>CM052022.1:0-10000000 GCA_028476575.1 Platygaster robiniae
TAACCTAACCTAACCTAACCTAACCTAACCTAACCTAACCTAACCTAACCTAACCTAACCTAACCTAACCTAACCTAACCTAACCTAACCTAACCTAACCTAACCTAACCTAACCTAACCTAACCTAACCTAACCTAACCTAACCTAACCTAACCTAACCTAACCTAACCTAACCTAACCTAACCTAACCTAACCTAACCTAACCTAACCTAACCTAACCTAACCTAACCTAACCTAACCTAACCTAACCTAACCTAACCTAACCTAACCTAACCTAACCTAACCTAACCTAACCTAACCTAACCTAACCTAACCTAACCTAACCTAACCTAACCTAACCTAACCTAACCTAACCTAACCTAACCTAACCTAACCTAACCTAACCTAACCTAACCTAACCTAACCTAACCTAACCTAACCTAACCTAACCTAACCTAACCTAACCTAACCTAACCTAACCTAACCTAACCTAACCTAACCTAACCTAACCTAACCTAACCTAACCTAACCTAACCTAACCTAACCTAACCTAACCTAACCTAACCTAACCTAACCTAACCTAACCTAACCTAACCTAACCTAACCTAACCTAACCTAACCTAACCTAACCTAACCTAACCTAACCTAACCTAACCTAACCTAACCTAACCTAACCTAACCTAACCTAACCTAACCTAACCTAACCTAACCTAACCTAACCTAACCTAACCTGACAGAGGTTTAATATAAAAACGCCCATTTTCATATTTTAAGCCCTTATTAGACATTTCACGAGCACTCTTCCGACATTTTCAGACATTTTTCAGATATTTTTACTTTTCGAACATTTTACGAGATTATTCCATTCGTAACTTGGCAGCGCTACCTCAGATTTGGAAACTTTTTTCAGATTCGGAAAGAGGACAAAAAACTAGTCCGTATTCATGTGGCAAAAGTGCGGTCTATAGGCGGCAAAAATAAAATGTACCGTAATAACTCAGCGGTACTATTCTCTTTCGCGGATTCTTGAAGAGGGGAAAAAACTGAATAGAATAAAATTAGGATTAAAAGGACCGCTTCGAATTTTAGCTTCTTCCAAATGGCGGGCTAGCTTTTCTTGAACTTTCAGACGCGAGTTATTCATTCGAGCCAAAGGGACTTGGAATGTTTTAGCGATTTCGAATCGGATTTATCTTACGAGTCCATTTCAAGGATTTCAAACTTCCCGCCATTTTCGTGCACTCTTTTCCAGTTCGAACTTCGCGCCGCGCCTTTCAAAATAGCGGCTCAAGGTCACGGCTCAAAAAAGTGCAGAATTTACCACCCTTGCGCTCCGTCCTTCCCGCTCCCCTGATGGAAAATATATTTCCACCAGGGGAGTCCCCGTCGGACCGCCAAGGGGAGGTGCTAATTCCCCTTGACGACCCGACCACCCTTCCCAACCACCCCCCTACTCCTACTGGGACGGAGCGCGCTAATCCTGACCGGTGGGCGACCCTGCGACAGTACCACCGAGTCAGTTACCTACCCGGGCTAAGTTGATCAAACATCGACCGGTGGTAAATTCTGGATCTCCCCGCCCCGGTATGCGCAGCTGATCGGGCCGCGCATGTCGAGACGATCGGATCCCCCTTGAGACGGGTTCGACGACGGGATTCGAACCCGCCACCCTCTTCTGAATGACTCGGCGAAGACCAATCTTCCCTCGAGCCACCAGGTCGGGCGCTTTTAATCGGAAATTTTGGCTACTTAACTTGCAAGTTGAGCTTGCGAAATTACAGCGGCCCTTATCAATGCGTTGAACGATCATCTTTCGATGCTGTTTTTCGCGATTTTCATGTTTTTCAGGTTTTTCCGCGTCGATTCGTATATCGTACATGTGAAATATGAATCGCATGCAAATTTTACTTTTTTCAGGTTTTTTGGGGCTTTGAAAAATCGGCAAAGCACTCTAATAGATGTTACAAATTATTTAATAACGATTACGGCAAGAATCGCGATTTTTAATCGCTTCGTTGATTTTCAATTAGCGATTATTGCAAAGTTATTTCAACGGGTCTAAATTTAGCGGGTGTATCTAATTCATTGTGTTTTTCCGAGTCCCCGATTTTCGGCTTTTCAAACGCTTTTCGAAGCGCGCAAAGCACTCCCGCGGCTGTAATTAATTTTCTCAGAATTATTACAGCAGGAATGGCGATTTTTCATCGCTTAGTTAATTAACAATCAGCGAAAATGTGTCATATCGTGTTCACTCCAAATTTCGCACAATTTGCCGGTACATGTACCGACGATTCGGATTAAAGCGTGGTTGATGCAACTGTCGGTAATTGACCGGCGAAATTTCCAGTGTTCCATATTTCGCCCAAGATCGCCGATTACGCGATAATTAGGCCATGAAAAATTGTAATTCTTTTTGCATTCATTAGCGAACGCGTAATACAAGCCGTAAAAGTACTTTGCGCGCTCTGCGACGCTTTCCAAAAGCGTCAAATGAGGGACCCTTTCCACTTAATATCAATTACAGTGTTGCCAATTCGAGCATTTCCAAGGTGTGCCCGTAAGTTGCTGCCCTCTCGAATGGCGGGCTGATTGAAATTCGTTATGCGGAAGCTAAAGTTTCAAGATATATTTACACTTCTAACGTGGAATTTCACAAGTACGTAGTAGAAACTATTTTATCCCAAGATAACAGCCAACGATTATCGAATCAAAAGTGATTTATAAACGCTGGAATGCTCGTCACTTACCGTGCAGTATTGCCAGATTGTGGACGCTGTTGCCGGATTGAGCGGTTGAAATGTGTGCTTGTAAGGTGCTGCCCTCTCGCGCGGCGGCAGAAAACTACATTTTCGAATTGATGAAAACTCAACTAATCAAAATTTTTAACGTTTTCATGCGGGCAGCGATGCCAGATTGCTACAGCGTAGCCAGAATGAGCGATGAATCGAATGACGAATTGATATTAGCCAATATCAATTGTCGAATCAATAAGCGATTGAAAATTGCGATTATTGCTGTGAAAATTAATTAGAAAATATTAGCAGCCGTGCGCGGGCTTTGCACGTGTCGTCAAGCCCCGAAACGCATATAAACTCGAATATGCATAGTCTCTTCTTGCGCGATTGTTTGCAAATTTATTCATCGTGTCGAAAAACTTTTTTGGATTATACATATTTTTCAGGTATTGCACTTTCTTTTTTTTAGATCATCTGCTTCAGAATTTCTGATCATATTATTATTCTTATTATAATACATACCATTATTAGAATATTAGTTTTCATCGCCTTCCCAAGTTGATGAATGATTTCAATTCGTTCAAAGCATCGAGAGACGCTCCTTTTTATTAATATACAAAAAAAAGTAATGTGAACCGGATGAATTATTTTATTCATCTTTAAACATTGAGAAACGTTTTTTCAATTACATATGAATAACCGAAGCAATTGGAAATTCAGCAAAATTAACATCGTCGTAATTATATATTATCATTTATAAAATGAAACGTTAATAAATACTCTCAATGACGCAAATTCTAAACTGAAAATATCATGACTCTTAACAATCGGTATATCGGGAAACATAAATAAAAATCAATCTATAGGGAATTAAATATAAACAGTGTGTGCTGCAAATTTCTTATTTTCCAACCGCGTTACTGTAACAACGTGCATTTTTCAATTAATTGTTTTACAATGAATCACGCCATTTTTATAAATAAATATCGCGTAACTTGGTTAGAATTTTTCCGTGGATTCCGTGTTTTGAGCCTGAAATGTCGAGTTCGATTTCATAAACAAAACTACTTTTCAATCATTTTAATAATTGTATGTTATGATCGCATTCCTTACACCCATGTTTACAAATTAGCGACTTTTTTTTACATGTAATAATAAATATTGGTTCTTGATTCATGAACATGTTTTGGATAGCGCGATTGACTGCTGTTTTGAAAATCGAAGAACACGTTCTTCGCTTTACCTTACATTTTGCGTTGTCGATGAAATCTACCTTGATTTTATCGTTGACGAATTATAAATTTCATTGTACTTATAAAACTACAAGCATTCGCGAGGTTTTAAATAATATCTCTTGTTTCAAAATTTTAAAACATTGTACATTATTAACGATACTCGAGGAATTGAACAACATTCCTCATAATTTTCTTTCTTCTTCAAGTAATGAAAACTCCAATCAACCCGGAAAACAAAATTGTACAAGACTGGCCCCGGATGCGACCCAGATTATTGAGTAACATTGGTCAAATCTGGGGTACTTCTACTTCCGCATATAGGATCCAGGTTGGGCCCAGAATCTGGTCTAGTTCAAACCTCAAGATTTTAACGGCAGAAAAGTAATTTATAGGTTATTAAATTACCTACATTTTGATATAAAAATTATCAAAAACGTTCAAGTAGAACCGGAGATATTTGCGATTGACTGAAGACACTTTTTCTCTATATGCGAAAAACAGTTTTGTCGCAATAACGCAAAATCCGTCCGAAGAGGAATTTTTTAGACTGCGTTTTCGGATTCAGCGAGTCATTTTACTAAGGAAACCATTGAAATTTAATGTGGCTACATTTCGCTGTAAACTAGTGTAGTGAGTTGAAAATTCAATTCGAAAAGTTATTCTATTGACATTGCATTTTGATTGTTGTTTTTAATGTCTCTACGAAATAACTGATGTCTTCAGATGATATTTCGGGAAAAATATACTGCGCCTCAATCGCAAGAATCTAATAATCACAGGAATTTACGTGATAATATAGAAGTGGTTGATTTCTGTATCTGTTCGCTTTCGGTTATTCAAAATTTCAATTTGCTAGAATAGTTAAATTTAGATCGCAAGAAGACATGGATAACCTGCTCGCTACAGGACATGGTAATATTGCAAAATTGAAAAATTAGCATATTTTTCTGCGCGGTTATAAGAGTGCTAAAATAAATTCATGACTCCTGGGAAAAATCAAGGAATGGCACTATATATCCACATAATAACGTTAATTGATTTGAAAATTTAATTCGAAAAGTTATTCTATTGAGATTGCATTTTGATTGATGTTTTCAATGTCTGTAAGAAATACCTGATGTCTTCGGATGATATTTTGGGAAGAATATACTGCGCCTCGATCGCAAGAATCTAATGATTACACGAATTTAGGTTAGGTTAGGTTAGGTTAGGTAAGGTTAGGGTTAGGTTAGTTAGGGGTATCAAAGTTGATACTTTTCGCTCTAGTTTCAGAATCTGAAATGAAAATTTTCACACTCGAATTTTCCGAAGAAAAAATGACGGCTTAGATGCGGGAGTGGGGGGGATCGATAGGGGAGGTCAAGAGCTATCCAATGACATATCACATGACCCCCCTCATAAGGAAGGCATTTTAGTTTTCCGGGCATTTTCCGAGTAAGAAATGACGGCTTAGATGCGGGGGGAGGGGGATCGATAGGGGAGGTCAAGCGCTATCCAATGACATATCACATGACCCCCCTCATAAGGCAAGCATTTTAGTTTTCCGCGCATTTTTCGAGTAAGAAATGACGGCTTAGTTGCGAGAGTAGGGGGGATCGATATGGGAGGTCAAGACCTTCCATTTGATATATCACGTGACATTTGTCTTCGGAAAACTTTTTTCGTTTTCCTGGATTTTTCCGATGAAAAACAATGGGCATGGGCTGTGCACATAGTGCAAATGGAAGGTCTTTACAAGGTAAACAATTTGAGCTATGAACCGTTTTTTAATTTTCATATTTTCGGAAAATATAAATTTTTAAAGTTTTTTTGGAGTGGGGGTAAAAAATTTTCTTGCATCATTCGATAGTATTTTCGATTTTAGAAACTATTTGTTGCTCGAAATTTCAATATTCCTTTCAGTTTTGGACTTCGAAATTTTCGACAATTTTCATCAATAAAGTACCAGTAGTTTTTATTTCCCAAGTATGCGTCCATGATCATTCGACCTAGAGGTCATGAAAGGTCGAGATATGCAATAAAAATTTTTTCAAAAAAAACTTAGAAAAATTTTCAAAAATTACCAAAAATTTTTTTTTGCACTTATCGATAGTATTTTGAATTTCAGAAACTATTTGTATCTCGAAATTTCGTTATTTTAAATACTTTCGGACTTGATTTTTCTCAAAAGTCATGAATATATTTTACCACTTTTATGACCGCGCAGCAAAATATGCTCATTTTTCAATTTTGCAATATTACTTAGTCATGTAGCGAGCAAGTTATCCGCAAATGATTGCGATCTCAATTTAACTATTCAGCAAATTGAAATTTTTAATAACTGAAAGCGAACAGATACAGACATCAACCTTTTCTATTCTTTCACGTTTATTCGTGTAATCATTAGATTCCTGCGATTGAGGCGCAGCACATTTTTCCCGAAAAGTCATCTGAAGACATCAGGTATTTCTTACAGACACTGAAAACAACAATCAAAATGCAATCTCAATAAAATAACTTTTCGAATTGAATTTTCAAATCAACTACCGTTATAATGTCAATATAGAGAGCCATTCCTTGATTTTTCCCAGGAGTCATTAATTTATTTTAGCACTTCTATAACCACGCAGCAAAATATACTGATTTTTCAATTTTGCAATATTACTAAGTCCTGTAGAGAGCAGGTAATCCATGAATACTTGCGATCTAAATTCAACTATTCAGCGAATTAAGATTATGAATAAGTCAAAGCGAACAGATACAGACATCAACCTCTTCTATTCTTTCACGTTTATTCGTGTAATCATTAGATTCTTGCGATTGTGGCGCAGCATATTTTTCCCGAAAAGTCATCGGAAGACATCAGGTATTTCTTACAGACATTGAAAACATCAATCAAAATGCAATCTCAATAGAATAACTATTCGAATTGAATTTTCGATTCAATTAACGTTGTTATGTGAAGATATAGACCCATTTCTTGATTTTTCCCAGGAGTCATGAATTTATTTTAGCACTTTTATAACCGCGCAGCAAAATATACTGATTTTTCAATTTTGCAATATTACTAAGTCCTGTAGAGAGCAGGTTATCCATGAATACTTGCGATCTAAATTTAACTATTCAGCGGATAAGAATTATGAATAAGTCAAAGCGAACAAATACAGACATCAACCTCTTCTATTCTATCACCTAAATTCGTGTATTCATTATATTCTTGCGATCGAGGCGCAGCATATTTTTCCCGAAAAGTCATCTGAAGACATCAGGAATTTCTTACAGACATTAAAAACATCAATCAAAATGCAATCTCAATAGAATAACTATTCGAATTGAAATTTCAAATCAATTAACGTTATTATGTCAATATATAGAGTTATTCCTTAATTTTGCGAATGAGCCATGAGATCAGTTTAGCACTCGTATAACCACGCAGCAAAATATATTAATTTTTCAATTTCGCAATATTACTTAGTCTTGTAGCGAGCAAGTTATCTGCGGATGATTGCGATCTCAATTTTACTATTCAGCGAATTGAAATTTCAAATAACTGAAAGCGAACAGATACAGAAATCAACCTCTTCTATTCTATCACGTAAATTCGTGTAATCATTAGATTCTTGCGATCGAGGCGCAGTATATTTTTCCCGAAATATCATCCGAAGACATCAGGTATTTCTTACAGACATTAAAAACATCAATCAAAATGCAATCTCAATACAATCACTTTTCGAATTGAATTTTCAAATCAATTAACGTTATTATGTCAAGATATAGACCCATTCCTTGATTTTTCCCAGGAGTCATGAATTTATTTTAGCACTCTTATAACCGCGCAGCAAAATATGCTAATTTTTTGAATTGGCAATTTTACCATGTCTTGTAGCGAGCAGATTATTCATGAATACTTGCGATCTAAATTAAACTGTTCAGCAAATTGAAATTTTAAATGAACGAAAGCGATCAGATACAGAAAACAACCTCTTATATTCTATCGCGTGAATTCGTGTTATCATGAGATTCTTGCGATTGAGGCGCAGTATATTTTCCCCGAAATATCATCTGAAGACATCAGGTATTTCTAACAGACATTGAAAACAACAATCAAAATGCGATCTCAATAAAATAACTTATTGAATTGAATTTTCAAATCAATTAACGTTATTACGTCAATATATAGAGCCATTCCTTGATTTTTCCCAGGAGTCATGAATTTAATATAGTCCTTCTATAACCACGCAGCAAAATATGCTCATTTTCCAATTTTGCTATATTACCAAGTCCTGTTGCGAGCAGGTTATTCGCGAATAA
Source organism: Platygaster robiniae (assembly GCA_028476575.1). Taxonomy (NCBI): domain Eukaryota; kingdom Metazoa; phylum Arthropoda; class Insecta; order Hymenoptera; family Platygastridae; genus Platygaster; species Platygaster robiniae. The sequence continues at coordinate 8,240 of CM052022.1, forward strand.
TTGCGATCTAAATTTAACTATTCAGCGCATTGAAATTTTTATTCACTGAAAGCGAACAGATACAGACATCAACCTCTTCTATTCTTTACGTTAATTCGTGTAATCATTAGATTCCTGCGATTGAGGCGCAGCATTTTTTTTCCGAAAAGTCATCCGAAGACATCAGGTATTTCTTACAGACATCAAAAACAACAATGAAAATGCAATCTCAATAGAATAACTTTTCGAATTGAATTTTCAAATCGATTTACGTTATTATGTCAATAAATGGAGCCATTCCTTGCTTTTTCCCAGGAGTCATGAATTTATTATAGTCCTTCTATAACCACGCAGCAAAATATGCTCATTTTCTAATTTTGCAATATTACCAAGTCCTGTTGCGAACAGGTTATCCGCGAATAATTGCGATCTAAATTTAACTATTCAGCGCATTGAAATTTCAATAACTGAAAGCGATCAGATACAGACATCAACCTTTTCTATTCTTTACGTTAATTCGTGTAATCTTTCGATTACTGCGATTGAGGCGCATTATTTTTTTTCCGAAAAGTCATCTGAAGACATCAGGTATTTCTTACAGACATCAAAAACAACAATCAAAATGCAATTTCAATAGAATAACTTTTCGAATTGAATTTTCAAATCGATTTACGTTATTATGTCAATATATAGAGCCATTCCTTGCTTTTTCCCGGGAGACATGAATTTATTATAGTCCTTATATAACCACGCAGCAAAATATGCTCATTTTCCAATTTTGCAATATTACCAAGTCCTGTTGCGAGCAGGTTATCCGCGAATAATTGCGATCTAAATTTAACTATTCAGCGCATTGAAATTTTTATAACTGAAAGCGAACAGATACAGACATCAACCTCTTCCATTCTTTACGTTAATTCGTGTAATCATTAGATTCCTGCGATTGAGGCGCAGCATTTTTTTCCGGAAAGTCATCTGAAGACATCAGGTATTTCGTACAGACATCAAAAACAACCATCAAAATGCAATCTCAATAGAATAACTTTTCGAATTGAATTTTCAAATCGATTTACGTTATAATGTCAATATACAAAGCCATTCCTCGCTTTTTCCCAGGAGTCATGAATTTATTATGGTCCTTCTATAACCACGCAGCAAAATATGCTCATTTTCCAATTTTGCAATATTACCAAGTCCTGTAGCGAGCAGGTTATCCGCGAATAATTGCGGTCTAAATTTAACTATTCAGCGCATTGAAATTTTTATTAACTGAAAGCGATCAGATACAGACATCAAACTTTTCTATTCTTTACGTTAATTCGTGTAATCATTCGATTCCTGCGATTGAGGCGCAGCATTTTTTTCCGGAAAGTCATCTGAAGACATCAGGTATTTCGTACAGACATCAAAAACAACCATCAAAATGCAATCTTAATAGAATAACTTTTCGGAATGAATTTTCAAATCGATTTACGTTATTATGTCAATATATAGAGCCATTCCTTGCTTTTTCCCAGGAGTCATGAATTTATTTCAGTCCACCTATAACCACGCAGCAAAATATGCACATTTTGCAATTTCGCAATATTACCAAGTCCTGTTGCGAGCAGGTTATCCGCGAATAATTGCGATCTCAATTTAACTATTCAGCGCATTGAAATTTTTAATAACTGAAAGCGATCAGATACAGACATCAACCTTTTCTATTCTTTACGTTAATTCGTGTAATCATTAGATTCCTGCGATTGAGGCGCAGCATATTTTTTCCGAAAGGTCATCTGAAGACATCAGGTATTTCTTACAGACATCAAAAACATCAATCGAAATGCAATCTCAATAGAATAACTTTTCGAAATGAATTTTCAAATCGATTTACGTTATTATGTCAATATATAGAGCCATTCCTTGCTTTTCCCCAGGAGTCATGAATTTATTTCAGTCCTCATATAACCACGCAGCAAAATATGTTCATTTTCCAATTTTGCAATATTACCAAATCCTGTTGCGAGCAGGTTATCCGCGAATAATTGCGATCTAAATTTAACTATTCAGCGCATTGAAATTTTTAATAACTGAAAGCGAACAGATACAGACATCAACCTCTTCTATTCTTTTCGTTTATTCGTGTAATCATTAGATTCCTGCGATTGAGGCGCAGCATATTTTTTCCGAAAAGTCATCTGAAGACATCAGGTATTTCTTACAGACATCAAAAACAACAATCAAAATGCAATCTCAATAGAACAACTTTTCGAATCCAATTTTCAAATCGATTTACGTTATTATGTCAATAAGTAAAGCCATTCATTGCTTTTTCCTAAGAGTCATGAATTTATTTCAGTCCTCCTATAACCACGCAGCAAAATATGCTCATTTTCCAATTTTGCAACATTATCAAGTCCAGTAGCGAGCAGGTTATCCGCGAATAATTGCGATCTAAATTAAACTATTCAGCGCATTGAAATTTTTAATAACTGAAAGCGAACAGATACAGACATCAACCTCTTCTATTCTTTACGTTAATTCGTGTAATCATTAGATTCCTGCGATTGAGGCGCAGCATATTTTTTCCGAAAGGTCATCTGAAGACATCAGGTATTTCTTACAGGCATCAAAAACAACAATCAAAATGCAATCTCAATAGAATAACTTTTCGAATTGAATTTTCAAATCAATTTACGTTATTATGACAATATATAGAGCCATTCCTTGCTTTTTCCCAGGAGTCATGAATTTATTATAGTCCTTCTATAACCACGCAGCAAAATATGCTCATTTTCCAATTTTGCAATATTACCAAGTCCTGTAGCGAGCAGGTTATCCGCGAATAATTGCGATCTAAATTTAACTATTCAGCGCATTGAAATTTTCAATAACTGAAAGCGAACAGATACAGACATCAACCTCTTCTATTCTTTCACATTAATTCGTGTGATCATTAGATTCCTGCTATTGAGGCGCAGCATATTTTTTCCGAAAGGTCATCTGAAGACATCAGGTATTTCTTACAGACATCAAAAACAACAATCAAAATGCAATCTCAATAGAATAACTTTTCGGATTGAATTTTCAAATCGATTTACGTTATTATGTCAATATATAGAGCCATTCCTTGCTTTTTCCCAGGAGTCATGAATTTATTATAGTCCTTCTATAACCACGCAGCAAAATATGCTCATTTTCAAATTTTGCAATATAACCAAGTCCTGTAGCGAGCAGGTTATCCGCGAATAATAGCGATCTAAATTTAACTATTCAGCGCATTGAAATTTTTAATAACTGAAAGCGAACAGATACAGACATCAACCTCTTCTATTCTTTCACATTAATTCGTGTAATCATTAGATTCCTGCGATTGAGGCGCAGCATATTTTTTCCGAAAGGCCATCTGAAGACATCAGGTATTTCTTACAGACATCAAAAACAACAATCAAAATGCAATCTCAATAGAATAACTTTTCGAATTGAATTTTCAAATCGATTTACGTTATTATGTCAATATAAGAGCCATTCCTTGCTTTTTCCCGGGAGACATGAATTTATTATAGTCCTTATATAACCACGCAGCAAAATATGATCATTTTTCAATTTTGCAATATTACCAAGTCCTGTTGCGAGCAGGTTATCCGCGAATAATTGCGATCTAAATTTAACTATTTAGCGCATTGAAATTTTTTATAACTGAAAGCGAACAGATACAGACATCAACCTCTTCCATTCTTTACGTTAATTCGTGTAATCATTAGATTCCTGCGATTGAGGCGCAGCATTTTTTTCCGAAAAGTCATCTGAAGACATCAGGTATTTCGTACAGACATCAAAAACAACCATCAAAATGCAATCTCAATAGAATAACTTTTCGAATTGAATTTTCAAATCGATTTACGTTATAATGTCAATATATAGAGCCATTCCTTGCTTTTCCCCAGGAGTCATGAATTTATTTCAGTCCTCCTATAACCACGCAGCAAAATATGCTAATTTTCCAATTTTGCAATATTACCAAGTCCTGTAGCGAGCAGGTTATCCGCGAATAATTGCGATTTAAATTTAACTATTTAGCGCATTGAAATTTTTAATAACTGAAAGCGAACAGATACAGACATCAACCTCTTCTATTCTTTCACATTAATTCGTGTAATCATTAGATTCCTGCGATTGAGGCGCAGCATTTTTTTTCCGAAAAGTCATCCGAAGACATTAGGTATTTCTTAAAGACATCAAAAACAACAATCAAAATGCAATCTCAATAGGATAACTTTTCGAATTGAATTTTCAAATCGATTTACGTTATTATGTCAATATATAGAGCGATTCCTTGCTTTTCCCCAGGAGTCATGAATTTATTTCAGTCCTCCTATAACCACGCAGCAAAATATGCTCATTTCCTAATTTTGCAATATTACCAAGTCCTGTAGCGAGCAGGTTATCCGCGAATAATCGCGATTTAAATTAAACTATTCAGCGCATTGAAATTTTTAATAACTGAAAGCGAACAGATACAGACATCAACCTTTTCTATTCTTTCACGTTGATTCGTGTAATCATCAGATTCCCGCGATTGAGGCGCAGCATTTTTTCTCCGAAAAGTCATCCGAAGACATCAGGTATTTCTTACAGACATCAAAAACAACAATCAAACTGCAATCTCAATAGAATAACTTTTCGAATTGAATTTTCAAATCGATTTACGTTATTATGTCAATATATAGAGCCATTCCTTGCTTTTTCCCAGGAGTCATGAATTTATTATAGTCCTCCTATAACCACGCAGCAAAATATGCTCATTTTCCAATTTTGCAATATTACCAAGTCCTGTAGCGAGCAGGTTATCCGCGAATAATTGCGATCTAAATTTAACTATTATGCGCATTGAAATTTTTAATAACTGAAAGCGAACAGATACAGACATCAACCTCTTCTATTCTTTCACATTAATTCGTGTAATCATTAGATTCCTGCGATTGAGGCGCAGCATATTTTTTCCGAAAAGTCATCCGAAGACATCAGGTATTTCTTACAGACATCAAAAACAACAATCAAAATGCAATCTCAATAGAATAACTTTTCGAATTGAATTTTCAAATCGATTTACGTTATTATGTCAACATATAGAGCCATTCCTTGCTCTTTACCAGGATTCATGAATTTATTATAGTCCTTCTATAACCACGCAGCAAAATATGCTCATTTTCTAATTTTGTAATATTACCAAGTCCTGTAGAGAGCAGGTTATCCGCGAATAATTGCGATCTAAATTTAACTATTATGCGCATTGAAATTTTTAATAACTGAAAGTGAACAGATACAGACATCAACCTCTTCTATTCTTTCACATTAATTCGTGTAATCATTAGATTCCTGCGATTGAGGCGCAGCATATTTTTTCCGAAAAGTCATCCGAAGACATCAGGTATTTCTTACAGACATCAAAAACAACAATCAAAATGCAATCTCAATAGAATAACTTTTCGAATTGAATTTTCAAATCGATTTACGTTATTCTGTCAATATATAGAGCCATTCCTTGCTCTTTACCAGGATTCATGAATTTATTATAGTCCTTCTATGACCACGCAGCAAAATATGCTCATTTTCCAACTTTGCAATATTACCAAGTCCTGTAGCGAGCAGGTTATCCGCGAATAATTGCGATCTAAATTTAACTATTATGCGCATTGAAATTTTTAATAACTGAAAGCGAACAGATACAGACATCAACCTCTTCTATTCTTTCACATTAATTCGTGTAATCATTAGATTCCTGCGATTGAGGCGCAGCATTTTTTTTCCAAAAAGTCATCTGAAGACATCAGGTATTTCTTACAGACATCAAAAACAACAGTCAAAATGCAATCTGAATAGAATAACTTTTCGAATTGAATTTTCAAATCGATTTACGTTATTATGTCAATATATAGAGCTATTCCTTGCTCTTTACCAGGATTCATGAATTTATTATAGTCCTTCTATAACCACGCAGCAAAATATGCTCATTTTCTAATTTTGTAATATTACCAAGTCCTGTAGGGAGCAGGTTATCCGCGAATAATTGCGATCTAATATTAACTATTATGCGCATTGAAATTTTTAATAACTGAAAGTGAACAGATACAGACATCAACCTCTTCTATTCTTTCACATTAATTCGTGTAATCATTAGATTCCTGCGATTGAGGCGCAGCATATTTTTTCCGAAAAGTCATCCGAAGACATCAGGTATTTCTTACAGACATCAAAAACAACAATCAAAATGCAATCTCAATAGAATAACTTTTCGAATTGAATTTTCAAATCGATTTACGTTATTCTGTCAATATATAGAGCCATTCCTTGCTCTTTACCAGGATTCATGAATTTATTATAGTCCTTCTATGACCACGCAGCAAAATATGCTCATTTTCCAATTTTGCAATATTACCAAGTCCTGTAGCGAGCAGGTTATCCGCGAATAATTGCGATCTAAATTTAACTATTATGCGCATTGAAATTTTTAATAACTGAAAGCGAACAGATACAGACATCAACCTCTTCTATTCTTTCACATTAATTCGTGTAATCATTAGATTCCTGCGATTGAGGCGCAGCATTTTTTTTCCGAAAAGTCATCTGAAGACATCAGGTATTTCTTACAGACATCAAAAACAACAGTCAAAATGCAATCTCAATAGAATAACTTTTCGAATTGAATTTTCAAATCGATTTACGTTATTATGTCAATATATAGAGCCATTCCTTGCTCTTTACCAGGATTCATGAATTTATTATAGTCCTTCTATAACCACGCAGCGAAATATGCTCATTTTCGAATTTTGCAATATTACCAAGTCCTGTAGCGAGCAGGTTATCCACGAATAATTGCGATCTAAATTTAACTATTATGCTTATTGAAATTTTTAATAACTGAAAGCAAACAGATACAGACATCAACCTCTTCTATTCTTTCACATTAATTCGTGTAATCATTAGATTCCTGCGATTGAGGCGCAGCATTTTTTTTCCGAAAAGTCATCTGAAGACATCAGGTATTTCTTACAGACATCAAAAACAACAATCAAAATGCAATCTCAATAGAATAACTTTTCGAATTGAATTATCAAATCGATTTACGTTATTATGTCAATATATAGAGCCATTCCTTGCTATTTACCAGGATTCATGAATTTATTATAGTCCTTCTATGACCACGCAGCAAAATATGCTCATTTTCCAATTTTGCAATATTACCAAGTCCTGTAGCGAGCAGGTTATCCGCGAATAATTGCGATCTTAATTTAACTATTCAGCCCATTGAAATTTTTAATAACTGAAAGCGAACAGATACAGACATCAACCTCTTCTATTCTTTACGTTAATTCGTGTAATCATTAGATTCCTGCGATTAAGGCGCAGCATTTTTTTTCCGAAAAGTCATCTAAAGACATCAGGTATTTCTTACAGACATCAAAAACAACAGTCAAAATGCAATCTCAATAGAATAACTTTTCGAATTGAATTATCAAATCGATTTACGTTATTATGTCAATATATAGAGCCATTCCTTGCTATTTACCAGGATTCATGAATTTATTATAATCCTTCTATGACCACGCAGCAAAATATGCTCATTTTCCAATTTTGCAATATTACCAAGTCCTGTAGCGAGCAGGTTATCCGCGAATAATTGCGATCTAAATTTAACTATTATGCGCATTGAAATTTTTAATAACTGAAAGCGAACAGATACAGACATCAACCTCTTCTATTCTTTCACATTAATTCGTGTAATCATTAGATTCCTGCGATTGAGGCGCAGCATATTTTTTCCGAAAAGTCATCCGAAGACATCAGGTATTTTTTACAGACATCAAAAACAACAATCAAAATGCGATCTCAATAGAATAACTTTTCGAATTGAATTTTCAAATCGATTTACGTTATTATGTCAACATATAGAGCCATTCCTTGCTCTTTACCAGGATTCATGAATTTATTATAGTCCTTCTATGACCACGCAGCAAAATATGCTCATTTTCCAATTTTGCAATATTACCAAGTCCTGTAGCGAGCAGGTTATCCGCGAATAATTGCGATCTAAATTTAACTATTATGCGCATTGAAATTTTTAATAACTGGAAGCGAACAGATACAGACATCAACCTCTTCTATTCTTTCACATTAATTCGTGTAATCATTAGATTCCTGCGATTGAGGCGCAGCATATTTTTTCCGAAAAGTCATCCGAAGACATCAGGTATTTTTTACAGACATCAAAAACAACAATCAAAATGCAATCTCAATAGAATAACTTTTCGAATTGAATTTTCAAATCGATTTACGTTATTATGTCAACATATAGAGCCATTCCTTGCTCTTTACCAGGATTCATGAATTTATTATAGTCCTTCTATGACCACGCAGCAAAATATGCTCATTTTCCAATTTTGCAATATTACCAAGTCCTGTAGCGAGCAGGTTATCCGCGAATAATTGCGATCTAAATTTAACTATTATGCGCATTGAAATTTTTAATAACTGAAAGTGAACAGATACAGACATCAACCTCTTCTATTCTTTCACATTAATTCGTGTAATCATTAGATTCCTGCGATTGAGGCGCAGCATTTTTTTTCCGAAAAGTCATCTGAAGACATCAGGTATTTCTTACAGACATCAAAAACAACAGTCAAAATGCAATCTCAATAGAATAACTTTTCGAATTGAATTTTCAAATCGATTTACGTTATTATGTCAATATATAGAGCCATTCCTTGCTCTTTCCCAGGATTCATGAATTTATTATAGTCCTCCTATGACCACGCAGCAAAATATGCTGATTTTCCAATTTTGCAATATTACCAAGTCCTGTAGCGAGCAGGTTATCCGCGAATTATTGCGATCAAAATTTAACTATTATGCGCATTGGAATTTTTAATAACTGAAAGCGAACAGATACAGACATCAACCTCTTCTATTCTTTACGTTAATTCGTGTAATCATTAGATTCCTGCGATTGAGGCGCAGCATATTTTTTCCGAAAAGTCATCCGAAGACATCAGGTATTTCTTACAGACATCAAAAGCAACAATCAAAATGCAATCTCAATAGAATAACTTTTCGAATTAAATTATCAAATCGATTTACGTTATTATGTCAATATATAGAGCCATTCCTTGCTATTTACCAGGATTCATGAATTTATTATAGTCCTTTTATGACCACGCAGCAAAATATGCTCATTTTTCAATTTTGCAATATTACCAAGTCCTGTAGCGAGCAGGTTATCCGCGAATAATTGCGATCTAAATTTAACTATTATGCGCATTGAAATTTTTAATAACTGAAAGCGAACAGATACAGACATCAACCTCTTCTATTCTTTCACATTAATTCGTGTAATCATTAGATTCCTGCGATTGAGGCGCAGCATTTTTTTTCCGAAAAGTCATCTGAAGACATCAGGTATTTCTTACAGACATCAAAAACACCAGTCAAAATGCAATCTCAATAGAATAACTTTTCGAATTGAATTTTCAAATCGATTTACGTTATTATGTCAATATATAGAGCCATTCCTTGCTCTTTCTCAGGATTCATGAATTTATTATAGTCCTCCTATGACCACGCAGCCAAATATGCTCATTTTCCAATTTTGCAATATTACCAAGTCCTGTAGCGAGCAGGTTATCCGCGAATAATTGCGATCTAAATTTAACTATTATGCGCATTGAAATTTTTGATAACTGAAAGCGAACAGATACAGACATCAACCTCTTTTATTCTTTACGTCAATTCGTGTAATCATTAGATTCCTGCGATTGAGGCGCAGCATATTTTTTCCGAAAAGTCATCTGAAGACATCAGGTATTTCTTACAGACATCAAAAACAACAATCAAAATGCAATCTCAATAGAATAACTTTTCGAATTGAATTTTCAAATCGATTTACGTTATTATGTCAACATATAGAGCCATTCCTTGCTCTTTACCAGGATTTATGAATTTATTACAGTCCTTCTATGACCACGCAGCAAAATATGCTCATTTTCCAATTTTGCAATATTACCAAGTCCTGTAGCGAGCAGGTTATCCGCGAATAATTGCGATCTAAATTTAACTATTATGCGCATTGAAATTTTTAATAACTGGAAGCGAACAGATACAGACATCAACCTCTTCTATTCTTTCACATTAATTCGTGTAATCATTAGATTCCTGCGATTGAGGCGCAGCATTTTTTTTCCAAAAAGTCATCTGAAGACATCAGGTATTTCTTACAGACATCAAAAACAACAGTCAAAATGCAATCTGAATAGAATAACTTTTCGAATTGAATTTTCAAATCGATTTACGTTATTATGTCAATATATAGAGCCATTCCTTGCTCTTTACCAGGATTCATGAATTTATTATAGTCCTTCTATAACCACGCAGCAAAATATGCTCATTTTCTAATTTTGTAATATTACCAAGTCCTGTAGAGAGCAGGTTATCCGCGAATAATTGCGATCTAAATTTAACTATTATGCGCATTGAAATTTTTAATAACTAAAAGTGAACAGATACAGACATCAACCTCTTCTATTCTTTCACATTAATTCGTGTAATCATTAGATTCCTGCGATTGAGGCGCAGCATTTTTTTTCCGAAAAGTCATCTGAAGACATCAGGTATTTCTTACAGACATCAAAAACAACAGTCAAAATGCAATCTCAATAGAATAACTTTTCGATTTGAATTTTCAAATCGATTTACGTTATTATGTCAATATATAGAGCCATTCCTTGCTCTTTCCCAGGATTCATGAATTTATTATAGTCCTCCTATGACCACGCAGCAAAATATGCTCATTTTCCAATTTTGCAATATTACCAAGTCCTGTAGCGAGCAGGTTATCCGCGAATAATTGCGATCTAAATTTAACTATTATGCGCATTGAAATTTTTAATAACTGAAAGCGAACAGATACAGACATCAACCTCTTCTATTCTTTACGTTAATTCGTGTAATCATTAGATTCCTGCGATTGAGGCGCAGCATATTTTTTCCGAAAAGTCATCCGAAGACATCAGGTATTTCTTACAGACATCAAAAACAACAATCAAAATGCAATCTCAATAGAATAACTTTTCGAATTGAATTTTCAAATCGATTTACGTTATTATGTCAACATATAGAGCCATTCCTTGCTCTTTACCAGGATTCATGAATTTATTATAGTCCTTCAATGACCACGCAGCAAAATATGCTCATTTTCCAATTTTGCAATATTACCAAGTCCTGTAGCGAGCAGGTTATCCGCGAATAATTGCGATCTAAATTTAACTATTATGCGCATTGAAATTTTTAATAACTGAAAGCGAACAGATACAGACATCAACCTCTTCTATTCTTTCACATTAATTCGTGTAATCATTGGATTCCTGCGATTGAGGCGCAGCATTTTTTTTCCAAAAAGTCATCTGAAGACATCAGGTATTCCTTACAGACATCAAAAACAACAGTCAAAATGCAATCTGAATAGAATAACGTTTCGAATTGAATTTTCAAATCGATTTACGTTATTATGTCAATATATAGAGCCATTCCTTGCTCTTTACCAGGATTCATGAATTTATTATAGTCCTTCTATAACCACGCAGCAAAATATGCTCATTTTCTAATTTTGTAATATTACCAAGTCCTGTAGAGAGCAGGTTATCCGCGAATAATTGCGATCTAAATTTAACTATTATGCGCATTGAAATTTTTAATAACTGAAAGTGAACAGATACAGACATCAACCTCTTCTATTCTTTCACATTAATTCGTGTAATCATTAGATTCCTGCGATTGAGGCGCAGCATATTTTTTCCGAAAAGTCATCCGAAGACATCAGGTATTTCTTACAGACATCAAAAACAACAATCAAAATGCAATCTCAATAGAATAACTTTTCGAATTGAATTTTCAAATCGATTTACGTTATTCTGTCAATATATAGAGCCATTCCTTGCTCTTTACCAGGATTCATGAATTTATTATAGTCCTTCTATGACCACGCAGCAAAATATGCTCATTTTCCAACTTTGCAATATTACCAAGTCCTGTAGCAAGCAGGTTATCCGCGAATAATTGCGATCTAAATTTAACTATTATGCGCATTGAAATTTTTAATAACTGAAAGCGAACAGATACAGACATCAACCTTTTCTATTCTTTCACATTAATTCGTGTAATCATTAGATTCCTGCGATTGAGGCGCAGCATTTTTTTTCCAAAAAGTCATCTGAAGACATCAGGTATTTCTTACAGACATCAAAAACAACAGTCAAAATGCAATCTGAATAGAATAACTTTTCGAATTGAATTTTCAAATCGATTTACGTTATTATGTCAATATATAGAGCCATTCCTTGCTCTTTACCAGGATTCATGAATTTATTATAGTCCTTCTATAACCACGCAGCAAAATATGCTCATTTTCTAATTTTGTAATATTACCAAGTCCTGTAGGGAGCAGGTTATCCGCGAATAATTGCGATCTAATATTAACTATTATGCGCATTGAAATTTTTAATAACTGAAAGTGAACAGATACAGACATCAACCTCTTCTATTCTTTCACATTAATTCGGGTAATCATTAGATTCCTGCGATTGAGGCGCAGCATATTTTTTCCGAAAAGTCATCCGAAGACATCAGGTATTTCTTACAGACATCAAAAACAACAATCAAAATGCAATCTCAATAGAATAACTTTTCGAATTGAATTTTCAAATCGATTTACGTTATTCTGTCAATATATAGAGACATTCCTTGCTCTTTACCAGGATTCATGAATTTATTATAGTCCTTCTATGACCACGCAGCAAAATATGCTCATTTTCCAATTTTGCAATATTACCAAGTCCTGTAGCGAGCAGGTTATCCGCGAATAATTGCGATCTAAATTTAACTATTATGCGCATTGAAATTTTTAATAACTGAAAGCGAACAGATACAGACATCAACCTCTTCTATTCTTTTACATTAATTCGTGTAATCATTAGATTCCTGCGATTGAGGCGCAGCATTTTTTTTCCGAAAAGTCATCTGAAGACATCAGGTATTTCTTACAGACATCAAAAACAACAGTCAAAATGCAATCTCAATAGAATAACTTTTCGAATTGAATTTTCAAATCGATTTACGTTATTATGTCAATATATAGAGCCATTCCTTGCTCTTTACCAGGATTCATGAATTTATTATAGTCCTTCTATAACCACGCAGCGAAATATGCTCATTTTCGAATTTTGCAATATTACCAAGTCCTGTAGCGAGCAGGTTATCCACGAATAATTGCGATCTAAATTTAACTATTATGCGCATAGAAATTTTTAATAACTGAAAGCAAACAGATACAGACATCAACCTCTTCTATTCTTTCACATTAATTCGTGTAATCATTAGATTCCTGCGATTGAGGCGCAGCATTTTTTTTCCAAAAAGTCATCTGAAGACATCAGGTATTTCTTACAGACATCAAAAACAACAATCAAAATGCAATCTCAATAGAATAACTTTTCGAATTGAATTATCAAATCGATTTACGTTATTATGTCAATATATAGAGCCATTCCTTGCTATTTACCAGGATTCATGAATTTATTATAGTCCTTCTATGACCACGCAGCAAAATATGCTCATTTTCCAATTTTGCAATATTACCAAGTCCTGTAGCGAGCAGGTTATCCGCGAATAATTGCGATCTTAATTTAACTATTCAGCCCATTGAAATTTTTAATAACTGAAAGCGAACAGATACAGACATCAACCTCTTCTATTCTTTACGTTAATTCGTGTAATCATTAGATTCCTGCGATTAAGGCGCAGCATTTTTTTTCCGAAAAGTCATCTGAAGACATCAGGTATTTCTTACAGACATCAAAAACAACAGTCAAAATGCAATCTCAATAGAATAACTTTTCGAATTGAATTTTCAAATCGATTTACGTTATTATGTCAATATATAGAGCCATTCCTTGCTCTTTACCAGGATTCATGAATTTATTATAGTCCTTCTATTACCACGCAGCAAAATATGCTCATTTTCTAATTTTGTAATATTACCAAGTCCTGTAGCGAGCAGGTTATCCGCGAATAATTGCGATCTAAATTTAACTATTCAGCGCATTGAAATTTTTTATAACTGAAAGCGAACAGATACAGACATCAACCTCTTCTATTCTTTCACATTAATTCGTGTAATCATTAGATTCCTGCGATTGAGGCGCAGCATTTTTTTTCCGAAAAGTCATCCGAAGACATCAGGTATTTCTTACAGACATCAAAAACAACAATCAAAATGCAATCTCAATAGAATAACTTTTCGAATTGAATTTCCAAATCGATTTACGTTATTATGTCAATATATAGAGCCATTCCTTGCTTTTTCCCAGGATTCATGAATTTATTATAGTCCTTCTATGACCACGCAGCAAAATATGCTTATTTCCCAATTTTGCAATATTACCAAGTCCTGTAGCGAGCAGGTTATCCGCGAATAATTGCGATCTAAATTTAACTATTATGCGCATTGAAATTTTTAATAACTGAAAGCGAACAGATACAGACATCAACCTCTTCTATTCTTTCACATTAATTCGTGTAATCATTAGATTCCTGCGATTGAGGCGCAGCATTTTTTTTCCAAAAAGTCATCTGAAGACATCAGGTATTTCTTACAGACATCAAAAACAACAGTCAAAATGCAATCTGAATAGAATAACTTTTCGAATTGAATTTTCAAATCGATTTACGTTATTATGTCGATATATAGAGCCATTCCTTGCTCTTTACCAGGATTCATGAATTTATTATAGTCCTTCTATAACCACGCAGCAAAATATGCTCATTTTCTAATTTTGTAATATTACCAAGTCCTGTAGGGAGCAGGTTATCCGCGAATAATTGCGATCTAATATTAACTATTATGCGCATTGAAATTTTTAATAACTGAAAGTGAACAGATACAGACATCAACCTCTTCTATTCTTTCACATTAATTCGTGTAATCATTAGATTCCTGCGATTGAGGCGCAGCATATTTTTTCCGAAAAGTCATCCGAAGACATCAGGTATTTCTTACAGACATCAAAACAACAATCAAAATGCAATCTCAATAGAATAACTTTTCGAATTGAATTTTCAAATCGATTTACGTTATTCTGTCAATATATAGAGCCATTCCTTGCTCTTTCCCAGGATTCATTAATTTATTATAGTCCTCCTATGACCACGCAGCAAAATATGCTCATTTTCCAATTTTGCAATATTACCAAGTCCTGTAGCGAGCAGGTTATCCGCGAATAATTGCGATCTAAATTTAACTATTATGCGCATTGAAATTTTTAATAACTGAAAGCGAACAGATACAGACATCAACCTCTTCTATTCTTTCACATTAATTCGTGTAATCATTAGATTCCTGCGATTGAGGCGCAGCATTTTTTTTCCGAAAAGTCATCTGAAGACATCAGGTATTTCTTACAGACATCAAAAACAACAGTCAAAATGCAATCTCAATAGAATAACTTTTCGAATTGAATTTTCAAATCGATTTACGTTATTATGTCAATATATAGAGCCATTCCTTGCTCTTTACCAGGATTCATGAATTTATTATAGTCCTTCTATAACCACGCAGCGAAATATGCTCATTTTCGAATTTTGCAATATTACCAAGTCCTGTAGCGAGCAGGTTATCCACGAATAATTGCGATCTAAATTTAACTATTATGCGCATTGAAATTTTTAATAACTGAAAGCAAACAGATACAGACATCAACCTCTTCTATTCTTTCACATTAATTCGTGTAATCATTAGATTCCTGCGATTGAGGCGCAGCATTATTTTTCCGAAAAGTCATCTGAAGACATCAGGTATTTCTTACAGACATCAAAAACAACAGTCAAAATGCAATCTCAATAGAATAACTTTTCGAATTGAATTTTCAAATCGATTTACGTTATTATGTCAATATATAGAGCCATTCCTTGCTCTTTCCCAGGATTCATGAATTTATTATAGTCCTCCTATGACCACGCAGCAAAATATGCTGATTTTCCAATTTTGCAATATTACCAAGTCCTGTAGCGAGCAGGTTATCCGCGAATAATTGCGATCTAAATTTAACTATTATGCGCATTGGAATTTTTAATAACTGAAAGCGAACAGATACAGACATCAACCTCTTCTATTCTTTACGTTAATTCGTGTAATCATTAGATTCCTGCGATTGAGGCGCAGCATATTTTTTCCGAAAAGTCATCCGAAGACATCAGGTATTTCTTACAGACATCAAAAGCAACAATCAAAATGCAATCTCAATAGAATAACTTTTCGAATTAAATTATCAAATCGATTTACGTTATTATGTCAATATATAGAGCCATTCCTTGCTATTTACCAGGATTCATGAATTTATTATAGTCCTTCTATGACCACGCAGCAAAATATGCTCATTTTTCAATTTTGCAATATTACCAAGTCCTGTAGCGAGCAGGTTATCCGCGAATAATTGCGATCTAAATTTAACTATTATGCGCATTCAAATTTTTAATAACTGAAAGCGAACAGATACAGACATCAACCTCTTCTATTCTTTCACATTAATTCGTGTAATCATTAGATTCCTGCGATTGAGGCGCAGCATTTTTTTTCCGAAAAGTCATCTGAAGACATCAGGTATTTCTTACAGACATCAAAAACAACAGTCAAAATGCAATCTCAATAGAATAACTTTTCGAATTGAATTTTCAAATCGATTTACGTTATTATGTCAATATATAGAGCCATTCCTTGCTCTTTCCCAGGATTCATGAATTTATTATAGTCCTCCTATGACCACGCAGCCAAATATGCTCATTTTCCAATTTTGCAATATTACCAAGTCCTGTAGCGAGCAGGTTATCCGCGAATAATTGCGATCTAAATTTAACTATTATGCGCATTGAAATTTTTGATAACTGAAAGCGAACAGATACAGACATCAACCTCTTTTATTCTTTACGTCAATTCGTGTAATCATTAGATTCCTGCGATTGAGGCGCAGCATATTTTTTCCGAAAAGTCATCTGAAGACATCAGGTATTTCTTACGGACATCAAAAACAACAATCAAAATGCAATCTCAATAGAATAACTTTTCGAATTGAATTTTCAAATCGATTTACGTTATTATGTCAACATATAGAGCCATTCCTTGCTCTTTACCAGGATTTATGAATTTATTACAGTCCTTCTATGACCACGCAGCAAAATATGCTCCTTTTCCAATTTTGCAATATTACCAAGTCCTGTAGCGAGCAGGTTATCCGCGAATAATTGCGATCTAAATTTAACTATTATGCGCATTGAAATTTTTAATAACTGAAAGCGAACAGATACAGACATCAACCTCTTCTATTCTTTCACATTAATTCGTGTAATCATTAGATTCCTGCGATTGAGGCGCAGCATTTTTTTTCCGAAAAGTCATCTGAAGACATCAGGTATTTCTTACAGACATCAAAAACAACAGTCAAAATGCAATCTCAATAGAATAACTTTTCGAATTGAATTTTCAAATCGATTTACGTTATTATGTCAATATATAGAGCCATTCCTTGCTCTTTACCAGGATTCATGAATTTATTATAGTCCTTCTATAACCACGCAGCGAAATATGCTCATTTTCGAATTTTGCAATATTACCAAGTCCTGTAGCGAGCAGGTTATCCACGAATAATTGCGATCTAAATTTAACTATTATGCGCATTGAAATTTTTAATAACTGAAAGCAAACAGATACAGACATTAACCTCTTCTATTCTTTACGTTAATTCGTGTAATCATTAGATTCCTGCGATTAAGGCGCAGCATTTTTTTTCCGAAAAGTCATCTGAAGACATCAGGTATTTCTTACAGACATCAAAAACAACAATCAAAATGCAATCTCAATAGAATAACTTTTCGAATTGAATTTTCAAATCGATTTACGTTATTATGTCAACATATAGAGCCATTCCTTGCTCTTTACCAGGATTTATGAATTTATTACAGTCCTTCTATGACCACGCAGCAAAATATGCTCATTTTCCAATTTTGCAATATTACCAAGTCCTGTAGCGAGCAGGTTATCCGCGAATAATTGCGATCTTAATTTAACTATTCAGCCCATTGAAATTTTTAATAACTGAAAGCGAACAGATACAGACATCAACCTCTTCTATTCTTTACGTTAATTCGTGTAATCATTAGATTCCTGCGATTAAGGCGCAGCATTTTTTTTCCGAAAAGTCATCTGAAGACATCAGGTATTTCTTACAGACATCAAAAACAACAGTCAAAATGCAATCTCAATAGAATAACTTTTCGAATTGAATTTTCAAATCGATTTACGTTATTATGTCAATATATAGAGCCATTCCTTGCTCTTTACCAGGATTCATGAATTTATTATAGTCCTTCTATTACCACGCAGCAAAATATGCTCATTTTCTAATTTTGTAATATTACCAAGTCCTGTAGCGAGCAGGTTATCCGCGAATAATTGCGATCTAAATTTAACTATTCAGCGCATTGAAATTTTTTATAACTGAAAGCGAACAGATACAGACATCAACCTCTTCTATTCTTTCACATTAATTCGTGTAATCATTAGATTCCTGCGATTGAGGCGCAGCATTTTTTTTCCGAAAAGTCATCTGAAGACATCAGGTATTTCTTACAGACATCAAAAACAACAGTCAAAATGCAATCTCAATAGAATAACTTTTCGAATTGAATTTTCAAATCGATTTACGTTATTATGTCAATATAAAGAGCCATTCCTTGCTCTTTACCAGGATTCATGAATTTATTATAGTCCTTCTATGACCACGCAGCAAAATATGCTCATTTTCCAATTTTGCAATATTACCAAGTCCTGTAGCGAGCAGGTTATCCGCGAATAATTGCGATCTAAATTTAACTATTATGCGCATTGAAATTTTTAATAACTGGAAGCGAACAGATACAGACATCAACCTCTTCTATTCTTTCACATTAATTCGTGTAATCATTAGATTCCTGCGATTGAGGCGCAGCATTTTTTTTCCAAAAAGTCATCTGAAGACATCAGGTATTTCTTACAGACATCAAAAACAACAGTCAAAATGCAATCTGAATAGAATAACTTTTCGAATTGAATTTTCAAATCGATTTACGTTATTATGTCAATATATAGAGCCATTCCTTGCTCTTTACCAGGATTCATGAATTTATTATAGTCCTTCTATAACCACGCAGCAAAATATGCTCATTTTCTAATTTTGTAATATTACCAAGTCCTGTAGAGAGCAGGTTATCCGCGAATAATTGCGATCTAAATTTAACTATTATGCGCATTGAAATTTTTAATAACTGAAAGTGAACAGATACAGACATCAACCTCTTCTATTCTTTCACATTAATTCGTGTAATCATTAGATTCCTGCGATTGAGGCGCAGCATATTTTTTCCGAAAAGTCATCCGAAGACATCAGGTATTTCTTACAGACATCAAAAGCAACAATCAAAATGCAATCTCAATAGAATAACTTTTCGAATTAAATTATCAAATCGATTTACGTTATTATGTCAATATATAGAGCCATTCCTTGCTATTTACCAGGATTCATGAATTTATTATAGTCCTTCTATGACCACGCAGCAAAATATGCTCATTTTTCAATTTTGCAATATTACCAAGTCCTGTAGCGAGCAGGTTATCTGCGAATAATTGCGATCTAAATTTAACTATTATGCGCATTGAAATTTTTAATAACTGAAAGCGAACAGATACAGACATCAACCTCTTCTATTCTTTCACATTAAATCGTGTAATCATTAGATTCCTGCGATTGAGGCGCAGCATTTTTTTTCCGAAAAGTCATCTGAAGACATCAGGTATTTCTTACAGACATCAAAAACACCAGTCAAAATGCAATCTCAATAGAATAACTTTTCGAATTGAATTTTCAAATCGATTTACGTTATTATGTCAATATATAGAGCCATTCCTTGCTCTTTCCCAGGATTCATGAATTTATTATAGTTCTCCTATGACCACGCAGCCAAATATGCTCATTTTCCAATTTTGCAATATTACCAAGTCCTGTAGCGAGCAGGTTATCCGCGAATAATTGCGATCTAAATTTAACTATTATGCGCATTGAAATTTTTGATAACTGAAAGCGAACAGATACAGACATCAACCTCTTTTATTCTTTACGTCAATTCGTGTAATCATTAGATTCCTGCGATTGAGCGCAGCATATTTTTTCCGAAAAGTCATCTGAAGACATCAGGTATTTCTTACAGACATCAAAAACAACAATCAAAATGCAATCTCAATAGAATAACTTTTCGAATTGAATTTTCAAATCGATTTACGTTATTATGTCAACATATAGAGCCATTCCTTGCTCTTTACCAGGATTTATGAATTTATTACAGTCCTTCTATGACCACGCAGCAAAATATGCTCATTTTCCAATTTTGCAATATTACCAAGTCCTGTAGCGAGCAGGTTATCCGCGAATAATTGCGATCTAAATTTAACTATTATGCGCATTGAAATTTTTAATAACTGAAAGCGAACAGATACAGACATCAACCTCTTCTATTCTTTACGTTAATTCGTGTAATCATTAGATTCCTGCGATTGGGGCGCAGCATTTTTTTTCCAAAAAGTCATCTGAAGACATCAGGTATTTCTTACAGACATCAAAAACAACAGTCAAAATGCAATCTGAATAGAATAACTTTTCGAATTGAATTTTCAAATCGATTTACGTTATTATGTCAATATATAGAGCCATTCCTTGCTCTTTACCAGGATTCATGAATTTATTATAGTCCTTCTATAACCACGCAGCAAAATATGCTCATTTTCTAATTTTGTAATATTACCAAGTCCTGTAGAGAGCAGGTTATCCGCGAATAATTGCGATCTAAATTTAACTATTATGCGCATTGAAATTTTTAATAACTGAAAGCGAACAGATACAGACATCAACCTCTTCTATTCTTTCACATTAATTCGTGTAATCATTAGATTCCTGCGATTGAGGCGCAGCATTTTTTTTCCGAAAAGTCATCTGAAGACATCAGGTATTTCTTACAGACATCAAAAACAACAGTCAAAATGCAATCTCAATAGAATAACTTTTCGAATTGAATTTTCAAATCGATTTACGTTATTATGTCAATATATAGAGCCATTCCTTGCTCTTTACCAGGATTCATGAATTTATTATAGTCCTTCTATAACCACGCAGCGAAATATGCTCATTTTCTAATTTTGTAATATTACCAAGTCCTGTAGCGAGCAGGTTATCCGCGAATAATTGCGATCTAAATTTAACTATTCAGCGCATTGAAATTTTTTATAACTGAAAGCGAACAGATACAGACATCAACCTCTTCTATTCTTTCACATTAATTCGTGTAATCATTAGATTCCTGCGATTGAGGCGCAGCATTATTTTTCCGAAAAGTCATCTGAAGACATCAGGTATTTCTTACAGACATCAAAAACAACAGTCAAAATGCAATCTCAATAGAATAACTTTTCGAATTGAATTTTCAAATCGATTTACGTTATTATGTCAATATAAAGAGCCATTCCTTGCTCTTTACCAGGATTCATGAATTTATTATAGTCCTTCTATGACCACGCAGCAAAATATGCTCATTTTCCAATTTTGCAATATTACCAAGTCCTGTAGCGAGCAGGTTATCCGCGAATAATTGCGATCTAAATTTAACTATTATGCGCATTGAAATTTTTAATAACTGAAAGCGAACAGATACAGACATCAACCTCTTCTATTCTTTACGTTAATTCGTGTAATCATTAGATTCCTGCGATTGAGGCGCAGCATATTTTTTCCGAAAAGTCATCCGAAGACATCAGGTATTTCTTACAGACATCAAAAACAACAATCAAAATGCAATCTCAATAGAATAACTTTTCGAATTGAATTTTCAAATCGATTTACGTTATTATGTCAATATATAGAGCCATTCCTTGCTCTTTACCAGGATTCATGAATTTATTATAGTCCTTCTATAACCACGCAGCGAAATATGCTCATTTTCTAATTTTAAAATATTACCAAGTCCTGTAGCGAGCAGGTTATCCGCGAATAATTGCGATCTAAATTTAACTATTCAGCGCATTGAAATTTTTTATAACTGAAAGCGAACAGATACAGACATCAACCTCTTCTATTCTTTCACATTAATTCGTGTAATCATTAGATTCCTGCGATTGAGGCGCAGCATTATTTTTCCGAAAAGTCATCTGAAGACATCAGGTATTTCTTACAGACATCAAAAACAACAGTCAAAATGCAATCTCAATAGAATAACTTTTCGAATTGAATTTTCAAATCGATTTACGTTATTATGTCAATATAAAGAGCCATTCCTTGCTCTTTACCAGGATTCATGAATTTATTATAGTCCTTCTATGACCACGCAGCAAAATATGCTCATTTTCCAATTTTGCAATATTACCAAGTCCTGTCGCGAGCAGGTTATCCGCGAATAATTGCGATCTAAATTTAACTATTATGCGCATTGAAATTTTTAATAACTGAAAGCGAACAGATACAGACATCAACCTCTTCTATTCTTTCACATTAATTCGTGTAATCATTAGATTCCTGCGATTGAGGCGCAGCATTTTTTTTCCGAAAAGTCATCTGAAGACATCAGGTATTTCTTACAGACATCAAAAACAACAGTCAAAATGCAATCTCAATAGAATAACTTTTCGAATTGAATTTTTAAATCGATTTACGTTATTCTGTCAATATATAGAGCCATTCCTTGCTCTTTCCCAGGATTCATTAATTTATTATAGTCCTCCTATGACCACGCAGCAAAATATGCTCATTTTCCAATTTTGCAATATTACCAAGTCCTGTAGCGAGCAGGTTATCCGCGAATAATTGCGATCTAAATTTAACTATTCAGCGCATTGAAATTTTTAATAACTGAAAGCGAACAGATACAGACATCAACCTCTTCTATTCTTTCACATTAATTCGTGTAATCATTAGATTCCTGCGATTGAGGCGCAGCATTTTTTTTCCGAAAAGTCATCCGAAGACATCAGGTATTTTTTACAGACATCAAAAACAACAATCAAAATGCAATCTCAATAGAATAACTTTTCGAATTGAATTTTCAAATCGATTTACGTTATTATGTCAACATATAGAGCCATTCCTTGCCCTTTACCAGGATTCATGAATTTATTATAGTCCTTCTATGACCACGCAGCAAAATATGCTCATTTTCCAATTTTGCAATATTACCAAGTCCTGTAGCGAGCAGGTTATCCGCGAATAATTGCGATCTAAATTTAACTATTATGCGCATTGAAATTTTTAATAACTGGAAGCGAACAGATACAGACATCAACCTCTTCTATTCTTTCACATTAATTCGTGTAATCATTAGATTCCTGCGATTGAGGCGCAGCATTTTTTTTCCAAAAAGTCATCTGAAGACATCAGGTATTTCTTACAGACATCAAAAACAACAGTCAAAATGCAATCTGAATAGAATAACTTTTCGAATTGAATTTTCAAATCGATTTACTTTATTATGTCAATATATAGAGCCATTCCTTGCTCTTTACCAGGATTCATGAATTTCTTATAGTCCTTCTATAACCACGCAGCAAAATATGCTCATTTTCTAATTTTGTAATATTACCAAGTCCTGTAGAGAGCAGGTTATCCGCGAATAATTGCGATCTAAATTTAACTATTATGCGCATTGAAATTTTTAATAACTGAAAGTGAACAGATACAGACATCAACCTCTTCTATTCTTTCACATTAATTCGTGTAATCATTAGATTCCTGCGATTGAGGCGCAGCATTTTTTTTCCGAAAAGTCATCTGAAGACATCAGGTATTTCTTACAGACATCAAAAACAACAGTCAAAATGCAATCTCAATAGAATAACTTTTCGAATTGAATTTTCAAATCGATTTACGTTATTATGTCAATATATAGAGCCATTCCTTGCTCTTTCCCAGGATTCATGAATTTATTATAGTCCTCCTATGACCACGCAGCAAAATATGCTGATTTTCCAATTTTGCAATATTACCAAGTCCTGTAGCGAGCAGGTTATCCGCGAATAATTGCGATCTAAATTTAACTATTATGCGCATTGGAATTTTTAATAACTGAAAGCGAACAGATACAGACATCAACCTCTTCTATTCTTTACGTTAATTCGTGTAATCATTAGATTCCTGCGATTGAGGCGCAGCATATTTTTTCCGAAAAGTCATCCGAAGACATCAGGTATTTCTTACAGACATCAAAAGCAACAATCAAAATGCAATCTCAATAGAATAACTTTTCGAATTAAATTATCAAATCGATTTACGTTATTATGTCAATATATAGAGCCATTCCTTGCTATTTACCAGGATTCATGAATTTATTATAGTCCTTCTATGACCACGCAGCAAAATATGCTCATTTTTCAATTTTGCAATATTACCAAGTCCTGTAGCGAGCAGGTTATCCGCGAATAATTGCGATCTAAATTTAACTATTATGCGCATTGAAATTTTTAATAACTGAAAGCGAACAGATACAGACATCAACCTCTTCTATTCTTTCACATTAATTCGTGTAATCATTAGATTCCTGCGATTGAGGCGCAGCATTTTTTTTCCGGAAAGTCATCTGAAGACATCAGGTATTTCTTACAGACATCAAAAACACCAGTCAAAATGCAATCTCAATAGAATAACTTTTCGAATTGAATTTTCAAATCGATTTACGTTATTATGTCAATATATAGAGCCATTCCTTGCTCTTTCCCAGGATTCATGAATTTATTATAGTCCTCCTATGACCACGCAGCCAAATATGCTCATTTTCCAATTTTGCAATATTACCAAGTCCTGTAGCGAGCAGGTTATCCGCGAATAATTGCGATCTAAATTTAACTATTATGCGCATTGAAATTTTTGATAACTGAAAGCGAACAGATACAGACATCAACCTCTTCTATTCTTTACGTTAATTCGTGTAATCATTAGATTCCTGCGATTGAGGCGCAGCATATTTTTTCCGAAAAGTCATCCGAAGACATCAGGTATTTCTGACAGACATCAAAAACAACAATCAAAATGCAATCTCAATAGAATAACTTTTCGAATTGAATTTTCAAATCGATTTACGTTATTATGTCAACATATAGAGCCATTCCTTGCTCTTTACCAGGATTCATGAATTTATTATAGTCCTTCAATGACCACGCAGCAAAATATGCTCATTTTCCAATTTTGCAATTTTACCAAGTCCTGTAGCGAGCAGGTTATCCGCGAATAATTGCGATCTAAATTTAACTATTATGCGCATTGAAATTTTTAATAACTGAAAGCGAACAGATACAGACATCAACCTCTTCTATTCTTTCACATTAATTCGTGTAATCATTAGATTCCTGCGATTGAGGCGCAGCATTTTTTTTTCAAAAAGTCATCTGAAGACATCAGGTATTTCTTACAGACATCAAAAACAACAGTCAAAATGCAATCTGAATAGAATAACTTTTCGAATTGAATTTTCAAATCGATTTACGTTATTATGTCAATATATAGAGCCATTCCTTGCTCTTTACCAGGATTCATGAATTTATTATAGTCCTTCTATAACCACGCAGCAAAATATGCTCATTTTCTAATTTTGTAATATTACCAAGTCCTGTAGAGAGCAGGTTATCCGCGAATAATTGCGATCTAAATTTAACTATTATGCGCATTGAAATTTTTAATAACTGAAAGTGAACAGATACAGACATCAACCTCTTCTATTCTTTCACATTAATTCGTGTAATCATTAGATTCCTGCGATTGAGGCGCAGCATATTTTTTCCGAAAAGTCATCCGAAGACATCAGGTATTTCTTACAGACATCAAAAACAACAATCAAAATGCAATCTCAATAGAATAACTTTTCGAATTGAATTTTCAAATCGATTTACGTTATTCTGTCAATATATAGAGCCATTCCTTGCTCTTTACCAGGATTCATGAATTTATTATAGTCCTTCTATGACCACGCAGCAAAATATGCTCATTTTCCAACTTTGCAATATTACCAAGTCCTGTAGCGAGCAGGTTATCCGCGAATAATTGCGATCTAAATTTAACTATTATGCGCATTGAAATTTTTAATAACTGAAAGCGAACAGATACAGACATCAACCTCTTCTATTCTTTCACATTAATTCGTGTAATCATTAGATTCCTGCGATTGAGGCGCAGCATTTTTTTTCCAAAAAGTCATCTGAAGACATCAGGTATTTCTTACAGACATCAAAAACAACAGTCAAAATGCAATCTGAATAGAATAACTTTTCGAATTGAATTTTCAAATCGATTTACGTTATTATGTCAATATATAGAGCCATTCCTTGCTCTTTACCAGGATTCATGAATTTATTATAGTCCTTCTATAACCACGCAGCAAAATATGCTCATTTTCTAATTTTGTAATATTACCAAGTCCTGTAGGGAGCAGGTTATCCGCGAATAATTGCGATCTAATATTAACTATTATGCGCATTGAAATTTTTAATAACTGAAAGTGAACAGATACAGACATCAACCTCTTCTATTCTTTCACATTAATTCGTGTAATCATTAGATTCCTGCGATTGAGGCGCAGCATATTTTTTCCGAAAAGTCATCCGAAGACATCAGGTATTTCTTACAGACATCAAAAACAACAATCAAAATGCAATCTCAATAGAATAACTTTTCGAATTGAATTTTCAAATCGATTTACGTTATTCTGTCAATATATAGAGCCATTCCTTGCTCTTTACCAGGATTCATGAATTTATTATAGTCCTTCTATGACCACGCAGCAAAATATGCTCATTTTCCAATTTTGCAATATTACCAAGTCCTGTAGCGAGCAGGTTATCCGCGAATAATTGCGATCTAAATTTAACTATTATGCGCATTGAAATTTTTAATAACTGAAAGCGAACAGATACAGACATCAACCTCTTCTATTCTTTCACATTAATTCGTGTAATCATTAGATTCCTGCGATTGAGGCGCAGCATTTTTTTTCCGAAAAGTCATCTGAAGACATCAGGTATTTCTTACAGACATCAAAAACAACAGTCAAAATGCAATCTCAATAGAATAACTTTTCGAATTGAATTTTCAAATCGATTTACGTTATTACGTCAATATATAGAGCCATTCCTTGCTCTTTACCAGGATTCATGAATTTATTATAGTCCTTCTATAACCACGCAGCGAAATATGCTCATTTTCGAATTTTGCAATATTACCAAGTCATGTAGCGAGCAGGTTATCCACGAATAATTGCGATCTAAATTAAACTATTATGCGCATTGAAATTTTTAATAACTGAAAGCAAACAGATACAGACATCAACCTCTTCTATTCTTTCACATTAATTCGTGTAATCATTAGATTCCTGCGATTGAGGCGCAGCATTTTTTTTCCGAAAAGTCATCTGAAGACATCAGGTATTTCTTACAGATATCAAAAACAACAATCAAAATGCAATCTCAATAGAATAACTTTTCGAAATGAATTTTCAAATCGATTTACGTTATTATGTCAATATATAGAGCCATTCCTTGCTTTTTCCTAGGATTCATGAATTTATTATAGTCCTTCTATGACCACGCAGCAAAATATGCTCATTTTCCAATTTCGCAATATTACCAAGTCCTGTAGCGAGCAGGTTATCCGCGAATAATTGCGATCTTAATTTAACTATTCAGCCCATTGAAATTTTTAATAACTGAAAGCGAACAGATACAGACATCAACCTCTTCTATTCTTTACGTTAATTCGTGTAATCATTAGATTCCTGCGATTAAGGCGCAGCATTTTTTTTCCGAAAAGTCATCTGAAGACATCAGGTATTTCTTACAGACATCAAAAACAACAGTCAAAATGCAATCTCAATAGAATAACTTTTCGAATTGAATTTTCAAATCGATTTACGTTATTATGTCAATATATAGAGCCATTCCTTGCTCTTTACCAGGATTCATGAATTTATTATAGTCCTTCTATTACCACGCAGCAAAATATGCTCATTTTCTAATTTTGTAATATTACCAAGTCCTGTAGCGAGCAGGTTATCCGCGAATAATTGCGATCTAAATTTAACTATTCAGCGCATTGAAATTTTTTATAACTGAAAGCGAACAGATACAGACATCAACCTCTTCTATTCTTTCACATTAATTCGTGTAATCATTAGATTCCTGCGATTGAGGCGCAGCATTTTTTTTCCGAAAAGTCATCTGAAGACATCAGGTATTTCTTACAGACATCAAAAACAACAGTCAAAATGCAATCTCAATAGAATAACTTTTCGAATTGAATTTTCAAATCGATTTACGTTATTATGTCAATATAAAGAGCCATTCCTTGCTCTTTACCAGGATTCATGAATTTATTATAGTCCTTCTATGACCACGCAACAAAATATGCTCATTTTCCAATTTTGCAATATTACCAAGTCCTGTAGCGAGCAGGTTATCCGCGAATAATTGCGATCTAAATTTAACTATTATGCGCATTGAAATTTTTAATAACTGAAAGCGAACAGATACAGACATCAACCTCTTCTATTCTTTACGTTAATTCGTGTAATCATTAGATTCCTGCGATTGAGGCGCAGCATATTTTTTCCGAAAAGTCATCCGAAGACATCAGGTATTTCTTACAGACATCAAAAACAACAATCAAAATGCAATCTCAATAGAATAACTTTTCGAATTGAATTATTAAATCGATTTACGTTATTATGTCAATATATAGAGCCATTCCTTGCTATTTACCAGGATTCATGAATTTATTATAGTCCTTCTATGACCACGCAGCAAAATATGCTCATTTTCCAATTTTGCAATATTACCAAGTCCTGTAGCGAGCAGGTTATCCGCGAATAATTGCGATCTAAATTTAACTATTATGCGCATTGAAATTTTTAATAACTGAAAGCGAACAGATACAGACATCAACCTCTTCTATTCTTTCACATTAATTCGTGTAATCATTAGATTCCTGCGGTTGAGGCGCAGCATTTTTTTTCCGAAAAGTCATCTGAAGACATCAGGTATTTCTTACAGACATCAAAAACAACAGTCAAAATGCAATCTCAATAGAATAACTTTTCGAATTGAATTTTTAAATCGATTTACGTTATTCTGTCAATATATAGAGCCATTCCTTGCTCTTTCCCAGGATTCATTAATTTATTATAGTCCTCCTATGACCACGCAGCAAAATATGCTCATTTTCCAATTTTGCAATATTACCAAGTCCTGTAGCGAGCAGGTTATCCGCGAATAATTGCGATCTAAATTTAACTATTCAGCGCATTGAAATTTTTAATAACTGAAAGCGAACAGATACAGACATCATCCTCTTCTATTCTTTACGTTAACTCGTGTAATCATTAGATTCCTGCGATTGAGGCGCAGCATATTTTTTCCGAAAAGTCATCCGAAGACATCAGGTATTTTTTACAGACATCAAAAACAACAATCAAAATGCAATCTCAATAGAATAACTTTTCGAATTGAATTTTCAAATCGATTTACGTTATTATGTCAACATATAGAGCCATTCCTTGCTCTTTACCAGGATTCATGAATTTATTATAGTCCTTCTATGACCACGCAGCAAAATATGCTCATTTTCCAATTTTGCAATATTACCAAGTCCTGTAGCGAGCAGGTTATCCGCGAATAACTGCGATCTAAATTTAACTATTATGCGCATTGAAATTTTTAATAACTGGAAGCGAACAGATACAGACATCAACCTCTTCTATTCTTTCACATTAATTCGTGTAATCATTAGATTCCTGCGATTGAGGCGCAACATTTTTTTTCCAAAAAGTCATCTGAAGACATCAGGTATTTCTTACAGACATCAAAAACAACAGTCAGATGCAATCTGAATAGAATAACTTTTCGAATTGAATTTTCAAATCGATTTACGTTATTATGTCAATATATAGAGCCATTCCTTGCTCTTTACCAGGATTCATGAATTTATTATAGTCCTTCTATAACCACGCAGCAAAATATGCTCATTTTCTAATTTTGTAATATTACCAAGTCCTGTAGAGAGCAGGTTATCCGCGAATAATTGCGATCTAAATTTAACTATTATGCGCATTGAAATTTTTAATAACTGAAAGTGAACAGATACAGACATCAACCACTTCTATTCTTTCACATTAATTCGTGTAATCATTAGATTCCTGCGATTGAGGCGCAGCATTTTTTTTCCGAAAAGTCATCTGAAGACATCAGGTATTTCTTACAGACATCAAAAACAACAGTCAAAATGCAATCTCAATAGAATAACTTTTCGAATTGAATTTTCAAATCGATTTACGTTATTATGTCAATATATAGAGCCATTCCTTGCTCTTTCCCAGGATTCATGAATTTATTATAGTCCTCCTATGACCACGCAGCAAAATATGCTGATTTTCCAATTTTGCAATATTACCAAGTCCTGTAGCGAGCAGGTTATCCGCGAATAATTGCGATCTAAATTTAACTATTATGCGCATTGGAATTTTTAATAACTGAAAGCGAACAGATACAGACATCAACCTCTTCTATTCTTTACGTTAATTCGTGTAATCATTAGATTCCTGCGATTGAGGCGCAGCATATTTTTTCCGAAAAGTCATCCGAAGACATCAGGTATTTCTTACAGACATCAAAAGCAACAATCAAAATGCAATCTCAATAGAATAACTTTTCGAATTAAATTATCAAATCGATTTACGTTATTATGTCAATATATAGAGCCATTCCTTGCTATTTACCAGGATTCATGAATTTATTATAGTCCTTCTATGACCACGCAGCAAAATATGCTCATTTTTCAATTTTGCAATATTACCAAGTCCTGTAGCGAGCAGGTTATCCGCGAATAATTGCGATCTAAATTTAACTATAATGCGCATTGAAATTTTTAATAACTGAAAGCGAACAGATACAGACATCAACCTCTTTTATTCTTTACGTCAATTCGTGTAATCATTAGATTCCTGCGATTGAGGCGCAGCATATTTTTTCCGAAAAGTCATCTGAAGACATCAGGTATTTCTTACAGACATCAAAAACAACAATCAAAATGCAATCTCAATAGAATAACTTTTCGAATTGAATTTTCAAATCGATTTACGTAATTATGTCAACATATAGAGCCATTCCTTGCTCTTTACCAGGATTTATGAATTTATTACAGTCCTTCTATGACCACGCAGCAAAATATGCTCATTTTCCAATTTTGCAATATTACCAAGTCCTGTAGCGAGCAGGTTATCCGCGAATAATTGCGATCTAAATTTAACTATTATGCGCATTGAAATTTTTAATAACTGAAAGCGAACAGATACAGACATCAACCTCTTCTATTCTTTCACATTAATTCGTGTAATCATTAGATTCCTGCGATTGAGGCGCAGCATTTTTTTTCCGAAAAGTCATCTGAAGACATCAGGTATTTCTTACAGACATCAAAAACAACAGTCAAAATGCAATCTCAATAGAATAACTTTTCGAATTGAATTTTCAAATCGGTTTACGTTATTATGTGAATATATAGAGCCATTCCTTGCTCTTTACCAGGATTCATGAATTTATTATAGTCCTTCTATAACCACGCAGCAAAATATGCTCATTTTCCAATTTTGCAATATTACCAAGTCCTGTAGCGAGCAGGTTATCCGCGAATAATTGCGATCTAAATTTAACTATTATGCGCATTGAAATTTTCAATAACTGAAAGCGAACAGAAACAGACATCAACCTCTTCTATTCTTTCACATTAATTCGTGTAATCATTAGATTCCTGCGATTGAGGCGCAGCATTTTTTTTCCGAAAAGTCATCTGAAGACATCAGGTATTTCTTACAGACATCAAAAACAACAGTCAAAATGCAATCTCAATAGAATAACTTTTCGAATTGAATTTTCAAATCAATTTCCGTTATTATGTCAATATATAGAGCCATTCCTCGCTTTTTCCTAGGATTCATGAATTTATTATAGTCCTTCTATGACCACGCGGCAAAATATGCTCATTTTCCAATTTTGCAATATTACCAAGTCCTGTAGCGAGCAGGTTATCCGCGAATAATTGCGATCTAAATTTAACTATTATGCGCATTGAAATTTTTAATAACTGAAAGCGAACAGATACAGACATCAACCTCTTCTATTCTTTCACATTAATTCGTGTAATCATTAGATTTCTGCGATTGAGGCGCAGCATTTTTTTTCCGAAAAGTCATCTGAAGACATCAGGTATTTCTTACAGACATCAAAAACAACAGTCAAAATGCAATCTCAATAGAATAACTTTTCGAATTGAATTTTCAAATCGGTTTACGTTATCATGTCAATATATAGAGCCATTCCTTGCTCTTTACCAGGATTCATGAATTTATTATAGTCCTTCTATAACCACGCAGCAAAATATGCTCATTTTCCAATTTTGCAATATTACCAAGTCCTGTAGCGAGCAGGTTATCCGCGAATAATTGCGATCTAAATTTAACTATTATGCGCATTGAAATTTTTAATAACTGAAAGCGAACAGATACAGACATTAACCTCTTCTATTCTTTACGTTAATTCGTGTAATCATTAGATTCCTGCGATTGAGGCGCAGCATATTTTTTCCGAAAAGTCATCCGAAGACATCAGGTATTTCTTACAGACATCAGAAACAACAGTCAAAATGCAATCTCAATAGAATAACTTTTCGAATTGAATTTTCAAATCAATTTACGTTATTATGTCAACATATAGAGCCATTCCTCGCTTTTTCCCAGGAGTCATGAATTTATTATAGTCCTTCTATGACTACGCAGCAAAATATGCTCATTTTCCAATTTTGCAATATTACCAAGTCCTGTAGCGAGCAGGTTATCCGCGAATAATTGCAATCTAAATTTAACTATTATGCGCATTGAAATTTTTAATAACTGAAAGCGAACAGATACAGACATCAACCTCTTCTATTCTTTCACATTAATTCGTGTAATCATTAGATTCCTGCGATTGAGGCGCAGCATTTTTTTTCCGAAAAGTCATCTGAAGACATCAGGTATTTCTTACAGACATCAAAAACAACAGTCAAAATGCAATCTCAATAGAATAACTTTTCGAATTGAATTTTCAAATCGGTTTACGTTATTATGTGAATATATAGAGCCATTCCTTGCTCTTTACCAGGATTCATGAATTTATTATAGTCCTTCTATAACCACGCAGCAAAATATGCTCATTTTCCAATTTTGCAATATTACCAAGTCCTGTAGCGAGCAGGTTATCCGCGAATAATTGCGATCCAAATTTAACTATTATGCGCATTGAAATTTTTCATAACTGAAAGCGAACAGATACAGACATTAACCTCTTCTATTCTTTACGTTAATTCGTGTAATCATTAGATTCCTGCGATTGAGGCGCAGCATATTTTTTCCGAAAAGTCATCCGAAGACATCAGGTATTTCTTACAGACATCAAAAACAACAATCAAAATGCAATCTCAATAGAATAACTTTTCGAATTGAATAATCAAATCGATTTACGTTATTATGTCAATATATAGAGCCATTCCTTGCTATTTACCAGGATTCATGAATTTATTATAGTCCTTCTATGACCACGCAGCAAAATATGCTCATTTTCCAATTTTGCAATATTACCAAGTCCTGTAGCGAGCAGGTTATCCGCGAATAATTGCGATCTAAATTTAACTATTATGCGCATTGAAATTTTTAATAACTGAAAGCGAACAGATACAGACATCAACCTCTTCTATTCTTTCACATTAATTCGTGTAATCATTAGATTCCTGCTATTGAGGCGCAGCATATTTTTTCCGAAAGGTCATCTGAAGACATCAGGTATTTCTTACAGACATCAAAAACAACAGTCAAAATGCAATCTCAATAGAATAACTTTTCGAATTGAATTTTCAAATCGGTTTACGTTATTATGTGAATATATAGAGCCATTCCTTGCTCTTTACCAGGATTCATGAATTTATTATAGTCCTTCTATAACCACGCAGCAAAATATGCTCATTTTCCAATTTTGCAATATTACCAAGTCCTGTAGCGAGCAGGTTATCCGCGAATAATTGCGATCTAAATTTAACTATTATGCGCATTGAAATTTTTAATAACTGAAAGCGAACAGATACAGACATCAACCTCTTCTATTCTTTCACATTAATTCGTGTAATCATTAGATTCCTGCTATTGAGGCGCAGCATATTTTTTCCGAAAGGTCATCTGAAGACATCAGGTATTTCTTACAGACATCAAAAACAACAATCAAAATGCAATCTCAATAGAATAACTTTTCGAATTGAATTTTCAAATCGATTTACGTTATTATGTCAATATATAGAGCCATTCCTTGCTTTTTCCTAGGATTCATGAATTTATTATAGTCCTTCTATGACCACGCAGCAAAATATGCTCATTTTCCAATTTTGCAATATTACCAAGTCCTGTAGCGAGCAGGTTATCCGCGAATAATTGCGATCTAAATTTAACTATTATGCGCATTGAAATTTTTAATAACTGAAAGCGAACAGATACAGACATCAACCTCTTCTATTCTTTCACATTAATTCGTGTAATCATTAGATTCCTGCGATTGAGGCGCAGCATTTTTTTTCCGAAAAGTCATCTGAAGACATCAGGTATTTCTTACAGACATCAAAAACAACAATCAAAATGCAATCTCAATAGAATAACTTTTCGAAATGAATTTTAAAATCGATTTACGTTATTATGTCAATATATAGAGCCATTCCTTGCTCTTTACCAGGAGTCATGAATTTATTATAGTCCTTCTATGACCACGCAGCAAAATATGCTGATTTTCCAATTTTGCAATATTACCAAGTCCTGTAGCGAGCAGGTTATCCGCGAATAATTGCGATCTAAATTTAACTAT
Source organism: Platygaster robiniae (assembly GCA_028476575.1). Taxonomy (NCBI): domain Eukaryota; kingdom Metazoa; phylum Arthropoda; class Insecta; order Hymenoptera; family Platygastridae; genus Platygaster; species Platygaster robiniae. The sequence goes on from CM052022.1 coordinate 43,284, forward strand.
TATTCGCATTGAAATTTTTAATAACTGAAAGCGAACAGATACAGACATCAACCTCTTCTATTCTTTACGTTAATTCGTGTAATCATTAGATTCCTGCGATTGAGGCACAGCATATTTTTTCCGAAAGGTCATCTGAAGACATCAGGTATTTCTTACAGATATCAAAAACAACAATCAAAATGCAATCTCAATAGAATAACTTTTCGAAATGAATTTTCAAATCGATTTACGTTATTATGTCAATATATAGAGCCATTCCTTGCTTTTTCCTAGGATTCATGAATTTATTATAGTCCTTCTATGACCACGCAGCAAAATATGCTCATTTTCCAATTTCGCAATATTACCAAGTCCTGTAGCGAGCAGGTTATCCGCGAATAATTGCGATCTAAATTTAACTATTATGCGCATTGAAATTTTTAATAACTGAAAGCGAACAGATACAGACATCAACCTCTTCTATTCTTTACGTTAATTCGTGTAATCATTAGATTCCTGCGATTGAGGCGCAGCATATTTTTTCCGAAAAGTCATCCGAAGACATCAGGTATTTCATACAGACATCAAAAACAACAATCAAAATGCAATCTCAATAGAATAACTTTTCGAATTGAATTTTCAAATCGATTCACGTTATTATGTCAATATATAGAGCCATTCCTTGCTCTTTACCAGGATTCATGAATTCATTATAGTCCTTCTATGACCACGCAGCGAAATATGCTCATTTTCGAATTTTGCAATATTACCAAGTCCTGTAGCGAGCAGGTTATCCACGAATAATTGCGATCTAAATTTAACTATTATGCGCATTGAAATTTTTAATAACTGAAAGCGAACAGATACAGACATCAACCTCTTCTATTCTTTCACATTAATTCGTGTAATCATTAGATTCCTGCGATTGAGGCGCAGCATTTTTTTTCCGAATAGTCATCTGAAGCCATCAGGTATTTCTTACAGACATCAAAAACAACAGTCAAAATGCAATCTCAATAGAATAACTTTTCGAATTGAATTTTCAAATCAATTTACGTTATTATGTCAACATATAGAGCCATTCCTCGCTTTTTCCCAGGAGTCATGAATTTATTATAGTCCTTCTATGACCACGCAGCAAAATATGCTCATTTTCCAATTTTGCAATATTACCAAGTCCTGTAGCGAGCAGGTTATCCGCGAATAATTGCGATCTAAATTTAACTATTATTCGCATTGAAATTTTTAATAACTGAAAGCGAACAGATACAGACATCAACCTCTTCTATTCTTTACGTTAATTCGTGTAATCATTAGATTCCTGCGATTGAGGCACAGCATATTTTTTCCGAAAGGTCATCTGAAGACATCAGGTATTTCTTACAGATATCAAAAACAACAATCAAAATGCAATCTCAATAGAATAACTTTTCGAAATGAATTTTCAAATCGATTTACGTTATTATGTCAATATATAGAGCCATTCCTTGCTTTTTCCTAGGATTCATGAATTTATTATAGTCCTTCTATGACCACGCAGCAAAATATGCTCATTTTCCAATTTCGCAATATTACCAAGTCCTGTAGCGAGCAGGTTATCCGCGAATAATTGCGATCTAAATTTAACTATTATGCGCATTGAAATTTTTAATAACTGAAAGCGAACAGATACAGACATCAACCTCTTCTATTCTTTACGTTAATTCGTGTAATCATTAGATTCCTGCGATTGAGGCGCAGCATATTTTTTCCGAAAAGTCATCCGAAGACATCAGGTATTTCATACAGACATCAAAAACAACAATCAAAATGCAATCTCAATAGAATAACTTTTCGAATTGAATTTTCAAATCGATTCACGTTATTATGTCAATATATAGAGCCATTCCTTGCTCTTTACCAGGATTCATGAATTCATTATAGTCCTTCTATGACCACGCAGCGAAATATGCTCATTTTCGAATTTTGCAATATTACCAAGTCCTGTAGCGAGCAGGTTATCCACGAATAATTGCGATCTAAATTTAACTATTATGCGCATTGAAATTTTTAATAACTGAAAGCGAACAGATACAGACATCAACCTCTTCTATTCTTTCACATTAATTCGTGTAATCATTAGATTCCTGCGATTGAGGCGCAGCATTTTTTTTCCGAATAGTCATCTGAAGCCATCAGGTATTTCTTACAGACATCAAAAACAACAGTCAAAATGCAATCTCAATAGAATAACTTTTCGAATTGAATTTTCAAATCAATTTACGTTATTATGTCAACATATAGAGCCATTCCTCGCTTTTTCCCAGGAGTCATGAATTTATTATAGTCCTTCTATGACCACGCAGCAAAATATGCTCATTTTCCAATTTTGCAATATTACCAAGTCCTGTAGCGAGCAGGTTATCCGCGAATAATTGCGATCTAAATTTAATTATTATGCGCATTGAAATTTTTAAAAACTGAAAGCGAACAGATACAGACATCAACCTCTTCTATTCTTTACGTTAATTCGTGTAATCATTAGATTCCTGCGATTAAGGCGCAGCATTTTTTTTCCGAAAAGTCATCTGAAGACATCAGGTATTTCTTACAGACATCAAAAACAACAGTCAAAATGCAATCTCAATAGAATAACTTTTCGAATTGAATTTTCAAATCGATTTACGTTATTATGTCAATATATAGAGCCATTCCTTCCTCTTTACCAGGATTCATGAATTTATTATAGTCCTTCTATTACCACGCAGCAAAATATGCTCATTTTCTAATTTTGTAATATTACCAAGTCCTGTAGCGAGCAGGTTATCCGCGAATAATTGCGATCTAAATTTAACTATTCAGCGCATTGAAATTTTTTATAACTGAAAGCGAACAGATACAGACATCAACCTTTTCTATTCTTTCACGCTAATTCGTGTAATCATGAGATTCCTGCGATTGAGGCGCAGCATATTTTTTCCGAAAAGTCATCCGAAGACATCAGGTATTTCTTACAGACATCAAAAACAACAATCAAAATGCAATCTCAATAGAATAACTTTTCGAATTGAATTTCCAAATCGATTTACGTTATTATGTCAATATATAGAGCCATTCCTTGCTTTTTCCCAGGATTCATGAATTTATTATAGTCCTTCTATGACCACGCAGCAAAATATGCTTATTTCCCAATTTTGCAATATTACCAAGTCCTGTAGCGAGCAGGTTATCCGCGAATAATTGCGATCTAAATTTAACTATTATGCGCATTGAAATTTTTAATAACTAAAAGCGAACAGATACAGACATCAACCTCTTCTATTCTTTCACATTAATTCGTGTAATCATTAGATTCCTGCGATTGAGGCGCAGCATTTTTTTTCCGAAAAGTCATCCGAAGACATCAGGTATTTCTTACAGACATCAAAAACAACAATCAAAATGCAATCTCAATAGAATAACTTTTCGAATTGAATTTTCAAATCGATTTACGTTATTATGTCAATATATAGAGCCATTCCTTGCTCTTTACCAGGATTCATGAATTTATTATAGTCCTTCTATGACCACGCAGCAAAATATGCTCATTTTCCAATTTCGCAATATTACCAAGTCCTGTAGCGAGCAGGTTATCCGCGAATAATTGCGATCTAAATTTAACTATTATGCGCATTGAAATTTTTAATAACTGAAAGCGAACAGATACAGACATCAACCTCTTCTATTCTTTCACATTAATTCGTGTAATCATTAGATTCCTGCGATTGAGGCGCAGCATTTTTTTTCCGAAAAGTCATCTGAAGACATCAGGTATTTCTTACAGACATCAAAAACAACAGTCAAAATGCAATCTCAATAGAATAACTTTTCGAATTGAATTTTCAAATCGGTTTACGTTATTATGTGAATATATAGAGCCATTCCTTGCACTTTACCAGGATTCATGAATTTATTATAGTCTTTCTATAACCACGCAGCAAAATATGCTCATTTTCCAATTTTGCAATATTACCAAGTCCTGTAGCGAGCAGGTTATCCGCGAATAATTGCGATCTAAATTTAACTATTATGCGCATTGAAATTTTCAATAACTGAAAGCGAACAGAAACAGACATCAACCTCTTCTATTCTTTCACATTAATTCGTGTAATCATTAGATTCCTGCGATTGAGGCGCAGCATTTTTTTTCCGAAAAGTCATCTGAAGACATCAGGTATTTCTTACAGACATCAAAAACAACAGTCAAAATGCAATCTCAATAGAATAACTTTTCGAATTGAATTTTCAAATCAATTTCCGTTATTATGTCAATATATAGAGCCATTCCTCGCTTTTTCCTAGGATTCATGAATTTATTATAGTCCTTCTATGACCACGCGGCAAAATATGCTCATTTTCCAATTTTGCAATATTACCAAGTCCTGTAGCGAGCAGGTTATCCGCGAATAATTGCGATCTAAATTTAACTATTATGCGCATTGAAATTTTTGATAACTGAAAGCGAACAGATACAGACATCAACCTCTTCTATTCTTTCACATTAATTCGTGTAATCATTAGATTTCTGCGATTGAGGCGCAGCATTTTTTTTCCGAAAAGTCATCTGAAGACATCAGGTATTTCTTACAGACATCAAAAACAACAGTCAAAATGCAATCTCAATAGAATAACTTTTCGAATTGAATTTTCAAATCGGTTTACGTTATCATGTCAATATATAGAGCCATTCCTTGCTCTTTACCAGGATTCATGAATTTATTATAGTCCTTCTATAACCACGCAGCAAAATATGCTCATTTTCCAATTTTGCAATATTACCAAGTCCTGTAGCGAGCAGGTTATCCGCGAATAATTGCGATCTAAATTTAACTATTATGCGCATTGAAATTTTTAATAACTGAAAGCGAACAGATACAGACATTAACCTCTTCTATTCTTTACGTTAATTCGTGTAATCATTAGATTCCTGCGATTGAGGCGCAGCATATTTTTTCCGAAAAGTCATCCGAAGACATCAGGTATTTCTTACAGACATCAGAAACAACAGTCAAAATGCAATCTCAATAGAATAACTTTTCGAATTGAATTTTCAAATCAATTTACGTTATTATGTCAACATATAGAGCCATCCCTCGCTTTTTCCCAGGAGTCATGAATTTATTATAGTCCTTCTATGACTACGCAGCAAAATATGCTCATTTTCCAATTTTGCAATATTACCAAGTCCTGTAGCGAGCAGGTTATCCGCGAATAATTGCAATCTAAATTTAACTATTATGCGCATTGAAATTTTTAATAACTGAAAGCGAACAGATACAGACATCAACCTCTTCTATTCTTTCACATTAATTCGTGTAATCATTAGATTCCTGCGATTGAGGCGCAGCATTTTTTTTCCGAAAAGTCATCTGAAGACATCAGGTATTTCTTACAGACATCAAAAACAACAGTCAAAATGCAATCTCAATAGAATAACTTTTCGAATTGAATTTTCAAATCGGTTTACGTTATTATGTGAATATATAGAGCCATTCCTTGCTCTTTACCAGGATTCATGAATTTATTATAGTCCTTCTATAACCACGCAGCAAAATATGCTCATTTTCCAATTTTGCAATATTACCAAGTCCTGTAGCGAGCAGGTTATCCGCGAATAATTGCGATCTAAATTTAACTATTATGCGCATTGAAATTTTTAATAACTGAAAGCGAACAGATACAGACATTAACCTCTTCTATTCTTTACGTTAATTCGTGTAATCATTAGATTCCTGCGATTGAGGCGCAGCATATTTTTTCCGAAAAGTCATCCGAAGACATCAGGTATTTCTTACAGACATCAAAAACAACAATCAAAATGCAATCTCAATAGAATAACTTTTCGAATTGAATAATCAAATCGATTTACGTTATTATGTCAATATATAGAGCCATTCCTTGCTATTTACCAGGATTCATGAATTTATTATAGTCCTTCTATGACCACGCAGCAAAATATGCTCATTTTCCAATTTTGCAATATTACCAAGTCCTGTAGCGAGCAGGTTATCCGCGAATAATTGCGATCTAAATTTAACTATTATGCGCATTGAAATTTTTAATAACTGAAAGCGAACAGATACAGACATCAACCTCTTCTATTCTTTACGTTAACTCGTGTAATCATTAGATTCCTGCTATTGAGGCGCAGCATATTTTTTCCGAAAGGTCATCTGAAGACATCAGGTATTTCTTACAGACATCAAAAACAACAATCAAAATGCAATCTCAATAGAATAACTTTTCGAATTGAATTATCAAATCGATTTACGTTATTATGTCAATATATAGAGCCATTCCTTGCTATTTACCAGGATTCATGAATTTATTATAGTCCTTCTATGACCACGCAGCAAAATATGCTCATTTTCCAATTTTGCAATATTACCAAGTCCTGTAGCGAGCAGGTTATCCGCGAATAATTGCGATCTAAATTTAACTATTATGCGCATTGAAATTTTTAATAACTGAAAGCGAACAGATACAGACATCAACCTCTTCTATTCTTTCACATTAATTCGTGTAATCATTAGATTCCTGCTATTGAGGCGCAGCATATTTTTTCCGAAAGGTCATCTGAAGACATCAGGTATTTCTTACAGACATCAAAAACAACAATCAAAATGCAATCTCAATAGAATAACTTTTCGAATTGAATTATCAAATCGATTTACGTTATTATGTCAATATATAGAGCCATTCCTTGCTATTCACCAGGATTCATGAATTTATTATAGTCCTTCTATGACCACGCAGCAAAATATGCTCATTTCCCAATTTTGCAATATTACAGAGTCCTGTAGCGAGCAGGTTATCCGCGAATAATTGCGATCTAAATTTAACTATTATGCGCATTGAAATTTTTAATAACTGAAAGCGAACAGATACAGACATCAACCTCTTCTATTCTTTCACATTAATTCGTGTAATCATTAGATTCCTGCTATTGAGGCGCAGCATATTTTTTCCGAAAGGTCATCTGAAGACATCAGGTATTTCTTACAGACATCAAAAACAACAATCAAAATGCAATCTCAATAGAATAACTTTTCGAATTGAATTATCAAATCGATTTACGTTATTATGTCAATATATAGAGCCATTCCTTGCTATTTACCAGGATTCATGAATTTATTATAGTCCTTCTATGACCACGCAGCAAAATATGCTCATTTTCCAATTTTGCAATATTACCAAGTCCTGTAGCGAGCAGGTTATCCGCGAATAATTGCGATCTAAATTTAACTATTATGCGCATTGAAATTTTTAATAACTGAAGGCGAACAGATACAGACATCAACCTCTTCTATTCTTTCACATTAATTCGTGTAATCATTAGATTCCTGCGATTGAGGCGCAGCATTTTTTTTCCGAAAAGTCATCTGAAGACATCAGGTATTTCTTACAGACATCAAAAACAACAGTCAAAATGCAATCTCAATAGAATAACTTTTCGAATTGAATTTTCAAATCGATTTACGTTATTATGTCAATATATAGAGCCATTCCTTGCTCTTTACCAGGATTCATGAATTTATTATAGTCCTTCTATAACCACGCAGCAAAATATGCTCATTTTCCAATTTCGCAATATTACCAAGTCCTGTAGCGAGCAGGTTATCCGCGAATAATTGCGATCTAAATTTAACTATTATGCGCATTGAAATTTTCAATAACTGAAAGCGAACAGAAACAGACATCAACCTCTTCTATTCTTTCACATTAATTCGTGTAATCATTAGATTCCTGCGATTGAGGCGCAGCATTTTTTTTCCGAAAAGTCATCTGAAGACATCAGGTATTTCTTACAGACATCAAAAACAACAATCAAAATGCAATCTCAATAGAATAACTTTTCGAATTTAATTTTCAAATCGATTTGCGTTATTATGTCAATATATAGAGCCATTCCTTGCTTTTTCCTAGGATTCATGAATTTATTATAGTCCTTCTATGACCACGCAGCAAAATATGCTCATTTTCCAATTTTGCAATATAACAAAGTCCTGTAGCGAGCAGGTTATCCGCGAATAATTGCGATCTAAATTTAACTATTCAGCGCATTGAAATTTTTAATAACTGAAAGCGAACAGATACAGACATCAACCTCTTCTATTCTTTCACATTAATTCGTGTAATCATTAGATTCCTGCTATTGAGGCGCAGCATATTTTTTCCGAAAGGTCATCTGAAGACATCAGGTATTTCTTACAGACATCAAAAACAACAGTCAAAATGCAATCTCAATAGAATAACTTTTCGAATTGAATTTTCAAATCGGTTTACGTTATTATGTGAATATATAGAGCCATTCCTTGCTCTTTACCAGGATTCATGAATTTATTATAGTCCTTCTATAACCACGCAGCAAAATATGCTCATTTTCCAATTTTGCAATATTACCAAGTCCTGTAGCGAGCAGGTTATCCGCGAATAATTGCGATCTAAATTTAACTATTATGCGCATTGAAATTTTTAATAACTGAAAGCGAACAGATACAGACATTAACCTCTTCTATTCTTTACGTTAATTCGTGTAATCATTAGATTCCTGCGATTGAGGCGCAGCATATTTTTTCCGAAAAGTCATCCGAAGACATCAGGTATTTCTTACAGACATCAAAAACAACAGTCAAAATGCAATCTCAATAGAATAACTTTTCGAATTGAATTTTCAAATCGATTTACGTTATTATGTCAATATATAGAGCCATTCCTTCCTCTTTACCAGGATTCATGAATTTATTATAGTCCTTCTATTACCACGCAGCAAAATATGCTCATTTTCTAATTTTGTAATATTACCAAGTCCTGTAGCGAGCAGGTTATCCGCGAATAATTGCGATCTAAATTTAACTATTCAGCGCATTGAAATTTTTTATAACTGAAAGCGAACAGATACAGACATCAACCTTTTCTATTCTTTCACGCTAATTCGTGTAATCATGAGATTCCTGCGATTGAGGCGCAGCATATTTTTTCCGAAAAGTCATCCGAAGACATCAGGTATTTCTTACAGACATCAAAAACAACAATCAAAATGCAATCTCAATAGAATAACTTTTCGAATTGAATTTCCAAATCGATTTACGTTATTATGTCAATATATAGAGCCATTCCTTGCTTTTTCCCAGGATTCATGAATTTATTATAGTCCTTCTATGACCACGCAGCAAAATATGCTTATTTCCCAATTTTGCAATATTACCAAGTCCTGTAGCGAGCAGGTTATCCGCGAATAATTGCGATCTAAATTTAACTATTATGCGCATTGAAATTTTTAATAACTAAAAGCGAACAGATACAGACATCAACCTCTTCTATTCTTTCACATTAATTCGTGTAATCATTAGATTCCTGCGATTGAGGCGCAGCATTTTTTTTCCGAAAAGTCATCCGAAGACATCAGGTATTTCTTACAGACATCAAAAACAACAATCAAAATGCAATCTCAATAGAATAACTTTTCGAATTGAATTTTCAAATCGATTTACGTTATTATGTCAATATATAGAGCCATTCCTTGCTCTTTACCAGGATTCATGAATTTATTATAGTCCTTCTATGACCACGCAGCAAAATATGCTCATTTTCCAATTTCGCAATATTACCAAGTCCTGTAGCGAGCAGGTTATCCGCGAATAATTGCGATCTAAATTTAACTATTATGCGCATTGAAATTTTTAATAACTGAAAGCGAACAGATACAGACATCAACCTCTTCTATTCTTTCACATTAATTCGTGTAATCATTAGATTCCTGCGATTGAGGCGCAGCATTTTTTTTCCGAAAAGTCATCTGAAGACATCAGGTATTTCTTACAGACATCAAAAACAACAGTCAAAATGCAATCTCAATAGAATAACTTTTCGAATTGAATTTTCAAATCGGTTTACGTTATTATGTGAATATATAGAGCCATTCCTTGCACTTTACCAGGATTCATGAATTTATTATAGTCTTTCTATAACCACGCAGCAAAATATGCTCATTTTCCAATTTTGCAATATTACCAAGTCCTGTAGCGAGCAGGTTATCCGCGAATAATTGCGATCTAAATTTAACTATTATGCGCATTGAAATTTTCAATAACTGAAAGCGAACAGAAACAGACATCAACCTCTTCTATTCTTTCACATTAATTCGTGTAATCATTAGATTCCTGCGATTGAGGCGCAGCATTTTTTTTCCGAAAAGTCATCTGAAGACATCAGGTATTTCTTACAGACATCAAAAACAACAGTCAAAATGCAATCTCAATAGAATAACTTTTCGAATTGAATTTTCAAATCAATTTCCGTTATTATGTCAATATATAGAGCCATTCCTCGCTTTTTCCTAGGATTCATGAATTTATTATAGTCCTTCTATGACCACGCGGCAAAATATGCTCATTTTCCAATTTTGCAATATTACCAAGTCCTGTAGCGAGCAGGTTATCCGCGAATAATTGCGATCTAAATTTAACTATTATGCGCATTGAAATTTTTGATAACTGAAAGCGAACAGATACAGACATCAACCTCTTCTATTCTTTCACATTAATTCGTGTAATCATTAGATTTCTGCGATTGAGGCGCAGCATTTTTTTTCCGAAAAGTCATCTGAAGACATCAGGTATTTCTTACAGACATCAAAAACAACAGTCAAAATGCAATCTCAATAGAATAACTTTTCGAATTGAATTTTCAAATCGGTTTACGTTATCATGTCAATATATAGAGCCATTCCTTGCTCTTTACCAGGATTCATGAATTTATTATAGTCCTTCTATAACCACGCAGCAAAATATGCTCATTTTCCAATTTTGCAATATTACCAAGTCCTGTAGCGAGCAGGTTATCCGCGAATAATTGCGATCTAAATTTAACTATTATGCGCATTGAAATTTTTAATAACTGAAAGCGAACAGATACAGACATTAACCTCTTCTATTCTTTACGTTAATTCGTGTAATCATTAGATTCCTGCGATTGAGGCGCAGCATATTTTTTCCGAAAAGTCATCCGAAGACATCAGGTATTTCTTACAGACATCAGAAACAACAGTCAAAATGCAATCTCAATAGAATAACTTTTCGAATTGAATTTTCAAATCAATTTACGTTATTATGTCAACATATAGAGCCATCCCTCGCTTTTTCCCAGGAGTCATGAATTTATTATAGTCCTTCTATGACTACGCAGCAAAATATGCTCATTTTCCAATTTTGCAATATTACCAAGTCCTGTAGCGAGCAGGTTATCCGCGAATAATTGCAATCTAAATTTAACTATTATGCGCATTGAAATTTTTAATAACTGAAAGCGAACAGATACAGACATCAACCTCTTCTATTCTTTCACATTAATTCGTGTAATCATTAGATTCCTGCGATTGAGGCGCAGCATTTTTTTTCCGAAAAGTCATCTGAAGACATCAGGTATTTCTTACAGACATCAAAAACAACAGTCAAAATGCAATCTCAATAGAATAACTTTTCGAATTGAATTTTCAAATCGGTTTACGTTATTATGTGAATATATAGAGCCATTCCTTGCTCTTTACCAGGATTCATGAATTTATTATAGTCCTTCTATAACCACGCAGCAAAATATGCTCATTTTCCAATTTTGCAATATTACCAAGTCCTGTAGCGAGCAGGTTATCCGCGAATAATTGCGATCTAAATTTAACTATTATGCGCATTGAAATTTTTAATAACTGAAAGCGAACAGATACAGACATTAACCTCTTCTATTCTTTACGTTAATTCGTGTAATCATTAGATTCCTGCGATTGAGGCGCAGCATATTTTTTCCGAAAAGTCATCCGAAGACATCAGGTATTTCTTACAGACATCAAAAACAACAATCAAAATGCAATCTCAATAGAATAACTTTTCGAATTGAATAATCAAATCGATTTACGTTATTATGTCAATATATAGAGCCATTCCTTGCTATTTACCAGGATTCATGAATTTATTATAGTCCTTCTATGACCACGCAGCAAAATATGCTCATTTTCCAATTTTGCAATATTACCAAGTCCTGTAGCGAGCAGGTTATCCGCGAATAATTGCGATCTAAATTTAACTATTATGCGCATTGAAATTTTTAATAACTGAAAGCGAACAGATACAGACATCAACCTCTTCTATTCTTTACGTTAACTCGTGTAATCATTAGATTCCTGCTATTGAGGCGCAGCATATTTTTTCCGAAAGGTCATCTGAAGACATCAGGTATTTCTTACAGACATCAAAAACAACAATCAAAATGCAATCTCAATAGAATAACTTTTCGAATTGAATTATCAAATCGATTTACGTTATTATGTCAATATATAGAGCCATTCCTTGCTATTTACCAGGATTCATGAATTTATTATAGTCCTTCTATGACCACGCAGCAAAATATGCTCATTTTCCAATTTTGCAATATTACCAAGTCCTGTAGCGAGCAGGTTATCCGCGAATAATTGCGATCTAAATTTAACTATTATGCGCATTGAAATTTTTAATAACTGAAAGCGAACAGATACAGACATCAACCTCTTCTATTCTTTCACATTAATTCGTGTAATCATTAGATTCCTGCTATTGAGGCGCAGCATATTTTTTCCGAAAGGTCATCTGAAGACATCAGGTATTTCTTACAGACATCAAAAACAACAATCAAAATGCAATCTCAATAGAATAACTTTTCGAATTGAATTATCAAATCGATTTACGTTATTATGTCAATATATAGAGCCATTCCTTGCTATTCACCAGGATTCATGAATTTATTATAGTCCTTCTATGACCACGCAGCAAAATATGCTCATTTCCCAATTTTGCAATATTACAGAGTCCTGTAGCGAGCAGGTTATCCGCGAATAATTGCGATCTAAATTTAACTATTATGCGCATTGAAATTTTTAATAACTGAAAGCGAACAGATACAGACATCAACCTCTTCTATTCTTTCACATTAATTCGTGTAATCATTAGATTCCTGCTATTGAGGCGCAGCATATTTTTTCCGAAAGGTCATCTGAAGACATCAGGTATTTCTTACAGACATCAAAAACAACAATCAAAATGCAATCTCAATAGAATAACTTTTCGAATTGAATTATCAAATCGATTTACGTTATTATGTCAATATATAGAGCCATTCCTTGCTATTTACCAGGATTCATGAATTTATTATAGTCCTTCTATGACCACGCAGCAAAATATGCTCATTTTCCAATTTTGCAATATTACCAAGTCCTGTAGCGAGCAGGTTATCCGCGAATAATTGCGATCTAAATTTAACTATTATGCGCATTGAAATTTTTAATAACTGAAGGCGAACAGATACAGACATCAACCTCTTCTATTCTTTCACATTAATTCGTGTAATCATTAGATTCCTGCGATTGAGGCGCAGCATTTTTTTTCCGAAAAGTCATCTGAAGACATCAGGTATTTCTTACAGACATCAAAAACAACAGTCAAAATGCAATCTCAATAGAATAACTTTTCGAATTGAATTTTCAAATCGATTTACGTTATTATGTCAATATATAGAGCCATTCCTTGCTCTTTACCAGGATTCATGAATTTATTATAGTCCTTCTATAACCACGCAGCAAAATATGCTCATTTTCCAATTTCGCAATATTACCAAGTCCTGTAGCGAGCAGGTTATCCGCGAATAATTGCGATCTAAATTTAACTATTATGCGCATTGAAATTTTCAATAACTGAAAGCGAACAGAAACAGACATCAACCTCTTCTATTCTTTCACATTAATTCGTGTAATCATTAGATTCCTGCGATTGAGGCGCAGCATTTTTTTTCCGAAAAGTCATCTGAAGACATCAGGTATTTCTTACAGACATCAAAAACAACAATCAAAATGCAATCTCAATAGAATAACTTTTCGAATTTAATTTTCAAATCGATTTGCGTTATTATGTCAATATATAGAGCCATTCCTTGCTTTTTCCTAGGATTCATGAATTTATTATAGTCCTTCTATGACCACGCAGCAAAATATGCTCATTTTCCAATTTTGCAATATAACAAAGTCCTGTAGCGAGCAGGTTATCCGCGAATAATTGCGATCTAAATTTAACTATTCAGCGCATTGAAATTTTTAATAACTGAAAGCGAACAGATACAGACATCAACCTCTTCTATTCTTTCACATTAATTCGTGTAATCATTAGATTCCTGCTATTGAGGCGCAGCATATTTTTTCCGAAAGGTCATCTGAAGACATCAGGTATTTCTTACAGACATCAAAAACAACAGTCAAAATGCAATCTCAATAGAATAACTTTTCGAATTGAATTTTCAAATCGGTTTACGTTATTATGTGAATATATAGAGCCATTCCTTGCTCTTTACCAGGATTCATGAATTTATTATAGTCCTTCTATAACCACGCAGCAAAATATGCTCATTTTCCAATTTTGCAATATTACCAAGTCCTGTAGCGAGCAGGTTATCCGCGAATAATTGCGATCTAAATTTAACTATTATGCGCATTGAAATTTTTAATAACTGAAAGCGAACAGATACAGACATTAACCTCTTCTATTCTTTACGTTAATTCGTGTAATCATTAGATTCCTGCGATTGAGGCGCAGCATATTTTTTCCGAAAAGTCATCCGAAGACATCAGGTATTTCTTACAGACATCAAAAACAACAATCAAAATGCAATCTCAATAGAATAACTTTTCGAATTGAATAATCAAATCGATTTACGTTATTATGTCAATATATAGAGCCATTCCTTGCTATTTACCAGGATTCATGAATTTATTATAGTCCTTCTATGACCACGCAGCAAAATATGCTCATTTTCCAATTTTGCAATATTACCAAGTCCTGTAGCGAGCAGGTTATCCGCGAATAATTGCGATCTAAATTTAACTATTATGCGCATTGAAATTTTTTATAACTGAAAGCGAACAGATACAGACATCAACCTTTTCTATTCTTTCACGCTAATTCGTGTAATCATGAGATTCCTGCGATTGAGGCGCAGCATATTTTTTCCGAAAAGTCATCCGAAGATATCAGGTATTTCTTACAGACATCAAAAACAACAATCAAAATGCAATCTCAATAGAATAACTTTTCGAATTGAATTTTCAAATCGATTTACGTTATTATGTCAATATATAGAGCCATTCCTTGCTTTTTCCTAGGATTCATGAATTTATTATAGTCCTTCTATGACCACGCAGCAAAATATGCTCATTTTCCAATTTTGCAATATAACAAAGTCCTGTAGCGAGCAGGTTATCCGCGAATAATTGCGATCTAAATTTAACTATTATGCGCATTGAAATTTTCAATAACTGAAAGCGAACAGAAACAGACATCAACCTCTTCTATTCTTTCACATTAATTCGTGTAATCATTAGATTCCTGCGATTGAGGCGCAGCATTTTTTTTCCGAAAAGTCATCTGAAGACATCAGGTATTTCTTACAGACATCAAAAACAACAGTCAAAATGCAATCTCAATAGAATAACTTTTCGAATTGAATTTTCAAATCAATTTCCGTTATTATGTCAATATATAGAGCCATTCCTCGCTTTGTCCCAGGAGTCATGAATTTATTATAGTCCTTCTATGACTACGCAGCAAAATATGCTCATTTTCCAATTTTGCAATATTACCAAGTCCTGTAGCGAGCAGGTTATCCGCGAATAATTGCGATCTAAATTTAACTATTATGCGCATTGAAATTTTTAATAACTGAAAGCGAACAGATACAGACATCAACCTCTTCTATTCTTTCACATTAATTCGTGTAATCATTAGATTCCTGCGATTGAGGCGCAGCATTTTTTTTCCGAAAAGTCATCTGAAGACATCAGGTATTTCTTACAGACATCAAAAACAACAGTCAAAATGCAATTTCAATAGAATAACCTGTCGAATTGAATTTTCAAATCGATTTACGTTATTATGTCAATATATAGAGCCATTCCTTGCTCTTTACCAGGATTCATGAATTTATTATAGTCCTTCTATAACCACGCAGCAAAATATGCTCATTTTCTAATTTTGTAATATTACCAAGTCCTGTAGCGAGCAGGTTATCCGCGAATAATTGCGATCTAAATTTAACTATTCAGCGCATTGAAATTTTTAATAACTGAAAGCGAACAGATACAGACATCAACCTCTTCTATTCTTTACGTTAATTCGTGTAATCATTAGATTCCTGCTATTGAGGCGCAGCATATTTTTTCCGAAAGGTCATCTGAAGACATCAGGTATTTCTTACAGACATCAAAAACAACAGTCAAAATGCAATCTCAATAGAATAACTTTTCGAATTGAATTTTCAAATCGGTTTACGTTATTATGTGAATATATAGAGCCATTCCTTGCTCTTTACCAGGATTCATGAATTTATTATAGTCCTTCTATAACCACGCAGCAAAATATGCTCATTTTCCAATTTTGCAATATTACCAAGTCCTGTAGCGAGCAGGTTATCCGCGAATAATTGCGATCTAAATTTAACTATTATGCGCATTGAAATTTTTAATAACTGAAAGCGAACAGAAACAGACATCAACCTCTTCTATTCTTTCACATTAATTCGTGTAATCATTAGATTCCTGCTATTGAGGCGCAGCATATTTTTTCCGAAAGGTCATCTGAAGACATCAGGTATTTCTTACAGACATCAAAAACAACAATCAAAATGCAATCTCAATAGAATAACTTTTCGAATTGAATTATCAAATCGATTTACGTTATTATGTCAATATATAGAGCCATTCCTTGCTATTTACCAGGATTCATGAATTTATTATAGTCCTTCTATGACCACGCAGCAAAATATGCTCATTTCCCAATTTTGCAATATTACAGAGTCCTGTAGCGAGCAGGTTATCCGCGAATAATTGCGATCTAAATTTAACTATTATGCGCATTGAAATTTTTAATAACTGAAAGCGAACAGATACAGACATCAACCTCTTCTATTCTTTCACATTAATTCGTGTAATCATTAGATTCCTGCTATTGAGGCGCAGCATATTTTTTCCGAAAGGTCATCTGAAGACATCAGGTATTTCTTACAGACATCAAAAACAACAATCAAAATGCAATCTCAATAGAATAACTTTTCGAATTGAATTATCAAATCGATTTACGTTATTATGTCAATATATAGAGCCATTCCTTGCTATTTACCAGGATTCATGAATTTATTATAGTCCTTCTATGACCACGCAGCAAAATATGCTCATTTTCCAATTTTGCAATATTACCAAGTCCTGTAGCGAGCAGGTTATCCGCGAATAATTGCGATCTAAATTTAACTATTATGCGCATTGAAATTTTTAATAACTGAAAGCGAACAGATACAGACATCAACCTCTTCTATTCTTTACGTTAACTCGTGTAATCATTAGATTCCTGCTATTGAGGCGCAGCATATTTTTTCCGAAAGGTCATCTGAAGACATCAGGTATTTCTTACAGACATCAAAAACAACAATCAAAATGCAATCTCAATAGAATAACTTTTCGAATTGAATTATCAAATCGATTTACGTTATTATGTCAATATATAGAGCCATTCCTTGCTATTCACCAGGATTCATGAATTTATTATAGTCCTTCTATGACCACGCAGCAAAATATGCTCATTTCCCAATTTTGCAATATTACCAAGTCCTGTAGCGAGCAGGTTATCCGCGAATAATTGCGATCTAAATTTAACTATTATGCGCATTGAAATTTTTAATAACTGAAAGCGAACAGATACAGACATCAACCTCTTCTATTCTTTCACATTAATTCGTGTAATCATTAGATTCCTGCTATTGAGGCGCAGCATATTTTTTCCGAAAGGTCATCTGAAGACATCAGGTATTTCTTACAGACATCAAAAACAACAATCAAAATGCAATCTCAATAGAATAACTTTTCGAATTGAATTATCAAATCGATTTACGTTATTATGTCAATATATAGAGCCATTCCTTGCTATTTACCAGGATTCATGAATTTATTATAGTCCTTCTATGACCACGCAGCAAAATATGCTCATTTTCCAATTTTGCAATATTACCAAGTCCTGTAGCGAGCAGGTTATCCGCGAATAATTGCGATCTAAATTTAACTATTATGCGCATTGAAATTTTTAATAACTGAAAGCGAACAGATACAGACATCAACCTCTTCTATTCTTTACGTTAACTCGTGTAATCATTAGATTCCTGCTATTGAGGCGCAGCATATTTTTTCCGAAAGGTCATCTGAAGACATCAGGTATTTCTTACAGACATCAAAAACAACAATCAAAATGCAATCTCAATAGAATAACTTTTCGAATTGAATTTCCAAATCGATTTACGTTATTATGTCAATATATAGAGCCATTCCTTGCTTTTTCCCAGGATTCATGAATTTATTATAGTCCTTCTATGACCACGCAGCAAAATATGCTCATTTTCCAATTTTGCAATATTACCAAGTCCTGTAGCGAGCAGGTTATCCGCGAATAATTGCGATCTAAATTTAACTATTATGCGCATTGAAATTTTTAATAACTGAAAGCGAACAGATACAGACATCAACCTCTTCTATTCTTTCACATTAATTCGTGTAATCATTAGATTCCTGCTATTGAGGCGCAGCATATTTTTTCCGAAAGGTCATCTGAAGACATCAGGTATTTCTTACAGACATCAAAAACAACAATCAAAATGCAATCTCAATAGAATAACTTTTCGAATTGAATTATCAAATCGATTTACGTTATTATGTCAATATATAGAGCCATTCCTTGCTATTCACCAGGATTCATGAATTTATTATAGTCCTTCTATGACCACGCAGCAAAATATGCTCATTTCCCAATTTTGCAATATTACAGAGTCCTGTAGCGAGCAGGTTATCCGCGAATAATTGCGATCTAAATTTAACTATTATGCGCATTGAAATTTTTAATAACTGAAAGCGAACAGATACAGACATCAACCTCTTCTATTCTTTCACATTAATTCGTGTAATCATTAGATTCCTGCTATTGAGGCGCAGCATATTTTTTCCGAAAGGTCATCTGAAGACATCAGGTATTTCTTACAGACATCAAAAACAACAATCAAAATGCAATCTCAATAGAATAACTTTTCGAATTGAATTATCAAATCGATTTACGTTATTATGTCAATATATAGAGCCATTCCTTGCTATTTACCAGGATTCATGAATTTATTATAGTCCTTCTATGACCACGCAGCAAAATATGCTCATTTTCCAATTTTGCAATATTACCAAGTCCTGTAGCGAGCAGGTTATCCGCGAATAATTGCGATCTAAATTTAACTATTATGCGCATTGAAATTTTTAATAACTGAAGGCGAACAGATACAGACATCAACCTCTTCTATTCTTTCACATTAATTCGTGTAATCATTAGATTCCTGCGATTGAGGCGCAGCATTTTTTTTCCGAAAAGTCATCTGAAGACATCAGGTATTTCTTACAGACATCAAAAACAACAGTCAAAATGCAATCTCAATAGAATAACTTTTCGAATTGAATTTTCAAATCGATTTACGTTATTATGTCAATATATAGAGCCATTCCTTGCTCTTTACCAGGATTCATGAATTTATTATAGTCCTTCTATAACCACGCAGCAAAATATGCTCATTTTCCAATTTTGCAATATTACCAAGTCCTGTAGCGAGCAGGTTATCCGCGAATAATTGCGATCTAAATTTAACTATTATGCGCATTGAAATTTTCAATAACTGAAAGCGAACAGAAACAGACATCAACCTCTTCTATTCTTTCACATTAATTCGTGTAATCATTAGATTCCTGCGATTGAGGCGCAGCATTTTTTTTCCGAAAAGTCATCTGAAGACATCAGGTATTTCTTACAGACATCAAAAACAACAATCAAAATGCAATCTCAATAGAATAACTTTTCGAATTTAATTTTCAAATCGATTTGCGTTATTATGTCAATATATAGAGCCATTCCTTGCTCTTTACCAGGATTCATGAATTTATTATAGTCCTTCTATAACCCCGCAGCAAAATATGCTCATTTTCTAATTTTGTAATATTACCAAGTCCTGTAGCGAGCAGGTTATCCGCGAATAATTGCGATCTAAATTTAACTATTCAGCGCATTGAAATTTTTTATAACTGAAAGCGAACAGATACAGACATCAACCTTTTCTATTCTTTCACGCTAATTCGTGTAATCATGAGATTCCTGCGATTGAGGCGCAGCATATTTTTTCCGAAAAGTCATCCGAAGACATCAGGTATTTCTTACAGACATCAAAAACAACAATCAAAATGCAATCTCAATAGAATAACTTTTCGAATTGAATTTTCAAATCGATTTACGTTATTATGTCAATATATAGAGCCATTCCTTGCTTTTTCCTAGGATTCATGAATTTATTATAGTCCTTCTATGACTTCGCAGCAAAATATGCTCATTTTCCAATTTTGCAATATTACCAAGTCCTGTAGCGAGCAGGTTATCCGCGAATAATTGCGATCTAAATTTAACTATTATGCGCATTGAAATTTTTAATAACTGAAAGCGAACAGATACAGACATCAACCTCTTCTATTCTTTCACATTAATTCGTGTAATCATTAGATTCCTGCGATTGAGGCGCAGCATTTTTTTTCCGAAAAGTCATCTGAAGACATCAGGTATTTCTTACAGACATCAAAAACAACAGTCAAAATGCAATTTCAATAGAATAACCTGTCGAATTGAATTTTCAAATCGATTTACGTTATTATGTCAATATATAGAGCCATTCCTTGCTCTTTACCAGGATTCATGAATTTATTATAGTCCTTCTATAACCACGCAGCAAAATATGCTCATTTTCTAATTTTGTAATATTACCAAGTCCTGTAGCGAGCAGGTTATCCGCGAATAATTGCGATCTAAATTTAACTATTCAGCGCATTGAAATTTTTAATAACTGAAAGCGAACAGATACAGACATCAACCTCTTCTATTCTTTACGTTAATTCGTGTAATCATTAGATTCCTGCTATTGAGGCGCAGCATATTTTTTCCGAAAGGTCATCTGAAGACATCAGGTATTTCTTACAGACATCAAAAACAACAATCAAAATGCAATCTCAATAGAATAACTTTTCGAATTGAATTATCAAATCGATTTACGTTATTATGTCAATATATAGAGCCATTCCTCGCTTTTTCCCAGAAGTCATGAATTTATTATAGTCCTTCTATGACTTCGCAGCAAAATATGCTCATTTTCCAATTTTGCAATATTACCAAGTCCTGTAGCGAGCAGGTTATCCGCGAATAATTGCGATCTAAATTTAACTATTATGCGCATTGAAATTTTTAATAACTGAAAGCGAACAGATACAGACATCAACCTCTTCTATTCTTTCACATTAATTCGTGTAATCATTAGATTCCTGCTATTGAGGCGCAGCATATTTTTTCCGAAAGGTCATCTGAAGACATCAGGTATTTCTTACAGACATCAAAAACAACAATCAAAATGCAATCTCAATAGAATAACTTTTCGAATTGAATTATCAAATCGATTTACGTTATTCTGTCAATATATAGAGCCATTCCTTGCTATTTACCAGGATTCATGAATTTATTATAGTCCTTCTATGACCACGCAGCAAAATATGCTCATTTCCCAATTTTGCAATATTACAGAGTCCTGTAGCGAGCAGGTTATCCGCGAATAATTGCGATCTAAATTTAACTATTATGCGCATTGAAATTTTTAATAACTGAAAGCGAACAGATACAGACATCAACCTCTTCTATTCTTTCACATTAATTCGTGTAATCATTAGATTCCTGCTATTGAGGCGCAGCATATTTTTTCCGAAAGGTCATCTGAAGACATCAGGTATTTCTTACAGACATCAAAAACAACAGTCAAAATGCAATTTCAATAGAATAACCTGTCGAATTGAATTTTCAAATCGATTTACGTTATTATGTCAATATATAGAGCCATTCCTTGCTCTTTACCAGGATTCATGAATTTATTATAGTCCTTCTATAACCACGCAGCAAAATATGCTCATTTTCTAATTTTGTAATATTACCAAGTCCTGTAGCGAGCAGGTTATCCGCGAATAATTGCGATCTAAATTTAACTATTCAGCGCATTGAAATTTTTAATAACTGAAAGCGAACAGATACAGACATCAACCTCTTCTATTCTTTACGTTAATTCGTGTAATCATTAGATTCCTGCTATTGAGGCGCAGCATATTTTTTCCGAAAGGTCATCTGAAGACATCAGGTATTTCTTACAGCCATCAAAAACAACAATCAAAATGCAATCTCAATAGAATAACTTTTCGAATTGAATTATCAAATCGATTTACGTTATTATGTCAATATATAGAGCCATTCCTCGCTTTTTCCCAGAAGTCATGAATTTATTATAGTCCTTCTATGACTTCGCAGCAAAATATGCTCATTTTCCAATTTTGCAATATTACCAAGTCCTGTAGCGAGCAGGTTATCCGCGAATAATTGCGATCTAAATTTAACTATTATGCGCATTGAAATTTTTAATAACTGAAAGCGAACAGATACAGACATCAACCTCTTCTATTCTTTCACATTAATTCGTGTAATCATTAGATTCCTGCTATTGAGGCGCAGCATATTTTTTCCGAAAGGTCATCTGAAGACATCAGGTATTTCTTACAGACATCAAAAACAACAATCAAAATGCAATCTCAATAGAATAACTTTTCGAATTGAATTATCAAATCGATTTACGTTATTCTGTCAATATATAGAGCCATTCCTTGCTATTTACCAGGATTCATGAATTTATTATAGTCCTTCTATGACCACGCAGCAAAATATGCTCATTTCCCAATTTTGCAATATTACAGAGTCCTGTAGCGAGCAGGTTATCCGCGAATAATTGCGATCTAAATTTAACTATTATGCGCATTGAAATTTTTAATAACTGAAAGCGAACAGATACAGACATCAACCTCTTCTATTCTTTCACATTAATTCGTGTAATCATTAGATTCCTGCTATTGAGGCGCAGCATATTTTTTCCGAAAGGTCATCTGAAGACATCAGGTATTTCTTACAGACATCAAAAACAACAGTCAAAATGCAATTTCAATAGAATAACCTGTCGAATTGAATTTTCAAATCGATTTACGTTATTATGTCAATATATAGAGCCATTCCTTGCTCTTTACCAGGATTCATGAATTTATTATAGTCCTTCTATAACCACGCAGCAAAATATGCTCATTTTCTAATTTTGTAATATTACCAAGTCCTGTAGCGAGCAGGTTATCCGCGAATAATTGCGATCTAAATTTAACTATTCAGCGCATTGAAATTTTTAATAACTGAAAGCGAACAGATACAGACATCAACCTCTTCTATTCTTTACGTTAATTCGTGTAATCATTAGATTCCTGCTATTGAGGCGCAGCATATTTTTTCCGAAAGGTCATCTGAAGACATCAGGTATTTCTTACAGCCATCAAAAACAACAATCAAAATGCAATCTCAATAGAATAACTTTTCGAATTGAATTATCAAATCGATTTACGTTATTCTGTCAATATATAGAGCCATTCCTTGCTATTTACCAGGATTCATGAATTTATTATAGTCCTTCTATGACCACGCAGCAAAATATGCTCATTTCCCAATTTTGCAATATTACAGAGTCCTGTAGCGAGCAGGTTATCCGCGAATAATTGCGATCTAAATTTAACTATTATGCGCATTGAAATTTTTAATAACTGAAAGCGAACAGATACAGACATCAACCTCTTCTATTCTTTCACATTAATTCGTGTAATCATTAGATTCCTGCGATTGAGGCGCAGCATTTTTTTTCCGAAAAGTCATCTGAAGACATCAGGTATTTCTTACAGACATCAAAAACAACAGTCAAAATGCAATCTCAATAGAATAACTTTTCGAATTGAATTTTCAAATCAATTTCCGTTATTATGTCAATATATAGAGCCATTCCTCGCTTTTTCCCAGGAGTCATGAATTTATTATAGTCCTTCTATGACTACGCAGCAAAATATGCTCATTTTCCAATTTTGCAATATTACCAAGTCCTGTAGCGAGCAGGTTATCCGCGAATAATTGCGATCTAAATTTAACTATTATGCGCATTGAAATTTTTAATAACTGAAAGCGAACAGATACAGACATCAACCTCTTCTATTCTTTCACATTAATTCGTGTAATCATTAGATTCCTGCGATTGAGGCGCAGCATTTTTTTTCCGAAAAGTCATCTGAAGACATCAGGTATTTCTTACAGACATCAAAAACAACAGTCAAAATGCAATTTCAATAGAATAACCTGTCGAATTGAATTTTCAAATCGATTTACGTTATTATGTCAATATATAGAGCCATTCCTTGCTCTTTACCAGGATTCATGAATTTATTATAGTCCTTCTATAACCACGCAGCAAAATATGCTCATTTTCTAATTTTGTAATATTACCAAGTCCTGTAGCGAGCAGGTTATCCGCGAATAATTGCGATCTAAATTTAACTATTCAGCGCATTGAAATTTTTAATAACTGAAAGCGAACAGATACAGACATCAACCTCTTCTATTCTTTACGTTAATTCGTGTAATCATTAGATTCCTGCTATTGAGGCGCAGCATATTTTTTCCGAAAGGTCATCTGAAGACATCAGGTATTTCTTACAGACATCAAAAACAACAATCAAAATGCAATCTCAATAGAATAACTTTTCGAATTGAATTATCAAATCGATTTACGTTATTATGTCAATATATAGAGCCATTCCTCGCTTTTTCCCAGAAGTCATGAATTTATTATAGTCCTTCTATGACTTCGCAGCAAAATATGCTCATTTTCCAATTTTGCAATATTACCAAGTCCTGTAGCGAGCAGGTTATCCGCGAATAATTGCGATCTAAATTTAACTATTATGCGCATTGAAATTTTTAATAACTGAAAGCGAACAGATACAGACATCAACCTCTTCTATTCTTTCACATTAATTCGTGTAATCATTAGATTCCTGCTATTGAGGCGCAGCATATTTTTTCCGAAAGGTCATCTGAAGACATCAGGTATTTCTTACAGACATCAAAAACAACAATCAAAATGCAATCTCAATAGAATAACTTTTCGAATTGAATTATCAAATCGATTTACGTTATTCTGTCAATATATAGAGCCATTCCTTGCTATTTACCAGGATTCATGAATTTATTATAGTCCTTCTATGACCACGCAGCAAAATATGCTCATTTCCCAATTTTGCAATATTACAGAGTCCTGTAGCGAGCAGGTTATCCGCGAATAATTGCGATCTAAATTTAACTATTATGCGCATTGAAATTTTTAATAACTGAAAGCGAACAGATACAGACATCAACCTCTTCTATTCTTTCACATTAATTCGTGTAATCATTAGATTCCTGCTATTGAGGCGCAGCATATTTTTTCCGAAAGGTCATCTGAAGACATCAGGTATTTCTTACAGACATCAAAAACAACAGTCAAAATGCAATTTCAATAGAATAACCTGTCGAATTGAATTTTCAAATCGATTTACGTTATTATGTCAATATATAGAGCCATTCCTTGCTCTTTACCAGGATTCATGAATTTATTATAGTCCTTCTATAACCACGCAGCAAAATATGCTCATTTTCTAATTTTGTAATATTACCAAGTCCTGTAGCGAGCAGGTTATCCGCGAATAATTGCGATCTAAATTTAACTATTCAGCGCATTGAAATTTTTAATAACTGAAAGCGAACAGATACAGACATCAACCTCTTCTATTCTTTACGTTAATTCGTGTAATCATTAGATTCCTGCTATTGAGGCGCAGCATATTTTTTCCGAAAGGTCATCTGAAGACATCAGGTATTTCTTACAGCCATCAAAAACAACAATCAAAATGCAATCTCAATAGAATAACTTTTCGAATTGAATTATCAAATCGATTTACGTTATTATGTCAATATATAGAGCCATTCCTCGCTTTTTCCCAGAAGTCATGAATTTATTATAGTCCTTCTATGACTTCGCAGCAAAATATGCTCATTTTCCAATTTTGCAATATTACCAAGTCCTGTAGCGAGCAGGTTATCCGCGAATAATTGCGATCTAAATTTAACTATTATGCGCATTGAAATTTTTAATAACTGAAAGCGAACAGATACAGACATCAACCTCTTCTATTCTTTCACATTAATTCGTGTAATCATTAGATTCCTGCTATTGAGGCGCAGCATATTTTTTCCGAAAGGTCATCTGAAGACATCAGGTATTTCTTACAGACATCAAAAACAACAATCAAAATGCAATCTCAATAGAATAACTTTTCGAATTGAATTATCAAATCGATTTACGTTATTCTGTCAATATATAGAGCCATTCCTTGCTATTTACCAGGATTCATGAATTTATTATAGTCCTTCTATGACCACGCAGCAAAATATGCTCATTTTCCAATTTTGCAATATTACCAAGTCCTGTAGCGAGCAGGTTATCCGCGAATAATTGCGATCTAAATTTAACTATTATGCACATTGAAATTTTTAATAACTGAAGGCGAACAGATACAGACATCAACCTCTTCTATTCTTTCACATTAATTCGTGTAATCATTAGATTCCTGCGATTGAGGCCCAGCATTTTTTTTCCGAAAAGTCATCTGAAGACATCAGGTATTTCTTACAGACATCAAAAACAACAGTCAAAATGCAATCTCAATAGAATAACTTTTCGAATTGAATTTTCAAATCGATTTACGTTATTATGTCAATATATAGAGCCATTCCTTGCTCTTTACCAGGATTCATGAATTTATTATAGTCCTTCTATAACCACGCAGCAAAATATGCTCATTTTCCAATTTTGCAATATTACCAAGTCCTGTAGCGAGCAGGTTATCCGCGAATAATTGCGATCTAAATTTAACTATTATGCGCATTGAAATTTTTAATAACTGAAAGCGAACAGATACAGACATTAACCTCTTCTATTCTTTACGTTAATTCGTGTAATCATTAGATTCCTGCGATTGAGGCGCAGCATATTTTTTCCGAAAAGTCATCCGAAGACATCAGGTATTTCTTACAGACATCAAAAACAACAATCAAAATGCAATCTCAATAGAATAACTTTTCGAATTGAATTATCAAATCGATTTACGTTATTATGTCAATATATAGAGCCATTCCTTGCTATTTACCAGGATTCATGAATTTATTATAGTCCTTCTATGACCACGCAGCAAAATATGCTCATTTTCCAATTTTGCAATATTACCAAGTCCTGTAGCGAGCAGGTTATCCGCGAATAATTGCGATCTAAATTTAACTATTATGCGCATTGAAATTTTTAATAACTGAAGGCGAACAGATACAGACATCAACCTCTTCTATTCTTTCACATTAATTCGTGTAATCATTAGATTCCTGCGATTGAGGCGCAGCATTTTTTTTCCGAAAAGTCATCTGAAGACATCAGGTATTTCTTACAGACATCAAAAACAACAGTCAAAATGCAATCTCAATAGAATAACTTTTCGAATTGAATTTTCAAATCGATTTACGTTATTATGTCAATATATAGAGCCATTCCTTGCTCTTTACCAGGATTCATGAATTTATTATAGTCCTTCTATAACCACGCAGCAAAATATGCTCATTTTCCAATTTTGCAATATTACCAAGTCCTGTAGCGAGCAGGTTATCCGCGAATAATTGCGATCTAAATTTAACTATTATGCGCATTGAAATTTTTAATAACTGAAAGCGAACAGATACAGACATTAACCTCTTCTATTCTTTACGTTAATTCGTGTAATCAATAGATTCCTGCGATTGAGGCGCAGCATATTTTTTCCGAAAAGTCATCCGAAGACATCAAGTATTTCTTACAGACATCAAAAACAACAATCAAAATGCAATCTCAATAGAATAACTTTTCGAATTGAATTATCAAATCGATTTACGTTATTATGTCAATATATAGAGCCATTCCTTGCTATTTACCAGGATTCATGAATTTATTATAGTCCTTCTATGACCACGCAGCAAAATATGCTCATTTTCCAATTTTGCAATATTACCAAGTCCTGTAGCGAGCAGGTTATCCGCGAATAATTGCGATCTAAATTTAACTATTATGCGCATTGAAATTTTTAATAACTGAAGGCGAACAGATACAGACATCAACCTCTTCTATTCTTTCACATTAATTCGTGTAATCATTAGATTCCTGCGATTGAGGCGCAGCATTTTTTTTCCGAAAAGTCATCTGAAGACATCAGGTATTTCTTACAGACATCAAAAACAACAGTCAAAATGCAATCTCAATAAAATAACTTTTCGAATTGAATTTTCAAATCGATTTACGTTATTATGTCAATATATAGAGCCATTCCTTGCTCTTTACCAGGATTCATGAATTTATTATAGTCCTTCTATAACCACGCAGCAAAATATGCTCATTTTCCAATTTTGCAATATTACCAAGTCCTGTAGCGAGCAGGTTATCCGCGAATAATTGCAATCTAAATTTAACTATTATGCGCATTGAAATTTTTAATAACTGAAAGCGAACAGATACAGACATTAACCTCTTCTATTCTTTACGTTAATTCGTGTAATCATTAGATTCCTGCGATTGAGGCGCAGCATATTTTTTCCGAAAAGTCATCCGAAGACATCAGGTATTTCTTACAGACATCAAAAACAACAATCAAAATGCAATCTCAATAGAATAACTTTTCGAATTGAATTATCAAATCGATTTACGTTATTATGTCAATATATAGAGCCATTCCTTGCTATTTACCAGGATTCATGAATTTATTATAGTCCTTCTATGACCACGCAGCAAAATATGCTCATTTTCCAATTTTGCAATATTACCAAGTCCTGTAGCGAGCAGGTTATCCGCGAATAATTGCGATCTAAATTTAACTATT
This sequence comes from Platygaster robiniae, assembly GCA_028476575.1. Classification (NCBI taxonomy): domain Eukaryota; kingdom Metazoa; phylum Arthropoda; class Insecta; order Hymenoptera; family Platygastridae; genus Platygaster; species Platygaster robiniae. Next base: position 72,277 of record CM052022.1, read on the forward strand.
ATGCGCATTGAAATTTTTAATAACTGAAAGCGAACAGATACAGACATCAACCTCTTCTATTCTTTCACATTAATTCGTGTAATCATTAGATTCCTGCGATTGAGGCGCAGCATTTTTTTTCCGAAAAGTCATCTGAAGACATCAGGTATTTCTTACAGACATCAAAAACAACAGTCAAAATGCAATCTCAATAGAATAACTTTTCGAATTGAATTTTCAAATCGATTTACGTTATTATGTCAATATATAGAGCCATTCCTTGCTCTTTACCAGGATTCATGAATTTATTATAGTCCTTCTATGACCACGCAGCAAAATATGCTCATTTTCCAATTTTGCAATATTACCAAGTCCTGTAGCGAGCAGGTTATCCGCGAATAATTGCGATCTAAATTTAACTATTATGCGCATTGAAATTTTTAATAACTGAAAGCGAACAGATACAGACATCAACCTCTTCTATTCTTTACGTTAATTCGTGTAATCATTAGATTCCTGCGATTTCGTCGCAGCATATTTTTTCCGAAAAGTCATCCGAAGACATCAGGTATTTCTTACAGACATCAAAAACAACAATCAAAATGCAATCTCAATAGAATAACTTTTCGAATTGAATTATCAAATCGATTTACGTTATTATGTCAATATATAGAGTCATTTCTTGCTATTTACCAGGATTCATGAATTTATTATAGTCCTTCTATAACCACGCAGCAAAATATGCTCATTTTCCAATTTTGCAATATTACCAAGTCCTGTAGCGAGCAGGTTATCCGCGAATAATTGCGATCTAAATTTAACTATTATGCGCATTGAAATTTTTAATAACTGAAAGCGAACAGATACAGACATTAACCTCTTCTATTCTTTACGTTAATTCGTGTAATCATTAGATTCCTGCGATTGAGGCGCAGCATATTTTTTCCGAAAAGTCATCCGAAGACATCAGGTATTTCTTACAGACATCAAAAACAACAATCAAAATGCAATCTCAATAGAATAACTTTTCGAATTGAATTATCAAATCGATTTACGTTATTATGTCAATATATAGAGCCATTCCTTGCTCTTTACCAGGATTCATGAATTTATTATAGTCCTTCTATAACCACGCAGCAAAATATGCTCATTTTCCAATTTTGCAATATTACCAAGTCCTGTAGCGAGCAGGTTATCCGCGAATAATTGCGATCTAAATTTAACTATTATGCGCATTGAAATTTTTAATAACTGAAAGCGAACAGATACAGGCATCAACCTCTTCTATTCTTTACGTTAATTCGTGTAATCATTAGATTCCTGCGATTGAGGCGCAGCATATTTTTTCCGAAAAGTCATCCGAAGACATCAGGTATTTCTTACAGACATCAAAAACAACAATCAAAATGCAATCTCAATAGAATAACTTTTCGAATTGAATTTTCAAATCAATTTACGTTTTTATGTCAACATATAGAGCCATTCCTCGCTTTTTCCCAGAAGTCATGAATTTATTATAGTCCTTCTATGACCACGCAGCAAAATATGCTCATTTTCCAATTTTGCAATATTACCAAGTCCTGTAGCGAGCAGGTTATCCGTGAATAATTGCGATCTAAATTTAACTATTATGCGCATTGAAATTTTTAATAACTGAAAGCGAACAGATACAGACATCAACCTCTTCTATTCTTTCACATTAATTCGTGTAATCATTAGATTCCTGCGATTGAGGCGCAGCATTTTTTTTCCGAAAAGTCATCTGAAGACATCAGGTATTTCTTACAGACATCAAAAACAACAGTCAAAATGCAATCTCAATAGAATAACTTTTCGAATTGAATTTTCAAATCGATTTACGTTATTATGTCAATATATAGAGACATTTCTTGCTCTTTCCCAGGATTCATGAATTTATTATAGTCCTTCTATGACCACGCAGCAAAATATGCTCATTTTCCAATTTTGCAATATTACCAAGTCCTGTAGCGAGCAGGTTATCCGTGAATAATTGCGATCTAAATTTAACTATTATGCGCATTGAAATTTTTAATAACTGAAAGCGAACAGATACAGACATAAACCTCTTCTATTCTTTCACATTAATTCGTGTAATCATTAGATTCCTGCGATTGAGGCGCAGCATTTTTTTTCCGAAAAGTCATCTGAAGACATCAGGTATTTCTTACAGACATCAAAAACAACAATCAATATGCAATCTCAATAGAATAACTTTTCGAATTGAATTTTCAAATCCATTTACGTTATTATGTCAACATATAGAGCCATTCCTCGCTTTTTCCCAGGAGTCATGAATTTATTATAGTCCTTCTGTGACCACGCAGCAAAATCTGCTCATTTTCCAATTTTGCAATATTACCAAGTCCTGTAGCGAGCAGGTTATCCGCGAATAATTGCGATCTAAATTTAACTATTATGCGCATTGAAATTTTTAATAACTGAAAGCGAACAGATACAGACATCAACCTCTTCTATTCTTTCACATTAATTCGTGTAATCATTAGATTCCTGCGACTGGGGCGCAGCATTTTATTTCCGAAAAGTCATCTGAAGACATCAGGTATTTCTTACAGACATCATAAACAACAGTCAAAATGCAATCTCAATTGAATAACTTTTCGAATTGAATTTTCAAATCAATTTACGTTTTTATGTCAACATATAGAGCCATTCCTCGCTTTTTCCCAGAAGTCATGAATTTATTATAGTCCTTCTATGACCACGCAGCAAAATATGCTCATTTTCCAATTTTGCAATATTACCAAGTCCTGTAGCGAGCAGGTTATCCGTGAATAATTGCGATCTAAATTTAACTATTATGCGCATTGAAATTTTTAATAACTGAAAGCGAACAGATACAGACATAAACCTCTTCTATTCTTTCACATTAATTCGTGTAATCATTAGATTCCTGCGATTGAGGCGCAGCATATTTTTTCCGAAAAGTCATCCGGAGACATCAGGTATTTCTTACAGACATCAAAAACAACAATCAAAATGCAATCTCAATAGAATAACTTTTCGAATTGAATTTTCAAATCAATTTACGTTTTTATGTCAACATATAGAGCCATTCCTCGCTTTTTCCCAGAAGTCATGAATTTATTATAGTCCTTCTATGACCACGCAGCAAAATATGCTCATTTTCCAATTTTGCAATATTACCAAGTCCTGTAGCGAGCAGGTTATCCGCGAATAATTGCGATCTAAATTTAACTATTATGCGCATTGAAATTTTTAATAACTGAAAGCGAACAGATACAGACATCAACCTCTTCTATTCTTTCACATTAATTCGTGTAATCATTAGATTCCTGCGATTGAGGCGCAGCATTTTTTTTCCGAAAAGTCATCTGAAGACATCAGGTATTTCTTACAGACATCAAAAACAACAGTCAAAATGCAATCTCAATAGAATAACTTTTCGAATTGAATTTTCAAATCGATTTACGTTATTATGTCAATATATAGAGCCATTTCTTGCTCTTTCCCAGGATTCATGAATTTATTATAGTCCTTCTATGACCACGCAGCAAAATATGCTCATTTTCCAATTTTGCAATATTACCAAGTCCTGTAGCGAGCAGGTTATCCGCGAATAATTGCGATCTAAATTTAACTATTATGCGCATTGAAATTTTTAATAACTGAAAGCGAACAGATACAGGCATCAACCTCTTCTATTCTTTACGTTAATTCGTGTAATCATTAGATTCCTGCGATTGAGGCGCAGCATATTTTTTCCGAAAAGTCATCCGAAGACATCAGGTATTTCTTACAGACATCAAAAACAACAATCAAAATGCAATCTCAATAGAATAACTTTTCGAATTGAATTTTCAAATCGATTTACGTTATTATGTCAATATATAGAGCCATTCCTTGCTTTTTCCCAGGATTCATGAATTTATTATAGTCCTTCTATGACCACGCAGCAAAATATGCTCATTTTCCAATTTTGCAATATTACCAAGTCCTGTAGCGAGCAGGTTATCCGCGAATAATTGCGATCTAAATTTAACTATTCAGCGCATTGAAATTTTTTATAACTGAAAGCGAACAGATACAGACATCAACCTTTTCTATTCTTTCACGCTAATTCGTGTAATCATGAGATTCCTGCGATTGAGGCGCAGCATATTTTTTCCGAAAGGTCATCTGAAGACATCAGGTATTTCTTACAGACATCAAAAACAACAATCAAAATGCAATCTCAATAGAATAACTTTTCGAAATGAATTTTAAAATCGATTTACGTTATTATGTCAATATATAGAGCCATTCCTTGCTTTTTCCTAGGATTCATGAATTTATTATAGTCCTTCTATGACCACGCAGCAAAATATGCTCATTTTCCAATTTTGCAATATTACCAAGTCCTGTAGTGAGCAGGTTATCCGCGAATATTTGCGATCTAAATTTAACTATTATGCGCATTGAAATTTTTAATAACTGAAAGCGAACAGATACAGACATCAATCTCTTCTATTCTTTACGTTAATTCGTGTAATCATTAGATTCCTGCGATTGAGGCGCAGCATATTTTTTCCGAAAAGTCATCCGAAGACATCAGGTATTTCTTACAGACATCAAAAACAACAATCAAAATGCAATCTCAATAGAATAACTTTTCGAATTGAATTTTCAAATCGATTTACGTTATTATGTCAATATATAGAGCCATTCCTTGCTCTTTACCAGGATTCATGAATTTATTATAGTCCTTCTATAACCACGCAGCAAAATATGCTCATTTTCTAATTTTGTTATATTACCAAGTCCTGTAGCGAGCAGGTTATCCGCGAATAATTGCGATCTAAATTTAACTATTATGCGCATTGAAATTTTTAATAACTGAAAGCGAACAGATACAGACATCAACCTCTTCTATTCTTTACGTTAATTCGTGTAATCATTAGATTCCTGCTATTGAGGCGCAGCATATTTTTTCCGAAAGGTCATCTGAAGACATCAGGTATTTCTTACAGACATCAAAAACAACAATCAAAATGCAATCTCAATAGAATAACTTTTCGAATTGAATTTTCAAATCAATTTACGTTATTATGTCAACATATAGAGCCATTCCTCGCTTTTTCCCAGGAGTCATGAATTTATTATAGTCCTTCTTTGACAACGCAGCAAAATATGCTCATTTTCCAATTTTGCAATATTACCAAGTCCTGTAGCGAGCAGGTTATCCGCGAATAATTGCGATCTAAATTTAACTATTCAGCGCATTGAAATTTTTTATAACTGAAAGCGAACAGATACAGACATCAACCTTTTCTATTCTTTCACGCTAATTCGTGTAATCATGAGATTCCTGCGATTGAGGCGCAGCATATTTTTTCCGAAAGGTCATCTGAAGACATCAGGTATTTCTTACAGACATCAAAAACAACAATCAAAATGCAATCTCAATAGAATAACTTTTCGAAATGAATTTTAAAATCGATTTACGTTATTATGTCAATATATAGAGCCATTCCTTGCTTTTTCCTAGGATTCATGAATTTATTATAGTCCTTCTATGACCACGCAGCAAAATATGCTCATTTTCCAATTTTGCAATATTACCAAGTCCTGTAGTGAGCAGGTTATCCGCGAATATTTGCGATCTAAATTTAACTATTATGCGCATTGAAATTTTTAATAACTGAAAGCGAACAGATACAGACATCAATCTCTTCTATTCTTTACGTTAATTCGTGTAATCATTAGATTCCTGCGATTGAGGCGCAGCATATTTTTTCCGAAAAGTCATCCGAAGACATCAGGTATTTCTTACAGACATCAAAAACAACAATCAAAATGCAATCTCAATAGAATAACTTTTCGAATTGAATTTTCAAATCGATTTACGTTATTATGTCAATATATAGAGCCATTCCTTGCTCTTTACCAGGATTCATGAATTTATTATAGTCCTTCTATAACCACGCAGCAAAATATGCTCATTTTCTAATTTTGTTATATTACCAAGTCCTGTAGCGAGCAGGTTATCCGCGAATAATTGCGATCTAAATTTAACTATTATGCGCATTGAAATTTTTAATAACTGAAAGCGAACAGATACAGACATCAACCTCTTCTATTCTTTACGTTAATTCGTGTAATCATTAGATTCCTGCTATTGAGGCGCAGCATATTTTTTCCGAAAGGTCATCTGAAGACATCAGGTATTTCTTACAGACATCAAAAACAACAATCAAAATGCCATCTCAATAGAATAACTTTTCGAATTGAATTTTCAAATCGATTTACGTTATTATGTCAATATATAGAGCCATTCCTTGCTCTTTACCAGGATTCATGAATTTATTATAGTCCTTCTATAACCACGCAGCAAAATATGCTCATTTTCTAATTTTGTAATATTACCAAGTCCTGTAGCGAGCAGGTTATCCGCGAATAATTGCGATCTAAATTTAACTATTCAGCGCATTGAAATTTTTTATAACTGAAAGCGAACAGATACAGACATCAACCTTTTCTATTCTTTCACGCTAATTCGTGTTATCATGAGATTCCTGCGATTGAGGCGCAGCATATTTTTTCCGAAAGGTCATCTGAAGACATCAGGTATTTCTTACAGACATCAAAAATAACAATCAAAATGCAATCTCAATAGAATAACTTTTCGAAATGAATTTTAAAATCGATTTACGTTATTATGTCAATATATAGAGCCATTCCTTGCTTTTTCCTAGGATTCATGAATTTATTGTAGTCCTTCTATGACCACGCAGCAAAATATGCTCATTTTCCAATATTGCAATATTACCAAGTCCTGTAGCGAGCAGGTTATCCGCGAATAATTGCGATCTAAATTTAACTATTATGCGCATTGAAATTTTTAATAACTGAAAGCGAACAGATACAGACATCAACCGCTTCTATTCTTTCACATTAATTCGTGTAATCATTAGATTCCTGCGATTGAGGCGCAGCATTTTTTTTCCGAAAAGTCATCTGAAGACATCAGCTATTTCTTACAGACATCAAAAACAACAGTCAAAATGCAATCTCAATAGAATAACTTTTCGAATTGAATTTTCAAATCAATTTACGTTATTATGTCAACATATAGAGCCATTCCTCGCTTTTTCCCAGGAGTCATGAATTTATTATAGTCCTTCTATGACCACGCAGCAAAATATGCTCATTTTCCAATTTTGCAATATTACCAAGTCCTGTAGCGAGCAGGTTATCCGCGAATAATTGCGATCTAAATTTAACTATTATGCGCATTGAAATTTTTAATAACTGAAAGCGAACAGATACAGACATCAATCTCTTCTATTCTTTACGTTAATTCGTGTAATCATTAGATTCCTGCGATTGAGGCGCAGCATATTTTTTCCGAAAAGTCATCCGAAGACATCAGGTATTTCATACAGACATCAAAAACAACAATCAAAATGCAATCTCAATAGAATAACTTTTCGAATTGAATTTTCAAATCGATTTACGTTATTATGTCAATATATAGAGCCATTCCTTGCTTTTTCCCAGGATTAATGAATTTATTATAGTCCTTCTATGACCACGCAGCAAAATATGCTCATTTTCCAATTTTGCAATATTACCAAGTCCTGTAGCGAGCAGGTTATCCGCGAATAATTGCGATCTAAATTTAACTATTATGCGCATTGAAATTTTTAATAACTGAAAGCGAACAGATACAGACATCAACCTCTTCTATTCTTTACGTTAATTCGTGTAATCATTAGATTCCTGCGATTGAGGCGCAGCATATTTTTTCCGAAAAGTCATCCGAAGACATCAGGTATTTCTTACAGACATCAGAAACAACAATCAAAATGCAATCTCAATAGAATAACTTTTCGAATTGAATTATCAAATCGATTTACGTTATTATGTCAATATATAGAGTCATTCCTTGCTATTTACCAGGATTCATGAATTTATTATAGTTATTCTATGACCACGCAGCAAAATATGCTCATTTTCCAATTTTGCAATATTACCAAGTCCTGTAGCGAGCAGGTTATCCGCGAATAATTGCGATCTAAATTTAACTATTTTGCGCATTGAAATTTTTAATAACTGAAAGCGAACAGATACAGACATCAACCTCTTCCATTCTTTCACATTAATTCGTGTAATCATTAGATTCCTGCGATTGAGGCGCAGCATTTTTTTTCCGAAAAGTCATCTGAAGACATCAGGTATTTCTTACATACATCAAAAACAACAGTCAAAACGCAATCTCAATAGAATAACTTTTCGAATTGAATTTTCAAATCGATTTACGTTATTATGTCAATATATAGAGCCATTCCTTGCTCTTTCCCAGGATTCATGAATTTATTATAGTCCTTCTATGACCACGCAGCAAAATATGCCCATTTTCCAATTTTGCAATATTACCAAGTCCTGTAGCGAGCAGGTTATCCGTGAATAATTGCGATCTAAATTTAACTATTATGCGCATTGAAATTTTTAATAACTGAAAGCGAACAGATACAGACATAAACCTCTTCTATTCTTTCACATTAATTCGTGTAATCATTAGATTCCTGCGATTGAGGCGCAGCATTTTTTTTCCGAAAAGTCATCTGAAGACATCAGGTATTTCTTACAGACATCAAAAACAACAGTCAAAATGCAATCTCAATAGAATAACTTTTCGAATTGAATTTTCAAATCGATTTACGTTATTATGTCAATATATAGAGCTATTCCTTGCTCTTTACCAGGATTCATGAATTTATTATAGTCCTTCTATGACCACGCAGAAAAAGATGCTCATTTTCCAATTTTGCAATATTACCAAGTCCTGTAGCGAGCAGGTTATCCGTGAATAATTGCGATCTAAATTTAACTATTATGCGCATTGAAATTTTTAATAACTGAAAGCGAACAGATACAGACATAAACCTCTTCTATTCTTTCACATTAATTCGTGTAATCATTAGATTCCTGCGATTGAGGCGCAGCATTTTTTTTCCGAAAAGTCATCTGAAGACATCAGGTATTTCTTACAGACATCATAAACAACAGTCAAAATGCAATCTCAATAGAATAACTTTTCGAATTGAATTTTCAAATCAATTTACGTTTTTATGTCAACATATAGAGCCATTCCTTGCTCTTTACCAGGATTCATGAATTTATTATAGTCCTTCTATGACCACGCAGCAAAATATGCTCATTTTCCAATTTTGCAATATTACCAAGTCCTGTAGCGAGCAGGTTATCCGTGAATAATTGCGATCTAAATTTAACTATTATGCGCATTGAAATTTTTAATAACTGAAAGCGAACAGATACAGACATAAACCTCTTCTATTCTTTCACATTAATTCGTGTAATCATTAGATTCCTGCGATTGAGGCGCAGCATTTTTTTTCCGAAAAGTCATCTGAAGACATCAGGTATTTCTTACAGACATCAAAAACAACAGTCAAAATGCAATCTCAATAGAATAACTTTTCGAATTGAATTTTCAAATCAATTTACGTTATTATGTCAACATATAGAGTCATTCCTCGCTTTTTCCCAGGAGTCATGAATTTATTATAGTCCTTCTATGACCACGCAGCAAAATCTGCTCATTTTCCAATTTTGCAATATTACCAAGTCCTGTAGCGAGCAGGTTATCCGCGAATAATTGCGATCTAAATTTAACTATTATGCGCATTGAAATTTTTAATAACTGAAAGCGAACAGATACAGACATCAACCTCTTCTATTCTTTCACATTAATTCGTGTAATCATTAGATTCCTGCGACTGGGGCGCAGCATTTTATTTCCGGAAAGTCATCTGAAGACATCAGGTATTTCTTACAGACATCATAAACAACAGTCAAAATGCAATCTCAATAGAATAACTTTTCGAATTGAATTTTCAAATCAATTTACGTTATTATGTCAACATATAGAGTCATTCCTCGCTTTTTCCCAGGAGTCATGAATTTATTATAGTCCTTCTATGACCACGCAGCAAAATCTGCTCATTTTCCAATTTTGCAATATTACCAAGTCCTGTAGCGAGCAGGTTATCCGCGAATAATTGCGATCTAAATTTAACTATTATGCGCATTGAAATTTTTAATAACTGAAAGCGAACAGATACAGACATCAACCTCTTCTATTCTTTCACATTAATTCGTGTAATCATTAGATTCCTGCGACTGGGGCGCAGCATTTTATTTCCGGAAAGTCATCTGAAGACATCAGGTATTTCTTACAGACATCATAAACAACAGTCAAAATGCAATCTCAATAGAATAACTTTTCGAATTGAATTTTCAAATCAATTTACGTTATTATGTCAACATATAGAGTCATTCCTCGCTTTTTCCCAGGAGTCATGAATTTATTATAGTCCTTCTATGACCACGCAGCAAAATCTGCTCATTTTCCAATTTTGCAATATTACCAAGTCCTGTAGCGAGCAGGTTATCCGCGAATAATTGCGATCTAAATTTAACTATTATGCGCATTGAAATTTTTAATAACTGAAAGCGAACAGATACAGACATAAACCTCTTCTATTCTTTCACATTAATTCGTGTAATCATTAGATTCCTGCGATTGAGGCGCAGCATTTTTTTTCCGAAAAGTCATCTGAAGACATCAGGTATTTCTTACAGACATCAAAAACAACAGTCAAAATGCAATCTCAATAGAGTAACTTTTCGAATTGAATTTTCAAATCGATTTACGTTATCATGTCTATATATAGAGCTATTCCTTGCTCTTTACCAGGATTCATGAATTTATTATAGTCCTTCTATGACCACGCAGCAAAATATGCTCATTTTCCAATTTTGCAATATTACCAAGTCCTGTAGCGAGCAGGTTATCCGCGAATAATTGCGATCTAAATTTAACTATTATGCGCATTGAAATTTTTAATAACTGAAAGCGAACAGATACAGACATCAACCTCTTCTATTCTTTCACATTAATTCGTGTAATCATTAGATTCCTGCGATTGAGGCGCAGCATTTTTTTTCCGAAAAGTCATCTGAAGACATCAGGTATTTCTTACAGACATCAAAAACAACAGTCAAAATGCAATCTCAATAGAATAACTTTTCGAATTGAATTTTCAAATCGATTTACGATATTCTGTCAATATATAGAGCCATTCCTCGCTTTTTCTTAGAAGTCATGAATTTATTGTAGTCCTTCTATGACCACGCAGCAGAATATGCTCATTTTCCAATTTTGCAATATTACCTAGTCCTGTAGCGAGCAGGTTATCCGCGAATAATTGCGATCTAAATTTAACTATTATGCGCATTGAAATTTTTAATAACTGAAAGCGAACAGATACAGACATCAACCTCTTCTATTCTTTACGTTAATTCGTGTAATCATTAGATTCCTGCGATTGAGGCGCAGCATTTTTTTTCCGAAAAGTCATCTGAAGACATCAGGTATTTCTTACATACATCAAAAACAACAGTCAAAATGCAATCTCAATAGAATAACTTTTCGAATTGAATTTTCAAATCGATTTACGTTATTATGTCAATATATAGAGCTATTCCTTGCTCTTTACCAGGATTCATGAATTTATTATAGTCCTTCTATGACCACGCAGCAAAATATGCACATTTTCCAATTTTGCAATATTACCAAGTCCTGTAGCGAGCAGGTTATCCGTGAATAATTGCGATCTAAATTTAACTATTATGCGCATTGAAATTTTTAATAACTGAAAGCGAACAGATACAGACATCAACCTCTTCTATTCTTTCACATTAATTCGTGTAATCATTAGATTCCTGCGATTGAGGCGCAGCATTTTTTTTCCGAAAAGTCATCTGAAGACATCAGGTATTTCTTACAGACATCAAAAACAACAGTCAAAATGCAATCTCAATAGAGTAACTTTTCGAATTGAATTTTCAAATCGATTTACGTTATCATGTCTATATATAGAGCTATTCCTTGCTCTTTACCAGGATTCATGAATTTATTATAGTCCTTCTATGACCACGCAGCAAAATATGCTCATTTTCCAATTTTGCAATATTACCAAGTCCTGTAGCGAGCAGGTTATCCGCGAATAATTGCGATCTCAATTTAACTATTATGCGCATTGAAATTTTTAATAACTGAAAGCGAACAGATACAGACATCAACCTCTTCTATTCTTTCACATTAATTCGTGTAATCATTAGATTCCTGCGATTGAGGCGCAGCATTTTTTTTCCGAAAAGTCATCTGAAGACATCAGGTATTTCTTACAGACATCAAAAACAACAGTCAAAATGCAATCTCAATAGAATAACTTTTCGAATTGAATTTTCAAATCGATTTACGATATTATGTCAATATATAGAGCCATTCCTCGCTTTTTCTTAGAAGTCATGAATTTATTGTAGTCCTTCTATGACCACGCAGCAGAATATGCTCATTTTCCAATTTGGCAATATTACCTAGTCCTGTAGCGAGCAGGTTATCCGCGAATAATTGCGATCTAAATTTAACTATTATGCGCATTGAAATTTTTAATAACTGAAAGCGAACAGATACAGACATCAACCTCTTCTATTCTTTACGTTAATTCGTGTAATCATTAGATTCCTGCGATTGAGGCGCAGCATTTTTTTTCCGAAAAGTCATCTGAAGACATCAGGTATTTCTTACAGACATCAAAAACAACAATCAAAATGCAATCTCAATAGAATAACTTTTCGAATTGAATTTTCAAATCGATTTACGTTATTATGTCAATATATAGAGCCATTCCTTGCTCTTTACCAGGATTCATGAATTTATTATAGTCCTTCTATGACCACGCAGCAAAATATGCTCATTTTCCAATTTTGCAATATTACCAAGTCCTGTAGCGAGCAGGTTATCCGTGAATAATTGCGATCTAAATTTAACTATTATGCGCAGTGAAATTTTTAATAACTGAAAGCGAACAGATACAGACATAAACCTCTTCTATTCTTTCACATTAATTCGTGAAATCATTAGATTCCTGCGATTGAGGCGCAGCATTTTTTTTCCGAAAAGTCATCTGAAGACATCAGGTATTTCTTACAGACATCAAAAACAACAGTCAAAATGCAATCTCAATAGAATAACTTTTCGAATTGAATTTTCAAATCGATTTACGTTATTATGTCAATATATAGAGCTATTCCTTGCTCTTTACCAGGATTCATGAATTTATTATAGTCCTTCTATGACCACGCAGCAAAATATGCTCATTTTCCAATTTTGCAATATTACCAAGTCCTGTAGCGAGTAGGTTATCCGCGAATAATTGCGATCGAAATTTAACTATTATGCGCATTGAAATTTTCAATAACTGAAAGCGAACAGATACAGACATCAACCTCTTCTATTCTTTACGTTAATTCGTGTAATCATTAGATTCCTGTGATTGAGGCGCAGCATTTTTTTTCCGAAAAGACATCTGAAGACATCAGGTATTTCTTACAGACATCAAAAACAACAGTCAAAATGCAATCTCAATAGAATAACTTTTCGAATTGAATTTTCAAATCGATTTACGATATTATGTCAATATATAGAGCCATTCCTCGCTTTTTCTTAGAAGTCCTGAATTTATTGTAGTCCTTCTATGACCACGCAGCAGAATATGCTCATTTTCCAATTTTGCAATATTACCAAGTCCTGTAGCGAGCAGGTTATCCGCGAATAATTGCGATCTAAATTTAACTATTATGCGCATTGAAATTTTTAATAACTGAAAGCGAACAGATACAGACATCAACCTCTTCTATTCTTTACGTTAATTCGTGTAATCATTAGATTCCTGCGATTGAGGCGCAGCATTTTTTTTCCGAAAAGTCATCTGAAGACATCAGGTATTTCTTACAGACATCAAAAACAACAGTCAAAATGCAATCTCAATAGAATAACTTTTCGAATTGAATTTTCAAATCAATTTACGTTATTATGTCAACATATAGAGCCATTCCTCGCTTTTTCCCAGGAGTCATGAATTTATTATAGTCCTTCTATGACCACGCAGCAAAATATGCTCATTTTCCAATTTTGGAATATTACCAAGTCCTGTAGCGAGCAGGTTATCCGCGAATAATTGCGATCTAAATTTAACTATTATGCGCATTGAAATTTTTAATAACTGAAAGCGAACAGATACAGACATCAATCTCTTCTATTCTTTACGTTAATTCGTGTAATCATTAGATTCCTGCGATTGAGGCGCAGCATATTTTTTCCGAAAAGTCATCCGAAGACATCAAGTATTTCTTACAGACATCAAAAACAACAATCAAAATGCAATCTCAATAGAATAACTTTTCGAATTGAATTTTCAAATCGATTTACGTTATTATGTCAATATATAGAGCCATTCCTTGCTTTTTACCAGGATTAATGAATTTATTATAGTCCTTCTATGACCACGCAGCAAAATATGCTCATTTTCCAATTTTGCAATATTACCAAGTCCTGTAGCGAGCAGGTTATCCGTGAATAATTGCGATCTAAATTTAACTATTATGCGCAGTGAAATTTTTAATAACTGAAAGCGAACAGATACAGACATAAACCTCTTCTATTCTTTCACATTAATTCGTGAAATCATTAGATTCCTGCGATTGAGGCGCAGCATTTTTTTTCCGAAAAGTCATCTGAAGACATCAGGTATTTCTTACAGACATCAAAAACAACAGTCAAAATGCAATCTCAATAGAATAACTTTTCGAATTGAATTTTCAAATCGATTTACGTTATTATGTCAATATATAGAGCTATTCCTTGCTCTTTACCAGGATTCATGAATTTATTATAGTCCTTCTATGACCACGCAGCAAAATATGCTCATTTTCCAATTTTGCAATATTACCAAGTCCTGTAGCGAGTAGGTTATCCGCGAATAATTGCGATCGAAATTTAACTATTATGCGCATTGAAATTTTCAATAACTGAAAGCGAACAGATACAGACATCAACCTCTTCTATTCTTTACGTTAATTCGTGTAATCATTAGATTCCTGTGATTGAGGCGCAGCATTTTTTTTCCGAAAAGACATCTGAAGACATCAGGTATTTCTTACAGACATCAAAAACAACAGTCAAAATGCAATCTCAATAGAATAACTTTTCGAATTGAATTTTCAAATCGATTTACGATATTATGTCAATATATAGAGCCATTCCTCGCTTTTTCTTAGAAGTCCTGAATTTATTGTAGTCCTTCTATGACCACGCAGCAGAATATGCTCATTTTCCAATTTTGCAATATTACCAAGTCCTGTAGCGAGCAGGTTATCCGCGAATAATTGCGATCTAAATTTAACTATTATGCGCATTGAAATTTTTAATAACTGAAAGCGAACAGATACAGACATCAACCTCTTCTATTCTTTACGTTAATTCGTGTAATCATTAGATTCCTGCGATTGAGGCGCAGCATTTTTTTTCCGAAAAGTCATCTGAAGACATCAGGTATTTCTTACAGACATCAAAAACAACAGTCAAAATGCAATCTCAATAGAATAACTTTTCGAATTGAATTTTCAAATCAATTTACGTTATTATGTCAACATATAGAGCCATTCCTCGCTTTTTCCCAGGAGTCATGAATTTATTATAGTCCTTCTATGACCACGCAGCAAAATATGCTCATTTTCCAATTTTGGAATATTACCAAGTCCTGTAGCGAGCAGGTTATCCGCGAATAATTGCGATCTAAATTTAACTATTATGCGCATTGAAATTTTTAATAACTGAAAGCGAACAGATACAGACATCAATCTCTTCTATTCTTTACGTTAATTCGTGTAATCATTAGATTCCTGCGATTGAGGCGCAGCATATTTTTTCCGAAAAGTCATCCGAAGACATCAAGTATTTCTTACAGACATCAAAAACAACAATCAAAATGCAATCTCAATAGAATAACTTTTCGAATTGAATTTTCAAATCGATTTACGTTATTATGTCAATATATAGAGCCATTCCTTGCTTTTTACCAGGATTAATGAATTTATTATAGTCCTTCTATGACCACGCAGCAAAATATGCTCATTTTCCAATTTTGCAATATTACCAAGTCCTGTAGCGAGCAGGTTATCCGCGAATAATTGCGATCTAAATTTAACTACTATGCGCATTGAAATTTTTAATAACTGAAAGCGAACAGATACAGACATCAACCTCTTCTATTCTTTCACATTAATTCGTGTAATCATCAGATTCCTGCGATTGAGGCGCAGCATTTTTTTTCCGAAAAGTCATCTGAAGACATCAGGTATTTCTTACAGACATCAAAAACAACAGTCAAAATGCAATCTCAATAGAATAACTTTTCGAATTGAATTTTCAAATCGATTTACGTTATCATGTCTATATATAGAGCTATTCCTTGCTCTTTACCAGGATTCATGAATTTATTATAGTCCTTCTATGACCACGCAGCAAAATATGCTCATTTTCCAATTTTGCAATATTACCAAGTCCTGTAGCGAGCAGGTTATCCGCGAATAATTGCGATCTCAATTAGACTATTATGCGCATTGAAATTTTTAATAACTGAAAGCGAACAGATACAGACATCAACCTCTTCTATTCTTTCACATTAATTCGTGTAATCATTAGATTCCTGCGATTGAGGCGCAGCATTTTTTTTCCGAAAAGTCATCTGAAGACATCAGGTATTTCTTACAGACATCAAAAACAACAGTCAAAATGCAATCTCAATAGAATAACTTTTCGAATTGAATTTTCAAATCGATTTACGATATTATGTCAATATATAGAGCCATTCCTCGCTTTTTCTTAGAAGTCATGAATTTATTGTAGTCCTTCTATGACCACGCAGCAGAATATGCTCATTTTCCAATTTTGCAATATTACCTAGTCCTGTAGCGAGCAGGTTATCCGCGAATAATTGCGATCTAAATTTAACTATTATGCGCATTGAAATTTTTAATAACTGAAAGCGAACAGATACAGACATCAACCTCTTCTATTCTTTACGTTAATTCGTGTAATCATTAGATTCCTGCGATTGAGGCGCAGCATTTTTTTTCCGGAAAGTCATCTGAAGACATCAGGTATTTCTTACATACATCAAAAACAACAGTCAAAATGCAATCTCAATAGAATAACTTTTCGAATTGAATTTTCAAATCGATTTACGTTATTATGTCAATATATAGAGCCATTCCTTGCTCTTTCCCAGGATTCATGAATTTATTATAGTCCTTCTATGACCACGCAGCAAAATATGCTCATTTTCCAATTTTGCAAAATTACCAAGTCCTGTAGCGAGCAGGTTATCCGCGAATAATTGCGATCTAAATTTAACTATTATGCGCATTGAAATTTTTAATAACTGAAAGCGAACAGATACAGACATCAACCTCTTCTATTCTTTACGTTAATTCGTGTAATCATTAGATTCCTGCGATTAAGGCGCAGCATATTTTTTCCGAAAAGTCATCCGAAGACATCAGGTATTTCTTACAGACATCAAAAACAACAATCAAAATGCAATCTCAATAGAATAACTTTTCGAATTGAATTTTCAAATCGATTTACGTTATTATGTCAATATATAGAGCCATTCCTTGCTCTTTACCAGGATTCATGAATTTATTATAGTCCTTCTATGACCACGCAGCAAAATATGCTCATTTTCCAATTTTGCAATATTACCAAGTCCTGTAGCGAGTAGGTTATCCGCGAATAATTGCGATCGAAATTTAACTATTATGCGCATTGAAATTTTCAATAACTGAAAGCGAACAGATACAGACATCAACCTCTTCTATTCTTTACGTTAATTCGTGTAATCATTAGATTCCTGTGATTGAGGCGCAGCATTTTTTTTCCGAAAAGACATCTGAAGACATCAGGTATTTCTTACAGACATCAAAAACAACAGTCAAAATGCAATCTCAATAGAATAACTTTTCGAATTGAATTTTCAAATCGATTTACGATATTATGTCAATATATAGAGCCATTCCTCGCTTTTTCTTAGAAGTCATGAATTTATTGTAGTCCTTCTATGACCACGCAGCAGAATATGCTCATTTTCCAATTTTGCAATATTACCAAGTCCTGTAGCGAGCAGGTTATCCGCGAATAATTGCGATCGAAATTTAACTATTATGCGCATTGAAATTTTTAATAACTGAAAGCGAACAGATACAGACATCAACCTCTTCTATTCTTTACGTTAATTCGTGTAATCATTAGATTCCTGCTATTGAGGCGCAGCATTTTTTTTCCGAAAAGTCATCTGAAGACATCAGGTATTTCTTACAGACATCAAAAACAACAGTCAAAATGCAATCTCAATAGAATAACTTTTCGAATTGAATTTTCAAATCAATTTACGTTATTATGTCAACATATAGAGCCATTCCTCGCTTTTTCCCAGGAGTCATGAATTTATTATAGTCCTTCTATGACCACGCAGCAAAATATGCTCATTTTCCAATTTTGCAATATTACCAAGTCCTGTAGCGAGCAGGTTATCCGCGAATAATTGCGATCTAAATTTAACTATTATGCGCTTTGAAATTTTTAATAACTGAAAGCGAACAGATACAGACATCAACCTCTTCTATTCTTTCACATTAATTCGTGTAATCATTAGATTCCTGCGATTGAGGCGCAGCATTTTTTTTCCGAAAAGTCATCTGAAGACATCAGGTATTTCTTACAGACATCAAAAACAACAGTCAAAATGCAATCTCAATAGAATAACTTTTCGAATTGAATTTTCAAATCGATTTACGTTATTATGTCAATATATAGAGCCATTCCTTGCTCTTTACCAGGATTCATGAATTTATTATAGTCCTTCTATGACCACGCAGCAAAATATGCTCATTTTCCAATTTTGCAATATTACCAAGTCCTGTAGCGAGCAGGTTATCCGCGAATAATTGCGATCTAAATTTAACTATTATGCGCATTGAAATTTTTCATAACTGAAAGCGAACAGATACAGACATCAACCTCTTCTTTTCTTTCACATTAATTCGTGTAATCATTAGATTCCTGCGATTGAGGCGCAGCATTTTTTTTCCGAAAAGTCATCTGAAGACATCAGGTATTTCTTACAGACATCAAAAACAACAGTCAAAATGCAATCTCAATAGAATAACTTTTCGAATTGAATTTTCAAATCAATTTACGTTATTATGTCAACATATAGAGCCATTCCTCGCTTTTTCCCAGGAGTCATGAATTTATTATAGTCATTCTATGACCACGCAGCAAAATATGCTCATTTTCCAATTTTGCAATATTACCAAGTCCTGTAGCGAGCAGGTTATCCGCGAATAATTGCGATCTAAATTTAACTATTATGCGCATTGAAATTTTTCATAACTGAAAGCGAACAGATACAGACATCAACCTCTTCTATTCTTTACGTTAATTCGTGTAATCATTAGATTCCTGCGATTGAGGCGCAGCATTTTTTTTCCGAAAAGTCATCTGAAGGCATCAGGTATTTCTTACAGACATCAAAAACAACATTAAAAATGCAATCTCAATAGAATAACTTTTCGAATTGAATTTTCAAATCGATTTACGTTATTATGTCAATATATAGAGCCATTCCTTGCTCTTTACCAGGATTCATGAATTTATTATAGTCCTTCTATGACCACGCAGCAAAATATGCTCATTTTATAATTTTGCAATATTACCAAGTCCTGTAGCGAGCAGGTTATCCGCGAATAATTGCGATCTAAATTTAACTATTATGCGCATTGAAATTTTTAATAACTGAAAGCGAACAGATACAGACATCAACCTCTTCTATTCTTTACGTTAATTCGTGTAATCATTAGATTCCTGCGATTGAGGCGCAGCATTTTTTTTCCGAAAAGTCATCTGAAGACATCAGGTATTTCTTACAGACATCAAAAACAACAGTCAAAATGCAATCTCAATATAATAACTTTTCGAATTGAATTTTCAAAACGATTTACGTTATTATGTCAATATATAGAGCCATTCCTTGCTCTTTACCAGGATTCATGAATTTATTATATTCCTTCTATAACCACGCAGCAAAATATGCTCATTTTCTAATTTTGTAATATTACCAAGTCCTGTAGCGAGCAGGTTATCCGCGAATAATTGCGATCTAAATTTAACTATTATGCGCATTGAAATTTTTAATAACTGAAAGCGAACAGATACAGACATCAACCTCTTCTATTCTTTCACATTAATTCGTGTAATCATTAGATTCCTGCGATTGAGGCGCAGCATTTTTTTTCCGAAAAGTCATCTGAAGACATCAGGTATTTCTTACAGACATCAAAAACAACAGTCAAAATGCAATCTCAATAAAATAACTTTTCGAATTGAATTTTCAAATCGATTTACGTTATTATGTCAATATATAGAGCTATTCCTTGCTCTTTACCAGGATCCATGAATTTATTATAGTCCTTCTATGCCCACGCAGCAAAATATGCTCATTTTCCAATTTTGCAATATTACCAAGTCCTGTAGCGAGCAGGTTATCCGCGAATAATTGCGATCTAAATTTAACTATTATGCGCATTGAAATTTTTAATAACTGAAAGCGAACAGATACAGACATCAACCTCTTCCATTCTTTACGTTAATTCGTGTAATCATTAGATTCCTGCTATTGAGGCGCAGCATATTTTTTCCGAAAGGTCATCTGAAGACATCAGGTATTTCTTACAGACATCAAAAACAACAGTCAAAATGCAATCTCAATAGAATAACTTTTCGAATTGAATTTTCAAATCGATTTACGTTATTATGTCAACATATAGAGCCATTCCTCGCTTTTTCCCAGGAGTCATGAATTTATTATAGTCCTTCTATGACAACGCAGCAAAATATGCTCATTTTCCAATTTTGCAATATTACCAAGTCCTGTAGCGAGCAGGTTATCCGCGAATAATTGCGATCGAAATTTAACTATTATGCGCATTGAAATTTTTAATAACTGAAAGCGAACAGATACAGACATAAACCTCTTCTATTCTTTCACATTAATTCGTGTAATCATTAGATTCCTGCGATTGAGGCGCAGCATTTTTTTTCCGAAAAGTCATCTGAAGACATCAGGTATTTCTTACAGACATCAAAAACAACAGTCAAAATGCAATCTCAATAGAATAACTTTTCGAATTGAATTTTCAAATCAATTTACGTTATTATGTCAACATATAGAGCCATTCCTCGCTTTTTCCCAGGAGTCATGAATTTATTATAGTCCTTCTTTGACAACGCAGCAAAATATGCTCATTTTCCAATTTTGCAATATTACCAAGTCCTGTAGCGAGCAGGTTATCCGCGAATAATTGCGATCGAAATTTAACTTTTATGCGCATTGAAATTTTTAATAACTGAAAGCGAACAGATACAGACATCAACCTCTTCCATTCTTTACGTTAATTCGTGTAATCATTAGATTCCTGCTATTGAGGCGCAGCATATTTTTTCCGAAAGGTCATCTGAAGACATCAGGTATTTCTTACAGACATCAAAAACAACAGTCAAAATGCAATCTCAATAGAATAACTTTTCGAATTGAATTTTCAAATCGATTTACGTTATTATGTCAATATATAGAGCCATTCCTTGCTATTTACCAGGATTCATGAATTTATTATAGTCCTTCTATAACCACGCAGCAAAATATGCTCATTTTCTAATTTTGTTATATTACCAAGTCCTGTAGCGAGCAGGTTATCCGCGAATAATTGCGATCTAAATTTAACTATTATGCGCATTGAAATTTTTAATAACTGAAAGCGAACAGATACAGACATCAACCTCTTCTATTCTTTACGTTAATTCGTGTAATCATTAGATTCCTGCGATTGAGGCGCAGCATATTTTTTCCGAAAAATCATCTGAAGACATCAGGTATTTCTTACAGACATCAAAAACAACAATCAAAATGCAATCTCAATAGAATAACTTTTCGAATTGAATTTTCAAATCGATTTACGTTATTATGTCAATATATAGAGCCATTCCTTGCTTTTTCCTAGGATTCATGAATTTATAATAGTCCTTCTATGACCACGCAGCAAAATATGCTCATTTTCCAATTTTGCAATATTACCAAGTCCTGTAGCGAGCAGGTTATCCGCGAATGATTGCGATCTAAATTTAACTATTATGCGCATTGAAATTTTCAATAACTGAAAGCGAACAGATACAGACATCAATCTCTTCTATTCTTTACGTTAATTCGTGTAATCATTAGATTCCTGCGATTGAGGCGCAGCATATTTTTTCCGAAAGGTCATCTGAAGACATCAGATATTTCTTACAGACATCAAAAACAACAATCAAAATGCAATCTCAATAGAATAACTTTTCGAATTGAATTTTCAAATCAATTTACGTTATTATGTCAACATATAGAGCCATTCCTCGCTTTTTCCCAGGAGTCATGAATTAATTTTAGTCCTTCTATGACCACGCAGCAAAATATGCTTATTTTTCAATTTTGCAATATTACCAAGTCCTGTAGCGAGCAGGTTATCCGCGAATAATTGCGATCTAAATTTAACTATTATGCGCATTGAAATTTTTAATAACTGAAAGCGAACAGATACAGACATCAACCTCTTCTATTCTTTACGTTAATTCGTGTAATCATTAGATTCCTGCGATTGAGGAGCAGCATATTTTTTCCGAAAGGTCATCTGAAGACATCAGGTATTTCTTACAGACATCAAAAACAACAATCAAAATGCAATCTCAATAGAATAACTTTTCGAATTGAATTTTCAAATCGATTTACGTTATTATGTCAATATATAGATCCATTTCTTGCTTTTCCCCAGGAGTCATGAATTTATTTCAGTCCTTCTATAACCACGCAGCAAAATATGCTCATTTTCCAATTTTGCAATATTACCAAGTCCTGTAGCGAGCAGGTTATCCGCGAATAATTGCGATCTTAATTTAACTATTCAGCGCATTGAAATTTTCAATAAATGAAAGCGAACAGATACAGACATCAACCTCTTCTATTCTTTACGTTAATTCGTGTAATCATTAGATTCCTGCGATTGAGGCGCAGCATATTTTTTCCGAAAAGTCATCCGAAGACATCAGGTATTTCTTACAGACATCAAAAACAACAATGAAAATGCAATCTCAATAGAATAACTTTTCGAATTGAATTTTCAAATCGATTTACGTTATTATGTCAATATATAGAGCCATTACTTGCTTTTCCCCAGGAGTCATGAATTTATTATAGTCCTTCTATAACCACGCAGCAAAATATGCTCATTTTCCAATTTTGCAATATTACCAAGTCCTGTAGCGAGCAGGTTATCCGCGAATATTGCGATCTAAATTTAACTATTCAGCGCATTGAAATTTTTAATAACTGAAAGCGAACAGATACAGACATCAACCTCTTCTATTCTTTACGTTAATTCGTGTAATCATTAGATTCCTGCGATTGAGGCGCAGCATATTTTTTCCGAAAAGTCATCCGAAGACATCAGGTATTTCTTACAGACATCAAAAACAACAATGAAAATGCAATCTCAATAGAATAACTTTTCGAATTGAATTTTCAAATCGATTTACGTTATTATGTCAATATATAGAGCCATTCCTTGCTTTTTCCCGGGAGTCATGAATTTATTATAGTCCTTCTATAACCACGCAGCAAAATATGCTCATTTTCCAATTTTGCAATATTACCAAGTCCTGTAGCGAGCAGGTTATCCGCGAATATTGCGATCTAAATTTAACTATTCAGCGCATTGAAATTTTTAATAACTGAAAGCGAACAGATACAGACATCAACCTCTTCTATTCTTTACGTTAATTCGTGTAATCATTAGATTCCTGCGATTGAGGCGCAGCATATTTTTTCCGAAAAGTCATCCGAAGACATCAGGTATTTCTTACAGACATCAAAAACAACAATGAAAATGCAATCTCAATAGAATAACTTTTCGAATTGAATTTTCAAATCGATTTACGTTATTATGTCAATATATAGAGCCATTACTTGCTTTTCCCCAGGAGTCATGAATTTATTTCAGTCCTCCTATAACCACGCAGCAAAATATGCTCATTTTCCAATTTTGCAATATTACCAAGTCCTGTAGCGAGCAGGTTATCCGCGAATAATTGCGATCTTAATTTAACTATTCAGCGCATTGAAATTTTCAATAAATGAAAGCGAACAGATACAGACATCAACCTCTTCTTTTCTTTTACGTTACTTCGTGTAATCATTAGATTCCTGCGATTGAGGCGCAGCATTTTTTTTCCGAAAAGTCATCTTAAGACATCAGGTATTTTTTACAGACATCAAAAACAACAATCAAAATGCAATCTCAATAGAATAACTTTTCGAATTGAATTTTCAAATCGATTTACGTTATTATGTCAATATATAGAGCCATTCCTTGCTTTTTCCCGGGAGTCATGAATTTATTATAGTCCTTCTATAACCACGCAGCAAAATATGCTCATTTTCCAATTTTGCAATATTACCAAGTCCTGTAGCGAGCAGGTTATCCGCGAATATTGCGATCTAAATTTAACTATTCAGCGCATTGAAATTTTTAATAACTGAAAGCGAACAGATACAGACATCAACCTCTTCTATTCTTTACGTTAATTCGTGTAATCATTAGATTCCTGCGATTGAGGCGCAGCATTTTTTTTCCGAAAAGTCATCTTAAGACATAAGGTATTTTTTACAGACATCAAAAACAACAATCAAAATGCAATCTCAATAGAATAACTTTTCGAATTGAATTTTCAAATCGATTTACGTTATTATGTCAATATATAGATCCATTTCTTGCTTTTCCCCAGGAGTCATGAATTTATTTCAGTCCTCCTATAACCACGCAGCAAAATATGCTCATTTTTCAATTTTGCAATATTACCAAGTCCTGTAGCGAGCAGGTTATCCGCGAATAATTGCGATCTAAATTTAACTATTATGCGCATTGAAATTTTTAATAACTGAAAGCGAACAAATACAGACATCAACCTTTTCTATTCTTTCACGTTAATTCGTGTAATCATTAGATTCCCGCGATTGAGGCGCAGCATTTTTTTTCCGAAAAGTCATCCGAAGACATCAGGTATTTCTTACAGACATCAAAAACAACAATCAAAATGCAATCTCAATAGAATAACTTCTCGAATTTAATTTTCAAATCGATTTACGTTATTATGTCAATATATAGAGCCATTCCTTGCTTTTTCCTAGGAGTCATGAATTTATTATAGTCCTTCTATGACCACGCAGCAAAATATGCTCATTTTCCAATTTTGCAATATTACCAAGTCCTGTAGCTAGCAGGTTATCCGCGAATAATTGCGATCTAAATTTAAATATCCAGCGCATTGAAATTTTTCATAACTGAAAGCGAACAGATACAGACATCAACCTCTTCTATTCTTTACGTTACTTCGTGTAATCATTAGGTTCCTGCGATTGAGGCGCAGCATTTTTTTTCCGAAAAGTCATCCGAAGACATTAGGTATTTCTTACAGACATCAAAAACAACAATCAAAATGCAATCTCAATAGAATAACTTTTCGAATTGAATTTTCAAATCGATTTACGTTATTATGTCAATATATAGAGCCATTCCTTGCTTTTTCCTAGGAGTCATGAATTTATTATAGTCCTTCTATGACCACGCAGCAAAATATGCTCATTTTCCAATTTTGCAATATTACCAAGTCCTGTAGCGAGCAGGTTATCCGCGAATAATTGCGATCTAAATTTAACTATTATGCGCATTGAAATTTGTAATAACTTAAAGCGAACAGATACAGACATAAACCTCTTCTATTCTTTCACATTAATTCGTGTAATCATTAGATTCCTGCGATTGAGGCGCAGCATTTTTTTTCCGAAAAGTCATCCGAAGACATTAGGTATTTCTTACAGACATCAAAAACAACAATCAAAATGCAATCTCAATAGAATAACTTTTCGACTTGAATTTTCAAATCGATTTACGTTATTATGTCAATATATAGAGCCATTCCTTGCTTTTTCCTAGGAGTCATGAATTTATTATAGTCCTTCTATGACCACGCAGCAAAATATGCTCATTTTCCAATTTTGCAATATTACCAAGTCCTGTAGCGAGCAGGTTATCCGCGAATAATTGCGATCTAAATTTAAATATCCAGCGCATTGAAATTTTTAATAACTGAAAGCGAACAGATACAGACATCAACCTCTTCTATTCTTTACGTTAATTCGTGTAATCATTAGATTCCTGCGATTGAGGCGCAGCATTTTTTTTCCGAAAAGTCATCTTAAGACATCAGGTATTTTTTACAGACATCAAAAACAACAATCAAAATGCAATCTCAATAGAATAACTTTTCGACTTGAATTTTCAAATCGATTTACGTTATTATGTCAATATATAGAGCCATTCCTTGCTTTTTCCTAGGAGTCATGAATTTATTATAGTCCTTCTATAACCACGCAGCAAAATATGCTCATTTTCCAATTTTGCAATATTACCAAGTCCTGTAGCGAGCAGGTTATCCGCGAATAATTGCGATCTAAATTTAACTATTATGCGCATTGAAATTTTTAATAACTGAAAGCGAACAAATACAGACATCAACCTTTTCTATTCTTTCACGTTAATTCGTGTAATCATTAGATTCCCGCGATTGAGGCGCAGCATTTTTTTTCCGAAAAGTCATCCGAAGACATCAGGTATTTCTTACAGACATCAAAAACAACAATCAAAATGCAATCTCAATAGAATAACTTCTCGAATTTAATTTTCAAATCGATTTACGTTATTATGTCAATATATAGAGCCATTCCTTGCTTTTTCCTAGGAGTCATGAATTTAATTCAGTCCTTCTATAACCACGCAGCAAAATATGCTCATTTTCCAATTTTGCAATATTACCAAGTCCTGTAGCGAGCAGGTTATCCGCGAATAATTGCGATCTAAATTTAACTATTATGCGCATTGAAATTTTTCATAACTGAAAGCGAACAGATACAGACATCAACCTTTTCTATTCTTTCACATTAATTCGTGTAATCATTAGATTCCTGCGATTGAGGCGCAGCATATTTTTTCCAGAAAGTCATCCGAAGACATCAGGTATTTCTTACAGACATCAAAAACAACAGTCAAAATGCAATCTCAATAGAATAACTTCTCGAATTTAATTTTCAAATCGATTTACGTTATTATGTCAATATATAGAGCCGTTCCTTGCTTTTCCCCAGGAGTCATGAATTTATTTCAGTCCTCCTATAACCACGCAGCAAAATATGCTCATTTTCCAATTTTGCAATATTACCAAGTCCTGTAGCGAGCAGGTTATCCGCGAATAATTGCGATCTAAATTTAACTATTATGCGCATTGAAATTTTTCATAACTGAAAGCGAACAAATACAGACATCAACCTTTTCTATTCTTTCACGTTAATTCGTGTAATCATTAGATTCCTGCGATTGAGGCGCAGCATATTTTTTCCAGAAAGTCATCCGAAGACATCAGGTATTTCTTACAGACATCAAAAACAACAGTCAAAATGCAATCTCAATAGAATAACTTCTCGAATTTAATTTTCAAATCGATTTACGTTATTATGTCAATATATAGAGCCGTTCCTTGCTTTTCCCCAGGAGTCATGAATTTATTTCAGTCCTCCTATAACCACGCAGCACAATATGCTCATTTTCCAATTTTGCAATATTACCAAGTCCTGTAGCGAGCAGGTTATCCGCGAATAATTGCGATCTAAATTTAACTATTATGCGCATTGAAATTTTTCATAACTGAAAGCGAACAGATACAGACATCAACCTTTTCTATTCTTTCACATTAATTCGTGTAATCATTAGATTCCTGCGATTGAGGCGCAGCATATTTTTTCCAGAAAGTCATCCGAAGACATCAGGTATTTCTTACAGACATCAAAAACAACAGTCAAAATGCAATCTCAATAGAATAACTTCTCGAATTTAATTTTCAAATCGATTTACGTTATTATGTCAATATATAGAGCCGTTCCTTGCTTTTCCCCAGGAGTCATGAATTTATTTCAGTCCTCCTATAACCACGCAGCAAAATATGCTCATTTTCCAATTTTGCAATATTACCAAGTCCTGTAGCGAGCAGGTTATCCGCGAATAATTGCGATCTAAATTTAACTATTATGCGCATTGAAATTTTGAATAACTGAAAGCGAACAGATACAGACATCAACCTTTTCTATTCTTTACGTTAATTTGTGTAATCATTAGATTCCTGCGATTGAGGCGCAGCATTTTTTTTCCGAAAAGTCATCCGAAGACATCAGGTATTTCTTACAGACATAAAAAACAACAATCAAAATGCAATCTCAATAGAATAACTTTTCGACTTGAATTTTCAAATCGATTTACGTTATTATGTCAATATATAGAGCCATTCCTTGCTTTTTCCCAGGAGTCATGAATTTATTATAGTCCTTCTATAACCACGCAGCAAAATATGCTCATGTTCCAATTTTGCAATATTACCAAGTCCTGTAGCGAGCAGGTTATCCGCGAATAATGGCGATCTAAATTTAACTATTCAGCGCATTGAAATTTTTAATCACTGAAAGCGAACAGATACAGACATCAACCTCTTCTATTCTTTCACATTAATTCGTGTAATCATTAGATTCCTGCGATTGAGGCGCAGCATTTTTTTTCCGAAAAGTCATCCGAAGACATCAGGTATTTCTTACAGACATAAAAAACAACAATCAAAATGCAATCTCAATAGAATAACTTTTCGACTTGAATTTTCAAATCGATTTACGTTATTATGTCAATATATAGAGCCATTCCTTGCTCTTTCCCAAGATACATGAATTTATTATAGTCCTTCTATAACCACGCAGCAAAATATGCTCATGTTCCAATTTTGCAATATTACCAAGTCCTGTAGCGAGCAGGTTATCCGCGAATAATTGCGATCTAAATTTAACTATTCAGCGCATTGAAATTTTTAATCACTGAAAGCGAACAGATACAGACATCAACCTCTTCTATTCTTTCACATTAATTCGTGTAATCATTAGATTCCTGCGATTGAGGCGCAGCATTTTTTTTCCGAAAAGTCATCCGAAGACATCAGGTATTTCTTACAGACATCAAAAACAACAATCAAAATGCAATCTCAATAGAATAACTTTTCGACTTGAATTTTCAAATCGATTTACGTTATTATGTCAATATATAGAGCCATTCCTTGCTTTTTCCTAGGAGTCATGAATTTATTATAGTCCTTCTATGACCACGCAGCAAAATATGCTCATTTTCCAATTTTGCAATATTACCAAGTCCTGTAGCGAGCAGGTTATCCGCGAATAATTGCGATCTAAATTTAAATATCCAGCGCATTGAAATTTTTAATAACTGAAAGCGAACAGATACAGACATCAACCTTTTCTATTCTTTCACGTTAATTCGTGTAATCATTAGATTCCCGCGATTGAGGCGCAGCATTTTTTTTCCGAAAAGTCATCCGAAGACATCAGGTATTTCTTACAGACATCAAAAACAACAATCAAAATGCAATCTCAATAGAATAACTTCTCGAATTTAATTTTCAAATCGATTTACGTTATTATGTCAATATATAGAGCCATTCCTTGCTTTTTCCTAGGAGTCATGAATTTATTATAGTCCTTCTATGACCACGCAGCAAAATATGCTCATTTTCCAATTTTGCAATATTACCAAGTCCTGTGGCGAGCAGGTTATCCGCGAATAATTGCGATCTAAATTTAACTATTATGCGCATTGAAATTTTTAATAACTGAAAGCGAACAGATACAGACATCAACCTCTTCTATTCTTTACGTTAATTCGTGTAATCATTAGATTCCTGCGATTGAGGCGCAGCATATTTTTTCCGAAAAGTCATCCGAAGACATCAGGTATTTCTTACAGACATCAAAAACAACAATCAAAATGCAATCTCAATAGAATAACTTTTCGAATTGAATTT
The DNA here is from genome assembly GCA_028476575.1 of Platygaster robiniae. Lineage (NCBI taxonomy): Eukaryota > Metazoa > Arthropoda > Insecta > Hymenoptera > Platygastridae > Platygaster > Platygaster robiniae. The sequence continues at coordinate 102,275 of CM052022.1, forward strand.
TCAAATCGATTTACGTTATTATCCAATATATAGAGCCATTCCTTGCTTTTTCCTAGGAGTCATGAATTTATTATAGTCCTTCTATAACCACGCAGCAAAATATGCTCATTTTCCAATTTTGCAATATTACCAAGTCCTGTAGCGAGCAGGTTATCCGCGAATAATGGCGATCTAAATTTAAATATTCAGCGCATTGAAATTTTTAATCACTGAAAGCGAACAGATACAGACATCAACCTCTTCTATTCTTTCACATTAATTCGTGTAATCATTAGATTCCTGCGATTGAGGCGCAGCATTTTTTTCCGAAAAGTCATCCGAAGACATCAGGTATTTCTTACAGACATCAAAAACAACAATCAAAATGCAATTTCAATAGAATAACTTTTCGACTTGAATTTTCAAATCGATTTACGTTATTATGTCAATATATAGAGCCATTCCTTGCTCTTTCCCAAGATACATGAATTTATTATAGTCCTTCTATAACCACGCAGCAAAATATGCTCATTTTCCAATTTTGCAATATTACCAAGTCCTGTAGCGAGCAGGTTATCCGCGAATAATCGCGATCTAAATTTAACTATTCAGCGCATTGAAATTTTTAATCACTAAAAGCGAACAGATACAGACATCAACCTCTTCTTAACTTTACGTTAATTCGTGTAATCATTAGATTCCTGCGATTGAGGCGCAGCATTTTTTTTCCGAAAAGTCATCCGAAGACATCAGGTATTTCTTACAGACATCAAAAACAACAATCAAAATGCAATCTCAATAGAATAACTTTTCGACTTGAATTTTCAAATCGATTTACGTTATTATGTCAATATATAGAGCCATTCCTTGCTCTTTCCCAAGATACATGAATTTATTATAGTCCTTCTATAACCACGCAGCAAAATATGCTCATTTTCCAATTTTGCAATATTACCAAGTCCTGTAGCGAGCAGGTTATCCGCGAATAATCGCGATCTAAATTTAACTATTCAGCGCATTGAAATTTTTAATCACTAAAAGCGAACAGATACAGACATCAACCTCTTCTTAACTTTACGTTAATTCGTGTAATCATTAGATTCCTGCGATTGAGGCGCAGCATTTTTTTTCCGAAAAGTCATCCGAAGACATCAGGTATTTCTTACAGACATCAAAAACAACAGTCAAAATGCAATCTCAATAGAATAACTTTTCGAATTGAATTTTCAAATCGATTTACGTTATTATGTCAATATATAGAGCCATTCCTTGCTTTTTCCCAGGAGTCATGAATTTATTATAGTCCTTCTATAACCACGCAGCAAAATATGCTCATGTTCCAATTTTGCAATATTACCAAGTCCTGTAGCGAGCAGGTTATCCGCGAATAATGGCGATCTAAATTTAACTATTCAGCGCATTGAAATTTTTAATCACTGAAAGCGAACAGATACAGACATCAACCTCTTCTATTCTTTCACATTAATTCGTGTAATCATTAGATTCCTGCGATTGAGGCGCAGCATTTTTTTCCGAAAAGTCATCCGAAGACATCAGGTATTTCTTACAGACATCAAAAACAACAATCAAAATGCAATCTCAATAGAATAACTTTTCGAATTGAATTTTCAAATCGATTTACGTTATTATGTCAATATATAGAGCCATTCCTTGCTTTTTCCCAGGAGTCATGAATTTATTATAGTCCTTCTATAACCACGCAGCAAAATATGCTCATGTTCCAATTTTGCAATATTACCAAGTCCTGTAGCGAGCAGGTTATCCGCGAATAATGGCGATCTAAATTTAACTATTCAGCGCATTGAAATTTTTAATCACTGAAAGCGAACAGATACAGACATCAACCTCTTCTATTCTTTCACATTAATTCGTGTAATCATTAGATTCCTGCGATTGAGGCGCAGCATTTTTTTTCCGAAAAGTCATCCGAAGACATCAGGTATTTCTTACAGACATCAAAAACAACAATCAAAATGCAATCTCAATAGAATAACTTTTCGAATTGAATTTTCAAATCGATTTACGTTATTATGTCAATATATAGAGCCATTCCTTGCTTTTTCCCAGGAGTCATGAATTTATTATAGTCCTTCTATAACCACGCAGCAAAATATGCTCATGTTCCAATTTTGCAATATTACCAAGTCCTGTAGCGAGCAGGTTATCCGCGAATAATCGCGATCTAAATTTAACTATTCAGCGCATTGAAATTTTTAATCACTAAAAGCGAACAGATACAGACATCAACCTCTTCTTAACTTTACGTTAATTCGTGTAATCATTAGATTCCTGCGATTGAGGCGCAGCATATTTTTTCCGAAAAGTCATCCGAAGACATCAGGTATTTCTTACAGACATCAAAAACAACAATCAAAATGCAATCTCAATAGAATAACTTTTCGAATTGAATTTTCAAATCGATTTACGTTATTATCCAATATATAGAGCCATTCCTTGCTTTTTCCTAGGAGTCATGAATTTATTATAGTCCTTCTATAACCACGCAGCAAAATATGCTCATTTTCCAATTTTGCAATATTACCAAGTCCTGTAGCGAGCAGGTTATCCGCGAATAATGGCGATCTAAATTTAAATATTCAGCGCATTGAAATTTTTAATCACTGAAAGCGAACAGATACAGACATCAACCTCTTCTATTCTTTCACATTAATTCGTGTAATCATTAGATTCCTGCGATTGAGGCGCAGCATTTTTTTCCGAAAAGTCATCCGAAGACATCAGGTATTTCTTACAGACATCAAAAACAACAATCAAAATGCAATTTCAATAGAATAACTTTTCGACTTGAATTTTCAAATCGATTTACGTTATTATGTCAATATATAGAGCCATTCCTTGCTCTTTCCCAAGATACATGAATTTATTATAGTCCTTCTATAACCACGCAGCAAAATATGCTCATTTTCCAATTTTGCAATATTACCAAGTCCTGTAGCGAGCAGGTTATCCGCGAATAATCGCGATCTAAATTTAACTATTCAGCGCATTGAAATTTTTAATCACTAAAAGCGAACAGATACAGACATCAACCTCTTCTTAACTTTACGTTAATTCGTGTAATCATTAGATTCCTGCGATTGAGGCGCAGCATTTTTTTTCCGAAAAGTCATCCGAAGACATCAGGTATTTCTTACAGACATCAAAAACAACAATCAAAATGCAATCTCAATAGAATAACTTTTCGACTTGAATTTTCAAATCGATTTACGTTATTATGTCAATATATAGAGCCATTCCTTGCTCTTTCCCAAGATACATGAATTTATTATAGTCCTTCTATAACCACGCAGCAAAATATGCTCATTTTCCAATTTTGCAATATTACCAAGTCCTGTAGCGAGCAGGTTATCCGCGAATAATCGCGATCTAAATTTAACTATTCAGCGCATTGAAATTTTTAATCACTAAAAGCGAACAGATACAGACATCAACCTCTTCTTAACTTTACGTTAATTCGTGTAATCATTAGATTCCTGCGATTGAGGCGCAGCATTTTTTTTCCGAAAAGTCATCCGAAGACATCAGGTATTTCTTACAGACATCAAAAACAACAGTCAAAATGCAATCTCAATAGAATAACTTTTCGAATTGAATTTTCAAATCGATTTACGTTATTATGTCAATATATAGAGCCATTCCTTGCTTTTTCCCAGGAGTCATGAATTTATTATAGTCCTTCTATAACCACGCAGCAAAATATGCTCATGTTCCAATTTTGCAATATTACCAAGTCCTGTAGCGAGCAGGTTATCCGCGAATAATGGCGATCTAAATTTAACTATTCAGCGCATTGAAATTTTTAATCACTGAAAGCGAACAGATACAGACATCAACCTCTTCTATTCTTTCACATTAATTCGTGTAATCATTAGATTCCTGCGATTGAGGCGCAGCATTTTTTTTCCGAAAAGTCATCCGAAGACATCAGGTATTTCTTACAGACATCAAAAACAACAATCAAAATGCAATCTCAATAGAATAACTTTTCGAATTGAATTTTCAAATCGATTTACGTTATTATGTCAATATATAGAGCCATTCCTTGCTTTTTCCCAGGAGTCATGAATTTATTATAGTCCTTCTATAACCACGCAGCAAAATATGCTCATGTTCCAATTTTGCAATATTACCAAGTCCTGTAGCGAGCAGGTTATCCGCGAATAATCGCGATCTAAATTTAACTATTCAGCGCATTGAAATTTTTAATCACTAAAAGCGAACAGATACAGACATCAACCTCTTCTTAACTTTACGTTAATTCGTGTAATCATTAGATTCCTGCGATTGAGGCGCAGCATTTTTTTTCCGAAAAGTCATCCGAAGACATCAGGTATTTCTTACAGACATCAAAAACAACAATCAAAATGCAATCTCAATAGAATAACTTTTCGAATTGAATTTTCAAATCGATTTACGTTATTATCCAATATATAGAGCCATTCCTTGCTTTTTCCTAGGAGTCATGAATTTATTATAGTCCTTCTATAACCACGCAGCAAAATATGCTCATTTTCCAATTTTGCAATATTACCAAGTCCTGTAGCGAGCAGGTTATCCGCGAATAATGGCGATCTAAATTTAAATATTCAGCGCATTGAAATTTTTAATCACTGAAAGCGAACAGATACAGACATCAACCTCTTCTATTCTTTCACATTAATTCGTGTAATCATTAGATTCCTGCGATTGAGGCGCAGCATTTTTTTTCCGAAAAGTCATCCGAAGACATCAGGTATTTCTTACAGACATCAAAAACAACAATCAAAATGCAATTTCAATAGAATAACTTTTCGAATTGAATTTTCAAATCGATTTACGTTATTATGTGAATATATAGAGCCATTCCTTGCTTTTTCCCAGGAGTCATGAATTTATTATAGTCCTTCTATAACCACGCAGCAAAATATGCTCATTTTCCAATTTTGCAATATTACCAAGTCCTGTAGCGAGGAGGTTATTCGCGAATAATTGCGATCTAAATTTAACTATTCAGCGCATTGAAATTTTTAATCACTAAAAGCGAACAGATACAGACATCAACCTCTTCTATACTTTACGTTAATTCGTGTAATCATTAGATTCCTGCGATTGAGGCTCAGCATTTTTTTTCCGAAAAGTCATCCGAAGACATCAGGTATTTCTTACAGACATCAAAAACAACAATCAAAATGCAATCTCAATAGAATAACTTTTCGACTTGAATTTTCAAATCGATTTACGTTATTATGTCAATATATAGAGCCATTCCTTGCTCTTTCCCAAGATACATGAATTTATTATAGTCCTTCTATAACCACGCAGCAAAATATGCTCATTTTCCAATTTTGCAATATTACCAAGTCCTGTAGCGAGGAGGTTATTCGCGAATAATTGCGATCTAAATTTAACTATTCAGCGCATTGAAATTTTTAATCACTAAAAGCGAACAGATACAGACATCAACCTCTTCTATTCTTTCACATTAATTCGTGTAATCAATAGATTCCTGCGATTGAGGCGCAGCATATTTTTTCCGAAAAGTCATCCGAAGACATCAGGTATTTCTTACAGACATCAAAAACAACAATCAAAATGCAATCTCAATAGAATAACTTTTCGAATTGAATTTTCAAATCGATTTACGTTATTATGTCAATATATAGAGCCATTCCTTGCTCTTTCCCAAGATACATGAATTTATTATAGTCCTTCTATAACCACGCAGCAAAATATGCTCATTTTCCAATTTTGCAATATTACTAAGTCCTGTAGCGAGCAGGTTATCCGCAAATAATCGCGATCTAAATTCAACTATTTAGCGCATTGAAATTTTGAATAACTGAAAGCGAACAGATACAGACATCAACCTCTTCTATTCTTTTACGTTACTTCGTGTAATCATTAGATTCCTGCGATTGAGGCGCAGCATATTTTTTCCGAAAAGTCATCCGAAGACATCAGGTATTTCTTACAGACATCAAAAACAACAATCAAAATGCAATCTCAATAGAATAACTTTTCGACTTGAATTTTCAAATCGATTTACGTTATTATGTCAATATATAGAGCCATTCCTTGCTTTTTCCTAGGAGTCATGAATTTATTATAGTCCTTCTATAACCACGCAGCAAAATATGCTAATTTCCCATTTGTGCAATATTACCAAGTCCTGTAGCGAGCAGGTTATCCGCGAATAATTGCGATCTAAATTTAACTATTATGCGCATTGAAATTTTGAATAACTGAAAGCGAACAGATACAGACATCAACCTTTTCTATTCTTTTACGTTAATTCGTGTAATCATTAGATTCCTGCGATTGAGGCGCAGCATATTTTTTCCGAAAAGTCATCCGAAGACATCAGGTATTTCTTACAGACATCAAAAACAACAATCAAAATGCAATCTCAATAGAATAACTTCTCGAATTTAATTTTCAAATCGATTTACGTTATTATGTCAATATATAGAGCCGTTCCTTGCTTTTCCCCAGGAGTCATGAATTTATTTCAGTCCTCCTATAACCACGCAGCAAAATATGCTAATTTTCCAATTTTGCTATATTACCAAGTCCTGTAGCGAGCAGGTTATCCGCGAATAATTGCGATCTAAATTTAACTATTATGCGCATTGAAATTTTTCATAACTGAAAGCAAACAGATACAGACATCAACCTCTTCTATTCTTTACGTTAATTCGTGTAATCATTAGATTCCTGCGATTGAGGCGCAGCATATTTTTTCCGAAAAGTCATCCGAAGACATCAGGTATTTCTTACAGACATCAAAAACAACAATCAAAATGCAATCTCAATAGAATAACTTCTCGAATTTAATTTTCAAATCGATTTACGTTATTATGTCAATATATAGAGCCGTTCCTTGCTTTTCCCCAGGAGTCATGAATTTATTTCAGTCCTCCTATAACCACGCAGCAAAATATGCTCATTTTCCAATTTTGCAATATTACCAAGTCCTGTAGCGAGCAGGTGATCCGCGAATAATCGCGATCTAAATTCAACTATTCAGCGCATTGAAATTTTTAATAACTGAAAGCGAACAGATACAGACATCAACCTTTTCTATTCTTTTACGTTAATTCGTGTAATCATTAGATTCCCGCGATTGAGGCGCAGCATATTTTTTCCAGAAAGTCATCCGAAGACATCAGGTATTTCTTACAGACATCAAAAACAACAATCAAAATGCAATCTCAATAGAATAACTTCTCGAATTTAATTTTCAAATCGATTTACGTTATTATGTCAATATATAGAGCCGTTCCTTGCTTTTCCCCAGGAATCATGAATTTATTTCAGTCCTCCTATAACCACGCAGCAAAATATGCTCATTTTCCAATTTTGCAATATTACCAAGTCCTGTAGCGAGCAGGTTATCCGCGAATAATTGCGATCTAAATTTAACTATTATGCGCATTGAAATTTTTAATAACTGAAAGCGAACAGATACAGACATCAACCTTTTCTATTCTTTTACGTTAATTCGTGTAATCATTAGATTCCCGCGATTGAGGCGCAGCATATTTTTTCCAGAAAGTCATCCGAAGACATCAGGTATTTCTTACAGACATCAAAAACAACAATCAAAATGCAATCTCAATAGAATAACTTCTCGAATTTAATTTTCAAATCGATTTACGTTATTTTGTCAATATATAGAGCCATTCCTTGCTCTTTCCCAAGATACATGAATTTATTTCAGTCCTCCTATAACCACGCAGCAAAATATGCTCATTTTCCAATTTTGCAATATTACCAAGTCCTGTAGCGAGCAGGTTATCCGCGAATAATTGCGATCTAAATTTAACTATTATGCGCATTGAAATTTTTAATAACTGAAAGCGAACAGATACAGACATCAACCTCTTCTATTCTTTTACGTTAATTCGTGTAATCATTAGATTCCCGCGATTGAGGCGCAGCATTTTTTTTCCAGAAAGTCATCCGAAGACATCAGGTATTTCTTACAGACATCAAAAACAACAATCAAAATGCAATCTCAATAGAATAACTTTTCGACTTGAATTTTCAAATCGATTTACGTTATTTTGTCAATATATAGAGCCATTCCTTGCTCTTTCCCAAGATACATGAATTTATTTCAGTCCTCCTATAACCACGCAGCAAAATATGCTCATTTTCCAATTTTGCAATATTACCAAGTCCTGTAGCGAGCAGGTTATCCGCGAATAATTGCGATCTAAATTTAACTATTATGCGCATTGAAATTTTTAATAACTGAAAGCGAACAGATACAGACATCAACCTTTTCTATTCTTTTACGTTAATTCGTGTAATCATTAGATTCCCGCGATTGAGGCGCAGCATATTTTTTCCAGAAAGTCATCCGAAGACATCAGGTATTTCTTACAGACATCAAAAACAACAATCAAAATGCAATCTCAATAGAATAACTTTTCGACTTGAATTTTCAAATCGATTTACGTTATTTTGTCAATATATAGAGCCATTCCTTGCTCTTTCCCAAGATACATGAATTTATTATAGTCCTTCTATAACCACGCAGCAAAATATGCTCATTTTCCAATTTTGCAATATTACCAAGTCCTGTAGCGAGCAGGTGATCCGCGAATAATCGCGATCTAAATTCAACTATTCAGCGCATTGAAATTTTTAATAACTGAAAGCGAACAGATACAGACATCAACCTTTTCTATTCTTTTACGTTAATTCGTGTAATCATTAGATTCCCGCGATTGAGGCGCAGCATTTTTTTTCCGAAAAGTCATCCGAAGACATCAGGTATTTCTTACAGACATAAAAAACAACAATCAAAATGCAATCTCAATAGAATAACTTCTCGAATTTAATTTTCAAATCGATTTACGTTATTATGTCAATATATAGAGCCGTTCCTTGCTTTTCCCCAGGAGTCATGAATTTATTTCAGTCCTCCTATAACCACGCAGCAAAATATGCTCATTTTCCAATTTTGCAATATTACCAAGTCCTGTAGCGAGCAGGTTATCCGCGAATAATGGCGATCTAAATTTAACTATTCAGCGCATTGAAATTTTTAATCACTGAAAGCGAACAGATACAGACATCAACCTCTTCTATTCTTTCACATTAATTCGTGTAATCATTAGATTCCCGCGATTGAGGCGCAGCATATTTTTTCCAGAAAGTCATCCGAAGACATCAGGTATTTCTTACAGACATCAAAAACAACAATCAAAATGCAATCTCAATAGAATAACTTCTCGAATTTAATTTTCAAATCGATTTACGTTATTATGTCAATATATAGAGCCGTTCCTTGCTTTTCCCCAGGAGTCATGAATTTATTTCAGTCCTCCTATAACCACGCAGCAAAATATGCTCATTTTCCAATTTTGCAATATTACCAAGTCCTGTAGCGAGCAGGTTATCCGCGAATAATGGCGATCTAAATTTAACTATTCAGCGCATTGAAATTTTTAATCACTGAAAGCGAACAGATACAGACATCAACCTCTTCTATTCTTTCACATTAATTCGTGTAATCATTAGATTCCCGCGATTGAGGCGCAGCATATTTTTTCCAGAAAGTCATCCGAAGACATCAGGTATTTCTTACAGACATCAAAAACAACAATCAAAATGCAATCTCAATAGAATAACTTCTCGAATTTAATTTTCAAATCGATTTACGTTATTTTGTCAATATATAGAGCCATTCCTTGCTCTTTCCCAAGATACATGAATTTATTTCAGTCCTCCTATAACCACGCAGCAAAATATGCTCATTTTCCAATTTTGCAATATTACCAAGTCCTGTAGCGAGCAGGTGATCCGCGAATAATCGCGATCTAAATTCAACTATTCAGCGCATTGAAATTTTTAATAACTGAAAGCGAACAGATACAGACATCAACCTTTTCTATTCTTTTACGTTAATTCGTGTAATCATTAGATTCCCGCGATTGAGGCGCAGCATTTTTTTTCCGAAAAGTCATCCGAAGACATCAGGTATTTCTTACAGACATAAAAAACAACAATCAAAATGCAATCTCAATAGAATAACTTTTCGAATTGAATTTTCAAATCGATTTACGTTATTATGTCAATATATAGAGCCATTCCTTGCTTTTTCCCAGGAGTCATGAATTTATTATAGTCCTTCTATAACCACGCAGCAAAATATGCTCATGTTCCAATTTTGCAATATTACCAAGTCCTGTAGCGAGCAGGTTATCCGCGAATAATGGCGATCTAAATTTAACTATTCAGCGCATTGAAATTTTTAATCACTGAAAGCGAACAGATACAGACATCAACCTCTTCTATTCTTTCACATTAATTCGTGTAATCATTAGATTCCTGCGATTGAGGCGCAGCATTTTTTTTCCGAAAAGTCATCCGAAGACATCAGGTATTTCTTACAGACATAAAAAACAACAATCAAAATGCAATCTCAATAGAATAACTTTTCGACTTGAATTTTCAAATCGATTTACGTTATTATGTCAATATATAGAGCCATTCCTTGCTTTTTCCCAGGAGTCATGAATTTATTATAGTCCTTCTATAACCACGCAGCAAAATATGCTCATGTTCCAATTTTGCAATATTACCAAGTCCTGTAGCGAGCAGGTTATCCGCGAATAATCGCGATCTAAATTTAACTATTCAGCGCATTGAAATTTTTAATCACTAAAAGCGAACAGATACAGACATCAACCTCTTCTATACTTTACGTTAATTCGTGTAATCATTAGATTCCTGCGATTGAGGCGCAGCATTTTTTTTCCGAAAAGTCATCCGAAGACATCAGGTATTTCTTACAGACATCAAAAACAACAATCAAAATGCAATCTCAATAGAATAACTTTTCGAATTGAATTTTCAAATCGATTTACGTTATTATGTCAATATATATAGCCATTCCTTGCTTTTTCCCAGGAGTCATGAATTTATTATAGTCCTTCTATAACCACGCAGCAAAATATGCTCATGTTCCAATTTTGCAATATTACCAAGTCCTGTAGCGAGCAGGTTATCCGCGAATAATGGCGATCTAAATTTAACTATTCAGCGCATTGAAATTTTTAATCACTGAAAGCGAACAGATACAGACATCAACCTCTTCTATTCTTTCACATTAATTCGTGTAATCATTAGATTCCCGCGATTGAGGCGCAGCATTTTTTTTCCGAAAAGTCATCCGAAGACATCAGGTATTTCTTACAGACATAAAAAACAACAATCAAAATGCAATCTCAATAGAATAACTTTTCGACTTGAATTTTCAAATCGATTTACGTTATTATGTCAATATATAGAGCCATTCCTTGCTTTTTCCCAGGAGTCATGAATTTATTATAGTCCTTCTATAACCACGCAGCAAAATATGCTCATGTTCCAATTTTGCAATATTACCAAGTCCTGTAGCGAGCAGGTTATCCGCGAATAATCGCGATCTAAATTTAACTATTCAGCGCATTGAAATTTTTAATCACTAAAAGCGAACAGATACAGACATCAACCTCTTCTATACTTTACGTTAATTCGTGTAATCATTAGATTCCTGCGATTGAGGCGCAGCATTTTTTTTCCGAAAAGTCATCCGAAGACATCAGGTATTTCTTACAGACATCAAAAACAACAATCAAAATGCAATCTCAATAGAATAACTTTTCGAATTGAATTTTCAAATCGATTTACGTTATTATGTCAATATATAGAGCCATTCCTTGCTTTTTCCCAGGAGTCATGAATTTATTATAGTCCTTCTATAACCACGCAGCAAAATATGCTCATTTTCCAATTTTGCAATATTACCAAGTCCTGTAGCGAGCAGGTTATCCGCGAATAATCGCGATCTAAATTTAACTATTCAGCGCATTGAAATTTTTAATCACTAAAAGCGAACAGATACAGACATCAACCTCTTCTATACTTTACGTTAATTCGTGTAATCATTAGATTCCTGCGATTGAGGCGCAGCATTTTTTTTCCGAAAAGTCATCCGAAGACATCAGGTATTTCTTACAGACATCAAAAACAACAATCAAAATGCAATCTCAATAGAATAACTTTTCGAATTGAATTTTCAAATCGATTTACGTTATTATGTCAATATATAGAGCCATTCCTTGCTTTTTCCCAGGAGTCATGAATTTATTATAGTCCTTCTATAACCACGCAGCAAAATATGCTCATGTTCCAATTTTGCAATATTACCAAGTCCTGTAGCGAGCAGGTTATCCGCGAATAATGGCGATCTAAATTTAACTATTCAGCGCATTGAAATTTTTAATCACTAAAAGCGAACAGATACAGACATCAACCTCTTCTATACTTTACGTTAATTCGTGTAATCATTAGATTCCTGCGATTGAGGCGCAGCATTTTTTTTCCGAAAAGTCATCCGAAGACATCAGGTATTTCTTACAGACATCAAAAACAACAATCAAAATGCAATCTCAATAGAATAACTTTTCGAATTGAATTTTCAAATCGATTTACGTTATTATGTCAATATATAGAGCCATTCCTTGCTTTTTCCCAGGAGTCATGAATTTATTATAGTCCTTCTATAACCACGCAGCAAAATATGCTCATGTTCCAATTTTGCAATATTACCAAGTCCTGTAGCGAGCAGGTTATCCGCGAATAATGGCGATCTAAATTTAACTATTCAGCGCATTGAAATTTTTAATCACTGAAAGCGAACAGATACAGACATCAACCTCTTCTATTCTTTCACATTAATTCGTGTAATCATTAGATTCCTGCGATTGAGGCGCAGCACTTTTTTTCCGAAAAGTCATCCGAAGACATCAGGTATTTCTTACAGACATCAATAACAACAATCAAAATGCAATCTCAATAGAATAACTTTTCGAATTGAATTTTCAAATCGATTTACGTTATTATGTCAATATATAGAGCCATTCCTTGCTTTTTCCCAGGAGTCATGAATTTATTATAGTCCTTCTATAACCACGCAGCAAAATATGCTCATGTTCCAATTTTGCAATATTACCAAGTCCTGTAGCGAGCAGGTTATCCGCGAATAATGGCGATCTAAATTTAACTATTCAGCGCATTGAAATTTTTAATCACTGAAAGCGAACAGATACAGACATCAACCTCTTCTATTCTTTCACATTAATTCGTGTAATCATTAGATTCCTGCGATTGAGGCGCAGCATTTTTTTTCCGAAAAGTCATCCGAAGACATCAGGTATTTCTTACAGACATCAAAAACAACAATCAAAATGCAATCTCAATAGAATAACTTTTCGAATTGAATTTTCAAATCGATTTACGTTATTATGTCAAAATATAGAGCCATTCCTTGCTTTTCCCCAGGAGTCATGAATTTATTATAGTCCTCCTATAACCACGCAGCAAAATATGCTCATTTTCCAATTTTGCAATATTACCAAGTCCTGTAGCGAGCAGGTTATTCGCGAATAATTGCGATCTAAATTTATCTATTCAGCGCATCGAAATTTTCAATAACTGAAAGCGAACAGATACAGACATCAACCTCTTCTATTCTTTCACATTAATTCGTGAAATCATTAGATTCCTGCGATTTAGGCGCAGCATTTTTTTTATGAAAAGTCATCCGAAGACATCAGGTATTTCTTACGGACGTTAAAAAGAAACAATCAAAATGCAATCTCAATAGAATAACTTTTCGAATTGAATTTTCAAATCGATTTACGTTATTATGTCAATATATAGAGCCATTCCTCGCTTTTTCCCAGGAGTCATGAATTTATTATAGTCCTTCTATAACCACGCAGCAAAATATGCTCATTTTTCAATTTTGCAATATTACCAAGTCCTGTAGCGAGCAGGTTATCCGCGAATAATTAGGATCTAAATTTAACTATTCAGCGCATTGAAATTTTTAATAACTGAAAGCGATCAGATACAGACATCAACCTTTTCTATTCTTTACGTTAATTCGTGTAATCATTCGATTCCTGCGATTGAGGCGCAGCATTTTTTTTCCGAAAAGTCATCCGAAGACATCAGGTATTTCTTACAGACATCAAAAACAACAATCAAAATGCAATCTCAATAGAATAACTTTGAGAATTGAATTTTCAAATCGATTTACGTTATTATGTCAATATATAGAGCCATTCCTTGCTTTTCCCGAGGAGTCATGAATTTATTTCAGTCCTCCTATAACCACGCAGCAAAATATGCTCATTTTCCAATTTTGCAATATTACCAAGTCCTGTAGCGAGCAGGTTATCCGCGAATAATTGCGATCTAAATTTAACTATTCAGCGCATTGAAATTTTGATTAACTGAAAGCGAACAGATACAGACATCAAGCTTTTCTATTCTTCACGTTAATTCGTGAAATCATTAGATTCCTGCGATTGAGGCGCAGCATTTTTTTTCCGAAAAGTCATCTGAAAACATCAGGTATTTCTTACAGACATCAAAAACAACAATCAAAATGCAATCTCAATAGAATAACTTTTCGAATTGAATTTTCAAATCGATTTACGTTATCATGTCAATATATAGTGCCATTCCTCGCTTTTTCCCAGGAGTCATGAATTTATTATAGTCCTCCTATAACCACGCAGCAAAATATGCTCATTTTTCAATTTTGCAATATTACCAAGTCCTGTTGCGAGCAGGTTATCCGCGAATAATTGCGATCTAAATGTAACTATTCAGCGCATTGAAATTTTTAATAACTGAAAGCGAACAGATACAGACATCAACCTTTTCTATTCTTTACGTTAATTCGTGTAATCATTAGATTCCTGCGATTGAGGCGCAGCATTTTTTTTCCGAAAAGTCATCTGAAGACATCAGGTATTTCTTACAGAGATCAAAAACAACAATCAAAATGCAATCTCAATAGAATAACTTTTCGAATTGAATTTTCAAATCGATTCACGTTATTATGTCAATATATAGTGCCATTCCTCGCTTTTTCCCAGGAGTCATGAATTTATTATAGTCCTCCTATAACCACACAGCAAAATATGCTCATTTTCCAATTTTGCAATATTACCAAGTCCTGTAGCGAGCAGGTTATCCGCGAATAATTGCGATCTAAATGTAACTATTCAGCGCATTGAAATTTTTAATAACTGAAAGCGAACAGATACAGACATCAACCTTTTCTATTCTTCACGTTAATTCGTGTAATCATTAGATTCCTGCGATTGAGGCGCAGCATTTTTTTTCCGAAAAGTCATCTGAAAACATCAGGTATTTCTTACAGACATCAAAAACAACAATCAAAATGCAATCTCAATAGAATAACTTTTCGAATTGAATTTTCAAATCGATTTACGTTATCATGTCAATATATAGTGCCATTCCTCGCTTTTTCCCAGGAGTCATGAATTTATTATAGTCCTCCTATAACCACGCAGCAAAATATGCTCATTTTTCAATTTTGCAATATTACCAAGTCCTGTTGCGAGCAGGTTATCCGCGAATAATTGCGATCTAAATTTAACTATTCAGCGCATTGAAATTTTGATTAACTGAAAGCGAACAGATACAGACATCAAGCTTTTCTATTCTTCACGTTAATTCGTGTAATCATTAGATTCCTGCGATTGAGGCGCAGCATTTTTTTCCGAAAAGTCATCTGAAAACATCAGGTATTTCTTACAGACATCAAAAACAACAATCAAAATGCAATCTCAATAGAATAACTTTTCGAATTGAATTTTCAAATCGATTCACGTTATTATGTCAATATATAGAGCCATTCCTTGCTTTTCCCCAGGAGTCATGAATTTATTATAGTCCTCCTATAACCACGCAGCAAAATATGCTCATTTTTCAATTTTGCAATATTACCAAGTCCTGTTGCGAGCAGGTTATCCGCGAATAATTGCGATCTAAATTTAACTATTCAGCGCATTGAAATTTTGATTAACTGAAAGCGAACAGATACAGACATCAAGCTTTTCTATTCTTCACGTTAATTCGTGTAATCATTAGATTCCTGCGATTGAGGCGCAGCATTTTTTTTCCGAAAAGTCATCTGAAAACATCAGGTATTTCTTACAGACATCAAAAACAACAATCAAAATGCAATCTCAATAGAATAACTTTTCGAATTGAATTTTCAAATCGATTTACGTTATCATGTCAATATATAGTGCCATTCCTCGCTTTTTCCCAGGAGTCATGAATTTACTATAGTCCTTCTATGACCACGCAGCAAAATATGCTCATATTCCAATTTTGCAATATTACCAAGTCCTGTAGCGAGCAGGTTATCCGCGAATAATGGCGATCTAAATTTAACTATTCAGCGCATTGAAATTTTTAATCACTGAAAGCGAACAGATACAGACATCAACCTCTTCTATTCTTTCACATTAATTCGTGTAATCATTAGATTCCTGCGATTGAGGCGCAGCATTTTTTTTCCGAAAAGTCATCTGAAAACATCAGGTATTTCTTACAGACATCAAAAACAACAATCAAAATGCAATCTCAATAGAATAACTTTTCGAATTGAATTTTCAAATCGATTCACGTTATTATGTCAATATATAGAGCCATTCCTTGCTTTTCCCCAGGAGTCATGAATTTATTATAGTCCTCCTATAACCACACAGCAAAATATGCTCATTTTTCAATTTTGCAATATTACCAAGTCCTGTTGCGAGCAGGTTATCCGCGAATAATTGCGATCTAAATTTAACTATTCAGCGCATTGAAATTTTGATTAACTGAAAGCGAACAGATACAGACATCAAGCTTTTCTATTCTTCACGTTAATTCGTGTAATCATTAGATTCCTGCGATTGAGGCGCAGCATTTTTTTTCCGAAAAGTCATCTGAAAACATCAGGTATTTCTTACAGACATCAAAAACAACAATCAAAATGCAATCTCAATAGAATAACTTTTCGAATTGAATTTTCAAATCGATTTACGTTATTATGTCAATATATAGAGCCATTCCTCGCTTTTTCCCAGGAGTCATGAATTTACTATAGTCCTTCTATGACCACGCAGCAAAATATGCTCATATTCCAATTTTGCAATATTACCAAGTCCTGTAGCGAGCAGGTTATCCGCGAATAATGGCGATCTAAATTTAACTATTCAGCGCATTGAAATTTTTAATCACTGAAAGCGAACAGATACAGACATCAACCTCTTCTATTCTTTCACATTAATTCGTGTAATCATTAGATTCCTGCGATTGAGGCGCAGCATTTTTTTTCCGAAAAGTCATCTGAAAACATCAGGTATTTCTTACAGACATCAAAAACAACAATCAAAATGCAATCTCAATAGAATAACTTTTCGAATTGAATTTTCAAATCGATTCACGTTATTATGTCAATATATAGAGCCATTCCTTGCTTTTCCCCAGGAGTCATGAATTTATTTCAGTCCTCCTATAACCACGCAGCAAAATATGCTCATTTTTCAATTTTGCAATATTACCAAGTTCTGTAGCGAGCAGGTTATCCGCGAATAATTGCGATCTAAATTTAACTATTCAGCGCATTGAAATTTTGATTAACTGAAAGCGAACAGATACAGACATCAAGCTTTTCTATTCTTCACGTTAATTCGTGTAATCATTAGATTCCTGCGATTGAGGCGCAGCATTTTTTTTCCGAAAAGTCATCTGAAAACATCAGGTATTTCTTACAGACATCAAAAACAACAATCAAAATGCAATCTCAATAGAATAACTTTTCGAATTGAATTTTCAAATCGATTTACGTTATTATGTCAATATATAGAGCCATTCCTCGCTTTTTCCCAGGAGTCATGAATTTATTATAGTCCTCCTATAACCACGCAGCAAAATATGCTCATTTTCCAATTTTGCAATATTACCAAGTCCTGTAGCGAGCAGGTTATCCGCGAATAATTGCGATCTAAATTTAACTATTCAGCGCATTGAAATTTTTAATAACTGAAAGCGAACAGATACAGACATCAAGCTTTTCTATTCTTCACGTTAATTCGTGTAATCATTAGATTCCTGCGATTGAGGCGCAGCATTTTTTTTCCGAAATGTCATCTGAAAACATCAGGTATTTCTTACAGACATCAAAAACAACAATCAAAATGCAATCTCAATAGAATAACTTTTCGAATTGAATTTTCAAATCGATTTACGTTATTATGTCAATATATAGAGCCATTCCTCGCTTTTTCCCAGGAGTCATGAATTTATTATAGTCCTCCTATAACCACGCAGCAAAATATGCTCATTTTCCAATTTTGCAATATTACCAAGTCCTGTAGCGAGCAGGTTATCCGCGAATAATTGCGATCTAAATTTAACTATTCAGCGCATTGAAATTTTGATTAACTGAAAGCGAACAGATACAGACATCAAGCTTTTCTATTCTTCACGTTAATTCGTGTAATCATTAGATTCCTGCGATTGAGGCGCAGCATTTTTTTTCCGAAAAGTCATCTGAAAACATCAGGTATTTCTTACAGACATCAAAAACAACAATCAAAATGCAATCTCAATAGAATAACTTTTCGAATTGAATTTTCAAATCGATTTACGTTATTATGTCAATATATAGAGCCATTCCTCGCTTTTTCCCAGGAGTCATGAATTTATTATAGTCCTCCTATAACCACGCAGCAAAATATGCTCATTTTCCAATTTTGCAATATTACCAAGTCCTGTAGCGAGCAGGTTATCCGCGAATAATTGCGATCTAAATTTAACTATTCAGCGCATTGAAATTTTGATTAACTGAAAGCGAACAGATACAGACATCAAGCTTTTCTATTCTTCACGTTAATTCGTGTAATCATTAGATTCCTGCGATTGAGGCGCAGCATTTTTTTTCCGAAAAGTCATCTGAAAACATCAGGTATTTCTTACAGACATCAAAAACAACAATCAAAATGCAATCTCAATAGAATAACTTTTCGAATTGAATTTTCAAATCGATTTACGTTATTATGTCAATATATAGAGCCATTCCTTGCTTTTTCCCAGGAGTCATGAATTTATTATAGTCCTCCTATAACCACGCAGCAAAATATGCTCATTTTCCAATTTTGCAATATTACCAAGTCCTGTAGCGAGCAGGTTATCCGCGAATAATTGCGATCTAAATTTAACTATTCAGCGCATTGAAATTTTTAATAACTGAAAGCGAACAGATACAGACATCAAGCTTTTCTATTCTTCACGTTAATTCGTGTAATCATTAGATTCCTGCGATTGAGGCGCAGCATTTTTTTTCCGAAATGTCATCTGAAAACATCAGGTATTTCTTACAGACATCAAAAACAACAATCAAAATGCAATCTCAATAGAATAACTTTTCGAATTGAATTTTCAAATCGATTTACGTTATTATGTCAATATATAGAGCCATTCCTCGCTTTTTCCCAGGAGTCATGAATTTATTATAGTCCTCCTATAACCACGCAGCAAAATATGCTCATTTTCCAATTTTGCAATATTACCAAGTCCTGTAGCGAGCAGGTTATCCGCGAATAATTGCGATCTAAATTTAACTATTCAGCGCATTGAAATTTTGATTAACTGAAAGCGAACAGATACAGACATCAAGCTTTTCTATTCTTCACGTTAATTCGTGTAATCATTAGATTCCTGCGATTGAGGCGCAGCATTTTTTTTCCGAAAAGTCATCTGAAAACATCAGGTATTTCTTACAGACATCAAAAACAACAATCAAAATGCAATCTCAATAGAATAACTTTTCGAATTGAATTTTCAAATCGATTTACGTTATAATGTCAATATATAGAGCCATTCCTTGCTTTTTCCCAGGAGTCATGAATTTATTATAGTCCTCCTATAACCACACAGCAAAATATGCTCATTTTCCAATTTTGCAATTTTACCAAGTCCTGTAGCGAGCAGGTTATCCGCGAATAATTGCGATCTAAATTTAACTATTCAGCGCATTGAAATTTTTAATCACTGAAAGCGAACAGATACAGACATCAACCTCTTCTATTCTTTCACAATAATTCTTGTAATCATTAGATTCCTGCGATTGAGGCGCAGCATATTTTTTCCGAAAAGTCATCCGAAGACATCAGGTATTTCTTACAGACATCAAAAACAACAATCAAAATGCAATCTCAATAGAACAACTTTTCGAATTGAATTTTCAAATCGATTTACGTTATTATGTCAATAAGTAGAGCTATTCCATGCTTTTTCCCAGGAGTCATGAATTTATTATAGTCCTGCTATAACCACGCAGCAAAATATGCTCATTTTCCAATTTTGCAATATTATCAAGTCCTGTAGCGAGCAGGTTATCCGCGAATAATTGCGATCTAAATTTAACTATTCAGCGCATTGAAATTTTTAATCACTGAAAGCGAACAGATACAGACATCAACCTCTTCTATTCTTTCACATTAATTCGTGTAATCATTAGATTCTTGCGATTGAGGCGCAGCATTTTTTTTCTGAAAAGTCATCCGAAGACATCAGGTATTTCTTACAGACATCGAAAACAACAATCAAAATGCAATCTCAATAGAATAACTTTTCGAATTGAATTTTCAAATCGATTTACGTTATTATGTCAATATATAGAGCCATTCCTTGCTTTTTCCCAGGAGTCATGAATTTATTATAGTCCTGCTATAACCACGCAGCAAAATATGCTCATTTTCCAATTTTGCAATATTACCAAGTCCTGTTGCGAGCAGGTTATCCGCGAATAATTGCGATCTAAATTTAACTATTCAGCGCATTGAAATTTTTAATAACTGAAAGCGAACAGATACAGACATCAACCTCTTCTATTCTTTCACATTAATTCGTGTAATCATCAGATTCTTGCGATTGAGGCGCAGCATTTTTTTCCCGAAAAGTCATCCGAAGACATTAGGTATTTCCTACAGACATCAAAAACAACAATCAAAATGCAATCTCAATAGAACAACTTTTCGAATTGAATTTTTAAATCGATTTACGTTATTATGTCAATAAGTAGAGCCATTCCTTGCTTTTCCCCAGGAGTCATGAATTTATTTTAGCTCTCCTATAACCACGCAGCAAAATATGCTTATTTTCCAATTTCGCAGTATTACCAAGTCCTGTAGCGAGCAAGTTGTCCTCGAATAATTGCGATCTAAATTTAACTCTTCAGTGAATTGAAATTTTCAATAACTGAAAGCGAACAGATACAGACATCAACCTCTTCTATTCTTTCACGTTAGTTCGTGTAATCATTAGATTCTTGCGATTGAGGCGCAGCATATTTTTCCCGAAAAGTTACCTAAAGACATCAGGTATTTCTTACAGACATCAAAAACAACAATTAAAATGCAATCTCAATAGAATAACATTTCGAATTGAATTTTCAAATCGATTTTCGTTATTATGTCAATATATAGAGCCTTTCCTTGATTTTTCCCAGGAGTCATGAATTTATTTTAGCACTTCTATAACCACGCAGCAAAATATGCTAATTTTTTAATTTCGCAATATTACCAAGTCCTGTAGCGAGCAGGTTATTCGCGAATAATTGCGATCTAAATTGATACAGACATCAACCTCTTATATTCTATCACGTGAATTCGTGTAATCATGAGATTTTTGCGATTGAGGTGCAGTATATTTTTCCTGAAATATCATGTGAAGACATCAGGTATTTCTTACAGACATTGAAAACATCAATCAAAATGCAATTTCAATAGAATAACTATTCCAATTGAATTTTCAAATCAATTAACGTTATTATGTCAAGATATAGACCCATTCCTTGATTTTTCCCAGGAGTCATGAATTTATTTTAGCACTTTTATAACCGCGCAGCAAAATATGCTGATTTTTCAATTTTGATATATTAATAAGTCCTGTAGAGAGCAGGTTATCCATCAATACTTGCGATCTAAATTTAACTATTCAGCGAATTAGAATTATGCATTAGTCAATGCGAACAGATACAGAAATCAACCTCTTCTATTCTATCACCTAAATTGGTGTAATCATTATATTCTTGCGATCGAGGCGCAGCATATTTTTCCCAAAAAGTCATCTGAAGACATCAGGTATTTCTTAGACATTGAAAACATCAATCAAAATGCAATCTCAATAGAATAACTATTCGCATTGAATTTTCAAATCGATTTACGTTATTATGTCAATATATAGACCCATTTCTTGATTTTTCCCAGAAGTCATGAATTTATTTTAGCACTCTTATAACCATGCAGCAAAATATGCTCATTTTCCAATTTTGCAATATTACCTAGTTCTGTAGCAAGCAAGTTTTCTGCGAATAATTGCGATCTAAATTTAACTATTCAGCGAATTGAAATTTTTAATAACTGAAAGCGATCAGATACAGAAATCAACCTCTTCTATTCTATCACCTAAATTCGTGTAATCATTAGATTCTTGCGATCGAGGCGCAGTATATTTTTTCCGAAATATCATCTGAAGGCAACAGGTATTTCTTACAACCATTGAAAACTTCAATTAAAATGCAATCTTCAAAGAATAACTTTTCGAATTGAATTTTTAAATCAATTAACGTTATTATGTCAGAATATAGAGCCATTCCTTGATTTTGCCCAGGAGTGATGAAGTTATTTTAGCACTCTTATAACCACGTATCAAAATATGTTAATTTTTTAATTTTGCAATATTACCAAGTCCTGTATCGAGCAGTTTATCCATGAATACTTGAGATCCAAATTTAACTATTCAGCGAATTGAAATTTTTAATAACCGAAAGCGAAGAGATACCGAAATCAACCTCTTATATTCTATCACGTGAATTCGTGTAATCATGAGGTTCTCGCGATTGAGGTGCAGTATATTTTTCCTGAAATATCATCTGAAGACATCAGGTATTTCTTACAGACATTGAAAACAACAATCAAAATGCAATCTTAATTAAATAACTTTTCGAATTGAATTTTCAAATCAATTCACGTTATTATGTCAATATAGAGAGCCATTCCTTGATTTTTCCCAGGAGTCATGATTTTATTTTAGTCCTTCTATAACCACGCAGCAAAATATGCTCATTTTCCAATTTTGCAATTTGACCAAGTTCTGTAGCGAGCAAGGTACCAGGTGTACTCCTAAGTAATTTCCGGTTTTTTCAATGGATGGCGTTCTGTTTTGTACCGCTGTTGGTAACACATACCATATGTTATTTTGTTCAGTCATATCGAGTGCTTGAACTGCGTTGACATTTTCTCGAAAAAATCTTCCAGTAAGATTTTGTTGCGCTTCAAAAATGTCGTATTTTGTACCGAATTTTGAGCATATGCGCCATGCATTGCTTTTCATGTTCAATCAGGGGAAAAAAGTGTCCGAGAGCCACTGTGCGCTTGTGGAAGTTTATGGTGATCGTGCATTATTCGCACATAACTTTTTAAGTTATGTGCGAACTGAAGCGAGTATATTCCCAATTTTACAAAAAACCAATGTACAATACATTTTCAACGATACAATTACGCAACGCGCCGCACTTTTACACCCTTTTTTGAAAAGAAAAAAAATGTCTTAAGACGATTTTTACCTCCGGACTTTGAACTTGGAAGTAAACAATTACCACGCTTGTAATAAAGTGTCGTAACCTGACCAGAGTAATTGAACTTATTGAAATTAAAACGCAAAACGATTTCATACTGAAAAAAACAGCGACAATATTTTTCATTTAATTTATTGAATATTTATCACTTACCTGTAATTGCACGACTTTCTTGGTGAAAGATCTATGACTATCTATAACCATCTAGATGACCCACTAGAACCCACGAGATTCACGAGAACACACGTGAACACACGAGAACGATCGCTAGCAATGACTCAGCTTAAGTGCTAAACTGCACACTGCTGCGCATGCTCCGTGCTGGCAGAGCATTATGTTGAAAAATAATGAATTTGAATTTTGAAATTGAAACATTAGTTCATTCGAATGTATATTTCTGAATGCGTATTTCCACTATCAACTTCGGAATTCTGAGAATAATTAACATACAGTTCATAATGTAAAAATTGGACAATTGGGCGAATCTGGATCAAATCTGGGTTGTAATTATTTCCAGAACCTGGTACAAAACTAGGGTATTTCTACTTCCGCATCAAAGTGCAGATCTGGCCCAAAATCATGGGTGCGATCTGGACCATAGCTGGATCAAATCTTGAGCGGAGATCTTGATTGAGTTCATCAAGGCCCTCTCTGGACCTATTCCGGACCAAGTTTCTGGTGCCCAGATTCTTGGGCCGATCTGGTCTCCAGGCTTGGTTTTCCGGGAACATTAAACATCCTTTTCATCATGAAACTGATGCGGCCGTACAATAATTAATTCATACTCGACTCTTTACTACTTACAAATTCAATTTATTGACTCTGTTTCGGATAGAAAAATCATGCTTGCTCACCGCACCTTATACATTTCAAGTTTCTTCCTTCTCCGTATACATGACCTACTCAATATACCCTTGATGGGTGTATAGTGAAAAACACGATAACCGAGTTGTATATTTTATTTATTATATACATACAGGGGAACCCGTTTCTCGAGGAGAAAAATCGAGATGAATTAAAATAATGTGTTGAATAATGGAACACTCTTCTTGGAAATTGGAAGGAAATACGAGTTGAAAATTATTACTATACGGAAATAAAATTGTCCGCTCTTACATATTTATTTACGAGACTAATGGGGAATGAATATTTTTGGGTTGAAAAATAGTTTGTCATTAGGTATCGATTGATGATTTATTTTATTTATTTTCAACTTGCAGTCGTCGCGCCTACGGAAAAGCTCCGCGTGCGCAAAATTAACAAAATCAGATTTTGACACTGGCGGATTGAACTGGAGGATTGGACAATTTTTCTAAATCGAGGGCGCAAAAAAGCCAAGTTTTCCAGGACTCTGAACGACGCGTCGACCAACTGGACGAGGCTGTCGCCTTATTCAAGGTATGCTTGCAATCTGCTCAACTGCTTGATTCGCTATTTCGAGAATAAACATTCCATTTGCTCATCTCGATCAATTTCTAATGTTATTGTTCTACCACGCCAACATAATTTTTCAAGTTTTCTCAGGAGCAAAATTATTTTCAACTGTATTTTTCCCATATTTTTTTTTTATTACCTTACAATTACGTTTTCAAATTATTCCAACAAATTTCCCCAACTCTCAATTGGTCATGCGACAAATTCATTCTCTCATTTCTCAATGCTAATTATTTTTAATGAATTGTTCGTTTTCATTTTCAGGTTATTCGCGTCATCCCTCCCAGATGCCCGGTGCAGGGATCCGTCGTAGACTTTTCTTGTAATTTTCTGGCGAATACTGTGAATATTCTGTTTATTATTATTGTTGGAACTTCATTGTTCGTTGTATTACGTACATTATTGTATCGTATTAGGTACATCATGTTGAATGCTCGTATTATTATTACATTTTACTACGAGACTGTTCTATTTGTATGTATTGTTGACAAAGAAATTAATTGTTGTTGCTGAGACATTTTTTCTGACTGTTTGGATTCCAAAAGTTGTTTAATTTTTCCCAACTACTGGACGGCTGATGGAAAATGATATTTAGTAGATGAAAAAACATTGTTATTATTTTTTACATATTTTTCCACTTGATATTGAAAATTTTTATCATTTATAGAGCTACTTCAATTGCATTGATTATGATAATAAATCGCTCCCTTTGGAATCTACCAGCTTATTATTATGAAAAATGGAAATACCTGGTCGAGCTTCTCTGATAAAAAAAATGACGTCTTGATTCTACTTGATCGAGTCGTTTGTAAAAAATAAAATAAACATATGTAGCTGTTGGCTGCGTGTCATGCTTCTCACACGGGTGTCGAAATATACTTTTCGTCTCATTTTATTCGAGCCACCCTTGAACCGGTAACTGCAATCTACTTTTAATTTGATGATTCAAAGCTAATCGTTTCATTTCAATTCCACGAAAATGCAGCGTGGGTTTTTAAAAATGTCAAGAATATTCTCGTCCAAATCGATATTGTATAATTTCATTCGAATGGTGGGTATATGAATTTTTTGAAGAACCCTCGAGCCATCTTACTTTTATAAATATTCATTTTGGGTAATGAATATAAACAATTCGTAGTGGAAATTTTTTATCGTTGATCCACGTTACAATGATATCGTGCTTATTTCAATTCATTATACTTCTACGAGTTTGTGGCTATTTCATTTATTGTCATCATTGCGTTGCTCAACAATCAACATTCTGTCGATATCAAGTTTTCATTCAACTTCGCAGATTATATTTTGTCCAAAAATTAGTTATTCGATCCTCCTGATAATTGTAAATATTTGTTATACATTTCCATACATTCGCGGATTACTTACTTCCAAACGGTTCAATGTCTTTTTTTACAATGCACATTTGTCGATTTGAGAGTAATTCCTGTGTTTTCGTATCAAATCGAGAATTTATTTTCCTCATTTTTTACTTTCAGATATCACGCGTATGTAACAGCACTGGGGGCAAACTGACCACGACGGACAAGATTTTAAAAGTCAGATTATGGAAACCCTCGTGGATCTGACTGGAGAAAATTGTCAGTCATTGAGGCAGCAGGGAATCCAAGTTTTTCCAGGACTCGGTACGGCCCGTCTACGAGGCTTCTGCCGTGTTCAAGGTATTTGTGTCATCTATTCCACTTGGTCAATTACTTGCTTGAAAAAAAGGGGAAAATACAGGAATATCCCAGCATCTACATCATTTACGATATCTTTCATTTCAATAAGCTAAAATGATTTTAAAAGTTTTCTCGAGAGGGCAATTATTTTCAACTCCATTTATCCAGTAATTTCACATGTTACTGTACAATGATTTTTTAAATTATTCCAACAAATTTTCTCAACTTTCAATTGATCGTGTGACGAATTAATTTCTTCATTATTCAATGTTTTTCATTTTCAATGAATTGTTTATTCTTATTTTCAGGTCATTCGCGTCGTCCATCCGAAAGGCAGGATTCTGGGATGGATTTTTCACCGCCATGTTCCGGTAATGCTCGCGTAATTCTTCTTGTTATAAATATTTCATTATTATTGTTACAGTTTTATTGCTATTCGCGTTATGTACATTATTTTAATGCATTGAGTATACTATGTAAGATGTTTGTATTATTAATATTAAACTACGAGAAAATTGTATTTTGAAATATAAATTTTGATGGTTAAGAAAATTTTGTTGACTATTATTGAAATCAAAAACTTGGATTAATTTTTTTTTAATACTGGATGACTGAAGTGGGTTTTAGGAAATTAAAAAGCATCGTTAATTGCATTATATACGAGGGGGGACCCAAAAGTAACGGGAATTAGGTGGTGGGGGGACCGCGGAGGGGGGATCGGGTTCTCCACTGGTTCTCTTCCAAGCTGCTACTCTCCCAAGTCAGTGTGCAAAGTTCATTTGCTGTGAGTGCATTCGTTCGTCCGTAAGAATTTTTCTAGTGAAACGACTTTTTCCGTTTCGGCGAAAACGTGAAATGGCTGAGTGCGGAGAGCAACGCGCGGCTGTAAAATTTTGTTTTTTGTTAGGAAAAACACCCGCGGAAACCCTTGTGATGCTGAAAACAGCTTATGGGGATAATGCTTTGAGTAAAACGCGTGTGTACGACTGGTTATCGCGTTTCAAGAATGGAGAAATGTCAATAGAAGACCAACCTCGTTCTGGGCGCCCCTCGACTTCAAGAACGGACGAAAACATTGCAAAAATCAACACTCTTGTTCATGAAGACCGTCGCCGAACCATCGATCAACTTTGTGAGATGTCTGGATTGTCATGGAGTTCAATTCAGAGGATTTTAACTGAAGATTTGAGCATGAGGAGGATTGCAGCCAAATTTGTTCCTCGCCTTCTCTCCGACGATCAAAAGGAGCGTCGACTTCAGGCCTGTCTTGAGCTGCAAAATTAGTTGGACGAAGACCCAGATTTTTTTCTCAAGGTTATAACTGGCGATGAATCATGGCGCTATGGCTACGACCCCGAACCAAAGCAGCAATCAAGCCAATGGAAGACACCCCTCTCGCCTCGTCCAAAAAAGGCACGCCAAGTGAAGTCCAACATCAAGACATTGCTCATTTGTTTCTTCGATTGCAGAGGTATTGTGCACGCAGAATTTGTTCCTCCAGGCCAAACGGTCGACCAACACTTCTACTTGGAGGTTTTGAAAAGGTCGAGGGAGAACATCCGGAAGAAAAGAGCGGATCTTTGGCGCACAGGAGATTGGTTCTTCCACCACGACAATGCACCTGCCCA
The DNA here is from genome assembly GCA_028476575.1 of Platygaster robiniae. NCBI lineage: Eukaryota > Metazoa > Arthropoda > Insecta > Hymenoptera > Platygastridae > Platygaster > Platygaster robiniae. The sequence continues at coordinate 130,528 of CM052022.1, forward strand.
CACAGCGCTGTCCGTGAAGAAATTTTTGACCAAAAACGGCATGACACCGATTTTTCACCCCCCCCCCCCCCCTATTCACCGGACCTTGCCCCCTGTGACTTTTTTTTGTTCCCTAGACTCAAAAGGGACATGAAAGGAAAACGTTTTGGGGCTGTAGAAGAGGTGAAACAAAAATCGCTGGAAGGTTTAAAAAACATTGAAAAAAATGAATTTCAGAACTGTTTTGAACACTGGAAAAAAAGATTGAACAAGTGTATTACAGTCAATGGGGGTTACTTTGAAGGTGATAAAAATTGTGTGTGAAAAAATATGTCAATAAAAAAGTTGTAACGCAATTCCCGTTACTTTTGGGTCCCCCCTCGTATTCCCTCATTTGTAACTTAAATTTTTATCTTTCGCAGAGTTATCGTAGATGCACAAATTATGATAATAAACAAGTGGGACTACGTGAATTTCGAGATACTTATCACCTTTTTGTTCTGTGTCGAATCGAACCGGTACTTTTCATCTTTTCATTTGATAATTTCAAAGATTAACATCAAGAGTTTGTAAATTTTGATAAAATCATTCTATGAAACGATGTTATTATTTGAAAATTTGGAAGACGAGGTCGATCGCTTCATTATTCTCCTCATCGTGCCTTAAAATTTCGCTTCTAAAGAAGAGGGTTTCGGGATGTTTTTAATAATAAAAAAAAAATAACACTGAAAAAACAGGTTTTGCTGGGGCAGCTAAGAGTACATAGGCTGGCAGTTTTTTACTATAACAGCGACTGCAATTTGCTGAATCAGCAAGTATATAGTGGCTGATACTCCTTTTCTTTTTAATCTGGCGTAGCAAGTGCGAACATGTTTGAATGACTCTGTAATTAGTCACTCCAGCTCTTATATTTAGGAAAAAGAGCATATTTATCGTAAATGTTCTAAATAAATTTTGTTGTTATTTGACCCACTGTTCATTTGCTTTATAACACAGATGACATGCGATGCTGTCATCCCTAATACAAATTCACTGGAGCCAACAAATAATTAGCTAACGCAACATGTTTACTTCAAGTCAAACTGCTGCTCATCCGGTACAAGATTATTCTTGAGTTGAATATTTTCAAGATATTGGTAAGTGGACCCGATAGCTCACTGGCAGAGTGCCAGTTTTCCACGTGGGCGACCCGAGATCAAATCCCAGCAACGCGAGGTATTTCACCAGTTCAGAAAATTGACATAACGCGGAACGAGAAAAAGTTCTAGTTCGAGAAACACATTTCGCCTAGGCTAAGACACTCAATGACACTCCCGTCATTCCGGTTCAAGAAAATGCTACGGCACCAAGAAATTTGTGCTAGGGCAGCAAGTTGCTCTTAGCCAATTCTAGCGCAAAAATTGTGCTGTCGCGCCTCGAAAGTTGTGCTCTGCCTATATCAACCAGTTTGATTAGCTGGAGGAGAACATGTTTTGGCTGAACCAGCGAAACCTTTTTTTTCAGTCAAGTGCTAATGATTCACGTTTATTTACATTGAAAAATGTCTCGCTTTCTCTTTGGGGACATAAAAAATGAATCAACGTTGGTGTTTCCGCGGGTGGCTGACCTTTCTCTCAAGGTCGAGCTAGACCTTGACAATCCAGGGATGACCGGTGCTAGGGTGGAAGTTGTGTCCTACGACACCTAGGGAAATGGTCCAACGGCTCAACAACGGGGGAAGGATCAATGACTCCTCACGGGCACAGGGATGGTCCCCGATTCGTTGACCTGCTCGAAGATCGGGCATACTTATGACGACGACTCGCTTCATGAATTGCCAGGGCTGAAGCTACTGGATAAAATGAATTTTGTAAATACCCGTCGCAATTTCTCAATCGACTCAAGTTGAAGTTTTTTTGTATTATTACATAGTTTACTTGTAATTTCATTAATGTTTTTGCGTAGGCAATTATTTATACAGGGATGTGTGTACTCTTTTTAATAATATTCTTGTGTTTGCCTGCATAGGATTTTAAGAATCGTCAATTGTCATTGATTTTATGCATTTTTGAAAAATAACGTCAATGTACATTTGCGGTATTTGTACAGTTTTTGCATTGTCGCATCTTTCTTTCGGTGTTTGTCAGATTTGGTGAAAATTTTTGGTTATTTCAAGATTGATTTCTTACTTGCAATTTTCCGTACCGTTTGGTATTTGTACAAGTTTCCAATAATTTCACGAATCATTTCATATTGTACCTACAGATTTTGAGCAATTTCTTTGAAATTAAATCATCGCGTGCAGGGCCGGATTAACAAGTAGGCAGAATAGGCAGTTGCCTGGGGCCCCCGAAAAATGAAAAAGACTTCTAAAATTTTCTTACAAACGTACAATTCTGGAGAGTGAAAGAAAAATATAATCAGAACTGAAAATAATTGAAAAAATACGAAATAATAAAACAAACAAAGTGAAATCACAATTGACTTGAATAGAAGCCTTCAAGCGGAAATTTCAACGTGAATGATGAATGAGTGAATGATGGATGACAAATGACAAATAAATTAATGTATCATTTGACAGGCTCAGAGGCAAAACGACACGAGAATTCCCAAAAGAAAGACCGACTTATGTGAGTCAGCATATTTTTTATCCTTTCTTGGAAATTCTTGTGTCGTTTTGCCTCTGAGCCTGTCATTTGGTATCATTTAACAAATACGTTTTCGTGAATGTTCGAGAATAGAAATCAATGAAAAGGTCGAGAATATTCGAGAACAATAAATGACTGGAATTTTCTGTAATATTCTGGAACACTTGAATTTGTATATAAAACGAAGAATTCGCTGTACGGGGATAGTCACGTCTGAGAATACTCACCGTGAACAATAACATAGTGTAAAGTGAATAAGTGAATGAAATATCCTTGTTATTATCTCGTAAATGTCCGCGTTTTTTTCTTTACCGTAGTGAGACCATCATTTTTCGGGAGTGATAGTTGAAGTGCAATACACTAGTAAATACTAAAACCATCGTTTGTGTCTTAAGTTGTTATTTTGTAAAAAAATGTCTCGTTCATATTTAAGTGGTGCGCAAAAAAGAAAGGTTGCCGAAGAAAAACGATCACGAACAAGTGCAGTGTTAGAAAAAGTTTCAAAACTCGACAATTATTTTCATCGGAACGTAAAAACACCAAATTCATCAGGCAGTCAAGGACTTGCAACTAGTCCTGAATTGAACGATGATCCAGTCAACTCAACACCTGAATCTTCAAACCAATTTCTTGTGGGCGAAAGTGTACATAAAAATCAAGATGTAGAAATTTCCAACCGTTCCAACGATCCAGGAAAATGGGAAAAATTTACTAGTGAAGATGTAAGATTTTGGATTGAACATGGGCCATCCACATGTCAAAATTCGACTGGACCATTCGAATCATCTAAGCGTTGGTATGAAAACGAATCAACATCGAGATATTGTTCGCCCAACGTATTTTTTGGGACTAAACCAAATGGAGAAAAAACAAACCGAGATTGGCTTATTTATTCACCAATGAAAGGTGATGTATGATTTGAATCAATTTCTTTCACGAAATTCACTCTATTTTTTGAGAAAGAATCAGGTTTTTTTCTAGCAAGAAAAAAAAATCCTTAAAAAATAAAACTTGAGGTTAAGCGAATTCGCTTAAAAAGTAACTTCTAATTTCTTATTTGAAAATTTATGAGTAACTTGTAATATAACCAAGTTACATTAACTTAAACAAGTTACATTAACTCAACCAAGTTTCTTTTAAAAAGTAACTCACCCACCCTTAATTCATAGTTTGTGTATCATTCACATAATTTGTAACACTGTGTGACCTCGCAAATTACAAAAAAAAAAAAAAAAAAAAAAAAAAAAAAAAAAATACGAAACCTGTCTACAATGGCTGGTGATGATTCTTTAAATACTTCCATTACATTTTTTTTTTTTTTCAAATTTAGCCCTCGTTTTCGATTTACTCATTAAATTAATTTTTTTTAAAAGCATGCTTTTGATCACGTAATATTGGTCCTTTTTTTCGAACAAAAGACTAGTTGTGTCCTCTTATTAACCTGATCACGTTTCTAGAATAAAATAGGTCAAAAACTGCACGGGAAAAAATTTGAAATAGCGGTCAATGAGTCTTTTTTTTATATTCTCTGACCTTGAAAGAACATTCAGAGAAAAGAAAACGGAAAATGACAGAAAACCGGAAAGCCGGTCGAATAAATAGACTTAACATTAAAAAAACCTGTAAAGAAAGTATTCAGGGGGTCATTACCAACCATTCTAGACGGGTTTCGTTTTTTTATAATTTTCAAAATTATTTTTAGGCACACAGTGTAATTGATAATAATAATTTTTGGTTTTTATTCACAGGGTCTGTCTATTGTTTTTATTGCAAGCTATTTCTACCACCCGACCAATCGATAAAACTTTCTCGTGAAGGATATGATGACTGGAAAAACATCGGAAGTCATTTACAACAGCATGAAAAAAATCCAAAACATCGGGAGTGTTTGCTGATTTACCGGCAAAAACGAAAGGACGAAAATAATCTGCCAGAACTACTCGAGAATGAACTACTAAGTGAAAAAAAAATACTGGCGCGACGTTTTAAAACGGGTAATTGCTGTCATTACCACATTAGCAGAGCGAGGTTTGTCATCCAGAGGTTCGAACGAGCAATTCGGGGTGCCGGGCAACGGAAATTATCTAGGGTTACTTGAACTCGTTGCGAAATTCGATCCTTTTTTGCAAGGTCATATTGTTAGATACGGCAATGCTGGGACAGGTGTAACTTCTTACTTATCGAAGACGATCTGCGAGGAGTTCATTAACATTATGGGTAAAAAAGTCAGATCATACATTTTAAAAGAGGTTACTTCGGCTAGGTATTTTAGCTTATCTGTCGATTCGACTCCTGATGTATCGCATGTTGATCAATTGTCTATTATTTTAAGATATGTTTCTCCGAACGATTTTCAACCAGTCGAAAGGTTTATAACTTTTCTTCAGTTGGAAGGTCATACTGGTGAAAGTCTAGCGAATCAAACTTGAAACTTTCTTACTGAAGACTGTGGTTTAGATATTCAAAATTGTAGAGGACAATCATATGACAACGCATTCAACATGTCCGGAAAGTATAAAGGTGTGCAAGCAAGAATATTGAGTTTGAATGAGAATGCGATCTATGTTCCCTGTTCCGCGCATTCCCTCAATTTGGTTGCAGAGCATGCTGTGAAGTGCTGTTTTTATGCAGTAGATTTTTTCGCCATTATGCAGACATTATATAATTTTTTTTCCGCTTCCACCTATCGTTGGGGCGTATTAAAAAATAAAATAAACAATGAGAAAACTTCGAAGACATTGTCAACTACACGCTGGGAAGCACATTCGAATGCGACGAATGCAGTTTACGATTCATTTGATATCATATTAGAGGCTCTAGAAATCATTGCTGATGATGAATCACAAAATACTGATACTCGTTATGAGGCGACGTGTATCGCGAATAAAATGCAAAAATTCGAATTTGGTTTCATGTTGATTTTATGGAACTCTATTTTGACTGCTATGCGTTCAGTGAGTAAGTCATTGCAAAGTGAAAAAGCAGATTTGCAAACGTGTGCTTCTTTGTACGGATCGTTAGAAGAGGGTTTAGCTTCATTCCGTGGAAAGTTCAATGATTTCGAGGAAAAAACAAAACGATTATTACCTGGTGTAGGTTATACGGAAATCGTAAAACGTACTCGTCGTAGAAAAAAACAACCTAATGACGGAAATGCTCCAGAAGTAGAATTTTCGCCTCGCGATGATTTTAGAACAAAAGGTTTCCTCGAAATCATCGACAATCTTCACAGTGAAATCAAACGGCGTGCGAAAGTGTATATGGAAGTTTCAGAGAGATTTGCATTTCTCATCAACTTTTCTCTAAGTGATGAAGACCTCCACGAAGCTATAAATAACTTAGTTCGTTTTTATCCTAGAGATTTGGAAGAATTTTTCACTGAAATGAAACAATTCCAAAGTTACGTGAACTCCAGATACACCGATGCACAAAGAAATCATAGTCATTTGTATAAGATTCTAATGGAAGATCAATTAGCCGAAGTATTTCCTAACACAGAAATAGCTCTTCGAATTTTTTTAACATTAATGATCACGAATTGTTCTGCCGAACGATCCTTCTCGCGATTAAAAAGAATCAAAGCTGCTGAAAGAGCTACAACGCGACAAGAGCGACTCGAGATGTTAGGTATACTTTGCATTGAGTCAGATTTATTGAACAAAATCGATATTGATGATATAATTGACGAATTTGCCGAAAACAAATGTAGAAAACGACATGTTTAAAATGTAGATAGTAATTTTATTGATATTATTACATTGTGACAATAAAATTTTTATGAAAGATATAAGTTTGTATTTTTCAATCGAAAAAAGAAGGGAACGGACGTAAAAAAAGGGCCCCCAAATTGATGGTTGCCTAGGGCCCCGTTGAGGGTTAATCCGGCCCTGATCGCGTGTATGTCCAACTCGTGGTATTTTTATACATCTCCTGGAAAAACAATATCCTGGAATTTCGATGCTGTTTTACAGCTCTTTTGCTCTTTCTGCATTTTTTGCATTTCCCGTGTTTCTTGGCATGTATGAAATTTCGTGGCATCAGCTATAATTTTCGTTGGGTTCAATGTTAGCATCGGCCATAACCAAACATTTTCTTCATTCGCATTTTCGCGTTCGAAAAAAAAAAAAAAAAAAAAACCAACCTACTTTGGCACCATTTTTCCCCAAAATTTCATTTCCGGGTTCAAGAGAAGTGAGAAACCTTGAGAAAAAAAGTAGATGATGGTGTTGTTTTTTGAATAGTGGTAAAACCTGCCATGATTTCTCATGTTGCCTTGGAATTTTGGTTGAAATGCTGCTCGAGTCCCGGAAGAAGGCGGTCGTTCCCGAAGACGACGCACCGCTCATCGGGACGTTCGCGTCGGCTTCCTTCTCCGGCAGCGCTTCGCGCTACCTTCAAAGATTGATCGCTCGGTTCGAACTCGCGATTATTTTTTTGCTTGATTCACTTCTTAACGCCATTCTCGCCGACTCGCGTAATTTGTTTATAAATAACAAGCGGACCGACGCGGATGAGCGCGGACGCGCTGTTGCCGCTTTGAAATCTTTGAGCGCACAAAGATTTTTCCTTAACTTGCTATTTCATAATTTAGGCGTGTAAAAACAGTTTGAAGAAGTAAAATATATTAATCTTATCGTAAAAAACATTCATTTTCCAGCCTGCAAGTGTTGTGTGATACCTAATGAGGTTTGTTAACAGTTAAGAAATTGTAGCATTATTTCATGTACAAGGAAGCGCTACAATTCCTCAATTCCTTGTCTGGCATAAATTGCAACACACGAATTAATGACGACAATTTATCAAAATTGGGATACTGATTTCTCCGGACTTATGTTAGGCTTAGAGTAATTCTGCAGCTCAAGAATCACTAATTTTCTGTTTTTTAAGTTTAAAATGGTATCATATAATAATAATTTCAAACCGCAAGTCGGCCGTTCGTGAATTTCAGGTCTCACTGTGTTGGAAACTTGAAAAGCAACGACAACGATTTATTAGAATAAAAATACCTACTTTTTCCGTCTTTTCTTTGACCCGAAAGAATTCTGCAGCACTAGTGAGATTAGTTTGACATTTTCTATTTTTTAAATTCTATGAGATACATATAATTTCCGACTGCTGGTCGGCCGTTTGCGAATTCCTTGTCTGACATAAATTGCAACTTGAGAATTAATGACAACAATTTATCAAAATTGAGATACTGACTTCTCCAGACTTATGTTGGGCTTACAATAATTCTGCAGCTCGAGGAAAAATCGCCTTATTCACTATTTTGAACGAGACTAGATCGCTTCCGAGCTGCCTCGTTTTCTTGAGAAGAGCGTTCGTCGATCGGAATCAACCATTTTGCGCAGCTATTAATGATGTTGTCGACGATTTGGGAGCCCCGCGAATTCGCATCGTTCTCGGGCGTTGGGGACCGAGGTCGCCTGTTGAGATGATTGTTTTTCCGTGAAATGAAAGTTGAGAAAGCATAGAAACAAACTTGAACGCATTTATTTCCCACTTGCAAACAAACTATAAGGGTGTCGTATTGACATTGGCACCGCTCGATGTTGTAGGTTCCGCATTTTCCGCTCCGAGAGGCCGATATCCTCGATTGCTGGCTCGCAAAGAGCGCTGCCAGGTATCGACATTGCCACTGTTCCTCGGGTTCGCGTTATTTTGCGTGCCCAACAAATAAGTTATCAATTTGTCCAAGGCTGCCAAGTCTTCGCCGCTTCCGCGAGTCGTGCCGGGGAAAGCCTCAGCGTGGACTTTCGCCCTTGCTTCGTTCTTCGCTGTTTCTGGTGGAATTCGACGTCCAAGTGTAGGTGTTATCTGAAAATCGTCGAATCATCCGATTTTCAAGACTTGTTACAAGAGCGATCCAATTGAAAGTATGCACTTTGCAATTTGTATATTCCGAGTGTCTTCGAGAATCAGCTGGAATGAGGTGGCTTCAATTTTCCAAAAGGATTTCTTTTCAAATTCTTCGGATTCTCTCATTTCCAAAGGACAATTCAGAGGTTTCGGATGCAAAGTTATGCTTGTCACGTTTTTCATTCATCTTATTTGTACTGAACTTGAAAAAAAAAAAAAAATGGAAATGGAATCTCACGTCGTCGTGTCCATGTTGGCCGTAACTCAATCGCTGCACTTGTCGGAATGTGTCATCGTCCATGGCTTCCCGAACAGCTTCGTTGAGAGTCCGATTCAAGGCTCGTTTTTTAGTGTTGCTTAGTCCTTCGTAAAAACTAGAACAGAAAATTTTGGATTCGTCAACTTGTTGCTCTAGTGTTTTAATATCGCTTGGGAGTAAAGGCTTCGTTGAAACAAATTACTATTATTGGACGTCGATAAACTTGAGTAGGTGCGTATTGAAAAAAATTAGAGTGAAACGCGTTCAAATACGACGAAACGATTATTTGACAATGATACAGGAGGCTTGGTCAAATTCATTCAGGCAAGACCTTGGTCGCGTTTTCTATTATTGAAATAAGTTCATACTCGTCATAATTTTTTCTAGTTTTTCACGATAAACAGGGTTCTCCAGTTATTGCAGTGCTTGTATTTTTAAAAATGAGAGCATAATCGTCAATGAAAATTACCTGGAGTCTACGGAGCTCGGTTCCCTGGAGGTATTTTTGTCTCGAACGAGACGAATGTCGTGCTCCCAGAAGCGACGTAATTGCGGGGTCGAAGTGTAGGGCGCCGCGACTTCTTTGATTTTGAGGACGATGATTGCCGTTATGAAGATGCAGCAGACGTTGATGAAAGTGAGGCAGGCACTGATGATTCCGTTGCAAAAAAATTCGAGTGGCAACCAATCCGAGTACACGTAAACGTAACCACTTGTGAAATTTGTGTACGACTCACCTTTGATGTGGGGCATTTTTATGGGCCGGTAAATTAGCCATATGCAACCAAGGGCCCAAAACAAGCCCTGCATTGGATTAAATAGAATCATTGTAAATTTAGCACGCAGTTATTATCATACTTGTTTGAAATACTTGTATGGAAATGGTGACGTTTTTTAATTTTCTGACGAAAATACGAAAAATTGAAAAAGTATCAAAAGGCTTGCGAAAAATCTCAAGGATTGGACAATTTCATATAAAACTTGTGGATTTTTGAATACCTGGTTCGTTTTCGATTTGCAATTGAAAATATTTTGAGTAAATAAAAAAAAAAAAAAAAAAAAAAAAAAAAAACATTCAACATTTGGAAGATTGTCGAGGGTTCTAGAACAATGGGAAAATTTGTAGGATGTCAGAAAATGTTGACGAATTTCGTTGAGTGTGATTAATTTTGACAATTCCTTAAAAATCTCAAACTGTCTGACATGATGAAAAATTTTTTGAAACGATCTGGATTTTATCTTGGATATTTTGCTGTTAAAACTCATTTTCCTGCTCAAAGAACGTGAGTTATTTTTTCTCAACTTTTCTTGTGCCAATGATAAATGAATCAAGTTGGCATCGATGATGGAATCAACTCACGCAATTGACAACCGGGGGCAGTAATGAGGCTGAAATAGCGACGCCAATTAAGGGTCCATTGCTGCCTTGGAGTAACGCAACAGCAACTCCAGTGCCTGATGGCAATGCCCATAAAACCCCCATCCATAAAGACCTGTAATTACCCCTGAAACATCCAATATTTATCATTGACACTTGCGCTAACTTGAGAACTGTAGGCTAGAAAATTTAAATACTGTCGGTTTCACATCGAAATTCTTGCCACTCGATTTAGAATTGTATATTCATAAAATTACAAAAAAGTCATACAATGTTATGAAATACGAAATAAACAATACGCGTCAAAACAATACTTGATCATTGGAAATATGGATATGATTATAAAATATTAAAAAAACTACGAAAGTTTCAGAACTGGCTTGACTTGACGAAAAAAGTTTCATGTGACTTTCGTTAGTTGTAATTTCGTAAGTACAGAAAAGATTGTATTCGAAGAATTTTTTCTGACCCCTTCTCATTTTCGTGTTTTCGATATTTAAAAATTTTTTCTCTCCTTCTGCGATTTACCTTCCTTTCATTTCATCAGTTGGCCAATCATTGTACCCCCATGGCATTTCCGTGGTGCCCAAAATCAAGCCAAAAATAAATCCAAATAAAATTGAAATGAAAATTCCAAGCAAGAGACTTTTTAAACCCACGAGTATGAGGTCTCTGTCCGCTATGATGGTTCCAAATGTCAATGACATTACTGGCCCCTGCGTTGGAATTCCAAAACAATAAATAATAATGATAAAAAGTAATTATCAAATATGCAATCAATAATATATATGTATATAAAATAATACTATCGAAAATATAAAAATCGTCAAATATTATTTAGTAATATTTGACAGTTGAAAAAATGAATCATGACTACCAATGTTTTAAATACTATCAAACTTAGCTATACATGCCATTAATGGAGAAACCAGCATTGCAGCAACGACGTTAGTTGCACTATTTTCAACGAGACCAAGAGCGGCGAGGCAGCTTAAAAAATTCAATTTTTTCAAAAATTTTTCCGTAATTTTTTTAAATGGCATTATCTTCAACGAATTAAAATGGAAAATCCATTTCTAATAGGTTGGGGAGTATAAATAGCATCATTAAAAAAAATTTTTCGTTACAGTGATTATCGTTGAGCTGAAAATTTAGTTTTTTTGTTTTTTTTTTTTTTTTTTTTTTTTTTTTTCGGAAATTCATCTCTTTTTTATATATTTTCCTACAAGTCTTGACATTTGTTGATAGAATTCTATTTCTTTTCTTTTACATATTTAAAAATAAAAGCAATTTGATAAAATATTTCCTTTTCAATTTCAAGGGTCGACGAATCCATTACGGAAATAATTTTGCAAATTTAACGTAATCTCGTGTTTTTGAATTGCATCATAATAATTTCTTCGTGTTTCCGAAACTGACAGTATCCCTTCAAAGTTTAATATGTAAAATTTTCGAGACTCGAATAAATTCACTTTGGAAGAGACTTTCTGCTTACGCCCTGGTTCTGCAACCAATCGCGTAATATTTCTCTCGTTTTCCATCTCCGAATTGTGGTTTTTCTATTTTCTATGCAAAGTGTGCGTATTTGAATGCAAATCTGGTACTTGATGTACTGGCGGTAACTTTGACGCTTACTCGGCCGTGAGAACGAGCAGAATGTAGTCAAAGGTCAAGTCGCCTCCGCTGCGAACTCCATCGACTACTTGCTTCACCGTCAGCTTTGATCGCACCGAATCCACAAAGTTTTTCCACGCGGTCTTACTCTTCTCCTCCGACGCTATCCTGAGTTTATCAAATCCACCTTTTCAGAGCCCACTTTTCAACTTTTACTTTTACCTTCGGGAGGAAACAATATTCCGAAATGGATCTCGAGCCTAAACTATACTCGAATCGATATTGAAGATGACTTTTATCATGATTCAACTGGCGCAGTAGGGACATGATTTTATTTTTCAACGAAACTGAAATATGTCGCTTTTTCAGGTGTCGAAGATTATCTTGGATATTTCGCCAACTCTCGACGATCTCTGTACGATGAAACAATTGTTAATTTTGGAAAATTTTAGAATATCTCCACGCTCAACAAAATTTCTCGTCTTCTTCTGAAATTTCACCACGAATTTTTCGAGTTTTCAGCAAGTACCGACGATCTTCTGAATTTTGAATAATTTTCGGTTTTGCAAAATTTTCGAAACCTAATTGTCCACTTTCATCGATTCGATTGAGGATATACCTACGATGATGAAAGGTTTTTGACTTTAAAAAGTTTCCAAAATATTGCGCAATCTATAATATTGACAAACATTTTCTGAAACTTGGCAGCATTTTTCAATCTTTTTCGAATGAATGATTGATAATCTCGAAAATTTTCGATGCCGTAATAAATATTTATAATTCCCCTTATTGTTAAGATGTTGATTGAGAGTTTCGAAATTCTCAACGATGAAGAAAATTTCTCGAATCGCATGATTCATTGCAATTATTAAAAGAAGGAAGAAGCTTAAGAACTCGGCACATGAACATTTAATGCATGGGAGAAGGATTTTTACCAGCGATTTATTTCGTCCTTCATCGCTGCCGGGCCCGTTTTTCCCACGCCACTGTACGTGCATTGGGTCGGGATCACGCTGAAAGCAACGTTTCCTAGTCAATTTTCATTTATTTTCATATTCCGATCGATTCCCATCAACTTTTTTTATGCAATTTGCATTTGAGATGGCGTTGACTATAGTTTTTTTCGTCTACTAATATACAAATATACGGGGAACATTAATCTGGTAAATCGTTAGAACGTCTTTTTGAATTTTATATGACTTTGGTTTGCTACATTGAAAATCGTTTTGTTTATTGGAGAGAATTAAACGAATGCAATTTCACATTTAGGACAGCTCTCAGTATTATTATTTTGAGTATTCAGGCGATTCACATCAAGCATCTGGTATTTTTAGTAATTCAGTGCTATAGAATTCCAAGTTTCATACATTTTTAGTATTTGCATTTGGTCTCGGGGAAATAATATGAAGAGAGGTTTTTAATGGGTACCTCATGATTCACAGTAGATATACAATGAAAATGGAATTCGAGCGAGTTGAGCTATTTTTTTTTTTTTTTTTTTTTTTGCCATTTTTCAATATTCATACAGTTTTGAAGAATTTTCTTAGCGTCTCGAGAGGTATCTAGTATTTACATAAAAAACTACAAAGATTCATCGATTTCCTTTTCATAATCAAAATTTTCATTTCGACCGATTTTTTTGGGAAACAGTACTCGCATTCGTTTCTAGTATTCTACAGATTTTAAGTGAATGATTTATTTTCCGTATTTTTTCGTGATGTTTACAATTTGAATAAATTTCTAGTATTTTCGTGGACTTGTATACCTACTATTTCTTAGAACTCGATGCTTTGAGATTCGCCGTTTCATAGGCTTTGAGTAGTAATTTTATAGATTTTTGAGAAAATGATTTCCGCGGTACATAGTTTTCGAGTATTTTTTAGACAGCTTGTATTTTTAGTATGTTTACGCATCTTTGCGTATTGGGTAAATGTAAAATTTTCAGAGGTATTTTTATTATGGTAACTAGATTTCTATAGGTTAATATATAAATTTCTACAACTTCAAGTTATTGTTAGTGGTTTATTGAATTTCGAGTATTAAAGTGGATTTTTGCACAGACAGCATCTTTATGAATCCCAAATATTTTTACGGTATTTTTTTCACAATAAGAAGAATGTTGTGGTATTTTCCTAGAATTCTCGAAATGCTTTCGTCGTAGCTATAAATGCCATAGGATTACAAGTTTTGTAGATTCTCGGTATTTATGAGGAGTAAACAAATAGTTGAATCTGTGCAATCGTATATTCACCTAACGATCGAATTCATTTTGACTCCAACCCCCAGTTCTGTTAGGCAGTGCAAACAATTTTCACAGGCCTCTCCAGCTGGCACTGGGAATATCACCTGTAATTTGTTTCTTTTAAGAAAATTCACCATACTGACAGTTTTGATTTGCTCATTTTCATCCCAATTCAAAATCCAACACTTTGCCTAAAAAGGGCGGGGGCTCAATGGTAGGTACTTGAATTTTATTCGAGTCAAAAATTTTTTCATACTAGAAAACGTTGACGTGAAATGTGGGCTTTCCCTCTCGTGTTTTCACAAAAATAATTTCAACATGCTCGAAATTTATGTAGGAAAAGAAATTGGCCAAAATATCGAAAAAGTGTCACCGTGGGAAAAAAATGCGACGGGAAAATACAATCGCGTTATAAGAAGCTACGAAAAATCGCCAAAAACTCGTGAAAACCATTGGAATAAACACTATCGGGTCTTGGATTATTTCAAAAAAAGTTTACAAGTTGTGTAAATTTGGCAAGTTTAAAATTATCGGAAACTCGAAAGATCGTCGATGAATCTTGACGAGTTTGAAAAGTGTCACGCAAAAAAAAAGGGTCACCAGCAAGCTCACAACGAATTACCTCATAGTACATATTTGCCTTGTCCTTGCACCAAACAACGTGCTCGACGTTCAACTTGTTCAACAATTCAGCAAGAACCGTTTCCATGGACACGAAAACTGGCGAATCTTTAGGTCTCCGTCCAGCCAAGCCCCGGCTCAGTCCAGTCACGTTTGCATCCACCTCGTTTGAATCATCGTCGCCGCCGTCATCGTCGTCATCGCCGTCGTCTCCAAGGGGCACCAAGTGCTTCCTGGACTTTGAGTTCTTCAATCGCAGATCAACCTTGTTGGGGCGAACTTGCTTACGAGGCTTCTTCACGGGTCGCCCAAAAATTAACTGGTGCTCGTAACTCAATGTTGGAATACACACGAGAAAAACTACGCCACCCGGCATTTCGGCTCAAGCAGTTGATCCAATGATTAATACTGGGAATACTCGAATGGACAATGAATAATTTAGTGATTCGAAAAATCATCTTCCGAATGAGCGAGATCTTCGGGCAAGACTGCTCCGGTTGAACGCAACGGGCAATAATTAGCAATTTTAGTGGGCACGTTCTAATTGTCATTGCACAAGGGGCGATGATTCGGAATATTGGCGAAGAAAGTGTTTTCGCAAAGTGTGAGAGCAACTGGGCATCTTCCCATGAAATATTGGGTCAATTATTTCAAGTGTCATTGGCGAAAGAGGTGATACGAATTTATTTATTTTTTTCCAATTTCTCATTATTTTGGTGTATCATCTTTCATTCAATGAAAATCCGGGAGATTTGAAAAGCATGAAAAATCAAGAAAATCTTGATGGGATCGATGAATTTTCAAACATTTAGGAAAGTTTTCAATTAAGTATTACGCTCGAAATTTTGAAAACTGTAAAAAAATTATAATACGGAATGATTCCATGAAACTCGGAAAATTGGTAGAATGTATGCTCATCATTTCCATCAATTGCATTCATCGTCATATTTCAACGAAAACGACTTAACGGTCTTTCATTATTTTGCGATTCAAATTTGAGAAACTTGAAAAATAAGGAAAAATTACAAAAAAGCCTCGTGAAATGGACAAGTTTCTGAAGAGGAGTTATCAAGTTGTGAATAGTTGTTGGCATTACTTTACAACTTTGAAAAATCTCGAGGAATTTTAAAACATTCAAAATGTTGATTGTCAATGATTGTGGAAAATTCGAAAAATCTGTATTATTTCAGAGAATGTTGACAAATTTTGTAAATTGCTGCACGTATCTATGAATCTATGAAATCTTTACATGTCCTAATCAAAATCTGAAAATTTTGAGTAGTATCGAAAGATAACGAAAAATAATAAAATGAGTTGAACAGGCTTCCGTGAAATTCAGATAATTTTAAATAATTCGTATAATGTTAAGAATTACGAAAATTTTTAAAAATGTAAGAATGCGTGGTATTAAAAATTTCCAAGGTTGACAATGATTCCACTTAATTTGAAGAAAATTTGTAGAATTGTAGAAAAAGTTGATATGTCTCGTCGATCATCTTTATTGAAATATATCATCAAATGATACATTACAATGTTCTTCCACTTTTTCTTATCAAAATCTGAAAATTATAAATTTCAACAACTTGAAAGATTTTTGGAAATTTCGTTGAATTGAAAAAGTTGCATTATACTACAAAAAGATTGTTAAATTGTTTCAATTGTGAATAATATTAAAAATTACGTAAAACTACACGAACCACGCAATATCCTCAAGCACTTTCAGCGATAAAAAAAAAAAAATTTATTGCAAAACGAGATTCATTTAGAATGTAAAAAATTCCATCGAAAATCGAAAAACGTAGATGAATTTTGTGAATTGTCAAGTTTTTACGATCCGGTGAAACTGCGATTTCTACTATCCGTACACATTCAGGAACTCCAGAATCCAACAATTGTTATCGCTCCTTTCCAGCTGCATTGAAAAATTTTTATACTTTTTTGGCATCGGTATTTTGGTTATGTGAAAAACTGTATAAAATATGGTCGAAATATCAGGAAAATTTGTTCATTTTTCTGCGCAACTGTTAGATGGATTCATCCATATTTCATCGAGAAACGATCAAAATGTATGTTCCAAAATCTTTTAGGGAATTCGATGTCTTTTTTATGAAAAAAATTTCGTACATTGGGGGCTATTGAAACTACATACTTTTTGAATTAAAATGGGTTTAGAAAACGTGTCAAAAAGTCTCTAAAGTTGATCAATTGGTTTAGAAAACTTTTTCATGCATAAATTTTTCGTCATTACACAAAATTTATCTGAAATCACTCGTGTTCGCAATCAAAAACAGAAAAAGTATCATATATATTTCAAGACATCAAATTATTATTCTTACATTACGAATTTTTGACATGAAAATTCAAAATTCTCCACCGTACACTGTGCGCATTCCATCGATTGCAAACAAAACTGAAAATACGCAAGTACGCGATCAAAACTCTTATTAATTAGATATTTGTTTTCCGTCCCACACACATAAAAGTAGCCTGCGATCCGCGACTTTCGTTCCGCACATTGCAAGTATGAAAACATTTTTTTTCGCGATAGCATTAGTCTCGTTTTATGCAAATCAAATGGATTAAATTCAATTAATTATGAAAGAATGAAATACATCTAGAATCTTCGACACGGAACATCTTCAATGTTGAGTACCAATATCGTACTGAAGCAATATAATTGTGTACGTCACGGCCGTACTTATCATCTGTGCGTGAAACAACAATTTGCGATTTCAGTGAAAGTCTAGTGCGAATATAATTTCATCATTACGAATATGAAAGTGATGAATTTCGGGGGATAGAAAAATTTCTTTTTTTACTCTCTAGAATTTAGTATTTTTCATTTCGCATCCTGCGATGATGAATCCTGAAATTTTCCAATCCAAAATTCACGATTCTCGGATTTTAAATTTTAGGACGTACTAGTTTGAAATTTCAAGCTCTACAATGTGCAGCTCGAGAATAATAAATAATGAATAATTATTCATGAATTATGTCGAATGATAATGAAAGATGAATGATTTCCCTGAATAATACTGGCGTCTTACCTGAAGAATGAACGAATTTTCTAAAGGGAAAAATCCCCAAGCAGTGAACTCGACGTTTGTAAGTAACACGTACTGTGCAAAATCTCGTAACTGGTGGAAAAAAAAGGCAACTTAGCAATCCAAGTCTCAACTGTTTATCAAAAGTCACATATACATGTATATATAATTGAAACCTGATTAGCATTGCCTTCGCTGTTCGTGTATATCATTCCGTTCTGAGCGAATCCCCCGGTTTTTTTAGCCTGGAATATGCAGAACGAAAATAAACCGATGCCATGAAAAAATTATCAATCATTTTATGAAAAAAAGGAAAAGAACTTTCGTTTTGGAAAGAGCACGAATGAAAATATTATGATGAAAATTTTCGCTATTTTTGAAGACAAGTGCGAATAAATCATGATAAAGATCTTTTCGGTCGAATTTCAAATTTCTGTTCTCTTTTGAAATGATTCATTTTTCATGAATCAATAGTCATTTTTTACAAATAACAAGTAATTCTTTGGTCAATATTTTGGAAATTTTTTCGACTAAAATAATTAGTAAACGTTAGTGAAACGTTACGATTGAGCAAAAAATACTTGGTATAAGTATTTACTTATGCTTGAAAACTATGTTGAACGGTTTTCTAAAAAATTAATCAAATTTTGACCCTGAAGCATGAGATTTTGAAAATCAATGCATGAATCTATGGCAAATGAAAAAATCTCGAAAATATATTTATAGTACGAAAATAGGGTGAAAAACTGAGGAGTACAAAAAATGCGTGAAAGATATACCCCGTTCTACGAACATTGATTTTAGTACAAATTGTTGAATTTACAAAACCATAGCATGAAATTTTGGGAATTTATAAGGCGATTCAGATAAATACGAGAAATGTATGAGAATAGTAAGAATACCAAGAAATTTTATAGGCGACCGGAAATGAGAAGATTTCAGAAGTATTTCAAATATATGCGTGATATACAAGTATGTAGATATATAAATACAATACTGAAAATCTGTGTGGATTGTTATTTTCTCAAAACGGTATGAAAATATTCGAAATTCTTCCAACTTGCATCTCCAAGTGTCGAGAGCCCGAAAATTGTACAACATTATATGGAATAGCGAAATTCGGGGAAAAATTGAAAAAGCGTACTCCCGTAGTAGCCTGATCCTCAATGATAATATCCCGACGAAGTATATATAGTTTTACGGAAAATCTTCCTGCCTGCGTTTCTTTGATGGTTACTTGAAATTCGCCATTAATTGGTTATTAATAACAACGTATCGTCAGTCATTTTCCTTTAAATTTTCTCTCAAGTACAATACATACCTCCGCAACGGTTGAAGAAACGATTTTCGTAGTAACAAACAATCGAAGCAACCAAGAAACCGTAGAGGATAATCGTCCTGACAAGTATGAAAAACTCGCAGTACCGCCAAATAGGTTGATAGCGAAACGATAAATGTCAATGGACACGTAAAAAAAAAATGAAGTCGATGCCAAGAAAAGGGACACCGAGTAAAGATCAGATATGGCACGAGTGATTCGACCCAAATCCGTGTAAACCGATCGAAGGGCTACCAAAGTCGACTTGATCTGTTCGTCATCATACGGAAGCACGTGTACCGTAGTGACAGTCGACCTCGAAATCGGTTGGGTCAAACGCGACAAAATGGCGTTCAGCGCAACGAACTCGTTTAGGACAACGTGGACAACGAAACCGTACCACAATACGAAACCAGAAATAATCTCGGGCGTGACATAGTACAATATTTGGGACAGGTTTCCGCTAGATGCATCACTCACGATGAAAACACCCATCATCGCTAACTCCGCAATGACCGAGAGTGGAAGCCAAACGGAATATTTCGCAAGATTCTCGTTTTCATCCCACTCAGATAAGCGTCGTCGCAATTTCAGCAAATGGTTCAGAACTTGAATAGACTCGTCACGTTGGGCAAAAAGCGTAAACGCGAATGACCCGATCGATAGTATTTCTGACATGCAAGTGATTGTAACGATCAACTTCATTCCTGGCGAAGAAACTCCGTAATACTCGAAGACGAAAAGCCATGAAGCGACCATGGCGAAAAGTGAAACTGCGATACTGTAGAATTCCCAGATTCGCGAATGCTCGAACTGCCGACGATGCAAGACCCGATCATCCACGTCGCAGCGTAAGAATTTGGCTGAGTAAGGAGCCAAGCCCAGAAGCTTAAGGCCGAAGAGCAACGTGTTCTCAAGGTCCATTTTCGGAATGAAACGAGAACCAAGTCTCGGGGAAATGAGCATGTTTCGACGCGGGAATCCCGGTTTCGACTGAACGTCATATCTTCGGGAACGAGGTTTTGCAATGGACTCTGCTTTCATGGAGAAAAAGTGTTGGCTTGCGTTCGAGTAACTTTATGTGAGTTCTGTCCTTCAAGGATGATTTAATTCATTTCAGAGTTTCCAGTCAACGAGTCGTAACTGATGACGCGTCGTGCATGTTTATTTGCATTTCCGCGCATCGTTCGCAGTGTTTTTCTGTCATAACAAATCAGTCTGATCACGGGTGAGCACTCGACGCCGAAAGCGGTAGTGAGAATCGCATTGACTCTGGCTCATCGGGCTTTCCATCTTCTAGGGCTCGTCGAGGGCCTCATGGGAACTCGTCGATTCTCGAAAGTTGCACACGTTTGTGGCAATTTTACAGGGTCATTGGGAAATATAATTGGAAAACCGGACATTGGAATAGTTTCCAAGAGTTGTGAGAAATTTAGGAAAAATCAAATGAATCACTAGATCGAAACCATTCAGTAAAACTTTATTTACATGAAAAAGCGCTAATTACAAGAAAACTGGAAATATCGCTACGCGCCGACGAAAAAAATCGATAACAGCGATCTACGCGTGCAAAAAGCTACGATCCCGCGACAGGCCACCCCGCAACGTGGCAACTTTTTTTTCGCGATGGCGTCGCACAAAATGCGTCGCCGACTCGCGTTTTCGCTCCAACGGTTTGATTACTTTGTGAATGCATCTTTCCTATAGATAGTGACGATGATTGTTTCACAGCGTCATTGAGAGAATATCGCCACACCGAGAAATAAATATCGCATCGTTTCCGCGTCACGTCTGCAGCGTCTTGGTTCGGCTATTGTTCCAGATGATTCGTTAGTACTCCTTGATCTGCGAGAAACAAACAGACGATTCGTTCAACAGATATGGAATTAGGATTTCGGTGAACGCTTTTTCATTACTCGAATCATCGAGCATTCGGGCAGTATTTAAATTATCGGGATCATTGCAATTTTCGACCACCATTATTGCGCGATAAAACTTGTTTCCATTTCCAAAAGTTTCAAGAATATGACGCAGTTGCTCAAGTCTCGCGGAATTGTCAAAATTTTTCTCAACCCGAGAACCTTGTCAACGGTTTTGCAAATTGTACAAAATTTGTTTATTTCCTTTACATTATTGACAATCTGAAGGATTTACGACTCTCCATTTTTCAAAATTTCAATAATTTTTTTTAATTTTTCCGAAAATGTCGAAATTATCGACGATTTTCATACGATACAAAATGTTCGGATTTCACCAAACTCTCAGAATATTTCACAGATTCTGCAGTTTTATAAAAATTTCAAAAATTTCCACAATCCGCAATATTTTTCATAATTTTATA
This sequence comes from Platygaster robiniae, assembly GCA_028476575.1. Classification (NCBI taxonomy): domain Eukaryota; kingdom Metazoa; phylum Arthropoda; class Insecta; order Hymenoptera; family Platygastridae; genus Platygaster; species Platygaster robiniae. The sequence goes on from CM052022.1 coordinate 151,810, forward strand.
AATTACTCGAATTGTTTGGAAACGTTGACGAGCATTATAATTAAGAACGTTATTAAATTCTCTCATATTTCTGAAATTTCCAGATTGACCTGAAATATTCGAAATCGTTTACGATTTTTGCAAGACGAAAAATTTTTGACTTTGGAAAATTCTCGAAATATCGAGCAGTTTCATATTTTTTTTCAAAATTTTACGTCATCTGCAAAATTCATCATCATTCTCTGAAGGTTAACAAATTGTTAGAATATATTTAAATTATTGACAAGAATATGAATTTACGGCGTTCTTGAATTTTTCAAAATTTTCAAAATTTCTAGATTCTACTTGAAATTTTCGAAATCATCAATAGTTGGAAAATAACGCAGTTTTTGTAGTTTTACAGGAATTCCGAAATTTTCTACAAATCTACAATATTAAAATTTGTCCGCGACGTACTCGTTCCTCGAATTTTTGAAATCATTGACATTTATTCAAAGTAAAAAAGTTTCCCTTACAAAATTGCCCAAATTTCTTCATTTTCCGCAAAATTTTCCAAACCATCGACCAATTTCGTAGAAGAGAGCATTATTTGATTTTTGAAAATTTCAAGAATATCACACAGTTTTCGCTATTGTACAAAATATTCGAAATTTCCCACAGTTTGAGAAAATAATTTATACGTTTTTTAAAATTCTACGAATTATTGAAAACTATTGACAATCTCAATACTTGGATTGAAAGGTAATAAAAACTATTCCAAACTTTGGAAATATTACAGTTCAGCTTGTCAAGATTTTTTGCGATTTAAGACTACATACTTTGTGAGAGTTTTTGTTCATTGTTAGTATAAAAACGTAATCGTGCATATTTCGAAAAAATGTCATCATGTACATCATCCCCTCCCTATTATCAATTAATCATTATCATTTCCGACTTAAAAATAATAAAACAAAAGGTTAATAACGAGTACCTACGAAACTACACTCGTATCAGCATGTACAGCCATTGCACTAATGGAAAATCGATATTTCGAAAAATTATTATCTTAAGACCCGGTCAGATTATACCGTCGCAGAAAAAGCCGTCCACGTGGCGACAGTAATTGACAGAATATTGTTCATAATATTAGATAGGTTTTATGAGTTGGAAGGGAATCATGAGGATTGTAGCAGGGTGGTCTTGTGATTTAAATCAGTGAAAAATCACTTATTTTTAGTAGCGCCCTTTTCTCTCCAGGAATTTGTGACTCTAAACCAAATTAGTTATTTTGAAGTAATTTGCAGGTAACTTGTTGACCGTTTTACGAATAACTAAATCGAAATCATGATCAAACGAGCGACTCTGACGAGCATTGAAAAATTGCTGATTATTAGTAGAAAATCACTAATTCATAAGTCGAGCGTCACCGATTCATAAGTGCACGTTCGCTAATGGAAACAAAGAACAGGGCGCCGCTAATCCGGCATTTGTGAATTATTTCCAGTCATCGTCCACTGATTGAATTGAAGAGAGCGCCATGAAGGGGATATGAATTGAAACGTACACTTGCCGGACGGAGAGGATTAGCCTCGTCCCGCCGGCCTTGGCTGCCCCTCGTTCTCTTCGGGGTGCGCCAGAATCCACTCGAGCGCCCTTTCGATCGCCTTCGGGATCGGCGGTGCGGTCGGAATGTGCGAACCTTGAAAAATGCGCAACTTTATATTATTATATACGGCGCACCTTCGTTATTAACATACTTTCCGCCTATTCGCGTGGGTTCTACTATGCGCCGAGAAAAAAGAGAGCTGATAATGTCTCCCTAACTTTTTGCAAAAATACTACAACCAGTTGGTTACGTGAAACCGGCTTGAATTCGCGACACAAATTTTTTAATCTAAGGATGCAGAAACTGTGAATTTTTTTTTCTTATAAACTTTATGTTCATCGGCTGCAACGCTTCAAAGTCGCAAGATCAAGTTGAAGTTTGGGTTGGCTTTTCGTTAGATGGGCTGGAGATTCTGTCACGAACCTTGAGGCTGGAAGCCATTTTCATCAGCGACGTAGGTTATGGAAACAACTTGACCTTCAGGATTCGTGTACGAATCCGCGCCTTGAGACACCACAGGAGTCTCTTGCTCCACTGGTTTGGGTTGGCCAGATTCCTGGTGACTTATTCCGTTGCTTGTCTCGAAACTTGTAACAATATAACGTAACTTGAGACACTAGCGGTCTATGAAATACACGTGGGATCACGCGATTGTCCAAACAAATGAACGAGAAGAAGCCACGTCATGCATCAAATTGCATTGCAGAGATGATACGGGGTATACTTAACGTTGTGCACATCAAAGAAACACTGTCAAAATCTATCAAGATACTGTTTACTTAAAGATCTAGTAGGATAAGAAAATGACATTGATATGATTTCCTGGAAAAATCTATAGAACGAGGAATCTTGGAGCATCCAGTTTTATAAATATACACATGCGGAAATGTATAAAAATGCTGGAGATTCGTGAAAATTCGTGTAAGTACGAAATAATACGAGGAATAGTGAAAATACTAGTGATTCATGAAATTCACCAAATCCATGTGGATTCAATTTTTTCAAGAATCTATGAAAACACGAAAAAATCTATAGAACCACGAATCCTAAAACATCGAGTTTATTTCATCTCTACGGAAATCCACGCGATAATGGGACAATAAATAAGTAAATGATTATCATCATTCACGAATAGGAATTATACCATAAATTCATAAATATTTTGTCTGAAACAAGTAAAAATGTTCAATACATCTACAATTTTGATTGTGCAGTTGTAATGTTTGGAGAATGCGTTTTCCGACAGTTGAAATAGTAATGTAGTCAACGTACTTATTGACATAGCTTCCGTCAAAGTTGACCTCGAGTTGTTGGGAAGTGATGGACGCGTCTTTTTCATTGCCGCCGCCGCCGCCGCCGCCGCCGCCGCCGCCACGTTGGGGGGCGCTCAATGCCCCGGTCGCGCAGAGCACGACCAGCGCCAGAGCCTGAAATCGCAATAGAATATCGTCCTACAATAAACGCAAGGAAACTCAATTGGTTTTCCAATTACTTCGAATCGTGCTCAATTATAAAAAGAACATTTTCAATATTATCAGGCTCTCATTCTCATAACCAGATATCAGAAATTATCAAAATAATCTCATTTCAATTTCATTCGTTTTTCGTAAAGTTGGTCAAGATTACACGAATTATTTTTTCATATTTCCATCACGAATCGGGAAAAAAAAATTGTTGATAAATTTGAACCGTACAATCATCAAGGGTTTCTGATATTTTTGTTTTTACACGTGATTTTTCAAATTCCTAATATCATGAATAAATAATATGCATACTTTTCGAATTCGTGAAAGGAGCGTTTATGCTAACACAATTGATTATTCAAGTTTTCGCAGCTTGTAAAAATGCTTCTAAAGAATTTGGAATTCGGAGCAATCCATACGAATCCAGGATAAGTAAATAAATGTATATTTACGTCATTTTCTACATCGAAAAATGTCATATTCAATCGATGAAGAATTTATGTATACATATATATCGAATGATGATCATTGATATAGTCCATTATTTAAGTAATTTAATTATTGCATTGCTATTATTAAAGTAATTTAATAATAGGCTATATACTATGTATATGTTTCTCCTGCGAAATTCTAGATGATGAAAAATGTGACGACCGTTATTACGTCGCTTGAAGATGACTCAAGTTGCGAAATGCAAGGTGATGGTGCTGCTGTAGTATGCAAGTACAGTGGGTGTTGGCGATGAGCAAGGTCTCATTTCAAGGCGGCGCAATGAAAATAATAATTGTTTGACTATTGGAAAATGAAGGACTATGTTACAGCACAGCTATTTTTGCCAACTTGAAAAAAAAGTAGTTGCTACATTGTGAGAAAAATTACAGCTATTTTCCTACAACATATATGAGTAAATCTCTTCCTGTTCCATGGGAAAATTTAATTCGAAGAATTTCTTGGTATTTTTATCATTTTTTGAAAGTGAAACTGTATAAAATGTAGATCAAATATCATGAAAGTACGAGAATTTTGCTATGTAAGTGTATTGAATGAAATTCAACCGTAATTTGTGGGAAGGTACAAGTGATTTTTCCACATTGTATGGGTTAACTACATTTTATATATAAAGTTGCATGGGCATATTTTAACTGTGGTTTTAACGAAGTTTTCAAAGAAAACTGAAAAATGGAAAAAAATATTATAATAAAAATAATGCAAGTTTTCGATGGAACCTTGAAGAAAGTACTTTGTCTACATTTTTAGGGAAAAGAAAACTAGTTTTTCTTACAGTGACATTTTTCAGTTTTTTGAAACCAATTTTTATGAATATTTTTGAATGATTTCTTTTTTTTTTTTTTTTTTTTTTCATTTTGAATCACAAGAATGGATAATCATTAATTATTTTCACTAAAAAAGTTACGTATGAATTAAACAATACTACAAAAACACAAAAAAGAATTTCAAAAACTGCTCAAAACATGTTGCGTTAAAGAATCGTATCTACGAAATATGCATGATAATATTTTTATGTACCTCTGGCATAGAAAACGCGCTTCTATGCCCGCTCGAGATCTCTAAACGCGTTTTCTGTGCCCTCGGTACATAAAAATATCGTTCGTAACAGGCACGGATGTGCGAATTTCCCCGTTTCGCCAAATTCCCACATCCGTGCCTGTTACGAAATATACTATTTCATGCTCGCAGCACGGAAATCACTTATTCTTGTGTTTACTTTTGCCCCGTGAAAAACTCGTTCTCGCCCCGCGCGCCTTTTCGCCGTTCTCTATGCCGCTCGAAGGTCGAGCGGCAGAGAAACTCGTCTTTTCACGACACAACAGTAAACAAAAGACTAAGTAATTTCCTTGCTGCGAGCGTGAAGAATATCGCTCGTGTCAAGGAGCATCAAAACTCGCGTTTTACTCGCTCGCAAAACTTGGCACTCGTAAAATCTACAAGTCCAAAAATTTTCCATTGTGAAAAGTTATTGCAAATTTCAGAGATCGCTGATAATTCTAAAAAATTGTCAGAAGGGGATGATGAATTTAATGGAATGTAGAAAATCCCGGACAATTTCTGTGAAACTACAGAAACTGTGTTTGTGTGCTTTTTTTCGGAAAAAAAAAAAAAAAAAAAAAGTTGTAAAAAACCTAGAATATTCAACGTAGAGTCTTTCTCATTAATGCCTTCGCTTTTTCGAACGCGAACCCATGTTTTTGCAAGCGATTCAAATGAAGGCATTAATGAGAAAGACTGTACGCGTCGATACATTTGAAAATTTTCAACAATATTACGAAAATCTCGAAGAACCAAATGACACAAGGAATTTCGAAACTACTCAATAATTCCTAAAAATTGGAAATATTCGTAAAATCGAAGCGAATGCTGATAAACTTGGGAAGTTCGCTAAATCTGAAAATTCCGAGTCGATGGATGTTTACGTGGGTATATTCAAGTAATTCGCCTATCCGGAATGCCGCGAAAAGGTTAAAAAATTCACGTACGAGTTGAAGAAGCAAGTGGAAACGTTCGCCCGACCACACAGTCGGCCCCGTAAAGTTTGCTCCACTTGGCCGACCGAACTCGGGCGTATCCACTGAGACTACTGAAAGAAAGCGTTCGGGAGCTCGGCATCGTTTGCCACTCTCTTCTCGAATCGAAGCAACGCGACGCGAGAAGCGCGATCGCTCGAATAATAATAATACAACTCGAATAATAATAATAATAATAATAATAATACAACTCGAATAATAATAATAATAATAATACAACTCGAATAATAATAATACAACTCGAATAATAATACAACAGCAGCGCGTCGACCGCGAGACGGATGCGAATCACTCGCGTCTCGGTGATGATCGTGAGCGTCGTCTCTTCTGGGTAACGCGGATCGTGCGCTCGATGGTTATGAAATCTTCCGAGATGATCGCCGCGGATAAGGTCAAATGTTCATACGCGCGCTGGTACCGAGATTTGCGAGGACATATCCCCGCGATTGATCGCTCGCTACATTTAGACCGAGAGGAAAAAAACGCGGCTAATTACGGGCGAAGTGCGACCCTGATTATAAAAATCCGTGTAATTTGCGAACGACCATGTTTCACGCTCGTCAGGAAGATTTATGACGATAAGCGGAGAAATTTATTGTATTGCGCGTCATTGGTTTTCCTTCATTGAATTCTTCTTGTTGAATAAGTTATCATTTAGAAATAAGAAAAGGGGAAACGGAAACCGAGAATCTAGAAAATTCGATATTTTTTACTTTGACAGTCATTCAGAATGTGGTACTGTAATATTTTGAAAGTGAAAAAAATGAGTTGAATTTACACTTGGGTTTCAAGAGCGCAAAGTAAATGAAGCGAGAAATGAAATATTATGTCGAGAAATCCGGAAGATGGATGTTATTTAATTTTTAATTACAATTGCAATTATTCTTCGTGAATTGTCACAGAATTGAAATATCAGCATTAAAGAGTTGCGTTTGTTTTATTCTTGAGGAAACGTATGAAGCCTTGTGTTTTTTAAGGATTTTCAGGCTCATTCCTTCCCTAAACTTGTGAATGAGTAATATTAAAGAATTTTTTAACAGATCATCAATAGTTGTTGCAAATTTGAGAATAAACATTTCCAGTTTTTTCGCAACGTGACAACTATCAGAATTACAAAATACGGACTGAGCTCGAGTAATACAGTTATACGAATCGATAAAAAAAAAAAAAAAAAAAAAAAAAAAAAAAAAAAAAAAAAAAAAGAAACTTGGAAATTATTCCAACAAACGCAATGAATGTGTATGAGTTAATTTTGAGATTTTTCTCGAAACCATGAAAATGTCTTTAAGCAACTTTTTTCTGAGCAAAAAAAAATCCTAAAAAATTGAAGACGCGTTAAACTTTTCCAAGTGAATCCTGAAAATTGCGTTTGATTTTGAAACTATTCAATTTCACGATAGTGACACTTTTCTCGCAACGTATTGAAATTATTATACACTACAGAAGGCACTTGAAAAAATACATAAAGTAGTAAAAAGAAAGTGGTAGAGTTAATTGTATTAGGATTGTTGGAGGAAAAAATTATAATAATAATCAAATTCAAGGATTTGATGTCAAAATCAATAAAAACACTGGAAAGATTTAACAATATTTATAAATATGAAAATTTACGAAAAGTACTTGTAATACTCAAAATCTCTCATTTTTAAAAATCCGTGCAGATATAAGTGGTTAGAAAATTTGTCAAAATACTAAAAATCTAGAAAATTTGGATGTACGTATGTCTGATTACGCGAGAACTAAAACAATGACAAAGATCTGAAATCTAATAATACTTTGAATCCATGTATAGGCGATTTTTCGAATATCTTAAAATACATCGTATTATAAAAAAAGTGATATCTCAGAGCATCTTCTTTAAGAAATTCGAAAAAAAAAAAAACAAAAAAAAAAAAAAAAACCAGAAAATCCCTTGAACTGTAAAAAAAGATAAAATTAAAAAAAATACTGAATGTACTAGACATCTGCCAAGATTCAATTTCTTCGAAGAATCCAATGATACTACTCATCCAATGATATTTATCTCTAAAGTGATATTCAAAAATCAGAGAAAACTGAAAAAATACCAAAAAATTCAGCAACCTTTCAATAAATTATCGAAAAAGCAAAAGAAATATTCAAATAGTGGAATCAGCGTAGATATGGGTTTTTGGAAATGTAAAAAATTACTTGATATCTCGAAATCTAGAGCATCGAATTCGAGTAACCCATTACAGCAATCTGAAAAAATACTTGAAATGTATGAAAATGCTCGAAAATTCTACGGAATTTGACAAATCCTAAGAAATACGAGAAAAAGCTCTGAGTAATAGAAAGTTTCCCTATTGAAAATTTTGTTGCAAAGTTCCCGGGCCTTGTCTTCATTAAAAACTAGCTTTACAACGACACCCAATTTTTCTCCATGATTTACATGACCGTGTACCCCATTGTCATTGAATCCTTATTTACCGATCGCCACGTTATTCACTTATCTAGCGAACACGATAAGACGCATGTAACACATAGACTACGTATGCATTACATTCATGTTATTAAAAATTGAGAAAATAAATTAACCTCTGGCCCTGATTGTGCATAATCCCTGACGCAACAAGTTAATGAACGAATTTGCAGAATGTTGTTGGTAAACGTTCACATAAAAATGCTTGGCTGAGTGATATTTCAAGTGAAAGTGAAATTATTGCGAGGACAAGTACATAAAATAATGAAGATTTATCGCTCAGAACGTTGGATGATTTATGAAACGTCGCTTTCAATACGCAATTATTGTGTCGAAAACTCCCTCTACGTTTTCCAATAATGTCAACGGTTCTTGCATGGAAAAAAAATAGAGGTAAACATATGTATACATGGTATAAATGTCCATGAATAATTGCATTCTGCGTAATTTGCAAACGACTGTGTGGGGAGCACGTTACGATGATTTATAATGTTGATGAGAAAATCGAATGTACGTGATGCGTTTGTTGGAGATGATGAAAAATTGTCCGCTGGTGGTTTTTGAAATTCGTAATATGCAGATATGTGTATATTTAATTTTATTTCGTAATTTTTAATATGCATATAAACATGGCTGGTTGTACGACTCTTGAATTTTTTCAATTTCGAGTTTTGTCAGGGTTTTTCAAAAGTTTTTTGGAATTTCAGGTAATTCTCGGAAATTTTAAATTCATTCTCAAGCACGTTAACTCGCTATCTATTATTCGATGCTCTATGCTTGAAAATGTTATGAATTTCAGGTATTTCAATAGATATTTGAAAAATATTTGCACTACACAGATTTTGCGTATAATTAACATTAGATTATTTATAGTTCTCCTCTTTTTGATTATTAGCCATAAAATGTTCTAGCATTTTCGATTATTTTTATTGATTTGTAGTAGTTTCATAGATTTCTATGTATCTGTAAGCATTTCCGGCATTCGAGGCCATATAATTCAAAATTATACACTATACTGTGAGTATTTTCTTGGATTTTTCAAAAACAATATTTAAAAAACATTGCAGTACTTTCTTCAGTACCTCTTCAGTATTATTATATTTGAAGCATTTTCATACATTTCCATGTATGTTTCCGGAATTTGATGCTCTAGAGTTGGACGTGCTGGACATTCTTAACAATTTTCGAAATTGTTGAAAAAATTTTTATTCACGTATAGATTTCAAGTCATTATGGCGAGACTTTTTTGGAAAAACTCTTTCCAAGTAAATAATCAATGCAGAAAAACTATTTAAAACATTGTGAAAAAATCCGTAAAGTTGCCATTCAACGATATTATTGCGAATCCTATCGTCTTCTTTTCTATGTGTATCACCTTGAACGATTCTTACTTACAAGAAAATACTCCAATGGTAAGATGAACGAATGAATTGAATGGGCGTCACATAGCTTCCTTTAATCATGTAAATCCCATGGGACTGAATCCCATACAGTGTCCTCCAAGCCAACATTTTCTGAAAATTCCCTAGGAATTTTTTCTATCGAGAACCCTCCATACCAGTGATTTTGGCAAATATTCAGTGTGAGAAAATTCATAAAACCAATAGGAAAATGACGAAAATTAAAATGAGTGAAAATAAAAGTTGGGTGAAATTCCTAATGAAAACTACATAGATTTCATGATATCTTTTCCCATTCAGTTTCCCTGAAAATAAGAAACCCCATGCAAATGTTAAATTTCAAAAAACTAGATACCCAAGAGTAAAATCTTGGAAAAATTTTGTCTGATTCGACAGACTCCCTCAAACTCTTCAGCCAATAAGACTTTTCACCAAACAGTTCCCTCCAAACCAAACATTTTGAAAAAAAAAAAAAAAAAAAAAAAACTTCAACTTTGAAAAATCTAAAATCCTATAGTATGATACTTCTGTCGAAAATTACAAAACAAAAAAATAGATGACTTGAACGATCGTAAATTCCATGGGATTTTTATTCATACAGCTCCTTTCAAGTTACGAATTATAAAATAATTTTCATTGCGAAAAATTCAACACGTTCCATTGTAAAATGTTGACAAATTTCAAATAAAACCACATAGATTCCTATCATCGCTGTAAATCCAATGAGATTCTTTCACATACAATTTTTTCCGGACCAGAAATTCCAAGAAAACATTCAACGTATAAAATCCTAAAATCTGACGGCAAAATTCACAAAGAATTTCAACCAACACCACATGGATTCCATAAACCACTGTAAATCCAATGGATTTTTCCGATACAGTTCCATCCGAACCAGAAAATGTGTCAAAAAATGTATTAAACAACACATACTCTCCTTCCCCCACTTTTAATCCTATGCAACTTTTCCCCATACGGTTCCTTCCAGCCCGGAAATTCTAAAGAAACCTTTCCTTTCAGAATAGTTGGATAACCTAACGGTAAAATCTTGATAGAAATTTTTCCAAATCAACACATATTCCTTCCACCACTCAAAACTCCATAAGACCTATTTCCGTGCGATTCCCCGTCCGAGCCAGAAATTAAAAAAAAAAAAAAAAAAAACAAGAAAAATCTTTGAAAAATTGAATACAAAAGTAGGAAACAATCTACGGAAAGACGAATGGACCATTTGATAACAATTCGAAGTAAAATATCCGATCTGGCAAATACGATTTACATTTACGTGACACATAATAATACCTGTCAATATATATATAATAAAAAAAACACACGAAAATCTATGGAAAAAAAAACTCGTTAAAAGATGAATGGACTAAGTAACGAGAATTGTGAGCAAAACATCGAATCTGACAAATCCAGCTTACATTCGCTGATCACATAATATTACTTTTCCCGTACGATTTCCCGCAAACCAGAACTTATTGAGAAAAAACTCGTAATATCACCGAAAATCCATAGAAAAAACTCGAAAAAGATAGCAGGAAAGACGAATGGAGCGTAGAATAACAATTGAAAGCAAAATATCGAATCTGGGAAAAATGAGACTCACGTTCACGGAGCACATAATAATATACGACGAAAGGGCGATGGCGAAGGTCGAAAGGACGAAAATTCAGCTGACGATGGGTCGGTACTCGCGCTCGTTTCGCCGGTCTCGGCTCTTTATATACGCTCCCGAACGCGGCACGGTGAAAGGGGTCATCCCTGCCCTCTTCACAATAGATTTCTTCTCCTGCCGAGGAGCAGCGCATCTTTGAAAAAGGGCGCGGCGCGAGTCTTGAAATTCTTCCGCCGATCGCTCCGTTCCGTGCGCGTGTATGTACACCACCGTCGCATCGCATTATTCATCCATTAGCCGCAAAAGCTGCCGATTGTTCCCTCATTCGCGACATCGATCCTCACCTTCCTTTATACATATTCATCTCTCATTGCCATTTTCGAGTTGTGCCGCGCTTTTGTCGCCCATTAATATTTAATTGCGCGCGCCAATCGGAAAATGACGAGGCGAGAAGAAAATAATCCTCATTATCCCCCTCCGCCGCGCGAAAGCGCCGAGCGAAGGGAGCAGAGGAGGATATTTCGTTGCGGCGAAAAAACGTTGGCGAACGGTGAAGGGTGACGATGTACGCGACCGGTTTTCCGTGAGTTTCGAGTCGCTCCGGGATGCGCCATCTCCGGGGAGGCGGCTGCTGTCGGATCAGCGCGCCGCGGGGGGCGGGGGGTAAGAGGTGTCGAAGAGCGCGGTATCTTGTTTCATCGCGATTCGCTGGTCGGCGAGATTGATCGAGATATCGGTTACGTTGTTGCCGGAGTTGTGGGCTTTGCGAACAACTGGCGGGCAATGGGAGGGGCAGCGAGGTTGCCTTCGCGATTTTTCGGCGATCGATAGGTCGCTGTAGGTGTTTAATAATGCGAGCTGAGGTGGGGATACGAATTCGTTCCGTGATCAGTCTTTCTCGAAATTTAAAAAGGCATCTCATGAAATACGGGAAATTTAACAACATGCTACGGCATTCTATTCCAAGTAAAGATTCATCTGGAAACTTGCAAGTACTGGCAATACTTGTGGTTGATCGAATACAAGAATCTCATCAAGACGTTATTTTCCAAGATATTTATATGAATACTCAAAAACCATTGAATTTCTCATCCCTGGGCATAGAGCGCGGAGAAATGAATTCAAGTGAGAAAAAATGTCCAATCGTAGAAATACTGGAAATTCACGAGAAATAAATAAAAATAACTACAACTGAAATACTATACATCTATATGGACATCGTTTCCTAAAACATGCGTTGAAGCAATAGAAACTTGATTCCAAGTTATAGACTTTTACGGGTACCTAAAAATGCTGCGAATTCTAAAAATGCTGCGAATTCTAAAAATACTCACAGTCCATAAAACACTGCAAGTCCATGCTTAAATGCTTCTTTCGACATTGATAAAAGCAATTCAATTTTTACTGCATCTATTCTTTTTTTTTTTTTTTCCAATTTTTTTAAATTCACGAAATTTGTCCGGCTCCTAGAATTTCACAATCTTGAATTCGAAATCAAATATATATTTTTCACTTTCCTACTTTCGTCAAAGAAGCACTACTTTCATGGATTTGCAGTGTTCTCACAATGAGTAATAAACATGTATTCCAAGTATTAATAGAATTCACGGGATTTAAAAGTATTTCTCCATTTTTGCCGAGACCATCTTCTGAAATTCGATACTCTGAATCGCAAAGTTTGATGCGAGTTCAGTTTCCATTGATTTTTGAAAAAATCACATGCTCGCGAAGATTTTTAAAAAGTCAGGATGAAAAGCTTTTCTTGTTTCTTGGTATTCGTGAAATTTTTATGTGCCTCAAGTTCCAAACGTTTAGAATTAAACGAAAAAAATGTACAATTCAATATCAGGGCAAAAATCCTCTCGCTGCTTTTCAACAACAAACATAATGCTGCCGGAAAAAAATATTTGCCACGCTTCCTGTCATAATGAAAAAGAAAAAAATTGACATATTTTTTATTTTCATTCAATTTCGAACGCGTTTGGAACCTTAGGTACGTGAACTTTGTACGAATCGATTGTGTTTTTTAGAGTATTTTTCACACACAGTGCTCTACCTAGATGAAAAAGTTGAAAATGAAATTTAAACTGAAAAGTGGAAACATCAGGAAGGAATAAGCACGAGCATGAAAAAAGGTACAAGTGGATTGCGATTACATCATTGTTTATCAAAGCATCATATTCAAATACAACTGTACGTAGCAGTTGACAAAGCAGTCGATTACAATGTTAAATCCAAAGACCAATTGTTGGGAAGAAACAACGAATGATGTGCATTTTTGCGAAAAACTCGCAATGCTGCATATCTCGGAAATTGACAATCAATTGTATGTGGTGAGACATCGGCGAACCATTTGAACCTCGTCTCGTACTGACAATATATTCGAGTCGCTCAATTTATTGATACATGACGCAAATGTTCCTCCGTTCGCCCCAAGTTCATTGTTCGCCAACATGAATGGACTCTGCCCGAGTGGATTGCGCATGTATGGATTCGTGCTCCTTGCGACTCGCTCAACGCCAGTGTTTCGTCCCTCGTCCGTCCCTTGATTCGGTCTAATGTCCCTTCTTGCTCTGTGTCCGTGCGTCCAAGTTGTCAGTTCGTATGACCCCATGGCTCTTTCGACCTGAAAGAAATGTCTTTATTGTATATGCATTCGAAAGGGATGGGAAATGGCTCGGTTTCACATCATTTTCCGGAAAAGATTCGTAGATTGAAAAACGATGAAACTCGTTGAAATTTTTGTAACATTAATGGAACATCGCAATAACATCGTCGTTGTTCAATCCATGGAGAAAAATTTTGAGTTTTTACTGTAATCATCTAGACAACTTGGCATTAAACATTTAACAGGTTTTTGCAAGTTGAAGGATATCACAGGATTTATTCCTTTTGCAAAATTTTCGACATTTTCTGCAAACAAGGCCATTAATGAACATTTTCTGAGATGCTGACAAATATTTTGGAATCTAGCGCTTAATCCAGAATTTTTAAAAATTTCCATGTTTCGTCGATTTCACAAAGTTTTCGAAATTCAGGACATGAAAAATACTCGACATTTTCAGGTTTTTTACAAATTCGTGCAACCTGTAAGATTTTTTTCTTTCAACGATACTTTTAGAGTGTTACAGTTTTTTTTTCAAAAATGGCGAAATACAATTTCGATGCACATTTTGCGGAATAGTTTTAATTAACACAACCTATGGGATTCTTGATTTTTCTTTTTATTTTACACATATTTGGACATTTGTAGATATGACCTTCGAATTCCTCAAATTTATAGTTCTTTTTTCTTTCTAACAATTTTCAAACTTTTCAAAGTGTTGCAATATATTCAAAACTTTCCTATGGTAGAAAATTGTGGCTAACTCATGGCCATTTTTTCGCAATTTTCTCATGTTTTTCCAATTACGTGAAGATGTATACGAAATTTCAAAAAATATACAAATTTCGAAAAAAAAACAAAAAAAAATGACAATAAACACAATCTACGACATTTGTAAACGTCTTTTGACCTTCAATTTAAAATGAAAATTTTGATAATCACTGGAAATTTTTAAAATCGTCAATTTTACGAAATTCTTCAAATGACGAACATAATCAAACGCGCAAGTTTTTGAATCATTCAAAAAATTTATTTCACTCATTCAGATTGTGAGATTTTGTTTTTTTCGTTTTCAAGATATTTATCATAGAAAATTTAAATACAGTATCATGCGAATCTCCCAGAAATTATATCATCATAAACAAAACTTGAACATTTTCGAACGCTTCCTTGATATTCCATCAACTTTTAGAATTTGTAATATTGATCGACAGTCTTCGAAATTTGCATGTTTTTGAATTTTCTCAAATAAGATGATAATAAAAAACGGACTCACGTCATCGAGACAGTTGGAAGCTGTCTCGTACTTGTTCTTTCCAAAGGGAAGATTTTGGACGCATCTCGTTATGTCGTCATTGAATCCCAGATATGTCCTACGCTCGGATTCCAGGTCTCTACGGTGGTTCGAGGTAGAATGAGTTGCTGCCAGCTTGTGTTGCATTTCATTACACACAGACATTGCGAGAGAAAGAATGCTCTTAAAAATGTGTAAGGTGCCCCCGCACTTTTCCCAATTGTAGCTGTTTTGAATATTCCGCTAGAGAGCAACAAATTATATCACACAATACAACTCAACAGTTGAAAAGTTAATACACGACACGTGTGCCTTGAGTTAGTAGTAAACACTTGATAAGCAGTTTACATTATATGCATGATTTTGAAAAATGCAAAATACAATAGACATGCATAAGATTTTATGTTTGACATACATATACATATTATTGTCAAGTATACTATTCATAGTGTTATTTTTCGAATCTGAATTTTCCAATCAAGTAACGGACATTAAATTGCTCGAATGAAATCTTGACGAGAAATGGACGAGAAATTAAGACTCGACGAAAATTCGACGATATGAGTTTAGATTTTTACCACTTGCAATTCGGCATTTAGAAAGTCGACAACGTCTTGATCTGAAGGGTTTTCATCGAATTGGAATAATCGTTGAGATGGAGCGTGCGCGGGCTCCTCGATTTCATGCTTGATTTGAGCCAGGCGGTTTCGTATTCTTCCTCCCAGCTCTCTTTCTTTATCTCTCATATATTTCTTTTGAGCTAGTTTTTCTCGGTAAGACCCGAATATGAAATCCAGATTGCCTGAAGCGCCACCACATAGCGTGACCTTGAAAAAACACACCCTTCGGTTTATTTTGAAATTCGCGAGGGAATCGAGTGCGAGGATGAGAGAAAACGCGAGGCTGGTGGGCGGTAGTGGTATTGACGTGGAATATTTTTGATAGGTGAAATACAACAAAATGCATCCTACCGATATATTCAAAATTTTTCACAATAAACGTAGTTTAACGAAATTTTCCACTTTTTCAGGTGTGTACTGAAATTTTGAAACGATCTGTGCACCATTGCTGCACATTTTCCATTTTTTTAAATTTAAAGGATATCAAAGGTTTTTTCGCAATGTTTCAGAATGGGCGGGATTTCTCGAAACTTGAGAAATTCATGAAAATATCCTAGAATTTTACCAATATTCTGAATTGATCTGAAATCTTCACACGTTGGATTTTTCAATATTATTTTTTTTTTTTTTTTTTTTTTTTCATGATTTTCGGAAATTTTGAATGAAATACGGAGTATTTGAACATCTTTCTCAAGTTTACTTCATTTGACGATTTTCATCGGAAATCAAACGAATCATTCTCCAAGAAAACATGATGAAAAATGAACATAATCTCAATGATTAAGCAGTATTTTCTGAAATACTTGCAAGTTTGTAAATTTTTTGATAATTACTGACAATCAGGAAAATTTGCTATGAATTTAAATTCCGAAATTCTTCCGTTTCTGAACATTAAGTTTAGTATTCGAAACTTTGTACATTTCCAACTTGCTTGGATTTCTCGGGATTCTTTCGCTTGACAAGTTTTTTTGACTTGTTAAAAAAATGCGACGCGTATATTTTCATGCACTTGCAGAAAAGATATGATTACGAAAATAATTCACGAAATTCATAGACTTTTTCTGCAATTCTGGACATTTACAAATTCCAATAACATGTATACAATGAGCGAAGTGAAATTTCTTTTATTTTCGAACAAAATATGAGCCATTTAAAGGCGTTTGAATTTTGGGGAAATTCGTTTTACCCTTAAAAACTTTTCGTACCTCGTGTATCTTTTTGTATAATTTTTTAGATTTCGATTAGAAAATGAGAAAAATACTCAATTTAAGAAACACGATGAAGAGCACAATATACGAAATGTATGGGCATCTGCAATTCTACAGATTATTCTGATTTTTTGTAGAATTATCGACAGACAGATGTTCATGATTGCCAGTTTTTGTATTGATTGAAATGCTGACGATGAGGGGCCGGAAAGCATAGATAGCGACAGCCGCCGCGCGCGGGACAGTTGGAGAATGAAGGAACGAGGGGCCGAGTGAGCCGACCTTTCTCGAGGTTCCACCACTATCCTCCGTCTCCAACTGTCCCGCGCGCGGCGGCTGTCGCTATCTATGCTTTCCGGCCCCTCACTGCACAGTTGAACGTGAAAAAATTACTGGCGGAATTTGCCCTATTATATACTGATTCCCCAGGTCATCAATTTTCCAAAAGAGGCTTTAGTTCGCGAACATCGTTTTTCAATGTTATTAACGAAAATAGGCAAAAAATGCGCGTAAAATGTAAATGTAAAATCGGATGTACATGTCCGATTTGAAAAGAAAAAATAACTATTTTCTTGCTCTCGATGAGGGGAATCCATTGCCCCGCTTTTTTTTGCGAAAACATCATTATTTCAGCAAGTTGATGTTGCTGACGTAAAGGCGTTTTATTTTTCGGAAAAAAGTCTGTTTACTATTCCGGCAGTTCTCTCTTCTTTACACCGACTTGGACTTTACACTCTCTATTATTTGGGCGAGCGAATGGTCGAATTAGACACAGAGATATACTCCGATTTAAGATTCTCATTAAAAAAGCATCGTCCAGCTTCAAGCAGGTTTTAGAAGAGAGAAATGCCGGAGTAGTTTACAGACCTTTCTCCGAAAAATAAAACGGCCTTTATCTCAGCAACATCAACTTGCTGAAATAATGATGTTTTCGCGAAAATAAGTGGGAAAATGGATTCTTCTCATCGAGAGCAAGAAAATAGTTATTTTTTCTTTTCAAATCGGACATGTACATCCGATTTTACATTTACATTTTACGCGCATTTTTTGCCTATTTTCGTTAATAACATTGAAAAACGATGTCCGCGAACTAAAGCCTCTTTTGGAAAATTGATGACCTGGGGAATCAGTATATAATAGGGAAAATTCCGCCAGTCAAATTTTGCCGAACTGCGTGTTATTGCTAGCATAATGCAAATCACCAAGTTTTTCAAAAGTATGCCTTACTCATGAAAATGCGTTGCAATTTTTCGGTCCTTAACAAATTTTTCAGATTCCTCATAAAAATTGAATAACATTATCTCGCGCACAAATACGCATGAGCAATATTTCAAAATCGATAAACATTTTCTCAAACTCTGTAGATTTTTCAAACTTTTCAGAACTATCAATAATTTTGAATATTCCGACTTTTTCGAATTTCACGAAACTTGCTAATTTTTTGCTCAAGTTGCTATTTTCGATTTTATTTTTCCAAAATTCTAACAAAGTTCAGCATAGCACGAGCTTTTTTTCTGAGCATTTAAATCTCAAAACAATTTATCGTACTCATTGGGATGTACGTGATTCCTAAGCTTTCCAATCCCTTTAGATTTGTATATTAAAAATCGCACGCTACATGCATCTTTCAAAAACATATGGCAATGAAGATTTTCCCTCGTAAGTTCAGAAAATGCATATCACCACCTCCGAATACAATACCGACGCATATAACAACGTAAGAAACGATGATTTTCAAGAGACAGTGAAAAATATCAGTTGCCAAAGAGTAATTAGTACTCACCGCCACGAGGAGTGAAGCGACGAGAATCGTTGACGTGGGCATGTTTGCTGGTTATTGCTGGTTATTGGACAACTTGAGAAACTCGATCGAGCTCGAATTTCGGCTCGCTTTTTATACCCCTCGTTCGCATCATGGTTGCAATTGTTGTAATAACAAGGTCGTCTATCAAATCATTCCAAGAAAAACATTTATGAAACAGTCCTACAAGATTGAAGACAAATGATATCCACACGAGGAGAATCAAAGCCTTTTCTTTCTAATTTTATTTCCATTGCTTCCACATTTGTTTTTGCAACTTATACTTGGATTTCCGGAGAGTGTCATTGTTCAAAATCGTTTTTTTTTTCAACACCTCTGCTCCTTATCATTCTTTCCGAAGAACCGTGTCATTTTACTGCTGAATTGTCAGTCATAGTCGCGAAATTAATGAGATTGTGTAATGGTAGGTGTAATTTGAGTCTGATTTTCTGAGCAATCAATAAATGATACAACGAATTTTACGATTTCTTCCAACATGATATCCAGAATTATTTTAAGAAAAAATGAGTTTTTGAAAGTCCAGTTATCAACTCATTGAGAAAAAAAAACTATGATAGACGTCGCTGTGAGTATGATTTTTTCTGGAAAATTCTTATATATCGTTGTTATTCGGGTAAATTCATGAAAAAAAACTTGCTATCATTCATCAAATGTTCAAGTCGTTCGGGCAATCATTAAATGATACGGTGAAGACTGAACGATTTTTTTTTACAAAAAGAAAACGTGGTCTCAAATCAGTTTTTTTTTTTTTTTTTTTTTTTTTTTTTTTTTTTCTTTCAAAATGATGTACTCATTTTTACATGGACATAACATTTTTGGTAATTTTTTAACTGTACTTAATTGTAAAATTAGTTATTCTTACATGCCGTTGAAAAATGTCCAGTAAGATATAAAAAAAAGATTGTGAAAGTTGAACGCGTTTTTAGGGTGTCATTCTAAAAAATAAGATTTACACATGAATTAACAAGTTTTAATTTGAAATAACGAGTTGTTCGAGATAAGCAACTTTATCACCAGTTTCTTGTACATATTATATACCATGAATGATTTGTAAATATCTTGATTTTCAAAGTAAACCGACAAAAAATACTTCCGCGGTGTGTATGGCATATTTTTCGAATATGGAAATACAGTAGAAGTAGAGTAAACGAAATTCTTTTTAAAAAAGTTATAATACTGTAGAACAAGTAACGACAGCGACGGTCGTAATTCGACTGTAATTTGCGGTGAGCCGCATCTTAATGGAATCAGAAGAAATCTAATCAGTTTGAAAAAAATAGCTTTTTCGAAATGAAAGAAAAATCCGTCGCGATGAAAAACTCTTCCAGAGATTCTTATAAATAAGTATATTGAAAAAAAAGAAAAACAATTGTTTTTTTATTCTGGAGAAAATTTGGATGCATTACTTGTAATTAAAAAAAATTCCAGAAACAGTTCAGCAGCAAGCAAACAATGCTGCGAGTACTCGATTATTACAGTGATGTAATTGAACGAAATTCCAAAAAAATTGTTCAACTCAAATCACGAAATAAAAAAAAAAGAACTTGATTAGACGTCCTTTCAAATATGGGATGGTGAAAATTACTTTCAAATTTCTTGGTTTTCACCAGGATGTAAATAAAATGACTTTTCACGATACGTGTATCTTCCCTACGCCTTTCCATATCCGCGGAGCGGCCCAAAGGTTCCTGTTTTCGACAAATGAATGGCGGTCCGAGCGGAAATACCTCCTCACAATCCCAACACAACAAAACTGCTTCTCCGTCGGGGCAGAAGAACTTTTCTGCCCTGACGGGAGAAGCGCTCCGTTTGCCTTGGAATGTTGAGCCCAGGCCGCTACTCATTATTCACGAGTGCCAACTGTTTTGGTCTCGTCTGAAAAATCCAACTTGTGTCCCAAGAAGCGGAATATACTATTTGGTTCTTGGAAAATACATTAAGTATGTAAAAACAGTATGAAAGTCTTTTGCAAAACTCGTAAAAAAAATTACGATTGTGGCGGTCAAAATATGACCGTGTTTCCAGATAATGTATCTTCACAATAAAATATGAGAAAAAATTATCAACATTTAAGAAGGAAGCAAGTTTTTGAAAATGAAATCATACATCTATCCAGAAATAGAACTTTTCTAGACATCATGAACCAATGTCACTTTTTACATTTATTTTATTCAATTCATCATCATCTAAAATACCGTATATCTAACTTTGTCACTCGCCACATTTTATTCACTTCATTCTTCTAAATCCGCAAAATCTACACCCTCAAGTTTAGAGTAATAAATCATTTTTTTTGCACTCGGATTCGTTTTTTTTTTTTTTTTTTTTTTTTTTTTTTTTTCATACATTTTTAAATGATAGCCTTACAATAGGTTATTGATCGTACTTAAAAAGGCAAATGATGGTAATAATTTTGTCCAAAAATTTACCATAATGCAGTTTTTACAGAAAACAGATTTTCACTGTGATATTGCTCTAAACGCCGAATTTCAATTCTATTGCATTATTATCGCTAATCATTATGCACATCGCACTCGTCTGTTTGTCGTATGCTTGTCATACGATTGAATTTTCCGTTTTATTTTTAGCCTCAGTTCACAAAAACTCATAACATTAATGTACGCGTGATAAAGCTAATGTGGAATAAAATAGTCTATGAAGAAACAGTACGTAAAGAGTTGTGAGAATGATTTGCAAGTTTCAACAACAACGTCGTTTAGTATAATTTCAGTAGTGATTTATACCAACTACTGCGGACATTTCATTGGAAAAATGGTCCTAATAATAGACAAGTCGACAATGTTTGAAAAAAAAAAAAAAAAACCTTAAAAAATTCGAAACTCGGAAAAAACGTATTATCAATGATCTGCTGGCACCTTGGATACAGCTAATGGATGGATGATTTTACTACTCGACTCTGAGAGTGCTTAAAAAAATAGTATGATAAGAATTCGATCAACTGGTACCAGCTGTGTAACCGTAAAATACATGACCCCACTGTTAAAAATTATTCGAATTGCTGCCCTTATTCTGAATGTAGAATTTCGAATAAATTTTAAACAGGAAAATGGAAAATATAACTATTAGGGTGTCACTTATTCTCGCGATGTCGGGATTATTTCTATTCCATTGGTTCTGAATCCGTCGAGATATTGAAAAAATGTTCTTGTACAGTCTAAAGCAAGTCGGACATGATGAGCACATGCCACAAAATGACTGAAATCGTGAATGAGATTTACATGTAGTGCGTCATACGTTTTCTTCGAAAATTCGTATATTGTGAAAAACTTGAGATGAATGTTCGGCACTTGGCATAGTTGGAGTGTATGAGTATAACGTAATGTTCAAGACCTCATTTTTCTGGCATTTCCTGCCACTGTTATCTATGTCTTACAAGCACCGAAAAAAGGTAAGCAAGTACTTTTTCGGTACTTGTAAAACATATAGATAACAGCGACAGAAAATTGCATAAAAATTTGGTCTTGAACGTCACATTGTACCCTCAAACTATGCCACGTTTGAGGCATTTATCTCAAGTTTTTTACAAAATATGAGTTTTCGAAGAAAACGTATGTGAAATGACATGTAAATCCCATTTCAAACTTGAGTCATCTTGTGGCACGTGTTAATCATGCCCGATCTTTACCGAATTTCTTTTTTAATATCTTGATTGATGTACATCCGCGTAATGAAAAAATTCCGACATGGCCAAAATAAGTGACGCACTAATAACTATGTAGCAAAATTTTTAACATAATTTAGGTATACTGAAACGCACGATATTCACGAATACCTATAGTGTATTGCAATTACTCATTCCTGAGTGAAAATACCAAAATTCATAGATTCGATGTACAACTTGTTGCATGAATTTGTTTGTCGGTAGCAGTAAATGAAATCCATTTCAGAATTTCGAAAAAAGGACTCACAATGATGTTGATACAATGCCTACCCTGTTCTTCTTACGACACTTTCAGAGTCGAGCAGTAAAATCGTCTATCCATCAGCTGTATCCACTGTTTAAACAGATCATTGCTATTAAATGACTCGCAAAGGACTCATTATGCAAAGATAAATGAGTCGACTGCTCAGTTTGCAACTCGGAAAAAAGCCAAGAAATGAAATTACTTTTTGACTAGCTGAATACAAATATGGCAGAGAAAACATGAAAAATTCTATATAATTTATTTTCTATTTATTGACAGGACAAGAAGGAGCGAAAAGTGGATTTTTTGCATTGAATTTTAGAAAAAAAAAGGTTACAGGACAACACATCTTAGAGTGGTTAACAAGAACAAGTATGAGAATGCATATTCACGCAAATCGTTAGTCCGCTTTGTAATCAGGTTACTGCAAAAATTATATAGTCATTTAGTCACACCACAGAAGGTCAAAACAAAAAAATACAGGTTTAAAGGCTGCACGTGAATTGTCCAATATAGGCCCATGTGAACCCAAGCAATAATTTATTCAGTCCACCTTTCGTTTCAAATTTATTTACATATAAAAAACTTGATTACAAATTTTCAAAAGCACTTCAGTATGGAAAGTACACGAAAAACATTAAGTAACCTTGAACAATTAAACTGTACCTTTTATTTTGTAAATTGCTTTTTCTAGAGTGCTATTTCAATAGTACTGGCCGATTTTTGTATTTTTAATAACTTTTGAACAAAGGATCGACTCGCGAATTTTTTACTTGGGCTAACGTAGACTCGCCTTAGACATCGAACCGCAGCCTCAGATTTATATTTTTATTAATGTTATGGCCTTCTGCAACGTAATCTAGTGACATTTTTGTTTTTGCGATAAGTTTGCAGCAAAGTGTGGACTAACGATATATTTTCACGGACTTATATATGGAGCTACGATAGACGATTGAAGCTACAGTTAATTTTGCTTAAAAAAGCGCATTTCAGAGTTGTCATTTCCTAAAGCTCCCTACGAAAGTTTTCTCATGTGATGGCGAAAAAAGTAATTTATTCGTATCGTCTGAGAAAATGATTTTCATGTAATTGACAAGTTTACGAAATTCGAAAATTCGACTTTTTCATTTTCCATTCCGAATCCTCATACGTATATTCGAATCGGGAGAATTCGATATGTCAATCAAAACTCAAGTGTTTAGGTTCTGGATGAACGTAGCAAATTTTTCTCATGCGATACCTAAGGTAAAAGAATATGCTGAAAATATTGGCGACTCTGTTATTATTTTTCAACCGAATGAGGAGGAAATTGACGAATAAAATACATTTGGATGTAATGATTAGCTATCAATCATTGATAATACTAGTCGATGGATTGAGTTTTTTTACTGTGTGATAAATAATTTTGAAATCTTTCCACCGAAAAATGAACGATGAGGATATCTTGAAAGAGCATCATCAGACTCCAAGGCAAAAATTGGGAGACATAATTCATACAACGTATTATTCTTTCGATTCAATATTTCTCCAAAGTTGGAGTATAATTTATGGCACAACGTGAGTAAAAAACAGGCAGTAATTGAAACATTATTATGTGATATATTACTCGAGTTTGTGGGCAGAGTTGACATTCTCCATAAAACACTTGGAAAAATAATAAGTAAACACGTGATTTCGTTTTAATCGGTTGTATCGTTTATTGCAGAAAACTACAGATTGTTGTCTCGAAGAAGACAATCACGTTAATTACAATGCTGAGAATCAGGCAGGCATCCTGGCATTCGCCACAGTATCGTACGTTATAATTTCATTATAACGATTCGTTTTTTAAATACGTTTGTAACAACATGAAATCATTCTGGATTTTCGTCCACGCACTTTTTGAATGCTGCCACTGGATCCTCAACTTGGGGCGACCGAGGTGATTGGTCAAGGCATGACAAATTGACAGTCAACGCTGCTCGTGGACTTTGGCGGATCGTGTCTTTCGCTTCTGGGATCGGTTTCGCGCTTTTCGTCATTTTTTCATGAACCTGTGAACAATGAAAAATGTTTTCGCCGGTGAGTACACGCCTCGACTTGCCTCGACTTGATACGTATAGGCACGCGAGCTGAATAAGTATGTCATTCGTACAAAAGAATACACACGACTTTGCAGCATGAGAACATTAACGACTCGTAGTGATTTATTTTAATTTATCGAGTGGAAGGAAAAGAAATTTATTTCCACTCGTAGCAACTACCGTCATCGAGTCATCGTCATTAAAAAGCTGCAACTTTATACTGGAAATTTTTATTCACGCCAGTCAAATGTCACCAAGAGGAAATGCATGTTCCACTGTGATATCATTTGATTCTTGAGATTAGACTTGTGCTCCTTTTAGCTTTTATTTTTCTAGAATTATTCGGGCAACCAATTTGAGTAAGTAATTGGCATCAGTTTTTTGCACCAACTGTACATTTTTTTGTAATTTTCTACCTTGCGCTTTAGAGTTTGGTTATGTCGCAAAAACTTACGTTTGCCATTCGATTGAGAGCTGTGTGGTGGTGCTTGGTATAGTGACACGATGAGAAAAAGTTATTCGAGTATAAAACCGAAGGAAGCCTAGCTGAATCAGTTTATTATTATATTAAATTACACCCGTTATATTGCAAAACACGCCTGAAAAATCGTCAATTTAGCCTTTTTCAGTCCAATAAACATCGTGCATTAAATGTCGTTGACACGCATGTTTAACGATGCTTTTTAGCATTGCGCAGTGATAGAAATACATTAATGAGGTGTCAAAATGAGTGGGAATGGTATATTGCATATCAAGGGGGAGAACAGCGTCTTTTCGCGAGTTCCGAGAATGTTGCCTGAGCCGTGAAAAGACTCTCCCCCGTGATATGCGGGGCGGGGGGGGGGGGGGGGAGTCTTTTTTTGGTAGCCACACAAAATGAGAAGCGAGCTTTGGCTGCTCGCGGATTGAGCGTAAGAGTCCCCTTTTCGAGCCACGGCTTCTTTCACTGACTCGAAAAGGGGACTCTTACGCTCAATCCGCGAGCAGCAAAACACGCTCATTTTATGTGGCTACCATAAAAAGCATCGTTAAACATGCGTGTCAACGACATTTAATGCACGATGTTTATTGGACTGAAAAAGGCTAAATTGACGATTTTTCAGGGGTGTTTCGCAATAAAATGGGTGTCATTTAATATAATAATAAACTGATTCAGCTAGGTTTCCTTCGGTTTTATTTCTCGACGACGATGTCATTATCCTCACGGTAATAATGACATCGTCATCCAGCAAATGCGCCTTAATAAAAAAAAAAAAAAAAAAAAAAAAAAACAGTAACGATTTCGATGTATATAAAAAAAAAGGTTTTCCCATATTTTTAACATTCGCAAAAGAATTTCAATACTCTACTCGCAGACTTTGCCAGTTTTATAAATAGTTATTTATTGGAATCATAGGTTGTTCAGCTCTTTCAAGTACTATGCATACAATGTCATAAGGAAAAAAATACCACACCATCGAGAATCTAATTTCGACAATTAAATTTTTTATCAATATCAATTAAGTCAATTCAAATGAACTTGAAGATATAATGAAATTGCATTGGACATGAGATTCAAATAATTCAAATGCTCTGGGTCAACTTCAGGGAGTTGAGGATTCAAGTAAGCATTCAACCAATTCAACTGGCCGCACCCATTTGGGACAATGGCCGCGAATCAACTTCACAGTGTACAACGGTGTATGCACCTACACACTGCTACGCGCGAAATATAACTATGCATTGCAATTCCAATGTGCAGAAATGCAAATATAAATGCAAATTTTTCATTGCAAAAGAATTTATTTGCCTATGCGCACAGTTGTGAAAATCGAGAATGCAGTTTGTGTTTGAAGGGCAGCTCAAAAAACAACCCCAAATATGAAATTGGCTGCGGATCGAAGTACACGGGGAAATGTCGAATCACAACTCAAACAAATTCTCCTGATCGAGGAACAGAAACAACGTTTTCAGGTTAGGTTGTTCTTTTTTATTTATATTCGATGCAATTCAATGGTTCCGAATGGTTCGTTGAACAAGTGAAGAGCCGAGTAATTTTTCGCTAGAATCACAAGTCACGTGAAATTCGTTATAAATCATGACGCGGCGAATGTGTTTTCATTAGTATTGCAAAATTAGGATTTCCAGCTTTTACTCTACAAACTTTTTCAATTAATTTTTTAAGCGAGCGTATGTGAAAAAATGCAGGTTTTTTGCCCTATCGATTTTCGTTTGCAGGAAATTATTATTATAAAAACTGTCTTTTTATATTTCAGGATTTTATATTCATAGATGTTTTGATTTCTTCATCCGGCACTATTGAGAAATTTAAACGTACTCATTTCACAATATTAGGTTAAAAAATTGATCAGCTTTTATGAAGCTCCGATTGAATAAACTGTATTTATTTTTTCAAAAATTAATCCAAAAACTAAATTACTTGCTCGAATCAAGTTGTTTTAAATAACGAACCACTTGATTTACAAAATTTTTTTCATTCGCAAAAATTTATTTTATTGTTTTATTCATTTGCTCTTGCCATTTTGAAATTTGACACTCTTAGATTGTTAATTTCTCATGAAAAATCGTCGAAGAATTTTTTCATATCCATTCCTCGCTATCATATTCGAAAATGATGAAAATATTTTAAGGCTCATATAAATAAACTAAATTAATTCATCAACTTGATGTTTCAGAAGAAAAAATAACAAAATTAGCTAAATTTGATAAAAATATTAGTTGAAAAATCCTCTAATTTATTAACGAAATCTATATCTAGGCATAAAAATTTAATTCAGTATAAAACAGTAATATACACTATAGTATAACATTAACAAACTGAATATATTTTTCAAGTGAATCGATAAAAATGTCGGTACAATTTATCTACAAAAGTAATTTATTTAGATCCAAATTGAATACATTTATATAACATTTATGCAATTACAGTTTGTTTCTTTTGTCAATTTCAAATGTTTTCATTCTCAAATGTTATGGTTTTCATTTGACAATGTTCGCAAATTCTTTGATATCCATTTTTTACTGTTGAACCTGGAAATTATAAAAATTATACATACCATGCCTGAAATCATGAAATAAATGAATTGATACAGGAAATTTTCAAATTTAATTCATCTGAAACGAAATAATTTAAAATCCAAGTAAATTAATAAAATGAATGATTGAAAATTATCCAATACATAATGAAGCAATTCATTTACAAAATATATGTACTAAGTATGTATCAATGAGTGATAATTCGAATGAAATAAATCCATCAAATCTATTAACCATACCCCTTTGAACAAAGTAAATTGAAACAATTGAACAGATTGATTAAACAAAGTGTGTCCTCGTACTTTTGTAGCTTATGACAAACGCATTTATTTATATTAAAAATATTTTACATACAATAATTTGAATATATGTAAAATTTATTCACAAAGAAATTTGTTGATGGAGTTATTATAAATTATCAAGCTTTCGATGAATATATTTTTGTACTTTCAAGATTACTAATGAGAGTTTCTTTCAGGTTTTCGTACACCATTTGACCGACATTTGCTGGGAAACTTGCATGGATACGCCGAGCACAAAACTCGCGGAAAAAACAAGTCGATGCTTAGTTAACTGCGTCGATCGTTTCATCGACACGACAGGATTCGTCGCGAGTCGACTCAAAAGCACCAATTTGCCATAAACCTTAGTATCTCTGAGTATAATGCCACCGGGATCTCCAAACTCATCGAAATTGTGAAAATATTCAAGTGAAAAAAAAAAATGTTTGCTCGAGTGCGCAATTTCCTGAACCGCCACAGGAGGAAATTCATAATCAGCGGTATACTTGTTGGAAGTTTCGTCCTTGTTTTGAGATACACTCAGAGAAAAATTCGGGAATGGCAGGTGATTGAAGAAATTGTACAAATCTTGATGATTATGAATATTTTTTCGAAAATGCTGAAAAATAACAAAATTTAGAATAAAAAAGATTTCCATCCTCCACTAAGATGAAAGTAATGAATATTGAAAAATGTCAAACAGTGTTTCATTAATATCAATAATTATTTAATATTCATTGATCCTTGTCAGTCATTGATTACTCTAATGATGATGATGATGATGATGATGATGATGATGATGATAATAATAATAATAATAATATCTAATTAAATGTTTTTGTTATTTAACGCGTGATTTTTCCTTTTTGTCACCAGGAAAAAGAAATCCGCGACCTCCTGGACCGCGCCAAACGCCAACAACATTTCGAGAGCACCGAGCGAACCTGCGACCAAACGATACTCACCCTGGCGACGACCTTGAGGAAATGCATGACCAAGGAAATGGACACGGAAAAGATAGTCCAACAATTGAAAAGCGGAACCACGGAAAAAATTGCCGCCTGGAACAGTCTGAAAGTCCTGGCGATCGCCAGATCAACAGTCGTCGTCTACTCCCAGGCGATGCTCGTCGCGACCTTGAGAATACAGCTCAACATCGTCGGAGGCTACGTCTATCGCGATTCGCAAAACTCGGCGCAACCATCAATGGCCGATGAAAATGTGCGACAAAAGTATTTGTCCCTCTGCGGTTATTTCATGGACGAGGGAATGCGAAAGTTGAGCGACTTTGTCAAGGAAAAATCCCAGGTCGTGACGGCGTCCATATCCTTGAAGGAAAAGCTCTGTCTCAGGGACATTGAGCAGATTTACTGGTCAGTGGTGTCCTCGATCATGGCGGATTCCAGGGATCCTGTGAAAAACTTGGCGTTTTACATGTTGCCTCCGGATCCGGGGACGACCAGAGATGAAAGGGAAATTTGGAGGAAAATGGTGGGAGAGACGATGGAGCTGCTGGGCAGCGAGGAGGTCCAGCATTTGATCAGGAATACCATTGCCAGCGGTTTTCGTATTATTATTGATCATATAGCTGAGTACTTCGTCAAGGCGCCGGAGGTCGGGAATGGGGCCAGGAGCTGGGCGCCGTTGCCGGGACCTTCGAGTGCCACTGAGACATCTTGGGTGAGTTTATTGATTTTCGTTGGTCAAGGATTGGGATTGGCCCTGGAAAATTAGGATCTCCTCGATTTGTTTGGATTATAATGCAACTTATCTGTATTTATACAATATTGAACAATAGGCTCATAGCGCTTCATAACTACCATGTTAAATTTACTTACAATTCAAAATATTCAATTATATGCTCAACTTATTTCACTTCAACTTATATTGCTTCTCTATTTGGTTGAAATTTTATTGAGTTTTTATGTTTTATGATATTTCAAAATTTTTCTCTTTCACTAATGAAATAAAATTATTCTAAAAATACTTATAAATTTATTCGATGCTTTAATTCCACTTTGATTCAACTGGTGTACTCGAGACATTATTCTACTTTCCATTGAAACAAAAAAATGTTGCTCATTGAAATTTCAAGACTCTTATGGAGTATTTTAAAATTATCAATGATTTCTGTATGATCACGCATTTTTTTAATTTTTCAAAATTTCAGAAACATGACAGTTTCTGTAGTTTCACGACAAATTTCGAAAATTTTTCACTAGAATTTTAGTGAAATTAAACTTACATACTCTGATTTTTTACATGATTATTCCAACTTTTTAGTTATAGATAATCTTGTAAATTTTTACGTATTTTTGAATGGTTTTGAAACATTCCAGAAAAAAAAATTCATTGAAAGTTGCAAAGTTGTTATTATCTCCGTACGATTAATCGTTTTTTGGCTTAAAAAAATTTTAAGAATATGACACACTTTCTGAATATTTAAAAAGATGTTGCACTATTTTTCATCATCTTGAAAAATTTTCATTTTTTTCAGACTTATTGGCAATGTACCAAGTTGTCAATTATTTATAATCATTGATAATCTCCACGATTTCTCAATCTATATAAATTCTCGCTTTGGGCAAAAATCACTTTTATTCGGTTTTTCAATGCATACTGATCTATTTTATGTTGATAATTATTGTAGACTGGGGAAAATTTGAAAATTTCTAAAACCACAAAATCCGTGTAATATTCTTGAAATTTTTTCAAGTTGAAAAATGTGTCATCCCATAAAGATGATCGAAAATTTTTAAAATATCAATGAATACCTTACGAATTTTAGGAATTGAATAAAATTAAAACATACATCGACATTTTTAAAGATTATCAATAACGCTAAAAATTTTGAGAAATTCTGTCAAATTTCAGAGTCATTGATTAAAAAATTGATGTCATAGTATGCGGAATATTTCCAAAATTTTCTGTATTCTTATAATTGTTCAAAATGAAAAAAATCTCTCATCGTACCTGCATCATCAATGTGCAATCTGCAATTTCTGATGCTTCCTAATAATTTGAAATTATTAGAAATTCAAGAAATTGATAATGAATCTTGAAAATTCCGCAAAATTGTGAAATTTCAGAAAAAGATGATCAACTTTCAAGGCTGTGTTGTAATGTTTCTGAATTTCTCAAGAATCGAAAAATGTTTCATCATACAAAAATCCTCGATGATTTCACAAATTTGCCCAATAAATAATCTTTGAAATTTCAACAAGCAACACGCGTATTTCGTTGTCGTTGAAAAACAAAATCATGTCTCGAATACACCTGTTGAATTGAAATAAAAAAACAAAAAAAATGGGAATGACGAAATATTGTTCGGATATGAAATTATAGGGGAAAATGGATGGGTTCATGGGCATGAATAAGACTGAGATGCCGATGGCGAAATTGATACCAATTCTGAATGGGCAAGTTCCTGCAAATCCCAACCCCGGTGACGTGCCTTCGGATTGGTTACAGCGACTTATTCTCAATGAAAAATACAAAGCTCTAGGGGCCGACGTGTACGAAAAATTTAGTCATTAAATTCCGAGTTGCATTATTTATTTTTCATTTTTTTATTCCTCTGGAGGGTAATTCGTATCTTGACCTGGTCGAGAAATGGAGAAAGTAATCAAGTTGTTAAATGTTTTTGGTTTGTCGAATTTGGGCATAATCTGTGTACTATAATTTATGTAACATTGATTTATCATAATAGCGCAATGCGGTAACTGTGTGATAAAATGAGGTGATAGGTTTTCGAAAGATATGACACTCGAGTTATTAATAAACAAATAAATACTTTGTACAGCATCAAGGCACGAGTATTTATTCGACCATTATTTTTATGAGACTCAATTTTCTTTTTTTTTTTTTGCCGTCTTGGTGCTGGAATTTGAAGGAAAATAAGGCTTATATTTCAATCCGCCAATATCGACGATTTTGAATTTCGTCGTCGATTTTCCTTTCCAGTCAATTTCCGCATTTTTCAGAGAGTTTATATATTATAAAGGTACGAAAAGCATATTTATTTTTCTCTGAACATATAGTTTATTGAACTAGATTTTTTTCGTACAACTACAGGTTCGGTTACTTTTATAATAATCACTGATTATCAGTAGTACAAAAATAAAGTATTTCAAAATTATTTCTAGTAAATAGAAATGCAAATAGTGGGACAATTGATTAGAAAAATAGTTTTATTCATGGTACGGAACGAATCAGTATTGAATACCAATGTATTCTTGAAATACTCCAGTTTTCTTTTAAATTGATTCATGTAAAACTATGAGTGTTGTATAAATCAATGTAATAATATATATAATTGATAATAATATGAACAATATAAATAAACCAATGAAAATTCTCTGTTATTATCGCAATCATAGCGATAAAAAATAAGAAATAGTAATACAGCGAAAAATCACAAAAAATCGAGCCAAAGTCGTACTTTTTCAAAAAACAAAAGAATTAAAAAAATTCTCTTCTGATATCGCGATCACAGCGATCAAAAGTGTTAAGTAATTAGATAATGATAGAATACATAAAAAATCGACTTTGAAAAATCACAAAAAATAAAGCGAAAGTTGTACCTTACAAAAAAAAGTAATCTTGGATAGCTTTTGAGAACTGTCCTGTAAAAGGTTTTTTTTTTTTTTTTTTTTTATTGATTGTTGGAAATAATTTCACGTGTGACCAACGATCGGCGAATCCCCAGCGTGAGCTTGGCTTTTTTTATACTTGGTTAAATCAATTGTGATCAATTTTGGCGAGTGATTCTGAAAATATCAACAAGTTTATTAATAATGTTTCAACCCACGAGTTTTTCGCACTTTCGACTAAAACAAGGTCTCCATTTTCTTTATTTTTCTAAAGAAAAATTAGGTTAAAAAATGAGAGATTTTTTCATCAAAAATTTAATACTCGATTATTATTATTTAACTGCATGTACTGCAAAATTACTGCATTTTTGAATAGTTATCATTTAAAAAAATAAAATCTCGATTCTGACAATTTGCAAAATTCGTATGCAGTAATTGTAAAAGTGAATAATTTTTAAATTGTGCTTGGATTCGATTAAGACTTGGACGTCGAGAATAAAAAAATTCATCTCACTGAGATTTCAACTAATAAGAAATCAGTCATTTAAAATATCGAATCTCATGAATTCGTTGCGGCGATGTTTTGCATTAAAAAATAAAAGTCAGAAAGATAGGGGAGAAATGAAAATATTGGAAATTGTTAAAATTTTGCATGATAAATT
The DNA here is from genome assembly GCA_028476575.1 of Platygaster robiniae. Classification (NCBI taxonomy): domain Eukaryota; kingdom Metazoa; phylum Arthropoda; class Insecta; order Hymenoptera; family Platygastridae; genus Platygaster; species Platygaster robiniae. The sequence continues at coordinate 184,950 of CM052022.1, forward strand.
AAATTGACTGCATTGAAATAAATATATAATAATAAATGAAGAAACGTGTTTTAAATTTAACAATTTTCCCTCGAAAATTTTCTATCAAATTACCTGCAATAGCTAAAAAAGTTGAAAAAATTGTTAAATCAACGAATGAAAAATAGTTTCAAGTATAGTTTTAATTATTGCAGTATAAAAACTTTAAATTACAAAATATTTGTAATGTCGATATTATTTAGGATGAGAAATTTTCAGAACGACAAAAATTTCTCCTTACGAAAACAAATTGTGAATTCGCATTAGAATTTTTGTTGTTACTTAAAAGTTTTGTATTGAAACTGTACTGCAAAAAGTACGAATCATCTGAAAACACAGCAAATTCTTGATAATCCGAGAAAAGAATTCATAAATAAAAAATGTATGATTTACATATTTGTTTTTTCACAAAGTCATTGAATCAGAAAAGTGAATAAATGTGAGATCAACTTCTGTTGATAATTTGAAAATTAAGCAAGTATATGAAAAATAATTACCTTCAGTAATTGAATGATTAATTATAGATGTGAATATTTTGATTCTCTCACTGTTTGCTTCTTTTTTCAACTCTTTGTTTTATAGTAAATTCAATTTTAAAAAACATAAATCGGAGAAAGCTCTCAACAGCACGGATATTGAATTGATAGCTATCCATAGTGATTCGATAAATAAAAATAACTCGAATTGACTTGTCACTCCATTAAAAATATGTAACGAACGTATCGAATGAAAGCAAAGTGAAAAATTCGAGTCGGTAGCACGAAACGCGATTGCGAAGTAACAAACTAACTGGCTTTGAAAAAATGGCGTAGAGGTGATCGCTGTGCTCCAAAAGATGCGTATTCAAGCTCACTGCTATGATCTGCGTGGTATTTTTAGCTTTTTCGAAATATTTGCCAATGTTCCGAATGCTGCTGATATTCAGGGCCGCGTCAATTTCGTCCATGATCAGAACACTTGGTTTCCAACTGCAATTTAAAAATCCAAAAGTGATTCAACTATTCCATCATTATTATGATTGCCAGTCGCGCGTTTTTCGTACCTTTGCAAGGCGCACAAAAGTGCGAGTGCAGCAATAGTTTTTTCGCCGCCAGACAAATTTTCAATCACTTGGAAACGCTTGTGCGAACGGTAGCAATGTAATTGTATTCCGCCGGCGAAGCTGCATTCTGGATTTTCAGGCATGAGATACATTGACGCGTTCGGATCGTTCGTCAGTTCCTGCAAATACGGATATTAGAACGCGGCATTATTGAGGATCATTGTATTTATTAATCGCTCACAGCGAGATGCTTTACCTTATAAATTTGTTCGACTTTGCCGTTGATGGAATCCAACAATTGCTGCAATGTGCCATGACGCTCGTTGCGAACCATGCTGAATTCGACTGCGATTCGCTTGTGCATATTCCTTTTAGCCTTCAAAATTCTCGAGTTGTGCCGAACTGCGTTCATTCCGCTATCGATGCGCTCTTGCAAGTCGCTCGGAGGAACAATGCTCTGAAAATGTTATTAGCTTCACTCTTTGACTACTTGCCTTCCATCGAAGTGGCTTACCAATTCCTTAACTCTTGCTTCTTGCTCAGAATGAATATTTTTCAATTTTCCAAGCAGTTGTCGCTTTTGCCCGGAATCTCCATTCCTGAATTCGTCGGGCAGGCATGAGTAATCGAATTTGAGATGAAAATCATTGCAACAAATCTCGTCGATACCGCTGTTCTCGTCGATGGAGTCGCTGTTCCAATCGTACGCACTTTCGTGACTCAGTGGCAAAATTTCGCCATGCTTCACCTGAGAAAGAAAAGAAAATTCGAGAATATAAGCGTGAAATGTCATTTATTAGAATTATACATTATTGAAAGATATCGATTTCGTATTTATTTGTGAAATTCGGTGATTTTGTGACTATTGGTGAAATTTTATAATTCGCGATACACTGGAACCCCGATTTAAGACTTGAGCCGCCCCCTGAAAATTGGCTATCAATCATTCTTTCGGGAGACAACTTTTTTCCTGAAGAACCATGCGTTGCTTGAATTTTTTTAAAAGTGCACAAAAGTCATGCCATTCTTTTACCAGAATATTTTTGATTTTATCTTGTCGTGCGATTTTCAAGAGCAAAATTGCGTTTTGAAGCAGGAACGTCTTTTGTCCGCAATTATTCATTTCGTTCCTCAAATCGATAATCATTTTCTTCGATTTTTTCATTTCCCGACCGAGCGCGGAAATGGCCTTCTCAGTTGCTTCTCGCTTGTCTTTGAGGTCCTTTTCTTTCTCTTGGTTTTTCTCAAGATCCAAAGTTAGTGAGCCCAAAATGTTGGATACTTCCATTTCTTCGTTTGAGAGAACCCTCAACTTTGCTTCAAGCGTTTTCTTTTTTCCTATAATACGAAAAATAGGGCTAGGCATTTGAGTTTCTCGATGAAATTCTTCCTTTTGTACCTTGACACTCTTCTCTGCGTTTTTCTTCGTCTTCAATTTCCGATGTAATGCGCAACAGTTGTTTTTTCAAATCCAAGTCTTTTTGCCGGCGCTCTCTTAAAGCCCTGAAAGGCGAAGAGAATGTTTTCAATTCAAATGAAATTTTTTCAAAAAACTTGAAAAAACGCTTTAAAGAAAAGGCGATTACAAGAAAGTCGTGTTTTCGTATGCTTTGATGCTTTCGAGATTGTACTTGTCGCAAAACTTTGCGAAAACTTGTTTTTCGATCGCCTCAATTCGCGACTCCAGCTGCATTTTTTTCTGTGATGTTTCGCTGAAGGTACGTCCATTCTCTTCGATTTGAGACTCGAAAGATTTGACGTACGCCCCGAGTCTTGTCTCGGTTTCCTTCAGGCTTGCAAACTGTGAGAAAAAGTTGTTTCGCGAATTACTCGTCATTAGCGGAAAAAACAACTCGAAAACGCAGCTCAAAAAGCGTTCGCTTCTCCGGGGTGAATATTATTACCTGTTTTCTCAAAAATTCAACGGTGATCTCGTCACTTTGTTTTTGAGCTTGCAAATCTTGCAGTTGGCACAATTGTTTTTTCATTACTAGCAAGTCGGTGGCGCAAGAGCACAGATCGCATTTCAAAGTGATTCGCTCTTTCTCCAAGTCGTTCCTTTGAGCGTTTGTCCATTGCTCTGCCTTTTTTTCAAGGTTTGCCAATCCTCCAGAGAATATTCCAGATTTTGCGTACAAGCTTCCATTCAACGTGACGCACTGAAGTTTAAAGAAATGGTTGGAAAAGCTGTTTTATAATATCGATAGCTCCAGACATTTTCATCTCTTCCTCCATGACGAATGTTGAGCCAAAAAACACGTTCTTACGTCCACTTTTAGTTTTTGCGACAGTTCCATAGCTTCGTCTTCTTCTTCGCAAACAATCCTGTTTTTAAGTGCGAACATAACTGCCTTTGAAATGTCTCTGGGAGGTTCCGTTGGAAACTCAACGCAGTCGAAAGCAAATGTCAGATTCATGTGTCTGTAAAAAAAACTTGGTAAAAGAAAGAAACGTACCCTTCGAGGTTGAAATATGGACGCTTTTAATATTAATTGTGAAAAATTCCAACACTTACTGTCTGGAATGACACTAAGGATATTCAACAGTTGCGACATTTTCTAGAATACATTTCGTTTTGAAAAAACCTCGAAATAATATGAAAAACAGGTTTTGTCCTTGAAAAAATTTATTTTTTTCCTCCAATTTTTTTGCATATCCAGCCCCTGGGAAAATAGTTGATCCTAATACCTATGCCAGAAAATTTGCAAACTTTTTGTGAATTCAGTTCGTTCTGATAAACTACCTGAGCCTTTGGTCTATTTCTTCAACCCTGACGGTTTTCAGAGGAATGAAAGTAGCCACTGAAATTTTTTTTTCTTTGAGCAACTGAATGCATTCCATTGCAGTGATTTCGGTATCGACGATAAAAGAATTTCCATGAGCAAGAAAAAGCTTTGTTAGAGCAACAGCATATTTTTCTCGTTTCGGTGTGCATAAAACGTTCAGTCGTCCAATCTGAAATCCAAAACTTGTGAAAAAATGAAAGCTGTACGCAGAGAAGATTTCTGAGCAGGCTCGTACAATTTTTGATCCAAATCGTTTCACGAGTTGGCATTCCATCTCCAGCAATCTCGCTTGTTTCTTTTTCTCGCTCGCGCTGAAATTCACGTCTTCAAACTTGGCGTTCAAATGCTTTGCCCTTTGCGTCAGCTCTTCTTTTTTCGATTCCAATGCAGCAAGCTCATTTTCCATCTCCTTTATTTGCAAACCCATCGATTGGTCCGAGCAGCTTGCACGTTTGTCAAGTTGGCTCAATAATTTGTCCAACGACTCTTGGTTTTTTTCCATTTCTGATCTAGTGAATTGCAGCTTATGTTTCAACGTTTCATACTCGTTGCTCATCTTTGAAAGGCAGCATAGAATCGTCTGCAATTGCGTTTGCATTTCGTGAGTTTTCTCATTAGCTTTGACCCTGGCGACGGAGTACTCGGCGATCTGGAAAGCGCAAGTTTTGGTGTGTTTCTGAAATAGCTGGTATTTCGTAGTGTTGGCTACAAATCGATTTTCATTCGATGTCACGCTCATAATCGGTACATCGATGTAAGGAAAGATCACCTAACCGTCATTCGAATCGCCGCTGATTTTTCCTTTAATGAATTTTTCAAGTCAAAATTATTCAATTACCCAATTCGATAAATTCGAGTAATAAATAAATACGTATCGTGAAAAAGTGTGCGGGGTCAGTTTTTCAAACGAGAAAATCCCTAAGGGTAAAATTTAGGAAAATGCTATTGCTATCGAATATGAAAGGTTATGTATAAAAATAATGTACATTATTTTCATATAGTTAAGCAATTAATTGACAACAGATTAATTTGAAATAAATTGATTAAAGAAAAAAGATGACTCGACAGTTATGTTGTTAATTTATTATTATCGAAAATGAAAATAATTAATTTCTGATTCAAATAAGAAATATCAATTCGGAACATATTGTTTCTCGTTCAAAAGCAAAAAATCTTTTACTTGGTGGTTCATTGTGAAAAAGTTATTTTTGGAAGAACGATTCATCGAAAAACCAAAATTTCCAGAAAAAAATCCGTTAGAAAACACATTTTTGAAAATCCTTGTGCCCCAATTGTGAAAAAGGTTTCGATGTATGTGCTCGATTTTTTTCAAGAAAATCGAAAACATTTACGACATCGATTATGAATGACGTGGATTTTTCGTGGACACTAGTATTTCGTACGTGGACAGCAAGTTTGTTTGAATACAACTTAAATTACGAATTCTAATTTTTCTACTTTGAATATTTGCATTGAACGAAAGGAGTACGTAATACGTAAATAATCGCAATAATCGAATAATTACGTCAATACGTAATTATTCGAGTAAAAAGGCACGAGTGTGCATTGATAAGAATGTACTTGTTGTTCACTCGACTCATGATGACATTGTCCAGACGTTTGAGCCTCGGAATCTTGCAAAAGTCTTGCGACTTGATCTTTCTGACATAGAACGTGCTCTATCGTGGCCGAATGCTCCTGAAATTCCCTTTCGACCCTTGCAACGGCATTTTCCAAAGTTTTCTTTTTCTCGGCAATGTGTTCCAAGTGCGTCTTCGCTTGGATCGCCTCATAAGTCTTCTCGACGTCCATGGTCTGCTTGAGTTGCTCGGTTTCCATTTCCATCAGTTCCTTTTTCAATGAGCCCATTTCCATTTTCTTCACGTTGATTACACTCTCCAGATTCTCGATTTTCCCTTTGGCCTCGGCTTGAAAATCTTTCTCTTGTTCCCTCGCGAGCCCGAAATCGTTGATTTTGCTAAAGATCTCACTCTCGAGATTGTAAAGCATACACAGGCTTAGCTGCTCCAAGACTTTTTTCTGAAACAAGAACGAGAACTTTTCCAAATTCTGAAAGATTATGTATTGGAAATGCGAGTCTCACCAAATCCCTCGTAGCGATTTTTAGAGCAGAAACTTTTTGTTCCGTTTCCTTCAAGGATTTCTGATTCTGGAGTAAAGTTTTTTGCTTATTTTTGGCAGCATTCAGTTCAGTCGCAGCTTCTTCAGAGGCTTTTCTCAAACTGGAAATAACGTCCAGAAATATGCAGCAGTGCAAGATTTTTTAATCGTTGGATCTAATTTAATTCGGAATTACATGTCGTATCGCGCTTTGAGAGCATTCGAGCCGCAAATGCCTTCTAAAAAAGCGGTTCTCGTCAAAGCCATTTGGTTGGCAAGATTTTCGACGGTTCCTTGCTGAACGACAGTGAATTGGAACGAGACATCGATTCCAAGCGCGGAAAGCTGATTTCTGTACTCATCGATGACCGCTTGCTTCAAAATAAAATAAGTTTCGACATTTCTCATGTGTCTCAGTTAGCTGCGAAAAAAATGAAAAATATCGAATTTACTTCTCCGTCTATCCAGTATTCGTTGATATTCGGTGCTTTGGTGTAAGAGCGTCGGAAAGTTTTTGACGCCTCGTCTTCTTTTTTCAGCGTGATTGCGCACGTACAGCTGCGATTTGAAATATATTTTTGGAAAGGGATCCGGTGGAATTTCAATGAATTTCCACTGGGAGATGAATAAGCATTTTTTTCATCATCGATACATGACGAGTTATTTAGATTGGAAAACGATATTCTAGTCTTGATCAACTGCTGGAATTTTCCAAATGCTTTTCCAACGGGAAAATCAATTGCGTATCTTTTGGAAAATCTTATTTGTTCGTCTATTGGAAAATTTATGGAAAAACGTATGTCACAAGTACGCTAAGTTTTTTTATCTAGAAATCGAATTAGATTTCGATTCGGAGAATTAATCGTATTTGTGAAAAAGCAAGAATTAAAATAAATAGTGAATTTAGATCAAAAAACCAAATTGTCTGAATTTTTGAAAAGCTGTAATAGCAGTTGAGAGATGGAATCTTGAATTTTGAAATTTCCAGATCAACAAATTGATCGCAAAGTATGTGAATTTTTTGTTCTTTTATTAGAGACTCAAATATCAAACAGTTTGAAAAATTCACACTCGAGTCAAGAAACTTGTACTTTAACTTATATTTTAAAAAGAAGAAAAACCTCACTTATTTCAAACTGTGAAATATCGATTGTTTTAAATTTAAGACTCTCGTGCATCGACAACTTTTCATGGCCTTTTTTTTAAAATACCACAGTTTGATGCAAAATGAATACCAGAAACAACCAGAAAGAGACTCAAAATAAAACGAACAATCATTATTGCCATGGATTGAAATAACAAGAAATGGAAAATTAAATATTTCACAAAATTTGTGACCTTAATATTTGGGATGAGAAATTTGAAAAGTCAATACTTATTATGTACGCACTAAACTGACAGTGTTTTAGTGAATTTGGGTTAATAAATGGAAAAATTTCTCCTTATTATTCTTATTCGGTGTTTTACCTTCTTAAATTTTTATTGCAAATTTTTTCATTTAACGTTATACAAAGTTAGGTAGTTGAAGAAGTTGGAATGTAAAAAAAAGAAAAGAATGGCAGGCTTAGATTTATGAATTAAAAGATAAACATTTCAAGTTGAAAAAGATTTTTGACGAGTAATTTCCAAAACTGTAAAATTTTTCCATTACTTGAATTAATGCTAAATTCGCATTATTAAATAGAATTCACTGATTTCTTAGACAATCATGATTGGAGAAGAAATTTTTTTCATATCACAGTTTCGGACAAAAATTTTGTTTCGAAATGTGTGAATTATTCTAAAATAACCAACTTTTGTTGAAATTACGAAATAATTGCACGAAAAGCATATACTCCGATGAAGAATGTATGGAATTGGACAATAAATTCAAAAAATCACCTCATCAATATCAGTGAAGAAAGTTATAAATAAAAAACGTAAATTTTATGTTTATATTTAGAATATGCAAATTTTTTACTCGCCATTGAAACGAAATTCATCCAAAATTTCTAAACAACGCTTTTGTACAATATTGATATTTCTCTTTTTCATTACCCGCGTTCCTAACTATATAATTATTTTTGGCCTCTCTTCAAAATTATCATTGTATGGTTCAATGAAAAATTTATAAGGTATAATATTCAAGGGAATTTATTTTTGAGCAAACAATCAGTAGAAATTTATCCATGTCTTTTTGAAAAGCGACTTGACCCGTTTGATTGTTACTTTTTAACGATGCTGTACGAGTTAAAAAATTTATACTTCAATCAATACTAATGAAATAATTGAACCGGAAAATTTGCCACGAAAAAAAATTGCATCACAAGTGCAATTAGTTTTCAATTTAGAAATCTACTTCAATTTCTTTAGGCAACTAACTGTATTTGTAAGGTAATTTTTACGTTAAACTTTTTTTTTATTGACATTCATTCGAAATTCAAAAATAAATAACTAATCTTTTACCGTGAATAAGTACATAAATAATGATAAAAATACATAAATTACGGGTAAATATTACCGCAACAGCAAAAATCGAATAATTATAATTTGTAAGAAAAAAAAACTCGCTGCTGAATGACAAGACTTTTGATTTTTCGAGTTGAAAAGCGTGAAATTCACCCATCGATGTCTCCATCGTCGCTTCTGGAAACAAGTTCCCGATAATGCGAAACTCGAAGATATTCGGTATTCGCGCCAATCGCAAATAACAAAGCATCGAGAGCGTTCGATTTTCCTGAAAAAACACAAAACAAACATTCAACAATCAACTCTGTATTAAAAAAGCGTTTCCCGCCAAAAAAGAAGTATAAACGTACCTGAACCGTTGAGGCCTAAAAACGAAGTGAAAGATGCACGAAACTCGATGAAATAATCGCCTTTGTAGGTTTTGAAATTTTGAATCGCTATATTTTCAATGGCAAGCGGCATTTTGACTGATTATCAGTGCCTTGGATGCTTTAGAGTTTTGAAAACGCGCGAAAAAATTCCGATTGGCGCAGAGATGCATGTGTACCCTGTGACGTCTTTTCTTCGAATGAGGCAGAATGGGGCGAGGCATCGCGCAGCAGCAGTGTTGCTAGGTCGCGAATTTTCCTTCCCCTCAGACTTTGAAATGCATGCACAATTACCCAGCATTAATTAGCGAACGCGCGTGTTTGTAAATATATATTTAATTCTGTAGAATTTTAATCCCATGAAAATTCTCATGGCTTTTCTCTCCCAAAAATTTGAAAATAAGAATACAAGGGAGGATCGCCTGATTTGGCAACCCTGTAAAGCGCGGCAGTTGTAGCATCCCCTTAGCAACAGACAAAAAGACGGTTATTGGTAGCGATTTTTCGATGATTCCACGAATATAATGGATTCTGTGGAGAAAAAAACCTTGAAGAATTAGAAATTTCTAGATTTTTGGTCTAAGAAGAGCCTTTTTTTTTTGTCAGGCCCTATGAGGGGGAGGGGAAGAGGTTCAAGCGGTCGTTCACCCCCCGAGCTGAATTTTTAAATTCAAAAATTTGAAATTACATATGCCATCTACATCTATCTACATTGAGGTTTCTTTGGCCGCCAACTTGAATCGCAAAAAAGTCTTATTTCACAATATTAATAGGGGGAGGGAAATTGCACGTGACGTTTCAAGGTCGTTGCAATCGTAAACACCAAGTACCACGGAAATGCAGTATGCGCGATAAATCACGACTCCCGAAGCAAAAAACTTGCGAGTTTTTCTTTTTTTTGTCCTTGATTGTCTTGAGCGCAGTTTTGTACCGCTGTACAAGTGAAACAACGCCTCATATGCGAAATAAACTCGCGGATTTCACCAAAATGTTGCATCACAAATGCAGGCAAACTTTGTATCCGTCCGCGGGAGTTGAAAGATTCCCAGTTCCGCATGACAAGGTAAGAAAATGGAATTTCTCCCAGCAAATCAAACGATATTTTCGATATCTGATATTGCTATAATGCTGCTGTGATTTTCCGCGATAAGGTCCACTGGAATGTCGATTTTTCCGAGTACGAACCAGTTGACTTTGTTCATCCAAAAATCGATAATCAACCCTGGGCCGATCCGAAAATAGATGATCCCGAATTTCATCCAGTTTGGAATGAAATTGATGGTAAAATGAATTTTCGTTTCATTGAATTTCGAATTGGACGTATGTAGATATTTTTGAATGCCGAAATTCGGGTTTCAAGGTCGAATCTGAACTTGAATTCTATTTTGTACAATTTTGTGATATCTTATTTATTTTTCACAGTTGATTCCATATTTATATAATTAATGATGCAATAAATAGTTATTATTCAAAAATGTGATACATACACGAATAATACTCGGAAATTAATTACAATTAGATCTACTTCATTATTTGAATAAGTATAATTATTATCAGATCATAGTCATTACCGTATACATTTAAATATATAAACATCTATTTGTTATTCCAACAATTGTTACAATCGTGATATGTTACAAAATTAAATTATGTATAATGGAGAATATTCACATGAGATATTTATTATTATTATTATTATTATTATTATTATTATAGAAATCATTAATATGATATTTATAATAGCGCTACGTAATTGTTTTCGAGTCACGAAAAATATATTTCACAATGCATAAATGCACCAAGTAGGAACATCCACTGGAGTTGATGAAAATTTGAAAATCCGATAACCAGGTGGAGTGGATCGTAAAAGCTACCTGGGGCCCTACGAAATCCTGCCAGGAAACCTCCCCCGGAACCCGATCGGGCGAACTGGCATAAAAAACCGGGGCCTTCTCGGCCGATGGGGCCCGAACCACGCAGCGGACCCAATGATTACGCGCTGGAAGCGAAACGGAAAAGGCGCCGTGGAAATAAACCGCACAAGTGAAAAACCGATCCTGCAATTCGTGGCGATTCAGAGGAAAGATTCTTTGGAATGGGCCATTCCTGGGGGAATGGTGGACGCAGGAGAAACGGTATCTGCCACCCTGAAACGAGAATTCATGGAGGAGGCTCTGAATTCCCTGGAAAAAGATCCTGAAAATCGGCAGGACTTGGAAAAGCAGCTGGAAAAGTTTTTCGATTCTGGGGAGGAAATTTGCAAAGGGTAAGGGTGTATAATTTTTGAAATTTCATCTTCATGTTTCCTGGTGAAAATTCTGATCAAGCAGAGAAAGTAACCCGAAAATTATAGTTGGAATATAAGGAAAGTAATGATTTTAATTTGTTTCAATTGATTTCGTTTGTTTTCTTTCTGTTATCAATGAAATCACTCATGTTCATTGGTCAACGTGAACATGTTCAATGTTTGAAGTTAATCATCGAGTTAATGACAAAGTATAAATATAATTATTACGATAAGAACTTGATTGATTCATGCTTAATTATAGAAAACAAGAGTAGATTTCAAAATTCAATAGAAATAATATCTTAAATTTAACGCATAGACATTTCTTTCCATAAGAATGCTTACAACTATCGTTGTACTATACTATTTATTTCCAAACCTTTTCATTTGCTTCAACTTCAATAATATATTTTTTTATTCCAATCAATTTTGAGAATTTTCGGTAAAATTTGCATTTTGTTTTTTTAATATTATTCACCGGAAGGTATCATTAATATTTCATTCAATTTTTATTTCAGTATCTTTTTAATATAAAAATTTGGGAGTCATGGATATCTTGAATTTTCGCACCTCGATATTTATGGCCATAATAAACGTTTCTCATTTAAAACAGTTATAATTTACCATTTTCAGATACATAAGTTAATTTTCAAAATTTATATTGTATTACAATTACGGTAATTTGTATTATACAATACTTATTGTATATAATTTAATATTTTTTGACTGTCATCATATTTTATTTATGACAGTTATAATTTTGTACTTTTTTTAATATTCATATCATTTTAATATTATCATTGTATTCTAATTGATTGTAATTTTTTTCTCATTTTTTTCATCAACGCAATATCCATCTCGCTGATCATATATTATTTGAATAATCCAATATTTTATTTATGACAATAATTATTTTGCACTATTCAATCCCGAAACGAATTTCCATATTTTTATTATTTTTCATTATAGTAATATTTATTTTTTGTGTAGTATGCAAGATTCGAATATTATCACAATATTTTATGAACGACAGTAATAATTGGCATTGTGAGATATAGTAATAAGTGTAAATATTTTGAAATTACAGTTATATTTGTCATTTGAATTATTCAATATTTTCCATTACCAGGTACGTTGACGATCCAAGAAACACGGACAATGCATGGATCGAGAGCGTTGCTTGTAATTTTCATGACGAGGATGGAAGCACTGTAGGCGATTTGAATTTCGAAGCTGGCGACGATGCACGAAATGTTAATTGGGTCGAGGTTGAAAGTAGTTTGAAACTTTATGCAAATCATGCCGAATTTTTGAAGCAAACAGCGCACAAACGTAATGCTCATTGGTAGAAATGGGCGAAATCGATATTTTTCTAGCGATTGTTTGTTGTTGCAGTACTTGATATGAGCATTCTAAACTTAACTGACCAGGGAAAAAGTGACAGTTAATGAATTGTGCCTTTCAACCAGAGTGATTTTGGGTTTTTAGGTGTTTGATATTCATTGAAGTACCAAATTTTATATTTAAAAATTTTTTCATATATAGAGTATACACGATATTCTATGGTCCCTGTAATATAGTATTTTTGGCCACGAAAAAAACATATCAATTTATTCTAATGGACACTACTTCTGGAATGTAATTGAATAATAAAAATCGTACATTCCATAAAATTAAGAATTTTACACGATAGGCATAGTTGAAAAAATTGTACAAGTTTGTATTTTATTGTCAAATGTATCCTAAATAATAACTAATTTTTCTATAAAACCATGATTTGCTGTTTCAAGACATATGCCTAATCATTGAAAAATTTGTCAAAATTTTCCTCGAGAAACGCATTGGCAAAGTATTAGGTATTTTTAAATTATAAACAACAACATTCAAGTATTGTTACAAAAAATATGTTATTCGTACATTCGTTTCATTGAATAGTGGCAACGATGAACGTCTACTCTCTAACATGTTACAATCAAATTAATCAATGCACATCGCAAAAACATGTGATACAATGTATGGCCCAATGAAGATCCTATAGTTATATTCTATGTTATTACATATTTTCATAACGTATAATGAAGGGAAATCACAGTATCTATTTAATATCACACGCAAAAGTCGTAAGACTCGTATTTTTGCCATAAAATTATTAATTGAATTTCGCTGTAATTTGAAATGCAGTTTTCTTTACAACTTGACAAAATAACACTGTGCGACAAAAAAAAATGTTTTTTTTTTTTTTTTTGCTATAGATCTAAATGCATAAAATCGATTCCTAATGACCTCACAAACGAGTCTGCAAGAGCTTTTCGCCAAGTTAGCGCGACTTTCCGAGAGATTATTTATGCAAAATTTCGAAAATATAACTTTGTAATTCTCACAATTATGGCTCGATTTTTACCGTATAAAAGCGCGTGCCTATGTATTTGAGGTCGAAAATTCTATTTTCATCATAAAAACTGCATTTTCCACATAGTTGAAACTTTGCGGAAAATCGTTTAATGCAAATGACTAACGGTTGCATTAAGTGATCTTCAAAGTTTCAAGTATGTGAAAAATTCAGTTTTTCAACGTTTTTATGATGAAAATAGAATTTTCGACCTCAAATACATAGGCACGCGCTTTTATACGGTAAAAATCGAGCCATAATTGTGAGAATTACAAAGTTATATTTTCGAAATTTTGCATAAATAATCTCTCGGAAAGTTGCGCTAACTTGGCGAAAAGCTCTTGCAGACTCGTTTGTGAGGTCATAAGGAATCGATTTTATGCATTTAGATCTATAGCAAAAAAATGTTTTTTTTTTATCGCACAGTGTAATCATTTCCTTACCGAAGACATTTTTCAAGAATTTTAGGAACTTGAAAGACTGTTTTCAAAAAGTTGATTGGCAGAGAATAAATTTTGATTTATCAATTCTTGAATTTTCAAATGCCACAGCCATACTCAATTACAAAAATAAAGAAAATTTTTCGTTATTTCATTCAAAGGTTAGAATATTCAGTTTCTCATAATTCCTCAAAATCCTTCGATTTATTAATACCCAAAATATTCTCGCATCACGATTGAGATAAAAAATCATGACATATTGCCAATTTCTTAGCACAAAACATAAAATAATAAACGAAACAAAGGAACCTACATCGAATGCGATGGTACCAACTTTCTCGCGTTGATGCAACACATAACAAGTTTCGCTTACTTAAGTACAAAAAGAACCAAACGAAATCTGCTTCTTCAGTCTTGGAAAAAGAAGAAAAATTTTGTACTCTCTAAAATAACTCGCTGCGCCGTAATTGCTTGCAACCAGTTGTACGATTGATCGACGGATTGATCTATTCGCGAACGCTGACACTCATCGGCGAAACATTGGTGTTGTGGACTCCCAAAGACTCCAAAAAAACATCAGTTGGCGTTTTCGAGTAGGTTTCTGTTTGGATGTCTTTCTTCATGACGTTTTCAAATGTGAGTATTCGCTTCAGGAGGTTGCGATTGTCTACAGTTTTTTTAGAGATCTGCTCTTCAATGCGCGTATCGGGATTGTTGCTTTTTGGTTCGGATTGAGCCTTCAGTTCGTTTTGGTATATGACGTCAAGGTCGAGGGCTCTTTGAGCCTCCGAGTGACCCAGTCTTGCGGCTTTTTCGAAAAGCGAACGAGCCTTGTTTCGATCAGTCGACAGCCCTCCACGACCGTGTACATGAAAAACCCCGAGGTTGTACAGAGCGTCGGGATGGCCCAAATCGGCAGCTTTTTTGTAGTACCTGGCAGCCTGGAATTCAGTAGTGTCGCGCCCAAGTTTTTATTTTGAGTTTGTGTGCACTTAATAAGAGATAAGTGGAATTTGTGCGCACAGAAATGGCATTGGTACGTGTGGCATTTCTGCACACAAAATGGAGATATGTCAAGTTAATGTGCACTGAAACAGAGGATATGGAATTTGAATGAATCAAACTAAAGACACATTACCTGAACGCTGTCATATGCAGTTCCGATTCCTTTTTCATAGCAGAGTCCTAAATTAAACATATTTTTAGAGGAAGAAAGTTGCGCCCCTTTGATGAAGTGCCGTACAGCATCTGAAACAAACGAACAGTGAATCCCAGGAACGAAACCTACATTTTATTTCAATCACATCGATTGCAAGCCGTATCATGGAAATCAACTTTTACATTAAAAATTGATCATATTTACCTTCACGACGCCCTTCTTCTATAGCTTGAATTCCATAATGGAGTTCATATTCGGCCATCACTTGATGGTGAACTTTCACAAACTCTTTCTTCGCTTTTTCACGAGCCTAAAATTCCCAATTTAGTGTGAGAGCCATCTTTTTTATCCTAAATTAAATACTTTACTCAGGTTTTATTCATTAAAATCCATATTTTAACAATGAATAAATAAACGTTCATAGAAAAATATATTCAAGTCTTTCAACAAATTTTAAACCTTTGCCATGCATAAAAAAACTGTTTCAAGCAATGAAGGATTTGATGAAAAATCAAAAAATAGAACATACTTGACAACGGTTTATTTAAAAAAAATAGATGAGATTGAAATACATAGTTTTTTTTTGTCTTTGTGTATGAAACAAATTTGAATATATTTTTCTAGCTGTAGAATAGGTGTCTTAACAGCAGCAGTCTCACCTCCTCAACAGTAGGAGGGCCGAAAAAGTTGTCCTTTTCGCTCTCAAGGCTTTCATCCTCAATACTGCTTTTGCCGCTGTCGCAATAGGTTTTCCCCAAAACTTGGAGAGGCTCCATGTTTTTCATGCGATCCAACAAGTTGGAAAACTGCAAATCCGGATGGTATTTGCATTTTGGAACAAAGTCCTTCTCCAGTTCGCAAAAGTTTCGTTTTCGGCAAACCGTATGGGAGAGAACCATGCCAAAAGTCAATAACGAGGTCTGAAAAATTGACACTGGATTTAGAATTTACAGAATTGATTTGAATAGTGGATTCTTCATAGTCATTATTGATGAATTTGAATTTAATCCATTTCGAAATCACGTAATAGTTATTGCATAATAATGAAAATTTTATGTGATTTTAGAAATAGTTTTGAATTAATAATGATAGTACTTTCAACTCACAGGCATATTTATTTTTCAAACTTTTTCATTGTACTTGCAATTTTAAATTTTGGGCAAATTTAAGATGAAGGTACATTTTTATCATTTATAGTATTGAATTTTTCCTTGATTATACATATTTTTTATCCAAAGGAATCAAGAAACTCATTATTATTATATGTATTTTATTGAATGAATATATTCAATGAAAATGAGAATTATTGAGCTTATTGTACTATTCCGAAAATAACATTGAATTTCATAATTTACAACAGTTAATGAAGAAAAATTATTCATCTCATACATCTCTATATGTGTAAAATATTTATAAACATTCTTCTAAAATGACGTTTCTGAATTTTTTTCGTTCCATTTATGATTATATTATATATTTTTAGCAAATACAGAATTCATTATGATTTTATTATTGAAAATAATTTCATTAATGATCAAGTATTGAAATATATAAATTATGTTACTACCATTTAATTTATAATAAGTGCTCATTTTTAGAATCAACACAAATCAAAAGCTCAAAAATCATTTCATTCGAATTTCATTTATATGCTCATTCTATCAATAGTAAAAGTACTTATTATTATTCATCAACTTGAATTTACTCGAATGTGAAAACATGCATGACATCGATAATGAAATATCGATATTGAATTAATTGAATTAATTTGATTCGCGCAAAATCACGAAAATTTAAATAAATTGAACATTTCAATAAACATATTTTTGTAAAATAAACTCACAGACGTCTCTATGTACGAATAATATTTATAAATATTGCATTATAAAATTTATTCAAAACACCGTTCGTTTAATCTATAATAATTAGAAATTCTCGGAAAATTCAATATCGATGGTATACTCTTTTATTGAAACAAATTCCTATGAGTCCCAAGTGTTATTTTCATTTAATTTTCAAATCATTATTTCTCAATGTAATATAAATATCTCATTTTTTTTTTCAATTTTAATAAATTTTTTCTAAATAAACGAATTTTTAAGTCACTCGCATCTTCAATTTTTACATCTTTCTTTATGGCCAAAATTAAGCTTATTTTCAATGACTGTTATAGATTTACATTTTTTGATGATAAATTGTTAGAGCGATAAATTTCAATATATCTAATATACTTCAAATACAGTAATAATTATTATACAATGTTCATTAAATAATACTATTCGACCGCCATTATAAGTTTTTAATTATGATAGCAATAATTTTGCATTATTCAATACAGTAATATACTTTCATTGAATACAGTAATATACTTTATTATTTCAATTATATTTTATTTGCAGTTATATCTATCATTTAATATTGATCATACACTGTGTAAATATTTTATTTTCGACAGTAATAATTTTGCATTATTTCATACAGTAATAGATTTTGATATTTTAAATATATTTCATTTTCAGTGATACAGAAAATGTAATAATAATCGGATATTATTTGAATATTATATTTTTTGAAAAAGTAATAATTTCAAAATATATTAATACAGTAAGGTATTTCGATATTTTTAACATTTTTCAATTACAGTAATATTTATCTTTTATTTGAATTTATTACTATAATTTGACATATATAATACAGTAATATACACGTTTCAATATGGAAAATACGTTTTAATGATAGTAATGTGTATTTTTTGATTTTTACAGTATACTATTTCAATTTTACCATTAGAGATTGTTTGGCAGTAATGATTCCATTTTTTTTTGAAATACAGTAATAAATTTGAATATATTCAATATTTTTTGTATCAATTATATTCATTTTTTATGATAACATTTAGTTTGGTGTTACAATATTAATCAATAGAATATCATCACATATTACGTACCACAGTTACAATTTCGCAGTTTTTAAATTCAATTATACATTTGAATATGCTTCATTCGCGCTAATATTATAAAATTATTCTTTATCAGTGCGCATATTGTTACATTTTATTCATGACAGTAATATTTTTGCATTTTATTCAATACAGTAGTAAATTTTATGATGTTCTACATTTTTTAATCGGAATGATATTTACTGTATAATATCATTTGAATATCATCATGTTCCATTGCTAACAGTAATTTTTTTGCATTGTGTAATATATTTCCATATTTTTCATTAACAGTAATATTTATTATAATTATTATAAAAGTCAATCGCTATATGCACATTTATCAAATATTGTCGAATCTTGTTGACATACGACTATTATAACAATATTGTTTAAGCATCATTTTATTATTATTCAATGTTTTTTATATATGCATTATTTTTTAATATTCCCATGTAACAGTGATACATCAACATTTTTCTTTATCATAAATGTCATTACCATATACTCAAGTTATAAAATGTACGTTCGGTTCAATAGCTACTGTTTATTTTTTAATGGGCAAACGAGACAGTGAAAATACTTTCCCCTCGTGTGGGGGAAAAAAGCCTCGGATTCTCACCCCCCACCAGCTGAAAGCATCACGCCACCAGGGTCTCGTCGACGAGCCGTGCTCCTCGTGAGGGCCCCCGTTGTTGCTATTCTTCGTGACAGCCAGGACGACATTGTTACATGGAGATGATGGGGATGCATCTTTCTCGTCTTTCTCAATATCACTTTTATTATTCACGTCGTCGTCCTGCGATGATTGCGCGACAATATTCGACCTAAAGTTATTACGCCGCTCCAAACTTTCGCGCATACCACGCGCCAAAAATTTCCACATCTTGATGTTTTTATTTATTTCAAGTTATGACAAGTTTGACAGTGAAAAATTTTGACTCTTCGTTTCAACTCGTTTGCACTGGTTTATTACGCTTGTTTACACACTTGCTTGTGTGTACAACGAATTGCAAAGAATCCCTGTTCAATCCTGTCTGATGGCTCCACTTTCATCATTGGCTAATCGGGAACGACCACGTGACTCAATCGACCAATCACGTTGGCTCACACCTATCTACCCGCGCCATATTTCCGAGGAGAAACATTCTACATATCACATTCCGAATGCGCGTTTCTGGCGAATTTGTATTTACCTTGTATGAACACTGCAAAATATTCCTAGAAAAATTTGATATATATATATATATAGAGCATGGGACCACATGGTCGCGAAAAAAAAAATTAAAAATAATAATAATTAATGATTGGTTTCCAGTGTTCTCGGACAATCACAATCGAGTTAATTTTTAATTGTTTTTAGTTGAAATCTGACCATCAGAAGATTTCAGACGATTTCAGAGTAACCTGCGTTGAAAGGGCAATTTTCGCAACAGCAGAATCCTTGCCAATTTTCCATTCAAAACGAACTTACTTGAAAGGATTCAAGTTCAAAGTCACCCCAATTTTTTGCGCGACGAAAATTACAGAAAACTAGCGCATGTATGGCAAGTTAACTTAAACGAAAACGTGAGTATATTTTGAAGTATTGCGTATCTTGGGATAGAAAAAAAAATATTTCTAGACAGAAACTGTGAAAACTTGATTTACCTGAAATACCTGTGGCATGGAAAACTCGTTTCTCGTCCAGTTAAAAATCTCTAAACTCGTTTTCCAGCCCTCGGTACGTAATATACAGGGTGCGCCATTTCTTATGTCGGTATTGTAACATTGAATAACTTAAACATTTGACAACCGATTTACTTGACTTCACTTGTTTTGGAAACGTCAATTCAGTACAATTTCAACCATGTATCGCTTCACACCAAAAGAACGCGCTGAAATAGTTACTTTGTACATTGAAAATAGTCGTTCAGTTGTGTTAACTCAACGAGCATATCGTCGAAAATATCTTGGCAAACAGGCACCATCTGACAACACTATTCGTCGTTTGGTGTCGAATTTTTGTGACCACGGGACAGTGAAAGATCGCGAACAACCCGTTCATCAACGACCAAGACGTTCAAATGAACTGATTGAAGCTGTCAGAGAGAGCGTTGCCCAAAACCCAAAAGTTTCATATCGTCACCGCGCTCAGCATCTCGGCATCAGTGGAACCACTCTACGGCGCATTTTGAAAGATGATTTGCATTTGTTTCCGTACAAAATGCAATTAACACAAAGAATATTGCCTACAGATCATCCACGTCGCTTGGAATATGGACAAACAATCGCTCGAATAGTTGATACTGAACCTTATTTTTGGAAGCGAATTTTAATGACCGACAAGGCACATTTCAAACTTTCTGGAGGCGTTAATAAGCAAAATTGCCGCATTTGGGGAACGCAGAATCCACACGAGATCCATGAAACGCCATTGCATGACCAAAAAGTTACTGTTTGGGCCGGCGTTTGCGCCAAAACCATCATTGGTCCTTATTTTTTCAAAGAGAACCAAACGATCGATGGAAACCGATATCGGTGGATGTTGGCTCACTATGTCTGCCCACAAATGCGTGAAAAAGGTCTTGAAGATTACTGGTTTCAACAAGATGGTGCGACCTGCCACACTGCGAATCAAACAATCCAGTTTCTGCAACGAAAATTCCCTGGACGTCTGATGTCAAAAAGAGGCGACATTGAATGGCCACCCAGATCTCCAGATTTGACCCCTCCAGACTTCTTTTTGTGGGGTTATTTGAAAAGTAAAGTGTACGCCAGCAAGCCGCAGACCATTGAAGAGCTTAAGGAAAATATTCGTGCCGAAATCATTGCTATACCACCCGAGATGCTCGAAAAGGTAATGGAAAACGCCACAAAAAGGGCATATTTTGCTGTGAACAATAAGGGCGGCCACTTGATTGATGTTGTGTTCAAAAACTAGTCTAAATAAATTGTAAAGGACCAAACTAAATAAAAATACCTCATTTACAGAAATCGGTTGTTTTTTTTTCAAGTTATTCAATGTTTACATGCCGACATAAGAAATGGCGCACCCTGTACTATTTCTGCCCATGGTACAAGTGGTCCTTTCTTTATAGTAGCTGGTTGTGAAAATGTTTATTGTCAGCAGAGAAAGTAGTCTTTTTTGCTCTCGGTTATGAAAAAAAATTTTATCGATTCGTACTGCGATTTTTGGTACATATTCGCTCTGGGTCTTGGGTAAATAAATGGTAATTTTATTTTTGTAAATGGATAAATAATTTATTCGTTGATTTGGAATATACTTGGAAATTCAAGTTTAAATTCTATAGTTTATCTACTGCGGAAATTTTGAATTTCATCTCATTATTTGAATATTAGAAATTTAATATTTCATAGAGTCCACGCATATTTTCAAATTATAAATACAAATGTATTTTCAATTGAATTTATAATTTTCGTTTATCGATTGATGGACCGCAGTTACGTTATGCTAATATTTCATTGATTATATTCTACATTATCATCATAAATGTCATTGTACAAATAACTAGGTTGATGGCTTCTTCTTTCATCTCTCTTGAAACAAAATTAAAAGATACTGCATTGTGAAGGTGACAGTTGGACAAAAGAATATTATACCTCAAACAAATGGGAGACGAAAAAAACTTTGTTTCCTAGAATTGTTCGTTTGAATAGAACAAATTTCGAAATTCACTTTGCTCCCAACGATTGTCATCTGGATGCTATATCACTTGAATTATTTACAGATGCCATATATCTAATGCGAATAAATACTTCCAAGTGCTCCGTGAACTTTGCTAGTCTTTGGTAAACAATTATCAACGATGGCAGCGGAGTTGAAGAATTTTCAAGTCCCAAGTTCGGCAAGTTCGGACAGGTGATTTGCACCTCTAATTGCAATTTTCACCAACGTAACTTGCTGCTAGAGAAATAATTAAAATTCATATAACTGATATTTATATTCGAAATTCATTCAGAAAACTTGAAAAAAAAAAAAAAAAATTTTTGTCAATACCTATTGAATTTTTATTAAAATAGGATTATAGCTGAAGAAATAAATGAAAACTTTTGCAACGATTGAAATTCAAAAAATTAAATTGAAAATGTTTTAATTCAATTTACAAATTACAAGTTGTGACATTTCTTGATTCCATTGTTCCGCGTTCTCGATATTGATAACTTTTTTTAATGAATTCATAAACCTCCTTGAAAAAATAAAAAACCCATTTGTGGCTGCAATCAAAGGAGTAAAATTATTCCATTTTTTCATATCTATTTGTGATTAGTCTTTTGTCAACTTGAAAAAACGTGTCACGCTTTAGTAAATATTCCTGATAACCATCACAATATTTTTGCACAACATCATGACACGCTTTTTTTCGCTATTCGGAAATTACAAGACGTAGTTGACCAATGTCGATTTTCTCAACTTGTTTTTTTTTCATGTCAATTGCATGAAAAATTTATAATAATCGTGTTAGCTATGTACGCTTAATTATTGATTGAGATCAATTTTTTGAAAAATATCATGGATTTCAGTGAAAACGGAGCAGAAGATTTTTTAGAAGATCGAGAAGTTTGCTTTTCTGATGACGGTACCGAGGATATAGGCGGAACGTCCACCCCTACGTCGCCCTTGCCACGACCTCCATCCACTGGTGTGTATACAAGATGACGTAGAAATATAAACTCTAAAAAAACAGAATAATAGTTCACCAATTTCTAATAATATCAAAACTACAGGTACTAGAAGTTTGGAAAGATACCGTTTACTGGAAAAGAAAATACTGAAAATCCTGTGACTTTGGATTAATAGAAATATCTTGAGTGTAATTTTTTGTTATATTTATAATAATATAATAAAAATAATATGAATATTGAAATGCTTGTAATACCTGATGTCTTCAGAGTTAGCACTTTTGAATTTTGAAAAAATATTGAGTGAGCTCTTTGTGGCTTTTTTGTTGTGCAAACAAAATATTTGTCGCTTTTCAATTTTTCAAAATAAAAAGTAGTAATGCCAACTTGGAGTTGAAGTTAGCATTACCGCTTTCAAACAAAATTTTTTTTTCGAAAGTAAAAGCTTTTTCCTGGGTACTTTATTTGTTGTGAATTTGTTGTAAAGAAAAATTGAAAAAAGCTGACATCTTACCTATTCTTGAAAAAAAAAAAAAAAAAAAAAAAACGAAATACACGCCGTTTTTCCATTTTTACTAGAGGCCAAAGTGAAAAATGATTAGTAACGTTGGATCATATTTGTTAAGTATCTATAATTATTCATTACTCGAGCCAAACCACTTTTTTTTTTATTTTCCTTTACTTTTTAATGCTTGGATCTTCATGGACATTGAAATACTTGAAATCGGTGTGGTTGAAATTTCTTCAACAATCCAAAAATATATTGAAATTTTTTACAACTTGAATTTCTATTAGAGCATCAAATTTTCGAAGGTAACATAGTAATCTATTGCAATATCAGAAAATCCTTCAAGTCGTATATACCAAAAATACCAAAAGTGTAATATGCATAGCTGAAAATAATGAAGAATAATAATTATCATTGAAAGAATCCATACATGAAAGATAACGAATGAACAAAATCGTTCTTTTTTTTTCTTTGCATATTTAATTGTATATTATGTTTCTCAATGAAATAATGTATATTCATGTTTATTTTCTCTGTATTTCTCTTATGAATACAATTGAAACTTATGGAGCATCACGCATGAAAAAAGGTTGGAAAAAAGGTATTTTCTGAAATGGTATTGCCAACTGCAACTTAAAGTTAGCATTACTACTCTTTCATGAAAAAAATTGAAGAGGGACAAATTTTTTGTTTGCACAACGAATTCGCAACAAAAAAGCGACATACAACTGACTCGACACTTTTTCAAAATTGGAAAGAAAATGCCAAGTTTGAAGACATTGATAGCTATTATAATCTGATTGTATGACCTTGTTCCAGGATCGCAAAAATCGCCTCATTCTCGAAGACATCGAACAACGAGTATGTCGCAGTCTAGCAAAAAAACCTCAGCCGAGTCCATACTCAGGTGCAAATCCAGGACAATATATACTGCCGGAAGACCACCTTGGTACAATTGTGCTGGCATACAAGTTGAACCGTTCGTCATAGGTTCGCAGAAAACAAATTTTATAAGAAACATATTCCATCTCAGACAATGAATCAAGTACATTGGTGAAATTTTCTTCCATTCAATATTGACACGGTCCGTATTTTATTCGATTTTATATAGATAATATTGTATATTCATTGTTATACACTGAGAAATTCAAAATTATTATTGAATGCGGGCTTGCCTATTTTAATCCTACGAGAAACTGAAGAAACAAATTATGTTCTCACTAGTTACATAATGCTGTGTGAATGATAATACAATAATTATGGAAAAATCTACTGTTTTTTAATGCTTTCAATATTGTTGACAATTTTTACAGGAATTTGTGGTGGGAGTGCTTCTGGGAAAACGACAGTTGCCACCAAGATAATAGAATGTCTCAGTGTTCCTTGGGTGACACTCCTCAGCATGGACTCGTTTTACAAGGTAATTTTATTTCAATTCTAAACTGATCGTGAGACTGTAGTCTCCAATAACATCCAATTTCCAAAAACTGTCGAAAAACATGTTTTCGAATAATATTGGCAATGGAATAGGAAAATTTGCTAGAATTTTATTTTGAATTTGAAAAGGAAATACCTGGGAATAGTAATATTTAATAGCATATATTTTATACAGTACAATGATATATATATGTGTATATATATCATATATCACATATATATATATATATATATATATATATATATATATATATATATATATATATATATATATATATATAATTGAAAGTGCTTAAAAATGGTTGAAAAATTCTTGCAGGTACTTAACCAGAAACAACATGAGCTCGCAGCCAACAACGAATACAACTTCGATCACCCTGACGCCTTTGACTTTGAATTGCTGAAAAAAACGTTACAAAGACTGAAAGAAGGGAAAAAAGTAGATGTACCTGTGTACAATTTTGTGACGCACAGTAGAGAAAGTAAAACGGTAAAATTTTGAAATTCATTTCCATATAGTTTGTCGGAAGCAAATATAAGACAATTATTCAACATAATTCTGAGTTATTTTACGGATGATTTAATGATTTTGAAGTAAAATAACTGAGGAAAGTTGAATTATTGTTATAATTGACAAGTTTTCAAGTACTTACCTGAGTTATATGTTCAAGATATAAAATTGACAAGTCTGAGGTTCAAATCCCCGCCTCGGCAATGTTTTTTTCTCGCGATAAACTGATAAAAAATGCTCAGCGGTGTTTTTGAACGAAATTCGGTTAGTTGGTAATAAATGTTTGACTGGAAATATGAGAGAAAATAAAAATATGCAAAACATTTACTTTGTTTTACAGAAAACGATGTATGGAGCAAACGTCATCATTTTTGAGGGGATCCTCACGTTTTATAATACAGATGTGCTTGAGGTATTGATAATTATATCGCGAGACGAAATTTTGGTTTTTCTTTAGTAGAGGAAATTTCTCACGTGCCCCCCGGTATTACAGACTTATCAGCTTGATCGACTCGAACAAGTTGTGAGGAGTAATAATGAAATTTCATTTTACAAATTCGATATTATCATGCAATCGGGACGTATATTATGAATCCGGAAACTCGTTATTAATACCTGGCAATGAACAATTGTTTCGCAGATGTGCGACATGAAAGTGTTTGTGGACACAGATTCGGACGTTCGACTCGCTCGTCGGCTTCGTAGGGACATCATAAAAAGAGGTCGCGACCTCGAGGGCGTTTTGAAGCAGTACCATTCTTTCGTAAAACCGGCATTCGACTATTACATCGCTCCCTCGATGGCTTTCGCGGACATCATCGTTCCTCGAGGCGGCGAAAACGAAGTCGCCATCGAACTCATCGTTCAACACGTGCACACGCAATTGCTATTGGTACGAAGGAACTCGACGTAAAGTCTAGCGTTTGCGAGAGAGAAGCCAAATTTTAATGATGCAACTGATTTTTTGCGTTTCAGAGAGGCTTCAAAGTTCGCGAGCAATTGGCCCAGTCATACAGTGGGCAACCGTTGCCATCCTCGTTGTACATGTTGCCGGAGACCCCTCAAATCAAAGGCTTGCACACTTTCATTCGTAACGAAGACACTTCCAGGGACGAATTTATTTTCTATTCGAAGCGATTGATACGGCTTGTCATTGAATACGCCTTGTCGCTTCTGCCTTTCAAAGTGCACAACTTTCTCTTTTGTTTTTGCGCCATCTTGTCGACGAATCTAGTTATATCCCGATACAGCTAATAATGAATGCTTTTCAGGAAATCGTCGTTGAAACGCCACAAGGCGTGCCTTATCATGGCAAACGCAGCGCCACTGACAAAATTTGCGGCGTTTCGATATTACGAGCTGGAGAAACGATGGAGCAAGCCGTGAGGGATGTGTACAAAGATATTCGCATGGGCAAAATACTCATACAAACCAATCTGCAAACCGGCGAACCGGAGGTGAGCTTTTTGGAAAATGAATGTATCAACTCTCCGAGTGAACCCCTGGCCCAGAAACACGAAATGCCGTAAAACACGAAATACCGTAAAACACGAAATGCCGTAAAACACGAAATACCGTAAAACACGAAATACCGTAAAACACGAAATACCGTAAAACACGAAATACCGTAAAACACGAAATACCGTAAAACACGAAATACCGTAAAACACGAAATACCGTAAAACACGAAATACCGTAAAAACATGAACGAGCCATGCGATTTCTTCAGTTGTACTACCTCCGACTGCCGAAGGACATAAAAGACTACAGGGTGATTCTGATGGACGCGACGGTGGCGACAGGAGCCGCCGCGATAATGGCCATTCGAGTGTTGCTCGACCACGACGTCCCCGAAGGGAACATCCTCTTGGTTTCCCTGCTGATGGCCAAACCCGGTGTGCAGACCATCGCCTATGCCTTCCCCGAGGTCAGGATCGTCACTTCCGCGGTCGATCCCGAGATCAGTGACAAATTCTACGTCATCCCCGGAATCGGCAATTTCGGCGATCGATACTTCGGCACCGAGCCTTCCGCCTTCGACGAATGAGCGTCCGGTCTTTATTGAGACCCGGTTTTGCAGAATTTTCTAGTTTTCGCCATCCTTCGAGAATCATTGAGTATTATATTTTTCGCATCTCGAACATCGAAACACGCGTGTCCGTGACGAACCGATTTTCTAGACGAAACAAAGTACCGTTCGATACGAAAATACTATTCTTTCCTTTTTTGGCGATGTGTGATAATACAGATATCCATAGCGGAGAGTTTATGAGAATGTATCTTTAGCGCCGGGTGAATGATCACGGTAACGGTAATAAAACAAAAAAAAGAGAGACACGAGAATCACGAGAGTTTTTTTTTTCATTTGTCGATATTATTTATGCGGCTTGAGGTTAGCATTTAGAAAAGAAACAAAATGCTTCCATGTACACATCTAACCAGAGCTCTTCGTTGCTTCAACGTTCCATCATGGAATGAAAAGTAGTGCGAAGCGTTAACGACACCCTAGAAATCAAAATTATTTCAATATAATCCAACAAATGATCATCACTCGACATTTGGGAACATTTCCTTGGATTTCTTGAATGGACAAGTTTTATTGAATATCATGCACTATTTACGAAAAATATATATTTTCTTTTCACGAGCAAGTACAGCTATTGAAATAAATACTATGGGCGTACAATTATCCGTAATTTACAGGCGCGTAGGCAATGGGGGGGGGGGGGGGGGTCTTATAAAATCAATAATTCATTTAAAATTGAAAAAATTTACATTGATAAACAGTAAAAACATAATTGCTACAAATAACGCATGAAAACGTTAGCAGTATACATATATTGTATATTATTCAATAAAAAAGGAAAAATTATGAAAACGTAGGATTACTTAGAAAATATGAATCGGAAAAATTGTTGCGACCCAGTGAATAATGAAGAAAAATAAAAATGGTCGAAAATACTGAAAATTTATAAAACTTTGAATCTTAGATGATCGAATTTTGGAAATTTATAAAAAATCCACATAAAAGTATTAAAATCCTTTCGATTCATACAAAATCTTGAAAGAATAATAAAAATAATTGGATTCAATGAAAAAACTGCACTAGTTTACTAAATTACTATTTTACAATTAACTAGTTTAGTCATTTATTAGCTGCCTAGTTTACTAACTTGTGCCAGTTTATCAGAAATCTTTCCAGTACACGAAGAAAATGTAGATGCAAAAAAAAAAAAACCTTCCTTCTGTCCTGGAGCATATTTATTAATATAATTCAAAAATTCTATACCTATTACTTTGGAAATTATTCTCGAAATTCATATGGAAAACGATAAAAATACGGAAAAATACATCGAATTCAATTTCTGGAATTTCTACAAAATTCAACATACTTGTTGTCATTGTAGGAATACTAAAAAAATATGGGATAAAAGTATTGAAAATCTTTACAAAAGAAACCGTAGTCTGGAAAATGAATTTGAATTTTGAAAATCGTTGAAAGTTGCAATACTGTAGCATAAATCTGAAAATCTGTAGAGTGATCCATGGAAATTCGATGAATAATATTATACCATATGAGAATAATATGAATTGATGATGTATCTTTTATCTGTGTGGTTGAAGTTTGCTAAAAAATCAATTCAAATGTATCAATTTTTTAACAAGTTTCATTCCTCTAGAGCATCGAATTTCAGAAAGTTGTGTATGGAAATGTCATTTACTATTGCACAATCCGCAAAGTGGTATGAATACAAAAAGTATTATTGCAAAATTGTAAAGCTCAGTTACTGATTGAAAATGACGAAAATCTCATTCCATTATTTGCGTAGATGAAAAATTTAATTGAAACTCTGGACTTGACAAAAGTTGTATAACTTTTGAATTCCGAAATGTAAAATACTTGAAAGTCGCTCTCTTGTAGTCAAAGATGAAAAATGAATGAATCCCGAGGGAAAAATACTTTTCAGAAAAAGCCCTCCCGCAAATTTGTTCGGCCCACGCCCCCGGTAATCCATGTATGACGCCCTCGGGGTAAAAATGCACTCAAGTCCGAGAGCACGAGTGTTCCGAGCGTGTAATCGTGAGAATGTTGAAAACTTGCATTTTTCGAAACACGATTCGCAAATGCGTACTAAGAATTGTCGACGTTATGTATACGCGAGTACGACGTGAAAACAATAGAATGAAGAAACGTATCATCTTCTCAATAGCCTAAATAATGTTGATTCAACTATTTGTTTGTTATCTTTATTTTTGCCAAGCACTTGAAAAATCTTCAAGAGTGATATTACTCGCGTCGAGCGCTTTGATTCTCCCAGTTGGTGATTTTGATGGGACCTTCAGTAGTTGAAAGTGTCGTTGCGATAGCCATGATGAGGTGACTGGAAACGATACGGGTAATGCAAAACCGAGGGCGATGGTTCCATGGCATCCGGTCGGAGTCGAATTATGCGAACGTTCATGTCCCGAGTATCGACACGTCTCAGGAAAAACTTTTGGAACCTCGACGACAGAAGCCAAATGTTGCCGTTGTCGCGGTCCACAGCTCGTATTTCCGCCACGAATTGCAGACTTTCCGGGTCGTAGGCCAGAATCCTGCAAGTAAAAATTGTGGCCTCTGAAACGCCGAGAGCTAAGTAAGTCAGCCTCGAGTTTTTCTCATCGGCTGCCCGTGATCGCTGCGATGGTTTGCAATGTGAGGAAAATGGGAGCATGCGAGAAGCGGAATGCATCACGTAGCAGCAGCTCTCCTCTCGTTCGACTCGCGCTGGCCGCGCGAGACCCCTCCGCGGCCGAGAAGCGCGGGGCTTTTGCCGATCGATGGCCGAAGGCGATTTCGCGCGAAAATAAAGGAAAAGCGATCTCGACGTACCTTTGGCTATTCGACTTGGGGTGCCAGGCAGCGATGGCGGTTTCGGTCATGGGGGAGAAAACGACGTGATCGGTTCGTGGATCGACGGCCAGGCCGAGGCCTTGGCTGGATTTGCGACCGACCAACGAGACCGGCAAGGTCTCGCCAAGCGGCAGCGGACCCGAGCGAAGAGCCGAAGTTGCCACGCTGAACAAGCGGTCCGTCGCCAGCGGCTGGTAATAAACGGTCGCCTGCCTCGGAGAAAACGCGAATCCCACTATGCCATCCCACAACTCGAACGTGTCAGGCCCGATCTACGCACACATTCGGAACATCAACTCTTCATCTCGCGACATGCGTTCACAATCGGCTGAACGCGAGGCTCGGGCGGCGATCCGAACGAACGAGCCGGAGGAAATGCGCGTTCCGTCGATTGCGCGACGCACTTTCAGTCGGACGCTCGACGACCCATTTCTCGATAGCGCGATTTGTTGCGATAGATTATGTCACCTGGTACGTGGTAAAGTCCGGACTGGGCAGCATCGAAGCGTGAACAGCTCGCCAGCTTCTGTTGGACGAAGCGTCCAGAACAACGATTCCTAGTTGGGAAATGGCACACACTCTGTATCTATCTAGAGGCTGGGGCTTGGCAACATGCAAAATCATCGGCTTTCCTACCTGGCCCCGTCGTATCCGTCATGTAAACGAAAGCATCGTCGCAAGTCGCGGCGGTTGTTTCATCGATCGCCAAGTTGGTCAGCAAGGAGTCCGGCCGCAGAACCTGAAACGACATTTTTGAGAAATGGCATGGAGCCCGGGTGGGTCGCCTTGGCGCGCGGCGAAAAAAACTAGCAAACTGCCAACTTGTCGGGGAAAGGTGATGACCCGGACGAGCTGATCCGTCCGCAAGTCGAAGACCAACAGCTTGGGTGGACACGCGACTTGGAAATCGTCGATGGAGCTCGTGACGCCGCTGTCGAGGACCCACAGCCTGCCGCAGGAGTCGGACCTCGCGCGGTAAACGGAGATGATCTGGGAGCAGTTGAGGTCGCCGAGGCCGGCTCCGTGCCAGTCCCAGGACGGGTACGCCTGGAGCTGGGGACTGCCCCCGAGTTGGGCGCTCCGGGGCGCGAAGCTCAAGGTCGCGGGGACCCCCGCTCGGAGCCTCGGGGTCGCCACGAAGATCCTCCGCCGGGACACCTCGAAGCCCGTGGCGACTACGTTCTCCGGGCGGAAGCGGTCCAGATACCGCTGGTCCGGGAGGGCGTAGTCGATCAAGGGCCATTGCAGAACCGTTTCGAGCAAGTCGCTCTGGACTGCGCCCGTGCATATCGATTTGGCCAGCAGAACCAAGTACAAGACCCTGAAATGCCGATCGAGGATTCTGCGTCTGTTCGAAAGGGCTCCGGGCCAAGTTGCTCGGCAACTTGGGCTTTGAGGTGTCACGATGCTTGGGGGACTGGCAAACCTCTTGGAAAACTCGCGCAAAGTTTCGCGGAATATTCATTGGTAATATTGATCATTATCATCCGATCCCAATCGCTCGGAACGCGCGCTTCCAACTGTCGTCAAATCACAAATAGTAGCACATTTGCCAAGTAGAATCAATGGAATGAATATGCTTCGCCAAAAGTTGACGATTATTCATTCTCTTGCCACCGCTAGCGATAATAATCAGCATTGCCGAAAAAACACTAAACATTGAGCAATCGATTTTTCTAACTGGTGATTTGCGGTTAACAAAAAACACCGATCCTTTTAATTTTGCAACCCCAATTAAATTTCATCGCTCATTATAAACCCATGCAACATGCATAATAACCAAACGCGCGCGCATTCCTTTCTCAACGATCGCTCGGGAAATGCATGTGCACGAAAAGTGGAAATTCTTCCGAGCCGCCCTGGCAACATTCTTTTCCAGCCCCCCATCCCTAGCGCACGATGTAATTAGGCCCCCGATAAAACCATTTTAGGTAGAAATCGATCGCGGCGATAAACACGCTGAAACCGGCGACTCGCGCACATTTTACGAGCGAGATTCTCGTGACGAGAAAAGCCGAGTTTCACTTTGAATCGCTTTATCGCTGAACAATGGCGAACGCGCTTTTCCAAGATATTGTAATTGATTTCACGCACGAGTGTCTTTTGACTCGTAACGCGGTCAAGTTGTGCTTGGGAAAAGTCAATGGCGCGGGAAATGGGGGGATCACCAGGCCTACAGGAAACACGCTAATTGAGGGAAAACTGTACAAAATAGTCGCAGTTTCTATAGTTGTGTAAGGGAATTTTCGTAGATTGTATGGAAACATTAAAAATATTTTAATGAAAGGAAAATTTTCGGTACGACAAAAATTCTGGCTTAGCAGAGTATACGAAAGAACTCGTCAAAATGAATTTATTTACAATTTGCAGTTTTGTTCAATTGTTCAAACTTTTCGAAATCACGAGATTTATCAAGCAACATTCTCCGAGATTCTGGGTTTTTATCACTATTTAAACTATTCTAAACTTTCCAAGTTTAATGAAAATCTTCCTACTCGTCAAGATTTTTTTGGAATTTTTCAATACTTTTCAAGTCTTTTCAGATGTCGCTTGAGGAATGAACAAGCGACATCGAATTTTCAAAATTAACGCAATTCACAACATTTTTGAAATCTTGCCAATTCTTCGAGTTTTTTGAAATTTCTACAACTTTTCACCATTATCTGACGAATTTGAAATGATTTGGCAATTTTTCATACGTGTCGTCAAATTGCAAACATAAACCAAACTGTTATAAACTGTCCAAATTTGATCAAAATTTATCCAAGTCTCCAGGATTTTCCGTCATTTTTCAATACTTTTCGAGTTGCTTGGATTATTAGCAAATTTTGAAAAAAAAAAAAAAAAAAAAAAAAAAAAAAACGAACCAATAAAACTTGTCAATGCAAATTTCAAAAATTTCTGAAATATTTTACAATTTACTCGAAACCTTCCGAATTTTGTGAAAATATGTCTAATTGGACTTGTGTATATTTAACTAATTACAAGACTCGAGTCTTCGAGATTTTTTACAATTCGATAAGTTCTTATCAAGATTTTCAGATTATTACTTAAAAATAATGAAAAAGACGTTAACATATTTCAAAGAAACACAATAATCAACGCAAACTACAGAATTTTTGGAAATGTTGCAAATTTTTTTGAATTTATTCAAGTTGCTGGAATTTTTGACAATCTTGCAGAATTTTAAATGGTCTTTCCATTTTTTTCATATTTTGGAATCACAAACGTGTCCGAACTATTCAACTGTCCGAATTCGATCAAAATTTGCATAGCTGTCCAAGATGTTGTATAATTTTCAATAAAAATATAACTCAAGTTTCTCGATTATTATTATCAAGTATTGACGAAAACATTGTCGTGCACATTTCGCAGAAATATGATTACGAACACAATCCTCCATGGTAATTGATGGAAAATTTTGAAATTTGATGAATTTTTCGGAATTATTGAGAAAAAATTCGAATTCACAGTTTTTTCCGTTCTAGAGACACTTTCAATAACAGATGAATCGTTTAGAAGAAGGGAAGAAGGAAATTCTTAGCGGTTAACTTGACATTTTATACAGTAGAAATATATGCGCCAATCGCGGAAGAATATACGTGGAAAAGAAATTGGTAAAAAAAAGTAAAAAATAAATAATTGGAAATAATAAAATGATGTGTATTAACTTATTAGTATGCAAATCAAGAGAAACTTTAATCGGCAAAAACATACCCGGACAGCAACTGATCAAGTCCATTCGAAAATGGACTTGGTCAGATGCAGTCGATGTCGAGTATGAACGATTCGCGCGTATAGCTTCCTCCTAATTGAACGAAAATGTCCATTTCGCAATCTTCGATCAATGAATGGACTTGTATTTTACGATTTATGAAATCTAATTTATGAAATATTGCACGATGTTGCGCGGTCGCATCTTTGATAAGTGATTCCACTAATGGTTTGTTCGAGTGGATTGCGCTATAATTATGGAAGAAAGCGGGTATGCAATTGTCAATCGCAAATTTTTGTTAAATCGTCGCGCAGTCTCATGCAAAAAAGTTGCAGCCACCGTACGGAGCATCGGATGATGCGGTGCCGTAGCATTATGATCAGATTTTTAAGCGTTCCGAGTATATTTATTCAGGCACGTTTTATCCAACTCGGGACACGTTTCGGCGCATAAATCACTGTGGAATGATCTTTGATATATGCACTCACGATGCTGCAATAACTTTTAGCCCTTTCTCATCTGGGTACGTGCGTGATATCACATATGGATATCAGACGATAAATTGGAACAATTTTCTCCTCAACATACTCATACCGCGTTTATTTGCCTGGAAAGTCTTGCGAATTTCCTCGCGAGAAATCGAAATGAAATGACGTTTATTCGAACGAAAGAAAAAATGAAATGAAAATCGCTAACGACTCGTCACGAATGCGGGTATCGCCAAAATGTCCCGCAAACTTGCCAGCGCTTGCGCGTAAAACGCCCGCTAATGAAATTTCTTCGAGCAAATTTCCTCGAGCTCGGACTCGTTCTTCTCAAACGCGCTAGCTTGGCGTCGAGCTGGCTTCGCCACGGCGTCTTCTTTGCGCTACACTTTTGTGCGTTTTTCGTCCGCGTTTCGCAAGCACCGCAACGCGAAATGCCCGCCGGCTTTCCTAAAGCGACGCTCGTCGGCACGTGCCCCGTGTGTCATAATGAATGATCGCATTAATAAATGCAGCGCCGGCCTGTGAATTAATCACATCCACTGAAACTCGGCGAGCTACAAAGTCATGGACTAACGAGTACTTTCCCCGGCGATGTTCATGGTCCTCTCGCTTACGACGCTCGCAGCCGCGCGGTCCTTGAAACCA
Source organism: Platygaster robiniae (assembly GCA_028476575.1). Lineage (NCBI taxonomy): Eukaryota > Metazoa > Arthropoda > Insecta > Hymenoptera > Platygastridae > Platygaster > Platygaster robiniae. The sequence continues at coordinate 219,767 of CM052022.1, forward strand.
TTAGTACACGCCAAACGTGCTCGTCAACACGAAAACTCGCGGCCTTTTGCAATGCAAATTTATGGGTGCACTGCTCTTTCTTGCTGGAAATTGGGAACGGGAACGTTTTCAGTTCAATTGGTTTCTCGTGAGTTGGATCGGGAGCTAGGCGCTCATTTATTTTTGTCATTGGCTAACCGGCTGTATGCCTTTTCGTGCTATTGAGGATGGTTCGGAGTATATTCAAAAGTACGTAGCGATAATGCTATCATTCTGTCGAGGTTCGTATTTGATTTTAGATTTTGGAAAACAAACTTGCCGAGACATTGACCACGAGGAAACTCAATATGTAAGCAATCGCAAAATTGTTCTTTTTTATATTTTACCTTAACTTGGATCCCTGACGAGGACCGTGAACAAGGCCGAAAGCTTGGAAAATTCACAAATATAATATACGTACAAAGTTTTCAAGAAAAGAAAAATGAGTCTCATTTCTATTTAATTAGAATTTTGAATAAACATTGGGGCTCCGATGATCGACACTAGTATTTTAAAATATTCCAAAGTTTACGAGTTGGATGAAAAAAATATGCCCAAGTCATCGAGATTGTTGTAACTTGCCAATGCTTCTCAAGATTTTCAGATTTTTACTCAAAAATGAGGTAGACATTATCGCGCATATTTAAAAGTAATATGGCAATGAACGCAATCCACAACGTTCATGAAGAATTTTTAAAATCTTAAAAATTTATAGAATTTGTAAGGTTTCCGTAAAATTTCGAGGCCTTTAGCAGTATTTTCGACACTCATGTAAAACCAAATCCTCAAAAAGAATGCAACGAATTTTCCCTTTCTATTACTTTCGAGAAAAAATTCCAATTTCTCGTACTTTTTTACAAAATTTGGATATCTTGTCGCGAGAAAATCTCAACTGCCGAAAAAAACCATTAAATACAAAGTCCTGCAAGTAAAATCCAGTGAATTTCAAATAAATTGCTGAAATGTTTCGAAATTTTTCGAGTTACGCAAAATTTCAGGCTTCAGTATTCCAGCTACTCGTGTAAGTACAAAATTCTAAAATAGTAGATGAACAAATTAGAATATCATCATCAATTCTTGAAAAAAAGAAAGAAAAAAAAATATCAATAACCGTAATCGTTCACTTTCTCAACAAGTTTGGATATAATGTCATCGAAAAATATGAATAAGTAAGAAAACATGGAATGCACAACTCCAAAAATTGAATCTTACAATTTCCTGAGAATTCGGAAGAAAGTTGCGAAATTCTCGAGGTATGCAAAATTTTGAGGCCCCAGTATTCTAGATACTCGTGTTACACGAAATCCATGAAGATTATAAAAATTGAAATTGAAAAAAATTGAAATTATCACTTTTCGCGAAAAAATTGAATATGTGATTTTTCACAAAATACGGAAATCTTGTCATGGAAAAATCCGCATCTTTACAGAAGCATGAAAAATGTAGATTTCCATTGGAAAAATTTCCGAAAATCCTCGAGGAACGTGAAATTTCAAGCCTTGGGTATTTTAGACACTTGTGTAATACGAAATCCTTCAAAATTACGTGAAAAAATGAAATTTGTTTTTTCACTTTTTCAAAAATAATAAAATATCATGTAATTTTTCACGAAATTCGGAAATCTTGTGATGGAAAAATTTAAATGTTAGCGAAAACATAAACAAAATGTAAATTTTTAAATATAAAATCCTGTACACAATTCGAAAAATTGCGAAAATTTTCCGAAATTCTGGAAAAGCGTACAATTTCAAGCCCTCGGTATTTTAGACACGCGCGTGATACAAAATTCTTCCAAATTTGTGATGAAACAATAAAAGTCTTTACGTCTTTAGAAAAAAAAAAAAAAAAAAAGGATATCATGTATTTTTTTTACAAAACTCGAAATTCTCACGATAGGAAAATCCGAATCTTTACAAAAACATGACATACGTATAGTTCCAAAAGGGGAATCCTGTAAATTTTTAAATACATTGGAAAGATCTTCCAAAGTTCTCGAGGAACGTGACATTTCGAGGCCTCAGTATTCTAGACACTGATGTAACGCAAAATCATCCAAAATGTATTGAAAAAAATCAAAATTATTGTTACTCCTTGAAGGAGGAAAAATAGAATAAGTATGTAATTTTCTACAACGTTCGAAAAATGTGTCATGGGAAAATCTGAACCTCTACAAAAACGTCGAATGTAGTGTTTTAAATGGAACATCCTGTGAAAAATTTTCAATATACCGGGAAAATGTTCCGAGATTTTCGAGGGATATAAAATTTAGACACTAGACACTCGTGTAACACAAAATCCTTCGAAATTTAGTAGAAAAAAAAAAATTATCGTTACTTTGGAAAATATCGGATATTGTGTAATTTTTTACGAAATTTGCTAATCTGATCATGTATGGAAATCGGAATCCTGACAAAAATATCAAATCAGAGATCCAGAAATGAAATTCTTCAAATTTCAAACAAATCTGAAAAGTATTCCCAAATTCTCGAGAAACGTAAAATTTCACTGCCCCAGTATTCTAGCTAGACACTCGCCTAACACGAAATCCTCCGAAATTAGATTTAAAAAAAATAAAAATCATCATTACTTCTTGACGAAAATCGAATGACATATATTTGCACACGAAACTCAGATATCTCCCCCCCTTGAAAAATTCGGGAAAAAAAATGTCCGAACTGTACCCCTCACCTCATGCCAATGGTAAAAGATTCCGTTGGTGCGACGACTCGGAGGCAGGTTCAACTCTGCACACTTGTATATGGAGTAGCGTATGGAACAATAGCCCGGACAAGTTCTCCAGTTTCTAAGTGCGTTCGCCACCGTGCGCCAAGTACCACTGATACGAACTTTTCCCATGCAACGCTCAACGAGGAGGGACGGTAGGAGACAGCAACGGCGGTCTGTCTAAAAGTAAGTGATACGGTCAAGCTCATTGCATAAATGCTTCGCATTCGCAATCGTAGATTTTATTCATCCTCGCGAGAGACCATACTCAAGTCGGAAAAGGTCGACGGCGGACACTCCCACTCGCGGTATCTTAAGGAGAGCGAAAAACTTTCCGCGTCATACTTTCTTGCTTTTGCCCGAAAGGCAATTGGGGCGACTTTTTTGCTTCCTTCACTCTGACACCGATTGTGACTTCTCTGTCCAATAGAACTACGAAAATCCTCTATAATGAGGATTTTATGCACGACAAGTTAAAAAAAAAAAAAATTTTTTAAAAACGTGTCGCGCATTAGTTTCAACATAGAAATTATTAATTATCATTATGGTACCATTCAAATTATAAGTAGGTAGCAGGCCCGTGCCCAGAAACCTGTTTTTTTTTTTTTTTTGGGGGGGGGGGGGGGTTCAATTTTCATGTTGCACTTTTCATAAAATATTAAAGTCACTCTGAATCTATGGAGAAACTGTTTCCTGCAAAATCGATCAAAATACTGCAAATATTTCAAACTTTTGATTCTGAGAAATCCAATTCTTGAAGTTCAAAGAGAGATATCTTTGAAAAAACCTTCGAATTTTTCAATATTCTGTAAATGCGAGGAAATACGAAAAGAAAATACATATACTAAAAAGTATATCTATGGAATATTAAAAATATATACAACTTTCAAAACTAGTGCATCGAATTTCAGAAATTTATATGTACAGAAATATACGAGAAAACCGAATAATCCTTAAAATTGTAGAAAAACTGATGAAATACGAAGGATACTGAAAGAATAATGAATCTATCGAAACACCTGTTTTCGGAAACATTCTTTTGGAACAGGAAAATAAAATGAACTTGAAATTTTAGGGCTCGAAATTCTCGAAATCCATGTATGAATCATTCATACAAAAATGCTGAAAGTATATAAAAATACTGGAAAATCCTGCAACGTTCTATGCATCCTCGGAAGTACGAATAGTTTGAGAAATACGGAACGATCCTTGAAATTGTAGGACAACTGAAGAAATACGAGAAATACAAGAAGAAATGAATATCTATTGGGACACTGTTTTCTGAAAAATCCTTTGAATTTGATAAACCCTTGATTTTACAGTTGGAAATTCTTGGAATCTATAGCGATTGAAATGAAAATGCTAGAAATATACTGGCAGTAGTAGAAAATGCTGTAATATTTTATAGATGTTGAAAAATAGACGAAAAATGCCAGAAAAACATAAAAATCCATACAGACGCTGTTTTCTGAAAAATGTCATGCGACGCGAGGTATCCGAATTCATATGAAAACGTGAAAACCGACGATAAAAGCATTTAATCGAAATCGTATGAAAGAGCTCGTTGGAGCAAATCTCGTTGGGAGTTTTGGGGGTGCAAGGCCCCAAAACTCCCGCCGGCCGCATGGGCCTGGTAGGTAGGCAGGCAGGCTGTGGGAGCTCCGGCGGCAGCCCCCCCCCCCCCCCCCCGCCCCGCCCCCGCTCATCTCGAACCTGAGCCAAGTTGAAAACCCTCTCAGATCGGGCCAGGCCATGGACCTACGGCTACTGGTCACTGCTGGACGGCGCTTTCGTCCAGATCGCCGCGAATGGAGACAGCGAGAGACGGAATGATCCGCCGGTAGGACGACGACACCTCCGTCCTCTTCTCAATCGTTCCCTATCGGCTGGAGCGTATTTTTCGCGTTTGTCGGCTCTGCACTGTCACTGTAACACAGCCACTGGTAGCTGCGACGCGTGACGAAGTTGGCGTTAGGCCAACCTCTTCTGCGCGACGACTTCCTCCCGTTGAAGCGCCGTGAGTCGCCGTGAGCCCGCGGTGAATCGCCGTGGCCGCGAAAGCTCGAAATGACACGACTGGCCATGACAGGCGCACGCTTCGCCCAAGTTGCCGCGGCGCCGGCTCGCCGTATAAAACGGCACGGGCGCGTCCACGTTGGGTCATCGGGAATTCGCTGTGGCACCGGCGCTTTTTTCCCCAGCGAATGCGAATGGGGCCTTTTCTTTCGCGCAGCCAGGCAAGCGGTCCAGTTACATAATACGCCAGCGGGTCAGACTAGTGGTGCCAAGATGGGACCCACGCCAAGAGCTCTCGTAGCCTGCCTGCTAATGATTGCGACAAATTCGCAAGACATTGAAAAAACACGTTGAAATTCCAATGAATACGGCGAGGATCGAAAAATCAAAGGCACGACAGGTAGTCGTCGGGTAAAGTTATTCAAGCGCCTCTCCTCAAGTTGCCATTTATATGATCGTTTTGGAAAAACGATGAGCGGTTCTCGCGCGATTATATTCGTGAAAGTACAGCGATTGGGCGATAGCAAGTTACGTATGTGCGAATGGCTTGCCGGATCTTGGCCTGTTATCAAGCTCGATCGCGCGCTTCGTTACGCAAGACAATGGAATCCCAAGATTAGAAATGTTTGCAATAACATTGCACCTGTCGATGCGACGCTTCGCACATTCGTTTCAACCGACGCAACCGCGGTTGACATAATGAACGACATTAAACAATTTCCGCTTCCCAGCGAAAGTACATGCGTTTTGCACGTCTTTGTCTCCCTAAGCGCCAAAAAGCGTTCACGCTTTTTGGCGCATTCGAAGGACAATCGTATGCGAAAAATCTGCAATGCGAAGAATGTTAATACACATAGAAGCATGAAATGTACTCGCTTAACCAACGACAGTGTCTCGAGACTTTGCTATGGCTTTAATTACGAGCAACCTTTTCAAGAGAAAGTGTCGCATAAAGCTGCGAAGGTAGACACTTGAGACCACGCAAAGTTGACGATTTCGACACTTGACTTTATTCAAGAGACAATAATTCTACTCGCATGAGAGAGAACTAGGGAAATATCACTCCTCGAATTTCGAGTCCTAGAAGGATATGTGTTATGCGAATATTTCAACTATCGATGCTGTCATAATTGTCGAAGCTTTCAAAAACGGATGCCAATGGAGGTGAAAACCTGCCAAGACTCTGATGAAAAGTGTCCAAACTGTCGAGGCGGAAAATCCATGGTAATTTTTGAGCGTGCAAACGAATTCATGAGCGCGTAAAATCGTGACTCGAGACGGGGTAAAGTACTTGCGCGTAATTGGACATTTACGCGACATGAGCTGACAAGCGTTTTGCTCCAGGGCAGTGAAACTTGACCATTCGTTCGAGGGAGTTTCAAGCGAGCGACGCGAGCGTGAAATGAGATCAAGCTGTTGTACAGAGTTTGGCAAATTTCATAAACGAGTCATTTTTTATCTCTCCAAGTTGAGTTTTTCTTTTTACAGCATCTCTATGAAAATCGATGAGAAGCCTTTTTTTTTTTTCTTCTTCTTCTTTTCGCTTCAATTATTTCAGGTTTTTCGTCGTTTTTGACTTGTCTAAAAAAATCGAAATCCTCAATCTCATTCCTCGCATTTTTCCTTCCATTCATTTGCTTGATACGTTGATAATTTAGAACTTAAATATCAAAACATTCTGGAGAAAACGTTGAAGCAACGAGGGAAAAATGCTTGATGGGATCGATTTCTCGAAACGTTTTTCCTGCAAATACTTCACGTAACATGCAACGTAAAACTTTCTTCCTCGTTGAGCGAACAATCGTGACTGGGAATTTTTTTCCTCCGAAATAGTTTGGCATGTACGCAAGCCCAGCTCTGCAACGTGACAAGAGGAAAATAAAATAACCGACTGTATCAAGGGACAAAGGGGAAATTGGAGATAATCAAATAATTACACGAGGTACAAATTTTTCAGGATCACTGCCCACAAAATCTCGTCAAGCAAAGCGACCGAGCGTGTTGCTGAATGTGTACTGCGATCTCGATACTAGATATTGCAGTAACGAGGTAGGGGCAGGGAAAACGTGGAACATGGATTTCGCGATGAATGGAGACTGTTCCTTTGAGTGCATTGATTGGTAGTTTTGGAAGGAAATAAAGCACGAGTTCCTGTTCAAATTATATCATCTTTTTTTCTTTTTATATTTCGGAAAAATCTGGCAATGTCGTAACGATCGTCCGTTGATGAAAAATGTTAAAATATCAGATTGAAGGAAAGATGAATGCATTTATGAATAAAATTCACGTAATTCAGCGATTCCAGCAAAAACCTAATCACGCCACACTGCGTATGAAAAAAATTGCAGGCATGGGTCGACTAGAAAAGTCACTCGCGTGTTGCTGATCGTCGTTCAAAGAAAAGCAGGCTTGAAAATTGTAACAGCCCAAGAGAGTGGTGTATACGATCATTTTCGAAGATAATTATTGTTGTAGCGTAATTTTTTCCTACTCGCAGATCGCGTAGAAATTTCCCCAGGCTGCAATTATGTTTGCGCAAATGTGAAACACCTCGATACAATGCGTTTGCAATATGCGAAGTGGTACTTGCTAATAGGTATAACGCCGTGACGGCAATATTGGTTCGGTTTGATATTTTTTCGGGTGAAATTTCTTCAAAAAAGCCGAGTAAATCGAAGAGCTTGGGCTTTTCATTTCATTGGATTCTGGAAACAAAATGATTTTGAAGAATATTACGAGGTTTCTGAAATTTCACGGCATTTCCTAAATTTTTCAAAATCCACAAAGTTGGAGAAGACTTGATATAATTTTACATATTTCACGAAATTGGTGAAAATGGGAGTTACGCCCGTATTACTATGTTTTCTAATGTTTCAAAATTTTTTGGAATTTAAAGCGTGATACAAGCTATTCGAAATAATATCCCAAATTCTATGCAAGTTAATTTGTACAAATTATGACTGACGGTTTTTCGTTATTTTTTCAACTTTTTCAAGTTTTTCAGATATCAATTATGGAATGAAAAAAACATTGCCCTTCATATTTTGAAGAGACATGCCAATAAACATAATTTTCGAAAGATTCGTCAAATTTCCCTGAAATTCTCTAAATTCTGAGAGTTTTTGAAATCGTTCAATTTCAAAAACTTGTTAAATTTTGCACATTCTTTTGGTTTTTCGAATTTTTAAAAATGAACACACAGAAGAAACAATTGAAAACTTTTTAAATTTGTTTAACATTTATTCAGCTAGTAAAGATTTTTGAAAGTATTTTATACTCTTCGAGTTTTTTAGATTTTAAGTAAAAAATGAATAAAATTTTCGTGCATATTAAGGAGCACTACGATAATGGACGCGTTTTACAAAATGCATGAAAATTATCAATATTCGCTGACTTTCATTGTATGATTGAGAATGCTTCGAATTTTCAATATTTTCATGCTTTCCGAAATTCTTGTAATTTCAAGCACAATACAAACTACTCGAAATTTTTCAAGTTGAATGAAAATTCGTTCGATTGATTGTAATCTCTCGTAATTTTTCACTATTTTTCATGTTTCTTAGATTTTCTTGAAACAATGAAAAAAAAAACATGAGGCGAATTTTTAAGAAATATATGATAATTATCGCGATCCACAGAATAAATGAAAAATTCAGCGAGTCGCACGAATTTTCTTAATTTTCGAAAAATTATAGAAAGTCGTCAACATTCTCTGTACCTTTCTAATTTTGCCAAATTTTTTCGCAAAGTACAAACTATTCGAAAATTTCCAAGTTACTTACGAATTCGTTCAACTTGGTTTAATCTTATACATTTTCACAACTTTGAAAATTGTTATTTTCATTTCTTTTGTAGTATTCATGAGACTGACTTTTTTCTAGCATTTTTGTCACGTTCGTCTGAAATCTGGTGCTCGAGAATTCAGAGTTGACTAGAGTTTCGAAGAGAGCGTTTTTTATGTAAAAAATGCACTCTCATCTCCTCCAAAGCGATTGAAAAAAAACCCAGACCCCTTTTAAAATGTTTTGCGATTCGAAGAAGGCGGCGATTCGAGTTGCCTTCCTCTCGCCGAGACAATCTGGCAAACCTGATTCCCTGCACCGTTTGCATAAGCACGACTCAAGCAGGCGGCGCGCAATTCGTCCTTATCGCTCCCATTGTGCTCGTACTAAAAAACTCGGCGATGATTGCGTGAACTCAAAAAGACCGACGCTCTCTCGCACCATCTTTAAGGGGACAGAAAACGTTTATCATCATCGTCCATTATCATTACCGTCACCGGCAACTTCGCCACTCCCAGAATCCCCGAGAACGAGCAACGAACCGCATTCCAGTGCACATCTCCCCGCGTCCTCTGTTTTTGCGAATTTCCAAAATCTGTTTTTTGTGAGTTTTTCGCGCCCACTCGCGCATTGCCCAATCGAAGGCGTTAATCCTCGAGCCCATCTAATGCTAGCTCGTTTTTACGATCTTTATCAGCATTATCAGCGTTGATATGAAAACCCGCTCGATTCCCAAGGGAGATAAGCCGAATTTACGATCACTCCACGATTTTTCGTCCATCATGAAAAAGGCGATTACCTTGTTCATCTTCCGAGTCCAGCCGTCGCGCGCCATGTTAATCGCCACGCGAAAAAGTTGGTTATTTCAAAAAAACGACGTTATCGCCGCAAATCGACGCTGCGGCGACGCGGAATCATTTATCAATCATTCGCGATTTTCTTTCATTCCAGACGTTCGAGTGCAACGTTCTTGATTGAGATTTCTTTGAGGGACAATGGACGGCAAAAATAAATCCGAGGAGCGGGATAGGTTTGCTACTCATTTTTTTGGGACTTTCGTTTTGGTTTTTTTTTTTTTTTTTTTTTTTTTCAAGATTTTCGTTCTTTCGCAGGAATAACGGGGAACGGCAATTTCGGTACAAATCCGGGCACGGTGTTTCAAGATACGACAATGCGCTCAGAAATCTCATTCCGATTCGTTCGAGGGACAAGTAATTTTTTCAAAATTTGTTTTACAAGGTTTTCGGTGAATTTGATAATTGCTTTCGAACGAGGTGTGATTATTTTTGAGGTTTTCGCTTCATTTAATTTTCAATAATGACATGAAATATGGTGAGATTGTTTCGTTATTCAATTGAGGATGCGTGTAACACGTCTTTTTCATTCCTAACAAGTTTGAAGAAATTTCTCGATAAGTTATTTTTACGTATTAAGAATATTTTCTCAGAATTTTCAAAGGTTTTAGGTTTTCTGTTCCAAAAGCCAAAGGTTGAACGCGACTTTGGTCAAAAGTGATTTATTTAACGTTTCGAAAGTAGAGATATTGTTTGGGAATGATTCCACGCTGTTACATGTATTGGAATATGCAGTTTTTCACGCTTATTTTTTTAGAATTCATGTAAAATATGATAAGTCGTATCGAAAATATCATCTTTATACTATCACCCAAGGATATTAAACAATAGAGAAAAAATTGAATATAATATGAAATACTGAAAACATTTTTTCTGCCATCACGTTCGCGAGTATTATTTGATATTGTTTATTTCGAAATAATATTAATTCCAAGCCCTGCCGATTTTTGATGCTTATAAGGACCTTATGAAGTTCTGACGAGGGGACTTGATAAGATTTTCAAAGAGCCTCCTTATGAGGATCAAAGTTGTAAGGGAGTTTAAGTGGTTATATACCTTTTTGTGCGGACGTATTGAGGATGGTTCGGAGTATATTTAAAAGTACGTAGCAATAATGCTATGTCGCAAAAGTTATAGTTTTTAATTGTCTATTCTCCGCTTGAAGAAACAAGTTATTTTTTTCATAAAAAAAAATATCAACAATTGGCGGAGTTATTTCCCCGAAAAAACTTTGTTTTCGAAGAGGCTCTTGCGGTGACCACGACGCAAGTCGAACAAGTTAAATTAGAAAATCCGCAAAATTCCATTATTCTCGGAACATATCTAGTTCTTGAAGGATCGCTTTTTTATGGAAAAGTTTTTATTTTGCAATAACAATTTTATTGAATGCAATTTTCAGAGCTCCGAAAATCGAAATCTCGGGGAAAACGTTCTTGCATGCAGAAAAAGCGGAATATTTTATTTTTTTTTTTCAATCGTTCAGGAACTAGATTGTATATTCCGAGAATAATGAAATTTTTCGGATTTTCTAATTTAACTTGTTCGACTTGCGTCGTGGTCACCGCAAGAGCCTCTTCGAAAACAAAGTTTTTTCGGGGAAATAACTCCGCCAATTGTTGATATTTTTTCAAGAACAAATACTTGCCTCTTCAAGTGAACAATGCGCTATTACAAAAATTATAACTTTTGTGACATAGCTCACACGTTATGAAGGTTATAATGTTATGAACCCATTAAAAAGTCAAAGTCGTTATAAGCCTTGAAAATAATGAGTCGCTATTTTTTTTAGGACCACGGAAACAATGTCAATTGACAAAACGGGATTATTTTCTTATATTTATATGACATGGGTGACGAGATTCATTTTTGACGCGTTTAAAAAGAAAGTGGAATTGAATAATTTACCAGCGCTTTCGCCGTACGACACGTGTTCCTACAACTCGAAAAGGTGAAATTTCAAAATGCTTCACAATTCAGTGAACGTTGTAAAAAGAAAGCTAAACTTGTGAGTTTTTCAAGAAAAGGGACTTTTTTTTTTTGTTTTTTTTGTTTTTTCTTTTTTTTTTTTTATATATAATTATTATGTGCCTTGAAGTCATATTTTGTACGAACAAAGGTTAAAAAGTATAATGAAAAAGATGGGTATTTTTTGAACAAGTGTTTGCTTGATTTTACAGCAAGCTAAAGATGAATAATAATGAACATTCGAATTGACTTTTTGCATATTTTTTGCTTAGTGCACATGTACCTCATTCAAGATTCCTCAATTTTTTCGGCTCGAATATTCTAGAATTGTAAATTCTACAATGTAAAGAATTGCACGGTTTTGTTGTAAAGAGAATCATGAATTCGCGACATCGGGTCATTAAGTTTCGAGCCCTAAAGTATGAGACACCGGAAATCTGTATTGTGGGGAATATAATTGAAGGATTCGAATCTGTGCAGCTCGGCAGAGTGTTAGATTGAGAAGATGCGAAATACTTGTCTAGTCTTCTCTAATGAAGAAAACAGGAGTTGTAAAGTCTGCAAAGATAGCATCCTGAAACTCCCGGACTTGCCATATCAATCCAAGGAGGATTTTCTCAAAATGAATACTATAAAAAATTTCAGAAATGAAAATTGTAGACTCGCTGATCATCGTGGAATATAAAGCCTAAGAATACCACGAGTTCTAGAACATGAAAAATTGCACAACTCTTACATTTCGAACTCTAGAATGATCAATGACGAAACGTTCGCGATCCACCAAAGAAACGAATGAAAGCATTTTCCCCATTTCCACAGGCTGGAAATTTTATGGAAAGAAGAATTGAAAAGACGCGGATCAGACAGCGCGTCATTCGGCCTCGTAGTTTGGAAATTCGTGAGGACACGAATTTTCGTTTCTGTGGCACTGCAAATCCTATCCTTAGGTTTCGGACTTGTTGCTCCTGCAAGTGATAATTTTTTTTCGCAAAATTTTCCGTCATTTCTCATTTTACAAGCCCATACTTGGTATGTTTCTGAATATATTATGCTAATGGGGCTTTGAAAACTTTTTTCACAGATGCTGATAATGAGAAAAATCTTGGAAAATGTCGAGTCTAAAGAACAAACGATTTGGGATGGCGTACGATGGGTCTTTTTACTGGCACTTTGCGAAATTTCGCGAACGATTTTTTTCACTTGGATGTACGTGACTAATGCGAGAACTGCCATTAGATTAAGATCTGCGTGTCTTGGATTAATTTACAGAAAAATCGTTAACCTCAATGACCTTCAGGGTAAAACTGCCGGAGAGGTATGTACAATCATTACAGTACACTTTCATGATAATTACAAACTCAAGTTTTCGTGAATATGATCGATTATAATATCCAGGCGGTTAATGATGGCTTGAAAAAGAAATGATGCGATGATTTTTTTAGTTCATTAATATATTTTCTACCGATGGGCAAAGAATGCACGACTTGGTAGTTTTTGGACCAATGATCATCAGTGCGCCAGTCATCGTCATTGTCAGCGCGTTTTACATATGCTTTTCATTAAACCCCGTCGCGCTTTCGGGCTTGTCCATTTTTCTCGCATCCTACGGGCTTCAGGTAAAAGATTTTTCTTTTTCAATCTGCCCCTAGATAGACGTTCATCGAAAATGATTTTTATGAAGAAAAAAAAGCCTAAAATAAAATGTAGAATCCATAAATTGAAAAATTAGGAATCTTAAAGGATGACATTGTGAAAATGTCATGGTAAGTAAGTGTTTTGCTGAGAGTGTCCGAGATGTGAAAATTAAAGAAAAAGAAAAAATAATATTCCAAATAATCTCAGGATGAGTTCAACTGTTACAACTTTTCAGTACGCAATGTCTCAAGTGATAAAAAAATGGAAAAGGAACCGGATCGAGGTCACGGACCGAAGGCTGAAATTGATAAGCGAAATTTTGGACTGCATCAAACTTATCAAAATCCAAGCCCTGGAAGAATTTTTCACGAAAAAAATTCTCAGTGAGATTTCGTAGTGTTTGTTCTCTTCGTCTTAGATAACGCTAACGCTGTAAAAAATATGTTGTTTTTTTTTCTTATTGTAGATGTTAGGGATTCTGAGAGAAGGTGGCTGCGCAGGATCGTTTATTTCACTAGTATTAGTTTATCTTTAGTGCAAGTAGTTGCAACCATATCGTCTATTGTTGCATTTTTGGTGTATTTTTGGACGGGTAGCAATTTGACAGCGGCCGAAGTGAGTTGAGTATTTTTCAAAGTATGACGATAAGAATATGACCGAGTTTTTTTCTCCGACGCATTTCTCGACTTTCGATGTATTTTTGTTAATATTCCTTTTGGAACGTACACATTTTCGTAATTTGCTATCCGTGGATGCTTCTAAAGCCTGGGCTAAAGCTTTTTTATAGGAATAACAGAATTTTCAATGTAATCACATGCGGAAATGTGGAATTTATCGTGGAAAAAATATGTTTCAGGCGTTCCCATTAGTGGCTGTGTTAAATACGCAAATACGAAGTTCGTACCAGTACGCGCAAGCAGCGATTTCTAACATTATCGAAGCAACTGTAACGCACGGTAGAATAAAGGTGATTGCACATTTTGTCATGGGAAACACAGCGTTTCTTATCACGAGCGTTGACTTAATCCAAGAAAATTCACAGCGAGTATTGCTGATGGAGGAAACCGACTTGATTGTGCCAAAGCCAATCGTCAGACTCGAAGCCCTAGGGATTGTGAATGGCAAATTCGTCTGCGATATTTACGACAAGCAGGATAGAGAGACAGTTGCGAATAGTCGGCATGGGAGGAAGTGAGTGTTGCGAAACGTATGATAACCATATCGAAAAACCGGCGCGAGAAAAATAACGAGCTGCGGAGTCCGAGACAAAGGTCGCGCGAGCATTTCGACCGACCCCGGCTGAAAAGCAACCGAGTTGCAGGCCACCGAATTCGAAAGTCGAGCAACGAATTCGAAAGTCGAGCACCGAATTCGAAAGTCGAGCAACGAATTCGAAAGTCGAGCAACGAATTCGAAAGTCGAGCAACGAATTCGAAAGTCGAGCAACGAATTCGAAAGTCGAGCAACGAATTCGAAAGTCGAGCACCGAATTCGAAAGTCGAGCAACGAATTCGAAAGTCGAGCACCGAAGGGGAGTGGGTCGGTTTACCGACCGTTGAGCTTTCAACAGCTGTGACTCCGTTGCTTTCGGACGCGAACGGCCCGCAGCCCTCCTCTCAGATTGCATGCGTCGAACGCCTTTTTCCCAGAACGTTCGCGACACGGCTCGACCGGAGGTGCCCCGGCGAAGAGTCCGCGACGCTGCGGGTGCCGGAGCAGGAAACCAGACGCGTCGAGCTGCTGACCGACATCACGTTCGCGGCTTCCAAGGGGAGGCTCGTTGGAATTTGCGGGCAAGTCGGCAGCGGGAAATCGAGCCTACTGCTGGCAGCTCTGGGCCAGCTGAAGATGACCTCGGGCCAAATGGCGAGGGACGGCTCTTGCGCTCTCGTGAGCCAGCAAGCCTGGATAATGAACGCCTCGCTGCGGGACAACATCGTGTTCGGGGAGAGGTTCGAGAGCGGGAGATACCGCCGGGCGCTGTCGCTCTGCTGCCTCGAGGAAGACCTGCGGGCCTTGCCCGCCGACGACGGGACTGAAATCGGCGAGAGGGGGGTCAATCTGTCGGGGGGCCAGAAGCAGAGAATCGCCCTGGCACGGGCGTTCTACGCGAACAGGTGAAGAAGCGCGTTGCTCCGGAATGCCGCGTGCACTCCCAGACTACCAGGGGGTGTGCGCGCGTTGCGGTCTACTTTGAACGTTTGCGTTCCCCAAACAGAGACCTGTACCTACTGGACGACCCACTGAGCGCGGTGGACAGTCGCGTCGCCGTGGACATTTTCGAAAATCTCGTCCTCGACGCTCTGGCCAACAAAACGGTACTTTTCGCGACCCATCGAGTCCAGTATTTGAGCCGTTGCGATGACATTTACGTCATGCGCTCCGGAAGAATCGCGGAGCACGGCTCTCATGGAGATCTGATGCGCTACGATCGGGAATACGCGAGCGTCGTGAAAAGCATGGCCGCGAGGACGGAAAATACGATTCATGAGTAACGCAGTTCAAGTTTTCACTATGCCGACGATTTCGCTGCCGCGGACACGCGTTCCTTATCCCGCCAATCCCGCACATTTCAGCGCGACAGCGGCCCACGGCAAGAAAAGTTTCGACAGTGCCGAGAAGAGAACTCCCAGTGCCCATTCGCCCGGTTCAGGGTCGCTATCTGACCAAAGCGACAACTCGAAGGGCGAAAAACCACTCGAGTGCTCGCCACTCGGCAAAGGCTTCATTGAAACAGGACACGTGTCATTAGCGGCCTTCAATGTTTACGTCACGGCCGCAGGTGGGGGGTGCGTTGTTCTTGCGATGATTTCGATGGTCTTCCTGAACGTTGGGTCCAACGTCTTCAGCAATTGGTGGCTCTCCGCGTGGATCAAAGAAGGAGACGGCGTGAGATTTTTGCGCACATTCTCCGACACCGTCTGGTCGAACGTTAATCCGATTCGTCAACGTTGCAGAATCCGGCGAGAGGAGGCAATGAAACCGCATCGAAGGGCGACTTGAAGGACAACCCGCATTTTTGGTTTCACTACTCCGTTTATGCCTCCTGCGCAGGGCTCATTGTCTTGACCACGTTTTTGCGTGGTTTGGCCGTTTCTTACGCCACAGTCAACGCTTCCACGAAATTGCACAATCAAGTATTGAGGAAATTCATGGCCGCCCCCGTGACATTTTTCGAGACCACGCCGAGCGGAAGAATCTACAACATCCTCAGCTCGGACATCAACGAAAGTAAACGTCCTCCCTCAAGCCAAATCATGGAGAGTTTCTTTTGTTTTTTTTTTTTTTCAAAATTCGGCTTCTTCCCTTTTCAGTCGACAACCAATTGCCCATGTCCACGGAAGCCGTGCTCCAAAGTTTCTTCATCTTATGTACCTCCATTTTCATCATTTCCATCGTTTTCGTTTGGTACGTCATTCCACTCATCGTCATTGGAGCGGTGTTCGCTTACTACATTCGATTCTTCAGGTTCTCCGTTATAATCACGCATTCCGAATGACTCTGGGCAATGTTCCTCAAAGCGCCATTTGGCATTCGCTTTTCAGAGTAGCTGCGCGAGATTTGAAGAGATTAGAGACTTGTCTCAAATCGCCGATATACAGCTTCATATCGATGACGACTCGAGGGCTCAGCACGATTCGAGCGTTCAACAAGGAAAAGGAATTCATTGCAAGGCAAGTACTCCCCGACCCAGAGCCGGGGTCTCGCACGGACCCCATTCTTATCGTTTACCGCTCATTCACAGGTTCGACGAAATCTTCAATCAACACTGCGCAAGCTATTTTCTGAGCAACTTCGTTTCTCGCTGGTTGGCAGTCAGGTTCGACAGTTTGACGGTCATTTCCACTTGCGCCATCGCACTTTTCGCCGTTTGCCTTCGAGATCACGTTGATCCGGCTCTCGCTGGTTTGGCTATGGTGTACGGCTCCCAAATCTCGGGCATTTTTCAATTCACGGTCAGAATACTTGCCGAAGTTGAGGTGCACTTCATCAGCGTGGAACGAATGTATGCCTACCTCAAGGTGAGATCGCCTTGTTCCTTCCACCTTGCGACTTGAGTTTCCATGCGTCCAATGCAAAGAATCGAAACAACCTCGTCTGCGATTCAACTCGATTCTTTTCTTTAGACTCTGGTAGACGAGCACTCTGGTGCTGAAAATCTGACTGAGACTCCGGAATCTTGGCCGAGCAGAGGGGAGATAATGTACACGAATTTCAGCCTCAGATATGGCGAACGACCGCAACTAGCTTTGGATAATGTCTCTTTCGTTGTGAATGGAGGAGAAAAAATTGGCAAGTCTGCTACCTGACATCTTTTCACGCATCCCCCATTGCGCGGAGATCATTTTGAGGAGAGAACGAAAAATAAACACGACTTTTCACGCTCTCGCAGGAATAGTTGGAAGAACAGGCGCGGGCAAATCTTCCCTCGTCGCGAGTTTGCTGCGTCTTTACGAACCCGAAAGCGGGAGCATCAAGATCGATGGGATCGACACTTCGAAAATTGCTCTCAAAACTCTCCGACGCAAAATGGCCATAATCCCCCAGGATTCCATGCTTTTCGCGGGGACCGTAAGGTCGTACCTTGATCCTGGAGAATCCTTCGAGGACGACGAAATTTGGGAGGCTCTTGAGAAAGCGAGGATGAAGGAAAGGGTCGGATCCACGGCAGCCAAATTGGACTTTGCCATCGGTGATCATGGGACGCAATTCAGCATGGGGGAAAAGCAACTTTTGTGCCTGACCAGGGCAATGCTTCATCGCCAAAAGGTATTGGTTCAAAATGAAAGTAAATAGACCTCAAGTTGGACTGTTTGTCAAGTGAAAGGGGGGGGGGGGGGGCCAGCTGCGATTTGCCGTAGCTGCACGAGACTGGAAATGAGAGCCAAACTCGTCGATTCCATCGACAAGTGATTCTTGACGTGACGAGCAACGATATCTCTCAATTCCATCACTTTCGGCAGTTTAGGTGCGCTACTTTTTTTTGGCTTTTTCATAGATCCTGGTGCTCGATGAAGCGACCGCTTCCATGGACTTGGAAACCGAAGCGACAGTGCACGAAACGATGAAAAAAGAATTTCAAGATTGCACGATTCTCGTCATAGCTCACAGGATACAAAGCGTGTCTTCATGTGATAGGATTCTCGTTATCGGCAACGGTCGTGTGGTCGAATTCGACAAACCCGAAAATCTTCTTGCAAACCCAGGCTCGGAATTTTCCAAATTGTTCGATGCAACGGAGGAAACATCGAAAAACTGATTTTCTACCGTTTTTCGTGTAAAAAGTGCCAAGTTTAATTTACACTGCTCTATTGTTTCGGAAAATGCGATTAATAATGAATTTCGAGATGTTGAATAAACGAGTTTATGAATTTCGAGATGTTGAATAAAACGATCTGTAAATGAGATGCCAATCTTCAATCTTATTGTTATGAAACTTGCTACTGTTATTTCGTGTTTTTTATACACCTTCAAATGATTTCCCGACGTTTTTCTTTAGTCGCGCAAGGATGTAGTAAGAGGCACGCGCGTTGATGTCATATTAAGCCTTTTTGAAAATAACACGTCATCAATATTTTCCCAAGACGGGAGAAGATGATATTTTTTTTGTGATTTGTCGATGTTACAATACTTTCCGATTAATTGTACACTTTAAAAATTAAACTCCTTGATTTTAGAGCTTCTTCAATGCAATCTTTGAATTCCTTCAATCTGGAATTTTTATTCTAATATATGTATCATTTCGTCATGCCAAACTTTTTCGACCCTCGATCTCAGCCTCGTCAAAATATGCAACGAGCTTTTTACGATCCTTCTGACAAACACGAAAATATGTAAGACAATGGCAAATATAAATATTTTCAAGTATTGAGATTCGTGTTTTTTTTTTTTTGTATTTCTATAGTTTCCATCATTTCTCAATGTATCAGAAGTTTTTCAATTATCACATCCCGAGGTATTACATTCAGTTTTTCGATCCCTCTGCCGCGTTGGTAAAAAGATGGAATATTATGGTGTCAGAGGCGCGATTTTCGAAAAAATCGAATAACAGCCTTTTTCGTTATCCACTTATTGCCCAACATATCGGACAGCTAAGAAATCGTAAAAAATGTTGGAAAACGTCCGAGAATGGGGGGAAAAGTGTCCATCGAGTAGCTTTCACTCTCGAGACATTTTAAAAATCGTTAAAAATAGCTGATCACGAGTCAGCAGTAGATGAAATGTTGATATCTGACGACAACAGCACGAGCAGCAATAAATAAAATCCAAACTGATCCAAACGTGAGCACACGAGTCACCAAGCACTGATGCAGCAAAAGTCAGCCGTCTTGGTTCGAAGAAGATTTTTGTTTTTTTTCTCGCAATGCAATTCCATCGGATTAATTAGAATCATTGTCAAAACATTTGAAAACCCTTACATCACCTTTTGGGCACGTCGTAATTCTGAACGATCGTTTATTTATCACTGTGTAAATGAAACCTTTTTTCCTTACTTTTAGTACTCCATCTTCAAGTTTTTAAAATCATGAGAATTCGAATCCACGACGATGAAATTATTTCCTCACGGATTTCTCGTTGCATTCATAAAAATGTAGGAAAACTATCGATAATTCTGTTATCGACGCAAACTTCATAAGCATTCCAATGAATTCGACAGAATTTTTCTTTTCAAATGTAAACAAATGACATTTTTTTTCGACATCAACGGGGTACGTTTTCGAAATTTTTCATGTACTCGCACATTTTTGGAACACAATGGAGCATAAGCCAAAGAGAAAAGCAAAACTTGGTTGCATGCACCAAGGCAAGTAGTTTTCCTTGATAAATTACCATGTAACCTCTTGCTAGCTGTCAACAAATTTACAGTCCATTGTAACCGAAGAATGGAAAAAGTTGGTTATATTGATCACAATAACAGCTTCGAGAATGATAAAAAGTTTGTGTCGAGCTAATTGTAGGGAAAATTGAATATTGGCGATAATAATCATGAAAGAGGAATTTATGCAGTGCAAATACTCGAATGATAAAAATGATCGACAGTGAAATGTGTGTTGAACAAAATTATGAGAAATTGAAAATACTGGCGCAGGGCCTGGGCCAATCTACAAATTACCTGGTTCAACTGGCTACGTTGGGCACGATCCATCGAAAAATAGAAATCCAGCTTTTTCCTTACGACGCGCAGCCGAAAAAATGCATTTCGTCGACTCTCCTGGCCCAATTTACACGACTTATCAGCTCACGAGTCGCGGGAAAGAATTTTCTCCTGCTTTCGTGATCGGTCAAAGATTGAAATCGAGAAGTATAATTATTCCTTCCTCCGCCACGTATTGTAACGCAACGATGACGATCAACATTTATTTTAAGCTTTCTCAAAGTTTCCATGAATTTTCCATCTTTTCATTTTCGACGTGGTTAAAAGGAGTTTTAAAAATTTCAAAGCGACGGGAAAACTAGTCACCATGAATCAGTGGGTACGTTGAAAATTATCGTCAATAAATATTTAGACGCCGACAGTGGTCCCGGAGCAGCGAATTATAGGACGGAAGATATTCCTCCAATAAATCACCAAAAAAGAGCTCCAGCTTTTTCAATGCTTTGTAGAAGACAAGAAAAATTGCGCCCCTCTGGGCCCGGGCCCAACCAATACTCGGCGCCAACCTGTATAGGGCCCAATGTGCCGGATAAATGGGCATCAGGTGCTTTCAGCATGTAAGAAAATAAATGAACGATTCATTCGATCGACGTCACGCGAATAATGTATACGCAGTGAACGCTGTTCACCGCGTATACATTGTGGTTGTTTAGTTATCTTTTCTTTCTCGAAACATGCATGGTAACAGATTTTTCGTTTTTCGATGGAAATCCGAGATACTTGGAAAGTGTAGAAAACTCTCATGAAAAATATTGACGAGCTGGTAAAATTTCCATGCGATATGAAAGTCTTGAAAAAGTTCGTAGCGTGTTTGAAATTTCCAACATTTTTTAAAGAAACGTTGGATATCCAAATGATTTTGTCAATAGTTTTTCAAAATTCGAGAAACTCGTACAATTTGAGAAAATGTACATAATGTTTGTTGCCGAATTTCTTCGAAATACTCATGATAATGATTTTATGCTTTTCAATAAAAATCTCTAAGGATACAAAAGAAATTGAAAATTACGAGCCAACTTTGTCTTTTAAGTATTGAAAAAATATATATATTTTCGGAAATTTGTCAAGCTTCGAACAGTTTTATCGTGTTTGGGAATTACGACAATTCTGCGGAATTCAAAAACAATATCGGTTTCGATGATTGTCAATGATTCAAAACATTTGTAGAATCTCGTACTAATGGTCCTAAACTTTGTATACGTATTTTGTCCATCATCGTATTTCTACGAGATATGCATAATAATGTTTATTGATTTTTTGTTGAAAATATGAGCGATGAAATAAATGTGGAAAAACCACAGAATATTTTGATGAGCTGGACAAATTTTCAAAAAGTTCAAAAATGTGTTCGATTACGTGAAGAATTGGGAACGTTTCGAAAGATTGATCATGGTTAAAAATTTGAAAGATTGCAGAAAATACTATGAAATTCTGAAATTGCGGAATTCCTCAATTTTCAAACAACTTTAATGGATTGTGCAGGTTTTTGGGAAACATGTACGATTTGTTATAATGTTCTCTTAAAATCTACGAGACTCGGAAAGTATTGGAAAAATTTTCAAAGAGTGTCTAAAAATTCTGCAAAATGTTGATAAATTTCGTAAATTGTCTAATATTTCGAGGATTCTTGAAAACGATTTCAGGGCTTTTGTAAATCCTGCGAAAGATTCAGAAAAAAGCCCTGGTCCTGCGGCTTATGGAAAAACGAAAATCGATTTGGTAAAAAAAAGTACACCAGCCTTTGGCCTACGAGGGAGAAACAAACCATTGAGAAATGATTACGTCCCTGGGCCATCGTTCGATGGAAATGACAATTTCAAGAAAAATTCTCCAGCGTACTCTTTTGGGTTAAAACACAGCGAATGCGCAATCGTTCCGTCAACAGCCGAAGACGAATTTTGAAACATGGAAATCCAAGTTTTTTCATGGGAGTTTTTTCATTAATCGCGAGTTTCGCGTGCAAATCGGTTGAATAAACTTGGATGAAAGTAAGAAAAGTTGAAACAATTTATTTGAAGCAGGGAAAATTAAACCTCGTTTAGCATAAAATAAGGTGCGCCCAGAATCATCGATTGTTATTTTGCATTAAATCGCGTCAAATAAAGTTGAAAAAGTGATTGCCAGATGTCACATGTTTTTCCTGTAATCGAGCACTGTCAGTTGTTTTCATAAAATGCCGATGTCAATTAACGTAACCTCGTGAAACCTGGAAATAAAGAATAAAGTCGGAAAAAAATATGCTGAAAAAAGGGAAAAATGTCTGAAAAGAAAAATAAGAAGAACGGAGGAAAAATGAATGGAGAAAATAATGGGAGCCGTAAAGGAGTCCATTGTGGTCTGATAAGTGAGAAAATGGGATGTTACAAAATGATCCAAGAGATATGGTCGCCTCAGTTTTGATTATTTATTTGATTATTGAAGATTATTTTTTGGCTTTTAATATTATTTAGCTCCAGCTCCGTATACACTGAAAAGTGTGCTTGGTTACGATGATCATTGCTTGACAAAGTATCGAAATCCAGCATTCTCAATGAAGAGAAAGCATGACGAGGAACGAATTCGTGCTGGACCTGGGCCTCATGACATAAAAGAACCTCAAGGTCGAGGATTTACTTTCGGTCGAGCAGCTAGAACGAGCAATGGTAAAGGCTTTTGAGCACGAAAATTCCCTTACAATCATCATTGCTCATAAATGTATTCAATTTACACGTAAATTTTACTGAATTGAAATAATTTTTTGTGCTTTATTCTCGCTTGTCACCCATTTTAAGGTGCTTTCTTTAAAAGGTCATGAAACTTTGCGCTTGATTGAATTTGTCGCGTATATTTTCTTGATGCCGTTACCAATCAAGCAATGGCAGTTCTGCCTTCAGAAAATGATTATCGTGACTTGTTTTCAAAAAACGAGATTGCAAAATTTTTCCAATCAAAGTGCCAGTCTACTGTTGTCGTTTCATACGAGCAGTCCTGGCGGCAAAATTTGTCCCCTCTCGAGTTATGCACGAGAAGAAGATTCACTGCATAACAAGAGCTGCTGATGGACGCATTCCTTGACTTGATTTTTTCATCTCAAAACTTGAACGGGCAAAATTACTGCAACTGAAGGTACACGCACATTGAATTGAAGTTGGTCACAGCACAAGAAGTTGAGTTTCTTCATTCGGCTCTGTCCTTTTTCTATACACTTGAGTTACCGAATCATCGAGATGATGGAAAAATCGTTAAGCGAGACATTATTTATGCAAAATGATTGCCCAAAAACTATCTCCAAATACGAATCGTGGAATCTCTCAAGATGATTAAAGACCGTCTTTTCTGTTACTTTTTTTCCGATTGTTTTTCAATTATTTTTTTCGATGCTTTGGAAATTATACTCATTTTCTACGACAGTAATACCTGAATACATATTACACGATGCTTTCACTCCAAAAATCACATTCTTACAGTTTGCCCTTTTCTGAAATTATCCGATCAAGTCTTGCGAATTTTTCCGAGTCTTGATGACAAAGAATCGTTATAATGTTTCTCTTAGCACTGACAAAAAGCTTGCAAATGTTCTCAAGACCTGAATTAGTGTATCACATAAGAATGAAAAAACATGATGTGTCATTTTGGAACGTAAAGGATACATAAACTAGACTCGTTTACATTCGTCATAGTTTCGGCTTTTCGTTCATATAGATTTTTCATGTTTTATATGTTTTATACTCTTCTTTCGTATTTTTAAAATATTTAAAAGATTTTCTTACGTTTTCCGGAATTTTCATAGATCTATAGTATATTCGGAATTCGATGCTCTAGAATCCCAAAATGTATAGATCGTAGAGGCGTTTGTCGAGATTTTTCAGAAAACATCAGTTTCCTCATAGAATTAAATTATTTTATCATTCTTTTGGAGCTTGCATGGATCGAAAGTTTTTCAATACTTTTATATGGATTTTATATACATTTCTAGCATTTTATGATCTAAGATTCAAAGTTTTGTGAATTTTTAGCATTTTCGTGGATTGTTATTTTTTTTTGTTATATATATATATATATATATATATATATATATATATATATATATATATAATATATATAATATATATATTATTCACTGGGTTGCAACAATTTTTCCGATTCATATTTTCTAGGTAATCCTACGTTTTGATAATTTTTCCGTTTTTTTATAATATGTGTGTATATATATATATATATATATATACTGCTCACGTTTTCATGCGTTATTTGTGACTCGTATTTTCATTGTTTATCGATGTTACTTTTTCAATTTGAAATAAAATATTGATTGATTTTATCATAATTTCGGGAGGGGCTTGAACCCCAAAAACCCCGCATTGCCTACGCGCCTGGTTTATTCTTTCGTTTTAGTCGATTTTCGCAGTTTTTGCGTTTCTGGCTTTTGTATTTCGATCGGTCGTCGTAGCAGCGGTACGACCTTTTTTCATTGATTCTAGAAACTTGTGATTGGTTTCCCCATCCCTTGAGATATTGCGAGCACATGAACGGATGCATGAGGATTTGCCTGCTAAGAAAATGTGATTTACCAAGTGGAATAGGAAATAGGACATTGGTACGTATCGAGGAGCATATGCTCGCCAACGCTCGCTCGCAAAACTCCGCGCTCGTGAATGTTCGTTTCCGCTCCTTGATACGAAATATACTAATTTCCATCCAAATCTTGAGAAACAAAATGTCCATGACTACTGCAGTGAATCTCATTTTCGTGCAAAGCTCGAGAGAGGATACTACGACTTTTGTAAAATTTTGCCAGGATTCGTACGAAACTACGACTGTGAATCGTCACTTTGTTGAAATATTATTTCAATTTGACTTTTTTGTAAGCAAGTCGCAACAATAATTTTTCGAAAACACAACCTGTCATTACTTGATTGAAATCTTGTTAACGTCGCAAAGAAATAAATATACGTGACGAAGATATAATTACATTACACTCGAGAAATCTGGAAAAATACCGATGAATATACAGGGTGCGCCATTTCTTATGTCGGCATGTAAACATTGAATAACTTGAAAAAAAAACAACCGATTTCTGTAAATGAGGTATTTTTATTTAGTTTGGTCCTTTACAATTTATTTAGACTAGTTTTTGAACACAACATCAATCAAGTGGCCGCCCTTATTGTTCACAGCAAAGTATGCCCTTTTTGCGGCGTTTTCCATTACCTTTTCGAGCATCTCGGGTGGTATAGCAATGATTTCGGCACGAATATTTTCCTTAAGCTCTTCAATGGTCTGCGGCTTGCTGGCGTACACTTTACTTTTCAAATAACCCCACAAAAAGAAGTCTGGAGGGGTCAAATCTGGAGATCTGGGTGGCCATTCAATGTCGCCTCTTTTTGACATCAGACGTCCAGGGAATTTTCGTTGCAGAAACTGGATTGTTTGATTCGCAGTGTGGCAGGTCGCACCATCTTGTTGAAACCAGTAATCTTCAAGACCTTTTTCACGCATTTGTGGGCAGACATAGTGAGCCAACATCCACCGATATCGGTTTCCATCGATCGTTTGGTTCTCTTTGAAAAAATAAGGACCAATGATGGTTTTGGCGCAAACGCCGGCCCAAACAGTAACTTTTTGGTCATGCAATGGCGTTTCATGGATCTCGTGTGGATTCTGCGTTCCCCAAATGCGGCAATTTTGCTTATTAACGCCTCCAGAAAGTTTGAAATGTGCCTCGTCGGTCATTAAAATTCGCTTCCAAAAATCAGGTTCAGTATCAACTATTCGAGCGATTGTTTGTCCATATTCCAAGCGACGTGGATGATCTGTAGGCAATATTCTTTGTGTTAATTGCATTTTGTACGGAAACAAATGCAAATCATCTTTCAAAATGCGCCGTAGAGTGGTTCCACTGATGCCGAGATGCTGAGCGCGGTGACGATATGAAACTTTTGGGTTTTGGGCAACGCTCTCTCTGACAGCTTCAATCAGTTCATTTGAACGTCTTGGTCGTTGATGAACGGGTTGTTCGCGATCTTTCACTGTCCCGTGGTCACAAAAATTCGACACCAAACGACGAATAGTGTTGTCAGATGGTGCCTGTTTGCCAAGATATTTTCGACGATATGCTCGTTGAGTTAACACAACTGAACGACTATTTTCAATGTACAAAGTAACTATTTCAGCGCGTTCTTTTCGTGTGAAACGATACATGGTTGAAATTGTACTGAATTGACGTTTCCAAAACAAGTGAAGTCAAGTAAATCGGTTGTCAAATGTTTAAGTTATTCAATGTTACAATACCGACATAAGAAATGGCGCACCCTGTAATATGGAAGATCGAGGTGACCTCTATAACGCGACAAACGCTTGATGCATGAGCGATAATATAAAACTTTTTCGAAATCCCAGCGACTCGTTCGGGTTGAAGGAAAGTTCCTCGTATCTCTTGATTTTTCGTTCCACTCCAAGATACACTTTGTTTTTTTTTTCATTTCATGAGCTTCGCAAATCATTTACGACAAGGAAAATCTGTTTCCATGAATTCGCTAGTGATCTGTAGCACTCCAGGACCGTATCAAATCAAATCAAGTCCAAGGCACCCAGCATTTTCGATAATTGGAAGACGCCCAGAAAAAATTCGCTGCACAACTCCCGCTCCGTATATCATGAAACACGACATCCCAGGCCCAAAATATACGATGTGAGTTTGAAATTCGATTTTCGTATTCCCCGAAAAACTCGATTTTCACTTGTAAAAATGTGATGAACGATGCAAAACGAGTCACAAGCGCGTCTATGAGCCAAGGAAAAGGAATCCTAGGATAAAAATGTTCACCTACAATTGCTGCTGGGAAGGGAAGGGAAGGGAATGAATAAGAAAATAATGAATCCATGAACAATTTACCAGTGGGCAAAAACTCGGAGGCAGAAAATGCGACGTAGGCCCAGCTCCACGAGAGTTTAATGTCAAACTAACGAAACCCTCGATCCCAGAATTTTCAATGAGGTTCAAGCACGCGAATCCCATGGAATGCCAAACTCCTGGGCCTTACGACCTACCCGAAATCAAAAAAGGCCCGGAATTCTCGTTCGGAGTGAAACACAGCAATTGCGCTGTCCCACTTATCACGGAACGCGATAAATCGTGGTAAATCCTTTTTAATTGAAAATTATACAAAAATCGCAATAAAAAGGGCACAACTTTTTTGGTCGTCTTTATCTTTGTCTTCCTTTATTCTCCTTTGCCGTACATGCTTTTGTCGGGCATTCTTTTATCACATGGTACATTACATTACACATATTTTCAGGGAGGTACGTAGAAAAGCTTTTTGCAGGTTTCCCACCTTTTGGGATTTGAGAATAAGAATAATTTCTGGCAGGACGAATTGACGGGTAAAATTCAATATTACGAAGGAAAAGCTTGATCAACAAATCCAATGAAATAATCTGGGAAAGTAATCAAAAGTAAAAAAAAATATCAAGCGATTGAAAAATTTCCAGGTAAAATAATGGACTCGTGAACTTGACGGTTCGAAACATTACGTAGTCATTTTCGAAACGAAGCAAAAAACTTTCGTTGAATAATAATGATTTCTGCGTACCTCGCTGCGCAAAAATTGCCGCTGGGCGAAAAATACAGCTGTTTTCAAGAAAAATATGATATTGAAAGAAATGACTGAAATTGGAGGGAAATAATTTTCATCCGCACATTCATAGGTTCTAGTAGCTCGAGGATTTGGCAGGAGATTTGCTGAAACTTCGTAAACGAAAATTTCAATTCGATGCAGCTGCGAATCTCGATTTTGCGCACGAACAAAAATGACGCATATTAATAATTATTCGATTTTCCAATCAAAGTTATTCCGGTACTTTGATTCGGTACTTGGCTATTATTTTTCGAATACACAGAGAATCGCGAGAGTTTTATTTCCGACTTCGGTCCTCGATTCCAAGTATTTTTTCTCCAATTTTGACAATATAATATACAGTTAAGAGTTGGCGCGTAAAACCTTCCGAGCTACGAACGATGGATTCAGGGTAAAATTTCAATGGCTTATGATTCCCGAGATTCTCGAATTTTCTTTTCTCACGTTTAACGAAGTACGTTTACGAGGATATGTACATTTTCGAATAATGAGAATAAGTCTACGGAGTTTCTATCCAAAATAACCGTCTATATGGATGACTTTTTTCTTCAAAACTAGATCATCTTTTTCTGTGTTATACTTGACGATGAAAAATATATTTTCATATCAATATACCGCCTTTTTTTATTACCGTTCAAGTTGGAAACGATGCTTGCATCTTTCATTAAGAGTTTAGTCGTTAAACGAAATTCTCCCAAACTTATTCGCTGTAAAAAATATCAGTATTTTCGTTGGCATGCCAAAATTGTATTTCCTTGAAGAAGAAGAAGAAGAAGAAGAAGAAGAAATTACGTACGTTTTTTCAAGTACTTGAATGTTGAATTTTCGTATTTTCATTGTCAGGCAAAACAGAATGAAACTTGCAACTTGTTTTATGAACGTTGAAATACATATATGCGATTCTTCAGGAGCGTAGGCAGAGAGAAATTTACAAAGGCCCTCCTCGAGTGCAAATGAAATTAATGATTGTTGTTTGAATTTCAATCAATAATTAGTCGATTGAATTGAAAGTGGCAGCAATGAAAGATTTAAAGAAATCGAAAAATCATACTCTCGAAACCTGATAGTCGCATAAATAATTCCTAAAGAAAGTACATTTTTGTAATAGACCCTCTTCGAAATTTCCTCCTGCCTAATAATGCTCGTGCAATTATGTAATGTTTTCTAACAATGACGTTGATTATTATCGTTGGTACTTTGGTTTTGGCTGAGTGTATATAGGAAAATTGTCAGAGTTTTTACATTCATGAGAAATCTTTCACGAACCGTTGAAATTGAACTGATGGCACTTCGAAATAGGGAAAACCCTCAATTTCAAGTCCGATCCCCAAATTTTTGGGATTCAATCGTAAAAAAAATCACGCGAACCGGATTTTCTCGTAAGGGAATGTTAATGACATCTCGAGTATACATATTTTATCGAGGATAAAATTTCCTGACCACGCATAGGCTTTCTCTCGTTTCGCTATATCATTTTTATCATTTTTATCATTTTTATCATTTTTATCATTTTTATCATTTTTATCATTTTTATCATTTTTATCATTTTTATCATTTTTATCATTTTTATCATTTTTATCATTTTTACATCCACTCAGCAGCATTCGTTGTTTTATTGCAAAAGCGAATAAAGTACTGCAATTCGACGTTTTCAGCGCATGCTTTTTGATAAATCATACGTGGAGTTGTAGCATAAAAAAATGCACAACATATAATATGTATCAAAAAATCATTTCCGAGATACTGACCACATCCACTGGCAAATTTTTCTGTATATTTCGCCGAGCCTTTTCGTGGTAAATGCAGCTTTATAGCGTAGGCACTGAATTTTTCGACCGCAAACTGCAATTAACATTTTTAATACAAAGTTTTGGCGTAAATTACTGTTGTGTTTCGGGATGTACATCCCAGTTGTAATCGTCGTCAATATTCACGCTATCAAGTTGTACAGAAATTTTTCTAAGTGCGGTTTTTCCAAATAATGTAAAGAATTGATATAATTTATCAACAGCAATAAAGTTGATGAGATTTTTTATAAGAACGATGTGAACTGTGATTTTTTTTTTTTCCTGTTAAATTATAGATACGATAATCATGGATCAAAGAGTTTAGATTGTTGAAAAAAAAAAAAAAAAAAAAAAAAGATTGTTGAAAACAAAAAACATAAATTTGACATGTTAAAACAGTTGCGTGAGACTCGACAGGGATTTTTTCGTGTTTTGTGCGAAAATTAAGTGTGCAGCTTTTCAATTTTTCTACAACGATTATTGTGCGAAATGAAAAACCATACATCTTTTATGGAATGGAAACTCCATGCATCGCGTAAAATTTCAACATAGCACAAAGCTGTGAATTTTTGCTTTTAGAAAAGTATTCCAAAGTAAGACCCCTTTTGCTCGAATTCCAGTCAACTTTTTGAGGTAAACTTGCGAATTTCAGGGTAAAGTGGTCGTCCAAACTACGCTGAAAATTGAGGAAAATTCACAGAAAGAACCGGAAAAATGTGGAAACAGATCGATAGTCCATTGGAAACGAAGGAAAGAAAATTTCATACACTCGTATCAAAGAACGTTCGCGTGATAAAGAATATATTCCAATATAGCGACGATACGAATGCGAAATGGCGCGCCCATATGCTTCGAACGTTCGCCATTTTTACGGTCATATAATTTCGAGATTCTCATTGCCCGATTGAGAGAAATTCGATCAACGGTCGAAATGAACAACCATCTGAACGCAATGAGTCGAGCTAGTTTTTTTTCGAACGTCTTGAACCAATGAAATTAAAATGAATACGAGAAAAATGAGCAATATTTGGAGGCAACTGCATTAAGGAAAAAATTGTAATAGTTGGCATCGAAAAATTTCCCTGTCGCGAAAACTGAGCCGCCCACTTTCCTCGATATACGAAGAAGAAATGAATCCAACATGGCGGCGGCCAAATTTGGAAGATCCGCCATTTTTGCCACAATAAGCATCGAGCATAATTATCAGCACAACAGTGGATAAATGTCGTGTTTTTTTTTTTCGGAAAATTGAATACTGACAAAATTGAAATCAATAGGAAAAATGGGAGTGAAAAATTCGTGTCGAAACATGTAAATCTCGCTGTCCCAAAAATCATTCCTCACTTTTCCCAATACGTCACGATAAAACGAAGAATCCAGCAGCATGGCGGCCAAGTTTTGAGGTTCCAGCATTCGGACGTTCGTGTAATTCTGAGATTTTCATGACTCGAGTAGTAAAAAATCTGATTACCTACCGGTCACAAGAAATGAGCATTCGGCATGATTCTCAGCACACTGGACGATTATCTACTGTTATACGAAAGTTTCAGAGACCAATCACGTTGACATTCTCTTATTCGCAAAAAAAATATCGTCGGATTTCGCGATATTTTGAGCGAAGCCGCGTAAGAGTGAAATGCTGGAATCGTTTTAGCACATGGTTTCAGACGCGGGTGCAGGAACAGTGCCCATCTCTTTGTCCGTGGAGTTGGAGGTTTCGGAATCTCTCATAACGAGCGGCCTCGACAAGGTTTGCTCGAGTTCCTTCGTGACGCTGATCGTCGGCGGAGGCCTTCGCGCGTCCTCGTCGATGGCCGCCGCTCTCTTCAGTAGCCTTTGCTGCTCGGAAACGACGTTGAAAGGTCTGACGCCGTTCTCGCGGGTTCTCGCGTCTTCGCGATGGTCGTCCATGTATCGTCTCTGGAAAGTGGAGAAATCTCCCTTCATTCGCCAGTAAGAAAAAGCCGAGTCTCGACTCGAAGACGCGCCACGTATATTTCCAGTGTACCTCGAGTCACGGCAGCTCGCGACACGTCCGCGCTTCTCGTTCGATTTCGCGAAGGTCCTCCTTAGCCCCAGGCACGCGCGATGACAATGGCGCACGAGCGTCGCGCATTCGCGTCGACCTCCTCGGCGAATATCGGAATAAGATGCGTTCGCGCGCGAACTATTGTCATTGCTCGCTCAAAAGTGGAAGAGGCGCAGCCTTACCTGTATGAGGTCTTCCATTTGCTGGTAGTCGCACTCCTCGGCATCCCTCAAGTGCTCGTTCTCGATCTGCCACGCGATTTCCGGGTCGGAAATATCGCCGCTGTTGCCGTGCTGGTCACGAGACGGGGGCGGAGAGACTGGGGGCGAGCGCGGAGGACTCAAAAGACTCTCGAGCTCGTCGGTGATGCTCGTGTAATCGGCACGCATCGCCAGCAACGAGGAACACCTTGGATTGGCAGCCTGCTTGGTGCCTGCGCGGGACTCGGCCCAAGTGACCCCCTTGGGCTGGCACTGGACCGGCGCAATCGCGGCAGCGCGCTCCGAGTCCGATCGCGTCCGGCTGTTCTGCCGGCTCGTTCTTTCCCCGGAATCTTGGCGGGACTCCGGGGCCGAGACCGTGGCGCTTCTTCGGTCTTCGTCCTCTTTTCTGGCCGCGTCGCTTGCCACGACCTTGCTGCCTTCGCTTTCGTCTTGGCTGGTCGCTGCTGTGGTTGCTGTCGTCATCGTCATTGTCGCCAGAGCCTGGGACAGTCATCGAGGATACTTGGCGCGCTCGCAAACGCGCGCATCGAATTCGCATGGTTCGTCGCGTCGAAGACGGCGACGGCGCATTCGGAACTTTGGGACACATACCTTGAAATCTTCCTGGGCTCCGCTCCCTGCCTGGTCTATACTGATCGAGGAGGACTCGTTTCGACTGAGATTCCCCTGAGAAGCCACGCCGTCGACCGGTTTCGCCGTTTCTTCGTCCGTGCTGTGGCCAACGTTCGACAAGGGAGCGTCCGTCACGGCCTTGGCGAGTCTCCTCCTCCTCAAGCCAAATGTCGGCAAACGCGCGTGCGAGCCCGTTTCCGCGAAAGCGGCTTCGGAGCGTTCGGACGCTCCGCGCGATCGGCGAATCTCGGCGTCTATGGACGGAGGGCCCTGATCATCCGGGACATGAGTCGCCATAAAACGGTGGATCACTCCCAGATGCGCCAAAGTTTGCTCGTTCAACTCTTCCAGCTGACGAATCCGGAACTCGACAGCCTTAGAGAACAAAAAGCACGAAGAAGCCCCGCCTCATTACTCGGGCACCGAGCAATGAGGCGGAGTTTCGAAAGAAATAGAAATTTTCTCGCTTCCCAATGCCCCGCAGCCAAAACAGTGCAAAATGTCACCTGCAAGGTCACGTGCAAAATGCAATTACCTGCAACGAAGCGTTTTGGGTGTGCTCTTTCTTATTGATATCCTCGATCTTCTGGTTCATGTTCTCGACCCTTTCCGTCGTCACCTTGATCCTTTCTTCCGTCGACATCTGCAGTTTCTGCTCCTGCTCCCTGAAGTAACCATCGACGCAATCCTCTTCGAAATCGTACAGGCGCTCTTTGTCATCTGCTTCTAAGAACAGCTTTAAGCCGTTGTCGCAGGTCTCGCCCGTGGCGATTTCGCCTTGCCTCAGGTATCTGGAACATCGTGTGACGATTGACCATTGCTTTCTTTACGTTCGGAAGCAGCGAAATGTCATCTGTTCGGATGGGCGGTCATTGCATTGGCATTCGAGTAGTAATCAATCCGCGCGTCCTTTGGGGATATGGAATGTGTTAACGGGCCAAGATGAGCATTAGCCGCGACGAGGACAGGCATTGAGCAAGCTTGAGCCAATACCTGAAAAGGAAACGGATCAGCATGTAAACATGGGAGACGGCAATCAGCGGAGGTGGGAGCACAGGCTTCTGCTCGTACTCCATGACCACGGTGAACCGTTGGAACATCCAGACTTGATGCGCCACGGCGTTGACCTCGATGAAGATGTTGTTGAAGACGGCTATGAGGAGGTTAATGAGAAGAATGTTGGCAACGAGGAGGTAAACGGACATGGCAACGGGCGCGATCCATCGACCTGGAAGGCAGGCCATCATTCCCGGTTCGTCCCCGCATTCCGGGTATATGTTGTCCGCGTACACTTCGCCGTACAACATGAAATACGGTTCCATCAAAACCTGCGGAGCAGCAAATTACGTGTTTCATGGATGTTTCTTGAGCCATTTCGGCCGGCAAGTCGTTTGTTAATAAGCGACTTGTACAAATTTGTACATCGTACTAACGTCTCGAACGATTCTCCACTTCGGTTCTGCGTTCGGGTTCAAAATGGCTTGTCTGGCAACGCCGAAACTCATCAACACCACGAGCAACAGAACCACGAAGTATATCATGTTTTTCACCATTTTACCCATCATCGTGACCAGAGGACCTGGAACGCAATCGTCATCACTGATTAGGGTTGCCGAGTGGCGGTGATTGCGCCTGTATTTCCGCACTTCCCGTAAAGCTCCGTACCGAGGTATTTGTTGACGCCTAAAATGTTGAGCATGCGAAGGTACCAGTACATGCAGTCGACGCAATAAATAACGCGGCCGATCTCAAAAGTCGAGCGACGTAAGCGCAAGACCAGGCCGATGGTGAAAAAAATGATTGCTGCCGCGTCGCACGGATTCCACATGTTCCAGGCCCAGACGCTGAATTTATGCGAGAGCACCACGGGCTCGGAAGTGATGATTTCGCGTACCTTTTCACAGCCCAGTGTGATTACGTACGATATCGCGTATATTTCAGGCCAGGTGGGGTTCGCGTCCATTTTCACGAGGATGGAGTAAGAGAAGACGACGAGGAATATCATATACGCTATCTGGAGGATGAAAGGGCATTTCTTATTTTTTGAAATATAATACATATAAGTTCCCGTACTGCCGCGTTTCGAGTTACGTTCATCCCCATGTTTTCAAAACGAAACGCGCCAATCTTGGAAATCAAGTGCCAATTCCGTACTATGGAGTTTCTTTTTAACAAATCAACGCGTGACAAGAGAAAAAAACTCACTGCATTAGCCCAAAACTTGGTGATGGGCGCTGTATAAAACTCGGAAAGCTTTTTCTTCAGTCGGAGTTGCCGATTCGTTTTATTATCATAATATTCCGAGAGTATGCTGTAGGCGCGCTGATTGCCATCGTCGATGTCTGCCAACACCTTTCCGTTTTCCTGAACGATCGTTGTCTCTTTGGCCGCGGGCTCATGGCTTATAAGGGCCTAATAGAAAAAGAAAAGAAAAAGAAAAGAAAAGAAAAAGAAAAGAAAAGAAAAGAAAAAGAAAAAGAAAAACATACAAAACTAAGGTGAAAAAAAGGCCATCGATCATTATAGCATTCCGATGAGAAAAAGCCGGTTAAGCGCAAGTCAGACTGCAATGATTTAATGTAAATTTTTGCTTCTTTGAACACAAAGCTTCGGGAATTGATGAAATTTCGGGACTACGAATGCCGCAACGAATAGGAAGAAAAGCCAAGCAATCGGTGATACGCGCAATCGAGAGTTGGAATAACGGACGGAAAGTTGGAAACTATCCTCGGGAAAAACAAAGTACGAACAAGACTCGCGCGAAGCTCAAAGAAACGCACGAAGCGACGATGCAGCAGCCTCTCGCAACATTACCGAAGGGGCGAGACGAACGGAACGATTCAAGTGTTTGGGAAAATCAAGTTTTTCAGGTGATTAGAGTAGTGTTTGAGCCACGCGGACATACGAATGACCCCAGTTGAGACGAACCAAGACAGCACGCAAGTCCAGTCGAGAATGAAAAATTGAGAGACATTTAAGGACGGTTACATCCCGCATAGCTTGTCATTGTTCAACATTGCTATGCGGGATATCGAAGGCTCTTGTTCCTGGATGATCAAGGGATTGATAAATGTACCTTGCCAAATTGCTGGCTACTGCTTTTGCAACGGATGCTCAAACTCCGACGAGGAGTGCGTTTCTAAAAAACAATCAATAGACGTGCCCGCTATTTAAGACTTGTCTTAAATATAGGTCTCGATGCTCGAGATACGTTCATTTTCAAGGGACAGAACTAATCAGATTGGGAATTCAATTTACACGCAAGGTAGGTACACTATGATATTATTCGCCGAGTCGACAACTGCATATTCTCCCTCGAGTTGCCCTGCGCTTGCAAATCATTAGTAAGACGGCAAAAAATCAATGACAATCGATGAAGAACTAAATCATGGCTATTTGGAAGTGCAGTTGCTAGGGCGTGCAGGTGATTTTACCTCGACGTCTGGCCCGGACGATAAAGTCTGCTCGTACTCGCTGTCTTCGTTTTCGTCTTCCAGCGCTATCAGGTGTTCTTGCTGAGTTTGGGGCATCAGCTGCAATTCTTCTCGACTCTTGAATTCCAGTTGCGTGATGTAAAAGGGACACACGAGTCCCAAAATGACCTGGATTCGCGGGGGTAAGGGTGCATGAAGGTTAGCTCCTCCGATGTTACAGGGGATTCGTCATGGGGCATGGTTTGGGGAGTTTGACTCACTTTGAGATTCGTATTTTTGCGCGTGCGCAAGCCGCCCATCCAAAGATCAGCCAGAATAATTTGGCTGCAAGGATGGGCCAACAAGGGACGGTGATTGGCCGTTACCGCGAGCGAAAGGGACGTTTGCCCCGACCAGTTCTTCAGCTCGGAGGTCAAGAGCTGTTGCGTCTGATCGTCGTCTTGTCGGTAACAGTAATCGAGCAATTCCAAAGCTGCAAAGAGTCAGAGAGGAGAAGATGAAGGAACGCTGATTTCTCCCTGATCTCGCATCAGTGGTAGAGGCTTGATTTCAATTCAAGATTCGTTTGGCTATGAGGGTGGTTTCGCGGCGAGAACATTTACACATGTTTTGGCTATCTATCGAGTAAGTGTATATCAGTGCGTGTTCGGTTATGCCGATTGAAAAATATGTTGGCAAGAGTACCAATGTTTTCGAATTCCTTGCCGAAGCCTCGCAACTCGTCGTAGACCTCGGTTTCGAGGTCATCCTCGGCAGCTTCCTGGGCCATGGCCTTGTAGAGCTTCAGGGCAACCAGGGCCTTTGCGAGGGCCTCCTCGCCATGTTGCCACATCAGAAGTGCCATCTGCTGGCGCTTCGTCAAGACCGCCCAAATGAGGAGCTGGTTGAAAGGGTAGTCAAAAAGAGCAGTGTCCTCGGTGGCCGGTACAGTCTCTGCCACGAGGCTCATGGCCAAGCCCCCGGATTTGCCAGTACTGAAGAAGAATAAAATACGTTGGCCGAATTCCAGGATAAGGTTTCTTCAGCAGATCAAGTTTCTCGAATCTCGTTACTATCATCATCGAGTGCAAAAAGCTATCATCATCAAGTGCAAAAAGCTATCATCATCAAGTGCAAAAAGCTATCATCATCAAGTGCAAAAAGCTATCATCATCAAGTGCAAAAAGCTATCATCATCATCAAGTGCAAAAAGCTATCATCATCAAGTGCAAAAAGCTATCATCATCATCAAGTGCAAAAAGCTATCATCATCAAGTGCAAAAAGCTATCATCATCAAGTGCAAAAAGCTATCATCATCATCAAGTGCAAAAAGCTATCATCATCATCAAGTGCAAAAAGAATGAGTGCAAGCCGTTGAAAGTGGCGAATTTTCGGAATTTTCACTCGCAACCTACTGAGGCTACAATGTTGATGATCCTAACCTCGAATACGACCGGTTGTAGGCGAGCGGGGCAAAACTGTTGCGGTGTAAATGTTGGGAAAAAACGCCGGATCGTTTCATGACCCGAGTGTAAAGCACGCGGAATTCTTTGCGCGTGTATTGAGAACGGTAAGCACCTCCCATGAGCTTATTGATCACTAGGCCGATATCGTGCAACGTGTACATGTAGCCCCGAGGGATGTTTGGTCTCACGTCCCTCAAAATGTAACCCAGGGTGTTTGAAGGTCCTTCTTTCTGCAACAATCATCATACAACGTGATTCCCCGCGAATGAACCAGCCACTTGGCAGCACTACGTATCATGACCACGATCATCTGGTCGCGACTTGCATGATGAGCATTCAAGGATGGCGTCAGACTACTCGATGTCCGACCATCGCCCCTCATCAACGCCAATGCCACTTACTGTATTGTACAACTCTTCCAGCCGAGGAATGGTCAAGAACTTCCTCATGGAAACCCCGTTCTCCAGAAGCAACTTGACGAAATCGATCCGATCGTGTTGCAGAGCTTGCATCATTGCCTGTTCCAGTGTCCCAGGAGGCCATTTCTGACCGTATATAAAAATTTCGCTGCGAGCTATGTCGACCCTGTTCCAGATCAACGACAGCGACAACTGCTCGCCCGGAGACAATTGCTGGGACTTGAACAAAGCCGTCAGTATTGTCTGATCCAATTCCTGTTGCCGATCCTGCGATATCCGGAACACGGTTATCTGAAACGCCCGAGGCAAAAGGGTTCATTGGTCTGCAAATCGCTGGATGGTTTCGTTTTTTTCAAGTTTTCCGACTTTACTAGATGTCTCCTTCGAACGCACTGCAGGAGTTCCGAGTAAAGCTGATGGGACTGCTCGACGGAAACGTTGAATGTTCGCTTGATGGTTTCCAGAAGCTGCTCTTTCATCCCTTCGTTCATCCCTTCGCCATCTTCGCATTCCGACGAGTATCTAGGATTGACAAGGTGGAAAAGTTGAGGAGTCGAGCGGGCGGGCAGAGACCGGGACGTTGCAACGACATTTTTACGGAGCCAGCAAGGATTAATCTCGACACTCGAAACCCCGGTTGCAGCGTCTCTGGGCATGGTTATAACTTTGATTATTGAGGCAATAATTTACTTGTGCATGAAAGCTATGAGGTCAGCCGCACGTCCCGAGCCGTCGCAGACTACAACGGGTACCGGCGGGGAGTCCGTTACGTACTCCAGCACTGCTCGGATTGTGTTTGTCCCGCCTTCGATCACCAAAGCCACCACGGGAACGCTGCTGTGCATATCTGAGGAAAAATTCCCACTGTCATTCGCCCGGCCACATCTTCCCCCGAGTCGTTCGCGAATCGAATGATGAAGGGTCACCTACATGGCTTGAGTTTCAAGGTCGATATGTATTTCTCCAATTTCCTTCTTAAAACAATTTCAGCCCCATATCTGCCACCCGTGCCGTTGTCGACCAATAAAAAATAGGCGTGGCGATTGTTCAGAACCGCGTACTTTGACCTGAAACGCAAGTTTTGTACATTTTATATCAACGACTACGAAACATCCTAACGCGAGACTGCCTTTTTCAACACCGAAGGCCAGTCGTTCCTCTCATTCTCGGCAAGTAGACCGACCACCGGTGTTGCGTTGAGGAGACCTTCCACTTGGCAACCCAACGCGTGAGTAAAAGCAATAGTACGACACCACCTGGGTCGCCGCCATTCCTGGCATTGCCCCAGAGTATTGGCACTTTACCCACCACGGGGAGGCGAGCTCCTCGTAAGCGACTTCCCTCCCCCGACCCACGAGCTCGTGACTCTTTTCCAGAATGCCCCACGGCGCTATGCCGATGCTCACGACTCTGCCTTGCCTTTGCGTGCGTTCCAGCAATAAAGCATCCCCAACCTGCCGAGTGACTCCTGCGGAATAATTTATAGGCGTTTCAACCCCGCTCCTGTTGTTCTTTCACCCAGAACATAGTCATCTTTGCCCACCGGTGTTGGTTCCACCGGTGAAAATCCAGGCCCCGGTGGTTTTCGCAGCCTTCAGCAATCCTTTGCGCAGGACTTTCTTCAAGGCCGGCTGGAGTTGGAAATTCGAGCGACCGCCGTGCACCGTTATGAGTAACTTCGGAAGACCCAAGCTCCACTCCCGGCAGAGTAACTGGACTATTGGCTCGGGTCTTGTGTCGTGTGCAAGCCGGACGTACTACGAAACCATTTTCATTATTCACTTCCGCCACGCGTTTCTGGCTGTCGATCAAGACCTTCCGTATTTATTACTGACTCCGGCACGCTTACTTGGGACAAATCAGAGCGCGCGCGGGAAAAGACCGAACACAGCCTGCGAATTTCGTGTACGGAACAATGGAATGGCGCCTCCGTTTGACTTGGCTCGTCTTCGGATTAGCCCCGGGGCTAATGATTTCGACAGTCAACCGTATCTCTATCTCTCTATAACTGTTTCTTTGAAAAAATTCCCCTCCGGTTCCCCAAGTCTGAAATTCGCGTACCCTTTCGCGATGTAGGAAAGTTAATGTTGTCAAAGGGTCGCGTCATTTTCTCCGTCGAGGTGTCAAGCGAGTTTCACGAGCGCGTTCCTCGACTATCGCAGCAACACCGATACCCGTATCTCCCAGTATTTTTCATACCCCTGAAAGCTCGTGAAACCGCGGGCAACGCTAACCGAAAATCCACGAGACCGCGAACGCCTTGCCCACGACTCGACGATTGAGCTGGCCTGGCTTGACGTTTTTTGATCCACGAATGTACGCGACCGACTTTGGGTGGAGCTTTCCGTTGAATGTTTTGGAAAAGGAGATGGAAAGTTCCCATCGCCACTCCCCGATCACGAAGCAACAACGGGATTTGGGATTAAGGATCGATTCTCGCTTGCGGAAGCGAGGAAACGAAGCAACGAGTGGATGGAGCATGCATGTGCTGGAATCTGCGCTCGACGTACTTGGGCTTTGGTGGGATGCGGAAGTCCCTGAAACTCGATTGTCCCGTAAGCGTCGGTCGGGAAAGGCCGCGTGCTTTTCGCGTGGGACCATTTGTCCTCGCGCTCTTGCTCCGCGGTGCTCGAGGACACGTAACTCTGCACGTCCGCCCCGGTATTGCAATGGTACGTGTATTCGTGCCCGCAGCAACACCTGCAACACTCGCCCTTTTCAATTTTCCAACGTCGCGCTCATCTCCCGCATCGAAAGCGCATTTTCCTCCGATTCGCGAGGGGCCAACAAACAGCGCTTTGCGGCTTCCGAAGGATCCCATTTCGCGGGGCTCCTTCCTTTATGCATTCGCAAACTCGAGTTTCATACACGTAAATGGGAAATTCGCTGGCCCGGAAAAAAATTTAACTATGCATGGGAGCAATTGATTAATCGTTTCTCGTTGGCTGCGAGGAATTCTTTTCTTTTTCAGTATGAATGGAGAATACGCTAGCTCTGGGATATTTTTTACAGCATCGGAAAAACTAGAATTTTCATTGTAATGGAATACTCGATAATACTATCATATGAAATCAAATGTAGTAGAAAGAATGGTATGAAATACAATATCAGTGCATTATCCGCTTTGTATTTTTCATAGTATGAAAAAAATTCTGTAGGGTTTTCGAAAACCTTCAGGAATTCCGAAGATTTTCATCAATTTCTGTATAGATTTCCCGAGCTGGGTACTTTAGACTCGAAAGGTAAAAATTTGCGGCTTTGTACTTCATTTTTGAGAAAAACGTATCTTCATAATTACATTCTAATACTTTTTCTTGTGTGTTAAACTTTCCGATTCTGCTGACTCAATGATAACTCTATCACTAGAAAAAAATTGATAAAATTTCAATAACAAAATAACAAAGTCATATGAAATGTACGTCAGTAAAACGAGAGGAGTATAATACAAATCTTCACATTTTTCGGTATTTTGACGAGTTTTTTAAAAAACAGCACCTTGGCGGATTTCT
The DNA here is from genome assembly GCA_028476575.1 of Platygaster robiniae. Lineage (NCBI taxonomy): Eukaryota > Metazoa > Arthropoda > Insecta > Hymenoptera > Platygastridae > Platygaster > Platygaster robiniae. The sequence goes on from CM052022.1 coordinate 260,993, forward strand.
AATACTTCGTCTGTTCCTAGTACTTGATAGATTTCCAGTATTTTTTAGTATTTGAAAACTTTTGTAGAATTTCCTATTATTTTTATAGACTTCTCAATTCTCAGATTTTCATCAATCGCTATAACAGATGTCCAGAGTTCGATCCTTTGAAATTCGAAAGTTGACAGATTTGCATTTTTCTACTCAATTTTTGACAAAAATGTATCATCGTTATTAGATTCTAGTACTTTTCATTGAGTGTAAAACTTTCCAAATTCTTTCAAAATTACCGGACAAAAATTGAGAAAATGGTAAATAACGAAATATCGAAAAAATAGAAAATTTACGTCAATAAAACTAAAAGTAAAATAAATTTTCAACTTTTCAACGTGCTGAAGCGTTTTCCAGAAAACAGTATCTTGATGGATTTCTAATACTTCTACTCCTAGTATTTCGTAGATTTCTAGTGTTGATAGTATTTTTCCAGTAATTATACAATTCAATAGACTTAGTAATTGCTTTCAGCGATGTCCAGAATTAGATGCTCTAGGATTCAAAGTCAGATTTCAATAATTTTTATACACTTCACAGAAAACTATATCCACGCGGATATTCAATATTTTCATTTTTCGTTTTTTTTTTTTTCCCATTTTTGTTCCCTTATTTCTTGGTATTTATAAAAAATTTGATAATTTTCTCGTATTCTGATAAATTTTGATTATTTTCATCGATTACTCTATGAATTCCCAGAGTTCTACGCTCTAGAATTCAAAGTTTTATACATTTTTCCAGTATTTCCCAATATTGCAATAATGCTCAAGGTTAAACTTTCAGTGCAAAAAAATTGCGCAAGATAGATGTTGAAACCAGAAAATGAACACTTTTTCCAAATTAATTACCCTCCCAAACTCAAAATCCGAACAACTAGATATTTTCAAGTTGGAAATTCTGGTGACCTAATAGTAATTCTGTGGCAAGAAAAAAAAATGATAAAATGTCGATGACAAGATATGGAAAAAATACAAAATTTACATCAATACAATCAGAAATGAATAAATTATTCCAATGTTTGAGGTACGTTGCGAGAGACAAAAACTTTTTCTACGTGCTACCCTGAACACTGCTATTTCATTTTTACCATTTTTTATCTCAGGACTGCAAATCCGTTTAGGATCAGTTCTAATTATCTAGGCGGGATAATTACATGAAACATCGTACAAGCGTCGACAGTAATAATGAGCAATCAATTGATATGCAGCGCATAAACGTAATTATTATAGCTGAATGCGCCGCGAACGATCGATAATGACCGACAAACGAACGAATGATTTATACGGGGATTGTAATTGTTCCCTTGCATGATCTGTTCAATAATGCGCAATCACTGCAAAATTCACTCGCCCAAATAAGTGTCCAAAGTCGAACATTATATTTATTAATTCATCACGAGCTCGACGTTACGAATTATTCCACAGATCATACACATTTTTATTCCAATTATTTTTCAATGACCATTTCGGCGACGATTGTATGTAAACTTGTAACAGTTTATTTGTGAGAAAGGAATATTAAAAAGGTTCACAAAAGCATGGGGGGTTTTTTTTTTAAACCGAGTCCTCGAGTTTTAGAAATGACGGAAAATGCACAGCAAACAAGCACAACACCAAGATAAATGCAAATATGAGTCGCGTAGTTTCCATCAATTTCCATGCCAATCTAGAAAGATCGTTGAGGCGATTAAATGGAAATATTTCTCCATGCTTTATTCTTGAATTGTTTATTCACTTCGTTTTGTGATGAAGGAAAGATTGTAAAAGAAAACGTTGCAGTTGTACGCGTAGGGTGTTTTCGTGTTCAGTTGTCGTGTAAGCGTGAGAAAGTTGTTGAAATAACTGGAAAATAAATTCAGTAATTCATAAATTACTGAAAAGATACAAATTTTGATATATTTCTGTCATTTTTCAATTATCATCGAATTTCGTAGGTTGTTCCAATACTGTTCGAGATACTTGTAGTAGTATTTTTATGGATTTTTACGGATTTCTCGTATTTTCAATATTTTCTGCATTTTCCAGAACTTTGTGAATTGTCCCTTCTGAACATATCATGGCACACTCGAAACTCTTGTCTTGATAAATTTGGTGTAAAGTTCAAGTGAACATCATCTAAATTGTACATAGAACACTACTGTTTACGGCAAATTTGAAAAGTGTCGACGTTATTAATATGACTACCAACTTGAAAAATTTACTCGGAAAATGTTCCAACGCCGACAACAAATCTTACATTTGGCGAAGCCACAAAAATCTCAAGCGCGGCGTGCGATGAAGAAAATGGCTTACCTGGAATCAGTGACCACGTCATATTCTGCGCACTTGTCTCCGTTCACCTCTTGTAACCTACGAATGTAAGGAGAAGTGCGAAGATGTAACCAAAACAACGAAAAAACCGAAATAAAAAACTTGCTAAAAAATATTCCTCAAAGTTGCCTGAAACGTTATTCAAAATTTTGGAATAATATTCATAAAAAATCAAGTATATGAAGAGTAGGATCCTCGCAACGAAAAAAAACTCGAAATCGATGAAACTCGAGAAACTGAATCTTTTTGTGAGTTCGGCCACAAGTTGAAAAAACGGCTGAAAATTCTAAAAACCTTTTTTGTCTGGAATCTTCCAGAAAGTAAAATCATTATTCCATAATTTTTCGTAAAAGCCTTCTTTTCCTGCTTCTTTTCAAATGATGCAACAGAAAAAGAAACATTTCACCTTCGCAGATAAAAACAAATAAACGATAATTCACTTTTCCGGATAGTCTCGGAAAAATCGCATTCCACAAACTATCAAGTAATGTACTATTTCTCATAAACATTTCGGTTTCACTCGCACCATCGTATCATTTTTTATCGCCACTCGCGTTCCCCATTGCGTTCAAAATAATTGCACTCTTCGTCGCAACGTCAGAATGATTTTTCCGAGAGAATGATCAAACGTGTCGATGCAGATGATAACACGCCCTTTTTCTTCAAAGCACTATTTTCATCAAGTTTTCCTCCTTGCTTTCAGTTGGATTAAGCGCAGCGTGTGAAACGAACTGGGCATGAGTTTGCGAACGAGCGTGTAGTAAAGGAGCGTGCAAGAAAATTACGCTATCAGTGCGAAAATACGAGGATCATTGAAAAATGTTAATGGATTTGGAAAAAAGGATAGAAACGACATTCCTGTGATGATACAAAGGATTAGAGTCGCGGTGTCTTTCAAGGACGGATTGTTTCAAGTGCGACTTCATTATGCATGCCGATTAAGCGAGCGTTTATCGTCTCGTCATTGCCACGGTTTCTAACATTCATTTCATCGGGTCGTCTCGCCGATGCTCGGGAAAAATCACGAATCGTGATTTTTCCCGAGAGTCTTCGCCACAGCGTTGTATTCTAATTATATCACTTTTTTCTTACTTCTGGTCTTCTGTTCTGGAATTTCGGAATTTTTTTATGTATTCAAGTGTGTTTTTCCGATTCCAAGTATTTCACGCTATAGAAAATTAGCTTATTGAGTTTTTCATATGGTAAAAATATATTGCTTTTTTACTTGGTATACATTTCGTAACATTTTTCACGGTGTGGGGGGGGGGGGGGGCTCAATTTTTCGATATAAATAACATTTGGTAGTAATTAGGATTCTCTAGTTTTTTCAAGGCTTCCAGTATTCTTGAAGAATTGAATGAAAATTGTTGGAATTAAAGTTTCATAAATGATCAATACTTTCATTCACTTTAATGGAAAAAATTATCTTTATAAATTTCTGGTACTTGACAGATTTGCAGTATTTTCAGTATTTCTTACACTTTTTCGGTATTTTATTACAATATTATAGACTTTTTTCTATACTTTCATGAAATTCGACAGTTCAAGATTCAAGGTTGTATAAATTTTAAGTATTTGCATACAGTTTTGGAAAAGTCAGACTATAGTAAATGTAGAGCATGAATACATGTCATGTGTATATGTATAATTTTGGTTTTTCCATCATTATCAAAGCTTCACATGAGTGTTTGACATATATTATTTTATTTATAGCTTACTGTATTATTTTCTAATATTTTATGCTCTAATATTCCTAGTTATTTAGAAGAAATTTTGGAGGAAGATGACTATATTTTTTTACCGCATTATTCCAAAATTTTAGAATATGTTGACATGAATATATGATGTGTATATATATATATATATATATATATACGCTGCAATGAATGAGTATACTGCTCGCTACATTTATGTTTCCTCATAAGAATTCAAAATTCTCGTCTACATGAAAATTTTGAAAAATAAGTCGGAGAATCATTTTTATATTCCCCAATCGCAACTTGAAAAAATTCAAAATCAAGAATATTTATGCTATAACAGTAAAAAAATTTTCAGATCAAAATTTTTATTTTACTTTCTAGATTTTCAAAGTTTAGAATTCTATTATTTTTAGCCGAATAATTCCGAAATTCAAGACCAGATTTAAGTTGACAAGTGTTACAATGCTCGGTGTTAAACTTTCGAATCTTTGTTCTGAATTTCACGAATCCTGAAATTTTTCATTTTTAAAAAAAGTTGATACGTTGAAATTCACAAAATTAAAATAGATCGAATCAAAGTTTTCACTAGAAAATTGATTGAAATTTCATTCTGCGAATCCAAAAAGTTAATTAATTGTATTTCTATCAAACTTACATTGTGACAACTGAAAAAATGATGAAACCTCGAATTTCCTCCAACTCCCCCAAAATTTCATCATTTCCGAGAACCATAGTTAATTATTCCTTATTACAAAAAATGAAAATAATAACGAGAACGTCCTAAATAAAAGTGCTATACAGATAATTTACGCAGAAAAACTGGCATGCAATTGAAACAAATTACTTGAAAAAACCCTACGAATTTCGAATCATTTTTTTAAAAAAGAAACGTTTCAATGACGAAGATAAAAACACTGAAAGTTATGACACTGTTCCACGTATGAAATATGCTTTTTTTGGAACTTGCGCATTGTTAAAGCAGCATTCTTCAATTATTCTTGAATTGGTGCTTTTAACTCCTTAACAAGTTCATCTCCAGTTATAACTGGTTTTATCATCGGAAATAATGTCGATTCAGAAATTGAATGATTTTCGATGATGCCGCTTTACAATTCGTCATATTTAGATGACGAAGGAATTCCTTCGTTGTTATAACAACGGATAATTTTTCAATTTATTCTTCAAAAAACTTTTTTCGCGATTGCCGTGAATTTTCCCGAGTGGTCATTTTTCCGAAATCGAATTTCCCGGAAACGCATATATATATATATATATCAAAAGTCATTTTTTCGCAAAATCAAATTTCCGTCGATAAAAATAAAAGAATTTTAATGGAAAATTTGATTAATTGTTTTCGTCAATTACTAATGTCAATAAGCTCGTGGATTTATTTGAATGCTTCGACCTAGAAAAACTGGAGATCGGGGTAAATGATCATTCAGGGATTGCATTTTCGGAAAAATGGGTGGGAATTTTCCTGATAATTGTCAATATAATAAATAATTTTCTTCGTCACTCACCGTTTTTTGTCTTTAGCGATGGGAACAAATTTGCTGCATTCTCTTTTTTGAAAAGTAGCTTCAATCCAGCTCCGCTCCTCAGTCTGTTTTACAAACAAATTTAATAGAAAAAACCGTATGATTCTCCGATTAATTTCCTTCAATTTCATCGATGAATTAGGTGTGTAAAATCACGATGTGATGCAAGAAAAAACAAATCGTAATAACTAAAAATAAAAAAACGAAAACTAACAATACCTTTCTTTTTTTTCGCTTCGTATGGTTATTATTCGCTCCACAAATAATACTTGCGATAGTCATCTCGATTTTTACCGCAAATTAACAATCGTCGTTTTTGACCTGTTTTGCGTGGCAATAAAAATCAAAATAATGCAAGGGTAAAATAAAAAGTAAGACAAACCAAATGAAATAATAATAAAATAATTGATGAAAAAGGGGGTGCACGCATTTTCTTGTGGTAGCTCACTTTTCGTGTCATTTGAAACGATTAAAAATACATTCTCGGATTTTTATGGTTATTAGAGTAGCTAAATGTGTGCAGATTTTTTCGCGACAACAGTACGAATGAAAAAATATAAATTTAATGATACTGAAATCATGCGTTCGAGTATTGTTATCTCGAATGAAATCGCTGTGACGAGGTCGAGAACCCTGACTTACTCTTGCATTTTTTACTATAGCATTCCCATGTTGACTGATATGAATCTGACTCTGGGTTTTTGCAGATTCGTAGTCTAATCTTTTTGTATTTTGACACGCATTTCTAAAATTGGGTGCATTATAATTTTAAAGGTCTTTTTGAAAAGAAAATCGTCTCTGTATTTAAGGAAAAATATTTCCTGTTTTAGCATTTTCATTCCAAGTATTTGCGAAAGAGTTTTTTTTCTTTTTTCACATATTTAAATGAAAATGTAAAAAAACTTGGAAAGTTGAAAAATAACGAACAATAGTAATGAGCTGGACGAATTTTGACGAATTTTGAAGAATTTTGAAGAATTTTGAAGAATTTTGAAGAATTTTGAAGAATTTGAAGAAATTTTTCAGTTCGCGTGATGTACAAAATTTTGGTAATTTTGAAAAATTACCAAACATTGAATATATGAACGGAATTTCCAATAGTTGTGTGGAATTCAGAAAATTTGTGGAATTTTCGGCAATGTTTATAAATTTTCCAAGTAGTGGTCATTATCATATTTTTTCCAAAGCACTTAAATTTTTGATAAAAATCGGAGAAACTTGAAAAATATTCGAAAATTAGGAAATATCTTAGAGCGTTGGACAAGTTTGTGTAAAATTAGGACAGTTTTAAATACTCGATGTTTTGTTTGAAATTTCTAAAATTTTTCAAAGATGACAAAAACTTTGGAAATATTTAACATTTCCAATAATGTTGGAAAAATGTGTGCAACTTTGAGAAATGTTTACAAGTTCCGTAGATTGTATTCATTATAATATTTTTTCAAAATATGTACGACAGTATTTTTGCATTTTTTGATTGAATTCTGAAAAACTTGAAACTTGAGAAAAACTTGAACATGTTCATGAATACGAAAAACTTTTTTAAAATTTGTAAAATTTTGAATTATTTGTGTAAGGTTGATCGGAATTGAAAAAATTTTTTTAAATGATGCAATTTTGAACATAATAAAAATCATCAACAATTCTAAAAAATTCGAAGAATCCGTAGAATTCCACAAAATGTTTATAAATTCTACGGAAAGACTCGTTCGAAACATGCGTGATAATTTGTCTCTCATTTTTCATTAGAAATCTGAAAAACTTGAAAAGTATCGAAATAAGAGCCTTCGTGAATCTTTACGATTTTTGAAAAATTTCCGAAATTGTCAATAGTTTGGGTTATGTCCGGAATTGTCAAGATTCCGAATAGTAAAAAGAAACATTGAAATTGCAGAAGATGGTCGAATGTTTTTGAATTTCGGAGAATTTGAAATTTCCAACATTTTTCGTACATCTTGTAGTTTGTGTTCCCCGTCATCTTTTCTAAACCAAGCATGATAATTATGTTATTGATTTTTTAACATGAATCTGACCAACTAAAAAAGTATTTGAAAATAACAAAGAAAACCTTGACAAGACAAAATATTTTGCAATGTGAAAATTTTAAAACAGTCTGTGTATGTAGCGTTTGAAATGTGAAATGACGATGAATTCTGCGAAATCGGAAGAATTGGTAGAATTTCAGAAATTGTTGATAAAGTCTGAAGAAAGTATTATCGATTATCATACTTTTGCAAAGTATCCATGATATAATGTTTTTTCTACGTTTCAATGAAAATCTGAAAACCTTGCAAAGCATTAAAAAAAGAACCTGCGTGAGCCTGGGAAAGTTTTTTAAAAATTTGCAAATGTCTTGCAGTAGCCAGAATTTGGAAAATTCTGTATTCAAAGACATTATTACAAATTTCGAAGGTTGTCAGAATCCTACGATGTTTGGAAAAAATTGCTAAAATTTCAGAGAATTTTCATCATAAATTTCATTAGTGTTTAGTGTTGCATATTCTGAGGGTGCGTGTGAGATATTGTAAATTTTCCCCACCACTGTGACAATGCCCATTGAATTATCGTACAGATCAGCGATGAGGAGGGTGGGTCATTGAAATTTCGGAGCGACGTTAGAGTGCGTGTTTCAAAATAGTCACATACCACTCGGATGCTCTTGCCCTTGATCATTCCTGTTTCGGGAGCTTTTCTTTTGACGTTGCCAACACTTTACATGGTGAACAATGACCGACGAAAAATGGAAGCCCCAAGGCGAATTCGACTTAGCCCATTTTCCGCGAGTCCTCCTCCAACCTTCTGCAAATCATCCCGATTCTCCCGTAAATTATCGACAGTGAAAATTTGCACTTATACTCGAAGCTCAACGGGCGTATCCCAAAAAAGACTCGATTTTTCTTTTTCTTTTCCTCGTTTCGTTCTCGCTTGCGATGTATACGTCAAGACTTGTTTGCTCTTTTTTCTTCAAGGACTGTCATGAATGCACAATGGATTATTCATGTGTTACATTTTTTTACAAACGATCGATAACAGCGAGGTTTTTACGAAAGCTGATTGTGAAAATTGTATTTATTTTTCATACTTGACGGTACGTTCATTTGATGAGATAAAAAGTTGGCAGAGAATGATGGATTGCATTTTTACGAGATTCGTTTAACTTTGCAGGAATCCTTACATATTACCTAGTTTTTCTTCGTGAGTATTTCTTCATCCATTACGCAATTTGTTTATGAGTTTTCCTGACTTTTCATAGAATGGAAAAAACTTTTTAACTGCATCAAATTTTTCAGAATTATTTTGGGCGAGTGAATGATTCTAAATGACGAAAATTTTTACCTTTCTCGCACGCGAAGGATGATTGATATTTGTAATTACGGAGCCCTGATCCAGGAATAATCCCGTCTTCTTTCTTTCAGGGCTCATGAAAAGAAATGCGGAGCCCCATGAGAGTCCAGTTTTTCGTCGCTAATTTGCAAAAGTTGCACTGTAACACGCAAAAAATCCAATTTCCCGTATTTTAAAATAATGCCAAAGTAATCAAGACTTGGAAGATTTTCCATGTTTTACTTTCAGATTTATTTTAACTTTCCGGAATTACAGTTTTTCAACGAAGAGTAAGAATTTTAGTATATCAGGTATAGATATACCTAATAGCAAACATTTTTTCTGTCGATTTACTGGAAATTACCAATTATTTATACGTACTTTTTTTCCCTTGTCATCCCTTTATTTTCTTTCACCTCGCAATGTTACAGAAAGATTTCAGAAACGATTGAAATATTTCTCAAGTATTTCTGGAACAATCCGAAAATTTTCGCGTCAACTAATCGTAAGAATTTGAAACCTTAAAACATGAAATTCTAGGTACCTTAATAGAAATCCTTAAAAAAAAAAAAAAAAAAAAAAAAAACCAAAAGCTCCATTGAAATTTATAAATACTTTAATCAATGAATGTGAATATGTAACTTTCGTAAATATAGATATCATAGAATTTGTAAAAAATACGAAAAATACTTTACGTACTGCACTCGGAAAACTCGTGCGTAAATAAAAAAAGGGATTTCGTTGCAAGAACCTTTTTCAAAGGGAACCCCTTTCACTGTTAAAGGTCAAGTCCTTTGACTTGCAAAAAGCAACCATTTCAAAATGAAAGGTTAGCGTTTCATTTTGAGAGGGGACGGCTTTGAAATTCTTTCCGTTTCAAACTTGAACGGAAATTTCTCCGAGGGTAGAAATCTATGGAAATGCCGCTCTTTGAGAAATCTTGCAAAATGCTATAAATCCATCAGACTGTGAATAGTAGAACATCCAGCTCCAGATTTCCGTTGAGAAATGGTTGTATATTTAAAAACTGGTGCAAATGTTAGCCTCCTTTGTTTTGAGACTCCAAAAGCAAAAAAGCAAGGCAATCGCTTCATTTGTCTTGAATAAATTCAAAACGTTTTCGACACTCTGCAAAATATCACAGCTCTGCCTCATCTCCACAAAATTCTCCAAATGTAGGCTAGCAACTTTTGCGTTGCCAGACAATCAATCCATCAACACCTACATCAAGCATGAGCATCAATCATTCCACCCCATCGTCAAAACATCACGAGCATCGTCTCGAGGACGAAAAAACTGTCAAGGCCCTATTATTTCCTCCATCACTCACATCCAGCCAGCCAGCCAGCCAGCCAGCCAGCCAGCCAGCCAGCCAGCCAGCCAGCCAGCCAGCCAGCCAGCCAGCCAGCCAGCCAGCCAGCCAGCCAGCCAGCCAGCCAGCCAGCCAGCCAGCCAGCCAGCCAGCCAGCCAGCCAGCCAGCCAGCCAGCCAGCCAGCCAGCCATTCAACCGCAAGTCCATGCGGCGAAATGCTCATCCGGAGCCTGGAGCAACTAAATGAAAAGACATTTTCCGAGCGCACCTTCAAGTGGAACCGTCGGGCTTCCACGGCCGCGGAGAAAGCCTTGGATTGATGAAAAAAGCCGCATATTTTCGAGGGTCGCGCCTCCTCGGCGACCGACACGCGAGTCGTCCTCACTCTCGGCCCGTTCTTTCGTGCCAATTAACGCCAATCATCGCAATCGCGGTCGAGCTCGGACAGCCAAGTTGCGCTTGATCACGCACCGTCGCGGAATTCGCGCGACACCCCCCCCCCCCCCCGCAACTGTTGCACCTTGCATGCAACGAATTTGCGTGGTTTTTTTAATTTTTTCAGCACAAACGAGGAAAAGAGTGCCTCATTGAAATGATAGGGGGGGTTTCGCGCGATCGGGTGACTCGATAAATGTATCGGGCCGATGCGGCCACTGCGGAGGACAGCCGTGCTCTGACTGTGAGACTGACTGTAATGGACTGACTGACTGTAAAGTGTCAGTGCCGCGTTGCTTGGCACTACTCCCACGCGTTCCGACGCGTTCCGACGCGTTCCAGCGCGTTCCAGCGCGTTCCAGCGCGTTCGGTCGCGCCAGCGGAGTTTGCCCGACCAGTCACCGACTAGTACGGAGTGTACGGACCAGTGTGTAAATACGCACTCAGTCAGCCCAGCTGGCCTGAGCGGCCTGCTGGTGCTGTGCTGGCGCGGCCGGGCCGAGAACACGTATCGAATCCAGTTGCCCTGCGCAACGGGGCAACGGGCAAAAAACGCTCACCTAAAACGGAGACCCTATTAATTTCCAATCATCCCGCGATATTCTCCTCTGCACACGCGATCTCGTCAATTTCATACCAGCATTTCGAGCCAGTTTTCAAGGATTCATTCAATGCAGGAATAACAAAGGCATGCAACAGCAATATTCCAGGAGAGATTGATTGTATACTAGAAAAGATTGACTTATTTGAAATTTAGATGGATATTCGTCAAGTTACTATAAATCGACAAATAATGTGACGTCATACTTTTGGAAATAATGTGGCTTGTTCGGAATAGAAGCCTGATGATGATGCGGAGCCCAACATTTAAGGACTGAAATGTTGCCAAATAGGGTTCCCTATTAGTGATTTTGATCCTTGTGAAAACCACCTTCAAGAAACTGAAATTTCTTTCAAGAACGTATTGGATAAAATCTTGGGAGAAACAAATTTTCAAACATTTCTTCCGCCAATTCTCCGTAAGAAATTTCAGTTTCTCATACGGTTTTTATAAGGTCACCTTGTGAGAAATCCAATTCTCGTAAGGTTTTTATAGGGTGAACCTTATAAGAAAGTTCATTTTCTCATAACATTTTGAGAAGAATAAAAATTACAAGGGTTATTAAAGAACGTTTCCCACAGTGATCATTGAAAAGAAATAAAGACAATAATTTACGAACATGCCATTGAATTTATGAATAATAACCAAGACGGTGAATTAACTTTGCTACAATTTATTGACTTGAGCAATAGTAGTTGAATAATGAAAAAACTATGTACAACAGCGATTGAAGAAACTAACTAGAAAAGAAAATAGTGAAAAATAAAACCTCTGATTTGACGATGAGTGGCCTTATTCATTTTCAATAATTTCTTGTCATCTTTTCTTTCAACGCAAAATTTCGTCAATTTCACGAAAATTTGAAGCCGATGTTGAAAAATTTATTGAATTCACGAATAATATAGACATGGAAATCCAATGTTTTGTTGCAAGTAAAAATGAAAGACGAGTCGAAATTCTGATGAATATTGATAAATGCGATAAATATTTATGGACATAATGTGACTTGGTAATTCTAAGTGGAACAACTCAATAATTTTCAATAACTTGACGATATTTTATTTGATTGCGTATGGTTTCATCAATTAAACGAACCTTCGGACCATCAATTTCGAACCAATAAATCAACTTGTTTTTTAAAATCATGAGCAATCCATCATATGGAAAAAATGATTCTTCGTTTTCATTATTCATTGCACATTGTCCAAGTCCATAAACCATGCAAAAAATTAATTCACATTGTAGATACATAAAAATCGTTGAGAAAACTTACGAGTATTCGAAATGCCGGCAAAATTGTAGAAATACGAAAAAGAGCTTGGAATACTAGAAATTTATAGAATACCGAAAATACTAACAATCTAGAACTTAATCATGGATCTTTAAGAATATCAAAAATCCTTACGATTTTGTGTAAAAATCCGTGAAATACTGTGTTGTTTGAATAATCTCTAAAAAATCAAGAAAACACGACACAATTTTGTTCTACAGCTACTACAAGTGATAAAAAAATTGAAATAGATTTTATGTATAGTAAAGAAATACGAAAAATTCTTCAAGTAGTAGAAAATTATAAAATATCAAAAAATCTGTGGGGATGCTACTTTCCGGGAAATGTATGAAAAACCTGAAAAATCCCCGCAGAGTTGCACGAATTCCAGGAAATACAAAAAATTATAGGAATACTGAAAAATACTGAAGGAACTAGAAAACTTTGAAATACCGGAATCTGTGGAGAAACTGTCTTTTGAAAGATCTGCGGGAAAAAAACTAGAAAATCCCGCAAAGTTTGATGAATAGTTGAAATATACATATTGAAAAAATACGAAAAATTTCGAAAGAGCTAAGGAACTATGAAATTCCTAAAAATCTATGGAGATGCAATTTTTGAAAATTTCATGAAAAAACTAGAAAATGCAATAAATTTTACAAATCCTCAGCCACGCGAAAAATACTTGAAATTATAAAAATCTGCATAAGTATACTTTGCTTACTGGTTGGAGCAAGAATCCATAAAAATACCATAAAATCCTTCAAATTGAAAAATATTACAAAAATTAATTCTGAGCATGACAGGAATGAGATATCGTGATTCTGTTAAAAAAAAAAGACCCCGAGAAATCATCGAGTTTCACTGAAAATCATACAAGACTGGTGGAAATTACGGAAGATGAGATTCAAATTTTTTTATTACAGGTCATACGTAACAGCACGCTACGCTAGATTTTACGCAAATTATTGTAATATTCCTCATCGTGTCGTGCTCAAATACATCGTAATTAAAAGACCTACATTTTCGACGCGTCAATGCAGAAACATAGATCAAACGTCACTCGATAAAAAACGCTAACCGACTTGCTGCTAATCGTCAATCGTGCTCTCGTCGCGCATTCCGAAACTGCCAAATTATATCAACATGACAATATAAAAGGCCCGCGCCTTGAAAACCGCGTCAGTACAAAAAGCGAGCTCGAACGCAATCGAACGAGCAATTAATACCCTTGTCAAGGTGCCAGGGAAACTTCCTCTTCCTCAATTTTTCCCTCTCGCGTTTTTCGCGCGCTCCGATTAAAGCTCGACTTCGAGTCTGATTCTTTTCGAAAATGTCACTGTCGGCGAGGGTTTTCCGCGAATGGTGGGACGATTTCGAAAGGCCGAGCAAATTGCTGGACCGACATTTTGGTACCGCTTTGACCTCGCAACAACTTTTGCGGATCTTGCCAATGCCGCCACTGACGCCGCCTTTTGTCGATCACCTCAGCCCTTGGGCTCATCTTCTAAGTCAAAACGCTACCGTCGAAAAAGTCCAGAACGATAAGGTAGTGCCCACGAAAAATTATTTTTCCTCCACGTGATATATACACATTTTTGAAATGACGAGTGTCATTCTGCAAAATTTCAATTCAATTGATTGAATTAATGTAATTTTCTTACTTCTCCAATTTTCTCAAGAAATTAATATCATGTATATTTTAAGCAGACATGATAATGAAAACAATCTCAAAAAGTTATTAGATAAACTCTCCCTCATTTCAATCGAAATAATTTAGCGTGTCAATAAAATTCTTCAGCAAAAAAGAAGTGGATTTGTACTCCTTATATGAATAACATACAGTCAAAAATAATTCCTATTACTATCATTATTTTCATTTTTTTTTTTTTTTTTTTTTTTTTTATTAAAATTAGGACAAATTTCGAGTAACGATCGAGGTGCAAAATTACGAGCCCGAGGAAATCGTGGTGAAAACTGTGGACAAATTCATCATCGTTGAGGGAAAGCACGAAGAAAAAAAGGATCAACACGGTTACGTGGCGAAAAAATTTGTGAGGAGATACTGTTTACCTGACACTCACGATATTGATAAAGTCACCTCGAATTTGTCTTCGGATGGAATTTTAGCAATTGAAGCCCCAAAACTCGCAGTCATTGAGTCTGGGGGAAAAATTATTCCTGCCCGAGGAAATTGAATCATCATCAAAACTTCATTTTCTCTTGGTTTTGAAATAAAAAACTTGTGATAAAAAAAAAATAAATAAATAAATAATAATGTTAAGTTGAAGTAATACGTGCGATTGTAATTTGGAAGAAAAAGTCGACAGGTTTTTTATGGAATGGAAAACAAAAAAAGAGTAATAATGTTTTTGAATATTTGGTCGCAATCAAACTATTTCATTGTTTTACTTGTATTCTTCTCCAACAATAGACAGTCATTGCTCCGCTCGACAACAGAAAACGAAATTTATTTGCGGATACTGAGGAATCCGGAAACGTTCGAAAAATATTTCGCATTGGCCTCGTTGACCTTTTTTTCAGCAGCCTGAGGATTCACTATTTCCAAGCCCTGAAACACGAATTGTATCTCCTATAAAATCTTATTCTCTTATAACAAAACATTTTCAAAAATATAAAAAATTTCATTCATCGAATTCACGTTACATTCCTCCTATGAATTGTTGATTATTTTTTTAAATTATAATAATGCAATTTCGTTACATTTGTATAATTTTTCGAAACAAAATCCATTTTATGATCAATATTGTAAAATACGTATAATCGATGATGCAATCAATGTAATAAAAAATATTTTTTATAATATAATCGGTATTAAGATCAATATAATATAAACAAAATAAATAATGTTCAAAATCAATATTATAAAAAATCATGCAATATGAATTATGAAAGACAATACTATGCGTATGGTCAACGTTTTAAAATATATGTTTACTATAAGTAAATATTTTAAAATATACACTTCGACAAGTGTAACGCATGAAGTAAAATATATTTCGCTAATTTGTTGTACACATAACACAATATATCATTATTTCAGTATGTTATATGCTATATATATATATATATATATATATATATATATATATATATATATATATATATATGTAACATAATATATCATATAATAATATAAAATAATGAATTATATATTTTTAGCAAGTATGATGTTAATTATTTAATGATTCGTAGAGTAATAATTTATCAAACCGAATTTTGTATCTTATTTATCGGGCCATCAAGTAAATTTTAACTTCATCCAAGTTCTTTTTTTTTCCCTTGACGAACCTCCCTTTCAACGAATGAAAAAAAGGTAAGTGAATAGGGTATTTTCCATGAAAAAAAAAAAAAAAAAAAAAAAAAAAAAAAACTTACCTGTAATGGAGTAAAGGCAACACTCGAAGCGGTTCCAGAAACTTGTTTTTTCATCGTGGTACTTCCTCCCCATTGCTGCTTTTGCATATTTTTTTGCAAAGCTTTGGAAATCCTGACTTTGGTTTTTTCATCGATTTGAGCCGCTCTCACTTTTCCCGTTCCGGCTTTCCCGATCGTTCCTCTCGTGTATCCCAAATCTTCTTGATAAGCGTCGCTCTCAATCTGGAAATAATTCAAACGAAAATTTAACAATCAACGTTTTTCAACAATTGTTTCATGAGAAAGGCGTTTTTTATGACACTGATTTTTGCTCGTGTGCTTAGAAAATTATTGAAAAAGAAAATTTGTGTCTTTTATAGAGGCAAACTAAATTTTACGTAGACTATTATAAAATGCACTATCAATCACAATAAACAATGCCAATATTTCTATTATGATAACAATTCGGAAAACTTTACAGTTGCATAAAAAGACAATTCAAAAATTGTATTTTCATTCAACATACGTCAGCAAAGTTCATTCTATTGGCCTGCTTTCGGAGTTCGGTTACAGCGTAACGTTCCTTCATTTTCCGAACACGTTTTCCACCGCGCTTCTTCCGGCCCGGATCTATGGGTTTTGGTAGTGGTTTCACGAATTTCACTGGCGGAGGTTCCTGCAGCTTATCCAATTTTTTCTCTATTTCTTCCCGATACAATCGACCGATTGCACCGTCTGGACTGGAATGCGACGAGTCCACCCGAGCAGCGAGAATACTTTTGTTCGCAACGAGTTTCGCCGCTTTTTGACGCAAATCCTGAAAAAATTTCCAATTCCAATTCGTGAACAATCGAAAAATTATTTGAATATTAATGTACATTCCTATATAATGAATTAAATCATTTTTTGATAATATAATAATTTAATGTTGTATAATAATGAAAAATACAACAACATAATGTCATGATAATAAAATATTACCTTTACTTCTTATTAACATGGGTATTGTATGTTATCGTGAATATTCCAAATTTTATAAATCAAATTACCGTTGGCGCTTCTTGAACAATATCTGCGTAATAAACGAATCCAACATGGGGAACGGTAGCAACTTTCGAAAATCCAGATAAAGTCATTTTCTGGTGTCCAAGGACTAAGAGATTGCAAGATGGCATGAATGATAATTTCGTCAAGCCTCCAGCTGCACCTAGTAAAACAAAAATCCACATTCGATTATAAAAAATCAAATAACAATGATTGTTACTTGAGAAATCTTTGCGTGAATTGTTATTTATTTGATGCAACCTAAAAAACCAAAAACATATTTCCCCAATCCCAGGAAATCAATTCTCGAAAATTTTTGAAAACTGGATTCGTTAATAAATGTATCATGTTTATAATCAAGTTGAAAAATACAAGTTTTTGTCACTCTTACCCATAATTTTAGCAGCTGTCGAGGCTCCGACAATGACTGATAGATTTGGAGCGATAAAAGCCATTCTACTTTCGACGTATTCGAAAATTTGTAATTTGCAGTTGTTTAATTCGATGGCCATATCACAGGCTTCTACAATTGCTCTTTTTTCTTCATCAGACAAAAATTGCCTGTAAAATGCAAAATAGAACATTATACTTTCAACAGAAAACCTAAAACAATTCTCAATTTCACGTACAAAATTCTAACAAAAATATGTATATTGATTTAATCAAGTTTACAAAATCATGAATTTGAAAGTTGAGAAATTTTATTACATTGATAATTTTTTGTGCTGCATAGCTGAAAATGTTTCTAAATAAATAATGCAATATTGAATACGATATTATACATTTTAAAATTAGAATTATTATACCTAATGTTGAATATTATTATTATCATTATTGACCAAGTTATATTTTTGGTTATTTCTGAATTGTTTTTTTATTTTATAGTTTGGAATACTGTTGTTTATCGATTTGACATTTATTAAGAAATTAGTTCAAAATTTTAATAAGAATCAAAAGTGCTTTAAAATTATATTTTTAATATAAAAGTTTTATGTTTATAAAAAAAACTGTTATTTTCAATATCAGTTCAATTCAGAGCTATATACATTTTGTTCATCATTTCAAATAATAAGATTTAATATAATTATTGCTAAAAAAAATTTTTCATAAAATTTTGCATTTCTAGTGATAGTTAACATTTTTAAATATTAATTTGTATTATTTGTATCATTTCGTATTATTGTATGTATCGTTCAATGAATATTACTTTGTAATTAAAATTTGGAAATTTCAGAATTTACAAATCTCATATTTTTGAGAAACTCATACTATTAAAACTCAAAAATATCAAAAAAAAAACTTATAATTTTTTTTTTTTTTTTGCAAAAATTTTTTACCCTTGAGTAGTTGAAGCAGTGACAGATACAACCATGATCGTTGCTTGAGTTAAAAACTGCTGTAGCGTTTCATTATTTTTTGCTCTATCCAAGTCATTTCCCAATTCTCGAACAGTCATCACATACTCCAATGGGCTGACAACGAGCGAGTCTAATTCAGGAAATCTTTTGGAATATTTGTCTTGAACAAAGCGATGAATCACTCCTGAAAACATTAAAATCAAACATAATTTTTGTAGCTTTAAAAATATAAAAAAAAATTCGTAATGATCTTAGATAAAAAATGTGAAGCAAAATTGTATTCCCAATTTGTTTTAAAAATGTATAGCAAATATTTGTAATGTCAATCTCTCATAGTTTTTGCAATAAGTTTTTTTGTATATTTTTAAGTAGAAAATAGAAAAATTTTAGAAAATTCGTTGAAGAAAATATTTTCTATATTTTTTAATTTGAATGCAAAAGATTTAATTTCTTATTGTATTTTACTTCCATTTCAAAAGACTAGAGAGTAATGCAAAGTCTCCAAACTTTTTAGTTTTGTATGGTACATTATTTTACCAATTTCTGTGTCGATTTCAACAGCAACGTTATTCGCTTCCACGATTAATTGGTATTCTGTGTCAGATTCAACTGAGCCTATAATATCGGTAGATGTCCGCGGAATGTTGCGATATCTTGCAATTTCATTCATGATTTGTGTCAGTTGTGGTGAATCCCGAAGTTTCGCTACTTCTCTTATTGAATTCACTTTTTTTTCTAGAAGAAAAAACAATTATTATATTTTATTCCATACTGCTTTTAATAACTACGTAGAAATAACAAAATTCATATCTCAAAACGACTTTGTTGAAAATTCATAAATGATCTAATACATTTCTTGATTGGCTTTTATTCTTTTTAATTGTGAAGTTTGTTCATTGCAGAAAAATTATAAAAGTATTAAAAAGTATATGAAATACACTCTATACAATTAAGTATCAAAAAAGTATATCTTTAAATGGATCTATATGAAATTCATAAATGGTATAAGAAAAATTATTAACATTTCATTATTTTATGTTGTTGATGATTATGTATTGAAAATATAACATTATGTGTTGCATATTTTACATAATTAATATATTTATAATGAATTGAATGGAAATATTTTAAAGAATTGTTATAAAATACCTAGCATAACTGAGTATATGTTTTTTAATAATTTATATATATATATAGAGATAACATATTTTATTTTCATAATCATTGTTGAAAATTTTTTTATGTATACAATATTATATATTTTACATTATTGATATAATTCGCATTTATCGCACTTAAACACAGTTCATTAAAAATTGGATAAAAAAGTGTTGAATAACAATTAAAAATATGTTGCAAAGTAATTTCTCTTTAAAAAACTGAAAAAACTAGAACGATAATTCAAAATATATATTTGAATACAGTTCATGATTGCAAAACGTAGAAATAATTGAAAATTGGTATACCTTCTTCAATAAGTGGAATTGTAGCAGGAATGAAATTCGCCTCTGCATCCGCATCTTGCATAATTTCATCGTTATCGTCGTCATCTTCGAGATCAGCCAGCAATTCATCGGCTAAAGACATTTTTCAAAGTAGAGTTTATTTTTGTTTAATAATTTAAAAACGTATTGCAGTGTAGTGCAACGTTTGTAAACAAACAAACATAACCTGCAAATCTATCAATCAACATATATATATACAACATACAAATGCGATAAAAGGACTGAGTGCACACTAAACACATGCATTTTGTGTGCACTCGTGTTTTTGTTTTGTTTCTTGTACGTATTCTTCAGTGTTCTTCAGCTTCTTGTTTTTTTACATGTAAATTGTGAATGACTTTAATGATACAATCTCAACATTTAATGAACCCTTGAATATCACTCGTACCAGAAAATGTATCCTCAACTTTTCACGTTTCAATAATATAATTTTTGTCCCTGCATTAGATATATTTTCACTCAATAAAGTTAGGTTATGTTTCAATTTACTTGATAACCTTGGATGACCTTGATATGTACCATATGTACAATAAATAATTGTCAATTGCAGCATCATTATCTTAGACCGTATAGTACATGTACTGTATGGTCTAAGATCATTATTGTTTATGTTGACAAACATTTCAGGATCCGTGAATTTGTGCATTGGGAAAAATGAGTACTGCGTCAACCACTCAAAATGCGACGTTTGCAGAATCTCAATTAAAATCGCCTAAGCAAAGAAGAGACTTTTTGAGAGATGTCTTGTCAACTTCTCTTGAGCTTCGTAAGAAAACGAAAAAATTTTCTTTTCCATTTTTCGTCTCTATGATAATTATTATTAATTTTTATTTTAAAAGAGTCAAATTTTAACAGTTTGAGACTTGTGACTTGAAATTTAAATATTTTATTTAAATAAGTGTTTCTGAAAAATTTTAAATGTAAATGTCTAATTTTACTTTTTAAGCGTTTTAAAAAAATTTTTCATACTTAATCTTTATATATTTCATACAAAAACCTTCACACACACAAAAATCATAAAAATCATATTTTTTTATAGATTTTTATTTATCATATAATTTTTTTGTGAAAATATATTCATAGGAATACTAATATCTTCAATTAATAATATTTGTAAAATATTTCAAAGGATTTTAGAGAATTTCTTGGAATTTTAAAAAATCATGAACAAGTTTCTTTCTTCAGATTTATTTACAGTCATAGTTAGTTATGAAATATTTCTTATTTTATGATCGACTCGGAAAAAAAGTTTGTATCAGTTTTTTTCTATTTTTCAAACTCTTTTTTTAAATCACCAACATTGAAAATAAAATTTTCGTAATTTCGAAAAATGTCGGTTTTTTAATGTCACTTAAGGGTTGGAGAATATTCAATAACCTTTCAAATATTAATTTTGTGTGATATTATTGAACCTTCATAAAATGTCATACTTTGCCAAAATTGGTATATATTATAAATTTTTCAAAGAATTTCACACTCAATTTTTTGGCATTTTTCACTGTTTCTAAAAATTGTATAACATTCTTCAAAAAGTTTCATATTTATTTACGATTTTTACAAAAGTATAAAAAAATTCTATATATTAACCTTCACTCTTCTGAATGACATCAATTTTCGAATACATTATACCTCCAAAAGAACAGCAAAGTTATTTTTTTTAATTCCTAATTTTTTCGATACGCTCAAATTAATTTTTCAATGCCCGTTTTTTTACAGATGGCAACACCAACAAAACCACTATCGTCCACTTGGAATCTCTTTTGGATCAAGCAGATAGAGTTGTCAAAGAAGTTTCAGTGGAAGAGAGAAGTAGCTAAAATAAAAACAAGCTTTAAAAAATTATCATTACACACTGTCCATAGACACGATAATTTTTTCTTTAATCTTCGCAGTCAATCATCAAGAAGAAATGGTACTCGATGCTCGAGTACTCGACAGCTCGTCCACAGTTATAAAGGAATGCTCACAATCCATCACCCAAGAAATCAGCAATTATGATCCCATTGAGTGCGCTGAAAAAATAGTAATTTCGATTTTATTACTCGGAATTATACGATTCAATTTTTATAAAATTGTGAATAATATGTTGTAATATATAATATACAACTTGTAATGTAAATGATTTTTTTTTTTTTTTTTTCAGAGAAAATATGTCATAAGTTTGTCAGATACCGTGAACGAAACCAAGAGGAATGAGCCAACTTGGGCTCTTTTGGAGCACGTGATCGCGCCATATTTTAATGTGATGCCAAAATATTCGGTTTTGCTTGGTAATACTTATTTATTTTCTGTCATAACTCTAATATTAATATACACGATTTCATTCATTAAGAAATTTTTGAATTTCGTTTTTATAGGAACTTTTGAACCGATTCCCAAAAAGGACGTTGCTCATTGTCAGACTCAACAACAACAACAACAACAACAAGAAAAATCAGTAACAGTGCAAGATCCGAAAACTGGGGAAATGGTGACCAAAGTAGTGAAGGCTCGCCCACAAGTGGCCCCCAAAAAAATGGTACAAGCCGTGGTTCAGCAGGAAAAGGAGGAAGTAAGCGTCGAGGAGTCTGTGGAAAAAATCCGCAAATTGATCGCCAACTATCACAAGGAACATAACAAAGCTCTGAACTATTTTCGACTCATCGTCCATCCCGAAAATTTCGGCCGCACCGTTGAAAACATGCTCCACGTTTCGTTTCTTATCAAGGATAATCTGATCAAAATGTTCATGGGTAGAGGATACTTCTTTTTATTATCGGTTTCTATGGAAATATTTTGGGAGTTTTTAAAATGAAATATTCATCTGAATATTTTACAATCCATGGTAAATTTGGAATCCTTTAAAAAAAAAAAGTATATATATTCAGAATTTTCAAGTATTCAAGTACTCTTGCAATAATGTGTCCTTTTTTTATACTTTGCAGATGATACTGGGACTCTGGTGGTTGAACCATTGTCGAAAGAAGTGGCGAAACAAGCCAAAAAATCGAAGGATCAAAACATACAGAATGTCGTCAGTATTACCCAAGAGCAATGGCGTGTGAGTTGAATTTTTATTTTTCTGCTACTTTATGTGATATTTGGGGTTACTGGTGTCGAAATTGATGGAAAAATTGTCTCCAAGGACTTTGAAAGTAAAAATTTTATATAATCAAAGAATTCAAGACTTAATAAAATATAGAAATTCATGTACATCATTTGAAATATAAAATAAGTATATTTGAAGTTCAACAAATCAAAATATTTATTCATGAAAATGGGCATTTTTTTTAGACTCTAAAGCAAGCCTACAGAATCACAAAGCCAATGATCGATTTCAAGCTCAAATAAAAGGTAATGATCATTCGAATTGTTCGGGCTTAGAAAAAAAAACATTTGACATCTTTGAAGTTGGTTCCAATGTTTACAAAATGTCAAGTATAGTTCCTACATGAAAATATTTTTTACGTTCCAAAATGAAAGATCTCAGGTAGAAGTAAAGCGTTTTTTTAATAATTATGGTTTTTTCTTGCTCTTATGCTATGGTTATTGCTGTTTTTGAGTTTAATTATAGATATGAATTTTTTCAAAAAAATCGTTCGAGCTTTCAAGAAAAAACGTAAGAGAAAAAGAAATTGCGATTATGCTTTTTGTACCTGCACGAAGAATAAGCAATGCTTCGAAAATTGTGAGTAATAAAATTTCGAAAAATTGAATGCCCGAGTTGTAAAAATCCAATATTAAAAAAAAGTTCAATTTTTTTTGCAGAATTATATATTGATATTAATTAATTATAAAAAATTTGCGGATTTAAACCGAATATATTGCGGAGAACGCAAAAATCATCGTTGGTCGTAATGAGGGACCAAGTTGACGAAAAAAAAAAACAACAAAACGAAGACGCATCTTGAATTACGTTGTTTGTTGATGCGGTAATTGAACTTTTTAAATACCCCCTATATGAAAAAATTATTTAGGTTCAAAAATAAATTGAACTAATAGACAAAAAAATCTGCACTTGATTAGAAAATGCTACATTTTTGAATTAAAATGTGTAAACTTTAGGCGTTTTATAACCAAAGTTGTAATTTTGATTTATTGTTCATAATCTGTGGCTTCCCGCCATAACAGAAGGTCACTTCTGCCATAAGGCTCATTTTACATGATATTCTGATGAAATTTTAAACGTTATGGCAGGAAGCCACAGATGTAATAAAAATTCCGAGAAAAAAAGACTACCGTATATCCGATTTAAAATTGACGATGTAAAGAAAAGGGTTATATAATTACAAATGGAGAAAATTTCTCGACAAGTTTCATTAAGAAAATGTATAGAATATTTTGTCCAGGAAGAGTTAATACAAATAGACAAAAAGCATGTTCAATTTAGCAAATCCAACTTTTTCCAATCCAAGTTTTCATATTTGCAACATTTTGAAAACAAAATTTTACGATTTCTATTAATTGCTGACACGATTCAAATTTCAAAGAGAAAATAATAGCCCTGGATTCTCTGAAAAATATACAGAGAATTTTGAAAAAAATCCAATAAATCAATGACACATTTATTATATATGAAAGGTATAGAGTGAGAATCTTGGAAATTTCGTAAAAATATACAATGTCGAAGGGGGTCTTCTGTAATAACGGCTCTTTTTTTAGGCGCTTTTTGAAATTTCGCTGTAAAGAGAGTGTTCAATATTTCTTGATACGGTTTGTTTTTTCAAGTTTTATTGTACTTCCAACTACAAAACGCGGTATTAGGATTTTAAAAATATTCATTAGTTGCTGCACTGCAGCCGCGCAAAGTGATGCCCTTCAAAAAACATGTGTTGATGGTTCACACGATTGCACCAGTCTGAAACGTTGAAATTGAAAAACTTTTTTTTGTAATCTATATGAGTGCCCTTATCGTCCGACGGGATTTTTTTTTTACATCAAAAGTTCCAAAATGGTGCAACCCGAAAGTTGAAAAAATTTTTTCGACTAAAAAAAATTCATAAAAAACTTGTTAATGATAATATCGAAAAAAGCGCTGGTCGGACGATAGCGACAACAGTTCTGAGCATTTGAACAAAAAATTTATTGAAATCCGTTCGCTCAATCGTTAGTACTTGTGTGAACCAGTTCGAAAAACGTGGTTTCGAGAAAAACGTATTTAAGCGCCAAACGTACAGTCTTTCTCATTAATGCCTTCGCGTCAATCGCATCCGAAAACATGGCTTCGCGTTCGAAAAGGCGAAGGCAGTAATGAGAAACACTGTACCGTAGGAACTCAGCGGAAGGCGTCACAAACCCCCCCTTAACGAATCACTTTCCCGTCCGAATTCTTCAAAAACCTTTTTGTACAAGATAGATAATAACATGACCTGTTGGGAAATTCAAAAGAAGAAAAAAAATCGATTTTTCGAAAGTGTTACTACAGAAGACCTTATTATTTATATACCAATATACCCATCCCGTGGAGTTAATTGGAAATATATATTTTTAATATGCATTACCAATGATAGTATTCGAAACATTATATTTGACAAATAAGTAGTCGAGCATTATTATACCTATTAATCAAAGAATATTCACTGCTGGAAAAAGCCAAATTTTGCTCTCGGAAATAATTCAACTTGAATACTTCAAATCATCGATTTCGCTGAATAGTACTTGAAGATTTACGATCTCCAGTAGACACTTTAACTAATTGATGGACCAAAAATTTCCCTTTGAAAAAATTCAATCGACATATGTAGTTGAATTTGACCAAACCGCCTAGCTGAAAATAATAGATAAACGATTATCTTATCCGGTCAAAGTAGCAGTAACTTGGAGAAATTGTCTAATTATAATCAGTTAAAATGTCAAAAACGGTTATTTTATATGGTTTTTTCAACTCCTGAATGATTAAAAACCAACCATCCAAATAGTTATGTTCATCAATTGATAGTTGAGAATCGACATTTTCTTCAAGTCATTTCCAATTTACTCACACATGAATCCTGCTGATTTTTTCAAAAAAATATGATTTTATACTCTAAAATTTATCGACCCGTTTATTCAAAAAAAAGTAATATTTTTCCAAAATGATGTCATATACAAACAGTCTGGCTTTGCCGAAAAAAATAAACATACTCTAATGGCTGACTATTTATTGGCGTATTCTACTTATCTACTCGTCATTACCGTTCTACTGCATTCTACTGACAAAAATAATACATCACTTCCAGACTCATTACTGATTGGTTTCACTGATTGTCCAACTATTAAAATTACCAATCAAATATTTGACTTTCCAACTGGATCAAAACCGTTTTTCTACAAAAATTTGTGCAGAAGTGAATATTATTTACAAGCTGAATCTTCATGATTCAAAAAAGAGTAACATATTCATTGTAGTCTCGATTACCAAATGTTTAAAGCTTGAATTTTCATAATCATTATATATTTATTGGCATGCATACATTCGCTTCTTGTCAAAATTCAATCTTGTAAAGAGTAAAAATACTTTTATCTGAATTTCCTGTGAGTTAAAGATTTTTATGGATGAATTAATAAATGCTAAATAAATGATGTTGCCAAAAACCTCCCTTATCGTCAAATCATAAAATGTTTTTTACTTTGAATTGATTGAGTATATGAGAAAATATTGCACTTTGTAATGAGCAAATGTGAAAAAAATATCAACAACTAAATTTTACTTCGAACAATGAGCGTGATAAAAAAATTCTCCCTCGGCATAATGAGCTATAATAACATGGGTTGTGAAAAACGCATGATACAAATTTCCGTTGTTCAATCGAAAATAATAATGATTAAACCGATTTGATGCAAGAAAAATGTTTAAAATTGAATTCTATAATCAGAAAAACATAAAATTTGCATGTAGCAACTGAAATGATTTTTCAAGAAAATGTGGAAAATTGCTTCCTTTAGAGGCACATGAGAAAATTTTGAAAATTATCTTGTTTTTTTAACAAACAAAATAATTATTTCTCGTTCCTCTCAACTCAATAGAATGCAGTTTACCAATATTGTATAAAGTAGTAAAAATACAGGTTTGAAATGTATCCATCTTTGTAGCATTTTTCTTTTTTCATTCTCACCAATTGCACAATGGCATTTAAAAAATTCAACATCAACATCGAAAGTCGATGTTTCCAAGGTGCAATGAAACAGGGCGTATCATTTTCGTTAGAATGTTTCAAATTTTTTCTTACCTATTGATTTTTTTTAATAAGTCGAAGACAGCAGTTCACATTAGAATAATTCCAAATTCACCCATAAGATTATCTTAATATTGTGGATTTTCTAAATTATTCTATAGAGTGACGAATCGCAGGATGAAATAATTAGTTTGAAATAGGTACGAATTGGAATTATTTTTTCTGTAGATGAATTTGTCGATTTTAAAAGTTGGGTTTTTTACTACACATGAGGAAGCTATTGACAGTAACTACAAATATATATATATATATATATATATGTAAATAATTAAATACATAATATAGTGAATCTAAAGAAATAATGAAATTTAGATTGTATACATTTTACTCTCGTGATCTTCACTTTTGACAGAAATCTGATCTAGCTTTTTCTCTGCTAGTTCAATGCAATCGACTAATACATTTAAACGCAATCAGTGATTCACGTAATCGTAAAAATGTAGGAAGTCGCGGGAAAGTGAAAATTCAGCTAGGGATGCGTGGAATTTCATTTACCTAGAGTGAAGGTTGGACTAATCGAGTGTTTTCGGAAGTGGATGTGAATGATTTAAAAAAACACCCGTCAGCTTTTATTTAGCCTAATTCATGCGATCTACTCATGCAGATGATTCATTCAAATTATGAAGAGTGAATATTCAAAATCCTCTTACTTAAATGCGGCGTGAAAATTTACTATAATTGATGATATCGTCGCTCTCGGGAAAATTAAATTTCAAACGAAGCTAGTAGCTTTGTGCGAAACGTGACTCGTTAATTTAACAAGCAAAAGATTGAGCATTGAGTGGCAATATGTAGACTTGACGTCGAGGGAAAATTCACAAGAAAGAATGAAGGTATACGAAAAAGCGCTCATTTTGTAAAGATTTCCCAGCTAAAATATCGAGAAGCAGCTACAACTCAACATGGACTTGGAGGAGAGAGTCGTTGCATGCACGTGGCGTATTCGTATGCGCGAGGAAGACTCTGGCGAGCTTGGTCCATCTGATAATCGTAGGCTACATTAATCTGACGCATCTGGTTTAAATATTGGAGATGCTTTGATTCAGTGCTCATTCCTGGATTATTTGTCGTTCTTTGATTACAATACATTGCAGCATTTAAAAGAGCACCTGCCAATTCGCCGATATGTGGCATGCACTCGTCATATTTTGGATGGCTCATAATATCTGGCTGGAATCAAGAAATACATCGAATAGAATACATCGAATAATTTTCAGCATACGAAACGACTTATTCTGATTTCAAATTTTTCATTATAAAACACCGTTTCACATGAATTTGGGAATTATTATGAAAAGTCGTTAAAACTGTTGCACTTTTGAGCGTGTCTTTCAAAATTTCAACATTCAAAAATGGTCTTAACAACTACAAAAATTTAGTCACGCATAAAATCATATTTTGTTAAATGAAAAATTGACATATTCAGTGTACCCTGTTTGGTGCTTCAGATATTATTCTTGCAATATCTATTTCTGTCGGACCAGTATTTTTCTTGCTGTTTCTTCGAGCTTGCCTTACAAAATCAAACATTTTCGCCATTCGATCGTCAATCTCAAATATACGTGATCTCGCTAGTCTCTTCAATTGAAATCGCAAGTGGATCGAAGATCCGTGCAAAAATGTCATTTCCTCGCTGAACAACGTTCCAGAAACGCTATTACAAAGCGAAACCTTGCACGCAAAGCACAGGCTTTTAGTTTTATTGAAATGAATTACAAAAGCATGTATATTGGTATGGAAATCTAAAGTGCTGCATTGTCCGACTATTTCTTGACCAATTCTACTTATTTACTTGTCCTTATCTTTCAACCGATTCATTCAAAAATACATCAGTTACAGGCTCATTATTGATCGATTTTACCGATCGACTAGTTATTAGAATAATTACGAAAGAAAATGTTTCCTTCGCAACTACATCATAACAGTTGTATAAAAATTCGTGCACAAGTAAAACTTTTTCAAAAGAAGAATCTTGATGCATGAGTCGAAATCGAGATTAAATCAAATGAGATTCTTTGTTTGGTTTTTTTCATGTACCTACAGAAGATTTTTTGTTCATTTGTATATTTTCTTGTTTATAAGAGCCCTGAAAAAAAGTAGCTCCAAGTGAACCTTGGATACGATTTTTTTGTTTTGAACGTTATTCTGAAACAAGTACTCTGACCTTGGCCAAGTCAGTGTACAAAACGCTTTTTTGAATTCTGCATGGATGATTTGTCAAGCGCAATTATAATTTTGAAGTTCATGCTACATTGAGAAATACTCTTAAAACTCGGAAAATGGGAATAACAAATTTCACTGATTATACTGATAAATAGAGAAGCGGAAGAGAAAAATAGGGAAACAAAAAGAAAAGATGAACAATTTAAGAGTAATATTTTTCCCACCAGTAATAAATGGTAAAAAGTTTTAGCATCCAAGTACAGTGGACTTGCAAAAATGCTCATGAAAGGTTATTGCAGAAAAAAATGATTGGAAATTGCACATCCGTGCCTGTTACGTGAAGTATTTTACGCCATAATAACCGAGAAGTCACGTCAAAATGTTAGTTTTGAGGTTAAAATGGCGTAAAATAATTATTCGGGAAATCCGATTTCTGAAAAATGACCATCATCCTGGAAAACGCAAAGTGGCTGCTCTCTAGACAGTTTGTGATCTATTGTGACTCGCTGTGACTCGCGTCACAACAAGCACAATAATATATATATATATATATATATATATATATATATATATATATATATATATATATATACACACAACTGGAAAAATGACAATCAGCTGTTATTTCTGTCGAAAAAAATAAACAAACAATGGACGCTGAATGCGCCAAAAAAAACTACTCCGTTCAAATTTATCTCAAGCTGGGGTGAAAACTTGTAAGAAATACGCGAAAAATGGCGAATTCGGAGACGAGTCAAGTGAGCTCGCTGCCGATGCCCCCGCAGCAGTATATAAATCTCTTCACGGACGAAAATGTGCGACGGGGCCGCGCCCCGAAGCCGCCGCCCCCGATTCTCGACGCGTACTCCATGTTCGGGAACGTGTTCAACGTCGAGGACACGATCATCCGCTCCCTCGAAGCCCAGGGCATCAAGCGCCTTTACCCGCAACACTTCGACCGCCGGAAGGAGCTCAAAAAGTTGAACCACTCGCTGCTCGTGAATTTTTTGGACCTCATCGATTTGCTCGTCCAATGCCCCGACAGTACCAGGCGAACGGAGAAAGTAGAGACATTTTTTCCTTTTTTTTTATCATCATCACACGCACATCACATCAATTAGACTTATAATAATAATAATAATAATAATACTTTCCTATAATAAATATCCATGAAACCGAATATTGTTTATCGCGAATTACACGATGAACGTATTTTTATGAAAAAAATACAGGGATTGTTTCGGAATCCCATTTTTCCATTACGCCTTGATCGAAATTACAATAACGTAAATATTTCGTATTTCTTATAACTTGTAATTATATAATTTTTAATTTGAAGCATAGTAAATTTATGCATACATTGTCTTCCTACATATTGTATCATAATATGATACAATACGTCATATACTTCAATAATACCTATATTATAAAGTTACATGATACTGCTCCATCATGAATTATTCCTATTCGTTTCTACATCATGAATTTCACAAATTTTAATTTAAAAGTTTTAACTACAGAATTTTCAACTCTCTCATGAAAACTTACAAGTTGCACGCTTTGAATTATTGAAAAAAAAAGATAATAATAATAATCCTAGGATTTTGATCTACACGGCACAGGGTTCAGAATTTCAAGTCTAGCTTATACATTTCATGAAATATCTATTACATCATTTGAAATTCCAAAATTGTTAAATTTGAAATTTGGAATTCCACAGCTCTCCATTACATCTACTATTTTATTATTTATTCCAATATATTTTATTCAATTAACTACGTTATTTATTTTCTCTGTTAGAATCTACATTATTACATTGAAATTTCCAATCCTGGTTACTCATTCGAGAATGTGCAATCACAAATTCATTAAAAATTAATAGAGAAATACATAAAACTAAACGATCTAGAGTGAAAAATTCTAAATAGATTTTCGAGCCTGAAAATCAAGAATTCAAAATGGAAAGCTGAATGTCAAAAGCTGCCGAGCGACATTTGAAGAATTTTACAGGGCAAACTTTTTTATTTCAAACTTTTTTCAGCATGAAAATTTCAAAAAATGCCGAGCGATACTTTTTCACTTGTCATGTACTGTCACGAAATGTTTTTTGAGTACACTGTACACTTGTACCCTTCTATATAGAACTTGTATAATAAATGTGTATTTTTTCCTACATACTGTAATCCATGAAATTTGCACTTGCCACGTTGTTTGAAAAGTCATGTTATTAATCATTATTCATGATTTTACAGATCGAGGACTTGGGTCTCTTATTCATTCACATCCATCATTTGTTGAATGAGTTCAGGCCTCATCAAGCTCGAGAAACTTTGCGAGTCATGATGGAAGTCCAAAAAAAGCAACGCATCGAAATTGCTTTACGATTTCAAAAGCACCTCGACAAAGTATGCGAACCTTACACTATCCGAAATTGTATTTTTCTCGATCCAAACAAATATCAAAGAAACACAACTTTTCATACTCATAACACATAAAATTTTGATGAAAAAAAATCAATTTTTTTTGCAAAATTATATAAAATTGAAATATTGTGTTGACTTTTCTAATAAAAAACTTTTGAAATGTGAAATTTCAGGTACAAGAAATTTTGCAGCACGCCCTGCAAATGTTGCCCGACACATCAGAAATGGATTCAAGATTTGGCATCAACCCAGAGGCAATGGAAATCTCGAGTTGTCAAGATTTCGAGCAACAACCCGTGGACTCTTGCTTTGTCGACGATGTGATAATGTGCAAAGTTGTCGACGACATGTTAACACCAACAAATGGTTATTGGAGTTGAAATTCCTCTTGCGAAGACTTTAATTTATTTTTGTAATTTAAGCAATGTGATTTTGTATGTAAACAATAAAATTCAATATTCAAGTATTACTGATATTTTGAAAAACCCTCTGGAAAAATTGCATCTTGGCATTTTCCAGTATGGTCGTTTCTGAAATAAAAACAAAAAAGTGAGGCTTTTGATTAAAAATTTATTAGCGAAAGAATTTTTACAAATTGTGCATCACTTCATAATCAGAAACATCAGCCAAATGCAATAATTGCGATTACATGTGAAAAAAACGATTACTCAAAGATTCCTACAAAATTACCAAAGTAATTTTGTAAAATCCATCACAATCATTGTTTTCTGGAAATAACTCGTTACACGACGATTTCATCTACTTTGGAAAAATGTGAAATGGATACAAAAAATGAGCAAATATACATTTAAAAAAAATTCATTAACATGGATGAGAATTACCATAAAAATTGTTTTCTTCACGCGTCCTCCCACGAGTGAAAATACTTACCTGTTTGATATTCGATGCAGCTTCACCTGGAAAAAAAAAAAACTCGAACCATTCATGCCTTTGGTTCTTGATCCAAGTCGCCCCTGCTGTTCCAAAAGATTGGAAAATAAATGCAAAAAAATAAAGAAAAAACGTTCAACTTGAATTGGGAATTTCAACTTGTAAAAAAAATTACGCCAATTAACTCTATAATTACAACAACAAAATGAAAAATAAAATTTTTTTGAAAGTCTATTGAAGGATTCAGACAGAAAAAAATGTTTGGAAAATCAGGGTTGACGACTAGTAGGGATTGTTTCTTCTCCAGCCCATTCCTCGACCTCGAGGACGGAATCCACCACGACCGTTTTTGCTCCCCCCTCGGAATTGTGGCCTTCTCCCTTAAAAAAAAAGAAGATTTTGAAATCATCGCCAATTAGAATGAAAAAATAATATAAATCATTAACAACAAAGTAATTTCATGCAGTATCATGAAAATCACTACATATTTTGAAAAAATGCGCATAAATCCAAATTGCAATTCTTTTATTTTAAAATTAACGTACCATAATTGGGAGATACACCAGAACTGTATTTCCCACTCGGCGGTTGGTACAGTTCACGTTTGCTTCCTCTGTCGTCATTTCTGTAGCGTTTATTTGACTCGTTGTCATTCCCAAAAGTTATCGGAGTGTGCCTCTTTTGTCCAGATGTTGTTCTCTCTCCCTACAAAAAAAAAAAAGTTTCATTAGAATAAATACAAATAACTGACTTTTCTCTATGCCAACCAACGCAAAGTCATCGCAATAATGGAAGTAATAAAAAATAGTTTATTTTCACGCGCGACGGAAAGGCTCTTCTGGCCCCGTGATACGAACTGTACTTTTCTTGGTCGGCGTTTGGAATGAGTGTGTTGGACACGCAGCGGGGTGAGCGTAGCGAAAAGGGGAATCTTACGCTCAATCCGCGAGCAGCCTAACGCGCTCTTTTCGAGCGCTGACCATGAAAAAATAATTAATTGAATAATTGAGAGAAAAAACAGGTGAATGAAATCTCGTATCCTCACCTTCTTCGCCACTGCGATATTTTTCCAAGAAAAGTGTATCATGCTCTTGAAACTTGGGGGCGTATGGAAAAGATCCTTGATGAGAGTGTTGATGTTGTTGGTCGTCTTGAGAGCAACGACTTTCAACTGATTTTCCTCCGACTTGAGCTCCTCCTCGTCCTTGCCATTAATGGCCTCGCGAAGTTTTTTTATGTATCCTTGAATGCCTCGCGCAAAATACTGCAGCCTCAATCGGAACTCCTTGAGCTGTTCCGGGTCTTTTGTCAAAAAGTCAGGGCATTGCTTGCAGATTTTGTGGAATGCGTACATCAAGCACTCGACATGGCTAAACTGGAGTTTTGGTACCTCCGAAATTTCCGTTTCCGGGGGCAATGGCATGTAAGTCTGCAAAAAGAGTTGTTAAATTTAATTTGCGAGATTCTTACAAAAAAAAATTTATACTTCCAACACAATGTAATACAAATTTTTAACTATGAATTTGAGAATACCATAATTTAGTACTTTCGAAATTCAAAATATTAATATAATAAATATCATTAAAAATTCAACATTGAAAATTGGATGAATAAACTTACGATAAGAGCATTGTAGAGCTGCTCAACTTTTTCCTCAGGTTTGTCAATAGATCCTGAAAATTCGGCGAGTTCTGCGAGAAGCTTCAAGAGTTCCAATTGCACATCAACACCGTCAGGAGAGACGATCAAAGACAAATGAGGCAGAACTTGGATACAAATGTATGAGACGAATTGGGAAGAGTCAATTTGAGCCTGAAAAAAAAATCAATGATTTGTCATTTTTTGCATTGAAATTTTTCATCTTCAATACTTATAAATATTATATGTTAAATCTTAATCTCTTAGGAAAGAAAAAATTTCAATCACGCAATTCCTGAATTTTATGAATATCTGAATATCAAGTATTGATAAATGGAAATACTTATTAAGAAAACTCTTGAAATTCTTCATCCTTTGAATCTTAAGAGCAAAAATATTTGCAAGAAAAAAAATTACATTAAAATAAGGCAATGCGTGCTTGATGCATTGAATAAGTCGATTCCACTGATCCATGTTTGTGTGTTTGAAAGGGACATTCAATTCCGCTTGATCAATTGTGATGTTTACCAACTCCTGTTGGCCCGTTGTCGTGGAGCTCAATCTGGTCCATGCAAGAATATCCATTATGCTGCGGAATTCGTCGGCTGTGACATCCTAAAAATTGACATTAAATATGAAAAAATTAATATTTCATTCAAAAAAGATGTAAAAAAAAATACTAGCTTCAGACTAAAATTTCTGATTCATGTAAATGACACTGAAAAATTGACAATGTTCAACACATTTTATGACATAATTTGTACCTGGAGAACTTTTTTGCATTCAGCGATCAATACGTCTTCTGGTTCTTTCGTGATGATATCATGACCCAAAGTTTTGAGCTTAGCCCCAAAAAATTTGATGCATCTCTCTCGAGAGGAGTCGTCCCCATTTATAATTTGACTGAACAATCCACTTATCACTCCTAAAAAATTTAAGTTATCGTTTATACTCGTTCATATATCTAAATAATATTTTATTTATTTCCATCGTTACTTATGGTTATGACCTTATATTTATATATGATATACAGGGTGCGCCATTTCTTATGTCGGCATGTAAACATTGAATAACTTGAAAAAAAAACAACCGATTTCTGTAAATGAGGTATTTTTATTTAGTTTGGTCCTTTACAATTTATTTAGACTAGTTTTTGAACACAACATCAATCAAGTGGCCGCCCTTATTGTTCACAGCAAAATATGCCTTTTTTGCGGCGTTTTCCATTACCTTTTCGAGCATCTCGGGTGGTATAGCAATGATTTCGGCACGAATATTTTCCTTAAGCTCTTCAATGGTCTGCGGCTTGCTGGCGTACACTTTACTTTTCAAATAACCCCACAAAAAGAAGTCTGGAGGGGTCAAATCTGGAGATCTGGGTGGCCATTCAATGTCGCCTCTTTTTGACATCAGACGTCCAGGGAATTTTCGTTGCAGAAACTGGATTGTTTGATTCGCAGTGTGGCAGGTCGCACCATCTTGTTGAAACCAGTAATCTTCAAGACCTTTTTCACGCATTTGTGGGCAGACATAGTGAGCCAACATCCACCGATATCGGTTTCCATCGATCGTTTGGTTCTCTTTGAAAAAATAAGGACCAATGATGGTTTTGGCGCAAACGCCGGCCCAAACAGTAACTTTTTGGTCATGCAATGGCGTTTCATGGATCTCGTGTGGATTCTGCGTTCCCCAAATGCGGCAATTTTGCTTATTAACGCCTCCAGAAAGTTTGAAATGTGCCTCGTCGGTCATTAAAATTCGCTTCCAAAAATCAGGTTCAGTATCAACTATTCGAGCGATTGTTTGTCCATATTCCAAGCGACGTGGATGATCTGTAGGCAATATTCTTTGTGTTAATTGCATTTTGTACGGAAACAAATGCAAATCATCTTTCAAAATGCGCCGTAGAGTGGTTCCACTGATGCCGAGATGCTGAGCGCGGTGACGATATGAAACTTTTGGGTTTTGGGCAACGCTCTCTCTGACAGCTTCAATCAGTTCATTTGAACGTCTTGGTCGTTGATGAACGGGTTGTTCGCGATCTTTCACTGTCCCGTGGTCACAAAAATTCGACACCAAACGACGAATAGTGTTGTCAGATGGTGCCTGTTTGCCAAGATATTTTCGACGATATGCTCGTTGAGTTGACACAACTGAACGACTATTTTCAATGTACAAAGTAACTATTTCAGCGCGTTCTTTTGGTGTGAAGCGATACATGGTTGAAATTGTACTGAATTGACGTTTCCAAAACAAGTGAAGTCAAGTAAATCGGTTGTCAAATGTTTAAGTTATTCAATGTTACAATACCGACATAAGAAATGGCGCACCCTGTATATTTCAAAATTATATTTTTGGTTTTTACCTTTAGGGTCATTCTTAATCAGCGTCATTATGCTGTTGTGCACAACGCTTAGTTCTGAATTATCTTGCGCCTGCAACAATTGGGCCAAGATATCGGCGATTCTTGGCGTGTGTTCTTTGCATTCCTTGCATAGTGCTGGTAAATCTTTGATGGCTTGTTTTCGTATCTGTTAATAAAACGTTTTCAATTCATTGATATCTGCATATTCAAATAAACATTTGATTTTTTTGTTGGCAATCATAAAAGTACAAAAATGTAATTTCTAATCTTTGAATCTTATGTTCATCGTGTTTATTGTAAGTTTTTTTTTTTTTTTTTGTAAAGCAAGCGAATGATTTTTTATTTTTTTTTTTATTTTTCAATGAACAAGAATTTCACAGCATTATTGAACTTTTTCAGTAATTTTTAACTAATCCTGAACTTTTTCAATCAACTTACATCAATATCTTCATCCTCGCACAAATCCAAATGGGCATCGATGGCTTGATCAGCCAATTTTGGAAAATGCTTGAAAAAACGAGCAATAAATTGCGATGCCAAACGTTTTTCTTTTGATGAGCCTTTGACAGCAGTGAGAATTTCCAGGTATTCTTTTTCATGCTGAAATTCAGTTGAACAATAAATTAATATCAATAAGTATTAAAAATTGAATGACAAACATCATATTTAAATTTATATAAATCATCGATTATTATTTAATTATAAATTTTATTGTTTATGTTTGAAAAGAAATTGATAATTATATTATTGATTAATTAAAAATTATTTCCATTTTCAATCATGTATTATAAATCATATTTTGTCCTTATTTTTCAAGAAATGTTAATTTTCTGATATTGGTTTTGAAATTTTAATCGAATTTATATTGCATCATTATTGATTGATCAATTTTTTCTTATCAAATGTAAATTAAATAGAATGGATAAATTTGTAACTCTAATACAAATTCGAAATCCAATACACAAGTTTTAACATAACTTGGCAAGTGTTTTCGAATATTTCAAAGTCTATTACAAACTTTTCAGGTGAAATTTCACACTATATTTTTAAAAGAATCAGAACAATTTTAACTTGTTACAATTGGATTTTTTACACATGACTTGAAAAAATTTTCAGAGAATTATCAAATGTGGTGTTTAAAGTACATTTATTTGCTGTATTTCTGAATACTGTTATCAACCTCGAAATTCTAAAATTATCAAGTGTAGAGAAAACATATTCTTAAGTTATGTGAAATTTTCTATAAAAAAAAAAGATATCTTCCAGAAATTTGTGCTACTAAGCAACAAGTATTCAATTAATGTTTATATGTATAAAATTCATGAATCGGTAAACATTAATTGAAATTTCTAGAAATTTTTGTTAGTTCCTGTAAAATTTTGAAAAATGGAAATGAGTTTCAATTCTAACCAGATTTTCTAAAAGCTGGAACAGTTTTTAGAGAAGTTTATGATTTTCATAGTTTTCATTACATCGACAATAAAAAGAATGATACTCTTATAATTGAAGTATCAAACTAACAAGAACTACAGTATATTTTTTAGGATTTTCCTAATCTTGAATATACTAGATCTGCATTAAATTTCAGAAAAAATTTCAATTTTTCACTTCAAACAAATATTGTTTAACACCCACTTAATCTTTTGACTTTTCAAAAGCATCCTTCTATTTATTTACAACAGAATTTTTCAAACTTTACATCTTTCAAAAGGCAGAGGTTTTTTTTCTTAATTCTTTAATATTCGAGATAATTAAAATAACTGTTTTGTGAATAATTTTTTTTTTTCAATAAATGAAAGGGAAAAAAATTTTTTTTTCACTAAAACATTTGAAGGTACTCAAAAAAATATTCCTATAAATCCCAGAATTTATATTCATTTTGTCAAAATGTTTTCACTTTTCTATGAATGGTATTTAATTGAGTGCAAGTGTTTCAAATGAATATAAAGTTCGAGTTTTTAAATAAAATAATTCAACGTCCTAATTTAGAATGCAAGTCGTTACATTACTCTCAAATTAATTATTAAAAAAACTATTATTTTATTGCAATTTCAGTCAGGTTCTACATAATGACTTGATTTTTTGGCACCTTTTAGTCGCATTATTCTAATATTTAGAAAATAAATAAAATTTCGGAAAATAAATTTGAAGATCTATACATTTTTAGAATCTTGAAGTATAATTATTGAAATTGAGCGACTCTCCTGGAATTTCTTTGGGGAAAACGCATGAAATTCAGGGCAAATCTGGTATTTTTTTATAATATAAAAAAAATATGAAAATGTTTTCAACTGTATTTTGCAAAATAAAGAATAAAAACATACTATATATCAAAAATGAACCTTCCGAAATTCTCAAGTATTGTTTTATAAATTATTCATAATTCTAGGATTTAAGGGAAAGTACTTTAATTAATTTTAGCATTGAAACGCAACTTTTCAAATTTCTCTAATGTTACCTTTCTGATATTTTGCAATTTTCTCAATATTAATCATGAATTAAAGAATTCATAATTAAAAATATTGGAGGTCATCTAATTATAAAATATTTGTTCTACATTTATTTTTTTAACATTTCAATTTAAAAAAAAAGAATTCCCATAAGCAAATCATTTATTTTTTCACACTAGACAAATTCTGCAAAAAGAAAAAATTTAATACATACATAATTAATAACAAATTTTCATAATAGAGCTCATTAACGAACATGACAGTTCGACGCAAAAAAATATGAAAGCAAATTTAATATTTCCCGTTCTTCTTCAAATTCACTATCCAACTTCCTAAACTTGATTTTTCATTAGTGCATTCTATATTTTCCCATGTAAAAAAAACATTGCCATATTTGGATTTTAAAAAACCTAACCTAACCTCAAGCCACAGCATACGCTATTTTCATATTAACCGAGTGTAAATATATGCAAAAAAAATGTCTCAATTTTACTATAAACATGCGATTCGATAGATTTCACGCATAAGGCAAATAATAATATTGAATAATATGATCGTAAAATCAAAGGTGAAGCCATGAAAAACAACGCTTACCTCCGAAACTCTGTCTTTGGCATCGGCCAAAATGCCGAAATTTTTGTACATTTTTTCAATACTATCGGTACTCATGGTGTCGATGGATTGGTCACAATTTAAGCAAATAATTAATTTTAGACGATGGTTCGTTAATTTATTGATCACACGCGAAAATTTTTGACAATCTTCAAGAAATACGATCAATTACGATGTTATAAATAAGCGTCGCCGCTGGGTTCTTCAGGGGGGTAAAACTCTCATAAGAGCCCAGTGGTCTCCGTAATTCAGAGCTGTTCGATCGCAGTGCCGCGAGTTTTGTCCCCGGGAACTACTTCACGCGGCGGGAATTTTGAAATCCGCCAATCTGATGATGATTTCTCAAACAGCTGATTCTCCCCGCTCGCCCATCACCGCCCGTCAGGTTAGGCTAGATTTACGGGGCCACTTTTTTTGAGAGTTTCACCCCCCTGCACAGATGTTCGCAGCAGGGAGCGCGCAGAAATCCAACGGCAAGCCCGAGCCAAGCATGCAACATTGCAAACTATACCTTTATATATAATATATATAGATATAGTATGCGTGCTTGGCTCGGACTTGCCGTTGGATTTCTGCGCTCCCGGGTTCACAGAGTGTTCACCAGTGTTCACAGCATGCACAGCACCACGCGTTTTCATGCACGTTTACACTACACGCTGATTGGTTAGTTTGAAGTGTGCTGAAAACAGATGGGAAAAAGACCACTCTGAATTTTCGTAATAATCGAAAAAAAAAAAAAAAATGAATAAAATAACGGAAAATGAAAAACATTGCTACCAAGTATAAGAAATCGTAATTTTACCGGCGTTGTAACTAAGAATATCTTAATAAAATCTGTTGGGTTTTTCAAAACGTAGAAAATTCCAACATTGAATTTCATGAAATTAGACACAAATAATAAAAAATTACCATTTATAATTCCTTATTGATTACTAATTCAAATGAAATCTAAAGATATTTTTAAAAATTTATTCAACAAATATTGTAACTATATCATGTATACTACTTCAAAATATAAAATTTTTCCAAATAAATCGTAATTAAAATCGACAAATTAGGACATTGACAAAAATTTCTTAAACCACACTAAAAATCCTCTTTATTTTTCCTAATAAATTTTTGCAAAAAGCATTTGTATACAAAAAGATTCCCAGTAAAAAAAATTACATTCATAATGCATGAATTACCCATGTGAAAAAGTACTACTTGTTAGCAGGGTTGGGCGAAATCGATTACATAAAAATTACAAATTACATGTAACGCACTACACTGATATTACTCAATTACATGTAATTTTGCAGTGCAAGAAAATGATATTACTTCGTTACATGTAGTTGAGTAATCGCAATGTAGCGCGTTACATATAACGCAGTAATCGAGAATTCCCGATTGCTGCGTTACTCGATTACATATAACGCAGCAATCGGGAATTCTCGATTACTCAACTACGTGTAACGAAGTAATATCATTTTCTTGCACTACAAAATTACATGTAATTTAGTAATATCAGTGTAGCCCGTTACATGTAATTTGTAATCTGTAATAGTCGATTAGTAATTTCGCCCAACCCTGCTTGTTAGACACAAAATAAATGACGCCAATCGATGAATTATAAGTTATTGAACATCAAGAATCATTACATGATAACGTCGTTATAATTAGCATGTATCACATATGCTCTTCAATCATATCAGAGTTAGTCATGGGAAAACTGACTCTTTACTTCATTCCCTATAAATATCATTTCAGAAAGGGCTGATACAGAAGAAATTAATAATAAAAAAATGTCATTAAGAGTGTTCAAAAATAAAGCAAAAACAAAAAAAAAAAAAAAAAAAAAAAGAAACTACAAAAAAGTGAAGCCTTGAAATATGAAAACAGTTTCAGTACAGGTCTAAAATTCAGAAATGAAAACCTGTATCTGCCCTCGAATTTCCGACATTCAAACGTCATTCCTTAATTTAACATTCATCCCTCCCTAGGAAAAAAAACAAAAAAAAAAAACAACCATCTGAGCGAATAGTTTGTAAAAAATTTTTATTTTTCCAAATTGTCCTCCACTCGAATAGTCACCATTTTTCTTCCAAATGAGTATTGGCAGTATAATGCGAGTCTTTTCAGACACAAAAATTTTTACATTGGCCTTATTATCGCAGACATGGGAAAGCAACGTTGCAATAAATGTGGAAAAATCAACTCTTTCAGCGTTCAAACCTTTCCTGAAAAGTTTCCAAGATCTACTCTATTTGTAAGTTCCATGAATTGAAGGAGGAAATTTTTGAAATATGAAAATCATCCAAACGCTGAATCAGTGATATTTTTCCAAAACTTTCCAGATTCAAAGGTGAGACAAAGAGTGGATGGATTTCTTAACTATGAAAAAAAAATCTTATGCATGTAAAATTATGAATTGAAAATTGTTTCCACTCTACTCAAGGACTACATTTTGTCCAACCAACAGACGAGAACAAATTTTACGAAATTCAGAGGAGTGTAAAGTCAACTCTTCTCACAAAGCGTTGAAGGAAAATTCATTTCTAGAGCTTGGAAAAGTTGACAAAGAAAACAATGAAACGTGATTTAATGGAGTCAATTGAAAATCAGTTTTTAAATCAATCAATTATTACATCTTAAACTATATCACTCTGTTAATCAACTGACACTTGCACTTTGTTTTATTATCCTGGATGTTTCGTTTATTCACATGTTTGGGTGCGAGGGACTCGGATCTCATATATTCTTCAAATCATCTGGTAATTCCAATTTGGGATGCTTGTTTTCAAAGTGCTGCTTGTAGGTTTTCGGGTCTGGCATTTGAGCCTAGAAACAACATTCATGACTGTATTACCTTCGAATTATAATATTGATCAATTATTTTTTAATCATTATCATACAAATTAAATAGCATTATAATGTGAGTTGACCAAGACAAATTCATTCAATTAATTACATGTCAATATAATATATAATACATAAACTCTCAACAAAAAAATATAGTCAATAGAGGGCAATTGAAATTTCGGAATTGTATTTTTACAGACACAATTTTCATACTTATAATTTTGGAATGACCGAATCTGTTTCTCAAAACAATAATTAAGATTTTAAACAAATTTTGCTGAAAAATTCCATAATTTTATTCTAACAAAAAACTTTTTGAAAAACTAGTCAAAAATTGACATCTTGACACTTTTTCCTGGACATAATATTTGTTTCAATAAATTTTTCCAATAAACAGGATTCATGATTTTTAACATACAGTACAACCTCTGAATAGGGCGTCGGTTTTCTTTTTCTATTTCCATTAACGCCTTATGAGTGTGAGTAAAGACAGAATGACGCCCTATCCAGACGTTGTACTGTACAAAATACATAAAAAAGAAAAAAACAAAAAATAATGCTTTCAAAAATGTTTTACTGAATTTAAAAAACAATGTTTTACATAATTGTTTTATTTTTCATTAAAAAACTAAGTTTGCTGTGGAAAATTGCAAATTTTTATTAAATTTACCTTGCAAACGTTACAAACGTGGACAAGTGCTTTTTGGGCAGCTTTTTTCTGTTCATTTGCGCTGTGGCCTTGCTGTTTCTTCATTTTCGCGGCTTTCTCTTGAGCTTTAGCTTGAGATTGAGCTTTTTGCTGTCCTCGAGCCATTCTGTACAAACCACCAAAGTTTTAGTTAAAAACTAGCTGTCACCAGGGGGCTTTGCTCCGTGGTTACCACGTTGTTACACACGGTTTGGTCAGGAAAATTCGATTGTTTATTGCAAAACGAAAATCACTAAAAAATTATTTGAATCTTAAGGTTCAAAATTTTTTCTTTTATTCATTTATTATTTTAAACAATTTTAAAAAACAAATTATTATTCTTGGGTCCAGATCTAGATATTGATATTCCAAATAAAATATCAAATTAGTTACCTGAATAAAAAAAAATCCATATAGGAATACAACTCTTTGAAACACCTTAATTACAGTTGTAAAAAAAATTGTGCTATAACACAGTTTGAAAAAATTGACAGTATCGCAAGGGAGAGGGGGGGAATTTACCT
This sequence comes from Platygaster robiniae, assembly GCA_028476575.1. Lineage (NCBI taxonomy): Eukaryota > Metazoa > Arthropoda > Insecta > Hymenoptera > Platygastridae > Platygaster > Platygaster robiniae. The sequence continues at coordinate 304,586 of CM052022.1, forward strand.
AGCTATGCCACTGTCCCCCCTCCCTCCCTCCCTCCCTCCCTCCATCTCTCTCTCTCTCTCTACCCTTCCCCCACCCTCCACTTAAGAATAAAATCTTCTGTATATGCAGCAATATACACTCTGGACCCTGTATTACGAACTGTGCGGGACCGGAGAAGCCCTCTTATACGAATGGAAGAGGGAAAGGGCTCCTTCTCCCTCTATCTCCATCGTTTTGCTTCGCTCGCTATTGTGCGACAAGGATCTTTATAGAGATCCTGCAGCTCACGTGTTTCTATTAGAAACTTGCTAACCGCATTCCTCAGCACTCGTGTCTCATGATTAATGACCCACGCTCTGTGCTTCTTAGAAAATTCGTTGTGTGCGTAAGGTACAAAAGAACGTCGGTTAGGGATTCTCGCTTGACTCCGTCCCGCGCCGCACACGTGAGAGACAAAGGTGGGGATAGAGGGGATTCGATAATTGAGGGAAGCATACGTTCGTAATACAGGGGCGTTCGTTATAGCCAAGTTCGTAAGAGAGGGTCCAGAGTGTACAGGGCCGGATATAAGCAGGGGCAACTGCCCAGGGCGGCAAGTTTTGGAGAGTGTTGCAAATCTCTAAAAGGAAAAGGTCGTCAAAATCAATAGTAAATAAAGTTAATAGCCCTTTTTTTAAAGAAGTTTATTTTAGAAAAGGGGCGGCATGTCGGGTAAATCCGGCCCTGCGTATATTGTGTGTGTCCATACAAGATTTGTGTCGTTATAAAGCAATGTTTTGAAAAAAAAAAAAAAAAACGATGGACTATGAGTAATTTTCAGCAAAAAATCGTTGCTTAAAACTGCAAAAACATGAACGTCAAAACAAGCCATGGACGATAATAATTTGGCACACACGCAACATCTGGGAGATACGCTCTTCCGCGTAATTGAAAGCGAAGTAAATAAAAAATTTAAGCATTCATGCGTTTAATGAGAGTTTTCGACCCTAAGCCCAAAAAAATATGCAGCAAATGGTCAGATTTTAAGTCACTGTTTCCCTTCGTTATTGTTGTCAACATAAAAAGTCGTAGAAATCTCTCCTCCATACCTGATAAACGTGTGTTTCTCTCGTTTCTCTAGTTTTTTCCTGGGACACTCGGCGAGGAGGAGGGCGATGAACCGATTGCGTCACGCGCGGCGGCAATGTATGTATTATTATTGTTTGCGATTATTAGTTTACAGCGTTCGAGCGCTTTCAATATTATTACGCGGATTATAAGGTATGGAAATGAGTTGTAAAAACGTGAATCTTTTATCGGGATTGCGATTTCTTCTGTTGTTTTCATTCCAAAACCATGAACAATAAAAAACCAGCATGAGGGCACATTGCACGAGAGAAAGAGAAGTCGATAATACAGCAAATTCCAATTACAGTCCATTTTTACCAGCAATCATTATCGACAGTCGGTAACGTCGCACGCGAAAAATGGCGCGAAAGTTGAAAGTAATTTCTACGCGAATCGTGTAATTAGCGTCAGTTATTATTGAGAGAATAATTATTGTCGATAGTCATAAAAATCGAGATTTTAAGGAAAAAACGTTATCAAAGAGCAAAGTCAAGAGAAGAGGGAGAATAAATGTGGCAAATCAGCAGGAGACAAGCGCCGAAGAATACGAAACATACAACAAATCTATATAAATACAAGAAATGAATTAATAAAAAACCGTAATGATTGTGTATTATTCTAAGGAATCGACGCGTTCGTTAAATTTTTGTTGTTAAATATTTTAACAATAAAAATAAGTTCAGAATATCAAAAACGCATCACATATAAAATGGGGGGAAAAAAAAACAATTATTTAGTGGTTCATATAGTACTTTTTATTAACTATTCAATAGAAGAATATTTCTCGTTTCCATTATCATATGAATTATAAAATAATAAAAAAAAAAGGTTCCTTTTAAAATACATTATGTATCTTTCGTTATCATCTTCATGTAAAAACCTGAAAGTTGGATAGTTATTGAGAGATACTTGGCCAGCTCTTCACAAAATACTCGTCAGAAAAGTTTTATAAAATTTCACACTTTGTACAATATTCAATTGTTTTTCAGTCAAGCTTTTCTACCTCGCGTATATCTAATACTTATACCACTATTTCGCAATACTTGAAACAAAGAAAGAATAACATTTATAATTATTTGTTGCAGCAGCGTCGAGAAACCTCAATTTGTTCAATTCTCCAAAATTGAACACATTGAGCGATAAACAGAAAATGATTTAATAACACTTAGAAAAAATAAATAAAAATAAAAATCCGCCATAAACTTTCATTACTCATGTCGAAAAAAACACGTGACTAGCTGCAAAATATTTATAAATTAGCTCAAAATTTCCATACGCATTGTACTTGTTATAAAATACCCTTATCGATTATTATTTATAAACTTTTTATCATATTTCGCTCTAAACTAGTTTTAAACTTTTCCCGGAATGACGAAATCCACGCATTCTTCTTCAATGTGTATGCATATATATATATATATATATATATATATATATATATATATATATATATATATATATATAAATGGGAAATCAAAAAAAAAGGAAAAAAAAAGCTATCCTCGTTTACACAAATAATCAAAGTACTATCCACCTTAAAATTAATCAACAGTACGAAAAAGAGAGATTATTATTTTTTACAATCACAAGTTGCGACAATCCTCTCTTTGGAAAATAAATGGAAATGAACATAAATAATATCGACAGTTGTTGTTTTTACGTGATAAGGCCACTAGTGATACAAATACAATGTAAATGCTTTACTACGCGAAATATTCGATGCAATTATCAATCACATTATTCTTCACCTTTTACATTAAAATATTAACATTACTGAAATTCAACTTTTCATAACTTTTATTATGATGTTGAATTTTTCACATTCAACGACGAAAGTACAAGATGTAAAAAATTTTGTTCCGATTTCTCGAAAACTATTATCAAAGCTGAATAATAACTGCACCAAATTTCGCAGGCAAAAGCTATCAACTTACTATATAATATTATGATATAACAATAATGCAGGCAATTCGCGATTCCAATCTATCAATGGACCTTCTCAGAAAATTTTTACCAGTTATTTTTGCGAATCGAGTTTCTCAAAATTTGTAATTAAACATTTTTTTGCAAAACACGCAAAAAAGTTGTACCTCGAGGACCTGTATGGCCGCATGGAACACGACCTTTTCCGCCCGGCAAACGCTTCAGTCCCTGAAAACACGCACTGAAGCAAAAACACACGCACTGAAGCAAAAACACACGCACTGACGCATTGCTCCAGCACGTGTCTCCAGGGACTGAAACATTTGCCGATCCGGAATGGGCGCATTTGACGCGGCCATACAACTCCTCCAAGTACAATTTATTCACGTTTTTTTGCAAAAAGTATCGTTTGCACCTCGCACAAAAGCCACGCTTCAGGTCCGCGGTACAAAATATAGTATTAATAAATTGCTACCCAACATTTCATGTTGCTTCGAAAGTGGAAACTGTATTCGAAATAATGAGATTATTTCGTTGTTTTTTGAATTTGGGAAAACTTGTTCGAGAAATTGACAGGAAAGGTGAGAAAATATCTCTCGACGCACGCAAAATTTTTCACGAGTACAAAAATTCGCCATCACAATTCAACAGAAAATGAACGTTCATAACATTCTCTTCATTGTACAGTAATTTAATGGTATCGTTTATAAATATTTCGCGTCTTTTGGTTCTGCAAAAGACATGTTTTTGGGAAATAATTGGCGCAACATGAATAATGCTGAAATATAGACAGAAAGCTTTTGTTTTGTTAATTATTATAATGTTTCTGGATTTTCGAAAACATATATTTGTCGAGTTGAAATTTCAACAGAACATTATTGAGAAAAAATGAAAAAAATGTGAATTAATACAGGAGAAAAGTTGATGATAAAAAATGAGTAATTTTTACCACACGTCTAAAAAAGACGCAACGTGAAAAGTGCTCATTTTTCGCAAAACCCAGAAAACTTGCTTTCTACAAATTAAGCATCTCGATATTTTTGTTGACTTTGATCACTTGGAATGACATTATCCAAAATAACACTCGTCTTTGAGGGTAAAAATGCGCTCGAAATTGCTTAAAGTTGGATGTAAAAGTGGCTTAGGCTAAGAAAGTGCAGAGTTTTCTCCCAAAGTGAAAATATCTTGTCAGACTTGGAAAAATTGGTGGCGCTCGAGGCACGTTTTTTGAGCCAGAATTTCAGGCTCGCGTAACTCTGAAACTGATTGAAAATTTTTTCATCTTTTTTCAAAAACCGACTTTACATAAATGCCAAACAAAAATCCAAAAACTCATCATACTTATATTATCATTATTTCAAGTCTCACGATCTGCATAATATTGCGATAAAATTATTTTCGAATTCAGTATTGAACTAAAATTTTTTTTTCATAAAATGAGAAAAAAGTTGAACAGAAATCCAAAATTTGAAACGAGTCTTGCTTTATACTAATTCGTAGAACATACTTCAATCGATTATTTCAATTAATCATGTTGGAATTTTATAGACTGTGAATAAGTTATCACGTTAAAATCGACAAGACCTTGAATAAAAATTTTTTTGGCACTTGTATGCAAGTTTTAATGCTTTCATGTGATTTTTATGAGCCCGTGGATAAAATATAGTAAATCGAGTCGGTTTCTGATTCCATCTTGTTTGAAATTTGAAAACTTGTAATTGGTTAAAATTTTTGGCAATTTCCAAGAGAGTTACACGAGCCATGTCGGATCAAGGGTTACAACGTAGATTCATTGATGATTTCGTCGTTGGAATCCAGCGAGATATTGGCATTTGGAATGACATTTTGTGGAATCAGTGTAATAGGCGATGATCTCCTCGACGGGTTTGGCCAAGCCTGCAAAAAATCAATTGGTTAACACACGCATCGCATCGCTAGGGGAAAAAAAAAAAAAAAAACATTTACTCGTTTCTTTCTTTTTGCAGTTTTCACTGGATAATTGAAAAAAATGACCAATATCATGTAAAATTTTTCGAAAAAACATACCCAATCTCTTTTCCTAATGACCTCCTCATCCGAACAATAATCTACCTCCTGGGCATCTTCCACCATTTCCGTGCTGACGTTTCTTTTCGATGGCTGCATGGTTGCATATTTTTTGCTCATCCTAAAATTAAATAGTCATCATAAATTTCAAAGGATGTTGTTCGATTATGCAATTTTCTGAAATTATGAAACGAATTAGCCCAAGTTTGATTTCAACATAACGAATCACTACAAAATATTACATTTTGTAGATTTTCAATAAAAAGTGACGTAGCTGAAAATTTTGGTCGCAAGCCCAAAGTAACAATCAGTGAAAAAGTAGGTAGTATAATCATGAATTTAAAAGGAAATGAGAAGAATTTGAACTATTGACGAAAAAAAAATGGACATTGTTCGAGTATTTTGATTCTGAAAATTCAAAAGGAAACAAAAATACGTATAAAAGAATAAATGAAGAAAGTATCACACTGCATATCCATGAGTACGTCGCAGATGACAGATTTTTTGGAAAAAAAAAGTCAAGACCTTACCTATTGAAATTATGAAGATTCTTCTCCTCGACGATGAGTTGCTCCTGCCCCTGCTGTGCCCTGGGACCCTCTGCTGCCTCCTGCTGCTTGTTGCCGTTGCAGTGGACGCTCTTGTAGGAGAAGGGCGGCATTCGGGACACCCAGTGGTCGACCCCCGAACCCGCGGAGCTCGTCGAAGCCGCCGAGGAATGGCCAGTCGGGCTGCTGTTGCAACTCCGGCGCTGATAAAACAGCATGTACGCGGCGTTGGTCACGAGGTTCGCCTCGCTCACGGCCTCGACCCTCGTGTCGTCGAAGCAATACCACTGCGAGTCGTAAGGATTCTTGCAAAACGCCGTGTAATGACCGCTCTGCAAATCCTGCCCGTGGTGATTGCAAATCGCGTACAGATCGTACTTGTTCTCATCGTCGTTGATCACGAAGCTTTGGTCCTTGTTTTGCGATTTTCGCCAAGGCGACAAGACGCTACCTGCACATCAGACATTGAGCGATATTCTCGTTAACCGTCAAATTCATAACATCGAAATCTACACTTATTGATCATTCGAGAAATCCCTAAGGACGGGGAATGGGAGTTTAATGTTTTGTCCTTCGTGCTTGTGCAATGCAATGAGCTTTTCAACTTGTCGAGGTGCTTTAATCTCGTATTCTCGAATTTCAGACCGAATGAAATTGTACGCGTGAATAGATATTTTTCACGCTCACCAAGGCCCCCCAAGCCAGAGGAGGAGCGGTTCTGTTCCCTCGAATTGTTATTCTCCATATGAGGCGTCATGTCTAGGGCGTAGAGGGGGAAATCCACGAGCATCGTGAGCTTGGATGTCGAGCGCTGTTTCGACTGCTGGCGAAAACGTTTGAGATGAATGACGAGGACGCCGGGGAGCGACCAAAGCCCGAGTTTCTTGACGACTTCCTGTTTGCGATTGCAATGTGGACAGTGCCAGGCGTCCTCGGCCCCGAGTTTCTCGGGTTTCGTGTAGAGGTCGAAGCAATCCTCGAGGTGCATGGAACTCGCGGACGCCGAATTCATCTTGAGCTGCTTCACGTTCGCGTGCTCCTCGATTTGGTCCGCGTCGTCCTGGATAATCGAGTTCTTCGTGTTCTCGTCCCATTCCAGGACGAGTTTCACGTGCTGAGGCCCCGAATCCGAGTCCGACAGAGAGAGGGCCAGGTCGATTTGCTCCGTGTACAGGGGATGCTCGACGATGGGATCTATCGCGGAACGTGCCACTTGTTAATTCTCATTACAAGATTTTGAGTGACACTCGAGGAAGATTTTGAGTGACACTCGAGGAAGATTTTGAGTGACACTCGAGGAAGATTTTGAGTGACACTCGAGGAAGATTTTGAGTGACACTCGAGGAAGATTTTGAGTGACACTCGAGGAAGATTTTGAGTGACACTCGAGGAAGATTTTGAGTGACACTCGAGGAAGATTTTGAGTGACACTCGAGGAAGATTTTGAGTGACACTCGAGGAAGATTTTGAGTGACACTCGAGGAAGATTTTGAGTGACACTCGAGGAAGATTTTGAGTGACACTCGAGGTTCTCTATCAAGTTGTATCAAAAGTAAGCAATTCCTCCGAGTTGCCAGTCAATGTGAACCTCAGACAGTATCAACGCATGTAAAATTATATTGAATGGTCTAACGATAAACTGACCGATGCAAGGATGCTCGTCCTGGATGGGGGTGGCCGCGGGATCGGCGACGCGGATGTTGAAAAGTCCAGGATTTTGGCTGGTCGTGAGAACGTCCTCTGCTAAAATCGCGTGCATTTCCTTGAGCAGCAATTTTTGCAAGTCCTCGTAGGAGATTTCCCGCGAGACTTGCATGGTGTAAGGGCTGCCGAAGCGCTCCCTGAGGGTGCCCTTGACCAGAACGTTCACCCACACGAGTAAAATGTAAGCCTGCTCCGTCGGCTCCTTCAGCTGGGGCAATTCGATGCAGTAAAGGGGATCGTTCTCGGTTATCACAGACAGTGGCTGGCAATCGGAGAAAGTTCTGCGAAAACGTGACAAATGTGCCATGCAGTGGCGTGGCCAGAAATACCGGCTTTCGGAGCCTTACGCCCCTACAGTGCGAGCAAGATTCGCCATCACTTTTTCATTCCGCCCATGTCTCTCATGTCAAACGCGACTCGTGAGCTCGGGGCAAGTGCAACGATTCGGTTCAAAATTACAACAACGGAACAATGGGGGAGTGAGCATTTCGGGGTTGGCTGTAAGATGGACTGACCTATGGAAACCTTCGTCGTGAACTTCCGTCAAGAGCATGTGGTCCTCGTCGACCCCGGTGTCGCTGGCCAAAATCTCGCGCAGCTCCTTGACGCTGGCCGCCTGGTTCACGCTCACCCCTATCCTCACTTGCCGGGGCTGCTGCGACGTGTACAAAACGTTGACGAACAGATTCATCGGCTGGCAGCTCTGCGGCAGCGGCACCGAGACGCACAAGAACGGATCGAACGTGTTGGATTGGCGATTGCACCGCGGGCAAGTCAAACTCGATCGGAACTGCGCTTGGAAAACCTTCAGCACGAACGAGTTGTTGCGACGCGTGTGATTCTCCATCGTTTCCAGGGCCACATCGTTCGGTTTCGCGAAAGAATTCTGCAACGACAAAAATTACAAAACTCACATCGAGCATTCCTCCATTCCATCCAACATGAAATATAATAATATCGAAGACGTTAAAATCTGTCGAGAATTTTCCTATTTACAGACTTGCTTCACACTTTCTCAAATTTTTATTGGCAATTTTTCTCAGCTTTTACCCATCTTCGTGAGATGGTACATTTTTTTACTTCAACAAACTTGAGAGTACCAGCAATTTTGCATAATTTCCGAAATATTGTCTACCGTCTACAAAGTTTACCAATTTTTTCTGAAATTTCAGAAATTTTCGGGCAAGTTTAAACATGTTTTCAATTATTTCCAACTCTACAAATTGTATCAAAATTCGTCCAACTCGTTTCAATTTTCGGTGATTGTTTCACTTTTCGAATATTACATTTTTTATATATATAAAAAAAAAAAAAGGAAAAAGACATCAATAACCCCACTTGTCCGAAACATGATATTAACGAACAACATGTACGAAATTCGTCGATATTTATTCAACTTGTCATAATTATTTGCCATCTTTGGAATTTTTAGGATTTTTTCACGAGAAAAAATTTTCGAAATTCCACCAAGCTTCGTCAATCTGTGTAATATTTTGAGATATACATTGAAAATGGAAAAAACACGATACAAATATGTATCAAGAAAACACGATCTACAAAATTTAGGAAAATTTTCTGAAACTGTACAAATTTTTCAAATGTTTTGCATTATTATCAACCACCTTAACATTTTTTTATGCGTTGTTTTTGTTTTTTAAAATCCTCAGAATTTTAAATATTATTCAAACTTGCGCAAAATTTACAAATTAAAATAAAAATTTTTCCAGTTCTTAAATACTCGGCAAGTTTTTCCAATTTTTATAAAAGGCAAAAAAATACTCTCATCTTTATCTCAAAGAAATATGATGATAACCGCTATCTAGAAAACTTGTAACATTTTCTGTCATTCTACACTTTTTTCAAATTATTCATAATACTTGACAATACTTGCAATTATCTGCTTCTTGAGTTAGTTAAAATTCGAAAAGTAGTCGAAACGATGCGAAACCCATGCGAACTTTCAGTAATTTTCGTTCAAGTTTCCAAGTTTTTCCAATTTTCGTAGCAAGTGAAAAAGAAACAGGTCATACATATTTCAAACAAGTACAAACTATAAAGACCACCATCTACAAAATTTATCAAAATTCTCGAAATTCTTAATAATCCTTACAGCTTAAAACTTTGCAAACTTTGAAAACGTGTACAACTAATTGATTGTTGATAATTGTCCGGTACTTTTCAAATTTTGATGGAAAGCAAAATATGACGTGCGAAATGTACGACTTTTTCCGGTGAATAATCAACAAATTTTTTGATAGAACAAACGAGATTCTTGAAAGTTTGCCATGTTTCAAATAAATTGGTACAGCTGAAAAAGCGGCGGTAGGCCCGGTAGGAGGGATGCAAAAAGTATTCTCACGCGATTGTATTCGAGCCATTGTTCGTTTTACGATTTCAACGGCCCTGAAAACGAAGGACGATTTCGACGATCTGGATTATATTCTTATTTCTAAAACCTTATTTACTCTTCATGAAAATTATGTAGCGAGAATATTCCCATATGAAAATCAATAAAACCATACATGTAGAGATATCGGTGTATTTTAATTTGCTGAAATCGCTTTTTTACATGTCCGCCTCTGCAATCTGCGCTCGAAATTACCCTCATTACCGAGCAATAAACCAAATTATCTCCCAGTGTACGCAATTGTTTCAACGCGTTTCTAATTTTAGCACCTTCGTTTTTACTTTCTCCTCTTGCGGAAAAATAAAGAAGAAGCAAGTCATGAAAAGCAATCCCTTTAGAAAAAAAAAAGAGGCGAAGGAACAAGAGACAAATAGTAAATAGACCATTTTCATCAACGGAAATGGAAACTTGCCGAGTAACTATTGCATGTCAGATCAACAATCGTTCAATTGCATTGTATGCTGCATTTTTGAAACTTAAGATTGCAATAGTTTGCAAGTTGTGAACGTTCAAAAATGAACGAAATAAAAGCCCATTTCCTTTTGAAACTCATAAATTGTCCATCGTTAAATTCAATGATAAATATGTAATCGCATATTGAAATGTAACACATATTTACGTTATTCGCTATTTTTCATTTAAATCCGGAGTGTATTTGAAAAAACGATTTTTTATCGTTTTCGTTAATTTCCTCAAACGTTTGGAATTTCAGCAACATTGTGGGAATCTTCTCCATCTCCGAAATGGAAAAATCCCAACTTTTAAAAAAATATCTCGCCTTTCGAAGGACATCTTTATTTATTTATTTGTTTTAATTTGCATTATTTACAAGCATCCAGAAATGACAGACTTTTGCCGCGGCAACGTTAATTATTGTTGGGCAATGGTGAAATCGAGGTGTAATTGTACGGGCAATTACATGGTGAATTTGGGAAGCAAGCGCTGATATAGTCGGACGAGTGCATTGTCAGTTGGCAGTTGCCGGAAGTTATCTTCAACGCGTGTACTTTTGCGAGTTACATCATCGCGAAATTCAAGAGATACATACTCGCGTAAAATCGCTTTATGCGAGCTCAAAGCAATCGGATTTCATTTATTCCGCGCAACTTTTAAAAATGTAACTGACATCCTAGTATAATTCGCACATTAAAATCCAATTAAACATGATTAGATTTTGAAAACTTGAACATTCCAGCGAAATTTTCCGACAAATTAATTTTTGAAATTTTCACAAGTCCGTGACTGCATTCCATTCAAAATGCACAAACGAAAAATCAGTTTTTCGAGTTGATTATTTTTGAAAAAACAAGTCCAAATCGGTTTATTATAGGACGCCACCGAATCTCTTGAATCTCGTTAAAAATAGCCAATAGGAAATTGCCCAATAGTCAATACTTGGCAACAACTCTTTTTCGGTAAAGAGCACTCGAGAAAAATCCGTGTTGATCCCACAACCCGAAGTTATATGTGACCCAAATTCACGAGAGTAATTTGTTTCCCGATCACGAGACGTCGAAATATCGATACGTAAATCGTCGAAAGAATGTTCTGTGCATCCGATTTTCTTTATCAATTATTTCGTGATTATTCGATAAGATGCGCACATACAAGACGGTCAGATACGAAGAATCATATCCGAGCGACTTGTATAATATTAAGAATGTGATAGCAATTATTTCGATTGCCAAAAAATTGAGCTTCGATGAAAAGTTGGTTATTCGCCGTTGACGCAATCGCTATTTTTCGCACCGTGACGTAATGTTGTCACAGAGGAGAATGACTGCTGCTGACGCTGGCAATGATGATTATTCTTTGGGGACGCAAAGAAAAGAGAAAAAATAAAACATAAATCAAACTACTGCAAGCGCAGTACTTATTCTCCAGAGAGGTAATAATAAACGTGTCACAACATCCAATGCAATCAAGGTGACTCGGGACCTACTGTAGCGCGAGAAAGACAAACAGAAAGGGAACCGGTCGAGAGGAAGGAGGACGAAAGGAGAACGTCTTCCGAGTCATCTTAACAACTCTCGATTCTCTGGAGCTGACACTTTTATTGACATTATCGCATTATTCTTCTTCTGCAGCTATCTATGCTGTTTTGTTCACTAAACGTCCAACAGTTCAATAATTAAAAATTACGCCGAATAATAACTCATTTATCGCATAATTTCATTATTCAATTCTTGAATTATTGAAAAATGATATAATAATTTATTACCAAACGCAAATCGGAACGATTCCATTCGAAATCGAATGAAATCAAATCACATTAAATATTCGACTGGGTGGTGGACATTTTTTCTTTAATTTGCACGTTTTTTGATTCGACAATTTGCACCACAGCGCGAAAACGGAAATTGCGCAAGCCTTGCATACCTAATTTTACATGCGTGCCACGTACATTCTTGCACTCCAATTCCTTTCAATTTTTTTCAGCATTCCATGATTACAATATTTTAATCATTCTCGTTACAAAGTTATACATATAACACGGAGCTAACGTGTAAAACGCTGGTAGACAAAAATATAATACCGAGAAAGTACGTGAAAAGCACGGTGAAAGTTGGGCTTTGTTGTTAATATCGACGGAATTCCAAGAGACACTGGATTAATGATTATTTTTGCTTATTCATTATGCTCCGTTTGGCGCGGAAACCCAACTTGAAAAAATTAATCGGCTCGGTTGCGTCCATCAGTGAAATATCAAACGGGTTTCGTGATTATCCCGTGTTTTTTTTTTTTTTTTTTTTTTTTTTTTTTTTTTAATAGACGCATTTTCAAGGAAAACGTTTTACCACGTTCTATTTGATTCAAACGACTTTGCCTGAATGTTATACATATATACATGCTTATTTATTGATCCATCGTTTATCGGAATTCCTAGTTAACATATAAAATGAGCTGTTGTAAAAATGTCATTTCACGAATAAAAAAATGCAGAATTAATATGCAACACAATATAAGATGACTAAATAAATAAATATACGCAAACATTGTTTAAACAGACTTTCTAGGTTTCCAAGAAATGATTTTGCATTTTTTAAATTTTGTTTAATTGTTTGAACCCATTTATTCCAAGAGAAGAATTTCCGTAATCATCGATTTTTATAATTTTCATTGCACTAATATTTTGGCTTCTAAAGTCACGTTCAAATATTGCATTTCGAGTTTGCAAAATAGTGAATGTTGTAAATTACAAAAAACATTTGTTGGGAGATTCGTGAGATAAAAATGCAAGGAAATGAGTGAATTTAAAACTGTGAAATTATCATTTAAACTTGAGAATATTTCAATACCTACAAATCGAAAGAATTTTTGTCAAAATATCGTTACATTGTATTTTCCAAAACTCCATCGAGTATTCGAAATATCAGTGACACAAAATCAATGAATCATCGTAAAATTTTTGACAAAAAATATCCAACAACTTGTTGGATGCTGATCAAAATCGAAGCATTGAAAATCTAAATGAAATGCATTCACTATTGAATGATAGCAAAATTTCAGAAACTTTCAAAAAACGTTGCAACATTTTTACACGTGGATAAAATCTTTCCATTTTCTGGACTTGATAATTTTTTTGGATTTTTCGAAAGACTCTGAATCATTTTTTTTCGATCTGTGAAATTTTAATTACAATTTTGTCGAATGTTTTCCTAACTTTCCAATTTTCCCTGCTTTCATTCAATTGTTTTCAATTTTCAAAATCGTTCTCGATATTTATAGATTTAATAAATTTTCCTCGAATCTATTGTAATTTTTTTGGATATTATTTTGAATCTTTTCAAAGTTTTTGAGTGTTTTCATAGTTGAAAGCTCTTAAATTTTTTCGTATTTTTTTTCTTCTTCGACAACTATTTCATGTTAATACAAGATGGCTAACAATCTTTTTAAAGCTTCCAGCTCGCACCTGTTTCGAATGTCAAAAAACAACAACAAGTACAACCATACATTTTATATAAACTCGTTTCTGTGACAAAATAAAATTAGGTCAAGGCTCTCCGCAAAAAAATTTTTCATTCTTGATCACCGTGATTAGGATTATCATCCATAGAGTTGACAAGATGCATGCTTCATGGGAATAAATAATAATAATAATAATAATAATAATGATAATAATAATAATAATAATAATAATAATAATAATAATAATAAATTTAAGATTTACACCCCCAGACGTAAATCATACAGTACTTTCATTTCCAATCAATTTCCAAATCCAGTTCCTCAATATTTATACACGTATGTATTTAATGAGGAAAGTTGTTGAAAAACGAACATTTTTCAAGTTATGGCGAGTACCAAAATGAATATTGAAAAAATTCAAACAAGTCTAAAAGTTACAGGAAGGAAAAGAGGAAAATGCGGAGAAAAACATTAGAGTACTGAACATAGTTTCTTCTTGGATGTTTATCATGACTTTTATTCAATTTCCGGTTTTGTTATCTTGCTAGTATTTCGATAAAAACCAATTCTCACAATGCCAACACGTGCCATTGGGCAAATGACTATCGTGCGCAAAGTTCAAATACAAGTTTCAAGTTCATTATGAGGATTATCGTTGGTCTTACTGAATACTTACGGATCATGCATTCCCACCAAAACACATTTTTTTACAAAATTGCATCGCACGTTACAGAAAGGTCTGCGAATAAATTTCATTTTCATTTCAAGGTATATTAAAAAATGCGTGTTTCAGGAATTTCGATTTGAATATAGATCAAATCTGACCAATTCAAAGAAACGAAAGAAAGTAATTGTTTTCTCAGTTTTTAATTGGAGTAAGTCAGCGCGCACGAGCGAAAACTTGACATTTCAAATGAACATATAAAGGTTTATGTATAAAGGCAAAGGTTTTTGTCTTTGCACGACTGGGTCCAATGAAAAGAGATTTACCGCTTGCCGCGACACTAAGGAACAATTTGACGTGACTAGCATATTTTTGGAGTTGAAAAAGAAGAAATTATTGACCGTCACGAAGACAAAATGCCACGTAAGATTGAAATGAAAAAAAAAATATTGGTTTTAGAGGCACAGATGAACATTTGATGAAAAATCGGTGAAAATTCGGAGATTCTTTTTTCAATTATTGGGTACCATTTTATTAGGGGTTGGCACGGTAAAAATGCATCCCAATCCATTTGAAGGACCACTCTAATGTATATGTATGGAAAAAACAAAGTTTGTCGTGTAATAGAATCATTTTAAATTACGCTATGAGCTTCGGCTGATTTTACGAAGTGGTGCAACACGGATGTACATTGGGATGATTATGCGAGTAAATATTTTGATTGGTAATCTACGAGAAAAAGACTAGTCTGCAATTACAAGTTTGCGTGTTATTCGTCATTCGCAGATAAAATGTCGTATCGACAGTTTGGTTGGTCCGGGCATTCCCAAGAACTGCCAGTGATGCGCCATTTCCCTGAATACTTATTCTTGTCGATGATACTGAAAATGGACTTGTATAGCGAGCAAATCATTGCATTGATTACGACAAGGAGGGGACCGCAAGGACCGTTTCCTTGGAATAGCGCCTGGGGAGCAAACGAGCATGGAATTTCCATTGAGGAAGCGATGGTTGCCCTGGTGAGCGGGAGACTGACCTTGATAATCCTGTACTTCTTCTTGGTCGCGGTGTTGAGATCCTCGTGGACTTTGTCGAGCAACCACAACAGGAACTCCTGCGCGTCGTGCTGCATGGTGCCGCGGTATTGGCTGCCGTACTTGTCGACGACGCTTTTGAACTGGACGCTCATCTCCGGGTCGTACTGGCAGCTCCATATAGCCTTGAGCAACTGCGCGAACTGCTCGGTGATCTCGCCTCTGGTCCCGTACTTTTTCGAGTTGATTTTGTTTTTGCGCGACAAGTCGTCCTTGTACTCGTCCAAGACGAAGTACTCCGCGAAAGCGTCCGTGTGGGAGAGGCACTGGAGAACGGCGTTCATGAAGCACGTGTTGCCGTTGTTCCGCAGGCCGATGACGCCGGGAACGCGGTCCGGGGGAAAATACGCCGGGTTGACGCGGCCGTCGCTGTTTTCGCTGTTAGCCTTGCTGGCGCTGCCGCCAGCCTGGCTCCGTTGTCCGCTGAAGCGCTGGTAAAAGCCGCTAATCAACTCCAGCACCCCCGACATGTACAGCTTGGATTTCTTCGACCCCGAGTTCGGCGAAGCCTTGTCGTCGTTGCAGCTCCGCGCGGGGCGTCGGATCGACATTCTTTTCGCATTTTTTATCGAATTCAGGGTTAAGGCGCGTTTCAGCCGAGACACGGGTCGTTGCTTAACCTCATCCACGCCCTGCTGCTGCTGCTGCTGCTGCTGCTGCTCATGTTTTTGCTCCAGCTCCGGGTTCGAATTCATCGCGGCGCCTTCTTCTTCCCACAGTTTACATTTTAAAAATATGTGCGCTTGTGCTGGCTTACAACAATATCACTGTTACAAACGATAATTGCACCGACGTTACTGAGAAATGCGCGATAAGGTTTGTCTGGTTCCCTCGCCATTTGCAATTTTACAAATTTTATCTCTACGCTGTGATTCAGATTCGCGAATATTATTATCATTATTTCATTGTGGCTTGTCGTCTGCTGTTGCGCGGGTGAAAGGTGCAGGAAAGTGTACTAAACAGTACTAAAGGACAGTGCTAAAATACCGTGTGATATATTATATTTTTTTGCCTTAAATGGGGTAGTTGTGTAACTGTGACATTGTGATCAGTTGTTGTGACGTGTATCACAAAAATAGTGACAAAAAACCGTAATATTGACATTGTGTTCAGTTGTGTTCGGTTGCGTTCATATAAATACCAAGAATTCTCGAGTTATCAATATAAATGCGAAATTCGAGAAATGTGGTGCGTATGTGAATGTATTCGAATTATTTTCCTGACAATATTTGTGGAAATCTCGAGTAAATTTTTCTTCTTCCAGTCGCTCAAGCTAAAATGTCAGAGCAAGACTTCCAACTATTTTCCGCGCGAAAATCCAAACGGCGCAACATTTCTCACTCGGAAATCCGTTCACTGAGAAAACCGGAAAACGTCAGTGTGGAACATTTGCAGCGGTAATCGCAAGTCCAGGTAGAGTGTACGTTTTGTCCAAAAGAACCTAAAAACCGTCCGTATTTTCAGCGCCGTTCACGAAGCCGTGAACGAATTTCGGGGAAGCCCATTCAAAAACCAACTTTTCCAAAATTTGGCCGTTTGTTTGCAAAACCTCGAGGCCGAAAGTTTCGGGCAAATCGTTTGTTATGGACTCGGGAATTTCTCGCTCTACCAAAATTCCAAATACCAATTGTCGGCACTTTGTACTCTCAAGTGTCATCACCGATGCAAGGTTTGGGTTTACGACCCATTGTTCAGCGACTCGGAAATTCAAGTTTTGAAATTATTGGGATTGGAGGTTATCGAGGAAAATGAGGAAGGAAAACGTCGAGTAAATGACGACGAATCGGCATTGATTATCATGCTACACTGTCCCAAGCAATTGTTGAACAATTTTTTGTACGCCAATTGGGGCAAAAATCTTGAGAACTGTGTTTTTTTTTGCAACAGTTTTTCCGTTACTCTAGATTGTAATTTTCAAGATGAATTGAATAGATCTGCCAATTTGATTCTGAAAATTCGTCAGCTTAGCAGGGAAGTTGGTTTGAACAATAATTTTCGACTTTCTGGTACTTTTTCCGACTGTAGTTTACATTACTTGGATAGGGATAAAATGAGGGCTGTAGGAGGGGATTTTTTCGAGTCTGAAAACGATGAGCCCGAGTATTCTGATAACGTTGAGTTTGTGAGGAAAGATACTTCCATTTTTTGAGTGTAATTTTTTTTTTATATTATTATTTCTCCGCTTATCTGTTTCATGTCAAATTTATTTTTTGACTTTGAAGAATTCGCTTTCGAAATTTCATAATTTCCTATCTGCCCGTATTTATTTGGTAGTGTGCATAAATTACCGTTGAAATTTATGCAAAATCATTTTCAATGCATGTTGCTTGATGTCATTAAAATCAATTTGTATACTTGTGTGCGTTAATTATTAGTCTTTTAAAATCAATTACAATTGGGCGAGTTCGTATTGACTGATCCAAAAATTTTCACAAATTTATTGGATATTAATTGTTTCAAGTTCTTCTCTCTTCAATTGAAGTCAATTTTTTTTTCAGATTGATGCAAATCAAAATTTTAAAAAAAGGCTAGAAATGGAAGAACGAAAGTTTCATTTATTAATTCAAATAATGCAAAAGATTAGTTTTGAGAGCAAAAAACTTATACATGAAGAAATTTTCAGTACATTAGGTCTTAATCAAAATTAATAAATCAACATTTTTTAGTTTCCAATACTTCACCGGAAATATCTCCTATTTTATCATTTTCTTGAATGATATTAATCGAATTATTTTTTGAATTTAAATGTCTAAATCGCACACTATCGAATTATGTTTTTTGTGCAAATTTTTAGTCACTCAAAGCAACGATTTACTGTTTTTTAATCATTCCTACATTTTCCTGTAAAGTTTTAATCCACAAAGATCGTATGGGAAAAAAATTCTATTATTTTCTTATTGTAATTGTCGGCGAATGCATTAAATTCCATATGTTAAAATGAATTCACTATTTATTCTAACCACGATAAAAAGTTGGAAAATTCCTTATCCAAAAAATTTACGATCAAAAGTTTTTGTAATAAAATTTTCATTTCTTAATAATTCAATCTGTACATATTACGATTTTCCACCTTTTACTTGCAGTTAATTTGATAACGAAATCTCGATCAAAAATTGACGAACTCGAAGCACTTTAAATTAATAAAATTAAATGTATTTATACATCGAAAATTTATCAGAATGCAAATATTTTGTTTTTTGACGCAAAATACTTTTGATTCTTAAAAAATTAAAAGAATGAATTGAGCAAACGTTTGAAAATTTTTTAACATCAAGCACTAAAAAATAATGCTAGAAAGAAATTTCTCGATTTATCGACACGTGTAAGATCGCAGATAATTAGGTCTTTTGATGCAAAACGTTTATAATTTTCTAAATTTCCTATCCATCACATTAAAATCACAAATTTTTCTGATGTCAAAATTTTTATTTTTCATTATTCCAACCCCTATAACCATTGTTTATTTTTCAATTTCTCGCCCTTCTTTTTGACTTTCATTTCATAATAACTTGGATCGAAAAAATCTTTTTGATTGTTTGATGACACTTTTGAAATTCCTGTAAGCTTTTCCAAAACGAAGTAAATTTTCTATACTCACATATAATTTGAGTACTTCTAATAAATTTGATGTAAAAATATGTTCATCCGGAAATCATACAATCAAAAATACCGTATAATTAATTTTTCATCAATCAGTAAAATTTTGTGGATAAAGAGCATTTTTCTGTTTAATGTTCTGAGCCAAAATTTGTAGAGTAAAATTATTTACAAACGATATTTATCAATGATGACTCCAATGATTATGCTATATATTTTCAGTAAAAATTTCGATTCAGCGTCCAATAAATTTTTATTTTAGAAAAAAAGGTATCATCTCTTTCGCCATTAAAAAAGGAACAAGTTTTTTGTATTTTTCATATTATTTATGCTCCTTACTTTAATTTGACATGAAACAGATTACATTGAGAAAAATAGTTATTTCAAGAAGAAGGTTTTTTTTTTTTTTTTCAAGATTGACGAAATGAACCCGAAAATTCATCTGATTCGTTCGATCCTGAACGAGTTGCGAAACGTGAATCCAGCGAAAAAAATGAAGGAAAATCCAATGGCTCTGTACATTTTGGAACAGTCTCGGGCGCACAAGGAAACGTCTGAGGTTTTGTGCAAGGCCCAGGAAGAGTTGCAGTCACTGGCAGACACGTACTTGTGCTATTTACAATCTTTGAGAAAATATCGCGAGATCCAAGCGGAATACGCTGGAAAAGGGGAAAGGTCGATCAAAGAAACCGCGGATTTGGTCGGCTTCAAACTTCCTCACGATCCAAAGTGAATTTCCAGTAGCTCTTCTTTAATTGATTTTCCATGCAAAAATATATGTCCACGCTGCGAAACCCAAGTTGTACAACTATCTCAATAGTGAAACATGTTGAAAATTTCAAGTTGGTTGCACATGGATTGGAGGACTTTTTTTTTCTTTATTAAGTTGACGATAGAAAATTGATTGTGTAATTACCTAAAATATTTCATTTTGGCTTTTTGGCACCTCGAAATTTTTCGAAATTTTTTATACGTACGAGTTTAAGTTGTTATTTTATCATTTTTAAACTCCCTTCAAGAATATGCCTTGCGTATGCTTTTTGCAATGGTCGAAAGTTGCATATTGCTCGTCCCTTCGTAAATTGTTCCAATTTTCGAGTCGCGGAAGAATTTTTCTTGAGGAAAGTTCGTTGTGAAACCAACTCCTCCCATAAAATCTATGCATTTTGCAGTTACTCTCACGGCCATTTCTGAAACAATTTTTTATTGCATTTTCTATAACTAAAAAAAAAAAAAAAGAAACGAAAAATTCAAGTCGAAGTAATTCGATTTCGAATTCCCTAAATAAAACTGACGAATTGTAAATAAACGAAATCGAAAATTTTCAGTCATTTTAGATTTCTTAAATCAAAAAGCGAGTATTTTTTTTTAATTTCATAAAAATGACAGTCAAGTTTAAAAGTAGATTTTCAGCAAAATTTATAAATTTCAACAATATTCAAACTAATCTTCGACAAAATTTGAAATTTACAGTGGCTTTCAAGTTTTGAAAAAAAAATTTTTTTTTTTTTATCAATTCCCAACTTCGGAAAATTCTAAATCCATGTAGATATGATTTTCTCAAAAATCTATAAAATTTCTAGATCTGTGAAACTTTGAATCATGGAATATCTGTGTCTCAGAATCTACGGAACCTCTATCTAAATTTAAAATACAATAATACAAATTGCAAATGAAATAAATTAAGTATATAGTAAAAATGAATCATCTATCACTTAATTATTTTTTTTTTTTTTTTTTTTTTTTTTCAAAATTGGATACGTAATCTCCAATTAGATAAAATCCGAAAAATGTCTCTCGCAATCTAAATTTCTCTAATTTTAATTGAGAAATGAATCAATTAAAATTCAAAAAACTTTCAAATCGTATTAATATTGAAAAAATACTAATAGGTGCTATTGATGTTGGGAATCGATCAAGATACTTTTTTCTGAAAAATATATAAAAATACTAACTATTTGTAAAACTTGAAATTGTAAAACCTTATATTCTTTATTTATACTAGAAAATGCTCTCGAATTGTATGTATTTTAAAAAATATGCGAAAACCTTGAAATAATTAAAATTCTGTGTAGATAAAATCTTGTAAAAAATTTCTAATAATTGATCACTTCTGAACTGAAAATTTTAATTATGTAATTCTTGATTAAAAAAAGAGAACAAAAAGTTGAAAAATAATCACAATTTATAAGTTTCTGTGGTTTTTAAATCAACTCTGGATTCGCAAAATAGAAGAAACAGTTGAAAAATCATCTTTAATATAAAAAAATAGTGATTTTGTATTATCAAATTAAAATTTGTTAATTCGCTTCTGGATTTCTCGAAGTAATAAATTACAAAGTCTATGCATGTTTCGTCTTTTTGAGAATGCAAACAAAAAGGCAGAAATATTTATATTTTGCGATTGTAGACTATGTTTTGTTACATCTAGGAGTACGAGAGAGAATGCCTAAAAATACCGAAATTTTCGTTACGTGATTAATGGACCAGTCCCTTATGCAAATATAGTTGATAGTTACGTATTTTTTGTTTCCCCGGTATTTAGCGATGAATAATAAATGCTTACCAGAAGCAGCGTATTTAGCCATCGCAGCCTCTTTCATGACGTCTTTTTTCGCGTCTACCATTCTGGCTGCGTTGTACACGAGTAATCTCGCAGATTCGATTTCTACATAGGCTTGAGCGATCTGATGCTGCATCGACTAAAATTGAAATGCCGAAATTGAACATTGCTCGTGAAAGGGACTAGAGGGGCAATTTTACAACGAAATGTGTATGGACATGATTTCATCGCAATTTTTGAGCGAATTTTCAAAATATTTATCATTTCATGGTTAGATGTGAATAATATGGGGAAAGAAAATATTTAAATCAATGGTCGTAATAATCATTGATACGAAATGAAAATACAAGTAATTAAAAAAAAAAAACGAAATGAATTCATTTTCTCTGTGAATTCCATCGCCTCTGGAAAAATGATGTAAATGTGTTGATAGATTTTAGAAAATAATCAAAGCTCGATAATTACTTGGAAAGAAAAAATGTCTTGGCCAAATTGCTTTCTCTCAAGTGTATAAGGAATGGTAGCATCGAAAGCTCCTTGGGCAATTCCAATCATTTGAGCTCCGATGCCTATTCTTCCCTCGTTCAAAAATCCAGCTGCATATTTGTAGCCTTTCCCAAATTCTCCTAATATATTTCCCTCGGGGACCTGGTCATATGGAAAAAGTACATTTTCAATTGTAGAAAAATTTATCATTATTGTGGAGAATTATTTGCAATTTCTAGTTTTTATACCTTGACATTGTCGAAGTTGACCATGCAAGTTCCTGATGCCCGAATTCCCAATTTATCTTCTGGTTTTGCTATACTCAAGCCTGGAGTGTCTCTTTCCACGATAAATGCCGTTATACCTCTGTAGCCCTGAATTTCAACCCTTTTTTCATTATATTTTTATAGAATAATGCATATTAATTTACTCATCAAGATTTTGATTTGGGAAATTCTTGTGGAATTTTTTTGAAAGTTATTGCGTGCTCTTTGAGTGGCCTTAATTTTTTCAAACAAATTTACGGAGTGAAGGTGAGTGTTGACAGTCTCTTACAGCCGAGGGATCGGCGTTGGCAAAGACCAAAAACAATCCCGCGATATCGGAATTTGATATCCACATTTTAGATCCGTTTATAACATAATGATTGCCTTCTTTTTTCGCTGTTGTTTTCAGAGAAAAAGCGTCTGAGCCTGAGCCTGGTTCGGTCAAACAGAAACTTCCAGCCTGAAATAATTGCGATCTGTTTTATAATTTATAAACGTCACGCAAATCGTCACTTCGCTTTTTAATCAATTATTATTTATGAGTGAGTTGTTGATAATGCATGATGGCTGAACGTATTATGACAATTATATAATTAGAGCATAAAAAAGATGTAAAACCTTCTGGTATATTTATTATTTCATACGTAAGGCTAAATTGATTTCTTATTATATTTTATTTACATAATATTTTGTTGATATGTGATGAATAACGTTTAGTTTTTTTTTTTTTTTTTTTTTCATGTGTGCGCTTACGTATTCTTGGGCCAATTTGGGCAAATACTTTTCTTTTTGTTCTTTCGATGCGACTTTAATCATCAATGAATTGACCAAAGTATTGTGAATGTCGACGAGCGCCGCGACTGAACCGTCAACTTTTGCTATTTCCTCAACTGTCAATATTGTGCTCATGAAATTTATCCCCGAGCCACCCAAATCCGAGGGGGTTTCTAGTCCCATTATCTTGCAAGATAAAATAACAAATTCAATATTATGGAAGATTGATAAAAATTTTATTTACAAGTTCAATACTAAGAATAATAATAATTATACATTTTTTTTTTTTTTTTTTTTTTTCAAAAAATAGCCACAAACACTGGTCCAAAATAAATACAGAACTTTATATTTATTTAAAAAAATTTCTTTCATTATTTTGTTTTTCAATTGTATTCTATATCCATAAAAACACTCGTCTTAAATTATTTCTGGCCACACTCCCGACCTTTGCAACTCACCCCATTTTCGAAAAGTTTTTTCAAAACTTGGTCGTCTATTTTCTTTTCTTCCTCCATTTTTTTCACTTTTGGCAAAATTTCTTCTCTGGCCAATTTCGCGACTAAAATTGCATATTTTTAGCTAATTTCATCAAGTTTTGCGTCGCTATATTCGACGAGAAAAAAAAAATGTTTTTCCATGTGTAAAATATCTATTGTACCTGTATCTTTCATCATCATTTCATCTTCCGAAAAATCCGTGATTGGGGAATGCGTCGAAAATCGCGCAGATAAATGCATTTCCTTTTTCTTCGCGAGTGCTCGCGATATCTGTAATGCATCCCAATGAACAGTGATTTCGGGAATAATAATTATCATTATGAAATCTCGTTAATTTTATCTCCTCATCTCGGTTTGAGCTTTTCAAGTTGAGATCAAATCGTGATAAACTTATCAGTGGAAAAAAATGTGAAAACAACTTTGAAATCTTTGCTTGAATCAGAATATAGATTGAATTATCATTTTTTATGAAATTTTCGTGACGTAAGAGTGATCCCGAAAGATTGTTTTTTCGTTCCTAACGAGGTTTTATCGAAATTCAAATAATTGAACAAGTTGAGTATTTTCGAAGCATGTTTATTCATCGATTGTGGCGCTGATTCGTGTTGCATGCAAATTTTATTTAATGTAAAAAAAGGAAATGATAGTTCAGTGATGCGAAAATGGCCGAAAAATTTGTATGTCCAAGTTTTCGGATTTTGGATATGCGATTGAAGATTTCCAACTTGAAAAAACTGTTGTAATTGTTTGGCACCGAAAATTTGTTTATTGGCGAAGTGCATATTTCATTATCTCGAATAGAACGATAAGCTGGAATAAAAGTAATTAATCTAAATTGATAATTTGCATTCAACTCGAGGAATATTGAGCAAGTCCATGAAGATTCGTGACGTTAGCGAAGAGAAAAAATGGGCTCCATATCGAAACTTGATTTTAACCTTTCTTTGATTTATTCCGCCGTTGGTATCGTTCAACAAATTTGTTACAGATAATTATTACATTCCCCAGAATTGCCAGATTTGAGTAATTACAAGATTAAAAAACGCATCAATACGCTTCAATGGATAATTGATCTTGGCGCGACGAAAAAAAAAAAAAAAAAAAAAACATGGAAATACTACAAACGTCAATTATTCGCGCAAGTCCCAATTTTTGAAAATTCATCAATCCACAGATTTTTAAAATTGAATATTATACTTTTTCAACACTTAAAATTTTCTACAATTGGCGAATTTTCACATATTTTTCTTCCGTCAGTTTGAATTTGAGAATATATTGCTAATGCCAATTATGAAACCGAGCGACATTCATTTATGAGGTTCAAGACTTTCATCAACATTAATTATTATGTATTATCTGTCAAAATAATAATGGAAAGCTCGAGTCCAAACAATAATTATTATTCGAATCAGGCACATGGCATCGATTATAAGCTCAAAAATTGCAATCTTGACATGATGATGTGACCTTCCTTGAAATTGCTTGAAATTATTACGTCTGACCTTTGTTCTTGCGTAAATATTCGTTTTCTATTGTTTTTTCAGAAATTATCTAGGATGATTTGTCAAATTGCAACTCGAACTATTTAGATTTTTTTGTAATGAACATGATTATTTTCAGCGATGTTTGACGTGAAAAAATTGGAATATATTTTTTTGGAGTTTGAAATAATGTATAAGGCACTTTGTTTTTCATTTTTGTATATTTTAAAAATATTGCAGAAAAAAAAATTATGATGGGATTCTCTATCAACAAAATTTCATGACAACTTTTTTTTCATATGTCTATTTTCTCGAAAATAAAAGATCATTCAGAAGTTTATTGCTATATAATGATGAAAATATACCAATATACAGTGAAATACGAATATGCTAAAAAAAACTTGAAAAAATAAACTATGCGCAATATTACATCGAAAAGCAGAAACTAACGATAACCACAAAATTAATCAACAAAATAGCAAGTGTACGTGACTTGAAAAATGAAATTTCATTGTGAAATTTGGAGTTACTGCTATTTAGAGAGGTTTATATTATATTTTTCCACTGGGTTCAAGACTTGGTGAAATAAACTTTTTCTTGATTTCTTGGTCAATTTTCCAAAATTCGTATATTTGAATTTTCACGAAAGTCGCGAGGAATTGTTATAAATCGAGCGAACGATGTTTTTTTCACGACCATAAGGATCAATTTTTCTCGCAATGATTGCGAAAATGCGATGTAGCACTATTTTCACAAAAGAGACGGAACATATAAGCCACAATATTCATTGCGAATTTCGCGACGAACATTGCGATGATGGTAATTACTTGAAATAAATTGATAAAATGACAAATTGGGATTTATGAGAGAAAGGTTGGGAAATGAAGAAAAAATAATGCACTCACGTTCAACAGAATCGGTCTCCAAGCGCTCATTTTGGATTCCCAATTATTTATGCGAAATTGGAGCGATAAAAAAAATGGCAATACGCGCAAAATTGCGAGCGCAGTGTCGGGCCGATCGGTTAATAAACACGACTGATGTCGCAGGATATACGAGTGTACGGGTTTTTTTTGCGCAAGTTAACGAAAGAAAACTAGAAGTTGCACGCGTTCTTGGGGGAGGGGGCGAACAAGCAGCAGCACCCCACCATCCACGGATCCAGATTTGTACACTTCTTATTTTTACGTACCTCCGTATCGTTGATTTATCAAAAATCCCTTATCGGCCGCTTTATTTCCTTGCGCAATACTTTCGTGCGATTATGTGTATTCCTCCAAGTATACGTGTACTTGGAGTACGCCGTATTAGTGTTTCTCTTCAGAATCCTCGCCGTTTTCACTTGATTCACATTCACCTATTTTTATTTAATTCAATATTAACAACGATGATGGAAGCGGGGTAGCTGATGCAAGCTATATACAATGAATAGTGGGCATATGATACATTGGAAATGATCAACTTCCACTGGAATCCGGATCATGATTTGAT
Source organism: Platygaster robiniae (assembly GCA_028476575.1). NCBI lineage: Eukaryota > Metazoa > Arthropoda > Insecta > Hymenoptera > Platygastridae > Platygaster > Platygaster robiniae. The sequence continues at coordinate 331,123 of CM052022.1, forward strand.
GAAATGCTCCAAGTCGGCGAACAATGAACAATAATAAATAGTACTGCAGAAATGAGTGTGCAATACTGCAGCATCAAGTTCTAGAAATCTACAGATAAGAGATTCAGGAAAATACTAAAAATCCATGAGAATATCAGAAAATACTGCAAAATTTTGTAAATGACGTACAATACGACAATTTCACAAGTTCATCTAGAAAGATTAACATCTTTGTAGATATTTCAACAACTTCGATCACTAGAACATCGAATTTCAGAGAGCCATAGAAAAATCCTCCTAATCTTGTAGGAGACGGAAATTCTAAAAAAAATCTTTCAACTCGAGTGACTTGAAAATCGAATTGCATCATATTTCACATGCGTAATTTTCAACAGTCAATGACTCATAATTATATCATTCCGACAGGAATATTATGTATTTTTCAAAAACACCCCTCCCGATAATTTTTCCCGTCTACGCCCCTGACTGTTATTGTCGATTAAATGTTTCAGGTTTGAATAATCTAATCTTCTCATCTGAAAAGATGGTAATTTTTTCATCATTTCCAAGAATTTAGTACTGAAAATAATATTCTGCTAGATATCTGTGATCGAGTTGGATATTTTTCTTGAATTCTAAGATGTGTTTTACAAATTTAGGTTAGGTATCATTCAAAATGTGGAATAGATGAAAAATAAATTTTTTCCATTTCGGTATTAAGCAGGATTATTTTCCACGCTTTTTGCGATTTCAGGGAAATCCGGTAGCGCAGTTCATCATGTTCAAAAAAATAATTGCAAAAACGAAAGTTTATCATTTCGTCGTATTCCTTGAAAATTGAACCAGTTCCAAGCGAGATAACAATTTTTTAAATTGCCACACATAATTTGTGCGACTTTTTTGTAACGTTGCATTTTCCGTAATACACATATTTTTGCGGTGATACATAAATTATCGTTAATGGCGTGGTTATGGAAGAAAAATGTTTGTTACGAACGATAAAAAAAAAAAAATCAATTTTATCGTCAACTTTGAAAATCCCGAAAATTTCGATTGTCACATAAAAATATTGCCATTATTAAATACTCACATTTATACTATCCTTTTTTGCTACACAGACTTGATGTTCTATTTTAAAAAAAGGATAACGCTCTGGTGAAATAATTCACAAGCATGTAGACTGTAAAACGAAAAATAAAAAATTTATTCATCATCGCTGGTTTGAACATGGTAAACGGGAAGACGTACTTCAGTCGTGGACATGGTAAAAAATATCTCGGTTTAAAACTTATTGTCACAACGTGATGTCTGCAGCAGCTGAGAAATACTGCTTTGGATAGACACCTGTACATATAGAGTTTTCCGCGGAAGAACATTTATTTATTGGTCATTTTTTGTTTCCTTGGTAAACGCTTGCATTGGCAGATTTTAATGGATCTTAGCTGGGACCACTTTCGTTTCACTTTCGTGAGTAACCAGCTGAAGCAAGCTCCCAGTTTCGGGCCTTTCTCTCTCACTCTCGGCCCATTTCCAAATGAGTCTGTAATGAAAAACCCGATTTCACAACTTCTTCCTTGGAACTTGGATGTTTTCTCACACTCGATTAACGCATTTCTGTCAAAGTTCAAAAAGAAGAACTTAATATTCGTATTTAATGCGGGGTTCGGGAGCAGAGTCCCTGTCGGGGGGTCCAGGGGCAAGCACTCCGGCTCACGAAGGCAACGAAATTATACGCGATCAATGAAAATAGCATTGGAAGAGGAAAAAGATGAATTGCAACTATTAATTTTTCGTCTTTTGGACTTTTTGGACTTTTTGGACCAGAGTGGACAATTTAATTTGAAAAAAAAAGCGGTGTTCAAGTCGACGTGGTTATTTTTTCATACTCGGTCGCGAATTCTAGGGGCGTCCATGACGAGTGCTCGGCTTTTGGCATCATCTTTCGATTCACGGGGGTGTCCAGAGTGACTGGCAGAATGGCGCCGACCCAGGCTCCTTGCGGAAGACCACTTCCCATGACTGCCAAGGACTGCGTCAGCTGGTGCACCAAGCCCTTCGCGGCCCCGTACCCGATCATACCTGTAATATTGCGCGCCAACCCATTAGCTTGAAATTCGCAAAATCTGCTCATCTCTCTGAGATTTTCTCCTTTTGAGGAGACAGTGGACGAACATTCGATCGACTCTCTTACTTTCGATGTAGCTAATGTTTTTTTTTAGTATTCAATACCAATAGGACGTTGCGCGTCCTAGGATGAGAGACAATTTCCAATCTATTGTTATTATGATGACAACTTGAACATTTTTGGAATTGCGCCTCGTTAATTCTTGAATTCTCCATCGAGTGGACTACAAAAGAAGAGTTAAAAAGAAAGACGAGAAAGAGATGAATTAAAAGTAATCGTATTCATGGGTTCAATCAAATATAAATTACGAAATTAGAAAAATTTAAGATTTTGTTAAAAGCAAAACAATGACAGTTTATAATCAATGGAAATTTTGAAAAAGCCACGAATTCGCCTTTTTATTTTTAATTTTCTTTAATAATATCAGCCGTATAATTTTTCGAATTCGAATGTTCACATTACACATTTTTTACGGAAGAATATTATTCGTTTCGTACTCTAGTCATTCAAAGCAAAAGTTTTCAATTTCGAATGATTTTTGCAGTAAAATTTCAATCCAGTGCTGTCGATTCTATATACTGATGTGCATTTGCCATTTATTTTAATGCGAGAAAAAATTTACAATTTCATAAATTCCTCATTCGAAATATCGGGATTACAAAAATTTTCGTGAATCCAAAGTTTTAATTTCTCATTATTCAAATCCATACTATGATTATTTGAAAATTGTTATTTAACTCTCTTACTTTGCCGTAAATTCGATAAAAAAATTTTCATTGAAAATTTATTTATTGAAATCGCTGAAAGGTAATTATAAGAAATAATTTCTTTATTAATGAACAAAAAATTGAAAGAATGCAGATAATTTGGTTTTTCAAGAAAAATTCTAAATTTTGATAATCCATCATCCAGAATATAAAAATCGCCAATTTTTCCAATTCAAACATTTTGATTTATCATTAATTAACTCAATGACCATAGCTATTTTTTTTTCATTCTTGCTTTTATTTCTGACTCTCGCTTTGTAGTGAATTTGATTTTAAAAATTCTTTATCGAAAATGCATAAACTTGAAACACTGAATATCACAATGATGAAAAGAAATTTATTGATTTATCAAGGCTCACATACGAAATTGCGTTTAATTTGTTTTTCAAATGCAAAAAATTAGAAATTTTCAATTTTGTCCAATGTTTTTATTTTTCGCCTTTATTTTTAATGTGAAATTTTTGAAAGTAAAAAAATTTGAAGCTAGTATTCTTTTCATACTTTTTAGCCAAAAGTGATTCGAATCCGAAATTGAAAAACGTAATAAAAATTTATTTATTATCGAAAAATTCTCAACAACTTTAGCAATAATATTGTGCTTTGGACTTGAAAATTTGAATATCTCAATTCTGAGTTGACGGATGATGAAAAATTCAAAAATAATCAACTCAGTTTTAAATTTGTTATAACTTTGGACCATACAACGAAATTGTATGATTAAACGAATCAATGGTCGGATTCTTGTTCATTTTCTTTATTTTGCAGTATTCTCAACACGTTGACTATAAAATTCTAGAAAAATATGGAAATTTTTACTGACATTTTGATTCACGCAATAAAGATTAATAAATGATCGAAAAGTTCGGAAATTCTAGTAATTTTTTTACTGCAAAACTCAACATTTCAGCGAATCGGTTTTGAATTTCAGAAAGATGCTAGAAAATGCAAAAATAATAGACTCAATTTAAAGTTTGTTATAATTGTGGACCTTGTATTAAAATTGTACAATTTAATGTAATAATATTCAAATTGTGGCCGATGATTTTTGTTCGTTTTGTTGCTGAATTCGGCATGTTGATGAAGAAGTACTGTAGAAATGGGCAAATTGTTTGTACCTGGGGTCGCCTCCAAAGCAGCTTTGGCGCCAGTCAAAGTGAGGAATCCATTTTCATTCAAGTGCAGGGCAGCGACTTGTGCCGCGATGAGCGAGGTCCAGGCGCTTTGCTTGAGCATGAGGTCGCAATTTTGCAGGAAAGATTCGCTGCTGGCATTTCCTCCGGCCCAACCGCCGGCCACGCATATTACACCATCGAGCTTGCTCCCCTTCAATGCCTCTCCCACTTTTTCTAGAATTTTGGCCCCCTAATGATACATATTGCTCAATTAGTTAAAGTTCACGAAAGCTATTACGCGAATCATGCTTGCAGGTGCAATATGTACCATTTAGATTCAAAACTTTCGTCTTTTTGAGTTATACGAATTATGTTTTTCATTATAATAATATTATTTGTTAATCATATCGATATAAGGATATATTGATAAAAAGCAATTAACTGAAACTTGATTTGTACAAGAAAGCAAAGGATACATTTGTTACATATCCGCATATATTATAATGCATTAAATATTGTCAAACGTGACAAGAGCATTGGATTGAAATCCTTCCCTCGATGAAATTAAGTATTAGGAATTTTTCTCAAATTCTTTTAATTTTACAAACTAAAGTTAAATCATCTAAAGTAAAATTACTAAAACTGCTTGCAATTTTTGAAAAAAGTATGCATTATTTCGAAAGTTGTGAGAATTTGGGCGAACTTTTGTTGATTTTCTGAAAAATATTGCAAGTTGTGAAATTTTCGGAATCTTCGTATTTGAGACAAAATTTTTCAAGCTCAAATCGTTATTTTAATAAATACCTCAGAAAACTTTAATGGGAAATACATTCCAAGTTTTTTGGACTGGACAAAAAAAGTTTTTACCATCATTTATAAAAATCTTAGAATACGTTCAACTTTAGCATTGTTCGTTTTTGAGCAGGTTCCTCAAAAATTTACGGAACCACCAATGTAAAAAACAAATATTCATAGAATTTCATATTATTGGAATTCTCGCGAATCCAACAATGAAAATGTGCCGATTCAAAAACTTGTATTATTGCAAATTTACGCGAATATAGTTTTTCTGATCTATTTTAATCGGGATAAAATTTTCCAAAAATCACCTGTTCCACCAATCCAGAATCAGCATCAACAATTATATTTGCATCAGCCTCGTCGTTGTTTTTCATATCGATACTTCCCACCCACTGAAAATGGCATAAAGCAACAATTTGGTGAATCCGAAAAACAGCGTTAACAATTAGCAGATTGAAAATCTGTCGACACTCGTAGCTTATTTTTTAAATGGCTGTCCAAGATTGAATAATGTTATGGAATTACAAATAATTATAATTTAATTTACTCTGATACTATTTTCAAGTTTTGCCGTTTACAATTTTCGATTGATGGAAAAAATTCAAAACCCTGGAAATGATAAGGCATGTTTTATTATTCGGTAATGAAGCCTGCCTGTGAGTTTTAAATGAGCCGCAGCGAAGGCGGCATTGAGGAAAAAACAAAATGTGAAAGGCTCTAAGCCAGACGAGTTTCTGGCCTTGTAGGAGTATTGCTACATTTCTTGATAATTTTATCCTTGATAAACTCGCTTCCAGCGGAGGTTTATCAATTTCTCGCTGTAATTGGGAAGCATTTGGAATCAAATTTCAAGGCTGGTAAAAATCAGGCCTTGTAAAAACAGTAAATCCTATAAATTTTAAAATAGAAGAATCAAATAATATTGGGCAATGCCATTGAGAGATTATATTTCGTTTGAATTGTACACTCAGAGAAAGAAAAAAACAACTGGTCTTGCTACAATTTGAATTGGTTGAAATTTAAAATTCAACTTGGAGTATTGTTGAATGTTTTTACTTTCAACAATTCATGTTGGAAATTGACAAACTAAAACATTAAAGAACTCAGTATTTACGTATTGAAAATTAAGATTGAACGTGCTATTGTTGGATTTTTCTACTTTCAAAAATTTTTTTCAAAATTTTGGAATCTAGTTTTCATGTGTTGAAAATCGAACTTCAGCATGGTGTATTATTGATTTTTTTCCATTCTCAAAAATACGTTTTGGAATATTTAAATTCAAATAATTTGAATTGGAGACTATAAGTGTTGAAAATTCCAATTTTTATAAAATATCTAGGTTGAATCGCGGAATCCTAGATATTGAAATTGAAAAATGTTTACATTGTTCAATAGTTCATCAGCCTTTTGTTGGATTTGGGAGTAAATCGAAGAAAATACTCTTTGAACAAGTTACCATGATATAACGTTTTAATTTATTAATATAATTAAATTTATAGTTTCAGCGTGATTGTTACTTTTTTATATTAGTTTTTAGAATATCAATATTCAATTGAATTATTTATTATTGCCATGTTTGGTATTAATAATAAATATTCAATACTGTTTATTCCCAAAATTACATGAAAAGTAATTCGTTATGAAATGCTATTAGGCGTAATGTAAGCGATTGACGTATATTAATAAGAATAATTACTAATAGTTTCTTGGATTCATTACCCAATTTTTGGACTTGAATTTGGATACGCAGGCGGCTCCCAAAGCTCCTTTTCCACCGTAAACCATAATTCGTCCGGGAACCACTGCCATCGTGAAAATATAATCGACGATGATGACTCGCGCGATCCAGGGCTTCGGCAGCGCGACTAAACCCAACTAAACCGCAATCAGTAAAAGCAAAAGTATTGAGTGTAAAAAAATGCAAGCAACTAGCTGCTGCAGGCAATTGACAATGACAATTGTGCAGTGTGTACTCTCGGACCATCGAATGCGCTCCCCTTGATTGCAAATCGAGATTGCATCTGCAATTAACAACGTTAACAAACGTTAACAGCGCAGCATTTGGCTCTCGCAACCAATCGAATCAGCTGCAATCAGTCGCAATTGGCAATTATTAAATTATTCAAAATTATTATGTATGTCATTAATTTGAAATTCGTTGGGGCCGCAAAATGTTTAAATTTTGCGCGCTTGCTGCCAACCTGAAAAGAATACAAGATGGCGTTTGGGACGATAATAATAATAATAAAAAGACATGTAATCATATGAATCGTCATTTATGTCATTTGAAACGTTTGAAACTCGTGTTTAAAACTGTTTATTGTTTAGTGTTGTTCAGTGTTTACCTGGTCACCTGTGTTCACGGTTTCAAAAAACAACGTCAATGTTATGTGAAAATATGGACAAATCACGACTTGTCATCCCTAAGAAAACCACCAAGGCGCCCCCCGCGTAAATATCAATTATCCTTTCGTTTTATAAATACACGTCATAATATTATAACGATATTAAGAATTCATACATCGATTCTTCAAAAATTGAACTTGAATTTCATGCTTTATTTTGCGTGAGATGTTTGACAATCTTTATTTTTGTTCTTATTCACCAGTGAAAGAATCACTTGTATACATTGCTTTATCAAGTATGCATTTTTATTTGAATATTTTTTTGAATAAAAATATTTGCCTAATTATGCGTAATTTCAGTCATCTGGGAGCAACTCTTGAAAGATATCATTATTTTCAGGAATGAGCAGGATAAAATTTTTTTCCAGTATAATCAATATTTGCAAAGAGAATTGCTTAAAATGTTGTTGAAAAAAAAAGAGGAAGAAAAAACAAAGGAAAGAGCCGCTTGTATAACAAAAGTTTGCAAAACCTTTCATCACGCGTCAAATGAATTGACGCAAACGACAAAACACTTGCATGACGTTCGAAATATGGCCAGTCAGCAGAACCAAGCCGATTGCCACATCATGGAATTGAACAATGTTCTAACAAGTAAGTATAACATCTCTTGAAATTTAGTTGCGATTGCAACTAAACAGAATTGAAAATTCAAGTATCATTATACGATGCAACTATCGCGAGTTATGAGGGTGGAATAATGGTTTTTCAAATTCAAGTTGAAATCAACTGCAGTTTGCACTGCCATTGTCGAAACGCAGCAAGCTCAGGGGCTCAGGGGAAACATTCAACAAAGGCTACGTTGCATTATTCCGCTAAATTTTTACTCATTGCAGAGAAATACAACCCGGTGATGCAAGGATTGGAAAAAATGAAACATGTTCTTGATCCTCTGGACGAGCTCAAATGCAAAAATGTGATATTAGCGGAATCGGCGGAGGGATTGGAAAACTTGGAATCCATCACTTATCAAGTGAAAAATGAACTGGACGGAATGCATAGTAAATTTGAGACTCGTAACAAACAAGTGGAAAATTCAAGAGCCTTCTTAAGGGATTTCCAGGCCAAATGCCAGCAAGTGCAACAAGATTTGGAAATGTTTGTTTCTTATTGCATTCCAGCTTGGCGCTGATTGTGAGATACCTATCAAGTCAAGCGAGTTTGCTCAATGTTGAACGAAAAATGCATCATTTACCGTTTGTTACAGATTGGAACAAGATGTTGAGAGGGCTACAAAACTTGCATTGAAAAATGCTGCCGAGTGCCTGGAACAAGAATAATCATATTGTGTTTGACTGTCGAAGTTTTCATGTTTTCCATGGAAAATTAACGGTTCAGGGACATATTTCCGAGGGATGGGCTGTACCACGAATTTGCTTTACTTTAGAAAAACAAGAAATACTTGTACAAATATTGTCGCTGTCGTCAGTTTTCCTTATTAGAGAATCACGAAAAATTCACAAAATTTTTCAATGTCTTTATACGCTCAATGATTTTTAATGCTTTTTTCTATGAATTTTCACACGATGTATATTCTTGGCCTGCCTATGCCAGGCTTGGAAAAAATGAAATGCGCTCAAACAACACTGATTCTCTGGACAAGGTCAAACGTTCATCCAGCTGCTATGATGAAAAATTGAATTGGTCCATCGCGAGGTTCTTTCAAGGCTGGCACCAGGGTGTACGAGCTTGTGAAATTCGCGTTGAGGATTTTTTGGAGCGCCACCTGATGCTTCGGACAGGCGTTAGCTCTCAGTAAGAGGAATTGAGGGGAGCGTGTTAGGATTCGTAACATTTGTTTCCGGCGTTCGTCGAATTTCCACATTCCAAACATTCCTTTGACTGAGAGCCAACGCCGGTCTGGAGCATCAGGCGGAGCTCGGAAAAATCCTCAACATGCATTTTACTCATAAGCTTGTTGTTGTAACCCCCGACTGGCGCACCCCAATCACAAATGAATCGTTCATAAGGTCAGTGCTTAGAGCATATAACATCCGTATGGTCCAAGGGTCAGTGGAATCAAAAAACAAATTATGATTTTTCATCGATCAACAAAAAACATATGCACGCTTTTGCACATGACAAGGTTTTGAAATAACAAAAAAAACCGAGTTGCAATTATAATTCTTTGTATTTTATTATAATAATCATCCTTTGCTAATTAAATAATTAACATGGTTAATATTAATAGTTCACCATTGTTCGAAGGTAAAACCAACCAGTACTCTCTTTTTTACATAAAAGCGAAAATGCTCTTGGAAGATGCTGCCGAGAATCGCTTTGTTCGACATAACAAATGGTTGAGAAAAATGGTGCAAAATATCTGCTCGCATCGACCACTCCAAGTTTATTATCACAAAAGAACCAAAGAACAAATGAAGAAAAAGAAAAAACAAAAATTGCAATAGAATGCGTATATATTTTTACCGAAAAATAGGACAAGCGCGGAGTGTATATTGTTATTTTTTAAGGCAGCAATATAGTCACTATTTACAAAAATGTACACACACGTTGGACTCTCGCACGCCGAATAAGAACTTGTTGCGCCTGGCTTATTTATCACATTGCGATTAAAGAAAACGTCTCATTGGTAACAAAATATGTTTATTCGATATTTGCTTTGAAATTATGTACAGAGGTGTACTCTACCCGCGGGGAAACAAGAAAGCGAGGTAAAAAATGAAGCGAGTTGAAACTATTTCCAATATTTTCATCAGCGGGGTACCGATACTCCATCGTCATGATTTTTTCTTGTAACGAACGTGATTAGCTTCGAGACATTTTAATGCCCCGCTCTCAATGGATCATTCTTTCGATAAATCGCATTTTTGCCGTCTTAAAAATAGGCCGCATTTTTCCCATAAAAATTTTACAATTTTCTTTGTTTGTTAAAATAATCGCGCACGTACCATCATCATTTTTATCGTTATATATATATATATATATATATATATATATATATATATATATATATATATATATATATGATATAAAATGATTCTCGTTGCGCATATGAATTTGAGTCGTTTGAACCCGAGACGCCTCTTGAAAAATTGTGATGCTTTTTTGTGAACGAAAATGCTCCCGCGTCCGCTGGTCCCTGGACAAAACTGGCGACGACAGTTTCGCGAATTTGACGAGATGCTGGAAAATTCAGAAATATGACGAGAATGCATTCTCGTGAAACTTGACGTGCTCCGTTTGGCATTGAAAAACAAGGTCTTGCAATTATTTACAAACATTTGTGAATAACCGGTTGTACAAAAGTTTTCTTTTTGTGTCTAAAAATGTCTAAATTCGTGTCATATTTCCACATTTTCCAATAAGATTCGAAGGCGACCAAGGTTCTCTTTTTTCTCGAGACCTTGGAAAATAACGAGCCTTGTCGACTTCTTGATGAGATTTTTCGACTACATATTGATTTCTTAGAATTCACGCTTTCGTGGTCTTTTTTCTTATCGGATAAAAATATTTCAATTTTCGAACCATTTAAGGACATCTCCTTCAGTTGATTACCATTGATTTGGCACTGAAAAAATTTATATTTCTTCTCGCTAGTTTTTATTTATTTATTTTATTTTTTCGCAAAACAACAGAGCTGCCATGCCTACTATCCTGTTACGCTCTCACCGAATCTTTTCGATGAAAAAAAAAAAAAAAAAAAAAACAAAAAAACAAAAAAACAAAAAAACAAAAAACAAAAGATTCTTTGCAATACAATCATTGCACTCTGGAGATGATAAATAATTAAATAATAAATATTATCAATAGGATTATGTGACTGAACTATAAAAATTGAAACGGGACATTTTTTCGTTCAACTCGTGGCAGTAGTTTGAGGAAGAAAAGAAAAAAAACGTCCGATTAGCTGTGGCATCGGATAATCTCCGATTCTCCAATCTAAAAGAAATGCACCTTGGAAATGGCAAATATTGATTTTATAAATTAATATCGTTCCAATTGACAAGGTTTGTTTTTTTGTGAAAAAAAAGCCAAAGAAGCGAGGAGAGCATGCCATTGTTGTTGATTGATCTATCTATCCATCTACCAGCCGCCCGCCCACCCATTATTACAATAATTTTCCACGCTGACGCGACAATGACGACGACGGCAATAAGAAGAATCGCCATGATAATAAGTTGATATCAAAATATAGGCAATAATGAAAAGTGGCATGATACCCCCGGGATGTTCGTTGCACAGCAATAAATAGAAAATATCGCTCGTTTGCTTCGTTCCCTCCGCGTGGACCGCCCAAGGCTGGGACTCTGGTTATTTGTGTCGCAGCGTTTCCAGATGGTCCAAGCCCAGCCGAATGAAACACACGAGGTCCGGCACCAGGGGCGTGTGCTGGTTCAACGTCCCCGCGTGCCTGCTCATGTTTTCAAAGAACTCTGCGACAAACAACGAAATACCACCGAATGTTATTCGCTCCTCTCTCGAGGATCATCGATACCAACGACAACTGTTATTTATTTGACCACAAAGACGCTGCGATGCTCACCCTGGTGCTTCTGCAATATCATTTTCTGCGCTTCCTCCCACAGCTCGTGGTAATGCACGAGATAGCAAAAGGACTCGTTTTGCTTGACCATCGCGCTGTGTATGTGCAAAGGAACGATCACGTTCTTCGGCAATTGCTGGTTCGGCGCGCCGCTGCCGTACCCCGAACTTTGGCTGCCCACCGAACCCACCGAGCTCGGCGACTTGGCCGGCGACAGCGAGGGCGTTCCTTGACCTTCCGACAGTGTCGCCGCTTTCTCCTTGTCCTTCCATTTGAAAAATCGATTGTCAAATTCACAAACCATACTACGAAAACTCAATATTTCAGTGGCATTGCCATCGTCACCTTGGGATAAAAGTGCTCGTTGAGCATTCTCGTCGACTCTTTCGCCTCCACGAATGAAAGCTTGTGGAGCTTGTAGTTGATTAAAGATTCGCACAGGAGCCTGCAAAGAAAAAAGAAAAGCATCATCCGTGTTGTTAGAGGACGAAAATTCCATCATTCATCAAGTCGAAAACTTGATCCTTACCCGAGAATACATAACTTGGTGTGTATGTCGTTGTTGGAGTTCTTGAATTTTTGGCTAATATATCTGCGGGCCGAAAAAGCAACATGTAAATATCAAAGAGAACCTTCATTGCGATGGATTGAAAAAAAAGCTTCATCATTACGAAAGGGGAACAACGAGTTTCGATTTCTACTCACTGGATCAACTTCAGGGTGTTACTGTACATGATGAATGACGGTCGGTCCGAGTTTGGATATGACTCCATTGCGTTCCCAGTGCATATGAAATACAAAATCGCCTCCAAGTATAGCATGCCTCTCTTGGTCAAATGGGGCTCCAATTCCGCTGAATGCTTCAACTTTTTCGCTTCGTTCAGGTACCATTGGTGGCTGTTTTCCATGCAAGTAAAACTCTCGGTGTAAAAATTGAAAACGGTGCTGCTACCGGCAATAATTTATACTGTGCGCGTCAATTACTCATTGTCAAAGGAAACTGTTGATAATGTAAAATGGTTGGGATTTTTTGAAATGGTTTTTTCTTTTTCAAATTTCAAAATATTATCATTCAAACGAAAGCAAATATTGCACTCTGTGGAATTGAAACAAAAAAGATGCGTGGATAGTGAAAAAATCGAAATGAAGAAGCAATACTTACAAATCCTGTTCTTCTGTGAGATTGCAGTTTGGATCACAGCGAGGATCAAAGAGTCGAGTATAAGACGCGAAAGACGTTTGATTCGAATAAGAATGCATCGACGTTGTTCCACTTTCTTGTTTCACACTCACCACTTGCGGTTCTTTCTTCTGTAAAGCCAACATTTCCACACATTAGTACGAAAAACCCAACGATTTTAATATAAAAAAAAAAAAAAAAAAAAAAAAAAAATCCTTCAAAAGGTAATAATGTCTCTTCTGAATGACTGCCAATTGGCACAAGTTTTAGGCGATAAAAAGTGAATTACAATTTTCTTTTTGGCGCTATCCGTTGATGCCTCGGATCGTTCTTTTTTTGAGATTTTTCCAGATTGGGCTTGATGAGAGTCTTCACCTCCTCCACCTCCTCCTCCTCCTCCTCCTCCTCCTCCTCCCCCTCCTCCTCCTCCCCCTCCTCCTCCTCGTCTTTCGCGCTTCTTCTGAGCTCGCAAACATTCGACGAACGATTTGCTCAGCTTCGACAGCGAGATTTTTATTTTCAACTCGCTTTTGCTCAGGGCCGTATGTTTTTCAACGCGAGTCAGCTCCACCGAAGCCAATGCTGGAGTTTGCTGCTGCTGCTGCTGCTGCTGCTGCGTGGACGAGGACTTTTTCTCGCAATTCGAGTGTTCCTCGACGTAAATCCTGCACTTGCCACCCCCGCCTTTTCCTCCTCCATTTCCGCCTTTCGCGCCGCCTGTAGTAACAGCAAACCAACAAAAAACATGTAATCGGAATTCCATCGCGCTATCCTGGCTGCTGAACATGCCCACGTGGAATTGTATTGAAAAGGAATACCTCGTACGAAAAGCAGATGGAAAAGAAACATGCAATTTGGTGGAAAAGTACGGGCACCTTTGGAAGTGGAGAAGAGCTTGCGCAAGGTGTCGCTCTTGTTTTTGTCCTGAACATTGCCAGCGTCCTCGTGGAGTTTGCCACGGGCCGGGCTGTCGTCGCTGTCCGTGTTGTCGAGGGAGGACCCCCTCGCCGGGGCCGGGGACCTGTGCCTCGGCGAGATGCGCCCCACGCGGAGGCGCTTCTTCTCCGTTTCGCCCTCGTCCTCCTCGTCGCCGCCGCCGCCGCCGCCACCGCCGCCGCCGCCGCCGCCGCCGCCGCCGTTGTCGCTCGAGTCCGAGCTCAGGACGGGGCTCGACCTCGAGGGCCTCGCCCTCTTGCTGCTCGTCCCTCTTTCGCCCGCGGCATTGCCTTTCCTCCTCTTCTCCGAGTTGTGCTGCTTCTTCGACTCGAGGACCTTGCCGTTGCTAGTAGCGTTACTGCCGCTGCCGCCGTTGCGGTTGTCGCCGCCGCGCTTCGATGAAGCGCCCGCTTGCGGCTTGTGGCTCGATTTCTCCTCCTCGAGCTGGTGACGTCGAGCCTTTCCACGTTTGCTACCACCCTCCTCCGAGGAAGCCAACGGCTCCGCCAGTGACTCGCGAGGAGTAGCCTGAAAGCGAGCAAGCGACTCGATCATTCAAATGCTACGCTTCAATGACGACGATGCCAGTAATCTTTTCAACTTTCGCACACTCGAAACTCGAGCTGGTGCTGAAATAAACATCGAGCGAGCTACTACAGCAGCAGGCTCGAAAAACTCTCGCGCCACAAAGCACTGACCTGAGACTTGGAGGAATCTTCGCTTTGGCTACTTCGCTGAGCAGACGACGGTTTGCCAAAGTAGGAACTCAAGTTCCACTTTTTCGACTCCTCGACGGCGAGCTTTGGCTCCTCGCTTGACACGGTCGGCGGAGTCACGGGCCGTCCCCCTTTGTGAGATTTGCTCGACGACGACGACGACGCTGCTCCCTTGCTCGAGGACGTTGTTTTCGACGAGGACGTCGTCACCGCCCAAGATTTTTCCGCCGAACTTGCCGTCGCTTCCGCCAATGCCCTTTCTTCGCTCTTGTTCTGTGAAACAGTTTCAAGCATTGCCGTTACATACTCGAGTGCATTTGGAGAACGCGAGGACGATGCCAGGAAATGAAACGCGTCGCGAAATGTGCCCGCGCGGGGGAACCGGCCAATTGCCACGATGCAAGGTCGGGCATGAAAAGATCATCGAGTGTGTACCACCACAGTGCTGGATGGGGCATGAGAAGTGGCTTTCGATGCGCAACGGAAGGGAGCGGCGAAAGAGGAAAGGACGCGCGCAAGTACCTCGGGGTCGGGGTTGCTCTCGGCTTCGGAGTCGGAGGAGGCCGAGGACGGGGAGGTGGAGCTGTTGGAGGTGCTGCTGCCCGAGGAGCTGTTGCTGCTGCTGCTGCTGCTGCTGCTGCTGCTCTCGGAGAGTGTGCGCACCCTGGCGGCGACGGAGGCCGGGGCGTCGCTGCTCGAGGGCGTCAGAGGGGGCGCCGCGTTTTGGGCGCTGGTCGCTTTGCCGTGGGACGAGGCTTTTTTCTCCGCCGCCGTCACCAGCGCCGCCGCAACTGCCGGACCGGTGGCGCTGCTGTTGTAGTAACCGCCGCTACTTTTCGAGGCCTTCTGCAGCAGCTGCTGTTGCTGATGGTGGTGATGGTGGGCCGAGCTGCTTTTCGGGGCCTTCTTCTCGAGTGGCTCGACGACGGCCGCGCTGCGCGAGGAGGCCTTCCGCTGGCCGCTGCTCTTCGAGGGCCTTCCCGAGCTGCTCGTCCTCGGCGCCCTCTTCTCCGGCGGACTCTCGGCGCTGGCCTTCGACGCCGCCGAGGCGCCAAGCTGCTGCTTGATCGCGGCCGCTGCCGGGACGACGTCCTGCAGGTTGCCGAGCAGGGGGCTGAGGGGCGGCCGGCGAGGCGAAAGGGGGTCCACCACGGACATGCCCGTCGGGGATATGGGACCCAGTGCCGGGGGCGCCGGGGTCATCGCGGGGATCACAGATGTCCTGCAACGAAAGCCTTTGTGCTCAGCGGCTCGACGTACATTTTGCTCAAGCCTGTGTTACACCCGCCATTTCAATCGTCCATTCTACGGCTTCGCTTTCATCAACATACTCATGAAAACTTGAAAACGCCACTACTCACTCTATAGAATCATAGGGACTTTTGCCATTTTTCGGCGTGCGCAGTAAGGCGGCCTGGAATTCAAGGAAAAACAGCCAGTTTAACGCTTTTGCTCGTCACAAGCTTTTTTTTTTTACAAATTTTCAATATCTCTCGTTCCATACGCGAGATCTCGACGGGAGCGAGCAACTTCTTACTTACTTCGTTCACTTCGTCCTCGCTTTCCGAGATGCACAGATCGTTTTCCAAATCCCTGCAAAGCAATCTGCGAATTATTTCAAGTTTCGCATAAATTCGCGCTAATGTCGAGTTGTCGATTCACGTAACTGCACAATTTTATTTGGATACGAGCCTCGCTCATATCGAGACTTGTGGGAAACGAAAAAAAAAAAAATTTCTTTTTTTTTCCCAACAATCGAAGAAATGCACAACTCGACTTTTCGCTAAAAATCCACCATTATCAAACTTACGCTGAAATGATTAAGGAACAACATTTTTCACGCTCTGAAACACAGAAAAAATTACGCGCTCTTTTAATATTCAAGTGGGAAAATTTCAATCATCGAATTAAATTTAATGATTTCAATAATTTTCATTAATAACCACCACGCATATTCGAGCGATAAAGGAATTTAACGTGGAAAAATTTATCATCGAATCAAATTCCAGTAAATTTGCATCATATTCATCGGAATGGAAAAATGTTCATTTCGAGATGAGAGGAACGTGTGGTTGACAGAGAGCATTGTCGATGAGTGTTGTCTGAAAATCATATCGTCGATTCTCTAGTTTGACAAGCAGTAGAAATTCACGTTTGTTATTTCCCTTGCCTATCCTCGCGGATGCACTCGAGACTCGTTCATTTCAGAATCAACTTTTGTAAATAAAAAAACACTCTTTGAAAATTCATGACGCGAAACTTTTGGAATTTCCCAGTTTCGAGCGGCCAAGTATATAAATTATCGAGTTTCAATTTAATATAATTATTCAATAATATTTATGATACATTTCATAATATCTATGTATGTATCTTTTTTTTTTTTCTTCTTCTTCATCTGAATGTATTGTGTTTGATTCGTGGATTTTCGCTTTTTTCAAGTAAACGAACCATCAGCTTCATTTCGAACTCGTGTAAACTCAATGTAATTAATATTTTTCGGGCAATAGTACAAAATAAAAGTAGAGAAAAGGCAAACCATTTTTCATTTTTCTCTCTTCACTCTAATTAATTAGATGTAGAAACTCTCGCAATTGGAAACTCGCGAGTTTCAAAAATTTCTAATGTAAAAGATGGCGGAAAATAACAAGATTCGAAAAATCAAAACAATCTCGAATCCTTGAAAAGTATGATTCCAAATCTTTGAAAAATTAACTATCAAAAAACGGGAAACTTGTTAAACTCGATACATCGCATTCTTAGAGTGAAATATTGTAAATTATCTGAAAACGAAGGAACGAACTATTGAGCAAGTTTAAAAACTACTTACGAATGACGACGTTGAAAATTTTTATACTTGGAAATAAACATAGGATTAGGGATGTGAAACGTAACAATCGCATAATTTACTCACAGATACATATGATTCGAAAGTAAGATGAAAGTGAAAATTCTTCATCTTACCAATCCAACAATGACTCGAGAATGCGAAAATCAATTTTGAAGATGATATAGGCGCAGGTGGAAAATATTATAAATAAAAATTAAGCAACTCCAAAATCTACAGGTTGTATGTGTAACTTGAAAGTAAAAAGATTTGGAGAAATTGAAAAATGAAAGTTTCAAAACCGGATCATCCAGGATGAGAAAAAAATGAGAGATGCTCAAAAATCCCAAAAATCTGGAAAAACAGCGCAAAAATACGACGTTTGAAGAAGGTAATGCTCTCAGAGTTTTTCGACTGTGGCTGATATTTTTTCATCATTGTTACATTCGAGGGTAACGCGTTAAAAGTACCTGGCAATTTGTGTAACGAAAATTCAGTAAAAGATGTCGAAAAAGTCAATTACAAAGCGCCTATTCATCATGAATTTGCGGATATCAAGTACCGAATGTTATTGGAGAATGCGACGAAAAACATGCTGCAACTTTCAAAACTGAAAGAAACGCCAATTCACGTGTATACTGAATTGGGTTGTTCCATTCACAGTTGGAAAGTGCAAAAGAAAAAAAAAAGAAAAGAAAAGAAAAGAAAAGAAAAAAAAAAAAAAAAAAAAAAAAAAATCAATAACCGGTAAGAAAGCCAACGAGCAGCTTGATTTTCTAAAAATCTTGAATGATGCTGATTAAAAAAATACCTGATTTCAACGGATAATCCACAAAACTGCGCACGATTCCAAAACTAGACATAATAGGAATGAAAGCAAAAAAAGCAAAAAAAAAAAAAAAAAGAAAATTCCCACGAGTCGAATCCTTCACATTGTTGCAATGATTAATTTTGGGTATCTCCTCGGGGCTTCGAAGGGCGAGATGAAAAATGCGTTTCCATGTTTTTGTCGTGTAAAGTTGTTAACTCTTGCGCGCATCGCGACAAGGGCGCGCGAAGTGACGGGGATGGATTCGTCGAAGGAATGCGCGCGAAAAGGGGAGCAATGGGAAACAGTTACGAGCGCGAAACGGGGATGAGAACGCCATGCGAATCGCGGGGCTGAAAAGACGAGACTGAGTTGGACTGAGTGGGCCCCAAGGCAGTGCGTAAAATGGGTCTTTCGTTTTCTTCCAAGTTCGCGCGTGTCGAATGCGATCCGGTAGTTGCGCACACGAGCGAGCAGCAGAGCCAAGCGAAGCGAAGGAATCAGAAGGAATGGAACTTATGTGAACTTATGGAACACGGCTCGAAAGCGAGGAGGCGCTTTGGTGGAACTGGGTGGAACGCAGCTTGCGAACGGAAGCGTCCACCTGCGCTTCACGGGCCGCCTATTCCGCTGTATCTCGCCGCCGCCGCCGCTCGAAATGTGGCTCGATCGGCTCAATGCTCGCGCTGGCTGGCCCACGGCGCAGCAGGCACCGCGGGGCCCGCGCGGGGCCCGCGCGGGGCGGCCCCGTCAACCGGCGCCCGAGCTGTACGAGCGTACGTTACTCTATGCACGTGCCCCGTACTTGGCTGTGTGCGGCAAAAGTAAAAGTGTATTAGGCCTTTGTCGCTGCCTCCTCTCGCCAATTCCCCCAAGCTCCTTACACGCGCGTAGCTGCATGCAAGGAGCCCTTCCTTCCTGCTCTCGCTACACAACAATCAACGCTCGTTCCTTTCCTTCCTGTTCCTCCAACGTGCCCCCCCCCCCCCCAACCCAGCCACCTTCCCGAAAATAAAAACTCCCCGTTTATTTCGTTACGTTATCCTGCCCCTCCAGCCCTCCTGCTGTTCTACGGCCCAAATTATTCCATGCATCGCCGTCCCGTTCCCTTCTATCCTCCTCTCCCAGAACAAAAATCTACGATACACCCCGTTTTTTTTTGTTTTTTTTTTTTTTGTTTTTTTGTTTTTTTTTTTGTTTTTTTGTTTTTTTTTTTGTTTTTTTGTTTTTTTGTTTTTTTGTTTTTTTGTTTTTTTGTTTTTTTGTTTCTTCATATATATGTCTCACGCGCAAAGTTCTCAGATAAACCTACAAAATGAAAACCATCCTCATTCCTTCGAAGCCATTGGGAAATTGCGGTTTTCGAATTTTACGCGTTTCCTTTGGCTTTACGAGCAAAAGGGGGCTGGCTCCTCGTGAGCAAATTTCGAATGGGAAAAATGTATGTGTACAAATAGACGCGCAAATGCGTCATACTTGCGAATTTTAGTATGCATCGCCAGATCGTCAAAATTTCACGCGGCTGGCATAATTCGTCAATAATGGTTTTAGGAATCCCGAAAATTCGCGATTTAAAAAACTTGAAAATTAACAGCAATTAGAATTTACAGAAAAATATTCTTTCATATGAAAAATTTGGCCACATTATTCCAAATTTCTGGAATTTCAAAATTTCTCAACATTTTCTGATATTATAAAAATCTTCCAAATTTCGAATGCTATTTAATTCTTTGAAATTTCGATAATTTTAAGCGTCTATCATCAAATACTCGAAGCTTGGCTCGAGTTGTTGAGATTTTTCATAAAAAAACGAAAAATACTTGGAAAACATTTATGATTATCAACACAATTTACAAAATTTCCACAAATTTTCTTATATTCAACAAACCTGACGAATTTTGTTGAATCATCGATATAGTCTCGTCAACTTTCAATGTTTTGAATCTTCAAGTACG
Organism: Platygaster robiniae; assembly: GCA_028476575.1. Taxonomy (NCBI): domain Eukaryota; kingdom Metazoa; phylum Arthropoda; class Insecta; order Hymenoptera; family Platygastridae; genus Platygaster; species Platygaster robiniae. Next base: position 351,235 of record CM052022.1, read on the forward strand.
ATACGAAACATTTTCGGTTATTTTTCTATACTTTTCCGGTTTTTAATGACATTTTTACTATAAAATCCAAAAATATTGGTATTCATATTCCGAGTAAAAATTTCCACGATGAACAAATCTAAACAAGGAATTCAAATTTTCGAAAATTCTAGCAATTCTTCGAAATATTAATAATTATTAACACGTCTTTGAAATTCACCAAAGTTTTCTGAAACTCTACCGATTCCTCCAACTTTTCGGAATTATTGGCAATCTTAAAAATTTCCAAGTATTTGGACAAAAAAACGAAAAAATAACATGATGCACATTTTGATGAAATATTATAATAATGCGCAGTATGTGAAAAAATAGGAATATTTTCTTCAATTCTATAAATTTCTCCAATTCCGTAGAGTTACAAACAAACTTTTGAATTTTCAGTGTCTATACATTTTTCAGAATTTTCTACACTTTAAAGGTATCGCAAACTTTTTGCCCATTTTAAAAAATCGCGCTCTACCGCCCCCCTGGAAAGCAGGAGATTTCGAGAGCTTCCCCTCGGCAAACATTTTCCCATTTCTTGAATAAATCGAAATGTCGATACGGAATCCAAAAAAACATGGCGTTCCTTTCATCTCAAAAAGTTGCATTTTTACAATGCATGAATCTGATTTTTATAGAAATCCCCAAATTTCGATAGGAAAAACTACGTACAATGAAAAATTTTTTTCCAATTCCTCAGATCGGAAACAAATCAATTCGCATGTTAAAAATTGTCCCTTTTTAATAATGATACACATGGTGAAAGAAATTCTCGTAATTTCAAGTTGAAAATGAAAACATGCCAAGAATGAATGTCAAGATTTCAAAAAAACGAACGTAATTTTGAAAAATACAAAGGTTCAAGGTTCAACACATCAGACAGCTGTCGAAGCTGCGAAAAACTCGCACGACTGTTTCATTTGCTCGTTTGAAATGAGTGATTTTCGAATGCACGACGCAGAGAGATTGTATGAAATTGTGCTTATTTTTGAACGTTTGGGACTTGTCGCGCATGAATATTTTTTGGCACTCTGTCGAATTTGAAATAAAAATCAAAGAATCTTCGGCAAATGAAAAGAAAAAAGAAATATCGCAATAAATGATATGAAACATCTTTTTTGGATTTTCCCAGACTTTTTGGGAAAAATGTTGCGCGACTTTTCGAATAGTCAACAAACCAAGCACAAGTTGCATAATCCTAATGTTCAATCATCACCAGTCCTAAATATTGACAGTAAGCCCATGTAAATTTTCCTATTTTCGGTTTCTCGAAATGCAATAATGATTTTTCAAGAGCCCGATCATCGTTGCATTCGCTGAGAATGCTTGTCAAAATGTGCAATACTGATATTAGTTTTAGGGATTTATCGATTGCGAAAGAAAAGCCAACTCACGGTCCCCTGCGAAACTTGGTAGCTGTATTGCGTTCTCAATCTTGTCCTTGCTGTGAGCTCTTCCAACTTGCTTAAACTTGAAAAAGAATCGTTCATTTTATTTTTCATCGCAAAAGTACGTTCACGTTGAAGAAAAAATTTCTTCGCCTAAATTAAGAAGAGAATAGACAAATGCACTGACGAAAATAAATTTGATTGCGTGACTTGAAAATGTAAAATAAACGAATAAAACCACAGAAGAAGCATATGAATGTACAGTTCAATGACTTGTTCCAAAGCATGCTATAATTGAGCAAGGAAAAAGTCTGCGCGAGAAATACTGTTTGCTGATACTGAAAACATTGCTGGTGAAAATGGCGCGAGATGCGTAAGAAAACTGATGCGCGACATTATGAGAGAATAAGAAAAGTCATCATCACCTTTTCCGGGCTAGGCGCGATAGCTCCGAAGGAGGTCATGTGTATTTCGGTAAGCGGAGTCGGTGGCATTGCCATTTCCTGCGAAACAAGCATTCTCATTCAGATTACCACAATTATTATCTGTTTTTGCTTTTTTATTCAATAATCTTGTATCTGGATTTTCGTTACCTTGACAATCTCTTCGTATGCCATGATTTCGTCCGAAGATTCCGAATTCTAAGGAGGAAGAAAAAAAAACGCAATTTTTGTAGCAGAAATTCGACAAACAACAAGTTCAACCGGGAAGCGAAGATGGGGGGATCGAAGAAATAATGGCAATGGCGATAATTGGGGGAATGCAAAATCAGGAGAAATGACGACTCACGCTGTCGTCGACGCTGCTGGTGAGCTTGATTTGCCTGTGGGGCGGAGGCAGGGTTTGGCTGTTGCCGAAATTCAAGGGCCTGACGACGTTGACGTTGTGGCCGTTGGTCCCGATGGCGAGGGAGTTGTTGTTTATATTGCGGGTAGTCTTGAGGGGCAAAATGCCATGGGAGGGCGGGGGCCTTTGCTCGCCGAGGGGCGGGTGTTGCTGCTTCTGGAGGTGAACAACCGGGGGTGGCCGAGTATGGGCGCTGCTGTTACTGATGCTACCGCTACCGCTACTCCTCGAGGAGGGCTTTTCCTCGTGCTGCTGCTGCTGCTGCTGCTGCTGCTGGGCATGGGCATGGGCATGGGCATGGGCATGGGCATGGGGGTGGGGGTGGGGGTGGGGGACCAGGCCGACGGGAGGGAACGAAGGGGCGCTCGACGAGACGCGCCGCGACGCGTAATTCGTCTTGGTGGAAGACAGGCCGAGGCCCAAGTGCTGCACGCCCGGTTTCTTGAACTCCTGCTGCTGCTGGGGATTGGCGGCGGAGGAAGACAATGGGGCGCCGACGGCGGAGTGGCCTTGAGCCACGGAGGGGTTGCTGCCGTACTTGGACTTGGCCAGGTGCGACTGGCCCTGGGAATGGCGCGTCGACGCGCCGCTCTCCTGGCTCGGCACGCCGATCTTCGGCACGTGGTCCACGCCTAAGCTCCTCTCCGAGTACAGCATGTGCTTCACTGCCTCGTAGTTGCCCATCTTCGACTGGATCGCCTGCGACTCGTTGTCTGGCGATCCCTGCGGTTTTCATGCGATTTGCGCATCAGTACACGCGGTGGTGAGCATTTTTCATTTTTTCGACTCAGAAACAATAATGGCTCCTCCTCCTCCTCCTCCTCCTCCTCCTCATCGCTCGGAGCCAATCTTTTACCGATACGCGAAAGCTCGATCAACAATAATTCTCTCCCTTACTTCCCCCAACTTTCAGTCGTTTTTTTCTTTTTCATGAATTTTCAATTGACTTTGCACTCAATGCACAAGTTCAATAGGTGTAGCATTTAAGCAAGTTATAACTCTTCTTTTTCTTACGAATGAACACATTCCTATAATTACGTATTTATGTCATACTCGACAACTTTTGATGATTCCTCATATTACGTGCATATTCGTAAATACAGGAACATGAATATAATCATTAATATATTTATGTAATTTACATCAATTAATTATAACTACAATTATTGCGAGATGTATTTTATTCATTACAAAAATGAGACAGCAGTTACGAACGACAAAAATGTTTATCCAGCAAGCTTGAATATACACTTTGATTACAGTAACAAAAAATTTCTCTCATTGCGTACCTGCACATTGACTTGGCGATTTCGATATGCCAAGTGGACAAATAAATACATACAATATCACTATCATTGAACGAAAAGATTTTCAAAGAGGACCAAAGAACAAAGAAGATTATACGATCCGCAGCTGGAAAAGTGAACCAAGAAAGTTGCAATATTCGAAGGAAGTATTTTTTCTTTAATCGCTCACTTTTTTTAGATAAAGCAACTGGCTCCGAATGATGAAAGAGATTGTAAAATCATACACGAAAGACTATTGATTTTCAATGTATTTCTCAAGCTGAATTCACAAAATTCTTTTCATATTCAAATGCAAAGAATCATGCAAGTTGAAAATTTCCACTTCCATGGATATCACGCGAGCTCAAGTTATGACGACAACAGAGACGTTTTTCATATTTTTTCAAAATACTTTGAAACTGCAGGGTAAATGCCTTGAAGAAAAGCCCGAATCATTTTTTCACGCTCGCATGTCGAAAATAAATCATTGATTCTCGGGTTCACCGCTGGGTCGCGAAAAACGAATTCTCGGCCGCGCGACCCTGGGCCTAGCGGCGAAAGTCCAAAGCGAGCTTTTTCGTTGTTGCGAGAGACAGAGCGATAGGGAATCCTCCTTCGTAGCGTTTCTCCATCTCAGGTGGTACGTTCATTTTTTTCTCGGCCACGCGAAACAGCGATATCGTCGCGTCTTGAAACTCATATTTTCCAATCACAGCAGGTAAACAAACACAAGAATAAATGATTTTCGACACACGAGCGTGAAAAGTACACCTAGAGTATCAAGGAGCGCGTTTACCCGCATTTACTCGTGCGATTTGCTCACTCCCTAGCTCGCAAAACTCCGCACTCGTAAATGCTGGACATTTTCAAGTGTTACGAAATAGTCGTATTCGGAGCTCATATTCCTATCCTCCACAGAAATCAAAGTGCTTAGTTCATTATAATATCATATTAATTTGTCGATCGTTTGCATGTGCTTGAAAAAAAATAATTTCATGAGAATTGAAAGAATATATTTTTCATATATTTTTTAAAATAAACCTCATATTTCCTTTATTAAGTATCTAAATGAATAATTCACATTTCGATAGTTTATTCAAGGAATTATTGCACCCTTATCAAAGTTTCATGAAATTTTTAAAAATACATTAGAGGCTACATACTTTATTAAAATTTTGAAAGTTTTGTTATGGGAACGAATATTGTCCGGGATAATGGAACTTTTCAAATACTTTTTCCTGAATCCAAACTTTCAAATTAACGATTATAACGCACGACTCCAAGTTGTTCAAATATTTGTCAAATTTTCGAGTTGATTCCGAGAGAAATAAAAAATACACAGTTCATGAAAAGAGCATTGGTGAATGTATAGACGACTAAAAATTATAAATAACAAACAAAAAAAAAAAAAAAAAAAAAAAAATTAATGGAATGAATGTAAAAAAAAAAGTAGGTACAAATCCAAAAATAGTTTATAAATATTATTTGAAGAATTCATGAATGAAAAACAAATATTCAAATTTACAAAATATAAAAAAAACATCGACTAATTATATTCTTTAGGAAATTTTTCTTGCCTACTAATGAGAAAAGTCACGCAAGTAGATAAAATTCGATTTGTAACAAATGTCTCAATATATTATATCATTTCATCATCAGTATCATCAGTATGGTTTTATGACCACTATTTACAATAGTCCAACTTGTTGTCACAATTTACAATATTGAATTTGTAATGTCGGCAAATTTTGCATTTTAACTAATTTCTTATATCTTTGCAACAATTTTCTTCATACATATTTCTGATTATTGATAATGGCATAATTTTTTAGTGACATTCTTTACTTCATCAGAATTATGATTAGCATTAAAATAGACTATTATTCATTTTATGAGAAAGGTCTATTTAAAGTATAAAAAAGTCAATGAACAATACATTGAACAATAGAAATGCACGAAATTAGTGTTTTCTAAGGTTCGGATTTTTTTCTTTTTCGAATCCTAAACTTTGAGAAACGCTAGATCTTCATGTCTGAAATATGAGCGAGTTTTTAATAATTCTCGAAACGAGATATGACGTTTCATGTGTAAAAATGTCTTGAGAACGGGAATTAAAAGTTTTAAAAACGAACGTATCGAGAATTGACAAACTAAAGTGCTGTCACGTGTCGATGATCATACTGGCGAGGAATGGAAAGAAAACAACACATTTCACCAAACGTGTAGCTTTTGTTTTTACCTTTACGATAGAGGGAAAGAGCTGCCTATCCTCTGGATTAGCATTCGGTTGATTTTCAGCGACGCGAACGGTGTCGTAAGGATCCAGATCTGCTATACGCTTCAGTTCAGCCCGCTCTTGTCTCGCTTGTTCACGGAGCCGAGTTCTCTCCGGACTGCAACAATCATTCAGCCATTTTCAAATATTCATTTCCCGTGCCAATGAAACACTGCCCCCTCACACGCAAACATATTAATCGACAATTTGACGACTGCGCCATAATAACTACCATCATCATCATCATCATCATCATCATCATCATCATCATCATCATCATCATCATTTGGCGATGATTCCCTTGTGAAAAGCTCAATTACACTGGAATCTCATTCATATCCCCTCTCTTTCTCTCACTCTACTCTCGCCCCACATCTCCGATTTCAATAGATTTTTGGGATATAACTGAGAGCAGAGTGAGAAAGAGAGAGAGAGAGAGAGGACACGAATGAGACCTCAGTGTATTCAATTTACTCAAATATTATGTTACCTGGGTTTCGAAACTCCACTATAGTATAATGCTGAATCCATTTCGACGATATCTCTCCGCCGCGTATTTGAAATTTCGCGTGCACCTATGTATTTTCAAATTTTCATCAAACTGTCCAAAATTTTCAAATGCTGAAAAATCATTGAAACTTTGAATGAAAACTGAAAAAAATTCTGTCGAGAGGAATTGTGCAGAAAAGGAGGCTTCTTTTTTAAAAAGGTCGAATCGAAATTGAAGAAAACTGGCAGTACATAGTTTCAAGATAAAATAAAATGTCGCAAACAAAGACCACGGTAATAATAACAGGTCGCATTCCACAACATGACGCGAAACTGGTAGTAAATGAAGCTTTTTAAAAAATCACGAGGTCCATTTGAGCTTTAAAGCCAACCCGTGGCAGCAACCTTTTTTTCTTCGCTCTTTTCAGGATTCACGATGGGCGATTGGCTCTCGCTTGCCAACACGTAAAAAAAGAACCTATTGACGAATTGCTTGAAACAAGAGATACCCCACGAAGAAATGTTGTTTTTCAAGAAATATTCTTACAATGGCAAAACGTGGAATTTCGTTTTCTTCCCTGCAGCTTGTCAAAACAAATTTTTGAAAAAGATGAAATAGCGTCGACTGCGCACGACCATCACTTGATTCTTCTCTTCATTAGCTATATGTATTATACTGTAGTAGCTGCTGAAATTCAGAATTGAAAATATGCACGTCATTTCATTTCGATTCAATCAAAAGTTGTCATCAATTTGCATTGTTATTTACTGCTTCGGTTCAGTTATTGGGTCATGTAAAAGGCACCGCGGGCCAGATTTGGTTGAAAAAATTAAATGCCCAATCTGTGATTTTTTCGCCAAGCTTCATTTTTTCAATCAATGGCACTGTTACAAGTCACTATCAAGTGCATATAATTTGACTTTGTGGTAATAAACCAAATGTTTGAAATTTCCTGTCGATTATTTATAGGCTGTACTATTCTAAAACTTCCCACTGAGGGAAAAATTATGCCTTCCTTTTTCGCCCGGAAAGTATCCTTTTTTTTTCACTTTCAAATAACGTAGCGAGAATAATAATTTATTCGCAATTCTTTTATTTTTAGACAAACTATGAATAAACACATTATTACAAGTAAAATTTTGAGGAAACGATTGATTGGCCTCGGACAGCAACCTTTCGGACCGTAATATTAAGCATTATTATTTGAAAACCTAATAGCTTAACCACACACACACCTGATCAGTTTGATTCTTACAAATGTAGAAAATTGAAATTTTCAAGAATTTATAATAGAATGCGTAAAAAATATTGGAATTTAGAATTAGTTACAATTTGAAAAATGAAAAACTCTTTCATCTGTTGTTTAGAAATTACAATATACGACGTCGTAGTCGAAGAAAGTAGGGGAAAGAATCGATTTGAAAAAAATTACGATTAAACAATTCAAAGACCCGAAACAGCAAGTTATTTACGTAACATGAGAAAGGTATAAATCGTAAACTAAAAATACATAAAAGTTGTATTTAAATCAGAAGTCAAAAACCTTCATACTGCGAGAAACAGCAAATTTTTTAAATGCTTGAAAGTTTTTGCATTTATGATTATAAGTTCATTTTTCTTTTAGTGAAAACAAGTTGGTTCCAAATCAAGCAAAATTAAAGAAACAACCCGATCAAATCAAAACTCGGAATAAAAACGCCCATTTATAGAAAAAAGGATTTGAAAGTAAAATTTACGTCGAGATTATTGAAAAGAAATATTGTTCAAATTCGTTGAATAGTAAAATTGAAAACATCCAAAGAGAAAATGGCGACAGCTAGTAGTAACACATACATAACAGCACGAAAACCATTTGATTGTAAATAAATGATAAGATTATGAAAATACTAAGAAAACTATAAACTGCAAGAATTGAAAGCCACTATTTATTGCAAAATTTGTCTAATATTGTACAGTTATAAAATTTATTATTCTGTAACTTGAATTTCAAGAATTTGTATGAAAAATACTAGAAAATCCTTGAAATTTTATAGTTAGCAAAAAAAAAAAAAGAAAAAAACTATCTATGGAATATCAGCAATTTTTATAAACATCAGTTTTTCGAAATTGTGAATCCATAAAATTTCGAGTCCTACAGTATTATATATTATCGGAAAATTTATATCGAATGTCAAACGGATGCGAGGTAATCTTGGAAAGAGCAAAATCACTGAAGATATTAACAGTAACTTACCATGTTAGAAATAAATGGTTATAATTTGATATGAAAAGTGATAAATTTCATCGAGTAAATGCTCGAGTGTCGCTAGTTGATATTCAAAATGTTGCATGATTCCAGAATAAAATATTCATTTATACAATTCAAATACACATATTTTACATTTAAATACTTATCGATGTTAGTGACGTTTGAGTTTCCTCCCCTCCCAATAAAAATTTGCGTTGCCTGTTTCAAGTACTTGAATGAAATTTTGCAAATTTTTCCAGTACTTTTATGGGGATGCTTTCGCATATTTTTAGAATCTCGTTCTTCAGAATTCCAATACTATTAGATATTATTTTCATAGATTTTTCAGAAACGATATCCTCGTAGATTTCCAGCTCTTTTCCAATTTCTTGTATTTTTAGTACATATTCATTTGGTTTGAATATTTTTCCTTCTTATTTTTTAAATATGTACATCAATGGAGGCCGGTGCTTGGAAGTTGCAAATTTAATAGTTTTTTAAAAAGTACTTATATAAATATTTGAAAAAATTACGTCCCGCACAGGATTTTAGAATTTGATGGACTGCGCTCGTGCACCTGTTTAAATAATTTTTGAATAGTTTCATCAGTATTCATCCAAGCTTTTAGAAAATTTACCGAGTATTTTATAGATTTCTCGTACTTGACTGGTCAAAAATTCAGGCAAATCCAATGAAACCTACAAGCTTTTTCGAAAGCTTTTAGATGATACTAATTTACGTTTTCTTACGAAATTTCCCTACCAACTCAACATATTTACAGATAACTATGTAAAATTATCATAAAACAGATATTATGCATTCGTTTCTCGAGTCACGTATAATAATGATTATAAATGCAAATACAGAACTGAAACAGTGATTTCCAGTCAGTATAATATGAACATAAATTTGATCGAGACAAATTGCAGAGACAATTGCTTTTCATGGTGTAACTTTCCAATTCAAAGGGAGGATTATAATAATATTGTCGAATATTTTGAAAACGCTGTTTTTCACACTCTCCATGAGAAACCCATAGCAATAATCAAATTAGATGAAAATTATCCCTGTAAATAAGACGGCATATTGAGTTGTGCGTGAGAAAAGTTGGAGAGGAAAAATGTGTTTTCGAATGATGGCAGATAGATAGAACAATATGAGCCGTCATTGTTTTTGGCCGCTACGGATAATTTGGAACGCCGTGAGTGTAGGTGCGCGTATCAAGTGGCCCGCCAACATTGACTGTGGCGTTGTTGACTTTGGCGTTCGGTCGACCGCGCGCGCGCGTGTCGTCCATTGGCACGAATCAATCAAGGCACACGCGTGCTCATAAATTCGGTCAAGTTTGAATGAAAAATCATGAAAATGAATGTGTGCGCGAGCCTGCTTTCATTGACTGCAAAGTTGCACTCTTCGGTTTCTCTTGGCTATGCGCATTGTATTGTATTGTATGCAAGCACAGTCTCAGAGAAGCCAGCGGTACGACCAACTTTTTCAAACTTGTCGATTCACTTGCCCTAGCCTGTGTAACTGACTGTAAATGACACTTGCTGCAATCCTATAGGACTGGAGTTTTTTTGACTCTTAGAAAAGTGCGACTCATCCGAAAGACTAGGGGACAAGCAAGACACATTTTTGGGTCCTTTTTTCTCCGATACCTGCAATATTTCCCATCATCGAAATAAAAGGTTATTTACAATACTTATTCAGCAAATAGGATATGGCTCGTACATGTTCCTCAAGTTCCAAACGTTGGAAAGTAAATGTCGAAAACCAACTCGTTTCCATAGTATCTCTCGTGGAGCGATATTACTAATTGTTGGCGTCGAACAAATATTACTATCCAATGTTGCTTAATATTTTTTTCACAACTCGAGTATCGAAAAATCGATTTACGGGGTCTGACGAGCATGGCGTAAATGAGCGATTTCAGGTTGGTTCATTTACTCCACTCGATTTCATTTACCTCACTCATATGGGTGAGGTAAATAAAAGTCACTAGTTTTTCATGTTTCTTGTTGTGGTATGTTGTAAAATCGATAGAATCGATTATGAATATCTATCGTTCGAGCGCAGCTATGTTCACGTTTGTTGACATTTGTACCATTTGAACGATTGTTCAAATATTGTCAATAATGGCGTCGTTATCCGAATCGAAAAACACGGGAAAAGAAAAAATGATTGGGGAAGTGCAGGAAGTGAGCATACCTGATGAAATTTTGGCTGCGGCCAAAAAAGCTGAAGAAAAAATAATTCCCACAAAGTCCAAGGTACGGTACAATAATGCATACGACGCATTCATGAAATGGAAAAAACAAAAAGGGTCGCCGTCATTCTCCGAAGAAGAATTATTGGCCTATTTCGGAGAATTAAGCGAAAAAATGGCACCCTCATCACTGTGGAGCACTTTTTCAATGTTAAAAACAACATTACTGTACCGCGAAAAAGTCAATCTGAATTCCTTTACTCGCTTGGCGACATTTTTGAAAAGGAACGGTGAAGGCTACAAACCAACAAAATCAAAAATTTTCAAGCCTGAGGACATTCAGAAATTCCTGGAGGAAGCTCCAGACGAGATTTACTTGGCAACTAAGGTAATTCCTGGCACAAGTGTACCACTTGATGTTGTTTATGTTGAAATTTGATTTTGTTGAAGTTGATTTTAAAATGTAACTCATAACCTCAAACTAAAAAAAATCGAAAAATAAAAACAAATTTAAATGTGAACATATATAATCAATTTTATATTTCCACATTTGTTATTAAAAAAAGTTATATATGTAAACAACATTCAGTAGTAATTCTTATCCTAGAAAATACCCAAAACTTGGAAAACTTGAATAATTTTTTGAGTAGTTTGTATTACTTTATAAATCTTGAAAGCTCCAAAAAATTAACAAACATTGAAGAGATTTCACAATGATTAATTAATCTAAAAAATTAAAAAAATTGTAAAACCTGTTTCAAAAATTTTTTGGGAATAACTATTGTTGTAGATTGTTTGCATTTTCGGCGTAACAGGCGCGTGTCGAGGTGGAGAGTTTTCAAAAATAAAAATGCAAAATGTGAAAACAGAAGGCCGAATGTTTATGGTGAAAATTGAAGACACGAAAACAAAAATTGATCGCGACTATGCGATTAGTGCAAACTTTTATGATCTAATAAAAAAATACATAGATCTCAGACCAAATAATACTACCACTGATCATTTTTTCATTGCTTACAACAAAGGAAAATGTATATCCCAAAACATGGGAATCAACTCATTTGCAAAAGTTCCAAAGACTATCGCTACGTACTTAAAATTGCCAGATGCTGAGAAATACACCGGGCATAGTTTTAGGAGAACTTCCGCCACAATTCTATCGGACAGTGGGGCTGATTTTTTGACAGTAAAACGGCATGGAGGGTGGAAATCCTCAGCTGTCGCAGAAGGTATGAAAAAATTGAGGAACCTACATGTCTAGTTTGAATAAAGTAATGTCAAACGTCAAATTTTTCAGGGTACGTTGAAAACTCTGCCACAAAAAAAAAGAAAAACTGGCGATTTAATATCAACGATGATCAACTACAATTCTGATGATCAAGTACAAAGAGGGAATCTAAACATTGTGTCACAAACTTCTACAACCAAAAAACATCAGTTCGTACCGTTCGCTAAACCATTGCAAAGAACATATAGCTTAGACTTGACACTAAACAGAACTGAAAACGTTGGAAATCCTGCTATGAATTTTCAAAATTGCAACGTGACTATCAATCAAATCCAAAATAAATAAATTATTTTGAAAAGCCACGTATGATAATTATGTAAGAATTGTAACTGTGCCAATAAAAAATTGTAATCACTCTTTTTCGAAACGATTGTTAATAAATTTATTTTTTCCAAATTGTCATGATTATAAGAAAAATAATATAATGAATGAAATTAATTGATGATCATAAGAAAAATAATATTATGAATTAATGAGATGAATTATGATTATAAAAATTATAAAACAAAATTATTTCATTGAATTTGTAAAATTTAATTAAATTAACTTTACTAATTAAAGAATTATATGAAATTTTTTAAAAATTGTATTATGACATAATAGAAATTATAATTTGAATGGAATAAAATAATAATTAGGAGAAAAATAAAAGCATAAATTAATTATATTAATGATTATTATTCAAATGATGAAACTAAATAATTTATTTGAATTTGTGAAATGATATGAAATCAAATTTAATAAATGAATAGTCAAGAATTGTCTTTAAATTTTTTTTAGGCATATGTAATAGAAATTATAATTTACAATTCTACGTTTTTCCTTATCCCGGGGGGGCTGAGGCTTTTTAATATTTTTCTTTAAATAAACTAAATTTTGCCTTAACTCGGGGGGCTCCGCCCCCCGAACCCCCCGTCGTCCGCCCCACCTCCGTGCGGGTGAACACCTTTTTCAGATTCAAAGAATTTATGATACAAGGAATCGCGATTATTACGTGCTGACAACAACGTGTGCTTCGTATTTCGAAACTTCACCAAAGATCCCGTCCCTGAGACCCACCTCGACGCGGCCCCCTCTGGAAGTTTTATATACCCCGTATACCCCACCGATTCATACGACCCTGCACCGCCAACTTCACGTCTATGGTAAAACTCCCGATACTCAACTTGTTGTGTAATGTACTATTACTTTAATCTTGGGTGGAAATGGAAAATCAATTTTGTTCTCTTCAACGCTTAGAACCTCACGCGTATGTCCTTACTGTGACCAATGTCTTGTCAAATTCGCTGGTGATTTCTCTTCCAAATTGCATCAAACTAATAAACACATACCTGATGCATGTAATTCGAGAGGACAATTATTTACAAATTTTTTACGATATTTATTCGAAATTATTGACCGGCGCATTGAAAACAAAAAGGCATAAAAAATCGACAAGGCCGACAAAGAACCATTATTTACCCGAAGAAAAACATGTACAAGCTAATATCAGAGAAAAAAAATCCTCTAGCTGCTGCTTTTCAACACTTTTTGATCGTAACGATAAACTTGACGCTCTCTAAAGAAAATATTCGTCGCACTTGCCATCATGATGAATTACAAAATTCATATATTTTTTATTCTCGTTTAATTTAAAACCTTTGGAACTTGAGGTACGTAGCATATACGTTCGAATGAAAGGCAATGAAATTTCAATACCAAGCAGAACAATAACATTCAATGCAATGGCCAATTTACAGAAGGTACATACATACACATGTAATTAATTCTTTTCCCCGATTTCGGTATTCGGCTGAATGCGAATTATGTTGAATGCGCCATTTTTCGGATTCGCAAGTCAATGACTTTGATGCAGATCGAATTTGACACATGGCTCTATTTTAAATCGTGTGCTACATTATTTCGTATTTTTTATATTTTGTTTTATGTACATTTTTTTCAATCTTAAGGAAATCTTCCGTTTCTTCGAAGTATGATTTTTTCTATAATTTTCAGATAAAAGTCTAAAAATATGAAAAGTATTGAAAAATTACGTGAAACTGTCAAGTCCTCAACACTTGGTATCGTGTAAAAATTCCGAAAAGTTTGAAACTATTGAAAATTATGACACATCGACGAAAATTCAAGAAAATTCCGGAAATTTGTACAGTTTCAGAAAATATTGGAAAATTTTGTAGCTTGCGGCGTTATTATCATTATTTTATCAAATTATGCCTGTATGTTTTTACATTCTTTCAATAAATTCCGAAAAACTGGGAAATTTTTCAAAATTTGACGCGTTAAACAAAATTTCATTCGTTTCGAAAAGTTTTGAATGGTTTTTATGGTTGAAATCTGTAAAATTTTTTGAAATTCTAAAAATTTGTACCATTTCAGGAAATGTTGATAAATCTTGCAAATAGTGTTCATGGTCGTACTTTTTCAAAATATGCGTAATAATGTTCATTTCATTTACGGAAAAAAGTAAGAAACATGCCAAGTATTACAACAGTACCCAAAATCTTTACGAGTTGTGGACAAATTTATAGAAAATTCCAACATTCCTATGAATTTATCATGTGTTTGGACTTGAAAAAAATTGTAAATATCAAGCATTCTAAATGATTCTATGAAACTCGGAAAATGTATGGAATTTCCGAAAATGCTTGTAAATTTTGTAGATTCTCTTCGCCATCAGAATTTTCCTTTGAATAAATACGCATCATGTTTTTTCCTTATCCAAGAAAAATGTAGAAAACTTGAAAAGCATTGAAAAATAGGAAAAATTTCATAGAGTTGAAGAAATTTTCATAAAATTTTGTCTCAAGTTTAAGAATATTCGTATAATACGGTATTGTGTTTGACTTTCGAAAATTTTCGAAAAATTAGAAAAGATTGAAAATGTAACGAATGGTGAATAATTGTAAAATATCTGAAAAGTTTGTAGATGAAATGCCATAAAATTTGTACGAATGTTATGGATTGTGGCAAATGAAGAATATAATTCTGTAAAAATACAGAAACAATGTCGTATCCTCAACATTTTGTTCGCACAAATACAGTTGATGATTTCGAAAATTTCACTAAAAATATGGGATTCGATGAAAGTGCTGGAATGTTTTTAATCACGTTTGTCATTTCGTACGAAAACTCCTTCCGAGTAATGTAGATTTCCACAAGTCGCAAAACGTTGGGGAATATTTCATGGAACGGAATGAGGAAAAACTTGTCACAAAAAAGCATATAAGAACAAATAAAATGGTTTCGGACGGATTGAAAAATGTTAAGAGCGTTTCGCAGGAAACGCAAATCTCGAAGGTATGAAAAAATTGTTCACTAAAACATCCAGAATGAGAAATACCAACGTATTTTCAGAAAATCAGGTCACATGTGTCTTATGAAAAATTGCAATAGAGTCAGTGTGCGATGTTTATTTTCCTAATCAATCGTCGAAAATTGAGAAGAACGATACGCTAAATTGGTGGATGAATAGAAAAAGAAGGTGTAAAGTATTTTCCAGCTATTTATTGGACAAACGCAATATGCCGTGCTGAAAAGTCTAAAAATCTGAGGAAGAATATAGGCTCTCGAAATGTCACGGAATACGGCCAAAAAAACTGTCAGGTGTAATAACACGCGTCCGGAAATGCCGGGACACGAATGGCGGAAGAAGCTGATTTGGAATGTTGTATTCCTGATGCTGGAAAAAAGGTCGAAAAAAGGTCTATCTCTGGATAGATTTGACATCTAGAATCTAGCGAATGCGGACCAGCGTTTGTCCATATAATTAATTGATCGGGGTCCGTCTATTTTCGCGTGGCTCGTGTGTGCGCGCCTGCGAGGGGCAGCAGCGCGTGGTGTTTACGAGGCATGCATTTATCAGGCAGTGTTGCCGGATCAGTGGTTTTTCCATCGAGTCTAGCAAAAGCTCTCTTTTCTCTTTCCCTGCTTGCACCGCATGACAATCCTCGAGAAAGCCCATGCGCTACGACGCCTTGGCGTTGTTCGGAGTTGATGAACAGTTCTCCTTAATTTTATCGAAGGAGCGTTCGCCTAAACCGTCTACTCACGATTTCCAGTCGACTTTTCGACGTTTTTCCAAATTTTCGTGAATTTTTAAGCTTACAAGCGAGGATCCGTTTGACTTTCCATCCCGAGCTAAATGCCCATGGTTTCGAGATGGTACAAGGTATTTTTTTATCGATTCTTCAATAAAATGTATGATGGACTGCAAGCTCAGAAAGTTGTTTTGGAGAACAAGGTCGTTAAAAATTAAGTAAAAAAATAGATGATTTTCAATAAATAGCATTTGAAGAAAAAATCACTGTAAGAAAATGGGCTCATTCAACTGCAGGGTTCAAAGGGTTGAAAATATTGTTCCAAGTAATCAACTTTGCTAAGCTAAACAAGTTTGTGAATTGCATTACGAGGAAAATTTGAAATTCAACCAAGATGTGTCAATGACAAGTTGATATGATGTGGGACTGTAGAAAATGTTTAACTTGTAGTTTTGGAGACGTAAAAGTTGAAAAATTTACAACTCCCCAGGTAAAATCTGGAAATATCGAAAAATTTAAATTAGCCTTTTTTTAACTTGGCGATTTGTTCAAAATTGCAAAAGTACTGTTTCAAGTTACCTGAGTCTTCTAAAAAAATTGCGTATATTTGCAATTGCATGTACATCGTGGAATTTTTTCATTGCCAAAAATTCTTGTGCAATGTTGGACTATTTCTGCCAGTTTGAAAAATAATTTTGATATTTTCAGGAATGCTTGAGAATGCTTAGTGAGTAAAGAACATGTCCTAATATTGTGTTCTCGTTCATAAAAATGCTCATTTTATTGGTTCTTGATGAATTATTATTATTATTATTATTATTATTATTTTTTTTTTTTTTTTTTTTCCTCAATTTAATAAAATACGACGTGGAATATTGAAAAACTCGCATTGGTATAAAATCAAGATTTTCAAGGAACATGAAGTAATTGAAAGGACATTCTTTTCACTTACCAGGAAACGAAAAAAACTTGGATTCTTGTGAATTTTGATCGGTTAAAAAGGAATTTGGCACAAGCAATTCCGAGTGATTTATACTTGGAAATTCAAAGAATTCTAGAAAATGTGTTTTTTGCAGATTGTTCCAGGAGAAGAGTCTGCACGGTGAAAAATCACGCAGTTAGAGAGTGTGACAGTTGAAATGAACTTGGCAAGTTGGAAGAAGTTGCGTTAGAATAAATATCATCAGAGTGTGAATGTACACGTTTGATAATTGAAGTGGCGGAGAAACGATTGCAAGAAATTTCATGGAAATGCTGTGGCAGAGGACTAGTTTCAGGGAATCGAAAAGAAAAATGGCCGTGAATATTGGAAAGGTCAACGTCCCTGGAGTGTCGAAAGAATGAAGAAAAGGAATCCCAGGGTTGCGAGAGATGGCATGCACAACATTGTGGGCACGTCGAGAAAGTTGCGCGTGCTGCTGCCGATGTCAACGAGCGGGTTAAATGACAATGAGGGGAATACGAGGAGCATCTCGAAATTACCGTGGCTTCTTCATGACAGCGCGTGTTCCGCAAGGTGCCAATTCACGTTGTCACGTGCTCGCCGAAAAGCCCGCATTGGTGGCGGCACAAGCGCCCCATCGGCGTCGTCATCGTCTCGCTTCTTTTTTCCTCCCGCTTCGCCATCCGGCACGACAACAAAAACAACCAAGCCACGAAGACGTCGACGAGTGATCCCCTTTCTGCTGCTGCTCCAATGACGACAGCGCGATCACCGCTAAATTTCATTTATCGTTGCTTAGCAGTAGCGGACGAAGCGCAACGTCCCCGATCCCGAAGACGCGCCGTCATCTCCGCAGAGTAAACACCGAGGCGATGGCGAAACGCACGTTGTTTCCTCGTCGCACTCGAGGCAACGGCAAATTAAATCGTCGCGCACCACGCCACGGGCATTATTGCGATAATGCGCTGTGCAGCGTACTATTGGCAGAGGAGAGAGCAAGGACGAGATCGGATCTTTTCCTCCCCCTGCCTGCCGCGCAGCACTTGGCCCGCGGCACTTGGCCCGCGCGTATGCGTGAACGCACAACAGTGACAACAACGCGGTGCGCGCGACGACGAAACGCACACGCGAAATCGCGATCCAAGGCCCGACAAGCTTGCTGGGTTTTCGCAGATTTCCTGCTGCGCGCTATCGCCGTGCACTAGAGTCTCGCGAAATAAATAAAACAACGCGCGTACGCGAGCACGTACACTTGCTCGTCTTCCCTCCCCCTTCCTCCCCCTTCCTCCTCCCAATATACACGCGACTCGTTCCTTCTCTCGGTTTCTGCTGCTTCCTCGATTGCCACCACTAATGCACGACACTCGACAACACTGCACAACACTATGCAACCATCGTCATCATCATCAGCACGATGACGATGATGGTAATGTTTGTTTTCCTTGTTGCACTTCAAGATGGGATTAGAAAAAAAACATACACGCGCGCCCGTATCGTGCCTTAGAATGACGCGAAGGGCCACAGGTGGGCAACCACGACGACGCGAGCACGATTAATCGGCTCTTTCCAAATCAAGCGACGATTCGCGGATTTCGCGAAAGAGTCTCTCTCTTTCGAGTTGTTCGCGAGGGTGACACTTTTTTCGGGAAACTCTCACTCGCGGGCGCGGAAGCCATATTGTCCCCCAAGGAGAGGAAAGATGGCGCTCTGATTCGTGGATGAGAGGAATACGCGCGATGAGAAGGGGGGGACGACGACGACGACGACGACGACGACGACGACGCATTATTCACAATTATTATCGCTTACCTTTTCAGCTGCTCGACGCCATTTTCAGATTTTTTCAGGGCCGTACACACCCTGAAGATTATCACATT
Source organism: Platygaster robiniae (assembly GCA_028476575.1). Classification (NCBI taxonomy): domain Eukaryota; kingdom Metazoa; phylum Arthropoda; class Insecta; order Hymenoptera; family Platygastridae; genus Platygaster; species Platygaster robiniae. The sequence continues at coordinate 370,119 of CM052022.1, forward strand.
ATCATTCTCGACTTGTCGTTTTTTTTTTTTTTCAAAGAAATTCAAAGCATGACAAAAAATGGAACACTGGACAAAAGAGTATATTTTTTGTCCACCTTCATTTCGCAAGATAACGATGGAACCAAGGCCGTCGCAATCAGGGGGGCCAAGGGGTCACCTGCTTCTCCGGGAATAGGGAACTTGAACAAACTCCATCACACGCATCTGTTGGACAAATGTAAAACAATCGATATGTATTTTTTCGTTTTTTTTTTTTTTATTAATTTAGAATAATTTAGACTTGCAGGAGATACAGAGGGTTCAAAATGTGGAGTGGGAGGTGTGACGTCAAGATCCATTGTCTGTATATGAACGGTGGCGTCACGTCATTTCTCTTTAATCTCTGTATCTCTGGAAATTTCCAGCCTATCAAAAAAAGCAAAAGTACGTGTTAGTTTTTTTTTTTATCTCCAGTTTACATCTAAAATGGTTTCACAACGTTTTTTCAAGTCAAGTTCCCTATTCCAATTTTCTATTCGAGAGTGCATACACAGTTATCTTAAAAATTAAATCGAAACACTAAGAATCTCTAAAATTCAAATATCCAAAGTATATCGAATTTTAGAAATACGTATTAGAATTTTTCGAGATATTTGCATATCTTTAAAGAACCTAAAAAACCTACTAAAATTGAGTTCAACTAAATAATACCAAATAGCCATTTCATTGAATAATTTAAAAATTACTAAATATCTATAAAAACTTGTATCCTAAATCGTCCAATTATTTTTATATATAAAAACCAGAAAATGATCCAAACCTTAAAATTACTGAAAAAAAAAAAAAAAAAAAAAAAAAAAAAAACACCACTAGTATTACATGTGTAACAACAAGTACCTTTAAAAATACTGATTCAGGGAATTTTTTTTAATACCCGAAAATTGCTGATTTTTTATTGAAGACGATGAAATTCTCAAGTATGATAATCCACGTTAATAATGAAAAATATATTTGAGAAATTTATAAATAGTATCAAGTACCGAAAATCCTTGAAATACCTGAAACCTTCGCGGATATAATTTAATGCATGAAAATACCAACAATCTATGAAATATCTCGAATCCTGGAGGAGATCAATGTAGAAAATTCCTACAAATATGAGATAATCCTTTTGGAAATGAAATAGTACCGTGATTTTTCACGGAAAAATTGAAGCTTGCAAATCGATTACTAACATGTTTAGATGCTGAAATGAATATTCATTTATTTACATTGAGAGGAGGAATATACATATTGACCCTTTGGCGTTTGAGTTTGCTCCTCCAATAAAAAATGTCGTTACGACGCCCCTGGATGAGGTCACGCATGTTTTTATCAAAGTAACTTTTGTAATGCGAAAGATCGATTGTATGTAATATGGATTGATGAAACTGGCATCATCCTACATTTTTTCTATGAATCGTCGATTGATTTCGAATTTTCGAATCATCCACGGACCGCCATTTTCAGCTCTCGCTCAACTTACTCTACGCATAATCGCATATTCACGTTTCTCACGCACCGACATTGTTTTTTCTCCTCTTTTTTTTCCCTCTCCGCTAAAATTCGTTTTTAGATACAAAGAGAAATGGGGCGGGGAAAGAGGCAGCAGTAAAAACTTGCAGCCTTTTTTTACTCACGGCTGTCACCGCTTATTCTCTCCCGTTTCCATTCCAGAAAATGTCATATCAGTTGCTTTTGCGACAATCTCCTTCGAAGTCATTGAGCTCTGAAGATTTGGAGATATCGACGACTGGATACAGGAACCAGCAGAATTTTCCAACTTGTAGACGACACCCAAGGCCGCTTCACGAGGCATAATTATGTTGCCGAAATTGGTCAAGCGCATCCGAAAAGTGAAAAAAAGGAAAGAAAATATAATAACACACGCATTTGTTGCTAGTTTCTACAGGTTTGCTTGTGCTGTTGGTAGAATCGAAATACAATACTTGAAGATATTACCAGGGACACGTCGAATCACACGAATATGCGGTGATGTGAAATAATCATTGTCGAAATGATACTTATCTTGATTATGTAATTTTTTTGAATTTCATTAATTATGTTGCACAAGCGCGTCAGGCGTTTGTAACATAGAATTTTTGTGTATTTATAAACGCGAGTTGTTTTTTCATACGAGATTAAACCAATGAAACATGGATTATTGTGATGACAATGACGATACAAGAAATAAAAATAATGCGTTGAGAATCAATGGGCGTTGAGCGATGGGTTCTTTTGGTTTTTGATATCTCAGCGCATGAAACGGTCTCCCCTTATTTTTTTCCATCTCACGCTTTTCGCGACTTGTTCCTTTTTCCTTGCACCGGCTTCTTTTCTAATCGGAGTGGGGAGGAACTGGAAATTTATGATGAAAATTGTTTAACACCTCGTACGGCCTTCCTTGTATACATTTTGTTATTCTCATATTCCATAGCATTTGATTCATCGAGTAATTGAGCGCAAAATTGTTCTCAACACTATCAGGATGAAAAATGTGAGCTGATGTCCAAGTTGTAATCCCGTCAACTTGATCATGTTTTTACAAGACAAATTGAAGAGTTGTTTGGCATTTTTATATTTTCCAATTTCACATTGTGGCATTTGAATTTTCTTTCATTCAGCACTAGAGTACGTTTACATACCGAAAATGTGACTTTAGACTATTGCGCTGGGGTCGTATAAGGGATGGATGGATGCAAGTGAGCAAGGAAAATAGCGAAATTCCCGAAATGACAGGGAAACGAAAGAAATGTCGAGAATGAGTAGGAAAGAGCCAATGAAACCTACTCGACGGATTGAAATATAATTCAAATAAACGTTTATTCCAAAACTGATACATATGAATGCTTTCCAATTGCGCTACCCATAATTCAATTTTCTTAGTTGCATACATTTAGCGCTAGCCTAATATACATATGATCCATTGGAATCATTGCAGTAAGATTACTTTTTTAAATCTCCCTCTCAATTAAATTCATGTTCTCTCTCTTCTCGCGGCATTTTCAACATACGTACAAATGAATGTAAAATGAATCGACCTGCTACGATTTCATTACTGCTAAAGGAAGGGTCTATTCGACGAAATCGATTGGGATACAATAATGTTTAAGTATAATCTCCCGTTAAATCCAAGTCATGCCTTTTTTTTCACCCCCCTTGAAAAATTGCCAACTTCGCCTCACTGGCCAAATGCAAGGAATTGAAATTAGAAAGGAAAAACAATCGACAACGACGACAAGGCACATGGAAAAATGCCGCGATGATCTGAACCACCGGAAAAAAAGAAAAAGAAAAATCGGAAAAAACAAAAACGGAAAATAATAGCAGAAGGGAAGAAACTCGGAAAAAAGGCACTTTTCGTCGAGTACTACAGCGTACGAGGTTGGAAAAGGTGCCTTATTTTTCTACTCGTCCCTCAACTTTTTGGCAGACGACCATTGAGAAGAAGCTCTTGGTTTTTTCATTGTTTCCCTTGCGTTCCGCTTGTTTCGCCATAAACAACACTTGATTATTTGCGCACGAAAACACGTTGCACGCCCGCTACTGCTCTGGATGTAGAGAGAGAGAGAGAGAGAGAGAGAGAGAGAGAGAGAGAGCGCGGTCTCCTCCCTTTTTTCCTCCTTCCCTCTCTTGTGAAAATGTCGAGTAGTAAAATGCTTTAAAACCTCGCCCTGATGTAGACGGCCGAGACGTCGTGTTTCCCGTAGCCGAGGCGTTTCGCGTGTTTGTAGATTTCGTTGGCCGCGGCGGCCAGGGGAAGGGGCTGCTCCAGCTGATTGCTCATGTCCAGGGATAATCTCAGGTCCTTCTGCATGTGTTCCAGGGGCAGTTGCGTAGAGAAGCCACCCTCGATTATCGCTGTAAAACACAACAAACGGAAAACCCGAGCATTACACGATTTTTCATCCACAAACCACGCATCACGCTCGACCATTGTGTCACTCATGCCGACGCGAATCCAAATCATCCTCATCTCATCTATCATTGACAAGTGCTCAATGCTGCAAGCTTTCAAGTTTTGGAGGCTCGAGAATCCTCGTTGTTTCAGTATGAAACGTATATCTTGCAGAATCTTGTATCGAGAACATTGCATCCTCATACATTACGAGGCAGGCAGTACACGGACTATCTGTACTTTCGGCGCTCTTCGATCCTCCCGCGGAATGCAGAGAAAACAAACGACTCGGGAGATTGAATTGCCGAGAAGTGCGCGCGAATCGCGGCCGGTCGCTTGCACGGCAGGCTACGCTAATGAGAGATGAGAGGAGAGCGCGCGGGTCGTGAAAAACGGACCTTTTCCTTTCTCGAGGACGGCGGGACAGGCGAGGGAGGTGAGCTCGATGATCTCGAGCACGTCCTTCTGCTGGAGGCCGGCGCGATCGGCGAGGGCCATGCTCTCGGCGAGTCCGGCGAGCGCCACGCCGGCCGTCAGCTGCAGCACGAGGTTCATTTTGCAGGCGCTGCCGACTTCGCCGAGGAAGTAGGTGTTCTTGCCCATGGCCTCGAAGCAGCTCTGGCAGTCGTTGAAGACCTTGCGGTCGCCCGCGGTGAGTATGATCAGAGTGCCTTCCTGGGCCTGGGTCTTGCTGCCCTGGATTTGGGCCTCGAGGTAACGGCCGCCCGTCTTGAAAATCGCCTCCGCGATGTCATGCGACGTCTCCGAATCGATGCTCGTCATTTCGACGTAACTCTTGTTCGAGTTCATGTCCGCCAGCGCGCCGCAGTTACCAAACACCATCTGCAACGCAACGGCAACAGAAACATTTTATCATCGTCATCGACTCTTCTTCATCTGCATCAGAGCCGCGAGGACTTGATTTCTTTTTGAAAATCGGACTTACGTCTTTTGCCGCTTGGGGATCCGAGACGCACGAGAATGTGATATCGGCTGCTTGAACAACGTCCGATGGGGTCAGTCCTTCTTCCGCGCCAGCTTTCACGAAATCCGCACACTTCAACAGAGAACTTTTTTTAAAATAACAATCAATACTGCGATGAATGTTTCACAGAAAAATCACGTCCCCTCCAGTGCCGCATTCACTTCAACTTGACACAACTCAAAGCAACGTATCAGTATTATGGGTATCAATGTTGAATTTGCAGTACACGCCGAAAAACTCGCCAATCAAATATCTGCATTTCAAAAATAGAACCAACAATCAATGAATTGCCAGCAAAGTGAACGTTTCTCAGTAATTTTATACTTTCGAAATTGATATTTTAGTAATTCGATAAAGAATATCAAAATATAATATTTGACCCCGAGTAATTTGGGTCTTGAGTTTTTATGAATTCTTACATCAATAAAGAATCTTGACATGTTTTACGCATCGTGAGAAATTTCTCTGTTCAATTGTCTGTTCAAGTCATGGGAGAATCTATGAAAAAAATAGACACTCTTAAAATAATTATACGCCATCTATCAATTCAAAGGCTGCAATTTCATCGATTTCAATCGATTTGGATTTTTTCAAGTACGTCGCATCAAAAGTATATATCAACTCAAGATTTTCTGAAAAAAACCTTTGCCTTAAAACTTGCTGTGAAATTTTTTCTGAAAGTAAAAGTGCGAAAAAATTGTCTAATCAATATCACTCAAGTTTTATTAATAATCATACCACCAGGTGGACTCATTTACAATATAAATTTCAAAGACATGTCAAATATTTCAAGAAAATTCTTTTTCTCATCTCGTGCATTGAACTTGGTATACTTTTCAAACATAGTACCTGAGAATTCGACTGATTATAATACAAAATATTATTTGCGTGGAAATTTTTCGATGACGATATTCGTGTCCACGATATTTCAAACATGGCGTTAGGATCGAGTCTGTGCAAGATGTATGCAATTTCGCATTTTCAGACTGCATCACGTTACATATTGGAGAAAGGCGATGTCAAGAAACATTTGAAATTGCGATTCATCAATCGAATTATCGACATGAAGATATCGCTGAAAATCGATAAAGTATTCGCATATGTGTAGGTACATATGCATTCCAATTGGACTAAAGGAGCCCACGGAAGGAGCAAGTAAAGTGGATTGCCAGAGAGAGCAATTCTCTCCCCTCTCCCCTCTCTCTCTCTCTCTCTCTCTCTCTCTCTCTCTCTCTCTCTCTCTCTCTCTCTCTCTCTCTCTCTCTCTCTCTCTCTCTCTCTCCACACACACACGCACAAACACAAACAAACAAACAAACAAACAAACAAACAAACAAACAAACAAACAAACACAAACAAACAAACACACACACACACACACGCGCGCGCGCGCGGCTTTTTTGCGACTCTTGCCAGCTTGCCACATGATCGCTGCTATCACTATAATCAGCCGGAGCAAAGCTCGAGACGCCACGATTTTCAGCGACATATTGCACGACTCGCGATATTTGGCGAAAAACTCGAAAGAATGCCCAAACGAAACCAAGCGCATTTTCTTTTGAGAAAATCAATTATTCGGGGTGATGGGTATTCTTCCTGATTTTTGCAAAGTAGTATCCTCGTTCATTATTTTGGGATCAGCTTATTGCACATTTTCAGCCACCTGAATTATGGTTAATGTTTCACGAGTGAATTGTTGCGAAAGCCATCATCGAGTATCAAAGAGGGCGAAAACATAATATTTCATAAATATAAACGTGGTATTCCAAGCGAAATATGGTATGCGATTCATCGCTGCATCATAGTGATTGTTTTCCAGTGAAAACAATTTCACATCCTTTTACAGAAAACTCAATCAAGTTGCGGAAATGAAAATCGCAATTTCGATGAGATAATTTCACTCAATTGCAAACCAGACGAAATGTAGATATTTTGGATTTTATTTCATCCCTTAGTGACGGAGTAAAGGAATACAATCTAAACTCGTTTGCCCATCATCGATTCATTCGTTTTCAGAACCGCGAAAGATTGAGGAATTTTCCAAGGTGCGCGCACTGAATAAAATGAACATTATATTTTCCTACATGTCATCTGGAAATCCCGATTTTTGCGAGTGCGAAGATTGAAAACTTGTCGATTGGACAAGCTTGTTGAATAATATAATTCAAGGAATGACATGCGACATTCATCCGTGAATGTGCGTTTTTACTTAATGATGATTCAGGTCACTGGAAAAATCGTCAAAATGCGATCAATTCCATTTTTTCGAATAAAAGTTGTGATTTGCCCAAGTGATTCTTCAAGTCTTGACCAAGTAGAAACACCCGAGACAGGCAGCTTTTTCGGGTATTTCAAAGAGACGATTCATAAAAAAAAGTTCTCCACCGATGCTTCTAATCAACTTTCCTGACGAGGCGATTTTACAATTCGAGCGCAGCGCGCAGTGACTATAGCGAGAAATTCGCATACTTGATTGTCCGACTATTTTACATTAAACTGACACACTGCCATTTTGGCACAAAGTTGTCAGTATTTTTTCCAAGCTGATTTACGCCCATTGATTGCAACTATTTCTTGCGAAAAATTGCGAGCATCTGCACATCTTTCATTCCAAAATCGGCTTTCATTTTTTCACTCGTGTTAAAGATGTTTACACGAGTTGAAAAGTTTCCATTAGAAACTAAAATGCAAAATTTGCTCCTGAGATGTAGAAAACGAGGAATTACGGTGCATCATTGGGGAAAGATTTGTTCGTTTCTAAATCAAAAGTCGTGTGTTTATTAACAGATTTATGAAATTATCAGGGATTAATTTCATTGCGATAGGTACAACGTGGAAGGAAAGGAAAAAAAAAAAAAAAAATACTAATCGCAGCCAAAGATATCAAGAAATGAACACGTGTTTTGTAACAGAAACGAGGTCGAACGGTGTTCAAACAGTATATCCAAGTTTATTGATGAAATCGGCGCCTAGGATTTTTTTTCCAATTCGATAGCTACATTTCAGATTGATACGAAAAAAAAGCAAGGTGATTAGAATTGATCGTGATTTTGACGAAAATATTTTTACCATCGAAAACAATAATTGAAATGCTAGCACATTTGAGTTTCCCAGACTTGCGAGTTTTTTTTTTTTTTTTTTTCAATAATCGTAGGTATTTTTTTGTTAATTATCATCAAATTAAAAAAATCCCAATTTCCCTTTCTGGCTCCGAATAGCGAAGTGGCGAGTGTTCTCGTCGAGACGAAGTTCGTTCGCCAACAATTTCTATTATTATAATCTCAAGATAAAGATAGATGCCGAAAGTCTTCCGAAAAAATCCCCAACGAGATAACGAAAATTCGAATCAAACTTGACAGTCATATTCGATAAGATAGATAGATAGAGAGAGAGAGAGAGAGAGACGGAAAAAAACACACGCAGTTTCAGCATCGTTGCCGCGCATTCGAAATTATTGATCGAGCAGCTTCCAATCCCACGAAATGGCAACGTTGCGAAATGCCCAACTAATGTTTTACTGTACAGTTGACAACCCCCGCCGCCCGCTTCCCCTTCCCTACTGTACAAATATTAAAAAATTCTTTAAATTTTCCACACGCGCGAAAAATGATTCGAACGTATCGCGCAACAAGAATAATTTCCAATTTTTCTTGGAAACCAATGAAGAATCGTAACGATCAATTGTATGAGGAACGGTTTTGAAAATCACCTGTGAGCAGCGGAAATTAAAAACGTTATTGAATTTCGAAATGAGTGTAATATGTGAAAATGAATTTTTCATACTAAGGATTACCTGCATTAGTTCAAAATGCTTTCCAACGTTTATCATTAAAATTCATTGAATGATAAAAGCTCGAGACTTGACGAGTTTCATCATCTTTCAGATTGGAGTCGGAAATCAGTTGTTATTTCAAGGTCTGCAAGTTTTTACATTTATAATTTTTAATAAGCGTGAAAGATGCAGCCATAAATTTGAAAAATCATGGGTCAAGTTGTTTCGATAATTTTTAAATGGAATCGACATTTCCTAGATAACAGGAGTACAGTTTGGAGTAGATGAAAAAACAAAAAACAAAAAACAAAAAACAAAAAAAACAAAAAAAAAAAAAAAAAAAAAAAAACTTACGCGCAAGTATCGCCCAACTGGAAGATTTTCAAAAATGTCGCTATTTCGAGAATTTTTAGATTCAACATCGAAAATTCATGTCTCAAAGGCTTGAGAAACAAGATGTCATTGATTTAATCGTAGAAAAAAAAATGAAAGGTTGGCGAGACGAGTCAAAGTAATCACGACTTTGATTGATTATTGGAAAATAATCCATGTCAAATTGTAAATACGCAAAGAATCGTGTAAGCAGGCAAGGTTGGGGCTTCGACAGCTTTGGTTTTTTTTCTCACCGCCGTTTCAGTTGGCAAGTATTAATAGCTTCAGCGGGCTTCGGCGCGCTTGAACATTCATTCGGAAATTACGAAAATCGAGAAAAGTCGCGCGAAGGCTCTAGGGCAGTCGGAGGCGTTCCGTCGAACAGGGCGCCAGAAAATGGAGGGGAAGCTGAGAATTAATTTGAGAATTGAAGGCGCGGAAAATTGAACGAATAAGTGAGGCGTAAACAAGTAGCACTCGTGCCGTGAGAGTCGAAAAAATGTACGAATGGCCAATCACAGAAAGTAACAACATTGAACTTTTGGCCGGACATGTTGAATAAGATAAAATCATAGCACCTATTGCAAAATCCAAGAATTACTCCACAATTGCTGACTGTGCGCCGAATATTAGCCACGTGGAACAGTTATCATTAACGTTGAGACATGTTTATTTGAACGATACTGATGGAACGGTTGAAATTTGCGAAAAATTCCTGTCGTTCACTCAGTCGATGACTCGACCGGGAAAGGACTGACAGGCTTTATTATCGACTCTTGGCAAACAACAAATTGAGTCGAACTGAGACTCTCCGTCGTGGCCAGGGATATGACAATGGTACAAACATGAAAGGAAAGCACCAGGGAGTCCAACGGAGAATTCTCGATACGAATCCTCTAGCCAATCCTTCATTTCATACCCTGCGGTTGTTGTGTCATGGTCTCAATCTGGTTTTATGTGATGCGGCAAAATTTGCCGCACAGAACATTTCCATATGTAGCATTTCAAGGAGCTTGTACTCTCCGTTGGATGCTTCAACACATCGTTGGGAAATTTTAGTTGACGATTAAAGATCTTTAGAGTCGTGAGACATCTCCGAGTGTGGCAAGCGAAAGTACCAAGCTGTTCGTTTTCAAATTGATCAAGTTCGCGATACACTTCTTGATCTTGGAGAACATGAAAAACGTCGCAACCCCGAAATTTCTCATGAGGCATTTGCTCTTATAAAAGAAATCGAAAAATTTGATTTTCTGGCGTCTCTCGTTATTTTGTACGGCATACTTTTTCAAGTTCACGTTGTGAGTGAATCGATGCAGGGTAAAAATTTAGGAATTTGCGAAACCGCGAAATTGATCAAAGCTTGGGCTGATTTCTTGAAGGAATACAATGAAAAAGTTTTCAGAAACGCTCGCACTTTGGAGGTAGAAGCAGTATTCAAAACGGTTAAAAGAGCGCGGTACGTTAAAAAACAATTTCATTGCGGGAGTCGTGATGAACCCATTGCGCTGAAATATCCAGAAAAACAGCTTGAAATCGTTATTTTTCAACCCGCTCATGGACTGTGTGCTGTAAATGCTATTGAGGAAAAATTTGAAAAACTTGATGTTCATGCAACTACTTTTTGCATGACCTTCGAAAGTTGCCGGAGAAAGAAGTGCTTGAAAAATGGTGCAATGATCTTGAACAAGCTTTGACTTTTAGAGAAGAAACTAATACCGATGGTACCATTCCAAGCCACGAACTTCTGAGTATTATAAAGTTTCTTCTAGTTGTAAAAAAAAAAAAAAAAAAAAAAAACAAATCCGCTGGACATTCTTAGTTTTGAGAATGAAACGGCTCGAAGACTTGTATGCAAATGTGTGGGTTGCTTTCAGAATCCTATGGACTACGCCAATTTCTGTAGCTAGCGGCGAAACAAGTTTTTCTAAATTAAAATTAATAAAAACATTCTTGCGATATGAAGCAACAAAAATTTAAACTCGTCAGCGGTTCTTTCGATCGAAAACGATCGAGCTCGAAGCCTCGATGAAGCAGACGTAATAAACATTTCAACTTGTAAAGAAGGTAAAAAAGCTAGAAAAGTCAATTTGCAATTATGGAAAAACAAAAGATTCAAGAAATATTGCATCGATACGTTTCAATGAATGAATAGTTGTGATTGATACCTCTTACCTGAAATTATGTAGAATTATATGTATTCTGGATTATCTTCTTTATTGTATTAAGCACTATGCGTGCATTAAGAAGACTTTCTACTCAATGTTTTTTACACTTCTTCTGAATTTTCTCGTGGAATAATGAAAAATAATGTATTTTTGTACATATTCAGTATCGACGAAGTAGAGGCGTAAGAGGGCGCATTTTTCACTTTCGAGCAGGGCGCTGATATTATTGGAGCCGGCACTGGCTCGACGAAGAATAGCTTCGAGTGCAAGCATTTCACGCGCATTGTCAATAAAATCCAGGTATGGATTAATTTCTTTGTCACGCTACTTTTCTCGACTACATTGTCTTTGACAAATTCGGAATAACTATCGGTTGGTCATTTCTCGAATCGAACAATTTTTAGAACTGTATGAATTCATCACGTGTAAAATATGTGAACATTATGTAACCATGCAAGCACAATAACAACACTTGATACTTTTATTAATATTTCCAGCAAGTTTTTGTCAATTGTCAATTTTTAATCAGAAAAATAGGAAATGGCAGATTTTGTATGTTGTTGAATTCTTTACCTTTTTTTGTTTTTTGTTTTGTTTTTCTCACTCTCGAGCATCCAGTAATTCAGCATGAAATTTGAAAGTTTTGGAAACATGTACGGTAATTACGGATTTTTGCATTTTTTGAATAATTTCACGTTTTCATTTATGGACATGTCAATTCTCTCCAACTCTATTCCATGAAACGAATTTGAAAAAATTGACAAGTACCACCGGCTTAGAATTCAAAGCTGTAGCTTTGCAATGTTTAATCTTGAAATATGAATGATGATCCCGATTTGAAAAACATTATTGTATACATATTTCAGCATTCAGCCTTCGACTCTTTATTTAGTCTTGATTTTTGTCGGATACCCAAGTCGTAATTGGATTACTAATGTTATTCAACATCTTCAAACTGTATTATTCGAAAAACGAACCAGCCACGAATATGAGAATTTTGTAGCTCATTTCAATTTCTCATCATTCGAATGAATTTCTTTTTTTTTCGAATGTAATATCTTGAGACATTTCACTTAGCCAGGGGCGTGAGTAGGGACAAATTTCTGGGTTTTTTTTTTTTAGAAACATATTTCTTCAGGACGACGATGACAAGTTTGTTCCATTTGAGGTGATGTTTTTTTGTTTCAAGTTTGAGAATCGCATGTTTTTGAATCTTTGAATTCCCAGAGTTGGAAATCCCATAATGTTCCTCTGCCTAATTTTTTCAACCCGAGATTCGAAAACTTGACTTCTCCTCAACAATGTATAATAAGAAAATATAATAAAAATACTGTCGAATTTCATCATGCGAATTCTTTGCGAAGCCTACAACTTGTCCAATCCATTTCCCGGACAAGCTTCAATCCCAAAAGTAGAATAATGCAATCGACAAGATACCCGCATTCCACTTGGAGCCACGGACTCTCTTTTCCCCCACCCCGCCCCCTGCCCTCCTCGCCGACGGCCGGCTGTATTTATGCTCACAATGCATAAATCGAGGAAAAAGCAAGGCACGAACCGCGCAGGAGACGAGCGCGGCGTTGCCACTGCGCGGCGTTGTTGCCGGGTCGCGTGGTCGTTTCGTGCGCGCGGCAGCAGCAGCGGCGGCAGGGGCAAACGACGAATCGAGTAGTCAGAAGGCGATTACAGGAGGCAGTAGTCTCTCTCGGGTTCCCCGCGAACGGTCGATATCGAGACGCAATAGCTCGGCCTTTCTTCTTCAAGTTTCGCGTGCTCGGCGATGATTCGCCAATCAACTTTGAACGAGGGTTTTCGTGGGGAGCTGTGAGTTCGCAGCGTACACGCGCGCCTCGTGGAACGTCGTCGTCGAGTCCGGAGGGCTGCTGCTGGGTGCACCGACGCGTGCTTGGTACACCGCAGACGACAGTGTCGAGAGAACGACAGTGTCGAGAGACAGTGTCGAGACAACGACAGTGTCGAGAGACAGTGTCGAGACAACGACAGTGTCGAGAGACAGTGTCGAGACAACGACAGTGTCGAGAGACAGTGTCGAGACAACGACAGTGTCGAGAGACAGTGTCGAGACAACGACAGCAGCAGCAACCACCAACACGAACGAGCGTGAGAAATAGTCGGAGGAGAAAGGAGAAAAAAGGATGAGAAGGCGAAGAAAGAGCTGACGACGCATGGTGACACTGGGGCGCAGGTCGCGCAGCGGCGACCACTGACACGAGTGGCCCGGAGGAGTGACATGTCCCGCGCGAGGAGGCGATTCGGCGACGGCAACAGCAGCAGGTATGCGTACTTGGGGCGTGTTGTGGGCGGCGCTGCTGATCTGCGGCAAGACGGCCTGCTGCAGCAGGTGCGTCCCGGACGCGGCGGCGGCCACGTTGGCGTGCGAGGACGCCGAGCTGGAGGCGAGCGCGGCCGCGCGACCGGGCCCGCGGCAGCGCGCGCTCGAGTTCCGGCGGGTGCTGCTGCGCGCCAGCCCGCGCGCCGTCGACTCCGCGTGGCTGCGCGACGCGCGCTCCTTGGCGCGCTTCGCCTGGGAGAGCAGCGCCCTCGAGGGCCTGGGGCCCGGGCTGTTCCGGCCGTGCCCGGGCCTCGTGGCCATCTCCCTAGCTGACAACCGCCTGGCAGAACTCGAGGCGGGCGCGTTCCAGGGCCTGCGCCGGCTGGAGCGCCTCGACCTCACGGGCAACCGCCTGGTGAGCCTGCCGCGTAGCGCGTTCCGCGACCAGGGCCAGCTGCGCGAGCTGCGCCTCGGCGGCAATCGCCTCGGGGTGCTGGCCTACCGCGTGCTCGAGCCCCTGCGAGCCCTCGAGCGCCTCGAGCTCGGCGGCAACGCGCTCGCGAGCCTCCCGGAGCAGAGCTTCGCGGCGAATCGCCGCCTCCTCGAGCTCGGCCTCGCCGGCAACCGACTGGCCGAGCTGGCGCCCAACGTCTTCCGGGGCCTGGCGGCCCTGCGCTCCCTGCGGCTGGCCGACAACGAGCTCAGGCTCATACCGCGGCAGCTGCTGGCGGACCTGGGCGAGCTCGAGAGCCTCGACCTCGCGGGCAACTCGCTGACGCGCCTCCGCGACACCGCCTTCCAGGGCCCGCGCAAGCTGCGCCGGCTCGACCTCAGCAACAACGCCATCGCCAGGATACCCGCGGGCATCTGGCGCCACGTGCCGCGCCTCCGGGACCTCGTGCTCAGGGCCACCGGGCTCGTGGCCCTCGGGGACGACGACCTCGCGGGCCTGCGCGAGCTGCGCTCGCTCGAGATCTCCGACGGCCCCCTCAGGCTCATCGAGCCCCGGGCCTTCCGCGACAACGGCGCCCGCCTCGAGCGGCTCGTCCTGCGCGGCAACGAGCTCGCCTTCCTGCCGCGGAGCCTCGTCGGCCTCGCCGCGCTCAAGGCGCTCCAGCTCGACGGCAACCCCTGGGCCTGCGACTGCAGGATGCTCTGGTTCGCCAGCTGGATCGCGCAGCACGTCCACCTCGCCAGCTTCGGCAGCAGGTACCACTGCGCCGACGAGACCGACATGCTCGCCGCCCTCGAGCACCTCAACTGCACCGCGCCCGCTGCCCTCGAGGCGCCGGCGACGACCAGCCGCCACCTGCTGCGCAGCCCGGCCCTGCTCGAGTGCCGCTTCTCCGGCAACCCCGCTCCGTCCTTGACCTGGGTCACGCCCTCCATGAGGGTCTTCCACTGGAACCCGGACCCCACCTTCCCCGACGCCTTCGCCCGGCATCCCGGCGTCCACGCGTATCCGCTCCCCCCCGCCGGCGACGGCCTCCCGCGAGAGCCGGACCCTCGCATCGAGCTCATGGACAACGGCACCCTCTTCATCAGGGAGCTCCTGCGCGAGGACGTCGGCGCCTACAAGTGCTTCGCCCTCAATCCCCTGGCCAACGCCACCTCCTGGCTCACCGTCAGCATGGACCCCGTAACCTACTTCAGGATCAAGGTCTTGGGCGTCCTCGTCGGCGCCGCCTCCGCCATCACCTTCCTACTCGTCACTCTCCTCGTGCAATTCGTCTTGTACATCTTCCTCAAGTGAGATTGATTTTCTTTCTTTCTTTCTTTCTTCCTTCCTTCCTTCCTTTCTTTCTTCCTTCCTTCCTTCCTTCCTTCCTTCCTTCCTTCCCTCCTTCCCTCCTTCCCTCCTTCCCTCCTTCCCTCCTCCCTGTTCAAACTCCAATGCCAGCAGCGTCAAATGACTTTTGCATGGTGCAACTCGCGCGTGTATTATTCCATCCTTCTTGCTTGCAAAGGCTACTGATCTGAAAGTTGATTCCAGCGAAAAATAATACCGCCTGCATCCTTTCCACGTCTTCATCTAGAGATTGCGCGTTGTTTCGAGAAAGGGGGAAAAAAGTCGTAAGGGTGCGTTTTCCTTTGCAGGTGTGGCTGTGACAAAAGGTGCCTGTGCTGCGGGTGCGTGGGGGCGAAACCGCGGGCGAAACAAATTTACCAAATGTTGGACAACATAGAGCAATACAAAAGCCAGCAGCTCGAGAGGTTGCGGGAAAATTACACCCTGCAGGTGCAAAGGATACGGGAAAATTGCACCCTACAGGTGGAGTGGATTCGGGACAGTTACGAGGGACAGATGCAAAATATACGAGATTTCCGGGACTACGGATCGACGCATTTAACGGCCCTGAGGAGCCAATATTTCGACCAGGTAAATAGCCAACAAACGTCTCTCATTGCCAGTCTCCTCGCGAGTTGCAATGAACGACAATCAATAATAGTAACAATGATAACGATGCTATCATCAATTATAATTATTCACGATGGTACTCTTCTTCCTCGTGCCCCCTCAAATCAGCTCATGTGCGTCCATTTCTTCAATCACACCGCGTCCCACCCGACATTTTCGGACGAGTTTCAATTTTTCCCAAGACGAGGAGGTTACTATCGAACCAACAGGGCAAACAATCGAAATCGATGATAAGAGTTATTTATAAAAAAAAAACCAACAAACACATCTCCAATCGTGCAAGATTAAGTATTTTTCCCCGAGTTGGCATAATGACTGTCTACGTGAAACATTTTTGTACGCTCATTCGTATTTTTCATTTACCAATAATACGTCTTCTTTCCAATTTCTCTTTGACAAGGACAAAACAAATGGATCAACTGACGAAGAAAATCGATAAATAAATAAATAAATATAGGAAAACGAAAAGCAGACTCTCGTAAAGAAAATATCTCTCCGATATTTCATGCAGTACACAATTTTCACGTTGATACGAGTTTTTTGCATCATGAAATATAATCTTACACAGTTTCATCATCAAAAAAATGAATCAACAAATGAAAATGAGAAGAAAATGAAGTAAATGGCACAAAGATGTTAAAAACAAAAAATAGAAATATGTAATATTAGTCATTGAAAATTTGCGCTGCGAAATTTTCGCGATAAATCGCATGAAATTGAACCAACACAATCCTTATCTTCTTCTGAATTGATAAAATTATTCATCATCCAGTCTGTCTCGTTTTATCTCGGCTCATTTTGATATGAGAATTCACATCAATAATCGAAAATTATTTCTTTTAACGAATCGAAAATACAAAAAATCTCTTGGTCATTGTCGAATGTCATTTGTCTGGGAAATGATTTCTCTACCAACTTATTAAATCAGTAAACAAAAAAACGAATAAATCAACGAGAATCACCAAGAAAAACAAAAGTGCACATTTTTTAAAACTTGATTATATGGCGATTTAGCTACTTTTTTACTTTTAAAAAAAAAAAAAAAAAAAAAATTTGCCAAACGCCAGTGCAAAATCAATGTGAAATCGTTCATTGTGTAAAGAAGGAAAAACTTGTGCCAAGGTTACGTAATGAAATTGATTCGCCGAAGCCGGCGTTTGACGGAGAAAAAAACTTGTGTCAAAAAGTTGACGGTTCGATAGAGTCACACTTTGTAACCAAAGGTTGAATTAATTATTACGAGACGAAGAAAATAACCTACAACTTACAAGGTAATGATAACATTCAAAGTCCGGGCTGGATAGTAAAATTATCGGGCTTATGAATACTCTACTCGTCAAGTTTGTCATTCAATCAGCATTCAACCGAGAATATTTCCACGACAAAATGACAAAATGCGGCATTAAAAAAGAAAAACGCAAGTTTCATTCAAAAAAATGATAGTTTGGCTCAATAAAGTTGACGTTTACTCATCATAACCTAAACTTTTTTCTTCATGCCCAAAACTTTGGTTGGTTTGTATTTTTTTAAATCTTCCATTTTATGAATAAACTCTTTCTCCTATTTCCATTGAGGCACGAATTTCCAAAAACCAACAGTTGCAAGCAACGATTTCAAAGTAAAACTTTTTCGACAAATTTTAACAGTGCAAGAAAATATAAAAAAAATAAGTATATAAATAACGATGAGCTCTAGATATACTTGATCATAGTTTTGGGACTTTGAATATTTTCCAATTCGAGGTATATATAACCTTCGTAATGAATGTAGATGCAAAATGAGCATGGGTTTTTTCGCTTATTTTAACTGATGGAATCGTTTTTTTTTTCGCAGTGTAGGCTGAATACGTAGTTTTGAAAGAATTGCTAGATTAGCTATAAAATAGTGTATATTACGAAATGAAAATATTATAAAATTATTCAACTTGCTGGTGAAATCCTTCGTTGAATTTCAACTGCGGGGGTAGTACTTCAAGATCGTCTTGGATATTTAGTCCCTCGAAATGTTTTTTGCAATGCGAACATTGTCAACAAGTAGACCCTGTTGACTGCATTTTCCAAGTTTCAGTGCAAAAAAATGCCACACTCCATAGTAGAGAGCCTACACAAGGAGGGAGTGGCGTATGTGAGATGAAGCGATCACATGATCTCACGTACACAGGGCAATGAGAATGCATTAGTACAAGAGAATGCATTAGCCAATCAGAGCAGGGCCAGCTGGCCACTCTCTCCTTGAGGGCTCTCTGCTCTATGGAGTTGAAAAAATAGCGAGTGAGGCTAAAAGCGGCATGCAAAGTATTTCAAGCATACACAAGATCCATAGTGTCCAATGCTCGAGTCCGGTGGGAATTGCGAGTCGAGCGAAATGCGTTTTCCATTCTAATTTTCGAAAATGCAAACGAAAGTTGGCTCGGCATGGAGAGCCATGTTGTTGATTGTCATTATTACGATAGTAATAGTAAATGAGAGAGTTTGGAAAAAAGGCAAAAAGCAAAATGTCCGCAGGTGAAACGCGTGCGCGATTACTCGACGAACCAGCTGAACTGGGTGCGGGAGAATTACGTCTTCCAGCGCAACAAGATACGCAAGTTTAGCGCCCACAAAGTGTTGCGCTTGCGCGAGAGCTACAAGTACCAGCAGCAGACCCTCAACAAGGTCCTCGAGAACCTTCCGAATTTGTACCTGGACAATTGCCGAAGCGGCTCGTGCAACAGGGCCGACTCGTGCGCTTTCGACAACGACGGGGACGGGGAGGGGCAGGGGCAGGGGCAGGGGGAGGCCTACCGCAAGGCCTACCGCAAGGCCGACTATGACGACGACGACGACGACGACGACGACGACGACGACACTTGCGTCGTCGCGGATGTCATCGTCATCGATTCCAAGACGAGCGAATTGCAGATGAACGCGAGCCTCGACGAGGACCTCGAGAGCAGCGAGTACTACACCCCCACGGAAATCGGCTCCCCGTGCTCCCCCGCTCATTTTCAACGACAAATACACGTTAATGATATCGAAAGGGCCGAGGAGGGGGAGCCCCGCCACCCCACTCCGCCCTTCATCATGGAAATCATCGGGGGCTCAACCGGCCAACGACCTTGTTTCCCTAATATTATTAACAACAACGCCGACCGACATATCTTGGCGGCGCGGTCCCACGCTCTTGATAAACATACTCCGGAATCGCGAAATCTCTTGGGCGACCAACCGGCATCGCCCCCAAAAGAGACTTCGTTTTGAGACATTCGGGCATGTGTATGTGCATTATTATCGATATCCCCCAAAAATCAGTTTCTTAAGGGCGCACGTCCCAGCAAGGAATCGACGACCGGCCCGATACTGGGCCGATCGCGGCAGCCGTTGTTCGACAGTCGGCATTCAACCCTGGCGCAGTACCGGAATGATAACGCCAGCCCATACTGGGCCAACACCGGCAGCTGTTCCAACGGCGCCCATTGCTACCTCAACATCGGGCCGCTACTGGTTCGCTCGAGTTGCCAATGTTGGCTCAATACTGATGGCCAACTCCGCGCCGACACTCGCTGAGCAGTCGAACCCACACTGGTTCGACTGTTTTGCCGATATTGGGCACAGGTCGGCTGGCGACGGTCGTGCACCAAAGCTGCGCCAATTTCTTTCTGGGGTTCTACGTTACAAGTGCTTCCTTCAGGGTAAAATTGAATTTTCGGACATCTTGAAGGGTTGCGAGGTACCTGACGAATCTAATTGTTTTTTTTTTTTTTTTTTTTTTCGTTTTTTCCGTCAAAGCTGGCGAAAGGGGAGAGTGCCAAAGTAACGTTCGCGAAGGAAAGATTTTCAGTGCTGACGACATTTTGAGGCTTCGTCAAGTGGTTCAAGTTACCGCGATAGCTCGATTCTTCTTTACAATATAAAATATCATGTAAATAGTACATAGAACGATAAAGCAAAATGGTACTTGAGGATTTTTGCGGCGGTACTTTTTTTAGACATTGCAAACCAACTTTTACTTAATCGTAACAATTTACCGTGAAATGAAAGATTTGTAATGTTAAAAAAATTCATGATTCTAAACAAGAAGCGCGATTCATATCGAAATCATCATCAAAGCCAGATTTTGTCATTATTATCATTATTATTTTGTATAGAATTTTTTTCGTTTACAAACATTTTCATTTTGTGTCGCGTAGATTGATTACACTGACTGAATCATATATTTAACAGCACGTAGAAAAACAAGAAAGAAGGAAATAATAAAAAAACATCAAATATGTGCAGTCACGTTTTTAAATGCACGTACGACGTTGATTCATACATTTTTACAAACAAAGTTGCGATTGTGATAATTATTTATTCTGCACTGAGAAATATTTTGCAACTTGCAAAAACTACGTAATATGCAAGTTTATTTTTGTGTACAAAAATCAGCTAAGGGATCATGTTTATACATCTCTTTAATCTAAAAAACTATATTATTTTGGAATTTTGTCTGAATCTGCTTTTGACCACTTTTAGCGTGTAAAAATTATTGGGACATGATCGATACGTGAAAAATATGTTGCAAATATACAACCAGCTTTTTTTTATGAAAGCTATCATCAACGTTATGAAACGACAACAAGTTTTTCTCCAAGTCATAAAAAAACTTGGCAATTTTTTCTCTTTTCGATAAGTTTGACAATCAATGAAAAACTCATTAGAAAAACACTAGATTCAGGCTCATGTTTTTTCATGACTTGGAATAGCCCTTCAAACGAGACAAAAAGCTTTCATAACAAGGAGTTGACAACGAAACCAACAACCATCACTTTCAACTTTCAACATACTCATGTCCGACTTGGATATACAACATATTATTATTATTATTATTATTATTATTATTATTATTATTATTATTATTATTTCATCACTCATCGTTCTCTGCGCTGCTTTTAAAAAAATATATTAACCTGCTCGAAAACCATGGAAATAAATACCGATTGCTATAGTTTCGAAAATCATCGTGCAAAATTAAGGATTAAAAACAAATATATTGTCGAGTCTTGAGTTTCCTTGAAAATGATTGATTGATTATGAAAAAAGAAAGAGAGTGGCTGCACTTGGTCAGCAGTGAAAAAAATTGTATAAGCACATGAAAAAAATGCTCAAGTTGACGAAATAACGACATTATCATTTGTTATTAGATACTACGTAAACTTGTTAATGTATGAAAAATGAAATTCTACACACTCAAAACACAAGTATAATAAATTTTATGAAACGATGAATGCAAAAAATGTTTCGTTTGATTTCCTTCATCCCTTCGGAATATCTAGTTTCATTTAAAAATTGTTATACGGGAAAAAATCTATACTACATTCATCCGAAAAACACTTTGTCTTGATTTTTTAAAACTTGAATTCACAACATTTTTTCAAGTATTCCAAATAGATGAAAAAGCTTTTAAAATCATTTACTGATTAAAAAAAACCCACAATATGTATACGCTTGTATGGGGAAAATTCTAAATAGTTTAACATATAAATTTGATTAGAACAAAAAACAATATTTTCCATTCAAACTCTATGAAGCAAAAGTTGATGGCAAAAATGAACAATCAAAACTCTGGACCTGGCATAAAACGAAGGTAGTAAAATTCGAGGGGAGGGGGGGAGGGCGTTTGAGGACAAAATCTGCGGGGTTCGTTTCAATTCAATAAAAATGATGATTGACCATTTAATTTCGTATGGAAACGAGTACATCAAATCTTAGCCAATCGAATATGATCAATATTATTAATATAACATGTTTTAATTTTCCTCTTATATTATGCATATCATTATACCGTTCTTATTGTATTATTTGACGCTAAATTAAGCTTGAAAGGGAAAAGGTGCCGGAGGGGGGAGGGGGGAGGGGGGGGGGGGATGCTCGAATTTTCTAGTTTCATCGCGACTGTCGGTCGCATTGACTTGTGTCATGTCAATCAGATGAAAAGGATCGAAAAGAACAAATATACCTATAACTTGTTGTGCCTTGCGCAACGCAAGGGGAAATAATCATAAGAGTCAAATGTTAAATTATGATCGAGGAGGACGTACCTTTTCCTGTGTTCGATTCCACACGATGACCTTGTGGCCGCTGTTGATAAGATTTTTCACGATACCGCTGCCCATGATGCCCAGCCCCAGGAATCCGAACTTGAGGTTAGAGGGTAAAATATTTTTCTCTTTCAGCGTCTTGGATAACGTTTCCACGTCCAAAGGAGGCGTCGCCTGTACATACAATTACAACATACGAATTACAACAAATTCATAATGATTGCATATCGGGTATCACTTTCAAACATGTTCATCAAATTCAATTTACTACAAGTGTCTTTTGGTCGTATTTTCCGGAATAATTGGTCACTTTTACAACTTGAGCAACGTATTTCTTGCAACTGTCGCAGTTGATGTTGATGAAAATTTTGGATTTGATTGTTCAATTTAATTACCAATTTTATTAAAATTTATTTTTTTTCACCGCCACGTAATGATTTTTCTATATTGCCTGAAACTATTTCATGAGTTGGATTTTTCAATTATTTTCTCAAATCGTCTACAAGTTTCATAATCTGTTTTCAGGCTGCGAAATTAAAACGGTAAAAAAATATAGTTTTTCAGGGTTGTTCCAAGTTTTTTGTACAGTTGTTATAAATTCAGGTTTTATTGCAGCCAAGATTATTTTTGCGCTCATATAAACGAAATTTCACAGGCGATGTGAGCTTTTCAAAATTATCAGCGTCATTCAGAATGTATTGAAATAATCTCAATGAACAAGATTATACATTGAGAATATGTTATTTTATTCTACAGTTGATGTCAACATTTTTTTTTCACAATTTGAAAATGTACGACCTCTATCCATTGATTTTAGAGAGTTGCACTTTTTTTTCAGCATCTTCCACAAAACTTGAGGCTACTAGTAGAGGACCTTAAATATCAGTGGATCATTGATTCTTATTATTTTTTATTCCATTTAATTGAAAAATTGACGTATTCGATTCAGAAAAAATTAAAAAATTGTATTTTCTTAACAAAATATTGATCAGTACTACAATCATCAAAAAAATGGGTTTTATTTTCAATTTCATAGTAAGAAAGGCTATTCTCCATCTTCACTCGCATTGTTCCAGTAAAAACTTTTAAAAATTTCTACTTCGAGCATTTAACTTACATACATGTGATTCAAACTTTTACACGTTTTTTTCATTAGAATTTTTACGAGAAAGTTACTGTTTATACTATGAAAATGAAAAAAAAAAAAATGTATTTTTAGATTATGGCGTACTTTTCAAAATCGAACAAGTCCAGTGGAAAATATTTTTGTAACCTAATTTTGGTATATGTAAATAATTGTTCAAAATAAAATCAGGTTTGGATTCTAAAGCATGATACCGATATTTGTTTGGAACAATCTAAAAAGCTGAAGCAAACATTGACAAAAATTTTATAAAGATTTATCTAGGAATTAATATTTATAGCAAAATAAATGGAAAAAAATTTTCGATTCATGTTGCAGTTTGTGTGTCAAAAATTGAGGCAATTTGGGTCAACTGGATATATTAATTACACTGTGCAACACCAATTTCGATATGGAATTTTGACGCTTGATTATGAAAATACAGACCCTCCTGAACAAGGGTGCAAAGGGTTTTTTTTTCTTGAGACATGTTTTTGAGTAATTAATTATTTAAATTATTTTATGGAATTGCCGTGTTTGTCAACCGATTGGTTTCATCTCAAGTCCCTTTTATAGGTTTTCCATGCCACTGAATACATTTTTGCAATAATACTTTATATTAGAAAATAAATTACTAATGATACTCGAAAAGTCTTTGATTGTCGTCTCCATGAGGAACCTTTTGTACGGTAGTAATCATCTCGAGCTTTCCTATTTCGAGTCAGAATTCACTATGTTGGTTGACGAACACGGATATTCCATAAAATTATTTAAATAATTAATTACTCAAAACGTAACTCAAGAAAAAAAAAACCACTTTGCACCACCCTTGATCAGGAGGCTCTACATTTTCATAATCAAGCTTCGAAATCCCATATGAAAAAAGTCTAAATTTTGTCGCACAGTATAATCAACCAATAAATTATACAAGTATAAAAATATCATATAATTGTTTAGGAACAGGGAAATCAATAACTATAAATAAATCATTGCAATAAAAACATGGATGATAAATAAAAAGATTTCATTGAGAAAATTCTAGTTGTTGACCATAGTTATGGTTTTTTGAGAATTTGATTAAGTGTTATAAACATTTCAACTGAAATTGTCGAGTACATTGATAATATTGATAAAAGGATTAAGCATCAATATTTGATAAATTCATAAAAAACATTGAAATGATAAAACTTACGGGTCTTTCGATGTTGGGCCTGTTTATGAGGATAGATGAAGATTTTCTTGGTGGGGAGTGATTGAAAGTTGGGCTCGTACTGCTCAAGTCGTTGCTGTTGAGGCCTCCTCCGCCAGCGGTGCTATCTCTCTTCATTTTCTTCCCCGACCTCGGCTCGTCCTGATGAGACACTCGTTTCAATTTTGGCGTCTCCTGAAAAACCAACGCCCACGTTTTCATCAGTCCAAAACCAGCAAAAAACAAAACAAAAAAATACAACATCTGAGAAACATGCAAAAAAGAAAGCTTCAAATCTTGAGAAAATTACAAACATGATTTTTTGTATCAAATTGCTCAAAAAAGGTCATCATTTAAAAGCTCAAACTACATACCATAGACGAATGAAAATAAAAGCATCAATTTAACGGTCATTTACAAAAAACTTACAACATGCTTCCCAAATGCTGTGAAATTCAAAAACGATGACAACTTGGTCTGAAAAAAGGAAGCTCATTTGTTGCTCAAAAATTAAACACAACTTAAACTGGTCTGGATTTGGAATAATGTTAAATGAAAGAAAAAGAATGGAGAATAGGGTAAGTGATGCACTGAAAAAAAATTTTCTCATTACCTTTCTGGGTTTGGGGGTTGCTTTCGATTTCTTTTTCTCAGTCGGGGTACTCGGCGATTCTTCTTGTTTAAGCCGATCAAAGAGTGTTTCTGGGTCCTGGCCATCTTGGAAATCCTATCAAATATAAATCATTCGCAGGTTTTAGCAAATGACATAGATATATTTGCAGGTTCATGCCACTCATTTCAATTGTTTGGAAAACGTACTTCTCCTTTGGCGATGAAGTCTTCTATCGCTGCGCAAGCCTCTTTGAAAGCTGAAGATTTGCTGGTGGTGAGGAGTTTTTCCTTGAAACCTTCATAATCTTTTATGTTGGATTCCTCTATCCACGCACTGAAATTTTTGAATTGGACAACGTAAAATTAATGAAAAAAGTCAAAATCTGTTCATCACTGTATGTTGCGTCAGCTCTTGTGAAATTCATTTTATTCATCTTTTGTCCTGAAACCGATTTTGTCAAATTCTCTCATCATTCGACATTTCTTTTTCATGAGATGCTCGTACATACAGAGTGGAGCTCTTGAAAGTGTTTATGGAGAAGGCCCATAAACGGTCCCTATGCGTTTGTGGGACATCATCGCTCAACATTTCGTTTGGACTGTATTGTATTTTTCTTGTACTTTTCGTTTCTTGAGCAATTATTACATTATCTTCTTTTTCTCTTGGTAATAATGTACATACTGCGAAATGAGTATACTCGAGTATTCTAGTGCGTGCGTATGTTGGATAGTGTCAACATTCGGGACGAATTATCAAGACCATGGGTAAACTTACTAATTGTTGGTGCCGAAGAAGAATATGCAGTGAACTGGCCCTTTTTTGGCTGCGTTTGATGGCTTCTTCAGTTCTTTTGGAGGATGAGAAACCTTGAAATACCAGAATTTCAATCAACACTGCTCTTTTTAATTTTACTACCTTATGATTGAACATGGTTACCACTACACATTTCGCTATTACAATCTAGTTCTGGAAGCTTGACGTAGGCGCGAAGCCTCTCCTCTCTCCCTTTCTCCACTTTGACCGTCGGTAACCGAGCGCGTGAGTGGGAGGAATTGCAGGAACGGCACATGTGAAGCGTTCTGTGTATGGGAGAAAATTTCTCGAAACTTGGCGCTCGCTGTATAGGCGCAGTAGCTCAACCTACGCGCCTAAATCAAGCTTCCAGTGTATTTAAGTTTTTGCATCTTGGAGGAAAAAAAAACTAAAAGTAAAGTTTAATATTCCTCTTAATAGGAGTCTTTTAACTATACTTTTTTGCCAAAGAATCACACATTTCAAGCTTCATATTTCCTAATCAAAGTTGAATTTAAAAGTGATTACAAAGAAAAGTTAACATTAACATTGAAGAATGAATGAAAAACAGCCAAGAATGTAATGTTTTGCAAAACATAAAAAAAGTACAGTCAAGTGTTCTAAAGACATATTTTTCAATTTACAGCAGAGAAAAACGGAAAGACGTAATTTGATACAAAACTAGTTGTAAAATCTATAATTTGACAAGCAGGAGTGAAAAATTTGACGAGCGCAAGCAACTTTGGAAAAATGATTCTGAAGCCAACCCTACTGCACTTTTTACAGTCATATTTTTTTATGATATTTTATGTCATACTTGTTACATTGTATATGCGTTATCGTATCGTATTTTCTATTTTTTTTTATACATTACATATTGCAAGGTAAAAATGTGTTGAGCAATCTAAATTAGTATATTTCGTATCAAGGAGCAGAAACGAGTAAAACGCGAGTTTTGATGCTCCTTGACATGAGGGATATTTTTCACGCTCGCAGCAAGGAAATCACTTAGTCTTTTGTTTACTGTTGTGTCGTGAAAAGACGAGTTTCTCTGCCGCTCGACCTTCGAGCGGCATAGAAAACGGCGAGAACGAGCTTTTCACGGGACAATAGTAAACACAAGAATAAGTGATTTCCGTGCTGCGAGCGTGAAAAATTCATTTTCAAATGTTTGTATCTAAATCTATCAAAGAGCTTTGCAATTTTTTTTATATATCTTGACTATTTTCAAATTCTTCATCTAATATCTAAATAATTAACTTGTTCTCTTGGTGTCTTTTTTTCAACTGAATTTTATTTATAACCAGCTGTCCAAGCGGGCTTTGCTCTACGGTAACCACATTGTTACAGTGGTTTGGTCAGGAAGAGTCGATTATTGTTTAATTGAAAAACGAGAATTATCAAAAAATTATCTCATTCTGAAGGTTAAAAATGTTCTCCTTTTTTTTTCTCTTGAAACAATTTCTAAGTTTTTGACGAAACATGAATTGGTTAGATAATAATGAATCACCATGAAGGTATATACTATACTAATATAATGGCTTATGTTGGTCAAAAAGCTGTCATAAGTATTTTAAAAAAATAGTTTCTAATGATACTTTTTTACGATCAAAGTAAAGAGTAGAATTGATGAAAGTTTACTTGTTGATCAGGATAAGGAGGTGATCATGATGAGGATTATAATAACTTTATTATGACTTTTCATGATTTGTGACAATGTATGATTTTGCGATTCGTAGAATTTTGCGATGATTCACTATTGTGACATTTTGCCACTTGCGTGTATTAATAGTTGGTTATATTTTCTTCTTTGGGACAACCTATACTATATATAACTTTATCTTTACCTCTATGAAATCATTATTCGGACAATAACTTGAAGGTCAAGTTTTATTTTACAAGTTTGAAGATAAAATGTTACTTTTCAAATAGTAATTTGATTTTTTATCATCTAACCCAAGTATTTTATTTTAATTTGTAATCTGAATTCTGTAATTCACATGCAAATGTTATACTAGGAATATCAACCTGTAGATTAAGAGCCTGTTTATTTATTTTTCAATACAATATTAATTGAAATGTACGCGTAATTTTTCTTTTACATGTTTTTTTTAATATTGCACTTGAAAAATTAGACTTTAAATTGAGGATTTTTTCGCTTATATGTACTTGATTCTTCCAGGCAATATTTCAGAAATACACTCGTTGCTAACAAGAACGAACGAGCCAAGCAAACACGCGCGTTTAATTGGAGAGAATGAATACCCCTTACTCCCACTTACGTCCTGCGGCGATGGGGCAGGAACTCCTTATCCCTCGTGTCCCCAACAGAAAAGCTAGGCTGTCTTATAATTCGACTGACTCGAGTGCATCTCGCTTTGCCCAGTCCAGCCCTTGACACACTATACGCGCAATGAGATGCTCGAAAGTGGGAGCCCCTCATGTGCTCATTCAATCAAAAATTGTCTCGAATTCTCAGACCCGAGTTGTTCGTTCTCTTCAGCAACGAGTCTATATGAGATTTCATCTTTGCTGTTATTAGTTTCTTACCTCATTCCTTTGATACAATATTTTTAGAAACATATAATTCATTTTCACTTTTTGCACTTTCTTCAAACTTTATCATGATTTATGGAATTCTTCTTTACAAAATCTTTGGAAAAAAAACAACAGAAGCTCTTAATGAGAAGCGTGTTTGGCTCCGTAGCGGATCGAGTATAAGAGTCCCCTTTTCGAGTGGTGAAAGGCATCGAAAGAACCTGTGGCTATACAATTGTGTTAGGGTGCAAGACCATTAATTATTCCACAGGTCACCAATTATTCCACCGACTTAAAAAAGGGAATCTACGCTCAATCCGTTATGCAGCCAAACACGCTTCTCATTTTGCGTGGCTACCAAAAAAAGTACAGCGCGTATCACAGGGGAGAGTGTTTTCACAGCTTTGGCAAAATTTTTGGAACTCGTGCAACACCTCACCCCTTTGGCGCTTGGCTTTTCACTCGTTTCAAAAATGTTGCCCTCGCCATGAAAAGACACTGTTATGCAATATACTATTTTCGAAAATGCATATTTGCAAGAGACATACATTATTACGAAAAATATTTTTCTGTATTATATTTGTTATATTGTTACATTCATTTTTCTACATAGTTATAAATTGTCCCATACAGTTATTTTAAGTTTAATGCATGTTTTTATGACTTACAGATCTATTTTATACATTTCATTTTGTATGTCGAAATTTCTCATATTTTTGAGACAAGTATTGATATTGGAAGATTTATTTTTTTCACCTCTCAAGCATCGAAAATGAGCATATCCAAACCTGTCTTGACGGAAGTATTTCAGGCCAACATGTAAGCGATCGACCTTCAATATTTCATTTGCCTTCCGTTAAAACAGATTTGGATATATGCTCATTTTCAATGTTATCGAGATGAAAATTATCGCATGTACCGCAGAGCTCAAGCAGCCGATTCCAAGTCGTGAAAAAGTAAAATTAATGGCAGTTGATGGAGCATTATTTATTTATCATTAAAGTTATCGATCCTGTTTCATTGTATATGGAACAAAAAGACTAATAACATGCATAATTTTTCGCTCTGCTCATCTGGTGCAATGAAAGAGTCATATGAAAAATGTATACATAAAATTTCTATGTGTCAGGCATTAGAAAAAAGTTTGTTGTTGGGTTAGCAGGGTGCTTTTGGGAAATAATTTGCTCGCTGTAATGATTGGGAATTATTGCAATGGAATAATCTGGATTGTCGCTTATTGTACGAATAAAAGCTAATGATGAAAATTAACATGGTTGTAGTGAAAATATGAGGATTTTTCATTGAGGAAAAGTTTGGCTCCAAAACATGCCATAACACACATTCAGTCAGACACATAGTGCAATATGTATATGTAGATATTTCGGTATGTGTATGCGACGTGTGTTGGTGTGCGTCGTCCGGGAGAATTCGAATTCGTCGAATCGGGGAGCAGGGTAGAAGATGGCGGGAGTCTGCGAAATAAAAGCCGCCAACGAGGGAAGAGAAAGCTGTCATCGAAGAAGAAGCTTGAAAGCCCAAAAATGAGATTGATAATAGGTTGTATTGATGTAAGGCCGAGGATAAATATTTACGAGCCCAGATGGGGGGGTGGGAGTCACGAAAAGCGCGCTAAATGTGTGTACATACACAGTAAAAACCGTTAATCGGTAACTTACCCGGCCGGGCCACGGCGAGAATCCCTTCATTTTTGCCCTGAAACGCAAGAAATCGAGCACTTTTATTACATATCGTCCTTTGTTTTTCCGTCACAATTTTCACGCACTCGAATACATACCACACTAAATCTCCCAATTTGAAAATTTCTGACATTTCTGCGACGTAATCTCCTTTCACGTACAATATCGGCAAAAGACCACAAACGACTGACAATTGTCAGATATTTTTGACGGCAATTGTTGTGTATGTGATAACGATTGTGATCGTTGTGAGTTGTGTTGTGATCGCTCGTCAAGTGGAAGAGAGAGGTGGATGATGTGTCTGTCTCTCTTGAGGAATTTCCAGCTTTCGTGACGTGTGATCAATAAACATTAAAATTTTTATTATGAAAATTTCCCGAAATATTGCTTTGTTGATTTCTTCAACTACCGGCAGTTCAGTATTCAAATTTTGTCACCTTTGTCAATTTTCAATATTCATATAAAAAATAGATAGGCTAGAAGAGGAAAGAGAGAGAACAGCAGGGAAGTAGTGAAGAGCGTGAGGAGGAAGGAAGCGGTTTCCCTTACATCAAAGGGGTACTAAAACACAACGCAACTCGACACATTACCGGAACAAGACACTTCGATATATGCGTCACACTTCGAGGTTCGCAGGGGTTCGACACAGTCGAGTCTGGTTGAGTCAAATCAGTCCAAATCAGTCAAATCGAGTGCGGGCAAGATTCCTGAGGGTTTCGGAGAGGTCGATAATGCAAGGATACGGATACAAAAAACGCATCGTCGATTAGCGAAATTGGCGTAATTAAAACTGGGAACTGTAAAAAGTTGCAAAATGGCTAAAACAATCACCGATGGACTATTAGTGACAAATTCCGCTGACCGTGAGTATTCTTGGTCCTTAACGTACCGGTCGTGTTAGGTTAGTTTTCCACATTAGTGTGTATTTAAATTTGCATGCTTTATCCTTTCTTCACCTGATCGTTTCCTCATGCTAACCATAACAAACAGAATCAACTCCTCGTGTCTTGTATTTTAATATCAATTAAAAAATTTTGCACTCTGAAAACCTTTTTTTCCTCATTTCCATTCGCTTATTCCCATTTGCATTTAGGGTTTCCTGGAGAGCACTTATAATGGTGAGCTATTTATAATGGCTCTTCTCAAATTTTCACATTTTTTTTTTTTTTTTATCATCAAGTTGTCAGTCAGGAGTGGAGACATTGTTTAACGATTTTCTGTTGCAAATAATACACGCTTTTCCTTGTGATCAAAAAAGACTCGCGAAAATTCAAAACCTCAATCTTGTTAATAATATAATTGTTTATCAATGAAAAACTCGGTGGATGTGAAAAAAACCAAATAATGCACTAAATGTCCATTTCAAATATGCCTTTTGATATGCATTTTCAATTCGGATGATTTACACTTTCAAAAATACCGAAGAAATTGATTTTTTGAAACATTTTATAATTTTCATGCCGATTGAAATTTTCGAGTCTAACATTGAAAGTTGATCTGAATTTAGTGACTTGTTAAATCTTGGTTATGAATAGGCCGTTAAAAGTGTAGGAATGGCAGTAATATTGAAAAATTTACGAGGTATAATGGTATATTATTGACAGTTTTGGAAACGCCTAGTTTGACGAAATGAAAAATTGCAGCCCAAGGCGAAGCGCCGAGGTTTGTAATCGTTTTGTCAAAAAAGGCAATTTACAAAATTGACAATACGATTTTTTATTCACAGTTTGCTAGTGATTCACGTGCGAATATCCGATTACTAGCAAATTGTGAATAAAATCCTTTTCACAACTTTTTTTAGAGCATGTAAAACTAAATGTTTTTTTCCAAAAAGAACCAGTCATTTTTTTTTATAGAACCGTGTAATTCATAAATATTGAAAAACTTGAAAATGAGTAGCACATAAATCTTTGAATTGCGAAGATGTTTTTACTTAATATACTCTAGAATTTGAAAACTATAAATATTACAATTTACAGTGATAGAAATCTATTTTTTTATTCTGAAAATGTGTGAATATTTATTGTAAATTTTAAGAGACTCTTAAGTAGAAATAATTTTTTTTACCAAGAAATTCATTGGATATATAAGCATGGAACGCTTAGTCTAATCTTTATTACGTTACAGAATTCAAATTCTTCCACTTTAATCAAGGAAACTTAGTCTAATCATTGACATTTCATTCGCAATTAAAGTTATATTATTGTCTTGTATTAATTTTGGCAAAAAAAAAAAAAAAAAAAAAAAAAAAACTGAACAAGTATTTTCAAATCATCTACTTTGTAGTACCCAGATCACATGACGCCCAATAGAAATCATTCTTGCAATCATTAAAGTATACGAACTTAATCTATATTTAACCATGTAACAAATTGTGATTTTTTGCGTTGTAAATTGGTACTAGTATTTATAAATTACCGAAAGTGAAAAAATACCCTTCTTTTTAATTGAAGAGTGGTAGTGCTAAATTGGAGTTTGTGAAGAATGTGATTAGCGTGATTCGTGCTTCATTTAATTATCTAAAATAGGCACAACTTGATTGTTGTACATTTTTTGGGGAGAGAAAATTTAAAAAAGCGATTTTTTTTTCTTCTTTTTGACAACCATAAGTACTGATCATCCTTATTTTACAATTATAAAATAGAAATTTGGAGGATTTGAATATGTATTTCAAAATTGTTTTAGATAACGATATTTCTGCACTTGTACGATTTTATTGAAAAACTGGAATACAATCACACAATATCTTGCAAGTTAATGGAAATGTAGTTTTTGTAATTTTTCCAAGTTCCAAAGAGTATGAAAGGTATTTTCAGGTAAACGTAATCCGACTTGAGAATTTAAAAAATCTTGAATTATTTTATTTCCTAGTAAATCTAGTAGAATTTTAGATTCAACTGTATGTTTGCATCAAAATTTTTCGTTGTGTCAATGAATTGATTGGAATTGTCATTTTTACAAAGAGATATACTAAAAAAATGTGAAAAAAACTAGGAATATTTTAATACATGAAAACTATGTTCATATAATTTTCTTTAAAATTCATAAATCTTTCAATCCTGGAGAATATATATTAATCTAATACTCTGTATAGTTATGAAACTATCCTAAAATCGGCGAATCATGAGAAAACCAACGACGCTTCATGAAATTTTAAGACACCACTTTTTTTCTATAATTTTGGAACATTTGCCAAATATAAAGAGTTGACAATAATTCAGTTTCGCCCAATTCCCATTCGGGAATGTGCAATTGGTGATTTTTGGATGATCTGTTGATTTTAGGACACCCTGTACATAATTTAAAATATTCGAGATTTTAAAAATTTTGACATCATGATTTGCACCCATAGGAATATAAATTTGTTAAACTGATTGTGATTGTACATGAATTTTGATTCATGAAATGAAAATATTCCAGAAATTTGAGTGCGTTAATTTTATCAATTATTATTTATGATGGAATTTCTGAATTTGAACTACAAAGTCTTCAAGTTGTAAAATTTTAAGAATTCGAAATTGGAAAATTTGTTCAAATGTTATTATTAATAATAGCAAAAAAGATCGATTGGAAAATTTGGAAATAAAGTAATATGAAAACCAAGATTATTTTATTTTATGAAAAATAGGACTTGGCAAAATTATGGAACTAGGAAAAATCGATTAAATAAATCAAACATTTATTTAATATCATTTACTAATTTGCACTATATTTTACTATTTTTATCAACGTCATATGTTTTAATATTACATTTTGATGAAATTGAAAAAATCAAAAACAAAAATAATTGAGCAGTTAACAGTCTTCAAGCGTGAGTTACTGCAATAACATAATTGTACAATTAAAAAAAAAGATACAGATCATGCTTCATACTGAAAAATCATAAAATTGAAAGAAAAAAAGATAAAGGCGTGTAATTGGAGAAGTGGGAAAAAATTACAGCAGCTACATGTAAGTGCAGTAGCGGGACCAAAAACTATGCCCACTACAAGTAAGTAAGTAACGAGATTGTAATTAATTACATGTAATTGTAACTGAGTAATGAAAATTAGTAATTTTGACCATCTCTGTTTTGTCTCCACTTCTCAGACAATACGTGTGAAATTTCGTGCATGTTTTTGTTTTGCTTTTTTTTCGTTTTTTGGACATGTTTTTGCTTTGATTCACAGGTTTGAGGAGAAACAGAGCGGCCGAGACGACTGCGGTAGTTCCTTACATTTCGCCGGGGAATTGGCTGAAATCAGTATTAGAGCGACATCGTCGATCGCATGAAGATGATGAATCTGAAGAAGAAGAAATCACAAATTGCAAATTCGAGGACGACTTGTCTTACCTCCGATCGCTCGATCCAAAAGAATGGAAGGACCAGGATCATTATCAAGTTTTAGGCATCAAAAATATCCGTCATAGAGCATCTGAAGAACTCATCAAAAAAGCTCGTAATTGTCACTTTTTGTTTTGGAAACTTGACCCGCATCGAACATTTATTCTTAAAATTAAAAAAGGATAATTTGAAGCTGTTGTTTTCATTCAGAACTTGATTTTTTGTTTTGTTTTTGTTTTTGTTTGTTTTTTTTTTTTTTTTTTTTTTTTTTCAATTATTCCTATTTCTCAAAATTTTCAGTCATGGAATTTATTTTGAAATTTGTTGTGTTCTGGATTGATTGCAGATAAATTTAAAATTTTGAAACACCACCCTGACAAAAGAAAAGCCATGGGAGAGGAAATTCGTACCGACGATGATTATTTTACGTGCATCACACGTGCTTGGGAGACTTTAGGAAATCCGATAAAAAGACGCAGCTATGACAGCGTAGATCCAGAGTTCAATGATGATTTGCCGGATGAGAAAGAGGCGAAGAAAAATTTTTTCATCGTCATGGGAAAAGCCTTCAAGGAAAATTCTCGGTGGTCCGTGAAAAAGCCTGTTCCACAGTTAGGGCACATGGAAACATCCAAGGATAAGGTCGAGAAATTTTATTCCTTTTGGTACAGTTTCGAGTCCTGGAGAGAATACTCATATCTGGATGAAGAAGACAAGGAATCTGGCCAAGAGTAAGACAACTTGAATACCTGCTGCGTCTTTCAATTAAGAATGTTAAATTTTGTAGATACATGAAAATTTCCAACATTTTCACGTATTGAAGTGTATTGTAGCAAAAAAAAATTTGGTCTGTGGTGCCTACCCCCGCTTTTGGAGAGAGTCCTTTTATTGTTTGAATTTGTGGCTTGGATGACTTTTTCAATTTTGAGTTTTTTTGAAAAAATGGCGGGGAAAAATTGTCTTGTAATTACATGTATAATCCACTGTTTCGAGGATAACCGCCAACTGTGGAACGACCTGTATAACAATGAGCAGGGGATGGCCAGTAATGATAAAAAAAAAATGTCAAATTTTAACTATCATTGCAGTCGCGAGATGCGGAGATACATTGAGAAACAGAACAAAGCGGTCCGAGCAAAACGAAAGAAGGAAGAAATGAGTCGAATTCGCTCTCTCGTGGACATGGCCTACAATTTGGATCCTCGCATAAGGAAATTCCAACAGCAAGAAAAGGACAAGAAACTCGCGATCAAGCGCGCGAAGGCGGAAGCGATCCGCGCCAAGCAACTCGAGGAGGAGAGGATAGCTCACGAAAAGGCCGAAGCGGAGCGCCTGGAGCGGGAGAAGCGCGAGGCCGAGCAGAAAGCCGAGCAGTTGATGCTGAAGCAGCAACAAGATAAGCGGAAAAAAGCTCTGAGAAAGGAAAGGAAGGTATGTGAAAATGATTGTTTTCTTTATTTTTTATATCATTTGTATTGTCACGCAGCTGGGAAACTTGAAAGCGTGTCTTGTGTGATTTGTTGCCAGGCCTTGAGGGATTTGTGCAAGGCAAACAACTATTACTCTGAAGGGTTGGATGAAAACATTCGTCACATGGAAGCCGTTGAACAAGTTTGCGAGTTGTTCGATATTTTGCGACTGGTGGAGGCGACGAAGAAGGTGCGAGCCGAGGGGAAAGAGGGATTTTTGCAAATCATAGCCGAGACCGAGGAGGAATTGAGGGTCGAGCGTCAGGCTGCATCTGTTTATGGCTTCTCGAATGGAAAGAGCGCCAAGCCGGCCAAGCCCCAAACCGTCTCGTGGTCTGAGAGCGATGTTCAACTGTTGATCAAGGCCGTCAATCTCTTCCCCGCGGGCACCAGCCAGCGTTGGGACGTTGTCGCCAACTTCGTGAACCAGCACAGTAGCCAGCAGGTGGATTGGGACGCCAAGCAAGTTTTAGCCAAGGCCAAGGATCTGCAGTCCATGGATTTTAGCAAATCGAGTTTGAAGGTATGGGAAATTTGCTGAACGAGCGCAAAGAGTCGCAGCATCTCGAATGGTGAAAAAGCGGAAATGTGAATGAATAATCGAACTGATGTACGAACGCTCGTGTTTCAGGAGCAAGCCAATAAAAAGGCTTTCGACAATTTCGTTGCGGAGAAGAAAGGGAAGGAAGAAGCGGTGGAGGAGCGTATGCCGAGCAGCGGCGGCACGACTGAGAGGCTGGATAATCCGACGACGAATGGGAATTGCGAGGGGGAGGAGAAAAAGGAGGCTGCTTCGTCCCAGTGGACTCCAGCGGAGCAGAAACTTCTGGAGCAGGCCTTGAAAACCTATCCAAACAGCTTGGCTGATCGGTGGGATCGCATCGCCGAGTGCATACCATCGAGAACGAAAAAGGATTGCGTCAAGAGATACAAGGTTGCTCAACAACTTTGATTACTCGTGTTGTCCTTTCATTCGGCTATTCCGTTTCCTTCAACGACAAAAAATGATGACATTCGTGCCAATGTTGAAGCTTTTCATACGTATTTCTCTTTGTCTTCATCGCTAATCAATTAGCTACCATCTAATGTTTTTTTTCATTTTGGAATTCTTTGAAATCTGTTGACTGTTGTTTGGTGATCGGTGCGCGATAACGTGATGTATTTGATTATTTTGCAGGAGCTGGTGGAAATGATAAAGGCAAAAAAAGCTGCTCAAACGCCGAAATAACGAAATTGGTTCTTCAACTTTTAACCAATTGACAGAACCTGCAAATAAATGACATATTTCTTGAGGAGAAAAAATTTTAAAAAAGTGTGCCTCTGATTAATTAGAAACAACTGTTTATTGCACTTGTTTTGAATTACCCAAGTTTTCTTCAAGCAGAACGTGCTTGAATGCTAATTTTCGAGAAATTTAGGGAAATGAAATTGTTGCAGTTTTTTGTGTACTTGAAGAAATAAAACAAACGTTTACCATTTATTTTGTGCTTTGTTCCTTTGACCTTCGACAAGTATATTCCGTCGGTCGAAAAGAAACTCGTGTTAGTTTTTTTTTTTTTTTTTTTTTTTTTTTTTTTTTTTTTTTTTTTTGTATTTTACACCAACGCAATTTTTACCCCAAAAATATTTCATGTATTCATGCTTTACGTAACGCGGTCCATTTCGACTATTTAACTTTTAGCTGAAAAAGTTTTCAAAAATTATGCTGGGCCAACTTTTTTCAAGTTGCTACAAAAACTCCCATTTTCTTTAATGAAAAATATTGTCTTTATGCAGGGCTTTTGGAGCAAGACTCCACATTTGGCTTGTCTTGCGAATTTCGCCTTTAATAAAAGAAACTCAAACTATACTTGAGGAATTTCCAGCATATCCTGATAATATTATGGATATTATGAGAAGAAAAGAATTGTGATGAAAAAGGAAATTTTCGAAACCCGAAACATTATCCATCAGAATAAAATTGGTCGTTTTCGACGAATGGAAATGACGAAAACTGAACGGATTTTCAGTTCTCTCAGGGCGAGAGCTGTTTTCTCGTGGCTATTGATATTTATTTTTTCGAAAATAGCAAATCCCAAAAAAGCAGGTTTTGATGAAAGTAAAAAACTCTAAGCATACTTGAAATAATATGTGTTTTGATAAAAACGAGGCTAGTACCTTGGTGAGCAAGTACTGAATTTTTAATGGCCAATGCGATTGTTCATTGAAAGAGACGAAAATGAGGAAATATCAAATGCTTTTTTTTACAGAGGGCGCTATTTTATTTCTACATTAATGACTGTAATAAAATCTACAGTCATTAGAGCGTTCAATCAGTTTTTTTTGTGATATCGACGTGTTTCACTTATTGCTTGATTATTCTTTTCGTCGCGAAAAGTCTGGATTACCGTGCGTGATTATTCAAACACCTCGATCACTTTGCAAGTACCCCGCAATTTTTTTGAATAAAAGAGCGAATCGAAGAAAATCGTGAAAAGTGCCAGTAATTTTTTGCTTTCGTCGACGGACAAGAGATTATTTCTCGTGTGATTAGTGATTGTGCGCATCATCAAAATCGCGCCCCCAAGAACAGCCAAGTCTCGTTTTCGCATGCGGATCGTCGGATTTTCGTAAATCCTGTCATTTTCAACAACGCGCACTGTAAGAATTAATTAATTAATGAAACGAAATCAATTAATGATAGATGATACAACTTTGGGAATTGCGCGCGTTGATCCTTTTGGCATAGAAGCGTATGCTTCTATGTCAAAA
Organism: Platygaster robiniae; assembly: GCA_028476575.1. Lineage (NCBI taxonomy): Eukaryota > Metazoa > Arthropoda > Insecta > Hymenoptera > Platygastridae > Platygaster > Platygaster robiniae. The sequence continues at coordinate 408,595 of CM052022.1, forward strand.
TTTGCAAATACCAAAGTATATATTTTAATGAGCGAAACGAACATATTTCAAAGAGCTGAACATCGCAAGAGCTGCTAATAAGCGACATTTCGCGCAAAGCTCTCATCATTTTCTCATATGGAAAAACATTGGAAAATAAAAGCTTTTTGCAAAATGGCGCTTAGCAACTTACGACGTTCAAGCTCTTCATATCATTGATGACGAATGAAGAATAAATAAAATCGACGAATACACGTGTCTTGTGAACATTACTCATGCGATTTAAAATGCTGACTCTAAAATTCGTGGATACTTATTGTGGAAAAGACGATTTTGCAGCAATTTTGGAACTCTGAATTAAAAGTACACTCTGTAAAAAAGAAATGCAACCTGTCGCCATATTTATATATGTGGATATTTTTCCATTCCGTATGGAATTGTTCCGAGTATGGGAAAAATCTCAGCAGATTTTCGATGGAATTTCTCTAGTATTTTGCCACTTTTTCCCACAAGTTTGCGAAAATCTCTAATATGCATTTACATACGCATAGGAATGAGAGTTTCATAAAAAAGTATATGGAAATTCATGGAAGTTATTAATAACTTGAAGACATGTACGTCGAGTTTAATTTATGATGTGTAATATATCGTTTTACAGTGTGTATTAATCGCAATCGTTTTGTTTTTGAAATAATTTTTAACAATATTACAATTTTTCCTCATCTCTCTGTTTCGCTTCAAAACACGTATCAAGAGTCATCATTCATCACTAAACGAAAAAACAGAGGGCTTATACTCTTCTGCCGCTATTCGACTATATTCGTTATTTAACATTTTTCTGGTTATACCGCAGAAAACTTTTCCCAGTTGAGAATGTTGTTCCGTGTGCCTTTTTAGTAGAGAACAAATTTTTTAAATCAAATTACAAGGAAAAAAGACATGTACTGCTTAGATTGGTAATGATGGCGATGAAAATCAATGAAAAAATTCGGGGGTGTATGTAATTGAATCATCGATAGAATGATGAAAAATTATTTTGCGACATCGCAAAATAATTTTATCGTCATGAGATATGTCAAGAGTCATATTGTATCATCATTTTTCAAATTTCAAGGTTCAATTAGTGTGCTCATCCTGAATTACAAACCTCGAAATGGCGGAAACCACGGTATCACAACAGGAAAACATTTCCTCGTCTGACGATGAATTTGTCATACCCCCTCCCCCGCCGCTACCACCTCACGATCTCAATATTCCAAAAAAGGAAAATGACGCCATTGCAGCAGTAGAGCAACCAGAAACATCGTCACCACAGGTTAAAAAACAACAATATCCTGCGACATATAAAATTACAGTATTATTATTATTATTATTATTATTATTATTATTATTATTATTATTATTATTATTATTATTATTATTATTATTATTATTATTATTATTATTATTATTATTGATGATGATGCCCAATAGATGAATATTTTCTTACATCATTTCTAACTCGGCTTTTCTTGAGCGCATTGTAGAAATAACAAAACAATCAACCCAGTCTTTTTGCGTCATAATTAATCGGAAATATGTATTTCAGAAACCCTCGAAATATTTACGAAACTTGATTGGGAATTTTATTGATGATATTTAATGGGTTTTCTAAAACTGCATTCAAAAATATTGAAAAAATATCTGTGAAAAAAAAATACGAGTATGAAGACAGTTTTTTTTTCTGAGATTCAACTCTGAAATTCTTGAACGAGAGTGACTGCAATGGAGAATTTTATTTCTGTAATAAATATACAGGGTGTTTCCGATTCCCGGTACCAAAAAAAAAAAAAAAATACGCCATTCCTTAGTGAATTTCAACTCGAAAAGTCCTACTTTGCCACTTTTTATAAAACTTGAAATTAAAAAAGTTATTCAAGCCAAAAGTTAAAAAAACCATTGCGCTCTCACGACGGGTGGAGGTAGATTTCACGGGCCAAACTTTTCCCAAATTTTCTTCATATTTTTCCGAGTCGAAAAGTTGTGCGCCACTTTTCACAAAAGTTATTCGAGCACAAAATCTAAGAAATCCAATTGGCCGAAACTTATACCCCGAATAAGTTTTGATTTTGATTTTGGTGAAAAGTGGCAAAGGATTTTTCAACTCCGAAAAATGTGGAGAAAATTTCGGAAAAGTTTTGTCTGAGAAGGCTAACCCCATTCATCGCGAGAGCGCACTTATCGTTTAAATTTTATGCTTGAATAAATTTTTCAATTTTGAGTTTCATAAAAAGTGGCGAGGGACTTTACGACTTGCAATTTAATAAGGAATCACTTTTTTTTTGGTGCGGGGAATCGGAAATACCCTGTATAATGTATTTATCCGTTTCGGCATACGAGTTTCAACTCTTGTTCGCCATAACACATTTCCTTACAAAAAAAGGAAAATCCATTTTGACGTAATATTTCATGAATGAGGCAAAGCCATCAAAAATATCTATGATTTTTGGCTATGAGCGTTGCAAGTCGAAATATTTTTCATGCAAAAACACATGTGTAATAAGAAGAAGATGCTCGTTTTCACAGGTTATTCATCATGACACTCACGTGGTGGAACATCATTATCCTTCAGGATTTTGTAAGAATCTCGCGGCTATGATTGAGAAAAATAACTTCCGAATCGTGGGCACGCCCGACAATAAGAAATTCGCGGACAAGATCAATGTCCGCAAGCGACAGCAAGAGCAGCCCGTTGTCGAGGAAAATGTTGCGAGAGAGGTCATCGAAGGGGAAGGAACGGGCCATCATCATGACGACGAAGACTCGGACGAGTGGAACGAGGAGCGACCCGCAGAGGGAAGCGTCATTTCGCATCAGCGAAATGACGCTTCCGCTTCAGAGAAGACTAGTCATCCTGTCAGCGAGAAAACACCAAAGGTTTTTTTCCCCATTGTTCGACTAATTTGAGTCCGAAACTGCGAAATCGTGAAATCATCGAAATGCCTCACTCGTAGTTCTTTGGTGTATTTGCTGAATCTTGAAATGATTTCAGTGGAGCCCAGCGGTTTTTGCAACTCGTGATTTCGAACCCGGCGCAGATGCGTTCGTAATTAAAAAGGCCTTGAAAGATGCCCGAAAATTGAAAGGTAACATAATCAACATCCTCGCCAACCGCACCAATTCGGAGCGACAAAAAATTGCGGAGCAGTACCAATTCATGCGTAAAAGAGTCAGTAGTGTTTTCCATCACATTCGCACAATATATACCTTACGTGAATTGTTGCAACAAGTTTTGCTGTATTTCTGGAAAGCAAACTTATTGCGTGCTTGAATTTCAGGTGCTCGCGGACAAATTGAAATCGAAATTTCCGACGCCGTTCAACACGCTTCTCGTGTCAATGATCACGCCGTTACCTGAATTTTACGCCCAAGAAATCAACTCGGCGATAAAACATTTGCATAGTCAAAAAGTTGCGCCAATCGAAATCTTTTTCACGCTAGCCCATGAAGAAATCTGTCACATCAAGGATAGCTATGTAACACGTGAGTATTTTTCATGCATACGCAGCCTTCGTCTTCCTGCTGGGAAATAATACCCGGAACTATTATCGCACGACGTAATTTTACTGTGAAACTTGGTGCCATGCTATCGGAGACGTCATTAATTTTGCATAATTATTTAATTTTTAGTTTACGGAAAAACTCTGGAAAGCGATCTCGAAAGCGACCCCCATCTACCTTACGGGGCAAGTTTACATGCTACAATAACAATTCACCATAAGTCACGCAACATTCGATTTGAGGATTTGAAATAATTTTTGCACATTCAACTTGGATGTGTCGCTGTTTCAAAACAATACATATATAGTAATACTCTTTCCATCTATCGCAGTTCAGGATCCTGAAGGGATTTTGAAAACTTGTGTTCAAAATTTGCAAATCATTTTCCAGTAACTGTGGACCACTAGTCCATCGAATACTCGTAGTCTATTTTTTATTTTAATTCCCACACGAAACCGGAGTTTGAACGAAAAATCTAAATACATTTGAGAAGAAATTTTCTTGTCCTAACTGTTTTTGTTTATGAGAATATTTTGCACTTGATGCTGTTTTCCTGCTCTTGTGTATTTGACGCCATTCAAAGATGTGTAATAAAAGAATATGAACATTAATGGGGGCACAGATGGCGACTGAATACCTCAAAGCCAACTTGCGAGACAAATTCGAAGAAGCTCGCAAGGACCCGAAAGGTCGAGAAAAACGAGCATTCGTCAAATCCATGGAGAAGAGTACGAAAAAATTGGAGGACCGATTTCAAAGGGTCATCATGGTATCTGTCATTGACTTTGTGAGAAGTGTCTCATGGAAAGAGGTCAAAGAAATTTTCGAGCCGCCTGCAGGTGAGTACGAAACATTTGAAAAATTACCAACAATGCTTTCGAAACCTCGTCAATGTTTGAAAATCTACATTTGAAAATCAAAAATCATTTCAAACTAGTACACATTGGACCTGATGATCGTCCGATGATTTTTCTATCGAGTTGAAAAAGAAAAATTAACGATATTCGTAGTTTTCTAGAGTACATTTCATCATCATTACTCGTTAAAAACAAGTACCTACACAAATTATTAGACACTACATTGTATGAAAAGATGTGTAAAAATTGATGTGATCATGTTGCACCGAGTTAGCAATGTAAAGTTTAATGAGAGGAAAATTTTTTGATTACCGTATATTTATAAAAAACGTATGATTTTTCAAAAATCTATTCAACTTTGAATTTTAGAGCATCATATTCTAAAAATGCATGTCGAAAAACAGAAAATCATTCAAATTGTACGAAAAGTGAAAGGGCACGAAAATTGAAACACAAAAAATGTATGAAAATACTGTTTTTTGAAGAACCTATTTAAATGCTACGAATATGTGGAACGCTTCAAAACACTGAAGCATCAAGTTTTACAGTAAAAGTAGAGTAAAAAAATGCATGAAAATACACCCCCCAGTGAACCTGTGAGCTCGCAGCGTTTTCATTATTTCCGCCCCTTTTCGCACACGCCGCGAGCTCGCAGAGTACTCCCAGTCGTCGATAATTATTTAAATACATATTTCAGGAAAATAAAAAGATAATTCATTATTTACAGTAAATAGTAATCTCACCATGAAGCTGTAAAACGATTATTTAATGAAAAAAAAAAAAAAAATTTCCCGGGGTGAGTATCGATCCCGTGTTCTGCGGAGTCGAACGCCAAAAAGTATCATATTCATTAGCACGAGACGTGCGCTTGATTCAAGCATTCTACACAAAACTTGAAACATGAGAAAAAAAACCAGCAGCCATCTGGTGAGCGCTTGGGAAAAGCGCGCGAATTTTCAAAATTCGAATATAAAGTAATTCAAATTTTGAAAATTCCGTGAGCTCGTGGCGTGTTCGAAAAGGGGCGGAAATAATGAAAACGCTGCGAGCTCACAGGTTCACTGGGTATGCTTAAAATGTTTATAAATATGAAAGGTACATTTGATTCTAGAAATTTACCAACACTCAAAATCTACGATGATATGACTTGATCAAATATCTATGAAATCACTGAAAATTTATGAAACCTCGAGTTCGCGTCATTACATTGTCAAGTTACGGAAACATTTAACGAAATTCTCAACATTGCTAAAATTTGGTTCTTTGCAAATCCACATCTCAGTATCTATTCAAGTTCAGGGCATCGAGTGAAAAAAAAAATTGAAAAAAACTTGAAAATCGTGGGTATCGTATTTTACTGATCTACGAAGAAATGTACACAAATACAATATGATCTTCAAAATAGCAAAAAACGGGAAAAATTAATACTGAGAGACATTAGAATAATCAGAAACTATGATTTTTTTATGAAAAAAACATATATGTATATGTGTGAAAGTAAAAGCTTGAGCTTGCAAATCGATCTCCAAGATTTGGTATTGCTAGACTTCAATGTACGTGTGCGTGTATATGATGTGCACGACCCTCTCGAAATTCGAGTCTGTTCCGCTTGAAAAATTTGCGCGCAACTTTTTGCGTGAATTTTATTTCTTTTAGATCCCAATGCAATTGCCGGAATAATATGGAATGCGTTATTTTAAAAATTGTTCATACAAACACTGTTGATTATATTACTTATTAGAAACGGCAAAGTCGAATAGAAATGACCTGGGCGCGAAGGCGACAAGCGACCTGCAGCAATTTTTCGCCCACTTGTGCCGCATCGAGCGAGATGCGAATTTTCTCGTCAATCAGGCGACTATATCATGACAGTAAGGCCTATTTTCCTCATTATTATTTCATCATGTTTTACAACTACGTCTTCTTTGAATTTATGAGAATCGTAATCCCCTGCACCGAGTATGCGCGCGTATGTGTGTCGCGAATTTTCATTAATTTTATTCGAAATCAGTTGAAATGAAAGATATTGGTAAAAAGAATATTGGCCATGTTTTTTTGTAATGTCATAGGAAAATGGAAGCTCGGGGATGAAGACTGCGCGATTAACGGCATTCTGGCCTCGAGAAACGTCTCGCAGTTGGAGCGAATTTTCGTTGAATTCGAAAGAATCGCCGATTGCACAATTGAAAACGTGATCCGATCTCGTTTCACCGGAGGCGTTGATTTATATCTTATGGCTATTGGTGAGAAATTCCTACGTTTTACCCATTCATTCGTACGTATTATTTTTCAAAACTGCTTCCGGATTTGGGACATCGTGCCGTGTGCAGGCCCCAACGCAATTGATTGCAACATATCTTCCAATTATTTGAAATATAATTTTCGCCAATTTGAGACGGTAGTGATTTTTTCTGTGGAACAGTGAAATGCATAAAGGACAGGCCCGCTTTCTTTGCGAATGAAATCTATGCGAGCATCGAAGGGTCGAACGGTTCATTAGATTACAAGCAACTCTTTCGTTTATTCATCACGCGCTCGGAGAGAGACTTGGGAGAGATAAAGGACGCCTTTTCGAGAGTGTACAATATAAGCTTGGAAACATTCCTCAACAAGGTTTGTGCTTCTTTACGACACAGCGTTGCAATAATTTTACAACGCTAATATGACTTTAAAATGAGCGTTCCAATCTCAAAACCGTCGATTCAAGAATTTCGATCATATTGAAACTATCAGTTTTTGCAACTCCGTTCTTTCCTTCATTGACAACTCCGTTCTTTCCTTCATTGACAGAGACACGAAAAACGTTTGTTCATTATTTTACAGGTTCCCAATGATGATGTTAAGATGTGTTTACTCGCGCTTTTGCGTGTTGGATAGATGCCAAGTTCCTGCGATGACTCCTAAACACTTGATTCCAAAAAAAAAGGAAAAGAAAAATACTTAGCTGCTTTTTCATCCACCATCGTGTCAATTGGTCCATGTCCTAGATAATGAGCAAAATACAGAAAAAAATTGTTTTTTGATGAAAATTTGGCCGTATTATTTCGATCAATTCAACCAGCACCCAAGTTCAGTGTATTATAAAATTTTGGAATTGTACTTGTCGTGGGAATGAAACAAAACATGGCAAGTATTTGAAATATCCATATATATTTAAATTTGACACATTTTCTTCAACAACAACAACAACAACAACAACAACAACAACAACAACACCAACGATGTGTACAATTTTGTCGCAACTAATTAAATTGTTCTAAACACACATGACGTTTCATGATGGACATATTTTTCTTTGCACCCAACATGCAAATCATTTAATAATTAATACTTTTCCCCGGAATTCCAACGAATTCATAAAATACGTGGTTATTTATTAGAGCCGATTCAACGATTTATTCCACGAAAAAAAAAAAAAACTGAGATAAACAATCCATGACTTTTATTTATTTTCATCGCCTTTTTTTGCTGTTTATCATGTTATCATTACTACTATTATGTTGGTGCTATAAAACGTGGCGCGTATAATTTTTTTATTTTTTTATTACTAATCATTATTTAGAGTAATAGATTCGACATATTTCGTCAAGACCCGTTAAAAAATTTTACAAAATTTACAAATTGCACGAAATAAAAGTCAGAGCTGTTAATAATGTAATGTTGGACACTTTCGCGTTATTTTTCATCCAACTACCAAGGGAGGAAAAAATTCTTTTGCAATCTGCAACGATAAAATTTTTTGCGCAGCTTTGTTCAAATCCTCAAACAACAATACGTTGGTTGTTGCACTTTTTGAATTTTGACTAATTTTTTGATTCAACGCGCACTTGCAGTCTGCAATAATAATTATTACATCCATTGTAATTGGCTTGATATTATTTTTGTATGATTTTTCGTCTCGCGCATAAAACCGCCGTGCTTGAATGACGATATTTATAATATCCCGTGCTTCACACTCGACGCGCAGCTTGTGCGTGGTATAAAAAACATGAGTTTTCGGGGTGTGGTTTTTTTTAGTCGAGTGTAGTCGAATGAACAAATGCTTCTTGTAAAAATCGCCGATATTTTGTTATTGGACGTTGTATTATTTCATACGGCAGTTTAATCGTTCCTCGTCCGAGAATTCGTAATGTTCTCCCTGAATAAATGAATTAATTCTTACATACACTGATTTAGAATATTAATATTATTAATATTATTATTATTATTATTATTATTGTATGATATTATTGTCATCTACCTATTTTATGTTTTTCAACACGTATATTACCCCATAGAGAAGATGGAGATGTGTTTGTTTCTACCTAAAAAGTTTTTTACACTATCATACAAATGTACTTTGTTGAATGTGTGTACTCGGCTGCTGTTTAAGAAAAAGTTGACGTACAGCAGAAACAATAATTTTATTGTGTATATGGAAGTAAATAAAATTAACACACACACACACACACACACATGATTTCATGTACATAAGTATATGTTAGTCATCATGCACGACTGATACGCGCAGATATAAATGTATAATCATAATTGAACCATTCGATATTTAATAATTGATGAAATTTTGTCATCCGTATCACACCGTATCATATTACTTATGTACACTCACGTTCTGTAAGTATCTTATAACATCATTTCAATATATATTTCTAATATATAATATAGAGAAACTTGAATCTTTATATATTCTCAACATTCACACATCAATGATGCAGTATATTTATTTATTGCGTAAATAATTGTGCTATTAGTCGCTCTTAAATGTGTGCTACTATATATTTACACGTCGCCTCTCATCCTCTACTCGGATAATGCTCAATTATTACTCTATAGAGCACGCACAGAACAATTAATATTCTAGTAATGCTAACATTATGTTATCCCTTGTAAATTTTTATAAATATTTAGGACCAACCGCTTGCGGTTGACGCGAATTTTTTTGCATGTAACATTACTTTAATCAAGTCGATCAACGAATCCGCGGAGCCTACTCCATCGCAAAAACTGGACAGTATAAAATATTGTGCATAATATATCATAATAATTCTTGGAAAATTGTGCTTCACGGTAGTTTCTGCTTCATTGGGGGTATTTTTACTTTCCGACAATAACGTGTATGCATGATAATAACGCGAGTTTCATTTCGTAGTATTTTGCTTATTTGTGTTTGTCGTGTCGTTGAAAGCTGCATGGGCACTTTTTTATGCACGCGTAATATTCGTAGAAAAGTTGGAGGTTTTTTGTGCTTTTTAAAAGAATGTGCGTTTTTTCTTCTTTCATTTTCACTTTTGCAAGGTTTCTTTTTTCCTTTCTTTATCACGCTACAAAAAACAAAGTGTTGTTTCTCTCGTTTTGAATGACGGCAGAAATATCAACATTATTTTCCGAGCACATGGTCTGTAGAGAAAAACACATTGGAGAATCAACTCTTTTCAAATCAACTGTTTCGCTTGGCACGTTTAGAGTCCATCATTTTCTCTTATGTGTATAAATTCATTGCAGCAACGAAACGAATTTTGTACTGGAAGAAGTAATACATTTAAAAACACGTATATTTACATTTTTCATTCAAATCCCCAAACTTTTCTGCAAGTTTGTGACTTGATAAAACGCGCGTAAACATTTTGGTCTCGAAACGTCCACATTACTGTTTTTCAAAGCAACGAAAATTTGTATTCCAAGCCATATTTGAGAAAACAAAAGTGGAATTTCTGCAATAATGTAGATGAGACGAACTTGGCTCGAGTGATATTCGAAATTGAGCATAAAAACGCGCCTTATCGTTCATTACACAAGCGCCATGGCAATCGCGGACCATCCGGGCGGCACTGCGATAGAGTTTACTGCGGCCCCATAGAGCGAACAGCGCCACTCATCATTACTGTACTTTCGCTACTGTTCGCTATGGCCATGGTGAATTTCATCACAGCGCAGAGATGGTCGGCAATCATTACCATGCTGATGCGTATTTTAAATTAGCCGTGCCTGCAACTGAAAATTCGATTCGACTGATAGAAATTTTGAAATACCTGAGATGCGTATTCGAATTGGCGAATCGCTTGAATATTCGGTTATCAAAATGCGCGAAATATGCAATGAAGAAAACGCAACATTTTTATGAAAATTATTTCATTTTTTTTTGCTTTCAGAAATTTTTTGTTCCAAGCTTCGTCAGCTGTTGATTCTGAAGTGAAAATGGAAAATTTGGGAAAATGTTGAATTCGAAGAGTTTCATCAATTCCTTGATGCAATAAAAGTCTCTTCGATAAGCAGTGAATTTTTCGCGGTGGTGGTATAAATCGAATAAGCAGGACCACGAATATCCGTGTAGTACGCGGTATGTAACACTTGAATCATCATGTCGTGTTTCATCGAGCCTTATTTCATTTCATGGTTTCATGGACGAATATGCGTGGATAGAAAATGGAAGTGAAAGTAGAATAAACACAAAATAAAAGAATAACGCGAGCTTTGAAGCCAACAGCGAACCCTGACGACGCGCAAATCTGCAGGCAGTTGAAACACGCCTCTGTCTGCGCTAATGGTCCAGATGAATTTTCGACATATTTTATGACTTAGGCACTTGTTGTCTCTCGCATGCTCTCTTTTTCTCTCCCTCTATGTTTTTCGCGCGCTCTCTCGTAGTGTAATAATGCGCACCATCGTTATCGTAATTGTCGCGATGAGTGTAGTACGCGTGACCCTCATTATAGAGTATTTGTGGATGGAGAACGGGAAGGGAGAGCATGTAAAATGCTGGGGTGACATGGAAAATCGTGGGTTGTACTTGGATGAGAACAGTCGCCTCGTTCCCTTATTCGCCCCTTTCTGTATAGAATAGTTGTTAGAAATGGCAGTTATTATCTCGGATACACCGCGGCGTGCGTGATTAATGCTACCATCTGAAACGATGAAAAGTGCCTCGAAAAACTTGTGCATACGTAATGGGGGAAAAGAACAAGAAGCCCGACGGCAAAATCGGGGATGGGAATTGGTCCACTTGCAATCGAAAAGCTCATTTTTTCACGTCCCGGTGTATCTATCGCGGTGTAGTATATAATATAGTCAATGCTATGCGTGGCAGAAGATTTATGCGTTCAACTTGGCGGCTGAAAAGTCGCGCGTGGGGAGGGGTTAATTACTGAAAAAGGAAAAGTCGAAGAAGGGCGACAAGTTGCCCGCTTGACTCATTTGGAGGAGGCGTTGGCGGCTGGCTGGTAAAGGTGTCGTTGCTGTTGCTGGCGATGCTGCTGCTGCTGCTGCTGGGAGCTTCGAGGGTGATCGTTGCTGGGCTCATCAAGGACTGGGGGATTGCGTTGCTGCTGCTGCTGCTGCTGCTGCTGGTCGTGCATTTGCTGGAGTTGCTGGAGTTGGAAGGTGAGCGGCTGGCCTCGCCTCTCCTGGAGCAGCAGCTGATGAGCCGCCTGGTCCATTTCCTCTCGAGTCATGTCAAGGGCTTCCTGCATCTCGTTCGACGTGTAACGCACGAAATCCGGGTCGCAGTATTTCCCGAGGCCTTGCTCCACGAGAACCTGCGTCATTTCATATTACATTCGTACACCAGGGGCCAGCATCAATTTTAACAAGAGTCCATATTTCGCTCGATTCGCATGTTTCGTAATTGTTATTGTATTATTATTATTATTGCTACACTTACTCGGCCGACGAGACTTTCTGCACTTCCGATGACCCCGAAATTGGGGCGTCGGTCAGCTGGACTTCCGGGCAAACTGTGAGACAAACGCTCCGCGCCAGCGCTCCCGTTGCTCTCTCCAGCCCACGAAACTACGCATTTCACAACAATTTCCCACAATCATTACTCATTGCCTCATACATCAGTTATTCTTCTTTTTATTGTTTCTCTTCATTTTTCAAAAGAGGAGCACACGTAGCGAAAATCAATTACTACAAGCCAGATGAAAATGAGTTGCAAGTGCGTATGACGAGTACAGTACACGTGCTGTTATGCCATTGCTGGGAATCAAGTGACGGGGAAGAATTGTTCTTGATTTGCATTTCAGAGCCCTGACAAGCCCCTCTGCCGAGATATACTGTTCCTTTCACACTCGCACCTTCGACTCGTGAGGAAACTATCGAGTACGCTATCCAATTCGACTACCTCGATACTTTCATCGTTTGACTTTTGAAATCCTGAGAATTGGAATTTTTCCAAATAATTGATAATTATTTGAATTTGATCAATTTTGGGCAGATTTTTAAACTTGCCGCTGGTCGCAGACCTCAAGTTTGGCAATAATAAAAAATAACTTTGCGGACTGACGATTCGTGGACATTTCGAGATTCTGCTTAGTTGACTGTTTTTTTTTTACGAGTTTGAAATTGTGAGACTCGAATATCGACAACTCGAATTAAAGATGCTGAATTACATTACGTAACGTTTTTCGAAAATGCCGAAATTTAGTTGTCAGAATTTGCAGAATGTTTTAAATACGATATGGTAAATAATCTACTGGATGGAATTGTGGAAACTTGAGAATTTTCCACGCGCAAGATTGTTTTTTTTTTTTTTTTTTTATTAACATCAAGTGAGCATGTTTGCAAACGCCAAGTATTATAAAAATTGATTTGGTAAAATTTTCATGTCTGTTGTTTAGTAAACTGCGAGATTTGAACGTCGGGATTTTGGGCAACTCGGCTAGTTATCATCGATGATAAAAATTCAAAGTGAATTATTTATATGCTAGTAAGAAGGATGATGGGTATATTAAAAATCGACAGCTTTAGAATTGTTTTCTCAACTGAAATGAGAAAAGCATCAACTTGAAAAACTTGTACTCGAGTAATCTCGTTTCCATATGCGATACAACGCTTTCTCGGTTACGAACCTCAACTATTGTAGAATACAAAAATTGCCCATTTTCTCCAACATTACCGCACATTTTCTAGCAATCTATTGTTCCTCATAAAGGTAGATTTCATAAGATTTCATTATATTTGTTTTCGCGTGTCGTTTACTCGCGCTCCTATTATTTTCAGAGCATCAGAGCATCTCTTTGCATGGGAGTATTTAAGACTTGACAGGATTGCGTTTCTTTACATTGTCACGCGCTTTGTGGAAATTTACTCATCTGCAATTTGTAATGATTGACTTTGAATAAAATTCCTCTAGTACGTTCTTAAGGGGTTTGTGAGTATTGATGGAAAACAAAGAGAGCACACACACGCAGACACGAGTTATTATTTAAATGACAACTGATTATGTAAGTCGCGTGGAAGGACGGTGAAAAATGAGGCGTTGGGAGAGAGCGTGCAATTTTCGATAAACACACATGGCATTCCAAACGCATGGTATTTTTCGTACATTTGGTAGTTGATTGAAGGAATAGACAAACGAAACAGCAATTCGTTTTCTCCAATATTTACCGAAGAGTCCTAGTATGCTTGTTTCCCTAATACAGAGCACACAGTTGCAAGACACAGATATGGCAGCCTTGCAACGCGCATTGATTCGCCTGTAAACCTTTGTATAAATCATACTACGCGATCGCGTATACATCCATGTATATTGCTGTCAAGTGCATGCCATTAGAGTTACGCGGAGGGCTCATGGCTTATATGCGTATTGTACTCCCCTAAGAAGCGTCAGCTCGATTTTTTCGTCATCTTGAAATTGCAGCTATTGCCACTGAGCGTTTCTCGGGTCGTGCAGTTCAATGCTCGAACTGACAATCAGTTTTGCAACTATTCGCAAAGTTGTCGTTTTTCGTACAAGTATTTCTCAAGTTATTTGAATTTTCCGAAAGCTTTTGCGAGTTGGAATTCATTTCATCATTTTAGAAAGGAAATTCGAAAACTGCACGGTTGCAAAAATGCAGATTCATTCATACAGCGGCCCACGTTTGGAAGCTCCAAGAAGGGATAGAAAGTACCCCGTACTCGAAAAAGTCGGTGTAAATTGGCGAATAATGGAAAATAGAATTTTGAAGATGAGCCCCAGCTGCCAAGGGGAAGCGGTGGATTTCGACTCGGAAATGGACGAACTTGGTACCACCGTTGATATGTTGAACGATAATTGTAGGCTGTGCGTATGGCTTTCGAGTGGGGAAATCCGTCGCTTCCCCAGCGCAAGTTCGAGAAGTAACGAGAGCGTTGGATTGCAAGAAATGACGAACGCAATGGCCATGGAGAAAGAAGGGCGCGCGCGCGTCGAAATGATGGGAAAAGTGCGGAGTTTGCATGTATCACCTCGCCCGTGATAGGAGGCCCGGTGCCTGCTGGGGAGCGGGCGACTGTCGCAGGCCCGCTGCCACTGGCTCGAGTCGAAATCGGCCAGGTAGCCCGCGACCGCGATGACCTGCCTCTGGGCGACCTTCAGCCCGTTCGCGATCGTTCGCGTCGTCCTCTCGCTCTTGCTCCTCCGCAGCGGCGAGCCCGCTGCCACGGCCGCGCCACCGTTGCTGCCGCCGTCGCTCGCGCCGGCCATCGCGCCGTCGGCGTCCACTGCCGGGCAGTCCAAGTAGTCCTCGTGGCTCGCCGGCTCCGGGGCCGCCGCTCCCCGCCTCTTCCGCCTCCGGCTCGAGAACCGCGCGCCCGGCCACTGTTCCGCCCGATGCCTCCGGCTTGCCGGCGCGCTCCTCGAGCTCCTCTCCTTTCTCTCCTGTCGCTCCCCCGTGCCTCGCTGCTGCCCTGCGCCACCCTCTTCCTCCGAGCCCTCGGCAGAGCGGCAACCCTGCCGCTGGCCCGGGCTTCCCGTCTCGACCTCCGGGCAGTCGCTTTCCTCCGGCTCTCCCCTTCCTCCGCGCGCTCCTCGGCCATCGGCTGCAACCATTATCGAGTCGGCAACATGCAAAACTACTGATCACGTCTTATGCGCCAGTCGCGGTCAGGCGCGTAGGCAGAGGGATCTTCGGGAGGGGCTTTCCCGGAAAAGGCTTTTCCTTCGGGATTCCTGAATTGTTCATCCTCGACAGAACGGTCACAAGACAGCGATTTCGAATATTTTGCATTTCAGATTTATTTTACGTTTCATTCACAAACTTTTCGAGTCCAGAGTCGCGCATTTTTCTCATGTTGATAAATAAATAATGGATTTCGATTTGTGTGACTTTCAACCAGTAACTGAGATTGTGTGAGTGATAACCTGACGATTGTGCAATAATATAGGCTTCTACGAAGCTTTCTAAAAGTTGATGCTCTTGGAATCAAACCTGTAAAAAATTCATATGTTTGAATCGATTTTCGAGCAAAGAATTTTAACCACGCAGATAAAAGGTACTCGATAAATGTATTTTATTTTCGTACGGTGTATTATACGTCCAATTTTGTAGCATTTTCTAGTATTTTTATATGTTCATTCCATTTATATCAAAATAAATTCAATTCAATATAAGCTCAATAGATTTTTAGAAATTGATGCTATAGAAATTTCCGATGATTTTGAGAATTTCAGTTGATTTTTCAGGCGACAGTTTCTTTCATGAAGATTTTGAATATGTACTTTTGTTCTATAGTTGGTCAATTGTTTCAATTAAATTGGATAAATTTCCATCGCTTCCTATTTGTATGAATTTCTAAATAATTTCCTAACTATGCATAACAATAGTAACATAATAATAATAATAACAATAACAATAATAATAATAATAATAATAATAATAATAATAATAATAATAATAATAATAATAATAATAATAATAATAATTATGCGTCAGGACGGAAAGTTTTATAAATTTCTACGAAAACCATATGTCTTCGTGATTCTTCATGATGTCTTCCTTCATGTATTTAAATTCGAATAATGCTTGTACTCTCGAGCCAGAGGGTTCGAAGAAATCAACGTTTATTGCAAAAGGTCACTCTAGAATCTCGAGTCGGAGACGATTAAATTACGGGATCTCGAGTTGACGAATAAAAAGTCGCAGAGTCATATATTCACAGGCTTGTGCATTCTAAAATGAGAGATCCTAGATTTCTTCATTTTCGAATGAAACATTGATCTGGAATCCCACGTACTGCCACGGAGAGTAGTATGACTCTGATGATAGCTTACGATTAGAGTGACGAATTCAATTGGATGATGATCAAGTCTCGAATCCTCAAGTACTAAGCGCTTGGAATTGAGATAATGAGGTGAAGAATTTAAGGCTCCTTCTTATTTGTCGGACTGTGGGAGATGAAAAAGTGAGATTGAAAGGGGCGATGTTTTCGATAATTCTCCGTTTGCAGTGCAACCGATGAGGAAGAATGATTAGGATTGTCGATGAATGTATGTTATGATGATAATCGTAGATACCGTGGCGATGGTTGTGGCGATGGTGGCTGGCGTTGATCCAGAGAAGGCAGTCGATGGCGGTGGTCGACCCGCGGCTCAGAGGCCGCGGGGCGTCGGCGAGGACGGCGCCGCGAGTTGCTGCTGCTACGTTGATTTTCCTCCTTTTACCGCTGCCGCAGCTAGTAGTAGTACGGCGGCGAGGGAAGTCGTTGCTGGCGATGGCGCAGGTCGTCGCGATGGTCGTGCCGGCGCGACCCCCGAGCACGGCCGCGCTGGGCAGTCCAGCGACGTTGGAGAAGGTGCTGCTTTTGCAGCACGCCACGACTCGGCCAGGAGCCGTCAACTGCCGCTCGATGATCCCGTCCTGAAGACTGTTCCAGCGCACGCGCCAAGGCGTCATCATACAATAACAAATCCTCCCACCTCTTTTTATCGCAATCACCACCTTTTCTTCTTCTACTTTTCATTCCCCCTGTCCCAGTGGCGCAGTAGCAAAAGAAAGAAATACAAATCTATGTATGTATATTTCATTAAACTTGAGAAACCCTTTTCCCACCATCATGTACTTTCATTCACACTTCGGCCTTACTCGTCATTTTATTACTTGAGCACTTTTCGACTTTCGGCCATTCGCCGCACAAAATATAACGTTATGAATTTGAATGAAATAACTCATTAAGGCAGCCAGCACGTGAGTCTGAAACATTTTCTTATAGAAACCCCGAAATTTCATCTCTACTACGCCACTGTTTTTCATTTTTGCAGCTATCCATCGTTGCGCTCAATCAATTACTACATTTCTAATTCCAGCGCTGCAGTTTACGGTAATAATAATTTTCTATTGATAAAAATTATTTTTATCGTTGCATTCGCAAGAGATTGTTCGATGAAAAAAAACAAACAAACAAACAAACAAACAAACAAACAAACAAACAAACAAACAAACAAACAAACAAACAAACTACGCATGTACCAACGCTAATATGTATGTAAATCAACTCGTTCACGAGTATTGTAACGATCCAGTACCAAAACAAATGTTCAACTCTACGTGGCATCAAAAATTTACTTTTACAAACATCTAGATAGGAACAACGGGGCCAAGACGTGGAAAAAAATGTTTTTTCCTCGTTTCAACCGTGCGCGATATTGTTTTATACATAAAATAACGTGATTGCGCAAAAATACGAAATTTATAACACATGCAAATAATGTTGCGGAAAATAACGAAAAACGGCAATAACATGTAAAAATATGTGTATATACAGCATAACATGGTTTGCAAACAGTTGAAATTGAGAAATTGTGGCCGAGAATGAATATTCGTGTGTTGAGTGAAAATGTTGTTCTTGGCTGTTTTGTGGAAAAATTGTTGGGGACTTGCTCCATCGCGATCAGCAGTACCGCAAGTAGGACGAGAAAATTATTGGGTCAAATAATGCGAGGCGACGAAACAAGCATGATTTTGGGGGAAAAAATTTAGCAATAATTGGGGCTCATGCGCAAGCAAACATCATTCCCACGTGTAATGAAACGCTGGAATGAAAAAACAACAAGTTGTGACGATCATCATCAAAGAGTTTGCGCAAGTTTTTCGGTAACAAAACTCAAAAAAATGGTGACAAAAATGTGGTATTTGGCAGCTGGCAAATTAGCTATGAAAATTTTCGTGTTCTTTTCAGCAGAGTGCTAAATCAAATCCTCGCTAAATCTTACCGTATCCAGAATTTGGATGGAGGTGGTTACAGCTACCTGGTCCACTGAAACGTATTTTAATCAACAACAAATTCACATTTTCCACATTTCACCAAAACATGAGCGAATCACCGAATCATAGTTGATTCATTCTTGTTCGTTATTATTTGAAAAACTCGAATCGACAACAGTTATTCATTATTCCGCATCAACTTGTTTTCCGCTCTCCGAGAGAAAAGGCAATTGAAATTTTTCCCACATAACAATTAGGCAACGACTAGATGATGTAATTAGCGAAAAACACATGTTTATGTTCCTCAATAAATGTATTTTGTGCAACACGAGCCAATGAACAACGAAACATGAAATTTCGATACAAAAACTACCTGAAACCATCGAGATATAAAATACCAAGGAAAAGAAAACGTGAAAATCTGGACGACACCATTTAAATATGTGCAAAATAATGGTAATCATAATGATAGTTACACCGATTCATATCAAATGAAGAATCAATTTTTTCATGCACTACACACACTCAAAACATTCATTCCTACTTTTGTTTTTTTTTTTACAAAATTTTTAAACATGACCTGACTCGGAGAATATATCAATATGCGTTTGGTACACATGTAATACTAATGGTTGATTTTTTTGTTTTTTTTTTTTTTTTTGTTTTTTTTTCGTTTTTTGTTCAATTTCAAGGGGCTGGTAAAAAAAGTTGTCGGACTTACTCAATCATTTTTTGAGCGTTTTGCTGGGGCGAGCCACCAAAAACAGCGAGCGGCCTCAGGGGAATATTTTCTTCGCCGTTCATTCTTTGGCTCGTGTCCAATTGGTTCGCCGCGTTGTTATCTTTCCAGCTGCTGCTGTGAAATTTGAACTTTTTTCACCAAGTTTTCAACATTTCACGGTAGCACGATGTGGCAAGTAAAAACGCGACTCGACTGGACGATTCGGCAAGATGATTGCATTACTTTTTCAGGACTACGCGGGACATTATTGTACACGCAAACAAGCACCCTCCGCATGCCAATTCCAGCTTTACTTGGTCGCGGAGCGCTTGGTTTCTCACATGCTGGAAAAAGAGTCGCGAACGTTGCGCGGCGCAAGGTGCGAAGTGATAGGGATGGGATAATTGGATCGAGGGACGGGAGCTGGGTTAAAAAAAGGAATGCAGTAAAAACTCACCTGGGAATATTGGGTACGACTTGATGAGACCTCGCGGTGATTTGGTCGGTCCCGTCATGTCTGTTTCTGCGCAACGATGAGTACGGTAAAAAATCAACGGAACTTGTGGGCGACGTCTAACAAAAAAAAGCGTGGATTCAAATGAAAAATGTGTCGCAAAACATTGTAATTGCAGCTGCTGCAGGAAGTATTGTCAAACTATGCGTGTGATGCTGATTATGTGACATCCAATAGCAATAGCAATAGTAAAAAAAATAGCAGATACATCAATACGTACTTTGGGAATCGTAGAATTCACTTTCAGCGATTTGGCCCTGTTGAAATTGTGGTGGCCTCTCTTCATGCTCGACCAGACGCTCCCAAACAGCGAGTGGTTTCTCTGTAAACATCGCGCGTTATACCCACTTTCCCGCTTGCGAATTTTCACGAGCATGCGTTTTAAAACGACAAATGTTTTAATTTAGTGAAAATACGCCTCTTGACATTGCAAGTAATGAACGATTTTTACGATATTTCTGGATTTACGAAAACTTTGGACTATCCAAACGACTCGTAATACATAATTGTATCGATGTCGTGCACGTCATATTATTGAGTATGAAAAACAAACATCGATTTAAATCGGATTAAAAATCGATTTATTCGTGTAAATCATTACAATATTAGCTGCGATAAGACTCGTGCGAATTCGTTGCATCGATTTTAAGGTTCTTCTTGAGAAAAATTCGCTTCACTGCAGGGGTAAAAATTCAGTTAACCGCATTTTTCCCATCGGCTTGTTCTGCATATAGTTAATCAACATGTAAATGCGCGTCAAATATTCGCGTGGGTTTCAACAGATTGGAATGCATGGTTGATTACGAGGAATGAATTATGCATGTATGACGTGCAATAACAAAAGTAATGTTATACTAGCGAGTTGGGCGAGTGTGATGATTTACGTACGTAATGTTTCTATAAAAGCTTTTCCAAGTATGTTACAGCCACATTTATTTTTCATTACTGTCCCGATACTCACTCTATGCATAGGCTCTGGATTGTCATCGACGAGTTCTTCCAAATTCCCGGAAATGGCTCTTTTCAGCTCTGGCCCCGCTTCGTGTAGTGTCCTCAGGCCGGCCTTGAATAAGGATCGAATAAGGTCCCTTTTCATGTCACAGTCAAATCAACGTGTGAAAATCCAGACGTTTCGCGAATAAATGCGCAGAATCAATGTTGATAGATTTTCGAAATGCCGATGATAATAATCTCATATCCTAATCCGACAATTTTCTACGAAAGAATCCTCGTCAACGATTTCTTGGATGATATCATTGAATTTTCGAGACATTGCACGATAACGAATATTGTACCACTGCCGAGCCTAATGGGGACTTGACTACTTCCAAGAATATTATGTCTGATATCATCCTCACATACTTGGCATGTCATTACACTTGTGTCAAAAACTCGAGATTATCGCGCAAAAAATAAAACAACAAGAAAACAATACCTGTAGCGTGACTGTATTATGGGTATCTTTATCGCCCTCTTTCATTTCCTGTTCCTTCCTCTTTTTGAACCTTCGGAAGTAATCTTGGATCAAAAACGTCGCGTAAAATTTGCCAACCGTTACTTCATCGTCAACTGAAGCAGAACAAATTGCCATCGCGTAATCATCATTACTTGCACTATTTAATAGAAAGACTGCGTTTGGACAGTAATACTAACCTCCTGGCGGCGGTACAACCTGGTCCAAAAGTTTCGGGCTCGTTCTTTTCCAAATTTTTTTGATCACCGCTCGAAGCTCAGCGTTCGCGTCATCGATATTGCCTTCCGTTTTTATTTTCAGCGATGTTCGAACAACGGCGAATAGCGTTGCGTTAAATAAAACAGTGCCGTCACTGTTCAACGGCATGTTCATGGAAACAAGTCTCTGTGAACGAGTGATTGCTCATTAGTGCCATTCCTTTCTCATTATTACCATACGAATTGCGAAGGAAACATGCAAGTCGATTTCTGAGAGGAAACAGCGTGCACTGAATAAGGGAACGAGATAATGGGCATTGTTGGAGTTGGTTGGTAGACGCTCACCTTGCAGGCAACTCTGTGGGGGCACAATTTACCGAAACCCAAAGGAGGGGAAATCTTTCTCAACAAAGTAACGACGTCCAAGTGCTTGATTCGCCCTTTCGCATCGGGATCGTATTCCGACCAAAGCCGAATGAATTCGTCC
This sequence comes from Platygaster robiniae, assembly GCA_028476575.1. Taxonomy (NCBI): domain Eukaryota; kingdom Metazoa; phylum Arthropoda; class Insecta; order Hymenoptera; family Platygastridae; genus Platygaster; species Platygaster robiniae. The sequence continues at coordinate 430,304 of CM052022.1, forward strand.
AAATGGTGGGGCCCCAGAATGGACCAGTCTCTTGTCAGATAATCAAAATTGTCCATGATTACCGCGACGAAAAGATTGATAATCTAAAAAACAATGGTAAAAGTCTCGTGAGAGTCATTGAAAAAGGTGAATACATAATTCACTACGTGGTACGCGATCGATTAAAACCAGTGAGTTTTTGGCGAGGGTGCAAATTCAGAGATTCGTGTTCTTCCCTATTTTCAGAGCGTCGTGCAATCAGGAGTACACTCTCGTTGTATTGGATGTAACATCATTATGAGCTAGAGATACATTTCAAGATGGTACTTACGAGAAACGAGCACAAAACGTAGAAAGATATAAAATAGGGAAAGGCCATGTCTGATCCGCAACCATTGACATTCCCATAATCTTCGCTTTCTTTGTCGCAAACGACTTCCTTGCGCACTGAGCAGTCCAGCATTATGTCTTGCCAAGCTTCACCTATTCAAGCAGACAGCATGCGCATGTACATAGAAGAATTATTCTCCAGGTACATGCGTTATTCTTGGAATAATCTCAAAAATTTCATGTTTTTTTACATTCTATTAGTTTCGTGAAAGGCTTGTGTGGACATTTCGATCCAAATAAGAGAAAATAAAAAAATCAATAGCGTGCAATCTGTTTTACGTTCTAGTGCACAAGTTTTTTTACTAGAGGAAAAAGAATTACCAGTAGCTGATCTGAATAAAACAAGCACGGCTTGTTGAAATGATTGGAAATTGTTGTTTCGATGTATCGCAGTCTCGTCATTTATCGCGATTTTTCCAAATATCTGCAGTCAATCGACAAATTAGTTGGCTACTTGATTGTCTAAATAATAAGAAACGCTCAACAATAACTGTTGAAACCGTGTCTTTGAATCGGATGAAAAAATTGTATTCAAGGGTTTCTCCAATTTTTGGTTTTCGCCGAATCAACCACAAAGGAAACGAATTTCTCGACAAACGTAAACGTAATCATTTCTTTGAATTTAGGTGATTAAATCCTACACTCCATAAAAGAACGTTCGAATGTTGGAGTGAATGATAATTTCAAAGGGCAGATTACATGCTACTTGATGAAAAAAACTTGTTGAGTATTTTATTTTACCAGCTTGAGAAACAACGACTCTATAATTCTCGTTTCCCTATTTTTGCCAATTCAGTTAGTTGTCGATAAGAGTTTAATCATGCACTGCACAATGAAATGATGGCATTTTCATATAATTGCAAATTGCTTTTCAGTGACGAGGTTTTAAGATTTTCCGAACAATATACATCAAAGTCATATTCCATAATGTACCATGGAATTCTTTCGATATTGATCATTAAACAAACAAGTATGCGTGTAATGTTGAAAAAAAAATGAGTACGCTCGAATGAGTACTGAATGACTGAATGAATGAATGAATGAGGGTCGGGAGGGTTGTTGCGATAATCAAAGGGAATAATTGAGGGGGAAAAGTAAAATTAAACAAGTTGGGCGTGAAAGAAAAAGTACTTACTTGCATGCCTATCACAGCATAGATAAAGAAGAGCATGACTATGAGAAGAGCTACGTAAGGCAAAGCTTGAAATGATTTGATGAATGTCCAGAGCAGTGTCCTTATACCTTCCCCTCGGCTCAACAATTTCACCAGCCGCATCACGCGGAACAGCCGAAAGAAATTGATCGAAATTATACTCGAACCAGGCTAAATTAGAGGCACATTTATTACCATTAATTATTTGCCGAACGATTTTTCGATCGAGCCAAACGTGTTATTTACTCCCATAAATTCGTTCGGTAAAAGTCCGCATTTTTCAATACACACACACACACACACATATATATATATATATATATATATATATATATTGACATTAATTTTTCGAATCTATATTAGAGCTGATATGAATGTCGTGAAATTTTTTATGAGAAAAGAAAAGAAAAAAAACTTACATTGACTTCGGAGTAGACGATATCGATAAAACTTCCCAAGACGATAATGAAATCAAAAACGTTCCATGCGTCTCCAAAATAATTCTGCGAAAGGGAAATGGATATTTATGCAAAGATTTTGAGTCAAGGATTGACAAATGAATGAATTCAAAAAGCAACGTAATCGACCATGTGATGGCGTAGCATTGGTTGTGAAAGTTGGCAATAATTTGTCCAAGCGAGTCTGACTCGTTGAATTCTCTTTCACTCGTTGATCGAAAAGTGAAATACAAGCGGTATTGGCGATGAAATATTCGTGTTTAATAGAAGAAGGTGCAAAAATTAGGTACGCATACGTGCCTTGAACCTGAAAGCAGCCAACTTGAAGACGAACTCGAGGGCGAAAACGGCCGTAAAAATCATGTTGAGCACGTCCAAGATGTCGGTATAAATTTCGGGTTGCAAGTAAAACTTCATCGCTAGAGTCACCGTGTTTATCATGATCAACGTGAAAATGGTGTATTCGAACGGTTGCGAAGTCACGAACCACCAAACTTTGTACTGTATACGATGCTTTGGTATATACCTTCGCACCGGTTTCGCTTTCAAAGCGAATTCGATGCAGTTACGCTGTGTCAACACAATACTACATAAATATCGTTATCATTCACAGCTCGGTAAGCGACATTTTCTGACTTGATGATGATTTCCTTACCTGATTTTTATCGAGCTCGCAGTTTTTGTACTCCTGCTCTCCCTCGTTTTGGAACGTCACGATTACAAAACCAACGAATATGTTGACCATAAAAAAGGCTATTATAATTATGTAAACAATGTAGTAAGCAGCAACAATTGGTCGATTGTTGTGTATTGGTCCATGGTCTTCCTCGTTGGAATCGATGGAAACGTATAGCAACCTGCAAGTGCAATGTACACGGAAATGTTCAACACGCCAAAATCCGAATTGGGATCATTGCGACGTAGTAACGATTTCGTTGCAACTCGTTTTGGCTAGCAAAAATTCATCACTTATTCTTTACTGTATTTTGGCATCATTATGCTTATTTCATCAGTTACTTGTCGTTTCATTTTTATGCACGTTTCTCGCAACGTTGACGTATGAAAAAATTGCACGTTGTAATACTTTTTGTTGGTAGTAATTATGGCAAGAACGTCGAGCACAGTTTCGCAATCACGTATTGCAATAAACGTCATCTTACCCTGGCCAGCCCTCGAAAGTCGACACTGTGAATAAAGTCAACATGGCTTTTGCAACGTCGTCGAAATGAAAACGGTTCCTCGTCCAACACCTCTCTTTTGCCACGGGTTTATTTATGTTTCCATTTTCGTATTCCAAATAAGTGCCCCTGGAATCGCGAAATTTCACAGATGCGTTCAATCTTTCATCATACACTATGCGTGCATTGAAAAAAGTCAAGCGACTGAAAAGCAAACACCGTCGTGTTGCAAAAAATCATCCAAGTTCCAATGAAAGCAGCAATCATTGAAAAACATGTGGAAGGAATGTAATATATCAGGCGCGTAGGCAGAGGGGGGTCTTGGGGGTTCGAACACCTCCCGAAATTCTGATGAAATCAGTCAATATTTCATGTGACATTAAAAAAAGTTACATCGATAAACGATAAAAATATAAGTTACGAAAAAATGCGTGAAAACGTTAGCAGTGTTTGAAAGCAAAAGAAAAATGTACAACTCTCGATTCCGAAATTTGTATAACTTTTGAATTCCGAAATGGAAAATATTTCGAAATCGCTCCCTTGTAGACAAGGGAGAAAAAGAAAGAGAAAAAGGTCTTTCTCCAGAAAGACCCCCCCGAAAATTTTTTCTGCCCACGCCCCTGGAATACATGGATAATTTGGAAAATGTAATACATGAAACATCAAGAGACGAAGCTTATTTTTTATGAAATGAGCCACTTACTGGCATTCTGCCTCGGTCATTTTGGATCTGTCGTTGCAGCTAAAAAATTTGCCCTAAATAGAAAAGGAGAAAAGTATGAAAAGTTTGATTTGAACAATAATTTTGGATAAAAGTCGTACGGTTATACGAAGAGATGAAAAATACATAAAACGGACACATTGACAAACAGAAAGTATCGAAATTCTAGGTGACTAGTTGACGTTCAGATTTCTCTAGTTTCGAGCACAGACAATGCTGGAATATTGGAAAATCATGCGTCAACCTGCAACGTGGTTAATTTACGCATAACATCGCGTGCGGTACGTGGTGCATTACTCACTGCAGGAAATGGCGAAAGCTCTTTTTCGAGGCATGCATTATTTCAAGATGCATTTGCAATGTTATTATTTACTTGTTATTATTACGTGCATCGTCGTAATAGGTGCAACAGAAATACATGTTTTAAAATAAAATACTGATGTTTATTTCGGAATTAGGTGAATTACTCATACTTTTTATTCTACTTTTTATACTGGTCATCATTATCTCACACATACATACATTCGTACACAACGTTTTTGTGTATTTCTTTTAAATTTAATCTTTTTTTTATTTTACCACTTGCATTATGTGAATCAAGTAGGAGGTTGCATATGCGTAAGAATCATCAATCAACACATCTTTAAATGACGTCTAATCTTGGATTGATTTTTCAGAAAGATCAGATGGTTGAAACATTGAATACTTGAATCGAATGCTTCAAGTATCGCGAGGCTCGAAAATGGAGTTTTCTTTTTATATTCATGATAAATAATCCGAGTCGTTTGTTTGTTTGTTTGTTTGTTTTTTTTTTTTCTTGTGTGTTTACATTGAAAACGTGGCAACCTTGAAAGTTGAAAACGTTCCACAAAATGACGCTCGAGTTGGAAAAATATTTTAACAAGTGTATTTTCATACGAATATAATATATTATGTGTCCTTTCTCAATGTGATGTGCGAAATATTGTCATTAAAATTTAACATGCTGTGCACCAATAATTGTACTTGAAAGACGTGAATAATTTATTGACCGCCAACGTTGCATGCTTGTTGAAGACGAAACTTTTCGTTTCCATGAAAGATACATCTTTTTTTTTTTAATTAAAAAATAACTTTCTGTACACCGGTTTCATTTAGACTACTCGATTATTTTGTAAGAAAATAACATGTAAATATCGAACAAACGACACATCATTTGTTCAACAAGTGCGTGTGAGGCAAAAGTTTTCAAAAAATAGTTTACGATGAAATAATATCGTCGGATAGCTCGTCTGACCGTATGCGCATTTTTCTACTTAAAATTTCAGTCATTTTTTTCTAAATCCACATCACGTACTTGAATCATCGAATTACCCCAATATTTGACATTATATGATAGTAAAAAGAAAGGGTAACGTGGAATAATAGAGTCTGACCAAACATGGATTCTTCCACTTGTACTTTCATGTTTTTTTTGTTTTTTTTTTTTTTTTCGAATTTTCAAGCGATAGATACGAGGAAATAATAATGTATAAAAATGACGCTAGTTTTACATGTTTCGCAGTGAAAAAAAGCAATGGAAAATAGTGTCTAACCATATACATATTTCACCACGTGCAGTTTGTGATATAGTTTTTGTGCAAATTTGCCGTTGCATGACTCAATTATTGAATAACGTTCAATATTCAATGTTTCAGATTACGATTAGTAGTAGAACCCATATATGGCACGCATCTGGCAATTTAAGGAATTCTCATTTTCAAGATTTTCACAAGTTGATATCGCATTTTCAAATCACGTTACAAGATGATTAGAGATAGGGCTGATTTTACAATACTTTTGGATATGAATTTGAGGAGGGCTTGACTATTGATGGATTTTTTAATTTGTTCCAATTTTGTTCGCATATACTCGAATCGTTGACGCTATTTTTTTGTTCTACATTTTTGAAAAATAATGCGACATGCCGAAACTTGTGGCCGGTACACGCGAATGTCTAAAAGTATTTTGCAATAAATAATATTCTTCGCAGGGCCAGGGGCTGGAAAATCACGGGCCCATATCGAGCTTGATTGTACAATAATATTGTGCAACAATTCACACGGCCACGTCTTATTCATGGACATTTGACAAGTTTTCGCGTAAAAAACGGAAGTGCGTCGAGTAGTGTCCTACTGCAAATGGATTTTCGTGATAAAAGTTGGATTTTTTTTTTATTTTCGTTTCAAATTTCGTTATCCCATATTGAATCATTCAACATTTTGCTCATATCATTTCATCATCAACACTTGCGGAAAATTCTCTACTTGAATTACGAGCTCGAACAAAGTGTTGGAGTCTATACACTTCCAACTATTAATGTCGTTTTTTTTAGAGCAGACGAAAATAAAATAAAAGAGTAAGGTGCAACATTCACGTATGTTATTTTCTCAATCACGAATTATGCATAGCAATCAACTCATTCAAATAATTTAGCGACAGAGAGATATATATTTTCCAATGACATTTTTTCCAACAACTTTGCATTGAATGCTGTATGATGATTGTTCGTTGTAACGATCTGAGCCCTGCAAGAGTCTATGAATTCTTTTTGAAAAATGGCGATTTCGTGTAGTGATCATGTCACATTGTCAATGGTATCATTATGTGCAGGTCATCATTCGTGGAGCAATCGTTAAGACGAACAACGAAAATGAGATTTTTTAAATGTCAAGAATGCATTGCGAGGAGTAACGTATCATGATGCAAAAATTACAGATCAAGGGAATTTGTCGATTATGAATTGTTTCGACTCGAACCTGCCAACTTTCGAGAATTTTCACGTCTTTCATAGTGGACGGACCGTAAAATTCGTATTGTGGTATAGTTGAAAGGTTCTTTAGAGGAGAGTCGCAAGATATATATTTGTTGATGAAATACTGATTATTATTACTGCTTTTCTCATTTGTAACGAAAATTTCTCCAACAGTTGTTACCTTGACTTGTAATAGAAAAATGCTCGGTAAAATTCGCAAAATTCATACGTAAAATTCAACATTCGACTAGACTATTACTTGCTCTATTTTCCTTTTACACTTTTATTTCATTACATATATTGATACGCATACATTTTGACATTCGAACTTTTGCATCTCTAAAACCCAGAGCAAAGGTTCTTTGAGTCGAAATTGCAAAAATGAAAGTACTAAAATTCTCGAAATTTCAATCACCGCGAGATTCCAAAGTATCGATCGTTGAGTCAACAACAACCCTAATTTCATATGCTCAAACTCGGTTGTTTTTGAGACTTGTGTCCTTAAACTATATTTTTTAAATTTGATTGCGAAAATTGCATTCCCAGTGCTAGCCACGTCAGCTTTACCAATCAAACCGGAAAAGGTGATGCATTTTTGTGCTGCAAACATTTGAATTTCTACATCTTTTTACATTTTTGAGCAAGTATTTACCGAATTTTCAGAGCATAAAGAAATAACGAAATGATGCGTATTATATTTCTAACCAAATCTTTGTGAAAACGCATCCCAAAAATGTGAATAATCAGATCGTGCATATCAATCCTCAAATACATTCTTGACTATGCAAAGACAAAGATGAAAAAGGAACAAAAAATTCCATTTCAATTTAGCAAAGTTGAGATCCTGCATTTACCTTAAAGAGTTGCACCCCAATAACTGCAAACATGAACTGTAGAAGATACGTCACCAACATAATGTTGCCAATCGTTTTAATGGCGACAATCACACATTTGACTACGTACTTTCGGGCGTAGTTTTTGGGATCAGATTTTCAACGAGCGAGCGATTTTGGCAGTGCACACAGGAGGACGATAAAATTGGATCAGGAGAAAAACAGACCAAAAAAAAAGAAAAAAAAAGGGGAAAACAAATCGTAGCGTTAATCAGGGATGATGTATTTTTCATATGCCATTTTCATGAGAGTTTTTGACCATTTGCGTGAAAGCGGCAAATGGTCCAATTCTCGAGTCGACATAGAATCATATTTTTTAAAAATGGATTTCATCATCGGCATCAGTGGCGGCATCAGTGGTCTTGAACGTGTCTTTTTTAATTTCATTTGCTTGCAGTAAGTGAAGGAAGAAGGGTCATTAATGATTGTTTGTTCCTTGACAGCAGCAACCACGCCGTTATTCAATATTTTTATTTTCACCGAGAGCGTTATATTAACGTGCGTTTTTTGAAAACGTTGCTCGATCCGCGAAGGAAGAAAATGCATGGGACGTTATTATTATGATATTGAAATGATGGTTGGCCGTTTTTTTATTTTCGGAATTTCGAATTTTATGAAATATGTTTTTACTTTCGTAAATTTTAGCCCTCGCCAGCCATCGAACCCATCAGTGCTCGTCGTTCTTTGAGCTTTCTTGGCTTTTTTCCAAGCACACCCAAATTTAGGCCTCTCTTGACTATCCATATTTTCATGACTAGGAAAAATTAATCTTGACGAGAAAAAGAAGAATTTAACTAAACGATCTCCCGGGGCCAAATGATGCTTCTCTGCGTTTCTATAAACGATTCTCCAAGAGGTTTGATTACTTTTCATCAATGAAGAAATATATTTTCAAAGCGCAACACAAGAGAGGTGGCAAATTTTATGACTATTATCATTAGTGCTAATGCCGAAAAGATATGTGATTTCTCGTAATATTATGACGATGGCGCGGATGCGAGTAATAAAAAATGTGGCATCATTATTGATGTGCGCAATGGTGGCTCTTGATAGTAGTAGAGTTTTCATTGTCATTAATAACAATAACCAAGGACACTATGACGATGACCAAAATGAGACATCAACTGCTCTGAGCGATTTTCAGGCGTCCGATGGCCGGTTTTACGTTAGTGTTTATGTACAATATTATGACGAATAATTACAATATGTTTATACGCCAATTTCTAATCTCTGTAACCAAATTTGTGAACGGTAGCTTTGGCGCTTTCGAGCATTGATAACATTAAATGATAAGCAGCCGCATATGTATCGGCGCGCAATTCTGGATGATGTATGTTGCCAGGCATGTTTTTTGGCTCGCTGATTCTGGAAATAACCGAGATAACTTTCAAATCCGAGGTAGCGATAGTAATGTTCGAATTTTCGCATCGTTAAGGAAAGAAGCTGTTATGGTCATTTTCGGAATCAACGGGCCCAAAATACTTGACTCAATAGACATGTACACACTCGGAATCTTTTGCGTCAAGATGCAATGCAAGTTCTTTTCATACGAATGATTAATACATTGCATCGAACGAATCTCGGGACAAACAAGCGAAATGCCAGGTATTCATAACAATCTTTTCCTTGTTTTTTCGCTTTTTGTTTTTTACTGCGGTAAAAGACGATTTCGAGCCTTTAATTCGCATCATTTCTCAATAATCAAGTTGGAATTTTCTACTTGTATGAAGAGCCACCCCCAAAAATATAAAACACGGTGAATGAAGAATGAATTATTGCTAATAATCACATTAGAGAGAGAGCAACGATACATATCAGATGTTCCAAGATTCTTTTTGTTTACATGTTATTTATAACTGTTTCGCTTGTCGAGTAATTTAGTGCGTGTTTCGAAATGAATATTATATCGAGATGCCGCGATGCGATTTTTAAAAAATTTGCTCTCGTTTAAAACGGCATTCATTCTCATTATTGTTATCAACAGCACACCATGGAAACGCTCGGCTGGCAACGCATGCAGTTTCATGGCGGCAGTTCGCTATTTATTGCACAGATAAATACAACTAAAGCAAAAATATACGGCGATTTTAGTAAGACTTCGCGATTGATCTTTTCTCACATGATGTATTGTTAAAAACGTGTGATACTTTCTTTTCTTGCTCGGCGATTTCAACGCACCCCATGTTACACTAGTGAATAATGACAAGTTTTTTTAGAAAGCAAAAATTACAAAGGTATTTTCTCAAGCATTTCCTTACATTTTTGTATCATGTTTCTCGTCAATTTACCATTAATAATTTGTCGTGTATTAATAGTGAAAAATCTCAAGAGCCGCATGGGCGAATGGTACTGCACGTACATTACAGAAAACAAAAAAATTCATGTATGTGTGTGCGAGATTCGATCAAATATAATACTTGGTAAGAGAATTTTGCAATGTATTAAGCGACCTCTCGACTCCTCGAGCAAATGAATGTTCCAAATATCATCATTGTTAAAGGTACACTCTCTAGTTTTACTAATAATTATTTACAGTACACACATCTGGACTAACAATTCCATGCAAGACCGATTGATAAATTTTAAGCTGTTTGAATAGCGAATGAGTCGTTTTTTTTTTTTTTTTTTTTTCATTTTTCCTGTACAAAAAAACTCAACGTTCGGCTGAATTGTTTTTCCTGTACAAAAAAACTCAACGTTCGGCTGAATTGGAAAAGTTTCTATTTACATGAAAATAATATTCTGTACTTTTGAAGAAGGGACTGTCAACTATGCTTAAACACCAATTAAATCACATCTAATAGCCAGTTTAATTCTGGATCTATACAAATTTAGACTAATATGATATTGCAATGTTGCTCTAACGATTTCTAAAAAAATTGGTTAATATATTCGGGTGAGTAACAGCAGTAACGGTATACTAACGGTATACCTACGAGGTAGACTCGAATGGAAATATATTGGTTAATACGAAAAAGGTACTACTTGAGCAAACGGAATATTATGATGATGCTGTCCGTCAACATTTATTGTATACAATATGGAGATAGTAGTAGTAGTAGTAGTAGTAGTAGTAGTAGTAGTAGTAGTAGTAGTAGTAGTAGTAGTAGTAGTAGTAGTGGCAGTAAGTATGTATATGATGAGCGATTTCAGGTTTTTCTTTGGGTGCTTGTATTCTTTACAGCAATGAAATTCTACTAGATTTCGCTATATTACATGTACCACAAGTACGCGTAGACATAATTTTATATTAAAATTATGAAATCCATTACATCGAGCAAGGGACCATTCAGCGTGCATTATTATTATTATTATTTAATTTTTCCATGGATCATCTTTTGCATATGTATATATAAACATATTTTACTGTCCAAATTTTGTCGTAAGTATACAATTTGTATGAAATAAAAGTTATCGTCGCTATTTAAGAAAATTCGTTACGTAGAAAAACCTGCTAATAAATATTCTAATCACTTTCGTATCTTCTCCAATAATAATGAAAATGTTAGTAATAATAATGATAAATAATTTTGATTAGTTCTCATGGTCAGAGATTAAGACATTACTCAATCACAAATATGTGTTACACTGCGCGGTACATGAAATATAACAAAAATCTGTATGGCTTTTTACTCCAGTGATGATCTCGTTGATTATTTTCTTTGGAAAAAAATTGATGGTAATTCAGATGTTTGCAGTTGTGTATATGCAACTTGATAATTTGTCTTTTCTTTCTACGAAGAGCATTGATGGGTGGTAATGGTTACATCGTCGTCAATAATATGCATTAATTATATCAATCAATGGTACGATCGAAGGGAAGCTTGCTCGTTATTGGTATACATCAGTACAATGGTTGTTGTTGTAAAATGGGAAAAATTCTCTCCCCAAGAAAGCTCGAGATTACCAGAATGTTTACAGAGTTGACCAATTGATTATATGATGAGAATTAAAAAGTAAAAGAAAGAAATCAACTTGATATTCACCAACAGCAGTCAAAATTGTTTACACAGCATCAACGAATCTCGAAGAGAATAAATATTTTATATTCAATTTTTTGTAAATAAAAAAATTGTTTGCGTGAGCACCTGAGTTTGGCCTCAAGCTTATTAAAAGAATGACTTTTATTCACAATTAACATTTACGTCTTATCATGACTCGTTGCTTATTCTTGTATTGTATTTTTCATTCATGATGTACAAGTATATTAGCGGAGATAAAAATAGCTCTTTTTCTTTTAACAATGCGAACGGATCGAATGACCGGTCGTGGCGCGTGACCCCTCGCAGAATTAGGAAGAATGGTTAGAGAAACTGCATGAGAAAAATTAACGATTTGTTTTTTGCCATACAAATTTCAAAACCGCGAGCTCGCAACTACATTTATTTTACGAGCCCAATATTACCTACTTTTTATCAATGCTCGAAACTAGGCCTAGCGTTTGTTCAGTTATCCCGTTTTTGCAGGTGGCAACAAACTTTTCCGGATTTTCCTATTGTTTACGGTAAAATATCAGTCTGTAATTATTTCCCTACCAAATAGAACAATGAAAAGTATGATTTTCCGGTTCCAAATTACCTCTTCTCTCTTTGTCGATCACTTTTACATAAACAAACATCTCGAAACGCAACTGAACCTCGTGGAAGCGCTCAAGTATTACGAGCATTTTGAAGTGAAAATTAACGAAATCGGATGATAACAAGCAAAGTAACAGCCAGTTGAAAAAGATGAAAAATTCGACCCGCGGAGCGCTCCGAATCTAATCCTCGCGCTTTCATGCAGTTTCCCTAACCATTCTTCCTACTGCTGCGAGGGGTCACGCGTCTCGACCGGTTATTCGATCCGTTCACTGAATCGTTCGACTCGAGTTGCTGAAAATGGGTTGAGATAAAATAAAGAGAAAAAATACTCATAGAAAACAAGATTTTATCGATTGAAAAAGATGTTACATTTGGTTTGTGAAATTCCACTTGAGGAAATTACCGCATGGAATGAAGTTTAAATGACGAAAAAAAAGGTTATTCTTGAGATGGGTAAGTTGCATGAAAAGCACATTACACTCGTTTCGATTGCTTTATTACACACGCATAAATACTTGTGTTCCCGAGCTTTCTTGGCGAGTTTGTTTTATTAAGGCTAGCGAACGTCGTAAAAAAAAAGAAAAAAAAAGAAGAAGGCGGGGTTTTCAATCCAAATAACTAGGGGTGAAAAAAAAAACGAGGTATGTAGAGTAAAAAATTGGAAAAGAGGGTTGGCTTTTTTGAAAACCCTACCTTGTATAGCTGTACGCCAATGACGGCAAAGACGAACTGCAGGAGGCTCGTGACAAGGACTATATTTCCGATAGTCTTTACCGCTACGATGACACATTGCACTACGTGCTGAATACGTTTCAACAACATCATTAAATGACTCTATGCATACATGTTATATCTATCGATAATCATTCCTTTTTCACGTGATTTTTCTCTCGTGACTTGGAAATTTTTCATCTTTGCAACAATGAAACACAAAAATTACCTCCAACTTGAGCATGATATTATCAATCAATAGTCGAGTCAAGAAACATTCTCGTACCCTTCCACCTTCATTTTTCATTTTTTATAATATTCATATATATCGTTCGACATTGCGCGAATTATTTGCCATATGTGAAATTCCACGCATGGTAAGTTTGTTATTCTTTGGTATGAGCCCGTTGTTTGATTAACTTTTTTTTCTGTACCCAACATTCGTAATCGAAGTTACTTGCACCGTAAGAAATTTTATTCTTCTTGGAAATTCGTTATTTCTGTTTGAGGAAACTTGAATTTCGCGTTGGACGTTGATATTATTAATGTGGCGATTGCCTAAATTTTATGGTATACGCGCATAGTTGAAATTCTCGAAATGATTATCCTTCTCTGTAACTACTTTCGCAACTAGAACTGCTCCCGCAGTCAGTATTTCATACTGCATATATGAAAATTGATCAACTGAAAAATTCAAAAGATTTTCAAAACATATTTGCGGGCTTTTCACTTGACAAATGATTCCATTTTATATGCCTGTTTTTGATGCGATCATCGTGTTTAGTGCCAAGAAAAACATTCCCAGAGAGGATTTTCTATACTTGTTAACATTAACAAACCGTCAAATGGAGTTTTACTCAGAATACTCGCTAAAATAGAACATTAACTGTTTGTTGCATGATTTTGACTCAATCATGAAATATTTAGTGAGAAAGTTTCGTGAAAATTTATGGAAATCCTCTCCAACAGTTTTCACGCACCGTAAATACTCAAGTTTTGTGAAAGTATAATGAGGATAATTTGTTCTTCAAGTTACCTTCAATCCTTTGGCACGATTAATGGCACGCAGTGGCCTCAAAACGCGAAAAACTCGTAGAATTTTCACTACGGAAACAGCGCCGGAGCTGTAAAAAAGAAAGAAAAAAAGATGTACCATCACAGAGGCGCACAAAAGTCAGTAGGGGGAAATTTGCGTGCAGCGAATAAAATGTATCAAATATTAGATGGATGGGGATAATAGATGATGCATATCAATTGTGGCATTGATACATGATGTGATTACATTGATAGATGTTACATAATAATATTACCTGAAAAACATGGAAACGAGGGAGACGCAGACGACGAGGAGGTCGAGGAGGTTGAAAGCGGACCTGCAGAAGGCACCCTCGTGAATGATGAAACCGTAGGTCACCATTTTCAGGCATAACTCGAATGTGAAAACGATGGTGAAGAAGACGTCAAAGTAACCAAGCACCTGTCGACATCATTTTTGTTTGTTTCATTTTTGTGCATATTGCGACAAGTGAAAGCGATTCTCCAGTATTAACGACTTTTTCTCAATATTGTTCGACTTTGCTCGCAAAGACCAGCAAATACATTGGTATTAAGGATTTTTCTATTCGACAGGATTACGTATCTCCTTTTTCGTATTGCAAGCTGAGCGAGATAATTATATTATGAATGATATTTTGGGATGCCACGTTTTATTGAGAGTCGGCGTGTTTCGAGTCAACGAAAAAACGTCACGTGAAAAAGTGATGTTTGAAAAATGGATTTAAAAGTGAAACTTGCAATGTTCCTCGGTGATTTTGATTGCAAAGGATCCTCGGCAGCGAGCATGGCGGAAGAAATCATGATGCAGACGAGAATCACGTTTCCGAAGAAACTGTGGTTGGAAAACCAGTGGCAAAAGACGCGAAATCTGTTGATTTGGAGCAAGTTACAAGTTACAACACTAGTGCGTTAAAAATATATTTTACGAAATTCGAATCTCGAATTTGACGATAATGCTTGAGAAAGAACCTGTTGTTTTGTGAGAAGATGAAAAAAGAAGATCCAGCTGGGATCGGCTGGACCGTCGTCGCCCTATTGAATTCTGACATTCTTCGTGGCCTCGCAGAAACTCCAGCTTCCAAATCGTCTTCTGCCAAATTTTCAACAACGACAATTATCACCAACTATTTCAGCCTTTTCTCTTTTCTCTTTTCTCTCTCTCTCTCTCTCTCTCTCTCTCTCTCTCTCTCTCTCTCTCTCTCTCTCTCTCTCTCTCTCTCTCTCCTCTCTCTCTCTCTCTCTCTCTCTCTCTCTCTCATTAACATTACGTAGCCTACAATCACGTAGCTACTGGATGAAATGTTGGAAAAAGTTGCACTGTCATTCGTCCGAAATTCCAGATTTCATTTCCTTTCAATTTTTCGATTGGAACGTTTGAAATTGCAACGTTTCATATTTATTATTTTTAACAGCAAAATTTTCCAACATGCGCATGTGAAAATTACCCATTTCCCCATGGCTTGACTTGAGGATATTATCAAATAGAATATTATCAAAGAGATGTTGTTATTTCGAACGCCACTATTACTAAAATGGCAAGAAACAAAATTTTTCATGTGCGCCAACTCCAATCCCTGCCTGAGCAAAGAATCCGCATTTTTCAATTTTCATCGTGAAAACTTGGTAATGCCCAATTTCACCTACAGATTTTAACTTGTTGTAAACAATTGTTACAAACAACTTAATTTCGAAATAACCTTGATTGTGGTTCTCGTCCTCGGTGTCAGTCGGTTCTTCGTCAGATTCAATGTTGAGACGAACTTTTGTTCGGCCTTCTTCATCCTTATCCGAGCTGCAAATTTATTTGGTAAATGAGCTGGACTAATGCAAATAACAACAAGAGAATAAGTGGAAAAGAAAAAAATTACTTTTCCATGTCCAAAGTGTTTTCATAATCGTCAATGTTCTCATTCATGTCTTGTTCCAAGTCTGTGACGTCTTCTTCTTCTTCTTCATCCTCGTCCTCCTCTTCCTCTTCCTCCTCTTCCCCAGCCGTGTCGCCTTCTTGCCCTGAGCTCAACTCGTCACGCTCAACTGGAGTTGGACTGCAAGATTTGTTTTTCTCCGCCTGGGAAATTGCGTTAACCAAGCGCAGTTGGGTACAATGAATCTTTCGCTGCACTCACAATTTGACGATAACATATATATGTACGAGAAACTACATATTTATCCCACATCCAGTTTACGGCATTAGGTGAATAATTGCATTGAAAATGATTGATTGTTTTCAAATTGATTCAAAAAGGCTGCAGGTTGGAAAGATGAAAGGGAGCATTGAAAGTAATTACCTCTTCTTCGGCTTCTTTTTCGATGGCTGTCAAAGATTCAGCGTCAGCAAGATTATCGACGGCAATGGCCAAGAAAACGTTGAGTAGAATATCTATGGATTCGAGTACGACGAAATTAAGGAAAACGTCAAAAATATGATGCTTCCAGCTCATCAAGAATTATGGCCATTATTACTTGAAGGAAGAAAAATATACAAATATATGGAATGTGTAAAAGGATACAATTGCCGCAGATGAACAATATGATGAAATAAAAACAAGCCAAAACGCCAGTGCTGGCAACTCCGCCATAAGCCCGTATCCCCACGTACATGACTGCGTTCCAATCTTCCCCGGTGAGAATCTGCAACATTTACCCATTTTCCATCATCGTCATCAATCATTTGGCCAAGTCTGAATTTCAGAGTAGCATTAATAAATAATCCCTCTAGAATGAGGCACGAGACCAACCTGAAAAACTGTCAACAAACTCTGCCAAAAGCAGTCGAAATTGTATCTTGGCTTGTCCTCGAGTGCATTCAAGTTGAATTTTCCCCCGAAAACCTGAAGCGAAAATCAAGTACGAGGGACGAAATTTATGCGGAAAAGTTGAGCCGTTGTTTGGAAACATTTTGATTGGAAAAAAAAAATGAAAAAACCTGCATTCCCAGTAAGGCGAAAATGACGATGAAAAGGAAAAGTAGGAGCAGCAACGAAGCAATGGACTGTATGGAATTGAGCAGAGATGCGACGAGATTTGACAGCGATCGCCAGTATCTGAAAATGAATTCCAAGCTCTGTCATTCTGTATATTATGTGATCGAGAGAAATGGATGCCTTATTTTTCCAAACAAATGCATAAGTGCATGGTTGTAATGTGATGCGCGGTGGTTTTGAGGCGCTCACTTTGTTACTTTGAAGACTCTGAGAAGTCGAACGCAACGAAGAACCGAGACCCCGAGTGGGGGCATCACGTGAGTGTTCGTCAGCACCATTTCGGAGATGGATCCAATGACAACGAAACAATCGAAACGGTTAAACAAAGACACGAAATAACCCTGGAAAGTAAAATTTACAGCATTTTCAACGACTCGATTCGCCATGTTTATTATTCGCCACCCAGCACTCTTTGAATAGCGTGATGATATTCAAAGCCATTGACAACGCCTACCTGGAATCCTAGGCTGTACATTTTTATCATCATTTCCATGGAAAACAGAGCAATGAAGAACATGTTGGTCACTTCTGTAACGAAAAATTCAAATTGTTATTGCTCTTTGGTTGGAAAGGCGCGTTGTTTCATGAATCATTTACCCTGAAATTCGTCTAGCCAATCGGGTTGACGATAATGCTCAGTCGCCAAAACCCCAGTGTTCAAAAACACGAGTACTATGATGAGCCAGTAAAAAACTTGGGACTTGACGGCTTTTCGGCACGCTCTTCTCATTCGTCGATTGGCTCTAGGCACATTTATTGTTTTGTTCATAAGTCGAAAACGTGCGACCGAAACAACATAAATATACATAATAGTATTATATATGACAAGGCACGTTGCCGCAAGTCTCGTGGATCAATTGTGAACCGATTCCAACATGCGCATTATTTCTTACCGTTTGAAATCGCGTTTTTTCTTGTCCCAGACAGATTCTTGTTTGAATCCATCTTGATCGCCTTCGAGTCTGTCACAGCTTGACATTTCGTTCTTTTCTTTATCTGCAAGTTGAAACGATTGTCTCGATTTTAGAAATTTTCCACTTGATAATGCACAAGCTACCAGAATCGTCATTCCTTTCGAAATTGAAAAAATTTCGCATCTGCAAATAACTTGTCTGGCGTGATTTTCGTTATGCATTATTCAGCTTGATCTCATTTTTCGATAATCGCAATTTTCACGAGTTAAAAGCACACTTGACAACTGTCGTTAAAGAATTGTAAAAAATTGTACGCGACTCTCCCGGTCAACACCCAATCTTTTTCGAGTATGAAAATTTCATGGGATGCTCCTGACTCCGCGACGTGCAAATTCTTCCGCTTGTAAATATTATTATTTTGCAAATTGTCCTATTGTTTGTTCATTCATTGATTTGACGAGCAAAGATTCACACCTGCCATTTCCGTTGGCACCTTTTTGCATGAAACTCGGTTTCATTCCAAAAAATTATAGTGCAAAACGTACCTTTTCCATCTTGCAATTTGGCCTCGTCATTTTCCGCCTCAATGTCCTCAGCCTGGGTTATCCAGTCCAAGTATCCTCTCAAATCGTCTTCGATTTGCTGCTTCTCTCGCAGTTTTTGAAAGTCGCCACGATTTTTTGCTTTTTCTCTTTCTTTCGAAAACTCTCTAGCAGGAAATTAAAAAAAACACATGTACTAAAATAAAAACTTGGTCCAAGCTTTCACTGCATTCTTGGAGTTTCGGAGAACAATTGATGTTGGAATGAAAAAATTACCCAGAAAGAACACCGAGAATCAAGTTCATGACGAAAAATGCACCGAGAATCACGAGGGAAATGAAATAAACCCAAGGCCACTTGCTGCCCATTGTATCTTGGATCTAGAACGTGAAAACATTTCCTTCGTAAGAATATAAAGTAACGTCGTCATTGCAAGCACAAAACGAAGGTTCCTCGCATATATACGCTATTGCAGCTTTTCCTTCAACTCAACCTGTGTACTTGACAATGTTGCTTTTTTTCAAGCCTTTCAGATCAAGCCGAAGATTCGGAAAAACGCTGAGGATACAATTTCGATTGAAATTTGAGAAATGCTGCAAAAACACAATTGACACACCGCTACGAATGATTGATAATGCGGAGGATTGTCGTATCGCTTACGTCGTAGAGAACGTCGGTCCATCCCTCGAGGGTGACGCATTGGAAAACGGTGAGCATGGCGAGGCCGAAATTATCGAAATTGGTGATTCCCCAATTGGGTCCCTCCCAAAATTGGTTGCTACAAAAGAACTCGCTGCCCAATGACGAGCAAACGAAGCAGCAGCGTCCCCGCATGGATGGGCGTCCTCCATCATTTCTCCTTAGAAAATCATACAACGTGAAATCCATTACAGTCCAACCACGAATAGTACCATCATTCGGTCGCCTTGGCGACAATTTCATTCATTTTCATCCCACTATCAGCAAACAATATTTTCAATTGACTAGAAGAATATTTTTCCTTGGGGTTCCAAATATTTTTCATATTGAAGCATCTAGTTTCAAGAGTACTATTTTTCTATTTCTTCTAATCTCTGTATTTTCAAGTAATTCATCAACTTTTGGAACTCAAAGTTGCCCACTTCCACATTGCGCGCGCGCGCGCGCGCGCGCGTGTGTGTGTGTGTGTGGATTTTTCCTCTGTGAAAATAACATTACCGGTTATATTGTTCCAGCAAGTCTTGTGCATTTTTCCGGAAAAAAGCTCGAGTCCAATGATGGCGTAAATAATGATGACGAAGAGTACCAAAAGCGCGATGTGAAACAATGGTACCATGGCCCTCAGAATCGAGTTGAGGACCACTTGAAGGCCTAAAAAACGTCATCTCGTTTGAGATTTTCGCGAGAAATGAGGGAAAAAAAGTTGATCTGTTGGCTTCGCACATACGCAACTCGGCACTTTTCAATACTTGTTTGCTTTCTCAGTATTCATTAAAAATATGACGCAAATTTTATCTACAATCAGCGTTGATCATTGATGCGCCAAGTTGAGACGTGAAGAAGGAATTTTTTTCTTTAGAAGTGTGAGAAAACTCACTCGGAACACCGGAAACAAGCCTGAGAGGGCGAAGTACTCGAAAAGCCCTCAAAGCCTTCACGTCGAAGCCCTCCTTTATGAATATCGTCAAGACCGTACTGACCATCCTGAAAGTGCATCATTCGCCCGCCTGCGTTACTCGTCATCAATGATTTTATTATTGTACGCGTAAATATCACAACTGCGCATTTTTCGCTGATAAAAAGTGAGACTCATCCACGCAATCACGTTTGCGTCTTTCACTTGAAATTATTGTTCCAATCGAGATGATCAGGATGTGAAAATATTGTTGTACGTGAAATTTAATGTAATGCAATACAAAGTGATTCCACCACTCGATAATTTATTTTGATCCAAGTTCGTTTTCAGATTCCGAAAATCCGAATTGCTGAAATCGATCGACTCGAGAGATTTTGGAAAAATTCGCCATCTTTTTTGCGGATATCGTGGAAAATTTTTCATTTCCTCGTCGTAACGTTTGATTAACATTCTCTGGAAATAGTATGTAACAACTTTTCTAAGGGAAAATGACAAAATTTTCGCGATGCAACATGAGTGATGAGCGCGTTGTTGACTAATGACACGCTGCGAAATGAAATTCAAGTTGCTTCAAAAATGAGGGGGGTGGGGGGGGGGGGGGGAAATGAGAATTGTAAATAATTACCCGATAACGACTATGGTGAAGTCGAGCAAGTTCCAGCCGTTGCGGAGGTAGGCCCCTTGGTGGGCCACGAAACCGTACGCAATGATTTTCATCACGCATTCCACCGTGAATATCACCAAAAATATGTACTCAATTTTTTCCTAGAAACGACAACGATTTCGTTACAATAACATTTTTCACTTGCTGAATGACAACTCGAATATAACATCGCCCAAATTTGAGGTAAAAACTACATGCGCATCTGTACTAGTATAAAGATGTATGAAA
Source organism: Platygaster robiniae (assembly GCA_028476575.1). Classification (NCBI taxonomy): domain Eukaryota; kingdom Metazoa; phylum Arthropoda; class Insecta; order Hymenoptera; family Platygastridae; genus Platygaster; species Platygaster robiniae. The sequence continues at coordinate 451,143 of CM052022.1, forward strand.
AACTATCACATAATATTCTCCAGCTTAAACTGCTGGCGTTTCGACGATGCAGCAATTTTGTATTTTACGAGCAGTCGCAATACATGAACGGACAAATAATAAATATACTCATTTCCAATCATAATCTTTCGAAAGAAAAGGTCCCTCTTAAGCATATTTCTTTCGGCAAAATATGTGAAAATTGCCCATCTTGAAGGGAATAAAAAGTGGGACTCTATTTTTAACACAATGTAATTTTGTAATGCGACGCGAACCTTTTTTTCTCTCCCTTTCCTCGAGTTATTATGAAAAAGCATGATACAAGCAATACGAAGAGTCAAATACAATCGTTAATTAATGCTGGATTGCGAATATTTTGGTAGCAAGTATGATCGGAACAGAAAAAAAGTGGAGGAATAAGACCGGGCGTTGTCGAGAACGTTGTGTGATGATAAAATGAAAATTTCGATTAGGGGAAATATACGTGTAGCGGGGGCGTAAAAATAAGCCTAGGTATTTCGGTCAAGTGTGTCAATAATTTGGTAGAAAAGCGTCGAGTCGACGAGAGCTTTGCTCAACTTGCACGCTTTTGAAACGGACGAGTGAACAATTATTGAAACGTGCCTGCTGATGGCTTGAATAACTTTTCGAGCGCGCCTATTGTGATGTATCATACATGTATGTATTAGAGGTGTGCATGTAGTTTGGTGGCTTGTGCATTCATACTACGCGTAGTGGTATTATGCGCCTGCTACAATGTAACAACGAGAATCGATATTACGAGGGGGAGAAATCGTTATTATCATATTCAAGTCATCAAGAGAAACAACAACGCATCTGCATCAAACGAGACACGAGCGAGCGAGCGCGCCGACCCTACTCCCAGTCATTTTTATTTTTATTTATTTTCTTTTTTTCTATTACTATTATCGCCGTGACGCAGCAAAACGCTCTATTATTACAGTATGCCTGAGATAAAAGTGAAATTCAGGTCCGTACACATTTAGGTACAAGAGCATTCCTTCCTCAACGTAATTCTGTGAATCATCCCGTACCGATCTATCGAATGAAAAGATTCATGTTGCATGTAATGAAAAGCAACGACAGCTAGGGAAACTTTCCAAGTACTTAAAAACACCTACGCTCGAATCTGCACCTGGACATACACGAACGGCCTCAGTTTTGAACAATTTTGAATTTAAATCGAAAATCCAACATTGATTTGACTACCAGGAGTAGCGCAGCTAGACATTTTGCCACCCGGGTCAAAAATGGGAAAACGCCGCCCCCAGTTACAAAAATTCATCACGTTTTGGTCATCAGGAAAATTCAGATGCGTCATTTCTGATACCTTGTGGAAATTTCGAAAAAATCCCCCCCTAAAGAAGGTTGTTTATTTTTCGCCCACCTCTAGCTACGCTTCTGAGCAACGTATCGAAAATAGGGATTGGAGAGAATACCTTCAATAGTTGATGCGAATAAAAAATGGCACTCACCAAATAAAAATTGGTCGTGTTGGAGTCGCCGTAAGGATATGGCGTATAAACGGCCAATGCCACGCAGTTGGCGAAAATGGTCAGAAGAATGAGCCACTCGAAAGGTCTGCGACTTTTCATTCAGGAAAAACATTGCTCTTTCACTTGGCCCGCAAAACTATTTCCACTCGCGGGCTTTTTTTAGCTAATTGAATAATTAAAATTACCTCCCATAATATTAATAACAATGAATATTACTATTCTAGTCATACCTCGTGCACATGCTGTTGAGAAACGTGTGGTATGAATAATGTGAAAAAAAGTGTAAAAAGGATACTTCCATTCGACGACGCTGATGCAAACTTTGCGAACGGGGTTTTTGAGAGGCAAACAGAATAGGGCCCGGACAGGTCGGTCTTGGGCCGCTTTTCCACCCCTTCTCTGGGGCCTCTTGGTCGCTGCCGTCGACTTGGAAGCCGCCTGGCCCCCCACCCCACTCGGCGTACCCCCCGTTTGGGTGGCGGTTCGCTCTCCTCCCGTCCCACCGGTTCCGCCGCCTTTTTATTTATCATCATCGTCATCATCAACATCATGCAAACAACGTCAACAACTTGAATCCAATTTTTATTCTACTTCATTATTCGACTTGATACTCATTAATTACCCTTCCGTCGTCGTTCATCGACAACAACATGTATTCTCTTTTAAAAGCGAGAATTGCGAAACTTGACGTCAAGATTGAACGCGCTTGTGAATTGTGAATAGTTGTTGTCATTGAAAGACAAGTTGAAATTGATTGGACACGCGATGATGGCATTAGGTGAGTAGGAAAAGAAAATGTTGCCGATGATAAAAGTATTGATAGATGGCAATGACGACAAGAATATGATCGAGTGATGAATAACCTGTGGCGGATGGCGTCGTTTCCGGATAAGAAGAAGAAGGAGGGGGAGCTGCCGCCTGAGGCTGTGGTGATGTGGGGGGGTGGAGGCCCCCTCCCGTCGGGGGGCCCAATGTGGCGCCGGCATCACCTGCGCTCATCGATCCCTCGGATCGCACCTTCTCCTCCTCCCCCTCCTATTCCTCCTACTCCTAATATTCCCAATATTCCTGATATCCCCGATCCTCCTGCTCGCTTCGAATTCTTCTCCCTTATTGTTACTGGCTCTCGTTCCTCGTCGGCTGTTTCCACTGCGACTGTGATCCGCGGCTCTTGGCCGCCGATGAAGAACGACAATGCCCTCCTCTCGCGAGGTCAGTAGAGTATTATTGGTGATAATCAGCGCTATTGCTCTCGCTAATACTTGGCAAGCAGGACGCCGGCGGGCGCGTGCATCGTCACCGGCTCCACGACCCAAACTCGAAATCCAAACTTTCGCGAATCGCCGCATGCTACACCAGCCCCGACTCGTATTATTTCTTCGATCTCCTATTATTCCCCACGTCGTCCACGACCAACTTGTTGATGCTTGTGCTCGTCATGCAGCCAATCCCGAGATGACGATCGCTGTCTAAACGGCAAGAGGCTTTTTTCCCGATTACGGCATCAGTTATTACGAACGGTGTCTCCTTTCCCCCCCCCTTCCCCTTCCCCCTTCCCCCTTCCCCCCCCCCCGAGTGCCCACTAAGCAGCAACGAGTGTATCCGATGGCCCTGCTGCTTGCTGGGAAAAGTCACGCCGATGGAGTAGAGTCGACAAGTAGCTCGTGCGAGTGGAACGCGAATTTTCATCCATCAAGGCTCGACGAGAGTAATCTGCTGCTGCTGACAATGGTGTCGCTGCATGGACAGCTTTCAACTGTGCACAACAGGCAATAAGCAGCAGCAGCACCACCTCCACAGTTCCGATGGTCCTGAAAAGAAACGAATCTTGATGTCAAAACATTGGGGAGCCAACAACTCGTCCCAAAAGGAATAAGGAGAAACGACCATAGGGTACGGATGAGCAGGCGAATCATTTTTCCGACACACACAGAATACTGCAGAATACACTGCTTCGATTCTCAGAGGAAGCTGATTAGTCTAAATTTTGCTCAAAAACGGTCTGCGTATACGCTACCCTTGCTTTTCCTCCCGGAGAGTCTCGGAATTTTCGTATAATCAAACTTGCAGGGAATCGTTAGTAAGCATCTTCTCGCCTGATAACGATGATGATGATGGTACACGATATTCTCAACGACTCGAAAATATATTCATACGCGCATCCAATGCAGAGCTCGTGATGTTGCAGGTTTGGCATATTCACTCCTGATGCTTATTACAGCTCTTTTACTCATCATCATATCCTCATCAGCAAGCATATTTGTCACGCCCAATCGGAAATTACGCACTTGTCGCATGGAAGATGGAAAAAGTAATTTCGATGAAAAGAGTATGATATTTTCATGTGGAAAAATTGTCGTCATTCCGCCAACTTTTACGTTCCGAAAATTTTCACTGCATATTTACGAAAATGACGGACATTATAGCTCTGCAATGTCTTGACTGCGACCAGGCCCGTGCGAACGGGGGGAGGGGGGAGGGGGGGGGGGGTTAGAAACCCTCTTAATGAGATCTTTCAAACGATTTCGATGAAATGCTTCTATTATTGGTTTTAACATTTTGACATAAATTTTTATATCTTACACTGCATAATATGTTTCAGAAAACAGTGTCTCAATAGATATTTATTTCTCCTAGTATTTTTCGTATTTCTTCAGTTTTTCTACGATTTGAAGGATTGTTCAGTATTTCTGAAACTATTCGTAATTATTGAGATGCATACAATGATGCAGCATTTTCTAGAATTTTTATAGACTTTAAGCATTAAGATATAAATTTTCATACGTGGGTTTCGAAAATTTCGAGCTGTAAAATGTCAAGTTCAATACATTTTTCATGTTCCAAAAGAATGTTTCAGAAAACAGGTGTTTCGATAGATTCATTATTCTTTCAGTATCTTTCGTATTTCATCAGTTTTTCTACAATTTGAAGGATTATTCGGTTTTCTTGTATATTTCTGTATAAGTTTCTGGAATTCGATGCTCTAGTTTTGCAAGTTGTATATATTTTTAATATTCCATACATATACTTTTATTTTTCTATACATGTATTTTCTTTTTGTATTTCCTAGTATTTATAGAATGTTAGAGAATTTGAAGGTTTTTTCAAAGATATCTCTGAATTTCAAGAATTAGATTTCCTAGAATCGAAAGTTTGAAATAGTTGCAAATTATTATATATATATATATATTATAATATTATAAAATATTATAGTCATGGTTTACAAAACATATATTATTAGAATTCAATGCTCGAGAAATCGGAGTTTCTTGATTTCTGGAATTACAGAAATTTTCGAAGAATCTAATAGCTTTTTCAAACAAAGTATATAATGTCTTTATTTTCTGTATTTCATTTTTTTCTGTATTCATAAAATAACGTAAGGTTTTCTAGCATGATCTATAGATTTTAGGGATCTTGCTACAGATTTAAAGGATGTAGGTTTCCAGTATTTTCATGTATTTATAGGCAGATTTGTAAAATTTATTTCTAGAATTGTGAACATTTTTAATGCAAAGTAAAAAAGCATCATACTCTTTGACGAAATTCGTACATAAATGACTAATATATCACTCTGTTCCATCTAAAATTATAAATTTATAAAATTTTCATCTGAAAATAAGGAAGTTCAAAAAATACTCCCATCTGAGTTTCAAAAAACTTCTTAAAAAGTTACAAATCGTTCTGAAAACTTGATGAGACAGATGTGAAATGAATGACACGATTTTGGTTACTCGTTACCAAAAAAAAGGAATTCGTTCCTGTTATCGTTACTTGTTAATTAATGTAACGTTATCGTTATTGTTACACTAAAGAATGTAACGTTTTTGGATATTATAATTTCAGTTGACTTATTGCATTTGCTTTGCAGTCACTGCAAGCTTCTAAAAAAAAAGAAAGGTTGGGAAAGGTCCATAACTCCACCATTTGTTGATATTTTTTTCCATTCGTTATACATCTAAATGTGGAAAAGAAATAATAAACGTGTTTCTCGCAATTGTGTATCTGTAATTATTGAGTCGCTTGTGCTAAATTTGTTGACAACATAACAAAGATTCAATATATAATATAGAAGTTGTCAAAAGCAAATGATGTTTTGATATTGCCTTATATATTTGATTATTTATTGATCAGTTAATTCATTGATTTACTTATTTAATCTACATTTATCATCTACGTCACTATGAATGGACCATGTACTGTCAAACCAAACCAACTTCATTCGCATGTTACTCTACAAGTACAACATAAAAGTTGAACCCCCCCCCCCACCCCCCCTCCCTCCCCCAAACAGGTTTCTGTGCACGGACCTGACTGTGACTTGTCACATACTTGTGACGCACCGCGAAAAAAGGGCCCTGATGCAAGAAGAGAGATTTTTACAGGACGAGCGATTCAATTCAAGACTTGAATTACTGGGCAGTCGAGATCTGTGTCAGTTGTGTGAAAAACTTTATTGCCTGTAAGCTCCTAATGATATGGCAATTTTTGGGTTTTCGCAAAAGGAAGCTGGACTTGAGAATACAATTTTTTTATGTGAAAAGCTGAAAATCGATTTTCGTTTTTTATTCGCGGCGCGTCACATTTGTTTGCAGGTGATATATGCTTGGAAAAATGAAAAAGGATTCATTTGCTTTTGGGAGTTGAGAATGTTCAGTTTGACAAGTTTGAATTATTGACAGTGAAAAGTTGCAACACACATCGATTTGCAGTGATACTCTTTAAATTGTATCGAAAAATCCCACCAAAAGCTATTGGATCTTTGAGTGAGAAAGGCCTACAGGATGATTACCGAGTATTGATATCCCAAGTTTCCTTACTTGACCAAGCACCATTTGAACCATTTTTTTTCAATCATTTTAAAATCTCACCATGTCAATGGGGAGACAATGCGCTTATGATTCTGACTGTTTTCTTTTCAATTCAGTGAAAATGATGAGAAAAACAAAAATTCTTTTTCTTTTTTTTTTCTTCAAGCCTGATTTCTTTTGATTCTGATCTTGGGAAACGTCTGTAAAACATTTCTCACGTTAACAGCGACTGAAAAATCTATATTTCTGGAAGAAATTACACGTGTAAAATAGCAATTTTCTCAATTTTTGAAGTCTCGGATTATACTTGGATAATGAGAGGAGTGTAGATTGTCAAATGGTACTGTTATTTATAAGCGTGCGTCGCAATAATAATTAATACCGATGAAAACAATGGTGAATGGATCAAGTGTAGTAGGATATAGTGTACACACAACGGTATAACGAGAAAAATCAAGTCTCACCAGCAGCGATAATCATGATGGACAGTAATGATGAACCGAAAGTTGCTGACTTGGTAATGTTGTTGCTCTCCAAGTTGGAGTAGTGGTCTCTTCGACAGAGCAAGAACAAAGGGCGCTGGACGAAGAAAAGTGCCCGATGAATGCTGGTGAAAAAATCATCCGGTATATTATGCAGTATGATAAAACGTTGCTGAGGATGGAGCCGCGACGGTGGGGGCGGTGAATGAATTATCGTGATGAATGAGTTGAAGGATCAAGAGCACACGACGCGCCAATCGCACCAGGAGTAATATATATATATATATATATATATATATATATATATATACTGCAGCAGTAGCATCAGCGGGAATATGAGCGGCGGCTCTCTCCGAAATGCTCCACTCTCGTCGGCCGTGCCGACGAGGGGTCCCCTTCCCCAACGTCGTATACGTCCGACGTCGACGGCGATATACCACTGTATGATATAAATAGATATCTGGGGACGAGTGCGTTCGATTATTAATGCTTTTCTACGTTGTCCGCGCGCGGTGGCTCCTCCCGTTTATTCGAGCATCAGTGGTGGCAGCTTTTTCTCCTGGTCATTCTTTTCTCAAGGAAAAGACAACAAGCCGAGTCAATTGTTGCGCGCAATATAAATTATAATGTAAGATGAGGATGCTCGCCAACAGGGGGGAAGATGCAGAGAAAAAGGAGGTTGAAGACACTCGCGGTGTGCAGCAGTAGTATTCTCTTTAAAATCGTCATCAGCCTTGTGTGTGTTGATAATGTAATCACTGGGGGCGGGAAAACACAGCGGCGGCGAGTGGATGAAAAGATTCAAGTAAAAATAAAAGCTGCCTCGCCGCGAATGCAAGTTTGAAAAAAGGGCGCGTGACGGCGCGTATTACACATGTACGGAACTCCGTGCATTATTACTGGATGATAATCAGGCCGCGGAAGGAGCAACGCGCGATGAGAGGCAACGAGCACTTTAGTTGCTAAAATAATAAGTGGTAATAGTAGCGGTAAAAAAAGCAGCAGTGGCAGACTCGTCGCGATGAGGAACAGGGGGAGAAACAGCAGCGAGCGACAACGAGCACACACGCGTAACGAATCTCACCGCGGCTAGCCAGCGACTCTCGCGAGTCTCGCGACTGCTCGCAACCGCCGAGGATGCGAATAGAGAGCGTTTGCGCACCAGTCGTTCTTTTTTTTATATCCGAGTCATCGTCGTCGCCCTCTTCTTTTTCTTCTTCCCGCAATCTCTCTCTTTCTATTATACATGCAATTGTAATCGCACCTCTATTATTGTACTGTGGAGTATCTTTTATGACTATCATTTGCTGATACGATTACGTCTGACCGCGCTTTGCTTGCACTACTGATTCTTACTACTTGTACCCCCTCCGAGAGAGAGAGAGGAAGAAGAGAGGAGAGAGCAGTGCCACCACCATCACCGTCGTTACCACTGATTATTGCAGCCGCCGCCGGCGCCGCAACCCAGTAACTGCTATACTACTACTGGCATCTGTTCCCATACTACTGTACTGTCGTGCCACTGGTTGTTGCTCCTGCTGTCTTTTGCGCTTATATTCAAGCTGAACTCGATCACCAGCAAGAGTTGAGGAGCGGGTAAAGAGTATCGAGGAGTGTCAAAATTCTTGTTTTCAGATCAATAGATTCAAATGAAAAAAAAGCTTGAAATACGAAATAATTGTACAAAAATGGAAAAATGTATTTTTGTACTTGGACAATCTAAAGCGCTGGCTACACTGGGTGCATCATCCAAATAACAAAATCAACGATTAAAATTTTTGACAAAATATGTCCAATTTAATTAATTTCCTTTTGTATATATTATACAGTTCAATTCCATATAAAAAATCAGAAATGTTCAATTTGTGCGCGATGCCAAGTTGACCAAAGTACACAACTTGTCACGAATCCCAGGTTAAGGCAACATAATGTATTGTAAAATATTATAAAATGACAGCGTGATTATATTGTCAGAAGAAATGATGATATAGAATAAAAGATATCAATAATAGAATAAAAGGATTCAAAAAGTTGCCATGATTTCGGCACTGAATTTCAATTTCGGAATTATCTCGAAACACCATCATCACTGACTGCATTCACGCAACAATTACAATACTAAATGGCCTATTTCTTCTCCAGTACTTTTTCTAGCTCAAATACCTCCTTTTCAATTTCCTTCTTTTTTCCAACTTTCGCCAACATTTCCTTATCTGGATTTTTTATGTCGCCATTTTTCATTTTCTGTGACAAAACTTGAATTTCGCGAATCTTTTTTCTAAGGTTCCTCAAACGTTTCTCCGCATCGACTTGAGTTTGTTGGCAAGATTCTTTTTCCTCAATTTCCCGAGCACAATTTTCCTTTTGATTCTCTTTCATGTCGTTTTCACCGACATGCTCATTTTGTTGCTGCTCTTTTGCAACCTTTTTTACTGGTGCGGCATTTTTTTTCTGTTGCTCTTTTTTCTTGCTGGCTTTAGAGTTGCTTTTCTTCTGCTCCCAACACGGCTCCGTTATCCTCGTTTTGTTCAACGCTTCCGAGATGTTATCCTCAGCATCGGCATTGGAAGAAGCTGCCGCATCAGCAACAGGGACCTCCTCAGCAACAACCTCAGGAACAGTGGCGGCGGCAGGGGTCGCTTTCTTTTTCTTCTTGCTCTTTTTACTTTTTGTCGTGTTTTGAATTATTAATCCCGGAATGGGATTATTGCTCTTGTTTTTTTGTTGGTTGTTTTGTTGCTCTGCTTTGTGCTGAGCTATAAATTCAGGTGATAAACCAACTGGATACGTTGGTTTGTTTTTCGCAAATTGCCTACCTTTGCTTTCGTACCTGCAACATGTGAAAAACAAAAAAACTTGATGTTGGCAATTTTTCATTTTATTTTCTTACATGTAAAAAGAAAAAAACAACAACAAACATGTTCAGCTATCTAGAATTTTGTTTTGTCGGAAATTAGGAATCCAGCTTCTGGAATTGTGTACTTGTCTTCTATTACTAAAGAGAGGGAAGCACGTGTTTTTTGTGATGAAAGCCAGCTAATGAAATACCAACGTGCAATATTGCATTTTTAACTGCTCATACTTGCTTTGATAAGAAATTGAGAAATTTCCAAACAATGTACAATAAATAACGGTAATTTGTACACAACTTTTGGTTTTCTAAACAGTGAGTAAAAACTTGTAGAAACAATATGAAAACAAAATCATGTCATGAAATAATGATTGTTGAATGGCATGAATGGTTAAAAATTAGAGAGAGAGAAAACGTTCAAATTGTCGTTTCAAGAATTTTTCGGAAATTGAGCGTGCGAATTCCATAACGTGTTCTACGCGTGGGACAGTTGGAGAATGGAGGACATGAGTGAACGCAGCCAGCGAAAATAGTCGAAAATTTCAATCCGTTTTCAAAAACTAAACTCGCGATATCTCCGGAACTATTTATCCGATTTACGCCAAATTTTCAGGCTCACCGTTCCTTGCTTTAGCGCCGTCTCCTTATACAAAAAAATTATCATTTTCAATGAAATATAAATAATAACTGCAGCACAATCTTGTCTTTGGCATATGATCGCTATTTATGAAAAATTTTTCAAATTTCAAACCAAGAATCTTTTTTTCTAAAAAATAAAAAAGGCTCTTGATCTAAAATTCAACATTTTTTCATCAATTGCGATCATATGCCAAACAAAAGATTGTGCTCCAATTATTATTTATATTTTATTGAAAATGATACTTTCTTTGTATTAGGAGACGGCGCTGAAGCAAGGAGCGGTGAGCCTGAAAATTTGGCGTAAATCGGATAAATAGTTCCGGAGATATTGCGAGTTTAGTTTTTGAAAACGGATTGAAATTTTCGATTATTTGCGCTGGCTGCGTTCACTCATGTCCTCCATTCTCCAACTGGCGCTGGCGTAGAACACCTTATGGAATCCGCACTCTCAATTCTCCTTGTCAGAAATCATCAGGTTTTTCTTCAACACTGTGAAATACAGTTGATCATGATATTTCAAGGTAAATAATAATTAGAAAAATTTGGAAATTTGCGAATTTGAATAATGATGATTGTCAAAAACATTTCACAATTCAAATCAAGAACAACAAGATTTAATTTTCTTTATTTACATTTTTTTTTTAAACTCAAGTTGATGCTAGAATCAACTTTGAAGACAATCCGAAAATATGATATAATCAACTCTATACGACACCAGAAAAAAAGCCTAGACGAATGTAAACTATAATGGTTACTTAAGACCTCTTGAATCAAACTACCATAGGTTTTTGCAATCACAACATCGTTTTTACGATTCATAAAATTCGTTGTCAAGATGGGCAATTCTTGATTGTCATTCAATATTCAAAAATGGGTATGTATGTTTTCATGGATAAACATCTCATTCCTGGAACAAAAAATTAGGAAAAATATTTTAACAACGAATGAACATGACAATTCCTATTTATTTTCGAAAAATAAAAACATTCATAGTCAAGAAGACAGTAAAAAAATCTGCTCGGAGATTCTAAAAGTCATTCAAGCTTTTTCCAAGCAAAATCTGCTAAGGTTCGAAACGCTACACAAAGACCGCCCGTGGCGTTAGGGCAATAAAAAATTTTTCCTTAAAAATGTATGGGAATCGTCATTCTAATCTATTCTAAAAAAAAATTTTCCAATTTTTTGTTTCAGAAATGACACCTTTATATCTGTAGACATGTATATATTTGTTTTTCAAAATTGAAAAACGATTGAGAATTGCCCAAGTTGTCAATAAATCTGTGGCTTCCCGCCATAATCGAGGTAGTCACTTGTGCCATAAAACTCAGTTTACATGATATTCTGATAAAATTTTAAACGTTATGGCATGTGTGACTTTCTCGATTATGGCGGCAAGCCACATAAATTTATTACATTGCAAATAAACTAACAGAACGATCTCAGATTGCAAAAACCTTTGCAATCCAAACATATTATATGTTGAACATATTACATGTTAATTTTTCATTCTACTCGTCGACTTGCTGTACTCATTGTGTAAAAGTCAATGGATAATTTCAAGTAAATGGTACATTATTCTATGACATATATCTTACAATGGAACTTCTTCTTGTGGCACGTATCCCTCTTTGACTCTTCGTTGCTTTCGCCATGTTCCATCAGGCCTCTGAGTCGATGGTATGAAAGTTGCTCCTTTTCAGACAGAAAAAATGAAAAACAAATTGAAGAAAAAAAAACACAGGCACAATTATACATTGCCAACATTCACTCTAAATCAAGGCCTTTGTCATCAATCATCCATGTAAATCAATCAATCAATTCAAATCTTATCAAAATTTCATTTGAATGTCTTTTGACTGCATCGCTGTTGTATAATGTATGTTGATACGATGAATGAATTTCAAGATCGATCAATTTAAAAGCAACATGCACGAGAAAAAGTCTCAAATATACGGCTATTTTTAAAATGTTATTCAATAGTAGAGTAGAAGTACGTAAGGATCAGAGGCACAATTTTCTCGCGGCAAATTTTGAGGTTATATTTAAAACGCGAATTATCGGCAAAATGATGTATGAAATACACTCGGAAAATGGAATGTCTCTGTTTCAGCACTCACCTTGATCGTCTCTCTGGTAGCTTGAAGCCATTTCGATGATCGCCACTAAATTTTCACCTGCAGCTTTAGCTTGGTCTATTTTTTTGCTTTCCACAGGTATTTATGTAGGTACGTATTTTTTCCTCACTTTTCTCAACAACTTGCTTGCTTCCTCCTCTCTCACAGCGGCTTGGTTTTTTTTATTTATTTATTATTATCGCAACAATTGCAGTAAATAACAATGATCATTGATATTGCAATATTATTTGTGATTATTTGCTGGTTGCACGCAATGCCAGCACTGGTGTGCGTGCACAAGTGTGTGTGTAAATCAGCTGTAAATGGCGGTTGTGACTTGTATCATTGTGATACGGTTACATACGCCATATGTTCGGATTGGTAAACAATGGTAAAAAAAAATAGTCCTGAATAGTCACAATAGTGCATGAAAACAATAACAACGCAAGAGGAAGAATTGGGAAGAATATAAATAATATGACATAAAGTATGGTTGTATGAAAAATAAAATGAAGGATGAAAACGAGGAGGAGAATGAGGAGGAGGAAAATTTAATGAAAAATTACAATGAGTATGAGGATGAAAATGATGAGGAGGAGGAGGAGGAGGATGATGATGAGGAGGATGAGGAGGATGAGGAGGAAGAGGAAGAAAAGGTGAAAATAATAATTAAGGATAATGGGTTTAAGAAGAATTGCGAGGCGGAAGAATTAGGAGAGAAGGAAGGAGGAACGTCGTCGTCGATTGGGATTCGACCTCGACCATTGATTTGCAAGCCTGGAAAAGTAGAATGCAAATCTGAGCCAATTGAAAGTAAATGGCAATGGGCGCCTGGTGCGTGGCAAGATGCTACCAGAACCAGTGCTTTTCAACCTTACAAGGTTCGTCGTTGCCACGCCCTTATTCGCTGTATTATCATTTTCATATTTTCTTCTTTTTTTATATCACAATCCTACATCCGCATGGTGACTTGAGCATTTTCCTTTTGTATTCCAGCCACCGACTTTACTGACAAATTTACAAAGGGGCAACACCAAGACAGAGATCTCATTACCTTACAGTGGAAACACTTTTTATACTCTAGCAGGTCAAGGGGAATTGACTCCCGACAGTATTAATTCAGGTTGTATCCCTCAGGATTTATTTCCCAACCAAATCTTTCAAATCTTGTATACTGAAAACCCATGCAGATATAATTTGATTAAAAATTTGAAAACAATCTCTGCAACTATGAATCCTAGAACATGAAAGTCTAGAAATCTATACTATAGCAATGTATCAAAGTTTTAAAAATCTGTAAAAATACAAGGTTATTTTATAATTAAAAATGGAACAACGCTACACGCTGTAAAAGTCTATTCAACATTAAAAATATTTAGAAATATGTATTAATCAAAATTTTTGTGAATTTTATAAATATAATTTATAAAACTATTGAATTGAACAAATATTTGTTCAATTCTGTTACTCGAGATTTCCCCATGTGTTTGCTACACAAAATTATTGAAATGTTGAAACTATGTATTCTAAATTTGATAGAAATGTAAAAAAACAAGATACTGGATTCACTAGGAAATATTTTGCAGGATAATGAAAAATATTGATATGGCATGGCAAAAGACTTTATTCTTTTTGTTTCAGGTTCGGTGGACAAACCAGATGAGTATGGTTTGACAGGTTTGATGTGGGCCGCTGGCTATGGTCAGTTGAACAGCGCACGACTGCTTTTGAAAGCTGGAGCAAACAAAAATCACCAAGGACCAGAAAAACAGACTCCGTTACATTTAGCAGCGGCTTATGGTCACCACGACTTGGTAAAATTATTACTCAATCATGGAGCCAATCCGAACGTTGAAGAGGAGGTACATTTTTTCACAATATTAAAATTGCCGTCTAATATTTTCTTTCTTCTTCAACAACAAATTGGTTTATTGCCTGAAATATTATTGTTAGAGTCACAAAGAAAAATGTTATCAAACAGTCGCCTTGCATGTTTTTTCCAATTTCCCTATCGTGCATCTTCTAATATTAGAGCTATTAGAACTATTAGAATCGTGGGGAGAAAGCCAATGATCGAGCGGAGCCGTCCCCACCCTTAGGTCAGAGGTGAATAGGAATTCCCTTTCCCCCACGATTCTAATAGTTCTAATAGCTCTAATATTAGAAGATGCACGATGGGGTTATTTTTGAAACGTTTAAATCACAGACTGTTAATAGTTAAATTATCTCTGAATGACAAAATCAATATCCAATAGGGTTGTTGATATTATATCGATATTATCAAATATCGATATTTTTCTTATGACATATCGATAGTATCGGCCGATATTTTTCAGTCCGATACTATCGATATTCGATATTTTGTTTGCAATATCGATATCAGATATCACTCAAATCAATAAACATCACATTTGCTACAAATAGAACATTTTTCACTCTTTTTTTAATATATTTTTGTAAATTAAAAAGGTAAAACTGTCAAAATTTCCAAACCAATGCTTTTCATGCCATATTTTTCAATTTTCATTCAAAATTTGAATTCAAATTGCAATATGAATTTAAAAAAAAGATGATTTTTTGAAAAAAAAGTTCTAATTTTTATTCATTACTCAAAATTACCTTTTTTTAGACGATATATCGAATATCGGTATTTTAAACCCTAAATGTCGGTTACGATATTTGATATTTTTAAGAATATCGATAATATCGATATTCGATATTTTTGAAGAATATCGACAACCCTAATATCCAATAATGATGCACAGCCAATAGTTGAATTACTGTAAACAGCATGAAATGAAGAAAATAGATGCGACAATCATGTTTGTGGTGATTCATAGGAAGGAAACACACCATTGATTTATGGAGCCCGAGGCGATCACCCGCATGTTTGTTACGAGCTTTTGTGCAAAGGGGCAGATGTATCACATAAAAATATTGATAACGTTAGCGCCTACAATGTTGCCATTACAAACAAGTCACAAGCAGGTAGGAAAAAAATAACGTAATGTACATGATGTTTGAATGACTGGAACAAGTAATGCCCTTTTTTGTTTCAGCCAAAGCAGTCATTGAGAATTTTCTCATTCAACAACTCACACAGATTCCATTCGATATCTTGTAATGATTTTCGTTCATTTCCTGTTGTTTGAATGTGGTTGCTCATTCCATAATTTTTTTTTTTTTCACTGAAACATGTACTTTGGAAAAACTTGGAAATTGTTTTTGAGTTTTAGATGAAAAATGACTTCAGCATTGATGATATTTTTCGCTGCCAGTGTATGGGAACTTGATACCAGTGAACAATGTTATTGCACTGTGATTTTGTTAAACACATCTTGTAATTCAAGGAAATACATGTATTCATAAAAACAAGCTTGAATTTTTTCACTATTTCAACACTGCAACTTGTGTGAAACTTGAAGAGTAACTCGATTCCAATGTATGAAAAATTTGAAAAGGGATTCTGAAACTTGCTCATACTTGAGCCAAATTTTGGCAAAACATAGATTAAATTTATTGATTCACAAGCTTCATTATACCTTGCTGAAAATTTCAAACAACTGGGCATGGAAAAGAGGAAGGAAGATCATATAACGTGAACGAGTACAAAAGAGAGATTGATTTATTTTTACAAAACAACCTTATCATAATAAACCAGTCTTGATACTGCACAAGCGCACATAAAAATAATTATTCAACAATGTGATATTGTACACAACTCGATAGATATTATTACAGGGGGACTGATTTTGGTGGTATCGAATAACAAAAAATGTGACAACGTATGGAATGGAAAAGGCGTTGGAGAGTCCGAGATTGTCAACTATTGGGTTAGTTAATGGTGGATGGGGGCATGATAAAGGCCGGCCATGGCCTCTTGCAGGACCCTGAGGCAGGCAAAACTTGCCCTGAACCCGCCGGCACTCTCGCTCGAGTCGACCTCCCTCACATGGAGAATGTATCCCCTCGACTGGAGCTCCGCCTCGGAGGGGTACTCGGGGCCCTCGTTGTCCTGACTGACTGGCCGATAGCTGTACAATGGACCCTCCTCCGGCATGGCCATCAATTTTTGGCTCCCCATTTTATTTCTTCCAAATTTAATGCCCGTACTAAACTGCGTCGCCTTGGGCAACGCGTACTCCTCATCCTCATCATGCTCTGCTTGCTCTTGGTAGCGCCGCTCATCCCTCGAGGCAGCCTTCATCTTCAAAGAGAAATCCTCGACGATATTCTTGGCGTTAGCCTCGGAAAACATGAGCTCATCTATGAGCTCCTCCTTTTTCTGAATTTTCTTCCTCTTGATTTCCACCTCTTGCCTCGCGAGTTGGGCTCTTTTGTCTTCCTCCTTGGCTCGCTCCATTTCCAGCAACTCCTCCAGCTCGTGTTCCCGTTTACCCAGCTTGGTTTTGTTCTTTGCTATCAGCTCCTTGTTCTCGCGTTTGTACTGTTCAATTTTCTTGTTTGTCTCTATGATGTCAATGTTGTTGGTGAGGTTGTAGACAATCGTCTCAATGTCCTCGAGGTAGTCGTTGTATTCACGCAGGCTGGCAAAGTCTTCCTCTTTTTTGTTAAAGTCCCGGAGTACGCGTTTGCGAATGTCCACCTCCTTCTCGACCGTCGCATCCTCAAACATTTGCACGCGAAAGTTGACACGGCGCAGAGGTGCCTGGCATTCTGGGCATGCTCCCGAACCTGCACAGCATCAGCGAATATTACCATTCAGCAACCATTCTCCTTTTATACTTTATTACCCCTCCTCCGCCCCCCCCCCTCTCACCTATTTCTTTACATCGTATTCTTGAATCTATTTTTTTTTCTTCACCCACAAATCATCATCATCATCATTATCATCATCAGTGCAGTAATATTTTGTGACGCAATCAAAAAAGGCCAATTGACAAGCACAAGGTACGGAATTCAAAATTTTTTTTAATTCAAGTCTCCTAATTGAAAATCCAATTCTAAAATACACATTTAAATGTGTTGTGAATATCTAAATTAGGTAATTGAATTTTGAGTGTAACTTGACTTTGAGGTTTTCATTTTCGGATTCTTTTAAGAAGCATAATAACTTGAGAGAATTATGGTCGAATTATGTTGGATTTACTACAACTACTCTCCTAACTGAAAGTTGTCGATTAGTATATTAAACTAATAAAACTGTGCTCTTCATTGAAGTTTTCATTTCTCTGCAATTTTAAATTTTGCAATACTTGTTGGAAAATTTTTAAAAATTCAAACAAGCTCCTGTATCTTATTTTTCAAAATTAGTTTTCCAAAACTTGATTCACAGTTTTCGAAAACTTTTGGAATCTTTCAGAACCATAAAAATTTGTAGTAATTTTTGAGATAACTTGAGAATTGAAATGGAGGTTTAATATTAGGAATATTTATTTTTAAATAATTTTGTTCTTTTGTATTAAATGAAAACTTTTTGGTTTTTTATTATATCTGTGGCTTCCCGCCATAATCGAGGAAGTCACTTGTGCCATAAGGCTCAGTTTACATGATATTCTGATAAAATTTTAAACGTTATGGCATGTGTGACTTTCTCGATTATGGCGGGAAGCGGCAGATATATTACATACCTTTACTAAACCTTTTTTCAAATGTCATTATTATATTTTGATTTGATATACCTTTGAGGAATAAAAGATCAACACAACTTTCGCAAAGTGGATGGCCACAGTTATTGACCATCAACTTCAAGGAAGGATTGCGGTATTTTGTTGTTTTGCATCTTGGGCAAGCTTGGTCCTCCATTTTTCACCTGCTGCTGCTTCTACGATGGGTGTTTCTTTTTTAATATCTCTTTTACAACTGGAAAACAATGCATTTTTATATTGTCATTCAACGTAATGCAAAATTGGCTTAGAAATCAAAAACATCAGAACCTACTAGTTACAAATATGAGACATTTTTTTAGAAAAATACTATCGAATCTTCACATGTACTTCACTAATTCCAATATAAAAAAATTGTTTTAAATGGACTCTCGATATTATTTACTATTTCACACACATTCCATGTTGTAAAAGCAATTTGTATATTTATATACGTACTTAATTTTTGTATAAATTCAAAATATAAATTTTCGTTTATTTTTCTTTCACATCAGTCTCGTTACTCTCTCATTGTCACAAAGATTTCTAAATTAATTTTTACGGTGTATGTATACATGTCAATAACAAAAACAATAATAAATACCTGATAATCACTGATAATACTGGATAATACCATATGATTTATACAGATTAATATGCATATATATATATATATATATATATATATATTGTGTGATGAGATAGAATTCTTTTTCTCGCCAGTATGGTGATTTGATCACGGTTATAATTTGCTATAATTATATATATCAAATTATATGAACATGCTTACACTTACACCATTTACAGCTCATAATAATTTTTTTTCAAATTTTCGAATACCTCTCAAATTTTTCATATTAAGATTAGAAAACGATGAAAAAATCGTCATGCATATTTCGAAAGAATATGATTTTAGGCACAATTTGCAAAATTAATCAAAATTTTTGGAATTGTTAGTTTTTTGAATGTTTGTTTAATTTTTGTCTTATGATATATGTTTGTTAAATGTTTTATTAATTTTCTTTATATAGAAACAACATGGATTATTTTACTTATCGTGTTTTTTTTTGGCCATCTTTCAGCTCTGTTTCTGAGGCTCTTTATTTCAGCGCGGCATGCAGAGACACAGCGTGCAATAATAATATACTTGCATTATCAAGAAATGAACGGTTTTTATTTTCAAGAAGGAATACATTCACACATGGTTGCACAATGAACGAACCAAGTCTCTATATTCTACAATTCTTTTAGCACATGTATGTGGACATGATCCTTGGATGCGCATTTTTTGGCGACAATACGTGAATCGTGCTTTTCAAGATTGTTGATTCGAACCAATATATTTACCAGCAGCTTCTAGTATACATAATATTTTGAGGACATGGTCAATTCTCGGTCGCTCGTTTATACAAAAACTTAATTCGTACTCGTATTTTTTTTCTCGTACGCTACAGCGAGTTGTAGGTCGAGATACTTTTAAAGCGTATATCAAAATCATGGGCATTATCGCTAATCGTCAGTAAATTCCACATCCGGCCTCGATTGCAGTAGCAAAAAATCCATGAAACCACTACTTGAATTAAAATATAATGAGCAGTACTTGTGGATTTTACTCTTGGAAAAAAAAAAAAAACGCACATCTTACTAGGTATACAATTTTGATACAATTGTCAGTGTTTCATCGCGAACTGATCGAGTTGGTTTTTGAATTGATGACAGTGTATTTAACAACATTCTTGTCTCGACTGTGAGAAATTGATGCGTCAGTTGATTGAGATTTCAATAAACATTTGCTGTGTAAGATTTGTTGTGGCTGAAATGTCCCAAGAGCCGCCCAGCGGCCAGTGATTTTAACTTGATTCGATACTTGTTGATACCGGAACAAATTTGAAGCTCAACTACTCGTACATCAGAGTAGTTGAGAGAAATTTTCTACTCAAAGGAGTCTGAAAATTCATGCGCGTTACAATGCCACAAGAATCTCTCAATTAAAAAAAAAAATTTGAAATCTAAAAAATTGCAAAGCATTCTTTTACACATTAAAGACGCAAATCAACTCACTCTTCATGTCTTCACTTGACATTTTTCGTGGAAAAAAAAAACAAGCCAATGATTCCAATTCCAAGAAGCCATTGCAAAAACTACAAGTTTGGTAAATGACGTGTAGCCCATTTTATTTATAATAATAATAATAATGCAAGAGCTGTCGATTCTGGGGACTCTGTCAGATATACGCTAAAAAATGTCTCAACTCTTTCGCCATTGTCGCGGCAGCAGCATCATCATCATTTATTCTACTCTCCTCCTTCTCTGTTTTCTCTTGGCAGCGGAAATGATAATCAAGCCTGCTGCGTGGGTGTAGGGGGCTGTTGCTGGGGCATCGCCTGGGGACTTGGAGGTTGTTGCTGCTGCTGTGACTGGGGCTGTTGGGCCTGTTGCCATGGTACATGTTGACCGTGCTGCTGCTGTTGCTGTTGCTGCTGCTGCTGCTGCTGTTGTTGCTGTTGTTCTTGGGCAAGACGTTGATGGGCCTGTTGCCGGGCGCGGAATTCGGCGGCCTTGAGTTGTTCAAGATGGAATTGCTGCCTCTCGGTGATGAGCTGCTGCCGCTGATACTCAAGGCCCTCGCGCTCTCGCTCCATCGTCGTCTCGAGCTCCTCAAAGTGGCGCAGCTTGATTTCCAGTTTTTTCATTTGCGTTTCAACGAGGAGCGCCACGAGGGACTTTATTTTGCGCTCCTCGACAGCGGCGAGGTGCTTGGCCTTCACCGCCGCAGCCGCCAACGCTGCAGCTGCTGCTGATTGCAGCTGCGCGTCCCGAACCACCTTTGAAAAACATACACATCATCAACCTTGTTGAAATGTTGGACGATAAGATCGATTGTATCGATTTCCCTTACAAATAATGAAATTACAATGTAAATAAAAATTTCCACGTGTTGTAGCCAAGTTGGGAGAAAAAAAAATTGGAGCTTGATTCAACTTGCAATGTATCAACAAGTAAATTTCAATGGCAATTACGTTGAAACCTTTTTTTTCGACTCGACATGAGGATCATGTCACTGAAATCATCATTTGAATTTAATTGAAAATGTCAAGGCGCTGATGATGATGACGAGCACGTGAGAAAAAAACAAAAGGTAAAAACTGGAGCAAAGTATGGAAATTTCAACACACCTTGTCCCTCTTCTCCTTTCCATCGCTTTCCTCGCTGCTCCCATCGCCTTTGCTTTTTACTTGTTCGTGTTCCTCTTTTGCGGTAGCAGCTTGAGCGGTGGTTGCGCAAGAAGTAGCTTGGTTAGCGGCAGAAGCAGAGCAATTCGCAGGAGCTGCGGCGCCGACCGTAGCATTAGTACTCGTGGTTGTACTCGCAGCGACATCAATCTCCATTTTTTCTGGCTCCGTCTCTGATGCCGGTTCTTTTTTCGGCAACAGTTGCGTAGCTGAATCCGTTGCCGATGATGAATCTTTGGCTTTATCGCCTTGTTCGTCTTTTTTCTCAGAGTTGCTTGGCGAAGTCACCGCCGCTGTTGCCGCTGCTGCATTTGAAGCAGCTGCAGCAGACGAATCCTCGGGAGGTTCGGGCGATCCCGTGCCAGCGATTCCAGACTGGGACAATCCCGCGGCCGGGTCAAATTTACCTGCAAATTTGCATCATTAAGCGCGCTCTTTCTTTCTTTTTCCATCACAAAGCTGGCATTGGAATATCAATTACCATATTGAAACTTGGTAATGCCCGAAATACAACTTTCAAGATGTACCTCTGGACGTTAAATGGTAATTCTCGTTACTACATGCACGATTTACATCGATTGCCCATTCGCACAAGATTAACGCAAGTCGAGATTTGAAAAACTGGCACAACTAGTATTGATTGAAATCAAGACGGCACCTCCAGGAGGAGGAGGGACAGTCAGTAACTTACCATCGGCATTTGTGCTGGCCTGAACATTTTTCAAATGCTGGTCCAACAAAGCGGCGGGAACTTGATCCTTGATGGCTGCGAATTCCTCCATGGCGGCTTTTGCGGCACTTGCCGCGACCCTCGGATCGACGACGGATGCCAAGAAGGCGACCGTGCTCATGACCGGATTCCCGGCTTTGGAAAACGGCACGGGCTGATACGCCAATGGTCCCAAACCCTCGGGGCCTCCTTCCTCCAAGTACGGATCCTCGATTGGCAATCTCAGGAAATGCAATATGCACTCGTCCTGCGTCCTCGAGCCAACGTGTTCGCACACTTTATTCCAGTCATCTTTATGCAACTCTAAACCTGCATCATACAAAAAATCTCATCACCTGCATCCCTGACGATTCAATCAACATTTACAAACACTTGTCGCTTGTACAAATTTTTTTTTTTTAAATACAAATCTCCAGTCACAGTGATAAGATTCTGAAATGCCTATCGAAAAATGTCATACTGCATTTAAAATTTCTTGATAGATTGATGGAATAACGATATTTTTCCTCAAACTTGCGCGCGAAAAATACTTTGCAAATTTCTGGAAAATGTTGACAAACTGATGGCTACGAATTTGTTCAAACGATAAACAAAAATTGGCAATGGTAGTTGATGATGCAATTATGCAAATGTTCTGTACCTTCGAGCAACAAGAGGGTTTCTTGCTCGGTCCAGTCGCGGGCGGCGCCAGCGGCTTGTTTGTTTTTCAAAACTGAGGGTTTTCGCGAGTACTGGTCAATTTTTAATCCAAAGTTGGTCATGGAGTGATTGGTGATGGATTTGTCGTCATTGGCGTTTTGGGGGCAGCTGACCTTTTTCTCGAGGTCGAGCAAAATTTTCGCGGCTGAGGGCTGGGGTGTCTTGGGCGGGTTGGGGTTGACCGGCGCCAGACCGGAGGGCGTGTCCGACAGTACGTGGAAATGCGACGTCGGTGGCGGTCCCATTGGCGTCGGTCGCGATTCAGCGTCCACTTGATAATTCACCAAGCCCCACTGCTCCAAAAATGCGTGCACTCGCATTATCGCGCAAACGTCGCCCGCCAAATTGCGCCTTTTTCAAACAAACAACATCAGAAGGCAAATTTTAAAAAACCACATGACGCATCACAGCCAACTTGCAACAATTTAAATGAAAACAACTCGCTCGTACTACTGCCTCGCAAATTGGGGACTTGCAAAATGTTTTCGTTACCTGCAGGCAGTCGAGGTGATGTACTCGGTGGGGTTCAATCGATAAGTGTCAATCATGAAGTTTCTGTAGGCCAGGTAAATTTCCGGAGTTTTAGATTTATTTTTCATGTTGAAAAACTCAGGCAAGGCTCGTTTTTCAATGGTATGTATGGAATTGTAGTCGAACCAGGCCGAATAACTTGGAACGACAATGTGGTGCGTTTGCTCCGTCACGTTGTCTTCCGGTTCGTCGCATTTATTTCCATCGCTTCTCTCGTTGCTTTTGTCACGCTCTTCTCTCTCTTGTGCTCCTTGGCCTCCATTTTTATCTGCACCACGAGCAAAAAATTCAACCGTACATTTTTTTTTACTATTAAATCAAAAATTAACCCCAAAAAAAAGACTCGATCAATTTTTCCACACTGTTTGACACAATCAAAATGTCGAATGTACAACTGAATCGCAATCACAAATCCCGATTTCATAGCCGTCGCCCCCCCCCCCCCCCCCCCTATTTCAAAATCTCATGCTAATGTGAGTTTTAACACAAAATTTCATTTTAGGTGGAATGATGAGAAGAAAATTTAGAAATTTTTAATCATGTTTTTCCGAAATGATGAAAATTATATTGTGTTTATAATAATGTTCAAGGACACTCTCGCTAATGCCAATTGTCCCCGTGAAAAACGCTGCGGTGCCGCCTCTCTTACTTGAGAAAATATTGGGATTTTAAAATTTAAAGAATCAAGTCACCTTCGATGGGTTCGTCGAGATCGGCCATATTTCCAGATCTTATGGGCTGCAATTCACTATCCTGCTTTTTGCTGCCGCTCATGCCTCCCGGGTTGCTGCCGCCGGTTGAATTTCCAGCCTGGGAGGACGATTGATTAGAAGATTGGTTAGACACGACCTCGACGATCCGCGGTTCCGATGGAGGATCCTCGATGCCCATTGTCAAATCCTCTTCCTCTTCCAAACCCCCTGCTTTCGACTTTTTCGCAATGGTCGCCGTTGTCGACGACGTGGCTTGCATACCACCCGAAGCGGGCCCACGGCAGCTAAAATTTCATCAAACACATTACCAACATGATATATACAAGTCAACATGATGTCAAATATTAGTATACAATACATTTCCGTTTCACTCGCATAATAATTAAAAATCCATTTACCGAGAATTCATACGCAATCTTACGTTTTAATAATTATTGCAAAAATTTAGATAAAAGAAAAGATTGTCCAAGGCCATTGCCATAACCAACAACTCGCACCATCAACTTGCAACATGCACAATTGTTTATCGTTGTATCAATTATTGTTTCTTCAAGTTTAGTTATTGTTGATGCTAGGAAATATTACTCTGAAAAATTGCCAAGTATCAAAACTTGATTACTCGTTATTTGATTTCCAAGCATTTGAAAAGACTTGATAAAATTTAAATTCTAGAAAAAAAAAGCGAAGAGCCCACGACTGACTAAAATAAATTTGGAACCATAATTTTCATCATACAGAATTCAATGGCTTATTTTATTGAGATTGTCACCCCCGCGATTAATAGTGAAAACAAATTTGGAGAAAAATATATCAATTTCTTAACTGCAAATTTTACAAAGAAATTGACGAGAGATGAGCGAAATTTTTCTCTGAGGGCATCATTTCTTCATAAAAACAAGGAAAAAAAATCCTCCAGCAAACCGTGGGATAAGATTGAAATTGCGATTGTTGATGCTTCACAGTGATTGATGATTTTACAGTACAAATTTTAAATGGACTCTTCATCATTAAATGAAAATTGCTGGCTGCGAACCTTTTGCGTTTTCCAAGTTTGGGAGGTGGGCTCGGGGACCTTTTACGCTTGGGCTTTTTCGCGGACGATGACGGTGGATGGGACGGTTGTGCCATCAAGTCGTCTACGCTGAGTCGATATTTGTGCACCTTTTTCTGGCCATTATCGTCAATTTCGTAATCTTCCTCGTTCATCCACTCGTTGTGTTGCTCCACGTGCATAGCCCAGTCGGAGGTTACCTTGTATACAGATCTACAAAAAACAAACAACAGCAACTTTCACAAATGTGTAAGCTAACCAGATGCGAGATAGGACTTGTGTTGAACCTTTTGTATGTTATTTTTTTAAGGATTTGCAAGTATTAAAATTTCTACATTTATAATTTCTAACATCTTGCAAGGATTTTAAAACATGCGAATTTGATATGTAATGTGAGGCAGTAAATTTACCGGTAAAATACTGGTCATGACCGTCATTTATGACAAAAAAGTTTTTGTCAATTTTGCAAAGTTGGTTTCTTGAATAACAAATAATTGCACAATTACAACCTTTCCATTTGAAAAGAGTCATATGTAAAGAAATAAGCAAATTACTTGATAAAAGTGTGTTGTTGATTAGGTATTTTCCTTCATTATCTTTATTTTCGAAAAAATTTCTATTCAATGTATTTCGAGTCAGTTTTCTACACTAATTTTAAGACAAGAGTATTGTATTTTTCACTGTTAGGCATTGTAATTGTGAATCAGTTTCGACTATTGTACTTTTTTTCTCTTATCTCATCTATTTAAAAAAAATTAGAAAATACTGTATTATAAATGTGACAGACAAAAGACTATTAATACTAACACAAAGGTGAGTCAGAGTATAAATTGTCTTTCAAGATAAGAGACATCATTCATCTACATTCCATCGCACACTTCAATTAGAAATGTGTGATGGAATGAAAATTAATTTTCTATTAGAGTAAGCTTAAAAAGAGAAGGGGTGAAAGGAGAAAGGACTTGAATCAAAAGCTCTGCCTTGCTGAATAGTAATTGGACGAAACTGAATTACTAATTGCCCTTCAAACTTTGCGAATTTTAAAAAAATTGTAAAAGAAAAAGTGTCTTGAAATTTCATGAGGCGTCGATGGTTTTTGGATGATCCGCCGAGTTTAAGGCACCCTGTATATTGCCCAGCAAACACAGTAATACAGTGGCACTCGTGAGTTTTTTCTAGAAAGATGTAAAAGCCATTTATAAAATGTGACATAACAGTTGGGTCATGACCGGTAATTACTGACTAGAAACGAGCTCTGGCGGTAAATTGCAGTTAGAGAGTTTTTTAATTAGACTGTTAATAGCAGTAAATGACGGTCAGAAATAACCATGACCTGACCAATTTTTTTTCCGACCAGTAAATTCACATCCCTGGTAATGTGTCACGCAAAATAAAGCTCCTCTACTCTCTAGTTTTAAGCAATAAAATGAATATGAAATAATTTCAATGGAATTATATGATTCTGCTGCTATTGCTCAAGGAACTTGAGTTGGTGTTGAGATTATTATACAAGAGCAGCAACAAAGAGAGGAAGAGAAATTACTTGGAATTGGTGGCAACGGTGGCAGTTTCTGGATAATCCCAGGGAAGATCAACGGGCAGCCACGAGTCGTGGCTATCGGGCAAATAGAACCAGTGAAGCAAGACAGAGCGATCGCGCCGAAAAGTGGGCCGGGCGTACTCCTCGTTCATTGGGCTTATGGGGGGATAAATCACGTGGCTTGCCTCGGCCTCATTTTCTACCACCGTCCCATGGTGACGACGCACAATTTCCTTCACCTTGACAGCCACGGCTTTTTCCACCTCGGGTCGCACCATTACGCTTGGCATGCTCAAGCACCGATTCTGTATAAGCGTGCGCTCCACCGCCGCTAGCATATCCACTGCACGATCCACACGAGATGAGCTCGACTGTAAAAATCCAACGCAAAAACAGTTGTTACTTTTTCTTGAAAACAAAATTTACCACCATCTTTCTCCATTCTCCAACCAACCACGACTCGATAATTCAATCAATTGTTCCTCCCCCCAACCAACTCTCGGCTCTTCCAAAAATAATTTATTAGTGTGATATATTTTCACATACATGTCATTTACCGAATCCCTATCAAGTAATTGAAAAGATTCGAGAAAAGAAGCCAGTTTATTTCATTTATTCAATCCATCATTAATATATTTAAAAATGAAAAAAATTCACTCACCTTGCCACTTGGGAAATCGAATCTCTTCCATCCTTGCTCGTGTTTGAATTTGTATGCTGCAGCAAATATGTGACATAAACCCCCTCCAAGCTTAAAATCCAAAAAGCATTTCATCTGAAAAAATAATCACACATATTTGGCCTTTTTTCCATCGCTCCCCAAGAAATTTAATTTTACAATTGTAATGATCACATTTTCATGGCCAAAATTGGAAAAAAAATAACAATAAATAGATGGTGACAACATTCTGCGCTGCGTAAAATACTAATTAAGTTTCACGAATTTGAAAGGGAGAAAGAATTCCTAATTGAAAATGTAGGAAATTATATTCTTAAAAGTTTGTCATAGGCTTTTAATTTTATGGGAAGATTATGGTTGAGTTGTAAATCTTTGACATGGAAAACAAAATAAAATCAACTCGAAAAGATTTTAATTCATATGTTGATGAATGCTAAATTCTCACAGGTATTCTTGTCATTTGCGGCTTGGTCGCATTTTTCCCCAAAGTGTCCTCTTGGAATTGCAAAAGTTGAATCAGCAAACTTGATAAGGATTTGTTTGTTGGTGGATCTGTTTGCACATACTGAAAAC
This sequence comes from Platygaster robiniae, assembly GCA_028476575.1. Classification (NCBI taxonomy): domain Eukaryota; kingdom Metazoa; phylum Arthropoda; class Insecta; order Hymenoptera; family Platygastridae; genus Platygaster; species Platygaster robiniae. The sequence continues at coordinate 478,891 of CM052022.1, forward strand.
AAAACATCAAAATTATCAAGAATGCTTATTATATTGTTTTTCAATATAGTTGTTTTATGTCTACGATAAATTCTTCATATGAATAAAATATGAATAGTTGAACAAAACTTGTGAAAGATTACACGTAATTCTCATTTGAAACTCGAGTCACTGTATAGGACGTGTCAGTCATGTCCGATTTGACTTCCTTACCGGAGTAAATCCCATTCTGGCCCATTTTGAAACCATTCCCAGAATGTGATTTACACCGGAGGGGTTTAGAGAATATTTTTTTTAGCATATTGATAAGTTTAAAAAGCCAAAATGAGAAAAAACTTCCAAGATTGCCAAAATAATCAACGCCCTCGAACGTATGGAAAAATATCAAGAGATTTCGATAAATTGAAAAAATGTTTGATTCCACTAGAAAGTCAATTAGGCTGGAAATAATAAAGCAACTTTTAAAATTGTCAAGTAAAAAAAAATAAAATATAAAATGAACCTTTTAATTTCTAATGAATTTTTGGATTCATGTATAATTCTCAAGTTGCCTTTTTGACGATAGTAGTTATTATCGTGGTGCATGTTGCACTCTCTCGCGCACGTCGCGCGCGTATAGCATGTATACGCGTATTTAAATTCTGTGCGTGACAATTGTGATGGAAGAGAAAAAATATCGCGAAAGACGTAGCAGCTACAAGTCTAGAGTACACAATGCAAATAACGTAAAATAATCGAGTTCTCGGGATGGACGTTCATTGTGAAGGCGGGGGCAGGGAAAAAATTAAGGGAAAGAAGAAAATAGTAGACGCCGGGCGTAAACTCACCTTTTTGCAATTCTTTAGGAGCCATAGCTTGATGCCGTCGAGTTGCGTCAAAATTTCCGGCGATTCGAAAAACTTTACGTTCGGACTGCCGTCTTTTTTCGGCGTAAACGGAAGCATTTTAATTCTAGATTAGCCACTTTTTTCAATATCAAAACACGAAAACACTCAGCCCTTGACTTGTCTATAAACAATTGTCATTTTCTGTCTGTTTTCTGTCATATTTCCAACACGCAATTGCACAACGCAAGGCGCGCGCGCACAGTATGTAAATACAAACATTTTCATACATATATGTTATGTTATGTGTTCTTATAGGTAGGTACAATGAGCGGAAGTTGACGTCACCAATTGCCAGCTGCCAACAGCCAACCAACAATTTACACACTGCACACCACGACGAGCGAGTGAAACCCCCGCCCCCCTGTTCCTCACTACTACCCTGTGATACACACCCCGCACTTATTCCCCGCGCGCACCGTTACTCTATACGTCATTGAAAAATATATAATTTATTATTTTCTCAAAATTACGGGAATCGTAAGATTAGGTACGTTGATGAAATATCGCACCAAAAAAAAATCTTGTATACTAGTCTCGATTCCAGTTGAGAATCTCACGACCCTAGTTTGAAGCCTAGCCCATGGTTGTTATTTGTGTTTTTTTTGCCATTCGACTCTGTGCCAATTGCGAATCTGTCACCTTCTTCAATCAAAGTGACTATTTATTAATTAGCAGCGTCGTTAATTTTTCACGTTCTTCTCCTCGAATCTTGGCGTAATCTTTTTTCTTACGGTTTGCTGTTTATGTACATAGTAGTGGGTACGTATATAACAGCAGCAGCAGCTACAATACGTTTTTATAATTAATTATTTATTAATTATCAAATGCTGCTGCTGCTGACTGTCATTCCGGGTCTTGAATTTTTTCTTACATTCGTCAAGCTTTACATGCTTCTTTTCCAACATTAATTCTTTATGAGCACACATTGTTGCTCCTTCTTTTACAATTTCCAATCGAGGTTGCTGCATGATTTGCACTTTACTCGCCTCAATTTGTTTCCATTCTTGTCATCGAATGAGTATATTTCCATTTTTTTTCCAATCCGCTGTACCACTACATTATTTCTTCATTAATATTTACATTGTTTTCGTTGAAACCTTCCTTAAACCTTGTTTCTACATATTTCCTTGTAATTTTTATTTTAGAAAAATACAGCTGGCAACACCATCGCTGTTTGATATATTTGAATATTATTTACAAAATTTTCTTCAGTCTTTCACAAAATGCACCATCAATGTTTTTCAGTTTCAAGAATTAGACTTTTCGCAGAGATACTTATATATTCTTTTTCATTCAGCAATCATGTCAAGTGGTAGGAAAAAAATTTTTCCCAACAAGTGAAGAAAATGCGTTTTTCTCCACGGCTTGATTCGTCGAAAATCGCATTTCCTCCACTTAGTTGGAAAAAATATAGTCTTCAGTGCAGAATGAGCTTTTTTAGCGAATGTGAAGTTTGCAATACTCGCCTCCGGCTCGTCTTGTTAACTTCACATTCGCCAAACAAGCTCATTCTGCTCTCGTTGAGAAATATACTATTGCGAAAGGTTTGATTCGGAACAAGAGTTTCTATACATATTGTATTTGAAGATGATTGTTGTTTGTGTTGTATCTGAGAGCTGCAAGTGTCGATTTGATTCTTTTTTTGAGAAACAAGGGAAATGGATTATTTTTCCATTTTAATATTATGTCAATCGAAAAAGGCTCCTAGTAATAACAATAATATTAATAAAGCTTATGCTGCCTTGCATAATCAATGATTTGCCATTATTATTTTCATTACAGGTATATCATCCAATTATTGACGTCCAATTGTTGACAATTATTGTCAAGAAAATATGTTCATTTTAGACTGGATAACAGGAGTTTTAGGCTATCTAGGTAATAATTCCAAGTTTTAAATGAAACATTTTTCACTTTCATACGAGATGCGTCGCACATTAGTCAGACTGGGTAAAATTTACCATCGCCCCGAAAAACTGGTTACATTTTCCTTAAACAAACTTCCTTAAGAAAATTGCGATTCACAAGGGATTAAAAAAGAAAAAAAGTCTACACGTTTTTATAAGCAAAATCAGTAGTTTCAAAACAACAATTTTCAAGTATAGGCAAAGTGAAAACAATGGAAAAATTTGATTTTATCATCATGAATTGAGTGTTTTACTGTGAAATAGATTTCAAGAATTCAAACTGTCAAAAATTGTCTGCTAAATATTCTAATCACCGGCGGATCATCAGAAAACCATTGATGCCAAGACACTTTTTCATTTTTCAGGGCTCTATAAAAAAAGTGGGAAACTCCTGTTCCTTGGTCTAGACAATGCTGGCAAAACGACATTGTTACATATGCTAAAGGACGATAGATTGGCACAGCACGTGCCAACCCTACATCCAAGTAAGAATACATTTGAACCGAAACACTAAAGTAAAAACAACATTCACCCTCGTTGATGACAACTGCAAGAGCTCTTGAATCACAACAAATCTTGATTTCATTCACTTTTTCCAATCATCCAAATTTTCGAGTTTTCATGTTTGCATATTTACATTTTTCATCCATTAAACATGTATTATAAGTCAACGATTGTTTCAATTTTCCATTTGACAGATATAACTGCTACATTTGAGTTGGTAAAAACAAAAGACAATGAATTTCATTTCATTTTCCAAACATGCGTTATAATTTGATTTGCTGCAAGTATAAGAAATTTCATCTCCTCTTGTATGAATTTTCCACAAATGTCAATTGAATTCTTTCTTGTCCCAACTTTTAGGATGGCCTGTAAGGTAAGGTCTCTCTCTGCGTATTTAGCCCCCCTTAGTATCCAAATATTTAATTATCCGTGCATTTACGTACAACTCTGACTGTAAAAAGGCCAATTTTGTATGTTCTCTTGAAAATCAAAAGACTCGTATTTAAATCAGCTGGGGCCTGAGTCTCGTTTTCGTGACATATATGTCACCGGTGAGATGTATGTCACCGTTCGTTCGGGCAGACTCGGCTCACACGAACTATATCTATATATGTCACCGAATCTGCCCGAATGAACGATGACAAATTGTCTCACCGGTGACATATATGTCACGAAAACGAAACTCAGGCCCCTGGTACGTGAAATATATTATTCATGGCAAGACAAATGTTTTTTATAACCACTCGTGTCTCAAGTTTACTGTGCCTCCTCGAGAAAAACTATTGGCTAAATCAATGAGAAATTGTGATTCAACCCTTGTTGAAACGTCCCTGCCCATCTCATTTATTTGTAACAACCACTATTCCAGCAACTGTCCCAAATTTAGATTTGTAATATTCTTCTTCTTTTTTTCTACGTTTCAGCTTCTGAAGAACTTTCAATTGGAAATATGAGGTTCACTACATTTGACCTTGGTGGACATTCGCAAGGTAATGATAGTTTCTAAAAGTTTTAAAACATGATGATGAAACAAAATTGAATCTTAACGAGAACCATCACCCCCATGGCTCTCTCAAGGTGGAATACAAAACGCTTGATTGTGCATTGAAACATTTTCAAGTGAAATGCTTTCTTAAATAAAAGTGAAGAGCTCGCTGTTCGAGTTTTGATAATTTCAAAAAGGGAATTGTTTGTAATTGCAGCGCGTCGCGTTTGGAAGGATTATTTTCCAGCGGTAGATGCAATAGTTTTTTTAGTGGACGCCTATGACAGAGAACGCCTGCCAGAGTCAAGGGCCGAATTGGACGCTCTGCTCACCGACGATCAACTCAGCACCTGCCCAGTCCTCGTTCTTGGCAACAAAATCGACAAACCCAACGCCGCATCCGAGGACGAACTGCGACATTTCTTCAATCTCTACGGCCAAACGACTGGAAAGGTGAGCGAGCATTTTTCTTTTTAAACATACTTTTTACTTGTATTTTCAAACGAGAGATTCGATTGTGAGAGCTCCTTGCAATTATAATAAAAGATTGGTGGAATGGCTGCTCATTGTGCTTGGGGGGGGGGGTAAACCGCGTGTTGCAGGGAAAAATAGCACGCACAGATATACCGGGACGCCCTCTAGAATTATTCATGTGTTCCGTGTTGAAAAGGCAAGGCTACGGAGAAGGCTTTCGCTGGCTCGCGCAATACATCGACTGAGCGCAATTCAAAAGAAAGAAAACAATGACGAGGCTGATTGTTTTTTGCTCAGGTTTCCCCCACTACCGCCACATCCATTCATCATTCATACACTTGTTCAAATTAAATGTTTCTGTAAATTGCCACCATTCCAAATCTTCGTCGTGGTCGAAACAAACACAAATATCCCTCTGGGCGATGATGATACTATATGTTTGAATTTATTACTATTATTATTATTCTTATTTCTACGAAATGTTGTTGGCTGATTCGATTTACATCAATAAAAAAAAAAAAAAAATACTGCTTTTCTAAATCATTTTCGTGTTGATTGTTTCCACTCTCGCTACAGAGAAATGGGTGGATTTTTTTCGATGCAACTTGAAAGTTATTTCATTCCATTTACTCAACTGTCAATCAAAAATGGAAACTGTGACTTGCATTTATCAAGGTGTATATTCTTCCATTGCTCCTCCAGACATAAAACTCTCCAGCATTAATTGATGGATTAACATAAAATAAATCTTTTTACAGCATGGTTTTTTTACAAACTTTTAAAAAATTATGCATCTCAATGCAATAAAATTTCGAGTTTACAAAAGAATGTACAATGATGAGAGTTGATTTGTTGTTTACAAAAGGTAGAAAAGTAGAGAAATATAAATATACGTTTGCTAGTTTCAACAGTTTTCTTTTACAAATGGCTAGGTCCCGCGAGTTGCAATTCCTCGCCAGTTGGCAGAGGAGAAAAGTGTTTTTCGATGTAGGATTGGGATACATCTCCAATGTTTCTTGGGTTCCATACGGGCTTTTGGTCTTTATCTATCAACAGAGCTCGAACACCTGAAAAAAATGACATGCCAACGAAATCATATCATCTCTTTTGGCTTGTCGATAGAAAAAGTTTTTTTTAGTAAAAAAAAATTACCCTCGTAGAAATCACTTTGTCTTCGAAGACAAGAATAAGAAAGCCTGTACTCCATTATTAAACATTCAGCCAAACTCATTTTGCTGCCCCTTCTCAAAGCCTCGAAAGCCAACGCCAGGGAAGTCGGCGACATCAAACTGAGGCGCTCCAAAACACTGTTTGACCATTCGGAATCTTCAACTCTCAGGCTGAAACAGCAACAATATCACATTTTGCTTTTGTAAAAATGTATAAATAATGCATAAGAAAATGACGAGGTGTCTCGTATACCTATTTATTATTTCCATAACGGAGGATTTGGAAAAATGATTATTGATATTCTCAACATCGGATTCGAGAGTGAATTTTTCCGTGACCTTTTTGAATTCGTCCAATACTTTGTCAACATTTGGGTCCGTCGATTTCATCAAGTCCTCGATGACGAATTCCAAGTTTTCTGAAGCAATGTAATGCGTCGCGATTCCTGTGTGCATTAAGTCAGCACCTGCGAATTCACGGTTATTAAATTTTTCTAAAAATGTCAATTACGTTTGGCTATGTGATACTAGAAGAAAAAATTTCATTTTCATCCAATAAAACCATGCAAAATACTCGACGTGAAAACTGTGGGAACACATTGTTAACACTTTTTTTCTCAATGAGCTGAATAAAAATGACGACTCAAAGTTGGTATGAACATTCTTCAGCTAAATTTTTTTTTTGTTTTTGGAAAATTTTCCATCAAGTATCAATATAATCCATCTTTGAAATAGAGGTTGTACATGATTTTCGAGTTTTTTCTCTAAAACACACACAACTTGGAAAACTTGGATATTTGTGTTGCAATTTATTAGCCTGGCGGCTTCAATTTTTTTTTTTTTTTGGTACAAAGCTGTAGAGAAAGAAAATCTTTAAACTAGAAATTTGGAGAATCCTGTATTAAGTGAGTTGCAAATTTTCCAAATTTAAAATGCCAGAAATGAGTGTTTCACATGGCGAGCAAGACTTGGTTGAAATGTTTGATTATTGTTGTGAATGCAAAAGTTTTCAATAACCTTTCAATCGATGCCCCGTCAGACCCAAGTAGAGTCCGAGTTTTCCTTGCAATTTTGGCAAAAAGTATGTACCACCGACGTCGGGAAACAAGCCGATCGTTGTCTCGGGCATCGCAAATATAGATTTTTCAGTCGCGATCCTGTATTTGCCGTGAACCGACAACCCAACTCCACCACCCATTGTAATTCCATTCATCAACGCAATATACGGTTTCTTGTACGTCCCAATCAAATAGTTTAACCTTGCAACAAATTAAAACTCATTATTTTTCATATTATTACTATTATCAACTATCACTGCCTAATCGCGTGCAACTCTTGTTTATCTCATGGACATTTTTGAAAAAAAAACTTGGCTTTTTTCATAAGATTTTGAAATTTTTCAACATTCAAACTCGATCTATTTTAGTAATTACCCAATTATTGGAAAAGACACGAGTTTTCATTGTATTGGAAAAAAGCCAAGTACTATGGCAAGATTAATCAATATGGAATTGTAGCTTGCCAATCTTTGAAATTTACACAAATCTCATTCGTGAAGCTTGTGCGTACTTGGGGCTTTATTCTTTCTTCTTTTTTTTCAATTCAATTTCCTCCAATCGAATAGTTTTCTTGCGTGTACAGTACACAGAATGGGAATAAAGTGAAATATTAATTGGATATTGAGGATAATTGTAAGAAGAGGAAGAGAATTGAACAAGATTCAATGAATGCACACGTCAACGTTAGGGAAAACGAGTATTAAAATTGCGCGAGTGATTTCTTGTACTCGAGTGATGGTATAAGCAGGAAAGAGAAAAATTAAAAAATTACGCGTATTCGGCTCTGAAGAAATCTCGGCCCAATTGTGCGCCGTCAGTTTCGCGGAGAGCCAGTGCCAAGCTTTTAACATCGCCACCAGCGCAAAAAGCTTTATCTCCACTCCCACGAATGACCACGCAATCCTTGCTCGTTTCCCATTCTTTCAAAACAGGATGAATTCGCTTGACCATTGACAAATTCAGCGAATTCAAAACCTTTGGCCTATTCAAGGTTATCATGCCTTTGTTTCCGACCTGGACAAATTTAGATAACAATAATAATATGTCATTTTACAAGTGAGAAATTTTTAAGAAACTTTCAACAAGAAAATGCGTAAATTATAGTAGCTAGGAGAATGATTATCCACACCTCGGAAATTAAATAAAAGGTAAAATGCCAAAAAAACCACTCGAAAATACTCTACATTTTACAAATCATATATTTCACTAAATCGTAAAAAGTACAAAAACATACAACATTAATTTGTCGACATTTTCTCGAACTAAAATTTTTCTAATCTTTTGAAATATTTAACAATCTTTAAACTGCGTTAAATTTATTTTCAATTTTTCAGAAATTTCAAAGGTAGCTGGTCTATTAAATTTTCCACATTATAAAAAATATATCCGATTCTTAACGATTTTTCGCAAATTTCGATAGTTGTTAAATTTATCATTTTTTTTTTTTATATGAGGAATACAACATGATGCATCTTTCGAAGAAAAATGACATTGTACATTTGTAAAACTTTGTACAATGTTGACTTTTACTCTACAAACATTTAAATTCTTATGAAACTATTGACCCTTTAGAAAATTTGCAATGTTAAATAATTTTTCAAAACTTGCAAAGTACTTCAAACTATTAAAAACTTGTTGAAACAAATTTTGTGCAACAATTTTTCCAGCAACTTGCAAGATTTTTTGTAATTTGCCGAATTTTTATAGAAAATTAGAAAAAAATGATGCAGTATTTTTGAAAAAAGGTAAGACAACTCACAAAACCCGCAAAAAGGACGACTAACAAACCCCAAAATTTTCAATACAATCTGCAAAATTCATAAATGTTTTATGAAATTGTACAAATTTTTACAATTTGTTAAAATATTTGGCTATCTTTTCAATCTACATCTGTTTATTTACATATAAATATATTTTTTTCAATTTTCCAAAAATTTGAAACAAAATACAAACTACTTGATCAAAGCTTGGAAAAATTTTATTAAAATTTGCCTCACTCAGAGAGAACCTTGGTTTTAGTAAACATGTTTCGAATTTTGCAGATTTTTATTTAAAGTGAGAATAAAATTATCTCACAAAATTTTCAGGGAGAATTTGTGAATCAAGACTTGTTTTCCGTCGCGTATTGAGTCTTGTTTACTGTCCATTAAAAAAAAAAATTACATTCCACTGTCCCCCTTGTTAACTGATATTTCGAAAGAAACAAATCAGTCGCTTGTATCTTGATTGCATATCAAATTGAAAATTTCAACTGCTGTATTTTTTATCGACTCGGTTTCTTTTTTATTACACAAGAAATTTGTAAACGGTTGTCACACTTTTTAATCAAATAGTCTAGTATTTTCAGAAGATTTTCTTCAGGATATTTCTAATTATTCATTTATTATTTTTCATGGAAATTAGGCAGTTTTCAATAGACTGTCTCCAAATGTGCCAATTTTGACACAAGTTTCTCAAAATTATAAATAATAGAAATTTGTTCAATAAAATAATTGTTTTTGTTTTAAAGGCTTGATCCCTTAATTGGGAATGAAAGCTTTCGACACAGGTGCAACTTACTTCTTCGAAAACGACTTCATCCTCCACTGAACCAGGCTCTTTAGTAGCTGAAAAAAATAAATAAATGAAAGGCATGATTAACTTGTGATATTACCATTACACAATATATGTATTATTACAGTATTTCAGTGAAAAATTCATTAATAATAATGGTGATGGTTACACATTTTGAAAGATTTTTCTTATGCTAATAAAAATTACTTTCAAAATAACAAGATAGCATTGTGAACATAAATGTTTCTGATTATTTTTCACATAAAACTTGTGTGATTAAAAATGTCCATCTATTATTGAAAAATGAAATTTTTTCCCACAATTCTATATTACAGAAAAAATTGTTAATTGTATGTGACATGCCTAGAGAAAAGGGACCTATAGCTCAGAAAATTGAAAACCCGTCTTTCGAATCTGTTGATAGTTTTTGAGTTGCTCTATCCAACAAAAAATTAGAAAAATTCTACGGGCATTATTTTCCATGGAAAAAAAGGGGGCAGACTATCGGGAGTCGCCTATTACTACCGAATTGATTGACTTTTATTGCTCGCCCTGTGAAATTCTCGTTTGGGGCGACAAGTCCCTTTTCTCCTGGCACGTCACATGTATCATCGATGATGATGCAGCACACTTTTAATGTAATTATAATAATTAGTAGTATAGTAGGACGCGGGGGCCATGTGCGTGCGCAAGAGTAGAGGGGCGAGAGGAGCAAGAGGTCTTCTAATTATTTATACTTTACCGGTTGATAACATCTTTCGCGCACTTTGGATTATGAGCCTGCTTCGGTGAGCGATAAGCAAATAGCCATTGGCCACCGTGCTATTCATCATCTGGAAATAATTAATAATTCATTCATCCCATTTGCCGTATCATCATCATCATCATCATCATCATCATCATCATCATTGATAGCGCGCGGCGGTGCACGTAAATAATAATAATAATAGTAATGAGAACAAGCCGACTTACCATTTTTTTATATTTTCAATTTGTTTATTTACGTGTGAAATCGATGAATGGAGCCCTTTGGAAATTGTAATGTTTTTTCAATTAATCGCAATTTCTTATTATAAGCACATTCGAGCTTATAATTAAATTGCCACAATTACTACCGATTACTGTTAATTGTTATCTGTATAATAAAATTATCGATAACTCTTTTTTTCGACTTGCTGATATTGACATGTGATTTGATGTGGTTATTGTTATCTAGCCGGTGGTGAGTGTCAGTGTGTGTGCGCGCGCGCTGAATATATATGATTGGCGGGAAAACACGACGTCATTTTGGATAATTTGAATTTGTGTCGAAAAATAAAAATACACATTGAATATGCGTGTAAAGAGCAATAATGATTGAATTGAGATTCTCTCACAGAGTACGCATAAAAAACTCGTAAATATATTTCCATTCACTTTTTTCACCAATTTTATTGCATTATTGCATATTTTTATTATATAACATTAATGTTGACATGTGACATTAATTTGTCATGAGTTGTTGTGAAAATCAAATTCAAGCTTGGATATAGTTCTTTTATTGTATATAGAAAATATAATAATTGCGTGGTGGTAAAATATAGTCATAAAAAGGTTGAAAATAATAACCAAAAAACGGTTACGAACGCAAACAGTATAGTTTTCAAAAGCTTTTTCCGTAAACCAAGTCCAACAAGGATACGCGTATATGAATGGGCAAATTTTTACACCAGTTTCAGGAGCGTCACTTGCAGCTCATTGTAGTAATGATAAACTTGTCCCCTTTCGTTCTTTTTTCTTAAAAAACGAAGCGATTTCGTAGAGGAAATGGAAAAAGAAAAAAGGCGAGAAGAAGACGTTTTTATGAAACAAAGTATCCAAGGCTGCTTTATTCATATTATTTACAAGCCAGCTGTGTAGCTGACGTAAAAATACAATCGATCTATAACCAGTTGAAACACGCGAAAAAATGTTGGATACGAGGATTAGTCGATTTTAATAACAACAAGGTGGTTGGCTGCTCTTGCTAATTTTGCTGCTGCTGCTCGACCGACCAAGTGGCTGGTAAAATGATGGATTGTTTCGAGTAGCCTCCTCCCCCTCAAATCTTGGAAACGAGGGTATAGTTGAGTGGGGGCGGTGGGACAAGGAGCGGCAGTGGGGTTGGAGGGGCCTGGATCTGCAGCGCGGGACTGAGGGCCGGAGACGACGAAGGTGCTGCCGCAAGTAGCTGTTGAGCTGTTGAGCCTGCTCGACCTGGGAACGAGGACCCGCCGTTGCTGCTGCTGGCACTGCTGTTGCTGCTGTTGCTGCGGGGGGTCGAGGGGGCAGTCCCTGCCGCGTTGCTGCTGCTGATAATGGCGCTGAGGTAGCTAGGCCAGAGGTGGGGCGGAGGGGGCGATCCCGGCGGGGGTGGGGGCGGTGGTAGGTCGTCCAAGTCCTCCTCAACTTGCTCCATCATGAGAGCCGCCGCCAGGGGGCTGATTTTTGGCTTCTTCAGCTTTATGATTTTTACCTATCCAACAAGCAACAAACAAACTTTGTCAAGCTACTCACATAGTAACTGTAATAGTAAAAATAAATAATAATAATAATAATAATAATGGTTAAAAACAAAGTATGCTTCAATAGGCTAGGCCCTGATTTAAAAAAACATTTCAATTTTTCAACCTGGAATTGTCAACAAACTTCAGCCTCATATGGGACTCGAACACTCGCGCAGCTCCATAAACATGCGAATAGATTCAACTTGAAAATTCCATTTAACATAGCAAATGGCGAGACGTGCCTATGTTCAAATCGACATTATGCATTCGAATTTTCATTGGTGGGAAAATGATTTTTTTTTTAAATGGTCTGAATTGAGGGGAGTAAAATAATAACAGGGAAAAGAAAAAAATTTCAGGCCACGCGGAAATAGGTGATGGCAAAAATTTTTTTTAACGCATGATTTTTGCTGGCACTAACCTTGACTTTTTGCTTCGTTTTCTCTCTCGCTGGTTTGAGCCGTTTCAGTTGCTTCTTGCGCATTTTCCGGGCCCTTGACATTTTCCATATGTGCATCGCCGAGTCGGTGCCCGAGTATTTCGGCGGCGGTGGCGATGGCAAATCCCCCTCCCCTCCACTCGGGCTCGTTCCCTCGCCAGGTTTCACGCCGTCCGCGAATTTCACCGATTTTTTCTTCTTACTTGCTATCCTCGTCGCCGCCACAGACAATGCCTCTTTCAACGCAACATGCTCCGTTTGCATAAGGCCCGTCGTCGCCTCTTCCTCGATGGGAAGAAGCAGGCTCTTTGTTTCCTCTATGTTTGTACCGCTGCCATTATCGTCTGCTGTTGCCTTCTCCATCTCTTCGCTTTCCACGCTATCGCTCACATTTTCCACATTTCCATTCAACAAATTGCCACTGAAAAACCATAGGCGCCAATTACTATTAATACACGAGAAAAAGGGCCATCTCACTGGTGCTATTATTGCCAGTTCAGCTCAGATCCATTAAAAAATTTGTACATTATTTCACTTGCAAAGTTTCAAGGATTTCATACTACAGTTTGTAAAACTTGGTAAAAAAATTGAAAAATCATCATCAGAGATGTAAAAAGAAATGTAAAAACTGCGCATCGCCAACATTTGAGAATACTATTCAAACAACCAACCTAAACGTGTTGGATGCAAGGATTCCTTTTTTCGGTGGAGGTGGTAGTAGATTTGTCATGGAAGCTTTTCTCTTGGATCCCAATACTGCTACTGCTGTCTTTGTTGTTGTTGTTGTATCTTTCTCTTTCTCCTCGCCACTTTCATTTTCCTTTTCCTCGTCTTTTTTTTGCATTTCTTTGCCCGTATCAAGTCCCTGGGCAGGAGAAATCGTCGCCTCTTGAGAAACTTGCTCTTTCGTCGCCTCATCCTCCTCCTCCTCCTCCTCCTCCTCCTCCTCCGCCTCCTCCTCCTCCTCCTCCTCTTCCTCCTCTTTTTCTTCTTCTTCATCATCTTCTTCTTTTTGCTGCTCTTCTTCAGTCGCTTGTATTTTAATCTCAGCCTCGGTGTTTTCAGCATTCGCAACGTTCATTTTTTTCTTTATTTCCTCCAATTTTTCCAAGCCACTGTCGGAATACAATTTTTTCAATAATCGACTCGTCATTATATTACGCTTCTTTTCCGGTTTTTCCGTTTGATTGCTAATGACGGCCAATCGATCGTTTTTGCGCTTGGCGCGTTCTTGCTTTCGAATTTCTCGCTCCCGTTTCTTCAATTCGCGCGCACGTTTTCGTTCCTCTTTTTCACGACGGCGCATTTCTAAAATCACCTCGTAATTGTAGGAAACCGGTTGAGTTGTTGCTGGAATCATCATTGAATCGCTCATTAAACTACAAATTACTCGAACCACCACCTTTATTTCTGAACAACAGCTGCTCCCCGAAACGAATGTCGAGTTACTTGTAATTTCAAATGAAAAATAGAAAATATATATATATATATATATACCTGCTGGTAGGGGTTGTTGTTTGACTTTGGGGCTAAGCAGCGAAGAAGGCGGGGGCGGGGGCGGGGGTGGCAGCATCGTCATTAAAAGAGTAGGAGGAGCAGGCTGGTGATGGCGATGATGATGATGATGATGATGGCTGTTGGTGGAATGGTGGCTGCTCATTATATGGGGAGCAAAGCTCGCCGAGGCAACGCTGCCGCCGCTGCCACTACAAGCTGCTGCTGCTTGCGGAAGAGGCACAGGCAAGGGTAGTGCTACCGACGACGACGACGACGATGCCGCTGCTGCTGTTGTTGCCGCAAGCCCGGCATTCAGTGATGATCGAAAGGGAACAAGGTGGAGTGGATGATTATAATTGATGCCCTCAACCCCAGTAGCCAAAGGTGGTTTGTGCAAAGACGTCGACGACAAAGATGGCGAGGCTTGCTCCTGGGGGCCCTTGTTCCACTCCATGTTGGTCGTTGGCACAACTTGCAAGACATTACCCACCCTCAAAACCTGAGTCGGTGGCTTCGAAACTTTTCGCGCTTGATTGTATTCGGCTGGCACGACTTGAAGTACATTACCCACCTTGAACAAAACAATTACCCAATTGCAATAAAGCGTTTTCGTACTTTTGGCAACTCTCATCCGAGCGACCCCATCTAGGAGTCGTGTTGATCATCATATTATCATCGTCATGATTGGTCGTATGTATAAATTTCCAGAAATCATTTCAAATCGCCGATGCGTATAGTCGGAAAATTACCTGCAAAACCGTCGACTGATGCGGAAACGATGGCGATGGATGACCTTGAATGGGAGCTGCTGGATATCCGAAATTTCGGGTGTTGTACGGCTCGGGGCATGGTTTTTTTATTCCATGTTCAAGTTCCAACCTTGACAAACACGCAACCAAAAATACTCAAGTTGAGAGACACGAGAATTTAATGCACTAAAAATTGCGATATTATCAATTTAACGATTATAGAAAAAGTGATTATTGAAAGGCACGAGTTTCAAAGGCCTCCTGCCGATCCTGCCCACAGCTAATTTCTCTCTCGATTAAAAAACAAAAAAAGAAACACCCCGACTGCAACAGTAGGTCAATGGCTTTCAAGTATAGTGTACAACGAAAACATGAGAATATTCTAATATTGTATTTACCTGTCGTCGAGAGACAAGCGTTTAGGGGAGCTCGGAGTTTCGTTGATCTTTGGATAAGTGAGATTGCCCTTGGAGTAACAGTAGTCATTGGAATCTGCTTCGTACTCGAAATTGGATTCGTTGAGTTGATCCTCGGCAGCTATTGACGACGAAATATTCATGGAATCTTCCGTCAGATCCGTGCTCCCCCCCGTCAATTGTATTATCGTGCTTGACGGATGGCTTATCGGTGTTTCGGCTGGTCCGCCAGCGACTTCTCCTACTTTTCCTTTCCTTTCGTCCTCCCCTTTACTTTCGATGGGGCGATTTTTCCTGATCGGCGACAGAGACCTTGAAAATGGAGGAAATAACAAACAAGTTTTAAACTCGGAATCGTCATTAAAGCACCTGCAGGTATTTATGGCTATTGCTGAAAATGATAACCTCGACAGCCGGCGATGGTGAGGCGGGAAAGGCCTAGTTTTCCTGGGACTTGAGGACCTGGAGCGGGACCTGGACCACGACCTCGATCGCGACCTGAATTTCATGCGTTTCTCAGGAGAGCGCCTCGATCTCATTGGCGACCTTCGTGATTTTTCGCCCCTTCTTGGCAACGCGTGCAACCTGCTACCCGCTTCCGGAGAATCCAAGCATGCTTGTCGTTTTTCTCCGCTCCATCCACGGCTGCTCCTTCATTTACAATTCATTACAATCATCATTCTTTTTTTTCACATTTTATAAACACAATTATAAACCTCTACTTTTAATTTTGACCATCACATTCTGAAACAATGTCAATTAATCTGCCCCTCCAATTTGTACGCACGTTTGTAAAAATTAAAATTGAAATATTTAAACTTTATGGGCACTGAAAACCATCTATTTGGGATTTTCCTGTCCTTGGCTAGCGCCTCGGACGAAAAATTATCGTCCTTGTCCTCGAAACAGCAATAAGGCGCCGCGGCGCACAATTACTATTTAAATTCCAAGATGGATAGAAATTTCAAAGTTTACTATTTATTGCGTTTTACTGGGAAGCCAAAGAGACGACTTGAAAATGGAAAATATGAATTGAAAAAATAAATTCTCAATCTGCAATGTCGGCAGATCAAAGAAAAAAAACTCAAGATTCAGTCACTTTAAATGAACCTTGTTCCACTTGCTCAAGTTTTTCAAATGAATAAGGAAATGAAAAACCTAAAAGCAAAGAATGAAACACTTTACAAAAGCTGGGGCTAGTGTAAAGTTGGCCCCTAAAAAAACTGTTTGCCGTGTAACTTTTCTTGCCGAGTGGGCAAACAAAATTTTTTCGTGGTCAATTATGGTCGAACGATGGTCAATCGATTATATATTACAAAATTATATTTTTCAAGTTTTGGGGTGCCAATTTGACGGACCTTTACAAGCAGTTGAAATAATATACACCAAATACCTGTCTCTTGGATCTCGCAAACTTGATGCTTCGTACTCGTCTATCAAGTATGGTTTATTGTGATTATTATAAGAAGAAGAATCAAGAAAGCCGTCTCTGCTGCTTTCCTCGTATTTCCACGATTTCTCATGTTCCACTCTTGATCTGTAATTATTATAACAATACGACATAAGTCAATTGACAACACTGATTTGCTCTTCTTGTCATTTCCATATATTATTGCACGTTTGTGCTTAAAAAAATTGTCAGTTTATATTTTCACTTTTAATTAGTTTCATAAACAATTTCGGTTTTTTCTTCACCTGGTGTTATCGCGATTTCTGTCACCGTCGTAACTTTTGTTTCGAGCAACGCTTGTGGAATTGTAATTTCTATCTTTGCTTTGGTTGACATTGCTTTCACGCCTCGTTTTGTTTCGCTCATTTTTACCCATTGTTTGCTGTTTCCTCGGATCGAGCCCTGTTTCGAAAAAAAAGGAAAAAAAAAAACACATAACGTTACTATAAGAATCATGTGATGATATTATGGATAATGAGCTTGTTGGACAATGAGTCTGTACTTGTCTGAGAACGACTTGGGCTTTTGCTCCAGCTCGTTTCCCTTCCACGAGGAGGCGTGAAATTCTTTTTCTTTCTGTCGCTTCGCGCGCCCGGACTATCCATCCTACGACGTTCGCCCCTTCCCTCATCACGAGTCGATTTAGAAGCCCTCGAAGAATCGCTTTTATCCAACTTTTTAAAATTCAAATTCGAATTTGAATTCGAATCATACTGCTGCTGCTGCTGCTGCTGCTGCTGCTGCTGCTGCTGCTGCTGCGATGATCGACTTCGGTCGACTCGATCCGATGATCGACGAGCTGGGCTTCGTCTTCTGCGATTTTCAATTCTATTACCATTCCCATTTCCAACATTTTTCGTAATTATTAGCTCAAAAATTGAAAAGCCGAAACGTATGTATGAAACTCGGTAAAGAATTTAATTATCATGCCTCGATGTTTGAAATCTTTAAAAATTGAAAACAAAAAGAATTTCGAAAATCAGGTTACATAATCAAATTGTAACAAAAAATTGTACATGGACAATTTATAATGGAATATACAAAAACGAAATATTTGAAAAACAAAACGAAACTTTGCAAAGGCGAGCATAGAGAAACAGGAGAAAAACTTGACAATTATGTCAGGCAAGGAATCCTGGAATTTCAACGTGCAAAAAAAGTGCAATATGTGAGTTTAAAAGAGAAAAACAAAAGACAAATCGTTCAATGTTGATGCTTTTGAAAGTTAAAGGTCCGCGATTGAAAATTCTCGAGGCTGGTGGGAATAATAATTATGTGTATGCTTAAAGAGTTGTGCTTTGCTCCCGAAAAAAGGCTGTTTCTATATTAAAAAGCGATCCCTCAACACACCTGTAATCCCTCGAAGGAGATTTCTTTCTTTCGTGCCTCGAATCCTTTGTATCGTCCCTCGACCTTTTCTGGTAGGACCTTTCATCTTCGTGCTCCGAATGCGTAGCATAATTCTCGAAAAACTCGGCCGTCGAGGAATCCAAGATTTTTTGGACCTTTTGCTTCGAGAGCAGCTTCATCGTAATCGCGTCTTCTTTGGCCGCGTAATTGGCCTCGTCATCATATTTCGGCGAGCTTTCGGATTTTGACCAATTCTCCGAGTAGGTCGCTTTTTCTATCGAGTTGACAACCGTCAACGACGACAAAGACGCATCATCATCCTTTTCTTCGTCAGCTTTTCTTTCGCCACCGATTGCCGCCTCCTTTTCCTCCAACTCTTCCCACTCGCACGGGGACGACGACGCCGTGTTTTTCCTCGATTCCACAACATCATCGTCATCATCGGGCATGGATGATGATGATGATGATGACGATGATGATGATGAAGATGATGATGATGATGATACCGTCGCTTTAGCCACAATTACTGGGAGGCAAGAATTATTCTCGTCCGTTGAAGTAGTCTCTTCGGGCAAGGGAATGTCAAGTTCGGGCAACTCGATAATCCTCTCCACGTCCGACTGTTTCGTTGAATTCGATGATTCCTGCAAACATTCACAAATCGTCATCTACTTGCCTTTCTTCCGTTTCATCATTCAAGAAATTATCTTGCGACATGCATGCCTGGGCGCTGAGTAGTATTTCATTCCCTATCAGAGTTCAATCTCATGCAATTAATTTTATCTACCAAAATTACTCTAGGACGACTTGAATATGTTTTAGTTTAACATTCATTCACTTCAACAGTCAGTAGTATATACTATTCGAAAAAAAAACTACCCATCAATGACAATTGGTTTTCATTTTAGCTAATGAGCTTTTTCGTAATCTTGTTCTCATCCTGAAATTCCTTGTTTGAATCAACGTCAATTTTTCTATTCTCTCGTTGATTCAACATGTTCAAATTTTCAGATAACGTTTGACGATTGTTATTTCAGCAACAATAACAATGTAAAAATGATGCAAGACAGTTTGTCAAAAGACGCCATATTTAATGCTCTCTATGACTAATGAAAATTGTCAAGTTGTTATTTTGACTGTGTACCAACATGACTCACGGGTTATGAGGATAATTTTACTTGGGTTCTCGCATGCGATACGCCGATGACAGGTATTGTGTTTTAATAAAATAAATATTATTAAGGCGAGAATGAGGAATGATTGAGCGACGACGTACCTCAGTTTGCGGAGAACATGCCGGAGAACTCGGACTGTATATATCGGAAGAAATTTTCACCTCGGTCAACTCGGGCTCGCCTTGATCCATTGTCACTTGATTCTTCTTGATGGATTCTAGAACTTGTTGAGATACTCCCAATTCCTTCAATCTATTTTGCAACTCGCTGGGCGAATCGCATATTTTTATACTGCTAAAATTTTCATCTTCCTCTTTCTCTTCCTTGGAATCAACAGAGAAAGCACCTGCTGCACTAGTGCTCATTCTCCAGCCGACATTATTGCTATCCGCCGCCACATCCTCCTCCTCCCAATTCACGGGGATAACTTGGAATTCCTCCCAATTCGTCATGCCACCATCGCGCTCGTTCGAGGCATTCTCATTCTTCTCATCCTTGCAATCTTGTACCTTGCTACGTTCTCCATCCAGGATGTTTTCCATTTCCGGGGTATGTCGTTCGTACACCTTCATCGCTTCTTCTTCTTCTTTCTCCTCCTCCTCATCCTCATCCTCGTCCTCCCAACTTGTCGTTTTTCTTTTACCCCTCCTCTCCCCCGCTGTCATCATAGATGCGTCATCACGAGGCAATTTTTCGCATTCTTCCTTGCTCATTTTGGCGACTTGAGCAGAATTTTCATCATCGTACTCGAGATGTTCTTCGTCCTTCTTGTTTTTCTTCTTCTTCTCTTTTATTGGGAGAACTTGAATGACATCGTCATCATTGACCTCCCAATCATTCTCAATTTCAATCAACGACAAATCAAAGCCTCCCCAGGATCCCACCACTTTCTTCTGCCTCTCCTTCTTTTCTTCGTTGCCGCCACCGCCGCTCTTCTTATCCAAACTCTCTTTTTCCTCCTCGTCCGTTTCCTTCTCTTTGACGACGACTCTTTCTACTACTTCTTCATCCATTTCCTCCTCCTCATCCTCCTCCTTCAGATTCTTCAACTCCTCGTTAATGACATTCTTCTCCTTGACCAACTCATCAATCTGAATCATCTCTTCTTTCACTAAGGCTTTCTTCATCTCCAGCTCCTTCTCGAGATCCTCCATGGGAATGTCCATCAACATACCACCACTGCTGCCCATCTCCGACATTTTCTTGCTTCTCTTGTCTTTTTTCATTTTCTTCATCCTCGTGGCACTCTTCTCTAACCTATTGCTCATCTTCATCTCCTTCCTCCTCCTCCTCCTCCTCTTCCTCTTACTTTTACTCTTACTCCCCTTCGTCTTCTTCGTCTTTTTCTTTTGCCTCCTCTTCCTGCTTTCCTCCTCCTCAGAGTCACTGCTATCCGAATCATCCGAATCCTCAGAACCTCCAACTCTCTTTCTTTTCCTCCTCTTCATCTTCTCCCTCCTCTTCCTCCTCCTCCTCATCTTCTTCTTTTCCTTTTTCCTCTTGTCCTTGCTTCTCTGTTTCTTCTTACTCTTTGACAACTTTTTCTTCGACTCTTCATCATCCTCCTCCTCTTCCTCCTCATCATCATCATCGTCCTCATCTTTTCGTTTTCTCCTCTTCCCCGAGCTCCTCTTTCTCACGCTCCTCTCATCATCACCTTCATCCTCCGAACTCGAAGATTCGCTCTCCTCGCTGCTGTCGCTGCTGTCCTCACTGCTCGAATCAACCTTGCGCCTTTTTTTCTTCCTCTTCTTCATCTTTCTCCTTTCTTTCTCATCCTCTTCTTCTTCGCTTTCCGATGAGCTCGAAGCATTTTCCTGATCGCTGCAGGAAGACGAGCTTTTGCGTCTTCGTTTCGTTTTGCGCTTTCGTTTTTTTCCCGCTTGTTCTACCATTGTCACATTCTCCTCCAATTTCAACTTGTCGCCCCGTGATTTTTTACGACTTTGTTTTCTCTTTAATTCTTTCTCGAGTCGCAAATTGTCGCCTTCGCTCGGCTCGAGCAAATTTTCTTCCATAAACTCTGCCTCCATTTGCCGATAGATTTCTTCTTTCGACTGGACCTGCTCCGTTTTTGCTGCTACTACTTCTTCTTCTTCTTCTTCTTCTTCTTCTTCTTCTTCTTCTTCTTCTTCTTCTTCTTTTTCTTCTTCTTCTTCTTCTTCTTCATTCACATTTTTTAGAGCCTTTGGGCAGCAAGTTTCTTCAAGACTCGGTGACTCGGATTTGTTCGAGTGGCTCACCATTTTTATAAATTGTTCATATTCAGATGCAAGTTTCTCGTTTTCAGGACAAGCTTCATTTACGGGTGCGCAAGATTTTGGCGTGTCCCCCACTTTTTCCTCTTCCTCTTCTTCTTGTTCGGGCAATTTTGAGAGGGGTGATTTTTCGAGGGGTGGGGTTAGTTTCTCCGATTCCGAATCTGAAAAATTTGCAGACAAAAAAAAATTGCTTAATCTTGCTGTGATTTGACAATACTTGACGTAAACTTTAGAAAATCTTTTAGTTTCAAGTTTTGCGCAGTTTAAAATTCACTAAAAACTATTGAAGAGGGTTGTGGTTAAAATATCGAGTTGTCAGTTTGTATGCTGTACCTTCAAGTATTACAAAATTTGTAAAAAAAAATCTTGCGTTTTGCGCAACTTTTTGATTGTTGGGAAACGTGATTCATTGCTTAGGTGATTTCTGAATTGAATTGCAAATTTTTTTTATCCAAGACTCGGCAAGTTTCAAAATCATCCGTTGTCAAGTGACAAAATTTATTTCTTATCTAGCACTTGGCTGTTTTTCAAGTAAGCTAGTTTGAATGCTACTTCAAAATCAAATTTTACGTTCTCTCTTATAGCTATTCATTTATTGCAGCACTCGGGGGTATGTATGTAGTGTTGGGAAATGAAAAAATATTTGTCCATAAATCATGTTCCACTTGGTTTTTCGTCAATTCGATGATGAAGAAAGGGTAGGAAAAGAAAATTTTCAGATTAAATGGACAATGATCGAAAAAAAATCGTTCAACTCGCGCAAGAATGGACTCACTTTCTTCTTGCATCTCTGGAGTTGCGCCTGAAACTTGGAAATGGGCGGCACTTGATTCCTCTTCCTCGAGCACCATTTTTTCGTTTCCAGGCGACGTCTTTCGCTTCTTGTCCTCCTCTTCTTCGCTGTCCCATTTGGATTTTGGAAATTGCACGCTCACCGAAGGTTTCATATCCGACGATTCGTTCCAAGGGTTCATAGATTGGTACCAATTTCGCGTTTGGTGCACTTCCTCGTGTTCCGAAAAAACTATTCTGAAAAAAAAAAAAAAAAAAAAAAAAAAAAAAAAAAAAAAAAAAAAAAAAAAAAAAAAAAAAAAAAAAAAAAAAAAAACTTAATATTGCCAACAGTATTATTCCTAAAAGAGACATTTTGTTTTGTACTTTAACCGACCTTGCGACTTTTAAAAAACTTGTGTCAAAATTATCTTCTTTAAGTGTTAAACTTTTTGTTTTTTGATTCGTAAATTTATAAAACTTGCCGAAATTGATGAAAAATCTCTCGCTCACCCATGATTGAAGTGGAACGAGAAATATTTATTGAAAAATTGCTCAAGTTGACTTTTCAGAACATAAGAACAACTTTTCAAACCATATGAAAATGAAAAAATAAAAGTAACTTTTTGCCTTTACATATGAGTTGATGGAAAGGAAAGAGAAATTGACTTTTCGCATTCAACTCACATGGCTGTCCATAATACAAGTAGGTTAATTATTTTCCCAGGGAAAACGTGCAATAAAAAAATGAAATTTTCCGGAAAATAGTAAAAGCTGATTATTGGAATATGGAAATAATTAAAACAACTTGCCATTGAATATCTAACAATGTCAGAAGAGAAGCGACGACAAGTGAAGAAAACCTTCAATTGAGAGCCTTATGAATTCCACTAAGTGCCAAGTTTGAGAAGAAGCAGAAGGAAAAAACAGCATTTAAAATTGAAACTAACCGAGTTTGCTTGGCCCCGCTAATAAGCTCCATTTTTTCCCTTCGATCCGTAGAAATGAGCTGGGAAACTTTCTTGGTGCTCAAAAACTGGGATATTTCCGGATTTTCCGAGTACAGCAACGGCGGCAATTTGCCGTTTTTCGTGACTTGTATGATTTCCGGGGGAAATTCTTTCGGGCCATTCAAACCATTAACGACGAAATTGATCCTCGGCAAGCGGTATTTGCTCATTAACAACATTTGCTCGAGATATTGAGAGCCATCCACCTTTCTGCAAAATGAAAAAACATCACCATCAATTCATTTCACCTGGTTATGAAACGTGCAGGATAAAAAAAAAAAAAAAAGGAACACGTTTTAATACTCGAAATATTTACTTTTCCTTCGATAACGACTTTCCCAAATCGTCACGCTTACGGAGTTGACAAATCTCATCAATGGAATAGTAATGTTTTTTCAAATCCTTCCAAGATTTACATTTCTCCAATTGTTTTTCTCGATCTTTTTGCAGTTTTTCGGCTGAAATGGCAACTTGCTTCTTTTCAGAATGATTGCTTTTGGATTTTCCTTCCTCTTTTCGCCCTTTTTCCTCCTTTTTCCTTTTGTCCTGTCCGTGCTGCTGCTGCGGCTCTGGGCTTACCTTTGACTGGCTTGCTTTTTTCCCCTCGCATTCCATTCTCGTTCCCTCCTTTTTTCGCACTTTTTCATTGCAAGTCTTGGATTTTTCGTTTTCTCTGCTTCGAGCTTCATCTCTTTTATCGCTCTTACTTTTGACTTTATCCACGTATCGACTTCTGTAAAAATATTTAAACATTTTCATTCAGCCAAATTTATCCTTTGTTTTTTTGGAAATCATTGGGGCAGGAATGGTTGTTGGTTGATGTATAAAAAATATGCTTCCTCACCTTTCACTCGATTTATGATCAGAATACTTTGAATGATAATGTTCAGCATCACCCTTCCTATCTCTGCGGCTCGAACGTTTTTCATCTCGGAAACTCCTCGATTTACTGATCATTTGCCTTCGATCTGAGAAAGTGAAATTAAAAAAAAAAAGTAACACATAAACAGTCGTAATCCTCCTTCTTTTTTTCAAACAATTTTTCTGTCATTAATATTTCAACTCACTTGCCAAACCTTGAGCCATCAACATTTTCGTTTCATTTTCTTCCCTCACTATTTCTTCTATAGCTAATATTTTTCCTTCAGCTGAAAACAAAAAAGTCTCCATCAGTATCAAGGTACATACATAGGTAGACAGCATTTCTGGATTTGCGTACCACCTCCAAAGAGCCAACAAGCAATATATTCATCTCAAAAAAAAAGCTGAAATATCAACGATACAAATAATAAGCAATTAAAAACTATAAAAAACTTGATGAAAATGCCATTTTCAGATACTCTTCATGAATTCACTTTTAATGTGGCATTTGCATTATATTTTGGGGAGCGGTGGTAAAAATTGACATACCCTTTTGTACACATTTAAAGAATAAGGCACCCGATGAATATTTAAAATTTTTTTGACCATCACATACATTTTATGTAATGTCTTTAAAGTTAGCATTACCACTTTAAAAAATAAACTTTTTTTCAAGAGTAAAAGCTTTTTCAGGCGTAATTTATTTGTTGTAAAATTGTTGTTAACTTGTTGTTAACAGTGATTTTTTGCATAATTTTATGATTTTATGTCTTTCTCATTTTTGTAACTTTTTGCCAGTTCTGCAAATTTTTTTTACTTTTTGTAATTTGTGTGTGTGTGTGTGTGTGTGTGATATTTGAACAGGGCATCGGGGGTGTAGGTGGGGAGTAGGCCATTTAGTTCGCTGATGAAAACATGTCTATAACCTTAACATGAACATGGTCAATGACTGTGCAACATTTCAGGATGTTCTGTGCAGTAGTTTTGAAGTTATAGGCGCACAACGTACAGAGTTTCGCATTCATATATAAACTATATATTATATATTATTTTTAGACTTTAAGAAAGTTATCTAAAATTTTTACTAGACCTAATATTATTCACAAATGTCTAATTTAACATAATTTTGGTTATTATGATTCAACATGAAAATATATCAAACAAATAACATTTGGTAATGTGAGCCCAACAAATTATGATATCTTTTATATGAAAAATCAGGTATTTTAGAATTCAAATACTTAAAATTTTAAAAATAAATTGATTCTTGGATTCATGAATTGAAAGATATACACCCTGGTAAATGGAAAATTTCTATTTTTACAGTTTTCACATTTTCACAATTCAAGATGTGAATTCTTACAATTCTAATCATGGTAATGAAGAACATTCAAATCAAGTAAAATTTGACTTGAAAAATTTCAAAATTAAAAAGTTTGCATCACTGTACAATCAAGCAAATTTCCCGAATTGATCACCAACTCTACCTCAATTATTACTCATATTACTACTTTTCATTTTGCAGTTTTAGCAAAATTCGAATGGTATCACTTTCCCTACAAAATACCACCACAATACAAACATACAATTCAGCAGTTGCATAATACTATGTTTATGTCTGTACATTTTGACGACTCACGTTTGGCCTTGCATTCCTTTGTTTTGGCTTTTTTGACTTTCGGCATAGTGTTAAATTTGTTAGCAAAAGCCATCAATCTCTTTTTTGCTTGCAATTTTCCAAGCACGGGCTGTTTTCCCAATATCAAGCCTTTTATTGCCGCTTTCCCCTTTAAGGGAGAAGACTTTTCCTCGTCATCCTGGACATTCTCAGAGATTTCCGATGAATTATATCCCAACATCGGTCCCTCTGGCTCAGGGATGTCATCCAGAGATATGTCAAATGTCGAAACATCCACAGTCTCATAATCGTTTGACACGTTATTACTCATCTAATCAAGGATTATTAACAAACACCATTACAACTACAAACAACTCTCGTGTGAAAAAAAAAAAAAAACGTGAACAACTTTACATTCAACAATGCCCAATCATTTTAATGTTTTAATTTGACAATTATCAGCTATTCATACATTACTTTACTCTACTCGCTTGGTAATTTTGTCAAGAATTTACAGTATCCCTTTTTGATAGCTGGAATTTTGAAAGCTTGATTGAATAGGTTCAAGTGTTTTGGAATTATTAGCCAAATCGTAGCAATTTTTTTTTCTACACATGATTTGGTCCAAAAGTTGACAACTTGAAAATGAGAAACTGTGAGATGGTGGATATTTACATAATGGTATGAAAGTGAAAAAGGATGACATAGTAAAATAATTTGAATTTTTTTGCCACAAAAACAAACTTGCGTCATTGAATTTGGAAGTTGGAAAGTGGAACACGAAATTCTAAAATAATCAACAGAATGTAGAACCCTTTTGAAATTGGGTAAATTTGATGCAAAAATTCGAATTTATAAAAAAATACAGTAATTCTAATCAAGGTTAGATGTACTCTTGAAAAATTACATGTATAGTATGAATAAAAAGATTTGTCTGCTCTGAGTGATGTCAAGTTTATGATATCACATTATATGTAGATATAAAATGGCAAATCTCGATATATTAAGTAATTATTGTGATTATACAAGATGGGGGAGCTTCTGGAAATGATGTAACGGTCCTACAGGGGAGGGGGTTCTCGACAATGTGACGTCACAAATGTTTATCAAAATGAAAGAATGTTTCAGTAGTTATATTTGCAGCATCTTTTTAAAATTTTCAAATTTGTACATACAATCTGCTTGAATATGCTTTGTTTTTGGCGTGTGATGTTTATCGCCATCTTGTACATGAAAACAAGTTGATGCGATTCATACAAAAACAAGCAATTTTAAAATTCTGAAATTGAGACATTGCATAATTTAATAATTTTTTTAGAATATATATTCTATGGTGATTAGTAACTATGAATTTTAATCAATTTCAAGATTGCATTCAAGTCAAATGATTTGTGCAACTCTGAAAAAAAATTCATAAATTTTTGGAATGTAATAATATTGTAATAAAATTAATATTATGATAACACGCTTATGGTAACTTTATTTTTCAGGATGGATAAAAACCAGTGATTTCAATCGCTCTTCCATTCTTATTGTTCAAAGGACAAAAAATTGATGTACAAGAGGAAGCCGTGGAAGCAAAAAATAGGGAGAGCCTAAAAAAAATTCGTCTACATTTTTTTTATTTTTTGCAATAGATTATACAGTATTGTCTGTAATTCGTTGGATACTTTGAAAGAAACATTTGAACAAATTAACGAATCAACATAAAAAATAAAAAGTTGTCACCTATTTTGACATTTTATAATTGTGACATGATATCGACGGGGGAGAGATGTTCCATGGTTTTGTGACACTTTGTGAGGGGGGTTCTAAAAATGCTTAAAAACTGTGACATATTTATGGAAGTCCCTTAAAGAGTGACATATTCAATTTTTATGACATGCAATGATTGAGCACTTGCAAAAAATATGACATAATAGTGTCAGTAGACATTACAAATATACATTGTATAAATTAAAAAAAAAAAAAAAGAAAAAAAACTGTTGGAAAATTGATAAAGACTGTATTGATTTTCATGTAAAACTTGCCAACCAACTAATTCACATGAAAAGTCATTTAAACTGAAAAATGATGCAATTGTTGAATGTACCCCTTACAAAATAGTATATTGTGTTGCCAGAGACACAAACAGCCGATTTAGAACGAGTGTTAGTGCTCCGAGGTACAGGCGATACTTTTTGCTTCAAAAACAGTAAAAATGAGCGTATGTAAAACTGTTTCGATGTGGAATATCAAGTATTCAAGGTCGACACGGAGGCGGTAAAAAATGACACGCGGCGAGGTGGAAGCGGCCCTAGTTGACAGCCTACGTGTCGGCCTCAAATACTTGATTTGTCACTGCCGAAACAGGTTTGGATACGCTCATTTGTGGTGTTTGAGAGGCAAAAAGGAATATTATTTGGAGGTTGTAAAAACTGTGAATTCAAAGAAAACGATTATTGTGAAATATTCACCTTGATGATGTGGTTTTTCACTCTGTCAAGAGGCACACATCATTCAAATCGCAATATTATGATCGACATCTTCACAAGATGTAGCTGGTGCAAATGGTATTACTAGGAGTAATACAAATTTCACAATTTGATTGCAAATTTTCCGTCAACTCTGTAAAAGAGAGCGCAATCAGTGTCTTTCTACTTTGGTTATTATTTTCATTTTGCTACAATTGGAGGGTGATTTGAGAATATTTTATCAAACGGGTAATGATTCACTGGAAACTGTCAATATGAAAATTGCCGCATTCGTCGTCGCTGCCAAACGCAAGAATAATAAAATTGATGAGTCGAGCAGGAATGATTAGGAATTAGAAATGGTGTCGACAAATGCCGAGAAACAACAACCAGTGAGAAAAAACCACCAACAAGCCAGAGTGAAGCCTCGATTGGTGGAATACAAATATTTAAAAACAAATTTCTCTCGAAAAATATACAGCAGGCTTTATTACATATACGACTGGGGGAATGCGTGTCAAAATTTTTTAGGTTATGTACAACTTGAAAAAATAACAAATCATGTATCAATTTTACATCGATCCAACTTTCAACGAACTTGACGTTAATTTCGTTCAGTTTGGCTATTGTAGAGGATTTATTATAATTTTGGAGCGTTACTCACAATTCATTTTTCGCTGCTGCTGCTGCAAGACTTGAATGTTGATGCTTTAATATGTTGTTGTTGGAAATTTGCTGGAATCGAACATCGTCACCGTACAAGTTGATTATGAATGGCTGATTTTTTTTCTTTTTCAGCTAAAATTTCGAGATTGCGAGGTCGTGCTCATCGCACACAGCTAACGCAAAATTATTGAAAATCATGCGATTGCACGCGATTAAAAACCGTGTAGTAAAACTGCTGCAGGATTTAAAATTATATACATCTATACCGATCTATACAGATTAAATTTTCCTTATAGATGATTATTATTATGTTTTTTACTGTTTTTTACAGCTCTCGGAAATCGGAGCCGCCACCTCCGTCTTTCGTTTCGTTTTCACTTTTTTTTTGTTTTTACCAGTTTTTACACGTATGTCTTGAGATTTCACACGCGCACTCGCCCTAGGACGCCCTAGTCTGCCCTAATCAGCCCTAGATTACAACCTGTTTCCATCAATGCTCGATATAAAAATCACAGTAACACATTATAAAACAATTGTAAACGCGTCCAAAATGCTGCTCTCTCTCCTCTCTCTCACGTAGAATAACTGTGAAAAAAAATAAAAGAACTGTCACTAATGGTCACTGACAACGACACCAGTAGATATAATAATTAATAATAATAACTCTCAAATATTTCGACATTTCGACATCACCTTTTATCGCCTTTTATACTTGTTTTCTAACGCCTTTAAATGTTAAAAGAAAACTCGCGATTTGTACAATAAATTTTCGAGCCTTTTTGAACAAATTTTGATAAAACTACGAAACAAATCCCGGTGGTGGTGATTAGTAAATAAAGAGTACAGTTTTTGTGAAAGGTTTTTTCATCGGGTTAATTGTTTTTTACGACACGACGTGGTGGAGGAGTTGAACTATTTTGCCAAGACGAACGAGATAATCGACAACTGTCAAAAGAATAAAGACGAGTGCATGTACTCTGCTGTTAATTGTTGCATAATCATCATCAAAAGCAGCAGCGAATAATTATCATCATCCTAACAAATATCCTGATACACGAAAATGGCCAAAAAAACATACGATCTCCTGTTCAAATTGTTGTTGATTGGCGACTCCGGGGTCGGGAAAACCTGTATACTCTTTCGCTTCTCCGACGACGCTTTCTCCACCACCTTCATTTCCACCATAGGTAATTAAATTATTATTTCATTATTCTTCTTTCTTTCGCTGTGTGCGAGTAATATACTCAAAATTATCAATTTATCAGCACCATGCATCATTCTTTAATTTTCTCAAATGTCCATTTATTAATTTATCGTTTCCTCATTTTGTTTCTTGGATTCCATTGAAAACATACAATTTTACGATGAACCTTTTTTTTACTTTTGTTTTTTAAAACCTATAATGTGGCATTATTACATCACAGAAATAGAATATGTATCAATACTCACCTTCGACTCTTGACTCACAAAAAGCACATAAGATTGTCTGCTTTGAGATTGTTAAATTAGAGGAGTAGTTTTCAATTAATAATCCTGGACCAAGAGTCCAGTTTTTTGACTGATTTAACTTTTTGGGTTGAGCGTCGCATATTTCTCAATTACGTACACATTTTAATAATATAACTTTTTATTTTCATGACTCATAGGTCTTCAAGATTGTTTAGTTACTGCAATTATTAACAATATTGACTAAAATTCCACTTTCAGAATTTATATTACAAATAATTTAATTGTTTGAATCATCTAATCTTGTGAATGTGCGTGTATAACAGATTTTCCATTTTCGTCATCCATAAATTTTGCAGCATCTGAGATTTGATTGTTCATTTTTCAAGAAACTACACAACACTGCAGTTTTTTTATGCTGGAAATGCGCAATTTCAAGTTTAACTTCATTACTCAACTTTACAAGATTTAAAATACAACTACAAGTATAAATTTCCTATTTTCACATTGGAAATTTAAAAAATCTCAAGTTGCCATATTATCTAGTTAAAAAAATGTAATAAAGGATGAGCATGAAAAAAAAAAAGATTTATTTCAAGGGGTTACATACACTTGTTCTCGATGATAGAAAATGCCATTTCACAGTTTTTTTTTTGGAAAATCAACACAATGTTTTTTTAAAAACTTATTGCTTATTTATTAATCAATGTCGCTAAGTATTTTAGAAATTTTTTCAGAATGAAATTTTCATAATTGGGTGCACAACAGCCATTGTACCAAAACGCACTGTTTTTTCACAGTGAGCACAGTTTCTCGAAAACCATTTATCTGAACAGACTGCATTTTTTTAAGCTTGTCCATCACTGTAATAGCCTCCGCGTAAACCAAGGATTTGTATTTTTAAGCAAAACTTTTTTTTTCTTGCTGCAAAAATAAATATCCCAGACATTATTAAATCAAACATTTTAGGAAAATGATCATTTAGCAAAATCCTTGGTTCATGCAGTGTTAAAGTTCAAACTAGAGGTTTTTTTTTGTTTTTTCTACTACAGATGAACACTTTCTTATTTATCGTGCTCGCCGCCAGCAATGTCAAAAAAGTTGCGTTTTGGCACAATTGTCGCTACAACCTTAATTACAACAATTTTTTTCTGAAAAAATTCATAAAATACCTTAGGACATGAATAAGTAAATAGGCTTTGAGATTTTCAAAAAAAATTCTTTCGTCTTTCTAGAAAAAAATTGTACAAATGCTCTTTATTTCTCGAGCATAAGTGTATAGAACCCCTTAAATGAATAGATAAAATTCTGAAATTATGATTGTCCAGTATTTTTTTAACAACTTGTAGGAAAGTTTTTTTGTTTTCTCTGTATATTTAATGGTATTCAGAAAAAAACTTAATTTGTCGAGAATCAACATTCCAAAGTTGTTGTTGCATTGCGATTAAATTCCAAGCACAACTCGAGTTGTGTCACACTTACCGAGGTGCTTTCTTGCCCTTTTTAAAGACTTGGAAATTTTTAAATCAATTTGTAACTGATTGATACCTTCAACTCTATATTCCAGGTATTGATTTCAAAATCAAAACAGTGGAACTGCGAGGAAAGAAAATAAAGCTCCAAATCTGGTAAATATTTTTTCTTACTTACCTGTGCTCTGAAATAAAATATTATTCAATCTCATTAAATATTGTGCAACTTGGGTGATGATTTCGTTCACCAATTTTTCTTATCGAGCATACATCCTTATCATTATATTGGTCTGATGACCACAATACTTTTCATGTTTCTTCTATGCAATTTTTTAAATTAAAAATACAAGATTCTGAAAGAAAAAAAAAACCATTCAATACAACACATACAATGAAATACATGTATTTTCAGTAACATGTTTTTCATGTATATATCAAATTCCAAAGCAACTCTTGCTCTGGTTTTTAATCCTTTTTGCTTTTCAAACTTGAATGAATCGACGGAATAATTGTGGTAAATGAATGTTTTCAGGGACACGGCAGGGCAGGAAAGATTCCACACAATCACAACCTCGTATTACAGAGGTTCCATGGGCATCATGTTGGTTTACGATATAACCAATGAAAAGACGTTTGAAAATATAGTCAAATGGCTCAGGAATATAGACGAGGTAATGACTAATTTCCAAGTAATTCATAATGTGGAAAAAAAAAAAACAAAACAAAACAGAATTGTTACACATGACAACAAACTTTGCACATGTATTTTTGAGATTATCAACGACTTGCATATAATTCAATCAAGATGGACTAGATTTAATGGGATTTAAGAAACGCTTGAATTCTTCCTTAAAGTCATAATTTCGATTTTCCAGTAAAATACCTGAGAAGGCTTACATTCAATCACGAAAAAATATCTAAAAAAAGAAAACTTGTGCAAGCTTTTGATTCATTGATGCACAAGTTTTGACCCAGTTGAAAAAAGAGCTGTCTAATGCGTACAATAAATCAAAACATGTTTTGTGTTGATTCATTTCTTAGATTTTTTTCAAGTTTTCATCATTGAAATATTTTTCCAACTTTGGAATAATGATGGCGTATGCAATGTTTCAGCATGCCAATGAAGATGTCGAAAAAATGATTGTTGGCAATAAAAGCGACATGGATGATAAACGAGTCGTTAGCACAGAAAGAGGCGAAGCGGTAAGAATTTCCAAATATTATTCCCTTTCGATACGCCATTGCGAAAACATCCCTACGAATCAAATTTTGTCCAAGTTGACCTTTTGTTTTTCAATTTATACTTGAAATCATCAAAAATAGCAATAAAAGCTCAAAGGTTCCAATGAGAGTAGTCAAGTATATCAGAAAGACAAAAACGAAAGAAAACTATTGCATCAATATGAAAAATCTAGGAAAATGAAGGGGAAAAATTCTCAACAAGAGTCAAGACTGAAATTGTGGAAATTTTTTAAGGGTTGGTTGAAATTAAAGATCAAATTTAATATTTAATTTTCCACTACACGAATTTCGAGTATATTAGAATAGCAACAATAATAATAATAATTCTTGAAAGTCGGTGTATATAGTGTACATAACATCATTATATAACGTACATAGAGTTTTGAGGATGAGTTGAAAAAAAAGTAGTATTAATCTTACGAATTAACAGATAGCGCGAGAGCACGGTATACGGTTCATGGAAACATCAGCAAAATCCAATATTAACATTGACCGGGCCTTCAACGAGCTGGCCGAAGCCATTTTAGAGAAAACCCACGGAAAGGAGACCCAGGATCCCTCGGACCGCGTAACCGTCGATCGGCGAGTCGAAAGGAATCCCAACCGGTGCTGTTAAAATCCCGTCCTCGTCCTCGTCGTCGTCGTTCTCCTTCTCGTCGTCCCTCCCTCTCTACTACCTCTTTCCTTCTCACACAAAATTGTGTGCCCTAGCTTCTTCTTTTTCTATGGAAAATTTTGGGGACACATTTTCGTTTAGCTTTCAAAACACCAGTCCTATTCCATTTTATACATTGGAATGAGACTAAAAACGTCTATTTGTCTTATTAAAAAAAAAGGCTCCTTTCCTTTTGACAGCGAATAAGGCTTGAAAGTTGAAATGTCGTGAGCTTGTTATTGTTCAACAATCGCTAGTGCATATTGATAACGATTTCTCATAATCCGGATGAAGAGAAAACAAACACCAAAACAATGGCTTTTTGACAACCTTTTTTTATAATTTTTTGATGACAGTTTTATTTTACAGAGATGTTGCCAAGTATTTTATGTATTTATTACTCTACGAAATGTTTTTTTGTAATATATGGGTGGCAATAAAGAATCGTGTCTTGAAAAAAAATCTACATGTACAACACCTTTCCTTTTATTGCCAAGATTTTATTGGAATAGGTACACTACATTTTTTTAACAAAACACTTTCTGTTTCGAAACAATGAAACATTATTTCTACAGTCATTACGTAACATCATATTTTACAGTGAGGTAAATACGAGTGGAGAAAAATCATGGACCAACAATTTTGTGTATGTAAATATTTTATCGCAGTATTTTTTTAACGACAATTTGTTGTATTAGAAGCTGAAAAATCGTGTGCCAAATTATCAGCCACGTCTTGAATAATACATTCTTGAAAATTTGCAACACGTACACGGGAAAACCAATAATACAGCAATCTTCAAACACTTGTGTAAATATGAGACGACGACAATGATTTCCAGCAATATTCTCGCGACATTGCTTTTCTTTATATTTTATTTTATTCATTTTTTTTTTTTTTTTTTCATTTTTGTTTTTCATGTAACAACAATAATACTGAAACATTCGTAAAACTTTCGTCATAAAAAACTAAAGTTACCAGTAGAAATGCTAAACATTCGCCATTCGCGTACGATACAAAAGTGCAAATTTCCCAGTTATCAAGAGAGCAATAAACAAATATGATGCAAATTACGAATTGTAAGATATATAACAGCAACACAAAGTGTGCCACGCAGGAAAAAACAAATGTACGATGGTAATCACCCAGCAGTTTTGAGAAACATTTTCCATATAGATGTTGTCGCTCAACACTACACAAAAACATTGCAATTTCCGCCCCAAGGTTTTTGAAAATTGAAATTATTGCGAGTGTTATTAGCGAAAAGTAATTCTTTTCGTGGCTGCGATTTTGTTGATTAATGCTTTTATTCGTACCTCATACACTTTTGAAAAAAAAACAACTGTTATCAAAAATTCACTTGCCCCACGCATCGATGCAAGAAATGACATTTTTTAATTCCAATCGCACTACTTACTACTACGCGAATGTTTTCTCCAAAAAGTAGTTGAAGAAAATGAATAACATTAATCAAAGTATTGTTGCAACAAATGACGAAAATTCATCGTTCTCAAAACCAAAATTAATGTGTAACGGTGCATGAATGTAAAATGCAATTTTTAACAACTCCCATTGTAGTAATTATATGAAAGCAATGAAAAATGTGAATTTGGGGCCTGTGTGCGTTTTTACAAGTAATACGTGCCTCGAAATGGATTTCCTTTCTTTCTTTATTTTATTTTATTACCAGTTTTTTTAGATGAAAAGTTACACAAGTACTCTTTGAAGAAAAGCGCGATGCAACGATGAGTTGAGAATAAATAAAAGATGTACATTTCCATAATGCAGACATCGAAAGAGAAGGTGATTATGGAGAAACAGTTGAAAGTTTCACACATATTTAAATGCGCCGCTCTTTTAATAATTTCCTCACTTTTTGGCAAAACTTGTATTTCTCACATTTCTATATAGGCGGAGGGCGGTCTTGTCTTCAACTCGAAACTTGTTGGGATTCAAGTAAACAGTCGCCTACGGCAAGAGCTGTTTTCCTTCAAGATGAATGAAATCAACTCTTATGGTAGGCAACTGTTGACCTCCTTTCTTGATTACACACAAGTCACATATTCTCAAGTTAAAAAAAGGTTGTCGATCGCTTGTCGATGGGTCACTGAATGTCGTACTAGAATTGAAAATAGTTTGCAGGTAGCAGTAAAATATTCGTAGAATAAAAAGGAAAATCATCACGCTAGGGAAAATTAACGCAAAGTTTTCTGGCGAATACTCGTGGTCTTTCCGAAACTAGGACAGCGTATTCTTTCGTTGGCAGCATGAGCGTGCAATTCACATTTTCGCCGAGTACAATAGCAGTGATGATTGATAATGAGGGTAATGATGTTACTCTGACACCAGTTGTAAAAAATTTGATTTACAAACAGGCGATGTTGCCAGCCTAGGAATACTTGTGTCTTTGTTTCGGAAAGATGAGACCTTCATCCAAGCTTTGACGGATTTTCTAGCCAGTCCTTTGCAATCTGCAACATCATCACACTGAACAAATTGTAAAATTTTGATCTAGAATGGAGGGACAGAAATACAGCCCTTCTCCCACTATCATTA
Source organism: Platygaster robiniae (assembly GCA_028476575.1). Lineage (NCBI taxonomy): Eukaryota > Metazoa > Arthropoda > Insecta > Hymenoptera > Platygastridae > Platygaster > Platygaster robiniae. The sequence goes on from CM052022.1 coordinate 515,019, forward strand.
TTATTATTATTATTATTACAATCATTTTAAGTGTTTAGTCGACAATGGTGGTGATTATTCTGTCCCTGCAATCTTTGAACAGAAACCAACAAGAGCTATGACCGACCAAGAATCAGTAGTAGCAGCAGCGCATCATTGTTTGTATTTGGAGAATCGAGCTGTTATGTAGATACTTGCGTTTTCTCGTCGTCAAGGGTCTTGGTGTCTTAGTCGTCCCTAGCATTGCCAATAATGGACAAAATGTACAAGAATATTTGGACGATGTCGAGGTACAAATTGAGGGCGGCGAAAATGTATTCCTCGGGCGAGATGGAGTACTTGTGTTTGCCGCCCATCATCAGTTGCGTGTCGTAGATGAGGTAAATGGAGAAAAGGAAAGCCCCGATGCACGAGTACACGAGGGACATCATTTTCGTTTTCGGCAGGAAAATGGCCACTATGCCAAACACGACGAAAACCAAAAGGGCGACCATCAAAATGCTCCCGCAGCCGGTAAAGTCAAACTTGGTTTGGAAGGCAAACAAAGTCAGACCCAGGCATATCACCGCCGTTATGCCCACTGCCAGTACAACCTGCAACATCAACAAAAGTACTCTTCTCACCTTCTTCTTTCATTTTAAAATTGTATACCATTATATTGCTTTTACGAATACACAAACGCTTGCACTACTCATCGACTCCCGCGTCGACCTTACAGACATAACAAAACTTGCTGCTGCTGCAAGTTTCCTTTTTGTTATATTTCAACAACTTGAAAATTCAATCAAGTGTGTTTGAATAGACATACCACGTTATTTCTGGATTGAAAATTCAATGGTAAAGGTGTCAATGTTCGAATTTTTAAATTCGATCAACTTTGATTTTCTCGAGTGTAAATTTGCTCCCTCAAGTTTCCAAACAGAAAACAAAAAAAGCATAGTGAATAGTTTTGATATTACCGCGTCAGGGTTGTATCGGAGAGCGCTGACACCCAAAAGGAAACTTTCGGCGATGGTGAATATAGACAAGAAGATGAAATTCATGGGCGCTTTACGGCGCACTGACTCGCAGCATGCCATGCTGATGATCACGACGAAAGTGACGATGAGCGCCACCCAAAACAACTGCGTGTTCCTCTGAACGTATTGTCTCGATTTATCGTGAAACACGAACAACGAAATAATGGCCAGCGTCACCAAAAGCTGGCACATCAGGATTGAATATACTTTTCTGCAATCACAAGTCGTGGGGAGGGGGCATTGATTTAAAAAGTTGGTTCCTCGATTCGGGTATTAAATACCTCATTAAAAATTACACGGCTACGCCAATCATGCAGCCTTCATTTCAAACATTTTTCGACATTTTAAGCCAAAAATGTTGATCTCAATGATGGAATAATGTAAAATAAATTCATATTGTTATTACTTGATGAATCCTCGGCGAATGGACTCGTCATTGAATTCGAATCCCTTGACTTCGTCCGCGCCGCCTTCTTCTGGAAATCTCGAGCCGTACATGCCGCCTCCTCCTCCTAATCCTCCATGTATAGGGATCACGTTGGGTGGTATCCCACCACCATACGGTGCTCCCCCTCCTCCTGCCCCTGGTGGTGGTATAAATCCAGGCCCTGTCATACAATCATTTTATTCATTTATTTTTTTTAATTCTCAAAATCAAAACTCACACACAACCAGCAACTAAACAGTTCTCGTCCAAAAGACCCTCTCACTCCCATGCAATAGTTTTTATTTAATTAATAATTCCATAAATCACGAAATCATGAAAAGTCATGTATGGTATGGATAGTTAGGCCTTGAGGATTCATCAGGTCAGCAATGAAAAAATCATGAAAGAAATTTAATAATCAAAACTCGACAGTTTCAATTGTTGGTGAATGAGAAATTCTAAAAAAAGTCGATTATCAAGTGACATGAAAGTAAATCGATCCGAATTCTCGAAATGTATGTACATACACATACAAAAACAAACTCAATTCAATAGTAGTAGCCAAAGAAAGTTTTTAAAAATCTTGAAAAAACCTTTATTGCATTGGAGTTGTTTATGAAAAAAAAAGAATCTCAATGGTTCTTACTCATCACAAAAGTTGAATATTGATCAACTAGTTGAAATGAAATGAAAATACCGACTCACACAGGAGTGCAAATCAATAGTTTTCTTTCCATTTCATTTGCAATTTTCTGAAAATACCAACACACCCATTTGAAAGTTTTATGTGCATAGCTACTAAAATTTGCCAATCGATGGTGGAAGTGAGAATGTAACATGTATGTATGTATGTATGTATTATGTACCTATAATTAAGGAGGAGGGGAAAAGCAAAAACGACCAAAGGGCGAACGAGATGGCGTTGAAAAAAGAAAACAAAATACCTGGTGGTGGTACACCTCCGCTGTAGGGAGGATAGCCAGGGTTCGGAGGATAGCCTGATTGCGGTGGCGGGTAAGGGTAACCTTGACCTGCACAATTGTAATTTCATTCTTTACTTTTACTCTGGAAAAACAACGTCAACTATGCGGACGTATTATTTGGGCAGTGCATGCGTAATTTATACAAAACATTCTAGAAAATCAAATGTGAAACAAAAATACTCGATCGATAATATGTTTTGGTTCTTGAAATTTTCTTGCAAAGAAAAATTCTCATTCGAGTTGCGTTAAGTGAGTTTGACGGAAAATACACATCAAATGCATCATTGGATTTTCAAACTGAATTCTTTGAAAAATGCCGCAAAACAAAAAAATTGCTAATTTTTTAAAAATCATTCGTCAGAATTGATTTTTGTACTGTGTTCTTTTAGATAGCAATTTTATGTTTATTGCGTATCAACTACTACTAATCTCTTGATAAAAAAAAAAAAAAATATCTCGTGATTGCCCAACTTGTCCTTGATTACTTTTATTCATTTATGATTATTGGGATAGATAAATGCTATGTTTCTCTAAAGAGTTTAATTTAAAAAGAGAATGTCATGTGACTGTGACAAGTGCATGAAATTGTAATATCATGCGCTGCACTAAATTTTCTCGTGTCACATGATATCTGTATTTTCGGGAATTTTGCAGGCGTATGTACTTATTAATGGAAACAAGTATCTTTCAATGCCAGGAGCAAAAAAAAAAGGAAAAGAACATTGAATTTGCTTGGAGAATATATACACACTAGAAAAAAAATATTTTTTTAATTATTACCTCCTTGTTCAGGATAAAATCCTGGGCCCGGGTTATTCTGCCAAGTCGACATATTTGCTTCTTTTCAACTGAAAAAAAGAGCCAGCCTTGCGTTATCTACCAGCAGCTTAACGTCATCTGCTCAGGAGGGATTTTACAAGTGTACGTATAGTAGTCATACTTTTTCACGCATTGCCAAGAATCAAGTCTCATATCAACAAGTATCAACTCGTATCAATAATTGCCTTTGTTGATGAATGCCGACTGAATATCAAAATGAATTTTGCCGCTTCAAGAATAAAGAATTTTTCTATAATATTACGGAATCGAAATTATACAAAGTCATGCAAACTAACATGAGTTTATATACACCAACTGTCTAGAAAAATTCAACAACTTTTTTGCGACAAGAAATACAATGATTTTTTGCTTGACGGGTACCCTGACAATGTGTTGTGACGAGGAAAATTTTCCCGTAAAACAATTAAAAAGTAGAGTAAAAATCTATATCGTAATGCATTCCCTCAAATCCTGAATACTCTATATTTTAAATGCAGAATATACATTAGTGATATGAAGAAATAAATAAAAAAAAAAACAAGGTTTTTTAAATGCGATTCGTCTGTATTATTACATATTTGAATACATTTAATTTATGCAAATTTATGTAATAATACAGTTACACACAATGCAACTGCATGCGCAATGTATTGACATTCACCAACAGCTTTCATTGATACCATTTTTGTTTCATTTATAATACTCTATTTTTCAAAAAAAAATAATTTTTTTTTATCAATAGACAAATTTAGAGTAGCGTGATGAAAATTATATACATGTTCATATAAATCAAGTTTGTTTGGTTTTGCCTTCCATCATCATCATCATCATCATCGTCAATATAATTGCTTCAAGTGAAACAAGTAAAATCAATAATAAAAAAAAAAAAAAAAATGTACCTACCAAAATTAAAAGGAGGGACTACTATTTTGAGGAAAAAGGTTGAATGTGATTTCCAATATAAATGAACAACTTTGACATTGTGAATTTCAATGGAAAATGAAGATTTTTTGTGCTGCAATAAAAATTTTAATATGAAGTAAACCTAATATTTTTCTATCAATTATCGAATAGGGCAACGCTTCAATAATTGTTCAAGTTTTCTTATTGATCAGATTGAATATAGAAACATATAAACTTGAAAATGTAATAAAAAATTTGTACCTGGAAGGTTTCGTTTCAAATTCAAAAAAATTTGAAAACTATGGAAAAATTGGCAATACGAGTAGCTTGATGTTATAATCGACAAGAAAAAAAGTGTCAGTATTCTCAAGTTTTATTTGCAATTTGCAATTGATGATGGTGAGAATGATATAATATTTTGTACCTGAAACATCCTTGATTTAGTTTTATAGCAACTTGGGATTTTCATCTTGAATAACTTTTGAATAACAATAATATTCTTCTTCAACTTGGAGAGCTGAAGAATAGCATTAAAATTCAATTCAATCCTCAAAATATTGTGTAAATGAAAAATGTGTTGTAATTTTCAGTTCGATTTGAAAATTCAAAGATTCTCATAAATGAAAAATAGTACTCTTTACAGCAGGTAAATGGTATGATATATTACTCAGGTATGATGTACTTCAACTTTTCATGAACCTTTGCCAAAAATAATTAATATGTTTTTTCTACAGCCTACACGTTTCTGCTCAGAATTACAATTTAAAATGAAAAAATATCGATTATGTACTCTGCTCCATCGGTTGCAGCACCCACATACCTACAATTTTAATTATTCCAAGTAGGCTACGTCTTTTAAATAGACAAGTGCGGCGACAAATTAAAACAATACAAAAGTGTCGATGCTTTAAAATGATGGAAAAAAGCAGGAGAAGTCGAGTAGAAAAATGACTTGAATGTTATCAATTTGCTGGAAAGAAAAAAATACTCTCTGTGATACGACAGTGATTAGAAAAAAAAAAAAAAAAAAAAAAAATGTGGGTATACTAACAACAGGATGGGATTATTTCTTCTGCACACCACAGAGTTTAGCGACGATTCCGACAATGACAATGGATGATACATAGGTAGTAAAATACATGCAATCAACGTGTACTTTTCAAGTATCTAAAAAATACATGCGTGCGGTTATACATACGTATCCCAAGTACTATAAAAAATACGTAATATATGTATACATAACAACCGCGAGCAGGGTTGTACGATTCAGTGATTGCGTATTATAATCTCATTATTAATATGACAATATATTAGCTGACTTTTATTTGACTACGCAATTTTATCATCCCCGTTAATTTAATTATCATGATCAGTTGCGTCGACAATAATTAACGAGTCGCGAAATATGAATTAAGCAAATAAATATACGTATACGTAGTATAATGCGAAAATGAGAGTGCGGAAATAAACGATGCGTCATCGAAAGAAGGTTCTGGAAACGACCCGATCGATATAATATATGTATACATACATATTATGTAGCTGAATAATAGCTCTCCCGATCATGTTGACAAATATTCGTGACGACGACGCAAGTTATATTATGATGTATTATTAAAATGACAAGTCACGTTATTGAAAACATATATCATTATTATTTTTTATGTGGCATCTTGAACATTTTTGAAAACTTTCATGTACATACCTGCAATACAACTTAGTAAAGTCGATTTTTCAAAGAAGCAGCAGGAAAAACACGCAAAATATCCACCGGCATTCACTTTTTTCAATACCACTCGTATTTATATTTACGCCACTTTTACTGTCACTCACTGTATTGTTGCCACTGTCCACTGCTGTCCACCACCGCCACCAACCGCCACTGTCTTGCAGTTTTGCACAGTTCCCACTGGTTTGCACTTGTTTGCACTGGAGAGACTCAAGGGAGAGTGGCAATTGAAATCGCTCCTAATTGGAGATGTAGGCATGGCGGCCATCTTGGACACAAACTCAGCCAAACACAGTACTACTCGGCGTACTCTGCCGTCTGCGCGAGGACAGCTGACTCTGTTTACTTTTTTATACGTGTTTTCAAAGTGTATCTGAAATTCATCGAAATTCATTTGATAATCGAGTAAAGTGCAATTGCAATTATCATTGATAAACTCGAATATATATCCTCACACAGACGGCAGAGTACGCTGAGTAGTATTGTGTTTGTGCTTGGTTTGTGTCCAAGATGGCCGCCATGCCTACATCTCCAATTAGGAGCGATTTCAATTGCCACTCACTCCCTTGAGTCTCCGTAGTTTGCACAGTTATGCATAGTTCACAGTCTGAACTGGATTTTTACCAATAAATCGCCAATAGGCATAGACAAGCGTGTGTGAGCAGCGTGTGAGCGTGTCATCATGCGCATGATGATGACACACATAACAAAAACATAAGTGCCATGAGTGCACATGAGTGCATGTGGATGCGCTCCTCATGTTTTTGTTTTGGTTTGGTTTCTTGTATGTATTCTTAGCTTCTTATTTTTTTACCGGTATGTAAATTGTGAATGACTTTAATGATACAATCTCAACATTTAATGAACCCTTAAATATCACTCTTATCAGAAAATGTATCCTTAACTTTTCACGTTTCAATAATATAATTTTTGTCCCTGCATTAAATATTTTCACTCAAGAAAATTAGGCTGTTTTCATTTACTTGATGACCTTGAGATGTACCGTATGTATAATAGATAATTGTTCATTGCAGCATCATTATTGTTTATGTTGATGAACATTTCAGGATCTGTGAATTTGTGCATTGGGAAAAATGAGTACTGCGTCAACCACTCAGAATGCGACGTTTGCAGAATCTCAATTAAAATCGCCTAAGCAGAGAAGAGACTTTTTGAGAGATATCCTGTCAACTTCTCTTGAGCTTCGTAAGAAAACAAAAAAAATTTTCTTTTCCATTTTTCGTCTCTCAATGATAATTATTGCTTATTTTTATTTTAATGAAGTCAAATTTCAACAGTTTGAGATTTGTAACTTTTAATTCAAATATTTTATTTGAGTTAGTGTTTCTGAAAAATTGTTCATACTTAAAAAATACTGATTAGTTTTCCTGTACAGAGATTCTACTCATTTAAATTTTTATATTTCTAAATAATGAATTCGAAAAGTGCTAAATACATTATTTTTAATTATGAAAACTATGATGGGTGAATTATTTAATATAATTTCAAAAAATGTCAATTTTATTAATGTCATTTAAGATTTACAGAATATTTAATAACCTTTCAAATATTAATTTTGTGTGATATTATTGAACCTTCATAAAATGTCAAACTTTGCCAAAGTTGGTATATATTCTAAATTTGTCAAAGAATTTCATACTCACTTTTTTTGGCATTTTACAGATGGCAATACCAACAAAACCACTATTGTCCACTTGGAATCTCTTTTGGATCAAGCAGATAGAGTTGTCAAAGAAGTTTCAGTGGAAGAGAGAAGTAGCTAAAATAGAAACAAGCTTTAAAAAATTATCATTACCCACTGTCCATAGATACAATAACTTTTTCTTTAATCTTCGCAGTCAATCATCAAGAAGAAATGGTACTCGATGCTCGAGTACTCGACAGCTCGTCCACAGTTATAAAGGAATGCTCACAATCCATCACCCAAGAAATCAGCAATTATGATCCCATTGAGTGCGCTGAAAAAATAGTAATTTCGATTTTATTACTCGGAATTATACGATTCAATTTTTATAAAATTGTGAATAATATGTTGTAATATATAATATACAACTTGTAATGTAAATGATTTTTTTTTTTTTTTTTTCAGAGAAAATATGTCATAAGTTTGTCAGATACCGTGAACGAAACCAAGAGGAATGAGCCAACTTGGGCTCTTTTGGAGCACGTGATCGCGCCATATTTTAATGTGATGCCAAAATATTCGGTTTTGCTTGGTAATACTTATTTATTTTCTGTCATAACTCTAATATTAATATACACGATTTCATTCATTAAGAAATTTTTGAATTTCGTTTTTATAGGAACTTTTGAACCGATTCTCAAAAAGGACGTTGCTCATTGTCAGACTCAACAACAACAACAACAACAAGAAAAATCAGTAACAGTGCAAGATCCGAAAACTGGGGAAATGGTGACCAAAGTAGTGAAGGCTCGCCCACAAGTGGCCCCCAAAAAAATGGTACAAGCCGTGGTTCAGCAGGAAAAGGAGGAAGTAAGCGTCGAGGAGTCTGTGGAAAAAATCCGCAAATTGATCGCCAACTATCACAAGGAACATAACAAAGCTCTGAACTATTTTCGACTCATCGTCCATCCCGAAAATTTCGGCCGCACCGTTGAAAACATGCTCCACGTTTCGTTTCTTATCAAGGATAATCTGATCAAAATGTTCATGGGTAGAGGATACTTCTTTTTATTATCGGTTTCTATGGAAATATTTTGGGAGTTTTTAAAATGAAATATTCATCTGAATATTTTACAATCCATGGTAAATTTGGAATCCTTTAAAAAAAAAAGTATATATATTCAGAATTTTCAAGTATTCAAGTACTCTTGCAATAATGTGTCCTTTTTTTATACTTTGCAGATGATACTGGGGCTCTGGTGGTTGAACCATTGTCGAAAGAAGTGGCGAAACAAGCCAAAAAATCGAAGGATCAAAACATACAGAATGTCGTCAGTATTACCCAAGAGCAATGGCGTGTGAGTTGAATTTTTATTTTTCTGCTACTTTATGTGATATTTGGGGTTACTGGTGTCGAAATTGATGGAAAAATTGTCTCCAAGGACTTTGAAAGTAAAAATTTTATATAATCAAAGAATTCAAGACTTAATAAAATATAGAAATTCATGTACATCATTTGAAATATAAAATAAGTATATTTGAAGTTCAACAAATCAAAATATTTATTCATGAAAATGGGAATTTCTTTCAGACTCTGAAGCAAGCCTACAGAATCACAAAGCCAATGATCGATTTCAAGCTCAAATAAAAGGTAATGATCATTCGAATTGTTCGGGCTTAGAAAAAAAAACATTTGACATCTTTGAAGTTAGTTCCAATGTTTACAAAATGTCAAGTATAGTTTCTACATGAAAATATTTTTTTACTTTCCAAAATGAAAGATCTCAGGTAGAAATAAAGCGTTTTTTTACTAATTATGGTTTTTTCTTGCTCTTATGCTATGGTTATTGCTGTTTTTGACTTCAATTATAGATATGAATTTTTTCAAAAAAATCGGTCGAGCTTTCAAGAAAAAACGTAAGAAAAAATCTAATTGCGATTATGCTTTTTGTACCTGCACGAAGAATAAGAAATGCCTTGAAAATTGTGAGTAGTAAAATATCAAAAATTGTTTATAAATTAATTTTCAAAATTGAATAGACGAGATGTAAAAAAAAATACTAACCAGTAGCATAATAAAATTCTTAAAAACGCGTTTTTCCAGCTCGAATTTTTCGAGAGACTGAAAAGTCATCGTCCTCGAGAGTCGAAATTTCGGAATGTATTCTAAAACCAGAGAATTCAGCATCTCTTTTAGAATTGGAAATCGATGTTATTGAATCATCGAGCGATTGCGATAACGACGTAACAACGTCGGGAAAAAATGAAAATTTCTTGAAGCCTTGCGACTCGAGGCGATTTCACCTCATTGAAATTCACAACGATACTTATCCTTGCGATTCTGCGGGTCACAAAAATACGAGCGCCCACGTATTGACACCGAAAGTCGAAAAAAATGAAAAGAAAAAGAACAAAACGATTAGGGAGAAATCGAAAAACGAAAAAGTAAACAGTTTTTGGAAGAAGAACAAAAAATGCTTAGAAGAGATAGAACATCGAAAGGGGAAGAAAATTAAAAATTGCGATTGCAGTTTCAAAAAATCTCCCAAAGTCGTTGTTTGTACAGATAAATAGAATCAGGGTTCATTTTTTCGTAACAACACCATTTATTTGTACGGCATAAATATTACAAAATACATTCAATATCAAATGACAACGATCAAATTCATTGTTTTCTTATGGCAGCAGATTTTTAAAATCTATTTTTGCAACAATTGCTCGATGTTATCTCACGCGGGGTTAGTCATTGTTATTTCTTGCGCTACAAAGTACGTTGTCGAATTGCAGCACCCATTGTCTGACAAATGCCGCCGTTTTTGATATAATGCTAAAAATAACAGTCGAAAATATGTCCAAAAAATATGTGTCATGTTTGGGATAGAGGGGATTAGGGCCATACTCGAAAACAGTGTATTCGCGATTTTCAAAACTCTCGTATAAAACGTACATACTGGCCTTTATATTTACAAAGCTACTTTATTTACAATGAAAAATGGCAGTCAAATACAAATATGAATATGTAAAAATTAGAAAACTTATCATTCCTATCGTGCAATTTCGAATATTGCAATTGACCGTGAAGAATTTCATTAGAATCACTTTAAATTAAGTCTTATAACAGTCTAATGCAATGCTCGACATACTCTATTTTGTACGATAAGGATGGTATGGATTTTTATAGGTACATGGTTGTTTCGGAATGAAAATATAGAGTTGAATTTCGTGTAGTTGCAACATTAGTCGAACAAGTCCGATTATCAAACAGACTGCATTTTCACAATTTTTACTGTGTCGGAACACGTCTCGATGTTTGGAGGAATCATTATTTGAAATGGAATTTAATTGAGAATGTTGCGTTTTATTCGGTTTTGAGACTTTCCATGTGCTGAGTCAAAGCGTCTTGGGAAAATTCTTGAAAGCTTTTATTCATTGTTTCGTAGCTTCTTTCCATGAGATCCGGAAGGTCATCTTTCGAAAGACCTTTGGTCGGAATTTGTGGTAAAATCGTTATAAAACTTGTCCCTGGGAAACATATGTTTCACGTTTATTGAGAATATTTTTTAATTGTAAATGCGTGGAAGAATTAAAAACTTTACATCTCCATTATAAGGGGAAAATTCAAAATCATCGATGAAAATACGCAGAACCTGCGATTCTGTTCGATCTCATTCTTACGTAACGCAACTTTGTTCATTCCATATGATTGTATTACGTCAGTTATCTTTGCGTTTAGTATTGGTAAACAAAAAAATAATGGCAATTCACCTGCATTGAATCTCTTCAATTTGTCGCTGAGAAAGTAATACTTGGAAACGATCACAGGTTGAATTGGCAATTGCGATCCAATTGCGACATGAAATGCTCCTTTTTTAAACGGGAGCAAATTATTCCCTGAATGTCTTTTTCCCTCCGGGAAAATCAGAAGATTTGCCTAAACGAATACAACCCAATAAGGAATAATGTACGAAATATAGAACGAGTGAAGAGTAAAACTTGTATTTTTATCATCTTTGAAAACTCACTTTTTTCTCCCTGATGGTCTCAGCTGCGCTATTGAAAATATCTTGTGATTCTTTATTATTGGATCTGTCAATGAAAATTGTTCCCCATAACCAGGAAGCTAAGCCAAATGGCCCAAGATATAAAACTTCCTTTTTTGAAATGACGGTGCATTTTCTAAAAACTGGCCATAATTCTCCCAAAACTGAAAAATGAATATGATCTCATGATTTTGACATTTTAAAAATTAAAATCCACATTTCTCTAAGAGCTAAATATCTTGTTCTTAAATTTTTTGATATTCGAAATTTATATTTACATACCCCAAAAACTGATAACATAATCAATTAATAAATGCGATAGCATTTATTGACTTGGGTTTGATTGAAAATTGAATGAGCATGGAAATCACCAATGGCATGGAAATTAATTGCGAGATTGTAGAGGAGAATGAGACGTACCACAAAGGTCAATAGCGCTTTGATGATTGATAAGCACGACACTTCCTGAGTTTTGCGAGATATTTTCTTTCCCTCGAACTTGAAAATTAACTCCTAGCAATTTTCCAATTTTCCTCGAGCCCCAGGCCGGAATCCTGAATCGAGAAAATTTTTACTCATCTAAAAAATGTTTATACCAAATTTTTTGGTACTAAAGTAACAATTTAGACCAAATTTTTGTGAATAGTTGTTTCATTTTGTTGTAATCTATGGAGATTTCATTTTTATAGCCAAGATATGATAGCTGTTTTAATTATTGATTGTTACTTCAGTCAAAAGTTTTTAAATTTGTAAAATACACTCACAGGGCATTTTTCCAATCCCTTACATTGAGGAACATGATTGGAATGGACCATGTTGCAGAAATTAAAATGAGCACAATAAACAAAAAGAATTTTACTCTGTATCTGAATCCTTCACTCACGGCGCAAATAATAAATAGAAGGAAAAAGAGCGCGACCACCACGCTACTGCAAGGCACTCCGAGCATCCTGGACAAAAAATTTTTCTATTCGGAACTGATCTGCAAAACTTAACAATGTTTTTTGAAATTCTAGGAGTTAAAATAACTTTTCAACTCTTCACAGTTTCGAAATATTTTTTAAATTTTCTCAGATTTTTATTAAAAATAAAAAAAAAAACGTTCTTTAATTCTTTAAAAATTTTGCATTTCTGGCAGTTAAATCAATTTTATAACAAAAGTCAATTGTCTTCTTCTGTTCATTTTATTACAAGTAATATAATGGAAATTATCATGTAAGGATTTTCAATTAGGAAAATTTAGATTTTGTAAACATTTAAATTTTCGTAACAATTCAAAAACACTAAAATTGTAGTTAATTTGTTTATATAGTCGATTACCATTCATCTTAATTTTTTTTTTTTTTTTTTTTTTATCAACTTTTTCATTACATTATTACTTCGCACGAGTTTTAATTTTTTTCTGTTATCTTTTTACAAAAATAATGTTAAAATTCGGGTTGCTGGTTGCGTTAATTTTTTTTTCCAAAGTCGCAGAGCAAAGATGCAGATTGAATGTTAGCGTTAAACCGGTATCGAGGAGGAAATATCTTGATGGCGATTATTTCGTTCTCAATCTAAAATTCATATCTGCGTCGAGTGATGCAAAGACAATAAAAGTTCAAAGTCTTCGCATTTAAAATATTTCGATTCTATGACTTTTTATTCCCTAAAAATTATCAAATTAGTTCACGATTATTTAAATTGGATATTTTAAAAAGAATGATAAATTTTTTCCTTTCAGAAATAAAATCTAATAAAGTTATTTTTAGAATTCAACATTTTTTTGAAATATAACAAGCAATGAAAACTCTCGATCATTAACAACAATTTCCGAGATAAATTCATTCCTTGACTTTGTTCCATAAATTGCTTCACAACCTTGAATATTTTATTTGCATGTTGCTTATTTTTATTTGAAAACCTTCGTTAATTTGTATGCCTCGACAGCGTTATTATCTGTTACTGTGAAAATTGATAGTATGGAAATATTAGTATTAGTATTAGGAACTGTAGATAATGCCAAGCTCATATTTTTGCATTATGATTTATTGATACTATAAGCAAATATAACTCGAATGTCTTTTCTTCTAACCCATTTTCCTGTTTATAGATAGAAATGAAAATTCCATTCAATAGTAATAATACAAAATTAAAATACAAAAGACAAACAACTATTACGTGAAATTTAAAAAAAAAAAACAGAATCTCATCTAATAACTAATTTCAATTAAAAAAAATCATTATATTTTCTTAACATTAGAAAATTGGAAATAATAAAGACCGTGCAATTTCGAAACTTAATACGTTTGATTCTCATTCTAATGCAGAATTTTCCGAAAAAACAGTTCAATTTCCAGAATTAAAAACTGATAATCTGTAGGTTTGAAAATATTCCATACATATTATTTTCAGTCAAGATCCAATAGTTATTGTTTTTGTTATGTCCAAAAAACAGAAAATTAGAAACATTAACGATTTCCGAAACTAAAAAATTTTTTTACCTAAAATAACTAACAATGTTAATTGGTTGATGTTCGCAATTTTCATATATTTAAAGAAAAAAATTATACTTTTTTTAGCATTAGAACATTAGAACAGCAATCAAGGCCTTGAAAATTTTGAATCTAAATATTTGTAATTTAGATTCTAATGCAGAATTTTCAAAAAAAAACAGTTCAATTTCCTAAAAATTGATAATCTGAAGGTTTAAAAATATTCCACACTTATAATTTTCTGCTATAATATTTATTATTTTTTGAATCCCAAAAGTCAGAAATATAAAAATAATAATGATTCTGAACGCCGAAACAATGTTTTAAACTGGAAGTAACCAACAGTGGTTATTTTTGTATTATCCTTAGTGCAATATTATTAGAATACTTGTTTCCAAAATATTTATTCAAATAAGACATGTAATTTTAAAAATTTACATCATCAAAGATTTGGAAAGTATGAAATTCGTAACTTTCCAACTTTAATTGTAAATTTCAAACTTTAAAAAATTATTATTACAATTGAAACCTTGGAAAATTTTAATCTAAACATTTCAGGGTTTTAGTTCTAATGTCAAAAATATTTTAAAAGAGAAAAATTTCACGGATAAAAAAATCATGAATATGGTATGAAATTTTTTTTTACTGTACGCGCACACAATGATCGTGTTTTGCTGGTCCCGGATTACGCGTGAGAATGCCCTTTCCGAGCGGTGAATGGAATTTCTACCGGTCGATCCATAAGCCGCTCGCTGGCAAGTGGCTTATGGACCGATCGGTTGAAATTCCATTTTACCGACTCGAAAAAGGGCACCTACGCTCAATCCGTGACGCAGCAAAACACGGTGTCATTTTCCGCGCTAACAATACAAAATATAGTTCATATCACGGGGGAGAGCCTTTCCACGCGCGACGGCTAATTTTCGGAACTCGTAGAACATTCTCGCGCCTTCGGCGCTCTATGTTCACTCGTTCCGAAAATGTTGCTGTCGCACATGAAAAACCCCCTTGATATGAAATATGCTATTAAATTTGAGGATCTAATGCTTAATTTTTTTTATTACTACTATTCGAATTTCAAATTTTAAATCAATAACAGTGAAAACCGAAAATCCAGCATATAGAAAAATTCATAATTTTTCAGCTTGTGATTTAAAAATTGAAATTGTAGAAAAACTAGAAATACTGGCATATACATTTTGAGGGAAAGCAAGAAACAAAATTAGGTGATTCATTTTTTAATTTTCTCCACATTAAAAAATTTTAAAAAACCTAGAAAATTCGAAATCAAAATATTTATAATATAATCACTCCGACATGGAAATTGAAAAAAAAATCAAAAACCAATTATCTGCAATTTGAAAAATTTTCTATGAATTTAATTACATTAAAAAATCTGTGACTCATTGTTTCCTAATTCCAAAGTTAAAATATTCATCAAAACAAATGATTTCGAACACTAGAAAAGTATTTTTCATAAATAACATAAATTTTTGAATGATGACGCAATCACCGAAAAAATTCATTTCAATACGAAACCTACTTAATAAAATTTTAACTTATAAAATAATATCTTTTGATCTCGTTTCCTTTACTTACAAATTTATTTAAAAAAAAATAATCTCAACTGTCAACAGTAAACAATTAAAATCTCACAGTAATTAAAAAATTTTCACCAATATCAAATTCCTAGAAAACCAAGAAACTCGCGAAAACAGTAAAACATTTTTTTTCAAAAAAGGAAAATAAACCGTTATTCTCGTAAACACGTCAAATGTCAAAAAAGTCTATTATCCTGACGTTTACAGAAAACAACTATATATATATATATATATATATATCGAATTCTTTAGAAATATTTCGCTTGATTTCGCTTTATGAACACTTACATGAAGAACGTTGGAAAATTTTGGGTAAATTGATTTCTTATTTTTCGAACTAAATCGTCACTTAAAGTTGCACATTGGAATTACTTTTTTACGAATTGCAAAAAGCGGAGCGAAACACGTGTGTTGTATTCTCGGGTGATCGCGCGAAAAACGAATGACCAATGACGAATGAATGACCAACTTTGCAAAAACAAACTGCGCATGAGCGAAGACGCCTCTTTATTCTTTGAATTGACATTTTGATAATCTTCCATCGCTCTTGAAAAATAGGAAACATGCATATAGTACTTTCACATACTACAATTTCTTTAATTTAATGCACTATTTAATTTTTCGATAAAAGTATATTTTTTTGAACTCAAAGCAGACGACATGTTAATTATTTAGCCAATGGCGGCCTTTTGTGAACGACCTTGGGTTATGTCGCATTTTAGGCGAGCTGTTGGCCACTCGATTTTTCGCTACAAAATATTTTATCAGATGATCGTTTTATTTGTTTCAAACATGGTTTTATTATAAAAAAAAAAAAGCAAAATGATTTTGTTTCATTGATTGTTCCTGATACATGTACTCAAACGTACTTGAGTGTACTAAACGTACTAAACAAAAACAGCTGTTTAGGCCGGTTTGAAGTGAACCAAAGTGAACTGGTAGAGTAACAAATTTGAAACCTAGTGGGTGTGTGTGCACGGTGTCCACATACACATACTCACTTGTGCACACCGAACACACGTGGGTTGCAGTGTTTTTGTCAATTTTTGTTGTTTTGTGTTTTTCGGAAACGCGTGAATACTGATTAATTAGTAACAATGTTATCGGAGCCGAAATTAACTCAAAACTTGCCGAGTTTTTTCGAACCTGCAAAGGAACAATGCGAGGTATGTATAAATATAACCATGCAATTTTTTATAATAATAACCTGACATAACCTCAATTAAATAAAAAATAGGTTTTGGAAATTTCCGGTAAAGAAATGATGAAAAAATAATTTTTTGCATCCCGCAGATCAGATTTTCAAAATTTGCTAAATTTATGAATTTAACTTCAATTGCTCGCAAAAAATTCAAAATATTTCATTATGACAATAATTATCGTAGAATAAAAAATATTCGGTTTCCAGATCAATTTTATAACATGTATTGTATTAATTATTATACATTATATAAAACCTTTTTTAAATATACAAAAGTTATGCGATTCATATAATTTTAAAGATGTGATATAATATAATATATTGTATGAAATATATTTCATGAAATATATGAACTCATGTAGATGTAAACGTTCATTTATTCATGTACATCGATTTGTGTTATTCTTATAAACAATGTATATATTTGCAAGAATTATTCATTGATTAATGTAAGTTATTCATATGAATATTCATTGATTTAGTAGTCCTTACAATTTATTTGGTTCTTACGTTTTTATATACACACTATAGGAATATATATGTGAGGCGATCCGAGAAAAGGGACCTACTATCCAAAAAGCAAATTTTACAGGACGGGCGATTGAATGAATCAAAATACACAACGGTAAATGGGATGAAAGATTTTTAAAAATTCATAGCTTGCAAAAAAATCAAAGTTCGTGAATTCTGATTGCACATAATTGAAGATTGGATTAAAAACTTGTAGAATCACTCAGAATCGGAAAAACGATTTTTTGGATAGTAGGTCCCTTTTCTCGGATCGCCTCACATATGTTAATATTAATATTATATTTTTTTGTTACTGATACGAACAAATTTTATGATTTTCATTTCCTTTTCATATTAATGAAGAATCAAAATTTTCATTTTTTGTGCCCCTTTGCTATAAAAACAAAATTTAAATTTATGAGAAATGATTGGGGAATAAGTAACGTAAAATTTAATGTTGTACTAAAATACATAAATGTTTTTAAATAATTTTCTTCACCTGATTATTTAAAAATAATTTGTATTTTATCAATGCATTCTAAAATGAAGAGAACATAATAAATAACATTCTTCAAAAATGTACTGAATTTTCTTACATTTTCACAGTAACCGAATTCTGTTTTAAATATTTGCTTAAATCAAAAACTATTTTTACATAGTGACAAACAAAACTGAATTATAATAAATAGTTGAATGTATAATAATTATATTTATTATATTCTTTTATACATTACCCATTCAATTACAATAAAAAAAAAAATGATTTCTTACTATAATCTACTAATTTTTTCAGCTACTAAAAACTCTGGGTGCACCGCATGTAGATTCTTTCAATTATTTGGTTGACGAAGGATTAAATGATGCAGTGAAATCAATAAATCCAGTCAGTTTCACTGTAGGGAGTGAAAAAATAAAACTATACATAAAACACGCTGAAATTTCAAGTCCAAAAGTTCCCAGCACAGCTTATGGTGTAAAAAATCCAAAAATTTATCCTACTGAGTGCCGGCAACAAGCTTGCACTTATAAAGGAAAATTGACAGCCAAGGTTGGCTGGTCTGTCAACAATGTGGAGAAAAATTCAGTGGAAAAAGATTTAGGTGAAATTCCCATCATGGTCAAAGTAAGAAATTCAAATATTCTTAATTCGTTCAGTTCGTATTCATTTGTATATTTTTCCAGAAGTTGAAAAAAGAAAATCAATTTTTTTTTATTGTATTACGATAAAGGCTACAAGTTTTTGAAAAATGTTTTACTATCCAAGGTTTGAAAGTTTATCAAATACTTGATTAATTTCAAATTTTGGAAGAATCATAAAATTTAAAATTAAAATGTTGCACTAGTTATGGTGTTTCAAGTTTTTGAATTCAATTGATGGAAAAAAGCATTTTTCGTTTGTGTAAATTTATTTTTTAATATTTATGTATTCATTACTGATGTAATATATTATATGATGACTATAATTATTATAATGCTGGATACTTAAGTTAGTAAAGAAAAAAAATATAATGATGTATTACGTAACACTTATTGATAAATAATAACTTTCGTTTATTTCCTCTAAGTATAATCTTTATCCATCTTTATTGCAATATAGTATATTTCGTATGAAGGAGCAGAACCGAGTAAAACGCGAGTTTTGATGCTCCTTGACACGAGAGATATTTTTCACGCTCGCAGCACATGAATCATTTAGTCTTTTGTTTACTGTTGTGTCGTGAAAAAACGAGTTCTATGCCGCTCGACCTTGGAGTGGCATAGAAATAGCAGCGAAAGGTGGTGGCAGAGAATTCGTTTTTCACGGGACAGTAGTAAACACAAGAATAAAGGATTTCTGTGCTGCAAGCGTGAAAAATTATTTATCATCATTTTCGATTCTTCATCAAATGATTATTATTCAGTAATTGAGACTGATAATCATTAAATAACCATAAACTTTTCATTACTTATTTTAAATGTATAACTTTTTTTTCAGTCAAAATTATGCCACCTGGACAAATTGAGCCCTGCAGAGTTGGTGAAAGTCAAAGAACACGAACAGGAATGGGGAGGATATTTTATAGTCAGAGGGCACGAAAGACTTATAAGAATGCTTTTAATGACAAGAAGAAATTACCCTATTGCTGTGAAAAGAAACACGTGGAAACAGAGAGGAAACATGTTCAGCGAATATGGAATTTTGCTGAGGAGTGTGAAAGATGACAATTCAGCAGTTGTGAGTGAAAACTTCTCTTTCTCTTTTTTGAAGCAAAAGCTGAATTATCCAATTTTTTCATTTCAACATTATATTTATTTGATTCATCAAACAATTTACATTGTTATTTTAAGTATAATAGGATTACTCGTATTTTTATATTGATTTTATTTATTGTACATTGACTTTATTCTTATTTTAACATTTTGTCAGAAAGGAAAAAAAATATCCAAGTCCAAAGTCATTAATGTTGGTAATACAATGTAATACTAATGTAGTGTGAAATATGAATATGAAATATGTCATGTAAAATATATTCAGGATAGACATTAATATTATATTCAAGTTATTAATGTGAATATTTATACGTAATAATTAATCATATAATTATGGCTATTTTGAAATAAATTTCCTTTTATGTTTATTGTTAAAAAATTGGCATTTTAAAATTAAGCTTCAAAAGTATTTGCTGTATACGCAGTTTGATCAGGTTGATTATTTTTAATTTTGGTGAAGAAATTAAGGCTTTTTGAAAAATTGTACGTTTTTTGAGATCTTATAAATATTTTTGAATGAAAAAAATGAAAAGATGAAATATTTGGTGAACTTTAGAACTCTTTTTTGAATATTACTCAAAAATTTCAGGTTTTGAACAATTCTTGGAATTAACTTGAAAAATTTTTTTTAAATATGATTTTGTAATATAATTCCAATGCAGTGGTATCAATATATTATTTAAATATTTATTAGAATATTTAATACATAATGGTAAATATGAATATATAATCTAGACATAAATTCAATATTTAATAATCAATATTAGTATTTCATACATTATATAGGACAAACTGAAATTTTAATCTCCTATTTGCTCTAAACATATTAGAAATAATTCTTATTATCAAATACCTAAAAAATTTTTCTCATTATAATTAGAAATAAATTAAAAATATGAATTGATAAATCTTTGAAACAAATTGACTTTAATGTTTTAATTTTTTTTAATGAAACTAATTAGTGATTACTATTCATTATTAATTGATAATATTTCAGTTTCAGCGAATTATTATTTAATGAATTATGGCAAATTAGCATATATAGTGTAAATATTTGTAAAAAAAATTTTTCCAGAACAACACGCTGCATTATTTGAATGATGGAACAGTGAAAGTCATGTTCACTCATCGAAAATCTTTGTACTACATTCCATTAATTCTGATATTGAAATGCTTGGTGGACATCTCGGACATTTACATTTACAATTTATTAATTGCTGGATGCGAAGATGATTTGCATTATCGAGGATGCATTGAAAACATGATGAGAGGTGTTCACGAACAAGATTTGCACTCCTACGAACAATGTAAAGAGTACATTGGCCAACTGTTCAGAGTTAAATTTGAGGAATTCGGCGAAGATTCGACAAACCAGGAAATCACTGATTTCATCATACAGTAAGTTTTTATTAGTATTTAATTCATTGTAGTAAATATTAAATAATTTGTGTATTCGTTAAGTTCATTCTAACGATTCAATGACAGAATACTTTAATTAATAAAAATATAATTAATTTATTGAAATTTCATGTGAAAACAGTTTTCAAATTTTAGTTCAAATTCCAAATAAAACACTAAAATGATTTTATATTTCAGGAACTGTTTGGCGATTCATCTCGACACACCGAAAGACAAATTTCATCTTCTCATTTTCATGACGAAAAAATTGTTCGCCTTCGCAAACAAAAAATGTGCGATTGAAGGTGTCGATTCTGTGATGATGCAAGAATGTTTGGTCGGAGGACATTTGTACCTTCAACTTCTGAAGGACAGAATTAATGGGTTTTTATTCATGCTCAAATCAATCATTTGCAGGAGAGCGAGTAGTGCGGGAGATAATTTCAAATTGACTATGTGTAAGTGTATTCTATCATTCAACTTTATGAGTTGAAATACATAGATAAACAAAGCGATGGAAAATTATTAATGTAGAGTTTCTTACAGCTGAAATGAACACAGCATTGAAACACACTAGTCCCATTGATAAATCGGTAGAAAATTTCTTTTCGACTGGAAACTTAAAGTCCCAAAGTGGTTTGGGATTGATGCAGGAATCAGGGTTGACGATATTGGCAGAAAACATTAACAGGATGAGATACATGAGCCATTTTAGAGCCATCCACAGGGGTTCGTTTTTCCAGGAAATGAGAACCACTGAGGTTCGCCAGTTGCTGCCAGATGCTTGGGGTAAAATCTATTGGTCTTCATGTTCTTCAAATTCCAAACAATCATGAAATTTGAAAATTGTTGTTCCATTTCTATCCAAGATTAAAATAAAAAATATTAGGGATTATATTTGTTGAGTGTCAACAATTATTTATTACTGCAGCTATGAGAGATATTAGAACAATTTATTCTTGGCCAATTTTTGGAATTTTGAAATGAACGTTTTGTTCTTTGCAGGATTCATTTGTCCTGTTCACACTCCTGACGGAACCCCTTGTGGTCTTTTGAACCATTTGACCATGGATTGCATTGTCACGAAACATCCAGATCCGAAATTGAAAAAAGAAATTTCCAATATTTTACTTAATCTTGGCATGTCGATGCTTTCCATGTCAAGCAATTGGAAAAATTCGTACACCATCATGCTGGATGGTAAAATTTTGGGAACGATCGATGACAAAATTGCTCATCGAGTTGTGGATAGATTGCGTGTCATGAAAATCAGTGGAGAGGTGAGTTAATATTGAATATTTACGGAGCTGTTTTTTTTATATAGCTTCATTCTAATCATTTTAACAATAAAATTATCAGATTCCCACGACAACGGAAATCGTGTTGGTGCCAAAGAAAAACATCCCATCCCAATATCCAGGATTGTACTTGTTGACGGGCCCGTCCAGAATGATGAGGCCAGTGAAAAATTTGTCTCTCGACAAAATCGAGTACATTGGCACGTTTGAGCAAATTTACATGAACATTTGCGTCATTGGAGAAGAAGCTTGCGAGGGGGTAATTAATGATTCTTCGATTTTCTTTTTCTTTCGAAAAATATCAGCGTAGAAGGATTCCATATTCATGTATTGTTTTTCAGGTAACGACCCATCAAGAACTTTCGGAAATATCGTTTCTGAGCAATTTGGCAAATTTGATTCCAATGCCTGATTGCAATCAGAGTCCTCGAAACATGTACCAGTGTCAGGTAAGCATTTAATTTTAGCAATATCCTTCATCTATTATTGCGAAACGCTGAATATGTATTCAAGGGGGTCTCAGAATATTTGGTAATTCATTTTTGAAAACTGAAATTTTTTGTTCGCAGATGGGTAAACAAACAATGGGAACTCCTTGTCACACGTGGAGAGAGGTAACAGGAACGAAATTGTACAGGCTTCAAACTCCAGCAACGCCATTGTTCCGACCTGCTCACCACGACAACATCAAATTAGACGAATTTGCAATGGGCACCAATGCCATTGTCGCTGTCATTTCCCACACTGTAAGTATTATTTTGCGGAGTGCAAAATTCAATTTTCATAATTTGCAAATCACTGACTTAATAATTTTAGGAATTTCATTGTTTCGTTTCGAAGGTATTATTTGATGAATTTATTTTAATAATGTTGCGAAAAATTTGTTTAGGGCTACGACATGGAAGATGCAATGATCATCAACAAAGGCTCGATCGATCGAGGATTCGCCTATGGGACAATTTACAAATCCGAAGTTGTCGAATTTGATGATTCAAAGAGCTACTTTGCCTTGGATCCTGACAAGCCGCAATTGCGAAAACATCTGGAAAGCGACGGACTTCCCAGTCACGGGATGATACTGAAATCCGGGGACCCTTACTACTGCCTTTACTACGCGAACGAGTCGCGTTATAAAGTTGGGTTTTATAAGGGTAACGAAGAAGCGTACGTCGACAGTGTCAGAATTTTTGAAACTCTCGATAGTTCGCGGAGGAAAGCTGTCATCAATTACAGGATAAGGGTGAGTTTCGTGATGTTATCGGATTTATTTGGAGTGCTGCATTTTTGGCGTTGATTCTCGGTTGTTAAGAATTATTTACAATCCTTTTTCAGACTTTTTGTGGCTACTCACTGTGATTTATTGTAATGTTGATATGGTTTTTTACAATTATTTTTCGTGTTTTTATATGATTTCTCTTAGTTTCACATGATTTTGAATGCTTTATTTTTGTGATGAGTAGTTTTCCTTGGTTTCTGATTGTTTCTCATAATTCTGTATTAATAACTATAATTTATTATAATTTTCCCATGATTTTTTATAGTTTCTTATAATATTCAATTATTTTGTATTAACGATCAATTTGATATTGTATAAGTGATTATGCAAAATAGATAATTAATGCTTTATGATGATTTCTTAGATTTATCATGATTATTCACTGTTTTATGTCAATGTTCCGTGAGTTCTCATAACTTTTCCTGATTGCTCATAGTTTTGCAAGATCTTCCGTGGTTTCTCATAGCACCTCATTATATTTAATATTGAACCATAAACTCTCATCGTTTGTTTATAAAATTTTTCGAAATTTAGGTCTCTATAGTAATGTTCTTATTCGAAAGTACATTTTGTAATAATTACAATATTAATATTTTCAGCGTCCAGCTGACATTGGTGACAAATTTGCATCACGAGCTGGGCAAAAAGGCATTTGCTCGCAACAACGACCTCCAGTTGATTTGCCATTTACAGACAGTGGCATGATTCCAGACATTATTTTCAATCCTCATGGTTTCCCAAGTCGGATGACAATTGGTAATTAATTTAGAAAAAGGGCCATGCCTATAGTATAATAAATAATATAATACATAACAGAAAAGGGATAATGCTCAAGTTCGAAAACGAGAAATTCCCAATGCCCTAGTTCAATTTGTTTTTTTCACATTCTTGGGATTGAAAAGAAAATTCAATCTTTTTTTTCTTCCTTCTCTATATTATTCAACTTTTTTTCTCAAGTTCTGCAAGTGAAGGAAATTAAAATTATGATTTAATGAATTCCAGCTATGATGATCGAGTTGATGGCAGGAAAAGCAGCATCGGTGTATGGAAAAGTCTACGATGCGACTCCTTTCAAATTTTCCGAGAACGAAACCGCGATAGAGCATTTTTCGAAATTGCTCGTCGAAGGTGGTTACAACTATCACGGTACTGAAACCATGTATTCCGGTATCGACGGTCGACCAATGAACGCGGAAATTTTTTTCGGCGTCGTTCATTACCAGCGACTCAGGCACATGGTTTCTGACAAGTGGCAGGTTCGTTTCTTTTTAAAATATTTAAAAAAAAGAAAAAGTACAAACTTATATTTTTACTTTCAAAGTTTCTCAATACAAATTCTATGTACTTCATTTTATTAACGATTTTTTAATATTTCAGTTATATATATACTGAGTACACCATAATAACTCAAAATCTTCAATTCGTATGTAGAAAACAATTGATGTTTCATTATATTTTTAGGTGAGGAGTACAGGCACAGTTGATGCCATGACCCAGCAACCAATAAAAGGTAGAAAACGCGGTGGTGGAGTTCGTTTTGGTGAGATGGAACGCGATTCTCTCATTTCCCATGGCTGTCCCTATCTACTTCAAGATCGTCTTTTCCATTGCTCAGACAAATCAAAGGTAAGTTTGAGAAATTTATGATACTCACATTGTCTTGGTACTCTTATATCTTACCTCTCCTTACTTTATCTGATCTCTTGATTTTCTTGTAAAATCATAAATATATGAACACTTTTTTTCATAAATATTTCAGGCCTTGATTTGCCGAACATGCGAAACCATCGTTGGCCCTGGGATCGAAATCTCAGACAGAGGCGAATGCATCACGAAATGTCGTCTCTGCAAATCGAAAGCCGCAATTGGGGAATTCGAGATTCCCTACATTCTTCGATACCTTATCTACGAATTAGCATCTTGTGGTATCAACATGAAAATATCAGTGAAAGATGTTTGATTTCAAACAACGAAACATTTGTTGAAATAAAAATTTTATTTTGTACACCCCAATCAAAACTATCTTTTCTCCTGCATTCCAGAAAACACTTCCAATATAAAGTTTTTTTGAAATCGATGCTTATCAACAATATTATACCTAAATATTTAATATCAAACAGTTTATGTACATTTCATTATCTAATTTGAAGAAGGCTATGGTTGCTTTGAAGCACCAGAATTACTAGTCGTTGATCTTAGTTCTTCGTCTATTCTTTCTTTCGCTCGGAAAACTTTGGATTGGATGTAATAGGAACCACCTTTCGTTCTGTCGTTTGCTTCCATTAGATATTTGTAATGTTTCTCTATTTTTTCTGCGTCACTTGGTTTTTCGACGTTTAAAATTTTCAAGGCTTCTTCTAATGTGATACCGGTTCTGGAATTTGCTGCTACTCGTTTCGCTCCTTGCTGCCCACCACCAGCGCGTTTCGCGGCTTCTTGACTAGCTGCGATTTCTTGTCGCAGAGCTTTCATGAATGCTTTTCCTACAACTTGAGATCCTAGCACCACGATTTGGATTATGTATTTTGCCATTTTTCTCTAATTCCTGAAATTGAAGAATAATACTGAACCCAAACTTGGATCGAGACATCTTTCATGAGAATCAAGATACGTAAAGGCATGAAGATACATTGATTGGAATATATTTATATGATTAAAAAATTTTTTCGATATAACCAAGCAGCATATTATTTATAATTAAACTTCATTAATACTGATATATTGTTTTGTAAAAGTGTATACATCATGTCTAATATTTTATGTGATTGAAAAATATGATACTCAATAAATTTAAATATATAATTATAAATTTTGCATGATTAAAAAAACCGAAATATCGTCCGAAAAAAGCATTTATTTTCTTATTCTTCCCTGAATAAAGCTCAACCATTTATGATTGCTGAAGTGAAAATTTTTATACAAATTTTGATGTTCAAAAACATGTGGATACCATACTCAAAAAACAATATTTATATGACAATGAAATAATTAAAGATTATATAATATGAAGAATAAATTTTTTTTGTAACTATTCTTGTGTTATTATACATTATTTTAATATATTAAAGTGTATTGTCATAGTAAAAGTGAATATTAAATATATAGTTTAGTATAAATTGATAATTCATGTTTATTTTGTGTAATTTTAGTATAAATGTTCTTCAACTTCCATACATTTAAAAGTAAACGAAAACAAAAAAATTGTTAAAATTTTTGTCCATAGTTGGACTGATTATTCATTATTGATATCTAACTAATATCATTCAACGTTACTATTTTTTTAAACCTAATGCGGAAATAAAAACCTAATGTTTTTTATTTTTTTTTCTTTCATTTTCGTTTATTGCTTAGAACGTTCGGAACTTCAGGCACATCAGTTTAACTCAAATTTATGATAGGTATATAATATAGTTATAAAATACATAAAGTACAAAGAGAATAAAAAATATTAAAAAATTGATGTGATTCATGAAATTCATAACAATTTCCTAACATGAAAGTAAAATGTTACAAAAAAAAAAAATTGAAATAATGTATTGTTTTACAATCAGTATTTACAAATCATCGGATGTAAAATAATTTATTATACATAGATGAAATTGAATTATTCATGAGAAATATTCTACGTAAAATATACAATAATGTATGAATGAACATCTCATTTGAAAAATTGTTAATACATCATATATCTAAACTCGAAATTTGAGAAAAATTCTTTTTCCAAGACTTATAAACTGAAAATTTTCAAAGAATTCTGCAAATTCAAAGTATTGAAATACAAAAATGTTGAATAGATGAATAAATAATGAGTAATTAATAAACTGTCTATAATATATGCAGAAAAAGAAATATTGAAAAATTGATTTAAATAATGAAATCCACATAATAACATTCTTAACATTAAAATGACATAATCAGCAATACAAAATTAATATATTGTATTATTCAATAACCAATGAATAAATAAATACTATTTATTTACTATTGAAAAAATTAAATAAATTACTAAAAATACTCTAAATAACATAAATTATGATGTATATGAATAAACACATAGGTAAAAAAATAGTTAAAACTGTATATTTCTGTCAAAAAAGTTCATAAAAAAATTAGATTTTAACAATTTAAAAATGAGTTAGATAAAAATCATTGATAAAGGAAATTACTCAATTATATCAATTAATTGTATATGTAATTATATGAAACTAACAAAATTGAAAACATAATATTATAAATTGTAAACGATCAATTCTGGAGCGAATTCCTCAATAAATAACAACTGTTTCAAGTTTTCGGCATAAATTTTGCTCTTATCAGGAAAATGTGGAATGCTCAAATCCATTTGAATTTTAACTAATTTGAGAATTCGACAATGTTTTAATATTTTCCTTATAAGGCAAAATAAATGCCAAAAGCTTGATACAGGTATTATTATTTATTGAGAAATTGAATCCAGAATTAGTTCGTTTACAATTTACAACATTATGAAAGTTCCAAGAGCATATACTCAAGATTGAAATTAAATTTAATAAACATTAAAATATTATCGAAATATACTATTTATAAAAAGATAAACAATATTAATTTTTTTTGTATTAAATAATTAAATAATTAAAAAAAATATTGTTTACATGTAAACAAAAAACATGCAAAACAGTCGGTTAAGAAATTGACACTTAAGGAAAAACCTCGATATAACAACTGAACATAATACTATATCCGAAACAATCCTAAACAACTAAGAGAACAGAAATAGGATTTAAATTTCAATAACTGAGAATATTTATAGGTTAGGTTGCGAAACATCAGAACAAAATTGCATCAGTAATTGACAGTGAATTCCAATTTTAATATGAAATTCATGGAATCTCACTTGAAAAAAGGGCTTCGGAAAATTCCTTAGAGATGAAAATATCAACAATGTGAAATTTCATAATGGCTTTATATGCAACCGAGGACATGAGAATGTCATGAGAAATGAGTGTTCAAGATGCGAGATTTATTTAGTCATGACAAAAAGTGGACTTTATTTTCAGTTTTTTACCTTTCTCGGTGTTTTTCACAATTTTTTCTTTAATTTTAAAAAGGTTCTATTTAACTTGGATAAATATTATATTCGTTACTATTTATGTATCTGAATTATGTGATTCATCTACATTCATCAATATCAATATATATATATATGACTGTATATGACTACATGATCTGATTTGCAAAATTTAAAACCGATTTTTATTGTATTGTTAGTATATTTTCACCTGTAAGATTTTAGAAAATAAATATACACTTCAATTTTACTAAATAACTTCCTAATTTTCATACATGACGGGATAATCGGAATAATCTGAAGGGTAGTCGGGGTAAGCGTAAACAATTTTTTTCAAATAAACGAGTGACGTAATCACAACGATCACAAAATCACAACAAAACACAAAGTATATAACAACTGATCACAA
The DNA here is from genome assembly GCA_028476575.1 of Platygaster robiniae. Taxonomy (NCBI): domain Eukaryota; kingdom Metazoa; phylum Arthropoda; class Insecta; order Hymenoptera; family Platygastridae; genus Platygaster; species Platygaster robiniae. The sequence goes on from CM052022.1 coordinate 544,027, forward strand.
CACATGTTTTGTACATATATGTAATACTCCTATATGGCTAGTTGTGGGAGGATGGATGAAGCCAACATTATGAGACAGAATATCGTCTCATCTCCTCACTCAAGAGGCAATTCGGGGAAAAGGCAGAAGGCAAGTTCCAAGAGTGTGAATGGCGGGGAGATAGGGGCGGTAGGGGAGCAAACAAGCTGAGCGCAGCTAAGTCCAACTTGTCCTTTCTCCGCTCTCCCCACTCACGGAACGTGTCTACTGCCTTTTCCCCGAATTGCCTCTTGAGTGAGAGAGATGAGACGATATTCTGCTCATAATGTTGGCTTCACGCCCGCTTGCAGGCAAACATAGGACGCTAGCCATATAGGAGTATTACATATATGGTTTTGTATAAGCACAATTTGTGACAATTTGTGCCACGCGTGTTTAATGTTATTGCGTCTTGCCTGTGTTATTGTGTGTTATCTCCGTTACACTCCGTTATAACTGGTTATCACGCATTATCCGCATATTTACCACGTGTAATTGTGTTGAATTGTGTGTTTTGGACGTTGTGGACGTGAATTTTCGATTAATTTTTTGATTATTTTTCCGAGCGTTTTGAACAGTTCCGAATTTCCACAATTTGCATACAATGGTAAGTGCCCAAAGAAAATTAACCTAAATTCTCTGAACCTTTTTTTCCAAATTAAACTTCAGAATAAAATCATGGCTGCTGCAGAAAGTCCTGAATAGAAGAAAAATTTTTCCACAATTCAAAATTTATTAGATTTATTAGATTTATTAGATTACATTTATAGGATTCCATGCTGTGGGATTAGATGACTTGGTCTTTCATTCCTTCATTCTCTTACTGTTCCGCGCGCAGACGTCACTATGCTTTTCGGCCCCCCAATTTTTCATAGTTATTCAAATATATTTTACATCATCTTAATTCATATTTTACATTTAAGGTTCAATATAATCGATATTTTACTATATTTCATAATTATTCAATTTTACAGTTTTTGAAAGGAAATTATGTATGTGTAAATTTTTAGTATTTAATTTATTTTTCATGGTCAGCGTTTGAAAAGAATGTGTTAGGCTGCTCGCGGATTGAGCGTAAGAATCCCCTTTTCACTCCGCTGCTCGCCCAATACACTCATTTCAAACGCTGACCAAGAAAAGTACAGTTTGTATCACGGGGCCAGAGCCTTTTCACGCGCGACGAAAACATTCTTGAAACTCGTGGAATTACTTTGAGCCTACGGCCCTCGGCATTCCCTCGTTCGGAGAATGTTGCCGTCGCGTATGAAAAGACGCTGCTAGGCCCCTTGATATAAAATATACTAGTATTAGTATTTTCAATAAAATATTTTGAAGATCTATAGAATTCCATGCTGGGTGATCAACTCGTGTGATATGATTTTTGAGTTTTGGCCCCTCTGCCTTCACCGCCCCTGTGATCCCAGAATCGGCGTATACTGCCGAGCTAGTCCAAAGCGGAAATGAGATTCTGGGGTCAGATGACTGTAAATTTTGGAAAAATGTGATTTTAAACCAGTTTCTTCAAGCAGAAATTGGTTCTACTCTATTCTGCTTCCACTTATCATGGTTCAAGCTCAAAGATTAATGTTAAATGATAAGCAAAACAGAATAGAAGAAATTTGCTTCTGCTTGAAAATACTGGTTCAGGATCCCATTGTTCCAAAATGAAAAATTGAAAAGTCGTTCAACCCTGAAATCCCATTTTCACTTCCGTCTAGCTAGGTGAAGCACACCTATTCTTGATTAGAGGGGTGGGGTAGGTAGAAGGGGAAAGCCTAAAAATCATATAGTTATGTCTGCCAAAGCTCATCTTCGGGGTTTATATACCCATTACCCTAGCTCCCAAGAGGGGTTTGAGAGAGGGGGAAGTGGTATATAAACCCCGAGGATGAGCTTTGTTGGACCGTACTTTATACCACAAGTTGGTCACCCAGATTCCATGTGCTCTAGGATTCAAAGTAACATAGAAATTTAGTCAGAATATTTTTTTTGATTTTACATCATTCAATATCATATTTATCTAATATTTTATGACATTTTATATTCAATATATTTTGTATTTTAATAAAATCAATGGTTATTTAACTTTATGGTCATAATAAGGAAATAATATCTATAGATTTCAACTATTTTTGAAATTTCTAGTATTTTCAGTATCTTTTTCATTTTTTAGTATTATTCAACTGTAGTTTTTCCATGTTTTTTTATAGATATCTGGTAATTTTTCTTTAATTTTTTATGCTCAATGATCTAAAGTTTGAGAAATTTTAAATATTTCAATAAATTTTTTGAAAAAATGGAATCTTTGAAGATTTTCAATATTCAACAGATAAGTATAAATTTTAGTACACTTTGTAATTTTTCAATATCCATGAATTTGATCCAATTTTTTAGTACTTTGATAAATTTTTATTATTATTAATGAAAAATTTTGAGATAAAAAATATATATATATATATTTATTTATTTATGCAGTTTCCCTATTTACATATCAAATATTTATTCTGGCATTATAAAATCTTAGAAATCAATTTGCAGGCTCGAGTTTTTATTATTTTAAAATGTGCCACTTTCTAAAAATATATTTTTCAGTATTTGGGAAATTCTGTGATATGTTTTGGTATTTTTGTAGATTCATTGTATTTTTATGCCCTGCTATCTTAATTAGAAAAATTTAATGCTCTAGCCTTCGAAAATTTATAAATTCTTAGTATTTTAAATTGTTTTTCAGAACAATTATTTCATAGAGTTCTAGTGTTTCAATGAATTCTCTTTACTCCAGTATTTTATACATTTTTTCAAGTTCCATAGATTGTAAGTGAATAACTGCGTTTCAAAGAAAGTTTGCAATATCATTCACAATTTCGTTTGTTAATTACAAATAAAATTCATAAAGTTTTAGCTCACCTTCTAATTGTATATTTGGATCTTTGAAAAACACTTATTCAAATGAAAATCTTTTTATTTCAGTCACTTTTCGCGAAAACTGTTTTTTTTTTTTTTTAAGTTTTCCCTCATTTTCTCGTGAAACTAAATATAAAAATATATTTTCAGGGAAAAAAAACGAAAAAGTTTGTGGATGAGAAGAAAGACGCGAAATTTCACGTCGTTCACCGCTCACAAAGAGATCCTTTAGTGGTAGACGAAGCTGCTCCTCAAAGGGTTTTGGTCCCTGTGGAAAATCAGGCCTCGAGCTCGAAAAATGAGGCTTCAGGCTCGAAAAATGAAGAAAAAATCAAGGAAACGAGGGAAAAATTCGAGATCTATAAAGACGATGATTACAATTATTTGCAACATTTGCGAGATGTTACAAATTTGTCTGATGAGTGGGAAAGAATCGATGCTGATGGGAATGTCGGAGAGAGACCCTCGATTCAATTGCCTTCTTCACTTTTTGCTTCTGAAGTGGAAGAAGAAATTGGGCTCTTGAACAGAGCTGCTCCAATGTCAGGTCTAAGGCTGGATTTAGATCCTGATATTGTGGCTGCAATGGATGAGGATTTTGATTACGCAGATCCAGAAAATCAGTTGGAAGATGATTTCATGGAACTTGCCAATGCCAAAGGATCTGGTGATGAAGATGAAAATGAAGAAGGTATACTCACAAGAATTTTTTTTTTTTAATGAAAAAATCACAAATATACTATTTTTGAGTGTTGTATATAATATTAAAGTTTGAAATTGGAATAATATTTACCTCAAACCTTAGAATACATATTATTAAAAACTTAGATAAATTTCTTATGTATAAAAAAAAAAAATTATTTTGTTGTCACCTTATTTATTACAAAATGTAATTTGTACATAAAACTGTTCGAAACTTGAAAAAAATTGATTCCACTCTTGAGCATGAAAAAATTGCCATCTAAAAACTGGGAATGTAAATATTGAATAGTTTTTATTTAACAGATTTGTATCTCTAAACATAAATACTTGTAATATAAATTTTAAATAAATAAATTCTGAATTCTAAGTTTAAAATCAGTAAAGAATAAATTGACATAATTTAAATTTTAATCGATATTTGTGAGTCAGAATTTGAAGAATTGTTTGGTTAGAATCAAAAAATTGAATGACAACGTTAAGTAAGAAAATTTACAATCCATAAAGAAAGTCAGTAACACCGCCAAGCTATGAAAAAATGGTCCAAAAAGGTTTACATATGAAATTGAAAACTGAAAGCAAAGGAACAACATATCAAATTCTTGAATTATTTTTATTTACCCGTTTTTTAAATACTTTTTCAATAATAATATGATGTCATATATGTATATTGAAAAATGAAGAAAATATAAATAAAATATAGTTGCATATTTTTCTGTCTCAAAAGATTCAGATTGTTCCTCTGGTGGAATGTTTACTGATGAAGATGAAGATGAAGATGATGTTCGAAGCTTGAGGTCATTCGAAAAAGAAGAGTTCAAATCTCGGTTCTCTTCCTCTTCAATCAGCAGCAGTGTAATTCCCCGCAACGAAAATTTGCAATTTTTAGACCGCAAATTTGAACACGTAAGTCAACAAATTTTCTTTAATCGCCTTTATTATAAATTTGTTAATTTTGAATCTTTTTATTGTGAATATAATAATTTTTTTTGTTTACAGTTTTACGCAACTTACGCTTCAGAAATAGGGGCCGAATGCGATGATGTTAATGACGGGATTGATTTCAATTCCGAACTTTTCCTCCAATATTTTGAGGAACAGAAAGAAGAACCAGAGTACAAAGTAATTTTTAATTGACTAATATTGTTTATTCAAATGGCTTCTGTCGCATGAGCTTCAATATTTTATTTATATTTTTTATTTCAGGCCGACGAGCTATTGGTCAACATTTTGAAAAAGCGGCTGAAAATAATAGAAGAGGAAGGAGACAAAAACGAAGTTTACGAAGAAATAGTTGTAGAAGAGAAACCAAAATACGACTGCCAAACGATTATATCGACGTACAGCAATATTTACAACCATCCAGCACTGATTACAGCGCCCAAGGTATAATTCGATTTATTATTTTCGATATTTCATTTTAATTTTGATCAAACTTTGTTTTGATTAATATTGGTGACAGCAAGGTCAAGCAATTCCCTTATTAAATGGAGTTATTTTTATTATAATCCGTAATATATACTCGATAGTACATTACATGATTAATGTACATATAATCACTTACAGAAACAAAAAAAAATAAAATGCGATCCCAAAACGGGCATCCCGCTCGACATACTTAAAGGGCGTTCGGGAAAATTAACACAGTGCGCAGTAGAAGAACTTGAATCTGCCAATCAAGAATCCGATGCCTGCAGTAGGCGCACGGTTAAAACAAGAGTTAGTGAATTAAGCGTTCGGGAAAAAAATGAGAGCCCTGAAGCAAGGAGGATTAGAAAAAAAGCTTTAAAAGAGTACAGAAAGGTAATATATTTATTTTCAAATGTTGCTTTGCAATACATTTGAATGTATGATAGAATTTGCTTACTATACTTTTGTTTTCTCTTTACAGGAGAGAAGAATTGAAAAAAAAGAAAACACCCTTGCTTTCAAAGCAGAGAAGAAAAATCAGGAAAAAATTTTAATCCACCAAAAAAAGAATGGAAATCTAAAGCATATCGATTGAATAAATCATCATTTTTGAACATGAATATGTTACAAATAAAATCTGAGGTCAAAAAACCATGTATGATTGCGTATTTAATCTTTATTCTACTCGATCAAAACCGGATTTTCCAAAAACGACGGGCCCATTGCTGCTAAGTCTGAATCAATTTTGTTGTGTGTTCACGAAAAAAAAAAATTATGTTTCCTTAGTCAACAAAGAAGTGGATCGTAAAGTATTAAAAGTTCGAACTAAAGGAACAAAATGTTAAAAATTTTGGTTTGAAAGGATTATTATGTGATTACAATGTGTTCTATAATTCTTGAAAAAATCCTGAATTTTTATTTGATCATTCCTAAAACAATATTATGAATGAAAATAATTTATCATTGGATACTGAACATACATTAATTACAGTGCATCATTCTTTTTTTTAGTTTATATTTTTGATAGTATTCATATGAAATAGTACATTGTAGGTCAGGTGAAGTATGCATATAAGAGCTGGGATAAAACATCGATTTAATCGATTTTTTTCTTACCAACCGGTGTCTATTGATGACTTGAGCGTTACCGATGTATATCAATGGAATCAAGCTAGTTGGTTATTTTTACCGGAAAAGCGTTTTGTTTTGCCCCAGAATTTTCTATTATTTTTGAAATTATGAGAAAAAATCAAGGGGAATGCAATAAGAAATATAAATAAACAAAAACAATTTTACATGATATATTATTTTTTTTCACAATGTAATTATAGTAGCCATGATTCAAATTTCCATCTTTTATATCGTAGAGGGGAAGGTTACCGATTTTGATCAATAAAAATCGATTTTCGTCATTGAAGGTTAGGTTATGGTGTTTTCTATATGATGCGCGCGCATCAAGAAATAATATGGGTGTCATGTAAAGTTAGGTGAGGTTCCACATGTTTTTGTTTATGGATCAAGATCAACACATGTGAAATACATTAAATACGTTAACTGCAATAAAAAAAAAACAAAATGAATTCATCTGCATCAGAACTAAGTACATTCGAAATAATAAGTAAGTGTGCAACTTCATGTAATCTTTAGAATATGAAATTTTAACGCATTTTTTATAAAAAGGTGTGCCAAATTCGCCTGCCAAAACTCCTGGTAGATTGACAGGAAATTTGATGATGATTCAGAATAATGCGAAGAGAATACAGGCCTCGATTACAAAATGGAACGAATTAGTACGAGAAGGAACAATGGTTATTAAGACCATTTTCAGTATCTGCAAAAACGACAGAGATACTGTTCGTTTGTCTGATGCTTGTTATCAACTTGAGTCAATAGTTGATGCGTTTGTGAGGATATACTAATTAATCAATTGTTATACATTATGCATATATATTTCAATATAATTATTCAACATATATTGATTAATATGTTATATCCCCAAAACCTTTTATCATATTTGTATAAATAACCATGTAATATATATTATATCAATTATTAATTATACTAATATACATGTAATAGATTATAGTATCATTTTTTTATAAAATAATGCTTATTATTTGATTTGATTTTTTTATCCATATGAAAAAAATTACTTGGGACACAATTATAAATACATCATAAGAATGAGAGAAAGATGCTGTTTTCTGAAAGTTTCATGAAAATACTCAAAATCCATGGAACTCCTGATTCAACATAGCATCTATTAAGTAACACATAGAGATGTTGATAATCTATAAAAATACAATAAATAACTACAAAAATATCTAAATGACGAAAAATGTAAAGTTTCCAAGATCTAAAACACTCATATCATGGGTGAATATTATTTTGTTAAAAGTCTATAAAAATATTAATTTCTCTTAGAACTTTGATCCTTAAAACATTAGATTATAGAAATATGTAGAGCAATTTATAGGAATCTGTGAAAAGTTACGAAAAAAACATGTCCATTTCTATGTCAATAGTATTTTAAAGGGTTTTGTATTGAGCCTTAGCAGGATAAAATACAAATTCAGTAAATTCTGAGATAATAAAAAAAATTGGATGTAAAAAACGTTTTAATTTTGTAATCCATGATTGCAATTAACTTTAAAATTCAGTAATCTTGGGGAAGTCGTTTCTTCATTATTTTTAGTTATAAAATGGGCATTGATATTTCAACCATTCAAATTCCTACATTTTTTTTCATGAAAAAAAAAAAGAAAAACACAAGACATTCTATCATAGCTGTCGTAAAATTAAAAAAAATGTTTTGTTTAATCAATAAATCTTTTTCAGGACGAGTTGGTTTCCAGTCTGAAAAACATAAGCCATAACACTCATTCCCTTGAAAAATTAATTGCTGACAAGGATTCAATTCTATTCCTCACTTGGCCAGCAAAAAAATATGGTACTTATCTTTGTTTAACACCCTCGAGAAATATGTTATTTCACGGCCCTATGGAGAGTGGAGGGAATAATAAATTTCCTGACTGTTGATCGATGAACTACACAATCGTGGAATCTTCTTCTTCACTATTCGCACAAATATCTATTTATCACTTATTCCTTTGTTTTTGAATTAAAAAAAGCTTGAATATGAATAAATTTTTGCAGTAGAAGCTACAGAAGCCATACTCAAAGCGTATGAACAGGAGGCGATTGCCAAAAAAACCATTCTTGAATCTGTGGCCCATACAAAATTTCAAGAAGAAGAAATTATTTATCTCACTGCTTGGAAAGATCAAATTTATGTGAATATGGAATTGGATTGTATCGTGCAGTCGATTATTATGGAAACTGGATTAGAATATAATGAAATAAACAGTCCAAGTTTGAAAAATTGGATCAGCATTATTATTTACAAGGAGTATTAGAATAAATTGTTTCTTTGAACAAATTGTTCACAATATATGAAACAAACAAATATGGTCGCTGGCCATTTATTACCTGCACCAAAAATTTCTTGCAACTGATTTTTGTTCATTCATGTGATGCATCAAATATATCTTTATGCAGAAGTACAATTTTCCATATTGATAGCACATATAATATATATACAATAATACAAAAACATAAAATGATAATTATAAACGTATATTCTGTGGATGATACGCATAAATAGAAAATGATGAGTTTATATGAATATGAAGTTGATTTAAAAAATCAATGAAATAAAAAAATGGCGAAGGAACCTAACCTTGCATAACCTCGATTATATGGGTATAATAACCATAATAACCATAGATGGATGTCTTCACTTGTCAACAAAATTTTAATGTTAATATATTTGAGAATAAAATAGTACTGTAGATATGCAAAAAAATGCATCCAGAAAAGAATGGAGGTTAAAAAAGGAATAGGTGGATTGCCAGGTATATAAAATTTACAAATTTACGAAATATAATATCAATATTTTATAAAATCATGAACTTTTATTGGATTTTTAAATCTATCGTCTCTGTTTAATGAAATGTTTTTCGATTAACAAAATTTAATAGAATCATTTGAATTTTTTACAAAATATGAGGATTAATAGACATTTTCTGAAATTTTGAGAATTTTATAGAATTATTTAAAATCTTCAGAATTCGTGGTGGATTTTGATTTTTTTTTTTAAACTTTGAAAAATTTATATATAACAGAAATTATTCGAAACTCTTCAGAACTGTCAAAAATTTGTTCAACTATGCGAACTTGCCGTAATTTTATTTATACTATCTTAATTTTGAAGAATTCCATTGAAAAAAAAATGCATGATATTATGGTGCATATTTTGTAGAAATATAAAGAATACAAAAAGCTACAGAATCGATGAAAATTTTCTAAAATTCTACAAATTAACAGGAAAAATTGATATAAAATATTATTATACATTTTTCGAATAAATATGATAATAAATACAATCTGCAAAACTTATCAACATTCTAAAGAGTTTAATAAAACTTTAATAAAATAAAATACATAGTCCCAAACAATTTTCAACTTTCATACAATTATTTATTATTAATGTATTGTTAAGTATGAAAGGAAACGTTTAATTAAAAAAAAAGTTAAAAAAATCAGAACGTTAACTTAATTAAAAGGTTAAACAAAGAAATTCATAGTTTCTAATCCCAAACATTTTTCACAGCCGTACCATTACCTTTCGCGATCGCAATAATTTTTTGCGCTTCGCTTTGCTTCCTAAATTGCTACGATGGAAATTTTGTGTTCGACGATTCCGAAGCCATCGTTAATAACAACGACGTCAAGGACACACCAATTTTGGAAATTTTCCAACATGATTTTTGGGGCATGAAACTTGACAGGAACCAGAGCCATAAATCTTACAGGCCATTTACCATCTTGACTTTCAGGCAATTTACTCTTTTTTTTTCTCAAGTCAGCTGAATATTCATGACTTCAGGAAAATTATTATAAAGAATTTGTATTTTTCGAACACTTATTCTTGAGTGAAAGTCGAAACTTATAACAACTATTTTCATTCATTCTCTATATTTTGATTCTTCAATTCAGAAATTTATGTGGTTGAAAATTAGTAAAATATACATTGAAAATTATGGAATCTCATAAAGTTATCAACAGCCTATTTAAAATTTTTTTTTAGGTTTCAGTACTGGCTGAGAAATGGGAAATTGGTACCTAGTGATTTTCATATCGTGAATATTGCATTGCACAGTATTGTTTGCCTTCTTGCTCTGCCACTATTTTCTGTGCTTTTGGAAAAGGAATCCCAAAGGCTGGCTTTTTATGCAGCTTTGTTGTTTGCAGTTCACCCAATTCATACCGAAGCAGTGAGCATTACAATTGTTTAAAGAAAAATTTCACATGAAATATATATAGTTTTATGAATATTTCGTATTTTCATAGATTTTTTAAAAAAAACTGTATGAAAATTTAGGGTAAATCAATTTAATATAAATATTTCATGGACTGCTAATATTTTTAGGATTTTTCGTATTTTTTTTTTTTATTTAAAAAATTGTGTAGGATGACTTGGGTTTACCTAGTAATTTTGATTCTAATAAAAACTTTATAATAAAATGAAATTTCTTTCAAGAATTCAATTTCTCATAAGGCTACCTTATTGAAACCTGATAAGAAATTAAAATTTCTTATAAGAATGTATTTGATAAAATCTTGTAAGTAAAAAACCGTAAAAAATTTTTTCAATCAATTCTTCGGAAGAAGTTAAGTTGCTTATAAGTTTTTTGTAAGGTCACCTTATAAGGAGTTGATTTCTTATTTAAGAAATATCATTTTCTTCTAAGGTTTTTATAAGGATCAAAATTACTAGGTTTAATTCGTATAGATTTTTGGTAATTTTTTGGATCACTATACGAATTTTTATAATTGGATCCTTAGGATTCCAAGTTTTATACTTTCTTTATATTTTCACAGACTTTTGAGAGAATTGTATCTCCATGCATTTAGGATATTTCATGGACTGATGATATTTTCAGGACCTTTCATATTTTTTTGTATTTATAAAATTTTTTAGGATATTTTAGTTTTTTGAATAGATTTTCAGAATTTTTTAGAATTTGATGCTCCTGGATTCGAAGCTATATAATTTCTTCCTATTTTCATAAATTAGTTAAGAAATTGCATCTACATAAATAAATTGTATTGTATGTACTGCTAATATTTCTAAAATTTTCTGTATATTTTGTTATTCATAAAATTTTATGGAATGTTTTGGTTGATTAGTAGATTTTTAGGGTCGAAATTTTATAGATTTTCCGCAAATTTTTGAGACAGTAAGGGTATTTTATGGACTGCTGATATTTTTAGAATTTCTCTGGGATTCCACGTTTCATAAAATTTATATTTTCCATAGCTTTTCAAGGCATTCCCAATGAGTAAATAAAAGTCTGCTGAAAAAAGAAAATTTTTTTTCAGGTAGCAGGAATCGTTGGAAGAGCTGATGTTCTCTCTGCTCTTTTCACATTCTTATCGATTCTTTTTTACAAATTCCACATCGATGCTAAGAAAATATTCAAAAAATGGAGCAGTCTTGTCCTGTCTTTTTTATTTGTAGCAACAGCAATGCTTTGCAAAGAAACTGGACTTACCACAGTGGTAATAATCAAGGGTGCAGTCAGAAATATTTTTTTTTCGTTTTCTTCTCTTTCCCAGTCACTTTATTTCTCTTTCATGTTGTTTTTCAAAGGAGTTTTCTGAATGTATACAATTTCAGAGTTACATCTTAAACTTAAACTATCAATCTAAATAGACCAATAAATAATAATTTCGTTCTCTGTGTGACATTTTCAATCTCTAGAACCAAACTCTCTCTTCTCCAGGGAATTCTAGCAGCCTACGACCTGACCGTAACAAACGGAACATCTCCAAGAAAAATAATCCATCTGCCATCGCTAACTCTAAACATCAAAAAAGATGTGAAACGACGTTTCCTCATCTTGGCCACTTTCTCCAGCTTTCTGCTGATACTCAGATTCAAAATGATGAACTTCAGCACCCCCAAATTCCAGCTCATGGACAACCCAGCCTCTTTCCAAAAACATCTCTTCTCTCGTTTCATCAACTACAACTACATCCACTGCCTGAATTTGTGGTTACTCGTTTGTCCCGAATGGCTTTGTTTCGACTGGTCCATGGGCTGTGTCCCAATCATTGACCACATCTTTGACCCACGACTTCTGGCCATTGTCCTTTATTGGTTATTCCTGGCTTCAATCTCAGCTCGCGCATTGTCAAAGACCAGAAAAACCAGGAACGTCACCATGGCTTTGGTGCTCTTGATCGTGCCATTTCTTCCTGCAAGCAATGCCCTTTTCCAAGTTGGATTTGTCATTGCTGAGAGGACATTGTACATTCCTTCAGCTGGATTTTCTTTGCTGGTGGTCATTGGGCTACAAGAGATTTCCAGTACCAGGAGCAGAAGAGTTTATAAAATCATGACTTTGATATTTTCCACTCTGGTTGGACTCTTTTTCTTGCGTTCCTGTGCAAGGAGCAACGAGTGGAAGACAGAAACGGATTTGTTTAGATCTGGGATTCACGTTTGTCCACAAAATGCCAAGGTTCATTACAATATCGCTAAGAATGCGGCTGATATTGGGGATTATTCGATGGCTGAGATCGAGTACAAGGAAGCATTGCGGTAATTTTTGTCAAAGTTTTAGTTTAAAAAAGTTATTTTTTCCAATACCGCTCTCCCTCCTTAAAAAAATCTTCTCCTGCCTAAGATGATAGAAAAATTACTCAAGCTTTCAAAATTTTTCCAGCCTAAATCCTACTTATGCTCAAGCGATGAACAACCTAGGAAATTTGATGAAAAGTCAACAAAAATACGAAATGGCCAAACAGCTTTTCGAAGATGCCATAAAAATAAAGTTTGTCTATTTGATGTATTTCAATAGAATTTTGGTGCATCAGAGAACTTTCTCGCATATTTTCATCATCAATAAATAAGTTACCATATTTCAGGCAAGATTTCGCTGCAGCATGGATGAACCTAGGAATAACGCTTTCTGCAATGAACAAATCAAAAGATTCTGAACATTGTTACATGAAAGCATTGGAATACAGATCCAAATACCCAGATTGTTATTACAATTTGGGAGTTTTGGTAAGTCAGATTCACAAAATTAATTTCCTCTAACCCTCCATTAAAAATTGACGTAATTTGCTCTTTTTCTTATTTCAGTATTTAGAGCAAAAAATGCACCAAAAGGCACTGCAAGCCTTCGAAACCGCGATTCAACAAAAAAGAACACATCGAAGATCGTGGATAAATATGATATTATTGCTCAACGATTTAGGTAAAAAAATTTTGTGTTCAATGACAAGATTTTTTCCTGGTGCATGCAGAAAAAACTCCAAGACTAATTTCACAGTAAATATTTATATTTCTGTAACCCATGAATTTTAATTTTCAGGGCAAACAGAAAGAGCTTTGGAATTAGGAAAAGCAGCTTTAATTTTTTTACCAGAGGACGCAGGAATAAATTTCAACATTGGCAACTTGCTAGGAAAAATAAACAAATACGAAGAGGCAGAAAAATATTTTCTAACCGCCATTTACTACGAACCGAAGAATGCAGTTTTCTACACAAATTTAGGCAGAATATTCATTCATTATTCTCTGTTTTATTCAAAATAACGATACAAAAACAACTTTATCACAATTCAATGATTTTCAGGTGTCCTTTACCATCGCTGGAAAAAATTAAAAAAGGCTGAAGAGCTTTACAGAGAAGCCTTAAAATTGGATCCTCATTCGCAAACTGCTCGAGAAAATTTGAAAAAACTTTTGCCCAAAAAGACTGCGACCAAGGAATGACAATGCAACGATTTTTATAAGAACGAGGAGTTAACATGTTCAAGTTGGAATAAAAATTTAGTAAGAATAAAAACGAAAAGAACGCTCACTTTTTCTTCTTAATAATCTTTGCCATCTTACTGTCAATGGGATACCTGTAGGCCTTGAAATCACCAACTTTTTTTCCATCGATGTAATAGTAGGTTTTGAAGCAGTTTTCGCATAAAAAGCAAGGATTGTGTGGGATCCTGTCGTTGTCAATGACAATCCAACGAGCGACGAATGTGCCACAAGTCAAGCAGTATTTCACTGATTGTAGCCTGATTCGACTGATTCGAGGATAGGCCGAAATCGTAAGTTCATCATCTGGGCTACAAAGTCTACAACAAAACAAAAGAAAAAGTAAATTTTTTTACTGTATTTCAAAGTCTATACTTAAAAAAACAAACAATGAAATAATATAGGAAGCTTTATAAATGCCTATTTCCAATTATAAAATTCGGCCAACTCCGCCTCGGACTACCAACTTTTGTTCCGCCAAAAGAAGCAATTTCCATAGTTCTCAATACGATATTTTATTTATAGTTTGCTTATAATTCATGTCAAAAAGTCTGATTATTAACAAATTGAGAAAAAAGTAACTTTTTTAGATACATTTATCACGGGGATGATTAGGTTATTTTAGGTATTATATTAAAACTTGAATTTTGTAGGGGTTGGAACTTGAAAAACTCTTTTCTACTTTCATTTATTATCTCAAAAGATTATACTTACAATATTTATAATAATACAATATTAATAAAAATTGTTAGTATTGAATAGTATATTTTGTGGTGGTAACTGACCTTGCATCGCTGAAGACAATAATGTGTTCACAACGACCTTGATGTTGGTACACCCAAGGAAACCCAAATCTTATGAACAGACTGCTGATTTGAGTTTTTTCCATTGCAGCAGTTTTAAATGGTCCATAACTATGTGCGGTTGCCCAATCTCTAATGACTTGGCTGTAGTCAACGTTTTTCAACAAATTTCGAGTGTCGTTGTAAAATGTGTCCTCGAAGAAAAAAAATCCTGATGGGTATACATCCTGTTGGTCACATAAGTTTTACTTATTTTATAATTATTGATAATCTGTAGAATGGTGATGTTTTTTTTACATTAGTTGAAATTTTCGAAATTTCACAGGTAACACAAACTATTTGAATATTTCCACATTTTATGGAAATTTGTCCAACTCAGGAAGATTTCCGATAATTATATTTATAACATTCTATAAAAAATTATGGAGAGTTTCTGGATTCTCCAAAGTTTTAGACTTCTTAAAAATATTTGAGATCTTTGGAATTTTCAAAAATTCAAAACATTATACAAAGTATTTGAAAACTTAAATTTTTTTTGTTATTTTCTAATAAATTTTCAGTTTTTAGATTTATACATAAAAATTTAAAAAATATTATCATGCATACTTCAAAGAAATATGATAATAATTACAGTCTGCAAAATTTATGTACAGTTACTGAAATATTTTCGAATTTTTTAGAGTTATTTACGCTTTCCGAAATTTTTAAAAATTTCAAACATTATACAAAATATTCGAAAATTCTCCAAATTTTATAGACATTTGTGCAGCTCAAGAAGATCTTTTGTGATTTTCTATTATACTAAAATTTTTATTTCTTTTTTGAGAAATTAAAAAACGTCATGATGCATATTTCAAAGATATAAAATAATTGTTACAGTTTACAAAATTTATGGACAGTTCCACAAATATTACAAATTTTTCGAATATTATTGAATTTTTACGATCTTCTAAATTTTCGAAAATTTTTAACATGATACAAACTTTTTAAAAACTTTCCAAATATCATGTAAATAAGTCCGACTCAAGAAGATTTTTTGTAATATTTCAAAACATTATAATTTTGTTGATTTTCATTGAAAAATCAATAACATCATCAGGCATATTTTAAAGTAATGTAATAATGATGACAGTCTAAAACATTTATATACAGTTTCTAAAATTCTATGAATTGCTCGAATTTCCTACAATCATTACAAATCTCAAGAACTTTCACATCTAATTTTCTTTCGTGAATCATTACATGTACTTACAGAACAATTCTCACTGCGAAAAATTCCATAAAATATGTAAATGAATGACAAAGTTTTCACAATGCAATATCTGTCTAGAGTTTACAGATTTGCAAAATGTTATATAACTTACAATGCAATTTATCTAAAATACTCTATTTCGAATCTCGAAGTATCTTCTTAAATTAAATAATTTAATTAAATTGAAAATCAGCTGTACTCAAGCTATGACTAAGAGTTTTTGATATTTTTGCCAAATCTACTTGAAATCTTTCTGTAAGCAAATTACCAAAGTGAGTAATAAAAAAGTATGTCAACTAGGGACTTTTTTTATGAAACATTGAACAAACCTTGGCCATCACAATATCAGAAGAAGCCGTCGGATCCTCACTGCATTCCTTTGAAACAGAAAAATCTGATATGCAAGTTATTTTATCCCTCAAATCAGCCAAAGTTTGGCACCCAAGGATGGATATAATAGAAGCAACTTTGTATTTGTGACGGCTGCCCTTGTAAGGTGTCGCGGCAGAAATTGGGACATACACTCGAATATTGACGATTATGTCCTTGCCTGGTACCGCCGATGGTTTTTTGGGTTCTTCAAGTTCAGGATATACCTCAAATTCATTATCTTCTTTTTCGTACAACTGTCGTAAAAAAAAACAGATGAACAATCAGTTCTGATTATCTCACAAAAATAAAATTCATGTTCATATTGAAAATGTTTCTAGAAACTTTCCAAGCACTTGTAAAATGAAAAAAATAAAGTTAAAGAATACTTGAAAAAAAAAAAACTCACAATGGGAGTTTCAGTGACGTATTTGAGACGCTGCATTTCTTGTTTCGTTCGCAATCTTTCTCTAGTAGCTTTGAAAGTCTCGAGTTCAACGTCTGATGGAATGTCTTCGCTGTCGATTATTTCTCTGGTCCAGTTTACTCGATCAGCTGTGCGTTTCATTACTTCTCCAGGCACTGTCAACTGGTCGATACTGTAAAATTATTTCACATTCTTGTACTTGGTGCTGATTTCAAAAATAAGTAATAATAATTTGCAAAATGGTAACATCAACTATAGTCATGATGAACAAACTGAAATTTTAAATTGAACAAAATATAAGTTATCAAAATAATGATGAAAAGAATATTCTTGAATTATGTAATCAAATATGTTGAAAATTATTTTTCATACCATTTGATTAAAAAAATTAATAAATTGTATTTATCATGATGTAATAAGCAAAGGTAATATTTGATTTTTTTTCCCTTTAAATTCTAAAATAAATTACAGTAATATTTCCATTTTTGTTTGATTTTAATTGAATTTCCATGTTAAGAAAAAAATCCTTAGCTCTCCTATATCGAATAATACTTATTTTTGACGTGTCAAGTGTTGACATAAAGTAAATTTGATAATAATTACTCTATATATTCAGTGTTGGTACGTACTTGCAATAATCTGTAATAGGTGAATCCTGCGCATCATCGGGACCGATCCCCATATGAAAGAGGATAGGATCATTAAACTCGCCGGGAGTCGATGGCAACGCTTTTGAATACTTCTTGAAATACGTGGATAAATCAATTCTTTCCGAAGACTCAAAACCACTGTCGTAAAATCCTTTGAACTCGGTTTCGGTGACTTTTCCAACATTTCTCTGTTCGTCTTCCTCCCCAGGCTCCTCATTCTCACATTCAATGTTTCGTTCCTTTTCGTTTTCATCGATGGCTACAATGAAATATCCACTTGCTTCATTCCAGGAGGAAAAATTCATCATTCACTTTATTCACTTTCTTCACTTTCGCGGAATGACAATTATTTCACGCACCGGTCAAGCGAACAAATTTTATTTTATTCACAATGATTTTAATATTTTTGTTTTGATCGTCTAGCAGACGACAGCAAAAAAATCCACCGGCGGCGGCCATTTTTAATGCAATCAGCTGATCGTGGTTGCAGAGAAAACAAAATGGCCGCGGCAAATTTGAATTCGCCATCAGCTGATATTCGCGAATGCCACATAACGTCAAAATAAATAATTGTAAATAATTCTGAATACATTCTAAACATTGCCGAACATGAACTTTGATTATTTCGTGACAGTTTTCAAGTGATTAATGAGTTATAATACTTTTTCAAGATCAGCTGCTGTAAATTCGAGGAATTCCGAAGTGCGTGATTGAAAAGAGACCAAATTTATTAATTGGTATGAATCTTTCAAAACAATACAACGCACATTTGCATCATTTTGTGGTAATATATGTATACTAATGTCCACATTGGAAAGTACCTAAAAAAAAGTAATGCGTTACGTTACCGTTACTTGAAAAGAAATGGTAACTGGTTATCTGTTACAACTTAATAAAAGTAACGTTTCGTTACTTTTTTGAATAATTCAAATATTAATAACAAGACATCGAAAAAATAAGGATATATGAAAAAACAGTATCAACGTACTTGTGGTTTTGTTAAAGAATTTGTGTTTATTTTAAATATAATAAAATAGTTTGAGAAGGAAAAAAATTGAGCGTTTTTAATTTTTTTTTATTTTAAACAAAAAGTCATATTTTCGACATCTGTTATTAGTTAGGACAAGCCCTCCATGAATAATTTATTAAGTGAGAAAAATTATTAAGTATTTTGTAAGCTGTTCTTTTTGAACCTGAGAAAAAAATCAGCTGGTTCGAATTTTTCTATAATTTTCAAGTTCAAAAATTTCTGAATATATTTTTACATATTTTTATGCAGATTCCTAAAATTGAATGCTTCGAATTGTAAAAGTTTCTAATACAAAGTGAAGAAGCATATTCTTTGCTGATATTTTTATACAAATCACTAATTTTTTACTCTGTTCTATTTAAAATTATAAATATAGCATTTTTCATTCAAATATAAGGAAGTTAAAACTACCCATACCTCAGTGTCAGAACACTTCTTAAAAAGTTACAAATTGTTTCAAAAACTTGATGAGACTGATAAAAGCACAGTGAAATAAATAACATGATTTTTGTCACTCGTTTCCAAAAAAAAGTAACTCAGTACAGTAAAAAATGTAACTTTTTAGAGTAATGCGCCACTTTCAAACCTTGCATGTGTACAATAATGATAATAATAATAACACGCCATTTCAATGATTCTCCGGTACCACTTGAATATTTTGCAATATTTGGTACAAGTTTGGGAATCGTGAAAATTGTGTGTTTATAAATAAACTAAATATATCGTAGAAAAAAAAGGTTAGCTATATTATAAATCATGTTACATAATACCAATGTGTCTATTACTTTCAGAATTATTAACACAATCATAATATTAATTATATATATTAATTATAAGTACATAATAAAAATGATGAACAGATTATAATTATTGTAGCATAAAACATGAAATATTGACAACTATTTTTTTTCATCATGAAAACAGGTACGAAAATGGAGACTACGGTTTCAAAAAACTTCACTGTTGATTCTCCAAGCAAAGATGATCACAGATACCTCTCTAATACTTGCACGTATTTCCTCATTGATGGATCTAAAAAGATGTTTGAAACAAATCCAACAATTGAAACGGACGAAGATCCAGAAAATAATTACTTCAAGGAAAGCCTGGAAGTGAGACACCAAATTTGTTTCTTTTTTTGTCATGTAACTTGATAGTTCTTTTACTTGCATGATAAATCAAATTTGCAATTATTTATGAAATGTATTGAAGCTCAAACTATAATTAGTTAAACCGAACAAAGCTATTTATTGAATGGTTTTTAGATTTGTAATAAATTTAGTATATGTATCCTTTTCTTAAGATGTAATTTTATTATTTGCTATTTTTAAGAGCATGAGTTTATTTTGAGATCAGGGGTTTTTAATTATATAAAAAATGTTATAACTATCAATTTGAAAAAATTTGTATGAATAAGTTTGAAATGATAAGAATCTATAATAAAAGTTACATGAAAAATGTAATGTCACATAGATGTATAACAAATAATAAACATTTAAGAAAAATCGCAACAAAATTTCTGAAATGTCTATTAATTATTAATGTTTTCATCTTTGCATTAGCAGTTTTGATAGTACAAATTCCGATTTTTTAGAATTTTATAATTCCAAAAATGTACATTAATTTTCCATATTTGTTCAAAATATAGCAATTCTTATAGTAAAAAACAAAATTATCATTCTGAAAAATCTATCACTAATCAAAATCATTGATTGAAAATCAATTCAATACAGCAATAAATTATTCTATATCGAAATGATTCCATGAATTATCACATTAATTCATGTAATACATATATTTTATATTTTATTATGATGATTATAATCGTATATCTGTTTTTATGTGACCAATAAAAAATGATTTATTCATACTTCGTTTGAATTTTTCATTTTTGGAATTTGCTATCAGCAATTTTACATTATTTTAATCAATAGTCATATTTTACATTGAATGGTTTCATTTATATGAGTACTTAGGAATTGAAAAATTCTACACATCTCTCCCAAATACTTGATCACAATTTTGACACATTCCAATTTCTAGAAATACAGCCAAGTCGTTCGTCACAACTGCACGTGGAATAACAAAAATGCCATGGGTCTATTGATTTACAATGTCGAAGAAGACAACCAGGACCCAGTTTTGAAAAATTGCTTGATCCACAATGAGCTCGAACAAGTCAACATGGAGATGGCTTGCGACATAAAAAAAACCAGTAACTCTCCATCCCTCTGAAATTTCCATATTGCAAATTTTCTCGAATTCACGTGGCAAATGTCTTTGCAGTCGATAAACGTATCAAGTTTTACGAAGACATTGCTTCTGAAAAACGCTGCTCGCTTCTGGAAGCTTTGAAGCATGCGGAAGGGAAATTGATGGAGGCCAAAAAAACGTTTCTCACGAAAACCATCGTTGTCATCACTGCTGATGACAATCCTTCGGCAGATGACGAGGACAAAAGACACGAAATTCGCAAAATTGTCAAGAGAATGTCGGTGATCAATTTGGAACTGAAAGTGATGTGCTTGAAACAGGATTACGATGAAAATTTATTTTGGAAGGACCTCGAAATGCTTTTCCAGAACGACTGGAGCTTGTACAAGAAGAACCAGTTGGATGAATTGGTCATGGATTTGAAGAAACCTCCAAGAAATTTCAGAAAAGTCATTTTGAAGCTTTTCGATGCGTTTAGCATTCCCGTGGGACTTGCTTTGTGTTCACAGTACGTGTATAGGAGACAGTTAGAAGGGCACAAATGTTGGCTGGGAATTTATTGAGCACATTTTTTTTGCAGGAAAAAGAAGTATATAAACTTTACTTATGTCGATAAAACGAGCAATTTGCCTATTAGGCGACATACTTCGTACATGCAGAAAGGAAATGGAATTGATGAGGAAGAAGAAGTAAGTAAATCGAGATTCTATTTGTGCAATAATTTACTCAATCTGCTTGTTCTGGTTCTTTAGCTGGAAGATAATGGGGAAGCTGATTTCGGAGATAAAAAGTATTCGGGAAAATTTGGTGGTCGAACGGTTGTGCTGGAACCCCAGGAAAAAAACCGAATTTTCACGCCCGATCTTGATTTGAACATTGTGGGGTTCAAGCCAGCGATCGTGTACCCTGAATTTCATTTCAAGGCTCCATATTTTGTGACGTTGACGAAACAATATACCACAGGTATTAAAAATAATGTTCGACTCGTAAAATCAAAAGTTTCGGAATTTTTTCATAGTTAATTTTGCAGATCAAAAAAACCAATTCATTGCTTTGATCAAAAGATGCGCTGCCAAAAATGTCATGGCTATTTGTCACATGACTTTGATGTCAAAACCAAAAATGTTTACCCTCGTTCCGTGTCTGGAAAAAGGCGGATTTTATTTGATCGCAGTGCCATTCAAAAGTAAGAAAAAAAATGTATATTGTTAAATGATAACGATTTAAAATGATGAAGAAATTATTAACCTGGAGAGGATCGAAAAATGAGTAATGAAAATGTTTCAGATCAGATACGGAGCCTGAAACATGTGAAAAATGCAAAAGATTATTATTTTGACAGCAACGATGTTAAATGTCCCCTGAATCAAGAATGTGTTGAGATGTGGGCAAAGATGATTGGCAAAATCAGGATGAACAAGGCATTCATGAGCTTCAACAATCCAAAGTTGAGTCGACAAATGGTGCAAATTGAAGCCAGTGCTTTGGAGCTGTCTGATGTCACTGCTCCAGAAGACAACACTCGTAAGGACCAATCATTGAAAATCATCATATTTTTTAGACAATGGGAATCGGTATCTAAATCGAGAAAATTCTAATGATTATAATGTTGAATGTTTAGAAATATAGTTAAAAGCATGTTTATAACTATCACAAAGTATCAAATTTGAAAATTCCTAGGGAACATCTGATTCAGTCATATTTTTTTTAGAGCCAATGGATGACATGATAAGAACACGATTGCACAAAGCTGACGATATTTTGAACAAGTACCTGCAGCTTTACCCAAAAAATTATCATACATTCAGAGGCAAGAAGCGACTGGCTACTGTTCAGGACGAGCATTTCACCCTGGATGGCTTGAAAAGCATTATTCAGCAAAACCGGGTATATATTTCAAAAACTTCAAATCATGTGAAAGATCAATTTTTCATTCAGAAAATTCTATTTTCTTTTCTTTTAGATTTTAAATTATTGGAATTCTAACAATATCCTCATAAGTTGTGACAACCCACATTATAATTCTTGCAATATTTTTACAGTTGGATAAATGCACCGTTGCCGAATTGAAAGATTTCTGCGTCATGTTGAAAGTATCAACTATTGGTCGTAAGAATGAATTGATAGACCGTGTCAAAAAATATTACCAATCACAAAACTAATTTACAAGTTTTTTTCAGATAATGTTTCATTTACTTTTTGATTTTTGCATTGGAAAAGTGAACTGTTCCCGCTTTTTTGTATGTTTTAAGAAGAGTGAATAAAAATGTTTATAGAATTTAATTGCCTTTTAATATAATTGCTCTTAATTGTATGCTCTTAGTAGTTTAGATAGGGCGTTTTTCAGTAACAACATGGCGTTCTTTTTCTACTACATATGTTCAGCTACTCGTCGTTTGCTATACCGGTATTAATTAACGGTTTTTTCGGTTTGCGTACAAACAAACTTTATTTAACAAATGTTTACTACATACTTCAGGCACTTTTTTTAATACTACTCTCATTTACAATAAATTAAGAAAATCAATCGAAGTGCGACTATTGGATTGATAATGTTCGCAAAAAATGAAAAAGCATGTTTGGAAACGAGCATCATCAAACAGTTTTTACTTAATCGCATAATCAACAATCCTGAAAAAACTTTGCGTAATTATGAGGAACAGTACGAGACGATTTTTGAACTGGTCAAAACGACAATTGAAACTGGAGAAGGAAATTCAACTATTATTGTGGGACCTCAGGGAAGTGGTAAAACATTGGTAATTTTTTCGTTTTTTGGAAAATAATGAGTTCATTTTGGAAGGTATAAAAATGGAAAAAAAATTCATAATTAGATATAAATACATTGATATCAATTATCATGAAAAAATAGTTGTATACAATCATTTTCATATACATATACATTCATATTAAAATAGTAAAAATAATGAAAATATATTAAAAATTTTGTTAATTGCAAATATATGAATTTGTTAAATGAAAATCAAATTTTAATGATGAAGAATCACATGATGGATATATTTTATACATTTACATAAACTTCGTTTATTATAAATACCAAATGTTTATAAAAAGTGATTAACAAAATTTTCTTATATAACTACTCTCAAATAGTAATCTTTTTTATCCATGCATTTCTTTCTTTTGTACTACATAAGTTTTTGATTTAGAAAATTTTCAATTTTAAGAATGTACATCATTTTTTTATTTTTTGTTACAATACAAAAATGCTTATAAAAAAACAAAATTTTTATTATAAAAAACCTATCCATTATCATTACATTTATTTCTTATTAATTTGGATTAAAGCTGAAATTCACAATTTAATTTTTATTGAATTATTTACCTAAAATTAAATTAAAAAACAGTGATGAATAATTTATTATCGAAGTAGTTTCATAAATTATCAAAACATCTTTCACAAAGTATAAATATCTCTAAAATAATAATGTTTTTTATCTATGCATTTTTAATTTTGGTACTGAAAGTTTTTGATATTGAAAAATTTCAATCCTCAAAATGCACGTTCATTTAAAATTTTTTTCAAAATATAACAATTCCTATTATAGAAAAACAAAATTTTCATTGTAAAAGACCTATCCATCATCAAGAGTTATTGATTTCGGATTAAAACTGAAATTAACAAATGAATCCTCATTGAATCAATAATTTTAAATTTATCAAAAATACAGTAATAAATCATAAAGTACTGGAATATAACCATAAATTATCAACTAAATTCATTCATTACAGATAGTTTATATTTCACCATAAATAATAAACGTAAGCGTGAAACTGTGTAAATATGAAAATTTTGAAATCATTTATTCATGTTTTATTTGTATTCTTTAGTTTTTGAATCTGCTTTCAGCATTTCCACATTAACTCAATTATGAATTTTTATCTCACATTGAATGGTTCCAGTTTTGTATGCAATTTAATAACTTTTTCATTTTTTCATCATGTAGCTCGTCGACAAAATCTTGAAAAATGTCTTGGCCACAGATGATCTCAAAGAAAATGTCTCTATCGTCCAACTCAATGGTTTGGTCCACACAAGTGATCATTTGGCAATCGTCGACATAACTCGACAAATGCAACTCGAAAATGTTGTAGGGGACAAAGTTTTCGGTTCCTTCTCCGAGAATCTCGAATTCCTCCTCAACTGCATGAAAACTGGCAACAAGAAAACTTCAAAACCTGTAGTTTTCATTCTCGAAGAATTCGACCTTTTCTGCGCCCACACGAATCAAACACTCTTGTACAACTTATTTGATGTTTCGCAGAGTCCAAAAGTAATTTCAATGAAATTTTGGAATATGTCTAGTATATAATTTATAACAATTAAAAATTAAAGAAAAAAACTTGTTTCAGGTACCAGTTTGCATTTTGGGCCTTACCTGCAAATTAGACGTTTCCAGTTTGTTGGAAAAACGAGTAAGATCTCGATTTTCCCATCGCATCGTCAATTTGCGTCTAGAAAATGAAGAGGATCCTGTAAAAAGACGATTCGATTTGTTCAAAGAACTTTTGACTTTACCCGGTAAACCGAGCCTTAAAATAAGTAAAAAATCTTTGGACGATTGGAACGGAAACATTGTTTCGTTGTTGGAAAACAAGAAAGTGAAAGAAGCCTTGTCACCTTGGTTTCACATGGAAAATGATGACAGAGTTATCAGGCATTTTCTGACTCTACTCGTTTCGTTGTTGTCCGAATCACACCAAAAACTGAAAACCAACGATTTCATTGAAACC
Organism: Platygaster robiniae; assembly: GCA_028476575.1. Lineage (NCBI taxonomy): Eukaryota > Metazoa > Arthropoda > Insecta > Hymenoptera > Platygastridae > Platygaster > Platygaster robiniae. Next base: position 569,448 of record CM052022.1, read on the forward strand.
GTTGACCAATTTTGCAAGGACGAAGTGATTTCTGTTCTTCAGGGTCTGTCGATTCTGGAACTTTGCTTGGTAACATTTTCAAAAATTTTAACATCAAAAATAATATTTCTCTTTTTTTCAATCGAATTGAATTGAAAAAATGATGATGCTTTTGATGCATTATTATAAAGATATTGTCAGTAAAATTAAAACATTTTTTTCTAGGTCATTGCTGTACACCACCAAACAACAATTAATTTCGAAGAATCTTTTTATTTCCCGCAAATACTGAACCGTTACTTGCATTTTGTCACTCATTGTTCGAATCTGAGGACTATTGGAAAACCTGTGATTCTCAAGGCTTTTGAACATCTCAAGGTCATTTTTCAACCTACTTTTTCTAGTTTTTCTCTTCGAATTTTATTTTATATAAATTAAATTGATATATGCTAGACATTATGTAATGTATAACAATATTTTACCTTATTTAAATAATGTTTCATGATAATAATGAATTATTTTACTCACAGTAAAATTATGTTAGGTTTTGAAGAGGGAAAAGTCTCTGAAACTCTTCAAAAAATGTGTCACGTTCGTCTCTTTGCTCTGAATTTACAAGTTGAAAGGTGATTTTTGTTGCAGGTGCTGGGATTGATAAACGCAGTTGGAGCAACATCAAAATTAAACAAGGAACATCAACTCTACAATCTGAGTATAACAAATCAACAAATCATAGAAGCTATCAAAACGCACAAAGGAATTCCCACCGAAGTTTTACACTGGGCCACCCACGATTCAGCCCTATAATTCATGAATATATACTCAATAATTTATGCAAAGTTGTTCATCTTAAAGCCTAATAAAAGTTTAATGTAAACAACACGAAAAACTTATAAATCACAGAGAGATAATGAAATGCCTAAAATCCAAAAATCCATCTATTGTTTATTTAAAAATATACAATCTCTATTTTAAATACCTCTATAAAATTTGTACGTACGATCACACTGTTAGAGTATTAGCATTTGGTAACAATATAAACGCTCTGTGTCATTCGCTGTAGCGACTAGATTAATTGACAGATATTGTCTCTTTCCCTATAACGGATTCACAGCAATAACGATTTTAGGAAACCTGCGCGAATAACGCGAATTTTCCATAAAATTGAAAAAACTATAACAATAAACAAAGAGAATTGGACGGTACCGCGAAAATCATAAAGTCTCGGAAAAAAACTCGAAAAAGCTGTCAAAAGACGAGTGTCAGTTGGACCTTAACTGGTCCAATTGCGAGGATAAATTGTGCAGAGTTTCTTCTGAAGGAGAAACTAAATATCTTTTGCTCAGATTGAAAGCGACGATGATGCAGCAAAGCAAAAGGGGTCCAAAAATTACTCCTTCGACGCCCAGGCAAAATAACCCTCCGACTATGGAGAGACCAGTTAAATATGGATGACCTCTGAAAAAAACATTTGCATTTTTTAAATTTTGTGAATGAAGATTTTTCATAAATTGAAAGTTTTAAATAATATTTCAAGTAAATGCTTTAAGCAATTTGTAAGAAGAAATCGTGAATTGGACTTTTGAATATAAAAATACCGACATTGACTGATTAAAAATAAATTTTTGGAACTTGAGATTAATGAATTTTTTATGAGAATTTTTATTCAATCCAATTTACTACAAAATTAAAGTCGAATAGAAAGGCAAAAAAAAATTCACAATATCTATATCAATATGTACATTTATTTTATGAAGAATACTTTCGAGATGAGAAAAATATGTTGGACAAGAAATGTTGAAAATCGTAAATTTTTTGCGTCGAAAAACAAAACTGATCACTATTTTATTATTTGTCCTTATGAACAATTAAATTTCTTCTATCATTATTTTATGCACGGTTTTAAATTCATTACTTTTCGGTGAAGATTTTTTTATCGAATTCAACAAAACAAAAACAAAAAGCAAGAAATAAAATTAATAATAGTCATTGTCATAGATTCGATTGATGAAAAATAGAAGTTTCGAGATGAGAAAATTTTTTGATTTTGATATTCTGTAGAAGGAATAAAGAAAATTTGAAATATTTTGCATCAAAAAACCGAATTGACTGCATTCTTACGAATTTGTGTTGATAAATTAATAAATTTTTTTAATAAAATTTACTGCAAAACAAAAGAGTTGAAAAAAATTAAGAAATAAACGAATGAAAAAACAGTTACAGTTTTTCAATTTATGAATATTCGATCAAGATTTTTAAATCGAATTAACTACAAAATAATTCAAAAAGAGAGACAAGAAATAAAAAAATTTAAAATAAGTATGGTTTTGGATTCAATTTATGAAGAAATAGAAATTTCGAAGTACTTAGGAAGAATGTTTAGTTTTTATGTTATATTTTGGATGAAAAAAAAAACAAATAATTGTAAATATTTTTTATCCAAGAACAAAATTAACTACATTCTTGTAAAATTTTGATACTACGTAAAGAAATTTCTTATTATTATAATTCAACTTTTAAATTCATAAAATAAATTTTCGATCAAGATTTTTAGAATAGAATTTACTGCAAAATAAAAAAGCCGGAAAAAATTAAGACATAAACGAATAAAAAAAGTTATAGTTTTCAAATCCATAAATTTTGAATAGATTTTTTTATCAAATTTACTACAAAATAAAAGTCAGAAAAAGGTAAGAAATAAAAAAATTATCAATGTATGGATACATGTAGATAAAATCAATGAAAAATAGCAATTTCTAAGATCAGAAAAAGTTTTGATTTTTGATTAAAAAAACTTTGAAAATTTTTTAAATTTTGCTAAAAAAAAAACAAATTAACTGCATTATAATTGATTTGTGTTGATGAATGAAGAAATTTATTTTTCGTCTTACATTATTATTATTATTATTAGTGTTTTCAATGTATACTTTTTCGATTAGGATTTTTCTATATAATGCGATGCAAAATAAAAAAAATTTGGGAACATTGGTTGTAATATTGGATGATAATTTATATAATATAAAATATTAATATATACATTACTGAATTATTGATCATAATCATAACTATTAATAGATTATAGATGTATAATCTATAAACGTATTTATACTGAGAATATGATATTTATAATAATAGAGTATAATATATGCAATATAAAATTATTATTAACAAAATTAACATTATATTTGATATTTTAGAATAATTAATTGATATTAATATATTATCATTATATTGGTATTATAAGCTAATACAACAATATATTACCCTTTGATTTCCTTGTAAAAATCTGGAACAACGATGTTGCAAGGAAGAAAATGGAACATGAAAAAAATGACGGAAGTCACGGGTCCTCGAGTGAGCCAAAGTTCGATCGTCGCTGGGATGCAGGCAAAATACACGTCCAAAAAGGGCACAGCCCCGAGAAAAGTCGCGAAAAATGACGGCAAATAGACGAATTTGACTTGGAACAAATTGTGCACGAACCAAGTCCACATTCCAAAAAATGAAGCCAACTTGAATGTCGCTGTAAAAACTCCAATCACCACTTCCTGCAGAGCTATGGCGAATCTGCAAAATAATATTGTTTTTTGAAATTCGAGAAAAAGTATTCATGGGTTATTTTCAATGAATGAATTATTTAAAAACTCTGTCAATTTTAAATAAAAGTAATGTTGAACCTGTGACAACTTATTGGACTTGACGAAGTCAATACTTCTATAGGTTTGTACGTTTTTCCACTGGAACTGAGCAAGTAAAACAACGCTGTGAAGAAAACGATCTGGAATTGGAGAAAAAAAAGATTGTAAAGAAAATCGTTATAGATAAATTTCATTTTCCAGAAATCTCATCAGTGGACAAAAAATAACTATGAAATCCATTGAATAACGATTTCTCAATAACCAACCGTGTTCAGAATAAAGTTGAAAACCACGGATCCACTGACTAACACGAGGTACAAAGAATCAGTGAAAATGCTGATTATTATGGTAGCGTTGCTTTTGATGATGCTCCACGAGGAATCCAAAATTTGCGCGAGAATCCCAATATTTTCCTGGGCAAAATTCTTCACGTTTGTGAAGTTCAGGAAATCTATGAAAGGAACAAACTCGTTTTAGATTTCTTTCAGATTGTTTTCGAAAACGAAAATTCACTGATTTCAACAATTTTTTCAATTACTTACTATTTGGAATTTTTTCAAAGCTTTCTCGAAAACTTTCCCAAACTGAAATAGCGGCTTGGGAATCGACTGTTGGGCCAATTAAATCAGGATTATCAGCAGACATCATCCAAGCTTGATAGAGTCGATCCCATAATTCCACGACTTTTTTTTCCAACTGTTCTGCTTTTGCTGGTTCGAAATCTTTCATCAAATTTTTCATCTGAATAAAAGAAAAAATTTATAATTTTTCTAATATATTTTTAATATTATTTTCAAACTTTTTGATATACTTTTTTCAAATTAGGGATAATATAAATCAAAAAATTGATTCTCTTACCCCGTTAGAAATGGCATCTCGACCGTACGTGTAAGCATTATCGAGAACATTGTTTATTGAATCTTCCCATTGTTTTGATACCCAATCAACATCGGGATTGTTCATCACTGTCGAATTTAACAATTGTCCAGTCACTTGCAACAAATGCAAACCTTCGCCATAAATCTAAAAATTATATCGTTTCAATTCGAAAATATCCTCATTTATTCAAATTGTATTTGCATTAAAATTTATGTTCCCTTTTTGCTTATCAGAAACATAAAATCTACTGAACAAAAAATGTTTAAAAATTTTTCTTAAATAATTTAACAATTTTCACGAAAATTTTGCAATAAAAATATACATCAGTTTGTAAAAAAATTCACAAAATTGTTAGTATATTCAAAAATGTTTCATAAAACTCCTAGAAAAAACCAATACTAAACATTCAAAAAAAATTCAATTTTTTAAAAAATCGGAAGTCCTGAAAATTACAGAAAATTAAATTACATCAATTTTTGAAAAAAAAAAAAAAAAAAAAATTAATCTTAACTTTTTTCAAAATGCTCCACAAAATAATTAACTAAACACTTTTTATAAAATTTCAAAATTGTTTCCAATAAAAATGACCTTGAATTGAAATACTTTTCAAAAATTTGAAATCCCTCGAATATACGTAAAAAACTGTTAACTTCCAATACATTTTCACGAATTTAACTCTCAGTGAATGAAAAAAAAAAGAAAACTTTAGGCAACAAAATATGAATCAAACCTGGAAGATAATGAAAGTAGAAGCACAAATGGTAAAAATGATGAGTCCCAAAATAACTGCTATCGTGGACACGCCATCAATAGAGCTTTTGAGTATAAACGTAAGTTTTTGATTGGCAATGACACTGAATTTGTACAGTCCTTGAACAGCCACAGGGATCAATGCTTGGTGTCTCAGAAGACACCAGTTTTTGATAACAGCGTAAAACCCATTTATCTGCAAAAAAATTTGACATTAGCAGAATAATATTAAAAAAAATTGAAAATATTAAGTTGACTCCTAAATACCTCAAATTAAATAGATATTGGAAAATGGAACTTCACATTTCACACATTTTAATTCAAAAAAATGTGAACTTCCAAGACCATAAAAATGGGTAATTTCCCCTCTCCCCATTAAAACCCACCCAGCTGGTGAGAACGTCCCAAAATCCAAACCGACATCCAGCAGCCTTGACCAAATACAGAACCCCAGGTCCAGCTACAATCGGTACCAGCCACTTGTACTTCCAAAGAAACATGCCAACGCACAAATACATGCTGCCGTACATGTAAATGCTCGTGTCCACGCGTTCGCTTTCCGTGACCGGAGACATCCTCAGCTCCCTCAGCTTCCTCAAGAGCTTGTACTCCGCGAACATTGACCTGCTACCAGGCCGAGGAAAACCAGCCGGCAAATTCCTCAGCCATTTCTCGTTATTGGCGTCGATAGACGTTGATCTCAGCAAAGGTCGTTCCGCAGGTTTGACCTTGCTGACCTGATAAACGGTCTCAGATACTTCTTTTTCTTCGTCTTCGGATTTGATTTCTTGAGGAATGTCTTGATTGTGAAGGGTGCATCGGAGAATTTCCCTTAAAGACATGTGACTGGTTCCGGTTCGCTCGATGGTGAGGATGACTTCATAGATGAACCCTGCCAGCAAGAGAATCAAGATCGCGAAGAAGGCGAAGACGGGATAGAATCCGAGGACTTTGGAGACGTGGAGAGTGATGAGAAACCAGATTCCCCAAGCAAGGCTGCGGAAAATATGAGAGTTTTCTGGGGCCCAGTGGAAATAGACGACGCCGATGTAGAGGGCGATAATGGTGCACAGCTGGAAGAGAAAAGAAGTTTCAAACGTTAAAAATTAACGAAAACAAAAAAATTGTGCCGTCAAATTCTCACTGATTCTCACCACATAAAAATTGCTTATATCAGAACAAAAGTTGACGACTGCATGAATAATCATGAACACGTTCCAAATGAGAATAGTAACGACTCCAGGAGTGTACGAATACAGTATCGAGCTCGCCATTCCCAGGAAAACCGTGACCATCAAATATTTCGCGTGCTCCCATTTCCACTTTTGGAAAAACGCCCCGATACTCTCCGACCAGTAATTGAGGACGTTGATGGGGAGCACCAGGAGGTGCACCAAAATCGGTTGGTTCGATTTTTCGATGGTCGAAAACCAGGATTGCAGCATCGTCGCGAGGGACAGTTTCAAGGGGAACAAAACGGCTCCGCACAAAAGGGCCCATATTAAGGGCTTGAAAAACGGGTTGAGAATAATGTACAGACCGTAACTCGCGGCGACGACGAGGCACAAAATGCCAAGGGCGACCGCGTTGTAAATACCGTGTGTCAGAGCTTGCTCCGAAATCTCCGAGTTCAGCGTCGGCAGCAAATTACGGAAGTTGTCCATACTTTCTTTTTACAGTGTTTTTGAACAAGGATTTTTCACATTACGGGGTGATTTAAACAGGGTTTGTTCACGTGTGTATGTTTTTATTTACGCTGAATATATGTTTTTTTAGTGTGCAATGTGGATCTGGCAACACTGTTTTCTAGGCGAATTTCCAACTTGTAAGTTGGTGGCACTGCTTTCTAGGGAATTTCAATCATTGTATATTATATGTATGTATATATTGCATTGTAGTGCATCAGTGTGTGTGTTTTCATAATATACGAATTTGTTTTTTTTCAGTTTAACCCTTTGTTATTGTTTTTCCTTGAAATATGATTTATCATTGATTTATTTCAGTTTTTCTAATTTTTTTTTATATCATTTGCAAGATAATAGTGAAATCAGGACAGTTGGAAAGCTGGTAAAGATGCCGAATATACAAACGAAAGTTTGCAGGTAATGACAATTGTATGCTTACATTATTGATTTTTTGGTGAAATAAATATTTATTGCATTATATAACAGGTTTTTCTTCTTTTTTATTTATCGAATTATGTTAAGCCATATGTTAATAAATTGGCACTTTAAAAGTAGTTGCAATTTATGCAGTTTGATCAGGTAAATTGTTACCAATTTTTGTAATAATAAAGTAACGCTTTTCGAAAAATCGTACGTTTTTCGAGATTTAGAAAATATTTTTGAATGAAATATACGACAATATGAAATATGTAGTGAAGTTTGGAACTCTTTTTTTAGTATGACAAATGAAAAATTTCAGGTTTTAACCAGTTATAAATTACTCAAAAAAGGTTTTTCAATATATTTGTATTAAATTTTATTTAACACTGTGGATAATTTTTATAAAATATTCAGCTCTAATAAAAAAATGTTGCTTCATTTTAGGAAGCATAAAATCAAGATGAGGGGAAAACATAAAACTATGATTTTTATACAATGTTATTGTCTGGTATAATTTAAAAATTAACGAGTTACTAAATTTCTTTTAATCTAACATCATTTTCATTTTATTTATGATAGGAATTTATATATATATTTTTTTAAATGTAATAATAGTATTACTCATATTTTAAAATTTATTATATTTAATTTACATCGATTTTATTTTAACTGCAACATTTTTTCAAGGAAGAAAAAAACACTAAAGCCACTGTTAGTGATTTAATAAAAAACGTCATTGTATTATTATAGTTATAACATTTTCATAAGATTCGTATCATGAATTTCATTCGATCGATTGTACTCATTCCACATTGATTTTGTTTTTATTCCAACATTTTTTCAAGAAGCAAAAAAATATTGAAATATTGTGTAATTATTGTTTTAATACATATAGGCAACATAATTTCAATTGAGTACATTTAATAATATTTATATCTTATTTTAATATTTAATATGAATATTTGATACTCAATATTTTAGGTATTTATATTAGTATTTTACACAGTCATATAAAAGTATAAATAATTAATGTGATTCTATATTAAATGCAAGATTCATGAATTTACTGTACTTTCCAAAAGTTTTATAACTCTCTAATGGAGAGCTGTAATCATGTGAAATTACGTTTTGAAAAATTCAGAAATATGAGTTCCTCGCCTTTTCCTATGAAAATCAAATACCTTGATAATCAGAGATCGACTTTTGTAAAATTCAAAATGTCTCTTGAAAATTTCAAAATAGTTGAAAATATTTCGATCGATTGAATATCAGACAGAAATGAAATCAATTTAAATAAAATATTGCCTGTTCTATTCATAATTATTCCAAAAATTTTAGAAATTCAATTTTCAATTATTGACAACTCTTAAATTTGTCCAAAAACAGTTAAAATTTTTATTGTCTTCAATTACATATTTTTTATATACTTAACTGAATATTTTCTACTTCTGATAATTGAAACTCATGCTTGATTGTTTAAAAAAAAAAAACTTTTTTAATATGGTGATTTGTTTAAAATATTTAATTTTGCTTGAATCTATGCCAGGACTATGAGAAATCAAATTTTCGAATGATAGAAAAAAATAATACAGCTTTATCTTTTAATTTTATGTTTTTGATTGATTTTTTTAACTCATTAATATTCTTCATCATTTATGCTTCATATTTATGATTATCGCCATTTCCCTACTTTTAACTTTCGCTTTTAGACTCTGCTTTGCCTCGTGAAGTTCCATTTCATAGTCCCTTAATTATTGAATATTTTTCCCTAAAAATATGCTTGGAATGAATATTCCAGTAGAGAGCAGCAGGAAAAATTTGGTGACAAGGGTGGTTACTTCGATCTCGTTGTGAAACCCATGCTCCAGCAAGGCCACGAAAATGAATTGTGCACGTGGATGAAAGACTGGAGCCTTATTCGTTCCAGTGCAAGTTGCATTTCTTGTAATGGGCGAAACATGATCTGGAGCCCCGCTCGTATTGTCGACAAGTACAACTGGACATGCCCAGATTGTGGCACTAAAAAGTCCATTCGCCAGGATTCCTTCTTTTATCGCCCTAAATGCGATTTGAAACTCTGTTTGCAAATCATCCTAGCCTGGTGCCAAAGCGCTTACATCGAAAACGTCGCAGAATGTTTGGGTATTTGAACATAGATTCCTCCATTCTCATAATTTCAATTTTTTTATGAAAATTAATATGTCAGTTTTGATTGTGGAAATAAATTAATAAGCTTTCCACATTTTTATTAGTTTTTTTTTCAGGTACCAAAGAGCATGTCGTTAAAAAAGTGTACGAACAGTGTGCACTGGCAGCTAATTTTCATAAAAAAAAGTATTCCACCGAATGGCGTCTCGGAGGCCCAGATATGGTAGTGATTGTCGATGAATACCCGGGTGGGTACATGACACAGAATGCGCCTGACGTGGTGGTCAGCAGAAAACGCAACAACAATTCGCACACTATTCTTTGCATCGCCGAAGTCAATGAAAACTGTGTTCCTCCCAACATGTGGTTCCATTTGATGCCTTCTTTTTCTGATGTAAGCTCAACTCTTTTGTCATTTTTCAAATAATGAAATTTCATTCTAGCACTTGGCATGAAAAAAAGTACTCAGTCTATAAAACATTTTGAAAAGATTTTTCAGAAAATGAAAGAATTTATTTACTTCATTTATTTTACCTTAGAATTATCTCAGATTTTATCATCTCAGATATGAATAAAATTTCAGAAATATTTATTCTTTTCAGCTAAAGTCAGATAAAAACAACTCCATTAACGTAAATGCCGCTGTTGATGAAGCAATGTTGCAAATAACACAGCACGTTTTACCTGGAAGTTTGATAGTGGCAAATAATCGAGCGCGCTGTTGCAGTTTTGAAGATGTCTTAAAATTGAACAAGTACAAAACAATTAGCACTGAAAGTATGGTCAAATATGATTCCACATTTGGCAGTCGTATTCTCCAAACTCTAGGTAAGTTTAAAAATGCAGAATATAATTTATGATTATTTATAGAGATACTGTTTACTAGGAAATTCAGTAAAATATTAAAAATATATTAGAATTTTTGGTACAAAGTATTAAATTTGAAAATTTATCTAGAAATCTGAATGAAGATATATAATTTTTTCAAAAATCTCCCTAATGATTAAAATTAATACAAGAACAAAAGTAATCAATCATCTCGAAATTTCAATACAGAAACAATATGGCGAACAGGAGTAGAAATTTGCGAAGAAGCCCAAGACGCGGCCTTTTCTGACTGCGAACACATTTTGGCAACGCATTTGTGGCGTCAAAAATATGGCAATCACCTTGCTTTTCAAAATATGATCAATCATATCGTGGAATTCAATTCGTTTTCGTAAGTACATCAAATAAAAGAAACAGCTCTATTAACAATCAAAGTCATATTAATTTTGAAATTCTTCGTTTGTATCCGAGTTTCACTTAAGTTTAAGAGATAAAGTTACGAGCTGAAGTGCCTGAAACTGAACGACAAACTGAATTATTATTGAAATGTGATAGAAGTTATGTCGTAGAGCTTCCAAATATTCTCTAACGCAGTGCCTTGTATTTTTCACGAGCGTTGTTTCTTTTATTGGAAAAGTAAAATCAAAGTTGAGAGCTTTGGCAGGGATGAAAAATTTATCATTATTCAGTTTTTAAACTTTTTTTTAAAGAATTGAAGGCATATTCTTTTTTCTTTTCGTATGTTTAAAATGGAAGAAAAATTGTGTTGATTCATGGGAAATAGGTGGGAACTATATTTTTCATCCCTATCATTGAGTTTAAAAGAATAAACTCAAATATCGTTACGCACAATTACAGATATTTTATGACAATCGAGCTTGAAAAATGATATTTCTCGATAATGTTACTTGTTATTTTTTTATTATTAATATTAGGTGCAATGGCAATTTTGTATTCCTCCTCAGAGTTAGTTCTCAATATTTTATTTTACTGTTGAAAAATCTTGGAAAAACCTTTTTCTTCGTTTTCTTTGAAAATACCTGTGATTCTCGAAATGTGTAACTGATTCAATAAATGTAATTTGCTGATATGTAAAATTAAAAGCAATTTATTTTGTGATCAATGATAAAAAGAAGTGTTTTTAGGAAGTTGCGGTTTGACAAAGAGCAATTTATCGTACAACAATGTATTTTTGTAATGATTAGTAAAAGGTCATTTTGAAAATGTTTCGAAAAATTAAATTTTGAACGTTTCGTAGTTGGTCAACACTTGCTCATGATTTTGGATAACTCACTTTGTACGTGATTAACTAATTACGAGATTCCTCATTAGCAATATTATGAAGTTTCGACTGATTGTACGTCAGTTATAAAGAGATTGTAATTGTAATTTTTGTACAATAAAGGACGAATTATAACAAACGGAATAGTGCTTTATTTATGTTTTTTCTTGTACTTACTGTAAAATAATTCACAGATCTTTTGATTCCATCAATGATTTGTACTCCAATTGATCTTGAACCATTTTTTCGAAGACACGGTATTTTCGTGAATGATACCTTGAAAAGGATGAAATTTTTATCTTATTATAGAAAATATTATTCAATTTTTCTGGTACTCACTGAAAAAATTGGGGTCTTGGCTTCACAACTTGGGCAGAGCCTCCCATGGATTTTACAGCGTCATTTACAGAAGCGAAATCCCCAGCTGCGCAAGCACCAAGAATCGCAGATCCAATCAAAACAGATTCTTTTTCCTGGGGAACGAGAACTGGCAAATTTAGAACGTCGGCTTGTGTTTGTATGAACAAAGGATTCTGGCACAAGCCACCGCAAACAAGCACAGATTCAATTTCGTATCCAGAATTTTTCAGAGATTCCAAAATGTGTTTGGTGCCATAAGTCAAAGCTTGGAGCGTGGCGAGGTACAAAGTCGCCAGATTTTCTTTGTCTGTCGATAATGACAAACCTGAAATCTTTGGGAATTTTCAGTTGTTTAGTGTAATTTTTAATGAGTTGAATTTTTGAGCTGTTTTTCGAAAATGAATTTGGGGGTTGATTTTTCAAAATTACCATTCCTCTTAGAGTTGGGTCAGACAGGGGAGAGCGATTTCCATGAAAATCTGGCCAAACATGTAGGTTTTCTGTGAGGACACAAAGATCTGGCAGTTTTTGTTGTTCGGCTGTTTTTCTTAAAATTTTCGATAGGTAATCTTGTATGTGCCTGAAAAAATTGCTTTTGTTCAAAATTTGTTGATGAAAGTGACACAAATGAACATTTGATGTAATTTTTCATACTCCATTAAGTTAGAAATATTTAAAAACTGAAAAGTTATAGAATTGCGCACTTAATGTTCTAAAAATTACGAGAGTATTTTATTTCAGAATAAATGCAGAAATTGTTAGTAATTTTATTTACGTTTGAGAGTCCAATGGAGGTATAATTTCTGGAGTTGCTGGATGAGTAGAAATAATGTGATCTAGTAGTTTTCCAGTTGCACTTTGGCCACCTTCATTGAGCCACATTCCTGGTACCATAGCACTGTAGTAAGGCCCCCAAACGCCTTCAATGAACATTGGTTTTTCATTGACGATCATATGGCAAGTTGAAGTCCCACAAATCAGACCTATATATTCATACATACAGATTCTGAATTCTGAACTGCCAAAATTCTGGGTATTTTTGAAATCTGGATTCCCACGGTAACTGAATTTTCATCAAAAAATTGGAACGCCTAGTTCGAATGCCAAAGAAAAAATGACGAAGAATTAAGACAAAATCTGACCTAATCTCGATGAGAATTTTCCGGAAACTCCTGGTGCTTTGCAGCCGAGCAAACCGAGACCTCCAGCATGGGCATCAATAATGGAAGTCGCCACCGGGGTGTTTTCCAAAAGACCAAGCTCTTTCGCAGCTTCTTCAGTCACTCCTGACCCAACACGCGATCCCGGAGCTTTCACATTTTCCCCAATTTTCCTCCAATTGTCCTCCCCCAAATCAGCCAAACCGATTTTCCCGAAAAAATCCGAATTCCACCCTGATTCCCCCTCACAGTCGTAATTCCATTTGCAAACCAAGGAGCAAAGAGACCTCTGCTCACAACCTGTAGCTCTCCAAGTCAAAAAGTCAGGCAGGTCCAAAAGGTGTTTTACACGTTTCCAGGAATTCGGAAGATTGCGTTTCAGCCAAAGAGTCTTCGGAGTTTCCATTTCCAAGGAAACTTTTCCTCCCACGAATTTCAGAATTTCGTGGTTCGTGGAGTTGATGACTTCTGCTTCGGCTCTCGCTCTGTGGTCCATCCATAGTATTATGTTTTGGCTGTCTTTTCCTAGGGAAAATTCATGTTGTGAGTTCGAAGCCTGTTTACTCTGAATGATAGGACATAAATGGATTTGATAACTGGAAGAATTATTCCAAATTTAAAGGAAAACACACCTGTTGGACTGACTGTCACAGGCGATCCATTTTCATCAAGTGCTACCAAAGAACAAGTTGCATCAAATCCTATCCCTCTTATTTTGTCTTTGTCCGTTTCTGAAACAACGGCCTGAAAATTTGATACAAACAAAATAAAGTATTTTCATCAAAAATTTTCCAGTTAGGCTCTGTGTCAAACGTTTTTCTTGATCACAGCAGTTTGCATAAACTTGGTCATATTGGTTAGATAAAGATAATTACTTACTTTTACGACATGACAAACTGCCCTCCAAATGTCATCAGATGATTGCTCGTAGTATTCGAATTGCACGTTGTAAGTTTCAATTGGATGTGTGGAAATTTTACAGATCTTTCCATCTGAAGAAACCAAAGCTGCTCGTGCACTTCCTGTTCCAACGTCCACTCCAACGTAATAATTCATCGCACTAAATAGTTAATTGGGGGTTTTTTTTTTTTCAATTTTGGAGGAAAATAATTAATTGGTGTGGATGGGATTGAGATTCAAATTGGTCGCGCGAGCTCAGCGAACTGTGCATGACCTGATACTTGATAAGACGTCGCCACGTGATTGCACGTGACGTACTTCTACGAGTTCCATTGAAAAAATTCGCGATTCTCGCTGATTCGTACCAGGAGCGGGCAAAGAGAAATACTTGCTGGAAAAAAAGAATCAAATTTTATCATTTTTTTGAATTTTCATCAGGAGTAAAGGCAAATTTAGAAAAATTTTATCTCCACACCTGAGAAAAATCAAAATAATTTAGTGTTAAAGTAATCAAAAAATGCATCAAAAATGTCGCCTTTCCTTTCTTTAACATAAATAATACTAAAAATATAACAGAATGAAAACCCTTGAAACAGAGAAAGAATAAAAATTTAGGTAGTAAAACTATAACATTTTCTCTCTTATTATTCATGATAATCGATATGGAGTTAGGAGTATTCGATAAATGATATAGAACATTTAGCGGTTCAAAGTTACTGATTCACTAAAAGATCACACACACGATATATAGTTGTTTATATTCTTATACATTTACGGAATTCAGTGCGATTTCATAACAATTAATTGATATTCATTAACTTCTTTGATTTGCTTAATTTAAATTTGAATTTGAAAATTTAAATTTGAATATTCAAATTGCTGCGCATGCGCGCACAGTTGATTTTCCCGCTTCCGGCTTTCTCATGTCCGGTCCGTTCACGTACATGGCCAATTTAGTTAAAGTTTTTTCGCTCGGAATTGACACGCCGTTCGCTTTTTCCGAGTTTTGTCGCGTCCCCGTCAAAATCCGGGGAAATCGCCAAACTTCTCGCGAAAAAAAACCTAAAAATCGTGTGCCAAATTTCGCGTTGCCGGACCGAGACATTCAAGTGGCGCGCTGCCATTTTATATTTAATCGGTCATTCCCGGAAAGTTTAAAATCCACGACGCGGGCTTTTGTACTTGTATGTGCTTTTTCTGCAAATCGCGGTCACGTCGGAAAAAAAGGCGACATTGGGAAGTGTTTTTTTTTTAGTGCAGAAAATGGACAAAGTGCAACTATAATGGATGCAGCGTTGCCCTGGTGACGGGGCTCCGAGAGACTTGCACATGCATTTCATAGTTTTTTAGGTCGCTGATCATGAATCTGAGGCCAAATTTGGAAAATTATTTTGTTAAAACAATTTGTTTTAACAATTACAAAAAAATACTTACTGAGATGCATATGCTTTTCATGGTTTATCAGGTCGCTAATCATGAATCTGAGGTAAAATTTGGAAAATCATTTTGTTAAACAATTTGTTTTAACAAATTATGAAAAAAACAATATTTACTATGATGCATATGCTTTTCATGGTTTCTCAGGTCGCTGGTCATGAATCTAAGGTCAAATTCGAAAAATTATTTTGTTTTAACAATTTTTATTAACAGATTATGAAAAAAAAAAATATTCACCAAGATGCATATGCTTTTCATAGTTTTTTAAGTCGCTGATCATGAATCTGAAGTCGAAATTGCAAAATAATTTTATTCAAACAATTTGTATTAACAAAATAATTTTGAAGTTTCGACCTCAGATTCATGATCAGAGACCTAGAAAACCATGAAAAGCATATGCATCTTGGTGAATATTTTTTTTTTCATAATTTGTTAATAAAAATTGTTAAAACAAAATAATTTTTCGAATTTGACCTTAGATTCATGATCAGCGACCTGAGAAACCATGAAAAGCATATGCATCATAGTGAATATTGTTTTTTTCATAATTTGTTAATACAAATTGTTTAAACAAAATAATTTTCCAAATTTGACCTCAGATTCATGATCAGTGACCTAAAAAACGATGGAAAGCATATGCATCTTAGTAAGTATTTTTTTTATAATTGTTAAAACAAATTGTTTAACAAAATGATTTTCCAAATTTTACCTCAGATTCATGATTAGCGACCTGATAAACCATGAAAAGCATATGCATCATAGTGAATATTGTTTTTTTCATAATTTGTTAATACAAATTGTTTAAACAAAATAATTTACCAAATTGGACCTCAGATTCATTATCAGCGACCTAAAAAATCATGAAATGCATATGCAAGTCTCTCGGAACTATCTCGGACAATTGTCCGAGAGAGTTCCGAGAGATTTCCGAGAGAGTTCCGAGAGAGTTGCGAGAGTGGACTCTCGGACCCCCGTTACTAGGTTGGATCCAAACACCCGATTTGCATTAACTTCGACAACAGCGATCCTCAAGCGATCTTGAGGCAACGAAAGGTCAGATTACGCCAAATTTTCGTGCTGGTTTCATTTTTGTTTGCGATTTTTCGAAATTGATCATTTTTATCGCCTTCCCTGTCGGGATTAGCGGGAAATTTCGCATCGCCGGTGCGGCGGGGGGGGGGGGGGGAGGAGGAACGGAGGGCGGAAGCGCCGCCATTTTTTAACGGCCACTTCCGGCAAATTTCAAATCCGCGACGCGTGACTCGACCGTTAACAGAAACTTATACTTATATATTATATATTTCTCACCCTCATGCAGATAGATTTGCAACTTTTCAGTGTTAAAATTCAGGCACACGAAATCAAAGCAAGTGATTAGTGTTATTAATTTCATGAACACTGTTGATAGACTACGTAACGCAACAGAATTTCAAAAAAGTATCGAAAAAACTCGATCTTTTTTCTAACCTAACCTACCCCTACAATTTCCGCTGCAGTCCGCCATTTTGGTTTTCGTTGTTTTGTTTGTTTTTATCGGTTTGCAGCTGTTATTATTGTTTGTTTACAACTCGATAACCGCGTGTTTCGAGAAATCTTTCATGAATCTGAAATCAATCTAAATGACATTGATTGTTGTTTAGTCAAGTGGTGAAAATTGGGGTATTCTAACTTCAGACATGGTGCGATTCAAAAACAGGTAAAATCCGTCAAACTCGACGTTAATTTTAAAAATAATTCAGTGTTACGAAATACTTTATTTATTTTATTTTTTTTTCATTCAACAAACATATTTTGTAAAGGCTTTGTTTTTATACTCCTGATATATTTTATTGTGTGTATCGAATAACTATTGAAATGATAATTATATTTGCTCTTATTGTTATGTAGATTTTAAAACAATTTTCATACAATGTAACATTTTTCATACTATAAAATTGATTATTAAAAAATTTGAATTGATTTAATATATAATATTCACCGAGAAGATAAATAATAAAATTATAAGTATAAAAAAAACATGTTATGTTCATTTTGTTTGTTAAAAATACATAAATTATTAAAAAAATGTTATAATTGAAAATAAAATTATACATGTAATGTCCATTGATAGATAAATCCAAAAATAATATAAGTGTACATGTTTTTCATAACTAGAAAAAAGAGTAAAATAATAGTGCAAAATGAAAAGAAATAAAAAATTGGTATAAATAAAATTTAGTACTAAAATTATGAATAATATAACAGAATCAATAAATTATATTACACAATAATAATTAATTGTATTATTTAATAATTATTATACCGTTATATAAAATATCATGCAATTTTGAGAAAACATTTTATAATGTCATAAGTAAAAACTTAAAAATGTTGAAAATTTTTGAGTATTCAATTTTTTGCAATTACAGCTAAAGAACCTACAAATTTTCACACGTTTGAAATAATATTTTTCTGAAAAACTTTTATTTATAACTTTTCATGATTTTATAATTTTCATTCCAGGTATGTAACCATAGAAATTTCGGATGAATTCGATCTGGAAAAAACTTTACACATTAAAGCTGCTCATTTCCAAAATGCAATTCAAGACAAAGTTCAAGAACTTTATGGAGATCTTGGACGAGCTGCGATAAAACAAGGATTTAACGGTAAAAAAGAGATCTTTCAGCAATACATGGAATATCGTATTTAGTAATATACACATGTATAACATTGAATTGAATTTCAATATACAAAATATATCAAAATTAAAGCATAATATTATATATATTTTTATTCAAATTTTCATTATAATATAAATTATTTCTTTTTTATCATAAAAAATATTTCGTAATATCTGTATATTGAACATAGTATGAAATATTGAAGTATAATGTTCCAATAACAAATTTTTCTATGAATTTTTGTCTCTTTTTTCAGCCAAATATTGCAATCCTCAGACTCGAATTGCAGTCATCAAAGTTCGACACGGTCCTCATAAATTCATCATCGATGCGGTTCCATTAATTGAAAAAATAGGCAAACTGCGAGTGAAGATGAAAATTCTGTATGTTGGTGCATCGTTGAAACATTGCTACTTGTTCATTAGAGTGAGTACCATTTTATTTTTCATAATAATAGCATGTTCTCTGATTTTTATTATTAACAATGAAAAATGAATGAATGTCAGTTACCAGGTTTACGAATACAAAGTTACTGTAAAATTTAGGTATCAGAAAATTAAAATTTCAAAAAATGCTCGTTTGAATTCTCTGGGAAATTTTTTGATTGAACAAGAAAAATGTTGTTCTTTGGTATTGGATTTTTCTCTAGAAATTATGAAAAAATGTATTTTGAATTTTATTTATTCCCTGATAAAATTTGAAATGAGAATACATAATTTTTCAAAGTGTTTCTGAAGAAAAAAATGATTTTTCAGAGACACCAGCAAAAAAATTTGGAATTGATGTGGGCTAACACCAAAAGTGAGGAAAAAAGGGCAGAGCTGCAAAAAGCATTAATGACACTCCATCCGAGTATGGAGTATTTTCACTGATAAAATATTCATACGAGAGTTACTTTTGTTATGTAGAGAAGCACATATTTTTATTAAAAATTTATGCGGAAAGTTACGCAAAGTCTTGGACTTCCTCATCGTTCTCCCAAACGAGAAATGCTCGTTCTTCGATTTATTTAGCAACCTTGACAAGTGACAATTATTACTTTGAGTAAACAAGTGATGTAAAAAAAAAAAAAACTAATGGCACATGCTGAAGTTATTGAAGGAAATGACTTTGTAGTGCTGACTAGATGAAATCTTTGGTTTTTGAATAGATAAACCAAATTTTCTCATGGAATCATTGAATGATTTATGTGCTTATGAACGCATGATAATACAGGGATTTTGAAAATATAAATATATTTTGTAATGTAATATTATAGTATATAACACTATTTACATCACTATTTTTTCTAATTCTTTTATTTTACAGTAATTTCTGTAAAATTTCTGTAAAAATTTTCTGCTCTGAAAAAGTAATTTCAGTAAAAATAAAAATAAAAAAAAAAATATATATATATATTTATTATTAGAAATTTAGAAGAATGTAGTCAATTCGGATTTTTAATACAAAATATTTAAGATTTTGATAATTTTTTATTCAAAATATCAAAATCACAAAATCCAGAAGTATAACTATTTTGAATTTTATTATTTCCTGCCTTTCTTTTTGACTTTTTTTTTTCTTATAACTGAAATTCAATAGAATTAATTTTTTATTAGTCGATATAGCAATGAGGTGTATGTTTGTACTTAAAATTGTAAATCATAATTTCTTTATCTAAACAGAAATTTTTTTATTTGTTCAATTAAAAAAAAAAAAAATCAATCTCGTTCATTTACCTTTTTTTTTATACAGGGATATAAATAAAATATATATCATATATTTTATGCATATGTATTTGAATATTTGATGTTTTTTATAAATAATTCTTTATATTTTAAAATGAATAACAAAGTTAGCCCTGAATTCATGCGAATAAATACAGAATATTGTATTTTTATTCGTAATATTATTTGTAAAAATGAAACCGAAAGAAAATCATGCAGAAAAATTTTCCCGGTATAAGTAATTTATGACCGCGCATTGAGCAATCTTTTCACGCGTTTCGGAATTGCGAGAGTTTGATTAGGGAAGTCCAAATATGGACCATCTTTGATGGTACGTCGAAAACGGCCCACGCTCCTTTCACTCTCATTCCGTTTCGGCGCGTTCCCTGCTTTTACTATCTTAACAAAATTTACGACTCGCTTCAATTGGTTTTTTATACATTTTTTACGTCTGCGAAACGTTCGAGGAAAAAAAAGGGCGAATGTAAACAAAAGCGACATCGTAAAAAGGGAGGCTTTTATTGAATCGACGTCCTGCGTTTAACGACTTTTTATATAGTTAAAAAAGTGGCATGAAAAGCCGCTAATTATCTCTATTATGCTGATTTTAATTGCTGATCAACCGGCGATTTGTCTCTTATTTTTTCCAAGAAATTATGTTCTTTGTGTCGAATGGGAAAAAAATTGTGGTGGAGGATGGAGAAATTAAATACTATACAAAGATCTTGAAAAGTTTCAGGAACTCATTTAAAGTCATTTGAAATTTCTTGGAGTTTGTGAAACTTGATGAAATTTGGACACAGTTTTTGTCAGTGTTCAAGTACAGAAATTACAATATAACAAATCTTGAATATGAATTAAAAAAAAAATTTTACTATGATTTATAGAGATTTGAAACTATGATGTTTGAAAAAACTGTTTAAAAATCTGTAGAAATACCAGGAAATACTGCAAATTGTATGTATACTGAAAAAATGGTAAAAATACTTCGCATCATTGGAAATCTCTATTAAAATTCTATGAAATACTTGAAATAATCATTATTTTTCACATATTTTCGGGATTTATACGGATAAAAAGATTTTCTGGTATTTAAATAAATTTCTAGATGTGTTTTAAGAATTTGTCGTTCTAGGATTAGAGGTTTTATACATTTCAAGTAACTTTACAGATTTTCGAGAAAATAAAAACGAAATAGATTCCAGTATTTTATTTGTATTTGCCAAAATGTTGTCTTTTTTCGTAAGTTTGTAGTGTTTAATGCTCTTTCTTCTTTTTTATTTTCACCTATAATTTACTCACACCGTAAAATAGTACCTCAAAAAATGAAAATGATGATTTAAAACTAGAATTGATATATATTTGTGAAGTTCTTAGGTCATCAATTTTCCTGATGACCAAAACGTGATAAATTTTCGTAACTAGAGACGGCATTTCCCTATTTTTGCCCGGGGCGGCAAAATGTCTAGCTACGTAGCTGTTTGTAGAGAATATCCCAAAAGAAGATCAATAACACCGCGTGACCTCAAAAATTACAAAAAAACGAAACCTGTCTAGAACGATTGGTAATCACCCCCTAAATACTTCCTTCAAACGTTTTTTCAAGGTTAGCCCCCGTTTTCGTTCAATTAATTAAATAAATTTTTTTTGAACGCATGCTCTAAATCACGTAATATTGGTCCTTTTTTCTCGAACAAAAGACGATTTGTGTTCTCTAATTACCCTTTTTACATTTCTGCGACAAAGTATGTCGAAATCTGCACACGAAAGTCGAATGGCGTGCAGATTTCGACATATTTTGTCGCAGAAATGTAAACAGGGTAATTAGAGAACACAAATCGTCTTTTGTTCGAGAAAAAAGGACCAATATTACGTGATTTAGAGCATGCATTCAAAAAAAAATTTATTTAATTAATTAAACGAAAACGGTGGCTAAATCTTGAAAAAACGTTTGAAGGAAGTATTTAGGGGGTGATTACCAATCGTTCTAGACAGGTTTCGTTTTTTTTGTAATTTTCAAAGTTGTTTCTGGGCACCCAGTGTAATAATTAGGTCGAAAGCTTGTGATTGATAATACAAATTATGGCTATCTACCACTGAAATTTCGAAGATGATTGGAAATTACTTGAATAAATATATAAAATCATTAGAAAAACGTGACCTTCGCAAAATTAAAATGACCGTTTCTGATTACAATGTTACAGTGTAATAATGTTTAGATCTTTTCCTAAGTACATTGTACGTAAACTTTTCCAACTCCTCAAAACTCTCTAATCTCAGATGTCGAGAGAATGTCGAGCACTTAGGGATTGGCCTTCCAAGGGAGATATTTTACAGGAGATTGGATAACAGTAGAGATAAACGCGAGACGAGTCCTCCCACTGATTCCCTATCAACCCACGCTTTTCGTCATTTTCTTTCCAAGGACACCGAAGGTCATTTGTATGCGAAAATTTCGCTGCGATCATTCGATGACGATTGCGCAACGTTGCTGCCAAGGATCCGTTCGCTGGGCTCAACTTGGCGCCCATTATGGAATTTCATTTCGTATTCCAAGCGGGCATCACTCGCTCGCGCGTGCATATACCGTTTTTCATTCCGAGAGCTCTTTGTTTTTTATTTCTTCTTTTTTCCTCATCGACGCTACGTCGCGTTATTGTAAAAGCAAGTGCGTTTTTTCGTAACGTTTCGACACCAGCTGAATTAGCGGTGTCTGCGATGACGAGAAAAAACTTGGATGTCGAAGTATGAGCCGAAGGTTTTCGTGTACTTGAGGTGAAATTTCGAATTTGGAAATGAGGAATTCGAAATCGGTAGATCGAATTTCGATTTTGGAATTTGGAATGCCGTCTTTACAATAATTAAACCAACGAATTTTGCTATCGAAATTTTTGAAAGATACATTTATGAATGTATACTTGGAGATTAAGCAAGGAAACCTTGAGGACTATGATTTTGGAAAAATCAGGAAGGAGTACATAAATCAAACCTGAAAAACCCGGAAAGTATATAAGATAAGATGCTGAAATTTAATATTGCGGTATGCAGAGACCAGAACAAAAAGGAAAGAAGAACTTGATGGATGGGAGGAATGCATTTCGCTCGAGGGAGCAAACAGCTTAAATAAACTATTTGGTTTTTTATTATTTTCATATGCACAAACGAGATTGAGAAATTAACCAAGGAAAAAACAAAAACTCCAATCTGAGACAGATGAATTGTAGAAATAGGATAAATAGAAAACATGGAACAAAAATAGGTATAAGGTCTTTGGAATCATCAAGATTTGCATATTCATCTTATTTCATGAACCTTTTAAAAATGACATCTCGTTTTCAATATCTCTCAGTAGGTATTTGTTTTTTTACTATTTGTACTGTTTTAATGAATACATCGTATCTATATGGTTTTTAAAATAGATTCATGCAATGTGATGCTCTAGAATTTAATTTTACACAGATTTTTTAGTAATTTTCCGGGTTTTTGAGATGATTGTATCTATATCTCCAGTATTACTCGTATTTTTTGGCATTGATGAATTTTTTCATGATTTTTTAGTATCTTGAAAGATGTTTAGTATATTTATGGATTATTATACATAAATTTTTAGAACACGATGTTCGAGAATGCAAATTTTCATAAATTTTTTATGCTTGAATAGGTTTTCGAGCAAATTCATCTTAATGAATTCCACAAAATCATTAGTCGATTTCTAAGATACTACAATGCTTGGATTTATATTATAACAGAGAATCATCGACCTAAAAAAATTGTTTTAAACAATTGCTGGGTTTCGAGGCAACTTTCACTGAATCCTTCTCGATATCCTAAAAATCCTTGAAGGATCTTAACCGGAATTGACGTGAGTGCTTGCATTTTAGTCTGGCGAACATACCTCCTTCTTCGCGTGCCAAGACCTTGCTGCTATGCGTGTTTTCACGAGATTACACCCCAATTCAGTTTCGAGCTATCGCACAAGAAAGCACGCCAACGCACTTGTGTATACATGCATATTGTATATACGTTTCATCCTCCAAACGAGTCATACAGGATGTAGTATCATAATTCAGCTCCTCTCCCATTATAGGAAAATTTCAGAGTTGCCGCGGGAATGCGCGAGGGAAATAATTCCTGTACGCACAAGAATTTCTTTTTCTTCCGCCGCGGGTTTCAAACGAGAAAACGTTTTTCGCTTTCGTTTCTTATCCGCAATTAAAAGTCTTTCGGAGAAAGATAAGAGATTGCGAAAAAATGGCGCGTCGTGGAGAAAGCTGACGAATTCAAAAGCCCGGCTCGTCGGTGCTTCCTTATAAAGAGTACGGAATGAGGCGTGTATCCTCAATTTCTTTCAGAGATTCGACAGAAATTTGTTTGGAAATTCATCGATTTTTTGGTCGAGAATGGGTTGAAATGATTTTTTCGGGAAATGTGGGATCGGTGTTCATTTTTGGCCTGTTGTATGACTGGAAGACTTGCTTGAATTTGTTTCGATTTGAAACATTGATACAGGATTTTTCTCACAGGTCACTCGTGTGACCCTTCGCGACCACTAGTGACTAATCATGACCGCTGCTGGTGACCACTCCTGACCCCTCGTGACCGCTCGTTACCTATACTTTTTACTATACTTTATACCATACTTTTTCTGTGATTTTTGCAATATCATACTGTAATATGGTAAAATATTGGAGAGAGTCGAAAATGTATTGTAGATTTTACAAAATGATAGGAATTCTCCCAATGCGTGTACTTACATGTTCAGTATTTTGTCTTAATACATAAAAGATTATATTATGCAAACCGAGAAACAAATTATAAAAAGTAAATTACTTTATTTTGTGTTTCACTATACTGGATGGTGAATCTTTTACAATTTATACTGCACAATTTGCGTTCTGTAGGTTTTAAAATTTCCAAATATATCTAGCAAAAGCTGGCATACATATTCTAATTTTTACAATATTTATATTTTTTGTTGTTGTACAATATTATATTCAGTAAAATAAAAATGATGTAATTTGCCATAACATTGTAAAACCTGCAATGTTATTGTAAAACTTGCAATATTCTAGTACTTTTTACTACATACATATTATGTCAGGAAGTACAAGATCTTTTCATAGTTTGTACTGATTCTGGAAAAATGAAAAGTCTTACACGATACTGAAAATCCATAACTCTTTAATTTCAGAACATAGAATGATGAAAATCCTCAAAGAAGTTCATATAAATATACAACTTTTTAAGTATACTAGAGGATCCTACAAAATTTTATAAATGATGGAAAATATTTAGGGACATCTAAAAATACTAGAAGTGTATAAGTTTTCGAAATTTATGTAAGTATGATTTTTTTGAAATTTCGTAAAATTGCTTTAAATCCATATCATTTCAAATCCCAGAGCATTAAATTGCAAGAATCTTTAAAAGAATTAAGGACAACGGAGAAAAATCTTTGTAATTGTGGAAGTAAAAAAATATATGAACGATACTAAAAATACCGGAAATCTATGAAGTATGTACTCAAAATCTATGAAAATCCTCTTCTCTGACAAAATGATCGAAATACCAATTTATTAAGCAAGTTTAAAATAAATTTATCTAAATTATTTAGAAAATAATTTAACATACAATCATGTACTCGTTCGTGACCATGAATTGAGAACCCTCGATTTGTACGTAAAAGTAATAAATGTGGTTTTGTAATTATATCTCGAATTTTAAAGTGAACTTGAAAATTTAATAATTTTACCCGAAAGAAATTTCTTTCAAATATAATGATGAATATTTTATATTTTCAATTTATTTCAAGGTATTCTATTTTTGAAAGAATGTCAGGCTTGAAGATTGTTTCTCATGGAGAATTTTTTTGCATTTTCAGAAGTTTAGAATTTTATAGTATACTCTTGAAAATCGCTCATAAGTAAAAGGAAATTTCGAAATCAGAGCTTTTCGAATTCAAAATTCTAGAGTGATCACTTCTTTTTTTTTTGTATTCATGCATAGCAGGCTTAAGATTCTGGATTCTACATTCTAGAACCTAATTGTAAGATATAAGGATTTCGAAATTTGAATTTAAAGATTTTAGAATTTCATATCATGGAATTGAGTTATTGAGAAATTTATTTTTCTAAAAATTTGAAATTTTCGTTCTCACAGTCGAGAAATCTGGAGATATATTTTCACAGATTTGATCTAGAACTCTATTCCGTAAAGATTGGAATCCAATCAAAGAATCTTTCAATTGACATTTACTAGAATCTTAGAATTCTATTCGTGAAACTCTGGGATTTCGAATGCCATAATTTCAGACTCAAAATAACAGAACCTTGCACTCTCTTTTTTAGAGTACTCGAATCTTCATTTATCTAGGATTCTATATTCTATAATCAAAATTAAATAGAATTAAATTTACATAAAAAATGTTTTGCAATAGATTAAAAAGCCTTGTAATTAGGATTAGCAAATTTACAAAAATAACCTCATAAATGATCAAAGAAACGATTTGAGTAAAATTTTGCATGAATGTACATCAGAATCTTTGAATAAAATCACACACTTTTTTCACTCCTAGGGGGGGGGGGGGGGGGGCGTGTGTTCGTAGATTGCAGTACACCCAAATGAATTATGAATGAATCATCATAAAATTAAATAAAAATTTGTAAAGCGAAAAATTCCAAAGTTTTTTCGAATCTCACTTTCAAAAAACCATGCTTCTCCATTCGACCCAAAACTTTTCGCTACCGTCAATATCGCCGCACCTCAAAAAAAAGTACGCCAATATTTTACTGCGCTATTTCAGGTCAAACGTTTCCTTCGCGACTTTTCCATGACCTGCGGTATTTTCTGCGAGCCCGAAAAAAGAATCCTTTAAAAAATATCTTTTTTCTACTTAGCGGGGACTTTTTGCGAGGCCGTGAGTAACATTTCTCTGCATAATGCATGGCGGTTATAAATTTCGCTCGTTGGTTTCGAAGCCCGAGGGTAAAAAAATGGCCACTCGCGAGTTTATACGCGCCATCTCGAGATTTCGACCAGCTTTTCGCCATCGACTTGGCAATCATCATTTTGACGAGGGAAGAAGAAGACGATGAAGAAGAAGAAGCTGAAGCTGAAGAAGAAGAACAGAACGAAAGAACCAACTCGCGAGTGTAGGTACAACAAGGCCATGACCGTTATGTCCAGTGCGCACACCCAGAGCACGAGTAGCACCGTGGTCGTCAACAAAAACTACTCTATCTCGCGCAGCTAAATAAAATGCATCGCTTTTATTCGCCACGTGAAATGGCTCTAAATCGCAGTTATTTCTCTGGGATCGAATAAAAGCATAACGGCTGTAGGTTGGACAAGGCAGGGGCGAAGGGGGGTTATGGAGGGATCGCCTTCTTGAAAAAATAATATACATTCAAAGGAGGATGATTGCATCGATCTGGTTTTTATTTATGCCAATTCAATTTTTCAAGCTTTTGGCTTAACAAAAAATAGGAAATACGTAGGAGAAGAATACATGGATATATTTGGAGCATCCTTTTTTACACATTATACCTTTATACTGTTCGTACCATTTAGTTTCGCATTTTTAAACTCTCTTTAATCGGTAATGGATGATAAGTGATGAGAAATTATACACATTTTGGGAAAAAGTACCACTTAAGGAGATAATTTTCACATCTAAGTTTGCGTTATTTTCATTTTTGATTTTAGCATATTTTGGACCACTCTTTTCGATGAACGTCGATGATTTTTTTTATCCATTTTTTCTGATCTCCTGGGAATATTATGGGTTCGCCACGTTTAAATGCCGCGTATTTTTCAACCGAATCCTTTACTTTTCTTCTGCATTCGATGCTCGTAAAATTTGAGCCAACGTATAGGGCATTTAATTGGGCAGCAGCTTGATTGAAAGCATTTTCAGTCTTCGATTCAAATGCTTGTGCGCCGTCTTTAGAGATAATCTTATAGAAGATTTTGAGGAATTTCGTTTCTTGTTCTATCGTAAATTGGCGTTATTGTTCTGTAAATAGAGGAAAAACGCATTTTATATTCCAAGAGTCCTCTTCTTATAATTAAAAAGTGCTCAAAGTAAACGTTTCTTATGTACACATATGTATCATAAACGCTTCAGAAGAGTACTCGAATGTTAGTCGAGATTTTTACACAATTTCACGAATCAAAAATTAGGTTTCAGTGAGTCATTCAAACATCCTCAAAGTCATCTTTTTATCCTGCAGATGTTCTCAGAATGCACAAATTTGCATGGAATCAAACTTAAGAAGATCGTATTTAGGAACTATAAATTCTAGAATACAGGTTTTTGGAATGTTGCACCATATGATATCAAGCATAGAATTTTAAATGATGGAATTCAGCACACCAAAGTTGTGAATTTTTGAAAAGAGTTGAGAAGAATCGCTAATTCTGCAACAAAGAATTTCAGAGCTCCTAATTATACAGTATAACGTTCGAGAATTCATGGTTACATTTTAACACACAAATTATGAGATTCTAAAATAATTTTGAATATAAACTTTCGAAAATTTTAATAAAATATACAGTCATAAAATATTTCATTCTAGAATGTAGAAAGTCAGACTTCGAATGAATGTAACAGAGAAATTCAAGATTGACCATTCAAGAATAGAAAACTACAAAATTCTTAATTATAGGGTTTGAACTTTTAGAATTTTATAATTTTATACTTTAGATTGGAACTATACTGATATATTGAACGGTATGAGTTTACAACATAGGAATATGAAATTTTCGATCCTTCTGTAGGTTTTGAATTCTAGAAATCCATGCTGTTTGATTGACGCTATTTTCAATATATTTCTGTAATTATAAAAAATAGAAGTTTCACGTTTTAGAAGATTCAGAGTTCAAAATTTCAGAATGTATGTAATTTCAACTTTAAATTGCCACAGTATGAATTTTTGATTGGGAATCATGGAAATTTATAATACTGCAGTTAATGATTTCACATATTTAACTTTTAGAGTAAAACTCTATTGATTCCAAATTTTAACGATTATGAGATTTATAATTCTGATAATAATTGCCTAATTGAAATTTGTATTTCTGTAACTCTACGATTATCAAACTCTACTATTCTGGTATTTATAATCATTGATTTTGTGGCATGGAATTGTAAATTTTCCCACCATAGAATATTAATTGTGAGGGCCTAAATTTCCACTGTATAGAATCTAAGTTTGATAGGACCTAAAATAGATATCTAGAATTTCGAACTGTAGAAGATAAACGACTGAAAATTAGAAAGATGGCATTCTGAAAATCTGAATTCTAGAATATAGGTTTCTCTGATATTCAATTATTATCGATAAAAAAATGTGTAATTTGACTACTTCTGCCGGAGGGGGGGGGGGGGGAATTCATCCCCCTAACCCCCCCCCCCCTCTATTTACGCCACCGATTACCATGATTAGTTGTATTCTACACGATATTGTTAGAATTCAGTTTGAGATAGTTATTATTCTATGGCAGTATGGTTGCGGATGAGAAAATTTTCATAAATACTATTTGTTTATATAAAATATTATGTAATTGGTCAGTAAACATAAGACAGCTTAAATTAATATTGTTACTTAGTAAAAACAGTTGATTCAGCTCACAAGACTAGTATTTTTTGATGGCTGAGTAAACCCCCAAAAAATGTTTCGAATTCAAGAAATTTGTATACATCAAATAAAAACAGCATGAGTTGTTGCTTTGGATTTTTTAAATTTAACACTTAATAATGCAGTTCCGATGCAGAAAAGGAAAACAGCGATTTTCAAAGAATTCACCATAATGGTTCAAACTTTCAGAAGTTGAAGACTTGTCACTTGTAGTTATCGCAAGTTCTAGAATGACAAATTTCGACGGTTTATATCCTGGGCCGAGTCGATAATTCGAGTAATATTCTCAAGCGAAAAATAAGTACTGAGATTTGCAAGTCAAAATTTAAATGCTCATCAACATTAGTTTTGATAAGTTCAATTTAATGAACAACTAATGAAGATACTGAATAGTTTCTTCTGTAAATACCTGACATCGAACAATTTTTATGCACAACTATTATATTCGAAAACTTGGAGCTGGTAAACGAATTTTTTTGAAATTACTTGGATGATCAGATGTACTCTTAAAAAAGTTATTACTTATCTTTAACTCAGGAAACTTCAGCAATAGCCATTAATGTTCAATTTTTCTACAATATCTTCTAATTTACAGACGTGATAACTGACTATCATATACTATTTTCTCATTTGTCTACAGAGCCTAATTTTCATTTAATATACTGCTATTTTAGATGTAATTTTTCCTAAAGTACAAACGGAACCGATATAAGAACGGTGCAATATGTTTTTGAAGAAGATGATCTCAAACGAATTTCAAATTGCAATAGCATTGTCATTATATTCTTAATTTGGAACGGGAAAACCAACTGCTTCAATTCATGATAATTAAGATAGAAAAACACATTTGCCAAAGTCGCAAAAAAATATAATTTTTTGCATGGTCCCATTGGTCAAAAATCGTATTTCCTTTATGTTATAAAAATTGCATTACTATCCATCAGCTTGGTTGAATTTAAATTTCATATTCGAGATGCATACTGTATTTTATAAACTGATGAGAAATAATGAACTTTTTTCAACTCTTGACATTCAGAAAAGTGATATTTATTTCTCGATACATATTGAAAAAACAAATAAAAATTATATTTTACCGTCCTACAATCTTGGTAAAAAGTTGTTTGTCAGTGAGACTTGATTATTTTTATAATTTTTCAAGTTTCCTTTTTTTTTTGAAAGTCACAAGTTCAGAGGCATGATTTTGTGCTCGTATTACTTTTTGGAAAATCATGTGTACTGAGATTTTGAATATTTTGTGAATTCTAGAATTTCGTGCATTTAGAAATTTACAAATTTGTGTAAAAATGAATGGTGTTTTTATAGATGTTTTATAGATTTCTTATATTTATATGGATTGCTCAAACTATTTCTAAAATTTGATGCTATATAATTGAAATTTTCATTGATTCGAAGTATATAAATAGATTATTCGAAAAACTACTTTTTATACAAATTTCCATTGCTTTCATTATTTTTTGTATTTTTTATTATTTACACAATTTGAACGATATTACTGCATTTTCATATGTTCCAATGTACGTTTTGAGAATTCAATTGTCTATGATTCGAAGTGTAAAAAGTTTTTGAAAAAATTATGTCTACGTATTTGCGACTTCATTTTAATTGTTCGCAAATTTCTGTAACATTTCTTATAGCTGTTCAACTTTTCTGTGTGTCATAAATTTTTCCGGTTGACCAAAATTCCAAAAGTCATATTTCCGAATCCGATTTTTCAAAGGCACAACTTCTGAAAAATTGAAAAAAAAATGTGTTACTAAAAAATGAAAAGCTTGTTATGCAAGAGATTATCGAACAAGTTCATTTTTCAGTCGCACTAAAACATTGGCAACTATTGATCGCCAAACTACACTGTTAGAAATTTTTCTTTTAAACTTAAGAGATTGCCTTGTAAGCAGATTTCCCATGCCATCTATTAAATTGTCTATTGAAGTTATGGATGAAGAATGATGAAAATAATGAACCTGCTATGAAATCGAAGTGTTATTGTAATGTATAACATACAATAAAATTATTTTAACTTCATATTTATCGATGTGAATGTATATTTAAACTTTTATAAATTTAAGTGGATTCAAGGGGTAATATACCTTTTTGGGCGGACGTATTGAGGATAGTTTGGAGTAGCTTTTAAGGAATGTAGCAATAATGCTAAGTCACAAAAGTTATAGTTTTTAAAAGTATATTGTCCACTTGAAAAAACAAGTATTCGTTCATAAAAAAATATCAATAATTGGCGGAATTATGGCTTTTTCCCCGAAACAACTTTTTTTTTGAAGAGGCTTGAGGTAACCACGATTCAAGTCGGACAAGTCAAGCTAAATTGGAAATTCCAAAAAATTTCATTAGTCTCAGAATGTATCTAGTTTTTGAACGATTGAAAAAACAAATATTATGTTTTTTCTGTATGCCAGGACGTTTTCCCCGAGATTTAGATTTTTTGAGCTCTGAAAATGTTATTAAAAAATTCTCATCTGCAATTTTCTATAAAAAAGCGATCGTTGAAGAACTAGATACATTCCTAGACTAATGAAATTTTTTGGATTTTCTAATTTAGCTTGACCTGTTCGACCTGCATCGTGGTCACCGCAAGCCTCTCCAAAAAAAAAAGTTGTATCGGGGAAAGCTCTATAACTCTGCGAATTGATGATATTTTATTATGAATAAATACTTGTTTTTTCGAGTGGACAATACAATATTCAAAAACAATAACTTTCGTATCATAACATTATTGCTCATACTTGAAAATATATTCTAAATCATCCTCCATACGTCCGGACAAAAACGTGTATAACCCCTTATATATATTACGTTAAATTCAGTAGACGAATTTAGAAAAAAAGTCTTGTAAAATCCATTTAATAATAATCAAAGCTATCGAAAATAATGTATCCAACAAAAAAACAATAAATTTAATGCAAATTTCTCTGAAATCCTTTTCACATAAGTATCCATGAAATTTCCAACACGATTTTAAGAGAAAGTCTATGAAAGATGTTTGGAATTCCAAATTTTTTTCGACAGTGTGTAACTCTTGTCCTCCATTCTTGAAGTCTTCTTGATCGGAAGCTGTGGTGCAAAGAAATTAGTAGCCTTTTTTTTTTGGATGTCGACTTCGAGCCCTGGCTCAAGATATAACCTTCACCCTCTGGAGAAATCAATATTTTTCCTCGGTGCGAAGAATTTCAGTGCATCAAGTCCGAAAGGATTTACGTAGTGAATATGTAAGATAGTGGATCGCAAGCGTCTGACGGTGTCGGAAGAAGCCATGAATTTCACTTGTTCGGATCCATAAAACTGGCCTGATGAAGCGGCTCGCTCGGAAAACGCGTTCGTCGTCGTCGATGGACATTCTTGATGGTCAGCGTCGTCGTCGTCGCCGGCGCCATTCCTTCCTTTGCTGCCCATGCATGCCCGTGGCGAGCGCCTCTTCTAATTTATTCCCTTATTCGCCTTCTTATTCCTCGATTCTCACGTCCGTCCGTTCGTTTTTCGCATCGGCGAACTCGCAATCTCCGGCCAAGATTAGAAGGACGCTTTTTTTTCCTTCCATCCGCCGACGGAAATAGCATTGACGCGCTTTGTTTATTCGCGGATCCGTAATGCCGATTCGTAAATCTCGTTTACGGCACCCATCTTACACGGGAAAATTATTTCCCAAGGACGTTTTTCCGATCTGACTTTCAAATCCAGCATTTTTTTGTGCAAGGCTGGGTCCAAAAAAAGACTCGTAATCGAATGTAACTGATGATTCTTCCGCACCTTTGTTATTATGCAATTGATGTGCAATGGGTATGAGCGTGACGCGGAACGTAAGGTTTTTAAATAGGTTTTATTCGTTTTTTGTTGTTTGGGAAAACTGCGTGATTGTGAAATTGAATGTAGAATCGCTTTTGATTACTGTACTGAACGAGAACACGATACTTGTGCTGAAAAAATGGGGAGAGTTGGGAATTGCATAATTTTCCTTTATAAAACATATTTCACGTCGACTGCGCAATTTATAATAGTAAATTACAAAAAGTGCTGGTTCCCATACGAGTTCAAGGCCGAAGGTTCAGCCGACCCAGGTAAACCACAGCACGAAGCAGCTCCTCCAAAACCTTAAATTCGTGCAGATTCTTCCCCATTCCCTCGCTGTTATTTTCTCCCCATCCGGCTCCTCCAGAGCGTGACCTCTTCCAAACCAATTAATTTTCCCTCAGGCGTGACGTTTTTTCAATTACGCCCGTTACTCCTCGGCTCTTCGAGATTTCCGCGCCTTTGTCCCTTGCAGCACGTTTCATATTCCCCGGGTTCTTCAGCGGCGTAATACGTTAATTTTCCGACCCGAATTTTCTTCGTATCACGTCCTTGAGGAGTGACATAAAAGTCCCCAACTCTCGTTGCATCTCCCCTTTCCTTGTATCTTTCTTTTGGGTAGACGTAGAGAAAGATTTGTGGAAAATGATGATTAATTTCGAATTACTTTGTTCAATCTCTTTGAGCCAAATGTTGATTCATGGATACAAAAAATATGAATAAAGGATGGAGAGGAAATTAACAAAGCAGATTATATAGATGCACAAGAAATAAATGCAGGATGAAGAATGAAAAAATGAAGTGATAAAAAAATCCTAAGCTCAACTTGAATCATTTTTATCCTTTAGTTGAAATGTGACACTTATCAGGAAGAATCTAATTTTATTATTACAGGAATTGTATACATGTATTTTTTTATATTCGTGCGTTCAAATTTTCACAGTAAAATCCCTACGAGCTGAGAATTTTTAGTCCACAGTCAAAGGAAAATATCGCAGTCTAGGGGGTGTAATTTGCACTATATCACTTGAAATGTTTTTTTTTTCGAGTATTTTTTAAGAAATAAAATTCAATACGACGTTGGAATTGATTTGATTTAAAAAACAAGAGAAAGAAACAGTTTTGCAGGCTATTTTGAAGAATTACGATTAATTTTAAATTGTTTTTCAAGTGTGTACGAAAACTTGAATAGACGTTCACTATTTTTTAAGTTTTTGAGTGTGCCCTAGGAGAGTTTGAAAATTTTTTCTATTTTTGATTAGAAGATTACAGTTCATTTTCTGACGTTCAGACATATTCTAGCATATCATTGATTATAGACATAGTTCTATTGCATCATTGATATTATTGATTATATTTGTCACGATAATGTATGGATGATTTTTATAAATGACCGTCACGTATTCTTTGGTCACATGACGGTCGCCTCTTTTACACTTGAATGTTGTTTTTTTATTCCTCAAAATGTTAAAATCTACTTGTCAACTATATAATATATCATATGGCAGAATGAAAAATTGCGCACTCCCAAAAAAATTTTACGTGCTGGAGATTTTCTGAATTTTGTTCCTTTTCGAATACACAAATGTGTAAGGTTAAATTTTTTTGGTGAATAATAAAATATCTATAAGGTGATGAGTAGCACAAATTTGAAATTTGAAATATGCGGTTTTTTTTTCTGTCTTCAGCTTTTCTAGTTATACTTGTACAAATAATTAATCCTTTTTTGCTTTCATTTTTTTACATGAAAATTACAGGTGTATCACAAATTTTCAAATTTATATCTTACACTGTCAGAAATTTTCGTATCAAATTTAAGAGATTGTCTTTGAAGCAGATTTCCCATGCCGTTTATCAAAGTTATGGACGCATCTATGAAAAAAATGGGCACTGTCTGTGAAAATAGTAAATCTTCTATGAAATCGAAATGTTAACGTACCTAATAAATAACAGACAATAAAATCATGGTCACTTTAAATGATTCCTTAATGAAAATATCTATTCCAACTTTTTTAAATTTGAGTGGATTTAAATGTTTTTCATCTAATGTAATAGACGTACTTTCCCATAAAGTCTCTTGAAATTCATTTATTATTGATAAAATGGTGTAATTGATACATTCGATATGGAAACAATGAATTTAAGGGGTTATATACCTTTTTGTGCGGACGAATTGAGAATGGTTTGGAGTATCTTTTAAAGTATGTAGCAATAATGGTATGACACCAAAGTTATTGTTCTTTGATAGTGTACCGTCCACTTGAAGAAACAAGTATTTGTTCATAAAAAAATATCAACAATTGGCGAAGTTATGGCCCTTCCCCCGAAACAACATTTTTTTGAAGAGGCTTGCGGTGACCACGATGCAAGTCGAACGAGCCAAGGTAAATCAGAAAATCCAAAAAATTTTATTAGTCTAGGAATATATCTAGTTCTTTAACGATCGCTTTTTTATAGAAAATTGCTGATGAGAATTTTTTGATAAAATTTTCGGAGCTCAAAAAATCGAAATCTCGGGGAAAACGTCCTTGCATGCAGAAAAAACGTAATATTTGTTTTTTCAATCGTTCAAGAACTACATACATTCCTAGACTGATGAAATTTTTTGGATTTTCTAATTTAGCTTGACCTGTTCGACTTGCATCGTGGTCACTGCAAGCCTCTTCAAAAAAAAAGTTGTTTCGGGGAAAGGGCCATAACTCCGCCAATTGTTGATATTTTTTTATGATCAAATATTTGTTTTTTCAAGTGGATAGTGCACTCTCAAAAAACAATAACTTTGGTATCATAACATTACTGCTGCATACTTTAAAAGATACTCCAAACCATGCTCAATTCGTCCGCACAAAAAGGTATATAACCCCTTAAGATGAATTTCCTTGAAATCCTTTTCATATACGTGTCCATGAAATTTCAACTATGAAAGATGTTTGAAATTAACAATTTTTTTTGACAGTGTATATTGTATATTACTGTTTCTGGAGATGATATTTTTTCCTCGTTCTTTTCAAGTTTTCATATTCCACCTAAAACATGTATAATTTCTATCATTGGAAGCTGTATTTATTAATTTTTGTCTTCAAAGTTTTCCAAATGAATATCTTCCGGTTAAACATGGTCATTTCCATTTTTCCGTGTACCTTAAAAATACATGCGCGAACTTGAAAATTTGCACATGAAAGAACTGACATTAGAATAATAAAAAGAAAATTGTCTCCCCCTCATCTTTATAAATGTCCAATGACCACTCACTAAATTTGAGGTCGAGTCACATTTGAGGTCAAGTCACGTCTCTAAAAATCTATTCCACTATTGAAGTCACACGACGAACTCAGATTCTCTTGCCCTAGGCTTCTTTTTCACCCAGAATCTCTGATTCCGACTCGTTTATTCTTCCTCGTCTACTGTTTTTTCACCCTTGATCACTCGAATACAGCTCCGGGAAGTGTGGGGTCCCTTTAACTTCGAGAAAAAAGGAGTTCTGCGTGGTTCACTTCGATTCGGATGAGCAAAGGAATCCCCTTGTTTCGGTCGTAGCTGGAAGGCAATGGCCCCTCGCCCTTCGGGCACCAGGTGAGCTACGCCACTGGATATTCTTGGCTCGCTCGAGTGCACGTTCGGGCACAAGAAGTACGGTCTGGGAGGCCTCTTCCTCCTCGGGTTCAGCGACTCGCATCGCGTTGTCGATGTGGCTGGTGCGCACGCGTGGACGTGCTTTGCCCTTCAGCAGGATACGCCAAGAAGTTGCAAGTTGGAAGCAACTGCGAGGCTCGCAAAATCGAAGGGGACGATACAATCGCATCCTCCCCGGAGAGGACGCGATCGCTCGCTGGAAAGGACGAGGCTCGCGGAAGCGGCCTCAGCGGCAGCGCTCGCAAACGACCTTGAGGCTAGGTCGCCGAGCAAGAGAGCGTTTTTGCAGCCTGTTCCTGTTTCTGCCCTTTGCTCCTAATTACTCCGCCAGGAATGCTCCCCGCTTCTTCTTCTTCCTCTTCTTCTTCTGATGCCACTTGTTCTTTTTGCCATCTCTTCCGACGCTCTTTCCTTCCTTCCTTCCTTCCTTCCTTCCTTCCTTCCTTCCTTCCTTCCTTGCTTTGGTTAGTTGCTTGAACAGGGTGGCTAATGATCGTGGAGAACCTGGAAATCCGGGAAATGACGTGGAGGCCTTGGGGCGATTTGCTCTCTAACATCAGGTCTGGATTTATCTAGTATCATTTATGTTGCATCAGATTGTGCTGGACGAGTTTTTCAGTGATTGAATTTGACGAGGATGGCTCGACAGTGAGAACAGAAATTTCAGTTTCATTTGATCCAAGTGAGTTTTAGGAATAGGCAGCATTGGAAATGACGGTCGTGCTGATTGAATTTTTAGTCGCTTCTGCTGAAAACGAAAGTTGGCGCTGTGGAGTAAATAATCTTCCTTTTGCGGTGGTTTTTGATTTTACATAGCAATAAAGGATGTTTTCAGTTCACATAACTGAATTTTTTAGTGATGACGGTGTCGTAAGTGAATATCTCTGAATTTTTCAGTTGGACTGAATGACGATTTCTGTAATAGCAAAGTTTTCGTCTTCTGATTGGAAAAATGCAGTTGAAGAAAATAGATCGATTTTTCTTTGTCTTGTGATGGATGAGTTTTTCAGGATTTTTAGTTAAGGGATTGAATTTGATGGACATGGCTCTACGCTGAGAACGAAAAACTCAGTTTCATTTGATCCAAATGAATTTTAGAGACAGGCATCATTGAAAATGACAGTCGTGCTGATTGAATTTCCAGTAACTTTTTAGTTTTAAATGGCAACAAAGGATATTTTTAGTTAACATATTTAAATTTTTAAGTGATGACAGTGTCATGAGTGAACATTTTTGTTGCAATATTTTCTACATACTTATTTCTCAGTTGAAGTGAATGACAATTTCTGTTATATCTAAATCTAAGTATTTTGTCTTCTAATTGAAAAAATGCAGTTAAAGGAAATGAATCGATTTTTTCCTGTGTTTTAGTGGATGAGTTTGTCAGGATTTTTAACCAAGTGATTGAAGGGGATGCTGATGGCTCTAATATCCGTGATATTGAGAAAATAAATATTTTGCATGATTTCATGAAAGTTTAATGTTCGTGGAAGGTTTTTTAGGGTTCGATGAAAACAATATCATCATTTTTTTCATTTTTTTTAAAAAGATTTTGAGGCACCTTTACTTTGTTATTTAAAATTTTCCAAGTCCTTTTTTTATGAAAATTTAGAGATCCTTTGAAACGTTAGAAAACTATTATTATTATTTGACTCATGTAAAATATATAAAAACAATAAAAATTCATTAATTTTAAATCTTTCAACCTGTATGATTGCTGGAAAAACTGTATATACTAAAAAAATGTTAGAAAGTTATATAAATACTCCAAAATCTGAAAAATCATACAAATGTAAGATATCTATGGAAATGATTAATTCTATGTAGAAATGATTTTCTATGTAATCTATGAAAATATGTGGGAATAATCTTTGAAATTTAGAATTTTAGAGCATAGAAGAAATTTAGTGATTGACAAAAAAATTCATAGACATTAAGAAGCTCTTAAAATTGTATGAATACCGAAGAAATGTCAAATTGAAGAAATTTTACTTCAAGAACCATATACCTATGAAAATATTTTTTTCTCGAAATCTAAAAAATTTCTGAAAATTGATCAAAATTTGTATTTCAGAGTATCAGATCGTAGGAATCTATGTACAATATACAAAAATACGTGAAACATATAGAAATACTAAAAGAAACAGTATTGTTGTCGGGTGTAGTTTCTTCTGTAAATACCTGAAATCGAACAATTTTTATGCACAACTATTATATTCGAAAACTTGGAGCTGGTAAACGAATTTTTTTGAAATTACTTGGATGATCAGATGTACTCTTAAAAAAGTTATTACTTATCTTTAACTCAGGAAACTTCAGCAATAGCCATTAATGTTCAATTTTTCTACAATATCTTCTAATTTACAGACGTGATAACTGACTATCATATACTATTTTCTCAT
This sequence comes from Platygaster robiniae, assembly GCA_028476575.1. Lineage (NCBI taxonomy): Eukaryota > Metazoa > Arthropoda > Insecta > Hymenoptera > Platygastridae > Platygaster > Platygaster robiniae. The sequence goes on from CM052022.1 coordinate 608,775, forward strand.
TTGTCTACAGAGCCTAATTTTCATTTAATATACTGCTATTTTAGATGTAATTTTTCCTAAAGTACAAACGGAACCGATATAAGAACGGTGCAATATGTTTTTGAAGAAGATGATCTCAAACGAATTTCAAATTGCAATAGCATTGTCATTATATTCTTAATTTGGAACGGGAAAACCAACTGCTTCAATTCATGATAATTAAGATAGAAAAACACATTTGCCAAAGTCGCAAAAAAATATAATTTTTTGCATGGTCCCATTGGTCAAAAATCGTATTTCCTTTATGTTATAAAAATTGCATTACTATCCATCAGCTTGGTTGAATTTAAATTTCATATTCGAGATGCATACTGTATTTTATAAACTGATGAGAAATAATGAACTTTTTTCAACTCTTGACATTCAGAAAAGTGATATTTATTTCTCGATACATATTGAAAAAACAAATAAAAATTATATTTTACCGTCCTACAATCTTGGTAAAAAGTTGTTTGTCAGTGAGACTTGATTATTTTTATAATTTTTCAAGTTTCCTTTTTTTTTTGAAAGTCACAAGTTCAGAGGCATGATTTTGTGCTCGTATTACTTTTTGGAAAATCATGTGTACTGAGATTTTGAATATTTTGTGAATTCTAGAATTTCGTGCATTTAGAAATTTACAAATTTGTGTAAAAATGAATGGTGTTTTTATAGATGTTTTATAGATTTCTTATATTTATATGGATTGCTCAAACTATTTCTAAAATTTGATGCTATATAATTGAAATTTTCATTGATTCGAAGTATATAAATAGATTATTCGAAAAACTACTTTTTATACAAATTTCCATTGCTTTCATTATTTTTTGTATTTTTTATTATTTACACAATTTGAACGATATTACTGCATTTTCATATGTTCCAATGTACGTTTTGAGAATTCAATTGTCTATGATTCGAAGTGTAAAAAGTTTTTGAAAAAATTATGTCTACGTATTTGCGACTTCATTTTAATTGTTCGCAAATTTCTGTAACATTTCTTATAGCTGTTCAACTTTTCTGTGTGTCATAAATTTTTCCGGTTGACCAAAATTCCAAAAGTCATATTTCCGAATCCGATTTTTCAAAGGCACAACTTCTGAAAAATTGAAAAAAAAATGTGTTACTAAAAAATGAAAAGCTTGTTATGCAAGAGATTATCGAACAAGTTCATTTTTCAGTTGCACTAAAACATTGGCAACTATTGATCGCCAAACTACACTGTTAGAAATTTTTCTTTTAAACTTAAGAGATTGCCTTGTAAGCAGATTTCCCATGCCATCTATTAAATTGTCTATTGAAGTTATGGATGCATCTATGAAAATAATGAACCTGCTATGAAATCGAAGTGTTATTGTAATGTATAACATACAATAAAATTATTTTAACTTCATATTTATCGATGTGAATGTATATTTAAACTTTTATAAATTTAAGTGGATTCAAGGGGTAATATACCTTTTTGGGCGGACGTATTGAGGATAGTTTGGAGTAGCTTTTAAGGAATGTAGCAATAATGCTAAGTCACAAAAGTTATAGTTTTTAAAAGTATATTGTCCACTTGAAAAAACAAGTATTCGTTCATAAAAAAATATCAATAATTGGCGGAATCATGGCGGAAAAAAATTCATAGATTTTATTAAGAAACTCTTAAAATTGTATGAATACCGAAGAAATGTCAAGTTGAAGAAATTTTACTTCAAGAACCAGATACCTATGAAAATATTTTTTTCTGAAAAATTTATTTAAATACAAGAAATTTGCGAAACTGAATCCTTGTCAATTTAATTCTAGGTATTTTTTGAGTAATACGCAGAAAGTATTTCGAATTTATGAGAGTACTAAAAAATTTTGAAAATAGTATGAATTCTAAGAAATTTCCGAGGGAACAGTGTTTCCAAAGATAGTTAGTATTTTATAGATTTTTAATATTTTTTTACAGTTTGGACGACTTTCTCGCATCTTAATGTATTTTCATAAAAATTTCTCGAATTTGATGCATTAGGATAAGTTTTCTATATATTCAGTAATTTTATAGTTATCTAAGGAAATGAGGTTTATATCGAATTGAAGTATTTTATTGATTGTTAGTATTTGAAGTATGAGTTGAATTAGTTTGGATTTTCTGGGTTCTTGATCTACTATCATCAAAAATTTCAACATAATATGAGGATTTCTGGATTTAGATCTACTAAAATTTGAGAGATTTCTAGTATTCGAATAAATTTACGAAAAAAAATCATAATTACACATGTTAAGTTTTTCAGATATTTCTGAAACATCTAATACATTTTTTATTTTCCGATATTCACGAATTTTGGCGCATTTTCTGAAATTTTAACGAGTCTCCTTATAGATTTTCAGAAGTTGATTCTTAAGAATTCAAAATGTGATCGATTTACATCGTTTTCCTACATTTAAAAAAAAAAAAAAATAAAATCTATATTAAATTTCAGTTTTTTCTACTACTATTGTTTTTCGCATTAATGAAATTTCGTACAATTTTCGAGTATTTGTTTTATAGATTCTTATGTTAGAATTTTCAAGAAAATCTCCAAACACACTTTTTTCGTCGAATTCTGTTGTCTCAAACAATTTTACATATTTTTAATACCTTAATTTTCAGAATGGCTTGCTCTAAGATTCAAAACTCCATGAATTTCAGATAAATACATGGATCTCGAAAAAAAATTTTTCTTACATCTCGCCTGTTCATAGATCCCTTCCATTTTGAACACTCACTCCAAAAATAATGCATTTACAACGATAAGAACACATTAAAAAAAAATTTCCTTCATTTTTTCTCCGTCTTGCTGTCCCCATAAAAATCGGTATAAAAATTTGCCTGCTTTTCGAGGCATCAACGATCTTTTAAAAAAATTTTCAAAAAACGTGATAATCTCCAAACCATTCGAAAACATAAAATAATGCTATGCACATATTATTTTTAGTTTGTATTGGAGGAAAAAAGAGGCGTCGTTGCCTTTCGTTCGACCACCTAATGCTCGAAGCAAAAAAAAATCTTTGCCGAGGAGTGCCTTGCCGACTTTTTCGCGTTTCGATCGTCGTTATTCGCCGTCGCGAAAGGTCGCGTAATATTATGCAGAAACGCTAGCGCGCGATTTCGCGCTACGTCCGTCCATTAACTTTGAGCGGACTCGCAACCGGTTGTAACGGCAGATCGCCGAGATCCAATCTGAATAATCCGAGAAAACCGCGGCGTCGGCGAATACCGCGATATCGCGCGGGATTCCTTTTTCCGCGAGTGAAAATGAAAATTAATATATTGTATCGCCGATTCGCACGCGACCCATGCGAATCGTATACATTGTTTCCCAGCGCACAATGCCAGGGAACGCGCTTTTTCGCCGCCGAAACTTAGCGAACAATGCGATCGGCTTTTACTTGCGATACCGTTTCTTACCCAAAGCCAAGCAACTGAAAAAGCACGAGGATTTCATGTTTCTCGAGTTCTAAGCTTTTGGAAATAAATCCGGAACAAAAATGTTTCAAACATCCAGTGAAGATTCAGAATTTACTGAGAAAAAGTGGAAAAGCGTTAAGAAACAATATGTCGGTGTGGGGTGTAGATATTGGTGTGGATATGAGAAAACTACGATGTAATATGAGAAGACTTTAAAAAATCTAGGGAATACTACAAAATATTGAAAATATTAAAAAAATATAAAAATACAAGAAATTTATGAAACGTGAAAAATCTGTAGGGATACAGTTTTTCTAGAAATCGACAAAATTACTGAGAATCGATTGAAATTTGGATTTCAGAGCATCACATTGTAGGAGTCTATATAAAAATCTAGAAAAGTACGGGGAATATATAAAAATACTAAAAAAAAACAATGTCGTTGTCGGGTGTAGATATTGGTGTGGATATGAGAAAACTACGATGTAATATGAGAAGACTTTAAAAAATCTAGGGAATACTACAAAATATTGAAAATATTAAAAAAATATAAAAATGCAATAAATCTATGAAACATGAAAAATCTGTAGGGATACAATTTTTCGCGAAATCTAAAAAATGTCTGAAAATTGATCGACATTTGTATTTTAGAGTATCAGATCGTAGGAATCTATGTACAATATACAAAAATACGTGAAATATATAGAAATACTAAAAGAAACAGTATTGTTGTCGGGTGTAGATATTGGTGTAGATATGAGAAAACTACGATGTAATATGAGAAAACTTTGAAAAATCCAGGAAACACCACAAACTCTTGAAAATACTTAAGAAATATAATAATACAAGTAATTCATGAAACATAAAAAACTAGTTGAAATACAATCTTCATCGTAATCTACAAAATTGCCGAAAATTGATTGAAATTTGTATTGTAGAGCATCACATCGTATCTATATAATAATCTACGAAAATACGTGAAATCTATAAAAATCTATAAAAATTCATAATGCACTAAAAATTTACAGCACACTAGAAAACCCTTCTATGAATATCTACAAAATCTGTTAATATATTAATATATATTCTTCTCTGGAAAATCTAACAAAATACTCATAGTTTCTCAAAATTTTCCACTCCTGGCAATCGAATCTTATAGAAATCTATACACTGACCTTGAAAGAAGATGGAAATTTATGACGGTTATTAAAAATCTTACAAATCGTATTAATATAAAAAAATAAGAAAAAGAATAAAAATACTTACAGCCAAAAAAATACTGTCAATTGTTTTAAAATGATGTTTTAAAAAATCTGTAAAAATCCTTAAAATACATATAGTATATGGATATTCTCCAAACCCAGAGAATTTAATTTTACAATTTCCTTAAAGAAATTAATAATTCGAATTTTATAAATGCTGAAAAAAAACAGAAAATATACTGAAAATACTAGATATATAAAGACTTTTGAAAAAAAAAAACCATGAAAATAGTGAAAATAAATTACACTTTATATACTGTATCATCAGAGCCTGTAGATCCTTAATATTGAAAAATATTAGAAATCTACAATTATTGTACCTAAAAATCCTAAGAAATTTTAGAAAAAATAAAAAATTGGAGGAATCCCAAAAATACTAGACATCTTTGAAATAAATGAATCATGTAAATATTTTGTTTTTTTAAAGCCTCTAGCAATAAAAATATTCGATGAAAATTGATATAGCTACCAATTCAAAAATATACTAGAAAGTTGTTCCATGATTATATATTTATAAAATCTATAAATTTATCTTTTTTTTGAAAAAAATAATGGAAAATACTCAAAATATGCAAGACGTTGAATCTTGGACAATAAAATTCTAGAAAACTATTAGTAACCTATAAAAATAATAGGAATTCATAAAAGTGACTAATAGAAAATTCTAAAAATCGTATGAATATTGAAAAATACAACAAATGGTCAAACCACTAGAAGTCAATAAAACACTTTACATTAATTAGATATAATTTATTGAAAAATCTGTAAAAATCTAAAAAATTTGAAAAGCCTTTAAAAGTAAAGTATTGAGTTCTAGATATTCATGTCTATGAAAATCTAAAAAAATTCTAGAACATCATGTAAATTTGATAAATGTTAAATATCTACAGAAAACACTGGGAATTCGAAAAGTTCGTAAAGATACTGTTTTCTATTTAATCTATATAAATAATAAAAATCAATCACACTTTTCATTCATCTTGATCTTCAAATTCTAGAACTTCGTTTTACGTAAAGGTACAGAAATCTATTATAAAGATACTAGAATAAGCTGAACAATGTTAAAGAATAATTCATCCCACGTTGAAATAATTATTAAAAAATTTATAAAAATGAAAATCTTCTTTGAAACTCCGAATTCTAGAAATCTACATAAAATACTCTTAATATACTGCAAAATCTTTAAAATTATGTACATACTGACGAAATAAAGACGAAATACTGACATAAATAGATGTATTGTTTCCTGAACGAGCCAATAAAAAAATTCCAGAAATCTCTAATACCGCAACCCATACAAACAATAAAATCAAATCTACCTAAAAATTTAAAAGGCCTCAACTCCGTTTGATTTCAAAACCCAAAAAGCTGTTAACTTCCAACTGTTTTCTTATTTTCCATACCAGACGAAGTCCTGACCTTTTTCCATTACACGATGGTGCCCTTGCCAGGAGTTGTACCGGTAAAAAGTGTCTCGGCGTGGATTGGAAGAGGGCATCAGGAAAGGGAGATGGGGGGGGGGGGGGGCATTAATCGGTTGTTCAAGAGTAAAAAAATGAAGTACCGTTAAAGAGGCCGCCGCTGGGGAAAAGCGGAAAATGGAAAAAGGCGCGTGATACGGAATGTCCGGTTGAGAATGCCGAGGAAAACTCGCGAAAATTGGAGGGACGCCGGGGAATTAAACTGTTACAGAGTTTTCAAGCGTCTTCCTTGAAGGCTCGAGATAATGATAGGAATTGAAGAGGCTGTAAAAATTATAGCTGTTACGTGTCTTGAACTATTGGGCGAGATTTTATGAGTTTCATGACTTAATCGAGAAGCACACAAAGTCATTTGATCTAGTGCTTTTCCAGGATAAAGAAATATAATAAATATTTCAGGAAAATTGAAACAGGGAACAGTTTTTGCAGGACTGAATTTCGAAAATTCAGGAATTGGGAAAGATTTATGAACATTGGAAGCCTATGAATTGATTGGCAAAATTTAACGTGTTGGAAAAAAGTTTTATGAGGTATTAAAAATGGAGATGAAGAACTTGAAAAGGTCTCTCGATGTTTACTATTTACGATTCCATTAATTGTACAAAGCTGTTGAATATGCATTATGGAAGATGATGGTTATTTTTTCATTATTTGTTCGAATGAAGTTTTAAGACGACAAATCCTTCTTTTTTGGCAATCCGAAATGTGTCGTCCTTGAACTCGTTGCAGAATGCGCCGAAAACTTTCCAGAATGAATTCGCGAGACGAAAAAACAAGCGATAAAGTATGACTAAGACGCACCAAAAAAATCAGCGAAGCGAAAGTTGTTTTAAAGATGAAGAAATATATTCACAGTTATTTGGATAGAAATTCATACATTTTGAAAATTTATATTTCAAAAATGAAATATAAATATTTGTGAACTTTTATTATAATGTAATAATATTATTTCTTTAGCAAGGTTACTTGTTAATTTTCTTTAAGTTCTTACATAAAAATAAATAATAAAATTAGAGGACAAAAAAAGAGGAAGAGTATCGGTGTTTGTAAAAATGTGTGTAGCGATCCATTAAAACACTACAAGCTTACGATTATACGAAAAAATCCTGCAAAATTTTTAAAATGCCAGAAAAAAATCCTTGGAATAGGAGATTCAGAAAAAATCTATGAAAATACTCAAAATCTATAAAAATTTGTATACTTGAGTAATCCGTAAAAATACTTGGAATTTATTATGAAAAACTAGAGACGGTTGAGAAATTTTTGATAACCTGAAAATTTTGAAGAATAAGAAACATACAAGAAATCTACATAATAAATTTATGTTATGCAGAGATGTAAAGATATTTTTTTTCCAAAATCTATGAAAATACTACTAATCTATAAAATTTCGAATCCTAGAGCATGGAATTTGAAAACTCTGTTTTCTGAAAAATCGAATGAAATACTCAAAATCTTTGAAACCTTGAATCTTAACCATTAAACTCTAGACATTAGGCATATGTAGCAATTTATTTATATCTATCTAATTAATAATAATTCAAGACATACAGCTATCCATAAAAATACTAGAAATCTAATAAAGTACCAGAAAACCTCACGAAATTTTCTGAATACAAAAAAACATTAAAATTGCTAGAAATACTTGCAGTCCATGAAGTAGGTACCATGATCTATGTAATCTATATGTAATCTACAATATGATCTATGTAAACATAATTTTTTTTCAAAAATCCATGAAGGCACTAAAAGTCCCTAGAATTTTGAATCTTAAGACATTGAATTCAAAAATATACCGAAACCCATACAAAATCGAAATGACTCATAATATGCTATGAATTCTGGAACCACGAGAGTTCAGAAATAAGACATTGTTATTTTCAAATCACAGTTACTTATTTCATCAAATCGAAATTTGAACGACCTAAGTCGATTTTCTCAACACCATTTAGCTTAAATAAAAACTATTTGATTAATTTAAATTATATACATATACGAATCTATACATACTGAACAGTTTGACATTCGAACTAGCCCCTCATAAAAATTTCTTTTGCAACGTCCCTGCAATGAATAATGATAAACACATGAATATTGGAATTCTTCTGACTGATATAAATTGACTTTCGAAGGGTTGTCATTATGTAACGTTACTTTTTCTAATTCAAAAACCACGGAAACTTGGTTGATTGATTGATGCGTGTAAAAACATAGGTTGATATGTACATCGATCTTCCGTTGCTCAGGTAATAAGATAATTAAATGGGAAAGACGTTGCCAGTCATGTTTTAGAAACTGTGCTGCGATCGTTTGCTACAAGATTCTTCTGAAAACGTTCTTTGTAACGATGAGTCTAAAATAGGATTGGATTTTATAACAAAATTTTCGTCTCTACTCCAAGGCATCGGAAAATAAATTTCCGCATTGTTTTCGTATAATTCCTTCATTGTTGATATAAATCAACCTCACAGGGTTTATTTAAAGTGTCGAAATAGTGCACTATAACTTAAAAAGCATAAGAGATAAATTGCGTGGTTTTAGCTCAGCTGTGAAAACGTCCAGGCATTGAAGGGAGCTTAGGTAGGAAAGTAGTACCATAGGGTCCATTGGTTCTAATCCTCCTTAAGGCGAAAAATTTTCTTGGAGTCATTTCGCAATGTTTGAAAGAGTGAAGTGAGATTCCCTGAAAAAGTGTTTGAAATCGTGTTTTTGAACATGTAATAAAAATCAAAACAAAATTGAAGAAGAAAAACCTCGAAAGGGAAGAAAAATAGAAGAAAAACGCCGTGGCCAAACCCAAGGGGCATCGGCATTGAACGGCTTTATCCCGTCGAGTCTCCAAGTTCAGCGTGCGTCGTAGCATGCGTTGAACTCACTCGGGCCCTGACGTCGTGGCTAAGTACACACGGTACATAGCTAGGTACACTCGCGGTACATAGAACGCGAAGTCCCCCCTTTCGCCGCCCCTTGGTCCCCGCGCCGTGGGAGTAGTCCCGCCGGCTCCTTCGGCTGGGCCCTGAGAACGAGCGCGAGAGAGACGGCACATCGCAGGCCCCCGAAAGAGAAGGCGAAGTGAAGGTGAGAGGGAAAGAGCGAGAAATCCCGCGAGCCAATGGCGGCTCTTAGAGCCCGGTCCCGGGGCCCTCGCGGAAAAATAACCTCCTGGTACCAGCCAGTCGTCCGCAGCTCCTTGGACGAAGAGCCCGTGCATCAGGCCACGAATAAGGCCCAGATGTGATAAAGGGGGCCCGAGACAGAAAGGCGTTCGAACGGAAGGAGTCATGGGCACGGGTAAGTTATCTCGCCAAAGCAACGGTCCGATCGTTTCGACTGCACTTTTCCAACCCTTTCCCAAGAATTTCGCGAATTTTCCTGGTTCCGCCAGCCCGAATGCCTTCTGGTGCCTTCTGGTGCCTTCTGGTACCGGATGGACCTTGTGTACCTTCTGGATTCTGGGATTGTCCTGTGATATGGAAACATTCCCTTCAGTTTGAAGAAACTGCAGAACCTTCTCGACATTGCCCTTTGTTTTACTGGATTTTTCAACTTTTTTGGTTCATCCAGCCCAAGTGTCTTTTGGTGCCTTCTGGTACCGGATGGACCTTGTGTACCTTCTGGATTCTGGGATTGCCTTGTGGTACGCGAACATTCCCTTCAGTTTGAAGATATTGCAGAACCTTCTGGATACCTCTTTTCATTTTATCACCCAAATTGTCTTGTGGTATTTTCTGAGACAAGACAGACCTTCTGTACCTTCTGCATCCATGGATTATCTTGTGATGCTGGAATATTCCCTTCAGCTTGAAGGTCTTGCAGAACCTTTTAGACGTTCCCCTTTCTTTTATTGAATGTTTAAACTTCTCTGGTTTCTTTACGCCAATTGTCTTTTGGCAACTTCTAGGACAAGACGGACCTTCTGTACCTTCTGCATTCATCTTGTGATACAGGAATATTCCCTTCAGTTTGAACAAATTGAAGAAGCTTCTGGACATTTCCCTTTCTTTTACTGGATTTTAAAACTTTTCCAGTCCATCCAGGCTGTCTTTTGGTACCTTCTGCTACCGGACAGACCTTGCACATCTTCTGTATTCACGATTTCTTTTATTTTCAATTTGATACAATCTCAAAATCATCTTGCCCTCCCTCTTCATTTCATGACATATTTGAACTTTTCTTTGTTTACCTTCTCAGCCTTAATACTCATTCAACATCGCGAACTTTCTCGTGTAAGTTTTGCGAATTCCCTAGTTAATGCCTTTCTTTTATTCATGAGGTTCGGTACTCTGAGGAAAAGCTCTGCTGGGATGTCCTTTTTTCTTTTGTTTGGCTTTCGTTTAAACGCCTTTTCTCCGTGTTTGACTCCCTCGCCGAGATAAGATAAGTTCCTTCACTTCCTTTTCCTTTCTGTTCGTGAATTGGTTCTTTTCTTCTGGTTCTCTTTTTGCAACGGTTTTATCCAACGCTTCCGGAAAATCGTTGGGAAGCTGATTTGCCAAAAAATGGCTGGAGGAAACGATCGGATTTCAGCTGCGCGAGTGCAAGTGCTTTGAGAAAGTGACCGCGGTGGACCATTTTGCGAAAATAAAAAACGTTTAGTGAAATCATACCGGGGAGTGAAAAGTTGCCAAGGATAAGTTTCGCGGAGCGGCGCGGATGAACAAGGTAAAAACGGGTTTTACATAAATTTTGTTGCGACTAATCCTGAATTGCAAAGCTGAAAATGGTGGGCTTGATTTGTTAGGGATATTTTAATTTGAAGTTTGTTTGATAGGTTTTTTATCATTGAAAATTGAATGAAATGTGGGCAAGGTGAAACTGATTTTTCGGTGACATCTAGAACTGCAAATTTAGTTACTAAAAATTTTTGACAGAAACACACAGCCAAAAAAGTTATTTGGGTTGAGTGTCTTATTTTTTATGAACTGTCGAAGAGGATTCAAAAAAAATTTCATTATGTTCTTCATTGAAAAATTTAATAATAAATAAATACGCTTTTAGGTTGGATTATTATCTATCGCTTATTTTTAGTGTGAACCTGAAATTTTTATCAAATAACTAATAATCAGTGATTTTATAGCTAGAAATGATTTAGCGAACCAATAACTATTGCACTTAGTGAAAAATTAATATTTATTTGTAGAATTAGTCCAATGTCATTCATTTATTACTGTACAATCACTTATAAAAACTTGATTGTCTAAAAATATTTGGACAATAGTGTTCTGATTAGTTTTCAGCAAACTAAATAGAATATCGAACCAAAAATTTAGTAGGAACAATGAAGAGTTTGTAAAAAGTTCGCGAGTTTAGTGGCCAATATAAAATATCAGTTATGAGTAGGTTTTAGAGAAGAGTAGGAAAAATTATTTAAAAATTTGAAAAATCAGAAGTCTTAGAATACAGCCATTAGTATGGAAGATAAGGATAAATTTTACTGAGCAAGAAATTATGAACAATGATTTGATTTTCATTGTCTTGAAAAATAAACTCAATGTTATGAATATTTTGAGGCCATTTTTATCATGAAAGTAAATCTTGATTTTATGTTTGAATTTTTTTTTTTTTTCAAGTTTCAAGTCCACAAAATTAGTAAAAGATTCTAAATTCAGTACTTTTCGACATGTTTATGGTAAAAAGTGCCAGAAAATTGTAAATTTTACAATACTATTGCGTGTTTTGTCTTATTTATCTCAATTATTACACTATTGCACAAATGACTATTTTTATGCTTGTTTTTTTATAGGTAATACAGGAACATTTAAAATGTTTAGAATGCAAATTGTACTACGTAATGTATATAAATCCATTACTCTACTATACTAGGACGCAACAGTTAATATTGGTATATAGAGAAGCGTAAATTAATTATTTTATTTTTTATTATTAATATTTTTAGTTCGTAAAATGATTTCACAAATAACTAGAAAAATACCGTACCAATTAACATTTAACAATAATTCATAAAATATTGTGAAATAATCATTATGCTTTACAAAGTCAATAATTGAAAATCGCGATATAAAAAACTAGTAAATAAACAAAAATATAGCAAAAAAATATACAGACTTCAATGACAAAAAAACTTATATGGCTTCTTTTGAAAAGTGGATTTGTAGGAATGACAATATCATATTGCAGAAAGTACAACAAAATTATGATACACAATGCATCAAATGTCCAAATTTTCATAACGATACTACTTCTAAATATTGTATAACTATGTAAGCAATATAAAATAAGAATAAATGCAATAAATAACCAGCAAAAAGTACAATATTACAGACTGATTTCATAGTAAAATATTTTATCCTAATAATGGCTAGATTTTTTTTCTCAGAACAATTATTTAAGATAGTTTTCATTCAAAAAAATTACACCAGTGAACAAAACAAACTTCGGAAACAGAGTTCTCACGAAATTCAAGCAATAACAAAAAAAAACCACAGTTTCCTCAAATTCCGCGTAAAAATATGCTTAATTTTTGTTCTTCTCATTCCAAAACCGCTGAAACATGCTTTCGGTTACGCATATTTTTGGCATGCAGAAAGTTTTCGCGTGGGAGTTTCGGGAGAACTTTCTCCGGGACTCACATATTGGGCCCGAACCGAATTTGGCGGTGTCCGAGTTCGGGCCCGCGATGGAGGAAATCGAGCGATTTCTTGCCAAGTTTTTTCGGGCCCGGCTGTAACAGTAAATGGCGGCTTTGCGTGATGGTCTTTTTTTCTGTGGAAGTTGGATTTGAAGACGCTTCGTGAGAAAGCATCCCACGGCAAAAAAGGTCGACGGCAATTTTGCAACTATTTCGTAAAGTCGAGAACAATAACGCCGAATAACAATAACGTCGAAATTCGGTTTTTTCTAGCACGAATTTTCGTTGTTTTTTTCTAAGTTCTCTTAATTCATGATTTTATTATGCAAATTGTAATTGAGTTTGAAGAATATGAGGAAAAAATTGTGTGAACCGTTTTTTATTAAAAATAGGTATTTTTTTATTATACAAAATTAAAGTCTTTTTCAGCCAGCATTTCATAAAATCTTCATTTATAAAAAGCTGATCAATAACGTTGAAATGAAACATTCCGAATAAATTGATAGAGTGTCTGCATCGAATAGTCAAGTACACTTTACAGATGATTCACTCGAATACTTGAAGAAATTTCGTAATATGAATTCGATCACTCCTTTTTAGATAACTCTCTCATGCATCCCAAGGTTGAATTTTTTCGCAGTACTCCACTTATCCTGATTTTTTTTTTCATATTGATTCATGAATTCATTTCCTTTTAAACAGAGGCGTACTCAAGAAAAAATTTCAAAAACGTTTATCATGTCTTCGAAATTGCGAAACAAACCTTAAATCCAAATTTTGGGGAAATTTTTTTAAAAATACTCCAAAATGAAAACTCATCGAAAACCTTTAGTGACTATTGGAACGTATTTATAAGTTGAATATATGATATTTTTGATGCGAATAACATTATTTTATTGAATGTACTGCTTTTTATAAAAGTTGTGGAGATTTCTTTTTCTAGACTATTGGGGAAAAAATTCTCTAGAGCATCGAGTTCTAGATATCGATATAAAAATCCACAAAAATACCAGAAAATCCTGCAAATCGTAAAAATACTGAAAAATAGAGGAAATACTAGATTTGCTAGAAATCTATACAAGAATGCTGTTTAATGAAAAAAAAAAAAAAAACATGAATATAGTAGAAATCTGATGAACTTCGAAAACCTGGAAAACTCAATAGAAACCTGTTGAAATACAACTAATAATTATTATTTTTCACATTTCTTCAGGATTTACATCATTTAATTGATTTTATGGTATTTAAACAAGTTTCAAAATATTTTTCAAAAATTCGACGCTCTAGGAAAAAAGGTTTTATACATTAATTTTACAGATTTTCGAGAAAAAAATAACTACATAGATTTCAGTTTTTTATTTGTTTTTGCCAAAACTTGTTCTATTTTCGTCAATTTCTAGTGTTTAATGCTCTTTTTTTTATTTTAACATATTATTTACTCACTCTGTTCAATGTGACATACATACAGTACTCCAAAAAATGAAAATTATTATGTATAACCAGAACATATGTATTTGAGAAACCTGAAAGATAAAAATTATAAAATAAAGCTTCCGACAATACATTGATATTTTTTTTAAAGAAGTAATATACAAACTTGCATAGAACATAGAAAAAAATTAATTGTAAAAACAATAAAATAAGACATGATTTCGAGAAATTTGCTCTACCTTTCATTTTCGAATGAAAAAATTTCGGCCAAAGATAACGAATTTTTCTTACGAGTATAATTAGAAAAAGTAAAAATAGTGACAGAAATGCGTTTTAATTTTCGGATTTGTATACAAAATTAATCTACGTGTATTTGGTTACCAATTTCACTATTCTAGTTTTCAAATCAAAGCTTCTACTTTTTACTTTAGCGTGTCATATGCTGTGTAGTTAACAAGTAGATTTTACTAATTTTGAAGAATCACAAAATGATGAAACAACATTGAAATATGCGAGAGGCATTTTATAATTTTTATTCGCAATTCAATAATAAATGAAAAGTATGCATTAGTTGAAAATTAGAAATCGTGGAGATTTCCTTATCCAGTCAATTTGAGAACATATAAAATATTACTCGTCGAATCACTTCGAACAGTTACATTTTGACCTTTGCCACGGTACATACTTGATGAAATGATTATACGGAGAACTTTGGTTGCAAAGTTCTAAAATTCATAACTGATTTTACTACAGTAAATGTTTTGGAAGACATTGATATATGATAATGTAGACAGCCTTTCAATTGATATGAGTAACGATGAATAAGAAAAATCAGGTTTTATGGTTATTCATATCATTTTTTGTAATAACCGATTTTTTAGTGGAATACCTCTGAAGAGGACCAACAATGATCACATAGTTCGAAAGGTTTAAACAAATGATTGAAGCATTCTCAACTTGATCCAAAAACCAACTCCAAGTTTTTTTACATACAATCACGAAGCATTTGAACAAGGTGTGAAAAGCGAGCCCAGAGGTTCCGATTTTTTCCCACCTCGTTCTGCGTGTTTCATTTTTTGTTTGTTGTTTATCTCTTTTTTTCACGAGTCGGATCTCGAAGAATCCCAGAGGCGGAGATCGCGATCTCGGGGAATTTTATTTGCAGGAGGAAGATTGAGGATCAAGACAATCGCGGTCGCTCGATCGGCCGTACGTAATAACGGGGTGACTTCGGAAAAAATGCCCCTCGGCATTGCCTCGCCTTTCTCTTTCACCGACTTGATAATCGGGCCTCGCGTGTCACTTTCCGTTCGCGTTTTGATCCCGAGCGCTTAAATTCGATACCCCCAAAGGCTCGTGCCCCGAGACCAAGTGCAATCCATGTTGACCCCGGCGCCGAAAATCGAAACCCAATCCGGCTTTTTTTCATGTCATCCAGAGCTTGGAGGACATTCAAGGCAATCTCAATCCATGTATAGCAAAATAACGAGAATTACTCGTCGATTACCCGAGTCGAAATTAGAATCAAACTTTGAACCAAGCAAATCGAGGATATTTCGGTTCTCGTTGGTTCAAACTAAGCTCATTTTCAACCGACTTTACACCATAAACATGGCAGTTATTATCGATTTTACGCCCGAACTAGGTTTCATTTTGAACCTCATTTAAACCATGTATAACCAACAGCGGCGGAAAATCTGCCACATTGCGCATGTGCGATGTGGGCAAGAAATACACGGTAATTTTCAACATTCTCAAAATGATACAAGCTCCAGTAACGCAAAATGTGCCATTAATATTCTCAAAAATATTCGTTTGTCCAGTTTTCCTCATTGGGAAATGAACCAGAAAAACGTACTAAAAAGAACGTTTCTAACGAATACTTGGAAATTGACAATAATTTCATTAACTCACCATTCATCGTGAGGATTTTGGCCTGAAAATGCTCGGTTTTCCTGATTATCTGCTAAATAAAAGCAATTTTTTTTCGGCCCATTTTTCAAACTTTTGATCAACTTTCAACACTTGAAAACAATTTTTACGCGTAACAAAAGACGATCTGGGTCAGAAATGCGCCAGAATCAAAAAGCCGTGAAAATATAAGTACAGCAGATTGCGGTAGGCGTTAAATTGTATTATAAATATAAATTAGCTCTCACTTTGGATCTGAATGATTTTCAATTATATTTCTCTAATAAATAAGGAATAAGTTTAATTTGATCAGGATGAATTTTCTTCTCTTGTCAACATGCAATTTTCGTCACAGCGTCAGAAAAGAGAATTTCGAAGAGAAGTAAGTTCGTTCAACAAGAAATCTATATATCTCTATTGTTTTCAAATTTTTAGAAAAATAAATGATGCGTCCTTTTCAAAGCGTAGATTTTACATTCAAGGAGCTCCCAGTTGACATTAAATATTCCGAAATGTTTCTGAAATATTTTCAAATGTTTAAGAAATATTTCTAAAATATTACGTGCTGAATGGGCTGTTCATCAATAAAATAAACGGATTTTCCGGATTTCTTCCTACCTCCCTTCCCTACCTCTGTGTCACAAGCTGTCAAGTCAGCTTAAAATTAAGGGGTCACATTATCCCTAATATGATCGATGCAAATTGACGATATTGTATACTTTGGAATGTCCGCTAATTAAACGTGATTGAATAAACTTGTACATTGTACAATGTAATAGCAATAAAAATGTATATTCCTTAAATAGCGATAATACTTAGCAAACGCAAGTAATGTGATAACTTTTTTCGACTTGGAGGAAAGGAAAATTATCATTCAAATAGTCTTTTCAATAATCGAATTTTTCGAAGTGTTCATTCAATTGAAAAACAGAGAGTCATGAAAGTTTGCCTTCGTTTTCTCGGGTTCAATTTGGTTGCACTGTCGATCTTGATTTCGAAAGCGTAGGTTAAAATGTGTAGTTGAAAAACCACTCACGAGGGTGATCGCGTGCTATTTCAGATTATAGATAGGTTCAAGTCGGTTATAATTCTGATTCTAATTTCGACTCGGGCAATGGGGCAATGGAAATACAATAAAATTTCGATGAATTTCCCAATGTGTGGAAAAATGGAAAGCTTCCTGTTAATACCATGAAACGAAACGAGAAATGGCGTGTGAATTATGGCAGTTTTCTTGTTGCATGAGAGAAGAACAATGCGCAAGGAGGCAATCAAATGTCAAGGGTCTTTTCTGTCGCGGCGATTAATTACTCGCGTAACGGAAGCGCGCGTGACGATTGCGATGCGTGCGCGACACGCGCGGCGATGAGCGAATCAGTGAATAACGCGCGACAAACAATAATAAAGTGGCAATAAATCCGAGTTATGATAGGCCGATCGGGCCCGCGCAACACAAGCCGAGCCCGATCGTTGTATAAGGAGCGAATTGCGCAACGATTCGCCGCGAGAGGCTTTTTTTCACTCCGCGGCGCCCGATAATTATGCATTATCGGGCCCACGGTGAAGTAAAAGTCAGGCCCAAGGTCACGGGGCACAATGTATCGCGTCGCCGAGAACGATTTTTCGCACGGTTTCGCATTTTTCGGGCGCCATTTTCATTCGGAACGAGAGGGGAGCGTGACTCTACCGTTGAGAATTAAAAAATTCGATTTCAAGTGTTTTTCGTCAATTTGCAATATTTTTCAACGTCCTTTGGCACTGTTCTAGAAGGGAAGTTGCAGTTCTGACGTGAGAAACGTATTTTCGGAACAAACTTATTTATAAACATACCGAAGCAAACTTTAAACGACTCATGAATGTTTTCATAACAGTTGGAAACAAGTTGTATATAATGCAAACTTACTCCACACAACTTGAAGAATTTACTTGAAACAGCTATCACTTGGAACTTACTGATTCGGAACAAACTTGAAACGAATTATACTGGAATTTTATTTGAGTTAAACTTACTTTGTAAACTTAGTAAAACTTACTTTGAACAATTTCAAACAAATTTACTCACGAATTTATTGATTCACAAAAACTTGTTCAACTTACGTGAAACGAACTTACTTATTCGAAACAAACTTTTGAAATTCTCTTACTTGAAACATACTTGAAATAACTTATACTTCAAACTTGGTGAACTAACTTTCTAAACTTACTTGGAAATTTCTCACTTAAAACAATCTATTAACAAAAATACTTACAATTTGACTTACTTGAAACAGTCTTAAAATTAACTTGAAACGACTTGTACTTGAATTTTTTTAAGGTTTGGAAGGAATTTCAACAACTTCAACTGTGAACTTACTCCGAATAACCTGAACGAATTTATTCACTATAAACAAAAATATAAAACTTATTTGAAACAAACTTAAAACAACTATTACTTGAAACTTATGTTCAGCAGCTTTGAAGAAATGTATTCAAACTTACTGATTAAACACAAACTTGTAAAAATTACTTACTTGGAGCAACTTATACTCCAAGTTCACTTTGAAGAATTTGGAACAAGCTTACTTCCAATCCCACTTACTTGTAACAAACTCGTGAAACTTAGCGAACATACTTTCTAAACTTACATGAAACAATCTTTGAACAAACATTCTTATACTTATACTCATAGTTATACTTACTTGAAACAAACTACTGTATACACTCACTTCAAACAACTTGAAAAAACTTACAATTAAACTGCCTTAAAACAAACTCGTAAAATTTACGAACTTGAGTGAAGTTGAAACAACTTAAACTTAAATCCAACTTGAAAAAAAATTAGAAGAACTTACTTTAACATTATATAATATGTATTCGAAAAAACTTATGAAACTTTCTTGCTTGTAAAAAACTGTATTTTTAACTTAATTTAAAGAAATCAGAACAAACTTGTCTACAATTTCACGTACTTTGAAACACGCGCATGGAATTGAGTAAACCAACTTTCAAAACTTACTTACAATATTACTCACTTCCAATAAACTTGTAATATTTACTTAACGAGTTAATAAAATTTACTCCTTTCAAACAACTTAAAACAAACTTAAAACTTAACTGGCTTGAATCAAACTTACGAACTCCACTATGTTCTTTTTGGAAAATATAACACCGAAAAATTGAAACTGTAAAAGGCATTCGAAATTGTGCCAAGTTTCAAAATAATTGTACACATCGAATTACCACCGTAAAAAAAAAATGAATACAACTGTATTATATTTCCAGTTTAATAACCCACGGTTTTCATAGCTCGAAATTTTCGAAAATTTTTCTAAATTTACAGAAGTTTGCTGGAGTTCCCAAATCCTGGAAATTAAATAATTGTGAAACCATACGTAGTTTTTTCAAATCACGAAGAATTAGGAAAAAGAAAAAATTTTTTAGATTTTCAGTCAATCCCTAGATTCTTCAGTGTCATCAATATTTGTGTCTTTTCTTGATAAAAATCGAAAACGTCAATCCCATCTGGACGACGAAAGATTTCAAAAATTAACGGAAGTCGTAAAAAATTTTCGAAAGCTGGTAATTAACGTTATAGTTTTGGCAAGTGTGACACCAAAAAAGTGAAATTTTCAGTGGCACGCGAAATTGTGCGAAGTTACAAAATAATCATATCAATTTATCATCGCCGAAAAAAAATTGAGACAACTGTATAGAATTTCTAGCTCACTTTTGCTCGATTTTCAGGTTTTCCCTCTCTGAATTACGCGTTCTAGTACACATTCAAACGCAACGCCGAGAACGGGGTCATTGATTTATACTCTCGCGAGAGCGTTGTCGCGTTGTTAAATTCACTTTCGACAACGTCATTCAACACCCGCGGCCTCAACTCGGGTTTCGTTCCTGCTCAGATCCGCTACGCAGTCATTTCGCGTTTTACTTCTGTATCTTTTGAAACAGTCAAAACTATTTTCAACCTTCAAAATCATCCGAATCCCTCAGCCCTTGTGAAAAATTCAAATGTCGCAACAGTTATTACTACCAAAATTTTTGCATTGAACATCACTATTTTTCAAAATCAAAATTCAAAAAAAAGTTCGATGATGATGTTCAACAAGTTTTAGAGGTCAATAAATTCTAAAATTTCTCCGATAAGCATGAAAAAGAAAAATTTTCTGAGGAACCCTGCGCCTTGAAATGAACCTCGAACTATTTCGCCAATTCCCCCTTTGCCCCTCGACATTCCCGATCCGCGGAATCTCTTTTAATTACCCTCCCCCCTTCTTACATAGCGAGCAAAAGCAGTTCTTTCTCTTGGCTCGTTCTTTTGTCGGGAACGTCGGAACCGGCGTCGCGGCTCGAGGCGAATCGTGAACCTGCAATTTCGACTGGCCGCGAGATTCGGAGCGGAGATGAGCTAGAAAGGTCAAACGCGGTACGCTGAGAAAAAAAGCCAGTAATTATTACCATGAAATATTTTACTCTGGAATTGGTCTGGAATTTTGAACTTTTTGCTGGTTATTTATTGCATTTATCGCTACATTATATAGTTAAGATAGTGAAATTATATTTTAATGGTAGATATATGTTGCAAAAACTCCAATATGAATTGTATTTTTGAAAATACCAATTATTGTACTTTCTGCAACATTATATTCTAATTTCTGCAAATCCATATTTCAAAGAAGACCATATAGTTTTTCTGTTATTAAAATTTGTATCGTTCTTTTTGATGCATTTTTGCGTACCTTCCAGTATCTACAAGTATATGTGATTCTGCGAATTGGTCTAGTAAAATGTAAGATTTTGATAGTAGGATTTTAACGTCATTTTAATATCTTCCAAAAATAAACTTTCATTTAGGTTATTTAACAATATAATTATTTTTACTATACAATATTATCATAAGATAAAAACGACAAAATCTGCAATAACGTTGAGAAAAAAAAATATTTCAGTACTTTATTACCATAAATACGCCTTTAGAAAAAACGAAGTTTTCAGAATAAAAAATATATATTGAGAAATTGATTCAGTAAATATTACTATAAAATATTGAATAATGGAATCAGGGTAGAATATTGTGTTTTTTGCTAGTAATTAAAAACATTCCTTGTTATACTATATTGTTAAACTTGACAAATGATGTTGTAATGACAGATATAAGTTGCGAAAATTTCAAAAAGTATTGCATTTGGTATCATACTCTTGTTGTACCTTATGCAATATTATATAGTGATACCTACCAATCAAAATTAAAAAAACCATATAGTTTTACCATTATTCAAATTAGTATTACAATTAGTATTTTTCAATTATTGGCATTATAAAGTGCCTTTATTGTATGTTTTGCTATACTGTATGAATTTTCACTATATACTAATTTTTACATTTTCTCTGGCTAAATGAAAAATTATATTGTACGAACTAGAAATACAAAGAATAAAATATAAAATATGCTTAAATCGATATTTCAATATGGACGGTTATTAAATTCTGTTTACTAGTATAGAAGAACATGGAATTTTCATAATACAAATTTTCTTTCTCAGCATTATAATTTTCTTTGTATTACCTATCAAAAATTCAAACTTGTTTGGTGATCTGTACAATATTACAATTTTTACTACACGATATTGTAATAAGTACGAAAAAATGGCAAAATCTGCAATGATACTGTAAAACTTGCAACATTATTGTAAAACTTACAATATTCTAGTACGTTTTGCCATATACATATATGTCAGTAAGGACTAGATTTTTTTTTCAATGTGTGATGTTTTATAAGAAATCTGTCAGGATATATTAAAAATCTATCACTCTTCCAATCACAGAACATCGAATTATTGTAAGAATATTTGAAGAAATTCATAAAAAAATCCTCGAAAAAATCCATCAATTTTCTACCATAATTTTGTTGTACTTTCTGCAATATCATATTGCTATTCCTACCAATCCACATTTCGAAAATAGCTATATAATTTTCCCATTATTCGAAATTGTATCGTTCTTCTTGTTATTTTTGTGTGTACTTTTTAGTGCATTAAATAGTAATTTTTAATTATTGATTTTGCAAAAGTACCTCTATTGTAGTTTTTCAAATATTTTGCTAAATAATTATCATTACAGTATTTTCCCTGAGTATATGAAAAATTACATTATACTGGGTGTCCTAAAGTCACGTATAAAAAAAAACACCTTGGATTCCTTCTTAAATTTCAAGTCGAAAAGTCCTTTACCACTTTTTATGAAACTCAAAATTGAAAAAGTTATTTAAGCCTAAAATTTAAACAATAATTGCACTCTCTCAACAACTCTTATTTTTCTGAGTTGAAAGGTCCTTTTCTATTTTTCACAATACTCAAACAAAATCAAAAAAGATATTGATTGGTTAAAACTTGTCACCCGAATATCTTTTTTGATTTTGAGTTTTGTCAAAAATGGAAAAGGACTCAGAAAAATATGAAGGAAATTTTGAGTAGAGTTTAGTTTGTGAATTCGACCTCTACTTGTCGAGAGAGCGTAATTATTGTTTAAATTTCAGGCCTAAATAACTTTTTCAATTTCGAGTTTTATAAAAAGCGGTAAAGGACTTTTCGACTTGGAATTGAATGAGGCATTCAAGGTGTTTTTTTTATATGTAACTTTGGGACACCCTGTATCAACTGGAAATATAAATGATAGAAGATGAAATAATTGAACTGATATCTCACTCTACACGTATATTAAATTCTGAGTATGTATTAGTTCAGTAGAATATACAATCTTTATAGTAGAATACTCACATTCTGAAAATTTCAACTTTTCTTATATTATTAGCTAAGAATAGTTAGCATATACATAGAAGTTTGTACAACATATCAAGTTTTTCTTTACAATATTGCAATAAGTATCATAAAAAATTCATAATCCACAAAAGTATTGTCAATAAATCCCAATAATATTGCAAAAGTTACAATATTCGACCGATTTTTACTATGAATTTGTCGAAAAGCACTTGATTTTTTTCTCAGTGTACTAAGTCCACGGATCGAGCGGGGAATTTCAATGCGAAAACGGGCGAAATCGCCGATGCCTTTATCGGCTCGAATCGTCGCGCTCGTCAACGACGACGGAGTTCGCGATACCGTTAGATTAGAGGAAAAAGCGACGAATACGTATGCGCGCGCGAGCTCATACATATAAGCATGAGCAGGCTAATTCAGGGATTTCGATTACATCGGCAAGTGCCGGACGGAATAACAAATATTTTGCGTAAAGTACCAATTGTTCATTGTGTGCAAGGTCGATATTCCGGGGATTTTGTTATAATACCTGAAGTCGTGGTACGTTGTGCAACAAGTTAAAGGATGTTGTCCCAAAAAAAAAGGAAACGTATAATTTTTTCTTTCTCGTTGTCAAAACGATTTTCCACAGTTCTTTATCTGATTGAAAATTCAGGGATGTTGAAATAAAATTTTTCGTACGAGGGTAGATATCTGTCGCTTAAAGTTGAGCGTATCCCAAAACCCGAATTTTCCAAACAATCCTTAAAATATTCAGTCCAATATTATCGCTATTCATACGGCTCATATTCTAAATCGATGGAGTTTAAGAAATTTTGCGCGACTTTGGTGAATCGTCATCGTTAAGAATATATAAAGAGATGATGATGTCGAAGGTGCTGTGGAAGGGAGGAAGAGAGAGAGAAAAAAACGTTCCGGTTTCGCTGGAAAATGCACTTGAAAAGTAAAACTAGCGCGTGTGCGGCAGAAAAGTATGTAGAGCGACTGCTCCTCTTATTCAGGACGAGGATTAACCGGCTGATCGGTCGCCGCGAAAGTGCCGAGAGGCGGCGGCGCTCTCTTGCCGATTATAGTCATGCCGCCGCGAATTTTTTTCTCCCTCTCATTCTCTTCCTTTCGTCTTTTTATCCTACTTTTTCATTTCTCAAGGTGTTTGTCTAAGAAAAACCTAGAAGCAAACCTCCAATGCGACTTTTAAACGATATTTCATCTGCACGGCGTTTCATATAAAAAATTAGCAATTTTTATGAAAATAAGAGGGAAGGTCTAGGTTTGAAAAATTTAAATTAAAATAATTTATTTGAGTATGTCCAAATTTTCTTTACGACGATCACTTATGGAGCCAATTTTTAATAAAAACAGCAATTTTTTCTTTTTCTAGCTTTCGGCGTCTAGGTTTGTGATTGGTTGTTAGTTCGACGATGTTTTACAGAATTTTCTGATGAGGGCAAAATATATGCCGAAAGCTAGAAAAAGAAAAAATTGCCGTTTTTATTAATAATTGGCTCCATAAGTGATCGTTGTAAAGAAAATTTGGACAATATGAACATTAAAGGAGCGAACAATAAATATTATTGAAGTATGTATTCATTCTCACGTACTTTTTTTTTTAATATAAAGAAATTTTTGTAGAATTATACATTAGTCCTTTCATGGATTTGTCTAAATGCTCTCCAATTGAAAGTACAGGCTGTGCCACCGAAATTTGGACTGATTCAAGGATAATTCAGTACGAATTTTCGTTATGAGCAAATTCAATCGAATCAATCAATACGAGGAGAGTCATATCTATAATGATGATGTACTATAGAAACCTCAAAAATGTCATAAATACTGAAAAAATGTGATAATTCTAAAATTTCAATAATGAAAGGAAATTCTTTGAGTCGTGAAAAAGGAATTTACAAATTAAAAGAAATCTATACGATTCTACAAATCTTGGTACTGCTGTTTTCTTAGAAATCAATTGCATTGCTGGAAATCTATCAAAATTGAAACTCTAGAGCATCTTATTTCAGGAATCTCTGTAGCAAACTACATGAAACTACAAATCTATAAAAATGCGATAAAATCCTTCAAAATTCTGTAAATGCATACTGAAAAAATTTACGGACTATTTTAGATCCAATAACACTCAAAAACTTCATGTACGTTATATCCTCAAAAATTTGCGAAACTTTGAATCCAAGTGTATACTATATTATGCTGTAAATCTATTGAAAAATTTATAGAAATACGGAAAATCCTGCAGATTGTGTAAATATCAAAGTGATTAAAAAAAATATAAATTTTTCCACAAAAATACTGTTTTTTTTTTTTGTTTTTAAAAATCTTCACAGACACTCAAAATCGTTCAAATTCATAGAGCGATCCAAAAAAATACTAGAAATTGATACAAAAATTCGAGTAAATACTATAAAATCTTATAGATAATATAAAATACGGAAATTCTTGAAGTATATAAAATTGTTATACAGAAAAAATTCAGAGAATTTGAAAAGATTCTTACAATTAATTGATTACCTTTTTTTCAATAAAGGTTGTACATTTTTATGAAATGTAACACATGTGGAATCAGAAAAATAAGGCGTTTCTTAGCTTTTCATATCCGAGAAATTAAAAATTGAAATTTTTTCTTTTTGAGATAATATAAGCTAAAATGAAAAAAGTGCGAGCTCATTTGTATCATTTGTAATGTTCATTGGAAAAATCAGCATTTTTCAGAAAAAAAAAATTTGTTTACGGTAGTAGATAAGATGTTTTTGGTCTAGAAAATTCATATTTACAGTTTTCTGGTTTCACAATAATTTCTACAAACTTGTTTTTTGTATTTATCAAGTATTAAGGAATATTTGTAGAATTTCCTAGTATTTCATAAATTTCTCTGTAGACGTCTATAAAGTCATGCTCTCCGATTCGAAGTACAGGTTGTTCTGCCAAAATCTGGACTATTCCATCAATAAATTAATCACGAGTTTTCGTTATGGATAAGAGAATATCTTTAGAAATATAAACTATTCGATATATCCTCCATCAGTTGCTTAAGTTGCTCCTAATCTGGGTGAAAAATACTTACACGCCTTCTCAAGTGTATCATAGTCCATTTTGGCGAACACTGCTATAATGGCGATCATTAATGACGTCAAATTAGAATGTCAAGACTTATTAGTGATCCTTTGAATCACGCTCCAAACGAAATAGTCCAAGGGGTTCAAGCCTGGACTGTTAGAAGGCCAGAATCCCTTGGACCAAAACATGTTTACTTTGTCCAAAAGTCAGTTTTCGACAAAATGGCTCATGTGGACCTGCTAACCATCTTGTTGGAATACATACGGCCTTCTAGACGCAACATCTTCCATCCATGGTTTTACTATGTTCTTCAAAACGGTTAGATATACCTCTTTGGTGACCGTTTCATCTTCTATAGCTGCTAAGGTTCTTGAAGAACCTTTCTTTGATTGCATCTTCCTTGCTGGTGTTTTGGAACACAATTGGACCCTCTCCATCGCTGAGTATCTAGGACTGCAGTCTTTAATAATTGCCTCTCTTATAGGAAACTCTGAGCTTGTTTCCGACATGTTGACAATCCTCATACTGACATTATCAGCTTCTGTCTACGATGTTTACGGACGCCTCAATCAATATCTGTCTGAAGCATGCTATGCAAGGAAAATCAAAAAGTTTTCCGTTTAGATTACGATGGTGCATCCTGTTCATCAACTATCTCTACCTATTTAACCAGGAAAATACAAATAAACCCTTCAATTTCATTTCATTCATGCGAAAAAATGCCTGTTCTTCCAGCAATCCTCGCACCTAAAACCCCGACAAAAACCAGCTTCTTTTAGCAAACCGTCCAAGAAAAAAACTATTAACTCTCTTCTCTCAAAATGTCCTTATACGCGCATCTCTGGCTCCTCGTTCGCCAGCAAAAAGAACAAACGGAGCAGAGGAAGACATTTCTGGCCGATGACGAATCGTCGTGGTCGATAGATTTTTTTCGCGCCGAAACATCCGCGTCGACCTTGCAATCGGCCGATGCGAATTCACAATAGGGCTCGCGGATAGAGAACGTCCATATTACGTATTACATATTCCCGCTCGCGCACTGCCGCATAAATCAATGGCAACGATATCGTTCAAAATAAATCTCATTGTTTGCGCGGGACCCTTCCTTGCCATTTCTATATCTCCTCGACGTCACCCTTTTTTTCCTTCTTTCAATAGCCATTCTCTCGAGTGGTTTTAATCGGTGACCACGAAGCTGGGTAAATCCACGTTGACTGGGTCCCTTGTAGAGTTCCATGTTTTTCTATGGTGAATGGGAGGCCACCATGAGCAACGATTTAATTCAATTTCGAAACTTTGATGAATTTGTAGTGCATGGAAGTGAAAAGTGGAGATAATTTTTAGATCTGTGTTATTTAAAACAGAATTTTAATCGAATAATTTATACAATATAACTCGGAGTAGTTAGAACCTGAAGGGGAACTGTCTTCTTTCAATTAAAACAAAGTGATTTAAAGTAATTTTTTAACAAAAATGGAAGAATATATGTGTCTCTCAATTGATTATCGTCATTGTATTGAAGTCCTAGTTTTGCCACATCTACGTTAAAAACATTTTTCAGTGCAATTTGATTTCACGTTCAGAAAACCTCTCGGTCTAAAATTGGCATTCACCACTCGAATGAAGTCACCCAATGACGGTTTCATTACAATATGCAAATCCGGATCAGAATTGATGGTAACCACTTTAAATGGAACCTACTGGAGTCATCAATTTGCATGACGCTGGATTGAATTTTTAACCACTTAGTCTCTGCCAATTTTTAAAAATTATTTCCTCTTGAAGAAAAAAAATTCGAAAATACAACCACGAGTATGCAACTTGGGCGATGTTCTCAAAAAGAATTGATTTTTTTGCTATTTGCCCATTTTGTCGAAAACTAGTGCAAACATTCAAAAAAAGGAAAAGAAATATTCTGCTCCACAGCTTTCAAATTTAGCCAGTATATCGACGTGTTTGTTTTTTGTCAGTGATAAGAGTTATCTAATCTGCCTAATGAAGTTGAACTTTCATTTTCTGATGGTAAAGTGGAAGTGATCATATTTCACGTAGAAACGTGTATTTTATTTGCAAGTCAAATAAAGCACTGTCGAATGACGTCTCTTGAAGTACGTTTTGCATTTTCTTCACATAATGCATTGTATGATTATTTTGTAGAATACAAACTCAAATGTCACTTGCTCTTTTAAGGAAATCGAGGGAAGTTCAAGTGGGTACTAGAAAATAGGAAAAGGTTGTATCTGTTTTTCTTGGAAATCTATTAAAATGGTAGAAATAAGTGGTGAAAAATTTGCAATGGGATGAAAAAAAATGGCGGAATCGACGTGGACGTACCCGAGTGTATCCGTGTCGCATCGCGGAGTTTCTTGATTCCTTAAGGCCCCGGCGGCTTCGTCCTAGGCGCCATTATGTGCCTGGGTTCTTCTTCTTCTTCCCCTTTTCCTCCATCTCGGTTAGTTCCCCTTCGGATTCGCGACCTTCCTTCCAGAGGCGCATCTCTCTTGGCTCGCGTTTTGCTCTTGTTTCTCGCCTTCTTCTTGCCTTGCTTCCGTCTCCCTCGCTCAACAGCCTCGTCATTGGCAGCGGCTCTTATCGCTCGCGAGTCAAGGACCGTTCTCAAGGAGGTCGCGCGCGCCAGCAAGACTTGCCAGACCCAATGGCACGTCACTCTCCTGCATCGCGCATCCCGAGCATTTTTCCACTTGCCCCAAAGTGCCACATCTCTCCTCTGATCCATCCCCAAAGATCGAGCCTGGCTCTGGCACTTATTGGGGCGTGTGACCTGCGCAGAGATCTGCCAACGTCATGCGAAGATCGAAGACGAAAAGGTCGTGATGGTCTTCTGAGACTTGTAACAATCGTGATGTGACCTCGAATTTAGTGTTCATTGCATATTGGAGATGAGAGATAAAGCAATTTTTCAAATGGTTGACGTTTCAGCTCTCTGATGGGCCAACGATTCATTCAATTTTCCCTGCTTTGGACAGATGTTGCTTGGGGTGTCCATAAACATCGTGGACAGAAGCTGATGATGTCAGTATGAAGATTGTCAACATGTAGGAAACAAGCTCAGAGTTTCCTAGAAGAGCTGCAATTATTGAAGACCACAGTCTCAGATGCTGAGCGATGGAGATGGTCCGATTTCTTTATTGCCCAAAATCGACTGTTTACGATGTTTCATCCAACTATATTGATAAGAAAAAGTATGGAAAGTGTTCCAAAACACCAGCAAGGAAGATGCAATCAGAGAAAGGTTCTTCAAGAACCCTTGAAGCTACAGAAGATGAAACGGTCACCACAGAGATACATACGACCATTTTGAAGAACATAGTAAAACCTTAATGAAAGATGGTGCGTCTGAAAGGCCATATATTATGTATTCGAACAAGATGACTAGCCAGTCCACATGAGCCATTCGGACAAAAACTGGCTCTAAGACAACGTGGAGACATGTTTTGATCCAAGGGATTCTGGCTTTTTAACAGTTCAGGCTTGAACCCCTTGGACTATTACGTTTGGAGCGTGATTCAAAGCATCACTAATAAGTCTTGACATTCTAATTTGACGTCATTAATGATCGCCATTATAGCAGTGTTCGCCAAAATGGACTATGATACACTTGAGAAGGCGTGTAAGTATTTTTCACCCAGATTAGGAGCAACTTAAGCAACTGATGGAGGATATATCGAATAGTTTATATTTCTAAAGATATTCTCTTATCCATAACGAAAACTCGTGATTAATTTATTGATGGAATAGTCCAGATTTTGGCAGAACAACCTGTACTTCGAATCGGAGAGCATGACTTTATAGACGTCTACAGAGAAATTTATGAAACACTAGGAAATTCTACACTTAATACTTGATAAATACAAAAAACAAGTTTGTAGAAATGATTCAATAACAAAAAACTGCTTAGTCTCTCTTGTCTTTTCCCAATGTACGGTAAAACTATATTGAGAGGATATTTAGGAAAGAAGATTTTAATATTATTTATAGAAGTGATGATAAACTGAACAATATGATTATAAAGAGAGGTAAAGATAAAGCGAATAAAATGGATCAACAAAATGTTGGACATAGGATAAATTGTAAGGATTGTAATTGTGAATACGCGGGACAGACTAAGAGATGTTTAAAGACTAGAGTTAAAGGACGCGAAAATGATATAAAAAAATTAACAGGTAACCATTCAGTTTTAACAGAGCACAGAATTAGAAATGATCATGATTTTGAATGGAATGATGTTGAAATTTTGGATAGAGAGACTGATTCTAAAAAGAGATCTATTTCAGAAATGATTTTCATAAAAAGAACAAGGAATACAATGAATGAGCAAGAGGACACACAATTTTTAAGTTCGGTTTATGACACATTTCTTGTGGTGTAATATTATCAATTCGTTTCCTATAAATAGACGCGACTTTATAGAACTCTTCATATTGAGTTGTCATACGAACGTGAAAAGATCTATTAAAAATTGATATTGACTAAAGTACGAAAATGTTGGTTAAGTACTGTGAAGAAAGTAAAAATTGACATGGAAACCTCTTAATAATGTAATTAATGAAGAAGTATGGCTGATTGTAAATTTGACAAGATGTAAATAGTAAGTAACTTATTGATTGTTAAAAAAATTGTTCAAGATTTAATTGAAAAAATGTTGTAGTTCCTGAAGAGGGTCGAATTAATAGACCGAAAGCTTGGAAACATTTTATTATTGTTCTTGCCCTTGAATGCTGATTTGGCTCCTTTGATGATCGACTTATTATTGATTATGGACTTATAATGGAGCGTTTGTACAAAAATGATTACAATTTCATAGAGTTCAAAAGTTTTCGTATTTTATGTTATTTATAAAATTTTGTAGTGTTTACTTTAATTTTTCCATCAATTTCCACTATTTTTATGGATCGCTCTCTAAATTACCAAAATATCGAATATGCTATGGAATGGGAAATTTGAACGATTTTTAGTGTCAGAAGATTTTCGAAAGAATTGAAAATAAAAAAAAAAACAGTATTTAATTGAGAGGATTTTTAATGCTTTCCTTCGTATTACTTTAGTATTGACACAATTCGCAAAATATTTGAGTATTTCTATGGAATTCTAAATAGTATTACATCATAGTACATTATGCTCTTGGATTCAAAGTTTCGCAAATTTTTGAGAAAATGGTCTACACAGTTTTTAGATATTATTAGATTTATAGTATTCCGAAAATTTTTCCACTCATGAAATTTTGAAAGATTTTAGAGTATTTTTATAGATTTGTAGTTGATTGTAGATTGCTATATAGAATTCTAGAATATGATGTTATAGAATTTCAATTTTGATAGATATCTAACAATTTTCTCGATTACTAAGAAAATAGCATTAACAAAGTTTCGTAGTATTTCTTGTAGATTTTACATATTTCTTTAGTATTAATACGACTCAAAGAATTTTCTTCGAATGAGTTTTTCACGCTCGCATGTTGAAAATCGCATGTCGAACAAAAAAAAATGTGTAATGTTTTTTTGATTTCTGGCATATTCCATATTTCTTGAGTGTTTATACAACCATGTGAATTTTCTAATATTATTATAGATTTCTATGGAGATTTTTTAAACTCGATCCTCTAAGAATTCGAGTTTCAAAAATTTTTTTTTCATATATTTTTCAGAAATACTATGTCTACACATATTTTAAAACTTTTATAGATTTGTTGAATTTTCGCATTTTAAGTTGAAACGTTTGTAGTATTTTCTGGTATTTTCATAGATTTTTAGCACTTTTACCGATAACTCAACAGATTTCTAGAATTGGATGCCACGGTATCGAAAATTTTCACAATTCGGAGTATTTTATTTGATTTTTCAGAAAACAGTTATTTCTATGAATTTCTCTAAAAATTTTTTTCATCTGGTATTGTTTGGATATTCAAACAATTTTCTGAAACCTTCACTGATTAATTTGTACAACTTAATGTTCTAGAGCTCAAAATTTTTATAATTTTCGAAGCAATTTTACTCACCATTTCTGAAGTATTAGTATGTATCTAATTTTTTTTGGTTTTTAGTATTTATGACATTACAAAGGACTAGTATCTATAAAAAGTCTTCTCGAACGGTACAGTTGTGCTACGAAATTCCTCCGATTAGAAGGATCGTTTTGTTAGAGGAAAAGTTGAATCGGAATTTTCAGGATAGCGCCATTTTCTCTTCCTTCTCTCAATTTATTCCAGCATGCCATACGAGAGAGCGAAAACGAGCGCGCAAAGAGAGCGAGAAGAAAGTGCCGATGAATTACGATGTAAAATGCCACCAAGCATTCACGCGAATTTGTACGCGACCTAATTTCCAGTCGATTGTTATTACCGTGAAAAACAAGGAATAAAAAACCTTGACAGTGGAGCAAAAGTGCAATGAGTCTAAATCTAATCAATTTTTTTTCTCATTAATTAGTCTGTCTCTGAAACCCAATGCTCTATTATTCAAATTACAATAGATTTTATTTTCATAAATTTTAGTGAACATAATTACGTGAATCTTTAACATGTTAAATGTCTCTCGTACTGTAAGAAATTTTTAAAATTTTGAATAATCGTTGCTGCATAAGTTTTTTAGCCCTTCTTTGTCTACTTCTGTATTTTCATCGAATTGAGTCTTGGCACCAATTACAAATTTTTATCAATTTCAATCCCGTGGTCACACAAAGGCATATAAAAGCGGCGAGAGCAAAGCGATTTTTAATTGCCCGGTTGACGGTGAAAATCGGCGGGAACGCAAATGAGAGCAATTACTTGGTAGAGCGTGACCGTGCAATTGCCGTTTCGCGAATATATTTTATTTGCGGAGCTGACGACTTATCAAACGCCCTTTTTCCCGCGCGCGTACTTGCATTACGCGCGGCGCCCTTTATCGCGCGTTACACTCGCAACGCGACGTTTTGCAACACAAAGCCCGTTACAGTGTTCCGTTTGTTACGCAACTTTACACCTCATTCGTTCCGCAGAATGTTCGATCGGCGTGTAATTAGTGCGAGCTCATTTTTCAACGAGATTCGTTTCAAATGAAAAAAAAGAAAAAACGAAGTGCACCTATTTTTGCAGCGATTTCGCGTGGAATTGTTTGTATTTAAATTCCTTTTACGTGCTTGGACGTATTTATTGAAGAAAAAAAAAGAAATTTTATTTAATCCGATTAAAATGAGAGTGATTCAAAATCAATTAGGGACCTGCATAATTAAGATTCTTAGGCATTTTAAGAATATGTAAAGTTTAGAATGTAACGATTAAATTATTTTTATGTGGGAATATGAAAGTAAAACAAAATTCAGAATTCTTGAATGACGAGAATCTAATTCCATGATTTTTGATGTTCAAAATAAACAAATCTACAACTCTATTTTCCAAAAGTTGAGTAACTTGAATTTCGAAGATTGTATGGCATGAAATCCTGAAAAAATTTTTTTCTTTTCTCTGCTTACACTCTGATGAGATTTGTATCAACTTCGATGTATTTGAATTGTTTATACATTCGAAACCTTCGAGAATATCTAATCAACACATTTCTTGTATAAGCTAAAGCGTGGTTCGTGGAAAATTCTTGTCGTTCGGAATTTTTCATGGAATAATCTGGGCTCTGATCGGTCAATTTCCTAATATTAAACGTACTAACGTATTACGAGTTCATATCCGCGCAAGGAAAGTCGTTGCGCAACAGCGTCTCCGTCCGCATCTGCATAAACTTTCGTGCGCCAGAATCAGAGCGGAGTGAAATGGCCGAGGAATTTTAATAAAGAATGGGAAATTGTGGAACAAGAGCGTAACCTAATATTTTTTGATAAGAGATCACTTCTTTTCGAAAGTGGAATTGGATTTAATGAAAGTCAGTTTTGGGAAAACAAATTTCCAATGCCATTTCAAATCGTTGAACACTTTTGATGAGTGAATTTGCTTTCATGAATTTGAAGTGAAAAACTTTTTTTGTAGTTTTCTTTTTACCTGCAAACATGGTCTCGATAGGAAAATCTAAAAATAAAAAAAATTGGAGGTTACACATGGGAAGTTTGTCCTGCAAAAAGTTTTTGAGAATTATTCTACCATTTTGGAAATATTCTGAGTTAAAGTAATTTTGATAGTTTTTGGGAGTTAAGAAAGGTTTTTTAGGGCATGATAGATTTTTCAAGGTTTTTAGTTTTTGACAGTTCAATGTTACTGACATTTTCGACAGTTAAAAATTTTTTCACATTTTTCTGACATTCCCAACGACATTCAAAGTTTCCCAAATTCAGTAACTTGATCATTTACAATGGTCATTTTTGACAATTCGTAACAATTTGATAGGTAAATAGTTTATACATTTTTTAAGCTTTGAAATTTATTTTGGGTTTTCCATAGTTTAAAACAGTATCTACAGTAATTTTAACGGTTGATATCAATTTTTTCTGCTTTTATATTTTTTTTGACTTTGTTTAACAGTATTGAAAATTTTGACACTTTTGAAAGCTTTAACTGTTATGGAAGTTTTCTGCAAGTCACAACAAATTTTCGAAAGTTTCATTGTATTGACATTTTTGAGTTAAGACACTTTTTACCGTCTTCAACATTTTTTAAGACATTCTTGAATGTTTTCTAATTTCAAAAAATGTCATGGATTTGTCATTTTTTACAGTGAGATTATTTTGTAAGTTCAGAATTTTTTTTTGCATTCTGGAACATTTCCGATACTTTGCAATAACTTAGATTATTAAATTTTGTAATATCAAATAGTATTTCCTATATTTTCAGTATCTTTGAAGAGAGTTTTGACAGTTTCCATATTTTTACAACAGTTGAGATAATTATGAAAGTTGTTAAGAGAAGTTTGTATAATTTTAAAAATCTTTAAAGCTGTATTAGAGAATTGTCGAATTTTTGACAATTTTGGCATTTATAACTGTTTTTTGTATGGTATGACACTTTTTTGTGAGTTATGATTTTTTCTTAGTTCAATAATATTGTCATTTTTGAGAGTTTGATAAACAGTTTTGGCACTTTTAACAGCATTTAATGTTTTGACAATGGTCAAAGCCTGGGAATTTTTTATGAGTTATTTTTGCAAAAGTTTACAACAGTTTTTATATTTTTACATAATAATGAAACAGACAATTTTTTTGAGATTTTAGAGAATTTTGTTGAACAATGAACTTCACTGTAAAGCAGTTGGAAAATTAAAAAAAATTTGCCATCTGCTGTCCAGAATTTTCGAAAAATTTTAGATTTTTTTCGGAATATTACAAATATCTTGTAATTCGTACAAAAACAAAGAACCTTTAAAAATTTATCTCATTTCATTATATTTTATTTTATGTTTTCTTCCATAAACCATTAATTTTTCATATCATAATTTATTGTAACATTAAAGATTACTCACAACAACCTAGTACATCTCTTTAATTTTAACACAATTTTTTCAACATTTTCAAAAAAGTGCTCAAAACTAACTTCACAAATGTCTGCTGCAAAAATAATATATCTCACAAAATCCAGTACCACAGAATAATTTTCCACAATTTCCTCTTTTAATTTCACCACCAAATTAATTTCTTCTTAGCAAAAACTCAAAGTGCAACATCTACCAATTACACAATAACAAATGGTTGAAATCCCACTCTCGTAATCACGAAAATCTGCATGAAAAACGTCTTATCTGAAAGGCCTTAAGACCAGGGTCTGAGAGAACGGTCATGGGATTCTCGGGGTCGGAAAAATCAAAGTTTTTCGTCTGAAGGTGACTAAAAACCGCAATATCGTTATCCACTACGGTCCCAATAACAGTTAGGGCGTAGGTGACGCCGCGATCCTCCACCTTAAGCGGCGAGAGAGTTCAACGCTTGCAGCAATAGCTCTGGCCTCGCTCTCTCATACAATCCCCGTACTCCAATAGCGTAGGAAAACAGGGGTTTTTGAGGCTCAAATTCGTCTGAAAATTCATGCGGAATTGAACAATATTTATTGTGCAAATTACAAAAAGTTATAATATCAAATAATGAAATACTAGCAATAAAAAAATTGCAGGAAAATTCAAATGATGACAGTCGAAGTGAAACGATGAAGTGAATGAATAATAGTAAATAATGAAAATGAGTTAAAAATGAGAATAAATGTATACACAGAAATCTTGAGGACATAACAAATCTGTGGCTTCCCGGCATAACCGACAAAGTCACACATGCCATAACGTTTAAAATTTTATCAGAATATCATGTAAAATGAGCCTTATGGCATGTGTGACTTTGTCGGTTATGCCGGGAAGCCACAGAAATGGTTTCAAATGGAAGTTTTCAAAGTTGAACAGAATTCAGGATTCTGAATTTTACTAACTCGAAAACTACAAAAACTCTGGTTTCAGAAATTTTTTTCTGCAACAGAATTATAATTTTAAATATTTAGGTTAAATAACGCAGAAAATGAAAATTTAAAAAATTGTTTCAACTATGTGAATAATAAAGAAAACTTAGAATTAACGAAAATGGCGAGAATTTAGAAATTTGGAGCATTGAATTTTCAGAAATCAGTGCATAGAAATCCGTAAAAAATCAAGAAAAGCTCATGAATCATGAAAACACTAAAGAAATACTAAAAGTAGTAGAAATCTATGAAAGTATTGTTTTTTGACAAATCTAAAACTTCGAATTCTAGAGTTTCAACTTTTAAAAAACTTATAGAGCAATCTATAGAATTATCAGACATTCATAAAGATGCAAAAAAACACTTCAAAACTTGCTCAATACTAAAAAATACGAAAGTACAAAAAATACTTAAAATACTTAAAAATTTTGTAGATTATGTTATCTTGACAATCTATAAAAATATTCAAAATTTTTGGAAAGTTCCTTTCTAGAGCATCCAAATTTGAAAAATTCCTATAGAAATCTATGACATTAGAAAACTCTTGAAGTCGTATGAATACCGAAAAAATATCAAAAATACGAGAAATTATAAAACACGACAAATCTTTGTTACTGCCGTTTTCTTCAGAAATCTACAAAACTGCTGAAAATTTGAAACTTGAAATCTAGAGCAACGTATTTTAGAAATCTATATAGTGATCTATAAAAAAATACACATCTTTTAAAATACTTTAAAATCCTTCAAAATTTCATTAACAGTGAGAAAATTTGAATAATATTAGTAACATAATAATACTGAAAAACTGTGTAGGTATAATTTTCTCAAAAATTTGCAAAACATGGAATCCAAGAGCATAATATATTATCTTTCAAATCTTTTTAAAAATACATAGCAATCCTGCAAATTGTGTTAATATTAAAAAAAAAGACGATAAAAATTATTGAAAGTCCCTCCACGAAAATACTTTTTTTTTCGAAAACATCTTTGTACATGCACATAATCGTTTAAATTTCCAATCCATTGCATACTCACTTCCAGAAATCTATACGTGGATTCATAAAAATACTAGAAATATATAGCAAAATACCAGAAAATACTCCAAAATAAAATCAGTATAAATATCATCTCCTCAAAATTTAATATAACATAAAAAAAGTTTTTGAACTTTGATTTCTAGAGCACGTAAGTCTAGAAATCTGAACATAAATCCATTATAACATTAGAAAATCCTCCAAGTCGTGGAAATACTAAAAAATATAAAGAATATAAAAAAATTTTAACCTCATCAACCTGAAAATCACGTATAACAAATTTCAGTAGGTACATGCATGAAAAATCTGCATCCCCGTAAGTTGTGCACCCCAAAATTCCAACAATCTAAAAAAAAAAATCGGCAAATCTTTTTCCTCAGACCAAATCATCGAAGATGAAAAAAATTACAAAGACCCAAATGAAGTACATTTTCCCAATAAAACCCTTTTAGAAAATTTCGCCTGCCTGCGCCCCTGCAGTGTCCTCTCACGTGCACGTATGTGCGTCTTACGCGGGTACTTACCCGTACGTAGACGAGCTCTATACGCGGTAATATCAGTAACGTCTCGCCATATTTGGCTCCGCGCCGCTTGTGTACATTTTCGAATAACGGAATAATCGCGGCGCGATATAAACAGCATGGCCTGGAATCCCTTGCGTGCGCGTAATCGCGTTTTGACGTTGACTAATGCCCATCGTATCGGGACGTATCGGATGTTGGGCAGATAAGGAAATTGGGCCCCGCGCCATCGGGCCACGCACTCGCCGTCAGGCCCCGTAATAAAGGGTCATTACAATATTAATCTAATGAAAAATGCGCATCATCTCGAGGCTCGAGTGTAAATCACGTGTAGGATAAATGCCGGTGTTTAATGTCCAGCCTGAGAAGCAACTTTTTTTACTTTTATTCATTTTTTAGTTGACGTGCAGGTTGTATTTATTTTCGATATACAGTCAGGTCTTGTGTAGTATCTTTTACTTTTTTTCTTGTTACACGGATTATAAACAATGAAAAAAATGTCTTAAAGTCATGCTTATTGTCATTATGCGCTAATCAGAAATCAGAAATTAGGAAGTTATTTTACAAAATTTCTTGAAAAGACTCTGTTTTGAATTTCGCTAGATGGAGAATGAAAATGGTATCATTTTTCTTTATCTACATAAAAAAAAGATTAATGGTGATGGACTATTGTATTCAGTTCGCACCGGAAAATCGTAAAGTTGACGAGTGGTTCGTATTTTCGTCGTATGACTACTCGCGAATTGCGTGGGAATTGATACGCGAACGCGTTTATGTAATTACTGCACGTAATCGAATGCATTCTGGATGGCATCATCGGCCCAGAACGACAGCCTCGGTATTAATGGGTCAAACAAATCGCGATGCGCGGCTTTGATTGACATGGTGCATCTCGTTAAACGCCCATATATCTGTCTCATCGTTTCCCACGTAAAAGTAGTAGTAAACGAACGGTTTTTCATTTCATCAAAGGATGAAAAACCGACGAGGACTCATAAATAAAAATCGTATAAATATCGCGATGGACATTCAACGGAGCGAAAAAAGTACACCTTATTGCAAACACTTGGTATTTTAGTGTGTTTTTGCAAAAAATATGAATTTCGAAGGGGTGAGTTGAAATTTTGCTGAGGAAATTTTTGGAGAAATTTTTATTGGGAAACATATCTCGGAGCTACTAGTGGAAATTATAAAATCTGATTGGAAAAGTTAATGGATTATATTTTTTTAAATTTTTGATCAAAACTAGGATAGAGCTGAGTTGGGTTAGGAAGTTTTTATAAATTGGAATTTCACTCGCAACTTTTAATACGAAATTATTTGAAAAATTCTTGTATATGACACTTGGGTCGTAAATTCAAATATGTAAAAAGAGGGTTTACTAAAAAATCCTGATTTTCCAAGACCTTTTCAATAAAAAAGAACGTTGGTCTTTTACAATGAAAATTATGGAGAACCAGAAAACTTGAGAAATATTAAACCACTCTGGCAAAATTTGTGGTATTCCAATGAATTGCGGTAAATTTTGTAGATGATAGAAAAATTTGAGAATTTCGTAAAATGACAGGTACTGTGTAATATTATTCAATTTTTTGAAAAATCAAAAATAATTTTTTGTATTGGAACCGTCTATAATTGTTAAAATTTTAATAAAAGTCTCGAAATTGTAGATATAAGGAAGATGAAATAATATTCAAAATTTAGAAACTTTGAATGTGACTGAAAAATTAAAAAATATTCAAAAATGTGGTGATGTACAATAAGTCTGGGAAAATTAGTAGGATTTTAATAATGAATTTCGACTAATTTTGAAATGGTAGAAAAATTTGATATTCTCTAGAACGACAGGTACGGTGTTATATTTTTTAAGCTTTGAAAAATCAACAATTTTTTGTCGTCTAGAAATTGTCTGTATGGATTCTTCGGAAAATTGGAAGGATTGTAAAAATTAAGAAAAATTTGAAAAAGTAGGGAAATTTCAGAAGTTGTAGATAAATTTCCTAGATTGTGTGAAAACTTGGAATATTCCGTGAAACTACACTGTTAATGATTCCTAAAATTTTCAAATTATGAGAAAATTTTTTCCCTACGAGAACCATTGATAATTTTGCAAATTTCAGTATCAAAAAATACCTGAACTTCAATTATATAAATGTAAATTTAAAAAAATTTTGAAGTTTCTTTAGGATATGCGTTCAATAACTGTAAAAATTTGTAGGATTTCGATAAATTTTGTAGAGCACAGAAAAATTTGAGAATTTCGTAAAACGATACGCACTGTGTGATATTCCTTGCCAAAAATGTAACATCAACAACTTAATATTATTATATTCTTAATTTAGCAAAACCACATGACACATGTATTTTAAATTGAGCGTATATTATACTTTTGTTTTTAATTTCCTGGTTAAAAATTTGTGTTGAACAGGGTAAAGTTTGAAAATTTCGCAAAATTAGAAAACATTCGAAAATTCGAAGGAAATTGTCCGTAATAATTTACAATATTTTAAAAAATTCGAGAAATTTTGGATATTTTGGAAAATTGAACGACGTTGCAGATTCAAAATATTGTAAACAGTCAAGAAAAATGTGAAAAACGTTGAAAATATCAGGCATTGTCGATCAATTTTGTAGATTGTGAAAAATTTGAAATTTTTCGTAAAACTGTGGATAATGTTAATTTTTCCTTTAATTCAGAAAACATCAGAAAATTCTGTTTTATACAGGAAACATCAACAATTCGGAAAATTTCAGTAAATCAAAATCTGGAAACTTGTGAAATTGTTAGAAATCGAAAAATATTCAAAATTCCAAAGATCTGCAGCAATTCTGGAAAAATTTGTAGGATTTTATTTATTATATTTTGGAGATCGTAAAGAGATTCGAAAATCATGTCAAGCGACAGGACTAAGTATCATTTTTTGCAAAGAATATTGATTTAATAATATTGTATTTATAATTTTGCAAAACCCTAGGACACGTTAATCTTCAAATGTAGCATAGAATTGTTTTTCTTCTATATTCCAGAAGAAAAATTTTACATTGTACAGTGTAAAATTTAAAAACTTTCAAAATTGTTAAGAATTGAAAAATGTTGAAAATTTCAAAGATATTCTATAACTCTGGAAAAACTTGCAATATCTCAATAAATTTTATATAAATTTCGTAGATCGTATAAAAATTTGAAAATTTCGTAAAAGGACAGTGCTATATTTGCCAAAACTACTATAGTAATAATTCAACAAAACTTAGAGACACGCCTATCTTGAAATTAAGCAGAGATTCCAATTTTGTTTCTACCTTCCAGGTGAAAAATCGGTCTTGCAAACACTGAATTAAATAATGATATCGTCACATATGTTTTCTCCAACTTGATCAATATACGAGAAATCCAGTATTTCTGTTTTTTGTTTTGTTTTCTTTTCATCTTGGAGCGACAGTAAACGTAATCGTGATAGTATCTGGCTGGCTGGCGGCGAAAGTGTGGAAAGGGGACGACGCGGCCGCGGAGATTTCGATGACGTCGCGGCGAAAAGTGGGACGCTGTGGGACACGGGCTTGCCTTACTCCAATTATTGCTCGCGTGCGAAATTGAGGCTGATATTCTCGTTTGCAATGACGCCGTGACGCAACCGGCGCGTCACGCGTGAGGGGCCGCAATTACCGAAAAGACACACTCGAGGAAGTCCATTACACGGGCCCCTCTTGCAGTTTGCGTCACTCTCCTCGTTGAATCCTAATCAAGTTCGCGTGCTACATAGACGTTCCCTAGAACGACGCCACGAAATTCAATTTCAGCCTTCTCACTTTGTTCCTTTGTTTCCGATGGCCTATGGTTTTACAGTTTAATTAGCCGTGAGAAATTCATTAGGTGTTCGGGAGAGTTTTTCGAGTGGGTTTGGTAATGGGGGAAAGGGGGAAAACAAAGGAAACTAGGGGATATTTTTCTTGAATTTTCACTTGAAATTATCGTGATATTGTTGTTATATTTATTTAATATTGGTTTGATTATTAAGAAAATGAAAAATATGGGGGGCGGGGGGGGGGGTGATTTTTTGTAAGGCTAGTAATTTAGACTTGGGCAAGGGGAGGGTGTATTTGTTATTATATTTTTTAAAAGTATGCATGATGATGTTCTTTGTTATTTTTTTCATGACAAAATGAAAAAATTTCGATCGTTCTTGATGGGCTGGACAAATTTGTGTACAATTGGAAAGGTTTGGAATGGTTCGTATCATGTTTGGAACACTGAAAATTTTTAAAAATATAAAACCATTGAAAATTTTATAGATTGTCAATCATTCTCAAAATTTGGGATAGTATAGAAAATTCCAGGAAACGTTCTCAAACTTTTTAGATTGTGTTCATCGTCATAATTTTTCGATACGAAAAATTCTCAAAAATTTATGTTGGTTGGAAAAGTTTTGTTTGAATCAAGCAAGTTTTTAATAGTTTATATCAGTTTCAAATTTTTCTGAAAGGTCAAAGAGTGAAAACATTGAAGAATATTTAATATTCTATGAATATAGAAAAATGTATTCGTTTGTAAAAAATGTGCTTAAATTTCATAGATCATGTACATTATAATATTTCTTCGAAATATGCATGATGATGTTTCTTTTTCATTTTGAAACGAAAATCATAAAAGCTTGAAAAGTATAAGATTTTACAGTAAATTCAATCATTCAGAAAAATCATGAAATTGAATTAGAAAATTATAAAAGCTCGAAAAGCGTTAAATATAACGAAAAATTCAATTCATTTTATAGAAATTTGGAAAATAGCTTTAATTACATTAGAAATTCTGGAAAATTTGCAAAATCAAAAATATTGGAAATTTTGGAGTTTGTCTATAATTCTCAAAAATTAAAGAAAGTTCAGAAAATGTTTATGTATGTTGTAGATAGTGTTCATTATCATATTCTTTCAATGTGTGCATGATAACACATCCTCATTTTTTAATGAAAATCTTTAAAATCTTCCAATTTTATTTTAAAATAATGAAAAATCTTTACAAGTTGGGAAAATCTTAATAAAACTCGCAAAGTATCAAATTTCCGATAAATTAGAAAAAATCGAAAATTTTGAATCGTCAGTAATTTTGAGAAATTATTCGTATTAATAGAATTTCAGTAATAAAATTCAAAGATTGTTTTCATTATCATATTTTTTTAGACTATGCATTAAAAATTTTTTTTTAATCCGGAAAACTTTACAAGTACCTAAACATCACGAAAAATCATGAGTCGAACACATTTTTATATAATTTGGAAAGTTTTTAATAGCTTATTGAGAATACAAGAAACGTTGAAACTTTGAAAGATTATGAAAATTAAGGAAATTTCCAAAAATTTGTAGCGATTCGGGAAAAGTTGATAAATATTGTAGATTTTATTCATCATTACATTCTTTCAAAATATTCATGATCATCTTTTGTCCTTTTTTGATGAAAATACCGAAAATCCAAAAAGTTTTGAAAATAACGAAAAAATCCTGATGAGCTGAAAAAATTTTCACGAAAGTCAGAAAATTCGAAATAATTGGTATTGTGTTCGTTATTTTAAAAATTTTGACAAATAGTAAAATAAATTCAAAAGTCTCCATTTTCTCGACGGTTTCGAAGTATTTGAAAAATTCATGCCATTTTATACGATGTATAAAAGTTTTGCGAATTGTATAAATTTATCATATTTCTTGAAAATATGGATGATTATGTTTTACAAGTTTTCAGTCGTCATCTGAAGAAATTGAGAAGTATTGAAAAATGACAATAATTATTTATAAGTTGGACATATTTTACTCAAGAGTCTTGTGCGTTTGAAATTTTCAAAATGAAAAAATCAAGAAGCTCAAATTTTTGTGGGATTTCAGAAAATGTACATGAATTTCGTGGCTGTAAAAAATTTTGAGAATTTCTGAAATCTCCAGATACCTTGTATGCACTATCCTTTGAATTTCGAAAAATCGAAAAAAGATTCATCATACGAAGAATATAGAAAAATTTGAAAATTTGACTTTCTAAATTGCGAAGATAGATTGCGGAAATAAATATAAATAACACAACGAGTGCCTAAATCGCAAAAAAGTTTGTCAGAAAACATAATCAAAATAACAACAAATAAAACCGCAATCTACTGGATATTATGAAAATAGGTACAAAAAATATTCCAAAATTGCCTCTGACAACATAAATCTCCCTAAGAGACCATCCTGCAAACAAAGGACAAAACACGGAATTAAATTTCAAAAAAATGTCAGTGCGAAGACGCGCAACCGGCATTTTCGAGGATATAAAGATCCATGGTAGAGCCTCAGCAGCAGCTGACACGTTTCATGGCGAAAATGACTGTTATTAGGGCTCGAAAGAAGGTCTAGTTTTGAGGCCTCGGAGTGGTCGCTGGGGCGAATATCGCGGTGCTCTCATTTGTTATGCGGAAGTCGCATGTGCATGTGTCACACTACGCAAACGACGCCAAGGTCATGGGAACATTTTTTCCCCTTGCCCCATTATTATCTCGTTATGTAATGCGGGTACTCGGGGAAAATGTCTCCATTTTGCTCGAGGGCACCTGTCGGTTCTAGGTCTTCCATTGCCACGTTAAATGAGGAAAAGCAGGCAAAGTCCCGAGAAACTTGAACCAATTTTTTCCAAATAATACAAAAAAATTGATTCCAACTGGTTATTTCATAATCTGATGTAAGGTGTGACACAAAAATTGGCTACATTTCATTTTCAGTCTGGAGTGTTGAATAATCCATGGCAAATTCTCATGATTTTCCTAGCCTGGGAGGGATCGCGTGTTGAGGGGAGGGCGTGGGCGCGGAGTGAAGAAAATTCGTAACCCTGAGCGTCCGATTTG
Source organism: Platygaster robiniae (assembly GCA_028476575.1). NCBI lineage: Eukaryota > Metazoa > Arthropoda > Insecta > Hymenoptera > Platygastridae > Platygaster > Platygaster robiniae. The sequence continues at coordinate 653,511 of CM052022.1, forward strand.
GCGAATGCGTGCCAGATCCGAGACAATGCCCACGCGCGCGAGCACGCGTACATTATTGCGGCTCCACACAATAAAGAGTGACTTTCACTCGCGGCTACGAACTTATCTCGCGCCATTCCCTCGATTCTCCACGAGCCGTGCATGGGCGTCTCGCGGGTTTTGGTTCCTTTGGCCCGAGCCGCGGCAATCGGCTACCATTCCTCCCTACGACCGGAGAAGCCCGTTACTTCCTACGCATCGATTTACGACGATCCCGATGCATTTCGGAAATACGCGATTTTGCTGAACTGGAATCACGTTTTTCGGCCTCGGAGATTGAGAAATCTTGGCATTACAAAATTTTTTACTTTTGTAATGTTGTGATACGTCTATCTCTATGATTCGTTGAATTTTATTAGAAGTTTTTGGCGGGGAACTGGATTTCTTTTATTGCATATTTTTGTTTTTGATTGTTCGATCGATGTTTTGTACATAATTGCTATTTATTTTAGAAATATCTCGATTCCGAAAATGTTCTCAGTTTGAAAACGAATCGTCGGTTGATAACAAAACTTTTATAATTGTTCGTTTTGGCTGTTATTACATTCTTCAAGTCTCTGAAAACTGAAAAAGAGGAAGAATTTTAACAATGCAAAACGAAAGTATCTCGAGAAGGATTACAATATTTTTACTCCAATAATTTTGACTGGACTGTGATTCGTCAATCTCTATGATTTATTAAATTTCATTACAAGTAATTGGCGAGGAACTGGATTTCTTTACTATATACTTTTATTTTTGATTGTAAAATTGACTTTTTGATAATTGTAACCCATTCTGGAAATATCTCGATTTTGAAATTGTTCATTTTGGCTGTTATTACGTTCTTCGAGCCTTTGAAAATTAAAAAAAAAGATGAATTGAAATTATACACAGTTTAAATTTGAAAGAGGTTGAATTTTCGACAGTTCATGTTTTCAAGGAAATAAAAGTTCAGTAGATGTTATATTTAAAACATAATGTATAGTAAATGATTCGAACTTTTTTTTTATATATAATTCAAATTATTTATCATAATTTTTACATTAATATATACGTTATGGATATGTTATCTACATTAATCGATATTTTATTTGTTATTATTTATTAGATATATTTTACGTTTCTACTCAGAGACTCTTGAATAACTTGGACTTTTTTTTTACCTTAGATGCTTATTCTTTGTTATATTTCTTATCATTTATAAATTAATTCCAAATGGTCACACTGGGTGAAATTAACCACAAGATTTCATCAAGTTTCTTGTAAATTATTTAGTTGTATATAAACATCAATTGTTGAAATTTGTATCATAGATATCTTGATCAGATTGTTAATCATAGAAATAAGCCACGAAGCTCATTTTTGCAATCAACATTTTTACGTATTTTTATGCTCTTACATGTTAACTTTTCGAATTTACAACCTTTATTTTAACATTCTTGTTTCCATATTTTTAAAATTAGTTATGTAAATAGGCTGTTTCTCGGAGATCTATCAATAGTTGTAGTTCTTGGATTCTTCTTCGTTTTTTATTTTAAAAACCAATTTTCGTTTGTTCTTATCACTTTTTCAGCATTTTACAATATAGAATAAATTGATTCTTACAAAAACTTAACTTCCTTATTTTAGATCCTTTGGGAACAGCATTACATTGTTTTTTTTTTTTAATCATTTGTACTCATTGTTAACACTTTTTTAGAGCTCCCCATGATCTAATGAATATAAAATATGATACTGTTTTTTAAGTCATTGGTAACTAGAAAAAAAAATTATAAGATTTGTATACGAGAGCATCAAATCCTAGATATCTATGGAGCAATCTATGAAATACTAAAATTTTTTGTACGTAGATTTTTGAAAAAATCCAGGAAAATATGAAAAAATTTTTCAAACTTTTAATTCTAGATTATGAGTTTTGAGAACCGTTACAAGTATGCATAGTGAAATAATAAAGTATTCTGAATTTTTTGAATGATGAAAAATATATGAAATACTCAGAATGCTAAAATTTCATGAAAACACTGTTTGTGAAAACATTTTAGAAAAACTAAGAATCTAGAACAATACTGGAAAAACCTACGTTATTTCATGAAAACTCAAAATTACGAAAAATACATGAAACTGTATCAGTCTATTATAAAATACAACAAACTTATTTTACAATTAGAATGATTTTATTAGAAACCTACTGAACTTTAAAAAATAGAACATTCAACACTATATATTCTATATATTGCATTATTTTATTTTATATTTGTAATGATAAATTTTTTATACACTCCATTAAATTTGAATGAAATGTATATCTACTATACACACTTTCAGATGTTTTCCATGTTTCGTACATCTACGTTCTTTAAATAAATCTCACATATTTTTTATTGTATGAAATATATTCAATATATATTTTATGTAACTTTCACATTTTTTATATTTATATAAATAATAATACATCGTTATTACACATATTTTTTGCTACATTGACTATTTTATATCTAGAGTACTATATCACATTTAATTACTTAGGTAATTTAATTTCTATTCTGTTTGGAATAAAATTGAATAGATGAGTTTTTTCACACTAGAAAAATAATTTGTCGATTCGTTCCTTATTTTCTCTGAAGAAATCTTTATGAAGTTGGAAAAATATATAAAAAAAAAAAAAAACATACGATCAATATCCGTAAGATGAACTTCTCCGAGCTAGTAAAAAATATTTTGTTTTTTGTAATAAAATCCAAACTTAGATAAATTGTGCATTTTTGCTATTGCATAAAAAAAAATTAAAAATTTTTGGAACAAAAACTTGTGTAAAGTATCTTTCATAATTTGTCAAAATCTTCAAAATCCATCGGAAACTTCGTAAATTAGGAAACATTTTCGTCAATTATTTATGAGTACAAGTTCTTAGAATTCTCATTGTTCCTAAACAATCATGAGAAAATTTCAGAATGTTACACTTGTTCTTGATTAATATCACAATTTGTTGAAATAACACGATTTCAAGAAAGTAAGTATGATTTATCAAAAACTATCATCTCTGTTATTGCAAAAAAAAGTTTTACATCTCGCATTGTTACCGGTAACAACTTTCAAAATATCCCTGCAGACCTTGATCCTGGAGAACCTAAAAAACCGCGAGTAATGCTTCTCGTTTTCTCAACTCTTTCGGATGCAACATAAAATTCAAAACATTGAAACACTAAAAGCCAGCATACTTTATGGCTCGAAAAGCAATAAATTCATGGACTTGAATATGTCCCAGTCTGACATTAATTATGGTGAAGGAACGAATCATGAATAAGTTGTAAATCCGTGATTTGCTATGGTATGACCACCCCAATTTGTGCAATCTTTTAAAATTTAAGACTACCACAATAATAAATTTTCTTTATTTCCATTATGTCAGATGTCAGTATGTAGGAAAAATGCTCATCTTCGACTCGTGTTACAAACCTAAGATTTATTTATGAATTTTTTCACGCTAGTTGAGGAATATTTCGGTCTCGAAACTGCCTGCTGACATGACACGAAGGAATTTCCAACTTGAGGTTCTAGCTGCATAAAATTGGGTTGTAAAACCAGTAATTTAGCAACAATGGAAGACATGACTTTTGATTTACCTTTTTCATGACCACAACTGTACGTCATCTCACGCGCCCAGGCATTTAAATCAAAACTATCGCAATAGCGTGGAATGATAATTGACGCTATGCCCCGGGACATTCGATTGTTAATTAACGCGCCGTTCGGTTATGCCGAACACGATCGGACGATGATGCTCACGCGCCTGTAGCAACATCCGGCGTGAATCACCCAATATACGAGCGTGCCAAGTCCCAATCCGCCTCGAAACTTGAACGTTGTTTTAGAAATAAATTTGTTGATACCCATCAGCATAAACTTGAATGCTTTCTTGAACAGAAATAGACATTTATTTCGGAAGAAATGGGTATGTTTTTGAAGAAAATTGAATGTTTTGAAAGATTGCAAAAACAGAAACGTTGCAATGAGATTTTTTCATAGTGTTGGAAAAGGACTTGAATATAAAAAGGGTTGATATTATATATGTGCATAGAGATCCATTAAAAGTACTAAGGGAACCCAAAATTATGAAAAGACTACTAACCAATTCATTAAAATGCTGAAAATCCGAGCGAATACGACAAAATTGAGCAAGATTTATATGTGTAGTAAAAATATGGATGAAGCTAGAAATTATAGAAACCTGAAAATTCTTGCAATTTTTCATAAAGATATGATCAAGATATAATTTTTTTAGTATTCAATGATTTCAAATGTTTCTTGTATTTTATTTCTGGTAACTATGTCGTTTCTGAGTATTTTTGAAGATTTCTAATTGATGTCAAACAAATGACTATCCTTCGTAAAAAAAAGTTTTTTTAAATTATGAAAATTGTTCCTTGAAAACAATTTTTTTCAAATATTTATTCAATGGTTATTCGACTTAAACGATCAGTTAGCAAAAAAACTAGTAAAATTAGTAGAACGTCGTTGATTTCCAGTTCGTTGTTCGTCATTTTCTTCAATCTAAGATAGTAACTTCGAATTATAAGACTTGTAACTACAGAGATATTTACAGAAATTTAGAAAAATACTAGAAATTAACAAAAAAACTAGAAAGTATTTCAAAATTTTATGATTACTTAAAGCTACGACTAGCATTAAAAATACTTCAAATATATGCGATGATCAAATATAAGTAAATATTGAATCTAAGAGAGTAAAAAACCTATATAATTCTAAAACATCCACTTCCATCAATCTACAGAAAAATTCATAAAACTCGGAAAAATTCCCTAAAATTGAATAAATATTGAGAACATAAATATTGATGAATGTTAGAAAAGTAGAAATCCAATATCGTAAAACCCTTGAATAAATATTAACTGGTCCACTCAAACCTCTATTCATGTGTACAAAAAATCGCTTTGCAACGTCCCTGTAATCAGTAAACAGATAAGTATCCATTATTCACTCGGAAAATGTTGGAAAACGTATCTGGAACATAATCTGATAGCCCGATCAGTCAAGTTACTCCGCAAAGTGTCCTTAGGAAGAAGAAAAATGAAAATAAAAAAAGGCATCGCGGGCTGGGAAAAAACAGCTCGTTGAATTAATTGAAAAAGTTGCGGAATGATCGGCGGAATGCGGGGGACGTGGCCGATAATCCGAGAAGAAGGTAAACGTAACGATTAGCAATCCCGATCCGTTTCCCATCGGGCTCTTTTTTCCCCTCGCCCATCCGTCACCCACGATTGCGATCTTTTAAGGAAGCCTGCTCGCGACAAGCTGCCACTCATTTCGCGCTACGTGAAAGTGCGCGAGTATTTGCAAATTCCATATCTATGCTAAGTACCGAGGAATTGCAAACAAAAATCACCCAGATTTTCCGGAGTTTCCAGATTTTCCAGTTCATGGTAGAATTTTTAGTCCCTCCGGCCTTCCCTGGTAATTTTTAATGAGTTTCGCAAGTTAATAGAAATTATAGATTTTTTTTAAATATTCATGAAATATCATTCGTTGATACTTTCTTCGAACATTATTTTCCTAGGAATAATTTTTTATGTGGTAATTTTTTTTCCGGAAAATATTTTTAGATCAAATTTTACCTTCTGTGAACGAAAATACTTTTTCTTGTTTTGACAAGAAAAAAAAATACTTTATTAGAAATAATCAAACTCTACCTCATTTTTTCCAAATGGTCGATTTCTTGGAGAGGGGGTTAAAGACTGACGAGTCGAAATCGTGATTTTGATGCTCGAGAATTTGCAGTGAAACTGATTTTTATTATTCCAAAAAATTTTCAAAATAATATACGTACAAACATCTGGTAACTCGGGGATTTCTATTAATTTTGGTGTTTTTCGGATTTCTTTGATATTTGATATTACAATCATGCAAAAATCACTATTTTCGGATCTAGTTTTTTGACGAATTTCTAAATGGATTTTTGAAATTCGATGTTCTAGATCTCGAAATTTTATGGATTCTCGTTTTTATAAATTTTTCGGAAAATCATTTCTAATACAAATATTTATAGTATGTTTATGAGTAGTTACAAAATTTTGGTGGATTTTATAATTATTTATAGAATCCGATGCTATAGAATTCTAGGTCTAATAGATTTTCCATGTATTAAAAATTTATCAGAAAACAGGTATCTCCATAAATATCAAGTATTTATGGTACCTACTTCAAGTATTTTTCGTATTTTTTCAGTATTTATATATCATCGACGTTTTTCTTGTGTTCTGGATTATTCAACACATCTTGAAAATTCAATGCACTGAAATAGAAAATTTATACATTTTGAATATTTATAGATATTTTTAGAGGAAGTTTATATGTTAAAATAGGTTGGTATCTTTTTCATTAAAGTATGGAAAGTTTTAAACCCATATTCTGTATGGGATTTTTCCCACAAATCGTATCTAGAAATTTTCCATACGCTATGGGAAATGGGAATCCTTTAAATTACGGAAAATTTTCCATGTTTGTGGAAGAATTCCCACAGTGTATGGACAAATTTGCAGATTCATTTATAGGAAAAATCCCATAAAAAATATAGGTTAAAAACTTACATTACCTTTATAGAAAATTTAGCCAATTTTTTTAACAATGTATACACATAGGTTCATAGTTTTTCATGTAATCCTTCTATTTTTATATTTTTATTATTATAAAAGTCTTATAAATATTTCCAGTATTATCATAGATTTCTTGTATTTTTATTATTTTCTACATTTATTTTTAGAATCGTTTTCTTCAAAATTTTGCTTTACAAATGTTCAATAAAGGACTGGGTTTTTTATAAAAAAAAATTTTCAAAAATTTATAGAAGCGATTTTGTATGTTTCAAGTCGTACTAGCTTATTCCATATTTCTTAATATTAATACAATTCAATAAGTTATTCGTTATTTATTTTCATAGACTTCTATGTATTAATGTCTAAAATTATTATTTTAAGTGTTTTTTTTATCGATTCACTTTACAAGAAAAAGGGTAGATAATGAATACGATCATTTTGATAAGTCAAAAATAAAAGTTAAAAAAAACACTCTTCATTAGTAAAGTGACTTGCGCAGCAAAATAAATTAACTTTATGTAAATGATATAATTGCAATCTTCTAAATTTTTTACTCGGTTAAAAATAACTCTTGAAATATAAAAACCAATGTTTGACTAACCAAAATTTCGATAATCCAAAGTCAATTTTCTTTTCAAACAGAAATTTTTTTGAAAGGAAATGTATATTTTTCCTCTTACATTTTTATTTATATTTATCTATATAAAAAAAATTGTCCCCACCGTTGTGCTCTTATCAAGGTTTCAGCGTATAGCTGGCTGAAGTCTTAAATAGAGATTCCAGTGTAGAGAAAGTCAACCCCTATAATCAAGGTTCCAGTGTAGAAGAGAATTAGATCCTAAATCGAGGTTCCAGTGAGTAGGGGGTTAAGGCTTCTAATTGAAATTTCAGTGTAAAGAGAGTTGACTTCTAAAGTCGAAATCTGAGATAAAAAGTTAGAGAGTACGGACTCAATCTTTTGTTGTAAAGAATAATGTCATTTTCGGTAGACTTTATATTGAAGAAAGGTTCGATGCCAAGAATCGAGGTTCCTGTGTAAAATAAGGCTGATTCCTTAAAGAGAGGGTTGACGTCTGAAATCAAGCTTTTAGTGCAGAGAGGATCAATCATACGAAGTTCTACAATCACAAATGACAAGATTTGGTCACTCTAAAAAATTATAATAATATGAAAATTGATATTCACAGTTTTATATTGATGCTTACATTATAAATATGTTATTCAGGAATATGGCGTTGAAGGATGACCTTGAAAATTGTGTACATTTTTTGTTGAACCCGATTACGTTATGACTTTTTGGAATACAATTTCTTGGCGAACGGGTTGAAATGGGAAAAGGCTGTAGGTAGGCGTTGGGCACCTTGAGCGCTTCTGCCGACCGAGTGTATCTAATTGCTGGCAAGGCGCATTTCGTAACGAGATCCTTGGAGGCGTACCTATCCTATCCTATCTGGGCTGGCGAGCCGATACAATATCATGCTGGCTCGTTATACACGTTGGGTGGGTACGTGCGTTACGCCGCGCAAGTTTACTGAACCCTCGTTGCTACTTTGCGGCTCCAGTATTCCAAATGATTCCAATTTCTAACCCCCTGCAGGCGAGAAACAAACCATGCACTGTCTTTCGAAGAATCACACTTTCCATTACTTCAAAATGCAATTCTCTCAGAAAAGGGAATAAAATTCTTTTCGGTTTAAAAGTATTTGGACAATTGGAAGGATTTTCTGAGGTTTTCTTGGATCTCTTTGAAGCTGTAGGATTCGAGGTTTGATAGGTTGTGGTAGGCATATTCCTTTTCACTGTAGGTGATTATTTAATTTAGATTCATATTTGGAAGTCTATTTATTTGGTTCTGTGTTATTTCTGAATATATCAGTCTGACGAACAGATAAAGACATACATTTATATCTTGAAAATGGGATGCAGCTCATTGTTACACCATGTATACATGATTTCTTTTGTAATCGATATATTTTTATTCAAAAAATTTTTGACCTATAGAATATCATAGTGACATGGTCCATATGGAAGATGGTCTGTGGTTGTCAGTTTCAAAAATATAATTGCACGAATATTTGATGGACGTTGAGATTCTCTTGTAACGATATTTTCATGATTTTTTTCTAATAAAATATGTATACTTTGAAATTTATATTGAAATAATGAAAATCTATGGCATACTTAGAGTTTATGAAGTAAGTGTTTTATTTTATATTCATAATCTATCAGATCTATGAAAATTATTGAATTTGCTAGAAAATCGAAAAAAATCCAATAAGTACGCAAAAATATACAAAATACCTAAAATCAAAAAGATACTTAAAAATGCTGATTAAATTATTTCAAAAATTTTTGGGGATTTTGGGACTTGATGTAACTTTGATTCCGAGAGCATTGTAATGAAAAAATCTATAAAAATACGAAAAGTACTAGAAATTAAGAAAACACCTATGAATGCTGATGCAATAATTTCAAAAATCTATACAAAATTCTAGAAAAGCATGAAACTTTGATTCTTACGAAATAAAATTTGAAAAAATCTATAAATAGACTTAAAATCTGTGGATCTTATGAAAAACTTTACAAGATTCAATACGTATGCAAATACACTCAATTACTAGAAATTAGAAAGATGTTTATAAATGCTCATTTCAATATTTCGAAAATTAATAAAAATTTTGCAAATCATTTAAATTTTGGTTCCTAGAGTACTCAATTTTGGAAATCCTTATATATAGTGATCTATAAAAATACATATTGTGATTCTGTAAATCTTCTAAAAAAAAACTTGCGGACTCCAATAAATACACAAAAATACTAATAAGCTGAAAGATATTTATAGATGTTGATTTTATTATTTTGAAAATCTATAAAATTCTGATAATTGATAAAATTTTGATTTGTAGAACTTTGAATTGAGGAAATCTATATCTATACAATAATCTATAAAAATAATGAAAATCTCCGAATTTTCTAAAAACTCTTACAAAATTTCATGAAAACAGAAAAATATTAAAAGTACTTGCGATCTATGATTTTTCTTTGAAATGATGTATTAGCTGAGGGTATGGCAATATGTATTTTAAAAACTAAAATTCAAAGAAATAGCATTATAGAAATCTGAGGATGTATGAATAATAATAATAAATATAATAAAAACAAGTAATATTAAATAAAACAAATAACACAATTAATAAAAATACGAGAAATATATGGAATATCACAAATTTATCAAACCTTTCAACAAGAGCATAGAAATCCCTAAAATTTCTTCAGCAATTCATTAGAATACTGAAAAATCCTGTAAATCGTACAAATACTCGTGGATGACAAAAAACAATTAAAATAGCTGCAAATGTATAAAAATTCTGTTTCCTTGAAAATTCTTTCAAATATAAAAATTGTATTGAACTTTGAATTCTGAAGCGAAACTTTTTCAGAAATTCAAATTATAGCAAAATTCACAACAGTAAAAATATCTATAAAAATACTAAAGAATCGAAAAATATTTCAGGAAAACAGAAAAATTTAGAAAAAAACATTTTTTTGAAAAATATAGATATATATGATCGACTTAAGAATCTATGAAGCTACAAAAAATCTTTGAAATTTTGAGTTATAAGTTATCAAATTCTAGACATTTTTGTCCACTGAGAAAAAATATAATAATCATTACAATACTGTATTTAGCTGCAGAATCAGTCGGAAATATTGTACTTTCACTAGATATGTATAGCAGTTTTTGTCAAAATATTCAGTTAATGTTGTGAAATGATATTGCAGTATTAGATATATTTTGTTGTAGAGACTTTACACATCTCGTTTTCTACTATACTATTTTTCAACTTTTTGTACTATCATTCGAACCCATCCGGATTTCAAAAAATGCTATACAGTATACAGTTTTACCAGTATTCAGATCTCTTTGCTACATTTTTGTGCACTTTCTGGTATATCATACGTATTGCAATTACTATAATATTGGAAAAAGTCGAGAATGTATTGTACATTTCACAATATTATATGAATTTTCCCGATATACTTCCATGTACAATATTTTGTTTAAGTACATGAAATGAAGTAACTGAAAAACATATCATCGAATGTGGCATATTTTATTTGTTATTTCACTATACACGTATATTAAATCATTTAAATCCTGTGTAGCAGTGAAGTCAAAATTACAATTTATATGGTATAATTTGCATTCTCTAGATTTGAAATTTACAAAATTATCTAGTAAAAACTGACGCACATATTGCCCCATTTGTAAAATATAACAGTTTCTACAATGTAATATCGTAGTAATTAGAAAAATTATGAATAATAAATAAAAAAATGATGAAAATTGAGTAATACCTGCAATATTCTTGTACTTTATACCATATATAAATATCAGAAAGTACTAGAGTTTTTGCTGTTTGTACGATTCTTGTTGCGCTGGTTAATGAAACGCTCGTTACGTTTGCTCGCGCACGGAATTACGCCCCTGGCCCCCGCAATTCATAACGCGGAAGAGCTTGCGCTCGCTCCTCGGGACGATTTTGCAATTTGCTCGAATCATCCGCGAGTCTTTCCCCGGAGCTAGGAAAACCGTTATACCTCGCGCGCTGAAACGAATGAAAAAAGAAACAACGAGCAAAATGAGGAGGCAGGAAAAAAACACGAGCCGTAGCTACCGCATGCGAAATGAACAACCGGGCGATTGTCCGAGCGAGCGCGGAGCCAGTTCCCGAGGAAATCCCCAAGCAACGAGCGAGTACGAAAATTATTCGTGGCCCGAACAATGAGAGAAAGCCGCCGTTTGCATCTTCAATTAGTCCATGAATATTTATGAGTGCCATGGCAACACTTCTCGCCCGGTCGAAACGACAAGTCCGCGTGTGGGGGCGGGGATTTTTCCGGGCGAGAGGAAAAGTTGGCGAATTTTTCGACAAGCTTTACGCATCTCTTGGGAAAGTATACGGGAAATTTGGAGTCTTTCAAAGAAAAAAGAAGCTTTTGATTTGGAGTAGAAACAACCCGAATATTTTTGTTTTCTTCTTCTTCTAAATTTTCTATCTCTAATCGATAATTTTCATTTCTAGCCCACAAGATTTTATTAACATTTTAATAGAATCAAAAGAAAACAGTTATCATAATCATTATTTCAACTTTAAAATTTTCTATAAAAAACATCGTTTTGTCCGATTTGTGATAACGAAAAGAATGCCATCGTATCAAGATAATATTAATTTGTTATTAGCATTGAAGAATTTTAGTTTCATCAAAGAAGCAGCTGGACTTTTTTCGAAATAATTATGAAAAATAGTTTCCTGTTTATCCGGGAGTTGCGAATGTTAATTGGCGAAGTTGCACACAACGGCGAAATTTCATTTGATCACGAATTCATATATGTAACGAGATGGTTAGAGGAGCTACAAAGTTGCTTAATAATTATTTTTATAACGGTTTTATAGCGTCATTCGAAGATTGCACTGATCTACCGTATGCAACCGGATGTTATAAACTTTTATGCAGGAGTTTAAACTGAAAAGTAAAAATTTTTACTAATCATCTTACTCAATTTAAGCTTCCAAAATATAAAAACATGGAAAATTGTTTACTACTAGATTTTTAAGATTTTTTTTTACTCTATCTTGATAGGTTTTTATTTGTTTATTTTTTTTTCATTTTTTCTCTACAGTATGTTTTTAGTATCCTTGATTTTTTTTTATTATTATAACTTCATTATTTTAGTGGACTTATCTTTTTTCATTTCTTTATCATAATTTTTTGTAACTTATTTATGACATTTTTCGAAAGTAATAAATCAGAAAATATAAATTATAATTTATGTAATTTATATAAAAGTAATTACTTTTACATCATACATTATATAATTTATTTACAGTGATATCCCTCGTGATTTTGATACTTATAAAAACCTTATAGGAAAATGAAATTCCTTAAATGAATTCCATTTCTTATTAGGTGCACCTTATCAAAAAAACCGTAAAAAAACTGAAATTTCTCATAAAAAATTGATCGAAAAAATTGTATTATGTCTTTTTTTATAAGAGTTGATCAAATACATTCCTATGAGAAATTTCAGTTTTTTATTTGGTTTTTATAAGGCCTTATAAGAAATTGAATATGCTTATGAGAAATTTCGTTTTAGTATAAGATTTTTAAAGATACAAATTACTGGGGGTAGATGATACTATTATACAGATTTCGATGAAGATACTTTTTCCTTCAAAAGTTTGAATTCTAGAGCATCGAGTTCTAGAAACCATGTGGAAACCCATGAAGAAATTAGAAATATTTAACAATATTAGAAAAATCCTACAAATTTTGATGGATAGTAAAAAATACGAAAAATTCTAAAAATATTAGAAATTTATACAATTACGAAAATCTTTGTTGGTACGATTTTATTTAAAATCTATAAAATTACATAGAATCTTTTAAACCCGAATTCAAGAGCATCAAATTCTGACATCTTTATAAAAATCTAAAAGAAAAATACCATCATTATCTTCAAAACAGTATTTTTACTGAAAAGACTAATTTTCCTTGATGTTTGAATTGATAAAAAATTATGAAACTTATAATTGAAAACGTGACATATTTGAAAAAGTGAGAATTCGAATGTCCTAAGTCGATTTCTGAAAATTATAAATTTCTGGAATTAAATTCTGTAAGATTCAGAGTTAGAGAAATTTTGATAATTGTATCAATTGATAAGATTTGATGGATTTCTAATATTTTCAATATTTTTCATAATTTCTAAGTTTTTTTCTAGTTTAATAGAATTTCCATTGTTTTTAGGAATACTGTAAAAATTTCTTGACTTTGATGATTTCGAATCAAACGTTAAGTGAATTTACAATATTTTAATTAATTTTCGATAATACGTTTTTTCGATAGATTCATAGTCTTTTACAGATTCTTAGAATTTGAGGTATTCTATGTTATGTTTAATATTTTAATGAAATAAGGATTTCGCAGTATTTTCATAAACTGAGTTACATAAATCAAGAATTCAATGATCTGGTATCCAAAGTGATTCCATAGATTTTTCAATAAGTACTATCTACAAAAATTACAGTATTTTACAGATTTCTTGTATTTACACCTTTTCTCATATTTTTTATTTCATTTTCTCATTCATTATTGATGAGATCAAAATCAATATTCTCCCATAAAATCAATTCCAATCCTTGTTTCTAATCTAATGAAATTCTTCAAAAAGTAATAAATCCTGATAACTGATTGTAAGTGTTATAAAAAGAGCTACGAATCGCAAATAATCCCATTTTATTATACTTTCATCCCTCTTTTTCTTCCTCTTGAATAGGACACTCTGAATGGAAGTACGATTAATCATCATATCAGATTATCCTCTTGGCGCTCAATCATTTTCCACCAGTTTATCTAATCTTCCCATATTTACCCGTCAATGCATACTTATTTATTTATATAATCCCGTCGCTCGAGTATAATCATCCTCTCGACTAATCGGCTTGCATTCGAACAACTTTTTATATCTTTTCTCAGGCCAGCACCTGAGTTTTTTCTTCTCCTTTTTTTCGCAATCCCACGCATAAACAATCGTCTATTATTACAACGAATGACTCTTTCATATGTGTGTCATTTTATCTATTCATAATAAATTTTGCAAGACCTACAACAACCTCAAATTCCTGTGATATAATACAGTATTTATACATATTCAATGTATTTTCTGAATATTGATTATTAAATAGTAATAATTTATATTTTTCTAAGATTCCTTGGTTTTTTTTGGAGTGAGCATAATTTTTCGTATTTTTCAAACCCTCTTGCAATATTTTTTTATTTCGACCCAAGAAACTTCATTCGTGAACGTGTAATAGTATGAGAATTTCAAAAACTTTCAAGTCTTGTAGACCTGAAAATACCGAACGTAACCTCGTACTTCCAGAAGGTCTGAAAATCACTTACTTTCGCGCCGGAGGAAAAATAATCTTCCGACACGGCCCATAATTTTCAAATATGCTCAGCATCTCCTAACCCTTCCAATCGCAAGACGACCATAAATCCCAGCGATACACAATACATCCTCCTCCCACAGTTTTTTTCTTTTTTTCCATTTCCTCGCTTTTTTTCTCGCCCTGCGAGCAAGGCCAATGATCAGGAGCCTTGCAAGTGCGAAATTTTGTTGCAACTCGCAACGAAATTTCGCATGGAGGAGTAAACTCGAATGTAAAAAGAGTTGATGTACGTATTTATTTTATTGTATCAGTGAATATTTATTCTGGGATTAGAGGATCCTTGAAATTGATTTTTCAACTCATGCTTTTTTTTAAATACACGTATGTACGTCACTTTTCTATGTAAAATAACAATATCGTATTTTTCAGAGTTTTTTAGATTCATTTTCAGTATTCAATGCTGTATAAGGGTTAAGGTTTTAGAATTTTTCGTATTTACGGAATACTATACGATGTATAGTAGTATTCTGGGATGCTATATTTCTGTATGTCTATGTTACATAGAAATACTCTAGTCCCTGACGACAGCGAGCATTAATCTGTCCTTTTTTCTGATGATCACAGATCAGAATAGAAAGAGAAGAAATAAGCACTCGATGTCGTCAGGTACAAGTGTAGATAAAAATACCACGAAATTTATTCAATCATGTAAGTTAATATGAAAATAATTTGAAAAGAAATAAAGTACTGCTAAATGTAAAAAATCTGAAGTTACTGTTATTGAAAAATCGCATGGAATATAAATTATTCATAAAACATAATATTACAGAGCTTCAATTCCACAAATATTCATAGAAATCTATAAGTGTACTAGGTAGTCAATCGAATTTCATGATTTCTTGAAAAAAACGCAAAGTAACAAGAAAAATTTAAATCTATAAAATATTGATAATATATGCGGACTTTATGAATTTGTAAAAATTTAATATGTATAAAAATACTCATTATCTATAAAATTTTCAGTCCTACAGCATATTTTTGAAATTTGTACAGAAATTGAAAACAATGCAAGCTAATTCTGGAAATAGCGAAAAACTAAAAAAAAAGTATGCACAGATGTTAGAAATGGGAGGTTGTAATTTGATTTGAAAAAGTGACATATTTTGAAGAATAAATTTTTGAGCGCCACAAGTTAATTTCTGCGATGTTTTGATTCTAAAAATAAATATTCATTTTATTCTGCTCCTTTGATGTAAATTTCTTTACAGATTAGATTTGAAGAAATTTTGCAAATTTTCGAAAAACTTAAGCTTGGCATAGATTTCGAGTGTTTATAGGTTTCTGGTATTTCTAGAATTTATCTAATTTCATAAAATATTATAGTATGCTAATAAATGTATAGTATTTTTTTCATTAATGTTGTAATTATTTCCAGAGTTCTTTGCTCTGAAATTCAAAGTTTTGTAGATTTTCAGTATTTGATATATTTTTTCGGGAATCGTACATATTGTTAATAATTCTTAGTGCTTTTATTGTTTTTCATATTTTTCAGCATTAATATAACTAAAAGGATTTTTCATGCTTGTATAAATTTCTATACATATTTCTAGAACGGCATTTCTTCGAATTGGAATTTCCATAGATTTTCAATTTTCTGATACATTTAATCAGGAAATTTTTAATAAATTTTTAATATTAAAAATATTTCTTGTGTTTCCAGTAGTCTTCGTACACATATTTTCGCATTTTACACATTTCTGTAATATTTCTATAAATTAGAGTACACTCTAAATGATTCCTCCATAAATTTCTAGAATACAATGCTTTTTTTTTGTATGAACTAGCATATTACTCATTCTTCAAAATAGAGAGATATCAATAATATCAAAAACCAGGCATATACTTATATTTATATTCATGAGAATTATAGATCATTTTTACATACATTTTAGAAGTATTTATGAGAAACATTTATACGCCATTTAGAAAATTCAAAATATTGATAGGTATATGAAAAAATTGAAATATTCCATTCCAATCCTCCGTAACCATATATCTTTCATTAAAAACTACCAGACATTTTCCCCAGTGCGACCGAAGATTAAACGCTATGCAATGACGACGTCATTTAAAATTCGTCATGGACATTATTTCGATTCCACGTCTCTATTTTCGCCGATGACGGCGCACCCCAACTTTCGAATCCCATCGAAATCCGTCATAATAAAGTCCAATCTCGCCTCCTCCTGCACCGGTGACACCTCGAGCTATAAAACTTTCGCAATTATAATCCCACGCGCGTGGGACGACGCATGATCTAAGCCCCGCGTTCTCCCCAGCTCGTTAATGACCAGAAATTATAAACCACTCGAAAATCAAACTCCCCCTTTCAACGAACACGAAAAAAGCGCGTTATTTACGCCTTATCGCGCGCAGCGCAATTGCGTAAAAATGGCGCGCGCGACGGGAATTTTCTCCCGCGGACGTCGTAATTAATTCCCGCGAATTCCCCGAGAATTCGCGCTTCGCCGAATGGCGGAAAAATGGGAGGCAAAAAGTAAAGGAAAAGAATAATGAGTAAAGAGGCAGAAAAAAAGGAACGTGGAAAGAGAGAGGATGTAAGGTGCCACTCGTGTCAGTCCTTCTGTAACGCACATCCGGCGCAGTCTCACCCACGCCCGACCTTGAATTGTGATTATTACGAGGACTTTTGTAACAGTGCTCCTCCTCTGAGAACGAAGGGATAATTGTAATTACGGATTTTGCGCGAGGCCATTGATTAGAACGAGACGTTCCGGCCGCGGCCGCGCATGTAATAAGTCGTGGAAAAGTGTAACGAGTCGTAACTCAATCCTCTGTTTGTCGACGCTCGTTTTCCACTGAGAAGTAAAAATTTATCGCTGGCAGAGACGTCGAAACTGAGGGATTTAAAAGCTACTATTTTACGAGGAATGTTTAAAGCGGGGACATACACTGTTACATATGTTGAGCTCTCGGATTTTTTGTATTTGTGTGAAGATCTATCAATACGGAAAAAACGAGCTTTATCAGTAAAGCGCTTTTGAAATGGCTACTAAAAGTTCATCTCTCCTCTACTTACCCTACGTGACAAAAAAGAGGACTTTATTTTATAGTTATGGATAAAAAAAAGCAGAATTTTATTTTGAAAAACGTTGATTTTTTAATGAGTTTCATAAAAAGCTTATAAAAGCACAAGTTACTAGGGAAAAGTCGTAATTTGAATCCTAGAGCAATCTACGGAATTACAAGAAATCCATAAAAATAGTAGAAATTGGCGTAGTTGTGGTGTAGATATGAGAAAAATGTGAAATATCAGAAAATTTGCTCTTAACTTAACTTAATTTTCTCTTAAGTTGGCTTTGAAAAATCTAGGAAACACTGGAAAATTTTGAAAATACTTAAAAAATATAAAAATAAAAGAAATCTATGAATCATGAAAAATTTTTAGAGACGCAATTTTCCTCAAGATCTGAAAAGTTATTGAAAATCGTTGAAAACTTGGATTTAAGAGCATCGAATTGTGGGAATCCATATAACAATCTAGAAAAATACGAGAAATCTATAAAAATAGTAAAAGAAACAATTTCGGTGTCGGGTGTAGATATTGGTGTATCTGTTCTGTATATAGAAATTCCTAATGTTTTAATAGAGTACTACCATTTTTGCGACTATCTAAACAGATTTCCAGAATTTCATGCTCTAGAATTTGAGTTTCACAGAAATTCTGTATTTTTTTAGATTATACAGAAATCTTTACTTTTGTAGATTAGTAGTGTTCTAAAAATTGCTAGTAATTTTAGAAGTTTGCGTATTGTTAAGTAATTTCACGATTTCAATGGTCTTATAGTTTCTTTAAATGTATTTATCTATAAATTATACAAACATTATCCTCGAGAAGTTAAAGTATTCAACATTTTTCATGATTAATTAAGATAGATTTTACACTCAATTATTCTACATGCGTTTTCAATATAGATTTCTTTATTTTCTGTATATTCTTCATTCTTCAGTAATCATGAAATATCCAGGACTTTCTTGTAATTTTACAAAATTCAAGTTTTTTAATAGATACCTTCATAGATTTAAGACTCCAATTTTCTAGAATTAGAATTTTCATCAAACAATATCCCGATAAATTCACAGTATTTCACAGCATTCTCATTCTTACAATATTTTTCGTATTTTTCTACTTTCATCACATTTTGACAATTTTTCCATATCACGACGGATATTTGTACAGACCTACAGAATTCAATACTCGAAGATTCAATGGTTAATAATTTTTCAAGTATTTTCATAAGTTTTTTCCGTGCAAAGTATCGTCATTAGCGCGTATTAGCGATCTCGGAAGCGCGGTAATGTAACTGTACAGCCACAAGGAAGGGTCACAGGTACATCGACTCGAGTCCAAGAGTTGGGCTTTATTTTTTCCCTACCCCTCCCCCTTCCTCCTCGGATTTTTCTTCTTCCTGTTTTTTCGATTTTTGCCCGCGATGCTCCTCGCGATAATGATTAGATTCCTTAATAGCTTCCTGCCATTGACATTTCTCGGCGTGGAAAGGACTCATTTGTAGGAGGAAGTCGCGATCTAAAAATTGCATCCGCGCGTCATTAACGAGGGCTCGCGTCACCGAGTCGAATCAACATTTTTGCGCTCGCCTAGATAACTAGGGAGATTCGCCAATTATTGCTAGGAACCGGAATCGTTACAGTCACGTCACAAATACCCTCCGAAAAAAAATAAATCAATATTAGGACATACTTTTATGGGTTCCTGGAATTTTCCAGAAAATGCTAAATAATCTAGCATTTTTTTGAATTTCTTTTATTTCATACGATTACTGTATAAGTGAACATTGAAAATTAGCGCGAATATTTTCTACTCCCTCTTTACTTTTACCATTCATTCTGAAGGAACGTAATTTTTGTTCGTCGCGAAAATGACGCAATCCATTTGTTTCCGCTTTTTCCTAGACAAGAGAGGCGATGGGAGTAATTGATTCTCCGAGTCCCGAGGAACAGACTGAAGGATGACGCTCGTTTTCCGTCTAGGAAAAAAAAGGAGAGATGATGGATGCTCGTCATCAGCCTCGTGGGCAGAACAAAATTTTGCGAACTGCTCTCGGCCACGGATGCGTAGATATCCATCCCGAGCCCTAAATTAATTGTCAGTGTTTGAATTTTTAATATTTTTTTTATTGCTTTAACTGGCAGGTGATTTATCATATTTTCGTATGGGACGGTTTTATTGATTAGGTGGATCGAGGTGTATTTGATTTGGAGGTTTTGAATCATGAAAAAAAGAAAAAAGTAGAATTCGAAGACATTTGTAGACAATTTTCGCTGATGCTTGATGTATTTGACGTCTTTGTGATTGGGAGAAATAATAAAAATCAGTGAAATTAAAGTTTTACCACACAATCTGGAAGTTTAGGAACGCATTCGGGTTTACAGTTCCTTTTTATATGAGTTTATTGCTTAGAAATAGTTGGTGACGTTGTATATGAGTTTCCGCTCACAGACGAGAAGTTTTTTAGCGCGCGGCTGCCATTGGCTATACTACTGAAACCGGACGCTAGCATTGGCTACGTGCACATTCACGCGCGCTGTCTAATAATTCCAGTAAAGATCGTTTCGCTTTTTCGTCCTGCAAGCCCGAGAAAACAAAATGAAATTCAATATATCTAAAAACAGATACGGCAGACTGCGGTTTTTCTGGGTGGGTAGTAAATTACTCAAATTACTCAATTATTTTGGGGTGGAGGAAGGATATTATTGTATTTTGTCGACATACGCGTGATAATGTTTTTACATTTCGAATGAAAAACTGGGAAATTTGAAAATCATTTAAAAATTACAAAAATTCTTCTCAAGTTAGACAATTCTTTATGATCTTTGAAAAATTTTGAGTAGGTTTCGATTAGTTCCAAATTTCAATAAATTGAACATTTTTTTTAACTGTCAATGACTTTCGAAGATTAGCGATATTTTTAAGAAATTCATAAAATGTGAATCAATATTTAAGAACGATATATTTTCTAAATATGCACGATAATTTTTTTTTAGAATTCGTGACAAAAATTTGAAATACTTGAGAAAAACTTGAAAATCGAAAAAGGTTTTTGCGAGCTCGACGGATTTTTATACAATTTTAAAAATTTCAGTAGAAAGTGCCATGTAAGAAATTTTTGAAATTTCGAACAATTAGAGCACATTGGAAATTATAAGAAATGTCAATAAAAATATTTAAAGATCAGTTAAAAAATTTTACGAGTTTGGCGAATTTTATAAAATTTTGAAGGTGTTTTATTGTTAGTTAAATGTTATTAGAAACTTTGAAAATTTAACGAAAATCATAACACATTAACAATTTCAAAAACTGTCAATTATCCAAAAAAAATCGAGATTTTTGTTGAATTTCAGAAAACATCCATCATTTCGAAAATGTATTTCGACGAAATAGTATGTATAAATTCTTTTAAAATTTTTTCATAAAAATTTGTAGCCCATGAAAAGTATTGAAAAAAAAAAAAAAAAAAAAAACCCGATAAGTTTGACATTTCGAAAATTTTATACAGTCTGCATTACGTTTAAAGTTTTGAAAATTTGCCAAAATCAGAAAACAATCGAAATTCTCAAGGTGGCCAATAATTCCAAAAATTCAAGAAACCGGTAGTATTTCATAAGATTTTAATGAATTTCTGTTATTGTGTTCATTATCATACATATTTGATATCTTTTAAAAATATGCATGATAGTGTTTTTGAAATTTTTTGAGAAAAATCTAAAAAATTTGAAAAGTTTAAAAAAATTATAAGATCCCTGAATGAATTGCACGAGTTTTCGTAAAATTGTTAAAACTTTTGGTAGTTGGTATGATGTCAAAAATTTTGAAAATTTAGGAAAATCATAACACATTGGGAATTTCAATAACTGTCAATAATTCTAGAAAAATCCAAATTTTTGCAGAATTTCAGCATATGTTTATTAATTTTGTTAATTTTATTCATTATGTTTCTTTTTGCAAATTTTCATAATTTGTGAAAAATTGAACAGTCTATTACATTTGAACTTAAAAAGTTTTCCTAAAAACAGAAAAAATTAAAAATTCTATAGAATATCAGTAATGCTGAAAAATTATGAACATTGGTATAATTTAACAGAGCGCACGTAAATTTTGTAGATCATAGAAATTTTAGAAAATGATGTAATACTACAGAAACTGTGTGTAATCTTAAAAACTTTTGAAATAAAAAAATTTTGACTAAAAAGCGAAAATTTTCGTCAACTTTGGTAAATTCTGTGAGTTGTAAAAAGTTGAACAAGTCGATAGAACTGCAAATAATAAATTTATACATTTTCCATTGGTATTCTTGGATATTTTACCCATGCAGAATTGGTCAGGTAGGTTAGGGCTTGTCTAAAAAAAAGCAATATAACAAAATTAAAAAAATTCAAGATGGACAAAAAAAAACGTATTTCAGCGCATATTAACCTAGAAAATTAGTCATTAAGGACTGTAATAGATGTTTTAAAAGACATATCTCTCATAATGTTTTTGAAATTCATCATTATTCCAGGTTCAATTCATCTGCCCTGAACGATGACACGAAAAGATCTCCGGAACATGGCCGATACCATCACAGAACAAGCTCTAAAAAAAGAAAGTCCCAGGATAAACCTGCCGAAAACGTTACGGAATGAACTCATCGATGAACAGCGAGAATCATAAAAACGAATGGGACATACATTATTCCGGAGGCGTTTTTACCCTCTGTAATCTAGATGTTACTCGTTAACAGGGGAATTAATTTGAATGTAATTAAGGCATAAATAAAGCATGGCGCGCGTCCAACGCGTACTTTATCGATAAGGCAAATCATCGAGCTTATGTAAATAAACACGTATAATGAATAAAAACAAAAGCCATCTATGTTTGCAATTATTTATCGCGAGTGTTAATTTCGCGTTCGCTCCCAGCGTGAAACCTCGTTACGAACGGGAAAACGAAAGTGCAGTCGAACGGTCGTTACGTCGATACTTGGTTTTTTTTGTTCATTACCAAAAACCATGATTATCATTATTACTTGAGCCTGCAGAAATGTTCATTACGAAATTTTCGTGTTTTTTTTCCAGCCAAGATGAAACATCTTTGGCCGTTTGTGGCTTGGATAATCTTGTCTTCGTGTCCGGTAAGAATTGCTTGAAAGTTGGGAGCAGTGGTGGATCCATGAGATTGAAGGGAGGATTTTTTTCGTGTTTTGAAATATTGGTTTGAAGGTTTTTGAAGCTTTGGTTTGAATTCAAATAATTATTTATTGTTTAAACGCTATTTTTCAGAGAGGGAAGTAATTTAGATTCAAGCAAAGAGAATATACACTTCTTCGAAATTGCATGGTTGCGCTTTTTTCATTTTACAATGATAGTCTGGGAAACTTTTAAGGAATGCAAGTAATTTATGACAAATTTTAGTGAGTTATGTGACTTGATTTTATTAAAATTCGGCAGGTTTTCGATGTATTTCGAAAAATTAGGAAAACATGAAAAGTGTCCAGAATTCTGAAAACTTCGGTCAATTTGTATTGAATTAGAGAAATTTTTCATCTACTTAATAAATTCTAATTTCTTTTAAATTAGAATGTATTAATTTTAAAATTCCATAAAACCACGCGAACTCTATAATATCTTGAAAATTATGTAAAATATAAAATTGTTCCACTGTAGAGAAAAGACTGATAATCCGAAAAATATTAATAATAATCCATAATTCTAGTAAGCATTGAAAAATTCTGTATATTCTAAAAGGTTTTGACGATTTAGCAAGATTACGATTCATAAATTCTTGCATTTTCGCATGCGTATTTTTCGATTTGAGCCTAAACCACTATATTATTCAAAACTTGGTCCCACGAAAAATGCAGCTTTCAAGCATGTAAAAAAAAAGGTCTCGTGAGGAAATCGTGTATTCGCCACTGGCTCCAAGCCTCTTTATTTTTTCGTGCTCGGCCCTTGCTTTGGCCGCGCGATTAATTTCACGCATCCCAACGCGGCCGCGGTGCGAATACAAATGACCTTTCGCAGGCCGAATCACAAAAAGGATTCAGTCGAGGTCCGAAGAGGGATGTATTCTTTCTAAATTTGGAGGACGGCTACTTTGGATGCCAAGTGAACGAGTCGACGGACGTCCTGCAGTTGCTCGAACTCTCCAAGCTCTGCGACGACCACGTCGACTGTTTCCGAGGCACCGACGAGAATCGAGCAAAACTCAAATGCACAAGTGAGTTATGCACTCAATAACACGACCAACAACATTCATAACTTTTACACATCGAGGGCTCTAACGATAATAACAAAAAAATGGAAGGAAATCCATTGAGAATCCTGGAGTCGATGAATGTCCTTTTGAGCACCAACATTCAGGATATTTCGGAAATGTGGAAATTTAAACTTGAATTCGAACAGAGACTTTGAAATAGAAATTTTTCTTGAGGGGGAAGGGGGCGAATTAAAATGTCAGAAATAAAAATGCGTATATAACTATATTTAGTTGAAGGCAGTAGACAATAAATATTTATGTGATACCTTTCTAATGAGATCTGAATGTGGCTCTTGGTACTCATTTTTTTCATTTATTATATTATTTTGTATTTTTGATCATTTTGACATTAGATTTGTTAATTTCATGTACCAGGATTCAAAGTTTTATGAATTTTCAGAATCTTTTTGATTTTTTGAAGAAATTTCTGTACAAAGATATTGAGCATTCTATAGACTAATGATTTTTAGTGTTTTTAGTATTTTTTTAGATTAATGCTATTTCGTGGGATTTTCTAGAATCCTTTTAGATCCCTAGGATCTGTAGAAAATTTCTATACAGCTTTCCAGAACTTGATGCTCTAGAATTTAAGATTTTATAGATTTGTTAATGCTTTTATGGATTTTTCAGTAAAAAAGTATTTTTATAGACACGAAGTATTGCATAGATTTTTAGTACTTGCTTTTTTCAATTTTTTTTCGGTTTTTATGCGATTCCAAAGATATTTTTGACTGTTAAGAATTTCTGTATAGATTTCTATATGTAGTTGGATTTATAATTTTATAGGTTCTTTTGTATTTTATAGATTTTAGTGTGTTATAGACCTCTAAATTTTTGAACATTTCAGTTTTTTAGAATTTTTATCGGTTTCTTGTATTATTATAAATATAGATTCATACAATTTGATGCTGTAGAATTCAAAGTTTTACAGATTTTTATCAATTTATGGACTTTTTGTAATATTATTTTGTCCACAGATTTCGAGCATTACAAAGATTGCTAGGACCTCTATAATTTCTGATATTTTTCCAATATTCATGCAATTTCCAGAAATTCTTGGTACTTTTTTAGTTTTTTGCATAGGCTTTTAGAATTTGGTGTCCTAGGATTTCAAGTTTTTGAGGTCCTTTGCATTTTTACAGATTTTTAGAAAATTGTAGCATAATCATGAGATTAAAGTCTTTCATATATTTATATTTTCTTTATAAATATTCAGATGCTCATATCATTATACTAGCAGAATTGTAGAGGATTTAATAGTATTTCTACACATTTCTAAAATTTGCATGAATTCATTCACCGATTTCTAATTCACAAATGTAAAGATTTTCAGTATATCTTTAGATTTTCCAAGGAAAAGTGTTTTCATAGATTTCTAGCATATCACAGATATATAGTACGTTTAGCATTCTCGCCAGTATTTCTATAATTTTGAGGATTTTCTAATATTTTCATGAATTTCTTTCGAGATTTCTAGAATTCGATGTTCTCAAAAGGTTAAAAAGTACTCTGTATTCATTAAAATCTTTTTCGAGAAAATTTTATCCCTCTTGTATTTGTTTTTTTTAAAGATTCCTAGTTTTTTTTAATTATTTATTGAATTTTCCAGCATTTATGAAATTTGGTTCGATTTTCTCGTATTTTCATAAATTAATAGAATTTTTGCATGTTGTTCCATAAATTTCCTAATTTCGATGCTTTAGAATTTTTCAGATTCCAATTCCAAAAAATTTTGAGTATTGAAATAAATTTTAGAAAACATTTTCTTCATAGATTTGTGGTATTTTATGGATGACTAAAATTATCAGTATTTTCTGATCTCAGTATTTTTAGTATGTGGAGGATTCCCTGCTATTTTCAACTTTTTTATGAATATTTTATAAATTTGTCGAATTTTTGGAATGCTTTCGATTTCTTTAAATTCATGAATTTTTGTAAAATTTCTGGTATTTTTCTCAATCACTTTATTTCGATGAAATTCTGGAATATTTCTAGTATTGAAAGTTGACAGATTAACGAAGTTCCTATTGATTTAAAACAGTATTTTCGATGATGTATTGTATTTGATAAATTTCAATTTTTTCCAGTAATCATAATATTTTTCCAGTACTTATACAATTTGGAGAGTTTTCTGGTATCTTTATACATCTCTATGTATATCTCTAAATTTTTACTCATTTTTATTTAGAAAAATACTCAGTTGATTTATACAACACTCATTCCAAACTTTTACTTCCCCTTACATAAAAAAAAAACAAAGTTAATGACTAAAAATTATTAATCTTCACTTCCTCCATTTCCAACACAAAAAATACGTCAACATCCTCAATCTCATTTAATTCTAAAAAAAACATAATAACGCACACGTTCAAGGCCCCACAACGAAAACCCTACTAATCGTTTCCTAAAATCACCATCTCTAAAAATTACCCACAACAATCCCTCAACCTTCATGTAATTTTTCCAACAAATTTCCCAAGAAAACTTAAAAACTCTTCATTATTCTCATCTCCCCTCAATTGTCCTCGAAAAACACATAGAACGTGCTCGAATATTTCGAATTTTATTCCCTGAAATCATTAGACACCCCGATGATAATTCCTCTCCTCAGGAAATGAGACAATTACCATTCGTGGCTTTTTCTCTTACAGATAACTGTACAAAAGAAGACGGCACCAAGTGCCTCAATGGCGTTTGCCTCGATTCCGTCTGCCACTGTAACGACGGTTTCGGAGGTTGCAACTGTCAGGTTCCAGGTAAGAATATGAAGAGCTTCTCATTTTTTTGTCCCCTCGTTTTCATACACTTTACTCGTCTCTTTTTTTTTCCTCGCGTACGCGGCGAACCTTGCGTCACCGGGAAAAGCAAACAACGCGCGTTCCCTTTGGCCAGCGACCATTTTTCAATGCCACAGGACGATTCGACTCCGAAATCGTGAACTCGTCGGCAACTTTTTCTTTTTTTTTTCTTATTCTGCATTTCTTTGGGTGACTTTACTCCTTCTTTACTTTTTTCATTCCATAATTTCCTGGTCGATGCAGACGTGAGAAAGCAAAAAGGGTAATGATGTTTTTAAAGGGAAAAGGAAGATGTTATTGATGAATGGCGTTGCCACCCTGGGGGTTTTTATAGAGAGTCATGATTTTGAGAGTGGCTTATGATGATGGAATGTTTTTTTGCACCAATTTTGAATGGTTTGGAAATTTCGATGATTAGTTTTTTGATACAAGGGAAAAGCATTAAATGATTATTTAATAAGCTAAAAACTTGCAAAAAAAATTTATTTTTGTTGATGAACCGAAAAATCTATACTATTTATTTACCTATAATTGTATATTTTATTCACTCAATGACAAAAAATTTCTGACTGTAAGTACTGGATTTCTTGGGAAAAATTTGTCGTGTGCATTTTTTAAGTTTTTGAGAAGATGTGTATACTGTCGAGTTTCGAATCCCATGACAAACGATATGGCTCAAAGCAAATATCATTAGCTACAAAAATTAAATTATTTTGAGACTACTGAAAGTGTTGGCACATTTTCTTAGGTGATTCATCAATAAGGTTGCTGAATACCTCCCACGTTTCAGCCTGGTTAAGTTATGTTTTTGAGAGACAATGTCCGGTTCAAGGGTAAATACAGTCGTCACTGTATAAAGCGATTTTATAGGTTTTTTGTAATAATACAGTTTTTTCTAATTTTATGGTGTTTTTAGTTTTCTACTTTTTTTTCATGTATTTTTTTACACGTGTTAATTTATTTCACGAGTATATTCTATTTTTATATTTTGTCAATCTTCTGTATTTTCGATTTTTTTTTCGTACTATTACAGTATTTTCTGTTTTTTTTTTTTTTTGTTTTTCAACAATATGGTATTCTTCTCAATATATGAATTCATTAATAGTCTTGGGGAAAAATCACGATTCCAAAAATTGTAAAAGTTTTATAGGAACTTGGTGAAAGTTGCAAAAATTATCAAAAGTATATTCTTCGACGTATTCACTTTGAAAAAATGAAAAACTATTCAAGTATCTAAGAAAATCAAAATCGACGTTTCGATCGATTAAAAAACTTTAGAAATTTTCAGAAAATCTTCAAATATTCCAAAATATTATCGAAGAAAAAACCAAAATAATCAAAACATTGTACCACAGTTATATATTATCAAGTTTCCAAGTAGTATCTACTCTTCAGTATTTGCTGCTTTTTTTATAATAATAAAGTTTCGTTTCCATTTTACCTTTTAATAATGGGAAAAGTAATAGTTGCATTTAGTGGATAAAATGAAATCTCGAGAAAAATTCGTAATGTTTTCAAAAAATCTAGGAAATTTGAAAAACGTTGGTGAGATTCGCAAAAATTATGAAAAATACATTGCTCCACCGACATAATATAAAAAAAAAAATTGAAAAATCACCCAAGAGTCCATAAACTTTAAAATTTATGCTTGAATCAACAAAAAAACTTCGGAAATTTTAGAAAAATAGTCCTTAAATCTGCAAGAAATTGAAATTTAAAAAAACCATAAAAAATTTCCAAAAGACCACATTTTGTATTTCTCCTAAATAAATGGGTTCGATAAACCCACGAATAATGAAACAAAATAATTAAAACTCTTCTGATTACATTATGTACTATATTTTTATCAGTTTCAAAGTATTTTCTGCTATTTTATTTATTTTTTCTTTTGTTTTGCTTATTTTTTGTTACTTTTCTTTATAATGAAGTATCCTGCTTATTCTACAAATAAATTGCAAAAATAATTATTGAATTAATTTTTTTGAATGGAATTTTGAGGAAAATTCGTATCTTTTCCGAAAATACTTATAAGTCAAATTTGCAAAAATTACAAAAACAACATTCTTTGACGAACATACATGAAAACACATTGAAAAACACCAAATCTCCAAAAACTTGAAAATGTATCGTTAAAAAAATCAACGAAAAAACTCAAGAAATATAAAAAAAACCTACTCAAGTCTTCAAAAATACAATCCCTCAAAAAAATCTCGAAAAATTTTCAAAAACCAATTCGCCACGTTTTCCCAATTGAATCGCTTGATTTTCATATTCTTTGGCGCAAAAAATTTACGAATAAGGAACCAGAATAATGTAAACATTTTATTATTTTTAAATATTTTCAATTTTTGAAGTGTTTCCTACTTTGTCAATTTTTTTTCTAAATAATGCTATATTCTTCAAATTCTAGTCATTAATTGAAAAAACTATTGTTTTTTTAATTAGAGTTGATGAAATCTCGAAACGAATTCGAAATGTTTCTAAATATTCTACATTACTTTAAATAGAGTACGTTTGATTACGAAAATTTGATTGCGAGTATATAATTCATAGAATGTAAAAAATGTAGGTCATTTATGTATTATTGTTGTATAGGAAATCAAACAAAACTTGGTAAAATTTGAAAAAATTACTAAAAATACAGTCCTGGATCACCATACATGAAAACTGATAGAAAATCACTAAATTGTCCAAAAACGTGAAAACTCGAGTTTAAATCATCAAGAAAACTCAAGAAATCTGTAAGAAAACCTCCTTCAATCTTCTAAAATACCAATACTCAAAAACAATCTTTCTAAATTATCTCCAAAAACCATCCCCCATATTCTCTTAAATTAAATATCTCCATCCCAAGATTCCTCTATGCAATAAATCCACGAACAACGAACCCAAATAAAAGAAATATAATAAAAACGACCCAGCCATGCATGTCATGTCCTTTCACCTGCAAAATCAGGTTCCTTATCAATCAACTCCCAGCTCTAAAAAGACTTACCTGAATCAGACTCTCCCCTCTCCCCCTCCCCCCAGTCGTCAATAATAATTAATGTATGCCACTTTCACGATTTTACGCTCTCGGAAACTTCCCATGCACATATTCAGCTGCATGCGACAACGAATGAACTTGACTTTTAAAGTCGAGTCGTAAAACACAGCGAACCGCTCTGCATTAGAAACTCTCGAGATGCAAGTCCGAAATTTCGCGTTCATTCCTATTCTTGAAAAATAGTACATCGGATAAGAATCTCGGGAACTCGCTCGATTCATCGGCTTATCGGGCGCGAAATCAACTTGTTGCTCAAAAACCTTTCACTTGTTGCAGACGAGAACGAGTGCAAATACCGACCCTGTGATATCTTTGCGCACTGCACTAATAATTTGGGTAGTTTTTTCTGCAATTGCTTTCCGGGATACACCGGAGACGGTTTTCACTGCGAAGGTGAGCAATTCGTTTGAATTTATTGGTTAACAAATATTTTTTGCGTCATTTCTTCAATTCTGAGAAGTGCAGGAACATTTTGCAAAAGTACATTTCAGGCATATTTCGACAAAACGGGAGTTTAGGATCCGAGGCGAAGTCGAGGACTGTAGTAACAATCTTTGTTTTAATTTTATTTTTTATATCAGAATGTGGCATCTGAGGTTCGAGGATAAAATATTTGTATTTTCATATAATCTTTCGATGTGTTTATGTAGCATCACGTCAGAAACTGGAGTCCCAGATTTTGTGAATTTAAAAAATCCTATACAAATAGGAACCCGGGGAACGCGACTGTTAAAAAAAATAGGAGCATATGGTTTGTTGACTAAAAAAACTTACGACAGAAGAGAAGCGGCAGAAGAAGAAGAAGACCTGAGAAATTAGAAAGCCATATGATGCATGTTTTCACTTATCATCGAGTTTTGGGAAGGGAAAAGGAACGTGAAATTCTTTGTTTGATCTTTTACTTGTGTGAAGAGTCAAGAAAGTCGAAAGCAGAAAATGTTCGTTACGTATTTTGGGGTATATTTATTTATTTCTAAATAACCAACATATTATTGACATGAAATACAATATGAGTAGAAAATATATTTTTTTAGGCAAGTCTATTGAATGATGATAATAATGATTGTGATCATTATAAAAAGAAAAAAGATGGTCAGATGGAGTGCTCTATTAACATGAAATATATTTATCGAATAATAGTATTTATTTTGATATCATATTTCTTCAGAAGACGTGGAGATATTGTTTTCTTCAAATTCATTAATATCCTGAAAATCTTACAAACATCGCACTCTAGAGCATCTTATTCTAGTTATCTATGAAGAAATCTACAAACTACTAAATATTCATTAATACTAGAAAATCCTCAAAAATTTCATAGATATGAAAAATTGAAAAAAATACTCAAAATGTCTACTCCCCACCAGATACTCATGATTTAAAAAGGAATAATTATCTTCGGAATCAGTAAAAATGCTGAAAATCTATCAAGTTTTTATTTTGAGAGCATTTAATTCTTGAGAAATACATACAGAAATTCATAAAAGTGAAAAAATGAATACTTCTGAAGAAAACTGATTACGTGTACTTTTATGTAATTAGGAAACATTTGAAAAAAATTCGCGAATCTGTGAAAGTTGTTTGTAATAACTATTGCATTATCACAATGGAAATTTGTTCTTCAAGTTTGGACACCTGATGATAAATAATTTTCAACAAATACCAATTATGTAAGATAAAAATTAACAAAAGATTTCATCTTACTCTACTTTGAATTTCGGTGAACAACAGTATTTTTTAAAAAATATTCAAAAATACGACAATATTACGATTAATAACAACAGTAACAATAATAATAACGAACATAACTAACAATTGGTTAACAGTATTATGAATGTGGAATTATTTCTCTAATGAGAAATCGGAAAAGATCTACAATTATTTTAAATTCTGATCTTTACCTTGTGAAAACACATTATTAGAAACTATTGATAACTATTTATCAATAGTTTTGAGTAGTTTTTAACCCCATAATTTCCAATAGTTACTAACAGTGACCAATAGTTTTAACAGTTTCCCAATAGTTTACATTAGTTATTCATGGTTACCAATAGTAATTAGTAGTTTCTTGTAGTTTCTAATACTCACTAATACTTACAATCGTTTAAAATAGTGTGTGGTAAAAATATATGATTGTATTATTACGATTTTGGATTCTTCAAACACTTCCACCTCGATCTTTCCATTTTATTTAGTTCTTATGAAACTATTAAAATTTAGGGAACTATGAAAAGAGGAATCGATAAAATTATGGAGATTATTAAAAATATGGGAAGAGAAACCATTTGAACTATTAACACTATAAAGACTATTGGAGAGAAAATTATTAAAAATATGAAAATTATCGCAAAGAAAGTTATTTAACACCATATAAACTACGAAAACTACTAAAGATAAATTATTCAAACTAATGAAGTTATTGAAACTTTGAACTTGGATATTATAGTAAGTTTTGAAACAATGTAAACTTTAAAAAGGGAAATTTTCGAAACTGTTAAACTATTTAAATCATTTGCTAGTTTCTAATAGTCTCCAGTAGTTACTTATAGCTATAAATAGTAACGAATAGTTTCTCATAATTTCCAACAGAAACTTATACTTACAATAATTTCAAATAGTGTTCGGATATTGTACCAATTCGATACGATAAAAAGTTTTTTCTACAGTCCACAGTGTTGAAGTTGAATTTATTGAGACAATAGTGTTGAAATAGTGTTTAAAAAATATATGATGGTATTACTACGATTTAAGATTATCCTAATTAAATCTTTCTTGATATGAACTTCTTTTGAAACTTTCAAAATTAGGGAAACCATTGAAAGGAATCATTGAAATTATTAGAATGGAAACTATGAGAAGAGAAATCATTGGAACTACGGAAACTATGGAAACTATTGGAGAAGAAACTGTTAAAATTATAAAAACTATTGTAAGAAAAATTGTTGAAACCATAGAAACTGAAAACTACTGAAAGATAAATTATTGAACCTACAAAACTATGGAAACTACAAGAAAGGAAATTATTGAAACTGATATCATTCAATAGTTCTTAGAAAGTTTCCTAATATTGATCAATTGTTTCTAATATTTGCTAACAGTTGCCAATATTTTTAAATGTGTTCTGATAGTTTCCTGTAATCACCCAATTGTTATCGATATTTTTCAGTAGTTTTGATTACTTTCAAAAAGTTACCCATAATTACCAATAGAACTCAATAGTTTCTCATAGTTTCCAATAAATACTCATACTTCCATTAGTTTCAAATAGTGTGTGTTATAAATATATGATGGTGTTAAACCATTTTGGATCATTTCAACTGGAATTATTTCATTAGTTCCTTTTAAACATGTTAAAATTAGGAATCCTATCGAAAAAGAAATAATTGAAACTATGAAAATTATGAAAACTATTAAAACTACAGACAGAGAATGCATTACAACTATCGACACTATGAAAAATATTTGAAGAGCAATTCTTGAAACTATCGGCATGGATGTTGTAGGAACTATTGAAAGTATGGGAACTCTGAGAAAGAAAATTAATAATACTAATCAAACAGTTTAAACAATTTCATAGTTTCTCGATAGTTTTTTTTCACAAGGCTGTTTGATCAAGAAAAACTAAAAAATACGATTGTCGGTTGGTCGGGATTTGAAGCCCGTCGTCGTAGCCGACTTGATGCAACATTACATGGCTTAACGGAGTCGAAATGATGGAAAAATTGCAGATATCGACGAATGTGCGGATCCGGCGATATCCGCTCGGTGCGCGGAGAACGCGGAATGCTGCAATTTGCCCTCGCATTTCGTGTGCAAGTGCAAGCCCGGCTTCACGGGCGATGGCGAGGAACATTGCGAGGACATAGATGAATGCGTGCATCCCGGAATCTGCGGGGAAAACAGCCGCTGTCAAAATTATCCGGGAAATTACACTTGCGAATGTCTTCAAGGGTACGCGCGGGACGCACGCGGACACGTACGTTTTTCTGCCTTGCTCCCCCATTCGTCACGGCTTTTCCTCCTTTCGTATCATTTTCATTCCCCATGCCCTCTGGTACACACATTTCCTTTCTCAATTCCTCTTGGGCTCTTGCGCCATTTTCGTCATTTCACGGAACAACGATTTACCCCGCGTTACCGCAATTTTCGTACCCACGCTGATATTCTATTACGCATTCCCCACAACGGATTTCTCGAAATCGATCGGTGATTGATAGAGATGAAATTTTTTTACCTATGGGTGCAGGAAAGTATTGAAAATAGCAATTACAAAGTTGGAAAAACACTTGAAGTGATTTTTAATGTTTTTTAGAAGTATTGCAATCAGAGAAATTTTCTGTTTGAGTTTGAAACGAAAAGAATTTCAGAGTCTTCTCCATTTAAAATGAAACGTTAAGTCTTTTATTTTGAAAAAACCGACAAAGTACACGACGCAATTTTTTTAACTTTTTCCGAAATGCTACGTATTAGTCGAATTTTTTTAAAGCCATCGAAGATGATTGATATTTTCAAAGTTTCTTAATTTTCGGAAATTCCGCAGATTCCGAATATAGTACTAACCATCCAAAACTCAAGAAATTTTATAAGAATTCATGAAATTTTCCTTTGGTACTCTATAAAATTTGACCTGCTGACCAATTTTTTTGTTAAATTGACAAAATGGTACCAACATCATAGTCATGCATATAGTACGATGTGCAAAATTCCCATGAAAAACAAATTTTTTGGTGTACTTATAGTGTGTCGACGTGAACGAATGCGAGTATAGAAACGCGTGTGGAAAAAATGCACTTTGCATTAACAAAAATGGCGATTTCGAATGTACGTGTCCCCCTGGATACGAGGGTGATCCTAAACACGAATGTGTAGACCTCGACGAATGTCTACGAAGTCCTTGCGGTCGATCGGTGAGTTTACCTAATATTGATGGAAAATTACATAATTTATCTAGAACACCGTGGACGGTTGAAACATCCAAAAATACCCACACGAAAATGCATAAATTAACAAATTATGATTCTGCTAAATGGTTAAAACTTTCACGATTTACATAAATTATCAATATTCACCTAATTTGAATAGAAATATTAAAAATTATCGACAATTTTCGGGCTATGTCGAGTTTTTTGATTTTCAAAAACCTTATCGACTCTACACAGGTTCTGTAGTTTTAAATGTTCTAAAATACTTACGCACATTTACCAAAATTTCATACAGTTTTTTAAATTTCGTAAAATAACTGGCATTAGCAATAATTTTTATCAACATTTTTGAGATGTCAAACATTATACAAACTACCCAAAACTTATACTTCATAACATTCTATAATATTATAATATCACGTATAATTTTTATAACGATATACTTTACCGTATTTTATGTAGAGAATTCAAAATTTTTTTGAATGATTTCGAGGTATTACGAATTCTCTGAATAAATTTTTCAGGCGCTCTGTACAAATCTGGAGGGAGATTTCAGGTGCTCATGCCCCCAAGGAATGGATGGCGACCCCATGACGGGATGCCACGGTAATTATCGCCTTGTTCTTTATTTTCCATGCCCTCTAACCAAGTACAAACCCCGCGACGCTTATTACTAGTCACACGTACACTATAAATAGCCTCGGGAAAAAATGAAAAACAAAAGAAAAACATTTTACATCGGCCAACTTGTGTCTAACAAGTACCTTCTTTTTCGTAAATGAATTCCGAAACTTAAAACTTATCGAATACAATTACAATAAACAAAAATCAACTCGTTGCTTTTTTATAACTTCACGTAACCTAATCAAAAATCGCATAATTAACGATAATACACTGACTAACAAAATCCAGATATTAACGAGTGCGAGGAGAACAACCCATGTGGAGCGAATAGCATCTGCATCAATCACAACTCGGAGAAAAAATTCGAATGCCAGTGCCGAGCAGGATACCAAATGGACCCTGTCCAAGGGTGCATCGATCTGGACGAATGCAAAACCGAAAAACATGTTTGCGCGAAAAATTCAAAGTGCATTAACGTCATTGGGAGCTATAACTGCATTTGCAATCCGGGCTTCGTCGGCCAAGGACGCAAATCCTGTGAAAGTCAGTCCCGATCCCCCATTTTCACCCTCAAAAACGTGACCAATTTTCCGGATACATTCCCCGGAAAATTCGTCACATTTCTTAACAAATTACGACGTGTCCAACGATTTGCATGAAAAAGTTTTTAACGTAGTTGGATACCTCGAATCAGTTCATCTCACCCGATAATCACACCAATAACTATCTCTTAACAGATGTAAATGAGTGTGAGAAAAATCCATGTGGCAAGAACGCCGTCTGCTCTGACACCATTGGCAGCTTTGCTTGCATCTGTGAACCAGAGTACACCGGTGATCCGTTCAAGGGTTGCACTGGTTAGCAAAAGCTTCATATATTTACTTTTCCACTTTCCAGTTCGCCTCTTCTTCTCCACGTTCTTCTGTGTCTTCTGTGTCATCTGTTTTTCCAGTGTCCTTCGTTTTTTCTTTCTCTCGTTTTCCTGTGTCTTTCAATCAAAGCCATGAAAATGCTGTTATACTAAGATTCTTCCCATTATCTTGATTCAGACATCGACGAGTGCACTGCTTTGGAAAAACCCTGTGGAATCGGAGCTTACTGCAAAAATGAGAATCCGGGGTATACCTGTCTTTGCCCAACTGGATACAGTGCGAATCCGAGTCCTTCAGTCGCTTGCGATCAGGTAATTTCATAGATATAGGTCTTATAATTCATTACATTTCAACATCCTTCATCTGATGACTCTTATATACCCTCCAAAGACGGACGTAACAACCCTTTGCAAATCAAACTACGACTGCGTTAACAACGCCGAATGCGTGGAAGGCCAATGCTTCTGCAAAGACGGATTCAAGGCCGTTGGTGCCATCTGTCAAGACATCGACGAATGCTCTTCCAACGCTTGCGGACCAGCTTCCATTTGCAAAAACACCCTTGGTGGCTTTGTGTGCGAATGCGAAGCAGGATTCGTAGGAACGCCGCCCCGAATCCCTTGCAAAGGTTAGTTACCAAAAGGTTCCCAGCCTTTGAGAACAATGACCTGAACATTCCAACACTCAAAACCCTTGAACCCTCTTGAAAACAGCTCCTTGCGATGAAGTCACTTGCGGTGAACACGCGTTTTGCAAACCTGACGGACACGAAGCGTACTGCATCTGTGAAGACGGTTGGACCTTCAACCCAAATGACATCGCAGCTGGTTGCGTTGACGTAGATGAGTGTGACCTTGTGAACGGACCTTCAGGGAGATGTGGAAAGAACGCTCTGTGCACGAACTTGGCGGGAAGTTTTTCGTGTCAGTGCAGACCAGGGTTTTCCGGAAACGCTTTCAAGCAGTGTCTAGGTAAGTTTGGTATTGATACCACCAGATATGCTCGATGATGCGGAAGATGGATTTCATAACCGGGATGATCAATTACTAGATGTAGACGAATGTGCGCGATCGGACGCGTGCGGTCATGGAGCCATTTGCTCAAATTCCGAAGGCTCGTTCTCATGTGCTTGTCCTCCGGAGACGATACCAGATCCAGATCCACGCGTCAAATGCGTTGGCATAGTCACTTGCGAGGTTGATAACGATTGCCCTGGAAATGCCATTTGTGACCCGCAAAAACGATGCTTGTGTCCCGAGCCGAACGTTGGGAACGATTGCAGGCGTAAGTTGTGGTCTGGCTTATCATATTATATTTTTGTCTTCTGGTATGTACATAAAGTGGAAAGTGTTCCTTTTGCATTCATAGACTCCCTTGCAAAGCATCTTACATCATCCAAAGATAGATAGGTCATCTTCTTCAGGGCTATATTCAGATTCCCCTCTAATTTCTAATTTCAAATTAGAAATTCATAGAACTATTCCCAACAGACCCCTGTGAAGACATACTCTGCGGACCCCACTCCCACTGCATGCTGATAAACGACGTTGCTCAATGCCTCTGCGGCAACGGCTACACCGGGAAACCCGGGTCCAAAAGTGGCTGCCATGACATCGACGAATGCGCGGTCAATCCTTGCCCATCGGGCGCTATTTGCCGCAACTTGCCCGGGAATTTCGAATGCCTATGTCCCAGTGGGATGGGTGGTGACCCTTACAACGGTGGCTGTCGCGAGTCCGAATTGCCCCACGTCTGCGGACCCAGCACGCCTTGCCCCACTGGCGAGCAATGCGTCAAGGACGAATTCGTTGGCAGCAGTGTTTGCATTTGTCAGCGCGGATATACCAGGGACGCGGATTCCGGACGCTGCAGGGACATCAACGAGTGTCTTGAGCTTAGGGACAAGCCAGCCTGCGGCATCAACGCAATTTGTAAAAACTTGCCAGGAAGTTACGACTGTGAATGCCCTTCCGGTTTCAACGGAAATCCGTTTTCTCTGTGTGAAGAGTGCAACAGCATCGAATGCCAATGCCAACCTCCGTATAAAATCGTCAATGGGAAGTGTATTCTGGCGGATTGCTCGGGGGGCGAGAGTTGCCCGAGTGGTGCAGAGTGTATAACGATTGCTGGAGGGGTTAGCTATTGTGCTTGTCCCAAGGGCTTTAGCACCAAGTCTGATGGATCCTGTGAAGGTGAGTTTTTCGAGATCGTTTTATGTGTTTATGATAGAACGTAATTTTTTTTCAGGATTTCATGAATTGTCCTACTTTTGGAGAACTAAATTCCACATTTTTTAATTCTTGTAATTTTTTGTCTTGTAACTTAGTAATATGGTTTTCATTGAACGCTCTTCCCACAGAAAAAAGATACTTTGTTTCAAGCAGGGTAATGCTACATTCAACTGCGAAGCTAATAGAGTCATTACGATGTTTCTGCTGAATCATCTATCGACTTCTCCTCAAACTCGAGTGCAAAAAGAACATAGAGAAGAAAAGTTTAAAAATGATCTGTAATTAAGAAGAATCTACAGCGTGGAATTTTTTTCGTGTTTAACTAGAAATAGACGCGAGAATTGTTGCTACTCTCGTAGGAAATAGCTTTGAGTGTAACGTTGTAAAAACTCAACAATTATTTTCATAGCCTCCTAGAAACAGGCTGTCATTAGGTCCACTTGCAATTACGTTGTTGAGTTCGAATTTGTTTTACCGTCTTGCGTAATCAAGGACTTTTAACGATGCAGTCAAAGTTTTAGGATCAAAAGAACTCATTCCTTTTTTTTTCTTTTTACATCGAGGTAATCTTAGATTGAAAAAGTGTTCAGAGGGACGACAGAAATAGTAAAAGAAAATTTATCAATTAAAAAACTTTGCTTTATTTCGTAATTAAGTCAAATCTGCAGAGCTATAAAAATATTTTTTTAACTTTATCACGTTCAATTTCAAAGATGTCACATATTTATGAATCCAGATAGAAGTCTACCAGAAATTGAATTTCTCTCTCACGTTCTGCAAGTCCTCACACCTGATAATCTTTTCAATCTACCAACTTCCTGCTATTGATAAAACTTTTTCCAGATTACAAACCAGAATGCATATCACTATCCCATAACGTTTCAATTCCAGATGTGAACGAATGCACGGAAGGACGACAAGTCTGTGGTTACGGAGCCGAGGTGACTTTTGATATTAATTTTTTATCAAGTATTAATAAAAATATATTGAACAACGTCATTTAGACTGCAATTTTGAGTGTTTTTCAAAATTTTCAGTAACGATATAATGGACTCAGTATAAATAAATAAAGCACTTAAAGAAGATGTTCTGTAAATATTTGAGTCATAGAAAATTATTTGTTCTTGGTGAACAATGAATTCGAAAAAATTATTTTTTCCTCAACAGTGCGTGAACAAACCAGGCTCGTTTCAATGTGTCTGTCCTCACGGTTACGGAGGTGATCCTTACAACGGACTTTGCTCACCTTCCCAAAAACGATGTTCAAATGACAACGAATGCAAAGCGAACGAAAAATGTGTACAACCTGGCGAATGCGTTTGCCCCCCTCCATTCTACACAGATCCGTTTGACGGAAATCTGTGCAAAAGTGAGCTTCTTATACCTTTCTCATAAAGAATAACTTGCTTTTGCATATTTTTGCAATCATTAAAAAATTGAACGTTTCTTACAATGTATTGCAATAAAACTGCATATCTTCCATTCATTTTTATGTTTCAATGATTCCAAACCAAAGCGATAATTTTTCCAGATCCCTGTGAAAGATTCCAATGTGGAATAAACGCGAGATGCACCCCTAGCGACCCTCCCAAATGCGTATGCGAAGTCGGATACGCCGGTGATCCCCAACATGGTTGCGTGGACGTGGACGAATGCGCAAACAACCCTTGCGGAGGTGGTGCATTTTGCGTGAATTCCAAAGGCGGATTCACGTGCGACTGTCCTAAAGGGATGGTCGGGGACCCATATGGGCCCGGATGCACTGGGATACAATCTCGACAATGCTCCTCCAACGACGAGTGCGAAAACTATTTCGCTTGCGTCAAGGGATCATGTGTCAACCCTTGTGACGACGTTTTTTGCGGGCCCAACGCTTACTGTGAACCCGACAAACATGCTCCTTGGTGTCGTTGTGTCGTTGGGTTCATCGAAGGAAAGAAGAATGAATGCGTGTCTCGTGAGTATTATTTGAACTATGGATTGAAAATACAAATGAAAGGGTTTGGGAAGTTACCTAAAAAAGGAGCTGATAGAGGTCGAAATATTGATCAATACTGTTAAATGAAGGTGAAATAAATGGTGGAAAAAAATCCTCCTTTGGCTCCGATTGATCATTTTTCCATTATCTCTTACACAAAGATAAAAATACGGAGCGTTGGAAAGTTATAAGGAGATGTGACAATTAATGTAAAGAGTTAGGTTATCGTTACGATAAAAAATGTAACGTTTTAGAGTAACTAGTTACTTCCGAATTCTGAGATAAAATACATAATAATAAATATATAAAACAACTACAAACAAAATCGCAGAATGTGACGGTTTCGTCTGCGGAACCGGGGCCCAATGCATCGTCTCCTACGACGGACCCACTTGCAAATGCATCGAAGGTTTCATGGGCAACCCTTTCCCGGGTGGCCAGTGCATCCCGGACGTTTGTTCCCCGGAAGTTTCTTGCACCGAACCCAGCGTCTGCATCGGCGGTCGCTGTAAACGACGCTGTGAAGGCGTCGTTTGCGGAATCGGCGCTTCCTGCGATCCTTCTACCAACAAATGCGTCTGCAACCCGTACTTCGTAGGGAACCCGGATCTTCTTTGCATGCCACGTAAGTTTTCTCTTTTTAATATAGCAATTATAGTTCATTTCCAGGTGTTAATGATATCACGAATAGTAGATTATTCGAGTTTCCAGTTGAATTATAAATTATAAAGGGAAGGGTGACCTTCGAGATAACACTTGAAAACCTGTAACTCGTTTTCAGCGGTTCAACCGCCTCACTGCGACCCAACTTGCGGGAAAAACGCGCATTGCGAGTACACGCCGACAATTTCTAAATGCGTCTGCAACCCGGGTACCAGTGGAAATCCGTACCTAGGTTGCGATGTTCGTGAAAAATCGGACTGCTCTCGCGCCG
Source organism: Platygaster robiniae (assembly GCA_028476575.1). Lineage (NCBI taxonomy): Eukaryota > Metazoa > Arthropoda > Insecta > Hymenoptera > Platygastridae > Platygaster > Platygaster robiniae. Next base: position 694,843 of record CM052022.1, read on the forward strand.
TGTGCGGCAAAAACGCGCATTGCAGCTCGGGCCTCAACGCCATCGAGTGTCTCTGCACGCCCGGCTTCGCCGGAAACCCTTACATCCAGTGCTACGGTAAGTACAGTTGTGACCGAGTCGTTCATCAAAGTGACAAGTCACTGGAAAAACCGGGAGTACTTTTTCTGGCTTGTTTTATTGTGCGTGTATGTACTGGTTTGCGATGGGGTGAGATACTAAAAGGAAAAAATGTGGAATGCGATATCCGGAGGATGTCTTTTATGGGTCTGGGTGTTGCTTTTTTTTAGTGGTCTTCTTTTTCTGGATTAGAGTTATTCATTATTGGTTTATATTATGTTAAGAAAGTAACTGGGATTTTTGAATTCATTGGGAATATTATATATAATTTTTCATTTCTAAATTGCTTTTTTTGAATTAATAGCATATTTGGTCCTCTTTCTAACAAAGTATAGAAATTTATGAATTGAAACATGAATTTCAAACCTAATTTCTTTCCTCATCCTAGACATAAACGAATGCAACGTCAACGCCTGCGGCGAACACGCAGTATGCATCAACACAATAGGCTCCTTCGACTGCCGATGCGCAGAAAACTTCTTCGGCAACCCATTCCAAGGCTGCCAAAAGACCGTAGACACCGGAATCTGCACAAACCCAGATGGCTGCATAGACAAATGCATCCACGTCAAATGTGGCCCAAGATCCATCTGCCAAGACGGCCTCTGCCTTTGCCCACCTGGCTACATAGGTGACCCCACTGACCTTTCCACTGGCTGCCACGAACACGGCCACTGTGACAACGACCTTGACTGCACCTCCAACGAAATCTGCTTCCAAGTAGGAAAAGGTGTAAGAAAATGCGTGGATGGCTGCTCTAAAAAACAATGCGGACCAAACGCCTTCTGTGTCACCCAAAGCCATTTGTCCTCTTGCCTCTGCATCGACGGATACCTTGGAAACCCGAGCAACCTGGTTGACGGCTGCCAGGCCCACAAATCCTTCGACCATTCGCATTGCCAGCAAAACTCCGATTGCAAACCTGGTCAACTCTGCGTCTTACAACCCCAAACAGGCATTCACGAATGCGTCAGTCCCTGCAGCAAAATCGCCTGTGGAGCAAACCAGAAGTGCGAGGTCGACTACACCGGACGTGCCAGCTGCAAATGTCTGGAGAATTACGAATGGGATTCAGTTCTGTCAGCTTGTGAACAACCATCCGTCCCAGAGTGCTCTTCTGATGAGGAATGCCCTTCTAACGCTGCCTGTCGACCGGATGCTCTTGGTGTGCGCAAGTGTACCACTGTTTGCGAGAGCTTCACCTGCACTTCAAACTCCCAATGTGTTTCCATCAATCACAAAGCAAGATGTGAGTGTCTGCCAGGTTTTACAGGCAACCCTAATGACCGCTTCGGATGTCACAACCTGCGGAAAGATGACTGCTTGGAAACTGACTGTCCGGAGAATAGCGCCTGCAAGCCTGATTCTGCAGGTGTTCTGACCTGTCAACCTCTTTGCAATTTCTTGTCTTGCGGGCCAGGAGCTTTGTGCGTGACTCACAATCATGTTGCCAACTGTGAATGTCCTCCAGGTCATTATGCTGGAGATCCTTATGATCCTGTGGAAGGCTGCAAGAACGTGCCTTGTGTGTACAACATAGACTGCCCGCCCACGCAGCTTTGCGATAGGCTGAGTCATACTTGTAGGAATGTTTGTGACAAGGGAGCATGTGGAACTGGAGCTGTCTGCATAGCTGACGACCATAAGAGTATTTGTCAGTGTCCTCCTGGTTATAGACCGAATCCCGTGGCAGATGTTGAATGTGTGGCTGTTGATGGGTGTTCTCCGAATCCGTGTCATCCTACTGCTATTTGTGTGGCTGGTGGATCGAAGGTTCCAGTTTGTCAGTGCCCACCGAACTATGTTGGGGATCCTTACACTTCTGGGTGTCAGGAGCAGGGACACTGTGAGTGCGGAGACAACGCTCTGTGTGAACTGAGGAATGGTGAACCTGTTTGCAGGTTAGTTTTAGCCTTACAAACGTAGACTGTGTAAAATTTTTAAATTTCTGAAATTTATCTATTTTGAACTCTTGGTATAAGCTGGGAGGACTTCTCCCAGCTTTTAGGGGATGTTCTCTAATTCATGGGTCACAATCTTTAAAATCTTTCACGTTTTATATAGGTGTATACGAAACTTTGTACCATCGAGCAAAGGCCTCGAACACGGCTGCGTCAGGAGCGTCGATGGTTGCTCATCAGACTCAGAGTGCGAAAGCGGCGTTTGCTTACACAGTCAATGTCGTGAAGCATGTCGCAGTCAATCTGACTGCGCTGTTGGCGAAAAGTGCAGCGCAAACAACATCTGCGTTGTGTCCTGCGTGACCCACAGTCAGTGCCAGCCAAACCAAGCTTGCCTCAACAATGTCTGCGTCCGTGGCTGTCGCAGTTCCAACGACTGCTCAGGTGACGAGTCTTGCAACCCGCACGGCCAGTGTATCAACCCCTGCGCCAGGAAAAACGTCTGCGGTCCAAATGCCATTTGTACTTGCTCAAACCACGTGACCTCTTGCTCTTGCCCCTTGGGCTTCCAAGGAAATCCCACTCCTCAGCAGGGATGTGTTAGAGTGCCAGGTTCATGCAGAAGTGAACTCGATTGCCCAAGTCAGCACTCTTGCGTCACAGGGTTCTGTCAGTGTCAGTGTCATGATCACAATGACTGTGTGCAAGGCGAAAGGTGCAAATCTGGCTACTGCACCAAGCTGTGTAAGAGTGACAGCAACTGTTTGCCAGGAGTAAGTTGTTATTTCAAGTTTGTTTACCAGAGTAAATTAAATCTGATGATAAGTATTTGCTGATGTTTTTGCTTTCAGGAACTTTGCATGAACGGAGCTTGTGAAGTTGGCTGCAATTCTGGAGCCAGCTGTGGTCCAAACCAGATATGCATCAACAGCAAATGCCGTTGTGCCCAAGGTTTCATTGCTGGTCCCGAAAAGTGCGAAGACGTTGATGAGTGTGAAGAAAGTCCTTGTCACCAATCGGCTATCTGCAAGAATTTGGAAGGATCGTACAAGTGCTCGTGTCCTCCTAACTTCGTGGGTGATCCTGTTGGAAGTGGCTGCACACCATCACACGAATGCAGTACAAACAATGATTGTGCGGATAGTAGTCATTCCTGCGTACATCATAAGTGTATAGATCCTTGTACGATTGTGGATTGTGGGCCTTCGACTTTCTGTACTGTTGTGGAGCATGAGGCAACGTGTCAGTGTCAGCCTGGACATATTGGGGATGCTTCTGGTTGCTTCAAGGTAAGATAATTTCATAATTTGTAATTTTTATTTCATTTATATGAATTATCTAGGAATATGAATGTTGTGCTATGTATTCCAATTATATCTCTGTGGCATTAAAACACCCTTTTGCATCAGGTCGAGTGTCTCTCAGACAGCGATTGCCCATCCGACAAATACTGCAACCCAGAAGCCAACAAATGCCTCAGTCCTTGCAGCCACCTCAACTGTGGTTACGGAAATTGCATCGCCGGCGGACATCGCGCCACCTGCCAATGCTACCCTGGCTTCGTTCTTTCCGACGAAGCCGACGGAAGTTGCATCGACATCGATGAATGCGAGCAGCAACCCTGCCATCATAGCAGCCTCTGCAAAAACACCGAAGGCTCTTTCCACTGCGACTGTCCCACAGGTCTCGTTGGCGATCCAATTAAAGGCGGCTGCAAACAACCTGGAGACTGCTTCTCTGACGCAGATTGTCCCAACGCGGCTTGTCGTGACAATAAATGCATTAACCCTTGCGCCTTTGACGGAATCTGCGGGAAAAGGGCTGAATGTCTTGTTCGGGGACATGTCACACATTGCCGATGTCCAGAACACACAACCGGTGATCCCAGCGTTGAATGCGTTCCTTTGGAGTGCAAATACCACAGCGACTGTGGCGAACCACATTACGCCTGTTTCAATAACAAGTGCATCGACCCTTGTTTGGTACCAAACGTTTGTGGTCATGGTGCTGACTGTACAACTCAGAATAGAAGCGCTGTTTGCGTTTGCAAACCCGGTGGAACAGGAAACCCATACCTTGGTTGCACACCTGTTCAGTACTGCAGCGAAGACAGGCAGTGTCTGTTTGGTTCAGCCTGTCTTGCTGGGATTTGTACAGCAATCTGCAGCAGCACGAGGGACTGTATTGGCGATCAGCTCTGCATGAACTCGTTTTGTCAGCCAAAATGTCAAGACAACTCGACCTGTCCTGAACATCAGTATTGTTCTAACAATATTTGTGTTCAAGAGCTTACATGCTCGAGGGATGACGATTGTGGATATGAAGAAAAATGTGTGCGGAACGGGGTTGGTCAGGCTGAGTGTAGAAACGCGTGCAGTCTCACTTTCTGTAGTCGCAACGCTGAATGTCACGCTGAGGATCATGAAGCGAAGTGTCTGTGCAGGCCAGGGTTCTTCAGTGACATTGGGAATGAAAAGATTGGGTGTCAGTCGATCGAGTGCGAGAGTCATGACCAGTGCTCCAACGAAAAGGTTAGTAGGATTTGATGAAAAGGTTTTTGATTCAGAGAAACTTCATTGGTGATTCCTTATGCTCCATTTATATATGTTAAAGGTATGCCATGAGCACAAATGTAAAATCGCCTGTCTCCTCCACAACCCCTGCGGCGTGAACGCGATTTGCTCAACCGAAAATCACCAGCAAGTCTGTAGTTGTCAGCCAGGCTACACTGGCAACCCGACGCTCTCTTGTCAGCTCGTGGACCATTGCTCAAGCTCGCCTTGCGCCGCAGGTGCCATCTGTGAGAACACGCGTGGTGCTCACAAATGTCACTGCCAGCCAGGAACTGTTGGAGACGCCATCAAAGCAGGATGCCATCCCCCCGTTGATTGCTCCGACGACGAAGACTGCCCTGTCACTGCCAAATGCCTCAACGTCAACGGGGTTCCCAAATGCTTCGATGTATGCGCCAAAGCCAACTGTGGTCCGAACGCAGACTGCGTAGCAGACAACCATTTGGCGTACTGCCATTGTCGCACAGGTTACGAAGGCGACGCAACCGACTTGCAACTTGGTTGCAAGCCGAAAGCCATTTCTTGCGTTTCTAATGGGGACTGTATCTCGATTCCTAATACCTACTGCTATGACAACATGTGCCGACGTGAGTTAAAAGAACTATGAGTCTTGTTTCGAATCATATCATGTCATGAAAGTAAGTAATTTGTCTATGAATCAAAAAAATATTTTCTTTTCAGCCTTCTGTCAAACAGCAGAAGAATGCAGTCTGACAGACACATGTCAAAATGGGCAATGCACAGATCTGTGCAGTACAAGAGGAGCTTGCGGTATCAATGCCCAATGCTTCGGCCAAAACCACCTCAAGCAATGCAGCTGCCCAGCTGGTTTCACTGGGAACTCAGAAGTGGAATGTGTCAGATGTAAGTTTTTTTCTAGATTGTTCACCAAAGCATCATCTAGTTAACAAAACCACCTGAACGAAAATCCTTGTGTTTCTCAGTGCCAGTATCGTGTAGCGACAGTGATGACTGCAACACAGGAAACACTTGCAGAGAGAATATGTGCCTACCAACATGCTCCAACGACCAAAATTGCGCTTTCAATGAAAAATGCATCAACGGAAACTGCCTTCTAACTTGCAGACTAGACAACGATTGTTTCCTTGGTCACATTTGTCTTCATAACATTTGCACTTTCGGATGTCGAGCTGATGAAGACTGCAACACGGATGAAACTTGCTCGTCAAACAAATGCATCAAGCTCTGTGATCGTGCCAACATTTGCGGACCGAACGCACTGTGCCAAGTTGTCAATCAAAGAGCTACTTGTGTTTGTCCTCCGGGTTTCATAGAAAGTCCAACTGCAAATGTCGCGTGTCTTCGTGCTCCAGGACAACCTTGCCAAGCCAACAGAGATTGCCCAACTGGCTCTGCTTGCACTTCTCGCGTCTGCACGCCGGTTTGTTCCTCTGACAGCAACTGTTTGAGCAATGAGCGTTGCGATTCTTCTGGACTTTGCAAGTCGCTTTGTCGTCGGGACGAGAATTGCGGAAGTGGAGAAATTTGTGAAGGGCTGACTTGCAGAGTTGGATGTCGATCGGATTTGGACTGTGGGGACAAAGTTTCTTGTATCAACAATCAGTGTACAGGTGCGTATTACTTTTCTTTCTTTTTTGAAGTGGTTTAGAAGGAGTGATGTAATCTGTATGTGATATGCAGATCCATGTTCACTGCCAAACGCTTGTGGCAGCAATGCTCGATGCAGTGTGGTCAATCATTCAAGGCAGTGTTCTTGTCCAACTCCTCTAATTGGAGATCCGTCAGTTGGTTGTAAACAGTCATTCTCGCCTTGCTCAAACGCAGATGAATGTTCTCCTGAACAATCTTGTTATGGCGGGTCATGCTACACGACATGCCGCAGGTGATTATACGAATATTTTGGGTAATGTTTTGAAATTTTGAAGAAAAAAAATATACTGCATATTGAAATTCTCATCTTCAATACACATTTCATTCATAGCGATACAAACTGTCTAAACGACGAACGCTGCGAGAACGGAATCTGCAAGGCGATTTGTAACAGCGACGGAGACTGCCTATTTTCGAACCAAATATGTCAAAACCGGCTCTGCGACATTGGCTGTCGCAGTGACATAACCTGCTCAAGCGAAGAATCTTGCATAAACAATCGTTGCAGCAATCCATGTGAAAGTGGACGTTTTTGCGGCGAATGCGCCGGCTGTCGCGTAATTAACCACGTGCCCCAATGCAGTTGTCCTCCAAACCATTACGGAAACGCTTTGGTCAGCTGCAGAAGATCCTTGGTCCCTTGCGACGGAAGTTGCGAGTGTGACGAGGGCGGTCATTGCACCAGAACTTGCCTGAACCATGACGAATGCTCTTGTGGAGAACTCTGCCACACTGGGAAATGTCGAGTTAAATGTTTAAACAATAAAGATTGCGGAAAGGTGCGTTGTACAGATTAATATTTAAGTCTAATTCTTCAATATCAAACAAAATAAAATCTTAAATCACGTTCTCTTTATGTTTAGGGCTACACATGCGACTTGGGCGTATGTGTGAGTGGCTGTCGCACACTATCAGACTGTCCAGACTCACTTTCATGTGGACCCAATGGGCAATGCGTGGACCCATGCTCATATTCCGGTTCACCCTGTGGAATCAAAGCACTTTGCAAGGTCTCCAGTCATCGCGCGGTCTGTTTGTGCCCTGAAGGTTACCAAGGCGAACCAAGTCAAGAATGCTACCAACTCGAATGTCGAAAAGACGCAGACTGCGAGCCGAACAAATCTTGCAGCGAGTATGGAATGTGCACGAACCCTTGTCTTCAGCAAGGAGCTTGTGGTTTCGGAGCGCAATGTCGAGTTGTCAACAAAAAAGCTCAGTGTTCTTGTCCTCCTGGTCATTATGGGAATCCTGCGATAAATTGTAAAAAAGGCGGAGATGAATGTCTGAGAAGGCCTTGTGGCGCTAACGCACAATGTCGTGAAACACCGAATGGAGTCGAGTGCGCTTGCCATCCCGGATGTTATGGTGATCCTCATTCGGGTTGTGCTTGTGACGAGGACAGCGACATCTGTAAGGACGCCCAGTGTGGGATCGGAGCAGCTTGCAGGGTTTATGACAACCAACCGCAGTGCTACTGTCCACCAGAGTTTCCCGTAGGAGATCCTCTGCACGCATGTGAGTGTATCTATGTAATATTGTAATTGAAAAACTATAACACATGCACTACGAAAAGCTCATGTTTAAGGCGAGCAGTCAGAAACTCCAAGTCAATTTACAGGTAGCTCCGACAGAACCGTGGCTGATTGCCGAACGCTAGGTTGCGGCAAAGGCGCCGAATGCATCCGCGATGGCTCAACCTTTGTCTGCAGATGCCCACCAGGAACAAGCGGCTCACCAGAACTCGCGTGCAGCACAGGTAAGCCAAAGCCTACTAACTACTCCACCTAATCAGTTAACTATCCGTGTACAGCATTTGTGTCAAGCTATGTTTGATAAGACTTACTGACGTCCGACGGTTGCTCCAGCCGTTGTGTGTGCATCATTCGCAGTAGGACTCGTAGGACTTGTAACATAACAACAGACAGACGTTAACAACCATGTATAACCCAGCGTTAACAATATTTACCGAGAGACAGATGTCATTGGAGTGAATCTCCGCGCGGACGATACATCGCGAGACTTTTTGTAAATACCCTCTGGCTGTACATAAACCCCGACCCGTGTTGCCCAGAACACGCAAATTGCATGTGCGGAATGTTTATTTCGGTATCCAATCTGTCGAGTCGAAAGTAAACCAGCAAAATTCAAGAATCGTCAAAGCAAGACAGTCGGTCCCGATATCGGTACACACAGATTGGGAGCTGCGAAAGGAACATTCTCATGTACCCATGCTTGAAGTATCGCCGATATTCACAGGTCTCATCTCGTTCTTTCCAAAGTCTTTCAATGGGGCTTTTCCAAAGGCGTGTAAATATCGCTGGCTTCACATGTACATCACGATCGCGATTTTGTAAAAAGAGCAACTTCTCTTCACTTCTTCACGTAAAGCATGTGGTTCACATATATGTATATGTCGTTTGTGAGAAAGTTTCTTTCCACAGTTCTTGTTATTCCTTCCACCCCCCGCCCCCACCCCCCTAAACACGCATACACATACATGTACACACCATCGCAATCATCCGCACTCGTGAACGAAAAAACCTCGTGACTCTAGAGCAAGATTGTGCCACCGACTTGGAATGCCCGAATGACAAAGCGTGCGTGAACCTGCAATGCTTGGACCCCTGCACCCTGCGGGGGGCATGCGGGATAAACGCCCTCTGCCGGGCTGTGCTGCACAAGCCCCGCTGCTACTGTCCACCCTGCCACGTGGGGATGCCCCAGACGGTGTGCCACCTGGATCCCAAATGCGACTCCTTGACACCGCGGCCGGCGCTGCCGAGCATCTCCTGCTCGCGTGACCTTGACTGTCCGGACAACCTGGCGTGCAGCTCCCGGTCCGGCGAGTGTCGCGACCCCTGCCTAGACACCAAACACAACAACTGCGAGGCCAACAAGCGCTGCCAGGTCCGGTCGCACAGACCCGTCTGCGTTTGCAAACACGGATTCGTCGTCAACGAACTGGGCGAGCTCAACTGCGCACCGGATAATGAACTGCGTTGCTCAGCAGACCCCGGATGCCCTTCGAATGAAGCTTGTCTCGGGGGCAAGTGCCAAAACCCTTGCCACTCCAAGTCCTGCCCAAGCGACAAAAGCTGCGCTGTCCTTGACCACCGGCCCGTTTGCATTTGCACGAAACACTGTAATCCTTCTTTGTCCATTTGCTTGCGGGACAGTGGCTGCTCCTCAGACACGGCCTGCCGGAATTACAGATGCGTCAACCCCTGCACCAACTCCACCTGCCCGGCCGACGCGCCCTGTTACGTCGAGGAGCACAAGCCCATCTGCAAGTTCTGTCCCCCCGGCTTCGTGCCACACACTAAATACGGATGCATGAAAGGTAAACACACGCATTTCTACGAGCCTTTTTCCTTCTGGTCTTTCTTTTCCGGCATTCGAGACTTTTGGACGGCTTTTGCGCTACCCCTTGCGTCTAAGGACCTTTCTTGATCCCGAGAAGATGTGGTTGTGTACGCTACGTTCCGATTTTTCAGGAATTTTCTGGGGGATGATCGGGATGGTTTTGGAGTGAGTGCTTTTTCTGGGGATCATCGGTTTTATGTAGGCTGGGAGAGAGGCGGTCGTCATTGTGCGATGGAGAGCTGCCTTGTGCTTGTCCAGATTCTTTTTTTATGATTTGAATTGACTGTACATGTTGTGAAGTTATTAACTGTCTGTTGTACGTGTTCAATATTATTTTTCAGGATTAATGTCAGTTATTCATTCATTTTTTTCGTGTGTAAATTTGTAAAAATTAAAAATTGAAATTGTTATTTTTAATAATTGATATGCTGAATTATACTGTGAATTCTTTAATATTGTGGGAGTTTACGCTAAATGCTTATTGGTACAGAATTTTCATTGAGTATATGAAAAACCAAAATCTACGAACGAAACCTTAATCCGGGAACATATATGATGAAAGGTAAAATATTTGAATTGATATTCCAGTATACATATATATTCAATTCTAGTATAGTAGAATATTCAATTTAGATATGTACTACAGTATGTATTCTAAAAATTTCTGCTTTTTTTATACTGTTATCCATGCAAAATTGCATTAATATAGTAATATCTGCAATACAATAATATAAAACATAGTGAAAAGTAATAAAAAACGATTACATCCAAAATAATATTGTAAAAGTTACGAAATTGCAGAAGGTGTATCATGAATATATCGAAGAATATAAGATTTTTTCCTGAATTTTATTCCATCTGAATAAACTGCTAAAAATCTTTCTTGGAATCAATAAAAATGATTAGTTACCCTATCATTAAATAAAATAAATACCATAATAATTACGTATTTCATAAAAAAATCTTATGTGTTTCCATGAAATTTCAAAAATATTTTTGAAGAACTTAACTGAATGGAAAAACTCTGTAAATAAATCATTTTTATGTAGAAATTTCAAACTTTGCTAATTCATTTTTTTAGTATAAAAGATTATTTTTTGTTGTGAGAATATTTCTCGAAATCAATGATTGATGAATGTTACTCTTCCTCTTTGCATTAATTTTTCAACGTATCATTATTCAACCAAACACAGGTATAAAAATTATGCAGCACTATAATCGTTGGATCGTCCACAAATTTTAATCCAGAAGAGTTACGACTGTTATTAAGTATTGCGGAAAATCAGTACTAAAAATGATCAAAATTATATTTCACAATCAACAGAAGCACATTGTTTGTAAAAAGTCTGAAAGAAAATAACCTGAACTGATTTTCAGGTGACGTACTCCACTGGCTGACTAATTATTGACAAATTCTCCTTATTTACTAGTCATTGATGTTCTAATTGATTTATATGCACCACTGAAAAACTTGTTGTTGACTTTTTTATAAAATAATTCACTGGCTGACTATTTATTGACAGATACTACTAATCAACTGTTTTGCTACAAATTTATGATATGAAGCACAGACAGATTTATCATTGATCTATTCTACTCGTTCTTAAAGTACTATAGTGATCGATTGTTTATCGACTAATTTCACTGATTCACTAGTTACCCATATTCTAATTGATTACATTACTGAAAAACTTGTCGTTGACTTTTTAATAAAATAATTGGCTGGCTGACTATTTATTGACTAATTCTACTGATCAACTGTTTTGATACAAATTCATAATATGCGCCACGGACTGATTTAACGTTGATCTATTCTACTCGTTGTTAAATTACTCTACTGATCGATTATTTATCAACAAATTCTACTTTGAAACAGTCTTTTTTTTTTCAATAAAATTTCAACGATGATGGTTTGTAAAAAAAGCTGTAAGTTTTTTTCGAAGTTTTCGCAACCGTTTTTTTTTACTCAACATGAGTGTTAAATGTATATTCACAGTCACTGGGCAGCTATCTACCATACACCAAAAAAAAAAAAAAACAACCGATGAAAATTCCAGAAATGCATTTAACACCTTTCTTTCAGACCGAGCGATCATCAAACACAAAATTTTTCTCTTCACACCATTCTAAGATTTTCCGAAACTTGATTCTCGTAATGCTGCGCTGTTTGCCACGTTCTCGAAAACGAATAACTCATACTTCCGATACATCTGTCTCTGTTTTACTCTCATAACTTTTTGTTTCCTAGTGGCCACGTATATCATTGCAGTATCCTGATGACTACTCAGCTTGTTTGAAATTTACCGTGTGTGCTCTGTCTATCAAATTTTCTATTACCCACGTGACACACGAGTTGGCTACATTTTATATTTCTGTAATGAAACTGCAAGTACAGATATTCGTTCACTGTATATACATTTTACACATCTTTCTCTCCGATATACTTCCTTAACGCGCATGAGGTTTTGGGTCTAATTTTACGCTTGCTTTCTTTTCTTTTTTTTTTTCTACTGCGCTGTAGACGTTGAACTTGTAAATAAATCTAATGACTAAACGCGAGTTACCAACAATCTTTACTGTGTCAGGGGCTTGAGCAGAGGAGGATTATGTCGAAAAAATATTATAATTTAAAATAAAGTTCTCTCGAAAATTTGTCCTGCCTAGGCTCCTGCGATGTATGGTTCTTAAGTTACGATCTAAGATAGATGATAAGCTAATTGGGAATCAATTCTTCAAAATAAACAAAATTTCGAGGAAGCGGCCGAGCGATTCGATCTAACACTTTTCACTTTCGTTAGATGTGAATTGCGCCGTTGACGAAGATTGCACATCGCAACTGGCTTGCATGAATCAGCAATGCTTGAACCCTTGTACTTATGGTAACCCATGCCATGAAACCGAAGAATGCCGAATCGAAAATCATCGGCCTCTTTGCGCCCAAAGTAAGCAAACCCTCAGAACATCATTGAAAATGACTGTAAAAGCAGGTATCTTTGTTGAAACAAATTACTCCTCACTCTCATAATTCTCGCTCCATTTCAAGATTAAAAATCAGAATCTAATCTCATCACTGATGTTTCAGTAACTTTTGTCATTCATCCGATTAATTCTGCGAAGAAAATATAACACTAACTTAATTTACAATTTACAATATTGAATACTCCGAAGGTACGTGTCTTTGCAGTAACAATGTCACTGTAAAAATACTGTAATCACGTATTTTTTTAAAGGAAACGATTGTCCGCGCTGTGCAGCAGGAACCACTTGCGACCGAAACACGAAAACGTGTATCCCAGGTTTGTCAAAGCACCGAACCTCTTTATGATTCTCTTTACGAAAAATTTGTATATACTGTATTTACTGTATATAGGGCAAACCAAGTCGAAACGACTTGGACAATCGTGCACTATGAAAAACTCTGTTCACTCTAGAGCATCACGCAATCTGTGTCTTCATTTTTGTGTCACGTCATCCATCTGAGTTTTCCATGTAAATACAAGATGTGTTTAAACTCGAGAGCAGAGTCTTACTGTGTCGCACTTGTCTAGTAATGCACATTTTCTGGGGCTATATGGGCGTTCTCTTTCCACTCTTTTAATGTAGTGGAAGAAGTGAGGAACGTCTGTCTGTACAACGAGGACTGTCCGCCTGGCACGGTTTGTGACCACGTGAGGCGGCAATGCGTGAGCGCAGTGGTGGACGATGATCCATGTCGAACGAGTCCTTGCGGTATAGGCGCGGCTTGCGAAAACGACAATGGGAACCCTGTCTGTTTCTGCCCCAAGGGCTTGACTGGCAATCCTTTCGAAGAATGCAGTAAGTTTTTTCAACTTGGTGGTCAATTTCTGGTAGGGTGGCAGAAGACAGGGGTATGGTGGGTACTCATCTGGAAAATTCTCCATGGGTGAAATATCCAGGAATACCCATGCAAAAATGCATGAGTTCGGAAATTGTAGTTTTGTCGACTTGTTAAATTTTTCAAAAATCACAGACTTCGTGAACATTGTCTAGAATTTCACACTTTTTGTGAAAACTTGTTCATTTTGAAAGTTTGAAAAATTACACGTACTTTCTGTAGTTTGACAGTATTTTCAAGAATTTCTCTAATCTACAATATTTACGTCCTTTTCCTCAAATTCTACAAATTTTTATGACTTCTCAGAATCATTGGCGATCTTTGGAATTTCCAATGTTTTCTGTTTTAAGGGGTTATATACCTTTTTGTGCGGACGAATTGAGGATGGTTTGGAGTAACTTTGAAGGTATGTAGCAATAATGCTGTGTCACAAAAGTTACAATTTTTTAATAGTGTATTGTTCACTTTAAAAAACAAGTCTTTTTTCATAAACAAATATCAACAATTCGCGGAGTTGTGACCCTTTCCCCGAAACGACTTTTTTTTTAAGAGGCTTGCGGTGACCACGATGCAAATCGAACAGATCAAGTTAGATCAGAAAATCTAAAAAATTTCATTAGTCTAGAAATACATGTAGTTCTTGAACGATCGCTTTTTTATAGAAAAGTTTTTATTTTGCAGATGAGAATTTTTCGATTAAATTTTCAGAGCTCAAAAAATCGAAATTTCGGGAAAAACGTTCTTGCATACAGAAAAAACGTAATATTCATATTTTCATTCGTTCAAGAACTAGATACATTCCTGGATTAATGAAATTTTTGGATTTTCTGATTAAACTTGACTTGTTCTACTTGCATCGTGGTCAACGCAGGCCTCTTAAAAAAAAAGTTGTTTCGGGGAAAGGGCCATGACTCCGCCAATTGTTGATATATTTTTATGTACAAATACTTATTTTTTCAAATGGACAACATACTATTAAAAAACGATAACTTTTGTGTCATAACATTATTGCTACATACTTTAAGAAATACTCCAAACCATCCTCAATTCATCCGCACAAAAAAGTATATATTCCCTTGAAAAAATTTTCAACTTCAAACGTAATAGAGTATTCAATTTTACGCAATTTATGGAAATTTGCCCAACTTATGCAAGATTTTCTTCAATTTGTAAATACATTCTACGTAAAAAAAAAAGTTTCATGATGCACATTTCGAGGAAACATATTGAACTCAATCAACTAAATTTATGAACATTTTCTTCAATTATACAAAATTTGATTTTTCTAAAATAATTGACAGTATTTAAAATTTCCAATATTTCATGATTTTTTCAAAATTTTAGACATCATTCCAACTATTAAAAACTTCCACAATTTTACAAAAATTTGTGAGATTCGTGAAAATTTCTTGTGATTTTTTGAAACTCTTCAAATTTTTTCAATTTTTCTTGAAAAATTTAAAAAACTTCATTATGTATATTTTAAAGAAATGATAAAAACGTATGATGATAAACAAAATATAAGAAGCTCATTAACATGTCATGAAATTCTACCGATTTCTTAAATTCTTTCTAATTATTGGCAATTTGAAAAATTTCGAATGTTTTCTGGATTTTATCCCTAGTAATGTTGATCCTTATAAAAACCTTATAAGAAACTGAAATTTCTTATAAGAATTGATAAAATCTTAATAAAAAAGAACTTTGTGAAATTTTTTAGATGAATTCTTTATAAGAAATTTCAGTTTCTTATAAGGTTTTTATAAGGTGCACCTTATAAAAAATTGAATGCTTACGGGAAATTTCGTTTTCCTATAAGGTTTTTATAAGAACTAAAATTACTTGGGAAACATTCCTAAAATTTGAAACATAATGCAGGCGATTTCAAATTTTCGAAATTTTATGGACATTTTTTAACTTATCAAAGTTTTTCTGATTTTTGATTGTTTTTCAAGAACTACAAATTTTAATGAAAAGAAAATTTTTTAGAAATACTTTTATATATACCTTTTTCGTCGAAATACACATAATAATGAACACAACTTTGAAAATGATGGACGTTTTCTAAAATTCTAAAAAATTTTGATTTTCTTGGGATATTTACAGTTTTCGAAATTTTTCATGTGTTATAATTGTTCAAAATTTGTGAAGTTCCTAATGACATCAAACCAATTACTCGACACTGTCGAAATTTCATAAAATCATTCAAACTCGGAACATTTTTTGCTGATCTTCAAATATTTCAAGTATACCAAATTTTCGTTAAAAAAATATCAAAACATTAGACATACTACTAATCATATTTTGAAAAATATAATAAGAAACACAATTCATAAAATAATCATCGTTTTCTGAAACTTAACAAAAATTCCGATTTTTTCAGATTTATTGACATTTTATGTGATTTCCAGGTTAGTAACTTAATTTCTCTTAAAAATCTTCTGAAAAAATGAAATTTTTTCATGCTGTAGAAATTCAATATTTTATAAGGTGCAACTTATAAGAATCTAAATTCATATAAAGTTTCCGTAAGATGCATCTTATAAGGAATTAAATTCTTTAAAAAAATTTCTTTTTCTTGTTTGTAAGGTTTTCATAGGGATCTGAAATACTTGAGCAACGTATTCTAATTTTCCAAAATTTGCAAAAATTCTAACATAGTACAAACTTCTCGAGTTTTCCAAATTTTATGAAAATTTTTCCAGCTCACAAAGATTCCTCTTGATTTCCAAGTACTTTTTAAGTATTTCAAATTGTTTTTAAAAATTCGAAAAAATATTATCGCGCATGTTTAGAAAATACATGATTCCCCAAAAGTTAATTCAGATTTTTCAAGTTTCACAGATTTCACGAATCGTTGAAAATGATTTGTGATTCAGAACATTTTCCTTTTTTTCTTTGTAACTTCAAATTATAAAATGCTACTTAAAATTTTTCAATGATCATAAAGAATTGTCCAACTTGATAAAAGTTTTCATTATTTTGTAATATTTTTCAAGTTTCTCAGTTTTTTTTTTGAAAATTTAAAAACACTATCATGTGTATTTCGACGAAATACAATAATAAACCCTCTCTCCCAAAGTATTTGAATCATTTACTACTCACCCGAAAAAGCACGTTCTTTGTAATGATTTATCTACTTGGAAATCATGTTCTGCCACCGACAAGTTTTCGTGCCCCAAAAATAAATTCGAATGAAACCCGAACCAATGACTTCCAGTACCCGAAGGGGATCAATGTCAAACGAACGAATGCGGCACCAATTCCGGCTGCCGCGTCTTGAACGGCAAGGTCAACTGCTTCTGCCTTCCTGGCTACGAAGGAGACCCACCCAGGATTCCATGCGCATTGCCCGGGAACCTCTGCGAGCCTTCAACCTGCGGGAACAACACTCGCTGCTCAATCCTCAACGGCCTGCCCAAATGCACCTGCTTGACCGGATACATCGAGAGCCCCAACACCCTTAGAGGCTGCGTCAAACAAGCCTTTATCTGCGACCAGAACCCTTGCGGAATCGGTGCCATTTGCGACTCCGGCAGAACTCCACCTTGCTACTGCCCGGACCACACCGTCGGTGACCCGAAAATCAGCTG
Organism: Platygaster robiniae; assembly: GCA_028476575.1. NCBI lineage: Eukaryota > Metazoa > Arthropoda > Insecta > Hymenoptera > Platygastridae > Platygaster > Platygaster robiniae. The sequence continues at coordinate 711,878 of CM052022.1, forward strand.
TGAACCAGACTGCCGAGGCATCTGCGGATACGGAGCAATTTGCAATTCTGTGATAAACAATAAACCCACTTGTATATGTCCTCCCGGTCAAGTTGGAGACCCATTTGACCGTTGCTTCCCCGCGATCGGTGAGTCATCACAATTTCATCACGCTTCTTCTTCTTCTTCTTCTCGTATCTTTCTTTCAGCCAACCTCCGTAGAGCTTTATATTTAGAAGTGGCTTGTGACGCTAGTTCAGATCTCTTCCCCCCATTCCCTCTCCCCTGACCAAAGCTCCCAGAAACTGGTTGGTTTCCTTTGTCTGGTGAAACGAAAGAGGGTATATCTGTCTTTGGCTTGTTTGTACGTATCCTCTGGGAGCTCTGCCCCTGAACCCTGTCGAACACGCTTTTGGGAACGTTGCCAATGTAGACTTGGCCTTGTCTGTGATACTTTTGGGGAGAAAAGGATGCTGGGTTGTTTGAAGCAGAGTTCTACGCTTTTGGGAACATCGCCAATGTAGGTCTTGAACCTGGCTTTGTCTTGGGGATGACTGGGTAAGAGAAGGTATGTTGGGCTGGTTGAAACCGTGAACCTTGAATATTGTAGAAGGGGAAAGGAAGCCTCCCTCGCCCTGTGATAAATCTCCCTGCGGGCCGAATTCCGTGTGCCAAGTTAAAATGAATAGGCCCGTGTGCTCCTGTCAGAGCTCCTTCGTCGGGAGCCCGCCAAATTGTGTTTCCGAGTGTGAAGCAGACTCCGGGCGATGCAAAAACCCATGTGTCGGAGCTTGCGGAGAGCTTGCACACTGCATGGTCCAGAACAAAAGACCTGTTTGTAGTTGCCCTGAAGGATACGTGGGTAATCCCAAGATCCGGTGCAGTCTTCCTCTACCGCCAGGTACTAAACCAGCGTTTTGTGGTTTTTGAAATTTTTTTTACAGTATGTGTATATCTGGAATTTTAGGTGAAAGACAGCAGAGAGAAGTAAAGAAATTAAGATATTTAGAGTCATAACTTCACTCACTTTTGGAGCTAACTTTTTGTGGGTGGGTTTTACTAAAAGAAGTTGTTTTTTTTAATGGTTCATAGGGTTGTCAAGTCTGGAAATTTGGGCAACTGGCTTCTCGTTGAATTGAAAAAAAACATGGATGTCCTTCGTATTGTTACTCAGTTTCTAAATATGTACGTTTTGTAATAGTTTCATACAAAATCGTATTCAAATGTTGATAATCGAGGAACTTTTTAATTAGGAGTCAGGTATCAGAATAACTAAGAAAATTCTGGGTCGGTAAAATACTCACATGAAAATGTAATAATTTACAAATTGTGATTCTATAAAATCGTCAAAGATTTTAACAATTTAGAAAATTTATTGACAAAATCTAATATTCTGGTTTTTCTTCAAAACTTAAATGATTACACAGTTACTGTATTTTAATGTAATACAATTTTCGAATTTATTGAAAATGAGTCAAAAAATATTCTCATGCATAATTCTAAGAAGTATGATAACGGACAACAACTACAATCTAAAAAATATATGAACATTTTCTGAAATTTTGCAAAGTTTCATCATTTTTCCGAAACATCAACGAGTTTTGAAATTTCCAACGTTTGGAATTTTTCGAAATTCGTAAAATGTTAAACCATTATCCGAAAAATTTGAAACTTTCCTGTTTTGCTGAAAATTTGTTCAACCTGTTAAAATTTTCCTTTATTGTAGAATAATTTTCGAGTTGTTCTAAAATTTTCATTAGAAAATAGAAAAACGGTATCACGCATATTTCAAGAAAAAAGTTTTAATAAACAGTATCTACAAAATGTAGAAACATTTTCTAAAATTCTATAAATTTTATGAATGTTTTTAGATCATTGTCAGTTTCTTTTAATTTTCAAAATTTCTCTCAATTCGTAACATAACAGAAACTATTCTAAATTTTTCTTTTTTCTTGAAATCAGTTTAATTCATCAAGATTCTTCCAAATTTTCCAACCCTCTTCAAATTTTTCAGATTTTTATTCAAAATTCAAAAAAAACCTTTTATATTTCGGAATATAATGATAATAAATGCACCCCCTTTTCGGTGCTTGCATCTCAATTACTACCACTTACTACAATTATTTACTCTATCAATTACTACATTTAAAAAAAATCACATTTACCCCCTCCCCTCTGTTAAAAAATTCAAATTCTACATAAAAACTGCCAAAGTTACAACATATTCGGCTAAAACTTCCTTTAACACCAAAAACCGGTTCTTCGCCTCATTTTCTGCCAATTGACCGGCCACTTGGCAACCCTACTAATTCATCTAATTCAATGTGTGTAAGTCCTTGCCTATTTTTCGTTCCACTGACAAGTTGGTGTTTCATTATAGCAACGACACCACCAGCTTTGAACCCCTGTTCTCCATCCCCTTGTGGACCAAACAGTGTTTGTAGAAGCATCAATGACAGAGCTGTCTGCACTTGTCAAAAATCCTTTATTGGTTCACCTCCATATTGCCGAGCCCAGCCTGAGAGTAAGTTCATGATTCTGATTCAACAATTCATGATCTTAATTCAACTTTTAATTCATTTGTTAATTATTTCATAGTCGATGTAGAAAGCAAACGAAACCCCTGCGCTTCCCTGAATTGTGGTCCCAACAGCCAATGTCGTACTTTGAACGATCAAGGCGTTTGCACATGTTTACCTGGATATTTTGGTGACCCTCCAACATGCACCAAAGCGGAATGTGTTAGCAGCACCGAGTGCAGTTCGAACCAAGCATGTGTCAACCGGAAATGCACTGACCCTTGTTTGGGGTCATGTGGAATCAACGCGAGATGTGAAGTTGTCAGGCATTCCCCCATTTGTTCTTGCTTCCCTGGACAAACTGGAGATCCATTCCGAAATTGTTTCGACACCCCGAGTACGTAGAACATTAGACATTCTTTTTTATTCGTGAGAAATGGAGTTGTTACATTTTGTTGTTTTTGTTACACCAAAGTGGTACCAGAATCTGTGCCAATGCCTGTTGATCCATGCTCTCCATCACCTTGTGGTCCAAACAGTTTGTGTCGTGGTGTTGAAGACCGAGCTGTTTGCAGCTGTCAGGAATCTTACATCGGCGTTCCACCTTCTTGCAGGTAAGGTTTCAATGATGATTACTTTACATCTAAAAACAACCTTGAGTTCTCATACCGTATGTTGATCCTCAGACCCGAATGCGTCATAAGCTCTGACTGTCCTGGAAATCGTGCTTGCATAAACTCAAAGTGCCAGGATCCATGTCCTGGATCCTGCGGAGACTTTGCCATGTGCAACGTCATAAACAACATCGTAACTTGCTCATGTGACGCAGGATACACAGGAAATCCGTTTGTGCAATGTGTTCGGGAGAAAAGTAAGAACCAAGTCGAGTTGGACAAGAATTCTGTTTTATACCATCCTTCTCAACATTCTCATCATTTCGAAATTTTTGTATTTCCAGGTGAAGAAATCAATCCATGCGAGCCTTTCCCATGCGGCCCCAATTCGGTTTGCCAACAACGCGACAAAGTTGGTGCCTGCATTTGCATTCCGGATTATTTCGGCAACCCCTATGAAGGCTGCCATCCGGAATGCGTGCTAAGTGCTGATTGTCCCGCAAACAAAGATTGTATTCGGAATAAATGTGAAGATCCATGTGTTGGAATATGTGGAAGTCAGGCCCAGTGCAATGTTGTGTCACATGTTCCGGCTTGTACTTGTTTGCCAGGATACGTTGGGAATCCTCTTGAAGCTTGCACCTTGCAGATCGAGCCAAGTACGAAACATATCAATTATTCCATTTGCACCTTGCAAAGGTGATGCGATTACAGTGTTATTTCATGTAATAACATCACAGTAACATCCGACCAAATGTCATGACATAACTTGCAGTGAACATCGCTCCTCAGATAAATATGTAATGATTCGGTCGGATTACAATGTTATTACGATGTTACGGCAATACTATCACGTAAAGTAAAATTTTTATTGCTTATGTAAATAAAAAAAATCACTTCTTTTCAGCCACGGAAGCTGCACTAATGGACCCATGTTCCACATCTCCTTGTGGTCCATACTCGAGATGCGCAAACGTGAACAATCGAGCAGTTTGTACATGTCAGGAATCCTACACAGGAGTTCCTCCAAATTGTAGACCAATTTGTGTCGTCAATTCCGAATGTCCCCAAAATCGAGCCTGCTACAAATTCAACTGCGCTGATCCTTGTCCTGGTTCCTGTGGAATCGGTGCTCGGTGTGTTGTGGTGAACCATAATCCGTTGTGTTCTTGTCCGGAAAATATGACCGGTGATCCCTTCTCGAGATGCTTTCCTCAACCTGGTAAGTTTTCTATATGCAACATTTGAAATGTATGGTGATTTATCTAATTTCTATTTAACAGTTGAAGCTCCAAAAGTCCGACCGGAAATATCGGCAGATCCTTGCGCTGGTAACGTTTGTGGCCTATACTCCGACTGCAGAGTTGTCCAAAACAGAGCAGTCTGTTCATGCATGGAAAGCTATATTGGAACCTGGCCATCATGTCGTCCAGAATGTCTCGTTAATACCGACTGCGAGCCCAATCGTGCCTGCATTTCGGAAAAATGCAGAGATCCCTGCCTCGGCTCTTGTGGTCAAAATACAGAATGTCGTACTCAAAACCACATCCCTATTTGTCTTTGCCAACAAAACTTCACTGGCGATCCATTTTCTTTATGCTCACCGGTCATTGGTGCGTTCACATTCTTTACCATTTGGTCAAGCTTCAAGTTTAAGACACTGATTTTGATTCATTATTTTAGAACAACCCAAACTACCAGGAGAACGTTGTAATCCTTCTTGTGGACCAAACGCTCAATGCAATGACAACGACATATGCGTTTGCAATCCAAATTACTTTGGTGATCCGTACAACTACTGCAAGCCTGAGTGTACTATGAATTCAGATTGCTCAAGATCAAAGGCGTGTGTTAATCAGCGCTGCATGGATCCTTGTCAGGGAACGTGTGCTAGTGCAGCAAAGTACGTTTACTTGTGAATTTTCAATGTCTAATGGTTGGATCATCAAGTGGAGAGTTTATATTTATTTTTTCTGACTCAGGTGTGACGTTATCAACCACATCCCCGTTTGTACGTGCACTCCAGGTACAACTGGCGATGCTTTCACCTTGTGTAGACCAATTCAAGTACAAGGTGAGTCAACATGCGAATTGAAATTTTATTCTGTTCTTTGAGAATTGTGGAAAGAACGTTAATTTTTTGAGTCTGTATTAGTTAGATAATTTTCAAAGTTCTGGTGCTTTGTTTCTAGAACCTTCGAAACAGCAACCTTGTGCCTCAAACCCATGTGGACCCAACGCGATTTGCAAAGAACGCGATGGGCATGCAATATGTTCGTGTGAACCAGGATACATATCAAATCCGCCAACATGTCGCCCAGAATGCGCGGTTTCATCAAGTTGTCCACTGACTCACGCATGTCTCAACAACAGGTGCCAAGATCCATGCCCTGGAGCTTGTGGAATCGATTCCGTCTGCTCAGTGTTGAACCACAATCCCGTATGTACCTGTAGACCTGGGTACACCGGAGATCCATTTGCAAGATGCTTCGCAGTACCAGGTAATTTTACTCAGTACTTTCACTACTATTCTACTATTTTTATTTATTCGACATTTCCCGTCGTTGAAATCTTTTCAACTTTTCTTACATCTTGTACCTTGCAGTAAACATCCCTAAAAAACCCGAAAACCCCTGTGAACCCTCACCCTGCGGCCCTAACTCCCGTTGCGAAATCCGAGGCGGAAACCCAGCCTGCTCCTGCGCCGACAACATGATAGGCGTCGTCCCTAATTGCCGGCCAGAGTGCACAATAGACCAAGAATGCGACAGATCAAGCGCCTGCATTCGCCAGAGATGCCGTGATCCATGCGCAGGACTTTGCGGCGTGAATTCGCAATGTTCCGTCTTAAACCATAACGCAGCTTGCACCTGCGCCAACGGCTTCACTGGCGACCCCTTCACCGGTTGCCAACCCATCGTCAACGGTAAGTACAAAAACGCTAGCTTCCTCACTCGCTTTTCGCCTCTTACAACGAGCTCGCAGGTAAGTCCAAGCTTCTTAAGCTTTCTCTTCCTTTCCGAGAGTTTTCTAAAGGAACCAAACGTCGCCATGCTAGAAAAATGGTGACGGGCAGAGCTAATTGTCCTCCGAAACGCTGCGTCAGCTATTTTTGTCCCCGCTCCCAAACTTGTCCACAAAGCGACAAGGAGCTATTGCAAAATAACGGGTGCCCGCCAATATCCCACGGATTTGAAGAAAAAAGCCCATGAGTAAAATGTGTTTTGAAGCGTTGCCAGCAAAATGGTACCCAATAAAAGAATAATCCTTGTCACCTCCACCTGCGGCCAGAACTGATAAGGGCTTATTAAAGGCGAGGCACGACATGCTCCAACACGCACGAGCTTGAGCGGTATGCTCCGTATCCCTTGGTGATGTTCATGAAAATATATTTTTTCGATTGTGTACAGCAGACATCGTCCCCACAGAGAGACTTAACCCTTGTATGCCCTCGCCCTGCGGCTCTGGGGCCGTGTGTAAAGAAAGGAACGGGGTTGGTTCTTGTTCCTGCGTAGCTGACTATGTAGGAAACCCGTACGAAGGATGTCGCCCAGAGTGTACTCGTAGTTCTCAGTGTAGCCAAAGTCAGTCTTGCGTACGCATGAAGTGTCAAGATCCATGTCCTGGAACGTGTGGCATGTTCGCCAGTTGCCAGGTTATAAATCATTTGCCGATGTGTACGTGCCAACCTGGGTACACTGGAGACCCGTTTAGTTCCTGCTTTCCTGAATTGAGGAACAGTAAGTTGAATTGTTTTTGAGAGTTTCATCATCCCATCACCATCACCATATCTTCTAATACCCCTGAACACTTTACATTCACAATTTCTACTTCCATTTAAAGACTCTTCCTATCTTTAAAATCCATTCAAAATACATCCATACTACCTCTCTCAAATAAGAAATCTTCATGATACATAATGATGATGATTTCTGTCTCATAGCTACTTCACAACCTTCCGATCCCTGTCAACCATCTCCATGTGGACCTTTTAGTCGCTGTAGACAAGTAAACAACCAAGCTGTATGCTCTTGTATGGCCAATTTCCGGGGAAACCCGCCAAACTGTGAGGCTGAATGCATTACAAGCGATGCCTGTGATAATCGGCTTAGTTGCGTAAACCAAAGATGCGTTAATCCATGCAACAGCGCCTGTGGAAGAGGCGCAACATGCACTGTGATCAACCACTCTCCCATTTGTACCTGTGGTCCATCAGGAGAATTGACCGGAGATCCATTCACTATGTGTTTCCCCATGCCACGACTAGTCGCGAACATGACCACACAGAGTAGTAACCCTTGCATACCTTCCCCATGTGGCCCTAACTCGAGATGTCAAATCATGGCCGGAAATCCTGCCTGCACATGCGAAGAAAACTTCATTTCCTCGCCACCGTTTTGTAGGCCAATGTGTGTGCAATCCTCAGAATGTCCGAACAATTTAGCGTGCACAGGAAATAAATGTATTGACCCATGTCCTGGATCCTGTGGAGTCGGAGCAACGTGCATTGTGATTGGACATATTCCTATTTGTACTTGTTTGGATGGAATGACTGGAGATCCTTTTTATGCCTGCACGCCAATACCTCTGACACGTAAGATTAATCCTTATAAAGAAGATGTAATGGCAGGGGCGTTGCAACAAAATTTTCATAGAGGGGAGTTGAAACAAAATATAAAAAAGGCAATAAATACATAAACATAATTTTATTGCATTGATTTTATTTTATTGGATAATTTTATTGCATTTAATTCATTCTAGCATCGTGCTACAAACTTAATCAATATCACTGTAGAAAGGCAAAACAAGTATACTGCTTCCTTAACCCCAACCCCCAATTGCGACGTCCTTGTATAAAGGACATATTAGTTTCGAATGTATAATGTATTACAGCACCTCAACCTACTGTAAGGGACAATTGCAATCCAAGTCCCTGTGGTCCTAATGCTGTTTGCAACAATGGAATCTGCACATGTCAAACAGATTATGAGGGAGATCCTTACGTAGGTTGTCGTCTTCAATGTATGGTTCACGATGACTGCGATCGCAACAGAATGTGTATTCGAAATAAATGTCAAGATCCTTGTCCTGGAACATGTGGAACTGGTGCTATATGCGATGTTTCGAACCATTTGCCGATTTGCAATTGTCCTCTGAATATGACTGGCAATGCTTTCGTCTCCTGTACACGTATCCAAGGTGATTATATTATTCTAGTTATAAGACGTTACAGAGTGAAAACACCCAACATATTTTCACAGAGCCAGTATCTGTTGATGTCTGCAATCCAACACCTTGCGGTCCCTTCAGCCGCTGTACACAAACGAATGGTAGAGTTTCATGTACTTGCTTGCCCAATTTCCTTGGTACGCCTCCCAACTGTCGACCAGAGTGCACGACTAGCGATTCTTGTGGGACATTGCTGAGCTGTGTCAATCAAAGATGTGTCGATCCATGTCCTAATACATGTGGACGAGGTGCGACATGCAGAGTCGTGAATCATTCTCCAGTTTGTACGTGCGGTCCTAATAGCGATCTAACTGGTGATCCATTTACCATGTGCTTCCCAATGCCTCGTCCAGTAGCAAACGCTACAGTCCAAAGGGACCCTTGCGTACCATCCCCTTGTGGACCAAACTCTATCTGCCGAAGCATTGGTGGAATGCCAGCTTGCACTTGCCAAGAAAACTTCATTGGATCTGCACCGTTTTGCCGTCCTGCATGTGTGCAATCAACAGATTGTCCCAACAATTTAGCATGTATACAAAGTAGATGTGGAGATCCTTGCCCTGGATCTTGTGGAGTTGGAGCTCAATGCTCTGTGATTTCTCATGTTCCTGTATGTACTTGTCCTGAACAAATGACTGGAGATCCGTTCTATATGTGCTCGCCCACACCTGTTGCTCGTAAGAACTCTAAATGCAAATTGACTGCAATCCCGTTATAGCTTTTCATTACTTAATGGAGAGAAACTCTTTACAGCTACAGTTCCAACTGTGAGAGATGATTGCAATCCAAACCCATGCGGTCCTAATGCCTTTTGTACAAATGGTATTTGTCGTTGTCAAGATAATTATGAAGGAGACCCTTATGTAGGATGCCGCCTTGAATGCATAGTCCACGATGACTGTGAACGCAACAAAATGTGCATTCGTAACAGATGCCAAGATCCATGCCCTGGTACTTGTGGAAGTGGGGCTACCTGCGACATTGTCAATCATTTGCCAATGTGTAGTTGTCCACCAAACACAACTGGCAATGCTTTTGTGTCTTGCACCCAGGTTATACGTAAGTTTCAATGAATCAGCATCATTAATAGAAGTGTATATTTATACGCATGTTTCATTTTTGTAGAGCCAGTAGCTATCGACAGTTGCAACCCATCCCCATGTGGTCCTTTCAGTCGCTGCGAACAAGCGAATGGTCGAGTTTCATGTTCTTGTTTGCCTAATTTCTTGGGAACTCCACCAAGTTGCCGACCTGAATGCACAACAAGCGACTCTTGTGGAACTTTGTTGAGCTGTGTAAATCAAAGATGTGTCGATCCATGTCCCAACACATGTGGAAGAGGTGCAGCATGCAGAGTCATTAATCATTATCCAGTTTGTACATGTGGACTAAATGGAGATCTGACTGGTGACCCATTCACAATGTGCTTCCCTATGCCTCGTCCAGCAGTAAATACTTCAACCCAAAGCGATGTATGTGTTCCATCTCCTTGCGGACCAAACTCCATTTGTCGAAACGTTGGTGGAACGCCAGCTTGCACATGTCAAGAAAATTTCATCGGGATGGCTCCGTTCTGTCGCCCTATGTGCGTGCAATCTTCAGAATGTCCAAACAACTTGGCCTGCATCCAGAATCAATGTAGAGATCCTTGCTCTGGATCTTGTGGAGTTGGAGCCCAATGCTCTGTAATTTCTCATGTTCCTGTATGTACATGTCCTGAACAAATGACTGGTGATCCGTTCTATATGTGCTCGCCTACACCTCCGACTCGTAAGAAACTCAATAATACAAGATTGTCTTTCACGTTATTAGAACGTATTAGAGATAGCAAATGTTTTACAGCTCCAGAACCAGCAGTTAGAGATGAATGTGTTCCTAACCCATGTGGATCCAATACTATTTGTAATAATGGAATCTGTCGTTGTCAAGAAAATTATGAAGGAGATCCTTTCGTGGGTTGTCGCCTACAATGTATAGTTCATGATGACTGTGATCGTAGTAGAATGTGCATACGAAACAAGTGCCAAGACCCTTGTCCTGGAACTTGTGGGAATGGTGCTACATGTGATATTGTTAACCACTTACCGATATGTAGCTGTCCTCAGAATACGACTGGAAATGCTTTCGTCGCCTGCACGCCTGTGATTGGTATGTTTGTTTTGCAAAGATTTCGACATTCATGACTTAGTGCTTAAAATTTCTGAGGAAGATGGGTAGTAGCATTTCTCAAGACCAAGGATCTAATTGCCTTTCCTTTTAATCAAAATTTTATTCAAGTGGTTGGTCACCAGAAGAGCTCATGTAATTTTCCTTCATCGCCGTTGGTTTTGAATACAAACCCCACTGAACTTTCTTACGACTTATTACATATTTTCAGAACCAGTAGCAATCGACAGCTGCAATCCATCCCCATGTGGTCCTTTCAGTCGCTGCGAACAAGCGAATGGTCGAGTTTCATGTTCTTGTTTGCCTAATTTCTTGGGAACTCCACCAAGTTGCCGACCTGAATGCACAACAAGCGACTCTTGTGGAACTTTGTTGAGCTGTGTAAATCAAAGGTGCGTCGACCCATGTCCCAACACATGTGGAAGAGGTGCAACTTGTAGAGTTGTCAATCATTCTCCAATTTGTACATGTGGACCTAATGGGGATCTGACTGGTGACCCATTTACAATGTGCTTCCCTATGCCTCGTCCAGTCGCGAATAGAACTTTGCAAGTTGATCCTTGCGTTCCATCTCCTTGTGGCCCAAACTCCATGTGTCGAAACGTGGCTGGGACTCCAGCTTGTACTTGTGAACAAAACTACATTGGAATGCCTCCTGCATGTAGACCGAATTGCGTGCAATCGGTTGAGTGTCCCAATAATCTAGCATGCATACGAAACAACTGCGCTGATCCTTGTCCTGGATCATGCGGGGTAAGAGCGACATGTTCCGTGACCGAGCATATACCTATTTGCACATGTCCAGATGGAACTACCGGTGATCCTTTCTACCTATGTTCGCCAATGCCTATTACTCGTAAGCAGACATCGAAATATCCCAAACTCCATTTCTATAGAGCTGTTTTTCATATGTTCTCTTCGATTTCAGCTCAACGACCAGCTGTGAGAGATAACTGTAATCCAAACCCATGTGGACTTAATGCGGTCTGCAACAACGGAATGTGTACATGTTCTCCAAATTATGAAGGTGACCCTTATGTACAATGTCGTTTGGAATGCACAGTACATGATGACTGTCAGCGAAACAGAATGTGCATCCGGAACAGATGTCAAGATCCTTGTCCTGGAACTTGTGGAAGTGGTGCTGTATGTGATACAGTAAATCATTTGCCGATTTGTAGCTGCCCTCCAAACACAACTGGCAACGCTTTTGCTTCTTGCACTCCCGTCATAGGTAAGTTTACTGAATCTACAAGAATTTTTTCCCAGAATTATTTCTGAACTAATTTGTTTATAACAGAGCCAGTATCTGTTGATGGCTGCAACCCTTCACCTTGCGGTCCTTTCAGTCGCTGCGAACAAGCAAATGGTCGAGTTTCATGTAGCTGCTTGCCCAATTTTCGCGGTGCTCCGCCAAACTGCCAACCTGAATGCACAACAAGTGATTCTTGTGGAACTCTATTGAGCTGCGTAAATCAAAGATGTGTCGACCCATGTCCTAATACGTGTGGAAGAGGAGCAACATGCAGAGTCATTAACCATTCTCCAGTTTGTACATGTGGGCCTGATGGAGATTTGACTGGTGACCCTTTTACAATGTGTTTCCCAATGCCTCGCCCTGTCGCGAATACCGCCATCAGAAGCGATCCTTGCCTGCCTTCTCCTTGCGGTCCTAATTCGAGATGTCAAAATATTGGCAACCTTGGAAGTCCAGCCTGTACTTGCGAAGAAAATTTTATCGGAATTCCACCTTCGTGTAGGCCGAGTTGTGTGCAGTCAACAGAGTGTCCCAACAGTTTAGCATGTTTAAGGAATAGATGTGTCGATCCTTGTCCTGGATCATGTGGAAATGGAGCAAGGTGCTCTGTTGTGTCACACATCCCAATTTGTACATGTCCGGAAGGAATGACTGGCGATCCTTTGTATATGTGCTCGCCTATACCCATTACTGGTAAGCATTGTGTTATAGAAGTATACAACCATTCAATGAGCTAGAGAAAAACATTCTATCTGTGTCTAGATTTTCTTCTTAGTCCATGAATTTTTTCCTAAAGGTGGTACTACAGAAATAATTTCTATTACAGCGATGCAACCAACACTTAGAGATGATTGCAATCCAAATCCTTGCGGCCCAAATGCTATTTGTGAAAGGGGAATATGTACTTGTTTACCAAATTACGAAGGAAATCCATACGTGAATTGTCGTCTAGAATGCACAGTCCACGATGACTGCCAACGAAACAGAATGTGTATTCGTAACAAATGCCAAGACCCTTGTCCTGGAACATGTGGAACTGGTGCTACTTGTGATACTATCAATCATTTACCGATTTGCAACTGTCCTCAAAATACAACTGGCAACGCGTTCTCGGCTTGCACAGCGATCATAGGCAAGTGTTTGAAAATATCACATTATTGTATTTGACATAATTTTCTTGATATTTTCTACAGAGCCAGTATCTGTTGATGTCTGCAATCCAACACCATGCGGTCCCTTCAGCCGCTGCACACAAACGAATGGTCGAGTTTCGTGTACTTGCTTGCCCAATTTTCTGGGTACACCTCCCAACTGTCGACCAGAGTGTACGACCAGCGATTCTTGTGGAACATTGCTGAGCTGTGTCAATCAAAGATGTGTTGATCCATGCCCAAATACATGTGGACGAGGTGCGACATGCAGAGTCGTGAATCATTCGCCAATTTGTACATGTGGGGCTAATGGGGATTTAACTGGTGATCCATTCACCATGTGCTTCCCAATGCCTCGCCCAGCAGCAAACGCTACAGTCCAAAGTAATCCTTGTTCACCATCTCCTTGTGGGCCAAACTCTATCTGCAGAAACATTGGTGGAATGCCAGCTTGCACCTGCCAAGAAAATTTCCTCGGATCAGCTCCATTCTGCCGTCCTGAATGCGTACAATCTACAGATTGTCCTAACAATTTTGCATGTATGCAAAGTAGATGCCGGGACCCTTGCCCTGGATCTTGTGGGGCCGGTGCAACGTGTTCTGTTGTTTCTCATGTTCCTATTTGTACATGCGGTGAACAAATGACTGGAGATCCGTTCTACATGTGCACACCTATACCTCCTGCCCGTGAGAATGCATTTTATAAGTTTAATTGTTGCCAAGATTCTTAAAACTTAAAGATTCTTTCATTCTGCAGCTCCAAAACCTACTGTTAGAGACAACTGCGTTCCCAACCCATGCGGACCAAACGCCATTTGCACGGATGGCGTTTGCCGCTGTCCAGAAAACTATGAAGGAGATCCTTTCATTGGCTGTCGCCTACAATGTGTAACTCATGATGACTGTGATCGGAATAGAATGTGCATTCAAAACCGGTGCCAAGACCCTTGTCCTGGTACTTGCGGAAGTAATGCTATTTGTGATATTGTAAACCATCTCCCGATCTGCAGCTGTCCACAAAATACAACTGGCAATGCTTTTGCTTCCTGCACAGCGATAAGAGGTACGCTTCATTTGACGAATTGATTATATGTCTACGTGTTACTGTTGCTTTCACAAACTCTTTTTCACAGAACCAGTACCTGTTGATGTCTGCAATCCAACACCTTGCGGTCCTTTCAGCCGTTGTACACAAACGAATGGTAGAGTTTCATGTACTTGCTTGCCCAATTTCCTTGGTACACCTCCCAACTGCCGACCAGAGTGTACGACTAGCGATTCTTGTGGGACATTGCTGAGCTGTGTCAATCAAAGATGCGTTGATCCATGTCCTAATACATGTGGACGAGGTGCGACATGCAGAGTCGTGAATCATTCTCCAGTTTGTTCGTGCGGACCTAATGGCGATCTAACTGGCGATCCATTTACAATGTGTTTCCCAATGCCTCGACCAGTAGCGAACGCTACAGTACAAAGTGATCCTTGCCTACCATCTCCTTGTGGACCAAATTCCATCTGTCAAAACATTGGTGGAATACCAGCTTGCACTTGCCAAGAAAACTTCATAGGATCTGCACCGTTATGCCGGCCTGCATGTGTGCAATCAACAGATTGTCCGAATAACTTAGCATGCATTAGAAATAGATGTGGAGACCCTTGCCCTGGATCTTGCGGAGTTGGAGCCCAATGCTCTGTGATTTCTCATGTTCCTGTATGTAATTGTCCTGAACAAATGACTGGAGATCCGTTCTTTATGTGCTCACCCATCCCTATTACTCGTAAGTTGATCAGAAAATCATTTTAGACACAACTATGCGTTATTGACACAATCTATCTATCTAACTGCAGATCGTAAGCTATACTATAAAATTCTTCATAAAATCCAATGAAATTTCGATTGAAAAATAATCTAATGCATTTTTTCTTCAATAAGTATTCTTGCAATAGTTATATCAAAAGTGATTGTTGATGAACAATAAGAAGATTTTCAAATTTCTGCGATTTCAATTTTATTCAGATAATGTTGATAACATCTTGTAATGTGCTTGGTGCTGTGTAACTTGTATTTATATTGTATTTCATGTTCAATATCAAAACTGAAAATAGTTACTCTGTTGCTAATAACAGTGAAGAGTTTTTCTTTCAAACCAACTGTAAACATGGATGTTCAAACAATCATATATTTAGTTCTGTCATAAATTTTGCATTATAATTAACTTCTAATCAAGTAACTATTCCATCCACAGCAACACAATCAACAGTAAGAGACGACTGCAACCCCAGTCCCTGTGGACCCAACGCAAATTGCAACAACGGAATATGTTCATGCCAACCAGATTTCGAAGGAGATCCTTACGTCGGTTGCCGCCTGGAATGTACAGTTCATGACGACTGCCAAAGAAACAGAATGTGCATACGAAATAGATGCCAAGACCCTTGTCCTGGCACATGCGGAATCGGTGCTACTTGTGACACAGTCAACCATTTGCCAATATGCAACTGCCCTCCCAGTACTACTGGCAATGCTTTCGTCTCATGCACACCTGTCATCGGTTAGTAAACACTTCATTTTCAAAAAGAGAACCACAAAACTGACAGATAACATATTTTTACAGAACCAACATCAGTTGATGTCTGCAACCCATCGCCATGTGGTCCCTTTAGTCGGTGCGAGCAAGTGAATGGCCGAGTCTCGTGCACTTGCCTGCCGAATTTCCTTGGCAACCCTCCCAATTGTAGACCCGAATGCGTCACCAGTGAGTCCTGTGATAACCGGCTTAGTTGTGTAAACCAAAAATGCGTCGATCCCTGTCCCAACACATGTGGAAGGGGTGCAACGTGCAGAGTTATAAACCACAATCCCATATGCACGTGTGGCCCGAACGGAGATTTGACCGGAGACCCATTCACAATGTGTTTCCCGATCACGCGCTTCGTTGCAAACACTACAATCAGAAGTGATCCTTGCGTACCAAACCCTTGTGGCCCAAATTCCATCTGTCGAAACGTGGCTGAGACGCCAGCTTGCGCTTGTGAAGAAAATTTTCGTGGACAACCTCCTTTCTGTCGTCCCATTTGCGTGCAATCGTCTGAATGTCCAAATAACTTGGCATGCGTACGAAACAGATGCGAAGATCCTTGTCCTGGAGCATGTGGTGCAAATGCGAGATGTTCAGTTGTTGGACATATTCCAATTTGTACGTGCCTAGATGGAATGACTGGTGATCCTTTCTTCCTGTGCACTGCCATACCACCTGTCGGTAAGGAGAAAAAAGATTTGATAATATTAAATCATTGTACGAAACAAAATGTAACTTTTTTTACTTATGTAGCACAAGAGCCAGCAATCCGAGACAACTGCAATCCATCTCCTTGTGGACCCAACGCTGTTTGCAACAACGGTGCATGCTCTTGTCAACCGGATTACGAAGGGGATCCTTTTGTAGGCTGTCGTTTACAGTGCATCGTTCATGATGACTGTGAGCGCAATAGAATGTGTATACGTAACAGATGTCAAGACCCTTGTCCCGGAACATGTGGGACTGGCGCTGTTTGTGATACAGTCAATCATCTACCGATCTGCAATTGTCCTCCGGGTACAACTGGCAACGCTTTCGCATCTTGTGTGCCAATTACAGGTTAGTGATGAAAAGAGCTTTGTAACTTCCATTAACCTCCAAAAAACAACGGTAAACTGATTCTAAACTTTGGTAACAGAGCCTGTATCAGTCAATGGCTGCAATCCATCGCCATGCGGTCCCTTCAGTCGCTGCACACAAACAAATGGCCGTGTATCATGTACTTGTTTGCCAAACGTCTTGGGAACTCCTCCAAATTGCCGACCAGAATGCACAACAAGCGATTCCTGTGCTGCGCTGTTAAGCTGCGTCAATCAAAGATGCGTTGATCCATGTCCCAATACATGTGGAAGAGGTGCAACCTGCAGAGTCATAAATCGTTCTCCGATTTGTACGTGTGGGCCAAATGGGGATCTGACTGGTGATCCTTTTACAATGTGCTTCCCTATGGCTCGTCCTGTCTCAAACACAACTTTGCAAATCGATCCTTGCGTGCCATCTCCTTGTGGTCCTAACTCAATCTGTCGAAACGTAGCTGGTACTCCAGCTTGTACTTGTGAACAAAACTTTATTGGGTCACCTCCATTTTGCCGACCAGTATGCGTGCAGTCGTCAGAGTGTCCCAACAACCAAGCCTGCACGAGGAATAACTGTGTCGATCCCTGTACAGGAGCATGTGGAGTGGGAGCGAGATGCAATGCGATTGGACACATCCCGATTTGTTCATGTCCAGAGCAGATGACTGGTGATCCGTTTTATGCGTGCTCGCCTTTGCCAACGACTGGTAAGGAATAGAAATTTTTGAGTTGATTTCAGACATTGTTGTGTATCTAGTCTCATCATGTTTGTTGTGACAATTTTTGTAGTTTTAGGACTGAGAAAAATTGAAGGTCTAGATGTTCAAATCAATAATGAAACATGAGCTATTAGGTTAACTATCGGATACAATATCTTGAGATTATGAGCTTTATGGCAAACGCTACATTGCACTTCAACGATAAATATTAGGTTGAATGCACTCACATATTTAGCTTTGAACTTTACTTTATCGGAAACTGACACGAAGAAAGCAAGTATTTTATATTCTCCTTCGAGCTCGATTTTCTCAGCTAAACATTGTAGTGTAATGTCTGTGTGAAAAAATATTGGCCCCAAGCCGGGATCCGAACCTGGGACCTCTCGATTACGCATCGAGTGCTCTTCCAACTGAGCTACTTCTGGTTTAAGTAACTAATTTTCTCACACAGAAATTCTGAATAATGTTTGGCCGGTAATCCCAAAAAAGAAAAAAAAATTCTAAAGTTTTTCTAATCTATAGGATGATGAAGAAGAGATGAAAAAATTTTTATCTTTGCAGCACCCGAATCAACTGTGAGAGACGATTGCAATCCCAGTCCCTGCGGACCCAACGCAAACTGCAACAACGGAATATGTTCATGTCAACCAGATTTCGAAGGAGATCCTTACGTAGGTTGTCGCCAGGAATGCACAGTCCATGACGACTGCCAAAGAAACAGATTGTGCATACGAAACAGATGCCAAGACCCTTGTCCTGGCACATGCGGAATCGGTGCTACTTGTGACACAGTCAACCATTTGCCAATATGCAACTGCCCTCCCAGTACTACTGGCAATGCTTTCGTCTCATGCACACCTGTCATCGGTTAGTAAATCCTTCAATCTTCAAAGAAGAACCATCAAATTGACATGTAACATATTTTCACAGAACCAGCATCAGTTGACGTCTGCAACCCATCACCATGTGGTCCCTTCAGTCGGTGTGAGCAAGTGAATGGCCGAGTCTCGTGCACTTGCCTGCCGAATTTCCTTGGCAACCCTCCCAATTGTAGACCCGAATGCGTCACCAGTGATTCCTGTGACAACCGGCTTAGTTGTGTTAACCAAAGATGCGTAGATCCCTGTCCCAACACATGTGGAAGGGGTGCAACGTGCAGAGTTATAAACCACAATCCCATATGCACGTGTGGCCCGAACGAAGATTTGACCGGAGACCCATTCACAATGTGTTTCCCCATCACTCGTCCAGTTGCAAACACCACAATCCGAAGTGACCCTTGCGTGCCAAACCCTTGTGGCCCCAATTCCATTTGCCGAAACGTGGCTGAGACCCCAGCTTGCACCTGCCAAGAAAGTTACCGAGGACAACCGCCCTTTTGCCGCCCCGTTTGCCTGCAACCGTCAGAATGCCCAAACAATCTAACCTGTGTCCAAAACAAATGCGTCGATCCTTGTGTGGGGTCGTGCGGAGTCGGAGCACAATGTTCCGTTCTCAATAATGCCGCTATATGCGTCTGCCCAGAACAAATGACTGGTGACCCCTTTGTCTTTTGTAACCCCATCCCACCAAACAGTAAGTATTCGTTTATCAACTGTGAATTGAACGAAAGAAATTTTCTTGAACTACAATCGAAAAGAGTGTGTACCATTAATGACCTTTTCCTTCCATATAGAGTCGTATGGAAGCTCTCGGAAAGCCAACTATCTCCATTAGATTTATTACGAACAAAAACAGCGTCACAAGCCACTTTTTTAATCGTTGTTTTTCTCTTGTTCCAGCTCGTTGATGTGAAAATTTGTACAAATTCTTTTGCATGTCATGTTTTAGACACTGTAAATAACTCACGTGTTTTACATCTACGTTCTCGTTTCTCTCATCTTTGTTTTCTTAACCTAGATCTTCATTCTCTTTTCTCGCAAAGTAGATATTTGTAGAAGAAGACGTTGTTGTAGGCAGAGTTTTATTTCATACTTGTTTTCTCACAGTGGTGATACCAGAGGAGAAAACACCGTGTGATCCTTCTCCATGTGGAGCCAACTCTAATTGTCGAGAAAGAAATGGTGTCGCCTTTTGCGAGTGTGTGTCGAATTACCGAGGGAATCCTTATGATGGAGGTTGCCGTCCTCTTTGCACCAGCTCATCGGACTGTCCTAGAGACCGAGCATGCATCAATTTCAAATGCCAAGATCCGTGCATTGGTACATGCGGAGTTGGCAGTCTTTGCACGGTTTCTAATCATCTTCCTGTTTGTTCGTGTCCGTTTGCGACCGCTGGAGATGCTTTTTCGTATTGCCAAGCTGTTGTGCCAGGTAAGTCACCCATACAGTGAAAATACAAAATGGTTTCTACTTCAAATTAGAAGCTATATTCATCTTCTTCTGTTTTATCTCCAGTCTCAAAAGAACCAGAACTATGCAATCCATCACCTTGCGGTGCAAACACCATCTGTGAAGGCTTTTCAGGACAAGCACGCTGCCGATGTCTTCCTGGACTAGTCGGTGATCCAACTAGCCCCATCGGTTGCAAACCTCTTTGTACCATCTCAGCTGATTGTCCAGGAGACCGTAAATTTCATTCTTCACATACAACCTTCTCCCAAAGTGGAACAATTCCCTATCGTATCGCTTATGTTTCAGGAGCCTGCATCGATTACAAATGCCAAGACCCATGCTCACAAAACGTTTGCGGCTCTCAAGCTGTATGCAAAACAGTGAACCATAGTCCATTCTGTACCTGTCCAACTTCTATGGTTGGAAATCCTTTCATCGATTGTTACGTGCAAAAAGGCAAGTCCCCTTCATTAAATATAACCTTCAATTAACTGTAAACAATTTTTTCGAATTTTTCTTGGTCTTATAGAAACCAATCCATGCAATCCGAATCCCTGTAAAGGAAATGGCGATTGTATTGTGAAAAACGAAGTCGCAGTTTGTATTTACCCAGAATGTGTATTGAACACTGATTGTCCTCGAGATCGAGCATGTTTTGCACAAAAATGTAGAGACCCTTGCATCGGATTCTGTGGCGTCAATTCCATCTGTCAGAGCATCAACCATCGACCAGTTTGCTTGTGTCCTGAAGGATTTTATGGTGATCCTCGAGTCCAATGCAAAGTTTCTGCTGTTGAAGGTTAGTTATCAAACATCTTTATCATAAACAGTTCCAGGAATAACGATATGATTCTTCCAGAACTTCCAAAAGCCGAATGTATCACAAGTTCTGATTGCCCCAACGATAAAGCATGTTTCGATCAGAAATGCGTGAACCCATGTACTGTCAATGCTTGCGGTATTAACAGCCGTTGCCACGTGCAATTCCATCGTGCCATTTGCGTTTGCGAAGAAGGTTTCAGCGGAAATCCTCTACAGTTCTGCCGAGAACGTAAATAAAATCAAGACTTTCTTTGAATTTAAAGGTCTTAGTGGCCTTGTTTGCTCATGAAACATTTTTTGTTTTGTTCAACAGTTGGCTGCAGAAATAACAATGAATGTCAGAACTCTGAGCAGTGTCTGAACAACGAGTGTATTGATGCTTGCAAGCTAGTGCAATGTGGAGTCAACGCTTTGTGTGATTCCAATAGTGGTTATCATAAGGCGCGTTGCTACTGTCCGGAAAGGTTCTTTGGGAATCCTTACGATCGATGTGAAAGACCTGAATGTACACAAGACGGAGATTGTGGGCCATTCTTGGCTTGCAGCAATTCCAAATGCATCGATCCTTGTCCACCTTCCGCAGTCAATCATCGTGGCGTCTGCCGGTGTCCTCCTGGATTCATAGGGGATCCTTACACGGCTTGTCTGATAGGTGAGTTTTCTATGACCATGATCATCCCGAGCAAATATTGATTCCATGTGCACAAATATGAATCCTTCATCTGTATCCTGACAGAACCAATCAAGGAACTACCTGGCTGCAAAATCGACGCCGAATGTCCAAGCAAACTCGCGTGCTTTTCCGGCACCTGCAAAAATCCTTGCGAAATGTCACAACCATGCACTGCCAACGGAGCCAAATGCACAGTCATCGATACTTTGCCAATGAGAACGATGATTTGCGAATGCATGCCTGATCACGTGGGAGATGCCACGGTTTCTTGTACACCAGGTACATCATTGCATTTTTTGCATACGTCTTTACTTCGTGACTTCTTCTTATAATTATTCCGCTTTCTGATTTCCCACAGTGGACAAGTCTGAACCGATTTGTCGCTCAAACTCGGATTGCGTCGAGACCATGGCATGTTTGAACCAGCGTTGTGTCAACCCATGTTCAGCAAACCCTTGTTCTCCATCTGCCCAATGCCACGTACAGAATCATCGTCACGTGTGTCATTGCCCAGATGGTTATCTTGGGGATCCCTTCATCAATTGCTACATCGGTAAATCAATGTCTTGTATCACCTAAATCTTTCTAAAAAAGGTTTGATCAGAGGTTTGACAGAAATGGTTCCATCTTTCAGGAGACACCGTTTTACCAGAATGTAGAATCAACACTGATTGCAAAAAAGATCAAGCCTGCATAAACAACCTCTGCCAGAACCCATGTTTAGCTGGCCAATGTGGAGTCGGCGCCACGTGCACGGCAATAGAACATCGTCCAACTTGTCAATGCCAACCAGGCCAAGCTGGGAATCCGCAAATACGGTGTTTCAGTCGTGAGTTGGACTGTAGTTTTTATACTTGCATGATAATTTTCCATGTATTCCTGGTTCATCCATCGCAATTTTTCTATTGTTTTTCTAGCTGAATGCAAGTCGAACCATGAATGTCCATTTGATAGAGCATGCAGAAGTGGTTACTGCGTGAGTCCCTGTGAAACTGGGGAAGTGGCTTGTGGTCATCGAGCAGAATGTTCTGTTGTTTCGCATGAGGCTCGTTGTTCGTGTGCTCAGGGAATGCAGGGAGATCCTCATGTGACTTGCATTTCTGCGATCTGTCATTACAATGAAGACTGCGACATACATGAAGCATGTGACAGGCTTAACAGGGTTTGTAGACCGGTCTGTGAAGAAAACACTTGCGCTCCTACAGCCACTTGTGTAGCTGAACAACATCAACCGAAGTGTTCTTGTCCCGGGCACATGACTGGAAATCCATTTGTTGAATGTACCAGTACGTATCTTGAACGTTTGCATACACTCGAAACTCAGAATTTCTCTTTGCATTTCAAAAAAAAGCAAATCTGCAAAAGATTGCTCGAAATTCCGAGTTTATAGTGTAATTTAATTCATGATATATTGGGTTACAATAAAGAGATATTCCTTTTTCAAGGCGTAGTTGAAATACAACCTGAATGCAACACGGACTCGGAATGTCCATCAGACTTCGTGTGCATCAATGCCAAATGCCAAGACGCTTGTCTTTTGGCGAATGTTTGTACTGGTGATCAACAATGTCGAGTTTTGAACACTGTGCCACTTCGTACGATGATTTGCGAATGTCCTCTAAACTCTATCACAGAGAACAATGGCGTGTGTAGAAAAATTGGTGAGTTTTGATGAATGAGTTTCTCTATGGCACTGTTTTCCATTTTGGATTTCGAAAATTCAAATTTTGGTTTTTTCTTTCTACAGTGTACGAAGATAACCAAGAAAAGTGTCCAACTGGTTTATGCATTGACGTGTGTCTCACCATCGAATGTGGTATCAACGCACAGTGCCAGCGTTTCACAGATTACGCTACTTGCATTTGTCCAAATGGATTTACTGGAAATCCATACGTGGAATGTTCCGCAGGTAGAAGAAAAATTTTTCAATGATCGTAAGTACCTTTCCTTAAAATGCTAAAGGTTTTGAATTTGGTTTTTTCAGTGCAAATCATTCCTCAACCACAATGCTACGCAAACGATGATTGTCCATTTGACAGACAATGCTTGAATTCCTTATGCGTTAATCCATGTGTTGCTGAAAATCCGTGTGCAGTCAATTCTTTGTGTCACGTGGACAAACACCAGCCTGTTTGCAGATGCCCTGAAGGCTATGAAGGCGATGGAATCAACGAATGCGTACCACGTAGGTTTCTTAAAGAATCAAAAATGCAAAGAGAATGAAGAACATGTCTTTACCAGAAATTTATTTATTTCCAGCTGCTATCATCGCTGGTTGCAAGTCCAACAGCGAATGCGCTGTCACAGAATCTTGCGTCAACGGTTTCTGTATCAACCCATGTAATTGTGGGCAAGATGCGACGTGCATAGTCACGAACCACTACCCTTCATGTGTATGCCTTCCAAACTATTCTGGGAATCCTCAACTTGGATGCATGAAATGTAAGTACAAGCTGATTAACGTCCAATGACGTATCAAACCAAAATGCTACATTCATCAAATATGTATATAGAATATAACTTAAAAATTCACTTTAACGGATCGTCAAAGATTGAAAATTACAAAATCTCAAGGGGAAACCATATCAAAACTCTTGTAATTTTTCCAGTGGGATGTGTCTCCAACAGCGACTGCGATTACGCCGAAACCTGCTATAACGGGCGCTGCGTGAACCCATGTATCCTCGAAAACAACTGCGCCATAAACGCACGTTGCTTCGGTGTCGACCACCAAGCTGCTTGTCAATGCCTTCCAGGATACTTTGGCCAACCCACAATAATGTGTGAAAGAGTTGAATGTAACAACAACTACGACTGTCCCCAGAACCTCGTGTGCTCAAACCAGAAATGCCAAAATCCATGCGACACTCGCTCCTTGTGCGCGCAAAACGCGATGTGCTACGTGCAAAACCACGTGGCATCCTGCCGCTGCCCAGAGAACATGCCACTAGGAAATCCGTTCTCATTCTGCGAACGACATCCGCCAATGGTCAAGGACGAAGTCGAGTGTAACTTCGACACAGACTGCCCTAGCAAACTCGCATGCATTGGGAATTCCTGCGTGGACCCTTGTCTGGTGATACATCCTTGTTTGGAGAACGCGAGGTGTGGCGTTTTGGACACTATTCCGGTGCGGACGATGGTGTGCACTTGTCCTGAAGGATGGGTCACGGACGCTGAAGGACTTTGCCAACCAAGTAGGTTTTGATTAGTTTCGAACTGATTCTTGTTGCTGATTGTTGACGTGACTCTCTTCTTTTTTTGTGCATTACATTGATTCTCAGTAGCGCTCTTTAAGGCGGTAACAAAACTACCTACCTACAATTCCTAACATGTCCAAACACCTTCCCAGTTCCAGTAATCGCCATCGGCAGCTGCACAAGCGACGACCAATGCGAGTCTAACCTCTCCTGCATAAACCGTCGCTGCAGGGACCCCTGTAGCTGCGGTACCGACGCCGAGTGCTACGTCAAATCCCACAAACCTGTATGCTTCTGCAAAGAAGGCTATCAGGGCGATCCCAACGTTGCCTGCTCTCCCGTCGAATGCCAACACGACTCCGAATGCGCGACTGACGAATCCTGTGTCAACAACAACTGCGTTAATCCTTGTCTTCTCTCTGACCTCTGTGCAGTCAACACCGAATGCTTCGTCGAGCGTCACGTGGCAGCCTGCAGGTGTCGCCCTGGGTACAATGGAGACCCTCTTCAGGGTTGCCACGTGGTTGGCTGTCGCAGTTCTAATGAGTGTACTGGAGACCATGCATGTGTCAACTCACAGTGCGTGAACCCTTGCATTCATGAGAACCCTTGTTCACCGAAGGCAGAGTGCGTTGTCAGGAATCATTTGGCCATTTGTCGGTGTCCACCGCACTTTGTTGGAAATCCTTATGTCGCTTGCGAACCAGAGGAAGAGCCGGAATGTAGGGATGATAGCGACTGCCCGCATCTTCTGGCGTGTCTTAATCAGAAGTGCCAGAATCCTTGTTCTGCCATTCAGCCGTGCTCGGAACCATCGAGCTGCCAGGTTCTGCCGAGTCTGCCAGTCAGGACGATGCTGTGCGTCTGTCCTAGTGGTTACGTTAGTACTGGAAGTGGCACTTGCGAACCGACCAAGCCGATTATTGGGGTTGAGTGCAGGAGTGATAGTGATTGCTCGTCGGAGAAATCTTGCGTCAACGCTGTTTGCAGGGACCCATGTGCCTGTGGTCATCATGCTACTTGTAAGGTGGTGGACCACAAGCCGGCGTGTACTTGCGATGTTGGATTCGAGGGAAGACCGGAGATCGAGTGTGTGAGAGGTGAGTTGATTAGATTTTATCTTTCAGCTTTCGAGTTTCTTGATTTTTATTGTCAATTTTTAAATATTTCTAGTGGTAGGATGTCGGTCTGACAGCGAGTGTAGTGGAACCCATTCTTGCATCAACCACCAATGCGTCCCAGCTTGCAGTTCCTCGCTCAAGGCTTGTGGAACTGGCGCAGAATGTTTGGGCATCAACCACAAAGCAGTTTGCGTGTGTCCACCAGGTTTCGGAGGAAATCCAAAGGTATCGTGCGTCCTTTTGGGCTGCAGAAGCAACTCCGACTGCCCAACATCAACTGCTTGCATAAACAATCTGTGCGAAAACCCATGCACTCGTAACCCTTGCACTGGGCTGACCGAGTGCAACGTCTACAACCACGCTGTTGAGTGCGTGTGTCCTCCGGGATACTACGGCTCTCCTGAACGTGGTTGTGCCAAAAGTGAGTACTCCCCAGGTCAAAAAATAATGTGGTCAGAACGCTGAATGTATGATGGTTGGAGGATGACTCAAAAATGATTGAATTCTGGAAGATATCGATGATGAGGAAAATTTTATGAATTTCGCAGTTGACGAAAGCTGCAAGAGCGATGCTGAATGCCCCAGCAAGCTTGCATGCTTCAACGGAGAGTGCCTGAACCCTTGTATCAAGATTGAACCTTGTGGGGTCAATGCAGATTGCAGAGTTCTCGACACTGTTCCGGTACGAACGATGATTTGCGAGTGTATTCCTGGATACAGAGGAAACGCTACCGTTCGATGTGACTTAGGTAACTTGATTTATTCTTCACCGATGCTCAGAATTTTAGTTTTTTATGACTTATGGAAGGACTTCATCTTAAAATTTTGAAACGATGAGAGAGTTTTTCGGATGAAAATAAAGGTAATACGTTTGACATAATGTGAAAATTTCTTTCCGCAGAAAACTTCTGCCCAGTAGAGAAGGGCCAGATCCGCGACAAATATGGGCATTGCGTGTGCCCTCCAGGCACAGCCAAAGACGAGAACGACTTTTGCATCCTTTGTCGAACAGACCTCGGGATGATCGTCAACTATGATGGTTATTGCGTTTGCGCCCTCGAGAAGGGATTCATAATCGACGCTCGTGGCCGATGCGTGTGCCCCGTGGAACATGGATATCGGCTTGACAAAGATGGCAATTGCAAACCAGGTATGATCTGTACTATTATTTTACTTCTTTTCAAAGTGGAACTGTTACCTACCCTGCACAATGCAACGAAAGTTGCGTTGTTCTCAGTTTTCAATCACCAAAGTACTCGTTTCATCCATTCTTTACCCTGTGTTCCAAAACGAAAATTGCAGTTGTAGAATGCGCGAAAGACGACGACTGCGCTGACACCAAATACTGCAACAAAATCTCTAACACTTGCGAGGACGCTTGTTCCAAATCGACATGTGGTGTCAACGCTTTATGTAGCGCTAAAGCTCACGAAGCCATTTGTCTGTGCATCAACGGTTACACCGGTGACGCCTACGTGAAATGCAGTGAGTTTTTGTTGGGACCGTCAGTCCTTTCAAGATTTATTACATAGAACGCATGTTTGATGATGCTTTTCTTACAGCCCCGACTATGAGATTCCGAACAGACTTCCCGAAACCCGAAATGAGTGTCAGCTGCTTGTCCGATGGAGTCCAAGTCGAAGTTCACATGACAGAACTTAGGGATCAAGGCTTCGAAGGCGTTCTGTATGTCAAGGGTCACAGCAAAGAAGAGCAATGCAGACGCCTTATTTCAATTCCAGCTCAAACGCCTCAGACCGCAGAGGTCTTCAAAGTGAATTTCGGCAATTGTGGGCTCATTCATATTAACGTAAGTTGGTGTTGCTTTTCGGAACGCTGTGATGAGATTCATGATCATTACTCGGAATTACCAAAATCAAATTGAAAAAAAATGTTTTTAATAAAAACGATGCTGTTTCATGAACAGGGTCAAGCAAGCTTCGTATTGGTCATCCAAAAACACCCCAAACTTGTGACTTATCGTGCTCAAGCTTATCATATAAAGTGTATATACCAAACTGGAGAACAGAATGTCACCCTCGGGTTCAACGTGTCGATGCTGACGACGGCTGGCACGATCGCCAACACAGGTCCTCCGCCAACTTGCATCATGAAGATAGTCGCTCAGAACGGCAACGAAATCAGCTCCGCCGAAATCGGAGATAACTTGATGCTTCAAGTCGAAGTGCAACCGTCGAGTAAGATAACACGAATTTCTAAAGTCCCTCTACCTAACGACCCTTGACCTTGAATATTCAAATTCATTGTTCCAGCCATTTACGGTGGATTCGCAAGAAACTGCGTGGCAAAAACAATGGAAGACAACGTGGAAAACGAGTACATCGTGACTGACGAGAATGGCTGCGCCACGGATCCACTAATCTTCGGCGAATGGGAGCATCATTCGGATTCCCAATCCCTAATGGCCAATTTTAACGCTTTCAAGTTCCCCAGCAGTGATAACATCAGGTTCCAGTGCAATATCCGAGTGTGCTTCGGAAAATGTCAACCTGTGAGTACCTCTTTCCTTCATGTAGTCAAAGTGGTAGACAGGGTCTTCCAACGTTGTTGTGAAAGAGAGGTTCAGAAGTGTTCATGTTCTGGACTGTGTTTCAGGTGAACTGCAGGGGATATAACGCTTTTGGTCGGAAGCGCCGAGACCTTGACTCGGTCAATAACACCGCTTTGAGCCTTGCAAACGATGGCTACGAAGGACAACTCCGCGAGGAAGTGACTATCTTCTCTAACTTAATCTTGACTACGGAAAGGCGAGAGGAAAGATATACCGCTGATCCTGCTGGATGTGAGTTTATCCTGAAAAACAGTAATATCCTTCTCAAATGATTATATCATGAATTTGAAGAGCAAACGTCGAGTACCATCTTAACGAGAGAATGTTTATTCTTTTTCAAGTTCCGTCAGCCCAACGAGTGGAAGACATCTGCGTGTCCATGATCAGCTTCATCGTAGCGTTAGTCATAACGGCTCTTCTGGCACTAGTCGCTGTAGCTATTGCTGTATCATGCTGGCTGATGGCGTATCGACGCCAGCCAAAGACTGTCGGTCCACTGCCGCACCCGCCAGAATTCCCGAACCCCCTGTTCACGACCGAGTCGGTAGCCGAGCCCTCCCCCGACTACCACCTCTCATAAAGTCCCTTAGCCTAATTAAGATAAAGTCTGCTAGGTACGTAATTCCGAAACACCTTGCCAAACGCAACCGCGACCTCCTCCTCGTCCTAAAAACGCCCTAGCGCTCGGCATCGTGTTTCCCCCGTCGCGCATTTCCTCCACTGACTTCACCTCGTCTGCACTCTCCTCTCAGGGTTCGTATGAATAACCAAGAACAAAGAATGACTCGACTTGACCTCTCGTGTTTGCGAAAAAACATCGGGACCTGCTTTCAAGTATCCATTCCCATGTGGTCAATCTGGTCATACCTTGTGATTCACGAATCACAAAGTATTGCTCGATTAACCCCAAGGCTTTCATTTCCATCGAAAACTATCGAGAGCTGAGGAACGCTTCCTGCTTGGTGAACCCTGTTCTAAAGCCCATTGAAAACCATCAAGAACCATTGACGATAAGGCGAACCGTTTCATTTTCGATGGTTCCAACTGGTTCTCCATAGATCATCTTGAACAGGGAATTGACTCCTCAGCAGCCTTCAATGACGATGAGTCGATTTTCCTAAGTAAGGAGTTTTCCTGGGTCGACTTGGATTTTTCTTTGTTCATCAAACGAAGGAACGAGCCAATTATCCACCAGACGCCTCGTTCGCGATGAGTTGACAAAGTTGCCTCGTTCATCGTGAACGAACATCAAATTCAGTCAATCAAAACAAATAGTTATTGCAGTGTAGGGGCTCACGGCGCGTGGATATTTGGGGCGTTTCGCATGATATTTATGTAAGGACACGTAAAACGTCTCAACGGTATATATTTATGGTGATGGTGTCTTCCATTATCCGGATACTCGCGAAAAGTACTCGAAACTCGAAATACATTGTTTCTCTTCTTCCGGCGATCGTCCACAAGACGGTCGCAACTTGCAATATGTACATTTACTCTAGTCAATGGAGGACTTGCTTAACGTTTAAATACGAGTAAAGATTTAATGTCTGTGTAAAGTCAAGCGATTTAGTCTAATGATAGCTTTCTTTTTACATAAAATAGGCGATTGTACATTATTATGGAATAATAACTTTGTCTAATAATGAACCTGTGAGTTGTTTTTTTATACCTTACCAAGTATCTTCGGTGCCTTGGATGCATTGGTTAACGACATTTTTTGTGGTTGGAAGAGGGGAAAACTCGAATATCAAAAATTAACTATGAATATTTGACACACATGTATCTTAATGAAAAAGTATTACTCGATCATTTATACAGTAACATCTGAGATGCTTTTTTTTTAATATATCACTATCTTCATCAAAGGAGAGTTTTTCAAACCTTTTAGTAAATATGTATATTTTCGACATACGATGGATCTAATCTAATAATACGAGGCACAGTAGGGAGAATTATCGAGGAATAAGAATAGAGTTATTTTAATATTTTTTTATTACAATACAAATTACAAATGTTCCTGGAGTATTCTACATTTGCCATAAGATTTCGAGTGAAAAATATTCGAACATAATACGAATAGAACAAATAAAAGACCAATGTTTCAAACAAATGAAACAGACAAAATTGGAACATTCAGAACAAAAGAAAGAATAGAATAACATGAAATTTAATTTTGACAAATTTGTTGAACTGGTGGACTTTCTGCGAAAACTCCTAATTTCCTCATTAAAACAACCAAAACCGAGTCATCCCGTGAATTTCTTGAATTGCGACGTGAACCTTCTGAAAATAAATGTATGTTCATTTTTAATTTGACAAAATATATTGCTGCCATAGCACTACATCTCGAATATAAAAAATAATAACAATAGATAAAACAAAACCAAACCATGTTCTTCGAAAATTAAACACAAATATTGTTATTATTTTCTAGAAAAAATATGACATTATTAAAAGATTGATATGATGAAAATGGATTTGAAGAAATATATTGCTGAAGAATTATACTGATTATGATGGAGAAAGAATCTTATCTTGGAAGATTTTTTTCAAGTGCGGAACCTTCCAAACGAAGTGCAGATTCTTGACACAGTATGGCTTCAGAAATATCCTTGATTTCACTGAGCCAATAATTTTCTCATGTTCTCAAATTGCCATTATGAATGGATGAAGTAGGAGTAAACCTAGGATGTTTTTCAACGAAGCAGTGTGAATTTTTCATCTCCATGTTTGTCACATTAATCTTCTTGTCGGATTATGTGTCTGTGATTACCTAGTATGACTCAATAAATTTGCAAAACTTTTCACGCATCATTCATATCTGTTGAGTTTTGTTTATTCATAAACTTGCAAATCATCTCTTTGTATAGGTATGGTTACATCTTGATTTTTTTGATGTGGTGTGAAAGTATGATAAATTGAGTATGAAAAATGAGTATGACAATGTGAAGTACAAAAAATTTTCGTTGAGTATTTTACATTGGTAATAAAATTTCTAGAGAAAATAGAAGAACATAGATAAGTCGTACTATTTGATATAATATTGGCTATTTCGTTTGGCTAGCTGGTTTTTTTGCAAAAACTCCCAATTTCCTCATTCGAAAAACCAAATCAGGGTCATCCTATGATTTCTTTGATTGGGTCGTTAACTTTCTGGAAATAATGAATGTTCATTCCTAAATGTATTTTGACAAAATATATTGCTATCGCGTCACTGTATCTCCAACGTAAAATATTATCACTAGAGACAAAAAAACATTCCTTGAAAATTAAATAAAATTATTGCTATTATTTTCTAGGAGAAATTTTACATTAATGAAAAAATTAATGATATATAATATGTACTGAGAGCGAATTTTATAAAATTACTTATTGAAGAATTATCAGGGTTTTCATGAAAAAGTATCTTACCTTGGAAGATTCTTCTCAAGTGCAGAACTTTCTAAAGAAGTAGACATTTTTTGATAGGGAGTGGTTTGAAAAATGTCTTTGATTTCCCTGAGCCAAATATTTTCTCATGTTCTGAAATTGCCATTTTTATTGAATAAAGTAAGAATGATCCTGGAAAGTTCTTCAACTAAGGTTTTCCTCCGCGTGCATAGTTGTAATATGTATCTTCAAATGCCTTTCAGATAAAAAACTTTTCTCGCACTGATCACACGAGATACGTCTTCTTTTGGTGTGCATCAGAATATGCTTATTTAATTTACTTTTGTTTAAAAATCTTTTCCCGCACTGATCACATGGGTAAGGTTTTTCTTTCACGTATTGGATATGTGCATTCTTTTGACTCAATTGTGCAAATCTTTTCCCACAGTGACCACACTGATAAGGTTTTTCATTGGTGTGTATACGGATATGCGTTACCAAATTCGATTTTTGTGAAAATCTTTTCTCACACTCATCACACTGATAAGTTTTTTCTTTCGTGTGTACTTTGATGTGAGATATCATTTCACTTTTACTTGCAAATTTGTGCTCGCACCAATCACACTGATGAAGTTTTTCTTTGGTATGTATTCGGATATGTGCCTTCAACGTACTCAAATGTGGAAATTTTTTTTTGCAATAATCACACTCGAAAGGTTTTTCCTCTGCATGCAGTAAGACATGCGTTTTCAAAGTACCTTTCAGTGCAAATCTTTTTTCGCAGCAATCACACTGATAAGGTTTTTCTCCGGTATGCACTCGTATATGTGCATTCAATATACTGTAATGTGTAAATCCTTTTTTGCAATACTTACATTCGAAAGGGTTTTCATTCATGTGGTGCACCCGAAAATGGTGTTTCAAATCACCTTTTTTCTTAAATCTTATCTCGCATTTATCACACTGGTAATATTTTCCTTTTTCATGCCCTTGCACGTGCTTTTTTAAATCACCTTCTGCTGGAAACAGAATAAGGCAATGCTTGCACTTGAAAATCTTAAGGGGCAAGTGCTTCCGTTCATGAACGTTTCTTCGTATCCGAAGTAGGTAAATGTTAGGGCAGAAACTACATTTGAAAGGCGCTTGTTCCATTTTGTGATGTTTTCAGGGGATGTTCTGCGTAAATACAAAACAAAGAAGAATAGTATTTTTATCAAAATGTAAAATTTTATTGAAAGATATAAAATTATTATTTGACACTAATTGAGTAGGTATACTGGGAAAAAATTTATGGGATAATTTTTCGAAGAGAAATCAGGTTTGGAAGATCCTGCAAATTTCTGGATGTTCTGAGCTCAGGGAATATACGATGTATAATTGAAAACACTGCGAGATGTGTGAATTTTGAAATATAGTCGATATGAGTTTTGACAATAACGAGCATATACATACATTGGTAATGAAATATTTTGTTCATAAATATATGTATTTCATCTATGATAACGCCTAATATAATATTCACATTTAAAATTTACAATTCATCGTTAATGCATATTGAAATTGAAAAAACATTCAACATTTTTTTATATCAAATGCTTTACAATAAAATCAATGATAACTATTTATTATTCAATGTGGACGAGTTTCCATTTTCAAGTACAATTCCAAATAAATGAAAACAAAGATGTACTTCTTTTGTATAAACATAATTATTATGTGAAACAAAGAAGTATTCTATACAGAATAATACAAATATTAACATTATGACACACCAAATTGAATGATAAAATTTAAACAATTTCAATGCTTTGAATTTTAATATTTCATGATTAACTGAGTTTTAAAAATAAGAAAAAGAGGAATATAAGTAAAATACACGAACTTTAGCTAGAAAATTTTTGTGATTTATTGTACATTTTGTAGGTTAAATGTAACTAAGATTTTTTTTGCAATTCTTTTGAATTTGACAACTTAAAAATTTACTTACTACACATTTCAAGTAAATTATTCAAAAAATAAAAAAATAAAAAATTCGTAACTCCTGCAGAGAATATTGAGTATGATAAATCTGAAAATTTCAAAATACGAGATTCAAGTAATCGAATATTTATATTTTCAAACCTTGAAAATTTGTTGAAAATAACTTCATATAATAAAAAAGTGGAAATTTCGTACAAGTAGTGAAAATGGACAATCAGAAACAAAAACATATTTAAGTATGATTTATTTTCAAAGAATTAAAATTTTCGAATAAAAGTATTTTTCAATAACAACGTATTACGAAATTGCTACGATTTTTAATATTCCGATAGTTTAGTGAAAATACTTTTAAAGCCTTTAAATTTTCCGTTAAGAAAACAAAACATAACCTACAAATATTGCATATCCAATTTTCTTGCATAATTACCTCTTAAATTTTTAAAGTCCTATATTTTTTAGGTACAGTTTTATCCCGTTAGGATTTTGCGTCTGAATAACTGTTCAGTTAATAACAATTTATAAAATTTTCTTCTTGAAATTTCGTTAAATACAATAACAAAAACAAATGAGAACTTTTTTATGTCAGGTTAGGTTATGTTTCAATTTATGTACATCACTTTGTACAACTTTGCACAGTATTGTACATTCAATACCTGCTATACCCAGCTATACCTACAATGCATAATAAGAGTAATAAGTTGTAATAAGTGTGATATTTAAGTGTCTATAGAGTTTACACAGGAAAATAATTAGTTGTTATTGGTTGTTGTGCCTAAACAAACAAAAACTCGCCACAGTTTTGATAAATTCTCCAACTCTCTAACTGCAAAATGTTTTTGAACAGAGTAATACTTTATCGCATTTATTTAGAATTTAGGAAAATTATTATTTGGGAAAATAGAAATAAACGTAATCTTATTTTTAGGTTATGCCTCGCTTGAGAACATTTCGAAGCGGTTTGAATGGCATTAGAATGATGCATAAAGAGAATAGAGAGGCATCAGAAAATACAAGAACAGAAAAATGTAAGAATTTTTCAATTACATAAATTATGCAGTTACATTAATTTCGGTTTATTACTTATATCAATTTTATTCGAAAATTTTATCATTATATAATATTTCATAATTTCAAGAGTAATTTTAATGAATATTAATTATTTTTAACTTACTCGAAAAAATTCGTTTCTGAAAAGACGCCTGTTTTTATATATATGCATATAAATTGATGAAAATGATTTAATATAATTATTGATAATATTATACCTACAAATTAATTACAATATTTTAAATTAACAATATGTTATTATTACGCCTGCATGTTTAAAATAGTCATTTTATATTATTTTTACTATATCATATAATGTATAAGATTTTACAATTGTATTTAATTATATTGTAATTTTTTCATTTATAAATCAATATATTTTATATTGTTTGCACAAAATTTAAAACAATAACTTAACATGAAACATACAATAAAATTAACAACTTCCAAAATCGTCAAATTTCAAAAATCAATATAAACTTCAATACTTTAAAAGTAAAAAAAAATTATCACAAGCTTGTTATGAAAATTAATACTAAATATAAAATTTGCTCTAATTTATTGGCTATTTTTCTATAAAAAAAATTTTTCATCTATGTCTACTATAATCATTTGTTGTAATTTTTTCACTTATGAAATTCATATAAAATCAACATCATTTATGAATAACTGTTTAGTTATATTGATTATTATTTAAGAATCAAAATATTGTTCATAAATTACAATCATGGTATTTTTGGTTTAATAATTATTATAATAATTATAATTTATATTAATTATTTGTAAGTAACTAAAACAAATTCATTTTTTAGAAGATATGAGTTTGTTATGTATGCTTTGTAATTATTTATGCATTGATGTAAAATGTAGTTAAATTAAAAAGTAATAGTACCAATACTTTTATTATTCAGCAAAGAAAAATAATTATTTATTATTTAATCGGTATTTTGTTTATTTTTTTATCATCATTATGTATAGAAATATAAAACAGTAACCCAACATGCCAAAAAAATTTTGTAAAATACAGAATTTGCAAAAATGTCATATTTGAGAATACAATACAAAATTTGAGTGAATAAAAATTATTGAAAATTTTCATTTAAATATTAACTCAGTCTTAAACGTAATTATTCATTTAATTGTACTACAACCCTTTGTTTTACTGTTGAAATTAGTTCCTAAAATTTTCAGTGTAAAAATCCTTTTCAATTAATTACATGAATTGTGTCTCCAATGATGTAAATATTTTATTTTAATTTTTAAACCCTGGATTTTCGAAATTATTTCTGGAAAAATTCATATCTCGAAGATATGCTTATTTTGATTCATCAATTAGTAATACGTTTCTTTTATCACTCTTCAACTTTATACAAAAAAAAGACGCAAAGAACCGTAAATCTTTACTCTTGGAGTTGAAATTTTTATTTTTCTAAAGTATCAGTTTAAAAAGTGTGTCATTGAAATTCCTGATTAGCCAAATTTTAGAAAAATTTAACAACCAAATTTCAATTATATTTTAGCTTGAAAATGAACAGTAAATTACACTCAATTTTAAAAATTAAATATTTTACTATTTTGAAATCTAAAGCAGTTATTTTTGGAATTCACTTTACCAGTAAATTTCCTAATTTTTTTTTCAACCTCATAGTAAATAAAATATGCAAATTCAAAACATACATTTTTTTGAATATTAGCACCTTGAAGAATAACTCAATTCGTTTTTTGCGACGTGCTCAAATTTAATTATCATGCAATAATTAATAATGTTAAAAAGACTGTTTTTATTCATACTTCCCTGTATTAATATTTTAATGACAGATAAAATTGTGCATTCAATTTTCAGCATTGAACCAAGTTACACTCTTGGGCAGAGTTGGTATTGACCCCCAAAAGCGTGGAACAGAGACTAGCCCAGTAGTTATTTTTTCCTTGGCAACTACCACAAAATACTCTGGCTCTGGTTAGTAACTACATTTCTTTCCATTATTATAACAAATTTACTTTTTTCAAAATTTCGATTGATTTCAATACGACCAAATGAAACTTGCAGTATCAAGTTTTTAAACTCTCTATAATAAACATTCAAAAAATACAGCGATCATGAAAATTTTTGTCATAAGAATTAAAATTGTAAAATCTCTTAACTGAAACTAAAATTTTCTAGGCGACGATTCAAAACGAACGGACTGGCACAGAATTTGCGTCTTCAAACCTCACCTTCGAGACACTGTCTACGATTTCTTGAAGAAAGGCAACCGAGTACTGGTAAATGGTCGTGTGAGTTATGGGAAAATAACAGATCAAAGTGGAAATGATGTCAACACAACTGCCATAATCGCCGATGAAGTTATTATGTTGGCATCCTAGTTTCCTAATTTTTTAGCATTAGCTTTTTACCTTCCAAACAAACTAAAAAAAGTGTACATAAGAATAAATTGATCTTCAATACATAAAATTTTGGTGTCTTTTGTTAGGTTAGCTCAAATATTAAATTATTCAACAATTATAAATCTAAATTTGATGATTTCGACTTTTTTTTTTAATGAAGTACACCAAAGATGAATTTTCAAACCATATTTTTCTATTTTAAATGTTTATTTTGAACGGAAAGTTAATAATTTTACTCAAAGTGCTTGGAAATAAATAAATGACTCCAGGTTTCTTAATAAGTAAATATTTCTATATTTACATTGTTCCATCATCGATTTTTTGTTCCATAACGGATACAAGATAATAAAAATTATCGATAATGCTGGAAATTTTACAACGTGTCTTTCATACAAGAAATCGCCTTCGTACAAATTTTTTCCTTTTCATCTGTGCCCCGATGCTAATTATTTACACCGCCCAAGGGTTTCACATTTCTGTTTTTATAAACTCAATTTACAGCAGTTTCTCGTTTTGCCACGAATTCATTGTCTGTAGAATTGAAGAACATTATATTTAATTTCCATGCTTTTATCTGTTTGGGTTTGGATTTAGGACTTCAACAGTCTTCAGATTTTTCAAAAATAAAATATTCCAAATTCTTGAAATCTGTAACAGTACTTGTCACTATTCAATTCGAGAATTATATAATGAAATGTATTCTTCCCTCCAATCCAAAAATTTTCGGAGTTCTCTTATTTTTAGACAATGAATTCCAGGCAGTACCCACACAGCAATTATTTCAAAATAAACTAATTTCAATCATCTATTTACATTCTTAACAAACATTCCTCAAGAAAATCATTTTCCAATTCCAGTACACTCTGATCAAAAAACTCAACACTCAATCCAGGGAAGAAGGCGAAAAAACATTTTTTTTTTGAAATTTTTAAATGAGAACTGCCAATTATTTCCAAGCATTTACGGAAAAATGTTACTGTTCTACAAAAAATCTTCATTAAGCCTTCACCCCAGACCAAATTTTTGCTGCGTGGGCCCGAAAAATTCTCGGATTCGATCCGTAATTTTCTACCCTCATCTATATATTTTACGGAGATCACAGTTATACAAGAATTCAGACGCGGGTTCCTCATATTTGCTCCTCAATTTCAATCACTTGCGCACCAGGAAATAATTCGTTTCGATTTGAGCCGTGGAATGTACGCTACAATCGACCACATCCAACAACGTAGAAAATTTAGTTATAAATTTTGGTAGTAAAATATATATCCATATATATATAATATCTATATATGTATATATACGTCTATTTTCATTTAAACTTTGTCATATATATATAATATATATAATAAATCCATGTGTCAACTCTGGCCCCGGATTTCCCATAGAATACTCTCACTCTGTTTCACTCTCATGCAAATTATTCATTAAAGTTTCTATTTACATGGAGGCCTTAGAAACTAGGGTACGCTCAACTTAAGCACTAAGCGAAAATCGCGTCACGTTTCGATACATTCTAGTAATTATAGGCTGTAGGTTCCTTTTTTGGGGATGCGAATTGATTTTAAAACAAATTCTTCTTAGATCCAAAAAAAAATTTTCAGCTTGCAAGTGGAGAAATCAGTAGAATACTAATAATACTAGATGTTATTGTAAAAAAAAGAAACGCTAAGAATGGTAAGAATATTGACAGTCCATCAAGTACTGAATCCTTTTTTAGAGAATTTGTTCAAATATTTATAAAAATACACTGGAACAAAACCATGAAATATATTGTATCCTTGAGAATTGAATTCTATAGATCTATAAAAAAAATCCAATATAATCTGGAAAAATTTACAAATTGTAGAAATATTATATATACAAAAAATATATTTTGAATAATAATAGAGTTTTTGTATTTTCAGTTTTTTTTTTTGCATTTAACAGACTCTATAGAAATTTTTAACATTTTCTTAGAATTCTGGAATTCAAAGTTTCATAGTTTTTATTTATCAGATGCAAAAGAAATTTCAAATATTTTTCTAGAATTCTTGAATTTAAATAGGTTGCAATATAGATCAATAAAATTCGATGCTCTGTAATTTGAAATTTCATAGATTTCCAGCATGTTTTTAGATTTTTCAGAAAAAAGTAACATAATATATTTCTAGTACTTCGAAAAATTCTAGTACATTTTAGGATTCTCAAAATTCCCGAATTTGAATAAATTTTTTGTTTTTTGAAAGACATAGATTTTGTATGTATGTTTAGTTCCTTTTTCAGTATTTATCAGATTTTGTAGAAATTTCCAGTATTTTTTCGATTTTTCAAAAAATATTACATTCATAATTTTCTAGTATTCTGAAAAAGTTCGCAGACTTCTAATATTTTTTTTAGATTTTTCAGAAAACATTATTTTCATATACTTTTAATATATCACAAAATTCCAGTAACTTTGAAAGAATCCTAGTGAATTTTGGTATTTTCAGAATTTCTACAATTTTACAAAATCGTTTTCCCAAAAATTTTCTACTGTTTATATAAATACAGTTTTTGGTATTCCAGTGATCTTTTTAGGATTTATCAGAATCTATAGGAATTTCTAGTATTTTTCTAGATATTCAGAATTTGAATGAACTTAAATATAGATCACTCAAATTCAATGTTCCAGAATTCAAAATTTTCGTAGATTTCAAGCATTCCATGAAATTTTTCAGAAAACGTTACCTGCACATTTTTCTAGTATTCTAAAAAATTGCAGTAACTTCTGGTACCATCAGAATTTCCAAGCCTTCACAAAATTGTATAACATTACATTAGGTTCATAGAGTAACGAACAATATTTGTAATCCCAAGTATAATTCCTTTCGAAACCAATCCCCCCCCCCCTTTTTTTACGGACCCTGCAGCCTTTAATTAATTATTCTTGGCACAGTGTTTTTCGCCCTTGGCGATGGTTTCGTTGTCGATTTCGTTTCTGGGCGCCGCATTTTTCGAGAAACAAAAAGTCTTTATTTATATTATTGTCCTCATAGGATCACGTCACTTTCGCTCCTCGGTTTCGGGGTCGGTTTTCACGAGGCTGTAGGGATGACCTTCGACCTCGTGGTCGATCTTGGCGTGGTTGTAGGATTGACCTTCGGATTCGTGGTCGACCTTGGCATGGTTGGTGTACGCGTGGCTGCGGTACTTGGCCGGGGGGTCGTGGAGGGAAAGGGGTTGCTGGGGCTCGTTGAACTGGCTCATGCTGGACATGGACAAGTCCGTGGGCATGTCCATTTCGGGTTCCACCCCGTTGCTTGAGAGGGCGACGTCGTCCTCTGGTTCCGACTTGATCCTCATCTGCTGTCGCAGCAGCGATATGTTCTTGATGTTCTTCAGTTCCGTTGGGTTTCGCAGGAACCTGGGGAAAAATTTTTTGGTACAGTAAGGATTAGAGATTGGATGTTTTTGGGAAAGGAATTTAGTTCCAATGAGCGTTGATGACATGGCAGAGGGCGCTCACGGTGCATCAGAGTGAAAGGCGGGAATTCAAAACTCTAATATCAAGTTACAAGAGAAATTCATATTTACTGTAAATTATTAATTGAAAATACACATAATGACCGATATCGACATCAACAAGTATAACTTGAAAGAAAAAGCGTAAAATTATTTTCCGTTTTCTCAATGTGCTACACCAGCGCCACCTACCATGTACTCAACTCTCAAACAGAACAAAATTCCTTTTTCCTATTGCTTCTCATGTGAAAACATAATTAATTTAATTTTCTCGTTGTATGTCATTTTACTCACTGGTAACAATGGCGTTCTCCCTGGACTTTCCTGAGGATGTTGACGCGGTAGTAGTAACGAAGGGCCCTGCTCATTTTGTCGTAGTTCATGGAAAGGTGGTTCTTCTGGATGCCCCAAAGCCGGGCGAGTCCCGGGGGGTCTACAATTTTGAACACTCCAGTATCACGGTTTTTCCACGCTATGTAATTTGTGTAACGCTGCGCGGGGTCGTTGAGCAATTGTTGCAAAAAGTCCCAAAGAAGTCTTCCATCTTGAAGAAAAATCACGTTCATGTCAATAAAATAATTATAATAATAAAACCATACCCAGTGAACATTCGTGATATCATGACATGTCATGACATCATAGTGACATCACGAATCTTTATAATATATATCCACAACGAAAAAGAACCTACTTGTATTAGGCTCAGGCGAGTCACTAGGAAAGAACTCCCGAGCTGAGCTTGCGGTCCCTGGCCGGTATGCCCCGGGGGTGAGGGGCATTATGGGACTGGGCTGGTCCTTGACGCAGACCTCGCTGAGTCTCTGTGCGGCCAGGGCGGTGGGGGTCGCGGGGGGGCTTCCGCTGTTGGCCTGCTGGAGGTTGTCCTCGTCGGAGTCGCTCCTGTAGACCTGTCCAGGTTGCCCCGGGTCGGCGTGGGCGGGTGAGCCTGCCTGGCTGTCGACCGAGGGCGCTGGCGACAGCGTCACCGAGTTGGCAGACATCAGGGACGCCAGGTTGGCCGCCGCGTAAGGACTGTCGGCCCAGGTCGGCGTCGGTGGGTGCGAGTGAGGGCTCAGGGGGTAGGACGAGCCACCCCCCATCGTCGGCCTCGTGGGCGTCACGGGGCTACTTGGCATGCACCTCTGAAGCTGGTTGAAATCGCGAGTCAGCATCGTGAGCACGTTGTGCAGGACATCGCCGGCGCCAGGGCAACGCTCCCCGAGGTCCGACTTTGTCAGCAGGTGAAGGGCCTTGCCGTTCATCTGGAACATGTCCATGTCGATCTGGGGCAAATCGAACTCCCGCTCGGCCCAACGCAGGAACGACGCCACGTCCTCCCGGGACCATAATCTGGGGTCCGAGGCTGGGGAGAAAAGGAAAAAAGGGTTTTAGTCAGGTTTTTTGGGTATTTGAGAGGGATTTTCAATTTCTTTTTTTTTTTTGTGATTTTTAGGTTAATTTTAGGTGATTTTCCATGTTTTGAATATTTTTAAGAATTTATATGGAAAGTGATCAAAGTGGAACATTATTTCAAGTAATATACCGCGTTGTTGTTTTACCACGTCTGTGTTGCGACGGTCGGAATCCGACCGGATCGCCAAATAAAATTGAAATTACATTAAATAATGTAAGATAATATTGTGAGTGACTTTTGGGTGGATTTTGTATAATTTTCTATATTTTGAACAATTTCGAGAAAAAAATATAGAAAATGATCAAAGTGGAACATTATTTTGAGTTATATACCCCATTTGTTTTGTTTTACCAGGTTTGCGTTGCGACGGTCAGAATCCGACCGGATTGCGAAATAAAATTGAAATTTAACTAATGTAAGATAATGTTTCGATACTTCAATTTCAAAATCGCAGAATGTTTTATTATGATTCGAATATTTTCCACTCATTTCGAACAATTTTTGATGTTTATTGCTAGATTCAATCATTATCTATTTTATCGAATTTCGACTGTTAGATTTTTGAAAAATTAATGAATATAATGAAAATAGGAACAATATTATGTAAGAAATTTTGAGAATTTTGAGAATATTAGTTAAAAATTTAATTTACTTAATTACTTTCGAAATTTAGTGAAAATAAGGGTACGAGACTGCGGAAGAAAAGAAAACAAAGAAATTTTCTTGAATTTTTGTTTTTTTAGAGGGATTTTCATATTGCTTCGAGTGATTTCTAAGTGGCGAGAATTCCTAATATAAGTATTATTATTATTATTATTTTTACTATTAATATTTCATATTAAGACGATACGGAAGACTGCCTGGGACTGTCTCTCTTGCGTTGCAGTTGGTTCCGGGTCGTCTTAATATTCTAATTTAATTTATGATGAACAATACTTTGCTACATATTGATCCAGCTAATACATTTAAAAATTATTTCCTATATTTACATTATCATTTTCATTTCTAATAACTTTACAATGATTTTTTGCTATTCGTACAATTAGCAATATTACGAAAGAAAGATAATAAAAAATGATTAAAATTGGACATGAATTTAACTAAAAAACATTATGTCTACAGTCTTTAATTTTGAATAAATAAAATTATTGTTCGTTGGCATTTGTTTCTTTGAATTTAATAAAAATAGAAAATATAAATTTATCAATGCTTAACAAAATCTGAGTAAAATGGATTTCATTGATATTCAGAAAATGAGATTTTGATCATTTTAAAATATAAATAAATTTTGAAACTCCCAGAAACTTCCAAAATCTATTAAATGGAAGAAAATAAAACGATTGTACTTATTCCTTTAAAAATTTGAATAGAATAAAAAATTGTATCTAACTGAATGAAATTCGATAAAAAATTAGATTGAATGAAAATCGAAATTTTTCAAAAGACGAAGAATCAATCTCATCATAAAAAAGGATTCGAAAAATCCAATTATACAGAGATTAAAAAAATTAACTTAAAAATTTATCGAGAATAGTAATAATTCTGTGGCTTCCCGGAATAACAGACAAAGTCACTTCTGCCATAAGGCTCATTTTACATGATACACTGATAAAATTTTAAACGTTATAGCATCTGTGACTTGGACTGTTATGCTGGGAAGCCACAGAATTATTATTAAACGTTACCATCATTTATCATCATTGTTATTATTTTTATTTAAGAAATAATTATGAAATAAAGAGTAATTAAATGAAACGTAAATAGTAGCAAAATGATTGTAACAAAAATGAAACTGAACAACATAAACCGAATCAATATTTCTTGTTCCTCGATCATTTTAAACAACTCTTTAAATGTATTCATTGTTCATTAAACATTTAAAATATTTTATTTATCTTTTACTTTCATCTACTTTTGAAACAATCTATTTATCTAAAGTAATAAAAACAAAATTAAATTAAAGCCAAGCAAAACTGCAATGAAATAAAATTTTATTTCAATTAAAGTAAGTTTTGCTCATTAAAAACAATTTTTATATTCATCATTCTTTTCATTCATTCGATACATATTTTATTTGAAATTTTGTTTATTATATCACTAACATACTTGCATAATAAAATGCGATTCAAACGAGGCGACAAATCACTGAAACAATATTTCGAAACCTCATGTAAATTTTCTTGAAATGAGTGAATTTTATTGATATTCAAAACGCATTTACGTTCGGTTATCATAAATAGATCGCCGGGCACGAAATCAACTAATTGTGTAATTACCCGCGAAAACGCCGGAAAATTTTTGTCCCGAAACAAAACTAACCGGGAAAACGCGCCAATTTCGA
The DNA here is from genome assembly GCA_028476575.1 of Platygaster robiniae. Taxonomy (NCBI): domain Eukaryota; kingdom Metazoa; phylum Arthropoda; class Insecta; order Hymenoptera; family Platygastridae; genus Platygaster; species Platygaster robiniae. The sequence continues at coordinate 755,911 of CM052022.1, forward strand.
ATGCGCTTAATTAGCCTCGTCTCGTCTATAACCAGTTTCACGTGAATAACAAACGTGCGACGAATGTTAATAGAAAATTTGCCTCTGGCGTTATTGAAATTCATTTGTCGAGATTCTTCAACGCGTGCGAGAAATCGGCGAATGAATTAACGATCGGAAATTCGTGTTTTATGAAGAAAATTGAAGTGTATTTTAACAAAAGTCGTCCACGTTTTTCATAATTTTTAAAGTTTATGAACGTTTTTCTCAAATACACATTTCGGAAAAATAAGATAAAAATGATTGGGATTTACTTTTAAGAATACTTCTACAGTTCCTGCAAATTATTCGAATGAATGAATTTCAATTTAGAGTTAACGAACGTTGATTAACGTCATGAAATGTTCATGATTGTAAATTTGGAGTAAGAATTTACCTAAACTCGCTGGTAAATGTGTTTTTACATCCAGAAGAGGGTTGGGTGGCGGGTGGGTCGACGAGGAAAAACCGGGGGCCGACCCATACCGCCAGAGAAGGTCCGAGGGGTTGAAGAAAAGGGATATTCTCGGGGGAATACGGGAATCCATTCCCGTCATTCCACCAGCGGTAGAAACCGGCGGCAACGGTGGCAACTGAATGTTCGGCAACAATTTCATTACACCTCGTTTACCTCAGCCCCGAGAATTTCACCTGCAACGACAAAAAAATCCAACCGATTCGTCATACAGTGCAACCTCGATTCAAGAAATTCATAAATTTATAGTATAAGCAACACTATATATGCAACATATATAAAGTCTTCGAAAAAACTGTATGAATGCGTATAATTCATGTTATGTAACACAAATGTTATGCAACGTGATTATAGTATGTTATGCAACATAACTACATCATGTTATGTAACACAAATATGTCACGCAACATGATTATACTATATTATGTAGTATAATTATATTATATTATGTAACAAGTATATTGTATCTATGTAACGTAATTATATCATGTTATTGCGAAATTATTTTAAAAGTCATTGAAATAATACATAATTTATGTAAAAAGGAATTCATCCAATATTTCATGCATATTGTCCTAACAATAATAATACAAACAAAAATAATAATTAGTATTGTAATAACTATAGCAACAATATGATTGTAACAATGAGAAAATTGATAGAAAAGTTTAAACATAAACTTAAATTTAAATTTATGTGTTTCAACATAATTACATTATGTTCTGTAACACAAATATGTTATGCAACATGGTTATACTATGTTGTGTGATATAATTATATTATGTTATGTAACAATTCTATTTTAATTACGTAACACAATTATAGCATGTTATTACGAAATTATTTTAAAAAGTCATTGAAATATGCATAATATATGTAAAAAGGAATTCATGTAATATTTCAAGCATATTATCCTAACAATAATTACACAAATAAAAATAATAATTATTGTTATAATAATTACAGTAACAATATGATTATCAAAATAAGTAGATTGATATAAAAATTTAAACTTCGTAAGAATTATTACATTTTTGCAGTAGAAAATTGTGAAATAATCAGTATTTTGGTTTTACAGTACTTTGTTAGTAACAATTCAAAGTATTGCATTTATTTCTGGAAAAATTGAGTTAGGTGCAAATTAAACAATTTTACAACATATGTAGTATTGAAAATATAATAGATGAAATGAGCGATAAACAAACGAAATATCGTGAATTCTGAAAAATTATCGGATATTCTGGAATTTGAAAACCCCAAGATTTATTTTGAAAAAAGAACTTCGAATACAAGCAACGAATTTTCTTATATTTCTGTAAAAGAAATATAAATAAATAAATATCCTGAAATATTTTAGCTGTTTTACATTAAGTTTTAAAAAATGAAAAAATTGTTTAAACTATTCTAAATAACTATGCGTTTTTTTTTTCTGTAAAACTGCTTTAATCGAAAATACTGAATTTTTTTATTGAATGTGAACCTACGTACACGATTTTTCATGGAATAGAAAACATTTATTATCTGAGATATCTCTACAGGACGTTTGCTCGAAACTTTTTATCGATTTCAGTGAACGGTGACAATGAAATTATTCACTAAGTCAATAAATTTGTTTATTTTTACGTCACCTGAGATTCCCGGTGATTTTTCAAAAATAGTCAATAAAAATAAAAAGGAATAATTATTTTCTCATACATATCATAATCTAGTTTTAAATAATTGTAAATTTCGGAAAAATTATTATTAATTGTTGACTATCTAGAAATTTTTATTCAAAAACGAGATTTTTTTCATAAATCAGAAAATAGATCAGGATTTTAGAAAATTCCAAAAATTTGACTGAGATTTACGGTGATTTTGGAATACTCTTCAAGGATTGAAGATTTTTATTAAAAAAAAAAAAAACCTCATGCACATTTTAAAGATGGAAAAAAAGTTACGATTTTCTCTACAAAATCATCAAACGTTTTCTGACATTCTACAATTTTTTCTAATTTTTTAGAATGGTTAATCATTCATTTTGAATTCTCGATGTTTTAACATTTTTAATTTTTCCAATATTTGTGTAATTTATTGAGAACTGCTGTGATTTTTAAATACTTTTCGAGTTTTTGTGATCGTTATACAAAAATAAACAAAATTTTGTACATATACTATAAAACAAAAATTATAATGAACATAATATACAAAATAATCAATATTTTCTGGAACTCTAGATATTTTTTTAATTAAGTAGAATTACTCATGATCTTTTCAACTTCAAAAATAAAATTTCCATTTTTGAATACAAATCTTTTCTAAAATAACATAACTATCTCAAATTTTTCGACTTTCTTTTTCATTTTCGATGTATTTTTAGTATTTAAAGAATTTATCCAAATTGTTAAGATTTTCCATAATTTTTTACAACTCCAAGTTCTATTTGATTTATTTTAGATAGTGAACATAATCTACAAAATGACTTATAAACATGTTCAAAAATTCCAAAAATTTCAAACATAGTTGGAACTACTAAAAATTTTCCCATTCGGGAGTATAAGTTCAACTCTTCAAGATTCTTGCAAAATTTTTATTCATGTACCAAAAGTTATCCAGGCTGATATTAATATGATAATGAACACCCCCCCCCCCCCCACTCCCAAATTACAAAATATCCAAAATTATTGCATAATTTTTCAGGAAATACAATTTTCTCCTAAAATTTGTGTCGTACATTCTACAAATTCTCAAAGAATATGCTCAAAAAAATGCAAAATCTTTGTTTCAATCCTTAATAATATAAAAATGAACAAAAATTGGGAAAATCTCGACTGCTTCGATTTTTATAATGTAATCCAAGACCAAAAAGGAGGCGGTCGAAGGAAAGTCAATAAGCCGCGCGTCTCCTCCGGCCTCCGTATTAACATTGAATGTAACGGCATAAAAATTGACGAGAAGGCAGGAAGAGTGTATCCGCTTTGGAGGCAAGATTTACATAACGCGATTCAATAGAAGCCGCTACACTTCCGTCGTATTTGCCCCAAGACGCGACACAACGAAACAAGCAAGTCAACTGCGCCAAGAAACACGGCAAAAATCAATAAAAAATCAAAATTATTTACAAATTCTTTCTCAAATTTCGTTTATTTTGTTCTTACTACTGATTTCAAAGTTGCTAAATATCATTAAAAAAGAAAATAAGATATATATTGAAATTAAATTATAAATTTGTGAGAAAAAATGTTTAAATAATGCAAATTTTGATTGTTAGAAGATTAATAACTAACAATAAATAAGTGTCTAATTATAGGATATTAGAAAGTGACGTTAGAATCTTTTGGTTTAAAAGAAATTTGAATCATTTTTTCCATGCACCCATGTTGCTCCATTTTTCTGACCTTAAAAGGTCAAAACTTCCTTTTTTTTATTATTAACATCATTTAGAGGCTATAAAAAAGGTTATACTTCTGAATAAATAAAGATTTTTTGCGATAAGACTAATTACTGTAAAATATACAGTATGCCTTTCTTTGGGCAAGGACGAAAAAACAAATCTAGTAATTTGTTAGAAAAAATATCCAAGATCTTCAGTTTTTGATTTTTCAAACATTTCTAATAATTAACGAATAGTTTCATTTTCCAATTATACAGTCTTGAAAATTTAGGTCACTATCCTTTTGTTCAAACAAACTTTAAATTTTTTGTCGTTGCGCCCGAATTTCTTCATTTTTCTAACTTTAAAAGTACAAATTATCAATTTATTTGTTTCCAAAATTATTGTTCAGTAGTGTAAAAGGTTTTACTCTTGAATAAACATTTTTCGCAATTATATCAATAACTGTATATTTTACATGAACTGTGAAAAAATTGGCTTTCCGTTGTGCAGAGACGGAAAAACAAATCTAGGAAACTGAATCGACGAGATAGGCTTTATCGCGATGACGGAAGTCGAATAAAAAATCGGAAATTATTGACGCGATTGCGGCCTTCGCCGAGCGCCACGTGAACGCTTGTCCGCGTCTTTTTCCGCGTTTTTCTTTTCCCTTGTTTCTCGCGCTTCCGTCGCTCCGTCAGCAAGTAATCATTTTTCGACGCGTCGTTTGTCTCGATTCAGACTCAGGGCCGGCGAAAAATGATTTTTCCGGCTGAATAAGATTTAAGACCGAAACAATTGAGAATAATATTCATGTAAAGTATTATTTATTCGAAAAATATGCATAACAATGTTTTGAATTCATTTCGTGTATTCATAATTAGGAGTGAAATGATGTTTACAGAATATACAACATATCCCCACAATATAGCATGTTTGATGATGGGCCTGACGTACATTTACAAAAATAAGCAAAAATATATTTAAGGGGTTATATACCTTTTTGGGCGGACGTATTGAGGATGGTTTGGAGTAGCTTTTAAGGAATGTAGCAATAATGCTATGTCACGAAAGTTATAGTTTTTTAATAGTGTGTTGTCCACTTGAAAAAAACAAGTATTTGTTCATAAAAAAATATCAATAATTGGCGGAATTCTGGCCCTTTCCCCGAAACAACATTTTTTTTTGAAGAGGCTTGAGGTGACCACGATGCAAGTCGAACAAGTCAAGTTTAATCAGAAAATCCAAAAAATTTCGTTAGTCTAGGATTGTATCTAGTTCTTGAACGATCGATTTTTTATAAAAAAAGTTTTATTTTGCAGATGAGAATTTTTTTAATTCAATTTTCGGAGCTCAAAAAATCAAAATCACGGGAAAAACGCTCTTGCATACAGGAAAAAACGTAATATTCATTTTTTCAATCGTTCAAGAATTTAAAAATGGAATTCGTGAGGTGTCAACTATTTCGAGACGTTAAAAAAAAACATCATTAAAATGTTCATAAATTTTGTAGATCTTGTTCATCATATTTTTCGAAATAAACACGTAAATGTTTTTTTGTTGTTTAAAGAACTGGAAAACTCAAGAAATATTCATAAATCATGTAAAATCGTAATGACGAAGAAATATTCTTAAAAAATGTTAAAAGTTTCAAATACTCAGTGTTACATCTAAAATTTATAAAAATGTCAATAATTTCAGAAACATTGTAGATTGTTGTCATTATCATATTTTTTCTTAAATTATGTATGCAATGTTTTTTTTTTTTTCATTTGGTGAAAATAATTTGGTAAGTATTTAAAAATTATGAAAAGTTGGTAATTTTTTTATGAAATATGTAAAAATGAAATATGCAGTTTGTATCACATGAACAATAATTATGGAAAATCGAATAAATTGTAAATTATAAATAATCTATAATGTAATAATGTTGATTGATTACTGAAAATCTCGAAGTTGTAGTAGTAAAATTCAAAACTGTCGAAAATTCAGAGAATTTTAGGAAATGTTCATAAATTTTGTGGACTGTGTTCATTATTATCATATTTCTTGAGAATAAGCATGCAAATGTTTTTTTTTTTTTTTTTTTTTTTCATTTGAATAAACATCTTAAAAACTTGGAAGCTATCCAAAAATATGGAAAATTCTCATGAGTTTGAGAAATTTTCATAACATTGGGAAAGTTTTGAATAGTGTCTAACATTTAATAAATTTTATAATTTCAGAAACCAAAAGATAATGAAAATTTCATGGAATCTGAATAATTCTTCGAAATTTGATGAATTGGTAGAAAATATCAGGAAATGTTCAATAATTTTGTAAGTTGTGTTTTTTTTTTGAAAAATATGAAAGATGGAAGTCAGTAACATTCATAACGTTCCAAAAAATTCGTATCACATTTAAAATTGTGGAAAAAAAAACTTTATACTTCAAAAATTTCGTCAATGACTTTTTAAAAGTGCAAAAATTGTGTAAAATTCCAGAAAACGTCCATAAATTTTGTAAATTGTGGGAGACTTTGAAAATTCCTGTAAAACTACAGAATCAGTTTCAAATTCTAAAAAATGTTGAAAATAAAAAATGCTAGACATAAAGAGACGGTCAATAATTCCGAAAATTTTAATGAAAAATCTCGAATTTCATAAAAGATTGTTGAATCATGTAAATATTGAAAAGTTTTGAGGATTCAGTAAAACTATAGTTTCTAAATCCATACATTTTCCTAATAAATAGTAATACTTTTACATTTACATCCACATTTTACGTCTCTCCTATCCAGAATAACACTTGGCGCATTCCTTCCTTTGAAAAATTTTCCATGCTATCTTAGGCCTTCCCATTTCCCAATAATAATCTTTTATCTAGAAAATGGCCTTATTCCAAAAGAAAAATTCCAATCCAACAACCCAAGAAACGACACTCGAAGTTTGCTTTGTTCAAAAAAATCCTCCATTCAGTGTGTTTAAACAGCGTAAACAAATAAAGAATCTCCAAACGCGACTTCCGGTTCACTTAGGTTTCACTTCCTGAACTCATTTTTCACGTACAATCCTCCCTAATCCCGGAAGTTAAAGGCGCCAGCAAAAGTTTATATCAAATTATGATGTAAATTTATCATTTATATCAAAAAACATTCCTTAAAAGAAAATAAATTTAAACGAATATCTGAGTCACTTCATCAAATTGATCAGTTTTTATGCAATCATTTGCATTTAAAATGATACAAATCACTTTTCTTGCTGTTTTTTTTTTTCAGTTTTCCGTGATTTTCTTACAGAATGACATTTTCGTGAAAATCAGTTTTACATGCAGTTCAGACTTGGGGCACACGAAGAAGGAAATTCCGACGCGCTTTGTTTCTCAAAAGGAGGTGCGCGCACGCGAGGCAACCGGTCAACCGGAAGTTCCGGTTGAAGAAAGGGGCCGAGGGTGGGGATTATGGAGGGGTGAGGTGAGGGGAAAGGGGGGGGGGGAGAGGAGGGTGACCTCGTATCCATCTTTTCCTCCTCCGCTGTCTCAAGAGTCGCCTTTCTTCGAGAATTCCCGACGACGGTGGTTCTCTTATTTTTCAAATTTATGTATTTTTCATGTGCCTCAAGTTCCGAACGTTTGAAATTAAATCGAAGAAGGTCAATGTGGGAGAAAATAATTTTCCAGCTGTTTTCGAATCAACAACTAACTTGATACTCCCCAAAAAAATATTCGTCACACTTCCTGTCATGATAAAAAATCGAAAAATTGATTTTAATTTTAGTATGATTTTCAACGTTTGGTACTCCAGGTAGATGTATTTTTGGATTTAACATCTGTATGATCCTAATTAATAATTCTCCAAACTTATTCTAATCTTTCTGAAAACACTGTACTTGACAATATTGCAAAAAATACAATATCAAAGTGACATATATTTGAAAAAACAAACTTGAGACACTTTGGTCAGTATATTTCTATGATAGTTATGAATTTCTCAAGTTCAGTTTAATTTTCAAAGTTCAGAAAGCTCCGAATGCTTTGAGTTGAAAATTTTATAAAACTATGCACTGAAACATAAAATAATGTATAATATTTACATAAATACTAAAATTCAAGAAAAATGACGATGATAAGAATGTCGAAGGCATAGATCAAATGACAGAATACAACGACTACTTCGAGAGTCATTTTCCACTCTGATTGTAAATTGTGAAAACCTGACTTGGAATATCAATTTTAAAACTGGTATTTCACAGTTGCGTTTTACGCATCGTTCCCTGGGTTTTTTCTGTATTTTATTTTTCCTACTTGCATTTTCCTGGCAACTTATTTTGTTAACCCACTTCAGATGTAAACTAGAGAATCAAAGAACACGACTTTTTTTTTTTTTTTTTTTTTTGATTAACTGACAATCTCATTTTCAATCTCCTATCTTCTAAAGTTTAAAATTCTATAAATGTATTTTAGATTCCATCACACTTAAATTCTTTACAGTAGAAAAATAGACCTTTAAAATTAATGTTCTACCAGATAGAAAATTGACAATTCAATGTTACAAAACTAATGATTATAAATACCAGAATCGCGAAGAATTCGATGATCGAAGAATTTTCAAATATTTATTTGGATTAATTATTATCAAAATTATAAATTTGAGAACCGTAAAAATTTAGAATCATTAGATTTTTTACTCTAAAAGTCGAGTATCTAAAATCATTTACTGTAGCATTTTTATATGTGCCTGAAGTTCCAAACGTTTTAAATTAAACGAAAAAATGTATAAGTTGATAGAGGAGAAAAAATTCTCTATCTGCTTTTGATCGTAACAACAAATATGATGCTCCCCAGGAAAATATTTGTCACACATCCTATCATGATAAAAAATAGAAAAATTCATATATTTTTCATTTTCGTTTAATTTTAAACGTTTGGAACTTTAGGTACATCATTTTTATTCCCATAATTCCTAATCAAAAATTCATACTATGGGAATCCACAATTAGAGTTATATACATTCTGAAATTTCGAAATAGGTCAAATTGACACGAACAGTTGGTCGAAATTACGCAAGTCATCGTTGTCATTAGGATAATTAATAATTATCAAAATTTCTATAATTAGGAATTTTGTAGTTTCCTATCCTTGAATGGTTCATCGTGAATTTCTTTGTTTCATTCATTCCAAGTCTGGCTTTTTACATTCTACAATGAAATAATTTATAACTTCATCTAATGAAAATTGATACTGTATAATTAGGAGCTCTGAAATTCTTTGTTGCAGAATGAACAATTCTTTTATTCTCTTTTCAAAATTTCACAACTTTAGAATTCTGGATTCGATCATGTAAAATTCTAGTGTTTAATACCATAGTGCAAGATGCCAAAAATCTGTATTCTAGAACTTACAGTTCCTAGATACGATCTACTTAAATTTGGTCCCATGCAAATTTGTGTATTCTGAGAACTTAAACAGGATAAAAAGATGACTTTGAGGATATTTGGATGACTCACTGAAACCTGATGTTTGATTCATGAAATTGTGTAAAAGTGTTGATTAGCATTGTAGTACTCCTCTAAAGCGTTTATGGCAATGAAAATGAAAAACTTGAAAGCTCATTAACTTTTGCAGTAAGCAAACAGTCAACCATTTTGGACACTTTTTTTCATCCCACTGCAGATCATGCCAGATCTTACAAGTTCGTGTACGAAACCCTGCTAATAAAACGTCTGACCAAAACGGGTTGAAGTGAATAAAAATTCCGACTAAAAACGCCGGTTACTCTCATCACGCAAGACAAGATCTTCGTCGAATCAATAAAGCTCGCGCAATGCATGAAAACGTAACCGATTCATGAATAAAATATGAGGATTAAATAAGTTATTAACATGAGCGCGAAAAGGCGATAAGACGAGCGACAGAAGTGGAAGGGGAAAAAAGCGAGATGCAGAAGACGCGTTGAAATTCGCGATGATTATTACAATCATCGATGGAGGATTCGTCGCGCTCGTTTCGAATTCAAAATGGATCGAGATCACGCGACGAGAAAAACTGGGGCCTTGAACCTGGGACGTTTCGTAAACGACGGAATTGTTTTCGTTGACGGATAAATTGTGCCGAAGCTTCCGCGTGCGCGTCGGTAGTTTGTTGTGACATGACGTTTGCGGAACGCGACTTTTTGTCGCTTTTTTTTCAGATTGTTTTCAGGAAAAAGAAAGGCAGGTTGGAACTGGCTTGCTGAAGAATAATATCCGTGACAAGATCCCGGAAAAATTGGTATGCGCTGGAAAAAAGGTTCTTCTGAGAAGAAACGTTTCGAACGGGACCAAACCCGAAACAACGAAAACTTTCGTCCATTTTGCCAGTAGCTGGCAACGCAAAGTTGCCAAAATGTCAGAGATAATCTTCCTGAACAGCGGCAAAAAATTTGTGCTGTGGCAACAAGTTACTCTTCACCAACTTCCTGCACAAACAAATTGTCACACTCGAGACGTCTTCTCCCCGACCTCCAACTAGCCGTAGAAAAATTATCGGACCTGTCGGAATTTTGTTTTCAACATTTGACAACTGCCTATTAGACCGTGAAATCGAACTCATGCTGTCCCCCGATAAAGCTCGATCTGATTTTTCCCCATCTCCTGTGTTTAATCAGCTGGCGAGCTTCGGGGTCGATTCGCGCTGTTTTGCAGCGCGAGATTACGGAATCAAACGGAGGAGGGAAGTAAAAAAAAAGATGGACGACGCGTCTCCCGGGAAAGATAAAAAGTCGGAAAACAATGCGTCCGCCGGAGCAAACAAAGATCCCGTCTTGCCCCTCAGCCGGCGAATTCCTCTCTGAATAAAGGGGCGTGCACCGCCACGTGTGGACGGGACTTAACCATGCGCGACTGATAAAACTAAACGCCTCGGCGACGTGTCAGTGACCCTCTTCTCATCTTGCTCCTTCGCTTTCCGATCATCCCAATAGGGCTGAGAAAAAATTGATTTCATAGATTTTTCTTCTTATCGATGTTTTTCCCCAAGTTTTGGTCGTTCGTCTGTCAAGAGCTTGCCAGTCACGAAGGCAATTCCACCGAAATATCTTAGAGTCGATAGATGAAATCTTTGTTTTTGACGCAATGTTGAAAAAGCTCCAGTAGACATTGAACTTGTGACAATGGCACATCAAGTCTACAATGAGTGATCTGCTAGCACATTGGTTGGAAGACGTCTTCCAGCGATGGTTCCCAATAAAAGTGCACATTTAAGGTAACTTATTTTCTGAAAAAGGGTTTGACAGACTGCACTGTTCCAGAAGGAAGAACAAAGAGTGCATGCTGCAAGAAGACAACGACTCAAAACATCATAGCAATTTGTGCAATAGCTGGAAGGAGCAGATAGAAGTCAAGACTAGCCCTTTCAGATACCAGTCCTTTTGAAAACGATTGGTCTTCTAGGAAGAAGAAACTCCATCAAAAGGTTGTAGTCGTTACTGACTGCCAAACACTGTTTTAGCAGCAACAACAAACTGTAGATACTGCAAGAAGACAACGACTCAAAACATCATAGTAATTTGTGCAGTAGCTGGAAGGAGCAAATGGAAGTCAAGACAGCCTTCTCAGTCACCAGACGCCAGTTCTCTCGAAAACAATTGGTTCTTCAACAAGAGGAAACTCCGTCAAAAGATTCATGAAATGTGAAGATCCCTGCTACGTGAATTAGCTGAAACTACGCCCATTCCGGGCCATCATCGATGTCAATGATGATTGGACAACATACTGAAGTAATTGCCGTGTTATACATGAACAAAAAGAACTTGCATTAGTTAATCGCGAAGTGGAAATGGTCAACAATCATCGGAATCACCATCCCCCCATACGTTCCTCTTCCCCAAAAAGTTGATCAATTTTTAGAATTCTCAAGAAACCCCAATAATCGCGACGATCCCAAAACTTCCCAAAATAGTCAACGACCCTTCACATGTCCCAGATGGCGCCACGCGTTAACTGACTAAAAACCCGTAAAAAATCGCATGGGGAAGAAAAAAAAATGAAAAATATTCATCTCGGCCAAGAATGTAACGCCCTGGGAGACGTTGGGTATTGGGGGCACAATGTGGCTCCCAAGACGTGAATAATCTGTCACTGTGTATGTATACATGCTCTCTCTTTGCTCGAGAGCCTCCCCCTCTCCCTCTCGTTAAACTCTGTTTCTCTCGTTCCATCTCTCTCTCTTTCTCTTGCCCGGGTGCTTAAGGTCCTGTTCCCATGACGAGAAGCTGGTGCCGAGTGACGAGGGTGTACTGGGGCTTTTTATCGACTTCCGGTCGGCGTTACTTTCATGCACGTGCAGCCAGAGCCTCTTGCTCTTCTCTTTGAAACGGGCTCCGTGGCTCTCAACGCCCTGCGAGCGTAACAGGTTGTTTATCGCCCGACTCTTTTTGTTTCTGCCAGAAACGATCGCCACAAAGGCCCACCATCATGTACGTTGCAATGAAATATGTGAAAAAACACAATTTACAAGATTAAAGAACATTTTCTGACCTCCTACGCAAAGAACGTCATCATCGCATGAAAACAGTACAAAGAAATCATTCTAGATAAGCACGAAGAAAGTGTGCCAATAAATGAACCATAAAATTTTCCGTAACGGATGTAGTAAATGTAGATAGTAATTACTCGTACAATTTATCGGCGGAAACTCATTTTGTAGCTAATGCTTGATTGTTCGAAGACAATAGGAATTGCGATGTTTTTATCCCGCAATAACGTGATCATTTACGAAGTGTCAATTACTTCTTGAGCGACTCTTTGTGTTGCTTCCTCGGTTTCAAGAACCAAGTTACTTCGAGTGCTAGTCAATTTGGAACATGACACTTTTCGACAAAAATGAGATGTTATCATCAATCAATCATTTATTCATCCTTCTTACACAGAGTTTTCAAGTCTCATGTTTGCACAATCATTGCGTCAGTATTGGGACAATATTGAATCAATTCTTGAGTAAGACTTACGGCCTTAATCGTTATCATGCTTCGCGGAACTTCCTATGGTCACGATATTATCGAAACTGGGAAACAATCTCAATGCAACTTCTTCCACTTCGGTATCTCTGTAATGATCGAGGATTGCTGATAAGGTTATGTGATTCGTTGTTCTTACAACGATCGAAGCCGATGATGGATCAATGTGTCAACTCGGCATCAAATCTGCCACAATCGACACAATTCACAGACAGATAAGCGAATCAGTTCCTCCATCCACGATCTTCTTTCAGAAAAATGCCATCATTGCTGGGAAACCCTGTCACGTATTCTTGACGACTCGACGATGAAGCTCAAACCTCAACCATAGCTAATTCCAAAATTTCGACTACACCCCATTATTCCCTCATCAAGTCACCATGAATATCACGCTTTCATGGTTCCTGACCAAATTGCTTCTGAATGGCTCTTCTTATGAAGGAATGCTACAAAGTAGCCCATCAAAGACAGTCCTAACGACGGTCCAAAGGACCTCAAAAAAACAAAGAAACAGGCGAAAACTCCCAAAATCAGATACTGCGGGACCGTAAAATCCATGAAAAAAAGCTTCTCGAGAATACATTGCGGAGAACGTAGAAGGGCCAGTTCCACGTACACTCCGACCTCCGAGGGCGCCAATCAAAGGTGAAAATACCTTCAAGAGCCTATCCCTCTTTTTCATTTTTTGTTTCGCGAGTCTTTTTCGAGGGGGGGGGGGGATTTTTTCCCAGAAAGGGCTTATCATGGCCCGTCCTTTTTCTTTCGAGGCAAAAATCGGAGGAGCCGGGACAATGCGCGAGAGCTAACCTCTCGAGAAAACGTGTCCAGGCGTATTATGTTCCCGAGACACAATCCGTTACTGCGGTTTTGTCCTCTCCTTTCCAGCGGAACGACCTTTCGAAGGAAGGACGAGGTTCCCGGAACAGTGATAATCTCTCTGGTTTCTTTCTTCCTCCTCCCAAGACCCAACGGCTAAACGCGCCTGCACGTGCACTTCCGCGTTCTTCAAAGACATCGCCGACGCGAGTGTTTTCGGGGCTGGTTTTCTTTTATTTCTGGGTTTAATCGTTTTGGTGGAATTAAGTATACACTTGAGATTCGATTCAATGTAGTGGAGACGCTTGATCATGAATTGGGGTGAAAGGGGGGAGAAGAAGTGAGAATGCATCGATTTATGAATCGTAGTTTTACAAACTTGTGGATACTTTTAACAATTGATGGAAGTTATCTACATTTGATTAAATTATGAATTTCAATTTTTTATATTGAATGGTTTAAAAAATATTGCAGGTTTTTTGTAGATTTGAGGTGTTTTGGAAATGTTGAACAATATAGAATTTACGGACGTTCTCTGAAATATGTATCACAAATTTTTGGATTGTATTGAGAATATTGACAATCTGTAGGGTTTTTAATACATAGTTTGCTAATTCTTTGGAATTATAGCAATTTTTAACGTGATTAAAAAGAAGTAAGACTTTTTTGATTTTCAGTATATTATGAGTTTTTAAGATGTTTATAAAAAAATTGAAAGAAATCGTAGGAATTTTGTGAAGAAATATGATAATCAACACGATCTACGAAATTTACGAGTGTTCTACGAAATTTCACAAATTTTCAAAATATGTATTTTAAAATAATCAAAGAAACAAATCGTCAATTTTACTATACCTAGTGTTATTTAGTTTTTCAAAATTTTTCGAAATTTCAAACGTGATATAATCCGAAAAAAACTTCATATTGAATTAAAATTTGTTCTACTACTGGGGATTTTTTGAACCTTTTTAATAATTTTTAAGATTTGTGGATTTTTATTGAAACATTACATACGATGCAAATTTGGAAGTAATGTGACAAATAATGCAATCTACAAAATTTATGATAGGTACATTTTATTAATTTTCATGAATTTTTCGATTTCCTCAGAATTATTGACAATCATCAAAAGTTGCAATGTTTCTTCAATTTTTCAGAAATTTCGAGTTTTTAAAGTTGTACGAACTATGCATTCAAAAATTTCCAAATTTTCGAAAATTCGTCAAACTGATTAGGATTTTTTTGTAATTTTTATTACCTTCCAAGTTTTGCTCATTTTTCTTAAAATATAAGTAAAATGTATCCATATTTTGAATTAATTATGATGGAGACAATCTACAATCAATCAAAAAAAATCAATGTATAAAAAATTTTCCAAATTCTGCAAATTTTTCGATATTGACAAATTTCAATATTTTCATTGTTGCTTTTTTTTATTTAATGAAACTGTCGAAATTTTTAAAATACTTTTTGACGTACTCAACTATAGTTCTTAAACTTGACAAATATTACGAAACTTAGTAAAACTAAAATAAATTTTATCTAATTTTTCATGCTTTTCACGTTTCTTATACATATTTTCGTCAAAAAATGAGTAAGAAAAAGTGACTAACAAAATCTACAGAATTAGTGAAAATTTTTCGAAAATTCCGAAACATTCTCGAATTTTTGCAAATTATGGAGTATTTCGTTATTTCTGAAGATATTTTTATTACTTTTTCCGAATACTCTGGATTTTGAACATATTTACAAACTTTTTTAAACTTGACGAATTTTTCATGGTTCTTTCAGTTTATTTAATTTTTTCGTAAATTTTATTCAATCTCAAGTATTCCAAATTTTCAATGAATATGTAAAAAAACATGATCATGGACATACAAAAGTAATGATCATTGAAAGCATTTACACAATTATTAACATTTTCAAAAACTCTGAAATTTTTTGGAATTTTCGAAAAATATTGACACTCTTTCATGTTTCAATTCATTCAATTTTTCCTTTTCAAAAACTTTCGTAAATTTCAAACACCATAATAAGTAATTAAAACTTTCTCAATTTCATGAAGAATCGTTCAACTTAATCAGTCAGATTAATTGAAATTATTTATATTTTCCACAGTCTACAAGATTATAATGGGAAAACATGCAGAATACGTAAAAAAGTTTTGAGTAAGTACATTCATACATTTTACTCTATTCTCTAAATTTTCTAAACTTGCAAATGTACTTCTCCAAATAACTGCTCAAAAAATGCTCAAAAACTTGACACTTTGTAATTTTTCAGCACAAAAATATCCGGAAATTCAACGAATTTCAGGTATCCCTAATTCGGGAACAGCTTGAAATTGCGAATCACCGTAAGCCAAAACAAAGAAATAACAGCAAGAAATAAAAGCTTAGGAAAAAGACGGAAGTAACGCGCCGTTTGGCAGGTGCGCGAGAGCGACGCCGGGAAGTGGCATCGTAATAATAGAGCGCGTGGAGACGGAAGGCAGCGCGAAAAATAGAACGCTACCCGGACAAGAACCGAAATAAACGCAACCTTTTTCCCCGTGATTTTTCATAATTCTACACACCCAAGAAAAATAAACAACGGTTAATCTTTCTCCTCCAGCAGAAAAGACCATTTTATTCCTCATCCCTCGATACATAAAAGAGCATAATTCACTCTTACTTTTTGTATAGATATTTTTATCGCAATATTAAATGATTTCGTGACCTTTCTGTGTGAAAAAATAACTGATACGACAATTTTCGTTACATGAAACGAAATAATCTAAGAAGATTCTAATAATCTATGAAAACTTAGATTGTAGAGCATGGTATTCTAGAGTTTTTATATCAAGATCTACAAAAATCATATGTGCTAGAAAATCTTACAAAATTTAAAGAATACATAAAAATACGAAGAATACTATAGATAAGGAAGGTACTTGTAAATGCTGTTCGAATTCTTTTGGAAACTTGTAAAAATTCTCGAAATTATTAAAACGTAGCATCGAAATATAAAATTTACAAAAGTACTATGAAATACTAGAATTTAGAATAATGCTGATATAACACTTTTGAAAATTCATCGAAATTTTAGAATAGAATAAAACTCTGAGAGCATTTGTTTTGGAAATCTATACAAAAATCAATTAAAATACCAAAAATCTGTGAGTCTTTTAGAAAATCTTGAGACATTTATTGAATACACAAAAAAAATAAAAAATGCTATAAATCAAGAGATACTTCTACATACTGACTTGATTATTTCGCGAATTAATGAGAATTCTAGAAATTAATAGAAATTAGATTTATAGAGCATTGGATCCTTGATGTGTTTATATAAATCTATAAAAATATTTGAAAATTTTTAATCCTCTAAAAATACTAAACACTGTAAAGATACTAAAAAATTCTGATTTAATAATTTCAAAAATCCAATGAAAATTCTGGAAATTAATAAAACTTTGATTCCGAGAGCATTAAATTTTATGAACCTCTGAAAATACTGAAAATCTGTAAATGTTCTATAAAATCTTATGGAATTCAATAAATACGTAAATACACAAAAATTTTAAGGATACTATAAATTGAAAAGATAGTCACAAATTCTGATCAAATTATTGTGAAAATCTAAAAGCATTGCATTTTAGAAATCTATAAATATACTAAAAATCTCTAAATTGTTTTGAAAGTCTAATGTACACAAAAATACTAAAAAATATCAGAAATTATAAGAATCTTATCAATGCCCATACGGTAATTTTAAAAAAGGAACAAAAATGTTCGAATATACTAATACTTCGATTCCGAGACCAGTTAATTTTGTAAATCTATATAAAAATCAATAAAAATTCTAAAAATCTGTAAATATTTAAGAATATCTTGAAAATTTCATCAGATACACGAAAATACAAAAAATGCTAAAAATCAGGAAGATACTCATAAATGCTGATTTAATTATTTCATGAATCAATGAAAATTCTTGAAACTATTAGAACTTGGATTTCTAGAGCATTGGATCCTGGAAATGTTTATATTAATCTATAAAAATATGACACAATTATAAATCCTTAGAAAAGCTTACGAAATGTAATATGTACATAAAAAAAATACTAGTCACTGTAAAGATACTAATAAATGGTGATTTAATG
Source organism: Platygaster robiniae (assembly GCA_028476575.1). Lineage (NCBI taxonomy): Eukaryota > Metazoa > Arthropoda > Insecta > Hymenoptera > Platygastridae > Platygaster > Platygaster robiniae. Next base: position 773,684 of record CM052022.1, read on the forward strand.
ATTTCGAAAATCCATGAGAATTCTGGGAATTGGTAAAACTTTGATTCACAGAGAATTAAATTTTTCTGATCCTTTGAAAATACTAAAAATGTTCTAGAAAATCTTATGGTACTCGACGAATACATGCACAAAAATTTTAAGGATACTAGAAATTGAAAAGATAGCTACAAATGCTGATCAAATTATTTCACAAATTTATTAAAATTCTTGTAACAAGTAAAAATTGATTCCAGGAGCATTGAATTTTAAAAATCTGCGAATATACTAAAATATACCAAGAATACCCACAATTTATCAGATTATCAAAAATGCCGATAGAATTTTTTATGAAATCTATACGGAATTTGAAAATCAATAAAACTTCAAGATAGAAAATCTTTGGAATCGTATAAATCCTTAAAAAATAATGTCAATATAAACAGTACTTGAAATCTATGATATTTTTTGATACATTTGTCACGAGAATGATCAACCTATTCTTAAACTTAAAATGGATGAGAACTCCAGCTTTCTTGAATTGTTGAAGCCAGATAATTTTGAAATATGGATCAGAGTGTCAAGTAGGCCATTTTTGGTAAGCAGAACTGACACTGTAGGATGATACAAACCTTATGTTACATGTTTCAAATTTTGAATGTAAAGAGATCGCATTCTATAAATCTGAAGAGATACCTCAAATCCTATTAATAACGAAGAAATACCAAAAAATTAAAAGAGCCATAAATTTAGGAAGATACTGTTTCCATTTAAATACAAAAATTTTTGAAACTCCGAATCCTAAAGCACTAATTTCTAGAAATCTGAATTACAGCAGCCTATAAAAGTACCAGAAATCTATGAAAATACTTTTTAATTAGTGTTTCTAAATCTTTGTAACTTCAGGCACATTTTCGATTCCCATCCTGACTTCAAGCGAAGCTCAAGTGTATAGCTTTTGTCTCGAAGAAGTGTGAGATGGAAATTATCGATCTGTTGTGGGATGGGGGTTTGATCGAGGGGCGAAATGGGGAGCCGGGAAATTAAGGAACGCGTGCACGCGAGTGAACGATGTAACTTACATCATGTAAGGGCAGGAATCCGCGAGTTCGGTAGGTGTATAAATACGCGAGGAGGAAGTGTTCACGCTAATAGAAACGCTCGCACAAGTGGATCGCGCTGTCAAGGCAAGCGGGAAAAGAAGAAACGAGACTACCTGCCTGCGCAATCGGAATTTTCCTATTTGTTTTTCTTCCCAGTCGATCATTTTACAAGCATTCTGGGTTAATTCATTTGTATAATAATCCTCTGACAGGGAAATTAACTTGGAACTTTGGGTCAGTAGGAAATACGTATGTACCTGTGGGCCCCATTTCCAGTTTATGGTGGGAGGAAAAAGATGACGAAAGTTGTGGATTTACCTGTGGTACGTGTTTACAGGAAATGAAAGAAAAAAAATTATTATAATAATGAAGATTCCGGATTTCCTTTGAGAAGGAGACAACTTTTTTTCTATTTATTTTGGTTGTTGTGACGGCAATATTTTGTTTTGTTGTGAAATTTCTTGGAAAAGATGAGTATTTTGGGGCATTTTCAAAACCTGAAATAGTTCGTCTTATTTTAGAAATTTTGGAAAATTATTCTAATTTTTGTAGATTGAGTTCATGCTGGTATTTTTCTGAAATATACATAGTAATGTTTATTTTCAAATAAAAATCAAGTTCGAACATTGCGAAAAATCTTAGCTAGACCAATTTCAATAAAATTTGGGAGGCTTATGTTGGAATAATTTTATGAAGTAGAAATCGAAGAATTTCGAAGAATAAAAAAATATTGAATGTTTACATCGTCAACAATTTTACAAAATTCGAAATATTTTAGACGAGGTTCGTAAATTTTGTGAATGTACGGTTTTCCGTTTTTTAATGAAAATCTGGGAAAATTCAAGAGCATCGAAAATTACAAAAAAGTACGATGTGTTGGGCAATTTTCTTAAATTACAGAAATTTGGGTTTAGTTTTTGTATTAGGCTTGAAATTCGAGAAATTCAAAAATATAGAAAAATTACGAAAAACCTCAGAGACTTGGATAATTTTCTATAAAATTTGAAAACTTTTGAGTACGTAAAGTTTAAAGTTCAGAAAATTTTGTGAACAATACTTAATATAATTATTTTTAATCATTCATTTTGTACAAAAGTTATAATTATTGACGACCAAATCAGTAGAACGCCTCAAAATTTTTTTATTGTTGTTTTTGATTTAGCATTCTTTTTCTGTACTTTTTATAATTCTCAATTACATAAATGTGTATGAACTTTGGAATTATAATAAAAATGTTTTTTCACTTTTTGCTAAAAATCTGGGAAAATTCAAGAGTATCGAAAATAACAGAAAAATTACGATGTGTTGGGAATTTTTTTATAAAATTTCAGAAAGGTAGGTTTAGTTTGTATTGGGCTTGAAATCAAAGAATTTAAAAAACATACAAAATTGTAGAATTCCAGCTAACGCTAATAATAATATTTTTAATTGTTTTCACATGATGTTTATTTAAAATATGTATACGTGTAATATTATTTTTTAATAAAAATCTGTGAAATATAGAAAAATTACGAAAAATCTCAAAGACTTGGATAATTTCCTATGAACTTGAAAACTTTCGAATATATTAATTTCAAAGGTAAGAAAATTTTTCGAAACCTAGAAATCATTTAAATTTAAGAAAATTTGGTAAATAATACTAAATATAAAGATTTGTAATCATTCAGTGTGAAAAATTATAATTATTGACGACTAAATCAGTAGAATACCTCAATTATGTATTTTTGTTGTTTTTGGTTTAACATTCTTTTTTGTCATACACTTTCTATAATTCTGCATGATATTTGTATCATTTTCGGAATTCAAATAATTTCGAAAATACGATATGAAATAAACCAGTATTTTATGTTTATGAAACTCCAAACGTTGAAAAAAAAAGAAAGCAAAAAAAAAATGTTTTATTATCTCACATACTCATAGTAAAAAATTATTATCGTTGTTTAACAAATATCATATTCAACACTTCTGACTATTTAGCATTTTAATCTTGGGTGTAAATAGAAAATTCATATTTTTTACATTTTCGTTTATTTCATAAACGTTTGGAACTTCAGGCACACATTTCGAAAATTAGTGATAAGATAAGATAAATTATAGTCTTTGTATAGCAACAATGTGCAATGCAGCTTGGATTTCCAAATAACAGAAATTCTGCTTTGCCATTCCAGTGCGTTTCAAGAATAATGTACGAACAAATTTTATGAAATTTAAAAATTTCGTTATTTTTAGATAATCCCTTGATATGAAAATTACTCATATAAAAAAAGGAATATGATTGAAATACAATGCAAAGAAATAAAATTGTACGAAAATGTTAAATTATTTTGAATTCGAAATTTCGGAGCTTGGAATCTGAAAAAAGAATGATTTCGATTTCCATGTCATTTCTTATTTGGAGTAATAAACATTTGAAGCTGTGAAATTACAATATTACAAAAAATTACTTCATGGTCTTTCAAAATGTAAAAAACAGAGAATTCGTAACTTTACATTGAAGTTCTGGAATCTTGAAACATAAAAATAGAGTTTCAATAGATCCCTTTCCCAAGTAACTCAAAAATTCCAGAAGAAGTTCTTATCACAGGAATTCTCGTTTCACCAACTACAAAAATAAATCCATAATTCACCATCTTATTCTTCACCCTACCACATCAAATGCGAACAACGAAAAAAGGACCCACAAAAAATCCACAATTCCCAAACAAAGATGCCCATATGCACGACCATAAAGTTTTTGCATGGAATCAACCCACTCGTAAAACCATGTCGAAACGTTGATTTCCCCAGAAGAACGTTTGCCTAATGGTCAGCCCATGTCAGACTCTAATCCAGGAGTTTCCCCGAAAGAGTGGCGCCAGAATTTGAATATCTAAGCGTCATTTTCCAGTACAAGAGGAAACAAAAAAATGGAAGAAAAAAGGCGATACGAATCTGACTGAGAAATTGGTCACTCGACTTTGAGCAGGGGGAAAAAGCGTTCCGGATGCGTGGAATGTTCATGCCAAAGGAGCCTCGAGGAAGAAATAAAAAGAGCCTTTCTACGTCCACCTTGCCTTCCCCAAGACCAGCCAAGGACCGGATGCCATCCATCGTGTCCATTGGTCTTGTTTTTGCTCGATTTTTCGTTCCTCTCGACCCTCCCCTGCGAAATGAGCAAGCTGAAAGAGACAGAGAAAGAGGGAAGAGCGCCCAAGGCCCAGAGCTTCCGGTCCGGATACTGGGACCGGTTTGCTCGGGCATTTTTCGAAGCCCGAGAAAAGCGCCTTTTCCAAAGAAAATGGGCGAGGAAATGATCGTCCCATCCGCCCCAAGGTTCTTCGTGATTTCACGGCTTCTTATTTATTCGACCGCGAAGAATAAAGCCGACGATTATTGAGAGGCGACACCGAGATGGGGAAAAACAACAAATTTCCAAACGGATACAAGGTTTTTTCATCATTATACAGGATGGATCTTTTCTTTTCTCAATAGATTTCGTGTCTCCGCTGGTTTCTGGGACGGATGAGTTGGAATTTTTCATGCAAAGCATGTTTTGGAATTTTTGGAACTTCACGTTGGGAATTTGGGAAATAATGTTTTTCTTTGCGATTTATGAAATATAGGGCTGTCCTACTTTGCATTTGAAGATGAATTTTTATTTAAAATTTATAAAACTTTAGAGTAAGTGTATGAATATTTTTTTAAATTAATTTTACAAAGCACAAATTGTTTTTAGAAAATTTCTTCATAAAAATCTGTTACCTATTACTGTATAAGGGATTTTATGAAGATGTAATAAAGATCCCTGGAAATTTTCATCCTTATAAAAACCTTGCAAGAAAATAAAATTTCTTATATGAATTCAATTTCTTACGAGATGCACCTTATAAAAACCAATAGAAACCTTATGAGAAACTGAAATTCCTTTTCAGGAATTCATCGACAAAATTTCATAATTTTATTATAAGATTATACATTCTTAAAAGTTTCAGTTTTGTATAAATTTTTTATAAGAGTCAAAATTGCTAGAGATTTTTCATGGAACTCTTTTTGAAATTTTGGAAACTTCACGTTGGAAATTTGTGAAATAATGTTTTTGCAACTTGGGGGTTTATGAAATATCGGGGTGTCTTATTTTACATTAGAAGATGAAGGTGAATTGTCATTCAAACTTTATAAAACTTTTATAAAGGACCTTATAGAATAAGTGAATATTTTTTTAAATTCATTTTTTAAAGCACGAATTGCTTTAAGAAATTTTTTTTATACAAATCTATTACCTATAACTCAAGAATACTAAGTATTCTTGCTATTACTGTATGAGGAATTTTACCAACTGTAAAGGAATTTCACTTACTTTTTTTCATATTGTGCAAGGGATTTAATGAAGATGTAATAAAGATCCCTAGTAATTTTGATCCTTATAAAAACCAATAGAAACCTCATGAGAAACTGAAATTTTTGCAAGAATTGATTGACAAAATTTTATAATTTTATTCTAAGATTATATCAAGTACACTTTTATGACAAGTTTCATTTCCTTATAAGGTTTTTATAAGAATTGAAATTGCTAGGGATTTTTCATGCAAAACTATTTTTGAAACTTTGGAAACTTCACGTTGGAAATTAAGGAAATAAAATTCTCGAAACTTCACGTTGGGAATTTGTGAAATAAAGGTTTTGCAACTTAGGGGTTTATGAAATATTGGGGTGCCTTATTTTGCATTTGAAGATGAAGGTGAATTTTTATCCAAACTTTTTAAAACTCTGTATAAAACCTTTTATGCAGTGTTTAATAGAATAAGTGTATGAATTTTTTTTTAAATTAATTTTGCAGAGCACAAATTGCTTTTGGAAATTTTTTTCATACAAATCCATCACCGATAACTCATGAATACTAAGTATTCTTGCTTTTACTGTATAAGGAATTATACTAACTGTAAAGAAATTTCACTTACTTTTTTTTAATATTGTATAAGGGATTTTTTCAAGTGGATGTAATAAAGATCCCTAGTAATTTTGATCTTTATAAAAATTCGTAAGAAAATAAAATTTCTTAAAAGAATTCAATTTCTTATAAGACGCACCTTTTAAAAACCAATAGAAACCTTATGAGAAACTGAAATTTCTTTTCAAGAATTGATCGACAAAATTTCATAATTTTATTATAAGATTATATCAAATACATTCTTATGACAAGTTTCATTTTTTTATAAGGTTTTTATGAGAATCGAAATCGCTAGGAATGTCTCATGGAATATTATTTTTGAAATTTTTGAAACTTCACGTTGGAAATTTGTGAAATGAAATTTTTGCAACTTCACGTTGGGAGTTCATGAAATATTGGGTTGGCTTATTCTGCATTTTTATTATTCTTAAACTGTGACAGTTTGGGATACATTGGGGGAGTGGATTCTCGAAAATGTGATGTCACAAATTTTTCTCAAAATGAAAAAATGTTTCAGTAGAAAAATTTCCAGCATTTTTCATCAATTTTCGATTTTGCACATTCAAGGTTCTTTGTACTTGGAAAAAAAACTAGGAAAGCGCCTAAAAAAACCTTTTTCTGTATATTTTTTCGTTAATTACAATTTATTATACTGTCTGTGATTCGTAAAATACCTTACATGAAACATTTATACAAATTTATGAAAAACATGTAAAATAAAAAAGTTATTGTAATGCACTGCCTTATACAAAAATAGAGTAACTGTATAATTTTGAAGCAATTTTACTTACTTTCTTTTTACTGTATAAGAGATTTTTGTAAGTATTGAATTCACAATGTCAACTTTCAAATTTTTTTAAATGAATAAAATTCTGAGTAATAGATGTGTGGCATTAATATGAACCAAAACAATGAATTCTGAGAAGAAAACAAGATTTTTGAATTTGCCCAACATATAGATATTGCCGAATTGTTCATGATACGCAATTTATGAAATTTTGGAACTTCAGTTAGGAAATCGATAAAATGGAATTTTCGGAACTTCACAGTATAAATTCGTAGTATATTGATTTCATGAATTGAAAAAGCTTATTTCACGAGAAATTCGGCAAATTTATAATAAATTGTTTAACGATTGAATTTAGATTGTTCAAGGTTTGACTTTAAGATTTTTTATTCCTTGACAAAGAATTTTAGATAATGAATATCGAAATTCAACACGTGGAATCATTGGGAATATTCTGTCAACGAGGCAAGTTCATTGCGTATCGATTGAAAATTTTCCAGTTCCCCTTCAACCACCCCCAAGTTCTCTCAGTTTCCGCCTTTTTCCTCACTTCCGGGTTTCGGGCTTTTCCGGTGCGCCGACTCCAGAAAACGGAAGTCGCGTTATCTCTCTGACCCCTGCCCCGAAACCCTTTTATCTCTTCTCGTAATGGACGTGAAATAGAGATAAAGGGTGGCTCAATAAAATTCAAATAGTCAAAGATTTTGATGGCCAATTTATTCGAAGAAATTATTCAGGAAAAATGAAAGAAAATAAAATGACGTAAAAAATGTAAAGCAATAATTTAACGAAACCATTTTTTTGCAAGTTAAACACTAGAAATTTAATAATATCAGTTTTTAGAGTGAAAATAATTTTTTTCAAATGTTTTTTTAATTTTTGCGATGGTTGAAACCCGACCGCGTTTCGAGATAAACGTACATCTGAAAAATTACAAAATTTCCGAGAAGTATTCATTTTCATAGAAATTCTCGTTAAATAGCGTGTTCAACTGGAATAGAAAAAAAATTGGTAAACTCATCATACGATCCAGAAATCTAAATTTTTGTCATTATTGAAAAATAAGACTCAATTTAGTGACAAAATAGAAAAAAGTCCACAACGCTTTTATCAGTTTTAATTAGTTGGAAAATTTCCAGCACTCATTTATTGCAATGTTAAAGTAAAGGAAGCACAATTAACCTTCTCGATAAGAAAAAAAATATCCTAACTGGGAATGTATGAATCGATCCTCAATTCTTACGACTTCTAAACCTGATTTTAGTGATCTGATGATTTTGAAAAATGATGTTCTTGACGAATGTTTTTGGATTCGAATAATGTCATAGGTTCATATTTTGTAAGAATTATATTAAAATAAAATTTGGTATTTGATATCGTTATTGTGAAACAAACTGAGAATATTTTCTTATCTCTAAAATAGGTATCACGAGGAAAAAAAGTTGAAGTCTAATTTAAAAACAACCCAGATAAAACCATTATTACTAGGAAACTATCAGAAAATACTTATTGAAATAAATTACATTCAGGCAGTATCAGCATTATTGTAAATTATAGTACAACAAAAAATGAATACTCTGAAGACGATTATTGAAGCAACAATTTACTGTCTATCGAGAATTTTATTGAGGGATATTAGAAAGAAATATATCCTGGAAATAGGTTTTTCCGTTACCTGTTGAAAAATATAAACATTTTTAATCTTGGTTTCTTTAACAATTTCGTTTTTTTTTTTTTTTTTTTTTTTTTGCAGAAGAAAAATAAAGCAAATCCTAGTATATTTTGTTTTCATGCTAGTTGTTTCTTTTCCGAAAATTCTTATCTTTTTCTGAAAATCTACAAATTTCACCAATATCATAAAATTATTGACAATTTCTGATAATTTGTATGTTTTTTTTATTCTTCGAAATTTTACTAAAATATGTTCATATTAGTGAGATTTTTCGTCATGTTTAAGAATATCTTCAAGTTTTTCAGATTTTTATTGTGTATAACTCACATAATGTTTGCTATATTGAAGACTTTGAGAAAATGAAAGAAAATCATTGAAAATGACGAAGAATTTTATTTCTCCTATAAAATAGGAGAAATTTTGAAAAACTTGTACCACTGTAAAAAACGTTTGTAAATTTTGTTGTGTTCATTATCAATTTTAACGAAATATACATTATTATCTTCTTCTATATTTTATTACAAACTTCAAAAAATTGGGAATCATTAAATATGTATAACGAAAAAACTTGATGAGATGGACAAATTTTCATGAAATTGGAAAAAAAAGGGTGAACAGTTAACACTATTTTTTATTATTTTTTTCAAACGAAATGTTGATAAGTGGAATATTTTTTTTCATTTATTGATAAAAACATGAGAAATTCAAAGAGAAATAAAAAATTATGAAAAATTTAAAAAGGTTAGCAAAATTTAACTGTAAATTTCAGGTGAGAATTTGAGAAGGTTCAAAAATCTGCATTAGATTTCCCATACCCTCAAAAGTCAGAGAAAAACGTTACATAAATCATCCGAATATCACGAATTGCTCGTATCATGCAACGTCGATGTTCTGGTACTATTTCAACATTTTCCCTTCCGCTCCCAGAAATGACGTCAGCGATAAAAGACGCAAGAAATCATCGCCTTATCGCCCCGGATCATCGGCATAACCGCGGTGATTGCCTTTTGAAAATCCTCAAACCAGATTACGCCAAATTCCCAATTCGTCATTCTACATCATTTTTCATTACAAATTCCAATCAAACACAAAATTACCAATTCCCAAGTGTAAAATTCAATTCCAAAAGAAACCAAAATTGAATTAAGAAAGTCAAAAAAAATTTTCAAATTCATACAAAAATATACATCAACTCGATTCCTCCCATTTTTGTATAACCCTCTCTTGATGAAACCTCCCATTATCGTTTTCAGCAGTGATAACTCCGGCGCTTAAACGACTCGAAAAATATCTTCGCGTTTTATCAACAGCACACCCGAGCCTGCTACAAAACTCGAATATATTCATACCCAGAATATCCTTTGTTTAAAGCCGAAATTTCAAAACCAGGAAAATCAAAAACCTCAATCCCCTTTTTCTCTGTACCTTTTGTATTTTTTCTCTACCAAATCTTCGATTCAGTATACACTTGAACCTCGATCCATGTCAACCACAAGTTTGCACGAAATCGAGACTCAAGTGAATTCAGAGAATAATGGTTCATACCAAACAGTACTTGAAATTTTCAATACACTCTAACCTTGATCCACGCTGACACGTTAAGAAGTACTAAAATTGAGATTCGAGTGTATTTGGACATGAAAAGTCATCAAAGTGGTTATAAAAGAAATGCCACTATTTCAAATTCACTCTCATCTTCAACTACACTCTTAAGAAAACATCCTAATATCCTATAAGGATGTAAAAATCATAAAATTCGTCGAGACGATTTCAAATACACTCAAACCTGGATCCACGTTATCTAAATTCAAAAATAAACATCCCAAAATGAGAATCGACTGTATAAGGACATGAGAAAGCAAAATAAGTACCGTGAAAATCAAATTCCAAGTATTCCAAATACATACAATCCAACTTCCGTCCATGTTGTCATTAATATTTTCAAAATTCATGATCACAAATGGCTTACATCGAAACCCAAATGTTTTCGGAGATGAATCATCATAAAAATTGTCACTACAAAAATCTCGATTTTTCAAATACACTTTTACTTTAATTTACGTCAATCATATAAAAAAGTAAACATTCCAATACAGTTAAATCGAGACTCAATTGTATTCAGAGATGGAAAGTCTTCCGAAAACGAAATCGAATATCCAAATAAATGATATCGAAAAAATCTATTCACAAAGGTATTTACAAGTAAACAACTCTATGTCCTAAATCGAGACTCAAGTGTATTACGAGATAAAAAGTCAATGAAAGGGTTGATATCAAAACTTCACTATTCCAAATACACTCTATTTTCAATTTATCTGAACTATATTCTCACGTAAACATCTGACTGTTCTAAATTGAGACTCGAATGTATTAAGATGAAAAAATCATAAAAATAGTTCACACCAATATCTTAATATTTCAAATATACTGTAATTTCAATCTACATGTACCATACATACAAATTTACTTTTAAATGTCTCAAATCGACTCAAAACATATTCTTAAAAAAAAAATCGTCAATATAGTCGACACATAAATCTCACAATTTCAAATACACTCTAATCTCAATTTATTTCAACTATATTTACAAATAAACATCCGAATGTCCTGAATCGAGACTCAAGTGTATTCGGACATAAAAAAATGACAAAAATAGTTGACACCAAATCATCATTACTTTAAATAAACTCCAATCTCAATCCATGTCAACTATATTTACAAAAAAACATTCAAACGTCTTTAATCAAGACTCAAGTGTATTGGAATGTAAAAAAAACAAAAAAAGAGTTCACACCAAATCCTCACTATTTCATATATACTCTGATGTCGATCCACATGTATCATGTACAAAAATAAACATCCAAATGTCCAAAATTGAGACTTGAGTGTATTCGGATATAAAAAAAATCATAAAAATATGGACACCTAATTCTTACTATTTCAAAAATACTCTAATCTCAATCTATGTGTACCATATTTACAAATATACATTAAAATGCTCTTAATCAAGACTCAAGTGTATTCTGTAAAAAAAATAGACGTCTCACTTGAAAAATTCCAAATACATTCAAACGTCCTAAATCAAGTCTCAAGTGTATTCCGACAAAAAAATATTCAAAATCCTCTCTATTTCAAATACACTTGAACCTCTCTCCACGTCAACATCCGCAAATGAACCTCCCCATACCCTAAGCCGAGACTCCAGTGTATTCGTTGACAAAAAGCATTCTACACTACACCCTTTTATCGAAAATACACTCAAACCTTCAATCGAGACTCAAGTGTATCATCCCCAGTCGAAGAATCCCGAAATTCCCCCTACCTTCTCGCGAAATCCGCTCCGTAAAAATCCTCGAAAAATCCTGGCGTTTTATATCCAAGTGCGTGGTGCTGGGTGCAAAAAAAAAAGAAGAACGCTGGATCTTATCACTGGTTATCCGGCGAGCGGAAGTCGGCGCACGTGATCCGCGCGTACATGTACGGTAATGCGCGGGTACGCTCATGCACGTTCACAGGGAAACACTCCAAGATTCGGGTTCGCCAACGCGAAATTTTCGTTTCACGATTCGCGAACATCCGCGGTGTCCGAACATGAATACCGGGCGTGTTCTACAGGGACTCGTTTATTCTTGCACAACGGTCCGCGCGAAACGACTCACTTGGACTGACTGAGAGAACGAGATTGTGCGAGGAGCGGCGAGAATAACCGAGGACTTCGGCTGTGTTCGGATAGGAAGCACGTACACTTGCGCGCGTGTCGTCGGGACGTGTCCGTGCGGAGGAGGAGCTCCCACTACTTTGGCACTCTCCTCCGCCGCTCGACGGACAGTTCCCTTCCCCTCCAGCGGACGAAATCCGCCCCGGGATTATGAATTTTCGCTCTTTCTTTTCTTGCTCTTTGCGCTGAGCGAGAGCGAGATTGTCGTTTGCACCATCGCGGGCAGGGCCGTGTGTTCATCGGGGCCTTTGGGGGGATGTAAACAAATCCGGATGTGAACGGGAATGTTTGCTCTTTATAGGGATAATGTACAATTTGGGGAATTCGAGTAATTAGGGTTATATGAATTTCCTGAAGTGGGGATTTCTAATATACTCAGATAACTACGGCGTAGAGTTGAAAGGGATTTCGTTTCAAAGTGAAAGAGGTTCTTTTTTACTTTTAAACATTGAACGTTTGTGAATGAAAGGGTTAGCGTTTTGTTTTGAAAGGAGGTGGCTTTGGAATTCTTCCCGTTTCATGCCTAAACGGCAGTTTTTCTGAGAGTAAAAAAAACATTTGCAGATCTTTAATCTTCGTGCAACACAGACTATTTTTGAATTTTGTGATGAATTTTGAAGAGAAACTTCTATGCTCTTGTTTTAAATCTGTTTTTGAAAGGTCTTATGATATGTTTACCTGTGTCTCGCCAAATTATGGCGCAATTTAAAACAGAATAAGGGTGTTACACTGAAAACTCGGATTCTTTTGCAAGAGTTTTTCTACTTTTCACCAGGAGTCTCTTGATGATTTTGACTCATTTGTTCTTCCTCTTTTAATTGTGAACAATTGCTATTATGATCTTATTGAAAGAAGAGGAGGAATCCATCAAAGGTAAGAAAAAACGAGTTTTCTGCGAGTAAGGAATTCTGAGTTTTTAGTGCACAGGGGAAAAAGATGTGGTTAAGTATACAATGTTTATCATGAAATTGAGCAACTTTTTTTTTCTACTTTGATGGATTTTGAAGGTATTTGTATAATCTGTAGTTTGAAAGAATCACGCAGGGAATAGTATTTCTAATGATAACTGGAATTTCGAAGATTTCCAGAATTTTTAGTATTCATCGAATTTTTTCAGTTTTTTCACTGTTTTTACGAGTTTCTGATAATATATTATTATGGAATTTTACATGAATAAATACCTTTAATATAATGCTTCAGGATTCAAGGTTTAACAGATATTTGGTAGTTTTATAGTTAGTTAGGTTAATGTCTTCGTCGATGCAAAATTAAAATAATTTTGTTGATTTATAGTTTTTTAGTATTTTTCATATTTTTGTTGCACTACTGAAAGTTAGTAGTATTTTCTAGGTTGTTTACAGATGTCTGGCAGTTTTCGAAATTTCAATATAGATTTCTGGAATTTGATATTCTACAACCTAAAATTATAAAGATTTTCTGTATTTCAATTAATTTTACAGAAAACAGTGTCTTGATTGTTTTTAAATATCACACATATTGTTTATAAAACTTAGAGTAAGCATATTTCGTATTTTTTTCAATATTCATGAATTTCATTGAACTTTTCAGTACATATTTTTGATGGATTCATACACGGATTTTCAGAATCAGATGCTCTAGGAACATAAGTTTGTAGGATTTTAATATTTTACATGAATTTTTGAAAATCGAATGTCTATATAAAATTGAAGTATTTCGAAGAATCTCATTTGTCTTCGTCGTATTTGTTATATTTTTCCAAATTTATGAAATTTCGTTGTATTTTTTGGATTTTTCTATGTTCTCATATTTTAACGAATCATTTATTAAGAATTCGGTGTTTAGCTATAGATTCTAAGTATTTCAAACGATTTTTTAGAACAGTTTTTCGGTAGATTTGTTTTTCAAATAATTCTAGTTATTTCAGTATTGTTTATATTTTTTCCTATTTATAAAACTCAAATAATTTTCTGGTATTATAATGGATTCCTGCATAAAATTTTAGAATATTATACTTTTGTATTCAAGATCCTAAAGATATTTGATAATTTTGACTTATTTGAAGCAATGACATCAATATCTGAAACCCGTATCATATTGATCTTAATATTTTGATTATGTTTCATATTTTTTAGTGTTATCAAAATTTCATAGGATTTTCTACATACCTCGTAGATGTCTAGTATTTTTAAAGAATTTCAACTAAAATTTCTTGAATTCAATCCTATTACATCTGAAATCTTAGAGATCTGTAGGTAGTATTTTAATAAATTTTTCGGAATTCAGTATCATCATATTTTTTCCAGCACTCCATGAATTTCTCAAAATTTCAGTATATTTTATATTTGTCAATATTGACAAAATTTATTTAATGACTAAGAACGTGATTAACTTCTACACGAATTTTTGAGAAAATAGTACACATGAAAAATTTTTGAATCTTAAAAATTCTTCTTGTTGTTAGTGTTTTTAATATTTTTCAGCATCAATGAAACATCGTGGCATTTTATACTATTCTTCTACATTTTAAATATTAATTATAGATCCGCAATACAACTTAAGAATGTGAAGCTCCGAACTTTCATGCATTCTTTGTTTTAAACAATTTTTCAGAATACTGTGTTTTCGTAGATTTCTAATGCTCCAAAATATTCTAGATATTTCAGTATTCTTCATATGTTCTTCATATTTATGAAATTCGAATGATTTTCTCATATTTTCATAGACTCCTACATAAATTTTTAGAACGAGATGCTCTAGAATTCAAAATCACACAGACTTCTACTAAACAAATAAACTACAGACATTATTTTGTCTTCACACATCTCCCATATTAATTAATTCCTTCTATTTTTCTTCTCCTTCAGCACTTGGGAAATGTATACAATTCTCTAGTTTTTTCGTGAAATTCCACATAAATTACTAGCATTCGATGCTACCAAACAAAAGGAGCCTATCATCATTATCAGTTCCTATCCTTACAATGTATAATAAATTTCACGTTCATTTTCCATACGAAAATCCAAACATTGTTTACAGAACGCAATGTTTTGTAACTAACCAAGTATCCGGAATCGTCGCCGGGATCGCGCAAGATACGAAAAGGTTATCGCCGCGGGGCAGGGAGAAAGAAATTTCTCTCGAGCGCAAAAATCACCGAAACCCAAGTGGAGCGACTCGGATCCGCGTATATCCTTGCCCTCGGAATCCCTTATCTTTTGTTTTATCGCATTTTTCCTCTCGCTTCGGGCCCCTTTAAGCTCTTTTAAAATTACTGGTGGGGAGATAAAAAGATGGGGGGGGGGGGTTGGCTGCTTGTTCTCGAGCATTAATCAACTTGACCTTCACTCGGTCGTAGCTACATCTGTTAACGTTAATTATGCGGGCATGCTTGGGCTCGCGCCACTTTTACTCGCGATTCCGCGATAAACTCGGACGGCAAGTGTCTCACGTTTATACGCCAATGAGTGACATGATTTCCGAGAATTCCGGGGTAATGGGAGAAAATTTACGAAATGTTATTTTGGCGAGGGACGAGCAGATGATCTGTAAGCCAGGTTTTTTTGAGGAAGAGGGGAATACTGAGAAAAAGGAATTATTGCAATATTGTATTGTAGGATAAGTATGACATTTTCGCAAGATATTGATAGCAGTTTTTGTCATAAATGTATAATATTTGAACAAGTTAAATGAAACCAAATTGGGAATGATATTCTAGAAGCGACAATATTTTCTTACAACTTACAATATTCTAGGATTTTTAGCATAAACGTGTCAGGAGGTACTAGATTTTTTTCTCAGTGAAGGATAAGGAAAATGGACTTTTGTACTAAAAGTTCTCATTTCTTTGTTTTTACATTTCCAATACAAAGGTTATGTCATCAATGGGTAATCAAAATCCTCAGGTAGCTCAAATTGAAGACTTTGGAGGTCTCATTTCATTCTCAAAGTGCTCTAAACAAAAATTTTAGATTCTTTGAGAACAAAATGGGAACTCTTATTTACGTGTCAAAGTGTACAAAAGAATCTTTGTTTTCGTCTTCAGAATGCTAAGAAAAATGTTGAGTCGAGGGGACCTTGAAATTTTTGAAGGTCTCTTTTTTGAAACTACCTCTTGGCCATATTTTTGTTATTTCTTAAAGAGGAAAGAAAAAAATGTACATATTTTAGATAGGATGGTCTTGAAATAGGATGATTTTACAACAGAATAATTGAACTTTCCATTGGCTCTTATTGTTTCATATTTTTTCAATTATCTTGAAATTTTTTAAATTTTAAACATAATTATACACTACATATAACAAATATTCCAAATTTAATGAGAATTCATTTTATTTATTTAGATTTTTCGTGATTTTTTAGTACCTCTCGGGTTCCTCAAATTTCTATTCAAAATTTTATAAGCATTAATATTCATATTTAGAAAAACAATGACAATAAGAAAAATTTACCAAATTTATGAACAATTTTCAAATTCTACAGATTTTTTGAATTTTCAAGTGTTACTTACAATTTTCCTAATACTCAAGTTTTTTTTTTATTTTTCAAAAATGCCAAAGTCTAAAAAATAATACAAAGTAAAAGAAATTGATTTTTCACGTATTTTTCGAAATTTGGAATGTAACGTGAACTATTTAAAAATTTTCAAATTTTGAAAGGAATTGTTTGACTCGTAAGGATTTTTTGAAATTTTCGTATAATTTACATGTTTTTCTCTAGATATCCATTGAACAATAAAAAATAATTATTCATATTTTGGAAAAAGAAGGATAATGAATAATATTAACAAAATTTATGAAGATTCTTCGAAATCCTACAAATTGTTCTGAAATTGATGTTACAGAAATTTTCAATGCTTCTTCAATTTTTTTTATGTGAAATTTTCACATTTTTTAAAAAAATACGAACTTATCTTCGATTTCGAAAATTTGTTGAAAATTTCTCCTAGTTATGACGACTTTCCTTTATTTTCATCTTTTCAAATTTTTTAGGTTTATATAAAATAATGAAATTTATGTAAAGTCTCGTTTATCAAGATTTTTGTATTTTTTCATATCCCTGAACCTTCCAGATTTTCGACAAAAATAAAAGAAACATCCCCTAAAATGCGAATTTTGAAGCAGTGCAAGATACTACATTATTAACAAAATTTATAAACATTTTCTGTGGCGCTCCACATTTTTCTTATTGCGTAGAATGATGGAAAATCTTTCAAGTTTCCAATATTAAATGCTTAAAAAGATTCAGATTTTCGATAAAAAAGTGCCAAAATATCTTCACGCATATATCTAAGAAATAATATTATGATAATGACACTCAACCCCCTGTTGTTTGAATCTCATTTATTTTAGTACCTACTCGCAAAATCCTGTCCGCGGCCCCTAAATTTCGACCCTTCAACTTTGACCTTATAAAATAGTTTAATCAACTCTTTACTAATCAAAAAAAAGTCTCTGACTATCAATAAACATTCGAGTGCAAACCTTCCAAAATTAGATAGTTAAGTCACCAACTGGCAAAAAAGGTACAAATTCAAAACCCCCCTCCAAAGACAAAACCACTCCATAATACTCGAAAATTCCCTTTCTTCGCCCACTTATACCTCTCCAAGCATTTCGAAAAACTCATTTTCACACAATCTCCTCTCATCACGAATTCCCAGGAAACATTCCATTTTTCCCGAAACCATTGTCACATGGTTTTCAGACCCACGTTAGGGTTCGATAGCCCCGCGGCGCAGTCGAAAAATTTTTCGATCTCCCTTTTAACTGTAAATCGCCGGCATTTTTTGACGGGAATAAAAAGCGCGCCCGCCGAAAAAGCCGGGGACTCAGAAACCGCGGGGCCTCATATAAGCCGGGCAGGGCATAACAGGTAAAACAGGTTTGTGGGAGTCCCGGGGCTCCCTTTCGCGGATGGGAAGTCCAAGAGGTGGAGGAATCTCACTTCTCTCGGTAGGAAGTTGCCTGAAAAAAAGCAGGAAGAAAAAAAGGCCCACTCGACCGGGCCCCGAAACAGATTTAAAAAACCGGGACCCGCCGCCGCCATATCTACGCTGCCCGTTTTATCGTCACTCTCGGGGACTGAATTTCGCGGAATAACGAGATTGTTCAAAACCTTTGTTTTTGATGTAATGTTGAAAAAGTTCCGGTGGACGTTGGATATTCTGACAATGACACATCAAATCCAGAATGGGTGATCTGTTTGCACATTGGTTGGAAGACGTATTTGCCAAAATTGACTTCTTTTCAGGATTCAGCCTGGGCTTATCTTCTATACTTTTTGCAATTGCTTCGTTCAGCAGAAGGTTTGACATCCAGTTAAAGTGTACATCAGAGGTTACTTATTTTGCATGTCATCACATACAACTTGAACATTTATATGAATACGTCGTTACTGTCTGTCAAACACTGTTTTAACTGGGACAACGAAGAATGGACACTGTAAGAAGGCAATAACTCAAAACATCATAGCGATTCGTGCAGAAGCTGGAAGGAGCAAGTGGAAGTCAAGACAGCCTTCTAAGTCAACAGACGCCAGTTCTTTTGGAAACCATCGGTCCTTCAAGAAGATGAAACTCCGTTATAAACTGAAGGTTGTAGAGACTTTAAATGAGTTGATTCGCAACATCCAAGAAACTTGAAGATGCCTGCTGAAGATATGCCTAGACCGTTCCAGGCGATTATCGATCCCAATGATGATTAGACAACTATTAGATAACTACGGCGTTATACGTGAACTGTTGAATGCATTCACGTGAAAAAAGTCCTCTGAAGAAATAACTTTCATGATAAAAGATGTTACGTTCAGAGATGGGTGTACACGTACTCCTTCCAACGCAATCATCGTCATCCAAAAAATATAAAACAATCGCACGAATTGTTTGTTGTTCCTCTTCCAGAAGCGTGAGACGATCGGAATTTTTGAAATGAGGAAACACATTTGTGGAATCCGAGAGTGGCACGTAGATGGGTCCATTGTGGTCCCCCCGCGTGAAAAAAATTCCGGTGGGCGTCGCCGGCGCTCTTCGAAACGCTTCGAAAAAAACTCTGGGTTTGCATCACGGCTACCTGCCGCATGATTAATGTTCCGCTTATCCGGGACATATTATATTTTATCCGCGTGGAATATATCCACCCAGCCCTCCCCCCCTTTTCCCCGATCCCCCCTTTCGTCCATCTGTCCTTTATTCACGGATCCTCGCTGGTTTTACCTATCAAACCCTATACCATACGACCTGACAATGCGTGCAAAAGAGGGAAAGATTCCATGGTCTCCGAGAAAGAAATAATTGGTTTATGTTGATATCATCTCCTTTTTCTCCCTTTTATATACGGAAATTCCTGGGCGGACTTGGAGACATTTGAATGCTGTCGGATATCTTGATTTTTATCAATTTTTATTTATCTATATTCTGCCTTCGAAATTATAATACAATTTGTTTGTTATATGTATTGCAATATTTTTGTGATTTTTTTTATTACAATCTGAAAAACTTGAACAGTATTTAGGAATCACGAAAAATTTGAATGATATAGACATATTTTCATGATTTTCGATTTCAGAAAATTGAAAAGTATCGAAAATCTCTAGAATCGTGGTAAATTTTTGGAAATTGGGATTTGTAGCATTGCAAAAAATATTCCTAATCTCCCTATAATTGTGCTTCATGTAATTACCAACATTTTCTAGGGAAACTTTGAACGCGGAAAATTGGACGAGGAAATCGTGGATTGAGACGATTTAGAATGTTGGAGTACTGGCTGTGGGGTTCTGATTTTTTTTAGGAGCTATGTAATGGGAAATTTTTCGATGGGTAATATGTATTGGTTATTCAGAAAGTTGAGTACCAAATTTTATTGAAATATATGGTTTACAATCGAAATTCAAACAACTGGAAAGTATGAAGAGAAAGTAAAAAAATTTTAGAGAATGAGAAATCATTACGATACTTAAAGAGTTTGAATTATGATCGATTTTTTTGAAATTTTGGAGAATCAGAAGAAACTGAAAATTTTGGGAAATTTCAAAAATTACAAGTTAGAACATTTTTAGAACCTTAAATAATATTTCTAAACCTTGTAGGTTGGGTTCATAATTTTATATTTCTTTGTAATATATATTGCAATGTTTTCATGATTTTTTTTTATAACAATCTGAAAAACTTGAACAGTATTCAAGAATTACGAAAAATTGGAATGATATAGACATATTTTCATGATTTCCAATTTCAGAAAAATTAAAAGTATCAAAAATCTCTAGAATCGTGGTAAATTTTTGGAAATTGGGATTTGTAGCATTGCAAAAAATATTCCTCGTCTCCCTACATTTTGAAAAATTTGCAATTTACATTATTTTTATAATTTTTGCGATGTTTAAGAAATATATACATTTTCGTTTGGATCAAATCTTGAAAGTTTATTTAGAAAATAGATGAATTGCCTATATGTTGCAATACTTGCTAAAAAATTCGCGATTCAATTTTGCAATAATTTTTGCAGTAGGTATGAAAGATGATTTAAAAGGTTTGACTAATGATCCAAATTACTGAAATTTTAAAGAATGGCGATAATCTGACAATCTGGAAAACTTTTTAATATTTCATGGAATTTGGTAACTTTGCAAACTTTGGAGAATATTCATTGACTGTATTGATTTTGTTTTTTTGTTTGTGTTTTTTTATAAAAATCTGAAACTTTGAATTTGACGAAATATTCGATTGACTTGGATATACTTTTTTCAATAAATTTTGTAAGTATGTGATATTTGAAATAACGTTATAAACGTTCAATATTCTGTAAAAATTAGAAATATGTAGAACGACTCTCTTGGATTGTAGAAAATTTCAGTGATTTTGAAAATTTGTGAAATTCCATGAAATGTTGGTGAATTTCGTATATTTTGTTTATTATCATATCAAATTTAAAAGCATTTATACATTCAAATACATCGGAAATTCCCAAGATCTTCGATAATTCTATCAAATTTGAAAAATGGGTAGAATTTAAGAAATTTGTTTTGGATTTTGTATTATAATATACTAAATTCAAAGATTATATAGCGCATTGATTGTATGATTATATGCGAAAAATCATAAGTTGAACAAATTTTTATTTATTTTGGCGTGTGTCAAAAATGTTTATTTCAGTTTTCAATGAAAATATGAAATACTTAAAAAGTAATAAAACTTCTGAGAATTCTTGATAAAACAACTACATACCTTCCGAAAATTTCTTGATCACGTTTTTTTTCATAATTGTACAATAGATTTATAATGTTAGTTGAATGATTCTACTTATCTTCAGACTGAAAATGCCAAGTTATTTGTTATATTGTTCATGCACGATGACTGCAATATTTTACGTATTTTTCGTAAACGACTCGACTTATCGTCATTGTACAATAAATAAGTCGAGTAGTATTTTTAGCGTTTTTTCGAAGTAGGAGTCTTCGCTGTTTAGTCAAAAGAGTCAGTCTCTCGCGAATCAGTTTGTGCGCGATTGAGAATAAATCTTCCGCATCAAAGTGAAGTACGCGTTGTAATTAATCCTGAGGCGAGCAGAACCCAGCAATGCCCAAGGCTTGAGCATCTTCTTTTTGTCCTTTATTTTATCTACTTTTCCGAACAATTCCATAATTTGTCAAATTTATCCCTATATTATTCCAACAGGAGATTTGCAGTTTGGGGATTATATTCTCTCAACGTATTTTTCAGCTTCTCGGCGTCGAACAATAGCGTGATTGTTTTCGCAGTTTGTTATTGTTTGGTGATATCGAATATTAATGCGGGGGCACGAAGGCATTTCAAAGCGCATTTAGTTCTTGCTGCGGTATCCCGCGATTTCTAATTGGGCAACGCAATTTCCTTCCTCCCAGGTTTCGATGTGAAATTCGTAGTTACGCAGGCGCGCCGGGTTTTAAAAGCGTTGCCTAATCCGTTGATCATTGAAATCATTGAATGGGAAAATCGGAGTTTCGTCGATCGCGGCCCGAGATATGTGCACCGATCCGCGCTCGTTAATTGGGAAGACAAAAGCTTTCTTGGCAGAGCCTTCGACGCCCACGACTTGTTCCGCGGTTTTTGTGCCCCGAGGAAATTAGAAACGCTTGATATTCGTTTCACACTGAGATTCATGTCTTGATTCATCTGGCACTGATTTTCCCAGTACGTTCTTCAAAAGAAAATTTTGCCTGAAGTTGAGTTGTCCCGTCAGTCTTTTTTTCCAGAATGTTGTCTTCTAGCTACTCAAACAGGTTGACATAGGCAGAGCACTACTTCCTAGGTGTGACAGCACATTTGTTTGTGCAAGAAGTTAGTTGAAAGTAATTTGCATTTGTGCTGTAGCATTTCCTTGCACTGGAATGGCCAGAGTCTTTGACTGTCTCAGACCAACAAAATACGTTCATGATGAGCATGCTTTACCTAATGTCGGATGCTGTAGTAACTAATGACAGGGTCATTCCGATATGTTTGCATTTACTGCACCAGCATATTTTCATCCTTTTCTTCAGTGCATACAGATTTCCCGTATTTTGATAACAAATCATCATCGTGTTGTCAGCCCATCAGCTCGTCGTCAACCTAGATACTTCCCAGGCTCGTAGAAAAAGCTCGCACCCAAATGAAAAATGACTCTAAATATCGGATCTGACACCGAGGCCCGAGGAATACGCCCTGAAGCAATCGCTTTCTTTGCCATCTCGGATCGCGAGATGCGGTAGCTCGGCGTATCGCGATACGTCTGGTTCTCTCAACACCCGCGTGGGCGCGGCAAATGGTCATTCATTATCGCAATTTACGTCTCGGAATCCGGATGTTGGCCTGGCCAAGAAAGAAAAAAGCGAAGGAAATCGCCTCTTGCGATTTCGTACGGCGCTCGGGTAAAAGTGAGAGAGATGCACGCGGAAAGGTCAAGTCGCGCGATTAGATTGCGAAACGTCGCCCATTGCGCCATTCCGTCGTACATATCTGAACTGGGGACGAATAGCGAATGGCTGTTCCGTTTGAAAAATTCAGAATCGAGAAATCAAACTATAAACGATTGTTGCAAAAATGAGCAGTCAGAATCAACATTTTAAACGGCGATACAAACATTTTCAGGAAGTAATAGTTCTTTTACAGCCTAGACTAGATCCAATATCCATAAGTGTCACAATATCTTACCCCAAGAACACGGTGACCATCTGAGAGCCAATAGCCCATT
Organism: Platygaster robiniae; assembly: GCA_028476575.1. Classification (NCBI taxonomy): domain Eukaryota; kingdom Metazoa; phylum Arthropoda; class Insecta; order Hymenoptera; family Platygastridae; genus Platygaster; species Platygaster robiniae. The sequence continues at coordinate 797,050 of CM052022.1, forward strand.
TTTTGCTACTCCTCTTTCAAAACCTGATTTTTCCTCGAGTGTCCCATTAGCAGGCCTTGTACCCCATCCCACTTCCCGTTTTTTATCTCGAAACGCAGGTGCCATAAAGGCCAAGTATTTTGGTTTACATTTCCGGCGCGATTCCATTTCCGCCCGAAGGCCAGGTAACACAAACCCGCGCTCATAATTGGCAAAACGATCTCTTGCGTGGCCAGCATCCGAGCAGAATGTGAAACTCGCTGACGGGACGCGGCCGATTACGCCACTGGTCCTCTCACCCAGCCCCAGGTTCCACAACTACCTTATACTTGACTCGGCAGAAGCGAAAGGTAACGTTTTTCTGATCGTCCCGGATGTGCGGTAACATCGCTGCAAAATATCCCGCCACCTACGAGAAACAAAAACGTGCAATACTCCCATTTTAAATTATAATCTTCTCATACTTCCAGCTTGAAAACTAAAAATATCCCTAACTTTTGTTATTTTTTGGGCAATGGACTTCACGTGACGTTTCGAGCCGATTTTTTCTTTACCATTTTGCAAAATTCGTGAAACTTTGAGGGTTTTGGACGATTTTGTGCAGCCTAATCCGGCGCGATTCGGCGGTAGCGGATGCCGACTCCGACTCGGCAGTGGTCGGCGGCGCGACCGCCCGAGTCGGAATAAACATAAGCAAGCATAACTCTTTCAATTTTGCGAATCAAGAAAAACAGCAAAGGAATGACCGTTATGGAATATCATGAGGAACCCGTTGTTTGCTTTTGCAAAGGCAAATTCGAGGGACTGTATAATTTTCCGCAATGTAAGAAAATGATGAGCATGTTCTACATTTATATTATTTGACGTTTTCTGATACTGTATCAACTTCTCAAATTCATTAGAGTCGATGATAACCCTTAAAAAATAGTAATCAGCCGAAAGTATTTCATTAAAGTAAACCTGGCTACATGGTGGAGACCTGTAAATTAAGATTTTATGTTGCAAATGAAATTGAAAATTTGGTATCGATGAAAGAGACAGAGTTATGGAGAGAAGATGCTCGAGTCGATTGCACGAGCTGCTGGTGTTATCGTTATCGGGGAAATAATTTCCGAGGGCGGGGACGGTTGGTAGCGCGTGTATCGGTATGAAATCAGTGGCAGGGCAATTTGCGTCGCAGGCACTAACCGCGGAGAATCGGAACGAGAAAAGAGCGAGGGAGATAGAGGCAACGAGATAGGAAAGAGCCGGTATGTATGATGAAGGTGGGGCGCTCGAGGAAACTCTTGGGTCCGTAATGACGCAAGTCTTGAGCGCACATACCCAAGGTGCGCGGCCTTCGCATACTCATACCTGATAATGAGTTCGTGAAAAATGCTTTCGGGGAAATCGCCGGAGACGGTCATGCAATAAAGGTAATTTCTATGTAAGATGGAAATTTTTTGTGTCAACAGGTCACGGGATTTGCTGCAGTTATCATACGATTATCAGGTACTTCATATGATTTTTGGCATTTTATTGTGTGAAATGACCACTCGATGCAATTCCACAACAATTCCTCCAATGTGCCGAGAATTTCCATCGACTGCCGCGAGCCCCATAAAAATTTCACCGCAACAATAACTTCATTCTAGTCTCGAATCACGGGAGTCGCTGGTGGAATCGAAAATTTGTTGCATTGTTAATGTTATATCCGCGGATCATGAATATTGAGCATTGTCAGGACGAGCTTCCCGGAATATGCAGCGTGCACAACATTAACCGGAAAATGGTTATATTAAGCGTTTGACGAAGCGACGCTGGCTATTGTTCACTCGCGGGTCTCGTTTATCATCGCATAATAATCCAGCGAGATTTCATTACCCGGCGATTTAATAACGCGAATAATAATAGATTTCCATTTCACGAAAACACCGATGATATGTATATAAAATAGCCGGTTACGTAGCGCGTCGAGGATGCTGCGATGCATCCATCATGCGTCATGGGCAAAAGTTAGGTCATGCGATGTATGATGCGTGATTGACTGTGGAAGATATTGAAATGTATTTTTGAATTTTTAAACAAAAAATATTGAAATACTTCTGATAACTTATGTCTAAACTATTACAGTATAAAATTTCCAAGTTCACAGGTCTCGATTCCCGTTGGAACCAGATGACAGATTTATGAAAACCGCACGTTGACACGTTCACCGCAGCCTTTGTTTGGATCGCATTACGTTTCCCCGCCGCCGAGGAATCCTTCGACAGGAACGAAATTTGCATCGAGGGCCTTACTTTGCACGCGCGGATTCTCGCTTCCTTATTCCCATAAGCGAAGCTCATACGTGGGCTGCAGTTTCCCGTGACGATTCCGGCGAGATTCGAGGGTCGAGCGTGTCGCGAACGAACGACTTGCTCGCAAGATACCGTGACAGAAGTATCACGCTCGCCCGAGCACACTGTTACCTCGCTACACCCTGCTGCTTCCTCCCTTTTCCCCATGCCCTCTTCATCCACGAGGTCATTTCCGTTGACGTCGTCTCCGTCGCTGTCTCTACTGTTGAAACGGCAATCAACGATGCAAATTTACGACCAAAGTCGTGGACATCAGCTATGACAATTTTGAATTTAAATGGTCTTAGTGTCTGTCAATGACAATGGCACATCAAGTCCACAATCAGTGATCTGTGTTGGAAGACGTCTTCCAGCGATGGTTTGACACCCAATAGAAGTGGACATTTGAGGTAGCTCATCTTCTGCAAAAGGGTTTGACAGATTGCATTTGCCAAACACTGTTTCAGCAGGAACAAGATGGAGTGGATACTGCAAGAAGACAATAACTCAAAACATCATAGCAAGTTGGGAAGGAGTAACTGGAAGTCAAGACAGCCTTCTGAGTCATCAGACGCCAGTTCTTTTGGTAACAATTGGTTCTAAAAGAATAGGAAAGTCCGTCTACAGGTTGTAGAGACTTGAAATGATCATTAAAGATCCCTGTCACATGAATTTGCTGAAGATACGCCTAGACCATTGCAGATGATCATCGATGCCAATGATGATGAGACAACATACTGAAGTAGTTCCGGTTATATACATTGAGCTGAAAGTTTCAAGTTTTGGAGAATTGGATGTACTTCTACCAAAGTAAGTTAGGAATGATAAAAACACCAATCTCAAGTCGAAATGGAGCACCAACGAAATGACTGAAGGAGCAGACGAGAAGACAGAGCTGGAAAAAGGAATTGAAGATGAAAGAACAACAAAATACACCTTTATGTTTCTTGAGCAAAGACGACCATCGATATGCATTTCGAGCATCCCATTCCGTCTCGCCAGGCTCCTAATTAGATAATGACGAATAGGATCGTTATCACCAACAACAACAGGAACAAAAAAGAAAGAAAAAAAAAAGAAAATCAAATGGGAAGTGGAGAACGAGCGGAACTGAGGTTCGCGGAGCTTCCTTTCCTTTCGGATATGCCTCGGTGCATTTTCGTCTTCTTCCCATAGGATCGCGTATGTGGCATATCCGCGCACTTGGAGGCCGGCAAGCGACAACAATGGCGATAACCGATATTGTTCGAGGCTATTAGCAGTGACTCCCTTCCTCGACGTAACCTCTCCATTCCTTGCTTTCTCGCGGAGGAACCGCGCCGAGTGAAGCAAAGTGAAGCGCACCTACTTCCGGCAATGCGACGACGATAAGTCGACTTCCTACGCGTCCCCCCCGCTCCCACCTGCTTTTGTCAGCTCAACTAACGATGCTATCATTCCGGAGGTCACGATACATCTCCGATTTTCATGGGAAATGGTTTCCTTTCGCTTCGTTTACCTCTTGGGCGAGTCCTTTATTGTTTTCTGATGGGAACCGGTCTTGGGCGTGATACTCCTAATATCAGGTTTCAGGGATGGTGGAAACTTGGAAATGACGGGGAACGTATCGAAGAAGTCACATCATTTATTGATATTTCACCCCACCCAGCTTCAGACCTTAACTCTACCTCACTTTCGTCGAATCTCGCAACATCGAAACCTCACCAAGCCCAAAGTTGGTACGAAAGTACCTGCTCTTCCACGATTTTCCTCATCTTTCCCAACCCACACCTCTCGATGAGAAGCGAATTAATGGCGCGCAATTCCCGCAGTCTCAGTGCTCTCAGTAGGTTGCCATTGTTTTCCGAGAAGCCTTCGAGGAAAAAACCGCGAAACCTGCGCGCGAACAAAGCCGCGGGGTATCGCTGAAATCGGCAATAAATCGAGCCCGAGTTATTTTCATTGTCATAGAGAATTCACCCTGGCGCGATCGATGCATACGGTCACGTGTTCGCGGCAATAATGCGCAACAATGCTGTATGCTAATGCTCGAAAGTGTCGCTGCCGCAATCCGCGAATGAGATATAAATTACATATTCATCGCCTGATTTCCCCTGCCTTCTGCCCCTCATTTTCCTTCACCCCACGAGTGGCTTGATTATGTGGATCGGGCTGAGGAATCGCCATTCGAGATTACTATTACTACCTGATAAGATTTCCTAATGGTGTTTCCTGGGTAGACTGTTTTTTGGCTAGGGGTCTTGTGGAAAATTTGATGAAATTATTGGGATTTCTTCAAACATTTTGGGATGGATGAATCTAGTAGAAAAAGAGTGGAATTATTTATTTATAAATCACAAAAATGGTAAATGATGTTGGAAAGTTGAAGATTTTCATTCAAAAAGTGAAACTGCTGGAAATTAAACTTAAAAGAGAATTTTTGTCTATATTAGTGAAATTCTAGTAGTATGGGAGAAATCGAACATTCATTTGACTACCAAGGAACCTTTTCGAGTATTTAAAAACACTTATGCCCAAATCCACACCACTCTACTTCAATCTACTCCAATATACACCAAAATGGAAAAAATCAATGTTTGGAAATATTTTCATACAAATGCATGGAGATTTTCCATTTTTGATTGGCAGTATTTCTATACAGTCATGAGAAATTCTTGTGTTTGGAAATATTCCATACCGCAATGGAAATTTTCATTACAGGAAAGAAAATTTTGGAGACCGTGTGGAAATTCATTCAATTAAAAATGGAAAAAATCAATGTTTGGAAAAATTTCCATACAGATGCATGGGGATTTTCCATTTTTTTCACAGTGTATCATCACTTTATTGATTCTTAGTATTTTGAGTAAATTTCGAAGTTTTTTACTTTTATCAAGTTTTAGAAGGATTTTTTACGTTCCTCATACATGTCTAGTATTTTTAAGGAATTTCGACATAAATTTCTTAAATTAAGTGCTCTGAAATCTGAAATCTTAGAGATTTGTGGTATTTTAATCAATTTTTAGGAATACAGTATCTTCATAGATTTCAAGTATTTCACAAATTCCCCAATTTTTTAGTACATTGAGAACTTTCAAATGTCTACGAAATTCATTAAATGGTCTAGTTTTTGATTAATTTCTATATGAATTTCCAAAATGCTCTGGGGTTGACAGATTGAAAATTTTTTATTTTCATGAATTTCTGAGAAAATGATACCCATGAAGAATTTCAGTATTTTAGATATTCTTTTAATTTTTAGTATTTTTCATACTTTTCAGCATTTATAAAATTTCCTTCAATCACTTCCTTGCATTTCAAACTTTAAGTATTCTATTTGTATCAAATATTTTTGATTTTTTTTAGTATACAATGTTAAGTCATGTTTATATTTTGCAGCATTCATGAAATTTCGTAGTATTTTTTATTGTTCTTCTAGATTTTCATTATGAATAAGTTTATGCATTCTCTATATCAAATGATTTTTCAGAGCACTGTTTTTTTCGTATATGTCTAGTCTGTATGAAAGTTGTAGTTATTCAAATATTTCCCATATTTTTTGCATATTCGTGATATTCAATAGATGTTCTAATATTGTCATGGATTCCTACATAAATTATTACAGATAATAGATGCTCTAGACCCCAAAATTCTACAGTTTTCAGGTGAAAAAACAAATTCTTCAGATAATTTGATGGTCATAAAAATTTTCTGTATTTTCCAGCACTGGCCAAATTCCTTACATTTTTCTGGTACTTTCTCAAAATCCTCTATAGATTTCCAAAATTCAATACTTAAGGTTAGAATTCGATTCTCAGGCCTCAAACACCTCCATTCAAAGTGTGAACGAGCCGATTCCATGCCAAAAATCGCGATTCGTTCTCGTTGCCTTAATTCGTAGGCGTACTCCAGCGATACACAATAATTGCATAAGCGCGCGAGCGTATCGTGGCAAAGCCACGGGATTAATCTCGCGGGTTTAGCCTTGAAATGCCAGAGCAATCAGTTGCCGCTGGCTGCCGCGGCTGATGCAGGGACAGGAGGCGAAGCGGTCCTCGTCGTCGACGTTGTCGCGATTAATCTCGCATCTGAATTGCCGGGGAATGTGACCCGAACGAATGAGGTGAACGAGGGGGCGGTGTGGCCGCCGATGGGGAGCATTAAGACAGGGTGCCAAGGTGGGTGGTGTCGTGCAACTCTCAACTCGTTCCCATATAACGAAGAAGAAAAAAAGAAAAAAAAAAAGAAAGTATTCTTGCAGGTTTTTTCCTGAATTTTCTGTGCATGGACTAATGGAATAGGATCTCAGTTCTATTTTGATGTTTAATGGATGATGAATTTTTGTTGTGGCCTAAGAGCTGAAATTCTTGGATCGTCCAAGACAAACTGAAGCAGAAGCATTTGCCAAAAATGTCTTCATCAACCAAGAACGAAAGTTTGAATCTTCTTGCAGGTTTTTTCCTGATTTTTCCGTAATAAGATCTCAGTTCTATTCTGTTGCTTAATAAAGACCTCAAATAAAAATTAATAGGAACGAATGGAGACATTATTATATTGTCCTTAGAGATGAAATTCTTAGATCGTCCAAGACAAACTGAAGCAAAAGCATTTGCCAAAAATGTCTTCATCAACCAAGAACGAAAGTTTGAACCTTCTTGCAGGTTTTTTCCTGATTTTTCAGTGTATGGAGGAATTGAATAGGATCTCAGTTCTATTTTGCTGTTTTATGAAGACCTAAAATAATAATTTACATGAAAAAATGGTGGCATTTTCATGGTGACCTAAGAGCTGAAATTCTTGGATCGTCCAAGACAAACTGAAGCAGAAGCATTTGCCAAAAATGTCTTCATCAACCAAGAACGAAAGTTTGAATCTTCTTGCAGGTTTTTTCCTGATTTTTCCGTAATAAGATCTCAGTTCTATTCTGTTGCTTAATAAAGACCTCAAATAAAAATTAATAGGAACGAATGGAGACATTATTATATTGTCCTTAGAGATGAAATTCTTGGATCGTCCAAGACAAACTGAAGCAGAAGCATTTGCCAAAAATGTCTTCATCAATCAAGAACGAAAGTTTGAACCTTCTTGCAGGTTTTTTCCTGATTTTTCAGTGTATGGAGGAATTGAATAGGATCTCAGTTCTATTTTGCTGTTTTATGAAGACCTAAAATAATAATTTACATGAAAAAATGGTGGCATTTTCATGGTGACCTAAGAGCTGAAATTCTTGGATCGTCCAAGACAAACTGAAGCAAAAGCATTTGCCAAAAATGTTTCCATTAATCAAGAACGAAAGTTAGAACTTTCTTCAGCATAAGGCATTCTTCAGCAAAGTTTTAAAACGCCGTTGTTGAGTACACAGAATGATGTTCGTAAAAATACAGTCGCTTTTTTTTGTCGCTAACTCATCACTTCTGAGGCACGATACTCGAGAATCTCGCGATCCCTCGATTAATTAAAGCGCTAATCGTCAATTATACAAGATGTGGAAGAAAAAAAGCAAAGCTTGAAGTTCTCTGGCGCGAGCGGCGTTTACGTGATTACGACGATTGGGCCATGTAGCCGAGAGTTAGAGAAGAACACGCGGATAGAATGAATAAGACTGCGATGCCTAGAATAGAATATTAATGGCTAAGTCTCTCTTTCTGGAAGCCGGAACTCGCAAGTGGAATGTACCTACTCCAAGCACGAGATCTAAACATGCTTCGCTCGAAGGAAAATAAAATTTGTGGATGGGACGGTGATGTTGGGTCAATATTGAGATACTTTAGGAGAGAAATTATGCGAATTTTCATCGAGGAAACAAATAAACAAAGAATTCGGGGATCAGAAGATTCCAGCAGTTTTTGAAATCGAAAATGACTTCCATATTTCTGGAAAAATTCAAACATTTCCAACGACATTCAACCGAAGCCGTGAAAGTTGCCGAGAGTTGTTCGATCGCTGTGTTTTTTTGTACATCTGGGGACGTAAGTCCCAAAATATCCACTGATAAAGGATCGAACAAGTCGCATCCAACAAGAGAGCGAGAGTAAGAAGCCCGGAATAAATCAGCTTCGGGGCCTATTTATAAAAACTTTCGCCCCAAGTATGTTTAAATACACGGTACTCCCTGAAACGGCTCGAATGTCGTCAATCAGCATCCTCTGGGACGTAACACTGGTGATCCCCGGCAACGGGCTCAACCTTCATCTAAACTCTATAATTTCATCTTGAAGGAGCCAGGCCATCTATCAACGAACCGATACCTACTGCCTTGCAACGCCTTGTTTCCCTGTTTATTCCCTCGAATCGACAGGTCGCGCCCGTACACGATCATTAAATCCAGTGATCGCACGGATGAAAAATTTGTAATTCAAGTATATACAGGATGGTAGCGTAGATAGAGGAGGGGGAAGGGTCAGGGGAATGATCTCTCCCTTACAGTAGTAGTCAAATTCCAAAATTGTTATACATAATAAGTCAATATTACAGAAACCCATATTCTAGGATTCAGATTTTCAGAATGTCATCTCACTAATTTCAGTCTCCTATCTTCTAGAGTTCGAAATTCTAGAAATGTATTTTAGGTCCTATCACGACAAAATTCTGTATTGTAGAAACATAGGCCTTACAAATTTATGTTCTGTAGTTGGAGAATTTACGATTGCATGCTACAAAATAATGATTAAAAGGTAGTATCGTAGAGAGTTTAATGATTGTGGAATTGATTAATATATATTTTTATTAATCAATTATTACCAGAATTATAAATTTTAGGATCGTAGAAATTTGGAATGATGAGGGTTTTAACTCTAAAAGTTAAGGATCTGAAATCATTAACTGTAAGATTTGAATTCCAGTGATTCCTTATTAAAAATTCATACCATGGGAATTCAAAATTAGAGTTAAATGCATTCTGAAATTTCGAATTTCAGATTATTTTTGGAATTCAAAAATATATTGGATATAAAATGACATAATCAAGATTTCTATTAGTTATAAATGAGAATTTTAGAATTCTTCAGCATGGATTTCTAGAATTGAATACAGTAGGATTAAAAATTTCATATTCCTACATCATGAATTCATACGGTTCAAGATATCAGTAATGCTCAAATCTATATGAAAGAATGTGGAGAAGTAGAATCTAAAATTCTAGAATTCCAAACCCTATAATTAGGAATTTTGTAGCTTCCTATTCTTGAATCGTCAGTCTTGAATTTCTCTGTCATATTCATTCGAATTCTGATCTTCTACATTCTAGAGTAATATATTTTTATCACTTTATATTTTATCAAGGTTTTCGAAAGTTTATATTCGAGAATATTTCAGAATCTCATTTATCAAATTCTTCTAGAATTATTATTCGAATGATAAATATTAGAATAGTAGAAATTTGGAACTTTCACTATTTTTACTCTGAAAGTTAAATACAGATCTGAAATCATTCACTGTAGAATTCAAATTCCCATGATTCCTATTATTCTTACTATGGTGATTCAAAATTAGAGTTTCTTAAATAGGAGTGAAACTCCTATTATTTAGAATTTTAAAAATATTTCGGAAATAATGTCAATCAAGAATTCTATTAGGCATAAATAACTATTCTTTAACTCTTCAGCATGGATATCTAGAATTTAGTACAGTAGGATTGAAAATTTCATAATCCTCTATCATAAATTTATACAGTTCAAGATATCAGTATCAAATCTAAATGATGGAATGTGGAGAGGTAGAATCTAAAATTTTAAAATTCCAAACCCTATAATTCAGAATTTTGTAGTTTCCTATTCGTGAATGCTCAATCTTGAATCTCTTTGTTCCATTCATTTGAAGTCTGACTTTTTACATTCAGAATAAAATATTTTAAGACTTCATAATCTATAAAGTTTTGCGAAAATTTATTTGCGAGATTATTTTAGAATCTCATAATTTGTGAATTAAGGGGTAATCTTGAATTCTCGAACTTTATATCGTAGGAATCGGGGCTGTGAAATTCTTCTGGAATTATTATTAAAATTTAAAATTTTAGAATCGTAGAAATTCGAAATTTTTAGAGTTTGTACTCTAAAAGTTAAATATCATAAATCAAACTCTGTTCAATTTGAATTCCTATGATTCTTTATTGAAAATTCATACTATGGGAATTCAAAAAAAGAGTTACCTGCATTATGAAATTTCGAATTCCAGACTATCTTCCAAAATGTGAAATTCCTATTTTTTAGAATTTCAGATACATATTTGAAAGAAAATTTTCCAAGAATTTTATTCTGTATAAATAAGCATTCTCCAACTCTTCAGCATAGATTTCTAGAATTCAATACAGTAGGATTAAAAATTTCATAGTACTGTACCATAAATTCATGCAGTTCAAGATATCAGTATTGCTCAAATCTAAATGATGAAATGTGGAGAAGTAGAATCTCAAATTCTAGAATTCAAAACTCTATCGTTGCGAATTTTGTAGTTTTCTATTCTTGAATGGTCAATCTTAAATTTCTCTGTCATATGCCTTCTAATTCTGATTTTCTACATTCTAGAATAATATATTTTTATGACTTCTTATATTTATAAAGATTTTCGAAAGTTTGCATTCAAGATCATTTTAGAATCTCATAATTTGTGAAATAACGTGTGTGTAATCTTGAATTCTCAAAACTTTATACCATAGAATTCAGAGCTTCAAAATTCCTTCTTGCAGAATGTACGATTCTTTTATTCTATTTCCAAAAATTCACAACTCTAGAAATCTGGATTCCATCATTTGAAAATCTACGCTTGATATCATACAGTGCAAGATTCGAGAAATCTGTATTCTATATAATTTAGAGTTCCTAGCTGAAACTCAATTTTTGATTCATGAAATTGTGTACAAATTTGGATAAATGTAAGAATGCTCTTCTAAAGCATTCATGATAAATAAGGAGTACTTTCAGCACTTTTTCAGCATGAGAATAGAACCTCAGGAATATACTTAAGGGGGGAACCTGGTTTAGAACGCCGAAAATTGCATGATATTTAGCACAGTTTCTAAGGCTGCTTATCACATGAAATGTTTCAAGTACTGTTGAACCAGGCCATAGATACGCAAATCTTGCAAAAAAAATTTATTTTCATGTTATTCGATAATGTTAAACAATAATTATTCATATTTGTTTCGGGCACTACTCGCTTGAAGATTCTCCACTGCGTACACGATAGCGATCGTCCTATTTATCAGAAACATGAAAACTAAAATTTTTTTTGCACTCTAGAAGTTTTTCTTCAATTTAAACCTAAGAAATTTTTTAAAATACTAAAAATTGCAAATTTTATGGGTGTTTAAAAAAAAATTCGCGTTTCACTGACGAAATTTTGAGATAATTAACTACAAAAAAAATTGATTGAAAAAATTTTTTACGTAGTTTTTTAGGTTCACATACAAGCTCACACTTTTAGCTTGAAAAAGAGCTATCACTTATAAAAATGCGGCAATCACAACATTTTTAATCGTGTACGCAGTGGAGAATCTTTAAGCGAGTAGTGCAAGAAACAAATACGAATTATTATTGCTTAACATTATCGAATAACATGAAAATGAATTTTTCTTTGCAAGATTTGTGTATCTATGACCTAGTTCTACAGTACTTGAAACATTTCATAAGATAAGCAGCCTTAAAAACTGTGCCAATATCATGTAATTTTTCGTCGTTCTAAACCAGGTTCCCCCCTTAAGGCGCAATTTTTCCGCTCGATGTTCCCTAAACGGTTCCCAATAATATCCAACTGTTACGAAAAAATTTATTATTGTAAATTCTCTGGATTAAGAAATAGGATTTCATTTTCATCATGTTAAATTTTACACTTTCACATTTTATCTCTAAGTAATTTACTACATCAGCTCATTTTCCGTCTGGCTACGATTAGAAACATTCGAACTTATCATGTCACTTTACTAAATCATCCTTTTTAATGATAGTTCGTATGCTACGATTTATCTGTTCAATCTATCTGTAAAACGTACGACTATTGTAACGATATATTTGTTAAATCAGTATATTTTTGCCTATCGCACCATTTGTAAAATCACTTTTGCCGAATTGTAATCGAAGTAATTGTAAAAATGATAGAAGAGATAATTTCGAGGATATATAAAGGCCATGCGAATAGAGCGGACAGCGCATTATTATAAAATAAATTCAATCACTAACATCAAAAAATTCTTGAATCAGCCTTTCCCAATTCGGTCTATTCACTTTTTGAAGACGTATTTTTAAAAATCTAACACAACCACATCCCCCTCATTGCTTAAAGCTACCTACGCCGCTGATTAGGGATGAAAAAATTTATTGAAGTTAGTTGTAAAAAACTAGAAAAATCTTGACAGGAAGTCCTCAATCTTTTTATATTCATTCAACTATTCTAGCAGTTGAATTCTGCTCCACAAGCTTCAATCCTTCTCCAAACTAGTCCACGTTGGGTCTTGTACTGGAAAACCTTTTCATGGTGGCTATAGTGGAAAGGGGGGAGGCCAGGGCGGAAAATCCGCGGAGTTTCATTTCCTCGGGCACTTCCGGCGAACGCGACGCTTCCGCCGTATCGGGGCCGGCGTCGCCGTCACGACGCCTCGAGCCCGTCCGTATTCCGCCCTCCCAAGTTCCGGCTTCCGGTACTTCCGGCACCACCACCGCAACCCCCTCCCCCCCCGGCAACCCCTTCCCCTCATCCAGAATTCGCGTTTCCGCTTTCTCTTCGTGTTCTCCTTCGCGCTTCCGTTCGCCATCGCTTCCCTCTGCGCCCTTTTTTCACCCCAGTTTCCTCCCGTCGTCTCTTATCTGAGCTAAATATGTGCACGCAAGATACAGACCCTTTCCTAAGCGAGAAAGTCATATTGATTCTGTGTTTCATCAAAAAAGTGCCGCTGAAAAAAATTATAGACCACAGTTCTTGGTGCAATCTAGAAGAGAGAACATGTGTTTTGTCAATATTTCAAAGGCTCTTCTTCATAAAAATAAGTCTACCTCCCACTTTGTGAATTTGCCGAATGTGAAGGAAAAAGCTTTTCGTCACGCTCCAGAAGATATCCGAAGAAGTAACAAGAGATCGCGGCGATCTGTTCCGGATGATTCCCATGTGCGGGGCTTTTTTATATATTTTTCGTGTTTTTCCGGACCTCCCGGAGTCTTGTGGGGAAGGCCGCACAGATGGCGAGGGCGCCCCCGACGCATATGCTCCCCCGGAGACAAGGGTGTCGTATGACGACGACAGACCTCGTTTTCACGGGGTCCTGTAGGGGCCCCTCTGGGACCTGCGCGGATGCAGGACAACAGGTTGACGAGGAAGACGCACACTTGTCCCAGCTCGTCCCAGCTCGTCCCCCACGTCACACTCACTGCGCACGACGAATTCTCAATCTGCGAGCCTAATGAAATCCCGTATATCACTGTATGTATCTCTGGCTTATGGCGATGCATTTATTTTATTGTCGCGGGAATTAATGGCTCGTGCCTCGTGTTGTACACGATGCGATTTCTGGATGTCGGGGTTTTTTTGTTTTAGCAACAATGAATCTTGCCTGATTTCATTTTAATTCATCCTTTGATATTGGGTATTATTAACCGTTCAATTCAAAATGTATGGAGGAAGACAAAATTGGAGGTTCTTTTGTTATTTCGTTTTTTTTCGATGAAGAAGGGTCACTAGCGCCGGGAACGCAAGAAATCCATATTATCCAGACGGAATGACTCTGGACGAATGATCCGATGGAATTTCGAAGTATCCGGTATCGATGTCTCGTAGGGTCCGAGGACCACCGCGGTTCTGGTATTTCCAAGGGCGAAGCCTCTTCAAGGGCTTCGTCTCTTTTACACTTGTTCCCTTGCGCACCTGCTTCGCTCATTCCACTCGACACTACGAGTTTATTTTCACATGATAAACGATCAAACAATAAAAATAACGGACGTCAGAGTATCGTTATGTTTGCAATGGGTACACTTATGAATAATAATAAAAATAATAACTATAATTGTAATAATTATAATGACTTTTTTTCTATTTTACACCATTTTGAAATCTCTGATGAGGGCTCGATACGTAGCCGAAAGCTAGGAAGAGAAAAATGAATCATTTCAAAACACAATACATCTGGTGCATCGAGTAACGAGTACGATTGTTATACTTCTTTGTTTTTTTATTTTCTAAATACCATCTGTAAAACTTGAAAAGTATTTAAAAATTGCGAAAAAGTTGAATGATATAGACATATTTTCATGATTTTTTCCAAGTATCTGATATTGTAGATAACATTAAAAATGGTTTGATTTCAGATACATCGAAAGCATTAAAAAACTCTATAAGATTGTGGTAAATTTTCGGAAATTCGAAATTGTAGAATTTTATAAAAAGTGTACGGACTTCTCATATTTCACAATATTTGTAATGGACTTGTGTAATAATTTTTGCAACATTTGAAAAAATGTGATAAGTTTTTATTTTGATATAAACTTTAGAGGAAATTAATGAATCGCAGATATTTTGCGATATTTGCTAAAAAGTTTGCGATCCGATTTGCAATAATTTTGACAATATTTAATAAGTTTTAAAATGATAGTCTTGTGATGCGATCGCAGAAATTTCGAAGAATTGAAATAAAACGAAACTTTTAGAAACTGTCTGATATTCCATGAAATTCAGTAGCTATATTTGTAAAATTTAGAGAATATTCATAAACTTTAGATATTGTGTTTTACTGTGTGTTTTTTTGATAACAATCTGAAACTTCGGATTTTACGAAAAATTTGACTGATATCGACATGATTTCAGAAAATTTTGTAGGTATTTGGTATTTTAAAATAGGTTGAGAATATTCGAATTTTGGAAAAATTAAAAATATTGATAAAATCCAGAAAATTTGTAGAATTTCATGAAAAGTCTATGAATTCCCTATATTTCGCAATATTTGCAATGAATGTTATAGTTTCTACAATATTTAAAAAATGTTATAACTTTCCATTACCATATAAACTTTAAATTTTCAGGAAATTAATGAATTGCAGATATTTTGCAATATTAGCTAAAAAGTTTGCGATCAAATTTGCAATAATTTTGGCAGCATTTACAAAGTTTTAAAGTGATAGTCTTATGATCCAAATTACGGAAATTTCGGAGAATTGAAGTAAAACGAAAAACTCTAAAACTGTCTAAATTCCATGAAATTCTGTAGCTAAATTTGTATAATTTAGAGAATATTTATAAACTTTGTGTATTGTGTTTTATTGTGTGTGTTTTTTGATAACAATCTAAAACTTCGGATTTTACGAAAAATTTGACTAATGCAGACATGATTTCAGAAAATTTTGTAGGTATTTGATATTTTCAAAAAGGTTATAAATATTTAAATTTTAGAAAAATTCGGAAAATTTGTGGAGTTTCATGAAATGTTGACAAGTTTCGTATATTTTGTTCATTATCTAATTTCCAAATAATGAATAACTCATAGACTTAAAAAATACCCAAGATCTTCGATGATTTGAAAAAATTTGTGAAATTAGTAGAATTTCGGAAGGTGTTTGGAAATTTAGTATCATCTATTCAATTTTAATATTTTTGAGTACATTATTACTTCTTTCGTTGATTATCAAAAGTCTGAGAAACTTGATTGCTATCAAAAAATTACGAAAAATCATAATAAGTTTGACCAATTTTTATATATTTATTCCGGTGTGTTGAATAATTCGAGGAATTCTTAGAATTAGAGAAAATTTCTATGAAATAACCAAATTACGTTCATTGTCATATTTAATAAGAAATTTACTTGATAATGCTCATTTCATTTTTCAATGAAAATCTGAAATACTAAAAAATAATATCAAATTTTCAGGATTCTTGATGAATCAAACTTTCTGAAATTTGAAAAAAAAAAAAAAAAAAAAAAAAAAATAGAAATTTGTGGAACTTTTGTAGCATTTTGAAAATTTTCAAAAAATAAGAAAATATTCGAAAATTTACATATTCTGAAAGAACCTTGGGAAGGTACAAAATTAGTAAAATTTCAGTCAATGTTCAAGAATTGTGTAAATTATGTTAGTTATGTTTCTCTGTAATGTAGGCAATAAGGTTTTTTAACTGTTTATTATACTCTAAAAAATTTGAATGACCTTTTTACCTTCAAGCAATTTTTTTCAGAAGCTCCAAGTTTCATATAATATCGTCGATAATGGATGCAATGTCAAAAAAATTTCGAAGTTTCTAACATCTTTCACAGACTTTTTCTCAAAATCGTGTTTGAAATTTCATAAACAAGTATATTAAATGGATATTTCAAAGAAATTTTTTATACTGGATACATGAATTTTAACACTTTTTCTCTGAAACTGATCAACATTCAAGATTCTACATATCAGGTCAACACCACCCATTGTCCCTGTGTAACATGCCTCCACTGACATAACTTTTGAATTTTTTTCACACCCAAATTACTGCAAAAAACCATAAAGACACAGTGACAACACGTCATTAACTTTAGCAATCGGCACTTCATCTCTCACCTTTTTCTGCCTCGTAAAAAACAGTTACGCAAGAACTCGAGCGAAGATGCATTTCGTAAAAGGCGGAAAAAGGCACGCGTATGTAAATGCTGTTCGTGAAAGTCAAGTACCGATTTCGTAACTCGAAAGAGTCCGTTGGGAGAAGTAAAAAGCCGAAAAAAGAAAAAAAGGAAGATGGAACTTGAGGGAAGGAGAGGAAGAAGAGGAATAGAACCTGCTGCACTTTTCTCGGATCGCTTTCTATTCGAAGATACAACACGTGTTATGCATTCACCCTCGAAGCAGAGTAACCTTTCACACGCCCTGAATTTTCCAGCTTCCTTTCGAGCCAATTGCTCGGGTCGAAAGCCGCGTGTTGCCCAATTCCCCGTGGGTTCTGTTCACACCCAGGGCGTTTTTAACGATTTTTTCATTTTTTATTTCAGGATTGGAATATTCTGACTTACGCCTTTTACCCCAGAGATAATCAAGTGATTGGTGGTAAAGGAAGGAAACATTTTCAGGAGGGGTAATCGAGGAAAAATGTGTTTTTTTTTTACAAAATTTTATGTAGGGAAGATTTTATAGAATAAAGTAATTCTATATGCTCCGTAATAATATTATCCTCATGTTATTCGATCCTCAGAGCCAAAGATTCTTCAAATATGAAGGAGATAATAGAAAGAAACCTCCTCCTTTTCGTTATATGTTTATTGTCTCATTCCTAGCTTTCGACCTTTTTCTATTATCTCCTTCATATTTGAAGAATCTTTGGCTCTGAGGATCGAATAACATGAGGATAATTTTATAGAATCTTGCTAAAATTTCTCGATTTTAAAAACACCGAATTTTGCCATTACTCAAGAGTTCTATATGTATTTTTCATCAAAATATCTAAATTTTCTTCCCACTGTCACTCTTTCTTTCTACTCAACATACTCTCCGTTCGCCTCGATAAATTTGTTTTCACGCCCAACTAATGTTTTGGACCAGTTGGAAACACCATTTGTTGGAACTCGTCACGTTCTCTGACGAAATGAAAAAATGCGACCAACGCGACTTAAACAAAACAAATGACAGGCGCACCCCAAGCGCAACGCGGAAGACGCATATGGGGGCGCACTTGCACTCCACCCGTCAGAATTACCATCCGAAAATAGCAACAAGTCCCGACCATGACAGATGGCGAAGAACATGAAACTGCAAGAGAAGCTCCCATAAATCACGCCGTGCTTTTCTGTCCTCCTTCGAAAATCGCTAATCGAATTTTCACGTTGTTAAATTATGAAATTATAGATTGTACAAAATTGAATATGGCATTACATGTATCCCAAAGTTTTTGCAGAAATGAATTTTTCGAGAAAAAAGGCAGAGGATGATCTTTATAACTGTGACTAATGAGAAATTGAAATAATAACCAAATATTCAGAATATTTCAATAAAAAGAATATTTAAGCATAATGCACAATATTTCAAATATTATATAAGGAAAATTATTGCATTACTATTGTGGCCGTCCCATTTAGGTGTTAGAACGCCTCTTCCCCCCCCCCCCCCCCAAAAAAAAAGATCTTTCGAACGATGTCGATGAAATGCTTCTATTATTGGTTTTTACGTTTTGGTATAAATTTTGATATCTTGCATTGCATGATATTTTTCAGAAAATAGCGTCTGAATAGATTTTTATTAGTTTTTTGTATTTTTCGTATATATCTTCCACGATTTGAAGGATTGTTCAGTATTTCTTGAACTATTCGTATTTTTCAAGATCTATTAGATGTTACAGGATTTTCCAGTATTTTTATATAATTCTAGCATTTTCGTTTAAATTGTCGTAGATTCCGAGAACTTCAAACTATAAAATTTAGAGTTTGTTGGATTTTACGTGTTCTAAGGATTTTTCAGAAAATAAGTGTCTAGATCAATATTTATTTCTTCTGGTATTTTTCGTATTTCTTCAGTTTTTCTACGATTTGAAGGATTGTTCGGTATTTCTGAAACTATTCGTATTTTTTAGGATGCACAAAATGCTGCAGGATTTTCTAGAATACTTTGAGCATTTTGCTATAATTTTTATACATGGATTTCGAGAATTTCGAGCTCTAAAATATGAAGTTCAATAAATTTTTTATGTTCCAATGGAATTTTTCAGAAAGCAGGCGTCTCAATAGATTCATATTTCTTTCAGTATCATTCGTATTTCTTCAGTTTTTCTACGATTTGAAGAATTTTTCGGTTTTCATGTATATTTCTGTAACAAATTTCTGGAATTCGATACGAAAGTTTTGAATGTTGTATAGATTTTTAATGTTCCATAGATATACTTGTATTTTTCCATACATGTATTTTTTTTTGTATTTCCTACTATTTATAGAATATTGGAAAACTTTAAGGTTTTTTCAAAGAAGTCTCTTTGAATTTCAAGAATTATATTTCATAGAATTACAAGTTTGAAATATTTGCAGTATTTTGATTGTTTTTGCAGAAAAACATTTTTTTTATGGATTTAGGGTGTCCTCAATATTTTTTGAATTTTTATCAGATTTTTGAAATTTCAACACTTTTCTAGTATTTTCATGGTTTTCTATACACATATACTATTAGAATTCAATGCCCGAGAAATCGGAGTTCCTTGATTAATAGAATTGCAGAAATTTTCGAAGAATTTAATAGCTTTTTCAAACAAAGTATATAATGTCTTTTATTTTCTGTAATTCATTTTTTTCTGTATTCATAAAATAACGTAAGGTTTTCCAGCATGATCTATAGATTTTAGGGATCTTGCTACAGATTTAAAGGATGTAGGTTTTCAGTATTTTCATGTATATATATGCAGATTTCTAAAATTTATTGCTGGAATTGTAAAAATATCTAGTAAAAAGTGAAAAAGCATCATGCTCTGAGTCGATATTCTGTACATAAATTACTAATGTAATACTTTGTTTAGTCTAAAATTATAAAACGATACAATGTTTATCTGAAAATAAGGAAGTTCAAAAATTACTTTTATCTAAGTTTCAAAAACTTTCTCAAAAAGTTTCTAATCGTTCTAAAAACTTGATGAGACAGATATGAAATGAAAAACGCGATTTTCGTTACTTGTTACCAAAAAAAAAGGAACTCGTTCCTGTTATCGTTACTTGATAATTAATGTAACGCGTTACGTTAACGTTACACTAAAAAACGTAACATTTTTTGATATTATAATTTCAGTTGACTTATTGTATTTGCATTGCAGTCACTGCAAGCCCAAAAAAAATTAGGAAAAGGCCATAACTCCACCATTTGTTGATATTTTCTTCATCAAACAATTTTTGTATATTGAAGTTGCAATATTTTAACACAATAATATAACTTCCATGTAATAAAATTATGTGCTATATAAATTCAAAAATAATCCAAACCGTCTTCCAAAAAGGTGTATATCCCTTTAAATTATAAAATATGTGTATAGTTTAGTAATAAATAGTGTTTCTTTTTTATTCATTATGCATTTGTTGTACATGTCAATGTGAAAAAGAAATAATAAACGTGTTTTCCGCAAGTATGTGTCTGTAATTATTGAGTTGCCTGTGTTAAATTTGTTGAATACATCACAAAGATTTTATATATAAAGTAGAAGTTGTCGAAAACAAATGATGTTTTGATATTGCTTATATATTTGATTATTAAATAATTTTTTCACCTATTTCACCTACCTTTATTATTTACATCACTCTGAATGGACCATGTACTGTCAAACCAAATCAATTTCAATCGCATGTTATTCTACAAGTACAACATAAAAGTTAACCCCCCCCCCCCCCCCCCCTTAAATACGGTTTTTTGTGCACGGGCCTTGAGGAACGTGATGCATAAAACACGATTGATAAAAAAAAACGGTAAGGGAGAGGAAGGATCGGCGAAAAAAGGCGAAATGGTTCAAGGGTGATGCTACGTGTGGAGGTCGAATTATAAAGATGAAAGCTATTGTAAATGGGGAGAAGAGACGTCCCTTTGCGCTCTGTGTTTCCGCGCGCGGCGTAAAACCGAATCGCGCAGTGAAATTCAAGCCGAGACCGCATTTCTCCCGCGTACATGTATCGGAGTAAAAAATCCGCCTCTTCCACCCTGCGAGCGGTTTTAGAGATAAAATCTCTTGGTGCAAGATTTCTTTTCAAGAAAAAATAGTGTACCCTTTGATGGATATTGGAAATTTGAATCCGTTAACAAACACAAGGTTTCAACAAGGAAAATTTTAGAATTTCCCCAATTTTTGTCCAAAAGAAAGCAACCTAACTAATAAAAAATCGTTTCACCGCTTGATCGAACCAAATCGGTCCTTGTTGCCTGTAAGTGCCCTCGGTTAATCCCCCAATAGCTTCTTCCCGGGCAAATTGAAATTGCGAACTCCGGCGTATCTTCAAACAATGTTGGGTGCTCGAAAAGCAAAGCGAGATTCCGGCCTGGGGCCAGCTGTGGGAGCGCGAAGATTTTCGAGGCGCGACGAGTTGTGCGCTCGTCGTGCGAAGCAATTGCCGGCGGCTCCATCAAGCCTCATCAGGGGTGATTAGCTCGACGCTCGTCCCTTTAGATTAGCCATTGACCCCCTTACCCTTACCCTCCTCCTTGCTCCTTCATCGCCCAAGTCGACTCGTCGAGCTCTCTTTGCTCGGGCACCAATAAACTTTCGGTCAATGACATCACTTCAACGATCATACGGGCTCCCAGAGTAAAACGAAGTCTAGAAACAAGAAATCAGTCATTTTTTCATTCAAAATCTGAATTTTCAACAAGAATTCATCATTTCGTCGTACATTATACAGTAGAGCGTCTTAGCACGGGAACGCTCGGGACACTTGAACAAACATTCATAAAATAAGTATGAATTCCGCACTCTCACAAGAAAAACACCACCCAAACGACTTCTGCTACCCCATCAATTACAGGGAAAATCCCCGTTCACAGGCTGTAAACGAAGTCAGGCCCAACGCGTGCGGACTGATTTCACGCCTGATTTCGGGGATTTTTCGCGCAGGGGCGATTTCACGCGAATTTTTGCCCCCCTGGCCAGTGGAGACTGTAAAATCGGCCATTTCTCAATGCCCCCTCCAGAGATTGCCCTGTTTACCCCACCACCCGCCTGAATATCTTTTCATCCCTTGTGTTCATCCCTCGAAATCGCGCCTCGCCCCGAAACGTTTGGCGTATTAGTCATTCGCGCAGCTGGGGCACGTTTTTCCCCGGGGGTGCGCGGGGGTTCTTTCTTGTACTCGCCGAATCAATCGACGAGGACAATGTAAGCTTTGAACAGGAAGTGATAGCGCAAGGCCGGTCGATTCCCTGTGTAATGGACCTATTTACTTCCGCTTTTGCGTGCTAGGATTTGAGGCCACGAAAGGAATTGTACGAATTAATATGAAAATTTTGAATTCTCGAAATTTATAAACACTACTAGAAAATCCTGCAAAATTTTATTCATGCTGAAGAATACAAAAAAAGTGGCAAAAAGTCTGGAAATTTGGGCGTATTTACCACAAAAATCTGTAAAATTCACAAATGTATCCCCACCGCTAAAATTCAACGAAATGTTGACATTTTAACAAAAACAGACCTAGAGAAGACCAATTTAAAAATTTTTTTACTCGTGATTACAAAGATTCTTTTCTTCGAAAAATTGTGATCGGCAAGAATTAGGTTGGAACCAACCATGATTAAAACTTTCTGTAACTGAGACACAGTCAGAATTAAGTCGACGACGAATAAATGACTAACGACACCGAAAATTCATCAAAAGTAAAGTATTCCTAAAGATAATACCATCAAAACACATGAAAGTTCAAATTAAATCCTATTTCATCACTCGTCATTATTCGTCTTCCTAATAAATATCATTTCTGAAAAATTTATTTTCCACTTATGTATTTCTCGATCTAATACTCTTAAGTTTTCCTAGTAAAATTCATGCTTACTATTTATTCTGGGATTAGTTATAACATTATGACTAGATGAAATCCATCTAATATTATTTCCATGTTCGTTAATTCTCGTTCGTAAATTTGTCCAATATAACAAAATTTCCAATATTTACAATTAATCCTTTAAACTTCTCCTTGTTGATCGAAAAATGGTCATTTGTCTTTTCCTCGTCTAATATTTTCAGTGTTCAATTTATTATCAATTTTATTTATAATTTGGACATTATGTCCATTCAATATTCTCTTCAATTTCACATTCAAATTTTCAACCTAAGGTATTATTAATTTTGTTCCATCAAAATCCTTCTTCTTTTTTTTTAAGGCCAGTATTCTTAAAAAAATTCTTCCTCTCCTTAATATATCTATCAATAAAACCTTTTGGATAGTTGTTCATCTTTAAAATATCAGTACTTATTCTAAAGTGTTTCTCACGAAATTTATGATCCGCCAATTTCAAATTTTTATCAACCAAAACTAATAACAGTACTTATTTTTTGAAACAATGGATGTTGAGAAAAATAGCATGTCACTCCCAGTCTTTTTTTAATTATTCTTATTCCCACAACTTCATAGGTAAATTTAAATCTAGGGTCATACAAATTCAGAATCGAAAGGACATCCAAAATCTTATCTATCGGGATTACAGCTAAAATGTCATCTACATGTCTAACAAAAGAAGGTCGAAATATTGATGGAATCAATATATTGAAGACAAAAATTGAATGTGGCTCTGAGAGATCATTTATTTGACTCGATCGGAATAATGATGAAAAAAAGAAAAATTCACGAGCCAATTGACAAAAGCCTCACCGCACAATATTTCCGCACGCGCGTGGGAGATAAAAAGATTTATCCGCCCTGGCGCATCTGCCCTGTGGTGATAAAACCAATGGCGGAGTGGGGGTAAATGGCTACAGAGGGAAAAGAAGAAAAAAGAGATTCATAGTCAAGGGACAGAAACAATAAAATCCTGGTGACAATGCCTTCGTCAACATGGTCACGAAATCTGGATGTCCAATTTTTTTTAACATGATCAGGAAGACAAAACATAATAACAAATCCTAAAAAACAATAGAAGGTTCACAAAAGGTAGGAAAATCTAGTAAAAAAAATCATACCAAACTCCCCTTATGTTATGTCCCTGTTCCAATATTTCTCAATAACTTTATCCATCGACGACTTTAATTTTTGAATAATTGAAGCGATCATAGATTATCTTATCCAAGAGATTTCATCATATTTTTTATATGAAACCAGGCTATGCTACAAAAGAATGATAAAATCCCACTATAAAAAGGAATACAGGCGATAAGAAATCATAATAGAAATTACCATGTAAGAAAGAACAAGAAAGAAAGAGAGTACAACATTGCACTTACAACAATTATTAATTTATTCATTTTATTTACTTACACAATTGAATCACGACATCTACCGGCCAATTTTATTTATTTATTTTATTAACAACCTTTTCAACATTTCGGCTCTGCACCTTTCTGGCCCTCATCAGGGAATAGTAATCTACATAAAAATTAGTACATAAGGTTCAACAGCTCGTCAATTAAACAATCCACCAAAGAGAACCAGACGCAATTCTTACCCAATTATTTTATTTTATTTATCTAACACCATTGACGAGTTGTTAAATATTCCCTTAACATCGTATGTATGATTGTAAGTTTCGTAACAATAAATGAATCATACTAAAAAAAATCGAGAAAAATATAAATTATTAAAAAAAAATATCCAACAGTCCAACCCTTCACATGTTCAACTCCTAACCACCCCTAAAAATCAATCACCCATGCTTCCAGGCACTAACGACCCTTCCCCTCCCCCTCAAAATACCAAAGTCCAGGGGGGGGGGGGTCGAAAAAGACAGCATCTCTTGACTTCAAAGCGGCCATCGGCCTGCGAACTGTGTCAATCGGGGTATAAAATCTGCCCCCCCCCCTGCACCACCCCTTGTAATCAATATCAAACGACAGAGGAACAACGCCGAAGGGTCAGGGGTACCAGGGGGTGGATGGCCCTTACGGGGGAGGGGGTGCTGGAAGAACAGGGAAGTGTACTTGTTTGTCGGAAACGGCCGGCTCTCCCTGCGCTAATGCCCTGGTTAGTACGCCACGGGTTCCTTTTGTGATGTGCACCCTTCCCCTTATCCAGGCCCTACTGTACAATGCTCGCAGAATGCAATTTAAGCCGGTTTTGCCACCGCGTGCACGCGCCTACGAAGCCCATCCCTTTTCTCATTTTATTTTTTTTGTCCCCCGCGCCCCAACGACCCGGTCTCGCTGTTTTCGTGGACCGAATGTGCTCTCAATATTGTGGAGAAGAGATAAAATGAAAAAATAGAGAGAATTGTCGGTTAACTTATAATTTGTTCTTCTTTGAATTATGCTCCTTCAGGCTTCGTTGCGCTTGCATAACAGTCCGTGTAATCAGCGGCGAGTGACTATCACCCAAGTTTTCCACCGCCTTGTCTTATCAACCCCTGGACCCCTCGATCCCGCGAGAAACATCTATTATCCGCGCACGTTCTCCGAATCCAGTCAAAGAGAGCGCCCTTTATTGTCCAAAGCAAGATTTCCGTACGGTTTCTCTGCGCATCACTCCAATACCATTTCGCTCGTCGGGATCTCATCATTTAGAGTGGCTGCATGCAAACTGCCCTTGGTGAACGCGAAAACCGACTCGCGAGTCTTTTTGTGACAGGCCCTTCAAAGGGCTTGCCATTTTTTTCGCATTTTGCGTGTTGCCGCGACCCGAACAATCCAAACCCTTTTTTGTAAAGGATGATGAAGCCTACGGAGAAGACGCGCAACTTTTGTCGCGTCCCAGGGATATTGTAATGGGATAGGGGGATGGTGATAAGATGGGGTTGAAAAAGGGAAAAGGTGTTTTTGGAATGAATTATATTGTGTTGTATTTCAAAAATTGGATTTGCAGGATAATTTACTTATTCAAGAACAAACTTAAATGTTGAAAAGTATATGAATATACTGCCGTACATTCAGAATTTCGTAATGCGATCAAATACTTGGGAATGGTCGGTCATATCCTATCTCAAAATAAACACCACGATCAGACATCGAAAGAACGCGATCAAGCCAAGAAAGTATGTCAATTTTTATTCGAAAGAGACGCAAGTAAAACTTTATCGCGGCAGCACTCCCAGATCGTTAACTAATCTCTCTGGCAGTGCGATTTAAATAACAACAAAGCTGCTGCAGCGATCGCGGAACGCGCCGTTCTCGATATTTCTGTCAACGTAACGCGGTCAGTAATTCACGCTGGACAATAAGCTCTCAATGACATGTCAATTTTGCTGGAGATAAAGTCATGAAATATCGCAGCGAAGGGAAGAATTCGAAGTAAGATAGGTTTTTCAAGAGATATCATTTGGATTGATTAAAAACAGGGAGTGACAATGGTTATTTGTTTTGTTCTTTCTTGGATTGGTGTCTAGATTGATTCATTGCTTCTGAAATAGTCAGACTAAAAGGCCTGCATGAAATTCTTGTAGATGCATTCTTGTTAGTATGGAAGAGATAGGTACCATCATCATCAGTTTGATGATTTCAGTCTTCTGCCTACGCCTTCATATCTAACCAAAGAAGAAAAGGTCTTCCTCATGGCTCTGACCGCAAAGGAAGTTATGGGTCATAGGTTCATTGTGTCTTCTTCCGGATGCGATTCCACTCATTTGGATTAATGAAAAACAGGCTGTGACAATGGTTATTTATTTCGTTCTTTCTTAGATTGGCGTCTAGATCTATTCATTGCTTCTGGAGTAGTCAGACTAAAAAGCCTGCATGAAATTCTTGTAGATGCATTCTTGTGAATATGGAAGATAAAGATCTTCCATTTGTACCATCATCATCAGTTTGATGATCTTAGTCCTCTGCCTACGCCTTCACATTATCCAAGGAAGAAAACGTCTTCCTCATGGCTCTAACCGCAAAGGAAGTTATGGGTCATAGGTTCATTGTGTCTTCTTCCGGATGCGATTCCACGCGATTTTTCCTTTTTTCCCCATCCGACAACTTGGTCGTCTGCGCGCGAGAAGTGGAATCACGAGGAGTAGGAGGTACACGAAGCGAAGAAGCTCCGTCCGTATAACGGCTTCCTGCACCAGGTGCCGCTTCCTCGTTCTCAAGAATCACGAGCGTACGTATGTAACCCGCGTACATACGTAGGCCTTGGCTCTTGCCCCCCTTACCATACCCTCCCCCAACCGGCTAGCGCAGGGTACCGTTGTCCTTCACTGACTTCGGTTCACCGGGTTACTTCTGGAACAGCTACTCCAGGGAAAAAAAGTTACGGAGCTCTTCTCTTCGGCCAGTCGTGTTTGGGTCGAGAGTAATTCACTCCGAGGGTTATTTGGGTTCTGGGAACAATAGAGGGATTGCTCTAGTTTTTATGTGGTCTTGGTTTTGGGTGAGCAATGGAAAAAAGAGTTTTGCTGGAGCAGAGATATAGTCTTTCAAGGGTGTGACAGGCATGGAATTTGGCATGTCTGAAGGGAATTGGAATGGAATGACTTGAAATTAGCAGAGGGAAACTTTGTTATTGATGCAATGGTGAGAAAGTTCCAGTAGACATCGAAGTTATGATAGTGACACATCAAATCTGCAATGAGTGATCTGTTGGCACGGTGGTTGGAAGACGTCTTCACTTTGTCTTCTTCCGTCCAGGATGACCTATGTTGTGGTCTTTTCAGGATTCAGCCTGGACTCATCTTCTATACTTTTTGGAAATGTCTCGTTGTGTCTCTCGTAACTCATGCGAGATTTTCCTTTGTTTTTAAATCCTTTCCAAGTATTCCAAAAATGGGCGTCCCCGATCGTGTCGCGATTCGGCACGCTGGGGACGTCCCGGGACTGTTGCTCCCTGTCACCTGTCGATGCTGCGGTTCACGACCTCGCGATTTCCCATCCGAGCTTGGCACGACTTAAGGCCAGGCCGTGTACTTACTCTCTGTACTCTCTGTACTCTCCCGGCGCTGCTGCCGCAGACACCGTTTTCCAATGTAAAGACGGGAAGTCCGACCATGTATCGACAACGGCGTACTTTACGGGACTCTCGATATACCGGTGTGCACGTTTGTGCATCCCACTGGCTTCTTCCCCGATTATTCCAAAGACCCGGCGCTCCCTATCGACCTCCGCTATCGCCTCTTCTCCAGCGTAATTGCGGCGCGAAAAGCGCGTATCTACGCTCGCTTTCCTTATTTGTCCGTTCGATATTTCACTTTTCGATCGTTTCGGGCCTTTGGGCCCCGCTTCTGGGCTGCTTATCGAGTGATCAATGGGGTTAACGATCACGCCGTGAGAAAAGCAGGATTCTGGAGGAAGTCTCATTTGGGACACTCTGGGTTTCTCTTTCTTGTTGGGGGGTGTTTTTAAGAAATTATTTGTACTTTCCATAGACAGTTGAGTATTAGTATGTTGTTATCCATACTCACTTCAGTATGTGGTCGAATCATCATCATTGACAGTGATGATTGTCCGGAATGGTCGAGGCATATTTTCAGCAAATTCATGGGACGGGCTGGGGTGGCAGAACGTGATTTTTCGGGTTGGGTAGTAAATGACTTAGTTGTTTGTTAGGGGAGAGGGTTATTTTTGTGTTTCGTCAAAATACGCATAATGATTTTTTTGGTTTTTTTAATAAAAAAAATGAGAAATTTTAAAAACGTTGGAAAATTATAAAAAATCCTATTAGGTTGGACAATTTTTTATGAACGTTGAAAATGTCGTAGTAGTTTTATGTAAGTTTGAAATTTTAAAAAATGGAAAATTATTTTAATTGACAATAATTTTCGCCGATTTGCGAAATTTGTGAAGTTTCAAAAAATGTGCATTGATTTCGTATATTGTATAGAGAATCTTTTTTTTTTTTCAAATTTTTAACGAAGATTTGGAATACTTTGAGGGTACTTGAAAATCAACAAAAAACTTGATAAATATTAAAAAAATTTGTATGATGTGAGTAATTAGTTCCATGTTATCAATTCAGCTGATTTTGAAAAATCAGAACAGATTGGGAATTATAGAATATGCCAATAAATCTAAAAAAACCTAAGTTTTTGTAGAATTTCAGAAAATGTTCATAGTATCATTAATCATATTTCTTATCATGTTCCTTCAAAGTATGCATGGTGATATTTTTTACATTTTTAACGAAAATTAATAATACTGAAAAAATATTTACAAATCACGAAAAATATTGGAAAGTTTCACAAATCTGAAAAGTTAATTTAATATAACATAAAACTTTGAAAATTTTGACAAATCATAACATTGAAAATTCGAAAAACTGTCAATTTTCCCTAAAAAAATCCTAAAAAAATCGAAATTTTTGTTAAACTATAGAAAACATCCATCATTTTAAAAATTGTGTTTTTTATTATCAGTACTTCGACAAAATAAGAATGCATCAAAATATTTCTTATAATTTACTTTATGAATATCCGCAGTTTTCGGGAAGCATTCAAAAACTACAAAAAATCTTTATAATTATAATTCATGGAGATAAACGAAGAATGTGTCATATACTTTTAGAAATTCCTCTATTAAATTTAAAAGACTGTCTTTCAAGAAGATTTTCCATACTGTCTATTGAAATTTCTACTAAAGTTGAGGATGCTTCTATATTGCAAGATATAGGAAGTCGTCAGCATTTTATTGAATCCTACAAATGCTCCGAATTTCTGAAAATCAACCACAATTCTAAAGATTTTTCAATCTTTTCATTGTTGTGAAATTTAAACATTTTTAACGTTACTTTAGTTATCAGATACTTGAAAAAAATTAAAAAAATATATGTATATCATTCAGATTTCTCGTAATTTTTAAATAATTGACAAGTCTTTCAGATTGCATCTAGAGAATAAAAAAAATGGAAAAACATTGCAATATATATATCATCGTTGTCGCTTCTTGAAAATACACTAGCCCCTGGCTATAACGAAGCTTAATATAACGAGATGAGAGAACATATATACATTCATAGAAATCAGTAAAATATATACCAATTCATTGCTAAGACGTCGTTATCATGTAAAACGGCCTCTGAAAAAAATTGCTTCAGGAAGTAATGTCATCTGAAAATCATAATTCTTGAATAGGAAGTGAGCCTTCATTGAAAAAAATGATAAAAAAAGGTACCACAACCTCGATGTAAAACGATATGACGCGTTCGGAGGCAACGAACGAGGCATATCATAAGCAGCCGGAAGTGGCCGAGACGAGGAGACTTGATCTCACTTGGCAAGGGAAAGGAGCAACATGTAGAGGAAATGTTAATATTCATCGATTCGTTCAGCAGGGGTGGCAGAAATTTCGATGATATGCTTCTATTATTATTGGTTTTTACGTTTTGATATGAATTTTGATATCTTGCATTTGATATATTTCAAGAAACAGCGTCTAGATAGATTTTTATTTCTTTTTGGTATTTTTCGTATGTATCTTCTACGATTTAAAGAATCGTTCAGGATTTCAGAAACAATTCGTATTTTCCAAGATCTCTAAAATGTTAAAAGATTTTCTGGCATTTTTATATATTTCTAGCATTTTCATTTAGATTGTTATAAATTCCGAGTATTTCAAACAGTAAAATTTGGAGTTTATTAAATTTAACGTGTTCAAAGGATTTTTCAAAAAACAGCGTCTCAATAGATATTTATTTCTACTAGTATTTTTCGTATTTCTTCAGGTTTTCTGCGATTTGAAGGATTGTTCAGTATTTCTGAAACTATTCGTGTTTTTTGGGATGCATGAACTGTTGCAGGATTGTCTAGTAGTTCGATATACTTTAGGCATTTTGATTTAAATTTTCATACATGGATTTCGAGAATTCTGAGCTTTAAAATGTACAGTTCATTACATTTTTTATGTTCCAAAACAATTTTTGAGAAAACAGGTGTCTCAAAAGATTCATATTTCTTTCAGGATCCTTCGTATTTCATCAGTTTTTCTACGATTTGAAGGATTGTTCAGTTTTCTTGTATATTTTTGTATAAGTTTCTGGAATTCGATGCTCTAGTTTTGAAAGTTGTATAGATTTTTAATATTCCATACATATACTTGTATTTTTCTATACATGTATTTTCTTTTTTTATTTCCTAGTATTTATAGAATGTTGGAAAATTTCAAGGTTTTTTCAAAGATATCTCTTTGAATTTCAAGAATTAAATTTCCTAGAATTACTAGTTTGAAATATTTGCAGTATTTTGATCGATTTCGCAGAAAAACAGTTTCTTTATAGATTTAGAGGGTCCTCAATATTTTTCAAATTTTCAACAGATTTTTGAAATTTAAACATTTTTCTAGTATTTTTATGGTTTTCTTCACACATATGTTATTAGAATTCAATGCCCGAGAAATCGGAGTTTCTTGATTTATGGAATTAGAGAAATTTTCGAAGAATTTAATAGCTTTTTTAAAAAAAGTAAATGATATCTTGTATTTTTAGTATTTCATTTTTTTCTGTACTCATAAAATTACGTAAGGTTTTCTAGCATATAATCTATAGATTTTAGAGATCCTGCTATAGATTTAAAGAACTTTAGTTTCCAGTATTTTCATGTATTTATATTCAGATTTTTAAACTTTATTGCTAGAATTGTGAAAATTTCTGAATAAGAGTGAAAAAGCATCATACTCTTTGTCGATAATTGTACATAAATTACTAATATGGTATATCACTCTGTTTCATCTAAAATTGTAAAATTATACAATTTTCATCTGAAAGTAAGTAAGTTAAAAAAATACATCTAAGTTTCAAAAAACTTCTCAAAAAGTTACAAATCGTTTAAAAAACTTGATGAGACAGATATGAAATGAATAACACGATTTTCGTTACTTGTTACCAAAAAAAAGGAACTCGTTCCTGTTATCGTTACTTGCTAATTAATGTAACGCGTTACGTTAAAGTCACGCTAAGAAATGTAACGTTTTTGGATATTATAATTTCAGTTGACTTATTGTATTTGCATTGCAGTCACTGCAAGTCTAAAAAAAAGTCAGAAAATGGCCATGACTCCACCATTTGTTGATATTTTTTTCATTAAACTACGTTTGTAAATTGAAGTTGGCAATATAATATAACTTTCATGGAATAAAATTATATGCTACATACATTAAAAAATAATCCAAACCGTACTCAAAAAAGGGTTATAACCCTTAAAATCATAAAATATGTGTACAGTGTAGTAATAGAAAGTGTTTCTTTTTTTTATCATGCATTCGTTATAAATCGAATTGTGAAAAAGCAATAAACAACGTGATTTCAGCAATTGTGTATCTGTAATTATTGAGTTGCCTGTGTTAAATTTGTTGAAAACATAACAAAGATTGAAAATAGAAAGTAGAATTTGTGGAAAACAAAAGATGTTTCGATACTGCCTTATGCATTCGATTATTTATTGATCAATTGAATAATTCATCTCCTTATTTAATCTGCATTCATTATTTACATCACTATGAATGGACCATGTACCGTCAAACCAAATCGATTTCAATCGCATGTTATCATACAAGTACAACATAAAAGTTGAACCCCGAATACATGTTTCTGTGCACCAGCCGTAAATTAGTGCACCCTAAATTAGTCTGAAAAAAGTCATGTTAACTTGTGAGATCCACCAAATCAGTATGCATCAGATGCAGCATTGATGGCAATATGATTGCCATTACCTAGGTATGCTGGCACAGAAATCACAACCGGAAAAGGTGGTGTCTCGCGATGCGTGGCGTGGCATAGGTGCGCCAGTTGTCCACCTTCTTCTCGTCGTCGTGACGCCACGCGTGATCGAGTTACCTGGACGAACCTGCGCCTGCAGGTGAGGTTGGCTGCCCGGCCCGCGGGACAAAGAACCGCAAGAAATACCGATACCTCATCGTTCCTTGGTACCTGCCATTCGGTCGTGACTTCTTTTCACACATGGCGACAGGTCTTTCCACGTCCTCGCTTTTCGTTGCTTTTCTGGCCTGGCGAAAAACCTGTTCTGGGCGATGATCTGTCCCGGTGCAGCACCAGGACAGATCATCGCCCAGAACATCGACAGGTATAAAAAACCAGGGTTTGGGAAGTTACTTAAAAGATGTAACGCCCTTCGTTACCGTCACTTGGGTCAAAGAAGTAATGCGTTACGATATTGATTGAATTTATCCTACAGTCACTAGGATTTATTTCCTTGCAGACTTTGAAATTCCAGTGTATGAGGGCAGTTTTTTTGGTCGTGTTTCATGGCGAAGAAAATAAACTCAGATCATTGTCCCAGCGAGAAACAATCGCTTCATAAGACTCGCAATAACTGCCCATCACGACGTTAATGCAGGCAATTTGCGACGTGGTCGTGTCACCGCCTTCTTTTTACTCGCTCACATCGCGACTCCTACGTTTATTTTGTACAGCGTCAATACGTACCGAACATCCGAATTCAAGCGATTCTATAGTGGTTAGGAAAGTGTTTAGTTTTTTGTTTGCAGCTTACAAATATTCCCAAAGTCCTCTTCTTTCGCTCAAAAAGTGCTCAAAGCACTCATTTCTTATGTACATATATATCATAAACGCTTTATAAGAGTACTCCAATAACTTGGATCAGTGTCAGAATGTCAAATTCTATTTCACTTAATGGAAAACACTAATTTGTATCCACAGCAAAGCTATTTGTCGAGTGACATATTGGCGCGTACATTTCAATAACGTAATATGCATGTTCTGAAACGAAGATTGGGTCCCATCTCTGGCGTGAGACTGAAGTAGGTTAAGTTGTAATTGCACTTAATTGTATATTCAACGACACTTGCCTACTCGCGATTACTTGAGTTCAGGCCAAGTCCGTTCTACTGGAAACAGTTATGCAATCGTCGCTCTTTACAATGTCTCCGCTGTTTCTTAATGAGCCAGTCATTTTTTTTCCTTCTTCTTCTTTGGATGATGAAAGCGTTCCGTTTTGGCATTTTCGAGCGGAAGTGACCGTGCTTCGAACGGCTGTCGTGGAAATATCTGGTATTTATAGGCGGTAGTTTAAAAGGATTGGACGAAACGGCTTTTGTGCTTCATGTAATTACCAACATTTTCTAGGGATACTTTGAACGCGGAGAATTGGACGAGGAAATCGTGGATTGAGACGATTTAGAATGTTGGAGTACTGGCTGTGGGGTTCTGATTTTTTTTAGGAGCTATGGAATGGGAAATTTTTCGATGGGTAATATGTATTGGTTATTCAGAAAGTTGAGTACCAAATTTTATTGAAATATATGGTTTACAATCGAAATTCAAACAACTGGAAAGTATGAAGAGAAAGTAAAAAAATTTTAGAGAATGAGAAATCATTACGATACTTAAAGAGTTTGAATTATGATCGATTTTTTTGAAATTTTGGAGACTCAGAAGAAACTGAAAATTTTGGGAAATTTCAAAAATTACAAGTTAGAACATTTTTAGAACCTTAAATAATATTTCTAAACCTTGTAGGTTGGGTTCATAATTTTATATTTCTTTGTAATATATATTGCAATGTTTTCATGATTTTTTTTATAACAATCTGAAAAACTTGAACAGTATTCAAGAATTACGAAAAATTGGAATGATATAGACATATTTTCATGATTTCCAATTTCAGAAAAATTAAAAGTATCAAAAATCTCTAGAATCGTGGTAAATTTTTGGAAATTGGGATTTGTAGCATTGCAAAAAATATTCCTCGTCTCCCTACATTTTGAAAAATTTGCAATTTACATTATTTTTATAATTTTTGCGATGTTTAAGAAATATATACATTTTCGTTTGGATCAAATCTTGAAAGTTTATTTAGAAAATAGATGAATTGCCTATATGTTGCAATACTTGCTAAAAAATTCGCGATTCAATTTTGCAATAATTTTTGCAGTAGGTATGAAAGATGATTTAAAAGGTTTGACTAATGATCCAAATTACTGAAATTTTAAAGAATGGCGATAATCTGACAATCTGGAAAACTTTTTAATATTTCATGGAATTTAGTAACTTTGCAAACTTTGGAGAATATTCATTGACTGTATTGATTTTGTTTTTTTGTTTGTGTTTTTTTATAAAAATCTGAAACTTTGAATTTGACGAAATATTCGATTGACTTGGATATACTTTTTTCAATAAATTTTGTAAGTATGTGATATTTGAAATAACGTTATAAACGTTCAATATTCTGTAAAAATTAGAAATATGTAGAACGACTCTCTTGGATTGTGGAAAATTACAGTAATTTTGAAAATTTGTGACATTTCATGAAACGTTGGTGAATTTCGTATATTTTGTTTATTATCATATCAAATTTAAAAGTATTTATACATCCAAATACATCAGAAATTCCCAAGATCTTCGATAATTCTATCAAATTTGAAAAATGGGTAGAATTTAAGAAATTTTTTTGGAATTTTGTATTATAACATACTAAATTTAAAGATTATATAGTGCATTCGTATATTTAAGCAAAATATGCATCATTAAGTTTCTTTCATTGAGTAATCTGAAAAACTTGATAACTGTCAACAAATTGCGAAAAATCATAAGTTGGACAAATTTTTATTTATTTTGGCGTGTGTCAAAAATGTTTATTTCAGTTTTCAATGAAAATATGAAATACTTCAGAAGTATTAAAACTTCTAAGAATTCTTGATGAAGCAACTATTTTGAAACAAGAGAAGAATATTAATCTGTTATATTTTACTAATTTCGAAAATTTTCACAAATCAGAGACGATTTGAAAATATCAATACTGTAGACAAAAAATTTTGGAAACGCAGAAATTTTCAAAATTCCAGCAAATGTGAAATAAATTATGTAAAAAATAAGGTTTCTTCATTTTGTATTAAATGTGTATTCTATAGAACTTGAAAATTATCTAAAAACTACGAAATATCTCAATAAGTTTAAAAATTTGTTTAAAAATTGATAGGTTTAGAATAGATTGTACAATGCTTGGAATTATAACTATTTTCGAATAAAACAATTAATATTGAAAATCCGAGAAATCAATGAACATTTAAATTGCAAAGATTATGAATTATTCTCAAAAATTTAGACAAAATGTAGAGTTAAAAAAATGTTTACAGACTTTGTTAATCGTGTTTTAGTTTATATTCCTTCAACGCATGGTAATTTATTATTTATTTTGTAATGAAAATCTAAAAACTTCGATAAATATTCAAAAGTTACTGCAAATCCTTACGAGTTAGCCAAATAATAACAACATTAGAATAGTATTAAATACTCTATAATATTTTGAACATTTAACATACGAAATATTCAAAAACATGGATAATCACCATGATTGCCTATAATTCTTCAAAATTCACAAAATTTTTTTTAAATTCTGTAGATTCTCTATTTAATTATTTATAATATATTCATATAAATTTCTTTCTTGTATTCGAACCTTGCAGATTTACTTTCAAAAATCCTACAAAAAAAAGAGTAAATTTCAACGAAGATTCTTCTTAACGGTACAATTTCATCCCAAATTCAACTCGTTGTATAATCTCCCATTCCCACACTGAGGAACAATATATAATAAAAGTAAATGTTGAATAAATTATGTAAACAATAAGGTTTTTTCATTTTGTATTATATGCGTATTCTAAAGAACTTGATAATTATTCAGAAAATACGAAATATCTCAATGAGTTTCAAAATTTGTAAAAAAATATATAGGCTGTGAATAGTTTGTACTATGTACGGAAATCTCAAATTTTCGATTAAAGCAATCGATATTGAAAATCCGAGAAATCAAAAAACATTGAAAATTTTGAAGATAATCAATAATTCTCGGAAACTTAGAAAATTTGTCGAGTGAAAAGACAGACTTCGGTAATAGTTTTTTAGTTTATATTACTTCGATGCATGATAATTTATTGTTTATTTCGCAAGAAGATCTAAAACCCCCGATAAATATTGCAAAATTCTCGCAAATCCTTTGGAGTTGGACAAATCTTAATAGTATAAGATGAGTTTTTCAAACTCTATGATATTTTAAACAATTTACACACGAAAAATTCAGAAACACGGATTACCACAATGATTGTCAATAATACTTCGAAATTCACAAACAATTATTAAGTACGTACATTCTCTATCTATTTATTTTAAATATATTCATATAAATTTCTTCCTTGTATTCCAATCTTGCAGATTTACTCTCAAAAATTCTACAGAAAAAAAAAGAGTAAATTTCAACGAAGATTCTTCTTAACGGTACAATTTCATCCCAAATTCAACTCGTTGTATAATCTCCCATTCCCACACTGAGGAATAGTATTCAATAAAATATTCTCCCCAAGCCTTCGTACACATAAAGTCACACCAAAAAACCATGTCCCCCGGGTCGCCGAAGATTGAAGAGATAGAAAAAACGGGTAAATCGAGGAGGTTCTCGCGTCGCGAGTTTTCCGTTATCTCTCGGCACGCAGGCCTCGGCGGCGCGAGCTTCCGAGCCCTTGGGCGCTTGCCAACGATGCCGGAAATTGTGCAGAGCCTCCGCGCGCTTCCGCCCTGAGCTTCCGCGTACGTCATCAAAGCCCCATCTCCAAAGCAACGCGGC
The DNA here is from genome assembly GCA_028476575.1 of Platygaster robiniae. Classification (NCBI taxonomy): domain Eukaryota; kingdom Metazoa; phylum Arthropoda; class Insecta; order Hymenoptera; family Platygastridae; genus Platygaster; species Platygaster robiniae. The sequence continues at coordinate 834,359 of CM052022.1, forward strand.
CAAAGCGAATGAATGTACAAACGAGGGAGCCCGGACCCTTCGTTTTCGCGGCTTTTGGCACGTTCGGAAGGGATCGATATTCGCCATATTCGGCACACCAAGACCAAGTATTCCCGTATAAATACGATCTTGCAAGGTCGCCTCCAGAAATTGTGGTGCCTACTATAGTTCGTCTGATAGGGAACAATATTGCCTTTGAATTGTTTTATCAACTTGAGATTATTTCTTGATTTGTAGATATATATGGAGAGGACGTCATCGTGTCATGGGGTTCTATAATTTTTGATATGTTTCTACTAGAATTCATTTTATTTTGTCATGAAGTAGCTAAATTGATGTTTTTTGTAATATTTTTCGGTAGTCGAGAATTTCAAAGTGAATTTTTTTTTTAGAATTTTCGTCATAGGTAAATTCAAATTATGCAAATTTTCAGTGTACTAATTTTTTTTTCGAATCATTTTTACATATTTTTCTAATTTTTTCATTCCCTTAATATATATTTTTTCTGGATATCACTTTCATGACCACATTTTTTTGTCATGAAATCCGTTAGTTAGAGGTTTCTCCAGTTTTTTATCATTTTTATAAATTGTTAGTTATCAGTGTTTATTCAAAATTTTTTCCTGATTCTCGAGTTTTGATCGATTCTAAACTTGTTTTGAATGTAAGTATATCAATTTTTCTTCTAATTACTTATTTATTTATTACATTTTTTGTTTACTTTCTTACAATCTGAACGTACTTTTTGTCAATATGACTACGATGATCGCATTTTATTATCATAAAATCCATTGATTAGAATTTTTCCTTTCCTTTCCTGATCCTCGAATTTTCGTTGTATATTTACATCATACATTACAGTTTTGAGTATTTATTTTTTTGCTTTACATATATTTTTACAGTTTTCTTAAAGTCTTACAATATTTTTACTTGAATTTTTTAAAATCGCTTATTCTTAGCAATAAATTCCTTCAATTACAGATTTTTTGAATGTTTTTTCTAACCGTCACTTACACACGTGTTTTTTTTTTTTTTTTGAAACTTTTCTCACTACTAATTTTTGTAAAGATGTAAAAGTATGAAAAATTTTACAAAAATTTATGAATACTGCGATAGAAAACAAATTCTAAAAATATTGGATATGTTAACATTGAAAGAGTATGAAATATGAAGTTTCCTATAAATCTTTAAAATTCCGAAAATTCCCTACAACTTAAGATTCTAGAGCTTTGAATTGAATTCTAGAATTTTAATGTAAAAATCTATTAAAATACTATACAATCCTTAGAATTGCGTTATTTCTTACAAAAAAAAAAAAAAAAAACATGAAATAGTAAAAGCTCTCAAAATATATGAAAAAACAGGAAAATCTATAAAGATTCCGGCATATCGAAACTATAGGAAAATTAAAAACTCCGAATTCTACAAATATTAATAACAAGACTAAAAAATGTTGCGCATCTTTAATAATGTAAGAATATCGTATAAAAATGTCAGGAATATATAATTCAAAAAATTCTCATAAAAATACTCGAATTTTATTAAAAATTGAAGTAAAGGCAGAGACAATTTTATCAAAAAATATAAGAATACGAAACATCTGAAAATCATTGGTTTCTTCAGGATCCGTATACCAATATTTTAAAATACTGCAAATCTATAAAAACCTCAGGAAATTGTGAAAAACTTTATAAATACCAAGCAAATACAAGAAATACTTAAGGGGTTATATACCTTTTTGTGCCGAAAAATTGAGGATGGTGTGGCGTAACTTTTTAGGTATGTAGCAATAATGCTATGTAACAAAAGTTATAGTTCTTCAATAGTGTATTATTCACTTGAAAAAGCAAGTATTTGTTCATAAAAAATATCAACAATTGGCGGAGTTATGGCTTTTTCTCCAAACCAACTTTTTTCTAAGAGGCTTGCGGTGACCACGTTGCAAGTCGAACAGGTCGAGCTAAATTAGAAAATCAAAAAAATTTCATTAGTCAAGGAACATATCTAGTTTTTGAAGGATCGCTTTTTTATAGAAAAGTTTTTATTTTGCAAAAAGAATTTTTTAATAAAATTTTTAGACCTCGAAAAATCGAAGTCTTGGGGAAAACGTTCTTGTATACAGAAAAAACGTAATATTTGTTTTTTCAATCGTTCAAGAACTAGATACGTTCCTTGACTAATGAAATTTTTGGATTATCTAATTTAGCTTGACCTGTTCGACTTGCATCGTCGTCACCGCAAGCCTCTACAAAAAAAAAGTTGTTTCGGGGAAAGGGCCATAACTCCGCCAATTGTTGATATTTTTTTATGAACAAATACTTGCTTTTTCTTTCAGGTGGACAACACACTATTAAAAAACAATAACTTTGGTGTCATAACATTATTGCTACAAACTTGGAAAGATACTCTAAATCATGCTCAATTTGTCTGCGCAAAAAGGTACATAACCTCTTAGCATACATAGATATTCAAAATAACCTTATCATTATATTCATTCAATCCTTCAACATTGAATTGACAAGAATCTATATACATGATAAAAAACCATACAAAACAAAATACATATTTAGTTAAAGAAATAATAAAAATACATCAAATTTATTTTAAAGGTTGAACAAATGTATGTAGATTTAATTTTCTCACTAATTGATGAAAAAATTGAAAATCAATGGAAAAACTAGGAAATTCTGATAAACGCCACGGATATCAAAGTATAGGTACGAAAGTACAAAAAATATCAGAAAAACTAATTCTTTTAATAGAAGATGGTCAATTGTTTTTTTAAATTGATGAAATTACTAGAAATTCAGAATTTTCTAAGCCACAGATGATTGAAATCTAGAAATACGCACTTATAAAAATTCATGATTCTTGAAAATTAATAAGAATATTTCATGATAATTGTCTGCTGAGTATCAAATATTTCTCATTTTTAAAGAATATTAAGAAACATTTTCAGTGAATATTTTTCTAATTATTCGATGATCTTGAATTTCAGATTCTGAGTTATTGTTCCGAAAATAAATTTTCCCTATTCTCAAAATTTCATGAATATCTGTTAAAAATCATTTAAAGTATATAAAAAAATGAAATAGTTTTTTTTTAACAGTCACCTGAATTTCCTCATCTGTTGCAAAATTTCGCCCTCTCAAATATGCAAATAATAAGTACATTTTCTGTTTGCCAAAATTTCGATCTGTCGACCAATTCGCACACACACACACACACACACAAAAAAAAAATCAATCGAAGAAAAAAAGACCATAAATCATTCCCCTTCCGTCATCTCTGCTCGACTTTTCGACACCGCAAATAAGCACCTTGAAAACCCTAATTTTCGATGTTTTTATCGTCCCTCGAGACGTCCCAACACTCGGGCTCATCTTTCTCATCGAAATTTTTCGAAAGCCCGAGGTAAAAAAGCGTCACAGGCACGCCCTGTGCACCACCTGTTCGATATGGTATTACGCGTTTTAAATTACGTATCATATCGTTTCATCGGGCTCGATGAAAATCTCCTGAACGCGATTACGTCCGCTGCGATTTTGTCAGATTATTAATCAGCAGCGTTTAATTATTTTTATCCAGAAACTGCAATAAACTGGGAATTGAAGAAAACTGTGTCTACGTTTGCGGTATTTTTAGAGATTGCTTGTATTTTTGTAAAAAGTGAAGGAAAAAAAATGTTGAAATGGGAAGATATTACGATAGGAAGTGCATATATTTGTAGTACTTTTATTAAAGCGAGGACGAAGAGGGAAAAGTAGGAGGGCGTTCCGTTAGTGCATATAACCGTTTCTTCGGCGGAGGGCGCGAACCGAGATCACCTCTTGGTCCCGATAAGCGAGCTCCGAGCTCGGGTCAGCTAACCGCTACGAATCGTCGCTAGCGCACTTTTTGTCCCGCGGATTCCCTCTTGCTACCGTTCACCGCACGTCCCGTAATTACCTCGTTAATCAGGGTCGGCCGGAAGGCGAAGCGAAATGGAGCCCAGGCCATCGAGGCAATCCGCGCCTTCCGGGAAAACCGCAGAACACTGCCAAGACCGGCTGTTGGCAGTTTTCAATGATTCCTCGACTTTGATGACATCTTTTGGATCGAATTTCCTCAAGTAAGAAGCCTGATGAACTGATTATTAGGCGAGTGCTTAGGACGGTTGAGGAACAAATTATTCAATCTGATCATTCTAAAAGTTCGACAGGTTACATATGACCTGATGTTTCGGCTTGGTTGTAAACACATTTATTGGAATGACGTGTGACGTCCGTATGCCTTTTTAGGAACTAATGGGTACAAAAGTGGAACTGTAGTTTTTTGAACAAGTCCACGCATATTCTTGACAGATTTTTTTGAAACCATCCCAGTCAGTCGATTCGTTTCTTCCGACCCCATTTTCGGCCAACTCCTCCAGTCCCATCACGACCGTCGCAGGGAAAGTCGCGGGAAAAGCAATTTCGAAAATTGATGCCTCGCGAAGTTGACGAATGGCGCGTGCTTTGTTCGCCCCGAGAAAACGGTCAGCTTACGCGCTTATAAATCATCGCAGCTTGCGCGAATGAGTTGCTTTCCCCCATTAATGCGTTATTGATTGGGGCTCGTGGCAAGGCGGTTTCCGTTTGTTCCCTGCACACGACGCGGTTATTAGCACGTGGAAATGGCGATTCTCCGCGAGCAGAATTCAAGGATTTCCTCACCTTATCATTCACTAACCCGGACCTGTGCGCAGAAACCTGTGATTCGGGGGAGAGGGGTTTTAACTTTTATGCTGTACTTGTAGAAGAACGTGCGATTGGAATTGATTTAGTTTGACAGTACATGGTCAATTCATTGTGATGTAGATGAAAAATCCAGAATAAATGAGTAAATAAATAAATGAATCAATCAATAAATAATCAAATATAGAAGGCAATGTCAAAACATCATTTGTTTTCAACAACTTCAACTTTATATATTGAATCTTTGTTATGTTTTCAACAAATTTAACACAATGAACTCAATAATTACAGATACACAATTGCGAAAAACATGTTTATTATTTCTTTGCCACATTGAGATGTATAATTAATCCACGATAAATAAAAAAAAAAACACACTTTTATCACTACACTATACACATATTTTATTATTTTAAGGGTTATATACCTTTTTTGAGGATGGCTTGGATTATTTTTCAATGTATATGGCACATAATTTTGTTACATGAGAGTTATATTATTGTTATAGAATATTGTCAACTTTGATATACAAACATTATTTTGAGAAAGAAATATCAACAAATGGTGGAGGTATGGCCCTTTACCAACTTTTTTTTTCTGAAGGCTTACAGTGCCTGCAATGCAAATACAATAAATTAACTTTAATTATAGTATCGAAAAACGTTACATATTTTGGTTAAACGATAACGTAACGCGTTACGTTAATTAACAAGTAAAGATAACAGGAACGATTTCCTTTTTTTTTTGGTAACAAGTAACGAAAATTGTGTTATTCATTTCACGTCTGTCTCATCAAGTTTTGAGAAGGATTAGCAAATTTCTGAGAAAGGTTTTTTAACTTACACATGAGTAATTTTTCAACTTCCTTATGTTCAGATAAAAATTGTATAATTTTATAATTTTAGATGAAACATATTAGTAATTCATGAACAAATATCGACAAAAAGTCTGCTTCTCCACTTTTTATTAGTAATTTTCACAATCCTAGCAATAAATTTTAGAAATCTGCATATAAAAACATAAAAATACCGGAAACCAAAGTTCTTGAAATCTATAGAAGGATGTCTAAAATCTATAGATTATTTTAAAAAATCGTACGTAATTTTATGAATACAGAAAAGAAATAAAACACGAAAAATACTGAATATTACTTACTTTCTTTCAAAAAGCTATTAGGTTCTTCGAAAATTTCTATAATTCCAGAAATCAAGAAACTCTGATTTCTCGAGCATTGAAGAATTCTTATTATGTATTTGTATAGAAAACCATACAAATAATAGGAAAATGTTCAAATTTTAAAAATCTTTTAAAAATTCAAAAAATATTGAGGACACTCTAAATCTACAAAGAAACTGTTTTCTGCAAAATTGAAAAAAATACTGCAAATATTTCAAACTAGTAATTCTAGGAAATCTAGTTCTTGAAATTCAAAGAGATATCTTTGAGAAAACCTTGAAATTTTCCAAAATTCTATAAATACAAGGAAATACGAAAAGAAAATACATGTATAGAAAAATACAAGTATATATCTATGGAGTTTTAAAACTCTATACAACTTTCGAAACTAGAGCATCGAATTCCAGAAATTTATACAGAAATATACAAGAAAACTGAACAATCCTTCAAATCGTAGAAAAACTGATGAAATACAAAGGATACTGAAAGAAATATGAATTGATTGAGACTCTTGTTTTCTGAAAAATTCTTTTGGAAAATGAAAAATTTATTGAAATTTACATTGCAGAGCTTGAAATTCTTGAAACCCCTGTATAAAAATTTATAGAAAAATGCTAAAAGTATGAAGAATACTAGAAAATCCTGCAACATTCTATGCATTCTAAAAAATGCGAATAGTTTCAGAAATACTGAACAATCCTGTAAATTGTAGAAAAACTGAAAAATTACGAAAAAAAATAGAAAAAAGAAATATTTATTTAGGCACCTGTTTTCTGGAAAATTCTTTTGGAACATGAAAAATTCAATGAACTTGACATTTTAGAGCTCGAACTTCTCGAAGGCCATGTATAATAGTATATTACGTAGGACTGAATTTTTATATTCACGTAGGATATTTTATGTACCGAGGGCTGGAAAACGAGTTTAAAGATTTTGAACTGGTCGAGAAACGAGTTTTCTATGCCAGAGGTACATAAAAATTACATAAAAATGCTTGAAGTATATAAAAATGCTAGAAAATCCCGCAACATCTTATGCATCCTAAAAAGTACGAAAAATTTCAGAAATACTGAACAATCCTTCAAATCGTAAAGAAACTAAAGAAATACGAAAAATACTTGAAGAAATAAATATCCATTGAGACACAGTTCTCCGAAAAACCCTATCAACACGCAAAATTTAATTAACTCCAAATTTCACAGTTCGAAATTCTCGGAATCTATACCAATGTCAATGGAAATGCTATAAATATCTGTTAACACTAGAAAATCCTGTAACTTTCTATAGATCTTGAAAAATTTCAGAAATACCGAACAATCCTTCAAATCGTAGAAGATATACACGAAAAATACCTTAAAAATAAAAAAAATCTATTCAGACGCTCTGAAAAATATCATGCTATGCAAGATATCGAAATTTGCATTGAAATCCAAAAACCAATAATAAAAGCATTTCATCGAAATCGTTCGTAAGATCTCGTTGGTTTCTAACCCTAACCCCCCCCCCCCCCTCCTGCTCATCTGCACCGGCCTTTATCAACACGATTGATATAAGATCAAATTTGAATTCCAATTCGATTGTCCATCACTTCACGCGTAAGGGAATAATGCTCAAAAGGTGAAAAAATGATTGGGATGAAAGTTGCAACTCGGCGCCATGAAATCACGTGGCTCCTCGAAGCGTGATCGATGCCAGGCAGAAAAACTGAAAAAGCAACGACTTATCTTCCCTGGCAACAAAACATGAACGACCCCGAGTGCGTTCATGTGTATATTTATGGCTGTGTGCATTTACACCGTAAAACGGCGAGCTATCGTCTCAGCCGGAACCGGAAGTATCGCGATAGGATGCACCGCCATTAATGAGATACGCCCCTGTCGTCGTTTTTATTCTCGCATTCCATTGAAAAACGAGGAGCGCCGTCTTCTCATTTAATTGCTCCGTCTTATCCGGCTCGTAAACAAAACCACTTATGACCGAGGATTATCTTCTACCGGAGGCGATCCCGACTCAGCGAGTGTCATTAGGTCTCGCCAAAGAAATCGGTTCCTCTTGATAAGCCTATTTTCTTAATGGAAATTCTTGGCGTCGGTGTGAGAAAACATGGGTTGGCACTATGGTGTAAAAAGTGGATCGTGGTGGAAATGTATGAATCTGGATTAGGAACGAAATGTAGAAGTCATCAGAATTATGAAGTAGTAAGCAAAAATACTCCGAAAGTTACACTATTCTACTTGTTCTACTTCATTCATGTCTCCATTTTCCCACAAAAGGATCCTCGATTTTCCGCGAGACGCGGCAACGACGCGCCCTGGAATGCGGTTGGTTCAAAACGCGTATCTGCGATGGCGAGAGACGAAGAGGAAGGAAGCTCGCGATGCAAGAAAAGGAAGTGCAAAAACGCCAAATGAGATTTCAGCTCGCTCGTCCCCTTTTTTCTTGCCATCCTTCCTGTTTTCCTCCTCGCTCGTAAAAGCGTCTCGAGGTTTTACACGCGTCGACGAAATATACATTCGATATCCGGGCATTTTTTCGCTTTCTAATGCGTCCGGTTCGAATGAAGCGTTTTACTCGAAGATTAGCTCGCGAAGTCGACGGCACGAAATCCTCGCAAAACGCCTTGATAGACGCCAATTAAAGCGACGAGACGGAAAAAGTTCCCGTGCGATTGCGAGGGTCTTCCGCGACCCTCGTTTGTCCCGGAAGCCACAAAAATCGCGGGGCGTCGATATATCACAGCAGGTCTTGATTCTTGATCTTTCGTACATAATAAATGCTATTACGATTTCTTATCACTCGTGCTCTTCTTTAGAGTGAGGTTTTATCATTTTAAAGTACGCACATAGTCTAGTTTCATGTAAAAAATATGATGGAATCCCGTGGGTAAGATCAGAGGTGGCGAAAACATTGGAAAATTACAAAAATTCCTCATGATTGGGAGGAATTTGTACAAACTTTTATGTTTGAAACTTCAAAAAATCGAAGAATACTCAAAACTTTCTGAACTATCGATTTTTTTTCGAAATTTGCGAATTAGGTGTACACCGAAGATATAAATGAATTTCACTATGATTTTCATTCAAATTTTAAAGAAATATTCAGAATTGTTGAAGCATTTTCAAAAATAAAAATAAATCTTAATGAACTAAACTGATTTCTATAAATTTTTGATCATTTGAGTAGTTGGTATCGTGGTAGGAATTTCACAAATTTTGAACAATCGAGACACATTGGAAATCCTACAAAATATTATTATTTGTAAAGAAATCTCATTCTTTGTCTAATTTCGTACAGTTCTCATAATTTTGGAAATTCTGTTTGTCACTCGGTATGTTTCTTCAAAATTCACAAAGTACTGTTTTTCATATTTTCGACGAAAATTTGAAATACTTTTGAAAGGTGTTTGAAAATCACATAAAATCTTTACAAGTTGTGCAGATTTTAAGAAAATCTTGAAAGTTCTTAGTACCTGGTTTAACGTTAGGAATTTTGAAAATTTTGAAAAAATTGGTTCACATTCAAAATTTCAGAGTGTTGATAATTGTAAAAAATTAACATTTCTTCGAAATATGGAAAAAAGTATTTTTCTAAATTTTTGTATGAATATTAGCAATACTTGAAAGGTGTTTAAAAATCAAGAAAAATCTTGAAAAGCAATTACTCGTCTCAACGAATTTTTATGAAATTATAAAAGCTTTGAATAGCCTGCATTAGGCTCAAGACTTTAGGAATTTTTAAAATAGGGAAAACATTTGATCGAAATTTTACAAACTTCCAATAGTTCTCTGAAAAATTTGAGAAATTGGTAGAATTTCAGAAAATGTTGATGAATTTCGTATATTTATTGTGTTCATTATCATATTTATCATTTGTTACAAATATGCATGATGATAATTTTTAAATTATCTAAAAAAGATAAAAAAACTCGAACTCTGTTAAAAAATCATAAGAAATTTCCATAAAAGGGTAATTTTTGGTAAAATTTTGAAATCATATCACATTGGAAATTGCAGAAACTGTCAATAAATCTGAAGAAATCAAAATTTTTGCATAAATTCAGAATATATTCATTAACTTTGTCAAAACGATACTTTTTTCACTTTTTAGTAAGAATCTGGTATACCTTAAAAGTATTAAAAAATTTAAAAAAATCCTACATGAATTAGACAAATGTTAATAAAATCCTGGAAATTTTGAACATTTTTCAAGATCAGAAAATATTTGAAGTTTCAGGTTCTCAATAAAATTCTGAAACATTCCTAGGAAAAGTTTCCAACAAAACTCCCAAATTTCACACCTTTTTAAATTATTCTATAAGTTCTGACAACTCAAACAAAACGATGAAATCACAATTTGAAAAATCCATGCATTCTTGTATGCCTATTTTTAAATATTTCATCCATGCAGAATTTTCCTAGCGTGTATTCCTACCGCCACCCTAAATTTTCCCCAGATTTCCACAACAACATTAAAATCCAACCTAGCACCCATAAAGTACCACCCTAATAAATTCTTACAGTTCCCGAAAAATTCAATTTACGTAGACACTTCTTTCTCCAGTGTTTCATAACTCAATTTTTGCTGCGAGTACCAGAAAAAAAAGGGTCTTACGCGTAACGAGTCCCCCTGCGGAAAATAGCTCAAAGGCCCGGGCGTGTGAACGTTAACGAGGACGGAAGAGCACGGGATATGGCCGGGAGCGAATCGGCCGGTCATCGCGAGTGCAAGCAGCGTTTATTGAGTTCGTTAAGCATCAGAGGGGAGATCGTCGCTGCCGGAAGATTCTATGTGAGCACACGAAAAAATTTTTCATGCATTATCTCATGCAAAACATGCAGAATTCATGTTATGTACAACGTGCAGATATCACATTTAGGGCAACAAAAGTCTGAATTTTATTTCATTTTGCGATTAAAGTTCGAATAAAATAGAAGAGTGTTATTTTAAAAAAGATTTTCAAGAAATCTAAAAAGATTTACACCGATTGTACTATCGAGGATCTTTCAATAATTGAGAAACTAAGATTTCTTAAAATCTTCTCAAATGTCTATAAATTCGTAATATTTTATAAAAAGTTTGCAATTTGTAATAAAAATTTTCTATAAATATGTATCCCGAACGTATGGAAATTTTTTCATGCAACTGAAAGTTACGATCGCAGTATTTATTGACGAAAATAAGAAGAGCAATTAAAGATGAGTGGAAAAGTATCGATTGAGATTCTGCGAATTATAGGAATGCAGGAATGCAAGACTATATCGATAAAATCGCGAGTATACGAAAATAAGCGTCGGATGACATTTCGGTAGTCCGGGATGATTTCCCCATCCGACTTGCTCGGATCATCGACTTGTTGCACTTCGTCGGCCAAACGTTTATTTTGGCTTGCACGGGTTCGACGACCGACGGAGACGTCGTTCTGACCGTCACATTCAAAAACGTTACACGAATATTTGAGCCAAGTCTTCAAGTAATTCTGACATACTTCAAAAAGCACAACACTGAGAAGAATTTTAACAATATTTTCAACAGTAATAGATTGGATATAGTCACTCACTGATGGCTTTACGAGAAGTTCTTACAAAATTTCGATTTCTTTAGAATTATCGGCAAGTTTTAGAATTCTCAAGGTGTAGTTATTTTTCGAAATTCCAGATATTGTTGATTTCATATAAACTATCAAACTTTTACACAATTTTACAAGTGATTTCTTAAAGATCTTCAAATTTATTACGTTTTTGTTATAAAATTTGAAAAACACTGTCATGCATATTTTGAAGAAATGAAGAATATGCATGGTAATGAACACAATATACAAAATTTATTCATAATTTATGAAATTCTACTGATTACTCGAATTTTTTCGAATTATTGGCAAACTTGAGATTTTCAAATGTTTTCTGATTTTCATACAATTTTACAATTTTAAAACTAGTGTAAATTATTTAAAAGTTTCAGAATTTATAAGAATTGATAGATTTTGAATGCTTTTCAAATACTATGAATTTTCATGGAAAAATTGACAAAAATGTTGTCTACTTCGTCGAAATACACATGATGAATATAATTTTTTAAATTATGGACGTTTTCTGAGATTCAACGAAAATTTCGATTTCTTTAGGAAGATTGACAGTTTCTGGAATTTTCAATGTTTTATGATTTTTCAAAATAATAAAGTTTCTGATAACATCAAACTACCTCCAAAATTTTATAAAGCTTTTTCAAATACATAGTCCAAATTTCCATTGAATATATAAAAATATTACGAGTGATGATATATTCTGAAAAAATACAATAAAAAACACAATTTATGAAATTATAAAGTTTTTTTTAAATTCTGCAAAAATTTTGATTTGCTCAGACATATTCACATTTTCTATAGTATTCAAAGTAATTTCATTTTTCAAAATTTGCAAAATTTTTAACATGGTACTAACTACTTACATTTTCTAAATTTGATAAAAATTTATCCAGCTCACAAAGATTCCTTTTGATTTTCAACCACTCTTCTAGTATTTCAAATTTTAATTAAAAATTCGAAAAAACGTTATCGTGCATATTTAGAAAATACATGATTCTCAAAAAATTATTTCACATTTTCTGAAGTAGTCAAAATTCTAAACATTTTTTTCTAGATTTTTGGAAAAATTATACATTTTAAGATTTCCAGTATTTCATGGATTTCCAGAATTTTCATATTGTAAATTTTTTTTATAACTTTGCAATATTATTTGGTATTTTCATAGATTTCGAGTATTTGATGATATTGTATGAGGAATTTCAATGATTTTTTTATAAAAAATGACAGTTTTTTTAATTTTCGACGATACATGATTTTTGAAAATTTTTAAAGTTTCTAATAACTAGCCAATACTTTTAAAATTTCATAAAATATGGCAAACTCGTACAAATTTGGAGTTGATTGTTAATACTTGTACAGTCTCCTTAATTTTCATTGAAAATGTAAAAAAATTCACTATGCATGTTTTCCAGAAACATGATGAGAAGCAAAATTTATAAAATTGAACATCTTTTGATACCCTACAAAAATTATGATTTATTTCTATTTATAGACATATTCTATAATTCCCAATGCGTTCTGATTTTTAAAAATATGCAAAATTTCTAATTACTCACATTTACTCAATTTCACAAAAATTTATCCAGTTCACGTAGATTCCTTTTGATTTTCATCAACTTTCTAGTACTTGGAATTTTTTTTAAAAATATTCAGAAAAAAAATGATTTTCCAAAAAGTTATCCACATTATCTGAAATTTCACTAATTTCGCAAATTGTCGAAAATGATCGACACTAAATAAATGTTCGACTTTCTAAATTTTCATACTCATAAAAAACTACTTCAAAATTTTCAATGATCATAAGAAAATTGACTGATTCATTTCGAGTTCTCGTAATTTTTCAGTGTTCTTCATGTATCTCATTTTTTATTCGGAAATGTGAGCACATTATAATGCCTATTCCCCCTACATTAAAATGATCGAAATTGTAGCAAGAAGAAAAATCACCAGTCTCGCCGTTACAAAATTTGCACTGTCATAAATATTTATTATGTTGAAAAGTAGTGAGCGCTACATTTTTTTCTGACAACCACTATCTTAAGCGTCATTAACACCCCGCGATACCCTTGTACAAGATTTCCACTTACCCCGCATGCCCGAGCTCGACGATCAAAGGGCACGAAGGCGATCGAAATGCAACTTGTCCAAGTTTCATAGTTCCTCATTGTCGAAGGGTTCTGGGGCGATGCGCTGTGGAGATTAAAAGGAGGTCTAGGGATTGTTGTGCGGTCTCTTCGGGCTGCATTATTTTTCTGCGGGCGTCAAGAGACACGACGGATTCGTCGCAGGGCCGAGGGACGGAGACAGACGGAAAGGGGGAAACGCGAGAAAAGGATTCCGAAGGGTAGGCTTTCAATATTTCAATCGTCATGTCTCGTCTTTGATCTTCGAGTACACAAGCCGCCCACGCCTGCCCACTTGAGGCCTATATCTTCATCTCCGTTCAAGGTGGCACTTTCCTCCTTTTACCTTCTCTCCTTCCTCGTTCCTGCATCGTCACATCCAAGGACCAGCCATATCTCGCCCAAGCATCTCAACGTCCTCGCGAGGAGAAATTTTTCAGGGCGCCTAATCTCTCTCAGGGACGAATCAGCGCAATCCTTTACATGCTTCTTCACTTTCTTTTTTTGGTAGGAAGAAGAGATGGCGACCTTTCCGCTTACGAGAATCCCGAATACCATGAATTCCTTCCGCAAAACAATAAAAATGCCAGGAGATTCCCCTGACACCGACATCCTCTCAGGAATTAGTGTCAGATGTTTGTTTTCCTTGGAATAACGCTGATTATTAGAGAAGGATCTCGATGAAAAAAAAGAGGCTCGTCGAGAACCGTGCGGGCCGAGGGAGCTCTCGTGGAGTATATATATGCGAGGTGTAGGATTTCGTAAGGCGAAACCTGTAATAACAGAGGCACCTACTATCTTCCTCTTGCTTCCTCTTGGTGAGCATCGGCTTTGTTGTTTCTTTGCTCTCGGTTTTATCGGCTCTCGTTTCGGTGCAAGTGCACCATCGAGAGAAAAAAAGGTGGAAAGAAAAGAGCAAGATGAGGGGAAATGAAGTTTGATCTGCAAATCTTCTTTACCAAAATTTTAGGGGGGGGGGGGGGTCAACTTTTATGTTGTACTTGTAGAATAACATGCGATTGAGATTGATTTGGTTTGACAGTACATGGTCCATTCATAGTAATGTGGATAATGAATGTAGATTCAGCAAGTAAATATATTATTTAATTATTCAATGAATAATCAAATATTTACAGCAATATCAAAACATTTGTTTTCAACAACTTCTACTTTATATATAAAATCTTTGTGATGTATTCAACAAATTTAATGCAAGCAACTCAATAATGACAGATACATAATTACGAAAAACACGTTTATTTTTTTCTTTTTCACATTAAGATGTACAACAAATGTACCATAAAAGAAAAAAAAAACACACTTTTTATTACAACACGATACACATATTCTATGATTTAAAAGGTTATACACCTTTTTTGAGGATGGTTTGGATTATTTTTCAGTGTCTATAGCACATAATTTTATTACATGGAAGTGAAATTATTGTGATAGAATATTGTTAACTTTAATATACAAACATTGTTTGATGAAGAAAATATCAACAAATGGTGGGGTTAGGGTCTTTTCCCAACTTTTTTTTGGGCTTGCAGTGACTGCAATGCAAATACAATAAATCAACTGAAATTATAATATCAAAAAATGGTACGTTTTTTAGTGTAACATTAACGTAATGCGTTACATTAATTATCAAGTAACGATAACAGGAACGAGTTCCTTTTTTTTTGGTAACAAGTAACGAAAATCGTGTTTTTCATTTCACGTCTGTCTCATCAAGTTTTTAGAACGATTTGTAATTTTTTGAAGAATTTTTTGAACTTAGATTTAAGTAATTCTTCGTCTTCCTTATTTTCAGAGAAAAATTGTATAATTTTATAATTTCAGATGAAACAGAGTAATCTATTAGTCATTTATGTACAAATATCGACAAAGAGTATGATGCTTTTTCACTTTTTATTAGAAATTTTCTTAATTCTAGCAATAAATTTTAGAACTATGCATATAAATACATGAAAATACTGGAAACCAAAGTTCTTAAAATCTATGCCAGGATCACTAAAATCTATGGATTAAGCTAAAAACCTCACGTGATTTTATGAAGACAGAAAAAAACATGAAATTAAAAAAGTACTAGATGTTATTCACCATTTTTTTTAAGCTATTGGATTCTTCGAAAATTTCTGTAATTTCAAAAAAAGAAACTCTGATTTCTCGAGCATTGAATTCTAATAATATATGTGTATAGAAAACCATGAAAAAACTAGAAAAATGTTCAAATTCCAAAAATCTGTTGAGAATTCAAAAAATATTGAGGACACTCTTAATCTATGAAGAAATTGTTTTCCTGCGAAATTGATCAAAATACAGCAAATATTTCAAACTTTCAATTCTACGAAATCTAATTCTCGAAAGTCAAAGAGATATCTTTGAAAAAACCTTAAAATTTTCCAACATTCTATAAATACTAGGAAATACAAAAAGAAAAAACATGTATAGAAAAATACAAGTACATCTAGGGAATATTTAAAATCTATATAACATTTAAAACTAGAGCATCAAATTCCAGAAATTTATACAGGAATATACAAGAAAACTGAACGATCCTTTAAATTGTAGAAAAAACTGAATAAATACAAAGGATACTGAAAGAAATATGAATCTATCAAGACACCTGTTTTCTAAAAAATCCTTATAGAATATGAAAAATTTATTGAATTCAACATTTTAGAGCTCGAAATTTTCGAAATCCATGTATAAAAATTTATATCAAAATCCTAAAAGTATATAAAAATACTAGAAAATCCTACAACATTTTATGCATCCTAAAAAATACATGCGAATAATTTTTTCAGAAATACTAAACAATCCTTCAAAACGTAGAAAAACTGAAGAAATACGAAAAATACTAGAAGAAATAAATATCTATTGTGACACTGTTTTCCGAAAAATCCTTCGGACACGTGAAATTGAATAAACTGCAAATTGTAGAGTTAGAAATTCTCAGAATTTATGACAGTTGAAATGAAAATGGTAGAAACATATAAAAATACTAGAAAAACTTGTAACATTTCATAGATCTTGAAAAATACGAATAGTTTCAGAAATACTGAGAAATCCTTAAAATCGTAGAAGATATTTACGAAAAATACCAAAAAGAGATAAACATCTTTTCAGACGCTCCCTTCTGAAAAATATCACGCAATGCAAAATATCAAAATTTATGTCAAAATGTAAAAACCAATAATAGAAGCATTTCATCGAAATCGTTTGAAAAATCTCGTTAGGGGGGTTCTTACCCTTAACCCCCCCCCCCCGGCGGCACGGGCCTGCTCCTACCTAAATCTACTATTTTCCTATCAGGTATCTAATTTCCTCATCATTCATTAGCCTCGATGTTCCGGAACTGAATTCGCCAATCACCTAATTCAACATTTACACTCCTCGCAGTGCTAATATCCCGAGAGACGAAACCAATTGTAAACGTCACATTGACGATAATGACGAAACATCGTGAAACCGCGGATCGTGGAAAACCGATTGCGCGCCAAGTCGCGAGAATTCCCGATACATGCTCCGCGGCTGACATTTCGCGGTCCGAAGACCTTTCGCTTCTTTCCTAAGTGAGAGGAAAACAAGCACGAGGCCGACATGCAGATTCTTGCACCCACGAAAAACGTCCAAGTCTCTCTCCAAGCGCCTTGTTTTAAAATAGAAAATTCTACGTCATCTCCAACATGAGTCGAGATGTTTTTTGGACCTTCTCTTCACGTCATTTTGATCGTCGTCGAAGTCGTTATCGAAATGGAAACAAATTTTGGAATTCAGACTTGCCTCCAGTTCAAACGTCTTCATGACAAACTTTCAATTCCCCTCATCTGAATTATTCGTCACTTTCGTGTACAATTAATATCATGACGGTGATATCGTGTGAAGGTTTGAAGACCCAAACAAGTCTCTGACATGCAATTCGCAGTCGACTTTCACGAGGACCTGTCAAAATCGACACACTAATTTTGTGATAATTGACACTCGCATCAAAGGAGATATTCACGACTGTCAGCGGTCTCACGAAAATGAAATCAGACAGACCATTTCCTCAATTACATTCACTCTCATGCTCACAGATAACCAGAAATTATCGACAATGAAGACTCGAGAAGAAATTCAAAATATGAAATTCTTTTTTCTCATATTTGTCAACGCTTGTGCATAATTTTCCATTGAAAAGCCTGCCATTATACATGTAAATGGAATGAAATCGCACACACCGAGTATACATTTTCCATGGATAGAAGAATGCTCCTTCTGAGCGCCTCTGACATTTAAATATGTAAACGTCCGGCTCCCGTGCATTCCGTATGATTCGATACGCTCTGTCGACTTTTCCTTGGATGATACACACGCCATCCACAATGGAGCTCACACACAGTTTGAGATTTAACGTTTCGATCTCCAGCCGTGATTAGGCCAAGAAGAAAAGGCCGTTTCGGTCTCTTTGAGTGTGCCCGCGATGTTAAGTGCCCCCCCCCCCTTCTCCTCCCTTTTAATCGCCGGTATCTTAGTTTTAAGGCGGCGATTAAATCTCGGTCGATCGCGAAATGCTTTTCCTTCAACGCTCCTCATTTGCATTTATTATCACTGTTGCCATTGCTCGCGTTATCGCATCTGATAATACCCAACGACGGCGATTAGCGAGGCTTCCCGAATGGGACACGGTTATTTTCGAATTTGTAAGAGTGAAGGAGAAAATAGAATGGTTGGAGGAACTATATGAAAAAAGAAGGATCTACGTCAGGCGTATGGCAGAGAAGGGTTTTGGGGGTTCAAACCCTTCCTGAAATTCTGATAAAAGCAATCAATGTTTCATGTGAAATGATAAAAAGTTACATCGATAAACAAAAAAGTACGAGTGACGAATAAATGCATGAAAACGTGAGCAGGATGTATTTGATATGAAGGGAAAAATTATCAAAACGTAGAGTTACGTAGAAAATATGAATCAGAAAATTGTTGCAACCCAGTGAATGATCAGGAAAATGAAAGTCGACGAAAATACTGAAAATTTACGAAACTTTGAATCTCAGATAATCAAATTTTAGAAATCTAAAAAAAATCCAGGTAAAAGTAATAAAAATCTTTCGATTTTTACAAAATCTATAAGGATAATGAAAATAATTGAATTCTATAAAAAAAAAACCGTTTTATAAAAAATCTCGAAAACTGCCTCTACGATCCATAAATTTTGGGATTCAAGGGTATCAAATTCAAAGTTTACTGAAAAATCTATGAAAATTTTGGAAAACGTAACGTAATAACGTATTTAAAATCTTTAAAATTTTTAAAAAAATACAGAAACAGACTAACGATATAAAACATGAAAATCTATATGACTGAAATTTTATCATTAATTTTTGAAATTACTGGGTATAGTTCGAAATTCGCATTTTAAAGCATCCAGTTTTTTGAATCTCTGTAGCAATCTGCGAGAATATAAGTAATCTATTAAAATACTAAAAAATCCTCCGGGGTTTCGTATATTAAATGTATGATACTGAAAGAATGTGAAAAATAAGTTAACTAGTTTACTAGTTCAAATAATTGACTAGCACACTAATTTACTTCTTAACGAGTTTACTAGTTAACTAGCTTATTAGTTTGCTAGCTAACTAGTTTTTTATTCAACCAGCTTACTAGTTTACTAGCTAACTAGTTTTTTATTCAACCAGCTTACTAGTTTACTAGCTAACTAGTTTTTTATTTAACTAGCTTACTGGTTTACTAGCTTACTAGTTTACTAGCTTAGTAGTTTACCAGTTTGCTATTACAAATTTACCAATTTTACTGGTTTACTAATTAACTAATTTACTTGTTAACGAGTTTGCTATTTTACTATTTGACTATTTTACTCGTTTACTATTTTACTATTTTACGATTTCAGTAGTTTAATAGTTTAACAAGTTACTTGTTTACTAGTTTAGTAGTTAACTAGCTTCCTAGTTTACTAGATATCTTTCAATAAATAAAAATAATGTAGACATAATTTTCTTAGGAATTTTTAAAATGTTATATCTTGGAGTATATTTATTAATATACCACAAAAATTATGTACCTAAAATTTTAGAAATTATTCTAGAAATTCATTTAGAAAAAAATAGAAATACATCTAATTTTATACCTACAATTTTTGCAAACAAACATACTTTCAATTGTAGAGATACTGAAAAAAATATGGAATAAAATTATTGGAAATCTTCATAAAAGAAACTGCCGTCTGAAAAATCAATTTGAATTTTCAAAATCGTTGAAAGTTTCGATACTATAACATCGATTTCGAAAAATCTATTGAATGATCCATAGAAATATTAGAAACATATAAAAATAACAGAAAATATTACAAAATATAATGAATAATATACCATACGAAAATACTATAAATTTTGATATATCTTTTATCTGCGTGGTTAAAATTTGTTTAAAATCGTCTTAAGTATATCGTTGCATTATATGCTGAAATTCTGCCAAGTTTCAAGCATAAATAATAAGTTTCGCAAGAGTTATGAATAATTGAGTAAAATGTATGAAAAATTATATGTAATTTCCATTTCAAATTTGGTCGCTTTGTGGCTCACGTTAATTATGTCCGAATAGCTTCAAACTTCGCAGAAAAATTTTTTTTAGCTCTAGGTTTGTTCAAATGACCTGAATGAAAAAATTCCAACATTGCCAAAATTAGTGACTCTCTAATATACATATAGAGTGGGGTCTGAAAAAAAGCTTTCTCATTTTGATTTTAGTAGGAAGAAATGTGGGCTAGGCCATTTCATCTCAAATCGCCCAAGAAATTCAAGTGAAGCCTTTTTTTTCTCATCTGAATAATTTCCCATAGATTTACTATCAAAATCGATGAGACACGTTTCTTCTTTTTTTGAGGTCAATTCTAGTAGACATAAAAAATAAATGTATAGGGGGGAGGTCTTGAAAAAAGCTCTCTTATTTCGAATCAAATCTGTAAAATTTTGTTCTGTTTTGAGGGAAATCAGCTTTTTGTAACGTATTCTTCAAATATTCAGCAAACTGGTCATTTTTTTCGAAAAACGGGAAAGGGGTTGTGGGCACCAGAACGCATATGACGCGTCAGTGCGTACGCTGGACCACGTAATGGCCGTCTCTTTGCACAGGAAGAGGAACAGGTTTCACAATTTTTCTCAGGTCGCCTTATCGCTCGCCTGAATCTCGCGGCGAAGACGTCACGGACGTGGATATGGCCGAGAACGAAGGAATTAATCGGAGCCCTCGTCGGGCGACATTCGGCTATTTCCAGAACCCGACTTTTCCGTGCATTTATCTACATGACAAGTCGTGTAAAAATGATAACGGTGCTCCTGTATTCTTCGAGGAAATGACTTTTCGGCCCTTTCAATGAAAAAGAACAAAATTGAGGATAATTAGTGTAATTGTGCACTGGGTATTGTACGATAATAATAATTCGATTTACCAGTCGAATTTGACATTGTTTTTTCACGAAAGTCGACGTTTTGGCTCTCGTTTTGAGCCCTTTACGAGACCTGTCAATTTGAATAATGTATGCAGTAATTTATGCTATCAAAATAAGAAATTATACATATGCCAAGCAATGTTTTAATCAAGGACGTAGGCGAAATGAAATTTCGGTAGGGGTTTTTCTAAAAATATTTTGCCTTCGGGATTTCATGATTTTCAGACTCGGACAATATGTTACAAGAGAGCGATTTTGAAATATTTCACATTCCGGAATGTGACAGCTATTCAACTTTTGGTATCCAGAGTTGCACATTTTTCATGTTCGTTAATAATGAAATTCGATTTTTGAATATTCAATGAGTGACTGAGGTTTCAATTTTTTTAACTAATACTTTTTGTAATTATACCACAATCAGGATTATCTGATATTAAAGTAATATGGGTTTCTATAGGGCATTCTGAAATTCGATGCTCTAGAAATCAAACTTCTAAAAAATGTATATATTTGAATTGATTTTTCGCAAATTTTAACCACGTAGATAAAAGGTACATAAAATTATATTCATTTAATTTAATGTAATTTATTTTCCAGACGACAGTTTCTTTTATGAAGATTTCCAATACTTTTATAACATATTTTTTTTAGTATTTGTACAATTGAAAGTATGTTCAACTGTAGGAATTACATATATAAAATCCGATGTATTTTTATTGTTTTCTATATGAATTTCTAGAATAATTTCTAAAATTATAGGTATATAATTTACGTGTTATATTAATAAGTAAGCTCCAGGATAGAACAGTTTATAAATTCCTGAGAAAATTGTATCTACAAAATTTTTATTTATTGAAAGATTTATAGTTAACTAGTAAGCTAGTAACCTAGGAAGCTAGTTAACTACTAAACTAGTAAATAAGTAACCTTGGAAAATAGTAAACTACTGAAATCGTAAAATAGTGAAACAGTAAACAAGTAAAATACTCAAATAGTAAACTAGCAAAATCGTTAGTAAGTTAATCAGTTAGTTAGTAAACTAGTACACTTGGAAAATTTGAAATAGCAAACTGGTAAACTAGTGAGCTAGTAAACTAGTAAGCTTGGTAAATAAAAAAACTAGTTAGCTAGTCAGCTTGTAAGCTAGTGAATTAGTAAACTCGTTCGCAAGGAAATCAGTAAACTAGTTAACTATTAAACAAGTAAACTTGGAAACTCATTTTTCACATTTTTCTAGTAAAATATACGAAACCATGGAGGATTTCTAAGCATTTTTATAGATAACATTCACAAACACAAAATCACACAAAATCACATCTATATAGACTACTCATGCTTCATATCGATATTCTTTTTTCGTATTTTTGAAGAATTTAAATGATTTTGTTGCGTTTTCTAGAATTTTTATAGATCAATAGTATATTTAGGATTTGATGCTCTGGAATTGCAAATTTATAGATCGTAGAGGCATTTGTCGAGATTTTGAAGAAAAAAGTTTTTCCATAGAATTTGATTGATGTCATTATTCTTTTAAAGTTTGTATAAATCAAAACATTTTTTAACTTTTACATGAATATCATATAGATTTCTAGAATTTTGTAATCTAAGATTCAAAGTTTTGTAAATTTCTACCATTTCCGTAGATTATTATTTTTTTTTTTATTATTTACTGGGTTGCAACAGTTTTACTGATTTACAATATACTTTCGAAGTGATTCTACGTTTTGATGATTTTTACTATTTCATTAAATATAATTTGTAATAGAAACTTGGTAAACTAGTAAGCTAGTAAATGAAGAAACTAATTCAATAAGTAACTAGTTAGCTAGTAAGCTAGTCAAATTAAAAACTGGTAAGCTTGTAAACTAGTAAGCTAATGAAATAAAAAAACTAAATAACTAGTAAACTAGTAAGCTAGTGAACTAGTAAACTCGTATACAAGGAAATTAATAAATCTAGTTAAATATTGAACTATCAAACTAGTATACTTATTTTTCACATTTTTTTAATATCATACATACAATATACGAAACCCTGGAGGATTTCTAGATATTATAATACATTACTTATATTTCTGCAGATTGCTACACAGATTTAAAAACTCCATGCTTTGAAATGCGAATTTCAATCTATTCTCAGAAATTTCAGGAATTAATGATAAAATAATATTCATACAGATTTCCATGTTTTATATCGTTTGTCCGTTTTTGTATTTTTGAAAAAGTTTTACGATTACGTTACGTTTTCCAGAATTTTCATAGATTCATGGTGTACTTTGAATTTGATACCCTTGAATCCCAAAATTTATAGATCGTAGAGGCATTTGTCGAGATTTTTGAGAAAACAGTTTTTTCGTAGAATTCAATTATTTTCATTATTCTTTTAGATTTCGTAAGAATCGAAAGATTTTTAATACTTCCCTATGGATGTTTTATAGATTTCTAAAATTTGATGATCGAAGATTCAAAGTTTTGTAGATTTTCAGTATATTCGTCGATTTTCATTTTTCTCGATTATTCTCTGGGTTGCAACAATTTTTCTGATTCACATTTTCTACGTAATCCTACGATTTGAAAATGTTTTCTTTTATACCAAATATATACTGCTAACGTTTTCATGCATTTATTCGTAACTCGTACTTTTTTGTTTATCGACGTAACTTTTTATAATTTTACATGAAATATTGATGATTTCATCAGAATTTTTTCAGGGGTCGAACCCCCAAAACCCACTTCTGCCTACCCCCCTCTGGTTTAAATCGTTAAAAGGCGTGAGGGTAATTCTTTTGGAACGAGAGATTGATGCAAAAATGTTGGGAGTGGATTTCTCGGACTCTAGAAATGAAGAGGAGAACAAATGAGTGGCTCGGGTGGAAGAAATTCGTGAAGATATTGAAAATATTGGTAGTTTGTTGATTGTTTTTGATGTTGGGTGGGAAAACGACCTCGGCGCCATTTTCTTTGGCGCGCCAAGTCGGGGAATATCGTAAGGCTGTGGCGCTTGAGGAATTTTCTCGAGGTACCGGAAGTGCTGCTTCAACTTCCGGGACACCTTGCGCTTCTTGTAACGTTACGAGCGGCCCTCGGGCGACGTTCGACGGCCGTTCCCTCGGTCTCTTCCTCCTTTCGTACACTCCGCCGCTTCATCGATTTTCCTCGCTCTCTTCCGTGTTCTGTTACGTTTTATACCAGAGTTCCTCGATAAAAAGGTTCCTTCCTCCTTTTTTTCCTCGAGCCACTTACTTTTATTTGCCGATGCTTCGTGGATAAGTTTGACGTGTAATGTGCATGTGATGGCTGTGGTGGAGATGGGGGGTATGGATGATGTGAGAGGTGTCAGTTGTTGCTAATGACAGAAAGTGTAAATATTTTTGCATGGGAAATTTGTTACGTTACTTGGATAGTTGTTGGTGAGTATGGGAGGGATGGTGAAATTTAAGTCAGGGGTGGCAAAATGTAATTTTTCTAGGAAGGTTGTGATAAATATCGAAACAGAAAGGGAGAGGGCTGTTTATTATCATTTTTGTAGGGGTATACTTGAGGATGATTTTTCCATTTTCGAATCAATATCTGGAAAAATGTAGAAGTACGAGGATGACAAAGATTTTAGTTAGATGGAAGAATTTTTATTACATTTAGTAAGTTTTTAATATTTTGTAGTGTGACATGAAGAGGATTGTGAAAAGTAAAGAAAAATATAAAGTTTTGAGGATTGTCTGTGATTTTGAGTAGTTTGGCAAATTAGTAGAATTTCGAATAATAATAATAAATTTAGAATATTATGTTCATTACTATGCTTGTTCATTTTCAAGAAAAATCTGAAGATCTTGACGATCTTCAATATAGCGAAAATTTAAATATGATACGAAAATTATCATGAAAATTGGTAAGACGTTGAATTACTTTGATAATGTTTAAAATCATGAAAATTTCAGAAGATACAGGAATATTCGAAATTTTGTAAAATTCAGCCTCCTAAGAAATGAGGCTTCATAGTATGTTAGAAAATTCAATACAACATCATCGATCTTCTTCTACAATTATACATTTTATACAACTATTAAATTCCTTCATGAATACACTAATTAACAATTCCAATATAATTCACTACTTACTTTGAAATGACTATTCCTATAGTCATTTCAAAGTAAGTAAGTATTCCTGATGAGGGCATAATAAATTGCCGAAAGCTTGAGCAGAAATGAATAATGTTTAGTTATTTTATTGAAATAAGAAGAATTTTGGCTCCAAGAAGATCGATGATGTTGTATTGAATTGAAATGAAGGAGCGAAACAATAAGATTATGTTAGAAAATGTTGCATAATTTTGTATACTGCATATAATTTTTTCTACTTTTGATAAAAATTCAAAACATTGAAAGGAAATTGAAAGGTAGGAAAAATAGTAACGAGGTAAGCAAATTTTTGATTATGATATAAAAATTATTAAAATTATTCAAAAATTTGAATGTGACAGAGAAATCATTATGAAAAATTGCAAGACGTTAAATAACTTTATAATGTTTGAAATCATGAAAATTTCAGAAGGTACAGAAATATTTAAAATTTGGTAAATTCCAGCCTCCTAAGAAATTAGGCTTCATAGTATTTATGTTAGAAAATGTTGAATATTTTTGTATACTGCATATGATTTTTTCTATTTTTGGTAAAAATTAAAAATATTGAAAGAAAATTGAAATGTAGGAATCATAGGAATAAGGTAAGCAAAGTTTCGAATATGATAGACAAGTTATTGGAATTCTTCAAAAATTTGAATGTGATAGACAGATAATGATAAAAATTTGTAAGACGTTAAGTAACTTTTATAATGTTCAAAATCATGAAAATTACAGAATGTATAGATATATTCGAAATTTCGTAAATTTCAGCCTTCTTAGAAATTAAGGATATTCATAGCATGGTAGAAAATGTTGAATAACTTTATATACCGCATATAACTTTTTTTTTTACCTTTGATGAAAATTCAAAATATCGAAAGGAAATTGAAACGTAGGAAAAATTGTAATGAGGTAAGCAAATTTTTAAATATGACGGACAAATTATCATAATTATTTAATAATTTGAATGTGATAGACAAATAATTATGAAAAATTGTAAGACGTTAAATAACTTTAACGATGTTTCAAATCATGAAAATTTCAGAAGGTACGGAAATATTCGAAATTTTGTAAATTTCAGCTTCGTAAAAAATTAGTGAAATTCATAGCATGTTTGAAAATGTTAAATAGTTGTGTATATTGCACGTATTATTTTCTTACTTTTTGGTAAAAATTCAAAATATCGAAAGTAAATTGAAATTTAGGTAAAATAGCAATGAAGTAAGCAAATTTTAGAAAAATCGACATGGTCTTCAATAACTTGAATGACGTTGAAAATTATCAACAATGTTGAAAAAAAAAAAATATCAACGATTTCGAAAATAATGCCAAAAAATTTGAATGATTCGTAGAATTTCAGAAAACGTTCATTGAATTCACAAAATTCAGTTTTTTAAAATATTTCTTGAAAATACGCGTGCTCAAGTTTTTTACATTTTTTTCAAAATGTCTCAAAACTTGAAAAATTATCAAAGATATTATTATGCGTTCGAAAAATTTTATCTCAATTTCGTAAGATTGTTTCAATTAATGTGATATTCGAACTTTTAAAAGTTTTGAAAAATTTGAGACACTAAAATTTCGGATATGATTGCCCAAAGTTGTTAAAAATTTGGAAAATTATTGAAATTCCACAAAATTTTTGAAATTTTTTATTTTTTTGTTGATAATCATATTTATCCGATATGTGTATGACAACGATTTTTGAATTTCTTAATAAATATTCTTCAAACTTGAGAAGTGTTAGTTAATCACAAGATATACTAATAAATCAGATAAATCTAACTGACATTTTAATAGATAAATGGATAGTTCATCGCATACTTGAAATTTCGAAAATGTCTAAAAGTTGAAAAATGTTGGAGATTCTAAAGACTGTCGTGAATTCTATATCATTTGTAAAATTTATTTAGGAAATCTTGTTAAGTTCTGATTTGAATTTTAATATCATGGCATTGATTTTTTAAATTTTAACTGATGACACTTTGAAAAATTAAAAAAACTCGACATCAGAAACGTTCTATCGTATGAAGATTGTCGAGGATCGTAAGTATGAAAACTTGAACAAAATATAAAAATGTCTAAAATTTTGATTCTTTTTTCAAAAACCCAACAACTGAAAATTCTCCTTTCAAACTCTAATCGCACATAATTTTGTTTTTGTAACACCCACTCGTTTTATCTTGGTTACCTTCGAGTTCCGCCTCAGCGTCCAAGAAAAACCTGTACGAGATATGAAGGTTTACTTCCTCTCAGTCATTATCATCTTCATATGATGTCCTTGGTCTCTTTTACTTGGAGGACTCGGTGATTTTTCAAACGAGCAAAATTGATTAACTTGCATGATTAAATCATGTTGTTCTTGGATTCAATACTGCATTCCCATGCAGAGAATCAAGAGAATATTAAAAGTTGCAAGAAAATAGATCATTCGTTTATGCATCAATAAGTCTGTCACTTCTGTCTCCATGTAACAGAGCATTGCAAATTTTCTAGGGCATGAAGAAATTTTACTTTGTAGCTGTTAAAAATATTGCTTACCTACACTTTTCTCAGTGCAGGAATTCTGAGTGGTCTACAGGCCCATTTTTCGAACTCTCAAAGGACTGGAATGCCGAGTCAAGCTTCGTTTTCGGAAGAAAAAGAAAACACGAACAATCGGGGGAAAAAAGGCCATGTTCCGTTTGGCGAGACGATCCGGTCCTGACCGCTGATAAGCGCGAATGATCTATCCTAATCGCTCTCGCATCCCACTCCGGGCAAGATAACCTGGCTCCTTCAGTAGTCATCCCGTTACCGCGATTCCGCGCCACGCCTCGGGCACGCCAAGAGAAATGACAAGGCTCGCTGAAACGAATGGACGTCATCGCAGCGCTCGCGGACGACAAAATGATTCCCATTCAACGATTAAAGCGAGTCGCTGATAGCGCAGCGCTCGCGGTGGCGCGGTTAAATCATATTCCTCATTTTTCTCTGCCCGATCTCTCCCGGTCGCGGAGAGATCGAGCCAACATTCCGATCTCAGGCGAGAGGCTACTGGTTCATTACTATCGCAAGGGCTGAAAAAGCGCATCGCTCGTGGTGCTTCTATTTGCAACTTGAACGGCTGAATTACCAATTTATACTCACTCACCATTGCACCGACATGCATGTAGGCGCAGGGTTTGGAAGTAACGCGTTACCCTAAAATGTTACGTTTTTTACTGTCACGATAACGGGAGCGAGTCACTTTTTTTCGGTAACGAGTTACGAAAATCCCGGTATTTTACGGCACTTTTATCTGTCCCATCAAGTGTTTAGCAAAATTTGTAACTTTTTAAGTAATGCTATTAAATGAGGTATCAGTAATTTTGAAGTTTCTCATGTTTGGATGAAAATTCTATTATGATAATTATTCATGGAACAAAGTCGAGTGTTAGTAATTTGTGTAAAAATCTTGAAGAAGAATAGGCTTTTTTATTTTTTATTAAAAACCTTCACGACTCGAAGCGTTGAATTCGAGAAATTCGCATGAAAAGATGAAAAAACACTTGAAATCTAAAGATCGCAAAATCTATAGCAGGATTTGTATGATTTGGAGACCCTGCTAGAAAATTTTATAGATTAATAATGATGGATACAAGAAAAAAAATGAATTAATAAAATAAAATCTGAAAAATACTAGACTTCGTTAAGTTTTAAGTTACTTGATATTGAAAAAACTTTTGTAATTCAAGGAATCAAAATACTTAAATTTCTTGAGTTTTAAATTCTAAAAAAATTTATGTTAGTAGAAGTCTATGAGAAGATGAAAAATTTTTTTTACTTTATAACTCTGTGAAAAATACAAAAAATTTTGAGGGCTCTCTAAACATATAAAGAAACTGTTTAGTGCGAAATCAATCGAAATATACTCCAGGAATTTCGAACCTGCAATTTTATTCCATTCTGGAATTTTAAAGAGATATCTTTAAAAAAAACTAAAAACTCCACAACATTCTTTAAATATTTAAAAATGCAGAAAGAAAATACGTTCGGAAAAATACGTGCAAATATATGAAACATTGGAGATATTTCAAATTCCAGAAATTCATACGGCAATATATAAAAATAATGAACGATCCTTGAAATCATAGAAAAAATAAAGAAATACAAAAAGTACTTGAATAAGTAAAAATCTATCGAGACACTGTTTTGTGGAAAATCCTGTAAAACATATATAATTTTTCATTCTATTCAAATTCTAGAGTTCGAAATTATTGAAATGTGTAGAACAATTATTATTATAAAAATACTAAAATTATGTAAAAATACCAGGAAATTCTGCAATATTCTATTATACGGAAAAATACGAATGGTTTCAAAAATACTGAACAATTATTCAAATTGTAGAACAATTAAAAAAGTAAAAAAAAAAAAAAAATCAAATGCATGAAAATCTTCTCAAAAATTTATCGCGGAAAAATCCTCTCAAATACCAACAATTTATTAAACTTTTAATTCTAGAGCATGAAATTCTTGAAATCTATATATCAATGTACAGCAAAATAGTAGAAATTTATAAAAATTCTAGTAAATCCTGAAACATTTTATACACTCTGAAAAGTACAAAAAGATTTAAAAATTCTGAAAATCTGGGTCGGTATTTAGATTCTTTCAAAAATCTAATAAATTTGCAAATGTTTTCTTGTGGCTAACATTGAATCGAATGTCAGATACAGAAATGTCGTAAACTTGAAAAACATATAAAAATTTGAACAAGCTAATTGATTCTTTTCTCAGGGTGAAAAAGTTCAGATAAACATTTTTTATTATATCTGAAATAAACGATTTCTATAGAACAAAATCGCAATTACGTTGAAATTGTATTTTTCAGCCTTAGTTTTTTTATTTTTTTTATTTACATTCAATTTCTTCCAAAAAGTAACGTGAAAGTGACGAAACGTTACTTTTGTCAGTGGCAACGGTAACGAGTTACTATTTCTTTTTAAGTGACGATAATGTAACGAATTACTTTTTTCACCTTTGTAACGGTAATGTAACGTGTTACATTTTTTCAAGTAACTTTCCAAACGCAGATTGAATTACTAGGGAACCTTTTTAAGTATTCAGAAACACAAACAGCTAAATCTACGCGCATCTAATCCAATCTAATTCAATCTACTCCAATCTACAACAATATATAATAATATAAAAATTTGCAAAGTTCCAGGAATTATTTTTAAATTATGCATATATTCTGTTTTGTATCGTATCTTTCTGAAATATGCATAATAACTTCTATTTTATATCTTTGAATAAAAATCTGATACACTGGAAACGTTTAAAAAATAACGAAAAATTCGCAAAAAAATCAATTTATATAAAATTTGAAGAGCTCTGGAGGGTTAGTAATATGTTTGAAATTTTGGAAATTTAGTGCAATTGAAACCACTTACACCAAAAAATATCATGTATTGTTAATGATTGTTGAAATTCGTAAAAATGGTATGCGTTATGTCAAAGAAAATTACATGTATTTGTAGATTGTGTTTATAATCATATTTCTGCAAAATATGAATTTTTTTTTTTATACATATTGAGAAACAAAAAAACTTGCGAGGTTTTAGAAAATTACGAACAATTCTAATGAGTTCGACGAACATATTAGAAACTTTGATCATTTTCAGAGATTTGGGTGGATTTTAAATTTTAAATGGTGTCAATCTTTCCATAAATTAAAAGAATGGTGTAGAGAAAAAATAAATGTTCATTAATTTTTAAGTTTCTATCTACGATCATATATTTTCGAACTATGAACTGTGCATGAAAGTTTTTGCAATTTTCGATAAATATTCTGATAAGCAGCTCAAAAAATAGCGAAAAATCCTGAAAAGTAAGACCAATTGACACAAAATATTGAAAAATTGGAGACTTTGTGTTTTCTTCGAAATTCGGATAAACTATAGAAAAATTAAACATACGTTAAGAAATTGTAACAATTGTCAATATTTGTACGAATTCGCTAATTTGTCAGTTTTAAATAATGTACATTAGTTTTTTGTGAATTTCGCTTGTATAATCATACTTCTGAACAATATACATGTAATATTATTTATTTTTTTATAAACAATTAAAAAATTCGAAAAGCACATATTACAAGATAAAAAATAATATGAGCTAATTAGACAGATTTTGCCAAAATTCTGAAAGTTTTGTGATGTTACTTAGTGCATATGATATGAGAGTTTTCGGGAATTTCTAGTAATTTAAAACATGAGATTTCAAAATTCACTAATTATTCTATACACTGAAAAAATTGCCTAAAATTTCTAAGAATGCTCATAAATTCCAAAGGTTCATTTCAATATCATATATTTACGAAAAACGCATTACTTTTATTTATACTTTTAATAGAAAAACAAATCTCATGAATTTGACAAGTTGACAAATTCTGAAAAATCCTTATAATTAGGACAAATTTTTTTTTTTTTTTTCAAGTGTTCAAGAGTTTGAGTCATCCTTAAAATTTTCAGAATCTGGAAAAATTGAAAAAACTTTGAAAAAATTTGGGTATTATTAATTAATGAAGAAAAATGTGTATATTTCAGGAAGAATTTCATTGATTTTTGTGGATTATGCTTATTCATTATCCAATGATGATCTATAAAAATTGAGAAGTATTAGAATATAACTGTACGTTCCTAGTAATTTAGTAATAATTTAGAATTCACAAATTTCAGAAAAGTTCATAATCCTTCAAGATTCTCCTACCTAATCATTCAAAAATATGCTTGATATTTCGATTATATACAATTTAACTTTGTCCTCTTTTTCTCATTTCTTTTTCAGCAACTTGATAATTAAATAACGGCCAAATGGACAATTGTTCAGAAATTCATTTATCGACCAACGTTTCGTGCTATGCTTGATATTGTTCCTCATCAACCCATTCTGATTCTGAAAACCCCCCAAACATCAAAAATAACGAAAAATCCTGTTGAGGACGACAAACTCTAAAAAAATTGAGAAGCTTTCGAAGTTCCTGTTTGTTCCTGTTATGTATACACATTCATTACTCACAATCATCGAACAAGACAAGCGCCAGCAGGCAGCGACAGGCACCTTTCATCCTACCTGGCGCCTCGTTTCCCAAAACCGTAGGGAAACCCAGACAAGAACCTGTTACTTCCACTAGACCCTGGGAGCCAACCGGGCTAACAATGCGAATAGTCTAATCGTTGACTCGCAAGATAAATACATTTTCGGGAAGGCGGAACAAAAGACCTTCGGAGCCACCCAAGCAAAAGACTCTGAAGGGGCCCAGAAGACGCACGAAACGTACCCCGAGCTGTGGCAGCGCGGATATGGCTTTTTTACGGATTCTCGCGACGGGGCGTGATGGATTGACGAGCGAGAACAATGAGGCGACTTATGCGTCGTGTCCACGAAAGATTAATCTCGCACTCATGCCCGGGAAATCGGAGGAGCCTCGTATAATCAGCGCCGATGAGCGATGTCTGCCGTTACCGAGATGGTAATGAACCGGTAGCATCTCTGGTCCAGCGCGATGCTCCGACCGCTGGAATGTCCGATGGATGTTACTCGATTTTCACGAGGCACGCCACCGGAAATGTCCCTTATACGAGCAGAAAACAAAATTCTTCAGCTTCGTTCGATCCAGCTGAATTTTATTTAGCCTGAAATGCGGTAAGACATTTAATGCAAATGTACTTTTTCCTTTTTTCGTGATACGAGACTCCACGCGGGATTCCCAGAGATTCGATCGAAAGGCTGTGACTTGCATGTAGCGAAATGAGCGAAACGAAATGGGACACTATTATTTAGAATAGCTGATTTTGGCATATATAGTAGAACATTACTTTATTTCACAATACACTATCACCTCTTATCGTTCCGTTAAAATACGGAATAAAAGACTTATAATAGGTTATAGATACCTGTATTGGGGGGGGGGGGTTCAACTTTTATGTTGTACTTGTAGAATAACATGCAATTGAAATTGATTTGGTTTGACAGAACGAGGTCCTTTCATTGTGATGTAGATAATGAATGTAGTTTGGATGAGTAAATAAATAAATTGATTAATAAATAAATAATCAAACATATAAGGCTATATCCGAACATCATTTGTTTTCGACAACTTTTATTTTATATTTTGAATCTTTGTTATGTTTTCAACAAATTTAACACAAGTAACTCAATAATTCAGATACACCATTGTGAAAAACACGTTTATAATTTCTTCTTCACATTGAGATGTATAACGAATGCATCATGAAAAAAAAAAAAAAAACATTTTTTTTACTACACTAGACACATATTTTATGATTAAAAGGGTTATACACCTTTTTTGAGGACGGTTTGGATTATTTTTTAATATATATAGCACATAATTTTATTACATGGAAGTTACATTACTGTGATAAAATATTGTCAACTTTAATAAAGATACATTATTTGATGAAAAAAATATTAACCAATGGTATGGTTAAGGCTCTTTTGCAACTTTTTTTTAAGAGGCGTGCAGTGGCTGCAATGCAAACACAATAAGTCAACGGAAATTATAAAATCCAAAAACGTTGCATTTTTTAGTGTAACTATAACGATAACGTTTTTGAAACTTGAATGTAAGTAATTTAGTAACTTCCTTATTTTCCCATAAGAATTGTATGATTTCATAATGTTACATGAAACAGAGTGATATATTAGTAATTTATGTACAAATATCAACAAAGAGTATCATGTATTTTCACTTTTTATTGGAAATTTTCACAATTCTAGCAATAAATTTTAGCCATCCGCATATAAATACATAAAAATACTGGAAACCAAAGTTCATAAAATCTATAGCAGGATGTCTAAAATCTATAGATTATGCTAGAAAACCTTACATAAATTTACGAATACAGAAAAAAATGAAATACGAAAAATAATAGATATTACTTACTTTTTTTTTTAAAGTTACTAAATTCTATGAAAAATTCAGTAACTTTAGAAATCAAGAAACTCCGATTTCTCGAGCATTGAATTCTAAAAATATATGTGTATAGAAAACCATAAAAATTCTAGAAAAATGTTCAATTTTTAAAAAATTAGTTAAAAATTAAAAAAAAATTAAGGACACTCTTAATCTATAAAGAAATTGTTTTCTGCAAAATCGATCAAAATACTGCAAATATTTCAAACTTTCGATTCTAGGAAATTTAATTCTTGAAATTCAAAGAGACATCTTCGAAAAAACCTTAAAATCTTCCAACATTCTATAAATACTAGGAAATACAAAAAGAAAATACATGTATAGAAAAATACAAGTATATATCTATGGAATTTTAAAAATCTATACAACTTTCAAAACTAAAGCATCGAATTTCAGAAATCAAATCGTAGAAAAACTGAAGAAATACAAAAGGTACTGAAAGAATTATGAATCAATTGAGACACCTGTTTTCTGAAAAATTCTTTTGGGACATGAAAAATTTATTGAACTTCACATTTTAGAGCTCGAAATTCTCGAAATTCATGTATAAAAATTTATATCGAAATGCTTAAAGTGTATAAAAATACTAAAAAATCCTGCATCATTGTATGCATCTCAATAATTACGAATAGTTTCAGAAATGCTGAACAATCCTTCAAATCGTAGAAAAACCGAAGAAATACGAAAAATTCTAGAAGAAATAAATATCTATTGAGACACTGTTTTTTGAAAAATCCTTTGAACACGTAAAATTTAATAAACTCCAAGTTTTACAGTTCGGAATTCCCGGAATCTATAATAATTCAAACGAAAATGCTAGAAATATATAAAAATACTAGAAAATCCTGTCACATTTTATAGATCATGAAAAATACGAATAGTTTCAGAAATACCGAGCAATCCTTCAAATTGTAGGAGATATATACGAGAAATACTAATCACAAATAAAAATCTATTCAGACGCCGCTTTTTGAAAACGCGCAATGCAAGATATCACAATTGACATCAAATATATAAACCAATAATAGAAGCATTTCATCGAAATTTGAAAGATCTCGTTGGGCGAGAGGGGGTTTCTAGCCCCCAACTTTTGTCTCTTCACGAATCCGTTCTGATCATCCTATGAAATTGGCAGTACGCAACAATGGATTCGATATCCTCCCTGAAACGAATCATAATCAGCAAGTCTTCACGGAGACAAAAGACGCCATCCATCGTGAAAGTCACGTCAAATCCGGACATAAGCGCAATCCCCCGAGAAAAGCGCTAAATGGCAAAATTCCCACGCTTCCGCGATCTGCCATAACTCGCGCAAATCCTTTCCGCGCCCGGTGTCATAACTTTCGCGGCCGGTATCAGATCCACGTCCGAGAGCCACGATTTTTCATCAACTCTTTTTCCACGATCGCATAGTGATCGCGATATTTCCCGCTCGCCGCGAATTAATGCAAATCGGCGCGCGATGGCCGGATAATCCCGCAAGTAAATGACCGTACGCGCTGGCATATCGGGTAACCTTCGGATATAATCGCCCGGAACGAAAGGTTCCGTACTTATACATCTTTTATCAGGTCTCCGTAAAAGTACGCGCAAAGTAGGTGACGGCCGAAACGTTTTTCTCCGTTATAGAGCGGACAAAGGGGCCCGCGATGCGGAAAAGGAGCTTCTTGGATTTCCAGCTCACTACCGTTGGGTCCGCGAAACAAGGGACCTAGGATCTTCGACGGCGATCCTGCTGCATAAAGGAAGTAGCGACGATCAGTGACGATTCTTCCTCGACCTCAGGCCTTCTTCCACTTCTTTGTCCGTTACTTTTGTTATGGCGTATCAACCGGGAGGTTCTTGTCATCAAGAGCTCTTCTGATCTTGCAACCAACATCATTTGTGCAGCGTATATCTTGTTTGAAAAACTCAAAGAGTATTGTATTTCGTACGATACTTCTGTTGTACGTTCTGCGAATCAGCGATGTAATTTAAAAGACACATCTTAACACGGCCCTCTATACTCCACTCCTATTGTTCCTGAACAGGGTGTCCGTATGCGCCTCAGAAGCTCTTCTTCTTCGTACACGTAATCCTCGAAACTTTCCAAGCCGCGAAACTCCCTCGGCTTCCGCTTCCTCTTTGGGATTACGATCCAAAGCTAAGCGTTCGCGGCGTATTTGTGATTCGTCGCTTGGCAAACGAGCTACCGCTCCCAAGAGATCGTCCAGAAATGCAACGACCCAAGTTCAGTTGAAAGGACGAGTTAATGATGCGTGAAAACAGCTCGCAGCAACACAATTTCAGTGATGATCTGCGGGCCACTCGAGTAGAAAAATCGAGGAAAATGTGTGAGGTAGAAATGACCGGGTGTCGAGGAATTCACTTGGGCCCGATATGTGGGCCCGGTCAATTTCCTACGGGTTTCGGAGATTGATTACATGTTTGGTTTTACGGGGAAACCGACTGTGCGGATGACACATGGTTTCGGGATCCACATATTCCAAATTTTTCTAGAAACTGTCTGGGTTTGGTGTTATGAAAGAATACGTATTTTCTATAGAATCGGGAAACAAGATGTTTGTTTGACGTCATTTCATTCAGTCGCTATGAAATTTGTGGTTTTACATTTTCATTTCTCTGGAGATTCGAAAAAATTCTGAATCTTCTTGCGAAAACACCCAATTTCCAAAAGAACTGACTTTTACACGTGTTGCTTGACATTCCTGTAATTATTCATTCTTACGGAAAATATTTTTCCTGATAATAGTCCACCCGAAATTTGCCTTGAGTAAACAAATTCTGCTGTGCGAGGCATTATCCCCACGAAATGTCATGGTCTTACAAAAATACAGAAACTTATTAGGCTCGTTCCCTACTGTAAAAATACCACTTATGCACTGAAAAAAACCTCATTTCCTAAATGTCATCTCTCAGTCCACTTATACTACTTGAAACCACTTCTGTCTCTGGTGATCTATAAAACACATACATTGGGGACGAAATAATAAATCAAGTAACGTTCAAAAACCCCATAAACGTCCCGATGGGGAATAGTTCTCACACATTTTTTTCGAGTTCGATAAACATTGCAGGATTTTTTTATTTTGAGGGGTGTGAGATTACGAACAAAATAAGGATAATTATCATGTTCATTCGAGAAATGCATCATTAGATTTCAGCTTTTTTCCACAGATATCAAGTTCATAAACTTGGAGGGTATGAAAAAATTAAATGAGTTCATAAAATTTGAAAATTTCTTAATAGGTTGTTCGATGTTTACTGTTGAAGAGATTTAGGAACATTGAAAATTTTATAAATTTTGTTCCTAATTCTATCAAATTCTAAAACTTTGTTTAATAATTGGGAAAATTTTAATTAATTTTGTAGACTGTGTTCGTCATCATATTGCACCAAGAAATGCACGATAAGAATTATTTTATTCATTGACATTTCTAGAAAAATTTCAAATTTTATAAAAATACACCGAATTTAGAATCGAATATTATTTCGATTAAAAATGCAACAAATAGTTCAAATTATGGATGATTTGTAAAGATTTCGCAATATTTAAAAATGAAAAAATTTAGGAGATTGACGATAGTTCTGCAAAATACGAAAAATAGTAAGAAGTTATGAAATGAATGATTGTAAATTTTGTTAATTGTGTTAAATATCGTATTCCTTCATGATACAACAGCATCTAAATGTTTTTTTTTTTATTTTTTGATAAAAATATTAAAAACTCATCTTTCTGAAATGTCCATAACTCAGCTACTGCTAGAAATTCCGAAAATCTGACATTCGAAATTACAGTGATTGTCAATGATTCTATAAAATAAGAAACATTAGTTCAAATTTTCATGTTTTTACATTTTTGTGATTATATTCATTATTATATATTTTAAAATTAGGCATGATAATTTGCACTTATTAACTACATTAGAAAATCTGAAAAATTTGTAGATTATTTAAAGTTACGAATAATCTCTCTGAGTTGGGGAAATTTTGATAAATTTTAGAAAATTCTATAGGGTTTGGTAGTATAAACAAACATACAGTTTTAAGTGAATGAAAAAAAGTTGAAAGATTCTCAATGATAATTCGAATTTTTAGATCGTGTTTATTATTTAACTGTATGTACTTCAAAAAGTTAATGTTTTTTATTTACAAATAAAACTTGAAGAATTGAAAAGTGTTTGAAAAAGACGAAAAATCATTATAATTTTGACAAAGTTTGAAAGAAAATAGTTTGTAAAATATCGAACAATATGCATTATGGTACTGGAATTTATAAAATTTCGGAAAATTAGGCCGACACTCAAAATTTCAAGTACCTACAATAGTTGTTATTAATTAAACAAAGTATAAAATTTACAGATTTCCAGGGAACTTAGATGCACATATTTCGTAGATTTTTTTCATTATCATTTTTGCAAAAAATGCCACATATTTTTTAATCTTTCAATAAAGTCAGGAAAATTCGAGAAGTTTTAGAAAATCAAGAAAAATGATGAGAGTAAGATAAATTTTGTAAGTTTTAGAAGGTTCGCATTAGGTTGAGAATTTCTAAACAATTATCGAACCTTGTAAAATTTCAAGATGAATTCCTAAATCTTAGAAATTGTTGTCCTTCGTCATGCCTCTTCAAAAAAATCTATAATTCTTTTCATATATTATTTAACGAAAGTTTCAAAAACCTGAAAAGTATAAAAAGAGACTCAAGATCTTGATCAAATGAATCTTTCATAAAATTTATAATGTATTGGACTGTTAGTATTATTTTCGGAACTCCGAAAACTTGAAAAAGTAAAGAAACATTGAACATTTTTAAGATTGTCAATAATTCTAAGAAACTCGAAAAATTTGTAGAGTTCCAGAAATTTTCACAAATTCGAATGATTCTTTTTACATCGATATTTCTTCAAAAGATTCATTATAATTCATTTCAACTTCAAAAAAAAATCTGATGAATTGGAAAAGTACTAGAAATTTACGAAAAATATCAACGACTTGAACAAAATCATACAAAAATTGGGAAAGTTTCGAGTTGTTGTATGTAATATGTCTATGATATCGTAAATTTCGGCAGATTCGCAGAGTTTTACAAAAATCGATTATAATAATAGTATTTAATAGATTGCAGAAAATTTCAAAAGTGCCAATTAATTGCATATACCTACAATTTCCTCTAATCAAAAATGTTTCATAGTATTCAGATGGCCAATAATTCCGAAAAATTCAATAAAAATCAAGAATCTCAGAGAACGTGTACACGTTTTGTCGATCAAACAAACTTTCCCTGATTTTTTAAAACTATAATTTGAAAAGTGACGCATTTGCAGTTAGGTATTTTCGAGTATTTCACCCAGCCAGAATTTTCCATATGGTTAACGTTACCCCCCCCACATTCGGACCTCATTATCGTATCGTCGACTTGGTTTAGAAACTCCAGAAAAAAAAAGAAAAGAAAAAAAAAAAGAGAAAAGGAACGTGAAGTGAAGAGTGACTAAAAAACGAAGCGAAGCAAAAAGCAATAAAAACAGTTGCGAAGGTGGCTCCGAGTTAATGGCCCAAAGACGAATAGACGCTGCTGGAAGAGAGTATCGCATAACTCGACACAATCCGGAGCCTCAAAAAGCGTCATTAGTGGTCAGATTGAAGAGCCCTCTTCCTTCCTTACATATTTTTCCGCTTCTTCGAATTTACCATTCGAGAGTCAAAGAAAGGGGCAGCTTTTTTAGCTGAGGAATTTGAATGACCGCATGACCGCAGGGGAGCCCGACGCCTTGGTCACGCCGGGGATGATTACCAAAAATTCATGGAAAAAATG
Source organism: Platygaster robiniae (assembly GCA_028476575.1). NCBI lineage: Eukaryota > Metazoa > Arthropoda > Insecta > Hymenoptera > Platygastridae > Platygaster > Platygaster robiniae. Next base: position 874,298 of record CM052022.1, read on the forward strand.
GACCCTGACCTCTGGTTTTCGGGGACCTAGTGTAATGTACCAGTCCCAATATTTCCCAATAGTTCCATCTACAGAAGAATCATTGAATCGAGCATAGGTTATTTCATTCATACGTACCTTCAAAAATATTAAAAGATATTTTAATATTAAAAGCTTTTTTGTAATAAAATTTCTTCGAAAAGTTTACGTAAGTAGCTGGACCAGTGTAAACAATTTTTTTCCTTTAATTTAGATCCACGTTTTTTTTATATCTTTTTTCAGAATTCCACCCATTTCCTTTGTCAATCCTGATGATTCACAAGCTTGATTAGCTGATTCTGCGTTGGGATCCTCGTGAGTCAGAATGACGTACGGTCGTTTCTTCGTGTATATGAACGCTGAGAAATCAGATGAGAATTTTTGTCAATGCGAAATTCACTTCGTAACCAACTTTCAAATTTTATTCAAAAAATTCACATACCTGATATTCCTAACTTTAATCGAAAACTAGAACAATTATACCAAAAAAAGCTGCATAGTTAGTTCAACTCGATTCCAGGAGACAAGCAAATGAATATAATTCACAATTCAGGATTTAATCATCTCAGACGATTCATTCTGTTAGTAACCAACATCTAATCCTAAAAAAAGGAATATTCATTCCATTCGCTATCGCGTGAACCAATTACTTTCGCAACACCAACTTATCTTACAATGTAACATTCTCTCACAAACGTTCCCAGTTTACTTTACAACCCTATTAATATTCGAATTTCCTTTATCACGAATTTCACTTTCTCACCTCCGAACCACGAAATCCTACTCCACGATTTCGTCATATCCATTTCGCAACGAATATATTAATTACGAATCTCTTACACAATAATGCGGAAACGAATCACAAACAGAATCATGATTTCAAAGTTCATTGCCTTATAAGTCATTCGTGCATGGTCCTGAAGATTCGACACCTCAGATAAGTCATCCACGAATCTCGAAAAAAGGGAGGAAGAGAAAAAAAAATTCATCAACCGCGTTTTTATTTCCTTGAACCTGTACTATTGCCGATCGCGGTGCCTACATAGGGAGCCCCGCGGAGAGGAAACCACATGAGCAGACTGTGACGCGTCACAAAAGGACCCCTCACAAAAACTCAGGGGGTGACACTCGAATTTATGTCCCTGGCGCAGGTGTTTCGCCCTCGGAAACAATAACGATTCGGAAAAAAAATCGCCGATAAAACCATAAACTTGAATGGGGGTGGGAGGAGATCTAGCCATTTGGAAAATTCTTGATGGGTGGAATGTTTAAAATACACATGAAAAAATGTGTCCATGAGCGATTATTTACATTAATTTATTTATCCAACAGGGAAAAAGACATCTGTATTGTGTGTAATTACGAAAGTTAGTAACTAAAAACATATGTTTACGAGAAAATTCAGTCAAGACTTATAAGAAAAGTCAGTAATTCAAAGAAGGAATATTATCACCTTCAGACAAAATGATCCTATAATTAACCGGTAGCAATGTGCTATTCGAAACAAAGCAAATGTCGCGAAGATGAACGAAAGTAGTCTTTAAAATTTTTGGTTTAATGGAATTGTTGAAATTTTTTTGAAATGTACAAACTCTAATGAAATAAAATATATGATATTATGTTTTCAAAATATCTAAAATTGAATTAGATAAATGTTGATCGAAATTCTAGAAATTTTTCAGTTTGTAAAAAAAATGCCAAACTTTATTCTTTTGTTTTTATATTTTACTACATTTTGAAATTTCAAATGTAATACTTAACTCTGAAATTTTCAGGATTTCAACTGTCGTGTAATCATCTCTTTTCTTAATATCTTTTGTGAATACATGGATTTATTTCAGATTTGTAACATTGTATGTAATGGGTGTTGGAAATAGCTACTTGAATGACTGCTCTTCAATAGTCATTTGCACTATCATTGGTTTCCTGGATAAACACTGGAAGTAATATTGTGAAGATTCTTTTCACGATACGACACAACAAAATTTGTTTGATTCTCCGTGATTTTTTGATGCTCCTTCTAATAACTCTTAATAATAATTTTAATGCGGTTATGAACACAAAATATGACAATTTATGTACGTCACCTTCAAGCAAACAAAATTATGAAATTTGTTTGAAACCAACTCTCAAAAAATTTTGCAAATATTGTGTGAATGTGTTTTACATATTTGGATTTTTTGTTTTCGATGAACTTTTCAATTTAAATATTTTTATTCAAAAACATACAAAAGTTTTCATAAATAGTCCAAAAACAAATGATTTCTTTTCTGAAATATTCTACAAAATTATTTCAATGTATAGAATAAATTAATAATAGAGAATAATCGCGAATCTCTAAAAATTTCGAAAGTTCTTAATATATTATTAAGTTTCCCAAGCTTTACTAGTTTTACGTAAATTTAACTCATTCATGTATTTATCATCGTTCGCTTAAATTAGGTATTTATAAATTTTGAAACTTACACTGTGCGACAAAAAAAAATTTTTTTTTTCCGCTTCATAAAATCGATCGCTAATGACCCTATAAACAAGTCTGCAAGAGCTTTTCACGAAGTTGTTTGCAGGAAATTATTTATTTAAAATTTTGAAAATAAAACACTGTAATTCTTACAAATGTGGCTCGATTTTTACTGGACAAAAGCGCATGTCTATGTATTTGAGGTCGAAAATTTCATTTTCATCATAGCATCCCTGAAGAACTGCATTTTTTACAAAGTTTAATACTTGAAGAAAAGCACCATCAAACTATCAATTTATAGAACAAAAAATTGTACAAATCCATATAGCGATCAATAGAAATACACAAAATTTATAATAATACCATGTAAAATCTTACAATATTTCATACAATATGAAAAATTCGAAAATATCAGCAGTCCACGATACTCATAAATATTTATTGATTTTGTAGTTTTCTCAAACATCTAAAAATAAAAAAAAATAAAAATAATGACGTAAATTATAGATCATTACATTCTACAAATCCATGTACATTGAAACTGAAAAAAGCAGGCATAAATTCTTTTATTTCGAAAATTTAATCGATGGATTATTTAAAAAATCGAAACAAAATGATCCATGTGCAATTTGTTGAATGACCATCACCTCAGCCATAAAACAACGTAATGAACAATGTTGCCTTTTTCTTGCTGCAAAATCCGACGTTGAGGAAAATGATTGCCTTTTTTTTAAAAAATCACAAAATCTCTCAATTTTTACTTAAAATCAAATCCGATTGAATTTTGAAAAAAATGCTCTACTTCAGAACATTTCTCCCATCAAATGTTAATTTTCTTTCAAGCTACTTAAATAAAAACAAACTCATTACAAAATCTGACAATCTTTTATTACTTTCGTATTACCAGAGATTCATTGAATTTTGAGCAAAATTTTAATTTTTCAGGTCCTTCTCGTTTTTTGCTTTCCCTGGTCCATAGCATTTTTTTTCTGCTCCTCAAGCTTTTGAGATGACTTTTTTCACGCAAAAACCATAACTTAGTGTTTACATTTTTAACTGAAAATTAAACCTGTAACTCTTGAAATGTATCTCTTGAAGATAAAACTTCTTCAATAATGCAGCTTCGACAATAGGTAATTTTTTTGGAATTTAAATCGGTGCCATACATCAAAATGTGAGAAACGATATTCAATTACTATGTCATTATTTTCTCATTTTTTATGTTTAAATTTGGGGAATCATATGTTGAAAAAAATTTCGGATCGCCGACGGCTCAAATGCGCTTCAAGAGTTATGTACAAAAAAGGAATTGCGAAAAATTTTCAAATTTTCTAATCTGAATATATACACAATCCCAGACAAGCAACTTAATGTGAGGTATTTAAAAATGTTAGACAAAAAATACTGCACAAAACTTATCGGTTGTTGTAAAAAAACTCATAAATGAAAAAGATTCATAGAAGCTGTAAATTTTTACAAAATTGCTTCAGTCAAAAAAATTCCACCATAAACGTCGTATAAATTATTTTTAGAATTGGTATTTGAATCTGTAAAGGGATGAATAAAAGGCTGATGGATAAATTATAATATAAATTAATATACTTGTTTATTATTCCTTTATTATTTTATTATATTGAAAATTAAATTTTGAAATTATGTAATAATTATAACATATAGCATTGTATATTATACAATTACATATATTATCTAAAAATATTAATACATAAATCAAATGAATATTCTCAAAACTATAGAAATTTATCTGACGTAATGACATTTTACTGTTCGTAAAAATTGTTGAAAAAATATACCAACTGATATACATTACAAATATAAAAAAATAAAGGGTTTATCAGTTCACCTTCATACAATATAAACATTTATAAACACAGAATGATCCACATGTGATACATTCAGGAAATGAAGTAAATAACTGCTTTAGAAAAATATTTTCTACATATTTTTTGGGGACGGCAAATCTCTAAAAAAAAGTCATCAATTTGTTTCTTTTGAAAATTTTTGTCGGAACTTTTTTCTTTTTTAAGAAATTCATTACATACTTGAATTTAAGGCTCTTTTACGAGAATTTTTTTTAGAGATTCATTTTCAAAAAGGGCGGCATGAAACAAATAAATGAATGATAAATAAGTGAAGAACAAAAATTTATTCATTAATTTGCTTATTAAGAAGGGACGATTATTGATCACCAATATTATTTTGAATCATGTATAAATAATTCTAAGTATAACCTATATTTATGATCTTTTTTCATTATTAATTGCATAAATGGTTCATAATCATTTCATCTTATTAAAAATAGTCAACAAAATATCAAACGATTCGTTGAATTCTAATATCATTCTTTTAACAACAATGATTGGAATTCTGCTTCATATAAAAATTTGAAATTTCTTGAATTCGTCAGTGAAAATTTCTAAAGATAAAGTTATTTTCATAGAATGAATATTTAAAATACGTTCATTGAAAAAGAGATAACAATTGACAGTTTTTACTTCCTCAGTTATGCAGGAAAACTGGTTGCTATAATTATTGACATAAATATTAAAAAAATGTTTTTATCGATTTCCTTCAGATTTTTGGAATTCTTCGTGTATTAAACAGATATTCGAAACATTTTGGAATTCGTTTATAAAATTGCTGTAAGTTCATTGTTTGTCAAAAAAAAAAAAAAAAAAAACAAAATGAAAAAGTGCTCGCTCGATTCGAATTAGTAAAATTTTTACTAATTCAATTGGTAGCTCAGAGATATTCAGAGATCTACTCATAAATTTTTTCATCAGTAAGCTGTATCACTAATTCAATCAGTAGATTTTTACCAAAACTTTAGTTGCTCCTTTTTCACTTTTTCAATTAGTGAAATTATACTCATAATCAGTAGTTTTTTACAATTCAAAATGAGAGAGTGATGAACAAAAAGACTACCTTAATTTTTTGTTTACAATTTTCGTAAACAAGTTTTGTACGTGAAAAGGAATAGAGAAAAATTTTATTTTGAAGATTTCACGAATCTTGAACAATGAAAGATGAGATTTTGAAGTAATAGTTATTTATTTTTATGTTAGACATTACAGCTTTTTAAATCTATCATCTAAAAAAATGTCGAACAATACAGAATATCGAGAATTATTTTAATTCTAAAATCAGATAGGTAACATAGAATAACCTATTGTAAAAAATAACTTTTCCAGATGTAAAATTTTTTGACTGTATTAGTTTAAATATCTCAGTAATGAATAAATCTCAATTACTCAAAAAAAATTATAAACAAAAACCATCGAGATTCAGAAGCTGTATTTTCTGTTTAAATCCAATTCCGATACCCAAAATATTTCGAAATATGTATGAAAGTTACGTATATAGGATAAAAATTTAAATTCAGTAAATTCATTTTCCTGCACACTCATTAACAAAGCAAAGACATGAATCAATAAACTCTACAAAAAAAATTATGTCAATAATTTATTCATATGAATAGTTTAATCAGAACATTTGCAGACATTGAAAGGGAGGCCAAAAATGGCCTAAAATTTGAGTTTTACCATCGTTCATTCCATTTCCCTAATTTCTTCACCTTATTTTCCTACTTCCGTAAAAAACATCTTTTTCTCCTTTGAAAATAAAAAAAATCACCATAAGTATTAAAAAAAAAAAAAAACCCTCATGATCACCACTCCCCCCCAAACAAAAAAATCTCGCTCCTGACAGGTTAATTAACCCCGACGATTTGTAAAACAGCCCCGCGAATGGCATCTACATAAAGTTGGTCAATAAACCCGATAATTCAGCGCACACGAGTGGTAAAAGTCGAATATGCTATGTAGGTCTTGTTATGCGAAGCAATTACAATTCAGGCACGATCGCGGGTTTTTCGCAGCAACTTGCAACCAAGTCGCGTATGATTCATGAAGATTTGATAACCGTTTCCGGATCATCGAGTGGGTTTGAAATGTACACGTGTACAGTATATCGGCCCCGGAGGCATGAGAAAATCGCGAACCGAGATCGCCGATTCTTGTTAATATTGCGCAATCGGGGGGAAGGGGGTCTTACGTAAGCGATAATCCGCTCGGGTACAGCGATCTTCAAAGGGGTCATTATTACCCGCAAATTGATTACATAATAATGGCACCGGTGCAAATATCACTCGGATGATTTTAAATGCTGCTAAAGAGAAAATCCGCGGAACTGAGATTAGCTGTGTTACGGAAGGTTGTAGGTTTATACTTTTCAATTGAATGTACCTTCTTGTTGGGAGGAACAATGGAAAAGTGTCGTGAGGCGGAAGATTCGTGACATCTTCGTTCGAGTTTGGAGTGTTGAGAGAATCATAGAATGATATGTGGAAAGAAAAAGAATTTGTTAAGAAACGATATCACAATGGAGTAGGTATACAGTACATACGGTATTCTGTGAGAGAATCCACTATTTTTGAGTTTCTTTCTTGCACTGAGAAAAATTTCAGTTCTACAACCGTTCAGTTTCTACAGCAAGTAGTCATTCGACGTATTGTTTCTTGTTATATAGTTTTTACTGTTATTAAAAACAACCGACCTCATAATGTACGTATCGTAAAAAATGGGGTTGCGTCATAGAAAAATATTTCCTGAAGAGGGCCAAATACTTGATAAAGGATACGAGAGATTCAATTTTTCTGCTCCAAAAAGATCGTTTGAAGAGTTATGAAAAATATTGTGTCATAAAAGTATAGTTAAATATACTTTACAATTTAATGATCTTCACCTTTTTCTCCCTCTTACCCAAAATACACGGCGTATTCGCAATTCGCCTGCCAAATTTGTTCCCACTCAAAAGCAATTAACATAATGAAAAATTTGGATACTCGGCGCAACGGTCGTCGCATTCACAGTATTCAGATCCGGTTCCTTTTCCAAAATCGCGAATGCAAAAATGGCGTATTGTGCCGTTTGTCTTGGGTGCTCGGGTGCACAGAAGATACATTATACGCACGTGCAGCCAGAAGCGATCGAGAGAATCAACGGCAAGAAAAAGCGAATTGATCCTCTCGTTGCACGTGGTAAATCCTTGAATGATCGCGAAAACGGCTCCCCCGAATGGCCATCTGCGTAATGCGTTCGTATGTAAATGATCTCTTGGGGTCCGCGAAACGAGTCTGCAGCGTGCCCCCCCCCCGCCCCAAATGATTTTTCAGGGGATGTCACGCTTCACAAAGGGTGCCCCCTTTTCAACGTTCCGCGAGGTCAGCACTTTCAAAAAGGAGGAAATAGGGTAGTATGGTGTAAATTGAAAAATTGACGGATTTCGAAGAAAGGGAAGGGATCGATAGAGAATTGACAAGTGAAAAACCGAAATTGGTAAATAATTGAAAACAATAATGATAGAATATGCAGGTTTATTCTTGTGCTATTAATTTTTTGAATTTAATTTCGATGATGTACTTGACAGAGCTTGCGTTATAAAAATAAATACTCAGTGAAAAAAAGGAAAGGGTACCTCTGAAAATTAGTGGATTCCTAACAATTCAACCTTAAAAAGTAGGAATTGAAAATAAGGATGTGGTATCTGGATTTTTGGTATTTTATTGAATTTCATAGTATTTCTAGTATTTTTCATGTTTTTTAGAATTATTTGAGTTCGCAGGATTTTTTAGGTTTTTTGTAGATTTCTGGTGGTCTTGGAAATTTCAATATAGATTCCTGGAAGTAAATACTCTATAATTTTGAATTTTACAGATTTTTTAGTATTTCGACAAATTTTCTAACATTTTCTATTATTTCGATGGATTCCTTTGCAGATTTTTTGATTGTATGCTTCAGGATTGAAAGTTTCTAGAATTATATTATTTTCATAAATTTTTGAAAGAATTAGATCTGCATAGAATTTTAGTATTCCGAAATTCCCATTGTTTCTTGGACTTTCAATATCCTTTAACATTCATCCTAATATGGTAGAAATTTTGAGTATTCTGCCGGATTTCAAATACCTACATTGAGTATAATTTATATTTTGTATCGTTATTCAATTTCAGTAAGATTTTCTAGCTTCTGTATAGATGTACCTAGTATTTTTGAAAATTCCAATACATGGAGATTTAGAGAATTTGATACTATATGATAAAAAAATGTACCTGAATCTTCATAGATTATTTCCAGTATCAGACCGATTTCAGAACTTTTAGTTTATTACGTGTATTTTAGAAAGTATTCTTAATTTATCAAAATTTCTAATGTTTCTATGAATTTCTTTGTAGGTTTTCAAAACTACATGCTTTTGGATTGAAAGTTTAGATATTTCGATTATTTCTGTAAATTATTGAAAAAATAATACATCTTCACCTCTAGAATATCAGTATGTTCGAAAATTCCGATTATTTTGAGTACTTCAAAAATCTTTTAAATTTTTAATGTAATTTGGTTGTTATTTTGGTTGATCTGCAACATTTCCTGTATTTTTAGTATTTTTCACACTTTTTAGTCTTATCGAAATGTAGTAATTTTTTTTAATATATCTGGTATTTTTAAAAATTTCAATATGGATTTTCAGAATTTGATATCCTAGCATCCAAAATTTTAGAAACTTCTAGTATTTGAACAAAAAATTTTTAGAAGGCAGCATTTTCATAGATTTCAAGTATCACTCAGATTTCTCAAACTTTTATTATTGTTATTTTCTTATTTTTACAGTATTCATAAATTTTATCTAATTTTATAATATTTTGATAGATTTCTATGTAGATTTTTTGAAATACATGCTTCGGAATTGAAATTTATAGATGTCAAACAGTTTTATAAATTTTCGAAAAAATAATATCTGTAGGAAATTTTAGAGTTTTGAATATCCTAATGATTTTTTTTCTGAATGTCATTCATCAATAATGTGATTTAGGAGAAATTTCAAGTATTTCACTAAAGAAGTATATTTAGTTTTTTTTTTTGCAATATTATTGAAAGTTGGCAGGTTTTTTTTTGGTTTTTATTGATACCTAATATTTTTTAAGATCCCTATATAGAATTCTAAAAATTATTAATTTATAGTTAATAACCTTACAGATTTTTAGAATTTAGGAATTTTTTCAGATAGCACCATCTTCATGGATTTCAAGTATTACACAGACAGATTTCTAAAACTTTATTTCATCTTGTAAATTTTACGGTATTCATGAATTTTATTACTTTTTCTATTATTTTCATGGGTTTCTGTGCAGATTTTTTGGATTAATTGCTTCGGGATTGTAGGTTTGTAGATTTTGATTATTCCTCTAAAGAAATAATAAGAAAGCAATATTCGAATAGTATTTTATCCATTAGTAATAGTATTTTCTATTAGAATCATTGTAATTTATATAATTTTACAGGATTTATGGAATTTCATAGTAATTTTAAGTATTTTACTAGAGTTTCTAGTATTTTCAGTATCATCCACATTTTTCAGTATTAATAATATTATGTAGGCTCTGTAGGCTCTATATAGATACATCTAGTATTCTTTAAAATTCCGATATGTATTTCTAGAATTATATAGCCCCCGAATCTAAAACTTAATAGATTTTTAATATTGACTGCATTTTCCGAAAAGCAGAATCATCATTCATTTAATTTATTTTACAGATTTATAAAACTTCTAGTTCAGTTTGTATTTTCATACTAATAATGAATTTTATTTATACTACGAATATTTTGATAGATTACTGCGTAGGTTCTTTAGAATTGAATATCTGAGAATCAAAAGTTCAGTTGCGTATTCAGATAATTTTTTATAGAAAATGATATCCATCCGAAATTTCATTAGTGTTCAGATTCCTTTCATTCCTAACCTTTTCCATATTTTCCAGCATTCCAGCATATTTCCATGGATTGCAATGTGAATTTTTCATAGATTCTTAGTAAATCGATCAATTTTCTAGAACACAGATTCTTGCAGATTTCAAGTCTCCCTAAGAATTATTTTTCGTCAGTTTTTTTATATTCTTTTTAAATATCCATACTTCAAATGATTCTCTAGTTTTTCCACTGACGTCTACATGAAATTTTCAAAACGACATTCTCTAGGATTCTATACAGGGTGTACCAAAATCCCCGTACCAAAAGAAAACCCAATATTCCTTTTTGAATTTTGAATCTAAAAGTCCTTCGCCACTTTTCACGAAACTCAAAATTGAAAAAGTTATTCAAGTTTCAAATTTAAACAATAAATGGGTTCTCTCAACAAGTGGGCATAAAATTCACCGACCAAACTTTACCCAAATTTTTTTCCTATTTTTCAGAGTCGAAAAGTCCTTTGCCACTTTTGACAAAACTCAAAATCAAAAAAGATATTCTAGTTTGAAATCTAAGAAATTTGATTGGTTAAAACTTCTAGCTCGCGCATTTTTTTCAATTTTGAGTTTTGATAAAAGTGGCAAAGGACTTTTCGACTCTAAAAAATATGAAAAAAATTTGGGTAAAGTTTGGTTCATGGATTTTATCCCCACTTGTCGAGAGAGCGCATTTATTGTTGAAACTTTTGGATTGAATAACTTTTTCCATTATGAGTTTTTTGAAAAGTGGTAAAGGACTTTTCGATACAGAATTCAAAAAGGAATATTGGGTTTTCTTTTGGTACGGGGATTTTGGTACACCCTGTATAAGTTCCATATATTCAAGATACATTTATAATGTATCAATAAAATTTTATCCTCTAATGTACAAGACCATTCATCCAATACGCAACTATTTTCACATAACCTCTAAATAACTAACCCCATCTGGTTATCGCAATTCCATTAAAAACCCTAATAAAGGTCCCTGTGGAAGGGAAGAGGGTGAAAATGCCCCCTTTTTCGAAGCCGTGCCTCGTGCCTGCCAAAGCCACCGTATTATTGCGATTCGTACGTTGAATTATGACTCCCGGGGACGTTCATTCCGTATCATCGCGAATGCACGAAATAGCCGTTGCCAATTGATTAACGACCCGCGATAAAGCGTCGCCGGGCACCAGTGAAAGTCACCCGCGCGCGTTCGCGGCGCCGATGACGTATCTCGCGTCTAATGAGCCGAGTCAAAGGTGATTTTATGTCACAGAGCCTCTACTGTGTATTCCGATCACATTCGACGAGATGATTCGCGGAGGCAATGATTGCGCAACTCATCATTCTTTCAGTCCAATGTCTCCATCCGCGTCGACCCCAAAAAAGTCATCACATACATTTTTTGAATGATTGGTATAGAACGAAAAAGTGGAGGATTTGAAGAATATTTCGGTGCATTTTGACGACCGAGTGTCATTTTCTGAAGTCAAGACTGAAGTATGCGGTGCCAGCAAAAGACCAAAGACTAAGCACACTTGCCATACTTTTAGCCAATGGGGACCATCGAGTAGATCCCGAAGAAGTCTTTGACATGGCAGTGACAAAATCTTGCAAATTTTAGTTTAAGCGTGTTATTCAATATATAAAAACTCCACTAGAACTCGAAGTTGAATCGATTTCAGCTGGACGTTCTAAAAAATCCCCAAGTTGATGAAAAATGATCGGCACTTCCAAAGCCGATTCTTTTTTCCCTACAATAAAAGCTCGAAATACCGTCACGAAGTTGAAATTTTGTTGTCGATTATTGATATCTGTGTGAGGAGAAGAAAAAAATTTGGGCCCGCTTCAATTCCAATAGAATGTAGTTTGCCGACAATGACGATTATTTGAAATTTCGGGTGCATGAAAGCAGAGCACCCGCGCCTCGGATTTCGTCGACTCGAGCTTTTTCCCTTCATCGTCGCGTTTTTTTTATCGCTTTGCACGCGCGCGAGGCGCACACAAGACATGAGTTTCTCGGGGGGAGATCGGTTTTACATCCCTTTTGGAGCTCCTCGGAGACGAATAAGCGGAGATTCGATGCCGAAGGTGAAAAGAAACCTGTAACGGTCGTAGGAGGAGTCGTGGGAAAACGCTGCAGGGATTTCGGGGTCCGGGCCCCCGGGATCTGGGGCCCTTTGTCCGACACACGACCAAGGGTAGACTCCACGACCCTTCCTTGTGGGGCGCACCCATGGCCTAGGCGATGGGTCTCTCGAAGATTGCGCAAGTGGGAGGTTTGCTGATCAAGTAATTTGAATACTGGAAACGTTTCCGAAAATTGAGTGGAATTTTTTCACTCCATCGTTTCTTCAACATTTGAACACTATCTCTGCAGAAGAATTTATTTTCTGCCTGAACTTCCTGAGTGATGTCTTGTTTTGCAAAAACAATAGAAATTTCCTTCATACACCATTACTTCCTTAAGGCCATTCAGTTTGTCCAATTGTAGGGAGTGATTTCCGTTCTGTTTTTCGAAAACAACATTTTCAAAACTCGTAAATACAATAACATGCAGACACCCCGTGCAGGTAACTCCCTCATTACCCCAACATTCCTGAAGATTATTTCAATTCGCTTGGTGGAAATCGGCTCCTTTGTAAGTCACGGTGTGGTAACGATCGAAGAAGGGTTCGGAAAAGAAGGCATCGAAAGAAACAGGGATAAAAAACTGGATACGTCCGACTTTGCCGTGACACGCAGATCCGCTTGGAAAAAAGTTTGTATGCCGCGCGCTAATCGCCAGTCGTGAAAATAACAACTTTGTCGCTTGCATCGCATGGCCGTAGTGCATTAAATACTCGTGACACGGAGGAAGTGCTCCTTTCACAGGCGTAAGCGGAAAAAATTGCGAAAGTGATTTTTCCAAAACGTACGTTTCCTTTGGAATTTTATAATTTTTTATCCTGGAGGATCTAGTTACGAAAGAACTGTTTTTTTATACTTAGAACTTTAAGTTAATACACATTTTGGGATCTAGAGTCACAGAGATCATTCGTGTTTTCAAAATTTGTCCGAAAACAGTGCATTCATAGATTAAATTATTTCCAAATATAACGGGAATCAAAAATCAACCGGGCTGGTGAAATTGAGAATTCCGCATTTTGTTCAATCGTTTGTCATGTCCTCTGCATTTTAGTAAGTGCGTTTTTGATGATTTATATTTATTTTCATTATTTACTGAAATGTTCATAACTAACATTACATTTGCGCTATCATGACTGTAATTTGAATACGATTATATCTTTTTCTTTAATTTTTGTATTTTTCCTTGAAATAAAAAATAATTGAACACAAATTTCGAGATGGTCTTCAACCTTTGAAACACTGCCTACGCCCCTGGCTTCTTGCATGGAAGAAAGTGCCTGCAAGAACCGGCGCTGAAAAGAAACTGCCGAATTATGCACTGGAGCTGATTGCAGAAGATGGATGGCTCCGATCGCCCGAGCTTTCGAAACACTTTTTCGGGCCATTTCGCGGCCGGGCCTTGTTTGGGGCGATTACTTGTGGATTCCGTGGTTTCTGGAGATGCGCGGACAAGGAATTCGGCGAACGAAATCAGGATAAATGTTTCGGAATAGTGGATACTTCTCAAAGAACAGAAAATACACACGAAGTAAACTTTCTCGTGATATTTTTTACAATACATGCAGTTAGAAAAGTTAAAGATCAATCATGAAAATGCCACAATGCTGTGATGCTTGATTGTTGAATTCCATCCATCACAATTTTTTTCTAGGTACCGAACGTGTCTCTGTTTTGGCATCAACTCGTAATCTTGAGTTCTGCTCGATTTGCTTCCGGTATTCGTGCAGGCGAATGATCCCATCAAACAAGCCTTATCGTCATTAGCGACGTTCATTCGGGTCATTAAGGGAATCAGCGCCATTGTATCGGCGAGTGGCGCGATCGATCGCTTTCCGACGAATGCCCTGAGCGCGTACGGTTCCATTATGCAATTATTCCCCATTACCGTGTCCCCGCGATACATTAATCCGACGCTGAGTTATGGCTACATCATCGCACGGTTTCCTCGAGCGTCCCACTAAATCGCGCGAATTATACTCATCCCCCAAGATTCATCGCCAGCTGATTACGCCCTGAAGAAAACCACCGATTCGCACCTGATCGCGAGTTCACACGACCAACCTGAATTTACAGATCAAATTTGCCGACTTCCCTTATACAGATTGTTCCATCGACTAGAAGCTCTTTACCCTGGAGACCTGCTGCGGATATGGGTACAACAGTTGAAAAAGTCATAAATATGACGCAATTACTTTGAGATTCTTAAGATTCGATCAAACAAGTTTTGAACACCTTAAATATCCCAAGGTGAATAGTTACATAACTTGTAGAGCAATAAAATTTCGATCCCACGATTTTGGACCCCAACCCCAAAACACGGCTAAGCTACCACGAAGAGTCCGGGATCTTACTAAATGTACATGAAAGAGAAACATTTTCTCGAAAACCCGGAAAAAATCCTCTATAGGACCATTGTAAGGCCCTTGACTCGAAGTCATTTTTTAACAATATAAAAAAAACCCTGGTACCTTCGGATATGTATTTTCAAGAGCGACGCCTAATTCTATTGCACGGTACGCCCGACATTGATCACCGCGCCACTTCCTCGTTGACAGCGCTTTTGATCATTTAGAACGCAGGATGTGAAGAATTCGATCTCGAATAATCGTTTAAATTCCGAGATAAAATGTAGCGTGGGTCATTATGTTGACAAAAGCACCACAGTATTTACGAGTTTTCGAAAGGTGTTTGCACAATGGTCGTGAAAATGGATATTTTGAGCAGTGAATTCTCCTTTTTGCTAAAAAATTACACAATGGAGTTGAAAGATGTTTGGGAAGCTTAATCTGATGAAAGGAAATGATTTTTCTGGTTGTCTTCTGAATCCTATCAATGCACTTTTGCGATTTTAAATAAAATTAATATCCAACCATAACATAGTCGTTTTGGACTCCGTTAATAAACAATCATTCACTTCGCGCGCACATTATTCTGTATTATTCAAAGTTTGCATTTCGAAAATTCCATAACCAGCCCCAAACTGAATCATTCGATTGGATATCAAATTGTAGTCCATATTGCCTTCCTAAGCAGTTGAAATAGTTGGGTTACAGTCGTTCATATCTACTCCTTTTTTACTGCGTGGTAGATCATACGATCGGCTGTTGCTTTGTAATTTCTTCCTACCAGCGACAGATGTGATGTCGTCTCTCGATGATAATGTTTTAGAAATTAATCTAGAAAATCTGAAGCGTCCACTCAGCATGCTCTGGAACGAAAAAAAAAGAGTTACAATACAATGAAGCTATGAGAGTATGTGATACCTCACGTGAAGAATTCAGCAGGGTTCTGATGACAAAACCGTTCATAACAGGATATTTTCGTTATGACGACGATTACCATTCTCAATACACCTACATACCGCCATCAGCATCATCGTACCTCGGATCTCCAGATTCCACAGTCTTCCGGAACAGGCATCACAGAAAAGAAGTCTCTTTCCTCGAGGACTTTTGTGCCCGGTCGTGTGTCGGCGGGCCGTTACAAAAGACACACGAGAAGAGAAGAAGGAGCGGAGGATGAGGTGAAAAGGAGAAAAAATGGTGCACACGAGAGCGGGGGGAGTCGCAATAAAACACAATGACGGGTGGCGAGACACGGGGATGAAACGTGCGCCGAGGGTGACGGGAAAAGAGAGAGCGGCAGCCGGGGAAGTCCTCGTCATTGTGTGCAAGATTGGCGCAAGGAACTTTCCCACAGGACCCAAAGGACCAAGGACCTGCCGTGGATTATTCGACTTGCGCGGTAGGCTAGATACCCCAACAAACAGGCCTTTGTGTCCTGGCATATTTCGACGTCTTGTCTTCTTCTTCTTCTTCTTCTTCTTCTTCTTCTTCTTCTTCTTCTTCTTCTTCTTCTTCTTCTCCTTCTTCCGCGTGCAACGACCAATAATTCCGCGTACGTTACATCCGAGATGAAGGTCCTTTCGGCTTTCGGTCACCACTGCCCACATGAGTTATCTTTTTTTCTGTCCTCGTTTCATAATCCCCCTGACAGCCATTTAAATCGCCAGAACCGACGTTCTTCTTTTCCTTGAGATCTGTACGCTGGACGATTTTGGAAATGATATTTGGCTTTCGGGATTTTGAAGATACGTTCTATTGTCAAGCTTGTCTTCATCCAGTTGACGCAAAACAAAGAAACCGGACTTCCTTGACACTTCCTGGTAACAGGAAAAATCCGGTGTTATGTGGGACGCTGAATCACGCAATAACGATGACAAACGCGAGAGCGTAAGAAATACATGAGGCGATGTGCAACCGGGCGCGATCAATCAAACGAGAGCACACGAGGCAGAGAAAGTTCTCACACGCTGAGGACTTAACGTTTCGTTGTTTCACGCAGCTTGTGGTAAAGGGTTGGGATTTCGCGGATTGCAAGTGAGAAGTAAGAGCGGAAAAATCGAAAACGCATTGGCCTTGCGAATCCTCTGCAGCCTACTTTCGAAAGCTGCGGTTAATCCGTTGGGTTGCTTGGTGCTCTGGAAAATTGTGATTCACTTGATTTCTACGAAGTCTTCACTACTCGATTTCTTCCAATTCTCAAAGTCCATTTTAACTCTTCAATTTATCGCTCTTACGAGACCGGCGATAAATATTGGAATCCGATACAAGGAACTCTCATTTTCGTTACGCGCCACATCCGGGGTCCTGCGATTATGAGGCTCGTAAGCCGCTGCACCTTCGAAACCGCGTTACGCAAGTCGCGCGAGTTCACCACGAGCGCATGAACTTTTACGTATCGAGGACGCTTATGAAATAATCTCCAGCGAATCTCCCCTGCAACAACGCGTTTCTCCGTTCTCACACCTACGGCAAATCGACTGGATAACTCGCGCTCTTATCGTATTAATTTTCTCCTTTTCCTCGCCCCTCCCCGATCACACCATTTCCACATCCAGACGCGTCTCATCACCTTCAGACTCGTGCCTATAGGAGAGCTTTTCCGCGCGTTTCCCACGAAATTGATTGTTGGCTGAAGTAGCGGTTTTCGGCTCTCAGGGAACTTGGCTCGGGTGAAGTGAAAATGCGGCGGTTTGAGGTGAAACTGTGGAGTGTGGATTGACAGAATTGTAGAATTTCGTTGATGGGATGGAAGAGGTTTCACCTTCTGCGTATGACTTGATGTGGAAGTATAAAAACCATTCGTATGAACTATAAGATCGATGACCAGCATCGTCCTTGACGATTCCTTCGCAAGAGGAAGTTTAGCAGGGATCTGGGTTGCAAAATCCTGACTTTTGGCTCATTACTCAATTCTCCGGAGCGTGAAGGCAGACGTGGGAGCGATTAAACATGCCCGGATCGTGGTAAGGGCAGCCGCGTCGTGAACTCTGCAGAGCGTCCTATTAGTATTTAACAGCGAAATGTCAGGCCGATAAGCGATTCTCGCCCCCTTTTTCCATCGCCCGCGGTGACGCTCCTCACGTTTACCGGCTCGTTGCGCAATCGCTTCTTTCCCGTTTATCTCCGTTCTTACTTTCATCTGCCGGTGCCTTCTTCTCAATTCTCATTCCTCGGGCGTCCTTCGATTTCGCGCTCATGCAGCCCTGTTCCATGGATAAACATCCGATATTTCAATATCGATATTACGGAAAAAAGATCGATATCTCGATGCGCTGTATGGATTTTGATGAATTTTTTATACAGCAGGTTTTTGAATCATATTATATTTCGAATTATAGTTGGATTTTTGTCCTGACTTTTGTTTGCTCGGATTATGGATTTATTTATTGTTTACTCGTTGTTTTTTTGGAAATTGTAGACTTCTGGTGGGGAAGCGTAATGAATAAATAAAAGAAGTTTTATGCAAGGAAGCATTGGTTTATTTGGAAATTTCTTTGGCTATGATTGACTGGTGTTTACTGATATACAGCAGTTTGTTCATAGTTATTGGACTTTCATTTTTTTTTTCGTAATTTTCACGAAAATTCTGGCATTTTTATTATTTTTTTTTTGGGGGGGGGGGGGGGGGGGGATTCTGTGTATTCCATTTTGTAAATTTTTTTATCAGATTTCAAGATTTTTAGTATTGTTACAGACTCCTACGAAAAATCAGAGTTTGGAAGTGACGCGTTACAAGTAACTTGTTGCTCTGAAGAGTTACTTTTTTACAGTAACGACAACGTAACGCGTTACATTAATAAACAAGTGACGATAAAGGGAAGGTCTAATTTTTTTCGGTAACAAGTAACGAAAATACTGTTATTAAGTTCACGTTACTTTTATTGACTTTTATCAGTATCTTCAAGTTTTCAGAACAATCTGCAACATTTTAATAAATGTTATGAAACTGAGATACGAGTAATATTACACTCCTTTGAATTCAAATAAAAAATTATTTATTCATAATTCTTAATGGAACGGTATGAAATATTAGTATTTTGTGTGCAAAAGTTGATAAAAAATTATTCTTTTTCATTTTTTATTCGAACTTTCATAATTCGCAGCAATGAATTTTAGAAATTTGCAAAAAATTCATACAAACACTTTAAATTTTTACATTTTGAAATCTATAGCAAGATACTTGAAATCTATAGATCGTGCTTACGTAATTTCATCAATGCTAAATAAAACCACGAAAAATATTCGAAATACCTGATTTTAATAAGTTTCTTACAAATGATATTAGATTCTTAAAAAAGTCATGCAATAAAAATAATTCGAAAACTTTAAATTTCCGAGCATTATATTCTAATAAAATATATACAGATAAGAGTCAAAAAAATTACAGAAAACTTTTTAAATCTTGAAAATCTTGAAAAAATTCAGAAAATATTGAGGGCACTCTGGATTCATTGAGAAAGTTTTTTCTGTAAAATCGATCAAAATACTTCAAGTAATTCAAATTTTTCATTCTAGAATAAAAATGGTACATCTTTAAAAAAACCAGAAATTCTACAACATTCCATAAATACTAGGAAATACATAAAGGAAATACATCCATAAAAAAATACAAGCAAATGTATAAAACAATAAAAATTTATACAACTTGATAACTAAAGCATCGAATCCAAGAAATGTATATAACAATATTTAAAAATAAGTACTGAAAGATTCTCTCAATCGTATAAAAACTGAAGGCATACGTAAAATATTGAAATAAATGAAAATCTATAGACACTGTTTTCTAAAAAATCCTTTCAGATACGAAAAATTTAATAAACTTCGAATTTCAGAGCTGCAAATTCTTAAAATCTATATATAACAATTTATATGGAAATCGTAGAAATCTATGAAAATACTAGAAAATGCCGCAACATTTTAGGCATAATGAAAAATGCGAATATTTTCAAAAATATTGAACAATCTTTCAAATAATAAAGAGACCGAGAAAGTACGAAAAAATAAAAAAGAAATAAAAATCTAAATAGATACTATTTTTTGGAAAATCTACTAAAATACAAAAAATTCAATGAACTTTGAATTCAGGTGCATGGAATTCTCGAAATCAATACAACAAGGTACAGAAAAATAGTAAAAATTTATAAAAATACTGGAAAATCCTGCAAATTTTATACATATTGAAAAATACAAAAACTGTCCAAAACTCTAAAAACCTAAGTAGCTAAGATTCTCTCAAAAATCTATCGAATTCGCATATTTTTCCCCGCAGCTAATATTGCATGAAATATTTATATTTAGAATTTATCCACTTGGAAAACATAAAAATTCGAACAAAAACAAGCTGATTGACATTTTTCTCAGGACAAAAAAGCACAAATTAACTAATGCCTAATGATTTTTCTTACTAAAAAAGATTATTCATGGAGGACTTGTCCTAATAAACGGCTGATCTCGAGAGTATGATGTTTTGTTAAAAAAAAAATTGAACAAGTCTCATTTTTCGCTATCACAAACTATTTTATTTCACCTGAAATAAACAGTTCCTAGCACAAAACCACGAGCATGTACCTCGATATTGTTTGTTCATCTTTAGTTTTTCGATGTCTTGTTATTTACATCGAATTCATTCAAAAGGTGACGGGAAAATAACGGAACGTTCCTCTTGTTAAGTGACAACAATGATAAGTTACTATTTCTTCTCAAGTAACTGAAACGTAAAGCGTACCACTTTTTCAAGTGACTCTCCAAAACCAAGATATAACGATTATAAATTCATAATTATACCAAACATATAAAAGTTCTTTCATAGAGGAAAGAAATATCTTTATCGCAATATACCGATATACATCGTCCATCTCTCTCCCGTTCTCCCCACAAGCAAAGAGCTCGTGCGTGCATTTGCGCAACCATCCTTTATTCCACACTCCGATGCAAATTCGCTCTCTGTACCGCGATCATGCGTGGGTGCGTAAGCTTTTTGGCATTGCGTAAAAAGTCAGCTCGCGCATTTTGTCGCGTGAAAGTCGGCTACGTGCCGAACCCCGAATTTCCCTCAATCGATCGTTCCGAGATTCCTGTTTTCTTTTTGCAAATAAATTACCCGAACCTTCAACTATTCGCAAATATCAATGCGTTGTCTGACATTCTAGATATTCTCGAATATTTCAGGACCATTTAACCGTTTTTCCGACTCCAGTGTCAGTTCCCCTGCAAACGGTCTCATTTGTGGATGATTTTCTGATAAATTGGTGAAAAGTTGGCGAGCAGCGTTACGTAACATTTGAGTTACGTCCCGGCAGACAAACTCCATTCACCGATCCATTACGCGCACTTCCGTCTCGCGAAGAAAAATTCGTTTCTCCATGTCCCATCCGAGCGCAGGTTTTTCCGCGTGTGTGCAGCTCGTAATGTAAACACTCGACGCCCATAAACATGAAAGGCACGTAATATGAGCGATCGCGCGAGAGACGCATATCGGATGAAATAATCGGCAATTACACGGAACGATAATTCACGAATGGCGAGAACGTACGCAACTTTCTGCAGCCGATTCTCAGGCATTTAACGTAATTGTTATTCTCGCGCGTTAAATGGCGTTCATTAGAATTTGAATCAATTTGATAGTGAAGTCATATATTCATGAGTTCATGGTAGACATCAGGCGCGTAGGCAGAGGGGGGTTTTGGGGGTTCAAACCCCTCCCGAAATTCTGATAAAATCGATCAATATTTCATGTGAAATTAAGAGAAGTTACATCGAGAAACAAAAAAATATAATTTACAAACAAATGGATGAAAACGTTAGCAGTGAATATTGGATAAAAAATGAAAAACTATCAGAACGTAGGATTACTTGGAAAATATGAATCAGGAAAATTGTTGCAACCCAGTGAATGATCAAGAAAAATAAAAATCACCGAAAATACTGAAAATCTACAAAACTTTGTATCTTCGATCATCAAATTTTAGAAATCTGTAGAAAATCCATAGATAAGTATTAAAAATCTTTTGATTCATACAAAATCTAAAAGAATTATGAAAATGATTGAATTCTATGAAAAAACTGTTTTCTGAAAAATCTCGATAAATGCCGCTACGATCTACAAATTTTGGGATTCTAGGGCATCAAATTCTAGATATACTATAAATCTATGAAAATTCTGGAGAACGTAACGAAATCTTTTGAATCTATGCAAAATACAAAAACAGACTTACGACATAAAACATGAAAATCTATATGACTGAAATTTTATCATTCATTCTTGAAATTATTGAGAATAGTTCAAAATTCGCATTTTAAAGCATGGTGTTTTTTAAATCTTTGTAGCAGTCTACAAAAATACAAGTAATGTATTAAAATACCTAGAAATCCGCCAGAATTTCGTATATTATATGTATAATACTAAAAAAATGTAAAGAATAAGTTCACTAGTTTACTAGCACACTAGTTTACTAGTTTAATAGTTAACTAGCTTACTAATTTACTTGTTAACGAGTTTACTAGTTCACTAGCTTACTAGTTTATCAGCTAACTAATTTTTCATTTAACTAGCTTACTAGTTTTACCAGTTTGCTATTACAAACTTGACAAGTTTACAAGTTTACTAATTAACTTATTTACTTGGTAACGAGTTCGATAGTTTACTATTTAACTTTTATACTTGTTTACTATTTTGCTATTTCACAATTTCAGTAGTTTACTAGTTTACTAGGTTACTTGTTTATTAGTTAAGTAATTAACTAGCTTCTTTGTGATTAAAAGTTTACTAGTTTAATAGTAAACTAGTTTACTTATTCACTTACTAACGAGTTTACTAGTTCACTGGCTTCCTAGTTTACTAGCTAACTTGATATTTATTTAACTAGCTTACTAGTTCACCAGTTTGCTATTACAAATTTGACAAGTTTACTAGTTAACTAATTAACTAATTTACTCGTTAACGAGTTTGCTAGTTTACTATTTGACTATTTACTTGTTTACTATTTTACCATTTTACTTGTGTAGTATTTTACTATTCTACAATTTCAGTAGTTCACTAGTTAAATAGTTTCCTAGTTTCCTAACTTAGAGGTTTACTAGAAATCTTTCAATAAATACAAATTATGTAGATATCACTTATTTAGTAATTTATAAAATGTTCTGCCTTGGAGTATATTTTTTAATATAACAAAAAAATTATATACCTATAATTTCAGAAATTATTCTAGAAATTCATATAGGAAACAATAAAAATACATCGAATTCGATGTATACCATTTCTACTATTTAACATACTTTTAATCGTAGAATTACTAAAAAAAAATATGGATTAAAAGTATTGGAAATCTTAATAAAAGAAATTGTCGTCTGAAAAATCAATTTAAATTTTAAAAATAGTTGAAAATTTCAATACTATAGCATCGAATTTTAAAAATATATACAGCGATCCATAGAAATATAAGAAACGTATAAAAATAACACAAAATATTACAAAATATATTGAAATATAGTACCATACGAAAAAACTACGAGTTTTTGATGTACCTTTTATATACGTGGTTAAAATTTGCTAAAAATCAATTAGAGTATTTACATTTTTTAGAAGTTTGATTCCTAGAACATCGAATTTAGCCCTATAGAAACCCATATTACTTTTATATCAGATAATCCTGAATGTCCTACAATTACAAAAAGTATTAGTTAAAAAAATTGAAACCTCAGTAACTAATTGAAAAAATCAAAAATCGAATTCCTTTTTTTCACGAACATGAAAAATAAGCAACTCTGGATTCCAAAAGTTGTATAGCTTTCAAATTCTGGGGTTTAAAATATTTCAAAATCGCCCTCTTGTAACATATTGTCAAAGATTGAAAATGATGAAATCCCGAAGGAAAAAAATGTTCAGAAAAACTTTTCCCGAAACTTTTTCCTGCCTACGCCCCTGAGAGATATGAATAATCAAGAACGATACAAACTTAATTACGAATATTGTAATATTACAGTGATTTTTTCAATTTATCTGTTCTTAATTTGGGCAAGTCATTTAGACATTACTCTAAAAGTCCACAAATATTCCTATTCGTCGTGTCAAACCTCCCTCAGATACAAAGAAAAAAAATGGATGCAAAATTTCGACTTCCTACTTATGATGCATAACATTTCGTGAATAGAATAAGTATTATCCTAAATCGTCCCGTTCAGTCGTCACTGTATTCTGCCATTGTCCGAAAAACAACGTCGAACGCGATTACCTGAGAATTTCGGGACCGCGCCCACGCTAAAAAAATGATAAACGCGCGCGTAATCGCAATAAGGCGATTCTGCGGGCGCTTCTTCGCGGGCACTTGGATCACGTTCGGTTGCTTTCACAAACGGGGCACGTTGTTTGCGCCCACTGTAACGCCATTAGAGCGAGGTGATTTTAGCAATCGACTGTATATACGTGATCGGGTTTTGCTTTTACACCATGTTTCGACAAAGCGAGCTTTATGTGCGTGCGCGCAGACGATGCATCGCCAATTCCGAATGAAAAATAAATTTCTCTCCAAAGTACGTGCACGAAGGTTTACAGGCCATGAGTCGGGAGTATGAATTAGATTCTGGAATTTTTTCGTGAGGGATGGTAGAAGGAACAATTTATTACCATAACGAAAAATAGTATGTCACGGAAAAATGGCTACTCATAATGATTATTATCATTGTTTTTCAGGGCTGACGATAAGTATGATGATTCTACAATACAATTCATACGTGTATGATTTCCCGCAAGACAAGGGAAAATATCATTAAGCTACAGAATTTATCTCAAATAACGTTTTCTATCTTAACATATTCAATTAGCAAAAATTTCCTTGCCACGTCCCTATAAAAAAAAGTAAAAACAGTAGAAAAGTACATTATATTTATCACTGTTTCCGAGGACTGCCAATAAGTCCAATAATTATTGACGAATATTCTGACGTAGTTTCCAAACTCCTCCCCGAACAAACCCAAATTTTTTTGTCCCCAAAACTTCCTGAATAATAACGCATCACCCCAAATCGTGCAAAACAATAAAAAATGCAACCGCCCCTCCAACCCAGACTACGGACTCTTGGAAACCCGATAATTGACCCGAATTAACCGTACTCAATTCGTCATTTGGCGAGCTATTTTCGCGATAATCGCGTTACGCGGATCCAGGATGATTCATTATTCAAAGCGCTTCGTCTCGCTACGAAAATAAAGTGTTTCATTAGAAACGCGTCGCGGATAAAAATCGCCGATTGCGCAATCGCGCCTTCCGGGTTAGCGCATTTTTTTTCAATTCGCGAGGCGTCACTTTTTTCCCGAAGCCGCGTTCTGCGGAAATCGCGGATTCAGCTTTATGTCTGGGAACGTTTAGGAAAACCAGTTTTTTTTGCTTAGTGTGATGCGGGCATCGCGAGATAGATTATGAAAAAATAAATCTCGCGATAAGAGGAGGAAAAAAAAGGAAAAATGGCCACAGTCACACAAATTGGCGTGAAAATTGTAATTGCGCTGTGCGGATCGTAAGCCATCTTGGGAAGTTACATCAGAAGTTACTCAATCTTCGAGCCTCTGACAGTGGTTACGGCGTGAGCGAAAGATTAAGTAAAAGCGAGGCAAAAAGCAGGGGCGAGGAAATGCCAACGAGCGAAAAAGCCAAGTGGCCAAAATCCAATTAAAATAGTCATGCTGAAAAATGACGTGACGAATCGTAATAGGGAGGGAAATTTCATGTTTCTTTTTTTTACAGTCTGTTTTTATACAGATGTAGGACCCAATAGGCGTGGATATTGTGGGCAGTACTACCCACGTAAAAGTAAATTTCACCATCTTCTTACGATGTAGAGTTTTTCAAAATTTCCTGTCAAATAAGCTTCTCAAAATTGCAGTAACTTTCTCAGTTTCTTCAGAATACCGTCAATTCCTCAGTCATAAACGTTTTTCGACCGAAAGCTCCCACACTTTCACGCGACCCATAAATAAAATTGTTACGACTTCCGAATCGGTGCGCGAAAAAGAGAAAACTCGCGGATTCGGAAGTGAAACGCGAGAAGCGGAAACGGCGCCCGGTTGGCCCGGATCGTCCGACATTACAGACGAGGAACTAAACGGATCGGCAATCTCACGCGTCAAATTGCACAAGCCCCCGACTTTCCTCGTGACATAATATTATTTAACCCAGAATAATGCCACCACGGCGCGTTGCGCAACGCTCGTGTGCCGCTGGTATTTTCGCCGGAGAGACCGGTACGAGCTCTCGGCACGGTTCTTTTATTATATAAAATTGTGCCGGTAGCGGCTTGTCTCCCACCGCGACCGAGGCTAAAGAAGTCGCACCAGGAAGCCCGCGGTCCTCGCGGAAGCTGCACTCGCGACCGGTCGAGGCGACCCCCCCCCCCCCCCGCACAGCTTGTTTTCTTGGCAGTTACTCCGGACGTCGTGAACGAGAATAAAAATTTGTCATTCGAGTTGTACGTAGTCTAGTGTTTTTTATATTCAAAGTTTTAAGAATTATAAACTGCAGAAAAACATGTATGAGACGTGTCTCCGTAGAAGACACGAAGACGCGAAATCTGTGTCTTCCTTTTATGTGTCAAAAAGATGTGTTTTCATCAGCCTGACTCGAGACCATTTTTCCACCTTATTTTTATCTGATCCGTTTTCACCATAGCGGAAAGAAAGCCGATGCTCTTCAAAAGCAAAGAGCATTGAGGCAGCGTACAAGTGAGACAGCTCAAAATTTTTTTGGCGCAAAACATCGTAATTGGCCCGCACAAAAGTTGAATAACTCCGCTATTTTTGCGAATTTTGAAAAATGGCAAAGGAATTTTCAATATGAAATGGATACTTTTTTTAAAGAAAATATCCACTTTCGTCATTTAAAAAAACAAGCGTACTGGAAAATTTGCGAAAATTTGCTATTAGATAACAAGTCAAATATTTCAGAAAAAAATTTCGAAGCTTTCTGACTTTAGGTTTGAGTATAGCCGAGTTTATTCTGAAAAAATTGAGTTTTTTAGATTTTAATTGTTTATAACTATGTGTTGATAAACAAATTTACACATTTTTTTAAATTTATTACAAATCATTGATCCCTAAGAATCTGGAAATGAAGATGAAAATACTGGAAACTGTAAACTGTACTCAAAATTCGAAAAAAAAATACAAGAAGACCAGGTGGTACATATATGTACCACTGCCCCTGAAAGGGTTAAAGGCATCTTCAAACGTCTCAAAAATGGCGTCAAAAAGTGTCTCGTGGCAGGACACCATTTTGTGCAGTGTAATTCTTTGCAGGAATCCCTGGAAATGATATCATAAAATTCATTCGAATGCAGAAATACTGAGAATATCAGTAGTTAATATTGATAAATTATACGAATAAACAAAATTTGTCAATATTACATGTATTTATCGAGACAAAATGTAAAGGAAAATGTAACAATGGCAAATGTTACAAAAATTTTTCACAGCATAGCAATATAGTTGGTGAAGACGCTTGTCATCCGAATTATGGATGTATTCTTCAGAATGATCACAATTCATCTCTTGTTTTTACACAATCTACAACAAAAAATGGAACGTAATGATCATTTTCTTACCAATCGATTCAATTCATTGACCCATTCAACAAATTCAATGTTTCATATAGTTTGTGAGTAGTATAAAAATAAATTGATTCTACAAAGTAAGAATCTATGAACTTACGTCTGTTGCTTTTTTTCCAGCCAACATATTCGCCATTTTTCTCGTTTTCTCTCACAAGCCATTCATGCAATGGCTTAAAGTACTCAATGAGTCCGCTGGCATCCATTTTTCTTTGACCTGTCAATTTCTCCATCGCATCTTGCCAAGGTCGCGAAGAGCCCATTCGCAACATTGATCTATCCCGAAAAAACTTTGTCAGAAACGCATTCCTCGTTTCAAACTAGGTTAGAATTTTTCGTGAACATAATGAAATGATGTAAAACCTTCTTCCTACACTATACAAGAAATCCTTACAAGAAACTTAGCATAGAAAAAACGCAAAGAGTGTCAAAACAGAAAACTTCAATTAAACTAATTTTCGTTGTTAGAAGAAATTCCTCAAGATAATCTCATGTGGAACAGAATGATACAAGAAAATTGTGTCGGAATCTCTTTAAAATCACACTTATAATTCGGCAGGGAAGTTACTGTTTTGGCCAAATCAAGCTTTTTCAAAGGTCTTCCAAATTTGTAAATGGTCTTTTAAAATTATGCCAAAACAGCTGTCAGGGATAAATTACTATTCTGGAACAGAAATTTGATTTCACTGAACGTAACTCTTCATGCATACTTTAGCAAATTTCCAGCTTTGGCACATTGTGTAATATCACACATGTGCAAAAGTTTGCTTTCTGGGTTCATTGGATCATACTCTCCAGCCTCTATGCACAGTGCTTTGTGGAACTGGAATTGGATGATGTAACTAACAAAATATCGAAGGTATTCAATATTTGCAACGATATGGAATTTCGAAGCTGGGTCGAAATCTTCTTCTGTTCTGTCAACTGGTGACTCGATACCTTGCACTTTTTCACTGAGTTTCCACCTGTCGAATCCAAATAATCAAGGAAATGTTTGAAAGAAAGTCTTCATTTCCTTGCTCAAGTTTGGCAAGAACTAGATTCTTGCATGCTGAACTATTCGTAAAAAAATATGTGGAATGTTAGAGATACCAATTGCAATTGTACTCGTCCGGTGTCATTTTTCCCTGGAACGCGTTCCATCGCCAAAGATCCATGACATAGGCAGAAGGCAGGAAGGCTATTTTATCCAGGCCCTTGAGATATAGGTTGTTGAGATCTGCTTCTGGATCGGTGACATTATTATCTAAAAGCCCTATTTTTTTCAAATGGCCTAATGTCGAAACACTAAGCGACATAACGTCACCAATAGCTTCATGGAAGCCCGGATTTGCGCCTTCTCTGAATACTTCAGGCTGATCTTTGTACTGCAAATAGTACTGAATATGACCCTAAAAATCCATCGTCCGCATATGAGAAATTGATAAATAACATCTCGTGCTGTATTTTTAACTCGTAATCTTTTTTTCAACATCAATCATAAAGCCATCCCAGGTTAGAACAACCGAAGTAAGAAACGAATCCTTCCATAAATATATTTGATACTTGTTGGAAAATTTCTGTACCATTTCATGATGGGCAGTCATCAAATGATTGGCATTGACTCGAGTACATTGCCTAATCCGGAAATCTTGGCCGTCGAAAAAGTCCGTGGAGCTCGGTTCGAGGCACATAAACTCTCGATCCGTTGGCTTATCGAGAATAGAATTTTGCCAAAAAGTTTTAGGCATCGCACTCATGTTCATCGACACAAAGCAACTCTCGGCCAGTTGGAAAATTTTGGTCGAGTTGTAGCCTGAATAGAAATCACAAGGAGTGAAAAATTGAGATGTCGGAATTTTCGTTATGCATGAATCCAGATCGTTGTTAGAATATTCCCTGATTGTGTTTGATAGAATACGACACTGGAGCGTTTGAATAATTGACGTCTCAGATTTTAGTTACGAAGGGGCATTGTTTTGTAACAGAAGTGCGAACCTTGTTTAATCATAGTTTCGGTGACGTCAGGTAATTTTTTTCCTGGGTATGGCATTGACAAATCAGCAATGTTGGACCAGGATTGGGCCCACATGTTTCCTAGCAAGTGAGCTGGAATGGGTCCATCCTTGGAAACTATATTTTCGCCATATTTTTCCCTCAAGCCTCGTCTAACGTAAGCATGCAGTTGAGTGTAGAATGGTTTGACCTGCTCCCAAAGTTCCTCTGTCGCATGTAAACAAAGGGATATAATGACTTTGAGGTGAGTCTAAATTGATAAATATACATGTGTAGAGAGATCATTATAAATACGAGGAAATGTTATAAACCGTATAAATGAAATGAAACTTTTAAGATTACCTTGGTTTTAAACTTTTAACGTACTAGACTATTCAAATCTTCGAAATTCAGATAAATTTGCCTGCATCATGCAATATTTCTCTTAATTTTTGAATTCTTTCCAAGAATTCTTAATTTTTATTTAAAAAAAAGTTTCATAATGCATATTTTGCAGAAGTGACACGATGAACACAATTTACAATAATAATCAACATATTTTGAAATTTATATACAAAAATTTTGATTTTTCTAGAATTAGTGAGAGCTCTTGAAAATTCCAACGTAGTATGATTTTTTCTCAATTTTTAAAAATTTTTGACATCATACTAACTATGAGAAACTTCTTAAAATGTTACGAAAATTTGGGCAACTCGTGCAAATTTTTTGTAGTCTTTCATATCTTCTGAAGTTATCCAACTTTTCCTTAAAAAATTCAAAAAACACTATAATGCAAAAATATATATATATATATATATATATATATATATGATAATCGAAATTATATACAAAATTTATTAAGATTTTATGAAATTCTATCAATTTCTCAAATTTTCTCGAATTACTGATAAAATTAAGAATTTCACATGTTCCTTTTTTAAACATTTTAAAAATTTTCAATCTATACCGCAAACTATTTCAAAGTTTCAAAATTTTGTTAAAATTGTCGGATTGATCAGGATTTATCTCATTTTTGAACGATTTTCAAGTACTGTGAATTTTTATGTACAAATTAAAAAAAACTTTGTACGCATATAGCTATTTTGTCGTATTACATTAGATAATGAACACGGTTTTTAAAATGATGAATTTTTTCTTAATTACTACATTAATTTGTTGTATGAAGATCATTGACAGTTTTTGGAAATTTTCGAAGTTACCAGTACAAAATTTTTTAAAGCTTTTAATAATATCAAACAAACTACTCAACACTTCAAAAATTGTATGAAATATGTGAAACTTGTTACATTTTTTTGTTATTCGTAGATATTCTTCGAGTATTTTATATTTTAGTTGAAAATATGAGACACATTCACAATGCATATTTTGAATAAAAAAATTATAAACACGATTAATTAAAAAATTTTGAACTGTTTCTGAAATTCTGCAGTGATTTCGATTTATTTAGATATATTGACATTTTTCTATATTTTTCAATGTGATCTGATTTTTAGAAATTTGAATGATTTCCAACATGGCACTAACAACTCGAATTTTCCAAATTTTATGAAAAATTGTCCAGCTAAGAAATATTATTTTTTATTTTTTAGTGCTTTTCGAGCACTTTAAATTTATGATAGAAATTTGACAAAATTTTCGTTTTATGAAGATAATTAAAAGTTTTTGGGAATTTTCAAAGTTACGATTACAAAATTTTGTATAGTTTTTAATGACATCAAACCAACTACTCAACACTTCAACAATTTTATGAAATATGTGAAACTGTTGAATTTTTTGTTATTTGTAGTGTGTATAAGTGTTTTATATTTTCGTTAAAAATATGAGAAACATTTACTATGCATATTTTGAATAAACCAAATGAGGAACACGATTAATCGAAAAATTATGAATATTTCATGAAATTTCACAAAAATTTAGATATAATTAGATTTATTGACGTTTTACTTTATTTTTCAATGTGTTCTAATTTTTGGAAATTTGAATAATTTCCTATATGGCGCTACCTACTCAAATTTTCTACATTTTATAAAAATTTGTCCAGCTAACAAAGATTACTTTTTATTTTGTAGGTAGTACTTTTCAAGTACTTTAAATTTTTGTTACAAACTTGAAAAAAACATTATCCTGCATATTTAGAAAATACTTGATTCTCCAAAAATAATTTCACTTTTCTGGAAATGCCACAAATTTCGTGAATTCGCAATTATTATTGACTGTAAAAAAAATTTTTCGATTTTTAAATGTACAACTTATAAAAAATTATAAATAATTATAAAAAATTGTCCGACTCGATAGAAATTTTAGTAAATTTCCAAATTTTTTTTTAGTTTCTCGGTTATTTATCTGAAAACTGTCATACGTATTTCAACGAAATACGATGATAATTCTCCCCTCTACCTAAAGAACTAAGAACCGTTGATTTCGTCATATTGCGATCAGAGATCTGCAGCAAATGATATCTTTTTTTTGTAAAAATGGATAGTTTCTGTCCCCACATAAAATGTGTTTCAAAGATTTGTGATTTCCAGCTCATTTACCAATTTGTTCGATAATATCATCACTTTCATATTTCTTCAACCAAAATTCTGCATTATCCTGGTACCCGTTCATCCTGGCCACTTCATTGCTCAAATTTACGTACTTGGGATACAGAGGCTTAACTTTTTCCCCCACAGCCTTCCTGAAATTGCCAAAATCCCTTATCCTGAAAACCTGAAAAAATCTCATCATTCTAAAAGTCCTCAACAACTTCATACCTCCACTCGACCCAGATACATTCAAGCTCTTCTGGATCATGGCTAACTTCAAACCTCTCTTTCAGTTCTGGTTCCAAAGCAATGTCGCTCTTTTCCTGATTCTTGTAATCAGGAATTTTCGCAGTCGAGTAAATATTTTCCATTTCGTTTATAATAGTACCCAACTCGTTGTTCTCCTAAATCATATCCAAAAACAAATCATCTGTTAGTAATTCCTATGTTTATATACATTACATTAGAAAACAATATTTGAAGGAATTTCTTTTCAAACCTTCTGTCGAAGAGCTGTAGATCCGAACGTACTAAATTTCATGAATTGTCTCTTAAGGTCGTAATCTTCGATGTTTTGCCACGGATAGATTTGCACTTGTTCCCATAATTGTTTGACGTTATTGACAGCTTCATTGTATTCCAATGTTTTTTCTGTCAAGTTGGGGCTGAACAAATTTGAATAGTGATCCCAGGTGATGATGGCGGCTTTGTTGCGACATTCACCGAGTTTTGCGTTGATTTTTTCCAGAAAGGCTTTGGCTTCAGGGACTGACTTGGTTGTGCTCTCTGTTAGTTCCATGTCTTCCATAGGAGCTCCAGAAATAAGGCCCAAAATGGCCAATAACGCCAGAAACTTAATGATTCCACTTGTCATTTTTTGAAAATCTTAGGTCTTAGTTTCTGGAAAATATACCTCAATCTAATCTCAATTTAGTCTGAAGTTTTTTGTGCTAGCATATGGGCAAACTGGAGAATGATGATTTTTTACCTACATTCTTGGATGAAATTTTGAACATGGGTTTGTTTACTTGGAAATTTTCTCTCAATTCAAATGTATGTTATTCATACACTTACAATGTTTTTTTTTTTACTTGCTAATGCTACTGAACAGTAGCTGTTTTAGTTTTTGATCTTGTATCACATCATACCACAAAAATTGTATTTTTCTTGTCTGCAGTGATATCATAAACGACATTTGGTTTGATGAAACGGAAACTAAAAGTGTTCTGATAGAGGATATCACATAAAGTTTATCATTCGGAGAGAAAAAAGATTGAAGCTGGAATTAAAAAAAATATATTCGGCACTTCCAAGTAGAATGATAGTTGTAAAAATAAGATAATCACATAATGTTTAAGGTTGTTATGAAATGCTTTTCTAACTACTTAGATTTCGTTTCTTCATTTCACAATCCTCATTTTATATCAAACGAAACATATTATCTTTACTTTTCGTCTGTAGTGATATCATAAACGATATTTGTTTCTTATGAAACGGGGATTCAAACTATTATAGCTTTCTAAAATTCGATACTCTAGAAATGAAGGTCCTGAAAAATTTTCAATATATTTCTAGATGTTTTAAAAAACTATACGCAAAAGATTTTCAGTATTTTATGGACATCCAGAATTATCGTATTATATACATTTCGTAAATAATGTATTTTTATAGAATTATGTTACATTTTCGGGCATTTTTATTTTTATTGATTCTTATAGTATTTGATGCTATTGTACTGCGAATGACAACGATCTTGAGTATTTTAAATAATTTTTTTAAAAACAGTGAGCTTAAGGGGGGAACCTGGTTTAGAACGCCGCAAATTGCATGATATTTAGCACAGTTTCTAAGGCTGCTTATCTTATGAAATGTTTCAAGTACTGTTGAACCAGGCCATAGATACACAAATCTTGCAAAAAAAATTTATTTTCATGTTATTCCATAATGTTAAACGATAATTATTCATATTTGTTTCGGGCACTACTCGCTAGAAGATTCTCCACTGCGTACATGATAGCGATCGTCCTATTTATCAGAAACATGAAAACTAAAATTTTTTTTGCACTCTAGAAGTTTTTCTTCAATTTAAACCTAAGAAATTTTTTAAAATACTAAAAATTGCAAATTTTATGGGTGTTTAAAAAAAAATTCGCGTTTCACTGACGAAATTTTGAGATAATTAACTACAAAAAAAATTGATTGAAAAAATTTTTTACGTAGTTTTTTAGGTTCACATACAAGCTTACACTTTTAGCTTTAAAAAGAGCTATCACTTATAAAAATGCGGCAATTACAACATTTTTAATCGTGTACGCAGTGGAGAATCTTTAAGCGAGTAGTGCAAGAAACAAATACGAATTATTATTGCTTAACATTATCGAATAACATGAAAATGAATTTTTTTTTGCAAGATTTGTGTATCTATGACCTAGTTCTACAGTACTTGAAACATTTCATTAGGTAAGCAGCCTTAAAAACTGTGCCAAATATCATGCAATCTTTCGTCGTTCTAAACCAGGTTCCCCCCTTAAAACTATGCTCTGTTCTGTAGCTTAAAAGAAAAATTCGATAGAATTTTACTGCGCCCTTGCTGTTGGATAAAATTTTGATATCTAAGAATCCCAGAGGGGACAAACGATTAACTTGAGAGAGTTTTTGCCCCCTTGCCCCTCACCCTGGCTACGGGCCTGGAAAAAAATTAACCTTTGACCGGTCACATTTCGATTTGACGAAGCTGTACGGGTCGACATTTTATTTTCGCTTGAAATTCATGTACTTTGTACAATAAACTATTTTATTCAACAATCGTTTTTTATTTTGCCGCAGAAAATTTTTTTCGCCAGTTACAAGACATTTGTTTGAGGCTGTCAAAACTGACTTCTCAGGTTACCCAATGGAAAATGTTTTTTCATTCCTTACGAATTTAACAAATATTGGCCGGTAAAATGGAAAAATGAATGGTAAAATAAAGAGAAGTTACACTTATGAGGTGTTATTTGAAAATTTTTTTTTGCCAACTTCGCATCCAATTAGGTTTTCTTTTGTGTGGACCCGTTCATGTCTTGTTAGCCGACATTGGGAAGGAAAAGTTTTATAGCAGGATGCATACGCGAAAGTTGGTTACTCCATTTTATGATGCCAAAAGCATGCAGCCTGTTATTGTAATGTGAAGTACTTACAGACAATAGAGGAATGAAGTACACCTAACCACACCGGCTGACTATTCACTGTTCAATACTACTCGCTGCCCTATGTTTTATATCTGCCTAATATCGAGACTGGCCCTGCTTCAAGTCCCTGTAAACGGGACTTGTCATTCCCACTTAACTTTTGTCATTACTTACATTTTTTTAACTCTCACGATAATATTGATTTGTGTCATTTCTTATAGAGAGTTCCAGTTATTAGATTTCCAGATAGTTCTTTGATGGTGTTCAAGTCATTATTACTCAATCACTATCAATGAAATGTAAAAATTGTATATATATATATATATATATACAATTTTTAACGAATCAGAGTGGAATATTATTAATGTGTGTACATATATCGACAGAATCTATAGTTTTTCACTTTTCATAAGAATATTTCACAATAAAAAGCATTACATTTTTGAAATCTGCATAAAAAATACATACAGATACTTGGAATCTATAGATTGCAAAATCTATGAAAGACTCGTCAAAATCTATAAATTCTGCTTAAAAATCTTATGCAATGTAATAAAGGTAAAAAACACCAAGAAATACCGATAATATTGAATGTCAATGACTTTCTTATAAATGCTATTAGATTTTTTAAAAATTAATGTACTTTCAGAAATCAAGGAACTCCTATTTCTCGAGCATTTATTTCTCAAAATATATGTGCATAGAAGTCCATAAAAAAGCAGAAAATTATTTAAATCATGCAAGACTGGGAAGAATACTAAAAATATTTAGGGCATTCTAAATCTATAAGACACTGTTTTCTGCAAAATCGATCTAAATACTTTGAATGTTTGAAATTTTCAATTTCAGGTAATCTCATTCTGGAAGTTCGAAGAGATATTACAAAAAAAAAAATTTTCAAATCTGTTGAGCAATCCAAGGAAAAAGAGTAAAAATTAAAACAAAAACCATAAAATTCAGCAACATTTTATACATACTGAGAAAATATAAAAATTCTTTGTGTCAAAAAGTACAGATTTGCGAGGCTTAATGATTTTCCTGATTTAAAAAATGATTTCGAAAATGTTGTTACGTTGAGAGTAAAAAAAATTGACCCCGTTCTATTTTTTTCCGACCTAAACTACGTTATTTTATCTGAAATAAACAGCTTCTAGTACAGAACCACGAGTACGTTGATATTGTTTTTTATCCTTCGATTTTCGAAGTCGCCTTTTTTTATACATTCAACGTTAACGTACTTGTGATTTTATTCTATAGAAATTGTTTATTTCAGATATAATAAAAAATGTCGATCTGATCTTTTTCACCCTGAGAAAAGAATCAATCAGGTTGTTCAAATTTTTATGTTTTTCAAGTTAGCGAAATTTCTGAATCTGACATTTGATTCAATGTTACCCACAAGAAAACATTTGCAAAATTAATAGATCTTTGAAAGAAATCTCGAAATCTATAATTTGAATAGAATGAAACATAACGTATTTTACAGGATTTTTCACAAAACAGTGTCTCGATAGATTTTTACTTATTCAAGTACTTTTTGTATTTCTTTATTTTTTCTATGATTTCAAGGATCGTTCATTATTTTTATATATTGCCGTATGAATTTCTGGAATTTGAAATATCTCCAATGTTTCATATATTTGCACGTATTTTTCCGAACGGATTTTCTTTCTGCATTTTTAAATATTTAAAGAATGTTGTGGAGTTTTTAGTTTTTTTTAAAGATATCTCTTTAAAATTCCAGAATGAAATAACATTAGACGCTCAAAATTTCCAGAGTATATTCCGATCGATTTTGCAGAAAACAGTTTCTTGATATATTTAAAAGGCCCTAAAGATTTTTTCTATTTTTCACAGAGCTATACAAAAAAATTTTTTTCCTCTTCCCATAGACTTCTCTTAATCCTGCTATAGATTTTGCTACTTGTAGACTTTAAGTATTTTCCATATCTTTTCATGCGAATTGCTAAAATGCAACGCCTTGAGTCATTACTAAAGAATTT
Source organism: Platygaster robiniae (assembly GCA_028476575.1). Lineage (NCBI taxonomy): Eukaryota > Metazoa > Arthropoda > Insecta > Hymenoptera > Platygastridae > Platygaster > Platygaster robiniae. The sequence goes on from CM052022.1 coordinate 911,327, forward strand.
TATATCTCAAAATGAGGAAGTTGAAAATGACTAAGATCTCAGTTTCAGAACATTTTATAAAAACTTCCGAATTGTGCTAAAAACCTAATGGGACAGAAAAAAGTAGCGTAAAATCCCGGGATTCCCGTTACTCGTTACCGAAAAGAAGTCACTCGTTCCCGTCGTCGTTACTGGTAAATTAATGTAAGGCTTTAGAGTAACGCGTTACTTCCGAACCCTGGTTACGGGAATTTCCGGTGTGGAAATAAATCTTATTGAATCCCCTTCGACTCTTAAATTCACGATTGTAACGGAAGATTCCGGAGGAGCTTTGTTCGTTCCAGTGGGTATTAGTGTCAACAGCTTCGGAACTGTTGACACTCGCTCAAAATGCGCGGTACTCGGATTAGTGCCGCTTGCGTTTACACACGTACGCCCGCGGCACTTCCTGATGGAGCAATGTTCCCGTATACACGGTGCCAAAGACCAGTCCGAGGCACATGTAATATTACATTATCGCGGGGTAATTGGCGAAAAAAGCGGTACTCTCGCGAGTCGAAGGCGGAGATCGCCCCAGGACGTCATTCCGATTCCCACGGGCTCTCCGGGTCCCGCTCGATCTTAAGCGCCCTCGGAACTTGGTCACGTCATATTTTTCCGGCGCCCCGAAACGAGCGTGAGAGATCGACGCTGAATAATACGCGAATCCCGTCATCGTAAGAGCAATGTCGTGATACATTACACGTATTTTTGGATTTTAGATGTTGGGTAGGAATTCACATGGAAATATTTTAAAATTACTGGAACTTTAGGAATAATTTATAATATGGGGCATCGTGGAATAACTAGAATTCTTTGAAAAACTATGAATCTCTTAAAGTTCGAAGTTTAGAGTTCATCAATATGCACATACCGATTTGTAAGAAAATTAGTAGTTAAGGAGAGTAGTAGACAATACCATGAAAAATATGGAAAAACTGAGAAGAATTGTTATTTTAGACAAAATGATAATGAGATTCTATGGAAATCTTAAATTCTTAAGAATATATTAAGAGGATGAAAGTCTTCAGAAATTTGAACCCTGCAGCTGCCAGTTCTGAAAATCTATATCGAATCGATTGAAATACTGAGAAATTCAATAGAAGTTATAGAAATATGGAAAGAAAAAATGTATTACAAGTTTTAGAAATATGCATAATACTTGAAATCTGTCAAGCTACTGTTATTCAAATTATTAATAATAATACTAACTGTAAGCTTTAGATTTCAGAGCGTCAAAATTGAGAAATCTCTGATAAAATTTTTTGAAGTACTAGATATTTATTAGGAACTTATGAGCATAGAAAACCATACTGAATATCAATACTGACAAAAAAATGAAAAATACTGATATCGTTGATAGATATCATTTCTTTAAATAACTATATAACATATAATTATAAATATTTATAGGATCTTGAATCCTAAGGCATCACATTCCAAAAATTATAAAAAAATTCTATAAAAAATAAAAAAAAATATGGAAAAGAATAAAATTTTTCAAACAATTTTAAACACTAGAAATCTACGAAAAAATATATTCTAAAATTGGTTTATATAATGAAAACTTATTTAACTGTCAAGTTAAGCGAATAATATTCACAGAATTTACACACTAATTTATAAAAAAAAATTGACGAAAAATGTTAGTGATCACAAGAAAATGCTGATAAATTTCATAAGTGCTCAAAAATATGAAAAAATGATGACAAAAAAAATATTCAAAATTTTTAATCTTACAGCTACTGATTTTAGACACATCTATATCGAAATCCTATAAATGACAAGGAAATTTAGTAAATTTAGAAAATTTGTGTACATGAGAAATGTAAAATTGTAAATACAAGTTTCAGAAAAGTATTGACTTACGTAGAATCTATGAGGATGTTTTTTTTCAAAAAGTGTTTATAAATACTAGAAATTTCTAAGATTTCAGATTCCTAGGAATAAAATCAAGTAAATGAATTTTGAAATTTTTTGAAATACTTTGATATGTATTGAGAATCAAAAAGTCTACAAAACCATACTGAATTAAAATCCTACTAAATAATTATATAAGTAATACAAAACTACTCAAAATCAATAAAATATACTTATAATGTGTAATGTACGTTGTAGATATCATTTCTCCAAATTACTATAAAATTACCAAATACCTATAAGATCTTGACTCTGAAGGCATCAAATTCTAAAAAGTCACGAATAAATCTATAAAAATATCAAAATATCATCAGAACTTTACAAATAAATCACAAATAAGAAAAAAAAGAAATTAAATTCTCAGATTCTACTGAATTTTGAAGTTTAGTGCATGAAATTATAATGAAGGAAATTACAAGAACTTACAATGAAATTTCATTAGTGCTAAAGAAAATAATTAGGGCTCTCAATAATAGAAATCGAATTGATTAATTAAAAATATGTTAACATAATTAAAATCTTTGAAAATTTGGATCCGAGAGCTACAAATTCTGAAAATTTATATGAAAGTAGATTAAAATACTGAAAAATGCAATGAAACTTATGAATATTCAGGAAATTCAAAATGTACTACATGTTTAAGAAATGTGTGAAATACATGCAGTTTATGAAGATAATTTTTTTCAAGAAATTTATTGAAATATGAATTAAAAATCTCTGAGATTTCCAATTTTAAGACATCAAATATAAAAAAATATTTGTTGAAATTTCGAAAATACAATACTAAAAAATTTTGAAAAAAATGAAAAAAAAATCTATAAATCAATGAAATACTGATAATTTGTAAATATTTTTTTAAAATAACTATAGATTAATAAACATCTATGGGACATTGAATTCTAAATCAGCCAGTTCTGAAAATTTTTCTAGAAACCTATGAAAATGTCAGAAAATCTTAAGAATCACATGGATATTAAAAAATTCAAGAATTCTGAAATAATCATAATTCTTTGAAATACTTGGAACACTTATACGAAAAAATGTGTCTGAAAAATTGTTTAAAATACTGGTAAGAACATATATAACTTTGAAGTATAGAACATCAAATTCATCAAAAATATATTCTGATATACTGATTCAGTAAAATATTTAAAGTCTGGTAGAATACTGGAAAAAACTACGTCATTTCATGAATGCTGGAAAATATAGAAAACGATATGAATTATTTCAAATTTTCATAAAATTTTCCGGAATCTCTAAAATACTTTAAATTTCTTAAGACACTGTTTTCTGCAAAACGAATTGCCATATTCAAAATAAATTGTAGTACTCTAGAGCATCAAATTTTAGAAAACTACATATACATCAAAGTTTTCGAATTTGAGAACCTAGAAAATCCTATTGAATTGAAATATGACTAAAAATATACGTAAAATTCTGTGAACACTGAAAATTAAAAAATCCTTCTAACACATGCAGACATAATTTCTTCCAATAACTATAAAATTGATGAATATACATGAAACCTTCAATTCTCAAGTATCGAAAATGTAAAGAATTTCAGTAAAAGTTTATCAATGTGCAGATAAAATTTTCTGTCCTATTTTCTGAATTAATAAATTTTCGTCGTTTTCCAATCAATGTTCATTAATTGCCCTATCGCCTATCATACTTTCAATAGCAAGTTTTGTTTATGGCATATATTTGAATTTTTAATGTCATATTTCTGAAAAAATGCACTTTCGTTGAATTTCAAGAACCTTCTCCTCTTTCCTCTTCTTCCTTTTTACAGCAGCTCCGGTTTTAAAGAGCAGTTACGAAAAAAGAAAAGTGCCTTGCGGTTCTTCTATTCAACGGCAGTTGCGAGTCATAAGTGTCACGTAAAAAAAGCATGAAAAACACTATAATCCGGAGTCGCGTAATGATAGGTTGCTTCGAAATCGCAACAAAGTTGACGTGGAGGAACATTTTTTGGGGAGAACTCGCCTCTTCGGCAAAATGGCGAGGTTGCCGAACAGGGAAGAGGAAGAGACCGAGCGGTCATCGCTCTTGAACCATAATAATTCGCCGTCAAGAGGCCGCTCAAGAGGGAAATTTTTTAATCCCAGAGTAGACAGGAAAATACCTCCTCCCGGGAGGAAAATGCGTTAAATGTTGAATGCTTATCACGCCTATAGCGCGAGTTTGATAGTGGAATAACGTTTGAACTTATAACTGTAGATCGCGGATGTAACAGGATGCCACATTTTTTATGTCCGTCGAAGCTCGTTACTTGAGAGATTGTTTCAATCAGATAAATCTTGGCAGATTTCACGCTGGATGTGGTTTTTGAAAAAGTCGTTGGAGGATTCGTGATCGAGTTTGAGAAACGTTTAGTGACAGTCTTGACAGATTTTGCTTTGATGAACTGCAATTTTCAGTCAGGAAAAAGGAATGTTATCAACTGTGTTGATTGATTATAGTGTTGTGAATATTTATGAGTGAAGAGAATCTAGGAATTTTCATAAAAATATTGGTCAGGGACAGTGAAACGCGATATTTTTCCACGTGGGTAGTGACTTATTGTAACACCCAAGGAAAAAAGTGTTCTGAATGTAATTTTTTTGAAAGTGCAGTTGAGTTGATAGTTTTTTTAATATTTATGAAAATCTTCAGGATCTAGAATCTTTTTGAAGAATTGCAGACGATTTTTTCAGGTTGGATAAATTACGAAATATTGTTTATTGATTAAAATAGGTCGTATAACTTTTCTATTTCATAGAAAAGAAGAAAAAAATGGTACATCTGAAATGTAATCAGTTATTATCTATTTTGTATTTTTATTGGATAGCATACATTCATGTGAAAAATATGTGATTATGTTTTTTCGATATTTCAATAGATTTGAAGAATCTGTACAGACACAAAAGTTATCAAAAATCTTACTATTTCGGTAGATATTCATACATTTTGCAGAATTTTTTTTTTTTTAAATAAAAAAGTTCTCGATTTTAGAGAGAATCATAAAAAAATTGTTGAATTTGAAAAATTTTTAGACTGTTTACTTATCGTGTTAACTACGATTCCTTTCAAAACATGCGTAATTGTGTTTTGATAAAGAATAAACATCTTTGACACTCGAAAAGAGTAGAAAAATACATACATACTTTTTTTAGAAGTCGGACGAGTTTCCATTAGAGTTACAATTTTTTAATAGTCTATATATATTAGGTTCAAAGTTGAAAGATTTTGAAATAATAACAGCGACACATAAAAAAATTTTAGAGATCGTCGTTAATTTTATAAGATTGAGATTATTCGTAGAATTTCGAAGAATGTTCATTAATTTTGTGAACAAGTGTTCATTTCTCGAAAACATTGAATATTAATTTTTTTATCAAAATATAAAGAACCTCATAAGAAGTATCGAAAAATATTAGAAAACTATCGAGTTATACAAATTTTTATTTTTTTTTTTTTAAAAAAATTCAAATAATTCTTATTATGTTTGAGATAATGAAAACAACAAAACATTAAAACAAAAAAGATTTAAAATCTGGGACAGTTGTGAAGTAATAAAAAAAAATTTTTTTTCAAAAAGACAAATTTTCATTGAATTTTGAGTTTTAAATAATTGATATGATGTTCGAAAATTAATGGAATGGCAAAAAATTGAAAAATATTTAAAAAGCATGAAAAATATTTATAAGCATATGTTTGGAATTGAAAAAATTGCGAGGAGTTGAAAAATGTTAAAATATATGGAAGAAGTGAATAGTGATAAAAATGATATTAAAATTTCTCCAGCAGAACAAATTTTTATAAAATTTTCAAAGTTTGCATAGTTTATGCTCCAATAAAAAATTCAAAATTAAGAAAATCACTTAAGAGTGGTAAATGATTGAAAATGTAGGAAAATTACAAGGTAATAAAAATTAATGAATATTTTATGAAGTATAAGAATTTTTTAACAATTTCGAATTTTGCAAAGAATTCGTTTAAGGCTCGAAATTTCGGAAAACGGAAAAAATGAAGAAAAAAATGTTCAAGAATGTGGAAAAATCAGATAGAGTAAACACTCGAAACCTCAATAAGTTGCACAAATTTTAGAAAATTTGGGAAGACATAAGTGGCAGACATTCTAAAAAACTGAAAAACATTGAAAATTTCCCGTATCATCATCAATCAGCGTAAATAATTGCGAAGAATTCTGAGATATTTAAAATTTACGTACATCGTTTTTAGAATATACTAAATTTACATGAAAATATCATATTCCTTTAAAATTGAAAAATATTTATGAGCATAAAGAAATATTTATAAGCGTATCATGTTTGGAATTGAAATAATTGCGAGGAGATGAAAAATGTTAATAAATATGGAAGAATCGAATAGTGATAAAAGTTACTTCAAACTTTCTTCAGCAGAACAAATTTTTATAACATTCTTCAAGTTTGCATAGTTTATACGACATTAGAAAATTCGAGAAAAATAGAATATCGAAAAATCAGCCGAAATCAAGGAAAATTGAGGGATATTCGAAATTCTTAAAAATTTCAGTAATTTTGAAGAATTTTGAATAATAGATAAGTAGAAAGTAATAAAAATCAATGAATACTTCATAAAGCAAAAGAATTTTTTAACAATTTTGAATGTTCCGAAGAATTCGTTTTAAGACTCGTACATCGGAAAACAGAAAAAAATTAACAAAATGTTCGAAAACGTGGAAAAATCAGATAGAGAAAATACTTGAAACCTCAATTGGTTGCACAAATTTTAGAAAATTTCGGAAGACCCAAGTAGCAGAAATTCTAAAAAACTAAAAAACATAAAAAATGTCCTGTATCATCAATAAGTGTCAATAATTGTAAAAAATTCCTAGAGACTCAAAATTTACTTATATACTGTAAATATATATGAAAACATTATACTTCTTACGAAATTGACTTGCTATAGGCCATAAGCCTAAAATATAATAAATTGATTTCTCGACTACTATGACTCCTATAATTCAATCCCGACAACATTGCCTCCTCGTCATCGAGAATTCTGAAATTTAGCGACAAAAAAAAAGGAAAGTGAGTCTCATTAATAAATTTCTCTGTATATGTTACATTGATTCATTTTGTATTCATCCATTAACTTTATTCATATACTACCACTAACTATTACAGCAAACAAATTGTTAAGATGAACAGAATTTTCCGTGAGGTCGCCAGTAAATAACCCTATAATCTATAATTCTCACAAATAATATTGTGGAAATTTTTCTCCTTGTGCACATAAACATACATATATATAATTACGTGAATTAAGAATATATTAATAATTATTCATTCGCTCCGTTTTTTGTAGTAAATATTAATATTATTGATCTCTAGGAGCCATTAATAAGTCAGTATCTTGATCATTATTCTTCTCTTTATTTCTTCAAGCTTTCGACCTTATCATTTTCGGTCCTCTTCAGGAAACTAAGTATAAATATAAAGTATCAATTCATTTTCACATAAATAAATATTGATAAAATCAGATTTTCACACTCACATTTGTCATTTTTGTAATGCTTTCTTTATCTAAATTGATTCGTCAATTACGTCACGATATTCAATGTCTTTTTTGTCCCCAAGTCATTTTTTCTTCATTCTCCATTCTTTTTACAAAATGTGTCCCTTATTAATTGTGTGCTTTGTCTTTGGGGGCGAAACGTGACTGATCAAGGAATTTCAAAAGTCTCCATAATCAAACTCAAACCAAAACAGATAAGATAAAATAAAAATAAAAATCGAGTGGCCAAAAACAATCAGGGCTTAGTATACGAACTAAAATGTAAGGATTGCGACTCTGTTTATATTGGGGAAACCAAAAGGAAATTGAAGACACGAATCAAAGAACACGAGAATAACATTAGACATATGGCTTCAACACACAATGTAGTAACTGAACATCGCCTAAAAAATAATCACAATTTTGACTGGAATAACACGAAGATTTTGAATTTCGAAAAGAATTATCAAAAAAGACAAATAGCAGAGATGATATATATTAAAACAAGAAGTAATAATATCAATAAACAGACGGATACTATAAAATTAAACGCTAATTATGACAAATTACTGAAGAAAATTGGATATTAAAACATTTCAATGAACTAGGATCGATTTTTTGGCCACTCGATTTTTATTTTCATTTTATCTTACCTGTTCTGGTTTGAGTTTGATCATGGAGACTTTTGAAATTCCTTGATCAGTCACGTTTCGCCCCCAAAGACAAAGCACGCAATTAATAAGGGACACATTTTGTAAAAAGAATGGAGAATGAAGAAAAAATGACTTGGGGACAAAAAAGACATTGAATATCGTGACGTAATTGACGAATCAATTTAGATAAAGAAAGCATTACAAAAATGACGAATGTAAGTGTGAAAATCTGATTTTATCAATATTTATTTATGTAAAAATGAATTGATACTTTATATTTATACTCAGTTTCCTGAAGAGGACCGAAAATGATAAGGTCGAAAGCTTGAAGAAATAAAGAGAAGAATAATGATCAAGATACTGACTTATTAATGGCTCCTAGAGATCAATTATGTTAATATATATTATTATTATTATTATTATTATGCAAACTCTAATCAACAAATCGATTAATTAAGGGGAAAACCCATGATATTGGCAAACGATATTTATGGACGGCAGACTTCCTCGCGTAATTTCGATGTTTACCAAGCAACTAGTTGGTATTCCGCGATGCGGGGGCACCCGGTTGTACCGAGCTTGTATACGCCGCTCGGAAAACGTGAACGCGTGAGCGGCCTGCCAGTGCGTGCACGATGCGTGCATCGCCAGCTTGATTTCGCGGCCCTAAAGGTCGCCGATACAGCTTACATAATTTCCTCGCCGTTCAAGCAAAAGTTCTGCGGTCGCCTCGGGCGACTCGGTTCGATAGGTCACGCGAGAAAAGAGCGACCCGAGATAATGGCAATCGCATTTTCCGGGTCGCGCGTTGAACATCATGTCCCAAAACAACTCAAATAGGTCGCAATCAACGAGAAAAAATACAGCCTGCCGTGGAAGTGTCCTTCTTTATCGTCCGGAATTTCGACTCTCATGAATTTGGAGGGCATATTTCCCGATTCTACCTCTTCAACTTCACGCTTTTTTCACCCCAAAGCCAAAGTTCATGCCCCTCTAATAATAGTCATCCGTTGCAATCAACCCCCGACGTTTATGCGAAATTCATGCACCTGAAAGATAAAAACGCGTCTGGGTCATCCAGACCATTTTCGAATCATCGATCCCGATGAATGCTTATCAATTCATGGAGTCTCGTCTCGGTGCGCTATTAAATAACCGAAATCTCGGCTTGGGTCAGCGAACCCCGGTGAGAAAAAGGACATTTGGGAATTTTTCATGGGCTTTCTCATCCCACCTTTTCACGATTCCGACTAGAACGGAAACGCATAACTGAACGTACACCCCGTCTGCTTGTAAAAGCAGTAACGGATTCGAGACCCGTGAAACGTGGCTGAATTCATAATCCGCAATGAGCGTATTTGTTCATTGTGAGGCGTCTTTTACAGCTCCATCAATTTGGCGAGAGGCGCTGAATATGAGCGCGTCCGTGCTTCCTGAACGTCGACGTTCAACGCGGATGGGTATCATGTTCAAGGAAGAGAGCGTGAATATTAAATGCTGTGTTTGTTTTGACGATTGAGCGATCAAACGTGAATTACTGCGAGCTTGTTTTGCGATCCTGCCATTTTGGGGCCTTGTAATCAGGCCCCTGCGCACCGGGCAGGGGGGGTTAATAGGACCCAACGAGATCTTTCAAACGACTTCGATGAAATGCTTCTGTTATTGGTTTTCTACGGGTTGATATAAATTTTGATATCTTGCATTGCATGATATTTTTTAGAAAACAGCGTCTAAATAGTTTTTTTATTTATTTCTGGTAGTTTTCGTAGATATCTTCTACGATTTGAAGGATTGTTCAGTATTTCTGAAACTATTCGTATTTTTCAAGATCTGTAAAATTTTACACGATTTTCTAGTCTTTTTGTATATTTCTAGCATTTTCATTGAAATTGTTATAGATTCTGGGAATTTCGAACTGTAAAATTTGAAGTTTATTCAATTTTGCGTGTTCGAAGGATTTTTCAGAAAACAGTTTCTCAATAGATATTTATTTCTTCTCGTATTTTTCGTGTTTCTCCAGTTTTTCTACGATTTGAAGGATTGTTCGGTATTTCGAAAAATATTTTTATTTTTCAGGATGCATAGAATGTTCCAGAATTTTCTAGTTTTTTTTATATACTTTAAGCATTTTAACATAAATTTTTATACATGGATTTAGAGAAATTCGAGCTCTTAAATGTGAAGTTCAATAAATTTTTCATATCCTATAAGAATTTTTCAGAAAATGGGTGTCTCAATCGATACATACTTCTTTCAGTATCAATCGTATTTCATCATTTTAACTACGATTTGAAGGATTGTTCAGTTTTCTTGTATATTTCTATATAAATTTCTGGAATTCGATGCTCTAGTTTTTAAAATTGTATAGATTTTTCAAATTCCATAGATATATACTTGTATTTTTCTATACACATGTACTTTCTTTTTGTGTTATCTAGGATTTATAGAATGTTGGAATATTACAAGGTTTTCTCAAAGATATCTCTTTGAATTTCAAGAATTAGATTTTCTAGGATTACTAGTTTGAAATATTTGCAGTATTTTGATCGATTTTGCAGAAAACAGTTTCTTCATAGATTTACAGTGTCTTTCATATTTTTTGAATTTTTAACAGATTTTTGAAATTTGATCATTTTCGAGTATATACCTATATGATTTTCTTTACACATATTTATATTATTAGTATTCAATGCTCTAAAAATCGGAGTTCCTTGATTTCTGTAATTACAGAAATTTTCGAAGGATCTAATAGTTTTTCAAAAAGAAGAAAATAATCTCTAGTATTTTTCGTATTTCATTTTTTTCTGTATTCATAAAATTACGCAATCTTTTCTAGCATGATCTATAGATTTTAGGGATCCTGCTATGGATTTTAAGAACCAAGGTTTCCAGTATTTTCATATATTTATATGCAGATTTATCAAATTTATTGCTAGAATTGTGAAAATTCCTAATAAAATGAAAAAGCATTAAACCTGTTGTCAATATTTGTACATAAATTACTAATCTATGACGCTGTTTCATCTAAAATTATAAAATTATACAATTTTTATCTGAAAATAAGGAAGACGAAGAATTACTTAAATCTAAGTTTCAAAAAATTCTTCAAAAAATTACAAATCGTTCTAAAAACTTGATGAGACAGACGTGAAATGAATAACACAATTTTCGTTACTTGTTACCAAAAAAAAAGGAACTCGTTCCTGTTATCTTTACTTGTTGATTAACGTAACGCGTTACGTTATCGTTTAACTAAAATATGTAACGTTTTTCGATACTATAATTAAAGTTAATTTATTGTATTTGCATTGCAGGCACTGTAAGCCTTCAAAAAAAAAAGTTGGTAAAGGGCCATACCTCCACCATTTGTTGATATTTTTTTCTCAAAACAATGTTTGTATATTAAAGTCGATAATATTATATCACAATAATATAACTTCCATGTAATGAAATTATGTGCTGTATACATTAAAAATAATCCAAACCGTCCTCAAAAAAGGCGTATAACCCTTAAAATCGTAAAATATGTGTATAGTGTAGTGATAAAAGTGTGTTTTTATTTATTTATCATGGATTAATTATACATCTCAATGTGGCAAAGAAATAATAAATGTGTTTTTCGCAATTGGGTATCTGTAATTATTGAGTTGCTTGTGTTGAATTTGTTAAAAAGATAACAAAGATTCAATATATAAAGTAGAAGTTGTTGGAAACAAATGATGTTTTGATATTGCCTCATATATTAGATTATTTTTTGATTAATCAATTTATTTATTTACTCATTAAAACTACATTTATTATCAACAGCACTATGAATGGACCTTGTACTGTCAAAGCAAAGCAATTTCAATTGCATGTTATGCTACAAGTACAACATAAAAGTTGACCCCCCCCCCCCCCCCCCCAAATACAGGTTTCTGTGCACGGGCCTGGTTCTAATTCATAGCAAAATTGTATAAAACGTTGAGTAGAATAGTCAGCCAACAAAGGTTAGTAAAAATTTACTGGTATAGTTATTAATCTTAAGTGCAGAGAGGAGTTTATTTTATTTTATTTCTCAGTTTGAATTAGCATAAAACTACCATTCATGAAAATATATTTTCTTAATTGAGAATTATGAAAGTGAGACACTTACGATCAGTACAAAATCACTCATTTAATCAGTGACTCTAGTATCATACTTAAATTAGTAATTTGCAATCGAATAAAAAAGAGTATTTCACTTATGTCTCTTAGTTTGAATAAGAAAAAATACTTATCAGCAGTAAAATTATATCAATCGAAAATAAGAAAAGTAAGCTAATGAAGATATGGAAAAATTCACTGCTACAATTACTGACCAACTTCAACTAATAAAATAAGTAATTTATGGTCAGAGAAGAGTGAAGGTCAGAGTTTAGTTTTTCTCTCTAAAATTTTGCTAATAGTAGAAAAAAAATTCCTCATTAAATTAGTGATTTGCACCTACTCACTGAATCAGTAAAAAACTCATGAGAATTCAAGAAATTCAAATGTTCATCTACCAGTCTGAAGTTTAAAAACGTACTGATTATTTTTGCCAGATCGAACCTTCGCACATTTCCAAGATGATCACCACTAAAAGAACAAAATAAAGAAAACGAGAAAAATGGAGAAGAAGAGAGAAATCGAAGTAGATGCGAGAGAACTCGTGGCACAAATATAAGCGCTCTCGGATCTCTCGTTAATATGCATGCTTCGTTACTTCCTGTTGCGTATTCCACGATATGCTTTGCGGCGAAACCCGTCCTGCCTTCGGGACGTTCGCGAGAGGACTTTTGCCTGCATCCGAATATAACCGATCCCGTGAGAACAATTTTTCGAGGTTATCTTTATTCCGGGGCTCATGACGCCCCGACATGCGAGGCTTGCTTTCTCGAGCCAAAAAATCGTGTGCTCTCTTTTCATCCTTCCTCGCATGCAGCCAAACAAATACTGCAATCTCCCGACTGTCATGCAAATGCACAAGTGTAATGATTGTCAATTAATTTAGTAATAAGAGGCTTCGGACGAGATGGTGACAATTTTCTTCTTCTTCAATTGTTCTTAAGTCTTCTTCTTTAAGTGGAACTTTATTGAAAAACGTAACAATAACGTAGTGATGATGAAAATTATTATGATATTCAATTTTCGTTCTAAATTTTGAATTTATTATTATTCAGTCAGTAGAATAGGTCATTGGTAAGTTTGTCAATTAGTAGTTCGTTAGTCATTTGGAATAATATGACGGAGAAGTGAATTTTGTAAAAAAGTGATGAATTCTACTAAAATACCACGTCTGACAAACTGAATCGACGCAGCGGTAAGAAATGAAGATTATAAAATAAAAATGTTGACGTCATTTTTTTTTTTTTTACTCAGGAAAGTATGGCGCCAGTATTACAAAAATCGAATCTGGAGCAGTCTACTCAGCAAGATGTTTTCCATCCAAAACTTTTGTAAAAAAGTGATAAATTCTACTAAAATATCACGTACGGCGAACTGAATCGATGCAGTAGTGTTATGCAGAGAAAATATAAATGTATTATTGAAAAAGTTTAAACAAAATTTTACTAATCGTCACAAAGAATTAAACAATATTGTAATTGTATGATTTCTCAATGTCTTTTGAAAATTTGATTCACTATTTACATTCTTAAATTTTCAGCCCTGCCTTCCCTTATTAGTGACAAGTATGACAAGATTGTTAGCTGGCGATTTAAATATTTTCATAACAATTTAAACGTTATTAGTTATTACAATATTTCCTCATAATATTAGTCAGACTTGGAGGAATAATAATTCTTTTATAGTTTGAAAAATATCTACGTGGGTGTATCACTGTTATATAATTGTATAAATTAAAGAAAATTTATTTATTTTTTTTTTACTATTTTATAAACATTCAAAATTTTTAACTTGCAGACTGAGTGGCGCCTTCTGTATGACTGGTCGTGCAATGCAGAATGCAGAGTTGAAGGTATTAGAGTTTGTAGAAATAATTCCTATAAAATTTAAATTTTTTTTTTAAGCTGAGCAGAAGATAATAAGTTTTTTGACAAAGTTGTAATAAACATATGCATCAGGATCAGTTGAAATTTCATGAGTTTTTAAAGTTTGGATGAATAATTGTTACAAACTTGAAAAAAATTAAAGGTTATTGATTACTTCGTTGGACAATTTTATTTTTCGTTTGTTTAAACAATTTTTTATGGAATATGTGTCAAAAACTTTCATTACAAGAAGTTGCCTGTAAAATTCTTAATGATGATTACAGTTTACCAAATTTTTGCACATTACAATTCATTTTGAAAATTTTATTTATTTAACACAATGTTTACAATCTCAAAGTTTTAATGCTTTTCAGGTTCACAACATTCTTGTATGTGAAAAACGAATAGATGCTATTGCAAAATTTTTTGTCTTTTATCTTCGTCTAAATCATTTGGATTTTTTGATATTTTGTATTATACTCAATTTTTTAGAATTTGATACAAAATTTAGAAAAAAATTACAATACTTTGCACGTTTCCAAAAAAAAAAACATAAATATGTCTTATTTTGTACCATTTATTACTTACGAATTTCGTGCAATTTTTATGACCTTAAAAATTTTCTATCGTTCTTTCCCATTTATCAATACTTAAAAAATTTCAGGTATATTACAACGTATGTCTACTAAATGAATTTTGAATGTTATAAAAATTTCTTTACCTTATTTTTCCATCATTATCATCTTCCTTAGATTTTCAATGAAAATACAACTACAATATCTCGTATTTTATTATTGTTTATTATCATTATTTATACATAATACATAAATTATGAATAATTTCTGAATATAATTTTAAATATGACAATTTATAAGAATTTCACAGACTTTTTCACTGTATTAAATTTGTAATGCTCTTCACTCTTACGAAAATTTTCAAATTCTCATAATGATAACGAACTTTTGGAAATTTATCAAAAATTATTAAAATGTGTCTTACGTATAGAAAGTTAACGAAATTTTGCAATACTTACCCAGCTTCTAAAATGTCTGTAAAAAATAGAAAAAATAATAATATCAGGCACGTTTTGAAGGAATCATACAAACTAATACAGCTATTTTAATCACTATGACTTTTTTCTGAGATTTTTCAAAGTTTATGAATTATTTACAATTTTTTACTTACATTGAAAATTTTGCATGTTTTTCTAATATTTCAGAAATTTGAAAATGTCAAACATCATTTATCACATAAACATTTGAAATGTTACTGAATATTCCGTAATTTTTTTATTATTATGTATTAGAGATGTTAGATTTTTATAAAAAAATTCATCAACATTTTCATGCATATTTTAAAGAAATTTCGAATTATGACAGTTTACTATATTTAACGTTTTTATTTTTATAACAAATTTTTAGAATTCCATAGAATTTTTCACAATCTGTATATGCTCTTCGATTTCACAAAAGTTTCAAAATTAGAAAGTGAATAAAAATTATTGTAAATTTTTTAAATTTGATTACAATTAACTACCCTGTACAGATTGTTCGAAATTTTTTGAATACTTACCATCACGTTTTTATGAGCTTTATGTAAAAATGAATAAAACGTTTATGATATGCATAATTCATTGAAACATAATAATTAACACAGTCCACAAAGTTGAAAATAAATTTTATAATAATCTATGAAAGTAAATAGTATATAAAAAAAAATCAATTTCAATCCTCATTACCGAACTGAATGGTTTGTTCATCTACGACATTAAAAAATTTTAAGCCATGAATAACCTTTCAAATGATATAAAAAATTCATTTTAGTCATCAAAAATTCTACTCAGTTTTATATTATTTGATAATTTACCATATTTACCACAAAATATCGTTCCACCATAAAACTTTCCATAAACTCTTTGCTTTCATTTCAGAACATACGTCAACCAAATTTCCAAAGTATCGATTGTTTTTCATGACCTTGATTATTTCTTGGCATGTTCATAGTTTCATATCCAATTCGTGCCAATCCAACTTGTGAAATTTTATCTCTTCGTAAATTCACGAGTGGCATTTATAAGAACATTATTCGTATGATTTCATTTGCAGGTCACGGAACAATCACGAATTCTGCTTCAAATACCACGTAATACAGTCGAAGTTAAAACAAAGTCATTTTATTATATTTTCCTTGTACGCCTTGCTTCGACAGCGAACTCTATTCTTTTGGAGTCGTTCCAAAACTTTTTATTTGCCTTCGTAATCCAATCTGAAATCGACGTACTTTGCTTTCAAAGTGGGCGTTCAAAAAATGTGGAATCAGAGATTCTTCCTGCAATCCATGACTGTCTGGTCATGAAAAGACATATAATTTAACTTATAATGTGATATTCTGAAAAAAAAAAAAAAAAAAAAAATTTAAGCAACAAGGATGCGAACACAGGCGCGCAAGAGTAGGATTCTAACGACTTGACCACAGGACCAACTATTTTTAATTGTCTTTTTTTTATTTTAATCAATTTCTACATCTTTATATTGAAAAATTGAAGAAGTTACTGAAACGACAATTCCTTTAATCACCAAAAGTTGCAAATCTCTTGTAAACTTGCCGGATCGATACCCGTTGAGCGTCTCTCGAGATGGTGCATTGTAGGGAAAAGCTTTGAAGAAAAATAATAAAACCTGAAAAATCCAAGTTCTCCAGGGAAAGCAAACTGTTATGCCGAAGAAATAAGTTCTCAGAAGCAACGAAAAGTTGCAGGCGAGATGAAAAGTAGGCGAAAACCTGTTGCTTTGCCACAATAAAGCGAGAAGCGAAGACTCGGAATTTCGCGAGCTTTTCCCAAGTGGAAAAACGAGTTGAGTAAAAATTCGCGACAATCGCGTTATCTGCGCGTAAAAATCGAGGGAAATCTTTCCTCGGAGCTTTGGAATTCGACGTTACTTGGGAACTGATGTTTATTACTTTTTCGTTTCAAGAGTCAAATATTGTACAAAAAGGGGAAGTATGAAATGTTGGCAATATTTCAGCATTGGAAGTAATTCTGAAAAAAATTATGCATTTTGTTTGTCCGTTTATTAGCTTTCAATTTACGATACTTAAAAAAGTATTATAAATCTTGATGATTTGGTCAATATTTCATATTTTTTGTATAATTTTGCATGAATTCAAAATTCTTTATGTCTACTTGATTTTTTTGAGTACATAGATCAATTAGGATATAAATAAATAATTTAACAATCGATACGTTGCCTACTTCAAGTACTCGACCACTAGTGGGTAATTTTCATTCATGGCTGTGTGCCATGTTACCCCACGAGATTCAATGTCCTTTTCTTTTTAAGAGTAAGCAGAAGCTACAATGGATTCTGACTGATTCGTGATTTTCAAGCATTTCTCGCTTTTTACTGCGATTTTTCATTGAATGATAGTAATTATAGCTATTTCATTATTGTAAAAATAATAATCAATCAAAATTTTTCTAGAAGACTCACTTAAACTTGATTTGAAGCATCTTACTATTTGGAGCCATAATTTTAAATTTAACTTTATTTCACGTCATCTATATTTCGGCCTGTCATCAGCATCATTATCATCAATATTATTCGTATCAGTAAGTATCATTTTATGTACTCAAACTTTCGTACGAGTTTTTCGTTTTATTTGAAGGCTTATTTCACATTATTATAGGTGGTGCATCATTTGACTCGAAAAATGTACTACCTAAAATAGATTTTACGAACTGAGAAAATTTGTAAACTTGACATACATGTTATTTTATTAATTTAATAACTATATTTCAGTTGTTTTTAATGAACCCCTTTAAATCGATACAAAATTATTATACGAAAAGTTGATGCTCGCTTAGTTTATGGCGAAACATCTTACGCAGACAACTACTATAAGTTTTCAGAAGTTAACATAACCCATTGCTAAATTTACTAAATGGATAGGGTCTCTCGCTGTACGATTCAATAATTTATTCGCGCATATTTTTATTACAACAATGAACAATATTAAAATCTCTTAAAATATTGAATATAAAGACGAAAATGATTTCTGAATTTAAAAATTATACGTTTTTTAGAGTCCCGAGTCGCATATTTTTCAAGTTCGTAAATAATGAATTTCAATTTTTGTGATATTCAAAAGTTTCTGTGGTATTTAAATTTTTTTTACTAGTACTTTTATTTATACAACGTCAAAGATTTTCTGATATCATATCAATAAATATGTATTTCGATAAAGGTCTCAAGAATACAATATTCTACAACAAAATTTTGAAAAAATTTAGTTATTTCGGTAGGTTTTTATGAAAGTCATAAGCACACGAATGAAAAATATTTCATAAATTTATAAAATTTTCCCATCGTATGTCATTCATCAAATTTTGTAGTAGTTTCTGGTATTTTTATAAATTTATAGTATTTCTTTGAATTATTCAATAATTTGTAAAAATTGATGCTTTCGCATCAAAACTTTTAACGATTTTGAATGTGTAAATTTATTTATCAAAAAAAAGAATCTTTTACATGAATTAAAATATTCATACTTCATTTTTTTTTTTTGGTATTTCTACAATTAAAAGTATGTTTGATTGTAGGAATTGTATAAATTAAATTGAATGTATTTTTATTGTTTTCTATATCAATTCTAAGAATAATTTTTAGAGTCATGCAATAATTGTATAATTATGGATATAACTGTATTATAAATATTCTCGAAGGCTAGAAGTTTTAGAAAATTTAAAGAAAATGATATTTACATAATTTTGATGTATTAGAAGATTTCTAGTTTTATTGTTTTTTGCATTTGTCTAGTATAATCTACTAAACTTTAGAGACTTTCTTAGTAGTTTTATATATTTCTTATATTATGTCATACAATGATTCAAAAAAACTTGATGCTCCGAAATACGGATTCCGATCTATTATCAGTAATTCCATAAATCAATGAGAACATTACATTGCTAAACATTTTTCATGCTGTATTGGGTTCTTGTTTTTTTTTCAATTTTTAAAATACCTAAAAGATTTTTTCGCATTTTCCAAAATTTTGAAAGAGTAATAGTATATCCAGAATTCGATGCTCTGGAATTCCAAAATTTACAGATCGTTAGAGGCATTTGTCCAGATTTAAAAAAAAAAACAGTAATTTTCAAAGGATTGAATTGCTTCCAGTATTTTTTCCACAGTTGATTTAATTCGAAAGATCTTCTAATACTCCAATTTGGATTTTACATGGAATTCTAGAATATGATGACCTAGGATTCAAAGTTTTTGAAATTTTTTTAGATTATTCACTGGGTTGCAACAATTTTTCGAACTTATATTTTCTACGTAATCCTACGTTTCGATCATTTTCACTTAAAAAAATATATATAACCAACGTTTTCGTGCATTTTTTTGTATCTTATATTTGTATTGTTTATTGGTGTAACTTTTTTCATGAGTACATGAAGTATTATTGTAACTTATTTTATCCGAATTTCGGAGGAACCCTTTAAATCCCCCATGCCTACGCACCTGACTGTCAACGATCCATTATTGTAATTGTGTCACGTAGATGACTCGGAGCCAATAAGGTTGCAGACAAAAAGTTGTTGTTTGTTACTTTCTATTACTCGTATGCACTTCATTCCATTTCAAGCTTTCGATCTTTTATCGAGATCCTCATCAGGTGTCTAATAGATTGATAAAAAAATCGAATCGTCTCTTCTAAACATTGATGAATCATTTAGTAACGTTATTTTTCTCAAATTGGTCAGAATATTGTCAGAAAAATTTTATCTCCACACCAGACTTCAATCAAAATGTATAGTCCCCAAGTATGTTAACCTACTTGGAATCTGAAATATGCAATATTCAAGAAAATCCACGCATTCCGATTTCATTTTATTTTTTCAAAATATTCTGAATAGTCATCAATCGCTCCATTACGCTCCAATTATCAACGCTTACGATCTCAAAGCAATAATTCACCGGAAACGGACAGAACCTCACCAAGCAGAATTAATACGAAGCCCTTTTTGCACCATTGAACTCACCGGCCGATGTGGAAACAGCCATCGCCACGGATTACACGGTCGTATTAGAACGGCGTTAGCTCACGAAACAATGAACTGCAACTATTGATTCTCGATTTCAATGCAGGACGAGAGAGATAAGGGCCATCCCTTTATCGCCAGTCACGATTGCCTACCAGATAAAGACATCCTACACGCGCGTCTTTCCGACCGCAGATGTTTTCCGCAAGATTATTGCTCGGAATTAGAGCCACCGCAATTACCGTAACCCTTTGAAGGCGGCAAATGAAAGCTACAATACGTGGCTCCTCCTTCCATTATTTATCCTCCAACAACGGCATTCTTCAAAGCCGCAAAAGCCGGCGCCTCGCGGGAAACGAGCTCGTTTTCATGCGCTCGATGGAAATTGATAACTCGGATAATTAAACCGGAAAAACCAGGCAAGGGCGAAAATCCATCCCGGCCTTTTCCGCGATGAATCGCGAAATTTCGGGGCCGGTTGTCATAAACACGGTTCTACTTTCAGCGCGTTTTCCTCCGTGACGAGAAAGTTTCGGTCCAAACAACGAAGGTAAAAGTATTACATTCGTGATGAATTGTTCTTGTATTTCTAAATAAAAAAAGAAAAAGATGCTACTCACCCCATGATACTTACCCCGATGACGGAGAATTCAATTTTTCTTCCTGCATTTCCAGTCTCACCTGCAAAACTGGTCCACACAATCCGACCTCTGCTTCCTATTTCTCTTTGAACATCAGATTCTAATTCAGAAGTCCCACCATCGCGCGTAAATCCGACTGTTTTATTAAACACGATTTTCCTTTCAGCGCCGTTTCTTTGTACCGCTAAAGGATTACACGCGAAACAAGGCTCGATTGCACACATCACACGTATCCCCGAGTAAAACGAATTCCATCTCTTGCTGATTTATTTGCACATCCACTGCTCTAAATATAGATACATTAGGTAGTCTAACGACATAGCTAATACTCCGAATGTATATACACACCCCCCGATTCATTTATTTTCTTGTGTGCATATTGATTATCAATTGTCAGTATCAATCTTGTCATTCTCTCCCCTGCGGAAAAACAAAATAACGGACGAGTTTTTGCACATTTGAAAATGTCCGATCTGGAGCGTTGAGAGATGTCTCAGGGAGATCTTAGGGGTCTCTACTGGCACCTTGGATGAGCATTGCTGATAGGGAATATGGACAGGATGCATAAGTTGGCTTGGAATTAACCTAGGCCGATCCGGTCCGAAGTAACAGAACCTGGACAAGCTGAATTCGGCCTACATCATGACAATTCGGACGTCTTATGAGATTTGCCTACACCAGACCGGAATCAAACAACTCCGGAACTCAGTGGATGTGGATGGATATGAGCGGGTCCGATTGTTCTTCAAGTGACTAGGAATTGACGCGACTAGATTCAAGCGCATATAAAGTAAACATATTCTAGAACCGTTGTGCTACGCCTACGATCGTCCAATCAGATCCACTGACATCCATTCCACGTCCACTAACCACAGCTGGAAAAAGATGGACGTCCATTTTGATGTGCACATGGATGAATGGGCATTCTGACCGAATGGGATGGAAGAACGAGGTGTTTAAATAGGATGACTTCTTGAACCGTCAAATTTGGGCCTTCCCATTTATCCATCCGGACCGTCTAATGGATGTCCATCTGCTTTCTTCTGCAGATGGGCCGTCCTCTCCAAATCGATGTTGAAACGCCATCCAAAAAGAGGTTTTCACGAAATGCTCATTGCGAACTCCCGGTATCTCTCGAATCTCCAGATTTGTCCGTTGAACTCTTTGGTCTTCGGAAACCGAGTCACAGGAAACTCTCCTTACGCGGATTGGGTTCGTCCCCGGGATCTTTGCACACATTGTCCCGGGCTTTTTCCGTATCCCCGGGTTTGACACCGTAATTGTTCACGGGGTCGCCGTATTGGCTTTGGTAGAACTCTTCGCGCATGATGTTGTTGAGGTTGTAGCACCGAAAGAAGAGGATTTCCTTGAATGGCTTGCGAAAGTCACGGTTCAAGGTGGCGTAGATGATGGGGTTCAGGAGGCTGTTGCAGTAGCCCAGCCAGAGGAAGCAGCTGGTGACCACGGGGGGCACGTCGATGCCGTCCTTGGAGAAAGAGCGAACCAGGGCGAGGACGAAGAAAGGCAGCCAGCAGACGGTGAAGGCTGCCATGATGATGCCGAGGGTGATGCTGGCCTTGCGTTCCTTTGCCAGTTGGAAACGGAGCTTCTTCTTGTGGGGCGAACTGGAGAGGCTGTAACTGCTGTTGAGGTGGTTTCGGACGATTGTGGACTTGATCACGGGAAGGGGTGTCGTGGTGGCCGAAGAAATGGGCTGCTCGGTTTTCTCGGCCTTGGGCAGCATCGGGCACTGGGACTCGTTGCTTTTGCGTGGGCCGTAGTATTTCACATTCTGGACACTGCACTGTTGAAGAGAAAAAAGAGTTATTTTGGATTGGAGATTACTTTTGAAGGGAACATCTATGGTAGATAGAGGGTTCAGGGAATTTTTAGCCAGGAATGAGTGGAAGGTTTGTTTTAGGGATTGAGGTTGGGGATGTTTTGTTTTGGGACGATACATTACTAAATTGGACGAGGTAAATGTTATGATGAAAATGAACTTTGAGGTTGCTTTTGAATATCGTATTGTGAGGTCAGTCGTATATATTGCATCTTCTGATGAATTTTTTTTCTCTTCTTTTGTTTTTTCACAATAGAGGCACCATGAAAAGGGACGCAAGGATGGTTCGGGAAAAATCCCCGGTTTCTGGAGGGGAGGAAGGAAAATGAGATAATGGTCATTAGCTTGTAACTGGGTTAGTCCTGGTGTTTTGAAATTCTCAGCTGTACAATGTACTTTTTGTTTATTTCTTGCGTTTAAGATAGTTGATAATTTTTTTTGTTTCGATGATTTGAGAAAATAATGAAAACCTTTCTCATTCTGGAAGAATAACTTTATGAATGATTTATTCTGCATTCAGAGGTGGAGGAACTCAGTTTCTTCGTGATGGTGGAATTTACGAAGACTCGAGCGACCAAAAAAGGGAGTTCATTATTTCTTCGAATTTTAAAATAAATTACCGATTTTTTTCATTTTTCAATGAAAATCAGGAATTATGTATAAGTATCAAAAAATTGCGACAAATATTAACAAGTGCAATAAATTTTTATAACATAAGTTTTTGAATAGTTCGTGATATGTTTGAATTTTGTTAAAAATCGAAAAAAAAGTAGAGATTCTTGAAGACAGCCAATGATGCTTCAATATAAGAGACATTTCTGCAATTTTAGACGATATAGATAGATGATAGATTTTGTGATTGAAGAATATTTCTTACATACAGTAAAAGTACACAAACTATGTAATATTCTTAAAATTAAAAAAAAATTGAAACATTGTCGATCCTACAAAATTCGTCTATAATATAGAAAATTTGGAAAAGTTAAAAACATTGAAAAGTAAAAAGAAAATCAATCATTAGAGAAAGTTTAAACACTTAAATTCCAAAAACTATCGATGAATTTTATAAATAGTAGAATATTTAAAGATTCCCCTAACGCACAGAAATATTTTTGAACCTGTGAAATTTTCGGAATTCAAAAAAAGTGTGATCATACAGAGTTTGTTACTGATTTTGAAAATTTCAATGGAAAAAAAATTTTGAAAATTATTCATTGTTATTTTATAGTGGAAATTTCAAAGATGGTCAATGACTCCGAAATAATTAAAAAATCTGTAACACTTTATAAAATACTGATGAATTCTGTAGATTGTAGAAAATTTGAAAATAATGTAAAACTACAGAAATTTTGTAATTCTTTTGAGAATAAAAGATAAAAAATGAAAAAACTAAGAATGTTTAACCTTACACAGATTTAAATAAATATCAATAGTATCGAAGATTTTGAAAGTTTCACAAATATAAAAAAATATTCATCGTTTGTCAATAGTCAACTGAAAATTTAAAGAAGAATGAAGAGTTTTAGAAAAATTCGATAAATATTGTACATTTTGCAGAGAATTTTTAAAGATTTTCCACTAATTGTGAACTATAGAAATTGAGTGATATGTTGAAAATTTTTGAAAGTCTGAAAACGTTCTATCGTTCGAAGATAGTCAATATTTTTACAAGTCTCAACAAAAACCTCGGAATCTTGAAAACGTTCATGGAAAATTAAAAAAAAAAAAAAATTGAAAGTATGACAGTCGAAAATTGTAGGAAATTCGAAAAAACAGTAGGATTTTCAAAAATTTTGATGAATTTTATAAATTATGTTTTCTACAACTCAAAATTTTGTCAGAAGCGGATTATTCACAATATAAATAAATAAATACGAAAAAAAGCAAAATTTCACTATTCCTAATGAATAACGACTTGAAAATATTTTCATCTATGTATCTTTTCCAAAGTTGTCCGGGGAGTTAGCAGATTGTACGTAAAAACATTCGCAATATTCAGGCTGGATCGTTCTCTGCGCTCGTTGCTCCGTTATTTTTCTCGAGAGTGCTGAGAATGATAAGTGAGTAGGATCAGCTTGCAAGTGCTGATAAAGCTGTATGCAATCCGTTACCAACACAATATTTCATTAAAGCTGGAGAACTGCCAGTAATTGAAGATTTTGAAAAACGCGCATAAAAATCACTGCTATGATTTACATATAAACACCACTATTACATAACTTTCCAACACAACACGTTTTTTCGAAAACTTTCTTTGTTTCAAGAAAAAATATGTCCCATCAAAAGTTTTTTATATGAAATGTAGAGCTTTGAAAAAGAAGTAGAAATTTCTAACGAAATCGAAAATTCTTTTCAGGACATTGTTTTGTTACAATATTGGAAGATATTATCATACACGAACTTTGTATTCTGACATAAAAATATTATGTTACATGTTTTATTCCGTATTTGAACCAGCTTAATGTCGTGCTTGCATCCGCAATACTATCGAGTGATATAGTGAGTGTGATAGTGAATTCCGATGTGCACGCTATTACTGGCAACAGACTACCACGACTTGACGCAACCGCGATTACGTTCATGTCTACATTCAGTAACCCACGAATTTTATTGGTATTTTGTAACCGCTTCTCTTCGTAAATTGCTTGAAAAACGACTTCCTTTCCATGCTCTTTCTTATCTTTTTTTACTGTGCCATCTAGTGTTCCAGAGAAAGCCTTCCAGAGAAATAGAAATTCGAATGATTTATTTCCAGACAAATCTGGCACGAACGCAAAAATGAACAAAATTTAGTAGCTAGGAAATACAGAAAAATTGTATTATATATTTACACATATTTTTCGGAGAAGCTAGAAGCATAAAATTCAAACGGAATTCAGAATAACAAGAATTCAGAATTTAAAATAATTATGTAGGAAAAACGAAAAAAATTAAGAATTGAGAATCATTAGAACGGATTTATAATTATTTAGAATTATTAAAAAAAAGAAGCTGAAATGTTGTAACCATATAATAACTAGAAATAGTACGAACTTTTACATGTATAAAGCTTCATGAGAACTTGAATTTGGAATTGCAAGATTATTTTTAAATTTTTTAATGTAAGTACTATGGCGTTTTTCGATCATTAGTGGAAAGTTTTTAACCCACATTTAGAATACTCGAAAAATATCAGAGAGTAATCAAAAAATTGTACGATTTCGACAAAGTTAATGGAGTTTTGAATGTGTTGATTAGCGAGTCCGATTTCAAATTGTCAAACGTGGAGCTTAGAAATGGTATCTCGTACCTCGGTCGAGGCGCTCGAACTTCTGTGCTGCTTTACGGGCGAATTTCCGTGTCCCGTTTGGATGTCTGCATTTGATTGGCGACTTAATGCAGAAGGCGGTAGATCATGAGCGGGCTCCACGTCCAAGTAGCAATGCGCCTCGAGGTGACTCTGAGCTTTCCTCTCGTCCAGGACTATTC
Organism: Platygaster robiniae; assembly: GCA_028476575.1. Lineage (NCBI taxonomy): Eukaryota > Metazoa > Arthropoda > Insecta > Hymenoptera > Platygastridae > Platygaster > Platygaster robiniae. The sequence continues at coordinate 937,423 of CM052022.1, forward strand.
TCCGGGCCGCTCGATGAATTTTGTAGTACACCTGCAAAACCCGATTCCCTTCATTTGCATGCACTTGTGGGATTAGTTTTTGTTGTAATCAACGCTTTCTTGTGCTTCCCGGCGAATAGCTCGAGGCTTTTACGTGACATAGTTTGCGCGAAAATGTTGGAACTCGCCAGAGAAAACACCGGCTGCAAATTATATTATAGTATTGTTTTCATGGAAATGATAAGTTTTTCAATCAGTTTTGGAAAAGGCAACTTTTTCAAGTATTTTTTATCCAGACTAAATGTTTTTCTTTCCACTGTTGGCATTTTTTCATTTCCAGACAGGCCCGTGCGGATGGGGGGGGGGGGGGGGGGGGACGAGATCTTTCAAATTTCGATAAAATGCTTCTATTATTGGTTTATAGATTTGATGTGGATTTTGATATCTTGCATTGCGTGATATCGAAAAACAGCGTCTGAATAGATTTTTATTTGTGATTAGTATTTCTCGTACATATCTTCTACGATTTGAAGGATTGTTCAGAATTTCTGAAACTATTCGTATTTTTCATGATCTATAAAATGTGACAGGATTTTCTGGTATTTTTATATATTTCTAGCATTTTCATTAGAATTTTTATAGATTCCGAGAATTTGGAACTGTAAAATTTGGAGTTTATTCAATTTTACGTGCTGAAAGGATTTTTCAAAAAACAGTGTCTCAATGGATATTTTTTTTCCTAGTATTTTTCGTGTTTCTTTAGTTTTTCTACGATTTCAATAATTGTTTAGTATTTCTGAAACTGTACGTATTTTTCAAGATCTATAATATGTCACAGGATTTTCTAGTATTTTTAAATATGTCCAGCATTTTTATTTGAATTGTTATAGATCTCGAGAATTTCGAACTGTAAAATTTGGAGTTTCTCAAATTTTACGTGTTAAAAGGATTTTCAGAAAACAGTGTCTCAATAGATATTTATTTTTTCTAGTATTTTTCGTATTTTTCCGTTTTTTCACGATTTGAAGGATTGTTTAGTATTTCTAAAACTATCCGTATTTTTATAGATGCATAAAATGTTGCAGGAGTTTCTAGTATTGTTATATACTTCAAACATTTTGATAAAAATTTTTATAAATGGATTTCGAGAATTTCGAGCTCTAAAATGTAGAGCTTAATACATTTTTCATGTTCCAAAAGAATTTTTCAGAAAACATGTGTCTCAATAGATTCATATATTTCGTTCAGTATCCTTTGTATTTCTTCAGTTTTTCTACGATTTGAAGGATCGTTCAGTTTTCTTGTATATTTCTGTATAAATTTCTGGAATTCGATGCTCTAGTTTCGAAAGTTGTATAGATTTTTAAAACTCCATAGATATATACTTGTATTTTTCTATACATGTATTTTCTTTTTGTATTTCCTTGTATTTATAGAATTTTGGAAAATTTCAAGGTTTTTCCCAAAATATATCTTTAAATTTCAAGAATCACATTTCCTAGAATTGGAAGTTTGAAATATTTGCAGTATTCTGATCGATTCTGCAGAAAAACAGTTTCTTTATAGATTTAAAGTGTCCTCAATATTTTTTTCTTTTTTAACAGATTTTCAAAATTTGAACATTTTTTTAGTATTTTTATGCTTCTCTATACACATATATCATTAGAATTCACTGCTCGAGAAATCAGAGGTTCTGGATTTCCGGAATTACAGAAATTTTCGAAGAATCTAATAGCTTTTGAAAAAAAAGTATATAATATATTTAAGTATAAAAATTCCGTAAGGTTTTCTAACATGATCTCTAGATTTTAGGGATCCTGCTATAGATTTTGAGAACCAAGGTTTCCAGTATTTTCATGTATTTCTATGTAGATTTCTAAAATTTATTGCTAGAATTGTGAAAATTTCTAATAAAAGTGAAAAAGCATGCTTAGTGTCGATATTTGTTCACAAATTACTAATACATCACTCTGATTCACTCAAAATTATAAAATTATACGATTTTCATCTGGAAATAAGTAGGTAAAAAAATTACTTATACCTAAGTTTAAAAAAATGTCTTAAAAAGTAACAAATCGTTTTATAAACTTGATGGGACAGATGTGAAACGAATAACACGATTTTCGTTACTCGTTACCAAAAAAAAAAGGAACTCGTTCCTGTTACCGTTACTTGTTAATCAATGTAACGCGTTACGTTATCGTTACACTAAAAAATGAAACGTTATTGGATATTATGATTTTAGTTGACTTATTATATTTGCATTGCAGTCACTGCAAGCCTGTTAAAAAAAAAGTTGGGAAAGGGCCATGACTTCGCCATTTGTTGATATTTTTTTCATCAAACAATGTTTGTATATTAAAGTTGATAATATTCGATCACAATTATATAACTTCCACGTAATAAAATTATGTGCTATATGCATTAAAAAATAATCCAAACCATCCTCAAAAAACGTGTATAACCATGTAAATCATACAATATGTGTATAGTGTGTTAATAAAAAGTGTTCCTTTTTTTACTTAGTATGCAGTCGTTATACATCTAAATGTGGAAAAGAAAAAATAAACGTGTTTTTCGTAATTATGTATCTATTATTATACAGTTGCTTGTGTTAAATGCGTTGAAAACATAACAAAGATTCAATATATAATGTAGAAGTTGTTGAAAATGAATGATGTTTTGATATCGCCTTACATATTATATTATTTATTGACTCATTAATTTATTTATTTACTCATTAAAACTACATTTATTATCTACATCACGATGAATGGATCGTGCACTGTCAAAACAAATCTATTTGAATTGCATGTTATTCTAGAAGTACAACACAAAAGATGAACCCTCCCCCATTCCTTAAATACAGGTTTCTGTGCACGAGCCTGATCCTAGATTCTACATTTAATTTCTTCATCGTCAAAGTGCTTGGAAAAAGACCCTTTGCATTCATGAAAACATTCCTCTTCCGAGTCATTCTATGAAAATATCTGAGTAGCATTCAGTTAAAGGTTCGCAGCTTCTCTTAAGCGCATAATTTGCCTCCAACTTTGGGTAGTCAAAGCGTCGAGAGATATTTTATGCATTCAGTGGAATAGGTTCATTCTCTAGCACACCTCACCATTTAGGGGTAGATATATTTTGCATGACAGATTCTTGACGGGCGATGCTCTCGTAATATATATGTATAGCATTCAGGTGTAGATCCCCTTAACTGGAGATGAACATTATTCCGGATGAATTTCTGGAGAAGGATTTCGTTTTATTTCGCATTCTTTGTGAGGAATTATCGCTTGGAATTTCTTATTGAAAGGGAATAAATCATCATAAATTTATCAATATTTACATTCAAGAGAAAGATAGTAAAGAAACTTTTGCTTTTTTCTGCCAGATGCCTCAATTCTTTAAAACTTTAGAAGAAGAACTTTTCATTTTCATCAAACTCTATTCTTTTCATCGAAAATTACCTTTCTTCATAATCAAATAGGTAATCTTTCTGCATAAATCTCAACTTTGACGAGTATTCATAATTCGACAAGTAGGGTCACGTTTAGAGCAGAAATTTTCATTTTCCCGCTTTCGAGGTAAGCACGGAATTCGAGAAAAGAACATTCATCACAACTCTAGCGAGAAGTAGAGATTCGAGTAACTGCCCATCACAAATTGGCCTTCTTTCGAGAAAAGGGTAGAAGTTGCGAGTTTGGTGTAACTCACTTGGGCTCAAAATTGAACTCCATTCGTTCCCTAAAACGCCCACAAAATCATTAGTTCCAATTCATTGGTTTTACAGCGGCCATGAGATTTAGCACTCTGGAAGTTCGTTTTCGTTGGAAGACTAGGGAAATGAATATTAAAAGAAAAAGGATTTCGAAGTTTTGGCAACAGAAAAAAATAAGTAAAATGTAGAAGCTGTGGATTTTTGAGATTTTTGGTGTTTGAAAAAATTGTTTCAACACAGTTCCTTTAACACTATGAAATATAGGAAGAAAGAGTGCGTGGTTTTTTTGGCAACACCGTTTTGTAACCATGAAAGATTCTAAGTTTTTTTATAATTCATGGCATCTTTCGAGATATTTTACTATTTGATCATTTTTATGGTGTTTTGGTGGTTTTCGTAGTTATTTCTACCTCTGATTGCATTAAAGGATGTAAGAATATTGAGTAACTCAAGTGTTACAGAATCAAGTGGTTTTTATCATAGATTTCTTGTATTTATAGTATTTTTTATATTTTTCAGACATAGTGAAAATTTAGTAGGATTTTCTAGGTTTCTCGTAGTTACCTGGTATTTTTGAAAATTCTAATGTAGATATTTAGCATTTTATGCTCTATAATCTACATTTAAAATGATTTTCAGGTTTTCAATCTATCTTTTAAAAAGCAGCATCTTCATTGATTTCAAATATCACACAGATTGCTGAAACTATTTATTTATTTTGTATTTTTTCAGTTTTCATGAGTTTCATTAAATTTTCCAGTTGTTTATAGTTTATGATGTTGATTTTCAGAATTTAGTGCTGCATTATACGTTTTGAAAATTTCTATTACATACTCCCAGAAACGGTTAAAAAGTTGCATCTGTATATAAGATTTCAATATCTTAAAAATTTCTTACAGCATTACATTTTTTAATGTTATTCAGCATTTATGCCATTTCATTGTAATTTTAGTTCACTAATTTAAATTCTCAAGTATATTTCTAGAATTCTACATATAGTCTAAAGTTTTCTAGATTTTTAGCATTTCAAAAATTTTTTCAGAAAGTAGCGTTTTCATGAATTGAAAAATATACAAATTTTTAAAATTTTAAGTTTATTTTGTACTTCTTCAGTTTTCATCAATTTTATAAAAATTTCCAGTATTTTAATCAATTTCTATGTAGATATTTAGAATTAAAGGTTTTATGATAAAAAATTTTTAATATTTCTATTATTTTTATAAACTTCTGAGAAAACAATATACATTCATACAGTTTCGGTATTATTGATATTTTTTAGTATATATCATTAGTATTTTGTAAGATTTTATAGATTTTGTAGAAATATAACGAGTATTTTTAGAAATTTCGATATACATTTCTGGAATTTGATACTCTATAATAAAAAATTTTATAGATTCTTTGTATTTCAACCGATTTAAAAAAAAATTTTCACCATATATCTTGAATAAATAGTACACAGATTTCCAAAACATCGAATTAAGTTTGTATTTTTCAAAAATGTATTTATATATTTTATTTATCTTTCTAGTATTTTCACAGATTCCCATGTAGTTTTTACGAATATAATGGCCAAGGATAAAAAGTTAAATAGACTCTTGTTTTCCAAATTTTTTTGGGAAAGAACCATCTATAAATTTCAGCATTTTAAAGGTTCCTCTTATTTTTAGCCTTGTTCATATTTTTCAGCATTCATAGAATTCCGCTGTATTTTCCAGTATTCCTCTAATTTTCTAAAACTTTTACAGATTCCTTTGAAACTCATAATGTGTATATTTAAAGTATATCAAACGATTTTTTATAACGCTGATTTCTCAAGATTTCTACCGTTCCAAAAAATCCTTATTGCTATAGAATTTTTCATGTCTTTTGAATACTCATTGTTAAAACTATTTTCCGACATTTTCATGGATCTTTACCTAAATTCTTAGAACGAGATGCTCGAGAATCATCAATTCTTTATATTTTGAAAATTCTCAAATTTACGTATTATTCTGTTTGTTTCAGCACTTCAGAATGTTCAGCTCAATTTTTTAGTTTCTTTTCAGGACAAATTTAATGTTAAAAAGCAACGAGGCAAAATTAATATACTGCCCCCCCCCCCACCCACCCACCCACCCCAGTTACGACGTCCATGCCTTTAAATGTTCGCAAGGAATAATAAATGAAGAAAATCATGAAAATGAATAGTTCTGGAAGGAATTCCCGACAGTTTTGGAGGCCAAAAAATGTTGAATGACTTACGAAAATCATGACGAGAAGTGGTATGTAAAAGCTCATGGCCGTCGCGTAAATCTGGTACCAAAAATTTTGGCACACGCCGCAAATCCCTGCATCGAGATCCGAGGACTTGTGCTCGTTGCCCAAGTACAGCATCAAGGGCACGCTGATGCAGGCGGCGAAAATCCATACGAGGGCCACGTAGATTATCATTCTCAAGGGCGTTCTTTTAGGCCCATACTTCAAGGGCCTCGTGATGGCGTTGTACCTTGAAGCAAAAAAAGAGCCATCATTGCCTCCCCTCAAGACACCCTCTGAATGCCCTTCATCCCTTTTTTTCTTTTTTCCTCTTCTCGCGAGAAACGAGTTCAAGAGCCAAAGGTCTTGGGTAATTGCATAATTCATCAACCCAGCATGATTCGGGATCCCGAAAAATTCAAATTTTCCCTCGGGTTCCAGTGGCCATGAATATATGCACAACGAGCCGATGAATGTGACGGAAAATTTTGGGAAAACTGGGTCATGTAATTTTTGTGGATGGTATCGTTTCGTTGAGCAAATTGCAAGAAATTAAAATTTATCGACGATCCATGCTATATTTTCTCGATTTATAGAAATTTTTTGTATCCAGCTGAAAATTCGATGCATAAAAAACTTGTCAATAAGTTTGAAAACTTTTTGCAACAATGTGTCGGAACGGTTGACATGTGATCGATCATCGCGAACTTTTGGACCGAGGGCGAGCCGGAAATTTTTAATCCATTTTAATTAAGGCGTCTTGCATGTGAGACCAACTGTCGTGGCGTTTATCTTTCCTGGGAGGTCTATTATTCATTTGTCGTGGCCGCAACTGCAATCGGAAAATTGACGGCGGAAAATCTTTCATTCGCCGCGGGACAGCCGATTCGCGGCGACGGAAATGGGTATTCTCGGGACATAAAGAAGCGGGAAATCCGAGAATGAACGTGAATCTTCCGCTTCGAATCGGTGGATTTTATTTCGCTTTTTGACAAGCTTCGCCAATTGTAAGGCAAAAATCTAGTACCTTTAGAGATATGAATTTATTCATAAAATCACATTTATTTTTGCAATGTTTGTGAAGTTTTGGAGAAGGTTCATAACATTCAAAGGTCCTACTCGAAAAGAGGGGGAAGGCAGAAAAAATTTTCGGGAGAGTTTTTTCTGAAAAATCTATTTCGTCCGGGATTTCGTTATTTCTTATTTTTGACAATATAGTTACAAGAGAGTTATTTTTTTATTTTTCACATTTTCGAATTAAAAAGTTATTTTTCATGTTCGTGAATGACGAAATTCGATTTTTGTGATTTTTTGAACTTACTGAGGTATTTAAATTTTTTTTCTAATATTTGGGTGTTTATGCAACTTCAAGGATATTCTAATTATTTCTATGTAGCTTTCTAGAATTCGATGTTCTGCGATTCAAATTTCTAAAAAGTTTTAATATTTTGATAGATTTTTGAGTAAATTATAACCACACGGATTGAAAATATGTCATAAATTTATAGAATCTTATGATAGTGTATCATTTAATAAATTCTGTGGTAGTTTCTTGGATTTTTATAGATTCTTTAGTAATTCGACTTTGTAAAGTTTTCATATAACTCATTATAATATAATAAATTATATTATATTTTTATCAAATTATGCTTTTTTCCAAGGTCACTTCATAAAAAGGGCAATGTGTTATGAAGTGTTATTATTTTTCATAAACTGACTTTATACGAAAAGCGGAATTTGATAAAAAATACCGAAATTTTATAAGGAGTCTTATAAAAACTTTATAAAAACCCAAATTACTATAGATTATAATAATTCTATATATAGTTCAATAGATTTTTAAAAATTGATATTTAAGTATCAAAACTTTCAATGATTTTGAATATTTAAATTGATTCATCATCAAACAGACTCTTTTCTATAGATTTTGAATATTCATACACTTCATGTTTTTTTTGGTATTTGTAAAATTAAGTGTGTGTAATTGTATAAATTGTAGGAATTCAATTTGATGTATTTATATTATTTCCTATATTAATGTCAAGAGTGAATTCTAAAATTTTACAATTATTTATTTATGCATAGAACTAAAAAAACAAATATTCTCTAGGATAAGAAGTTTTAAAAAATTTTGAGAAAATTACATTTCTGTAGTTTTATGTGTTATAAGATTTCTAGTTGTATTTTTCTAGTATAATCTACGAAACTCTGAAGGATTTCTTAGTTTTATAAATTTCTTATATTTTTGTTAGTAACATTGTCACAATGACTCAAAAAAACTCGATGCTCTTAAATGAGGATTTCTATACATTGATTCTAAAATTTGTATAGCTAGAATTCCAAAATTTATAGATTGTAGAGGCATTTGTCCAGATTTTTCAAAAAACAGTTTTTTCATGTAATTCAATTACTTTCAGTATTTTTTCAGAGTTGAAATGATTCGAAAAATGTTTTGATACTTGAATTTGGATTTTATACAGTTTTTCTAGAATTTGATGCCCTAAAATTTAGATTTTTTAGCATTTTCGTAGGTATAAAATTGTTTCGATCATCCGCTAGGTATATTTTCTACGTAATCCTACGTCTTGATGAATTTTCACTTTTCGACTGAATGTCTCTATCACATATCTCGAATCAAGAAATAGCATTAACTTCTGTCCTCTGGGGAATCAGAAACAATAAGATAATGCAATTTAAGGTTAAGCATGAAAAAGACGCCAAAATAGTTTTTCTCATTATATGTTAGTAAATTATGACTTTTTCTCAAGAATCTTCTAGTATTGTCGCAATATTAAATTTTTCTGCTCTGCTTTCAACACATTTTGCGACCCAGAAAAACACCAATATCCTACAAACCTAGTTCCCATAAAATCTCAACCCTCCAGAATTTTTTTCTCGCTGTTCAAGACGCCTGCCTTTAAACACTTTTAAGTGATTTAACCCGACTTCTTAGATAGATTGCGAGTATATTTTCACTTGGCGCCCTCGCTAAAAAAGAATAAAGTACCTATAGAACCAATGTCAGGATTCAGCGCAAGTCAATCGTAAAGGCCATTAACGATAAGACGATAAGCAAGGAACTCGGGACCTCGGCAAGAATCGAATCCCACGGAACTTAATTTTTTCCAACCTCCCCCTCCCCCACCCCTCGACCCTTCAAGCCTCTTAAAGTCTCCATAAACACTTTCACGACAGCTGGATATTTTCTTTTTCCAAATTGAATTTGACCCTTTTTTCCGACTTCACGACATTTTTTTGAGAGTTCTTTCCACTCGAAACTGATGCAACTTTTTTTTTGATACACGTTGAAATTTCGCCATGAAAGTTTTCCTTGCGAAATTCCACTAAGCTGAAAATGTTTGCACGGAAATGATCTTGGGAAAATTTATTTTCCTTGTGGGTGAAAAACATGGGACGAGGAACATTCACCGCGGGAAATTGATTATAACCGCCGACTTTGTCTCAGGCGTTGAATGTAATCAGAAATTCGTGGCGCGTCAAGACCTGTCGATTTCCTCCGTTGATTTTCAGAGAGCTATTATACACGCTGTGATAAACACCTGAAAGGAATAGTTTTTTCACCAGCAACACCATTTTTTCGCACTTTGAGGAATAAATTCACTTAATTTTTGAATGAAAGATGAAAATTAAGGGATATCTCAGTGATGTACTTCGAAATGTTTCGAAACAATTGCAGAATACGTAAATATCATAATTGGAAACGATGTTCAACTCGCAATCAGACTGATCGAGAATTCTATCATTCACAAATCTACGAAACGTACAGAGCCTCGTTCAATTTTTCTCCCGGAAATGCAAGTTGATTTATTTATGCCTGCTCCATTTTCGTCTATAGAAACGTTCTTCCAACGTAACAGTACGAGTGAATATTTTATGCAGACTTTTATCTGAAATAAAAACCATTCAGGGAATTCGAAGGGCTCATATCGAATTGGATAAATGGCTCAGAGGACATAAAAAAATTGCAAACGTTTTCGTTTTTTCTTCATGATTCAAGACAAATTTGAAGAGAGGAAGGCATAAAATTGCGTTCTAATGTATGAAGAAATGATAGACTAGTCGGTAAAAAAACTCCCTTGAATTTTGTTTATTTCCCCTGCAGAAAGTTCACCTACAAATCAAAAACTGATTGTGTTACGACTTCATCTGCACAAATTGACCTTTTTTACGTTTCCCGATATTTTTTACAGCGGAGTTGAATTATCAACGTCCGGTTGAGTTAATAATCGCAAAAAGTGGACCGTCGTAAATAAAAGTGCACTCTATAGAAAACTGATAAAATGTTTATACCCCAATGGCCGAGGACAGTAGTAATGTACCTCGCGAAAAAAAGGGTAAATCCATAAAAAAGCCGAAATATGTCAGGGCGACCAACAAAAGACAGCGCGTGTCGACTGCAATCCGCGATTACAATAAAATGTTGAACCCTCGTCAAAAGAATGCCACGTAGTACTATATAGGTACGACGTGCAATACTCGAAACTATTGACTCTACGGGGGATAAAATCTTTGAAATGCGGGCTGGATTTCGGTGAGATGCGTTTTCGATAAGGGTCCCCTGCAGATTTTTCTATTTTTGTGATTTTCAGAGACGTGGGTAGAAGAAAAATGTTTTAGAGGGGTTTTTTGAGAATAAATTCTTTTCGGGATTTAGTCTTTGATGATTTTTCAATTCTCCGAATTTCTGTACCTTGAGATTATACAGCCTTTGCACTGTCAGAAATTATTACCATTTATACTATCAGCGTGTATTTAAAAAATTGACACTGTCTATGAAAATAATAAAACTTTTTTGTAATTGAAGTGTTAATGTCATGTGGAACAGACATTTAAAACATTTTAAATTCAAATGATTTCTCAATGAAAATGTTTAATGAAACTGAAATCTGATAGACAAATCTTATGAAAAATAATTTAGTTACTGTATCTGATATGAAAACTATAAATGTATTATAAATTTCTTCAAAATCGCGTATGTCCATGGAATTTCAAACACGATTTCAAGATAAAACAAAGAAATTTTATCAAAGATGTTTGAAATTTCGAAATATTTTTGTAGTGTGAGTTCGGAGTCCCACATTTTCTTCATCTGTATGTAATACAATGAATTTTGATTATTGTAATTTTGGAGGAACTAAGGTCAAGATTTTTTCCTCTTTTCTGGTACTTCTAGTATTTTTCATATTTCTGTATTATTTGTACCACTTGAAAGATTTTTTGCTATTTTTACAGATTTTTTTATAGCTTACTAATCTTGGATCTTAAGTTTAAAAAATTTTAATTTTATTAATTAATTGATTTTAGAGAAAAATATTTCCAGATTTAAAATATGTGATATATTTCTTTAGTTTTAGCGTTTCATGCTATTTATAATATTCTGTAGTTTTTTCTAGTATTTTTATTTATTTTTTGAATTTGACGCTATGGTATAAAAATTTCAACAATTTTTGATATATTTCAAATTATATTTTTCGAGAAATACTGTCTTTTTAGTTTCCCAGTATTTTATGTCTCTTTTGGCATTTTTTTGATACATTCATACAATGTTCAGAAGTTTCTGGTAAAATCATGGATATCTATCGTACCCTATTAATTTTGATCCTTATGAAAACCTTCTAAGAAAACGGAAATTCCATTCCATTATTTCTATATTTTGATTTTTCCATTTTTTAATAAGATTTTTAAAATGATCAAAATTACTAGAGTATAGTGTTTCATGTTATATGCTTTAGAATTCTAGGTTGAATAAATTGTATAAAAAATGATTTTTACACATCTATTCAGTAAGAAACATTTTCTAGCCTTTCAACACTTTCTTTTTCGTGAATATTTTTTTAAGTACTTTTCTAGTATCTATAGAAATTTATTATGTCATATTTTTATGAAGAACTATAAATATTTTCAAAATTCGACGCCGTATGAAAATTCAAATTTCAAAAGTTATTTATTGATTTCTGGGAAACCACATCTACAGAGATTTTCAGAATTTTATTAACTTCGTGTATTTTTGTATTTTGTAAATATTTATAAGATTTTTAGTGTTTTCAAGTATTTTAATAAAAATCTTGTATTTCTGTGGAAAACTCTATAGATTCCTAGAGTTTGATTAAGAAATAGATTTTTCGGAAATCTGTAACTTCAATACCGGTTCCTGGCATTTTTTTTTTTTTCACCATTTTTTAAGTATCTATATAAATTGAAAAAGTTTCTACGTATTATATGGTTTTTTATAAAGATATCTAGATTTTGATGCTCTGAAAATCAAAATTTTATGAATCTTCTTGATATCTGCATAGTTTTTAGAGTTCATAGATTTTTATTATTTTTTGAATTTTTTCAATAGACATATGATAATTTCAAAGGATTTTCTACCATTTTAATTAACTTCTATTATTTATGGAAATTGCTATAATGATTTTTTGAAAATTCGATGCTACAAAATTCAAATTTCATGATTTTTTGGAAATCACATTTTATGAATTTCTTGTATTTTCGTATTAATCATTAATTTTTCCGATTCTGCAGCGTTTTCTAGTATTTTAGTAGATGTCTTGTATTTCTGTGGAAAACTATGAATTTCTAGAATTTGATCCTATAGCTTTAAAAATTTTAATGATCTTAAGTATTCAAGTTAATTTTTCTTGCAAATCGTAACTTTTATACCAATTTCTAGTACTTTTTGTCTTTTTTCACATTTTTTAGTATTTATACGATTTGAAGAATTTTTTCGTTTTATAAATTAAAAATTTTGTAAATGTAGTTACTCTTGGAATCAAAATTTTGCAAATTTTAGTTATGTCTGCATAGTTTTCGAGAGTTAATAGATTTTCACCCTGTTAAGAATTTTTTTAGTAGATAAAATATGATAATTTTGAGAGATTTGTAACATTCCTAAAAATTTCTGTCATCTTTGAAGATTGCTATAGAGATTTTGGAAATTCAATACCTTGGAAGTCAAACTTCAACAGATTTTTAGTAATTTTATAATTATTTTGACATATATTATTGATGCTTTACCTTTTTTTTTTTGCATTTTCGTGTTTTCTGTGTTTGTTTATTATTTTGCAGTTTTTTCTAGTATTTTAATCCGTTACTAATGTTTCTATGGATTGCTATACAAGTGTTCGATAATTTTATACTTAAGAAATTGAAGTTTCATTGAGATCTAAGTTATTCGTAAAAATACTGACCATCCCGTGTGTTAAATAAACTAATCTAAGTTCGCTGAAAAACATTTGCTACATTTACCAATTTTTTTGGCTGCTTAACCTTTCCAGACCATCTATTGACTGAACCTTTTTCGTCAATAAATCAGGTATCGAAGATCAGTCATATCAGATAGTATTCTAGTTGGCATGCTAAATTCAAAATAGCATAACTCTGGTTGTTCCAATAAATTTAACACGTTTGCTATTGTACAATAGCAAAATTACTTTCGTAACAATAGGTCCACATTGAGGAATAAATCGACGTCACATATAATTATATACTTCAAAAAACACATTTATACACACTATCCTGAATTTACGCTCATGTTTTTTACGCTCATCAACAAACATGTTTTCAACTTACTCTCGAATCTTCCAACAGTACCCAACAAAACACCATAGTTCGAGAATTCCCTCAGCTTAGCATCCATACGTAACCCGTACTGGTTAAATGCACTTCTGAAGGGACTGTTATATATTGGAAAAACGCGTAAATATTGTTTTTCTCAATATATATTTTCTTTTTGTCGAATATCTTTTTTTTTACAAATTCAGTCGATAACTCACGAAACAGTAAGGGAAATGATAGTGTAAGTCGATAAATAATGGACACTCGATTTGGAGTCTTGAAAAATAGAATCATTGTCATTTAGGCGATAGCATCATGATTTCGCGCTTCACGAGATATCTTTCGATTTAGAACTAAGTTTCTAATTTACTTGCGAAATTCAAGGAAACACTAACGGATATGTAATTACGAAACGAAATCTTCAGACGTTGGCCATAAGTTGGTTCATTTTATTTTCATCAAGACTTCCGACAAATCGACAAATAAAAGGCTATGTCTTTTATGTTCATTTAGATTTATTTCTTTAAAATGCGAATTCTTAAATTTGCTGCAGCAACAGATCTTCTTCCTCTTCCATCCCAATTTACGACGAAAACGATCTTCGTCCTTTTCCAACCTCCAGATGCTGAATATGAGGAAAACCTGCGTCTAATCGTCGTCATGTAAATTCACTGACCTGTCGATGGAAATCATGCAGAGGTTGTAGATACTGGCGGTGCAGCAGAGGACGTCGAAGCTGACCCAGACGTCGCACATGATCTTGCCGAAGGTCCAGCTACCGACGATCTCGTAGATAAGGGCCATCGGCATGACGAGGGTCGCCACGCAGAGATCACTGATAGCGAGGCTCACGAGCAGGTAATTGCAAGGCCTTCGCAGTTTCTTTACCAGGCATACCGTTACGCACACCAAAATGTTTCCGATGATCGTGCCGACGATTATTGACCCTAGCACGACCGCAATCACGATTGCCTGCAAGGCAAACAAAGTTTTGGACTGTAATTATTTGCGAGGGCTTGTACCTAAATTGCTTCATCGCATGAGTTTCCAATTCATGTATGGGAGGGGAAGGGGTTGGTCTATTTTGCATAGAAAATGCTTTGGATTTTGATTTGCATACTTTTTAAGGTATGGGAGGGTTCTTCGTAGGTCGGTTGTGGAAATTCCGGAAATTGAGAGAACTTCGATATTCTAATTCATACGAGTAAAGTGTGGAAAATTGTTTAGAAACAATGTTGGAGTCGGTGGAGAAAAATGTGAAGTATGAGAAAAATATACAAAATTCAGGAAGCAGTGCAAAATCTTGAACATACTGAACAAACACGAAAGTGCAAGAAACCTACGAAACATGGAAAATCTGTATGGATACAGTTTTTCTCGAAATCTACAAAATTACTGGAAATGAATATAAGAAAATTACTGAAGATCTTTAAGAAATCCTAAAGTATATGAAATTTCGAATCCTAGAGCATTGAGTTTTATATATCTTCAAAAACACTGAAAGTTTGTAGATCTTTTAGAAAATCTTACGATATTGAACTCAGGTATATTCAGATGAATGCAGAAAAATACTTGAAATATGTACAAGATATGAGAAAGACTTTTTCAAATTCTGATACATTAATATCTAAAATTTATCAAAACCCTCGAAATTTATGGAATATTCGTTCCTAGAACATTGAATTTGAAAAACCTATAGCTATACTAAATACTTGTTAATCATATGAAAAATTTTAACAAATTCGATAAGTTAAACAAATTTGATAATGTACTCAAAATATTAGAAATCGGGAAATTCTCAAAGGCTGATTCAATGATATCGAAAATATTTGAAAATTCTTTATATTCATACAATTTTGATTCTTCGAGAATTCAATTTTCGAAATTTATGAAAATTCAAAGACTGTAAATTACGTTGAAATTTTCAAGAAGTTCAATGGATGGATAGGTACACAAAAATACTTAAAATGCTAGAAAATATGAACTTACTGATTAATGATGATTTAAATATTTCGACAATTGATGAAAAATAGACAACTTTTTCAAATTTTGATTTCTATAGAGCACTGAATTCAAGATATCTGTAAACGTACTAGAAATCGCGAATCTTTTGAAAAATCTTACGAAATTCAATGAATATACAAAGAAATTCTGGAAATTCAGAGAGAATATATGAGAAAACTATAAAATCTAAGAAACACTACTGAATCTTCCAAATACTCAAAAAATACAAAAATACAAAAAATCTATGAAACGTGAAAAATCTGTATGGATACAATTTTCCTCAAAATCTACAAAATTACTGAAAATTGATTGAAATTTGGACTTCAGAGCATCAAATCGTATAAATCTATATAACAATCAACAAAAATACGAGGAATCTATAAAAATAACAAAACATCTTTTAACGTTCACGAAATACTTGAAAATTGCAAAAAATCCTGAATAACTTGCATCGAAAAGTCAGTCGATTGAAGAATTCATAAGTAAATCACAAATAATTGAATTGTAAATAATTAAATGAGTTGTTCTGTGTGATGAAAAAATTTTACGAAATATAAGGAACGGAAATGAGGCAGATTGATGGGAGATGATTAATTAATTTTGCAAATGAATGAAAATTCTAAAATTTGTGAGAGTTCTAACAATCAGACGAAATTCAGTGGATGCACGAAAATCATACTAAAAAAATATAGAAATTCAAAAAATGGTATCAAATTCCGATATAACTTTTTTGGAAATCAATAAAAATTTTGTAAAATCAATAAAAAGTTGAGTCCTAGATCATTGGATTCCAGAAATCCATTAAATATGAAAAATCTGTAAATCTTCGGAAAAAATCACGAATTTCAATAAATACTCGAAAGTACTTTAATTCTAGAAATAAAGAAGATATTCAATTCAGTAATCCCGATATGAAAATTCCAAAAATATATAAAAATTCTTAAATCCATAAAAATTAAAATCACAGAGCATTGAATTCACGTATCTTCAAAATCAATCAAAATCTGTAGATCTAGAAAATTTGACGATATGCTGGTGTAATGATTTCGGAAATTCATCAAAATCCTTCAAAAAGATGAAACTTTTATAGAACATTGAATTTGAGAAATCTCTAGCTATACTCAAGTCTGTTAAAACACTTGGTTCAATAATTTCGATAATTTCAATAATTTCAAGATCTTTGAAAATCCTTTATAATATGGAAATTTTTGATTCTTAGAGTATTTTAAAAAAATCTGCAAATCTTATTGAAGATACTGACTAACAATAATAAAAAAACCTTAACAATCTATGAAAATTGTAAAAATTTTCAGAATTTTGATTTCCATAGAGCACTAAATTTTAAAAATCTATGAAAATACTAAAAATCTGTGAAGCTTTAGAAAATCTTACGAAATTCAATGAATATACAAAGATATTTAAAATACTAGTTATTTAAAAGATACTTTTACATAAATGCTGATATAATAGATTCAAAACTAATTAAAGATTCTAAAATTCTAGAAATTTATGAAACTTTGACCTTAGAGCATTCAATTTTAGGAATTCACGAAAATGCGAAAAATCTTCAATACTTCTAGAAAATCTTATCATTTTAATTATAGCAACAGAAATACCTATCATAAAGAAATGCAGGAAGTTTACTTTAAATGCTGATACAGTCTTTTCGAAAATGAATAAAAATCCTACAAATTGATAAATTTTTGATTCCTAGAGCATTGGAATTAAGTAATCTATGAATATATTGGTAACGTGTAAAGCTTCAGAAAAATCTCACGTAATTCAACAAACAAAACAAAAATACTAATATTGCTAAACATCCAACTTGGGAATTTTCTCATGAATGATAACGTACTAATTTCGAAAATCTTGGAAATTTTTAATATTAGTAAAACTTTGATTCTCAGAGAATTTAATTTTTGAAATCTGTCAAAGTACTTGCATTGTTTAAATTTTCTAGAAAAGATCATAAAATTCAACGGATACACAAAAATACTGAAAAGACTACAAATCAGGAAATTTCTTATATTTTCTGATTCAATATTTTCAAAACTTTTTGAAAATCCTTGAAATCATTATAAATTGCACTTCGTAGAGCGCCATCAAATTTGGAAACCTATAAAAATGTTAATAATCTGTGAAACACCCAGAAAATCTTGTAAGATTTAGAAAATACAGAGAAATTCTTAAATAATTATTATTGTCAATCTTTTAGGAAACCCTGCCGAATTAAATTAAAAAACTACTAAAAATGATAAAAATTAGGAAAATAGATATAAATGCTTATTCAATCATTTTGAACACCTATAACTATTCTAATGAAGAATAAAATATTAATTACTTCAGCATTCAATTCCAAATATCTCTAAAAAAAAACTTAAAATTTGTAAATCTTCTTAATATTCTTACAAAATTCAATAAATGCAGTAAAATACTAAAAGCGCTAGTAACTAAGAAGATATTCATAAATGCTGATTAAATAGTTTAGAAAATCAATAAAAATTCCGAAATTCTGAACAATATTTAAACTTTGATCTTTGGAGCGTTGCATTTAAAAAATTTATGTAAATACGAAAAATCTGTTATTATTAGAAGTAAGGAAGATTATTTTAAAATCGATATAATAATTTCAATAATTCATCGAGATCCTTGAAATCAACAAAACTTACATTCTTAGAACATTCAACTTCAAAAATCTATAAATATTCTCAAACTCTGTAAATCTCATATAAAATTGTACGATATTCAATCAATATCCAATAATTATAGTTCCAAGTTCTAATGAGTAAGTTCCCAATTCATTAATGATCGAAAAAGATAAAGAGGTGATGTTATTTTGCATCAAAAATGATGAGGATTCTAATTTTCATGTTTTTAAGTTATCAGAAAAATCTTCATAGGTCAATCGTATAAAAAAGTACAATCGTCCAGGATCGTTGTATAGACAATATACATGTGAAATTCAGGAAAATGCAGAGGGTATCTTTTAACAGTTCAAATATTTCCTCGCACGTTTATTCGTATCACTCGTGACCCGACATTTCCAGTAAACGAAAAAACGCTCAATTTGCCCTTTTAGTTTCGATCGTTCCACACAAATTTTATTTGCGTTCACGGGATATTCGTGTTTATTTTGGCGCTGAAGGATTTTCTCTGCTATTTGCGAATGTTGGAAAGTAGAGGTATAGTTTTTGCAGTTAAAGAGCCCAGAAAGTTTTTAATGAGTAAAAAAAATGCTCTTGAAAATGCTTCAAATAACAAATTTGTATCTTGGGGATTGATCTATACTCTTTGAGGATGCAAAAATGATCAATATCCTCGAAATTTTGCATTTTTACGTTTAAAATGGAGAAAAAAAACACACATTTATACCCATGGGTCGAAGTAATGTGATAACGAACACCACTCCAGAAATCTCATTTTTCCCTCTAACTTTCAATTGAAACAAAAAAAGGTATAACAAAATGTAATGGTCCAGGTTCAAGCATCCAGTCCATCCAATTATCCAAACTGCCAAACCCGAATTTTCCGGAAAAGCCTATTTTTCCAATCGAGCCTCGCACGGTTTCCACGTGGCCATAAAACTTGGCTCCTCAATTCCTCACGTTTCTGGCATAAGTTTTCAATTACTCTGGCGAAACTTGCAGCGCCCAACAAGTTTCGTGACAGATTTCAAGTTTCCCATTTACGCCAAGAAGGATTGTGGGAATAGGGCGCAATGAATTCGGTTCCGGCGACATGCGCGTGGCTCAATCTTCGGAACTAAACATCGTCAAACGTGTCCAGAGGCGATCGAAATAATTTCCCAAGCAAATGAACAATCGCGCTCTCCATTGATCTCCAGTGGAGTGAATATAACGTTCCTTTCGTTCGCGTTTGTTCGATCGTTGAATGACGCCACGTTGATTAGATGTCTGAATTTTTGGACTCGGTACATTTTCTGGCGTTGACTCTTCTTGATTGAAGCGCGAATTGGATAAAAAAGTTACTGGCTATCCAGTAATTGTGATAAACAATGAGAGATATTTTATATTACTTTTTTAATCATGATTTCCTGGAAATGTGCAAGTGCAGGAACCATAAATTAGAATAACAAAATATGTGAAAATATTAATAAATCTGCGACAATATTGGAGATTTTGCAATATTTTAGTACTTTCTATCATGAATATAGTAAAATGTATGTATTTAATTTGTTTCTTGTATAATCTATATAGAGGGGCCGCAACGAAATTTTACATGGAGGGGCAAACTCAAATGTCAAAAGGGTCAATGTATATTGATATTTATTCTAGCATACGAAGATCTATGAAATC
Source organism: Platygaster robiniae (assembly GCA_028476575.1). Lineage (NCBI taxonomy): Eukaryota > Metazoa > Arthropoda > Insecta > Hymenoptera > Platygastridae > Platygaster > Platygaster robiniae. The sequence continues at coordinate 957,256 of CM052022.1, forward strand.
AATTTGCAACCTCAAATTTTTACTTCATAATTTGTAGTAACTTCATTTTATATGAGAAATTTCGTTAATTGGTTTCTAAGATTCGATGCCCTAGAATTCAGGGTTTCATTGATTTGAAGTACCTGCATAGATTTATGACAACATTTATTTGTATATTTGAAATTTTCCATACTCTAACTTTCCTTTTTAAATCATTTCAAAACGTGCTGGTATTTTTCGAATTTTTCGTACATATTGAAAAATATTTGCTAAATTTAGAAGGGTATTCTGGATTTTTATATATCTCCAGCATTTTTGTTGATTGTTATACATATTTTGAGAATTCGATGATTGAAAATGTTAATATTACTATTTTATAGATTTTTATAGTATTTGAAGGATTGATTTCAATAGTCTTTTGTATTTTTACAGTTTGGACGATTTTATGATATTTTTATTCGTTTTCATATAGATATCTAGAAGTCAATGCTTCAGGACTCAAGATTTTATTTATATTGATTTATGTTATGCTTTTTCAAAGAAATGATAAGTATTTTACTGATTTCTGGTATTTTTGGTATTTTTTATTTCTAGGTTCTTATTAGACACCTTGTATTTTAGAAGATTTCAGTACATTTCAATAGGTTTCCAGACTTTGATGGTCTTTAAATCTAAAATTATAGAGATCATCAGTATTCTAATAAATGTTTTATAAAACTGTATGTCCACAGATTTTCAGCATTTTACGCAGAAATATAAATAAATTATTAAAAAAATAAATTAAGGAATAAATGAAAAAATAAATAAAAATAAAACTTGTACTACATAATTTTTTTTGGATGAATTCCAAAATAGATTTTAAGAATCACAGGCGTTTGGAAGGTTTCTAATAATTCCATAAATTTTAACAGATTGAATATCTTTATCGAATTACAGTATTCAAGAAATTCCTATTATTCTTAGTATTTTCTATACTTTTTGCATATATGCATGTGTGAAACTTGTTGGAATTTTTTATTATTCTTCTAGACTTTTATGTTTTACATAGATCACTTCATGAATTTTAGGTATTTGATACTCAAATTCAAAGTTTTATAAATTTTGAGCACCTTCAAGGATTTTTAAAAAGATAGTTTTTTTTTGTATTTCCCCAGTAATTTTGATCCTTATAAAAACCTTATAAAAAAAAGTTATTTCTAAAAAAAATTAAATTTCTTATAAGGTATACCTTATAAAATCATGTAAGAAACTAAAATTTCTCATTAAAAATTGATAGAAAAATTTTTTAAGGTTGTGTAATTAAAAAATTCTATCAAATGAATTTTTTCGAAAAATTCAGTTTCTTATCAGGTTTTTATAATACTACCTTATAAGAAATGGAATTCTCATAAGAAATCTCATTTTCGTACAAGGTTTTTATAAGGATCAAAAGTACTAGCGTTTTAATACTCAAAATTATTCCAGTTATTTTAGCATTTTTTATATTCCTCTAATATTCATAAATGTAAAATATTTTTCTGGTGTTTCATAGATGATCCTACAAAAACTTTTAGAATGAGATGTAATGTGATCAACGTTTTATAGATATTAAGTGAGTTTATAATTATTCAAAGAACTGATATCTCCATTCATTATGAGCAGTTTATTTACTTCTAAGGTTTTTAGTTTTTTTTTTTTTCATATTTTTTAATATTATAGGGATTTAGTAGGGTTTTTTAGGTTAAATACCTAGCATTTCAAAAAATTTAGCTATAATTTTCTAAAATTTCACGTTGAGAAATGTAAAATTTTAGAGACCTTTAGTATTTAAATAAATTAAAAAAAAAGTGTCTTTTAAAAATACAAGTATCTCACACATTTCTTAACTCTGTAGTACATTTTGTATTTTTTCAATATTCATGAATTTCATAAATTTTCTAGCATTTCGATGGATTTCTATATGAATTCTCAGAATTCAATGCTGTCAGATCAAAAGTTTTAAATATTCTATTATTTATACTAATTTTTTAAAAAAATAATATCAATTGAAGAATTGAAGTATTTAATGAATTCCTATTATTCTTCGTATTTTTCATATTTTCCGAAGTTTATAAAATTTCATGTTATTTTTCAGTATTCCACATTTTTTTTTTCGATCGTTATATAAATTTCAATACATGCTCTGAACTCCAAACTTTTATAGATTTTCAGTATTCTAGAGAATTCTATACAACAAACTATTTTCGTGAAGTATTCCAAAATATTCATAAACTACCAATGATTTTTTCATATTTCCATGGATCCCTGCTTAAATTTTTACAATAAGTATGGGCCCTAGGATGCATTCAGATTACAAGGTAGTTTACTTTTGACTTTAACTGTAGATACATTTCTACAAATAATATTTCAGATTTTCATATATTTCTGCCATTTTTGTAGGACGTGACATAGATTTTAAGATCCTCATGATCTTCAAAGATTTTCAAAATGAATACTTCGAAAATTCCATGAATTGAAAAGAATTCAATAAACCTTAAAGATAAAAAATGTCCCATATTTCATCTCTTATGGGTCCAACCTGGCGCAAATAATGACTCGCAAGCACAACACGTAACTCGTAACCAAAACCAATATCTCGCCTTTAGGTTCCTAGGCTATCACCTACTATTTCCTCGAACCTTGATGCAATTGATTATAAAAGAAAACGCTTTCTTTGCGGCATAAAATTCTACTTTTTATGTTCCTTGTGAAATAGGGCGCAGCGTCGTGTAGCACGGTTTCCTTTTTTGATTGTTACAGTTCACTCTTTGAATGAAAAAAGTCTATGCCAAGAACGTTCATTGCATTTTTTTATACCCATTTTACTGCTGGCTAAAGAAACCTTTGCTATCGCGTTGCAATTTAAGTTTAATTGCAAAATTCTTCTTGTACCCAATATTTCCTTCTGAAATTCACCTTAAATTTGTGAAAATTCTAGTGCATTGTGTTCCTTATCCCCTACAAAATAGAAATGACTGTAGCATTAATATTTCTGGCTGTAAAAGCAATTTCATTCCAGGTATAGGACATGATAATCAAGTAGTTTAAGTGCAACGTACCTCGCGTTTCCCATTAATGTATAACAGTTTCTGCTTATATGCGTGAACGAACCGATTCGAAAATTCAGTGCTCTTAAAAATTTTCCTCGTTTCAAATAACCCCGAGCTTTATTATTCAACATTACGTGCGACGTAAATGCGTGGCAAAAAAACTCCGTTTTCAGCACTTTATGAGTACATTTGTCACGCGTCTCGCTGCATTGCTTTTTCTTCCTTACACTTTTTTTTATACTCGAAACGTGTGAGCTCTTAAATCTACCTTTGGTCGTGTCCGAAAAGTTTCCAATTTTCAAAGTTTTTCCCTCAAAATTGTGATATTTTTCTATTTTTTCTGATTATAGAAGAAAGGAAATACGAAATTCTGGATAAATTCTTTATACAGTAATTTATACAGTTAGAGAAACTGATGGAAATGACTGGTTTTCCCTCAATCTGGTTATTTCAATTTTTCTCTATCCTGGAAAAATCAAATCGCCCCTTCGAATTTTATTGTCGCGTCGACAGCTTTTTACACTCCGAGGTAAAATGTTAAAGTCTGCCTCGATCGATATATCTGAATTTTGCCCCTAAGTTTTTGCAACGTTGGGATTTTTATCGCCCCATGTGACACTGATGACACTATCGATTGCTGAAATATTGCCCAAGAATTTCTTTTAATAAGCAATAGAAGAAAGAATTGGAGTTAAAATTTTATTTAAATCATGAATATTGTATTTATGGAAGATGATAAATTCAATTTCGTAACATGGCGAATGAGTAAATGAATCATTTATTATCATTTTTTTGAGGAGGATTTCAATTATTACATTTCATCAAAATAAGTCTGACATTTTTATTACATTTTTAAATAAAACAACTGAGAAACTTGGAAAAAATTGAAAAATTTTTTTCAATTCATGTTGTTTATGTTCATTGAAAATTTTTGAGTTGTTTTTCATGAGTTTGAAATTTCAAGAAATCAAGCATGTTGTAAATTATATAGAATTTTTGAAAATCCGCTATTATTAAGAATTTTTAAAAGATGTGAAGTGAATCAAACAAAAATTTAAGTTGAGTTTATAACAAAAATTTGAGATACTTGAAAAGAACTTAAAAATCAAAAGAAATCTTTATGATCTTAGAGAATTTTTATAAAATTAGTAATATTTGATTAGTTAGTACCATGGTAAAAATTTTGCAAATTTTTAAAAATCAGAAAACATTGGAAATTGCAGAAATTGTCCATTAATCTATCAAAATCAAAATATTTGTACAATTTCAGAAAATTTCTATAGTTTTACGAATTGTTTTTCCTATCATACTTCTTCAAAATATGCAAAAAAGTATTATTTTTTTAACTGAAATTTGGAATAGTTGGAAACTATCATAAAATCATGATAAAATTTTTTAGTGTGACAAATTACATGAAATTTTGAAAATTTTGAAAATTCGGCTTAATATTATGTACTCGAAACTACCAAAATTTGGAAAACCATAAAAAATTGAAAATTCTGAAAACTGTCAATTATGCTAAAGAAATCGAAATTTTGCTAGAATTTAAGAAAACATGCATCCTTTCAAATATAGTGGTAATTATTATATGCATATTCCAATGAAATAGGTAACCATTAAAACGTGTTTTTCAAATCTTTTTATGAAAATTCGCAGTATTAAAAAAACATTAATATTTTGAATAATTAGACTACTGTCGTAAAATTTCGAAAGTCTGCGTTACGTTTGAAATTTTGAAAATTTTAAGAAAATCAGAAAACAATCGAAATTTTCAAGATTGCCAATAAATTAACAAAATTCAAGAAATCAGCAGAATTTCTTCAGTTTTTTATTGATTTTGTATATTGTTGTAATAACCATATTTGATATTTCTTTAAACTATGCATATCTTTTTTGAAATTTTCAAGAAAATCGAAAAAATTTGACGAGTTCGAAAAAATCACGAGAAATCACCATGAATTATACAAATTTTCGTAAAATTGTGGCAGTTTTTGATATGTAGTTGACACGATGTCAAAAATTTTCGAAATTTCGGAAAATCATATCACATTGAAAATTTAAAAAACTGTCAATTAATTCAAAATTATTGTAGAATTTCAGAGTATTTTCATTGATTTTCTGAACGATATTCATCATTTTTTTTTCAAAGTACGCATCATGAAAGTTTTTTCAAAACTTTTGAAATTTGGAATACTTAGAAAGTATTCGAAAAATTAAGCAAAATCTTGCATGAATCTAGCAAATTTTCATAAATCGCGAAAAATTGAATAGTAAATTGGTTTCAAGTTAAGAAAATTTTTTTGAACAGAAAACTTTTGGCATTTCAAAGATTGTCAATGATTCTGTAAAATTATAAAAATTGTCTCATTTCAGAAAATGCACGTAAGTTTTTGGGATCATAGAAATTGTCGTAAATGCTGTAAAACTACAAAAACTACGTGTAATCCTCAAAACTTTCAAAATCAAAAAGTTTTCACTAAAAATCTAGACTTTGAGACAATTTTTCTAAATTCTGTGAGTTGTAAATAATTGAACAACTTGATAAAATTAAAATTCATAAATTGATGCATTTTTGCATGAGTTCTCGTATATTTCACCCATGCAGAATTTCTCAAGTTGGTAGAGCTGCCCACTTGAAAAATTACAATGCAAAATTCGTTCATTAATTTTCTCGATGTCAAACAATTGAAAGTACCTGTGAAAAGTTGCTAATGAAAAACCGTGGTATATTACTTTTTTTCACTTGGAGAGCGTGTAGACCCAGCAGAGATTCATTCGTAATTGATCTTTCGCAACAGTCCTTTTCGTACTTGAATCACAATTTATCGTGTCATTACAGAACTTAGTGAATTGGCGAAAAAACGGAGATACACACTTCATTTATCTCGCCGAGGAATTTCCGAGGGAAGAACTTGGCACGTTTCGAGATCGATCGATCTGTAGAACATTGGAAAAAAGTTCATCCCGAAGGGTTTTGTTCCACTGACGAACTTCAATTTTGGAATAACTGATTTTATTTTTCGCTTCTTTCGCGTGAACGAGTTATGTATTTCTAGTTTTTCCATGCCAGTGTTTTTTGAGAGCAATACCGAATTTAAATTGATATTTTAACGGAAATTTTTTGATGAGATTCAATTTTATTCGGTGTTTTTCAACGCAGTGATTTGATTATTCATGAGTTTTTGATGTGACGTGGAAGTTATCCAAAAATGGCCTCCGAATTTATTTTGCTTTTTTTTCCTTCGATGTATGTTTATCATGCTTTTAGTGAATTTCGCGCCTATGAAATATTTACTGAAGCACTGAAAGTTCATATTTTGGCATCGGAAAATAGTGCGTTAAAGTGGGAGAGTAGTGAAGGAAGATTTAGAGATGCGGATTTTAGGCAATGTAAATATATAAAAATTACGATGAATTGGACGAATATACGAAATAAACGGAGGTGAAAATATTAAACTCTAGAGCATCACATTTTGAAAATTTATTCGGGAATTCATGAAAATATGGGAAAATCTTGCTCAATTTATTAAAATTCAAAATGTGTGGAAAATTTTGGAATAGCCAGAATTTTCGGAAAAAACTTTTCTGAAAAATATTTTAAAATATATTAATAATTTATATAATCATGGAGTCCAGAGCGTTGGATTCTTAAAAATTGCATAGTGATCTGTAGAAATATCAAGAATCTAAAAGAATACTAGAAACCCTAAAAACTTTATCCTTATAAAAACCTCATAAGAAAACGAAATTTCTTGTAAGAATTTCTTGATGAAATCTTTGAGAAAAAAACCTTATAAAAACTTGTCCATAAACTTTTCGTAATACATTCAGTTTGTTATGAGGAATTTATAAGGTTCAAAATTACTAGAGAAATACTTTGACATTTCATAAATGCTGAAAATTATGAATAAGACTGAGAGTAATAAAAATCTCTAAAACACCAACATTGTCTATAGATATTAAAATTCCAAAAATTAAAAAAAATGAAACTCTTTCAAACTTTACATTCTAGGGCATCTTACGATGAAAATTTGTATTGGAACCCATAAAAATACTTGGAAAATCAATAAAATTCATGAATATTGGAAAAAAACTAAATTTACTAAAAGTTTAAGAAAAGTGTGAAGTACTCTTAATGTATCAAGGTACGATTGTTAAAAAAATTTTTGAGATACTAAGAATCTCTACAATTTCAGATTCTAGAGCATCAGGTTTTCTAAATCAATATTCGAATCTATGAAAATAGTAGATATTTCATAATAACATTGTAAAACTTACTACTCTTAGATAAAATTGGAGAGTATGAAAAATACTAAAAATATCAGATATCACTGAAATACTTTTAATATACGTAGAAATAATTTCTTCAAATAAGTATCTAAGGTTTGAATAAGCCTCAAATTTCAAAGCATTGAATTCTATGAATTTTTATAGAGATCCATGAAAATTCCATAAAATCGTAAGAATTCTCTATATATTCAAAAAATATGAACGAAATTGCAATTAAAACAAACTGTGTTATATGAAAAATTATTTGAAATACTAAGAACCTATAAAACTCAGAAATTTAGAGCATTATATTCTTAAAATTTGCATATCAACAAAATAAAATATTGAAAATCTTAGAAAATACTGGAAAATACTTCGAAATTTCGTGAGTGCTAAAAAATATAAAAAGCGCTAGAAAAGTCAAAAATCTCTGACATTCTGAAATTGTAAACATATAATTATTCACCAAAAATTGTTGGAAATAGTCGAATAATTTAAAACTTTCGATTCTAGAGATTCCAATTACGGAAATCTGTATCCGAATTTGTAAAATACTTGTAAATTCAATAAAACTCGTGTACATTGAAAAAATACAAAAAGTACTAAAAAAGATGTTTGAAATACTAGAAATCTATCGAAATAATGTTTTCTGCAAAATTTATTGAATTTCTCATAATCTCTTTTTAAAAATGTTGCGCATCAAATTTCAAAAGCCTATATTGAAATCTTTGAAAATATTTGATATCTATTGCAAACCTAGATAACTCAACTTAATTATAATAATACAAAAAAATATCAAAAAATTCTACAAATACTAGAAATTAATAAAATTCTAATAAAAAATTCAGGTATTCTAACAAGATTGAGATTTATTATCGATTGTAATTTATAAAATTAAATTTAAAAAAAGACGTAATCCCTTTTTCATTACGAATTTTATCCCGAAAGCGCTGATAATTTCCCTCGTTCAGTTCCTTATCATTCATTAGAGACAATGGTCTCTGTTCATGTCTGCATAATTTCTCAAACTATCGGAATAGCGTCGGAATCAACCGACGCTTTTCATGTCCTGAAAACATATATCTTTCAGATTTGGATTTCTAACGTCGAAAATAAGAAAATCGTCAATTTACTTCACAATTCTACAATATTATTTTAATAATCCTTTTGCATCATTTCTGAATTCAAGAGAAAAAATGACTCTCTAGTTCTATTGTATTCCAAAAAAGAATAATCCTTATAGAGATTGGATTAAAAAATGTTCTCATCTTTTGAAAACAATATTATCACACTCTTGTTTGTCTATGAATATCTAAAAAATGTGCCAAAGGTTTCGAAAAAATACTACAAATTCACGGAGAAAACTTAAAAACACTTTTTCCTAATTTCTGACCGCGGAGCTGCGCCCCCCTCCACTCCCACTAATGATTCCTCGAACATCGCCGTCGTCGTTGTTCCGCATTGTCCGTGATCGCGTCCATTTTCTCGGTGCCTGAAATTGATACCTCCATCCATTCTCAACTCCAATAAATAACCGCGGCCAAAGCGCCCAAACGATTTGTCATACTTGCAATCTGTTTCTTTTCAAGGCAAACCTCTGTAACGGGGAGAAAGTTGCAGGGAAATCTCTGGTGGATACGCTATTACCATATTTTTTCTCAGCTACGAACGATATTGCCGTTTGTGCAATGAATGATGCGTACAGTGTAATCGGAATATAAGGGCACCAGCGAAATTTACATTGTGGAAATTTAGTTTGCATGAGGAATGGGAGAATCGAGATTGGGCGAATTTTTTTTTTCGTGCATTTTACTCATCCATATTTATGAGTAAAATATTGTAAACTACATCAAATTGTATTTTCCCACGCATTTTCCATTCTAAATTCCAAAGAACCTCTAACAAACGCCAACAGAAAAACCTGCGGAAACCTCTAATTTTTTTCTCAGGATTCTCTAAAGCACCTTGAGGGGCAAAAAAGCCCTTTGCCAGAGAGACGCGCTGAAGATAAGTGCGATAAAACAAAGCCGCAAATTATTCCCGAGTTATTCGCACGAAAAACTGACGCAATTTGTCTGACTAAAGAACGCTTCACGTCCGTAATTCCGTCCCTTTATCACCGCCAGAATCACTCCCTTCCGCACAAAATCATCATCGAATCATTCCCAAAAATTGCCTCCCATTCATCGAAAATCATTGCAGCAGAATATCAGTTTACTGCAAAAACACGTACTTTTCGCTCGTTAGAGCTTGTTTCTCTCTGTAAAAAATTGCCCGGGATTTATCGCGCTTTTTACAATGAAGCGACTCGTTCGCTTCAAAGAGAAAAATGAATTTTCGCATTTCAGGTATTCCGCTACTTTCGTGCTCGGTCATTTTAACAATTTCCACGCCCGCGGAAATTTGATACGCTCCATCGCAAAAGTACTGTATAAAGTAATTTTCGTATGTTTGTTCTGCCCGACAAAGCTTGTCAACGTCTACAAATACGTAACGTAATTTGATGATTTCCGATATTTATCAAACAACTCCGAAGTTGAAAATCACAGGACGTTCGAGAAATCATAAAGAAGAAGAAACAAATTTGTTTTTTTTTACAGTCCCTCGGAAGTATTTATTTATATTGTCCATATCAACGATTCCGTTTTATATTGTACGATTACCATATCCCAACAGACAAGCTGCGACGAAGGCTGCTTACTCAAATCGAAAATGAAAAAAAAGCTCTCTTGCATCGCGCGCGTAGTCGTAAAGCCGCACTCGCAGAGTCATTGAAGCGAAATGAAGCGCCCGAGTTGCATACGAGCAACAAATCGAAAATTAGTTTCCGTCGAAGCGCACTCGATGTACGTGAAAAGATGCTTCCACCATATTCCGCTGGCTTTTCATCGCGTCACTTTTTATCTCCCGCTCCCTCCACCTGCCCACCTACCGACCCCCCCCCCCCCCCCGTATCATACCTCGAGGATGACGCGATTGATCGCTGAAACTTCCGGTTATTCGATTAGTAATTAGCATATTGAGCAATCGCGTTACGAAAGATCGCAAGAGTGGTTCGGATCAATGGTCACATATGGAATCATGTAAGTATTGTTTTCCGTTCCTAATGTAACTTGTGTTTATTCATTTCAGCCACGTCGATTTTGATTTTGATAAAGGAACGCAAGTTCACCGAAAAAAAAGGTAAACCCAGCAGAGGGAACCTTTGTTTCCCAGAAGATATTGAATTTAGGACAATGACACATCAAATCCACAATGAGTGATCTGTTTGCACATCTTCACTTTGTCTACTTTCCGAGGAACCAGAAGTATAGATACCAGAAGTATGGATACTGGAAGAAGGCAATCACCCAAAACGTCATAGCAATTTGTGCAGTAGCTGGAAGAAGCAAATGGAAGTCAAGACATTCGACTGGTCCTTTCAGATGACAGCCCTTTTGAAGAAGATTGGTTCCTTGAGAAGAGAAAACTCCGTCAAAAGCTTACAAAAGCTTTAAATGAGTCGATTCACAAAATTTGAAGAATCGTCGAATTTGGCCATCATCAGTGCCAATGATGACTGGACAACATACCGAAGTAACTGCAGCGTTATACGTGAACTCTTGAATACAAGAGTGGTTCGGATCAATGGTCGCGTGTAGAATCATGTCAGAGGGAACCTTTGCTCTTGACGCAATGTTGAACAAGTTCCAGAAGACATCGAACTTATGACAATCACACATCAAATCCACAATGGGATCTGTCTGCACATCGGTAGACATCTTTGCTTTGTCTACTTCCCAAGGAACCAGAAGTGACTCAACTTGTGTCCTTTTATAGATTGGTTCTTCAGAAACAACAAAGAGTGAATAAGACAATGACCCAAAACATCATAGCAATTTGTACAGTAGCTGAAAGAAACAAATGGACTTTCAGATGACAGTCCTTTTGAAACAATTGGTTCTTCGTCTCAAAAGACTACAGAGTCTTCAAATGATTTGACTCGCAAAATTTGAAGAATCGTCGAATTCAGCCATCATCAATCCCAATGATGATTGAACAACATACTAAAGTAACGTGGAACCCTAATCATTATTATTGCCGTAGAAGCGTTCTCCAATATTTCCAAACATCGACGTTTCCCACCGCCATTCCGATCATTCAGTCGAATTCCTTCAATGGACTTCCAAAGACCTCGGAACATTTCCGTTTTCCGGTCACTTCACCCACGACATATACCTGTGTCATGAAAAGCCCAACCGGAATCATTTTACAGCTGGAGGAAACTTGAAGCACGGAAACAAAATCTCTCCTTCTTCCGCCGTGAAAAAATGACCCACATGTCAGTGAAAAATGACCGGCTCCCGGTACTTTTTTCTGCTTTGTGCTTTACGGGAGTTTTTTAAAACTTTCCCGTGCACTATCAATCGCATCAAGATGTCCGTTCCTCGCTGCACACGAAGCCATACGTGACCTTTTTCTTCCGAGCTCGATTACCTTTCAAGGAATTTGATAGGGGTTCAAGTTGAATGTCAAGCAGAATTTAATTTCGAGTTTAGAAGAATCTGCATCTTCTTTTTTGTCCTTTTCATAATATGTACTTTCATTCATATGACATGATTTTAACTCCCGCAAACATCGAAAACAGCGAGAATTTTGGCTATCCCAATTCCCTTATAAACAAGGATAAATGGATGCAATTGGACAGGAAATTACGTACCTTTGTCGTTGTGTACGGCGAGTTCTCGCCGAAAAGTCCGTGTGATACATTGTAAGGATTCCGAGTCGCGATCGGCGTCAGGTTCAGAGACCAGATGTTTTCCACCGTTGCTGCTCTCGTTTCCTCCATACGACTTTAACCGAAAGTCTGGAGCATCCCTTATGCTCCAACCCTCCTTTTTTAAGTCATGCTTTCTTATTGTTTGTCGACTAGCTTCGCCAAATGCCTGCATCGAACCACGTCAAGGTCTCGTCTTTTTTCAGAAGCAAAGTTTTACACTCAAGATGTCACACTGGCAGAGTCTGGAACAAAGGACGGATTCACAAATGATTTAAAACTTATAATTGACGTTTTTGCAATGTTTTTTCACGTGCAGTAATGTTCGTCAATTACCGATCGCAACGATTCTTCAAACGAATGACTATATTTTATTTTCCGAAGGCGGAGGAGAAGAGTCGAGAAGGTCGTGGAATTTTAACGATCCGGCGCTTTTTCTCCTGCGCTTTTACATCGTCCTTCAAAGGGTCGTTATGTTTTCGAGCATGTCGCAGTCGCATATATTCTTTGACGTGAACGAGCGGACAATAAAACGGTTCGCGAATCACTTGCTTTAACGCACGATCGTGGGTACCATCTGGGTCTGTCACGGACAATATTCTCGACCTGGGCACGTTCAAAGGTTTAAGGGGATGCAACTGTTACGTTGAAGTGCTATTCCAGAAGCTGATAGCGCAAAAAGTGCAACTTTATTCTTCTTAACAATTTCGAAAAGTTACTTCTTACTCCATAAAATAATCCGGATAAACGTCATGTTTCATGAAGTGATTCAAAAAAGCGGATAAGGTTTATGTATTCATTACGTTTTCCGAGCACGCGATTGCTGATTGAGACAAAAGGAAACCTCGTGCTGCGGAAGAAATTTACCTCGCGTAATATAATAAAGATGACTAACGATATGCAACTAATTACAAGTGTTTTGCCTACAGCTAATCACTCGTTACTGGAACAACGACTTTATTTTTCGCTAGTTTGAGTCGATGATTCCGGTTCATTTGTTTCTCACCGCGAGGTTATCGATCGGTTTGGAATCTATTGACCAATACAAATCTGCGGTCTTTTCGACACGGTCGTAAAGGGATTACGAGGGGCATCAAATTCTTGTGAAGGTCGATACATTTTGAAGACAAAATTTAGCTGACCGTTTCAGGCTTCCAAGTCTGATCATTTCGTGGGGAATGCTCGTTAAAAGGGTTCTTTATGAAAGTGATGAAATTATTAGTAGGTGTTGCAAGAAATTTTGGTCCATGTAAATTTCTCTGAATACTTCTACATTGATCAACCATCTCCTTCAAGTTTCTCAAGACGATAACAAACTTCATCGCCTATCCGGATAAAGAAAACTCAAGCATAAAAAACGAAGGAAGTTTGAGCTCGAAACTCAAGTGATAAAATTTTACGAGAATCTACTTCCCTTATCTCGGAATTTTTCAACGCCGCTCGAAATGTGAAACATTCGACTCGTGTTCAACAAAAACTTGATGCGTTTTCAAATTTCCTCTAACGAAACTAGGCGAAGTTCGTCAAACAGTCTACTTTGCATAATTATATTTATGTAAAAACTGATGTCATGAACAACTTGCAAAAAGCGAGTGTTGAATGTAAAAATATGTAAATTTGTTTTTCTTTTTTTGTTCGCGTTACTTTCATTAGAGAATCAGCATTCTAACGACTCGATTCCAAATCGCTGAAACGGAAATCAACAGTTGAGCGCGAATCGCGCTAAAAGCTTGGAAAGTAGCGAGAAAACATCCGGTACCTTTGTAAATATTTATAAAAACGTAAACGAGATGAAATGCACGAATTCCCCAGATTCCTCGGATTTTACGCTAATGAATGGATCGCATGAGGGATGACGACACATTTTTCAAATCCCTCCGCTCGCAATTAACAACCTTAATCCATGGTAAATGAATCAGCGAAAACGCAATAGTCGCCAAGTCTAATTTAAAGCGAATCCCCGGCCATTTTTCGTTTCACCGTAATTCTGTTGTCGTTGGTGTTACGGTCGCCGCGTCAACTGTGCAGGAGGTTCGGGGTTGAAAAATTATTTTTAAAGCATCCAAGTCGATGAAAATTTGAATAATCACACATTCAAAAGCAGAACGTGAAAATACCGTGAAAGTGGCGAGGAAACAATTTGCGTAATTGGCATGAACGAAGGGAGAAAAGAATTCGCGAGTGGCTAAAAGCGAGCCGGAAACGGCAGGACAATTATTTCCTTCAACCGGGTGTCATTTCCTGCGGTGCTGGAGGGCAGACGTCGATTCGGCCAATTTTCTCGGGGCCAACGAGATTCAAATCTTGGCGGATATTTATCGACCCAGCGAAAAATCGGGCAATAACATCAGTCGCGAAATGAGATGAACGTTGCAGATACCGAGGAATGTGTTTGCCGCGCTCAAATGGCCAAACAGTCCTCTTAGCAACGCTGATATTGATTTCGCGGTAACTGCGTGAGCTTGTTTTTTTGCTTTTTTATATTGTTTTCTTCTTGAATAACTCGCCTGGGTGATAAATTACAGGGAGGAAAAGTTTTCGAGCGTCGCCAAAAAAGCGCGAGCCTTGGACTTGGAGGGATGCATTAGGGGAGAGGAGTTTTGGATTGAAATTGTAACGAAGATGGAATCTCCACATCAAAAACGTCAATCGGAAATGTGCAGTTTATGAGAACTACGTCTCATACTATTTCATCTTAATAGGACACTATATTACATTTTGTGGACATGGAAATTATAATTTTACATGCAAGTCACTGGATTCACGTTTTTTCTATGACTTTTAGTATTTTTTATAATTTTTTTTTGCTTTATTATAAATTTCTACTCCAAGGACTGTCAAGTATGATATTATGAATTTATATGTGGCTTTCTTGGATTCGATAATCTAGGAATGAAAGTTCTAGACATTTTTTTATATATTTCTAGATTATACGTGAATTATGAACTTCCAGAATTTTCGTATTGTATATATTTTTATGACATTGGGTAATTTTTTCTAGAATATTCATAGATTTTTAGTATTTGATGCTATAGTATTGCAAATTTCAACGTATTGAAAATTTCTGGTATTACCGTATGTTTTTAGTATGCATAAGATTTTGTGGCTTTTTTTTGTATATTTGGAGATCGTGGGTGTTTGTTTTAGATTTTCTAGTATTCAATATTGTTCAAATAAAATTATGGTCGATTTTCAGTGATTTTATAGATTGTTGAATAAACTACATGTATAGTGATTTTCGGTGTGTTTATAGATTTCTTGTACTTTCGTGTTTTTACAGTATTTGTAATATTTTTTACAATACTCTGTATTTTTATAGATCGTGTGTATTTTTTCAGATTTTTCAGGAGCACCTATATAAATTTCGATTTTCAAAAATTTAAATTTCAATCGATTTTTATCAATTTCATAGACTCTCGGAAAAATCATGCCTATGTAGATTTTTTGTGATTCATACATTTCTTACAGTTTCGTTTTATTATTATTCATAGGATTTTTTAAATTATTTTGTACTGTTAAAGATTTAAAGTATTTACATTAATTATAGATTGATACATGAGTTTTTTTTTTCAAACTTGATGGTCTAGAATTCAGAGTGCATTTTTTTTTCACATGTTTTACAAAACTCTCATACAGGATACCTGCTGTAATTTTTACAAATGTTATAGATTTTTATTCAATAAATAAAGGTAATCAATAATAAAGATTTCTAATTAAAAAGTAAAGATTCTTATTTCATAGATTTTTTGTGATTTATACATCTCTTACATTTTAGTTTTATTATTATTCATAGGATTTTGTGAATTATTTTGTGCTTTTATATATAGATTTCGAGTATTTACCTTACTTGAATATTGATATATGAGTTTTTTTTTAAAACTTGATGGTCTAGAATTCAAAGTTAATTTTTTTTAAACATGTTTTACAAAACTCTATTGCAGGATACCTGTTCTAATTTTCAGTATTTCTCCAGAGTTTGCAGGATTTGAAAGATTTTTTGGAATTTTTTAGATTTCTATTGTAGATTTTCAGAATTCGATGCTTCAGGGTTCAAATTTTCCCAGATTTCTAAGATTTTTGTAAATTGAAATTTTTCAATCGTATAATTTCATGAAATAAGAACAACTCTTCAAATTTTCGTTTACTGCAATATCCTTACAAAAAATTATTCATGTTCACGATTTTGTTTATGAAACAATTCTTCTTGATACAAAATAATTGAAATATTAATATAAGTATACTTGAGATTCCTGAATATTGCTAACTTTGAGTACATACACGAAACCATTTGTTATTTTCTCAATATTTGATAGGGAACATTTTTTATGATTTTTACTTATTTCATTTTCCCTGCATCATTCGTTTTAAAGTGTGTTTTCCTCGTTTGCTGATATAATTTGCATCACTTTTCATGAAATAGTAATTTTAACCTAATTTCTGGAGGGGTTGCAACCACCCTGCCTACACACCTGGAAAATAGAAATATTTTTAGGCAAAAGTTTTTTGACGTAGAAAGTTTCATTTGAGGGTCGAAATAAAATATTCACAGTCTTGCCCTGAAATTTCAGTATGTGTTATCCGCCATTTTCGATTATCTCAAGAAATTTTCATTTTGCGATGAAAATGATGATTATCAAAGTTGAGCGAAATGAAATTCCCCACATTTTTTATAGAAGCCTTTTTTTCAAAAATCATTATTAATTGCCGAAATCGGGAAAAAACTAGAAAAATAAATTTTATCTTCGTAAAATGATTCATGGCTCGTTTTCACGCTGAATATTTCGAGTTTTCTCCGCTGCCCCATGTAAAATTTCATCGCAACTTTCCTATTCCTCCCTCATTCAACGTGATTCGCGTTACCCCGTGACTTTCGGAGGAGCTGATGATTTCTAAACAAGTTTGCCTCGGCAAACAAACGCCCGTTGTTGCTAAACAATTATTGAGTAATGAAGGAGCAAAGTTTCGTCCGGTGCACTTTGCGCCAACGCGAAAGTTCTCCAACCAGACAATAAAAACTCCCGGAGTTGAGCAATTCGAGGCGCGAAACGCCTCGAAATTTGATCCATAAAACGCGTTTCCGATTATAAGAAAAGTTTCAGGGGAGAAATAAAAATCTTCATCCAGAGTAGGTTGGGAAAGGTTTTACCAAGGGGAGCGTAATTGTGGTAGGGATTGTGTGGGAGGAACGCGAGTTTTAATGAATGGGTGTTTCAGTGAATTAGAGTGCTGGCTCAAGTTCATGTGCATGGAATTAGAACACGGGCAGCTTGGCTTTGATGGTAACACAAAGGGAGTTTTCATTCGACGTGTAATGTGGAATGGAAAATGTAGTTTTTACATGACGCAAATGTTTTTGAGTGTTTTGCAGTTCCTTTTATTTCAATGGAAGAAGAATAAAATTGGATCGTTTCAATTATTGTTGAGAAAAGAACAATTTTTTTTCCGAAAAATTCGAAGATCAACTTAAATATTGTAATTTTCCTGGCGACGGTTCGCGATATGCGACATTTCGTTCATTTTTTTTCGTTTTGTGAAAACTTGCTGTGATAATGAACTTTACGTTCGCTTGGCGCGAGAAGTAAACGATAAAGTGAGTTAAAGCGTCGGTGCGAAGAGACGAGGGTCGCGCCAAACGGAAAATATGGAATACGCGAGATTTTCATTTGACCAGATGAATGTTCCGATGCAGCTGCGAAATTTGTGGGGTATTTTCACGTGTGTGTCTGCAAACACCCCATAGGTTAGATCGAGTTTCAAAGACTCCGATTCACTGTTTTTTACAGTATTTAAAAACAAAATTACTCTAAATTAAGTTCAGAACCTGTTGTACATGAATAAAATATTCTCTTCCAAATAAATGCCTCGGAGCTTTTTCTTCCAACTTCAAATTAGAATTGATTTCCGAGGTTCTAATTAATCCCAGAAAAAGCCACTGCAAATAATACAAAAACCGAGTTCAAAATCGCGATGGGAGAAAATCGATTCCACCTTCAAAATGCTTCTTAAATTACCTCTGAGAATTTCTATAAAAGCTCGTGACGGTTAAAAATACACAACTCGAGCGTGCAAGGGATCGTGCAAAAAATGTTATTTCACTTGCAAAAGGAAAAGGAAACGCCGTTGTAATTTGCAATTATCCGCAGGCATCGTTTCGCCCCGTTTCCCTTCATTGGACGTATTTTCATGCTGCACATTTTCGCGAAACTTCAAGACCTCGAAACTTTCAACGACGTGTTAAGAGATTCGTAATCTAGCTAAATAAAATGAAACTAAAAAGTATATTATCAACGGCCAAGTTCGGGTTCATCGTACCGATTGAAGCGATTTCTGGGTTGGATTTTAGCCGGATTTTCCGGGGAAAAATTGTAAGCACGATTCACTGCTCGTTGCGGATTTTGACGTCCATTGTATTAAGATTAAACGCGGGAATTCTCATTTATTGCGAGTGCTCGCTGCGAGGCATTCTTCGAGTTTTGCGTGAGGGGAGATTAAAAAGGCAGAATTTTCAATAAACATTTTTGTAATCGTGAGAAATTCGTATGTTAATATTGCGCGATCGGAAAGTCGATTTTCCTCTGAAATGAAAATGCTGCATCGTAGCCAGTATATAAGGAATTGTTTATACAGATGAGAAAAATCAAAATCAAGTGAGAACGATCAGTTTTTTTTACAGTATGTGTGTTTATTTGCGATTTTAAAAGGCATTAAATTTTTCTAGAAAAAGAAGCTAAGTTGAAATTAATTTTTTGTGGGAGGGGAGGCTTTCAT
Organism: Platygaster robiniae; assembly: GCA_028476575.1. NCBI lineage: Eukaryota > Metazoa > Arthropoda > Insecta > Hymenoptera > Platygastridae > Platygaster > Platygaster robiniae. The sequence goes on from CM052022.1 coordinate 976,096, forward strand.
AGAAAATTTTTAAAACAATTCAGTAGATTTTTTAGGACTAGTTTGAGAAAAAAACAAGAAAGATAAAATTTGTTTACAAAAGTAGGAGTTTATTGTTTTCGTCTTTTACGATGTCTAGAAAAATTTTATGAATTTTTCTTTTCAGTTTAAAGAAAATGTGTAAAAATATAATTTGGCGGTTTCTTTCCGCGAAAAGTTAATAGACAGAATAATTATACTCTTCTGGCTTTATTTATGGTATTGCGATTAAATATATTTATCGATAAAAATGCATTGTTATAATTCAGTGGTTTAGAATTTAGTGTTAGTCGCAGTGGTCTGACTACTGCTGGTTTGTACTCCTAGCTAAATGATAAGTATAAAAAGTAAAGGTCTAGATTCTGCAAATAACAATTTTTTCGAAAAAAAAGGATTTTCGAAAATATTACTATAATTCAGTGGTCTAGAATTTGGTGTATCCTCTAGTCTGACTATTGATGGTTTGTACTACTGGCTAAATGATAAGTATAAAAATTCAATATTTAGATTCTGCAATTGAAAATTTCTGTTGAAAAATATAATTTTCAAAAAGATAAGTATAATTAAATGGTCTAGAATTTCGTGTATCACTTGGTCTGACTATTGCTGGTTTGTACTACTAGCTAAATGATGAGAATAAGAAGTACATGTTTTGATTCTACAATTCAAATTTTTCAGTGAAAAATATGGATTTTTGGAAAGTTACTATAATCCTTTCGTCTGGAATTTGGTGTATCATTTGGTCCGACTATTACGGGTTTGTACTACTAACTAAAGAATAAGTATAAGAAGTGAAGGTTTAGATTCTGCAACTAAAGGTTTTTTTCGAAAAATATGGATTTTCGAAAAGATTACTACAATACAGTACTGGTCTAGAATTTAGTGTATCATTTGTTCTGACTATTGTCAGTTTTTACTACTAGCTCCATAGTAAGTATAGGAAGAAAATGTTTAGATTCTGCAATTAAAGATTTTCATCGAAAAATATGGGTTTTGAAAAAGATTGTTGTAATTCAGTGATCTAGAATTTGGTGTATCATCCGGCCTGACTAGAACTGGCTTGTACTACTAGCTAAATGATAAGTATAAGAAGTATGTAAAAGTTTAGATTTTGTGATTATAGATTTTTATGGAAAAATATGGATTTTCGGAAAGATTACTACAATTCAGTGGTCTAGAATTTATTGTGTTATTTTTTCTGACTATTGCTGGTTTTTACTACTATCTAAATGATAAGCTTATTAAGTAAAGGTTTAGATTCTGCAAATAAGGATTTTAATTAAAAAATATGGTTTTTCAAAAAGATAACAGTAAGTCAGCAGTCTAGAATTTTGTTTTTCACATTTTCAATTAATGTAATAATTTTTGGATATGTACAATCATTTACAGTATCTTTGAAATATGTAGTGATTCCAAATTTTTCTATTTTTAGTACTTATTCGTTTTTCTCGCCTTTTTTACATATTTATTGGTTTTGATTATTTTTACAGATCGATAAATGAATTTCTACAATATCATGCTCCATAGATGTAGACAAATGATGAAAAATTTCTATTAGAATTCCGACTTTTCCTCGCCTTTCCTCCATTACCATCCACTATATACTCAAAAAGCATTGCAATTTGCGACTTGAGTGGGCTGCGTTTAAATGCTCCATTCACGTTTTCACGCCTGAAAAAAAGAGCCCTCGAAGAAATAGCCTTTCTAATTCGCACTTTGAACCTTCAAATAAACCCCGAAAAATTGGCTCAAGTGCAGCGGATATCTTCACGACTATTACCTTTCAGGGTGAAAGAACGCGGAACATTTTCGAGCTCTTTTCAACCGTATTAAATTTCTGCACGTACTGTGAAAAGCCAAACGCCCGAGGATATTTTTCAATGAAAGAATATTCGATTCTGGATCTTCTTTTATGTACAATTATCGCCTCTAATCGAATTTTTCCTAATCTGTCGTAAAGAGAAGTTTCTTGATTTTATAAGTGAAAAATGAAAACTGTGGATATTTTCTTTATTCATGATTTCAACATTCGATTTGTTATTATTTTTTTTTTTCTTCAAGATTGGAGTTATTTTTTAATAGTTACTCAATAATGTTCACCATTTTACATATCGGACGTTTATGTTTTACAACGTGATTTTATAGCTCGTAAAATTTGGATTAACCATAAAAGGACATTCTTTCTTCTTGTGACACGTTTTCATTTTCCATGGCTTTCTTTGATGATCGATTTTCACATAAAAAGCTAAGGTACCAAGCTTCGTATAATCGCGAGGAAATTGAACATTAGAAATTTGAAAACCGGTACAATATATATGAAATTTGGACTTTTTTTTCTTTTACTTGAAACTTAATGATAAGCACGAGTTTTCGTTATGTTAAGAAAGTATACGAAAGAATGTATAATGCTGGAAATTTTAGATTTTTATTTTTTCTACAGGATTTTCAAAATTTGTATAGTATAAGGAAATGCTCACAAATGTTGGAGATCGTGTTTAACATTATATTTCTCCGAAATATGAATAATTTTGGTTTCATTTCTATCAGAATCTGAATCAATTATGAAGATTGATTTGAAGAAAAATCCTAACTATTAAGAGAAATATTAAAAAATTGTCAAAGACTTCACATGTTTTGAAATTATGTTACATATTTTAAAAATTTGACGAACTGAAAAAGCAATAGAATTCTGAAAATTTTAAATAATTCTGAAAAATTTTGAATATTTCAAGGTTATGTTTTTTAAATTTCTAAAATCGTGCTTATTATTATTTTTCTTGAAAAAATGCACGATTATTGATTTTGAAATTCCCAAAAATCTCGAATTTTGGAAAAGTATTTAAATGACGAAAAATATCGATAGGTAAAAAAAAATTTTCACTCAATTTGGAAACTTCTGATTATTTTTTCATGTGCTCCATGTTCCAATTGTTCTTAATGTTAAAGAAACATGAATAATAAAAAGAAATACCAATAATTCTTAAAAATTTGTGGAACTCGTATAATTCCAGAAAAATGATCATTGATTTTTTAATTTGTGTTATTAATCGTACCTTTTAATCGTTCTTCCTTTGCTTGAAATTTCAAAAATATCGAAGCATGAAATGACGTTGAAAATTTAAAAGACTGTCAAATTTTACAGTTGATTATATGGAGTGTATGAATAATAGAAAAAGAATACGAAATATTTGCAGTATTTTAAAAAATTTGAGAAATTATATAGATTGTGTTCGAATTAATTAGTTATTTTTTTTTTTTTCAGAATATGCATCTATTTTTATTTTTCAATTGAAATCTGATCAAATTGGATATTTTTATAAAATTTTCAAGAAATGTAAAATGTTAGGTATATTCTGATCAAAATTGAAAATTTTGTATAACGTTCAATATTTTCCAACATTTCTCCAATTGAAGGAACTAGAAATTAATAAAAAGTCGGGAAATCTAAAAAAGTCGAAAATTCTGTATGATAGAAGAATATCTTCACGAACTTCATTGATTTTGTTCATTATCAAATCTCTTCGAAAATTTATGAAAATGTTTTTTGATCGTGAATAAAAACATCTGGAAAATCTGAAAAGTCTTAAAAATTACATGGGATTCTATTAGATTGCATAAATTTTCAGGAAATTAGACCATTTTGAAATGATTGTACATAGCTAAAAATTTAAAAAATCCCTGAATATAATTTAAAACAGCCAAAATTTTGAACTTCAAATTAAAAAACTCTGCAGATTGTGTCATACTACTTCAATTTCTTTGAGGTTCGTAGATCATGTTTTTTTTTTAATATATAAATAGAAGATACAAAAAAAAACTTTTAAATATAAGAAAAACGTTATGAATTGTCAAGATTGTTGATGTTCCATAAAATACCTGAAGCTTTTAGAATATTAGATGTTGCTTAAAAATTTTATAAATATTGTTTGATGATATTATATTTCTCTGAAAAATGCATTATCGTGTTTTTCTATTGTTTCAATAAACATCTCCAAAACTTGAAAAGAAATAAAAAGTTATAAACAATTTTAGTGATTTGGGCGGATTCCAAGAAAATTTAGAATGTCCTAAATAATTTGTTCCGTGTTAAAGGTCCTTAAATTCTCAAAAACCGAGAATAAAATTCTTCTGAAATTGCCAACTGTGTAGAATTTCGAGGAATGCTTATAAATTTCGTAAATTGTATAAAAAAATTTTAAAAACTTGATAAAACTGCGTAAAATCATTCAAATTCTTCGATGTAAAAAAATATTTTATCGTACAATAATGGTTAATAATTTTGAAAATTCATAAAAAAACCATAGTTTACTTAAATATAAATGGGCTGCGTGCATTCTCAAAAGTTTTAACGATCCAAAAAACAATTTTTCAAATTCTCATTGATTTCCTTTTACATAGATACAATTATAGAACTTCCTAGGTTAGGAAAACCACCCACCACTCCCACATCTTCTCCCTCCCCCACTCCTTGTTTTCACCATCGAATCGAAGGGAAATGAATAGCAAAAATCGGCCGTATCCGTGATGAATGCGATTAGCGTCGTAACGTATATCGCGGTTGTATCATTTTACTGCCAAAGTACTTTTTTCCCCTCTCGTGCTTTTTTATCCGCCGGCAAATAGCATATCAATGAGAGCACAAACATACTTTTTATATTGACTACAAATAATCGCATCTTCTCAACGCTCAACTCAATTATAATATCCCTTTCACAAAGATTTTCCTCAAATTGCAAAATAGAGTGAGGAAACACTGAGGTCAGATACACATCTTCTCAAGACTAAGAAATGACTACCACATCCCCTTGAATTTCCAGTCACGAAGACGATCGCCTATTAGACTGAATCGTACAGTCCAGCTTAAAAGTGCCTGACCTAAATTTCTTACCCATTAATTTGTGTCGGTTGATCGAAGAGAGCTTTACTGAAATTCTTCAAGTTTCACGCTCAAGCAGAGGGAAAATTCCAAGTCTCCGGGATCCGGGATTTATTGGCGAATTTATCGATGTTACAAGCTAATTGGGGCCATAAAAAACGTTTGCGTTTGGTTGTGGGTGCTAAAAGTAGGAATTCAGTACATTTTTATTACATCTTCATTGTTACATTTTCTAACGATCAAGGGGTGGATCTAGAATTGAAATTAAGGGAGGTTACTAGGGAAAATGAGTCGAAAAACTACATTAAAGTTCAGAATATTGAATTCGAGTCAATCAAAATTTATTGAAATGTTCAGAAAAAGAAACCTTTTACGACTCAATACAAGTTGAAACAATCCACAAAAGGCCTGCGTGGACGGGGGAGGGGTTGGGGGGTTAGAACCCCCCATAACGAGATCTTCAAACGATTTCGATGAAATGCTTCTGTTATTGGTTTTCTACGTGTTGATATAAATTTTGATATCTTGCATTGCGTGATGTTTTTCAGAAAAATAGATTTTTATATATTTTTGATATTTTTCGTATATATCTTCTACGATTCGAAGAATTGTTCAGTATTTCTGAAACTATTCGTATTTTTCAAAATCTATGAAATGTTCCAAGATTTTCCATTATTCTTATATAAATCTGGCATTTTCATTTAAATTGTTATAGATTCCGAGAATTTCGAACTGTGAATTTGGAGTTTTACGTGTTCGAAGGATTATTCAAAAAACAGTGTCTTAATAGATATTGATTTCTTCTAGTATTTTTCGTACTTCTTCAGTTTTTCTACGATTTGGAGGATTGTTCCGTATTTCTGAAACAATGCGTATTTTTTGGGATGCATAAACTGTTGTACGATGTTCTAGTATTTTTAAATACTTCAAGCATTTTGATATCGATTCTTATACACAAATCTCGAGAATTTCAAGCTCTGAAATGTGAAGTTCAATGAATTTTTCATTTTCCAAAAGAATTTTTCAGAAAACAAGGGTCTCAATCAATTCATATTTCTTTCAGTATCCTTCGTATTTCATCATTTTTTCTACGATTTGAAGGATTGTTCAGTTTTCTTGTATATTTCTGTATAAATTTCTGGAGTTCGATGCTCTAGTTTTGAAAGTTGTATATATTTTTAATATTCCATACATATACTTTTATTTTTCTATACATGTATTTTATTATTGTATTTCCTAGTATTTGTAGTATGTTGGAATATTTTAAGGTTTTTTCAAAGATATCTTTTTGAATTTCAAGAATTAGGTTTCCCAGAATTTAAAGTTTGAAATATTTGCAGGATCGATTTTTCAGAAAACAGTTTCTTTATAGATTTAGAGTGTCCTCAATATTTTTGGATTTTTAACAGATTTTTAAAATTCGAACATTTTTCTAGTATTTTTATTGTTTTCTATACACATGTATTACTAGAATTCAATGCTCGAGAAATCGGAGCTTCTTGATTTCTGTAATTACAGAAATTTTTCGAAGATCTATCAGCTTTTAAAAAAAAGTTAATAATATCTGGTACTTTTCATATTTTATTTTTTTCTCTATTTACGAAATTATGTAAGGTTTTCAAGCATAAGAGTAGATTTTAAGAACTAAGGGTTCCAGTATTTTTATGTATTTATATGCAGATGTCTAAAATTAATTGCTAGAATTGTCAAAATTTCTAGTAAAAGTGAAAAAACATACTCTTTGTCGATATTTGTTCATAAATTACTTATATCCAAGTTTCAAAACATTTTTTAAAAAGTTACAAATCGTTCTAAAAACTTGATGAGACACATGTGAAATGAATAATACGATTTTCGTCACTCGTTACCAAAAAAAAAGGAATTTGTTCCTGTTATCGTTACTTTCTAATTAATGCATTAATTAATCTAATTAATATAATTTCCAATTTAAAAAAATTAGGAAAGGGCCATAATTCCACGATTTTTCGATATTTTTCTTAATAAATGATGTTTATTCATTGAAGTCGACAATATTCCATCACAATAATATAACTTCCACGTAATAAAATTATGTGCTATATACATGAAAAAATAATCTAAACTGTCCTCAAAAAAGGTGTATAAACCTCTAAATCTTAAAATATGTGTACAGTGTAGTAAAAAGAACTGTTTCTCTTGTTATTTCTTTTGCATTCGTTATACATATACATGTGAAAAAGAAACAATAAACGTGTTTTTCGCAATAATTGTGTATCTGTAATTATTGATTTGCTGGTGTTAGGTTTGTCGAAATCATAACAAAGATTCAATATATAAAGTAGAAGTTGTTGGAAACAAATGATGTTTTGATATTGCCTCATATATTAGATTATTTATTGATTAATTAATGAATCTATTCACTAACTTATTCCACATTTGCTATCTACATCTCTATGAATGGACCATGTTCTGTCAAACCAAATCAATTTCAATTGCATGCTATTCTTCAAGTACAACATAAAAGTTGAACCCCCCCCCCCCAAATACAAGTTTCTGCGCACGGGCCTGATCCAAAAAAAGCACAAATCAGCCATAACGATTGTGATGCAATAATTTTCGCAATATCCCGAGCTTTCGTCCGCCGACTGCCATTAATCGCTGCAAAACGACGCGACAAAGCCGGCTTGTCAGTACAGTAATTGCCGTGTCAATTTATTTAATTGACCGCGGGCCATTTACATAGTCCACGCGTAATCGCTTACGTTTGATCGCGTGCCGGAATTCGCAATTTGTTTCGCGGGAGCTTTTCCGCCCTCGGCGAAAATTCCGGGCGCACACGTGAGCTTTTCGAGCTTTTGAGAATCGATTCGTGTAAACAACGGTTGGAATAAAAGCTGCAACAAAAGCTGGACTGCTTTCTATGCGAGCCGAGAGGGAAACTTTGACCGACGAGAAAAATGCGGAAAAGTTGATAGGTTTGTGTGTGTGTGTGTGTGTGTGTGTGTGTGTGTTAGAACGTTGGGATATGACTTAACGAGTTTCGAGCTACTGTGGAAAAGTGTGTTATTGTTTTTTGCGGTTTATTGCGGTTTTTCGGTGGCGCAAAAAGGTCTTACGTGACCTAACTTGTAGTGGGACGAGCGGTGTGGAGAAAATGAAATTCAGTACGTGACGAGTTTGGGGAGATGATCGGGAAATAAAAGGTGTAATGGGGGTGAGAAGAATTTTTCTTTTAAGCATACAAGGAGCAGAGACTGTAACAATTACAGTAATGAAAGCAGTTTTTGTAGTTACATAGCATTTTTGGCATTTTTTATCATCTACAAAATTTAATTTTATTTTAAAAATTTTACCAATTTTTATCATTTCAAGAATTATCGACAATCTTCAGAATTTCATATATTTTCTGATTAAAACTATAATTTCTTAACTTCAAACGTAATCGACTGTTCAATTTCTTGCGATTTATGAAAATTTGCCTACATAACGCAAGATTTTAGTTAATTTTTGAATAATTTTCAAATAGTCCAAATTTTGGTTGAAAAATAGTTTCATAATGCATACTTCGAAGAAACATGATAAACGAAATTGACAAAATTAATTACCATATTCTGAAAATCGACGAGAATTTTGATTTTTCTATAATTATTGACATTTCTTGAAATTTTCAATGTGTTATGAATTTCAAAATCTTTGAAATCAAAACTACTATCAAAAACTTTCACTATTTTACTAATATTTTTGCAACCCATGAAAATTTCTTTTAATATCTAAACTCTACAAAATTTTCAAATTTTTTCTGAAAAATTTAATAAACTCTGTCACGCATACTTTGAAAAAGTAATAAAAATGTATGATAATAAGCACAATATACAAAATTTAATACAATGTCATGACATTCTAACTATCTCGCGAAATTTTAATTAGTTATTGGCAATCTTCAGAATTGTAAAAGTTTTCTGGTTTAAAAAAAATAAAAACATTTCGAACGTAATGCAAACTATTAAAAACTTTGGAAATTTTGATAAAATTGTCGTATATCATCAAAAGTTTACTTAGTTTTTGAATGGTTTTTATGTAAAGCTAATTTTTATGAAAAAATAATGGAAAATATTTTTATGCATACTCATTTCGTCAAAATACATATAATGAACACAATTTTTTAAATGATGGATGTTCAATGACATTCTACGAACATTTCGATTTTTTTAGAATAATTGATAGTTTTTTGAAATTTGTAGAGTTTTATGATTTTTCAAAAATATTAAAGTTTCTAAAGAAATCAAACTTACCACTCAACACTTTAAAATTTGATAAAATTTGTCAAACTCGTAAAATTTCTTGGTGACTTCTAAATATTTTTCGAATATTCCAAATTTCTGTTATAGATATAAAAAATATTACAATCCATATTTTACAGAAATATTGAAAGAAACACAAGTAATGCAATTATAACCATTCTCTGGAATTTCACAGAAATTTCGATGTTTTCAGATTTATTGACATTTTCTATAATTTCCAATGTGTTATGATTAATCAAAATTTGCATTATCTCTAACATGGTACTAACTACTTACATTTTTCTAAATTTTATGAATTTTGTGAGTAATTTTTTAAGTACTTTTCAAGTATTTCAAATTTGAGTCTAAATTTCGCAAAATCATCATCGTTCATATTCAGAAAAAACATGATTCAAAAAAATTAATTTACATTTTCTGAAATTTCACAATATTTAATAAATGTTTAATAAATTTTTCATACTGTCAATCATTTTTCGAAATTTTTTTTCGTTCTTTTTTTTCAATTTCACACTTATAAAAAACTACTAAAAAATTTTCAAAAACTGTCGAACTTTGTATGAGTTTTCGTAATTTTTGAATGTGTTTCAAATTTCTTAGTTTTTCATTTGCAAATATAAAAACATTATGATGCGTATTTCGACAAAATATAATAATAAACCTTTCCCCTCCCGAAATAATACGAATATAATGAAAATTGTTTTCCAGATCATAAATTTCTAATATTATTTTGAATATTTTACCTATACACAGTTCCCCATCTTGAAAATAAAACAATCATCCTACAAATATTAGATAATAAACTTATTTTTTCCACGCAACTTTAACCGAGACCCAATCAAAATTTCCTTGTTTTCCCAACACAAACGAATCGTTTTCTCTCATTTAACTTGTATACACGCTTTTCACATTTCGTATGCATCGCCCACTTTCAGTTTGTGCGAAAACGTTTGCGAAAATAAATGTCGCTACCAAGTAACATGTTTCATGTGTTTCATAAATTTCATCCAGCCATCATTCCCAGACTTTCAGAATAAAGAAATTTCTGTTAGTTTACAACAAACTTCGCGATCAATACATTGCACAAAATATGGAAAAGTTACATGAAAAAAACGGGAAAAATAATCTTCTTCCCAGATCTTCATACAATTTTGAACGATTATTTCTGATTTTTCAAAGCTACTATGAAATTTTTTATCATGTCTAATTTTTTTTTTTTTCGTTTCAAGTTAAGTCGAGAAAAATCAAAATCACTCTAAAACTGGGAGATAGTCGAGCTCTCGTAATACGAGACCTACTCGAACAAAATGTACTACGTCAAGAGCAATAAATTAATATTTGACGTCGCGAAATTTTCAATTCTTCTTCAAGTCGATATTCATTCTCGTCATAATTCCGCTGTCTGCTATTACGAACTCGCATGAAACTGAATAGACGAGACAGCTATATGGATTTATGCAGTGTCTTTAATGTGAGATAAAAGAATATTTATAACACTTCCTGAAAAATGACGTTGATATTTTATTAATTCTACAGGTTATGTAACTGAACTTTGTTTCTTTTACAATATTTCTAAAATGTTGTGAAGCTGGTACTAATTTCGCTGATACTTTAAAAAATATTTTTGGACTTTTAGTTTCCCTCGATGAAAAATTTCGCTGTTACTCCACTGATAACATTAAATTGCATTCCACTCTAAAATCTGGATTTTTTTCTGATCTCTAAAACACATTTTCCAATCACGATAAACATGAATCATGCAATTTCACGCATTCCTGGGAAAAAGAAAAAAATAATAAAACAAAATTCCATTTCAAACCACAAGAATTTTCAATATACACGACCGACAACGGGTTAAAGGCAAAAATTTATCCCCAACTCGCTGCATTTATAGATTTTCCATAGTGGGAAAGCGCTTTTCCGGAGAGACCAATTTTGGGGGATTTCGAACCGCGTTGGGGCCGTTTTTTGCGTTCGAAACGAATTGATAAAGGCTCAGCCAAGGTGATTTAGCTTCGAGTTTCGGTGAGGGAAAGTGAAAAAAATGGCGGAGGAATTGGCTCAGGATGATTAATCTTATCGCCGCTGGTTGCATGCACTGATCGCGAGATTTTTATCACGCTCCATTTCTCGAAATGGGTAATTTGAGGGGGCCAATTACGCGCACGAGATCTTAAAATGTGCTGGGAAGGGAGGATTTGATCGTTTTCGAATTCAGAAACACGAGAATTGAAGGACTTTGTAGCGATGAAGGATTTTATGTCGATTACAAAATGTAATTTACAAGATGAAGGAGTTGCATTTCACTGATTCTAAGTGTATGACATAATTAATTTTTCTATAAGTAAGGAATTTTTCATAATGAGTGAAGATACAAGTATTTTCTAGCTTCGTTAGTTTAGAGAGAAAAGTTCCAATTTATTCATAGTTTTCAATGGAACCGAGTGGAATAATAGTAATTTTCATGTGTACAAATATTGACAGAAAATATGCTATACTCTTTCAATTAGACATTTTCACGATTCGAAGCATTAAATTTTAGAAATCCTCGTGAAAATATATGAAAATAATTACGTCATTAAATGAATACAAAATGAATCCACAAAAAATACTAGAAATACTGAAGTTGAGTAAATTGATCCAAAGGAGCCGAAAAAAAAAACGAAAGACGAACTTCCAACAATTCTCTATGTATTTCGGCCTAGTCCAGGCCCTCTTCAGGATCTTACAAACAAAAATTCAAATGGAAAATATAACATCAACATAATATTTGAACGGAAAAAAAAATTATTTACGATCACTGAAGTCATCAACTAAATAAAATACTCACAGTCAAAAAGTATAAAATGAAACATCGTCACGTCCAAATGAGATAACATCTTATAAAACTTGTAAAACTTGTAAAACTTGTTGTAAGACTTGTAAAACTTGTAAACTTAAGTTGTGTAAGCAACCAGCGTAAAATCATTTCTCGTGACACGTGTCTATTATAAGACGTATGGACAATGACTGATACGACGTAGAATTAAATCAAAAACGGCCCCGAACGGACCCAAAAACAGTATTTTGAAATTAAAAACAACAACTTTAATAATCTCAAATCATATCTAAAACTCGATGGTATAAAGCATTCAAATTCTTTGTATCGTCCTGTTCATTCAAAGTGTTATCAGTACCTGTAATGTAAATCATTTCAGAAATGCATCTTTTGAAGTAATGATTCTCTCTGTCCAGAATCTCCGTTCCCTCCCAATCAAAATCATGAGCAGTACCCACTCTATGGTCAGTCAAAACAGAATGATACGAAGACATCAATTTAAAATTGTTTTTATGTTCGTTCAACCTCGTTCTCAACTTCCTCTTGGTTTGTCCCACATAACAAAAACTACAATCATTACATCTCACCCTATTATATCCCTTTAAAATCCTCCTTAAATTAAAATTCAAACCCTCAACATAAGGCAAACTAACCGAATCAACTTTTCCATCTTTATTATCAACCCCCTTATCACCATAATACAAGTATCTCAACCTTTTACTCATGTGCTTATCAATAAAGTCCTCTGGGTAATTATTCCTTCCCAGAATATCCCCTATAATATCAAAATTCTTTCTCTGGAAAACTTGATCAGCCAATTTCATATTTTGGTCAACTAAATTAGTGAGAGTATTAATCTTATGTTGTAACGGGTGTTTCGAAAAAAAATTAACGAACCTTCCCGATGAAGTTGGTTTAATATGCCAGTTAAATTTGATTTTCCCCTCAAAATGAATGATTCTTAACTCCAAAAAATTAATTACTCCCCCCTCCTCTATTTCAAAAGTAAATGTAAGTTTCGGGTGATACGAATTGAAAATCATAAGGATCCGATCAACCTTATCCTTGGGTATCAAAGCTGAAATGTCGTCAACATATCTACCAAAGAACAAATAACAAAAGCCAATTCCCCTCAAGCAAGAGGGAGATTGGAGAGCCCATTGGGGTCCCAAACTTCTGTTTATATATCTGTCCATCAAAGGTAAAATATGCCATCTCCATTAGAACCAGAACCATATCAATGAACTCAGCCTCAGGGATCTTCGTGAATTGACCCAAGTATCTCCCAAACCTCGTCTTCAAAGACAATTCCACCAACTCCTTAGGAACATTACTAAACAAACTAGAAACATCCAGAGAAACAAAAGCATAACCATTTGTATCTTTTAATTTCGAAAGTGATGCTCTTTAATGAATACTATCCTTAACATGAGATTTTGGTTTCGGTAAATAATTACTCATAAAACCCTGTATAAACTGACAAAATTTGTATGTGGGACCACCAATCGGGGATACCATAATCCGCAATGGTACACCTTCCTTATCTATCTTCGGAAGCCCATAAGCCCTTGGTAGATAACCATCACTTTCCATTGTTGACCTCCTTTGTAATATAATCTTTCTTCAACCATCTTTTCAAAGTATCATTACATCTCTTTCTCATTATATTCAAAGGATCCTTATTGATCAATTTATATGGATCACTGTCATTGAAGAGATCACCCATTTTTTCAAATACTCGTCTCTATACATTACAACTATCTTTCCCCCTTTATCAGCCCTCGTAACAAATGATTCTTTGTTAATATTAAAAAATCTCCTTGTTCACTCAAACCTACTCAAAATAAATCTTTCAAAAAAGGCCTGTGTACATGTGAATGATAAAATCTCATTCTGTCTATAAAATCTCATTCAAATCTCAAATCTGTTTGTTCTTTGGTAGATATGTTGACGACATTTCAGCTTTGATACCAAAGGACAAGGTTGATCGGATCCTTATGATTTTCAATTCGTATCACCCGAAACTTACATTTACTTTTGAAATAGAGGAGGGGGGAGTAATTAATTTTTTGGAGTTAAGAATCATTCATTTTGAGGGGAAAATCAAATTTAACTGGCATATTAAACCAACTTCATCGGGAAGGTTCGTTAATTTTTTTTCGAAACACCCGTTACAACATAAGATTAATACTCTCACTAATTTAGTTGACAAAAATATGAAATTGGCTGATCAAGTTTTCCAGAGAAAGAATTTTGATATTATAGGGGATATTCTGGGAAGGAATAATTACCCAGAGGACTTTATTGATAAGCACATGAGTAAAAGGTTGAGATACTTGTATTATGGTGATAAGGGGGTTGATAATAAAGATGGAAAAGTTGATTCGGTTAGTTTGCCTTATGTTGAGGGTTTGAATTTTAATTTAAGGAGGATTTTAAAGGGATATAATAGGGTGAGATGTAATGATTGTAGTTTTTGTTATGTGGGACAAACCAAGAGGAAGTTGAGAACGAGGTTGAACGAACATAAAAACAATTTTAAATTGATGTCTTCGTATCATTCTGTTTTGACTGACCATAGAGTGGGTACTGCTCATGATTTTGATTGGGAGGGAACGGAGATTCTGGACAGAGAGAATCATTACTTCAAAAGATGCATTTCTGAAATGATTTACATTACAGGTACTGATAACACTTTGAATGAACAGGACGATACAAAGAATTTGAATGCTTTATACCATCGAGTTTTAGATATGATTTGAGATTATTAAAGTTGTTGTTTTTAATTTCAAAATACTGTTTTTGGGTCCGTTCGGGGCCGTTTTTGATTTAATTCTACGTCGTATCAGTCATTGTCCATACGTCTTATAATAGACACGTGTCACGAGAAATGATTTTACGCTGGTTGCTTACACAACTTAAGTTTACAAGTTTTACAAGTCTTACAACAAGTTTTACAAGTTTTACAAGTTTTATAAGATGTTATCTCATTTGGACGTGACGATGTTTCATTTTATACTTTTTGACTGTGAGTATTTTATTTAGTTGATGACTTCAGTGATCGTAAATAATTTTTTTTTCCGTTCAAATATTATGTTGATGTTATATTTTCCATTTGAATTTTTGTTTGTAAGATCCTGAAGAGGGCCTGGACTAGGCCGAAATACATAGAGAATTGTTGGAAGTTCGTCTTTCGTTTTTTTTTTCGGCTTCTTTGGATCAATTTACTCAACTTTATGAATTGAAAAGGAGCAATTAACTTCAGAAATTAAAAATACTAAGTTTCATTTAGTTTAAATATTCTACATTCTTCGAAAATTCATGTAATTCTAGGAATGAAAAAATTTTAGTTTCTCGAGTATTGAATATTTAAAATCTGTGTATATATAGTGGTCCAAAAGAATACTTTAAAATTTTTCAAATCGTAAAAGTGTGTGGAAAATTCAAAAATATTCATAAATACTCTAAATCTTTAATGAAACTGTTTTTGAAATGCAGAAATTCTGCATTCTGTAAATGCTAGAAAAAAAAATAAATAAATAAATATGTACTGAGAAATATAAGTAAATATATGAGATATTGATAATCTATACAACTTTAATAACTAGAAAATCGAATTACAGAAATTATATAGGAATACTGAATTATTCTTCAAATTGTAGAAAAACTAAAGAAATACAAAAAAAATCTGAAAGAAAGAAAAACGAATAAAGACACAATTTTTAAAAAATCCTTTGGAATACGATAAATTTTTTGAGCTTCGAATTCCATAGCTAAAAATTCTTAAAATCTATATAATGATTTGTAAAAAAATACTACACTGTCAAAAAAAATTAGAAATTTTAAACATCTTTCATAGACTTTGTCTTCAAATCGTGTTCGAAATTTCATGGACACATATACTAAAAGGATTTCAAAAAATTTTATATCAAACTCATTGTTTTCATATGAGGTATACATATTAAGTTCAATTTTTTTTATTATTATTAATTTTATTTCAAGCTACAACATGTTTAAATAGATTAAAATATCTTTTGTATATTATCATATATACAATATAATTTTGATTGTACAATTCATATTCCATACAATACAAATATTTTGTTTCGATCAAATAGCTGCTGATGAATTAGGGAAAATCTGCTCCAAAAAAATTTATCGTGTTGAAATCCACTTTAATTTAAAAAAGTTTGAATACACGTTTCCAATAAAAAATCATTTGAAGGTAAAATGATTTTATCGTCAAGTTCAGAATAAATTCTAAAATGTTCTAAAGTTCTATAGCAAGAAGTTCATTAAATTTTTCATGTTCCAGAAGAATTTTTCAGAAAGCACGTGTCTCAATGGAATCATATTTTTTTTCAGTATTTTTCGTATTTCATCAGTTTTTCTACGATTTGAAGGATTGTTCAGTTTCCTTGTATATTTATATGTAAATTTCTGAAATTTGATGCTCTAGTTTTAAAAGTTGCAGAGATTTTTAATATTCCATAAATATACATCTATTTTTCTATACATGTATTTTCTTTTATATTTCCTGGTATTCACAGAATGTTAGAAAATTTGAGTGTTTTTTTAAAGATATCTCTTTGAGTTTCGAGAGTTAGATTTTTTAGAATTAAAAATTTCTAATATTTGCAGTATTTTGATCTATTTTGCAGACAATAGTTTCTTTATAGATTTAGAGTGTCCTCAATATTTTTCGAATTTTGTACAGATTTTCAAAATTCGAACATTTTTCTAGGATTTTCATGGTTTTCTATACAAATATATTATTAGAATTCAATGCTCGGGAAATCAGAGTTTCTTGATTTCTGGAATTACAGACATTTTCCGAAAATCTAATAGCTTTCTAAAAAAAGTAAATATTGTCTAGTATTTTTCGTATTTCATTTTTTTCTGTATTCGTAAAATTAAAGGTTTCTAGCATAATCTATAGATTTTAGGGATCCTGCTATAGATTTCAAGAACTTTGTTTCCAGTATTTTCATGTATTTATATACAGATTTCTAAAATTTATTGCTGGAATTGTAAAAATTGATAATAAAAGTGAAAAAGCATCATTCTCTTTGTCGATATTTGTACATAAATTACTGATATACCACCCTGTTTCACCTCAAATTATAAAATTACACAATGTTTATCTGAAAATAAGGAAGATAGAAAATTACCCATGTCCAAGTTTCAAAAAGTTTCTCAAAAAGTTACAAATCGTTCTAAAAACTTGATGAGACAGATGTGAAATGAATAACACGATTTTCGTTACTCGTTACAAAAAAAATCGTTACTTGTTAATTAATGTAACGCGTTACGTTATCGTTAGACTAAAAAATGTAACGTTTTTGTAGTTTTTAAGCCCAAAAAAAAAGTTGGGAAAAGGCCATAACTCCACCATTTGTTGATATTTTTTTCATCAAAAAATGTTTGTATATCAAAGTTGACAATATTCTTTCACAATAATATAACTTCCATGTGATAAAATTATGTACTAATAGCCCTTGAAATCGGAAGATATGTGTATAGTGTAGTAATAAAAAGTGTTTCTTTTTTATTTACTGTGCATTCGTTATACATCTAAATGTGAAAAAAAAATAATAAACGTGTTTCTCACAATTGTGTATCTGTACTTATTGAGTTGCTGGTTTTGAATTTCTTGAAAGCATAACAAAGATTCAATAGATAAAGTTGAAGTTGTTGAAAACAAATGATGTTTTGACATTGCCTTATATATTTGATTATTTATGATCATTAAATTAATTTATTTACTTATTCAATCTACATTGAATTTTAGTACTTTATAAAATTTTCAGTTTAATGAACTTCCCATACTCAATTTCCTCCCCCCATGCACAAAAATTCAAAATACACCTCGAACTACTCCAATAAATATTTCAGAAGATATACAGTGACAGCTTCGATTGAGAGAACGAAGACTCCATTTCCTCTGAACTATTTATGTATCACTAAAACTTTTGTTTAATGAATGAAACATCGGATTGCCTGCTGAAACTTGCAAACCATTCGATATTGGACACGTTTCGAGAGCTGTCGTATTTTCGACATCAAAACGTCGATGTTCGTATATTTCAGATTATTGTTCCAGAGGTTTCTTAATCGAAAGCTTACTTGCAAATGAAATAGGTGTGCGAATATAATGAATTTTCATCGCAGAGTTTAATTAGACTTTTTATGAGTGGATGAAGTTCATAAAGGATGTAGAATATCATTTTAGATACTCGTTTCTGAAATGAAAGGGGGAAATGCATTTGAGAGAAATAAACATTTTATAAACAGATGAAACTCTTGTAACTTGTGAAGAGAATGTTACACGTAAATCTTGTTGTAATTACAATACTAAACAGTAAAAATATGATATTTGTAATCTATATGGAAGGTTTCTTTCATCAATATTTATCGTTGATGTATGAAATTCATGAATCAGAATCAGATTTATAATTACGTCTTTATTATTCATTCGTGAAACGTTGGTTAGTTATTCAATGATTAAGGGCAAGTTATTCATTTATTCATGATTCAGTTAATTAGATGCGGAAAAAGTGCTTTCCTCGACATGGAATTACTGCAAAATTGAAGATACTCAATTTTCAAATCGAACATCGGATAATGAATAAAACTTTGAAGGGACGAATTCCAGTAATCCTGGAAAATCCAAGATTATCGTTTCCCAATATCGAAAATAGAAAAATAATAGCGAGTGAGAGAAAATCAATGAATTTCATTGAATAGATATAAGGTACATAACTGTAATTTAGTTCAGTTTCGCGTTCTTTTGTACTGGTTTTGCGTCCCTTTGTGCTCGTAACAAAAAAAAAAAAAACGCACTCCGTCATCTTCAACCGTTGGAATCGCCTTGATTAGTAACGATCCCGATGCGTGAAACGGGTCAGTTAGTCAGGCTCGCCCTAATTGCGTACTGACCTTCTCGTGCGCAAAAAATTATTAAGCAAATGACTAGTTGCAATTCATTGAATCCGAGGATAATGGAGAGGAAGGGAGTGAAATGTTTTTTCGCATGAGATGAAATTGTTAAGAATCAAAAAAGAGAAGGAGAGAAGGTTTGTTTTTATTTATATTAACTAGAAACATGTATATATTGTGCACCAGCTGAAAATTCACAAAAAACCTATCTAAAGAAGTTTCACTCGTCAAATACAAACTCTCGAATTCCAAATCCAAAAGCGAATGCCTAAATCTATCAGTCGACAAATTTTTCATAATAGAATGAACAAACTACCTTCCCCGATTCCCAAAGTTGTGATCGAAAATAACTTTTTTTTCGCAACTCCCCAAATGAATAAACGCCGAGAACGTCAATTTCTCAAGCCAAGCGAGATATTTCGAAAGTTTTTCGCAAACTCCCTCGCGCTGAAAAATAAAGTTGGGCGCGTGAAATTGCGCTCCAAGTATTCCACTCGCGGATTCAATTCGTCCATAATACGATAAAACTGTAGAAATTACTAATTAGGATTGTCCGTAAGCGTCAAATCTAGTTACCTCGAGTCACGAGCAACTGCGAAAAGTCGCACAAAATTACAATCTGCAGTAATTTCCCGAGGTTTCCGGAATTATTGTTTATTTTCACAGGAATAAACCGGGAAAACCATCCGCAAAAATATGCTTAATCCGTAGGATTTGAATACTGTTTGAAAGTTTGGAAATTGTTCATAATGAAAGGGTTTTCAACCATTTTTTAAGATAACGGGAAATTTCACAAAGATTTTCAATTTCTGTGAATCCTTGATGAAGGCCCGAGCACAGAAACCTGTATTTGGGGGGATGTGTTTCAACTTTTATGTCGTACTTGTAGAATAACGCGCAATTGAAATTGGCTTGCCTTGACAGTACAAGGACAATTCATAGTGATGTAGATGATAAATTTAGATGAAATAAGTAAATTAATTATATAATTAATCGATATATCATCAGATATCTAAGGCAATCTCAAAACTTCATTCGTTTTCAACAGCTTCTACTTTATATATTGAATCTTTGTTATGTTTTTAACAAATTAAACACAAGAAACCCAATCATTACAGATACACATTTTCGAAAAACGCGTTTATTTTTTTTTCACATTTACAGGTATAACGAATGCATAATGAGTAAAGAAAGAAACATTTGTTCTTACTACACTATACACATATCTTCTGATTTCAAGGGCTATTAGTACATAATTTTATCACATGGAAGTTATATCATTGTGATAGAATATTGTCAACTTTGATATACAAACATTTTTTGATGAAAAAATATCAACAAATGGTGGAATTATGGCCTTTTCCCAACTTTGTTTTGGGCTTAAAAACTACAAAAACGTTACATTTTTTAGTCTAACGATAACGTAACGCGTTACATTGATTAACAAGTAACGATTTTTTTTGTAACGAGTAACGAAAATTGTGTTATTCATTCTTTTTCTGACTACACTATACACATATTTTATAATTTAAAGGGATATACACCTTTTTGGAAGACGGTTTGGATTATTTTTTAATGTATATATCACATAATTTTATCACATGGAAGTCATATTGTGGTCATAGAATAATGTCAACTTTCATATACAAGCATTGTTTGATGAAAAAAAATATCAACAACTGGTAGAGACATGGCCCTTCCCCAAATTTTTTTACAATACAAATACAGTAAGTCAACTGAAATTAATAGTATCCGAAAACGTTACATTTTTCAGTGTAATGATAACGTTCCTTTTTTTTTGGCAACGAGTGACGAAAATCGTGTTATTGATTTCACATCTGTCTAATCAAGTTTTTCGAAGGATTTGTAACTTTTTAAGAGATTTTTTGAAACTTGAATATAAGTAATTTTTCAACTTCGTTCTTTTCAGATAAAAATTGTACAATTTTATCATTTTAGACGAAACAGAGTGATAGATTAGTAATTTTATTCAAATATCGACTATCAGTATGCTTTATCACTTTTTATTAGAAATTTTGACAATTCTAGCAATAAATTTAAGAAATCTGCATATAAATACATGAAAATATTGGAAACCTTATAAGGTTCTTAAAATCTATAGCGGGATCCCTAAAATCTATAGATGATGCTAGAAAACTTTATGAATACAGAATAATAATTAATAATAAATATATATAGAACAATGCAAAATAAATATATACAGAATATTAATTAAGCATGTATTAAGAATAATAATTATTTATAATAAATAATTTTGTCAATACAGAAAGAAAATAGAATGCGAAAAATACTAGGTATCAATAACCTTTCTTCATAAAGATATTTGATTCTTCGAAAATTTCTGTTATTCCAGAAATCGAGAAACTCCGATTTCTCGCGCATTGAGTTCAAATAATATGTGTGTATAGAAAACCATAAAAATACCATAAAAATGTTAAAATATAAAAAATCTGTTGAAAATGCAAAAATATCGAGGACATTCTAAATCCATAAAGATACTGTTTTCTGCAAAATCGATCAAACTACTGCAAATATTCCAAACTTTCAATTTTAGAAAATCTAATTCTCGAAATTCAAAGAGATATCTTTGAGAAAACCTTGTAATATTCCAACATTCTCTAAATACTAGGAAATACAAAAAGAAAATACATGTATAGAAGAAAAACAAGTATACATGTATGGAATTTTCAAAATCTATACAACATTCAAAACTAGAGCATCGAATTCCAGAAATTTATACAGAAATATACAAGAAAACTGAACAATCTTTCAAATCGTAGAAAAACTGATGAAAAACTGAGGAAACTGGACGAAATATGAATCTATTGGGACACCTATTTTCTGAAAAATTCTTTTGTAACATAAAAAACTGATTGAACTCCACATTTTAGAGCTCGAAATTCTTGAAACCCATGTATAAAAATTTATATAAAAATGCTCAAAGTATAAAAAATACTAGAAAATCCCGCAACATTCTATGCATTCCTAAAAATACGAACAGTTTCAGAAATACTGAAAAATCCTCTAAATTGTAGAAAAACTGAAGAATAACGAAAAATACTAGAAGAACTAAATATCTTTTGAGACACTGTTTTCTGAACAATCCTTCGAACACGTAAAATTTAATAAACTCCGAATTTTACAGTTCGAGATTCTCGGAATCTTGAACAATTTCAATGAAAATGCTAGAAATATACAAAAAGACTAGAAAATCGTGTAAAATTTTATTGATCTTGAAAAATACGAATAGTTTCAGAAATACTGAACAATCCTCCAAATCGTAGAAGATATATACGAAAAATACCAGAAATAAATAAAAAAACTATTTAGACGCTGTTTTCTAAAAAATATCATGCAATGCAAGATATCAAAATTTATATCAACCCGTAGAAAACCAATAACAGAAGCATTTCATCGAAATCGTTTGAAAGATCTCGTTGGGGGGGGGGGGGTCCAACCCCCAAACCCCCCCTGTCCGCCTGGCCTTTTTTGATGAACAAAGTTATAAAAAATGCAAAAACTCAACTCCAGAAACAGCGCCATAAAACAACACAAGAATGATTGACCCCGTCACGAGAGCGAATTCATCCGCGATGAGATTTTTTTTATTCATCCGAAGCGTGACAGAATTTGCAGTTGCGATTTCCCTTAACCCGGGAAATCCAGCCTTGCCGTACGTGAGAGACATATGAGCTCGGAATATCATATCATAATTGTATCTGTCTTGTTTGACTGCGCACGTTCCGGCAAAACGTCAGCACCCGCAACATTTTACATGAAATCCGTCGCCGATCGGACGTCATTTTACGTTTTTGGTGACACTAACGCGACAAAGCGAAATCGGATCATCTGCGGTCTTCAAAAGAAGAAAAATTGCAGGTTCCAAGTAATTAGGACCGAATTTATGAAGAGGGAAACCAAAAAATACAGTAAAGAAGAAGACGTGAAGCCTTCAACTTCAAGAGCGAACTTTCGTCAAGTTCATCCCTATAATTTCCTCTCGAAAAGTGGGTGTTTTTCCCCGGATATGCTCGGGGAAAAAATCGTGGTAAGGATTGCAAACGCATTTTCAATAAGCCTACGCGAATTGGCTCGGGCTTGCACGTCTTTCAACGTCTATCTTCCTGTCGATCTGATGGCGGAATATCGATTATTTTCACCTCCCGATAAATGCGAATTCCGCTTTCACGTAGACGCGGTAACTTTCTGTAAATGGAGAACGTATTTTTCAACTTCCCCTTCCGCTTTTCTATCAATCCCTACGCCAGTATCGGCATCCCTTTTACTAGGGATGGCAGAATATGTGGGATGTTGGGCAGCACTTTTGCATACAAAAGTATTAAAAATAATTCGACTCATGCAAACTCTAAAAGAATAATGAAATTATTTGAATCCTATGAAAAATCTGTTTGCTGAAAAATCTCGACAAATGCTTCTACGGTCTATAAATTTTGGGATTCTTTAGCATCAAATTCTACATATACTATGAATCTATGAAAATTCCAGAAAACGCAACAGAATCTTTCCAATATTTTAAAAATATGAAATCATAAACGACATAAAACATGAAAATTCTATGTGAATGTGATTTTATCATTAATTCTTGAAATTACTGAGAATAGATCGAAATTCGCATTTTTAAGCATTGAGTTTTATAAATTTCTGTAGCAATCTACAAAAATATAAGTAGGTAATCTATACAAAGAATAATTAGAAATTCTCCTGGGTTTCGTATATTATACTAGAAAAATGTGAGAAATAAGTTTTCTAGTTTACTTGCTTGCCAGTTTATTAATTTAATTTTTAACAAGTTTACTAGCTTACTAGTTCTTCACTTGACTAGTTTACTAGGTTACTATTACAAATTTGACAAGTTTACTAGTTTACTAATTAACTAATTTACTTGTTAGCGAGTTTGCTCGTTTGCAAACTTACGTGTATACTAGTTTACTATTTTTTTTTTTCGCTCACTAGTTTACTAGAAATCTTTCAATACATAAAAAGTATGTAGATATACTTTTCTTAGGAATTTATAAAACTTTCTGTCCTAGAGCATATTTATTATTATAATACTATGATTATAAATTTATTATTTTTAAGACTGTTCTAGAAATTCAAATAGAAAACAATAATAATACATACAATTGAATTTATACAATTTCTACAATTAAACGTACTTTCAATTTTAGAAATACTAAAAAAATATAATATAAAAGTATTGAAAATCTTCAAAAAAGAAACTGTCGTCTGAAAAATTAATCTAAATTCTCAAAATCGTTGAAACTTTCAATAATACAACATCAATTTCTAAAAATCTAGTGAGCGATCTATGCAAATATTAAAAATATATAAAAATACCAGAAAAAACTACAAAATTTGATAAATAATATACAATATGAAAATTATAGAAATTTTTCATGCACTTCTTATCTGTGTGGTTAAAATTTGCTCAAAAATCAATTCAAATACATATATAAATTTATAGAAGTTTGATTCCAAAATGAGAAATATTTCAAAATGGCTCTCTTATAACCATCTTAAAGATCGAAAATTAAGACATCCGGAAGGAAAAATATTTTTTCGGAAAAACCCCTCCCGAAAATTTTTTCTGTCTACGTCCCTGAATAACTTCTTTAATAACTTCTAATAGATCGGAAGTTTACTATGAAAATTTTTCACAGTAAAGGCTTCTAAATTTGAGTAATTTTATGAATTTCGAAATAACTGATTCTACATGTGCTCTAGTATTTCATATTGTCGTGGTATTTTAATAAAATTCTATTTTATTTTGTAAGTTACTAGTATTTTGATTAATTTCTAAACTTATAGAAGATGTCACTAATTGAAAATTCGAAGTCAAGTTGGAATTTAAATGTACGATTTAGAAAGTCGAAATTTCGCCACAAAAAAATTGCCTTTTTGATTAAAACAGTAAAAATGAAAATACGAAATATATATAGTATCACACCAAGGGCTCTGAAGGATTAATATTTTCAACTCTTCTATTGTTATAAAACAGTCGTAAATTTTCAAATTTTAAGCTCCAGTAGAAAAGATTTCATCTAGAAAAGATTATTGCTTGAAGTTTACAGTTCCAGGAGTACAAGATATCGATCTAAAAAGTTTTTTTATTTAAATGAATGGAAAACTAGAGTGCTCCAGTATGACATAATATCTCACCTCAATCACAATATTACATCTACGTAGTTTCAAATCTCAACATGATACAAGACTTACATTTTAAATTCAAACGTCTCAAATTTGAAATTCATAAGAATCAGGAAGAAAAAACGAAAAATATCAGTAAAATTTGTCTATTCGAATGTAAAATCATTCCAAAACGAACAACATTTATTTTTGTAAAACCTCTGCCGAAAATTTCTCCGGTGGAGGTGTCACGCGTATTCGGCGAGAATCAGAGAAACGGGAACTCGCTCGAAGATCCGTCAGCTCGTGAATGAATATTGGACTTGGCGCCGCGATTTATGGCTTAATTGGGCGGTAATGAATTTTAATGCCGACCGTTCCCGGGGTTTCAAGTGCGATTTTCCGCATGGGGTTTCTTTGTTTTTCGAGGGATCGCGTCTCCGAGGGCTCCGCCGGTCAATTAAAATGTACCTCGAGCAAGTGACAAAATGTGGATCAAGTGGTTTATTATTCATACAAATGGGGCTATTTTCATCGTCGTGGCTGTACTTTGCTCGCGCTGGCACTGCGATGCCGTTTTGTTTGGCTCTCGCAATGTCCATCAAAACGAAAAATTGCAGGTAAGTAAACAAAAATCATCATACATGGGAATTTTTTCTCAATCTTGATGTCCTAACCAGTAGACCATTTCGGATTATTATTATTATAATTATCACGAAATTAATGAAAAATTTTCCTCTTATTTCAAAGAGGGAGTGTACATTATTTTCAGAGAGTTTCGTTTGGCCCATGCAGTGTCCATCAAAACGAAAAATTACAGGTAAATAAACAAAAAAATTATCACACATGGGAATTTATTCTCAATCATGATGTCCCAGCAGTAGACCATATCGGATTATTGTTGTAATTATTAATGAAATAGATAAAAATTTTCCTCTTGTTTCAAAGAGGGAATGTACATTACATATGAACAGCATTTTTAGAAAGAAGAGAAGAAATTTGATACAAAAAATAAAAAAATATTTCATTTCTTGTATCGCAATTTTCTCAGGCAAAAACGAATCAATAAATACATATCTTCGAAGAAGCAATTAACTTTGTGGTTCAATACTTTTGCGACTTCCATGGAAGTGAGTTATTAGTTCTATTGATAGAGTTTTAAGTCGTAGATTATCTAGAGAAGGCAGTGCTATAGTTTCTCCATTCGTTCTTGTAATTACTTGCAATTTTCAAAATAAATTTTACACGTGACGATATTTGTTTAGAGTTGAGAATTTTTTCAGTTGATAAGTTGACAGAATATTCAAAATCCGTCAAGATATTAATTGTGAGAATTTATCAGAATACATAAAATTGATTAGGCTTCCAACTTTTTATCGATCGTTTTTCTGAATCTTCAATACTTCAAGTTGTATTGAGTAATTACAGCATAATTTATGTATTTGCTGCGGAATTTTCCTGTAACCGACGTGAACCTTTCGATGTACTTCCGTTTAACGAGCTTCTTTAATCAGTTCGAAAACTTGAGTAACTGATTCATCGAACGGCAGCTTCCTGCGCTGTACGTTAGCTCTTTTTTCATCACTTTTCTGAGGATTTTGGTATGGATTTTGGCTTGATTTTCAAAGATATTCCAGTCTTTCAAAAGAAGAACAAATTAAACAAGAAGGACAGAGACTGACAATTCTAAGTTTCACATTTTAAAGCAATAGATTTTTTGTAATACCAAATTTTGGTAGTATTTTGTATATTTTAGAAACAAGTCCTGTCGTTTGCAACGAAATTTGTGTAACGAAAATTTCTCTGTGAAACCGTGATTTCCATAATTGATTCTGCACTTTGTAATTTTCTGGGTCGGGAAAATTATCATTCTACATGGGACTTTCGAGCTTTTGACGAAGGAAAACTTTTTAATGGCTTACTTCTGGTTTTTTTCCACAAACTTTGAGCTTGTGCAGAAGGTGGGTATTTTAGGTCATGCTTATATGTTTCCCAAACGTGGTCAATTTTTTGGGTATGGTTTGAATTTTTCAAAGATATATAGTTGTAAAGAATATTCATGAATAGAATAATTAATCATAATTCAAAGAAGTAATCATGGTGTTTGCAAATGTCGCAAAATCCTTATTTCAAAAACATTGATAATTACAGCTTCAAGAGATGGTGCTTTTTCATATTTCAGCTCTCAATCTCGAAAAAGTTTTCCTCTGTCATTCTGGAATCCAAGATTCTCATCTCGGTAAAACGAGACTTTTTATTTACAGGTCGAAATTAATTTCTCCCTCTATAGTATAACATGAAACTTTTTCCGGAAAAAAAAAAATATTTTCCATGTTTGAATATTTAAGATAAGTTCTGATTGTTTTGTATCAATTTCAAATTTTTGAAAAATCAGAAAATTCAAACACTTTTTGAAAATTAGCAAGGTTGCCAATAATTATAAGATAATTGAAAAACTCAAAAAAAATGAAAACCTTCGAAACACTTCTCTAAATTTTTGCAAAGCGACCCCTAAAGCCCAAAAAAGCACTTTTTCAACCCCACGAAAATGTGTGAAAGATGAAACTGCATTTTTCGGCCCCTTTTTCTTTTCCATATGAAAGCTCGTGTGGTTAATTCAGAGTTAAGTCTCGGCCCCGATATCCTCTTTGGTGAGAAATTCAAAATGAGTGAATGCAATAATCCTTAGTAATCCACAGTCGCAAAAAGCCGGGGCATTTGCATCTTCATTTAAAGTGCGGATTTTGAGTTTCTTTTCCAGGCGAAATTGGAAGAGCTGGCTCGAAAAAGTACTGGAAATGAGTTGCTACTGAGCATGTATAATGATGGTGAAATAAAAGAGTTTATATGCATCACTGAAAAGCTATAATTAATTTGTTTTGGTTACAGGTCGATGAGTTATTTAAATACTGTGTCAAATTTTCAAAAATTTTGTTTTGAAAAATTCGAAAAACTTTATGATGCGTTTTTTGAAGAAATTATAAATAATGATGATGGACACAATATACGAAATTCATTACAATTTAATGAAATTCTACTGATTTCTCGATTTTTTTTTAACAATTGGCAATCTTTTAACGATTGAAAATTTTCGAAATTTTATGAAAACTGCCTGACTTATCAAGATTTACCTCAATTTTTGAATAACTTTTAATTTTTATGCATACCAACTGTTAAATTCAACAGATCATCTGTTGTATTCTACAGATTGCTTTTTTTTTAATTTTCACAATGCAAACGGTTAAAAAATTGACAGATTGAATTTGTAGAATACAACAGAAAATCTTTTTAATTTTACAGATACAGATTTTTCTGTGAATTAATTTGTCAGATTACATTGTAAAGATTTTAACAGATTCAGATTTGCATTTAATACCGAAAATCAATATTCAAATCTACAAAAATCAAAGTCTAGAAAAATACATGGGAACCCTACAAAATTCTGTAAATACTAAAAAATGTTAGCAATTAAAATAATACTTTCAGTCCATATAATTCTTAGAAAACTAAAACATGTTGCATTTTGTAAATTGAAAAAAAATACTAGAATCTGTAATAAAACTTCAAATCCTGGAGCTTTAAAAACTAAAGAAGGCCATGAAAAAATCAGATAATCTTTATGAAAAAAAAAAAAAAAAAACAATTTATAAATAGTGAAAGAATAATTTGAAAACATGAAAATTTAAAATTTTTTATATTGACTGGCTATTTATTCAATTTTTCCTCGTCCTAAAATTAATATTCAAGTTTTGTTTCTACTTTATAACTGAAAATTTGTGCTGTTAAAACAAATTGGTCAAGATTTAAGTATTTCGTTTCCAAATGTTCGACGTACACTTAAAGTAATTGAATCTCTTCTTTCTTGTTATTTTGAACTTTCAATTCCACGTTTCACATTATTTTGCAAACAAAAAATGTCAATGAAAGAAATTTCATAATTATCAATTCATTCGAGATTTTCTTCTACGAAATTTCAATCTTAGAAATAAAATATCTACATTAATTGACTACAAAGAATTCTAAAGTAGGTACCTGAAAAATTTGAAGTAAAAAACAGGACTCGTTGGTGAATCTTGAAAATTTAAAAAATTTTTGAAAACTCCGTAAAAATCAATGAACCGTGTTATATATGAAAAAGTGTCAACCTACAGAAAAAGTAGGTAATTTTAAAAATGTGATCAAAAATCCAGAATTTCAGAGATCCTCATCATTATCCAAAAATTCTAAACAACTCTAATGCTTTGGTTAAACTACTATTTGTAAATCAATGCATTTTCTCATAGGTATTTTTAGGTGTTTCGCCCATTCAAAATTTAATAGGCATGTATTGCCGCCACTATGCCCGCATCTTCCCCCCCCCCCCTGACACCCCCGACGTTTAAACTCTACAAAATGCTTTTGAAAATAGAGAGCTCTGACGTTTATCGAGCGCTCGCGTTTCTTTTCCGACTCCCAATTTTTCCGAGTCACTTGGGCAGGCAGGAATGTTCACCTAGAGGAATTTTCACCTTCATGCACAATTCGTGAATGCAGCATACACAATGTTGTTTCTGACATTTATAACCAATTTTCGTTTTCTGGAAATTTCACTAAAATTTTCGAGAATATTCTGTCTGTCTACTGCACACGTTCATGTCTACTCTTTTCAAAATCACTTCCCTTTTTTACCATGGTAAAATTAAAATTTTTTTGAATGTACGTTTTATATATTGAAATATGATAATACGAGTTGTGTGACACATTGATGATTTCTCTTTTTATCGAATACCAAAGTGGTTGAATCGCTTGTAATCGTGTTTTCTCATCGCGAGCCATTCAACAGGAATAATCACGTCCCTTGATGAATCTTTGTGTTCGTAACGCTCTCGAGTTTCGACTTAATAACGCAACATTCAATTTTCAGCATTCGCGAAAACAGCGTGATTGATCGATTGCGAGTTTAAACGATGACGAATCATTCCCTGCATATTTTCCCCAGCAATTTTTCATCGGGAGATACATTTTTGCGAGTGAGGGAAAAAATTCCAGGCTATTGCAAAAAAGCAAAAGGAAAAATGGTTGTATTTTTATAATTTTTTTCCATTCTCACGTTATGTAATTTTCTCCTACAACCTAAAGTTTATAATTTAAGAAAAATAACGTAAGGTAAAAAGATTTCGTGAACTTGCAATTTACTTTGTAGTTTGTCATGTTTACAAAATTATCAAAAAGTTTGCAAGTTTCTCTGGGATGCGTCAATATTTAAAGACTCCGATCCTGAATTTCGCATGTTTTGAAAAACTTGGAACACGGGAAGTCTTGCCTTGTTAATAATTTATGCAAAATTTTCGAGCGAAGTTAGTCCCTTGAACTTATCTCATGAATATTCTGTTACTCGTTCAATGATTCTTGCATTTCTGGAAACAGCATTGATCGTATGAAATCTTAACTTTCAATAATGTTTCTGAGCTGTTTTATTTCATTTATTTTTTTTTTGCTTTGAGAACCTGTAAATTATTATTCTTATGTTATCAGAAAACATCTATCAAATATCAAAATCTTACAAAAATGCAGTTTTTATGAAATACGTACACCTTAAAATACGACTGTTAAAATGTATATATTGTATAAACCCCACAGTGACTTTTGACCTTAAACAAATGAATCCCACGTTTATACACTGTAAATAAAAAAATTATCTTTAAGAAACGTCAAAATCGTCAATATCGATCAAATATTAACGTCCCTGACCCCGATTCATCTTTCGCGAAAAATTCTTCTTAAAGATAGATTCTTATGAATGATTCTCAATTTTCCATTCACTTTTGAAGAAATATACGAAATAATTATGTTTCAACATGACCGAGAGAAATACATTATCATTATTAATTAAAAAATCGTAGAATACGATTAAAAGTTCATACTTTCTTTGTTCAAAGTATAGTTATTGTCTTGGAAACTCTGCAAATCAACGATTTTATGGAAAATTATCAGAGAAAGATTTTACACCAAATTTCCTTCAACCATATAGTAATGATTACAATAATATATTTTTAATATTATGGAATCAGTCTGGAATATGATACTTTTTGCTAGTTATTAGTTGCATTTGTTGTAATATTATATAGTTAATATTGTAAAATGATATTGTATGGTAGAGTATGTGGTTGTAAAATCTACTAGATTAAATTTTGGAGCATGATGAAATCTGTTATAATGTCGTGAAAATTGCAATATTCTATTATATACATTTTACTATAAATATTGTGAAAAGTACTAAAATTTTTTCATAACATGTAGATCAAATTTTAGGGATCGAACCTTTCAAAATGATTAAATACGCTTTGAGATAGACAAATTTAGTATTTATTACAAAAAAATTGCACTGTGGAATTAGTCTAAAATGAAGTATTTGTAGCTTGGTATTTATTGCATTTTTGGTTCAATTATATTGTTAACATATTTAAATGATATTGTCGCAGTGGAGATACACTTTCTCTTAATTTCAAAGAAATTTAATTTAAATTATTTGTTATCATATTGGATATATTAATATTAATATATTTTATCATTATTAATTCAAGTTCAAGAGATTACAGATTAGTATATTTGAAAATATATTTTATATTATCAAATATACAATATAGTTTTTGTTAGTCAATTCGTATTACATACAGTACAAATTTTTTGTTTCAATCAAATAGCTGTTGATGAATTAGGGAAAATCTGGTCCTGAAAATTGTATTTTTTGAAAATCCATTTGAAATAAAAAAAGTTATAATTACATTACTAGTGAGAAATTATTTATAGTTAAAATGATTTTAATGTCTGCTTCATATTGAATAAAAACTTGATTTCATAGTAGGTTAATTATTTTCATAGGCAGTGTCCATTTTTTTATAAATGCTATTAGAAAATTTAATAGACAGTCTTTGAAATCTGCTTCAAAGATTTTCTTTGAAATTTAATAGAGAAATTTCTTAAAATGTATTTTATTGTAAAAACTTCAACTTGCATTGCATTTTATAGCATATTATTTTTGTGTAGTTTCGATGATATGATTTTATTATTTCTACTAGTCCTTAATACAAAATTTTCTTAGTATTCGAATCTGTATACAACAGTCCTTTTTATATAATTTATGTGTCTTTTGTAGAATATGATATTTTCTTTTTAATTATGCACATTGTAAAAGTATAATGAAAATTTCGCAATGTTACATAACATTTTTACATAATACTGATTTAAACAGTTTTTT
Organism: Platygaster robiniae; assembly: GCA_028476575.1. Taxonomy (NCBI): domain Eukaryota; kingdom Metazoa; phylum Arthropoda; class Insecta; order Hymenoptera; family Platygastridae; genus Platygaster; species Platygaster robiniae. The sequence goes on from CM052022.1 coordinate 1,008,429, forward strand.
TTCTTTTGATATGTTGAAAAAAACATTTTATACGAACTTTGACCATAAATAAGAAAAAAGTAAAATTATTGGATAGATACTCCACTATACTATATACGTATAATCAATTATGTGTACAATCATTAGTGAAATATACGATCTGTATTCTAAAAATTTTTAATTTTCTCAAATTTTTACAAACTGGCATGAATAAAGTATTTCTTCAATATAATAATTTTTTCTACACTAAGAAAAAAATATAGTACTTATTACAATACTGCATTGTATTCTAGAATCAGCCTGAAATATTATACTTTTTGCTAAATATTTAGAGCAGTTTTTGTCACTATGTATAGTAAATATTATATTATATTGTAGTAGTGAATATATTTTCTTGTAGAAACTCTTGTACATATTTAAAATTTCTACTCACAATGTGCATCCTGTAGATATTTAATATTCCGAAATTTTCGAGTAAAACCTGGCATAAATATTGTAATTTGTATTAAATAACAATTTTTACTTTAGAATATTGTACAAAACAAAATAAAAATGACATTTGCAATAATATTGTGAAACTTACAATGTTCCATTACTTTTAACCATGTATCCAGATTTCCTACTGCATTACAATAATAATTATAAAAATAACAGGTTAATCTACTTTTTTCTAAAACCTGGAAGAATATCGTAAAATTTGTTTGTAAAATTGTTATAATGTAGAAACCGAGGAACGACGATGATGTCCAAGCTGTGACAATGTTCTCATGCAAATGTTAAAATAACGGATTTTGGAACTCATAATGACTTCTGATCATTGATTAATTAATCAGTTCGACATCGGATCTACATCACGAATGATAGTATTTTCGACTGAATTCAATATATTCTTAAAAAGGATCACAAAGTAGCGACCAAAACGTCGGAAAATTCAAATAAACCTCTTTTGACAGTTACTCTCGTACTCATTCAAACAATATCGTAAAAGTTGCAATATTTTGCAGTTGTTCCTGCAAAATACCAAATTTTTTCCTCACGATACCCTACATTCAATCCCTGAGACGACACATTTACCTCGGCGGAAATTACCCGGAAGATTTCCCGGGGTAAAAAATGATGCCGCGAGTCGGTACTCACCGTCGCGAGGTTCGCGCCCGGTTCCCGAAGGTCCGCAAAGATCCATTGGAAAATCCTTGGTATCGAGGGTATCTTGGGGAAAAAGTTTTCACGAAAAATTCCGAGGAGGGAGCGAGAGTCCCGTTCGGGGAAAACGCGCGAAAAACTAAACGGCGCGCGAATTTTCCGGGCCGAGACCGGCGCAACTGGAAAGTTTGCGGCGGCGGAAATCGCGCGTCGACCGCCCGCGTTTGGCATACATCGTGCGACTGGGCCGTCGCTTGGTTCTTATCGTTGACCCAGAGCAAGCATGCAGCGCAAGCGCTGCATCGCCAAATTATTGCCTTGTCCGGAAAAACAGTACCACCTACGACGCAACACGATGTGACATCCCGGAATCACCTTGCGAATCTTGCGATCTCCTTCCCGCCTCCCTTTTTCATCCAATTCCTTCTCCAACGAATCATTATCAACTTTATACCTACTTTCCATTTTACTTTGTATTCTGACTCAATGTCAGTAAGATCACAATGTTTGTGTGCAATTGAATGTATCAAACCCTGTCTAGAAAACAATATTTCTGTGTGAGACAGTCATGGTAATCTTACATTCGATACTAGCATCTACATAATTACTTCCATATTCATAGATGAAGACATACATCTTCCAAGAGATTCAGTCCTGACATGAAATGATAACATCCTTTATGGTCTCATCAGATAGAGCATTTTATCTACAATCTCGTCGTTCAAATTCAGAAGCGAATGCTTCATTTTGGTCTTTAAATACGTTCCCTTCCAGACATTCAGTTCATCTGGTAGATGATTAAATACTTCAAATCTTTAATAAGAAAATTGACAACAGCATATTTTCGCATCATCGAGAACTGCGAAATGTCGCTTGGGAACTTTTGATGTTCAGCTCTTCATCTAGTCTATGGAATGACACTGAATTGGTGTTGATCATAAGCCTTCTTGAACGCAGTCACCGATGAAGAACGTATCACTTCTTGTGGTAGCGAGTTCCATAAAATCACCATGTGGTTGGATAGAAAGTGTTGTCCTTGCATATGGTGATGTTTTGTTGTTCTCAGCTTCAGAAAATGGCATCGCAAGTTGTGGATGTCAGCAAGAGTAAATACAGTTGGAAGGTCATCTACATTGTAATGTTCTGACAGGCATTGAAATGTCTCGATGCAATCCTTTCTTTCGCGTGTAGCTTTTCTTTCCATTTGTTCAAGCATATTTATGTCCTTTTTGATGTATGGTGATCAGACAAAATTAACATACTCAACTATCGGGCGAATGTAAGAGATGTATAGTCGTCGTAACTTCTTCTGACAGAGTTGAGAAAGATTTTCCAAGTTGGAAGATCATTCAATTAGCCTTCTTTATTTCATGACGAACATGGGTTCTCCACTTAAGAGCTTTTGATGTTCAACTCTTCATGTGGCAATGAATTGGTGTTGATCATGAGCCTTCTTGAACGCAGTCACCGATGATGAACGTATCATTTCTTGTGGTAGGGAGTTCCATAAAATCACCATGTGGTTGGATAGAAAGTGTTGTTCTTGCATATGGTGATGTTTTGTTGTTCTCAGCTTCAGAAAATGGCATCGCAAGTTGTGGATGTCAGCAAGAGTAAATACAGTTGGAAGGTCATCTACATTGTAATGTTCTGAGAGCCATTGAAAGGTCTCGATGCAGTCCCTTCTTTTACGTCTATCAGAGAACTTTCGGAGTCCAAGTTGTTGTAATCTCTCGGTAAAAGGAAGGTTCTTTATTTTCTCAGACAACCGTGTAGCTTTTCGTTGCTTTGTTCAAGGTTCAAGCAGATTTATGGCGTTTTTAAGGGATGGCGATCAGACGAAATTAGCATACTCAACTTTCGGGCAGATAGGATCGTATTTAGAAACTCTAAATTCTAAAGAATTTAAACTTCTGAAATCTTGCACTGCTCATATGATATTAAGCATAGAATTGTAAATGATGGAATCTAGAATTCTAGAGTAGTGAATTTTTGAAAAGAGAATGGAAGAATCGTTTCTTTTGCGACGAAGAATTTCAGAGCTCCAAATTCTATGGAAGAAAGTTCGGGAATTCATAATTACACTTTAATTTTATTATTACGAGAATCTTGAATATACTCTCTCAGTACGAATAATTAAAATTCTTACTAATTCAATTAGTTGGTCAGAGATAGTCAGAGATCTACTAATAAATTGGTAGAATCATTTCAGATATTTAACTTTTCAAGTAAAAACTCTAATGATTCCAAATTTCTACGATTCCAAAATTGATAAATAATTGATTAATTGAAATATGCATTTCGTAACTCGACAATTATCAAATTCTCTATGATTCCTAGTATTTATAATCAAGAATTTTGTGACATGGAATTGTACGTTTTTCACCTATAGAACATTAATTTTGAGATCTTATGTTTCCACTGTACAGAATTTAAGTGGGATAAGACCCAAATTACATTTTTAAAATGTTGAACTATGAAAGATAGTAGACTGGAAATTTGGCAGATTGCATTCTGAAAATCTGAATTCTTACAGGTTTCTGTGATATTGAATTATTATGGGTACAACATTTTTAAATTTGACTTCTGCTGTCAAAGAATTGGGGGGGATTGATTTTTCTAATCCCCTATTTACCCACACCACTGAATACGATATTATTCACATTTTGACAAAATCCAATCTTGAATCTGATCCAATCCATCGAGTCCGATACAATCCGATTCGATTCCTAATTCAATCCTTAATCAGATCTAACTCGATCTAACCTGATCCAATCCAATCCAATCCTTAATCGAACCTCCAACTAATCTAATACAACCCAATCCAACCCACCCAAACCCAATCAAACCCAATCACGTTTATTATATTGGTATAATATAGGCATGATGTTGGTTGAATGCCAATATCATGCAAATATAATGCAAATATCATGAGATTGTCCTGCTTATATCATGCCAATGTCTTGCCAATGTCATACCAACGTCATGCTAATATCATTATAATATCATGCCAAAATGATGCCAATATCATGCTAATGTTCTGCCAATATCGTGCTAATTTCATGCCCATATAATGCCAATGTTATTCCTATGACATTCTTTTATTATGTCAATATCTGGCCAATGTCATAACAATGTCATGCCAATGTCATGTTCAAAACGACCGTTCACCAGCAGATTATAGATACATAAATGATGATCATCTGTGCATTATTTTATCCATGGTATAAATAAACATTGGAAATGAACATGAAGAACAAATAGGATTGATTTTTCCAAGATTTCGAAAAGATTCATACACTTTTTCACCACTCTAGAATTGTAGTGCTACCATCCTCTCAGCTTTAAGTTCCTTGTATGTCTCAAACCACGGTGATACACGGCATTGTTATTGTCAAGACCTTGGACAACATCACCCGATTACACGAGGGTCGAGTTTTCTATTCCGAGTCTCGATTGCCCCGAACCGAACGGAAAAACACGACAAGTTGATTTTTCTTCAATCCTGCAGTGGAGACAGTGTTTCGTCAAAATGAATCCCAGAAAACTGAAAAAACTCCGAAATTCTCAAAACAAGTAGATCAATTTGAAAAATGTTGATAAAAATATATTCAGAGAAGGTTGTACAATTTCGGGTACATATTTCTCTTGTTTTTTTTAAATGTGCAGTATAACATGAGAGTCGATGGTCTCTGAGAAAATATATGCAAATCCTGCATAAGTAGATTACTGGCGTTGATATATATGACCTACCCTGGCATAAACTTGCACCACACGCGGATGTATTTCGAGATGTTCTGTCGGGGAGTATTAGAAGTGCGATACTCACGTACGCTGTCAATCCCATGTACCTGACCACTGAGTCCTTGCCGCGTGATAGCACAGTTTCGGACGTAAACAGAGGAATACATGCATAATTCGACCCCTTTCGCCCCTTGACCCTCGTGCCCCTGTTTTGACCGTATAGTGAAACTCCCTAGAAGGGGTTAAATTTCGAACCGATTCGTGTCCCATTGGCGTGGCAAAAAGAATTTTCCACGGGGGTTTAGAAGAAGGAAAAAATTGACGACTAGAGTACTCAGAAATTAAAGAAAAAACCATTGAAATTGATGGCAATCCGTGAAAAAATCTCCGACAAATCATCCGCGGAAGCAAAATTTTACCATTATACAGGGTGTACCAAAATCCCCGTACCAAAAGAAAACCCAATATTCCTTTTTGAATTTTGAATCTAAAAGTCCTTTACCACTTTTCACGAAACTCAAAACTGAAAAAGTTATTCAAGTTTCAAATTTAAACAATAAATGGGTTCTCTCAACAAGTGGGCATAAAATTCACCGACCAAACTTTACCCAAATTTTTTTCATACTTTTCAGAGTCGAAAAGTCCTTTGCCACAGTTGACAAAACTCAAAATCAAAAAAGATATTCTAGTTTGAAATCTAAGAAATTTGATTGGTCAAAACTTCCAACTCGCACATTTTTTTCAATTTTGAGTTTTGATAAAAGTGGCAAAGGACTTTTCGACTCTAAAAAATATGAAAAAAATTTGGGTAAAGTTTGGTTCATGGATTTTATCCCCACTTGTCGAGAGAGCGCATTTATTGTTGAAACTTTTGGATTCAATAACTTTTTCCATTTTGAGTTTTTTGAAAAGTGGTAAAGGACTTTTCGATACAGAATTCAAAAAGGAATATTGGGTTTTCTTTTGGTACGGGGATTTTAGTACACCCTGTATAGAAAGACAACACAGGTACCAAGAAAATAAATAAAAATTTATATTATTCTCTTGATGCACTAAAGATTCTTAAACAATATGAATAATAAAACCGTTACTTGAAAAGGAATAGTAACTCGTTAACGTTACCACTTGAACAAAGTAACGTTTCGTTACTTTCACGTTACTTTTTGGAATAAACTGAATGTAAATAACAAGCCATCGAAACACTAAGGCTGAAAAATACAATATCAACGTACATAAGGCAAATAGAAATTGTTTATTTTATATTGTCCAGATTTGTTTTTTTTTTGGTTCACAAAATTTCTTAATATGACATTTTATTCAATGTTAGTCACAAGGAAACATTTGCAAATTTAATAGACTTTCAAGAGAACTTACTCAAATTTTCAGAATTTTTGAATTTTTTTGTATTTTTCAGTGTGTATGAAATGTTGCAGGATTTTCTGGTATTTTTATAAATTTGTACTATTTTTCTGTATAATAGATTACGAGAATTTCATGCTCTAGAATTCCAAGTTCATTGAATTATTTGTATTTGAGAGGAGTTTTCAGCAAATGAAGATTTTCATTTCCCTTGATTTTTCTGATACTTTTTCAATTTTTCTACGATTTGAAGGATTTTTCAGGATGATAGGATGTTGCGGAATTTCCTAGTATTTTTACATAATAATAGTATTTCTATGATATAAATTGTTAGTATACATATCAAGAATTTTGAACTCTTGAATTTGAATATACTGAAATTTTCCGTATTTCACAAGATTTTTCAGAAAACAGTATCTCGATAGATTTTTACTTATTCCAGTACTTTTCATATTTCTTCAGTTTTTCCATGATGTCAAGAATCGTTCATTATTTTTTAGCTACGTGAATTTCTGGAATTCGAAAAATTTTCAATGTTTCATATATTTACACGTGTTTTTCATTACGTTGAAAGAATGTTGTGTAATTTTTTAGTTTTTTTAAAAGAAATCTTTTGGAATTTCCAGAATGATATAAAAATGGAGGTTCAAAATTTCTGAAGTATATTTCGAACGATTTTGCAGAAAACAGTTTCTTCATATATTTGAAGTGCCCTCAATATTTTTTGTATCTTTCACAGAGTTAACTCCGTGAAAAATTTTGCAAAAATTCGTACAACTTATACAGATTTTTTGTATTTTTTTTTTTCAACTCTTTGAATTTTTTAGATTTTGTTTGAAAAATTTGAAAAACTTTATCGTGCATTTTTTGAAAAAATAATAAATATATATGATATATGATGATAAACACAATATACAAAATTCATTTAATTTTTACGAAATTCTATTGATTTATCGATTTTTTTCTAATTATTGGCAATCTTAAAAATTTTAAATGTTTTTTTTTTTTTGAAAATATTAAAATTTGTCAACGTACTGCAGACTATTGAAAATTTTCAAAATTTAATGAAAACTATCTGACTCATCGAGATTTATCTCAATTTTTGAATAATTTACAATTTTTATGGACAAGTTAAAACAAAATTTTTTATGCGTGCCAACGCTCTTAATCTGAATCTAATATAAATACAATACCAAACATAAATTTTTAGAATCCAAACCTCGAGAAATCCAAGTTTTTCGATTCCTGGAATTACATAAATTGTTTACAAATCAAATAACATAAAACTTATTAGAATCCAGTATTTTGAGTATTTTTCGTATATTGGTTTTTTTTGCATTTATTATATTCCACAAAATTTGATAGCGGGATCCACAAATTTTAAAATCTATAGATTGTAAGTGTTTTTATATATTTTCACGCGAATTCCTAACATTGAACACTTCCAATTATGAAAGTTTCTAATAAAAAGTAAGAAGCCTTTTTTTCGTCAGTATTTTTACACAAATTCCTAATATTCCAGATTGTTTTATTCAAAATTATTCATATAGAATTTTTTATTGCAAAATGAGAAAGTTATAAATTACTTACATATCTCAGTTTTAGAGCATTCCTTGAAAAAATTAACTCGCTCCTGTTACTTGTTAATTAATGTAACGCCTTACGTTGTCGTTACCGTAAAAGTGTAACGTTTCAGAGTTTTTTGAATAGAATTTTTGAAACAGGAGCCCTTTTTCCTACGCCCTTGGCACGATCGTTCAAAGTCAAAAGCCTTCCTGCTGGATGATAACGAATTTCCTGAAAGTGCAACATTTATCAAGACCCTGTGGGTGGCTGGCAACAGTGCAGCTATATACGATTTTTGGAATTTTGATCAGGCGTCAGGAACTCCTAACGGAATTTGTGGGACCTCCCTTGATTTATGCGAACATTAATGTTGCGCAGTCCACAATGTTTAGAGTACAAATCTGAGATTCTACAACAAAAACGAAGTGGGTGCATTATCATATCGCGCCCTTTCGAAAGTGGCTTCTGTCACGGTGAATTATGAATATCGTTCGAATTTTTTTTTTGGAAAATCGTCTCTGGTAGAAAAAATGGAATGAATTGAACAAGCACAAAACTTTTCCGATTTTTGATATTTGAAAGAAAAACATGATTGAGGAATTTTTCGATATTACCACAAAATGATTTACCTGTTTTTTGGATTTTTTCATGTAATTCTCATGTCCTTGCAGAAAAAGCAATTTCCAACGTTTTCCTTATTTTCCGGCGATTGTGCTCGTCTAATGCGTGATACGATTAGAATGAAACTTGATTTCACAATCGTATTACGTCTCCCTGCGAAAACGTTGCAAAAAGAAAACTTATGTACACAAAAAAAATCGATGGAGAAGAAGTGAGATTACGAAATAAACTTTTCGATGGTGCTGTAATGCTTTGTCGAGTCGTACGATCTGGAATACGAATTGCTTCTTTTTACTAAAAATGATACAATTCGCTTCTAGTATACCAAGTTTTTTCCAAAAGTTTGAATACGCAGTTGTATGATTAAAAAAATATACATAAATTGAATAGCATGGTTTGCAAAAACAACGTTTATTTTTACTTTAAAATGTTTATTCAAATGCTGATGAATTATTAGGGAGTGGATGGGGAAATGAATTACTCCAGAGGAACTGCAAAACAATAATTATCGATACTCAAGTAATCAACTGTCTAAGATTTTAACGAAAAATGCATTATTTTGAATCCGTTAAACCTTAGGGAACTGTAAAAACAGTTTTTCTCAAGCATGGAAAAGCATGCTATATATTCATCAATAAACAAATTTTATAGCATATAAATCTTCACAGTCATTCAGATAAATCAATAAAAATATTAGAAATATTACAAAATACGGGAAAAAATCCAATTCATTACTGTTGCAAATATTGTGCAATTTCTTCTCGATACACAATGTTTGTTCATCCACTCGTACGTTCAATTAACTCGAATCAGAATTCGCGGATTAGTTTGTTTTCCGAGCGGCTCGTAAATTTTCGAACCGAGCACGCGCTCGATGCAAATTTGACGCCACGTGAAGTTATAGCCGGAATGATAAATGTAAGTCGCAGGACGCATGCCGAAGTGGTTACCGTGCTTTACGGCTCTTTTTATTCCTCCTTGAGAGGAGATTTTCGAAAATTTTCAAGAGAGTTGGGGATAAGGCATAAAAACGTCAGAAAGTTCAATATGACGATGCGCGGAAAAGACGGCTTCGGGAGATTCATTGTGAAAGAGGGGGTTATAATTATTTTTGAGTGCAGCCCACTTGATGGTCTCTCTGGCTCTTGAGATTGTTCGTTACCGAGGATTTTACGAGGTTTTCGAATGGAACTTGAGACTGGCGAGAATGAGCAGAGATTGGAAATACATGCTCTGGGAAAATCGTTACACGTTTTCTAAAGTTGTTCTGGAACTTGGGCAATTTTCTATAGGACTTTCTCACATTCTGAGCATTTCATTTCCATCTTACACTTTGGATGGAACAAATTTGTGTACAATTTATGAGGTTAAAACTCCTGTCAGGTCACAGAAACCTGTATTTTGAGGGGGGTTTCAACTTTTATGTTGTACTTGTAGAATCACATGCAATTGAAATTGATTTGCTTTGACAGTGCAAGGCCCATTCATTGTGATGTAGATAGTGAATGTAGAATAAATCGGAAAATAAATTAATTAATTAATCAATCAATTATAAAATATGAAAGGCAATATCAGAACATCATTTGTTTTCATTGTAAAATTCATTGTAAAAAGAAACACTTTTTATTACTACGGTATACATATATTTTATGATTTCAAGGGCTATACAACTTTTTTTGATGAAAAAAAATTATTACTATTAGATGAAAAAAATACCAACAAATGGTGGAGTATGACGGCCCTTTTCCAACTTTTTTTTAAAGAGGCTTGCAGTGACTGCAATGTCAATACAATAAGTCAACTGAAATTATAATATCCAAAAACGTTACATTTTTTAGTGTAACGATACGAAAGTAAATTTTTTTAAAGCAAGTATGTATACTTACGTTTTTTCAAATCTTTGAAAAATCTGAAAAACTTGAATAGTATTAACTAACTACAAAAAGTAATAATGATTCGTATTAATTTTTGTAAAATTTCTTTAAAAATTCCGAAAATCTGTTAAATTTCAAAAACAGTTCAAAAATTTTTTCGATAGAGGCACTATCATATTTTTTCAAAGTTCCCATGACAGTTTTGAATTTTTCTAAAAATCTGAATAATCCCAAAAGATTCACATAACCAATCCTGATAAGTTGAACAGATTTCTATGACATTTGGAAGGTAAATAGTTCGAGATAACGTATGAGTTTTCTGAAATTGTAAAAAATTTTCAAAACCTATAGGAAAATTCAACAAATCGGTGAAAATTCTAAAGAATGAAGAAAAAAACTCGATAAAATATCGGAAACTGTTCATAAATTTTTTAGATTGTAGAAAATTTTAAGAATTCTGTACAATCCCAAAAACCGCATATTATACTCAAAATTGTAAATATTAAAAATTGGTTTTCTACAAAGATAGTCAGTAATGTTGATAATTTTGATAACAATCTCGAATTTGAAAAAAAGTCAATAAATTTTGTAATTTATAATCAACCTCACCATTTTTAATTATTTTCCATCCACAAAATGATAATATTCGATTATTCAACCTTTTTTTCCTGGAGCAACTCTTCTGTCATCTCCAAAAAAACCTGAAAAAAAAAGTATCTCCCGAGTTTACAACGACTCGTTGCCCGAGTTTCGTACAGCGCGCATGCAAAGGAATGTAATTGCCTTTAATTGGGTTGTGCATCGTTACAATTACATAGGTATTAGCTGTTGGAATCAATAAACCGCGACGTGGACCGCGTGTGTGATTAATTTCAGGCCAACTTCGCTCCTTGGTAAATGAAAACTGCCAATCGCAGGGACGAAAGCAAAGTTGTTACTTCAAAAAGCACGCAGATAAATTCAGTTCCACTCTATTTCCTCCGATTGCTTTTTTGGTGCGGTTAAAAAAATCCGCGATTCGTGACTTGAATAAAAGAAACATCACTGAAACCTTTTTTTTTGCATGTATAGACTCGAAAAATAGACCAACGACAATTTTGTGGTGAATTTCTGGGATGAAAATTCAAATCATTTTCTGTGTGGAATACTCTATAAATCATGATAGTAATTTCATTTTATCATGCGAATAGTGATGAAAGTTGATAAACAATAATGCATCTTGACGTTGATTGAATAAATTGTAATCAGCATAATTATGATCGACAGTGATGGCCCAGAATCATAGGAATGGAATAACCTGGTCCACTCCAACGAGGATGATGATAATGATCAAAATGATGTTTGTACGAAATAATTTCATTGTTCGCGATCTTCGCGTTCAATTATTTCCATTTTACAGTAGGACATTATCAAAATTATCGACCATCTTCGTATGTTCATTTTTTCATTCTAGAAAATTTCAAGATTCCAACATGAAAGATACATTTTTCTCCTATATTCTTGACAAAATAATTCAGTGGCTTCAAAAATAAATAAAACAGACAATGCAATCATGATAACAATGTAGAATTTTTTTTTTATCTAACTAACTTTTTCATTTGATATGCAAATTAATAAAAACGAGTTAATTTCTATCACTAAATTATACATTCGACGATGGAAGCTGAATTTTCTCATGCGTACAGAATGCAAACTTTAATCACAAAAGTGATGTGCTTTTGTAACAATTATTTCATTACTCACACTCTCTGGTTACTGAAATTTCGTTTGATGGAGAAATTAAAGTATCTCTGCATTATTCGCGATTTCGCGAATTACGATGCAAATTCCAATGATACGAAATTCCGGGGATACTGTAGAATTTAATTTATATTGGAAATAATTGTACGATAATGAAAAGTACATTACTTCAAAAAAGGTCTTCCATAGAAATTTTTTCTTCACGCCCCTGTGTACAGTAATTTTTATTTTTCTTATATTATAGTGGATTACTTAACCTAATGTTCGAATATTTTTCGGTTCAAATTCAAGTTCCGGAAAATCCTTTCAAGAGAATATCCCGGGAACTTGAGATTATTTCAGTAAGCCCGTAAAAGCTTAGGAACAGCGTCCGATTACTTCCGCTACTGAATTTTTTACGGCTAAACAAAGCCACTTCATAAGACCTAATGGATTTGGGATTCTCTCGCCTCCGGAAGGTTGCGTCCTCGGCTAAACCTCGGTTTGTCTTCCACTAACTAAGGGGCCGTTGAAAACCGAGAAAAAAAAACCCTGCCACCCATGATTGAAATCCACCCCTTTTTTGTCCTTCGGTTTTCATCTTTTTAAACTCTTCATACATATGTTTCTCAAAGTTACTGCAAAACGGAAGAAGACTGAAGAAAATATGAAGGTTTTTTTTTTGAAGAACCTCTGGCGAAAGCTTTCACCGCTGTCATATCACAATCGATTTCGCATTTCGAGGATAATTCAGCATTATTCTTCATCCATCATCATTTTCCTGTTATCAATGATTGCTCGGTGCAAGCAAATGAGGATTCTCGCGTCAAATTTCAACAAAGCTGCGATGGGTGAAAATCATTTTCCAATTCCGTTTCACGCGATGTTTTATCTATCCCCATCAGGCCCATGCGGCCGGAGGGGGAAATGCTCCTATTGTTGGTTTTCTACGGGTTGATATAAATTTTGATATCTTGCATTGCGTGATATTTTTCAGAAAACAGCGTCTGAATAGATTTTTATTTCTTCTTGGTATTTTTCGTATATATCTTCTACGATTTGAAGGATTGTTCAGTATTTCTGAAACTATTCGTATTTTTCAAGATCAATAAAATTTTACACGATTTTCTAGTCTTTTTGTATATTTCTAGCATTTTCATTGAAATTGTTAAAGATTCCGAGAATCTCGAACTGTAAAATTCGGAGTTTATTAAATTTTACGTGTTCGAAGGATTGTTCAGAAAACAGTGTCTCGATAGGTATTTATTTCTTGTAGTATTTTTCGTTTTCTTCAATTTTTCTACGATTTGAAGAATTGTTCAGTATTTCTGAAACGATTTGTATTTTTTAGGATGCGTAAAATGTTGCAGGATTGTCTAGTAGTTTGATATACTTTAAGCATTTTGATTTAAATTTTCATACATGGATTTCGAGAATTCTGAGCTTTAAAATGTACAGTTCATTACATTTTTTATGTTCCAAAACAATTTTTTTGAGAAAACAGGTGTCTCAAAAGATTCATATTTCTTTCAGGATCCTTCGTATTTCATCAGTTTTTCTACGATTCGAAGGATTGTTCAGTTTTCGTGTATATTTCTGTATAAATTTCTGGAATTCGATACTCTAGTTTTGAATGTTGTATAGATTTTTAATGTTCCATAGATATACTTGTATTTTTTTTGTATTTCCTACTATTTATAGAATGTTGGAAAATTTCAACATTTTTTCAAAGATATATCTCTTTGGATTTCAAGAATTAGATTTCCCAGAATTGAAAGTTTGAAATATTTGCAATATTTTGATCGACTTTGCAGAAAACAGTTTCTCTATAGATCTACAGTATCGTCAATATTTTTTGAATTTTTAACAGATATTTAGAATTTTAACATTTTTCTAGTATTTCTATGGTTTTATTTACACATGTATTGTAAGAATCCGATGCTCGAAAAATCGGAGTTTCTTGATTTCTGGAATTACAGAAATTTTCGAAGGAACCTAATAGCTTTTTATAAAAAAGTAAACAATTCCTAGTATTTTTCGTATTCCATTTTTTTCTGTACTAATAAAATTACGTAAGGTTTTCTAGCATGAAATATAGATTTTAGATATCCTGCTATAGATTTTAAGAACCAAGGTTTAAAGTATTTTCATGTCTTTATACACAGATTTATAAAATTTTTGGCTGGAATTGTGAAAATTTCTAATAAAAAGTGAAAAAGCATGCTCTTCGTCGAAATTTGTACATAAATTACTAATATATCACTCTGTTTCATCTGAAAGTATAAAATTATACAATTTCAATCTGAAAATAAGGAAGCTAAAAAATTTCTTAAAAGTTAAAAATCGTTCTGAAAACTTGATGAGACAGATGTGAAACGAATAACACGATTTTCGTTACTCGTTACCAAAAAAAAAAGGAACTCGTTCCTGTTACCGTTACTTGTTAATCAATGTAACGCGTTACGTTATCGTTACACTAAAAAATGAAACGTTATTGGATATTATGATTTTAGTTGACTTATTATATTTGCATTGCAGTCACTGCAAGCCCAAAAAAAAAGTTGGAAAAAGGACATAACTTCACCATCTGTTGATATTTTTTCATCAAATAATGTTTGTATATTAAATCTGACAATATTCCATCACAATAATATAACTTGCTTGTAATAAAATTATTTGCTATGTACATTAAAAAACAATCCTAACCATCCTCAAAAAAGGTGTACAACTCTTTCAATCATAAAATTTGTGTATAGTTAAGTAATGAAAAGTGCTTTTTTTTCATTATTTTGCATTCGTTATACAACTCAATGTAAAAAAGAAATAAACGTGTTTTTCGCAATTTCGTATCTGTAATTATTGAGTTGCGTGTGTTAAATTTGTTGAAAATATAACAAAGATTCAATATAGAAGTTGTTAAAAACAAATTATTGTTTGATATTGCCTCATATATTATATAATTTATCGTTAAATTATCGAATTTATCTACTTATTTAATCTACGCTTATTATTTACATGACTATGAACCGTCAAACCAAATAAATTTCAATCGCACGCTATTCTGCAAGTATAACACAAAATTTGCAACCCCCCAAATACAGGTTTCTGTGCACGGGCCTAATCCCCATGGATTTTCCCATGCATAAAATTTACGTATACACAATTCATATAACTTTTCCGTGCAATTTGAACGTCAACTTTGTCTAAAAATAAGGCAACCAAGTGATATTTCCCTTTTTTTTTCATTCGGGAAGTTTGCGGAGTTCTGGAATGGCGTGACGCGGATATACACGAAAAATCTATAAATCGCGAGAACTTAATTCAGCGCGTCGTGTGTATCGGAAAAAGGATGAATTTTAACGCTTTTTCGCGCCGGCGATGTATAACTTTGGCATTTTTCGCGTGACGCCTTGCATTATTGAAAGCGTATTCGATCAATTCCGGAGAAAATAAATATTGAGCCCTCGCCACTGTACGCGCGATAATCGGGGCTTTATTGACGTTAATGAGAAGTCGATTTAACGAGGAACGCGAATAACTTCATTTTCCGTATCGCGAACAATGCATTTGCTGTTGAGGCTACTATGTAGACGAGTAGACGTCTTTCTCAATATCATTTCTTTATAATGAAGGTAAATGATGGTGGTGAATCGGAAAAAAAGGATCGTATTTTGAGGTCACTGCAGAGAGTCTAGATATTATTTCTTGGTATGTACTCATTCTTTTGCTCTACTGATTATTTCAATTATATTGCATTAACAAATACGTATCAAAGAATACCGAGGAATAGGATACACTGTCCTGACCCCCCCCCCCCCCGTTCGCACGGACCTGCCTTACTAAAGCAAGTCCCAAAACTTCCCCTTTGCCAAGTTCATCAAGATTAAATCACGCCAGAGCCTGAAAGCCATCAATTGCAGAATGGGTGCATTTCGCTCGATTTAATGACTCGGCGCCTGATATAAATCCCTGAAACAATAATCGCTTCTGCAAAGGGCAAAGGGCGTACACCGGCATTGTTCCCGCTTTTGCAGAGTAACTCTAACTTTCGACGTGGACGAAGCTCATAATTTCGCGCATAAACCATTGAATGCATTAACAATCGCAGCCGTGCTCCAACTCTGACGCACTTTTTTCACCTCGATATCTTTCTGCTCCGTCTTCGCGAAATTTCAGCGACGCCGCGTCGAATATTTTATATCGTGACGTCTCATTTGAGACGTCGCTCTTCCTCTCCCTTTGAATATCGAATTTCCGGCGCTGCCGCGCGAAACGTGAAATACTGCTCTTTCTCATTTCGAGAAGAAACACAAGTCGGGGGAGTTTTCTTTGAGGAAAAAAACCGTGTCATACGGTGTTGGTGGATGTTGCGTCGTAAGATACGCATGGAGAGAACCCTGGAGACAATAATATCCCAAAGTTTCACTTTGTCGAAAAATTGAATTCGAGACTCCGAAATGTGAGCACTTTTCCACACGGGGAAAAATTTTGTGAATTGAAGTGCTGAGTGAAAAAGACAAGTTATCGCCTTTCTTTTCTGCGTAGGAAATTTGTTTTGTGCTTGACTGATCCAAATTCGGAGATTAAAAGTTGACGATTCGGCTTCAATTTTCGTATAAGTAATTGTTCAAGTAAGTCAGATATTTAAATTATATCGTCTTCTCGCGGTTCAGCCGTAGAAACTGACGTCACGCCATTTGGCGTTTACGTGCTGAGTGCACTGAAATTTTCCGTTGATGGAATGAAATAATGGCAAGCGACGCGTGTCAAATTTTGGCCATTTCAATGGGACTTCATTGCGATTAATGCAGAGAAGCAGAGGGAAGGATAACTTGTGACAACTCGAACGGAGTTGGAATTATTGAGGATAAACTGGCGGAGTCGATGAGCTCGCTGAAACTCAAGTCACGTAGTGATGAGCAGGTTCGAGAGTGACTTCATCCCACTTGCCAAGCGCGAGCTCTTTTTATCCAGCCCAAGAATCACAAGTTTTCCGTTTTCCAGTATATTGTCACTTACGCTCGAAAAGTCTTCGTGATGTTTACACCAATCTTCACAGATTCAGTTCGTGCAGAATTTCCCAATCGCGAAATTTCCCTGCGATTTTATTCAATCCAAGATTGTGTATTAAAATCGAAAAACATGAGGTACATTCCTCATGATTATTGGGAGTTGCTGAACATTAGTATGAATCATTTTGAAGCGGAAAATATCTCTCACTGATAAAATACAAATCGACGAAAATACTGGAAATTTACAAAACTTTGAATCTTAGATCATCAAATTTTAGAAATCTATAAAAAATCCTTATAAAAGTATTAAAAATCTTTCGATTCATACAAAATGTACAAGAATAATGAAAATAATTGAATTCTGTGAAAAAAGTGTTTTCTGAAAAATCTCGACAAACGCCTCTACGATCTATGAATTTTGGGATTCTAGGGCATCAAATTCTGAATATACTATAAATCTACGAAAATTCTGGAAAACGTAACGAGATCTTTTAAATATTTCAAAAATATGAAAAAAGAATAATGATATTAAACATTAAAAAATTCTTATAAATGTGATTTTATCATTAATTCTTCAAATTACTGAGAATGGATCGAAATTTTGCTTTTAAGCATCGAGTTTTGTAAATCTCTGTAGCAATCTACAAAAATATAAGTAATCTATCAACATACTTAGAAATCCTTCAGGCTTTCGGATATTATGTGTATAATACTAAAAAAATGTGAAAAATAAGTTTACTAGTTTAGTAGTAAACTAGCTTACTAATTTACTAACTAACAAGTTTACTAGTTCACTAGCTTACTAGTTTACTAGCTAACTATTTTTTTTATTTACCTAGCTTACTAGTTTACTAGCTAACAAGTTTTTTATTTACATAGCTTACTAGTTTACTAGCTAACTAGTTTTTTTATTTACCTAGCTTACTAGTTTACTAGCTAACTGGTTTTTTTATTTACCTAGCTTACTAGTTTACTAGCTAACAAGTTTTTTATTTACATAGCTTACTAGTTTACTAGCTAACAAGTTTTTTATTTACATAGCTTACTAGTTTACTAGCTAACTAGTTTTTTTATTTACCTAGCTTACTAGTTTACTAGCTAACTGATTTTTTATTGAACTAGTTTACTAGCTTACTAGTTTACCAGTTTGCTATTACAAATTTGACAAGTTTACTGGTTTACTAATTAACTAATTAACTTATTAATGAGTTTGCTAGTTTACTATTCGAGTATTTTACTTGTTTACTATTTTACTACTTTACAATTTCAGTAGTTTAATATTTTACAAGGTTACTTATTTAGTAGTTTAGTAGTTAAATAGCTTCCTAGTTCGCTAGCTTACAAGTTTACTAGAAATCTTTCAATTAATAAAAATTATGTAGATATAATATTCTTAGGAACTTATAAAATGTTCTGTCCTGGAGTATATTTATTAATATAACACAAAAATTATATATATACCTATAATTTTAGAAATTATTCTAGAAATTCATATAGAAAACAATAAAAAAAAAACATCCAATTCGAAATATACAATTTATACAATTCAACATCTTTTCAATTGTAGAAATACTAAAAAAAAATATGGAGTAAAAGTATCGGAAATCTTAATAAAAAAAACTGTCCCCTGAAAAATCAATTAAAATTTTCAAAATCGTTTAAAGTTTCAATACTGTAGCATTGATTTCTTAATATCTATTTAGCGATCCATAGAAATATTAGAAAAATATAAAAATAACAGAAAATATTACAAAATACAATGAATAATATACCATACGAAAATAATATAAATTAATGATGTTTTTTTATCTGCTCGGTTAAAATTTGTTAAAAATCAATTCAAGTATGTCAATTTTTTTGAACTTTGATTCCTTTAGCATCGAATTTTAGGAAGCTCTATAGAATCCCATATGACTTTAATATCAGATAATCCTTGAATTGGTATTAATACAAAAAAAATTATTAATAAAATTGAAACCTCAGTTACTCATTAACAATTACAAAAATCTAATTCCATTATTTACGAGCATGAAAAATGTGCAACTTTGGATTTCAAAAATTGTATAACTTTCAAATTCCGAAATGCCAAATATTTCAAAATCACTCTCTTGTAACCATATTGTCAAAGATTGAAAATGATGAAATCCCGAAGGAAAATATTTTTCCGAAAAACCCCTCCCGAAATTTTTTCCTGCCTACGCCCCTGGCTTCGCCGGATTTAATTTCCGACACTGTAAGTTTAATTTTCCGCATTTCATTCATTGAATAAATAATAAATCTTGGATTCCACGAAATTTCATCCGAATTCCAAATTTGTCATTGTACACATCAGAATCTCAAATTTACGTTCATTTTCGATGACATAGGATTACCAAGTTTTGAAAATTACCGAGTTACAAATCCACCTTCACAATTTCCATGTTGGATCTCCCAATTATCAACTAAGGTAGAGTTCCATTTTTCAACAGGTTTATCATTATTAATTGGACTCGCCAAGCTTCTGTCGTGGAATTACTCCCCAGAAAATTAGCCGAAACGAAAAAGCCCCCAGACATGGCAAAAACCCCAACTTTCCCGATCCTCATAAATTCTCGCAATTATTTAACCTTGGTCCGTAGAATCCACGAGAGAGCGGCGCTCTTCAAACACTGAATTAACATTGCATTGCGGTAGAAGTTGTAATTTTAATCCGTTTTGATGCCCCGCAGTACATGGCTCTCGCCAGATTAGATGAAGAGAGCCGCTTGTTTGGGGACGAAAGCAAACTTCTGGCGAGTCATTACTCGGCAGCACGGAATAATAATGATCACCCGAAATGTGCTGAACGACTTTTACCGCTATTAATTGCCACTGCAAATCTCGGTGGCCCTGTAAGTAATTCCATTAACGTTGACTACAATTGGTATCAACCAACATCGATAATCCTATTTCCGGGCGCGCATTATGGAGGTGCATTAGGGACTAATAACGTTTCGAGTGGCGCTCTCCTCTCGAGGCATAAGGCGGAGGACTTTCAGGAATTGAAGGTAGTTTCAGCATTTGGGGAGTTTTATGCAGATTTTACTGCAATTTGAAGAATTCGATTTTCATTTGACAGGTTATATTTCTGCCATTATGATCATTACAAGACTAAAATGTCGCTTAAGAGCTTTTGATGTTCAACTCTTCATGTGGCAATGAATTGGTGTTGATCATGAGCCTTCTTGAACGCAGTCACCGATGATGAACGTATCATTTCTTGTGGTAGGGAGTTCCATAAAATCACCATGTGGTTGGATAGAAAGTGTTGTCCTTGCATATGGTGATGTTTTGTTGTTCTCAGCTTCAGAAAATGGCATCGCAAGTTGTGGATGTCAGCAAGAGTAAATACAGTTGGAAGGTCATCTACATTGTAATGTTCTGACAGGCATTGAAATGTCTCGATGCAATCCTTTCTTTCGCGTGTAGCTTTTCTTTCCATTTGTTCAAGCAGATTTATGTCCTTTTGAAGGTATGGTGATCAGACAAGATTAGCATATTCAACTATCGGAATAATGTAAGAGATGTATAGTCGTCGTAACTTCTTCTGACAGAGTTGAGAAAGATTTTCCAAGTTGGAAGATCATTCAATTAGCCTTCTTTACTTCATGACAAACATGGGTTCTCCACTCCAGATTGTTCGTAATAACCAGGCCAAGATCAGTTTGTGAAGCAAATTTTTGTGATTGAGAACATATCTCCATTGAGGATTATTTTTCCTAATGAGGGTGACTATACATTTGTCGCCATTTAGTGATATTATTCATTCTTTTGGCCAGTCATAAATTGATTGTAAATCTTTTTGTAATTCATCATGGTATCTAGGCAGGCTAGCATACATAAATGTGGTGAACATTTTATAATTTTTTGTAACATGTTTAAAAAAATTCATAAACATTGTTGATCGTATTTATATTATAATAATTCACGTATGATATTGTTTGTAAATTTTTTTTTAACTTAGTTGTACAGTTTAAAATACTGACAGAAAATGACAAATTTTTTAATGTTTATCGTGCTTCTTATTATAAGCGGACGAAATGATTTTTCTATATTCTTGGGAAATCATTTATAAGAAGAAAGAAAGATTGTACAATAGTGATAGATTCGATTTCATTAAGAAGTTGGTAAGTAGTCTCGGCATTCCTGTTTGAAAGAGTATTGTTATGTGGTCATTGTTTTTGAATGAATTTATTTGTATATTTATACAGTTTCCTGACGACGGCTCGATTGCAGGCCGAAACATGTAGAATTGTCAGAGTGGTGAAAATTTGGTTTCTTCAGTTATAAAAAAACAATTCTTGGCTCCGAGGGATCAATTTGATATTTGATAATTTGCTTATAAATTATGCTAAATTGGAATGAGTTGAGAAAATTTGATAAATATTTGTACAAAGTCTTGGAACGTTCGTGTTTATTTTGAAATCAAAATATTTTAAGAAACCTAATGAACAATAAAATTTGAAGATTATTAGTAATCTTGAAAGATTCGAAAAGTTTATAGAACATCAAAATACGTTCATAAATTCTACAGATTGTTTTCAACAAATTTTTCAACAATTTTTCAAAAGTATTGAAAAATTACGAAAAATCTTGAAAATTCAGACAGATTTTTTGAAAAATTCGGACCGTTCCGTAAGTTTCGTATGCTGTTTGGAATTTTGCAGATTGTAAAAAAATTTCGATAATTACTCAAAACTACTTCCTCCAGAATGGTGCATTATTTACTTAAGTTAGTTCCAGCATTCGAGCAATTTTATATAGATTTGCCAGAATATGGCAAAGGTTACATAATTTTTCACAAAATGCATTTCGAGCGAAAATTGTTCCAAATTTACACAAACGTACATTTCCACTCATAATATCTCAAAAACTTTTATATATTTGATTTTACAAAACATTCTGAAAATTCTTGATTTCTATGATCAGAATCTACCTTGAACAATTTTAACAAGAGTTGCAAACTTGATACTATCGAAGTTGACTTTGATTTTGCAAAAAATAATTTTTTTATATCTTGATCGATTTTTCGAGATGGGAAATGGACATTGCAGAAATAATAGCTACCCTAGTAATCAACCTAGAGAGAAACATTTTTTTTTCGAAAAATTATCATTTCATTGATGAAATTATTATTTTAAATACATAAATTACGGACAGAACATGGTATTTTTCCTAATATTGTTCGTCCTTGAATTTCCACTTGTCATTGAATCGAAACAAGCCATAAAATTCTCAATTATAAATTTCACGCTTGTTACCTTGAAGAAGCATCACACATCATTTTCACGAAGCTTGATGCAGAATAATTTGATTCATTTTTCAATTCTTATTCATGAAAACTGGCGTAATAACCAGAATTGCCCTCACTTACGTATTCTTGTTTCAAAATGCGAAAATTTCTGATATTTGTCATAAAACATTGTTTGTTACTGTAATTAGTGTACTCTGAAAATGAGAAACTGTATTTTGTACCAAAAACAGGAAAAATAAAATGTTTTCACATTGTTCGAGAGTCAAATTACAATTGTTTTTTGTTTACTTCCCATTCTTGGAAAACTCAGAAAAGTCCCTGAAATTTCGCGATTGATGGAAACGTCAAAAATCGACAAATAAGAAAAGTTCCAACCTTGAAACTAATGAACTGCGAAATAAATAAAAGCAATAAAATTGCATTTTCCAACAACCTGCAAGATGGACGTGTGTAATTTCGAACTCTCTAGAAAGTCGATAATTCGAGCATTAAACTTTACTTTTTGTCATCGGCTATTCTTGTGCAATAATTCGCAATGCCGAATTGATTGAAACTACCAACTTGAATGAAATATATTTCCTACAATTGAAACTGCAGGGAACTCATTTCACCGATTTCTTCGTATTTTTCGAAGCGTAAAAGTACTTCTTCTTTTATTAACAAGAACTCAATTTTCATTACAGAATAGAACAATACGTTTTTAATCGTCAAAAAAATTAAGACGGATGTAGAACTCAAATTTCCAAGCATCGCGGGGAAATTCCGGGGAAATTGAAGAGAACCTTTACGAACGCTGGCGATATTTTTGCTGGAGAACATTGCACAATTTATTCTCACCTTTGGGGGAACGTAACAGGCCAAACGAAACGTATCGTGGGTTTGGATTTTAAGGAAACGAGGAAAAACCGGAGAGCATCAACAGTCAATCTCGTTCGGCACACCCGGACCCGCGCGATAAAATTCCCCGAGGAAATTGAGTCCCAAGTAACTGCGAGGCTCGAAAAATCCAGTGCATTTTCCGTTCGGTTTCGATATGAGCGAAGCTATGCGAATGAAACTCGCGATCGATATACCCGACCACACGGGGAATAACAATTTCAAGAAGACGGTCATTAAGCGCTTTTTCAAGAGTTCATTTGACCCAAATAGTACGAAATACACAAATACCTCGTCTTTACGAACCTCTTACGTGCAACAATAAAAATGAAAGGATCGTGAGGATGTTTGATTATGATTTTTAAATGAAGAAATGAGATGTACAGGAAACAGGAAATGCAAATTGAAGAATCTGGAATTGTAATTTCGCCAGATGGTCGAAATTGTGTACAATTCAAAAAGTTTCTGAACGTTACCGGGAATTCTAGATTTTTATTGAAATTTTTGATTGAAATTTTATTTATCTAGATTTTTTAGAGGTTTATAATGTACTTCGAAATGCTAGTTCATCGATTTCTACAGCTCGTTGGAAAGAGGACAACAAGTCTGAAACTGTTGCTATAGTACAAAATTTTGATATTTTTTTGAATTTACAAAACTTCGATCATTATACGGGTAACGTGAAATTTCTGTTGGTGTGATTTTTTGTAATAATTCACCTCGTTTTGATTTTTCCAGATTTGTATAAAAAAATGTAAAACAAATCTGATTGTTGATTAAAAATACGATAAATAATGGACGCTATCAAAAATGTATGAAAGTTGTCTGAAATTCGACGAATTTCTACTTGACTTAGAACTATACAAAATTTCGTATCATTTTTTGAAAATTTTGAATGTTTTCCAGATTTTCATCACAAAATGAGAAAATATTGTCATGGTCATTTCGAAAAAATTATATAATTCACGCAATTTACGAAATTTACAGTCATTTTATGAAATTTATCACATTTTTCGAATAACAAGATATTGTAGGTGTTCAGAAGTATGTTTTGAATTAAAGTAATCGAAGTTGAAAAATCAAAAGAACTCTACCATGGACATTTCAAAAAACTTTGATCATGAACATAATCTGCAGAATTTATTACTATTTTCTTCAGCTCTAAAAATTTTTGGAATTTTTTCGTGTCATTCACACCCTTCACTTTTTCAAATGTTTTTTCAAACTTTCGGAAATATTCGGAATTTTCCAAATTTTACTAATATTGGTCTACTTTTAGTGCAATGTGAGTTTTTGTTATAGTTACCTAATTTTTAAGTTTTCCAGGTTTTTATTAAAAATGTATAACAAACCTGATGGTTTATAAAAACACGATAAACAATGAACCCTATGAGAAATTTATGAAATTTTCCTGAAATTTTACAAAATTTTCTATGTTCAAGAACTATACAAAATTCCGTATCATTTTTTGGAAATTTTGAGGGTTTTCCAGATTCTCATCGTCACAAAATGAAAAAATATTGTCATGATTATTTCAAAAAAATTATAGAATGTACGCAATTTACGAAATTAAAGGACATTTTATGAAATTCTTCACATTTTTCCAATAACAAGAAATTTTTAATATTCAAAAGTATGTTACTTATTGAAGTTAAAAAATCAGCTAAATATGAGAATGGAAAAAAATTCATGAACATTTTCTTGAGCTCCAAAAATCTTTGGAATTTTTTCGCGTTATTTACACTCAGCCCATTATTTAATGTTTCTCAAATTCCACGTTAAATAAAAACTGTTATAAAAATTTCCGAACTGTACGAAAATTTACCCAACTAGTTGTACTTCTTTAATATTTTTGTTATTAAAAAAAAATTAACATTATCCTGGATATATTGAAAAACTATGTTACACATTTTCTACAGAAATGATGAACATTCGAATTTGATGAATTTTTAGAAAATTATTGACAATCTGGAATTTTCAATGTTTTTCTGTCACTAAAATTTTCTCAAATTTAAAGATATTACAAATTACTAAAAACACACCATATTGAGAAAAAAAAACTTTACGAAATTATTTGAATTTGTTGTAACTGTAAAGGCTTTTTTTTCAGATTTTCAATAAAATGGAAAAAAAATCATCATTTGTATCTCGAAAAATATTACAAAGAAAATTAAACAGTCAACTAAGAAAATTTCTATTACTCCATCAATGACGAATTCCTGCACTATAATAATGATTCCTTCGGAAATGATATCGTAGATTTGCGACGTAGAACTTTTTTTGATGCATTCAGATTCCCATAAATCACGAAATTTCTTATCGACGTCCGAAGCACTTTGGGAGATTGCCAAAAAAAGTTGGTGCACTTTCTGTTACCAAGTAATATTTCCTAGTGCTTGATAGCTGTTACAATAAGTATTGTATGAAGACAGTGCGTTTAAATTCTTAGCACATTACAGTATCTTAAAAAAAAACTCTAATCAAATTTTCCTCAGTCAGAAAAAAATTTGTTCTTATCAAACTTGGTTCCTCACAATGTCACGTACCCAAAAAAAATTCAGCATTTTATTGCTAGTATTTTCAATAACAAAATTATAATACTGAAATGAACGTTCGAAAGAAATAATATGAATGAAAATATTTTAAAACTATCAACAATAAGTTAGTGAAATTCATACATAGAGCTTCCCATAACAATCAAAAGTCTTTCTTTTTGAAAACGAAAACGATCTTTGAGATTTTGGGTTACATGGACATAAAATTACAACAATGGAGTTTTTGTCACTCGGGAGATGAGTATCAAGATTATCACTGTTCATAAATGCTTTCAACAGAAAATTAGCTCATTTTATGAGGGAGACGGAAATCGGAATATTTAAAAATTCACTGGAAATCCAGCGCTCGCGTAGCTCGGATGAAAGGTCTTCAGCTCTAATTTTGATGTTCTTTGTTACAAGGAAATTATGTTACTTTGCAAAGAACAAATGTCGATATTCTTTGTATTGTACTCAGAGTAATTGATTAATTAATTTTTAATAGTGTTTAATTTACACGCTTTGAAAGAGAATCAAAGAGCTGAATATTCAGGTGACAGCTGTGAAAAAGGTTTAGTCAGAAAATGAAGGAAATTTCTTGTTATTCGAAAAATGTGGGCAATTTCATAAAATGACTGTAAATTTCGTAAATTGCGTACATTCAATAATTTTTTTGAAATAATCATGACAATATTTTTTCATTTTGTGACAATGAAAATCTTTAAAACCTTCAACATTTCTAAAAAATGATACCAAATTTTGTGAAGTCCTTAGACGTATAAAAATTCACACAATTCCATAAAAATTCTATGAACTTCTTATAGGGTTCATTGTTCATCGTTTTTTTTATAAACCATCAGGTTTCTTATGCATTTTTTCATAAAAATCTGGAAAACTTGAAAATTAGGTAACTATAACAAAAACTCACATTGCACTAAAAGTAGACAAATTTTTGTTAAAATTTAGAAGTTTTCGAATATTTCCGAAAGTTTGAAAAAACATTTGAAAAAGTGAAGGGTGTGAATGACACGAAAAAATCCCAAAAATTTTTAGTGCTTAAGAAAATATTAATACATTTTGCAGAATGTGTTCATTATCATACCTTTTTCAAATATCCATGGTAAAGTTCTTCTGATTTTTCAACTTCAATCACTTAAATTAGAAACATACTTTTGAATACCTAAAATTTCTTGTTATTCAAAAAATGTGAAGAATTTCATAAAATGGCTAAATTTCGTAAATTGCGTGAATTATATAATTTTTTCGAAATGACCATGACAATATTTTCTCATTTTAATGTAATGAAAATCTGGAAAACATTCAAAATTTTTAAAAAATGATATGAAATTTTGTTTAGTTTTAAGTCAAGTAGAAATTCGTCGAATTTCAGACAACTTTCATAAATTTTTGATAGCGTCCATTATTTATCGTATTTTTAATCAACAATTAGATTTGCTCTACGTTTTTTGATAAAAATCTGGAAAACTCGAAAAGTAGGTAACTATAACAAAAACTCACATTGCACTAAAGGTAGACAAATATTAGTAAAATTTGGAAGTTTACGAATATTTCCGAAAGTTTGAAAAAACATTTGAAAAAGTGAAGCGTGTAAATAAGACGGAAAAATTCCAAAAATTTGTAGAGCTGAAGAAAATAATAATAAATTCTGCAGATTATGTTCATGATCAAAGTTTTTTGAAATATCCATGGTAAAGTTCTTTTGATTTTTCAACTTCAATTACTTTAATTCGAAACATACTTTTGAACACCTAAAATTTCTTGTTTCTCGAAAATGTGAAGAACTTCATAAAATGACCGTAAACCTCGTAAATTGCGTAAATTATGTAATTTTTTCGAAATAATCACGACAATATTTTCTCATTTTGTAATTAAAACCCGGAAAACATTTGAAATTTTGTATAGTTCTAAGGCATGTAAAAATTCGTGGAATTTCCGAAAACTTTCATAAATTTCTTAAATGGTTCATTATTCATCGTAGTTTTTCCAAACACTCAGGTTTGTTCAACATTTCCTGATAAAATCTGGAAAACTCAAGACCTTGTGAACTATTACAAAAAATGCCGTTCCGACGCCACCGTTTTCTACTGATTGAAAAACGCCATAAATCTCACTTTAAAAAACTTCGTCAAATAATATCCTGGAAATTTTTCCCAGCGCACCTACAGCGACAACTAGACTTCCATATTTCGACAAATTCCTATTGCAAAACCTCGCAATATATAATTCTCCCCTTTGCCTCGTTCAGTTTCACAAGCCCAAATCCCCATGTTCGAAACAGCAAGTCACGCAAAC
Organism: Platygaster robiniae; assembly: GCA_028476575.1. Taxonomy (NCBI): domain Eukaryota; kingdom Metazoa; phylum Arthropoda; class Insecta; order Hymenoptera; family Platygastridae; genus Platygaster; species Platygaster robiniae. The sequence continues at coordinate 1,036,441 of CM052022.1, forward strand.
TCGGACAACTCGCGTTTTTCTCCCTTGGAAAAGTCGGGAATGAAGAAAAACAGCGCTTTTTCCTCTCCTCCGCGATTTCCAACTGCATCTTTATCGATCCCTCGGAGGCTCTAATGTATGTTCGCTCGAGAGTTTCACGAAATCAGTGCACTTGGCCCGCAAAAGGATCCGGGCGTATCCCGCCTTATTTATCCTCGAACCAAGTAAACCACTTTCGCGTACAAATTCGGTATCGCCCGGGAAAAGCTTTCCCAGCACGTGTTTACATTATTCCCGTTTTCTCGTAAGGATGTTTATCTTCTCTGTGCCCTCCGGCGGCGAGCGCGAAAAAACACGCGGAATTTGCATTTCAATTAGCGCTTTTTTACGAGCGCGATGCCAAGATACGCGAGATGGAGGCGCATTTTTTGTTTCAAGTGCGCGCTTTCGACAATCTGTGGTCACTTTTATCCGCTTCAGCGCTCCATTGTTTAGCGCCGGGAGTGAGATGATGAAAAGCCACGTCGGAAAAGTTTTCGCTTTTGCACTGGAGCCACATTTCCCGCCCGCGAGAAAGGAAACGCGAGAGGGTTACAGCGCATTCTCTGGCGTTGGATTCTTGGCCGACTGATTAGCATCCTTAATGGAAAAGAGCTTTCTCCGCCTCTTCAAAGGTGTGATTCAAGTAGGCGAAGGTTTAGTTTTAGCACTTGGAAGGAATTGAAGTAAGTCACGAGTTCAGTTGATTGCGTGGCCAACGTCGTTTTTATAGCTCGTGAAAAAACTCTATCATTTACGTTATGAAGGAATATGATGTGCAGGGGCGTAGGCAGAAAAAATTTTCGGGAGGGGTTTTTCTGGAAAATATTTTTCCTTCGGGATTTCACGATTTTTCATCTTTGACAATATGGCTACAAGAGAGCGATCTTGAAGTATTTGACATTTCGGAAATCGAAAGTTATACAACTTTTAGAACCCAGAGTTGCACATTTTTCAAGTTCGTAAATAATGGAATTCGATTTTTGTGATTTTTAGTTAGTAACTGATGTCTGAATTTTCTTTAATAATACTTTTTGCATTGATATCACTTTAAGGATTATCTAATATTAAGTAATATGGGTTTCTATGAAGCTTTCTAAAATTCGATCCTCTAGCAATCAAACTTATAAAAAAATTATATATTTGAAATGATTTTTGGGCAAATTTGAACCACAAAGATAAAAGGTATACATCATAAATTTATATTATTTTCGTATGGAATATTATTAATCAAATTTTGAAGTATTTTCTGGTATTTTTACATATTTCTAATATTTCTATGGATGGCTCAATTAGATTTTTAGAAATTGATGCTATAGTATTGAAGCTTCCAACGATTTGGAGAATATGAAATATGTAAAAAATACAATAATATTGTACTTTTTACAAGAATATTGCAGTTTTCACGATATACTTGTAAAGCCTGCAATATTTATTTTACTTATTACAATAGTGTATAGTAAAACCGCTATATTGTACAAATTAATATATATATATATATATATGCTACTTTTTGCTACATAATGTCGGAAAAATTAAAATCTGAAAATGAAAATTTTACTAAACAAATCGTAATATTTACCATTAGTTTTTTCCACGTTTACTAAGGTCGGCCAACTGGGAACTGGTGGCGACCGGGTTTTTTTTCTCGCCCGCAATTTATTTACACATGCATTAAAATCGGAAAACTGCATTACTTTTTTCCAACTTTTTCCAATGCTGTATCATATTACAATATGATGCACTTAAAACCTAGAAAGTATACAAAAATGTTGCAAAAAGAACCTATACAGATCTGTTTACTGAAAAAACTGTATGGAATTTCCAAAAATCTAGATGAATAGCAAGTATTGCAACAAGTACAAGAGGTATAGTAAAAAACGAAAGATGTAGAAGAGTTTTTACAACAAAATATATCTATAACTACAATATCATTCAACAGTATTTACGATACGTTATTTCAAAAATCCATATATTATCTAGCAAAAAGTACAATATGTCAGAGTGATTCCCGTTTACTGTACAGTATTGTAATAATTACTATTTTTTTTTCTCAGTGTAGAATAATTTCTAAAATTGTATATATTTATAGTATTATGTTAATAATTATGCTTCAGGACAGACAGTCTTATAAATTTCTAAGAACGTTATTTCTACATGAGTTTTATGTATTGAAAGATATTTAGTAAACTAGTAAGCTAGTAAACTAGTAAACTAATAAACTAGTAAACAAGTGAGCTAGTAAAATACTAAAATTGTAAAATAGAAAAATAGCAAACTCGTTACAAAGTGAATCAGTTATTTATTACACTAGTAAATTAGTTATTTAGTAAACTAGTAAACTTGTCAAATTTGTAACAGTAAACTTGCAAACTAGTAAACTAGTAGTATTTAAGTAGCTAATTAAATGAAAAATATTTATTTAGTAAACTAGTGAACTAGTAAACTCGTTACCAAGTAAATCAGTGAACTAGTAAACTGGTAAACAATATAACTAGTTAACTTATTTTTAACATTTTTGTAATGTAATATACAAAACTCTGGAGGACTTCTAAGTATTTTTATAGATAACTTATACTTTAGTAGATTGATACAGAGATTTAAAAAACTTGATGCTTTAAAATGCGAATTTTCATCTATTCTCAGTAATTTCGAGAATTAATGATAAAATCACATTCATATAGATTTTTCATGTTTTATATCGTTATTCTTTTCCCAAATGTTTAAAATATTTAAAAGATTTTGTAACGTTTTCTAGAATTTTCATTGATTTATAGTATATTTAGAATTTGATGCTCTCGCATCCCAAATTTGATACATAGATCGTAGAAGCATTCGTCGAGATTTTTTGGAAAACAGTTTTTTCATAGAATTCAATTGATTTCATTATTCTCATAGAATTTGTATGAATCGAAATATTTTTAATACTTTCATATGGATGTAATATAGATTTCTAGAATTAAATGATCTAAGATTCAAAGTTTTGTAAATTTTCAGTATCCTCGTAGATTTTTATTTTCCTCGATTATTCGCTAGGTTGCAACAATTTTCCTTATTCACATTCCCTACGTAATCCTGCGTTTTGATAATTTTCTTTCTTATAAAAAATATATTGCCAACTTTTCCATGAATTTCTTCGTAACTTATATTTCCATTGTTTTTCGATGTAACTTTTTTCATTATCAGGGTTTGAACCCCCAAAACCCCCCTCTTCCTACGCGCCTGATGATGTGAAACATAATTTACGAAATAGTAAAAAATCATAAGAAAAGAAAACTTGTACAGTTTTTTGAAATTTGAATGAACTATAAATCGATGAGCTCAAATTTACCACGTTTTTTAATTCTTCAATATTTCTAGAATTCAAAACATAGCACAGACGATACCAGAGTATCCCAAGTTGCAGTAGAATCATCAGTGAAACAGATAACTTGACTTTTCCAAATTTCTCGAGTAATCTTTATCTGCGGTGAATTGTAATTTACGCGAAAATGAAATAAACTCAATGACAATCTTGTGCCTTATTTTATGCAAAACTGCAAACAAATCCTCGTTCCAAACTTAGGAGTCTTCCTGCAAAACAGTAAAATTTGTCTGGTTCGATTTGAGGGAGTGTATCTTACATACTCAAATTTCAGTACTGATTCGATTTCCTCGTTTTGCATCTCTATGCCTGATTTTCGCGCGGAAAAGCGTAGGGGAGGATTGAACATCCCCTCGCTCGGACCGTCCGAGTTCTTCCGAAGACAATGAGGGTTCACATACCACGAATAATCCCGTCAATGTCTACATGCGCATGACGGTTCTGGCAAGATAGTCCTCCTCTTCTATCTCCCTGTACACACAATGCCATCAGACATTCTTCGAGCATTATACACTTGCATTAGCCCGATACGACATTTCGCACAAAGACGCATTGTTCAAATCCGGCATTGAAGCGGAAACAATTTGTACGTGAAATAAAGATTTTCTTCCTGAAAACGAACGAACCTTTGCCGAGGGAACTCTTCTCTCTGATTTATGACTTACCAAAAGGAAATGGAAGGGATTCTCCCTTTTTTATCTTGTGCACAGAGGAAAATTTCCAGAATATTTTGTAACAGTAATTTGATGAGATTTTTGTTTGGTGGAAAATGAGGAACAAATGCATTACGATGATTGTTCAGCGACTCATAAAAATTCTTCGATTCACATTTTCGAAGACAAAATCATACGTCTCGGTTGACGTGTAATTTTCTGCAAGATCTGTAGCAGACGAGACAAAATAACAGGTTTCCAAGCGCTGGGAAAATGTTGTTGTAAGGGAAGCTTCGAGAGTTTAAAGATTTTTAACGTGGAATATTCAAGTTACCGAGCAGGAAAAGGTGCACGGGAATTTCATAAAATTTCACGAGCCTCGTTACTTTGTTGAATTACTGAGCTTTTGTACATAAATTTACAATTATCTCCAGGCTCGCAGACTATGTTGGTTCATTGTTAAGTTATTAGCACGATGTGAAGGTTTGATAAGAGTGAGTAGCTTAATTAAGATCTTCAAGGCTGTTTTATCATAAAATTGCTGTAAAGATGAATTTCGATACGAATTATTCGAAAGATGCTTCAGAACTCTTTCAACTTCAGTATGAAAATGAAATTTGATATAATCGTCTGTTGTAATTACACTTTACCTACAAAAGAAAAAGCTTTATTTGGGTGGGATTTAAACCTGTGTATTGTACTTGTAGAATAACATGCAATTAAAATTGATATGGTTTGACGGTACATGGTCCATTCATAGTCATGCAGATAGTAAATGTAGGTTAAATAAGTAAAGAAATACATTAATTAATTATTAAATAATCAAATATAAAAGGTAATATCAAAACATCATTTGTTTTCAAAAACTTTTACTTTAAGAATACTGAATCTTTGTAATGTTTTCAACCAATTTAACACAAGCAACTCAATAATTACAGATACACAATTGCGAAAAACATGTTTATTATTTCTTTTCCACGTTTAGATGTATAACGAATGCATTATCAATAAAAAAAGAAACAATTTTTCTTACTACAGTATACTCGTATTTTATGATTTCAAGGGCTGTACAGCTTTTTTTGAGGATGGTTTGAAATATTCTTTAATGTATATAGTACATAATTTTATTGCATGGGAGTTATATTATTGTGATGGAATATTGTCAACTTTGATATACAAACATTATTAGATGAAAAAAATATCAACAAATAGTGCAGTTACGGCCTTTTCCCAACTTTTTTTTTGGGCTTGCAGTGACTGCCATGCGAATGCAATAAGTCAACTGAAATTATAATATCCAGAGACGTTACATTTTTTAGTGTAACGATAACGTAACGCGTTACATGAATTAACAAGTAACGATAACTGGAACGAGTTCCCTTTTTTTTGGTAACGAGTAACGAAAATCGTGTTATTCATTTCACATCCGTCTCGTCAAGTTTTTAGAACGATTTGTAACTTTTGATATAAGTAATTTTTCAACTCCCCTATTTTCAGATAAAAATTGTATGATTTTATAATTTTAGATGAAATATAGGATTAGTAATTTATGTACGAATATCGACAAAAAGTATACTTTTTCACTTTTTATTAGAAATTTTTACAATTCTAGCAATAAATTTTAGAAATCTGTATATAAATACATGAAAATACTGGAAACAAAGTTCTTAAAATCTATAGCAAGATCCCTGAAATCTATAGATTATGCTAGAAAACATTACGTAATTTTATGAATACATAAAAAAATGAAAGACGAAAAATACTAGATATTATTTACTTTTTTTTAAAAAGCTGTGAGATTCTTCAAAAATTTCTGTATTTCCAGAAATCAAGAAACTCCGATTTCTTGAGCATTGAATTCTTATTATATATTTGTATAGAAAACCATGAAAATAATAGAAAAATGTTCAAACTTTAAAAATCTGTGATAATTCAAAAAATATTGAGGTTTTCTGCAAAATCGATCAAAATACTGCAAATATTTCAAACTTTCAATTCTAGCAAATCTAATTCTTGAAATACAAAGAGATATTTTTGAAAAAACCTTAAAATCATCCAACATTCTATCAATACTAGGAAATATAAAAAGAAAATACATGTATAGAAAAATACGAGTATATCTATGGAATATTAAAAATCTATACAACTTTCAAAATCGGAGCATCGAATCCCAGAAATTTATACAGAAATATACAAGAAAACGGAACAATCCTTGAAATCGTAGAAAAACTGAAGAAATACGAAGTATAGTGAAAGAAATATGAAAATATCGAGACGCCTGTTTTCTGAAAAATTCTTTTGGAACATGAAAAATTTATTAAACTTGACATTTCAGAGCTCGAAATTCTCGAAATCCATGTATAAAAACTTATATCAAAATGCTTAAAGCATATAAAAATACTGGAAAATTCTGCAACATTTTATGCATCCTAAAAAATACGAATAGTTTCAGAAATACTGAACAATCCTTCAAATCGTAGAAGATATATACGAAAAATACCAAAAAGAAATCAAAATCTATCAAGACGCTGTTTTTTGATATCACGCGCAATGCAAGATATCCAAATTTATATCAAAACGTGAAAACCTATAATTTACTTAGCAAAACGAAACCAAACTTATAAAACAACTCAAAGATTCTGCAATTGCGCCCTGAATTCTTCGAACATTTTGAAATAAATTGCTTCATGTTCGTAAATCGTAAAAGCATTAAAATCCCCGAGTAGTAAGACCGCAAACTCTTGTGTTTATTTAGCAGCGATCTAGCCGAGATAGCGTTGGCAATATTATTTTAGTAGTCCTCGAGCCGTCGCGTGCTCTCGTAGCAAAAGCATTCGCTGATTCCTGGTGCTCGCAGCGGAAACTCCGCTATCTTATGTCATGTTTTATTGGGTGCTTTAAAACATCTTGGCCGAGTTCTCATTGGCAGTTCACTCTTTTGCAACACGGAATCCTCATTGAAGCTAGCGCCTAAATCGTTTTTCTAGAGCATAAAATGAAGCTCGTAATAGCACAAAGTTTCTGAGCATCCTCGACTGCCCATCTACGAATACTTGAAGCTATGTTATTAACTTAAATGAGTCTTGGTAACTTTTTTGGATGTGAATCTACTGTTTTTTTTATCAAAAAAGATGTTTTTTAGAAATTCGTGTGGAATATTGTTAAAATACTGTAAGTAAAAGCATAGAGAATGGGTAATCCTGAAAAATTTTATAAGAAACAAGAAATACGAAAATACGAGAAGAAAATGAGACGAATAGATATCCTTCAAAAATATGTAGATAATATTTGTCCAAAAATTTTTCGAACTGTGAATCTTGGAGCATCAAATTCTGAAAATCTACATGGAAATCAATAGTAATTCCAGAGAATCCTCTGTAATTGTACAAAAACTACTAGAAATCTATATTAAAGATGCTGTTTTCTAAAAAATTCATTTTTATATTTAAAATCCTGAATTTTTAAGTTTAATAGCGTAAAATTCTTGAAATCCGTAGATAAATCAATATTAATACCAGAAATCTAAAAAAAATTGCCATAAATATTATGTAACGATAATGTAACGAGCGAGCTTCCATCAACCAACGATGATTATAGTAATTAGATCAAGTCCAACGTTGCCTTCTTTTCTTTCTTCTACCGCTGTGTAGATTTCGACTCGCTTGCACAGATAAAGGACCCTAATGGAGACTCTGCCCAAGAGGACCCTGTTTAGGACTTTCTCTAGGATGAAAGGATGTCTTTTTCAGGATAAATAAAAACTCAACTTTTAAAAGTAATAAGGTCAGCGGTACTGACGTTTAATTAGTAATATCAAAAATTTCAAGCATGCATATTTTTACATAGTTTCAATGTGTTAAATCATATTCATATTCTTAACATCTCATTAAATGTGTGGCTCTGGCAATGCATTAATAATAAACCAACAACTTTCTTTTGTATCGTAAGTAAATTCTTTTATTTCTAACTCGAATGTTATCCTATCATTAGCCTGACATCCCTGTTGATAAGCTTTAAAATCCTTGGAGCTCACTAAAATGTATAACCCTTGTAGTATTAGATATTTAATTATTGCCAACGTTTAGATTATTTTGGTCCCTGCGGAGGTTTTAGAAGTCATCCTTTTGTAATATATTCCATTGATATTGGAATAAGTCATTCAAGGTTCTAAGTTGAAACTTATTACGTTCCAACATGTGAAATGATTATCATAATCTTTATTCTAGTCTAGTCTCAAGGATAACTCTCTCTTTTCCATAAAATTTTCATTCTTTTTCTAAAGAACCATGATTATGGATTTCGTGATGTCCTCCTACATTAATCTTGCTTTCCTTGATCTAGAGTACTTTGGATGCATTAGCAGGATGAGATCGTGAGATCTCATCACTAGATCAGAGTTGCAAGAATTAATGTGGCATGGATATATCACAATTATATGTATGGTGTTCTTACTTTTAGCAATTTCGTTTAATTTCGTTCAAATGTGTATTTTTAGCTTGGAAGCTGGTTTTTGGCTTGGAAGCCGGTTTTTAGCTTGGAAGCTGGTTTGAGTCTTTTGAGAATGACTGATTTCTGGTTGAAAATGCAGGGTTTATATACCCTGGAGATTGCGAAATATCTATCTATCGAAATGGGGAGAAAATGTATCCTAGGAGATTGTAAGATGACTTGCGAAATTCAAGGATAGTAAAAATAGATTTACGAAATTTAAAAAGATAAAAAATAAAGTTGTGAAAATTGGTAAAAGTTCATTGGCATTATTTGTGTCCGATAAAAAGTTTCTAATAGCGTATAATGATATTGCGAAATAACTACTAAGTCGTGTGGAGCGTCTAATGATTTGATATCTCGTTGCGCGATTAACGTATTATCGTTAAAAATAGATTCTTGTATTTAATTCCTTTTTTAGAAATAAAAATGTGAATAAGAAAAATAAGAGGAAATCGAGTGAGTCAACCTCGCTCGTCACAATAATATTTTCTGGATAAAAAACGAAAATTCTAGAAATATGCAGCGTTGCATCTGTCTCTTACTTTTCCGACTTCTGCTTTCAGCCTTCCATTTGAAACACTAAAAATCTGAGTAAATGCATTATTCGCTCAGAATTCTATTAAAGTACTAAAAATTCATAAAAATTTAAATCCTATGGCAAATCCTTTCCAGAATTTCGGTACAGGAATCCGCAAAAATGATAAATCATTCTATAAAGTTCCATGAATATTAAATAAACACGAGAAGAACAGATGATCCATTATTAACAATCTCTTATTTTAGATTCTAAGAATTCTTGCTCGAAAAAAAAAGTAATTTAACAGAGCATTTTTTATACCACACTGCAAAAATCCACAGATTCCACAGTAGAGAGACTCAAGGGAGAGAGTGGCAATTGAAGTCGCTCCTAATTGGAGATGTAGGTATGGCGGCCATCTTGGACACAAACTCAGCACAAACACAGTACTACTCGGCGTACTCTGCCGTCTGTGTGAGGATATATATTCGAGTTTACTAAAAATAACTTCAATTGCACTTGACGTGATTATCAATGAATTTTGATGAATTTGAGATACACTTTTAAAACACGTATGAAAAAGTAAACAAAGTCAGCTGTCCTCACACAGACGACAGAGTACGCTGAGTAGTATAGAGTAGTACTGTGTTTGTGCTGAGTTTGTGTCCAAGATGGCCGCCATACCTACATCTCCAATTAAGAGCGATTTCAATCAGGGACGTAGTTTGGAAACATTTTTGCTCGCACACTACGAAAAGTAGCGTCTATGAGAGCTCATAGACACTAATTTTCAAAGTGTGCGAGCAAAAACGTTGCCAAACTACGTACCCTGATTTCAATTGCCACTCTCCCCTTGAGTCCCTCATTCCACAGTATTTATTCAAATTTGAATTTTCGCTGATTTAAAAAACTATCGATCTTGAATCGATATATATCGCTAAATCAGCTTACAAGTATCGACGTGAAAAAAAAAACAAAATGGCGGCGTCGCGAGTGCAATTGCAATGAGCGTACACGTCAAAACAAATTGTAAACGCTATTATTATACTAGTTTTTTCCCGTTTTCTCGCGATTTTCCGAATTCCGTTGAGTTTTCAAAGTCGCGAAATTCGTTCAAAAAACAGGACGCGTGAGTTTCGCGTTTTGACACATGCGAAAATAGGAAAATAACGACGGAATTTCGCTCCAGAAAGTGTCACAGGAAAAACAACAATTGGAGTCAAAATGCCAGTCGTTAGTTGACAGTGTACTTTTTTTTCATCAAATCTTGACCTTGATATTTTTAAGATTTTTTTTCTATTTTTGTATGCTTTGGAATTGATTATTTTACCTCGGACATTGGGGTTTTTTGTTTGTTTTTGTTGATGATAATTGCTGACTAATTTGACAGATTTTTTGTTTTGTTTTTTTACTGTAAAATGCTAAACCAGGAATTTTTTTTTTGAAACGTTTAATATTTTTGAAATAACAGTGGAAATTGTTTTTAATGTATGGTAATTTTTTTGTTATTGTTTAGCAAGAATTTTTGATTTGTTTACATTGTTGTTTGTTGATTTTTTGTAGAGTTATACAAAGTTATTATTTTAATTGTCATATATATTTTAAAATTTTAATTACAAGTTTTTCCTCCAAATGTGATATTAATGATAAATAATATAAAAATTATGAATAATTTAATATGATACGTAATAATTATAAAAAAAACTAATGATATAATCATTTTCAAACAATAAATTATATAATCAATAATATGCTATATTTCATAAAAATATTATTTACATATATATTCAATAATTATTATTGAAAAAAATCATTGTTTATTCAACTCTTGTTTTGAATTCAAATGTTTAAAAAATGAAAGATTTTGGAATAATTTGACCATTGCTGAATAAGTTTACTGCAATAATTGATTTTCATACAGGGTGCGCCATATTTTATGTCGGTATGTAAACATTGAATAACTTCGAAAAGAAACAACCGATTTCTATAAATGAAGTATTTATGTTTGGTTTGGTTCCTTACAATTTGTTTGGACAAGTTTTCGAATTGAAAATCAATCAAGTGGTCACCTTTATTGGTCACAGCAAAATTATACCTATTCTCTGTGTTTTCTGTTACCTTTTTGAGCATTTCAGGTTATTTAACGGTGGTTTCGGCACGAATGTATAACTTCGGCTCGTCAATAGTCTGAGGCTTGTTGGCGTAAACTTTGCTTTTTAAAGAACACACCAAAAAGAAGTCTGGCGTCGTTAAATCTGGTGATCTGGGTGACTGGTCAATATTGCCTCTTTTTAACATCAGACGTCCAGAGAATTTTCATTGCAAAAACTGGATTATTCGATTTACAGTGTGGCATGGTGCTTCATTTTTTTGTAACCAGTAACTGTCAAAACCTTTGTCGCGCATTGGCAGGCAGACATAATGATCCAGCATCCACCAATATCGATTTTCATCGACTGTTTCGCTTTCTTTTAAAAAAATATGGCCCAATGATGGTTTTGGCGCAAATGCTGGCCCAAAAGTCACTGCATAAAGCCCAAAACACATAATATGTTTTACGGCCCAAAACACATAATATGTTTTCGGCCCAAAACACATAATGTCTGCATTTTTTACCGCCCGAGTTGTTCAAAACGACAATGGAAAACACAGAGAAAAAGTCTCAATTTCCTGTGACTAATAAAGGTGGCTACTTGATTGATTTTGAATTCGAAAACTTGTCCAAATAAATTGTAAGGAACCAAACTAAATGTCAATACTTTACTTAAAGAAATCAGTTGTTTATTTTCAAAGTAATTCAATGTTTACATACCGACGTAAAATATGGCGCACCCTGTAGTATAATTATTTCATATACATATATTATACACTATGTGAATATTTTAATTTTGTGTATATTTTTCATTGTAGAATTCGCAATGTAATAAATAAGATATATTTTATTGTTACATTACTTATATTGAATAATAATTGTATCAACAAAATATATTTACAATTCGATAACTATTCTGAATCCAAACATTTGAAAAATAAAAGAATTTACAGAAAATTCGTAAATGTTAAATAACTTTATTATAGTACTTCATTTTCATCAAAATAATTATTTTATATATTTATGTATATTTTGTTCATAGAATATTATTAAATAAATAATTATAATATCAAAAAAATATCATCTTACTTTTAATTCGATAACTACTCTGAATCTGAATGTTTGAAAAATAAAAAAGATTTGAAAAAAATCTTAACAGTTTTGAAAAATTTCAATGCAATAATCTATTTTCATAATACAATTATTTTGATATTTTTTTATTTTATGTGTATACCTACATATTTTATATATTACTATCTAAATATTTTTATTATACATATATATATTTTTCTTATAATGGTATAATTCCAAATATAATAAATAATAAATAAGATAGTATATTATTTACATATATTCAATAAGAATTGCGTTAAATAAATATATTTTTCATTTGATCTCTGTTCTGAATTCAAATGTTTATTAAATGTACAAATTTAGGGAAATTTCTTCATTGTTTAATAGTTCCATTACAAACATTTTTTCCACTGATAGGAACATTTGATATATCATTGGTATAAATATTCTGATTTTTATATATTTTTATATAATACTCATATTTTTTAGGTACATATAGTTTCCATTATGTATTATAAATTTTACAGAGTACAATATAAATATTTTTATTTTATCTACATTTGCCATAATATTATATAATTGACAATATGTTAAACTATTAATGATATTATATATTTTTTGAATGTATTTCTTACTTAGATTAAATAATAATAATATTAAAATCTATCATATTTTTCTTTCGATAACTGTTCTGAATCCAAATATTCAAAAATTGAATCATTTGTAGAAAATTCGTCTTTGTTGAATAATTTCAATACAATAATGTACTACTATTATTTATGTAAAAATAAGTAATAGATGATTACTTGCAGCTTATAAAAATATTATCTATATAAATGCCTTTTATTATAATTTATGTATGAATATTACTATTTACATTAATATATCAATATGTAGATAATAATTTATTCAAAAATTTAATTACTCAATTATATTGGAAAATTGCATAGTATGGTTACGTATATTATAATATTGAATCATTTTTTATCTTCAGATATGTATTTAACAAACTATAAAAATATTTATCATGTACATTGTATATGAAGTACCAAAGATCTTATTCGACAACGAGTATTATATACATTGAATTACACATATGATATATTTCATAAGCATATTTTATGCACTTGCATTAAATAACAATTATGCTAAAAAAAAATTTTTTTCATTTGATAACTTCTGAATTTCAATATATGTATGAAAAATAAAAAAATTAAAGAAAAATCTCACCATTTTTGAAAAATTTCCATACAGTATTGTGTTATTATTATTAATTATGTAATAATAATTAATTATGATTTGGAGTATATAAAAATATCAATACCGTTATATGTAATGTGTATAATTATCAATGTTATTTTCAAAGTTAAAATCTAAATATGTGTACTTATTTATATATTATTATTATTGAATCATATGAGAAAATATTATATTTATTTTTTCACATATTTTTAATTTGGCAACTGTTGCAAATCTGTATATTACAAAACGAAAAAAAAGAAATTGGAAAAAATTTCACCCTAATTGAATAATTTAAATGCAATAATTTATTATTATTAGTTATATAATGACTAGTTTTAAAAGATATGATTTATTTTATTATATCTTTTTCTAATATTCATATATTCACATTCTCATACCTATTAAAATATATTTAAAGTTTGTATTTATCATTACTTATTTAGTAATTTAGTTTAAAAATTTTATCACTCATTACATCGAATTATATACATCTTTTAATAAATATAAATTAATTCAATAAATTTCATTTTTTGTTTTATCTCGTTCATTGCTTGGTATATAATCAGATGGACGTTTTTTTTTACTTTGCTGATTTTAACTATTTATTCATATTTTTATTAGAATTTCAATCATCGTAATTTCTATCAAGAACGTTTATATTTTATAAGCATAAAAACGAGTTCTCTATTATATACAAATATAATACTTTATAATATATTATATATCAAAGAATATATTGAAAATATTATTAGGTAACATTTTTCTCTACAAATGAATAATGAATTTAAAGTTTTTATATGTAAATAAACATATTGAAAATGGAAAAGGGTATTACAAAAATTAGAAAATAGTTCAATATATTAATATATAGAATATTATATTTCTATATAATGTGACAGTAGTATATATTTACATGCTACATAATATGACATTTATTTGAAATTCGATGTAATCAATTTAATTAATTTTCACAGTTCTGCGAATTTCTGAAAACTACAAATGATGGTCATGAAATTCAATCTTGTTTCGTGTCAACAAAAATTCAATTTGATTTCTGCCTTTGTTCTCGTTCACAATGTATGTAATTAAAAGATGGCAGATGAAATTCGGCGTTGCCCACAAAATTCATTATCTTTGATTGTAAGCCGGTCATGGTTTGATTGAAAATCCTCCTTCCGTGATGTGAATTGGAGAGAAATCAGTTTCATGGAGCATTTGGAACATTCCCCAGGGTAACCACGCGGTTCTCCAACCTTTGGAAGACATGTCGAGCGGGCGAGCTCAAAGCAACAACGGACCGCCCCAAAACTGTTTGAAAGTGTTCATTCAACGCGACTACAGCGAAGGCACGATGGTCAAGTTTCAAACTCGATACCCTACCGAGCTCGCGAACCTGGTGAGTTGGTAACTATGACGAAATCTTGTGTGCTTTATTTTTTAAATAAATAAGAAGAAAAAAAAAGGAAAATAGAGAAGTAATTGGTTTTTCAATTTCCTTTCTTGCTTATGAACATTGAATTCTAGAAGTCTGTAAAAGATTCTTCAAAATTAAGAGGAAATTGTATGAAATTTTGTAAGAGGTTAAAAATAGGAAAGATACAGCAAAATTTAAAATAGTAAATATATAAAGATGGACTTGATTTACTATTTATTTGCTTAAAATTTTTTATTTTTGAGTCTCAAAGCAACTCGTTATAAGAATTTATGTAAGAAACCATAAAATATCAAAAATTCATTTTTCAATTTTGAAATAATCGTGATTTTCTGAATTTTTAAATAAATAACCTCCCACTGCATTTAAATATGAGAATTTTACATATTTTCTAAGTATATAAAAAGTACTGAAGTAACTGGAATTTTTAGAGCATTACGAGAATTGAACATAATGAGAATATATGTAATATGTTGAATTTTAGAGCATAAATTTTTTAAATTCACATAGAAATACACGAGAATATTGAGAATCTGAGTGCATACTAAAAAATACTATGATATTCCAAAAATGCTGATAAATATGAAAAAGATATATTACAATAAGAATGTCCATTTGATAGTCTATATAGATACTGAATTCTAGATAATTTGTATAAATAACGAAAATCTTGTGTGCTTTAAGTTTCAAATGTTTAAGAAAAAAAAAAGCAAAGAAAATGCAGAAATAATTGGTTTTTTAATTTTCCTTCTTGCTTATGAACATTGAATTCTAGAAGCCTGTGTAGGATTCTTCAAAAGAAATAGAAAATTGTATAAAATTTTGTAAGAGGTTAAAAATAGGAAAGGTGCAGCAAAATTTTGAATGATGAATATAAGAAGGACTTTATTTACTTAATTTCTTTTTAATTTTGACTCTCAAAGCAACTCGTTATAAAAATTTATGTAAAAAACCAAGTAAACATCAAAAAATCATTTTTCGTCTTTGAAATATTAAAAATTTTATGATTTTTTAAATAAATAACTTGATACTGAATTTAAATATGAAGATTTTATATATTTTCAATAAATATAAAAAATACCGAAGGAACTAGAATCATTCGACTTTAAAAAAAAATGAAAAATACTAGCAAATAGAACTCGTTGAAATATTAGAAATATATAAAGAACCTATGTTCTAAAAAATCTATAAAACTTTCATATATATAGCAGGAAACTCCTAAAATTTACATAGAGTTCCATAAAATATCTGAAATCTGAATGAACAATAGAACTCATTACGAAATTTCATTATTGTCCAAAAATATAAAAAAGACTAGAATTCAAAGGAATTTTTGAGATATCGGTATTTCATGTGGATATTATTTATTGAGAAATTAATCGAAACAAGAAAAATCTTGAAGAACTAATATTCTTCGAGCATTAAATTCTAAAACACTTCGAAGGAATCCACTAAAATACTGAAAAATTTGAAACAATTTATAAGTATTGAAAAATACAAAATGTATCAAAACTTCTAGAAAAGGGTAAAATACATGAAAGCTATAAAGAAACTGTTTTCTGAAGAATTTATTGAAATGCCAAAAATTTCTGAAATTGTAGTGTTAAGGGCATCAAATTTTAAAAATCTATATTGAAAAATTTTTAAATACTAATTATCTGTCAATAACATAGAAAATACTACTGAATTTTAATAACAATGAAAAAAATGAAAAATACTCATAATACTAGAAATTACTGAAATACTCAAAAACCATGTAGAAATAATTTCTTTAAATATCCGTAAGACCTTGAATCCTAAGTATCGAATCCTGAAAATTTATATGAAAATGTATAAAAATATCAAAAAATTATTCGAATTTTATAAATATTCATGTAATATGAAAAATACTTGAAATAAATAAAATTCTTTGGAAAAATTAGAAATCTACAAAAAATTTCTGTTCTGAAAAATCTTTTCACTTACTTAGAGCAGAATCTAAAAGAATACATATTAGAAAATGCTACGAAATTTCATAATGTTGGAAAATATAAAAAGACTGAAATAATGGTCAATTTTAAAATACTGAGATTCTATATAGATCCTTTTTATTGCAAATTTATAGAAAACATGAAAATCTAGAAAACTTATAACCTTAAATCTCCAAATTATGAAAATATTTATAGGAATCGATCAAAATACTAGAAATTTCAAGAATCCAAAACATACTACGTGTACTAAAAGTTCTTGAAATCTATGAAGATAGTGTTTTCTGAAAAATTCATTAAAGTACTAAAAATCTCTGAAATTTTAGATTCTTGAGCATAAAATACTAGAAATATGTATTAAAACTTTTTTAAATACTCGAAATCTACAAAGAACCTAGCAGATCCTACTGAATATTAATAATACTACAAAATTTGAATCCTAAAGAAATAAATTCTAGGAATCTATATTTATAAATCTATAAAAATTGCAGAAAATCGTTTAAGCCGCAAAAACATTGAAAAAATACGATTAAAACGAAATATACTGGAAATATATTTTAAAAAACCAGTTATCTTTGGAAATAAAGATTCCTGGAGGATTCTTAAAAATACTGAGAATCTAGTAAACTTTGAATTGTGGATCATCAAACTCTCAAACTTAAATTCTCAGCCCAAGATAGAAATTAAATTAATTTCTGTATTCATTTAAAAAATTTGAGAGAAACAGGTGATACGGTCAGTGAACACCCGACAGATTCTAAATAGAGTGATCGAATAATAATAATAATAATAATAATAATAATAATAATCATAATAATAGAAATAATAATAATAATAACTACATCTGTGTCTAACATAAAACATTTCCCCCCCCCCTATAGACCCTCCTTCGTTACATCCTACCCCCTCCAAACCCCACCCCCTTTGTGACACATTTTCGTATAATAACAATAATAATAATAATAATAATAATAATAACAACAATAATAATAACAATAATAACAATAACAATAATAATAATAATAATAATAATAATAATAATAATAATAATAATAATAATAATAGTAATAATTCATTTTTATTATTGATAATACTCAGATAGTAATAATTTATTCATGAAAACTCATATAATAACAACAATGTTGTTTTTCAGCTGGACCGCCAATCCTTCGAATACACCATAAACCAGCTAAACAACATGTTCAAAGAAGCCGAACGCGCCAGTTGCTCGACTTATTGCGAGGGCTGCCTGGCCTGCATCACCGGCTTCCTCATCTACATCTGCACCGAGACCAATTACGAGAAGTGTCTGCGCAAGGTCGCCAAATTCGTGAGCGAGCAAAATGACAGGGTGTACAGGCCCCGCGGCCTCCTCCTGACGGACCCCACGACGCGGGGCCTTAGATTAATAGAGATCTCCGTCCTGGACAGGCCCGCGTCGTGACTGCGCGGAAGCCGATCCACGGAATTCTTCATGTGACCCGAGCAGTCGAGCAACCTCGACGAGAAAGCTCGTTTATTCAGACTGATCTCCGCCGCTGAAAATGCGACTTGCCGAGCTTCACTTGATCGAAACCCTTCATTTTTCCCGTACGGTATTCATTATTTTGTACCTTGACTGTTTCTTTTTTTTGGAAGAAAACGAACGTCGATGGCCTTGAGGCGAGGTGAACTTCACTATGAAAAGGATGGAATGCCAAAGGTTTTTGTATTCATCAAGGGGGGTTCACATTGCCCCAGGGCATCTTGGCTAGGCATTCGGTAGTGTATGATAAGCGGTTTCAAGGTCATGGATTGAATCCTTGGAGCAAGGAAGAGACATATAAGGAAGGATTGGATTGTTCTTGAAACTAGTCATTTGGAAAAAATTATCCCGTGATGTGATGCAGAAGATTTTAGCCTGTCACTTGAGTTATATTAGAGAATTTCACTTTTGATGTTGGGAATTGTTTATTTTCTACATGACGAACAAAAATTCCTAGTGAGTTATGATTTTTTGCTTTATGGGGAAATTTATTGGTAACTTAACCTCAAAATTTGTTGATCATGTGATTCTTTTGAAATATTGATACTTATACTCGAAAAAACCCAGTGAGATAGTTATTTCGGTTGCATGTTTTTGTGTTTGAATGACGAGAAACCGCTTATTGTACGTTTTTGATCGAGTTTGAAACGAAGCAAAGCTGATAACCTCAAATGTCCAGTGACGTGCGAGGACCATTTATTTGTGACAGTCAAGGTGTCGTGTGATAGGGAACGAGAATCACAATTTTCTTTGGTACATTGAAAAGTTGAATACTTTAAGAGAGAAACATACAACAATTTTGAATTTTTAATATAGGGAAAAAATCCCGGTAAAAATATGCAATGCCAAAGATTCTAAAAATTTTGTATACACTAGATTTTCGTTTTAGAAGTGATCCTGAAATTCCAAATGTTGGAAAAAATTAGTTTCCTATTGCCACCAAAAATTACAGTGAAAAATAGTAACATTGGATGATTTTTTTGCTTTCGTTTATTTTTAAACATTTGGAACTTGAGGAAAATTATTAACATATAACCATCACATGACACTTGAGGTCACGAGAGCATTTTTCGACCCGTCATTTTTGATCATCATCCGTCGTCATTAAGGGCTAGTTTTTTTAATGACGATTCAAAGAAAGTATTACGAAATTGTGCATTTCTTGGAAGTACTTCCGCACTGTATCTTCCATTTTTCGAGAGGACTCAGTCGAGAGCTTGCAAAAGGTCCATGGATTAGTCGGGGTCGAACATTTTTTTTTTGCGTCACGTACGCTAATATTGATATCCAGATTTCGTGGGCGATTATTAGTACGTTTTTTGATTTTTTACCGAATGTAATATATATGATGTATATATTAAGTTGGGAATGCGAGGAACATGAACATTTTTTCGTACTTTTCTCATATGATCATGTATTTAGACAGGTTGAGGCCACGTGGTTTTCTAACCTCAAAAATTTTTAGTTGGTTGAATTATGGAAACATGAAAAGAAATTTATGTTGATTTTGTACGGGTGGATTTTGGTTTTTGGGAATTTAATGTATTGGAATTTTTGAGTACGATGTTTGAGAAATTTGAATTTTTTGGAAATTCAAGGAGTTTTCGTAATTTTTTATGGTTCGGAAATAAAAAATAGCCTGGAACATGAAAATTTGTGTAATGAGCTGAATTTTTTTATTTTCGTTTTTTCGAGATTTCGGGAATTCGGAAATTAAACCAGTATTTCGTATATAATAGTGGAAATAATTATATTAATTATTTTTCCGAGAATATACGCTTCAACTTTGTGACCACGAATTAGAAACTTAATATTTATGTAACGAATTATACGAAAATTATGAAAAAAAGGTGAATTTCATAATATTGTAGTTTAGGAATTTTAAAACTGACCAATAATAGAATTTTTTTTGCGTAGGTTTTGAAAAAAATTATGAAAGTGAATTTTTATTTTTCAAAAATTAAGTAACATATTTTTCAAAAATTACGTTGGCTATACTTTTAATGTCCAGATTTATACAAATTTATTGAGAATAATAAATTTAAGTGTGCGGTTACCGAGGAAAAATTATTTTGTTATTTTTGTTTCACATTTTTTTCTGTGAATGTATATCTTAAATGTCCATGTTCTATAAAAAAAAAAAAAAAAAAAAAAAAAAACTAGTAACTCCTGAATAAATGGGTTGGTTGAAAATCATGAAAATTATACTTTTAATTAAACCATCTAATTTATATTTTGTAATTGACTGAAAAATTTGGAACAAATGCCAATGAATTCTACTTTAAAAGTTTTGCTAAAACCTTATTAAAATTAAACATAAAAATAACTCAAAAATCATGATCGTTACAATTAAAAATTTTAAACTGGCCAATAAAAAAATATTCATTTTTCGCGTAAGTTTTGAAAAAATTTACCCTATATTTTTTTATGTTGATAATAAAAAATTTAAACATCTAGTTACCCAGAAAAAAATTATTTCACCTTTTCTCAGGGACCAACATGTATTTTAAATTTCTATTTTTCCATGTTTCGTAAATGAAATAGTAATCTAGTGACCCCTGAATAAATGGTTTGAACAAAATTATTCATACAATTTTTTCTCAACATTAACTTCAAAATAATTCTCAGATTTTCTTCAATAATGGATAGTTAAATTTTGTTTTCATCTCAGGGTAAGATTGAAAAATTGAGGTTAGGAATCTACGTGTGCACGGCTTCGCCTCGGACAAATTTTCACGCATGCGCGTGCATAGGTATATTGCGTTGTACATATATAGGACACTAGCTGGGAGGAGGAGGGGGTTATCGGATGGGTAATTTTTGCGTCGGTGACCAAGTTTTTTTGGAACTCTTATAGAATCTAATTATTTGTTCGGTGAGATAATAAATGTCATTGCCTTGTAAACACTCCATGTTTTTTATTTATTTTTTTTTTAATTTCTATTGTTCATGTTCGTAAAAATACACACAAAAAATTATAGTACAAAATGTTGTAGTGGTTTGGTGAAAACGAGAAGGTAAGTTTGGGAGGGGGGGGGGGGTGCAAGTAGATTAAATTTCAATTTAATATAAAAATGGCTTTTTGTTATATTTAAAATGATATTGAAATTTTAGCGAAAAATTTCTCTTTTGCGTATTTTATTGGAATAATTTTTCAGGAATATAATCAGTAATTAAGAGGGTTTAGAAATTTTTTTTTGTGATTCAAGTACCTCCAACGCAGTTAGGTGTTTTGCACTTTGATTTGTCAATGACTATAGTTGCTGAAGCATTGGAAGGTTTCGAGCTGAAAAATGGAGTATTTATTGTTATTTAAGGTTTGTTTATTACGGTGGGATGTTATATTTTATTTACCTGGTGGATCCATCGTTTACTGGATAGCAGGACAAGTGACACTGGTATCTCATAAATGGGTTGCTGCATTGGGAGCAGTCTATGTTATTTGTCTGTCCCTGTAAATTTTGGAAATTGTTATTAATCATCGAATTGTTCATACATCTAAGTTTCTTTTTTATAGACTTTTCTAAAAAATCCTCAAGTCATTATTGACTCACAGGCATGAATTGTAAACATGGCCAAGTCATGGGGAAAAAGCAATTTGACATTGGACCAAAACCATATCCTATCATTTGGTAACCAGAATTCCAAGGATTCTGACAGTTGCAGCCAGCTGAAAAAAATTTTTTGTAAATCAATATTTGTTCGAAGATGATCAATGATTTTTTTTTTGTTGATACCAGGTGATATCGAAGATAGTCGATGATTTTTTCGTCGTGAAACCAACAGCAAAAGTTTATATAATATACATCAATTTGACGTATGAGTTTATTTATTCAAATATTTAATTACTTATTATTTACAATTAATTGTTGATACTCACGACACGAGCATTTGTTATTATTAGGAGAATCCTTAGCGTCATTTTTGTCATTGTTTATCACCATATTTATTTCTATCTTCGGCTGCAACAATTTGGAAATATTGGTGAACAACGAGTCGTTGCCGAGGAGACTATTTCTGATGTGGACATTTGTAGTGACGTTAGGGACAATATGATGGCCCATGGCGTGGTGAGGGGGGTTTTCGTATTCTGTGATTTTTAGGGATTCGTAAATTTCGATGGTCTTCTTCTTGCAGCCTGTGTAGCAGTCATATACACATTTTGTCGAGGTGCAGTTGTTTCGGGAGCAATCTTCCATGCAGTTTTTTACGATTGCTGAAATAAGGGGCGAAGAATATATTTGTGTCATCGAGTGGAAGATGGACCTTTGACGCAGTTTAAGATCAGACACTGGATTTTAAGGTTTTTTTTGTATTGTTAAATGATTTGGTTTTTGAAAAATAAGAATATTAAGATTAATTTTCTTTCAGTGAACTTTTTTTTTGGAAACAAATATTTGGAGGGGGGGGGGGTGGAACGTGATTTTTTATTGTATGTACTCGTTATTTTTTTCGCAGGTATGCATAATAAGCTTTATTCGTTTTTCGATGATATTCTGAAAAATTTGGAAGCTATTGAAAAATTCAAGCAAATTCCAATGATTTGAACAAATTGTCATAAAATTTTAGTAATTTCGAATAATGTATTTCATTTGAATTTTAAGGATATAGTGATATTAGAAAACTTTAGAAATTTCAAAGGTGATCAATATCTAAATCTAAAAAATTGAAAAAATTTGTAGAAGTTCGGAAAATGTTTGTACATTTTGTAGATAGCGTTTATCATCATATTTTTTTCTTTTAAAAATATGTTTTAATAGTTTTTTTTCAGTGAAGAATTTGATAGATATTTAAAAATCATGAAAAATCTTGACGAGTTGGACGAGTTTTTGTAAAATCCTGAAGAATGTGAATGATTCCAAAAAATGTGAAAAATTTGTATAATTTTGGAAAATGTTCACAATTTTGTAGATTGTAGTTATTGAATTTGAGAATAACTCTTTAAACATCAACAACATTTTTTAAATTTAAAAAAAAATCATGAATCATCCAAAATTTAAAGACTGTTAATACTTATGAAGACATCGAAAAATTTATAAAATTTCAGAAATTAATTGTTAATATTGTTGTTTGTTTGTATTATCATTTGTCTTAATAGCGAGCATGATAAGTGTTTTTCGACTCTTTAAGAAAAAAATGGAAAACATGAATAGTTTTAAAAATCCACGAAAAATCTTATCATTAAGAGTTGAATAGTTTTCTTGAACTTGGAAAGTTTCAAATAGGTTGTTCTTGGTTTGAAATTTTGAAAATTTCAAAGAAGTCAAAAAACATTGATATTCAAAAGATTGTCAGTAACAGTTTTATGAAAAGGAAATTTGAAGTTTCAGAAAATTAAAAACAATTTAGTTTATTGTCTTATGCTTCTTTGAAATATACAAAATAATTTCCTTTAATTTTCTGTGTGTAAAAAAAAAAAAATTAAGAAATGTTTATAAAGGTAAAAAACATTTTTATGAAATTTGGAAAGTTTCGTTAGTTTGCATCATGTTCGAAACTTTCAAAATATCGAAAGAACAAAGAAACATTGAGAAATGAAAATAGAAGATGCGATTCTAAGAAATTCCAAAACTTTGTCGATTTCAGGGAAGTTTCAAATAGTTTGTATTTTGTTTAAAATTTTGAAAATCTCGAAAAATTCGAAAAACATTGATATACGACAGATTCCCACTAAAAGTTTTATGAAATTCAGGAAATTTGAAGTTTCAGAAAATTTACAACAGTTTAGTTTGTTGTGTTCGTTATCATACTTTTTCGAAACAAGCATGATAATTTTCTTTTATTTTCTAGTAAATCTAAAAAAAAAACCTAGGAAGTAGTAATTAAAATAGAACACATTTTTATGAAATTTGGGAAGTTTAATTAGTTTGTATTATGTCTGAAAATTTCAAAATTTTGGAGAATCAAAGAAACATTGAGGATTTAGAAAATAGTAGATGTGATTCTAAGTAAATCCAAAAATTTGTTGAATTTCAGGAAATGTTCACATATTTTGTATATTGTCTTCATTACCATTTACTTTTTCGATTTTTTAATAAAAATCCGGAAAACTTGAAAAATATTAAAGAGTAACGATGAGTTAAAATTACTTGAACAAATTTTCATAAAATTTGGAGTTTTCAATAAATCGTATCATTGTCGAAATTTAAAAAATGTAAAAAACATTGAATTTCGAAAGAATATAAGTAATTCTAAAAACTTCGAAAAATTTGTTGAATTTCAGAGAAGGTTCATAAATTTTGTAGGTTGTTCTCATTATTATACTATTTCTCCGAAAATTATTATATTTATTCCTTTTTAAAAAAAAATCTGAAAAACTTCAAAAAACAAAAAAAAAACACGTTTCCATAAATAAAATTTGGAAAGTTTTAAATGATTCATACTATGTTAAAGAATTCCTAAATATCCAAAACTTAAAAAACATCGAAAATTCTTGAGATTACAAACAACTTCATTCAATCCAAAAAAATTAGAATTTCAACAAAAATTCATTAATTTTCTAGATACAATAAAATTTCATAACTTTCTGAAGAATCTTACAATACTCTCAATATTTTAAAACACCAAAAAAAAAACTCAAAACTTATCATTTACTTTTTCGAAATACGCATGGCAATATTTTTTCATAAAGTTTGAAAGTCTTTAATAAATTGTGTTACGTTCAATATTTAAAAAATGTTTAGAAAACGTAAAAAATATTGAATTTAAAAGGACTATTAGTAATTGTAAAAACTTCGAAAAATTTGTCGAATTCAAGACAAGGTTCATGAATTTGTAGGTCGTTTCCAATGTTATTTCTTGGAAAATTATCATGCTTCTTCCTTTAAAAAAAAAAAATCTGAAAAACTTTGAAATTATTGAAAAATCATGAAAAATTTAAATAAGTTTGCCAATTATTATAAAATTTGGAAAGTTTTGAATATTTCACACTATGTTCGAAAATTCTTGAGATGACAAACAACTTCATTAAATCCAAAAAAAAACTAGAATTTTAACAAAAGTTCATCAACTTTCTAGATACTATAAAATTTCATAACTTTCTTAAAAATCTTACAGTATCCTCAATATTTTCAAAAATCAGAAAAATCTCATCCTTCAAAAATCGTCAATCACTCGCAAAATTTTAATAAAAATCCATAATCCCAAAAAACGTGAATAAATTCCCTAAATTGTAAAAAGTTCTGACCCTTCATCATACCTTCCAGTGAATATTTCTGCAGAGTATTTCACCCATCCAAAATTTTCCAAATTAACCACCCTCAAATTTTCCACCCCCTTTCTAAAACAAGAACGAGAACCACCAAAACCCCATAAGAAAAAAAAAGAATCCCCACTTGTGAATTCGTGGTGTCTCTTGGGTCTCTTGAGGCACTTGAGATACATCTTGAAATCCGAGCTGTCGCACTCCTGGAGCATTTTCCTCTCTTCCGGAGTCAGATGTTGCGGCGAAGGAGCCTCATTCTCGGCCCCACAAGCGACGCAAAAACCCGCGATTAGCGCGATAACGAGCACCAAAGCCACCGCCATGGCTCGACAATTTGCGCGTTGTGACGGCTTTTCGCGCTCTCGTCTGCGCTTTTATATTTTATCTGAGACCCGGCATTTTTCGCCGATACCCTCAGGAATGTTTGCCCACGAAAAACAGAGCAACGCACTCGGCTAACACGAGCTCGCATAGCTAGCCCAAGGCTGTAAATTTTTTCGCTGCAGGGTAGTCTGTAGATGGATCTACAAATTTGCTCAGCTTATCTGGGTGCACAAGAGTTTTTCCCTTGTCGACGCCCTGGATTGACCGCTCGTTCATGATGACGATAATGTGGCAAATGCACACACTGAGAAGTGGAAATCGTTACGTTTTCAATTTCTATTCAACACCTGACATCTGACAGAAGAATACATCTGCCTGTTACAAAGATATGTATTCATATTGTCTTGAAGGTATCATATTGTCCTGGTAGGTATCTGATATCGTTCCTTGCAGCATCTGCCCAGATTTCCAGGGCAACTAAAAAGTATTGTCCCTTGCAGTATCTTATCGTCACCATGGCAATTTCAACTCACAGTGCAGCTTTCGAGAAGACTTTTTCATCTAGACCTCTAGCCAATCCAGTCCAGGTTTGGCTATATTTTATAGATGGTTTGGAAGTAATCAAATGATCGGCCAAACGTCTGACCAAATCGAACGGCAAAATAAGATGGACAATTAGTCAAATCCCAGTGAACCTGCGAGCTCGCAGACTACTCGCCACGAGCTCACAGAGTACTTCCAGTCGTTGATAATTATTAATATATATTTCAGGACAATAAAAAGCTGTAAAAACGATTATTTAATAAAAAAAAAAAACTCTCTCCCGGGCGGGAATCGATCCCGAGTTCTGCGGAGGTGAACCCCAAGAAGTTTCATATTAATTAACATGGGACATGCACTTGATTTAAGCATTCTACACAAAACTTGAAACATGAGAAAAAAAAACCAGCAGCCGTCTGGTGAGCGCTTGGGGAGAGCGCGCGAATTTTCAAAATTTGAATTACTTTATTTCGAGTTTTGAAAATTCGCGCGCTTTCCCCAAGCGCTCACCAGATGGCTGCTGATCAGGGTGGTTTAACTTCGATGAAAAATTCAGCCTATGTTAGATCACCAAGTAATTCATAACGTTCTAGGCGTCGCCACAGTTACCGCGTATTTGACATTTTCAAAAAAACAAAACAAGACAAAAAAAAACTATGCAAAACTACGATGCCTTAAGGCAAAGTTTCTCTATTATTATTTTAATTTTATAATGAAACTGCGAAATGTCTTCTCGGAAGTGCCTAGTGAAAAACTGCACGAGTTCGTATATAGAACTCGTACAGTTTTTCACATTTACAGAATCGTAAATGTGAAAACATTGTGGGTACGGGAAAGAAATATTCTTATGAATAGAAAAGGGCAAAATGGAAGTGAAGAAGACACAGAGTATGTTAAAGCATTTTTTTTAAACATTCAACGTCGAAGGCAGGGCCAAAAACCGTTGAAAATTAAAAAAAAGGAAATTTTGAAGGAAGTGAAATGCACTCGGAAATCAAAAGTCCAAAAATAAAATTGTTTGAAATTGTAATTAGATTTTCTACAAAGAATGATTACTTGGTTTTATTTGTAAATTTTTTAACATATTTTGTTAATATACATGAAAATTATTTTTTGAAATCTTACAATGAGCAAACAAAATTTTTACTGTAAAAAGTCATTTAATTTTACGCATAATCTCCGAAACTGCAATTTTCTCAACGTTTTATTGGAATTATTGATATTCATAAGCCAATATATCATTAAAAAGTGAAAAATGAGACTAGACGTTACGCATGCATTTTGAATTTGCCGCCTTATCCCCATCCTCGTACGTTAGTTCCCTAGCATCTTCTAACGTCGCAGAGGGCCCGGAAGCTAATAATAAAGTTTACATTGGCTCTTATGGGAGTTAAACCACCCTGCTGCTGGTTTTTTTCTCATGTTTCAAGTTTTGTGTAGAATGCTTAAATCAAGTGCATGTCTCATGTTAATCGATATGATGCTTTTTGGCGTTCAACTTCGCAGAACACGGGATCGATTCCCACCCGGGAGATATTTTTAAATTTATTAAATAATCGTTTTACAGCTTCATTGTTATCACTTTTTACTGTTAATAATGAATTGCCTTTTTATTTTCCTGAATTATTTATTAATAATTATTAACGACTGGAAGTACTCTGTGAAGTGTGAGCTCGCCGCGAGCACGCTGCGAGCTCACAGGTTCACTGGGATGACTTGGTCACATGGCTGCGTGTATAAACCTCTTTTTTTGAAGACAAACTTTGAAATTTTACAAAACGGTCCCAAATGAAAATACATTTGTCTATCTTATTTTGCCGTTCAATTAGGTCAGACGTTTGGCAGATCATTTGGAAAATATCCGCCAACCCGGATATTTTTTTTTCAGTCTAAAATATGATGTTTCTTGGTCGAAATAATGGAACACGTATTTTTTCTTTTGGCCGAAAAAAAAAAACACTTTTCGTATCAAAGAGCAAAAACGAGTTCAAAATTTTGAGTACGAGCGAAGCGAGTGAACAAACGGCACTAGTAAGATACATGAAAATTGTTTAAAGAAATTTCAAATATAAAATACTTTAAATTTAGTTTCTTTGGATGGTTACGAAAATTGACGATTCAAAATATTTAGTTTAATTTATTCACAGTTGAGAATTTCAAATTACTGGAATATTCTTTATATTTCTAATATTTTGAAGCGTCACTTTATATTTTTGAAGAGTTTGATGTTCTGCAATTCTAAGTTTAAAATATTTTCTAGTATTTCAAAAATTTTTCAAAAACAGAATTTCCATAAACATCTCGTATTAAAATAATTCTATATATTTTCTAGTATTTTAAGAATTTTTCGTTTTAAAATTTTTGATCATTTTTCTAGATTTCTAGCATTTTTATAGATTACTTCACAGATCTTTTGCTATTTACATTTTTCCATACTTGTAATTCAATTTAAAATTTGTTTCGCTGTGTTATTAGTTCAATAATGAGTAATAATGTAATATTTAAATGTTACATTTACTGACCTCATCTCAAGAAGAATAATTAATTCAAGTCGTGTTTTTTTTTTTTAAGGAAAAGAAGGATTCCTATCATTTAACAACAACGTTCCATTCATTGTAAATCAATTTATTTCCAGAACATCTCGAAGTAATATATTTACATATATTTATAGAATGCTGCTGAAGTATGTTCAATTTCACAAATGTGGTATTAATATTTCATTTCAAGAAAATTAGTGTTCCTAAATTCCTGCACGACAATGACAGTTTTTAATTATTTTTAATTTCATGCAAAAAAAATCTATTGTTGATAAAAAGAAACTCAAATATTCAATGCAAACATGTTCAAGATGCACCCCAAAATTGTTAAGCAAAGTAACGTACTAATACCACATTTTAAAACTGTAAGCGATCTTACATCTGCATATTTACAATGTTCAAACCATGTAAGATCAACGGTTTAAATCACTCACGACAAACTCGACATTCATCGATAAATTGCCAATCATTCCTCTAATACTTAGAATAAATTGAAGAGTTTGGCAGTGGCGGGCACAGAAAAATTTCTTGGGAGGGTTTTTTCAAAAAAACAATTCACGTTATAGGAAATTCTAAATTTTCCGTAAAATAAAATCATAAATTTAACACCATCAATTCAAAATAACTATATTCCAATCTAATACATAATTTCACAATAAAAATCAAAATGTTCTATTCATTCGAGTCATGCTGTTAAAAATTTCGATTTTACAACTACAAGAACTGATTTTCTTCAAATTTCAAACTTCTTCCTCTGTGTTCGCCACTGTTGTTTGGCATTCGCAATAAATAAAATAATACACTAACGCATTCTTAAATGATACTAAGTAACACGAACGTTAGATTTGAACCTAAAACTATATATTAAACTACACAATAAAAAATAGAAAAAAGAAGGAGCAAGTCAATTAGCTAAGTTCGGTTTAAGGAAATCGATCTAGTTACAAAAATGTACAGCCCGAAAATTTTTCATTCTTAAGCTTCGATCGCTTAAAGTTAGAAAAATATAAAAAGACACAAGCGCTCTTGTCGTTGAAATATTTACACGTTGAACGATGCCGCACGTTTTGCATTTTTCTTCAAGTCTTTTTTCCCCAATTACCTAAAACCTTGTACTTGGCCAGCTTAAACCCGCATCGTCGGGGTTTTACTTTTTCTTCTTCACTTGTCCTGAATGGAAACGACCGCCTTCGCCTCGTATTCGGTTCATGGCGTGTCGGTGTCTTGACTCGTGCAAATATTTCTAGAAAAAAAATGCATATACATAGAACACCTTTCGTTCGGCACATCGTGTACATCATTCAAAGTTTTTATCATAATATATATTTTTATTCTATAATTATGTCAAGTTTTCTGATTTTGTTACTTTGGGCAATTTTTGCAAATGCTCATAATTTTGTGATGTGAATTGTGACGTTTTGTGATGTGTATTGTGATTTTGTGACGTTTTGTGATGTGTATTGTGATTTTGTGACGTTTTGTAATGTGTATTGTGATTTTGTGACATTTTGTAATTTTTATCTATGATATTTTTATTCAGGTTTTGTGCAGCAGATTTGAAGTTGTGAAGTGATAAACATTTAGAATATCAATTAAAATTTTTTAATTTATAATTAAATTATTGAATTGGGATACTCACAGGCCGCTGTTTGGGTATTTTCCCTTCAGCTTCAAGTTTGGCTCGAGCTTGCCTTCTTTTCAAAATGCGCTTGTACTGTTTCGCGTTGACGTAAAGAGGTTCGTCATCGAACGTTTCTGCATTTGGCAAAGCGACTCTCTGGTATTCGGTGCGACCATTACCTGCTGGTACCATCTGCTAAGAAAATTTTCATGAGTGTAATCTTCATTATTAAAAAACAAAAAATTCAATAATTAAAACACTGGCTATTGTTGGCAAGAATTTTGATTGTTTACAAAGAAAATTTGTCGATCAATAACTAAAAAATTTTTTTTAAATAATAATCAGGGTAATCATTACCACAAAAACATTTCCTGCTTGAGAAGCTGCGGTCGCAGGACTTGTAATTTGCTGGACTGGACTCGCTGTCACTGGCGCTGCAGTCGCTGTTGCAGCTTGGCTCGGTGTCCCAAGTTGCATGAGATTTCCATTTATATTGATGACTGGAAGCACAAAAGAAATAAATAAAAATTGGTAAGATGAAAATTGAAGGATATTAATGAAAGAACAATAATATGGAGGATAAATTAAACGCAAAT
This sequence comes from Platygaster robiniae, assembly GCA_028476575.1. Taxonomy (NCBI): domain Eukaryota; kingdom Metazoa; phylum Arthropoda; class Insecta; order Hymenoptera; family Platygastridae; genus Platygaster; species Platygaster robiniae. Next base: position 1,067,638 of record CM052022.1, read on the forward strand.
AAAGAATTTCTTGATTTAATTTCTGCAATTAAGGATAACTACCTGTTGGTTGTGCAGCTTGCTGAACTTGATTTTCAAGTTGCACGGGTTGATAGATGTACGTTTGGCCATCTGGTGTTTGAATGATTTGGGGAGCCTGGGGCTGCTGAATGACGATTTGTTGGCCAGCATTTGCGAGACTCGAGACAGGGAGAACCTGAATTTGACCGTTGGGCCCGGCTACTTGAAAGGTCTGTGGTAGCATCATAGCTTGACCGCCTTGACCCATTTGGACCATTTGTACCGTCCCACCGGCACCACCAACCATGACGGTTTGGCCATCTCCAAGTTGTTCCATCATCTGGAACTATAATGGTATTGACGACATTAGAACATGAAATTAATTATTGTATTAGAAATAATAATAATTCAGAAGAGAATTGAAAATGAAAATTTTTGGGGCACTTCATTAATAACTAGATAAAACTTATTATTTTTTGACATACCTGATAAGAATAACTATATGTCATGCTATTCATCATGTTATGCATGACTTGAAAAAAATTATTTTTAAAAACTGAAAAACACTTGTTTAATCAAAGACTGTTTCACAATGACTAAATTTGTACATATATCAGTATTCAACGACACTAATCATTAAGTTATTTTGTTCACTATCATCAATGAGAATTTTGCTTTGTTGCATACATTAACAGCACTAACAGCACTAAACACATTTTAATATTGGGTGATAAACTTTAAAAAAAAGTGAAAATATCATAAAATCATTACATAATGAAATATACTTATCATACTTTAAAAAATTGTTACTGGATTGATAAGCAGAAAGTTTTAGATGAAAAATCTTTTTTTCTAATTTACAAGAAAGAACTACTTGTCTTTTGAATGTTAAAATTGGCATGATTTACATAATTAATTCTGAATAAAATCTGAAAAAATTACATATCATACCGTTTCATTATTTTGAGAAAAAAAATACTCGTTCGAGAAAATTGAAGAAATATGTGTTTTTGATATAACAATTTTTTCGCAATTTCCTCACATGAATAATTATTTCTGAATCAAGTCTGAAGAAGAAAACTTTATGTTCAGTGTGAGAAAGTTATTTATTTAAAAATTAGTATTTTCAGGAACGTAATTTTCGAAATTTCAAATTATGAAATTCAAATTTTGATGTTGTTTACATTTTCTTTTTGCCCACTATTTAAACAATTTTGTAGTAGCATGTTATGTAGATTTTTTTGTGTCCTCAGCTGTTTGAAATTAAAGTTTGTTAAATAAAATATAATAGACTTAAAAAATAAGTCGAAATAAAAGAATTGAAATTATTTGTTGGAAATAAAAAGGAATAAAATACAATTAAATAAAAAAGTATAAATAAAATAAAATTAAAATCAAAGAGTATTTAAGGTTTACTCCAAAATCCTTACATTTTAGAAATTTGAAAAAATGCCAAAGTTCTAAGAGTTTACATGAAAATTATATCAAATCTTGAAAATTCATGGATTTATACGTAGGATAAAGATTATAAATATAGAAATTGCTATTAATTTCGAAATAAAAAATATATATATAAGTAGAAGAAAATGAAACATAAGCTATGTTGGAAAAAATTATTTTTTAGTGTGAGTTTTGAGAAATTAAGTTCTCGAGGTTTTGAATTATGAAATGAGACATTAACGAACTATTCTTTATTATTAATTAAAATTTATATTATACTTATCATATAAATATGATGAAAGAAATATATAATTCTAGATTATTTTTTTATTTATAATAGTATTATCATTAAGTATATTTAAATCGAAAAGTTCGGTCGAACTTTCTTGTCGGGTGAAATATGATGACATAATTATATGCATGAAATCAATATGTATAAACATTAATATGGGGAAAATAGTTATCAAAATGAAACAATTAAATTTAATGAATAAATAGAATTTATTACACTTTATTGAATGATATTCTAAAAAAATAATAAAATTCAAACATTTTCAATAATAATTACTTATCCTAAATATGATCTATAAGAGGTATTTGTTATGACATATTATATATATTTGATCTAAAATATTTGATAAATACAAAAATCAAATATATTTGACTTTAAATACATATAATTTTGAGAAGTTTAAATATTTTATCGATTGTAATATATTTAACAGATGAATGTCATTACTGAATACTGTAATAGTAAATAATATGATTATTTGTAATAAATAATTACATTGGTAGAGAAAATTTATTGTACAAGATTAAAACAGGAATATAAGGTGAAGATTTTTGACCGATTTTTTACAGATTGAAATTTTTTAAATCATGTTAATATCTCCAATCGTATGTGGAAAGAAAAAAAAAGTATTGACAGTGATATTAAAAACAATATATAAAATAATACTAACATTATTATTATTATTATTGCATACATTAGGGCAATATTTATTTTACATTATTTGATTGTTATTAAATTATCATTATTTTTGAAACATTCATTGCGTGATATATCATTTTATAATGTTTTGTCATATTACATTATTAAAATTATTAATGATACGTATTTTACGTCGTTCATTTTTCATTATTGTATATTCAATAACTATTATTGTATTACACTTATGATATTGGTTTTACTTTAATGCTTATGTTATTTTTATTAATTACATTTTTTTTTCTACTGCATTGTGATTTTCAATTTAATATAATGTTACCATTGTTATTTATTTATTTATCATTATTAATATTTCTTACATTATAGTACTATAACAGGAATTTTAAATTTGTTATTATTTATATTTTATTGAATTGACAAATGCAGTCTGTTTCATTAATAATTTTTTTACACAACAAGTTTATTATTTATGATACTATTTATAAACGTTTTAGTAGCAATACACATCAACTTTATTATATTGTTTTACAAGGTTTAACTTATTATTAATACATAATTATTTCTCTCTATCAAATAAAATATTGAAATTTTTAAATATTATTTTTATTCATTTATACCAAATTTTTATTGATCGCGTTAATTGGTTGTATTGTCATTATTATATTACATAATTAATTTTTTTTCGTATAACCTAATTTATTCGAATTTTTTACATATAGAAATAAAACTTATCAAAAATAATTTAGTTTTTACATATAGTGACCCAAAAAAGTGCCTTTTTTCATTTCTCTGGGCAAAAAACAATTTTTTAATCCCCATTTTAAAAAATAGTACCAAAAATTATTTTTCTTGATGTAGAGGATTATAAAAAAAGACCCAAATTTCGAAAACTAACTATTTCATCAATTCGCAATTCTCCCCGAAAACCCCCCATAAACAATTAATTTCCCCGTTAACCCAATCAATATAAATAAACCCCCAAAAACACACCGTAAGTCAAAACAAATACAGCAACGGAACGGCAATTTCGATCCGTCCAATCCTCACGTCCCTGCCTTTTATCCCCCAATCCCGCAACTCCTCCGCACCAAAACATTCCCCGAAAACCGGAATTCGCGATCGTCCCCGAACCCCCCATCGAATCTCGCATCGAAACGCGAAAATCGCGCAAACGGATGCCGAAAATTCGCCGCCAACTGGGACGTGGAAAACGATTATCGCCCGCGCCAAACATGGCGACGCGGGGCGCTTTTAACAATGGGAAAATGCGCTCGCGACGCGTTTCCCGTAATTCACGAGGTTAAAATTCGCGTCCCGCGAACGTTCCCAAAGATAATTTGCAAGGGTACTTACGGAAGATATTTTGTGTTCGGATTGGTAAATTGAGGAGACCAATTGAGACCCTGGGCTTTGCGTTATTGGTCAGTCATTTTCATCAACGTAGTCGAACGCCAGTCGCAGCTCGCCGAGCGGAACCCCCCCGCCCCTCTCGCACCACGTCAATCTCCCTCCCCCCCTCGGGCGTCGGCGGTTATTGGCGCTTCGGGCTTTCCCGCGCGAATTTTTGAATTCTTCCGGGCTTCCGATTGGTCGGGAACGGGGAATCCATATATACAGATATAGCTGCGTATGTGTATATATAGATATAGGTATATGGGGATTCTTTTTGAGGGGAATGAGGGGAAGTAATCGACTTCCGTTCGGGTAAGTTCGGGTTCTTCCCCCCCCCTCGTGACCCGAGGAGAGCCGAAGATAGCCGAAGATGGCCGAAGTGTGATAATGATCAATATTTTGTTTGTTTGGATCAACTTCGACAACTGTTTTGCACTGTTTTTGGGATTGTCTTTGTAAATGTGAAAATGTCGTCGGAAGAAGAGGACGATGAATTGATGGATTTGGAGAAAATGCGAGGGGAAATGATGAGTCGAGCACCGGAAGATCGGATGCAAGTTAGTGCTTGGGAAGACGATGACACCGGGGTCGAGGATAAAATGGATGCAGAAGGTGAAATTTTGGGTTTTGGAAATTTTTGGGAATATGTGAATGGCTGTATTTATTTCAGTTTTGGGTGTATTGCGGAATTTTTAATTCATCTTATGATTGTAAATTAATGTAGATCTGGTTTGTAAAGGGATTTTTGAAATTGAAGTAAAATTTTTGAAAATTTTCATTTTCAATTAGTTTCAATGATGTTACAGTTTTTAAATCATGTACACCTATTTAATAAATTAATTGATAAATCGGGGTTCTTAAATTTGAAAAAAATTCTGAGAATTATTTACTATTCACATTATTCATTTTTTATTCATTTTGAAATTTATGTACATATATTTTTTTATTTATATGCTTATAATTTGAAGAAAATAACTCATTGATTTTTCCATTTATTTATTGATACTGTTGACCTTTCGACCCTATTTAATTTGACAGTATCGATGAATGATTAATTGACTGAAAATCGATGAAAGTAATTTTCTACGAATATTTTACAAGTAATAATAATAATAGAGAAAGGAAGATTAATTATATTTATTATTGACCCTGAATTTCCGAAATTCTTATCCCTTGCCAATTCTCATCATATTGCTGAAATTTTAAATGTAGTGTACTTATATTTTTCGAATTATTATGCAAATATAATTCTTGAATTTTAAGGTATTCATATTTTTTTTCAATTTGTACAGATGAAGATGATTAACACTTTATCACTAAATTTTAACAAATGATATGCATGTATTTTTTTTTCAGTGGATTAATAAATTGTTCTTAAATATATATCACTTTTTTATATTTTATCATAAATATTATCATAAACCATTAAATTGATATTTATTATTTTATTATATTATTTCTCAATATTTTTTCATTTATCGATTAAATTAGGTTCTTGAATCAGAGTTTAAATTTATAAGAATTATTATTCACTACTAGTTTTCATTTTTTTTTTTTTTTTTTTCAAAATTTTGAAATTCTTATGTATACATTTCTCAGATAAATCAATGGATCATGGTTCTTAAATTCAAAAACATATTTTTCTCTGAATTTCTAAAAATTATTATTTATTACTTTTTTAAATCATATTGCTAAGATTTGAAAATTATGTACATATATTTTCAAAATGAATATTCAAATATAATTCGTGTATGTTGAAGAATTTATCATAATTTTTCTCAAATTAAAATGTATTTAGATTTTTTTTTTGATCTTTAGAAAGTAATTTTTTCTGTTAATTTATAAGAATCGTTATAATTTTAGAATTTAAAGGATGAATTTGATGCTGAAGGTAAAATTTCAATTAGGAATGTATGGATGACTTTTTTTTTATATTGGTGTGCAATGTAAATTTTCTTATCTAAATTAGGTCGAATTATCATTATATTTATTTAGATTTATTTTGTAAATGGATTGATACATTATGGTTTTAAAATTAAAATAAAATTTTTTAAAAATTATTATTTATTATGAGCTTAAGTTATGTAAAATTCAGAAATTCGTGTTTGGTTATATATACTTTTAATTCATTGATTAATGAGGGTTCTAAATTTTTTAAAGTTCAGAAATATCGGAGAATTATAATTTATTTTCGATTTCAATAATTTTGTTGAGAATTTTTAAAAATCATTATTCATCGCCAATTTGAATCACATTGCTATAATTTCGAAACTAGTGTATATATATATATATATATATATATATATATATATATTTTGTAATGAATATGTAAACATAGTCTTTAAATTTTTAAGTATTTATAATTTTCTTTCAGTTTCCAAAAATTAAGATCATTAATACTAACTCTATCTCTAAATTTTCACAAATAATGTACATTTATTTTTTGAATAGACCAATTAGATAATTTTACTCAAATTCAAATTTACTTGTATTCTTTTCAATCTCTGAAAAGTAAGCATTTCCTCTAAATTTATAAAAGTCGTTATAATTCATCAATCCAAATCATATATCTCATATTTTAAAATTCATGTATATATCTTTCAAGTATTTTTGAAGTTTGTTGTAATTAGTTACAAATTTGTGTATATTTATTCTTGAGTTTTTGAATTGCTCATCATATCCTCTAAATTTTTCAAAATTAATATAACATGAAATTTTTACAATTTCATTATTCTAGAATTTAAATATACCCACCCATAATTCTATTATCTTAAAAAGTTATTGTTTTCATTGAATTCATAAAAATGATTATAATTGACTTAAATTATTAATTTATTCCTGTAAATTTATATTGGACATGAATGTAAAAATTTTTTTTAATAATTTGTTTAAATCATATTGGATTGAAAAACTGATGAATATATTATAAAATGGGTCAATAAATTGGGGTTTTCGAATTGGAATAGAAATTCCTGATAATTATTATTTATTATTGTTTTTTAATCAATTTTCAGAAATTTCTAAATTCCTGTACATAATATATTTCTTGAATTCGGGTATATAAACTGTTTTTTCCACATTTCAAAAATATTAATTATGTTGGTATTTTTGCAAAATCCTAGAGCCTGAGGAGAGAGCTTTTTTGAAAGCTGCTGAAAATGGAAAGCTGGATAGAATTATAAAATTGCTGGGAAAAAACGAAAACTTGTTGGAATGCAAAGACAAAGATGGTTACACGCCAATGCATAGGGCGTGCTATGGAAATCAAATTGCAGTTCTAGAGGTAAAGATTTTTCAAGATTCGTAAATTTTTAGTTTCAAATACCTATAACGTAAGTTATTTTTGAAATAAAGTTAAAATAAATTTTATCGAGGAACATTTAGATTCATTGCATCTATCTATTGATATTTTTTCATTTTATAAACATTTCAGTTATCTATCTGTAATTATAATTCCTATTTAAATTTTAAAATCTAACATCATTCCAATCAAACTTATGATTTTCGAGTTTCTTAATTCTTGTTTTTAATTTCCTCTTCATTCCACTTAAATAATATAAACCCAAATTAATAAATCTTGCTCCAAATGTGAAAAAAACAAATTCATTTTCAACCGAAATATCTTCTATTTCTTAAATAACTCAAGCTGGTTATTTTTTTTCCAAATAAAGTAATCGAATTTTTTTTCCTCTCAAGTATTTGTTGAGAATGGGTGCCAGAGTGGATAACAAAACAAATGACGACTGGCAACCTTTGCACTCTGCGTGCTGCTGGAACAACGTGGAATGTGCAGCCATCCTGATATCTCACGGTGCCGACATCAACGCCAGGAGCAAAGGAAACCAGACTCCTCTGCACCTGGTTTCCTCGAGTTCCCACAATTCTCCAGCTCTGCAACTTTTCCTTTTGCATCCTGACATCGACCCAAACATCTCGAATACCAGCAACGACACACCTGAATTAGTGGCCAAACGCAGTAGCATGTATTACCCTCTTTTTGAAATTGCCGAACCTTGCCTTAACGACATTTATGGCCAAAATCTGGACTGAATTGATATAAATGAACGAAACATATAATTTATATATATTAATTTAAAAAACTGCTCGAGAGTCAAGTGAAGGTTTCCATTTTTCGTTTATTATCGAAAATAAGACGTAACCTACTTTATTTATGTATAGTACAGTATTCGTAGGCAATTAGAAATTTTTTTTTTATACAATGTTTGAACGTTGGGAGTATTATGTACAGATGCGCAGTTTGTTTTCAATAATGACGAGAACGAAAAAATCTTCGCGACGATTCTTATTTCTCCATTCGCACTGTTGCTTTTCGTCACACTCTTATTTATTTACATCGTACAAAATCTTTGGCGCGATCAAAACCCTTTTTTTCTCCGAACGATTAATGGTGACTTTTTTGATTGACACTTGGCTTTTGTTCGGTATGAGAATAATGGGGGAATTTGAGTTTTGGGGTCGTTTAGAAATTATGGAAATAAATTTAGGTAACTTAAGAAATTTGATATATTTTTTTTTTATTTTGGAAATAAGACTGGAGGTTAAATATCATTGATTGAAGTCGACATTTTCAGTATTTTTTAAATATAAGACTCGATTTTTGAAAAACTAGTTTTGGGATTTCAAAAAAAAATTTAACACGATATTTGAAGTTTCACAATCTTTGGTAATTTAATGTTCTTCAATCCAAACTTTATATATTTTATTTATGAGTCAAAAAACTGAACAAAAAAGTAGTTTTTGCGAATTTTAAGCAGATAATTCAAAAATTCAATAAAAAACAGAAAAATAATGAATAATCTAAGAAATTCCACAATTTTGTTGATTTGATACCTTTGAATCCAAACTTTGAATACTTCTTTTCTAAATAAAAAAAAAAAAAATTCTTAGTAATTTGAACTATTTTATCCAAACTTGAAGAAATGTATTTCGTCCTTTTTGAGACGAACAAAAAATTCAGAAATAAGAAATACGAATTCGAAAAATTGAAATTTTCAGTTTTTTTAAAATATTGAACATAAATTTAAAAAAAATTTATCAAAAATTCATATAAAATATAATTTATACGTTTAAAATTCCTTTTTATCTCATTCAATTCAGTTCCATAACAATTAAATTTACTTTTTATACAAAAAAATCAAATAATTTATTAATTACATAATTTATAAACGACCCTTAACTTTATTCTCAATTATTGCTATACTACTTTTATCCCTTTTGCTCTGGGAAACTTCAAAAACAAGCCATTTTTTTATGATGTGCAGTCGTCGAGTAAGTAAACGTGCGTAGCAATATTCAAGTATTGAGTGCCTTGGTAAAATCGTAACATGGAAAGTGAGGATAAGTATAATAACAGCGATTTCTGATTATCGATCACATTTCTCTAGCTGCAAGGAACGGCAAGAAACGGCGCGAACTCCCTCCCTGAATTTTCATCTGGTCAATCTGAATTGAGCTCTCGACAATAGCAATGCCGCTTATTCAACTATCGGTGTAAGGAGAACCTTGCAAAAATGGAATACTGTAAAATGCCCGTGAAAAATCGCCACGAGCCTGAAAACATATTTTCTTCACAGGATAAGTTGATCAACTATCACACATAATTTTCCATTAAAAATAATCGGTACTGAATTTACTAGAATCCTTAAAATTCAAGAATTTTGGGATTCAAATTTGTCATAGAAAAAAAAAGTCTAATATATATCATTCCAATTATTAATCATCCAGAAATCGAAATTTTCAGTTCTATAATTCGCTGTTTGAAATTTAATGATGAGATTGTCGTACATAACTATTTAAACATAATTTAAAAATTAATTAAAAATGTCAAGTTCCAAAGACGGATGCAGAAAAAAGGGGGGTTCAGGGGTGAAGACCCTTCCCTAAATTCGAAAAATATACATTATTTTTGTAAATTTCGCAGCCAAAATTTAAACATGCTGAAAATGAAATTACATTAACGAATTAAAATGATTTATTTTGTAGGCAAAAATTTTAATGACACAAGCGTGAAATTATTTGCCATTAATATTTATGTTGTAAAATGATGTAAAATGTAGAATAAAATGATAAAAAATTTAAAGATTGTTAAAATTTGGAAATATTTGTTTTGATGAATTAAATTCTAAAAGAGTAAATATGAATCAAAAGTAAATTTTATATTTATTTGAACATTTATTATTCACATGAATTCAATGAAATTTTGTGTATAAATGCTCAACAAAATAAAAATTCATAAAATAATTCATATTCATTCGTAAATATATCTAATAATATATTCATTAATTAAATTTTGACAAAATCATTCTAAAACAATGATTCATTTTCATGATATTTGTTAGAATTGAAATTTAAAAAATAATAAAACACATTTGCCCAAGTAAACCCCTTCAAAAAAATTTTTCTGCATTCGTCTCCGCAACTTCCCAATTCACCAAGTGTAAATTCAGCACTGTAAGTCCCAAAATTAAGTAAACGACAAAGTACAACGTTAAGCGCGCGAAGCAAAAATATTGAACAAACAGAATCTCTGCAGAGTCAAAAAAAATATATATCACTTATCCAGTAACACGATGACTTGAAAAAAAAAAAAAAACCAAAATTAAGTGTAAAAACGACCTCACGGCAAGATCTGGCAGTAAAGAAAAAAGTGAGCGTAAAAAAACGCTCAGGAAAAAGTCAAGCCCGCGTCTTTGGCCATGCTGTAAAACGCGCTATCGGTTTGTTCGAGCAGCTTTCCAGGCGAGTCGAATTCGATGATGCGTCCTTTGTCGAGGACAATTACCCTGAAACATGTCAAATTGCAATATTTTATTTTAATTCTTAGAATATATTATTGAGTAGCAGATAATTTCATAAAAAAAAAAAAGAACAGAAAATATTAAAAAAAAGAAATCAACTCCATCAATCTAAAAATCTACTTCCATTTTTGTTTTTCTTTTGGTTTCTGAATTAAAACACACTCAAAAAACTATCTTGTACAGTTGAAAGGGATTCCGTTTCAAAGTAAAAGGGAATCCCTTTCACTTTGAAAAACCGAACATTTCAGAATGAAAGGGTTAGTGTTTCAATTTGAAAGGAGATAGCTTTGAAATTCCTTCCGTTTCATTCCAAAACGGAAATTCCTCTGAGCGTAAAAAACTAATATTTAAAATCAAAAATAACTGATTGCTCATTCATTTTCAATTAATAATCAAAATTTATTCAATAAAGTGTATATTAGCCTTATTTTATTATTTGAGTTTGAATTTAAATGTAAAAAAAATTGTTATATATTTTCTCTATAAACCAGCGCAAACATACCTGTCAGTATCCATAATGGTGTTCAGCCTGTGAGCTATAGTTAATACAGTGCAATCTTTGAACTCTTCCCTGATTGTTTTTTGAATCAAATCGTCGGTTTCCAAATCTACGGCCGCGGTGGCTTCGTCGAGTATCAAAATTTTGGTTTTCCTCAAGAGGGCGCGCGCGAGGCAAATCAGCTGTCTCTGACCGACGCTCAAATTTTCGCCCCCTTCCGAGACCTCGTGGAAAATCCCATGCGGTAGACCTGAAACGTCAATGACATCAAGTAATCATGACTCACAACATTTTGCTTCGTAATTTTGTACAAAAATTGGATTCAAAATAATTCGATGATAAATTTTAGATATCTTTCAAAATCGTGGTATCTTGGAAAAAATGTCCATCATTAAAATAATGTCACTAAATATCAAAAATGTCGATAATTTTGTAGATTATTTTTCCAAGTGCAAGAGTGCCCGAGTTCGTAGCGTACACTCACCATCGACAAACGCCTTGAGATGCGCAAGCGAAACGGCACGCCAAATTTCCTCGTCAGCATATGCGTTGAAAGGATCGAGGTTGAGCCTGAGGGTGCCGGAGAACAAAACTGGATCCTGGGGAATGATGGTGAGACGCGATCTTAATGTGTGAAGCCCGATGCGAGAAATGTCAACGCCATCTATGAGAATGCGCCCATCGGCGGCCTCGATAATCCGGAACAGAGAAAGAGTCAACGAGGATTTTCCGGCCCCGGTTCTGCCGACGATACCGATTTTCTCGCCGCCCTGGACGACGAAACTCAACCCGTTGAGCACCAGGTCCAGACCCTCCCTGTAGCGAACCTTGTACTCTCGAAACTCGACGCAGCCCGTCGCCGGCCATTTTTCGTCCGGCTCCGCCTCGGTCGATTCCCAGGGCGCCTCCTGTGGCGTCTCCCCGTACTCCTTGATGCGCTCCACAGCGACGATATTTGTCTCTACGTCAGACGTCATGCGCACCAGCCAATTCAGGGTTTGCGTTATCTATCAATGACAGTTTTCATCATTTCTTTATTAGACTGTGCGACAAATTTCAGATAAGATCAAAAATGTAGCTGGGAAAGTAGTAATGAAAATGGAATCTATTTTTCGGGTGGGTGGTAGTAAAATATATTTTGAAGGCGGTCGGTTAGTCTAGTGAATTTGAACATTTGGAAAATTACAGGAAAAGGTTTGTTTTGCTAATTATGTTTGTTTATTTGAATTATGCATGTTTTTTTTTAGTTTCTTTGAAAAATTTGAAAAGTATTACAAGATCACATAAAATTCTGATCAGTTATACGCATTTTTTGAAGTTTGGAAAGGTTTCGATAGTTTGAATAATTATGTTTAAAATTTTGAAAAATTCAAAAGGACATTAAAATTGTGAGAGTTGTCAATAATTCTGGAAAAATCTGAAAATTTGTAGCATTTCAAAAAATTTCAGAAATTTTGTAGATGGGGCTTTTTATTGTACTTTTTTGAAATATGCATGGTTACGTCTTTTTTTTTATTTTCTACAGAAATTTAGGAAAATTTAAGTGTATTAGAAAATCACGTAAAATCTGAATAAGTTGTAAACCTTTTTTCGAAGTTTGGGTGGGTTTTGATCGTTTAAAATGAGGTTTCAATTTCGAAAATTCTGAAAAATTAAAAAAACATCGAGAATTTTAAAGACGGTTGAGTATTTTGGAAAATTGCAAAAATTTGTAGAATTTCAAAACTGCTGGAAAATTCTGTAGATTCTGATTTTTATCATACTTCTTTGAAATATGCATGATAATGTTCTTTACAATTTATGTGACAATTCAAAGTTTAGAACAATTTACAAAATTACAAAAAATCTTAATGAGTTGAAAACATTTTGTTAAAGTTTGAATAGGTTTTAATTGTTTAAACTTTTAACTACGAAACTTTTGAAAAATTGAAAAAAACATCGAAAATTTTGAGGAGTATCAAATATTCTGAATATTTCGAATAATTTGTGGAATCACAGAAAATATTTATTATTTTTGCATATTTTGTTCATCATATTTTTTGAAATATTAACGAGAAAGTGTTTAAGTTTGATATGACAATTGGAAAAACTTGAAAAGTATTAAAAACTAAGAAAAAGCTTGTTTTGTGAAACAAAATTTTATTTGAATTAGGATATTTTGTAAGAATTCGAAATTCTTCTGATATTTCGTAGATTATATAGAACTGAAAAAACAGTAAAAAATTTTTAGATCGTCAATAATTTCGAAAAAACGAAAAATTTGTACAGTTTTAGAAAATTATCACAAGTTTTGCATTTCGTGTTCATTATATATTTTTGAAATGTTAATAAAAAAGTCTTTCCGTTTTATATAAAAATCTGAATAACTTAAAAAATACGAAAAATCTTGTTTTATAGAACAAATTTTTATTTGACGCATTGCAAAAATTCGAATTACTTCTGAAATTTCATGTATACTGAAAAACTACAAAAATATTTAAAAATTTTTAGATTGTCAATAATTTCGAAAACACGAAAAATTTGTACAGTTCCAGAAAATTTTCATAAGTTTTGCACATTTTTATAAACAATTTATTGCATACTGTGTGCATTATCAATTTTTTTGAAATGTTAATAAGAATATCTTTCCTTTTTGTATGAAAATCTAAAAAACTTGAAAAATAATAAAAACTACGAAAAAGCTTGTTGGGTCGAACAAATTCTTATTTGATTTGGGAAATTTTATAAGAATTCAAATTACTTTTGAAATTTTTTCGATTTTGAAAAACTACAAAAACATAAAAATATTTTTGGATCGTCAATAATTTTAAAGATTCGAAAAATTTGTACAGTTTCACAAAATTTCCATGAATATTTGAAAAACTGAAAAAGTATTCAAAGTTACTAAAAATCTTAGAGAGTTAAACAAATTTATTGTGAATTTAGAAAAATTCTGAATAGCATGTACTACATAATAAATTTCACAAATTTTGAAGAGTTAAAAAAAGCCAAAAATTCTACAGATCGTAAATAACAAATTTGTATAATTCCGAAAAATATTCTCGAATTTCGTAGATTTTGTTTATTATCTTTAGATTTTGTTTCTTTGAAATTAGCATAATAATGTTTTTTTCATTTTTAAACAAAAATTCAATACTTGATAAATATAATTCAAATCACGCTATGAACAATTTAAATATCTTTAAAAATTTTTAACAATATCGAAAATAAATTCATAAATTTTGTAGATTGCAGAGTACTTCTCAAATTCCGTAAAATTGCTGAAACCGTACATTATCCTTCAAATTTTTTACAAACTAAAAATATTTTATCACAAGTAGATGATCAATAGTTTAAAAAATGTCCATAAAAATCTACAATTAAAGGAAACGTTGATAAATCTCCTGAACATCAAAAAGTTTTGACGATTTCATGAAACCCCAATTTGTAATTGAATACATTTTCACGTGGTTTTTTTTGTTTCTATTCAACTCTCAAAATTTTCCATATAGATTCCATTTTCACTTTCACTTCCCAGATGAAAAAACTGTATGTTGTACATGGCTATTCATCAACATTTCGCTTACCTGCAACGCGTAGCTCACAGACAACCCAACAATGCCAGCATTGACACTAGCCCTGCCAAGAACAGCGAACAAAGACGAGAAGAAAATGATGAAATTGCCGACCATCTCTAACCGAACAGCTAACCACCTGTTTGCAATGATGCTCGGGTAGTAGCATAATTGATTAAAATCAACCTTGCTCTCAGACGCGCTTATGAACCTATTTTCCACCCCGTAAGCTCGGATTGTTTGTGCCCCTGAAAAATTATTCAATCTCTAAATATCTATTGCTCTCGAACTATACGATGAGCAATTAAAATGAAAATTTCATATTACTATGTTTATAATAATAATATATATTCGATAACTACCCGTGACAGATTCTCCAAAATGCGAATAAATCGGGGACCTGGAAACAGACTCTAAACGCTTGAGCTGGCGCGATGTCGCGACGTAAAATCTTTGGATGAAATAGTAAATCAAGCCAATCGGCAATATAACGCTCACAAAAATCGGCGTGCTGAAGCTGATGACGACGAGGGTCGCGAGGACCTGCAAAATTTCGAAACAGCGATTACGAAATGAACCCCCTTGGATATGACAGCGATGGAGAAAGCATGGATAATGATGAAGTCGTGAGAGTAATGACAGAGCGACACGAAAGCACATTTTACACTCGTATGCGCGAAAAAAAACAAACATATGCGATACAAGGTGATTCATGATGAGAAATTCAGATTCCTCGCAACATTCTGAGACGATCTTTCCTTTACGGTATTTGTACAAATCTTTTGGCGAACTTTTTGAATATAAGCAGACGAATCGTGGAGTAGAGATTCTTTTTCAAAATTAGTGAAAAATTGTTGTATTCCTCTCTCCATAAAAAAGCAGCACTATAGAGTCATTATCATAAAATCGTAGAAAAGGATTTTCAAAAATACTGAAAATTGGTGGGGAAAACTTGGAATCTCTTTTTTCGGGCTGGAGGACGGGGTCTCTATTTCAAAATTTTTTGTCTCCGAAAGTATAAGAGATATTTGTAAAATTCTTTTTGCATCTTAAACTTACTATCACAAGCTAAAACACTGAATTTTTTGGTCTCAAAATATGCATCATGAAAGATGTAAACGACTATAGTCATTGGCGTCCACGATAATGCTCTAAAACAGTCGAATCAACGTTTTTTCTCTCACCGTCTCGGAATTTCACAATACCGAATCACCCCATACACATTTCATACCTCCTTCCCCAATTTCCTCGAAAAACCCTCCCCAGCAGCACAAATTTCCCGCAATATTCATAGAAAAAAAAAGA
Source organism: Platygaster robiniae (assembly GCA_028476575.1). Lineage (NCBI taxonomy): Eukaryota > Metazoa > Arthropoda > Insecta > Hymenoptera > Platygastridae > Platygaster > Platygaster robiniae. The sequence goes on from CM052022.1 coordinate 1,083,595, forward strand.
AATTCATGGGATGATGAATGGCATGAAAATCGCTGAAGCAGCCCACCAACCGTAAGAGTTAGTGCTCACCGAAAACCTTCATTTGCGCAATAGAAGGAGGAAAAGCACTGCACACACTCGGACACAATTATACAAGTGCCTACCTGCGACCTTCGATTCCCCGCTAATCATATCAATTATCATCAACTCTACTCGATTCAATGTGAATTGCGTGTGACAAATGCGCGCTCGAAAAAAAAGGAAAATAAACCAAACGACATGTGGGGAGGATTCGGGGCAATTTGGGCATTGTTCGGGGGACCTGGTGTGTTTTACCTCGAACGTGCAATAGACGCTATCGGAAATTTGTCCGGGGAGAGAAGTGTCGATGACGTCGACGTCCTTGGCAAAGCGGGCGATAATGCGACCGACGGGCGTCGTGTCAAAGAACACCAGGGGTGCCCGCATAACCCCGCTCAACAACGCCAAGTGTATTTTACAAGCCGCGTTGCAGCAGCCTAGGCCCGGGGTCAGCTCCAAGGCCCAGCTCGCCACCGCTGCAACACACGCCATTTTTTGGTCCCAATTCCCACCCACCCTCTTTTTTTTCAAACTGAAACCCAGAACATCCAGATTCCTTGCATCATCGTTGGCTTCAAGAAATCTTGACCCCCTCCTTTAGCTAATTCAGCATGCACTTGCGCGGGTGTGTACGAGGGTGAGTCAGAAACTTTGTACACTTCCTTTTCAAATAACAAAACATGACATATTCGTATGGATTTGTATTTGCACGTAATATCGTCTCTCGGGATCATGGCAGATGTTGACAGGTCCCCTGATTCCCCTTCATAAGTAATAAATGAACCTCTTCTTAATTTACAGAAATCATTTTTACGTTACTTTGCACTTCCGAAATCAAAGAAATTGGATAACTGATAACTGTTTCTTCATTGTGCAAACTACACTCGAAGAACTTTTCGTTTAAGTTTGAAACGGAAAGAATTTCAAAGCTGTCTCCTGTCAAAATGAAATGCTAACCTGGTATGGCAGGAAATTACTCAATTATTTCAAGGGAGGGGTTATTATTGTATTTTGTCCAAATGCTCATGACGTTTTTACATTTTCAACTACAAAACTTAGAAACTTGAAAAACATTACAAAATTACGAAAATTCTTATTGAGTTGGACAATTTTTTACGATCATTGAAAATTTTTTAGTTTGAAATTTGAATAATCGAAAATTTGTGAAATTTCAGAAAATGTGGATTAATTTTTTGAGAATCATATTTTTCTAAAAATGCACGATGATGTTTTTTCGAATTTTTTACGAAAATTTGAAACACTTGAATAGTATTTAAAAAACAAAAAAATCTTCGTGAGCTAGACAAATTTTTATAAAATTCAGAAAATTGCAGTAGTTAGTACTATGGTTTTGAAATTTTGCAAATTTTGAAAAATGAAAACACATTGGAAATTATAGAAAATGTCAATAAATCTGCAAAAAACCAATTTTTTACAGACTTTCAGAAAATGTCGATAACTTTATATAAATTGTGTTTCTTATTATATTGCTTTTGATATGAAGAGTAATATATTTCATATTTTTAACGAAAATCCCAAATACTTGCAAAGTATATGAAAATCGCGAACAACTTTAATAAAATTTCGAAAATGTTGAATAGTTAGTTTGATGTTATTGGAAATCATACCATTGAAAATCCTGAAAACTGTCGATTATACTGAAAAAATAAAAATTTCCGTAGAACTTTAGAAAATATCCATCATTTTAGAAATTGTGTTCATTATTATATGTATTTAAATAAAATACGTATGCGTCCTAATAAATATTTTTTAAATTTTATCATGAAAATTCGCAGTAATTGAAAAGTATCCAAAAACTGAGAAAAATTTTAATAAATTAGACAATTTTCGTGAAAATTATCAAAATTTTAAATCGTTTGCATTATGTTAAAAATTTTGAGAATGTTAAAAAATCAGAAAAATTTTGCAATGATAAAGATTGCAAATATTGAAAAAAATCTCCAGAAATGAGTAGAATCTCATGAAATTATAATGAACTTTGCGTATTGTGTTCATTATGGTACATATTAATTTTTTTTTTTTTGAATATGCATACATGATAGTGTCTTTAAAATTTGTCAGGTAAAATCTAAAAAATTTAAACAGTTTTAAAAAATTACAAGAAATATTCACAGATTTTCGTAAAATTTTTGTAAGTTTTTGAAGGTTGGTATGTGATGTCAAAAGTTTTGAAAATTTCGGAAAATGACAACACATTGGAAATTTCAAAAACTGTCGAAATTCTTTAAGAATCAAAATTTTTCCAGAATTTTAGAATCTGTTCATTAATTTTCTGAATTGTGTTAATCATATTTCTTCGGAATATGCATTATGAAACTTTTATTTTTCATAAAAATTTTGAATTCCTGAAAAGTATTTAAACATTGAGGAAAATCACGCATGAGTTAAGCAAATTTTCATAAATTGCGAATAATTGAATAGCATATTACGTTTGAAGTTGAAAATTTGTTTAAAAACAGAAAACATTCTAAGTCCCAAAGATTGCCGATGGTTCTTAAACGTTACAAAAATTTGTAGAATTTCAGAAAATGCACACAAACTTTGTTGATAATAAAAATTGTCGAAAATGCTGTAACACTGCAGAAACTGCGCGTAATCCTTAAAATGTTTAGAATTAACAAGATTCCACTAAAAATCTCAAATTTCAGACAATTTTGATAAATTCTGTGACATGTGAAAAGTTTAACAGGCCGATAAAACTACAATTTATAAATGTATGCATTTTTGCGTGAGTATTTCCAGATATTTTTCAACGTTCTCATTCTTTCTTCAGGCCGCACCCTTCTCCCTTTCATCGGTCTGTGTTATGTGACTGAAAGGGAAACGCGTTTCAAATCGACATGGCTGGGCATGGTTATCGACGAACGCGAAAGGACTTTAGTACTGAAACTTTTTGAAACGGAATCCCTTTCAAATTTATGCAGGAGTTTTCTGAGTGTAGTATTAAAACAGACATCTTCAAACCGTCACAAACAGAACGCAACTGTTTTGTTTGGAATCACAAGTTGCATAAATGACTATGAGAGTACGAACTGTAAGTAACCATGCTCAGAGGACAATGCGTGAATTTCAAGAGTATTTTCTAATAAAAGTGTAGATAATTTTTGACTCTCCCTCGTATGTGTTTAGGGGCTCCAGCGACTGCGAAATTCGATTATAGCGAGAGATAGGGTTTTTTTATTGAGTTTTTAGAGGTTTGCAAGAAACTACCAGTTTTTCGGGAAATTCAATGAACAGTGAGAATAATTAAGGAAAATTTAAACTATTTATCTCCGAAAAAATGGAAGAATTATGCATGGAAAAGTTCCTGTAGTTTTTCATGAAAATGAAAATAAAACTTGGATTGCATATTCCAATCATTTTCAAAATTTTCCTTAGTTTTCCACTATTTCGACTTCAATTTCCCACTAAAACCTAGCAAAACTTTCATTTCCAAAATTTTCAGATTCCAAAAATATACCCCGATTTCGCGGTTCGCTGGACACCCCAAAAGACAAGCAAAGAGAACAATTGGGAGCATTCTCAAGCGCAGGCCATTCTCGTAAAATAACTACAAATCGACAATAAAATTTTTGTATAATTGTGTCCGTGGACTGATTCCCCAAGAGGAAACGTTACAAAAGCCAGAGACTAAAAGAAAGGAAACGTACTTTGGCAATCCAAAAGACGTGTTAAAATGTGCTCGGGTGACACTTTTGTTGCACGGAATGGAAATCTCACATTTGCCGTCGTACAAAACGCGATGAGTGATTTGAGAATCATTAGTCGGAAACGTTAACAGCACGTGCGACACCAACAGATTCTCAACCTCGATTTTGTCATTTTTAAAACCCAGAAAATGAAAGACGATAAAAAATTTTTGATGTATTAGAATAAATACCAAGTTCGTTGTATTTTTCAACTACTGCACAAATTTCAATTAATTATTATTACACTGCAAATATAGAATACAAAATCAGGGAAAGTAGTAATTTCATTCTTCCAAACCGAAATTTGCAGAAATAGAAAGGAAAAGTTCAAAAATGATTTACAAATTTCAAAATTTTCAGCAACTTTGAAAACCCGAATTCTTGTTATTTCTTTTTTGAACTTGGAAAAATACAAGAAAAAGTGAAAAGACGTTATTCCTTGTTTCCGTGGACTGTATTTGTATGATTTTGCCGGATAATGACTGACAATGATTTTGTTTGTTCGGGCTTCTGTCGCCACCTTGCCTTTGTACTTTCTCTCTCTCTTCTTTACAATGTGTAACCAAAAATGACAAATCGAGGTTAGGAATCCACGTGTATCGACGATGCCTCTGCAAGACCGGAGCGTAAAAGCAACATATCGTCATTACTTCATCATCGTACATAATAATATTATATCGTGGCACAGTGTATACAGTGACGTATAGAAATTGTGTCTCAATGAATGTCATACCGAGAAGAAACAAGTCATCCAAGCGCGTAGGTTTTGGGGTATAATATTATCGACCACGTCGACGTCTTTGCCGAGCCGATTTAGAATTCGGCCAACCGGCGTGGAATCGAAAAAACTCATCGGACTCCGGAGAACTCTCTGTATCATTAATTCGAAAAGTCCTCGGGAGGCAATTATCGTTCCTTTCGCCAACAAAAGTGATAATAAAAGTGTCATCACGCCTAAAACAATTGTGCGTCATTATAATACACGTCCAAACACATCGCACTGAATCGTTTTGTGAATTCCCTTTCATCGCTATGTTACAACTACCATCTAATTACAACCGCAAAATCTGAAAAATTCGGAGGCATTAGTTGGCAAAACGGTCAAATCAGAGTATAAGGGTTTCAAGTTCTTCGACAATTTTTCGGGAATATTATTGGAACCAGCACTCGGGGCAAAATGAATGGTGGAAATTTATTTTTTAGGGTATTATGGAGAATGGTAGTTGCCCATTTTGACCTTGAAGCTGGTTGTTGACCTTGTCAGTAAAGTAGATCAGTCTTAAACTTTTTTTATTATCTTACGTAACCCTCAGTTCGTACAATTTTTCTCAGTTTTGTCCAACTTTCAATTTTCTTCATTTTCTTCAGACTTCCTGAAGTTTTCTGCAGCCTCAAAATCAAAATGAGGGGTAGCATCGACTTTTCTGAGCTTGGACCTTCACTGTGATCCAAAAGAATTTTTTTTACCTTGAAGGCATGGAAATATTTAATGAAGAATCTGTACGTTTTCTGTGTCTATTTAAAAAGAATCAAAAACCAAAAACAATATGTATGAAATTTCCAAGTTAATTTTGAAAAAATTGACGGAAAAATTTCAAAATTACCTATTTCGAGTTTTGCACGAATTAACATGGCAAGGGTCCAAATCTTCACATGTAAAAGTACCTTTTTTTCCTGGTTGTTAGCAAAAATTCAAATCTGACGTGAGAGCAAAGAAAAAGGAATAACTTCAAAGGAACCAAAATTTTTTGAAAATTGAAAAAAAATGTAAACACTTATCAAAACTTCGATTCCAGAGAATTTAGAACAAAAACTCGGTTTATCATCATTGTTAAATACAAACAAATAATGAAAATATTAATATTTTGAAAAGAATTTCTTCCAAATGTTATAAATATTCAAAATGTGTGAAAATATCTACTAATATAACTAAAACTCTTTAAAAGACTAGAAATCTACGAAAAAACTGTGTTCTGAAAGATCGTTCGCAAAGCTTAGAATCTATAAAATTTTGAAGTTTAGAGCTTTGAATTCTTCAAATTTACGTAGCGATCCATAAAAATATGAAAAATCTGTAATACTAGTTAGAGAATACTACGAAATTTCATAAATGCTGGAAAAAATAAAAAAGACTCAAAATAATAGGAATCTTCAAAATATTTAAATAAACTAAAGCTCGAGCTTCCAAATTTCAATTTCGAAGATTTTGTAATGCTAAAATAAATATCTATTGATACAATACAATAAATATATATTGACTTTTTGCCATTCAAGTTTTCCCCTCCATGTAAATTTCATCGTAATGCCCTCGTCTACTCAGCTAAAAATTCTATTAATATGTACCACTGTCTGATTTATTGTAATAAATTTTTGGCTGACTAATTATTGAGTTATTCTATTGATTACTTGTCTATCATATTCCACAATTTTACTTGTAGAAATTATTAAAATGCGTCACTTATAATACGTGCTATTGATCTACTCTACTATTTGACATGTTTTTAATATACTCCAGTGGCTGACTAATTATTGAGTCACTCTACGGACTAAAAATGTATTTTACGAAAACAAGAAAAATTATTATTATTATCTATCACAGATAAATTTTAAAGTGAAATATTATTCTTATTGACGCCTTGAGAAAATACTCTACTGGCTGACTAATTATTGACTCATTCTACTGATTGGCTCGTTAATGATATTCTGCTGATTTACAAATAGTTATCCAAATACATTACTGACAAGACTTATCATTAATCTCAGTTTTTGGGTTAACGAATTTGTAAAATACCTAATTGGCTGACTAATTATTGAGTTACTCCACTGAAAAACTTGTCTATCATATTCTACAATTTTACTAGAAATTATTAAAATGCATCACTTATAAGACTTATCATTGATCTAATCTACTGTTTGACATTTTTTTTAATATGTACTCCAGGGGCTGACTAATTATTGAGTCACTCTACTGACTTAGAATATGCTATACTGAGTTACTATAAATTATTATTATCTATCAGATATATTTATAATTGAAATATTCTACTTATTGACGCCTTATCAAAATACTCTACCGGCTGATTAATTATTTACTCATTTTACTGAGATGTTTGTTAAAAATATTCCACTGACTTATAGTTCATTGTGAAAATACATTACTGATCCGACTTATTATTGATCTACTCTACTGCCTGATTTATTATTAAAGTACTCCACTGACCGACTATTTATTGACAAATTCTACTGATAAACTCGTCATTTTAATATGCGAAAATCTGGACCCAATAATTCACAATATCTCCACAAAATATTGTCTTCATCCTCATTAGGCTAATACTGTAATCACTATCCTAATTAATTATTATCACCATTCTCATTCAAATTAAATTTCCATCATTCAAAACATAAATAATAAAAAAAAAAGTTATTGGGACCAGGGAAATGTACCATTGGTGGACCACAAATGCGGGCATGGAAAAACCATAACCTCGACAATCCATTTCTACATAGTTGAAATGTTATGGCAAAGTAATGAAAAAACTGTCGAACGAAATGAAAAATTTTCACAAGAATATTCAAAATGAAATAATCTTCGATCAAATTACACTGTGCAATGAAAAATGAAACAGCAAAAATGCAACATACTACAGCCCCCAAAAATATATTCTATATAAAATTTCGCTCGACAAATTCATCTCAAATAATGGATAGATAATAAAAATGATAAAAAATAGAAGAATTGTCAAATAAAGCGTTACATTCAATTTATTGCATTTTTTCCTGCAATTACATCTCAAATAATAAAAAAATGTTTAAAATTGAGACAATTGTCATAAATGGAGGTTTATTCTACTCTTTTTGATGTGAATTGCTTCGATACTTGTCGCGCAGTGTAATTATTGATTGAAAAAATACCGAGGATTGTTGTATGAGCTGGGTAAATAAATGATAGACGTGAGATTTGCGGGGACAATCTCACGTACCGATACGAGGCAAAATAGCCAAGCCCTAATAGTGGGTGGCATAACGTTGTCGACAACGTCAACGTCCTTCCCAAAACGATTCAACATTCGGCCTGTGGGGGTGGTTTCGAAAAATCCGAGCGAGGTTCGTAGCATCCCGAACAGGAGCCTCGAATGCAGCTGCTCGCTGCATCTCAGGCAACCGACATTCAATGCTAATAGCGCGAGTATCACAAAAGTCGCTGAAATTAATGCAATCAAAGGTCGTCACATCTCAAGTACGATATTTCCATTGCAATCGCATTTGCAATGGCCACGAGTGCGTTGCGAAATCGATTTTGCTCATTAAAACGTGAATTTTGAAGTGGTATTACAAAAATTTTTGTGGTTAACAAATTTGTAAAATACCCAGTTGGCTGACTAATTATCGAGTTATTCCACTGAATAAATTGTCTATCATATTCTACAATTTTACTATAAATTATTGAAATGCATCACTTACAAGACTTATCATTGATCTTCTCTACTGTTTGACATGGTTTTAAAATTCTCTCGTGGCTGACTGATTATTGAGTCACTCTACTGACTTAGAATATGCTATACCGAGTCACTATAAATTATTATTATTATCAATCAGATATATTTATAGTTGAAATATTCTACTTATTGACGCCTTATCCAAATCCTCTACCGGCTAATTAATTATTGACTTATTTTACTGATGGTCGTGGATTATCTATCCATTATTTGAGATGAATTTGTTGATATTTCATTTTGAATATTCTTGTGGAAATTTTTCATTTCGTTTGACAGTTTTTTCAATAATATTTTGGCAGCTTCAGTTTTTTTTCAAAATTATTGTTTTGATTGGTGAAATGGAGGAGATTTTGATCAATTTTTTAAAGATCTTACATACTTTTAACAGAATGTTTTTGAGAGTAACTCGAGTCAAATAAACTATGTATCATCAATTTATTTATAGATCATTCATTATTCATTTATGTATTACATAGAAGAAATAACGTTACTCTGGGAAAATTTTTAATTGAAAAAAATGAAATAGAATAACTGAATAGAATTGGAATAATTTTAAATTTCCAATAGTAAAAGAAATATTCGTAATATCTAGATTTCATACATTGTTATATAAATTATTAGTTGAAATTTTGACTCAAAACTATACAGTTTTTCCAACCTTGAGCAATAATTCGAAATAAAAACACAAAAAGAAAAAAAAAACTCTGTATCACATTCCTACTCATAAATGAAAAAACACGTTCAGATAAATTTACAGAAATTAGTGTTCCTTAAAACAGACCGAATTTACCAAATCAAATTTCGCAACGCACCCTGTAAATACCGTACTTTTGTTCTTTTATTTATAATCCTTTTATATTCAAAAAAATTTCTAGTCAACAATATGTTGACTCATAAAAGTCAATTTATTAGTCTCCTCTTGTCGAGCATTAGAATAAAAAACCTCTAAGACTAACTACGTTAACGTTCTTCGAGTTAGTTTTACTTTTTCATTGTCACGTCAAAACAAGATTCAAACAAATGTCAATTTTTTTTGGTTGTCTATATGAAACTGCAAACACGTACAATGAGTGCTTTTTTACTTTTAAACTCTTGTTCTAAAACTAAATACTTGTTCACGTATTTTATAAAATATTTTTGAATGAAATTATATAAAATTCGACATTAATTAAAAAAAAAAAAATAAAACCTTTCATTCAAAAAATGTATGTTGTTGACAAGAAACTTTGATATTTTTCGATAAAAATTCCTTGGAAATATTGTACATACTTGATATTATTCGTAGTTTGAAAAACTGACAAAGAATAAAAATTACGATGGGAAAATGACAAAAAAGTTGTTCCTACTGTAAATAAAAAAGCACAGAGTATACTTGATCGCAAATCATAAAATGTTAGGTGAAAAAATTGAGTTTACTGGATTTGAAAAAATTTAATCAACGACTTGTGACACTCTCAACTACGCTATTTTATCAAGGCAATGTGGAATTCATAGATTTTTCAACTAAATTGGAATTTTGCACCTCTACGAAAATAAATAACTTCTATATATTATTTCGAATATCCAAAAATCATTTTTCGAATAGGCAATAAATTTCTTCGAATTTTGATTTATCCCTCAAAACATCTTATGTTTTTCAAAAATGTTAATTTCCGATTAAAAAATTATAAATCAAGATATTCAGTGGTGATAAATGAAAAAACTAGAATATCGAAATTTTCTATGAAACTTGCATCATCAAAATTTCCAATAAATTGTAGTTTTCAAGTATGAATGAAAAATTTAGTTTTCAATTTAAAATTATTTAAATTTCGTTCAATATTGCTGGCTTTCCAATTGAATATTTAATTATTTTAGATTTAATTTGAAATTAAAAATAGATAACCTAGCTCGAGGTAGTATAATTACGTAATCGAGGAATTCGATAACCAAGAATTTCACAAAATTTTATATGTGAAAGAATTAGTAGATAAAAAAATAATAATAACTTGAAACAATTTTAAATGATTGAGGATAAAATTTCTGACCCAAAAAGAATAAAAATATTATTCAAAATTTTATAAGAATACGAATTTTCCATTTTTAATTTTGAGTATCGAAAATCCATTCTTTTAGAATTTTCGATAATTTCCTCAAAAATTTTCATTAGTTTACATTTTTATAAAGATTACATTTCTGGTTCGACAATAATTAATCATGATATTCAGTGTTGATAAATAATAGGTAGAATTTGAAAAATCTCTGTAAAACTTACAAAATCTAAATTCTCAGTAAATTTTATACTTCTAACTTTTCAAGCAAATACAGTGAATTATTTTTAATTTATTTTACAAATTTAAGGTAGATTTTCATCCTCAAAAATTTGCAGTTATTGAACCTTGAAGTCTAAGTTTTGTTTTTGGTCTAATCAGGAATATTTTATAATTTTCATATTTTTATAATACACAAGAATGAAACAACTTCATGACCTTGAATTTCCAAAAAACTCTCATCTGAAAAGTTCAACATAAAATTACAACTGAACCATGAAAATTCATTACTCAAAATTTCACGAAATCAAACATTTATGAACAACAATTTTCAAATTCCAAAAACCCTCCCACAGATTCATAATAAATTTCCTGAAAATTTTTTATTTTAAATCAAGGTTTTTAGTTCTGATAAATAACAACCAAAATTCCAAAAATTCTCCATAAAACCTGCAGAATCAAAACTTCGAATAGAAGTATATATTTTCTAATCTTTTTCTCCCAAATTTCAAGAATTTCAAGTATTCCTTCGTCCTCGCAAATTCCATATTGCCTTAATAACAAGCACTATAATATTATCAATAAAAAAAAAGGGACATAAAAAACCGTTTCAAACGACAGAAACATGAAATCGAGACACATGCAAGAGATGAACGAGAAGTCTGAAAAATCGGGACAGGGTCCAAATTCTTGGCGTCGATTTCCCAAAAGCTTGGTTCTCGTGATTTCTGCTTTTTCGAGTTAAACAACCATCGCAGATTACGCGTCAATAGCGTAATGAACAAATTAAGGACACACATGGTTTTTGATAGTATGCAAGAAATCATTGAATGCCTGAGGTAACAAAGAAGCTAGGAATGGGCGATAAATGAAAAACAAAACAAACAAAAAACTATGAAGACCTTCGTTCCTCAAAAAAATAGCAACTTCAAAATACAAAAATGTAATAGTATATACTATTTAATGTAATGGTATGTAGTATATAATATGAAATAAATAATAAATTATAGAATAAAGTTTCCAGCTTTATAAATTCGAAACCTACACATTCAGATATCTGACGTGCAGAATAAGATTTAAAACAATAATTTACTAAACTATTGATAACGATAAAAGAAAGGTGCAATTCTGATCCATATCGCCCATGCCTGTGATAATTAACGTTACTTTTGGTGCAAGCTGTAAATGGTGTTTGAATTTCACATGAGAATGAATGGTTTCGACTGACCTTGACCAAGCCCAAGAGCCCCGTAGACGCCCAAGTACATCTCGCGTTTCGAGGGTTCGACCGTCCCGTTAACGAGGGTCCCATTGTCGTTGGACCAAACGCTCAGCCACACGTTCGAGCCAATGCTGAAACCTTGGAATATCGCGTTCGTAATTATCGTCGCCACCGTCAAAACCCAACCGATGGATTTCAAATAATGCGAGTACACTTTCCACTTGACCTGGAACAGATAAACATTTTCGTTTTTTTCATATTGGAATATTATAATGCAAAGCAGACATGTAAAATATCAATTGTCGATTGATAAGTAATAGAAAAGTATTGTTAACATTTGAAATTTGAAAAGTATAAGAAATACGAAACATAATATATTAAATATAATATCTTATTATATTATATCATGATATATCATACCTTAATGATATATTAAAGTATATATTACCTTATACTTTGGATAGTGATTTATTGAAATATTTCATCATATTTACTGTGATATATATTGTATTACAACATATTTTATCATGTGTATCATATAATTTTATATTAATTACATTTATATGTATCAAAGATAACAATGAATATACTAGAATAACTATAATCGAAATATTAGTTATGAATGAATAAATAATCATTATTAACTATAAACTATACATCAAGTATATTATATATTTTAATATTCTAATATAATAATATATCATACTATACAAATTTATTCCAGAATATAAAATATCACTTTATAATGGATTTTGGATGAAGATATTAGATTTAAAGATATTATGGTGTACATATATTGTAATATATCATTTAAATTATAGATCTATTATATATAGTAGGTTGCTATAATAATAAATAAGAGATTATAAGGAAATATATTGTTTTTTATATTGTATACCATACATTATAGCTTATATATGATATATAACGTACTATATACCACACATTTTACGTATCATACATACAATACATATAATGAATATAATATAAATACTAGTCATGCGTGAATAAATATTATTAATTAACTATGAAATGAATCAATAATAGTAGATAAATACGAAATCGTACGTTTGATAAAAAACATTTTTGAAAAATTATAAAGTGATGCTATTTTTTTCGAATATGAAAATAATTATCAAATTGAAATTGTGAAACATGCATAATCAATTATTCTACATTATAACTATCAGGTATTTTATATTTAAATGACAAAACAAATATTGCATAATTAATTTTTTTTTCATATGGGCATTAATTCTTCGAATTGCTGTATAACTAATGTATTCCATGTTAATAATTTCAAAATTAAATAAATCAACAAACAAATAACTTTGATTTCGAGTCTGAAGGTACGGAATTATTACTAATTTTCGATTTCTGTAATTTTTTGCAACTTTTTGTCCTATTTTGCGAATTAAGTGCTTTATAACTCGAAGTCACTAGAAATGACAAATTGTGTTGATTCTTTTTGAATTTCCTTCCCATTTTCGAAATCCATAATAAAAAAAATATATCTATGAGATTAAAAACACGAAATTAATAATTATTTTCGATTTCAACGATAAACTAACGATTTTTGTTTTTTTCTTTCTTTTTTTAATCCTTATCGAATAATTATTAAAAGTTTAAGCTCAAAAATACAGAATAACTAAACTTTTCAAATTTCGTAGATTATTGTTCGATTTTTCGTTATTCTTTTAAAGTTGAGAAATAATATGAAAAAAATTTTACATAGCTTCAAACTTTGAAACCACAGCAAACTTGTAATTTCATAAAAATTGCAAATCGAGTAAAAAATTGCTAAAAATTTGGAATCTTGTAGATCATTTTTTAGCTTAATTGTTTTTTTTTTTCTGAAAATTTAGAAACAAATTTATTGAATATTGAATCGTGAAGTACAAAACTACATAATCAGAATTTCAAATTTTGTTGATAATTTATAGTTTATTTGCTCTATTTTTGAAATTCGAAATCAAATCATCAGAAATTGATGCTCAAAAGTACAGAAATATTGCAAAGTTTAAACGATTTTTTAATATTTTTAAACGAAATATTTTACAAACTATTGTTATATTTTCAAAACTAATAGTTCACAGACAAAAAAATTATGTATATTAATGTAAAAATACTGAAAATTCGAATTTTCGTTGCACGTATCTCAATTTTTTTTATATTTTGTAAAAATCTGAATTAAACTGCAAAATCAAATTCAAACTTGCTGAAGATTTTAAATTTTGTACATTATCTTCGAATGTTGTTCTTTCTTCTCTGAAATCAAGATACAAATTACTTCAATAAGGGTGACTTCAAAAGTACCAAATCATTAAAACCATGAAACCACCTTAATTATTTTTCAATATTAAATATTATAGAACAAATACATACATACATTCAAAAATATCTCAAGTCACAAAAACCTGACATAATTTCACAGTAAAATTCTTTTACATAATAAATTCTTCGATATACTCACACTTCCAGTTTCTGTTTTCTCAATCTCGATGAGTTTCTTCCCAGTTTTGCCTTCCAATTCTTTTTCCTTGATGCTGTTGCTTCGCAAAATAGAATCCGATCGCTGACTCTCCACAGAATGATGCCTGTCAACCACAAATCCCATCAATCAAATAAAATAATAATTAATGCTATAAAATGTATGTAATCAATAACATAAAATATATGCCAATAATCAAATACTATAATCACACTAAAAACAATAATTTTGGGATAAATTTACCTGTGCAACGATCCATTGAGAGACCTCTTATCAGATCCAGATTCACTGACACTGTTGGACTTTTTCATTTTAGACTCGTTCAGTTTTTGTTCCAAGTCACCAACCGATAATTCAAGGCGTTGTTTGATTTCATTCAAATCCTCTTCAGGTTCGTCTTTTTCCACAGCTGCACAGATCAAATCACAACAAAATATTGCATCATTTTTCATGTAATTCAAACATTATACTTTTTTTTTCAACTCGATTCATACTTTGGAATCGATTCTATTCCTAAAAAAGAATTAGGCACTAATCTAAAATTATTAATTTTGCACTGAAAGCAAGCTGATCGTAACTACTACGTAAACTACGTACCAAATAACAGAATACGATTGCTTTTTTATAGACTTACGGTTTCCGACTTGGAACAATGAAAAAAAAGCGAAAGAGGTATTAACGTAAGAAGAAAAAAATAGTAAACGTGATCAGAAATAAAAAAGAAAGAGGGAAAAACAGTGTCTAGCTACGGGAATTATTTATGATTTTTTTTTCAAACAATTTGTTTATGGGAATAATTTTTCATCCATTAGACTAATTCTAAGTAAAATAATGTAAAAGTTCTAAAATTTCCACTATCTGGATAATTTGAAGTTTTTTTTTTTAGAATTTTATCACATTCTATAAAATTGAAAATGAGTCAGGGACGTTGCAACGAATTTTTTTATCTAGAAGGAGGGGGGTTTCAAAGTCAAAAGGGTTAATTTATTTATATTGATGTATTTTTATTTTAATTCACCTCTGCATATTTATTGAAGCATGATAACATTTCAAAAATCAATTTTCGACGATCAAATTATTGCTATTTTTCATGTATATTTTTCTATAACATAAACTATATCTTATTTTCAATATCTCTTAGGTCTCATTTTTTTGATAATCTACATAATTAATGTTATGTGATTTTTTCATTTCTGTATATTTATGGATTTCTATTATATTTCCAAATTTTCATATTCTGAGTATCGCGAAATTTTCTAGAATTTTTAAATATTTTAATAGATTTTCGCATATATGTATATAATTCAGAGTTGGATTAACAGATTTTCAGAAAATAATATTTTCGTAGATTTATAGTGTTTCATTATTTTCTCGTACTTTTTTTTTGTAATTTCTACGATTTTGATCATTATTAAGTATTTATATATATTTCTGGATAATTTTTTTTTTTAAATAAAAATGTCCACATTATTTAAGTATTAATAGTATTTTAATTAGATTTTTATAAATTTGATGTATTTTTTTATAGATTCGTAAAATTCAGTTTTGTATAGATTTTGAAAAAGCAGTATCTTCAAAAATTTATACTATTTCACAGGTTTTTAGTACTCTTAGCACTTTTTCGTAATTTCCACGATTTTCTGGAATTTTTAGATTGCTGTCAAAATCATTATAATTCGTTGCAGTGTAAGATTGAAAATTTTTCAAACTTTGTAAAATTTTATGAAATTTTTAAATATTTCTTTTATTCACTACAAATTTCTATGGATTTTAGCATAGATTTATAGAGTTCAAGGTTTTATTGGATTTTTAAAAAATACTGTCTTTGTAGAACTGTAGTATTTCATTTATTTCTAGTGCTTTTCGTATTTTTTTCGTAATTTCCACGATTTTGATAATACTCTGGTATTTATATAGATTTTTGTAAAATTTTTTAAGAAGTTATTGTTCTAGAATCGAAAGTTTTATAGACTTTCAACAATGTCATAGAATTTTTAAGAAATCAATGTTTTCGTAAATTTCAAGTATTTGAAGATTCCTAGTACTTTTCCAAATTTTCAGTACTTCCCATGTTTTGTAAAGTATTCCATTATTTTAAGTGTTTTTTGTATTTGAAATAGATTTTTAGGATTTATATGGGTTTCTTGATAGATCTATAGAATTCAGAGTTTTATGAATTTTCAGAAAACGATATTTTTCGTAATTTTTACCGTTTTCAAGATTCAAAAGTATGTTTATAGCTTGCACTATAAAATTTTAGAATTCATTTCACTAGAATCGTAAGTTTTATGAAGTTCGAAAAATTGTATAGAATTTGTAAGAAATCAATGTTTTTATAAATCATGAGTATATATTTAGAGTATTTTCAGAACTTTTCAGTACTTTTTAGGTATTGTAAAAAACATTTCTGGTATTTCTCATTTTTAATGTATCTTGAAGAGTTTTATGGGTTTCTTTATAAATTTGTATAATTCGATGCTCTAAAATTCAGTTATGATTGTTTTCTGCATTTTCATTGATTTCTCAGAAAGTATTTTTAGTATTTTTTTGATTATTCATACAATACAAAGAAACTTCTAGCATTTTTATGAATTTTTGTTCAGATTACTAGGATTAATGCTCTATCAAAAAAAAATTTCATTGATTTAAAAAAAATCATATTTTCATAGTTTTCTTATACTCCACATACTTTCAGTACCTCCAGTATTTTTTTTTCTCTACATTAACAAAATGTTGCTGAATCGTATAGTATTTTTATGCATTACTACATAAATTTCTAGAAGTCAAATACTCTTCCTCAATTTTTCCTTCATCTTCTTTGCTACTTTACACAACCTGATAAATCTTACTCCATACATTTTTTCATGAATGTCTTCAAATTCTAATCCCTTCATAAAAGTCATTACCATCACATAACAAAATATTTAAAACATGACCCAATAATTCAAGGATTCACTCATGCAGAAAGAAAAAAAACATTTCATGAATTTACACAAATTCAAATAATACTTCTTATTTTTACAAACACTTCTCATCCACAATTACACAATTATTCATTACTATGTAGAGTCCGGGGTCACTGCCCTCAAACCCCCCCCCCCCCAAAAAAAAAATTGTAACATCCCTGACACGAAAACCCTAAGATCCTATCCAAAGACCCAACCAAAAAACTCTAAAACAAAAAATAAAAGAAAATCCATGCAATATACCTTCTTGCAAATATTGCACCAAAAAATCAGCAAAGGCCCCCTTCTTATCCAACAGTTCCTTATAAGTCCCACTCTCAGATATTTCCCCATCTTTGACGACGATGATGTTATCAACTTCCGGCAGAAACGTAATACCATGTGTGACAAGAAGCCTAGTCTTCTTCTTCAGCATGCCATGAGGTCCAATGACATTATCAAAGATGTGCTTTCCAACATGTGAATCAACTGCACTCAGAGGATCGTCCAAAAGGTAGACATCCGAATTACTATAAACAGCACGTGCCAAAGAAACCCTCTGCTTCTGCCCTCCAGACAAATTAATCCCTTTTTCCCCAATTTCAGTTTCGTCACCAGCAGGCAACATCTGAAGATCCGACCCAAGAGCACAACCCTCGATCACTCGATCATACAACGATTTGTTCAGGTGTTTTCCAAATAGTACATTATCCTGTAGAGTCGCATTCTGGATCCACGCTTGTTGCTGAACGTAGGCAATGGAACCCTGAGCATTCCAAAGAAAATTGAAGACAGTGTCATTGGAATCAGAAAAAAAGGACTGACCTTGGTGTTGACTTTTCCAGATATTTTCTCCATTTCCCCAAGAACTGCTGACACGAGGGAACTTTTTCCAGAACCAACTGTACCAACAACAGCCACAAGTTGGCCAGGTTGGACTTTCAGATTGATGTTACGCAGAGTTGGTTTTTCTGTACCTTCTTCCCAATCCCAGGTGAAGTTTCCATTCTCAATGATGATGGGACAAGCTAGAAAAGCAGGAATGTAATTCATTTTCAAGTTGCTCCCAGATGAAGATGACTCCTTACCTTCGCTCTGGTCATGCTGCACATTGTTCGGATCCAGTTCTTCAGAGTTCATGAACTTGTTGATCCTCTTCATTGAAACAGAAGCCTGAACAACATTGCTGATCATCATCGGCAGCATGGACAAAGGGAAGCGCAGAATATTGAACAAACTCAGAGAAACGAAGGCTGTTTCGCTATCGAGTATGTTGTTGTCGCTGATCATGACGTAGGTGGCAAAGGACACCAAGGAAACGAGGAAAGGGGCGCAAGACCAGATGAAACCAGTTCCAGCATTGAAGTAAGCAGCTTCTTTCAGGACCTGAATCTCTTTGTTCCTAATATTAAGAATCTGCTGCTCGAATGACGGCTCCCATGCGTAGAGTTTCAGCACCTGTGATTCAAGAGAAGAACATCATAAATCGATGCTCTTATGCATGAATCCATCATATTCCAACGAACCTTGATGCCACCAAGAACCTCGTTCATGAGTTTGACACGTTCATCTTTGCTCTTCATTTGCCTGATCTGGAGGTTCCTGACCTTACTAGCGAGCCAGGCGTTGAGTGGAATGAGGATGATCATGACTGCGAGTCCAGCGAGAACCGAGGGTCCTAAAATATCCCAGAGGAAGTACAGTGCCAAGGCTATTTGCAGAGGAGCCGACCAGATCATGTTGACGTACGCAGTCACGTCCATGAACCTTTGGGCGTCGACGGACATGAGGTTCACGATCTCGCCAACTGTGGATTCCTTCCTTGCCGAGTTCGACAAACGAAGGGCTTTCTTGTAAATGGCTGCAATTAGGGCTGTCCTTACTCGCAGGCCCACGAGGTACATCCGGTTGAAGTATTGCGAGAGGACCAAGGTCTGCACGACCGCGACTACCAGAAGTATCGCTGAGTAGAGGTATCCCTTCCAGGTTGGGTCTTCGCCCTTGACGAAGGCGATGAGCAAACTGAGAATAGGGTGTTTCAAGGGTGAAGCTCAAAGGGTTTTTAATTGAATGAAAAAGAAAAAAAATTCGCATTCTGGCTGTTTGTATGTACTTTTTGGTGGAAATAATAGACCTTTCACTACCTAAGAAAATATACAGCGTCATCCTTTCTGAGAAAAGAAGTCATGAAATTATATACTTATTTACTTATTTATTAGAGTATTTAGGAATATCATTTTTTTTTATCAAGAACTTTTTCTTTACTTTCGTATTCATAAAGTTTTGTGAGATTTTTTTTAAGATTCACAGACTTATTATTTTACAGAATTTTCACAGATTTTAGAAACAATTTCATGATTTTCTATAAATATTCATCTGAAGTACATCATTTCGAGTATTTTTGTGAATTTATTGAGTTTCGTAAAATTTTCGAGAAAATTTAGAGGTTTTTAGTATTTTCATGAATTTTTTTAGTATATCTTCAAAATTCAACGGTGCAGGAGTCGAAGTTTTAATTATTTCCATAATTTTTGTAGATTTTCTAAGTAACTAAATTACTCTTCATACATATCTTTTCAGAAAATAATTTTTTTCTTGGTATTTTTGTGTTTTATTTCAACTTCCTAAGATTTCCTAGAATATTTACAGATTTTCATAGATTTTTGGAATAATTACATCAGCATTTATCAATATCCTTATAATTTTTATTACTTCGAGTATTTCTGTGTATTTATCAATATCTTTCTAATTTTAAGTATTCAGAGATTTTCAGTATTGTTATAGATTCTTATATTCATTTACTCTCAATTATAGTGTTTTGGAAATCAAAGTTTTATTACCTTCGAGCATTTTTTTACATTTCATAAATACTCATATCTCAATTTATAGGTATATTTTTGATTGGTAGTATTTTTATTTATTTATTGAATTTCGTAAGATTTTCTACAAGATTTACATATTTTTATTGTATTTATTGATTTCTAGAATTCAATGCTCTGGAAATGAAAATTTCATCAACTTTCAGCATTTTATAGATTTTCGAAAGAATTTAATTACTATTTATAAGTACATATCTTTCATTTTAAATTAATTGCGGTATTTTTATGTAATTATTGAATTTTGTAAAATTTCCTAGAAGACTTACAAATTTTCAGGTTATTATAGATTTATAAAATTCAACGCTCCAGGAATCAAAGTTTTGACATTTTCCAGAATTTCGACAGATATTGAAATAATTCGATTAGCATGTAAAAATATTTTTTTAATTTCCAGAGTTTCGAGTATTTTTGTGAATTAATTAAATTTCGTTAAAATTCCTAGAGATTCCTAGATTTTTCTTATTTTTTAAACTTTGAATACATTTTTAATAGATTTTCGCAAAAATTATATCAGCGTTTATAGATATTTTTCTTATTTTTAGTATTCTGAGTGTTTCTGTGTATTTTTTGAATTTAGTAAGCAGCTTTCCTAGATGATTTACAGTTTTTAGATTTTTATAGATTTTATATGTATATGTATCTTTTCATTTACAAATTTTTTCTTGGCATGTTTGTATATTATTACAATTTCGTAAGATTTCCTATAAAATGTACATAGATTTCTCAAATTACATACTCTAGAAAATAAAGTTTTCATCATTTCCAGAATTTTCATACATTTTCGGAGCATCAATATCTTTCTAATTTTTTAGTATTTTGAATATTCCTGTATATTTATTGGATATCATAAAATTTTCTACAAATTTATAGATTTGTATATTGATCTATAAATTTCTATGCTCAAGGAATAGTTTCAAAAAAATTGATTTAAATCAATTTTTTCCCCTTAGAAATCATAAATTCCATATTCATAATAACTCACCGTAAAATCTGCGGACTGATGAACGTCATAATATCCTGAACCAACTTCAACAGAGCCCCAAACAAAAAAGTCAGCCCAAACGCCCGACACAATGGCATCATGATGGACGCCAACTTCTTCTTGTGCCCATTATTAATCTCCACTTGACCCGACGATTTTCGAAACGTCGCTTTCGTGGCTTCTTGGTTACTGCAAAAGTTAGCTATACATTGGCAATGTAATACAACCAATTTCATCATAACAATGACCAACACAAAAGTGCAACTACACTCATTACCTGCTACATGGGATCCGAAACTGCCTTGGTCAGCAAAAATTTTTACACAACTTTTAGTTTCAACATAGACACCTGGTACCCTCAAACGTTTCTCAAGTTCAAAACATTAAAAAATGAAGGAAAATTGTTTACAGTACCAGAGTAACAGATAATTATCGATGTTCCACAAATATTCTTCAATTTGAACTTTTGTCTTGAGTGAAAGTGGAAAATAAGTTTTTTTAGAACATTTTTTTATGTTTGGAACTTCAGGCACATTACTGTCAAAGAGAAATGATGTGTTACTTACTTGCAGTGTGCCAGACGTTTGTTCCAGTGTTTTTCAAAACGTGGCACGATTTCTGAGGCGAGGTCTTCGGGATTCATGGACCAGAGGTCTCGGGTCTCGAGGGGCCTCTTGAAGCCTTTCCATGCGAGTGAATTGAACCACGAGAACGTCATCCTCGAGGGAAACGACGCACTTTGCTCTGGACATGGTCTCTCAACTGGAGGGTAATCCGAAAATTTCGGTTCCGCGTCCACCAGGAAGTTTAGCAAAAATATCACAACTATCACGGCGTAGTATATTAGGTAGGATACGACCTCGTACGATGATAGGTCTCTCTGAAAACAAAACACATAAAATATTCGTGTTTGTAGAAAAATAAGAACAAGATAATAGTTTATAATAAATTTATTATTATATACCGTTTATTTATTTATGTATAAAAAAAACATGGTACGATATACATATTTTTTGATATTACATACATTATCATAATGAAAAGTATAAATCATGCAACCCATAATTTTGATAAAGATGATAAAGATGAATAATGCAAATTTTGTTGAATATTTAATGCAATTTGAATATTTTTGAAGAAGATAAAAAAATAAGTATATCATGTTCATAACGTTGTTAGAAAATTCTAACAATAAATTATATTTTACATAATGGTACGTTTTTGTATTTTATCAGTATATCTTTATAATGATAAATAACATATTTATTAATACAATATTCCATCGTCATTATTACCTTATTAATATATGATTATTCATAAATTACCCTGTTGTATTTCATTGAATTATATGAATCACAAGAAATTTTTTATTCATATTCATTATTTAAGTCTAAAAGCATTGCGCAGATACAAAATTCTTAATTTTCAAAATTTTTGAACATGGATTATAATGTTTTTTCATAATATGTACAGATTTTTACATTGTAAAACGTAAATTTTTGAATGGAGTATTTAAATTAAGATCAATTTGTTATGATAATAATTTTTTATTTCTAGTATTTATGTAGCCAAATGTCATATATTAAACAGTAAATTTTTATTATTATTTATGATTCTGAAAATCACAAAATTGAATATTCAACAATGTAATTATTGTGCAGATATAAAATTCCTGAGTTTCTTATTTTTAAGTATCAATTATATTGTTTATATCTACGAAGTATGATGGGGGAAAATTATTGTTTTTCATTTTTCAGATCCTTAAATGAGAAAATGTAAACAGATTAATTCTATACTCTTATTCTAATAATTTTACCACATATTCAATTTTTAATCAACTAATACACTCATAATTCATTGATAATTTTATAAATAAAAATGAATTGATAATATAATAATTTTTTTTTGTAAATTTTAACATCATGATTATAAATCATACACTTATGATTATGAAACTGTTATAAAATGATTATATTATTTATTTATTAGATCTCACATAAAAAATTATGATTCTCTAATAATAACATCATAAACATGATATACTCATATTTTTATTTTTATCAAAAATATTCAAAGCCTATTAAATATTCAACAAAATTCACATTGTTTACAATTATCACAATTTTGCTACACAATTCATAATTTTAATTATTTTAATTTATGCAATGTCAAATTATATATCGTACAATCATATTTTTACTACATCAATCAACTAAATGTTACATTATGTTAATAAATTAACCTTTTTCTTATTTATCACTGAATCATGTAAATAGTCAAGAAATTAAATATTTAGGTGTGAGAATATTGTGCAGATTTTTGCACATTTCTGATTTTTTCATTTTTGAATTTCGATTATTTAAATGTACTACTGATTATTTTTAGTACTCTTATTCAAATGATTTTATTACATATTAAACTTTTATTAAACTTGTATACTCAGTTTATTATTCATTGTGTAAATAGTCCTTTTTATTAATACAATAATTTAGTTTCAAATTATAACATCACAACTATAAACTATACACTGGTGATTATAAAACTGTTATAAAATGATATTATTTATTTATTGAATACTATACTAAAAAAAAATTAAATAATACTATACATCACATTATAATCATACAAATAATTATTTAAGTCAAGAAAATCAATAAATTAAATACATTAATTACTATAATACAAGCCAAATCATACTTACATTTTTTAGAAAAATACTCCGTAAGCGTACAATTCCACAGAGGGTGAGAGATAACCAAAATAAAAACTGCAATCCAGATGTCATTATCCCATATTTTTTGTTGTAGACCAGCAAGAGCAACGAAATAATCTGAAAAAAAAAAGAAAAATGTCAGAAAAAACGAGTAAGTAACACAATATCATGACTTCAGAAAAATTTTTTAGAGAACGGAGAAGAAGCTCTTATTCCACACAAAATTATTCCTATTTTTTATATACTAACTTTCAAATTCTCAAAATTTAACATTATAATTCAATTTATTTCAATTAATCTAATGTCAATAAATTAGTGGGATAAAAATTTGAAAAATCAATTACTCTGGCCTATAAAATCACATTGTTTACTTTAAAAATCAAATGATATTTAGGAAAACTAGAATACCCCAAAATTGATGTTTTAAAAAAGAATTTTACAAGGCAAAAATAAAATTACTGGAGGTTCAAATTTCCATTAATCAAAAAATTGAAATTCGATGAATGGAAATGTTAATGTTTTTTTTTAAATTTGTCCTTTCAAGTAACAATTTCCAAACAGAATAATGATAATAATCATATAAATAATATAATAATTTATAATAGAATTTTTCACCATTTTAGTTAATAATTATGCATTCATTTTATGTAATAATCATTTTCTATAGTCAATAATACTGATGATGATAATAATAATGATAATAATAATAATAATAATAATAATAACAATAATAATAATAATAAATCGATAATTTCATCTGAAAACAGTTATCATGGGTTTAAATTAATTCCAAGATTTAATCATCAATGCACAATCATTGCGCCGATTGCTATGGACGAAGAAATGTGACGCAACAACACTCAACCTCGATTGTAATTGACATGCTTTGTAATGCAGATAAATTTATTCCGTTCACTTAACTAAATTTTCCAACATTATTTCTGCATTATTGTATATTTCCACCAAAAAAACATGTCTTGCAAAATTTTTATAATTTTGAAGTTCTAAGCGTTTAAACATAAACGAGAACGAATAAAAATTTTTCCAATTATCTTTCATGGTTAAAGTTATGAATAATTATTAATATTCAGCAAATATTATTCAACATTAATAAATATTTTTTACTTTGACCTTCAGAAGAAATGAAAAACTTTTCGTCTATTTCTTGAACGTTTGAAACTTCAGGTACATACATTTTTGAAATTTCGATGTTTGGGATTTGGAAATTTATTTTCCAAAATATCCAAGTCACTATTCAAAATTTTAGGAACCTTTTGACTTTATAAAATTTAGAATTTTTTAATATAGGTATAATTAAAAAAAAAAATCCGTTTTGTTGGAGCAATTAAGTAAATAATAATAATGAAAGTTCTTGAATTCTTGTCAAATTTTATTGTTCATAAATTGAATTAATTTATTTTTCGTCAAGGGAGGCTTCTGTGTGTATTTTTTTCCATGTTTATCATCTTGTTATGTCATCAAGATAACAAGACAAGAACCCACATTGTTCACTACAAAAAATGCCTACTAAACACTTTTTTACCAAATAAACTTACAATCAGTAGACGTTTCAAGAAAAACCTTATGCATAATATATCACATTTGGAATTCATTTTATAATTATCTAAAGCAGTCAGTAAACACAAGTTTTTCTTTCAACCTCTTTATATTTTGATGGAATTTTGATTTTTCATAAAATGAAAAATAATCCCTGATTATTGGTTTTTCTTGAACACTATAAATAACAATATAAAGCGAAAAAAGAGTTTGCAAAATTAGATTATTTTTAGGGACCCCCTCTTACCCAAAAAGAAAGATTTTTCACTTCAGAAATTGTAAAGTTACTTTTTTTTTTGTTACATTTTTCAAATTCAAAAGTTAAACTTTAACCTTTACAAATTTCAAGTTTTGTTGCATGTATGTATTTTATATTCCTTTTATCCTTAAAAAAATTAAAAATCAAACTACTAAGAAATTAGTTTCAAAAGTAATAGAAATTCTGAAGTGATTTTTGATTTTTTTAGTTCTTTACCTAAGGCTTAAAAAAAATTGCTTTAATGTTGAGTTCAAAATTAACAAATTGCAGCTGACTGTGAAATATTGCTGATTTTTTTTTTAATTGAGTTTAGTTATTCAAAATTTTACTTAATATTTCAAAATTAAAACGCATTGAAAATGGTGTTACTTATTATTAAATTACTTGTTCTCTTTTTTAAATTCAGAATCAAATGATGTACCTACTAAAAGTTTGAGATAAAAAATGGAAAATTACTAGAAATTTTGCACTTTTTTAATAATTTAAAAATTTCTGGTTTTATTGTTGAAATTCGAAAATTTAATCAGTTAAAGTTCTTGCCAGAAAGTACAGAATAAGTGCAAATTTAATTCAGTTAATTATTATCAGTTACTTGTTTAATTTTAAAAAGATTATAATTAAAAATTGATAAATGCAATATTTTTATTCGAAAATTCGAAATTTTTACTAATTTCGAATTTATTTCGATTTTTTTGGGTTCCAAAATGCTGAAAATTTTGAATCCAACATATAATTTTTAGATGTATTTCTTTTCCTAGAATTCTGAAACAAAATACCTAAAATTGGAATTTAAAAGTACTAAATCACCATAAAATATAAAAATTTGGTATAATTTACTTAAAATATTGTGTTGAATAGTTAAAAAAAAACTTAAAAATTTTTAATTTTTTTATGGAATTGAAATGAT
Organism: Platygaster robiniae; assembly: GCA_028476575.1. Lineage (NCBI taxonomy): Eukaryota > Metazoa > Arthropoda > Insecta > Hymenoptera > Platygastridae > Platygaster > Platygaster robiniae. Next base: position 1,110,068 of record CM052022.1, read on the forward strand.
ATCAGAACAGCAATTTTAAATTGAAAGTGAATTCAAGGAAAATAAAAGTTCAAAGTTTACTTTGAAATAATTTCAAGCAAACTTTAAATTTAAAGTTAATCTGCATTCAATATAAAATTCAGTAAATAATTCTTCAATTTCCTGTGTTATTTTCACAATTTAGAAATAATTTACTTTAAATTCATATTCAATAGTTGAAAAAACCTAGAAATTAAAAATTTGTTGTCTTATTACTGGACTTTATAAGCGAGTTATGCAAAAATACCAAATTTATACATATAATGTTACATCCTTGATTTTTCCTTTATATTATGTCTAATTTATCTAACTTTGAAATAAATTACTGAAAGTTCAGGTACTATTGTTGAACAGTACTGCAAATTTGGAATATTACTTTATACATCATGCTTTTCTTTTTATTTATAAAATTTAGACCAAAAATTCTGAAAAATGATATAATTTGTCATGTACTCAAAACTTTATTACATGAACAAATGAAATAACTGACAATAAAAATGAATTCATATCAGAGAATTAATTTTTAATTAAAAGTAAATTTAAAGTTTAAAGTTAAAAATCCAACTTAATTCTACTTCAAAATAAATTAAATTTAATATAAATTAACTTTTAACTAAAAAAAATGTACAACAAAAATATCACTTACAAAACTGATCATCTGCACAGATGGAGTGACATAATCAACACCATGGGCGTTTTCTGCATAAAAAGCTTTCACCAAATCGCAGGCAACGAGGACGACGAGTGCGAGGGTCAGGGTGAATTTAGCATAGAACTTCCACGTGCTTGGGACGTTCCTCTTCCTGCTGTTTACGATGTAGTAAATTTCCAGGAAGGAAAATGTCCAGAGAAACAGGCATGGGACCCAAACCAAAACTGTCCTTTGAAAGCATTCTGTCAGGTCTGGCTCATCTGTGTACCACGTCAGATTCACGTCCTGAAATTTAAAAAACAAAAAAAAACTAATGATGCAAAAGTTTTCAAGAATTAAACATGATCATTCAATTCTATAATTCCATGCTGAAATAGAATTTTGATAGAAATTTATTCAAAATTATTTTTTTTAGAAATAGAAAAAAATTTTTTAAACATTGCAAAGGAAATGTGTAATGACATTTTTTTTCAAGAAGAGGACAAAGACAAATCAATATTGGCTGACCTTCAATTTTTATTAGGTTTATATTTTTAACTTCAAGTATATCTATAAAGTATTAATCATTGATTTACTTTATCTAAATTTATATTTATAATTGTAATATAACTTAGGATTTTACAATAATTTAACATATTATTTAAAATCATTTTATCTCAAATCGTTCTTGTGATTCGTTTCAATATTTTTTTTGGGTAAATATTTTTGTACAGCTTCTCTATCAAAATCATCGAGAAGTATTTTTTTTTATCTCTTGATGAATTGAAATGAGGCCTTTTCGATATATCGGATAAAGAATTTCTATAAATGCAATTATTATGATTTTTTTTAATTTTCTACGTAGGATTTATTTTAATGAAAAAAATGAACCTAATTTTCAGAACAAAATTTTTATAAAAATAAAATTTTCATTTTCAATTTTTTAATCAAACATTTTTATTTCAATCATCTTGATTTTCTTTTCGATTTAATTCTGTTGACAGTATTTATATCTATGGGACCCTGTCATAGAACTCGTTGATGCACTATCACACATTTTTTTGAGACCTTGAACAATTTTTTTCAAATTTATCAAGAAATGAGTTTTTTTGTGGGAGGAACGATAATGACATAACTGAAGATGCTTTTTTGTCAGAAAATTCAGTCTACTTTCATTTTTATTACAGTTTTATTATTTACTTATTGTTTTACAGTGCATTATAAAAATATTCAGAGTTAAAATACAAAAAAATAAAATCAAAATGTTTTGAGGATAAAATGGACTTGTCATTTTTTGTCGAAATTGTATGCAATATTGTTTATTATTAGATTTGTAATTATCAGGAAATTTGAAGTGTTTTTTTAGTTTTCGAAATTGTAAAATTATTAGTTATCTATGATTGATAATAGAAAATTTTTTTAATAAACAAAATTATTGTTGTAGTGAAAACAAAGTTATTTTTGGAAAATGAAACAGTACATATATAATTATATCATACCAACTAGTAGATAATAAATGTAAAAAAGATAAAAATTGTTTATGAATATGAGTTGTGTAATTTAGGAATCAATCACTTTAAATCAGGGTTATAAAAATTATGCTTAAATTTGGCAGTAAGTAACTAGACTTATTAGAAAATTAGAGAAACAAAAAAACATGTGTATTGTAAAAAATATATAATATTTATTGAGAAATTAATTATAAATCAACTTAATTTAGTCGATGACACTGAAAATACACAAAAAACACGATCAAAACTAAAATACTGTTTCAATTTGCCGTCAATATAAAAAAGAACGTTAAGATACATATTTTTGAATCAACTTGAATAATATAATAATACTTTGAATAATAATTCATCATATGAATGTATATCATACACTTACATGAAAAAATTATTATGAAAAATTATTATAAAAAAATAATTTCTCACTCCCTTCCACAAAAAAAGTATTTTTTCAAAAACGTAAATTAATATTCCTAGCAAAAAGTTCTGGAAAATTTAATTTAATGAAATGAAAATTGAGATTGAAAATTTTTTGCCAAATGAAATGAAATAATATATCAGTCTGAGATATAGTGAATAAAATAAATTAAACAACCCTTGATTTTCATTGATAATTATTATACACATCTGAAAAAAACATAATTCATAAATGTATAGTATAATGTAATAGTAATATTATTATACATTATAAAGGTAATTCTTGTATTATTTAATTTTATATAAATAATAATAGTAATTATAATAGTAATAATATAATTAAATTATAATTCATTACTAAAATATACACAAGAAACTTATACAGAAAAAAATATCGGAAAAATCTGTAGATCATGCCAGAAAACCTTACTTAGTATAACGAATACAAAAGAAAAAAAAAATATATTTTTTTTTCGTTTTTCATTATTGCTATTAGATTCTTCAAAAATATATGTAATTCCAGAAATCAAGAAACTTTCATTTTTCGAGCATTGAATTTATAAAATCTATCGATAATATAAAAGTCCATAAAAATAATAAAAAATTTTTCATATCTTAAAAGTCTGCGTGAAAAATTTTAAAAATATTCATGGCACTCTAAAAATCTACGAAGAAACTGTTTTCTGCAAAATTGATCGAAACACTTCAAATATTTCAAACTTTCAAATCTAGGATATCTCATAAAAAAACCAAAGAATTTTACAACATTCTGTAAATACTAGGAAATGCAATAAGGAAATATATTTATATAAAAATACAGTAAATCTGTAAAACATTGAAAATCTATACAACTTGAATAACTGGAGTTATTCCAGAAATTTATACAGCAATATTCAAAAATACTGAAAGAAAAAAAATCTATTGAGACGTTTTCTAAAAAATTCTTTGAAACATTAAAACTGAATTCTTGAAATCTAATAACAAATAACAATTTTTATTAAAATAACTTGAAATTTATAAAAATACTAGAAAAATCCCACAAAATTTTTTAGATTTTGAAAAATAGAAATAGTTTGAGAAATATTCAACGATCTTTCAAATTTTAGAAAAACTGGAAAAGTACCAAAAAAACTCAAATGAAAAATTTACATAACGTTTTTTTTTTTTTTAAATCCTTTCATATACACAAATATTTATAGAACTTTGAATTGTAGAGCATGAAATGTAACATGTTACATTTTTCAAAGTAACTTTTGAAACCCTGAGTAGTAGTAATTATAATAGTAATGTTATTATTAAATGATTATTCATGTTGAAATTGTTTATAATACACGTGAAAAATAATCACTCTACAAAAAAATAAAAATTTATACGATATTCTTGTATAGAAAAATGATTCTAAAAAATAAATTTGAATGATTCCCTTCCCTTTTTAAAAATTAATTATTTTTTTAAAAACAAGTATTGTTGTTTCAACAAAACAGTCCTGAATTTTTTTTTTCTTTGAAACTTGAAGAAAATAGTCACCATGACAACAAACTATATTGTCCAAAAATTCCATAAAACTGTATTAAAATTCCTTTTTTTTTGTAAGTTTTGCAGAACACAAAAAAATCCAAGGTTCGCTAATCCTCGTGACTAAATCTTTTTTTTCTCGCAATTACGTCCATAATCGTCGAGATTTACGTAAAAATCCTTGAGCCAAAACAAAGACTTTACAACAACAAAAATACTGCAAAATGAAACTCACCCAAAATTTGGAACCGCAAAACTTGTCGATCGGACGATTTTCCTCCATCTTAACCTTCCTTTTCCCTTTTTCTTCGTTTTTTTCCTTTTTCCCTGGGACTCTTTCATTCACGCGATATTTTTTAATTCGCGCACTCGCTCGATTGTGTCATGCAGTGTCATGTGCTCTACAGAAAACACGCGATATCCCATGCAATTATCGCAATTACCGAGTCATCGGTAAAGATTTTTATCTATTCGCGAATCGCGCCATTCACCCCCGAACAACACCACACTAAATCCCTGCGAACACGTCAAAACCGTTGTTATTGCATCCTATTTTCCTTCTTGTAAATTCGTCAAGTTGCTGGTGAATGTCAAAATTGTATGAATATGATTGTCATGCATTAATCAATTAATATAACAATGAAGTTTAATAATGGTCTATCATAATTACCACTAATTACTAATCAGCAATATCAGCTGCCTGCACTAAACAATGCAATACAAGCGTGTACAATGGAAACAATGCTAGTTGATTGTGTTCTTTGTTTTTTTGTTCAGCAGTTGGCACCGCTGAGTAACGGTAATCTTTGTTTATCTCATCTTTTTTCGACATATTCAAGTATGTAAAGATAAGTATACGGCATCTGACGACATCTATATAGGTATACTTTCTATCAATCTCTCTACTTATTTGTCCCTGTTTGCACCAATCATTGACAGTCATTGTAGTCATTGCCAGTCATTTCCGGTCATTTCTAGTATATACTTCTGAGTAGAGAGACTCAAGGGAGAGAGTGGCAATTGAAATCGCTCCTAATTGGAGATGTAGGTATGGCGGCCATCTTGGACACAAACTCAGCACAAACACAGTACTACTCTGTACTACCAGCGTACTCTGTCGTCTGTGCGAGGACAGCTGACTTTGTTTACTGTTTCATACGTGTTTTAAAAGTGTATCTCAAATTCATCAAAATTCATTTGATAATCATGTGAAGTGCAATTGCAGTTATTATTAATAAACTCGAATATATATCCTCACACAGACGGTCGAGTACGCTGAGTAGTACAGAGTAGTACTGTGTTTGTGCCGAGTTTGTGTCCAAGATGGCCGCCATACCTACATCTCCAATTAGGAGCGATTTCAATTGCTACTCTCTCCCTTGAGTCTCTCTACTTCTGAGTTCTTCACACGGTTCTGCACGGTTCGCAGTTCACAGCTGTTCACAGTGGTTCACGGTTCTTGGAGATATCTATCAGCTGATTGAGCTAATTAGGCTCTGTTTACCTTTTGCGAAAATGGCGGCTGCAATGGACATTGACGACGAAGCGATCGATATTCCTGCTTCTAGCAGCACAAAATGCGAAAAAAAACGCTTTGAAGTGAAAAAAGTGAGTATCAAAATTTCCCCCATTAATCCTACGAAATGTAAAACATGTCGGTTTTTTCTCGAGCTGTGAGTTTCATGGAAAAGTATTTGAACCTAACCTCAAATTCGCGTTGTCATTGTTATATTCGTCAATTTTTTGTAATGTTTTTATTGTTTTGGAGTCATTTGTTAAAAATGGATATTTTTGTTTTGTCCTAGTGGAATGCGGTTGCCTTGTGGGCGTGGGGTGAGTAGGTTTTTATTGATTTTTTTTTTAATTTGTCGAATTTGTGTATGAGAAAATCATTGTAATAATTAGATGTTTATTTTATTTATATAATATTAAAAAGTACAGCATAATTATGATTTATATTTTAATTGTATATGTCCAACATTTTTTTTTTTATTTTATTAAATATTTCATTATTCTTACATTTCAATTTTTGTATCATATTTTTTTTGTTTCATTTTTCAAAAGTTTATTCCATACAAATATTGAATAGAGATAAAAAAAAATATAAAGGAAATAATTCTGTAGTATTGTGGTTTTTATGCAGATATACATCTTCGGTTTTTTTTAACGATCTAGAATTTGTCATCGAATTTTGAGATACGGAAATTTATTAACTTGAATGTAAAAAAAACTATGATATTCTGGGACGGAAAATATTTCCAAGCAAATTGAAAGATTTAACTTAAATTAAGAACCATTTTTATTGATTTACCAATGTTATACGAAATAAGTTTTAAAAAAAGTATAATTACGTACCGAATATTTGAATACATTATATTCAATATTTTGACTTGGATAAACAATATCAAAAATTACTCGAATTCGAATAAATATCACGATAAATTTATTGAAAAACAATGATAATCCATTATTTTCATTATCACTTCATTTTCAATCATTAAATTTTAATTATTTCATTATTGTAAGTATTAAGTAAAAATGTTCAAAAGATATGCAAGAATACAAGAGTGTATTTATTTTGTAAAATTGTGGTTTTTAGTCTATATCTAGATTTTTATGAAAATTCGGAATTCGCCATCGAATTTCAACATCTTTTAATTTTGTTTTTTTAAATGCAAAGAAAATTTTGATATTCTGGAATAGTGGAATTTTTCGATATGAATTGAATGATTTCACAAAAACTTAAGAGCATTTTTGATTAAAATCAATGTTTTACAAAATGTGTTATACCAAAATATATGATAATATACGTTTTTATTAACAATAAATTTTCTCATACATTATTTATTATTATTGATAAAATATGATTATTATGATTATACTTTAATTAGTAGTTGCATATTATTATATTATCAAATAATAATTATTCATCATTACGCATCAAAAATTAATTAATGGACAATGTAGTGTAATGTAATATAGATGAAGAATGGTGAAAAATAACTAAAATTTTAATAAATATTAAAATTTGATAGAAGATTATAATAATACAACTATTATTTTATTTTAATAGTATATTAATTATTATAAATGTATTCCATTACAAGTAAAATAAATATATTAGAGAAATAAAAAACAGATAAATTTGACTATCATAAATACTGCATAAAATTACTATAAAATAAATGAGAAGATGCAACAAGAACAAATAAACATGAAAGAAACTAATATTAAAAAACATAAGTTACTGTAAAATATATGTTTTTTTTTTCTTAAGACTGGAATGATATGCAAAAAGTTACACAAACATTTGTCCAATTTTAAAGAAGTGAAATTTTAAAAAATATAGTTCTTTTATTCGAGAATGTGCAAAATATGAAACACTTTTAAAAAAGCAAATGAGAATTGAAATTATGAAAAAATAATCTAAATAATTGGAAAAAGTATTTAAAATTGAAACACATAAAACTGATGAATACTAAAACAAAATTTTTTTTTACTGAAATACTAAAATGACTATGAAAAAATATAATAAATATAAATAACAAGATAAAAGTACTAAATAATATTGTTACTATGTTAACCAGACTCAAGTTATAAAAATTATGAAAAACAACATTAAAATATTAAAAATTACAAAAAGCTTTTTAAACCTTAAAAATATACAAAGAAAAAAGAAAAGAAAAAATGCATTAATTGAAATAAAAACCACATTTTTTTAAGGCTCAAGTAGTGAAGAAAATTTGAAAATATATGAATTATCGAAAACATGTTGAAAATAACAAAAAACTAATAAGAGAAAAAAAATAAAGGAAGGAAAATGAAAGAAAATAATAACAATTAAAAACTACTAGAAAATAATTTTTTTTTCAATAAAAAATTCAAAACGCTGTAATGAAAACCTTCAAAAATTATATTGAAATATATGGAATTACAAAAAGCTACTCTAATACAAAAAAATCGTACTTAAATAAAATACAAACAACTATATAAAACTACTAAATGATATTATTATGTTCGAAGACTTACAAGTATTGGAAAATTTCCAAAAATAACGAGAAACACATCAAATTACAAAATATACTTGAAATAATTAAATAATAAAAGCAGAAACAAAGAGAAATACATGTAATTGATAAAAACAATTGAAAATCATTTAAAAAAATGACTTTTGTTCCAGATATCGTTGTTGATAACTGTGCCATTTGTCGCAATCACATAATGGACCTGTGCATTGAATGTCAAGCAAATCAAGCATCTGCAACAAGCGAAGAATGCACCGTGGCTTGGGGCGTTTGTAATGTATGTTTTATCTCTTTTCATTAAAATTTTTAAATTTATTTTACTATATTTGTCTAATAGCAGAGTTAAAATTTTTTATACTTATTTCATTATGTTTTTTAAGATAATAATGCATTTGGATTTTGGAGTTTATGTAGTAAAAACAAACTTGAATGATGTATTTTTAATAATAAACAAGTTACAATTTTTCATCAGTCCAAAATAGCAATCATTTGAAATACAATTATAATTTTTTTTTTTTTTTAAGTTTTATTATATACCTAATGACTATAAATTGTAATTTTATTTTTTATTCAAATTTCAGAAAAGAGTTCCAAATTCTTAAATTATTCAAATTTTCATATAATTTATTCTAATTTTGACAGAGATAAAGACTGAAAAACCAATTGATATACATTCATAACAAATTTTATTTATTTATTTTTTTTTACAGCATGCTTTTCATTTCCACTGCATCTCTCGTTGGCTGAAAACTCGACAAGTCTGCCCCCTAGATAATCGTGAATGGGAATTCCAAAAGTGAGTAAAATTTCATTTCTATTTTTTTTCTGGTCAAAAAGTGGGCTATTAAATTGATCCGAATTTTGTTTTCTTTACAGATACGGTCATTAGTTACAACATCGATCCTTTTTTTTCAAAAATTTTGTTAAATTAATTTCTGAAACCAGTGTTTTAAAATAAATAAATAAATCCGGACTAAGGACTGTAATGCTTAGAAAAAACGAATTGTTTCATAATTAAGTACACCGAATATAATTTTTTCTGACAAAGTTTGTAACTTATATTTACGAGAAACCAAATGAAAAATTATACTTAAATAAGAAATAAATAATCTTTTTTTGCAGAAATCATGGTTTGGAAGTAAAAATTGTTGAATCCTTTTCGCAGATTATTTTTTTTAATGAATTATCATTTTTCGTAAAAGTTAAATTGGAAAAAATGTTTTCTTTTAAAATTGAAATGGAATATTTTAGAATAAAGAGTTTTTTTTTATTTTTTTTTAGGAATTTGACTGTATTTTCCTCTGTAATTTTGCAAAGTAGCCATCGTTGATGGAAAAAGAAAAAAAATGGGTAGCCAAGTTTTTACTCTCGTCGGTTGTAAATGCAAGTTATACAAATCGCATTACTCTCTGGAGGCTCGGAGCGCGCGTGTCCTTCGCTGTTTACCTGAGAATGGGAAATGGAATATAAATACAATTTTCGTTCGTCGCGGCAACGTCGGCGATAGCGGTAGACTGGGGCAACGAAGGCCTCATTTCCGCCGGAAACAGAGCTTTCCCGGCCCCTTCCCAATTCCCCCACCCAATTTTCCAGGCGCCTTTTCCCGCGACGAATCAAACAATGTTGAACGCTCCGTTTCAGCATTTAGCGACGCGTCATTCAAACCTTTTTTTCATAGTACTTTCTGGCATAATATGTTGAATATTAATGGCATATTGTGTGTTTCGTAATTATATTGCAAGTTTAACGATATTGCAAATTTTGTAATTTTAATAGCACTTATTCCAATATTACATAGTGTAAAATGTACTCATATCTGTGTAACTCTTTTTACAGTATTTTTGTGTGAATCAAACTGTATGAATGTACACAAATTTTAAAGTTATAACAAGGAATTATGTATGATTTTTTTAAACATTAGTTCTTGCAAAAACAGAAATAGATATTTACAGTTTTGATATATTAAATTGAGTTCTAAACGGTTTTGTTAGTTTTTTGAAAAATTAGATTAAAGTAGTTAATCTTACTTTTGTTTTCGCTGATCTTCAAAAAAATTTAACAAGTGAACAAAACTATTTCCTAGACAAACCAGAGCGTCAAATCCATCGCCCAATAATGGTGCCATATTATCAGTTATGGTTAACCAATTTGCTTCCTGAAAAACTGAAAATCAATCCAAAAACTTCCAGAAATCAAAAGAAAATGAAAAGAAGATTTTACAAAAATTTTTAATAAAAACATAACTCCATAAGACGGATATCATTCAAAATATCGCAAAAATTTCCGTACAAGAGATGTATGCAAGAACAGTAAAAACTTTAATTTTAAATAAACACAGTTGCATATTATTTGCACATAAAATTATTCCAATCTAGATATTTATGTTTGTATTTTGAAGTATATATAAAGAAATTCTACTTAATTAAATCAAATATATTTTCCAATATACTATTCACAATGTCTGAATTTTTCTTTAAAGGACATATTTTTTTGAAAGTTGATACGATTTCAGAATCTTAAAAATTATCATTTTTAGAACATTTCTACAACATGTTTTTTCAAATTCAACCATTTTCATCAAATGTCTAATAATTTTTTTAGTAAAATTTTTTTCTACCAAAACGTTACGTAGTATACTTTTCGAAAAATTCCAAATGAACTTTTCCTGAATATTTTAATCAAATTTCACTGAGTTTGAAATTTTTCTAATTTTTTGATAACTAACATTCCCTTTTCAAATAAAGCACTCCAAGAATAGTCAGACCAAACGCAAAATGCATGTGTTATTTTTTTTAAAAGGCTTTGCAAAATTTTAAGTCAAATCCATATCTAATCAAAGTAATATAAAAGGCATATTACTTTTTTCATAGGAATCTGAAAAAAATCACAGATCCATCTTACATACAATTATTGAGAATACAACCAAGTTTTTTATACAAGTTTATTACATTATAATTTTTATGCCTTCTCCAATATTTCAAAAATAATTTCTTTCCCAACATATTCATATGATTCATACGTTTTCCAGAAATCTATTGAATTTTCAAATTATTATTCTAGACTTGACACTTTCATATCTGAAATACGTAATTTTTTCAAACTTTTTCCGAATCATACCAATGTCAACTTTTTCAAAAAAAAATTTTTATTCCAAATTTTCGAATAATCGGAACTTTGGACGTGAATTATTCGAAAGATTTGGAATAAAATATGGTATTGCAAGTTTTGGAAATGTCTTATTTGACGAAACTTACAATAATATACTATTTTTATTACTGATACAGTTTTCTGAAAATCATTTCAAAATATTTGTATCGAAATGCCAAATTTTCAGATTTATAAGAATAATACGTATATCCCTTTTTCAGTAGAATAGATCAAAAATAGTCAGACTGCATGCAACATACTCAAAAATATATCAAACAAATTTTCGATGCTGTTTCCCTGATATTTCCACAATTTTTGAGGCCTTAAAAAAAACTGTAGTTGAATGTTTATCCAAGTCTTGAGCGACTAAAATTTTATTTTTAAAAGTTTCTGCATGTTCCTTATCTAGTAGAATAATTGATGATGAACTATCACACAATGACTTGGATGAAAACTTGATGAACAAAATTGATGAAAATGAATTTAATGAATGGAACATTCAATGTAGTAACTACATATACCTCAATTCAGAAATTACAAAGTAAAAGAATGTAAAACCCTCTGTTACTTGAAGACGTTTTAAATTATGGGTGAGTTTGATACAATCTGATGTACATTATCTATAGATACTTAAAAATTAGAATTTCTAATCGTTTCCATTTTAATATACATCGTTTCCTTAAATCCTATCTTGCACAATGGTATGATGAATGTTATTTTCTTAACCAAATCTTCCGTATTTTGCCACCAATTTTAATCAAGACTGCAATAAATATTGTGAAGTGTTGAATAATAGTATATTTTCACTTCGACCCTTTCTGTCGATAAAAGTTTGGAACTCGATATAGTTGATGATGTTGAAGAAGTTGATGAATAAATAACATATGTTTTTTCGCTCTTTGATACATGTTTTTTTCTATTATTGATGAGTCATTTCATCTCAAATCGTTCAAGTAATTCAAATTAGGTCTTATTTTTTACGCAAAAAATTTGGTTTGCAACCTCTTTATCAAAATTACTAAGACACGTATTTCTTCTTTTACCTTGGATTCCAGTTGTTTCGTCGTAGAAAATTTTTGTTATATCGGCTAAAAAAATTGATTTTCCTCAATCCCGACTTTTCTTCATAATTCAATAACTCAGCCAAAAATTGCCCATCAGCAATAATTTACAATAAAAAAATTACCTTGCAATCGTAATTTTTATTAAAAAATCATGAACGATATTCCTTGCAGAGTTTCATTGAAATTCACATTTTTCCCTTACAACGTGCAATCTGGATTTTTTCAAGAGGGAAAAAGTCGAAGGCGAATAATGGAAAAATGGATCATCGAATGTTAAAGTCATGAGGGGCATATTTTTCGAGGGCTTTGTTTCCGGCGCGGATTTAAGCGACCAGGCCAAATAAGCAAATACAAGTGTACAGCCGCGGGGATTTGGCTGCGGGTGCGATAAGTCGCGGAAAACTCGGGAAACTGCAAGTCCTGAAAACCCGCTTTTCAGGTACGGGAAATTCCATGTTGAAACTCTGAAAAAAGAATTCTTTTCATTGTGAAAGAACATCATTTTTTTTTTAAGTTATTCTCATTATATAAATTATATAACATAAATAAAATATATTGTGCATAAAAGTTGTAAAGAAAATGTTGGGACGTTTTCAGTGACCAAATAATTTTCATAAACCCTATGAGGATGTGAAATGAAAAACAGTGAATATTTTACAGGGGATGATGTAAAAGAATTCAAGCTGTTTTAAAAAATGAAGAATACTGAAAAAAAGGGAAATGGCTGTTTGGCATGGAATGATATGGGAAATTTTCGCTGTTTTGAAAAGGGCGATGACGGGGATCTTGATACATCCGACAAACACAGATATCCTGCGAGTCAACTTTTCTTTTTCTTTTCTTCCACCCGCCTTCAAGATTTATCGAAATCTCTCCGATGCACATAGTTTTTAGGATGACGTATTTCTTGAAATATTGCAGCTTTTGCCAAAAAGAGAGAAAAACTTTTCTACAGGATGCAACACTTTGATAGAATTATGAAACTTCTAATTATTCTACTTTTCTCGATCGATCAATTGAAGTTTAATTGAAAATTTTATTTATCTAACGCACACAATTTACAGTAACTTTTATCTGTGCACTGTAAAAAAGGACTATATTGTGAGAAAATTATTCCAGAACCACGTAACATGGAAAATGATATTTTATGCATGTACTGGAGCTTGACCTGAAAATTTTGTATTGGTTTCCTCATAGCACTTGGTAATTACTCAAAACTTTTCGTAGTTTATTACTATTCTTTCTTTCGTGAAGTTTTGCAATTTCCGTCGTAACTTTCCATTTACGCCAAAGCGGATAGCGAGTTCCTCAGCGACGGGAAAGATAAAAATCGATGTGTATAAAATTGCGCCCGAATCGAACTTTGCCTAGAAAAGCTTTTTGTTTGATGAAGCGTTTGGCAAAAGATGGCAAAAAGATGGGTTTTACTTGAATTTTACGAGTTTAAGATGCGACTGGTTTTGAATAATCACTGAGAAAAAAAATAGTGGTTTAAGTTGACGCATGAGAAAAATTGCAAGATTATATGAAATTTTGCTTTATTTTATTTATTTTTCGTATGTAGTGGCGCAGTTTAAAATTTACGTATTTTTCGTTTTTGTATGTATTGAAAAAAATTTATACAGCATATATTCATAGGTGACTTTTCGTATCAAAGGGAAAAATCCAGTATTCTTACGGGGGCAAAGTTTTGCGTACGAGCGAAGCGAGTGAGAAATTTTAGCGAGTTGGTAAACAATCAAGTGTGTGATAGTGAAAAATATCATTTTTGTTTCTATTATCGAACAGTTTTCAACAATTAGGATTGAAAAATTATCTTGCATGAACGTAGATTGTCAATCATTCGATTATTGGCAGCTTGGAATTCGACATTTCATAGTTTGATAATACATGGTATTTTTTTCATTAATAAAATTTTTTCAAATATTCTTCTACCCTTACAGATTTGAACTACTTGTATAGATTTCTATGTCGATTTCAAGGATTTAAAGAATACTCAAGTTTCAGTATTGTTCTACTAGTTTTTTTTAGAAAACCAGCAGATACTAAAAAAATACGAAAAAATTAAAACTACAAAAATCTATGAAATACTTTAAATCATTAAATATTTCAATCCTCAACAAAATTTAGAAGAATAATAGATATTTACAAAAAACTAGAATATCGTACGAAATTTTTAAAAATGTCAAGGCAAGGAAATACTTAAATTGTTAGTAGTACATGAAATAATAGATAACAATATGAAGAAACAGTTTTTTGGAAAATATATGAAAATACTTCGAATCTACCATATTCTCAACCCTAGAGTATTGAATTTTAGAAGTAGATAATTATTTGTAGATTTCCATAAAAATACTCTTAGTATTCGTCAAAAGTCAGAATAATTTTTACTCTTTTAGGAGTGAAATTTCACTTCTTTCGAGTGACTTTTTACTGTAAAAAAGTAAAAAATCACTCCAAGTTTAAGTGATTGTATTCTGACTCGATGTGGAGTGAAAATTTACTCTAAAAGAGTGCATTATTACTCTAAGATAAGTTGGGCTCCAACTCCAAAATTCAAGAAAGTTTTCACTCTATAAAATGAGTTGATTTTCACTCTAAAGGAAGTAAAATTTTACTACTTTCAAGTGACTTGTTACTCTAAAAAAGTGAAAAATCACTCCAAGTTTCAGTTTCAGTATTCAGACTTAATGTAGAGTGAAAAATTCTCTCTAAAAAAATAAATCGTCATTCTTAGATGAATTGAATTCAACTCCTCAATTCTAGTAAGATTTCACTCTATAAAAAGAGACGATTTCAATCTGAAAGAAGTGAAATTTCACTACTTTCGAGTGGCTTTTAATTCTATAAAGTGATGGTGAATTTCACCCTTTATTTCTATTAAGATTCCTTTCTAAAAAAAAAGTTAAGTTTTACTCTAGGGAAAGTGAAATTTTTCTTTTTTCGAGTGATTTTTCATTCGAGAAAAGTAAAAAAATTCATTCAAGTTCAAGTGACAGTATTCTTATTCGATGTAGAGTGAATTATCACTCCTAGAGAAGTTGAATTCAACTCCTCAATGCCAGTAAGATTTCACTCTAAAAAGTGAGTTGATTTTCGCACTAAAAGAAGTGAAATTCCACTACTTTCGAGAGACTTTACTCCAAAAAGGTGAAAACTCACTCCAAGTTTGAGTGGCAGTATTTTGATTCAATTGAAAAAATTCACTTTAAAAGAATGAACTGTCACTCTTAAGTATGTTAGATTTCACTCTTTAATTCTATTAAGATTCCTCCTAAAAATGAGTTTTTTAGAGTTTTCACTTTAAAGAAGTAAAAAAGCATTCAAAATTTAAGTAAGAGTATTCTGACATGATGTGGAGTGAAAATTCACTCTAAAAGAGCGAATCATCACAGTTAATTTCTGCTCTAAAGCAGTGAAATTTCACTAATTTCGAGTGACCCTTTACTCCGAAAAAGTGAAAAGTCACTTCCAGTTTGAGTGGGGGTATTTTTACTACATGAAGAGTGAAAATTAGTTCCAAGTTTAAGTGGCAGTATTTTGATTCAATTTAGAAAATTCACTCTAGAAGAGTGAAATGTCACTCCTGGTTATGTTGGATTTCATTCTTTAATTCTGTTAAGATTCCTTCCAAAAAATGAGTCAAGTTTCACTCTATTAGAGGAGTGAATTTGCACTACTTCCAAGTGATTCGGTTGTCACTCTGAATAAGGAAAAATCATTCAAAGAGTGGATTGTCTTGAACTCCTGAATTCGTCTAAGATTCAACCCTGAACATAAGTTGATTTTCACTCTAAAAGGAGTGAAATTTCGCTACTTTCGAGTGACTTTCAACTTCTAAAAGTGAAAACTCACTCCAAGTTGCAGTGGCAGTATTGTTACTCAAAATTAAGTAAAAATTCACTCCAAGTAATAAAGACAGTTCAAATATCAAAAAAACAAAAATCGAAAATTCTTGAAAGTTCGTACATCTAAGAACCAACTCCAAAGTCTAAATTGAAGGATCGGAAAATCAGTGAAGAAACAGCCAAGTGAAATCAAAATCGAACTGTTGGTTGGACAAACTTGGAACTGAATTTTTGCGAATTCCTGGAGTAGACGGGAAATGTAGCCGATGCGGGCCATCGAGTCCAGGAGTAGTACTAGATGGTCTAAGTAAATCAGGGGCCTTTGGGTTGAGTACAAGCAACAAAGGGTTGCTAAGAGCTCTCGATCTGCTCCAGGTACAGCTTCCAGCTCCTGTTGCTGATGCAACACACTTCCCCAACCCCTCCATATCTTGCCCTCGCCGATGACATGATTGCCATCAAAATGTGTTTACCGTAAACTGTATCAAACTATTGATGTACGCGTCTCTCTCGTCTCCGGGAGTACACTTTTTACCTGGCGTTTTACCCGTAATTCCGGTCAGTCTCCACCAGAGTCCTTTTTTTCCATTAAAGATGTATTTTTTTTCCTCAGCTTCCTTCTATCAGAAAACCACGGAAATTCGATTCTTCTTTTTATCATTAAAATGAATTTAAATCAGGAAAAGTATTATTTTTGTTAGACTTTGAATAACATTTTTATACCCTTTCAATTCATTAGGGTGAATTTTCACTCTAAATTAAGGCAAAATATTGTCACTCAAACTTAGAGTGATTTTTTACTTTTTTAGAGTGAAAAGTCACTCCTAGGTAGTGAAACTTCACTTCTCTTAGAGTGAAATTCAACTTCTCTTAGAGTGAAGATTTATTCTTTCAGAGTGAAGAGTCACTTCTAAGTATGTAGTGAAACATCACTCCTCTTAGGGTGAAATTCAACTTCTCTTAGAGTGAAGATTTATTCTTTCTGAGTGAAGAGTCATCCTTAAGTAGTGAAACTTCACTCCTTTTAGAGTGAAATTTAACTTTTCTCAGAATGAGAATTCATTCTTTTGGAGTAAATTTTCACTCCATGTTAGAGTGGCAGTATTTTCACTCGATGAGGTCAAAAATCGAGTCAAAATACTCCCACTTGAACTTTTACTTTTTTAGAGTGAAAAGCTACTCCTATGTAGTGAACCTTCACTCCTCTTAGAGTGAAATTTAACTCATTCTTGGAGTAAAATCTGAGTAGAATTTAGAGTGAAATTTAACTTCTCTTAGAGTGAGATTCATTCTTTTTGAGTGAATTTTTACTCCATGTTAGAGTGGCAGTATTCTGACTTAATGCAGAGTGAAAATTCACTCCAAGAAATCAAGAAAGTGTAGCCCTTAAAATTGTACAAATACTGAAAAAACACTCAAAATTAAAAGTACTTGAAAAACAGAGATTAATGGGACAAAAATGAACACAAATTTTGGTAATAAAATTTAATTAACCTTTCAATTCGTTAGAGTGAATTTTCACTCTTAATCGAGCCAAAATACTTCCACTCATATTTAGAGTAATTTTTCACTTATTAAGAGTGAAAAGACACTCTAAAGTAGTGAAACTTTATTCCTCTTAGAGCGAAATTCAATTAATTTTTTTAGAGTGAAATCTGAGTAGAATTTGGAGTGAAATTCAACTTCTCCTAGAGTGAAATTCAATTCATCTTTTAGAGTGAAATCTGAGTAGAATTTGGAGTGAAACTCAACTTTTCTTAGAGTGAGATTCAATTCATTTTTTGGAGTGAAATCTGAGTAGAATTTAGAGCGAAATTTAACTTCTCTTAGAGTGAAATTCAACTTTTCGTAGAGTGAGATTCATTCTTTTCGAGTGAATTTTTACTCCATGTTAGAGTGGCAGTATTCTGACTTAATGCAGAGTGAAAATTCACTCCAATAAATCAAGAAAGTGGAGTCCTTGAAATTGTACAACTACTGAAAGAACACTCAAACTTAAAAGTACTTTAAAAACAGAGATAAATGGGACAAAAATGAACACAAATTTTGGTAATAAAATTTAATTAACCTTTCAATTCCTTAGAGTGAATTTTCACTCTTAATTGAGCCAAAATACTTCCACTCGTACTTGGAGTAATTTTTCACTTATTAAGAGTGAAAAGACACTCCAAAGTAGTGAAACATTATTCCTCTTAGAGCGAAATTCAATTTTTTTTTTTTAGAGTGAAACTCGAGTAGAATTTAAAGTGAAATTCAACTTTTCTCAGAGTGAGGATTTGTTCTTTTAGAGTGAATTTTCACTCCAGGTTAGAGGGTGAGTATTTTGACTCGATGGAGAGTGAAAAGTCACTCCTAAGCAGTGAAACGTCACTCCTCTTGGAGTGAAATTTAACTTTTTTTTCAGAGTGAAATCTAAACAGAATTTTAGATTGAAATTTAACTCTTTTTAGAGAGAAATTTTACTTTTCTTAGAATGAAATTTAACTTTTCTCAGAGTGAGGATTCATTCTTTTAGAGTGAATTTTCACTCCATGTTTGAGTGGCAGTATTTTGAGAGTGAAAAGTCACTCCAAGAAATTCAGAAAGTATAGTCTTTCGAATTGTACAAGTACTGAAAGCACACTCCAAAAATAAAAGTACTTGAAATACACAAATACATAGAATGAAAATGAACCCAACTTTTGTTAATAAAATTTAATTATCTGTACAGTGATGATTATTTTGTCAAGGCTTGAACTGCAGATTTTAAGAGAAAGCTTGATTGTCTTTATTCAAAAATGATAGCAATAGTGTGGCCTGAATTTGTAGCAGCTCTTCCAAACCTCGAACAGACAAATAGCCGAATGAAATCTATAAAAAATCGCTAAAGGCATGGAAACGTGAGTTATGATGGTCCAGGCCCAGACTCCATAGAAACGCAAGTGATCAGGACGAGCGTCTGCACGTGATTTCTCCAGCGTATTGACAATCCAAAGTGAAATGTTCACCATTATAAGAAACGTTATGAGCTCTTTTCCTGGCTTTTTGCTTGTCGTTGAACGCTTCCTTCGTGCAATCTGTGGTCAGATTCAAAATAAAAAAATTTTCCAAACTTTCTATCCTGGAACCTAAAAAAGTCTCAATAGAAAATTTGATCCATCCATCAGTTTCGCAGCAAATTATAAATGTTCGCGTTGAAATTCAACGAAACCGCGACTGAAATTAGTCGCGCCGTCGTAACGGAAAAACAAGGAAAAAAGAGGGAAAAGCGAGTTCGAGGATAAGTCGAATTAAAGGAAGATACGTCGCTATCTCTCATCCCTCGTTTTCTTGTGTCGTCGCTCTCGGATTTATTTTCTTTTTCTTTGCATTTCCCTATCTATCCGAGGCAAGTTTCACCTTGATGAGCAAAGTTTGCGCGGTGCTTTGCAGCAAAGCCAGAAAGTCGGCTGTGAGGGAGAGCCCCCAGGTGGGACCGGTCGACAGGATTCCCCCGACGGCCCCGAAAAGACAGTGGAGGTACACCCCTGCCTGCGCCGCAGTCAATAAAGTGGCGTCGAGGTGCGGGGGCGTCGTCTCACGTTCCTTCAAAGCACGGAGTTTCAGCGCTGCCCCGCTAGAAGCGAGCCCCCCTAAGGCAGAAAACGCCAAGTTCAGACCAAGGGACGAAAATCGAATTTTTCAAGCCCTCCGGAAGGTGCATAGTCAATATATATTAGACTTCGAAGACGCTTAAATGATTGCTCTCTTCTACCAAATTTTAGCATCTTACTTCCATTTGCATACATTTCTACTATTTTTACTATATTTTTAGGAAAAACTCTAATAGTGCAGTAAAAATATGAAGGACATAGCATTAAGTTTTTGGGTCCATAAGACCATAGTCGATATGAAAAAAGTATGCATCGTTTCTGTAAGAAAAAAGGAACAATTTTATTGTTTGTAAGAGGCCCTGACATAGAAAACAGGATTTTCACACCAAGGGATGAAAATCGAATTTTTTAAGCCATTGGGAGACTGCATAATCAGTATTTTAGCTTTTGGGGACACTTGAAAAATAGCGATTAAAACATTTTGTACTTTAATTTTTTGTTCTACTTTCAAACATACATTAAAAAAATTGTCGATAAAGTACTGAAATATTGTTAATGCTATCATGAAATTGAAAAAGAAAAATAGTTGTTCATTTTTTTTTTTGCATGAAAAGACGAAATAACATTTTTTTATCATAGAAGCTTCTAACACAGAAAACGGGATTTTCACACCAAGGGCTGCAAAAAGGAATTTTTTAAGCCCTTGGGAAGGTGTATAAACAGAATATTTTCATTTCGAGACACCTAAAGGATGTCTTAAGCTCGAAATAATATTTTTACGTATTTTAATTATATTTTTAGAGTAAAATGTAAAAAATATAGCAAGAATATCATGAAAAAAGTATAATATTTCACCCAAAAAACTGTGCTTCTTTGTACGTTTTTATATACTTATTATATTTTAAGGAAAAACGTTAAAGAATATAGATGAAATATCATTAATAGGATATTGAATAATTGTTGATAGAATAATGGACTTGAAGAATTGAGGAAACAAATTATAGATTGTTTTTATATAAAAAAGAAGAAGAAACGTTTTTCATCATAGAAGCTCTTTACTCAGAAAACGGGATTTTCTCACCGAGGGATGAAAATCGAGTTTTTCAAGCCCTTTGGATGGAGCGTAATCAGTATATTCGATTTTGATTACACTTGAAGGATTAGTGCTTTATGCACGAAATTTTGGTATATTACTTCTACTTGCATACTTTTTAGTATTTTTTCTACATTTTTAGGAAAACCTGTAAAAATGCAGTAAAAATGTTATTTATTTTTTATAAGACCATAGTCAAAATGGAAAAAAAGTATGTATTGCTTTTGTAAAAAAAAGGTAACAATTTTTTTCTGAAGTCCCTGACACAGAAAACAGGTTTTTATACACCAAGGGCTGAAAATCGAATTTTTCAAGCCCTCGAGAGGGTGCATTATCAGAATATTTGCTTTTGAAGACAACAAGTTTTTTTTCCCGTAAAAGCCTGAGGTAGAAAAAAACCTTTTTCACACCAAGGGCCAAAAAATCCAGTTTTCAAAAAAAAAAAAAATTACGCACTGTTCTAATGTAAAGACGAGAGACAATAAAATTTTTCATCCCCACCTGTAATAAGAATAACAATTTCCAAGCAAGTCACTTGTTCGATAGCCAAATTTGGGTTGGCTTTTTTCAGTACGAAAAACATGATCAGGCTCAAGACTGTGGCTGAAAGAACCAAAATTCCACCCAAAAGTCCCCTGAAAATGCAATATTTTCAGAATATATAACATTTTTCAATAACTGTTAGTATATATATATATATAGTTACAGGACCATAAAATAAAATATACTTGTGTGCACTTCCACAGTCGATGCTCAATTGATGGGAAAGCCTCGATTCGCATTTTGGGACAACAGGTTCATCAACCTAATAAATATTTATTATAAAAAAAAATTGTAGCAGGGACAATATTCCATTCATTAGAAATATTCGAATAGATTGATTAAACATTTTATAATAAATACAGATAACTACCTCAATAATTTAATAATAGTTGATGTAAGTAAAAATTTATTGTACATTATTTGTTAATTTTATGATCAATATTATTATTAAATATTAAATGTTCGAAATGTATGAACAGATATTTTTTTTATCGGATTCGGGAATTATTTTTCAAAAAATGGGTGATAGTGTCAGAGAATATTGTGAAAAAAATTGAAAATTTGAGAATATTTGTAATTCTGACCCTCTTCCACATTTCGTAGAGAATGAATGCACAGATTAAGCTGAACTCGATCGTGCATGGAAAAAGGAAAGGGCTTGCATCGGTGAGCAAAGTTTCCAGGATGCCGTCGTCACCCTCGTCCGCGTGTTCCAATTGAGCGATCTCGTGCCGCGTTTCCACCACCAAAGCCTGCGAATACCAAATCACGACACTGTTTTCCATATCACTATTTCAAACGGAAAACTTTCTGAAATGCTGGAAAATGCTTCGGCAGGAAAATCAATAGCATGTGTCCTAAAATAAGTGTGCCGTATAGTGACACCTTTCGAAATAAAAGAGATTCGGGGAGTTTCTGCAAATCGAGAGAAATTTGGAAAATGAGAAGTTTTTGGAAAAATTGAGATTTATTGTAGATTTGTTTGTAAAGGAAGAAGTGGTAAAATAATTGTTTTATACCATATGTCTGCAATTCGAGAAAATAAATCTAATGTTGAGAACGTGATATTTTTTTTATTATTTAAAGGATTGTTTAGTATATCTGCAAATTTTCGTTTTTTTTAGGATGTATAAAATGTTGTGCGGTATTAGTTCTAGTTTTTTTTCTATATTTTTACTTTTTATTTGTACTTTGTTCAATAGATTTCAGGAATTTAATGCACTAGAATTGAAAGTTCATCAAATTTTTGAATTTTTGGGGATTTTTTAGGAAATAGTGTCTATGTAGATTTTTATTTCTTTTAGTTTTTTTGATACTTTTCAGTTTATCTACGATTTAGAGGATTGTTCTGCATTTCTGAAACTATTCGGGTTTTTCAGGATATAAAAAATGTTGCAAGATTTTCAAGTATTTTATAAATTTGTATTCATTTTCTGTACATTGTTGAATAGATTTCAAGAATTTCGATGATCTAGATTTCGAGGTTCAATAAATTTTCTGTATTCGTAAGGATTTTTCAGGAAATTGCGTCTATGTAGATTTCTATTTCTTTTAGTTTTTTTGGTAGTTTATAAATACTATTTGTATTTAGAAGTATTTGCGTGATTTTCTAGTATTCTAATACATTTCTAGCAATTTTATATAAATTTTTGTATTTCTAGATTTTGAGGACTCCGAGCTCTAAATTCCGAAGTTCATTACATTTTTCGTGTATCAAAGCATTTTTTAGAAAACAGCGTCTCAATAGATTTTCATACCTTTCAGTATTTTTCGAGTTTCTTCAGTTTTTCTACGATTTGTAAAATCTTACATATTTTAAAATTTCTAAATATATAAATCTCTGTAATTTGATGCGCTAGTAGTTGCATAGATTTTGAATGTTTCATAGATTTACCTTTTTTTCTATATCTGTGTTTTATTTTTTTATTTCCTAGTATTTAAGGAATGTAATAGAAATTTTTAGTTTTTGCAAAGATATCTCTTTCGATTTCCAGAATGAGATTTCCTATAATAAGGAGTTTGAAATAATTTGAAGTATTTCAATTGATTTTGCAGAAAACAGTTTTTTTAATAGACTTAAAGTGTCCTGAATATTTTTTTTTGCAGACCTTACGATTTGAAAATTTTTTTAGTATGTTTATGGACTTTTATGGACATATATTTTTAGAGTTTATAGTTCAAGAAATTTGAAATTTCTTAAATCCTGGAATGACATAAATTTTTAAAGAATTTAAAGGAATTCATAAGTAACTAACTAAAATCTAGTATTTTTAAAAAATTGCATCATTTTTTTGTAAATTGTTAGATAGATTTCAAAAATCTCATGATTTAGATTTAAAAGTTCGATAAGTTTTCTGTATTCGTAAGGATTTTTCACGAAATAGTGTATATGTAGATATTTATTTCTTTAAGTTTTTTTGGTAGTTTTTCAGTCTAGATTTACTTTTTTTTAAATTTAGTTTTTCAGTCTTTTTACGTTCAAAGTATGAATTGTTATTTTCATAGATTTCGAAAATTTCGAACTATAAAATTCGAAGTTTATCACATTTTTCGTGTATTAAAATTTGTCAGAAAACAGTGTTTCAATAGATTTGTATACTTTTCATATTTCTTCAGTTTTTCTGCGATTATAGAAATCTTTCGTATTTTTAAAAGTTGCTATCATACATTAAATTCCTCAAATTCGATATTCTAGTAATTAATGTTGTATAGATTTTTAATATTCCATAGATTTGATTTTTTTTCTACATTTTTGTACTGTCTTTTTTTTTTCCTAGTATCCATAAAATGTTACAGAAATTTTTGGTTTTTGTAAAAATATCTCTTTCGATTTCCAGAATGAGATTTCCTAGAATTAGGAGTCTGAAATAATTTGAAGTGTTTCGATCGTTTTTGCAAAAAACAGTTTTTTTTAATAGATTTAAAGTGCCTTCAATATTTTTTGAATTTTTTACAGACTTTATGATTTGAAAATTTTTCTGGTATGTTTATAGACTTCTATGGACATATATTTTCAGACTATAATGCTCAAGAAATTGAAGTTAGTTTATTCCTGGAATCACATAAATTTTTGAAGAATCTACCAGAATTTATAAGTAACTAACTAAAATCTAGTATTTCAAGTATTTCTCACATCATTTTCTTGTATGAATTATACTAAGGTTTTCTGGCATGATCTATAGATTTTAAAAATCCCGCTATAAATTTCAAGGTCTATAGATTTACAGTGTAATTTCATGTATTTTCATGCGGATTTCTTAAATTCAAGCTTCGCATTGTGAAAAAGCATATTCTTTGTCGATATTTGTACACAAATTACTAATATTTTACACTGTTTCGTCAAAAATTATGAATAAAAAATTTTTCATTCAAATATAAGAATGTTTGAAATTACTTATACATCAGTTTCAGAACATTTCAAAGAAACTTACAAATTACTCTTCAAACTTGACAATTCTGACAAAAGTAACGTGAAAAAAGTAACAGAATTCTCGTTACTCGTTACCAAAAATAAGTAATTCATTCCTGTTATCGTCACTTTTGTTAATGAATGTCAAAACCCATTACATTATCGTTACAATAAAAAATGTTACGTAATGAAGTAACGCGTTACTTTCAAACCCTGGATAAAACTACCCAAAATCAAAAAATTGAAAAATCATCATGCGCTATAGAATAAACAAAAAATATCTGACCTGGAGCCACACGCAGAGATTCGTCGCAATCATGTGCATAAGGCCCAATTTTGCTAAGGCCCCGTGTTTCGTGAGCTCAATATTTTGGCTGTACAAGAAAATAAAGCTCATTTCAGCGATGACTAGAAGAAGTCGAGTTGCTGGTGTGATAGCTCCAACTATTCCAGAAGATATTTCAGCCCCAATTTGCATTCTGGTAATAATTATGGTTTTATAGAAAATTTAATTGATTAGTTTTTTGGTGAAGAATATATTATCTTGTACCCTGTGAAAACGAGGGATCCTGCTCCGAAGCCAACCATTCCAAGACGTAGACTTTAGGTTGTTTACAAAAATAAATAAATCCTATATATTAATAGTCAGCTATATCTTATCAAAGGATTTAATTTTTACGTTCTTGTATATAAAAAAACTGCACAATTTTTCAACTTCATTACCAAAAACTGCCATATTGCTGCGTTTGGTGGGTCTGAAGACTCGTTTTTTCGTTGGTCTCTTTGTGCTCTAGAATCAACTTTTTTTTCAAGCTATTATCAGTCACGCCAAAGTCGAATTTTCCTTCAGAACTCACCTTCGTTTGGGCAATGTCGTAGATGTTTTTGGTCGGTAAAAGGTTTCCCTCGAGGTCCACGTATTTCACTAGCATCCTTTTCACGGCTCTGTCCCTCAAAAGGGTCGTGCACATCGCTATGACAAATCCCACGCTCGCCAAGTACAAATATAGATAGAAACCCTGCGATATCGAATCGTTTTTTTATTTTTCGGAACAAGATTTCACACGTTGAAGGAATTTTTCAATAGAGCAAGTGTTGGTAGCTTGAGATGATTCAATGACGTTGAGTTAGTCTGATGTTGATATCAGGGGTTTTTCCGAAAAATATTTTTCCTTTGGGAAGTCATAATTTTTCATCTTTCACAATATGGTTACAAGAGAGCGATTTTGAAATATTTGACATTTCGGAATTTGAAAGTTATACAAATTTTAGAATCCAGGGTGGCACATTTTTCAAGTTCGTAAATAATGGAATTCGATTTTTTGATTTTTAATTAGTAACTGAGGTTTGAATTATTTTGAATAATACTTTTTGTATTTTTACCACTTTAAGAATTCTCTGATTAAAGTAATATGGGTTACGAATAAATATATAACGAATAATAATATAAGTTACGACAAAATGCATGAAAACGTTAACAATATATTTTTTATAAAGAGAAAAAATGATGAAAACGTAAGCTTACGTAGAAAATATGAATCAGAAAAATTGTTGCAACCCAGTAAATATTAGAGAAAAATAAAAATCTACGAAAATGCTGAATATTGACAAAACATTGAATCTTAGATCATTAAATTCTAGAAATCTATATTAAATCCATATGAAAGTATTAAAAATCTTTCGATTCATACAAACTCTAGAAGAATAATGAAATCAATCGAATTCTATTAAAAAATGTTTTCTAAAAAATTTCGACAAATGCCTCTACGATCTACTAATTTTAGGATGCTGGAGCATCGAATTTTAAAAATACCAGAAATCTATAAAAATTCTAGAAAATGTAGCAGAATCTTCTAAAATTTTCGAAATTCGTAAAAAGAATACGATAATATATAGAAGACGTATAATCTATATGAATGTGATTTTATCATTAATTCTCGAAATTACTGAAAATAGATCGGAATTCACATTTTAAAGCATGAAGTATTTTAAATCTCTGTAGCAATCTTCTAAAATATAAGTAATCTATAAGAAAACTTGGAGTTTCTCCAGAGTTTTGTATATTACACCACAAAAATGTGAAAAAAAAAGTTTACTACTTTACATGCTTACTAGTTTACTAGTTCACTAATTTACGAGGTAACGAGTTTACTAGTTCACTAGATTACTAGATTACTAGTTTTGATTGTACTAGTTAG
This sequence comes from Platygaster robiniae, assembly GCA_028476575.1. Classification (NCBI taxonomy): domain Eukaryota; kingdom Metazoa; phylum Arthropoda; class Insecta; order Hymenoptera; family Platygastridae; genus Platygaster; species Platygaster robiniae. The sequence goes on from CM052022.1 coordinate 1,137,056, forward strand.
TTAACTACTACTAGTTTACTAGTTTAAAAGTTTACTATTATAAATTCTACAAGTTTACTAGTTTACTAAATAACTAATTTACTAGTTTAGTAAATAACTTATTAACTTCTTAACAAGTTAGATTGATAATTTTTTTTCTTTTTCACTTGTTCGCTATTTTTCTGTTTTATAATTTTAGTATTTTGCTAGCTTACTTGTTTACTAGTTTAGTAGTTTACTAGCTTACTAGATTACTAGTTTTGATTTACTTAGCTAGTAAACTACTACTAGTTTATTAGTTTACTAGTTCACTATTACAAATTTGACAAGTTTACTAGTTTACTAAATAACTAATTTATTAGTTTAATAAATTACTAATTCACTTCTTAATACGTTTGATTGATAATTTTTTTTCTTTTTCACTTGTTTGCTATTTTTCTGTTTTATAATTTTAGTATTTTGCTAGCTTACTTGTTTACTAGTTTAGTAGTTTACTAACTTACTAATTTACTAGATTACAAGTTTTGATTTAACTAGCTAGTAAACTACTACTAGTTTATTAGTTTACTAGTTCACTATTACAAATTTGACACGTTTACTAGTTTACTAAATAACTAATTTACTAGTTTAATAAATTACTTATTCACTTCTTAACAAGTTAGATTGATAATTTTTTTTTTATTTTCAACTTGTGTGCTATTTTCCTGTTTTACAATTTTAGTATTTTGTTAGCTTACTTGTTTACTAGTCTAGTAGTTCAATAATAGCTTACTAGTTTACTAAATATCTCTTAATACATAAAAATCATGTAGAAAAAATATTTTTAGCAATTTTGAAAACTTTCCGTACTGAAGCATAATTATTAACATAATACTAGAAATATATATAATTCTAGAAATTAATACAAAAAACGATGAAAATACATCCATTTAATTTCATGCAATTTACCCAATTGAACATAATTTTTATTGTAGAAATAATAAAAAAAAATTAGATAAAAGTATTGGAAGTCTTTACAAAAGAAACTGCCGTTTGAAAAATTAATTCATATTCTCAAAATCATTGAAAGTTTCAATAGTATAGCATTATTTTTCTAAAAATCTTTTGAGCGATCATTAGAAATATTAGAAATATGTAAAAATACTAGAAAATATTACAAAATTTGATTAATAATTTACCATACAAAAACAATATAGATTCATAATGTACCTTTCATCTGTGTGGTTCAAATTTGCTCAAAAATCGCTTTAATATCTAATTTTTTTATTAGTTTGATTTCTAGAGCATTGAATTCCAGAAAGGCTCGTAGAAACCCATATTATTCAATATCAGATAATCTTCAAAGTTGTATAAATACGAAAAGTATCATTTCGAAAAATTCAAACCTCAGTTACTAAATGAAAATCACAAAAATCGAATTCCATTACTTACGAACTTGAAAAATGTGCAACTCTGGATTCTGAAAGTCGTATAACTTTCAAATTCCGAAATGTCAAATATTCCAAAATCGCTTTCTTGTAACCATATTGTCAAAGATGAAAAATCATGAAATCCCGAAGGGAAAATATTTTCCGGAAAAACCCCTCCTGAAAATTCTTTCCGCCTACTCCCCTGAGCATAAATATATCAGAAATTACTAGATTCTTTTCTCAATGAATGCAATCCCGAAAACCCAAGAGAAAGGGAAAATCGCGTCAGCGCAGATACGAATATGGAGCAGCAAGCTTCGCAGTGTTCCGTGAAATAAGCCATTAGCCAAGATTACAGCGAGTAGAATAATTGGCCACGATTTAAGGACGAAGGTAGTGCAGTGATAAGATTATTATAGATCGGCTTCTCGGTCGCGCCGCTTTAATTATAAGATTGTTTGATCACACAACGTGCTCCGTCGCTAAAAGGATAAAGTCGGATCCCAAGTCGGTCGGAATTGCGCCATTTCGCATGCATCGTGTGTGCTCTGCCAATAAAGCGGTCGCGATACGTGAATGAAAAGCGCATATTGGGACAAAGAAAAATTCTTCAATGCTCGATTTACCTGATCCAGGGCAGGAGGAACCTGCTGGCTCACGCTCGAAGTCACGGGAATTGCGATCCCCACGACCACCAGCAATTTCATGTAAAGGGTGCTGATCATCGACATCAATTCCGCGTGCTGCTTCCTTTTTTTACCAGGCTCCTTCTCACCTGAATGATTATTTATTAAACGAACCACCAAGAAAATGAAATTTTGCCCTGTCACATTTTCCAATATCACAGGAAGTTCCTGATCTTTAACTGAAATTCATTCTGTTCATTAAAATATGAACTTCAGAAGCGTCATATCAAAATGGAATTAGGGCGAAGGGATGAAATTGACGGGAAAATTCAAAATTTCAGAATCCTGCCTTTGACTTTGACTTGGTCCATGCACGTCAAGGGAGAAGCCACGGTATCGACAGGCGCGAGTTGCAGCATTTTCCGGTGATGCGAAACATGAGTTTCGACGTTCGTTTCTGGCTTTTCCCGCACCAGGTTCGACGCGTTTTCCGTGACGTGCGGAAAATCCTGATCCTGTGCCACGCACGAAGGCAAGGACATGTTGCTCCCGATCCCCCCGAATAAGGCACTGCCACAGATTTGGCAAACATCGAATTCAGAGTCAGACGATTTTGTAATTCCATCAAATAAAAGTCTATTGCAATTTTTCAGACTTTTATTATTAAAGCTTCAATAATAGTATAGTCATCTATGAAAATTGATGGGTATTTAAGAGTGTTAAAATGAAATGGATAAGAATAATTGTTAATAAGGAAATATGAAATATTAAGTGATATCGAATTCGACTAGTCAATTTTGTATTTCTATCAAATGAAAGTCTATTTCCACTTTTTTAGTACTCTAATTTTAGACTTGAACAATGAAATGGTAATCTATAAGAATAAGAATATCATAGAGGATTTATATGAAACGGATAAAAAAAATTAACTAATACAAAATATTAAGTGTAGGCAAACATCAAATTCAACTAGACAGACGGTTTTGTGATTCTAAAAAATGAAAGTCTATTTCAATTTTTTTAGTACTTCATTATTAACATTTGAACAATAATAAAGTCTTCTATGAAAATTGTTATTGAATAGAGGGTTCATATGAAGCAGATAAAAAATATGAAGAAATAAACAAACATGAAATATTAAGTGATATCGAATTCGACTAGTCAGACAATTTTGTATTTCTATCAAATGAAAGTCTATGGTATTGTAAAAAAAAAACAGTAAAATTCATTTAATACATAGTATCGTTTTTAAGATCGATTATTCGAAAATTCGTTACTGTAATATTCCATACGCGAAGTACAAATGTACCGACAAACAAAAACGTTGGGAAAATTCGAAAATTATTGACTTGCCATCGGCTATCGTTTCGATCTTGTATAGAATTGGCATCGCGCCGGCCTGTTACAGGAGTCAGTAGCGCCGGACATATTAACTCGATGGTTGGGCGTAACTATAATTTTTTATAGATAGTAAACCGGGTGAACCCCAATCGAGGCCGTTGTATTTGAAGGGAGACAGAAAGGAGCTTTCATCCTCTGCTGCTCCGGTGCCCTTTCACAAGTACATTTATATCGAATCGAATACCAGTAGCACGCCAATAAACTTTCTTATTCTTTGCCAACAACAACAGCAACAAATTACATTTCCGTACAACTAATAAGCAGCGAATTTTAAGCAATTCGTTTGGGTAATTGCTAAAATATTCAAATTTTCTATTGCTGTTTTCACATAAACGCGTCTTTCTTGCACTACGGTATGTTCCGAGTCGTCTTAACCAAAAATAAGACCATTCCATAGTGCTCTGTCGGTGAAGCACGCATTTTTACTGTTTTTTTTTTATTTCAAAGTTTTTCAATATGACAGCTTTTGTAAAAACTGACCTCGGTTACAAACTTGGTACTATAGCGCAACTAAAGAATGAATAAAGTTTGGTGTTGCAAATTTTACCCATAAGACGGAATTACCATGTCTGATCCAACTTTTCTCCTACAGATCGATTTTATAATAAAGAAACAATATTTTCAATGTTTCTGTTGCTTGATGGTACATAGTTTGTCGCTGAGATAAGTTTTTGAAAAATAAATTCGTACTCAAATTATAATAAATAAGAAACTGTTTGAATTTCCACATAAGTGCTAGAAGATACCTCTAACTGAATCTTGAAATGAATTAAACGACTTTGCTTGAGTCTAGAACTTTTTTTTTTAATTGAGATACTGAAAATCTGATAAAATTCAGATTCTAGAGTATCTAACATCAGAAATCTGTATTAAAATGGAAAAAATAAAAGATATCAATCAAACTCCTAGAAAATCCAACTAGATTCTAATAATTATAAAAAATATGAAAAATACTCCAAGTACGAGAGATGGATAAAATACTAAATATTAATGTAGATATATCCTTGAATGTAATTATTATTGGCGAATTCAATGAAATTCATGGGTGTTGAAAAGATACAAATGAACTGAAAGTTTTAATATCTGTGAAATACTCAACACCTATGGAGATACTGCTTGGATGAAAGTTTATTGAAGTAGTGACATACTACTAAATTTTAGTTTCTAGAGTATGAAACTCTAGGAATCTCTGCGATGATTATAAATAATACTAGATATTTATTGGAAACCGAAAAAATCTCACCAAATGTTAATAAAATGTTGAAAGAACATGAAAAATACTCTTAATACTAGAAATAAATAAAATATTGGAATTTGATGTAGAAATCTTCATTCAATAACTTCAAGGTTACCAAATATCTCTAAGACCTTGAATTCTAATCTAAGGCATATTTACAAATCTGAATATCTGATCAATATATCCAAATTCATAAAAATGCCAGAAAATGGTTTTGACTGTAATAACACCAAAAAAATACCATCGTTAATAAATTGTATTATTGTAAAAAAAAAATAATAAACAGAATATACAACATTTATGAACATTTTCTGCAGTTCTACAAGTTTTCCGAATTTCTCGCAACTTTCCACAATTTCTAAAATTTCCAATGTTTCTTGATATTTTCCAGTTTTAGGAATTTCAAACGAAATACGAGCTATTTGAATATTTGCCAATCTCTTATAAATTTTTACTAACTAATAAAGATTCTTCGTCATTTTTTTAAACTTTCAAATTTTTTCAGAATATTATTAAAAAATGAAAAAAAAAACGTCATCACGCATATGTCAAAGAAACATGAAAATGAACCCAATATGCAAAATGTTTATATATTTTCTGTGAATTCTGCAACTTTATTTATTAATTATTTGTATTTTTTTACGACTTTCTGAACATCCACTATGTATTCCAATTTCTCGAAATCTTCAAAATTGCAAACATTGTACGATTTTTAAATAATTCTGAAGTTTCTAATGATTCGTCAAACTTGTCAAAATTTTTCGTAATTTTTAAATATTTTCACATTTTCAAAGACACGCAATAAAAAACGAATATACTATCTTCTGCATATTTCGAAGAAATTGAATAACCATAAATAGAATCTACAAAAACTTTCAATATTAATGTTTATCAGTCTTTCAAAATTTTAAAGATAACGCGATCCATTCAAAACTTCCCAAATTGTATACAAATTCATTTGACCTCTCAAAATTTTTCGCAATTTTTCAACAATTTCGAATTTTTTAGGTAAAATCGTTTCCAACACCAAGAGAAATATTTTTTCGCCATATTTCATGTGAATTAACCCTATCATTGAAACAAAATTTCTTTATTTTTACTTAAAAAAAAATGTTCAAATTTTCAATTTTTCAACTATGGTTAGTAATCTCATGCCTGGAAAATCGAACTGACATGGTTTTTAATTTTTTAATAAAAAAACTATATTCGAAAGTGACAACTGAAGTTTTGATTCATACAAGTTACCAACTTTTTCATAACTAGGTATTTTCTACATTAAATCTGAAAAATTTTCAAACACCTGCAATGTGAAACCTCATTCAAACTGAATCCAAGTCTTAATCAATCGATTCGCATTCCCATGGAACAGTTCGTACAATTACACGCTGTTCTCTTAGGTACGTATAAAGAAACTTTAGATTGCAAAGTTACGTTCGTAAAGTTCGTGTTTGTATAGGGAAACATCTCATTTCACGATATTCTGCAACTTTGTAACTTTTGCACTATGAAATTATACAAACAATCATTATCACTTCAAATAAAGTAAGAAAATTCGTAATCAAAATGATCAATGACATTCGCTAATGTTTATTTGGATCACAAATTTTATAAAATTCTTCGTTCTAGAGACTTCATTTGTGGAATCTGGGATGACGAAATTTTCTTCTCTGGAATTGAGAGATCAGGAATGGATTATTTGAGAATTATTGAGATTTTGGAATGAATTTTTGTGTGGTTGCTTTCGGGAGACGGTGTAGAAAATGGGAAATATGTAAATACCCTAGAAGAGCTTTTCTTTGATTGATAACAGCATTTAGAGAAATGCTTTGCCTCCTTAGGCTTGATGATCTGGCGCGAGGCAGGGGAAAACTATCTCGTCTGCCCAAATCGATAGGCAGGTTGGCTGCCTGTTGTCGAGCTTCAGCCACCGCCGTTTTCACTATTGCACCTTCCTTTACTTCCGATCTGTAATTTATTTACAAGTTTTTTATTTTCAATCTTAAAAGAATTATTAAAAATATGAATAATGTACTGTTGAAATGTTTTTTTTTCAAAATAATATTAGAGAGTATAATAAATGATGTCTAACGTTTTGAATAAATTTTTGTCGAACGTAAACTTCGAATAATGACTCAGTTTATAAAAATTGAGAAGGAAATTTATTCGTCATGTTAAATCACAAAATGACCATGACCGAAAAAAAAACGAAAAAGCATTAGTTCAGAAAATGAAGTTTTAGCAAATCTTTCAAACTATTGTAAAAAACAAAATTCATTACCATTTTTTTGGATTCTAGAATCCAATCAGAAGAATTTTTTTTAATATCGAAAAAAGGAAGATTCTTCAAGATTTCCGAAATCTTTTTGAATTTCTAAAAAGTATTCAGGTGCGTAGGCAGAGGAGGGTTTTGGGGGTTCAAACCCCTCCTGAAATTCTGATGAAATCAATCAATACTTCATGTGATAATGAAAAAAGTTACATCGAAAAACAATAAAAATATAAGTTACGAAAAATGCATGAAAACGTTAGCAATATATTTTTCATAAGAAGTAAAAATTATTAAAACGTATGATTACGTAGAAAATATGAATCAGGAAAATTGTTGAAACCCAGTGAATAATTGAGAAAAAAAAATTCACAGAAATGCTAAAACTTTGAATCTTAGCACATTAAATTCTAGAAATCTATTTTAAATCCATATAAAAGTGTGAAAAATCTTTCGATTCATACAAACTCAAGAAGAAGAATGAAACCAATGAAATTCTATCAAAAAATCGTTTTCTGCAAAATCTCGACAAATGCCTCTACGATCTGTAAATTTTGGAATGCTAGAGCATCGAATTTCAAAAATACCAGAAATCTATAAAAATTCTAGAAAACGTAGCAGAATTATATAAATATTTTAATGATTCTAAAAAAGAATAATGATATAAAACATTTTATGAAAGATTTATAGTATATTTGGAATTCGATCCTCTTGCATCCCAAAATTTAAACATAGATCGTAGAGGCATTGTCGAGATTTTTCAGAAAACAGTATTCTAATAGAATTTAGTCGATTCCATTATTCTTTAGAGTTCGTATGAATCGAAAGATTTTTACATCTTTTATATGGATTTAATGTAGATTTCTAGAATTTTATGAGCTGAGATTCAAAGTTTTGTGAATTTTCAGCATTTTCGCAGATTTTAATTTTTCTCGATTATTCTACGTAATTATCCTACGTTTTTATAATTTTTCCTTTTTCTAAAAAATGTATTGCTAACGTTTTCATGCATTTTTTCGTAACTTATATTTTTATTGTTTTTCGGTGTAATTTTTTTCATTATCACATGAAATATTGATTGATTTTATTAGAATTTTTTGATTTTGACTTAAAGACGAAAAAAACATTATTCAACCTATTTTAAAGAAATAGAATTATCACCTCCATTTCCAAAATCTATACCCCTTTTTTAAAATTCTTTCACTTTTCTGAATTCGAATAACCCATCAACCATCTTCAAATGTATAAATGTGCTATACATTTTCAAAATTATCGAAATTCCAAACAGAACACAAACCATTCAAAACTTTCCACCTACATAAAAATCTGTCGAATTCATCAAGATCATTCAAAACTAGAAAAAAATACCAGACTACCTGATAAAAACCACCAAGTGTCTCTCGAAAGAAACCCCTACAAAAAAACACTTTCCAGGAAAGAAAATTTCCCAATCACATCAAATGTACTCACGGCTTCGTTGCCATAACGTCACTTTTACCAGCGCCGTAATTGTTTCCACTTGATTTTTTCGTTTGCTCTCCCACCCACCGACCTTTGTCTATTTTCCTCCGTTCTTTTTTCCTCGATCAAGTGCAATTAGAAGCTCTCGTGGAAGAGCGAACAAAAAAGAATAAGAATAAAAAAGGGGGCGAGACTGGAAGGGCCGGAAAAGCCGGAAAAATCCTTTAAAGTTTTCCGTCTGAAAGCTCGGGCGCAACAATCGCGCCCGCTTATAAGTCACGAGCGACAATGCGCGTCAAACTTTTCAGTTAGCGTTACATACGGTATTTGCTCACGCGAATCTATTCAACGGGAAAAATTTTTCCTCTCGCGCAATCAGAATTTTCCGCGGAAAAGACGCTTTCCCTCGGCTCCGAAACGAATACGACGTATTTTATTCGTCATTTCTTGGGCTCGTTGTGGCCTTTTTCAAATTCGATTTCTTGGGGCGAAGAGAGGGAAAAGAGGGGGGGGGGGGATTATTGGAGGTTTTGTAGGTTCTCGAAGTATACGAATTTGTGAATACTCAAGAGTATTGGATTTGGAAAAATCTGTGCAGAAATTTATAAAATACCACGATGACCTTTACAAAATATATTCACAATTTTAAGAAACATTTTTTTTTTTTTTTGTATTTTATTTACTAATCATTTTTGAAATTTCCCTATTGATTTATAAATTCATTGTCTTTACAATTCTAGAGTGAACTTGGAATAATTACTTTATTTTAAGAAAATTATATTTTTTGAATCAAGGGGCAGGAGGGAAGCTTTTTGTTATTTAGGCTTCAGAAAAACATCATAAGTTTCAAGGGGAGTTTGAAAATTATCGAGTATTTTGAAGGATATTTTAGTTGTATGAATGAAATGGAGATGAAAATATTCTGATTGTTTGCTGATGTGTTTTGCGGTATCAAATAAAACGTGATAATAGTCCTAATTGCGGGTGGAGTCGCTAATGAAAGTCGATGTCACGGATCGTGGAAAATCGTCTTTTTGCAAAGTCTCAATAATTTCACTACATTATTTTCATGAATTCTGACAAGAAAATTATATCACTAGAGTTGTGAAAAAAGTACATGAAATTATATGGGGACTATATTTTACAGGTTTTTTGTATTTTTCAAAAATAATACTGAAACGTTTTATGATTCGAGAATTCGTAGATATTCAGTAGTCTTATAGTTAATCAAGGGAATAATATCTACATGGATTTTTGTTATTTTACAAATTCCTAGCATTTTTGGTACAGTATTTTTTAGGATTAGCAAAATTAAGTAGGATTTTTTAAATTTTCCATAGATGTATAGTACTTTTCAAAATTCCAATACAGATTTCGAAAATTCGATAGTCAAAATTTTTAAATTATATAGATTTTCAGTATTTTAATAAATTTTTCAGAACACAGTGTCTTCGTGAATTTCACTTATTTTACTTATTTCCGAAACTTGGAGTTCATTTTCCTTTTGATCAATATTTGTAAGTTTTATTGTGTTTTCTAGTATTCTAAAAATTCCTCTGTAGATTTTCAGACATCGATTCTTGAAGATTTAAAGTTTTTGAGATTTTAATTATTTCCATCATTTCTTGTGTAAATAACTAATCTATACAGACTTTCAATTTTTTTCAAGATTTCTATAATTTTCAATGTTCCTCATACTTTCTTACATTTATGTAATTTCGTACATGTATATTTCATGGGATTTAACAAATTTTTTTACATTTTTGTAGACTGCTATATGAATTTTGAGAGTTTGATCCTCTTAATTTAGAAGTTTGGTACATCCTTGGTATTTCAAACCATTTTGAAAAACATAGTATTTTGTAGATTTCTAGTGTTTGGAATTATAGTCCCTTTTTCAGTGTTTTTGACATTTTTTAAATATTCGTGAATTTGGACGATTTTCTACAATATTCTTGAGTTTCTACATAAATTTTCGATGTAGGCAACTAAATGCATCATTGAAAAAGTATTATATTAATAGATTCTGAGTATTTATAGATTCAATGCACTTTTTGTATTTTTCAGTACTTATACAATTTTGTACGATTTTTTGGTTATTTTGTGAAATCTTATAAGGATTTCTGGAATTCGATACTCTTGAATCTAAAATTTTTGAAGATTTTTGTTAGAAAACAATGTCTCCATAGATTTCAAGCATTTTACTGATTCATCAAAATTTCAATTCATCAAAAAGTTTTTACGAATTGTAAATTCTTATTGAATTTTTTAGTACCTTGATGGATTTCTAATATAAAGATGTCCAGAATTTGATGCTTTGGGATCAAAAGTTTTATAAATTTTTATCATTTTCATCGATTTTTGAAAAACAATATGTATATCAAAAATATTTTTTTTAGAGGTTCCTATCATTTTGAGTCTTTTTCGTGGTTCTCAGCATTTATGAAATTGCGTGGTATTTTCAAATATTCTCTTGACTTTAATAGAGCAGCACGTAAACGTTTGGAATTTGACGCTCTACATTCTAAACTTTTATACATTTTTAGTATTTGTAACGATTTTTCAGATACGTATTTTTCGTTTATTTCTGGTGTTTCGAACAGTTTTTACTAATTCTGTATTTGCCATACTTTTTGAATATTCATGGAGTTCGAATGATTTCCTGATTTCTTAATTTTAAGAATCGGACTCTCTAGGACTAGAATTATATAGATTTTAGGCAAATGAATGCATTATTGAGAAAATTTTTTTATTATATATCCATTTCAAAGAATCAAAAATTTGTTGTGATTTTTGTATTCTTAAGCACTTATGAAATTTCAGTTCTTTTCCGAAATTCTACATAGTTTTCTGAAATAGATACTACAGAGTCTAGAGTTTAAGAGATTTTTAGAATTTTAATAAATCTTGCCAGAAAAAGTACTTTTATAGATTTCAAACATTTCACATATTTCTGAAACTTTTAGTTCATTCTGTATTTTTGCAATAATTGTACATTTTATTGAATTTTCCAGTTTTTGAATGGATAACTCTGTAAAATTGTAGAATTATATGCCTAATAATTGAAATTTATGAGGATTTTAAGTATTTTCAAAATTGTTAAAAAAATATTATGTTCATAAAATTTCAGCATTCGAGAGTTTCTTATTTTTTTCAGTCTTTATATTTCTCAGCGTCATTAAAATTTAGTAGTACTTTCGGATGAATTTTATTGAATTTTCCAGTATTTTTATGGATTCCTCTGTAAATTTGTAGAATTTTATGCCTAACAATTGAAAGTGATAAAGATTATTAGTATTTTCAAAATTGTCGATAAAATATTTTTTTTCTAAATTTCAGTAATCTAATAATTCCTATTTTTCCAAGCCCTTACATATCTCAGTATTATTGAAATGTAGTCGTATTTTAGAATATTCTTTTAGATATCGAATATTTTTATGGACAGCTTCAAAATCTCAAAAAATTCCATCCCCTGAAATTATAATTTTTATATGTTACAAGCGTTTCAAAAAATCTTTCGAAACACAGTATTTCTTTATTTCATTGATCTTAAAACTGTTTTGAGAAATTTTTGTTGTTTCAGTATTTTACGTATTTCCTGTATTTTTTTATACGATTCGAGTCATTTTCTTATATTTTCATAGATCCCTACTTAAATTTTTGAAACGAGATTCTCTAGGATTAAATGTTTCACAGTTTAATATACTTTTTCTTAATTGTTAAAAAAACAATATATATGTAGAATTTCAATATTTTGGAATTATTACCGTTTTTTAGTTTCTTTCATAATCTTCAGCATTTATGAAATTTCGTAGTGTTTGCTAGTAGATTTTTATATACTCTAACTGACTGATATGTAGATTTGAAGATTTCGATAGTCTAAACTTGATAGCCGAAAAAAATTCCGAATATTTTAAAAAACACAGTTTTCACAAGTATTTCTTACGTCTCAAAAAATTCAAGTAACCTATGTCAAAATTTCGAATCATTTCTCAGTATTGTCGTACATTCCTACATAAATTTATAGAATGAGCTGCTTAAAAATTCAAAAATTCATAGAATTTAGGTAATTGAAGGCATTACTCAAAAAATTTATTCCTCATACATCCCCAACATTTATAGATTTATGTATTTTTCAAAACTTATGAATTTCTCACATTTTTCTAATCCTCTTGCAAATACCTTTTTGTGCTGAAAAATTGAGGATGGTTTGGAGTAACTTTTAGGGTATGTAGCAATAATTCTATGTAACAAAAGCTATAGTTTTTTGACAGTGTATTGTTCACAGGAAAAAACAAGTATTTGTTCATAAAAAAATACCAAAAATTGGCGGAGTTATGGCCTTTTCCCCGAAACGAGTTTTTCTCTGAAGAAGTTTGCGGTGACCACGATGCAAGTGGAACAAGTCAAGTTAAATCAGAAAAACCAAAAAATTTCATTACTCTTGGAATATATCTAGTTCTTGAACGATCGCTTTTTTATAGAAAAGTTTTTATTTTGCGGATCAGAATTTTTCGATAAAATTTTCAGAGCTGAAAAAATCTAAATCTCGGAGAAAATGTTCTTGCACACAGAAAAAACGTAATATTCATTTTGTCAATCGTTCAAGAACTAGATGAATTCCTTGACTAATAAAATTTTTCGGTTTTTCTGATTAAACTTGACTTGTTCGACTTGCGTCGTGGTCACCGCAAGCCTGTTAAAAAAAAAGTTGTTTCCGGGGAAGGGCCATAACTCCGCCAATTCTTGATATTTTTTTATGAACAAATACTTGTTTTTTCCAGTGGACAATACACTATTAAAAAACGATTCGTCCCTCAATTCGTCCGCACAAAAAGGTATATAACCCCTTAATGAGATTTCTAGAATTTGTTGCTCGCAATAGTCACAAGCATAGGGTCCAAATAGGAATCCTCCACTTTCCCCATTTACAACGTGAGATAAATAAAAGCAGTCGATGAAATAAAGGCATCGACACGCCATTTCCCATATTCAGGCATGTAAAACGGCCGAGATGGAAGGGTAAAACGAGGACAAAAAATCCTGGTCGTTTTTGATAAACGATCTCGTATTGTTTGAGGCCTCGAAAAACGCGACGCGCGAGAGCGTCCGCGTTATTCCGAGCTGGCATTGTCCAACTTTAATTGAAAATATTGGAATAAATTAATCAATGCCCGCGACTTTTGTGAGGAAGATGGGTATCGAGGCTCTCGCTTTGGCTGAGACAACTCGACCGCGACTCTGTTATATTTCCCAAGTCCAGAGAAATCATTGTTCGAAAAATGGCGTCATTCAGGCATTTTAGCAAGTCGAGCGTTAACGTTAATAGTTTTCTCTCGCCACTCGGAACGCGCAATTTACTCGAACGTGCTCGATATTGAATTTATATATGCTTTGTTTCCATTCGGGAAGCTTTATTTTCCCTGCGATGGAATTTTCTAGGGACTTCATGGGTCCTGCAAAAAAATTGAGTAAATGACAGAGGCTGAATTTCGTTTGACAGAGATACAGATTTTGAATGTTTCATTATGTATATGAGAGGCATTACATTGTAGACTTTCCTACTTCGACATAGTGTGAATTGCAGTATATAATCAGAGAGTAATGGACTTATTCAATCAAAACTAGACGAGAAAAATAGAGTCATTTGCAACTTCAAAAAAAAAAAAAAAAATTAAATTAAAAAAAATTTCTGACAGTTCAACTACTTTTTATTGATTTTGCGAATTTGACATTTTCAAAACTCACAATTTTTTTGACAGAGTTTGAGTTTGAGTAAATATTGAAATCGTGGAAACTGTTGCAAAACTGACGAACATTGTTGAACATATCGAAACTTCTATAAACAGTCAAAATTTTCAAATCTGTGACACTAGAAACTTTTGTTACCGTAAAAAATGTGGAAACTGCTAAAACTATTATAGGTTGGTAATTTGTCATTCATTTAAAGGTAATATTATTCCAAACGGTTGAAAACTGTGGAAACTTTGGAATAAAATTGAAATACTTTTGTATGTAACTGTCAAAATTGTCAAATTTTCAAATGCTAAACTTGCTGAAACAATATTGTGAGAATTTGTAGACCAACTGAAAATTATAGTACCCATGTGTTTGGTCTATTTTGGAATTATTCAACTTGATAAGGAACAGGCATAAACTTTTAAAAATAAAATTATAGTCGCTCAAGGCTTGGAAAAACAATCAACTAAAGTTTTTTTAAGACCCCAAAAATTGTGGAAATATTAGGGGAAAGTATGTTGCATCCAGCCTGACTATTTTTGAGCTATTCTACTGAAAAAGGAATATACGTATTGTTCTTATAAATCTGAAAATTTGGATTTTCGATACAAATATTTTGAAATGATTTTCAGAAAACTGTATCAGTAATAGAAAAAATTTTTTCTTTGACGAAGTCGAGATAGGTATAATTCAGAGAAAGTTTGAAAAATGTATGTATTTTAGATATGGAAGTGTCAAGTCTAGAATAATAATTCGAAAATTCAATAAATTTCTGGAAAACGTATGAATCATGTGAATATGTTGAGAAGGAAATTATTTTCAAAATATTGAAGAAAACATGTAGTATACTTATATGATAAACTTGAATGAAATAACTTGGTTGTATTCATAATAATTGTACGTATGATGGATCTTATGTGATTTTTTTCAGATTCCCATGAAAAAGTAAAATGCCTTATATATTATTTTGCTTGGATATGGATTTGACCTAAAGTTTTGCAGAGCCTTTTAGAAACTACAACACATGCATTTCGCGTTTGGTCTGATTATTCTTGGAGTGCTTCACTCGAAAAGGGAATACAAATTTCAAAATTAGTTTTTCCCAGTCAACGAAATCAAAAAATAAAATCGTAGAGACTACGGCGATAAGCGTCGCCGATAATCCCATCGTGCCTTGATTGTCGCGATTTTTCTTTGGGCCGCGATTCGTGAATACGCGGAAAATGATGAGATTTAATTTACGCGCGCGGCGTAATGATTTCAGGCGCCTCGGGCGCTCGCGCGCGCGTTTCGGTCATTCGACGTGATTTTCGTCTAGCCCGCCCCACGCTTGTCTGAGTCGATCATTCGATTTTGCGCTGCAAATTGTCCGTGCCGGAAACTCATATCCGGGCACTTCCGGCTCTCCCTGTTACCCGCCTCCCTTGCCCCCCCGTTTCAGACCCGCCGGGGGCCAACGCAGATGAGCCGCGAGCTTGTTTCCGGCCCAAAGCTCGTCTCCCAAGTCGTCTGCCACTCGAGCCCCTTCTCTCGAATCATTTCTTCCCTTGTTTCGAGAAAATTAAAAAAAGTTGTCATCAATGATAAGCATGTGAATTATGAATAAAATGAATTACAATCGAAATTGTAAACAGGTGCGAAGTTACTGTGAAAATTCACATTTTTTACTGCAACGATAACGTAACGCGTTACATTAATTAGCAAGTAACGATGACAGGAACGAGTTCCTTTTTTTTGATAACGAGTAACGAGAATCTTGGTATTCATTTCACATCCGTCTCATCAAGTTTTTTCAACGATTCGTAACTTTTTAAGAATTTTTATGAAACTTAGATATAGGTAATTTTTTAACTACCTTATTTTCAGATGAAAATTGTATAATTTTATAATTGTAGATGAAGCAGAGTGATATATTGGTAATTTATGTACAAATGTCGAGAAAGAGTATGCTTTTTCACTTTTCATTAGAAATTTTTACAATTCTATCGATAAATTTTAGAAATATGCATATGAATACATGAAAATACTGAAAAAAATTAGTTCTTTAAATCAATAGCAGGATCCCTAAAATCTATAGATAATGCTAGAAAAAGTTACGTTATTTTATGAATACGGAAAAAAATAAAATACGAAAAAAACTATATGTTATTTACTTTTTTTTAAAAAGCTACTTGATTCTTCGAAAATTTCTGTACTTCCAGGAAACGAGAAACTCGGATTTCTCGAGCATTGAATTTTTATTATGCATTTGTATAAAAAGCATAAAAATACTAGAAAAATGTTCAAATCTCAAAATCTGTTATAAATTAAAAAAAAATTAAGGACACTCTTAATCTATAAAAAAACTGTTTTCTGCATAATCAATCAAAATACTGCAAATATTTTAAATTTTCAATTCTAAGAAATCTAATTCATGAAATTGAGAGAGATATCTTTGAAAAAACCTTGAAAATTTCAAACATTATGTAAATAGTATGAAATAAAAAAAGAAAATATAAGTATAGAAAAATACAAGTATATGTATGGAATATTAAAAATCTATACAACTTTCGAAACAAGAGCCTCGAATTCCAGAAATTTATACAGAAATATACAAGAAAACTGAACAATCCTTCAAATCGCAGAAAAACTGATGAAATACGAAGGATACTGTAAGAAATATGAACCTATGGAGACACCTGTTTTCTCAAAAATTCTTGTGGAACATGAAAAATTCAATGAACTTTACATTTGAGTGCTTGAAATTCTCGAAATCCATGTTTAAAAATTTGTATCAAAATGCTTAGAGTATATTAAAGTACTAGAATATCCTGCAACATTTTATGCATCCTAAAAAAAAGGAATAGTTTCGAAATACTAATATTTCGAGAAAATAAAAAAAATTCTAATCAATAATAAGCATATAAATTATGAATGAAACGAAGTAAAATCGAAAATATAAACAAGTTAGAAGTTACTCTGAAACTATACATTTTTTAATGTAACGATAACGTAACACGTTACATTGAATAATAAGTAACAATAATCAACACAAATTACTTTTGTTCGGTAACGAGTAACTGATATCCTGTTCTTTATTTCAGTTTCGTCAAGTTTTTAGAAGAATTAGTAACTTTTTAAGGAATATTATGAAACTGAGATATCATTAATTATCAACTTTCATATTTTGGAGCCAAAAATTCTTTTAGTAATTAGTAATTTGTGTGAAAATGTCAACTTTATATTACAAATTTTCCTAAATCGAATAGAAGTCCGCGTGAAAATACTGAAAATCTATAGGTTTCGAAATTTATTGTAGGATCTTGGAAATCTATAAATTACGCTAGAAAACCTTGCGTGATTTAAGTATTACAAGATAAAAATACGTAAGATATTAAAAATATTACATAATATTTAGTGTCTCATGAATGGCATTGAATTTTTCAAAAACTTGAATAATTCTAGAAATCAAGAAACTTTAATTTTACGAGCACCGAATTCTTAAATAAATGTACATAGAAGTACAAAAAAGTACTAGAAATGTTTTTAAATTCTCTAAACTTGTAAAAAATTTAAAAAAAATTATAGAGAAACTGTTTTCTGAAAAATGGATCGAAATACTTTAAATATTTCAAACTTTCAAGTATTGGCAACTTTCATTCTTGATATTCAAAAATATATCTTTAAGAAAGCAAAAAAAAAAAGTAATATTTCAGACTTATTTACTAGTAAAATACAAGATGGGAATATGTAATTTTTTCTCAGTGCATCCATTGTAAACTTTGGTTCTACCAAATACTAGAAACTTTCCCTGATTCAGAAAATTTATCAACATATACTAAAATTCGAGCTTTTTTTCATTGAAATACACTATACTATCAACTATTTCGTTCAATAAAACATTTTTTCAATTTTCTTTGATCTCAAAACTATAACATGATTCCTGCAAGTTTATTGAATTTTCATAATTTTACATTATCTATGCAAGTCATTTGCTTGGATTGAATTACCAGGAAATTATTGATTATTAGTAACACATCAACATTTTCTGGTTTTTATGAGTGTTTGTGGCAAGTGAGTAAAAAAAAAATTTTTTTTCTCAATAATTAGTTACTTTTTTGCTCTTCAAGAGTTTATACACTAATAAAATGATACTGAAGTAATGAAAAAACTACTATTATTGACATAAAAAATGACTGATAATTGTGATGAAATTCTACAGATTTTTCAAATTTTGTAGAGTTAAACACAATCTTTTCAACAATCAATCTTTTTTTTTCGTTAATAAACATTCTTAATGTGTTGAGTCTTACAATCGACACAACACTTTTTAAATTTTCTACGAATATACCAAAATTATAAGGATTTTTTTGATTATAGAAATACTTCTAAAGTTTTGCATATATTTTAGAATTGATACAAGCAAACATATTTTCCTTTTTTCAAAAAAACGTGATAATAAGCACAATTTATTCGTGAAATCACAAAACATCCTTGAATTTCATCAATTTTTTGAATTATGCTATATTTTTCAACCTTTCAAATTTGTTTATATTATCAGATAAAATTAAAAAAAATCATCCTTGCTTTTAATTAATCTGGCAATATGAAAATAAAATCGACAATTATCCTTCTCTAAATTTTTTTTACTTTTTCAAATTTTACGAGATTAATTATTCATTGTAGACTCAACTTGGGCATCTTTTTTTTTCATTTTTCACTTCTAACAAACTACAAATTTCATGAAAATTTGTCCAAATGATCAAAAATTTTCGCAATTTTGTGATAATTTCCAAGTTCTCAAGATTTTGATTTTTTAAAAATCAAAAAACATTATGCTCATCTATTTTTTGTACAAATCATAAAACTGAAAATTTCATAAAATTCAGCCTCGATATTTATTCAATCACTATATATAGTGATGCATCAAATTTTTTCACATTATAATATAAATACTGAAATGCCCTATGCACAAAATTACATTGATCTTGAAAATAGATAACAGTAACTAGAAAATTTGAAAGTTGCTTAACTATTCGAAAGAATTTTTCGTTTTCCCATCAAAAAATTGTCTCTCAGTTTGGAAATAAATGTTTTTCTGTCGAGGAAATTGAATCATAATTTTCTGCATAATAGGAACAAATTAACAGCGAAGATAATTTGTTGAATAAATTTCGATTGCAGCGTTTCATCGCGTGCTTGTCAGGTACAGCAGCTGCCCAAATTGTGTCATTGCGTCATGCGACAAGCGTGGAAATTCGGAGATGATTTCGCGAATTTGTTCATTTGCATGATTAATAGCCAGAGCTTCATTTTTCCAACAATGGGTTTCATGGAGAATTGTAAAATTTCTACGTGACTATCATGAATGATTACACAGTAGATCAAGGAAATAAAGTTTAAGAAGATTGAGAAATAGAACATTTTTGGGGGAAAACATTTTTTTTATATTTATTTTCGAGATGTGTATGATGATGAGTTTCATTTTCGCATTTTTTAAAAAATGTATTAGGAAAATTCAGGAAAATTAAATAAAAAAAAGTAATTTGTGGGTCGGAAATTTTTTGAGTGTTATTTAGTTTGGTAAAATAAATACGTACTTATCAACTTTCGAATATATTCAATCTGGGAATGGAGTTCACCGAATTTTCTGATTTGGACATTTTGAGGATTATTTTACATTTTGTAAATTTAGTGTTAGCAAAAGTTTTACAAGAAATAAAGAATATTTTTGGATGTAACAAAATTTAGTTAGTGCATTAAATTTTCGTATAACTTTATCTTCGAAACTTTATCTTCAGTAGTATGACCAACGGCTTGTCAGACCATCTTGTCAATAACATTCAAAATTCGGAAAAATCACAGAATCTTGAAAAATTTCCCAAGATCCAGTAAGTTTTCTCAATTATCATATTTATTGAGTTCTTCAGTATTTTGATTAATTCTGGAGAAAATAATACCTATATAATTTTAGATATTTTGAACATTCTGAACATGTGTAATATTCGAGAATTTTGAGAATATTACAAATGGTCTGTATTTTGAGGGGATATTTCAAAATATTTCAAAATTTACAACATCAGCAATATTTCGTAACATTCAATAAATTTTGAGAATTCTTAACGGTTATTGACAATCTTAGACATTTGAAATTTTTTGCGTTGTTTTCAATTTTCTGAATTTTCAGATTTTGACCGAAATATTCGAATTTTTCATAATCTTTGTACGATTTAACTTTTTTTGATATTCAAAAACGTTAAGAATATTGCTTAGTTTTCGTAGTTCGCTAGAATGGGTAAATTATGAAAAATTTATCGAAGTTTATTGCAAGACACCAATTTTATTCTTATTATGGTATCAATGATAATTCTGATAATTTTGAATGTTATGTGGTTATTAAGGGATGCCAGTAATATTAATAATTTTATGTCAGAATTGATGACAACTTTCAAAACATGTATTCAATAATATTAAATTTTTCAATGTTTCTAGATGTTAAAATTTTAGATTTCTAAAATATAACACAGATTCTGTGGTGTTTAGGAATTTTCGAAAAAATTTAACGTTTACTGGACAAATAAAAATTTCTCAAATTACATAATACAATAACACTTTTACAGAAATAAAGAATATTTTTGGAAGTAACATAATTTAGTTATTGCATTAAATCTTCGTATAACTCTATCTTCGAAACGAATTTCAGTAGTATGACCAACGACTTGTCAGACCATCTTGTCAATAACATTCGAAATTCGGAAAAATCACAGAATCTTGAAAAATTTCTCAGAATCCAGTAAGTTTTCTCCATCATCGTATTTATTGAGCTTTCCAGTATTTTGATGAATTGTAAAGAAAATGATATCTTTACTATTTTGGATATTCTGATAACTTTCAGTCATCGTCATATTTTTCAAATTTTTAATATAATGTACACTCTAAATTCAGCTAAAACACATATTCAGAAACGCTATTCTCGATGCGAAACCTCCAAGAAATTTTTCTGCCACTCCAATTTCTTGCTTGTGCGGAAACTGAGATCGAGGACATTATTTATTCTCGCATTAACCCGCACGTGCAAGGTAAGCGGGTCAGAATCCAAAGCGTCTTATGTGGCTGCGCGTTGTATTTGGTTTCGCTACTTGTTCCCCGATTCCACTATGATTCTCTGGCCATTTCGAGGCTTAGGAAATGCTTCCATTTAATGTTCCAATTTCCGCAGTTTACGTACCAGTCCCAACATTCCTTCCATTCCATTCCATATTTCGCAAAACCCAATCCTCGAATCATCATCACAATTAACTCGAATTTCGAAAAAAATACCACCTATTCTTAACTAATATTTTTACAGTAAATTGTTTCAACAGACCATGAACGTGGAATTATATTTAGGAAATAGTAATTATGAATTTGTGAACACTTGAATTGCTTATTGACTTTTATTATCTGAATTTTCGAGAATCTACATACATAAAACCGTTTGCAGGGGCGTAGGCAAAAAAATTTTCGGGAGGGGTTTTTCTGAAAAATATTTTTCCTTCGGGATTTTATGATTCTTCATCTTTGACAATATGTTACAAGAGAGCGATTTTGAAATATTTTACATTTCGTGATTTGAAAGTTATACAACTTTTGGAATCAATGAGGAACTGAGGTTGAATTCTTTTAAATAATACTTTTTGTATGTATATTACTCTCAGGATTATCTGATTTTGGAAAATATAGGTTTCTGTAAATCTTTCTGAAATTCAATGCTCTAGGAATCAAACTTATGGAAAAATTATATATTAAAAAAGATTTTTGAGCGAATTTGAACCACACAGATAAAAGGTACATCATAAATTTATAATATTTTCGTATGGTATATTACCAATCAGATTTTGTAGTATTTTCTAGTTTTTTTATATGTTTCTATAGAGCTTTCTGAAATTCGATGCCCTAGGGATCAAAGTTCTAAAAAATTTATATACTTGAATTGATTTTAAGCAAATTTTTACCACGTAGATAAAAGGTATATGATAAATTTATATTATTTTTATATGGTATATTATTTATTAAGTTTGGTAATATTCTCTGTTATTTTTCATATATTTCTAATTTTTCTATGGATTGTTCGAAAGATTTGTAAAAATTATTGCTATGGTATTGAAACTTTCAACAATTTTGAAAATTTAAAGTGATTTTTCAGACAACAGTTTCTCTAAGATTTTCAATATTTTAATAAATATTTTTTTTAGTGTTTCTACAATTTAAAGTATGTTTCATTGTAGATTCTTGTTTTCTATATGAATTTCTAGAATAATTCCTAAAATTATAGGTATATAATTTTTGTATTATAATAATAATATACTCCAGGACAGGAAATTTTATAAATTTTCAAGAAAATTCTATCTACATTAATTTTATGAATTGAAATATTTCTAGTAAACTAGTAAGCTTGTAAACTAGGAAGCTAGTTAACAACCAAACTAGTAAACAAGTTACCTGATAAACTAGTAAACTGCTGAAATAGTCAAACAATGAAATAGTAAACACGTAAAAAAGTCAAATAGTAAACTAGCAAACTTGTTAACAAGTAAATAAGTTAATTAGTGAACTAGTAAACTTGTCAAATTTTGAATAGGAAACTGGCAAAATAGTCAGGTAATAAACGAGTCAGCTAGTTAAATAAAAAAAAAGTTGGGAATATAACTAGTAAACTAGCAGGCTAGTAAACTTGTAAGCTCGTTAATAAGTAAATTAGTAAGCTAGTAAACTATTTAGCTGGTAAACTACTGAGCCAGTAAACTAGTAAACTTATATTTCACATTTTTTACTATTATACATATAAACGTACGAAACCCTGGAGGATTTCTAAGTAGCGTAATAGATTACTTATATTTTTGTAGATTGCTACAGAGATTTAAAAAACTCGATGTTTCAAATTGCGAATTTCGATCTATTCTCAGTAATTTCAAAAATAATGATAAAATGTCAGTTATATAAATTTCAATATTTTAAATCGTTCCTCTATCCTTGTATTTTTGAAAGATTTAAAAGATTTCTTTTCGTTTTCCAGAATTTTCATAGATTTATAGTATATTTAGAATTGGATGCTCTAGAATCCAAAAATTTACAGATAGTAGAGGCATTTGTCGAGATTTTTCAGAAATTTTTTGAGAGAATTCAATTATCTTAATTATTTTTTTAGTTTTTGTATGAATTAAAAGATTTTAAATACTTCTATATGGATTTTATTAAAGATTTCTAACATTTGATGATCTAAGGTTCAAAGTTTTGTAAATTTTCATTTTTCTTGATTATTCACTGGGCTGCAAAAATTCTTCTGATTCATTATTTCTACGTAGTCCTACGTTTTGATAATTTTTCCTTTTTTATTCGATACATACGATTATCGTTTTCATGCTTTTCTCTGTAGCTTGTATTTTCATCGTTTATCGTTGTTACTTTTTTTAAGTTTGAACCTTCAAAACCCCCCTCTGCCTACACGCTCGTCCAAAATCTATACTTTACGAAAATTCGGAAATTCATAAAAGCCACGCGCGTAACATGTTCTTGGAGTAGCTCGATATCTACTTGCAAAATGCCAAACTTGGGATTCAGCTAGCGCTAATTCGTTTAAGAGTAGTTGATGCTTAAGAGGTTCAGCGTTGCCGCAAGCTGTTATTAGTATTACACATCGAATTAGTTATATCAGTTCATTAATCGAGTCCTCCCGTCGGTGCGTGTAAACTCTGCGTTTCCAAGTTTCCGGCGTTTCGCGGAGACGTTGCGAAAGCTCTCGATCAATCACAACTCGCTCAAGATATTTTCCAAAGGAAGCCCCTCGACTTTACGCCCTATTCCATGCGAAAACTTGAGACCTCGAATTCATTCTTTGCGAAAGAGTTTCGCGGTAAAAAGTATTATGTTTCGTTGAAATTGTAGTTTTTTGGGGGGATTTTAGAGTGAAGAAGTTTTTGGGTAGGAGAAAGAGAAATTGGGAATGCATGATGAAAATATTGTGGTCTGGGTTTTCGAATTTACAGTTAATGAGTTTAATTCCGAATGAATTGATTATCAAATGTTTCCTGAAGTTGCACAAATTGCAAGATTTTTTGAAAATAATCGAACCTATGGAATACGAATAAATATTCTATAATATTCGAGAATTTTGAGAATATTACAAATTATTTCAGAATTTACAACATCAGCAACATTTCGTAACATTCAATAAATTTTGAGAATTTTTAATGGTTATTGACAATCTTAAACACTTGCGATGTTTTTGCGTTGTTTTCAATTTTCTGAACTTTCAAATTTTGACCGAAATATTCGAATTTTTTATAATCTTTGTACGATGTAGCTTTTTTTGATATTCAAAAACATGAGGAATATTGCTTTGTTTTTGTAGTTTGCTAGAATGGGTAAGTTATGAAAAATTTATCGAAGTTTATTCGAAGACACCAATTTTCGATTTTTTTTGGTATCAATGACAATTATGATAATTTTGAATGTTATGTGATTATTAAGGGATGCCAGTATCATTAATAATTTTTTGTAAAAATTGATGACAAATATTCAATGTTTGTCTATTTCTCAATATTTCTAGATGTTGAAATATTACATTTCTAAAGTATAAAACAGATTCCGTGGTGTTTAGGAATTTCCAAAAAAATTTAACGTTTACTGGATTAATCAAAATATTTCCAATTTTTTTTGTTTTAAGTGTGTTTATTAATTTGGTTGATTCATGCGGTAATACGTTTTTTCAATTTTTCGTAAGTTGAAAAAATTTACTTATTGGAAGTTTATGTTGTCTTTGCGACTTTACCACAAATGAGGAAACTTAATATTTTTTCCAGTAACACCTATTTTTCGAATTTTCTAAAAATTATGCACATTATATGTTATTTTCAAAGTTATGTAATTATTCAAGATTTTTGGCGTTTTATAGGAAGTTCCGAGAACATTTTGAGATACAATGATCTTTGAATCCGTGAAGAAATAAAATGGTAAATAAAAAAATATTGTGTTAAACTGATGAAGCAATCAGAAATATTTTACTTTTTGCTAGGTATAATTTCAAAAGTTTACGGATTTTTAGAGAATAATTTTCGACTAGTTTCGAAATGTTTTATATTATTGTGGTCACAAAATGTGACAAAATATTCTATGACTTTTTATAATTTAAAGATTATAACACTGATCCTATTGTTTTAGGGAATATTTCGAAAATTTTTGAAATATACAAAATTTAGCAACATTTCCAAATATTCTAACAATTTTGGCAATGTTGAATGATCATTAATGATCTCAAACATATGCAATCTTTCTGCATTATTTTAAATTTTATAAACGTTTGGATTTTTATAAAAGTTTCTGACGTTTTCATTACTTCCGTGCAATAAAACTTTTTTTGATATTTGCAAACTTTATTTAAGAATATTCTTTGTCCCTTAAATTTCACGGAATGGTTCAAAGAAATATAAATATTTATCAATGTTTTTTCAAATTATACCCAATTTCAGATTTCTTCGAATTATGGAAAATTCTTGCAATTTTCATCGGTTTGCTATTATTAAGGATTTCGAGTGTTCTCTCAAAATTTTTCGGAATAATAATGAATTACTTCTGATGAATAAAATAATGTTACTCTATTCTCCTATTTTTCAAAACATTTTTGAAAACTTTAAATAATGAACGATATTCATACGATGAAATAGTATATGATTTTTAAAATTTTCAAAAATGTAACACGGGTTCTGTGATTTCAAGAAATTTGTAAAACTTTTACCACTTACTGCATTAATAAAAATTCAGAAAGTTTCCGAATTGTCAAATTTTTTTATTAGTATTTTTCACATTATCTAATACAATCCTCGTAAGATGATTAGTTTTTTTTTTTATTTTTCAAAGCTGGCAAAACATTTCTTTTTTGTTGTTGTTTGACGGACTCCTCCATAATCCAAAACATTCTTGAAAATTTTTTCTTACAAAACTCATTTTCCGAACATATTTCTTGAATAATGTGCGATTAATATAATATTCAATATTATTCGAATTGAAGGTTTTTATTGTTTTTCAAGAATTTGTAAAATAGTTATTGACGATCTCTAAAATGTTTTATGGAAGAAAATGATCTAATACTTCATATTTTTTTTTAAATTTTCGAAAGTATCAGTGAATTTGATTCGATACAATGTCACATGATTTCAGAAATTCCATGAATATTGCATGAATTCGGTAGATTTAGGAATTTCTGAAATTTTCCACAATTAACGAAGTTTGTCAACATAACAACCTATATCTAAATGGTACAAATTTAAAGCGTTTTTTATTATTTTTGGCTATCTCATTAAAAATTTGCAATTTGTTTAAATATCTCCGAATTCTCAGCATTTTTGGATAATAGCCTAAGTTGTCAAATTATTTGTCAAATAAAACGATACGGATTTTATTAATCTGAAAATTGCATGCCATATACGTATATACATGTTCATAACATGTATCACATATTTATAGTGAAAAGCATCAGATTTCGCCATTTTTGTCATTTTCGTTCTTATTTTTCATAAAATACTACTAATACTAAAAATAAAGTAATTCTTACAATGCTGTATTGTATTATGGAATCAGCCCGAAATACTGTACTTTTTGCTAAATATTCATTGCATTTTTTGTCAATATATTCAGTAGATATTTTCCAACAATATTTTAATAGTTGATATATTTTATTGTAAAAACTTCTATGATATTTTTTCTTTACTATACTTTTTTTATATTTTCGGCAATGTCAAATTGTATAAAGACTCCAGAAAACGTCATACAGTTTTGCCAGTATTCAGACCTGTATAGTCCTTATTGCTATATTTTGCGTGAATTTGAGTATTTCATATTATAATCGATACAAAATCAGAAATAAAAAAAATATTCACAATATTTATTACATTGTACAATATATTACACAGAATCTAAAATTCTGTGTAATAGTACAGTAAAAATTATAATTTATACAGTTCAACTTGCACTCTACATATTCTCAATTTTCGGAAATCATCCGGTGAAAACTGGCATATATTTCGTATTTTGTACAATATAACGATTTTCACTGTACGCAATATTGCAACAAATGACGAAATTCGCAGTAACATTGCAAAACCTGCAATCACTCTATTTTTCTCTCATCGCATGAACGCTATTGATTTTTACATGGAAATGCCCGGTGAAAATTACAATTATTGGAAACAAGGGAAAATGCAGGGCATTATAACGCGCGATAGCTCGGCAAATACAACAAACTGTAATAACGATTGTCTCTTGGCTCGCGATAGCCGAGCGCGTGAACGCGTGACTTGGTCGTATTCCCCGCAGCTTTTGCTGTTGCCAACGCATTCAATACACGAACTCGCGTAATGCGCTGCCTGAATTAGGACGAGAGAGCTCCAATCGATGCCCGAATGGAATCGAATTTGGAACATTATTCCGTCGAGAACGCCGCTCTTTTCCCCTTCACTGATGCACTTCCTATTCAAAAGCAGATTTTTTCCCTCGATTCCTGACACGAAATGTCACAAATTCGAAACGATCATCGATAGCACAAGTGTCAGAGTCAGGGGCGTAGGCGGGAGAAATTTTCGGAGGGGCTTTTTCTCGAAGATATATTTCTTTCGGGATTTCATGATTTTTTATCTCTGACAATATGGTTACAAGAGGGCGATTTTGAAATATTTTACATTTCAAAGTAATGCAACGTTTGGAATCCAGAGTTGCACATTTTTCAAGTTCGTAAATGATGGAATTCGATTGTTGTTATTTTCAATTGGTAACTGAGGTTTCAATTTTTATTACTTATACTTTGTGTATTTATATTACGATAAGGATTATCTGGTATTGAGAAATATGGGTTTCTACAAAGCTTTCCGAAATTCGATGCTCTAGGAATCAAAATTATAAAAGAATTACATATTTGAAATGATTTTTGAGCAACTTTCAACCACACAGATAAAAGGTACATCATAAATTTATATTTTTTCGTACAGTATATTATTCATCAAATCTTGTGGTATCTTATAGTATTTTTGTAAATTTTCAGATTTATATGAATGGATGCTATAGTGTGGATACTAAAACGATTTTTATAATTTAAAATTTTTTCAAACTACTGCTCCTTTAGTAAAGATCTACAGTACTTTGATTGCATATTTTTTTTGGTGTTTCTACAATTAAAAGTAGGTTACTTGTAGAAATCGTATAGTACAAATCGGTTGTATTATAATTGTTTTATACATGAATTTATAGAATAATCTCTATAACTACGTATAATCATCGTATTATATTAATAAATTCACTCCAGGACAGAAAATTTCAAAAACTTCTAGGAAAAGTATAGCTACATATTTTTTATGTATTGAACAATGTATAGCAAATTAGTAAGCTAGTGAACAAGCAAACTACTGAAATCGTAAAATAGTAAAATGTGAAACAAGTGAAAAAGCGCAACGTAAACTAGCAAACTCGTTAACAAGTAAATTCGTTACTTAGTAAACTAGTGAACTTGTAAAATTTGTAATAGTGAACTGGAACACTAGTAAGCTAGTAAACTAGGAAGCTAGTAAACAAGTTAGCTGGTTGAATGAAAATCTAGTAAGTTAGTAAATAAGTTATTAAGTAAATGAATAAACTTGTAACATTTGTAATAGTAAACTGGAATACTAGTAAGCTAGTAAACTAGGGAACTAGGAAACAAGTTAATTAGATAGATAAAAATCTAATGAGCTAGTAAACTACTAATCTAGTATGCTAGTAAACTTGTAAAATTTGTTATAATTAACTGGAATACTAGTAAGATGGTAAACTAGGAAGCTAGTAAGCAAGTTAGCTAAATAGATAAAAATCTAGTAAGCTAGTAAACTAGGAAGCTAGTAAAAAAGTTAGCTAGTTGAATGAAAATCTAGTAAGTTAGTAAATAAGTTATTAAGTAAATCAAGAAACTTGTAACATTTGTAATAGTAAACTGGAATACTAGTAAGCTAGTAAACTAGGAAACTAGTAAACAAGTTAATTAGATAGATAAAAATCTAGTGAGCTAGTAAACTACTAATCTAGTATGCTAGTAAACTTGTAAAATTTGTTATAATTAACTGGAATACTAGTAAGATGGTAAACTAGGAAGCTAGTAAACAAATTAGCTAGTTAAATAAAAATCTATTGAGCTAGTAAATTCGTTACTTAGTAAACTAGTGAACTTGTAAAATTTTTATTAGTAAACTGGAACACTAGTAAGCTAGTAAACTAGGAAGCTAGTAAACAAGTTAGCTAAATAGATAAAAATCTAGTGAGCTGATAAACTAGTAATCTAGTAAGCTAGTAAACTAGGAAGTTAGTAAATAAGTTAGCTAGTTAAATGAAAATCTAGTGAGCTAGTATATTAGTTATTTAGTAAACTAGTAAACTAGTTAACTCGTCAGCAAGTAAATCAGTAAACTACATAGTAAACTAGTAAACTAGTGAACTAGTAAGCAAGTTAACAAGTAAACTTTTTTTTCACATTTTTCTCGTATAATATACGAAACCCTGGAGAATTCCTAATTATTTTACTAGATTACTTATATTCCAAGAATTATTGATAAAATCACATTCACATAGATCATTCATGTTTTACATCAATATTCTTTTTGCGTATTTTTGAATAATTGTAAAGATTTTGTTGAATTTTCTAGAACTTGTCTAGATTTATAGTATATTTAGAATTTGATGCTTTAGAATCCTAAATATTACAGATCGCAGAGGCATTCGTCGAGATTTCTCAAGTAACAGTTTTTTCATAGAATTCCATCAATTTTATTATTATTTTTGAGTTTGCATGCATCGAAAGATTTTTAATACTTTTACATTGATTTCATTAGATTTCTACGATTTGATGATCTAAGATTCGTAGTTTAGGACAATTTTAGCATTTTCGTATATTTTCATTTTTTTTTATTATTCACTGAGTTGCAACAATTTTTTTTATTCATATTTTTAACGTAATCCTACGTTTCGGTAATTTTCACTTATTAATTAAGTATATACTGCCAACATTTTCATGCATTTTTCGTAACTTACATTTTCATTGTTCATCAATGTAACTTCCTTCATTTTTACATGAAATATTCATTGATTTTATCAGAATTTCGGGGGGGGTTTGAACCCCCAAAACCCCCCTCTGCCTGGTCATCGTGTCAGAAATTTTAAAAAGAATAAAGTAAAACGTCGTTCAGTTGAAATATCAAAATTATCCACATCCCACGACGTCAAGTTGCAATAAATCCAGTTGAACTGGTTGCACAGATCGTGCAAGTTTCGTCGACAACGAACCAGATTTCAAAAAAACGGCTCGCCTGTCACGAAACCCGTACGTCTACACATGAAGTTTTCCTTTCTTCTTCCTCGCAATCCGATGGAAATCCGCGTCCAGCATTTCCTTTTCCTCTTTGTACTCCATTTCCCTTGCAGGAAAATTTCAAACACACATCCCTGGAATTTCGCTACATGTTTGCACGACAAAATATGTCATCCTTGTCCAAGTTTATCGGTGAACTCAACAAACACGAATATTGATCGATTCCAGAGAGGAAAACACGAATAAAATAAAAATTCAAGAAAATTTTCTTCAGCTCCTCAAAAGAGTGGAGTCCAGTGAAATGTTTTTTTTCTTCTATTTTCAGGGATTATTTTCCATGGTTCTTTCATTCATCAGTTTTCCCATAAAATATAAGGAGCACGGACTCAATAATTACAATGGCTCAATCCGAATTACGTTTTTAATAATGTCCCTGGAATTTTCAAGGCTCGGGAGTTTAACGTTAAATGATTGGAAGGATCGTATTGGGGGTTCCAGGGAGGAGAAAGGGCGAAGGAGCGGCGACCCTTGCGCAGCCAGACGATTTAAAGAAACATCGCCCTACGGCGAAGCAATTAGGACATTATTACGGATTACCATCTTGCCTCCGTTCTTGGCCCCGCGACGCCAACGACAATTTTCTTTACCTTCGCTTCTGATTTTAATTATGATCTAAATTACGCTCGATGTTGTGTGGCGCGTTTCTTTGAATAATCTTTCCGGCAGCATTTAAAAAAACTGTTTCGGATTCACTCATTTAGAACAATGAGAAAAACAATTTACTACTTCCCAGCATTTTCATGGAAGAAAGTATATAAATAGTGGAAGTTTGACGATATTTTTGCAAATTTTGTCATTTTAAGTTTACTCATTACAATATTGTATGGTTACTTTTTTTACATTGTGTGAATTCAAATAAGTAAGATGATTTCGATGAGATAATATTTGGAGCTTTGTAGTCGACAGAATGCAAATCGTACTAGGAATATTAGTTGTAATTTTCATCATATTTCTACACAGGATTTTATACCTGTGTAGAGTGAAAACTCAAGTAAAATATTGGAACTTTTATAATTTCTTTCTCAGTTTCTATAATGTATATATTGTACTAAGAAAAAATATTGCACACGTGCAGGGGCGTAGGCAGAAAAAATCTTTCTGAAGGAGTTATTCTGAAAAATATGTTTCCTTCGGGATTTCATAATTTTTCATCTTTGACTTTGTATGGTTACAAGAGAGCGATATTGAAATATTCGTCATTTTGGAATTTAAAAGTTATACAACTTTGAGGATCCAGAGTTGCACATTTTTCAAGTTCGTAAATGAAGAATCCGATTTTTGTGATTTTTGATAAGTAACTGAGGTTTATATTTTTTTAAATGGTCCTTTTTGTATTTATACAACTTTGAAGATTATCTGATATTAAATAATATGGGTTTCTATGAAGCTTTCTGAAATTCAATGCTCTAGGAATCAAACTTATAAAAAAATTATGTGTTTGAAAAGATTTTTGAAAAAATTTGAACCACACAGATAAAAGTTACATCAGTAATTTATATTATTTTCGTATGGTATATTATTTATCATGTATTGTAGTATTTTCTGTTATTTTTACATATTTCTAATATTTCTATGGATCGTTCAATGAATTTGTAGAAATCGATGCTATAGTATCGAAACTTTCAACGTTTTTGAGAATATGAATTGATTTTTCAGATGATAGTTTCTTTCTTGAAGAGTTTCCATACTTTTATCCAATTTTTTGTGTGATATTTCTACAATTAAAAGTATGTGTAATTACGTTAATTGTATCAATTGAATCGGATGTATTTTTATTGTTTTTTGTTTGAATTTCTAGAATGATTTCCAAAATTGTATATATTTATAGTATTATGTTAATAATAATGCTTCAGGACAGAAAGTTTGATAAATTTCTACAACCGTTAGTTCTACATGATTTTTATGTATCAAAAAATAATGAGTATACAAGCAAGCTAATAAACTAGTAAACTGGTAATCAAGTTAACTTTTAAGTTAGTAAACTAGTAAACTAGAAAAAGATTAAACTAGCAAACTACTAAGCTCGTAAACTACTAAACTAGTAAACAAGTGATTTAGTAGAATACTGAAACTGTAGAATAGAAAAATAGCAAACAAGTGGAAAAGAAAAAAATTAACTAGTGAACTCGTTAACAAGGAGAATTAGTTATTTATTAAACTAGTTAATTAGTTATTTATTGAACTAGTAAATTAGTTATTTAGGAAACTAGTACACTTGTCAAATTTGTAATAGTAAACTGGTAAACTAGTAAAATAGTAGTAGTTACCTAGCTTGTGTAATGAAAATTAGTAAACTAGTATATTAGTGAATTAGTAAACTGGTTAGCAAGTAAACTAGTAAACTAATTTTTAACATTTTTGTAGTGTAATATACAAAACTCTGGAGAGTTCCTAAATATTTTTATAGATTACTTATATTTTACTGAATTGCCACAGAGATGATGCTATGAAGATTTTTATTACTTTAACTCAATATTTTGTATTATTTCTACAATCAAAAGTACATTTCATTGTGAAAATTCTATCAATCGAATAGGATGTATTTTTATTGTTTTCTATGTAAATTTCTTGAATATTTCCCAAAATTATATATATTTATAGTAATATGTTAGTAATAAAGCTTCAGGACAGAAAGATTTATAAATTTTTAAGAACATTATTTCTACATGATTTTTATACATTGGAAGATATTCAGTAAACTAGTAAGCCAGTAAACTACCTAACTAGTAAACAAGTGAGCTAGCAAAATACTGAAATAGTAAAACAGAAAAATAACAAACAAGCAAGAAAGCAAAAAGATTAACTAGCAAACTCTTCAAAAAGTGAATTAGTTATTTATTAAACTGGTTAATTTTTCAGTTAACTAGTAAACTTTCCAAATTTGTAACAGTACACTGGTGAACTAGTCAATTAGTAGTACTTAAGTAGCTAGTTAAATAAAAACTAGTAATCTACTAAATCAGTGAACTAGTGAACAGGTAAGCAAGTAAACCAGTAAACTTATTTTTCACGTTTTTGTATTTTCAGTAATTTTGAGAATCGATGATGACATCGCATTCATATAGATTTTTCATGCTACATCGTTATTCTTTTTGGAATTTTTGAAACTTTAAAAAGATTACGTTACGTTTTTCTGGAATTCCAAAACTTATAGATCGTAGAGGCATTTGTGGAGATTTTTCAGAAAACAGTCATTCAATAGACTTCAATTGATTTCATTATTCTTTTAGAGTTTGTACGAATCGAAAGATTTTCCATACTTTGATATGGATTTAATACAGATTTCTAGAACTAAGATTCATAGTTGAACACTGGATTCTCACAATTTTTCTGATTCATATTTTCTACGCAATCCTACGTTTATGATAATTCTTCCTTTTCACAACAAATATGTTACTAAGGTTTTCATGCATTTTTTCGTAACTCATGTTTATTGTTTTTCGTTGTAACTTTTTCCATTATCACGTGAAATATTGATTAATTTTATCAGAAAAAACCCCCTCTGCCTACGCGCCTGCTGGGGAATATGGGGGCTGATTGTCCGAACGAAATTGAATTTGTCAGATCGTGTGCAGCAGGGGGCGGCATTAGATATCGGGGCGGTCGCGGCAGTTCAAAGCGTAAGGTACGAGTGCGATGGCAAGAGCGGATGCAATGTTTGCTAACAATATTGCGGTATAAGGCAACGCGGCGCAGACTTTACGTGCGCGGTGATTACTCGTAACTAAGCGCGCGCTACTTTGCTGGGTCTCTTCGGCGCCGCATGTGAACATCGCACTCAACATAATTACGCTGCCGAACTATATTTGGATGAACCTGATTGTCCCGAAACACGAGCTCCCAAATCTTCGGAAATGCGAGAATGAAGCAGAAAAAAGACATTTTTCTCACAAAATTTAAATTTCCAAATATAATCCCTAGGTCGAATTTAATAAATCACGGTTTCGATCTCCCAGTCAATTTGTCTTTTATTCAAATTCGTGTCGTCGACGCTTCGATCTCCATGTGTGAGATCCTTTTCAAGACTTACGAGCTACGAACATCACAATAACTTGTTCATGTTGTCAGGAACATATATAAATTCTCGTGACTTTAAAGCACATTTTCAATGAGATCACAACGTCGAAGCAGAATACAAAGCAATCAAATTCAACAACTATTAATATAATATTGTAAGTGTCGTGAACACGAACGTGAGAAGATCGTTGTTAGGAATTAATTTTGACGTTGTTATCTCGTTTGTTATAAACATCTACCGTCATGAGATACGGAAGGAGTTGTTGAATTTGATTGCTTTGTATTCTGCTTCGACGTTGTGATCTCATTGAAAATGTGCTTTAAAGTCACGAGAATTTATATATGTTCCTGACAACATGAACAAGTTATTGTGATGTTCGTAGTTCGTAAGTTTTGAAAAGGATCTCACACATGGAGATCGAAGCGTCGACGACACGAATTTGAATAAAAGACAAATTGACTGGGAGATCGAAACCTTGATTTATTTTCTTACAAAAATTTGTCATATTCATATGAAGGGGATCAACGGTTACGTATAATTACGTGTTGCGCATTACGTGTTAAGTGTTACTTATTAAGTGTGACATAAGATGCCTCAAGTTTTGAGCGTTGCAGACTACGTGTTACGTGTTGAACATTGCGTACTACGTATTAAGTGTTACGTTCTGGAAAATAGCCCAAGTTTCAAAATTTACAAATAATGGACGATGAGTCTAGGTAGATGAAAATTTTTTCAGTATACGCACTTTTCGAAAGAGAAAAATTCACGTTTTTCAAGCTTGATAAATAAATTGTGAACTTTTTTATAAATCCTACTATTGAAATTCGGAAGAATTCGTAAATATGATGGCACTGTGATTGTTGTGCTGAACGAAAAATCAAAAGTTCTTCGAAAGCACAATATTGAACATTAGGTTTTAGTCTTCCAAGTCAAGCTGAAATTTCTCTAAATTTACTTCAGCACGATTTGGGTTTCCGTTTCGTAGGTGAGAGACCTAATGGACAAGTCAAGGCTCCTTGGGACAAGTTTCGGCCAGCTCCAAGTATGACAATAGAAGTTTGTGCAGAGAATCTTGGACCGAGTTAATCAGAAGGCAAGTTATGGAAAGCAAGTACAAACTATGTTCATAATCAACTTCAGTCAGTACAAATACACTGATGTGTCAATTCCATCTTTCATTAAAAATTTTCATTGAATGGGAATGGAAAAACAGTCAATTTCGGGATCATCAGAGTGCCAATTACGAGAGAGTGAAAGAAAAAACTGCTGAAAATCCTCCTTGACATCCTGTTGAACTCGGAACATGATACTTTTTCCGATAAAAAAAACTCGGATCGGCAAACAAAAACAACAAGGGTCGAGATTTGAAGACACTTGTTGTGTTTTGAATGGAAACGATTGAATGGCAAGGCGAGAGTAACAATGCGACCCGTTTCCGAGAGCATTCTTTGTAGCGACGTCAGCGGCAGCAGTTGTTCCAGAGCTTTTTTAGTGTGTTTGAGATCGAGGAAATCGAGTATGACTGTTTCTAATCAAAACCCTCCGATGGACTGAAATTTGCGTTCAATGACAGTTGCAATGAGAAAATATATTGTTTCAGTTTGAATGCAGTAAAAGAAATCACGTCGGTTGGAATAAACTACGATTTTTCAAATCAAGATGACATCCAGATTTGACAAAAGTTTATTTTTTTTGTAGTTAGGAAAATTATTCATATATTTGATCAGGCGTGTAGGCGGGGGGGGGGGGGGGGTTTGAGGGTTCAAACCCCTCCCGAAATTCTGATGATATCAATCAATGTTTCATGTGATAATGAAAAAAAATAGATCAAAAAACTATAAAAATATAAGTTACGAAAAAATGGATGAAAAAGTTAGCAATATATTTTTTAAAAGGAAAAGGAAAAATTATCAAAACGTAGAATTACGTAGAAAATATAAACCAGAAAAATTGTTGCGACCTAGTGAATAATCGAGAAAAATGAAAATCTACGAAAACGCTAAAAATTTACAAAATTTTGAATCTTAGAGAACCAAATTCTATTACTCTATTTAAAATCCATATAAAAGTATTAAAAATCTTTCGATTCATACAAACTTTAAAAGAATAATGAAATCAAT
The DNA here is from genome assembly GCA_028476575.1 of Platygaster robiniae. NCBI lineage: Eukaryota > Metazoa > Arthropoda > Insecta > Hymenoptera > Platygastridae > Platygaster > Platygaster robiniae. The sequence goes on from CM052022.1 coordinate 1,173,711, forward strand.
TGAAATATAATAAATAACTGTTTTCTGAAAAATCCCCACAAATGACTCTACGATCTATAAATTTGGAATTTTAGAGCATCAAATCCGAAATATACTATGAATTTATAAAAATTCTAGAAAAAGTAAGAAAAACTTTTATATATTTGACTAATTCGAAACAAGAATAACGATATAAAACATGAAAAATTTATATGGTGTGATTTTATCACTAATTCTCGAAACTACCGATACTAGATAGAAATTCATATTTGAAAGCATCAAGTTTTTTAAATCTCTGTAGCCATCTACTAAAATATAAGTGATCTATAAAAATATTTATAATTCCTCCAGAGTTTTGTATATTACACTACAAAAATGTGAAAAATAAGTTTACTAGTTCACTTATTTACTTGGTAACGAGTTTACAAGTTTACTAATTTACCAGATCACAAGTTTTTTTTACCTAGCTTGTTAAATACTACTAGTTTACTAGTTTATCAGTTTACTATTACAAATTTGACAAGTTTACTAGTTTACTAAATGAATAATTTACCAGTTTAATAAATAACTAATTCACTTGTTAATGAGCTTGCTGGTTGATTTTTTTTCCTTGTTTGATATTTTTCTATTTTATAATTTCAGTATTTTACTAGCTCTTTTGTCTACTAGTTCAGTAGTTTACTAGCTTACTAGTTTACTCGATTACTCGTTCAGTAGTTTACTAGCTTACTAGTTTACTAAATATCTTCCAATACATAAAAATCATGTACAAATAATGTTCTTGGAAATTGATAAAACTGTCTGTCTTGAGCATAATTATTAACATAATACTAGAAATATATATTATTTTAGAAATTATTCTAGAAGTTCATACAGAAAACAATAAAAATACATCCAATTCAATGGTTGCTTTTCACCCAATTAAAAAAATTGAATGAAAGCATTGAAAGTCTTTTACGAAAAAAATTGTCCTTTGAAAAATCAATTCATATTCTCAAAATCGTTGAAAGTTTCAATACTATAGCATCAATTTCTAAAAATCTATTAAGCCATCCATAGAAATATTAGAAACATAAAAAAAATACTAAAAAATATCACAAAATCTGATCAATAATATACCATACGAAAATAATATAAACTCACGATGTGTGGTTCAAGTTTGCTCAAAAATCTTTTTTAATATATAATTTTTTCATTGGTTAGATTCCTAGATGAGCACTGAATTTTAGCAATCTTGATAGAAACCTATATTTTTCACAATCAGATAATCCTCAACTGGGTATCAATACAAAAAGTATTATCGAAAAAAATTCAACCTCAGTTACTAATTGAAAATCACAAAAATCGAATTCCACTATGTACGAACAAGAAAAATGTGCAACTTTGGATTCCAAACGTAGCATTACTTTGAAATGTAAAATATTTCAAAATCGCTTCTTTGTAACCATATTGTCAAAGATGAAAAATCATGAAATCCCGAAGGAAAAATATTTTTCCGAAAAACCCCTCCCGAAAATTTTTTTTGCCTACGCCCCTGATCCTAGAAAATACAACAATTGTGTGAAAAAAACTATTTATATCTTTGATAGAATATATTTCTATGACGTCACTATTCCTGAAAATCCCATTTCCAACTTTCTGCATGCCCTAGCACACTGCCAAAAGAATGCGAACACAACGCAATTTTCGCCACCAAAGAGACGTATCCCTGCTCATCGTTCTTTGGGGGATAATTGAACGTTTACCGAGTAAACGAACGGCGCTAAAGCGATATTACCCCCTCACAGAGGCGCACTTTTACGTGCGTGCGAATGTTTAAACGCGGTCACGTACGAGTCAGGTCACTCAGGGAATGCAGGGGAATGACGCGGTCACCTGCATCTATACGTATATACACGCGGAAGCGGTCGTATATATTATCAGGCACGTATACATCTCCGGTAATTAGATTTCGCCCGAAAACGCCAATGGCAGTGTAAAAGCATTAACTGTTGACAAGAACTCGATGCCTGACAGGCAGAACGTGGAAGACTTTCACTGATCGTTTTTTCATTCAAGTACCATAATGAAGAATATAAAAGTGGCAGTTTCGATGGTTTTCATCTTTTCTTCTCACTACAAAGTTGCAGAAAAAATGTTCCAATCGAAATTCAGAAAACAAGGAAGATGAAATACTAAAAAACTGAAAAAAATCCGAAAGCTATAATAATTTAATGATAAACAAATGAAACAGTCGGAATATAAACTATTCAAAAACATTCTCAAAATTGTACAATGTCATAAATTGACATTAAGTTTGTTCGAATTCTTTTCAAACCTTCAGTCCACGAAATCACCACGTAAATTCAAAAAAATATAGTTCCAAAAGACTCCTGTATTCCAGCCAAGTGGAAGTATGAAAATGAGGATTTGGGGGGTTCGGAGATAAAGGTTTTCGCGTGTATATGTGATTCTGCGTGGGCGCAAGCGCGGGGCTAACCGAGTTAACAAACAACTCATTTAACCGAATTAGGGTCCCGAGCGTCGCTTAAAACAGGAGAAATAAAATTACGTTTCCTGCAGTCGGAGGGATGTCGCAAGTGGAAGTGAACGAGAGGGAGCAACGTTGAGGGCTCTGTAATTCCACCGAAAGTTCTCTTTCCGAAAAGGGAATCGAAATATTCCAAGTTCAATGATTTCCCAGTGTAAATACTCATTTTTCGATTCAAAGAAAAAATCAAGAAATATTAATAACTACGTTGGTATGCGAATAAAATATTTATCCTTTTTGTGTAATGAAGGCTAGGTTCTGAATTATTGAACGAGAATTTTGAGATACATATTTAATATATATCAATTCTGCCAAAATTTTACGAACTACTCAATATCTGTTGTTCGACGAAATGATAAAAATTTCTGCAGCTACGAATTTGGTTGAAAATTTATAAGATCCTTAAAATTTCTCGGATTTTTTAAACTGATGAGGATCTTTGAAATGTTTGGTTATCGAATTTTCTGGAATTTGCGGAATTTCAGGTAGTTTACTAATATTATGTGAATATTCGGTGATCTTTGTATGACAGAGTTCAATTTTTTAAAAATTTGCTAAATTCGACAGAGTTTCTGGAGTTTCATGGAGTTATTGAATTTCTTCACAATTTATAAAATCAATAAACATTTGACAACATTATACACAGTTTTTGAATTCTTTAGAGATATAATTGTTTTTTCTAAAGTGTTAAAAATATATTGTATATCCTCAAAAAATTCTTTCTGGCTTCTCATTGAAAGAATTCCAAATAATAATTATCTTTGCAGGATTAAGCATTTTTAAAATTTCCAAAATTATAATGAAAGACCCGCAATGTTTGTAGTTTCAACGATTTTTCAATTTATCGACAATCTTGAGAAGTCTCGACGTCCTTCAATTCTCTAAAATTTCTAGATATTGTTGATGTTTCATTCATATTTCGGAAGTGATGGGCTATCTTTGTACTACAATAACATTTTATTGTTTTTCGAAATTTCTTTAATTTATCAGTTTCAGTAGATTTACAGTATAGTGAGAATTTTCCACAATCGAAATCGAGCATTATTTCAAAATTCTCATCTTTTTTAGAATTTTCAAACCTTTCTCAAATTTGAAACATTTTTCAATCATTAAAAATATTCAATATTTTTCGATTTTAAATAGAATGTGCGGAATAATTTTATCGATGATCTTCGTACAATGGAATATTGTTAATTTACAACAAAAAATTGAAGAACATTATGCAGTGTCTATTATTCAATAAAATTTTCCAACTTACAACAATTCACGAAATTTATTACGATTCTACAAAATCTAACAAATTTTTCAATCCTTTTAGAGTTATTTAATATGTTTAAAATTTTCAGTGTTCTTTACAAATTACCAAAGTTTCAAAATTTTCATTGAAATTTCGAAAATCAAAAACGGTTTTCACTCAGCTATTCATTTTCTTACTCTGCCAAAATTTAAGGAAATACATTTTATCTTTTATTTTATGATATGATAAGAATTTTTGCATCTACGAATTTCATTCAAAATTTCTCGGATTTTTTAAACTGATGAAGATTTTCAAAATGTCGAATTATTGAATTTTCTGGAATTTTCGGAATTTTAAGTAGTTTATGTAAATTATGTAAATATTCAGCATTTTTTGTATGACAAAGAGTTCAATTTTTTTAAAAATTGCTAAATTTGACAAAGTTTCTAAAGTTTAATGGCGTAATCGAATTTCTTCACAATCTATAAAATCAATAACTAATTATTTAAATTCTACACATTTTTTTAATTCTTTAGAAGCATAATTTTTTTTTTCAAAGTGTTATTAACTTTTTATATATTCCTTAAAAAAAGCTTTCCGGATTCGAATTGAATGAATTCAAAATATTAATTATCTTTGTAAGATTAAGCATTTTTCGAATTTTAAAAATCATGATGGAAAAACCTAATGTTTGTAGTTTTCAAAATTTTCCATATCATCAACAATCTTGCGAAGTTTCGATGTCCTTCAATTCTCTGAAATTCCTAGAAATTTCTCGAAATTTCTGTAATTTTTCAGTTTCAGTAAATTTACAGTATAGTGAGAATTTTCTACAATCGCAATCAATCATCATTTCAAAATTCTCGTCTTTTTTAAAATTTTCAAACCTTTCTTAAATTTGAAACATTTTTCAATTATTAAATATATTTAATATTTTTCGATTTTGAATAAAATATACGGATTTTTTTGAACGATGATCTTTGTACAATGGAATATTTTTAATTTACAAAAGAAAATTGAAAAATTTTCAGTATCCACCATTTAATGAAATTTTCCAACTTTGCAACAATTTACAAAATTTATCAAAATTCTACGAAATCCGACAAATTTTTCAATTCCTTCAAAATTATTTAATATGTTTAAAATGTTCATTCATATTAATATTCGAATTTAATTAAAAATTTCCAAGATCCTACAAATTTTTCATATTATTCAAACTGATGAGGCTTTTTAAAATGTTTGGTTGTCGAATTTTCTGAAATTTTCGGAATTTCAAGTAGTTTGATAAAGTTACGTATATATTCGGCGATCTTTGGATGACAAAGAGTTCAATTTTTAAAAAATTTACTTGATTTGACACAGTCTCTGGAGTTCAGTGGTGTTATCGAATTTTTTCACGATCTATAAAATCAATAAACATTCGACAAAATTATGCACATTTTTTGAATTCTTCAGGAATATAACTGTTTTTTCGAAAGTGTTAATTTGCTATATATTCCTTAGAAAATTCCTTCTCGATTCTTATTCAAAGAATTCAACACATTTGTTATCTGTGTAAGATTAAGAATTTTTCGAATTTCTGAAATTATAATGGAAAACACACATAGTTTGTAGTTTAAAAAAATGTTCGTACTATCGACAATCTTGAGAAGTCCTTCAATTCTCTGAAATTTCTAGATATTGTTGAATTTTTATCATTATTTCGTAAATAATGGACTAAATTCGTGCAACAATAACATTTGATTGTTTTTCGAAAATTCTTAAATTTTTCAGTTTCAGCAGATTCACAGTATAGTGAGAAATAAAGCATTTCTTCAAAATTCTCGTCTTTTTTAGAATTTCCAAACCTTTTTAAATTCCAAACATTCCTCAATTTTAAATAATATTCAATACTTTTCGATGATTAATAAAATATACGGAATTTCTCCATCGATGATCTTCGTACAATGAAATATTTCCAATTTACAAAAGAAAACTGAAGAACATCGTACAGTGTCTACCATTCAATAAAATTCTCCAACTTTCTAACAATCTACGAAATTCATCAAAATTCCGTTCACTCGACATAATGAGTATATCGATATTAATTCCAGAAAATCTTGCGCAAGAAAATAAATTTGTACGGAAAGTGTTGGAAAAACGTTCGAAAATGGGGGAAAAACTAAAATTGCGCCTGTAGAACGAAGGCGCTGATTATCGAGTGTAGCAGCAATAATGACAATACGCCCTTATTGCGGCGCGGTGCACAATGACGCGAGGACGAAGGGAAAGGAAACAGGGAAAGCTGTCAAAAGGACGTCAGATAGGACAGCGCAAAGCCACGACTCGCTAATGCACAATGCCGTTCGCGTACGTTCATCGGGCTTGCACGTTCGCGTGTAAATCACACGCAGACAGAGGCGCACCCGCGGCCTTATAGGCCGCACAATATTATCTCAAACGGATGCGCCCAACGCGCATTGTCTCGCGCTTGACGTCGCCGCGCCGACGACATTTCCTTTTGGAATTTCACCGCGTTCCGCGCCGGCTTTCAGGAAACCAAGTACCCAACTCATTTTCCTACTTGGCTCATCAAAAATGGCTTAAACACTGCCCGTAATCTCCACATCTCCCAGGAATTTTCCTTTTTTGTTTACAGTGTTTTTGTCCGTGTTCAGGGGATGCTTCAATTGAGAGGTAAGTAGTGTGATCAATGTTCGGTCAGGCAGACAAAGCTAATGACGTACTTGGAGCCGAAGATTTTGGTTTCTGAAATGTTGGATTTGGTTCAGATTACTGGTGATTTTCACGTCTGTTTCTCGTCGTTCAGGGGATGCTTGAATTTTTAGTTGAGTAGTACGAGAGGCGTTTGGTCAGACACATGAAGGTGATGACGATAGCGATTTTCACGTCTGGGAAGACTTTTATCGTTGTTTACGGGATGCTTCGATTTCGAGTTAAGTAGTGTGATACATGTTTGGTCAGACGGGCGAAGGTAATGATGTACTTGGAAGTGAATATGTGGTTTTTGAAATTTTCGATTTTGCTTGAATCACTGGTGATTTTCACGTCTTGGAAGATTTTTCTTGTTTTCTATGGGATGCTTCGATTTCTATCTAAGTATTGTGAGAAGCGTTTGGTCAGACGTACGAAGAATTGAAGATTTTTTCAGTTTTTGAAATATTGACTTCCTAATGATTTTCACATCTTGGAGGATGTCTCCTTTTTTCTTTTTCTCTTTTTTTTGCAGTGTTTTTATCGTTGTTCATGAGACGCTTCAATTACTGGTTTAGTAGTGAGATGAGTGTTCAGTCAGACAGACAAAGAAAATGACGTACTTGGAATCGAACATTTTACTTTTTGAAGTATAGCGTTAAGTTTGAATCATTTGTGATTTTTGATGATTAGTGTAGGAAAAATTGAAAATGGTATTGAAGGAACAAGAAATTTATCTACATTTTCTGAAATTGAGGTTTCTAGGTTTTTAAGGAATAATGGATGATTTTGGGTTCATATTAAAATCTGCAAATTTATTAACGGTTTTCTTTGATTGAAATATTTCTTGATTTTTGGAAAAAAAAAGAAAATTATACAGTATTTGTAGTTTAACTGAATTTTCCAAATTTTTTGCAATCCAAACAATGTATTAAAATCGGTATTACAAGATAATATTCAAGAATATATTATATGATTCTCAATGTGTTAAAGTATTTCCAATTTTTAAAATTTTTTAGGATTTGATTTCAAGTTTCAAAATTATGAACAGCCAGCGAATGAATAACAATTTTCTATTAATTTATATATTCTAAGAATTAGGCACAGTATCTATAGTTTTAGAGAATACTTAAAATTTTCGCACTATGTATGAGATTTATTGACGATTATTAGAATTTTATAAGATTTTGAAATTTTCCATATTATTGACAATCTCGAGAAGTTTTGAAGTCCTTGAATTCTCTAAAATTTCTGGATATTGTTGAGTTTTTATCAATATTTCGGAAACAATGGACTATCTTTGTACAACAATAACATTTTATTGTTTTCTGAAATTTTTAAAAATTTTTTAGTTCCTGTAGATTTACAATATAGTGAGAATTTTCCATAATCGAAATTAAACATAATTTCAAAATTCTCGACTTTTGTAGAATTTTCAAACCTTTCGTGCTTTTGAAATATATTTCAATTATTCAAAATTTTCAATATTTTTCGATTTTCAATAAAATATAGAGAATTTTCTATCGATGATCTTCGTATAATGAAACATTTATAATTTACAAAAAAAAATTGAAGAACATTCAGTATTTAAAATTCAATGAAATTTTCCATCTTCCTAACAATTTACGAAATTTATCAAAATTCTGCAGAATTCAGCAAATTTCTTAATTCTTTCAGAGTTATTTATTGTGTTTGAAATTTCAAATGTTCCTTACTCTAAAAATTTCCAAAGTTTTGAAATTTTCATTGCAATTTTGAAAATCAATGACGCTTTTCACTCACCAAAAAATTTTTTGACTCTGCCAAAATTTTAAAACCTACACACTATCTGTTGTTTAACGAAATTATAAGAATTCATGTTTTTCGGATTTTTTAAATTGATGAGGATCCTTAAAATGTTTGGTTATCGAATTTTCTGGAATTTACGGAATTTTAAGTAGTTTATTAAAATTTTGTAGATATCCAGCAATTTTTGTATGACAAAGAGTTCAATTTTGAAAAAATCGGCTAAATTTGGCACAAATTTTGAAATTCAATGGAGTTATTGAATTTTTTCACAATCTATAAACTCAATAAACATTCGATCATATTCTACACATTTTTTGAATTCTTCATAAATACAATTATTTTTTCCAAACTGAAAGTAATTTATTATTTATTCCTTAAAAAATTCTTCCTCGATTCTAAGTTGAAGAATTCAAAATGTTAATTATCTTTGTAAGATTAAGCATTTTTTGAATTTCCAAAATTATAATGAATAACACACAATGTTTGTAGTTTTTAAAAATTTCTCACAGTGTGCAACATTTATCATCATTTTTCGAAATCCTAGAATTTGTGGAATTTACAGATTTCCAAAGTATCTTTGAATTTTTTAATGTCTTTAAACTTCATGATATTAAAAATATCTGCCAAATACAACTTCAATTTTTAAAATCATTTTTTGAATTTCTCAGAAATAAAATAAATATTTCACAGTTCCTGAAGTGTTATTGAATTTTTCTTATTTACAGCAATCCGCAAAATGTTTGAATTTTAAAAACTCTTTACAATCTCCGATATGTGAAATATTTTTTAATTTTCTCAATGTTCTGATTTTGCTTAGGATTCCAAAAATATTTAGCAATCTATAGTAAAATGTGTCCTGATTTCGAAAACAGTGATAAACATTACACTTTTTGTTATTATAATAATTTCTGCAATTTATCAGTATGTTTCGAATTTTGACATTACAAATTTAGTGAATTTTCAAGACTCATAAAAAATTCTCGACATCCTCAATGTATTCCATTTTACCTTGACTTTACATAAATAAAATTTTTTTTCCTGCTATTTAACTCAAATAATTTCATTCGATATTCATTTTTTTTTTCAGAGCAAACGTTAACGAATGCAAAAATGTTTCTCGAGTAATCACATCTCCAAACGACATTTCCATAAATAAGGACAAACGGAAATTTACTTTTGCGGTATTTAAATATAACTCTGCGAAAATAACGAAATCTTGAAACTTGGCGGAATCGCATTATAACGATACAACGAAACTTTGCCAAACAGCCCGAGAGAAATTCGAAAGTTAGTGGGCAAAAACACGATTACCCGTCGTCACCGCGAGCAGCGCTAATTTCTTGAACCACCCGTGAAAGATTTCTGCAGTTTTTAATTTAGTATCGTTTGAACAGAAAAGTTTAAAAATTTCACGCAGGAGTTCATACGTTTTGAGCTAAGGAATCAATTTCTCATGTGTTTTATTATGATACGTTTTCATGTTTAGGAATAACAAATTCTCCGAAATTATCTAGTAAAAAGGAACATTCATACTGTAATTTGTAAAATTTAATAATATTTACTGTAGTATTTTGTGGTACTTTTAAAGATTTGTAGTGTTATTCGGATTTAATTAGAGATATATTCATTCTGATGATATACTAATAAAAGTTTCAACGATTTTATGTTTTCAGGTTGAGTTTCATAAAATAGCAACTTTTATACAGAATTCCAGTAATATTTTTTTCATATTTTTTTAAGTGTCCATGCGTGTGTGATAATCTTACAGTATTTTTAAAGATTAATAGAAACAGTTTATGAAATTAAAAGTTCCAGGATTTGAGATTCATAAATGATTGAAAAAAACGTGACACATTAATAGTTTTTGAGTATCCTTAGATGTGTAGTGTTTGTTGCATTTTAAAAATGATTATTAAAATTTAGAGAACATTTTTATATATCAATAGATTTCTTGAATTTTGATGCGCTGGGACTCAAATTTCAATATATTTTCGGCATTTTATTAGAATTTCAAAGAAAAATCACATCGGCATAAATCTTCAGTAGTTGATAAATTCCTTACATTTCTATTTTTCATTATTTGGGAGATTATTATTTTTTTTTTTTTTTTTGTATTTTTTTATTACGTAAAAAGATCCTACAACCTGCTTATATTCTAATTTTTACATTTCTATGATTTACATTCACTAGAGTTCCGAATTGTATGTGTAAGTATGAACAAATTTTGAAAAATCCTGATAAGCGATCAAAATTTGTCTTAATTTAGGGAGTTTAAACGAGTTTCCATCATATTGCGAAGTATGTAAATGTGTAAAAAATCAATAAAATGTAAAAATTGTATAGGACTCCAATTATATTACAAAATCCAAAAAAAGAAAAAAAAAACAGTATGAATTTTGATTTAATTTTCATCAATTTTGGAAATTTTAAGTTATTTGTTTCATGTTAGAAATAGGTTAACGATTTTAAAGTAAAAAATCACCAAAATAGTTAAAATTTTTCCGAAAATCTTCCAAAACATGTTATTTTATGAAATGTTTATACGTTTTTTAAACAATCTTAATTTTTGTATTTCTTTAAAATCTGAAGCCTTTTTTCTAATCATTGTTTATTCATAATATCTTCATTATTAATATTTATAAGTCTCACAAACTAGAGATAAAGATGAACAAAAAATTATGACAAATGTGAAAGAGTTGGACAGATTTATAGAAAATTGGAGACATTTTGAATAAATAAAAAACCTGCTCATGTTATTTTGAAAATTTCTGTTAATGTAAAGGTATCGTAAAATGTTCATATTTTATTTTTAGATCTTCTCCATTGCTGTATCTCTTCAAAATAAACATCAAGTTTTTTTGTTGCCTATAAAAGTTTAAGAAGAACAAAAACGCTATTTCATGTTTAAATAAAAATGTTTTTTAGGCATTGAAAAAAAAAAGGAAATGAAATAATCATCTTCAAGGCGAAACATATAATTTTCATGCCATCGGACATTTCATCGCGTGAAATAGTACTTCAAAAGTAATAAATACTTAAATAAAGGAATTCAAACTCTGCCACTTATAAATAATTAATCCTTAGAATAAAATTCCCCACCTAATTTTAAGTCGTTAGGTTTATCGCGAATCGTGGCAGAAATTGTAAAGTTCGAACGTCAAACAACGTTATCTCACGAAGCGGCGAGTGAAATTTCGGTAGTAAAAAAAGAGAAGAGCAGTGGGAAAAGTCAATTTTCTGGTTTTCGAGACAAACGGAAAATCGGTGGAAAGTGCGATTTCCATTGCAGGGGAGGGCGTTAAAAGCGAGTTCGAATCGAGTACACCAAACGAAACGGCGAAAACGAAGCGAAAGGTCGAAAGTTGACTGTAGGAGAGAGTACTATAATGTAACCAATAAAACCACTCTTACAAAAGGCCGCGAGAGTTGCAACGAGCTTTCACAATCGTAAAATTTGAAACTGCCCGCGGTACCATTTGCAATTCTGAACCGTTATTCCAAAATTTATTCGCATCTTCTATCAGTGTTGGATTAACAACGCTTTCTCCAATTTACTGAACACCCCCACCTCCGTTTTCTAACCACATGTATTCCCTGCCAATTTCTAACTTTGAACTGGAGATTACGACTTGAAATATTAAAATAATCATGAAATATTTTGTCAGTATATTTAAATGATAGTGACCTAGTTTAAAATTTTTGCATAGGCATGCATGTTGATAATATGGGAAATTGAAAATGTTATTTTATGACTTTCAAAATATTTTATAAGGGAGTTTCAAAGTTGGGAAATTTGTTGAAATATAAGGAACTTTTCGTTCTAAGAACTATAGGTTTTTTATTTTCTAGATCATGCATGTCAGAAATGATATTTTTAAACCGATTTTTTGAAAATTTTTCGCTGCTTTCGAGTTGTCACATAAAAATACTTGATGTATAATCTTGAAAATATGGAATGTTCTATTCAACAATTTTAATCATTGTAAATTCACATTTGAAGTATGAAATTGGGGAAACTTAAGAAACTTTGATGAATATACTAGAAATCAAAAGCCATAAATTTCTAATGTATAATGATAAATCTTCTTTCATATGATTTTTATGAAAATCTATGTAGCTACTAGAAGTATATGGAAAAATTATTTCTAGAGCAATAAATTTCGCAAATGTATGAAATATAGTTATTTATGCGAATACAAGAAAATTCATCAAATGATATAATAATTGAAATAAAAAATGAGACAAACACTTTCAGTCCAATAAGAATATGGTATTTGCAAAACGAAAACATTATATGCTGTTTTCTTTCACCCTATAAAATTACCTTTTAGAACATTGAATTTCAGAATTCTATGGCGAAATGTGAAAAATCCCAAAAACGTAATTAAACACTATAAATATTTCAAAGTCGTAAAAGATTGTATAAATCTACAAGAATATTGAAAAAGTTTTAAAAATCCTAAAAGCCTTAGGAATACTCAATATTTATGAAGCATTGATTTTTGAAAATTCTGCATAATTTTCCAAAGTCTATAAAACTTGTAATCCTGGTGCAATAAATTTCTGAAATTCATACAGCGATCTTAAAATGGACGGAAAAATCTTGAGAATCGTACAAATTACGAAAAAAATACGAAAAATGCTAAAAATACTAGATAACTATCGAATAAAAAAATTTACAGGAGAGATGTCTTCTAAAAATATATTAAACTCCAAATTCTAAGCATTTTATTTATGAGGATGTTTGGAAATTTGTTTATACTTTTGAGATTTTTCAGATTTTTATTCAAACATGAAAAAAATTCATTGCATATTTTGGATAAATATGATGATAAACACGATCCGGAAGAAAATTTCTTCAATTCCACTAATTTTCCAAAGATTTCGAAAATTGATAACTATCAAAAATTACTAATGTTGTTTGGTTTCCAAAATTCGCAAAATTTTAAACATGACGCAATTGCTCACTTCCAAATTTCATTAAACTTTCTGCAAATTTTTAGACTCTTCGGCAATTTTTCGGTGCTTTGTTTTGTTCGGAATTTATTTAAAACGTGAAAAAAAAAAATTTGTGATAATATTTCCATAAATATAGGAATGAACATAATTGACAAACATAATGAAAACTTTTTGGAAATTCTACAAATATTTTCCTATTCCACAAGATTATTGTCAATCGTCAGCATTTTGATGTTTCTTGGTTCTTCGAAATTCGCAGAATTTTGAAATTTTTTCCAGTTATACTCTGAATTTTATTCGATAACTCAGAAGCATTTTGTTGCATATTCCGAAGAAACACGTTTTTAAAAACAATCTCTAGAAGTGATTTACATAGCTTAAATTGCAGCATTTTTCGTACTGGTTTTTATTTGTCGATACTATTTCAACTTTTCGCAGTCTTCTATGTTTTCTCAAAATTTCAAAAATTTCGACAATAATACACAACTGCATAAAAATTCTTAAATTGCAGGAACATTCGTAAATTTCTTTAATATTTCTTTGATTTGGTAATATTTGCTAGAGTAAAAATTACTTTGTTGCAGCCAGAGGTGGTTCTCGAATGAAGCAACAGAGGTAGAGGAGAAGAGAAAAGTAATATAAAAAAGTTAAAAGGAAATTTTTCCATCCGATTTTCCTACTAACATGGTAACTAATCTGAAAATGGTAGGATCGTTTTGATTTTCCTGAATATTTCCAAGGCACTTTCCGGCTATAATAATGAAAAAGAAAAATTCGAAAATTATGATTCGAAAATTTTTGCATCGCACCAGTTTCGTCACTTGACTATTTTTCAAAAAAAAAGTTGAATAAACAGTACACAGTTTTCATCCGTATTGACTTAATTCGTTATTTTGTAACTGAAATTTTCATATTTAATGAATCGTTTGTGTCGTTTTTCCTATGCTTTGAATTCCATCAATTCTATAATAATTCCGAAAAAATGGTTGTATTATAAATCATTTTCCCAAAGTTCATCAGTAAGTGTGTACTTTCAGTGAAAAAAAAATTTTGAGTTGAACGCATTCTTCGAATTTCATTTAGTACCTTGACTAAAAACATGTTTATTTCTGCATCAGCATGATTTCTGCGCGGTAATAAACAATTAATATATGTATCGGGACTCAAATCAATCTAAATGTTTAAAATGAAAAAAATAAGAAAATAAGCAGGTTGTAGGATCTTTTTACATGATAAAAAAAGTACTAGTAAATGCTCAGCAATCTTATGAACAATAAAAAAATGAAAATGTAAGAAATTTATAAACTACTGAAAATCTATGTCGATGTAGTTTTTTTATTAGTATAGTAATATCTTAGAAATACAATAAATTTGATTTTTCGAAGTATACTCTATATTTCATTTTTAATGTCTCTTGTATGTATGATATGGATTTTTTTCCTGAATTTCTGGAAAGCGATGCCTCAAAAGATTCAAAGTTTCATAGATTTTGAGTCTTCTTCGAGATTTACGTACATTGTTGGAGTATTATAGATTTTTATTATTTTGAGTTTCTAATCCGTACATTTTTAATTTTGTAGAATTTTCTCATGTTTTTCTTGATTTCTAGCATTTTCATGGATATGTATATAGATTTTAGAAATTCTATCTACATGTAGTAGGGCTAGGATTTAAAGTTTTAAAGACTTTAATACAATTTTATGTACTTCAAAAAAATTATAGTTTTTTTTTAGTTTCGAGTACCCATGTATAGATCCCTTGCATTTTTTGAACTCTTCGATGTTTTTCAAGTTTTGCAGAATTTTACATAATTTTCAATTATTTATAGACTTTCGGAAAATGGTATTTTCGTAAATTTCTAGTATTTGATTAATTATAGTACTTTAAGTATTTTCCATCATTTTTCAGTTTGCAGGATTCTACGATATTTTTTCTTGCTGTATATATTTTTTGAATTCAATGCAGTTGTATTGACAGTTTCCTAGACTCAAACAATTCTCCAAAGTTTTTTAGAAATCAATGTTTCCATAATTTAAAGTAATGATGAATTTCTAGTATTTTGAGAATCATTCAATTTCTAAGATTGAAAAAATATTCGTGATTATGAAATATTCTTTGTTTCATCAATAAATTTGGATACTTCTTGATTGATTTCTCAGAGAACATTACCCTCGTGGATTGCAAATATTGCATAGAGTTCTTGTATTGTTAGTATTCATCCGTAATGCTTACAATTTTCAGGATTTTCTGGTATTTTACTTGCCGTATCAATTTTTCGAATTCATAACACCAGACGTAATTTCATGCAATTTCTGGAAAATCGGTGGTTCTGTGATTTTTATGTCTCGTTGAAAAACCACCCTTTGGGACACAGCTCGTGGGGAATATATTGAAATCGCCGGGCTCGATTTCATAGAGCGACGATAACATATTCCGTTAATGCGTCTAACTGAAATATTGGCCGAGTAACGATAACGTACGAGCGCTTGGGCGTACGTGTCCTAACGTAGAGATATTGGCCGGTGCATATACATTTGCAGGCAAGTACGCGCGTTCATTGTAGAGAAATAGAAGCGGGCTTACCCGGGATCAACGGTCATTTACTGCCGTTTTATCCGGGGCTTTAAGCGCTGCTGATTTTTGCGAATCAAGCCGGGGCCCGCGATTTATGGATTTCCAAACCGAAACGAATTTACAGCCGGGATTTGCCTCGATCAGAATTGATGGAAAAATCCATCTTCCCGAGCTTTTTGCCCACGACGCCGAGAGGCAAATAGATATTGCCCACTTCTGTGGCATGAAATATTCTGTAACAGTTACTTCGACCGTGAAAATTTTTCATTTTGGCCTACGAATGTCGGAATTTCAGGACTTTTATGATTTATACAGTAGAAAAAACGTGAGTTTTGTTTTTTCAGGCGTTGTGGAGTTTGGCATATTTTATACACTGAGAAGAATTTCCACGATATTTATTTTGTGACGATGAATTCAGGATCTGGAAGTAACGTGTTACTGTGTAACGTTTTATTATATCATAGCAGTAACATCAAGTTTATAGAACAACCTGAAACTTTTCGAGTAGTTTACTGAAACTGAGATAAAAGTGATTTTTGACTTTCTCATTTTTGAATAAAACATTCTGTATTCATGTTTCAATGGCACGGAGCAAAATATTAGTAATTCGTGTACACATATCAAGAAAAATTTGGCTTTTCCAATTTTTATTCAAAACAAATTATCACAATTTGTGGGTTCAAATTTTAGAAATCTGCGTGAAAATACAATAGCAGGATTATTCAAATCTATAGATACGTAATTTAATGAATAAAATGGAAAAAGACGAAAAGTACTAATAATCCTAGATTTTTATTAGTTTTTTTCATAAATGCTATGAGATTCGTCAAAAATTTATGAAATTCTATATATACAGGTACATAGAAGTCTATAAAAATACTAGAAAATTTTTTAAGTCTGCAAAAAATTGAAAAAGTGTTGAGGGCACTCTCAATTTACAAAAAAAATTTTTCCGTAAAATCGATCGAAATGCTCTAAATATTTCAATCTTTCAATTCTAAGAAATCTCATTCTGGATTTTCAAGAGAAAAACTAAAAAAAATAAAAAATTTTCACAACAGAATATACACGCTAGGAAATACAAAAAGAAATGAGATATATGGAAAAAATGATAGTAAACCTGTGAATCATGCAAAATCTATACAATTTAAAAAACAAGAGCATCAAATTTCAGAAATTTATGTAGCAATGTTTACAAACACTGAACGATTTTTCAAATTGTAGAAAAACTGAAGATATACGATAAATAATGAAAGAAATAATAATTTATTGAGACACTGTTTTTGGAAGAAATCCTTGAAACATGGGAAATTTAATTAATTTTGAATTGAAGAGCCCGAAGTTCTCAAAATAAGTACAATAATTTTTATATACAAATTCTAGGAATATATGAAAATACTAGAAAATACTGCAATATTTTGTACATACTGAAAAATACGAAAAGTTTCAGAAATACTGAACGATCCGTGGTTATCATAGCAAAACTGAAAAAATACAAAAAAAAAAAAAATAAAAAAATAAAAATCCATACAGTTACTATTTCCCGAAAAATCCTCTCAAATCCTCTCAAATCTAAAATCTAGGAAATCTCACTCTGAAAATTCAAAGAGATATCTTTAAAGAAAATTAAAATATTCTACAGCATTTTATAAATACCAGGAAACACAAAAAGAAAATAAGTATAGAAAAATACAAGTGATTCTGTAAATCATGAAAAATCTTTGCAACTTAAATAACTAGAGCATTGGATTCCAAAATTTGTATAGCAATAGGATAAAAATACTGAACGATTCTTTAAATCGTAGAAAAACTCAAGAAATACGAGAAAAAATGAAAGAAATTAAAATTTATGGGGACATTTTTCCGAAAACTTCTTTGAAGCAGGAAAATTTTAATGAACTTCAAATTTGAAAGCTCGAAATTTTCGAAGTATAATATATTACTATTTATATGAAAATGTTAGAAACATATGAAAATACTAAAAAATTCTACATTTTATACTTCCTGAAAAATAGGAATAGTTTGATAAATACTGAGCAATCTTTGAAATCAGAAAAATGAAAAAGTACAAAAAAAAGTAAAAGAAATCAAATTCTTTACAGATACAATTTCTGAAAAAATCCTCTTAAATACAAAAATTGAATAAAGTTTGAATTCTAGAGCATGAAATTCCTGAAATCTATACAGCAATGTACAGGAAAATAGTCGAAATTCATAAAGAAAGTATGAAATCTTGCAACATTTTATACACACTGAAAAAAAAAGAAAAAAGTTGAAAATACTAAAAATCAGTGTAGATAAGATTCTCTTAAAAGTCTATAAACTTTGCAAATTTTTCCCAGTGGCTAGCACTCAATAAAACTTAATATTTAGAAATTTTTCGAACTCGAAAAAAATAAAAAATAGAACAAGCTGACAGATTTTTTCTCAGGGTGAAAAAGTACAGATTAACCAATGCTTCATGATTTTCCTAAGTGAAAAAAAAATTATTCAAAGAGGGCTCGTTCTAAAAAACAACAGATCTCGAAAACATGACTTTTCGTCTATTGATCTTTCTGAGCTAAACTCCATAAAAATCCTTAGAATTCTCTAAAAAAAAAACGACAAATATGACATGAATTCGAAATAACATTTCAACAAGGCCTAAACAGATCAATTTTCCCCTCCAGAAACTATATTACTCACAGCCAAGATTTCACTTGATGAGAATTGATGGAAAAATCTATCTTGCCTCGCTTTTTGCCCCGCACGAGAGGCAAATAGATATTGCCTACCGTTCCACTATAAAATATACCAGAATGTACCAGAGTGTGCACTTCCGACGATGTACATTTTTGCCCTGCAAAATGAAGGAATGGAAGGTTTTTCTTCCGAGAATTGGCTTTGGCGGTGAAATGAAATTATGGACACAAGAAAACCGAAATGTAAGAAGTTCGTATCTCAAGATTAATAGCATGAAAACGTCAATGCTCAGACTTTCAATGTAAAAGTACTCGAAAAATAAGTTTTTATCCACAAAATGATTTCCCCAAGACTTCATGAATGTGAAACTTCTGTTGTGTACACCCCACTGTAATTCTTTCCCAATTCTTACAGTCAGTCAAGTAATAGAGCGTATCGGCTGAATTTTTGTGTTTTCCCAATTTCCATCCTGTTACCACGTACAAAACATGAGCTCTGGTCCTCGAAAAAAGGTCCCAAAATGTCTTACACTAAAGGAAAATGCTGATCGATCTGTTTGGGGTGACGTCATCTAATGCCTAGACGAATTCAACCTCAAGATTCATGCGTCGAACTGTGAAAAATTCAGTGAAATTGCATCTCTGGTGTTGCTTCTCAAAACATGGGTGTAGAAAGTTGCACTTGTTCACCGAAAACCTGGTCGAGAGCCGCCTCGAAGGTGCCAGGCCATCATTGACTCTGGTGGTGATTGAACCAAATATTGACAGAAGAGCATTTTGTGTTTCGGCGTACATCATTGCCCATAGAAAAGCATTTTGCTCGACACCTTGACGAACGTAATGCTATATAAAATCAAACGATTGAATACATTTTTCACCAAAAAAGTCAACCACGCTTTAACTTGACGGACTGTGATTGTCAAATTCGTTCAGCGTCATCCACATCCCTATACACATTTCCCCAGAGGCAATAATGGCATTTTCTCGATCCAAAGTATTGGGTATATTTTGGGTGTTTCTCCAGCAGGGATTTCAAGCTGTTTGGAGTGAATGTCCTCATTTTGGGCGCAGCGTTGTAACATGTTTCACGAGCCGAAAGAGGACAATGGTCTCGCAGATGTAGGCTTAGCCCAAATGGCACGTTGCTGCGCGTCAAATTGCCTTCCGGTAGATAAAATGAAATTTTATTTCCGTTTGACGGTGCCTGCTTCTGTAATTTTATGGCCGTGCTTATTTCGCGAGATTTTCCAACCTGCAATATCGCCCGGCATTACCTCTACGATTTGTTCATTGAAATGCTTTTCCGAGCTATGGAAACTGCGTGCATATGTGTGCTTGCATTTTGTAGAAAAAAATTCAAGATTGGATAATTTGGAAAATACGCAGATGTTTTATTCACTCCAGAAGTTTCATTGACAGGCATTCAAACTTGACCAAGAACTAATTCAGAATTTCAGAGTCTATGCATATTTTTTGTACCACTATAGGGCACAGAACTATATCGTTTGAGCTATTTCTCTGTTCGAGTGGAATCGTTGCCCACGCTGCAGAGTTAGCCTGGAGCTCATAGATAAATTTCATTGCAAAGTATGAGTAGCCAATCGGTTAATGCAGTGCAATGGAAAAGATTTCCGGTAGATGATATAATAAATGAGAGTGCATGATTGCGGTCGGCCGGTCGCTCGCCGCCGGCTATCGTTCCGACGTTTAAGCATCGCGTCTGCAGAGTCCGGCAATAAAAGCATGCTCTGTCGCAGCACTGCCCAGGGCTATCAATCTCGGCCCCAACAACATACGCGCCCAACTCTGCCTAACTAGTTCGCGCTTTTGCGCACTCTTTGATGTGATATTAAAAAAAATATTTAAAAAAAATTGGAGAAGAGAGAATGATAATAGAAGCTCGAAATCCGATTCGCGGATAAAAAACAGTTGCCAGGGATTCGGTTTGCAGGCAGAATTTTGGTGTTTTTTTTTTGGGGGGGGGGGGGGTGGGGCAAGGGAGAGTATTAATTGAGAGGAAGGATGGCTTTTCGTTCATTGTGGAAATTAAATTATTCAATACAGGCGCGCTAGGTTTAAGAGGAATAATTGTACGCCCATGTATTGGTGTTTGAAATAAATCTATGATACATTTTGAAGTATTATTTGGAAAATTTTGATCACTGCGACGACTTGATTTTTTCAATTCATGGCAGTTCAGGAGTTTCGAATAAATATTGACTGAAATCTTGACTATCGAATAAATATTGACTATCTATTTAGGTCCAATTATACAATGTCTCAAAAATAAAGTCAAACATGATTCTAGTCAGAAAAACAGAATCTATTTTAAGGAAAAATTATGAACAATATTAATGATATAAAATAGAGACGATTTGAGCAATTTTGGGGAATATTTTAATCAATAGGTATTGCTTTCTCATTTTTTGAATAAATCTGCGCAACTAGAGTAGTTTTGGAAAACTGCGGAAAATATTAATAATTTTGAAAAATTTGTATGAAATTCGTAAATTTTAGGGTTAGCTAGTTCTAAGTTTGCAATTTGAAAAAAACAAAAAAAAAAAAAAAAAAAAAAAACACATTGCAGGTTACGAAGACTGTGAATAATTTTACCATATTTGTAGAGTATCGAGAATATTCGAAATAGTTGGATAATTTTGCGGATACTATTTATTAATATATATATTTCTCATCACTATGTAGAGTGTTTTTCCATTTTTATGAAAATCTGAAAAACTGGAATAGAATATGAAGCTACGAAAAATCTTAGAATATTGAATAAATTTATACCTAATTTGAAAAGCTCAGAATATTTAGTTTGTATCACGTGCGGTATTTAGAAAGTCAAGTGAGCCCTGAAAATATTGTTGAAAGTATCACAAAGTTGAAAATGATTTCTAAACACTTACGAAATTTTGCGTACGAAAATTATAAAAACATTTTTGTATTTCAAAAGCATTTATTCTATTATTATTTGATCTGTAAAAGTTTTTAAATTCAGAAAAATGTAAAGAAGTTGCAAAAGTTTTGAATATTATCAATAATTCGTGAAATTCAAAAATTTCGTATAGTTTTGGAAAATATTGTTAATTTACTGAATCGTGATATTTTTATGTTTTTTTAAGATTACATTAAAATCTAAAGGATTAAAATTTTTTTTAAAAATTGCGAAAAGGTCTAACGAGATTGGAAAAATTGTTATCAAATTTTCAAATTTTAAATAATTACTGTGTTTGAAATTAACAAAACATTAAAAATTCAAAAACTTTTTTCATTTGAAAAATCATCAATTATATTAATAATTATCCAAATTTATGGAGTGTTAGAAAATGACAACAAATTTCACCGATTGCGTTTAATCCTACATTTTTTCGATATACATGTAATATATGATCATTTTTTATTTTTTTAAAAAATTCTAATGAACTGAAGAAGTACGAAAAAACACAAAATTGAATGAGTTAAATAAATTTTCCTGCAAATTTGAATAACTTTCTACATTTTGTAATTAGTTTGATATCAAAAATATTAGGAAAAAAAAATATTGCAAGTACTGAAAATCAACAATAATAATACAATAAGTAAAATTTGAAAAATTTGTAGTATTTAGAAACTGTTCTTAATTTTATAAATAGTGTAAATATCATTTTCTTATAGAATATGTATATATTATGCTCTCATATTTTTCTCACCAAAATCTTGAAAATAAGAATAATTCTGAAAAATATGCGGAAAATCTTCAGGAATCGACATAATTTTATAAAAAATAAGATTATCTGTAATGAATCAGTATTATGTTTGGAAATTCAAAAAACTCGAAAAAATTTAAATACATCGCAAATTTCAAAGATTCATAATAATGAATTTTCATGATTATATTTCTCATTTTTGAATAAGATTCTGAAGTATTTGAAAAGTAAAGAAAAACCTGAATAATTTCAACAAATTGTTCTGAAATTAGAAAAAGCCCAGAATGAATTGCATTATGCTTGAAATTTCCAAAAAAGAATAAGCATACATTGCAAATTACAATTTTGTCAATAATTTATGAAATCTCAAAAACTCCAGGTTCAACATTGTTCACTTGACAAAACCATTGCAACTCAAGTCAAAAATGTATATACATCAATAAACAGACAATATCAAAAATAGATTCCTGCTTGGAAAAACGTCAATTGTTCCTTTTTAAACAAATTCATTAAATTTGTCTTCGATAAGAAAAAATGAATGACCTACCACTCCCCCTATAGGTTTATCCACATTTCCGATCCCTCGTATTTTCTGTTAAAAAAAAGGTACCATATTTTCCCCAGTGCGTAAAATGAGGCAGCGGAAAGTCGGATCAGCGACGTGTATTTTTCGTTAGGAGGGCGTAATAAGGTTATAAAATCCAGGCTGCATGAAAATCCGGATGTCGTAGGCAATGGTTAAAAAGATGCTGAAGAATATTGGGCGTCTCGTCTGCAAAGGAGCTCATCGATTCGGTTTGATTGTAAATACTAAAGCTTTCGGTGAATGAGGTTCTCCGCTGGGATCGATACTCCGGAATCGCGAGGCAAAGATCTAATTATTCTGCCAGGGACTTCGGGACATAGAAAGCCTTGATTCAGTATCAGTGCACGATATGTACTTATTTTGTTGAAAGGATGCCCGGAGAGAGAAAATAAATAAAAAGGGGGGAAGGAGAGAGGCGGAGATTAAGTATACCCTGAATAGGGACTCGAGTAACCGAATCCCTCAAATCGGCCGTGGCCTCAGATTTTCTGATTTTCCTTCCAGTTCTGGAAAAGCCAGGGACACTTTCATCGGGGGTTAATTATCAGAGGAAATCTGGGCTTTTTTCGAAAATTGGCTTCTAACTCGTGCTGAAAGGATTCGTGTTGTATACTTTTTTATGAAATATTTTCATATCCCAAGAAATATATGTAATAGAGAAAGTGGCTTTAACGTATCATCGTGAATTTTTACAATTTACGAAATTTATTAACATTTTCTGAAACACTCGATTCGAACCCAGAAAAATTTTCGAAATTTCCATCAATTTCTTTTCAAGAGAGTATTTTTGGATTCGAAAATGTTTTTAGTGTGCAGAAATCGGCAAATCGCTAAAACTTCTTGCAATTTACAAAATTCATGAAAATTGTATTGGTTTCTCGATTTTCACAGGAATTTTCAAAATTATCAGTAATTCCTTGTGTGAAAGAACATTTTTAGGAAATTTTTAGATTACATGAAGGTATCTACCACCTTCGAATTTTCAATTTTTTCAAAATTTTTCGAATTTTATCAGAATTATTTGTAATTTTTTACTATTTCTCAATCATTTAGTATTAAAAAAATTAAGTAACACAATTATGCATATAGTGACACAAAGGTGATAATTATTTTAAAACAAACTTTAAATTTTTCGAATGTCATTAAATTATCTCCAATATTAAAAACTTGTCAAGTTTTCATATTATTTGGAAATTTTGAAGATTCAACATTTTTTGACAAACGTCACAAATTTTATGAAATTTTGCTCAATTTATTTAGATTTTTAATGAAACTTGTCAATTTTCCAGTTGTACAAGTTTTCATTGGAAATAAAAAACATTACCATGTACGTTTCGAGTAAAAACGTGAAATTATGAACTTTTAAAAACATCTAAAAAATTTTTCGAATTTTTAACTTATGGAAAATTTTTTAAGTTTTCATATTTTTTTGTTTTCTTACAATTTTTAAGAGTAATACATTCAATTTATTTACAATTTCGGAAACACTCAATTCGGACTTACGAAATTTTGGAAATTATCATCAATTTCTTTTCAATAAAGTATTTTTAGTTTCTAAAATGTTTTCGTATGCAGAAAGTAGTTTAAACATATCACTAAAACTTCTTATAATTAACAAAATTTATCAACATATTATAGGGAATTCTCAATGTTTACATGAATGTTTAAAATTATTAGTAATTCCTTGTGTAACAGAACATTTTTTAGGAAATTTTTAGATTTCATGAAGGTATTTACTACCTTCCAATTTTTAATGTTTTTAAATGTTTATTTGGAATTTAATTAGAATTATTCGTATTTTCCTTCTGTTCCTTAATTATTTCAGACATGAAAAATTAAGCAACAAAATTATGCATATAGTGACGCAAATTTTATAATTATTTTGAATTATCCTTAAAATTTTTCGAATGTCATAAAATTATATGCAATATTAAGAACTTTTGAAGTTTTTATATTATTTCAAAATTTTGAAGATTGAAAATTTTTTTTAACAAAAGTCACAAACTTTATAAAATTTTGCCCAAGTCATTTAGATTTTTAATGAAACTTATTGATTTTCCAGTTTTCATTGAAAATAGAAAATCATTACTATGTAAATTTCGAGTAAAAACATGAAATTATGAACTTGTAAAAAACATCTCAAAAACTTTTCGAATAATTAACTTATTGAAAGTCTTTTGAGTTTTCATATTTTTTTGTTGTTCTAACAATTTTTACGAGTAATACAATCAGAATTTTCCAATTTCATTAAAGTGTGTTTAAATAATAAGCAAATTCATTCCGAATTTTCAATATAATTTAAAGTCAGATTCTCATTGAACAATAGAGACATTTTTGTGCATATATTTCAAATGAATATACACTTATGAACGCGATCAAAAAAATTAATGAAAATATTCGGGAATTGCACAAATAATTAAAATTTTATAGGATTATTGACGATTTCTCGGAGATTCAGTTTTGTTTGTATTCCCAAAATATTTGGAAATTCCAAACGTGGACCATCAGAAATTCATCAGAAAAAAAAAATGTACAACGTACCGTTACTGTTTAATCGGAAATTTAAATTTCATTGAAAGTGTTTCAAACGATCGTTTGTATTTTCTGTAACTTTTCAGTATTTTCCACATTCACTGGATTTAATTTTAAATGAAATAAAGACTGTTAGACAGATGTGAAGAAATATTATAAATACCTCAATACACAAAATTAATGAATGTATTTGCTGAAATTAGGCAAATTTTTCAGAATTCATCGAGTTATTAGAAATCTTCCAAATTTTTCAAGTTTTTTTTTTTTTTTATGAAGGTTGCAAAGCAATGGAACTTTGTATAATTCATAGAAATTCGCGTATCCTATAGATATAGAAACATTTGTAATTTTTGATATTTTCTTAGTGTATTACATTTCAAATAAGAAAATAAAAAATCTGTGTACTCCTACTCCGAAAAAGTACGATAATCAACGCAATCTACGAAATTTATGAACATTGTCATGAATCCTATATTTTATTTAAAATTTTTTAACTTCATATAATGATCGACAATCATTCGGAAGTGATAATGTCTTTTGATTTCCTGAAATTTTTGAAAGTTTCAATCATAATACAATCCATTCAAAACATTCTTACCTTGAAAAAAATGTTCTTGTGGCGTAAATGTTATTCGTGAGAATATTATTTTAAATACTAAGAATTTTTTCACTAAATGAAATAAAAGCAGTATCATACCTGTTTCTAAAAAAAATGATAATTAGTCTCCCCCCTTTTTTTGACTGTCACACACCCTAGTTACTCTAAAAATATTTCGTTCTAGCAGCCACGTAGAAACACTTAATTTCTTTCAATTTCAAATGAATGATTTTTCGAACACACTACTTATTATCAATCTAACACAAACTTTACTTCTAAATATTGAGGAAGTGGATAGTATGTAAAAAATCTGTAAAAATTGCCCCATAATCCTGAATCGCTATCTCCCAATGCTGTATCTCACGCCATGTTCACCCAACCTGGAATCTCCCATTTTTTTCGCCTTTTTGTCTCGTCCGGCGTCTAATAATTGAGCTTGCGATCGAGTTTTAAGCAGCAATATATATGGGAACTTCCTTCAACGTATCCTGATTACGTTCGCGCCGGAGCCGAGGACTCTATTCTTGTCAATTTTACATCCAATCACGTAATTATTCGACTCCGCGGGAGCCTCATCTACTTCTAATTTATTCCAGCAAAAACCAGGCCGATTTTCCGAAAATTCCCCAGAGAAGAGTTCCTTTGAAGCTCGCTTTTTCCTCTATTTTCAAGAACCTACTTTGACGAATTAATCAGAGATTAATCTGTCCTCCCACAACTTTTCTCGAGAACTTTTTCCACGCTCACTGTAATGTACCTCTAACAGGCGCGTAGGCAGAGGGGGGTTTTGGGGGTGCAACCCCATCCCGAAATTTTGATAAAATCAATCAATATTACATGCGATAATGAAAAAAGTTACATCGATGAACAATAAAAATATAAGTTACGATAAAATGCGTGAAAACTTTCGCAATGTATTTTTTAAAAAAACGAAAAATCATCAAAAAGTAGGATTACGTAGAAAATATGAATCATAAAAATTGTTGCAACACAGTGAATGATAGAGAAAAATGAAAATCTACGGAAATGATAAAAATTTGAAAAACTTTGAATCTTAGCTCATTACATTCAAAAAATCTATGATAAATTCGTACAAAAGTATTCAAAATCTTTCAATTCATACAAACTCCGAAAGAATAAGGTAATCAATTGAATTCTATTAAAACACTATTTTCTGGAAACTCTCGACAAAAGCCTCTACGATCTATGCATCAATTTTGGGATGCTAGAGCATCGAATTCTGCATATAATGTAAATCTATAAAAATTATAGAAAACTTAATAAAATCTTTTGAACATTTCAAAAATTTGAAAAAAAGAAAAACGATAGATTACCTGAAAAATCTATATTAATGTGATTTTATCATTAGTTCCCGAAATTGCTGATAATAGATCGAAATTCAAGTTTTTCAAATATCTGTAGTAATCTATCAAAATACTTAGATTCCTCGAAAGATTTGTATATTGCATTACAAAAATGTAAAAAATAAGTTAACTAGTTTACTTGCTTACCAGTTTACTAGTTCACTAATTTACAAGATTATACTATTTTTTTGTTTAAGTAGCTTCTTAACTACTACTAGTTTACTAGCATACTATTTTACTATTACAAATTTGACAAGTTTACTAGTTTACTAAAGAAATTATTTACCAGTTTAATAAATAACTAACGCACTTGTAAACGAGTATGTTGGTTAATTGTTTTTCTTTTTCACTTGGTTGCTATTTTTCTATTTTACAATTTCAGTATTTTGCTAGCTCACCTGTTTACTAGTTTAGTAGTTTACTAGCTTACTAGTTTACTAGCTTATAAGTTTACTAAATATATTTCAATACATAAAAATCATGTAGAAATAATGTTTTCAGAAATTTATAAAACTTTCTGTCCTGAAGCATAATTATTAACATAATACCATGATTGTGTATAATTTTAGAAATCATTCTAGAAATTCATACAGAGAATGTAATTTACACAATTAAACATACTTTTAATTGTAGAAATAATACAAAAAGAAATTGAATAAAATTATTGAAATTCTTAATGAAAGAAATTGTCGTATGGAAAATAAATTTAATCCAAAATCGTTAGAAGTTTCAATACTATAGCATTAATTTCTAAAAATCTATTGAGCCATCCATAGAAATATTAAAAACTTGTAAAAATACCAGAAAATACTACAAAATCTGATTAATGATATACCATACGAAAATAATATAAATTTATGATATACCTTTTATCTGGTTGGTTCAAATTTGCTCAAAAATCATTTCAACTATATAATTTTTTTAAAAGTTTGATTCCTAGAGCATCGAATTTTAGAAAGCTTTATAGAAACCTATTATAGTTAATATCAGATAATCCTTCAAGTGGTATAAATGCAAAAATTATTATTCAGAAAAATTCAAACCTCAGTTACTAACTTGAAATCACAGATCAAATATCAATAATATTTTTCAGAAAAACCTCTTGAAAATTTTTTCTGCCTACGCCCTTGACCTCTAAAAAACTTTTTTCATATTATAATTTCGCTGCAGCGATTTCCAGCTTCGTCTTTAAAAAAAAAGGATGTTTGGAATAGTTATTTACTGAATAGAATAATTTTATTTTCAAATTTCACAATTGCATTCGTTTTTCAACTAATGAAACATCTATCATGAAAAAATCTGATTTACAGTTTTTTTATCCATGAATGTTCCCCTTTTTTTTACGGAAAAATGAAGAAAAAAGATAAAAAAAAACATTTTGAAAGTGATGACAACGGAAGCAAATATTTGTCCATTTCGTTTGTTCGTTGGAAGTGGCGAGGAATCGCAAATAAATGTGAAACGTGACAGAAAAAGTAGACGTGCGCTACCATTTACGTGTTCTCGAGCAAAGGACGTTACATGCATACGAAAAACTCTCCGTTCCCCGTGAAATTGAGTTAAAGCTTCCGGAAAACTAATCGTTTCGGCCAAACTCGCATGTTTTTCTCACAATGACGCGCACTCGTGCGCAAAGTGTGACTTTCAAAGGTGCTATACAAACTCGTTTGAATTCACAAAATCCGCCAGAATCAACTAAAACGAGTTTACTGCACTTTATTTCAGTATTTCAAAGTAAAATATAGTAAGACAAATGTAATAAAAATTGAAAAAAATGAATACATTAAAAAAAGATTACACTATATGAACAATTGAAGTGATTATATCGAAAACTACGGGTAAATTTCTTTTTAAAAGAGCTTTTTTTGTAAAATTTTCTATTTAACTTGTATAAGTGATATACAGTGTTTTCAGGAAAAGCTGTATGAAATCTTCTTAAAATTTTGCGCACACTGTAAGAAAAATTTTGGTGATTTTTCCAAACATTATAGGTCAAATATTTTTCATACCATTGTAAGGGAACATTTCATTTTGTATTCAACTATCAATGATTTTTGTTTAAAAAACAGCTGAAAATGCTACAAATATTTGATCATATAATTGTATGCTCACTGGAGCAAAATTTATCATAATTCCCCCACACAAAATATAGTTAATAATTCTGGTACAGTGAAGTAGCTTAATTTGAATTCTTTTTCGGTTTTTTCTAAATATTTTCAAGTATTAACATCAAAAATCGTTACAACATTCACTTTTATTATTGTTTAGACCCTGTGGGAAAATTTTTTATACGAAATTCGACTCAATTACGTCTTATACAGTTACGTGGAATAATTTTTTATTTTTTTTTTGGTATTTTTAAGAAATTAGACATGAACCGAAAAGCTCAGAATGCAAAGCTAATTTATTAAAAATTTTGATACTTAGGAACGTTTTGAAATTTCTAAATACTTAATTAGAGCCGCAATGAAAAATGATTCGATTTTGTTTCTAGGAAATTTGCTAATTTTTTAAATGAGGACTCAAAAAAGTAAAACTGTTGTCTGAAATTATGAAAAATTTCACAATGAATTTTGAGAAACTTTTTTTTTGGCATGAAGATTATAGAGTTACAATATCACAGAGGTCAAAAAATTCCTGTAAAATTTAATTGTATACAGTAGAAAAAAGAAAAAAATTAATAATCACTCACAAAAAAAAGTGAAATTGGGTTGAAGTTGAAACCCTCAAATTTCGGAAGTAATAGCGATTTATGAAAAAATGTTCGATTTCGGGTGTACATTATTATTCTGAAATATATTTAAAAAGAATAACAAAAGATAAATACAAAAAACTTGCTGAATTAGAAAAATAAAAACTGATCTATATTATTTGAAATATTACACTGCGACTTAAATTTTTTGTTTTACTTGAGAATCAATAAATATTGATATCACAAAAAGCTACAAACGTAATATTCATTTTACACTCTAATTATGCGGAATTCCATTTTATACAGTAAAAGAAAAAAAATTAAGTGTAGCTTAGTCATGAACAAAACAAATGATGTAAAAGCCAATAAGCCGAAAAATGAAGATTTGTGCTATACTGAAAAAAAATAAAACGATTCAAAATTTCAAAACACTTGATCTGACCAACAATAAAAATAATGAAGGGCGTTAAATACTAGAAAATATGTAAAATTTGCAAAAAGTCTTAAAAATGTAATAAAATAAGGAGATATATAAAATTTTATCAAAATACTTAGTTTTATATTCATAGTGCTCAAACTTTCTTGAAATTATAGTGATTTCCCTAGAAAACACCATAAATTACCTTTTATTGAGTTCCATGAAAGAATGTCTATTCTTTTTTGATTTTTAAATTATTGTTTAGGAAAAACTATATGAGAATATTGGTAAAATATTCGGTTTTCCATTTGGGCTCACATTCTAACGAAAATTGAAATATTTTTTCCACAAATTAATGGCAAATTACTTTAAATACAGTTTTTCAAAAACATTTTTTTCTTTGTTCAATTTTTGATATGTATTGAGAAAAACTTGTGAACATTTGAAATTTGATATTTATTGATGATGAAATATCAAGTATTGAAAAAATACAAAAATTCTATTTCTCCTAATTTTCAATCAAAATTCTTCCTCCACGATGACCTCAATTTCTTTTGCACTACTTTATCACAAAAAATTACTGTCAACCCCATCACAAAATGTACGTATATTTTGTAATTCTTTCTTTGTACAAATATATCACATGTAAAAGGAAAAAAATGACTCTGGAGGATTAAATATGATTACTACACGATATTCTTTTGCGACAGCTGTAGCCACTGGAATTACATGCAAGTTTCCTCGCATGAAAAAATACATTGCCCATGCCACGCTTGTTCAGCCACTCGAAAATTTATTTTCATGACGTTTTTGCGTGTTTATCGCTGGAAAGAAATATGCGTCGCCCACAGTTCAAGAATACTAAACAGAATATCTAAACTGAAATAGCTAAAGTGTGAAAAAGTAGACAAAAAAATTGGGAATAGAAGAATTTTTGATGTAAAATTTTCTTGCATTCGTTTTTCACAGTGAAAAAATTTGAAAATTCTGCATCCTCCTAAATCCAAGTTAATTCAAGGTTCGATCAAATGTCGCAATATTTTTATAGTTCTATGAAACAATGATGAATAGTGAGAGAACTGAACGAGAAAAAGTCAAAGTTCAGCAACGTGTGGACAAAGAGTGAAAAAAGTCGAGTGCCTAAAGCCATTAAAAGAGAAAAACGCGAGAGAACGTTATACCTTCCGCATTTCCTTGGACTGTATTTTTGATGAGATTTTTAAATAACCCTCAATCGTGTTAAATACTGCCTGTGGGTTTAGCAGCTCTTCACCCTCTTCATCATCTCCCTCTTCATTTCGGTGCGAAATTTTCTTAAATGGAGTTTTAGCCACTGCTACACGAGATTTTCAGCCAAAATGGGTATCCGATTCACCTCAAATTGGTGATCTCTAATTCCTCGATATTCGATTTTCATTAATTTTAAATGGAAGATCAACAGTTTATAGGACTTAGGTAGAAGTTATTTTAACGGTAATTAGGGTGAAGATTGCTATTGAATTCAAGAAATATTTTTATACCTTTTCTTGATGTTGAACCGAAAGACGAGAAAATCTAAAAAAAATGATCACATTTTAATATTACTAGATTGATACTGAATTTTTCTGATTTGATGATGAATAAATCATCAATGAATGTGTAATCATTTTTTGATAAAAATAAAAATACTTGTGAAGAATTAGAAATTTTTAGAAAATTCTTATGATTTTGACAAGTCTTGAAAATAGTAGAATTTAGGTAAAGTTATCAATTTTGGAGATATTGTTCATCGTTCTTATTCAATGGAAGTTCATTTTAATAATTTTTCAGTTTTTAATAAATATCCGAAAAACACTTTAGTATAAAAAAATCACGAAAACATCAACTATTTGGTATGAATCTTTTTTAAATTCGAAATATTTTCAATGATTTACATTGTATGTCTAGGATATAGAAAAAATGTAGAAAACTATAGAAAACACTGGAAAGTGTCAAAACTGTCAATAATTATAGAAAAATCAAAAATTCTCAAGAATTTTATGAAAATTTTTATAAAATTTTTTAATTTCGTTGATACACGTTTTTTGTTTTTTGGATATGCATGATATTTATTCATTTTTCAACACATATATAAAGTACTGAAATAGTATAAAAAATCACAGGAAATTTAACAAGTACAATTAATTATCTATTATGAAATTAAGAAAGATTTGAAACTTTCGTTCCCGGATTTGAATTTAGAAAACTTTAAAAAAGACTGAAATTTCGAAGATTGTTATAATCTAAAAAAAATAGGAAAAATTGGTAAGATTTTGGTCAATCATTCTTAATTTTATATAGACTGGCCATTACCATTTTTCTCTGAAATATGTATAATCATTTTTTTTTCAATGTTCATCAAAATCTCGAAAATTCTAGAAGTATGAAAATAGTAGAGAATATTAAAAAGCTAGGCAAAATTTTTTCTGACTTTGGATTAAGACAGATAGTTCGTGTTTAAAATTTCAAAAATTTTTTGAATTTTAAAAACATTTAAAATGACGATTTTAAAAATTGGAAGAACAGTAGAATATTAAAAAATTTTTGCAAATTTTCTTGAATGTGTTTGTTATTACAATTATATGAAATGTATGTAATACCTCGTTCTATTTTTGATAAAAATTTAAATAACTCGAAAAGTACCATGGAATTTGGAAAAATTAAAATAACCAAGAAAAATAGTAAAAAAATTCAGAAAATTTTTTTATTTTTTACCATGCTTAGAACTTCTTTTATCATCGAGAATTCATTTTCGCTGATGAAATAATTTCAACAAAAATTCACGAACTTTTTTATTGTTTGATAATAATTTTACTTTCAAATATGTATGTATGCCAAATTTTCTCAATTTTGTCAGAAAAAAATTTGAAAAACTTGGATAGCATAGGAAAAAGGTAAAATTTCAATAATTTATATAAAAGTCTATGCAATTTTGAAAGTTTTGAATCGTTTTATGATACACTCATAATCTAAAGAAGTTTGAATATAAAAAATTTTAAAAATTTATAGACAGTCAAAAATATCAAATAATTAAAAAAATGAAAAGAGTTTGAAAAAACGTTAACCAATTTCGTCTATCGTTTCCAATACCTTTTTTTCTCGAAATACGCATGGTAATTTTTCTTATATTTTTCGATTAAAGTATAAAAAACTTGAAAAATGCTAAAACATTACCAAAAATTCTTTTTCGTTTGTACGAGTTCTTATTACATCGCGAAAATTTCGAACAGTGTATTGCGTTGATATTTTAAAAAATTTCGATATAACAAATAGTTGAGTATCCTGAAAAACTTAAAAATGTTGTAGCAGTATACAAAATGTTTATATTTTTTATGGATCACGAAAAATTGAGCAAATTTCATAAAATTACAGAAATCTTGTTAGATCCATGAAATATCAAATATCACTTAACAGAAATGCTTGATATTTTGACATTCTTAGTAAAAGTTTACAATAATACGTTAAATAATTTTGTGAATTGTGTTTAGTTTTCAAGATTTGAGTTATAAAATTTTACCAAATATATGTTTTTTTTGTGGCAATTTTCAGGGGTTTTTTACCCATCAGAATTTTCCAAATGGAAAATGTTCTGTTTGTTATCCCAATATCTTCTGCTACCTCTATCATTAGATTCTCTAAAATGTAATGGACCAGCAAAAAAAACTCTTGATATGTCTCAAATTTGTTACAAAACCGAATACCAATTCATTCATTCACCTAAAAATTAGTATAATTCAAACCTTACAAAATTCACGGCCATCTTAAAACCTTTTTCAATCGTACGTGGAATTATTCAATGTGTAAAACAAATACATTATCAATCGAAATCTCATCATTTAAATTCTGCTAATAACTAATGAATACCTTATCCAGTAAATTTCGTCTCACATCAAACCCCAAAAACGAAAATCAATCCTCAAAATTCTCATTCCTCCTCCCATGCATCACAAAAAACCCAGCCAATTAGCGATTCCTCACTTACGCAATACTCCCAAGTCCATTATTCCGCGATATGATATCATTAGCAGCCACTTGAGTAAAAGTTTAAACTTGCACGCAATCTCGGGGCTGGTTAGGAAACTTAATTGCCACTTAATCCGGTTAACGCGCCGCCGCCAGCACTGCCTCCATACCATCAAAATCATCCATTCACCCCAAAAAAACCAACCCCCAAAACACACTTTCCCCCTCCAACTCATCCATAATTATTCTACTATACATACTTGAAAAACCGAAGTCATCGATGGTCCTTAACACTTTTTGTCGAAAAAAGCACGACGAGTTCCCCACTTTTACCAAACGTGCATCCCCAAGCGAAAAACTTTCGTACACCAAAACCCCTCTAACACCAATATCCCCTTAAGTCGAAAATTGATATTTCGTGAGTAAATACTTCCTTCAGTTCCCCCCAACAATTTTTCTGACCAATCATTCAGGTTTCAGTGTACGATCAACGTTTTTCGTCTTTTCGAGGGAATTATTTGTTACAAGCAGGAAACCCTTTTTCGGAGCCCAGGTCCTCGCCATCGCGAGTTTGCCGCGCGACTGTGGAACTAGGACCAACCCCGGGATATCTGCCTCTTCCACCCCCAACCAACTCGACTCCCACCCCCTTCCACCCCCGAACCCCAGGCCGCCCCTCGCTGCCACTTTTCTCGCCGCGCGCACTTTTTCTCTATTTTTTCGCCGCTTCCCTTTTTTTCTCCAAAAATCATTGCTTTTTCTTCTTTTTTTCTAGTAGGGGGTGGTTTTTTGCAATTTTGGGTTTTGGGTCATTTTCAGCTCCACCCCCGGAGGAGAAGGGTTCCGTGATGACAGCCTGCACCGAACCCCCGTTTTTTGCCCCGACCTTTTTCCTCGCGCGAACGCCGCTTCATGCAACTGTCCTTATCGGGAGTAACACCCCCACAATCACGACCAGCCACCCCCGGAACCCACCCCTACCCCCGGTTGAACCTTCCCCTACGACCCCCGGTGAGAGGTAGCTTCTTGCGGAGGATCCGAGTGACGGCGGCTGCGCGGTCCTACAGGGGCACTGAGAAAGAAATAAAGTAGTTATGACAATACTGCGTGGTAAACGGGAATCACTCTGACATATTGTACTTTTTGCTAGAAAATATATCAATTTTTGAAATGACATATTGTAAACATTGTTGAATGATATTGTAGTTATGGATATATTTTGTTGTAAAAACTCCTCTACATCTCCCGTTTTCTACTACACTTCTTGTACTTTTTGCAATATCATATTGTAATTCCTATTAATCCAGATTTTTGCAAATTTCATACAACTTTTTCAGTAAACAGATCTGTATAGGTTCTTTTTGAATCATATATATATATACATACATATTGTTAGTTGTACAATCTGGCGGTTTTACTATACACTATTGTAATAAGTAACATGAATATTGCAGTTTTTACAATAATATTGTAAAAAGTACAATATTATTAACAAAAGAACAACAAATATCATTGTATTTTTTACAATATATATGGCAGAGTGTAAAAGATTTTTTTTCTCAGTGGGGTTTGATTTGGATGGGTTTTCGGTTAGTTTTTTGATCATAAGGCTACACTGAAAAGTATACAGTTATTATAACAATACTGTGTAGTAAATGGGAATCACTCTGACATATTGTACTTTTTGCTAGAAAATATATCAATTTTTGAAATGACATATTGTAA
This sequence comes from Platygaster robiniae, assembly GCA_028476575.1. Classification (NCBI taxonomy): domain Eukaryota; kingdom Metazoa; phylum Arthropoda; class Insecta; order Hymenoptera; family Platygastridae; genus Platygaster; species Platygaster robiniae. The sequence continues at coordinate 1,209,738 of CM052022.1, forward strand.
ACATTGTTGAATGATATTGTAGTTATGGATATATTTTGTTGTAAAAACTCCTCTACATCTCCCGTTTTCTACTACACTTCTTGTACTTTTTGCAATATCATATTGTAATTCCTATTAATCCAGATTTTTGCAAATTTCATACAACTTTTTCAGTAAACAGATCTGTATAGGTTCTTTTTGAATCATATATATATATACATACATATTGTTAGTTGTACAATCTGGCGGTTTTACTATACACTATTGTAATAAGTAACATGAATATTGCAGTTTTTACAATAATATTGTAAAAAGTACAATATTATTAACAAAAGAACAACAAATATCATTGTATTTTTTACAATATATATGGCAGAGAGTAAAAGATTTTTTTTCTCAGTGGGGTTTGATTTGGATGGGTTTTCGGTTAGTTTTTTGATCATAAGGCTACACTGAAAAGTATACAGTTATTATAACAATACTGTGTAGTAAATGGGAATCACTCTGACATATTGTACTTTTTGCTAGAAAATATATCAATTTTTGAAATGACATATTGTAAACATTGTTGAATGATATTGTAGTTATGGATATATTTTGTTGTAAAAACTCCTCTACATCTCCCGTTTTCTACTACACTTCTTGTACTTTTTGCAATATCATATTGTAATTCCTATTAATCCAGATTTTTGAAAATTTCATACAACTTTTTCAGTAAACAGATCTGTATAGGTTCTTTTTGAATCATATATATATATACATACATATTGTTAGTTGTACAATCTGGCGGTTTTACTATACACTATTGTAATAAGTAACATGAATATTGCAGTTTTTACAATAATATTGTAAAAAGTACAATATTATTAACAAAAGAACAACAAATATCATTGTATTTTTTACAATATATATGGCAGAGAGTAAAAGATTTTTTTTCTCAGTGGGGTTTGATTTGGATGGGTTTTCGGTTAGTTTTTTGATCATAAGGCTACACTGAAAAGTATACAGTTATTATAACAATACTGTGTAGTAAATGGGAATCACTCTGACATATTGTACTTTTTGCTAGAAAATATATCAATTTTTGAAATGACATATTGTAAACATTGTTGAATGATATTGTAGTTATGGATATATTTTGTTGTAAAAACTCCTATACATCTCCCGTTTTCTACTACACTTCTTGTACTTTTTGCAATATCATATTGTAATTCCTATTAATCCAGATTTTTGAAAATTTCATACAACTTTTTCAGTATGCAGATCTGTATAGGTTCTTTTTGCAATATTTTTGTATACTTTTTAGGTTTCTAGTGCATCATGTTGTAATATGATACAGTTTTCGAAAAACTTGGAAAAAAGAATGTAGTTTACTTTTTCTGCCATGTATGGTAAAAATTAGTTTGCATAGTGAAGTTTGCATTTTAAGATTTCAAATTTTCCGAAATTATACAGTAAAAACTGGCATACACATTGTAATAGCGGTTGAACTGTATAATATTGTAATAAGTGAAATAAATATTGCACATTTTACAATATTATTGTAAAAACAACAATGATATTGTAAAAATTGCATTAATATTGTAAAAAGTACAAGATTTTTTTCTCAGTGTATTTGTTTTTTTATCTGTGTAAAATCTATAGAATTTCATTCTGAAAATTTATGTAGGATTCAATGAAAATATTAGAAAATCAGTTGAATTTTATAGATATTTGAAGGAAGAAAAAATTATTATATGATCATAATATTTTTTAATACTGAAATTCCTAATTACAATATGAAATATTTTTATTGAAATTTGGATTTAATATGTTTTATGTAATAAATATTTTGACGCACTATATAAAATTATTTATATGACAAATATTGAGAGTTATTTATCATATAAAAAATATTATAATATTGTTATTCATTTTTTTTACTTTTCAAGCTATGAACCCAAGAACATCCACTTATATCGGAATGTACATAAAATATTAGCTAACCCTTGGAATATTATGAAAATTCAGGAAAAATAAAACTTGAAGAAATAATAATTCCTTCGAACACTTTGAATGTAGGAAAAATTGTCTTCTCCAAAATTGTTTTAAATACTAAGAATCTGTAAAACTTTGAAGATTAGGATCAAATTTTGAAAATTCAAGTTGTAATCAATAATGTATAAGAAATCTGAAAGAATACTAGGAAAGGCTACGAAATTTTATACATAGAACTATAAAATCGTAGAAGTTTTTGTAAGTGCTGAAATAAGAAAGCATGCAAAAATCTATCAGTACACGAAATTCAATGAGAATACATGTTCTTGATAGTCCATTTATGTACCTCTAATCTATAAAATCTTGAATCTTGGAGCGACTTATTCAGAAAATTTTTGTAGAAATCCATGAAAATACCAGAAAATCAATGAAATTTCATAAATATTCGAAAAAAAAATGGAATAATGGAGAACTAACGGGATCTATTTGTAATAATAGAGATGTACTAAAAATTGAAGAGTATGAAAAATACTCAAGATGCTTGGAGTCTCTGAAACACCGAATTTATAGATAATATTTCATCAAAAATTTATGAAAATAATATTTCCTTTAATTATTTTAAAATTATTCAACACCTATAAAACCTGGAATCCAAAAATATCTAATTCTAGATGTTTATACAAAAATCTATCACAATATGCTAGAAAATTGTCGAAACTGTGTAAATACTAATAGTTTAAGTAAAATTCATAAACAACTTTTTAATAATTCCCAACATCGATAATTACATCGAGAAAAAAATCCAGCACTTTTCGATATATCTCTGGTAACAATAGGGTATTGTAACTTTTACAATATTAATGCAGATTTTGTCATTTTTATCTTACTGACATAGTAGTATTGTGTAGTAAAAGTTGTTATACTGTCAAATTAACTGTATGAATTCCAGCTGAATTGATGATATTTGAAACGTAAAAATATTAAAAATTCAAATAGTAGTATACGAATAAAATATTATACAATATTGTACACACAGAATTTATTGTCCATGATGGTTGAACTAACAATTATTTGAAATTTTACTTTCTATGATTTATATTATCTGTTCATACAAATACATTTTTCATATACTATATGAGGAAACACTGTACCATTAAGTATTTGGCAGAAATACATGTAATATTGTGAAATCTACAACATACTTGAACGAAGTCAATGAATTTATACGAAAAATAATGCGTTTGTGTGTGTGCAAGAATATATACAGATTAAAATACTTGGACAACCGTATGACTTTCTTACAATGCGTATTTGATAGAGGTAGATTATGTCATTGCAGAGAGTACAACAGAAGAATAATATTCAGTATTATGTATCCTAAAGTTACCACAAAAATATTTACCCCCTACTAAAATATCATTGGACACTGCTAATAGTTCAATGAAACTAAAAATAAAACGAATACCCAGGAAAGAGCACGATATTTTAACCTGATTCCTAAAAAAACTATTCTATTATAAAAATGACCGCATTTTTTTCTCAGTGTGTATTCGATCGTTGCTCGAATGTAGAAACTAAAGTACCATGGTGAATGAAAAGCGCACCACGCAAAGGTGACCGAATTTTTTTCCACTTGGAATTAGGCGACCATTGTTTCACAGCTATCGCTGGTACAAGAGGCGCAATTGCAGCGTTACCGAAGGCAATTTTTTGTTTCTCCCAATCCTCCGATGAAAAAAAGCGGAGGAAGAAAAAATTTACGCTCTCCAGCCATGGCCTATATGAATTCGAATCGATGAAGCTTATTCCGAGCAAATGGAAAGATCGATGGAAAGTGATACGTGTCAAATTTTACAATAATATCTGTAAATACTTTTGTTTGAGTGACGGAAATCTCGTTATTTATTTCACGTTATTTCCATCAGTCTCATCAAGTTTTTAGGACAACGTGTAACTTTTGGAGAAAGATAATATTTTCATAAAATTATTCACTTTTTGACTAAAGTATTTGATGGAATACATTGAGTGAAATTAACCGAACAAGAATACTTTGAGTCGAGGAAAGTGACAAAAATGCAAACTTCCTCATATTTAGAAAAAAAAATTTACAATTATGATTTTTAGTGTAATACAGTGAAATATTAGTAATTTGTAAAAAAATATCGACAAAGAATATGCCATTTCACTTTTTATCAGAATCCCTCACAATAAATTCGAATCATGGATCAGCGTTGAAATACACAAAAATACTTGAAATCTAAAGATCTTCAAATCTATCGCAGGATTTTCCAAATCTAAAGATCATGCTAGAAAACCTCAGGCAATTCAATGAAAACAAAAAAAAAAAAAAAAATACTAAAAACACTAAAAATGTTATTATCAAGTATCTTATAAATGCTGCTTATTTAGATTCTTCAAAAATTCATGAAATTTCAGGAATCAAGAAACTTAAATTTCTCGAGCATCGAATTCGAAAAATATATATATTTAGAAGTCCATGAAAGTAATAGAAAAATTTCAAATTTCAATAGTCCATAAAAAATTGAAAAATACATATTGAGGGCACAATAAAACTATAAAGAGACTGATTTTTGGAAATTAATCAAAATACTTTAAATATTTTAAACATTCGATTCTAAGAAATCTCATTCTGGAAATTTGAAAAGATATCTTCGAAGAAGCCAAAAAATGTTACAATATTCTGTGAATACTAGAAAATACAAAATGAAAATGTATGTGTATATATAAAAATATGTACAAGTTGATCTATGAAACATTAAAAATCTCTACAATTTTGGTAACTATCGCGTCGAATTCTAGAAATTTTTGTCGCAATATTTGAAAATACTAAACGATTCTTCAAATCGTTGAAAAATTGAAGAAATATGAAAAATACTAAAAGAGATAAAAATCCGTTGAGACACTGTTTCCTGAAAAATCCTTCAAAACACGAAAAATTTTATGAAATTTGAACGTTAGAACTCGAAATTCTTGAAATATTCGTAAAAATTCATGCCAAAATGCTAAAAATATTTAAAAATATTTCAAGCCGTAGAAAAACTAGAAAAGTACTAAAAAGCAAAACGAAAGAAAATATACACTCTGTCATGGCAAATCCTCTCAAATACAGAAAATTCAATAAAATTTGAATTCTAGAGCATGAAATTATTGAAATCAATGTAGCAATGTGCAGAAAAAATGTCAAAATTGTTTCAAATACTATAAAATCCCGCAACATTTTATACAAAAAGTGTCAAAAATACTCAAAATCTAAGTAGATACGATTCTCTCAAAAATCCATTAAATTCGCAAAATTTGCCCAGTGGCTAACATTGAGTAGAAAGTCATATTTGGATATTTTCCAAACTCGAAGAAAGCAGATGAATTTGAATTTTTTTCTCACGGTGAAAAGTACAGATTAACAAATGCTCAATGATTTTGCTCAATCACAAAAATTATTCATAGAGGGCTCGTCCTAACAAACAGCAGATTTCGAAAATATGATGTTTTAATCCAGCATAACATTTCGTTGAAACTCAAAAAAACCATTGAACATTTCTAATCTCTTTGCGTCTCAAACCATTTGATTATATTTGAAATTAACAGCCCCTAGAACAAAACCACGAGTACGTGGATACTGTTTTTTCATCCTTAGTTTTTCGATGTCCTGTTCACATTCGATTCATTCAAAAAAGTAACGAAAAAGTAACAAAACTCTTTTTTTTTATGTGGTAACGGTAACGAAACGCATCACACTTTTCGAAGTAACTTTCCAAACCCTGCTCAAAAGTTCCCCAAATGAGGAACTTGATATTGTTTCTGTTCTGGTAGGCATTATTCAAGAAATGTAAATTTCTGGATAAGTTCCCAGGAATCTTGGACCTTCCTATTTGCCCTGGGAAGGACGTGTTCCTATAGGAGAAAAGTTCTCCTTAATTCTGGCGTCCGTTAAATTAATTCTAAATTGGTTTGGGCCGAGGTAAAGAGAGGAAAACGCCAGCAGCATCCCTAGAAAGGGTCACCGATCTAAGAGGATAGCGAGCTTAGTTCTATCATAATTACAAGCCAGAGTGAAGCTTAGCCGGGCCTTATTTGAACGCCCCGGATTCACGTACGCTCGCGGACTACCTGATGATCCGGTTACGCTGCATGAACATCGCCGAATCTTTTAGAAACGATTTTATACACTTTTTCGTCAAGTTGAATGTAAATCACGATTCCTCACATTTGTGATACATCTGATACATGTAAAAGAAAATTTAATGAATGACAAACCACATTTCTGAAATAATAACTGAAAAATATAGTGCTGAACTATGAAGATGACTGTTTCATTCGGACGATCATTTGGGGACACTTTGTGTTTTGAATTCTCACAAACTTATGAATTAGGTTACTGTTCAGCAACCTATATTTTCACTTCGTCCCTGAATGCCATGAAAAGCGAGGAACGTGTTTTGAAGAGTTATTTTGTACTTCAATATTTGCAGAAAACTGTCATGTACAAAGTATTTAATTGTCGAGGCAAATACTTTTCATGATGGGACAGTCATCTACTGCTTTCTTCGCTCAATCTGGATCTTTTCACGCTTATAATTGCCCAACATGTTCCATTTTTTCTTATTTGTTCGTCTTTCTTATCGAGGGGTTATAAGAATCTAACCGATTCAGGCTCCTCGTCCGGAGTTTGGAACTCTCGGATGCCGAAATAGACGCGGTCATCGACGTACGAAGAGAAAAAAACAAGCGAGAATTACAAAACCCCTTCGCTTTGGCTCGACACGTCGAAACGTCCCTTTTTCCAATAAAAGTTAAGTCACGGACGAGTTGACATCGTTAAAGATAGAGGGATAATTGGTCATTGGGGTAGAGAGCGAGACGGCTCCTGCGCGACAAGGGTAGCTCCACTTTGAGCTACTTTGAAGAGATTCGCTTTGGCGTTGTTTCGGCTTCATATTTTAGTTCACATCAAAAGACCGCAAGCGCCACTGGCTAATTCAGCGTACTTAAGCCGTCGCTCGGGCTGCGCCCAAATGCGCAACCTTGCCTATGCATGCATAGGCGCCTACTCTCCAATACATTGCGCGCGAATGCTTTCGCCAACTAAGCGCGATTCCACACGAGAGCCTACATTTTGCTTACAAATTTTCCTTTCGGCGCTGCGCCCATTCGGCAACATCGCCCTTTCGCTTCTCCCCCGAACATTTAGGATGCTGTCTTTTTAGCAGACATTCCGTCAAAATGGTTCCAGAAGTATACCGAGAACGGGTATAGCAACTATTACAATACTGTTTTACAATAACTTTGCAAAACTTTTGATTCACCTACATTAACATGGGCACATTGTCTAAGGAAGGGAGATTTGTTTTCGTTCGAATTTTTGGTACAGATGTTTATTTTCAGGCGCGTAGGCAGAGGCGGGCTTTGGGGTCGAACCCTCCCCGAAATTCTGATGAAATCAATGAATATTTCATGTAAAGATGGAAAAACGTACATCGACAAACAATAAAAATATGTTACGAAAATCGCATGAAAACGTTGGCAGTATACATTGAATGGAAAAATGAGAATTATCAAAACGTAGAATTACGTAGGAAATATATAGTAAATCAGAAAAGTTGTTGCAACCCAGTGAATAATTGAAAATCAAAATCTACGAAAATGTTGAAAATTTACAAAATTTTGAATCTTAGATAACCAAACTCTATGAACCTATATGAAATCCATATGAAAGTATTAAAAATCTTTCGATTCATACAAACTCTAAAAGAGTAATGGAATTATTTGAATCCTATGAAAAAACTGTTTTCTGAAAAACCTCGACAAATGACTCTACGATCTATAAATTTGGAATTCTAGAGCATCAAATCCTAAGTATACTATAAATCTATAAAAGTTCTCGAAAACGCAACGAAAACCATTAACTTTTGGAAAAATACAAAAAAAGTATAACGACATGAAACATGAAAAATTTTGATTTTGTGTCATTCCATGTATGTGAATGTAATCAATAAAAATACTTAGAAATCCTGCAGGGTTTCGTACATTTTTACAGAAAAATGTGAAAAATAAGTTTACTAGTTTACTAGCTTACTATATTACTGGTTAAATAAAAACTAAAAAGACGAATATCCGTGAAAATTTTTTTAACGATTTGACCTAGCTCAGCAGTATCCATCCTCAGAAAGCATCTCATTAACTAGACAAGAATTCTTTCGCGACGTTAATAAGCAGCAAGTTACGATTTCCACACCAGCCCGAGATAATTGTCGTAAAAGTGTCGGCTTCCTGACAATTTTCCTCCTTTTTCCGCGCCCCAGGAGCATCGAAATTAATGCTCGATATTTCAAAAATTTTCCCCTCGAGTGCATAACCCATTGAAAAAAATGGCTCGATAAAAATGTTAATGACCATCTTTCTTAACAAGCTCTTTCCTATACCAGCTTATCGTATTTTATTCGTCTCCTGCACCGTCGTAAAAACCTTCCTTTGCATCCACCGCCCATGCAACGCATCGCGGAAAAATCAATTCTCACCCTGAGAACATAATCAATCATGCATAAGAATATGTTCATTAATTATCAATTTTTTCTTCATTCTGCCAATTTTCCTTCGTGTGATAAACTGCTTTTCACGAGAGAATCGATATTTTTATCTGGAAAAGAGAACTCACAATGCATTTCGAATTCTAGAATTAATGAATTCCACTGCAAAAGTTTACAATAATAAGTAATAATTACTGATGAGTGAATAAAGAAAATGCAAAGTTTTTATTATTTGGCTGGTTTGCACGTCTAAATTTGAACAGTCAAGTGAAAAATTTGATCCAATCAAAGTTTGAAACTTGTGTAACGATATCCAAAATTGTACAGGGTGTACCAAAATCCCCGTACCAAAAGAAAACCCAATATTCCTTTTTGAATTCTGTATCGAAAAGTCCTTTACCACTTTTCAAAAAACTCGAAATGGAAAAAGTTATTCAATCCAAAAGTTTTAACAATAAATGCGCTCTCTCGACAAGTGGGGATAAAATCCATGAACCAAACTCTACGCACATTTTTTTCATATTTTTTAGAGTCGAAAAGTCCTTTGCCACTTTTGACAAAACTCAAAATTGAAAAAAATGTGCGAGTTGGAAGTTTTGACCAATCAAATTTCTTAGATTTCAAACTAGAATATCTTTTTTGATTTTGAGTTTTGTCAAAAGTGGCAAAGGACTTTTCGATTCTAAAAAATATGAAAAAAATTTGGGTAAAGTTTGGTCGGTGAATTTTATGCCCACTTGTTGAGAAAACCCATTTATTGTTTAAATTTGAAACTTGAATAACTTTTTCAACTTTGAGTTTCGTGAAAAGTGGCGAAGGACTTTTAGATTCAAAATTCAAAAAGGAATATTGGGTTTTCTTTTGGTACGGGGATTTTGGTACACCCTGTATAATGAATTATGGCGGATGATAAATTTATTTTTATACTACTACTTATAACATTCAAAGTTAGAATCTTATTTTTCAGTGAAAACAGTGGACTTTATTTGAAGCACAAAAAACTACATATTCCTCTGCATAAATTGTAAATAATGAAGATGGAAAAATGATTTCACATGCCATCTTTCCCAAGTCGTAAAGAGAAGAAAAGTACGAGCGTGAAATGTGAGCGTGTATCGAGAAACGAGATGAGACGAAACGTCCAGTACGCGAATTTGCATGTCAATAGTGAGTAATATGAATTACAGGTAATTACCGCCGGAATGGCCGTGGACTCATGAATTTTATTCCGATCTATTTTAACTGGAGATCGCGTTAAAGCGGCTAAAAGCCAATTGATGTACGCGAATGGCGAAAATTATTATCTATGGGCTTTCCGGAGCTTTTTGAATGAAGCGAGCGTCCACGTAAGGCAAATTTGAGCAGCTTATTCAAATATGATCCTGATTACAGCTACACAAAAATTGATGCATTTTCGAGTATTATTTGTTCGCGAAAATGCACAGGCTTTCCAGGTCAACTTTTTTAAGCACTTTGTTAACAATACACAATTCAACGTTTTGAAAATTCCGATCGCGTGATAATTATGTAACCCAAAAAATAGTTATTGCATTGATTGCAATGCCTGAAGAGCGTTTTTATATATAAACACAAAATAGCTCTGAATATTTTACTACTTATCTGGTGTTTTTATAAGATGACATAGAAATTAGAACAGTTCTTGAACAAACGCTAACGTCAAGCACGAAATGTTAAATTAAAATAAATTCGATGCTTCGTTTCAACGAAATTTAAGAAAATTTTTTTAGACACACGGAAATTTATTACTCTTTCATATATCTCGAATTTGGCAGTATCCGAAAAAAACATATCCTTTCTTTCAGTTTCAGTCATATGGATTTTCATGTTTTATATCGTTAGTCTATATTTGTATTTTCGAAAGATTTCAAAGATTTCGTTACGTTTTCCAGAATTTTCATAGATTTATAATATATTCAGAATTTGATGCCCAAGAATCCCAAAATTTATAGTTCGTAGATGCATTTGTCGATATTTCTCAGAAAACAGTTTTTTCATAGATTTTAATTATTTCCATTATTCTTTTCGATTTTGTATGAATCGAAAGATTTTTAATACTTTTATATGAATTTTTTATAGATTTCTAAAATATGGTGATCTAAGATTCAAAGATTTGTAAATTTTCAGTATTTTCGTAGATTTTTTTTTTTTGACGATTCACTGGGTTGCAACAATTTCTTTAATTAATATTTCTAAGTAATCCTACATTTTAATAATTTTTCTTTTTTTATCAAATATATACTTCTCACGTTTTCATGCGTTTATTTGTATTAATTATTTTCTAAAATTATATATATTTATAGTATTATGTTATTAATTATGCTTAAAGACAGAAAGTTTTATAAATTTTTAAGAACGTTATTTCCTCATGATTTTCATGTATTAATAGATATTTAGTAAATTAGTAAGCTAGTAAACTACTAAACAAGTAAACAAGTGAGCTAGCAAAATACTGAAATTGTAAAATAGAGAAATGGCAAACAAGTGAAAAAGAAAAAAATTAACCAACAAACTCGTTAACAACTGAATTATTTATTTATCAAACTAGTGAATAAGTTATTTAGTAAACTAGTAAACTTGTCAAATTTGTGATAGTTAACTGGTAAACTAGTAAACTAGTGAACTAGTAAACTGGTAAGCAAGTGAACTAGTTGACTTTTTTTTCACATTTTTGTTGTGTAATATACAAAACTCTGCAGGATTTCTAAGTATTTTCATAGATTACTTATATTCTAGTAGATTGCTACAGAGTTTCAAAAAACTTGATGCCTTAAAATCTGAAATTCGATGTTTCATCAGCAATTTTGAGAATTAATGATAACATCAGATTGATAAAGATTTTTTACGTGTAATATCATTATTATGTTCTCTTATTTTTGAAATATTTAAAAGATTTTGTGACGCGTTCCAGAATTTTTATAGATTTATAGTATATTTGGAACTCGATGCTCTAGCCTCCCAAAATTTATGCATAGATCGTAGAGGCTTTTGTCGAGAGTTTCCAGAAAATAGTTTTTTAATAGAATTCAATCGATCTCATTATTCTTGTAGAGTTTGTATGAATCGGAAGATAATTAATACTTTTATACGGACATAATATAGTAGATTTATAGAACATAATTAGCCAAGATCCAAAGTTTTGTAGATTTTTAGCATTGTTGGGGATTTTTTTCTTCCCATTCACCGGGTCGCAACGATTTTCCTGATTCGTGCTTACAAGTCACCCTACGTTTTGATAACTTTTCCTTTCTATTGAACATACACTTCTTTCGTTTTCATGCATGTATTTGTAACTTATACCTTCATTGTTTATCGACGTAACTTTTTTCAATTCCACATGAAATATTGATTGACTTTATCAGAATTTCGGGAGGGGTTTGAACCCCTAAAACCCCTCTCTGCCTTCCCGCCTGCCTCACATCCTCGCCTCATCCCCATAACAACCCTTTGCCTTCAAACGCGCTGATTCCACCTTTGAAAATGAAAATAACGCACCGCATCCCGGCGAATCTCAAGACGCTCACATGAATTACAAAGAACTGAAACTCGCGAAGCGGGGATGATGTAATTACCTCGATTTCGCCGAGGTTCAATAAACACCGCGTCGGATAACGATTCCCTTGTAATCCCGAACACGCCTTTGCAATCTCCGCCGCGTTTCTTCTTCCACGCATTTTTTTTTCACCCCTCCGAACAACTTTTCCGACCACTTTAAACCCTTTCTAACGTCTCCCTCCCCTCCTCTATACCTCCCCCCCACCGTGCAGCACTTTATCCCCAAGCCCGAGGAAGCGCGCAATTTTCACTTTTAATTTTCCAACTTTTCCACGATCAACTTTCCCGTTTCATCTGTATCAGTTTAAGTGCGTCTCGACGTTTTACAACCCCCCCCCCCCACCTCCACCCTTATCATTCCCATACGTATACGCAGCATCTCGGAAGATTTCAGCGCAAATCGCGATAGTCGGGAACCCGGAAATGTTTATTGTTAAGTACTTCGGAGCTTTGCAACACGACCGTGAATGTTTCGCGAGATAATTAGCGAAATAAAGTTCGAGGGGAGGGGGCGGAGAGGGGTGGGGTTAAGATAACGAGGCGCGATGATGGCGAGATTATCGAAACTTGGAGATTGGGTGTCTCGGTAATTAGTGTTTCGGGGATGACGGGGTGAGAGGGGATTTATCGCGTTTCCCGCGATTTTCCGAGATGTTTTTCGTGGGAGAGAAGGGTTCCATGGGAGGGAGCGATCGTGGGGCCATAAGTCAAGTATGACGTGTCATTACTTTTTTCATCTTCATTCCCTCTTAGGATGTGGGAGTGGGATCTTTTTTCGAGGATGGCGTTGTTTCGTAGAGAGAATTATGGTGCTATTAGGTTTTTGAAGGAAATTTTTATAGAGCTTTTTTGTATGATTGTAGTCAGAAGGTTTGGGAAGTTGCTTAAAAAAATGTAACGCGTTACGTTATTGTTATCAAGGGGAAAAAAGGAATTCGTTACGTTACAGTTACTTGAGAAGAAATAGTATGAATTTTTGGAATTGAAAGTAAATATTAGGACATCGAAAAACTAAGCCTGAAAAAAAAAATAATATCAACGTACTCGTGGTTTTGTTTTAGAGAAATTGTTATTTTAGATGTAGTAATAAATGTAAATCCGCACTTTTTCATCCTGAGAAAAAAATCAATCAGTTTGTGCAAATTTTTACATTTATTTCAAGTTCACAAAATTTATAAATCATTTGAGTCAATGGTAACCACAACATTCGCAAATTTAACAAATTTGAAAGAGAATTTTCATACTTATCCAGATTTCCGGAATTTTAGAATATTTTAGTACTTTTAGTAAGCATAAAATATTGCGGGATTTTCTAGTATTTTTATAAATTTGTACTATTTTTCTGTACATGGATTTATAGATTTCAAGGACTTCATAGTCTAGAATTTAAAGTTCATCAAATTATATGTATTTAAAAGGATTTTTCAGCAAATGATGTGTATGAAGATTTCCATTTCCTTGGATTTCTTTGATACTTTTTCAAATTTTTTCACCTTTTGAAGGATCGTTCAGTATTTCTAAATCTATTTGTATTCTTCAGGGGGACAAAATGTTGCAGAGTTTCCTAGTATTTTTACATAATTTTAGTATTTTTGTAATATAAATTGATGTGTGCATTTCAAGAATTTGAAACTCGAGAATTTAAACATAATGAAATTCTCCGTGTTTTACAAGATTTTCCAGGAAAGAATGTCTCAATAAATTTTTAATTATTCCAGTACTTTTCATCAACCTTCAGTTTTTCTATGATTTGAAGGATCTTTTTTCATTTTTATATCGTGCTGTATCAATTTCATAGATTCAAAATATTTCCAATGTTTTATAAAATATTTACACGTATTTTTCATTATAATTTTTCTTGCCGTATTTCTGAATAATTATAGAATGTTGTGGAATTTTCGAATTTTTTAAGATCTCTTTGAATTTCCAGAATGAGATAAAATTCAAAGTTCGAACAGAAGTATTTTGATAGATTTTGCAGAAAACAGTTACTTCGTACATTTAGAGTGCCCTGAATATTTTTTGTATTTTTCACAGAGTTATACGATTCGAAAAGTTTTCTTATATTTTTATGGACTTTTATAAACCCCTGTTTTGAGAATTCAGAGTTCGAGAAAATGAAGTTTTTTGATTTTTGGAATAATATGAATTTTTGAATAATCAAATTACATGAAACCTAATGAAATCAAGTATTTTCCGTATTTTTCACAATTTTTTTCTCTATTCATTACATTGCGTGAGATTTTTCAGCAGTACCTCCAGATCTTACGAATCCTGCTATAGATTTTGAGATATATAGATTTTAAGTATTTTCATATATTTTCGTGCGAATTTCTCGAATTAATATGTGAAAGTTTCTTATAAAAAGTAAAAAAGCATATTTCTCTTGAATATTTTTACACAAATCACAAATATTCCCCATTGTTGTCCTAAAAACTATTGATATGGAATTTTTTATTCAAAAATTAGGAAATTAAAAATTACTAATATCTCATTTTTGAAACATTACTTAAAAAGTTACAAATTTTGCTAAAAACTCAACAAAGCAGATAAAAGTAACGTAAAATAACGGGAATCTCGTTACCCGTTATCGAAAAAAAGTAACTCGTTCCAGTTATCGTTACTTTTTATTAAGGGATTTATATACCTTTTTGCGCGGAAAAAATTAGGATGGTTTTGAGTAACTTTCACGTATATAGCAATAATGTTTTGTCACAAAAGTTATAGTTTTTTCATAGTGTATTGTTCACTTGAAAAAAAAGTATTTGTTCATAAAAAAATATCATCAATTGGCAGAGTTATGGCCCTTTTCTCGAAACAACTTTTTTTTTCAAGAGGCTTGCGGTGACCACGATGCAAGTCGAACAAGTCTAGTTAAATCAGAAAACCCAAAAAATTTCATTTGCCAAGGAATATATCTAGTTCTTAAACGATCGCTTTTTTATGGAAAAGTTTTCGCTTTGCAATTAATAATTTTATAATAAAATTTTCAGAGCTCAAAACATCGAAATCTCGGGAAAAACGTTCTTGCATACGGGAAAAAACGTAATATTCATTTTTCAAATCGTTCAAGAACCAGATATATTTCTATGCCTCTTGAAAAAAAAGTTGTTTCGGGGAAAGGGCCATAACTCCGCCAATTGTTGACATTTTTTTATGAACAAATACTTGTATTTCCAAGTGGACAATACACTATGAAAAAACAATAACTTTGCTGTCAGAACATTAATAAATGCGACGTTTAAGAGTAACATTGCCTGTTCATTATCATATACATATTCAAAATTTGTCTATTTCACTTCGCACTTAACAATCTCAAATCTACATTAAGGGGGGAACCTGGTTTAGAACGCCGAAAATTGCATGATATTTAGCACACTTTCTAAGGCTGCTTATCACATGAAATGTTTCAAGTACTGTTGAACCAGGCCATAGATACGCAAATCTTGCAAAAAAAATTTATTTTCATGTCATTCGATAATGTTAAACAATAATTATTCATATTTGTTTCGGGCACGACTCGCTTGAAGATTCTCCACTGCGTACACGATAGCGATCGTCCTATTTATCAGAAACATGAAAACTAAAATTTTTTTAGCACTTTAGAAGTTTATCTTCAATTTAAACCTAAGAAATTTTTTAAAATACTAAAAATTGCAAATTTTATGGGTGTTTAAAAAAAAATTCGCGTTTCACTGACGAAATTTTGAGATAATTAACCACAACAAAAATTGATTAAAAAAATTTTTTACGTAGTTTTTTAGGTTCACATACAAGCTTACACTTTTAGCTTGAAAAAGAGCTATCACTCATAAAAATGCGGCAATCACAACATTTTTAATCGTGTACGCAGTGGAGAATCTTTAAGCGAGTAGTGCAAGAAACAAGTACGAATTATTATTGCTTAACATTATCGAATAACATGAAAATGAATTTTTTTTTGCAAGATTTGTGTATCTATGACCTAGTTCTACAGTACTTGAAACATTTCATTAGGTAAGCAGCCTTAAAAACTGTGCCAATATCATGCAATCTTTCGTCGTTCTAAACCAGGTTCCCCCCTTAAACCAATTTCATCAAAAATCAGTGCCTCGCGAATATTCTTCCTCACTAGTTCAAACGACATTGCCCATAAAATATTAACGCTCTCGTCGATACTCTTTCGCTTTTTTCGATGAAAAATCGCGATAGCACTTTGTTGTTAGCGCATGAAATAATGAACAAAGCGCGGCGTTGACTCGTCCCGGGAGAAAAATGACGGTGTCAGAAACAAGCTGAAAGTAAGTCGAGAGAGTTTCGTGTTACGCGAAACACCGTTTTCCTCCCCCCCCCCCCCCACCCCCTTGCGTTGTTTTATTTTTCTTTTTTTTTCAATCTTAACTCGTCCAGCGCACATTAATCTTCGCTCCGGTGCACGTGTCGTAACGTTAAATTTTCCAACGGTAGCGTTAACGGTCTTTATGCAATTTTTCATTGGCAATGTAAAGCGCCCGCGGTCGCAAGCCAAGCCGGGTTATAGTCGGCCACTATTTCACGCGTCGCCGCCATTATTAACTGAAAACATGGAACTACCGGATTTAATGCCTATTTTTCTCGGTCCGGGAAATGCATCGTCGCCGTCGTCGTGATCGGTTATGATCAAATTTCGTTTCAAGCGGTTTTTCCTCATCCAAGGACAGTTATTTCTATATAAAATTTCGAAAATATTCGCAACGATAATACATTGAATGGCAATTTACTGATGGCCTTACAAGAAAATCAGCTCAGCTCATTTTTTATTATATCCAGCTTTATTATTCACAAAATTTGTCCTCCTATCGTTAGAGGAAATTTCTCTCAGTGCAGGACATTAATTTTGAAAAATTTGAAGCAATCTGTCTGTAATTTTATTTTGAAGATTCTAAACAAGGCTTGTATGCGAGGTTTGGAAAGTTAAAAAAGTAATTCGTTACTTTCAAATTTCATTTATGCAATAAATTGAATGTAAATAACAAGACATCGAAAAAATGAAGATAAAAGAACGATATTTACTTTTGTTCGAGGAACTGTTTATTTCAGATAAAATTTCGAGACTGAAATTTTTTTTTCAGTGTCAAAAAAACATTTTGTTCGAACGAAACATCGTATTTCCAAGATCTGTTGTTTGTTATCTAAGATTCACGTATGAATAATTTTTTTTAGTGAAGAAAATCATTCAGCATTTGTTAATCTGTACTTTTTGACCTTGAGAAAAAAATCAGTCGGCTTGTTTGAATTTTTGTATTTTTTCGTAAGTATGAAAAATTTCTGAATATGCCATTGCATTCAATTTTAGCCGCGGGTACAAAACTGCAAATTTAATGGATTTTTATTAGAATCGTATCAATCCAGATTTTAAACAATTTCGACACTTTTTGCATTTTGTTGTATTTTGACATGGTTAAGAATTTTTGGTATATATTTATAACTTTGTACTGTTTTTGTGAATTGCTACATAAATTTGAATTATTTCATGCTCCAGAACTCAAAGTTGATTGAATTTTTGTATTTGAGAGGATTTTTTAGGAATTAGAGTCTATGTAGATTTTCATTTCTTTTAGTTATTTAGGTACTTTTTACTAAACTTACGAAACTTGATTTTTACTTTTTATATTTTAGTACAGTATTTCCGACACTATTCGTATCTTCCAGGATGTTCAAAATGTTCTAGTATTTTCTAGAGTTTTTACATATTTCTAGCATTTTTATAAATTTTTTTATATAGATTTCGAGAGTTGCGAGTTCTAAAGTTTTAAGTTCATAAAATTCCTCGTGTTTTTAAGAATATTTCAGAAAACAATGACTCAATAGATTTTTATTTCCTTCAGTTTTTGTATAGATTTTTTATGTTTCAAAGATTAACTTGCATTTTTCTATTTTGTATTTTTATTATATTTCCTAATATGAATAAAATTTTGTAGATTTTTTCAGTTTTTTCAAAGATATCTCTTTCAATTTCTAGAGATAGATTTACTTGAGACGGAAGTTTGAAATATTTGAAGTATCTTGATCGATTTTACAAAAAACAGTGTCTTTCTATATTTATAAGGCCCTCTATATTTTTTGAATTTTCGACAGACTTGTATGATTTGAAAAATAGTTTTCCATTTTTATGGACTTTTATATACACTGATTTTGAGAATTCAACAATGCTCGAGAAATTGAGGTTTCTTGATACTTGGAATTACATAAATTTTCGAAGAATCTTATAGCATTCATGAAAAACTCATTAAAATCTTGTATTTTTAGTATTTTTGACACTTTTTTGTATTTTTCAGTTGGTATAAAATGTTGCAGGATTTTCTAGTATTTTCATAAATTCGTACTATATTTATGTAGAACGCCGTATAGATTTCAAGAATTCCATGCTTTAGAATTAAAAGTTCATTATATCTTTCGTATTTGAAAGAATTTTTCAGGAAATAAAGTCGATACAGATTTTTATTTCAATGTATTTGGTACTTTCTCAGTTTTTTTTTTAGATTTCGAGATTTTCGATCTCTAAAATTCGAAGTTCAATAAATTTTTCTAGATTTGTATTTCTTCCATCATTTTTCGTATTTTTTCAGGATTTTTGCAATTTTAAAAATCTTTCGTATTTTCAAAAAATGACAGTATATAAATTTCTGAAATTCGATGCTCTAGTTTTATAGATTTACTTCTATTCTATTTCAAGTGTTTTCTTTTTGAATTTTCTATAAGTATTTATATGCTGTAGAACTTTTTCATTATTTGAAATTTTTCTCTTTTATTTCCAGAATGAGATTTCCTTAGAAATAAAAGTTTGAAATAATCAAAGTATCTTGATCAATTTTACAGCAACCAGTGTTTTTGTTGATCAAGAATGTCCTCAATGTTTTTTGAATTTTTTAGACTTTTAAGATTTGAAAAATTTTCTAATACGTTTATAGACTTCTATATGGATATGCAATTATAATTCATGCCCGAGAAATTAAAGATTCTTGATTCCTGGAATGACATAAATTTTTGAAGAATCTCAAAACATTTATAAGAAAAGAAACTAGAATGTTTTTAGTATTTTTTTCATTCCTTGAATAACGTCAGATTTTCTAGCGTGATCTATAAATTTGAAGGATCTAGCTGTAGAACTTTAAAATTATTGATTTTGAGTACTTTCATCTATTTTACTCGCATTTCTAAAACTTAAAGCTTTGGATTGTGAAAGTTTCTAATAAAAAGTAAAAAAGCACTGTATTTGTCGATATTTGTGCGAAAATTACCAATATTCCACTCTGTTCCACCTAAATTTATTAATAATGAATTTTTTATTCGACAAACAAAATTAAGAATCACTCTAATTCGAGTGTTAGAAGATTTCTTAAAAAATTAGAAATTTCCTAAAAACTAGATAAAACTGACAAAAGTAACGTGAAATAAATAACATAATATGTTATTAACATTTAATTATGTTAAAATAACATGAAAATAATAAGTTTGTATATGAAGGGAATGTTTCCCGAAAAATTTCGTTTCGTATTGATTTTAAATAAATAAATAGTTCCAAAAAAACGTCACTTGCATCCCTCATTTCATCTTTCATCATCCACAAAAATTACGAAAATCCACTCTATACAGTGAAAAACCCACTGATCTGAAAATAATGCGCTAAAATGGCAACAGCGTTCGTGAAAAAAAAGGGAAAAAGGACAAAAAACACAAACGGGGTTGGTAGCTAGTAAAGCAAGTGCAACCATGACTCGTTTTTCTAATTGCCGCCACTTGCCGAGAAGGGTCTCGACGACACAAAGAGGGTGCATATTCCGCTGTATTCGTCTGATTCATTCGGCTAATCGTTCTGTAAGGCCATTAGCATGCCCTTCAAGTTGCCAATTATGCAAGTGTAAAAAACCCAATAATGCTTCGTTCGCGACTATTCCGTACATATATCAATAATTATCATTTCATGCAAAACTAGTCAATCATTCAAGCCATCAATATACATATAATTCATAAATATACAGAACTCTCCCATGATGAAATATTACTGTTGGCAGATCCCTAACGTCCAGTGCTAGTTCCTAATTTTATGTCTGAAACATAACATTCAACGTTGCTAGTTCGTGGTTAAAACGAATTTTCGAACCGAAGAAAAACACACGCACAGACCTACAGTCACGATAAATAAATCCCCACGTAAACAAAGTCCATTTCTCCCCGACACCCACGGAAAACCTTTCAACCAACGATGCCGAATTTTCCAATTAAAACAATAATACGAATGATGGAAAATAGGGCAAAAAAATCTCGCACTCGATTGACTTTGACGAAGAACCGCGCGAAACTGATGACACTAAATGGGAACGTCAGGGACTATCGATGGAATCGTTTTACGGTTGATGCACAGCACAAGTCAAAATTAAATTCGTGCCCGGAGCTGGATGGGAGCGGCTTTCCGGAAAAGACCGGAAGTGTGCCGGAATCCATTATGGCGGCGGGGAATCGGGCTACGTAATAAAAGCGTCCCATTCGAGGTGCGATTGCCTCATTCCTTCCCCCGGCCACTCTTCCGATGCTTTTCCTATTTTGCGATAATTGTTTCAGCCGGCGAGTTATTTTAATCAACGCCAGATTCTTTGTGCTCGGGATGAACCGCACCCGGGCGCAGCCGAGCGTGTCAATGGGCATCGATATTTCACATCCATCGTCGTGTGTTACTTGGACGCGAGGAGCATCTTTTGTTTCCTCGACGAGTTTCGATGTGGGATGAATGTTCGAAGAAGAACTGACATTTACTAGAATTCTGCCCAACTTTACATTTTTTTCACTGTAAAAACTACGGTTTTGCGATTTAGAGGAGCTCATAGTAGTCATACAATTCAGTCAGTCTGAAACGTTGCGTTTTTTACTGCAACGATAACGCAACGCGTTACAGTAATTAACAAGTAATGGTAACGGGAATGAGGAATTTTTTTCGGTAACGAGTAACGAATATTCCGGTATTTTACGTTACTTTTATCTGTCTCATTAAATTTTCAGCCAAATTAGTGATTTTTTGAGTAATGTTCAAACAATGAGATATGAGGAATTTCGAACTTCTTCATTTTTGAATAAAAAATTCTATACCAATAATTTTTAATAGAACATGGAGTGTTGGTGATTTTTTTTACTTTTTATTGATAACTTTCACAATTCGAAGCATTGAATTAAAGTAATTCGCGCGAAAATATATAAGAATACTTGAAATCTATAGATCTCAAAATCAATCGCAGGATCTTACGGAAAAGAAGGAATACGAAGAAAAAAAAAATACGAAAATTAGGAAAATACTAGATTTTGAGAATTTTCATGTTTTTTATTTTTTTTTAAATGTACGTTTTTCCAGGTATCTAAGAACTTTGATTCCTCGAGCTTCGAATTCTAAAAATATATGTTTATAGATCTCTATAAAAAGTGAACAATGCACTATTAAAAAAGTATAACTTTTGTGACATAGCATTATTGCTACATATCTTAAAAGTTGCTCAAAACCATCCTCAATTTTTCGCACAAAAAGGTATATAACCACTTAATTAATAAGTAACGATAACTGGAACGAGCTACTTTTTTTCGGTATCGAGTAACGAAAATTCCGTTATGTTAAGTTACTTTTATCTCTCTTATTAAGTTTTTAGCAGAGTTTGTAACTTTTTAAGTAATGTTGTAAGAATGAGACATAAGTAATTTTCAACTTCCTCATTTTTGAATACAAAATTCTATATTAGAGATTTTAAACGGAACAATGTTGAGGGTTAGTGATTTGTGTAAAAATATTGACAAAGAATATGCTCTTATACTATTTATTAGAAAATTTTACAATTCGAAGCATTGAATTTGAGATGTTCGCATGAAAATGTATAAAAATACTTAAAATCTATGGATTTCAAAACCCATAGCAGGATCTGTAAGATCTAGAGATTTTGCTAGAAAATCTCACGGAATATAAGAAATACAAAAAAAAATTGAAAAAATACGAAAAATACTAGATTTTAATAGGTTTCATGTTATTTGATTCTTTCAAAATGTCTATAATTGCAGGAATCGAAAAACTTGAATCTACTATCGAGCTTTGACATCTCAAAATATATGTTTCTAGAAGCTAGTCTATAAAAAGATGAGAAAATTTTTCACATCGTAAAACTGTGAAAAATACAAAAAATATTGAGGGCTTTATTAAAAATAAAGAAACCGTTTTCTGCGAAACCGATCGAAATACTTTAGAAATTTTGTACTTACAATTTTATCTCATTCTGGAAATTCAAAAATATATTTTCCAAAAAAAGTCAAAAATTCCACAATATTTTATAAATATTTAGAAATACAGAAAGAAAATACGTGAAGAAACATACATGTAAATTTATAAAACATTGAAAATCTTTTGAATTCCAGAAATTCACAGTAACATACAAAAAAAATGAAAGATAATTGAAATCAGAGAAAAACCAAAGATATTTGAAAAGTACTGGAATAATAAAAATTCAACGAGACATGTTTTCTGGAAAATCCTGTAGAACACGGAAAATTACATTATTTTTCAATGCTAGAGTTTGAAATTCTTGAAATTGATATATCACTTTATATTTTAAAAATACTAAAATTTTTTGAAAATACTAGGAAATTCTGCAACATTCTGTCATCCTGAAAAATTCGAATAATTTCAGATATACTGAGCAATTCTCCAAATCGTAGAAAAATGAAACAAGTATCAAAAAAATCAAAAGAAATGAAAATCTTTATAGGCACCATTTGCTGAAAAATCCTCTCAAATACAAATAATTTGATGATAACTTGGAATTCCACAGCATGAAATTCTTGAAATCTCTATATCAATGGACAGAAAAATAGTGAAAATTGAGAAAAATACTAGAAAATCCTGCAAAATTTTATACATACCGAAAAATACACAAAAATTCAAGAATTCTGAAAATCTGGATAGGTATCAAGATTCTCTCAAAAATCTATTAGATTCGCGAATGTTTCCTTTTGGCTAACATTCAAACAAATTTTATATTCAGAAATTTTGTGAACTTCAGAAAAACATTCGAATTCGAAGAAGCTGATTAGTTTTCCGATGTCTTGTTATTTACATTATATTTATTCTAAAAAATAACTATTAGTTTAGTTACTTTTTAGAATGAAATTTTTAGAATAAATGTAGTTTAAAGTTACTATTTGCCTTCAAGTAACTGTCACGTAACGAATTACATTTTTTCAAGTAACTTTCCAAATTCTGGTTGAGGAATCATTTGTTCAAAGAAGTACTAAATTCTGCTTATCTTCACATTTTGTTTACTGGTAAAACTGGAATTTGGAATAACTCATATTCATATAACTCACGAAGTAGCATTTAAGATATATCTACATATAAAATAGCACTCCTTCATTTCAGATTATGAATTTTCCCGGAAAAATATTCAAATTTTTTTCTTTCGATTCGTGCTTTAATCAGAAGCAATCGATGACCGAAAAGAAAAAAGATGAGTTTCGCTGTTGATTAGTGAAAAATTGTGGAAACGAGGCTGTGTGCATAAAAAGAAAAAAACGAGGGTTGAGAAAACACGGGTTGTTGGTGTCGAGGGTTTTTCCGAAACTCGAGGACTCGACGAGTTCCTCGATTGTTTTCCAATAGCTGTTGAAGGGCTTTTTCAGTCTGCTTGATTGAATCATTGCTTTTGCCGAGAATGCTGTCCAATTTTTCATAAAAAAAAATTAAATACGATTTTCCAATCCATCTTTGTTTGATCAGCTGTAAGAATTATGTTTATTCAGAATACTACCAGATAAAATGAAGAAATGTTTCTTCGAATCTATTCATTTCTAAGGTTTAAGGCAGAGATTTTGAATGAAAAACCTGTCCATCAACAAAAATTTCGAAATTGATCATAACGCAGTTTTGAATATCTCGAATAATCGCCTCTAATTAATTATTCCTACGTTGAGTGCACCAGACGTTCAAGTTTTATACGTCGCATTATTGGCTTTCGTTTTGAAAAGTAATTGAGTCAAACTCTCCAGCAGTACGTAAACGAGTTAATATTGAACATCCAATATACTTTCACGGAGAATCGAGTTAATGGCCCGTGTATCAGTTTATACGCATGACCAAAATTTTGTTTAGCTAAAAGCTGGTTGCGCTGCAAAAGCAACTCCAACTTTTCCCACAATAGAGGAATTCTACATTTTTTTCCCTGTATCCGAGTGATGAGATTGTGGATCGAATTTAAAATTTTTTGTACATTATACTTTTTATACTGTCAATTGTTTTTTATTTGTAGTTTTTAGAGAAAGGGAATGTGGTGGGGGTTGGAAATATTATACTTCTAAAAAAATTTTTAATTGGTAAAATATTCAAAAATAATAATGAGTAAATCTGTCGATTATGAACATTAGTTACAGCAAATAGTCGAAACTTTATACAGTGAAAAAATTATCAACTTTTTTCAAAATTCTCAATTTTCATTGAAATTTTTGAGGTTACTGACCATCTGTGACTGAGAAAATATTTTTCGCAGAAGAAATTTTTAAATATCACTCGTTTCAGGTTGATTCACAGATTTTCTAAAACAGTTTATAATCTACTATACTCATGAAGATTTTTGGGAATCTACGAATTCTCTACATTTCGTGGCCATCGACAAATTTTTGACGTTCTTTACAAAAAAATATTTGTAAATTTTGAATATCATACAAAATATTGCAAAATGTCCAAATATTATGAACATTTATTCAAGCTATAACTATTTTTCATTTTTTAATTATACTTCAAAAGAGCTTATGGTTCTTTATAAATTAAAAAAAATTATCTTCTTTAACGAAAAAATTGACGTCTTCTACAAAATTGATGAATGTTTCCTTAAATTTGCGAAAATTAAGTTAATTATCGACAATTTTGGAAATTTCAAATGTTTTCTTGATTTTCTTTATTTTTTCCTATTTGTTAGTGTAATCGAACTAACTAAAACTTTTTTAATTTTTATGTAATTATTTATACTCAAAATTATTTCACATGATTTTCAATGTTCTTTAATTTTTATAACTCATATAGAAAAGAAGAATATAATTTCTATGGAAGTTTAGAAGTTCTATGAAAATAAACAAAATTGGCACAATTCATAAATATGTTCTGCAGTCCTACCAATTTTCGAAACTTTTATAAAATTATTCACAATAAATCTACAAAGTTTCTAATATCTTTCGAATTTCAAAATTTTCGAGATTATGAAAATGAAATAAACTATTCACAACCTTATGAATTTTATAACGATTTACCCAACTGATTAAAATGATCGAAAATGTCAAAAAACATTTCGTATTTCATTCAAGTTTTTCCAACTAGATAGGATTTTTCATAAAATTCTCCAGTTTTTTCAGATTCATATAGAAGAATAAAAGAATAAAAATTTCCACACATATTCTGAAAAAATCATGTTAGAAACGTGATATACGAAATTTATAAAAATTATCTAAAACTTTAAAAAATTTTCAAATTTTATATAATTATCAAAGATTCGCTAGAAAATTTCAATATTTAGCGAATCGTTATAATTTCCGAGATTTTGAAAACATAACAGAATAAGAATACAGCAAAATGTATCAATTTCATGAAAGAATTTTAACTTTTTCTGTAATAACAAACTTTTTTAAAATTTTTTTATAATTTTCTTAAAAATTTGAAATCATCATATTCATTTCGATTTCATATTATAATGAAGGAAATCTAGAAAATTTATGAACGTTTCCGAAAATTCTAGACGTTTTTCAAATTTCATTGAATTATTCAACGATGTTTAAATTATAAACGTTCTTTTCTTCATAAAAGGATAGAAGTTTTGAATATTGTATGAATTTCCCGAAACCTCTTGAATTAAATTGAAATCTGACCATTGAATTCAATTTTTCACAATTCCTCAATTAATGATAATAAATATCAGTATTATAAAAAAAGTTGAGGATATAATATATACGATAATTAACATGAGTCCAAAGAATAATAAATATTTTTTACAATCCGAGATGGCCTTCGAATTTTCTCAAACTACTTCCAAATTATCAATATATCTTCTTCTTCAAGATATTTGAAATTTTGAACATAATACCAACTATTCAAATTCAAAATTTTCCAAATACTTAAAAAACCTCTCTAATTCTGAGAGTTTCTTCGTGTTTATATATTTGCCATGAAGTTTTTCATATTTTTCTAATAAATTGAAAAACATAATAATGCATATTTTGACGAACTGTTGATTAACGCGATTTGATGAATTTACAAATGCTTTCTGAAATCAAAAAAAGTTTACTGATTTCACAAAATCATGAAAAGTACACTTCTAATGATTCACAAACTTTGAAAGTTTTTTTTCGAATTTAAAACATTATCTTAATACAAACTATTCAAAACCTCCAAAATGTCACTGAAAATCGTGATTTTTTCATAATTTTGGAGATTTTTAGAATATAAACGAAGAATGAAAAAAAGTCATTCTGCACATTTGGAAAAATGTTTCTAGCAAACAAAAATAAAAACATAAAAATCACTGAAATTAGCTCAAATTTTTCGAAGCTCTTTGCTAAATTTACGATTCCAAACTTTTCAATGTATCTTCATTTTCTGAAATTTACGCCATTATCAGCAAAAAATAAACTTTTTAAAACTTTTTGAAGTTTCCAACAAATTCGTCCAACTGATTTAAATATAATGTTATTTTCAATATTCTTCGCGTTTTGATAATTTGCTCAAATTGGTGAAGAAACATTGGAAAAATTTGTTTATAGAAAAGTATACTATGTATTCTCGAGACGAAAGAATATGTATTTTATATCATCGAATGAACTTATTTCATTAGAAAGATATTTAATCAATAATTTCATTTTTCGATAATATTCACCCTTTCAAACCTCTTCATTGTCATCCCAATAAAACGACGAATCGATAAAAAACCGTATCATAGAAACAACATTTTCCGAACAATCTTTACTGTTATTTGAACTTTTGGCAAAACCAACTTGTTTTCCCAAGATGCAATCCAAGTAAGTCAAACACAATCTGGCCAGAAAAAACCCCAAACGATCGCACCTTTCACTTATAGCTTTCACATTTTCGACAGCTTTTTTCTCATCAATGACACTTTTCAACTTTTCCTCCAAAATAACGAGTAACGACTCGTTATTTTCCCCCACTGCCAAACACGTCATTTTTTCCGCCAAGTTCACGTCGCGCCCAGAAAATACATCCTCATTTTCCTCACCTTCCACCAAAGATTCCAACTGTTTTTCCAAGTTTCCCGAAGTATTGGATCTTCTAAAAACCGACATTTTCCTATCCTCAACATCACTCTCAGATTCATTTTGCAACAATAAATCAGGAACAGTTTTTGTTCTAAAAAATTTACGATTAGACAGCAAACATTCACTATTTTTCTCCGAATTTTCCACCACGTCATCGCAAATTTCCTCTTCGATTTCTTCACTGTCGAAACAATTTTCGTCACTTTGTTCATCACGAATCACAGTCAAGTTTGGTTTCGTAGAATTCGGTTTTTTGTTCATGAGTGCCAAAAGTGGTTCCAAACTTGGAGTCCAAATTATTGGAGCATTGAAAAACGACACCATCGAATTTTCCACGAGTTTTTCTTCTTGAGCGTTGGTTTCATCGGAGTCTGAACTGTGACAGCTGGATTTTTCCGAAACTCGGCGAAGGTTGAAATTTTCCGGCTGGCTCAAATTCGAGGGGAAAAAATTTTCAATATCTTTGTCCACTTTGCAGATATTATTTTCCGAAATGCTCGGTATTGATTTTCTTGAAAGCAGCTCAGGTTTTTTGTCGCTGGTGAAATCCTCGTTTTTCTCTAAACTTTTCCGAATTTGATTTATCGAAGGGAGACTGATGGTTTCGGAATCTTTTTTGTTTTTGTTGTTTTTTGGAGCAATTGATTTTGAGGGATAATTATTCAAACAGCAGAGACATCTGTCACGATTTTTTCTGTCCACCATTTTTATTGAGGGCAAAGTGGTTATTATTTCTGTAAAATAACTTTTCCTTTTGCATTTTTTTCTCGTGTAGTCAAAATTGTAGAGTTCTTTATTTATCGTAATGGCACTTTGGCTTTTTTTTTTTATATTTTTATGGAAATTTTCTTCGGAATTCGAGTAGAAACTTTCGTCCATTTTCTGTAGTGAGGAAATTTATTATTTATTGATATTTTTTGAGACCATCTGTTTGAAATTTTTGGTTTTCTGAACAAGATATTGGAATATGAGAGCGTATTCTTCCCCGGGAAAATAAGTCATATTTGAAGTAATATAGGTGTTTATGTGGTCTTGGATATTTATTGCGATGGAAGTCGGATTTTCATTGAAAGTGGTATTTCACTCTCCATTTTATGTCTGATAAGGCGTGGAATATTCAAGTCGATCTGCATGAAATGAGAAATAGTGTTTTATGTAGGGAAATCTTGATAATTTGGCAATAAAATTTTTTATATAGTTGATTTTTCGAATGTCATATGTTTAAGGTTGATAATCATCGATTTTTTTTAGTTCAGTATCAAGATTAATCTTTTTATTTGCGTCAAAAATTTAGTTCATCCTACTTTTGAACACATGAAAATGAAGAGAGTCAGATTCTATTCATTTATCAAAAAACTATCTATTTTGAACTGTCGATTGCGACGGTAGAAAATTTTAATCAAAAAGTCAAAATACCATACTCTGGATTTAAAATTAAGATTAAAGGTCAGTAGAAATCCTCATCATACAAAATGCAACTCACATCAATATTTTCTAGTAAATTAGAATTTTTTTTATAAATTTGCAACAAATGGTATCTTTGCATGAATCTTAGACAAAATAAGTTTTCAAAATATTTTTTCAAAAAAACTACCTGCTATTCATTTTTACTCACCATTCAAAAACTTCTCCGAATCCAAAATGTCCAACTCCTCAATTCAATCCACTTATAACAGATTTTTACAGAATTTTTAGAATATTCAATATCAGCTGAATTCATTTGTGCTCCATTTTGCTTATCGATCAATCAAAGTTTTTGGATGTCTTGATTTAGCGCGTGCGCCAAATCATGTAAACAATATTATTATTTATTATGTTCACAAAAAATTATTAATTGTGGTTTTGTCTTCTTTAACCTGCCAATAAACAAATTAATTTCATATTTAAAAATGAAAAACTACTGACTCGAAATTCCTTTATACCCATGGAAAATTCTTTTATAACAACTATTGGAAATATTAAAAATTGCAGTAGCTTCAGAAGCTATTTTTCCATTGCTCGATATTTTCCCTTCGTAGCTACCCCAGCATTTGAAACTTGCATATGGCAACTTGGGGTAGTTACCCTCTGTGAGCAAGAAGTTGGTAACTCATCGAGCGAATTTCTAATAATTGTTTTTTATCTCATAAAGATTAAAAAGTATCGACATCAGAGTCAAGATGATGCAAATAGAAATTTAATTTTCAATATACATAATACATAGAACTTAAATCATTCAAAGTTGAATAAAACCACATTTTACTACAATAGTTTCCCAAGATTTCTTATGATTTGTAAGTTCTTTAGGATTTTATTGAAGAAAAACTTGGTCATTTAGAATTCGAAACATGATAATGAAAACAATGCGGAAAATTCATAAACCAGCTCAGGAATGTTCTTATAATTTTCCATGTATTCGAAATTCATTGATATCTCATGAAACTCACATTTTCAATATGAAACTGTGACAAATAAATGTTTCTGAAAAAAAATTGTCAGAAACATCAACAATCTCAATGCTCATAATTTATTAGACTTTCGAAATCTCAAACGTAATCCAAACGATTTGAAACTTTGCAAATATTTTGAAAATTCGTTTAACCAGTTAGGATTTTTTAATAATTTCAATTCCTTTCAGGTTCTCCAGATTTTTATCAGAAAATAAATAAACTATTTAGATACAGAATAAATAATAAATCAGGACGAAAATTCGAAGGTGCAGAAAGGGTCTTAAAAAATTGACTCATTTTTCGAATTTGAAGGGTGTGATTGACAATCTTTACAATTTGACATGTTTTCGATTTAAATAAATAATTATATTTTTTGAATACTCACAAATTATGAACATGTGACGAATTATGTAAGACTATTCGAATTTTATTATTTGTGCAACTTCGAAAGATTTCTCAAATCTATTAATACTTGATGATTTTTCCAGGATATTATCAAAAAATGAACAAAACATTGCCATCCATAGTTCACAGAAATATTACAATTAACAAAATTTAAAAAATTCTGTCAGAATTATATACTATCTTTGAAATAATAATGTCTTTTTATTTTCTAATATCATCGACATTTGCAATAAAATATAAACCATTAAAAACATTCCATATTAATGAAGGTAAGTTTAACTTAAAAAGATTATTCAGAATTCTACGAGACTCTTCACGTTTTAGAATTTTCATTATAATAGAGAAAAACATCACCATGCAAATATCAAAGGAGAATACTATTTAGAAATTTGCGACCCTCTTTTTGAATGTTATAAATTACTGAAATATTTCAGAATAATCTAAAACATGCAAGTTTTTTTTATATTTTGAAAAATATCGAAATTTTGAACATCATAGAAACCATTCAAAACTTTCTTAATATATTATATATATTAGCGGAACTTATGAAAATTCTTCGGAATTTTCAATTACTACATTATTTTTCAGATTTTCATGTAGTATATATGTGAATGTAGTTACAAAGAATAAAATTTTAATACTTCCTAAACCTTATGAAAAAATAAACAAAATACATGAAGTAGTGGAAAGTGATAACAATATTGAAGTTTTTTAAAACTATGAAGATGTCAAACATATAATACACGTCACTGAACACTTTTTATATTCTATGAAAAGGCGTCCAAATTATCGAGATTTTGGAAGACTTCATGACTTTCATAAATAAATAATGTAAAAACATCTTTGCGTACATTTCGAGAAAAATCCTCACCCTGTGATTCCCCAAAAAATTGTTCAATCCAGTCGAACATGACCCGAAGAATCCGCCCCCATATCTCGAATCCCGATGGAAACCCTTCGGAAATTGGAAAATAAACGACCCCTCGATTCCCGATTCCATCGCGATCGAGGCATTCGCAGATGAAGCATTTAAATATTCAGAGTCAATTACGAATAATGCTCACGGAAGCCGGCAATTACGAAACAAATCTGTCCGGCAACTTATGCGACGCTGCGAAGGGCCGGGAAATATGTAAACGCGAGGGGAAACGTGTCGGCGCTTGATTGCATCCACCGGAGATGATTGCTTCTCGGGCGGCAATGGACACATCCGATCGTTTCTCCATTCTAGCGCGTATTGCCAACATACCTGCATCCCAGAGTTGACACATTGCAGCGCATGAATGACAGCGAGCAACACGCACCTACCCGCGGTGTATCAACTCCCTGCAACATGCCCGACTGCGATTCCGTCCCCTCCGATCGCTCCCTCTACCGCCCCTTTGTACTACGCGGAAAAGTTTGAATCCCTTTTTGATGAACGACTTTGCGAACATAAATGCAATTTTATAGGTTCACAATGCATGTCATAGTTTAATAGTTACGATTTTAGACAATTTTATGAATTTTCATTCATCAAGAAGGACTT
This sequence comes from Platygaster robiniae, assembly GCA_028476575.1. Classification (NCBI taxonomy): domain Eukaryota; kingdom Metazoa; phylum Arthropoda; class Insecta; order Hymenoptera; family Platygastridae; genus Platygaster; species Platygaster robiniae. The sequence continues at coordinate 1,241,474 of CM052022.1, forward strand.
TTCTGGAGATTTCGAAACGCGCATTTTGCACATGAGAACAAAATTCACTAAGGACAAGGGATATTTGAAACTACTTTTTTGTTTCTGCAAGAGAATTAATGTTTGTATCAAATTTCATGTATGAATGCAGTTTTATTTTGTTGCAATATTTCCGATACGATTTCGATGTACTGTATTTTTATATTTTTTTGCATTAATTCGAAATTATTAGGTATTCCGCAAACTCAAATTTGTTTTTTACTTTTTTTCTTTTCAAGAATCGATCAATGAAGAGCCATCATTTCGAGAAATATATTCCAAAAAATTACATCCATCGATTGTTTCAAATTTATTTCCATCGGGCCCTGTGTACAAAGGGGGCGGGGGGGGGGGGGTTGGAGGTTAGAACCCCTCCCCCAACGAGACCTTTCAAACGATTTCGATGATATGCTTCTATTGTTGGTTTTTACGTTTTGATTAGAATTTTGATATCTTGCATTGCATGATATTTTTCAGAAAACAGCGTCTGAATAGATTTTTATTTCTCTTTGGTATTTTTCATACATATCTTCTACGATTTGAAGGATCGTTCGGTTTTTCTAAAACCATTCGTATTTTTCAATATCTATGAATTGTTATAAGATGTTCTAGTATTTTTATATAAATCTGGCATTTTCATTGAAATTGTTATAGATTCCGAGAATTTCGAACTGTAAAATTTGGAGTTTATTAAAATTCACGTGATCGAAGGATTTTTCAGGAAACAGTGTTTCAGTAGATATTTATTTCTTCTAGTATTTCTCGTATTTCTTCAGTTTTTCTACGATTTGAAGGATTTTTCAGTATTTCTGAAACTATTCGTATTTTTTAGGATGCATAAAATGTTGCAGGATTTTTATATACTGCAAGCATTTTGATATAAATTGTTATACATGGATTTCGAGATTTCCGTGCTCTAAAATGTGAAGTTCAATAAACTTTTCATGTTCCAAAAGAATTTGACAGAAAACAGGTGTCTCAATAGATTCATATTTCTTTCAGTATCCTTCGTATTTCATCAGTTTTTCTACGTTTTGAAAGATTGTTCAGTTTTCTTCTATATTTCTGTATAAATTTCTGGAATTTTATGCTCTATTTTTGAAAGTTGTATAGAGTTTCATTATTCCATGAAAACACTTGTATTTTTCTAAACATGTATGTTCTTTTTGTATTTCCTAGTATTTATAAAATGTTGGAAAATTTGAAGGTTTTTTCAAAGACATCTCTTTGGATTACAAGAATTAGATTTCCTAGAGTTGGAAGTTTGAAATATTTGCAGTATTTTGATCGATTTTGCAAAAAACAGTTTCTCCATAGATTAAGAACGTCCTCAATATTTTTTGAATTTTCAGCAGATTCTAAAAATTTGAACATTTTCCAATATTTTTATCGTTTTCTGTACACATATATTATTTGAATTCAATGCTCAAGAAATCGGAGTTTCTCGCTTCCTGGAATTACAGATATTTTCGAAGAATCTGAGAGCTTTTCAAAAAAAAAAGTAAATAATATCTATTATTTTTCGTTTTTCATTTCTTTTTCTGTATTCATCAAATTACGTAATGTTTTCTAGCATAATCTATACATTCTATGGATCCTGCTATAGATTTCGAGAACTAAGGTTTCCAGTATTTTCATGTATTTTAATACAGATTCCTAAAATTTATTGCTGGAAAAGAAAGAAAAATTTTTATATGCTGCTCCAAGTCCGAAAAGATTCTAATCACAGTGAATCCTTTCCCTCAAGTTTTTCCTTTCCAACGCCGTTCAATATCAAAATACCGACGATTGGGGCTTTCTTGAGACAGTAATGGAGCACTCGACCGTCGTTTCTTCCCATTGTACACATTCTCCCTCTCCCTGAATTCGATGCAAATGTCCGTTCCACCAGGGGTGGCAAAAAGCGATTTTTTAGGGTTGGTAGTAGATGAGTTAAATATTGGGGGAGGGTTGTTATCGTAATTCATTGAAATAGGCATGATAATTTTTTAAATGTTTAGTCAAAAAAATGAGGAAATTGGAAAACTTAGAGAAATTACAAAAATTTCTAATGAACTGGACTATTTCATACAATATGTGGAAACTTTTTGATAGTTTCTCATGTGGTTCACATTTTTGCAAATCGAAAAACATCAAGAATTGGTAGAATTGTCACTACTTCTGGAAAATTTGCCAAATAGGTGAAATTTCACGTAAAGTTTTGTATATTGTGTTCAGAAACATGTTTTTCTATGAATATGCACGATTATGTATTTTCCCAAATTAAAAAAGAATTTGGAATACTGAAAGGAATTACATCAAAAGAAATTATGATAAAATTCTGAAAATTCGAGTAGTAGTAGTTATTATCATATTTCTTCGAAATATGCAGGGTAATATTTTTTATATTTGTAGAGAAAACTCAAAAAACTTGGAAGCTATTGAAAATTACAAGAAATCTTTAGTTGTACAAATTATTATAAATTAATTCATAGTACCTGATTTGACATTGGAAATTTGTAAAATTTCTAAAATCAGAATACAATAAAAATTTCATAAACAGTCAGTTATTACATCAAAATCCTTATTTTTGTAGCATTTCAGAAAATGTTTACTAGATTTGTAAATTTTTGTAGAATTTTGAACATTCGAGTGGTCGGTATTGTGTTAAAAATTTTACAAATATTTAAAAGCGAGGACACATTGGAAGTATAAAAAATTTAAATTTTCCAAGAAAATTTTAGAAAATGTTCATAATTTCACGAACTGCTTTCCATTATAATATATACCTCCAAAATATGCATAGTAATACGTATTTTTTATATTTTCAACGAAAATTTCAAAAATTTTAAAAGCATTTCAAAATCGCAAGAAATATTGATGAGTTGTACAAATGTTTATAATATTTTCAAATTACTGAGTAGCTGGTTTGACAGTAGAATTTTTGAAAATTTCGAAAAATCATGACATACTAAAAATTTCAGAAACTTTGAATCATCACGAAAATATCGAAATTTTTGTAGAATTTCAGAAAATGTTGACAAGTTTTGACAATTGTGTTCATCATTATATTTCTAAAAAATTTGCATAAATATAATTTTTTCAAAATTTTTTCATCAAAATTTGCAATGCTTGAAAAGTATTGTGTAATGTAGAAAAATCTTGGTAGGTTAGACGAATTTTGATCAATCTTTGAAAAGTCGACATCAAACTCTGAATTATTCAAGAGATCGCTAATAATTTAAAAAAAATTCGGAAGATCTGTAGAATTTCAGAAAATGTTAATAAATTTTGTGTATAGTGTTCAATTTCATATTTATTATTTCTATGAATTATGCTTCAGAATGTTTTTCGAATCGTATAAGGATAATGTCAATACTTTTGATAGAGTTAAAAATCACAATATATCTTCATAAGTTTCACTTATTTTCAGAAAATTTCTAAAGTTTTTGATAGTTATAATATTGAAACTCATTATTGTTTCGAAAAATCAGAACATGTTAGAAATTTCGATTATTGTCGATATTTCTAGAAAAATCAAAGTCCCGTAGAATTTCAGAGTATATTCATTAATTCTGTGAATTTCGTCTACCATAATACTTTAAAATATGAATAATAACACCTTTATTCTATTTTTCGATAAAAATTTCATCTTGCATGTGTGAGATATATTTTCGTAAATTCTGGAGAATGTAATAGTCTATTACGTTGAAAATTTTGAAAATTTATTGAAATCAGAAGACATGAGAAATTTCAAAAACGTCAGTCATTCCCAAAAATTTGTAAAAGTAGAGTTCCAGAAAATAAACATAAATATTCCAGATTGTACAAAATTTTGAAAATGCTATGTAACCACAGAAACTGTGCAATCTTTAAAATTTTTACAATTAAAGATTTTTCAATACAAATCTCAAATGTCAATTTTAAGAAATTCTGTAAGTTGTAAAAACTCTAAAAAGTCAATAAAATTACAACTTATAGAGTAAGTTGAGGTACTTTTGTATATTTCACTCGTGACGAATTTTTCAGGTGGGTATTGCTTCGTTCCACTGAAAATCCTCAAGCCCCTGAAACACAACCGAAAGTCCTGCAAAAATATGGTATTAATTGTGCAAAAATATCGCTCGAATCACACCTAAATTTTCGACGTTTCATAAAAGGTCCGCACTCGATCGCGGCCTCTCGGTGAAATATGAAGCTATCAAAGTTAACGTACCGAAAATCCTCGGAGCAATTACCGATAACTCTTTTCCGGGGGAAATTCGAAACAGAGCTCGGATCGGCGTCGCATTTGCCGAGCGAGGATTTTGATTGCTCGTGAAGTTGCGCGCTTATTAAATAAGCGTTGCGGTAATTACGGCTTTCATTAATAATAGCGCGTTATTACATGTGCGGGCGCGATATCACATTTTCAGCCGACATATCGCGGGACGTGTTAATTCACGTGAGTGCGCGTGGCGAACCGCACGACTGCAGATGCAGCGCCCCGAAAGTTTTTCATTTGGAAAGTTAGCCTTGCTCCACGCGAGCTTGCAAGTTGCGTCTACGAGCAGAAGCCGGATTCGCGGTTTAACTGGGAATTTGGTTTTTTTTTTTTCGAGAACCCGATGATTGAATAATCGGTTATTCGAAGGGTGTCGGTGAATTTCGGGATATTTGGGGTAATGTGACACATGTGATCTTCGATGAGAAAAAGATCTAGTAATTTTTGACATATCCCAGTGAACCTGTGAGCCCGCGGATTACTCGCCACGAACTCACAGAGCATCACAGAGTACTTCCTCCAGTCGTTGATAATTATTGATATATATTTCAGGAAAATAAAAAGATGATTCATTATTTACAGTAAAAAGTTATCACACAATGAAGCTGTAAAAACGATTATTTAATAAAAAAAATTTTTTTCCCGGATGGGAATCGATTCCGTGTTCTACGGAGTTAAGCGCCGAAAAGTTTCATACTAGATAACATGAGACATGCACTTGATTTAAGCATTCTGCACAAAACTTGAAACATGAGAAAAAAAAACCAGCAGCCATCTGGTGAGCGCTTGGGGAGAGCGCGCGAATTTTCAAAATTTGAATTATTGAGCTCGTGGCGAGTTCGCGGCGTGTTCGAAAAGGGGCGGAAATAATGAAAACACTGCGAGCTCACAGTTTCACTGGAATGTATGGTAAAAAATAAGAGAATATTGTGAGTTTTGCAAAAATATTGCATGTCTTACAATGTTAATACACACTTTGTCATTTTTTTCAGTCATTACAATATGTGAATATCGAAATGTATCTCCCGCACGTAAAAAAAAACAAACAAACAAACGAGCAAACAATCTTTTCCGCGTGCATAAAAGTATATTTAAGAAAGTGTTGAGAATCGATTCAAAATTGAAAAGGGAATAGAAGTATTGTATAAGTAGGAAAAAAACAAGAAAAATTCAATTTGATGAAAATAGAAGAGAAATGGGATACGCAGCAGAACGCGATTTTTCCGGGTGCGTTGTATATTACTCCATTTTTTGGGGGAGGGGTGCTATGATTGTATTTTGTCGAAATAAGCATGATAATGTTTTGACATTTTTGAATAAAAAACGGTGAAACTTAAAAAACAGTAAAAAATCACAAAAATTCCTATTGAGTTGGATAATTTTTATTGATCATTGAAAATTTCTTGATATTCTTCTAATAATTTGAAATTCCAAATAATCAGAGATTTTCGAAATGGTGAGTAACTTACGGAAATTCGCAAAATTAGTACAATTTCAGAAAATATGAAATAATTTTTGAGTTTTTTTCTTCTAAATATTCACAATAGTGTTTTTTCGAATTTTTGACAAAATTTTGAAAAACTCGAAAGGTACTACAAAATCGGAAGGAATCTTTGTAAGCTGGACAAATTTTCATAAATTTTTAGAGAATTTGAGTAGCGAGTACTACGTTAGAAATTTTGAAAATTTTGAAAAATCAGAATGTATTGAAAATGATAGAAAACGCCAAAATGAATCTTAGAAAGAATATGTATATTATTTTGTAAATTTGTGTTTTCTATTATATTTATCCAGAATATGCATTGTAATATTTTTTACATTTTCAACGAAAATTTAGAATACTTGGTTAATGTTCACAAATCCTAAAAAAAAACTTTACGAGTTTGACAAATTTTATAAAGTTTTGAAACTGTTAAATAGTAGGTTTGATATTCAAAACTTTTAAAATTTCGATGAATCGTAGCACACCAAAAATTCAACAAATTGTCAATTAAGTAACCTAAAAAAATCAAAATTGTTACATGATTTTAGGAAACATCCATCATTTATACATTGTGTTCATTATTATATGTATTTCGAGGAATTAGGCACGCGTGAGAATATTTTTTTTAATTTTTTCATGCGCATTACAATCGAGCAGTATGTACTTCAAAAGCATTCAAAAATTAAGAAAAATCTCGATAAGTTTATAATTTTCATTGAATTTCGAAAATTTTATAGTCTGCATTACGTTTAGAATTAAGTAATTTTTAAAACATCGGAAAAATTTGAAATTCTAAAGATTGTGCAGTGACAAACTGTGTTGCAGAAAGATCATTTTCATGTTTACGAAGAAGTCAGAACACCGAACGTCAGCATTACCTCTACTCGCGATCGAATCTTCTTTATGCGTAAAACTTGATTGTGAGAAGTTGATTAACGAATTTGCGAAGAATAAAGTTCGTTGCAATTTAATTCAAATGATGAAAAAATTCTATCCATCGTCTAAGATTTGTCGGGCATCGATCTATATGTTGTTACAAATTCAAATAAAAAAATAGCTGAAAAACTCGTTTGTTATGAATTTCTGGATTTCGTTGATTTTCATAAACCTAAATTAACGTTTAGACATCGGTAGAGGTGTTAAAGAGGGGAGGGGGGGGGGGCGCAGAAACCAACCAAATTGTGTACGACAAATTGTGAAATATTATTCGAAAGTAGACTATTGAAAAGTGAAAATCGCATTTTTCAATTTAGTGTATATATTAATGTTTAATAATATTATTTTCTAAATAATTGACGTATCTTGTACGATAGAATATGTTGCGTTCAATAACACTCAGATTTATAAAACACTGAGTGGTTTGATGGAAATTTGCAAGAATGCAACCAAATCACCGAGCTGACTGAGCATTACGAAATTTATGAGCATTGTTGAACGATTCAATTAGTTAGAATAGTAAGTTACTATATTAACCTAAAAAAAGTTCTAAGCCCCAAACAAAATGAATATCTCTAATGAACTCCCCCTCGAAATTATTTTCCAGCTAATCCACAATTAAAATTCAACCCAAACACTATACATAATTCATAACCATTCCAAAACTAATAGTCTCATTCTCCTTTTTTATTGTTTGCCAAGAAATGATCGCGGAATTATAGCGTTTCTCAGGGAATCGAGTCGAGGATAGAGAATACGTACACAGCTTGGGAGAAGAAAAGCCACTCGATGGTGAATCGCCCGACGGGAAAATAACCGGGAGACAGCATTTTCTTACAGATGGATTCTTGTAAAATACTTGCTCATAGTTTGCACACCCCTCCCTTTCCTCTTCCCCCACCCCCCCCCCCCCCTCCCCCGGACATTTCTGGCATTCGAATCGGCTTTTGCTGAAGTTGATAGAATGGCAGGGAGAAAAAGAGTAATGGCGGATGGGGGTTGGGGCGCAAAAAGACGGAATAAGAATGTTGATGAAATATTGGAGAGCGGCTTAAGCGGGACAATATTCCGCTGTAAACTGTTCTTGCGCTGCGCCGATAGATACTTTTCAATGTATCGCAGCCCTGAATGGGTCACCGTGGAAATACGCCGACCGACGAAACTTTTTTCGCGTGGGGCATTTTCCGCCCCGAGTGTTTACGGCTCATCGAGATATAGCAGCAAATGACGTGGAGAAAACTGAAGTTTTGAAAAAAGAGAAAATGGGAAGAATATCGAGCTGGGGCGTAGGCAGATGAAATTTTCGGGAGGGGTGATTCCGATGATTTGTCCTTCGGGATTTCATAATTTTTCATCTTTGACACAATACGGTTACAAGAGAGCGATATTGAAATATTCGTCATTTTGGAGTTTGAAAGTTATACAACTTTGAGGATCCAGAGTTGCACATTTTTCAAGTTCGTAAATAATGGAAATTGATTTTTGTGATTCTCGATCAGTAACTGAGGTTTTAATTTTCTTTAAAACTACTTTTTGTATTTATACACTTTGAGGATTATTTGATTTTGAGGAATATGGATTTCTATACAGCTTTCTAAAATTCAATGGTCTAGGAATCAGACTTGTAAAAAAATTGTATGTTTGAAATGATTTTTGAGCAAATTCAAACAACGCAGATAAAAGGTTCATCATAAATTTATATTGTTATTGTATGGTATGTTATTTATTAATCAAATTTTGTACTCGGGACAGTGTAAATCCAAACAAAACGACACTTTTTCTCCGGCGTGGCCAAGATGATAAATGTTTTTTGCGCTCGCCCGGTCATATCGTGCGACCGTACCTTTTCAAACAGTACTGAAATTTCCCGTCAAAATCGGCATGGGACATTCCGTCGAAATAACTGTCGGAGACGCATACCTTTCTTTCATTAGGTAAGAATAAGTTGGAATGACTACAAAAATACAATAAAACTTTGCTTTGAGACTTTGCAAACTCGATACATCAAATGTGATATAGAGGTACAAAAATTTGAAAAAATTTTACCAGGTAGATTAAAAGTAATTGGAAATACAATTTCGTGCGCGTTCTTATTAGTAAACGTGTTTTTCTCAAAATACCTATTATTAGGCTCGCTTCGAAAAAAATGACTATCACGATGAAATGAAAATAAATTGTTCATGATTTTTTTTTTTTTTTTGTCAATAATATACATTTTTCTGTTGTTTTTCAGCTGTTTCAATGATGATCATAAGGCAGAAAATAAATTGTACACACAAGCAAATTAATATAAATATTCTGTCTACGCAAATAACACATTATTAGACAGATTGCATGAAAAATTCCTCTTAAAATTGTTTAAAATTATGAACATAATTTTTTTAACAAACTGTAAGTCCACAAAAGGGCCTTTCTCTGAAGTTTTTAACTTTTTACCCTGAAGGTTCGTCTAAATTTATCTCAAACATTAGTAAACGCGTTCGTTCGATGGTCCAACAATATAATTGTTATTATCACAAATTTTTATAATCTGGTAATAAAAAATTCAAATTTTCACTGTTAATGAAATCGAAATTCGAAAAAATTGAAGTGCATTATTTCAAAGTCGATAATTTTCATTTTGAAACGTAATTTTTGAAAATTAATTTGGAAAAATAACGAGATGTTTTTTTTTCTTTTTGGACTTCGAAAATTGTCTCAAACATACAAGGGGTCCCAAAGTCGACAATTAATGTTGTAGCGGTAGACAGTTTGCGAAATACTAAAATAGTTAATCTTATCCATTTTTTGAAATTTGCATTGATAAATTTAACAAAAAATTCTAAGAACTCAAATGATTTTGACAAATTATTTTATATTTCAGATAATATGCATATAAAAGTTTGTGTTACGTTGAAATTCTGAGAATTTGACAAAACTGAAAAACTATAAAGAATACTTGGAAAAGAAAATATTTAGTGAATATTTATTATTTTTGTAGATAATGCCTATCTTAAAAATTTCAGCAAGTGTGCATGATCACATTTTCAATTTTTAATCAAAATATTAGAAACTCTCATGATTTGGACAAATTTTTATAAAAAATTAGGTAATTTTAAAAAGTTTGAATTTTTTTTATCGTAAGAATTTCAAAAAATTAAAAAAACAAAAAAATCAGAAGGTTTCTATAACGTCCTGAAATTCGTAGAATATGAAAAAATTTACATCAGATTAGTAGATATTCAGAAAATTGAAAAATTTCTAGAAATTACAGAATCCGTTCAATATGTATAAAATTCCTATAATCAAATGTTACATTATAGGAAGAAAGTCCCTTATTTTATAAATCATTAAAAAAGTCTATAATCCCAGAAACGCCAAAATTGGTTGAAACCGTTACATATTACAACGATTGAGGGATTCTAAAAATTGTTAATGCATTTTACTATGGATATTTTCTACTGTTCGACTTATCAAGAATTTTTGAAGTAGATAGTTTGGCCTACATTCCCTTCATCTTCTGCCACGACTGACTACTTTCCTCCCCCGCAAATATGGCGTTACCCTAAAAAAACTCGAAATTCCGATTCTGCTTGTTAAGCATTCATACAGAGGCGCCTCGAGACACCCAATTCCTACATTGAATCTGCTTGAAATTGATCCTAATCCGTAATCCGAGGTATTTAGTTTCCTCCGACTGTTTTCTCCCAAGGTGCTTATCACGAAACCATTGTTCGAAAGCGAAACGTAAGATCACAGCAAGATACACCAAATCGAGAGAATTTAAGGACGGAAACGTCGGAGAGAAAAGCGAAGAAATGGACTTTTGGTGCAAGAGGTTGATGGAAAACATGAAATATTAGACCGAGCGTATATAGCTGTAATTGGATTGGCCATTTCGTCTCGAGATATACCTTTAATGAAGTTCACAAAATCCTCGACACTTGAAAAACTTCGCACATATTGCATTCCTGTCAAACATTTTGCTAGTTAAATTTCTTTCTTTCAATTACTTCACCAATGCTGATTTCGACAAAACAGGAATGTTGGGAGTCAATTAGCTAGTTCCAGATGAGAGAAAGCGAAGAAAACAATGTCAAACAAGAAACTCTGATGATTGAAAGAACGTGGCGAAACGCTGTTTGCGACAAGACTAATAAAATTAGGACTTGGTCCTTGTTTTCGTGCCACCATCGAATACCTGAATTCCCCCGATTTTAGGATGTGGCGTCAAGTTGAAAATCTTGAATTTGCTGATAGACCGAGACAAACAAAGTTACCTTTCCTAATCTTGTTTTCTGCAATTCGTTCCCAAACACGCGCGCGGAATCACTATTTCCCAATTAATCGCTCAAGGGAAAATTGTTCAAAGACTTGGAACACGTAGGAAACAACCTCAAAAATTCTATTATTGCGTGTTCGCCCCCTTCATTTCCTTGCAATTACTTTGAGGAATTTTTTTAATTAAAAAAAATACGCAAAACAGACGAGTTTTTAAATTTCTTGATGTAGAATTTTTCCCACTTTCCATAGTTAAGAATATTCATCAACAGTTTTGAGACACACCCATTTTTATAAAAATCATTAATCTCGAATATTTTGTAATAATTTTGATTTTCGAAATTTTGAGAAATATTGCATAGTTGATGAAGTTTTCATAAAATTGACATTGTTTCCCACAGTATACAAAATTTCTCAACATTTTAGGGAGTTACACACTTCTGTTCGAATTTATAAAAATATTTTACTTATTTCAATAATATTCAATATTGTTTGATAAAATATAAACGTGTCATATCATTTTGAATATTACATTATCATCCAGTTTTCAAAAATCTAGAGAATGCCACAATTTTCAAGATTTTTGAAATACATCTTGACGTTTTTTGAATATTGAATGTTATTTTATAAATTGACATTTCTGGGTTTCGATTCAAAATTTTTAAATTTTCGTCAAATACCGTACAAATCAATGTTTAATTTTGCGATTTTTTCAAATCAAAAAAATTACATTCTTACGATGGTATGCAGAAAATTCAAAATTTCATACTGTGTACTAGATTCGTCAACATTTCCTGAAATTCTACAAATTGTTGAAATTCCAAATACTCTTTACGACCCTGAAAAATAAGAAACGTTTCTAGATTTCTCTAAAAATTTTGCTCAGTTTTTGTAGAATAATAAAATCCTACAAAATTTAAAAAATAATAAAGTTTTTTTTTAAATGATACCAATTTCCTCAATGTTTCGAAAGAACTGACAACCGCCACAATTGTCGATGTTTTGTAATCATCCAAGATTTTTAGTGATTTCGATGATTTTTGTAGACGAAAATGTTCTTAGTGTTAAAATTCACAGAAGTATAACACAGTTTACGTGGTTGTAAGATAATTGACAAAATTTTTTACCTGGAGAAATGCAAATTTCCTCTCACATCAACTTTCCTTCCCAAATCAAAAATGTGCAAAATAACCTGATTGAACCAATTTTCCCTTGCCCACCTGTGCATTTTTTTCCTACTCTAGAAGTCCCAAATATTTTTTTACAAAAACCCGTTACCTCGTAACCACGATTTCACCTCCAACAATTTCCACCCTCAATTACACTAATGATTCCCATGGAAAAGCCAGCAATGTGCAATTTTCCTTTGTGTGTTATTCTTCCGCGACCTGGGCGGCTCGCAAAATTCGCGGGGCGAGGAAAAGGACGGGGGGATGAAAAAGGTACATAGTAGAGGGGAGGAGTTTTACTTTTGAATTAGAAAGCGCAAGACTCGTTACGTGCGTACGCGATAAAATGGTGTAATGCTGGCCTGGAAAGGCGCCTCTCGAGCGGGCGTCGAAAGTACAGTTATGCTAAACATTCTCTCTCCACTGTTAAAAGTGAGGGTAACGCGCATCTGGTCAGACGTTGGACGTGCATGAATAATTAATTCATTCATTCGTTTTGACTGCAGACGCCGCGGAACTTACGCCTCTGTTGTTTCAGTCGCGAGAGCTTCAATTTCGAACAGCTTGTTTAAAGACGCACCAACGAAAATAAATCAACAAATTTCGTTGAGTTATTAAACTATCTTTTTTAAAATCATCATGCTAAAATTTACGAAACGAATTCTTAACAATTAATTACTCAAAATTAAATAACACCTGATCCAAGATCCACGAATTTCAGAGCGAAAAAATCCTCTAACATCCTAAAATCGGGAATTTTCCTCAAACTCAAATTTATTGTTTCTTTTTTTTTTTCTTTTCAAGAATCAATCAGTAAGGAGCCATCATTTCAAGCAGTATATTTCAACAAATTACATCCATCGATTGTTTCAAATTTATTTCCATCAGCCCCGTGCGGACGAAGGGGGAGGGGGGGGGGGGGGGATTTGGAGGTTAGAACCCCTCCCCCAACGAGACCTTTCAAACGATTTCGATGAAATGCTTCTATTATTGGTTTTTTCGTTTTGATGTAAATTTTGGTATCTTGCATTGCATGATATTTTTCAGAAAACAGCGTCTGAATAGATTTTATTTCTTTTTGGTATTTTTCCTATATATCTTCAAAGATTTGAAAGATTGTTCAGTGTTTCTGAAACTATTCGTATTTTTCAATATCTATGAAATATTACATGATTTTCTAGTATTTTATATATTTCTAGCATTTTTATGTGAATTGTTATAGATTCCGAGAATTTCGAACTGTAAAATTTGGAGTTTATTGAATATTACGTGTTCAAAGGATTTTTCAGGAAACAGTGTCTCAATAGATATTTTTTTCTTCTAGTGTTTTTCGTATTACTTCAGTTTTTCTACGATTTGAAGGATTGTTCAGTATTTCTGAAACTATTCGTATTTTTTAGGATGCATAAAATGTTGCAGGAATTTATAGTATTTTAATAGACTTAAAGCATTTAGATATGAATATTTATACATGGATTTCGAAAATTTCGAGCTCTTAAATGTCAAATTCAATAGATTTTTTATGTTCCAAAGGAATGTTTCAGAAAACAGGTGTTTCGATAGATTCATATTTCTTGTTAGTATCCCTCGTACCTACTCGTACAGTTTTCTCGTATATTTCTGTATAAATTTCTGGAATTCGATGCTCTAGTTTTGAAAGTTGTATAGATTTTAAATATTCCATAGATATACTTTTTTTTTTATACGTGTATTTTCTTTTGGTATTTCCTAGTATTTATAGAATGTAGGAAAATTTCCAGGTGTTTTCAAAGATCTCTCTGAATTTCAAGAATTAGATTTCCTAGAATTGAAAGTTTGAAATATTTGCAGTATTTTGATCGATTTTGCAGAAAACAGTTACTTCATAGATTTAGTGTGTCCTCAATATTTTTTGGATTTTTAACAGCTTTTCAAAATTTGAACGTATTTCTAATAATTTTATGGTTTTCTGTACACATATATTATAAGAATTCAATGCTCAAGAAATCGGAGTTTCTTGTTTCCTGGAATTACAGAAATTTTCGAAGAATCTGATAGCTTTTTGAAAAAAAGTAAACAATGTCTAGTATTTTTTGTATTGAATTTTTTTTCTGTATTCATAAAATTACGTATGGTTTTCAAGCATAACCTATAGATTTTAGGGATCCTGCTGTAAATTTTATGAACTAAGTTTTCCGGTATTTTCATGTATTTATATGCTGATTTCTAACTTTTATTGCTATAATTGTGAAAATTTTTAGTAAAAAGTGAAAAAGCATCATACTCTTTGTCGATATTCGTACATATAAATAACTAATATATCACTTTGTTTCATCTAAAATTATGAAATTATGCAATTCTCATCTGAAAAGAAGTACGTTAAAAAATTACTCATATCTAAGTTATAAAAAATTTCTTTGAAAGTTACAAGTGTTCTAATAACTTGATGAGACAGATGTGAAATGGATAACACGATTTTCGTTACTCGTTACCAAAAAAAAAAGAACTCGTTCCTGTCATCGTAACTTGTCAATTAATGTATCGCATTACTTTATCGTTACACTGAAAAATGTAACGTTTTTGGATTTTATATTTTCAGTTGACTTATTGTGTTTCCATTGCAGTCACTGCATGCCTCCTAAAAAGAAAAAGTTGGGAAAGGGCCATAACTCTACCATTTTTTGATATGTTTTTCATCAAATAATGTTTGCATGGTAAAGTTGATAATATTCGATCACAATAATATTACTTCCATGTAATAAAATGATGTGCTATATACATTAAAAAATAATCCAAACCCTCCTCAAAAAATGCGTATAACCATGTAAATCATAAAATATGTGTATAGTGTAGTAATAAAAAGTGTTTCTTCTTCTATTTATTATGCATTCGTTATCTAAATGTAAAAAAGAAATCACAAACGTGTTTCTCGCAATTGTGTATCTGTAATTATGGAGTTGCCTGTGTTAAATTTGTTGAACACATAAAAAAGATTCAATATATAAGGTAGAAGTTGTTGAAAATGAATGATGTTTTGATATTGTCTTACACATTTGATTATTTATTGATATCGCAATTAATTTATTTACCTATTCAATTTACATTTATTATCTACATCACTATGAATGGACCATGTACTGTCAGAACAAATCTATTTGAATTGCATGTTATTCTACAAGTACACCATAAAAGATTTCTATATTCATCATTTTTCTGATCACACGCTGACTTGACTTTTAATTATGATCTGCAAATGGGGAAAAAAATTCGATGTATGTTGGCCATTTGATGTCGATTTCTTGTTAGTCGGAGATGCGTGCAAGCGTTCATAGTTGCGCTCTGGACCGATATGCAAAAGACAATGGCGTACATTGCAGCGCTGTGATTAAAACAAAGGAGGCTGAATCGAACAGGCAAACACTCGTGCGTTTCTGTACTTGGCAAATATGAGGGAAAAAGATGCGACAGTAAAGCCTAGAGGATGTGAAAAAAATTACCAGCTCTGCTTGTGCTCTGTTTTCAACAGGTCGTCAAGTTCTTTTCTCGAGTAATAAAAAAGGGTTTTTACCTACCTGAGCTTCTACAATATATTAAAAAACTTTTGAACACGAGGTTCGAAGTAATTTATGGAAAAGGTTCAAATGAGAGAAATCACCCATTTCTTTTAATGTTTCAGTAAGATTTTCCTTTAACGACCTCTGAAAAAAGTATGTAATTTTTTTTATTTGTTTTGGATATATCTTCTTTTTTTTGTAGTCGATATTTTTTCATTTCTCAAGAGAATGCATAAAAAGCTCTGAAGTTATAATTATTGCGAAATATTGAAATAAGTTGAGGAAATTTTGAGAAAATGTGTAAGTTTTGGATCAAATAAATTTTATCTTCAAATTTTGGAAGTTTCTAAAAATCAACAAACATTATTCATTCCAAAGTTCGTCAATAATTCTACGAAATTCGGAAAAGTTTTGGATTTTTGGATCATTTAAATAAATTTCGTCTATTGTGTTTCTCATCTCAATTTCATTTGGAAAATGCATTTGCATTGTTTTTTTCTTAATTTATAAAAAATCTAAAGAAGTTGAGAACTATTGAATATTGAAAAAATCCTTAGATTCTTCTTGAAAAATCTTCTGAAAATTGATTCAGTTTTCAATGCTATGAATAACGATTCTAAAATGTTATGATTTGTAAAATGTTATACAATTATCATAAATTCTGTAGATTGTATTCATTATTATATTTCTTCGAATGATGCAAGAGAATGTTTTTTTTTTTTTTTTCATTCAAAAATGAAGCGGACCAAGTATAGATACTAAGAATCAAAGATTTCGAACATTTTTCGTATTGTTTCCAATTTTTTAAACTTGAAGAATAGAAAAACATGAGACATAATAAAAACTGCTGATAGTTCCATACAATTCAAAGAACTTCTGAACTTCCAAAAATGTTCAAAAAATTAGTAGACTGATTCATAATATTTCTTCAAAATAAGGGTGTTAATTTGTTTTTTTTTTTTTTTTTTCTAACGATGTGAAAAAGTTAAGTTTCTGAATATTACGAATATTTTTCATAGATTGTACAAATGTTTGAGGATTTTAGAAATTCTGAAAAATCCGAAGACCATTTTATGACATCAAAATTTCTTGAAATTCAAATTTTTCCTTCGTAAACAAATCGTCTCAAATTCTGGTATTATAAAAAATGTTGATGATTTTGTGAATTGATGCATTTTTCAAACATCCAGAATTTTCAAGGTCATTAGTGCTACCGCCATTCCCACATCTTCTGCCTCCTCTAAAAATTATACGTTCTCAATAAAAAAACTCTTGCCCATTCCAAATCTTTCAACAATTACAACAATTTAATTAAAAACTCCCATCTCCAACAAAAGACCATTTCATCCTTCCAGAGGGTAGTTTTCTTAAAATAACGAGGAATGAAATTCCGCTCGGATCGTATGAATTTTTATTGCAAGAAGGTGGAAGAGGGGAGGGATGAAAAGCGGGATGAAGGGGATGGGAGATTTAGAGAGCCTTAATATTTCTTGGCAAGTCTGTGGAAAGCGAGGGAATGACAGACTATAAAAGGAGCAAGTTAAAGAGCGACTTACAAGATATCTTCGCGGCGCACTCGTTGGTCACTTCGTTTCGCCGGGTATTATTTCCCGGGACGAGTGGAAGGTTCCCTATTAAAGTAACACAATGATCCCCGAAATGTTTGTTGGACGCCGAAAAAATTGCTCTCGCGTTCATGGGAATCAGGGAGAAACGAGGGAAGAAAAGTTGCGAGTTTTACGTCGCGCAACATTGATCCATTCAGAGGTCTAACGTAAAAACGCAGATTGTTTGAGAATTTCTTTCAAATGCAGAAAGTACCATTATAAAAAAACTTCTAACAACAAAAGGCAAAGGGGGGAGGCAGAGAAACTTTCGGGAGGGGTTTTTCTGAAAAATATTTTTCCTTCGGGATTCCATGATTTTTCATCTTCGACAATATAGTTGCAAGCGAGCGATTTTGAAATATTTTACATTTCAGAATTTTGAATAATGGAATGAGATTTTCGTAATTTTATTAAGTAACTGAAGTTTCAATTTTTTTTAACCAATACTTTTTGCATTTATACAACATTTAGGGTTGTCTGATATCTCTGAAATTCGATGCTCTAGGAATCGAATTGATTTTTGAGCAAATTTCAACGACACAGATAGAAGGGGTACATTTTGAATTCATATTATTTTCGTATAGTATCTTATTCTTAGTATTTTCTAATAATCATTGTTTATTGTTCAATTTGTTCACTGGGGGTTTTTTATTATTAATAACTGTTTAAATGTCTTTCTTTTCGAAACCCAGTTATTTATTAATTATTATTTTTTCCCTACGTTTCGATTGCTAATGCGCAATCCTTTTCCAGGGTCTCTATAATTTACAAAATTTTTCATACATACATAATCTTCAAAATACTTATAAAATAATAAAACTCAACTTACATTAATCTTTACGTCATTTGATTCAGCGTGTCACCTAGTTATCTCGATAGTCATCGTGTCTATAATAATAACACTATGTATTTAATTCATTTCCCTTTTATAATTTACAATGCCACATTCCTTTTACTTACATAATAATATACCGCATTCTTTCTTCCATTCTTTCTTTTATAAACTTGAGTCTTAACAACTTAGTGTCATATGTTTTTTCCACAATGGAACATGTCACCGCTGGATACAAACTGGGACAACGCACTTTTGATCGCTCATACAAACAAATCTGACGATAAAGCACCAAAATCATCTAATATACCCCACCAATAAACGTAGGGAAAGAATAATAATTAATAAATGACTGGGTTTTGAAAAGAAAGACATTTGAACAGTTATTAATATTTTCTAATATTTTTATATATTTCTAATATTTCTGGATCGCTCAATATATTTGTAGAAATCAGTTCTATAGTATTGAAACTTCTAATGATTTTGAGAATTTTATTTGATTTTCCATACGACAGTTTCTTTTATTGAGAATTTGATTACTTTCATTCTATATTTTTTTTGGTATGTATATAATTAAAGGTATGTTTAATTGTGTAAGTTGTATCGATTGAATTGGATGTATTTTCATTGTTTTCTATACGAATTTATAGAGCAATTTATAAAATTACATACATTTATTGTATTATTTTTCATGTTCCAGGAAAGAAAGTTTTATAAATTTCTAAGAAAATTATTTCTACACGATTCTTATGTATCGAAGGATATCGAGTAAATTAGCAAGCTAGTAAATTAGTAAGGTAGTGAACTAGTAAACTTGTAAGCTAGTAAGCTAGTAAACTACTAAAATTGTAAAATTGTAAACAAGTGAAATAGAAAAATAATTAGCATGCAAACCCGTTAACAATGAAATTAGTTATTTAGTAAACTAGTAAGCTTGTTAACTAGTAATCTAGTAAGCTAGTAAACTAGTTAGCTACTGAACTAGTAAACTAGTAAACTCGTTAACAAGTAAATTAGTAAACTAGTAAACTGGTAAGCAAGTAAACTAGTTGACTTTTTTTCAAATTTTTCTAGTATAATATACGAAACCCTGGAGGATTTTTAAGTATTTTTATAGATTACATTCACATACACAAAATCACATCTATATATACTTTGAATGTTTTACATCGTTATTATTTTTTCGTATTTTTGAAAAATTTCAAAGACATTGTTGCGTTTTACACAATTATTTTAGATTTATAGTATATTTAGTATTCAATGCTCTACAATTCCAAATATTTTTCGAGATTTTTTAGCAAACAGTTTTATCATAGAATTTGATTGGTATCATTATTTTCTTAAATTTTGTATGAATCGAAAGATTCCTAATACCTTTAAGTGGATTTTATAAAGATTCATATAATTTGATTATCTAAGATCCAATGTTTTCCAAATTTTTTGCATTTTTGTAGATTTTGTATTTCTTTTTTTTAATTATTCACTAGGATGTAACAATTTTTATGATTTGCAATATATTTTCTACGTAATTCTTCGTTATGATAATTCTTACTTTTTCATTTAATATATACTGCTAACGTTTTCATGCGTTTTTTCGTAACTAATTTGTAATTTTTACATGAAATATTCATTGATTTGATCAGAATTTCGGGAGTGGTTTGAATTTCCAAAACCCCGCTCTGCCTGCGCGCCTGATGAAAGGGATGAAAAGGAAGGATACTGAGTGAATGCAGAAAGAAACTGTTTAAAAAAAGTATTGCCTACGGTTTGTTGTGCAACAGAATGGAAAAGGTATTTGAATAATACTGAATTGAAGAATAAATGAATGAAGAAGACAAAAAACAGACAATTATAAAAAGAGTGTAAGACAAATACTTGGAGCAAGACAAGAAGAAAAAGTTGACGAACTGTAGAGGCAATGGGAGGATGGGATAGGAGGACGTTAAGTGAAAGCAAGGTGGGCATGCGAGGGGAGTGTATGTAGGTGGGACAAGGGGGGTTGAATCGTAGGAGAATGGACCACCCACGTTATCTGCTCGGGACCAGCCACCTACCCCGAGTCGACAAATTACTACACCCTCACCCTCGTTCCTCTATCTCAAAGGTGGCAAGCCCTTTCTGTTCTTCTTCTTCTTCCTTTTCCTTGCCTTTCCTTATACCAAGCCACGAATGGCTCGTTGCCATTCTGTTGGTCCCGATGCCAAGTGGAGATCGTCTTCTGACCATTAACACGTCCAAAAGTCAAGATAGCACGAGCCGAGCTAGCTTATCTTTTCCCCGGCCCAACGTACTCCGCTGGAAGGCTAACAAAGAGGGAGAAGAAAAAAAACCCAAACTCCAGAAGTGGCTACGTCTCAACAGCTCGAGTTGGCTGCGATCGAATTTGTACCTACGGATTTCGGGGATATCGGTTTCGGAGCATTGTTTTCGGTTTGAGCTGCAAGGGTCGGATCATCCCATCGATTTTCCCGAGGGAACTCGCCAATTTCGGGATTTGTTTCGAGGCTCTTCGGACTGGACTTCATTGATTCGCGGAATGACCAGTGAGCGTCGCAGCGGAATTTCACATGGAGGCGGAAACTTGAATGTCCAGAGGGTTGATACACATCACAATTGGAATGTATCAATAAACATTACTTCCATTTAGTTACCGTTTGATATAGTTATTCGTTGTAAAGTGAAGTTGGGGGTGGAAAAGTGTCCGGTTCAGCCAGTCAATAGACCGAATGTTCTTCATTCATCCAACGTTTCGGTGATCATGATTTACAGTATTTACAATTGCGTCCATAAGGCAAAACTCCCAATCAGAACAGGTTCACTTCAATTATTAGCAACACATAAAGCAATGAATTCAAGACATCATGTACTTACAGTTGAGTCAAGTGAGTCATACTAGTACTTGTATCATTTTTTCCCCATCATCCCAAAATTCGCTCTTCTCACGCCTCTGCACCCAATTCATGCATCGTCGAAATGACAACAGTCTCTATGACACAGTCTGACATCTGGATATTCGGAAAGTATTTCAATCGCGAGGAAAACAATGCGCCGTCATATTAATTGAACGCAGTCGCGGGAAGTGTCACCTACGCGCGGGGGTTGGAGCGAGGCACACAGTATTCCGATTAACTACGAACTTGATAAGTTCCGAAGAGAAAGAGATGAGGATAACAGCCAGAAGCTCTCGCACCCGGAGTAGATGCTTGTCAGCGGAAACTTAATTAAATATCCAAAGTGGATCTCGGCATAGCTACAATTAGTATGACGGCTGTGCTAGACCCTTATTACTCCCGGTAAGTATCATCCGGCCGTTCGTTGCTATTAGTACTTGATGTCTAATAAACGTCATCGTACCTCTCGAGAACCGCGAGAATTTCTTTTTCTTTCTTGCACCCCCTCCACCCTCCCTCCCCCCATTCGTTCGTACCTGCGTCGACTGAGCTTACGACAAACGAGATCACAGCCATATATATTCACGCTTTACAAATTTGTTCTTGAATTTTACGAATTCGGGGACTTGAGCGGGGGCAGCGTGACGCGATTTTTCTGGGTAGGTGGTAGCCAATAACGAACTAAGAAACTTGCAAAAAACAAAAAAATTACGAAAATTACTTTTGAGGTATCCAATTTTCGTAATTATGAAAAATATTGTGGCAGTTTGTGTCTTTTGAACTTTAAAATTTTAAAAGTTCGGAAATTTTCTGTATGATTGATTATTTCTAAAAATTACCGAAATTTCAGGAAATGTGAATCAATTTTTTTCTAAGTATGCACGATAATGTTTTTCCGAATTTTGAACAGGAATTTTGAAAAACTGAAAAAAATTCAAACTTGGAAAATTTGAATAGTTAATACCATGTTAGAAGTTTGGCAAATTTCGAAAAATCATAACATATTGGAAATTATATAGAATGTCAATACATTAAGAAAAAGCAAAATTTTTGTAGAATATCAGAAAATTATGGTTCTTAATATGTTTCTTCGATATGCATAAAAATGTTTCTTACATTTTTGACGAAAATTCAGGATACATAGAATTGAAAATTACGAAAAATTTTTCTTTTTGGAACATTCAATAGCATTTTTAAAATGTTGAGTGGTAGGCTTGATATTGCAATTAGAGACTTTTTGAAATATGAAAAATAATGACACATTGACAATTTTAAAAAGTGTTTAATATTCCACGATGATCAAAATTTTTGTTCAATTCCAGAAAATGTTCATGATTTCATGAAAATTTTTTCTCAATATATTTCCTGATATACAAAATGTTTCTTTCATTTCTAAGAAAAATTTGGGAAACTACAAAAATATCTGAAAATTACAAAAAATCGTACGAGTTTAGAAAATTTCATACGATTTAAAAAATTTTAAGTAGTTGGTTAAATATTATGATTTAAAACTTGTACTTGTAAAAAATAATAATACATTGAAGATTCCAAAAAAAATTGTCGTATATTCCGCGAAAATCGAAATATTTATAAAACTTCAGAAAACATTCATCATTTCCAAAATTTCTTCCTTTAACTATATGTATATCAACAATATAGGAGTGCAGGAAAATATTTTTTTGAATTTTTCCATGTAATAAATTTTCATGCAAAAGTAATTGCAAAGAATTTATAAAATATATAACAAAAATCTTGATAACGTACACGATTTTTATTGTATTTCGAAAATTTCAAAGTCTGCGTAACGTTTAAATTTCAAAAATTATTCAAAATCTAAAAATATTAAAAAAACTTTTAAAAATCATAACTCCTTCACAACGAATTTTTGCTGGTAGAGGCTACTACATAATTTTGTTTATACATATAACTAATAAAGAAAAAAAAGTTGAAAAAAAACTGATGCAATTTGAAATTTTTGAAGTCAAAAATTTTTTGATTTTTTTTTTAAATGACGATATTAAAAAAAAATTTTCGAAATATAATATGTTTAATATTTTTTTCAGAGGAACCTTTTACCTACAAATAAAAAGAAAATTTCGAAAATCGGTCATTTTTTCGCCAAGTTATCGCATTTTCAAAAAAAATTAACATACGCCAATAGAGCGAAATAAGGTTTTTCGACGAATTTTTAAAAATTCCCCACGACGAAACAACTTGAAATCAAGCAAAAAGAAGTGATACGTGTCTCGTCGATTTCGATGCAGAAACTATGAAAAAAAATCTGATGCAAAAAAAGACATAACTCTCACTGCCTGGACGATTTGAGATGAAATGACCTATAGATTGACGTATTTCTCCGAAATAAGCTTTAAAATGGTTTTTATTTCCGAATAATATCCAAGTAGAACGTGACAAAATTTTAACAATACCGAAAAATCCCCATTGGTAAAAAATGGCCATGCATGTACCAAAGAAATATAATAATGAACACAATCTACAAAATATGTTTAATTTAAAATCCTATATTTTCCCTGGGTCGAATTAAAGTGGAGTGAAATTGGCTTCGATTTCTAAGTCATTGCCATGTTATGTTGTTCTAGTCACTTAACATTCGCCTTTGGCATTTTTCGTTTTCTTAAACCGGTATATTTTTATTCATGACGACACTAATATTGAGCCCGGTTTTGTTTAAGCAACATTGTCAGCGAACCAATTACGCAGTAAATACTAAATTGTCATTTTACATATTTTATGTTACGTTTGACGACGAAACGTTTTCGAGAAACTGTAATTAATTTTCCCTCTTGATCAACACTTATTCCACTAAATTTATCACGGTTCTTCTTCTACTTTAAATCATGAATGCATCTGATTTATCATGGAAAATTCAGTTCCATTCATGTTTGAGTTCAAAAAACATGTTATTGAGGCATTGAAATGAAAAAAAAATATAATATTTACCTTCCGGGTTACATGATGATTGCGCGATCAGACATTTCATAATGTGGAATAATCGAAAGAAAAGAATTTCGAACAAAAGAATCCGCACTTGACCACATAAATAATAAATCTCTAGAATAAAATTTCAAAATGTTAGTTTCATCGCGAACTATGGTACAAATTACAAAGTCCATTTGGAGCCAATGAAATAAGCACCTCAGACCTCACGTCAGGGTCTTCATATTTTCTGTCTCGATGTGGTTGAATGCATGCGTTCGATAGACATGCACCTTCTCGATCATTTTGTTTTCTGTTATTCGAGAAACAGAACATTTGCGGATAAACCTTCTGAAACTTGATTGATCTTCAGAATCAATCAATTCTCGGTCTAAATTGGCCTTGTCATCTTACAGATAGATAGATTTGTTCCTCTCGTACAGAGTTAGGAATGTACAGATGACCGGAAAAACTCGAAAATTCCGTAATTTTTCGCAAAGTTCATCCGTCGTTCGATCCAGCCTTCGATTGAACCATTTGCAAGGCCAGATTCATTCTAACGACGACGCATAAATTCGACTCTCGACGCATCCTCTAATACCTTGTAGTGCATGCCTGCACTGTTTCGCCTTGGCCCGCACGTTTCCCTAATCCTAATTCACGCCGTCTCACTCATACAGCCCCTTTTATGCCGGGACGCTCAAGACTTTAACGGCTTTCAATTTCCGTTCGCCATCAATATTATTTAGTTTAGTTTGGACCACCTTCTCCTGTCCTCGAGGCAGAAGCCCAGCAGCGAACCTTCCGCATGCTTCTCACGCCTCCACCAAGGAAATTACTCGCCCCCTCTCTTTCCCAACCCCTTTCCTACCCTCGTTGCCTCTCGCTCCCTCTTTCTCTCTTTCCCTTGGCATCCCCCAAAACCCCTCGCTTCGCGCCAAAGGCGTAGGCAAAGAGGTTGGGAGATGAATCCACTGAATTGTTGTTTAATGAAAGTATGAAGAAAAGAGTATTGTTCATGAGAAATGGTGGAAATACAAAGAATGGAAAAATAGTACTCAACATTGATTATAATGAGAAAGAAATGTGATGTAAAGTGAAAATACTAATCATAGATAATTAAAGTAGGTAACAATTAATATTTTATTTCTGTAAATGACATGGAATTTAGAATTTTAGGTTCCACTTACTCAAAAATAACAAAGATTGCAAAAGAGTTTTTTCTTCAGTTGAGTTCTTATTATGAATAGTTGCGTAAAATAAATTGAAAAAATTTTTTTTCATCGTTTCTATCCAGTGAATAGTGAAGAAAAATTTAAGTATTATTACTTGAGTACATAATACATGACTATTGATACATGAAAATACCAGAAATCTTTCAAATCGTACCAAAAATGAAGAAATAGTCAACAAATTCATGAACATGTATGAGAGTTCCGTTTTCTGGAATATCGGAAATAGGAATCCATAGTTATAGAAATTTGAGTTATATTATTGGAACGTGTAAAATGTATTTGTAAATAATAGTAATCTATGTACCATTAAATGCAACATAATCTTACGATTTTTAAGAAGATACAAAGATATGAAAATATACTACTTACTTAAATAGATAATATTTCATTAAAAAAAATCTGTGAAACTAATGAATTGCTATTGAAATTGAAGTTTAGAGCAATAAATTAGAGATGTTTAAAAAGCAAATTACAGAAATGTTAGAAATCTACAAAAATTCTAGAAAATAATTCAAAATTACGTTAATTACGAAAAATTTAAGAAATACTAGAAAACTATTGATACTTAACAACTATGTGGATATGATTTTTCTTTAAATTATGGAACTTTAAATCCTACAGCATATAATTCTAGAAATAATTTGATAAATCCATGAAAATACCAGGAAGTTATTCAAGCCCAACGACTAAAAAAAAAAAGGAAAATTAGTGAAAATATCTATAAATACAATTTTTTCTAGAAAAATCAATTTCAATACTAAAAATTTTTTTATTCTTAATAATATTGCCCTTGACAATCGAGATTTATAGAACTTTCCAGAAAAATACCTAAAACTTACATAGATACTAAAAAAGAGTACGAAAATGACATACAATACGAAAATTCCAGAAACGTATTGAATACTCAAAATCTATGCTAATGTATTTTCCCTGGAAATCTATAAAAATCCTAAAAATCGATTGAAATTTGAATTTCACAACATAGAATACCAGCAATCTATATTGAAATCTAAAAAAAAACTAGAAAACTGAAAAATACTTAAAAACCTTTCAAAATTTTATAAGAACTAAAAATATGCAAGAAATACAGAAATATATTATTACTCATAAACTATCTGAATATGATTATATAAAAAAATGTATAGCATTTTAAATCCTTAATCTTATCATTCTATAAAACTTTTTCCCAATCTTTGAAAACACTAGAAAGTTCTTTAAAACGTATCAATACTAAAAAAATACGAATCAAAAAGAACAAGTGATTTGTATGAAAGATATTCTTATTTAAAAATTAAATTTGGAATCTCGAAATCGTTCTATATGTTTTCAAATATTACAGAATTGAATTCAATGAATATTCTATTCATTGCAATAAAAATAAGTACTAGAAATTAATTGAAATCTTCGAAATGATTATAAATTCTTATAAATAATGCAAATTTCGAATAGGCCTAGTAATCTATAAAATTCTCAAAGTTTGTGCATATTTTATTTTTTAAAAGTCTATAAAAAGAAATGAAAATTTTGAGAACTTTGATCATTAAAATATTAACTTTTCATATATTTTCATGAATAACATACTATTCTGAATATCTATAAATCTATCAAAACTTTAGAAGTCTGTGTCATTTTTTCGAAAATTTAAAAAATAAATAAATATTTAAGGACAATGATACCTAGAACATCAAATTTTGAAAAATTTCCATAAATGATATACCAGTACAAAATTATAGAAATCCACGCAATTCTTAAAATCTGCTTTTTCTATCTGAATCTGTTAAATTAAACAGATCGTTTGTTATACACTCTCAGAAATTTCTCTATTAAATTTAAGAGACTGCCTTTAAAGTGGATTTCCCATACTAACATTTTCTATTGAAGTCATGCACGCAACTATATGAAAAAAAAAACACTGCCTATGAAAATTATGAACCTTCCATGAAATTGAAGCGTTATATAGTAATATAAAGCAGACATTACAACCATTTTACCTTCTCATTGAAAATGTGCATTCAAACTTTTTTCAATTCAAGTAGATTTGGACATGTTAAATTTTTTTGGAGCAGATTTTCCCTAATTTATCATCAACAGCTTTTTGATTGTAACAAAAAATTCGTATTGTATGGAATAAAAATTGTTTTACACAACATTATAATATTTGATAATATGCAGAAGATACTTAAAAATATTTAAACATGTAGTCTCTTGAAATAAAATTAAAAATAATAAAAAATTTAAAAATTAATGTATATAATATGAAAACAATAAGTTCGATATAAATTTCATTGAAATCGTTTTCAAATACATGTCTATGAAATTTCGAACACGATTTTAAGAGAAAGTCTATGAAAAATGTTTGAAATTAAAAATTTTTTTTGACAGTATATTCTACAGATTGCCTTGTTAAAATTGTAACAATGTTGTCTGTTTAAAATTCACACATTTAATTTATAGAATACAATCTTTAGGATTTGAAAGCAGTGAAAATTTTCAACAGAGTGCAATATGTTGAGATTCAACAGATCTAGGGAGAGTGTGGAAATATTATTTTCTCAAGAATCTATGATAAAGCAAAAAATTGCCAGAACTTGGATTTCTGGAGCATTGAATTTTAGAAATCCGTAAAAAAATGCATTAAAATATTAAAGAATCCTTCGAGTAGTATAAGTGCTGCGAAATTATAAAAAAAAACTTCAATTATTTTTACAAGCTTGACCTGAATGGTTAAAAAAAAATGGAATTCTATTATTTTGAACACGTTCATAAGAAATCAGCTACCCAGATCGTCATTCATTAAAAATTCCAAAATTCCTAAAAAAAAAATCTTTTCCAAGAAAATTTTCTCCACCTACGCCCCTGCTTCGCGCCCTTTCGTCATCGACTCCTTTTCCTTTTTCTCGGTTTTTTTACCCTACAACTCGCGTTCGTCACGCCTCGCTATCGCGATAACATTTCCTGCCGGGGCACTTCTCAAAATCACTTTTGATGTATGCAAGTATCGTGGGGTAGTTTTTTTTTTTTTTTTCATTTTCTGTAATTTCCCTCGCCGAGAGGGAAAATTCGGCGGGCCAGGATTTGTTGGCCGGTCGATATGATCGTACCGAAAATGGAATTACCGAGCAATTGGAGACTACGTGGCCCAAGTTTGGGAAATGTAACGGGAATGAACTTTGGTTTTCCGATAGACAAAGCGGTGCCTTGAGCTTTCGGGATAGATCATTTGTTTGAGTTGCGGTTCTTGCTGTTCGAGGGTGAGTGGGATTTTATCGAGTGTTTCGAGGGTTGTGAACGTCAATAAATTCGAAAACGATTCCTTCATTTATATCGATTACGAAGATGTCAATAGTGAGGATTGCGGAAATATTAATTGTTGGAACAATTGTCTTTAATAACTACGACACTCAAATTTGCACTTACCTTCAGGAGTGGATGTAGGATGATGTTGGTGACATACTTTTCAGACTCTGAAACAGAAAAAAAAACAATGTTCTAAGCTTTATTATTTCGAATTTTATACAGTATCAGGCCAGTGCGGTCGGGGGGGGGGGGGGCATTTTTCGTATATATTCAGTTTTTCTACAATTCAAAGGATTGTTCAGAATTTCTGAAACTATTCGTATTTTTCAAGACCTATAAAATGTTACAGGATTTTTTAGTGTTTTTATATATTTCTAGCATTTTCATTTAAATTGTTATAAATTCCGAGAATTTCAAACTGTAAAATTTGGAGTTTATTAAATTTCACGTGATCGAAGGATTTTTCAGAAAACAGTATCTCAGTAGATACTCATTTCTTCTAGTATTATTCATATTTCTTCAGTTTTTCTACGATTTGAAGGGATTGTTCAGTATTTCTGAAACTATTCGTGTTTTTAAGGATGCATAAAATGTTGCAGGATTTTCTAGTATTTCTATATACTGCAAGCATTTTGATATAAATTTGTATACATGGATTTTGATAATTTCGAGCTCTAAAGTGTAAAGTGTTTAAATTTTTAATGTTCCAAAAGAATTTTTCAGAAAACAGGGTTCTCAATAGACTCATCTTTCTTTCAGTATCTTTCGTATTTCATCAGTTTTTCTACGATTTGAAGGATTGTTCAGTTTTCTTGTATATTTCTGTATAAATTTAAGGAATTCGATGCTCTAGTTTTAAAAGTTGTAAAGATTTTTCAAATTCCATAGATATATACTTGTATTTTTCTATACACATGTATTTTCTTTTTGTATTCTCTAGGATTTATAGAATGTTGGAATATTACAAGGTTTTCTCAAAGATATCTCTTTAAAATTCAATAATTAGATTTCCTATAATTGAAAGTTTGAAATATTTGCAGTATTTTTATCGATTTTGCAAAGAACAGTTTCTATATAGATTTAGAATGTCCTCAATATTTTTTGAATTTGGAACAGATTTCTAAAATTAACATTTTTCTAGTATTTTTATGGTTTTCCATACACTTATATTATTAGAATTCGATGCTTGAGAAATCGGAGTTTCTTGATTTCTGGAATTACATAAATTTTCGAAGAATCTAATAGCTTTTTCAAAAAAGTAAACAATGTCTAGTATTTTTCGTATTCAATTTTTTTTTCTGTATTCATAAAATTACGTAAGGTTTTCTAGCATAATCTATAGATTTGAAGGATTCTGCTGCAGATTTGAAGAACTTTGGTTTCCTGTATTATAATATATATTTACATGTAGATTTCTACAATTTCTTGCTAGAATTGTGAAAATTTCTAGTGAAAAGTGAAAAAGCATCATACTCTTTGTCGATATTCGTACATTTAAATAACTAATATATCACTGTGTTCCATCTCAAATTATAAAATTATACAATTCTCATCTGAAGATAAGGAACTTAAGAAATTAGTCATATCCAAGTTTCGAAGAATTTCTTAAAAAGTTACAAATCGTTCGATAAACTTGATGAGACAGATGTGAAATGGATAACACGATTTTTGTTATTCGTTACCAAAAAAAAAGGAACTCGTTCCTGTCATCGTTACTTGTTAATTAATGTAACGCGTTACGTTAACGTTACACTGAAAAATGTAACGTTTTTGGATTTTATATTTTCAGTTGACTTATTGTGTTTCCATTGCAGTCACTGCATGCCTCCTAAAAAGAAAAAGTTGGGAAAGGGCCATAACTCCACCATTTGTTGATATTTTTTTCATCAAATTTTGTTTGTATATTACTGTCGACAATATTGTACCACAATCATATAACTTCCATGTATTAAAATTATGTGTATAGTGTAGTAATAAAAAGTGTTTCTTTTTCTACTTATTTTGCATTCGTTGAATTGATAAAGAAATAATAAAATGTGTTTCTCGCAACTGTGTATCTGTAATTATTGAGTTGCTTGTGTTAAATTTGTTTAAAACATAACAAAGTTTCAATATATAAAGTAGAAGTTGTTGAAAACAAATGATGCTTCAATTTCGCCTTATATTTTTTATTTTCTATTGATCAACCAACTAATTCATTTACTCAGTAAATCTACATTTATTCCCCACATCACTATGAATGGACCATGTACTGGCAAACCAAATCAATTTCAATTGCATGTTGTTCTACAATCACAACATAAAAGTTACAGAACACTCAAGTACAGGTTTCTGTGCTCGGGCCTGTACAGTATAGTCAGGGTTCGTTACAATATAATGTAAACTTCCAAGTTTTCCGCCTTTTTGTAAACTAACTTTATCTGAATGCTTCGCTCAGCACAGACAAATAAGCAGGAGCAAAAATTGCCATTCCTGAGCTTTCGAATCTGCCCTTGGCCACTCTCACGGTACTTGCCAATACGCTTTTTTCCATGAGAGAGAGCATTGAAATTTCGTAAGAAACACATTCTGCGGTGCTGGAGAGACGCTTGAGATAGGGATGGAAAATTCTGGGCGCCGCTGGGCTCGATACGAAAAGTTTGACAAAACAACGCCGGTATCGTTTCCCCATGCAAATTCGACGTCGGCGAGCGAGGACGTGTAGCGAAAATACTGAAAAACGGCCGGCTTTGAATATGCGAGTGCCTCGGTGACGATAGGTGCACGTCTCTCGGATCGCGTACATATATTAGCCTCGGCGACGTTTCAACTTTCCTTGTTTTGCCGCGTTATCGACACTTGCCTTTTTTTAATTAAACCTCTTCGCGCGACTTTCCCGCAATTCGTAAGTTCCTGATGCGAGAAACTTGGCTGCTATCTTTTGGCGACGTGCAAGTTCGTAGCCCCTTTTTGGGGTGGCATTTGACCTCTGATTTTGGACATTCAAGTCTACTTCTTCAATAGATAGTATTTTTACTTAATCTCATGTTCGGTTTCTTCCAAGCAATACTGGTCGTGAACCAATTACGCAGTAAATACTAAATTATGATAAATTGGTAAGTAGAATTTTATGATAGGAATAATTATCGTGTTTGCATGAGTTTTTTCTGTTGGTTCGTCCCTTTCTCTACCTTAGTAGTAATAACAGGTATTTATAGAAACTTCGAGAATTCCCAGATCAGTCTTGTCTTGTTCGTTGCCACAGACACATGTGATTGATTTGAATAATTGACAAGTTTGACGGTGGAAAGTAGTTAAACAAGAGGGAAGAGATAAGACGAAAATCACATGTACTATTCATGATGGAATTGAAAAAAGAGGAAAGTTGACAGTTTAGTGAATTATTTGAAATGTTGAAGTAACATTCAAAAGATGAAATTGACTTGCCAATAGAGTTGGTGTAGATATGCTTGTGCTTCAATTATGTAAGTTGAGTAATAATTGGAAATCTGGTTTTAATTCATCATAATATTGGTAATAATCAAATTGGAATAAGATTTTTGTTTATATCAAGATTCCTGATGAGGACCAAAAATTATAAGGTCGAAAGCTTGAAAGAAAGAGAGTTAATAAAAGAACGAGGAAAAATACCCATCATTCTC
This sequence comes from Platygaster robiniae, assembly GCA_028476575.1. Classification (NCBI taxonomy): domain Eukaryota; kingdom Metazoa; phylum Arthropoda; class Insecta; order Hymenoptera; family Platygastridae; genus Platygaster; species Platygaster robiniae. The sequence continues at coordinate 1,273,556 of CM052022.1, forward strand.
TTTTTCTTGAATATTGACTCTGAGGATCAAACTCGATATTAAATACTAAATTCGCATTTTGTGTATTTTGTGACTCTTGCCTCGAGTTTTTTTTCGACATCCATTTTTTTCTATTGGATGAAACGGAAAGGAGTCTCAACCTCACCCAGTAATTACATAGCAATTTTGGTAAATTATGTTACACATTGTTTTGGTCTAGAATAAGTCTATTTTTTTTTTTTTTTTTTTTTTTTTTTGAAATTGCGTTCGAACAATGTAGCCAAATACTGATCTGCCTAGTTCAATACCTAATCATCTAATGGCAAAAGACTTTTTCCGAAAAATAACTGAAAGGAAGAATCAAAACATTATTTTCCTTGGTATTTCAGTATTACTCTATACTACTAGACTTTTTAAATAATTTGAACACATTACTTCAACTGAGGGAAAACTTACCAAAAATAACATCACGATATGATTCCAGAAACGTTTTCCTAAATTATAGAATTATTTTTACGTAGGTATGGGTTTTCTAAAACTGCGCAAACTTACTACCGGGAAAGTGATAAAAAAATATAAATTTCTCATAATAATTCTCTGAAAGATGAACACAAAATTTTTCATAAATATACAGTGATAAAATACCAAAATAATGCACTTTTGGTCCAAATTTACGAATATTTTTTCTTTACTTTTCAAACGACTCGAAGAAACTGATTTTTTCAAACGCACTGATGAATGCATTATATAAGTACAGTAAAATTTTTTTTAACATTTCCATAGCATTAAACTGTTATAAAATTATACGAATCAATAATTTAGTTTTTCATGTTTCGAAAAGATGACGACAAGCTGCAAAACTTAAATAACAAATGAAAAAAAAATTTTACCAAAAATTCTTCAATTAAGTCTGAGGAGTTTTCGAATTGGATCAAGAACCAAGCGCGTGGGCGGAGGGGGATTTTGGTGGCTCAAACCCCTCCAGAAATTCTGATAAATCAATAAATATTTCGTGTAACATTGAAAAAAGTCACATCGAAAAACAATAAAAATCGGAGTTACGAATAGATGCATGAAAACGTTAGCAATATATTTTTTATAAAAAGAAAAAGTTTATAAAACGTATGATTACGTAGAAAATATAAATCAGAAATATTGTTGCAACCCAATGAATTTTCGGAGAAAAATAAAAATCTACGAAAATGCTAAAAATTTACAAAACTTTGGATCTTAGATCATGTCATTCTAGAAATCTAAAAAGAATCCATTTCTAAGTATTACAAATCTTTCGATTCATACAAACATTGCAAGAATAATGGAATTGATTGAATTTTATGAGAAAAAATGTTTTCTAAAAAATCTCTACAATAATGCCTCTACGATCTATGTATAAATTTTGGGATGCTAGAGTATCGAATTGTAAACATACAATATATCTATATAAATTATAGTAAAGGTAACAAAGTCTTTTAAAAATGCAAAAAAAAAGAATAACGATACAAGAGACACAAAATCTATATCAATGTGGTTTTATCATCAATTCTCGAAATTACTGATTATATATAGAAATTCGCATTTTGAAGCATCAAGTTTTTTGAATCTTTCTAGCTATCTATTGAAATATGGGTAATCTATAAAAATACTTAGAAATCCTCCAGAGTTTCGTATATTGCACTACAAAAAAGTGAAAAATAAGTTTACCAGATTACTAAATAACTGATTGACTAGTTTACAAAATAACTAATTCACTTATTGAAGAGTTTGCTAGCTCATTTTTTTTCTTTCCAACTTGTTTGCTATTTTACAATTATAGTATTTCACTTGCCCACTTGTTAACTAGTTTAGTAGTTTACTAGCTTACTAGTTTGCTAGTTTACTCTTTTTCTAGCTTACTTGTTTTATAACTTGAAATTTCACTAGATTACCAGCTTCCTTGTTTACTAGCTTACAAGTTAACTACATATCTGTCAATACATAAGATTCATGTAGTAATAATTACCTTAGAAATTTTTAAAACTTCCTCTCCAGGAGCGTAATTATTAAAATAATACTATAAATAAATATAATTCAATATATTTTTCTAGAAATTCATATAGAAAGCAATGAACATACATCCAATTCAATTAATATAATTCACGCATTGAACATACTGTTCATGGTATGAATAATGGAAAAAAATAAAATGAAAGTATCAAAAGTCTTTACAAAAGAAATCATCGTCTGAAAAATCAATTCATATTCTCAAAATCGTTGGAAGTTTCAATACTACATATAGCATCAAATCTATTGAGCCGTCCATAGAAATATTGGAAATATGTAAAAATACCAGAAAATATTACAAGATACGATTAATAATATACCATATGAAAATAATATAAACTTATCATGTACCTTCTACCTGTGTGGTTCAAATTTGCTCGAAAATCATTTCAAATATATAACTTTTAGATAAATTTGATTCCTAAAGCATTGCATTCGAAAAACTTTATAGAAACTCATATTAATAAATATCGTATAATCCACAAAGTGGTATGAATAGAAAAACTATCATCGAAAAAAATGTAAACCTCAGTTACCAATTGCAAATCACGAAAATCAAATTCCATTATTTACCAACTTGACAAATGTGCAACTCTGAATTCAAAAAGTTGCGTAACTTGCGAATTCCGAAACATCAAATATTTGAAAATCGTTCTCGCGTAATCACATTGTTAAAAGTGAAAAATTATGAAATCCCAGAGGAAATATATTTTCCAAAAAAACCCCTCCCGAAAATTTCGTCTGCCTACACCGCCGTCAAGAACTCTTGAAATTCCCAAAGTAGGAGCCGGTGCACACTATACCCATAAAAATATTGACGTCCTCGATCTCAGATGCTAACGATCTCGGGGAAAATCGTCCAGGAGCACTCGCTCGCCAACCGATGCACGCGTAATGCGACTTCCCGCCGAAGCCTAAGCATCATAATGCGGCGCCTCGTCACAAAGCCTCTTCAATTTGAGAATGCGAGGAAAAAAAAGGAAAATAGAAACCCCGCCATTCGTATAGTAATGGTTTGCGCTCACTGGGAAAAGATCGAGGAACGCCGGTTTATCCTGGTGTGCGGCCCCGCGCGTGAATGAGGAAAAAGAGAAGAGAAAACGCCGAGGTTCAAAAAAGGGACTGGAAGGAAGGGGAAAACGCAAAGAAGACGGCGCACATAGCGGCTGATGCCTGGCAGTCGCGGATGGAAAATAAAAGAGCAAAATAACGCCCGGGAAAATTCTCTATCCCTCAGTGGGACGACGCTTTTTTAATCGCGCATTCTTATATACAGCCACGACAAAAAAACCGACATCGCTTTTTCCTCGAGTTTTTCGAACCCCTTCCTCCCCGACCTCCTTTTACGTAAATTGTTCGTTTTATAGATGCATTTCGAACATTTGAAACTGAAAATGTGTACTCGAGCAGAATTTTAGAGAGGTTAGTGCAACATTGGAATTAAAATAAACCACAATTAGAAGTGGAGAGGCTTCATAACTAGGGAGGTTGACAAAAGAAAACGAGGGCGATGGTAAAAGTTGTATTTCTTGGAGTAGATATTTGTTTTTATGGTTATTCACATGAATTTTAGATTTTCTAGAATTCTATTTAGAATTATGAATTATACTACTTAAGTTGTAGATATTTTTTCTCCAGAGTTCGAAATTTTATCAATTTCAAAGACAAGTATAACTACAGATTTTTAATGTATCACAATATCTGTCTCATTAAGTTTTTAGCAAAATTTGTTACTTTTTAGGTAATGTTATAAAAATGAATTATAAGTAATTTTGAACTTTCTGATTTTTGAATAAAAAATTCTATATTGATAAATATTCATGAAACAATGCAGAGTATTAGTACTTTGTGCAAAAACATTGATGAATAATATGCTTTTTTACTTTCTAATAGGAACTTACACAATTCAAAGTATTGAATTTTAGAAATTCGCATGAAAATATATAAAAATACTTAAAATCTACAACTCTCAAAATCTATAGCAGAATCTGTAAGATCTAGAGACCCTGCTAGAAAATCTTACGCAATATGATAAGTAGAAAAAAAAGAAAAAAAATACGAAAAATACCTGAAGTACTAGATTTTCATAGGTTTTGTTTTTTGATTCTTTGAAAATATATGCTATTCCAAAAATAAAAAAAACTCCGATTTCTGGAGCTTCGAATTCTGAAAATATATGTTTATAGAAGTTTATGAAAAGATAAGAAAATTTTTCAATTCGTATAACTCTGTGAAAAATACAAAAAATATTCAGGGCACTCTAAATCTATAAAGAAATTTTTTTCTGCAAAATCTATTAAAATATTTCAGTTCGAACTCTTAATTTTCTCTCATTCTGGAAATTCAAAGAAATATCTTTAAAAAGAATTGAAAAATCCATAACATTCTATAAATATTCAGAAATACAGAGAGAAAAAACGTAATGAAAAATACGTGTAGATATTTTATAAAACATTGAAAATCTTTCAAATTCCAGAAATTCACACAGCAAGATATAAAAATGACGAACAATCCTTGAAATCATAGAAAAACTGAAGAAATAAGAAAAGTACTCGAATACATAAGCAAAAATTTATCGAGACACTTTTTTCTGGAAAATCTTGTAAATCACGGAGAATTTTATTATGTTCAAATTTTAGAGTTCCAAATTCTTGAAATGTATGGATCAATTTTAACCATAAAAATACTAAATTTATGTAAAAATACTAGGAAATTTCGCAACATTCTATCATTCTGAAAAATTCAAATATTTTCATAAATACTAAACAATCTTTCTTATCGTAAAAAAATTAGAGAAGTACCAAATGAATCAAAGAAAATGAAAATCTCCATAGACACTATTTGTTTGGAAAACCTCACAAATACAAATAATTCAATGAACTTTGAATTCTAGAGCATGAAATCCTTGGAATCTATGTATCAATTTGCAGAAAAATAGAAAAAATTCATAAAAATACTAGAAAATCCTGTAACATTTTATACATACTGAAAAATACAAAAAATTGAAAAATTCTGAAAATCTGGGTAGACATTAAGATTTTTCCAGAAATATATTAATTTTGCGAATATTTCCTTGTGGCTCACATTGAATCCAATGTCATACTCAGAATTTTGGTGAACTTGAAAAAAATATAAAAATTTGAACAAGCTGATTCTTTTTTCAGGGTTAAAAAGTACGGATTAACATTTTATAGTATATAGAACAAAACCACGAGTATGTTGATATTGTTTTTTTTCAGCCTTAGTTTTTCGAAGACTAGTTATTTACATTCAATTAATTCCAAAAAGTAACGTAAAAGTAACGTAACGTTACATTTTTTTAAGTAACTATTTAAACCCTCTTTTTAAATGTATGCAAAACCCTTAAGCATTTTCCAGTAATTTTATTAAATTATAATATTATCCTAGTTTTATTTATACCAGATTTGAAATTCAATTCTCCAAAATGTGAACGTTCCTCTTTTTTCGGTAATTTCATAGCTCACATCTTCGTCTGGTTTTATACACTTTTGTTATCGTTTGATAAATAGTTTTATTTTCGAAGAAATAAGGCTAGAGTAGTATAATCAATAGCATATTTACGTGCTGAAATTGCATTGTTTGTGCCGGACCCAAAAACGATTTTTGCGTATCATTAGACAGATACATGAATGAGCTACAGCGATGAAAAATGTACAGTTTAAAAATAATCGTGTAGATAGATGATAGCAAACGTAGTTGATAAAATTCTTATTCAGCAAAGGTTAAATTAGTTTTAAGTACATTACCAGAATGAAAAAAAAAAAAAAAAACGTCAGTTAATCAATAGATCTTCGATTCAGCAATTAATTGTTTCTCAACAAAATTTCTGTTTGCGATAAAAAAAATAACGATTCAAGCTGCAGCTATTTTTTCAACCCGAAAACTTCTTCAGGGAATTTTGTTAATCTTGACTTCGCTGACGTTTTCAGGAGCAATTTTTATTGTTACGCGTGGACCGGATGTTTCAGTGGCGGAGGAAAAGTTGCGCGTTTTTCATGAAATGGGAAATTTAATTATTTTCTGGGACGTCGGGTGCAAAACTCTCTGATGTCAAAACAAACTGTGAGAAAGAAGTGGTTTTTGCCTGGCGTTTGGAATAGTTTTATGTGAAACGCATGTAATTACTCCGGAAGTCATTCTGCAAAAATAATTGATTTGTTGCAATAGACACAGGGGCGTAGGCAGAAAAAATTTCCATGAGGGGTTTTTCTGAAAAATATTTTTCTTTCGGGATTTCATAATTTTTAATCTTTAACAATTTGTTACAAGAAAGCGATTTTGAAGTATTTTACGTTTTGGAATTTACAGGTAATGAAACTTTTGAAATTCATAGTTGTACATTCTTCATGTTCGCAAATAATGTAATTTGATTTTTGTAATTTTCAATTAGTAACTGATGTTTCACTTTTTTTTTTATTTTTTGCATTAATAAAAATTTGAGGATTGTCTGATATTAGGTAATATGGGTTTCTATAGAGCTTCCTAAAATTCGATGCTCTGAGAATCAAACTTGTACAAAATTTATATATGTATTTGAATTAGTTTTATGTATAATGACTATTCTCAATGAATGAAACCACCCAATTTAGACTTTGGTTCAGATAAGAAATCAGATGCACTGATAAATTTCCTTCATATTCGAAAAATATTCCATCAAAAAATTTTATTAAACAATTTAACATAGTTCGCATTTAAATTAGATGTGTCTGTCTGTTTCTCCGTTTTTACATATATCATTTCATTCATTGCATGTTTTATATTGTTCTTATGTTCCTTAATTCTCGTTTTCAACTTTCTCTTCGTCTCTCCTGTATAAACTAAGTTTCAATCCTTGCATTTCAATTCATAAACCAATCCTTGATTTTCTTCTCTATCGCGCTTATCTTTTTCTATCTTTATGATTTTAGTGTTAATTTTATTTTGAGTTTTGAACGTTGTCTTTAAACCGTATTTTTCATTGATTCTCACCAAGTTCCTTGATAAACTTCCTATGTAAGGCAATGAAACAAATCCATTTTTATCTTCAAGACCAGATTCTTTAGTTTTATTATGAGAATTTTTAATAGTATTTAATCTCTTTTGTATACGTTTATTTATCAATTCTTCTGGATATCCTCTATTCATTGAAATTGTTCTAACAATATTTAGATTTTTTTGGTGGAACTCTTTATCCGATAATTTTATCGCCTTATCAATCATGTTGTGGATAATTTGAAGCTTTTGAGATTGTGGATGGTTGGATGAATCATGAAAAAATCTATTAGACGATGTAACCTTCCTGAAACAATGAAATTTTAAAGTCTCTGTATTTTTAGTAATATTTAATTCTAAAAAGTTTATATTCCCTTCGTTTTCGATTTCATATGCGAAATTCAATCTCTTGTGGTAAGAATTAGAGACTTTCAGAAATCTATCAATTTTATCTTCAGGGATCGCCGTTGAAATATCGTCTACAAATCTTATATAAAATATTGTTATAAAATCCAACTTTTCTAAACTTTCTTCTTCTAAATCTCTCATGACATAAATGTAACATAAATTTTTTCATAAACATTACCATTGTAAACAAAGCTTGTAGATCCCAGTAAAAAAGAAATACATCTCAGTAACTCTATTTTTGGAATTTTTTTGGCTGCATCCGGCATTACTTCATATCTTTTTTCTATTGCTCGTAACACTAATTCTTTTGGAACGTCAGTAAAAAGGGAAGTTACGCCAAAAAATACTAATTTATAACCTTTAGGTATTCTAATGTTTTCCAATTTTTCTTTTGATAAAAAACTATTGCCTATATAAATTTTTGTGTTTTTATATTTCTGAAAATTAAATTAAAAATTGTTCTTAATAAATCGTTGGGTAGTAATATTCTTAAATCACGTTCTATGTTCATGATATTCTTCTTCAAGTATTTTAAATGAAAATGTGCATCCGAAAAATGAATACGAAAACAATTCAAACGAAATAAAATGAAGTTTCAGAGAATATTGAGAGATCATGATATTTTCAATGATAAGATAAAACTTAGTCAAAGGTTTTTAAATGCTGTGGAAAATATAACTAGCATAGAAATCCCAGACTATATATTTTACATTTTGAGTTTAGGCAGAAAATTTATCAGTGTTATCTGTTTTTTTATCTGAACCAAAGTTAAAATTGGGTTGTTTGATTCTTTCAGAATAGTTACACGTGGCCCTTGTCGCTTGAATCATAAAGTTCATTTCGCTCATGTTGGAAAGTTATTAGTTTATCTTTGGTAAAATGAATCTTTTATGAAAATAGTGAATGATTGGTTAATAATGAAATGTGCATCTGGAAGAACTAAATTGGTGTAACATATATTTGACGGAGTAAGTTTTTGAAATATGTATATATTTGTTACTTAAATTCAAATTTAAACTTAAATATGAAAAAGAAAAAATAATAAATTAATTTAGGTTTTAGAAATGTAAATAGAAATAACGGAGAAAAAAGACAACTTTTATTTTTAATCGTCCAAAATGAAGAAAAATAGACTTTTTGACGCACTGATGGGCAGGAAGTTATTGAACTTGTCTTGAACAAATCAGGGTAAATTTTTGAAAGATCTGGTTTTAATTGTTCAAAACTTGTCAAAATTATTATGCTTGTTAAATTAAAAACATTTAAATACAGTTCCTGAAGAGGACCCAAAAATGGGGTCGAAAGCTCGAAATTGAAAATACAGAATAACAAGGAAAATAGAAGGAAAAGAATTGTGGGTGTTCTTTCTTCCTTGCTCCAATGATCATAAAACTTTGAAGATGAATTCATTTTATTTTCGTTTGATATATTATTCATAAAATTTTGTAGCATTTCCTGTTTTTTTATATTCCTAATATTTTTATTGATCGCTCAATAGATTTTTAGAAATTGATGCTATAGTATTAAAACTTTCAACGGTTTTGAAAATTTTCAATTGACTTTTTATACGACAGTTTCTTTAAAAAGATTTTGAATACAAATTTTCCATATTTCTTTAGTATTTCTAGAATTAAAGTATGTTTCAATGTTTAAATTGTGTATTTGAATTGAATTAGATGTATTTTTATTGTTTTTTTAAGAAATTTCTAGAATTACTTCTAAAACTATGGGTATGTAATTTTTCGATTTTATTAATGAGTTTTCTCCAGGACAGACAGTTTTATAAATTTCTTAGGAAATTACATCTACATACATAATTTTTATAAACTAAAAGATCCTTAGTAAATTAGTTAGCTGGGAAATTGGGAAGCTAGTAAACTAGTGAAATTGAAAAATAGTAAAATAATAGACAAGGTTAAAAGTAAAATATTAAGTTAGGAAACTAGTAAACGAATAAACTTTTAAGCTAGTTAACAAGTAATCTAGTCAACTAGGAAAATTATTTTTCAAATTTTTTTATTATTATACATATAATATACGAAACCCTGGAGCATTTTGGGATATTTTCAATGATTACTTATATTCTTGCGAATTTTGGTATATGCTCAATAATTTCAAAATTCAATGATAAAATTACATTCATATAGATTTTTCAGGTCTTATATCGTTATTTTTTTTTGTATTTTGTTATCCCAAAATTTGTAGATCGTAGAGGCATTTGTTGAGATTTTTCAGAAAACAGTTTTTTCATAGAATCGAAAAAATTTTATTATTCTTTTGCATTTTGTATGAATAAAAGGTTTTTTATACTTTTATATAGATTTTATATGGACTTCTAGAATTTAACTAAGACTCAAAGTTCTGTAAATTTTTTGCATTTCAATGTATGTTTTTTTTCTGAATTACTTACTGGGTCGTAACAATTTTTCTTATTCATATTTTTTACGTAATCCTAGGTTTGGATAATTTTTCACTTTTTCAATGAATATATACTACCAACGTTTTCATGCATTCATTTGTCACTTATATTTTGTTGTTTATCCATGTAACATTTTTATTTTTACATGAAATATTGATTGATTTTATCAGAATTTCGGGAGGGGTTGGAGGAACCCCTAAAACCCCCCTCTGCCTACGTGCCTGAATAGACATCATTCATAATGCTTAAAGAAGTTGTGAATAAAATGTTTGTCGACACTGTTGTAAAAATTGATTTTACCTGGCCCTTACAAACGTGCTCTCGAAGTTTACGACACTCGTAAAAAATTAGATTGATATCGAAGTGAATAATGACTCCTTAAGTTAAGTCTTTTGATAGGTCGATAACTCTTTCGATTCGTAATTAAAATTTTCAAGGAATGAAATAAGGCCTATCCGAGCTGCTCATAATTCTCTGACGACTTTTAAGCTCCTTTTTTCCTTCCTAGTTCACTTCCAGTTTTTTTGCTCAAAGTTTTCGCATACGTGTATCTTACTCCTAATTTTTTTTTGAAAAAGAATGTAAAAAGGACAAATTTTCGATGGAAGTTTCACCTTTTGAGCTCAATGAAGCGTAAAAATGGATAATGCATGAAAGTTTGTTGACGCGTTTTTCCGCGGGGAAAAACAATAGGTCGCTTTTCCGCCCCACGACGCAGCTAGCGCGCAACAGGTAAAAGTAATTTTGCAGTAACAAAGTTTCCAATTACGATAATGCGAGTCTAACGAATGCGCGATATTAGCCGAGTCGACGGATTCGCATTTAATTGGGGTATCAATGTTGAGTCGCCAAGTTTTATTGAAATTTAATTACGGGCGTAAGTCAGTTCCTTGCTCGCGAAAACGTGTGGGTGTAGGTGTTACTTGTTTTCAGTGTTGGCTCGTGTGTGAGAGAGAGAATCTTGGTGTTTTCATGCTGAATGGAATTTCCTGAGTTTGTTTTAATGAACGGTCTCGTCAAAGATTTCTTGGCGTTCAAAGTTTCCTGCCAATTAAAAATTGATCTATTTGAAATCTATTTTTTCCTTCATGCTTCATTGTGATTTTTATTTTGCATTCATATTATTTTGCAGTAATAATTATTATTGTGTATTTTGTATGTTCAGGAAATTTCTGTATTAGACGGAATCTTCTGTGTTTGTTTTGGTGAACGTTTTTATGGAAGATTTTTTGGTTCTTATTATTTAGCTAATAACCTCGATTATCTCGAAACATTTTTTCAGATAGAGGTTCATCTTTTCGAAACTTGAAAAAGTAAATTAATTATTCGTCTAATTTTTTCACGCTTAAATACTATGGAGATGTTCAAAATATTTTACAGTACTTATGTAATGCATTCATCAGTGTGTTTAAAAAAAATCGGTTTCTTCAAGCAATTTTGATATTAAAGAAAAATTATTCATAAATTTCGACCAAAAGTGCATTATTTTGGTATTTTGTCACTGTTCATTTATAAAAGAGTTTGTGTTCATATTTTAGAGAATCAATATCAGAAAGTAACATTTTTTCATCATTTTCCCAAAAATAAATTTGCGTAGTTTGAGAAAAACCATAGCTGTGTAATAATAATTTTGTAATTAAGGGAAAAGTTTCTTTAATAATAATTTGATGTGATTTTCGGTGAGTATTTTGTCAGTTTTAGTAATAGGTCCAAGTTATTTAAAAAAATCAAAACTTTCTTTCGAAAACAGTTTGATCTTTGAGCAAATGATTCTAGAAAGGGATAATTTTGTTCGATTTGAACTTTATTCATTATTAAATCATGTATTTAGTCCATTGTTTGAATATGTAGACCAGTTATTTAAAGATATATTTGAATTCCAAGGAAAATAATTTTTTGATTTTTCCTTTTGGTTACATTGTTCGAACGCAATTTAAAAAAATAATAGACTTATTCTGAACCAAAACGATGTTCAACATAATTTTAAAAAATTGCAATAAATGCAATAAATTCTATTCAAAATAAAATTCATGATTTTCTGCTTTTCCACAATTTTCATTTCAGTTTTGACCATCGCATTGGATTCCTTGTCGTTTGTTTTTTTCATAACAATCGGTACTCAAATCAACTACAAAACTGGTTGGCAACACATAGCTCATCTTTCACAATTTGTGCGTTTGGCACATATAACACTTTTGCTAAGAATGGTTTTACACAGCGAATAAAAGTTTCACTTCAAAAATTTAGATTCCAGGTAAATATTTCTGACGATTATTTTTATCCACACAAAAACATTGTCCCCCAAATGTTATCTTTCGGTAATGAGGTATAGGTTTTTTTTTAGGTCAGAAATGACAGGATGAAATAACATTTCACATAATATATTTCATAATTTCGTTAATGTAAAATTTTGTTTCAGAGTGAATTTTCACTCTTCTTGAGTGGAAAGACACTCAAAACTAGTGACATTTCAGTCACATTGAAATGAAATTCAACTCATTTTATAAAGTGAGTGTTGAATCTATGAAAGTGAATTTTCACGCCTCGTTCATGTAGCAGTACTTTGACTCTATGTAGAGTACAAAGGCATTTTAAGGAATAAAGAGCGTTTTTTTTTTTTCAAATTTTTATGGTATATAAAAATAAAAGGTCAAAATTTTATGAGTGAATTTTTATTCTACGTCGAGTAAAAATACTGTCGTACAAACTTGGTGTGATTTCTCGGTCTTTTCAAGTGAAAAGTCACTCGCGAGAAGTGAAATTTCACTCTAATCGGAGTGAAAATTTAATTTTCATAAGAGTAAAATCTCACTGGAATTGAAGAGTGAACTTAAATTCTTTGAAGCTAAAGATTCACTTTTTCAGTGTGAATTTTCACTCTATAGAGTAAGTTTTCACTTCTTGTTTAAAAGGCAGTATTTTGACTCGATGTAGAATGAAAATTCACTCTAAGGATTCAAAAAATTGTTAGTGAATGCTTTTTCACTCTACATAAACCTTTTCATAAAAAACTCAATAAAAGTTAACAAAGACAAAGCTAGTGTAAAAATGGAATATTATTTTAAAATTCTGCTTTTCACATCATATTACAATATAATGCACTAGAAACCTAGAAAGTATAAAAAAATATTGCAAAAGAAACCCATACAGATCTGCATACTGAAAAAGCTGTATGGAATTTTCAATAATCTGGATTAATAGGAATTACAATACGATATTGCAAAAATAGAAGAAGTATAGTAGAAAACGGAAGATGTATAGGAGTTTTCACAACAAAATATATCCATAACTACAACATCATTTGACAATATTTACAATATGAATTACACAAATTGCTACATTGTCTAGCAAAAAGTACAATATTTCAGAGTGATTCCCGTTCACTATCCAGTATTGGCATAATTACTACATTTTTTGCTCAGTGCGACCCCATCCTACTATATCAATACCCCCAAAGAATAAACCAATCTCATCTCCCCCACAAAACTTCGTTAAAAATAACAAAATCATTCCAATTTCCAAACGTCATTCCAAACCCCATCAACCTTCCCGGTTAAAACCAACCTCATTCATTCGACCAGAAAAACGAATTTTGATTCTCAACTCCATTCGAAAACATCCCCATTCACCGGCAAACCAGGTATCAAACGTCATCCGCGGTTCGCCGCGAAACCCCTATACACAACCCCCCGCGAAATCAATGTAGACGAGTAAATTGTTTCTCGAGCGCATTGTCGGCTAAACCAATAAATTCGGTCCCCCGAAATTCCGCGAAATGACGATGATAAACACGGCGCCGGCGTTTGTTCGTTTACCCTGAAATGGCTTTATAGCCGAGTTTGGTAGTTGCACGTGGGGTGGTTGTGGGGGTGGGATTTTCCCGCGCGAGGTGGGGCGAGGGAAATAAAAAATGCCGGAGCATGCGCCGGGAAAATAACCACGTGAATCTCGAGATGGAGACTTCCTGGCCGTTTACGTCGAGTCCAGTCTCGTGCGCGGTCTCGGACGCGAAGCACCCTCGAATTTTCCCCAAACACACTCGAACCCCTTGCAAAAATGATGGAAAATGACCAGCCCTTGCACATAAAATACCTCTGCTGAGGTTCATTCATTTCATATCGAAGATGAGATGACTTAGAGTTTTTTTTGTCGTCTTCATCATGCGGATGATGGAAGTGGAATTGGTCATCAGGTTTGGGGAAAGGGGCGGGGAAAGGATGGGGAAACGGGGGGGAAATGTTTTCTGAAGAAGATAGATGGGAATGGAGGTAGGGTGTCGTCGTTTCGTTGGAATTATAATGGGGGAAGGTGCAAATGTACAAACGAAACTGTTGTAATAAGGCGAAACGACGCGCGAAGCTTGAAGAGCGTCCTCATTACAAGAGACACTAGTGTCGAGGGGGCGAGAACGCGCGAGTGAGCTCGAGAACTTGATTATCAGGCAAAGATTTACAACTCAGCGAGGAAGAACAGAGGGAAAATGTAAGGCCGGTCGGGACGTCAATTACCGGATGTTTAATTGAAGTAAGTTTGACGGAAGGTGCGATTCAAGTCGAGTCGCAATGGGAGTCTGAGGGAACGGGTGGAATTATTTTTGCATTCGACGAGGAACTCTGCGAGTTCTGGATTTTTTTGGAATGAAATAGGGAAAAGTGTTATGAGGATTTTTTATGATGTCTTTTTTCCTGAGACTGGTTTTCATTGGACTATCCTAAGCATGATCATTTTTGCGAAAATTGAGAGGGAGTATTGGAATTATCAGAAACTGAAAAAACGAGAATCGAAAAAAGATCAATCTCTGTGGCTATCTGTTGAAATTTTAACAAATCCTCAAAACTATATAAATGCTAAAAATCTATGAGAGTCACGAAAAGTACAAGAAGTCCATTGAGCAACTTTTGTTTGCAAAATTTATCAAGAACTATAATGAAAATATACGAAAATTTGAATCCTGGAGAGTGAAAATTTATAAATATATGAAGAAAGCCGTGAATTACTGGAAAATCATATGTAGAAATACCAAAAAATATGACAAAACTGAAATAAAGTGATAAATATGAACCATTTTCGAACATTTGAGAATCTTTGAAATATTTAAAAAAATTATATTATTTATATTGAAAATACATTATATTGAAAAAAAAAAAACTACTGGAAATCTTTGAAACGCTTTTTTTCGAAAATCTTCAAGATGAGTTAAAATTTATAAAATCTAGATTTTAACAGTATTTAATTCCGGAAATCTTTATGGCGATTTATAAAATAAAAGAAACAAGTGAAAATACAATAATATCTTTTAATGGCACGAAGATACTTATGAAAAAAAATCGATAATACTTCACAATATAGAATCTCTAAAATATCCGGAATCTATGTTAGTGTTTTTTTTTTTTTGAAACCTATAAAATGGGTAAAATTCTGTAAATTTTTAATTTCCAAATAATCAAATTGTATAATTCTCTAAAGAAGTCTGTAAAATGAGGTAATACTCTGAATTTAATAAATACTGAAAAATACGTAGAATATAACAAGAATCAACAATTTTTGTAGTTACTGTTTTCTGGAAGACCTGATGAAATAATAATAATCTATGAAATATGGAATTCTAGATAATTAAATTCTCAAAGTATATGAAGCAAATGCATTGACAATGCATTGCGAAACCATAAATTTTAGGATATTAATAAATCTTCTAAATTCTTCGAATACTAGAAAATGCATGAAATATAGAAAATACTAAAATTACTCAAAATTAATTAGATACTCAAGGTTTTTAAACACATGACTTTTTTGAAAGTTTGTAACATTTTCTAAAAACTGTGAAACTTTAAATTAAAGAGCATTATATATTCCAAAGATTATTTCTACAGGAAGCCATTATAATACCAAAAAATATTGTTTTCTTTTATGAATACTAGAAATATTTAAAAACTCTCAAAGAATTCAAAATTTTGAAAGGGATCTTCATTTCTGGGAAATCAATTAAAAAAATATAAATTTATTATTATATTTATCTGAAAGCATAGTGTAATATTCATCTGAAAGCAAATTACATTTCATAAATAAAAAAAAATACGAAAAATACTAAGTGTGCCAGAAATCTGTGAGAATACGTATAAATAATGAAGATATATATTTTTCGAAAATCTTTTAGACCATTTATAATATTTGAAACCTTGGTACCTGGAAAATTAAAAAAATGAAAATCTATATAGAAATCGATTGAGTTTCCAGAAAATACCTTCAGATTTTATTGATACCTTAATTGTTTGAAAAAGAAAAAAACTAGAAATATATAGAATTCTTAAAATCCTAGATTTTTTTTCTGATAGATCTATTGAAAATATCAATCTGAAAAAAAAACAATAAAAAGTAGAAATTTCAATGACACAAACAACAAATATGGTAGATCTGCAAAAACGCTCAAAATATACGCAGTTAGCATTTTTCCAAAAATTTGTATGATTACTGAAAATCATTAAAACTCCAAATCGCGGAAAATCAAATAGTAAAAATTAATGTAGGTTTCCATTAAATTTTTTATAAAACACCTTCGCAGTGCATAAATAATGAAAAAGTTCGAGAATTCCCAAAATTTACTCGAAATGTATGGAATACTTGAAATCTCTCTAGATACTTATTTCTAAAAAATCTATTGAAATCCTAAAAATCCGGTGTACTTATCATTCTTGAAAAATTAGATTTCGAAAACGTATAAAGCTATCAATAAAAATCCCAAGTCTCAAAAATACTAACAGTAACTACGAAATCGTATAAATACTCAAAAATACGACCAATTTTTAAGGAACTAACATATTTTGTCTTTATTTCAAATTTTCACGTATAATTTTGTTTAATTATCTTCCCCATCACAGCTAGTATTCCAACGATAAATCGTAAATTGAATTGAAGTCATATTGATTCATTCAATTTTTATGTTCATTTACTCAACAATATAGTTGAAAATCTCAGTAGCTACAAAAAATACAAAAATGAACGTATCATCAGCGACTGAAATATGAAACTTGGAAAAAAACAATTAGACCTACGCATACAAAATCCAAGTAATGGGAAAAATTGTTTTTCATTCAAGGTTAAAACATCGAAAATGGATACTTCAGCAACTCTTGGATTCGGGGGAACTCGTGCAAGAGCTGCACTTTTGGCCACCACAGGTTCCAGCAGTACTGGAAGTAGTGACAGACGTGTCGTTTTTTTGGCAAGTCAGCCAAGCTCAGGAGGCAGCCCCGAAACCAAAACTTGGCCTCATCATTGGTCTCCTCAGTCGGTGAGTTTTTTACACCGACAATTCAAATTTTCAAAGTCAACATAAAGTTTCAAAGTAACTATTTTCAAATGGAATCATGCTATCAGCCAAAAAACATTTTAAATATTCTTACATTCGTATCGCTCTACAGCATTGAAAATATACACTCGAAAACAACGAAAATTCTGAGCCCTTCCATTTTGTCTCCAATTACATTGTAGCATTTAAAAAAAATCAAAGCCAAATTTTATCTTCAAAAATAATTTGCGCTTCCCTTCCCTTTCTCCAAATTTGAAATTTCTCGTACCATGTCACTCCCAAACTTCATCTTCCACATCATCATCATCCCTTCCTAACGTCATGCAAATCCCCGAGCAACGCACATGAATTTGCACCAACTTGGAAGCACGTATTTCCCGTGGCCAATACTTTCAGTGGGCATTTTTTTGCCGGAGGACCTAATCATTCGTGAAATCGCGTGATTCCGAAGTCCATACGGAAATACGATCGAGCAAGTTATGGGCACGAGCGCGTGTGTGGGTTTGCGGGAATGCGGGGTTACACATGTCGATCCTCGAATTGAGAATTCAGAATTCGGAGCGGCGAAACCGAGGTGATGGGTCACAATGCAGGACAATCTGCACTTTCGTATCACCGACATGACCGATAGCATTCGACGTGTTAAATGCATCGGAATCTATCTCCAACGATTCATTTTTCCACCGGCCAGATTTAGCGACTTGCGTCGACTTTTCATGAAACCGAAATTCCAAGTTACTTTTCCATTTAAAGAATTTATATTGAATATCTCAGTGTTTGAAATTAAATCATCGCGTGGGGAAAAACGTCACGATTCGCGGTTAGTGAATATTTTCTGGGAGGAATTCCGTCACTCTGGATGAAACGTGAAATTTATGAAATGAATGAAACTCGTTTCATTTCGTACTGATTTCGTAAAATGTGTTGATGAGTTTTTTTTTTATTTGTCATGGGATGTATTGTTTTAGGTAGCTTTTTTTCGATTGGAATGTTTTTAGATTTCAGAAGGGATCGGTAATGACTCGATCTAGGAAGAATATGAAAAGTTGTGAAAATTTCTGAAGTTTCTAGTGAAAGCTTTGAGAAAACTTACGGTCTTTCGAACAATTTCGCGGAGACTAGAGTGCTCATTAAAGATTACCTTTGAGAAGCGGATATGGCTGGAGGCTTTTATTTTTGTGGCAGTTTTTGTTGGATTAGAAGGTTTGCTATTGGGAAAAAAAAAACAAGTTTGATAATTCAAGTAAAAACCTATAATAATACCAGGAATCGGAAAAAATATTGGGAATTTATAAAGCATGTATAAATTCTAATTTGAGGAAAATACAAGATTATTTTTTTTTTTTTAATAAATTTAATGCAGATACAACTTTTATCCTAATTCTATATAATGATAAGAGATCTCTGAAACTTTGAATCCAAGAACACTTCGTATATATTTAAAGCAAAAGATAAATAATAAAAATATCTGAAATCTTTCATAATACGAAAAATCTATGAGTATATAATTGTCTCGAAAACCAAGACAACTTCATATGAATGAAGGATGAAAAAAAATCTATTTGAAACCCATATCAGTACTAAATAATTATTGACACTTGAAAAAAACAAGAGAAAAAAAATCTAAAGTTACCAAAAAACTAAGAAATCATTAAAAGTTACAGAATACCATACTGTCTTATGAATACTCGACATCTATACAACTCTCAAATGAAAACCATCAAATTCTGAAACCTTATAAAATTTTATGAACACAAAGTAAACTGTAAATTACGAAATTTTTTAAAAATAATCAAAGTATTCACATTCTTCAAAGTTTATGGATTTAAAATTTTATCAACAATTTACGAAAATACTGAGAAAGAAATCTCGTATGAAACTTCGAATCTTAGAGCATAGAATTCTAGAATTTTATAAAGAACTCCATCAAAATAGAAGTACGAGAGAGTCCTTTAAATATTATAAACACGAAAAAAAAAAAAAACACACACACACACACGCGCGAAATCTATGAAGATTTAACCAACTGAAAATTCAGTTGTAGCAGTTTCAGTATTTTTAACAATCAGTAAGTAGAGTAGATAAATGATTTTTGCATATTAATAATTAGTAGTGAGTCAGTGTAATAAAATTGGCGAGTAAATCAGTAGAATATTTCAATACTTTGTCAGCCGATGCAGTATTATAATGTGACGTAAAGAAGTAAAATTTATTACTGAAAAGACTAATCAGTAACATATATAAATAAATAGTTGTAAGTCAACAAAATATTATTAATGATCAAATGAGCAGAATGAATCAATAAATAGTCAGCCAATGAATTTTTCAAAAAATTTGTCGACCAGTATAAAATATTAATGAAAAGTCTCATCAGTTATGTATTTTTTATATTCAACTGTAAGTCAGCAAAATATCATTAACCAGCATATCAGTAGAATAAGTCAATAATTAATCAGCCAGTATATTATTTTGATAAGGTGTCAATAAGTAGAATATTTCAATTATAAATATATCTGATAGATAAGAATAATTTAGAGTGACTCAGTATAGCATATTCTAAGTCAGTAGAGTGACTCAATAATTAGTCAGCCCTTGGAGTATTTAAAAAAAATGTCAAACAGTAGAGTAGATCAATGATAAGTCTTATAAGTGATGCATTTTACTAATTTCTAGTAAGTTTATAGAATATGATGGAAAAGTTAATTAGTAGAATAACTCAATAATTAGTCAGCCAATTGGGTATTTACAAATTTGTTAACCAACAAAGTAGATTTATGATAAGTCTTATCAGTAACGTATTTTAATAATTGCTTGTAAGTCAGCAGAATATGATTAATGAGCAAATTAGTAGAATAAGCCAATATTTAGTTAGCCAGTAGAGTATTTTGAAAAGTCATCAACAAGCAGAATATTTTAATGATGAATATACCTGAGAAGCATTATAGATATTTTTTATTGAGTCAGTGGAATATGTATAAAAAGTTAAATTAAGTGACCCAATCATAAGTCAGCCAAAAATATATTACAATTGTTAAGTAAGACAGTGATGAATATTAATAAAATTTTGAGCTGAGTATACGAGGGCGTGACGATGAAATTTTACATGGAGGGGAAAACTCAACTGTAAAAAAAGTCGATATTTATTTATTTCAATGTAACAATGAATTTTTATTCTAGCATCGTAAAATCTTATAAATCTATAGCTTCTACTCTTTAAAATATATGAAATTACAATATCTCATTTATAACATCTCTCAGCACTTAATTTTTCAGTGCATATATTATTTAAAGTATTATATATTTTTTCTGGGAATTCATCATACTGAATTCTAAAATTAGATACTTTGATATTCAAGATTTCATGGATTTTTCAGTAAAAATTATGTTTGCATAGATTTTTAAGGTATTTCATGGTATGCTAGTATTTTTAGAATTCGTAGATTTTCGCAGATTGTCATATTATGAGTTTTGAAAATTAGATGATATAGAATTTCTAAATAATAATAGATTTCGAGTATTTTCCTTAATTTTATAGTAAAAAATTTTTAAAGATAACTGGTATTTCATAGATTTTCAGTACTTTTTGTATTCATCGTATTTTTACAGTTTTTTTACAAATTGAATGAATTCTTGGCATTTTTTTTATAAATATCTAGAAGTCTTATAGATATTCAATAGTTTTGAATTAATTGAAGGAAATAACATCTCTATGGACTTTCAGTATTTTTTTAATTTTTCGTATTTCTAGTGTTCTTCATATTTTTTAGAATTATTAAAATTTAGAAAAACCGTCCGGGTTTTCCGAAAATATCTAGTAATTTTGAATAATGATATATATTCCTTGAATTTGATGCTCTAGAATCTAAAATTTTACAGATTTTGAGAATATTAATAAACTTTTCAGAAAACAATATCTTCATACATTTCAAATATTTCACAGATTCTTCAAACTTTTCGTCAATTTCGTATCTTTCCCATATTCATAAATTTCGTTGCAATTTCTAGTATTTCGGTGAATTCCTACATAAATTTTCAAAGTTAGTCGTTCTTAAATTACATGTTTGAAAAATTTTGACGAATTTCATAAATTTTGAGTGTATTCTATTTCCATAAAATTACAGTGTTCCTAAGATTCGCCTTATTTCAAGTCTCTTTGTATTCTTCAGCATTCATAAAATTTCGAAGTAATTCATAACTAGCATGATTGATTTTGTTGAAAAAGAAATCAGTAGAGTGACTCAATGATAAGTCAGCCATTCACCTTTTTATAAAGGGCAAATAAAATTAACTGCGCTCTCGAACATTCAAAATAATCATACAAAACTATCACGTTCATATTGCACGTCTTAGGACCGACATTTCAGTGATCGAGAGCCGTCACGGATTTAGCCTACCGCGAAATTTCTAGCCTCAGTTTTTTATCTCTCGCGTATATGTATGTAGGCATTTCATTTTCTCGCAAACACGCTCTAAATAAAAGCTCGAGCGTCTCGCCGTTGGGGCCGTAAGTAAGAAATACAGCGTCATGTGCGTACCTCCCCTCCCCTCCCCCGAAGCCCCTTTTCGTGAAACTGAGGAACTTTATTTCCGGCCAGCGGTACTTGCGCTTTCCCACTGCGCAACCGTTCACGTGCAACGCTCTTTAAGTGGGAACAGATCGCCCCTCTCGATCTGGTTTACAACGAATTATCGCCCACTCAAACCGAGAGTCATCAGCTCCTTGTTTCATCGCGAAAATCCGATGATTGCTATTTTCCTGCTTCGAAATTTGCTGTGCTGTACTAAAAAAATGAAACTCGATTTTTGTCATTTGATACTACTCTTTTTCAACATTATTATATCATACAGCTTATATTTCAAATGCAAATTAATTTGAGGTTGCTGAACTCAAAATAACTGTCATTAGTTTTTTCGAGGAAGTTTTATCAAAATTTGTGCAGTAGAATTCTTTAAACTGCAAGACTGAAGTAAAATTTATTGCTGAGATTTCCAAATAATCTCGTCCTGAAAATTCTCTATTCCCAGTAGAAGTATGTATATTTTCCACATGCCTTGAATGAATTTTCGTAAATTTTTCATGACCATGTTACACAGCGTTCTTGTTGTCGCTTATCTGCCTGTTTCACGTAAAATTAGCGGTGTTGTATCTTCGCTCATCCCTTGGGACCGGGTATATGTACATAGCCTTCGTTCAGTTTCAGCTGGGGAACCCTACGGTAATATTTAGAGCTCGACACTTGCATCGCGTGAAATACACGATTGTGTGAAATTTGATTAAATTCGCAATTTTCCCCGGGCTGGATATTAAATGCTCGAGTCATATTTTCATTTTGAAGACTCGCTATTCGTTACGTATTCCGGTCGGGTGGAAAATGTCGGGATTCGGCGCTGGAAAAATTTTTGATTAAACGCAAATGAAATGACGGAATTCTGGCCGATAAATTGTATCTGTTTCTGTCGAAGTTGTGGCATTGTAATAGGTTGCATTCTTTTATTTTGAGCAACAAGTGATTTTCTTAACATTGATGAGAAATCTGTATTATAATAAAAATGTAGTGATTTTTGTTTAAAATGGAAAGAATTTATTCTTTTACAGTAACAAGGAAAAGTTCTGTTCATTCATGATATTTTTACGATATTCTATACAGTTTTTTCTAATAATTTGATAAAAATACAAGGAATTTATGGAATTTCCCTGATATCACTGTATAAGAAGGCGTTGACCGAAATTTTTACAGTGAAAATTGCGATACAAAATTTTGTGAGACTAAGCGTTCGAATATATTTTCTTTCACATCCCAGTCATTTTTGGATTTGAATGGTTAAATTACTCCCTTTACAATGATATTGGAAAATTTCTGTATCTTTATAATATTTATCATACCATATTTATGCAGTTCTTTCTGAAAAAACAGCAAGAAAAATAAAAATCAACAAGTAATAGAATTTTTTCTTGCAACTGACTGAATAAGATACTGTCCTTATGTTTTAGAAAAATTCTTACGGTTTTTCTTGCACTGTGAATACAGCTGAAATTTCGGTGATTATAAAGAAAATCTGGCGATTTTTCCCTCAAAAATAAGAAATTTTTTCTTATACAATGCATGATATTTTTTATTATTTTCATTGTGTACAACATATTTAGCATAGTTTTTCTTTAAAGTATAGGTTAGAGAAAATCCTAAAAACTATTTAAATCTTTCGATGTAACTGCATTAGAAATATTTGACGAATATTTTGTAGAAAAACCACTTCAATTTTTCTTACAAAGTGAATTAAGCTTGATTTCTGTATCGTTGAAAGATTAATAACAAATAAAAATGAAAGCATTTCAATGAAAATATTTGTATCGTATCATATAGAGTGATTTATACCAATTATGATTGAAAATGCAAAATGTATGGAAAGTGAATTGTTGCACGCAACTGTATAAATAAAAAATCACCGAATAAAAGTAACTACAATTTATTTACAGTATGGAAGTAGCTGGAAGATCTGTAAAATACAAGTTTTCCTAAAAATATGTATCAAAAATTTAGGATGCTGCTACACAAATAAAATAAAATTACTACTTATTTAGGTGTGTAGAAAAATTTTACATATTTCAAAGGTACTATTCGCATACCACATTTTTTACTGGAAGTATGAATAAAATTATAAATGTAAAGGAGTTTTTCCATGCTACTGTAAATGAAGTCATTTTCAAAACTAAGTGATAAAATTACTGTAATTTCTCTTACAGGGATCATGTAGCTCAAATTTCTGTATAATTTAAGATTTCGAAAAATTATACTGAAACTTATTACTTTGTTCAAAAATGCTGTGAAATTAATGCTTGTAAGACATTAGAAAATTTTCATATTTTTTTATTGCTACCATAATTCATAGATTTTTTCCTTGATTTTTGGCAATATAAAGAAATTTTATTGAAAAATTTTTTTTATGCAACTGTCTGAGCAGAAATTTTTCTGCAGTTACTAGCATTTTTTAAATTTTAATGTAGCTGAAATTTCTACCAAATTCAAAGTTTTTTAAATATTGTCTCGAAAGATTGTATGAGTTAAGTAATTCTATATTTTATACAATGTATTTTTCAATATGGCGAGAATTGAAAGAATTATAGAAATATTTCCAGGCAACTGCCTTAATAGGAATATGTCCACTTATTGTGAAAAATATCCAAAGTTTTTTGAAAGGTATGAATATAGATAGAATTTTTTCAAGTTTTTTTTATTTTTTTTATTATTTATTTTTTTTTTTACTAGATTACCAGATATTTGTGAAAAAAACAGTGGGTATACAAAAAATTATAAAAAACTCTTTCATGTAACTGTGATAGATTTTATTTTTCAATATTTTGTGAGACATAACTACAAATTTCCTAACAATGTCAAAATACTTTGAATTTCTATAAAGTTCAACGTTCTCAAATGATATCATAGGAACCTCCTGATTTTTCATGTAAATATTGAAAAAATTATATCTAGTACAAAATTGATGTATATTTTTCATCTGCCTATGGCATCATCATAAACTTTCTGAAGTTTCTTTTATAAAAAAAAAAAAAAACAATAAAAATGCCAAAAAATATAAGAACTTTCGTATGTATCAACAGCGCCAATATTTTTTTGTAAAAATCACTATAATTTTTATAAGATATTTTATATGAACTTCGATTGAATTCAAGATTTTTAAATAACTATATAAACACCTTGGACTTTCCTGCAAAATATGCAGTTACGTAAAAAAATTTCTGCAACTGTACAACATTTTTACCAAAGTAAATACTGTAAAAATATTGTAATTACACTAAAAAATGACGAAATTATCTTCTCTCAACTGTGAAGAAAATAATTAAACCACATTTCCAGATACAATAAAATTTTTCTCATGCACTGCTTCAACACCTAGAATTCTTCTGAAATTCACCTTCTCTCATTTACCCTCCAAAACCTAATCAATTTTCTCTCAAAATAAAAATAAAAAAACCTCCTTCTCAGTAACATAAAAAAATCTGCACACTTTTTCTCAAAAAGTCATATAACAAAATTCACAAAAAAGTGCGAAAATGTCCCCAATCAACTGTATAAAAACCCATAAACCCACCCCAAAATTTTTTCTCACACCTCACCCCCAAAATCCTCCCTAAAATAACGCAATGACATAAAAAGCACCGAATTCCTGGGACACTGTATCAAACGCTGATGCACTGTCAAGCGTTTCAGGTTTCTCCCTTCATTTCTTTTTTCGCGCGCCTAGGACGCAATTTCATCCGATGAAAAATGAAAAACTCCTTAGAGCAGCGGTAAAAATTTTCCAACAAGTACAGTCATCTACTTTATTCCCCTCCCCCTTGCCCCCCCCCCCCTTGCCATGCAGCCTCTCTTATTCCAGCCATTTTCTTGTCAAAAGCGCGGCGCCAAACGGGCTCGGTAACTTTCGCGCTCGATTTCCCGCCGCGGTAAATCAGGATCGCTCGGGACATTTTTCTCGGGCCACGCTCTTTCTATTTTCGACGGCGAGACTTTTCTCGGGCTCATCGTTCGATCTTGCTTTTTTTTGTATTTTATTTTTTCTTCTCCTCCGGCGTTGTTGCCCCCGCGTCCATTCGTATTACCTGGCGCTGTGTCCCGGAGCATCAACTGTTTTGTCAGTTGCACCCCTCGAAGTTTGATCTCCATTGCAATGTATATCTTATGGTTTTGTTGAAGGAGGGATTGGGAAATTGATGGATGAAAAATATAGCGCGATAGTGTGTTTTTTTTTAGTTTAGTAGAGTGTGAAAATGACAGAGTGAGGTTTTTGATGTAGAATTTGAACAAATTACTTCTAATTAGGAGGGTAGGAAAAGAAAGGTTTTATGCATTCAAAGTTTTAATGGAATGTAGAATAAGTTGGTGGTATTTTTAGTTCAAAACTAAAACATGTACTATTAATTATAGGGGTAGAAATTATAAATGAAATGAATGGAGAAAGTTATAGGTAATTAAATGAACGAAAATGTTTTTCTTACAAAAAATAGCAAGAATCTTGGCTGAAGAAGTTTTTTTTTTTTTCAAATAAAATGTTTGGTAAGAATATTTGCAGAGATGAAGAAGGTATTATAAATCTGAACTGCTATTCAAACATAGTAGTGAGTGATAAAGGAAAAATGGAAATCCATCAAACATCAAAAAATCAATCAAATAATTTTAACGATGGAAAAATATCAAGTATGATAAAATCTATGAAAGTGCTGTTTTTCAGAAAATATGTACCATATGTGAAACTTGAACCTCTCAAATAGAAAATTTTGAAAACAGCTTTACCAATATAAAAAATTACAAGAAACACATTGAACTACTAGAAAACATGACAGAATTTTAATAATAGTGCAAATATTGGAAAATGCAAGAAATCTATGGAACATAAAAAATTCATATAGACATCATTTTTCCACAAATTTCAAAAATACTGAAAATTGATTCAAATTAAAACCCAAGACCGTCAAATACTAAAAAGGACAAAAATTATTATACATTAATACTAAAGATATCTAAGAATACTAAAAAGTCCTACAAAGTTTTATTCATACCTAAAAATTCGAAAAATATTAGAAATATTTTGATGCTTATAAATTTCTAGGTAAATTTTATTCAAAAATGTATGAACTCTTGAAGTCTACAGCATAAAAATCTGGAAATCTACATATAAATCCATAAATATACAAGAAAATTCTTTCAACTGTATAAATGCTACATAAAATTACAGGAAAACAGTGTTACAGATACTTTTACCTGAAACAAAAATTGAAAGTGTCAGAATTATTTTAATTTTCAACATAATAGAATCATATTCCAAATATCTATATAGAGCGGTTTTTAAAAATACTAGAAATATAATAAATTACATAAATGACACCAAAATTTATAAATAACTAACAATACGAGAATTTTTGTATTAACTCCGACAACAGCGCGATCAAAAAGTTACTTTAAAGTATTTTTCCCATTTTCAATAAATTTCTCCAGCTTTCGACCATCGAATTTTGGTCCTCATCAGAAGTATCTAGTTTTATCAAATAATACACACGTAATTATAATAGAAATGAAATCATATTTCTTCAATGTGAAATTTATCATCTTTTACCTCATTCTGATATGAATCCAAATCTTCCTAATTTAATCTAAGTTTCGTTTGCATGATTTTACTGGATGAATATAAAAATAATGAAAAAATATAATAACTTTCATTTCTAGAGCATCGCATTCTAGAAAGTCATATTAGAATTCATTATTATATCGAAGAATTCTTCAAGTTGTATAAATACTGAAAAATAACGAGAAAAAAATATCAGTGACTTGAAAATCACGAACAACGAACTTTATTCTAACTAAAACGTATCTAAAAAATGTATCACTGAAAATCAAAAGGTTTATAACTATGAAATTCCTAGACTTGAAAAATCGAAAAATCGTACTTTTCAAACCAGACCGCAGAAGAAACAGAAATTCTAGAATCCCCAAGAAAATTTATTTTTTCGAAAAACCACTTCGGAAAATGTATGTAACCCACGCCTCTGCTTTTATACAGATTATCAGAATTTTTTCTTCTTTAACTATGTAATTATACACTGCATAGTCTCTTTATTGGAACAAAAACACTGAAAACTAATAAAAAGTCAAATATTTTATGACACTATGTATTCAGAAATTTTTCCATATTATGTGAAAAAAATCACTTTTTATTCTTTTACTGTTGATATAAATTATGTTTACTTTTTTTCTATTATATCGTTCATTATAATTTTTTTTATATTCCTTTTAATTCTTCAAAATACATATTATAAATTCAGGAATTTTTCATACTATGTGAGAAAACTCACTTTTTATTCTGTTACTGTTGATATAAATTATGTTGACTTTTTTTCTATCCTATCGTTCATTAGAATTTTTTTCATATTCCTTTTAATTCTTCAAAATACATATTATAAATTCAGAAATTTTTCATATTATGTGAGAAAAATCACTTTTTATTCTTTTACTGTTGATATAAATTGTTTACTTTTTTTCTATTATATCGTTCATTATAATTTTTTTTAAATTCCTTTTATTTCTTCAAAATAAATATTATAAATTCAGGAATTTTTCCATATTATGTGAAAAAAATCACTTTTTATTCTTTTACTGTTGATATAAATTATGTTTACTTTTTTTTTTTATATCGTTCATTAGAATGATTTGTATATTCCTTTTAATTCTTCAAAATACATATAATAAATTCAGGAATTTTTCCATATTATGTGAAAAAATCATTTTGCATTCTTTTACTGTTGATATAAATTATGTTTACTTTTTTTCTATTATATCGTTCATTATAATTTTTTTTATATCCCTTTTAATTCTTCAAAATACATATTATAAATTCAGAAATTTTTCCATATTATGTGAGAAAAATCACTTTTTATTCTGTTACTGTTGATATAAATTATATTTACTTTTTTTTCTATCATATCGTTCATTAGAATGATTTTCATATTCCTTTTAATTCTTCAAAATACATATTATAAATTCATCAATTAACCCATATTTTCTGTAAAAATACCATTAATTTCCTCATAACAGTGCAGCACTTTTGTACAGTCGAACCTCTGTATTTTGAGAACATGTGCGTTTTGGGGGTGACTTTCGGGCCGCGAAAGGCAGCTGCGTTCGCGTCTCGTGCAGGGAGTTTCTGCGAGACATGATCAGGATAGGCAGGCGCGGCGAGAAATCGTTAATTCACTTTAGCTGCGTGCCACTGACTCAATTAATGTCGCGCTTGACGATCGAAATGATCGTCGACCTCGATGTGTTTCGCAACAGAGCGTCCTGTGCCCCCCCCCCCCCCCCCCCCCGCCCCCCGGACACCCGAACTCTCACACTGTTTAATCCTGTTCCTGGACATTCAGACGTCACTATAAAACCCTTAATTTTAGATTATACAAGGGTTTTCGTAGGGCTAATGTGATGTCTTAATTTAACTAATTAAAAATTGAGTGTCTATCTAGTCTATATAAAACTAATATTCAAATTTCCCGAAAAACTCGTGAATATATCAAATTTTTTTGTTATTGGTTAGAAGAAAAAAAGGTGCAAGATTTTGCGTAATAGTATTTAGAAACTCTAATTTTGAAATAACTCTAGCTTCTTGCAAAACTACAAAAGTCATGATATTATTAAAATTAATGAGTAGATGATCAAAAACTGTCAATCTTTACTTTTTATGTGTTTGTACTTAATTTCGAGAATAAATCAATAGAATATGTTTATGAATATATACGTTTCATTCCAAATCAAGCTGAGTGGCATGTTGTTTCCTCAGGATTCTCAAGAATTCGAAAATATTGGAAAAATGAGTTCTTATTCAGAAAATGTTCATTTATTCCGTAGATAGTGCCCATGACATATTTTTTCTAAATATGAGGGATATTTTTTTGTTATCTGATCTAGTAAATCTTATAAACCTACAAATATATATTACTATAGAACTTAAAAACTTTATAGTAGTATAAAAACTATATAATATTCTGGTTTCAAACAATTTTCAAATTTCGAAAGACCATTCGAAATTTGAGATTCTCAAAAATTCAATCTAGTTCGAAAAATTTGTGAAATGTTATAAGTGTTCGTAGATTTTCAATATTGAAATCATTATTGAGTACTCCAAAAGATGCATTATAATGTGTTTTTTTTTGCGATTGAAAAATCTAAAAAATTGGAAAAATGATCATGAGTGGAACTAATTTCTCTAATAAAATTTGAAAAAAATTAAAATAGTTCGCATGAGTATGAAATTTCCAAAATTCTGGAATTTTAAAAAATTTCAGAATTCCGAAAAGTGTCAATAACTTTCGAAATAGGAGAGATTCTTACGATTTAGAAATATTGTGATACATTTACATTGAACTCATTATCATTTTTTGTCCAAATTCGCATGACAAAAGATTTCATAAGCAAATAAAATCAAAGTAACCCAAAAAGTTGTAGAAAATCAAGCAATCTACATCAATTTACAGACTTATTAACAACTGGACATTCACTGGCCTCACAAATTTGATTTCAATCGAAAATCTTTTATTCATTTGTCTACTAAGGAAGCTTTTCAAGTGTTTAAAAACACTCATACCCAAATCTGCACCATTCTACAACAATCCACTCCAATCTACGCCAATCTACACCAACTTCCATATCCACTTCTCGACATATACTGGCCTCAGAATTGTGTATATATTTGAAAATCTAACGTTGATTCGACTACCAGGGAACCTTTTCAAGTATTCAAAAACACTTACACCGAAATCTACACCAAAATGGAAAAAATCAATGTTTGGAAATATTTCCATACAAATGCATGGAGATCTTGAAGTAACTCCTAAGTTATGTATCAATAATGCTACGTCACAAAAGTTATAGTTTTTCAATAGTGTATTGTTCACTTGATAAAACAAGTATTGGTTCTTAAAAAATATCAACAATTGTCGGAATTATGGCCCTTTTTTATGAGACTCAATTAGAATATCCAACAACATTTTCAGAGCTCGAAAAATTGGAATCTCGGGGAAAACGTTCTCACATACAGAAAAAACGTAATATTAATTTTCTCAATTGTATTTTGCATTTTCTAATTCAACTCCAACTGTTCGACTTGCATCGTGGTCACCGCAAGCCTCTTCAAAAAAAAAGTTGTTTCGGGGAAAGGGCCATAGCTCCGGCATTCGTAGATTTTTTTTTTTTTAAAAAAATACTCGTTTATTCAAGAGGACAATACACTTTCAAAAAACAATAACTTTGGTGACATAACACTATTGCTCCATGCTTCGAAAGATACTCCAAACCATTCTCAATTCGTCCGCACAAAAAGGCATATAACCCCTGAACCACTAACACATATTCACCATCCCTCTTTGAGTGCATATTTATTTACCCAAAAAAAACAATTGCATGGAAAGTTTGCATAAAACGCCGGACCGATAAAGACGGTCGGCGTTTACGGGCTTTTTCGCGGCGTAAAGCGAGAGATTGGACTCGGGCGCTTTATCGTTCTCGTCATTGCGGAGCAGCTGATCCTCGCGCTTGTTTTACGGGGTTACGCAGGGCTGGCTATTTAAGCAGTAAAGACGTACATTCCGTGGCTTGCGGGACTTGAATAATGCACTTCGGAGAGCCACATAAGCCTCGCGCGACTAACGAAGCTGCGGCTCGGGTTATTAACGGAATAATGGCTGGGCAAAAAAGCTCGGGTGAGACGGCGCGCAAGCTCCCACGCGCGACATAAATCGGTTATTCATAAATCAAGGCCACTCGTTGGATACCTTTAATGGCCGATTTATGGGTTTCGTGAAACGCTTTTTTCGTTGCATCCCCTGCTATCCTTAGTCGCGTCAATACCCGAGGGCGGTAAAATATTGAATCTGGAACCATCATTCATCATTGGGGAATTCGAGTTATTAGGAGTAGAAAAAAGGAGTTGGTGCAATTTTTGAGTCATTCGTATACCTATTTTTGAAAATACTTGATTTATTTCAAGGATTACTTCTTTAGGTTTTTAAATTATCTGAAATATTCTTGTTTCAAATTCGTTGAAATGGAATCAGGAGTAAAATACGACCGTGAATTTCGAATTATTTTTCTTAGTTTGCTAAATTCACGCAGAACAATCATCAATATCAAGGAACAGTCTTTGAGGATTCTTTGATTCTTGGGAAGAGAGGAGGAAATTCAGATTTCAAAACATTCCATTTATTTGAATGTATACTTAGTATGCTAATGTAGCATTTGGAATTTTTCTAGCACTATAAAATTTTAGTGATTGACTTTCGGTGCTAAAATAACGTTATATTGTTATTAACATTTCTCCCTATTTATCTTTTCAGTATTCATATCATTTTTCTCATCATCTTATCACCATATGCAATTGTTTGCCTTAGGATTAGAAATGTTGTAGATTTTTATTATTTACATAGATTTTTGAGAAAATTATATATTCACATAGTTTTTTAGTATTTCATAGACTTCTAATATTTTTAGTATTTTGCAAAATTTTTTGTATGAAGCGGATCCTGTACGTTTTTTTCATATTTTTGTAGATTCACATTATTTTATTGGATTGCTTTACAGATTTCTGGCATTCAATTCCCTAGAATTCCAAGTTGAATAAATTTTTGGTATTCGAACAGATTTTTCGAAAAGCAATATTTTTACAGATTTCATACATTTTACAGAGTGTGCTTACTTTCGATGTTTTCCGTATTTTTACAATTTAAACGATGCCATTGTATGTTTATAAATATTACCGATATTTCAAGTTGCATGCTCTAATATTTCAAATGTCACTGAATTTTTATAATTGAATAAGTTATTGAGAAAACATCGACATAAATCTTCAGGTCCAACTTCTGAATTCCTAAAATTTTGAATTATTTTGAATATTTTCCAATATTGAAACGATTTTTCATGTCATTCTATTATTTTTACAAATCGCTGAAAAGATTTTCAAAATTTAATGGTCGAGAATTTTGTCGATAGTTTTTTTTGTGTATATTACATAGAATATTACAAGGGAGTTTGGGTTTTGTTTGCAAACTCTACTGATAATGCGGTCTAGAGTAACGCATCGCGTTACCGTTACTTGAAAGAAATAGTTGCTTTTACGTGACTTATTGAAATAAATGGAACGTAAATACCTGCACATCGAAAAGCTAGGGATGAATTTAAGACAAAAGATCAAAATCTCGTAACCCATGAAATCCAGGGAAGGAAAATTCAATGCCTACTGATACAGCAGCATTTTCTGAAACCTGTACATTTTTCCGCAGAAAAAATGCCCTCTCATTCCTTCGAGCGCATTTCCTCTATCAGGACTAATGAAACAACTCGCAGTCCCGATGAAGAAAGGCCGCGAACCGCTTTGAACGAAAACGAAAATTCATACGCCCCAAAGGTTCCAGCTCGATCCTTTAATCATTTTCCTTGCAGCTTTCCCGCGCCCTTTTAATTCTGCAAAAAAGTTGCCTCCTCGAAAAAGAGCCCCGAAAAAAATGTTCGGCTCGCAACAAACTTTGCTTACGCGGGGGTGAAAAATTTTTTTCCGGGATCCGGCGTTTGTTTGAGCATTATGCGAGTAGTAATTGCATTCGAACTAACGAGTCTTACATGCCAACGGTTTGAAACATAAAGAAAAATGTTTTTCGTTTCGAGCGCGCGCACGAGATCAAATGATTCAATGCTGAGCAAGTGTGCAATTTTAACGAGGAATGCAGAATACCGGGAAAATTTTTTTTTGCTTCCCTGTTGCATTTTCAGTTGGGTTTCCCTCGAGGATTCAGTTAAAAAACAGGGGATACGAACAGGGAAATGGAGTGATGAATTCAATCTTCTGGAAAACATTTCTTTTTCTTTCAGACTAGAAATTAGGTATTGTGTTCAGCAGTAGGTGGAGATAAGCAGAATTTAACAAACTATGATTGTTACAAACAGGCACGTGCAAAAAAACATGTATTTTTTGGGGGGGGGGGGGGGG
This sequence comes from Platygaster robiniae, assembly GCA_028476575.1. Lineage (NCBI taxonomy): Eukaryota > Metazoa > Arthropoda > Insecta > Hymenoptera > Platygastridae > Platygaster > Platygaster robiniae. The sequence continues at coordinate 1,307,239 of CM052022.1, forward strand.
TTTCAACCTTCATGTTGTACTTGTAGAATAACATGCGATTAAAATTGATTTGGTTTGCCAGTACATGGTCCATTCATTGATTAATTGTTCTATGAATCATCAAATATATAAGGCAATATCAAAACATCATTTTTTTTCAACAACTTCGACTTTATATATTGAATCTTTGTTATGTTTTCAACAAATTTAACATGAGTAAATCAATAATTACAGAAATGCGATTGCGAAAAACACGTTTATGATTTCTTTTTCACATGTTGATGTTTATCATAATAAATAGAAAGAGAAACACTTTTTATCACTACACTCTACACATATTTTATAATTTAAAGGATTATACACCTTTTTTGAGAACAGTTTGGTTTCTTTTTAATGTATATAGCACATAATACAATTACATGGAAGTTATATTATTGTGAAAGAATATTGTCGACTTCAATATACAAACATTATTTCATGAAAAAAATATAAAAAAATGGTGGAGTAATGGCCCTTTTTTTCAGATTTGCAGTGACTGCAATGTAAATACAATAAGGCAACTAGTAATATAATGTTATATTATATATATATATATTATAATATCCAAAAACGTTACATTTTTTAGTTTGTCGATAGCGTAACGCGTTACATTAATTAACAAGTAGCGATGATAGGAACGAGTTCCTTTTTTTTTTGGTAACGAGTAACGAAATTCGTGTTATTCATTTCACATGTCTCATCGAGTTTTTAGAACGATTTGTAACTTTTTGATAAATTTTTTGAAAATTAGATATAGTTAATTTTTTCGCTACCTTATTTTCGAATAAAAATCATATAATTTTACGATTTTAGATGAAACAAATAATAGATAATTAATTTATAAGCAAATTTCGACAAAGAGTATGCTTTTCACTTTTTATTTTTACGATTCTAGAAATGTATTTTAGAAATCTGCATATAAATACATGAAAATACTGGAAATCTTAATTCTTAAAATCTATTGCAGGATCCCTAAAATCTATAGATTATGCTAGAAAACCTTAGGTAGTTTGAAAAATACAAAAAAAAATAAAAAACGAAAAATACTAGACGTTGTTTCTTTTTTTTATAACAGCTATTAGATTCTTTGAAAATTTCTGTGATTCCAGAAATCCAGAAATTCCGATTCCTCGAGCATTGAATTCTAATAATATATGTGTATAGGAAAGCATGAAAATACTAGAAAAATGTTCACATTTTAGAAATCTGTTAAAAATTCAAAAAATATTGAGGACACTCTCAATCTATAAAGAAACTGTTTTCTGCAAAATCGATCAAAATACTGCAAACAATTCAAACTTTCAATTCCAAGAAATTTAATTCTTGAAATTCAAAGAGATATCTTTGAAAAAACCTTGAAGGTTTTCCAACATCGTATAAATACTAGGAAATACAAAAAGAAAATACATGTATAGAAAAATACAAGTATATGTATGGCATATTAAAAATATATACAATTTTCAAAACTAGAGCATCGAATTCCAGAAATTTATACAGAAATATGGTATGGGAAAAAAAAACTGAAAATACCTTCAAATCGTAGAAAAACTGATGAAATACGAAGGATAGTGAAAGAAATATGAATTGATTGAGACACCTGTTTTCTGAATAATTCCTTTGGAACATGAAAAATGTAATGAACTTTACATTTTAAAGCTCAGAATTCTCGAAATCCATGTATAAAAATTTATATTAAAATGCTTGAAGTAAATAAAATAGACAATCCTGTGACATTTTATGCATCCTAAAAAATACGAATCATTTCAGAAATACGGAACAATCCTTCAAATCGTAGAAAAACTGAAGAAATACGAATAACACTAGAAGAAAGAAATATCTATCGAGACACTGTTTCCTGAAAAATCCTATAAACATGTAAAATTTTCAGAATCTCTAAGAATTTAAATGAACATGCTAGAAACATATAAAAATACTATAAAATCCTGTAACATTTCATAGATCTTGAAAAATACGAATAGTTTCAGAAATACTAAGCAATCCTTCAAATCGTAGAAGATGTATACGAAAAATACCAAAAAGAAATAAAAATCTATTCAGACGCTGTTTTCCGAAAAATGTCATGCAATGCAAGATACCAAAATTTATATCAAAACGTAAAAACCAATAATAGAAGCATTTCCTCGAAATCGTCTGAAAGATCTCGTTAAAGGGGGGGAGGGGGGGGGGGTTTCAAACCTAAAAATCCTCCCCCGTCCGCACGGGCCTGGTTTCAAATGTTGTGGAAGTTTTTCTCAGTGTGGTCGAAAAATGGAAGAAAGAAAATTTTGGATTAAGTGCTTATTTATACAGACTGTTATCCATTAGTTCCAAAGATCGTTCTAATGAGCATTAGATCAATCATACTTGTTTTTACAGTACCTCTCATTTCCTTCAAAACAGTAAATGCTCGTATTGCAACGGAAACGGATTGTATGAGCCACCAGGATATTAAAACCGAAAATACTCGCGAGCGATCAATGAAAAACGACCTGCTACGATCCAAAGTGAGCGTTAAAAATGCAGAGTGGAAAATATAAAAAGCGAGAGCATTGATTTTGAGTTTAAAATAATCCGTGTCCTGGGTGAACGAGCAGGACGTCACGGAATAAACGTCGACGTGGAAGAGCGTGGACGAGGGAATTTGTGTTTATGGAAAGAGATTTTATGGTGTACAATGGCAGGATTGATCGGTGCCTTGTTAGTTTGATCCGACTCACGTCGCTATTAGTTCCACCCTATCGCATTAGGATTAATATATTCATATTTGATCATACTTGTGCATATCTTTGACGCGCATTAACCCGTCTCGAGCTCTCGGCAACAGGCTTTCAAGAGCTTGTCTCAATTGGTAATATCATTGAAAATACCAGGAATTTCGTACATGAAATTACATTGTGCGACCAAATTTATGGTGCGAGTTGCAATATTGATATCCACAGCTTATGCTGATATTATGAATTTAAAAAAGATGGTAGAGCCAAGAGAGTTGCCTGCGTCAACTCGAACTTGAAGATTTTAGAGAAATATACTGTAAATTCATATCAATCCAATCATTCAAATACATTCAATTTCTGAATTATTCTCATTTCATGTTCCCGTAACCCAAATACATTCAATAATGTTTCGAAAAAAGCGTTTCAATTGCCAAAAAATTCACTTACGTAATAACGTTGGAGGAACTCCCGAAGATCCAAAATGGCCGCCGATGTCACATCACTCACTATTGAAAATTTCGCGAACTTGTTTATAATTTATGAATTTCGGTCGTCATAATGTACGGGGGGGGGAGGGGGGGGGGGCACAGAAAAAAATGTTGAAGGGTCTTGCAAAAATAAATGTTTTACCTTGAAATATTTTGTCATTCGAATACATGAAATAATTTATACACATGTATGAATTTTCTGTTGATCTCTGCTTTATTCATAAAAATTTTGTCATTTCACGGGTAAACTTTCGAAGCTTTCTAGATGTAATGTTTTGAATTGGGTGAAGTGTTAAATAATGTTGGAATTCTTCAGTTTTCCATGATTTGAAAAAAGAAACTATTATTTTTATTTCTAGGATTAGAATCTTCATCAAATCACCAGAATTTTAGGTTCAATGTATTTAGAAATTGGGATTGTAAACTTTATGTGGTTTTTTTCCAAAAATAATATTTTTTCTATCAATTTAATGATTCTTTTTTTTCACTGAAATTTGAACTTTGGAAATTTACGATGATTCATAACAATTTAGAAGTTAAAAAAGTAGGTATTGTTTTTGCATCTTCCAAGAATAATTTTAGAATTTTAAAAGTTTTTTGCGCATAATATTTATTGAACGATGAATTTTTTCCCTACATTTCAACTCAGGCAAATCATACGTTAGAATATTGAAAAATAATTTTTGTTGATGAATTTATAAATTTCTAAGATTTCTCGTCCTTTTTTTACTCTTTTTATGTTTAAATGTTAGTTGTGTTAAGAATTTTTTTAAGAATTCATTAGTCAATGTGTAGAGTGACGGAATTTTTTTCAGACGTCTGTTCTTGGGCATTTACATAATATGATAGTTATATGAATTTTCCTTAGGCAAAAATTGGTATGAAAAAAAAAGGAAAAATATTTTTAGTGCGCATGCAGCACTTTTACAACCTAGAATACAAAAACAAACATTTTAGAACGGAAACTTTTTAATATCTTTTTTGGCAAACTAAGTGATTTTAAACATTTATTAAAATAAAATTACTATTATTCACGTAAATAATTCATTTATTCCATAAATATGATTTACTAAAAATGCATTGACAATAAAGGTATAAAATTTGTTAGTATTTTATCACATATAATTTTTGATGATTTCATTGAATATTGAAAATTATGAAACTAGATTTTCCTATATATTTTTCAAATATTTTCATTGTGAATAATTGTAATTTTGGAGTTATACAGCAAATAAAAATTTTCTATTCCGCTAAACATATTCAAATTTTCGCAATTTTGAATCGCTATATTTCAGATCAAATATATTTTGGAATTTTTCCTTCTGCATTCTTTGTTTCTGAATGTTCTGAATTAAAAACCCTGCAGTATGTTATGCTGGAGATTCCCATTCCAAATATTTAAATTTTCGTCGATCTTGTTATTTTTGGAATGAAATTTGAAAGTAAGATATTTTCATTTTTCTGAATGAGTAGTTTGAAAATTTTTACAACCCTAACACTTAAGTTTTGGAGTTTTTCGTTCATCCTCATATTAAGTGAATTAAATATAAGAATAAACATAAATGACAATATAAAAAATGAAGATCTTTAATATGTATAATAATATACAGAAAAAAATGTGCATCTTTTTCATACCTTAATTTATACTGTTCTATAAAAATTTTTGATGGTCAAACATCACAAATTCAAAGTTGTTTATTCCCAAAAATCGCATCAAGTTTCAGAGGGAATTTTTTTAAATTATCATTCTGCACGTTTTTCTCGTATTAAAATTTTTAATTTTTGATATTTTAATGATGAAGTCGATGTACGTAATTTTTAGATAACTGAGATGGACATTTTTGCTATTTTTGATATGTCGAAATAAATAAATGTGTGTTTTGTTATTAAATTTAAAATCTTACGTAAATATATTAAATGCTTATTCTTAAAATGTTTCACAATAATATTATATTATATATATAATATTATATTGTCAATAGAAGTGGAAAATATTTCGTTTTAATAGTTTTCATATTTCGAATTTTTTTTATTAGATTCTTCATTTTTAATGTGTTACATTGTTACATGTTTTTTCAAAAACCTACAGCATAAAATTATTCAAGGTTCTTATTTTAGGAAATCAATTTTTTAAGATTCAGTATAATATTTTTCAAGTTCAAATTTTTTATTTTACTTTTTTTGTGATTTAGCTTTTTTTTAATTCATGATCTGCATCAAAAAATCTAGGAATTTCATGCTACATTTTTGAGGTAAGCTTTCGTCTTATGCACTGACAAAAGATTTTAGCTGATGCAAGAAAATGTGCACTTAATAACAACGAAATGAACTTTTCTTTCCATTAAAGAAACTTTGCTAATAGTAAGCAAATTAGAAATTTCACGAAGTATTTATTTATAAACAATCACTAAAGTTCATTTAATGCAGACAAACATTTCTTTTGCCATTATCAGGTGCACTTTTATTCATTATTATTATTTAACTCTTCTGTAAGTAAAGTTAACGACAGTATACTGAAGAATTTTTTTTATTCTGAAATTATTTTAAATTTGTAATCTTAATGTCCATAATGTGACGACTCATCATAAATAATTTTTTCATCGAGTATTTATTTAATGTTTTTCTGGTCAATCCTACTTTTTGAAAACTGTATAACATAGAAAGAACCATAATCCGTAAAATGTTTTCCAATCATGAAAATCTAATTTTTTTTTACATTTTTGTGTAAAGAAAAACGTTTCCAGTAACAAAAGATTTTCAATGGATCCACCCATGTAATAAAAATTAGACAACCGAACCATTTTCAGTCATTTATTCAAGAAAATGAGCTCAATCTCTCTTTTCCTATTACGTTAATTAAACGCCGATTCCCTCGTCACCAACCCATTTGTATAACCAAACCGCGGAAAATTCGCTCTGCATTTTTCGAATTCCATGATTTCATCGGAAACGAAGGAATGTCCTAAGGATTTTCCGGGTATTTCCATAAAACCACCGGTCTTATTCGACGTTACGGATTTCCCGGGAATAATTACGATCAAAAAGTAACGCCTTTGGAAATTGGCGAAGGGAGAGTTGTTCCCATCCCACAAAAGTGCCGCTCAACATTGACATCGAGACGCTATTAATAAATCCATGGCTCGATAACAATTTTAAAGAGATACCGGCTTCATTAAATCATGAAGTTTTCAATCTTCCGATCGCGGAAAATGAGATTACGAGGGAGAGAAACTGCGTTTACTGTTTCTTACATCGCTTATTCAGGATGGAAAGTGATTACGCGACGCGGAAATTGGGCGATTGAGCGAATCGAGTTTTTCCGCTCGGATGGATATTCTATCGATTTTCTGGCAGAACAATGAATTCGAATCGTTTGAATCTGGATGAAGAAAAAGATAAGGAGTAAATATATTGTAACATTTTTTGAACGCGATCCATTGGAGCCAACCTATTGTAGAATAGTACTTTACATATCTCAGCTTTAAATATCTCAGCAGTTTTTGTGGATTTCCAAAAAAAAAAAAACTATAAACGTCAATTAAATAATAAAAATATAAAGTAAAATTGTAACTGTGAACAAACTTTGTGAGAAAAGTGAGATACGAAAGGATTGAAATCATAAATGGATTCAATATTCATTTATTGCTTTGTTGGAATCTCGATCACTACTAACCCTACAAAATGGCGTCCGGATAGCCGAGCTAAAAATTCCTATTATAATCGAAGTAATAGAAACATCAGGCGCGTAAGCAGAGAGAAATATTTCATGATAGAATCAATAAATATTTCATGTAAAAATGAAAAAAGTTACATCGACAAACAATAAAAATATGTTACGGAAAAACGCATAAAAACGTTAGCGGTACATATTAATTGAAAAAATAAGAAATACCAAAACGCAGAATTACGTATAAAATATATTGTAAATCAGAAAAATTGTTGTATGGTAACCCGGTAAATGATGAAAAAAAAAATATCTACGAAAATGCAAAAAAATTACAAAACTTGCAATCTTGAGGGATCAAATTCTATGAATCTATATAGAATCCATATAGAAGTATTCAAAATCTTCCGATTCATACAAACTTTAAAAGAAGAATGACATCAATCCAATTCTATGAAAAAACTGTTTTCTGAATAATCTCGACAAATGCCTCTACCATCTGTAAATTTGGAATTCTAGAGAATCAAATCCTGAATGTACTATAAATCTATAAAAATTCTAGAAAACGCAGCAAAATCTTTAAAATTTTTCAAAAATAGGAAAAAAGAATAATGGAAAATTTATATAGATGCAATTTTGTGTAATATTGGGTATGTGAATTTATTTTTTAAAAATACTTAGAAATCCTCCAGGGTTTCGTATGTTTTACTAGAAAAATGTGAAAAGTAAATTTACTAGTTTACTTGCTTACCCGTTTACTAGTTTACTGTTACAAATTTGACAAGTTTACTCGTTTATTAAGTAACTAATTTAATTTTTAACAAGTTTGCAAACGTTCTATTTTTCTTTTTCACTTGTTTACAATTTTTCAATTTCGTAGTTTACAATTTTACAATTTCAGTGGTTTACTTGTTTACAACCTTACAAGTTAACTAGTTTACTAGCTTCCTAGTTTACTAGATCAATACGTAAGAGTCATGTAGAAATAATTTTCTTGGAAATTTATAAAACTTTCTCTTCTGGAGCATAATTATTAAAATGATACCATAAATATATATAATTTTATGAATTATTCTGAAAATTCATATAGAAAACAATAAAATATACATCCAATTCAATTGATAGAATTTCCACAATCAAACATACTTTTAATTGTAGAAATATCAAGAAAAATATAGAATGAAAGTATTGAAATTTTCAATAAATGAACCTGTTGTATGGAAAATCAATTTGAATTCTTCAAATCGTTAGAAGTTTCAATACTATAGCATTAATTTCTAAAAATCTATCAAGCAATCTAAATAGTTATTAGAAATATCTAAAAATACTAGAAAATACTACGAAATTTGAATAGAAAGATACTATAAGAAAATAATATAATCTATAATGTACCTTTTATCTGTGTCGTTAAAATTTGCTCAGAAATCAATTCCAATATATTAATTTGTCAGAAGTTTGATTCCAAGAGCATCGAATTTTAAAAAGCTTTATAGAAACCCATATTTTTTTTAATATCAGATAATCCTGAATGTGGTATAAATACAAAAAGCATTATTAAAAACCATTGAAAACTCAGTGACCAATTGAAAATCACAAAAATCTAATTCCATTATTCACGAACATGAAAAATGTGCAACTCTGGATAAAAAAAGTTGCGGAATTTCAAAATCCTGAAAAGTACAATATTTCAAAATCGCTCTATTGTAACCATATTGTCATGGATAAAAAATTATGGAATCCCGAAGGAAAAATATTTTCCAGAAAAACCCCTCCCGAAAATTACTTCTGCCTACGCGCCTGAGAAATATTTTAGAATAGTATAATAGAAGCATAATTGATAATATACCCAGAATACAGTCGATTCTTGGTGAAAATCTGAGAAGAACGTTCTGATACCATTTTCACCACGCTTCAAAAAGAACAAAGTAATCGGCATTCAAAGTTTCTAAAATCAGCGTTCGTTGCGGTGGCGTCATGTACTCCCTAATTACATGACGCTACCGCTTGGCGCGCTGGCTGTTCAACTTCGAACGCCTTTAACTCCGTTGTTTTTTTGCTTTTTGAAAAATTGCTAAGGAACTTTCGTCTTCTATTAGTTCAATAAGTCCACTGTTTCTGTAATTTCCATCAATTACCGTGGCATTAAACAAAAATTATATATATTTCCAATCAATCCATGACATCAAACAAAACAGCTCTCAAAGTGAAATTCTCCAACTCTTCGAAATGTCGCGCATCGACTCCTTAACAAGGGAAATTCGCCTTGCCATCATCAATTATGCAGCGTCGCGAAACGCGACTTGCGCGAGTCGCAAAATAGACGAGTTTAATGCCGTCGCGTGGCGGGTTTGAAGGGGTTGAAGGAGAGGGGTTGAGCGTAAAGAATACTTTTTCAATCGAGGCGAGTTTGCTCGAAAAGTGGTTACGCTCGCGCATAAGTTCCACCTGTGCTTGTCAATTAAGTTTACGCGTGTGTCGCTTCTTGTCGTCGCTTTCGGGAACGAACCTCTTCCTCGCCTTATCCCGCGACATGCAAATGCTCATCCCCGGAAAAGCGCACCGGAAAATTTCCGCTCAACGTTGCGAGTCCATTTATTCCTAATATTCTAAGCGATCTCACGACGCTCCATCCCCTAACTAAGTTGCCGCGGCACATCCACTTTGCATATTTCGCATCAAGGGCGCTAAAATTTGCCGGTGACGAGAGCTAGTCAAGGTTTCCGGCTCGTAATCCGTTTCGAGCTGTTTCATTCCAAAAGGCAACAATCACGCCCGTTTTTGAGCATGGCTGGATTTTCCTTACGGGCAGCATGAGCGGATTCTGGCGAGGGTTTGAGGGAATATTTGAAGGGAGAGGCGGTGTAGATGTGTGGAGAAATTTCGGCTTATTTTGTTCCAAATGAGATAGACAGTTGAAAATTGAATGACCTCGTTGCTGTTCTCCGGATTCCGAAACCCCGCAATCGTTATGAGCTTTTCATCGAAATTGGAGCTGGCAGACTTTTTCGAGCTCCGCAAGAGCTCTTTCTTCCATCTCATCTGGTTACCGATGAAATTAAGAGGTAATGCGGGCATTTTTCCGGCTCGCTTTTGGTTAATTCATGTTGCGAGACGATTGATTCTCGCGAGAGCAGAGCTCGGAAATTCCCGTCTGTTTTCTCCAGGATTGCGGCGCGCCCGGAGCAGCCTGCGTCATTTCCAATCACATACTAATGATGAAGGACGGATTAAAGTGCCCTGTAGGTAGTGGCCAGTCGTACTACTGCACAGTGGTACGGCCCAGTTGCGCTCGATATCGCCCTAATGCGAACCGTGAGAGAAAAGTTTGCTTTGCATTTGTTGGTTTTCCTTTTTTGCATCTTTCTTTTTGTTCCACGACCTCGCGTGCTCACTTGCGCTCGGTGGGAAAATAACGAGATTGGACAAACTGCGTTCCTACGAATTATTCGAATTCCCTCGGTGTAATGAAATTTTTTCAACTTCTCCACGTAGTTTTGATTACACTTGGACGCAATTTCATTCCCAACGTTGTTCATAATTATGGTAATACTTATCAATTCGAGAAGTCATTTTTCTCTTACTCGATGTAGAAGAGCACTCTGGAGTGTGAGGAAAACAGAATTTATTTGCAACAAAAAGCTCTGGGGGAGTTGATATTAGAAATTGTGAGGGATTAGAAACCTGAAAAATCAGGTTCAAAAATATGTACGTGAAACGCATTAATTCACGAATGGCGAGTTGTCAAAACTTTTTACGATGTACAAAATGTATGAGCCTTTTCGAAATTGTTGTTTTTCATTGAATGCCTGGTAATTCGACAAATTTTCAAGGGTCCGATACTGCTTCGGTATTTTCGTGGAGTTTAAAATATTTTCTCAGATCTATAAACTTTGGAACGTTTTTTCAAAAGCCGCAATTTTTCGGAATTTGTTTTTTGACTGAAATTCACAAAACTTGAAATGTTTTTGAATTTTCAAGAAATGTAAAAGATAGTACGAAATTTTGAAAACTTTCGAAATTTTATCAAACATTATCATAATTGTTTGTCATGAATTTTTTTTAAACTAGAAAAATTTTACTTCGAATACCTTGAATGAATATGATCATGAGTAGATTATACAGAACTGATAGAAATTTTCTCAAGTCTTTAAATTTATGAATTTCACAGAAGTGATAACGTATTTTGATATTTTCTATGTTTTTTGACTCTCTGGAATCTTCGAAATAACAAATGTAACGCACACTACTAAAAAACTTTCTAACCTTCTAACTTTCGTTAGAATATAAATTCGCAACTCATGTAAATTTTTTTGGATTTTTCAATACCTTTGAAGTTTCTCAATTATTGATCAAAACTTGAAAAAACTTAATCATGTATAGGTATAAAAATAATAAACACAATCAATAAAATTTAAAAACAGTTTCTGATACTCTTCAAACTTTTAGAATTTCTGAGAAATATTTACACTTTTCAAAAAATCTAAATATTTGTAATATCTCGAAATTTCATAAAATTAGAAAGTAGTATTGAATTTTTGAAACATTCCAAGGTTCAACAAAGTTTGTGTAGCTTATCAAGATTTTTCGTCATTTTAATAAAATTTTCAAGTTTTGGAAATATTTTTAGAAAACCAAAAAATATTATAATGAACAAAATAAACAAAATTTATTCACAATGTCCTAAATTTTCCAAACTTTCTGAAACAATAAAATTATAATGAAATCTCGGAAAATTCAACGTTCTCCACTTTTTCAGAATTTGAAAAGTTTAGATCATAAACGGAAATTCAAAAAATACACGAATAACATGAAAAATAGTCCAACTTTTGAAGACCGTTCGCAATTTCTATGTACTTTCTACTTTCTAAATTTTTGAGAATTTATTTGTATACAAAAATTATCATGCAAGTTTTGACATTTTCGAACATGTTTGAACAAATTTCGAACACGATAATAACTATTCTAAACTTCCCAAATTTCATGCAATTTTTACCAGGTTATTCAAATTATGAATAATTTTTTAGACTTTTTTATTCTGGAAAAATTATCCTGAATTTATAAAATTTATACAATTTATAAAATTTATGATCATCCTCTGAAATCCTACAAATTTTTCTGAATAATTGGGAACATTGTAAATTTTATAAAATTTAGAATTTTTTAAATATTTAAAAACCATCAAAATATTAGCCTTTATAAAAAAAATCAGAACTTTTTGAATTATACGAAAATTGATCTGACTTGACAGGATTTTTTAGAATTCTTCAATACTTCTCAACTTTATCTGATAATTATCGAATAGATGAAAAAACATAATAGTTCATTTTTCCAAGTAATAAGATAATGGATGGAATCAACAAAATTCATTACATTTTCTGTAACAATAAAATTTTAAATTTTCGAAGAGTATTGTTAACGATTCTTACAACTTTCTATTTTTTTATCTGTTCAAAATTTTATTATTTTATGCATACATACTCAAAACTGCCCAAATTTCATATAATTTTTACCAGCCTATCCAAATTATGCATAATTATTTAAACTTTTTATTTCTGACAATATTATCCTGAAAATAAAAATTTCTTTGCAATTTCTAGCTTAAATTTCATGAAAATTAATCTCACTCATCAGGATGTTTTAGAATTCTTCAATACTTCTTATTTTTGCCTGATATTCATTAAATATATGAAAAAACGTTATCTTGCATGTTTCTAAACAATAAGATAGTTGATGCAATTCACAAAATTCATTACATTTTCTGTAACAATAATATTTTGAATTTTAGAAGATTATTTTCGACGATTCAAATAACTTGGAATTTTTTTATTTGTTCGAAGTTTTTCAAATTTTACACGTTGTTAAAACTACTTTGTAAACTCATTAGGATATCAGTTTGTTTTACAATGATTTTCGAATTATAAAATTATTTTTGAAAGAAGGGAAAATATCGTCATGCGCATTAAGAAGAAATATCACGATGAAAACAATTTACAATTTAAACTTTACAGCTTGACAAATTTTTAAAATTTCTTCACAAATAATAGAGTATCACCCTGAAAGTAACTGTGTCATGCTCATATATTGAATTTGAATTTCTTCATCCGAATCAAAACTAATAAGGCATAAAAAATACCTCCCTGAATAGAAGAACGATAATGCCGTATCAATCGATTATGCATCTTACAAAAAAACAAATTTTTCTGCAACTTTCCAATAATAATTGCTTCACAATTATTTCGCAAAATAAAATCTCGATGTCGCAGTCGTTTCGTGTACATATCAAGCGATTACGTCTTTACTTCAATATCTATTGCAAAATAATTTTCCCGTCACTCTCAAAATTGATAGATAGCAAACTCGGCCGGACAATACATCAAACATTTACATCAATAATTCTCTTCTCCATATTGCACTTTGATGAAGCCAAAAGCGATTTTTGCTCATTATCAACGCTGACAACAATGTATTGAATTCTAACTAAAGTATCTTATAAAAAGCCAGCAATGTAATAACACCGTGTACCGGAAGTCAAGAAAACATCTCTCAGAGAAATCTCCAAATCAAGGGCAAAGGTTTCCTGCCATATTGCATGATAATTTCGCCATTTTCAGCTGTAGATGCGGGGAAGAAGGAAACGTTCATGTTCCTTTAAATCAAAGCGACATTCATAAAAGGCGCGATTGGCACCTGCGAACGGATCAACGCGAAACAGCCCCTCGCATAGGAAAAGCAGTAAATCAGTCGAGCGCGACTCCGGCAACTCCGAGTCCGTGATTGCCGAGCTGGGGGTTCGCCGGGGTGTCTGTAGGGTCGATGGCAGGGGTGTTATATGTCGCGCCTTGCGCCCGAGGAGGACAACACGTGCCTGCCATCCATATCCAAGAGCGTTTCTCGCAAGCCCCTGACGCCGCTGTGACAGCCGCCTCCGTCGTCCTGACCCCGGAGCTTCGCAAACGTTACAATACACCCTCAAGAATAGATTTATATTGCCCGAAATCGAATCCAATTTTGACCCGCCTGGCTATAACCCCGCAGACTTATTCTATCCATTTTTTTACTCACCATACGAACGACGACTGCCTAGTGAAGACCCCTGATATGACCAATCGTGATATTCTAGTCGAATTCGTTTTCTACATTGCAATCATTCCAATTTCATTTTCATGAGAATTATTCAACCGATGTCCTGTTCACCGCTTGAAGGATGTAACAATGAATAATTTAGAATCATCCTTCTATTATTGTACGGGTTGTACCAAAACTCTGACCAGGAGAAATAGATTCACGTGTTTTTTGCCAAACTTTTGATAGCATTAACTTCAGTACCAAATCGCGTTTGAGAGTAATCTCATGTTTTCAAGAGTTACTTGTCAATGCTAATGGAAACACGTTCTTGATCTACGTCATAAAAGCAGAAAAAATTTGTCGGAGGGCTTTTTCTGAAAAATATTTTTCCTTCGGGATTTCGTAATTTTTCATCTTTGACAATATGATAACAGGAGAGATTTTGAAATATTTGACATTACGGAATTTATGAGTTATACACATTTTAGAATCTAGAGTTGCACTTTTTTCGAGTTCGTTAATAATGGGATTCGATTTTTGTAATTTTTTAATTCGTAACTGGGTTTTAATTTTTTTAATTGTACTTTTTGCATTAAACCACTTTGAGGATTAAGCTTTCTGAAATTCGATGCTCCAGGAATCAAATATTTGGAATGATTTTAGAGCAGATTTGAACCACACAGATTATAGGTACATCATAAATTTATATTATTTCGTTAGTATGATAATAATCAAATTCTGCAGTGTTTTCACATATTACTAGTATTTCGATGGGTCGCTTAATTAATTTTTAGAAATTGATGGTATAGTATCAAAACTTTCAACTATTTTGAGAATATTAATTGATTTTTCAGGCGAAAGTTTCTTTCATGAAGACTTTCAATATTTTGTTTTATTTTTTTTTTTTTTTTCTACAAATAAAAGTATGTTCAAGTGTGTAAATTGTGTCAATTTATTTGGATGAATTTTTATTGTCTTCTGTATGAATTTCTAGAATAATTTCTAAAATCATAGATATTAATAGTATTATGTTAATAATTATGCTTCAGGACAAAAATTTTTATGAATTTCTCAGAACATTATTTCTACATGATTTTTATGTATTGAAAGATATCTAGTAAACTAGTAAGCTAGTAAACTTTAAAATTAGTAAACTAGTAAACTGGTACTCTAGTGAACTTTTAAGTTAGTAAACTAGTAAGCTAGAAAATGAGTAAACTAGCTAACTAGTAAGCTAGTAAACTAAAAAACTAATAAACAAGTGGGCTAGTCAAATAGTGAAATTGTAAAATAGCGGAATAGCAAACAAGTGAAAAAGAAAAAAAACTAACTAGCAAACTAGTCAACAAGTGAATTAGTTATTTAGTAAACTAGTAAACTATTTTAATTTGTAATATTAAACTGGTGAACTATTGTACTTGTAAGCTAGTAAACTAGTAAACTGGCAATCTAGTGAACTTTTAAGCTAGTTGAATAGTTAGCTAGAAAATGAGTAAACTAGCTAACCAGTAAGCTAGTAAACTATTAAACTAATAAACAAGTGAGCTAGTAAAATACTGAATTTGTAAAATAGTTAAATATTGAACAAGTGAAAAAGAAAAAAAAATTGACTAGCAAACTCTTCAATAAGTATATAAGTTATTTAGTAAACTTGTCAAATTTGTAATAATAAACTGGTAAACTAGTAAACTAGTAAGTTAGTTAACTAGTAAACTGGTAATCTAGTGAACTTTTAAGTTAGTTAAAGAGTAAGCTAGAAAATGAGTAAACTAGCTAACTAGTAAGCTAGTAAACTAACAAACTAATGACAAGTGAGCTAATAAAATACTGAATTTGTAAAATAGTTAAATATTGAACAAGTGAAAAAGAAAAAAAATTGACTAGCAAACTCTTCAATAAGTATATAAGTTATTTAGTACGCTAGTAAACTTGTCGAATTTGTAATAATCAACTGGTAAACTAGTAAACTAGTAATGTAGTAAACTAGTGAACTAGTAAATTTGTGAACAAGCAAAATTAGTAAACTATTAAACTGGTAAGCAAGTAAACTAGTGAACTTATTTTTCACATTTTTGTGGTGTAATATACGAAATTCTGGAATATTTCTAAGTATTTTTATAGATTTCTTATATTTAGTAGATTGCTACAGAGATTTTATGACATTGATGCTTGAAAATGCGAATTTTGATCTATTATAAGTAATTTCGAGAATCAATCATGAAATCACATTGATATAGATTTTTCATGTTTTATATCGTTATTCTTTCTTCGTATATTTGGAGAATTCAAAAAATTATGTTATATTTTCTAGAATTTTAACAGATTTATATTATATTTAGAATTTGATGTTTTAGCTTTCCAAAATTTCGTAAAGTAGGTATTTGTCGAGATTTTTCGGAAAGCAGTTTTTTTACAGATTCAATTAATTATATTACTCTTCTAGAGATTTAATGAATCGAAAGATTTGTGCTACTTATATATGAGTTTTTTTTTATAGATTTAAAGAAGTTCTGTAAATTTTCAGCATTTTGTAGTTTTTTATTTTTCTCGATTATTCACTAGGTCGCAACAATTTTCCTGCTTCATATTTTCTACGTAGTCCTACGTTTTGATAATTTTTCCTTTTTATAAAAAAATATATCGCTAACGTTTTCGTGCATTTTTCGTCACTTTTATTTCTATTCTTTTGATGTAACTTTTTTCATCATCACATGAAATATTGATTGATTTCATCAGAATTTGAACCCCTAAACCCCCCCCCCCTGCCTACGCACCTGAACAGAGATACAGCCCTTCGTACAAATAAACTCCGTGGGAAAAGAACGTATTTCTCCCACACTCCACGAAATAAACGCAGCAAGTTTCCAGCATTATTCTCAGTTGAAAAAAATTTGCGTGACCCCAGTTCGGCTGCGTGCGCCTGATAAATTGAGATCAAACGAGTTAACGGATTCGCTGACTGCTTTTCTCGTTAAAAATCCCTCGGCCACATTAGACAAACGACTCAGATCTTTATCCCAGTTTGCGCAACGTGCCGTTATTAAACGCCCGCGCGCAACAAGATAGCGACCGCGCGAAGAACGAACAACTTGGGATTATTTTTCATCGCCCTGCAGGGAAATATTTCATTCGCGATCATGTATGTCTATGTTTGAACGTCACGAGCCCATAATTTTTATGCATTATTGCAGATACCGCTGCCATAAAAAAACGCCGAAGATTTGAGCATTCACTTCACTCTCGCGTAAAAAGAAACGTCGGATAACGTATGGTGTTTACAGCAGGTGCGATTTTTCGACCACGCTTGAATGAAGAATTAATAAAAATAACGCGTTCGGCATTTATCAATTTCTCCTTCGGAAAAGGCGCATGGGAAACGAAGAACTCGGCAAACAGTGGAACGTACGTGACCAGAGCAGGCTTCGAAAATTCCTGAAACGCGTCGGGAAATATTCGTTGCTCGTAAATAACCGGCGAAAACGGCATGAAAGTTGGGGCGATTCGTCAAAATAACGTGTCAAAATAACGCCGGCCCGGAATATCACGTGGATTAGAATTCGCGTAGTCACGTATCGACTCTCGTACAGAGAAATATCGGGCTAGACGATTTTGCAGCCGAATTTCATCGTTTTTCTGACTTCATCTTGACATTTTTAGGGATTTTTTCGCTCTTTCGGAACGGTTTCGATTAAACGTTACTAGTTCGAAAACTCAGGGAAATTTGTAAAGTCGATCTTGATCACATCGACGAAATTTGAAATGCATGATATGATTTCAATCATGGGCGCCACCATACGCAGTCGAATCCAATTTTCGTGTTACGGAAGGAAATATATTTGGCGCGACAGGATGTTGCGAAAACAATACAAACTTGTGAAATATGCCAGAACAATGCGCCTCATTATAAAGTTTCTATTAGCAAAAGCTCGACTTTTGAACAACTGACGTTATATTTCCAACTTTTTCTCATCTTCGTGGTGCATTATTCTGATGAAGCGTTCGTTTCTATGCAGACGAAGTACGTTTCTCTGATAGTTGGGCGACTTTTCGAAAAATCCTTCTCACCAATCGAAGCTTTGTAATTTAAGAAATGGAATTTTCCAAAAGTTACCTGAAACTTGGGAAATTAATAACTAGTTATGAATTTTTTCTTTACTTTTATAGAATTCTATGTCGAACAAACCATTGTAATATGTTGCAAAAATAAGAAAGTTACTTTTACAATAACAATACTTGTCGAATGTCTTTCTTAATTCATTCTAAATATGTATTTTCGTTTTGATTGTTTCAGGTGAGTTATCAACCTTTCTATTGTGGTACATGTATATTCAATGAGATCAAGGTTTTCTGGTAAGTCATGCAAATTTTTTATGCAGAAATGAGATCACTATTTTTATACTCCAAGTGAGAGAGTCGAGGTCATGTTTGAACTTTTGCACTTTGGAATGAATTGCTTCATATCAAGCAATTTTCAGAATAATTGAAGATCATCGTCATGAAAATAATAAGAGGTTTCCAGGTTCTGCATTTATATTTCTCATCTTTTTGGGGTTTCCATATTCGGTTAATGTGATTTTTTATGAAATATTGATTGCATCCATAGAACTCTGACCAAAAATGAACTTTCTCGAAAATTTTGATAACTAATCTGGAGCACCCACAATGTCTGACTATTTCTCTTCTCGTTCTACTTACAATAGGTATCATTATCAAAAAAGATTGGCCCGACTATTCCTCGATCTGTACCACTAATATCAGCTGCACATAATTATTACTATATGCTGGCAATACTTCCAAGGAAAAAGTGAAGTACGATGTTAGGAACTAATAAATAGTTAAAACAAATTGTGGATTTTATTTTGCTTTTTTTTTATTTTGCTACGTATCATAAAAATTTTTCTTTTACTGGAAACAATGATTTACAAAAGCTTTTGCGATTTCATACATTATGCCGCACCCAGAAATTTAAAATTTTAAAACACCTGAAATTTCAAGAATGAATAGCCCTAAATTTCAGAAATTATAAATCATTTTTTTTTAAACCCTAAAATTGTCTAGTTTGATATTAGTTTTGCAATTTTTTTATACACTTTGAAGTTTTTCAATACAGTAGACTATGTATATAACAGAACATTTGGGAGATTTTTTTTTGTAACACACGAATTCTGGAAATTCGGGTCGGGGCAGTTAAATTCTATAGAAAAAGTTAAAGTTTTCAATGACTGAATGACTCAGCCATAGATTCAAAAAAAAAAAAAAAAAAACATACGAACAAAATCCTGTTATAAATTAAATGTCAAATCCCGTATGCCGACTTAATAACGATAATTCTACGCCGAAAAATCTCGTTTACATTTTGAAGTTCAGATTTGAAAGGTTATAAAAGTTTCAATCTGAAAGTTGAAAAGATATACAAATTGTGAGTTTTAGTACAAATTTTGTCACTACTTGTCTTATTCTTGAACCTACAATATACTTGCTCAAATTTCTGCAAAAAGTTTGGAATTGATTCAGTTTTTTCATTTTGCTACATATCCTAGCATTTTTGTTTTCTTTTTGAAACTCTGGTTCTAGTACTCATACAAGTTTTACAGAAGTACAAAATTCTACTAATTCGCGATTTTCTAAACTGTTTATTCATTTCTTCATTTATGGATGCAGGCAATCAAGTAACTAAAAATGTTGGCTGATCACTGTAAAATTAACATAAGTTTTCAATTTTCATGTCTTGAAAAATGGAAAAGTTACGAAAATTTCGACTGTGAACTTGAAGCGATGAGCCAAGACTCTGCCAAATTTCAGAAGTTGTGTTTAGTATTTTGTTTTGTAGTTAAACATTTGCCAAAATCATACACAGTAGTTCTAAATCTGTTGAATGAATAATTTCGTTCCATACTTCATGAAAGTGATGCAATTTATAGTTTACCGCAAAAAAAAACAATCAATTACCATCGCGTTATAAAAAAAGTATTATTTAAAAAAATTCAAATCTCAGTTACTAATTGAAAATCACAAAAACCAAATACCATTACTTACAAACTTGAAAAATATGCAACTCTGGATTCTCAAAGTCGCAAAACTTTCAAATTCCGAAACGTCAAATATGTCGAAATCGCTCTCTTACAACTATAGTGTCGAAGCTGAAAAACTATGAAATCCTGAGGGAAAAATATTTTTCAAAACCCCTCCCGAAAATCTGTTCTGCCTACGTCCCTGTTAATGACCAAATTTTTGTAGATTTTTTTATCGTTGTTACCCATGTTTCACAAGCACCGAAAAAAGGCAAACATATATCTTTTCGGGGCTTGTAAAGCAAAGATTACAGCGATAGAAAAATCCAAAAAATTTTTCGTCTCGAACGTCTACACTCGAATTATGCCAAGTTTCATACAGTTGTAAGTCCAATTCGTTTCAAACTTAACGAAAGAATTTTTTTCTTTATCTTGATGATTCAAAGCCCCAGAATGCATAATTCCGACATGGCCAAAGTAAATGATACCCTCACCTTCAGTTACAGAGTAATTTGTAAAGTACACATTGTTAAGTGAATGCTTTGGGAAAAAAATAGTAGGATTGGGAAAACTGGTTCGGACGGAGTGACCCCGTGGCGTGTTAACTAGCAGTGGGTACTTGCATTTTTATTGGCTCGCTTTGAGGAGATAAAAAAGAGTGTCGAGGACAGCATCAAAGCGTTGCGAGGGATGTTCTCGGTGATTCTTCGGGAAAAGCGCGCAAAGTCCGGTCACGTGCAGCCGGGATCTCGACATGAAGTACGAGCATCGTAACCTTTGCACTGCACCCTCTTTTTCTCCCGCTCCATCATCGCGCACCACCTATATCGCCTCGCAATTCTCTCGCACCCTCGCAAAACCCGCGATGTAGCTTGTTATACCGCGTTCACCGTCAGCACTAACCGATGCAATATCCTCAAACGCCCCGCGTACTTTGTTGCTTCTCTACTCGTGACATTAATTTCCTTCTCAGACGAATGTCGCGACGTTCACTCACGGATTTACAACGACGAATGCGAGTATTAGATTCAGGAATGTAAGATTTCAAGCTCGCGCGACGTAGCGCGACGTAGCGCGACGTAGCGCGACATAGCGCGACGTAGCGCGATGTCGTTAATGAATAAAAGATAGGGGAAAATTACCACAGAGACGTGTTACATTGAAGAAACCTAATATTCATTCATACGCTTTTTTATTATATTTTCTTTTATACGGAAGCAAGAATTAATTTTGTAGATTTTATATTTCTGGGTAATTTTTTATATGATTGTTCAATTAATTTCACCTGGACAGAATCATTCAATGTACACTGTTAGAAATTTTTGTCTTAAATTCAATACAACGCGTATAACGCGAATTTCACATAACCTGTAGTAATAATGCATTGAAAATATACAAAATATATACACGCTCACATTACTGTAATATACGGGTGTCTTAAATTTTATACATCATGTGTGTTGAAATTTATACAAGACATTAATAAATACTTCTAGTATATTCCAGATGTATTTAAGTCAGATTTGTATCAATGTACTGATGTACTAAAATCATACAAAAATGTTTGAATCAAATTTAATACAAGTAATATATATTTTGCGTTACATTCCGACGAACCATGTCGACACCAAATTTTTTCTGTTAAAATTCTAATACGGAAAATTTTAATTTTGAGAAAAGATTTATAGAAAACATTCTCACGTTAAATGTCCTTTTCATTTATTTCAGTTGAAAGTATTTTGAATTTCAGCTGAGTAAAACACTTTCAAAGATGAATAATTTCTTCGGATTTTTTGCATGTAATATTCCATCTATCAGGTCCTTCATCCACCTTCACCTTAATATTTATATGGTTTTCACTCATATTTCAAGGACTTCCACAATAATTCGCATTTGAGAAAAAATTTGGTGTAGCCAAATAGCGAGCACAAGCCTAGTAACTAACTTGTGTGAAAAATGTATTTTACTCAAATAAGCGTCTCCAATTTATATACATTTAAAGTATGTGTATTATATTTATGTTTCAAATATCAAGTTTATGAAATTTCAGGTACATTTTGATACAGAATCTATGGAAAGTGTATTAAACTCAAGTAGATGTCTCTAAATCATACACTTTTAAAACATGTGTATCAAATAGACATTTCATACAGCTGGCTTACGAAATTTAAAGTACATTTTAATACATTTCGAATAAAAAGTGTATGAAACTTAAGAAAATTTCTGACAATGTAAGACCAAGGTTCAAAAATCCACTCTGGGAACAAGCTCTGTCTGATCTGATTTGTATGGGGATTATAATTTTCCGCGTTTTTGGAGACCAACAGCGCCAATTAGCCCAATAACTGTGGAACAAAGAATGTTGACACTATAAGAATCGAATCATAAAAATTATTCTACTTTTTGTCCATAATTCGTTTTTCTCCGTTTACTTTTCATTTCGAGCAATTTTTTTTGTTAATCAATTTAAGTTGTTTCAAATGAAATTAAAACAATAGACCTACATACCTATAGTATATATCGTTTGTGCTGCATTCTGAAATTTGGTCTCCTGCATAACAATAAATAAAAGTTGTTGATATTCAAACAAACGCAATAGGGAAAAACATGATGGCTTCATCAATATTCTCTGCGAGTATTAATATCTAAAAGCCTAGGTGAAGAAAAGTGCATTACATTGTCATGCTACACACTGGACAATTGACATCAGTCTGAAGATAAAAAATTGAACAGTAAACTAACCGTATGAAAAAAAAAAAAAATATTTTCAAGGCTCAAGATTGCAAATTAGAAAAAATAGTAATGACGGGCTCATACGTCCACTTTTGACGCTTTTTCACGTTTTCTTTGTTGTAATTGGGATAAAAAGTATACAAAAACCCGACGCCTTTTTTGAAGTGCATTTTCACAAGAGATTCCCTAATAAGATACTCTATATGCGTAGCAAAACTAAATTTCTCATCTATGATCGCACCTAAGTCCTTAATCCATGGAACCCTCTTAAATTCAGTTTCTTTCAGAAAGTAATCATACAAAAATTCCCTTTTCCTTCTTGCAAGAGACAAAACATTACATTTTTCTACACTCACTGGGAGCTGATTTACCTTGCAATAAACTACCAGGGGACTTATGTCACTTTGTAAACTTTGTGCGTGGAATTCATTCCTTACAACTTGCCAAAATTTACAATCATCCGCAAACAAGTGAAAAGACGAATTCTCGAAAACTGACGATATATGAAATCCGTGTAGATGACGTCTACTTGTTCCCATTCCCAAGTGAACTTCCAAGCTCATTCGTTGCTGTTCGATCAAACAACGCTCATTTTACGCTTTCGCCTTCATGACTACTCACCCGTAAAAATGGCGTTCCTCCATCGCTGACACCACCTGATCATCCGGAACCAATTATCCCCGAAAAACGAACCTCAAAATCGCCAAAACAAAGCGTCAGTCGGTAGGGATACTCGTGAATGAGCACGGCTTTTTCCGGCTGCCCATAAATATGCATGCACAAACGCTGATTTATTATCAGGCAACATATATGAAGAGTCAATTCGATTTGGGTGGCGGCGGGACAGGGCATGCTGCTGCTGCTGCTGCGTTGATTGTGCCCGCCGCGGGTCGGGACGGTGCAAGTGTGGCCACGTTTAAACGCGAATATCCTTGTTATAATATACCCGGTGTCCGTAAAATCCGAGAACCGCAAGCACCGCACAATCGGACGCACGTGACGCTCGTTGTTGCAACGCAGCGACGTGGCGGCACAAAACCGCCGAGCCCCCACGCCTCTCTCACTCTGGCTAATTTACTTTTTGTATTTTCCCTCCAAATTGAGCGCCAGCCCGACGCCCGCGATCTCGTGCTCCATTCGCCCGCGTCGAAAATGCCAATCCCGTCGGCCTTATTCCCTTTTATTCCCAAAATCGAACCGCTCTCTCTGCCACCGGCCATTTCGACTTTTTTGTTTTCATTTGCCGGTTCCCCGAGCGGAGATTCGTGGCGTTTTATTCCGAAGGTTTTGGTTTTGGAGTGTCGGGTATTAGAGCAGAGCTTTTTCCGGAATAAGCAAATGGAGCTGCGAAGTTTTCATGCGATTTGAACTTGGAACAGAATTGTTGCTCTTGCAACTCTCTCAGTTCGAAATAGTCAAATTTTGACTATTTGAATTAGTCATTGATGTTTTCACTACTCAAATAGTCGTTTTCGCGTAATTGACTGCTAACAATAGTCAAATTCTACTATTTTAGTAATCATTTTTCAACTAAATACAAATAGTCAATTTTTCTGACTACCGAATTAGTCAAATATTGACTATTGCAATTAGTCATTGCAGCTTTGACTATTTGAATTAGTCGAATAATGTTTGTACTAGTCACATCGATACATGGAAGTACTGATGCTTCACATAACATAGCATAACTCGAGTAGTGTAAATTAAACAAACGAAAGTCGCACGTGTCACGCATTCACGTGTTTCGTCGCCGGTTCACGCGCGCGTTCGTGATTTTCATTGTCGTGTTGTCCAGTGTTCTGTGCAAGACGCAAGTATTACTGCGTGGACTTCGCTTCAACAATTTTTGGGTGAGTTTTTTTTTCCCAGGGCGCGGCCCCCTGGATGTCCGAAATAGGCCATTTTTTTTAAGCTGCCTTACTAATTTGAATTTTAATCAATTTACACGCTCTTTCCTGAAAATCAATTTCCATGGGAAATTCCTGATGGTCATGAATCAGGAATTTAGTAGTCGAAATATGACTACGTAGTCAAATATGACTACGAAATAGTCAAAATTGACTATTTCAATTAGTAAATTTGACTTTTTCAATTAGTCAATTTGATTATTTCCAGTAGTAGATGCTTGTTGACTAATTGAAATAGTCATTTTTGACTATTTACTAGTAGCCTTCTTTTGACTAGCCAAATTAGTCAAATATGACTACGAAATAGTCAAAATTGACTATTTCAATTAGTCAATTTGACTTTTCCAATTAGTGAATTCGACTATTTCTCTAAGTTGAATTTTGAAAATTTCAATTAGTAGAATTTGACTATTTCCAGTAGTAGATGCTTGTTGACTAATTGAAATAGTCATTTTTGACGATTTACTAGTAGCCTTCTTTTGACTAGCCAAATTAGTCAAAAATGACTATGAAATAGTCGAAATTGACTAATTCGAACTGAGAGATAAGAAAACGATTATAACATCGCTAATCGCTGGATAGAACTTGGAGTTGCGATTTTCTTCATTCTGAGGGTAGAGTGACGCTTTCCTCCCCTTAAATCAAGCGACAGAGCCCGGCTGTGCCGCTGACTCATCGTCTAAGTTTAATTAATACGACCCTATCATATCGACTGATGCGACACGCTCGATGCAAGCGATAGCGTAAAACGTAAACTCCCGGTAATTTAGCTTCCATTCCATCAAAGCCCCCTGATTCCCGTCCAAGTACCGAAAGCTCTATAAAAATCGCAATCGCACTGTCCATGCTCTTTGTTTTGCGAAAGGAAGGGGGGGGGGGGGTGTCTAGGGGCGAAGCCACTCCCAAGATTCGAAAAAGATCAGTAATGTCAACAGGCACGTAGGCAGAGAGGGGTTTTGGGGGTTCAAACGTCTCCAGAAATTCTGATAAAATCGATGAATATTTCATGTAAAAATGAAAAAAGTTACATCGACAAACAATAAAAATATGTTAGATGAAACGCATGAAAACGTTAGCATGAGATGTTTGATGAAAAAGAAAGAATTATCAAGACGTAGCATTACGTGGAAAATATATTGTAAATCAGAAAAATTGTTGCAACTCAGTGAATAAAAAAAAAAAGGAATAAAATTCTACGAAAATGCTAAAAATTTACAAAACTTTGAATCTTCGATAATCAAATTCTATGAATCTATATAAAATCCGTAGATCTTTCGATTTATACAAACTTGAAAAGAATAATGACATTAATCAAATTCTATGAAAAAATTTTTCTGTAAAATCTCGACAAATGCCTCTACGATCTATAAATTTGGAATTCTAGAGCATCAAATCCTAAATATACTATAAATCTATAAAAATTCTAGAAAACACAACAAAATCTTTAAAATTTTTTAAAAATACGAAAAAGAATAACGATATGAAACTTGAAAAATCTATATCAATGTGTTTTTTTTGATTTTGTGTATGTGAGTGTGATGTATAAAAGTACTTGAAAATCCTCCAGGGTTTTGTATATTTCATTATAAAAATGTGAAAAATAAGTTTACTAGTTAACTTGCTTACCAGTTTACTAGTTTACTGAATAATTAATTTAATTGTTAACGAGTTTGCAAACCTACTATTTCTTTTCGACTTGTTTACATTTTTACAATTTCAGAAGTTTATTAGTTTGCTAGCAGAAAAATCATGTAGAAATAATTTTCTTCAAAATTTAAAGAACCTTCTCTCCTGGAGCGTAATTAAAAAAATAATACTATGAATATATCTAAATTTGTAAATTATTCTAGAAATTCATATAGAAAACAAAAAGTATACATCCAATTCAATTGATAAAATTCGCACAATTCAACATACTTTTAATTTTATAAAAACCAAAAAAAATGTAAAATTTAAGTATTGAAATTCCCAATAAAAGAAATTGTCGTATGGAAAATCAATTTAAATTCTGAAAATCGTTAGGAGTTTCAATACCATAGCATTAATCTTCAAAAATCTATAACGTGGTTAATAGAAATATTAGAAATATATAAAAATACCAGAAAATACTTGTTTACAAATTTACATTTTCAGTTGGTTACTAGTTCACTATATATCTTGAACACAGAAAAGTCATATGAAAATAATTTTCTTCGAAATTTAATAAAACTTCTCTCCTGGAGCATTATCATTAAAATATTAACATAAATATACATAATTTTATAAATTATACTAGAAATTCGTATAGAAAACAATGAATATACATCCAATTCAATTGATACAATCCACACAACTAAACATACTTTTAATTGTAAAAATATCAAAATAATATATAGAAGAAAAGTATTGAAATTCTTAATAAAAGAAACCGCCATATGGAAAATCAATTCAAATTCTTAAAATCGTCAGAAGTTTCAATACTATAGCATTAATTTTTAAAAATCTATTAAGCGATGTGTAGAAATATTGAAAATATATAAAAATACCAGAAAATACTACAAAATTTTACGAATAAGATACCATACGGAAATAATATTAATTTATAATGTACCTGTTATCTGTGTCGTTAAAATTTGCTCAAAAATCAGTTCAAATATATTAATTTTTCAGAAGTTTGATTCCTACAGCATTGAATTTTAGAAAGCTTTATAGAAACCCGTATTCCATTTAATATCAGATAATCCTGAATGTGGTATAAATACAAAAAGTTATTTAAAATATTCAAACCTCAGTTATTAATTGAAAATCATAAAAATCTAATTCCATTATTTACGTACATGAAAAAGTGAAACTCTGGATTCCAAAAGTTGTAGAATTTTGAAATTCTGAAATGTAAAATATTCCAAAATCACTCTCTTGGAACCATAGAGTCGAAGACGAAAAATCATGAAATCCCGAAAGAAAAATATTTTCCAGAAAAACGCTTCCCGAAAATTTCTTCCTACGCCTCTGAATATGAATATATACCTAGTACAATTTTGCCCACAAAGTTCATCCTCTCATTCGATCACTTAAGAATCCGCGTTATTGTTTATTTCATCCGAACCTTGAACATAATTCAGATTGAAAATTTCGTCTTAGCGTTGGAACCATCTATTTACTTCTTCCCTTGGTTGTATATAAAGCAAGGGAAATAATATCCAGAAGATAGGTATCAACGGCTTCGCTCATTGTCCAATGCTTCCAAGAGTTTCGCTGGCTTTTTCGACTCTCCTTATCTAGGCCATCCTTTACTTGTTAGAATCAATTGGATGTTCCATTCTTGGAAATAATCCATAAATACATGGTCTCGCTCAAGGCAACAGTTGAGGATAATCTGCGGTTGGAAAAGTTCTGCTCCACGAAATGACAATGCCCGCGCAAACAATTTCGATCGGGAAATTTTTCCACGACACGTTTATCTCTTCGCGTGTGCAAGTGAGCTTTTGGGGAGAACGAATTCGATCGATTTTAGTTGAGGTTGATCCATAATTGTTGTCTGATTATTCTTCAAGAAGAATGGATTTTTGTAAAAGAATACTTGCTTAGTTTCCAAAGTAAAAGCTCGTCGCTAATTATTCCCGGAGCACCTGAAGATGATCTGTTCGAGGGAGAATAAGTAGGTTCCGCGGGACTGTTAAGAGCCGAAAGGAGTAAACGCGAGAGGCAAAGATACGACAGGTCCTGGCGGAATTCAAATGAGCATGATAAAGCAAAGTGAGAAAGAGGGCAGCGTCTGCTGGAAAATGGCGCGAGCCTTTTCCCTCTTTCCCTTCGCGCCCCGTAAAACGAGCGGCAGAAATGAGAGATGTAAGGTAATTAAAGCGAACGTGCGCCACCTTGTAAGAGATTTAAAAGCTGGCAACTTTTTATGATTTACATTCCTTTCATTTGGACGCACGTTCACAGGAACACGCCGCCGCCTCCTATGCCAATTCCCTCCCACTGCCACCTCGTCCAACTTTTTTCCCTTTTTTCTGTCCCTCTCGAACGCGCTTATTTGGCCCTTTTTTCGTCGGGGATAGTTCCATCGGAGGTTTTTTCGTTCTTTTTTTCGGGCTTCTTTATTGTGGAGAGGAATTTTGCATTCGAAAGAGAGGGAAATTACGAGTGTTGGGGGGATTTTCGGTGAAGGTCGAATTCGGGAATTGAGGGAATGACGTACCTTTGGAATGGTTTCGGAACGAGTCTACCTTGGTGGATAATTCGCGTGATACAACATTAACGAGGTGCATCCATGAAAAAGTTATTTCTGTCATTCAAGCATGCGGCGTAACGAAGACCTGACATGATACGTAGAGAAGCGAGAGAAATGTCAAGTCGAATGGGATACATGTCATGAGGTGACAAGCGGAACAAATGGAATCTGAACCAGCGATTCTCCTGTGTAAACTGCTTAGGGCGAAGGAACCCAATGTGCTTCCTAACGTGAATCATTCGTGATTCGATAAACGATTTCTCTTCAGGATCATTGTTCTGTGGATGATACGTTGGATCATAGACAAACAGAAAAATGATTTAGGGACGTTAGTCTGTTGGTTATTAATTTTGTAAGCATACAATTGTGAACTGAGAAAAACTTAACGTGTGACGATAGCAATAACGGGTTCTTTTTGGGCACACAAGAAATTGCTGTAATCCCAACAGAAATTAATGTCAGTGACGTAAGTTATTGGATATTATTGCACAGAAAAATGTTTAATTCATCCAATGAATATTTTACTGTCCATATATCGAATAAAAAAATTGCGTCAGTTCAAAAACTCGCGACAGAAGTGAAACTTCTCACGGTGAACTGCTGCAAGTTAAATTAAACATGAAATAAAGTTTGTTCAATTTTATGAGAAAAACAAACATGAACTGCGTTCAAAACTGTAGCTTGAAACAGATAATATGAAAATTGGAATTTTAAATGAATGAAATTGATATTTGAATTTTTAGTTTGACGACAAAGTTCCACTTTTCTTCCACATACGATTTGAGCTGTGGAAGAAAAGTGAATCTTTGTCGTTAAATTTCGAATTATGTATTGAAAGAATTCTATTTAAATTGTGAGCTAGTGAACTAGTAAACTACTGAAATCGTAAAATAGTAAAATAGTAAACTAGCACACTCGTTAAGAAGTAAATTAGTTATTTAGTGTACTAGTACACTTGTCAAATTTGTAAACGTGAACTGGTAAACTAGTAAGCTAGTAAACTGGTAAACTAGTAAGCTAGTAAACTAGTAAGCTATTTAAATAATATTAATGAGTTAGTAAACTGCTGAGTTACTTAAATCAAAACTCAGAAGCTGGTCAGCTAGTAAACTAGTAAACTAGTAAGCTCGCTAACAAGTAAATTAGTAAACTGGTAAACTGGTAAGCAAGTAAACTGTAATACTTGTAAACTGGTGAGCTAGTAAACTAGTAAACTGGTTAACTAGTAAACTATTAAGCTAGTAAACTAGTAAGCTATTTAAATAATATTAATGAGTTAGTAAACTGCTGAGTTACTTAAATCAAAACTCATAAGCTGGTCAGCTAGTAAACTAGTAAACTAGTAAGCTCGCTAACAAGTAAATTAGTAAACTGGTAAACTGGTAAGCAAGTAAACTGTAATACTTGTAAACTGGTGAGCTAGTAAACTAGTAAACTGGTTAACTAGTAAACTATTAAGCTAGTAAACTAGTAAGCTATTTAAATAATATTAATGAGTTAGTAAACTGCTGAGTTACTTAAATCAAAACTCATAAGCTGGTCAGCTAGTAAACTAGTAAACTAGTAAGCTCGCTAACAAGTAAATTAGTAAACTGGTAAACTGGTAAGCAAGTAAACTGTAAAACTTGTAAACTAGTAAGCTAGTAAACTAGTAAACTGGTTAACTAGCAAACTAGTAAGCTATTTAAATAATACTAATGAGTTAGTAAACTGCTGAGTTACTTAAATCAAAACTCATAAGCTGGTAAGCTAGTAAACTAGTAAACTAGTAAGCTCGTTAACAAGTAAATTAGTAAACTGATAAGCAAGTAAACTGTAAAACTTGTAAACTAGTAAGCTAGTAAACTAGTAAACTAGTAAGCTAGTAAACTAGTAAGCTATTTAAATAATACTAATGAGTTAGTAAACTGCTGAGTTACTTAAATCAAAACTCAGAAGCTGGTCAGCTAGTAAATTAGTAAACTAGTAAGCTCGTTAACAAGTAAATTAGTAAACTAGTAAACTGGTAAGCAAGTAAACTGTAATACTTGTAAACTGGTGAGCTAGTAAACTAGTAAACTGGTTAACTAGCAAACTAGTAAGCTAGTAAACTAGTAAGCTATATAAATAATACTAATGAGTTAGTAAACTGCTAAGTTAATCAAATCAAAACTCAGAAGCTGGTAAGCTAGTAAACTAGTAAACTAGTAAGCTCGTTAACAAGTAAATTAGTAAAGTAGTAAACTGGTTAACTAGTAAACTAGTGAGCTAGTAAACATAGTAAACAAGCAAGCTCCTAAACTAGTAGACGAGTAAATCATTAAGCTAGTAAACTAGTAAGCTAGTAAACTAGTAAATTTATTTTCCACATTTATCTAGTATAATGTACGAAACCCTGGGGAGTTGCTAAAATTTTTATAGATGACCTATATTTTTGTAGATTGCTACATAAGTTAAAAAACATTGCTGGTTTTAAATGTGAATTTCGATCTGTTATCAGTGATTTCGAGAAACAATAATAAAATCACATTCATATCGATTTTTCATGTTTCATATCGTTAGTCTTTTTACGAATTTTTAAAATAATAGAAATATTTTGTGACGTTTTCTAGAATTTTAATGGATTCATAGTAAATTAAGAACATGATGCTCTAGCATCCCAAAATTTATACATAGATCGTTAAGGCACTTGTCGAGATTTTTCAGAAATCAGTTTTTCAATAGAATTCTATTGATTTCACTATTCTTTTAAGGTTTGAATGAATAGAAAGATTTTCAATGTTTTTATATGGATTTAATATAGCTTTCTTGAATTCGATAATGTAAGATTCAAAGTTTTGTAAATTTTTAGCTCTGCAACAATTTTTCTGATTCATATTTACTGCGTGATCTTTATTGATTATATACTGGCAAAGTTTTCATCATCTTTTTGTAACTTACATTTCCATCGTGCATCGATGTAATTTTTTTCAATTTCACACGAAATCAGAATTTTGGGAGGGGTTTGAACCCCCAAAACCCCCCTCTGCCTACGCACCTGGAATTTGTTCTAGAGTTTGTTTGCGCATCGTGAATACGATTAAGTTTGAACCAAATGTTACCTCATACAGATGAATTCAAGTTTGATATTTTAGACAGCGGAAGATATTTCTGAGACGCTCGATGAAGAACTTTGCACAGTAATGAGAATCGTCATCCCCAGAATCAGATAATTCACAATAGTTTGTGGGAGTCCGATCAATGGGTCGGATATACATAAAAATAGTGGTGTGGAGTTGCATGCTTCTGGGGTTGGAAGGTGGTGGGAGAGACTAGTCAGTTCATGCATATGCTACAATCTCATTTGACTGCGTAATCGCGTTCTGGCCCCGCAGGATTATCGTGTCAACATTATTCCTCTTTCGCTATATTTTTAAATCCTCATGTTTCCATGAAGGTAATCTTCATTGCGTTGCTCTTTTGAAATCTGTAACGTCGTTCTTATTCCATGCGGTTTTCGGCAGAAAAACGAGCTCGATAAAAAAGCCGACAAGCTATTAAGAGTTGGAAGGAAAAATGAGCCTTCACTATAAATACACTGAATCATGGCGATCTTTTTATGGAAATAATAATGAAGCATAGATTACTGACACCAAGACACTTGCTTTCTGTACTGAGCCTCGATGAAAGCACTTTACGGAATCGCCAAGCAAACTTTCTTGGTCGATCTCAAAAATGCATGTGAAAATCGGCACTGGAGGCGGAAAAGTGGAGCAAGTCGAAAAGCAACACTCGGACGAATTAGTCGATCCGGGCATTTTCGAAAGAGAAAAGATTCGAGCGGGTCTATTTTCGGGCGCTTTAAAAATTCACACGTTCGCAGGTATTGAACAGAAACTGAAATCCGCAAGAGAAACTGCGGAATGGCTCGTAGATTACGTTGAATAAGTAACGACCGATGCCGCGAGCAGTTTAACCAACATTTTCGTCCCTCAAAAATCGATGGATGGAGCGTCGCGCTTTCGTGCTATTCGGCAAATAAATACCAAGCGTAATAATGCGGCGAGGCTTCGTTAGGGCAAACGAAATTATCGCCATCAAGAGCAGTGTTCCGTCAATCAGCTTTCTCACAAAAAGCTCCAATTTTTCATGCAAATCATCGTTCGAGTTATGGAAGACTGTTTTTGCTGTAACGTCGTTATTTCACATTTGAGTGACTTGGCTGTGGCACAGAATCACGAATGTTTTTCTACTTTGCAATTACACGTGAAGCAGCGTTGTTTCACGTTTCGCGACAAGTTTTGCGTTTGTTTGTGCTGACGTTTACTCGCGTGTTTTGCGGGTTTTAATTGTATCGCGGTTACGTTGGAATAAGTATTATAAAAAACGTTGGGTGGTGGGGGGAGTCGTTGCGGAATCGAGGGAATAATGAGGATGTAATATATTACAGATGTTGTTGGGATATTTAAGGGTGTCTTATGGTTTTGTGGCTTTGGAGAATAGGTTTTTTCTTGTTGCGTATTTTGAATCTGTATGGTATGAGGAATTTTTCAATTTGAGAAATTGTGATTCTTAGACAGTTTACTAGATTCACGAATTTTCCACGATTTACCATATTTATAGTCATTTTCTACAATTTTGCATATTTTTAGAATTTTGCTGAATTTCGGATAACCTTTGGAATTTCCAATGTTCGTCAATTTTTCTCAATTTTTGGAATTTCTGGATTTTCCTCAAGATTCCAAAATTATCGTGTATCTCCGTACGAAAAAGATCTCAAGATTTTAAAAATTCCAAGAATGTTACTCAGTCGCTGCATATTTACAAAGTTTGAATAAATTTCCCACAATCTGCACAGTTTATGGACGCATTTTAAAATAATTTTTTATTTTTCAGGTTTTTCTTAATAATTAACGATCTATGAGACATTCAAAGTTTGCTCAATTTTCATCGAAATTTCATTCATTCAAATTATATTCGATCAAAAAAAGGTCTTCAAATTAATGCATAGTAGTAAACGTTATGAATGTTAAAACATTAATTTATTCAACTGCCTGAAATTTTAAGTAGTTTTTAATAGATACTAAATTTTTCAGATTGTCATAAAAAATAGAAAAAAACCTTCATGTTTCAGATATGAGAAAATTCACGTACTATACACAATTCATTACAGTTTTATAATCTTCTACACATTTTTAAAATTTTTCGGAATCGTTAATAATGTTCGGGGTTTCCAGTGTTTTTTTTAATTCGTTAAAATATCAAAACACCAATGAATATAAAAACTAATGAAATTTTTCTGAATTTCGCAAAAATATTACTAAATCATCTTTGATTTTGTAATAAAAAGTTCTCTTAACTTTTGAAAAAGAAAATTAAAGAACACCATCAAACTTATTTCGAAGAAATATGATGATGAGCAAATTTACTGAAATTCTACGAACTTTTCAAATATTCATACAATTTCACGCAATCCTTAGAATATTGAATACTGTTTTTTCAATAGTGAATCTGGGATATTTTTAATTATATACGAACTATATAAATTTTCGGAATTTAATTAAAAATTTTGATGCAATTTTTATGATTCCTCGCATTCCTCTATTTTTTCAGATTTTTATTGAAAAATTGAAAAACATCGCGTGTATTTTGAAAAAATGATAATGTATACCATCAACAAAATTAATGTAGATATTTTGATATTTTACAATTAAGTATTTTTTAATTCTAGAACTGCACGAAAAATCTCTAGAATTTTCATCAAATACTCATTGAATAATTCGAAATTTCTAGAACTTCAAATTTACTGCACACTTTAAAAAATTTTTCAACTCTCTGAAAATATTTCTGTGAGTCATGTAAATTTTTTTTAACTTTTGACTACTCCTTTCAATTTCCTAAAATTTTACTCGAAATATAAAAAAATTGCTAGGCATGTTTCGCAAAAATACAATTACGGACACGATGTAAAATATGTATTCATAAATTTCTTTGAAATTCTACGAATTACTTAGGATAATTTATAGAACATGATATTCGTCAATTTTTCTCAAAAGTATGTAAATTTATAAATTCAAAACATAATACAACTTGTAAAAAATCTATTAATTTTTCATGTATTCGTCAAATCAGCGAAGATTTGTCGTATTTTTTGTGAGTTCTCCAAATTTTCCCGGGTTCTATTTTCAAAAGAAAAAACATGATTATGTACATTTTGAAGAATTACGTACACTCATAAACATAATTCAAAAAATTCATCAACATATACTAAAATTTTACAAGTTTTCAGAGTGTCATGAAAATATTCATAATCTTAAAAAAATACAACATTTTTCGTAATTTTCGGAATTATACAGAACATATCAGATTTCGATTCAAAAATCGAAAAATATGATGAGACAAATTTGCAAATGAAATATTATTAAAGAACCTTTTGTACAAAACAGAACAACATTTCTCGTAAGTTTACAAATTTGCCGACGTTGCTAGAATAATCGAAACTCTGTAAAATTTTTAATCTTGGCACGAAAATATTCATATTTGAAAACTCACTTTATTCACTTCCTATTCACTATTACTACCTTCAAATTTTCAGGCCTCTAGTAAAAATTCAAAAATATCACAATAAAAGCATGAAAAAATTTTGATAATGATGACCCCCTCCCCCTTTTCATTGCCTGAGTCTCAATAACTACTGACCCGCAAAAACTACGTCTTGCGATTCTCGTTGCCCAAGTTTTTCAAATCGCATGGTGATTACGAAGTTGGAAACATTACGAAGGACAAAAAAACATACGTAATGCGCGACGAAACGTGCATGCATTCTTTGGGCTTGTATCAAGATCGAGGAAAACACGAAGGCTCTATGTTGTTGATCTGCGCTAATGTTGGAGCGTGTAAATCATCGAGCAATACCTGCAAGTTTTGCGATAGCGTTTCACGCGCTGGGCGAGCATATTTTTTGATAAGTCGTTTTACAGGCGGATGGATCTCGGCGCACGCGAAGCCCTCGATTCCTCGCAGAAAAGCGACGTCGTCGAAACAAATGACTTTTTCTTTCGCCGCCGACGAGTACTTTTTTCGCCTCATTTCAATTACTCGAAACATCGCGATACGACCAAATGAATTCTCGGCTTCCGCAAATTTACTTTTTCCCGCCGGAGTTTCGGTGCCAAAGGTTCTTCTACTGGTCTGACCATACACCGTGTTCTCCACTTGAATCTGCATTTCGACGTTTTCCTATCTTTAAACGTGACTTTTTAACTGGAAATTTTTGGACTCGGAGTTTGGTTTTGGGAATTGGAAAGCATTTGAATGCTTTTGACGAGGGTGGGTACGAGATTTAGGAAATTTCCATGAGGAACAGTACAAATCATCAAAATTTGGCAGATGCTACCAAAAGTCGACTTGAATTACGCTCGACTGCCCTTAATCAAAATTCATAACTAATATTATCCAACCAATCCCGCAAACAAAACTCGTGAATATCTGCGTATTTTTAAATACGTAAATACATCTTGCGGTCTGTTTTGCATAAGTTACTGGCGAAACCCACTCGGATCGATCGCTGCATATTTACGCGGGCTCAATCTGGATTAAACTGTCAAATCGAATTGGTTCATCGATCTATCCGGACGCCCCCTTTTTCTCCTCGAGGGAAAAGCGTCCAATTTATGGCATTGTCAAAAAGTGGGGAATTAAAGCGCAATCAAATGTCAATAATTCGTCAAGCGCTCGCGAGCGCCTCGTCGAATCGGCAACTAAAGCGCCATGTTTATTTATTTCGTCTCGGAAAACACGTGGCTCGTTATTGCGAAACAAATGAACATCGTTTATCACTCTCGTGCCGAACTTGACTCACACGGGCGTTGCTTCCTCGCCTCGTTGAATATGCATTAACATACAAGCGTTACCGTGTATTTTACAGCTTTTCCGCATATTCCGACAGCAAGTTTTCGACAGAAGTTGCTTTGGTGTCTCGAGTTTCTAGAGGAATCTGTGATTGAGTTGATGAAATCGATGAGATATTAATTTATACATCAATTTAATGATCATTTTCTTATTTTTCATGTAGTTTGACGTGTTCATGCAATTTTGAAAATGACGATTGAAAAATTTGAGACCGAAATACACAAGAATTTTCTGGAAAATCTGCCTTCCCAAGTAGAAATTGACACGAGTTTTACTCTAGTAACTTGTGAATTTTCCTTGTTATATTGTGAGGCTTTTTTGAGGAAAAATCGAGAGTAATCAGAAAGTAATGTAATGCCACTCCATTTTCTAGTTCTTGTTTAGGCAATGTCAAGGCTACTGGTTCGGAATTCCATTTACTTCTCAAGACATTACAAGTTACTAATCCGCGAAAGTTATTAATTTTTTTCGATGCAAATAAACATTAATCTCGACTTTTTCAAGTGCACATTTCTTTGACATAAATTAACTTTTTTCCTGAAATGATATTTTTTTTAAAAATTCATAAATGCAACATATATTTCATTAAAAAAATATAATTTTAACAAAGTTTCCAGATTACATGTTTTAAAATTAATTCTTGTCAGAGCTGGAACTTGCAGATATTCAAGCTGGATCGTCCGATACATTAGATTTATTTTCTGAAAAAACACCTTTTGATACGTTACTATAATCCAAGATAAAAGAAAATGAAATAATATACAAGAATTTATATGATGCATCTATTTTATTTTTTTATACATTTTTTAAATTTTTTGTGAATCATTGTAACTTATGTTATTTATACATGTGTATGATTCACATTTTTTTTTCATATTTTCAATATCGATATTTACATTAACATTAACATATCACTAATTTTATTTATATTGTTCCTTGTGGAATCATTACAATAATTTATCAAATATTTATCTGTATCATTTATTGAATATGTTATGATTTTATTCATACATTTCATGTTGACACATAGTATATGAACATGCTGTAGAATATTATATATTTTATTCTAAATAAATATGTAGAAAATTAGATGTGAATATATTTGTACTTACAATAAAATATTAGTATAAATTTAATAGGAATATGATAATCAGTACATATTATGTTAAGTATATGAAATATGATATGATAATTTTGTAATCTATGGTTAATGATGTAGAATAGATGAAATTTTATTTCCAAAACCATTTTTGTAGACTCATAAATATAAATACATATTATATATGCATTACCTCTGCTTATATGATTTTTCTGATATCATTTTTTTATTACTTCTTTTATCGTTCTCTGTTTCATGTATAATCATTTATAATATATATTTATATCCATAGCATATTTCACGTATATGAGATATGCATTTATATATTATTTATCATTGAATTATCAATATAACTGAGTGCATACAATAATTAATAAAGAAATTTGTGTATATAATAAAACTCAAACATAAATACAAATAAATTTAAATTTTAAATTGTTATTTAAGGTAGAAGGTTCAAAAGTTTCAAATATTTAGAGCTCAAAAGGTTCTAAAGAAGTAATTGTTTCTTTACAATCTGATATTTATAATGTGCATACATTTGAAAAAAATCATGATAGCAAATTTATAAAAACCCTTCAATATTCTTTAAAAATTTTCTTTATAAATGGGAAGGTTTTTAAAGTTTCATATCTTAAAAAAACAAGGAATTGAAAAAGAAAAAATAAATAATTCAAATAAATATTGAAGTTTAAAATTTTTGAGGAATGACATTTTAGAATTCAAAATGTTAGGGCATTACTATAGTATTTTTAGAATATTAAAAAGTATTCATAGTAATATTTATTACAATCAATTATTATGTATCACATTTTATATTGTATTATAGTACGATTATAAATACTATAAATACATATAGCAGTAATTGCAGTGGTATTTTCTAGCATTTATAATAATATTTATTCATTATTTATTTTCCAAATGTGCAGAATTTTTTTATTAGGTATATTATAGTATTTTAGAGAAATACCATAGTATAATCAATTGTTATAATCGGTAAATCCCCGAGCCCAAAATCAAAACACCAGATGTATCGTGTTTTGAAATGTTTTATTTTTCTCATCTTCAAGAAGAAAACTTTTCTAAGATTTGATTTCCAAGAAAAAATAAAATCATTTCGATAACCATTGAAATTACACCATCACCGAGCATCGAGTAACAAGTACTACAGTATTTTTACAAATTTCGAACGATCAAGCTTTGAATTGTACAACGTTAAAGTCAAAAAAAAGCTTGAACCTCGAATTCATCTTATTCGTACGTAGCATAAAGATTTTAAGAGCAATTTTTATTTCAATTCAAGTTTCCATTGCTTCAGTTTATTAGAGCCTTTCGTAATTCCCAATTTTTATTCTCCAATGTTCCCATGACAGCCCTTTGTGATAACCGCTGTAACCATGACTTTCGTATTTTAAAAAAATTGCCCACGATGGTAATCTCCGCTCTGTAAT
Organism: Platygaster robiniae; assembly: GCA_028476575.1. NCBI lineage: Eukaryota > Metazoa > Arthropoda > Insecta > Hymenoptera > Platygastridae > Platygaster > Platygaster robiniae. The sequence continues at coordinate 1,346,474 of CM052022.1, forward strand.
CTGCGAATCTGAAGCGAGCAACGAAAAAGACGGAGTAAAAGGCAAAAAGTCGATGAAGAAGCGAAGTTTCGCGAGTGAGATCCGAAACGGAATACCAATGGCGCGAAAAAGGCCTTTGGGTGGTTGGGGTGTAAAAAGGGGGTGGCCAGTGAATTTACGGTCAGTGTCCATGTGTTATTATGTCGAGCGTTCGATTGTGCACCGCAGCACGAATATAGAGAACAGCGGGAGAATTTACGGCGTGCTAGCACGAGCCTGCGTTTCGTTCACGCGCCGGGCTTACTTTTATTTTCGATATTTCCCGACCTTACCCTTTTTCCCTCGCGTAGGTAACGCGCAAATTTGATGGCGCGGGCGTAACGAGACCCAATAATACACTCCATCAAACCCACGAAGAAACTATGGATAAAGAGTTACGGAGATTTTACGGCCCCATTTGGCCCGAATATGCCCGCGAATAAACCCGGAACGGCCATTTTCGCGGGATAGCGTCACTTGATGAAATTTCATTATTTCTTACAGTTTTCTGGTTGCTATCGACATTCTCAGGGAGCTTGGGGTTGATTGAAACGGGTATCAGGAAACAGAAATGGGTAACAGAAACAGCCAAATGTGACCACGAGAAAATGCATATGCATTAGTTTCTTGAATTGTAATTTTATCATCTGGTTCAATTTTTTGGAATTAATCAGAATTGTCTGAATTAGAGACTTTTATTGGAAAATTTTTGTTTCTGAAATTTCAAAGATTACACGCAGTTTATGTAGTTCTACAGCACTTTCGAAATTTTCTGCGATCTACTAAATTTATGCACGTTTTCTGTAATTTTACGAATTTTTCAGAATGAATGGCGTTTTTAGAAATTTTGTATGTTTTCGGATTTATTGAAATTTTAAATGGACCTTTTTATTTTACAGTATTTGTGAAAATTTGGCTAACTAATGCAAAATTGCTCTTGATTTTTCAAAACTTATTGTGTAATCAAAATTATCATTGAAAATAAAGAAAAGGTTTTAAAATCTATATTTTGAAGAATTATGGTATAAAAATTTACAGAATTACTGAATGTATTACGGAATTTTAGGAAAATTTTGATTTTTCTATAATTATTACCAATCATCAGAATTTCTTGTGTTCTGATTTTCCAAAATTTTCGAAAATTCCAAAATTGTTCCAACCATTAAAAACATTTAAAATATTATGGAAAAAATTTTTTGCGATTTTGTAACACTTTCTGAATTTTAATAAATTTTTTCTGAACAAATTGAAAAAACATTATCCTATGCATATTCTAGTGAAATATCAAATATGATAATGAACACAATATCAACATATTTTGAAATTTTGCCAAAATTTCGAATGTTTTCTGATTTTTAAAAATTTTTAATATTGTAGACGTAATACAGACGATGATCAAAATTTTTTTAATTTATGAAATTTTTTTTAACTTGTCATCAGGAGTTTTCTTAATTTTCAAATACCTTACAAAGAATGTAATTTTTAGAGAAAAATATTTTTTCAAATATTCCTTTGCGTATTTCCGAAAAATATATTTAAATATACAATTCACGAAACTAATGAACACTCTGAAAATCTACAAAAATTTTGTTTGATTTTTTTCGAATTATTGTGAGTATTTGAATTTTGTAATAGGTCGTAATTTTTGAAATTTTCAAAAATTTTCAACATCACACCAGCTATTCAAACTTTCGAAAGTTCGAATTTCACTGATACTGAATTTCACTTTTACTGAAAGTAGAAAGTAAATTTAGTACAAATTTATACAACTCATGAAGACTTGTGATTTCTAAATACTTGTCAAGTATTTAAAATATCTGTTCAAAATATATAAAAATATCACAATGCACAGTTCAATGAAATATAGCAATGAACAAATTCGATAAAATTATAAACATTTTCTCTAATTCTACAAAAATGTTGGTTTTTTACGAATCATTGACATTATTATAATTTTCTGTGTTCTGTATTTTTCAAAATTCGCAAAATTTGCAACATCCTACAAACTTCTTCAATTTTCAAAATATTATGAAAATTTATCCAGCTCATTAGGATATTTTTTAATTTTCAAATACTTTTTGAATACTTGAAATATTTGTGCAAAATTTAGAAAAAAAAAACTATCGTTGATGTCCATGAAAACAATATTGTTTAACACGATGTACAAAACATTTTCTAAAATTCCACTAATTTTGCGATGTTTTTTCAGAAGTATAGACGATTTAAAAAATGTTTGATGTTTTTCAATTTATATAAAAATGAAATATATAAAAAGGCCTTTCAAATTTTTCCGAAGATTATGAAAATTTGTCCAATTTATGAGGAAACTTTGTAATTTTCTACCGTTTTTCATATTTCTAATTGTTTTACTTGAAGAACTGAAAACATAATCAAGCGTATTTCGGAAAAAACACGGTAATCAACTTTTCTCTTTCAATACTTGAGTCATTTACTACCACCTGAAAAAATCACTTTCTGCCGACCCTGATGAGTAGTGTATATCCGAGCCTCTTTTAAAAAAGTAAATTCTGGAAAATTGAAATCTAAAACTCAAAGAGCCGAAAATTTCAAATTCTAATAAATTGCTTCTCTTCCAAATCTGCATAGAACTCCAGAACTTTTGGTATTGACATAAGAAAACTGAAACCAAATTGTTCAATTCCAATAAACGTCATTATATTCTTCATATCGTAAAAAGTTTTGACAATCCCGTACACTGGGAGAAATTTCCTTTCTGTATGACAGACAAATTTCTATCGGTAACTATACTGTTTCTTCGAGAATTTCAAAATTTTCGAATATTTAGAGCTCAAAAGGTTCTAAAGATGTAATTGTTTCTTTACAATCTGATAATTATAATGTGCATACATTTGAAAAAAATCATGATCGCAAGTTTATAAAAACCCTTCAATATTCTTTAAAAATGTTCTTTATAAATGGGAAGGTTTTTAAAGTTTCATATCTTAAAAAAACAAGGAATTGAAAAAGAAAAAATAAATAATTCAAATAAATATTGAAGTTTTAAATTTTTGAGGAATGACATTTTAGAATTCAAAATGTTAGGGCATTACTATAGTATTTTTGGAATATCAAAAAGTATTCATAGTAATATTTATTACAATCAATAATTATGTATCACATTTTATATTGTATTATAGTACGATTATAAATACTATAAATACATATAGCAGTAATTGCAGTAGTATTTTCTAGCATTTATAATAATATTTATTCATTATTTACTTTCCAAATGTGCAGAATTTTTTTATTAGGTACATTATAGTATTTTAGAGAAATACCATAGTATAATCAATTGTTATAATCGGTAAATCCGAGCCCAAAATCAAAACACCAGATGTATCGTGTTTTGAATTGAAATTCTAATAAATTGCTTCTCTTCCAAATCTGCATAGAACTCCAGAACTTTTGGTATTGACATAAGAAAACTGAAACCAAATTGTTCAATTCCAATAAAGGTCATTATATTCTTCATATCGTAAAAAGTTTTGACAATCCCGTACACTGGGAGAAATTTCCTTTATGTATGACGGACAAATTTCTATCGGTAACTATACTGTTTCTTCGAGAATTTAAATAAAGTACAATAAGTTAAACAAATAGACAAAAAAAACTCCAAAAAGCCCACGGACCTTCCTCAAAAACTCGAAATCCAAGAATTTCTCAAAATCTACTTCGCGAACAGATAGATCTTTCAAAAACTTTCGAGGCAAACCCAAGTAAAACGTGAAAGTGAATCTCGTCAATTCGCTGCCAGGAAAGCGAATCGACCCGAAAAGTGATCGAAATTCCGAGCGAGGCTCGGCCGGAAATGTAAAGCACCTTGGAAAATTTAAGATCCACAGGTTACGTAATGCAGCGAGCTATCATAAAGCTGCGATCTTGTGTCCCAGTGATATAGCATTAGCATGCATAGGTTGGCGCGTTTAACAACCCTTCCCCGCAAGAGCTCCCCTTTTTCCTTCTCTTTTACCTTCCTCCGCTTCCGTCTCTCTCTTTCGCCCTTCATCCCCCTTCGTTCGTCTCCCATTAACCCGTTCAATCTGGTCCATGCGCGGGCCGAGTGTAGTTACGAGCCCACAACGTTTTTAGTCCACGTCGACCTCCGCACATCACATTCCTTCGTCCATAAATTCCCAGTCGAATAAATCAGGACAATCAAGAAATGAAAATTCATGAAATTGCACGATATTCCATTACCTTTCCAGGTCTTTACACAGAGGAATTCTTATTTCTCTGTTCCAGGCGAGTCTCAGAGTTCCTAGCATAGAAAAAAGCTGCGAACCATATTACTCCTGGGTACGTAAACTGCAGGAGTTTTTTATTCGGAACAAACTTTCTGCACAACTCGATGTGCATTTTTCGTCGTTACGCGCAATGATCACGTAGTTGTTTTACATGTTGATCCACTCGACGCTGGGAATATCGTTGAAAGTGGCGACGACTTACACCCAACTTGCATTTCACTCGAGTGAACTTGAGGAACCCCGCAACATTTCCATGCAAATATCTCGCACTTGCGAAAACACTCTGCGCTAGGATTCCGAAAAATAATGACAATCGAAAAAAATATTCCAACGTGATTCGTCGAGCTTGTCTCGTTGTTTTGAATTTGCTTCGAAAATGTTCAAGTGCCTGAAAAACGGTGTATAATGGGAATTTCCGGGATGTTCAGGAGCGTTTTATAGTTGGAAACGAAAGAGCGCAGGCTTGTCCGAGATAAGCTCCGACGGCACCCAGAGGAGTCGTCTTAACCAAATTTCCGCGATGAGGCAGTGCATACCAAAGCAGTTATGCATCGTTTCAGTCATGGATACACACTGGGGTCATTGGGCATGAATATGGGGCAATAGATACTAGCTGTAGCAGCGTTGAGATGGCAAAGATGTAACTCACTGTACGTGTAATCTGATGGACGGGGTCACGTGAATCTGCGGAATTTGCAAAATCAAATCTGAGATACCTCGGAATGACGAATTTCATACTTAAAAAAACCACAAGCAGGGGCAGTGGCAGAGGAAATGTACGGGAGGGGTTTTCAAGAGAAATATTTTTCCTCGAGGATTTCATTATTTTTCATCTTTGACAATATGGTTCCAGGAGAGCGATTTTGAAGTATTGAACATTTCGGAATTTGAAAGATCTACAACTTTTGGAATTCAGAGTCGCACATTTTTCTTGTTCGTGAATTATGGAATTAGATTTTTGTGATTTCTACAGAGCTTTCTAAAATTCGATGCTCTGGGAATCAAACTTCTGAAAAATTAACATGTTTGTTAAAAGACATGTTTTAAAAGGTACATTATCAATTTATATTTTTTTGTGTGGTATCTTTTATTCTTCAAATTTCGTAGTGTTTTCTGGTATTTTTATATATTTCCAATATTTCTATAGATCGCTTCATAGATTTTTAAAAATTATTGCTATAGTGTTGAAACTTCTAACGATTTTGGGAATTTAAATTGATTTTCTATACGACATTTTCTTTTCTCAGAAATTTCAATACTTTCATCCTATATTTTTTTATGTATTTCTACTATTGAAAGTATGTTGAATTGGGTAAATTCTATCAACTGAATGAGATGTATTTTATCGTTTTTTGTATAAATTTTTTGGATTGGTTTCTGAAATTATATATATTTAAAGTATTATATTGATACTTATGCTTCAGGAAAGAAAGTTTTATACGCTTCCGAGAACACTATTTCTACATGATTTTTTCGTATTGAGAGATATTTAGTAAACTACTAAACTAGTAAACAAGTGAGCTAGCAAAATACTAAAATTGGAAAATAGTAAAATTTTACTATTTTACAATTTTTGTTTTTCTTAAAACTATTTTTTTTTTCGGGATTTCATGATTAAAAATCATTGACGATATGGTTACAAGAGAGGGATGAAAAAAAACATTTCACATTTCAGAATTTCCAAATTCTACAACTTTTGGAATCCAGAGTTACACATTTTTCATGTTCGTAAATAATGGAATTCGATTTTTATGATTTTCAATTAGTAACTGGGGTTTCAATTTTTTTTCTAATACTTTTTGTATTGTATTCATACCACATTCGGAAATATCTGATTTTTAAAGTAATATGGGTTTCTATAAAGCTTTCTAAAATTCAATGCTCATCCAGGAATCAAACTTAAAAAAAAAGTATATATTTGAAATTATTTTTAAGCAAATTTGAGCCACACAGATGAAAGGTACATTAGATATTTATATTATTTTCGTATGGTATCTTATTCATGAAACTTTGTAGTGTTTTCTGGTATTTTTATATATTCCTGATATTTATATTTCTAACGATTTTGAGAATTTAAATTGATTTTCCATTCGACAGCTTCTTTCATGAAGAATTTCCATACTTTCATGTTACTTTTCTTTTGGTATTTCTACAATTATGAGAATGTTATAATAGCGTAACTTCTATCAATTGAATAAGATGTATTTTTATCGTTTTCTGTATGTATTTCTAGAAAAATATATAAACTTGCATATATGTATAGTATATTACTTTAGTATAATCATGCTCCAGGACAGAAAGTTTTATAAATTTATAAGAAAATCATTCCTACGTGATTCTTATAATATTGAAAGATATCTAACTAGTAAACTGGTAAGCGAGTAAACTAGTAAACTTATTTTTCACATTCTTCTGGTAAAAATACGAAACCTCAGAGGATTTCTAAGTATTTTTGTAGATTACATTCACGTACACAAAATCACCTAGAATCACATCCACATATATTTTTCATGTTTTATATCGCTATGCTTTTTTCGTACTTTCGAAAAATGTAAATGATTTTGTTGCGTTTTCTAGAATTTTTCTAGATTAATAGTATACTTAGGATTTTATGCTCTAGAATCCCAAATTTCTATATCGTAGAGGCATTTGTCGAGATTTTTTAGAAAATAGTTTTTTTCATAGAATTTGATTATCAAAGTTTTGTAAATTTTCAGCGTTTCGTAGATTTTTTTTTATTATTCACTGGGTTTCAACGATTTTTCTGATTTACAATATATTTTCTACGTTATTTTACGTTTTGATGATTCTTACTTTCCCAATATATTTATACTGCTAACGTTCTCATGCGTTTTTTCGTAACATATTTTTATTGTTTGCCGATGTACCTTTTTTAATGTTCACATGAAATATTCATTTTATCAGAATTTCGGGAGGGGTTTGGCCCCAAAACCCCCCTTCGCATACGCGCCTTGTCAGAAGTAACTTCCATTGATAACTGCAAATTTGAGCGAAGACTGTAACAATGACAGTTAAAGAAAAATCGAGATAATCATTGTTACAAATATTGTGCAAATTTTTCTCAGAGTAGCATAGTCATTGCAATGAGTCGAGTTATATTAATTGCAACGAGAGACCGTGGTTGAAGAAAACGCATTCGTGAGTTGTCGTGCGTAAATCATAATTATCGTCCCAATGAACACCTGGTTATAGGTGAATAACGATGCGGAAGTTCCGTTTGTTCGTCGAGGTACACAACATTTGCCAGCGAAATACGCTCTTACACACTGATGAGGCAAAGTTACACGGCCATGTTCTATAATAATCTGGAATCCAAGCGGGACTCTTACATATAACAGCACTTACACGACGAACTTGAGGCCGAATAGTTCAGCTATCAATACTTCCATGCATGACAAACCGTTTTACTTTGCTCGTGAGAGGAAATGCATTGATCGTGTTAAAACTAGACGAATTTCATTTCCCATCGGATCGCGTATTTTGGATTTTGACGTGGAATCGAGGCTGATTAATTAATGAGGATCGAGTCAGAAGCTTCAAAGAGTTACTCATTTTGCGGGAGTTTCTTGTTAATTTTTTGAATATTGAACTCACGTATTTGCAAAGCAGCAAAGTTATTATTACTAAACAATCAATTTATAAGAAATTATGCTAGACTTTGGTCTTGGAATTCAATTTAGCGTGTACACAGCCTTTGAAAAAATTTAGTCTTCAACATCGGAACGCAGTATCAAATAACTTCAATAACAATTAATTTGTATCGCGAAACCTATCAAATGATTTTAGCAAGAATTAATTTTAATTTTACTTCAGGAAAAAGTTCGGAGAGCTGTATGAAAACTCTACAGTTACATCGGAAAATCTTTCTAGTTGTTGAATGTTGAGGTAATATGAAAAATACTCTGAATATCCCAATGAAGTATATTTTTTCAGCTACTCCAAAAACATGTTTTTGTCCACATCAAAGTGGAGATGTTTATTTGTGAAAAAATCCATTACCTCAAGTAACCTCGGTAAAGGGCGATATCAGAATCCAATATAAAGCGATCTGGGTGAAATAAGTAATAAATTGTCGGAGACGCATTAGCGGAGCTCGATAATAGACCTCTCGGGGTCCCATTATCACTTGGTTTCACTTTGGCGAACGTAGCTTTGCCCGCTGGCGAATGGTTCGTTTCCCAATTGGCGTGGGCGACCATTCGCCGGCCGCTGAAACTACCCGGGCGACGACAGGATCCAGCTCAAGGTGCGAGCCCCGTACCTCCCGACCAGCATACGTAATTTGATTACTCCACAAATAACCAGGAACCATGGATTTATCTCCATGCGTCGCCCCTGTTTTCACACTGCGTCATTCCAAACTCGTTCCTTCCAACCTGAATCGCGGCCTTTCTGTCAAACATTTCCCCTTCAATCTTCCTCCTTCTTGGGCAACGGAAAATCGCAAGAGCCATCATCGCCCAGGCCCGTGCGCAGAAACCTGTATTTCGGGGGAGTTTTTTACTTTTGTTCGCAACTTTTCATAATACGAAAAGCTGTTCCATGCTCTGATGATAACACCATCAACAAAATCGTCCAATCCCGATCTCGCAGAGCCAATAAACGTAGGAAAATTCAAACTTGAAAGAAACGCAACAATTTTGTATAAGTCCATTTCTTCTCTTTCTGTATTTCGGCCATTAATTGGGCCCTCTTCAGGAAAAACATCGTCGAAATCCGGTGCATCTAAGTGATCGTATTCGAACAATGAAATCAACGAAAAATGTTTCTTAGGGATTAAACAACCATTGTTGAATAAACATGTCAATCACTATTATAAGCTCGTCAAAAACGACTATAGGTTTTGTTTAATTTTTGACGATGTTTTTCCTGAAGAGGGCCCAATTATTGGCCGAAATATAGAAAGAGAAGAAATGGATTTATACAGCATTGTTGTGTTTCTTTCAAGTTTGAATTTTCCTACGTTTATTGGCTCTGTGAGATCGGGATTGGACGATTTTACAACTTTTTTTAGTTGTACTTGTAGAATAACATGCGATTGACATTGATTTGGTTTGACAGTACATGGTCCGTTCATACTGATGTAGATAATAAATGTAGATGAAATAGGTGAACTAGTTATTAAATCATCATTAAATGATCAACAACTTCTACTCTATATATTGAATTTTTGTTGTTTTCATATTTAGATGTACAACAAATACATAAGAAATAAAGAAGAAACACTTTTTATTGCTACACTATACACATATTTTATGATTTAAAAAGTTACCCACTTTTTTTGAGAACGATTTGAATTTTTTTTTAATGTATATAGAACATAATTATATTACATGGAAGTTATATTATTGTGATAGCATATTTTTAACTTGAATATACAAATATTTTTTAGACCTTTCGCAACTTTTTTTTGAAGATGCTTGCAGTGACTGCAACGCTAATATGTACAATAAGTCAACTGAAATTATAATACCCAAAAACGTTACATTTCTTAGTGTAACGATAACAGGAACGATTTCCTTTTTTTTCGGAAAGAGTAACGAAAATCGTGTTATTCATTTCACATCTGTCTCATCAAGTTTATAAAACGATTTGTTAGTTTTTAAGAAATTTTTTTAAACTTAGGTATAAGTAATTTTTTTACTTCCTTACTTCCAGATGAAAATCGTATAATTTTATAATTTCTGGTGAAAAAGAGTGATTTATTAGTAATTTGTGAACAAATATCGACAATGAGCATACTTTTTCACTTTTATTGGAAATTTTCACGATTCTAACAATAAATTTTAGAAATCTGCACATAAATACATGAAAATACTGGGAACCTTAAGTCTTAGAATCTAGAGCAGGATCCCTAAAATCTATAGATCATGCTTGAAAACCTTACATTATTTTATGAATACAGGAAAAAAAATGAAATACGAAAAATAATTGATATTTTTTTTTTTTTTTTAAGGTATAAGGTTCTTCGAAAATTTCAGTAATTCTAGAAATCAAGAAACTCTGATTTCTCGAGCATTGAATTCTAATAATATATGTGTATAGAAAACCATAAAAATAATAAAAAAATGTTCAAATTATAAAAATCTGTTAAAAATTCAAAAAATATTGAAGACACTCTGAATCTGTAAAGAAACTGCTTTTCGGCAAAATCGATTAAAATACTGCAAATATTTAAAACTTTCACTTCAAAGAAATCAAATTCTTTGAATTCAAAGAGATATCTTTAAAAAAACTTTAAAATTTTACAAAATTCCATAAATACTAGAGAATGCAAAAAAAATACATGTATAGAAAATACATGTATATCTTAGAATATTAAAAATCTATACAACTTTCGAAACAAGAGCATCGAATTCCAGAAACTTATACAGAAATATACAAGAAAACTGAACAATCCTTCAAATCGTAGAAAAACTGATGAAATACGAAGGATCCTGAAAGAAATATGAATCTTTTGAGACACCTGTTTTTCGAATAATTCTTTTGGAACATGAAAAATTATTGAACTTGACATTTTAGAGCTCGAAATTCTCGAAATCCATGTATAAAAATTTATATTAAAATGCTTGAAGTAAATAAAATAGACAATCCTGTGACATTTTATGCATCCTAAAAAATACGAATCATTTCAGAAATACGGAACAATCCTTCAAATCGTAGAAAAACTGAAGAAATACGAAAAATACTAGAAAAAATGAAATATCTATTGAGACAGTTTTCTGTAAAATCCTTTGAACGTGTAAAATTTATTAAACTCCAAATTTTACACTTCGAAATTCTCGGGATCTATTACAATTCAAATGAAAATGCTAGAAGTATATAAAAATACTCGAAAATCCTGTAACATTTTATATATCTTGAAAAATACGAAAAGTTTCAGAAATACCGAACAACCCTTCAAATCGCATAGAAGATACATACGAAAAATGCCAAAAAGAAATAAAAATCTATTCAGACGCTTTTTTTGGAAAAATATCATGTAATGCAAGATATCAAAATTTATATCAAAACAAAAAAACCAATAATAGAAGCATTTCATCGAAATCGTTTGAATGATCTCGTGGAGGGGGTTCTAACCCCCAACCAACCCCCCCCCCCCGCCCGCACGGGCCTGTCATCACCCACAATTTTCAAATACAAAACCCCGAAACATTTTCTTTTTCTTTCTCAACAGAAATTCTCTCAACTAATTTTGATTTTTGAAGAAAAAATTATAAATTTTGTCAATGTATAACATGAAATTTTCTCTACAGGAATTAGAGCTAAAAAATTCCCTTTGCCCATAATAAAAAAAAGGCGTCCTTCTGGTTCCACTGGATTTTTCAAGCCGAGTTTCACGGCAACTCTCGATAGAAATCACGGAAAATTCGCGAGGGAAAAATTTCGCGAGGCTCCACGAAAACTCGACAAATTCACGAAAGCGCAAACACGCTTTTGATGCGCGTTATTAATCTTCCGCAAATTAATCTTTTGCCCACGCGTAGCCGCGAATCTTGGCTGCGCTGTAATTAAAGTAATGGAACTAGTACACATTAACGAGGCTGTAATTACTCGAAAACATAATTAAAACGTGGCTCGTACTAGTTGCGTTTTGGAATGTTATGGGCCGAGCTTTTTCATTGAAATGTTGTTCAAACGATACGTACTCATTCGAGACTTGAATGGAGTTTGCAATGTTCCTTATCAAGTTGTGAGGTTATTTGCTGGGCTGTGAAAGTGGTGAAAATTGTCGGAATGTGGTAGATGTGCACTTTTTTTGTAATCCAGTGACTTTTTTGCTAACATTCTCTGTTTACAGTTTCTTACTGTAAAAATTGTTACATTCGGAATATTCATCATGAGCTACATTTTTCTGAATCAGTATCGAGATATTTTTCAGTTGTTTTATTTCCAGTTTGTTTAAAAATGCCAAGGTATCAATTCGAGATCCACATTCTACACAACATTATTATTTATTCATGCCAATTAGTTGGCGAAGGAGGAAAATAAGAACAGCGCTGATTGTTGTTGTGTTGGACGAACGAATTCGATTACTTTTTAAATGCTCGAGTAATTGCTCGATCTTGAAGATGCAAAGTGAGTTTCTTGATTAGAATTCATGATTTGGGGGATCGCGTTTATAATGAGTCGGAACGGAAGCTGAGAAAAAAGGAAAAATCGTTGCATAGGAAACTGGAATAATCGCGTTAGTTTGTGTAACTTATTCAAGTCATTTTGCCTGTGGAATATTAATAATGAAAAACATTGAATTATTGAAATGAATTTTTGTGATGATAAAATGATTTTTAGAAAAATCAAGCTTTATCCGAATTTCAGAATTTTTTGAGCAGAATATGAAAATGATATTAGAAGAAATGATTTTATTTTGTCGATCGAAAATTCTACGTTCTATCCAGGTATTTTTTTTTTTTTTCGTCATTGTTAATAACAGTCAGTAATTTTCTACGTAAAAAAGAGATAATCTCCTTTCGATTTAAAAAACTGAAGCTTGAAACGAATCGAAACGTAATTATAAGATTATCATATTATCTGAGACTCCAGGAAAATTTGAATGATGTTTTTTATAGTTTGGCAAACTGAAACATAAAAAATAGTCAATATTCATGCATATTTATGGAAATAAAATGAAGATTATTGAGTTTTTCATAATTCTGAAATCTAGGAAACGGACTTTAGACATTTTCGATTTAAATTTTGAAAATATGACTTTTTTTCAAGAAAATTGCGAAACTTCGTCTTCTCTTGGTAATTTAGTTCTCTAAGTATTTCTAAACTTCAATAGATTTTTAACTGTATGGATTTATACATAGACTTCATGAATTCTACATTCCATAATATTGAATTTCATAGATTTTAGGGTTTTATACGATTTTTGAAAAAACTATATCTTTGTTAAATTTGGCTGCTGATTGCATTGCTTAGTTTGAGAAGTTTTTTTTTTTGCATTTTTTACTTATTATAAAATTTTGTTGAATTTTCTGGTATTTTCATGAATTTCTGATACTTCGATAGTTTATACATATATTGCCAGAACTTTACACCCCAGAATTCGTAGATTTATGATTTTTATCATTGAAATTGATTTTTGAGATACCAAGATAATGAATGATCTTAAAGTTTTCTCAAATCAAACGTATCATTTTGTTTTTGAATGTATTTATTCAGTATCTATACCATTTGAAGGATATTCTAAAATTTTATGAATTATAGATACATAAATTTATAGAAATAAATGCTATTCATATCAAAGTCATATTGATTCTTTTCAATTTCATAGAATGCATAAATTTCGAGTACCTCAAATATTTCTGCTCTTTTTATTATTATATTTTTTTTTAATTTTCGAATTTTTAGGTATGTGAAGCAATTTTTAGTATTTTTTGGCTGTAAAGTTTTTTCATAAGTTGCTTATGAGATTAGATTATTTAAGTGCTCTAAAACTGGAATTTGTATTAATTTTTATTAAAGCATTAAATTTTTCAGAAAACTGTATCTTTCTAGCTTTTAAAAACTCTATTTATATATCCTGAGCTTTCTCTATTCTATGTATTTTTTCAATATTTAAGTTATACGTTTCCTGTTGATTTCATGAATTTCTACTAAGATTCCTAAAATTGATTGCTGAAAAATTTAATGTTTTGTGGATTTTATTAATTTTTTAATATTTTTCAGGGAACAATACCTTTACAGATTATCAATACTTCAATTTTCTCAAGATTCCTAATAGATTTTTCTCAGTAGTAGATTTTTACGGAGTTTTCTAGAAATTGATTATTTATTGGAAAAAAACTGAATGTGATACCTATCCCAGAATAATTCATAGTTTTAAAGGTTTGAATTATTCAAATATATTTTCGAGGCAATGGTTTATTTTGCAGTATTTATTATTTAGAAAATTTCTATTACCTTAAGTTTCATAGATTTTCAATAAGATTCATTTCCTTTGATTTTTAGTTCTTCAAAAATAAGAAATTATATTGTTTTTTTTTTGTTTCCCATATTTTGTTGTATTTTCCGGTATTTTTAGATATTTTTAGCATTGATAAAATTGATAACGGAATTTGTGAAATTTCATGCTCTAGGACTCAACATTCTAGAGATTTTCAATAAGTGAATGAGCCTTTGAAAATTCTGGATGTTCCTCGATTTTCATTGAATGAATTTATTTTGAATATTTATCGCATTTTGAGTATGGAAACACGAAAAAGATTTTCTGGTAATTACATAGATATTAATGAAGTTACAGATTTCATTTATATTTCATTACTATTAAGAAAATCATCTATTTATTACGTATTTTATACTTTTCTAGTATGATAAGTAAGTATTATACGTATTTTGAGTAATTTATGAAATTTTGTAGAACTATCTATTTTTCTCATTGTATTCAGGTTTTCTAAAATTTATGTATACATGAAAAAAAAACTCCATGCCCTGGGGCACACTCATTGCTATTTTAATATTGCCCAAAAATTTTGAAGACGAAAAATTTTTTATCTTCAGATTCATTCCCGCATCGTTGCGCGAAATTGAAAGTTTAACTCATTGTCAGTCGTATATTTTCCCTCCTTGTCAAGCAGTTCCCTACAAATGTAAAAAAACTTGCATCCGAACTCGAAAACTAAAGCTCAAAACGTATCAAACCCCAAACACGAAGAAAATGACATGGAAAACAAGCCTGGTCCTGTGCAGGCTACCGAATCCTCATTGTACAGTTTTCGGGGCAGAAAATTATGATAGCGCGTAACCTGTTTTTGCCACAATACGAGTTTTTTGCTTGCCGAAACTTTTGGGTTACGCTGTAAGTCTCCCTGTGTATTCTAGCCCAAAAGCCCTCAGACCGTTTCACTCTTTCTTTTTTTTCTTTTTTCGCTTTTTCTACCAGTCATCCCCTTCATCCTTCCTTTGTATTCCACTCGTCCCACGGGCATTATGTATTCTCCACTTATCTACGAGAAAAAAAAACCGCGAAATAGCTAAAATATCACAATGAAAAAGCCCAATGAGGCTCGGTCGTTGCGTAGTTTTGTTCGCCGGGGGAAGAAGAGGAAAAAAGAGAGAAAGCGGAATCGCAAATGCGCATCTGTAATTTAATTAAGCGCCGGAAATTGGGAATTATTTTCTCACGATTCGTGGTTTATGTAGGGCTGGATGAGGGCGAATAAAAGTGGATAAGGGGTCCCTGCCTTTTGTTCCGTTCGCCCTGATCGGCTCTCGTCGATTCTCATCCGACTTGACGTGAGCGCATAAAACGTTGGAAAGCGGATGGGATATTTCGTCGGCACCGATCAGTTTTTAGAAGATCGGATTTTCATTTAAGGTAATACTTTTTCGCGTAATAATTTGGAATATCCAGAATAATGAAGGTATTGAGTCTTTGGGATTAGGCATTAAGGGGTTACATACCTTTTTGTGTGGACGAATTGAGGATGGTTTGGAGTACGTTTTAAAGTATGTAGCAATAATGATATGACACCCAAGTTATTGTTTTTAAATAGTGTATTGGTCACTTGAAAAAACAAGTGTTTGTTCATAAAAAAATATTTACAATTGGCGGAGTTATGGCCCTTTCATCGAAACAACTTTTTTTTTAAAGAGGCTTGCGGTGACCACGATGCAAGTCGAACAAGTCAAGTTTCATCAGAAAATCCGAAAAATTTCATTAGCCTAGGAATATATATAATTCGTGAACGATTGAAAAAAGTTTTTTTAAAAAACGTTTCTTTCTGCATGCAAGAACGTTGTTGCCGAGATTTCGATTTTTTGAGCTCTGAAAATTTTATTTCAAAATTCTAATCTGCAAAATGAAAAGTTTTCTATGAAAAAGCGGTCGTTCAAGAACTAGATACAAGGGCGTAGGTAGAAAAAATATTCTGTAAAGGTTATTCTGAAAAATATATTTCCTTCAGGATTTCATAACTTTTAATCTTTGACAATTATGTTACGAGAGAGCGATTTTGAAATATTTTACATTTCGGAGTTTAAAAGTTACACAACTTTTGAAATCCAGAGTAGTACATTTTTCATGTTCGTAGATAATGCAATTCGATTTTTGTGATTTTCAAATAACTGAGGCTTCAATCTTTTTTTCAACAGCTTTTTGTACTTATTATATAACTTGAAGGGTTATCTGTTATTAAATAATATGGGTTTCTAAAGAGCTGTGTAAAATTCGATGCTCTGAGAATCAAACTTTTAAAAAATTTATAGATTTGAATTGATTTTTTAGCAAATTTTAATGACACAGATAAAAGGTACATCATAGGTTTATATAATTTTCGTACGGTATATTATTATTCGAATTTCGCAGTATTTTCTCGTATTTTCACATATTTCTAATATTTCAATGGCTCGCTCAATAGACTTTTATAAATTGATGTTACAGTATTATTGAAAATTTTAACGATTTTCAGAATATAAATTGATTTTTCAGACGACAGTTCCTTTAGTGAAAATTTTCAATACTCTTATTCCATATTTTTTTAGTATTTCTACAATTGAAAGTATGCTTGATTGTATAAACCGTACAAATTGAATTGCATGTTTTTTTATTGTTTTTTATTTCAATTTCTAGAAGTTTCTCAGATTATAGGTATCTCAGTCTTGTATTAAATTATTGAATATGCTCCAGGACAGAAAAATTTATAAATTTCTAAGAAAATTATATATCTACATAATTTTTATGCATTGGAAGATTTCTTATAAAAAAGTAAGCTTGTAAACTACGAAGCTAGTAAACTACTAAAATTGTAAAATCGTAAAATAGTATACAAGTAAAAAAGTCAAATAGAAATCTAGCAAATTCGTAAAGTTATTTTTCACATTTTTTTAGCGTTAAACATATATTATACGAAACCCTGGAGGATTTGTAAGTATTTTTATGAATTACTTATATTTTCGTAGATTGCTGCAGAAATTTAAAAAACTCGATGCTTCGAAACGCGAAATTCGATCTATTCTCAGTTATTACAAGAATTAATGATGAAATCACATTCATATCGATTTTTCATGTTTTATATCGTTATTCTTTTCACGTATTCTTGAACGATATAAAAGATTTCGTTAGTTTCTCAGAAATTTCATTATTTAAATTGTGAATTTTCAGCATTTTCTTGAATTTTCATTTTTCTCCATTATTCACTGGGTTGACACAATTTCCCCAACTCATATTTTGCTACGTAGTCCTACGTTTTGAGCATTTTTACTTGTTTATTAAATACATACTGCTGATGTTTTGATGCGTTTTTTGTTACCCACATTTATTGCTCATCGATGTAACTTTTTTATATCTGGTCTAGAGATATATCCAGTCAGGCGTACTCGAAAACAATGCAGATATGCCTATTTTTTCAATTTTTCTGTAACGTTGAATCCCATAGCACGTAAGTCTAAAAATTCATGTAGAAATTCATAAACGCATATGAAAAACTCGAAAAACATGAATACTTGAAATATGGGAAATCAGCTTCAAAGACAGTCTCTTAAATTTAATGGAGAAAATTCTAAGAGTGTAATTATTTCCCAATCTGAGAAAAATGCCCTGTAATGAGCTTCAAGGATCCGGCTCTTTTTCCATGTCGCCGAGTGGCATTGTCCGCAACTTGGGCTCCGGGGGCAAAAGCAATATCGAGAAGCGATTGATAATTTACGGGTCCAATAATTACAATCTTCCGTTGCGCGAATGATTAACGTCGGCTCAAAACGCGATTCGATTGGTTTCACATGTGTTGGGAGTAGTACCCCGAACGAGCCTGACATTTCCATTTCGCAAGTTGGCTCGGTCTCGGTGCGGTTGGCTCGACATTACGCCGCGGAAATGTCACGTGCGTAAAAATGCCCAAGCTAGCTGGTTCGGAATACCCGATACGAGGACCAATCCCATCGGCCAGCGTCGTCTATACTTGGAATTTCCTTGCAATTCGCGAGCTTCGCCATTAAGCTCAGAAAGTAACTAGCTTCAGAAAGTTACTGAAAAAAGTGTGACGCATTAGGCCGAAATTCCGGGATTCGAGAATGCGTAAAAGTGTCTGCGATGACTGAAGAGGAATCGAGAAATTCATTCCATCATGAGGTTCAAGACTTATTCCAACACCATTGAGGTTTATCGTGGGAGAGTTGATTCCGTAAGTTTTGTCGCAAGTGGGCGTGTTCCTGGCCCGAATGCGGGGTCGCTAACAAGGCGAGTTGGCCAAGTGAATATCACGGAAAAGGCGTAACGAGGAAATTATGTGATACTGGAGGGTAATGAGGAGAATTGTTGTGGGGTATGCCGAGGTGGGGCGTGATACCCCGCGTTCGTACACACGCCAAGGCGATGTAAAAGCTCGTTGTTTCTCCACGCGTACGCGAATAACGCAGGTTCGAGTGTACGTAGCAAGGAGTGTGAATGGAGGGCGCCATGGAAGCTACGTGACGTCCGACATGACTCCCCTCATGATCCTCGTCGAAGGATTCCTCGCGTTCATCAGCATTGGCACACTTGGTCGCATCAGTATTCAAAAGGCTCCTCTGCTCTCGCCAATTCGGGACGAACGGCTGACCATTAACTTTTCATTTTCCCCGATTTTCCGAGTCGGAATTTCTGTGGTTAGGGCGAATTTTTTTTATGTAGTTGGAGAGATTTAACATATTGATTTTGTGGAATGATGTAAGGTGATTTGTGGGAAAGGATTTTGTTGAGAGTGGCAGGAAGGGGAAGAGATAATTCAATGAAGTTCAGATTGAGTGGTATCTTGCGTTTTTTTAGAATAATGGGAAATTTTTGGAGACGTTATGGTGGTGGTTTTTTTTGAGATTAGAGATGGCAGAGAATGTAGAAATGATGGGCAGTATTATTCCTATGGGAAATTCTAGATAGGTGGATTTGCGACTCGATTTTTCACAATTTACAAAATTCAGTGATGATGTCTTATTTTCGAAATTATAGACCTTCTCTGTATGACAAAATATTTTAATTTTAAAAAAATTGAGGAACGATTCAAAGTTCCTGTAATTTTACGCTATTTAATGAATTTTTTACAACTTACTGAATTTGAGGGAGCTTTCTTTCATTATACAAATTTTTTGATAATATTTTATCTTTTTTCATAATAATTTAATCTTGTGATAATATATTTAACTGGGATTGTATGGGACATTTTGTTACATTTTCAATTTTACAGATTTTTGTTTAAATCAAGGAACTTGACTATGCATATTGAAATCACATACTTTTTTCAACAGAATTTGACAAAATCCGTAAATATTTTCCTTCTTATGATTTTTTTAAAATCGTAGACTTTTTGATGACTAGCATTCAAAACGATGTACCTGAAGTTCCAAACGTTTGAAATTAAACGAAAATAAAAAATATGTGAATTATTTGATTATTTAAAATATATGTGATATATTTAATCTATGAAAAGTTTAATATATGATATTAAAAATATGTTACGATGAAAAGTGTTGTTGCGATCAAAAAGTGCTCAAAAGCAGCTAGAGAATTTTTTTCTCCTATATCAACTTATAAATTTTTTTCGTTTAATTTTAAACGTTTGGAACTTCAGGCACATTTCAAAACGCAACTTACAAAATTTATGAGTATGTTTGGAAATATAACGGATTTTGAAAAATCTGTATAAATATTGTAAATCTCTGAAATTCCAAATGTTTGTGAAAAATTAGAAATTTTTGAAATTCCAAATAAGTAATGCAAATTGTACCCAACTTTTAAAATATTGAAAAATTTATCTCATTCCTTGAGTTTATTTATATTTCTTTTTTATATCTTGCAGTTTCTCGGATTTTCAAAAGTAATAATAATAATAAACATGTATATTCCAAAAAAATATGAAAATTAACCTCATCGAGGGAAATCTATAAACATTTCCAAAATTTTACGCAGTTTCTGGAATTAACGAAATTTTTTAAAACCATTTCCAATTATCATGTTCTCCCAATGTAAAATATTTTTTACCTACCAACCAACAAAATTTAAAAAATTGAATCAAAAGTTTTCAACTTTCATAGTTTTTTTTTTTTTTTTTTTTTTGAAACGCAAAAGAATATCTTCATAAATGTTTCATTGAAGAAAAGAGAACTGAACACGATCCAAAATCTTTATTACATTTTTTCCAAAATCCAAAACTTCTCCAGAAATCGTAAAATCATCGAAAGTTTCCCAAATTTCCAATCTTTTGCAACTTCTTGGAATTTAAAAAATACAAGTGTAATACAAACCGTGGAGAACTCTAAATTTTATTAATCTTGTTCCATGAATATTTTCCATATTTTTGACAATACTATCTTGAATTTTTCGAATTTTCTCAAAAATAACAAATGAAAAATAATAAAAATCATGCTTATTTCAAAGTATATGGAAATCAACAATATCAGTATTTTGAAATCACTCTTTTGCATGAAAATTTTCCGAACTAACTAGAATCAGTCCCACCAGGGAAATGAAATTTTTCAAGTATTTAAAAACACCTACACCCAAATCATTGGCCGCCTCTGAAATCCATAATGATTTCGCATTCTTGGAATCTTCCAAAATTTTTATTATAAATCATTATACTTTGTCCATAAAAATTTCTACTGAGATTTCTCCAAGTAGTTCAGATTTTTCGTGATTTCTTACTACTTTCAAATTTTTATGATTATCCACAGCTGATTTCGAAGCTATCTGATAATTCACACATATTCCTGAATCTCATAGAATTTGTCAAAATATGTAAAATTATTGTCGAGCTCAAATTTCCATCATTAGTAATGGAATTTCATGAAAAAATTTTTCGATACTCTTCAATCATTTTTTCGACTTACACACGACATTTCGAATTAAAATGAAAAGAACCACATTCCTTGAAGAGTTGATCGGAAAAGTCGATTCATTTAACCACTCCTCGCCAAATTCAAGTCATAGAAAGTGGACATTCTGACCACCGTTTCAATGGCATCCACTTGATATTCTACGTCGTCGCTGCTGATGCAAACCTTGCCAAATCCCCAAGCTTTCGCCTTTTTCGTCCCGTTGACATCTCCACTTTTTACTCACTCGTTCGCTCCCCTTTTGCAGATAGTGAACCTAACCAAAATGCGAAAATGTTACTTCTCTCCCTCGCAGCTCGTCATTTCAAGCCGAATGGAAAAATCGAAAGCCATTTACTTTCTAACCATAGTTTGATGCGAATAGTTTTTCGGGAAATTGGAAATGCGAACGTCTTCTGTAGTAAATGCTAGTTTTTTTCCAAAATAGACATGAAATGAAAACAATAGGAAGCCAGTAAAAAAAAAAGCAAATCGATCACAATGCAAAAAGTTATGTCCGAAAATTCTTCAATATTTCAAAAATACTTTGGAAAGGGTAAATATGCAAAGTAATTTTTTCGAATTGAAATCGAAAGTTTTTTTTTTTTTTTTAAGTTTTCCCGTCATTGAAGAACCCTTTCGATCAATCGGAATAGAAATAGCCAGTGAATAGATGTTGAATAGTAAGCTGCAGAATGGTTTCTATGGAAGATCTATTACAAGCATTCTACAGCTATTCACGACCTATTTCTATTTCGACTTGACTGATGAGAGACGAACGACGATTTTTCGATCGCTTTTGAGTCTGGCTGATTTTTTGTTTTTAATAAAGGTAAATCAAAATTTATGAGACGTGTTTTTATTTTCACTTAGATATCGTGAACGATTTAAAATATCATAACCTTTTCATGAATTCAAGTCACTAATTTCGACTATCAAAACGGTTGTCGACGAAAAATTTGGAATTTGATTCTTCAATCATCAAAATTTCCCTGTGTATCCCTGATTCATCGTAGTCTGTAATAGAGGTCAACCCATATTTGTTTCTACAAAAAAAAGAACACTTGTTCCTGCCCCTTGACACAAAACGTAAAATTTTTCATATTTAATCTGTAAATATTCACATCTGAAGACATCGAAACCTTCTTTCTTTTCAAAAATAATCATGTTAAAGATGAAAAAGATTAAATCTATATATTAAGATACTGGGAAATTCTAAAAATCTTATGAACAATTAGGGAATATGAAATATGCTGGAGGTACTAGAAATTTATGAATTATTTATTTCAAAAACATGCTATGATTTGGAACTCTTGAAACTTCAATTTGGAAGTATTACATTTCATAAATCAGCGACGAAAGTATTATAAATTTTTAAAATCTGTAAAAATACACGAATTTTTTACGAACTTATATGGAAACTAAGAATCAAAACAAATCTTCGAGATCTTGAAAAAATTGAGGATGCATAAAAAAGCTATTCACTGCAAAATCTATAAAAAAAAATAAAACTATGTTACCGAGAAACTAAAAAATTGGTGTAAATCTATGCGATCCTTCGTAAAAAAAGATAAAATCGTCCAAATTGTAAAAATACCAGAAAAATTACACAAAAATAACAGTGCCAAAATTTTAAGATGTATTTTCAATCTGTGATTATGCAGTTTTCTGATAACGAATAATTGATAGAACTCTGAATTGTAAAGAACGACGTAACAAAACTTATATATAAATAGTCTTTAAAAAAAATTAAAAATCCTACGAGGTGCCAAAAAAGCCAATAAAATTTCGTTAATACAGCAAAGAAATGAATACTATAAAAATTCTAAACATTTTTAATACAGTGCAAATACGTACAGATATAGATTTTTCAAAAATCTATGTAGTAACTCAAATATTATTTTAATTTCAACTTTAAAGCTTAGAATTTTAGAAATCGATATAAAAATCTATAAAAATACCAGAAAAATATTCAAATCGCATTAATACTGTAAAATATGATAAATACTAAAATAATTCCGAACATTATATTATCAAACATGTATCAAGATTGTGTTTTACAATAAATCCTTTCAATACGTAAAAATCTACAAAGTTTTTCATTTTTGAGAAAAATGAAAAACTTACATCAAAAAAATATATCGAATTGAAGAAAGTTTTTTTTAATTACTATACGATACAAATGAAACTCAACATCTTTCGAAGAGACTGTTTAAGATTATCAAATTTATAAGTTCTTAATTTTCAAGTGCCACATTCGAAAAAAATTATAAATAAATTGTGTGAATTAAAAAAAAATCAATGGAATCTAATCGATGCTGGAAAACACAAAAAAGTCAAAAAAATATTGAAATTTCGAAAATTGAAAAATATTTGCAATTGAACAATGTAATACTATAAGGAAATTGTTGTTTTTTTAAACGACAAAGCCGAGTTTATTTCTAATAATATTGGATGCTGAAACGAATATTTATTGTTGCATTCAAATAGAAAAAAATGCATGATAATAAATATATAAACTGACCGTTTTGACATTGAATTTTCAGCCCTATTGTAAGAATACACGAAATTGTAAAATTGAACTATAAACTTTCTTGAATTTTCATGGGAGCTGAAAACACGAGAAGTAAAATAAATGTATGAATACATGGAATCATTAAATATAAATTATCTTCAGAGTTTATTTAACTAAAATCTATTAAATTTGAACTACTGTAACATGGAACTCAAAAAATTTTTGTCGGAATCCTTGAAAACATCCGAAAATGTTTGGAATTTTATGGATATTCAGAAAAAAAATTCTAAAATACTAAAATTCTTTGCAATATTCGATATATACGAAAAAACTATGTACTGAAAAATCAGACGCACGGAAGAATCTAATTAACTTGGAGGTTGAAAGGATGAAAATTTATAAACTTACATGGCAATTTATCCAAGTATAAAAATTTAGAAAAACACCAGACGACACTACAATATTTCATAAATGCCGCAAAAGGTGAAAAAGACTAAAAATAATAGGAAACTTGAAATACTGGAATTCTGTTCAGATATTATTATTTCACAAATTTCATTTCATTTTATATAGGCATTTATCAAACTACCAGAATTTCATGTAAAATTCTTGAATATCAAGAGGACAAAATTAATTGAAAGGTTTCGAAAACGTTGAAATAGACGAAATCTATGAAGATGATAGTTTTAATGAAGATGAAATGTGCTTGTGAAATGTGAAATGTGTTCCTGGGAAATTTTAATAAATTTTGGAAATAGAAAAAAAATAAATATCATGTTATTAACTTATAAATATACATTATTATTAATTTATAAAAATATATCATAATATAAATATTCCAAAGTCGACGTTTCATTTATCAAAATTTCCCTGTGTATCCCTGATTCATCGCAGTTTTTAATAGAGATCCACCCATTTTTGTTTCTGCAAAATACTTCTTGACTGCACAAACGTT
This sequence comes from Platygaster robiniae, assembly GCA_028476575.1. NCBI lineage: Eukaryota > Metazoa > Arthropoda > Insecta > Hymenoptera > Platygastridae > Platygaster > Platygaster robiniae. Next base: position 1,371,039 of record CM052022.1, read on the forward strand.
CGCAATGATTCAACCCTTCGGGAATGAAACTAGGTTTACGGAACTTGCGGTGGTACGCGGTACATTTCAGGTCCGAATCTCGATTTATCAGGCATAGTTTATCGCTGTTGCATCTCAAGGACCAGGTTGTGTTGTATCACCAATGGAGGCTATAGGGGAAAAGGGAATCCGGGTCAAATCTAGAATGATTCGAAACTGGCAAAGTGAATTTCAACTCCACGTAAAGTGCTTCAAGGGATTCTAAATTAGATCTTTCGATGACGTTACGAGGAGTGTATAGCTGCCCATTCAGTGGTTTCTTCGGCCCGTCCAAGTTAGAATTAACCGCTCTCCTCGCGCGAATTCCGACGTTCCAACGCGACGATTTGTTGGGAAATTCGTTGAGGCTTGAAGATCCGACGAAAGGAGAAACATGTACTGGTTTTTAGACATAGATATGACGATTTTTTTCAAAGTTGATCTAATAGAGAGACGTTGCAACGAAATTTTACATCAAGGGGAAAACTCAAATGTCAAAAGGGTCGATTTATGTTTGTTTCAAGCTCAAACTTTGCAAGCTCAAGCTTTGACTTTTGAATATTCTAATGTCTCTCAGTACTTTTTTTCAGTATGTATACCATAACGATATTATAGTATTTCAATTAATTGTATACTTTGGTTTGTGGAATTTTGTGGTTTTTAAGGAAATCATGTCTGCATGTATTTGAAGTATTTCATACTCTAGTTTCCTTTTTTAAGGTATTTCAGACAGTATGTTAGAGATTTTTCAATAATATTACAATTTGTACAATTTTAACAGATTTCCGTGTTTTTTTCACAATTATTTCAAACATTTTCGTAGACAATCATAATATAATAGGGTTTGAGAATTCAATGATCTTGAATTTAAAGCATTTTCTATTTTCAGTATTTACAAGAATTTAATAGGAAACCTTTTCAAAAGATAATATATTTCCAAAAAATTTTAGCTTCTATTGTATTCTTCAAGTATTTTTAGAGTTTTTGCTTTTTTTCAATAATTTCTCAGTCTGTTAATTTATGAGCCCTCCGGGCAAAAATTAAAATTCTTTTTATTTTCTTACATGGTTTTCTTCTCTGGCTTTTGGGCTGACTATAATTTGGGAGAAACTCTAACGAAAATATAGCAATTAAAGAAACTTTTTTCAATTCGATATATTTTTTTAAAATAAGTTTTTTTATTTTTCTTGAAAATGAAAAACTTTGCAGATTCTTACGTATCTAAAGGATTTATTGTAAAAAACAATCTTGATACATGTTAAATAATATGAATATTCAGAAGTATTTTATTATTTATCATATTTTACAGTATTCACGCGATTTAAATACTTTTCTGGCATTTTTCTAGATTTCTATATAGATTTCCAAACTTATAAGCTATAAAGTTGAAATTGAAATAAGTTTTGAGATAATACATAGATTTTTGAAAAATCTATATCTGCACGTATTTTGAGTATTTTACGAATTTATAGAATTTTTATAGCTTCCATATTTTTGTTGTATTTACTAAATTTTATAGACTTTTTTAGCACGTCGTAAGATATTTAATTTTTTTTTATACATTATTGAATCAAAGTATTATTATTTCATTTATTACGATCCAGAATTCTTTCAATTATTTGTATTTCATTTGTTATCCGAAAACAGCAGAATTACAGATTGAAAGTGCATAATAAATTTTTGGCACGATTAGTATTTTGAATATTTTTCTAGTCTTCGTACGATTTGGAAGATTTCATCTTTTTTCTACAGCACTGCATAATTGTCACGAATACCTCAGTTTCTCAGTATTATATACTTTTTATTTTGTTAAAGATTTTCAAGTCATTTACATCTGTATAAATTTCTAATTTTTTCCAGATGTCGGAAATTTTGTATGATTCCTAGTTTCCAAATAATTTCGTAAAAGATTCGCGTATTTTTACAGATTCGAAAAATTAATAATAGTTTCTTCATTGATTCCTGAAATTCAACACCCTAAAATTCAAAGTTCAAGAGTTTTAAACTATATTATAAACTGTTTTTAATAAGAATAATTCGTAAAGATCGAAAGAATTACCCATTATCTCACTCGTGGATAAAATTTTTCTGATTTCAAAAATTACAGTTTTTGTACATAAAATCGATTTCGATATCTTGAGATGCGAATATTCACGGATGAATAAAATAATTTAAATGTAATTGTGTAGGGTCTTGGTTGCTTATCGAAAATTTTACTTGAAATATTGATTATTTAAAAAAATGCCAGCTAAATATTACACAAAGGCCTCTATTTTTCGAATTGTTATATATGTATATTTTCAAAAATATTGCACAATATAATTTTTCCAACCTCTCCCTGTCTCCATATTGCTGACATCATTTGTTCTCACCCTAATTTCCAGCTTCCAATGCAGAATCTATTTCACTTCTTATTTTTTCAATACTCGATGAAATTGGGAAATAATGTGGCGAGTTTACGATTCGCCTGAGAAAGCAACAGACCTTCTGGCGCGGTATATGAGAGCCTGAAAGATCGGTCGAATTTCAAGCTGCTTCGTACTATGCACCAAACTAAATTCTCTTGGTGTGCGTATGTGTATGTTATACGCTCGTGCATTGTCCTTAGCCAGTATTAAAGCCTTGGGAAATTTGTAGCTGCCGTTGTTATGGGCAATAAACCATTTGCATGCAACTACACCAGGCACGAGCCATCGTAAATGGATATTTAATCAGTCTTCTCGCGTGAAATATCCCTAATCTGCGGATTTATTACGCCGAGTGGTATGTCGCAAATCGACTGTGGCATTAACTCCGCCTGGCGCATTGTTAGGAATGCCTTGCAATTGACTGAAAATGTCAAATTCAACTTTCACTGTTGTCATGAAAAAGGCACTAATTTTTCTGGGGAGAAGATACGGATACATAATAAAGAAGATACAATGAATAAGAAGACATAGGATTTGAGATCTTGAAAAATCAACAAAATTGAAACTGGATTTTTCATCTTTTCCAATATTGCATTAGATACTTCGAATGAGAAAACTATTTTTCTCTGATTCATGAATAAGAAAAATACATTGTATTATTAGCGAGAAATTTGTTTTTGTTACTTATTGCACGTCGTCGTTTTTTATTCCAAGTGAAAATCATGAGAAACGGGATAAAATTACTCACTCTGCTGAATCGATTGAACGACAGAATTTTTTCATAAAATGGGATCTTTTTGAAAGGTTTTATATGTTCGTTTTTCTTTCCGTCTTGTTTAGTAAAGGGAAAAATTTTATGAAAAGCATCTATACATGCCCGTGCACAGAAACCTGTATTTTGGGGGGTTTTCGACTTTTATGTTGTACTCGTAGAATAACATGCGATTGAAATCTATTTGGTTTGACAGTACATGGTCCATTCATAGTGATGTAGATAGTAAATGTTGAATAAATGAGTAAATAAATTAATCAACTAATCAATAAAGAATCAAATGTATAAGGCAATATCAAACCATCATTTCAGGGGCGTAGCCAGAAAAAATTTTCGGGGCTGTTTTTTGAAAAAATTTATTTCCTTCGGGATGTCAACTTTTGGGACTTGTCAAGATACAACTCTTGAAGTCCATAGAAGTGAATTTTTCATATTTGTAGAATAGGATTAGGTTTTTGTGATTTTCATGCAAGTCACTGAGGTTCAGGTTTTCTGTATTTTTCAGAATTTTTTTTATATTTATATAAACGTAAGTTTGAAGGATTTTCAAATATAATGAAATGAAGTTTTACATAGCTTTCTAAAATTCGATACTCTAGAAATTAAGGTCCTGAAAATTTTTCAAAATAGTTCAGGATTTTTTACAAAATTATACGTAAAAGATTTTCAGTATTTTAAGGACTCCCAGAATTATCGTATACATTTGGTATATAATATATATTTTTAAAGATTTGTGTTATATTTTTAGGCATTTTTATTTTTATAGATTCTTATAGTATTTGATGCTATTGTAATGCAAATCGCAACGAACTTGAGTATTTTAAATAGTTTTCTAAAAAACAGTATCTTTTACTTAGATTTCTAATACTTTTGGGAATTTTTTCATATTGTTTTCAAATCAAACCATTGGAAGAACATTCTACTATGTTTATGAATTTCTATATAGGTCTATATAACTGTATGCCCTAGAACTCTTAACTAGAGTTTTATAAATTTCTCAGAAAATCATTTTTACACACTGTTTGAGTATTGAATGATTTTCAGTATCACTTGCGTTTTCCATGCATTGGTATTGTCACTGGGGTATGTTAAGTAAAAATATCTTATTGATCAATTTGTCTAAATATCGTAATTTATTTCACATTTAAAGATTTGTTTCTTGCGTTTCATTCATTATTTATGGAACCTAGAGAATCATACAGTATATTTTATGATTTCTGCTGATTTCGTTTATACATTTCTAGAATTCAAATTTCAATCGATTTTCAATAATTTTATAAATTTCTCGAAGAACTACAATTATTTTGATTTACTGTGTTTCATGAATTTCTTGCATTTCTGTATTTTTTCAATATTCATAGGATTTTGTAGCTTTTTCTTGTATTTTTAGAAATTGTGGGTGTTTTTTGAGATTTTGTCCCGACAAAAGGGACCTAGGCGTCCAAAAATCACTTTTCGGATAATGAACGTATTATATAAAATGAACATCGCTCTTTCGAATGCTATTGGAAGAGAATCTTTTTTCGAAATAGTTTTCAAATACGGAGCGATTTTCAAGAACGGTTTTAAAAGCGCTCGAATCCTCTCTCTCCATACTGCGACAATAACGGTTCATTCAGACACTGGTTTCTGAAAAATATCATGCACTGCAAGATATCAAAACTTATATCAAAACGTAAAAACCAATAATAGAGTATTTCACCGAAATCTTTTGAAATATCTCGAGGAGGAGCGGGGCTTCTAACCCCCCCCCCCCCCCCCGCCCCCCCCCCCATCACGGGCCTGGTCTGATAGCTTCTCCTAATGCTCTGTTCACGAGATCAATATGACTAAAATATCGCTCACATTATTTTTTCGTGTACTTACCAACCTTTTATAATGCTGATTGAAATGGCACCACCCTACCACGAATTATCAATTTTTTACAAGAAAAATAGAATAAAATAATTTCTAGGTAGTACATGTTTCGCCAGTTTCTATGACTGACGCTCTTCCACAATTGACAAACTTATTCACCAGGTGACATATTCAATATCGAAATTTCGAATTGTTAGCTCCCGGAAGACTCGCGCAAGTTCGTCACGAGAGACGGCTAATTGAAATTTACGTTTGCCATGTGAACTGTTTATCAAGGGAGAACGGGATTTCATCTCGCGGTTGAAGTAAAAGCCTGACGTAAATGTCCGTCTTAATCAGCATGTTCGCAGTTTTGATCCAGCACGATGACATTTATCTTCAGAATTCCAGCCCGAATTGCTTCGTTCGGTATCAAAGGAGTAACTTACTTCGTCACGAATTTCGAGCCGCATAATTTACTGCCTCGAACGCCGTGTCCATCGCCCAAACCGAGATTGGTTTCCCCTTAAGTTGAAGGGAGTGCAACTCTGCCTTCGAAAAAATTTGACCTCAAGTTTTCTCCGCCGATTTTCAATCTTCTCGAAATTTGGCTCCATGAAGGAAACTTGAAATTTCATAGATTTCGAGCGTTTCTCGACTTTTCAGTCTAGATTTTTCCATGAAAATGTATTCTTTCTTCCGGGGGTAGCGTGAAAAAGTCAGCATTTTTCATTAAGAAATACGCGAGGCACTCCAGAATCACATACTTTGCCGGATTTGGAGCATATTGAGAAAAGAAGGCGAAGCTTACGCGATTGAAAGCTCGCCACATAACGGCTGTATCTGTATAATATGCATTATGCATGGGCTGCCGCACTTCCCCAGCGATCATTTTCCGGAACCTGATTAAAAATGCGAATTGCATTTCCCAAACCATTGTGCCCGCCACGAAAATTCACATCCCCGCATTTTTTTTCCCTCGCGCGTTTCGATATAATTCCACGTAATTCCGTTTGACGATTTTCCAACGTTTCTCTCCCTCCCGTGACGAAAAATTTTCATTTCCCACGACGCGTTCGTTGCCTGAAATGAACGTTTCCCTTTAGAAATCCGCGCATCGGCGTTGCTCGATTGAACATCTCAAGAATCAAGATTCTCAATTTCCCATGCGACCTTCACTTTGCGCAAACATTTCTCATTTTGTCAACAAAGGATAGGGACAGGGCGGCTGAAGATGTGGGTATGGTGAGGAGAAAAATTCTGCATGGGAAAAATATCTAAAAATACTTGTGAAAAAATGCATGAATTGAGGAAATACAGTATTTTCGACTCAATAACCTTTTCACAACTGACAGAATATATGCGAATTGTTCTACATTCAAGATTTTTGGTGGAAATTTTTTTATAACAGTTCTAAAGATTGCATGCAGTTTCTGTAGTTGTACGAAATTTCGGGAATTTTTATAATTCATAAAATTTGCATGTTTTTTCTCAAATTCTATGAATTTCTATCATTTTTCTAATTCTGATTATTTTTGGATTTTGATATTTTCTGTTTTCAAAATATTTGGACTTCAAACGTAAAAGACTATTCGGTTGTTCGCAATTTATGAAAATTTACATCACTTGTGAAATTTCCTCGATTTGCAAATACTTCCCAAGTATCTTTAATTTTTATAAAAAAAAAGTTTTACTAGCATATTTCAATGAAGTATGAACACAATTAACAAAATTAATGGACATATTGTATAATTGTACGAAAATTGCGATTTTTCTAGAATTAACGAGAGTTTCTAGAATTTCTAATGTGATGATTTTCCGAAATTTTGAAATTTCTTGGCATTATATACCAAGTATCAGAAATTTCCACAATTTTACGAAAATTTGTTCAACTCATGAGGATTTGGAGTCATTTTTTGAAACTCTTCAAATTTTTTATATTTTGCTTGAAAAATTTGAAACACTCTCATGCACATTGTATAGATATGATAACAATGTAAGAAAATGAACACAATATACAAAACTCATTGAGATTCTATGCAACTCTACCAGTTTTGAGAATTTTTTTTTTTTAATCTTCAGCAATATTAAGAAATTAAAGGTTTCCTGATTTTCGAGAATTTTCAAAATTTGAAACGTAATGCAGAATATTTGAAATTTTTTAAATTTTATGAAAACTTTCTAAATATTCAAAATTTTTTTTCGTTTTTTAATTATTTTTAAGTATTGTGAATTTTCATGAGAAAATTGAAAGGAAAAATGTTTATGTATCCGTATTTCGTCGAAATACAGAATAATGAACATATTTTTTAAAATTACCAATCTTCACTAAAATCACACAAAAATTGCGATTTGTTTATGATGTCTGAGAATTTTTGGGATTTTGATGAGTTATGATTTTTCATAATTTTGAAAATTTCTAATAACTTTAAAACCGGCAACTCAACATTTGCAGAATTTTATGAAATTTGTCAAACTTATAAAATTTTCTATTTCATTTTGATTAATTTTTCAACTATTCTAAATTTTCGTTAAAAATGTAAGTATTACTCTGCATACTTCGAAGGAATATATTAAAAAACACAATAATTAATTAAATTATGAACATTTTCTGGAATTCAGCGAATATTTTGATTATATTAGATTTATTGACATTTTCTTTCATATCTTGTTATGATTTTTCTAAATTTGCGGAATTTCCAACATGGTACAAATTTTTCAAATTTTCCAGTTTTTATAAAATTCGTCCAGCCTTCAAAGAATTCTTTAGACTTTTGAGTACTTTTCAAGTATTTCACATTTTTGTTAAAAATTCAGAAAAACCTTATCATGCATATTTTCAAAAAAAACATGATTCTCAAAAAATTATTTCACATTTTCCGAAATTTGCGTAACTTTTAATGTATTACAAGTTTCTGAATTTTTTATCCGAAAATGAAAAAAAAGTATCCTGCGTTTTTCGACGAAGAACAATAATGAACCTCGCCCCCCCCCCCCCCCCCAAAAAAAAAATTGAGTCATTTACTGTCCACCCAGAAAAATTTGCTGCCCCTGAATAGAGGAATTTTGTACGAGTTAGATGAAAATTTTGGTAGGGGAAGGTTTAAAAAACAAAAAAAGTTCTTTGATTCCTTCGCTGTAAAATTTTTTAATTATTTTCCGTGATTCATAGGATTTAAGAATTAGATTAGCTTGTTCAGAAAAATATTTATTATTTCACAAAGTAAAGGCACAGCAAAACAGACATTTTTCATTTCACTCCTCGAAGAGAGTTTTGAAAATAAAATAGTTCTTTTTCAATTATTTTCATATTCATGCAATACATTGGGAAGATTCATCGTTTATGATTCATTGTTGATCCAATCGTATGTATTTTCATTTGTAATTCACTCAAAATAACTACGAAAGTTACAGAGTTGAAATAAATGATTTTTAAGATCATTCAATTTGAAAAAAATTGTTTTCTGTATTCCCGGGATAGAAAATCAGAGTATCCTTTAGTCTCAAGAGTATTCAGAGTCTCCGAATTGATCATAAAGAGTATTCCGTTTGGCAAAAAGGAATTCGTGAAAAAAATTAGTTTACTCTCGGAGACTCGCAGTCACCTTTTTCTAAAATTTTGTATACTCTCGGAGACTCCTTCGATACTCTTGGATACTCTTGGAGACTGAAGCGATACTCTAATTTTTTATCCCGGGTTTTCAAGTTCGTACGACCAAGAGTTGAACAATTGTAAATACTCCGGAGCTTACTGTTTTAGAATTTTCCATTTCCTGATATAGAATTCTACAGTGTATGAAGAAATCTGCTCTTCAAGGCTGCCTTAAAAAACACCTTCAACTGAATTTTTCCGTGAAACAGTGCTAGAAGACAGCTCATTTGCCCCAGTATACACACGCCCTGAAACAGATGTATATCTCGCTTAATCCCCTCGAACAAGGCTGAGCTCCGGTGAATTTTCGCCTTTCAATTGCCGATTCCTCGCGTTGGATTCCTTAGGATTGCACGACCTCAAAGAGCAAAGCCCGTCCTAATTACTGTTGTCTCGAGTCAATCTCGATGGTAATTACCCGGCTCGCGCAGCGCGATTTGTAAGTATTCACTGAGACGAATGCATTTGATCCCTTCAGACATTTTCGCAGCCGGCTCATCGGTGGCTGAGCAAACAATGCGCTCTTGCATGAAACTTTCATCGGCGCGCTTCCGTTCCGTATTCACATCCAAAGTCAATATTATCGCGGAATTCTTAACGACCGTTTTCCTATTGTCGGTGTTTATCCTGTCAATATCACGCTGCCTTATTTATATGACACTTTCATGAAAGCAGAGGATTAGGTTGCAGAAAAACTTGTTTGCAGTGGTTTGCAGATTGAATGGGTTTTGGGTGCATGTTTTTGTTTGCAAAAGCACAAATCTGACACTCTCAGTCGGCGTGTACTTTCGGTTTTGGCAAACCCCTCCCGAAATTCTGATAAAATCAATGTGAATATTTCATGTAAAAATGAAGAAAGTTACATCGACAAACGATAAAAATATGTCACAAAAAAACGCATGAAAACGTTAAGTATATATTTAATGAAAAAGTCAGAATTATCAAAACGTAGAATCACGTAGAAAATATATTGTAAATCAGAAAAACTGTTGCAACCCAGTGAATGATAAAAAAAAAAATAAATATCTACGAAAATGTTGAAAATTTACGAAACACAATCTTAGATAATCATATTCAATGGATCTATATGAAATCCATAAAAAAGTATTGAAAATCTTTCGAGTCATACAGACTTTGAAAGAATAATAACATCAATCAAATTCCATAAAAAAAAGTTTTCTGAAAAATATCGAGAAATGCCTCTACGATCTAGAAATTTGGAATTCCAGAGCATCAAATTCTGAACATAGTATTAATCTATGAAAATTCTAGAAAACGCAACATAATCTTTTAAATTCTTCGAAAAAGCTAAAAAAGAGTAACGATATAAAACATGAAAAATAAATATGGATATGATTTTGTGTGATTTTGTGTATGTGAATGTAATCTATGAGAATACGTAGAAATATTCCAGGGTTTCGTATATTTTACTAAAAAAATGTGAAAAATAAGTTTATTAGTTTGCTTGCTTACCAGTTTACTAGTTTACTCATTTACTTGTTGAAGAGTTTACTAGTTAACTAGTTCACTAGCCTACTGGTTTACTAGCTTACTATTACAAATTCGAAAAGTTTACTAGTTTACTCAACAGCGAATTCACTTGTTAACGAGTTTGCTAGTTTACTATTTTTCTAGTTCACCAGTTTACTAGATATCTTTCAATACATAAAAGTCATGTAGAAATAATTTTCTTAGAAATTTGAAAAACTTTCTGTCCTGGAGCATCATTATTAACATAATGCGATAATTATACATAACTTTAGAAACCATTCTGGAAATTCATATAGAAAACAATAAAAATACATTTATTTCAATTGTGTAATGTACTAACCATACTTTTAATTGTAGACATAATAAAAAATATATAATAAAAGTATGGGAAATCTTCATAAAAAAAACTGTCGTCTGAAAAATCAATTCTCAATCCTCAAAATCGTTGAAAGTATCAATACCATTAAGTCGATTTCCAAACATCTATTGAGCGATCCATATAAATATTAGGAATATATTAAAATACGAGAAAGTACTTCAAAATTCCATGAATAATATACCATACGAAATTAATATAAATTTATGATGTACCTTTTATCTGTGTGATTAAAATTTGCTCAAAAATCACTTCAAACATATTAATTTTTCAGAAGTTTGATTCCTCAAGCAGTTTTAGAGAATTTTTGAGAGGTCTATAGTAACTCATATTACTTAACTAGCTGAACTAGCTTACTTGTTTACCAGTTTACTGTTACGAATTCGACAATTTTACTAGTTTACGAAATAACTAATTAATTTCGAACGAGTTTGCAAGCTTACTAGTTTACTAGATATCTTTCAACACATTAGCATCCTGTAGCAATAATTTTCTTAGAAATTAATAAAACTTTCTCTCCTGGAGCATGATTATTAAAATAATACTATAAATATACATAACTTTATAGATAATTCTAGATATTTATATAGAAACCAATAAAAATACATCAAATTCAATTGATAGAATTTACATAATTTAACATACTTAATAGTACGAAACTAACACTAACATAGAAAACCAATCGAAATTCGCAAAATTGTTAGAAGTTTCAATACTATAGCATCAATTTCCAAAAATCTAGTAAGCGATCTATAGAAACATAAGAAATATATATAAAGACCAGAAAATACTACAAAATTTGACGAAAACGAAAATAATATAAATGTATAATCTACCTTTTACCTGTGTGGTTGAAATTTGCTCAAAAATCACTTCAAACATATTAACTTTCCAGAAGTTTGATTCCTAGGGCATCGAATTTTAGAAAGCTCCATAGAAACCCATATTACTTTCAATATCAGATAATCCTGAATGTGGTATAAATACAAAAAGTATTAGAAAATAAAAATTGAAACCCCAGTTACGAATTAGAAATCACAAAAATCTAATTCCATTATTCACGAACATAAAACAAATTCGGAAACGTAGAATATTTGAAATCGCTCTCTTGTAGCCATATTGTCAAAGATGGAAAATTATGAAATCCCGAAGGAAAAATATATGTTTCAGGACCCCCCGGAAATTTGTTCTGCCTACGCCCCTGGAAGACAAAGAGACAAAGCTTTCAGTAGGGTGTTCAAAGCTCGCTAAGCTGATCAATCCGATGTTTATAGGAAGACCCGGCTGCACAATCGCCGCGTGGCAAAGTTGGGGTAACAGCGAGTCAGAACACGCCATGAGATTTCGGGCCGAAAAGCGGGGAAATTGCGCCCGATCAGAAAGCTTCCAGGTCGTAAAGGATTCGATCGGAAGTCTTGTGCCCGCGGATTATACCTCGCCGCGATTTCTGAGCCCCTCCGGGAGTATGCGATCACACCGCCTCGATGTGATATACTCCGAGATCACATTTCAATTTGCAATATTCACCAGGCCGAAAAATCAATCCCCCCTGGGATCAGTCAATTTTTCATCGCTACCTTTTCACCTGTTTTCACTTCCGCACTTGAGCTTTTTTTCTTCTCAAACGCACTGGGGAAAATATGGGGGACTTTTTGCGAGAAAATATCGCGTTGGGGGATCAGGGAGGGATATATTAATTCTTCCGACGCAGTGTGGTGTTTTATAAACTGAGAAAACCATTGAAAAGGATGAATATTGCAATATTCAATATGGAATATGTGGGTATGGTGGGTAGCACTGCCTATCTGAAAAATTCAGCATGGGTAGAATATCCAAAATTACACTGAGGAAAATAAATTCATTTACGTATTGCAGTTTTGCCGACTTGTTGAACTTTTTGCTACTCACAGAGCTTATAAAAATTGTCCAATATTTTAGATTTTGAAAGAGATTCTGTATTTTACTAGTTTTACAGATTACACGCAGATTCTCTAATTTTACAGCATTTTCGAAAGATTGTATGGGCTACAAAATTTGCTTTCATTTTCTGGAATTTTACACATTTTTATAATTTTTCAGTATGATTTTGTCATCTTTGGAATTTCGAATGTGTTCCGTTATGTGAAATAACGAAATGAAATAAAGAATTCTCTTATTTTTAAATGATTTCCAAGTATTCCAAATTTTTGTTAAAAAAAGTTACATAATGCACGCTTTAGAGGAATATGATAAACATAATTCGCAAAGCATTGAACATTCACATTGTGAAATTTAACAAAAATTTCTATTTTTCTAGAACTACTGAGTTTTGAAAATTTCTAATGTGTTATGATTTTCCGAAATTTTCAAAGAGTTTGACATCATATCAACAATCAAAAATTTCCACGATTTCATGAAAATTTGTGTGACTCATGAAGTACTTCTTGTAATTTTTTTCAGCTCGTCAAATTCATTAGATTTTCCATGGAAAATTTTAGAAAAACGACATCATGCATATTGTCAAGAAATAATAACTATGTATGAAAATGAACACACTGTTCAAAACTTATTAAAATTTGACGAAACTCTACCAATTTCTCGCATTTTTTGAATCATCAGCAATCCTAAGATTACCAATGATTTTTCAATCAAATTTCGATTTTTTTTTTTTTTATATTTGCCAGTTTTTGTATTTTTGATGTATTATGCTTATTCATGATTTAAAAAATATTTAATAACATCGAACCAGCTACTTAAATCATCGAACTTGTATGAAAATTTTTCTAGCTCACAAAGATTCCTTTTGATTTTTGAGTACTTTTTAGGCATTTCAAAATTTTTTTTAATTCAGAAAACATGACGTGCATATTTAGAAAAAACATGATTCTCGAAAAATTAATTCAAATTCTCTGGAATTTCGCAAGTTTTTGAGAATTATCAACTACTTCTAGAATTTTTATTTTTCAGAACTTCGAAGTTATAAAAAAATACACAAAATTTTCGATGAATCTAAAAAATTGTTCTAATCAATAGAAATAATCGTAATTTTTCAATGTTCTCCAAGTTTCTCAGCTTTTTATTTAAAAATACAAAAACTTTACCTTGCGTATTTCAAAGAAATGCAACAATAAACCCCCCTACTTACAAAACAAAAAAGAAAACAAAATTGAGCCATTTACTACCCACTTGGAAAATCGCATTCTGTCGCCCCTGATTTCATATATTATTCAACAAGGTACTTGTATTGCACAATGTACAATAATCTAAGGAAAATGAGAAAAACATTCTAAAGTTTGAAACATTATAATTATTATTCCTATGCATCAAGCTGAAACTACTCGATTTTTTTTCTCCATTGCAGCGTTGAAATTGGAGCACGATTGAATATTTGATTGGACGAGTTTAAGTCCTTGCAATTAGGTTCATTAGGATTCAGTCCAGATTAAATTTCGTGTGGATAGAGGAAATTTGATCAAATTTCTAGTATTAATAAATATAGGCTGGATTGCACGAACGAAAAGTATGCGCATTCTAAATTTTTCTAAAATATACATGTCCAATTTCATAACAGGACGTGTTACTGATAAACGATGAAAAATGGAATGAATCTGTTATCGAGAAATCTGCATGCTTTTGGCTGATTAAACTTTGACTAGTTTTTCATAGAGTATTGGGAAAATGGTCTTGTCATTCACTGAATGAATGTTTGAAAATGAAATGTATCTATACAGAGCAGGGACGTTATAACAAAATTTTTTATCATGCTTAAAATGCCGAAATAGTCGATATACATGTTTGTAATTATTTATTTCTATGTCTTAATCAATTGCTATTTTAGCACCATCACATTTTATACATACACTTGCAAACATATTTTGTAGGACGCATATTACTTCATCTGAAATCACATCATTTTCCTACATTATTGATTCTTTTATATCCTAAACTGAAATTTGATTTTCTGAAATGAAATAAGAACCTTTACATAAAAAAACTTGCTGCAAAAAAAACGATTCAAGACCAAAACATTGGTATAGGATGTATATGAAAGCGAATTTACTTCGTAACTGAATTCCATAATACTCCACGAAGCGACCACCAACCCTTTAAAGAAAAAAAACCGATATCACAACAAAACAATAAACTTGGGGGAAAAAAAGCAACCCACCACAAAATGCAGCTCTTTGCAAAAAGGAAAAAAAACCTGCGATCGATCTCGATGTATTTACGAGGCTATAAAATTAATTTACGCAACTGCTGGTTTAGACATAGATTCGTGAGCTATGCTAGGGAAACTTTTAATGGCTATTAGCATAAAACAAAACTCGGGTATCGTGAACAAAAAAAAATTAAACTAAGTTTTTGCCTTTTTTGAAATCAAGTGTTCCCTTAGGGATTATTGTTTATGTATGAGAGAGATGAATATAGTAATAAATTTTTTACTTCTGAATATTGCAAGGAAATAAGCACAGAATCAATAATTGACAGCAGTCATGATGGTAATAATAATTTATTCAAGACGAATAAATTTCTTTTAATCCGTTTGGATGGAAAATTTTAGTAACATCGAGAACATAATTATGAATTTGATGAATCACTTGACACGTATTTCACGATTTTGTTGAAAAAAATTTTTTCAATAAATATCATACACAATTGAAAAAAAAAATACCATAAATATTTTCTTTTTGTCTCTACTACAAAATTCATGTTACAATTAGTTGGAGTCTCTGATGGATCAGAAGATATTCGTGAATGCATTTTTTAGTATTACGTAACAACTACAGTTCATTAATTTTAAAAAAAAATTCAGTAGTTCTGAAAAAACCACTTTTCTGGGTGTACATGAAACCTTATTTAAAATTGTTGAAAAAATGGTCGCAAGGTTTGCAAATACCTGCTTTATTACACGGATATTGGTATAAAGTGTAATCTACTCACATTCATGGAAGAGCTCGCCACACGAACGCCATTTCCGAGCTGGTACACGAACGCTCTCAGTAGGCCTTCATTTATTAACCATGCCTTCATTACGACCACTCTAAATATTTTAAGGGGTTTAGCACCATCCGCTATCGCTCCAAAACACAACGCTGCAAAATTGACTGTGCCCCAACAAGTTTAATGTACCAATTGGAGGTCAGTAATTCGGATGGTGCCAAGTTCTAATCAGGGTCCTGCGCAGCGAAGGGAAAGTGAAACAGAATTCTTCTTTAGCAAACTAATAAAAAAAGAAAACTCATGTTTATTTCGTGAAAACCGAAATGTATTGATTTGATTCGTTCTACAGAAACTGGGAACTTGTATTAACAATAACTATTTTTTTAAATTTAGCGAATTTTTTTTTTCTTTCATTTTCTGAAATTTAGCGAATATTTTGATTATATTAGATTTATTCACATTTTCTTTCATATCTTGTTATGATTTTTCTAAATTTGCGGAATTTCCAGCATGGTACAAATTTTTCAAATTTTCCAGTTTTTATAAAATTCGTCCAGCCTTCAAAGAATTCTTTAGATTTTTGAGTACTTTTCAAGTATTTCACATTTTTGTTAAAAATTCAGAAAAACCTTATCATGCATATTTTCAAAAAAAAACATGATTCTCAAAAAATTATTTCACATTTTCCGAAATTTCCGTAAATTTTAATGTTTTACAAGTTTCTGAATTTTTTTATTTGAAAATGAAAAAAAAGTATCCTGCGTTTTTCGACGAAGAACAATAATGAACCTCGCCCCCCCCCCCCCAAAAAAAAAATTGAGTCATTTACTGTCCACCTTGTATTAACTTTTAACAACTTGTATTAACAATAACTATTTTTTTTCTCAGAGTCCGCCAAAAATGTTAAAGGTACAATTTTCAAAATTTTGATTTCCAAAACAATTTATTTTCTAAAGCAATCTCTCCCGCACAACATTTTTTCCCACGAATTTTCCCGAAAGATGTTTTACCGAAAAAAATTTCTAACATCGATTCTTCCCCAAGAAATGTTATCTTCCTTCAAATTGCAAAAGTCGAAAGTTACTGTAAGAAATGATGTTACTCGTAACCTTTTAATGATACAAACATAATGACAAATGCAATAAGTTTCGTAGGAAAAACTATTATCAATAATAGATGATCTTTATGTTGATTGCTGCACTATATTTTTTACAATTGCCACATGTGGGAAAAAGATAGTTATGAATAAAATACTTATCACCATCTCCTACTAATCGTTACTAAATAATTACTAAAAATTACTAAATTACGAAATTGAAAAAAAAGAAGATATATTGTAGATTCTACAATATAATATGAATTTTTGCGGAGCATACACTTATATTCACAATATTTTCTCCGTGTACATTAAATACATATTTGTACAAGATGAAAAACAAATCATAAAATGTAAATTGTTCATTTAGTTTTTCAATAGTTGAATTACAAACTATATATGATACAATATGCATTTTGTAGATACGAAATCTGCCGAAATTATCTGGTAAAAACTAGAATACATATTGTAAGTTGTACAATATAACAATTTCTACTGTATAATATTGTGACAAGTAAAATAAGTACTGCGAAATGTTCAATAATATTGTATAACCTGCATTATTATTGCATGTTACGAAAATACTAGATTACTTTCTAAGCCTTACCCAACGTCTTCGTCTTAATGTTTGGAAAAAAACTTAGCTCCGATAATATATAATCAATTTAAAAGTAATGTATGTATGATCACTTTCATTAAATTCCACAATCCAAGCCATTACAGCGTGATCAAGGAAGAGGCAAGAAACTTTTCCATGCCTTGGTTAATATTGAAAACGATGTAACGAGTGCCTCTCTCATTACGAATTTGAGGAAAATCGGGTATTCCAGGCACGTTCCGCTAACTGGATGTATTCAAATCACACCACCCCCGAGCAAGAGTAATAGTCTCACGCTTATATATAAGCTTGGTGTAAATCTCACGTCTGCAGCGAGTTCCAAATCAGCGCTACACAAGTTTCTTTTTCACCTTTATTGATTCTCTACTTTTGCACTTTCTTTCATAATTTAATTGAGCTTTTTCTTCCTCTCGCGGATCCGGCGAAACAAAGGTCGAACGGGAAAAATTAACTTCCAAAAGGTTGAAAAATTCAATAAGGTCGAGGAATTATGTATTTCTCCAGAGTGAAGGATTTCGTTTGTAACTTTCAAAGAGTTAACAGAACGTCCATTGGTCGGAAAAATCACTGTCAAAGGTTGAAATTCATTTCAAGAAATAACGAGTGGGATTAATAAATTATTTTTCCTTTGCTGTTGATCTTAAGACTGTTATTCAGCAACAAAAAAAGGCAAGTGAAAAATCGGTTTTCCACCTAATCCGAGTTCCTCGACAGATTTTGCATTGAGAAACATAGAGAAACTTTGGAAAATCCGCGTGGGAAATTTCCCAACTGAATTCGACTTTCCCAATGAATTTCGGTAACTTGTTGCGTAGTTTCATTCGATTCCTTAACTCGTGGAGAAATTCATCAGCGACGCCGGCGACTGTTGGCTGACTCGTTGGAATAATAAAATATTGTTTCTCTTTGGTTCTTAGTCAAGCATCGCAGAATTTAGCAAACATCAACAATGCGAGTGTTCAGTTGCTAAATTTGTCGCAACTGGCAAGGAAATAATAATTCGATGTTCGATTACTTTGGGAACTTGAGTTGTTTTATTTTCGAAATGGAAGAGTTGTTGGAAGTGAATGTAAATAGTAGGGCTTTCATCTTCAATTCGCTTATTCGACTTTAGGTATTTTTTTGTAGCATCTTTATCGAAATTATTGAGACACGTGTTTTTTCTTTATTTACTTGAATTTCAGTTGTTTTCACTCAGGGAATCAAAGTTTGCGAGCACTTCTTGCTTTCGAACAATTCTCCAAGTCCAATACTTGGTTTTGAATGTACGACATCAATGGCGTAAACAGAAGGCAAATAAATCAATCCCACACTCACAGTAGTAGTTAAATTTCAAAATTATTATTTTTTACCATTGAATATCACAGAAACCTTTATTCTATAATTGAGGCTTTCAGAATATCATCTACCTAATTTTCAGTCTGCTTTCTTCTCTTGTTTGAAATTCTAGAAATGTAAATGTTAAAAATTAATGTTCTATAACTGGGAAATTTGCAATTCTATGTTAGAAAAGTATTGATTATAAATACCAGAATTTTTGAGAATTTTATGATTGTAGAGTTATAAAGTATATACTTGAATTAATTAATTAGTATCAAAATTATAAATGTAAGAGTTTTCACACTTACAAGTTAAATATCTAAAATCATTTACTGTAGAATTTGAAGTTCTATGATTCCTAATTCATACAATGGAAAATTAGAGTTACATGGATTCTAAAATTCCAAATTCCAGACTATCTTCTGAAATGTAAGACTCCTATTTTTCGGAATTTCAAAAATATATTGAAAATAAATATAAATTCAGAATTTTATTAGATATAAATAAGAATTCTTGAACTCTTCAGCATCGGTTTCTAGAATTCAAAACACACTTTAAAAAAAAATTGCAAATTTCAAACATCTTTTATAGATTTTCTCTGAAAATTATGTTTAGAATTTCATGAACACGCATATGAAAAGGATTTCAAGGGAAATGACATTAAATTTATAGTTTTCATATGAGATGAATTAATTTCAATTTCGTTTATAGTTAATTTTATTTTAAGACACTTTATGTCTGAATATTTTAAAAGATCTTTTGCAAATTACCAAATACACAGTATAACTTTTGTTGTATAATTTATATTTCATAGAATATACATTTTTTGTTCCAATCAAATAGCTGCTGATAAATTAAGGAAAAAACTGCTGCAAGAAATTTATTATGTCAAAATTCACTTGAACTAAAAAAAGTTTGAATACACATTTTCAATGAGTAATCATTTAAAAGTCAAATGATTATAATATCTGCTTTATATTAAATAAACACTTCGATTTCATAGAAGGTTTGTAATTTTCATAGACAGTGTCTACTTTTTCATAGTTGCGTCCATAACTTTAATAGAAAATTTAATACACAGTATGGGAAATCTGCTTCAAAGACAGTCTCTTGAATTTAATAGAGAAATTTCTGAGAGTGCGGTAGGATTGAAAATTTCATAATCCTATATCATAAATTAATGCGGTTCAAAATATCAAATATGGTTCAAATCTGAATGATAAAATCAGGACAAGTAGAATCTGAAATTCTCGAATGGCGAACCCTATAATTAGAAATTTCGTAATTTTAATTATATTTCATTAAGGTTTTCGAAGATTTATATCCAAGATTTTTTTAATATTTCATAATTCCTGAATTAATGTGTAATAATGAACCCTCGAATATTATACCGTAGAATTCAGAGCTCTGAATTACTCTGTTGCAGAACAAACGATTCCTTCATTCTCTTTTTCAAAATTCACAACTCTGGAATTCTGATATATCTTGAAGTGCAAGATTCCAGAAATCAGTATTCTATAGAATTCAGGATTCTTCTTGAGCAAATTTGTGTATTCTGAGAACATCCGCAGGATAAAAAGATGACTGTGAGGATACTTGGATGACTCACCGAAACCCAATTTTCAACCCACAAAATTATGTCGAAATTTCGACAAATATTGGAGTACTCTTCCAAATCGTTCATGACATGTATGTGTACCTAAGAAATTCATACTTTGAGCGCATTTTATGGATCTGATCGAAAATTCCAAATATGCCCCTCCACCCAACAATAACAATGATGATTCAATTCAGCTCGCGTATCAAAACACTATATACGCAAAAGTTCCTCGATCCTCGCAACTTCCATTACCGACACAATATCAAGTGCCCTCTTCGTCGCAGGCCATTATCGAGAAATCTCGTTACCGTGCCCTCTCGTTAGAACGAATTTCCCGAGCTTTCCCGCCCCAATTTCCAAGCAAACACGTCTGATCTCGGTTAAAAAACGAGCTACCCTATAATCGCGGGGGTTTTTGACGTTTTGGAGAATTCGTTTAGTCGCGATCACGCGTCAACTACTCCTCCTTTCCGCTTTCGATCGCGAGCATCGTGGATGGGACCTGCATACGAATTTGTTGGCCAACAAATCCGCGAAGACTCGTATAAGCGCGTTCCCCGTCGCATAACACGATAAGCCAATATTACATCGGCTACAACTCACGACGCAAGGTAGAAGCTTCGCGCGATTTGATTACTGTGGTTAGAAACTGTTCGGGTTACAAGTGAGTGCTGCTCGTGGTACTTTGTTACATACGCAGTCGACGCTGCATTTTGACTCCGGTATTGCCTCTTTGTATTCGCATTTTCCCAGTCACGAGAAGGCAGGCCAGTGTACAGAAACCTGTACTTGGGGTGGGGCGGGGGGGGGGGGGGCAACTTTTATGTTGTACTTGTAGAATAACATGCGACTGAAATTGATTTGGTTGAAATTGAAAGACATAATTTTATCACATGGGAGTTATATTATTGTGATGGAATATTGTCAACTTTAATATACAAACATAATTAACATTATACAAATTATTTACAATAACATACGATAACATTTAATATATAACATAGTTAACTTTATACAAACATAATTTAATATACAAACAACTTTAATACACAAACATTTAATATACAATTATTTGATGGGAAAAACATCAACAACAATATCAAAACATCATTTGTTTTCAACAACTTATACTTTATTTATTGAATCTTTGCTATGTTTTCAACAAATTTAACACAAGCAACTTAATAATTAAATTAAGGGGTTATAAACCTTTTTTGAGGACGGTTTGGATTATTTTTTAATGTGTATAACACTTAATTTCATCACATGGGAGTTATATTATTGTGATGGAATATTGTCAACTTTAATATACAAACATAATTAACATTATACAAATTATTTACAATAACATACAATAACATTTAATATATAACATAATTAACATTATACAAACAGAATTTAATATACAAACAACTTTAATATACTAACATTTAATATACAGTTGTTTGATGGAAAAAACATCAACAAATGGTGGAGATATGGCTCTTTCCCAACTTTTTTTTGCTTGCAGTGACTGCAATGCGAATACAATAAGTCGACTGAAATTATAATATCGAAAATCGTTACATTTTTTAGTGTAACGATAAGGTAACGCGTTACATGAGTTAACAAGTAAGTGTTATTTATTTCACTTCTGTCTTATCAAGTTTTTAGAACGATTTGTTACTTTTTCAGATATTTTTTAGAACTTAGATATAAGTAATTTTTAGGTTCCTTGTTTTCAGATAGGAATTGTATGATTTTATAATTTAACATGAAACAGAGTGATACATTAGTAAATTATATACAAATATTGACAAACAGTATTATATCCACTTTTTATTAGAAATTTTCACAATTCGAGCAATGAATTTTAGAAATCTGCATAAAAATACATGAGAATGCTGGAAACCTTGGTTCTTAAAATCTATGGCAAGATCCCTAAAATCTATAGATTATGCTGGAAAACCTCACGTAATTTCATGAACACAGAAAAAAAATGAAATAAGAAAAATACTGAATATTATTTACTTTTTTCAAAAAAGCTATTAGATTCTTTGAAAATTTCTGTAACTCCAAAAACCAGGGAGCTCTGATTTCTCGAGCATTGAATTTTAACATTATATGTGTATAGAAAACCATAGAAATAGTAGAAAAATGTTTTACCTTTAAAAATCTCTTGAAAATTTAAAAAGTATTTGGGAATCTCTGTATCAACAAGGAAACTGTTTTCTGCCAAATCGATCAAAATACTGCAAATATTTTATACTTTTAATTATAAGAAATCTATAACTCTCGAATTTCAAAGAGATATCTTTGAAAAAACCTTGAAATTTTCCAACATTCTATAAATGCTAGGAAATACAAAAAGAAAATACATGTATAGTAAAATACAAGTATACCTATGGAATATCAAAAATTTATACAACTTTCAAAACAAGAGCATTGAATTTCAGAATTTTTATACAGAAATATACAAGAAAACTGAGCAATCCTTCAAATCGCAGAAAAAAGTCTGATTCCTCCTCGTAATCAAAAATAAATCATCAACAAATTTTATATATAATCGGTTAAAGATCCAACTTCCCCAACACTTTCAAAGGATTTAATTCATATAATGATAGATTACAATTCAAAAGTGAAATAGAAATCAATGGGTTGATGAATTTTTTGGAGTTAAACATTATAAGGGAAGGTGAAAGATTGGTATTCGATTGGCTTAGAAAACCTACTTCTTCAGAGAGGTTTATAAATTTTTACTCAAATAATCCTATACAACAAAAGAGAGTAATAGTTTTTGGGTTGGTCGTAAAAGTTATGAAGTTATCAGATAGAAAGTTTCATGATATTAATACTACAGAGATAAAAAGGATACTTCTAATTAATAATTATCGGGTTAAATTTATAGATCCAAATATAAAGAGAAGAAATTTTTAAGATTGGAAAAAGATAATGATGATAAGAAAGATAGAAAGAATTTTGTAGTTTTACCGTATATTGGAAAAAGACAAAGGACTATTGAGAGGATATTTAGGAAAGAAGATTTTAATATTATTTGTAGAAGTGATGATAAACTGAACAATATGATTATCAAGAGAGGTAAAGATAAAGCGAATAAAATGGATCAACAAAATGTTGGACATAGGATAAATTGTAAGGATTTTAATTGTGAATACGTGGGACAGACTAAGAGATGTTTGAAGACTAGAGCTAAAGAACACGAAAATGATATAAAAAAATTAACAGGTAACCATTCAGTTTCAACCGAGCATAGAATTAGAAATAATCATGATTTTGAATGGAATGATGTTGAAATTTCGGATAGAGAGACTGATTCTACAAAAAGATCTATTTCAGAAATGATTTTCATAACAAGAACAAGGAATACAATGAATGGACAAGAGGACACAAAATTTTTAAGTTCGGTTTATGACACTTTTCTTGATGACGTGGTGTAATCTTATCAATTCGTTTACAGAACTCTCCATATTGAGTTGTCACACGGACGTGAAAAGATCTATTAAAAATTGACACTGACTAAAGTACGAAAATGTTGGTTAGGTACTGTCAAGAAAGTAAAAATTGACAGGGAAACCTCTCAATAATGTAATTAATGAAGAAGTATGGCTGATTGTAAATTTGACAAGATGTAAATAGTGAGTAACTAATTGATTGTTAAAAAACTTGTCTAAGATTTAATTGGAAAAACCTTGTAGTTCCTGAAGAGGGTCGAATGAATAGACCGAAAGCTTCGTTGGGTAGGTTCTAACCCCCCCCCCCTCCCCCTTCCCCTCCGCACGGGCCTGCGAGAAGGGGTAAATTCAGAAATCGAAATCATTCATGTCATTGCCGAAAGAATATGTTTTTGACAATAAAACACAATAATATGTGACAAAAAGTGACAGGGTACGTTCTTATACGTTCTACTTTAACTATGAAATAATCAATTCCTCTGCAGGAATGAAAACGAGTCCAACACTCCGCGAACGACTTGCGAAAAGTGGAAGAAATAGAGAAAAGGGGAGAATCACCAACAGAGATAATATATCGGGGACGCGTTAGCGGGGAAATTTTCCAGCGAGTTCGCCCCATTAAACGTTTTGGCTATCTCGATGAGATCTGCTTGGAAGAAGAGAGAACGTCGAGTAGGAAAACTAGGAGAGAAAGGGATTGGCAAGAGAGTCAGAAAGGGAGAAGCTCGGCTGCCAGCGAGCTCCACCTGTTGCTTTTCTAACAGCCTTCTCTCTTCCGTTAATTTTTCCCCCTTTTTCCTCCTTTGAAATGTTACCGTTTTTTATCTTCCTCCGCAACATTATCTAGCATTCATCGCAATTATGAGGGCACGGAATGCCTACTCGAGAATGGCACGCTTTCAGAGTTATCAATTCATCCCTGGGATTAATCACACTTTGAAGCCTACGATGATAAGAGGCAAAATGATGATTCAATTTTTTGTAATTATCGTAAATGTACAAAGCTGTTACAGAAAACAATCCTGAAATTTTCCTGAAGGAAAATTCGCTTTGGTTTTTTTGTAATGTAATGTTTCTTAATGTTCGTTGAAAAAAGAAGTCGAGACGAGATGTGAAGTTGTAAATTTCACATTTATCACAGTCGATCATATAAGATAGATAAATGACTATTGCCGTCGGATTCATGAGTCTTTCCTAACTCATCTCTACAGTAAAATACAGGGTTTGCAAAGTTACTTAAAAGAATGTAACGCGTTACGTTACCGTAACTTGAAAAGAAATAGTAACTAGTTGCCGTTACCTCTTAAAGAGGTTAAAGTAACGTCTTGTTACTTTCACGTTACTTATTGGAGTAAATTAAATTGTTGAAGGAAATTGTTTATTTCAGATATAATAAGTACGAGGATTCGTATTTTTTCACCATGAAAAAAAAATTACCCAGCTTGTTCAAATTTTTATATTTTTTCAAGTTCACAAAATGTCTGAATTTGAGATTTGATTTAATGTTAGCCACAAGGAAACGTTTGCAAATCGAATAGATTTCTGAGAGAATCTTGATACATACCCATATTTTCAGAATTTTTGGATTTTTTTTTATTTTTCAATATGTATAAAATGTTGCAGGATTTTCTAGTATTTTGATAAATTTGTACGGTTTTTCTGTACATTGATACATAGATTCCAAGAATTTTATACTGTAGAATTCAAAATTGATGAAATTATTTGTATTTGAGAGGATTTTTTAGCAAATAGTGTCTGTAAAGATTTTCATTTTCTTTGACTTTCTTGATACTGTTTCAATTTTTCTACGATTTGAAGGATTATTCAGTATTTCTGAAACTATTCGTATTTTTCACGATTATAGAATGTTGCAGAATTTTCTAGTATTTTTACATAATTTCAGTATTTTTATAATATAAATTGTTATATACATTTCAAGAATTTCAAACTCTAGAATTTGAACATGATATTTTCCGTGTTTTAAATATTCGATTATTCCAGTACTTTTCGTATTTCTTCAGTTTTTCTGTGACTTCAAGGATCATTCATCAATTTTATATATTGCTGTGTGAATTTCCGGAATTCGGAAGATTTTCAATGTTTTATATATTTACACTATTTTTCTTTATGTAATTTTTTTCTGTATTACTTAGTACTTATAAAATGTTGTGGAATTTTCGAGTTTTGTGAAGATTTGTCTTTGAATTTCTAGAATGAGATAAAATTGAAAGTTCAAAATATCTGAAGTATTTCGATCGATTTTGCAAAAAACAGTTCCTTTATGAATTTAAAATGCCTCAGTATTTTTTGTACTTCTCACAGAGTCACCATACATTTTGAAATTTTCCTCATCTTTGTATACGCTTCTATAATTATATATTTTGAGAATTCAAAGCTCGAGAAATCGAAGTATTCCAATTTCTGGATTAACATAAATTTTGAAAGACACAAATAACAAGAAACTTATTTAAATCTAGTATTTCGAGTATTTTTTGTATTTTTTTTTTTTTTTTTTCAAGCAGGATCTCTAGATCTTACAGATTCTGCTATAGATTTTGAGATTGGTAGATTTTAAGTATTTTTATTAATTTTCATGCGAATTTCTAAAATTCAACGCTTTGCATTGTGAAAGTTTCTAATAAAATGTGAAATAGCATATTTTTCGTCAATATTTTTACACAAATTACTAATATTCTTCATTGTTCCATTTAAAATTATTTGTTTCAAATTTTTTTATTCATAAATGAGGAAGTTCAAAATTACTCATATCTCATTTTTAGAACATTGTTTAAAAATTGTTTCGAGTATCTTTCGTTTTTTTTTTTTTTCTTTTTTTCTAGATTTTGAGATCTATATGTCTATTTGTGTGTATGGATTTTTTCAAGTATTTTCATATATGTTGATGCAAATTTCTAAAATCAAACGCTTTAAACTGTAAAAGTTTTCAATAAAAATTAAAAAAGCATATTCCTCTTCAATATTTTTGCACAAATTACTAATACTCTACATTGTTCCATTAAAAATTATCCATATGGAATTTTTCATTAAAAACTGAAAAAGTTAGGAATTACTTTTATCTCAATTTCAGAACGTTCCTTAAAAAGTTCAAAATTGTGCTAAAAACTTATGAGACCGATAAAAGTAACGTAAAATAACGTTGTTCCCGTTATCATTACTCGTGAATTAATGTAACGCGTTACTCCCAAACCCTGGTAAAATACTCTTACGTGAATCATAATTCGAACTGTCGAGGAAACTCTATAAACATCCCCAGCTCTATTATTAACAAAAACTTTCCTGTCATAGTAACAGAAAATTTCTCTCATAACTATTTTCGCCGCCGAGCCCCCATCGAAAATTCCCCCAAATGAACCCTCTCACCTTCAACTCCCTAAATCCACTCCCGAATACCAATAACCCTACTCCTCCAAATGAAGCCCCCGTCTTGGCGACGGATTTCTTATCTCAAAACTCGAAATGGCAAACTTCTCCCATTGATATAGCCCCTGCAGAAATTATTGCTCGCTTCATTAAGCCCAATGGCGCCGGAGTTGCGAGCAGAATCGAAAGCGATAATCAGTTTCGCCGCGCAAGTCCATATTCTGGCAAACAAGGCGTTATGTCAGTTTCGCAAATAGTTGTACAATGTGCACCGGGATTTCTCTTATCGCCGCCACACACACGAACTTGGCCAAACATGAGTAATACTCGTCCGGTCATGTCCGGCCGCCGCCATTGTAATCGGTATCGATCACCCGTGGGCTTCGCCCCTCGACCCCCGACCCTTTCTTGCATCTTGAAAGACTCTGACAATCCACTTTAGGTCCTCATATCGTCGCCATTATTGCGACTCATCGATCATCGCGCATTAATGGCATTCCTAGGCAAGCATAAGGTCGCGAACGACGCCCAAGCAGAGCCGATACCGAGAAAAATTGCTTGCACTTCCGACAAGCTCTTCCGATTTATTTTTTCATTCTTTTTCCTTCCCCAGTATCGTATCTGTGCTTTTGCAAGCTCGAAGAGAAATTACGTGCTGGCGGAGGAAAGTTTTTATCATTCCGGTGCACCCCTCAGACAAAAATGTAAGGAAAAAACGTGATTTTGTTCTTTTTCAAGCCACTTCCAGAGAAATTAAAAAACCTTTGGAGGGTCGTGAACGTTGACCAATCTGCGGCCTTGGCTCTTTCCTGGAGAAAAGATCGCGCCAAGTTCCAGGCAACTACGTAAACGAGAGTTTTGTGTATCTTCCGTATCGCGGGGAGCTTGTAGCGACTGGCGCCGCAGCATCAAGCCACTTTTCCGAATGAGCTTATCTGATCGTAATCGCGAGGGCAAATGTTGACTCTGTCAATAATGGCTGGGGTATAAGTACACAATGAGTTGGTATATTTCCAGCGTCATTAAAGGCTCGCCGGATTAAACCGGCCGACCTCGGGCAGGTCCCCCTTTGTTTTCGCGTGAAAGGGAGAGTCGGGGGGTAATCTTTTTGACCTGGTAACTTGGTTACCAAGTGCGAGGCAATTAGGGTTTGCAATTTATAGGTTTTGTAGGTTTCATTAATTATTGATGCCAATATTTGATTTCCCTCATTTTTTCATTTTGAACGTGTAAAATTGGAAACTATGAAAATATAGCGAAACGAATTTGTGAATCTGATTAATTGTAATGGAATTCGGAAAGTTCTGAAAGGTTTTTGTCATGGTTGAAATTAAAACAATTGTTTTATACATAAAAAATGCGAAGGATTTGAATGATCGTCATATAATGTTCCGCAAAATTCAAAAAACTCATAACATCCCTAAAAATTATCATAAATTTGTAGATTTTGTGTATAATTTTTCTTTCGCATGTAAAATAATTTTTTATTCTATTTTGCGGGAAAATTCTCAAAACTTGAGAAGTATTGAAAATTAAAATACATCTGAACGTGAGTGGATTATTTTATGTTTCATGTTTACAAATTTTTAAATAAAAAAATATTTCAAAGATGCTCGATAGTCCTATATTCAAAAGATTTTTAGAGTCTCAATAAATTTTCTATACACTCATAGATTGTGTTCTTTAGCAATTTTCTTCTTAATAAAAGTTACGAAATGTGAAAAGTAATAAGAAACAACGAAAAATCATAATGAGTTGTACATAATTATTTCTGAAATATGGAAAATTTTGAATTGTTTGTTTTACGTTTACGAATTTGAGAATTTTTGTAAATGAAGAGCATTGATAATTTTGGGAATCATGAACAAAACTATACATAATTCGATGAATTTGTAGAATTATAAAAAATATCCATAAATCTCATAGATTGTGTTTGTTGTCATATTATTTCAAAATATGTGTTTAATGATAATTTTTTTCCCCTACAATAAAAATGTCAGAAACTTCAAGAGATTCTAAAGTATGAAAAATCCTAATTTAGAAAGTTTTGAATGGCTTGTCAAAAGTGTTGAATTCCGAAGCTTAATAAAAACAAAAAAAAGAGAAATTTTAAAGCATGTCACTACAAAGTTTGGAAAATTCATAGATTACAAAAAAAAATTCATCAATTACGTAGATTGTGTTGGTTAATTATATTTCTTCAAAATAAAGGTGTTAATATTTTGATTTTTCAATCATCTAAAAAACTTGATGAGTATATTAAAACCACGTAAAACCCTAAATGAGTGAGACAAATTTTTGAAAAATCTTAGAAATCGTCAATATGTAGTTCATATTTCATTTGAAATGCTGGAACTTATGATAAATTAAAATCATTTAAAATGACACACATTTTGTAAAGAGTGCTCAATATTATATTGATACTTAGTGTACATGTAAATGTTAGTGAATTTTTAATAAAAATCTGCAAAACTGAAAAGGTATTAAAACGTTGCGAGCAATCTCAATGAATCAAACAAATTTTCATCATATCGAAAAAGTTTGAAACAGATTCAGGTTTTTCTTCAACTGTCAATACTTTATTCAACTAAATAAAAAAATTTTCAAAATTTTATGAACGTTCAAAGATTTTGTACATGATATTCATTGTTATTGTATTTGTTAACAATGTAGAAGAAAACTTTTTTTTGTTTTTTAATAATATTTCTCAAAACTTGTCAAGTACAGAGAATAACAATCAATCTTGATAAGTCAAACAAATTTTTATGAAATTCGCAAAGTTTTGAATAATTTGCGTGGCATCTAAAATTTTTCGATTTTTAAAAAATGAAAATTAACTAGGTACATATCAGATCTTCGTACACAGAAAACGTTCTTTTATTTTCTGAATTCACTGTTCTGAAACATTTTTCCCCAAATATACATAGTAAAATAATTATGTCTTTGACACATTTTCATATCATTTGTAAAATTTCAAATAACTTATTACCTGACAACACTTCGGATATTTCAAGTAACCTAAAAAACTCAAAAATGCCCAACAAAGTCAATAATTTCATAGAATTCAAAAAATTGGTCGAATTTAAAAAAATGTCGATGAATTTTAAAGATTCTGAAAAAATCTAAGATTGACGTAAAAGAACAGAAACTCTCTAAAATCCTTTAAATTCCAGAAAACTAAAAAATGCCCTACCGCGCATACATAATAGTCTTCACAATTTCAATGTGGTTCAAATCGATAATACTACTCAATATCACAAATTACGAAACTTTTTGATAATCAGGTAAAACTGCAACCCAAAAATTGTCGCACGTTCAAATTCCTTCCAATGTTTCAATCATCAAATTCTAGTCCTCCCCAAAAGCCACAACTCAATGCTCATCAATAAATCAATAAACAAATCAGTTTCCCAAAAATCAGCCTCAGAGTAGAATTCCTCTTCCTCATGAAAAAAACCCATAATCTGCCTGTAATTTTTTCATCTCTGTCACGAGCAAGTTGGTCGCGGCAGAAAGCAGTTTAGCCCTTATGTCTAGCCTAGTATGAGGGGAGGGGGGGGGAAAGGTAAAAAATGAAAAGAAAAACGAGGGAAAAAGAGGGACAGTAGGTGGATGAAGTGGGTGTAGGGCTAGGCCTTGTTGTTAGTGAAAAGGAAGAGGAGTCACGGCTAGGCTATAAATACAAGGCGCCACCTGCACCTAACGTCCACCGCTGAACCGACTGTACCAAACCGTGCCAGCCCAGTGGGAACGGTACGGAACACGAGCCCTACGCCTTCTCCGCATCACACGTGCTTCCCCATGCCCGATCAGGATTTCCAGTTACCCATCTCCTCCGAGCTTTCCATCTTGTCCTCCTTTTGTATCGTTTTTCGATTTAGGTGAACGATGCCGAACAGTTTTCAGCATTTCCAAAAGAAAAATTGCCCTTCCCAAAGGCTTTTTCTGAAGATTCAAGGATAGTGGAATACGAATTTCTTGATTTTGTCTTCCATGAGAGGGGGATATTAGTGCTTCCACTTTTTAAACAGTTTTTTCATAGCTTCAACAGTATCGCAGTTTTTGATGGTTCTGATTGTTGGTCATTGCGATAATTTCAAGATCATCAGGATATTGCAGTACAATGTATTACTGCTACAAATATTGTGGAAAATTTTCTCAGTATAGCGCATGCTAGAGAGGACAAGGGGGGGGGGGGGTTGAGGATTTCGATGAAATGCTTCTATTATTGGTTTTTACATTTTGATATGAATTTTGTTATTATGATTGCATCTTGCGTTGCATGATATTTTTCAGAAAACAGCGTCTGAATAGATTTTTATTTCTTTTTGGTATTTTTCGTATACATCTTCTACGATTTGAAGGACTGTTTTGTATTTATGAAACTATTCGTATTTTTCAAGATCTATGAAATGTTACAGGATTTTATAGTATTTTTATGTGTTTCTAGCATGTTCATTGGAATTCTTAGAGATTCTGAAAATTTTACATGTTCATAGGATTTTTCAGGAAACAGTGTCTCAATAGATATTTTTTTCTTCTAGTGTTTTTCGTATTACTTCAGTTTTCCTACGATTTGAAGGATTGTTCAGTATTTCTGAAACTATTCGTATTTTTTAGGATCCATAAAATGTTGCAGGATTCTCTAGTATTTTTATATACTTTGAGCATTTTGATATAAATTGTTATACATGGATTTCTAGATTTTCGAGCTCTAAAATGTGAAGTCCATTACATTTTTCATGTTCCAAAAGAATTTTTCAGAAAGCAGGTGTCTCAAAAGATTCATAATTCATTCAGTATCCTTCGTATTTCATCAGTTTTTCTACGATTTGAAGGATCGTTCAGTTTCCTTGTATATTTCTGTATAAAAATTCTGGAATTCGATGCTCTAGATTTAAAAGGTGCAAAGATTCTTAATATTCCATAGATACACTTGTATTTTTCTATACATGTATTTTCTTTTTGAATTTCCTAGTATTTACAGAATGTTGGAAAATTTAGGGTTTTTTCAAAGATATCTCTTTGAAATTCAAGAATTGGGATTTCCTATGATTGAAACTTTGAAATATTTGCAGTATTTTGATCAATTTTGCAGAAAAACAGTTTTTTTATGGATTTAGGTTGTCCTCAATATTTTTCGAATTTTCATCAGATTTTTAAAATTTGAACAATTTTCTAGTATTTTTATGGTTTTCTATACATATATATTATTGGAATTCAATGCTCGATAAATTGGAGTTTCTTGATTTCTGGAATGACAGAAATTTTCGAAGAATCTAATATTTCTTTAAAAAAAAGTAAATAATATCTAGTATTTTTCGTATTTCATTTTTTTTCCTGTATTCATGAAATAAGCGTAAGGTTTTCTAGCATGATCTGTAGATTTTTCCCGATCCTACTATAGATTTTAAGAACTAATTTTTTTCAGTATTTTCATATATTCATATGCATATTCCTAAAATTTTTTGCTAGAATTGTGAAAATTTCTAATAAAAAGTGAAAAACATAGTCTTTGTCAATATTTGTACATAAATTATTAATATATTACTTTGTTTCATCTAAAATTATAAAATTATACAATTTTTATCTGAAAATAAGGAAGTTGAAAAATTACTTACATCTAAGTTTCAAAAAACTTCTTAAAAAGTTACTTATCGTTCTAAAAACTTGATGAGACAGATGTGAAATGAAGAACACAATTTTCGTTACTCGTTACCAAAAAAAAGGAACTCGTTCCTGTTATCGTTACTTGTCAATTAATGTAACGCGTTACGTTACGGTTACACTAAAAAATGTAACGTTTTTCGGGATTATAATTCAGTTGACTTATTGTATTCGCATCGCAGTCATTGCAAGCAAAAAAAAAGTTGGGAAAGAGCCATATCTCCACCATTTGTTGATGTTTTTTTTCATCAAATAATGTTTGTATATTAAAGTTGACAATATTTTATCACAATAATATAACTTCCATTTGATAAAATTATGTGCTATATACATGAAAAAATAACCCGAACCGTCCTCAAAAAAGGTGTACAACCTTTTAAATCATAAAATATACGTATAGTGTAGTAATAAAAAGTGTTTCTTTTTTTATTTGTGTATTATGTATTCGTTATACATTTAAATGTGAAAATGAAATAAAAAACTTGTCTTTCGCAATTGTGTATCTGTAATTATTGAGTTGCTTGTGTTACACTTGTTGAAAACATAACAAAGATTCAATATATGAAGTAGAAGTTGTTGAAAACAAATGATGTTTCGATATTGCCTTATATATCTGATTAGTTATTGAATAAATAATCTATTTATTTCCTTATTTAATCTACATTTATTATCTACATCACTATGAATGGACCATTTACTGTCAAACCAAATCAATTTCATTTGCATGTTATTCTACAAATACAATATAAAAGTCGAAACCTGGCAGAGCATTCATAGATAAAACCTAAAGTAATCTAGAAACACCAACTCGTATACCCAACGTACAAAAATGACTCGAGTAAGGTAACAGTCTAGTAAAAGACGCGAAAAAAGCGTTCTACAGAACTCATCAAATTTTCCATTTCGCATTGTCTCAATTGAATCATTCCCCCACTTCCAGCGTTCGCCGAGAAATAGAATTCGCTGAAAAAGAAAATGGGGCGCGATGTAATTCATGTTTTCTCGTTGTAATTTCGTATGCAAAAGTCGGCGAAGCAAATAAAGCGTCGCCGACGCAGCGCCCAATTGTATTACTCAAACAAATTACATCAATTTCTTCGAGGACGACGCAATTGAGTCACCGGGAGGAAAAAAAAGTAGTCGAAAAATGAACCACCCCAGAGAAAAGATATGAATACATTTTTTTGTTTCTCTTATGGAAGTTTCCAACTTTCATAAGAGCGGATCCCGGTTCGTAATAAAATGCAGCTTCACCCTCATACACGTCGGCGCAAGGTGCATTCCTGTTTTTCCAACGCCTTCGCCTAATTTTTCTTTTCTCAGGCCCCCAAGTGAATTTTTATGCACGGAGAGGTTTACGGGAGTTACATTTTTTTGAATGGGCGATGTCGTAGATTCTGGAGTAATCTGGGTTTCGGATGTTTGTAATAGAAAATGCAAAAAAATAAAAATAGAGGTTTTAGCTTCAGAGGCAAAAACAGAAGATATTTTTAAGAGGGGTTTTTTATGTAATAAGAGTTCAATTGCTTGTCATGAAACAGATTCCTGTGAACATCTTCGGAAATTTTTTCATTTCTACACCAGTAATTGCTAGCCAACTTTGCACGTAAAATCGTGTTTTCACATGAAAATCGTGTTTTCACATGAATGAAAAACTCTGAAAATCAGGCCAGCATGATCTCATTAAGACGCAATAAAAAATCATGATTGGAACAATAAAAAACTTAACGACGGATAAATTTTTCAGAGAGTTTGGGAGGTAGTAAAAAAAATTGCTCCTGCGAGACTGTTTTTTTATGGCGAAGAGCACGTTGAGTGTGTGAAGTGAAAGATAAGTTAGAGGATTATTTTTAGAGCGAAACCCGAGAGTAGAGAAGGTGCTCTCTAATCAGCTTAGTTTACGAGGTTTTTGTTTAATTAACGCGTACACTAGAATCTCTATTTCCTGGTAGCTACTTCTCCCGTTTTTTCATTGCTCGCGTTCCCTCAAATTTGCTTTTTATCTCGTTTTAAGTTTCGGTTTAAATCTCAGTATTTTCGATTCTACAGAAACTGCTTTACGAGCTTTGTTCGTAGGATTATTCGTTTTGTTAAGGAGGCGTTTTTCTGAAAAATATTTTTCCGTCGGGATTGGATTATTTTCATTCTTCGACAATATGGTTACAAGGGGGCGATTTTGAAATATTTTACATTTCAGAATTTCGAAATTCTACAACTTTTAGAATCCAGAGTTTTACATTTTTCATCCTCCTAAATAATGGAATTCGATTTTTGTGATTTTCAATTAGTAACTGAGGTGTCAATTTTTTCTACTAATAATTTCTGTATTTATAACACTTGAGAAGGATTGTCCGATATGAAGTTGTGCTTCTATAGATCTCTGGAAATTCGATGCTCAAGGAATCAAACTTCTAAAAAATTTATGTATTCAAAATGACTTCTGAGCAAATTATAACCACCCATACAAAATGTACATCATATATTCATATTGTCTCCGTACGGTATATTATTCATCAGGTTTGGTAGTACTTTCTGTTATTTGGTAATTATTTCTAATATTTTTATGTATCGCTTGATAGATTTTCAAAAATTGATGCTATTCTATTGAAACTTTCAACGATTTCCCGATTATAAATTGATTTTCCAGACGACAGTTTCTTTTGTGAAGATTTTCAATACTTTTATTTCATATTTTTTTAGTATTTTCACAATTGATAGTATGTTTAATTGTATAAATTGTATCAATTGAATTGGATACATTTTTATTGTTTTCTACATGAATTCCTAGAATAATTTCTAAAATTATAGGTAGACAATTAATGTATTATATCATTAAATATGCTCTAGGACAGAAAGTTTTATAAATTTCTAGGAAAATTATATCTACATAATTTTTATGTATTGAAAAATTCCTAGTAAACTTCGAAGCTACATAGTAAAATACTTTACTTGTAAATAAGTAACCTACTAAAATAGTATACTAGTAAACTAGGAAGCTAGTAACTTCGTTAAAAAACTGGTTAGCTATTAAACTAGTAAGCTAGTGATCTAATAAACTCGTTCGGATATAAATTAGTAAACTAGTAAACTGGTGAGCTAGTAAATTAGTCAACTAGTTAACTATTCAACTAGTCAACTAATGAGCTAGTAAACTAGTAAACGAATAAAATATTAGGCTAGTTAACTATTGAACTAGTAACCTACTAAACTTATTTTTCACATTTTTTTCAGTATCATACACATAATATACGAAACCCCGGGGGATTTGTATGTATTTTTATGAATTACTTATATTTTCGTAGATTGCTACAGAAATTTGAAAAACTCGATGCTTCAAAATGCGAAATTCGATCTATTCTCAGTTATTTCAAGAAATAATGATAAAATCACATTTATGTAGATTTTCCAATTTTTATAACGTTGGCCTTTTTACGTATTTTTAAAATATATAAAAGATTTCGTTACGTTTTCCACAATTTTTATTGATTTATTAATCATGTTTAGTATTTGATGCCCAGAATTCCAAAATTCACAGATGTTAGAAGCATTTGTCGAGAATCATGAAAAACGATTTTTTAATAGAATTTAATTGTTTCCATTATTTTTTCAGAGTTTGTATGAATGGAAAGATTTTCAATACTTTTATACGGACTTTATATATATACATATTATTATAATTTCATGAGCTAAGATTTAAAGTTTTGTAAATTTTTAGCATTTTCGTGGATTTTTATTTTTCTTGATTAGTCACTGAATCGCAACAATTTTTCTGATACATATTTTCTACGTGATCCTACGCTTTGACAATTTTCACTTTTCATCAAATATATAGCACTGATGTTTTCATGCATTTTTTGTTACTCACATTTATTGTTCATCGATGTAACTTTTTTGAATTCCACATGAAATATTAATTGATTTTATCATAATTTCGGGAGGGGTATGAACCCCCTCCCGACTGAAAATTCTAGATCTTTTTATAGAAAAATGCACTACTTTTTTCTTTCCTTTACCATAGATTCAGGAACCATTATCAATGAAATAAAAAACTGCAGCCTTTAATTTGCCTGTCATAAGATGTGATAACATTTCATCAAACTTTTATATTTTTCCTCATAGCTGGATTAATTAATTATTCTTAGAATTATGCATGTGACCTGAAAAAATATGAATCATCTCAAGAATTGAGATGCTTATTCGTCGTGATTAACCTGAATCCGGATTCGTTTCAACAGTGAAATATGCATTGAAAGAGAAAAATATGAAAATCGGCAACTCAGTTTTCCTCAATTACCTTAAGGTCTGAAATAATATCGAGTTCCATGGATATTCTCGGTACTGGTAATGTCATTAAATAAAATATCAGGTTCGCAGTTTTTTTCTGTTCTCAAAGTGCCAAGTACTTTTTTTAACATCAATGAAACATCTGCAAACACCATTTCCCTGCCAACGTTCAAAATTTAGTCTGAAACATCAGTCTTCTTCTTTTTTTTCTGTTTCGCTCTTCTCCCACGCTCTTTCGCAAACGCACAAGTATGAGGGATCACGATACCTCGCACTAGCCAAAAGGCCGCGACCGTTCTAATGGTTAAAACGTGCTTCTAACGCAGTGACACAATGATGTAGTTTCCCCCGGTTTAATGTCAATGTTCCCGAGTTTTCCTCACGCGATTTACGTTTTATTCATGCTCCCTGAACCGTTTCCTTCACGTTCCCCAAAAATTAAACGTTGCGATTCGTGCTCCAAAAATAACCCAGTGCATTAGATTTAATGTGGGAGGAATATTCGTTGGAAAAACGTTTGGACAATTGCAAAAAATGGCAGAGGATAGTTTGACAGAGGTAGTTCTTGAATTTCGGGGATAATGGGGCGTGGATAAATTTCAGGGCATGCTAATGGAGACACGAATGTTTCTATTTCAGACTGGAAACGACTTCAAAACTGCAGACGAGAAGGCGCAAGTGGATCCGAAATTTAGGTAAGTCGATTTAGTCGAAACTCCATTTCAGTCATATTTTCGAGTGTGAGACTGCATTCGCGACGCAGAACAAAGCGAATCCTCGCGAGATTGGAATGGTACAATTTGATATTTTTTATTGAATAGGAGAGGAATTTTAGGGGAGGGAAATGGAGCTTTCGCCCTTTTGGAGGGCTTTCATCTTGCGGGGAATAAATTTCGAATTTGCTCGGAGTCGGGAAGTTTATGAGCAAATGCATTGCCGAGTGTTCATTTGTTTGGATTTTTCAAATTGGTTTTTTATTTGTTGTTCAAATCGTTCACGCAGAACTGATGAAACACGATTTTTTTGCGTTGATGGTATGTTTCTTTGAATATTACATGAAGGTATTTTCTTGCTCCTTTTTTATAGGAAGCTGAAAATTTTAGAAGTATTTTTAATGGAGGAATTTTTCTTTGTTTGTAAAATTAAACAATTTTCAACAGTAAAAACATTAAAGTTTTAAAGACTGTCGACAATTTTGGAGAATTCGAGGAATTTGTGGAAAAAAAAAATGTATATTTACTTTGTAGATTATGGGACATTTCAAAAATTTTCAAGAATTTGTTGGCTATTAACAATAATTGATACATTTAAAATTTTTGTATACTGCCATTGATTTGGAAAAATTAAAAAGATTTGTGAGATTATGTAAGAGTTTAATAAATTTTAAAGATTGTTGGGATTTTCGAAATTCCTGCAAACTGCGAAAGCTGATATATAAGCTTCCAGTTTAAAGCGATGATTTCGAAAAATCGAAAACATTGTCGATAATTCTAATATATTTTAAGTATTTGTGAAATCTCAAAACTATTGACAAATCATGTACATTCTAAAAAATATCGAAAATTCCGTTAATTTATGAAAACTATGTGGTAACATCAAAATTATTAGAAATTGAAAAATATTGCATCGTACGGAAATTCAATGTCAATAAATGAAAATTATGTAAAATTATGAAAGTCATCAATGATTCAAGAAAAATCTTAAAATTTTTAAGATTGTAAATAAGTTGATGATTTTCACAACTATGGAAATTTCGTTCATTCCGTTATCTTTCAAAAAACGTGTATAATTTGAAAATATGTAAAATATCAAAAAAAGTTGTTGTTTACAAAGATTGTCGACAGTTTTGAGAATTCAAAAAACAATGATAATTTTGAAGATCGTCAATAACTGGAAAATTCGAGAAAATTGTTGAATTGAACAAATTTTAATCAATTCTATAGATTGTTGAAAAGTTTTGAAAATTCCGTAAAACTGTGTTATATTCTCAAAATTTTTCAACATAAAAAAAGTGGATGAGTTTTGTAGATTTTGGAAGATTCTGAAAATTTCTTTAAACTACAAAAAATTCGTTCAATCATACAACTTTAAAAAAATTTTTAGAGTACAGAGATCGTCAATATAATTAATAAATTATCAAATATTGAAGTTTTTAGAGATTGTCAATAATTCTAACAAAATCGATACATTTCTAGAATAATAATATAATTTTTCAGAAGTTTTTAAGATTGTAGTAGATTTTGCAAAACTGCGGAAACCTCAGGTAGTATTATAATTATCCGAAACCTGAAAATTTTTCGCCTTACAAAAATTATCAATTGTATTGAAAAAGTCAATGATGGAAAAAATTTTCTAGATTATCAACAAATTTCGTAAAATTTAAGAAATTCCTAAAATTTCTGAAAGTACTAATCGATTTTGTCTATTTACTTTGTAAAATTTCGAAAACTCCATAAAACTATAGAAACAGTGCTATATTCTCAAAGTTATCAAAACAAAAAAATGTTTTACTATACGGATAACGTTTAGAATTGTGAAAAATATAAAAACATTGGTAATAATGACGATTGTTCATAATTATAAAAAATATAGACATTTGCAAAATTGAAAAAAAGGGATGTTCGTAGATTGTGGGATATTTTGGGAATTTTTTAAAACTTTCACATCATATGGATGTATTTGAAAATGGCAAAAAAAATTGCTTTCAAGATTTATCGATCTTGACAGGATATTCTGAAAATTCGTAGAATTTCAGTAAATTTTGATTATTTATGTAGATTGTGGCAAATTTTTGAAATTCTACAAAATGACAGTGCCTGTAAAATTTACAAATTTTTCAAAATTGAAAAATACCCTATCGTAAATAAATGGTCGAAAATAACAAAAAATATAAAAACATTTCAAATCGCAAGATTTATTATTTATGCTAGTAAATTCTAAAACTTTGTATAATTTCAGATAATATTAATACAATTTGTAAATGGCGGAAACATTTTGAAAAATTAAAAAACATTGGAAATCCTCAAGATTGTTCGTGATTTCAAAAATATAGACATTTGCAAAATTGAAAAAAATGTCGATGATTTTCGTGGATTGTGTAAAATTTTGAAAATTCCATCAAACTATGGTACTTGTAAAATTTTCCCCTTTTTTTCAAATTTCAAACTTCCATATCGTATGAGAATGTTTGAAAATGAAAAAAAAAAAAAAAAAAAAAAAAAAAAACATTTCTCACAAGATTTATAAATCTGGAGAGGATATTCTGAAAATTCTTAAAATTTTAGAAAATGTTGATAATTTATGTAGATTGTGGAAGATTTATGAAATTCTACAAAATGACAGTGCCTGTAAAATTTACAAATTTTTTAAAATTGAAAAATCCTCCATCGTAATGAAATGACCGAAAATGACAAATAATATGAAAACATTCCAAATCTCAAGATTTATGGATAACTCCAGGAAATTCTGAAAATTCCTCGAATTTCAGATAGTAAAAATACAATTGTAAATGGCGAAAAATTTTGAAAAATTACCCAGGCCAGTTATACCAATCAGAATGTATGATATCCACCAATTGATGTTGGAAAAATAATTCTTCCTACCTCAACTGAAAACTATTATTTTACAAAAAAAACTTACAACGTCAAATTTCCACCAAATTACGAAATTTTCCAGTTTTCTCAAGGTGCCGACGAGTGTAAATAGGGTGGGGGAGGGTGGAAAAATTGAATCCTTACAGGTATTTTTCGAAATTCCTAAACAACCCCCAAAAAGTTTATCCGCTTACGCCCTTGTTCATGAGAGATATGAAAATAGCACGACTCGGGCGTCGAGACGTGTTGGTGTACTGAAATAACGACAAAAATGTGGCACAAGTTGAGTGGGTGCCAAGACATAAAAGCATTATAACGCGATTCAGGAATCTGTCTCTCGGCGCGCGGCACGTGAAAACAGTAGTACGACCAGCACGACGTTGCTCCTCCTCGGGACGTGCATTATTTGTGAATACGTGCACGCGGCCTATGAAAATGATTCCGAGTGATTAGCCAGTTGATTTCGATCAATGCCCTACCATGTTGAGGCTTTCGTGTACATGTACACGTGCACATGATGAATGTAATTTTGATGGATAAGGGCAACCGGCGCGAAGTGATTATCTCTTCCAGCACCTGCGATTCCCACTGCTGAGCTTCATTTCCGATCCCGAGCTTTTGCGCAGTCATTTTTGTTCCAAAATATGCTTCTTCGAGAAGAGGATGGAACGTCGAGACGAATCAAAATACAAAAAATTGTGCACATAATTTTGAAATGAATCCCGGGGACGAGGGCAGAACAAATTTTCGAGAGGGGTTTTTCTGACAAATATTTTTCCTTCGGGATTTCATGATTTTTTATCTTCGACAATATGGTTACGAGAGAAAAATTTTACATTTCGGGATTTGAAAGTTGTACAACTCTTGGAATCCAGAGTTGCACATTCTTTATGTTTGTAAATAATGGAATTCGATTTGTGTGATTTTCAATGAGTTACTTAGGTTTCACTTTTTTTTATACTTTTTGAATTTATCCAACTTGAAGGATTATCTGCTATTAAGAAATATGGGTTGCTATAAAGCTTTCTGAAATTCTCTCAAAATGCTCGAGGAATCAAACTTCTAAAAAATGTATATGTATATTTGAAATGATTTTCGAGCAAATTTTAACCACCCAGATAAAAGGTACATCATAAATTTACATTATTTTCGTATAGTATATTATACATGGAATTTCTTGTATTTTTATATATTCTCAATATTTACATGGATCGCTCAATAGATTTTTAGAAATCGATGCTATATTATTGAAACTTCCAAAGATTTTGAGAATATGAAATAATTTTTCAGACGACAGTTTCATGTGGGAAGATTTTCAAAACTTTGATTCTATATTTTTTTAGCATATCTACAATTGAAAGTATGTTTGATTGTGTAAATTGTATCAATTGAAATAGATGTATTCTTATTGTTTTTTAGATGAATTTTTAGAATAATTTCTTAAATTATATATAATTATAGCATTATACCAATAATGATGCTCCAGGACAGAAAGATTTATGCATTTCTAAGAACATTATTTCCACATGATTTTTATGTATTAAAAGATATCTAGTAAACTAGTAAACTACTGAAATTTTCAAATTACAAACAAGTGAAAAAGAAAAATAGTTAGCTTGCAAACTCGTTACCAATTAAAAAAATTATTTAGTAAACGAGCAAAATTGGCCAATTTGTAACAGTAAACTGGTAAACTAGTGAGCTAGTTAACAAGTAATCTAGTAAGCTATTAAACCAGTAAACTCGTTAACAAGTAAATTAGAAAACTAGTAGACTGATAAGCAAGTAAACGAGTCGACTTAATTTTCACATTTTTCTAGTGTAATCGCATGAATTCTTTAAATTGAATTGTATGTATTATCATTGTTTTCTGTATGAGTTTCTGAAATAGTTTACAAAATTACATATACTTATTGTATTATATCATTAAATATGCTTCAGGACAGAAAGTTGCATAAATTTCTGAAAAAATTATATCTACATAATTTTTATGTATTAAAATATTTCTACTAAACCTGTAGGCAAGTAAACTAATAAGCTAATAAACTTGTAAACTAGTAAACTACAGAAATTGTCAAATAGTAAAATAGTGAACAAGTAAAAAAACAGTAAGCTAGTGAACTAGTAAACTATTTCAATAAAAAACCAATGAGTTAGTGAACTACTGAGCTACTTCAAGAATACTAGTGAGTTGGTTATCTAGTGAACTAGTAAACTAGTAAGCTCGTTAAGAAGTAAATTAGTAAATTAGTAAACTGGTGAGCAAGTCAACTATAAAACTTGGAAATCGGTAAGCTAGTTAACTAGTCAGCTAGTTAAAAAGTAAACTAGTGAGCTAGTAAACTTATTTTTCACATTTATCTAGTATAACATACGAAACCCTGGAGAATTCCCAAGTATTTTTATAGAATATTTTTGTAGATTATTACAGAGATTCGAAAGACTTGACGCTTCATAATGCGTATTTCGATCTGTTTTCAATAATTTCAAGAATTATTGATGAAATAACATTCATATAGATTTTTCATGATTTATATCGTTATTCTTTTTTCGTATTTTGTGAACATTCAAAAGATTTCGTTGCGTTTTCAAGAATTTTCAAACATTTATGGTATATTCAGAATTTGA
This sequence comes from Platygaster robiniae, assembly GCA_028476575.1. Classification (NCBI taxonomy): domain Eukaryota; kingdom Metazoa; phylum Arthropoda; class Insecta; order Hymenoptera; family Platygastridae; genus Platygaster; species Platygaster robiniae. The sequence continues at coordinate 1,414,152 of CM052022.1, forward strand.
CGCTCTAGAATCCTTTATTCTTTTAGATATTATTCTTTTAGAGTTTCTAGAAATCGAATGATTTTTAATACCTAAAAATGAATTTTTCATACATTTCTAGAATCTGATCTAGGATTCAAAGTATCGTAAATGTTTAGCATTTATTTTTCTTGATTACTCACAGGCTCGCAACCATTTTTCTGATTCATACTTTCCACGTAATCCTACGTTTTGATAATTTTCACTTTTTCATTAAATATATACTGCTAACGTTTTCATGCATTTTTCTGTAACCTATATTTTCATTGTTTATCGATGTAACTTCTTTTGATTTTACATGAAATACTGACTGATTTCATCAGAATTTCCGGAGGGGTTGGAACCACCAAAACCCCCCTCTGCCTACGCACCTGGAGATGATAAATAAACACATTGGATGAGATGTCCTCAAATTTGTGAGAAAATTGCTCCCGAGCAAGTTGGATACACGAAACAAGGAGTAAATAGATTCACAAGTCACGAAGGTCGGGTTGGAAATGCGACCTTTGAGGTGTTGGAAAACTCGAGATTGGTCGGGGTAGTGTAAAAAAAAGGAAATTTGGTACGCACGAATTGTCACTCGCGCATGCGGCGCGTTATATGTTGATTCCTCGGCGGTTTATACGAGTCGAGAAATAAAGTCGCGGCTTAGAATAAGCGACACTCGACTAAGCTCGGCGTAAAAGTTGTCGGGGGACAACTTTTGAAGATTGTTCCGCGAGAAAGTTGTCGGGTTATTTTTCAAATGCAAATATCTGGAATAATCCATACTTTATGTCGAGGCGATACCATGACGTCGTCACCGTGTGAAAGTTTATTTGCAAAGTTTTTGCATTCGCCGGAAAGAGGAGAGCGAATGAATGGGAGCTCTCGAGTTTTCACGATCCCCGCGTTATTTCCCACGGGCAGGAAATCTTGCCGCTTTTTAGGTCTAATCAGGAATTTGGGACAGGCTTAATGATTCTTGCGAGTGTCCTTAATTGAAAGGTTTTCGTAGAAAATTTTTACTGCTAAAGGTAGAACGTGATTTTTCGATTCATTTAGTAGTTGAGACTCGAGAAAATTGATGGAATGAGGGAAGGGGCGGGGGGGAGGAATTCATTATTTTCCTTTAGAAATATGCTCTCAGAGAAAATTGAGTGGTTTCTGCCATATATATGGTAAAAAGTACCATAATGTGAGTTTTACAATATTATTGCGAATCTCGCCATTTTTGTTTTATTCGCTACAATATCGTATGTTAACTACTATACTAGTACACAGGATTTTATATCCTGAAACATTATGTAAAGTATTTTACCATTTTTCATTTATCTATCAGTTTTTATAATATATTTCTTACTGGTATAAAATATTGTACATGTAAGTATACGTATCGCGAAAATTCATATAATTTTGTGAAACCTAACAATATATTTTTGACTCACTTCAATATTGCATCAATTGCAGTATGAATAATATGATATAATAAAATGTATGCACAAAAAAATATAGCTGGAACTGCTATACATATCTGAATACTGGCAAAACTGTATGGCATTTTCTGAAATCTGGATCAGTAAAAATGACAATATGATATCGCCACAAGTACAAAAAAAATATAGTAGAAAACGAATTAGGTGTAGGAGTTTCACAACAAAATATATCCAACGCTGCAATATCATTGAACAATAATTAATAATTATTATGACAAAGACTGCTATAAATATCTAGAAAAAATTAGAATATTTTAGACTCATCTCACGGTACAATACAGTATTTTAATTGTTACTCAATTTTTTTCATAACAGTGTTCATGATATTTTTTTTATTTTCCAATGAAAATCTGTTTGCCTGGGGATTTATCAAAATGATGGAAAAAAAACCTAATGAGTTTTTTACTTGGGAGTCTTTAGATAGTTTGTATCATGTATCCGATGTTGAAAACTTTCAAAAATTGAATAACATAAAAACTTTAGAAAACGTCAACAACTGTGTGTGATTAAAAAAATTTTTTGGGGTTTCACGAAGTACTTGTAAATTTTGATGATTGTATTAAATAACATATTTATTAGAAAAATCCACTGTAATAAAAATCTGAAAAAATTAAACAGTACTCAAAATAACGAAAATTCTAATTAATGCTGCAAATAGCTCTATGATTATGGACATTTTTATTTGTTTGCAGCATATTTCTATCCAAACAATTTGCTCATTTTAAGAAATTAAAAAAACCTTGAGAAATTCTAAGATTTCCAATCATTCTATAAGATTACGAAAATTGGTAGGAATTTTTTAATAATAATAAATTTTGTAAATTTACTTAATCGTCTTATTTTATTGAAACTCGTTCAACGTTGTTTTTTATATACTGACGAAAATCTTCTTTATTCAATAAAAATGAGAAAACTACGAAAAATCCTGATAATTTGGAGAAATTATCATGGAATTCCGAATGTTTCAAGCAATTCGTATGAAGCATGAAACTTTGACCTTTGAATACTGAAAAAAAAAAAATTAAATAACGAGTAATAGTTATACTACAACATTCGAAAATTTCATAATAATTGAAAACATGATCGCGTTTTCGTAGATAAAGTTTATGATACTGTTTCTGCATTTTTAGATATAAATTAAATGAAGCTAGATGCAAATTACTGAATATCCGTAAATTGGACCAATTTTGATTGGAGCTGCAAAGTTAAAAAAAATTCGTATTTTGTTCGAGAAAAAAAATTTTGTGAAAAAAACTTTCAGAATTTTTTCGATTGTTAACAGTTGCAAATAATTTGATAAATTTTAAGGATCAGATATTCAATCCTGAAAATCCTTTATTTTATATAAAATATTGAAATAGTTTGTAAATTTTCTTTACCGTCATATTTCTCCGAAATTTTGATAATTTTTCATTGTTTTGTCAAAATCTAAAGCACTGTAAAAGTTTTGAAAAAATACTAAACACATGAACAAGGTGAACAAATTTTATGAAATTCGGGAAACCCTGAATTACATATTTGTATTATTTTTGTAATTTGGAAAATTCTTGAGGATCGAATGTAGAAATTTTGAAGATTATATTATTATTAATAATTCTATGAAGACATCAGTAATATTTGTAAAATATAGAAAACATTCATAAATTTTGTGGATTATGATCATTATGACATTTGTTCAAAATACGTATGACATTTACCATTTTTCATAAAAATCTAATTAATTTCCTTACAGTTTCAAATATTTCGAAATATTATATAAAGTCAAACAAAATTTTTTGAAATTCATTTGTACAGTTTTTAATAGTTCGCTTGAATACAGTAAATTTCATAAATTTGGAAAACATTGCATATTTCAACTATCAGTAGTTCTATAAAATCCAAAATATTCGTAGAACATCAGCAATATCTGCATAAACTTATGATTTGGGTATCTCTTCATATTTATCAAAGATTTGGATGACTTTCCAATTTTCGAATAAAATCTGAAAAACGCAAGAACTATCCTAAATTCCTAAAAACAGCGATAAGGTATTCACAAAAATAAATAATATTTTGAAATTTTCTACTAGTTTCCATTACGTTTCAAATTTCTGTAATTTGAAATAACTGACAAAACATCGAAAATATGAAAGATAGTACATAATCTTGCGAAATTTCGAAAATTTTTAGAACTCCAAAGAATTATGTTTTTATTTCGTAAGTTGCGTTCTTCATAATATCGAGAACAATTGGGAAACATCAAAAAATTACAAAAATTTCCAACGAGTTTGACTTTTTTTTAATTTCAGAATGCTCACGTAGTTTAAAAATGTTAAAAATGGACATTTACAACATTTCGGAAATTCTCTGAATTCTAAGAAATTCGCCGAATTTCAGAAATTTTGTATTTTGCGTAAAATCTCGAAAACTCCCTAACACGACGAAAATCGTAAAATATCAAGAAAATTTTTCGGACTGAAAAAATGTCTCGAAATTCATGGTTCACCTACAACTTTCAAATTGGCGATAAAAATCTAAGATTCCAGAAAATATTGATAAGTTCTGAGAATTTTTCAAAGTTTCAAATCTTAAAAAACTTATATTGTCATATATATATCAATATTGCAACCCCTAGGTTTCAAAAATTTCTCGACCAAAAAACATCAGATCCTCACTTTAACGAAAATACAGTATCTGCAGATCAATTTCCCATCACCTGTCAGAAAAATGAGCACACTTTGAAATCAGATGAAAGACAACAAAAAAAAAGAGTCCGATATGGAATGAAAAGTAAATCCCTTCAAATTCGAGGTATAAACGACATTTATAATCTCGCGTTCCAACTCTCGTTCTTTTCATCCTTTTGTCGATTCGAGCAAGGTACACCGAAATCGATTGAGCCGAGAAACGTTCTCGGATCACGCGTCTCTTTTTTGTTTTTTCGAGCGACGCCGAGTCCGATCTGCTTGCATTGAAAGAAAATACCACCGCGTTATTTCAGGCGCCGGCTTTGGAATTTCTCATCTTCACTTAATATACTTCTTCAGTTCGCAATACCCCAAGTATAAAGTATAACAAACGGCCCGATGATATAACAACCTTTCTCGCCAACTTCGGATCGATAATGAGCCACATTTGCATTTTGTTTGACTTTTCAACTTTGGAAAACTTTTCTTCCAAAGTTAATGCCCCTCGGTGGAATGTTGTCATTGGGGCTGGACGGTCAATGGAAAAAGTATCGCGAGTCCAAGTATGAAGAGAAAATTCCGAAATGAATGGGATTTTTTGTCTGCTACCTCGCGTCTTATCCCTTGGTATGATTAGATATTGCATTTTCAGAATGTGCAGTTTCAAAGGGAAGGCAAAAAAGCTCGCATGTGAAAACGTGGATAGAGAGTTTAAACAGCACGGGTTTGAAAAAGGATAAATAAAATGAGGAACAGAGGAAGGGGGTAGTTTACCGCGGGGAGGGTGGAAAAGAGTCGGAGGGTAAACAGCTCGGGATTTACGGACGAATGTATGAGTTGGGATTGGTGTGCGCCCGGGAGGAACCGCAGGCGAGGATCGGGTCCGAGCGTGTCAGTGGTCAAAGTCCGTGCACTAAATATTTCAGTCAGCGGATACAGCAGCAGCGAGGTCCAAGCTTCGATTCCCAGTGCTGGTAACACCAGGTAGCACTGTGCAGCGTTGCACAGATGCGCGCGGACCGATAGATTAGTGCCACTTGCGACCTTCCTGCAGTTTGCAGGCTTTGCAGGACATTGGTGTCCCGGCGAACCGTGAGGACTTGGGAGTCCCGGAAGAGCCAAGGCACGGCCAAGAAAAGTTTTTTGCATTTTCCTCACTGGGAGACTGAAGGAGGAAGTGGGGTTAGAGGGATGGATGATTTTCATGGATTCTGATCAATAGACACCCAAAATATTTAGCACCTGAATCCCTCTTCATTTCATGGCAATCACAAGCAGCACCAGTATTCACCGCGCAGCAAGAGTAACTGTGAATGTGCAACCTAAAACACTGGGGCAAGTTGGATTTGCAAGAACCGAAAGGGATGTAATCAGCCTTATCCGAGTTGATTTAAAAAGAGATTTTCGACGAATTCGTAATTTTCATTTCAACGGGCCATGTTTTCATGTACTTGTGACTTTTTTGGTCGTGTTTTCAACGAGATCCATTTGAGAACCGTGCACGTTCTCGGGAAGGCGACGGCGATACGAGCACTCCGGCACTATTAACATTTTTACGAGATCACGTAACGCGCAGCAGTGCAACGGAGCCATCCGATTCACTAACGATGTACGAGATTAATAGAGAATCACGGATAGCCAGTTTAATGTTTACTCAATGTGTAATAATTGTTTCGTTTATTGCAACGGACATCGTTTCTTGAATTTTTCCGAGTTCGTGGGAAGAATTTTAACTTTGTGGTCAATTCTACGATTGATGGAGAATTTTCAAGAAAAGCACAAATCTTCGTCAAGTCTACCATATAGAAACAAAAACATGACAATCATGGACTATACAATGATGTAAGAAGAATTTTTCTCCGAGTGTACAATGTACGACCATCTTCAAGTAATATGCGAACACAGAAGATCCTAGAAAATAGAACCGTTAAGTCGATGATACAAACAACCCACCGTAATGACAAAAATTGACATGGATGATCAGCTGTATTCAAGAACCGATTCCCACATGCTCTTATCAAAATGTACGATATTCAAAGATAAAAGCCCGCCAGATGTAAACCTGTTACTCAATCTCAATAACCTAGGCATCGCAGAATTATATGCATATGCATTCTTCAAAGCAAATTCAAGGAATCTAGATGATGACCTCGTATCATATATCATATCGTTAGAAACAGCCACGTGAATCTTTACAATCAATCAAACCTACAAGAATCTTGTATGCAATCCTGACGTCCCTCAATTCCGTAAAGTCTCTCACTTTTCCTAATCCAAAATTCCGATGAAGGTGACCAAATTGAAGAACAATACATCCATTTCGACAAAATCAGCGACTTATAAAGTAACGCAATTATTGTTCTCAAAGATCTAAATTCGTCAAACTATCTTCTCAAAAAACCAAGCAAATTCAGAGATTCATTAATAAGATACTCCGTATGCGTGGCAAAACTCGATTTCTCATCTATCATCACACCTAAATCCGTAATCCATGGAACCCTCTTAAGGTATTATGAGCACATAAACAAAAATAAGGGAATCTTTCAAACAAAAATTTTATTTGGCAATTAAACCTAAATAATGTGTACGCTGAATTTCAAGTATTTTGTCTACTTAGTTCTTGAGGAAAAAATACCAAAATATGCATCAATTTACACGTGTTCTTATGGAGCGAGTCGTATTTTCGTGCATAATTCAAGAAGGAATAAGGGAATGTTTCTAAAACTTTTTCCGACTTCAAGTTAGACATTTACGATCAAGTTTCAATTTACGAAACTAATTTCTGGTATTTAGTTTTTCCCAAAAATATTTAAAAACATCATTTTCGAAATACCGTCATAATTTGACATTTAGCAACGTTGAATACTGCCATACGCAGTTGCTGTTGCGTATGGAGTATGTATATAATAAAACATGTCAATTTCCAGATCAAAAACATGTGTAGTTTTAATATTTTTGATGGGATGGCATGCAGCTTTCACCACTTGGAATACCTTAAATTGAGTCCCCTTCAGAAAGTGATCATACAAAAATGTCCTTTTCTTCCTTGTAACAGACAAAATATTACATTGCGCTACACTTCACTGGCAAATTGATCTCACAATAAACTGCCAGGGAATCTATATCACTCTGTAGACTTTGTGCATCGAAGTCATTTCTTACAATGTGCCAAAATTCACAATCATCCGCGAACAACCGAAAAGACAAATTCCGCGAGCCCTTAGGTCCTCCAGATGTAGCTGAAAGTTCAAATGACCTTTATACTTCACTGTCTTCTATTCTTGAGGTAGCTTTCGAAAGAGGATGTCAATTACTCCAATTTCAGCAATATTACATAACAAAAAACCAACTCCTCAACTTCACAGTCCCATGCATGAAAATCCCCCTACCATCCCTAAAACTGAAAGTGAGCTCGCAAAATCGAATGAAAAAACTCCCCTCCCCTCGCGGCGATATCCTCTCAAAGCCCAGGCCACCATCCGCTGAATAAATCAGCGGCCCGCGAAATAATTCACATGACATCGAAAACTTGCCTGACGAAAAAAGCGCATAACCCGGTGGGTATATCACGCGTGATCAGTATCAGAAAAATCTCTTCCACGCGAAACGCGCAGAAGAAGCGAAAGAAGCGAAAAGTAGTGCATGCATTTCTTATTTGAGCAGACAGTTGTTGAGAGTAAGATGACGGGACGCGAAAACTCTCGGTAGTGCAACAGCCGCAGCATCCGCGTCTTCCCATCTATTTTTTCTCCTTTTCCTTCTTTTTTTTCTTCCGAGGGTAAGATAAAGTTCGCGGCGATATGCTGATGGGTGAAATGGCGGGGCAGGTTGTTGTCGGGGGGAGGGGGTCAAGTGAGAAAAGCTCGTACCACAGGTGCGCATGTGGGCCGAGTGTGTCGCGTAACTTTTCAACTAAATAAACTACAGTTTGAAACCTTTGGCCGTCCTAGACACCGCTGGGACCGTGTTAATAATCCACACTCCGAGGCCGGTCAGTTCACGGCGTCGCGGGAATTCTGAAGAATTTTCTATCACCGCGCCCTGGAACATAACCCCGCGAAAACACCCGCGCGCCTCATGAATAAATTGCCGGATTTTCTTTTTTTTAACGTCGTTCGCCGAGTTTGACGGTGTTTCGGAAAGGGGCTTTTTAATTCCCTTTCGTGGCGGAGAGCGAGGGATTTTTTTTATTGCCTTTGACACGAGGATGGGGAATAAATCTTCGTCTCCCATGGCTGCCATGTGGATCTGGGTTTTTTGGGTCGTAAAATTGTGATCTTCTTCCCTTTGATTTCTGTTTCTGCAAAATTGAGTATTTTTCTCGAATGAGCCGTACGGGGTGAACACAAGGCAAATTCTGCATGTCAGTACGTGCGTAATAATGAAACTATAACAACGTGGGAAAACAACATTGTACACATTGCACTGGCATTGATGAAAAGCGATTAATGTTCGCGTTTTCACACTCGCGCGCCGTCAATAGAGCCATCAACGGTATTTGTTATAACTTGAGACAAGCGCGATTATCGTTGACGAGAATCCATTACGCTTGCGTTCATTTTCAATAACCCATCACGAGCTTTGATCATTCAAAATGCCATCAATTTCCGGTCCTTTGACTTGTTCCTCCCGTGGAAACGTTATTACAACGAATTTTCTGCTTCCCTTCAAGGTTTTCGACTCTAGTCTCAATTTTTATTAAAAATATATATGGAAGAGATTTCACAGGAACAGTGGAACAATATTTTATACAAATTCGATGAAAAAGAGGGTCATAATATACAAATATGTCTTATTTTTATACGTGAATGGATATTATTTCCAGTGTTTTGAAATCTTGGAAATCGACACTTTCCCTATAAAATTATTACGAATGAGAATGATGTGTATTGCCCGTCATAGACGCAACGTTAGTGATATTTATGCTTACGTTTATTCGGCGAAATAATATGTACCCAAGTTGTATATTAAATATTGAATCAACAGCTTTTAAAATCAAACCTATGAAATTATTAGAATATCTTATTCGATTTCGGAACGCACTCAGCTTTTATGCAATTTTTGTAATTCTTTCGTACTTCAGCAAATTTCTATAGAATATCACAGAGTGCGATGCTCTGGGATTCAAAGTTTTACAGATTCTTAGAACATATTTTATTAATATTCAGATGTAATCCTAGTATTTTGAAGAATTTTCGTATTTTGTAGATTTATCAAATTTCGTAAAGTATTCTGATTTTTTTATCGATTTCTAGCATTTTTAAAGATTTATTCAAACATTTTGCTACATTGTTCGATTTTCTAGGAATCGAAGTTAATTCTATTCTGGACATTTCAATAAATTACAAAATAAATCAACATTATTTACTGAAAAGGATTCAATTTATTATAGATTTTTAGTTCTTTAGTACGAGTGTAATTTTCGAGTTTTGATGATTATCTGACATTTTTATGGATCTTTTTGTAGATTTGGAAAATTCAATGTCTTACGATTCGAAGACTGATCGATTTTTAGTGTTTTTTAGGTTTTTAAAAATATTATATACTCATGGTTTTCGAGTATTTTATTACTTTCTTGTATTGTCAGAGTTTTTATATTTTTATGTTTTTGTTAAAGTTTGTATGATTTTCAAGTTTTTCATAGATTTATATTTTTTTTAAAAAATCTACATAGATTCCTAGAATTTGCTACTCTAGAATCTAAAATTTTAGAGATTTGAAGTAAATTAATACATTTTTCAAAAATTTGTATCTTTGTTCATTTTATGCAGTTCATAGATTTCTAGAACTAATAGTTGTTTTTTCTGTATTAGGCAATTATTCTGGTTTTTATGATATTCTCATGAGTTTTCATATAGATTTTCAGAACTAGATGCTTTTAAAGATAAAGTATTAAAAATTTCTTGGAGTAGATTTATAAATTTCTGAAAAATTACATCTACGTTAGAATTTCAGTACTAAAAAGATTTGTTTTAAATTTAAACCTGTTGTTTTAAGTTTTCGCGTATTTTCCAGAATTTTTAAACTTATTTTGTTGGATTGCTATGTAGATTTTTAGAATCCAACCCTCGAAACTTAAGAAACGAATAAATTCCATATATTCTAAGATTTACAGAGAAACATTGAATAATTTTGTTGGATTTTCATAGATTTTTTTTCATCAAGCCTTTTACAGTAAAAACTATACAATTATTCGATAGTGGTTATAAATATTGCAAAAATCCTTTTCATAGACGTGTCCATGAAATTTCAAACATTATTTTAAGAGAAAGTCTATAAAAGATGTTAGAATTTCACATTTTTTTGACAGTGTTGATTTTCATGCGTTCTTAGTATTTTACTGCTTTTCATAGTAATTATGAATATTCCAAAAAATGTTGGAATATTGAATTCAAATGAAAATTCCAAACGAATATTCAAAATGAATATTCCAAAAAATCTTTGTAGATTTAGCTATGAAAAAGATATCTTCAATTTATACTGTTTCTCGTTTTGTTTTTTTCAGTTTTTATGGAATTTTGAATGATTCACTAATATTTCTATATATTCTTAGTATTTTAATGGTTTTTTGAATGAATTTTCGAAATTTCTCGTTCCTGGATCATTCTTTATATACTGCGAATTACTTGCCTTTTATTGCCAAATTAATTTATTACTTTAAATATGTTTTCATGTATTTCATCAAGTGCGTTAGTATTTCCTCGCTGGTATCTGAAGATCACACTCATATAAATTAGAAAAGTCATGAAATTACATAAAATTGGCGATTTTTTTATGAACTCTCCATGCATTTCCTTCAATCTTACGAAATTTTCTTGCTTCAAGTGAAAACGTTACTTTAACAAAAATTAATTACATCAATCTGATCAATCAATCAATCTGAAAATCGTAACTAGGTACACTTTTAATTTGTGAAAATCATCACATTGCAAAAACGAAAACTTGAAATCTTCGATCACATATTCACACAAACATTTTTGACGAGTTGCTGCAAAACTTGGAAAAATCTTTTTCTAGAATTACGTGAATTAAGAATAATTATTCATTCGCTCCGTTTTTTGTAGTAAATATTAATATAATTGATCTCTAGGAGCCATTAAAGCGGAAAAAGCGATTTTATATCATTACCGTACATAAATAACTTATCAGGCACTTTTTTGAAAATCAACAAGAAATATGGGATAAAAACAGTTTTCAGAACTCAGAACGAAGCAAACACTAGAATCATAAAGAAAGGAAAAGATGAACTTGCAATGGACGATAAACAGGGCTTAGTATACGAACTAAAATGTAAGGATTACGACTCTGTTTATATTGGGGAAACCAAAAGGAAATTAAAAACACGAATCAAAGAACACGAGAATAACATTAGACATATGGCTTCAACACACAATGTAGTAACTGAACATCGCCTAAAAAATAATCACAATTTTGACTGGAATAACGCGAAGATTTTGAATTTCGAAAAGAATTATCAAAAAAGACAAATAGCAGAGATGATATATATTAAAACAAGAAGTAATAATATCAATAAACAGACGGATACTATAAAATTAAACGCTAATTATGACAAATTACTGAAGGAAATTGGATATTAAAACATTTCAATGAACTAGGATCGATTTTTTGGCCACTCGATTTTTATTTTCATTTTATCTTACCTGTTCTGGTTTGAGTTTGATCATGGAGACTTTTGAAATTCCTTGATCAGTCACGTTTCGCCCCCAAAGACAAAGCACACAATTAATAAGGGACACATTTTGTAAAAAGAATGGAGAATGAAGAAAAAATGACTTGGGGACAAAAAAGACATTGAATATCGTGACGTAATTGACGAATCAATTTAGATAAAGAAAGCATTACAAACATGACGAATGTAAGTGTGAAAATCTGATTTTATCAATATTTATTTATGTAAAAATGAATTGATACTTTATATTTATACTTAGTTTCCTGAAGAGGACCGAAAATGATAAGGTCGAAAGCTTAAAAAAAAAAAAAGAGAAGAATAATGATCAAGATACTGACTTATTAATGGCTCCTAGAGATCAATTATATTAATATTTACTTTTTCTAGAAGATAGAACTAGGAGAGTTATTAAATAATAATTTCCGAACTATTTTCGAGGAATTCCTTGAATAACTGATTCTTTGAAACAATTTTCCGAGTTTTTCACGGGATTAAACTTGCCGGTTTCGGAGGTTCGTGCAGGTAACAACGCAATAGGTTATCTTTTGCCCCGACACAGACGTACACAGGGTTGCACGTTCATTTGTGCTTTTGTTTTCCCCACAGGCCTGGCACAAAAGTCACTACTCCGCGTGCGAATAACGAACAAGAGTGCTCGCACTCGTAGGACGAATGATACACGACAATGCGAAATATGTACCTGAAATACTACGCAATGATAATACAGCCCTTTGGGAACTATTCCGACCTGTACTTGCTGCGAGCGCCGCGTTATTCCACGTCCCGTTAGGAGAACCCGGGACCTTGATTTTCTATGCAAACCTGGCTATTCGATTATCAACTGAATCAATCAAAATTGAAAGCAAGTTTCGCCAGCCGCGAAAAAAGCGCATTTTCCCGCCTGAAATTTCACTCGCACTCGCGCGATTTCAATAGGCAAAACGAACGTGAATGCGCATGGTTGGGAAATTTTTCGAAATGTTCCGAAGGAATAAAAAAAGCAAGCGTTGCGTGAATTGATTTGTTATTGAGTTTCGTTTACACCATTCAAGGGCGTAGGCGGAAAAATTTTCGGGAGGGGTGTTGATGAAAAATATTTGTTCCTCGGGATTTCATAATTTTTCATTCTTACAAGAGGGTAATTTGGAAATGTTTTTTATTTAATTTCATTCATATTATTCATGTTGGTAAATAATGGAATTTTTGTGATTTTCAATTCGTAACTGAGGTATCAATTTTTGGTACTGATAATACTTTTTCTATTTACACCACTTTAGAGATTACCTGATGTTGGGGAATATTGGTTACTATCAAACTTTGTAAAATTCGCTGCTCTAAGAATCAAACTTCTTGAAAATTTATATTTTTGAATTGATTTTTGAGCAAATATCGACCACTCAGATAAAAGGTACATCGTAAATTTATACCATTTTCATATGGTATATTATTTATCAAATTTTGCACTATTTTCGAGTATTTTTATATATTTTTAATGTGTCTATGGATTGCCTAATAGATTTTGATGGATTGATGATATAGCATTAAAGCTTTCAACGATTGTCTATATGAAATATTTCAAATTTTTTCAAGTATTTCTACAATAAAAGTATTTTTAATTGTATGAATTGTTTGAATTGCATTGGATGTATTATAATTGTTTTCCATATGAATTTCTGAAATAGTTTACACGATTACATATAATTATTGTATTATATTAATAAATATGCTCCAGGACAGAGAGTTGCATGAATTTCTAAACAAATTATATCTACATAATTTTTATGTATTAGAATATTTCTATTAAATTAGTAGGCAAATAAACTGGTAAGCTAATAAACTTGTAAACCAGTAAACTACTCAGATCGTAAAATAGTAAAATAGTAAAGTAGCAAACTCGCGAAGAAGTAAATTAGTTATTTAGTATACAAGCATACTTGCCAAATTTGTAAAAGTAAACTAGTAGACTAGTAAGCTAGTAAAAAAGTAAGCTATTAAAAAAAAAAACTAATGTGTTAGTAAACTACTGAGCTACTTGAATAAAAACTAGTGTGTTGGTAAGCTAGTCAACTAGTAAACTATTAAGCTCAATTACAAGTAAATTAGTTGAATGGTAAACTGGTGAGCAAGTCAACTATAAAACTTGTAAACTGGTAAGCTAGTTAACTAGTAAGCTAGTAAACTACTGAACTTATTTTTCACATTTTTCTAGCATAATATATAGAACTATGGAGGATTTCTAAGTATTTTTATAAATTACTTTTATTTTTTTAGATGACGAGATTTAAAAACTCGATGCTTTAAAATGCGAATTTCGATTGATTCTTAGTAATTTCAAGCATTCATGATAAAATCACATTCATACAGATTTTTCATGTTATACATCAAAATTCTTTTTTCGTATTTTTGAAATATGCAAAAAGTTTCGTTGCGTTTTCTAGAATTTTTATAGATTTATAGCATATTTAGAATTTGACGCTCTAGCATCCCAAAATTTATAGATCGTAGAAGCATTCGTAGAGATATTCTGGAAAACTGTTTTTTTCAAAGAATTCAATCAATTTCATTATTCTTTTAGAGTTCGTATGAATCGAAAGATTTTTAATACTTTTTAATGGATTTTTCATAGATTTCTCAAACTTGATGATCTAAGAATCAAAGTTTTGTAAATTTTAAGCGTATTCGTACTTTTTTATTTTTCTCGCAACAATTTGTATGATTCATATTTTCTACGTGATTCTACGTTTTGGTGAATTTTACTTTTTTATAAAATATGTACTGCTAACGTTTTCATGCATTATTCTGTAACTCATATTTTCATCGTTTATCGATGTAACTTTTTTTGTTTTTACACGAAATATTGTTTGTTTTCATCAGAATTTTGGGAGGGGTTTGAACCCCCGAAACCCCCCTCTGCTTACGCGCCTGGCACTATTCGATTTCTGGGTGAAATGAAAAAATGGCAAGTGGAATTCGCATAAATAAAGGAACCATTTTGGAGTGTTTTTTTTGTTGGAGAGTAGATTTCGATATTGAAAGAGAGTTGTGATTCAGTACCTTTAAATCTTTGTAGAGGCATTTTCTGCTATTCAACAGGTAATAATCCTCTCGTGATTTAATTGAATTTTAAACCTGTATAAGAGCACTTGATACTTGTTTCATAATCCGCGACCTAAAAAAAATTTTATTGGGAAACGAGTAAATATCCAAAGGTGGATAAAAATACAACCTAATGTCAGGAAAAGTCTATCATTTGGACAATAATTTGAATTTTTATGGGTTTTTCATCTGAATCTTTTTTTGCATTATTTTCACTTGAATTTCAGTTCTTAGGGATATTAAATATTGGATCCAAAAATAATATCCAAGTGCGTTAGATATAAGAGAAATGTTTCTAATTTATGAAGTTTGGTATTTGACCAAATGTTTTCTTAAATAATAATAATTTATTGTACTATGTTGTGAATATTTATTAATTGTCACTCATTTTTATCAACTAATCCATTATCTCTGAAAATTAAATCATACTTCATATGAAATAAAAACAGATAACGACATAAATACACTTTCTCCATAAAATTCGTATGATAAATAACAATTCAATTTTGGTGTCTGTCCCCAGATTTGTGCAATAATTGAATAGAATATTTATGGCGATTTACTCAATACAGGATACGTACGATAAATATCAATTCCATCGCTGTAGGAAACTAGTATAATTAAGTTAGATAACAATTCATTGGAATTACGATAATTAGTTATCGAATCTGCCATTCGGTGCGGTTCTTTGGAATGAATGTTGAGTTTAAAAATATCGCCAATATTTTCCATTTCCCTCGGAAAATCAATAGGCCAAAGACCAATTATCATTGGTCCAGAATCGATTTGGCAAGAAAACGTCCATTTTCACTGATTCCCCTCGTTTCTGATTCTCGACATCACTGATTTTTTATTTTTTTTGCCTTTTATAAATGGTTGATGGTGTACAAAAAGAATTTTGTTTCTCAATTTAAGATTGAGGGATGTATCTGAAGAAAAAGAATTTTCACTGATCATATGATCAATCATATGATTGTTACAGATGTTTTATACATCTTACATTTGTATATTCAAACTAGCGTTACGAATTTTTATAAAAAAAAAAAAAGGAAATCTATGTTTTGAAAGAATATGACATTGAAAAGAATCTTGAAAAATGTATAAACTTCTTCTGTGATTCTAGAAATTTATCGAATTTTTCGAAACTTTGACTAATTTCAAATCTTCATTTCCAATTTCGAGACAATTCGCAAATGTCAAACGAAGCAGAAAATATTTAAATGTATGAATTATTGGCGTACATATATAATATTATATTATGTAGCTAGGATTTTAATTTTATATTTACGAGTGTAAAGTTCGTAGACTGAGGCGAAGCCGAGATTTACAATCACAAAAGTGCTTTGATATTTTCAAATAAAAAAACTGAGAAACTTGAATAATATGAAACATTACGTAAATTTTTTAGAGTTGAGCAATATTTTTCATAACCAATAAAAATAGTGTGGCAGTTTTTTTAGAGTTTGAATTTCAATGAATCGACAATTTGTTGAATTGTGGAAAATTTTTGAAAATATTGAGGATGATGTTTTTTCAAATTTTGAACAAAAATTTAAAACACTTGAAAGGTACTCAAGAATCGAAAGGAATTTTTGTGAGCTTGAAAAATTTTGATAAAATTCAGAAAATCAGAGTTATTTTTACTATCTTAGAAGTTTTGCAAATTTTGGAAAATCAGAACAAATCGAAAATTACAAAAAATGCTGATAAATTTAAAAAAATCATTATTTTTGGAGAATTTCAGAAAATGTTCAGAATTCCATAAATTGTGTTTTTCATTACATTTCTTTTGAATATACATAGTTATATTTTTTATTTTATCGACAAAAATTTGAAACGCTTGAAAAATATTCCAAAATAAACAAAAAATTTCACTAGTTAGACAAAATTTATAATGTTTCACAAGTCTTGAGTAGTTGTTTTGATGTTATTAGAAACACGACAAACTTTGAAAAATGACACATTAAAAATACCAAAAACTGTCGAATATTCTTATAAAATCGAAATTTTTGTAGACTTTGAGAAAACATATATCAATTAGATATAAGTTGTTCATTACTATGTGTAATAGTTTTGTTTATTACGTACCATATGTATGTTGATAAAATAGACATGCATGAAAATACTTTATTTTTTTATAGAAATTAGCAAAATACTTGAAGGCATTCAAAAACTCAAGAAAATCTTTAAGGGTTATGACAATTTTCTTAAAATTTTGAAAAAATGAAGAGTCTGAATTACTTTTTAAGAATCAGAATGAATCTGAAATTCTCGAGATTGCCAATAATTAAAAAAAAATTCGAGAAACAGGTAGAATTTCATGAAATTTCCTTAAATTTTGTGTATTGCGTTCATTATCACATACATTTATAATTTCTTTAAAATATGCATGATAGCTGTGTTTTTGATATTTGTTTGAAAAAATCTAAAAAATTTGAAAAGTGTCAAAAAATCACGAGAAATTTTCATGAGCTGCACAAATTTTTGTAAAATTGCGAAAGTTTTCGGTAGTTTGTGTTACGTCAAAAATTTTGAAAATTTGAGAAAAGAATAACTCATCTGCAATTTGAGAAACTGTCGATAATTCTATGAAAATCAAAGTTTTAGTAGAATTCTAGAATAATTTCATTATTTTGTAAATTGTGTTCATCATTCAGAACTTTTTTTGGATTAAAAATTCGAAATACTTGGAAAGTATTTGAAACAAAGTTGAATCTTGCATTTGTTGAGCAAATTTTCATAAATTGCGAGAGATTGAATAATTCATTACGTTTGGAATAAAAAATTTTTTCATAATACAGAAAACATCCGAAATTCCAAATAGTTCCCAAGATTTAAACAAATAATAAAAATTTACGGAATTCAAGAAAATGCATGTGAATTTTGTACAGTATGCAATATTCGAAAATGCTGGAAAACTGCGAAAAATGCTTGTAATCTTTTTAACGTTTAGAATCAAAAAGTTCTAACAAAAAATATCAAAGTTCAGACAATTTTGATAAATTAGTCGATAAAACTGCAATCTATAAATTGATGCATTTTGCATGGATATTTTTGTAGTCCGACGTAATGTCTGGAAGGGCTCTAAATAAAGCCCTTTTTAGAAAAACAACACAAGTTGGAAAATCGTGATAAAATAAACATTTGGGATCAGTTTTTTCTGCAATGATTCTCGTATGAAGCTCATTCAAAAATGTGAAAAAACGTTCATACGAAGCTTAAAAAATGACATTCGAGCTAGAAACTGGATTGAAGCTAGTAACTAATTCGAGGTTTGATTTTTCCATACACGCTCGCGAATCCGTTATTCGGATCGTCGTCGTTCGCTTCGGCTGAGCGATTAACGCAGTCGCGTGGAATCGATAACATTCACAGAAATTCCGCCCGTAATTCGATGTTCCGAGGTTTATAATTCTATATGTCAGCGATAACGGGGCATCATACGATCAACAATTTGTTGCTCTCTGCTCGACAGGCAGAGGTTATATGTGCGGATTCAATCACCTGCGACCCCTTTTATTCCGGCACTAGATCATTTCGCGAGTCACTGATGGCATCATTCCAAAGAGATTTTGTCGATTGGCTAAATGTTTCGTCGTTTTAATGGACTATTTCGTGATCAAAACCATCCGAAGTATTCAGGAAGAAACATTTTTTCACCGGTCATTTCGCTTATCATTCCAGACATTCTATTTTTTGTTCGCATTTTGTAATTGTCGGTTTTCTCAAATAAAGGAAGAAAACGTGTCGATCGATGAGTTGGTGACGAGTGTAGCAATTTTCGTGTTTTCCAGTTACTTTGAGCGAACGTGATCCTAATTATCGGGTGAGAAAAAGTGAATTAGGTCCGGGGTAATTACAGAAGCGCGTAATACAGATACATCTGTCGTGTTATAACAGTGTCCGACGCTACAATTTCCTCTCTCGAGTTGTCGAGTGCGCCGACTGTCACAGTTACGTGTAACTTTCCTCTCCCTCGCATGTATAATTTCCAACGTTTAGCGCTCACGGAAGTCGCATACTTCCGCTGCGATTAAAAAGTTATTTTGTCATTGTGTCTTCTGCGAAGGAATTGCGCTTCTGCTATACAGGTCAGTGTTTTAGAAACGATTTTTCTCGCTCTGATTCGGGAGAGGGAATTTTTTTCTTTAATAAGCTTTTAAGCTTTAATAAGCAAACTTTTGTTATTTGCTTTTTTGAGTTTCAATACTTCGCGAATCTTCGCAGTTGACGATGTGAATATTTTACACAATATAATAGTGTATTGTGAGAAGAAACATTTCCATTTTTATCCCCAATCACTATATTTTTAGTAAAAATTTGTAGATGTTTACCTTAGTATGCAGGTGGGTAGCACTATCCATCTGCAAAATTCTGGATGTGTTGAATATGGAAAAATACCCATGAATGAACGCAGAAATTCATAAATTATAGTTTGAACGACTTGTTGAACTTTTCCCAACTCGCAAAATTTATCAAAATCTTCTCAAATTTTAGATTTTTAATGATAACTCTGTGATTTCAATGGTTTTTAAGGTTGCGCGCAGTTTCTACAGTTTTACAGTTTTTCGTGAAGTTCTGCAAATTTTTTGTATTTTTCAGAATCATTGACAATCTTTGGAATTTTTCATGATTTCTGTTTTGAAAAAAAATTTCTTAACTCAAACGTGATAAATTATTCAATTTTTCACAATTTATGGAAATTTGCATAACTCATGCAAGAGTTTCCAAATTTTTATGGAAAAAAAAGTTTCATAATCCATGTTTCGAAAAAATAAGATGAACACGATTCACAAAATTTATAAAAATTTTTTTTTAGTAGTTATTCCAAAACTTTTGTGTTTATAGATCATAGGCAGTTTTTGGAGTTGCCAATGTGTGATGATTTTCCGAAATTTTGAAAATTTTCGATATGATACCAACTATCAAAAATTTTTGCAGTTTGACGAAAAGTTGTGCAAGTCCTCAAAATTTCTAGTAATTTTTTTTCAAACTCAAAGT
This sequence comes from Platygaster robiniae, assembly GCA_028476575.1. Lineage (NCBI taxonomy): Eukaryota > Metazoa > Arthropoda > Insecta > Hymenoptera > Platygastridae > Platygaster > Platygaster robiniae. The sequence continues at coordinate 1,434,098 of CM052022.1, forward strand.
TTTTAAGATTTTTCTTAAAAAATTAAAAAAACAGTATCATGCATATTTTGAAGAAATAATAGATACGTATGATAGTGAACGCAATATACGAAATTCATCAAAATTTCATGAAATTTCACTGATTTTTTGAATTTTTTTGAATAATTGGCTATCTCCAAAAATTGAAATGTTGTCTAATTTCTAAAAAATTTTCCGAATTTCAAACTTATAGCAGCAGACTACTTAAAAGTTTCCAAGTGATATGATATTTTTGTCTAACTTGTCATGATTTTTCTTTTTTTTTTTAATGTTTTTTAAGTACTTCGAATTTTCATCAAAAAATTGAACAAAATAATTCTTCGCATACTTATCTATTCCGTCGAAGTACATATAAAAAAACACCTAATTCCGGGAACGAGAGATGTTTTCTGAAATTTCACAAAAATTTTGCTTTTTTTAGGAAGATTGACAGTTTAGCTGTAATTTTTGATGTGTTATGATTTTTCAAAATTTTTGAATTTATATCAACATCAAACCAACTACTCAACACTTTCGAAATTTAACGAAATTTGCCAAAGTCTTGAAACCTTAAGCTGATTTTTAAAATGACTGAGTATTCCAAATTTTTATTTATATCTTGAAAAAAATATAATCGGACACAATTTATGAGATTGTCAACATTTTTTGGAATTATTCTACAAAAACTTTGATAATTTCAGATTTATTGGCATTTCCTACAATGTCCAACGTGTTCTTATTTTTCAAAATCTGCAAAATTTTTGACATGGAACTAACTACTCAAATTTTCCAAACTCAATAAAAATTTCTCAAGCTCATCAAGGTTTCTCACGAGTTTCAAGTACTTTTTAAAGTTCGACATTTTTGTTAAAAATTCTAAAAAAAAAATATCGTGCATATATTAAGAAAAACATGATGCTAAAAAAATTAATTCACATTTCTGAAATTTAACAATGAGAATCCGAAAAATAACATTTTTTTTTCGCAATGACAAACTCATGAAATTTTCATAACTTTTTGTGTTTTTCGAGTTTCTTAGTTTTCTATTTCAAAATATAAAAACTTAATCTTGCGTAGCTCGACAAAATACAATAATGAAGCCCCTTCTCCCCCTGAAAAAAATTATCAAATCATTTTTGATCCACCCGGAAAAATATAGTCCCTCTTTAGTACGTACGAAAAAATTGAGTTTCCAAAGACATTTGCACAGCAACGTATATCAAAACTTGGAGTCCTCAATGTATAAAAACCCTGGAGTGTAAAAATTTTCTAAAGCAGCTCCGGGGATGCCCGTTATTCTTCCTCGAGAAAATCTTTTGTTACGAAACTCCCTCCCCTTCTTTCCTTGGCTCTGCCGCCTAAATTCAACAAGCTCTTGGAAATTTGTCGTGTACAATGGAAAATTGGAAAATGTCGAAAAACTGGATCGCGCGTTGATGCAGTCGCAGGGACCGTGATATTGGTGTTATTAGAGAAAACAGCGTCATAGCGAAGGAGAGCTTTAATATTTCCTTTACGAACGAACGCGATTGCATTAGCCAACTTCCAAGAGAGACTTGGTACTCGTTAACACTCGCTGTTTTATTCATTTGGATCGGCCTTTGCAAACTCCAGGGGATCGTAAAGGGCTCGTTGAAACAAAGACAACGAACCTTCTCGCGTCGATATTTTCACGCCAAAAAAATATCGTGTTGAAACAAGAGAGTGGTCGTTTCGTTGTGAAATTATTTTAATTTCTGAATAAGAAATGTAATATGAGAGGAAAAGCTTCAATGCTGTTTTTACTTTATTGATGTTTGAGTAAGAATAGTTGAAATTTAGAAACCTGGATGTTTTAGAGAGATTTTTGAAGTTGAGGCGAATTTCATTTACTATTGCTAGAAAGTAAAGCAAGAAAATGTACAAAATATAACTAATTGCTCCAGTTATTCTGAGTCTTATGAAAATCTCATAAAGTTACACTGCATAAAATCTTTATAAGGAGACCTTATTAAATCCTTATAAAATATTTATACAAGTAAGAAGGAGCTTTTATTCCATATATAAGGTAAAAATCATAAAAAACTTGATAGAAATATTCTTAAAAAATTCAGTAGGCTCTTTCAATATGTAGTTAACTGCAAAATCAAGGAATAACTACGTTGTCATTTTTTGAGATTACACATCTCAGAATAAACCAGGAAAGAATAATGACAAAAAAAAAGTACAAATAACGAAAAAAGCATTGTAAAAAACAATGCTAAAAAAACATGAAAGTCAGGAAAACTAGCTTACTACAGAAATGAGGAAAATTCATGCAAAAACTACGAAAAATAGATGAAAATTCATATACAGAAAATTTCAAACTTTTTTAATGCACTGTGTAAAACTTATATAGTCAAAAAGCTAAAAGAAACTATAAAAAATGCACGAGAAACATTATTAAGTAAACCAATAGAATGTTAATGTTTTAAAGAACTGTAGAAGTTTTATCAGGAAAAAAAAAATCACAAAAAATACAAACACTATACATATGACAAATATAACCCACTATCAGAAACTAAATTTGACTTTCAAAAAAAACATCGAAAATTCAAAAATAACAATGAACCACATGAAACTGAAAAAATTCACAGATACAGAAAAATTTGAGAGCTTGATTGTATGAAAAAATTGAAAAAAATTATTATACTGCAGACGTATAAAAAGTCAAAAAAATCGAATCAGAATGCAACATAAAGCTACAAACTTCATTCCTAGGTTGAAAAAAAGTCATTAAAAATGACAGATAATCAAATGCAACGACAAAGATATACAGATATAGAAAACATTAAAAATTTTTAGATACACCAGTACATTAAAAATCTGAGGAAATTAATAAATCGTGAAATATAAATAAAAGCAGCAAAAAACTGTATAAAATTACAGTAAAATGCAAAAAACTTTTTTTCGTTATTATGTAGAGTGACGTTCTGAATTTTGTTAATATTGCAAAAAGTAGTTTTGAACCTGACGATGTTCTGAATAAAGAGCAAAACGAAGGTTAATTATCGAAATATCGATGTAATTTGTTCATTTTTCTGATTCCATTCCTTGATATTTTATCTAGAAATTGATGAATAAGGATAAATTTAATTCTTAATTATGCATTTTAACTAAAATGACCTGTGAAATTTCGAGCATTTTAATTTCCTAAGTCGTAATTTGTTACGACTTAATATACTCAAGTAAATTATACAAAAAAAAAACAGTGCACTACAAGAAACTCTAGCAGACTTAAAATAAAGTTAAACAATTTTTTTTTAATGTATATGACCTACATGAAACTACAAAAACTGACAGATATAGAAAATTTCAAAAATTCACAGACACTATAAAAAAATAAAATTAAGTGAAAATGATATTTTAAAAGAGTAGAAAAACTACAAAAGATTACAATGAAATAAGAAGAGCCACTTCTTACAATAAATTGTTACAAAAAACTGAAATAATTGCAAAAAGAATGCAGAAACGTAAATAAAAATCAGAACTATCAACAGTACAAATCATACCACAAGAAACTACAGAAAACTACTCAAAAAAGAAATAAAACTTTTGAAACAACGAATACAGAAATGTTTGTTTGAAACTACAAAAACTGACGGATATAGAAAATTTCAAAAATTCACAGACACTATAAAAAAATAAAATTAAGTGAAAATGATATTTTAAAAGAGTAGAAAAACTACAAAAGATTACAATGAAATAAGAAGAGCCACTTCTTACAATAAATTGTTACAAAAAACTGAAATAATTGCAAAAAGAATGCAGAAACGTAAATAAAAATCGGAACTATCAATACTACAAATCATACCACAAGAAACTACAAAAAACTACTCAAAAAAGAAATAAAACTGTTGAAACAACGAATCCAGAAAAGTTCGAAAATCTACAGACACTGTAAAAAAAACCTGCATAAAAATAATGAAAAAAGGAAAAAACTGCCTTGAACTGTGAACTTCTACAATAAACTTCAAAACCACAAAAGTTTCACAATAAGAGAAAATATAAACAAGGCACCCGAAACGAATCTAAATGAAGATACAAAAAAGCTACTTATGGCAAACTATGCACTGATGTTTCCTGAAAAATTTCAATTAGTAAAATAATGAAAATGTATTTCATTCGATGTTATGAGGAAATAAAAACGGAAGGTAAATGTCGAATATAAATTGTGCAGAAGTACTGCGCTTTCGCCGCAACAATAGTTGTTATTCGCGCCGTGAATCAACTATCAATGGCCAAGTGAAATCTTCGATCGCTCTCGGATGAATCTATATTTGAGTATCTGCTCACTCCATCTCATAAATTCGACGGCGCTTCGTTATAAATTCTCCTCTCCGAGACTCCAGACGTGGTACTTGGATTTCTAACAAGAATTATGCCGCGCTGTTAAATCGGAAACGAGGAACCGGTGTCGCGAAATTTTTTTTTGCTCCCTGACTTTTCATTATGCTCGCGTAAATTGGGAAGGAAAAGTGTTTGCTCTGATTTGGGTATTGAATATTGAATCTCATTCTTTGCTTTTCGAAAGTATAAAGGTGGTGGAAAAAGTAATGGATCTGTTCTGAAAATTATGAGTTGGGTAAATATTTTGAAACCAAGTGATTATATTCGTTTTCATGTTGACATTCGAAATGTGAATATTCAGCAATTTTTGTAATAGATTTGATGTTTTGTGAAAAGTAAACGTACCTCTGGCATAGAAAACTCGTTTCTCGTCCAGTTCGAAATCTCTAAACTCGTTTTCCAGCCCTAGGTACGTAATATACTATTATATATTTATAGTACTGTTTGTATTTTTGGTTTTCAAAAGGATTCATGAAATTTTTCACAGCTTGCTAGTATTTTTATTCATTTTTGCTATTTTTATGGAGTACTCCAGGATTTCAAGGATTCAATGTTAGAAAATTCGAAGTTTCATAGATTTTAGTGTTGTTACAAATTTTTTAGAAAATTATATTCACTCACATTTTTTGTACCTATTGAAGGTTTTTTTGTACATTGAGCATTTTTCGTATTTTTTTTTTTTTTTTTTCTACTCATTAAATTCGGTAATTTTTCTGATATTTTGGAACATGAACAGTACTTTTTAATTGACATATTGATTTCTAAGTTTGACACTTGAATTTAAATAAATTTTCGAGAAAATTATTGATATAAATTTTGTGTTTTCATGGATTTTCATTATTGTAAGCATTTTTCGTATTATACACAAAATTTATTGTGATTTTCTAGTTTGTTCGTTATTTTTGTTTTTTTTATATTTAATGCAAATATTTTACGACTTTTGAGTAATCTTATCAATTTTAAAAAAAAATTGAACCTTCATTTATTTGAAGTATTCGAAGGTTTGAATATTTGTTGTATTTTTTGGATCATAAAGAAACTATTAAATTTAGTAGATTTTTCTGATATTTTCCGTAATTTTGAGAATTTTTTTAATTGCTTCAGTGATTTTAAGAATTCGATGCAGTGATGCTAGATGTTTTATGGATTTTAGGTATTTTCATTTAAATACACATGGACATCAGATTTTGGGATATATGTTTTCACTTTCAGTTATAGATTTTGAATATTTGTGGATTTACACTATTTTAGGTATTTTCCATATTTTTGTCAATTATCCGAAAGAAAGTAAGATTCTCCAGTAGTTCTTTCTGTTTCTTGCATTTTTATGGATAATTGCGAAGATTTTCAAAATTTGGTGTTCTACAACTAGAAGTTTTATATATTTCAGGTATTCTTGTAAATTTTTTAGTTAATAATTTTCACGGAGAAATTGAGTATTTCAAAAAATTGTATTTTTTGTATTTTTTGTATTTTTTGTATTTTTTGTGTCTATAGCTGTGAAAAAAAAATCATGTAGAAATAATTTACTCAGAAATTTCCAAAACTTTCTCTCCTGGAGCATGATTAAATTAATAGTATAAATATATATAGTTCTAGAAATTATTTTAGAAATTTATACAGAAAAGAATAAAAATATATCCAATTCAATCGATAGAATTGGCACAATTAAACATACTTTTAATCATAGAAAAACTAAATAAAATAATATAGAATGAAAGTATTGAAATTCTTAATAAAAGAAATTGTCGTATGGAAAATAGATTTAAATTCTGAAAATCATTAGAAGTTTCAATACTATAAATATTGATGTAATATAATACTAAAATAATATATAATACTAAAAAAAATATGAATTTATAATGTACCTTTTATCTGTGCCGTTGAAATTTGCTCAAAAATCAATTCAAATATATTAATTTTTCAGAAGTTCGATTCCTAGAACATCGAATTTTCGATATATTACTTTCAATATGAGATAATCTTTAAAGTGGTATAAATACGAAAAGTATTATTTAAAAAAATTGAAAGCTCAGTTACTAATGAAAGTAACAAAAATCTATTCCATTTTTTACGAACACATGAAAAATGTGCAACTCTGGATTCCAAAAGTTGTAGAATTTTGAAATTCCGAAATGTAAAATATTTCAAAATCGCTCTCTTGTAACCATATACTCAAAGACGAAAAATCATGAAATCAATAACAAGAGATTTGTTATTGAAAAAAAATTTCAATAAAATTGTCTTTCAATTCAAAAAATAAAATTCTTCATGCATTTTCATGCTAGCACGAGCCTCTGGGCATCAAAATTGGTAATTCTCCGAAAACTTTTTTCCCAATCAATTTCATATGATATTTCCCTTGATATTTGTTAAATAAATAATATTTGCAATAATAAGTCCAAATCGTAGTCATCCTTCAACGTTTATGAAAATATTTATTCTTCAAAACATCAAGCTTTCAACAATGTTCTTTACACGAACGATTTTACAACTCGGTATACATATGCTACATAATTTAGTAAAGTTATAAACTCGTGAAATTCTACTGATGTATTAATAGATCTCTGACTATTTCTGACCTACTAATTGAATCAGTACAAATTTCACCAATTCAAGCCGAAACAACTCCCACAGCATCGCGAAATAAAATCCACACCCAGTCACCATAAATGATCCAAAATCATCTTTGAAGTCAACGCTGTCAACGAAGAAGTTTGATGCTGAAGTAGTTGAAGTTCGAATCAGTTGACCATTTTCCTTCCTTCGATCTTTCTTCGCTGTAATCTTTTCTAAAATCTTTTTTTCGTCGAAATCTATTCTCCCGGAACCTCCCTTGTCCCCAAAAAAACTTGCCGCACGCCTCCCTTCAAAGCTACATGAGAAATCCACGGTGCTGTCAAAAATGGCGAAATACCCCGTGACGAAACTTGTGACATTCTCCGGAATTGAATCGGACAGCCCGTCATTGTCGCTCGGAAAACGTGGTAAGGGGGATGAAAACAGAGGGGATTATCAAGGGGGTGGAAAGGGGAGTTGGCAGTCGCATCTATAAGTTAGCGCGGGCGGATTAACGCTCGGATCACGGGACGTGTGTGCGCGATTTCGCAGAGCAAGGAAGCATGTCGTCGGAGCGACGGTAATGTGATTCCGCGGCCTGGCCATTGGCGAGCAACTCGCTCCTCAGCTCGCAACTGTGGCGTGAATGCGAGCACTTCCGCTCCGCAAGCTTCTTCTGCAAATCTCCGTTTCTCGTGTTCGACCCCGTACAAGCGACTCCATTCTCTATCCCCATTGATTTCAGCCCCGACCCGGCAAACACCTTTTCGCAAAGGCTCGACCTAACCATCTCCAATTTGTTCCATGCATTTCTTATGAGTCTTCTTCTCTCGAGTACGTTTCCACAATCTTCGCGTTCGTCAGTGGTTTGAGAGTCCGACATGAAAATGACCGAGATTCGGGGAGGAACCTTTGAACAGTTGAAATCTTTCATTTTGAGATCTTCGGAGAATAATGATGGCATTATTTTGTTCTTGTATCATGTTTCCTTTGTTTTCTTTAACATGATGAGAAAAAAGTGGAACAAGTACTGAAGTATGGATATTTGCGGCGAAATTGTCTGGGTTGTATATAGTTTTGCAATTTTTCAATAACTTTGTAACATTTTGGAATTCAGATTTATACTCAAGTTTTGATCTGAAAGTTAGGACAAATTGTGAATTTTTGTATAAGTTTTGTCGCTGTTCGTTTTATTTTTGGATCTACAATAGGCTTGCTCAAATTTCCGCGAAAAGATCGGAATTAATTGGCTTTTTTTTTTATTTTGCTACGTATCTTAGAATTTTTATTGTACTAGAGACGATGATTCGGAAAAATTTTTGGGATTTCATGAATAATGTCGCACCCGGGAATTTTATACTTGGAACACCTGTTATTCTGAAAAACACTATTTCCAAGTTTCAGAAATGATGGATCGTTTTTGATTGAATTCTGCTATTATCTAGTTTGTTATTAGTTTTGCAATTTTTTCAATACGTGGTTCCTAGGACATCAATAACTTTGTAAAATTTTGAAATTCAGATTTGAAAAGTTACTCAAGTTTTCATCGAAAAGTTGAAACAATTTGTGAATTTTTGTACAAATTACATATATCTACATAATATATATATATATCATAGATACATACAATTCCAGGAATTATTCTAGAAATTCATGTAGAAAATAACAAAAATACATCCAATTTAATTTACACAATTTATACGATTAAACATACTTTCAATTGTAGAAATACTTAAAAAATATGTAATAAAAATATTGAAAATCTTCATGAAAGTAACTACTGTCTGAAAAATCAATTCAATTCACAAAATCGTTGAAAGTTTCAGTGCTATAGCATCACTTCCTAAAAATCTTTTGAGCGATCCATAGGAATACTGGAAATATATAAAAATACCTTAAAATAGCACAAAATTTGATAAATAATATACCATATGAAAATAATATTAATTTATGATGTACTTTTTACCCGCGTGGTTAAAATTTCCTCAAAACCCAATTGAAAAATATAAATTTTTGAGAAGTTCAATTCCTAGAGCGTTGAATTTTGAAAATTTTGAATTTCCAGGTTTCAGGAATGATAGATCGTTTTTGATCAAATTTTGAGATTCTTCAGTTTGTTATTAGTTTTACAATTTTTTTAATACGTGGTTTCTAAGACACCAATAAGACACCAAGGGAAAAAGCTGGTTATTCTAATGATACCTTATTTGTTTTTCGAAAAGATCGTGGACTATTGTTATAAGGATAATCTGAAAATGGATAAGAATAACACGAATAAAAATAATAATCACCTAAATAAGAAATGTTATTCAAGATTGACGAATGTTTCTGTGATTTCGTTTGCAATGTTTGATGCGCTCAAGTACGAGTTTTGAATAATTTGTAATTACAAAACAACTTTCTAGAATATATGGATAAGGTAAATGTCTCAGTTGACAAACAAATCTACCCATTTTTGCGAAAACTGCAAACTTTTATGGAAATTCTGCTTCTTTGTAAAATTGTTGATATTGTTCAGTGACTGATAGATCGTAGAAGAATTAAAATACATGATCTCCTTATTATTCAATATTTAGCAATAAATTTGATAACTTGGTATTGATGTCTTATAGTTAACTATATTGCGTGTTGTGTTATAATAAAATTCTTTCTCTATTAGTGCATTAGATTGTTCGCATGATTATTATTCCTATTTCTATTATTATCATTGTTATTATTATTTTTATTATTATTATTACTACTTTCATTATTATTATCGTTATGGCCATTACTATTGATAGTATAGTTTTATACAAGATAATTCATTCCAAAAAGTGTCATTTACCTAGTAAGAAACTCATTTTAAGAAGTAGCTTTTCAGAAATTTGTTTATTTATCGAATTTCGTTATTAAAATTGTCATGCAGATTTTTGAAACTGTAGCAATGTGACCAATTCTACTTGTATGACGATAAAAAATACTCACGAACGTATAGAATGATATTTCATGTAGGTATACATCACATAGATTCTTGAAATCTTTTAAAATTCTTTGTTCCATTGAAAAAAGCCGAAATTTCCATGATTTTTGGTTTTCTGGCTTCCAACCAACATATACATGATTGTTTTGGACAGCTGCCAATTTTTTTGCGGTTGGTTATAACTATCGTCAATAACTTGCCGTGTCAAACCGATTTTTAAAGCGATTTGTGTATACGTGAAAAATTATAGACTGTGTTCAAGACAAAATCCCATGTTATTTAAATGGGTTAAAAGACGACTCTACCGGCACGGGTTAACGTTGTTTTAAAAATCTGAAAAAATTTGGGGATTTTTTTGAATTATTTGGAAACGTTCTGGGGAGCGGCACCATCCAAATTTCACCTAACTCATTTTAACGACCACCCTATTATACAGTTTCGCCTGCTTCCAGTAAATGAATGAAAATTCAGTGTTTCTTCCTGGCATAGCTTGACTCTGTACAAAAATCTCGCGAAGGACTATGTGACTACGTCACTTGATAGGGAAAAAAATGTTGGCAGATGCGTGGGCGTCCATCGCAATAACGCCTTCGGGCGTCCGATAACCCGACGAGGCGAGCGCCGCGTAATTAATTCGTGATCGTTATCACCGAGCGATAATCGCATGCAAGTGAATTTTGCATTAATTCGTCGAATAATATTTAACGCGCTGTAATTCCCGCTGGGAACTGCGAAGATACGAACCGGAATAATCCTTGATGAAGGCAAGATCGCGGGCTCCAGGATAGGGAAAAATTCGTCGCGACGTTTCAGGCAATCGTTCGCGTAAATAACTAAATTACTCGACCTTAGTTCGAACTATATTAATCTTCGGGTCGTGTGTTCGCTGCTCGCTATTCCAAGTATGCAAATCTGCATTGTTCCAATTGAACTTGCAGGCGAATTTGCAGGACCCGCTCGGAAACTTGAATGCAATCGCCATCGAAAAATGAGAATGTGGAATGAAACTGTCTGGACTTTGCTCCTAGGGAATCACGTTTCGTTGGTTGGGGTAGTTGGGAATTTCATTTGCTAAGGAGATATGTGATTATTGAGTAAATTCGAGGTTTTTTGTTTCAATTTTTAAAGTTTTGAATGAAACCGATTTTGGTGATAGTTTTGAAAAAATATAGGAAATGTGAATATTTTGAACCTTCAATGATATTGTCACGATGAATAATAATTGTCATTTACATGTGACGATGAATTCATTATCAAGGCCAAATTTTTCTAGATTTTTCCATCGCAGTTTTTCATGTTTTACAAGCACCGAAAAAAGGCAGAAGTGTACTTTTTGTGATAACACATTCACAAATGGCAAAAGACTACATGAAAATACAAAGAAATTACAGGTAGAGGGAATTTAAATAGTTCACATATACTGTATAAAACTGAGGAATCTTATGAATCTTTGAAAATCACAAGAAATAGAAGAAATTCGAAAAACTGCAGCAGACTTTAGACTTATACGAAAGACTAGAATGATCCCAAAAAAAAATACGAGCAAACTGCAGAAATATGTATCTCAAGAAAATCGTACGAAAATACCATACACTACAAGAAACTACCAGAAAAAGTAATAATACACTTTGAAATTATTAGAAACTATATGAAACTACAAAAATTTACATTTGAAGAATAATTGACAAATTTTCAGATCCTGTAAATAACTGAAAAGGCTTTAAAAATTAAAAAATGAATAAAATAAAGAAGAAACTACATTTAAATCGAAAAGATAAATACTCTGACAAAGTATAAGTAACTGGAATAATTACGAAAAATAGTAACAAAACGAATGAGTATAAAAACTGAAGAATATCGAGGAAAAATATAACATAACACACCAAAAACAACTACAGTAAACTATGAAAAAAACTACATGAAACTCAAAAAAATGTGCAGATACTGTTTAAATTTGAGAAAACTAATGAATTATAAAAAATGAAAAAAGGGTACAGAAAACAAAAAAAACTTTAAAATTTAAAAAAACGCAAAAAACTAATAATTCTTACGAGAAACTAGAAGAATCTTCGAAGATACACTGAACTGTACGAGCATAAAAAAACTATGAAAAAAATCAAGTTTAAATGAAAAATACTATATACACTCTCAGAAATTTCTCTACTAAATTCAAGAAACTGTCTTTGAAGCACATCATCCATTTTGTCTATTAAAATTTCTATTAAAGTTATGAGTTCGATGTATGAAAAATATAAATACTGTCTATAAAAATAATAAACCTTTCAAGAAATCGAAGTGTTCATTTAATACAAAGCAGACTTTAAAATCATATAAATTTCTTTGAAATCTTTTCCACATACTTGTCCATGAAATTTCAAACATGATTTCATGAGAAAGTCGATGAAAGATATTTCAAATTTCAAATTTTTTTGACAGTGTAGAAAACTGAAGAATAATATTAAAAATCTTTGAAAATCTTGAGAATCTGAGAAATCTTAAGAATACAAAAATGTGATGAAAAACTGTGTTGAAAAATGAGTCACTGAGGTTTAGGTTTCGTTAAAATTTCTAATATGTCTTGTATTTTTTTTTATTTTTTTAGTACTTATAAAAATTTTAAGAATTTCTGATTTTATTACGCATTTTTACATGGATTTCTAAAATTCAAGGATCCAGAATTTTCGTTTTTTTTTTTCTTTATTCGTAACGTTATGCAGTGTTTTGATTTTTCTATAGTTTTTTTTTACTTATATGAATTCATACATGATATATATGTTTTTATGATTCGATGCTCTAGGAATCAGTTCTAACAATTATTATAATTTTTGTAGATTTCGAAGTACAAAATATCTATAATGATTTTGAGTATTTAATGGATTTTTTGAAGTTTTATTTTTTGTTTTTATTTATTTATTTATTTATTTTTTTGTTGTTGTAACATGAAATCGTGCAATATATTTCGGTATTTTTATAGTTTTCTAATATTTCTATGAATTGTTTTATAAATTTCTAGACAGTAATTTTGATCCGTAAAAAAACCTGTAAAAAAATGGAATTTCTTATAAGAATTTAATTTCTTATAAGGTGCACCTTATAAAAACTTTATAAGAAACTGGAATTTCTCATGAAAAATTGATCGAAAAAATTTCATAAGATTTTTTCCAACAAGATTTCATGAAATACATTCTTCTGAGAAATTTCAGTTTCTTAAAAGGTTTTTATAAGCTCATCTTATAAGAAATCGAATTCTCATAAGATTTTTCTAAAGTGCATTTAATGAGAAATTCAATTCCTATAAGAAATTTCATTTTATTATAAGGCTTTTTTAAGGATCAAAATGACTTAGGTAATTCGTTGTTGAAAACTGTAGGTTTTAGAGATTATATGGATATTTAAATAGTTTGTTCGCTAAAAAGTATCTTAAATACAGATTCCCAGTACTTGTTGGTTTTTTTCGTATTTTTAAGTATTCGTACGATTAAAAAGCTTTTTCAATGTAATGCTCTAATATTCTCCTGAATTTTCATATACACTGGAATTCGATGCTCTAACCTACGCAGTTTTATAAATTTTTTAGTTATTTACATCTTTATGGATTTTCAATACAAGTACATTTTCAATATCTTTCGTATTTTTCAGTGATCATAGAATTCCATGAGGAATATCTAGTATTTTCATGAATTTCTTGTAATGTTTTAGTTGCCACTATCATTTATTTTAGACTTTGCCATGCTCTAGAAGTCAATTTCTCAGAAATTTCAAGTATTTTTATAAATTTCTGATAAAACATCTACGCACGTTTCGAGAGTTTTGTAGATTTCTTGTATTCTCGTACTTTTTAGTATTCAAAGAATTATTCACTATTTTCCAGTATTTTTGAAGATTCCAGCATTTCCATAATTCAGAAGAAGATGCTTTGGAATCCGAAGTACCATATTTTTTATTATTCATTATAGTATCACATTCAATTTCCATAGTTTTCGTCTTTCGTTCAACCTTCTTCGGGAAAACAATGAATTTTGGGTGCACCTATCGATTTCCCCGATACAAATACAACATAAATCCAGTCAAAACTAAAAGTGTTAGATTGAACGTTGATGAGAAATTTCCCTCGATGCTTTCGAGTAAATGACAAAACTCAAATGAGAAGGAAATCTGGTTACATGGATGCAAAAAGTACATTTTGCACTTGTTTGATTTAGTATCGAAAATTCCAAGCCCTTCTAAAAATCGCGGAAAAATTCGCCCAAATCCGGGACATCGCTTCAGCGCAAAAAGGTTGGCTACATCATAGATGTGGTAAAGTGCTCCGGTATTCAGACGGAAGGGAAAGTTAGGAAGCGGATATTTAGGGCCGGGTCCTTTTTCGAAGGAGCGGACAAAAGTCGCGTCACAACTGTTGTTCGCCGCGGTTCAAGATGCGGTAATGGAATAACTGCGGACTTGCCGGGGGCGCTGAAGGGGGTCCTGGGGCGGAGGCCGGGGGATGGAAAGGCAGCGAGAGGAACGAGATAAAGTACAACAGGACGTCGGTGTCAAACAAAGTTTGGCCGGAGTCCGTTTGGAAGCAAACTACGTTCATCGCGCGGAGTTAGCCCGCAACAATCTCACTCTCAACGCCATCAAGTTCCCCAATTCACTTCATTCCGTGATGCATACGTTGTGTACACGTCGCGGCATTAGCTTATCCGGAGTATTACTAACTTGAGCGATGGGCTGCTCCCTCGCTACACGCGCTTAGAATGAAATATGCGTGAGTGTTGTGGGAGCCCTGGAACTTGAAAAACCTTGTACGAACGTTGTAAATTATAAAGGCCTAAATTTTCTCGTCCCTAGATGTTCAGACTGGGTGAAATTCATCCACGAGCTTTTGTTAAGTATGCTGTTATGTAAACATCTATTGTCGGAATTTTCATCATGCATATTTGGGTCGGATTGTTAATCATACGAATGAGACACAGGTATTTTTGTAGCTAAGATTTTTGCATATTTTCATGCTTTTACGGGCTAACTTTTTGACTTTACAAACCTTCTTCTTGACATTCTTGTTTTTATATTTTCACAATTTTTTTATGTGAATAGGATGTTTGGCGGAGAATTTTAAACAGTTTGCATTCTTGGTTTCTTCTTCCTGAAAGAACACTTTTTTGTTTCAAAAATCAATTTTTTTGTATTTTTGTACTTTTGTCAGAGTTTTACGATAGTTGAAGAACTTATTTTTGTTGCAAAAACTTAGTTATCTTTTTTTATTTCAAGAGCCTTTTGGAATAGCATGACATTTTTTTCAGTTGTTAGTATTCGTTCTACTGAATCTACTGAAGTGCGACCATCTAGGGTTTTAAAATAAGGCGACGTTAGAAGAAATATTGATTTCTTAAAAGGTGACCTTCTAAATAATAAAATCTAATCTAATAATAAAATAAGAATTTGAAATTTTCTTAGGAAGAACTGGAAGTTCTTTTAAAGGTTCTCGATATTTCAGTTGTTCCTTATCAACAATTGCAATCTTTCTGTGAGGATTCAAAATTCCCTTTTGAGTACCAGTTACATTTTTTTTAAACTCTCAACAAAAATACCAAATTTTCATAAAATTCGGATGTCCTATAAATGACTTTATAAAAAGTTTTTGAAACTCTTGTAATACTTTGATTTTATGCAAATTAATAATATAAAAAGACAAAATCTGTGTATGTGCCAGTAACTACGACCTTTAAAAAAACATTTCGAGTTGCTTTTGCACACCTAATTTTCCTTGTAAGAATGTCGATCTCTCTTAAGACAACCTTAGGAAAACCTTATGAGAAATAACATCCTTAAAAGGTTTTCCATTTCTATACACAAATTTTACAGTTCATTAAGGAATATAATTCATTTATGAGGAATTGAAATTTTCTTTTTAGGTTCTCATTTTTACAGCTCCCTATGAGGATTTGGGATTTTCTCATGAAGAATTGAAATTTTCTCACGAAAAGATTTCAGTTTCTCCATAAATCTCTGCAACTCAAGTTTCTATATCGTTCCTACAAAACTACGTACATTTTTATAAAATTCCGCTATTTTTTCAACTTACTTTATGAAATCTTTACGGAACTTGCATAAAATTATTCTTATGAAACAGCTTGATCTCTGTATACAATGGTACTTGCAAACTTCTAAAAACCTTATAAATTCTTTATGAGTCAAAGCTTTCTTGCTAGATTGTCGATTCCTTATGAGGCAACGATATAAAAACATTATGAAGATCTAAAATCCCCATAAGGTTTTCGATTTCTATACACAGATTCTGCAGTCTTATAAGCAATTGAAATTTCTTAATAAGGTTCTCGATTGCACAGGTCCTTATAAGGATTAGCAATTTCCTTATGAGGGCCTTAGATTTCCTTGTAATGAAATTTCGATTATTTTATGAATCCCAATAACTTTAGTTTTAATTAAGTGTCTATAAAAATACCAAAAAGTTTATGAAATTTAGCTGTTTTCTATAGTAATCTTACGAAATCTTTATAAAACCTATACAAAACTTATTTATTCAAAATTATTCTCATAAAATGTTAACTCCCTATATGAATCTGGGTTTCCTTAAACGATTGTTGTTCCTTCATAAGGCAACTTTATAAAAACCTATGGATTTAAAATCCTCTTAAGGTGACTTCGAAGAATCCTCATAAGGGAAAATTGTTCTCAAAGTTTAAATTTACTTTATTAATAATAATAATTACACATTTTCTTATAAGAAATTGCGTTTTTCTTACGAAATTCCAAGTTTCTTTCTAATCATTTTACATGTTTTTATTCAAAAAATTGTGATTCTCTTATAACGAATCAGAATGTCTTCTTCATTTCTGCATAATATGTACAATACTGTAAACTTTTTATCATATGTAGAAAAATGTATATTTTTTCGAAATATGCGCAATTTTTATTTATCATTATTAGTTTATAATCTGACAAAAGCTGATAGCAGTTGAAAGTATCGTAATATAACGAAAAACTGAACGAGAAACTAATTTTTATAAAATTTTCAGAATTTTTCAAAATTATGAAAACAGAAAATTTTCCGGAATGTGAATATTTTTATAATATAAAGTAACCGTAAATGCCAGAAAATATTCGTAAATTTTGGAAATTGTATGCATCATCATATCTTCTGAAAATATGCGTTATAATGTTTTTTTATTTTTTTTTAAATTTAAACAAGAAATTAAGTTCAAAATAATAACGAAAATCCTTATAATTTGAACTGATTTTCGTAAAATTGAAAAACCTTCGAATATTTAGTATCGTGCATGAAATTCAGAGAATATAGAAAAATACAACAAAATAAAAATTTTGAAAATTGTTATATGTTCTACATACAATCTGAAAAATTCGTAGAATTTCGGAAAATGTTAACTACTTTTGTAGTTTACGTTGACTATCATATTACAAAATATGTAAGATGTAGTTTATTTTTTCTTAGAATGAAAATCTGTGAAACTTGAGAAGTATTAAAAAATACAACAAATCTTACAATTTGGACATATAACATAGAATTTTGGAATTTTTGAATATTTTTGTTGCGCCTGGATTTCGTAAATTTCGAAAACTTCATAAAGTATAAAAAATTCCAAGAATTGTCAATTATTTAAAAAACTTGAAAAATTGAAGAAAATCAAAAAATCTTTCTTGATTTTGTAGATTGGAGAACGTTTTCACAATTACGTAAAACTACAAAAATTATGTAATATATTTAAAGTTTTGGAAACCAAGAAATTTTACGGCGTGCAGAGATAGTCAAAAATTTTCAACAATTCTACCTAATGTCCAGAATTTCATCAAATTTCCATTCCTGATAATCATAAAAAGGTTCGACAACTTTTTGAAGTGACACTTTGTAAATTGATTTATTCACGTGGATATTTTTGGGTATTTCACTTATCCAGAATTTTCCATATAGATAATGCTGACTGCCATTCCCGCATTTCCTTTGTCCCAAGTAAAGAGTAAAAATGTGTGTAAATAGTTTAAATTCTCAAAACAAAATGAATTGTCATAGTTTATGTAAAGAACTAACGATAAGTATTGCCCCAACTGAAGAAAATTATTTGATAGAGTTAATACCTGCCCACCTGCATTCGGAACAAGAATTTAAATAGAAAACATAATCTACATTTTTCCGATTGAGAAAACCCCCCAAAAAATTATCCATTCATTGCAAAAATTCATGAAACATCCCGACTCCGATATTAACAATCCAGCATGTTTTTGTCTCGAGAAAAGAATTCGCCAGACACAACGCTGACCTGTTCCACTTGGCTCGATTCCCCGTTCCTTTCCAATATGCTTTTTTATGGTACATGAATTTCACTTTTACATCCTACTCGTGCATATAACGACTCCGTTTCCTTTTCATACTCGATTTGCCGACCTCATCATTAAAAAAAAAAGCTCGTGCTCAATCAAGTGTGCCAAATCCGGTGATGCCTAACATTTTCCGCATCAAACAATAACAGAGTTGGCCACGTACAAGGAAACTCTGGACAGTTTATAAGTTTCGAATCCCGGCTTTTCCACTGTTTTTCTACTTGCATCTCGGTTCGTTTGTTATTTGGTTCTTTTTTTGAATAAGAACTTTTAGTTTTTGGCTTGGAATGGCCAAAATAGTGATTCGTGCTCTCGTTTGAATTCACCTTTTGTGGAGAAATATGAATAAATGGACGATACTTATTCATATAGAATTTAGAAATGTTAATAATAAATAAGTCAATAACGTGGTGCATAAGTATGAATAATAATAAATAATAATTAACGAATCAAAGTGATAGATAAATAAAAAGAATATTACGCAGATATTACGTGTAATATATGAATTATAATTAATAATGGATATATGGATAATTCATTTCTTTAGAAATATATAAATAAATACTTATTGCAATTTTATTCCTGGATTACCGTAAGCTTTGCTTGCCATACATAATGATTAGGTAATTTGTACGTGAACAAGTGCTCATTACTACCAAATTAATGAGATGCATCGGTGAATTATTACACTGTTGTAATTAATTGATAAACATCAATCAATATTAGATTGATATTCATCAGCATATGCGTATGCTATCCACATTGTATTCTCCATGAGTGGAAATTCTAAAGTATTTATGAAACTCGATGATGAAGAATTTTATCCATGGATAATAACAGATTATAGTTATAATGATGAATTGTGGAAATTTCTTCGTTGAAAAATCTTCTATTCTTTCTTCAGATGAGAATTTTTTCTTTCATTGTGAATTTTAGTTTGATGAGATCATCAGTAGTTTTGTTAATCGTAATTCATAATGAATTCTTGCAGAATTTCAAATTAATATTTAACGTGTAAAAAGAATATTTGAAAAATATGTGAGAATGAACATACTTGATTATTTTCTTGTATTTGTGTGGATTTATTTTCTAAATGTTTAATATTTGATGCTCTAGGACCTAAAGTTTTATAGATTTATGGTATTTTCATAAATTCTTGAAAAAAATTTATCTATATAAATTTATATTATTCGATAAACGGCTAATATTTTGAGATTGTTTTATGGTTTACAAAATTTTTTAAGATTTCTTCATATTTTTAGTGTTTTTTCTAAATATTACAGAAATTTTTAAATTTGATGCTCTAATGTTTGAATTGTCGTGGATTTTCATGATTTCATAGATTTTTGAGGTAGTTCTAGCTACATCAAAATATTTTCAATACTAGCAATGAGTGAATTTTCTGTATTTTAACTGTTTCCCATATTTTTCAGTTTTTATTTGATTTTTTATAAGCTTATAGTACTTCTATTTATTTCAAGAACTTTTTTAAATTTTCATATGGGTTTTTGGAATTTCATCCTCACGAATTCGAAGATTGAAAGATTCTTTTAGTTTGAACAGAATTTGTAAGAAAACAATATCTTCAAAAATTTTGTTTCATTTCACAGATTTCTAATAAAATTTAAGCCATTTTAGATTGTAGATCAACTGCGTAACACACATTTTTTTTATTCATGATAATTCTCTGTCATTTCTGGAAGTTTCCTTTTACCATGCTATACATATGACGAATTTTAGAATTTTGTACTTAACAAATCACTACAAAATTTGGAAGATTATGAATCTTGTACATCGATGATATCCTTCATTTTTTATTCGCAAAAATTGCGACTTCAGAGATTTTAGCCAAATAGCATTATTAATGAGAACCTGTGTGATCAAAAACTGAAAAAAAAAAAAAAAAAAAAAAAAACACTTTTTGTATTAGTGTTTCTCCACTAATGATATATTGTTTCTGGAAAATATTGTTCTTATTTTTCTGTCTTTGAATTTGCGTTGAGATGAAATTGGTTTTAAAAAAATCTGTAATTGTAATGAAATGTAATAGAGTATGCAATTTAGAATCTTCTAATTAAGTACTAAAAAATCTCCTGAATGAAGAAGAATAATTCTTTAAGAAATTATGATTTACATTTATCTAAAACTTGATGCTCTCGGATTTCAAGTTTAAGAGATTTTCAGTAATTTGATGGATTGTCGAAAAATCGATTGCACATTGTTTGATGAACTACTAGTATTTTTATTGTTTGTTTTATTTCTTAGCATTTATCAAATTTTGAAAGATTTTCTTGTAGTACTTTAAATTTCTTATAAACCTTATAGATTTCTACAACAGTTCCTAAAATTTTATGCTTCAGAGCTCAAAATTCAAGACATTTTCAGTATTTTACTGTATTTCTCAGGAAAAAATATTTTCAACTATTTTGAGTTTTTTATTAATGTATTTCACTCATAGTATTTTCTATATTTTTCGAGTATTCAGAAAATTAAATTCTTTTTTTTTGTATTATTGTATATTTTACATATACTCTTAAAACTTTATGCTTTGGAATTCAATGTTCAATATTTTTTTTAATATTTTTTCAGATTTTTCCAAAAATATATCACACGTTGTTCGTAGGTTTTTACATTTTGAGTATATTTTGTATTGGGTATTGTTTATCAAATTTTTTAGGTTTCCCAAGCATTTTGACGAATTTTTTCTATTTATTGGTTTTCTTCGACGATTTAAGGAACTTAATTCACCAGGATTCGGTTTTATGAATTTTCAATATTTTATAAAATTTTACAAGAAAAGCATTTTTTTACATTTTCGCATTATACACAGTTTTGGCACTTTCTGTTTTTCGATAGATTTTTATATACATTTCAGGAACCAGATGCTCTACTCAAAGATTTGTCGATTTCGAGTATTTTTCTATATTCATAAAAAAAATTGTATCGCTGATTAATATTATCTTCTAGCTTCCTATTATTTTATGCATTATTCGTATTTTCCAGCATTGAATAAATTTTACAAGATTTTATAGTATTTCATTGAATTGCTATGTAGACTCTCTGCAATTGAATGCTTGATAAATTGGCAGTATTTTTATAGATTTTTGAACAGATTTCTAGAATTACATGCTCTGAAACTAAAATTCATATTCTTGTAGTACGATGAATTTCTCATAAACCTTATAGATTTCTACATCAGTTTCTAAAATTTTATGCTTCAGTGCTCAAAATTCAAGAGATTTTCAGTATTTTACTGTATTTCTCAGGAAAAATATTTTCATCTATTTTGAGTTTTTTACTAATTTTTCTGCAATTGAATAATGTAATTGCAGATTCTCTGCAATTGAATGCTTGATGAATTGGCAGTATTTTTATAGATTTTTGAACAGATTTCTAGAATTACATGCTCTGAAACTAAAATTCATATTCTTGTAGTACGATGAATTTCTCATAAACCTTATAGATTTCTACATCAGTTTCTAAAATTTTATGCTTCAGTGCTCAAAATTCAAGAGATTTTCAGTATTTTACTGTATTTCTCAGGAAAAATATTTTCATCTATTTTGAGTTTTTTACTAATTTTTCTGCAATTGAATAATGTAATTGCAGATTCTCTGCAATTGAATGCTTGATAAATTGGCAGTATTTTTATAGATTTTTGAACAGATTTCTAGAATTACATGCTCTGAAACTAAAATTCATATTCTTGTAGTACGATGAATTTCTCATAAACCTTATAGATTTCTACATCAGTTTCTAAAATTTTATGCTTCAGTGCTCAAAATTCAAGAGATTTTCAGTATTTTACTGTATTTCTCAGGAAAAATATTTTCATCTATTTTGAGTTTTTTACTAATTTTTCTGCAATTGAATAATGTAATTGCAGATTCTCTGCAATTGAATGCTTGATGAATTGGCAGTATTTTTATAGATTTTTGAACAGATTTCTAGAATTACATGCTCTGAAACTAAAATTCATATTCTTGTAGTACGATGAATTTCTCATAAACCTTATAGATTTCTACATCAGTTTCTAAAATTTTATGCTTCAGTGCTCAAAATTCAAGAGATTTTCAGTATTTTACTGTATTTCTCAGGAAAAATATTTTCATCTATTTTGAGTTTTTTACTAATTTTTCTGCAATTGAATAATGTAATTGCAGATTCTCTGCAATTGAATGCTTGATAAATTGGCAGTATTTTTATAGATTTTTGAACAGATTTCTAGAATTACATGCTCTGAAACTAAAATTCATATTCTTGTAGTACGATGAATTTCTCATAAACCTTATAGATTTCTACATCAGTTTCTAAAATTTTATGCTTCAGTGCTCAAAATTCAAGAGATTTTCAGTATTTTACTGTATTTCTCAGGAAAAATATTTTCATCTATTTTGAGTTTTTCACTAATTTTTCTGCAATTGAATAATGTAATTGCAGATTCTCTGCAATTGAATGCTTGATAAATTGGCAGTATTTTTATAGATTTTTGAACAGATTTCTAGAATCACATGCCCTGACACTAAAACTCATACACATAGATTTTTAGTACACATTTCATTGCTTCATAAAATTCCTAGCTATCTGCAATTTTTTTACAATCATCAAAATTATCCCTCTGAAACAAACAAAATTATCCCTCTGAAACAACTAAAATTCATTAGAAAATCTGTCACTTCAAACGAAAAAAGCCACTTAATTCAGATTCCTTGATTTCAATTTTGTCCAAAACAGGGGGTACCAAAAGTAAATAGGTGAGTGAGGGAAAAAGGGGAATATCCAATAAAGAGGTACGTTTAGAATTCCGCTTTTTAGCCGTTAGTTGTAGAGGTGGTCCGCAACACGTTCGTCGTCAACGCCTTTCCTTTCTGTGCAAACACAACAAAGTAAAAGAGCTCGCTCTTTGCCGGTGTTGGCAACGAGCATAAGCCGTAGCATGCGAATTTTCTATTACTCTCCGTCCGTTGCTAGCATGCAGAAAAGCGTGCGCAGCTCCGAGCTTGGAGTATTTATTTAATAAAATGCTCGGCAACACAGGCTATCCGTGTAGTCACTTTCTGATACTCGCTATCAGACACTTACAATGTTCGTTCTTTGTGCCAAACACGATCTTTTCCCTCTTCTCGGACTATTTATTTTTCTCTCCTACGATGGATTTTACAGGGAACACTTTCACAAGTACTTTTCGAAGCGAATTTTCGAAAGTTTGAAAGGTTTTTTAACATTTTCAAGCAGCTTGTGGCAGGAATTTTTGAAAGGAAATGTGGTGTATGAATTGTTTGAATATTTTTTACATATTTTGTCGTTTTCTTTTTTTTTGGAAATGTAGAAGGTGAAACCCTAAATTGGATGAAGAGTTTTCATTCGTTGGTCACTGGTATTTGTTGATGTTTAAATTTAGAGGAAGGAATTATGAGAAATTTCCATGATCAACATGATCTTTTTTTTCTGAACGTTCTATTTATTTTTCTCTTTTTCGATGCATTTTATTGAAGAAAAAACTTTTACTCCTATTTTCAAGAGGGAATTTAATTTTTGAAAATTTGGATGTGTGTGAAAATTCCTAAGCAGATTTTGGAAAATTCTTTAGACAGGAAATGTAATTTACAGATTTTTTGAATATTTTTGTTTGTCGTTCTGGTGTTTTGGAAATGTTGATTTTGAAATATTCCATTCCTGGATACTGGTACTTACAAAAATATGATTTTGAAGGGAAAAATTAAAGGAAATTTTTGTACCTGAAACTATCTGTTTTTTCTGAACTTCCCACTAATTTTCTTTCTTTCGATAAACTTTACAGGAAAAACTGTTACCACTATTTTGGAAAGGGAATTTTTGGGAATTCGAAAGGGTGCGAAAATTTCTTAGCAGATTATGGAAGAAATGGAATCAATAAATAAATAAGTGATTAAAAAATCTATGGATTTCTTCAATCTTTTTGTATTTATTTTTTGTCGTTCTTCTTTTTCGGAAACATAAAATTTTAAACCTTCAAATGCATGAAAATATTCCATTTTTGGATCTGACATGTACGAGAATCAAAATTGGAGGGAAAAAATACAAAAAAGAAGTTTTTCAATCATGCAATCGAAGTTTTGCATTATGATGTAAAAATTTGAATTGCTTTATGCAATGCAGTTTTATTTATCATCAGGAGCGGGCGCGAAAAAAGTTTTCGGGAGAAATTTTCTAAAAATACGTATTTTCCATCTTATGACATTTAAATTATTTGGATGACAAAATTTTTATTACAAATTTTCTATTTTTTCGTTTCAAATTCTTTCAAATAAAAATATTTAAAATTGTAACGTCGCACATGTTCGATTTCTAGGCCTTGAGATAAAAAAATCATAATTTTTGAGGGATATTTTGTTATCTAAAATTTTCTAGCTTTTTATGCATTCAAAGTAAAAAGGACCAATTTTTTCTACGAATAGCATAGGCATATATCCAATATAAAATTCAAAATATTTGATTGTTTGTAACTTGAACTTATAACAGTGATTTTTTCTAGAAATAATTTTTTCAGACTTGAATTTTTAACAATTTTCGTTTGTTGGCATTTCAATCTTGAAAACTCACGAGGAAATCAGTCCTTAAAACTTATAAGAATAATATTTCAATTTTTTTAGGAGTGAGATTTCAATTTTAAAAATGTATTATATTATTCACTAAACAGCTAGTTCATTTCGTGAATTTTTATCTTCTAAAATTAGCAGTGGTATTATAAACTTCTGAAGTTTCAAATATTGAGTCTTTCGAATCGTGCGAATTTTTTTCATTTCTCTTGTGTTTAACAATGACAACTTAAAATTATTATTAAATCTATCACTGAAAATTTCAACCTTTAAAACAACCTATTTCGAAGTTCGATCATATTGAAATTTTAAATTCCATTGTTAAATTTTGAAGGTAGATGCTAATAATTAGAATTTTTAATTTTGAAATATGCCACATTTCACTTACGAATATTAAATATTGATTATTTTTCAATTTCGTTGAATTGGCTGAATGTATGACTTTAGAATTAAACATGGAATTTTTGATACTAAGTTCCATTTTTGACGTATTCGAATTTTAACTGTTTATATTAAGTAAAAGAATTAATTTTTTTTGGAATTTTGAGATTGGTTCCACCCCTAAACGTCCCTTTCAAACGTTCGAAGAATTATGAAAATCTAGTAAAATTTATTGGTTTAGGAATGATAGTTTTCATTTTTCTTGAAATCACTGTATAATACTGAAAAAAAAAATGACCAAAGTGTCTATTGATATAAATAATTTGTTCTTAATTTCATTACAATCCAAAATTTGATATATTTTTTACGAAATTCAGTGTTTTTAAGCAAACATTGAAAAAATATCGAATTACTTATCAATTAATCTTCACAATAAAAAAAAATTAGTACTCTATAACATATACATGTTAAAAATAACTAGAATATTGTAGATTTTACAATAATATTACAAGGTTCACAGGATTACTGCAGGTTTCACAGAATCATTTTGAATTTGGTCATTTTCATTTTACTTATTACAATATTGCATAGAAAAACTACTGTATTGTACTAATTACAATATATATGCCAGTTTTTACCAGATTATTTTGGAAAATTTAAAATCTACAGAAATCAAATTGTACTTTATATATATATAAGTTTTACTATGCTAGTAAACAGGATTTAATATCCAGGTACCCATAACGAAAAATCAAATTAAATATTTTACATTTTGTCATTTGCTTTTCAGCTCAAAAAGAATGTAAAAAACATGTAAGTATACGCATCACAAAAATTCGTATCATATTGTAAAATCTACAATAAATTTTCGACTTCTTACAATATTGTTCAAATTAAAATTTGATGTTCTAAGAAGAACATAAAAATATAAGAAAAAAAAACTATACAGATCTGTATTACTGGCAAAGCTGTGTATGCATTTTCTGAAATATTGATCAATAGAAATCACAATATGATATTGCAAAACGTACAAAAAAAGTATAGTAGGAAACGAAATTTGTGTAGGAGTTTGTAGAACAAAATAATATTTATATAATACTAAAATATTCTTTGACGATATTTACTACATGTCCTGAGAAAAACTGCTATAAATAGGACAATATTTCAGTTCGAATCCACAGTACAATACAGTATTGTAATAGCTTCAATTTTTTGCTCAGAGCAGCAGTATCTACTTTCTCATTGTGACAAAATTATATTGTAAATCTGTTTGTTCTCGTTTCAGAATACCACATGGCCAAAGCAATTGGTTGGACGATGCAGAAAATTTGCCACAAAGGCCGAGCAACGTGCTGCACACCTTCAGGCCCAGTTCAGCGAGAGCAAGTCCCGCGGAGGAAGAAACAGTAGATCCTTGCGACGGCCTGAAATTCGGTCTCTACGGCTGGCGAAAAAGGTGTTTATACTCCTTGATACTGGCGCTCATGATCATAGCCATATTGAACATCGCCCTTACGCTGTGGTTATTAAAAGTCATGGAATTCAGTTTCGTAAGTACTCGCTGAATCTCAAACACCCAACATAACCGTTTCACCCTACAATTTGTTCGGGGTCATTGCGTTGAATAAACGTAAGATCTTATTGTTCACTCGTAGCAAAAGGTCACGCAAATTTTATATACATATTCATGAATCGTCTTTCAGTATGTAATATTGAGATCTAATGTATCTACAAAAATATAAAGTTCAGTGAACAGACATGTATTCCAGTTTCTTAATATGGAGTTTTCCCTGGATATTGTGCATATTTTCTATCCTGATCGGAATTCTCGGCAAACAAATTTCCCGCCATTCGCCCTTTTTCCGATAAATCATTCACCAGTTTTTGCCCTTTCTTCGTGTTTACAAAGTATCAAGATGCAAAGGGCCACTGACTCGGAACAGATTTATTGTATTGGGTGGTGGGTAAACACGCTCGATATGATAAAACAATGTGGGAAGCGTCGAAAGCCCGCAAAGTGGCTCGCCCGTTATGCTTCATCGCACGGATTCTTATTTTCCACCCTGCTTTCGGCGATAACGAACGCGCGAAAATTCAACCCACAGATGTTGTTTTTCTCGGTGGAGTTGAGTCCGATTAAAAATCAGAATGAGGAGGAATCGTTTCGGAAAAAACGAAGAAATACGTCATTTTCACGTAAATTTTGAGAAAATCTTGCCTTCCATGACGCGAGTGAGCTCTTTCGAGTTTCATTCTTTCGGAATTTCGGTAAATGGCCAGCAAAAATTTTCGGGAGGGGTTTTTCTGGAAAATATTTTTCCTTCGGAATTTCATAACTTTTTTTCTTTGACAATATGATTACAAGAGAGCGATTCAGAAATATTTTTAAATTCGGAATTGAAAAGTTGCACAACTTTCGGAATCCAGAGTTGGGTGACCAACTCGTGGGATATGATTTTTCAGTTTTTCCCCCTCTACCTTCAACACCCCTCTGATCACGGAATATTCGAGTCTGACCGAGGTGGAACGAAGCGGAAATGATATTCTTGCGAAACTTTTATGAGTATTTGAACCAGAGTTTCGAGAAGAAAACAAAAATGTTAGGGTATGTAGCGAAATGAAAAAAATTGAATCAAGTGCAAATTTTTTTGCAGAAATTCGAGCAAGTATATTGTAGGTTCAAGAATGAGACAAGTAGTGACAAAATTTGTACTAAAACTCAAAATTCGTACATCTTTTCAACTTTCAGATCGAAACTTTCATAACCTTTAAAATCTGAATTTAAAAATGTTACAAATTTATTGATATCCTAGGAATCACATATTGAAACAATTCAAAGCGTATAAAAAAATTGCAAAACCAATTTCAAACTAGACAATTTTAAGGTTTAAAAAATAATGATCTATCATTCCTGAAACTTGGGAATATTTTTTTTGGAATTTCAGGGGTTTTAAAATAATAAATTTCTGGGTGCGACATTATGTGTGAAATCGCAAAAGCTTTTCTAAATCATTGTTTCCAGTAAAATAAAAATTTAAGGATATGACATAGAATAACAAAATTGAATCAATTCCGAACTTTTTCGAGGAAGTTTGAGCAAGCTGATTGTAGATTCAAAAATAAAAAATAAAAAAATGAAAACAGAGAAAAAATTTGTACAAAAATTCACAATTTGTTTCAACTTTTGGATCAAAACTTGAGTAACTTTTTAAATCTGAATTTCAAAATTTTACAAAGTTATTGGTGTCTTAGAAACCACGTATTAGAAAAATTGTAAAACTAATAACAAACTGAAGAATCGCAAAATTTGATCAAAAACGATCTATCATTTCTGAAACCTGGAAATTCAAAATTTTCAAAATTCAACGCTCTAGGAATTGAACTTCTCAAAAATTTATATTTTTCAATTGGGTTTTGAGGAAATTTTAACCACGCGGGTAAAAAGTACATCATAAATTAATATTATTTTCATATGGTATATTATTTATCAAATTTTGTGCTATTTTGAGGTATTTTTATATATTTCTAGTATTCCTATGGATCGCTCAAAAGATTTTTAGGAAGTGATGCTATAGCACTGAAACTTTCAACGATTTTGTGAATTGAATCGATTTTTCAGACAGTAGTTACTTTCATGAAGATTTTCAATATTTTTATTACATATTTTTTAAGTATTTCTACAATCGAAAGTATGTTTAATCGTATAAATTGTATAAATTGAATTGGATGTATTGCTGTTGTTTTCTTTATGAATTTCTTGAATAATTAACAAAATCACATTTAATTATCGTATTATATTAATAAATATGCTATTAAAAGATTTCCATTTAATTAGTAAGCTAGTAAAATACTAAACAAGTAAACTCGTAATCTAATAAACTTGTAAGCTAGTAAACAAATAAACACCTGAAATTGTAAAATAGTAAACAAGTGAACTAGTGAAAATGAAAAATAGTAAACTAACAAACTCGTTGAGAAGTAAATTAGTAAACTAGCAAACTGGTAATCTAGTAAACTAGTAAACGAGTAAATTATTAAGCTAGTAAACTAGTAAGCTAGTAAACTTGTAAACCAGTAAACTTGTGAGCTGTTTAAAGAAAAAACTAATGAGTTAGTACACTACTTAGCTACTTAAATGAAAAACAAATAAGCTGGTAAGCTATTAAACTAGTACACTAGTAAGCTCGTTAAAAAGTAAATTGGTAAACTACTAAACTGGTAAGCGAGTAAACTATAAAACTTGTAAACTGGTAACCTAGTAAGCTAGTAAGCTAGTTAGCTAGTAAACTAATAAGCTAGTAAACTAGTAAACTAGTAAATTAGTAAGCTAGCAAACTACTTAACCAGTAAATTAGTGAACGAGTAAATTATTAAGCTAGTGAACTAGTAAACTTATTTTTCACATTTATCTAGTGCAATATACGAAACCGTGGAGAATTCCAAAGTATTTTTATAGATAACCTATATTTTTCTGGATTGCTACAGAGATCCCAAAAACTTGACGCTTTATAATGCTTATTTCGATCTATTCTCGGTAATTTCAAAATTAATCATTAAAAAAGATTCACATAGTTTTTTCATGTTCCATATCGTTATTCTTTTTCGTATTCTTGACATACTTGAAAAATTTGTTGCGTTTTCCAAAATTTTTGTAAATTTACAGTATATTCAGAGTTCGACGCTCTAGAATCCCAAAATTCATAAATCCTAGTCATTTGTAGAGATTGTCTGGAAAACATTTTTTTTCTAGAATTAAATTTATCTCATTGTTCTTTCAGAGTTTGTGTGAATCGATAGATTTTAAATACATTTAATGGATTTTTCATTGATTCCTAGAATTTGATTATCGAAGATTCAAAGTTTTGCAAATTTTCAGCATTTTAGTAAATTTTTATTTTTCTTGATTATTCGCTTGTTTCTTTAATATATACTGTCGGAGTTGTCATGAATTTTTGTCCTACCTTGGATTTTCATTGTTTATCGATATAATTTTTTTCAATTCCACATGAAATATTGATTGAAAAAACGCCTCTTTGCCTACGCGCCTGGTTACAAACATTGCAGGAATTTTTCCAGTGTCTGATTTCTCTTGAATCCAATCAGGTTCAGGGACGATGCATGTTGGGATTGTTCGCATGGAAGACGAGGGGCGAGTTAGAAGACTATTTATCACGGATAGAATATTGGCAGAAAGGGCTTACATCTATTGCCCTATCAAATGGATACTCGGCTCAGGCGCGTTATGTGCACGACTATAATCCAGCACTCTCCCCGAGTCTCGCTGCGTCTGTCTCTTTCTCCATATATATCTTAGTGTTACAGCTTTAATAACGCAAACAACTGTGCTCGGTCTCATAATTACAGGCTATTTCGTACCAAGCCGCTCAGTGCTCAATAAGCTTCTATTGATTTTCCCAACGGCGATTTTACAACTTGTCACGTTACGCAAATCTTCCCTGAAAGAATTAGTACTTCAAGTTCTCTCCATCGGTTTGTCATGTTTTTTTGCTAATCCTCTTGCAATGGCAACATGGTAATTTTTCATGTAGCGATCTGCACATTCTCTGTCCAAGTAAACTTTTTCATCAGAAAATGTTGAAGGAAACGGTGAACCGCTTTTTGGAAACGCGAAAAATCTTTGCACCACGCGAAATCGGAAAATTCAATGGCCTATAAAACGAGGGATGAGGCAACATTCCGCAAAATTGCCGGGCTCTTTACTTACGTATTGATACGCAATTTCGATCCGTTTTAGTCCTCGCCCGAGAGAAATTACGTTTCCCGCAGTTTCGCGAAAATTCAATAATACAGATACGAAGATTGCGGGACTTTTTACACGATTAGACTTTTTTTATATTTGTTTTTAGCATTCGTGAATTTGCGACCGATTTCCATTTTTTCCGCTGAGAGAAGAAAACGAGTTGGAAATTAGAAAGAGGCCAGAACAATGATGTTTCGTGACAGCTCTTTCTTTCTCGAAAAAAAATATGAAGGGTCGAAAGGCAGAAGCGCTAAGAAAATTTTCCATTAAAAAGCATTGGCTTTTTCTGAAAAGATATTCCGCGACTCTATAAATGCCTGGAATGTTAAAAAGCACCGCTCCGAGGCATCATTAATATAATCCCTTCTCTCTGCTCCATCGCACGTCTACGTCTTCTCTGTTCTGATAATAATCCATTTTCTCGCATTTTTCTCGTCCTCGTTATCGAGTTTTCATCAATGACTCCAAAGGTCACAATTTATTGTTCGTCGCGTCTTTTAATTAATTCCGTGGAAATTGCGAAATGACGCGTTGCGCAAACAGGCGCGAGCTTTGCCACTTTCCAACGGTCTTTTAGGGACTTCGTTGATGTTCACTTTATTTTATGGACGTTTTATGTTAATTAGAGACGAGTATTGATGTTTGGAAAAGGTTCGAGAACTTGGTTGGGAGCAGAAGATCTGGGAATAATGGAATGTCCTGCTGGAAAATTCTGTATGGGTGAAATACCCAAAAAAATCCAAACAAAAAAGGATTTATTTCAAAATAGTAGCGCAAACTTTTCACACTTCACGAAACTCATCAATATTTTCTGAAGTTCTAGATTTTTATTGAAATTTGCAAAGTTATAGGCCACTTCGGTAAAACAAATTTTGTTTGGAATTTAGAATATTATAAGAAAATGACACTATTTGTGTAGTTTTTGGGGATTTTTGAAATTTTTCATAGTCTACAATATTGATGAACGTTTACTATAATTTCGCTAGTTTTTCGAAATTTTCAGTATTATTGAGAATCTTTAGAATTTCCAAATGTTTTAATAGCTTATTTTCAAAATTTTAAATATGATGTAATATCTTACGGTATTTTTTGAATTCCATGAAAATTTGTCCATCTCATTAGAATTTTGATAATTTTGTATTACTTCTGAAGTTTTTTAAATTTTTATTAAAATATAAAAATTGTCATGAATGTATCGAAGTATGATAATAAGGATCAAATAAATTGATACACAGTTTCTGTGACTATAAGCAAACAAGTTTTTCGAAATTTATGGTATAATTAAAAATACTCGACTCAAAATACTTCTCGAAATTTTCCGAATATTCTTAAAATTTGTTTACCTCATCAAGATTTTGCGTAATTTTTATTACTGTACAGGTTCTTCAGATTTTAAAATGAGAAACATAAAACTATTTCATGCATATTTCAAAAAGAATATGACAATGAACACAACCTACAAAATCCATGGAAATTTTCTAAAACTCCACAAATTTTTCAAAATTTACAGATACTGAATTCTTTCGAAATGTCCAAGACATTTTTATATTGCAAAATAATATTAAGTTTTGAAAAATAATGCAAATGACCTGAGACTTTCCAAACTTCATAGAACTTCGTCCATATCATTTAGATTTTCCTTAATTTTTGAAAACTTTTCAAGTAATCTAACATTTGTTATCGAAGATCAAAAATTTATAATAAAGAGCAAAAATTCCGAAATTATATATATATACATATTGTTTGAATTTTTTAGAACCGACAATCTCGTTCATTTTAAAAAATGTTTTTGTATTTCTTGAGACATTTTTTAATTTCAAACATAATCTAAATTTTGTAAAAATAAGTCAAATTTACTACTGAGTTTAGTACCGATTTAAAAAATTAAGAAATTTTCAGAATTTTATCGAAAGAAACATATTCCCAATAAATACGATGATAAACTCAGGCTACGAAATTCATAAACATTTTCATTGAATACTAAAAATCTTTGAATTTTTTAGAACAATTTAATATTCAATGCATAAAATATTTTTTTTCTAATATTGCAAATTTTTTGAAATTTCATGTGTAGTCGAGACTACTTGAAACTGTCTTAATTTTATAATAATTTCTCCGATCTCTAAAAATATTTCGTAATTCTTGATACTCTCCAATTTTTCTAGATTTCTATAAAAAAATGAAAGAATATCATTAATAACCATGTTCTAAGAAATACGATAAAAACCACAATACGTACAAAATTCATGAACATTTTTCACAACTCAACAAACTTCCAAATTTTGTAAAACTATTGATGATTCTTTCATTTTCAATGTGCTCTAATTTGACAAAATTCTAAAAATTTCGAAAAACTTTTCGAGCGTATAAAATGTTCTAACTTGATTTTTGAATTCATATTTTCTTTGAAAAATTTAAATTCTCATTTTGTATGTTCAACTTTCCTAAATTGGGAAAATTTCAATTATGAACTAGACTATTTAAACTGTCCAAATTTTACAAAAATTTGGACGATTTATAGAGGTTTCTTGTAATTTTTCAATATTTTCCAAGTTTTATAGATTTTTAGTGAAAAATAGGAAAACAAGATCACACTAGTTTCAAAGAATAAAGATTTTTCTACGATAAATGAGGAATTTTCATATTTTTCAGGGTATTTTTTATGTATTTTCAAGAAAAAATGTAAAGGATATGGTTTAAAAATAACTATAATAATTTTGAGTTGTGAGATAGGTTTGAATATAGCTAATCTTTGAGACTCTAGTGAAGAACGAGGGTGTTCATTTTCATATTTTTTCGAAACGAGCATATTTGGGGTATCGAAAAATTAAGAATTTGGAAAATTTTAAGAAATCTATGTAACATTTTGTCTTTTGAAATTTGAAAAAAATTAGGAGACATGTGAAATCTAAAAATTCTTTAAATTCTACGAGAAGGTAATAGATTTTGTTATTTTTGCATGTATTATCACGTTCTTTCGGAATACATACGCAAGATTGTGTTTTTTTCTCTTTTTCAATCGAAAATCTGAAAAACATGAGAAATATTGAAAATTACGAATTATTTGAAGAGTTAGACATTGTTGTCAAAATTTTATAATAATAATTATAATAATGTAATTATCAAATAATTACATAATTGTAATTATGCATATGTAAAAATCATTATAAATTCTATTAAGTTCACTAATATATTAGTTTAGCTAGTAAAGTCTACTGAATTTAATAACATATAAGTAAATTAAGTAGAGTACTCTACTAAATGAGTATACTCTGAATTATGTAAATCATTTCGTCTAATTAAAAGAGATTAATTTCGCATAGTAAATTTTTTCTTTTTGAATACACATCTGCTAAAGATTATTCATTATAAAAAAAAATTCTTATTTGTTTTTTTGTCACCTATTTTCAGAGTTTAGACTTGCCACTTCTGAAAGATAAGAAAAAGATCACGATCTATAAAAATTTAGTCTTGAGCATCCAGAGAATACATACTTTTAAAGAAACACATATTTCTGTTTTGAAGAAAAAATTTTAGTTACGACGAAGGAGTTATTATAAATTCTACTATATTTACTAACGTTGTAGTTTAGTTGGTAGCGTATACTAATTTTACTGATATATCAGTAAATTAGTTTAGCTCGTAAAGTCTACTAAATGAGTATACTCTAAATTAAGTAAACCATTTCGTCTGATCTAAAGAAACTAATTTGCATTATCAATTCATTTTCAAATACACATCCACTAAAGATTATTCATTGTGAAAAAGTCTTGTTCGTTTTCGTGAAGCCTCTTTTCTGAGTGTAGATTGGAGAAGAAAGGGGGAAATGAAACTACACTACACTTTGTTGACGAAAGCCATTTTTTGTGTTGGTGTTTCAGGAGGGCATCGGCTCGTTGAAGGTGGTCCCCGGCGGTATCGAACTTAGGGGTCAAGCGGCGGTCATAGATGCCTTGATAGCTTCTAGCGTAAGGTCCAGGAGGGGGAGGAACCTGGTGATAGAATCCTGGGGAAATTTCACAGCCTCGGCACGATCGCAGGATGGTCGCCTTCAAGCCAGGTTTACTTTAAGTACGTCATCAAAGTTGCTGCTTCCGCAACACCGTGCTACGATCGAATATCAAAGTCGTAGATAATGAAGCTGACCCCTGACACGGGCGTCATGCATACGCGAACTAATGCATGTAATCGAGGGCGAAACATTGTGTTGCAGGCGAGGATAGGATGAACTGTTTGTCGAGAAATTTTCGGATATCGGACACTCAGGGAAAAGTTTTATTTTCCGCGAACCGAGAGCGGGTCGTCGTTGGGGCCGAAACTCTGAGGGTCTCTGGAACCGGAGGCGCCATTTTTACGGGCAGCGTCCAGACGCCTTTGGTCAGAGCGGAGTCCGGTCTTGATCTCAGGTAATTTTTCAAGTTCTACGCGGTTCTTGGTTTTTTCTTCCTGAATCTTTTCACAGTAATTCAGTTGACATCTTTGCACCTTTGACATTGCACCTTTTTGATGCAATTTCCGCATAGGTATATACATATCGTAAAATCCTCAAAAATCATCACATTTTCATGTGTAATATGTCATTTTTTGCGGGATAAAACTAGGGATCCATGGGTCTGAGCTAAAATAATGGTAAACTCGTGGTTTTTCTGAAATTCAGCACCAAAGTTCGTAAATATGGCGAATTTTTACGGATGTAAACAACCTTATTTACCCTACTTATATCCATTTGTCGGATTCCATGCTTGTTTTGTATTCTTCCCATGCCTTATGCTACTTGTCAAAACGTGATTTCACGTCGCTCACACTGGTGAATTCATCGATTCGTAATTTTTTCCGCAAAAAATGACATATTACACATGAAAATATGATGATTTTTATGGATTGTGCGATATGTATATATACCTATGCGGAAATCCAGCCCTTTTTTTTCTACGAGAAACTTTTTATTGATAAAAATTTATTTTTTCAATCAATGTTTCATTTTAATACACATGCATTTTCCTACTTTGGGAATTTTTCGATAGTTGCGAATATCTAGGGGAAAAAGAGATTTTAAGATTTATTTATAATTTGGGGTTGTTGTTTGAAGCTGAAATTGTTTTCACTGGCGTCTTTCCATCATTGAATCATATTTTCTTGATATTTAAGTCACTGAGGTTTGGATTTTTTCGAAATTTCCAGCACTTTTATTATTTTGCTAATTTTTGCAGTATTAATAAAACTTTGGGAATTCCTGATTTTATTATAAATTTTTTCATAGATTTTTAGAATCTAGGAATCAAGAGTTCAGAGTTATTAGCATTTTTTAAATTTTAAGTATATTATTATCGACATTGATTGAAGGTATTTAACAGATTTCCAGAATTTGTTTCGTGCTCCTAACATTTTATACTGTTTCCTGATATTTTTAGAGATATTTTGTATTTTTATGGACTTATCTATATGTTTTTATAATCCGATGCTCTAGGAATCGGTTCTAAAAATTTTTAGTGTTTTCATAGATTTTTCACGAAACAATATTCACAATGATGTAGAGTTTTTAATGGATTTTTCAAATTTTCGTTTTGTTTTGTTTTATTTTTTTGCTTGTTTTTTTTTCTGAATTATGGAATTGTGCGAGATATTTTGGTATTTTTAAAAGTTTCAAATATTTCTATCGATTGCTTTATAGATTTCTAGACTCTGGTAATTTTGATTTTTATAAAAACCTTATAAGAAAATAAAATGTCTCATAATAATTCAATTTTTTCTTAGGTGCACATTATGAAAACCAAACGAGAATTCATTTTCGTATAAGGTGATCTCATAAAAACTTTATATGGAACTAAAATTTCTTATGAATCGAAAAAATTTTATAAGGTTTTTTTCTAACAAGATTTTATCAAATATATTCTTATAAGAATTTGAATTCTTTCAAAGTTTTTTTAAAGATCAAAATTGTTAGGGGAATTCGTTGTTAAAAACTGTACGTGTCAGAGATAGAATATTCGAATAGATTTTTTAGTAAAATGTATCTGAATCATAGATATCCAGTACTTCTTGGTTTTTTTCGTTTTTTCAAGTTTTTATACAATTAAAAATATGTTTTATTACCTCTTATGGATTTTCGTATACATTGTTGGAATTCGATGCTCTAACCTACGCAGTTTCATAAACTTTTGAGATATTTATATCTTTATAGATTTTTAATATAAAGATATATTTAATCTCTTTTAAATGTTTTAGTATTTATAGAATTTTTAAGAGATTTATAGTTGTTTTTTCATTTCTAGTATTTTTGTGGTTGCTATGAAAATTGATTTTAGAGTTTGATGCTCTAGGATGCAAAATTTTTATAAATTTTGTGTATTTTTGTTTATTTCTCGTATATTGGTACTTATTATTATTTATAGATTTGTTCAGTATTTTCTAGTATTTCGATTTTTAGAATAAAATGCTCTGGATTTCGAATCTACATAGATTTAAAATATTTAAGAAAATTTCCAAAAAACATTACTCTTCAAGGTTTCACTATTTTTTGAACATTAATATAAAATTAGAAAGATGTTCTAGTAATTATATGGATTTCTATAATGGAAAAAAATGGAATTTGGAATTTCCTGAATTTTGATTCTCAGAATGGAACTTCATCTACAAAATGGAAAAAAATGTGATAAAATTAGGGAAAAATCAACTTTTTAGCCAACATTTCGAAAATTTCCTACGACGAAACAACCAAATTCAAGCAAAAAGCAAAAACACGTGTCTCGTTGATTTTAATAAAGATTCTAAAAGAAATTCTCACCCAAAAAAAAAGACCCAAAATCAGACAATTCAATATGAAATGACTTGAGTACCAAGTTCTGCAACTCTTGGACTCCCAATTTCAAAGGCCTCTTTTGTTATTTTACACCCCAAGAAATTCGATTCTGCAATAGCTATGTAAACTATGAAATCAAAAAAAAAGCATAGAAATAACTGCAAATATAATGCAAAAGCTGATGCAACAGCAAAATATTCGGCTAAGAAATTTTTGATTTTTCTATAAAAATCATAATGGCGAGAAAATTTTTAAATTTCATTGAAAAGAATGAATGGAATTTTTGGAATTTTTTCCGTTAGAATGAAACTTCATCTACTAAATGGAAAAAAATTCATAACAATGAGAAAATTTTCTGCCAGGTTATTGAATTACGGAGAAAAAAATGCAATATAATTAGGGCAAAATGAACTTTTTAGCCAACATTTCGAAATTCCCTACCACGAAACAACTGAAATTCAAGCAAAAGGAAAAACATGTGTCTCGTTGATTTTGATAAAGATTCTAAAAAAAATTCTCGCGCCAAAAAAAGACCCAAACTGAATTACTCAGACGATTCAAAATGAAATGACTCGAGTCGGAAATTCTGCAACTCTTAGACTCCCAAGTTCAAAGACCTCTTTCGTTAATTCTACGCCCAAAGGAATAACCTCCTCGAAATCTTCATCCATCTTGCTTAAACCCTCAAAAGATACGCATAGAAAAAAGAAAACGAAACCTGGGTTCTCCGCGCAATGATCGCGAGAAAGCGCTAAAGCATCAAATCCAAGCAGCCGGTATTCATACTCGAGGTGATTCTCCAGAAAGTTTGTACATTATACATCTCGGTATATGCTGCCATTGTGGTTATATATCGATGGCGTTGAGCAATTCACGGACGGATTTACGATTACAATAAAACTTTAGCTCGCGTGGAAAATTATATTCATAGAATTGGATTTGCGCCAAATATAAAATATAGATCGGCGCGAGTTATAACGTCGAACGGAAAACCTTGTTACTACACGTTTCCAACATCCCAATCCATCACGCCGAGAAATCGAAACCCGTGAACTTCGTCATTTTGCGTTTCGAGACTTTATTACGAAGGAAACATTTTGTGGCGTCGGGTTTCAATTTTTCCAAGTCCTAGTTTTTCACGTTATTCGGGGATCGAAGCGCTTGAGGAATCAGTTTTTTATGGGATTTTGCTTTTTTCATTCGTGATATTGTGGAAAAATCTTTGGAATATGAAGATTTTCCAGACGTATAAAAATTTATGTCTGGATATATTGATGGTATTTCAAGGATTCTACGCATTTATTATTATTTATTATATTTTGCTGGACACTTTAATTTTTTATCGATTTCTAGCATTTCCTTAGAATTTTATATGCATTTTTAGATTTTTATGCCCTGAGAATTGAATTTTTTTAAATTTCTCATTTTTGTGAATTTGTCGAGACTGTAGTTTTCAAAATATCTAGTATTTTACAGATTTCCAGCAAATTTGTTATTACTTGATTTTTTCCAGTATGTATGATTTCCTGACGGTATTATGAATTTTCATACAGATTTATAGAATACGATGCCCGATGATTCAAGGTTTTATTGATTTCATGTGTTTGTGTTTTTGTTATACTTGTCAGTATAAGCAAAATTCGGCAGAATTTTCTAATTTCTACATAGATATCAAGTTTTTTTCTACTTTTATCGAGATTTATAGGATTTGAGATTCTAGGATATCAAATTTTTTAGTGATTCGAAGGATATTTATGAATTTTTCAGAAAACAGTAACTTTATAGACTTTTTGGGTATCATAAATTTCGAGTAGTTTGTGTATATTTTGTATTTTTTCACTATTCACGAAATTCAATAGATGTTCTGGTATTTTTATGTTTTCCCATTTAAATTTCGAGAAATGGAGGACCGTGCGGACGGTGGGGTTTTGGGGGTTAGAACCCCCCCCCCCCCCCCCAACGAGATCTTCCAAACGATTTCGATTAAATGCTTCTATTATTGGTTTTTTTGTTTTGATATAAATTTTGATATCGTGCATTGCATGATATTTTTCAGAAAACAGCGTCTGAAAATATTTTGATTTCTTTTTGGTATTTTTCGTATATATCCTCTGTGATTTGAATGATTGTTCAGTATTTCTGAAACTATTCGTATTTATGAGGATGCATAAAATTTCGCAAGATTTTCTAGAATTTTTATGTCCTTTCAGCATTTTTACATAAATTTTTATACATGGATTTCGAGAATTTCGAGCTCTAAAATGTGAAATTAATCAAATTTTCCATGTTTCAAAAGAATTGTTCAGAAAATAGATTTCTCAATAGACTCATCTTTCTTTAAGTATACTTCGTATTTCAGCATTTTTTCTACGATTTGAAGGATTTTTCAGTTTTCTTGTATATTTCTGTATAAATTTCTGGAATTCGATGCTCTGATTTTGAAAGTTGTATAGATTTTTAGTATTCCATAGATATATTCGTATTTTTTTTTTCGTATTTCCTAGTATTCATAGAATGTTGGGAAATTTTAAGGTTTTTTCAAAAATATCTCTTTGAATTTCAAGAATTAGATTTGCTAGAGTTGTAAGTTTGGAATATTTGCAGTATTTTGATCGATTTTGCAAAGGACAGTTCCTTTATAGACTTAGAGTGTCCTCAATATTTTTTGAATTTTTTACAGATTTTTAAAATTTGAACATTTTTCTAGTATATTTATGGATTTCTATACACATATATCATTAGAATTCAATACTCGAGAAATCAGAGTTTCTTGATTTCTGGAGTTACAGATATTTTCGAAGCATCTAATAGTATTTTAAAAAAAGTAAGTAATATCTAGTATTTTTCGAATTTTTTTTTCTGTATTTTTAAAATTACGAAAGGTTTCCTAGCATAATCTATAGATTTTAGGGATCCTGCTATACATTCGAAGAACTTTGGTTTCCAGTATTTTCATGTATATATATGCAGATTTCTGAAATTTATTGCTGGAATTGTAAAAATTTCTAATAAAAAGTGAAAAAGCATACTTTCTGTCGATATTTGTACATAAATTACTAGTATGATTCATCCAAAATTATAAAATTATATAATTTTCATCTGAAAGTAAGGAATTCAAATATGACTTATATCTAAGTTTCAAAAAATTTCTTAAAAAGTTCCAAATTGTTCTAAAAACTTGATGAGACAGATGTGAAATGAATAACGCGATTTTCGTTACTCGTTACCAAAAAAAAAAGGACTCGTTCCTATTATTGCTAATTAATGTAACGCGTTACGTTATCGTTACACTGAAAAATGTAACGTTTTTCGATATTATAATTTCAGTCAACCTATTGTATTTGCATTGCAGTCACTGCAAGCCTCTTAAAAGAAAAAAGTTGGGAAAGGGCTTTATCCCCACCATTTGTCGATATTTTTTTCATCAAATAATGTTTGTAGATTATAAAATTATATAACTTCCATGTAATAAAATGATGTGCTATATACATGAAAAAATAATCCAAACCGTCCTCAAAAAAGTGGTATAACCCTTTAAATCATAAAATATGTGTACAGTGTAGTAATAGGAAGTGTTTCTTTTTTTAATCATGCATTCGTTATAAATCGAAATGTGAAAAAGCAATGAAAAACGTGATTTCAGCAATTGCGTACCCATAATTATCGAGTTGCTTGTGTTAAATTTGTTGAAAACATAACAAAGATTCAGTATATAAAGTAGAAGTTGTTGAAAACGAATCATGTTTCGATATTGGCTTACATATAAGATTATGTATTGATTAATAAATTCATTTATTTACTTATTTCATCCAAATTTATTATCTACATCGCCACGAATGGACCATGTACTGTCAAGCCAAATCAATTTCAATCGCGTGTTATGCTACAAGTACAACATACAAGTTGAAACCCCCCCCCCCCCCCCCAAATACAAGTTTCTGTTCACGGTCCGGATTGCTACATCCCTTAAAAGTCGCTCCAAACGATTCGTCCGCGCAAAAAGGTATATAACCCCTTAAGCAACTTTCCAAGCCCTGTCTCAAACTCACCCAAGCCACATCAAAACTTGGCCAAATCAAAATCGTGCTTTCTTGAGCCATATCCCCAAAGTCCCCGCAACACTGCGAAACCCAAAACTGGCGCAGCTAATACGGTGTGACGTTGCAATGTCGACAGGCTCGAGTCGGCGACGCGATCTTTGGAAATTCGAGCCTCGCAGCGAATAGTGCTGGAGTCGTTCGTGGGCGAGATAAAGGCTTCCTGCCTGCGGGATCTCACGTTGCAGAGCGTCGAGGGGTCCATAGTGCTGCACTCGAAATCAGTCTTCCTCAAAGGTCTGAGGGCCGCTGCTCCCGTCCAAGGTCACGGGGCCAAGGAGCAGCCATACGCGAGCCGCAACAACAACGCACACCAGAAACAAATCTACCAGCTATGTGCCTGTGCAAATGGGAGACTCTTCCTTGCCAATCCCGAAGGAATTTGTCAAGCGGACACGACCGTTTGCCAATGATCGATGGCTCATTTTCCGAGCCCCGATCTTTTGGACTGACTTTGTAGAGCGTCCTTTGCGTAGGGTGAAATGTGTTGCTTGAGTGTTAGACGAAGCCTTCGTTATTGGTTGACCCATCGATGTCGAGTCAAGTCCTTCTTCCAGGATTTTGAGTTTTGAGAATTCTGGAATGTGGGGCGCCTGCGAGGTAAAAGTTTTATTTTTCTTTCATTTCATTTGACTTCATTGATTTATCTACAGGATTTCTGTAATTTTATGAAAAACTTTAGCTTTTTAGAGTCCACGTGTTTTGTCTGATCCCTGTTAAAAAAAGAGATGAAGGAATGAGGGATCAGTACTTTTTTTGTCGAAAATCGAAATTTGTTAGGAAAATAATTAGCATCCAATTACTTTTGTAATAGGTCGAAGTTTTTATTTAAAATCAGTTGATTTATTGGTTATTGCTATTATCAACAATCGTTGTCAGGGTACTGCATGGTACTGCAAATTTTTGTTAATGATGGACGAATTTCTAAAAAATGTGGTTTTACAAAATAAGAAATGGATTATACAGTATTTCAGATTGTATGCTTTCTCGATGAGGATTTTAAAAGACTGAATCTACTAGAATTTAAATTAAATTGGTATCAAAAAACGAAGTTTACTGCATTTTTGAAAAGCTGTAACTGCAATCAAGACTATCTCAAATTTTACTAATTTCTGCATTAAAAACGTGATGGTAAAATATGTAAATATTTAGCAAATTTCATTTTTTGTAAAAATTTATATCTTATTGATATCGACTAATGAAAAATTAATTATTTCAAATCGTTGATCTCATGAACTTGTAATTATTATTTTTTTTCAATTACCAAGCCACAAAAAAAGGCAAGAAATAGAAAAATCGAAAATAGTAATGTTTATAGATTTAATTGCTAATATACAGTAAAACTTGTCGTATTGTCGCATTGTGTAACCACGAGGACCGAGAGAGCGACAATACGACAGATTTCACTGTATAGGAATCTAAAGACTAGAACAATTTGTGATTTTGGTATTTTACAT
Source organism: Platygaster robiniae (assembly GCA_028476575.1). NCBI lineage: Eukaryota > Metazoa > Arthropoda > Insecta > Hymenoptera > Platygastridae > Platygaster > Platygaster robiniae. Next base: position 1,477,397 of record CM052022.1, read on the forward strand.
TGATAAATTTCGAACATTGTTAATATTTGACTTGAAAAAACTGAAGTCATAGCAATTTCGTAAATTTGTGTTCATGAATAATTTAATTTTTTTTACTGTGCAGTTTTTTCTATTCATACATTTTTGATGGTATTTTGATAGAATCTATAGCAAAGAAAAAAGTTATAGAAAATTGAGAAGTACATAAATGAAAATTAGTTATAGACATAGATTTAACAAATGACCAATATTAGGGATTTCATAAGTTTTATTACTTCGATATTTGGATTAGGAATTATATTTTCGCTGTTATAATAAATGGTAAATTTGCATCACTAAATAGAATTCACTGTGGTCATAGGCGATCATTATTTTTAAAAAATGGATTTTTTTATATTATAAAAGTTTCGAATTGAAGCTTTGCTGTAAAATGTGAAAATTTTTCGAAAATATCGATTTTTTGCACGAATAGTTAAGAAACCAAACTAAAAGCATTTTTTTTAATAAATAATGTGTCATTGCAACATTTAACTTGTAAAAATCATCCAGTCGTTATCATTGAGGAAAATGATAAACGGAGAATATAAATTTGTTTTCGCGTATTCAAAATTTTCTTTCATCATAATAACTGTGTTAATAACATTGCTGATTTTAAAGAAATCTGACCAAAACACAGAAATTTCAAATTTTTCTTATTTATATAGAAATTTCCATTTTTTATTAATAAGCTCTATAACTTGAATTATTTCCAGTTGTTTCGTTTCCGACCTTTCTTTTTTTTATTTTGTTATATATTTTTTTTTCTTATATTTTTCGTTTTATTTATACTATCTTCATATTTTATTATATATATCCTTAATATCTTTGTTGTTATTTTTTTTGCAGTAAATTCAATGCAAAATATCGACGTAAAAATTTCATCTGTTATATTTCAAAATTGACCTGAAATAAATATTTCAACATAATTCACCAATTTCTTTCTTTTTTATCAATACGTCATTAGTTAAAATATCATTACATGTAGGCGCCATCTCTAGTGACTGAAATTTTTTTTTCAAATATTAGATGAATCAAAATGAAGGACATTCTTCACTCTCCATTATTGATTTCCAAAGGTTCTAGTAATAATTTTTTCAAAGATCAAGATTCGATTGAGTCAGATCTTCAACATGAAATTCTTGATGAAGGAACGTCGACTGCAAGAAACGATGGTGGTTCTAGCGGTAACAATTTTATTATTGTTGAAGGGGTTAAAAGACACTGCCAAATTATTTTTGAATTGAAGTTTGTAGAGTTGTAAGAGTAATGTCAATTTATTGCGCCAATTCTAAGAGAATATGAAGTTACTCGTCGTCAGATTTCGTAAAAACTTCTACTAAATACAAGTGCGTACGCAGACCAAATTTTATGAAGAATTTTGTTAATTCCTTCAGCCAGAAAGTTTTCACTTTTCTATTCAAAATTCGTGCTTTAATTACATTTCGTTCTCTCCCCCTGACGAAAATTATTAAAAATTTTTAAAAATCTTTTGTTGTGTTTCAAGTTCTTTCTCTGCGTACGCATCTGTTAATGGTGCTGGTTTTACTCTCCAAGTAAGTACAAATTTACTTTTTTGATCATTTTTTTCCAGTCAAGATTGTGGATGACAATATGATCTATATTGATTGATAATTTTGTAATTATTTTTGTATTTTGGACTTGATTTTTTCAAGGTTAAACTTTACCGTTTCGTGGTGTTGAGCTTGGGTTTTAGAAGAGTTTTCCGTATGGTTTGATAGACTGAATTTTTAAGTTTGCTGGTTGTAACAATGTTGCATACGCTACTACGCAATGTATATCTTGTATATCAATAAAACTTGGCATTATCATTGCCCTATTTGGTGACCATCTCATTTTTATTGTTTTTTTTCTGGATAACTTACGAAGACTTGCGTTTTGAAATGAAGTAAAATTTTGAAACAGAATAATATTCTACGTTATTCTTGAAATCAAGTGAAAAAATATGATTTACTTTGAAAAGATGATGTAAAGATGATATTACATATGTAATGACATTGTAATAATGTTGTCATCAGATGGAATTAGGAGCGATGAAATGCGATTTTTATTACTATATTTCTTCAGAATATGCATGACAAAGTTTTTTTATTTTTCCATGGAAAAGTCAAAGAAAAAAGAGATTATGAAAAATTATGAAAACCTTTGATTAGTTGAACAAATTTTTATGAAATTTGGGAAATTTCGAAGAATTAGTATTGGTGCTCAAAATTTTTTGAATGAAAGTAAAAAAACCAAAAAATTCCAATAATTGTAAACGATTGTTTAAAATTTGATGAATTTGAACAATCGCAGCATAACTGAAATTATTTTTCAAACTACGATTATTATAATTTTTTTTGTAAATGCTTGTACGTACATATGATAAAGTTCATAATTTATTGATCTTCAAAAGAACTAAAAAAACGAAAAATCTTAATGAGGTGGACGAATATTCATAAAATTTTGAAAGTTTACAATAGAAAGTTTTATGTTGGAATTTTCGAATTGTTTTTTTTTTATTTGAAAATGTTGAAGATTGTTAATAAATGGACCTAGAAAAAGTCGTAAAATTTCAGAAAATGTTCAACAATTTTATAGATTGATTTCGTTATCATATTTCTTCGTTTTTTTTTTTTTTGTTTTTTTAACAAAAATGTCATCAAACAGAAATGAAATCGCTGTTGATAAATTAGGAAAAATCTGCTTCAAAAAAATGTAATACGTCGAAATCCACTTGGATTTAAAAGTTCGAGTGTTAATTCAATAACAATTCATTTAACGTTAAAATAATTTTAATGTCACCTTTATATTAAATAAACACTTCGATTTTATAGAAGATTCATTACTTTCATACACAGTGTCTATTTTTTTCATAGATGCGCCCATAACTTCAATAGAAAATTTAACAGACAGTATGGGAAATCTGCTTTAAAGGCAGTCTCTGAAATTTAACAGAGAAATTTCTGACAGTCTAGATTTTATTTTAATTAGTTTTTTAGATGCTTTTTCATTTTTTCTACGACTTGTTGGATTGTTCAGTATTTCTGCAACTATTCGTACTTTTCAGGGTATATAAAATATTGCAAGATTTTCTTGTATTCTTATATATTTCTAACATTTCTACAGAAATTGTTACATAGATTTCGATAACTTCGAGCTTTAAAATTTCAAGTTGATTAAATTTTTCGAGTTTGAAAAAACATTGCAGAAAACTGCTTCACGAAAGATTTTTATTTCTTTTTCTTTATCAAGTCAATAGTCCTGTAAAATTTTAAAAATTTGCAGAAATTCAGAAAATATTTAAAAACTTTGTAGATTATTGTGTCCATTGCTATATATCGCAATAAAATAGACTATGATATTTGAAAAACTCAAAAAGTATTCAAAATTTTTAAAAATCTTAACGATTGTGAAAAATTTACGCATCATAAATTGGTAAATAGTTTGTATTATGTTTAGAATTCGGGTAGTTTTGAAAATCAAAGAAACTATGAAAATTTTGAAGATTGTCAATAATTCTGTAAAATCCAGAACATTTGTGGAGTTTCGGAAAACGTTGATGAATTTTGTGCATTTTTTTATTATCATATTTTTTCGAAATATGCATGACGTTTCTTGTATTTTTCAATAAAAATTTGAAGAAATTGTAGAGTATGTAACAATTACAAAAAATCTTTACGAGTTAAACAAATTTTTCAAAAACGGATGGCTTAAGTTGTTAGAATTATGTTTCAAATTTTGACAAATTCGAAAAATCGAGAAAACATTGAAAATTTTAAAAATCGTCAATAATACTATCTGATTCGAAAAATTTATAGAAATACAGAATATATTTATAAGTTGTGCAAATTGCGCTCCTTTATCATACTCGTTCTAATTTACACATATGCCTAATTTCAATAATATTATCACTATAATGTTCTTCCATTGATAAACAAATTTCAGTATTCTTAATTTCAACAACCCACAAGTTAACGACGATTTTCGCTTCGTGAAAATTTTTCTTCGAACAGAATTCTAGTTATAAATGCTTGGCTATGATAACGAAGAAAATAACAATTTCGAAAATTAGACTTCAACTTAGTAAATAATAAAGAAAAATGAAAATATACGATAACTCTAGAAATTCCTCAATTTTTCCACGAATTGAAGGATTGTTCTAGAATTTGATGCTCTAATTGTTGGAGTTTTATAAATTTTGAATGTTTCATATGTATACTTGTAATTTTCTATGTATATATATGTATTGTGTTTCTTAGTACTTTATTTTTATGACAAAATAGAGAATTTCCAACAGTCTAGATTTTACTTTAATTAGTTTTTTAAATGCTTTTTCATTTTTTCTACGACTTGTTGCATTGTCCAGTATTTCTGCAACTATTCGTATTTTTAAGGTGTATAAAGTATTGCAAAATTTTCTTGTATTATTATGAATTTCTAGCATTTCTTTAGAAATCGTTACATAGATTTTGAGAACTTCGAGCTTAAAAATTTCAAGTTGATTAAATTTTTCGAGTTTGAAAAAATTTTTCAAAAAACTCTGTCTGAATAGATTTTTATTTCTTTCGATTTTTTCGTATTTCGGTATTCTGAAAAATGTTTTGTAAATTTCTGGACTCCGATGCTCTGCTTATTGAAGTTGTATATATTTTGAATGTTTCATATATTAACTTGTGATTTTCTATGCATATATTTTTTTGTATCTCTTATTATTTATAAAATGTTCGAGAATTTTTTAGTTTTTTCAAAGAAATCTCTTCGAATTCCCAAAATCATACTTCCTGGAATTTAATGCTCGAAATATTTATTTAACAGTTTCAACGGGTTAATAAAACCCTTTACATTACATATCAATATAATAAGAATAATATATGACAATAATTCTCAATCTATCTCAAACAAATACATACATACCCGCATCCCAAGCAAATATTCAAACGATTTTAGTCGATTTTGCAGCGAACAGTTAATTCCATGTTTCATAACAAAGAAACTCAATAGAGAAATAATTTCTGAGAGTGTACCCCCATGTTACAACCACACTATTGCGCCTCCTCGTTGTTGCTGCAAGCTCCGAATGGACTCCCCCAAGGCGCGTGACCTTGAAGGGCGCATAAGACCGGAAGCACGCGGTCCAAGAAACAAAGTCGATGCTCGCCCACTTAACGAAGAAACGACGTCGTTCGCCGGAAGTTGGCTCGTTTCTACAACGGAAAGGGGAAATAACGCGGAGCTGCCAGGGTGTTCCCCGACAAAATTACAATTTGGGGGATGCAATTCCGGCCCGGAGAAATGGCCCTCGCATACCGAGGAAGGGGTGGCTGGTCGGATAGGGCGAAGGGTTGAAAACGCTACGAGGCTCGCATGTTTCGGGGGTGGGCGAAAGGGGATGCTCGGGGGTGGGGGTGGGGGGGTGAGATTTATCAAGAGCTAACTAGACGTGGGTTGCGCTGGCAACTCGCAAGATATTGCATCAGCGGGGCGATGATAGCGCGACGAAGGCCTTAAATTGCATCCGGTCGTTCCTGGAATTTAGACACTATTACGTCCCCCTCGGATCCACCTGAGAACCGGAACATGCAAAAATGGAATGAGCAATGGTTCAATGATGGATGCTCCCGGGCAATTTTCTTTCCCTAATAGCGGCCTGTAGCGACTTGGGGATTTGGGATGGACTGCTTTTTTTCTTCTCTCCTTGTTCTTCGCATCAAGGGTTTTCTGAACTTGTTGTATTTCGTGAATACCTATTCTAGGTTTTGATTGTTCTTACTTTTGCGAATAGGAGGAAACGAAGACCACTGGAAGAACCTTTTAAACATTGAACAACGAGAATTCCAGTCCAAGTGGTTTTGGAATTTTGGGATTTCAAAGTAATGCAACATGAACAGGTTTTTGGGGGTTGGAGCACCTCCCGAAATTCTGACAAAATCAATCAAGATTTCATGTAAAAATGGAAAAAGTTACATCGATAAGAGATGAAAATATAAGTTACTAAAAAATGCATGAAAACATCAGCAGAATATATTTAATGAAAAAGTAGATATTATCAAAACGTAGGATTACGTAGAAAATGAGAATCAGAAAAATTGTTGCAACCCGGTGAATAATTGAGGAAAACAAAAATTCACGAAAATGCTAAAAATTGACACAACTTTGAATCTTGGAACATCAAATTCTAGAAAAAAATATGAAATCCATATAAAAGTATTAAAAATTATTTGATTGAATTGAATTTTGAGATTGTAGAGCATCAAATTCTAATTATACTATGAATCTATGAAAACTCTAGAGTAGGTTACAAAATCTTTTGAAAATTTCAAAAATTAATTCGAAAAACTAATAACGATGTAAAACATGAAAAATCTATATCAATGTGATTTCATCATTAATTCTTGGAATTTCTGAGAATAGATGGAAGTTCGCATTTTAAGGCATCGAATTTTTCAAATCTCTGCAGCAATCTACAAAAATATTAGGTAATTTTTAAAAATACTTATAAATCCTCCAGAGTTTCGTATATTGCACTGAAAAACTGTGAAAAAAAGTTTACCCGTTTACTAGCTCAATAATTTACACGTTTACTAGTTTGCTAGTTTACTAGCTAACTAATTTACTAGTTTACTAGCTAACTCCTTGTTTGATAGCTTACTTGTATACCAATTTACTAGCTCACTAGTTTACTAGTTTATTAGTTAACTAGCTTACTAGTTTACTAGTCTACAAGTTTATCAGTTTACTTGCTCACCAGTTTACTAGTTTACTGATCTACTTGTTAACGAGTTTACTACTTTACTGATTCACAAGCTTACTAGATTACTAGTTCGATTGCTTACTAATTTTTTATTCAACTAGCTGACTAGTTTACTAGCTTAGTAGTTTACCAGTTTACTATGGCAAATGTGACAAGTTCACTAGTTTGAAAATTAACTAATTTGCTTGTAAACCAGTTCGCTAGTTCACTATTTCACTTTTTCACTTGTTTACTATTCTACTATTTTACAATTTCAGTAGTGTACTAGTTTACTAGCTTATCAGTTTCCTTGTTTACAAGTTTACTAGTTTACTAGCTTACGAATTTACTAGAAATCTTCCAATACTTGAAAATGTTGTATATATAATTTTCATCAAAATTTATAAAACTTTATGTCCTGAAGCATATTTATTATTTTAAGACTATAATTGTATGTATATATCGTGTTTCTTCAGTTTTTCAACGACTCAAAGAATCATTCAGTATTTTTAAATATTTTGCTCCATAAACTTCTATCATTCGATGCTCTTGTTGTTCAAGTTGTATAGATTTGTAATTTTTCAAAGATTTACTTGCTAGAACATATTTATAGAATGCTGCAGAATCGTTTGGTTTTTGAATGATGTCTCTTTCAATTTTCAAAATGAGATTTCCCATAGTTGAAAGTATTTTAAATATTCGAAGCATTGTGATCGATTTGACAGAAAACATTTTCTTTGCAGACTTAAAGTGCCCTCAATATTTTTTTAATTTTTCAGACTTTGAAGATTTGAAGAAATTTTTTAGTATTTTTATCGACTTCTTCGTACAAATATTTGCACCATTCAATGCTCGAGAAATTCAAGTTTTTTGATTCCTGAAATTACATGAATTTTTGAATAATCTAATGCACTCTTAGATTAGATGAGAATATAATCTAAGACACCTTTAGAATACAGTACGCTCTTATTTCCTCTGCCGCGAGTCTCGAAAACGGGAACAACGCAATCAAGTTCGGCGACATGCCACAAGAGGCGCCGCTGCAGAGCGCTTCTCATGACTATTATGGAGTGTGAAGATTACTTAAAGAGAGCGAAATCACTGAAAAATTTGTCTCCTTTCCCGAGACGGTTACCATTGTAAACCGGTACTGATCCAATGGAAAAGAGTCCAAACCAAACGCAGTTGATATTCGACAATTTATCCTTTTCCATATTCTCCACAAGCATTTCTTCTACCGGGACAGTCAAGTCCATCTCTTCGATTGATTTTTTTTTTACTCAACTTCATCTGCGTTTTCTTTTGAACAATACTGGGAGCGAACCAATTACGCAATACATACTAAATTCTCATTTTACATATCGTATGTTATGTTTGACTCTGAAAATGTTGCGACTCTTATTGCCTGAATTTTTTCTTCGAAATCCATTTTTTTCTATTGCCCCAACCTGACCCAGTAAGTACACTACATTGTATCTTCTTCATGTTACGTTGTGATAATTATATACACAAAAATTGTTGTCCGTCGCCGGACATGAAACATATAATTTACGTAACTTTATTATATGATGTTTCTGTTGTTTTTCTGTTGTTCTCATCCTGCAGATCTAGAATCTGTTGGTACTTCGTAATCGTTATAATGAATGAGTCAGCAGATTGCTTTTTTCAAAGTCCAGTTCCTCTAGTTCTTGAGTTCTTCTAATAACATTATTCTTCAAATGATGTTTTTCTCTTATATATAAATTTGCAACAAAATTATTTATTATTTCTCTTTTCGTCCTTTTTCTTTCATTTTGAATTGAATTTTCGGCAAGACAGCGTCCGCTGGGTCCATATGCCAGAAATGTCCAATATCACACATGTGCCTTAACCTATTTTTTATTCAACTTTCGAGATGTCGATACGAAAAAAGCACAATCTTGCGTACATATTCCGAAAGAACAAGATAATACATACGAAAATAGCAAAATCCATCACCTTTTCGAAAAAATATGGAAATGAACACCCTCGTCCCCTTCACATATCCTCTACATTTTTTCTTGAAAATACATAAAAAACACCGGAAAAATATGAACATTTCTCACTTCTCGTAGAAAAATCATCATCATTTCTCTCACGCCATACTTCCATTCCCTCCCCTTGCCTCATTTGCAGACAGAAGGGGGAGCGGAATGAGGTATAAAGTAAAAAAAAAGTTGCGCCCGGATTCAATTCAATTTTATCACGAAGAGTAATTCGCGATGGGAAAACGTCATAATGAATAATACCCGGGGTGGGCTGCGTGTCGGGAATTTTATCGCGCGGGGTAATAATTCCACGATTCTCGTAATCTTCTTAATGAAGGCACTTGCAGGCTGTTAGGTGGCTGGCGCAAGGCACAGGCGCCTACGAGCGCGATTGCCCGTACTTTAAGGCCCTAATCAATGTTTGATAGGGTTGCGTTATTGCCCAACAGTAAGCCGCGGACCGTGCCATTATCTCGCTCCTCGCTGCCATTACACAAACGCTGCCACCTTTGACTCCGCGGATTATGTTCGCGAATCACGCCACCCGCGATTTCTCCACTCGTCCAAGAGCATTTTATTCGGAGCAGAAGTCCAATGCTCGTCGTAAAGTTACCAAACGCTCTCCGAGGGTTTACAGAATTTATTTGTCCGATGGACTTTTTGACGATAGATCCAATTGGCAACAAGATTGCGTGCCATGGGATGATTAACTCTCCCCCGAAAAGTGTGTGATTTTATTTATATCTTGAACATAGTATATGTACATATTATGAGAAACGCCTGAAATGCAGAATGAGGATTTTATTCTTACTAGGTATACATCCGTAAAAATGGAATGATTGATACTGCAATAGCAATTAAAAATGTAAAATTATAAGAGTGATAGTAATTTTATGGAAATTTATATCATTTATACATTTTTCTTGTGATTTTTCAGTGTTGTTCATTTATACAAATTTTTAATGAAGAACGAAGAAAAATCAATGTCGTGTCTATTTAGGATGACCCTAGGAATTTTGATCCTTATTAAAACTTGTAAGCAAATAAAACTTTTTATAATTATTCAATTTCTTTTAAGGTGCACCTTATAAAACCCTTGTAAGAATTCAATTTCTTATGGGGTGCCTTAGAAAAACCTTTTGATTTTGAATGTAATATACATATCATGTGAAATGCCTGAAATACAGAATGAGGATTTTATTCTTACTAGGTATACATACGTAAAAATGGAATGATTGATACTGCAATAGCAATTAAAAATGTAAAATTATGAGAATAATAGTTATTTTACAGAAATTTATATCGTTCATACATATTTTTTGTAATTTTCCAGTATTATTCATTCATACAAATTTTTAATGAAGAACGAAGAAAAATCATTATCGTGTCTATTTAGGATGACCCAAGTAATTTTGATCCTTATTAAAACTTATAAGCAAATAAAACTTTTTATAATTATTCAATTTCTTTTAAGGTGCACCTTATAAAACCCTTATAGGAATTCAATTTCTTATAGGGTGCCTTAGAAAAACCTTACGAGACACTAAAATTTCTTATAAAGAATCATTCAAACAAATTTTATAAGGATTTTTTTTTATAACATTGTATCAAATACATTCTTATAGAAAATTCTCGTTTCTTACAAGGTTTTTTAAGGATAAAAATTACTGGGGGAATATTGAAATGAAAACAATTAACAAAATTTATCGACATTTCTCGCGATTGCATTTAAATAAATTTTTTTTTTTTTTTCAAATTTTTCCATTTTATGGAATTATTAACAATATTGAAAATTGGTAATAGTTTTTCAGTTTGAGTGATACCTACTTTTTGAAATTATCCAAATATCAGCACAATTCTTACATCTCAAGGAAGTCAATAATCCTGTAAAATTCTAAAAATTTGCAGAATTTCAGAAAATATTCAAAAACTTTGTAGATTATTGTGTCCATTGCTATATATCGCAATAAAATAGACTATGATATTTGAAAAACTCAAAAAGTATTCAAAATTTTTAAAAATCTTAACGATTGTGAAAAATTTACGCATCATAAATTGGTAAATAGTTTGTATTATGTTTAGAATTCGGGTAGTTTTAAAAATCAAAGAAACGATGAAAATGTTAAAGATTGTCAATAATTCTGTAAAATACAGAACATTTATGGAATTTCAGAAAACATTCATGAATTCTGTACATTTTGTTATTATCATATTTTTTCGAAATATGCATGATGATATTTCTTGTATTTCTCCATAAAAATTTGAGAAAATTGTAGAGTATGAAACAATCACAAAAAATCTTTATGAGTTAAACCAATGTTCCAAAAACAGATAGTTTAAGTTGTAAGAATTATGTTTTAAATTTCGACAAAATTCAAAAAATCGAGAAAATATTGGAAATTTTAATAACTGTCAATAATACTATCTGATTCGAAAAATTTATAGAAATACAGAAAATGTTTATAAGTTGTGCAAATTGCGCTCCTTTATCATACTCGTTCTAATTACACATATGCTTAATTCGTGAAAATGCTTCGTGAAAATTTTTCTTTGAACAGAATTCTAGTTATAAATGTTTGGCTATGATAACGAAGAAAATAAAAATTTCCAAAATTAGACTTCAACTTGGTGAATAATAAAGAAAAATGAAAATTTACGAAAACGCCAGAAGTCAAAAAAATTCGTTGAATCTTCACAAAGAACTCCATGAATATATCTGAATCTGAAAATCTTTAAAATTATGTAAATACTGAAAAAGTTCTTAAAGTGATCAAAATCTATGTCAATATATAATGTTTTTCGAAAAATTTAACTCAATACTTTAGATCTATAAAACTTCGAAAAAAATAGATCGTCCAATTCGAAAAAATGTATCTATATTAAGGGGTTATATACGTTTTTGTGCGGACGAATTAAGGATGGTTTGGAGTAACTTTTAAGGTATGTAGCAATAATGCTATGTTACAAAAGTTATCGTTTTTTAATAGTGTATTGTCCACTTGAAAAACAAGTATTTGTTCAAAAACAAATATCAACAATTTGCGGAGTTATGGCCCTCTTCCCGAAACAACTTTTTTTTTTTTAATAGGCTTGCAGTGACCACGATGCAAGTCGAACAAATTAAATTAAATTAGAAAATCCAAAAAATTTCATTAGTCTAGGAATGTATCTAGTTCTTAAACGATCCCGTTTTTATAAAAAATTTTTCGTTTTGCAGATAGAATGTTTTAATAAAATAAAATATTTTAATAAAATCGAAATCTCGGGGAAAACGTTCTTGCGTACAGAAAAAACGTAATATTCATTTTTTCAATCGTTCAATTTCAAGTGGACAGTGCAATATTAGAAAACAATAACTGTGGTGTCATAAAATTATTGCTACATGCTTAAAAAAATACTCCAAACCATCCTCAATTCGTCCGCACAAAAAGGTATATAACCCCTTAATTGGAATCTAAATGAGTGCTTATAGAAATCTATAAAAAAAACTCACAATGTAAGTAGATCTTTTTTAGAAAACTGTAAAAATATTAAATATTTATATCAATTCGAATTTCAGAGCAATAAATTTAAGAAACCTGTATAGCAATTCAAGAAAATACAAAAAAACCTATGAAAATACTAGATTTTCATAAAAGTCTAAAGAAATTTTTCGAAATTCTGCGAATACTGGAAAGCACGAGAAATCTATAGAATATAGCACAAATACGCAAAATCTATGTAAGTATAAGTTTTTCGCAAAATTCATGAAACTTCTAATCTCAGAGCATTGAATTCTAGACATTTATACAGAAAGCCATGAAAATACCATAAGAAAAGCATTATCACTGAAAAAAATGAAAAATAAAGAAAATACTAGAAATTCGTATCAGACACTACTTTCTGAAAAATCCATTTAAATACTTGAAATATCTGGAACTGTCAATTCTGTGGAATGAAATGGATACATAGAAGTACTAAACATCATATAAAAACATCGGGGTATACTGCAAAATTTGATTAGCAACAAAAAATACAAAAATTCCGAAAATCTGTGTAATACCGTAGATCTATGTAGAAATGATTTTCTCAGAAATCAAGAAAAATGCGTAAAATAAAATTGTTCAGTCCTTATAAGGATTCTGATTCCTTTAAAGGTCACCTTGTGAGGTTCTTGCAAAGTTCAGTATGTCTCCAGGGTATGGTTGAACATGCCCTTTAATTGACAGGAAAAAGGGGGGGGGGGGGCACAGAACAAAGGGTGGCTCCGAATAATGACCTGTCCGGTTATTTACCGTTAATACAGCAATGAATCATCAGGTGTAGCGAACTTTTTGTCTTTTTTCTCGTGGGATTTCCACGTAGCAAAGCCCGGGCACACAACGGCAGTCGCGAGATCAAATGCTAATGCCTTCGGGTGCCTCGGCGCTAGAAATTCAGGCCGGATTACTCTGCTCGTAACTTTCGCAGAGAATAACAATAATCGGCAGAAAAAAGGCGCTTACCGTTTTTCTAATAACATGCATTTTTCAGATACGCATTACTTGCAATTTCATGCGCTCTTTGTCCTGAAATTTTAAGATAGTCTTGAATTTTTCAGGGAGGTTCTTGAATGTCAGGATGGACTGTCAATTTTTTCTTCTTACCCAGATTATTTGTTCCGTAGGTATACTTGAAAAGATACAAGTCTAATGCATGAAAAAGTGCAAAAAATCAAATAAAATACAAAAATCTTCCTTTATTTTATACTTTTTTAGTAACCTGAAGTGCGCGAGTTACTGATTCGAATGTTTCACTTTTCTTTGCCCATATTTCGAAATTCGTTAGACTTTAGTGACAGAGGTGTATTCAGGAAATTTCGCTATCGTGGATTACTCGAAAATTACAATTTTTGACAGTCTACGTAAGTCATACTTTTTTCGAATTATTTTGAGTTCTTACGCTTTGAAATTCTAAGAACCAGCAGGATTAAAAAATTTTTATGAGACTTTTTTGAACGTTTTAATAGTTTTTTTTTTTTTCTGGAATAAGTGAAATTTAAGAATCTAGACTATGGAAATCTGTACTTACAGTCTTGAAGCGTAAAATTATAGAAATTTATATGGCAGTCTAGAAATTTCAAGAATTGCAAGAAATTTGGAATCTATGAATACTTAAAACGAAGCAAATATAGTTTTGTTAAAAATCTGTTGAAATACTAAAAATTAATTGAAACGTTGAATCATAAGGCATCGAAATCTTGAATTCTGAGAAACGATTCAAAAATTTCTAGAAAATCCCACATTTTTTGTAACTTTTTATTAGGGAAGATACAAAAAATACTAGAGAGCTATAAAATGAATACTTAGCATTTATGAAGATACGATTTTCTCAAAAATCTACAAAATTACTTGTAATCTATACAGTTTTTAATCTTGCAGCATCGAATTCCCAGAATGTATTACAGAAATGAATTTAATTCCTGGGATGTAATCCATGGAAAAAAAAATATTTGAAATCTATTAAAATACTAAGCAGAATATCCTACACAATTGTCGAAACACACTATAATACGTAAAATACGAAAATTCTAGTAATCTATAGAAATACCCAAAATTTATGTAAATATAATTTGCCAAAAAACTTTTTAATTTGCTTTAAAAATTCATTAAATTCCAGGCATAAGAGGATCGAGTTCTTAAAATTTTTCAGAAAATAACAAGAAATCTGAAAATATTGTAATTTAGGAAATCAGCATTAATTCCTAATGTATTAGAAATTTATGAATACTCAAAATCTATGTAGATGTAATTTACTTCAATATCTATAATCTTGGAATCTATTTAGCATCCATTAAAAATAAAAATACTGAAAATATCTAAAAAATTCCAAAAAATCTTACAAAATTTTCTAAATACCTGAAAATACGAGAAAAAGCAAAAAAATAGAAATTCAATAAAACTCTAAATCTGTGGTATGTAGTTTTACAAAAATTCTGTATCATCATTTGAAATCCTAAACATTTGTCTCAAAGCGTAAAATTCTAGAAACTTATATGTAGAAATTTAAAAAGTTACTAGAAATTTGAAAAAAAAAAACGATAATATCATGTTTGAAAATAAGTAAAATGCTCGAAAATTAAAAATCTGTGAATGCAATCTACGCAGATGTAATTTTCCCAAATAAAAAATGCCGAATCTTACAGTATTAAATTCCCAGAATCTATACAGCAATCCATAAAAATACTAGAAATCTATTAAAATATCAAGGGGTTATATACCTTTTTGTGCGGACGACTTGAGGATCGTTTGGGGTATCATTTACAGTATATAGCAATAATGTTATAACGCCGAAGTTATTGTTTTTTAATAGTGTACTGCCCACTTGGAAAAACAAGTATTTGTTCATAAAAAATATCAACCATTGGCGGAGTTATGGCCCTTTCCGCAAACGAGCTCTATCAAAATTATCAATCCTTCATAGCAAGAAAAGTACAAATAAATGGGGATTTGAAAAACTCAAAACTTATGGAATATAATATACTCCTCTTAAGAATATCTAAGATTACTTTTAAATAAGTTACAGTTTGAACCAACATGAAAAATATTTTTTCCTTTTCAAAGGGAATTCTAAATAGTCAGCAATTCTCGCAATCGATAATTTTACTCGTGCCATTTTTGTATATTCTACTTCGAATACTCTGAAAATAAAGCTGTTTTTTTTTTTTCAATTTCTTCTGCGATTATTAAAAATATCGATATAAGTTTTGTTAGGCTTGATGCGAGCACTCTTAAATTACATTGAAAAAAATTCCTCCCTTTTCAGTGTGCACATTTTTACACAAACAAACGTTGTTGAAATCATCTCCTCGAAAATTAAGTGATGTCTTCTCATAGTTTTTCGCCAATAAAATACGATTTGAACAAAATTTTCCAAGTTAATCTGGTATCTAAAACTATTTAATTTTCTCCCTTCAGCCGACCCATCCTCAAGATTCATATTGATGTGCACTTCCAAAAATTGCAGTAATAAAAAAAAATTGTCTCTGTATTTCCAGAATGCACCCATGAAACCCAACAAAACTTACACCCACGTCATTTCTAATAATCCGAGAACGAATTGATGAAAAACAGCTTTATTCTTCAATTCAATTTCTGCCCTCGACTTTTCCTTTTCCACGCTGGTCTTCTTTTTTGTTGCCCACGTTTCGGCTCACAGTCAGTAACTTTCTGGCCCTCGTCAGGAACAGTAATCTACATGAAAATGAATGCAAAACCTTCAGCAGCTTTATTTTTCGAGCTTGAAAAACCAAATTCTGCCTTGAGTGCCCAAATCTCAGTAAGTCCATGGTCGCCCCTACAACCCTGAGTGCCTGCTAAAATTTCCGAAACCACGCCTGAGAGTCTCCTGAGGATTCCTGGAGCCCTTGCGAAAAATCGACTCCTGTGGTACGGGGACACGAACGATTCGAATTTGCGAAAATGCGCGTGCCGCGGATTGCGAGGGGGTGCTTAGGGAAGACGTCGAGGAGGGTGCTTCTCGGCCGGGGATGAATGCTTGTTTTCGTCGCAGGCGAGAGACGCGCGGACGCTCCGGGCGGATGCCTAATGGGCCGGATCACATACCGCAGATATCGGCGTGATAGGCGAGGTTGACACAAGCCGGCTCAAGCAAATGGGCACTCAGCGTCGCGAGAACGAGCGCGTGCTGACGGCTTCCTCTCCTCCTTTCGACGATTTGAATAATCATTTTATGCGCCGCCGCTCCTCGCAAATAAATTGCTCGAGAGCGCTCTCGTTAGCGAGCGCGTTGATCGAGGGAATGAGTTCCGCGCAGTTTACAGACCTCGCATGGAAGGTATTTTTCCAAAGGAGGCAGGGAGAGGAAGAGAACATTTTCTGGAGGGGTTTTCCGGAGGAATGTATTTCCTTCGGGGTTTCATAATTTTTCATCTTTGACAATATGTTGCAGGAGAGCGATTTCGAGAATTTTGCATTTCGGAGTTCGGAAGTTGCACAACTTTTGGAATCCAGAGTTGTACATTTTTCGTGTTCGTAGATGATGGAATTTTATTTTTGTGATTTTCAGTCAGTAACTGAGGCTTCAATTTTTTTACTGATGCTGCTTGTATTAAAATACCACTCTCAGGATTATCTGGTATTAAGTGGAATGGGTTTCTATGAAGCTTATTCTTGAATTTGATGCTCTAGGAATCAAACTAAGGAAAAATTGATATATTTGTATTGATTTGTGAGCAAATTTTCATCACACAGATAAAAGTATACTATAAATTGATTCTAATTTCGCATGTAATAATATATATGCATAATTCATGCAATTTTGTAGCATTTTCTGTTAGTTTTACATATTTCTATAATATCTAAGATTCAGAGTTTTGACAATTATTGGCATTTCCGTGGATTTTTATTTTTCTTGATTATTCACAGGGTTGCAATAAATTTTCTGATTCATATTTTCTAGGTAATAGAAAAAAAAATTTTACAAAGTTGTAAAAGAAGGTGTCTTCTATACGATAAAAAAAAAATATTCAAAGTTATAGTCTTCTATGAAAAAAAAAAAAAAAAAAAATTTCAAAGGTGCAAAGAGGGGAGTCTTCTATACGATTAAAAAAAAAAAAAAATATTCAAAGTTGCAAAAGGGGGAGTCTTCTATACAAAAAAAAAAAAAAAAAATTTTCAAAGTTGCAGAGGGGGGGAACTTCTATACGATAAAAAAAAAAAAATTTCAAAGATGCAAAGGGGGGAGGGAGTATCTATAAAAAAAAAAAAAAAAATATCCAAATTTGCAAGGGGAGGTGTCTTCTATACGATTAAAAAAAAAAAAAAATATTCAAACTTGCAAAGGGAGGAGTCTTCTGTACGATAAAAAAAAAAAAAAAATATTCAAAGTTGCAGAGGGGGGAGTCTTCTATACGATAAAAAAAAAAAATTCATAGTTGGAAAGGGGGGAGTCTTTCATACAAAAAAAAATAAAGAAAAATTTTCACAGTTGCAAAGGGATTTGCACCAATCAGATTTGTTCAACTTACCCCTCGAATATCTTCTTTCGTTTTGAGTTTTGTGAAAAGTGGCAAAGAAATTTTTATCCAGAAAAATATGTAGAAAATTTTAGTTTATTATATTTTGAGGTTCCTGTCCCTACTTGTCGAAGGAGCGCGTTTATTGGTTAAAACTTGTGGCTTTCATATCTTTTTTGTTTTCGAGTTTTTTAAAAAATGACAAAGGGCTTTTGACTCAGAAGAATATGGGAAAAAATCAGGCAAATTATCGTCCGTGGTTTTTGATACCCCACGTATAGCTTCATTAGAAAGAAAAGGTTTCATGGCTGCCTTTTTTTAACCAAAGTAACGGTTACTTTACGCATTACACTTGTTTGAGTAATTTTCTAGACGCTGCAATTAACTTCACCCAAATTTCTGGAAAGCTTTAAACCCCTAAAACCCTTCTTTGCAGTGCACCCTACCTTCTTCCATTCCTACATCAAAATCACAAAAGTGTACGAAATTCCATGCGAACAACCCGCCAGAAAGTAATTCGTTTACTCATCTCCATCGAAAGGCCATATATACATCGCCAATGACTGATATTGAAACTTTGTTCTTTATCGAGGAGCTTATCATTCATTCCACCTGCAGTAGCGTCGCTTTCCTGCGTTCTCCGCATCGTCTGTTCAAACGTCGCTATCACCTTCGACGCCGCTAATTAATTTAGTGAGTTATCAGCCAAGTTTCAAGACCGGATAGATTATATTTCACGGCGAGATCGCCCGGAATATTTAACAGTCGAATTACGGATGTTCCACGGCCAATAAATTTCAGACCCATTGTTTCAAAAAAGAACCAAGCAAGCTCTAGTGTTTTTCATACTGAGAAAAAATATATTGACTTCTACAATACTGTATTGTGCTGCGGAATCAGTCTGAAATATTGTACTTTTTGATGGATATTTATGGCAAGTCTTGTCTATAAGAAACAGTATTTTATGGAATAATAATAAAATTGTATCAATGAGTAAAAATAAATGAAATGGTTCAAGTTAATGACCAGGTTTTATTCTTCAATGAGCTGACTGCAAGAAATCGGACAATAATACGATCCTCGTCTTTTGCATACAATTTTTTACTAAATCACGGAAATAAGGAATAAAAACCCTTTTTTCTGTTTTCCAACATTTTTTGTATTGGTTTGTGTGCTTTGTAACTAAATATTAATACTTCAAAGCTATAGTAATTGGATGAAGAATTCGTCCAACGAATTCTGTATGGATCTTTTTCTCCAACTTCACATTTATTTTGTAATATGAAAGCAATCCTTTTTATTAACAACGGTAACAAAACAAATGTTGCTTTTTACCGAAACCCTAGCTGTAGAGGATTATTATGAGTAGTGGTGATGTAATGGATACAGTTTTTCAGATCATGTTTTCAGCATTTTTTTCATACTCGTGGTTCTCGAATGTCAATATATTCGTGAATAATTGTATGAATTCTGTAAAAATTGTTTCCTAAACAATTCATTAAGATACTATATGTCTGATGATAAACTTTGTATTCCAAAGCATCAAATTTTAAAAATCTAAACAGCAATCCATAGAAAAACTAGAAAATCAAAAGAAATTTCATAAATAGTAAGAAATACAGAAAATACTAGAAATCAAATAATAAATACACGAAATCTATGCAGATAGAGTTATCTCAAAAATCATCATATTACCTGAAATCTATACATCTTTAGATCTTAGAGCATTTATTAATTCGATGTTTGAAGAATCAAAGGTTACAAAAAATATTATTACTTCTATAGATTTTCGAGAAAATAGTATCTAAGTATGCGGATTTTCAGGCTGTCTTAAATTTCGAAAATTTTCGTTTTTTTGGTGACTTTATGAAATTTTGCAGCACGATCTTCTATTTCTATAGATTTCTAGTATTTCTACAGATTGCTCCATACATTTCTATAATTTGATGATATGTAATTCAAAATTTCAACGATTTTGAGTATTCAAATAGATTTTTTTTATAAAACAGAAACTTTAATGCAGATTTCTATTGCTTTTTGTACCTTCTTCGTACTTCTCCAGTATTCATAGAATTCGAAGAATTTTCAGTATTTTTATAATATATATTTTTAGAATTATGGGCTCTAGGATAAGCAGTTGTCTAAACTTTTCAGAAAATTATATCTTTGTATTTTTTGAGTATTAATAGATTTCTAGCATTTCTCGCATTATTTTAGTATTTGAGGAAATTTTGTAGAGTTGTCTCATGTTTCTATACAATTTTAGTATCTTTGTAGACTGCTATAAAGATTTGAAGAATTCGATGCCCTAAAGTTTCACACTTTGGTTCGAGCTTTTTTTTCTGTATTTTTTTTATTCGTACGATTTCAAGAATTTTTGATGTGTTAATGAAGTTATTTATTTTTCGTTAAGAATTATATGATCCTCTAGGATTCAAATTTTTGTGATTTTTTTTTATCAACCAAATTTACATAGTTTTTGAGTAATGATAGAATTTTTTATTTTCTTAGTATTTATGATATTCCGTCGAATTTCCTAGTGTTTCCATAGATTTCTAGGTTTTTGTATGTAGATTTTACAAAAAGTTTCGAGAATTCGGTGCTGTTTTTATTATTCTGTAGATTAAATGAATGTTTTTATTTTTTCAGTATTTATTAGATTTTGTAGCTTTTCTCGCATTTTAAAAGATTTCTAGTGTTACTGGTTTCCTAGATACGTTTTTTTGAATTCGATGCTCTAGAATTGAAAGTTGTATGCATTTCAAGTATTTGTTTAGATTCTTCAGAAAACAATTTTTTCATAGATTTCTATTCAATTTGTTAGTGTCTCTTTGGTTTCGGTATGATGCAAAATATTTTCTTTCAAATTATAAATAATTTTCTTTTCAAAATATTCAAATTCGAAAAGTATATTCGCTAAAAATGAAAATTGAGGAACAAATGTATGCTTCACCCAGTAATTCAACAATTTAATTTTTTTCATGGTCGTTTCGATGGATTAACAATGTTGAACAACTGGCGATCGGCTTTTTTATTGAAAAATGCGCAATTTTAACCGTAGATTCAGAGAGATTCAACAGTGCCAACTTTCAAATTTTAAACAGCAACATTCATAATGAAATTCAATGAAATCAAACTCCCGAACGATAAGTTTTGATAACTGAAATGTTAAGTGAAAAAGTTACATGTCAACTTCGAATTTTTATCTTTAACTCGGAGAAAATAAACCAATTACACGTCAGTATCAGAAATAGTCAATATTCCATATTTTGAAACCCGAACGACATATTTCAATTTTTGGAATGTGAATTTTCCAAATAACATTTTATTGTACTTAGAAATAGAGGAGGATTTTTATATGAAAAAAACCAAAGACAGGTGTTTTCGAATTTGGAAAATTCAATGTTTTCGACCTTTTCTTAAAAACGATTCGATGTGAGTCTTGAAGATGAGGGAAAAATATAGATAGATGAAGACTTTTGTTGAACAATTAAGCTTAGCATTCACAATCAAAAAAGCGAAAAATAGAAACCTAAAAAAAGTAAAAAATTTGCCATTTGAAATAGGAAAAGTTCAGTGTGTATCACCGCACTTTTTTAAAATGAAAAAATTACAAAATAAACTTTTTCGTTTGGATAAAGAATGATACCTTAATAGTTTGAATCAAAGCACGATGAAATAAATTAAAACATGATGGATATAAATGATGAAACAGACATTTTCAACTTTTTTAATTAAATAATTCGTGGAACGTTTAACAGACTTTTATCAGTCTAGAAAAGTTGCGCAGCATGAATACTCGGACTGAAAAATTTTTTTCTATTGAATAATTACATTTTTAGTTTAAAATTGAAAGAACCAAATAACTTAAACTCCAAAGTTTTGCTTAATTTACGTAAATTCAATAAGGAAAAATTCATGATTGTCAATTTGGATGCATGAAAAATTATAAAACTTATCGATAGTATATAACACTTCTTTTAAATTACAATATATCTATAAAAAAAAGTATCGAAATTCAACGTGAACAACCCTAAAATCTAAAATAACATTAAAAATTTTAAGACACGAAATTGAGGATTCGTCGGAAATTAAGTAAAAATATGATTATTCAAATATTGCCAATATTTCAAGATGACATATACGTTTTCCTGGAAAACCCCTCCAGAAAATTTTTACTCGGTGAGCCCCTGGTTCTGACCATTGCTTTGGTTCGACTTGGTAATATTCATTGATACGCTTCAACAACCCAGTGAACCTGTGAGCTCGCAGCGTTTTCATTATTTCCGTCTCTTTTCGAACGCGCCAGCGAGCTCGCAGACTACTCGCCACGAGCTCACAGAGCACTTCCAGTCGTTGATAATTATTAATATATATTTCAGGAAAATAAAAGGATAATTCATTATTTACAGTAAAAGGTAATCACAATGAAGCTGTAAAACAGTTATCTAATAAAAAAAAAAAAACTTTCTCCCGGGTGGGAATTAATGCTTACCATGAGACATGCACCTGATTTAACCATTCTACACAAAACTTGAAACATGAGAAAGAAAAACCAGCAGCCATCTGGTGAGCGCTTGGGGAGAGCGCGCGAATTTTCAAAATTCGAATATAGCTCCATGGAAAATTCGTCGATTAGCAACTTCGCACCAAACATCTCCGCTAAAAAAAAGAATGAGAGCAGGAAAGTCGAAAAGCCGGAGTCTTCGGGACCGCGCATGTTTCCCCGGCAAAATAGGGAGTCGCGAAGATAAAGTACATCATGGAAAGTCGCGGCAGCGTGGAAACTTTTTAATTTAGCGCCGGCATTCCCGGCGATTCATATCTCGGGCTCCCCGTACGTGCGGTCCTAGGCCCGGAGTTGCAAGCGCAAAAAAAGTCGAGCTTTTTCGGGCGGCGTCTTTCAATAAGCCGCGCGCTTGCGGGCTTTTGTCGCTGCTAAGCGCGCCCACATGTCGAACTTATGAAAATTAATAAGAAAAAGAAGCGCCGATAAATCCAGGCAAAGCGCCGCCCCGGGACGACAATAAAATTAGAATTATGTCTTAGACGACGGCGAGGACGCGGAATAAGAGCCCTGCGGGATGATAACCGATGGGCTCCTGCAGGAAGCTGCAGGAAGAAGGGGGTTGACTTTTGTTACGCGCTGGAATGTGTCCCCGGGTTTTAACGTACGACTCGGCCCAAGATTACATCCCCGACGATTTCCCTCATCCATCAACTTATCTCGCTACCGTGCTTATTAAATTCGGCTTCCCGAGGACGAGACGCGAGCGCTAACTCAAATTCGATTTTTGGGAAAATACCGCGAGGGTGTAGCAGGAACCCGGGTCAACAGTGCAGACCTGTGTTTCGATGGTTTTTGGAGTCGATTATTATTTTATGTGGAAATGAAAGGAAATCATAATAATGTCGAGTTAATGATCAAAAAAGGAATAATTTAACTATAATGCGTAAGAATGATGGCAATAGAAATGGAATAATGAAAATTGATAATTGAGAATGATGAATGAAAAAATGAGTGTAAATTATTGAATATCTACCTACAGAGATCTAGGGTAGATAACAAATGGTTTCACATGTGAATTTTCAGAGGGAAACAACAAGATTCAGAATTCTGAATTTCACTAACTCAAGAGTAAGAACTATCCTGGCTTCAGAAAGATTTTTTCTAAGACAGAATTCTTTAACTAGGCAAACTTGGAAAGTAAAAATAAAAATTTTTTTTTAATTATTGCAGCAAAGTGAATAGTGGGAACGATTAGAATCTACGAAATTCTGAGAATCTAAAAAAACATATAATCCTGGAGCATTGTCCCAGTCATTTTGATGCTTATAAAAAACTTACAAAAAAAGGAGATTTCTCATAAGAATTCAATTCAAAGGTACCTTATGATAAACTGAATTCTTGTAGGGTTTGTATGAAGGTCAAAATTACTGTGGTGGATCTTATAAATCTACGTAGAAATCCATAAAAAGAGCAGAAAATTTTTCCCATCGTACATGTAATACAGAGATAATAAAAATGGAAGTGATAGAAATCTGTGAAAAAACAAATACTTTAGATACATACAGCTTTGAATTCTAGAGCATCAAATTCTAAAAAAAGTATCTAGAAATCTAGAAATACTAGAAACCTTTAGAAATACGAGAAAACGCTAAAAAATCTTGCAAATACTGAAAAATAACAAAATTCATTGAATACGTAGAGTAATAAAAATGTATGCAGGTTTCATTTTTTCAAGAAATGTAGAAGTTTACAGGAAATCTGTGGAAGTTTAAATTTGCATGAGAGCATCGAATTCTCAAAATGTTTGTGAAATTTACAAAAATACTAAAAATCTATGAAAACACTAGAAAATCGTACGAAATTTCGTAAATACTAAGAAATACGAAAAATACTAGAAATTGTAATCGAGAATTATGTGAATTTAATTTATAAAAAATTTTTTTAAATTTGAACCATGGATGAGCATAAAATTCTCAACATCCATAGGACAATATAATATTTCATAAAAAGACCAGAAATTCTTGAAAATGTGAAAATAAAATAAAAACGAAAAAAAGTACTTGAAAGCTGTATAAAAGATACTGTTTTATGAACAAATTTTTTCAACACCTTACAACCCTAAAAATCTCAATTTTATAGCATCAGATTCTAGAAACATACAAAGCGATCCTTATAAATACTATAACTTTTTGAAAGTACTATAAAATGCTACAATATTCTAAAATATCTTTAAAAAAACATACAAGATCTAATTTTTCCATAAATTTATAGTATTACGGGATATCAATCAAAATTTGAATTTTAGAGCACCGAATTCTCAAAACTTTTAGAGACGTCTGCGAAAATACTAAAAATCCGTAGAAATATTTACAAATCCTACAAAATGTCATAAATACTGAAAAAATGCGAGAAACACTAGAAATCTATTAATGCTCAAAAACATTGCACATATATAAGATTTAATTTATAAAACATGAGTCTAGATATCTCAAAATCCATATGGAAATCCATAAAACACTAAAAATTGCTGAAGTATGAATAGAAAAAAATAAATAAATAACACAAAAAGTACTAGAAGTCTATCTAAAAGAAACTGTTTTCTGTAAAATTTATCGAAATATGAATCTTAGGAGCCTCGAATTCTCAAAATCTTTAGAGGAATCTTCAAAAATACTATAATTCTATGCTATAAAAATATTAGAAAACCCTACAAAATTTCCTCAAATACTAAAAAAAGATACAAGAAATACTAGAAATCTATTAGTACTTATAAAATATGGAAATATAATTTTCTGAAAAATTTACATAACTGCCAATCCTAGCGCCTATAATTCTAAAAATCTACATAAAAATCCATCAAAATACAAAAAATTCTTCAAATTCTATGAATACTGAAGAAATACAAAGAAAAAACAAAAAACTCTAGAAACCTGTATTAGAGTTACTGTTTTATAAAAAAAATCTGTTTTTATACTCAAAATCGTTAAAATTTTCAATTATATGTATATCATGAAATTTTAAAAGTATAATAGAGCAATCCATAGACATACAAGAAATCAATAAAAATACAAGACCGTGCTACAAAATTGTATAAGTCACAAAAAATACGAAAAGTCTAGAAATCTATAAAATACTGAAAATCCGTGTACTTAGATATCATTTTTCTGAAAACCTATAATATAATATTGAAAGTTTTTGTAACTTGGATTCCTGAACCATCAAATTCTAGAAAGTTATACATATAAACATCCATAATAATAGATATGAGAAAATCTTTCAAGCTGAATAAATACTACAAGTATTAGAAAAAAAATCAAACCACGAAAATCGAATTCCATTGTATTCAATATGTACATAATAAATGTACGACTCTGGACTCCAAAAACTACATAACTTAAAATCCCAAAATTCGAAAAATTCAAAAACCATACTCCTGTAAACCGGATAGTCGAAGATTAAAAATTATAAAATCGCCAAGGTAACACATTTTTCCAACAAAATTTTCGATGTCTTTCGAACGTTCATGGAACTTGAAAAGAAAACGTTCAAAAAACGTTCGTTAAACATCACCAGTAAGTCTAACAATAAAGTACATAATTTTCTCTCGAGATTTCGTGTTTGAAGACTAATCTCTCCGAATTAGAGTAAATTTAGGCCAATCAAAATTGGATCAAAAGTGTCGTTTTGAAAAGGACCAAGCATTGAGAACCAAGAAAAAGTCGCCGTGGATCGTTTAACGAATTAACAATTATAATTTCGGATTATAATTCACGTGATTAGCATAAGTGCTCATCAGCGGATCTGAAAACTTGGAACGCTTGGACCGGGATACCGAGAGGAATAATTTCGCGATCAAATGGGACCGGGGAAGGAAACGAGAAAATTGAACAAGAGAAATTGAAGGAAACTAAATTAGAGAGAAAGATATCCCCGGGAATAACGACATTTATATGCGTGCGCGAATGTCGCACCTGCCATTTTTCACCCTTTCATTATTTGTTTGTTTGCTCCAAAAAAAACCTCATTTTTTGAAAAATATACAAAAATTGGTTGCGTGGCATTTTTCCAAATAACCATAATTCCACGATTCAAATTTTTACTTTTGAATCCTTAATTTCATTCAATGATTTTTCTTATATCCGTGATAACTGAAAATAATGCAATTTCTGCATATCGTAAAATCCGTAAAAATCATCATATTTACAAGTACAATACGCCTATTTCATTGACGTGATTTTAAAAAAAATTTCCAATTTCACAATAGGATATGAAGTTTTCGAAAACTTTTCTATAAAATTATTTCAACATGTTGAAAATTGAGTACACCACTGTATCTAAAAATAATTTTACTCCTTTATTTCAAAAACTTTGCTATAAAAAAGTTAACAAATTGTTTGCTTGTCATTTTCCAAATCACAAGAAAAATTAATCAATGGATATAATAAATATGTAGAATAATGATCAACCACGATTTACATATGAACAGAAAAAAGGTCAAACTAATGATTTGACGATGCATAAAAATAACTCCAAATCCAAACTTTTAAAACAACGACTAATAATATGATAGAGTTTGGATATTGTGAAAAGTTTGTACCATTTCCATTTATTTTTCAATCACGGAAACATGAAAAACAATCTGAACAAAAGTTGCAAATCGTTTTTCATGTTTTCACTTTTTATATAAAACATGTTACCTCATGGAATCTAATTTTCAAAACTAGTCAACAATTCTGAAGCACAATTACTGCTGTTTTTAATGTGTACAACATATCCACAATTTTAACATTCTTCGATAACGTTAGATTACAATCGAAATTTCATTACAAATCTAACAAAATCATAATTACAAAGACTTAATCCAAACTGTACATCTCTACTAGGTTCATGTTCATTCTCTGGAATTTGTTTTCTGGAATAACTTCTTTCCGAATTGACTATTATACTAGTTTAAAAAAATAGTTTTTGGGCTTTTAGGAAAGCTTTATTTCAAAATTTTCTGCAGCCTGCATTTATTGTACATGTATATAAAGTGTAAAAGATAAATATTTGACACATTACAAAATTTGTATAAGAAGTATGATGCAATTTTATTCTTTAATCCTCATGGTCCTTTTTTTTTATTATTTTTGTTTAATTAAATAGAAATGTGGAAATCTTAATTATTTAATTCCTACAAGTCTCTTTGAATGATTGCATTTTATTTCCAAACTATAATTTTCCTAAGTTTAATTTTATTGCAATTAAAAAAGTTCCTGATTATTGTTACTCTGTATTATTTCATCTTTTTTTTCTGATGCTAATGGTCTATTTTTATTATTCTTTTTCAATCTAACAGAAAGAAGAAAATTTTTATTATTCGATTCTAATGGTTTCTTTCTATGAATGTTTTTACTAATTCATTTATTTTTTCTTTAATTCTGTTGGTACCAATGCAAATGTTTATGATAATTATTTTAATACAATTTAAAAAACGTGAGACACTTTATTCTATAATTCTCATAATTACCCTTTATTATTCAACTTTTTTCTCCAATTCTAATGGTCTCTTCAATGTACGCTTTCCATCCAACGAAAAGAAAAAAATTTCTATTATTTGATTCTAATAGTCTCATTTTATTCATTTATTTATTCATTAATTAATTATTTTATTTTTTTATTGAATTCTACTGATGCCAATTCAAATATCGCTGATTATTATTTCATTGTGATTATAAGAAGATTGAGACAAATTTTATTTTATAATTATTATAGTTGACCTGTATAGTTTTAATTTTTTCGCCAACTCTAATGGTCTCTTTGTATTTTTTTAAATAAATCGAAAGAAAATAAGGCAATTTCTATTTTCGAATTTGAATATTTTTTTTCTTCTCCGGAAAATGTGTATTTTGAATGATTTTTCTGAATATTCTAACTAAAAATAATAAAGACATCTTCATTCTCAAATTCTAATGGTCTCGTATTATTATTTTATTTTTTCTCCAACTCAAATGACCTTTTTGTATTGTTCAATTCAAATAAAATGAAAATGAGTAATTTCAATTATATGATTCCAATATTTTTTATTCTTTTCCAGAAATTGTATACTCTGAATGATTTTTATAACTATTCTGATTGAGGATAATAAAAACATCTTTATTATCAAATTCTAATGGTCTTATTATAAATATTATTTTTCATCCAGTTCAAATAAAATATCTTTGTATTATAGAATTTGAAAAAAATTGAAATAAGGCGATTTTCATTCCATGAAATTCTGACATTTTCCATTCCTTTCCAGAAAATGCATATTCTGACTAGTCGTCTTGGATATTTTAAGTGAATAAAATACAGGCATCTTTATTATTCAATTCTAATGGTCTCATAATATCGTCAATTCAAATAAAATGAAAACGAGATAATTCCAATCATATAGTCATATTATTTTTTATTCTTTTCTGGAAAATGTATATTCTGAATAATTGTTCTGTATATTTAAAGTAAATAAAATATACACATCTTTATTATTGAATTCTAATGATCTCGTCCAATTATTGTATTGTCTGCCCAGTTCAAAAGGTCTCTTTGTATCATTCAATGTAACTTGAAACGAATTTCAATTTATAACTGAAATACAGAGATGGGCGTACTCGAGTACATTGAGTACTCAGTACAACGCGGAGTACAGAGTACATGTACCCGAGTACAATTCGAGTCCTCGAGTGCATGTACTCGAGGACTCAGTTGGGGCCGGATACTGTACTCGAGTACTCGGCTAGAGGTTGAGTACTCGGGTCCATGGACTCGTGTACTCGGACTGTACTCGAGTCCGCGTACTCTGTACTCAAGTACTCGTGAGTAGTACTTTCGCCCACTTCAATTGCTCTTACTGCAGGTAGCGCGTTGCGTAAAACGCTTAACGCATTACGCGGCTCTTCGGACTAGTTCATTTTTACTCGATACGTAAAACTGACACTCATCGCAAGATACATGTGGATGGTGTTGTTCCTTTATCCGCTCATTTGAATTCTGCGATCAAACAAGACGAGCAAATTTAAATATTTTTTTTTAAACAATTAGGGGCG
Source organism: Platygaster robiniae (assembly GCA_028476575.1). Lineage (NCBI taxonomy): Eukaryota > Metazoa > Arthropoda > Insecta > Hymenoptera > Platygastridae > Platygaster > Platygaster robiniae. The sequence continues at coordinate 1,506,720 of CM052022.1, forward strand.
AAATTGGATTACTCGCAATATGCTTGTACGATTTTTAAGACTTTCAGATGCCTGATAATTAATCTAGTGCACAATTTACAAACTTGATTTTATAAACATTTTTCAACCATCACGTGTGAAATTCAAGTATCTGCGAGATGCATATGCTTTCTATAGTTTTCAAGTGCACTGATAATGAATCTTCTGTCGAATTTGGGAAATTGATTTGTTTAACCTTTCCTTTTAACATTAAGTTGGAAAATTGGTGTTATTGAAATACGCATATGCTTTCCATAGTTTTCATATGCGCTGATAAAGAATCTTTTGTCAAATTTGCAGTATTCATTGGTTTAAGCATTTCTTTTTTGCAATGAGTTGCAAAATTGATGTTTCCGCACGATGTACATACTTTTTACGGTTTTCAAGTTCGCTGATAAAGAATCTTTCGTCAAATTTGCAAAATTGAATTTATTAAACTCAATTTTTAACAATGAGTTGCAAAATTGATGTTTTTGAAATATGCATATGCGTTTCACCGTTCTCGAGTGCGCTGATGATGAATCTGTTGTCGAATTGATCGATCGTTCGAACAACTGTTGATTGTTCAAACAATTTTACTATTGTTTAAACAATTGACGATTGTTTGAATAGTTATCGACTATTTTTTTGTATCACCGTGGGAACCTATAACTTATAACCATTATTTTACTTCCATCTTAAATTCTTGATTCTTGGGGGACATGCATTATTCTGAACCTGAATTCGAAAAAACGGAAATTTTTTTCAACTTTGCCTTGCATCTCTGTATATGACTTTAGAAAATACATTTTCGAAGTTAGTTATGGTCCGTGATAGCTTTCATAGGGCACGGTCATTTTTCGTTTCTTCGTGAGAAGAAAGAGGTAAAAAAATTGTATTGCTCTACTACGAAGTACGGGGACTAACGTGGTCCTTTCCGATAGAAAAAAGTGTCTATTCCATAAGGCAATAAAACAGGTTCTTAAAGGAAATGAAAAAAGTTTCTGACACGATAGGCTAGCTAGAAATATTTGCATGTTTGTGCAGTAGCAAGTGAAAACAAATTTGTACTCTGTAGGAACTTGAAAGCTTTCAGGAGGGCGTTTAGGTATTTCTCAAGCAGTTTTCCTCTGCTCGAGTTTGAACAAATTTTCTGAAATTCGAAAAACGATTTATAATCAATGCACTTGAAAACCATGAAAAGCAAATGCGTATTTCGAAATCATCAGTTTCGCAACTAATTGTTAGAAAAAAGTTTGACTAAATCAATTTTTTGAATTTGATGAAAGATTCTTTATCAGCAAATTCGAAAACCATAAAAAAATATACGTGTACATCGTGCGCAAACATCAATTTTGCAACTTATTGCAAAAAAGAAATGCTTAAACAAATCAATACTGCAAATTTGACGAAAGATTCTTTATCAGCGAACTTGAAAACCATAAAAAGTATGTACATCGTGCGGAAACATCAATTTTGCAACTCATTGCAAAAAAGAAATGCTTAAACCAATGAATACTGCAAATTTGACAAAAGATTCTTTATCAGCGCATATGAAAACTATGGAAAGCATATGCGTATTTCAATAACACCAATTTTCCAACTTAATGTTAAAAGGAAAGGTTAAACAAATCAATTTCCCAAATTCGACAGAAGATTCATTATCAGTGCACTTGAAAACTATAGAAAGCATATGCATCTCGCAGATACTTGAATTTCACACGTGATGGTTGAAAAATGTTTATAAAATCAAGTTTGTAAATTGTGCACTAGATTAATTATCAGGCATCTGAAAGTCTTAAAAATCGTACAAGCATATTGCGAGTAATCCAATTTCGCCCCTAATTGTTTAAAAAAAAATATTTAAATTTGCTCGTCTTGTTTGATCGCAGAATTCAAATGAGCGGATAAAGGAACAACACCATCCACATGTATCTTGCGATGAGTGTCAGTTTTACGTATCGAGTAAAAATGAACTAGTCCGAAGAGCCGCGTAATGCGTTAAGCGTTTTACGCAACGCGCTACCTGCAGTAAGAGCAATTGAAGTGGGCGAAAGTACTACTCACGAGTACTTGAGTACAGAGTACGCGGACTCGAGTACAGTCCGAGTACACGAGTCCATGGACCCGAGTACTCAACCTCTAGCCGAGTACTCGAGTACAGTATCCGGCCCCAACTGAGTCCTCGAGTACATGCACTCGAGGACTCGAATTGTACTCGGGTACATGTACTCTGTACTCGAGGACTCGTGAGTAGTACCTTCGCCCATCTCTGCTGTAATAGTTTCTTTTTCATCAAGTCAATATTCTGTATAATTTCTCTAAATAACAGCATTCCAGAAAAAAAAAGTTCCGCCCATTCCAGATAACATATTCCAAAAAATGACCTGAAATCCTCTCCCATTTTTACACAATTGACTTACATAATTTCACAATATCACGAATACCTCATCCCTTCCTCAACGAGTCTCTTCAGGTCCTCCGCAGAGTACCCCAAAATTCCCTGCAAATCGCACTCGAACTTGTAGGTGAACCTTTTGTTAGGGACTTTAGAAAGCATGTCGCCCTGGTAGTAATAACGAAGGGCCCGACTGAGTTTCTCGTAATTCATGGCTCGTTTGTTTTTTCGAAGACCCCAGAGCCTCGCGACTTCTTCGGGCTGAATCAACTTGAACTCCCCCAAATAGCCTACCCATTTGATGATTTCCCTATGCTCCCGATCCGTCAGCAATTCCAAAAGGAACTGCCAGAGCTGGACTTGGCCACTGTTCCATGCACGAACAAGGGAAGAAGAACAAGACACGTTCGTGGGAACAGTCGTCATGCAAATCTCTTGATCTTGATGAGATGGCTTGGGAATTTCCTTGACCTCCTCTTGAACTGGAGTCTTAGGAACTTCGTTGTCGAAGAAAGGAATGTCCTTGGATAAAACAGCTGAAAAGAAATCATGTATTTTAGAATTCACTAAATCAATACAACACAAATAGACGGGAAAAACTCACCAACGACTTTCTCTTTTTTGAGTATCTCCCAATGAGTTTGAAAATGGTTGTTTGGGTCGTGAGGGACTTTTTTTCTAAAGTCTTCGTGGGACAAATTGCACAGTTCGGAGCCTGTTAAATTCCAATCTGCTAGTTTGAGGGACACGGAGGGAAATTGTCTCGCTGCCCATTGCAACCAATGTCTCACGTGCGTCGATGACCATTCGTAAGGATTTTTCGGAATTTTCAGACGATCCTGAAAATGAAAATAATTCCAGAATCTGTGTTTCAATGTCCAAACTTTATTTTTATAATGATTTTTTTACCATATCGTTCACGAATTGCTCGTCTTTTGCCCATTGGCGATTTTCATCAGGCGGCTCGGAATGTACGGGACTGTCTAAAAAAGCTTTACATACTCGTTATGAAAATAAAATTAGATAATTTTCATTGTCATTACAAAACGTTTAGGTACCTTTATTTTTTAGTTTGAAATAAATGAAGAATTCTAGTTATATTTTGTTGTTCAATTTGATTTTAAGCAACCGATAGTAAAATATTTATGTTTTCAAAATTTATACCATCAAAATCAAATCCCGTATAATCCACTTCAGTTTTGAGTACATCCTGGATATTTATTTTTTTCTGGGCTGTCATTATTTGCACGTTGAATTGTACTGAACCTTTTCCATCTTCACACAGATATTCTTCTTTACAAAGACTCACGAGATTTTGGTGACTTTCCAACTGTAAATAAAGTATTTTTATAAGCTTAATACGTTTTGTAAATAAACAATGAACACTGAGAGTCTTCAAGAATAGATAAAAAAAAGAGAATGTATTAAAATTTCCAAAAATCTACAAAATATATCGAAAATTGTTGAAATCGTTTGTTTAAATTTACTAAATGTCTTTTACATTTCCAACGTTTTTCAATTTTTGAAAATATTCCGTGTTTCTGTGTGGTTATTGATTCCTAAAATTATTGAGTCACCGTACGATAAAACAATCTAGGAAATTTATAAACTATTCCTGATTTACTATATGTTTTTTAAATTGTTCAGAATTGTTGACAATCTTTAAAATTTTCAATGTCTGTTAATTTATCAAATCCCTACATTTTAAATGGAATTTTTGGAATAATCGACGATCCTTGTACGACATAATTTATTATGATTTTCGAAAAATTTTTCAAATTCCACACAATTTGTAGTTTTACAAGATTTCTGAAATTCTTTACATTAATATTTCTATTCTCAAAATTTTCTGAAATGTATCATTTCCTGGAATCCTACAAATTTTCTGAATTTATTATTTATTATTATTAATTTATTATTTTTTATCTTTAAAATTTTGAAAATTTCTTACTTTTTCCAAATTTTTATATTTTCCAGATTTTTATTAAAATTATTCTTAAAATCAGCAATTTCTGTATGACAAGACATTTTCTTTTCTAGAATATAGAAATTTTTATCCAATACTTTTTTACAATATTTATGTAATCCTCCACAATCTTTAAAATTTTTCATTATCTTACAAAATCCTACAAATTTCTTGAATTTTTACAATTATTTATAATCTCTGAAATGTTTCTGGTTCTTAACTAATTTTTGATACTAAAAAATTTCTAGACTCTCAATAAAGTTTTCAAAATACTTGACAAATTTCACATAAGATTCAACATTTTTTTATATTTTTTAAAAATTTTATGAGTAATGAACAGTTTGTTTAACTGAACAGAATTTTCATGATTTTTAGCAACCCTTAAATTCAATCAACATTCTCTGAAATCATATACATTTTTCAATTTTTCTAGAATTATTGGAAATTCTCTTCATTTTCTATGTTTCTCAGTTTTTCATAATTTTGATAATTTTTCGATTTATAATAATATTTTGGAAATTAGTAACGATTGAATATTACAATTTAATAATTTACACTATTTATCATCATTTTCTGAAATCTTTGAATTTTCTGCAATTATTGATAATCTCTGAAAAACTCATACTGAAGGAATATTTTGAAATAATTACAATTATGAAATTTCATTTTATCAAAAACAAATAAGTATAGAATTATATTAAAATTATATGGAATATAGAATATATGAGACATACTATGATAATCACATTAGTTATAAAAACAACATAATATAAAAATTATTATACAAAAATCATAATTTTAAAACAAAATAGGAACGAAGAATCTAAAAATTTAAAAATAAAGATGAATTATGTTCTATAAAAAAAATATATGTAAAATTATGTAAGAAATTATAATTGTCATAAAAAGAACATAATGTAGAAATAACCATGTATAAAATATGAGAAAATATACAAAATAGTATCAAAAAAAGAACATAACATTAAAATAATTCTAATAAAATAACATTTTTCGGCAAGCATCCAAAATAGGAATCAAAAGCGATAAAAAAATATAACGAAGACAAATAAATTCTGTCATTTGTTTGGAATTACCGGTTGTCGGTCTTGCACGGTGAAAGTGTAATCAGTGAGGTCGACCCCAAGCCTTTGCTCTAAAAGATTCTTCAACGTCGACAAAGGTTCGCTGATATCCATTTGCTGGAAAATGATCTCGTCGCCGCTGTCGTCATCGCTGTCATCATCATTCTCCAAATCCAAACTAGGTTCAATCTCTAGATTCGAATTTTCCTGGTGAAACTGTGCTATGGAATCATCCTCATGGGACAAAATATTGTCGTGCTCCATTTTCAATCTGTAGGAGATTTATTCATTGGCGTCTTCGTTGGACTCTGATGAAGAAAAATTTTTTTTTGAAATTATAAAAAAATGAATTGCTATGTACAGTACAGAAACTTTGTACGATAGTTTTTCCGTTTAAAATTTGATTGATAGTTTAAATTTGATAAAATCTTCATATTTTATACTTTGAGAAATACTTGTTACTTTGATTACTATTTTCTAACAATTTTTGATCATGATCAGTTTATTAAAATTTCATTATATTCTACGATGTATACATTCTGTATTACTATATATGTTTGTATATATTTATTAAACAATATATTTACTGTGTGATATAAAAAAGTTAAGAAACATAAATAATATGTAGTAAATAATAAAAGAGCTACAAATATACACATATATATAATAAAATAAACCTATTAAATGAATGAAATGGAATAAAAATATAATATAAATTACAATGTAATAAAATAATAGAATAAATAAATATCGATAGTATATTATATGAATATTGTTTCAAAAAAAATTAAACAAATATTTAATAAATAATTAATCAACATGAATATATCAGTCATCCTGAAATATAATACAATCTAATATAAATATAAGTGGATAAAATATAATATAATAAATTAATACATACTAAATACAATAATGTAAAAATATATAATCATTGTAAAAAGTATGATATAAATATATACACTTATATACGTATCATATGTATATGATTATAAACATTATTTTGAAAATTTCAGAGGAATCAAATCTATTTCAAGATTACTAAACATTTTTTTTTCATTTTTCACCAACTTGAACTGAGAGTCCAGTAATTAAAATAAAATTGATCAATCTCATGTTAATTACAGCTTTTTTTATTATTTATTTTATCTTAATTATTAATGAAAATTTATTGTTAAATAAATTTCAGAAGTCAATCGAAATTTCGACTAATGTAATTTTTAAAAAAAATTGACATATTTATGTATAAATTATTCCATATACGAAAAATCATTGTTTTGTTGGGTAAAATAAAAACTTAACAGTTAATAAATACAAAATATATTTATTGTTTCTCCCATCCAGATTTAATAAATGACAGTGACATAGGAAATTTCAATAATAAAAATTAAGGAATTTAAAAAAAATACCACAATTTTGAAAGTTGAAAAATAGTTATATACACTTATATTACAAACTAGGAAATAGACACATTTAAATATCCAGAAATGCTTGTAAAATTCTAATTTTTTGTTGTAATCAAATATTAAAATTCACATAATTTTCATGAGAACGATTTGTTGGCAACAATTGGTGAATGATTTTGTTGAGTTTTTTTTATCAGTATTTCCTTATGCAAAAAGAGTAACAGAATATCATTAGCAAAATTGTAAAAAAGAGAATTAAAGTCAAAAACAAAATAACAAGTTCGAAGGTTGTGTTTTTAGTTGTTTAAAGAATTGTGAAAATAGTAAATGAATAATTTAAGTGATAAAAAACATATTTTACCTTATTGGGCAAAACTTGTTTTATTATTTTGTATTTTCCAATATTTTGTTGTTTTTAGTTTTGTTTTTCACTCGTGTTCACTCGCATGCACAAAAGGAAGAAGTATTTTTTTTCTCTCTCCAAAATGGCTGCCTCTTATCATCAAACGCGCGAAATTTGAATTTTACTCGAGCCATTCAACTTCAAAGTACGGAATCTATTTGGTTACATCATTTGAATAAATTATTTATCAATTCAATAAATTTAAATAGATGGTGTAATTCAGTATATTACGTTAATATTTTTAATTATACTACGAAAACACAACCAATTGCAAGTTATAGGTTCAACAGAAATTCTTATGATGAATTGTTTCACACCAATTATATGCACGCATTTTGGTTCACTCAATTTCAAAATCTAGGCAATATCAATTGAGCTATTGTCAATAAAAAATAATAAAGTAGTCTGTAAATGTTCCCAGTTTTTCTATCCATTTCTTTAGAATTATATATACATAATTCTGAATTGGTACCCTTTATAGTTCAACCACAGTATAAAAAATAAAACAAAATGTTAGATAATATCCATTTTTAACGTTTGTTTTTTATTTTCAAAAAATTTGTATATAACACAAAATTATTTTTTCGAAGTTGGTTGCTTTGATTTCGGCAAGCCTTCACGGAAACCATTTCTGAAACAATAAAAAAGATGGCATTTTAGTATTGTGCATATAAAATATTTCAGACTTATGTAATGCTCAAATTTGATAGTAAAAACTCACTTGAATTTCCTCCTAACAATCTTCAGATGACGCATGCGTCCCGTTCCCGTTGTCTTCCTTCTCTTGGCCTTGATGGACCAATTGTCTGCAAAACAGAAAAAAAAATTATGTTTAGATGAAATTCAAAACAAAGCTATTTTAAGCCAAAATTAAGGTCAATTACTCAAATGAATAGAGTTTGAAAATATTGACAATTTGGAATTTAATTTTCCTTCTTACAAGGTATATGTAATCTAATGGAATCCATACTATGCATTTTATCGCAAAAAAATGTACAGGAATGAGATAGTATATTCCATATTAAGAGGAAGAGCAGTGTCTTTTCGTGCGTGACGGCAACATTTTTGGAACGAGTGAACACTGAGCGTGGAAGGCGCAAGGTGTTCTATGAGTTCTGAAAATGTTGCTGTCTTGCGTGGAAAGACTTTCCCTGGTGATGTGAACTATATTTTTCATTGTTAAAGCGAAAAATGATACGCGTGTTTACTGTGTCACGGATTGAGCGTGGCTGCCCCTTTTCGAGTCGGTGGAATAAATGGCGACCTGTGGAATAATGGTACCTTTTTTTCATGGGTCCTATCACTTACATTCACCGCTCGAAAAAGGGCATGTTAAGCTCAATCCATGACCAGCAAAACACGATCATTTTGTGTGCGTACAATGAAAATAATATTATTTATCGATTGAAATATTCTGAACTTTGAAATATGAGCCATGATCATTTTCTCATCATGTTTTGACAAACCTGATTTTATAATAAATACTAATGATCTGATTCAAGCATCAACTCACATATCAGTACTACCAGTTTAAAATTTTCGAGTGGTAAAAATCATTAATTTTATAGTATTATACATCATTTAATCAAAACACAAAATCATTTTCTTAACACATTGATTTTCATTATTATTACTGGATAAAATTTTTTTTTTCTATAATGAAGATGAATATATTACTGTATATTAGAAATACTTATGTTGGATTCAAGATGGTACAACTAAAAATATCCAATTTCCATCAATTGCAGTTGATATTATTAATTATTGTCAATTTTTAAAGCATACCTGAATCTATTACAAGTAATATTTTATGTGTCTAAAATCCGTAACATAAACAAAAACAGGTGATATTGTTTCCATTACTTTCAATAATTAAAGTAATAATAATTTATTTACATAAAATGAATTTAATCAAATGTTAACAATTTATAAATTTTGATCTTGAGTGAAAATAAAAAATAATTTGTTTTGGTTTTCGTTTATTTCATAAATACTGGGAACTTAAGGCAAATATTTTTGTCTTCTACCTATAACATACAAATTTCTATAGGACCAGTTGAAAATTTTCTATATTTAAAAATTATGAAATTTGCACCATTTGGAATTTTTCAATATTATAATAGAATGAACTATACATCGGGTAATATAAATACATAATATTTAATTTTCATTAATTTAAAATGGAAACAACTCAACTTCGTATTACTAAATTCAATATACAAAAAACTAAGCTTTTTGAACTTGGAAAGTTGAGAATAAATTACTATATTATATATGAATTTGATATTTTGATGATTGGACAGTGTGACCAAACCATAACCCCATAAAAACAAATAAAAAATTTTAAATACTTATAAAATTATTCCAATAAAATTGATGAAATTATTCGGAATGAACCCAGAAATATGTAACTATCCTAAATAGTGATTACACTTTCAAAGGCTTTTTGTTTTAAAATAATGCAATTCTATTTAAATCATTAATATTATGAATTACAACTTGATGGTTAGGATTTTAAGGATAAAAAAATTCCTATTCTTTAGAAAAATATAACAGTATAAATATTTTCAAAAATAGTATAGATCAAACAATATTGATTTCTTGTCCAAAATTTGGCAATTGTGACATTAAAAAAACATGTAAAAATACTTTATGATTACATGCATTACTTTCTTCATATCTTGAAATCAAGACAATATACGGATATATTTTTTCATGCAAAAAACTTAATTTTTTATTTACATTAACTCATTTCTTTTATAATATGAATCATTACAGCCATATGGACATTTTCTTAAACAATTGTATCGAGATTCTTAGTAATTTATAAATATTATCAATTACAATTCAATACTTAGATCTTTAGGACAAAAAAACTTTTGATTTTATACACAACAATGACCAAATAGATATTTAAACATGACATAGTGTATTATATTGATTGCTTGCAAAAAATTTAGCAGGTTGAACTTATAAAAATATCGAGTGAAGAAAAAATATGAATATTTTACAATTACATATACTGATTTTTGATAACATACAATACACATTCATTTTTTAAAAAAATTTAATTAAAAATCTTTAATTATTATAAATATTATTGTAAGATTACATAAACTGACTTTTTTGGTAACATGGAACATTACGATAAGTTACAGAAATTTTTTTTACAATTTTAATGAAATTCTTTCTGAATCATAATCATAATGGATTGCGATTAAATATTTAAATTTCGAGGAAGAAAAATGTCAACATATTCAGAAAACTACAACCAGAATAAATAGGGAAACGAATCATATTTCACAAATTACACATAATGTGCGAATAATCATTGCCAATGTAATATTGATTGCTTGCAAAAAATTTGGCAATAATAACAACGTACACATGTATTCAATAAAATTGAGTTGCAGATACAATGCAATCATACAGATATATTTGATCGCTCGAAAATTTCATTATTTTACAATTCTGTAAGTAATTCTGTTATATGGAAAATTTTAACAATATGCTAAAAAATTTCGTGGCGTAAAATGGGAATATTTTGTTGGTAATTTTCTGATTGTAAATAATTATGATAGCATACATATGTTTTTTAATGCAAAAATATATATTTTCGTATTGACATCAACCAATTTTTTCCAGTCACTATATAAAAAACATAGTGACTATCAACAGACTTCTTTTGTCAATAAAAAATATCTATTTTTGACATGTTTGTATTGACAAGTGTATTTTTAATAATAAAAAAATCAATATTAGCTGAAATAAATGAATTTCAAAACAACTTTTGAGGTAAAATATCCAGAAAACATTATAACAAAATTCTCTAACAGATTTATACAGAACAATACTTACAGGATCTCATTTTAGCGGCCGGGTACCCACACTGGGCGCATTGGCCTTTTTGTATGTGGTACGACGACCTCCCACATCTCCTGCATAGAGTGTGGGTCTTGTTGTGTCTTTCTCCAAAAGAGGATGTTCCCTTAGTCTAAAAAAAACCAAGTACAAAATTAAAAATCACATTTTTTACACAGACGTCACAACGTAAACAACGCTTCTCGAAACTTGGCCTTGAAAAGGAATATTACGCCGACACTAACTCTCATCACTCAATCTCACCATTTTCTCAAAATTTAAGTAACAATAAAATCCGTAAAAAACCGCCCGAGAATAATTTTACAACGGAGCACACTGCCGAACGTAACCTATGAAATAGCCGGAATATTGAATTTTACGACCGCGAGTACAAAACCATTCAAAGTAATTAACGCATCAAACGTTTTATTTTTCATGGCACGAATCGATTCGCGTTATTTTGTTGCGATTGCGATAAATTTCATAGATTTATTTGCAAGAAAAAATACCGACCATATTTGTATTTTTAGCAGACGATAAAAAGAATTATGGCGACGGAAAAATATACGTGCATGCGATAGTTCGGGTTTGTTCGGATGAACACGGATGAAATTCGAAAATATTCGGAAATGTCCGGAAACGTTCGGAACTCGCTGTGGCGGTAAAATTTGAAATTTGAATTTTAATAAAAACTGCTTCGTTGCTTTATTTTCATAAAATATAAATGATTTCGATCATTAATCACTTAGTAACATTCATTGCTAATTGTTGAATTTATCATTTATTTTTATTTGCTCATTATTCATCGATATTATATTATACTAGAACAATCGGCACGCTTCGCGTGCCTTGTTTTCTATCATTTTTCTTTTTCTTCTAAGTTGATTTTTTTTATATTTGTCATCACTACTATTCTCAAATAACCTTGTTTTTCATATCTCGTGTCTGATGATTAAGATTTATGAATTTTAGATGTTCTTTCATCCTTCTAATTTTCATGATTCTTAATGCTTTTTTCTCTTTCCATTGCTCTCACTTCAATACTTTTTTTTATATTAATTATCACTTATACTCATGAATTTTTTGTTAAAATCAACTAATACCTACAATTTTGATGTATGTTTCAGTTTCTTGTATACATCATTCGTTTCTTTTTTCTTTGTTTCTACAATTTTCATTTTACATTTATAATTTTGAATACATTCAAAAATTTTTTGATCATGGTTTTATCATTCTAGACATTGATATGTGTTCCAATTTCTCTACGATTCTAATTTCAAATAGCTTTTCAATAATAGTTTAATATCTTGTACATCATAGCTTAAATAAACGAATGTGACTGAGAGTGTAATGTCTGTAATCATGCTGAACTGTAGACTATTCTTCAAAGTAATCGTTATTTTCATGATTATGACGGTAATCAACTTCGTAATTTATAAATATTCGCAAAATAAAAACATTTTCATAGCATATTTGACATTTTCCTTGCATTTTTTCAATCTAGATTCTATTTATAGGTACTTTCTTTAGCCATTTTCATTTTTGAATTCCTAACATTCTCATGCTTGTAATAAAAATTCATTCGTATTACTTTTATTCAATTGATCCTTTACAAAACAAATGAACATAATAATAGTCAAGAACGTAAGATAATCATATTTATGTACAAAAACTAAAAATATATGTTGATTCTCTATGCTGATGTAAATATAACATGTAATTAACAACTTGTTTCATGCCTGTAGATGATAACTCATATTATGCAACGAAAAATATTTCAAAATGATTATTCCTAATAATTTTTATTAAAATGTAATCAATCATGAGTGCTAAAGATTGAGAATTTGCTCTCAAAAATTGAACATTTTTAAAAGCTAATTTAACATTTTCCTCATATTTATTTTTATCTACATGGCCCACCCTCCATTTCAAATCGACCGGCCCATTCGGGATCTGATTTTAGATTCTAGCGAAACTTTAATATGTTGTTTTTTAGTCCATTTGATGAGATTAAAGCTTTACCTTTTGGCCAAAAAAATTTTTTTCGGATTTCTGATCATTTTTATTTTGGGGGTGAATATCGATATTTTTCGACTAAGGCAATCACTTTTTTTTTTAATGCACATAACTTTCTCAAAAATAGATGGGATTTGAAGATTGAACCCTTAAAATGTTCGCAATCACTGACACTTTGAAGCAATTATTGCGAAAACTATCTGAATATTATTAACAAATTTTTATTTAACAACAAACAAAAAGTTGAATAGTAAGCTCTTGATACAATAATAACACTCCAATCAAACAATCATATTTTATTTTATAATTGATGTGAGAGTCACATTTTCACTCATTCTGTACATTTTATTATAAAAAAACCACCAAAACGTAAGTTGGTGTTCATGAAAAATTGTTCATTTTGCATAAAGCTATAGAATAATTTTATTCTTCTTCACTCTCATTTGCAAATGCATCTGCTATCAGAATTTCATGGGTCATCTTACTTCCACTTGGCACTTTATAGCCAACAGTTACAACACAATTTTTCAAATGAGAACCTTCTTTGACGATACAATCAGGGCACAAAATGCAATTTTCAAGGATGCACCTGAAAATAAAAGAAAAATTCACTAGATGCAAAATTCAGGCAATCTTTTTGTGCAAATTTTAAGATTTCAGAAAAAAATTATTTCCACTTCTATTCATCTACGAACTATCAATATTTATTTGAAAATAAATCTACTGGCACAAAAAGAAAAGAAAAACTCGTTAAGCCAAATTTTTGCAGAGAAACCCACTTTTCGTTGATAGTGACATTGTCCATGATGATACATTTGACAAGTCTGGTTTTCGAATCAATCTTGACATTGGTACCAATGTAGCATTCTTTCAATGAAGTTTTTTCATCGATGAAAGTGTTCTCATCGATGTCACAACTTTGAAGTTGCGTGCATTTTACCACGGCAGAAGTTGCAATCACGTTCCCATTTGCATCTTCATTCACTCTTTTCAATTTCTCTGCGAGCCTGCACTCTCCTTTTATGATTTTTTCTTCTTCCACGTTATTTTTGTGATCCATGATCTGTAGAATAATTTGGCAAGTTAATCAAATATCGTTCAGTATGATGAAAAAATAATTTAGATTCTCAATTTGAAAGTGTTTCATTAATAATAAAAGCACCTCTAAAATTTAATACGCAAATAAAAACATGAATGTAAGAACTTCTCACCATTTTGTTTGCATAACTATACATTTGAATGGTGTTCACTCTGCATGCCAAAACGTTTTTGTCTTTTTCAATGTAGGCGTAACACCTTATTTTATCTTGATGATAAGTAGGACTCAAACCCGCATTATGATCATTGAATGATGACATTTGTCTGATTTTCCGAGTTACAAATTTTTCCTTGGAAAAGGTGAAAATATCAACATTCTCATGTTCCTCTCGTTTCAAATCGTCCTCTTCATCTGAATTTGGCGTTGTAGAATTCTTTTCTTTCATCTGTGACTTGATCAAATATGGAATGAAGTCTCCTTTCAAAGAATTCCATTTTCTGGAAAAATTGTTAAAAAATATTTGTCATCAAACTTCTAAAATTAAAATAGTAATTCAAATCACTATTCCAGACTTAAAAATAATACTGGAAATAATGCGGAACTTGAAAAAACGAAATGATGCGAAATTTTCAACTCACTTGACATGTGCCAAATATTTGATGACCCATTTGTCAAAAATGTACAAATGCGAGTCCAGCAACTTGGAGTGCATTGTAAAATTACTGAATTTTTCCAAGAGATTGTGGGAAAATTTAGTGAATTTTTGGATATCCAAAGTGGAGGCAAAGAAAACTAATCTATTAGTCTCTTCGTCGATTCCGATCAAATGATCATCTGTTCTTTGTTTTTCCTTCACCCCTGGAGTCACCATTGATGAAGGAATAGTTGGGGCTGGAAACATCAGTGAAACCATTGAAGGCTTGTGCTTCCTGAACATATTCAATGAATTTGAAAGAGATGCATTTGTTATCAGATCGCAGGAAACAACAACGACGTCAGT
Source organism: Platygaster robiniae (assembly GCA_028476575.1). Taxonomy (NCBI): domain Eukaryota; kingdom Metazoa; phylum Arthropoda; class Insecta; order Hymenoptera; family Platygastridae; genus Platygaster; species Platygaster robiniae. Next base: position 1,521,888 of record CM052022.1, read on the forward strand.
ATAAATGTGCTTGGCTACGAGTCTGAGGGCATCTGCAGTTCCAAGTGTATCCAATCGCGGCAACTCGATGATCTGGATGTCAGCCTTAAAAGTAAAATAAATTTATTGATTATTTGTGGAAATCATTGACGATGATAAAAAAAAAATTGACGATTCAACCCCAATTTTCAGTGATCTTTAATCATCATAGTTATGTAGATTCTTACTGATAGACAAATTTTGTTTACAAATAATTCTATTTTACAAATTCAGACATGCACAACTGATTGTGAGTATGAAAAAAGTTATTTAGAAAATTTCATAATAAAGAAAACTGTACTATTACACAACATGTTTATTTGTGAATGTGAATATTTGTCGAAAAACAAAACTGGCTCAATTTTGCAACAGTTATAATTGCAGTTAAGACATTTTGAAATGTATGATTTCTAGATATAAAACTTTAAAGAAAATAATTTAAATACTCAGTTAAAATTTCAAATCTTTGCCTTAATGTTCTGAAATTTAATAATTAAATAATTACTGTACAAATGAGGAACTTGTATCAAAGACTTTGATATAAAAAAAAAATACGATTCACTGATATCCACTAATTAAAATAATAATTATTTTGAATTGGGGGTCTTATTAATTTTCATATATTTTCTGAAATCGAGTTTACAACAGACTAAAAGTATAAAAGAGAAACAAGGAAAAAAACATTCAATACAGCTATGGTTATAGATTCAATTAATGGAAAATAAAAATCCTAAAATCAGATGAATTTGTGTTTTTGATATTTTGTATAATGAATTTTTATTTTTGTGAAATAGTTGATAAATGAAGAATCAGTGATTAATACTCTGAGATTTTTATGCAAGTTTTCGAATTTACCACAAAGTAATAAAGATGAAAAAAATTGATAAATGAACAAAAAAAAAATAAAAATTTGAGGTTTATAAAGATTTGCAAACTCGATATTTCGAAAAAGAAATTTTAAAAATTGTTAATTCGTGAATTTCCAACAATAAACACAATTTACTGCGTCCTAAGGCAGTTATAATTGAAAAAACTATATATATTTAAAATTATAGAAATTTTGGAACAAAAATTCAGCGCGAAATGTGCAAATCATTCAAAAATAACAAATTTTTGCTTGAATGACTACAAAATCAAATGATTAACACTCTTAAATAAAGAGTGTGTGACTTAGATAATAAATTTCAAAAATTATTTAGTTAATGTTATTCAAGAAAATTATAAATAAAGAAAACAATTTGTGTCGTATTTATAAATGTTAATTTATCATAAACTGTCATAATGTCAATATTGACGAGATTCATCGAAAATATAGAAATCATAAGTTTTTCTGATTTTGACATATATATTTTTTATTATTTGAATAAACAAAAGAAAAGAATATATTTTAAAAAGAAGTAGCTCTTATAAACATTCATCTTGAATTAATTTCAACTGTTGTATTTCTGACCTTTTTGTAAACTCTTATTTTACAAGGAATTCAATTGAAAAATTTGGCATCAAAAACTAATAATATAAAAAATTCGAAATAGCTTATTTTTATATCAATTAGTAAAAAGTTTATCGTAAAAATTTACATGTTTCATCAGTTTTTCTTGATCTGTTCTTTATTTTTGGAAATTCATAAAGTACATACCAAAAATAAAAAATTGTGACCCAATTTTCACTTATCAAAACTTTAACAAAAGGTCATTAACTGCAACACGTCACTTGTTAAAGATATCATTAATGAAGCGATAAAAGATTTACAATGTCAGCTAATAAAAAAAAAAAACAGTGTAGTGACCTGAAAACAGCAAAAATTTACACTCCAAATATTCAGAAGACAAAACAATAAAAATTATAAATTTAATGCTTCAATATTGTAAATTCTTAAATTCCTTAAACCCAAGTATTTATATTTTCTAAAATTAAAAGAAAAAATCATACAAAGATTATTAATGGAGTTGAAAAAGAAGCCTTGAATTTTTTCACATTATTATGCAAGGTTTTTTCTTGAAGTATACAGGATATCACAGGGTAAGTTGAGCAGCCAAAAAACTAAGAATCCTTGCAAAATTCTAAGCCACTTTTCAAAAAACTGAAAATAAAAAAAGATTTTGAAAACATCAGTTTGACCAACCAATGCGTTCCTGCTATGAGTAGAGATAGAAATCATGGACCCAAAATTTACTCAAATTTTTCCCATGTTTTACTGAATTAAAAATTCCTGTTCCACTTTTACTGAATACTACCATACTGAAATTAGGGTGTCAAAATCTAGCGCTTTTGAGAAGCTTTGTTGCTTAAAAACTAAATAAGATAAAAATTGTTGGTCTTTTGCAAAAAGAAGCCGGACTCGAATACAATTTTTCAGTATAAAAAAAATCAATTTTTCTGCATCAGGGACATTTATTTGCGACGAGCCACATATAAATATATTTTAAAAAGTATTACATATTTTACATTGTATATTACATATTGTCTTTCATTCAGTAGACTGCGGCAAGAAGGGTGCGCGTTTTTCAAAGCACGCGGCTAGTACCTCCGACTTCTGGCGATCCCCGACACATTTTTATAAACATTCTTGTTTTTCAACATGAAAAAATGGGAATGATAAAGAATTACATCGTGATCATTTTCCACCGTTTTTTTTCTTTTTCACTTGAAACGTTCAATAAATATTTAATAAAAACTGTAAGGATTTGATCTATTGAATAAAGTTTCGCTTGTTGATAAACTCGCTGTTTAATTGTTTGTTATCATAAATAAGAGTTGTCGATTTCAACAGTGGAATAAATATGCATAAAAAATGAATATTTATTGAATAAACAAATGAATATTTATTCGATGTTTTTCGAAAACGTTTTTACATAAGCATGGTCGCTACCATGTTTTCAACCACTTTCGAAATCGACAACTCTTATTTATGATAACAAACAATTAAAAAGCGAGTTTAATAACAAGCGAAACATTATTCAATAGATCTTATCCTTAGAGTTTTTATTAAATATCTATTAAACGGTTCAAGTGAAAAAGAACAAAAACGGTGTAAAACGATCACCGTGAATTTCTCTATCGTTCCCGTTTTTTCATTTTGGAAAACAAGAATGTTTATAAAAATGTGGTGGGGATCGCCGGGAGTCGGAGGTACTAGCCGCACGCTCTGAAGAACACGTCCCCTTCCTGCCGCAGTCTACTGAATTTATAAGGTATTATAAATGAAGAATATACATTGTTATGCTGTATTTCATTTTAATACGTTATAAAATACAGAATTTGAATATTTTTGAAATAAACAAACTCCAGGTATTACAGTAAAAAAGCTGTTACACAAAATTAATATTCAATAAAAAATAACTCTTCATACAACCTTGAACTTGTATTTCTGGAGGGCCTCCTCGATTTTCACTTTGGCGAATTCACTCGCGACGATGATGATTTCTGCGAAATTGGCTTCTTCCAGAAGGTTCAGAGGATACCAAATCATCGGTTTGTTCGCGATCGGGAGCAAACATTTCAGCTTACTCGACGTCAATTCCGTCATCCGCGAACCAGTTCCTCCGGCGAGGATAACACCTTGGAATTCCGATTTTTGCGACATTTTTCAAAAAATTCAATACAGAATAATGATTTTCAGTAATAGAAATTCAGTTATTGAGAAAAACGTGACTTTAATTCACTTTCATTCACTTGCAAGTATGTTATTTTTGGTTATTATTGACAATGTTGACAGTTATTATTATTATTGTTGAGATGCTGTTTCCGGAGCAGACGACAAAACTTATGTCATTTATGTCATGGTATGCATCGTTATGTTCTTGTGTGCAGCTAGAGTTAGAGAGAGACGGAAAGAGTAAAAACAATGAGAATGTGAATCTATATATTTTTTCTTTCTCTCTCTTTCTAGGGAAAAAAAGAGATTGACTCACATTTGAATTAACTTACATGTGAGTCAATTGATGAATGTATGTGGTGTATGTGTATACATGTATAAACACATGTTTGCAAATTTGCAATGTAATTTCATCGTATATAATAATCATAATAAACACACTAAACAGTGCACAAAAACAAAAATAAACATGACTTCGCTCCAGATTTATCAAAAACTTTGTTTCTTCAAAAGCGCAATAGATTTAAACGCGTAAGTTCTTAAAATCGATAAAAAGCAATTAAAAACTGATCGTTCATCGCTTTCAACAATGTTTTTTCACGCTATTACGTATGAACACAACATTTTTAAAGAATGTAACCTCAATTACGTATAAAAATCTTTTCAAGAATTAAGTGTAACATTTTTAGAATAAAATAAATTTTGGAACAACCTATTTTTACAGTAGCAATAGTACATATAGCTGCGAAAATTTGGACATTGAAAAAATTAAGATTGATATTCAAATTTGGATGTTTTATTTTGAATTTTTTGTCTTTGATGAACATATAAGTAAATAAAAGTCTTTAAACAACCTTTCTAGTGATTTTTTTATTGTTTAATTACATTAGCACAGAATATGAGCAGACACGAATTTTTCTACTGTGAATTTACTGATATTTAATTATTACAATTTTGAAAGTAGCATAACAAATTTTCATGTCATCAAATTTAGTTATTGTTTCGATTAATCAAATTTTAAGTAGATAACTTTGAAAAATTCAAATCGAAAAAGTTAATCACAGTATGTTATATATTGCATCTATTTATTAATTTATCGTAATTTTAATAAGTATTCTTCATGGTATTTATTGTATATTTGAAGAAATCTCAAAGTAATACAAATAGAATGATGATGGAAATATAATTTTCAATTCAAATTGAAAAAAAAATAAATAAATTACTTAGTTTCATATATTACATCTTTTATTTATTATTTTTATTATCTTATTTAGGATTTTTACATCATTTGTTGTATTTTATGATAATCTCAATGATAAATAATTGGAAAAAATAATAATATAACATTTTTTTGAAAATAGTTATCACAATTGTGCGGAATAAAAATGATGCCAACTAAAGAAAAAATGAATATTCCATGGAATCTAAATAATAATTTTCAAAATTTTAAAACGTTTATTTTACAAAAAAATTCCTTAAAATTAAATTTCAATTCAATATTTCAAGTTGTCATTCGCACATGTATGAAAAAGTCAAAACAAAAAAAATGATCATGAAAAATACAAAAGATTCAATATTTGGTGCCTGGAAACTTTAGTATGTTACCAAAAAAATTAAAAGTCAAAAAATCTTAAAATTTTTTTAATATGAATTTTAATTCAAACAATAAGAATCGAACTGAAACAAAAAAATTAATCTAATCTATGTAAAAATATAGAAAACTAATGTATTCCCTATTTCATAACTGCAGTAATTTGTAGTAAAATTTCAAGATTGAAATATCCATACAGTAAAATTCCTACAAATTGAAACTCAGAAGTTAAAAACAGGAAAAATACTTTCTTTGATAAAAAGTATTACTAGAACTTCAAATCCAAAGAATTAAATATGTTTAGCTTGAAAATTTTGGTTGTTTCATGTAGAGTGTTATAAATAAAAAAAAATTGGTCATTTATAGATGTGGAAATTGAAATTAGAGAATTTTCAAATAGCAAAATATATTTTAAATTAAATATAGTAAAATTGAAGATGTGCAATGCTGAAATTTCGAATTCCAAAAATTCAAGACAAAAAAATTTGTGATTTTGAAGAAGATTCATATTTTTATATTTTATTTCTCGTAAAGTGTATAATTATTTTCAAATTTAAATATGATCATAGTATTTCATTAATTAATATAATCATATGATATATTTTTGATAGTAAAATTTTTATGTACTATCTATAATGTAAAATAATTATATACTTGTCTGATTATAGTGATGTAATTACATTATTATAGTTACTATTTATTAAATGATTAGAATTACATGACTGTAAATTTATTGCTTATTATACACTTAATCACAATTATTCATTTTGATTGCCATGTATTAAATCCTACAAAAGTTACTTATTCTATTTTCTGCAATATTATTTATTTATAAGTAAGATTATTTTCATAAAATCGACATAAGTAATTTACTCATTGATTTTCATGGTATTTTGCAGATTACAAAAACTGCGAACGATACGATGCTACAGTCAATATCCAAAAAGTTATGTTCGACCAATTCTCAAAAGGGAAGAGATTCAAGCATTAGATGAATCTGAGTTGGCAAAATGGTCTCATGTCAAAGTTTTGCCAGCACTTGGGGGAGAGACTTGTTCAGATTTCTATGATCCTGTTGTCAGGTGAGAATTTTAAATTTTTTATGTATCACAATCATTATTAGGAATCTGTTATTCCAGATCCTAAATTCGTGTGAATTCAGCAGAAAAAGATCTTTAATATATTAATTCTTAATTAAAAGATGATGACTTTTTATCACTTAAAAATAAAAATTGAAAATTAAAGATGTTAAATGAATTTCATAATCTGGAAATAAAATCATGTGACTTTTTGCTGCAAAAATGAAATATTTCACAGATAAAATACAGTTTATTCAGATGCGCTAATTTTGAGAGCCTGATTTCTAAAACGAATTATTTGTAGTAAATTCACAAATTACATCATGAGACATGGATGCAAAGATTTGGCACGAAGGCAAGTGAGACATACATTCGCAACCATAAAACGGATGCAAGTAGAAAAATATAACAATGCTCCTCCTGAGGAAAAAGAAAAAATCGAAACTGACCCCAAAACAATTTTCTTCAAAGCCTTGGAAAATTGTTGCCCAGCCATGGAGTTAAAAAGCATGAAAAAAGGAGGAATTACTTATCAAGTAATTATAAGTTTTTTAAATTGCTAAACACTTCTTTACAAAAAAATTGGATTTAATGTTTTATGTAATCCTTTAAGGTGCCCATTCCATGTACCACAAACAGAAGAACTTTCTTAGGAATGAATTGGCTCATTCAAGCAGGAAAAGACAAAGACCAAAAAGTTGTGCGTTTCTACCATCAATTAGCTGTAGAAATTATCAACGCCAGTGAAAATGAGGTAAAATATCAAAAATCTTCAACTCCTTAATATACAAAAAAAATGACATTGATAAAAATCAATGATTTCTAGGGACGCGTCGTGAACCGAAAAAGGGATTTGTACAGACAGTGCGAGGCAAATCGAGCGTACGCCCACTTCCGTTGGGCATAAAAACAACATTCATGTAAAAAAATGAAAATTTTATTTATAAATACATTTGTAAATCGTTTAAAAAAATATACACACTATATGTGTTAAATAATTAATAGAATCATGTTTTAAATATCACAGTCTCTGGCTATTTTTTGCAAAATAAAATTTCATTAGATAAAAAGTCTCCTTGCAGGTGTCAACAAATTTTTCCACAATATACTTTTGGATCAAATATCACAGTCTCGGGTTTTCTTTTTTCCCCAAATGCACATCTGGAAGAAAAAAGAATAAGTTATTACAGATTCAATACTTTATAACACGGATTAATGAAAAAAATACTTTTTCTTTTGTAAGTCAGTTACAGTCACCAATGGTAATCAATGTGGTCTGTAGATATATTGTTGACGTCATGAATAGTGTAATTAGCTTCGACGCCAAATCAAAACGTTCAGCACTTTTTTTTGTATACCAAAGAAAAAAATGAACATTTGCAAAAATGGATATAAAACAAGATGAAAATTTCTTTAAATGATTTTATTATAATTCCTGATCTTCAAACTTGCAAAATACACAAAAAAAATTAGGAATTCGTGTTCCCGATTACACCAATGTTTACAAGTTCCGAACAGACATTTACCGCTATCAAATAATTTGATCGCGAAGAATGGCATTTACTCATAGCCTTAACAGGTCTTTGAAGTAATAATTTGATAGCAAATTCACGTAAAAAAAAATGTTGACGAGCCAAGTGGTCCGCATCATGAAACACATCACATATTTTCTTTACATATAAAAATATGTAATTAGCATAATTTTCTCAAAAATGCAGATGAATCCAATTCCTACATTAATCAACATAAATTTATTCATTAGGAATTTGTATTCTTTGAATGCTATTTTCACTTACTTTTATGCTATAATAAAAATTTTGAGTATCATCAACGTAGTACCTTATTTAAGTATAAAGGAATCCGCGAAAACTCAGGGACAAGAAAATGACCCTTAAATGTCACACGGGGTCCAAAAAAACCCCAGTTTATCTTTTTTTTGTTTATCTCTTTTTCAAAAATAAGTGATTTCTTGGAGCCAAAATATTGAAATACATTGACTCCAAGAAATGAGTTATTTTTGAAATTAAAACGAAATGGAGCATAACCTGATGTGCAAAAAAACGCGATTCTCTTTATTTATATAAAAATGCGTGCGAATAAATTTTTCATGTGACTAAATTATTGCAAATTAACTCATGACTTTATTTTTATTTTTTTTCCCCTTAGTGATTCTGAACCTTTTAAAAAAAATCTCACGCCTGCAAAGTAAAGAAATTTTATACACAAAGTTATTGAGACATGGTTTCTACTTATATTCAAATTCACAAAGTTAGATTAATATTTCATAATTATGATGAATCTATCAGAAACATTGTTAGAGAGAAGATTCGAACCCAAGCCCCTCAAAAAACTTCAATGTATCTCCTGTATTTGATCCACTCAGCTATCACTAAATTTATTTTCAGGTGGATAAATTGATTAGAAAGAAATTTTCGATCCTTATAAAGATCAAAATTATTCAAGTAAAAATTACCTCAAGTTTGAATCTTCCTGTTCAAGATGACTGCAGTAAAATATTTCTCAAAAAAAAATAAATGATGAAACTAAAACGTAAACTTTTTTATTCTTATTTTCAACTTCGAAAATACCATTTGGTAAATAATGTTATAGAATTTATTGTAAAAACGGTACTCGGATGCACAAAAAACGTGGTATGTATGAAAAAAAAAAAAAAAAAAAAAAAAAAAAATGTACCATTAATTTTTTGTAACAACCTTCTTCACTAACTTTTTTATAACATTATAAACGTTGATACCATTTGGTAAAAAATTTCATAGGATTTTTGTATTCAAATATGCGAAAAAAATTTTGTGGTCCATATTAAAAAAGTGCATACATTAGGGTCCCCGTGTGGCATTTACTTAACCTTTATACCTGCCACATGTAAGGGTCTAAAAGTAACGATAATAGTGAATAGTTAATATCTTAGTCAAATGTACGGTGTAAGAGGATAAGTAACGGAGTAAAGTAAAGTGACGTTTCGTTTTTCAATGTTGGGTGGTAAAATCCTTGGTTGCAGCAGCGGCGTGGTCAAGTCTTTTAATTACGTCTCAATTGTTGCGTGCGTTCGGGCTTGTGTAACCAGTCAGTCTGTGAAGACAAATTTCATAGGTTAATTTGAGTCCTGACTGATACTTCTTGACAGCTTGAAAAATTTTAGGGCGTTTGAAGAATGTCCGAATTTTCTGTAAATTCATCAATAATTTAAGTGCATGTCCTTAAATTAGTTGTTTAGGTTTTCAACAATGCTTCCTAGTCAAAATTAATGTAAAATGTTATATACAACGCTACACATTCAGTCCAGGAAAGTCCTTGTTTAACCTAACAATTTTCAAGTTAAAAAATAATGATTTTGTTAATATTTCAACGACAGTGAATTCAATTTCATAACATTAATTTAGATTATTTGATTTTATTTATCAACAATTCAATTCAAATAAATTTTAAAGTCAAACTGAAAAAAAAAACTTCTTACGGAATTTTAAATTTCTTCACTTTACACTGAACTTAACGTATTTAAAAATGCATATTATTTAGTCCTGTTTAACTCTGCTGGACATAAATCAAAATAGTCAGGAATTGTTAAGTTACTGACAAGTTTCATCAGTAATCTTTCAGACTGATAAAAAAAATGCATGATACTGAAAAAAAAAACTGACACTTTTTCCAAATAAATAACCTGTGATAATTTCAAAACGTTACAGTCAAAATAAGTAACTTTGGATTCTCGTTAATTAGTCTGATTCACTTACACCACACTCGTGACTGCATTAATGACTGTCTTCGTCTGTACGCATACGCTTTCGCCGATCGTCATTAGTGTTGCGATCATTCGAGTTTCGCTCTTCTGCTTCCAAAACTTTCAGCCGAGAGCCATGAATTTCCTGCCCGTGCAGAGCCTTCAAAACAATTTTGTTATCAGTTTCTTGAAATTCGTGTACATTCATAATTCATTATTTTTAACGTTATTTCATATCGATCAATAAATAAAATATATACCTATTATGATGTATCATTTAAATTTTTTTCATTCCTTTTTTGTGTGTATCACTTTGATTACCTTTCCATGGGATTCATACCATCTCAAGTCAATTTATGATACATTATATGTGCAATGATTTCCCTTCCAAATTCATATTCAAAACATTTATACTATTTAAAGTATATTTATGCACTGGAAAATTCTCGATTACGTACTTCGATCGCTCTATTCGCACTCTCAACCGAAGCGAATTTAGCGTAACCACAGTTTTTGCCTTGCAGCATGTAAACGTCTATTAGATTTCCGAATCGACAAAATGCGTCTTTCATGGCATAAATTGGAGGCACCGGTGGACCACAGACGATGAAACATCGTTTGGCTACCTCTGCGTCTATGCTGGCCATTGGCAGCGTTGGAGGAAGTTTGATGCCGTGATCCAGAATCGAGCGATCTGAAAAACATTCCTCCGACATTGGATTATACAGTGAAAGCAAGGGAGGTTACATAAATGATTTACAAATAGGAAATAAGAAGTAACTCATCAAAAACAAAAACTCACTCGGCGCAGAGAGTCCAGCAGCGTGAATTAGCGAAGTTGCTTGGGCAATGGTTTCTGCGAGATGCGCCAAGTCTGTCCGGGCCGAGGCAAGTGCAGCAGCGGATGTCCCTGGTTGCGACGAATTTCTGGACACTGTCAAATCTGGTTTGACAATCAACCGATGTCCTGGCGGGTATTCGAAACCATGAAACTTTTCCTTGGCATAAGCAGCCGCACTTGGGTTCGTGTAAACAACGGAAACTTCCCCTCTTCGAGTTCTCGCATTTTGCGTAACCTGACAGTAGTCCATTCCAGGGACAATGTCAAACAATTTCCAGAGCTGATCCTGGTTCAGCCCAGGATGTGAAATCACTTGCAATCGTGTGTACCCCTCTGGGTTTGGGTAATTGGTGGCAATTTCCAAAGAGACGCTACTCCTTCCAAAGTTGTTAACATTTTCGTACGATTGCCCCAGACCATTGCTGTTAAAGGAGTCATTGTGTTCTGATCTTCGCTTTTTGGGATCAGCAAAGACTGCTTTGTATCTCTTGTCGCACTCCTCGAAAGCTCGAGCTGCGCTGGATACTTTCTTGAATTTCACATAGCCAAAACCTTTTGACTCGTTTGTGTTTCTGTCCTTGACAACGGTAGCGTATTCAATGGCTCCGAACCTGGAGAATTCTTGCTGGAGCTCTGTGTCTGTCATTGTTTTTGGTAAGACGCAGAACAGTCTTACCCATCTTTCTTCTTCGTTTGTTTCTCGCACAGATCCTTGGTCTCGGCTGGAATCATAGTTTGTCTTGTTTTTATCATTTATTTTCTTGTGGTAGAAGAGAAAAGCTTTTTGTATAAAAAGCGGGACTTGCATTGTATTTTACCCGAAAATGAAACAACTTGAGTAAGTGAATTTCAACTTGGTTTTTTTTAAAAATAGGACTCACTTGGATGCTATCATAACTTTTATTCTTCTGTTAGCTGATCCAAGATTCTTGCCATTCATTTCCTCTAATGCAACTGCAGCTTCTGATGTTTTTGAATATTTTATGTATGTCACACCTAGAAATTAATTTGAAAAACTGGTTATCAAGATTGCAATAGCTTAAATAGCCAGTGAAAATTACACTGTAAAATACAAAAGTTGCTTTTGGAAGAAACCTGAGAGCAGGTTCTAGCATGTATCAGAAAAATCTGGGCTATAATGAGTCAGAATATTCTTAAAGCCAATAAAATTTGTTGAGAAGTACGAAAAGTACACAGGAAATTCGAATGTACCCATGTGTCTTAATAATATGTATTCTATTCTATAATATAATAATGAAACTCAGTATGACAATATTTTAAATTTTTCATACATTATATCGACCTTGACTAACTTGAAAGAATTTTGTCAGTCTTGTATCAGAGCTCAAAAAATCTGATCCAGTTGGTGATTGGTTATAACAACTTAGTAATATACTTTTAATGTATAAAATGTAAAAGAATTAAAAATTAAGACCCTAGATGCTCATAAAAAACGAATCGATATTAATATTACTAAAATCCAGCAGTTTTCCTAGCTGCTAGTACATTTCATCAAGCGAAGCGATTAATACTTGTGCGAATTTTGATTGCTTCCTATAAAATTTTACTAGCTTCTAATGAAATTACTAGGCTGAGCCTAGTGTTTCAAGTTAGTGAGGCTCAGCCTAGTAATTTTCTGCGGAGATTTTTTACTGTGTGAAAGTTTTACCAGAAGCTCATGAAATTCGGGAAGATTATAAAATCACAGATATTAGAAAAAACGCTGTCTTGCATCAAAAGTTCGTGAGGCTGAGTCTAGTGATTTTTTAAGCGGACAGTAAGTTTTAGGGAAAAGTTCAAAATCTCTAAATTGAGCCTAGTAAAATCTCTAGCTTCTCATAATTTCGTGGAACCACCGTCGATATACAGTATGGATCACTAATCTGAATGCGAGAGATTTCATATTAGAAAAGAAAGGAGATAGTAGTAGATGCAGCAGGGTCGCCAGATTTTAACTGAAAAGCCCAAGATAATCGAGGCAAGAAAAAATATCGTTATTTGATTCTTTCCAAGTCGACTACATTAGCCTATGATGAATTGCTTTTCTTCTGTTTCACTTCCGCAAGGGTTCACATGGATTCTTAGATACTAGAAACTAGTATTTCTAGTATAGATACTAGTTTCTAGTATCTATGCATGGATTATTCGGAGGAGAAATATTAAAAGAATGAATGAATCAGCATGAATGGACAAAACAAATTCTTCAATTCTCGTCTCGAAAATAAAATTTTAGGTTAAGGACGAGTTTTCTTTATATTTCTCTAATATTCTCCAAACTTTACTCGCACATTGTTTTCAATCGATGAAACTTAGAACTACTTCAATCGATGGAAAAAATTATACAAGCCTCAACAAAAATGGAATAACAAAAGTTGTAAAAACAATTTATACAAATTTACTTTCATGATATGAATAATATGTAATTATTAGTAAGCTGTAATATAATTGATAAAAAATAATTTCAAAGAAAAATATAGGAAACGGTTAAAACATAATAATAATAATAATAATAATAATAATAATAATAATAATAATAATAATAATAATAATAACAAAAACAAAAATAATAATAATAATGATTCCAAAATCACAATCTTCATCACGAACGTTTGTAAATTTTGTTAAAAACAATATTTTCTACATCAAAAGCAAATGCTAATCATAAATTTCAGAATATTCTCTACGTACGTGGATAATGAACCTTTCAACTTTAAATTGCTTAAAGTTTGGAGAATTATAAGAAAACTTGTCTTTGACCTAAAATTTCATTTTCTAGACGAGAATTGAAGAATTTGTTTTGTGCATTCATGCTGATTCATTCATTCTCTTTATATTTCTTCTCCGAATAATCCATAGATACTAGCAGGGGCCGCCAACTCTTATAAAGAGTTTGGCAAATTCTAGTTTCTATTTGGCGGCGGTAGGCGGAGAAATAGCGCTGTCTTCGAATTTGCATCACGTTGTAGTCAGCTGTATTTTCGACATTTTGAGATCAATATTCACGTTTACAATAGTACAATTGTTTATTATGAGTTAAACTTTCCCAAAATGCCATAAAAGTGTGGGCCATACAAGTGTATGACATAAAATGTAACTTTTTTTTATTTTCTCAATATTTCATTCCAACAAATTCTAATTTATCCGCGGAATGCGAGCAATTTCCCATTGGCTGCAGCTCACATACAAACAAATATTAGTTCCAAAAGGCGTCCATAGATGGCGCTTATTTTCGCCACCGAATTAACACGGGAGTTGACGGCCCCTGGATACTAGTTTTTAGTATCTATGGATCCACATGAACCCATGCGGTAGTGAGACAGAAGAAAAGCAATTTATCATAGGCTAATGTAGTCGACATGGAAAGAATCGAATATCGATATTTATTCTTGCATCGATTATCTTGGGCTTTTCGGTTAAAATCTGGCATCCCTGAGATGGAGGTGGAGATATACATATACAATGTAAAAAATCTCGTAGGAAAATAATCACACCGAGTTTAGGAAACAATCCGACCTACCCTGAGTGTCGTAAAAAACCTAACCAAGATCGTTCATTTACGATAGGGTAGGAAATTAATGAGCAGCTCAGAAAATTCCTACCGGACATGTATTTGACCAGCTGATAGTTGTTTGACAAGTGGGTAGTTACTTGACTATAGGGTAGTTTATTGACTATACTGTTATATGTAATGTGTATCATAAATAATGGCAGCAGGAAGAAAAAAAAAGTCAAATATCCACAGATCTGTACAATCGACATAATTTATTACAAATTAAAAATGCTTTTGTACATGGTTGAGTGACGTATAACCTACAAATTGTAATCAAAAAATATGCTTTATGACATTATGTGCTGCACATTCAAGATTTCACAAAATTTTTTCGAAGCTTAACATTTGTCTACCCGGAAAATGATACAAAAAGAACAATGAGAAAGTTGAAAAATTATTTTATTTGCTTTTATATTACGTTGTCACTGATACGGTTAAACTGTCACTCACTTGCATAGCACTCATTGGATTTTAAAATCACTCATCGCATTTTCACTAACTTGATTAGTTCTTTACCTATGTCGGGTAGGATATTGACCAACCTATTGTCGATTTACGACCCGCTTATTGTTTTTACAAACGCATCGTTATTTTCCTAGGCATAGTAAAACCAGTACACTCAGTGTAGGTCGGATTGTTTCCTAAACTGAGAGTCGATATTTTACTACCTGGTAGCTAATATACTACCAGGAATTTTAATACCCACACTGAATGTATTCGATTTCCTTGCCTCTTGTTATTATCCTACTCCGTGTATGAAATAGACGACACTGAGTACTAAAATAATGTCCTACCCGTTAGGTTTTTGACGAGGTGATTTGCTACAGTGTAGACATAAGGGAGCTAGTATAAAAAGAAATGGATAGATGAAGTCCACCTTACTATTTCTTTCTATGTGTGAATGGATGCACAGTCGACAATAGCGATCCATAGGACAAGACGAAAATTACTGGACTAAGCATACTAATAATTAGGAGTGGCTAGAGATGTTCAACAGCACTTTTTACTGTGTTCATACTTGAAAAATTTATCATGCGAAACAAATTTGGGATTTTTAAATTCATTTTATTCCCAGTAAACATTCGTGATTATTCGTGATCATGATGACATACATGTATTTCCGCATACGCATGTCATCATGATGTCATTATGCTGTTATACGTCATATCATGAATGATATCATGATGACATGCATATGCAGAAACACCTGCATGTCGTAATGACATCATGATCACGAATAATGGGGTTGGTACATACCACCGAAACAAATTTAAAAAAAAAGCCCAAATTTGTGTCTTTCTTGCTTCTAAAATTGTCAAAGCTGTCAAATCCTGAAAAAATGTAGAACCCCTCAAACGGAAATTTTCATATGTACACTACAAATTTGGATTTTTTTCGATAAAAAGCGTTAACGTGCATCTGTCACCCTCCCCTCTCGGCCGCCATAGGACTGTCCCTCGAGCAAGCTTTCCGAGAATTGAGTGTACACAAGATACCTTTATTCTCGCCCGTCGTTCGGTCTTTTACGACCCAAATGTCCTCGATTTGGCCGAATCTCTCGAACGCTCTTCTTAAATCTTCTTCTTCTAATGATCGGTGGCATATTACGAAAAGCCGCGAATTCGGCGGATCGTCATTCCGCGAACGCGGGTCGGATTGGTCTCTGTAGTCTGTCATTTTTCACTAATACTGGTATTTAGAATATGCGTCCACGAACTTGGAAAAACTCACTGAAGGGAATTAGAGAATTTGACAGTATTTTGTTATGATTTTGCAAAGAATTACAGATGAGAGGCAATGGAATCACTGACACATTGACTGTCCGCTTGTGTCAATCACCCTAACTGTTCACACGAAATGGCGCCAATTTCAGAGCGTTCAAATGTGGGTATTTTTTAATGTTTGTATTGTAAGAAAAAACGCTTTCGTTATAACTTGGGCTACTATGCACACAGTAAAAAATGCAGATGAAAAAAGCTAGCCCCTAGTGATTTTTTTACTACGCTCAGCGCAGTAATTATAATATCACGAACCATTCTTGTGATTCGGACGCTAGTGACAGCTAGTGATTTCCCGCCAGTACGGATTCTCGAGGGCCAACCCCCGCCATCACTCTCTCTCACTCTTTCAGCTCTAAGAGAGTGAGAGAGAATGATGGTGGGCAATGGCGGGGGTTGAACTTCCAGTTCAGTTCGTTGTGGTTCATTGTGTTTCGTTGAGTTCGTTCAGTGGTACCACAGTTCACCACAGTTCACCAGTTCAGTCGTTGTTGAACAGTTGTTCAGTGCACGTCAGTGATAAGCAGTGATAAGCAGCGAAGAGCGAGCCAAGTCTCTCATTTCCAATACATATTACCTTCGATCCGGATTTACTCCAATATCTTCTCGTGAAATATCCCGTCGCGACCAGCAAATCGCCTACAGTACACTCCGTGAATCGGAAATTAAAAGGAAAAAACGTCCTCGCAAACAAACCTCTGGGTTCCTCCCAAGTGTGCGTTACCAGTGCGCGCGTGTGTAGTGTAATCCCTGGGCAGCGTCTCGAGATTCCCGAAAATCCCCGCCCCTGGACATTGCCCACTTTCGCGAAAACGGCCACAAAACAATTATTATCTGGATAAACTAATTATGTGGATTACATCTGCCAGCCAACAAATCAGCTGATATTGGCGACGTCGTTTCCTCGTATCGACAACCTTCGGTGAGTTTCGCAATTATTGTACGCACGTTTCGCCTATTTTTAATTGTGCCCAGCAGGGATAGGAATAGCAATCACTCTTTATCATGTACCTTAACCTCAATTTGTGCTCTTATCCCATGATAAGCAATTTCTCCTTCTCCCCCTCCCCTCCTGATTTTACCGATCGTCGAATTTCATCAGTAGGAAAAAAAGCTGGTCATCGCTTTATTATTCGACTTTATCATAGGCCTTGATCAGATAGCGTGAAAAAAAAACACGTTTTCTCGGGAAAGCGATTATATATGAATTTCCCAATGATTCTGGAAAGCTGGCGTAATGGGTTCTCGTAATGTCGGTAGGGGTTAATGCGTCGTTTTTTCGAACAAAGAAAATGTGTTTTTTTTTCATATTTATAAAGGCAATTTAGATTCAAGGGGGGCGGGGGAGGGGTATCTTTTCTCTCCTCGCTCGTAAATATGATGAATGACGAATCTTCCCCCCGCCCCCTTTTTCCGCCCCTCCCTCGGTTTGTGTATATAACAAGGGATTATAATAGCGAGAGTGGGGGGCTTGTTCGGGTTCTTCCGCGCGACTTCGGGCGTTTCCGCGAAACTTCGGCTGCTTTCTCGCGTCGACTCGATAAGATCATTGTGCATGCATTCGCGCGAGGGCATATATATGTATATATAAGCGAGATAACGAGAGATACACGTGTGTGAATCGACGTGTCCCCCTCCCCCCCCCACCCTTCGACCCTGGGATTGCGGGCTCAGGGACGTATGGGAAAACATTAGAGCCCTGGTAAAATAGTAGAAAGGAAATAAGGTTAATTTTTGAGAAATTGAAGTAGTCTTATTATCAGAGTTTGGAAAATTATTTGAAAGGAAATAGAAACTCCTCGTTATTATTACTACTTAAAGAAAGGTATGTTCCATAACTACACTTTACTTTTTGGAATAAATTGAATATAAATAACTAGAAATTGAAAAACTAAGGATACAAAAAATTTTAACGCATTTGTGGACTCATTCTAGAAACTGTGCATGTCGGATATAATAAAATGGTTTGAGACGATAAAAGATTAGAGGTGAGCTCTGTATGGACAATTTTATTGAGTAAGGAAAATTATAAAGCATTGGTTGATCTGTACTTTTGACCTTTGGGAAAAAATGAGTCAGCTTGTTCGAATTTTCATATTTTTTCATGATCAAAAAATGTATCAATATGACATTTCAATCAATGTTAGCCGCTAAGAATAGTATATTTCTTCACTAGTGTGGAAAAGTTCTTTTTAACGAATCTGAGCGTTGTAATCAGATGAGTTAGAAAAACTGTTTCACACTAGCTAAGGATGATACTTTATTCAACGTGTGAAAATGCGAGTTTTTTTTGGAAAAGTAGCCTCCTCCACACGGTGTTTAATAAAAATTATTTTTTGGAATTATGCTATTTCAATAATTTTATGCAGTGGAATACAAAGTTGATTGAATTTTTTGTACTTGAGAAGATTTTTATGTGCGTGAAGTTCCAAATGTTTGAAATTAAACGAAAAAAATTTATATCTTACTATCATCAGAGAAAAAAATTCTCTAGCTGCTTTTGAACACTTTTTGGTTGTAACAACAAACATGATGCTCCCCAAAAAAATATTTGTCACACTTCCTATCATAATAAAAAATAAAAAAATTCACATTTTTTTATTTTCGTTTAATTTTAAAATGTTAAGAACTTCAGGTACATAGATTTTTCGGGAAATAGAGTCTGTGTAGAATAACTTTTTCTGTAATTTTCTTTGTTACTTTTTCAGTTTTTCTACAATTTCAACGATTGTTCAGTATTTATGAAAATATTTGTATTTTTTCAGAATGTATAAAATGTTACAGGATTTTTTAGTATTTGTATATATTTTTAGCATTTTTATATAAATTTTTATATGGATTTCGAGAATTTCGAGCTCTGACATTCCAAGTTCAATAAATTTTTCATGTTTCAATTATTTTTTCAGAAAACAGTGTCTCAAAGGATTCTTATTTCAATCAGTATTTTTGGTATTTCTTTAGTTTGTTAATAATTTGAAGTATCATTCAGTATTTTTAAACCTTGCTACATACATTTCTGGAATTGCATGCTCTACTTATTAAAGTTGAATAAATTTTCAATGTTACATAGATTTACCTTTTTTTTTTTGTTTATTTATGTATTTTCTATGTGTATTTTCTAGCATTTGAAAAAAGTTGTGAAGTTTTTTGTTTTTGTTTTTTCAAAGATATCTCTTCGAATTTCTAGAATTGAAAGTTCCAAATGTTTGAAGTATTTCGGTCAATTTTACAGAAAACAGTTTTTTTCACAGATTTAGAGAGCTCTCAATATTTTTATTATTTTCTACAGACTTTCAAGGTTTGAAAAATTTGTAGAAGGTATTTCTATGGACTACTAAATACATATATTTTTAGAATTCAATGCTGGAGAAATTGAAGTTTCATAATTCTTGGAATTACACAAATTTTTGAAGAATCTAGTATTTTTGGTATTCTTCGTTCAATTATTTGTATTCATTGAACTCAATAAGGTTTTCTAGCAGGATCAATAGATTTTAATGATCTTGCTATATATTTTGACCATTTTTATGTAGTTTCATGTAGATTTTTAAAATTCCATGCTTGGAATGGCGAAAGTTTCCAATGACAAGTGAAAAAACATATTCTTTGTTGATATTTGTACACAAATTACTTATATTTCACTCTGTTCCATTAAAAATTATAAATATAGAATTTTAATTTGAAAATAAAGACGTTGAAAATTACTTACATCTCAGTTCCAGAAAATTTCTCAAAAGGTTACAAATTGTTCCATAAACTTAATGAGATTGATGAACGTAACATTGAATAAATAAGGGAATTTTCGTTACTTGTTAATTAATGTGACACACTACATTACTGTCGCAGTAAAAATGTAACGTTTTAGAGTAATATGTTACTTGTAATGCATTACTTCCAAAACACGGATAATTATTATTATTATTATTTCATTCAAAATACCTTCAATGACAGTAAGATAAGATACAAATAATTTACTATTATTAAACAGTTGATTTCTGAGATAGCTTATTTGTCAGTACAGTAGATCTCCATATGGTGAATTTCATAAAATTATATGTATAAAAAATAACTCATATAATTTGCAATTCATCCAAATTAGAAGACTCTAATTCTCTGTGTTCTAGCAATTTGTGTTTACATGGGCGCAGATTTCAGAAAAAAAAAAAATTCAAAAACAAAGCCATTGAATGAATGATAAAAATCGGCATTGCAAATGCATGCACTCGCGCACACTCGCGCTTTCTTTGTCATATCTGCTCGACATGAGTATTTATTGCTTCTCTTGGAGAGTGATGCACTCTGTGATTTTTTCTTCTCGTTTTTTCTTCGTCTGATTTTTTCCATATGCAAAAACACCTAGATACAATGACGAGAATTAACCTTGTTGCTTGGTAAACAAGTGTAATTGAACAAACTGCTTTGAATTACCTGATCAATTTTATTCTAGTGTTTGGGACTGTTGACGTAATGCAGTTTGAATAAATAAAATAAAAGAAAGGAAATTTTCGTGTTTGATCTTGGGTGTGGTTGAGTTTTTGGGGAAAATTCTTGTGGAGCTTTGAAATTCACAATTTTAGAATTTGTTTCTGTACTAAGAAGTTGATGTACACTGAAATCTCACTTATATCATCTTTCTCACTCTACTCTCAGTTATATCCGAAAAATCTATTGAAATCAGAGATGAAATGAGGTTCCAGTGTATATTTATAATCATAGGGCAGAAAATGGCATTGCACGCTCATGAGGGTAAAAAAATTTTTGAAATAAACATTACGCCTATTTTGAAAACGCGGAAATGAAACGCCGAGGAGCATCTTTGGTCGGCAAAGGTTGTTCTTGTTCTCGTGAACAAAAGGCGGCGATAAAAATGTAATAAGGCATTTAACAACCGGCCAACGGCACGTTGTGCATGACTCACTTGGACTCGGAAGACTCGCGACAGACGAAATTTCGAAATTTCTTTGTTTAATTTTCCCCACCCCAAATTTTTCACGTTTATCCCACTTTTCGTTTGACGCTCGAGGCCAAAGTAAATACGCGCGAATTATTTCTCGCGATGTGCATTGGCACGCGCTCAATTTTGCCAATTCACCATTTTTACGTGGTTTCTTTCCTTGAAACTTGGCGCGAAATGAAAAGATCGAAAACAAAGGTTTTTGTTGAAATAGGGAACTTGACGAAAAATATCGATACGTATTTTTATCGTTTTTTTATTGATTGAGAATTGCAGGAGATACAGAGGGTTTAAAATGTGGAGCGGGGGGAGGGGGTGACGTCAAGATCCTATTGTCTTTATATGGACGGTGACGTCATGTCATTTTGTTAAATCTCTGTATCTTTGGAAATTTCCAGTCTATCAATAATAGAAAAAATACGTGTTGGTTTTTTTAAATCTCTGGTTTACATCTAGAAAGGTTTCACAAAATTTTGTCGAGTCAAGTTCCCTATTGTTGTAATGTATTGTAATTTATTGTAATATATCGTGATCTTGTTACTTTGTGTATTAGAAATATATGAATACAATTCTAGCATATTTATCAATAATTACAAATAAATAAAATAACAAGTACAGGGTGATCCAAACTAACCTGGATACCCGAAAAATATAGATTCCTCGTGGAATTACAAGACTTTTCTATCCTTTGCTATTTTCCAAAAAACTCGAAATTGAAAAAGTTATCGAAGCTTAAAATTTAAACAATAAAAGCCCTCTACCGACGAGTGGGGGTCAAATTCACCGAAACACATTTTTCCTACATTTTTTTCATATTTTTCTGAATAAAAAAGTCCTTTG
Organism: Platygaster robiniae; assembly: GCA_028476575.1. NCBI lineage: Eukaryota > Metazoa > Arthropoda > Insecta > Hymenoptera > Platygastridae > Platygaster > Platygaster robiniae. Next base: position 1,543,873 of record CM052022.1, read on the forward strand.
TCACTTTTTACAAAACTCCAAATCAAAAAAGTTATTCAGGTCACAAGTTTTAACCAATCAGGTTTCTTAGATTTTATGCTCAAATAACTTTTTTGAATTTTAGTTTTGTAAAAAGTGGCAAAGGACTTTTTTATTCAGAAAATTGGGGAAAAAAAAATTTGTTTCGGTGAATTTGACCCCCGCTCGTCGGTAGAGGGCTTTTATTGTTTAAATTTTAAGCTTCGATAACTTTTTAAATTTCGAGTTTTTTGGAAAATAGCAAAGGATAGAAAAGTCTTGTAATTTCATGAGGAATCTATATTTTTCGGGTGTCCAGGTTAGTTTGGATCACCCTGTATATATATTATTGTACGTGATGAAATCTTTCATGAAATGGACCGATGCTTGAAAAGCTGGTGAGATTCTGCAGAAAGCATAAAGAATACCTTTTTTTGAGCATCGGAAGAATAATGGGAACGAGGAATTTTTGAGCGACCCTGAAAGGTTATTACCTCCGAGTTCTTTGATCCCCCGAATTTCCAGCGTGTGCCAACTGAACGGAAAGATCAGGAAACGCGAGGAAAATAGTGCAAAAGCGTGTGGTTGGGAAAAGAAAAAAAGTGTTTGGCGTGTGGTTAGAGACTAATGATGATGGGGTTTAAACTGTAGGCAATTGAACGTAATTTTGGAAATAGAAGAGGCTCTCTGGCTGGACCGTTAGTTTTGTATCGGAGAAAGTGGAGTTCGAACTGGTGTGTATGTAAACTCGTTTCATACCATCGAAGGATGCTGATAAGGCAAAAAATTAATTACTAGATCGTGCATTTGTTGAAAAATAATAGTTCTTTTGTAGGTTGGAATTTGCCAAATAAGTGGTATTTTCTCCATTTACAAAATTTGCATCGAATGACAGTGATTTTTAATCTTCAAATATCTATCCCTTTACACGTTTTACAATAGAATTCATATTGGAGAATTTCGAGTAGTATAATAGTATGACAGAAAAAATGGTATGCAAATATCAGTAAATAGTTTCAAATAATTTTTGAAATTATGATTATATATTAACATGTTCGAATTTTAAAAAAGGAGTATTATGGTATTGATGAGTTCTTTAATTTTTCATGCATCTAAATTGACATCTTTAAGTCTCTCATAGAAGTTACATAAAATAAACAAAATTTTTTTTCAGTCTCAACATTCATGCTGCGCGACTTTTCTAGACTGATAAAAGCCTTGCGAATTTTCTACAATTTATTTCATTAAAAAATTGAAAATATCTGTTTTATTATTTATATGCATGATAATCGAATCCATTGTTCACTGGTCCAATAATTCAATGATAAATAAATAACACCATGACCAGTCAAGAATTGACTGCTCATGGTGTTATTTATTTATGTTTATATGCATGATGTTAATTTATTTCATCGTAGTTTGATTCAAAATATACAAACATCATTCTTTATCCAAACAAAAAGCTTATTTTGTAATTTTTTCATTTTTAAAATGAGTGCTAATGCACACTGAACTTTTACTATTATAAATAGCAAATCTTTTACATTTCTCAAGTTTTTATTTGTCTCTTTTTTAATTTTGAATGCTAAGCTTCATTTTTCAACAAAAGTCTTCATTTGTGTATATTTTTACTTAAGGGTTCCTCATCTTCAAGACTCACGTCAAATCGTAAGAAAAAAAGGTTGAAAAACTTGAATCTTCAAAATTTGAAAATACCTTTCTTTGGTATATTTTCATATTGAAGTTCACCTCTAATATTGCTAATCACAATAAACTGTTATTTAAACAATATATATTCCAAAAGTTACAATTATGTCATTCGAGTTTTAAAATATCGAATATTGACTTATTCTCATACTGACGTGTGATTTTTTCATTTTCTTCATGTTTGAAGATAAAAATTTCAAGTTGATATTTAACTTTTTCACCTAGCGTTTCAGCTATTGAAACTTATCATTTGAAAGTTTGATTTTATTGAATTTTATTATAAATGTATGTATTTGTTAAAATTTGAAAGTTGACACTGTTGAATCTCTCTGATTGTATGGTTAAAATTGCGCATTTTTCAATAAAAAAAGTCGATGGCTAATTGTTTATAACAGTTTCTCCATTAGGACGATCCTAAAAAAATTAAAATGGTTGACTTACAAAATAAAACATAGATTTGTCTGTTTATTTTCATTTTTGGTAAAATTTTTTGAATTTTAGGAGGCGTTGTGACGCTTGAAAACCTGCCTGAGCACTGAGAAAAATATATAGTAATTATTACAATACTGTATAGTAAACGGGAATCACTGTGACGTATTGTACTTTTTGCTAGATAATATATAAATTTTTGAAATAACGTACTGTAAATATTGACAAATTATATTGTAGTTATAGATATATTTTGTTGTAAAAACTCGTATACATCTTCCGTTTTCTACTATACTTCTTGTACTTTTTGCAATATCATATTGTTATTTCTATTAATCCAGATTATTGAAAATTCCATACAGCTTTTTGAGTATGCATATCTGTATAGGTTCTTTTTGCAATATTTTCGTATACTTTATAGGTTTCTAGTGCATCATATTGTAATATGATAGTTGAAAAAAAAAAAAAAAAAAAAAAACTGGATAAAAGTAATGTAGTTCCTTTTTTTTACGATGTATGGTAAAAATTACAGTTTGTATAGTAAAAATTGCGTTTTAAGATTTTAAATTTTCCGAAATTATACGGTAAAAACTAGTGGTGTGCGGGATTGAGATTTTAGGGGGTCGGGAAATTTTGCATCGGGTCGGGACGGGATCCCGAGTTTTTCGGGAATCCCGAAAAATTCGGTAGTTCAGAAAATCGCAAGAATTCCGAAAAATCTGGCTATTTTCAAAATTCCTAGAATATTGTGACTTCAGGATTATGAGAAGCATACAAATTTCTGCTCTGAAATACGAGTAGCGAGTAGCGAAACGCTATTAAATGTGGCAGAGTTTCGAACCACAGAGAAATATTGTTTTACGTACCTCTGGCATAGAAAACTCGTTTCTCGTCCAGTTCAAAATCTCTAAACTCGTTTTCCAGCCCTCGGTACGTAAAATACCGTACGTAACTAGGACATACATTTTTTATTACTTATTAATTTTTTATTTACACTCGTAAAGAAAAAATTTATGTCCTAGGTACGTAATATACTATTACTTCTGTGATTTTCTGCAATCTTCGAGAATCGGTCATCGTTGTAATCCAATAAATCGAAAAAAAAAAAATTGAACTGTACCCAAGCATTTGAAGTGTAATATTGCTCTCTAAGTATTTTTTTTCTCTCAATTTAATTCTCTTCGTCACGAATTAAATCGCAAATTTGTATCAAAATACTAAATTTACAGGATTTTTGAAATGCTATCATTGCTCTAAAGAGAATTTCAAATTTTACAATTTTTGAACTAAAATCCGGAAAGAAAAATTTGTTAATAAATGTAAAACTTCAAATTCTGATTAAATAACTAAGCAATTAAACAATAACAAATGCATGCGAAAGTAATGAATTTATGACCCAGAATTGTGAATTAAAAATTCACCTAACTAATTTCGACTAATTTGAGATAAATTATCTAGCTTTTTTAAATTCATCGTCAATTGTTCTTGAAAATTTTTTCATCGGGTTCGAAACAAAATAAAAGTCCAAAACAAATGAAGAAAATAACTAAATTATAAAAGTATTCTAATCTTGAAGTATTTGATTAATCAGTAATGAAAGTTTTAAGAATACAAAAATTATCAGTTTCGATGTTTTGTATGAACATTGTTCAAAAATATTAATTACTTGCGCCCGACAACCGAATTTACTGCAATCATATGAATTTATATTGATGAAGGAAGAAATTTCATTTTACCATTATGATTTGTTATTGCTTCGGATTAATAAGTTTCTGATGGACATTTTTTTGAAGTAAAAGATCTAACTTTAATTGAGGAACAAATGAATGGAACAACGTCATACACAAGAAATGAACTGTCCAATGACTAATAAAATCAGTAACATAACTAACGAAACAAAGAAACTTTTGATCGAAAAAGATTTGTCATCGTAATATTTTGGAAGATTCTTTATAGTTAAAGTTTTACTTATCAACAAAAAATCAAGTTTTTATCGCTTAGAAAATATATAAGTATAGCGAAATTATTTGGTTCTTGAATTTTTCTAAACTATGTCTGGAAAAATACTGAAATACATACGGATATCGTACAGGAATTTTTTTCAGCCTATCAGTAGATAACCTGGTAACTAAGATTCTCATAACTTCTACATATATCTACGAATTTCGAAATTAGAGAACATTTTTGGATTGTCGTATTCCGAAATATTCGAGAATCTTAAAAAGTTCGGGATTCCCGCACACCCCTAGTAAAAACTGACATACATATTGTAATTTGTACAGTAATAGCGGTTTTACTGTATAATATTGTAATGAGTAAAATAAATATCGCAGATTTTACAATACCGTGCGTGTTTCTTGTAACCGGACACTAGATTTGGCGTTACAATGGGTTGGTACACCTGGATCTAGTTGGTACCTGTGGACACCTGTGTACCAACCCATTTTAACGCTAAATCTAGTGTTCAGTTTCAAGAGACACACACGATATTGTTGTAAAAACTACAATGGTATTGTAAATATTGCAATATTACTCTAACAATTACAATAATATTGTACTTTTTACAATATATACGGCAGAAAGTACAAGATTTTTTTCTTAGCGAGGCTTTGCCACTGGTGTTAATGTATTGTTCTTATATTTATACTAAATAATATGGTAATATATTTATAATATTTTAATAATACTTACATAGATAATGAATTGAATACAATTTTTGCTTATTTATTAATATTTATGATTGCATCAACTTTATACTCGATAATGCCTCTGTTGCGCAGAAAGGGGCCGATCGCCCCCCCCCCCCCCCTAGCTCTGGAAAAAATGTGCTTTTTACTTATGTAAATGACAGTTGATGACAGTGCTTTACTCTCGGACAACTGCAAAACAAAACAGAGTGGGTTATTTCTTTATTGTTCAAAATAGCGTACAATTTTTAATTATTTATCACTACTTGCATTATTTAAAAAAAAAAAGATTATGCCCCCCCCCCCAGGCAGATACCTGTATCCACCACTGCTAAGTCACACATAACGTTGAAAATTCTATCAGAATATCATGTAAATTGAGCCTTATGGCATGGTGTGACTTTGTCTGTTATTCCGGGTAGCCATAGAATTATTTCCTGAAAATAATGATAACGAACAATTTTAGATCTCTGCACCAGCACCTTTACTTTCGCGGCCCTGCATGTAAGCCATGTAAATTCGATCTTGAAGACGCATTCACATTGTTTTTTTTTGTTTTTTTTTGTTACAAGCGCATGCATTTCGTGTGTATTGTATGCGAACCGTGTGAACGCGACTTTACGCCCCCCCCTCTCCCGTACCTCCCCTCCCCCTCGCTCTATCTCTTTCTCTCTCTGGCGCTGCGAATTGCCTCCGTTTGCGTCGTCTTGTCCGCCCAAAGTCCGTGTTCCGTGTGGCCGTCACTGCCACCGCCGCCATCGTTATCAGTTCTCCTCCGTCCGTCTTTCCTCCTTCGTCGTTTCAAGTCACGTACAAAGCTTGTTTTGCAAAAGCTCCGCTTCGCCGTCGCATGTGAGCGAAAAGAAAACTCGATCGCGAAAAAAAAAACAATCCATCTTTCGCTCTCTCCTCGCGCTCCGCTCCCATCGCGAGTGTCATTATCGCCAAACGTCAAAAGTCTCGGGGTTTAATACCAGAGAAAAAGAGAGAGAACGACAAAGTGAAACGAGGGGCGAGAAGGAGAGGGAGCGAGAACAACAAATAAGCGAGGAAACGCGTATAATAAAAAAGGGCGAAGAGGCAAGGCGTGTATTTACGAGATAATACGTTGGCAAAAGACGCAGCGAGCGACGTACGAGTGAGCGAGAAAGAGATGGAACGAGCGAACGGCCGTGTCAGCGCCTTTCGAGTGTCGCTCGGGACTTGGTGATGCATCCATTCGGCGTATGTAGGAAAAACGCGGATTTCACGGGTATGTAGTCGCCGTGCACGCGTTTTTGTTGTTATTTTCGGCCGTTTTCGCGGCCTCGTATCGCGTGAAAAACGACCGCGACCCCCCGGGGTTGCAGGGCAAATTTTTTTTCTCTCTCTCTTTCGCCTTCGCGACGTGCGAGCGGAGAGGGGAGGAGGAAAGTGTAAAGGACCCCGCACAATGTAAGTGTGAAATCGGGATTTGACCCGTGGTTTTTTTCGTCTGGTCGTTTTTGGTTTTGGGGATTTACCGGATATGTAACGCGAGTTGATGGGGGGTCTTTTTGTGTTCTTTTATTTTCTTTTCTTTTTGTCATTGTTCCGAAGTGCGAATGAAAGGACAGGGAGGGGGAAGAGTGATATTCAAGAATGACGGATTTTGATTTGTCATGGGTGTGAGATCTCTTGTAAAATGTGTAAACGTGAGTAAGGTTTTTTTTTTGTTTCGTCAGAGGTTGAATAGTCGACGTATATTTTCTGGTATTTTTTTTTTTTTTCGGTTTTTATGATATTGTTGAGGAGTGAGAGGGGGGGGGGTGATTTTATGAAAGAGTTATGTTTTTGGGTTTGTTTTTATTTATTTAGAGGAAAGAAAGAAGGTTTGAACATGGTGGTATATAAATAGCTTTCATTGTTGCTAAATATCAAAAATTGCAGGATTGGGGTATGAAAAAGTATTTTTATACATAATGGGAGGTTCATGAATTTTTGTTAATTTTTATCTGTAGTAGATACAAAACTGTTTGTGTTTTACTAAAAATGTAAAATTAGAACAGGAATGTTGAATTGATGTTTTATTATATTCAATGAAATTTTAGCAAAGATTTAAGATAATATAATATTATTGTAAAATGAGTTTGGTCGTTTATTTTGTTTTTCAGTAAGTTATTCAATTTGTTTTTTCACTATCACAATTTTTTCGAGTGATTGAAAAATATGTTGCATTCTTGTTATTATTGTTGTTGTACTGATAATTATTATCATCATTAATATTATTTTTTTGTAATTATATTTAATGATATGATCGTTGTTGCTGAATACAAACACACCAAAAACATGTATACGCAAACTGGCGAGTTGGCGAAGTGATGCATGTAGTAGTTTCAAATCTACCGTAAAATCAAGTTAATAAATATGATTAAAAAAGCAATGAAAGTAATATCAAAAATTTTCATATTTTCCTACATTGTTTCTCATGACTATGTCAAGTAATAATGAATGAAATATACTTAAATTTGCTTCTTTTAATATTAGCTAAAAGCTTACAAAAAAAACCTGGAAAATTACAATTATAAACTCACATTTCGTTATCTAATAACGATTCAGTGAAAAAAATTATTGTTAATTATTAAACAATGGAAATTAACACTATCCACAGCAACAAATATGAATATATTTTTAAAGAATAGTTTAATAAATATGTATCGCAAAAATCGACTAGTTTCGAATCTCCTGTAGGTTCAAACCTCCCTAGTTTCCCCTATCGAGGGATTTGGATTATTTTAAATATACTATGCAATGTGGAATCATGTATCAACGTGATTTTTAAAAGTTATAAGAATAAATGGAATTTATACATACTGTGAAGAAAATAAATGTATAATCATACATACAACGTGAAGGGTATATGAAAAGCTCATTGATTTCGTTGAGTAAATGAATTTTTTCTCCATTTGCACCGTGTGTCCCACGGGAAACTAGACACCTGAGTTGAGGTTGGTAGCACTGATACAATGCTTTTCTTATAGAATCAGTGCTACCAACCTAAACTCAAGTGTCCAGTTTCCCGTGGGACACTCGGTATTGGTTTTTTTATGTTATTAATTTTTATCTCTATAAAAAAAAAATTTATTCAATCATACGTATTTTATTAGTGATTGCTTGGGTTCATTTTTATTTTTTTAGCTTTCTGGATTGGTATTTTGATTATAACCCTAATTTTTGTACATTACTCTTATTTCATCAACATATAAAAATGGGCCACTAGTGGCTTTTGCGCATCCATTTTAATATAGAAAGAAAAGGAAATGAGCTACTGCCAATTCCCCTCTTCGTCTGACATTTTCTGTTCATTAGGTGTCTTTGACTTGTCATTGGTCACTGCGTGAAAAGAGAAAGACATGTTATCTCCTTTTCTTTCTATACTTTTTCTACTCGCACATTCTGACTGGAGGTCGATGTCTACTGAAACTACTGAATTTGTTATTCTGTTATTTAATTTGTTTTTATTTCTATATTGATTATATTTATTTAATTAGTCAGTTATTTATTGATTTGTATTTTTTTGGGATTGAGTTTATTTTCACTGTTTTCATCTTGGAAATTGGTATTTTGATGATCTAATTTTTTTTTGGATTTTATTTTATTTATTTTCATTGCTGTATTGATTTCATTTCTTTATTTATTCGTATTTTTATATGTATATTATCGATTTAACGAGTTTCAAAGAAATCAACGAAAATATTAATTATTCCTAATGCAAATATTAACAGACAATTTCTGGAGGTTTCGAATCATGATTAAAAATTGCAGATTTCTATAAAAATAAATTTATATATGTATATTTGCGAAAATGTATATCAAAACTAGATTACTTTACTCTACTTTTTATAGAACAAAATTATTTTTTGAAATCGAAGAAAGTTTCTGAAATAATTCAACACTAGTAAATCAATGAATTTGTTGAATGAAAAAGAAATGCTGTAAAATATGGATTCATAAACATATTAAATTAAGATGTTAGTTTAAAATTATGGAAACTGCAGAGAAGTATATGAGAATACAATAAACTATAATTAATAACAGAAATTGAAAAAGAAAATGTACTAAATTTCAAAATGTGTCCGAAATGATTGTATAAAAATATTATAAGACGTATTTTTGAAAAATATGAAAAAGGACAAATAACATATTAGACATTTAAAAATTTATACATACTTTAAAAACAATGTGTGTTAATGAGATTGTATACGCTTTGTTTTGCAGAATTGGTCAGTCCACGACTAAGTTAAAAATAATAAACGGATAATTAGCAAAAAGGAGAAAATGGAACGCGAGTCAAATCCAATGCAAGCGTTGTGTCGAAGTGGTTGTGGTTTTTACGGCTCCCCGGCAACAGACGGCCTGTGCTCCCTCTGTTTCAAGGAAAATTTGAAGAAAAAACAGCAGCCCCCGGTCTCGGCCCCGACGTCCCAAAGCAGCAACAACACCTCGGCCGGCAACTCAGCTGCGGCTGTCGCCGCGGTCGCCACCTTACAGAACACCTTTGCCACGAGTAGTAGTAGTAATAATAGTCCGGCCTCCACGGCTACGGGGTCGACGACGACCGCCCAGCCCACCATTCCTATCATACCTCAGGTCACCTGCGATTTGCCCGGACCTAAAGAGGTAATTAAGAGCATTAAAATGCTCCTGAAGTTTCAAACATTTATGAAAATAATGAAAACAAAAAAAAACCATTGATTTTTCATGTGAAAATAATAAGAATTCATAAAATTCTTAATGAGATCAATCAAAGTATTATCTATACGGATCGATCAATATCGATAAAATTTATCGATTTTATCGATATTCGATTTTCTTGAAAATGTCTGGAATTTGTTTTTATGATCATTGAAAATTTGCTGTGCTTTTGTTTTTTTGTTTCAAAGCTAACCTTTTCGGTCTTTCTGTCAAAATTGATGATAAAAAAGTGGAATCAATAAATAAACATTCACAAATGATGAGAAAATAAGGAAATTGTAAAAGGATAGTGTCGCGTGTTTCAGGCGAGCAGAGACGAACAGGAAAGCGATATAGTAATAAGCGGCGCGACGGCGGAAGCTGGTTCCGTCAGCAGTGGTGACGCCGACGACTGCTTCGATGGAAAAGAGACTGATAAAGATCCCAAAAAGAAAAAAAACCGTTGTGCAGTATGTCGCAAGAAAGTTGGATTAACTGGTGAGTTTTTATGATTAAACAAATTTTGAAAACCAAAATTGAATTACATACCAGAATGCTTTTCTCTTGAAAGTTTTTTTTTTTTTTTTTTCGAATTTATTATATGAAATAGAAATAGTGTATGAAGAAACGAAAATTTAATTACATTTTCAATGATATTCCCTAAAAACTGTTAAGTTTGATTTTTTTTTTAATTCATCATATTATAAAAATGTGTAGCAACTCATTAAATGTATGTCTACATACAGAACTGAATATTTCAAGTTTTTTTTGCAATGTGATAATTATTTTATTCAAAAGTGTCGACTAAGCCTGAAAATTACAGTTTTATAAAAAAATTGTTATAATAACCTTGAACTTGATTTTCATAAAAAAATTTTGAGGCATTGAGGCAAAAATTTTGGTTTGGCATCCTGGACTTTGTCCAGGATTTGATTCTATGAAAGTATTAAAAATATTTTCAAATGGTTGAGTATGTACATTTAAAGAACAATCAAGTAATTTATTTAGTATTGTACTTATTATTATGATGGTTGAAAGGAAAGTTGAAGATGTAGAATTGAATTTTTGAATCCAATATAGAAATTCATGAAATCAAAATACTCGAAATCTGAAAAATAATATATGCAGGTATTAATTTCTCAAGTTATTGAAATTAATAATGTGTCTAAAAGATTTCTAGAACATCGAATTATAGATTTGCATATTAGAAATCTATCAAAATATCAAAACATCCTTCAAATAGTCTGAAATAAATGAATAATATTTAAAATACTGTAAATTGTAAAAATCTGTGAAGGTAGTAGTGTTTTCTGAAAAATTAACTTAAAATAATCAAATTGTTAATAACTTTGTAATCTAGACCATCGAATTCCAGAAATCTATAGAAATTCATTATGAAACAGAAACCCGTGAAAATAAAAGAGAATCCTAAGAAATTTCATCAATACTGAGAAATGTATGGAGAAAAATTGAAATATTAGTAGTCTATGAAATAATTAAATTCGACTTAGATTATTCTTGAAAATCAATAAAATTACTAAAAATCTGAAAAGCTTTAAATATTATAGTGTGTGATTTTAAAAATTTTGATTGAAATCTAATATAAAAAAATCAGAATATCCTTCAAATCTTATAAATACTGAAGAAATCTGAAAAATAGTAAAAATTGTAAGGATCTTCAAAATTTATAATTGTAGAGCAGTGAATTATAGAAACCTGTATGAAATTCATCGAAATACTAAAAATCTACTTGAAAAACCAGCTGTCCATGAAACACTATAAATTCATTTCAACATACAATTTACTCAAAAATTTCTTAACATAAAAAATCTTGAAAACTATGAATACTGAAGCATCGAATCTAAGAATATTCATCAATGTCCAATCAAATACAAAATCATCCTAAAAATAGTGATATAAATATTTCAAAATGGATGTTTTAGTGATAAAATGAAAATAATTCAGTAAATGAATAAATATTGTTATATTCATCAATCAATCTATAACAGTATGTATAATATTTTATAAAATATTTAATAATATTCACTAGTTGATATATTCACTTATTTATTTATACTTGTTAATAAGTACATGTAATTATAAAATATAAAGTAATCATCAAATACTAAGATATATCTGTGGCTTTCCGCCATAACAGACAAAGTCACTTGTCCCATGAGGCTCATTTGACATGATATTCTGATGAAATTTTAAACGTTATGGCATGTGTGACTTTGTCTGTTATGGCGGGAAGCCACAGGTATATTTCAATACATTAATAAATTCATTAATTTCATTATTGGTAAATTATTTTTTAATAAGTAAATCTATAAATAGTGTTATTAATACTGAGCGACAGCAGAAATGAGATATTGTAATTTTATTAGTATAAAGTGACATTTCACAGCATAAAAGCTTGAGAGTCGAAAGTTAATTCTGTATATGTCATGATGCTAAAATACATATTTATTTATAAATTTAAAAGAATATTTATTCTTATATACGTTGGAACTTTTGCCGTTTGATTTTCGCCCCTTCTCACTTATCAAAAATTTCATCGCAACAAGCCCAAATAAATTTTAAACATCACAAAGTAAACTTTATTCTTTTCGGCGTACTGAGAAACGTCATTGGCGCTTGAAATATATTCAAAACTGATAAGAACACTTTGTAAAATGATATACTGATAATCTATTTCTTCTTTGTCTCAGGTTTCGAATGTCGCTGCGGCGGACTCTTCTGCTCGGTACACCGATACAGTGACATGCACGACTGCTCCTTCAATTACAGAGAAATGGGCGCCCAAGAAATACGGCGCAACAATCCCGTCGTCGTGGGTGAAAAAGTGCAAAAAATTTGAACTCTTTAGCGTGTAGTCGTTGGGAATAAAAAAGGTTATATAACTATATAAACAAGCAAAAAAAGTATATTAAAAGAAAAAAAATGGACAAAACACGCCGACATACACAAGGACACACACGCATACACATGAACACGAGGGTCGACATGGAAGAACACATGGAAGAAAGCGAGATGAATTATATTATATAAACTATATATATCTCTGACAGCTGATCGCATTCCCAAAATAATTTAACGAGGAAATGGGAGTGCGTGAGGACGAAGAGAGTGCGCGTTGTGCTTTTCCAATGTAATAAACGAAGAAGAAACAGAAACAACAAGGAATAACGATTATTAATTGCGATGACGAATTTTCGAGCGTGCGAATGTGTTGACGTGTGTGTGTTTGTGTCGATGCGCGTGGTGATTTTGTGAATGCGAGGGAACGGTGAAAAGGGAACTAGATTTTTCGTTTTGATTTCTTTTTTTTGTGTTTATTTTGGAAAATAGCAGCAGGCCACGCGGGTTGTAAGGGGGCAGGTTTCTTGTTTTCTTTTTGGAAATTTTTTTATCGTCAGTGCCATGTCGGTTCTTGGAGAGTGATTTCGGTGAGCATTTGCGGTTGGGGGTTTTCTTTTTTCAAGACACTGGGAGTTCTTTTTTGCAGTTGTTTTCTGGTTTTGTGAATTTTGGAGGGTTTGGAGAATCCATAAAGTGAAGTTTGAGTATCGAAATTGTAATGTTGATTTGGGATCTGGATATTTAAAAATTTTTATTTTTTATTGTCAGAATTTGTGCGTGTTTTTGAAATTGGGTATCAGGAATTTGAAGTTTTCAGAGTCAAGCATTTTGCAGGAAATGTAGTATATGAGGTTTTAGTACTTTAATTTCTCGATTTAACAAATTGCTTTTCAGAATACTTTATTTTCACAAAATTGCTAATCAGAATCTGTTAAAAGTTAATACATTTTGATTTTTCATTGTCAGGATTTTTATGATTTTCAATTGCAGAAAATTTATAGTACCACTTTTTAATACTTGAATTTATCCATTTTTAAATTATGATAAATTGCTATTAGAAGTTTTTTTTTTTTTTGCGAAATTTGTTAATTAAAACTTGAATTCTGTCCCAGAAATTCAAATTTTCCAGAGTCAATAATTTTTGAGAAAATTTGGAGTACTGAGTTTTAGTACTTAAATTTATGTATTTGAAAATTTTTACATTTTGATTTTTCGTAGTCAGGACTTGAACATAGATTTTAAGTTTCAGAAATTTCATTTTCTTTAGTTTTGAGAGTCAAGAATTTTGTAGGAAATTGAGAATGTCACGTTTCAGTATTTGAATTTATGTTATTTTTAGCTTCATTTCGAAATATATTAAAATATGACGTTCTAGTATGTGAACTCTGAATTTTTTAATTTCAATTAGATAAAAAACTAATTGTTATTTACAGTATTTTATTCTTGCTGGGTTTTTGTATCAGAATGTAAAAACTTTTCTGATTTATAAATTGAAGTTTTTTAAAAATTAGGAACAGCACCTTTTTGTTTTGAATTTCTTGATTACAAAATTCTTATAGGATGATTGACTAATGCAAAAATTTTCAATCAGAAATTTGTGAATTTGAAAACTAATACGTTTTGATGTTTCCCTGTCAGGACTTTTGCATACATTAAGATGACTGACAAATTGTTATATATCATTATCAGGAATGCACGTGCTTTCAAAAATCATTTTTTTGTCCTTGTATCTGTTGATTACAGAATTCCAATCGGATAATCAAGTGTTATTCACAGTATTTTATTCTTGCAAAATTTTTCTATCATAGTTCTGTAGACATTGAAATTTGCATATTAAAATGAATTCTTGAAATAACGTTCATAATTTAAATTGTTCTATTTGCAAAGTGTAAGTGTAAGATAGAAAAAAAAAAGTGAAAAATCCCTAACCGAAAATGTGTAATTCGTTGTAATTGTACCAACAGCCACTGCTGCCAGCTTACCTCTGCAAAACTACATACTATTGTTTTCCAACCATAACCTTAACGCTTCACTAGTATCGTCGTTATTACGTTTATTGTCGTAAGGATTACAATTACTTCTACAAATATTACCATTACGATTATTACGTTAACGATGATGATGATGATGATTATTATTATTATTATTATTATTATTATTATTATATTATTACGGATATTATTCTTTATAACTATTATTATTATTGCTGCACATTTTTTTGTTTATTCGTTCCAAATTTTTGGTAGCAAAATAATGGAAATCAGGGGGAAGGTAGTGAATAGAAAAATGATTTGCGGAGTTTTTGTTTTGTTGGCTCGTTGTTGATTCCGGGGAAGGCAAAATGAAAAATGACTGAAATTGATGTGGTTGGTTGAGGTAACATTCGAAATCGCAAAAAGAAATCGTGATTATCGTCGGAGTATATTAAAAATAATGCAATGAAAATACGAGTAGTGCTGTGTGTTTATGTCCAAACTCACGTGAATATAGCGAGCATTATTACTCATTAAATATTGTTTGGAATTTACGTTTTTTGAGTTGTTGCTTTTTTTCAATCCTGTGGGGGGCCGATGGAGTCTTTTTTTTTTCTTCCATTTTTTGGGCCCTTTTCGCCAACTGTCATTGCATCGAACAATCGACTTTTGTTTCCCTGCGTTCTTTTTTTGTCGAAAATTTGGCACGAATTTGATTCGTGTCCTTAGGTAGATGGAAAATGTCCTTGGGTACGGTCGAGGATCATTTGATTCGTTTTAAGTTTGTTTGTTGTGTTCCTCTGTTTTTAGTGGAACGAATTATTTCGCGTCGTGGCACTGCAATTTAGGTAAAAAGAGTTGATACGAATATGTAATGCGATGAGTAAATGATTTAGCGAAGAGTTTACAGGCCGGGCATGAGGGACGAGTTATTTGAAATTGAAGACAGATTATTGAAGAGTTGGAGGTTGGAAGGAGCCAGGTTTCCATTTTGGGCTTAACTGGACTTTGATTTGGATGGTTTTTGGGGGAATATATACAAAATATTTTTAAACTTAAAAATCTTGTGAAAACAGGAATCAGTAGAATAACATCGAAGTGCAAAATTTTTTTCATTTACAGATGGAAGACTTCAGAATCTGTTTTGGAAATCTTGGGTATCTATCCAGTGTAACTTGATAATTAAAAAATAATGTTTTGTGAATGTTTGGCTTTTTTGTTTTGTAATCTGGTGTTGTTGGTATTCATATTTTTTTTATCGTCTATATTGGATGGGATTTTTTGTATTCTGGTTATGATGTAGTGTCGAATTTTTAAACACTGAAATATCTGTTTCCTTCACAAGTATAATATATGCCTTTTGAAAAACTTATAATCATTAGAGTCATGATAGTATTTAAGCATACTGCAGATTGTGAGTGGTAGACAAATTTTGTTTGTACAAAATTTTATTTAACAAATTCAGGATCCAACAATCAAATTTTGTAATACTGTATATTTAAAAAATTTTATTAATCAAGAAAAACATTGTTCAGTATTCCGGATTGTATAATTTCTGTTCAAAGATTTTCTAAAATTTAAATAAATGATGAATTTGCGTTAACATACAAAATATAATGAATTTTTGAAAAGCTACCATTGCAATGAAGAGAATTTCAAATTTTACTATTTCTAGTCTACATTAAAAAATTATTATTGTTAAAAAATTTCAAAGTTTCTATCAAACAACTGAATGAATGAATTTTCAATTAAATAACTGTGAGTTAGACTTTTAGATAAAAAGAACAAAAGTTTACTTACTCCTTATTATTTTGAATTTTAGATTTCATCAAATTTCGATGTTTTTTCTTGCTGATTCAGAACAAAAAGAAAGGCAAGAAATGTAAAATTATATTTACAGATTAGAAAAATTTGTGATTTTGATAATTATTAAAAAAATACTTGCATCTAAAATTGAAGAAAAAAATTCTAACAATTATTTAGAGTTTCAAATTTATTAGTTTTCAATGAAAATTTTTATATTGAATTTAGTGGAAAGTAAAATAGTTGGCAAACATCAAGAAATCAACGAATAAAAAATAGTAATAGGTAGATTTTTAACCGATACATAAAAATTTTGGATTCAAGAAAATAAAATTTAGTCTTGATATTTTGTATAAAGAAATTTCTTGGAAATTTTTCGTTAGTATAATAAATAGCGAATTCACACCGTCAAAAATAATTTATTATAGTTAACAAAATTCATTTATTCATATACGTTGAATTGATTATAGTTAGAAAAATAGAACTATGTTATGTAAAAGTTCTGGATTTAAATTTCACTGCAAACTGTATGAATAATTTAAAAATAGCAAATTTTTGCTTAAATCACTAAAAAAAATCTAACGAAAAACATTTTACAGTGAAAAATGTGTGTATTAGACGTAGAAGTTTAAAAAATACTTGGATAATCATTAGAAAAATCATGAATAAAGTAAATATTTTTTTTAATTGTTAAGTCTCTTGATATCAATTTTAACGGAATTTATCCTGAATATAAAAATCACCAATGTTTCTAATTTTGAAACTTTTATCATTCATAAATTTTAATTCTTCTATTTGTGGTTTTTTTTTTTAATTTTATAATAAATTCTATGAAAAAAATCGACTTCGAAAATTCATAAGACATGAAATCAAAAATTCAGAATCTGGAAAAATTTTTTTAAATCAAGAAAAAAGTTAGCATACAAAGTTCGTTGATCACTTCAAAAATTTCAATCAAAATCTAGGAATTTTTGATACTTTTGAAAATTAAATGACATCTAAAACTTCAAAGTTTGTAAAAAATTCAGAAAAGTTCAAAAATCTTGAAAAATTCCAGAAATTATTGATAAATCTTATGGGTTTAAACAATAACTTTAGATATACAGTAAAACAATAGATACTGTAAATGATTCCCCAATTTTTAAAAACTTGAATAAACAATTACTCAATTCATCAAAAAAATTTGGGAAAACTCAAAAATCCACGTGGACTCCTTACTCCCCCAATCTCTAATTTACCCCTGCTCCGAAAAAGCGTTTTTAAGTTTGTAATCGTTTTGAATTGAGAAATTGTTATCATTTGTGATTATCTGTAAAAGTAACCACTGCGAATCATTGTTTCGTCGCCGCTTCAACGACGTTCCTAAATCGAAAACTGCCGGAATAATGGAATTTCGTTGCCCGTTCGCATCCGTCAATAAAATTGGAGACCCCGAAAAATCTTCACTGAAACAGTGCGTGTTCCCGTAAACATAAGCAAACGCGTCATCCTATTTGTGCGTTTTTCGTCATTGAACCACAAGAAAAATTCCAACAAAAAAAATGTCCATCGTTCACGGGAAAGCGATTCAAAAAAAATTTTGAAAACTAGACCATGGAAATTTGTTGACTCGAGAATTTCGATCAAACTCAAAAAGGGTTGTTGATATTTGTTTTTACTCATTTTCTTTTATTAATTTGACTCGGCTATTTTTGGAGTGAAGACCAAACAAGACTTCAATTTTGTTTTTGTGACTTTTTTCAAATTCTTGTTCAAAATATCAGCAATCTCCCAAAACTCGTTGGATTGTTTCATTGGCTCTAGCGTAGGAAAATTCATGATACAAATATATATCACAGCTGCGGAGTTAAAAAAATGATACGTAGGTTTTCGAAAGCGTGTAACAAACACAGACATACACTTACACACCGATTATTATCAGAAATATCGATGGAAAGATTGCCTTCAGGCCTTTATCCTATTTTAGGCATAGCATATTTTTCTAACGTACATCGCAATATCGGAACAATCTTGCCTAGCGAGAAACGACCGAACGAAAAAATAAAAAAAAATTAAAGTAAAATAAATGAGAGGAAATGTCGGGATGTCTGCGACGAAATATGCGAGTACTTCAGTGAGCGAATGCGAGGAGAGAATTTAAAAAAAAAACGGAAAAAAATAAGGAAAATCGGTAAATAAATAAAAGGGAAACTGCGGAGGTGCGAAGGGTTCGACGTATGAATTTCAGCCAGCGACGTCGTTTGTACTCGGCTGATTCCGTAAGGACGTAACGATGCTTGTAATTATTAAAATTGATATTAGTATATTTAAGCGATTAAAAGTAACATAAACTTTAATATATTACAAATGTACATGTGATTGCAATCCTTTCATATCGTACACTATGGATTTTCGAAAGTAGACGATGTTACGTAACAATGTCATACAGATACATTGCCGTTACGTTATATCGCAAACATTTTCACATTTAGACTTGGAGATTATAAACTATCAGTAATGCATAATATACTGATAAACTACTTCCAATCTCCAGATTTATAGTTTGAAATCAAAATTACTTTATTTTTTAACAATAATCCTCCTATTCAGGGGGCAAAGCTGGCCATAAGAAACCGTGTTCTCACGATTGAGCGGTGGCACCCACTGGATACTCCACCATGCAAAGTTGAACCAATGTTTGGTTGTCGAAAGAGCAAGAAAGAAAGGAAGCAGCGGAGGGAAAGGACAGAGATGGATAGTGTCATGGCGTTTTGTCTTAGACCATATAGTACATGGACTGCGCTTCGCCTATCTTGATGTACAGTGAAAGGTGAAGCTAAGAAGTGCTAAGAAGAATACATGTATTCTTCTTAAGTGAAGCAAACATCTGTAGAAGTTGGTTTAGTCCAAACCAGGAGCGAAGCGGTGACTCAGCGTCTCCCGAGGCGTACCAGGGATGTAGTTAGGAAAGGGGAAAATTTTTGTAGATAAATTTTTTTTCAAAATCATGTTTCATTTTTTCTAAAAAGTATATAAAATAGAAAGGACAAAAGCGAGCATACTGCATTCTGTTTTGACATAAATTTAGTGCGATTCCGAAAAAAAGGAGCCAATCGGCAATTTGTACCTCATCTTTCTGAACTCTGTTAGAAAAAAATAAATGCGTCAACATTATTGTCAGGGAATTTAAAAAAACGAAGCTGTCAGTCTAAATTTTCCTTCATTCAATAACATACATATACTACACAACAAACTGTCGAAAAAGAAATTTGTTAATAATTATATTAATTGTCAATATTTTTTGAATATTGCACACTTATTTAATGAATATTTTTAAAATTATCATGTCACAGCACATTTTTCTACATTACTACAACTGAACACGAATAAATGAAGTGAAAATAGCGTAATTTTCAGTAATTTTCGTTTGTTTACTTGTGAAGAATCACCTCTGCGGGAAAATCTGGGTCAGTGGTTCTGACATCAGCACCACAAATAAAACAAATATTCTTCACACTGCCTGACATTTTTTCCTTCCTTTTAAGGCTTTTTTCAGTTTCTCTGAATTACACAAATAATTTTCATCCACCACAGTAATTTCATCCCGGGAACGCGAAATACATTGAGACCCCTGCCATGTTGGATTTTTGACCAATTCAACTTGAACAGCGCTGAGATGTTTGCTTCACTTTTTTGCCGCAGTTTATCAGTCCATGCTAAGTTAATGATGATTCTGTAACGGTTTGCTTTTGTCACGTTACAATTGCGGCATATGGAGATTGTACCCAGGGGCCAAAGTGGACTGGTCTTGGCAATAGATGGCCGGCATCGTAGGAAAAAAGTATAAGGCTAAGTTGAAAGTAATCAACGGCAACTATGGGTGGTTTGGAATCCACCTAAAATCCAGACACTCTCACAGTTTCTGTGCATGCTGGGAATATGTATAAGGTTTTGGGAAAAAAGTTGCAATGGATGCAAATCCGCCGATATACCCTATGGGCCAGGAGCGGCGGGGTGACACAGTCGTGATGATCCTCAGAACTTTATCAGTCCATGCTCTATATGGTCTAAGCGTTTTGTTGCATTTTCAGGCCTCAGCTTTTGCCCCCTGCTTCCATTGAAAGAGTCCGAGTCCTGATATCAGGTCACCCTAGATTCAAGTGACAAGAAAAGAATTCAATAGAAGACGATATCATTTATTTCTCTTAAACAAGTACAACAGTCTTGATCTCTACACTTAATCCAATAATTCTTTTGTCTTTTTACAAAAAATTTGAGAAAAATAACATTCCCTCTAATTTCTTGTTTTTCTTTGCTCTATCTAAGAAAATCAACAGTAAAGTTATCCTACGGTAAGAAAGAAGCTCTGACTAGTTTGTGAAAATACGTCGAGCCAACGTCCTTAACATCAACTCTATAACCTCACTATACAGTTTTCCTGTTGGTCGTAACGTGGGAAAATTCTCGTGGAAAAATACTTTGTCTCTGCGAAATGCTTTGGGAGCCCAAAATATTTGGCTCTTGTTTCGTGTACTCGTGGCCTTCCACGACCGTGCTCGTTGCAATTTTTGGTGCGAGATGATCGCTCTTGCAGTTTTCGTTGTAGAGGCACTTGATTTTTCTGCCTCCAGCTTGAGAGTCCATGGGAGGTATTGTCGATTTTATTGCTTCATCTTTGTGTCCGTGTTTCTTGTGGTACTTGATGCCACCTGAGTTTTTGTAGCGCTTATTGCAACCTGGAACATCGCAGGCGTAGGGTTTTTCTTGGGAACTTTCATCCATTTTGATAATTCTGGAAATATGAGACCAAAATTGGAGTTTTGGGAGATATATATTTCTTATATTAATTTTTTTTTAAATCAAGTCAGTGGTTTAATGGTAACCCACTTGTGTCCTAATCATGAAGGACTGGTTCAAATCTAGATAGTGGCCAATTTTTTTTTTTTATTTTCTGCCTATTTATATAAATATATGAAAATTTGGATTCTCTTGGGGATTTTTAATAAAAATTCTCAACCTGAAATTAGTAGGTACCTAATCTTAGATTGTAAATTAGGTTGAAACGGTATGCTTCTTTTGTGTGTGGGCCATGAGTCATTACTGCTGTCTGGTTCACTTATGAAGTGTCTTTCCTCAGTCTCACTGTTACCTGAAATTCATCCAGTGAAAAAGAGGAATACGATATGATGGTATTACAAGGTATAAGAATTTTTTTTTTAATACCCACTCAATATTATATTTCTAATTATACTGTTTACATTACAAACAATGTCATTAGAAATAGAAGAAAGACTGGGTAATCGAAAAAAGTTTACTCCATACTTCTTCATTGAAAAACTTAGTTACAAAGAAATTTCAATGTATTAAGGTATTACCTGCATAGCTCGCATTTTATTGAAGAAAATTATGTCTTTTTTTACTATACCATTTTTTTTTAAACTTCTAGAAATTAACATGTAGTCTTCAGAAGCAGTTTTTTTTCAGACATTTCACTATGTATTTGTCTAAAAAATTTCGAAATTATTAAAAGTAGGTCACTTTATGAGGGACCTCAATCAGAATAAATGGCTGCAATATTATATAAAAAAAAAACTCGGTTTAACACTAGCCTCATTAAATTCGCATACTTACAAAGAGTGTAAACCATTCATAAAAATCCACATTAATTAAGTACATGTCAATTCAAAAACTAAATTATATACTATTATTTATTGCAAATATAATATAAACCTTAAGGAGATTCTGTAATTTTACCAGTGTAATACCTATTGCAGTGATTAAAAAATATCGATATCGTGTTGCGAAATACATAGAAAAATTCTGAAAGTTTATTCATTTTCAAAATTTTAGGTAAACAGTTTTGAGATTTCAAGTATATTGTAAAAAAAGTTTTGGTGTAATATCCCAGAGGGTAATTTAGTTTGACTGAAGTGAAGGTTTATTCATCGAATCAGGCATTTTACTACTAAAACGTATTTATTCGATGATTTAAAAAATTTCAAAGTATAAAAATTGAATAAAATAATAAATACATCTTGTTCACATATGACTTAAACCAACGCAACATATAAACAATATGTAAAATAAATTCAAAAATATACCCATTGAAGTGTTGACTCTCAGAATTGGAGAAGGCACATGCATTTTCGAATGTTCCATAATATTCTCTTTGGTGAAAGTATCACAATTAAATAAAATAATAAATTCATCATGTTGATGTACAGGGAGACAATATTGCCGAACATCGAGCTAATACTGTTTAAAGTCTTATTAATGATTTATACTTATTTACTATACATGTATTTAAAATTTATAATTATATGTCATTGTATTTAAAAAAAAAATTTTTGAATAAAAACTATACCTGAGTCAAATACTACATGGGGTTGGCTCACTAAGCATGCAGGGGGCGAAGCCCCCTAGTTGTAATATATATAAATAATGGAATAAATTCAAAAATATACCAGTTGGAGTGAGAGCTTTCAGACTTGAAGAAGGGACATGCATTTTGTGAATTTCTATATTTTCCTTTTCTGGAAAAAACCGCAGAACGTAACTCATTGGTATACAAAGCGTTACAGATGGTTTTATTTTTTCTATGACATCTGGACTGAAATCTGAAATAATAAAATTCAAAGAATTTTAGTAAATAGATGTAATTATTATCACAATTTCTAGAAAGTTAAATGTTAAAAATGTGAAATAACACTATTCAATAGTTTTCTATTTTCATGTTCTTACTTATGCATATCATTTGAAATTCATGGAAATTCGTACACATATATTTAATTAGATACAGTAAAGGATGAAAATGAAAATAAATCATTCTAAAAATGAATTTCATCGGGTATTTTCGTAATTTACAGAAAAATTTTTCATCTTTTTGAAACTCAAATTTTTGTGTTCTGCAAAAATTTGTAATTGTTTAAAATAGGAATTCCAAAGCTGCTTATTTTTAAAAATTATATCAGATACTTAAGCTTTGAAAAAGGACCTTGAAATTAGAGGTCTGCATTGGGCAGGTTTATCACAAAACCCGAAACCCGAAGTTTGAACAGTCCTTGTCTGCCCATTCTCTTGGTGTCCAAAGTTTGGCATTTTCTTACATTCATTCCCAGTGAACGATTTCGTTTGTGAGAGTCATGTCCAAAACGTGCCTCAGTGTGGGCAAGCACAATACCCGATACCCGAAATTAGGGTTTACGATACCAATACCTGCCAAACACGAAAAATTGTAGACTGAACAGTTTTATGCTCATCAGGAATCTGTGTAGACAAAATTATGAAATTCTAGACCAAAGGTTAGGGAAAATGAAAAGCTCTGACCATATAACTTGAGTTGTTGCTTTGAAAATGACAGAGGGATAATGATCATAAAGAAATTTAATGGTCATCAATAGCTCATGATTTCACAGAATCCTTGTAGTGCTATGAATTCTTTGCCTGAGAGAAAAAAACCTGTGTCTGAATGACACAGTACATTGACTCGATTTGATTTTGCTGGGTTGGAGCAGACAGATGGAAATTCCCATAATTTTTTCTTACGGGTTTTCAAATGATTGCGTTGCTCAATAACTCCGGGTTTAGAGTTTTTACGGCTAGTTCAGGTTTTGAGAGCTTTTTGGGGCCCAATGCAGACCGCTTACATTTTTATAACATTGAATTTTTTTACATTTAAATGGTAATTAAATTAACAGAAAGATGGGAGGGGACTTCACCCGTAAGCCCCTTATCATATATATTATGTAATAAACTATTATTATATCAATATTAGAAATTAGAATTTATATTATTGTTAATGTACAAATAATCAATAAAAAAATGAAAATTAAATTCTGCGGCTTCTTGGCATAACCAAAAAAGTCACTACTGCCATAAGGTTTAAAATTTAATCACAATATCATGTAAAATGAGCCTTATGGCAGTAGTGACTATTTAGGTTATGCCAGGAAGCCACAGAATTGATATTTTTTATTTAAATTATTATACAGACAATTTATAAATGAATCACTTCTTATTGATTCAATTTTAGAATTAAATTATTATTTTAAGTCCATTATATTACAGAACTATAGGAAATATCTGTAATATTCCAATATTCTAACAATTTTTCAATATCTAAATCCCCATTATTTTACTCTCTTCTGCATACCGATTTCATAACATAGTTTTTCATGCCATGACATGTAAAATAATTTTCATACTAATTGATACTAATTTATAATTCACTTCTTTTTCTCAAGAACGCCAGTTTCAATTCAAATACCGGAACCCCCTCTCCTTCTTCCTTCCCCCCACCCCCATTCCCGGCGGAGTTGACAAACACTCAATTTCGCGATGAAAATTGAATAATAACAAGCTCGGGATATGAAGTTTTACCAATATGGTTTTCTTCGATGTGACGAATGAGATGTCCCAAACTTTTGAACGTTAATCCACAATCTTTAAATTGACAATTGTTTAACATAAACATGGCCATTTTTCTTTCACAGCTGGGAGCACCGGTGTGTGGAGGGGGAAGGAGTCAAAGGGGAGGAGGCAGATACACAACTGATGTAAAAAATCAAAAAAAGAGAATCTAATGACGATATGGGTGAAAAAAGCACAATCTTTTATTGAGAAACTTGTGTGTATTATTTTTTAGTATAGTTTTTTTTACAAGAAAAATATTCATCGATAGGGGATAGGTTGTGCAGATTTGAAAAAAAAAACCGTTTTGTTGGTAGTAATACAGTTGGCAGCACTGTAAATATTTCCAGAAGTACTAGCCTGGCAACACTTTT
Source organism: Platygaster robiniae (assembly GCA_028476575.1). NCBI lineage: Eukaryota > Metazoa > Arthropoda > Insecta > Hymenoptera > Platygastridae > Platygaster > Platygaster robiniae. The sequence continues at coordinate 1,568,785 of CM052022.1, forward strand.
TCCCCGTTCTATTTTTAGAACAAATCAATAAAGCGAGGCTCGCTCTATCCTTGTTAAAACTATTAGAATGAGAGAGATAGTTATATCAAGATATAATTATAGCATGTTTTATTCTTTTCTAGCCTCCACGTACACACAATTCATGTGACGTCTCTGTCTTGCACACTACGGATTTGCGAATTGTCTTCCGTCTGACAACGCTGACAACTCTCTTTGCTGCCCAATTCTCTACTGTTCTCGTTAGGTAAGTTTCCCCGTTCCCCGGTTTTTTTACTCAAAAAACACTGAAATAACCTTCGCAAAACCCGGGAAATCCCGTGGGAAATCGGCCCTTTCCATCCTTGACTTTTCACTTACCCCGGAGACCGAAGTCTACTTCGCCGAAACGTGCATTTCGATCGGCCATTTTACCTACGAGCGGAAAATCATCCTCGACGTGTAACGGGTCATTTAATGACACTTTAATCGTATCGATTTTTCATCCTCTCGTTTTCGGATTCTTAGGTGAAAATTGGGAAAATGGATCGAATTTAAAGGGGTCACGCGGTATAGCTATATAGCGCTGCCATCGCTGGCCCTTACGTAACCCCTGAAAGAGGATTTTTTCGTGTCCCGTTTTGACCTGTTCGATTTTTTTCTTCGCAGGTCAATCACCAAAAAAAAAACCACCTCAAAATGTTCAACTGCAGTAGATTGATCGCCCCTATCGCCAGGTCTACCGTGAGTTGATTTTTTTTTTTAATTATTGGACTTTGGGAATTGTTCGTTATGTAACTAGTTACGTGATTTTTAGCATTCCTTGGATATGGGGGTTTTTTGAAGGGTTTTCATTAGACGACTTATTTCAAAAATTTAGAACTGACCAGTTGAAATAATTTTTTATTCATCAGTTTTGGATCAATTTTTTATAAGTTGCGGATGGACAATTGTATGAAAACAAGGTCATGTTATTTTGTTAGTTTCTTTGATAGTGGTAGTTGATTTTTTTTTTTTTTTTCTAAGCAAGAGTTCGTTCATTTTTATCTTCAGTTCTTGTTATGTAATGAGGGGGTTGGTGATTTTATGTTGGGGTATAGGGAAAAATTCTGGATTCGGATTTGGAATGTGATAGGAAATTTTGTATAGACCAATGAGAAAATTTTCGTTCAGATTTTGAGTATCAGTGATGCCAAATGAAAAAATTAAAGTGCAAAAGATTTTTTTGCAAATAAATAAAATGTGTTTTAATTCTTGTCTCTGAAATTTTATTTTAAAATTCGACTGTCATTAATTGAAAAAGAAGTTATTATGAATTTTAAAGATATGCAATGCGATTGTTTGCTTACTATGAATTGTTTAAATACTTTGTTTCATTTAAATACTGTATCAATATAAAAGAAAACAAAGTGACTAAAATGATTGCAAAAATTAGTAGAAATGATGTTGAATATTTTTATACTTTTAAAATTGAAAAAACACTTGTTGCAATATTTCAAAAAGTCAATTTAAAGATTTGAATAGAAATGATTTTTGTAACAAAAAAAGATATTTAGACACTTCAAAAATATCTAATGCATTCTTTTTATAATGAAGTTTCATAAATATTTTTTTGTTTCTGTTATATTCTTAATTGATTCAAGAAAAACTGAAGTTAGAAAAAAAAAGTTCAAGTCATAATTTATGCAGTACTACGAAAAGTGGGTTTAAGATAATAATGAAATGAATTTTAATAATCTTAGAAAATATGTAACTTAATTCTCCACTATCAAGTTGAATAAAATTTACCAGAAATGATGTTTTATATTTTGATACTTGAAAACTATTTAATAATTTTTTGAATTCAAAAATAACTTCTATTTTCAACTCTTTTATAAATGCATCCAAAGATTAGACTGAAAATGGAATGAAAAGCATAATAAAAGTATTTAATGCAATTCTATTTTTAATCCAGTTGAATAAATATTTTGTTTTTTTCAAATACTTGACAGAATTACAAGAAACTAAAGTTACTACTAACGATATAAGAAGAAACATGTATATTAAATACAGGGTATCCTGAAGTCAGCGGATCATTGGGCAACCATCAATTCCTTATGAAATTCCAAGACACTTTTTCCTTTGCATTGTTTAAAAATTAGCAAAAGTAGAAAAGTTATCAATAACTCAATTTCGTTTATTCATGTTTGGAGAGGCGGGGCTCCTCAAAGATGAGATTCATCCTCTTTCTTAGCTCACTCTCGTCAGAATACTAGGATCACAACACTTGAAATTTTGTGAATTTCCAATAATTGTAGAGAAAAAGAAAATCAAGTCAAAATTATGCAATATTCAAAAAAGTTTATTAATTAAAAACTTGCACAAATCATAAATTGTGCAACATTTAAGTCCACTCTGAAATTTGACTAAAAATAATTGAGAAAAAATATATACTCTCAAAAGAATGTATTGCATTGTTTAAGTTTTTACACTGTCAAGTTGAATACATTTTTTTCATTTTTAAAAAATGATGAACTGATCCGATTTTCATGGTAACAATAAAGTTGTCGAATACAATTTGTAGGTAAAAACATTTTCAATTCGTATCATCATTTTTCAAAGCTTCCATAGAATCAAAAATATATAACACCAAAAAATTTATAAAAATATGTATTATATATGATTATGAAGTAATTCTTCAAATTCGAACGAAACAGCATAAAAACATCTGAAGATAATTATTTTAGCAACAGTTGAAAAAGCTTATTCAGTTTAGTAAAAAAATAGTCTTAAAACGTGATAAAAATATTACAAATACTTGATTGCAAATGAAATATAAACCAAAATAATAACTTGATTGATTTTCTAGTAAAATAAATATTGTTTTGTTTTTTCATAGTTTTTCCATAAAATTCATTAATGAAATTGCTTTCTATAAGTATCAGTATTGCCCAATGAAGAAAATAAAAAAATTAAAATTTTTGTATACCTAGTCGAAATTATATTAATACAGCTTGAATCGTTTAAAATTGTATGTTCAAAATTAAAGTGTGTATGAAGTTCTGTAAAAATTACATGAAAAAATTTTGATGATAAATAACATATAATGTCATTTTTGAAATTAGAAGAAAACTTTTATTTAAAAAAAAAACAATATTTTGCAATATTAGAAAAAGTTCGTTTTAAATATATCTTCTTCGAAATTCTAAAAATTTCGAAGAAAAAAAAAAAGAAAGTTTTAGTAATTTTGTTATAAAAATTAATTTTTCTCCTACTAATCTACAAGTAGTGTAAGGAAATATGAAAGTTAGAATCTTAATTCAAAGCATTATTAAAAATTCCACTATTGTTTCCTAAATTTTCATTAAAAATGATGCGTTTTCACACCTGTGACATTTTTCATTATTTTTTACAAAATAAAGACATAAATTTGAAAAGATTATTTTTTCACAAATTCTCTCAACTGAATACGAAAAATAGTGTATTTAGTAGGGAGCCCTATCTTTTCATGCGCGACGGCAACATTCCCGGAATGGGGGAATGCCAAAGGCCCGAGGTAATTCCACGAGTTTCGAGAATGTTTTCGTCGCGCGTGAAAAGGCTCTGGCCCTGTGATACGAACTGCACTTTTCTTGGTCCGCATTTGGAATGAGTGTGTCGGCGCGCAGCGGAGTGAAAAGGGGATTATTACGCTCAATCCGCGAGCAGCCAAACACACTCTTTTCAAACGCTGACCATGAAAAAAATTTTACATTGTAATAAAGATTATCAATACCACAGTATATCTATCACTTCTCATAGGTTTTGGAACAAATAGATTTTTTTTTAAAAATTACTAACTGGGCAAAATTGAATAGGAACTACTTATTTAAATGTAAGATAATAAAAAAAAATTTTTTTCACTTTCATTACTCGTTCTGATTTTGTATCAACAATTTTTGATAATTTATTTTCAGTTGGTGGCTGGTAGCCAATCATACATCCGACCATTGAGCAGCACTGTCATCAACCACAGTCAGTTGCTCCAACAGAATGTACAGACCCAACCAAAAATTAGTTCGGTAAGATATTTACGATGTTGTTGGGTATTCATATGTATTTATATCATTTTTGAAGGGATGACGGTGTGAACTCTTGAGTTTCAGTTTTCTTAAATAAACTTAATACATATTTTGTCTTTGAGATAAACTATGTATAAATTAGCTCTTGAAACAATTGTATAAATTATACAATTGTTTCAAGAGCTACAGTATTGCATGAATTTTTTTGAGTAAATTGCAAAAAATATTAGTTTTGAGCAATGAAGAAACATTTAATCAGTAGGAAAAATGAACTTTGAGTTGAGGAAAAATATTCACGAGTATTTTTTTTTCTATTTTTTAAATTATAGTTAGAAGCTGTGCGCAGTTTCCAAACCTCTGCCATCAGTCGCGATATCGACTCGGCAGCTAAATTCATTGGAGCTGGTGCTGCCACCGTTGGAGTAGCCGGATCGGGTAAGAACCATTTTCCCTTTCAATATCCTTCGATATCCATTTTTCCTTGAAAATTCATGTGCCTGAAGTTCCTAATGTATATTAAATAAACAAAAACGAAAATAAAAATTGAATTCTATTTTGATCCAAGATTGGAGTGTATAATAATAGTGAATAATATTTTCCAAACACCAATAATATAGATTAGTGCAAATACGACAGATTATAGGACAATTTTATTTTGTTTTGTTTATTTTCAAACATTTGGAATTTCAGTAACATGAAAATTTCCTCTCAAAATTGGACATTTCCTCCACAGCTACTCATGTTATGCCGAAAAGTGCAACAAATACTAAATTTTAATGTCACTTTTTTTATCTTATGAAAATAACCAAGTTCCTTTTAAATCATTTCGTGTTGGTTTGAAAATATCTTTGGACAAACCATGGAACTAAAATTATATTTCATTTCAAAATATCATTACATGAAATTGTAATTTGTGTTTAAAAATTAAAAAAAGTTGTGTTTTGAATTCTTAACAATTTTTGAAGTTGTTTATTAGTTTATTAGAATGCCATGAGAGGGGATTTGATTTGTTTTAATTTGTTGCTAACGATTCATGAATCCCATGCAATCCAAATTCCTATCCTTCATTTACATTACAGGAGTTGGAGTCGGCATCGTGTTTTCAGGCCTTATGATAAGCTTTGCACGAAACCCTAGTCTTAAGCAGCAGCTGTTCAGTTATGCCATCCTAGGATTTGCACTCACAGAAGCCATGGGCTTGTTATGCCTTATGATTTCATTCCTGCTTTTGTTCGCACTATAAAATAATCCTTACCCCAGGTCCCAGGTTTGTTACTGTAATTATGGATTTTTCAAACATCATATTAAGGGCGTAGGCAGGGGGGGGGGTTCTACAGGTAAAACCCCTCCGGGAGTTCCAGAAAAGTAATAATTTCATCTAGAATGATGGTAATCTAAAATGCACACCATTAACATGTTCAAGGACTCGCTGTTTGGGACTTGGAAATTCAAGGTTATTTTTATTGATAAATAACTTTTGAATTGCAAGTTTCAACTGATAAACATTTTTTGTAGAAAAGTAAAATTTTTAGTATGGAGAATACTAAATATTTTTCTGTTAGTTACAAAATAATTAGGAAATCTTAATTTTTTCATTGCCTTCTTTTGTGTTGATTCTCTATTGAAAATGAATTACCATACGTATACTGTAATTGTAAAATTTTTTTTTGAAAAATGAAATTCTAAATCTTGGAAAGTTGTTGATGGTTGAATATCAGATATGTCGATAACTTAATGCTATTATGATGAAAAAAGAACATTTTATATTTTTTTATATTCAAAAATTAAACATTTTTTATGTAAGGCTTTGATAACTTTTATGTAAAAATATGAAACATTTACGAAGTAAAGAATTTTTAGCTTGAGTCACGAAAATCCAATTCCGTGATACTCTATATTCAAATGAACGATTACAGTAACAAAATACTGTTTCCAAAGTTACAAACATTTCAAAATGAACGACAATAAAACGAATTTGTTCCAACATCACTCATAATTAGACAAATAACTATTGATATACAACAAATATTCAAATTGTTTTACCTTTACGTTCATTTCATGAATGTTTGGAACTCTGCACTCCTTCAGTTGCACAACTTGAAAATTTGAAATCAATTGCCAAAGGTCAGGTATTTTAGGATCCTGAAATGGATAAAGTTTTGTGATTAACCCCTCCCAAAATATTTTTTTTGCCTACGCCCCTGCATTTCTTATAGATATTGTTTTTGTTTTAAATATTACCAGAAGTTATTTTACGCGCCTATTGGCTGCGCCACTGCATAAAGACCATTGGCCCAGGGCGTGTGCAATTGATTGAAAACGAGAGAAGTGCCTGTAAAGTTAGGCGAGACTTTGATGACATTCCGAGTGAGCGTGTGATTAATGCATGAGAGAACACAAATTCACTGACATTGGCTGACAATATCAAACATTATGTGCACAGAAAACGTCTTTTCACACAAAATACTCAGTCTTGCTTGGCCTCTAGTTAACGCCTTTGCTAAACATGGGATACATTGTGTATTTGAGATCGCACGCCCCCTGAGTTGGTCAAATTTTAAAAAGAAGTAAAACAAAAAATTATCTTTTTTTAGAAAACAAAAGTATACACGTTTTCACAATCTGAAGTTATATATTTGATGGAAGTTTTTTTCAAAGGCTAGTAAACGTTCATAATTTCATTACATACATGCCATGATGTTATGTCACACATTGATGGCATTGCATAGTGAAATATCATATTGCACTTAAATGACATCACCATTTGACATTATGATGTCATTTAAATATGAAATGTTATCATAGTGTGATATGTCACAGCGTGGTCAGAAATGATATCATGAATGTTTACTGGGCAGCTTTATCTCCTGTGAGAATTGAACATTTTCAAAAAGGATCACTTGAATCAATCACAAGTGATGTGGTATCATCAGAAACTTATTTTTTTATCAGTCAATTACTACATGAATATTCATAACATTCTAAAATACTTGTATTTTTACATTTCTTTTTTTTTTTGTCATTTATCATGATACAACGAGTATGTTTTGGAAGGTTATCCTAACTGAACAAAAAACTACACGCTTTTTGCGTTTTGCCCGTGTTTTGGATTACTAACATTGGGTACATTCATAAGCTACACTTGAACGCTGGTTATTAGGGTACGCCAGTTATTAGAGCCTGAATGCGCTGACTGTGAGAGCGGAATTTTATTTCCCTCTACAACCTCACAACTGCTGAGTGAAGGGAATGATAGCAAGAGTTCGGGCATGTGACACCCCCCATACATGCTTATATGCAAGAGTGGGAGCCCATTTCTGCCTCAAATAACTGGCAAACTTGTTTCTTGACTTTCTCTAATAGCTGGTGTTCGAGTTTAACTCTGGGCTGGCATGTGAAACTCTTTGAGTTTCTTGAAAATCACCTATGGAAAAATGCACAATCAGCACCTAGAATAACATGTGTAATTAATTCAGAGAATATAGAAAATTGAAGTTGATTTTATCTTGAATTCTTCGGGTAATTTTTTTCAGTGGATATTTTTGTATAGCATTTCTATCGAAATCAAGGAAGAATTCCTATTTTTTATGGATCTTTATCTCACATATGAATTCGATGAGAGAAATCATCGACTGGTAAATAGTATTAGTGGGAATTCATAAGTTGTTGTAGCCCAGTGGGATAGGTTGATATATTTAAGAATTCCTTTTTTTTTTACACTAGAATTTCAGTTGGTTTGCCTCAGGGAATTTTTAGAAGATAACTTTCTTCAATTGTCAAAGTAAATTTTTCATATCTCAGTAAAGGCAAATAAAATTGGCAGCCGATTTTTCATTTTTCAACACTCAAGAGAACCTCTTATTAATTACCAAGACGATGTGAGATAAAACAACCTAATAGTTATTGTTGTATACTGAAACTTCATTTATATTCTCTCTCTCTTTCTTACTCTACTCTCAGTTATATCCAAAAAAATCAATTGAAATCAAAGATATAACTGAAAGTAGAGTGAGAAAAAGAGCAAGGATGTAAATGAAGTTTCAGTATGTATTGATCAAACATAAATGTATATTGATTTATTACACATATGTTTATGAATTTTTTTTTTTTTTTTTTTTTTCAGTTCTATAATTAAAAGAGATAGAATTTACTTGATTGACCATTTTATTTCTTGACGTTTTGCTACATCAGCTGGCAATGCTGGCATGTGTCTTATTTTGAATACACAGGCCACATTTTCTGCTTGATGTGCGCACATTTCTTGTCTGCACTGAGAGAACTAAGAAATTACTATGCCTCCTTAGACAAAAATGATTATTGCGGGGGCAAAAAAGTCATTTCTTCTTGACATCTTTTCTTGTTTTCACGTGAATCATTCTTGTCTAAAGAGGAATGATTACTCCTTAGTTCTCTCAGTGTAAAAATACAGCTTTAAGCTGGTCATGTTTTGTAAGAATAGTTTTTTTGATGTACTAATTCAATAAATCATTTTATTAGGCGCTGGAATCGGATCCGTCTTTGGTTCCCTGATCATCGGTTACGCCAGAAACCCTTCATTAAAACAACAACTTTTCTCGTACGCCATCTTGGGCTTCGCCTTGTCCGAAGCCATGGGTCTTTTCTGTCTTATGATGGCTTTCCTGCTCCTGTTCGCTTTCTAAGTCACGAGGCCAAACCGCCGTCTCATTAAAAAAAATACTACAGATAGTTCTAGCGCGTCATTGCCACGACAGCATCTCCAATTCTCGATACCTCTCGCAGCGACGAGGCAACGACTCACCGGCAAAATATCCAACAAGTTCACCACGATGGCGGCGAAATCATTTTGTTAAATTTCTTATTACTTTTGACTAAAGCTCGGTTGTTTCAAAGTCAAATCGAATGCGAGAAGTACTATTCCCAGTTGTAATACAAAACACATACTCTGCATAAATGTATTCGTTGCATGGTCACCACATTAGTTCTCGTACGGAGTAGCAGGACAGCATTATTGAATTTTAATTTTTTTATTTGTTACTTGGCCGTTTGATCATTGTTGTGTACGTTCCAACGTCATCATTGGCGAGAAATTCTGTACAGTGATATCGATTAATAAACATCTTCGTCAAAGCGATTCAGAAATTTTGGGTCTTTGGTTTTTTTAATGACCTGAGTAAGGTTTTTCACTTTTTTACAACTCATTTATTTTCAAAAAATTAAGCATGTTTGACAAACAAATTTATTAAAATTAGATTTACTTCAGCCCCCTGACATGTTACATTCCTCGCTGTACAAATGAGGTGGCGAAAAAAATTTCTCCAATTCAAATGGAGATTAGTGCGTGTGGACTTTCACGGATTAGCCACGGAGGCGCTAGTTTCCACGTGAAAGCCTATGCTTCTCCCTCTAAAGGGAAAAGAGACAGACTGAGGACAGAACAACGAATCTTTGGTTGCATGGGCTCTTATGGAAGTCCGCAGGCACTGCTGGAGATTCAGGCGATTGCATCCGTTCCCCCTTACCGCAACCCGCCAGGGGCCGTCCATCTTATGGAGAGTTTGGCAAATTCCAAAGATTACATTGAGAGCTACTTGAAGCGCTGTAGTCAGCTGTATTCTTGACATTTTGAGATCATTATTTGCGTGTATGATAGTACAATTGTTCATTATGAGTGGAAATTTCACAAAATGCCATACAAATGTATGGCACCAAATTAACATGAGAGTCAATGCCCCTGCCACCCACCCTACAAGCTCAGAGCATGAGTAGTGAAGCACGGATTGCAATAAGGTGGAACCAAGAACACTAGGGTATTAAAACAGGCAACTGCCGTACATATAGATATTTCAGGTGAATTTGCTCGCATGTTCTTTCTCCTACCACTTGCTCTGCCTCTCGCATGTTTGTTAATGAAACATTGACAGAGTGCACAAGGTCCTGGTGTACATCTTTGTTTTTTTTTTTCACGTTGGCTGCATACCGACAGCTTTCCGAGACCAATATATAGCACAGTTCCCTGTCCTGATATCTATATTTCTTAGGGGAAACGGGCGAAACCGCCCAAGGCGCCATCTAGATCAGGGAAGTTTTCATCTCCACGTTTTAGGGGGCTGATCTACTCACATTTATTCCACTTTCAGTGAAAAAGAAGTACATCATATATCAGTCTACATGTGATACACAGCATAGTTTTAACTTAAATAATCAAACGTGATAAAAAAAAGGGATTTCAGTATGAAAAAAATTATCAACTAACACGGCAAAGATTCGCCAATGTAATTGGTTGGCATCTGATTAAGCTGTTCCAAAAGTGTTTCTCTTTCTTTCAAAATGCTCCAAGCTTTTTCCTGATCTTTTCGTAAAAGAGGCATTTTTCTTTGCTTGGAGAGGATTAATCTGTTATAGTTCTCGACAACTTCACTGTCGATGGCGGAAATTTTTCTTTTCAGAGCTTGTCGCTTGCTCTCCTCTTGCGCCAATTTCGAGAGTCTTTCGAGTTGCTTTACGTTGTGCGCGGAAATTGCAGTTAATTCCTGCTGGCATCTTTTGATTTCAGCCAAAATTTCGTCGTCTTCGGGGTTCTTTTTTTGAGTGTCTGGGTCGAGGATTCCCTGTGGAAACAATTCCGAATTTTTTTGTCATAAATCGATTTAATTAATGGATTTATAAGGTAATGTATTGAGAATTTCGAGAAGGGATGTAGGCAGAGGTGGATTTTTTTAGTGAAATTAATCATTAGACAGAGAAAATAATTAAAAATTTGAAACAAGGAAGTACTAATTAATAAAATGCAAAAAAATGCATTTTTTGTAATAAACCTTTCTGATTCTGACATTCGAGAATTCTTAAAATTTTAAGTAAAAAAATTTTTGGAATATTGCCTGTTCAACAAGTTCCTTGTGCATTCTCATTTCCAAATTCATAGAATTTTGAATGGATAAATCTCGCAGAACGGGAGGATCTCCATCCCGGAAAATTTTGTTATCCATATTATTATTAGCTACGTAAACATTTTCTTCCAAAAGGGCAGAAACGAGTCTCTGAGTGAGTGGTCCTATAAAGGAAAATAAATTTTTTATTTGGGATGAACAAGTTTTCTAATGTATAAATAAAAATTTCCTTGAATAATATGCTATTCTACAAAGTAAAATCTTAGTATGTAATCATATTTTTACTTTAAGATCAATAAAACTTCAGAAACTTAAAAAATATTTCAAGTACCAGCAGCTTCATTTGATTTTCCTCCATCAGCAGCTTTGGCCAAAAGAAGAGCTACATCAGATCGAGATTTTTTTCTGTCCTTACTATTATGGTTTCCACCTCCAGATGCTACAGCCCCTTCTTCTTCCTGATATATAAAAATAAAATCAAAATGATATAACTGTAATAGTACATTATGTAGCAAGGGGTAGAAGCGACCTTTCTACGGCGAGGACCGCACCTATTAGCCCGAGACGTAAAAAGGTTCTGCCCCGTGCAACATATACTATTTTTCGTAAAAATGGCTTGACAACCCGTTTTTCATGCTATGAAGCAAAACGGAAGGGGCTCATTATTGATTCGGTGCAACTATCGCAGTGAGTTGAGAAATAGACGAACAATAAGAATATTTTTCACGAATAGACAACCTACCTGGAATTTCCACTTATCTCTTTACGGTCATTCAGCGTGAGTAAGCGTGGTTTAGCGTTATTTTGGAAGGAATTTCAAAGAAAAAAATATGTTGTAGGAAAAATAAAAAAGTAACGTTTAAATTTCTCAAAGGTTTGGGAGGATTGAGGGGGTCCAGGGTCGAAGCCCCAGCGGGGGGTTCAGGGGTTCCCCGATTATCATAAAAGGAAGTTTTAAAATGATTAAAAAAAAAACGCATTAATTCAAATAAATTCAACACAAAATACATATCTGTTAATATTATTTACTCAAAATTCAACTAAAATATTTATTAAATTTTCAATCTTGGATTTCTAGAGCATCAGATTCTACACAGTTGTATTGAAAGTGTTATCAAAAATATTTTTTAGTTGTATAAATACTTGAGGAATATTTCAGAATCAATTTTTTGAAACTCTGTGAAACTAACTGAAAATAACTACCACTAACTGTTTTTGCGTGGCGACAGCTTTTGATTCAAAGAAATTAAGTGAATTCTTATCTCTCATGACACTACATGTCTCGAATTCCAACAAAGGTTCGAACAAAAGTCATTTCTGGTAGTCGATCTGTCGGAAAATTTATCTCGGTTTTCGGTTGTATACCTGCGCTTGGGAGGATCTTACGCGATCTAATCAAAAAAACGAGCTGGGCTTGCGCAGTGATTCAAACATTTTTAAACCTTGTTTAGGCGATATAAAATACACTTTTAGGCCTACTTGTCCCTGAAACTTCTTCATAGACCAATTTCTATGTATTTTAAACCAGTGTGCTTAAGCTACGGCCAAAATCTCCGACACAAATTGCAGCGCCTCCTCTCTAGTCCCGGGACTAGGAACTAAAATTGAGGAGAGAAAACTACTTGTGTCGCATTCTTTCGCATTCTTCATCTGTCAAATTTTAGTTTCTAGTCCCGGCACCGGGATTGTGGCGCTGAGATTTCAGGCAATTTCTGTCGTGCATTGAGGTGAATGGGAGCTTTAGCACACTGTTTTAAACCCACTGCTTTCACCGATCAATAATGGGCATCTTCAGTTTTACTGAACAGGCATGATAAACGGCTTTTTAAAGCTACTTTCACAAAAAATAACAAATAATATACTAAAAATTAGTTAAATAACTATGACATCCAAAAAAATTTTTTCAAAAATTTATCATCATAAACCATAAAAATATAAACATTATTTAATCTTTCTAAAGTGCATGAAATTATAATTTTCATGAATAAAAGTTGCAAGAACTATTACATTCAAACCTCGATTTTATTGTAGGCATTTGCCATTAAAATCGAGGTTCGATTCAAATTACTAATAATCAACCTGATGGAAAAAATTACTCAATCATACTGAAACAGAAAATTTTACTAATCCGACCTGCAAAAGATCATGATGCGCCCAAACCAAACTGTAATGTTTCCCCAAGGCTGGGATCTTTTTCAACTCGGAAATGTCCGAATGAGAAGAGGCGAGTTCCTCCAAAAGTTTGATATCTTCAGGCTTGATATCAGCGCAATATGGATCCACGGACGCCCAAAATTTGTTCAAAGTCTCGTTCATGGGAAAATTCAGAACAGGAGCATCCGTTTTAGAGCCTTCGACTCGAACGAGCTCGTGAGGATTCGGTACCAAATGGTTACCAGCGCTGTTGGAACTCTTAATAGTCCTTTGTTTCAAGGGCTTTGCGGAATGCGGCGACTGGGTCTTCATTTCCCTGAGTTTCACGGCTTTATTTTCCCCACCATCGCGTATTTTCTTCTCCAGGAGTGACAAACCTAAGCAATGTTTTTTCTTGCCTTACAATGGGAAGCAAAAAAATGTTCATAAAGGTTGTTTTGAAAAAAATGTTCTTTAGGATTTCAAGAGATCTTCAAAAAGTTTGTGATGAAAATGTTTATAAGTTATCCAACAATTAACGATATAATTTCTATAATTCTATGTACTTGTTCCCTATTTTTAGCATACATCATTTCAAATTCATTTAATGAAATATTTCTGTTTTAGAATAATCATAATACCTTTTCCACTCTTTGCTCGTCGATCGCGACGTTCTTCAGCAGATGACAAACTTGACATCTCTTCCTGCACAATTCTACTCCGAACTACAGTTGAGGACAAAAGTGTTTCCAGTTCAAGTTGCAAGATGTCCAAGTCTTCCATGCCAATGCCCTCTTCGAGACTTCTTTTGAGGATGCTTGTGTATCGTGGAAGGTGTTTCTCGTTGTCAGCTACTTTGATGATGGGAAGGCAAGCCGTCGAAGAAGAAGACGAAGCTGTGGTCATAGTAGTCGTTGCAGAGTTTGTGGTCATCATCGATGTAGAGGATGATTCGTCACATTCAGGGCTCGTTTCTCCGATGCCTTGAATGTTCCTGGCCTTCTTTGAGGTCAATTTTCCTTTTCCAGACATGCTTTTGACTGGAAATAAATAAGTTTTTGCTGTAAAACAATAAAAAGATTGACTCGAATTCAATATAGAAATGGATACTAATTGTTGAATTGTGAGAATATACTTTTCTGTTCTGGGATCCGACATTTATAATGGTACAAAAAAAAAAATATATGAGAAATACACGAAATTGATAAATAATTTTTAGTTCGTTTCTACTTTTTCGAGATATTTTTTTACTGAAAATAATAAATCACAGTGTTTTACAAGGAAAAAGATTTATGCTGATCCAGTATGGAAATTATAGTGATTGGTGACAAATGGTTCACCATGAAATTTTATAAGCTAGCTTTTTTTCAGGATTCGTGGAAAATGTTAAATTTGGGAATTTTTTTTAACAGGTTTTTGGTATTTGCATACATTTCTAAATAGCTTTCTAGAATTAGATGCTCTATTCTTATCATTTTAATAGATTTTGTAGTAAACAGTAACTTTACAAATTCGTAGTATTAATTTCTCATATTTTTAGTACTTTTGCAATATTTATACAATTTCAAAGATTTTTAATCGATTTGTAGAATTCGATGCTCAAGAATTCAAGATTTTATAGACTTTTTATTTTTGATTTGTAACTTCAGAAATTCAAAATACTACACAGATTTCAGACATTTGAAATATTTCATTTTTATTTTTCCAGTATTAAGACTATTTGAAACATACTCTGGTGTTCAAGTACACTTCTAGAAATAAATGCTATAAAATTAGAAATTAAAAAAATTTTCAGTATTTTCATAAATATTTGATAAAATTTTATTTATATAGAATTATATCTTTACTTTTTTTTCTATTCTCTTTGCTTTATTTTCATGGATTTGTAGTATTTTTATTATCATTTGAATTCTCTCATATTTATGAAATTCTGTAGAATTTTCTAGTATATTCCAATATTTTCAGTAGTTTTAAAAATTACTGTCATAATTTTTAGAAATTCTTGCTTCAAATTTTAAATTTCAAGGGTTCCGAGTATCTTCATAGATTTTTCAGAAAATATAATTTTCACAGATATATAGCGTTGCATACATTTCTATTACTTCTAATACTTTTTATATTTTTTCAATATTCATGCTACTTAAAAGATTTTTTATTATTTTTAAAGATTTCTATAAAAAATTGAAAAATTCACTGCTCGAAGATTCAAAGTTTTATGTGCTTTCATCATTTAATTGGATTGTTCGAAAAACAGTAACTTCATAAATTCCAAAAACTGCAAATATTTCTAATATTTCGCGAAAATCATTTCCAGAGTTTAGATAACTCGAAAAACACTTCGGTATTTTTATGGACCTCTTTATAAACGTCTACAAGTCTATGCTTTTAAATTCAGTGTTTTAAAGATTTTTGAAAAGAATACATTTACAGAGAATTAAATGTTATTAAAAAATTTAGCTTAGCATTAAAAATCAAAAAATTGAAAAATACAAACCGGAGAAATGTAAAAGATTTGCCATTCGAAATCGTAAAAGTTCAGTATATGTTGCCACTCATTTTGAAAATAAAAAAATTACAAAATGAGCTTTTTGTTAGATATAGAATGATATTCATACAGTTTTAATCAAGCGACGATGAAATAAATTAAAACACGATGCATATAAATAATAAAACAGATATTTCAACTTTTTTAATGAAATAATTTGTGAAAAATTTGCAAAGCTTCTGTCTGTTTAGAAAATTTACACAACATAAATGCGTATTTATGGAGTTTAGGGAATTCTCCCAAAAATAACATAACCTCGAAAAAAACTTGTTGGGTTTACTTAAATAAGTTCCTAAAGAGCAGCACCTAACCTGAAAAAATTAAAATATTTGCAGTTCAGATTCAAAGAATTGAATAGCTTGAACTTTGAAATTTCACTAGATTTATGTAAATTCTATGAGAAGAAAATTGGTGATTGTCAATTTAGATGCATTAGACTTGCACATAAAAAAAAAATTTAATCTCACCCTTCAAGTAGCAAATTTGGAAATACAACCTCGAATCGTATCAACTCTCAAAAGTTACTGTTCATCCTATTGCACTCTTGCCAAAATTTTAATTCCAAGAAATCCGGGAAATCACACTGGCTGTGCACTATTTTTGGCGTTTTCTGAGCACAAATTTTGTTTTATCGCTGACTTTTACTCATCCAACATTTTTCATAAATGTCAGTAATTAATAGCAATAATAGTAGCGTTCGTATCATCTAATTGACAATTGTTCCACGACAAATTTTATCAATATTATTGTTGTGGATTACGATTAATATTCATCAATATTCATATAATCATAACAATACTCGGGAAAACATCCATTTTGGGCTGAACGCCTTTTAACTTTTTCCCCTAGAATGTTTGTGAACGCGCCTTGAAGATTTTTCCCCTAGATTAAGGTTGTGAGCGCGTGCTTTTCACAAATTTCAAACTTCAGGTACATAATACATTGTTTTCAATAATTATGTTACCAAAGTTTGAAAAAATATACATTTGATGTAACTTGTACATTAATAAAAAATATCAAAAGTGAATCGAGTTATAATTTTTTTTTACAAAATGCCTTAAAAAAATTGCATTTACCCATGTTATAAGACAGGAAAAATCAATCCTACAACATGCAATATTTTTTGAGATTTTTATTGAAAAAATATTAGTATAATAGCACATCCTATACTATTACTGCAAAATTATCACTTGTTTTGCCGCATTTTCACTGAGGACATTTCTTTCTCGCAATTCCTTGACTATTTGTTGCAAGTTCTCTATCCTTTTTGTTCTCCTCATGAGCCGTTTCTGGAGAATATGAATTTTTTTTCTTTGTTTTTCGATGATGGACTTCATTAGTATGTAACTATCCATGGCACTTTCTGTTTGTCCCATCTGTTGAAGGTCAATGTCCCCAAGATAACGAGGCTTTTTCACTGATGTCGACTTGCAAGCGTAAGAATGGTCCAAGAAGCCTAGAATAAAAAATGTTAATTCTATTTTTAATGGTGCAAAAAAAAACACTTCACAGAAATAAATGACCCCAAGTTGGAATGAATTTGTTATCCCTTTGGTTTCAAAATACGTACCATTAGCTGTAGGAATGATTTGTGCATCCTTTGCTCTGTTTCGTGGTAGACTTTGTTTCACCTTATTCCTTGATTGACCCCTGATATAAAATGGAGGGTTTAGCTCATTTTCATTTTGAAGATTCATACTGATTATTTCTTCATTTGCAACGTCCATCCTACAAGGGAATTATGATTTGTTTAATGGTTACAGAAATTTGTTTTAGGTTGGTCATTTCCTTATAAGTTATGCAAATCGAAAAAGCAAAAAATGTCACGAACTTGTCTGAATTGTGAGAAAACAAAGTTGGAATAGCTGTTTGTTCGAGAATAGCACGCCCACTGCCTGGAAGTTTGCAAAAAGAAAGCCTGTCAAAATGGATGCTGCACAAAAATGCCTTATTTGGGAGAGGGTCTGTGAAACCACAAGCATCGATCCAGAATTTCCTTCTTTCATCTTTTGGGAATCTGCAAGTTTTTTTAATTGGTAAAATCGAGTTCCACAATGTATAATTGAAACACTACGACAATATATTTACAAAAACCAATAATCATTTATATCCATGATAGTTTCGATTTAGAATTTCAAAATAACTTCAGATGTAAAAAAATGCAAAAAAAGTTTATTGGATTGGAATTTTAATTATTAATGCTTACGAAAAGAGTGATAAACCAGGTAGAGTTTTGTCTCGACAATATAAACATGATTTGCCACGATTTTTTATATTTTTTACGTTTCTAATGTTGTTGGAAAAAGTGACTTCCACATTTAAAAAATCATCGGTATCATCATTAGGCTTGATAAGGCGCATTTTTCTTGTGTTGAATGTTGCACTGTAAGAATAATAATGATGAATTATTTATATAGTCGATATTTGAGAAGGTGTAACACAAGTCAGAAAAACTATGAATCTTTAGTTTCATCAATTACTTAAATGCCCTAAAAAATTGGCAAAATATTTAAAAATGGCCTATTTATTTTTATTTATATTATGAATTCGCTTGTACATCAGTAAAATAATACTAATGTATATCATCAAAAATGATATTGACTAAATAAATAACTGCAAATATCACGAATCCCGTACTAATTTTGTTTACAACAAAAATAATTGCTATAATTTTAATAAAATGCAGAAATAATCATAATGTCTAATAGACAGGGATTCAATGAAAAAACAATATATTTTTAAAAGTTACCATATTTTCACCTACTCATCAATGTATCGAATAGAAGGTGTAGAATTTTTCTTCAAAATTCGTTTTTGAGTGACACCCACAACATTGAAATCTGATTGGTTAAAATGCCTGTTACAAAACAGAGCATTTTTAACTTGGCATTTCAATGTTTTTGGATCAAGTCCAAAAAAATCTAACCATTCGTGTTCTTTTCCTGCTTGAATTCTGCAATAAAAAATCTTACGTTTATATCGAGATGTTTTGAAGTGTAATTCAAAGTGTCCATAAAAATATGAAAATAAGTACTTGTGATATGATATTCCATCACGAGTATCGTTCTGTATTTGCCCACAAATTAGGCAATAATGCGAAGACATTTTAAAATTGGTGACACTGCACGAATTTTTCAAAAATCGTTGTTCGAATTTCATACATTGACAATGTTTATAAACATAGTCAAGTTAAAATAGTCACAATAGTTTATCGGATAACTTCGGATATTTTCGGATGCGGTCGGATTGCTCTGATTGCTTCTGTGTCAAATTGTGACATCACAAACGTGTTCAGACAGTGTTGCCAAATGAATTTCCCCTAGATTCGGATTGTAGATTTGGCAACAGTCTTCGGCACAGTTCCCTATAGGTCGTGCCGTGCCTGTCAGCTGTCACCAGCTGTCACTGTCACTTCAGAAAGTAAATAAAAAGAAAAGAATGGATTCTGAAAGCGAAGTAGAAATTTGTGATAATTTTGAGTCCACTCTTTTATCTATTAAAAATGAGATAGATGAGGAGGCGACAAACACAATAATCGTGCCGGATAATTCGCGAAATCAATACTACGCCACATATAAACACTTTAAAAACTGGCAAAACAAAAAAAACACGACAAGTTACTCAGAAAATACATTACTCGACTATTTCAACGAACAAAAAGAAACGTACAAACCTACCACACTTTGGGCAAATTATTCGATGTTAAAATTGATGATCAAAGCAAACCATGACACTGATATTGGTGGTTACAGCAGGTTATCTGCATTTCTGAAAAGTCAATCACAAGGATACATACCCACAAAGTCAAAAGTTTTCACAATGCACGATATCGAAAAGTTTCTCAAGGAAGCCCCCGACCTGAATTATTTGGCGATGAAGGTTAATTTTTTGTGTAACATATTTTAAAAATATAAATTATAATTATAAATGTAAACAAATTCTGTGGCTTACCGCCATACCAGAGAAAGTCACACATGCCGTAACGTTCAAAATGTCATCAAAATATCATATAAAATGATCCTTATGGCATAATTGATTCTCTCTGTTATGGCGGGAAGCCACAGAATTCTAAAAAGACCCTATTAGCCACACAAGGTTCTATAAACGTTTAGAAAACGTTTTTAGAAAGGTTTTACAAACGATTCAGGAACCTTTTAAACGTTTACGAAACGTTTATAGAACCCTGAAATGTCCCCCTATAAATGTTCGTGAAATCATTTCACAAACGTTTGAGAACATTTATAGAACGTTCATGAAAACCTTATTTGAATGATTTCATGCGTACATGGAACGTATTTATGAAACGTTTATAGAACGTTTCTCGAAGTTTTAAAAACGTTTTACAAAATTTTTTTATAACCTTATATTTAACGAATTCTACATTTTTTTAAGAACATTTATAGAACTTTCTAAATCGTTTGTAAAACGTTACAGTAACCATTTTTGGAACCTTCTGAAACGAATTTTATTTTAAATGATTTTCATTGTAAACGTTCCTGGAACATTCTTAAAGGTTTACGAAATATTCCAGGGAACATTTCTGAAGCCTTCCCAAACGAAAATAGAACGAACTGCTTCAAAATGAGTAAAAGAATTTTTACTTCTTTTCTCTGACAGTCGTTGGCAAAATTTAAAAAATTCCACACAAGATTAATAAATATGCTATAAGTTTAGCAAATTGGACTTACGACCTGTTACGGCCAATACTGATATTGATATTCATCACTTATATAGATTCACAGCAAAATATGAGTTGTGGGTGAAAGTTTTTAATCTTCATCTGGTAGTGAAAATATAAGGTGATAATCTTATATAATCGCCACCAGATGGAAAATAAAAACTTTTATCCACAACTCATATTTTGCTCTGAATCTATATAAGTGATGAATAACAATATCTGTATTACTTGTAACTCCAATTTGCTAGAACTTGTAGCATATTTTTTAAACTTGTGGGAATTTTTGAAATTTTGCCAACGACTGTCAGAGAAAAGAAGTAAAAATTCTTTTACTCATTTTGAAGCAGTTCGTTCTATTTTCGTTTGGGAAGGCTTCAGAAATGTTCCCTGGAATATTTCGTAAACCTTCAAGAACGTTCCAGGAACATTTACAATGAAAATCATTTAAAATAAAATTCGTTTCAGAAGGTTCCAAAAATGGTTACTGTAACGTTTTACAAACGATTTAGAAAGTTCTAGAAATGTTCTTAAGAAAATGTAGAATTCGTTGAATATAAGGTTATAAATAAATTTTGTAAAACGTTTTTAAAACTTCGAGAAACGTTTCATAAATACGTTCTATGTACGCATGAAATCGTTCAAATAAGGTTCTCATGCACGTTCTATAAATGTTCTCAAATGTTTGTGAAATGATTTCAGGAACATTTATAGGGGGACATTTCAGGGTTCTATAAACGTTTCATAAACGTTTAAAAGGTTCCTGAATCGTTTGTAGAATTTTTCTAAAAACGTATTTAAACGTTTATAGAACCTTCTGTGGCTAATGAGGGACATACTCAAATTGAATGAAAAATTGAAATTAAATATAATTTTTATTTATATTGAATTCAATTCTTTTTTCAATTTAATTTCATAGGTGAGATAAAAAATGTAATATAAATTGAATTCAAATTCAAATTAGGAAAAAAATGTACACTGGATTTAAAATCAAATTTAAATAAGTACCCGCAGAGCACAATTATCCTGGGAAAGTCCCAGGAACATTTCCAAGACGAAGTGTGCTCTCAGGGTATTGATTTAATTTCTGAAATTCAATATGTATTTAAATTTAAAAATACTACAAAATGATATAAAAACGTTAAAAATAATTAATCTAAACAAGTTCTGTGAATACATATTCAAATTAAATTAATAATTGGAATTCAAATAAATATTGAATTTCAATCAAAAGCAATTGAATTTCTATTTTGATCAATAAAATTTTATTTTATTATGATTCAACTTAGATTCAAATGAGCAGTGTTTTTAAATATGCATAGAAATTAAATTTGAATAATATTTCAAAAATTGAATATTTTTTCAAGTTCTGCAATGCAAAGTCTAAAGTTTTAAAAAACGTGTTCTAAAAATGTATTTAAAAAAATACTTGAATTGGACCAAAAACCAAACAGAAAAAAAATACAAATTAAAAAACAATATGTGAAGAAACAATTTTTTAAATTACAGGTCATATTAATATTTGGAATGTGCGGAGCTTGCAAAACAGACGAATTGAATAACGTGAAATTAAGGGATATTAGCAACGAAGGAAATTTGTTGATAGTCAGTATTCCTGAAACAAAAAAAAAAGGTTCCCGGCGTTTTGTGATTGATGAGAAGTACGTTGAAATTGTCAAAAAATACCAGAAACTTCGCCCACAAAATGCTTCCACAAATCGCTTCTTTATGAAGTATGTAAATGGAAAATGTCAAAATCACGTCATCGGAAAAACCAAGTTCATGGAAACTCCGAAAACAATTGCCAAATACCTCGAATTGCCCGATGTACACCTATACACAGGTATTTATTTATTATTTTTACACTCGAACTTCCCTATCTTAATTTAAATCTGTCATTAGTTATATAAAATTTTGTAAAAAAAACCGTATACAATTTTTGTAAAGATAAAGAGTTAACAAAAACACCCAAGTTAAAATATTAAAGATCCAAGTATTTTTACATAATTAATTCGATTATCATTATAGGGCTTAGCTTTCGCCGTAAATCAGCCACGGTTTTAGCTGACTCAGGCTCTGAAATCACTGCAACAGAACGCCATGGTGGGTTGGAGTCCAGCACAGTTGCCAAAACATACACAAACAAATCTGTTTATATACAATTTGACCAAACTTCAATCAAAACTAAAAACAATTCAATAACAGAAATAAAGTTTGAGCAGCCTTTCAACTCCAAAAAACGTGCTAGAGAAGAAGATCCAGCAGAGGTGAATATTGAATTACAAGATGCAAAGAAATGGCCTTCAAAATTCGTCTTAAATAATTGCAACGTTTATTTTATTTCCAAAAATGATTTCGATTACCATTTTTCAAAATCCTGAGTAATAATTAAGTTTGAGAAATATTCAGCTGCAATCAATATTTTCTTTATTAAATGATGTCTAATAATTAAACAATAGTTTATTCATTGATTACTGACGTTTTTCGAATATTCCCCTTGGCAAATAAAAATCGCTGATGACAGTAAGTATTATAAAATTTAAAAAATCAAAATTCACAAGAGGAACATGAAATAGATAAATAAGACAAAGAATGAACCAATAAATATTAAAAATAATAGAAAGCGATCACAATGGTTATATGAGACTAATAATAAATGATGAAGAAGAAAAAAAAAATCTTATAAGAATGTATTTGATAAAATCTTATTAGAAAAAAGTCTTATTAAATTTTTCGATCAATTTTTTATAAGATATCGCAGTTTCTTATAAAGTGCACCTTATAAGGAATAAGGATCTATGAAACATGTCGAGTCAAGAACAACCGACACAATATTTAATCGAATATATTTGAATTCAGTCGGATCAAAAAGACGAAACAGGAGGGTGATCATGACAAAATAAGTAAAGCTAAATCTATCGGCAAGGTTGGTAATCGTTGAAGTAAAGTGCGCGCCAGAACGGTTTTTGGCGTTCTGCGCATTCCAAGCAGCACGCTTGTATGAGTTGTGTAAGTATATGTAGGTATACGCACAAACTCTACGCGCACCTCACTTCAACTGAATATAATAAGGCTACCTTCACTGCCGACAAAATCGGCATCATCGTATTACATGGGTCAACATATGAAGACCCTCCTGTCTCCAGCTTCTTGTACTCGGCTGTCTGTGCGTGGGCCAAGTAGCACTGCGGGGGTGTTCAAGATGGCCGCCTTTTACTAATCTGTAAGTGAGTTTAATAGCCACTCTCTCCCTTGAGTCTCTCAAGTAATTTCTAGAGATTGAATTATTTATTACGTTTTTTACGAATTTCCATATTAACTTATAATGTTTGAAATACCTATAAGCATAATCCCAAATCAGATATATTTTTTCTCCTTCAGTACTATATTTCATTTCTAAAGGTTTTGAAGCGATTTTTATCAAAATTTTTGCATCATTCAAGCTCATCAAAATAAAAGGCTGCAAAAAATTATATCAGAACTATAGCATATCCTTTCAACTGCCTTACATTATAACATGTAATATTCGAGAATTGCTCAATGCACTTTTTTTACTGAAATGCTGACATATAAATATTTCGTTATCATTATTATACACGAGACGTCGATCCATAACCGCACAAAAATGTGGAAATTAATATTACTATTGAAATAATTTCTTGTATTAATGGTATACAAGTCAAAATGTTGTTTATAAGAAAAGTGTGTGCATTGGATAATAATTACACGTTACTTTTGAAATGATAAGTTTATTTTTCATAACAATTCACGCCACCAGCAGGTCATATTTACAAACTGAACAACATTATCAAATCAAGTCTCTATCATTACAAATGAGCCTGGGCAATGATTCCTTTATTCCTAATGTTACTCTACGTTTCACGAAATTTGCATAGGTTGTCTTCACACGTGAAAAATTGAGATATTTTAAATTTGGTCTCACAAAGTTAGACTGCATGACACGCGAGACCGCGAATGGGGAAAAACCGACGTAGTCCCACGGTGTCCAGAAAAGGACCAATGCAGAACAATGGCTCTGCTTGACCCTTAAAAGAGGCTGTTAAATGTTTTGAGGTTTATGAAATAACAACACATAGAATTTTATTCTCAGGAATGCTGACTAACAGTCTTATTATTAAAATAAAACGAAACGACACTATACATTTCAAGTTCAATTACATATGTGGTATAATCGTCATAATCCGGCCGAGTACAGTAATAATTCGTTATTATAGTTCTTCTTTTAAATCAAGGACTCTGGCAATGTGTCGTCAATAGGAGGCAGGGGTTCGGGAATTGGTGGAAATTGCGCGGCAATCCTCTCTACTTCTGAGTCTGATTTAAATCTCTTTGTAAGGTTTTCCCCTTACCCGGGTAACATCGTCAAAAAGTCTATTGAAATCAGGCCCAAAACCTCACTAGTCTTCGACCCAATTAGAATTTCTAAATTGTCCTGAAGGACCCGATCTTTCACTATCTGAGGTCTCTTTTTTTTGGCGTCTTGCCTGATCCTAGCTGTAATCCTATCTGGAGTCCAGAAAGGTTCCGGTCTTGGAATGAACAGTCTCGGACTCCGAAATGCCGCACTGCCACTCGTAACTATTGCCCTGTCTCATCTTGAATTCTTCTCAAAAGACAGCAAGTTCGGGTTGTTAACCGAGGGAACTTGGGTCATACAGTAAACTGTATGACCCAAAAAAGTAGAATTGTTTTCGCTATTGTTACGTGTTCAAGGGATTTACGCAATCGAGATTGATTGATTAGTGTTCATATCTTTTTTTTTTCTCACGCGCGTTATCGCGGTTGCGCCCGGCGTATCGGGTTTATCCAATGGAGTATTTATAATATCCATGCGAGTCGTGATTGATGCCGAATACACTGCAAAACATGGTGTCTTGCCACGAGACGCTTTTTGACACCGTTTTTAAGACGTTTAAAGATGTCTTCAAAACACATCTTTTTGACACATAAAAGTAAGACGCTTAATCACTGAAGACATGGATTTCGCGTCTTCGTGTCTTCTAAGGAGACATGTCTCATATATGTTCTTTTGCAGTGGAATAGTGAAATAAAATGAGAAGAATATTCTAAGTTTAAATTTTCTGAATTTATTCGTATTTAAATTAAAAGTGGACGAGTGGAACGTGGTTCGTCACAACAGTGAGATCGGTTTTATTTTAAGATCTTCTATAGTCAAATTCACGAGATTGTGGCAGTTTTCGAGAGCAGTAATAATTCCCGACACTGCAACCTTTTCACATCCTGGAATAAACAAAATTTTCGAATTTTTGCATCTTAGCATAATCTGAATGTTAATCACAAAGAAAAATTTTTTTTACTTGATATACGTAATGTGTGCAATCTTGGGCAGAATGTTTAAAGGTCTTCCATTAATTCATCATGGCTGACATTCCTCTAATGTCCAATCTTTCCAAGTAAGGTATGCGAGAAAAATTGTGTCTCAATGAAAACTCTGAAACTTTATCACAGAACTTAATCTGAAGATCTTTTATATTCCAAGTAGGCAAGTCTTTGGTAAGGTGATCTTTCATGGCAAAACAGTAGCTGAAGCGACATGATCGCAAGTTAGGCAAGCTTGCTAATGCAGCTATTCCATCACTCAATGGCTTAATAAACTGAGCTGTAAGAAAACATATATTTGTCTGCTGTTGAAAAATGCCTCAATATTGAAGTATTCAAGGATTATGGATAAGCATAAAGATATCTTGAGAAATGTTTGCTTATATATAAGCAAACATTTCTCACCTATCACCACTTCTTCGAAATTTAGACAATTTTTGGTTATAGCTAACAAATCTTCATCGCACAATTCTACCAATGAACTAAATGGATTATCAAGTTCAGGTATTCCATCCAAATGCAATTTTCTCAAGTTTGGAAATTTCGAGATTTTACCTAATCTAAGATTGGGAGTCCTATGGCAATTATCTATGTAAATAAATTTCACTTTTGATGTTTCACCATCCGATAGTAAGCTATCAATCCCCACATTAATTAATTTCACTGTTTTCAAACTTTTCGATAATGTCATGACCGTGTTCATACAGTCAGCATCAATATTTTGTTTATCTGCAAGTAAATAAAAAACATCTTGAATATCTTGCCAAAATATTCTGCATATTTTTGTATGATGACTATATTTTTCTTTTTTTCACCTCTCAAGGCAATTTTTTACAATTTCATACAGCCTTCCAAAATAGTGGTCATTGCTTTATTGGCTATGCAATTTCCACCACTGGAAATGCCAAAGCTAGTTAAATTTTTTAACTCGGCGAACAGTTCGATACTATTAGGAGCCCATGAGCCCTCGTGTAGAAAATTAGGTCCCAGATCTAAATCTCTTCCCTGTAATGCACAAAATAAGAACACAATATTTTTTTATTTTCTGGATTCGAAAGTATTCGCTGGACAGATTTATTTCAATAGCCGTATACAAAAATGAATGAAATTTACAATGATGGCAGATAATAAGTAAAATTCCAAAAATCGTTGCCTACTTACAAACCAAGTTCGATGAAAACCAGAACAGCAAAGAAAGAAGAGCGAGCCCAAAGATCGAGGCTTATTTATACACATGTTCCCCACTCCCGGGTGTGATTTCGCAAATCTCTGTTTCTAGAACAATCTACTATACCTGAATCGTGTTTCATCTATATGTAACGAGCGAGCTGTTAATCACCAACGATAATGTAGAAACTGTGGAAATTTGGGCGAGTCCAACGTTGTTTTCGTTCTCGTTTCTTCTTATCGCTGGTTAATTTTAGGCTCACTAGTCCAGAGAGGACCCTAGTGGAGACTCCGCCCAAAAGGACCCTTGAAGGGACTTCTAAGAACCAAGAATGATCAAGGATAATGATAAAGCATATGAATATAGTTTTACAACATTCCATTTATTATTTCTACCATTATTTCTATTACAAGTGTCTTACAACTCTCATAAGTTGTATTCAAATCATTCATACTTAAAACCACACTTCTCCCATCTCTGCTAATTCTTCTTTTAACGCTTCTGAAGGATCTATCTCTTGAGCAGTAGCTGCTTCCCTTTCAGTTGTATTTAGTTCGTT
Organism: Platygaster robiniae; assembly: GCA_028476575.1. Lineage (NCBI taxonomy): Eukaryota > Metazoa > Arthropoda > Insecta > Hymenoptera > Platygastridae > Platygaster > Platygaster robiniae. Next base: position 1,596,111 of record CM052022.1, read on the forward strand.
AAGGCTAGATGGTTGTATGAGGTTGGTCAAACCCTCTAACTCTTGGTCGATCGGGCTTATTCTTAATTCATTGGTCTGTTGGTGACCACAACGCCCACAATTCGTGGTCACTCTCCTTTTTGGAGTCACTAACAAAATCCCGAACTGTCGCGACGCTTCTTTTGCTATCTCGTTGTCCAAATCTTCCAACGTGAAGGGAGTTTTGGGATCTAATCTCTTGAGTATCCTCAATCGATTATACAAGTCCAAAATTCCCTTTTGTTTAAATACGTATTTCTTTTCACTTGGTTTTACCCTCTTTTGCCTAATTATACTTCTAATGGACCATATTAACTCCTCCACCAAAGGCACTGCAAGGGAACGAAAAACAGGGGATAATTATATTAAGCCTTCCTTTAAATATTCCTATCTCTGAAATATTTCCTCTCTATTATTCATTCTATTAAAACTCAAATCCCTTCTTTTAAATTCTAATCCAAAATCGCTCGCACAATAGTTCAAGTATCTGATTCTGAGTAAGTTCTCAAAATAACAGTTGGAAAGTCTCAAATCGAGTTGCCATGGAAACTGTAGCTCAAAAGGGATAAATCCCTTTCGCTCGATTCTTAACCTTGACTGTTAAAATATCTAAATTTGCTTACTTAAAATGTTTGATTTTCTTACTTTTTGAATGATATAATCCTCGTGTAGATGGATATAAGGGCCTGGAGTACAACTCCGGCGTTTATCTAAATACACTTGGTGAGCGATGAGGCTGTAAGAGTCGTCGTCAGGTCGGACTCTTATTAGGGCCCGGGGAAGAGAATTCTATCGTTTTAGGGCTTCCTTATTGGGCTCTTTGGGGAGCTTTGGAGGATTGCTAACTTCGAACTTCTTCGACTTTCTGACAAAATCCGCGAGCTTATATACGCTTTTCGGCAAAGCGTGGGATTTTGTTAGAAATGTAGAAGAGGAAAAAACGGGTTCCGTTTTGGCCGTCCATTTATTCATATTCTTATTATCAAACAATGTAATCATTCGTTTGAAAGAAATAAATGTTATCACGGGCCGATTTTAGCCCGTTCGCATCCGTTCGTTAGATATCGAAAAATGTGTGGAGCAATCGGTTGCAAAATGACGGTGATTGTGATAGCGCCGAGCTATCTTAATGTTCTCTAAAATGATCCCTGAAGAAAAAATAAAATATCTAATGCCTTCTAAATCCTTCATAGAAACTAAACCTTTTCTATAATATCATATATGATGTTCTATAAAATCAGACGAGTGATTATACCTCGCTCGTCACATATAATTCATTATTTCATGCTCACCATTCACTTGTTTCTTTTCCTAAATGATTCTCTAATGATACGGGATGAACGTGCGATACGATGATCATTACAGTAATCGATCACTCGAATAAAACTAGTAAGAATATCTGCGATCACGTGAAGCTATTTCGCAAAAATTAGTGTTTTATGAACAATTATCGCTTGGGAATACCAGTCATTTCTAAATCATTTCTAAATCGTGTGCCTTCTTACAATGCGATTAACAAGTGATATCTTTCTTCCAGAAGGAGTTTTTTATAAAAAAAATGAAAAATACGTTGTAAGTTGAAATAATGTTAACGGATACATTACATCCCTGACATTCACTTTGCTATTTCTTGCTATAGCTGGAAATAGCAAGAAATAGCAAATGTCCGCCACAACAGCCCGCAAACTCGGTCATTCTGAATTCAACCTTACCGACTTGAGATACTTGTAGGTTTTGTTGCCGCGACTTTCATGAAGAAGATTGTTCTTAATTGTCCAGTAAGTCCTAATTAATATTCGATTGAGTCAATTGAAACCGAAAAATTTTTTCTCAGTGTATGTAACCTAAATCTTTAGATGTAAGTTACGTAATGTCAAGAAAATATTGAAATGGAGGCCAGGAATATTGCGAAAAGTTTTCCAAATGTTATTGAAAGTGAAACGTTAATGAAAGCGTGCGAATAGTTACTTTCTCTAGTTTAACATGAGCTCGGAATTAGTATGATACCTAAATAGGGCTGAAATTTCTCAAAAAATAGATATGAAAATCGCAGTAATTATCATTTTTGATTCTATGTAAAATTCATGCCACATTTCGGTTTGCATTGTTAATTTTAAATAAGTCAACTTTAGCAAATGTTGATAAAAACTTAGTTGTTGATTGTATTATCGGCGCGAAAGTCATTCAAGCGGTAAAGTGAGGTAAATTACACCATTAATTAACAAAGAATGTAATTTTTTATCCTCTTGCGTGTATGGAATGATAAATGTTTGAAGTTGTAAAATTATGTTGGAATAAAATGATTTTTCCATAACCTGCATTGTTTTCATATATTATTGAATTTTTTTTTGGAAAATTATGTACGTATATGTAGAAATAAGATTGAATGTATATTTTAAACAGAAATTTTTCTTTTATTGTATGACGATTTTTTTGATTTTCGATAAAAATGTTTCCAAGCTGTCATATTGTAAAATAAACACCAAGATGATGGAAGTAAATTCCATGTCAATGTATTTAAATTCCATATTGAAATGTTTGCGAAGGATCAAAATGTGCCAATTTTTTACCAACCGTCTTTGAATGCATTTTAAATTAACGCCTAAAAGTGATAAGCAGTTATCTGCCAAACGCTTAGCGGGAGTCGGTAGAGTAGGAGTGTTCAGAAAATGGGCTGCTGTGGCGGCCATTTGCTATTTGTTGCTATAGCATATATACATTAACGCATGCGCACTAGAGCTGACACTGCTGATACACGAAAATTTGTATATAGAAAGGATAAAATATTTATCAAATATCTGTGCCCATCTCAGCCACGTAAATAGGAGTGAATTTCAGTTTTTTTTGGTTCAGTTTGGGTTAGTCGATGTTTTATCAGGTTTTTTTTATTTTAGTTTTGTAATTTTTCTACAATTTGCAATATATGCAGCGTAAATTAATGTGATTATATATTGGTGAGTGCATAAGTGGCAAGTTTGAGTCTTGTATACAGTGTTGCCAGATATTAAGTGTTTTTTTTTCTTTTAATCTGGCTACACTGTGTTTACATATACCGTGTGTATCTCTTGAAACTGGACACTAGATTTAGCGTACACAGGTATCCACAGGTATTCACCAGATCCAAGTGTACCAACCCATTTTTACGCTAAATCTAGTGTCCAGTTTCAAAAGACACACACGGTATGAATACACTGAGGAGCATTAGATCGCTTCTGAATTTAGGGGATTTAAGCTTGTTTTGTAAGACCGGTCCAACAGAACAAACTTAAATCCCCTGAATTCAGAAGCGATCTAATGCTCCTCAGTGTGCGTGGTATTTTAAGATTTTAACAGTCAACTAAATTCAATTGAGTTTAACTCGCGCACGAATTTCGCTGGTAAAAAAAATGAGTAAGTTGAATTTTAGTCCGATATTCGAAGTTTTAGGAAACATCCCCCGTAAAATTTGTTGGATTGTTCTGTTGTCAAATTGGGACGTCACAAACGTGTTCAGACATATTTGCAAGATAAATTTCCCCTAGATCAGATGGAGATCTGGCAACAGTGTTCGGTAGAGTATATGTACCTGAGTATTACTATATACATGTGTTTGAGAGGGTGAGGGGAAAACGGGCCATATTGCACAGTCCAATTAAAAAACATAAAAATAGAAAAAACGATGCGAAACTGAACGTCCTTAGGATCCACGACGTATTTATATCACGTTTGATCACACTTAAAAAGGGCCCCGACTTTTATCTCCCAATAAAAATTGATGAAACTTTCTTCCTCTTCCTCCCCTCTCCCCCCGCGGTGCTCCCTTGACATTTGATAATATAAATACACCCAGGAGATAGAGAGAGACAGAGAAAGTGAGTGAATATGTGGTAGTAGGAGAGTCCAGGGAAAAGGAGTTATCATCATCCTAATCGTGACTGATCGTGACAATCGTCATCGTCTGTCAACTTTGTCATCATCCAGATCATTTGACCCAGTTGGAAACTAAGAAGAAATAAAAAATAACCCTGCAACGAAAACATGGGCACCCGCGACGATGAGTACGATTATCTTTTCAAAGGTAAATTGACTGCCTCGATTTTCGCCGCGATCGGTAGCGAATTCGCCCGATACTCGACGCGGGCTCTCAAATGTCAAAAAGAAGAGGACAATTGTTATTGTTTTTTTGTTTTTGTTTTTGTTTTTTTTTGTTCCTCCGTGGCACTTGGGAAGAATGGAGTTATTGGAATCATTGACATTGACTCGCGTTGCGTACAAAGTGCATGAATTTTTTTATTCTTTGATTGTGGGAGAGCGTTATTTTTACAGGGATTGTAACTTTGAAAATATAGATGTTGGTTTTTGCGAACATGTGTGTGATGTTGGGAGGGTATTTGGTTCGACGCGCAAAATGTTGAAATTTATCGGGAGAAAGGCATCTGGTGTTTGAGAGTATTTCCTTTGTTGGCAGCGGTTTTTTTGATTATTGATTCGAGTGTAATCTGGGGGAAATGATTTTTGAATGATTTTGGTAGTGATGGGAGTAGAGGGGTGTAGCCCCTCATGAAATTTGAAAAAAAATGGATTATTCGTCATTTATATTGACCTCTTGGGTATAACCCTGAGGGCAAGAGAAAATAAATTCTTCTTCACAATCAGTTACACAAATTTTTATTCGACCCTCATCAAGAGCTACCAATTTAAACTAATAAAGAATACTAATAACAATATAATCTCCTTCAGCTTGCACTCAAACAATCAGAAATCACTACTTACAATATTAAAATCTATCTCGATTTCAACAATCCTTCTCACATTACAAATTTATAGCTTAGGTTTCTAAACACCAACTCACAAATTTTTAGAAACCTTATAAGTCGAGAAACAATAGCACAATGAAGGAAATATCTACCGCGTGTCCCGCAGTTCAACTGAACGATAGACCTTATAGTACATGGACTGCTACTCGAGCGAAAAAAAGAGGGATCAACGTCTTTGTTCATTTCGTTGAAATGTCAAAGATAGGGGAAGCCAAATCATGCCGGTGTTCCACGAGCTCTCACGAATGTCAGAAATTTCAACCCGACCCATTGGATGATGTTCTACGATGTATGATATTATACGAGCACAATGCTCATTGGACATCAGCACGATTCGGCTTCCCCTATCTTTGACATTTCAACAAAGATTTTGGTTCCGCTTAGAGAACCTTAAAAAAAGAGAGACTGCTCAGTAAAAAAATCTTGCAGAACTACCAGTTCCAAACTAGCAAATAAAACGACCTCCTTTGGAAGGGGTAAAATTACAGACTTGTTGCGATTCTGCAACGGAGTAGCTGAAGTACTAGGAACTAACAAGAGTACTAGAAAGTAGTAAAAATACTAAAAACTAGTAAAATACAAGAAAGAAGCAAAATTTTCTAAGCTTGAAGATAATAACATAAATAGAATATGCAAGAACTCGCGTAATCATACAAAGGTTATTTTCGTTCAACTCCATGAGAAAAATGTTTGTCTCTCCAGGCTTCAATACCGCCTAAAACTTTTTTTCACGTTGTTGAACAAAACATAATGAACTTATTACTCACATTTTTTTTTAATGTTGTCTCCGGGAAAACTGCATGTTGTCTTTCCACAGACAATATTAAAAAAACATGAGTGGGGCGATTAGGCATTGATAAAAAGAATTAAAAAGATTTTGTGATCAGACGCGAATCACGATGACCAGCAGGATTGCTGGCAATCAGTTGACAATTTTGTTTCCGCTTGCTTTCAACCCTTTTAACTTGCACTTTGACGATATTTCATAGTATTAATACAATTTGGTGATAATTTTACCATGGCACAGCGATTCTACTACTTTGGTAGCACTCTTGCTCAATGTAGTAAATTTACTAGAGGTCGTAATTCTACCTCTTCCAAAGGAGGTCGTTTTATTTGCTATATTGAAAGGTAGACTATTACGCATTTTTAGTACTCTTACTTGACACTTGTAAAACTACTTTATCCGGTGATGTTCGTTTACTGCACTCGTAAATTCATACTACTTTCAAGTACATTGAGTATACTGTAAGTAGTAACACCTCTACTACACCCTAGTAATTCTGCAAGGTTTTTTTTACTATGTGGCAATGAACGTCCCCACCTTCTTATTGGTCCAGTCATTGTAGGAATACAATATGGCTGCGCCAACGAGAGAGCTTTGAGCTAGGTTGTGCAAGTCGTAAACATTCTGTTTACTTTTCGTGTTCTGTATTGACAGCTGAACTAGCTGATGGCTGATGCTGGCTGACACCTATTGTCAACCATATTTAGACCCATTGCCAGTCTCTCTTTTTTAAGGGTCTCTAGTCCCGCTTTTTTTTGCTAGAAACAGCAGAGTAGTAGTCCGTGTACTATAAGGTCTATGAACTGGACACCTGAGTTGAGTTGGTAGTACTGATTCCATAAGAAAAGCATAAAATCAGTGATACCAACTCAACTCAGGTGTCCAGTAGAACCGGGGACACAAGGTACAGTCAGGCACATTTATAAAGAATGAACGGATAAAATATTATAATAATTTATCCAAAACCCCGTCATAAACAGAACTCGAAAATTTTGTATCTTCCTGTCTATTAATAGTTCCATAAATCCAATTAATTAAGGGGGAGGAGTAAGTGTTGTATTGTTTAAGGAGGATTATGTTGATAAAATTAAGGTACTTTTAGATGATGAATTGACTTATAGGAAATCGAATGAAAAAAAAGGAAAGAGTGTATTGAGGAAAATGAGAGAAAAAATCAAGGATATTTTAACTAGAAGGAAGAATAAGGGATATATAGATGGACTTATTTTCAATTATTAGAAAGTGAAGAAAACTTGCCTATACTATATACATAAAGATGGTAACCCATTGAGATTGAGATTTATTGTCACGTTTATTGGTAGCCGTACACATAAATTATCTTATTTCATACGTGATTTGTTGTCTGAATATTTACCAAAACCCCGTAGCTAAGTTAAAGATAGTATTGAATTAAAGAGTGAATTAAGTACTGTTTAATTTGTCTCACTGTTCACAAATGTCCTGGAAATGAAAAAGAAATCACTGGAAACGAGATATGTGTTCATTGAACATTATGTAAAGATACTGGTGTGGTGAATTTGTGAATTGTGCGATGACGTTGATTGGACTTTTACATTTAATGATGGGATTTATAAGCAAGCACATGTTACACCAATGGGTTCTTCTATTTCCCCTATTTTGGCTGACATGGTGATGGACAAAGATGTGAGGCGGTAAAATACTGGTCATGACCGTCATTTACAACAAGAAAGTTTTGGTCAGTTTTGACCGTCAGTTTACCTTACCGTTCAGAATTATTATGATGGTCAAAATTATTACATATTCAAAGATGACTTGAAAAAATGTTCAACTTGTTTGTAATTGCAGCTTTCTGTTTTTCATCAAATTTTCATGAAAAAATGAAAAAAAAATGTGGTTTCTTAAATACTAAATAATTGCACAATTACAACCTTTCCATTTGAAGAGTCATTTCTAAAGAAATAAGCAAATTACTTCATAAAAGTGTGTTGTTGATGAGGTATTTTCCTTCAGTATCTTTATTTTTGGAAAAATTTATATTCTATGTATTTCACGTCAGTTTTCTACACTAATTTTAAGAGAAGAGTATTGTATTTTTCAGTTAGGCATTGTAATTGTGAGTCAGTTTTGACTATTGTACTTTTTTTATCTCTTATCTCATCTATTTAAAGAAAATTAGAAAATACTGTATTTTAAATGTGACAGACAAAAGACTATTATAGCTAATACAAAGGTGAGTCAGAGTAAAAATTGTCTTTCGAGATAAGAGACATCATTAATCTACATTCCATCACACACTGCAATTGCCCCAAATTTTCTATTAGAGTAAGCTTATAAAGAGAAGGGATGAAAGGAGAAGGGACTTCAATCAAAAGCTTTGCTTTGCTGAATAATGATTGTAGAAAATTGAATTATTAATTTAATGTAATTCAGGGGTGTTGTTTTGTAATTGCTGGATATTGCCCAGTGATAATAATAAATAGAAAGTGCAATAATTGCCATTCAGTTTATTATTTGCTGTATCTGGTAATGCAAAAACATTTTCCATAGCATAAACATATTTACTTACCGCAGGCATTTTGACTGTCAACTCAACATACAACACATGCTGCGTTGTATATACACGTGTAAATCTCGCTGGGAATGCGCAGTAACACCTTTCAGTCAGTTAGCGTGGTTCCGTAAAAAGTGGGGATATTAGAAGGGAATGGGTCCTGTGTATACAGGCTGAGTTCTTACTCGTTATGTATTCTTTTTAGTTGATGATATTATAATAGGGATAAAGAAGGACAACATTGATAAAACTTGGATAATTTACTGGTTATAATAAATGGTTACAATTTACTTCTGAGGTTAAGGTTAATGGGGTATTGAATTTTTTGGAATTTTAAATCTCAAGAGTTAATGATAGATTGTTATTTGATTGGTTCATTAAACCAACTTCCCTAGGTAGACTTTAAAATTTACTTTCAAAGAACCCTATTAGACAAAAGAGGGCGATGTTTTATGGGATGGTAGACAAGGTTTGATATACCTATGATTGATTTTCGATAAATTAGTAGAAATTTTTGGGTTTCTAAATGCAAATATAATTATTTTCGATCCTTTAATTTCTGGCGTTTGTTTCAACTCTTATTTTGTAGTTAATTCGATTTAATAAATAGCATTGAAAATTAATGAGACATTGAATGATAATTAATTGGTTTTGATGAGTAAGTAAAAAATTTTCTGTTTGTAAATACACATTTACCTTTTTCGTAATTTTTTTAACGGTCTTTACATATTTTAGTGAAATGTTTGAATCGAGCTTTTATTGAAAATTAATTTTTTCATGACCCTTGCAGTATGTATAAACAATTTGAGCTAAATAGATTCTATGAAATGTGCATTTTTGTATAATCAGATAAATGAATTCGAAAAATATATGCATACACAATTATTTCTAAACAAAAGCCAAATTTTCAAAATTCTTCAAAGGATTCAGCATTTTTGTTCTGGTAGAGAATAACTGATTCAAGAATTTGGGGTCTCTGTAATCATCATTATAAAATTACTAGAATTATAATATTCATACTCGAAATAATTATTTCTATTGTTGATATTAATGTGTAATTACTGGCAATTATAATAAAGTTGAATTTGAAAAAAACAATTAGTCAACATATCATAATTCAATTGAAATTTTTCTCACTTTTTTTTCACATAAAATTGAATTGCAGTCGTTCTCATTGGAGATTCCGGAGTGGGGAAAAGTAATCTTCTCTCCCGTTTCACGAGGAACGAGTTTAACTTGGAGTCAAAGTCCACCATAGGCGTCGAATTCGCGACACGCAGTATACAAGTTGATGGGAAAACTATAAAAGCCCAAATTTGGGACACGGCTGGACAAGAAAGATACCGGGCCATCACCTCGGCGTAAGTGTTTCAAAATTAATTAGGTCGAGCAAGAAAAGGTTCATATCTCAGAAAATTTTTTACATAGGTAAGCGAGGTTTCAATTGCTGGTTGTGGTGATTATCGGAAAAAATGTGTTGAAACTTTTCAGATACTACCGGGGCGCAGTTGGTGCATTGTTGGTCTACGATATAGCCAAGCACTTGACCTACGAGAACGTGGAAAGATGGCTGCGAGAGTTGCGAGACCACGCAGACCAGAACATTGTTATAATGCTTGTCGGAAATAAGTCTGACTTGAGGCATCTGCGAGCTGTCCCCACAGACGAAGCCAAGGCTTTCGCTGAGAAAAATGGCCTTTCTTTTATTGAAACGTCGGCCCTCGATTCCACCAATGTGGAAACAGCTTTTCAAAATATACTGACAGGTATTTGAAAAGAGATTTCAAGAGTATGGGTAGTGTAGTGCAGATTTTCATTACTAAAGGAATATGCACTAAGTAGAGGTGTTGGCAGAGTTTTTGAGGTTCAAATTCTTCGGTGAATTAGGAAAAATTTGATTATTGTTTCATAGAGAAGTAAAAAAGGATTATAATAATATGTAATCAAAAATTAACATACAAACTATAATAAAAATGAATTATTCGATCAAAATTATAATGAATAATAAAAAATTGGTTAAAGTTATCAAAAATAAACTCAGTGAAAACTAGAGAACATAATAAATGGTTTTATGTGAGTCAGTTCTCAAAGTTAAACGAAATTCTGAATTATTAAATCCATTAACTCGAAAATAACAACCTAGGCTTCAGAAGAATTATTTCTTATTTAGAATTCTTATTATAAATGTTCTGCTAAAGTAACGAAGAAAATATAAATTGGAAAAATGATTTTAACGCTGGGAACAGTCAAAAAAATTAGAAAATTTACAAAAACTAACTTGAAAATAGAAAATTTGATGTAAAAATAAAAATTCTAATTCTGAAGCATTAAATTACTAGGAAAGTAAATAGCATTCTAAAGAAATACTATTAATTTATTAAAATATACTGAAATACTACAAAATTTTATTGAAAATTCAAAAAACAAGAAAATAACAGAAACCTATAAAAATACTACAAATCTTTTAAAATCAAATGCTAGAAGTGTTAAAATCTATTAATACTTGAAAACTGCGTAGACATCATTTTTTTTTATTTATAAAAGTTTGAATCTTAGAGCATATAATTCTAGAAATTTTAGAAAACACAACAGAAAATTCTTCAAATCGTAAAAATTAAAAAAAATGAAAGTTCTTAAAATCTGAGTAAAAAATACTGTTTTCTGAAATATCGATTAAAACACTTGAAATAGTTGGAATTTTCATTTTTAGAGCATTAGATTTTAGAAATCTAGAACGATCCATAAAAATACTATAAATCTTTGAAAAATACAAGAAAATGCCAGAAAATTTTATAAATAATCTATAATGCGTAAGTTACAGAAATGTATTTTATTTTACTAACATTTTGAAAATATAGGAAAATTGAAAGCTTATGTTATATAAAAATCCATTTAAATATCAGAAAATACTTTCAGTCAAATAAATACTGAAAAAATCCAAAAAAATACTCAAAGTATTAGAAAAAATAAATCTAAACCTCATTAACTTAAAAATCATAACCAAATAATAATCAACATAACCAAATCGCCAAAGATTGAAAAGTGTAAAATCCTAGAGAAAATATACTCTTTCAAAAAATCTATATTAAAAATTTTTTCTGCCTACGCCCCTTACACTAGAATCGAAAATCCTGAACCTTGCTTAATACCATTCCATTTTCTTTTGCTTGATTGCATAATTTTCCTTTTTTGCAGAAATTTATCGAATCGTATCGCAAAAGCAGATCAGGGATCCTCCAGAGGGTGACACCATTAGGCCAAACACAGTGGAGCCTATAGATATTAAGCCTTCGCAAAATACAGACGGAATTCGTAAACAGTGCTGCCAGTGACTCGCCTCGCCATCCAAAACGTAAGTTGCAATTGAAAATACAAGAATGCAAAAAATAACACCCACACCAAAATTGTACGACTCGTTGTTTTTGGGTCAATAATTTTTATCGTCTTGTTGTTGTTATGGAAGTAAATGAACGGAAACGGGGAAGAAGGATAAATGTTCTTCATTTTCTTGATTTTTTTTTCTTGCTTTGGAATAACTTCCAATTGTTATTTATTAGCGTATACATCCGCGAGCCATGACAAATGGCTTATGCAATGCGACGGTGACGATGTAATTAATCTTAATTTTGCATTCACTTTTTGATTGTCTTTTTCCTTTTATTCCGAAGATGAAATACTTCTAAGTATATTCTACAGATGTGTATTATATATGATGGTTTTCTAAGAATGCATTGAATGTGTAATAATAAATTATGTAATTGGAAATGTGTCGTGTTTGTTTCTGAAATGACCTTTATGAACTTTCTTTTATCAATTATTCCAACCAAGAAGCACTATTTGCTTTTTTTTAATATTAAAATCATGTCTTGAATTCATCGGTTGAATCGAGGTGGAAAAAAGCATCTTATGGAATTTCGTAAAAACCAATCTGCAAGGGAGTCGTCATCTATTTCAGTATAGAAACTTTGCATTTCAAAAATTTTCTTATTCTACTTTTAAAACTGACATTTTGAATTCTGGAAGATGATTTTGCGAGTATACTGATGAAAAATACAATTTGTAACTTATCGACCATCAATTTAGAATATTCTGCAACAGGGTAGTGACACTCCTATCCCTTATGTATCTACAGTGTAGGTCCTGGCAAGAAAATGTAGGTGAGATGGCGCTGGTGTTTGCCATGCAATCTCTCTCTCTCGCTCACTTGTTTACAAAACATTGTCACCTATCGTGGATTCACAACGTGTAACGTTTTGTTTTTATAACTTTTTCAATTTAATGTCATCAAAAGTGAGTCAGAAATTCAAACGTTGCATTGTTCCATGCTGCACTCTTCAATGTATTTTAAATTCTAATCGCACTAAAGTTTCCCGCAAAAACTGCATGGCGAACACCAGCGCCATCTCGCCTACTTTTTTTCGCCAGCGGAACTACAGGAGTGTCACATGTCACCCTCTGTTCTGCAGTTGAAAATCCGAGGCGAAGTCGAGGGAATTGACGTTTGGCAAGCGCTACATAATGTAATGCTTGTATTGTAATGTCTGTTGCAGGAGTCTCGCAGGTGTCGCAAAGGGAGCAGTGACGACCAAGAAACCCGGAGCTAACGAACTCCCACAAAATGTAAAATCTAATAAGGCTCGAGTGAACGGCGTCATTATTTTCTTTGCCATTGTGCGCCTTATTGTTTCGGCTTGTTATTTACCACCGTGCTTTTTCTCGAATCGACGGGGGGCGAGAAAAAGTGGCCTAGGCACCATTAATTATTCTCCGTTTGTTACTGAATTTTTATTTCTTCCTTTATTTACACGCAGAAACGACACTTGTGCGCATACATATATTTATATTATAGCTACACGAGTGTAACAATGCGACGTGTGCGTTACATTGTATGTATCGTGTACCCGCTCTTCTTTGTAATATACACACAAATCCTTCAAAAAAAGTCTCTCTCTTTCTCTCTCTTGGCGTAAAAAGTGTGATAGTGGAAACTGTGCGTCGCGATAGTGGCTGGAAACACACATTTCACCCACTTGATTTGAAACTTTTACTTGGAAAGTACATATTCGAGAGACATCAAATTTTAGTTCTTGAATAAGGTAGTTTAATGCAATTTAGTTTCCACAATAGCAACGCACAATTTCTATTGCGTATGCGAGGTGATATAAGTGTACCCTAACAACAAGACAGTTATCACAAGTTGTTTTACGCGGACACTGCGAAATCTTAGAACACGTTCACATTTTTTCGAACCAGGGAAATCTAAGAAACGAAAGGAAACCAACATTCACTCACGTGCTCTATTTTGGAGTCCATTAAACAAGTAACTAGATAAAACACGCGTTTGCAAGAGTATCTTATTGTTACGTTAACGGATATTATTTAATGCCTTATTTTTTAACGACGCAGCTGGTATAGAAAATAAACGTAACTCGTCATTCCAGATCCCGACAGTTCAAGTTTCTTCTTGTCCTTTGCACTTTTGCTACTCACTGTCAGCACTTTGCAACTTTATTCTGAGTACAAAAATTGAATATGTATTTACAAATACACTGGAAGCTTGGTTTAGGTGCGCTTGAGATAGGCGCAAATCCTCCTCTCTCGCTCACCACCTCGGCAGGCCTGATTCGAAGGGACAATTCGAGTAGTATGGTAGAAAATTTGCACCTAAATCAAGCTTCCAGGGTATAGTGGCAAGTGACGTCCAGATTTAGTGTACAAATTTTTTTTTGGCTCCTTCTCTATTTGCAGAGTTTTCGTGGAAGAAGTATGTGCTTCATCATTTTGGAGCCTTATTTTGTAGGAGTAATAAGAAGCACTAGGAAACAGTCTGTGCCGATCCTGACTCGAGTCGTACAACGCTTCTTTGGCTGAGCTGGCGATTTTGTCTCCACTCCAGCCACTGGGCAAGTTGTGGGTCAGCGTTTGCCTGATCCGCTCGAGCCTCCACGTGCTGATAATACGCGTCCCTCAATAAACGGAATGACTGGACATTCCTGAACGGTGAGTTCGTCATCGGGTCGAGATATTTCGCCGGAAGTCTGGTTCGAAATAAAGATAGCTCCATAAGGATGATTGAATACCAGAGTAAATACTTTTGACGAACCAAAGAAACATTGTCTTGGAAAATTATTTAAATGAAAACCCATACCTTGTGATTGGGCAAAAAGTTCTTTTAGGAGGACTAGGTTTATTTTTCTTGAAAAATTTTGGTAAAGTGGCGTTGTTATCAAACGTCACAAAACTCCTTGCATAAAATTGTTTTTGAACGTTTGGTTGTTTTCCTTCTTCTGTTTTTTCAACCACTTTTTGCCTATAATTAAAAAGAAAAAAATCAAAAATTGAATAAAGTTTTTATAAGGTTCATTATCACAGTTTTTTTCATACTCGTCAGTTGCTAGTTTCGCATGTTCATTATCGCCAGTCTTCATTTTTATGCTCTCTTTTTCTTGAGTTGTCAAACTGACAACTGGCATCGATACAGACTGATATCGAATCTTTGGGCCTGAGTTTTCTTTTCTTACAGTCCTCGTGTTCTTTTTTTCATTTTCCAGTTTATGGTATTTTTCTATGTAAAGGAAAAAAATTTTTGGTTTCTTCAAAACAAAAAAAAAGTGACACTGAAACTTTTTCATGAATTTGGAAAAATAATAAAAATAATTCTCATGTTTTTAATTTTTTAAATTTATTTGAAGAATTACCCAGGGATTTCATATTCATTTCTTCGGTAAGTCTGGCTTCTTCAAGAAGTTCTTCTTGGGTAGGTTTATATGTGTCTTGTTTGACAACTTTAGCTTTCTTTTTCATGTCCTGATGACGCTCTTTAATACGTTTCAGAGTAGCTGCAGATTTCGCCGCAGTTGATCGTCTGATTGACTTTCTCTCTGTAATTAAAAATCACAAATCATCAGTAACTTGTGTAATAAGAAGTCAATACCAATAAATAATAATTATATACAAATATATTATCATAATTTAGTTTCTGGACACATGAAAATGGAAATTTCGAAAATTAGTAATGCGATGCGGAAAACTATAATTGCACCAATTTTTCCATATTCTGATATACATTTTTATTTATTTGTAATATTTCATTTTCAAATTGTTTGTTTTTAGGCTTCAAGGTTGTAGGCAGAATTTTCAAAAATGTACCAGAAATGTCTGTAAGAAGAGATTGTTGAATTTTCGGAACTTTGACTTTTTTTGGTTTTGGGGCAGATTGACTGGAAGTATGAGGTTTTGGGTCTTTGTAAGCTTTTGTGAAGAGTCTGCGTTTCTTTCTACTTGATTCTTCGTTTTCTGCATCGGAAACAGGTTCGTCATTTTCATCGATGCTGAAATCTGAATCAACTTCGTCTTCTCCTTCATCTTCTTCCCTGAAAAGAATGTACTATTCTAGTTATTATGTTTGAATTTTCTCGCTTGGGAAAGCGAGAAAAAAAAAGTTTTCATTTCAAGAAGTAACAATCATTGTAAATTCAGATAAATAAGTTATAACAATCATCTGTTTTTGAAATTCGTCAATTCAAGAAAATGTTTTCATGTATGAAAATTCATGAAATTAAGGAATTGTGAAATATATCATTAATTATGTATAATCAATCATTGTACAGCATAAAATTGAATATCAATTAAACATATTATTGATCGTAAAATACAAAACATATAGAATAAAGAAGTAAGGGAAAGAGAGGATCAATTCTTTTTTTTATAGAAAATCGATTTTTTTTTAAACTGTCAAATGCAGGATTAAAATGTGTATCAAAAATTTACTAAGCTACTTACAGTAGAATAAAGCAACATCATTGAACCCGCAAAAAACTTTCGTGTGACCAACATTTCAAAAATACATATTGCGATAAAAATAAAAGACCGTTGTTAAATACAATCAAAAAACCATACAAGTAAAAAAACTCACATATAATCATTGTCCTGTTCAATTTCTTCAAAACCTCCGTATTTTGTTTTGTAAAAATCGTCTTCTTCCTCATCATTCAAAAGCCTTGCCATTTTCGAGCCAGCATTGGCACGGCGTTCTCTGTTCATCGCCATTTCGAAAATTGCTTTTCTTTTTCTGAATCACGAAAAAAAAAAACACTTGTGGCTCTTAATTTTGCTGACAAGTTGTAAACTTATTATTTGTTCGTCTGATTAACCTCAATGTCGAGAACTCGATATAAAACTAAAAATAACAAAATCCGTGTATTGATTTCACACGGTTTTTTCAAAGCACCTTTCCGAAATTAGGAACTAGTAAAATTTTTTTTATGTAGCTATTTTTCTTATTATTTAAGAAGATTTTAATTTGATTTCGTCTGAAATTGCGTATCGATTGCTTACAATTGCTTATAAGAACAATACGAACAACAACAAACAACAACAATGCAATGTCACAAATTGTCATGAAAATGCAAAATCCAAAACAGTGTTGCCAAACCTCAGGAAAAAAATTTTCTAGGGAAACGTAACGATTTACATATTAATTTATGATTTGTGAGTTCATTGAATCATGAATACAAATTTTTCCATAAATTTGGCAACACTGTAAATATTATACAGCTATACCTATGTATATCACATATGTAAATATGTATTGTAAACAATTAATCACAGCTGTATGTGAAAACAGTATTCAATACAATTGGTAAATTGGAATAATGTGTAAATCATTGTAAATGAACATTTAATTTTCATAATTGAAGAATTAAACAATGTAGCGTGTACCCAGATTTCGCATGATTCTGCAAAAAATTGCAAGTTCTTCGTGTTGACAATAATTGTATGTAATAATTATAATTAATCAAGGACATCTGCTAAACCATGAAATTTCATCGCAGATTTACAAACAGTTACTCAAATTTTGAAAAAAAAACTTGGAAAATTATGGATTGATCTTAATAAAGAAATTGTAAGTGCAACAAAAAATTAATACAGAATACAATAATTCAAAGTCAGTTATAATTAGCACCATTTCCTTTGCTATTAACATTTTTATTATAAAAAAGGAAAACAATTGTACGTTTTGCTCATGTTTTCGAGTTGTGATTAATTATTTAAAATTTTTGTAAATGACATTTTTGCGATACTCAGGTTCATTACAGAATATTTTTTCGCATGAAGTTTTCAGTATGCTCTATAATTTAAAGTTTAATATTTGAAAGGATTTTTCAAAAAAATAGTATCTATATAAATTTCTGTATATTTAACTTTTTTGACACTATTTCAGTTTTTCTACAGAACTCATTTTAGAGACATCAATAAAAAAGTTGCATAATTCCTTTCCATCTTGAAATTTTTCTTCAATAGCCAATGATCTCAGCTATTGAAAAACTTGAATTAATAACAGTAAACTAAAAAAATGTTACAGAAGTTAAGGCAACAACGGTTTAATGCGCTCAGCAGTAAGCGTGATTTTGTCGAGTCCAGTGCCGGACAACAAAATGTCCCATCCAGATTACGAGCAAACAGCATACGATCATGCCGCTATTCTCGTCCTGGTCAAGCAATTGGGCCCGCTCCTGAAACCCAAAACTTTTGGGAAATTGTGCGACCGTGTCATAAGATGTGGCAACCGCTTCACTGTCGTCGACTCCAACAGCATGGCCAGGGAAATTTTTGCCAGGTAAGGTCTCATCTCAATTGGTATATTAAACCCAACAATTTTCTATAATAATATACTTTTTATTCATCCCATTACACATAGGTTTTGAATTCTCCAAGAACAATTTTCTGTATTTTTTTCCTTTCTTCCATTTGCTCAGGGGTGTTGCAATGAAATGTTACATGGAGGGGCAAATTCAAGTATTCATTTCAATGTATTACTAAATATTTATTCTATCATCATAACATTTTAGAAATCGATTTGCAGGGCGAAGTTATTACTTTTTGAAACAAATCAATTTTTATATAAAATTACAATATCTAATATCTTGTAATGTCGTTCAGTACTTATTTTTTTCAATATGTAAACCATTTACAAGATTATTTCGTTTTTGTAGAAATTTTCTACGTTGATTCCTAGAATTTGAAAAGTTTCATGTTTTTTCAATATTTTCATACATTTTCAAAGAAACTATGTTTGTAAACATTTGAGATATTTAATGCTCTGGCTTCCTTTTTTAAGGTGCTCTATGAAGTCTTAGTATTTTAAAGATTTTTCATATTTGATACAATTTATAAAACTTTTAAGCTATTCTACTTGATTTTTATATATATATATATCTAGCATTTTTGTAGATTGTTATATAGAATTTGAGACTTTGATGATACAAAAATCGAAAATAATTAGATTATTAGTATTATTTCCAGTACATTTGATACATGTTTATTGTATTTTTTCTAGATTTTTATGTAGATATCTAGGCCCTAGAATTTGATGCTGAAGAATTCGAGGTTTTGTAAATATTCAGAAATTTCAGTTATTTTAGAAATTATATCTATATGATTTTTGGTATTTTATTGGTTTCTAATAGTTTTAATACTTTCATTTGTTATTATTGTTAAAATATAGTGTGATTTTCTAGGTTCTTTGAAGATATCTAATATTTTAAAGAATTTATGTATAAAAATCTAGAATTTATTACGTTTAAAATCTAAAATTTTATAGATTTGTAGTATTACAATATATTTTTCAGAAATCAGTATCCTCACAGATTTCCAAAACTTATAGTTAACTTTGTATTTTTCCAGTATTCACGAATTTTTTTAATTTTCTAGTTTTTTGATATATTTATATGTAGGTTTTCCAAATTGGATGTTTTAGGATTAAAACTTATATGGATTTTTATCATTCCCATAAATTTTTGAGAATATAATATTTATATGGATTTCCAGTATTTTAGAGATTCTCATTATTTTGAGCCTTTTTCGTATTTTTTAGCATTTATGAAATTTCGTAGTTTTTTATAGTATTCTTTTAGACTTATATTTTTTATAGATTGCTATGTAAACTTGAAGAATTATATGCTATAAATTTCAAAGTTTTATACATTCTTAGTATTTTAAACGTTTTTTGAAAACAAAGTTTTTTTTAGATGTCTGGTGTTTCAAAGAATTCTTGTTTTTCATTATTTTTCATATTTTCTTCATAGTTATGAAATTCAAATGATTTCTGATATTTTCATTGATTTGTACATAAATTTTTAGAATGACATGCTCTATATTTAAATTCCTATAAATTTTAGGTAGATGAATGAATTATCGAGAAATTTCTATCTTCATATGTTTTGTATATTTATATATTCGTTGTATTTCATGTATTTTCCATTTTTTTTTAGTACCATTGAAATTTAGTAGAATATACCAGCTTTTCGATAGATAACTAGTATTTTTACAAATTTCAATATTGTAGAATTTTAAAATTTTATTCTCTAGATTATAAAATTTTATAGATTTTTAGTATTTCAATGAATTTTTCATCTGTATGGATTTCAAGTATTTCACAGATTTCTAAAACTTTTAGTTCATTTTGTATTTTGTCAATATTTATAAAATTAATTGAATTTTCTAGTATTCTGATGGATTCGTATCTAGATTTTCATAATTGGATGCGTCAGAATTCATAATTGTAAAGTTTTTTTTTATTTCAACATGTTTAGAAAATCATATACATAAAATTTCAGTTTTTTGAAGATTCCTAGTATTCTTGATATTGTTCATATTTTACAGCATTTCTGAAATTTTAAAATACTTATTTGTTAGTATCTTTCTAGATTTCTGATATTTTTATAGATTGTTACGTAATTTTCAAGAATTTAGTACTCTACATTTCAAAGTTTTCCAAATTCTAATTATTTTAAACCTTCTCTGAAAACACAGTTTTTTTGTAGATGTCTAGTGTTTCAAAGAATTCTTGTTTTTTTCATTTTTTACTACATTTTTTGAATATTAATAAAATTCAAACGATTTTCTGATATCCTCATACATTTCATATATTTATATTTTTGTTATATTCTCTGTATTTTTCAGCCCTTATAAACTTTTGTGAGATTTTTTAGTTATTTCGTGAAACTTTACATAAATTCTTAAAATTTCGTATTTTATTCCTCCTCATTTTCTAATTCCATTTCAACCAGGTTCATCAAAGACCACCCAGTGGAAAACAACGAGTGGGGAAATTTTCAGACCCACCGAAAACTTCTAGGGATGATAAGTTTCGGAAAATACGACAACCAGGTCGAGTTGGACGAACTTTGTCGACAGCACGAAAGTTTCAAGGTCAAATACCATGCCACGTTGTTCGACTCTAGGGCGGTTTTTATGGGCCCTGTGGTCCCGGATCAAGCTGGGGCGTCGTTAAAACCACCCTTTAATTTTAAGACACCAGGGAATTTCAAGACCAACGCTCTGTTTTACGGGGACGAATCTTGCTCGGATCTGGAATCTCATGTCTTGGAATTTCTCAACTCCTTGTTTTACGTTTTGGAGTCGAAAAGACTGGATAGGACCAAAGAAAAAGTTGACAAGTTGATGATGCTTACTGCACCGTTTGAGAAAAAGGATTTTATAGGTGAGAGGTTTACCATTATGATTCTTTTTTTGAAATACAAAAAAATATGTGGAATATTGGGCAAAGTTTTTATCAAGTATCTAATTTTTGTTTTCAGGCCTTGATATGGACACGAAAAACAACAGAAAAAGATGTGCTGGCAGAGTGACGAAAAACCTTGGTGATTTGAGCCTCCAAGCTGGTTTGGCAGTTGACGCTTTGAGCTATTACACTCACGCAGTCAGCGTTTTGCAGTCTGTCAATGACTGGCTCTGGTTGGCAGCTGCTTTGGAAGGACTTTGCGTCACATCTGCAATCATTCTTTACCCCCATGCAAGGACCACTTATCCTTTGCACAGGAATTCGTCCTTGCAAGAGGGAAGTCCTGACAAAAGAAGGTACTATTTCACAATGATAATGACGATCCAACACTGGAAATGGTTGAACATGTAAGTATCTTTTCATTTATTGTAGACGCAATTCGCAAGCTGCAACTATGACGTCATCGTCGTCCCAAGCGTCGACGTTATCATCGCCTTCGTCGACGGCGTCGTCGCCGACGTCTTCCTCGTCCACAACATCCTCACCTCTGTCGACGGAATCCAAAGCAATACCAAATCTTCTACCTCCAGAAGAAATAGGTCGAAAATATCGAGATGCTATTTCCCATTACAGTAAATATCATAATGCTGGTGTGATCGAAACCGAGGCCAGTTTCAAAGCAACCAGAATCTCCATCGAACAAAATTGTACTCTCCAAGCAGCGTCTTTTTTGCAAAACGTTATTTACATTAATCTTATAATGAACGAGCAAGAAAAAGTAATTGGAATTGTTTATATTTTTATAGTAATATTTATTGAATTATTAATTATTTTAAGTATGTATTTTTAGATCATGAGATTCAGTACTCTCGCAGAACTCTACACTGCTTTTGGTTTCCAAAGAAAAGCTTCGTGTTGCTTACGACTGGCAGCTACTAGATATGTTTCCAAGCAAAATTCAAACCCGGATTGGCAAAAGTGTTACAACACGTTGCTGCGTTCTATTTCTGGGTTCAAACTTTCTTTGGATCCTGTGGAAATGTTACAAGGTGAGTTTCGTGGAAACTGAAATCAAATGATTTTATTCCCAATGGAAAATCTTGTAACTCATGAATTACAGACTATTACAACCGACAGGGTAGATTCCGATTCTACCAACTGATCATTCAGATCATTTCATTTGAATAATTACCATAATCACAGTTTTAGAGTTTAAGTTATACATGGATCTTCCATAATTGTAATCACTAAAAGTACATTGAATAAGTTAGATGCCAGAAAAATATAAATTATATACCCAGTGA
The DNA here is from genome assembly GCA_028476575.1 of Platygaster robiniae. Classification (NCBI taxonomy): domain Eukaryota; kingdom Metazoa; phylum Arthropoda; class Insecta; order Hymenoptera; family Platygastridae; genus Platygaster; species Platygaster robiniae. The sequence continues at coordinate 1,618,075 of CM052022.1, forward strand.
ACCTATGAGCTCGCATCGTTTTCATTATTTCCACCCCTTTTCGAACACGCCGCGAACTCGCCAGCGAGCTCGCAGACTACTCGCCACGAGCTCACAGAGTACTCCCAGTCGTTGATAATTATTAATATATATTTCAGGAAAATAAAAAGATAATTCATTATTTACACTAAAAAGTAATCATAATGAAGCTGTAGAACAATTATTTAGTAAAAAAAAAAAAATTTCTCCCGGGTGGGAATCGGTCCCGTGTTCTGCGGAGTTGAACGCCAAAAAGTATCATATTCATTAACATGAGACATGCACTTGATTTAAGCATTCTACACAAAACTTGAAACATGAGAAAAAAAACCAGCAGCCATCTGGTGAGCGCTTGGGGAGAGCGCGCGAATTTTCAAAATTCGAATATAAAGTAATTGAAATTTTGAAAATTCACGCGCTCTCCCCAAGCGCTCACCAGATCGCTGCTGGTTTTTTTTCTCATGTTTCAAGTTTTGTGTAGAATGCTTAAATCAAGTGCATGTCTCATGCAAATTATTATGATCAGGGCCGGATTAACAAGTAGGCAGAATAGGCAGTTGCCTGGGGCCCCCGATTTTAGGGGGCCCCCGAAAAATGAAAAAGACTTTTAAAATTTTCTTACAAACATACAATTCTAGAGAGTGAAAGAAAAATATAATCAGAACTGAAAATAATTGAAAAAATACGAAATAATAAAACAAACAAAGTGAAATCACAATTGACTTGAATAGAAGCCTTCAAGCGGAAATTTCAACGTGAATGATGAATGAGTGAATGATGGATGACAAATGACAAATAAATTAATGTATCATTTGACAGGCTCAGAGGCAAAACGACACAAGAATTCCCAAAAGAAAGACCGACTTATGTGAGTCAGCATATTTTTTATCCTTTCTTGGAAATTCTTGTGTCGTTTTGCCTCTGAGCCTATCATTTGGTATCATTTAACAAATACGTTTTTGTGAATGTTCGAGAATAGAAATCAATGAAAAGGTCGAGAATATTCGAGAACAATAAATGACTGGAATTTTCTGTAATATTCTGGAACACTTAAATTTGTATATAAGACGAAGAATTCGCTGTACGGGGATAGTCACGTCTGAGAATACTCACCGTGAACAATAACATAGTGTAAAGTGAATAAGTAAATGAAATATCCTTGTTATTATCTCGTAAATGTCCGCGTTTTTTTCTTTACCGTAGTGAGACCATCATTTTTCGGGAGTGATAGTTTAAGTGCAATACACTAGTAAATACTAAAACCATCGTTTGTGTCTTAAGTTGTTATTTTGTAAAAGAATGTCTCGTTCATATTTAAGTGGTGCGCAAAAAAGAAAGGTTGCCGAAGAAAAACGATCACGAACAAGTGCAGTGTTAGAAAAAGTTCCAAAACTCGACATTTTTTTTCATCGGAACGTAAAAACACCAAATTCATCAGGCAGTCAAGGACTTGCAACTAGTCCTGAATTGAACGATGATCCAGTCAACTCAACACCTGAATCTTCAAACCAATTTCTTGTGGGCGAAAGTGTACATAAAAATCAAGGTGTAGAAATTTCCAACCGTTCCAACGATCCAGGAAAATGGGAAAAATTTACTAGTGAAGATGTAAGATTTTGGATTGAACATGGGCCATCAACATGTCAAAATTCGACTGGACCATTCGAATCATCCAAGCGTTGGTATGAAAACGAATCAACATCGAGATATTGTTCGCCCAACGTATTTTTTGGGACTAAACCAAATGGAGAAAAAACAAACCGAGATTGGCTTATTTATTCACCAATGAAAGGTGATGTATGATTTGAATCAATTTCTTTCACGAAATTCACTCTATTTTTTGAGAAAGAATCAGGTTTTTTTCTAGCAAGAAAAAAAAATCCTTAAAAAATAAAACTTGAGGTTAAACGAATTCGCTTAAAAAGTAACTTCTAATTTCTTACTTGAAAATTTATGAGTAACTTGTAATATAACCAAGTTACATTAACTTAAACAAGTTACATTAACTCAACCAAGTTTCTTTTAAAAAGTAACTCACCCACCCTTAATTCATAGTTTGTGTATCATTCACATAATTTGTAACACTGTGTGACCTCAAAAATTACAAAAAAAAAAAATACGAAACCTGTCTACAATGGCTGGTGATGATTCTTTAAATACTTCCATTACATTTTTTTTTTTTTTCAAATTTAGCCCTCGTTTTCGATTTACTCATTAAATTAATTTTTTTTAAAAGCATGCTTTTGATCACGTAATATTGGTCCTTTATTTCGAACAAAAGACTAGTTGTGTCCTCTTATTAACCTGATCACGTTTCTGGAATAAAATAGGTCAAAAACTGCACGGGAAAAAATTTGAAATAGCGGTCAATGAGTCTTTTTTTTATATTCTCTGACCTTGAAAAAACATTCAGAGAAAAGAAAACGGAAAATGACAGAAAACCGGAAAGCCGGTCGAATAAATAGACTTAACATTAAAAAAACCTGTAAAGAAAGTATTCAGGGGGTCATTACCAACCATTCTAGACAGGTTTCGTTTTTTTATAATTTTCAAAATTATTTTTAGGCACACAGTGTAATTGATAATAATAATTTTTGGTTTTTATTCACAGGGTCTGTCTATTGTTTTTATTGCAAGCTATTTCTACCACCCGACCAATCGATAAAACTTTCTCGTGAAGGATATGATGACTGGAAAAACATCGGAAGTCATTTACAACAGCATGAAAAAAATCCAAAACATCGGGAGTGTTTGCTGATTTACCGGCAAAAACGAAAGGACGAAAATAATCTGCCAGAACTACTCGAGAATGAACTACTAAGTGAAAAAAAATACTGGCGCGACGTTTTAAAACGGGTAGTTGCTGTCATTACCACATTAGCAGAGCGAGGTTTGTCATTCAGAGGTTCGAACGAGCAATTCGGGGTGCCGGGCAACGGAAATTATCTAGGGTTACTTGAACTCGTTGCGAAATTCGATCCTTTTTTGCAAGGTCATATTGTTAGATACGGCAATGCTGGGACAGGTGTAACTTCTTGCTTATCGAAGACGATCTGCGAGGAGTTCATTAACATTATGGGTAACAAAGTCAGATCATACATTTTAAAAGAGGTTACTTCGGCTAGGTATTTTAGCTTATCTGTCGATTCGACTCCTGATGTATCGCATGTTGATCAATTGTCTATTATTTTAAGATATGTTTCTCCGAACGATTTTCAACCAGTCGAAAGGTTTATAACTTTTCTTCAGTTGGAAGGTCATACTGGTGAAAGTCTAGCGAATCAAACTTGAAACTTTCTTACTGAAGACTGTGGTTTAGATATTCAAAATTGTAGAGGACAATCATATGACAACGCATTCAACATGTCCGGAAAGTATAAAGGTGTGCAAGCAAGAATATTAAGTTTGAATGAGAATGCGATCTATGTTCCCTGTTCCGCGCATTCCCTTAATTTGGTTGGAGAGCATGCTGTGAAGTGCTGTTTTTATGCAGTAGATTTTTTCGCCATTATGCAGACATTATATAATTTTTTTTCCGCTTCCACCTATCGTTGGGGCGTATTCAAAAATAAAATAAACAATGAGAAAACTTTGAAGACATTGTCAACTACACGCTGGGAAGCACATTCGAATGCGACGAATGCAGTTTACGATTCATTTGATATCATATTAGAGGCTCTAGAAATCATTGCTGATGATGAATCACAAAATACTGATACTCGTTATGAGGCGACGTGTATCGCGAATAAAATGCAAAAATTCGAATTTGGTTTCATGTTGATTTTATGGAACTCTATTTTGACTGCTATGCGTTCAGTGAGTAAGTCATTGCAAAGTGAAAAAGCAGATTTGCAAACGTGTGCTTCTTTGTACGGATCGTTAGAAGAGAGTTTAGCTTCATTCCGTGAAAAGTTCAATGATTTCGAGGAAAAAACAAAACGATTATTACCTGGTGTAGGTTATACAGAAATCGTAAAACGTACTCGTCGTAGAAAAAAACAACCTAATGACGGAAATGCTCCAGAAGTAGAATTTTCGCCTCGCGATGATTTTAGAACAAAAGGTTTCCTCGAAATCATCGACAATCTTCACAGTGAAATCAAACGGCGTGCGAAAGTGTATATGGAAGTTTCAGAGAGATTTGCATTTCTCATCAACTTTTCTCTAAGTGATGGAGACCTCCACGAAGCTATAAATAACTTAGTTCGTTTTTATCCTAGAGATTTGGAAGAATTTTTCATTGAAATGAAACAATTCCAAAGTTACGTGAACTCCAGATACACCGATGCACAAAAAAATCATAGTCATTTGTATAAGATTCTAATGGAAGATCAATTAGCCGAAGTATTTCCTAACACAGAAATAGCTCTTCGAATTTTTTTAACATTAATGATCACAAATTGTTCTGCCGAACGATCCTTCTCGCAATTAAAAAGAATCAAAGCTGCTGAAAGAGCTACAACGCGACAAGAGCGACTCGAGATGTTAGGTATACTTTGCATTGAGTCAGATTTATTGAACAAAATCGATATTGATGATATAATTGATGAATTTGCCGAAAACAAATGTAGAAAACGACATGTTTAAAATGTAGATAGTAATTTTATTGATATTATTACATTGTGACAATAAAATTTTTATGAAAGATATAAGTTTGTATTTTTTAATCGAAAAAAGAAGGGAACGGACGTAAAAAAAGGGCCCCCAAATTGATGGTTGCCTAGGGCCCCGTTGAGGGTTAATCCGGCCCTGATTATGATACTTTTTGGCGTTCAACTTCCCAGAACACGGGATCGATTCCCACCTGGGAGAAATTTTTTTTTTTATTAAATAATCGTTTTACAGCTTCATTATGATTACTTTTTACTGTAAATAAAGAATCATCTTTTTAGTTTCCTGAAATATATATTAATAATTATCAACGACGGAAGTACTCTGTAAGCTCGTGGCGAGTTCGCGTCGTGTTCGAAAAGGGGCGGAAATAATGAAAACGCTGTGAGCTCACAGGTTCATTGGGTATTTCGCGCCAAGAAATGATCGGGTTGATCAGCTGGTAGAATAGGGATCTACCCTACCGGTTGTGATAGTTCTGTAATTCATGAATTACAGACTATTGCAAGATTTCCCATAGGGGCCTGTCCGAGTTTTCACGTTCAAAAAAATATGGAGTAAATAATTCAATGATATAATAATGGTTTTTTACTATTGCAGATCAACTTCGTGGTTGGCCAGCAATCCAGATTCTGGTAGTAAATGAACTCGTTGTAGCAGCGAATCGTATGGGACACCCTGCATTGGCAACCCGTCATTTGACGTTTTTGCTGCAAACGATGTTCAATCATTTGAATTCGAAAGAGCGAAAAGACATATCTCTCCAGTTACAAGCTGTGTCTCAGCAATGCGAAGGCGCTCCCGTCTCACTTGTATGATTTCTAAAATCATTATTCAATTATTCAAAAAAAATTCTTTTTGGAGCGTTGTTTGCCTTATGAATGAAAATTTTGCGGGGATTTCGTGTACACAGGTTCTGGATTCTGGAATAATAATACCTCCAGCGAATCTTGTGAACCTGCCCAAAACGAAGTCATTTTCTTTGAAAAATTTGCAACCGCATTTGCAGCCCCAGAAAATTGAAAGAGTGAAAGAAGATCATGGGCCTTTTTTGTTCACGCCTTTGACTTTTGGTTCTTTGGAGAAAAAGAACGTTTCGAAGAGCAAAGTAGGTGAGTGGATATTCAGGAATTTTTTTGTGGCGTATGGACATCACGTTTTTAGGAATAATTCTTTTAATTCTACATTATTTATTATCTTGATCATTTTTCCTTTTTGTTGCCAAGATTACTTATGGGTGGACGGTGACATTTGCGAAGTGACGATGCAACTGGTGAATCCTCTGCCTTTCGAATTGCACGTCTCGGACATGCGACTTTTGACTAGTGGGGTCGTTTTCGAGTCGATTCCAGAGAGTATCACGCTTCCAGCGGAATGTGGACCCATCGCTGTCACGTTGGCTGGCACGCCCAAAGAAACCGGCGAGCTGGAAATTTTGGGATTCAGTACCCACACTTTGGGAGTGAAGTCTAATTGCAAATTGCGACACATAGAGGACATACTGCAACCTCAGTATTCTGTCGAGGTCATACCAGCATTGCCAAAAATTGAAGTCGCGACCAGCTTGCCTCAAACCGCGAGTTTCAGTTCCGGGGAAAACATCGTCACGAGTGCCAGTATGTCACTTTATGGCGGTGAAAGGTGTAATTTTTTACTATAATTCCTGAGCAATTCAAAAATAAAATTATCATCAAACTACTTTAATTTGTACAAATATATTGAAAGAGAATTTGAAATCATTATTAAAAATTCATGTAATGAATTGTTTGAGTATTTTTTAAAAATGTGGATTTCGAAGAACTATGTATAACTTTTCATTTTTATAATTCTTGGGAAAAATTTTTTTAATAAAATGTATCTGTAAATTAAGTACTGCAATTTTATCAGTTCATTAGTGAATAATTTTTTTTGCAGAGCGGAATGTACGATAACAATGGTAAATAACAGCCAAGTGCCTATAGAAATGATAGATGTTTCAATGCATTCTACTTTGGACATGAATCTTGAGTCGAAAGTTTTTCAGTGGAGCGAGGATAATCTCAAAGCACAGTTGCCATTGCAACCAAATGCAAGTGCTAGTCTGACACTTGACGTTTGTGCAGTCACAAATTTTATCATTCCCCTCCCACCTGCAGGTGAGAACAATTTTTTAACAGAGAAATTATTGTTATACACAGTTCTGTTTTCACGAAAAAAAATATCTGAAATATTATCAAATATTGGTATTCTCAAAGGCTCTACAATATTCTTAATAATTAATTGAAAATTATAATGAAATAATAATAGTATGCAATAGTAAACAATGAATAAATAACAATTATGAATCAATAGATGAATAATATAATAAAATAAAATGAGAGAATGAAATATCTATCAAATTGTCTATCAAAGGATTCAATAACTAGTAAATATTAATGCATAATAAATAAACACTTGAAATTATTACTGAATTCGAAGAATTATTATGGTTCATCATAATTTGTAAATAAATATTGTATTTTTCATTATCAAGATTTTTTGAATCCTATATTTATAATATTATTATCATTATTAGTATTATTATTAAAAGATACAATGAAAAATAGTTACATGATTATTTCAATATCCATATTGTTATTTAATAATAATTAAATACTGATGAATGATGAATGATAAATTATCTGGTATTTACCCTTGATAAATATTGACGACTAAATATTATATTTTTGTTGTGTGTAATATTTGGACTACATAACAATAGCAATAACGATGATGATAATAATAAAATAATTAATATTATAATAACTGAAAATTACTATAATGAAATATTTAATTTAATATAATCACATTTTTTTCACAATAAATATAAAATGAATGAAATATAAATATGTAAGTGTAAATCTAGATCAAACAAATGTAATAAAATATAAATATAATGAATACGAATATATATGATAACAGAATTGTTAATAAATTAGGTATTTAATTATTCAATAATAATGAAATAATGATGAATAATACACAAAATCATTTAAAATAAAAACCGATCAACATTTACATGGACAAATATTTTTTATTAATTATATATTTGGCTTATATAATGATAATGATGATAATAATAATGAAAGTAATAGTTTAATATTAAAAATAGTTATCACATAGTCAAATAGTACTTATTAATACAAAAACCAATTAAATAAAAATGTGAAATAAGAATATAAAATACTAACAGCAATATTTTACTATATATTAAATAAACAATGATATCAATGAATGTAAATGTAAATAAAAAAGAATAACTCCAAAAAAAATCTACGTATGAAACAAAATAAATAATGGTGAATTAGTTAAAATTGTATTAATCAAACTAAATTAATGTATATCAAATATAAACATGAAATTTATAACTATTTATGTATATTTATATAAATGTGAGTAAACAACAAAATCATAAATACAACATATAATGAATAACAAAATATATGTGGATTGAAAATAAATAAAAATATAAATATAAAATCTAATAAATGGTAATGAAATACAATAATAATAATATTCCCATGTTCGAATATTTATAAAAATCTGCTGAAGGTTCATTGTATGAACACGTATATTCCTTGCTGAAAATTCCCAATTGCTTTTCCAATTTTAAAATCTACTGGCCGTTTTTCAAATTGGTTTGTCCTACTGGAAAATTTTTTTAAAGATTGGATTTCCAAGTAGAAAACCATTACATTTTCAAATGGAAAACTAATTGTATTTCCAATGGGTTTTCCAATTGACAAACCAATTGAAAAATTTTCAGCAGGGTTATTATTTTTACTTAGTTATACATATTTTAAAAAGCAGAAAAAAAAGTTTCAGGCACAAGCAACAGCACTTATTTGAGCCAAAACAATAGCTGGACCGCGCATTCTGGGCCAAGTTCTTTGCCATCGAGATTGAATTCGCCGTCACACCACATGAAAAGGCAGTCTGAATTGACTTCGTCTTTTCGTTCTGGAACATCTGCGAATTCCTTGCATAGTGGCCATTTATCAAAACTCGCAGCGCCCATGAGGGCTTCGAATATTATAGAAGGGCAATTGAAAATAAAATATTCTGGTGGCGCCGGCTTCGTTGCAGGCTATTGCAGAGTATCCTCGGTCTACGTGACAATCGAAATTCTCCCGAGCATGCACATCGTTAATTGGGACGTTTTGCCAGCTGAAACGTGGGTTTTTAAATATTTTTCTTACTTTTTTATCGTCACATTTTCAAAACTCCAAAATCCAAATACTCTATAATTTTTGAACATCAAAGTCGAATTCCTTAAGTTTTTATATTTTGCAGTTTTCGAATACAAATTTATTATTTTCAAAAATGAAAATTTCGAGTTTCAAAATTCTCAAATCTTAAGTTTTTAAACTGGTGATTGAATTTATTATGTAGTGGATATAAATTCAGTTATGATTATGGAGTAAAAAATTTTACAGGCCATCACAATTTTATCTTGTACTTGACGTTGAAAATATGACCCATCACGAAATGGAATTGCGTTACACTGAAAGCAAGTGTATTTTTATGGAGGGTCGAGAATCTTGCAGAGTTCCTGTTCCTGTTGACCGTTGTCCATTGAACAAATTGCCCAATGTAAAATTCAACTTTCCTTCGATTTGCATTACGGTTTTTCGCAATTTTCGAAAATTTGAGTTTCAAAAATATACTTCGAACTATCCATTCTAAAAATGTTCATCACTGCCTGAAGTTGGCTGTTATGTAGAGATAACATGCGCGCGCATCAATAAAAGAGCGGGGATTTCAAATGGTTTGACTGTCAGGGGGCAATGATAAAAAAAAAAAAAAAAAAAAATGCAAATGTGGGATTTGCAGACTTTGTAGAAAAATTTAGGATTTTGTATAAAGTTATAAAAATTTGTAAATGTTCTTATCTTTCATTCCTGAAATCAAATTCCTTGCATTTTTGAAACCGTAATGCAAATTTTCGTGATACCATAAGAAATTTGTTTTGCAATGTTTGAATTTTATTTCAATGGTTTTTAGACGAATGAAATAAATGGGGAGATGCAAAAAATATGTTCTGAACACATTGCATCGCTAGTCGATTTACGTTGGCAATTAGTGGGAACTGATTCAATGGGTCGTGCGACACTTTCTGGCATTACACTGGCACGTGATATGCTGGACCTCGTGCGGATGAGCCCTTTGCATTGGGGTATTTATTACATTTATTTATATAATTTACTAAGTTTTATTTTCCTTAAAAAATAAAATCATGTCCCAAATACACCGGTTAAAATCAAAATAGGAAGTAGTAAATTTATAAAATAATAAATTTGTGAAATTAAAAAATTTTTTCCTGCATTTCATGACAGAAATAAGGATCAATGATTCAGTCGTCAAAGCCCAAGACACGTTGAGATGTAATCTCGGGGAATGCGTCAGCATCGGTGTTGGAATTTGCAATGCCTTCGAAAATGCTTTACATGACTTGGTCTTGTCTATTAATTTTTATCAAGACCATCATAATGGTGTCACGAATTACCGATTGGACACCAGACTTTCCATTGCTGGGGCCAACAGAGTAATGCTGCCCACGGTAAAAGCAACAATAAAAATTATTATTTTCCTCAGTCTTTTCTGCAATGGCAATGATTTTGAATTTATTGGAATATGAAGATGAGTTGAAAAAAAAAAATGACAAGAAATATTGCAATAATTTCACTGAAAGATCTTTTAGGATTCATGAAATTTATTAAGACTATCAGAAAAATATTAAGATAATATATTTTACAGTAAGCTACAAAATTTCATGCAGTTGATGTATTCATTATTTTCAGCTCAAGGAATGCGGGCGAGCTTATCACGAATGCAGAGTGGTTTTTCTCACAATTGGCCAGTACAAATTGGACATCCGATGCAGCAGCCAGAATTTGAAAAAAAATTCGCTTTCGCCTGATTCCACGAGCGTTGGATACGAACACAGCTGGCGTTACATTCCACCAATTGAGATAACTGTTGAAGATGGTTAGTTTTTTTTTTTATAGAGCTGTCCATAAATTACGTAATGGTGCTGGGAACACATGAATTTCCAAAGAAAATGAAATTAAATCTTATGTCAGGTTTGATGTAAGATCTGTCGACAGATCTAATACATAAGATGACAAATTTTAAATTTGAGGGAAGCAGGAATTTCTAATAGAAATTGTATTTAGTCTGATGTCAGATTTCATTTCAGATCTGACATCAGATAAAAAATATTAGATGATTATTATTTCTAAGTAATCTAGTAGTATCGTTTATTCATACCCTTATTGGGTCTTTGAAGTTTGTTAAGGTACAAAAAATTATAACAATTCATTTTGCAAACTTCTGTAATATCATTCCATTTCACATTTTTTCCTTGGCTTTTATTCATCTATTTATTCTAATTTTTAAAAAAAGAATGAGTTGAAAAATTATAAAAAAAAATTCACAGTATGAAAATTTGATGCTTTTGGACTCAGAATTTGAGTAATTTCTTTTCAGATTTTCAAAAAAAAAGACGAACAAATTAATGAACTGCAAAATCCAAAATTTATAGCATTGTAGAGCCTATTCCTCATAAAGTAAGAAAAAGTTGAAATTTGTATGGATTTTGAATTTTAAAACAAAAATTTTTTGCATAAAAATTCTGGACTTGCAAAATAATTAACGAGGTTCGAAAATTTCTATTGATTTTTTACTTTTGAGCTAAAACTTCTAATGATTTAATCCTGAATTTTAAAAAATAATCGAAAAATTATTAACAGCTTCTAATATACTGATTTTAATTTTTTTAAATATTTCAGGCGATTAAACTTTTAATTTTGAAAATAATTCAAAATATTCTAAATTGGTAATATTTTTCGTGTTTATGAAATTGTTGCAATGTTCTTGAATTCTTAATTTTATAATATTTTCACATTCTATGAATATTCAAATTTCGTATCGACTGTGTCATATTACAAATAGAAAATGAGTTCTAAAAAGTACCAAAAATTGCATTACTAATTTATGGACAACCCCTTAAAATGCCATTAATTTTTGGGTTGGAAATATTTACGTTTGTTCGACGACGTATTTATAATATTTATCTAGGCTAAATTATTGAATTTCTAGTTTATTGTTGATCACCTGTTGGAGAAATCCAGGGCTGCGCACAAGATTAACTCTTGGAGAAAAGATAATAAAAAATTTTACTTTGAAACCTAAATCAATCAAACAAACTCGCTTTCACGAATAAATATTAACTCTTGATATTATACAATATAATTTATAAAATCTGATACTTATTAACACTTTTTTGAATTCTTACAAAATTTTTCTTGTGCTCAGTCCTGGAACAATGAATGTTAAGTGTACCATAAAAAAAACGATATTTTGTTACCGCTGCATTTTTTAATTTATAATACAGATATAAACAAAGTACCTACATGTATTGTTGTATAGATGATTCCACCCAATCCCAAATCTATAAATGAATAAAGAACAACTTCTCGTGTACAGATCAAGTTTTTATTTGATTGTTTCAAAAAATAAAAATCGTGGAAAAAGTGAAAAATGAGATGCTGAATTTCACCCGAGTACATACTCTATTTTTACAAATAGCAGCTAAAAAAATAACACGAGAAAATTACCATTTCTTTCATTCCTGCCCTGATTATCGTAGACTAGGTCAACGGTCCCTTATTTCTAGCAGTAAACAAAGTAGTCGATGAAAAATTGATCTGAGTGGAAAAAGCCAGGTTTTAAATCATAATTACAACTATATGAACAATTAACATCAGACAGATTTATTTGTTAACGAAGATATATTCGCACCATGGGCCAACATAAACTATAAAATAAAGGTGTATCTTGGTAAATTCTTTGGGAGTACAAGTAATAAAAAGAAAATAAAAACAAACAAGCTTCTTTCGCATTCTCTCCGCAAAATATATATATATATATATATATAAAATTGTTGATCATCGGGAAATTTTTGAATAAAAATTTCGATAACAAAAGTTTTTAAAAATCAATTTTAACACTGATTTCCTAATTTTTTTGAGAAAAATTGTAGAAATCTTGCAGTAAAAATGGAAAAACGTCGGATTCCAAAACTGTAAATGCGAGTACAAAACCTTGGTATCGCGCCAAGCACCGTGAAAAAATTCATACAATGCACGCATAAGTTTTGGCTCTACAATTGCTCATTTACATGACTAACAATACTGGGAACGCTTAAAATTACGCGGGTTCGAAAAATCCATTGCTGAGATTTCACGGTTATTCCAATCTGGAAATGATGTAGAAATTGGGAATTTGATCGAACGTGATGTAAATTTCGAGTCTTTTTTTGTACTGGTTCAAAGCGCTTCATGTGCTGGTGACCCCTTTGCGTGCCACGAGTAGATTCAAAACAGGGTGCTTTCTTATGTATCCTACTGCCTTTTTATGGGTCACCATAGTAAAGTCGTAACCATTGCATTGTAAAATTTTGTCATGCATTCTCAAGCCACTTTTCGCTGCTGGTGATCCTTCGTAAACTACTGTCACGTAAATGCCCTTCAAAGAATAAAGTACTTTACAGAATTTGTAACAAAGAATTCCTCAAAAGTGTAAGAAAATTGAAATAAACAATCATTATTTTATACATGAATCATAATAGCATAAGAATTTAAATATTTTATTATATGATTACATAAATTGCCAAATTTAGAAAGATAAAAGAACTTCTTAAATTATTATATTCACAATGATGCAAATAATAATGATAATAATAATTCAAATTATTAATAAATGATAAAGTATATTTTTACATTATCCGTATATCCTTGAGGGCTTTTTTTAAAATCTTGGTCGATGCCTCCTCCAATTTTGAATCCACACTTCATTACTTCTTCACCTCTTTCATTTATTTCTGTTTCTTTGTGTAGTGTTATTGGAATCTTAAATGGTAAAATACAAAATTAGCTAATAATTATTTAAATAATTAAAATTATTTGTGCGCATTGAGTTGAAGGATTATATTTGAGTTTCTTAAAAAATTCATTTATGTAATTGAAGCAAATTTCAAGGACTGTTCAGAATTTCTGAAACTATTCGTATTTTCCAAGATGTACAAAATCTTGTAGGATTTTTTAGTATTTTGATGTATTTCTAACATTTTGATATAAATTGTTATACAGATTTCGAGCTTTAAAATTCAAAGCTTATTTAATTTTTACCATTTTAAAGGATTTTTTAGAAAACAGTGTCTCAATATATTTTTATTTCTTTCAGTATTTTTTGTATTTCTTCAGTTCATCTAGCATTTGAAGAATCGTTTAGCATTTTTAAATATTGCTAAGATAAAAAATTTCTGGGATTCGATGCTCTAGTTTCTAAAGTTGTATAGATTTTTGATGTTCCATATATTTACTCGTAATTATTTATATGTATTTTCTTTTGTGAATTTCCTAGTGCTTAAAGAATTTTTGGTTACTTTAATGTTCCCTTTCAATTTCCAGAATGAGATTTCCTAGAGTTGAAAGTTTGAAATACTTGAAGAATTTCGATTGATTTTACAGAGAACAGTTTCTTTATGGATTTTGAGTGCGCTCAACATTTTTTGAATTTTCTAAAGATTTTTAAGATTTAGAAACATTTTTTCCTATTTTCATAGAATTATCTATACATATATTTTCAGGATTCAATGCTCGAGAAATAAAATTTTTGAAATTTCTGGGGTTACATAGCTTTCTGAGAAATATAATAGCATTTACAAGAAACTATGCATGATCTATAAATATTAAAGATCCTTTTAGATTTTATGTTCTATAGATTTTAAGTATTTAAATGTATTTTCATGCAGGTTTTTAAAATTTAATGCTTCAAATTTTGAAAGTTTCTTATAAAAAATCTAAAAGCAAATTACTTCTTAATATTCGTACAGTAATAAATACTATTTCACTTTGCTCCATTAAAAATGATAACCATAGAATTTTTTCTTCGAAAATAGGGAAGTTAAAAATTACTCATATTTCTTAGTTTCATGAAATTTCTAAAATAGCTAGATATAGTCCTAAAAACTTGATGATGATACTAATAAACGTAATGTGGAATGAATAATGGATTTTAATTACTCCTAAAGAACAAAAGTGATTCGTTCCGTGATCGTTAATTGTTGAATAATGTAACACATTACGCTATCGTTACAGTAAAAAATATAACGTTTCAGAGTAACGCCTTACTTCCAAACACTGATGTAAACAGTAATTGGTTGCATAATTAATTATAAAACCAACATTATTGTCAATCTCTGCATTCAAACAACTCAAGCTTTTAAATCCTAGAGTTATGAATTCAATTTTTCTTTTACATCAGAAATGAATGTGTAAGCTGAAATTTCAAGTACTTGTAAATTTCGCAAATTGCTGCAATACTAAAAATCTAAAATTCATGTATATATAACCCTTACACTCAAACACTCCATTGCTGTGCCAGCTTGATGCTGGAATGCCATTTTTGCGCACATTTTTGCTCGCTTTTTTTTACAAATTTCACTAAATTGATAATATTCTTCAACTGCGCTTCACCAGCGAAGAAATTAAAGATTCGGGTGTAAATTCTTGGAAGATTTTTCTATTTCATTACTCGCAATCACCTGTATTGGCAGGCTATTTATTTTGTTTGTTTTTTTTTCATTATTATTATTATTGATCAAGCCGTCGAAGCCTCATGTATACCTATATGTATGTACCCATATATTACCATACTGCAACATCACCATATTAGAAACGAAAAAAAACATATCTCTTAATGCATGAGATAACACGTTTTTGCCTGGAACGTTTTGAAACGTGTTTTTAGTTTTCACGTGTTTTACATTAACTTTTCATTTTGGCCGTACACTTCATCCCCAAAATTTCCTCCAATTTTGAAAATATCATAACCGCATAGATTCTGAACATTTTCGTCAAAATTCCACGTTTTACAATACGCTGATTAATACAGTGAAAGTTTTTCTGAGAATTCGTGTGTATTGTGTACTGCGTCGATATATATAAACAAACTGCATGGACGTCAAGGGACGAAAATCATCGCTTATCGGCATGAACGGTGAGTATTGTTGATAGTTCTCCGATTTTGTTTTGATAAGAATATGCTGAAACCATCGTGCTTGACACGTTTTACCGATGTTGTACGTTGCAAAATAACGTTCGACAATATTTCTACTCTGCGTAACTTTTACGCAGTTTCCAGTATTTTTTATTATGCATGGGGCACGAAAAAGGAAAAGTATGTTCGATTTGCACTTTGATTTGTTTTTGTTTTATCTGATACGGTCAATGAGTAAACGGGGAAAAACGATAATTACGGGAATCGCGTAATTTGAAAGTGAGGTTATGTTCATGTTTGAATTATAACATTGATTTGAGAGAATGTTAATTTTTAAGCAAGTCGAAAAATTATTTGTACTAAATTTCATGAAATTTTAACTTGCGTAAATTTTTTCTGTATTTTTAAAAAACACTTATTCTAAATTATTCAATTTTTATTAAAATTTATAATAGAAAATCCTATGATATTTTCCCTGGGTTGAATCAAAGTGAAATAAAATTGGTATGGTAGTATTTAGAAGTGTCGTGAACACGATCAAGGGTAAATCGTTATTAAGTTTTACATTGACAATGTTATTAAGTTTTGCGTTGTTCATTAGTCTTGAAAAGGATCCAACATATGGGGATCGAAACGTCGACACTTAATTAAAATAAACAGTTTGACTGGGAGATCGATACTAATTTCATTTCACAAAAATTTATAATAATTCGATATTTTTATTTTCGACATTTTATAAATGAAGGTGAAATTTTTACACTTTTCTTAATTCATTAATTTTAAAATTCTTGTAATTTTGAGTTGTTAAGAACAATTTTTGTGTATTTCGAAGTATTTTTGTTTTTGATGTTTCAGAAATCAAAGCGAAATATTTTTTTCTTCAATAGTAATGCCTCTGAATTACAAATCCTTGAATTTACACAATATTTCTAAGCATTTTTATATTTTCCAAGAAATTCATAAGCTGCAGAAAAAAATTTTCAATATATGGACAATTTTAAAGAACTATAAAGAGTAAAATTTTTAACAGACGAAATTAGCTGTGATAATTCTGTGGCTTCCAGCCATAACCTAGAAAGTCACACATGCCATAACGTTCAAAATTTTATCAGAATATCATATAAACTGAGCCTTATGGCACAAGTGACTTTATTGATTATGGCGGGAAGCCACAGAATGATTGAAAAATTAGATGAGAATACTCAAAAATTTGAAGAAAGATCTTAATGAAAATCAATAATGCGATGATATCAATTTTGAACAATTTTAATGATGAATAATTAATACTATAGTCCTTATGTCGACACGTTCATAACTTCGTATTGGCTTCATGAAATTAAGAATTAACAATGTAATTCACAAGATTAAAAGCAATTATCCTTAAGGGCAATTATCCTAATGAAAGACTCAATGTAAAAGTCAGACAAGTAGAGACCGAAAACATGGAGTGTCACATCTATCTGTCTCTTACATTTCCAACTTTTGCTTTCAGCCTTTCAAATAAATAGTCCAAGCTTGGAGGCAAAATTGATCGGAGTTATCATTTTGCAAAGAGTTGAACAAAATAATGACGTTAAGTTCGGAAGATTTTAATTATTATAAGGAACTAGCTGTCACTAGTGGGCTTTGCTCCGCGGTTACCACGTTGTTACATGCAGTTTGGTCAGGAAAAGTAAATTGTTGTTTAATTGAAAAACAAACTTTACCAAAAAATTATCTGAATCTCAAGGTTAAAAATCTTCTCCTTTTTTTTTAAACAATTTCTGATTTTTTGACTAAAATATGGATTGATTGGATAATAATGGATTACCACGAAGATATACTATACTAATATAATAGATTATATTGGTCAAAAGCTGTTATAAGTATTTTAAAAAAAGTTTCTAATGATAATTTTTTGCGATCAAAGTAAAGAGTAAAATTGATGAAAGTTTATTTGTTAATCAGGATTAGGAGCTTAGGAGGTCATCATGATGAGGGTTATAATAATAACTTTATTATGATTTTTCATGATTTGTGACAATCTATGATTTTGCAATTCATATAATTTTGTGATGATTTGCCATTGTGACATTTTGCGACTTGTGTATATTAATAGTTGGTTACATTTTCTGTTATTTCCTGTACAGGGTGTCGCAAAGTCGGCGAATCATTAGAAAACGAGCGTGTAAAAAATTTTCTAAGAATAGATAATATTTCTTTAATATCAATAACAAACAATTTCTTCTTTTTTCATTTATTATAAAATGTTTGGAATTTCAGGCACATTGGAAAATTCAGAAAAAGACATACATGCATTGTTGATACATTTTCTGATTTGCATGCAAATTGTTAGGTCCTTACAACTCGTGGTGAAAATATTGCATAGTTCGGATCTTGATACCTTTCAGACAATGGCCAAAAATTGTCGAAAGGAATGCCCTATAGGACAATGGAGGGCTGTTCGTCAAAAATTGATTACTTTTGTTACTGCTGTGGGCAAGTCGTATTCCTGAAAACCATAAAAGAATTCAGTGAAGGTACTTCAGTGGCGAAACTTTACAAGTGTTACTTCAATTTGGACATCATTCGTAACGTCCCGTGGGCACCTCAATACATCTGTAGAAGGTGCTACAATTTTTTATTTGAATGGAAGAAGGGACATAAATTGTCGTTGCCTTTTGGCGTTCCTATGATTTGGTCTCCTACGGAATTTCATACCAGCACCAATTGTTACGCGTGCCGCAATTTTGTACATGGTTTCAACACCCGAAAATCCAAAACTAGAAATTTCAAGTATTATGGAGTTCCGAGTGCTCAACGACCGTTGCCTCATTCTGCCAACAATCTCATTCCATATCCACCTGATGCTGAAACCCTTGCACAAGTTAACGAACAGATTGATATTTGCGATGTTAAGATTGAAGTTGAGCCTATCGAATCTGAACTTGAGTTATCATATAAGCCTGAGTTATCAGATGGACCTGAGTTATCAGTTGAACCTGTGCTGATAACAGAAGACGAATTGAACGGACTCATCGCTGAATTGGGCCTGTCGGAGATGCAGGGAGAAATACTTGCATCTTTTCTGAAAAGAAAGAATCTTGTGGCATTCGATGCCAAGCTTTCATCGTTTCATGAACGGTATGCATCACTTCAAAAGTACATACTTGTGTCAAGAAAAATTTCTAGTTTACTGCAATGATGTTAACAATTTAACGATATATGTGGACATTAAGGATTTGGGCCACCCTTTTGAACTCACGAAAAATTGGAAAGGATTTTTTGCTTGGAAATGGTTTTTTGTTGCATCAGAATAGTGGCCGGTATGAAATAGTGACAATGTGTAAATGAGAAACTAGTTTTCTGGGGATTGCTGCAATCTATGTCTAAGTGGCTTGGAGCGACCGAAGTTGAAAAATGGGCCTTACGTCATCCTGAAAGTAATTAATTGTGGATTGAAAAAAAAAAGTTTGTTGCAAGAGGATGAAGATAACAAGATCTATCACGTTCGTCATTTCTACTTGGTCCAGAAGAAGAGCTGAAGCAATCGAAGAATGTGATTTTTAATTGAAATATATTGTTCTTATTTGTTTTTATTTATGTTTATAAATTGTATTACATTATAAGTCCGAATAAACTGGGTAGTTTGATTGACCCTGAGAATAGTTATTGAATTATTGAGTATCATTTTTTTGTTTCAGGGGTGGCCTAAGCCCTTTAACCTCTTGCATCAAATTAACGAAGGGTTTTGTAGATTTAGCTCATATAGTCAAGTTATTTGTAATTTAAAAAATTCATTGAAAATTTGGGTGATAGTCAATTGTCTTCCAATATTGAAAAACGAGTTTATATGTTGATTTATTTTATTTTTTTAACTTTTGTTTCAGAAATAAGATTCTTACTTTTGAAAAGATATATTTTAGTTTTTGAAAGTTGAAAAACAGTTGCCTAATTTGTCAATAAATTTGTTGAGTTGCACTTAGTTTAACTACATGAGCTTACTTTGCAAAAACCTTCAGTAGTTTGGTTTTTGAAGTTTTAAGTTACTATTATTTAATCCTTTTTTAATTTCGGTTATTTTTTATTATTGTTGT
The DNA here is from genome assembly GCA_028476575.1 of Platygaster robiniae. NCBI lineage: Eukaryota > Metazoa > Arthropoda > Insecta > Hymenoptera > Platygastridae > Platygaster > Platygaster robiniae. The sequence goes on from CM052022.1 coordinate 1,637,862, forward strand.
ACAGTGCAATAATTTCATAATTGAATGAATGATATGTTAGAAAAAAATATTAAATATTCAATTAATCATGATTTTAAATGATTTTGAAATGGTTAAAATTAAAAATGATTAGATTTGAAGTAATTTTATCATTTTGATATGATTTTTTTATTTATTACTATTATTATATCTATGTTTTCAGGAGGTCCAGAAACTGACGATCAGCAACGTTTGCGTTTCCAAGTTGAACTGGAATTTGTTCAATGTTTGGCCAACCCAATCTACCTCAATTGTAAGTTATTGTATGATCATTGTAATGATGACAAACATTTCAGAAAGTTTAATCATAGAAATATATTATAGAGACATCCAATAAAAAATTAAGAAAATTCAACTTTTTTTAAATATTTGCAAAATGGAAGTCCTAGGAATTCTAGTAGAATAATTGAAACCAAAGATAAAGCAGAAGAAAATGTAAAGTACATACAAAGAAATTGAATACAAAAAAAAATTTCTTACAGATAAGTAATGTAGTGTAATAAAAAATATAAATTTGCACATTAATAATGATAAAATTATAAATCTATTATTAAAATAATATATAGGTTATTATAAATTATATATAAATACATGTATCATAATGATTAACAATATCTATAATTATAAACTCATTAGAATGTAATATTAATAGTTTATTATTCATTTAAATTACCACATATTAATATTTAATTACATATTATAATATCATTTTTTTTGCATGCATGATAATATATCTGTGACTTCCCGGCATAACCGAAAAAGTCACACATGCCATAAGGCTCATTTTACATGATATTCTGATAAAATTTTAAATGTTATGGCATGTGTGACTTTTTCGGTTATGCCGGAAAGCCACAGATATTATGTGTAATGTAACATTAATATTATTTATATAGCTACAAAACGAATTAAAATATCTTCATGTAACGATAATAATATTAATGAATAATTAATAATACCACACATATTGTTACAAGTAAAAATATTATATCCATCCAATCTTATTAACAATAATAAATAATTAATTTCAAAGTAATAATATCAAGATTGTATATAATAATTTTACATATTATCATGAATCATACTTATAACATATTAAATATACGTATAATGGAATAATCAAATTATGTTATGAATGTAATTTCATTTTCTTATGATCTATTATTTTTAAAAGAGATATTTTACTCAAAGATAAAGTTTTTTAGTTTATTGAATAAAAAAAAAAAAACTCCATATCTGTATTTTTGAAAAGGAAAAAGTAAAAATAAGTAATGATGAATTTTAGATCATTAAAATTTGACATATATTACATTTACGAAATATTGATAATATTGTATGATGAATGTAATTTGACTTTCTTGATATCTAATCAACAGACATATTTCAATCTTGATATTATAATCAAGATTGATTGTTTCATTTGTTTTCTTGAATTATAAAACGATTTGACATCAATATTTTATAAAAGAAAATAGTAAAAATTATTAATAATAAATCTTGATTATAATAAAACATTTTTTTTATAATTTTTTTTTTTTTATAAAATATTAATGATATTGTATCTCAAATGTAATTCCATTTTCTTAGTATTTAATATTTTATAGCAGAGATATTTTACTCGAAGATTGAAAATTGTTTGTTATCTTGGATATTACAATTTTACGTCTACATTTTTTGAATGGAAAATAGTATAAATTGACAATGAATCCTAGACCATTGAAACTTGGCATACATAAATCAGAGGGAAATATGTATAAAGTATTAATCATATTATGTCATGAATATAAATTTGTTTTCTTGATAGGTATTTATAATTTTACAACAGATATTTTAGTTAAAGATCAAAATTTTGTGTTTTCTTGAATATTAATCTAACATGTTCCACATTTAAACTTTCTAATAGAAAATAGGGCAAAATTTACAATAGTGAATATTAGGTTATCGAAATTTGGAAATCTGAGAATTCATAATTATAACAATTCCAGAAATAGCAGTAAAATTTGAGAACTCCTTTTTTTTAGTTGAATCCTGAAAATTCGCCAAATTAAAATATAAATCGATTCTTTTTTGCATTTCTGAAATGTAAATGTTATATACATTTTATTTAAGTATAAATAATATATATATATATATATATATATTACACTTCATATGTTAAAATAATAGTAACTTACAAAAATATTTATAATTACCTCAAAGTCTTCAAATTGTTCGTGAATTTCCAGTAAATATGATTGAAATTCTTGCAATGAAAATTCCAATAACATTTGAACTTTTGGTTTTCAGTTTTAGCGCAACGTGGATTCTTCAAAGACGCCTCATTCATCAATTACCTCAAGTACCTGCTTTACTGGAAAGAACCTGAATATGCCAAATTCGTGAAGTACCCCATGTGCTTGTATTTCCTGGATCTCCTGCAGCATGAATATTTCCGTCGCGAACTCGTCAACTCCCAATGCGCCAAATTCATCGACGACCAACAAATCCTCCTCTGGCAACACTACACGAGACGAAGAACCAGGCTCATCAATACTGCTGCGGAGCAAAACCAACATGGAAACGTTCAAAACAACGGAGCCGTTCAACCCAAAATCCTGTGACCCCTTTCAACATTTTCAATGAAGATCACAGTTTGTCGATTTCGATTTTTGAGTAACTTTTTTACCATGTTTAAGTTATTCGTGCATGGCATAATGTACATAGTTGTATGATAAAAACGATAATGAGGTTCTGTGCGGAAAAAATTGTCTTTATTTCTACATCCGTGGTTTATATTTAGAGGTTTTCCTCGTCGGAGAAGCCAACAATGTCAAAAATGCAGAGGGTTCAGTGGTTGTGACCTTGGATTTGTATCGCAGGTTTGCGTATTTGTTGCATCGCAGAACGTTGGGGTCGTTCCACGTTGAATTCGTTTTTATTCCGAGGTGGGATTTTGTTTTTGGTGCTGAGGTATTCATGTTTTGAGTTATGAATATTGTAACTTGTTTCATTTTTGGGATAGTAATTTTTATTGTGATCTGGTCTTTTGACCAGTTCAAGCTATGGCAGCTTTTGTGTCAAATTTCGTAAATAAAGAGTTAAGATATTGTGGATATTAATTTTTGCGGTTTTACTGTGTAATTTTTTTCTGACATTCAAGTCAGTAAATCTACCAGTTTTTTTGTTACAGAGATTTATTTCAATTTTGATTGTTATTTATTTATTTATAATCAGGTGTAATACAATGTGTTTACAGATAAACAACATATCCCCACAAAAATAGCATAGCCATTTGACGGTGGGCCTGACATACATTTACAAAATAGCAAAAATATATAAATGAATAATCCCAATTTACAAAATATCAATGATAACAATTCTTTCAGAAAAAATCTTACACATTATTTAGAACATTTTTCAAAGGAAACTTGTGAGTTTGAAAAACGAAATTAGTTGGTAATTTTTTCATTTATTGCAGAAATCACAGGAAAGAATTTCAAAAATGATTGTTATTTTTTGAAGATTCACAGAATGAAAAAGAATTTCTTTCCGAGTTATACAATTTAGAAATAACTATCAAATATGAGAGTAGGAAAAAAATGTTTTTAAATATGACGAAATTCCATGATTTTAAATATTTTGTTGATTCATTCAAAGAATATTCAAACATCTACATAATTACTCTTAATTTTCCTTTATTTTTAAATTTTTGATATTTCCTAGAATTTGAACTACTTTTTGTTCTGATAAGGCTCTGTACAAAATTTTTGAAAACCTGCAAAATCATTTAACAGTTTTTAAGAATAAATCGTTGATGATTATCCAGAATTTTTATTTGTATAAAAGTATAGAGGAATATTTAATGATTCTTGTAATGTGCATGGTGTTGTCTCAATAATAAAAAAAATTAATATTTAAATTACACGATGTATTTATTAATAATTAAATTAATATTTTCATTACTGATAAAAAATTGATTACCTTTTATAAAATCAGAAAGAATATCGCGATTTTGCGTGAAACGTCTCGCAGATTAGGTGGCGCTTTTCGCGAAAATTACGAGAGATTTTCGCAGTCTCGTCGTGTTTTTCTCGCTCGACGTTTCACCCCATCGCAACAACAATAAATAATACTTGAAACAAACATTTTTCCACGACGTAAATCAACCAAAAAACTCGAAAAAACCATAAAAAATCCAGAACCTCCTGGGAATGTTGAAGGATTCCTTCGCGATTTCAAAATCCAACCAAAAGGTACCAAAAAAACTATCCGCTACATCTCGTTTGAAAAAAATCACACTTTTCAAAAGAAAATCCACCCCAAGAAAAAATTCTCTTCAATTTTTCCTGAAGCGAAAGCGTAGTGAAATTCGCATCGCGGAATACTAAAATAAATCGCTTATTTTCTATAAATAATTTTTGGAGCGCTTTGAATTTCAAGGTGCGAAGAACGTCAATGAACATTTTGTTTATCATGATATTTTCTTGTTTTTTCGCGGCCTGGGAACGAGGGTTTGGTTGCAATTTGAATTTTCTCGGAGGTATTGATTTTCTGTAGTATTTTTTTCTCGTTCCGGATTTTAGCGAAATTTTTTGCATCGCGATGCACCAAGGGGATGTTGCGGGGCTGGAAATATCGATTTGTACCCCGCACCCTCGGAAATTGAGGACTTGATTCGAGGTCACTGGGACTTATGTGACTCTACTCTCGGTCTCTTTTTTATATCTTGCGTCATTCGAACAGCCCTTGATTTTTTCCGTTCGATACGCGTTACTTGAGGAAATTTTCCGCCCTTGATTTGTTTCGATTTTTTCGGGGGAGGTGGTACATTATAATTTAATTACATGCACTTGGATTTGATTGATTCCTGTGTTTCTGCAGGTGATTTTGGAGATTATTAATTTCCTAGGATTTGGGACGATTTTAAAATCTTTCATTTTTCAATATATTGAGTTTTTTTATTTATAAATTTATCAATATTCTTCATTCACACTATTCTTTTACATTCAGAAGAATTTCATGGACGATATAAAAGTTTTTTCGATTTTGTCATCGGAATATAATTATTTTCGAAGAATGATGGCAGAGATGATTTTTGTATGAAAAATGGTGAGAATGCAAGCAACTATAAATTGTACAATAGTATATTACGTACCGAGGGGTAGAAAACGAATGTTGAGATTTCGAACTGGACGAGAAATGCGTTTTCTATGCCAGAGGTACATAAAAAATTTTTTGTATGCGTCGATATATTATTCTGATTGGATAAAACATTTTTCGATTCTTCAAAATTTTATGAATATAATGCATTTTCTATAATTTTACAGAATATTCTAAATTTCGTACTGATTTTCTGTATTTTTATTCAATTTTTCTCTTACTAATAATTGAGGGGTTTTTATTACAATTTTAAAAACTATATTTAGAAAATATATCTCTGTAGAAAAAAACATTCTTCGATTCTTCAATATTTTATAGATTATACAGTTTATATTTACTGAAGTTTCCGCAATCTAACAAAATTTATAAACATTTTCCGAAAATGTACAAATTTTTTAAAAATTTCATTTTTCTTACTTTTATTTGACTAGAGTTTTAGCGAATTATTCAAAACTATTGACTATCTCTGTAGGAAAAAACATTTTTCGATTCTTATGTTTATTCTACAAAGATTACAGAATTTTCTGCAATTTACGGAATTGATCAACATTTTCCGAAAATGTAAGAATTTTTCAAATACTATGTTTTTTTACTCATGTTTGACAGGATTTCTGAGATAACAGAAATTTCAATTGAAAATTGAAATTTTCAAAACTATTGACGATCTCTGTTAAAAAAACCATATTTTTCCATTCTCTAATATTCGATGAATAATACAATTTCGACAATTCTACAAAATTTTCTACAATGTACGAAATTTATCAACATTTTATGAAAATTTACACATTTTTTCGTTTATTCATTTTTTTTCATCAATATTTGACTGGATTTTTATATAACTGTTGCCGATTTCGTAGGAAGACAATCTTCCATTCTTCAATATTTTATAAATAATACAGTTTCTATAATTTTACAAAAACTTTCACAAAATCTACAAAGTTTAATTATCAACCTTTTCTGGCATTGTACAAATTTTTCAAATAATATCTTATTTTTCTCACTTATTCAATGCTATTGACGATCTCGGTTAAGAAAAAACATTCTTCGATTCTTCAGTTTCTGTAAGTTTACAGAATTTTCCACAATGAAATTTATCAACATTTTCCGAAAACGTAAGAATTTTTCAAATATGTTCTTCATTCTTCATTTTCTTTTACTCATATATGACCGGATTTTTGTTGAAATTTCCAAACTTATTGAAAAAGCATTTTTATAGTCTCCAATATATACTCGATGAATATAATACAGTTTCTATAATTTTCCAGAGTTTTCCACAATCTATGAAACATTTATAAAATTCTACTGAAAAATTAATGCATGAAAAATTGTTGGTAATAGAATTTGTTATAGATGTCTGAATTACGAGCACCTTTTTTGATGACATTCGTAAAGTTTTATTTATGCATAAATTAATGAAACTACGAATGTCATCAAAAAAGGTGCTTACAATTCGGAAATATTTTTTTTACAAAAGTTGGTATTATAACTTCTGAACGTATAGAATCTATGACCCTTTGAAGTTTTTCGCGTACAACTTATATTTGACTGGATTTTTATCGAAATTTTCTATAAGTTATTGACGATCTTTGTAGAGAAAAATCATTCTTCGATTCTTCAATATTTTATAAATAATACAGTTTCTATCATTTTTACAGAATTTTTAACAATCTACGTTTAGCAACATTTTCCGGAAATGTACAAATTTTTCTAAATACTTATTCTATTTCTTCTATTTTCAAATTTTTTAAATTCTCCGTCATGTTCAATATTTCTCGATTTTTGTTGAAATTTACAAAACAATTGATGGCCTCTATTGAATCCTCGAAAGAGAGGATTTCAAAGAACTTTGTATTGAAAATGTTCCATATTCCCCAAGTTGCATATATAGAATATATTTAATGAATGATATAAGTTGAATATAATGAATAATATATTTATGATTAAATATTCAACGTATTTCATGAATTATCGTAATAGACTCTATAGCCTCCATTAATTTAAAATATACAGGGCGTCCCAAAGTCACATATAAAAAATAGAACCTCAGATTCTTTATTCAATTTCAGGTCGAAAAGTCCCTTACCACTTTTTATAAAACTCAAAATTCAAAAAGTTATTTAAGCCTAAAATTTAAACAATAATTGCGCTCTCTCGACAAGTGGGGGTCGAATTCACAAACCAAACTCTACTCAAAATTTCCTTCTTATTTTTCTAAGTCTAAAAGTCCTGTACCATTTTTCACAAAACCCAAAATCAAAAAGTGGTAAAGGACTTTTCGACTTGAAATTTAATAAGGAATCCGAGGTGTTTTTTTTTACATGTGACTTTTGGACACCCCGTATGCACCTATTTAAAGTAAATGACTTAATATAATTCATGAATAATATAAATTTATTATTATAATTATCATCAAATGTTAATTGTATTTCATGAATAATCTTGATAGACTCTATTAATTTAAAATATTCTTACTAAACATATACTTTGGTTTCCTTTTTGAACATTCATCCAAAAACTTGAATTTTTAAACAAAATGTTGTAGGTTTTTTTTTAAACGATAATTCATATGTGCTCTGGGGCGGCGCGAGGAGTCCGCCCGTCCCTGCTGAATTCCTCGAGGAGGAACTCGCTGGAGCAAAAAAAATGATCGTTTGTCATCATCATCATTCCTCAGAGATTAGAGGTCTCGGGGGAGGGGATTACAGGGGGCTCCCAGCAGTGTAACTGGTAACGAGACTTTTTCAAGAGCCAACTCAACGCTCAGTCTGACACATCTGACAGGTTCTGTCAGTTTCTGACGGTCTCGTTCGGTTTCGTTGCATTGGTGCACACGATTGCGATACCAAAAAAGCTTGCAACCAACTTGGCTTGGATTTCATAAGCTTCTGTGCGCGAGTCGGCAAAAAAAGTGCGAAAATAAAACGTTATCTCCACGTGTTCACGTGTCAGACTGACACCTTTTCCGCCTTGGACAGTTCACACCTTGCTCACGACCCAATTCGATATGCCGATGACCAGAGTACGTGAGATATCGCCGAAACTTGAACCAACAAGATATTAAAACGATATTTGTTCATTAACTGATTGGGAACATTTTTATCAGTCTTTGGCAAGAATTTGGTTACGCAATAAACGGGCTTTTTCTCCCCTAGGGATCGGTACGGTAGAAAAAGTCTCAATTACAGTTCATTCCGGAAGAATTAATTTGTTTGGGAAGTTGTAATGATTGGCAGTAATTTGGATGGTTCTTCCATGTGGAAATGGAAAGAAATTTTGGGTTTTATTACAGTTTCTTGACGTTTTTTTGGTAAATGGTTTTGTCGCTCCGTATTCAGTATAAATTTGTCAAACATTAGTGTCGATCATCGGAGCCAATGTTTATTCAAAATTCTAATTAAATAGAAATGAAACTCAAAAATTTTCTGCCTACGCCCCTGCTGTAAATGAAGACGAACAAAAAATGTTTTTCAGTTTCCAGTAAGAAATAGTTATTTAAACTTCATTTAATAAGTATTACTTTAACAATGACACGTAATGAAAACAATTTTCTTTCATTTCGTTCATTTTCAAACGTTTGTAACTTCAGAAACATTTAATCCTTAAATTGTAATAAAAATAATGATAGATAATGAAGTAATAAATGATACCTAATATCTATATGAACTTTTGATATTCCTACCAAAAAATTTTGTCAAACATTAGTGTCGATCATCGGAGCCAATGTTTATTCAAAATTCTAATTAAATAGAAATGAAACTCAAAAATTTTCTGCCTACGCCCCTGCTGTAAATGAAGACGAACAAAAAATGTTTTTCAGTTTCCAGTAAGAAATAGTTATTTAAACTTCATTTAATAAGTATTACTTTAACAATGACACGTAATGAAAACAATTTTCTTTCATTTCGTTCATTTTCAAACGTTTGTAACTTCAGAAACATTTAATCCTTAAATTGTAATAAAAATAATGATAGATAATGAAGTAATAAATGATACCTAATATCTATATGAACTTTTGATATTCCTACCAAAAAATTTTGTCAAACATTAGTGTCGATCATCGGAGCCAATGTTTATTCAAAATTCTAATTAAATAGAAATGAAACTCATTTTTATTTTCTTGGAAACTTTTTATATATTTGTTAATTTTCCAAGCTTTCGACCTTGTTCACGGTCCTCATGAGGGATCTAAGTGAAAATACAAACAAATAAGAGTATTTACTTCTATTTGTTTGTAAAATAAAATGATAAATTTGTAAATACTCCTATTTGTTTGTATTTTAACTTAGATCCCTGATGAGGACCGTGAACAAGGTCGAAAGCTTGGAAAATTAACAAATATATAAAAAGTTTTCAAGAAAATAAAAATGAGTTTCATTTCTATTTAATTAGAATTTTGAATAAACATTGGCTCCGATGATCGACACTAATGTTTGACAAAATTTTTTGATAGGAATATCAAAAGTTCATATAGATATTAGGTATCATTTATTACTTCATTATCTATCATTATTTTTATTACAATTTAAGGATTAAATGTTTCTGAAGTTACAAACGTTTGAAAATGAACGAAATGAAAGAAAATTGTTTTCATTACGTGTCATTGTTAAAGTAATACTTATTAAATGAAGTTTAAATAACTATTTCTTACTGGAAACTGAAAAACATTTTTTGTTCGTCTTCATTTACAGCAGGGGCGTAGGCAGAAAATTTTTCGGGAGGGGTTATTATGAAATAGTATATTTCTCAACGAGTGCAAACTTCACATTCGCTAAAAAAGCCCTTCTGCACAAGTTGAGGACTATAATAGTTACAAGATAACTATTTTAAAATTTTTTATATTTAAGAATTTAAAAGTTATACAACTTTTGGATTCCAGTGTCGCACATTTTTCATGTTCGTAAATAATGAAATCGATTTTTGTGATTTGCAAAAGTCACTGAAATTGTAATTTTTTTTACGAGCACTTTTGGTATTTACACAACTTTGAGGATTTTCTGATATTAATATGGATTTCTATTGAGCTTCAGAATTCGATTCTCACTAAGATTTAAATTTCTGAAAATTTGAATATTTCGATGGATTTTTGATGAAATTATAACCATAGTTAAGTATTTCATGAATTTATACAATTTTCGTTTAGCATCTTATTTATCAAATTTTATAGTAGTTTCTGATATTTTTGTAGATTTCTAGTATTTTTATGAATAGCTCGATAGATTTTTGAAAACTGGTGCTATATTATCGAATTTTTAAATGATTTTGAATATGTGACGCGATCCGAGAAAAGGGACCTACCATCCAAAAAGCAAATTTTACGGGACGGGCGATTGAACGAATCAAAATACAGAACGGTCAACGAGATAAAAGATTTTTAAAAATGTATAGTTTGCAAACAAATCAAAGTAAGTAAATTCTAATTGCACATAATTAAAGATCGGATTCAAAACTTATAAATAGAATCACTCAAATCCGAAAAACGATTTTTTGGATATCAGGTCCCTTTTCTCAAATCGCGTCATATACATATATAGATTTTGAATGTGTGTACTTCATGTTTTTTGGTATTTCTACAATTAAAAGTATGTTTGGTTGTAGAAATTGTAGAAACTGAATTGGATGTATCGTTAATGTTTTCTATATTAATTTCTAGAATAATTTATAGAATTATACTAGTATTGAATTTGTATGTATAGAACTATATTTATAAATATTCTCTAGGATTAAAGGTTTTGAAAATTTTTAAGAAAATTATATCCCACATAGTTTTTACGCATTCGAAAATTTATAGTAGCATTTTTCGCATTTTTCTAGTATAATCTACGAAATTCTGAAGGATTTCTCAGTAGTTTTATAGAATTCTTATATTTTTGTAGATTGCTACAATGCTTCAAAAAAACTCGATGCTATAAAATATTGGATGTATCTATTTGTTACATCCAATATCTTCAATATGTATGATGGAAATATTAGATTTTTATCTTTGTAATGCATGAAATTCTTGTATTTCTATGATAGTTTCTAGAATTATATTATCATTGAATTATGCATAGAACTATATTAATAAATATTTTCTAGGATTAGAAGTTTTAATAATTATTAAGAGAATTATGTCTACATGCTTTTTGTGTATTAGATTTCTAGCAGATTATTTTAATTTTTTTAGTATAATCTACGAAACCCTGGAAGATTTTTCAGTAGTTTTATAGAATTATTATATTTTTGCGGATTTCGATTGTAAGTAATTGAATAAATTATTGAGAAAATCACATTTATAAAAATTCTTCATGCTTTATTGGGTCCTTATTTTTTCGAATTTTTGAAATATTCAAAAGATTTTGTCACTTTATCAAAAATTTGTATCGACTAATAGTATATTTAGAATTTAATGCTCTTAGAATTCTAAAATTTATAGATCGTAAAGGAATTTATCGAGATTTTTCAGAAAACAGGTTTTTCATAGAATTCAATTACTTTTAGTAATTTTTCAGAGTTTGTATGATTCGAAAGATTTTCTAATATGTACTTTAATTTGGATTTTATAGAGATTTGTAGAATATAATGACCTAAGTTTCAAAATTTAAAAAATTCTTAAACTTCTTGAATAGATTTGAAATTTTTTCGATTATTCACTGGCAAGAATTTTTCAAATTCATATTTTCTACGTAATCCTACGTTTTGATAATTTTCACTTTTTTTTGTAAAATATATATTACTAACTTTTTCATGCATTCTTTCGTAACTTGAATTTTTATTATTTATTGATGTAACTTTTTTTTATTATTACATGAAATATTAATTAATTTTATCAGAATTTCAATAGGGGTTTGAACTCCCCCCCCCCCTCTATGCCCAAGGGCCTGATTTACATATTTCTTAAGCACATGCATTTTAGATTTTCCTATTGTCAAAATTTCGAATGTCACATTAGGGATTTTGACGGGTCAATTTGTGTGTGTGTAGAACAGCTTGTTTTGACATATTTTTGTGTTGAAAACGAAAAAATAAACTACCGTAAAATCAGTGAAGTGAGTAACGGTTTTTGACCTTTCGAAATTATGCAGTCATTGAGCCCAATGACTTGGTTTTTTATGTTTTTGTAAGATTCAAGAAAAATTTTCTGCCCCAAAGATTTTCATTATTATGGCATTTCCTGTTTATTATGAGGTGACTTTGTAAAATTTTTCTAGATGATGGTGGAAAAAAAGGTTTATAAACCTTTCATAAAAGTTTGAGTGAGTTGCATGAAAGGGGTCGAAGACCATCAAATTTGGTTAATGATCGTTCTATTGCTTTTCATTTTTGTAATCTTAAATTGTTAGAAAAAGAATAATTTTCGAAAATTAACAATAACTTACTATTTCGTCTTTTTTTTTATCGAGAGATTAACGATGATTTTTTATAACTTTCTTAAGAAATTTCATGCCTCGTATAAATATTGATTACTACATTAATTCTTGGTTTAGATTATTTAGAAAAATTAATGTCGATTGTTTAAGAGCAGAGAACGTGATTTTTTGAATGGTTAAATGAGTGTTAATTTTTATAATAAAAGATAGATATTGGGATTCAAATCATAGGTGGAAGGGATTCTCACTTTTATACATATTTTTTCAAAATATATATGATGTTGTTTTCTTCATTTTGTAATGACAATTTGAAAAATTTGGAAAGTTTTCGATTATTGGTATGATGTTTGTAAATTTGAAACTTTGATTTATTATAAAAATTAGACTTTCATATCAATATCTTCGATAAATATAAAGAAAAAACATTTTTATCATAATGATGAGTTGAAGAAGAGACGAAAAAATCAGATTTTACTCTGTATTTATAGATCAAACAGCTGGTTGTGTCACCGAGGTGTGGAAAGTATTTATTAGACCCCCTTTAGAGTCAATATCAGTAGGTGATGATAATAATGTGTACAGAAGATGATTGAGCAAAATAATTCCGAGATAAAATTCAGTAAATAAATCATCATTGGCGTCAATATGGCATAAATATGGATTTTACTAAAATGAATTTCCCAAACATTTCCAGAATATTGTTTTTTTCTTATAAACATGAACTCAATAAAATTTTATTCATTTTGTAAATTTGTTCGTTTATTTTGCAAAATAAATTATGTTATCCATACTGTAAGATGAGAATAGCAATAAAATACGAAATTTCCGATAAAAACAATTTTTATCGAATGTTTCACTCAAGCGATATTCACATAACAATCACGTGCTTGCGATTAAATCGTCTCACTTTGACGTAATTTTGCATACGCATGAGCTCGTTTTTTTTCGATTTTTTTTTTGAAGTTTGCGACAACTTGTAAGACGATAAGAAAAAAAACCTCAAGTGTTACAAACCAATCTGTGTACTTTCTAAAATAAAATAAAATTTTTATGAAAAATAGAAGAACACTGATAGAATTTTTGTTTATTTCTTAAAATTTGTTCAACAGAATTGTTCCAAAGAACTTGAAAAAAGAAGAGCAATCATTCAAGTTTTTCAAAAAATTTTGGATTTTTAACTGGGAAATTTCGTATGATATTCGAAAGTGAAATTTACTTGGAAAATCTACGCGAAATTTCGATACTTTTTTTTAACGATCACGAATTTGTTCATAATGAATTTTAAACAAATGGTTTTTTTTCAAGATCGCAAAGTTGTATGATAAAAATTTTTATTTTTTTTCAGGGTCCAGGATATTTGAAGCGTGCCAACAATCAACGCCTTCATGAAATTTTTAACCAGGTATAAAATTGTGATTATTGTAAATAAATAAACCCCTTTTTAATCCTTGAATCGAGCGAAAATACACAATTTTGCTGAAATCTAGTAAAAATAATTTCAGAGCTTAAATAGATTAAAATTCATTAGTCGAGAACTCATACAAAGCTTATTTTGAAACATTTTTTATGCTAAAAACCTTTTTTTGGAAATTTATTTAATGCACAAGTTAGTTACCACATTAATAATCGAAGACTGTTCAGTTACTCTTCGAAATTTTCAGAATTTGGAAAAAATATTGTTGAAGATAGACAAATAGTTTTTTAATAATCGATAGTATTTTTCAAATCAGTGCTTAAAAATACTCAATAATATACAAAAATATAAATAAATAATTGATTAAAGGGATTCAGTATTGTCATTGCAATTTTTGATAAAACTTTATTTTGTTAACGAATTTATCTAAGTTGCACGAATTTCAAAAAAAGATTAAAAATACTTTAACACCTGTTTTGCAATAATTATTTCAGAAATGTTGAAAAAATTTGTAACAGATTCATCTACATATCTTAAAAATATTTATCCAAAATCCTAAGAACTCCAAAGGTTTTCAAAAATAAATTTGTGCATTTTCTCAAATATTCTCTAAAATCCATACTTATTCTTGATAACGATTATATATATTTTTGTTTAAATTGTAAACGAATTTCTGAATGTTTTTCGAAATCGAGATTCTATAAATATCTAAATAATCAGAGAAAATCAATAAGATATAACTTCAAACCAAGTTTGACTTCCCAGTGAACCTGTGAGCTCGCAGCGTGCTCGCAGCGTTTTCATTATTTCCGCCCCTTTTCGAACACGCCACGAGTTCACAGAGTATTTCCAGTCGTTGATAATTATTAATATATATTTCAGCAAACTAAAAGGACAATTCATTATTTACAGTAAAAAGTAATCACAATGAAGCTTGTAAAACGATTATTTAATAAAAAAAAATTTTTCTCGGGTGGGTGTCGATCTCGTGTCCGGCGGAGTTGAACGCCAAAAAGTATCATATTCATTATCATGAGACATGCACTTTATTTAACCATTCTACATAAAACTTGAAACATGAGAAAAAAAATCAGCAGCCATCTGGTGAGCGCTCGGGGAGAGCGCGCGAATTTTCAAAATTCGAATATAAAGTAATTCAAATTTTGAAAATTCGCGCGCTCTCCCCAAACGCTCACCAGATGGCTGCTGGTTTTTTTTTCTCGTGTTTCAAGTTTTGTGTAGAATGCTTAAATCAAGTGCATGTCTCATGTTAATGAATATGATACTTTTTGGCGTTCACTCCGCAGAACACGGGATCGATTCCCACCCGGGAGAAATTTTTTTTTATTAATTAATCGTTTTACAGCTTCATTGTGATTACTTTTTACTGTAAATAATGAATTATCCTTTTATTTTCCTGAAATATATGTTAATAATTATCAACGACTGGAAGTACTCTGTAAGCTCGTGGTGCGTTCGCGTCGTGTTCGAAATGGGGTGGAAATAATGAAAACGATGCGAGCTCACAGGTCAACTGGGTTATAATAATTCTATTTAGGGACATAATTATTATAAACAAATGCGTGTTTTGCGATTTCAGTATGCCACACAGGAAAAAAATGGAGAGCATTTTATGACACCTGCAGATTTTGTGCGAAGCTATCTTGGATTATATACTGATCAAGATTATAATCCTGAATCAGTTGCTTTGCTTGCTGGGATCGCTGATACCAGCAAAGATGGGTAAATAATCATTCAACTATGTTAAATAAAAATAACAAAGAATGCATAGAAAAACAAACTCTTGAAAAAAAACATGTCTATATCAAATCTTTAAAAAACCCAATAAATTAAGATTTTCAAGTTTTACTTACTCGTAGAAAACGATGAATTTTTGCAGGAGGTGGGGGGAGGTTGATAATAATATTTATTTATATTTATAAGGTTATATTATTAATTTGTTCTTAATTATAATATTTATTCGAAATATGTATAAATGATAGAATTTTTTAATTTTCTAATAAATATCTATTAAATTTGAAAACTATGAAGCAATATGTTTGAAAATTTTTTTCAGGCTCATATCTTTTTCGGAATTCCAAGCTTTCGAAGGATTACTTTGTGTACCTGATGCACTTTATCGCGTCGCGTTCCAGCTTTTCGACACAAATGGAAATGGAATGGTTACTTTTGGTAAAATCTATTTTTTTTTAAAACCATTCTAGTTTCTTTAAATTCATGAATTCAAAGTTTTCCCTTTTTAAAATGTCCAAAATAAGTCACTTAAAATTTCAAACCGAGATTTTCGAAATCGTAACAACTCTGAACAATAATTTTTCACCGATGATCCATTTTACGATTTGATGTCTTTTTTTTTATTTCAAAGTAACTAATGTTTCTATGAAAAGTTTTAATAAATATTGACAAATAGATCACTATAATAATTTATTTACATATTTTAAATTTTAAAATTTGCAGAAGAGTTTGCTGAGGTGATAGAAAAAACAGTTTTGCATCAGAGAATGCCTTTCGACATGAACAGTACTTTTATCAAATTGTATTTTGGGAAGGACAAAAAGAGACTCGTGAATTACGTCGAGTTCAGCCAATTTTTACATGTAAGTTGTTCTACAATTGAGAAACTCAATTCATTTTAAACAAATTCGTAAAACATTCATGTACACAATATCAAATATTCAAATTCATAAAAAATACATCGAAATCGGAGAAAGTAATGCAAAAACAGAGGTATTTTTTCGTAAACAAAATTTTCAATTACATAATTCAATTCAATTTTCTTTGATAAATTAAAAAAATCGTTCTCAATTTTTCTTTTCCAGGATTTTCACGAAGAATATGCAATAGAAGCCTTCAAAAAATTCGACAAAGATAAGGCTGGTTTCATAACAGCCAGAGATTTTCAAGACATCATGCTAAGCATAAAAAGTCACCTTTTGACCAAGGAAGTAAAGGATAATTTAGTTACAGTAAGTACCTGAAATTTACAAATGTTTGTGTATGATATATTTAAAGATAACATATAAAAAGTGATTAAAAATGTCACTACTTGCAAAATTTAGATTTCTCGTGAAATTCTGAGAAGATACCTCCTTTTCAAAATTTGTGAAAACTCAAAATTGAAGGAGATATAGACGATTAAAATTATGGGCGATGAGAGTGCACCATTGGCGTTGTCGGTTTGTTCCTCCCGCGCTTTGATTGGTCCAACGCTCGAAATTTCAATCGCTTATATCTCCGTTAATTTTGGGTTTTTAGAAATATGGTAAAGAGAATATCGTCGTAGAATTTGACGAGGAATTGAATGCTCTGGTCAATTTGAATGGATTTTTAAATGAATAAATAGTAAATTTTGTTGTTATCGTAGGCAGTGAGCACGGGACAATCTGGACACAAAATTAGTTTTCCTTATTTCATGGCGTTCATTTCTCTTTTGAACAATATGGAACTTATCAAACGAATTTACTTGAATGCATCTGGTGGGCATCGGTACCAGGAAGTTACAAAAGGTGCGAAAAATAAATAAATTTTGATTATTTTTAACTTTTATTGACGTTCTTTTTAAATGAGTTTACGTGAATTTGGTGCTTAAGTAAATTTTACTGGAAGTTTACGTAATGTTTGCATAAAGTTTATGCAAAATTTTGAGAGCCAATGTTTCTAAATTAATATTTTTTGCCCGTCGTTAATAATATTCAAGATCGTCCCATGAAAATTTTGAAAATGTTGCAATCCTGGAATTTTTTTTGTGTATTGATTATTTCCTAATTACATGGTTAAGTTCTTCGTATCTTGGTTTTCCAATTTTTTTTTGAAATAAGTATTCTGACGTAAAAGTTGAAAACAAAAATTTTAATTCCTATTTATTTTCGGAGAAAAAAAGTCTCCATTGTCCCCCGTTGCGGGAAGTTCTTTGATTACCTTACTTGATTCAGGGACAAAGAAGACTTTTTTTCTTCGAAAATGAATGGAAATCGTCTTTCTAATTTGTTAAAAAAAATGTTGTTTGAATTTGTTGCTTCAGAAATGGGATTCTTATCTCTGAGAATCTATATATTTATTTTTGAATTTATAAAAATGATTAAGGATTGCCCAAATTGTCATAAAATTTGTTGCAAAATGAGCATAATTAGCTAAAGTTGGATTCTTAACCATAAAATTTTACTTTCATTTATGTCATTTTCAAAAACCCAAATTTTGTTACATTCTACAATTTATATTTTACAGAGGAATTTTTGCATTCCGCCCAAATGATGTCCCAAATCACACCTCTGGAGGTCGACATTCTTTTTCATCTCGTTGACATCATTCATCAAACTTCGTAAGTCCACCATTTTTAAAATAAATCTCATTTATCATCAATAATCATTAATTATCCTATTTATTACTCATTGCTTTTAAAATTCACAAAAAAAAAAAAAGATTTTTCACATCATATTCATCAATACCATCAATTTTGCAATCGCAGAGCAAAGGATCGAAAGAAATCGCACAGGCAGTGATTTATCATTTTTTCGACTTGTCATTCTGAGCATTTGTTCACGGAAATTCATGGATCATTTTTATTATATGGTGCGTTTATGCGTTTAAATGTGAACCCTTGAAGTGTGCAAAAAATACCATAAAAAAGCACTTCATTTTTGCTCCCTCAGTTTTTTTTCTTATTGTATGATTTTTGGGATTTTTGTGACCCTCGAGTGCATTTTTGAATTCGTAGTGGTTTTTTGGAATACTTTGATTGGGTTTTTGATGGAATTTGTTTGGTGTTTTTTAGGAAAATCATGTACAATGATTTGGTCACGATCACACCTGAACAGTATTTTAAACAAATTACTATGAGACTTGCAGAAATCAAAGCTGTATCGGTGAGTATTTTTTGAATGAAGTTTGAAGACATTTTGGATTAATTTTGAAAAATTTGAATAATGTAAGTTATATATATAAAAATTTATACATAAATAATATAGAAATGATAGTTAAGAAATGAATTTTTTTTGCATTTCAGAGCCCAGATGAACGAGGAGTTCTTGTACAGATTATGGAGAGTGGTTACAGATTTGTTCTTGGTTCCATTGGAGGAGGTAAATTTTTGAAAATCCATAAATTGCATGAAAGTTTATATCTCAGAGTGTCAAATTTCGATATTTTTGGAATTTCAAGTTAATGTACAGTAATTTTGAAAGTTATTTTCAATAAAGATAATTTTGAATTATTTTATTTGATTAATTTCTAGATATAAAATTATGTCCTGAACAAACTGATTAAATGATGATGAATTTTGATGAAAATTAATTTCAACAATTTTATTTTTTGTTCAAAAATTGCATAAAAATCAAAGTTACCGTAGAAAATTAATATGAGTCGAGTGGGAGATTCCAAAATTGAAATGAAAAGATTTTTTAAAATATGTTATTATACAAGTTTCAGGAAATAACCACGTAAATCTAAAGAAAAATTTTGATTTATTTCAGCCGTGGGCGCGACAGCCGTTTATCCTATAGATTTAGTGAAGACTCGGATGCAAAATCAGAGATCCGGATCTTTTGTAGGGGAATTGATGTACAGAAATAGTATCGATTGTTGTAAAAAGGTAAAAAATCAAAAAACATTAATTTCTAAACAAAAGAATTCGTAAAATCTAACTTTCTAACACAGGACTTGAAGATAAAAGAATTTTTTATATATTTCCTGAATTTTTAAATTATTAAATATATACACTGTCAAGAAAAATATAAAAATGGTAACAAAGAATCCACAAAATGCAATTAACTTTTTTTTATTTCTATTCCATTAAATATATTATTCAAACCATGTTTCTCTAATTTTTTATTCCTTTTATTATACATAACTTATTTTATAATAACTTATCAGATCTCCGAAAAATCGCAAATACAACAAAATATCTATAACACCTAATTAAATTTGTTATATTAAAATATTTTTGCAACCACATTCTGATAATTCACGAAAATAAATTAAGTTTCCAAAGATTGTTATACAACATTGAAAAATGTACTAGAAATTATTGAATCTTGAAAATTTAACCTTACGAAAATTTTTTGTCACTAAGGTAATAAGACACGAGGGATTTTTCGGTCTTTATCGAGGTTTGATGCCACAATTGTTGGGAGTTGCACCAGAAAAAGCCATAAAACTCACAGTCAACGACTTCTGCAGGGACAAATTAATGGACAAAAATGGCACCATACCAATGTATGCAGAAATTTTGGCCGGAGCATGCGTATGTCAAAAATTATTCCATTTAAATTGATACTAAAATGAAATGAGAATTTTTAAAATAAAAAATGCACAAGTTATCCCATCAAGCGAATAAATAAAAGGAAAGGAATTTTCGAATTCGAAAAAAGAGAAATGTTCGATGGAATTTTAAATTTTTTGGTTTTGGAATTCATGAACACCGAATTCAAATAAGACTTTCTATTCATTCTAGTAAATTCAAAAATTTTGTAGATTATGTTCATTTCTTTTAAAAATTTGAGGAATTCGGAAAGTATGGAAAAGTAACGAAAATTTTTGATTAGTTATATTAACACGTTTTTACAAATTTCGGAAGTTTTGGGTATGTAGTTCGAATTACGCATAAAATTTCGAAAATTTTCAAAAACGAGAAGAAAATTGAGCATTGTAGAAATCGTCAATAATTCTGAAAAATTGCAAAAATTTGCAGGATATCAAAAATTTTCATAAGTTTTATGGATTGTATTATTTATTGTATTTCTTTGAAATATGCATGATGATATTCTTTTTATTTTTTTCAAAAATTTGAGAAATTTGAAACGTCTTTGAATATTTTGAAAAATCTTCGAGAGTTCGGCATATTTATTTCAAGTTTAGATAGATTAGAAAATTTGAACTACGTTGGGAATTTCGAAAATTGAAAAAAACTACGAAAAAATTGAAATTTTTAAAGATTTTCAAGTATTCTGAATATAAGTCGAAAATGTTGAAAATTTCAGAAAATGTTGATAAGTTTTGTAGATTGTGTTAATTATATTTCTTTGAAATATGAATAAGAATTTCTTTTTGCTTCACATAAAAATCTGAAGAATTCGAAAAGTATTAAAAAACTACGAAAAAACTTGTCAAGTTTAATGAATTTCATTTGCGTACGGAAATTTTTTAATAGCTTGAATCATATTTAAAATTTCGTAGATTTTGAGAAACTTAAAAAACATGAAATAATTTTTAGATCGTCAATGGTTCCGAAAATTCTCAAAATTAGTACAGTTTCAGAAATTTTCATAAATCACTGTAGATTATGTTTTTCATCATATTTCTTTGTTGGATGCATGAAAAAATTTTTTTACATAAAATCAGTATCTAAAAATTTGAATAATATTAAAAATGGCTAAAAATCTCAAAGAGTTGAATGATTTTTCGTGAAATTTAAAAAGTTCTGATTATTGTGTATTATATGGGCAATTTTGAAAAGTGAAAAAACCACGGAAATTCCAAATATCTTAAATAATTCTGAGAAATTAAAAAAATTAGTATAATTTTTGGAAAATAAGCATCATTTTTGTAAATTTTTTTATAATCATATATATATGAAATATTATGCATGATGTTTTGTTCATTTCGGAACAAAAATCTAGTTCTTTAAAAATATTCAAAAATTACGAAAGGTCCAAATGAGTTGGACGAATTTTTATGAAATTCGCAAAGTTGAAAATAACTCGAATTACGTTTGAAATTTATAAAATTACGATGAATCCAACAAACTTTGAAAATGTTTCAGATTCTCAATTATTCCAAAAACTAGTAAAATTTTTAAAATTTCATAAAATGTTGATAAATTTTGTAGATTGTAGAAAATTTCAAAAATTCCATTAAATTAAAAAATCTTGTACTTCACA
This sequence comes from Platygaster robiniae, assembly GCA_028476575.1. NCBI lineage: Eukaryota > Metazoa > Arthropoda > Insecta > Hymenoptera > Platygastridae > Platygaster > Platygaster robiniae. The sequence goes on from CM052022.1 coordinate 1,659,674, forward strand.
GAGATGGCCAATAATTTCAAAAATTCAATCAAAATTTAGAATTCTGGAAAATGTTGGTTAATTTCGTAAATATTAAAAAGTTCTAACCATTCAGTGAAACTAAATTAATGCATTTTCATGTGATTATTATTTTTGGTTATTTTTGTTTGAGAAAGTTTGAATCCATGACTTGATATCAGAGTACTAATCAGTAAAATTCGAAAACTTTGTATTTAAAAAACCTAAAATTTCTAGATTAGATTCAAATTCTCAAATATCTGGAATTTGTGAATGAAAATCTACGAATTCACCCATATGCAATTGAATGATTAGAATTTTTTTCTTCCAGGCAGGAGGGTCACAAGTAATTTTCACGAACCCCTTGGAAATCGTGAAAATTCGTCTTCAAGTCGCCGGCGAAATTGCAGGCGCTGCAAAAGTCCGAGCATGGACAGTTGTGAAAGAACTGGGTCTCTTTGGATTGTACAAAGTGAGAAAATTCATTTTGTAATTTTCTAAATGATCTCAATCCAGGAATCAGAATTTTATCAGAATAATCTAGAAATCTAGCAATAAAATTCTTTTCAAGTGCTGGCACTACTTTGACTCGATTTAAGAGTTTGAAAAAAAATATTTTTCAGGGCGCCAGGGCATGTTTCTTGAGGGACATACCTTTCAGTGCCATTTATTTCCCTGCATATGCTCACGTCAAAACCAAATTTGCCGATGAGGGAGGTTACAACACTCCCACATCTTTGCTTGCTTCTGGGGCCATTGCTGGTGTCCCTGCAGCTGCCCTCGTTACTCCAGCTGACGTCATCAAAACGAGATTGCAAGTATGTATTTTTCCATCAAACATAATTTGAGAGACTTTCATCAAAAAATTAAAGACATTTTTGAGTCTACTTTATGAATGAACAATAGAAATTCAATCGAATATAATGAATCAAAGTTTGAAATAACTAAATGCAACCAATTACAAAGTTAAATCTCAAAAGGGTCAATATATATTTATTTTAATGTATCGAGAAATTTATTTATTCATGCATAATAGTAACTTAGAAAGCTAAAGGTTTTACTATTTAAAATAAATCAAATTTCATGTATAAAATTACAATATCTAATTTTTTCCAACATCTCTCACAAACAGTACTTATTTTTTCAGTATGTAAACCATTTAGAGGATTATTTCGTATTTGTAGAATGAAATGATTTTTAGAATTTCAGGTTTCATAGATTTCTAGAAGTTTTAAACATTTTTTCAGAAAATTATGTCTGTTGACATTCGAGGTATTTCATTTGGATTCATAGAATTTTTAGGATTTTTGGATTTATTACTCTTTACCTAATTTTTAAGGATATTATAGTTTTTCATGTATTTCTTGCATTTTTGTGGATTCTCAAATAAGCTTTGAGAATTTGATGATCTAGAATTAGATAATTTTTTTTCAGGAAACAGTTTTTCCAAAGATAACTGGCATTGCATTGATTCTCAGTATTTTTAGTATTCATATCTAAAATTCGATGCTTTAGGATTCAAGATTTTACAGATATTTAGTAATTCCATAATTTTATTAATAATAACAATAATATCCACGTGAGTTTTCACTATTTTATTGATTTCTCATATTTTAGTATTTTTCATATTTTTCAGTACTATCAAAATCAAGCTCGCGTTTCTCTCTTCTTAATAGATTCTCGAGTTTTGAAAAATTTAAAAACAGATTTTGAGCATATAATGATCTGGAATTCGAAAATTATTGTTATTTTCAGTATTCTAAAGAACTTTCCAGGGTATAGTTTTCCTAATGGTAGCTGGTACTATTTCATTGATTTGCAGTACTTTTATTATTTATAATATTTTTTAACATATTTTTTTAGTTTGGGCGATTTCCTGGCATTGTTATAAATTTTCATATAGATATCTAGAATTTGATGCTTTAGGGTTTAAGATTTTATTGGTATTTAGTAACTGTATTGTTTTTTAAGGAAACCTACATGGATTTTCAGAATTATATTCATATTTCAAATATTTTGGTATTTTTCAGTACTATTAAAATAAAATTTAGTAGGAATTTCTAGGATCCTTAGAAATATACTATAGTGTTTAAAAAAATTTTAATACATATTTTTAGAATTTGATGATCTAGAATTCGGAAATTAATAAATTTTCAATATTTAAAAGAATTTTCTTCGAAACAGTTTTTCCAATAACAACTGGTATTTAGTAGGGTTTTATAAGTTCTTGAAAAATTTCTAATATTTTAAAAAATTCCATTCTAGAACACTAGAATTTCAATAAATTTTTCAGAAATTAGGCGTCATAGATTTCAAGTTTTTAAGAGACGTAGAAAACTTTCTGTTCATTTTGTACTTTGTCGATATAAATATCTATTATAAATTTCATTGAATTTTCAAATATTCTAATGAATTCCAATTTAGATTTTCAGAACTGGATGCTTCAGAATCCAAAATTTTGTAGATTTTTATTATTTCAATATGTTTAGAAAACAATATTACAGTATTTTAAATATCCCTCTTACTTTTAGTCCTTTTCATATTATTTCGTATATATTCTTCCAGATTTTCAATATTTTTATAGATGGCTGTAATAATTTCAAGAATTTGTAGTTAATTTTGTAGTTTTTCAATATTCACGAATTTCATTACATTTTATAGTATTTTGATGGAAGTCTATATAGATATTCATAATTGGATGCTTTAGAATTTACATTTTTGTGAATTTTAATGATTTCCATAAATTTTTGAGAAAATAATGTCCACGTACATTGGTCTACATAGGAATTTCTGTTGTTTATAAACAATAATGCTTATCTCAAAATTTTGTCAATTTATTGCTTCAAAATCTTATGCATTCTTTTTAAGTATAAAAATGGCTTCCTCTTTTTTTTTTATTTTTGTGTCAAAAATTTAATTTTTTATTTTATTCAAGGTCGTTGCAAGGGAAGGTCAGACCACCTACAATGGATTGATCGACTGCGCAAGAAAAATCTACAAGGAAGAAGGAGCACGTGCTTTTTGGAAAGGAGCTTCAGGTACGGTTTATAAAATTTTTCATTTCTGAAGTATTGATGCAAATACGTAAATTTTGGTATCAACGATAATTTAAAAAAATTATTCCTAGTACATTAGGTTTATCGTTTTGTTGAAAAGTATTCTAATATACCAAAGTTTACAGTATTTGTTCGAAGTAGAAAAAATTGCAAAATTGATAGGATATTTATAGTAACAAACAAAAAAGTGGTTTTTGAAAAAAATTTTTTGTATCAACTTTTTTGCATGCAATAGTAGACAGTTGTTTTATGCTCAACATCGAAGCCTGAATAATTTCTATTTGATGAAACATTTTTTATTCGATACAAATAATTTGAAGATGGAAAATTTTAGGAATTTCAAGGTACGAGTTACTTGAAACAATTTGTTTTAAAATTTTACAGTAATATGCATTCAATTTTTCTGTATTGGCTTCTACATTATTTGCAATTTTATTATTTTTTAAATAAATCATTTTTGCAATCCCTCATTTTGAATGATTAATTTCTTTTTTTTGTATGTTCAAATTGCTAGAATAAAAATAAAAGAAAATTTTATACAGTCCAGGAAATTTTTTCGAAAAGTAGTTATCTGAAGGAATTTCTCGGTCAAAAATTATTATAAGTTTTTCGATTGTTTATTTAATTTTCAGTAGTTTCATTTTCATCGAATAGTTTGATTATGAATTTTCCAAGGAAAATGAATTTATTTTGAAACTAACGGTTTTGAAACAAACAAAAAAAAATAAATTTTCAAATTTTAAAGTCGAACAATAAAATCAGAAAATTTTTCAAAATTCTACGATGGTTGGATAAATGTCGGTTATTCGGAAACTTATAATGATTTAAAGATTTTTTTATTGTAAGTGAAATTTTATATAAAATATAATTGATATAATGACTAGCAAATAACTCAGAAAATGTTCAATAATTTTGATAGAGAAAATTTCATGATGAAACAATTTTGAAAAGTTGCTTGAGAAAATTTAATAGTCACCCTCGATTTAAAAGACTATTTTTTCGTTATAAATTAGCTTCTAATGCTCATGATTCATCGTTATTTATTCCTTACATTCAGTACGATAAAATTTATTAATTTTCCATCTAACTGATTATTTTTGTTAAAAGGTTTATTTCAGCATTGAAAAGTTAAAATAGGTCGAGGTTTTTTTAAGAATCTATCATTAATAAATAATCAACTTTGAATCATCAAATGTTCTAATGATTGTTCGTAAAATTTTAAATTCCATTTGATATTAGATTCATGAGTTGAAAATTATCCAAGAAAATTAACTTGATATAGAACATTTCGTTATCGAACAGTTTGAAAGAGTTGCGTTAGAAAATTATCATACAAATAGTAAATTTGTTTGAATAATAAGATTAAATCAATAATATTCTCATATCTTCGAAAATTTCGAGTCATCGTCGATAAAAAGAAACTTTTTCTCGAACATCAGCTTCCAGTAGCTATGACTCAACTTTTTTCAAATTTTTGATAAAATATTCAAATGAACAAAATCAAAGTATACTCTTTGATGAAATTTATAAAAATTATCTACGTCAATTGTATATTATTTTTATTTTGTCTTTTTTAGTCTAAAAAGATGATTATCTAAAAACTTGAAAAATCAAAAAATTTGATCGGAATGATTCCTAATTTTTATTTGAATAAGTTGCAAATTACCCAAGAAACGTTAATTAACTTTGATCAAGAACATTTGGTGATAAACAATTTCTAAAAGCTGCGTGAGAAAATTTTATAAATATCAAAGGATTTGTTGGAAATGAGATTATATCGAAAACATTATCACATCTTTGAAAATTTCAAGTCATTGTCGATTTAAAGACACTTTATTAAAATCAGCTTCCAATGCTTCTGACTTGGCGTTTTTAATTCTTTATACAAATTTTTATACAGTTCGATTAAATTGATGGATTTCAAATTTTTCAAAAAGAATAAATTGTTCTTAAAAAATAAACAAACCCCATCGAAATCATTTGAAATTACATTATACTTACATAATTATAAAATATTGAAGAATTTTAGAAATCAAAAATTGAAAATCAGCTGCAGATTCTGATATTGAATATATTTTGTTATTATTTTCAATTGGTTCTAAATTACATTGCATTCAGAGTAAACAATTACCTTTTTTTTGTTGTTTATGTCCGTTTATACTAAATTTGGTTTATTTAATCAATTTTTTACCATCTCGAGAAATTTTACTATCTTCCAAATGATAATTTTTCAACATTCAGATTGCAATAATCGAGAGTCAGTTAATTTCTGAATAATTCAAAAAATATTATTCTTATAAAATATAGAATTTTTTATTCAAAGACACTTTTTCGTTGAATATCAGCTCCAAATGCTTATAATTTAACGCTTATTCCACACTTTTAATGAACTTTTTCATTCAATTTGATTTATTCAATTGACTGTATTCGTGGTCAATGATGTGCTTTGGGATTCATCCCAACGTATTTTTCGCCCCCCAATTTATGACCTGGTGATTTATTTTTCAGTAAGTAGAGCGCGTGTTGCCTGCGAGATTTGATTTTTACTTGCATTAACAATTTTTTCTTGATTTTGCCGAGTTTTTTTAACCCTTGGTTTTTTAACTGCAAATGTGCGCCATGAAACAGGAATGTTTATCCTACTGTTTTTTTTCTTATTTCGTTTTATGAACAAAGGTTATTGTTTATTCGAATGTTTTTTTAGCTCGAGTTTTTAGATCGTCGCCGCAGTTTGGAGTTACGCTTTTCACGTACGAATTGTTGCAAAGGTGGTTCTTCGTCGATTTTGGTGGATCGTAAGTACTAGAATCTAATTTTTAGATTTTTTTATATGAAGTCGAATTTTTGTTTTCACTGGGTATACATCATTTTATCGTTTAAAATGGGACTTTTATAATTTCTGGAGGAAGTTCCTTGAAGTGCAAAAAATATCGAGATTTAGGTCAAAGTTCTAAAAAAAGTTACTCAAATAATTTTTGCAAAGAGGGACGTTGCAAACAGATTTTTTTGTTTGAGGGGGGGGGGGTTAATTCAAATTTTAAAAGGATAAATTTATAAACACATATATTTATGTAAAAGTATTAACAAATATTTATTCCAACGTCCAAAAATCTGAAAAGTTACAATATTGTAAGGATATCAAGAATTTAATGCTCTGGGATTTGAAATTTATTAGATTTTTAGTATTTTCACAGGTTTTCAGGAAAATTCTATTAACAAAGATTTGAAGTATTTCATAAACTGTTGAAAATTGTTATTTTTTCTTGTATTTTTCAGTGTTTAATAAAATTTCATAAGAATTAATGTTACTTTTATGAATTTCTAGTTTTTTATCTATCGCTGTATATATTTCTAAAATTTCACTCTCAAGAATTCAGAGTTTGATATTTTTTTAAAATTTAGATGGATTCCGCAGAAAACATTTTCTACATAGATTTTCTCAGTTTCTCATAGATTTCCAGTACTTTTAGTAATTTTTGTATTTGTTTTAGTATTTTTACAATAGGATCTTCTGGTGTTTCTATGGATTTCTATAAGAACGTTTCCAGAAAAAGATGCTGTAGGATTCAAAGTTTTATAGATTTTCAGTTATTATATTGATTTTCAAGAAATTGTATCTTCATCAAACAATAGGATTTACTTCTGTTCGCATGTTTAGTAATTTCATATTTTCAAGCATTTATCAAATTTTTAAAGATTCTTAAGTATTTTTATCGATTTCTTGTATTTTTATGGATTTCCATACAGATTTCAAGAGCTTGACGTTCCAGAATTTAAAGTTTCATAGGTTTTTAGGGTTTCTCTAGATTTTGCAGAAAATATATTATAGATTTTTAGCATTCCATAGATTTCTACTCGTACTCAAAGTAATTTTCATACTTTTTCAGTATTTTCACGACTTGAACAACTTCTTGATAATTTTATTGATTTCAATAAAAATTTTCAAAATCTCATGCTCCAGGAGTCAAAGTTTAATAAATTTGTAGTAATTAGATAGACTTTTGAAAAATTAAATTTAAATAATTAAAAAGTTAAATAAATTTTTATTATTTTATTGAATTTTCCAAAAAACATTATCTTCGTAGATTTTTAGTATTTGAAAGATGACTAGTACTTCTAGCATTTTTTATATTTTTCCAAAATTTAAACAATTAGACTGTTTTTTTGATGTTTTTTAGTATCAATAGGGTTTCGTAGAAGTGTCACATATTCTAGTATTTTTACAGGTTACTATATTGTTTACTAGAATTTGCTGCTTTAGAATTCAAAGTTGAATAAATTTTTAATATTTCATTGGATTTTTCAAAAAACAAAATCTTCGTAGATTTTGTGTATTTCAAAGATTACTAGTACTTCTAGCCTTTTTAATATGTTTTTACAATTAATACAATTTAAAGGTTTTTCTGATATTTTTATGATTATTTCTACAGATTTCTAGGATTTGATGTTCTATGATTCGAAGTAAACAGTATTTTTCCGATTTTTGAAAAAATCGAAGCTCGATGAATCAAAAACGTTTCATTTCAATTTTTTAATTTTTTCATAAGGTTTTGTAGGTTTCTCTAGTATCATTTATTGACTACTTATTATTTTTCTAGGGTTAGAGACTTGACGCTGTTAAATTTAAAGTTAAATGTATTTCTATTATTTTCTTTGATATTTTAGAAAAAATCATCTCCATGAATATCTATCATTTTGTAAATTTTGAATTCTTTTTGTATTTTTCGTATTCATTCAGTATCAATAAAATTCTAAGCATTTTCTAGTACTTTTATCAATTTTTGTATAGATTTCCTGAATTCCTTGTTCTACGATTTGTCCGAAAAAAGAGGTAAAATAAATATAATGGACGCAATCACCTTCAGAATTCCTAGGGGGCTGCGCCCTTCTAACCCCCCTAATTGCAACGTTCTTTTTTGAAAAGATTTTTGAGAAGTAAATAAAGTTTCCGGGGCTTTGTTAACATTTTTACTCATTCAAATGCCTTCAAAAAAATACAAAATCGATCCCCGTTCGAAGGTTTTAGTTCTTTCTTCTGTTTTTTTTTGTATAAATATTAAAAGAAATTGTTTATAATAAAGGCGACCAGCTGGATCTGAGCCAACCACAGGTCACACTGAAGATTTACGATCTACAAATCCCGATCACATAGGCGGTTACCAAGTTGCGCTTCCGATTTTCACCGGTATCGAAACCAAATTTGGCCTTTGCTTGCCAAGGTTTCAACCCAATCCCATGAAATAAACGCGCCCTAATCAGCGTTTCGCACGAAATAATTCTTCAATCACGAATTAGTGAACGCATCGTTACTAATTTTATAGGAACAATAATTTTACGGACCTTTTGTTTCTCGCTCGATATTCGCGTCCCCGGAAAAAATTATTTCCCATGGTCGAAAATCTATGGAAAATAAAATTCAAGTACAGAATTGTCTCGAACTTCGATTTTTGTATAAATTTCAAAATTTTGAAAGTCGATTTCTGAAATATTTGAGTTTTGGGATACTCAAATATAGATTTTTACAGAAGTGAAATTTTTAGATTTATTCACAGATTAAGAGCTTCGAAAATCTTTTATTAGTTATAATTACGAATTGATGTGTTTAAAAATTGTTTAGACTGTTCCAAATTCGGAAATTTCGAATATTTCATTGTATTCGCAATCACAAAAGTTACGAAATGTCGAGCTTTCTCTCGCAAAAACACGATTTCCAGCGTACGAAAAAAAAATAGTTGTTGCAAAAAGAGATTGTTAATAGTTTTATACTCCGTTTTACGACCGAAAAAAATTGTATCGTTGATGAGGATGTGGTGTACAGAAAAATAATTTTGTTCCTTACGTTAATAAATCTTGAAAAGTTCATGTTTTGGCATTTTTTACTGATTTTGAAATGAAAAATTCCTCGTTACTGCTAGTTATGAAAAAATTATGAATGATGCCTTCAATCGACCAATTTTTTCGATGAAGAAACTAGCGGTTTTTTGAAATTCTGAATTTTTATAAAATTTTAGGAAATTCAAAAGAATTATAAAGAGCTGTGTAGTATTTTATGGAATTCTGTATGATTTCTGTGAAATTCTACTGAATGAACATTGATTGAAACTTTTATAGAATGAATTTCGTACAGTTGTGTAAAATTCACTTAAATTCTGAAGAATTTCGTTTTAATACTGAGAAATGTGGTGCACAGAAAAATACAATAGGATTCTATAGAATTTCATAGAATTCTAAGAATTTTCATATAATCATAGAATTTTTTAGAGTTTCAATCAAATCTACTGAATTTAAGAGAAGTTTCAAAGGATTAGAATTTTATAAAATATTCTCAATTCTACAGTATTCTATAGAATTCTATTCTGTGGAAAAATTCTATACATTTATTTCAAAGAATGTTTAATAACAAATGAGAAAGCTGTGCCCATGAAAATACTGTTGTTCCTCACGATAATAAATATTAAAACGTTTATTAGTTAAAAACTATTAACTGCTTTTTAAATGGAAAATTTTTTATCACCGTCTTTAATGAAATCGTTATACTTAATGCACGATTATTTTGATCTAAAAATTCCTGAAATGAAAAAAAATGTGATAATTCAAAGTTGTAAATTTTCCTAGAATCTTATCAAATTTCATTACAATACCATGAACGATATTCCACAGAATTTTCTGGAATTAATTTTATAAAATTCTATAAAATTTTGCATCATCGATGGGAATTCTGGCGTGCAGAAAAAATTTTGTTTCTTACATTCATGAATCTCAAAACGTTCATTCGTGAAAATTTTTTGTTGCTTTTGAAATGAAAAATTTCTGATAACTGTTTGTTATATAATCCCTATAAATCATGCATAATTTTGTCATTATCGCATTTCTTACATGATGGAATTCGCGATTTCACAGGGTTCTAAATTTTCATATAATTCTGTAAAATTTTAAAAATTTTTATAGAATTCCTCAGAATTTGATAGATCTAATAATTTTCACGGAATCATAAAGAACTTTATTATAATTTCATATAATTCTCAGAATCGTTATAATATTCCACAAAATTGCATATAATTTTATAGAACACTAAAAATTTTTACTAAATTCCGTAGAAGTTTATGGAATTTCATACAACTCTAAGAATTTTTGTAGCATTCCATAAAAGTTTATGGAATTTCATAGAGCTCTGCGAATTTTTGGAAAATTCCATATAATTTCATAGAGTTCTAAGAATTCAATAGAATTTCAGAGAATTTTAAAATTCAATAGAATTTCATAGAATTCTAGGAATCGTTACAATATTCCGCAAAGTTTTATTGAATTTCATAGAACTCTGAGAATTTTCATAAAATCTCATAGAAATGTATGTAACTTATATGTTTTCAGAGAAATTTAAGAATGTTAATAGAATTCCATAGAATTTCATAGAATTGTGATGAGTTTTGTTAAATTTCATTAACATTTTTCAACTTTCATAGAACACTTAGAAATTTTATAAAATTCTGTAAAAGTTTATAGAGTTCCATAGAGCTCTAGGAATTTTTTTAGAATTCCATAGAATTTTATAGAGTATCAGAGAATTCTAAGAATTTTCATAACATTCGGAAAATTTTTGACTATTTTATAGAACTCTAAGAATTTTTAGAAGAAAAATGTTATAAGAATTCAATAGAATTTCGTAGAATTCTAAGAATTGAAAAGAATATCATAGAATTCTTAAAATTGTTATAATATTCCATATGGTTTTATTGAACTTCATAGAACTTTGAGAACTTCCATAGAATCCCATAGAAATTCATGTAACTTCATATATACAAGTTTTCGAGTGTTTATAGAATTCCATTGAATTTCATAGAATTGTGAGAAGTTTTGTGAAATTTCATCAAAATTTTTGAAACTAGACAGAACTCTAAGAATTTTTTTTAAATTCCGTAGAACTTCATAGGATTTCATAGAAATATAAGAATTTTTATAGAATTCCATAAAATCTTATAGAATTTTATAGAATTTTAAGATTTTCATAACATTCCATGAAATTTTTGAGAATTTTATAGAACTCCAAGAGTTTTCAAAGAATTCTATAGAATTGTATAGGATTTCGATAGAATTTCGTAGAATTCTAAGAATTGAATAGAATATCATAGAATTCTTAAAATTGTTATAATATTCCATATGGTTTTATTGAACTTCATAGAACTCTGAGAACTTCCATAGAATCCCATAGAAATTGATGTAACTTCATATAAAAGTTTTCAACTGTTTATAGAATCCCATTGAATTTCATAGAATTGTGAAATGTAATTAAAATTTTTAAAATTAGACAGAACTCTAAGAATTTTTTTTAAATTCCGTAGAACTTCATAGGATTTCATAGAAATATAAGAATTTTTATAAAATTCCATATAATCTTATAGAATTTTGTAGAATTCTAAGATTTTCATAACATGCCATGAAATTGTTGAGAATTTTATAGAACTCCAAGAGTTTTCGAAGAATTCTATAGAATTGTATAGGATTTCGATAGAATTTCTATATAAAAATTCTTTTTTTTTTTTGTTCAATTTTGCATCATAAACGAGGATAATGTGTACAGAAAAATACTTTCGTTTGTCACAATAATGAACCTTGAAAGGTTCATTAGTAAAAATTTTTTACTGCTTTTGAAATGAAAAATTCCTGGTTACACTTTATTATAAGATCATCTTACATCACGCAAAAATAATTTTGTTAACAAATTCAAAAATGACCCAATTCGGAATGTTTCAGAATTCAAAATTTTCATACTACTCCATAGATTTCTCTCAAATTCTATTTAACTACTTCAAATTCTACCGAATATCTATAAAATTCTCTAGACAAAAATTCCGCAGAATTTCGCCAGAATTGTACCCTTCGCAATCGGATGTCGAATTACACTCGCAACTTGATCATTCGACACACATGCAAAACGGCTTTCATTAAATTGATGAATTCATTACGAAACACCAAGAACCGATAATATTTTATTATCGCTGTTTGCTCGCTTCCAAAAGAGCACACGAACACTTTGGTATCGAAGAAAACGCTCAGCAGTGTTCAAGACATCTGGAATTACAACATATTTTTTTTTTATATCTTGCTGCCCTCACCCCTGTTTATCGAAGATTCAAAAACCATTCGCAGAGCGCTCCAGGTACACTTTCCCCCTCCCTCGAATTTTCCTCTTTCATAGTTGATATATGTATTTCACTGTTGCACTATCAGCATCACTCGAGATACGAATTTTGTCGTGTTAGGAACTTTCCTTCTCTCGCAAAAGGTAAGATTTTTTTTTGCAAATACGTGCTGGTGATTTTCAGTATAACAAACAAATCAGGATTTTTCGTACTCTCAGTTTGTCAATGATTTTCATGGAAAATTTTTTGGCTGGATTGGTGTATTGTTGGAAGGTACACAAAATTTATTGTTGAAATACGATTGTTGGTATCGAATTTTGTTTATGGCATTATGCTTATCATCATTTTTTTTCTTGTTTTTCAATGATGAAGATTGCATCATTGCATTTTGCTGTATTGGTTGAATATTTTTGACGGTGGGTTATTAGTTTTTTTCGTTTTTTACAAGAATTTGGAAGTTTTGTTCGTATGATGCAATTTTGTAGGTATATTATGTTCAGTATATTGTGGGATTGCGACTGCGAAATTTCCACGTGTTTGTTTTCTGCTGATTCTTAAATTTATTTATTGAAGCTGATACTTCGATTCATCGAAAGATTGCTCAATCGTGATCAATCAAACTCAATAGCGAAAAAGATTTCGTAATCATTTACGATTTTCTAATCGTACAACGCAACGAAACAAAGATAACAATGAAGTTTTTGGATCCGTTGCTCCAAATAATTTTAATTATAATGTGTTCTATTTTTTGCACTTTGACGACCAACTTTTTGCAAATCATATCTACACTTGTGATTTAAAAGATCACGATCAAGATCATGATTATGAGGTATTACGACACGAAAGATTAGATTTTTGATTATGATTTATTATGAAATTTTGTTCTTTCCTTTGCCATCTGGCTCAATTCGCAAAATTCTTAACAATATTAAATAACAAATCTGAAAAACTATGATAATCCTGAATTTTTCCAAGATGAATTTAACTTGACTGTCCTCTTGCATAAGCTTTTTTTTACTGCATTCTAATTTTTGGGGACAATCAATGATAATCGTGCACATCAGACAAGAATAAAATGCCAGGATTATTTTTTTCATCCATAAAAGAGGTGGAGAAAACTTTATTCAGGTTTCATCAAGTTTTCTTCGTTATGAGAAATGAAAAGTGAAAGATTGAGATGCCGTTTTGATCGAAACATTATATCATTAAAAAAATAGATGAAATTTCGATACTTAATTAAATAGAATTTTTTCATCCTCAGACAGTTTTATTAAATACTTGCTGTTTTGAACAAAACTCTTCCACATTATTGTGTTGCAAATAACTTTCTCATCATTTTGAACTACATATTTTTTTGTTTTAAATTATCAAGTTATTGAAACTTCGAAAAATTGAATGTAAAAATAGTAAGACTCAAATCTCAATATTGAAATTTGTTGTACAGCATGTTTTAGAAATTTCTCACTTTTTTCGAAATTCCTAAAACTTTTTTAAAACCAGAAGTTTGTAGATAATCAAATAACAATAATTTACCAATTCCCTTTAAATTTTTATCATGAAATTTTTTATCAGATAATTCATAAACTTTATCAGCAATACTGAAAACAAATGTTTTCTTCTGATGGATGGATTTTGGAAATATAAATTCACATAACACTCCGATAAAGTTATTTTATGAAACTAGTCAAATTTCAATTTTTAATCCATGTTGTTCACTGATTGATTTTGATTCGTTCCTATTATCATTTTTCCATTAATATCACTATAATTACATTTATTATGCTTTACTTTTTTTATTATTATTGTTTGTCAAACTTTCTAATAACTTTAAACTGCATATTTATCTGTCGTGAAATATTACTCTTTCTGCAAATTTCAAAATTCGAATGTACGAATAGTATACCTCAAAACCAAACATAAAAAATTTGTTAGGGAACATATTTTAGAAATTTTCCACTGTTTCCAAAATTTCTGAAACATTTTTCGAAAACCAGAAGTCCGAAGATCATTAATTAACAATAATTCACCAATTCTCTTTAAACTTTTATTATGAAATTGTTCATCAGATCATTTGATGCTAAAATAGTGAGACTTAATTAAAGAATAATAATCAGATAATTTGAAAATTTTTTCAGCAAGACTTAAAATAATTGTTTTATTTTTCCTGATGTAACGGATTTCGGTAATAGAAATCCATATGACACTTGGATGAAATTGTTTCAATGAACCAGTAAAATTTCAATTTATCTTGTTCTTTTATTAACTTTTATTCTTTACTATTGTGTTCTAAACTTTCTAATCAATTTAAACTTCATATTTTTGTGTCTTTTTATATTGTAGTTGTTACAAGTTACAACTTGGAAAATTCGAGAGTAAAAATAGTGAAACTCAAACTCCAACATGAGAAATTCGTAAGATAGCATGTTCCGGAAATTCGCTAGTTTCTTTGAATTTCTAAAATTATTTTTTGAAAACCAGATGTCTGAAGATTCCACCGTGTTGCGAACCCGCTCTTTGGGAGTCGCGGCTGAAGGTATCAAAGACCAATACGCCGATGGCATAGCGGCCAAAGTTTGGGAAAACTTCATTGGCGACAGAAAGCAACGAACAACAAATTACAAAAACTTCATCATCAATCTCTTGAAAGCAAAAGGATGCAAGCGTATTTTGGACGTCGCTTGCGGAACAGGCGTCGATTCCATAATGTTGGTTGAAGAGGGATACGAAGTTGTCAGCATCGACGCTTCGGACAAAATGCTGAAATATGCTCTTCAAGAAAGATGGAGAAGAAGAAAAGAACCTGCTTTTGATAAGTGGAGTACGTCAGAATATTTTTATTCCTATTATAATTAAAACGTGGAAGTTACAGAATTTATTGCATACTTGATTTAGAATTACAAGTCTGTGGTCTGACTATTGCAAAGTTATTCTACTGATAAAGTGATAATGCATGTTGTGTAAAAATGCTAGTTAGTTTTTATTAACTTTCCGAACAACTTATCATTTTTGAGAAAATCTTAAATTGTGTGTCTATTATGTTTTGAATATCACCAAAAAATGATTTAAGCTAAACTGTCTTTTTTTTAAATCTATTTTTGTATCAAGTTATGTTTGAATGTCATTATGATGGATTCTTTTTGATTGTTTTTATTGAAAAAGGGTGATGTATTATTTTCATTTCAAAATTTATCACGTCGGTAAAACATCGTAATTTTTGATGAGTTCAGTTGAAAATTATGTGTGCCTTTAGTTCGACTATAACAAAGTTGTTTCACTGAAAAAGGGATAATACTGAATTTTTCTTGAAAATGCTGGGATCGCAAATTTTTCACAAATTTCGAAAAACTGGCTATTGTTAAAAATCTTTAATATTTGTCAGTCTACAATATTTGTAAGGATCATTTTACATATTATCCAAAAATAATTATAAGTAAAACTGTTTTTATTTGGACCGATTTATGAATTTGATTATGTTTGAATATAATAAATAAGGATAAATTTTGATGTTTTTTTATTGAAAAATAGCCGAAAATTTTTTTTATTTTAAAATCTATGACTTTCGTGAAACCTCATCTTTAACTCAGTTAAAAATTGTGTGTGCTGCCTATGGTCTGACTATACTGAAGTATTTCTACTTAAAAAAGGATACACATTTCTTATATAATTGGTAGAATCAAAATTTTCGTTCTTGATGGAATGTTGGAATCGTGGTGATCATTGAAAATTACTTTCTGAAATATATGAAATAAACTAATTATTAGAATAATCAAAGAAATTATCAACTGTCAGATTTAGAAACGTAAGGTTTCAGAAAAATCTCGAAATCGTAGGTCTAGAAAATTTGTATTAAATATTACCACGTATTTTCAGAAAATCTTTAAAATTGAAAATTCTAGTAAGGCTTACAATGAAAAGTTTTTTCAGTTGAACTAAAAAAATGTTTAATAATTGTAGTTTTACTTATTATGTAATAAGTAATAAAATTACTTCCAACGGCTTCATAAATTTAGCAGTTATATATATTTTACAGTTTTTACAGTTTCAAAAATTTTTAGATCTCTTAAGAATTTCGTCAAACTTTAAAGTTTTTGCAGTTATGGAACTTCAACAGAAACTATGTAAAAAATTTCATAATTTTTTGGATACTTAAGCAATTTTGAAGAGCTTGCTTCACAATTTGACAGTTTTTTTATTAATAAAAAAGTTTCGGCATTGTTCATAGTTTTTGAAGATTTTAAGAGTTGCAAAATTTTTGACAGTTCAACTACTTTTGATTAATTTTACGAATCCGACATTTTGACAGCTCACAACTTTTTTGACAGAGTTTATTTTGACTGATTATTGAAATCGTGGAAACTGTTGGAAAACTGGGAAATGACAAAAATTGTTAAACATATCGAAACTTCTATAAACAGTCAAAATTTTCATACCTGTTACACTATAGAACTTTTTCAACTGTAAAAAATGTAAAAAATGTTAAAACTATTATAGGCTGTTAATTCGTCATTTATTTTACAGTAAAATTATTTTAAATTGTTAAAAACTATTGAAACTTTGAAATAAAATTAAAGTACTTTTGTATGTAACTGTAAAACTGTCAAATTTTCAACTGTTAAACTTGCTGAAACGAAATTGTAAAAATTTGTACACAAACTGAAAATTATAGTAACGCTGTGTTTGGTCTGACGAGTTTAAAATTATTCTACTAGATAAAGGACAGGCAGGAATTTTTGAAAATAAAATTTTAGTCGCTCAAGACTTGGAAAAATATTTAGCTACAGTTTTTTTAAAACCTCCAAAATTGTGGAAACATGAGGGAAAACAACATCTAAAATTTGTTCGATATTTTGAGTATGTCGCATCCAGCCTGACTATTTATGAACTATTCTACTGGAAAAGGGACACACGTATTTCTTATAAATCTGAAAATTTGGAATTTCAATACCAATATTTTGAAATTATTTAAAAAAAAATGTATAAGTAATGAAACAACAAAATTATTCGAAAAAGTCGAGATAGGTGTAATTCGGAAAAAGTTCAAAAAATTTACGAATTTTTGATATGAAAGTGTCAAGTCTAGAATAGTAATTCAAAAATTTGTAAATAAAAGCTTGTGGATCGTATAAATGTTGACGAAGAAAATTTTTTTCGAAATATTGGAGAAAGCATAACTCAGAAAAAGTTTGGAAATTATGTAGAAAACTTAAATAAATAAACTTTGTTGTATTCATAATTGTATGTAAGATGCATCTGAAGTTATTTTTTTTAGTTTACCATGAAAAAAGTAATATGCCTTTTATATTATTTTGATTAGAAATGGTTTTGACTTAAAATTTTGCAGAACCTTTTAGAAAAATAATAACATGCATTTTGCGTTTGGTCTGACTATTCTTGGAACGCTTTATTTGAAAAGAGAATGTTGATTATCAAAAAATTAGAAAAATTCCAAAGTTACTGAAATTCGATTCAAAATTATACAGAAAGGTTCTTTATTGTAAAAACATTTAGAACAAATTTATTTGGAATTTTCGAAAAGTACACTCAGTAATGTTTTATAAGAAGAAAATTGTACTAAAAAAAAGATTAGACATTGAAAAAAATTTGTTCAATTTATAAAAACGTCTTGTAGAAATGTTCTAAAAATGACAATTTCCAAGATTTGGAAATTGTATCACTTTCAAAAAAATTATGCCTTTTAAGGAAAAAATCCGACATTGTGAATAGTATATTTGAAAATAAATTTTATGAATTTCTGGATTGGAATAATTTCATGTGCAAATAATATGTAACTGTGTTTCTTCGAAAAAAAAAGATTTTTACTGTTTTTGCATACATTTTTCCTCTTGTACGAAAACTTTCAATATTTTGAATAATATCTGTCTTGTTGAGTAATGTTTAAATTAAAGTTTTTTGTAAAATCGTCTACCTTGAGAAAAACAAAATTATATGCTTTTCATGCCTCTATAGAGAGTAGATGAAATTGTTTATTAATAAATTTTTGTATTGATTTTCAGTTGTTCAAGAAGCAAATTGGCTAACCTTAACTGATGATATTGCACCATTATTAGGCGATGGATTTGACGCTGTGGTTTGTCTAGGAAATAGTTTTGCTCACTTGTTAGATTCTTTCGGAGACCAGCGAGAACAAAAGTAAGATTAACTACTTTAATCTAATTTTCTAAAATACTGTCAAAACCGTTAAGAACTCAATTTACTGTAAAAACTGTATCTATTTCTGTTTTTGCAAGAGCAAATCGTATATAATTACCTACTGTAACTTTCAAAGTCCTTTAAGTAATCAATATGAATAAAATGAACCAGTAACGAAAAAGAAAAGAAAAAATCCTATACAGTGAAATTGCATATCCTTTCAGACAAGCTTTGGAAAATTTCAAAAAATGCGTGAAACCTGGAGGCTTTTTGCTCATCGATCACAGAAATTACGATGAGATGATAAGGAGTGGAAAAACTTCACCCTACAATATATATTACAACGTAATAACGTTTCTTATTAAAATAATCAACAAAACTTGTTTCCTTTTATTCTTCGAAAAATATTAATATGCTTTACTGTATTTTCACAGAGCCCTCAATTGAAATCTATCACTGTTTCTGTGATGTTCACCGAAGGCGTTCCTACTTTGGCTGTGTTCGATTATTTAATCAAGTGCGACAACAAAAAGAATCCAGTGCAAAGCAATTTTAGACTCTCCTATTATCCATACAAACTCGACAATTTTCGTCACTTGCTGACAGAAATTTTCGGAAGTGACACTGAACAAAGTATTTTTGCCGATTTTCAACCTCTCGAGGACGTGGAAATTCCTGGATTTTACATTCATCTCGTAGAAACTAAAAAAGATTGATGGATTGAGGATCTTTTTGACTAGATAAAATTTTTCTAATTTTGTGTAAATCTTGTATGTGCAATTTGTTTAATAAAAAAAAAGCTAGATTTTTTATCGAGAGTTGATTTTCTAAAGTTGTAGGTATATTTTAAAACTTCTATCACGTTTGTAGGAGAATATTTTGATTTTGATATTTGCATTTTGAAAATTTTTTTATTAAGATTGTTTTCATCTGACGATCTTGAATAAAATTTTTCAAGTTAACGTTAGGGATTTTTCGTCAAAGGGCAATTTTTTGAGTGAACTGGATATTTTTTCAATGAATGTCTATATTTCACATTGTGGCACGTCGAGAAACGTAAAAACATTCGAGAAAGTTTATTTACTATGTATTACAAATATGACGAATCCATTGTTTGCGAGTAATCGTGATGTCTGAGTAAATTGCTTATTCAAGGAATCACTCGAACAAATTTCAATATAATTATAAATGAAACTCGGCAATTCCCTCTGATTAATTGTTTTTTCGAATTTGTGTGTCCATTTTCCATCGATTCGTGATATTTTGGAAAAATTCCAAAATTGATACCTAGAATTTCATACGTCAGAACCTAAAATTGTAGTAATTTTGACTATTTTAATCATATTTTCTTCTTCATAGATTTCAAGTATTTCAGAGATTTCATTTTGTATATCTTCAATATTGATAGATTTTATTGCATTTTTTGTATTTTGATGGTATCCTTTGTCGATTTTTACAGCTAGATAGTTTAGTATATAATGTTTTATAGATTTTAATTACTTCAATATTTTTGGGATAATAATGCATGCGGAATTCCAGTACTTTATAGATTTTTCTTATTTTTAGCCTTTTTTATACTTTTCAGCATTTATGAAAGTTTGTAGTATTTTCTAGTCTTCTTCTAGATTTCTAATATTTTTATAGATTACTATCTGAATTTCAATAATTTGATGCTCTGAATTTCAAAGTTTCATTGATGCTCAATATTTTAAACCTTCTTTCAGAACACACTTTTTTTTGTCAATGTCTATTTAGAACTCTTATTTTGCCATTATTTTCTACATGTTTTAAATATTTATTAAATTGGAATAATTTTCCAATGTTTTCATCGATTCCCAGATAAATTTTTTGAATGTGATGTTCTGGAAATTAATAAGATTTTATAATTATACTTTCGATTTTAACAAGAAGTAATGAGAATGAGAAAATATACACTTTGGATAAAATAATAGAATATCGAGAAAACTTTTTCTTCATATACTTTGTGCATTTATACATTTGCTATTTTTTTTGTATTTTTCAGCACTCATAAAATTCTGTATAATTTTCTAGTTCTTTTGTTAACTCTAATATAATTTGCCAGAATTCAATGCTCACACAAGTTATCTTAAATTTTGAGTACTGACAAAAAAAATGTAAATGTAAATTATTTTGTAGCCGATTAAAGTACGAAAATTTCAGTGTAACAAAGAAAAAAAATTCTAACCCTATTATGATAGATTCCTGAAGAGGACCAAAATACATGGTTGAAAGCTATAAAAATAAAAAATGTAGAATCTATTCGAAAAATCGTCCTATTATTAATAGGACGATGTCCTATATTAATAGGTTGGCTCCAAAAGATGGCCAAATTTCGGTACGTAATTCAGGGGCGTAGGCAGAAAAAATTTTCTGGAGGGGTTTTTCTGAAAAATATTTTTTCTTCAAGATTTCATAATTTTTAATCGATGGCAGTATGGTTACAAGAGAGCGATTTTAAAATATTTTACATTTCAGAATTTCAAAGTTATACGACTTTTGGAATCAAGAGTTGCTCATTTTTCATGTTCGTAAATAATGAAATTCGATTTTTGTAATTTTCAAATAACTGAGGTTTCAATTTTTTTTACGAATGCTTTTAGTATTTATATCACTTTAAGGATTATCTGATATTAAGTAATATGGGTTTCTATAAAACTTCTTAAATTCGATGCTCTAGGAATCAAACTACTAAAAAATTTATATATTTGAATTGATTTTCGAGCAAATTTTAACCACTCAGATAAAAGGTATTATTCAACAAATTCGGTAGTATTTTCTGTTATTTTATTATATTTCTAATATTTTTATGGATCTCTCAATAGATTTTTGGAAATCAATGTTATAGTATTGAAACGTTCAACGATTTGAGAATTATAATTGATTTTTCAGACGACAGTTTCTTTTATGAAGATTTTCAATACTTTTATTCCATATTTTTTAGTATTTCTACAGTCAAAAATATGTTCAATCGTATAAATTATATCAATTGAATTTGATGTATTTTTATTGTTTTCTATATGAATTTCTGGAATAACTAGTAAAATTATATATAATTATAGTATTACATTAATAGTTATGTTACAGAACAGAAAGGTTTATAAATTTCTAAGAAAATTATTTCTACATAATTTTTATGTATTTAAAGATTTTTATTAAACTAGTTATAGCTAGTAAACTAGTAGACTTGTAATCTAGTAAACTTGTAAACTAGTAAGCTAGAAAAAGAGTTAACCAGCAAACTAGTAAGCTAGTAAACTAGTAAACTACTGAAATCGTAAAATAGTAAACAGGTGAAAAAGTAAAATAGTGAACTAGCAAACTCGTTAACAAGTAAATAAGTTATTTAGTAAACTAGTAAACTAGTAAACTACTGAAATTGTAAAATAGTAAAATAATAAACAGCTGAAAAAGTAAAATAGTGAGCTAGTAAACTAGTAAACTTGTAGTCTAGTAAACTAATAAGCTAGAAAAAGAGTAAACCAGCAAACTAGTAAGCTAGTAAACTAGTAAACTACTGAAATCGTAAAATAGTAAACAGGTGAAAAAGTAAAATAGTGAACTAGCAAACTCGTTAACAAGTAAATAAGTTATTTAGTAAACTAGTAAACTAGTAAACTACTGAAATTGTAAAATAGTAAAATAATAAACAGGTGAAAAAGTAAAATAGTGAGCTAGTAAACTAGAAACTTTTAATCTAGTAAACTTGTAAGCTAGTAAACTAGTAGGCTAGAAAAAGAGTAAACCAGCAAACTAGTAAACTAGTAAAGTACTGAAATCGTAAAATAGTAAACAGGTGAAAAAGTAAATTAGTGAACTAGCGAACTCGTTTACAAGTAAATTAGTTATTTAGTAAACTAGTAAACTTGTTAAATTTCTAATAGTAAACTGGTAAGCAAGTAAACTAGTAAACTCGTAAACTGGTAAGCTAGTATGCGAGTAAACTAGTGAGCTAGTTAACTAGTAAAATAGTAAGCTAGCAAACTAGTGAACAAATAAGCTAGTAAACTAGTGTGCTAGTTAACTGGTAAACTTATTTTTCACATTTTTTTAGCATAATGCATGAAACCCTGGAGAATTTTTAAGTATTTTTATAGATTATTTATATTTATGTAGATTGCCACAGAGGTTTAAAAAATTCAATTCTTTAAAATCCAAGTCTCATTTCATTATCAGTGATTTTAAGAAGTAATGATAAAATGACAGTCATATACATAGATTTCTCATGTTTCATATCGTTATTATTTTTTCGTATTTTTGAAAATTTAAAAGATTTTGTTGCGTTTTCCAGAATCTATATAGATTTATAGTATATTCAGAATTTGTTAATCTGAGATCCAAAGTTTCGTAAATTTTCAGCATTTTCGTAGATTTTTCTTTCTCTTGATCATTCACTGGGTTGCAAGAATTTTTTTGATTCTTATTTTTAACGTCATCCTACGTTTCGATAATTTTCTCTTTTCTACTAAATACATACTGCTAACGTTTTTATGCATTTTTTGAAACTTATATTTTCATTGTTTATTGATGTAACGTTTTTTATGTTTACATGAAATATTGATTGATTTTATCAGAATTTCGGGAGGGGTTTGAACCCCCGAAACTGCATCATAAGGTAAAAGAAATAGGTTTCCAAATACCCCGTTTTTCACCCAATTTCGCATGACATCGTAATTGGGAAAAAAATCGAGAGCAATGCACGTCGTTTCGAAACAACCTGTTGCACCGCGCAATTTGCGATGCTAAACGCGCTCGGGGGTAAGGTCATTGCATAAGTTACGAATGGAATTTTTTATCTCCGCGGAAAAATGTGGCGAGTATAAAACTCCCCCCTTTCGGAAACGTGACATTCAGAGTTGGCCCGCGAACCGTTGGCCGCCGCGAAAAGAATGCACCAAACTCATTGAGGGATTT
Source organism: Platygaster robiniae (assembly GCA_028476575.1). Lineage (NCBI taxonomy): Eukaryota > Metazoa > Arthropoda > Insecta > Hymenoptera > Platygastridae > Platygaster > Platygaster robiniae. The sequence goes on from CM052022.1 coordinate 1,682,949, forward strand.
TCTCGCCGTGATTTTTCCGTCGTTTTCATAAATAAGGGGGGAAAGTTTATGAAAAATGGAGGCAGTGCCGATGTCAACGACTTATTTCCCGTCCGCGGTTTTTTACCCTTTGTTGACGATCGTCACGGTTTTGGCCGCGGTTTATTATTACATCGAGACATTGAGGATTGTGCGTTTGGGGAATAAATTACCAGGTGAAAATGAAAAAATTGGATTTTTATGTTGAAATTGAGAAGTGTATTGGTTCATGATTTCTTTGAAGTTGAAGTCGTAGCTCAAACAAACAAGAAAAAAAAATAAAATGAACATTGTTTGTAAAGAATTGAATTTGTATTTATTTCATATAGGCTGGACAAAGTTTTTACTGAAATCCTGTGAATATTTTACTTTCTCAATTCCTTGGAGTGAATTTTCACTCTAACATAGAGTCATGATACTGCCTCTCAAATATTCCCTCAGAGTGAAAATTTACTTTTTACTCAAGAGAGTGAATCGCTACTTTTAGAGGAGTGAAATTTCACTATTTTATTCTAGCCAGATTCCTCTCTAAAAAAATGAGTTGAATTTTTCACTCTAACATAAGAGGAGTGAAATTTCATAACTTCGAGTGACTTTCACTCTAAAAAGTAAAAAATCACTCCTACAAATCATATATTTACTCATATTATTTCTTAGAGTGAACTTTCATCTAGTCTCAAACATTTTTACGGAGTGAAAATTCACTTCCAAAGTGTGAATCGTGTCACTTTTAGAGAACTTGAATTTCACACTTAACGTCTAATCAGATTACCCTCTAAAAATGAGGTTGAATTTCACTCTAAGGCGAGTGAAATTGAACAACTTTCAAGTGAATTTTCACTCTTAAATATTGTAAAATCACTTCAAGTTCGAGTAACATAATTTTGACTTGATGTAGAGTGAAAATTCATTCTAAGGAGTTAAGGGAGGATCACAATATTTGAATGTGGTAGAAAATTTATTAGGTTCCGTGGAAAAGTTTTTTCAGATTCAGACATTCAGAATAATATTTATTCGATTCCAGTAAAACTTTTTCTAAATGTGGGAATCATGTTTCTCTTATTTATTCAGAGAGGATTTTTAGGGTGGAGTTTAACTCTCCGCTAAGAGTAAAATCTTACTTATTTTCTAGAGGAAAATCTGACTGGAATTCGAGAGAGTAATTGGATTTCTCTGAGAGCGATAATTAACTATTTTGGAGTGAGCTTTCACTCTATGAGAGTGAATTTCTACTATATGTTATAGTGGCAGTGTTTTCACTCTATCTAGAGTGAAAATTGACTCTATGTGAGCGATCCAATTTTTTGAATTATTGAATAATGTTATCGTTCCGAGGTTCGATTTTTAATAAATAACTGAATTTTCTATTAGTTCAACTATAAATTTATTGAAAATTTTGCTTTTGATCCTGTATTTACATTTTTTCAAAATTCATCGTGATTGAAAGGTTACTCAGGATATGTATGAAAATTATGAACTAGAGCAAAATTTGTTTACTTTCATAAAGTATATTATAGTGTCAAATAGCTACGTATTTTTCCAATTTTTTGACATCTTAAAGACTATTTTGATTCCTACTATCTCACGTAATTTAAGGAGATAATTGATTTCCAATTAATTTCATCATTTCATGATATATAGTGTCAAAACATTTTACATTTTACGTATGGAATTTTTTTTGTAGAAGTGAGATGAAAATTAATGTAGAATCTTGAAATAATCTTGTAAGAACATGTTTTTAAAGCTTACATTGAAAAAAATTTTTTATATATATTTAAATAAAAAAGATAAAGTTTTTAAATTATGCTTAAGCTTATCAGATGGTTTGAGATTGATAAATATTTTTTCATTACGAAAAAAATGCTCATTATTCTTTACACAATTCTTAGATGTTATTGTTTTTATTATTCTAAAATAAGCTGATTATTGTTTCTCAAAAAAAATGACTATGGTTTCATTCGAATTTATAGACATTTTTGTTGCACAGATAAATTTCAAACATGCTAAAACGAAACAAAAAAGATTGTTTTAGATGCCATTATTTTAAAACTTTTTGGATTATACTGTGTAATTACACAGCAAGATTTTCAATACCTTATATTTTTTTATGATGATTTAATAAATCGTATGAAAATTGTTTCAGAATCATTAAATTATTAGTAAAATAATCAAGAATGAATAAGAAATGTCTGAATATCTCAATTAGAAAAAATCAGGTGCGATTTTCATGATTGAAAAGTACTCGTAGTTTTCAACTAACGAATGATAAACGTATAAATCTCAAATTTCATAGTGTATCAAAAAACTTTTCCAAATAATTTAGAACTTGCTTAAAATTTAGAAATGTTGATCGAATGTTAGTCCGTTTTTTTTTTAAAGCGAATAATGAAATCTTTGCTTAACATTAAGCTTATAAAAATGTCAATATTGATTTATGATACAATATTGAATGATTTTGGAAACCTAATATATAACATTCCACAAGTTTTTTAAAATTTCATTGATACTGAATGTCAGAAAAATCGTTCTTCTTCAAGTGCTGTATAAATTCTGTACATAAATGCGCCAGGCATGAAAATAAAAATGAACTCAAAACCTGAGGAAAAAAGGCAAATAAATTTTTCTTCTTCTCCTTTGAGAAAATATAAAAATCGTAATATAATATTTTCGTTCTGATACTTTTACTTATCGATGTTTTTTGCAAAATAATTTCTCGATTATTTATAATTTGAAAATTAAAAAATTTTTCCCCTCTAGGGCCAAAAACCGTCCCATTTTTCGGCAACGCTTTATTAGGTGTCGGAGTCGACCCAAAAGATGCACTCAAAAAAGCTCTCGATCTCGACGTCTACGGAAATGTGACTCGAGCTTTTCTGGGTACAAAGCTCATAATTTTCCTTGCCGATCCTAAAGATATAGAAATTATTCTAAGCAGTCCTGTTCATATCGATAAATCACCAGAATACAGGTCAGTGCAATAAAAATCTAATTTAATTACAAATAAATAAAAACAGTCCGATTTTCCAGCATTTTGAAAAACTCTTTTTATTTTTTTCCCTGTTTATTTCATATTCAACTCCAATTTCAATTTTTTAATCCACCAGTTTGTAAAATTTATGAAAGCACTTTTTCCTAATTGTGGGAAAATTTCACTTACATCAGTAAGTGCATTTGAGTAGCTAGTAAATTACTGTTCATTGCACGTTCTTTCGATGCACTTTTTTATAAAAATGCTGTGTCACATTTAAACGTGAACATTGGTATTCGTCCTGTTTTGAGCATGATTCGTTCGTGAGTCATAATGAATGTGACAGAAACACGAAGAGCGCGGTTCAACAAGTTTCATGATTAACAATGCTGATTGAGTAGATGGTAATTTTTTCGAGCGGCGTTGTATTGGCAAATGATTTGGATGTCGTATCGAATTATTTTAATCATTTTAAGAAACATTCTATCAGTACTTTTAAAAAAAATATTGTAAATACAGTGGAATTTGCGATTTGTAAAAAGCATTGATCTACATATTGATTCTTCCAGAAAAACATGCAAAAATGAGATAGTCAATTTAGAAAACAACGATATGATTGATTATAAATATTAGTAAAAAACATATTTGTCTGAAATCTTCAAGAAAGTGAATCATTATTTCTTCGTTTTTCGTTTAGAAAGCCTTTTTTTTCTTGATCGTTTTCAAGAATGCAGCAGAAAAAGAAATATCCTCACATCACTTGAAAACGACCAGAAATGAAATACTTTCGCTGCGAAAAACGAATAAATGATTCTAAAATTTTCCAAGCTATTTCAGAAAAATGACATTACTCGATAGTTTTAGAGAATAAACAAATAAACATGCACGTAATTCATAATAATTATATCAAAATCAACAATAGTTTCAGAGAATAAATACAGTATTACACATCTCAGCCTGATTTTTAGGTACGTAATGTGATAAATGTTTGCACTCAGGGAACTGACTGGGAATGGTTTATTTTCTAAAACTACCAAGCAATGTACTATTTTCAGTTTTTTTGACTTATATGTACAGAAATTTAGAAAACATTTTTTCTATTTACATGAAATATTGCATCGTTTGAAAGGATAAATGTTGACTTTAGTGTCATATGCTGTTTTTGCTAATCGAAATAGTAGTTAATGAATAGTAGGTGTTAAAAGTCAAAGAAAGTGCATACATGAACATGAGTAGTTTTTGAAAAAGTAAAAAAATACTTTTTTCTTCAACTTTAAACGCCGTAAAGTTGACAAGTATACTTTTCAAAAGATATACATTTTTTAATAATAAAATCGAATGTTCTTGATATTTCTGGCGATAATTGAGAAAAGAGCTGAAAAGCACAATTTTTGTCTATATTTCGAAAATGCTTTTTTGGAAAACTGAAATACAGTTTTTTTCGTACTTACTCAGCGATTCAAAATTTAGTCTAAAAAACCCTTTTTATAAGGTGCATGTTTTATTTTAACTAGTGCACTAAGAAAGAAATATGGTAATTATTACAATACCTTATTGTAGTGTGGAATCAGTCTGAAATATTGTACGTTTTGCTAGATATTTATAGCAGTTATTAGTTATTGTCATAATACATAGTAAATATTATAAAAGGTTATTTTGGTAGTAGACATATTTTGTTGTAAAAACTCCTATTATATATTTTGTATTCTACTATACATTCTTTGTACTTTTTGCAACATCATATTGTAATTCCTACTAATCCAGATTTCAGTAAATACCATACAGTTTTGCAAGTATTCAGATCTTTATAGTTCTTTTTGCTGTATTTTTGAGTATTCTTCAGTACATATTATTGTAATTGATACAGTTGAAGAAAGTCGAAGATTATTGTAAATTTTACAAAATCATATCAATTTTCGCGATGCATATACTTAAATATACATATAAAATATTTTCTCTTGGTACATGAATTATCATATTTTACAAACTGAAAAAAAAAATAAGGTCAAATTTTTTACCTAATGTTCTTCTATACACGAGCATGAAATCCTGAGTACTAGTATTGTAAAAATTACAATGTATATAGTACATTTTGCATTATGTAGACCTAAAACTTTCTGAAATACTCTAGTACAGATTGACATACATATTTTGATTTTCACAATACATATAACGATTTTTACTACACAATACTGCAATCAGTAAAATAATAATGACGAAATTTGCAATAGTATTGTAAAATCTGCAATAATATTATAAATATTGTAGTGTTGTTGTAAAAATTACAATATTTTAGTTTTTTTACAAAATACATGTCAGAAAATACTAGTTTTTTTCTTCCCGGTGTAATGAATAAGTTGTTTATAATTTTTGTTCCTCAAGAAAAGTGTTTGCGATAAAATAAAACAAATATTCAATATAATGTCGTACATTATTCATTTAAATCACAAAATCGATAATCTCCTGTTTGCATACCCAGATTTTTGGAATTTTAGTTTCTCAATCACCTAGGTTTCGGAGATAATTTATTCATAGAGTGGTTTACTCGGAAAACTGCATTTAGAACATTGCTTTTGCTTTAAACAATTTTATTGCATTTTATTGAAAACATTTCAATAAAAAATACAGAAAGTCTCGATGGGTCGGAGATTCCAAAATCGTATCATTTGACTGAGATGAATTCGATAGAAAAAGTTTCTCTCTTAGTTCCTTAGAGTGAATTTTCATTCTAAATTAAGTCAAAATACTGTCACTCCAATAGAGGGTGAAAATCCACTCTAAAAGAGTGGTTCATCATTCTTTAAGAATTCAAACTTCACTTCTAAATTCTACTCAGTTTCACTTTAAAAGGAGTGAAATTTCACTACCTTCGAGTGACTTTTCACTCTCAAAAACTGCAAAGTCTGATTAGATGTAAAGTAAAACTTTACTCTAAGAAATCACGAAGGAAAAGCTTCTATCCTAATTCTTGAGAGTGAATTCTAACACTACATGCATTGAGTAAAAAAACTGCCACTCAAACAAGGAGTGGAAGTTCACTCTCATAGAGTACAAATCCTCTCCAAAAGAGTGAATCTTCACTCTAAAAGAATTTGGAATTTCACTCCCAAATTCTACCCAGAGAAGAAATTCAGGTTCACTCTGGGAAGAGTGAAATTTCATTTCTTTCCAGTGACTTTTATCTCTGAAGAAGTGAAAAATCACTCTAAGCTTGAGTGGCAGTATTTTTACTCCAAGTGAGAGTGAAAACATTCACTCTGAGGGTTCAAGAGAATTTAATCGTAGTTGAATCGGCGTTTTCCATCGAACCTGAAGCCATAAGCAGCGGCGTTGGCGACCCCGATCAAGGCCGGATTTCGGTACTTGTGAAAAGAGCCATGCAAATGAGCAGGACGTGCCGCGCTCGATTCCTCGCTATTTTGGTAAAACGCCTCGAACTGACCCTCAGGCAAGAGTATGTCTTTCAAGTTTTTGTCATCAGGATCATAGGACATGACTTTCGCGCAAAAGCACAACAGCAAAATAGCCTAAAAACGTTCATTACGTCCATCAGTGTCTTTTGAAAATCATGAAAAAATGAGGAAAACTAAATTTATAGAAAAAAGACATGAGAAGTTTCACTTGGACACGATTTTTCAGGTTAGGTGTGGTACCAAGAGAATTCCTGTAAATTTTACACGTGAAACACGCATGAATTACACTAACCTTCGAGCGAAATTACTCATTCTTCTTTTTCCATAAATTAATGTCTTTGTGTCGTGGCTTTGAATTTTTTTCACCTACTTCCCACGGTCTTTGAAAAAGCAAATGATGTTTTTTGTTTTGGGTTCGTTAATTCAGCTTAGGATACTCACTTTCATTTTGCCCTCGAAAATACAATGACAGGAAGAGGAGTTTTTGTCGGAGGTCTTGTTCACTTATAGCAAGAGGAACTTGAACGATGCTTCGAATACAATGGTGTTTGCGAACAGGAAAAAGTGAAAGCAGAGTCGCTGAACCACGATTCGTGGCCTTGCTCCAACACCAATACTTGCGCGAGTTTTTGAAAGTTCCGGATTATATAGGGATACGCTTATTTTTCTCGATTTTGTTGATAAAAATGAATGAAATTAAATTTGGAGCAAAAAATTTGAGCATCGATGAGATAAAGCGGCATTTTTTAGGGAGTTTGAATGTTTCTCCGTTTTTTTATCGTTTTTCATGATTCTTTAGGAGTCATAAGAAATTTGTAGATGATCTAAATTAAAAAAGAAGCATAAACAAAAGTGCAAAAATTTAATTCCTAGGAAAATATGAAAGTTAGAAAGATTTAGTTCATTTGAAATTTTGGAAAATATCTTTGAAAATAACGGTGAAAACTGAAATTCTAGCTTTATCGAAAAAAATGAATATACTCATATTTTTGTTATGGCATTCACAAATAAATTTTTCTTTGGAACGGAGAATTCGAAATTTCATGAGAGATAAAACAGATAGAGGTTTCAAGTTTTCATTTTTTATTTTTTTTTAAGAATCTTTGGAACTTGAACAAGTTTAGTCTGTGAATGGTTCTAATTATAGAATAAAAAAAAATTAGTTGGAGCGAAGAGAAAATTTTCAGGAGTAGAAGTTGTGAAAATTTGGAAGGTTAAAAAGATTAAGTGCATTTTGAACTTGGAAAGCATGGAAAATATTCGAATGTAATTTTTAAAAACGGAAATTTAAGGTCTGATATAAGACATATTAATATATATACTATCTATTTTTTTTTATTACAGTCACAAAGAAAAGAAAAGAAATTTGGAGCGGCAAATTCGAGATTTCGTAATAGATGAAAGCGAAAGAATCAGATTTTCATTACATTTTGTGTGAATTTTTTATTATTCATCAGTAAATTTTGAATCGTTTAAAACTTAAAAATGCAAAATACGTGCGAGTACTCGTTTTAAAACCTTTTGAACATAGAATCATGAAATTATTCAGGAGCTAAGTAATTAAGATTTTTCCAAAAAACGAAACAGAAGAAGAAAAAAATTTAGAATCTTCTGATATATACTCGGTAACAATTATAAGAATATTGTAAATTGTACAATAATATTGAAGTTTTTACATCATTGCAGCCTTTACTATATTATTGCAAATTTCGTCATTTTTTTTTATTGATCGCAATATTGTATACTAAAAATGGTTATATTTTACATCTTACGATATGTATGCTAGTTTTTATTAGATAATTTCAGAAAATTTGTAATCTTTGAAATGCAAACTGTAATATATAAATTGTAATTTATACTATACTAGTACTCAGTATTTAATATGCGTGTTGTATAGTAAGTAAAAAAAAAATTTAACTTTCTATCATTTCTTTCTCACTTCGTAAAATATATTTTATGTATTTACTAAAGGGAAATATTGTATATGTAAGTATGTGCATTGTGAAAATTCATCATATTGTAAAATCTACAATATGTTTTCAAAATTTTCCAATATTGTATCAATTACAGATTTTACTACTGACAAAACTGTATGTTATTTTTTGAAATCTGGATTACTTCGAACTACAATATTAAATTGCAATAAGTACAAAAAACGTATAGTAGAAAATAAAATAGATATAGGATTTTTTACCGACAAAATATGTCTACTACTGCAATATCATTTGACAATATTCAATGACGAGAACTGCTTTAAATATCAAGCAAAAAGTACGATATTTCAGACTGATTTTACAGTAAAATACAGTACTGTAATAATTACTATATTTCTTTTTCAGTGCATGATTTTTTTTTATTTTCATCAGTTATAATATTCAGCATTCTCAAAATTTCAGAAACTACAAAAATTTCAATGAAAAAAAAAACTTGAATTTGGAGTTCTCAGGGATTTTAATCATTATTTTGTTTACCATTTTATTTTATGTAACTTTATAGTTTACACTAAAGTTGTAAAAATCCGAACCCGATAATAATTAAAATTTCAACAACTTTGGACATATTTTACGATTATATGAATTTTTTACGTTGAAAGTAAATTCATTATCCCTAATGAATTTTTGACCTTCATAAAAATTTTAGAATGCTTAAATTGTGAGATTTCGTAAAAAAACTCAAATAAATATTTAGGAATCAAATAATCTTAAAATTTTTTGAAAGTCGGTCACGAGGTAAATGTTCATGGTTTAATTAAAATTTTTAAAGTTCGAAAATCTTAGAATCTGAAAATTCAAAAAGTTGGAGATTTTATGTTCAATTTCATTAGACTTTACAAAGCACACTAAAATAGAGGAAAATCCATTTTAGAAATGATCAAATTTTCAGCAAGTTTAGAAATTATGGATATGTTTATTTGTATTTTTGTATGACTTGATTTCTAAGCGATCAAATTTTTCCATATTTTGAGATCTCATGAAAATCATAAAAATGATAGAATAAGTACTCAAAAAAAATTAGAGAGTATTAAAATCTACTCAAATTTCAAAAATCGAACCATGAGGTCAATGTTCCTGGTTTCTAGAAGTTCCAAAATTCAACTTTTCTAGAATTTTTGAAAATCGAAAAATGAAAAACGCTAATAATGTGGACAGTGTAGCTTTGCAAAATTTTTATAAAAAACAGTGCATCCAGCACTCAGAGAAGAGATGTCAGGAAAACAAATAAAATTTTTTCTTATGAATAAACTTCAGTACTTTATTATTATTCAAAAAGAAATTTATCATATCAAATACATTCTGAGTTAAAAGAAATGATTAATTTACACTTAAAGAAACTAAAGTCTTATTCACAATGATTCCTCCAATATAACTAAAATTTTCATTTCCAAAATGCACTTATTAAAGATCATTTATTTTGATCAAATTTTAGCATGTACATAGTTCCAACGAAACCACTGCTCTGAGTGAATAAAATTTTTTTTTCCCCTCAGATTCTTCAAACCCTGGCTAGGCGAAGGTCTCCTCATCAGTACTGGTGAAAAATGGAGAACCCACAGAAAAATGATCGCCCCAACGTTCCATTTGAACGTCTTGAAATCTTTCGTTCCTCTTTTTTACGAAAACAGCAGAGACTTAGTCCTAAGATTACGAAAAGAAGTAGGAAAAGAATTCGATTGCCACGATTACTTATCAGCTGTAACTGTAGACATCCTACTCGAAACAGCAATGGGACTCAGGGCAAACGAAAAGGACAAAACAGGATTCGATTACGCTTTGGCTGTGATGAAGTAAATAGTCAAAATTCCATTCAATGCACTTATAATTGTCCGAAAATATTAATTCTAAGTCAATTTTGTTGGCCAGCTTATGCAATTTGATCCATCAGAGACAGTACAACATTTTGCTGAGAATAGACGCGTTGTTCAAATTCTCGAGCTTCGCGAAAAAACAACAAGGACTTTTGAACACAATTCATGGTTTGACTGATCGAGTTTTGAAAATGCGAACTAAGGAATATGCAGAAAAAGGTGACCAAATGTTTGCTGAAAGGGAATTCAGGAAAAAAGAGGAAACTGCTCGTGAAGATCTTAATGCAAAGTATACGAAAATGAGATACGTTCGTGATGATCTTGATGAACTGGAAGATAATGATGTCGGTAAGGAAATGACAAAAAGAAAATTCAATGATTGAGAGGCCCGGCGTTTGTTCATTTATCCCGTTTTTGCAAGTAGCAACAAACTTTTCCGGATTTTCTTATTTTTTATGATAAAGTATCAGTCTGCTATTATTTTCCTACAAATAGCGTATGATTTTCAGGTTCCAAATTACCTCTACTTTCTTTATCGATCACTTTTAAATAAACAAATATCTCGAAACGCAAGTGAATTTTACGGAAGCACTGAAATATTACAAGCATTTTGAAGTGAAAATTAACTAAATAATTTAATTTAACGATAACAAGCAGAGTAACAGGCAGTTGAAAAAGATGAAAAATTCGACCCGCGGAGTGATCCGAATCTAATCCTTGCGCTTTCATGCAGTTTCTCTAACCATTCTTCCTACTGCTGCGAGGGGTCACGCGTCTCGACCGGTTATTCGATCCGTTCACTGAATTATTCATGTAGATAATTTTGGAGGAAGATATAAATACTTATAAATACAAAATGATGATTCGAGTTGGAAAAAAAGTAGATAAAATAATGCTTTTGGTATTTTTCAAAAAATGATTATTATTTCACATTTGGAAAGTAATCCGATTTCGTTGATCTTTGAATTCAATTTTCTAAGTGGAAATTAAATAAATACTATTTCTTTTACTCAATAATTCGTTTTATTGATTTTTTTTGTATACTGCGTATTTTTGATTGAATTAAGAAAAAACTTGTTGTGCAGGTGAAAAAAGACGTCTGGCTTTTTTGGACATGATGTTTGAACTTTCTCGTTCTGGTGCAAAATTGTCAGATGAAGAAATCAAGGATCAAGTCAATACTATAATGTTCGAGGTGAGAATTATAAACAAATGGAAATATTTTTTTAAATAATTGTGGAACAGAAACTTTAGAAAAAATGTATCTAAATATTTTAGAAAATAGATAAATTATTTAAATGATACATAAAATATTGAAGACAGAACGACAACCGATAATTTTTACATTGTATTAAGTTTTTATAACAATTAATTAGGCTTTTTTATTATTTCATATCATATCAAAATTGATAATTTTTTTTCGATACTGATGTAGTATTTTTTTGAGAATTTCATGATGTAAACGTTATAAAAAAAAAAGATAAATTAAATTCATAACATCCTGAAAATAATAACGAATATTGTAACTATAAGAGTAACGAAAAATTACTTTATCATTTCAAGAACATGAAGTCATTAAATTTTTTTATTTCCTTTATTTTTCAACGTTGAATAATAGGAAGAAAACGTTAAATTGAACTTATAACGAATTATTCTTTCGCTAAACATATTCAAAGAAAATAAAAACTGTTTGTTAGATGTTATTTAAAATTTCAACAAATTACAGGGTCACGATACAACTGCAGCTGGCTCTAGTTTCGTCTTGTGTGTTCTTGGTGTCCACCAAAAAATTCAAGTAAGTCATAAATGAGTATCTTTTTTGAGTGCTAACTATTTAAATAGTTAAATATAGTGAAATCAAATAAATATAATAAAATACAAGAAAATTTGTAGGGAAACGCAGATTTTTATTTCTTATTAATCTTCGCCAAATCAATTTTTATAAATGCTCTGAATTTCTTCGTTCTCTTTAAACAATTTTTTTCAAACCAATTATCTTAATCTCACATTTTTTGATTTTATCGTATTGTGACAAAGTTTTGATTCTTAAAAAAAATGAGTTATAATAGTTTTTCAAAAGTAAGCTGTAAAATACAGATTAGAATATAAAAATAAAATTGAAACACAAGAACATAATTGGTTAAAATCATTAACTTTTTTGAAGTTTCACATGATTCTATAAAATGACGTGAATTTTGAGTAGAAAAATTTGAAAAACTTGATAAATTTACAACTACTTTAAACCCACTTGGTAATTTTACTTATAGAAACCTTTCTGAAGAATATTTGCTGATTAAGAAGTGTCTTAATTTCGTCAGTTTTATTTTAAATAATTAAAGTCAATAAAAAATGTGTAAATATTTTGCAAATTTTTGTCGAATTCAAGAATCTCAAAATCATCAAAAATTTGTTTGATTAGATTTAAGTTTTGTATTTTTTTCGATTTTCTAGTCAAATTTTGTACTTTTTAATTGTTTGTCGTTGGTATTTTTTTTTAATTTCAAATTCGTATTAACAAAGAATATGGAATGATTATTATTTTTTTTGAATTTTAAACTGACTTTCAAAATAAACAATTTCCAAAAGAATTTCCTTTCTCTCACCCAATAAATATTGCAAATCAGAGTTTTCTGTCTTTCATTTGTTCAATAACTATCCAAATTCAAGATATTTTGAATATATTTAAGAAACATTTATAAGATGATTTAAAAACCCTTAACATTTTCCAAAAATTTCTCTGTACTTCCAGCATCGTTCATATTTTTCAATCTTATATTAAAATAATTACTGATAGCAATAAAAAAAAATACAACGTATCCCCGTTTTTTCTCGACATGGCGCCAAGGCATTTAACACCGAACGAATTCCGTCGTGATGTAATGATATGAGGTTACGTCGGCTGATAACGACGAGACACGCGTCTACGTCCAAATTTTTTCAATCCGCGTTTTGCCTCTGAGACAAAAAAAAGAGTTCTTGTCGAACGGATGTTGCGTACATGAAGAAGAAAGTTGTACGCGTTCCGATTAAGAGTGATATGAGGTCGTTCAATGTTGTGAGAAATTCGGTGATTTATTTCCATGTTCCCAGAGAATCGTTGAATAACAGATTTTGAAGTGATTTATGAGCTGCACTATATGCCTTTCCCTGCTTTTTGGAAGTTCTTGAAAGGTCTCAGAAAAATTTTGCAAAATTTGTTTAGGAAGGAAGAATAATGTTCTGATCGTTTGAACATGATAAGTACGTTTTCTTGGATCAGGAATTGTGTATTTTATAATAAATTCAATATTTTTGCATTCTAGATGAAGCAAAACAAAAGAAAAACAATATGTTTGCTTGCTGTGATGAAGTTTTACAATTTTTATAAAGGTTTGTTTATGTAATGTAAGAAGATTTGAAACTTTATTTTCATAATCCTTTGTAGGATCGAGTCCATGAAGAGTTAGACAGAATTTTCCAAGGTTCCGACAGGCAATGCACTTTCCAGGACACTTTGGAAATGAAATATCTGGAAAGGGTCATCATGGAAACCCTCAGACTTTACCCTCCAGTACCCGTCATTGCAAGACAGCTCAATGTTGACGTGAAACTTGGTAAAAAAAATATATATATATATATTCAAATACACAATAAAGTGATAGAAAATCAAATAACAAATAACGCTTTACTGAAAATGAAACAGAAACTATTTCATCGAAAAAATTTGATCTGATGCTCACACTAATAAAAGAAATGAAAAAAACCTGCTTGCAACCTAAATAAAACCGAAACTCAATAAAAAGTAATAAAAAATTTTCATCGCAGTTTCTGGTGATTACGTTTTGCCAAAAGGATCCACAGTTGCTATTCCCCCCTACAAGGTTCACAGATTGGCAGAGCATTACCCAAATCCTGAAGTTTTCGACCCTGACAACTTTTTGCCAGAAAAAATGCAGCATAGGCATTATTACGCTTACATTCCCTTCAGTGCTGGACCAAGGTTAGCTAAACCACAAAATTTTAGCTCATCCTAATTTTAAAACATCTTTTTACCATACTAAATTTCATCTTAAAACTCAACACCGAATGATACACGAATCCCATAAAAGACACTTACTGGATGTGACATCCATTGTAACTTGGTTTTGACTAACACTGTTACAAATCTTGAATCGAACTACCAAAAGTGTTTGAAAACTCAGCTCATTTTGTTAAATTATTTGGTGACAATGTTGAATTATAAAGATGACAATTACATCAATCATGATGAGTATAAAACTATCTGCCCTACAAAATTGTCAATTTCTTAATCAGAATGTCACTTCCATATTCCCGCAAGCGAACCATCAAAAGTGTATCCAGAAGAATCCCCTTCCAACTCAACAAAAAAACCTCAAACTCCCAAAAGGTCTAATTCAGAAAATAAATAATCTTTGTCCAGGTCTTGCGTCGGAAGAAAATACGCAATGCTCAAGTTGAAAGTTCTGCTCTCAACGATTCTACGGAATTACAGAATACTTTCGGATTTGACCGAGGAAGATTTCCGACTTCAGGTCGACATTATTTTGAAACGAGCCGATGGTTTCAGGATAAAAGTGGAGCCCAGAAACGCAAACAAAGTCAATTAATTGAAAATGAAATCTTGCAAACTCATTAATTTGTATTGCGCTGCAAAACGATTATTCATTGCACGATGCTGTCGCTATATGTAAAATGTTAATGTGCATAGTACAAGTATTTTTTAGCTCCTCGATGGTACAGGGTAGATATAATTATTCATTCCGAATCAATGATGCACGAATATTCCAGAGGAACTGAACGGAACGAAAAAAAATTCTAAAATAATTCACGTAATATCCCATGTTCATTCTTAATTTTGAATAAAGACATTTTTGGAAGAAAAGTTCTATTTCTTTATTCCCTGTTATGTGCAGAATTTCTGAGTGTCAACATTCGGGCAATGTTCAAATATATGACGATTCAAGAAAAAAACAGTAACGATTCAACATTGGCCAAAGAATTTCGATACTTGTGAAGAATTTAGATAATATACCATTTCTGTGCGAGATTCAACAATGAATACGTACGTGAGCACACGGAAATATAACTTTTAGCTTCAAAGACCTATACGCTAGAAAATTTGCAAGAACAATGAAAAAAAAGTCAAGCTACAAAGTTGCTCTGTCCATCGACCGTAGTGCAATTACGCAATTATGCTCAAACTTTGAAAGAAGAAAAAATGTAATTTTTTGGGTCCTTAAGTGTAATTAATATAATTGCTGGACGCTGTTGGCTTTAATTACTTTGGTAAAGTATGAACGTTGGGTTTTTTAGCGCAGTCTTATTTCTGATCGTCTTAACGTCGAGTGCTACTTTTTTGCTCTGGGGCGAATCGATAAAGTGCGTAGTTTTTTAAAGACTTGTAACAAGAGAATAGAGTTAAATTGGACAACTTGTGTATAATATGTATGTATAAAGTATACAACTTATGATACACGAATGAACCTTTCAAATCGTTCTCCGATTTTGTGATTGTTTTATATCAGTATCAAGAGCATGGTCGTGTCATGTGTCAGTGGATGTGTAATTTTTTTCGAAAGAAAAGTTCCAAGATAAATTATGATATTTTTACTAGGATCTCACGTTCTGTAAATGAATTTAACAATATTTTACGTCAGTTAAAGAATCTTCAAACAAAATGAATACAATAAACTCCGATTTGATCAAATGAAACCAATCAATTGGTTAAGGTATTTGACAACGTTTAAAAAATTACTCAACTCCTCAAAAAGTCTGTGAGAAATTAACTTTGTAATTTCAGAATATCAATTTTGATTCAAAGAGAATAAATTTTGTGATCGAAAAACTAGAACTAGTAATTTCAGAATTACGATGTGAATAATATTTTGACATTTTTTTTGTCCTGCAAAAACAATCCACAGTAACAAAAACTAAAAAGTACATTTCATTTTATTATAATTTAGCAACACTTCAAGATGAGAAAAGGATTATTCGAAAGTCATTATAAAATGTATGCATCAATGTCGAGAACATTAGGTATTTGGGTATATCAACCTTCGTATCAACGAATACTAGGGTTCATAGTGACAGCTGCATTTGGAATACCCGCAACAATACATGAGGTACATATGCAGATAAAATACAAAAAACAATGCAGATGCAGATGAAATATTAAAAAAAAAAAAAAAAACAATTCGGTCGATTCCTCTCAAAGTTAAAAGTCGTAGAGCTTAAGTCAAAGCTTAGAATCTTTACTGTTGAAACTTTTTACAGGTGATAAACATGTATCTGAACAAGGACGACCTCAGTAAAACAGTTTTTTTTCTACCTCACATTACAGTTAATGTACACTCATTTATTACGCGATTATATTTGGCATTAAAAATGAAAACAGTAAGTTGTGCGATTCCTTACTGTTTTAAAAACTATTGAAGGAAAAAATGGTACCAGGAAAATTCGATACGAAAAATGTAAATAGCAAAATTTTTATAGGGAATATTTGTCATTGGAAAAATTATTGTTAGAGTATATTTTTGTGTTTCATTGAAAGATTGCTCAAATTCCATATAAACTATGAATATAGTAGAAAATGATTTCTCTCATTTTTTACAGTTTCGAAAAGTTCATGATGCAATAGAAGATGACTGGAATAATTCCATGTTGAATGATGAGACTGAGGAAAATATACTTTTAGGAAGTGTTGTCCAATCAAGAAAATTAATTTTTTTACTGATCGGTCAGTAGATTTCTTTATTTCAATGTTCGAAACCTTTGTTTTCAAGGGTGTTGCCTTAAAATCGAGTGCTCGCGTTTCACTTCATTACAAAGATCAAGAAAGCTTAGGAAGTGAAGTATACAATTCTGCCTATAACAAAAATTTCATAAATCTCCAGAAACAGTTTCTTTATTTCTTAGAATATATTTGCTCAAATAATCGTGATTCCTGCAACTCCCATCAGAGCTGATTTGCAATTGAAAGCAATATGCAACTCGGAATCAACAATTTCAAAAGCAAATTTTAGAAAACATTCTGAAGTATGCTTGTCCAATTTTTTAAATTGAAAGACCTTACTAAGATTCTAAACAGTTGCAGAGTATCAAATGTTTGTTGTGTAAATGATCAATAAAATTGAAAGAATTTTATCAATTATCACTGGGAAACCTTTTGTTGCAGTTTTACTTCAAGGAATGACGATCTTCATGCTTTGTTACTTCCTAATGCCAATACTCATGGACGCATTAATTCCATTGGAGAATAGTCGTGCATCTAATGTGTTTATAGATTTCAATGCAGATTCTGTAACTTGGAGTATAGTAACTGTATTTTACAATGCATACGTAGGAGAATTTTTATACATGTTGTATGCATCGCTGTTCTTCATGTATATACTCAGTTTGCAGCATATTCTGACTCTTCACAAAATAATAGAGTGAGCGCATTTTTGACTAAAATAAAAAATTACAGACAAGAAGATAAGACGCAAGAAGAAAACAAATAATTTTCTGTCCTGAAAACTTTGGTTACATCGATGATTATTGTAGATGGATAAAAGTTATAAATTAGTTATTGGAAGATCCTGCTCAAGACTTATTTGAATTTTCTTCGTAAAAAGATTTTCTACGTATTCGAAAATCTATGTTGTACAAAAGCATACTAAAATTTCTACTATGTTTTTCATGAAATTATGTTTTATCTGGCTCTACATTAGAAAATATTGCAGTAAAGCTGTTTTCAGCACCGATAACCTTTTTATCAAATTTTCAAAAAATTGACCACCCACTGGCTTTCCAATTAAAAAACCGGCCACTTGGCAACTCTGCCATCATTATTGTATTAATGATTACACTTATTTTTTTTAGATACAGGCTTAACAAAATGGATGCATTGGGCTCCGAAGAAATGAAGAGTAAAAACGTTCATGGCTGCATTTTTCTTCATTGCAGAGCTATAAGGTTCACAAATATCTCGATTATCAGTTGTACACGTAATTTTATTGAACATTATAATCTCACTTTCTTTCTTAACATAATTGATTCTATATCTGTGGCTTCCCGGAATAACAGACAAAGTCACTTCTGCCATAAGGCTCATTTTACATGATATTCTGATAAAATTTTAAACGTTATGGCTTATATTCAATGCTATTAAGCATCGTGGCACATAGTATGGACTTTTTTCTGACAAGTGATTTGCTGCATAGCCAATAAATTATATTATTCTTGTGATTTTGTAGATTATTCGAATATTTGCTCAAGAGTGTTAGGTTGCTATTGTCTATAACAGTAGTGGCAAGTGTTGGATGTTTGAGTACTTGTGCGTGCACAGTAAGTAGCTATTTTTTGTATATTTGCAATAAAAAAACGATTAAGTGCAAAATTGAAAATGATTATCTGAAGCAATCTATACATATATTATTGATATTTTTTGTGTGTGGGTGTTAATAAAGTTCTGTGGTTTTTTCGATACAAATAAAAATGAATATAATTTTTCTATACTTATTCATTTGAATTACTTATTTTTTGTCCTTTTTATTTTATTTTATATAAAATACACATTCGACAGAATCATATTTCATGTATTTGTTTTAGTACATTACTGTATACAATGAATTTTTTATAGTACCTATGTATTTTTTCAATTACATTATTCATTGTATATATCTCAAATTGAACGTATTTTAAATATTTCTTCAGGTGGTATCATATGCAAGTGACACCAATGAGATCACACAAGCATTTATTCTGATCATATCACTGTTGATAATAGTATATGCATATTGTTACTTAGGGCAATTGGTGATGGTTCAGCACGGAAATTTGAAAAAGAAAATGTGAGCTACTACTAGATCTAAGCATGAAATGTTACAATATGAAGATTTATAAAAATCTCAGTTGTTTAGAGATTGGAACTTTTGGAATGAATCTAATTTTTTTTTATTAAACAAAGATAATTGATGATGTTCAACTCAAAAGTAGATTCATTGTAAGTTTTGGTAATAATGAAGCATTTGTCCAATTGCAGATATAACTCAAAATGGTACACCTGGTCAATTCAGCAACAGAAAATTACGCGTTTTATGCTTTGTAGGTGCGATCGGCCTCTACTAGTGAGAACTTATGGAAATCAGAGTATCTCGTTGGAATTTTACGTACAGGTAAATTCGATGAAAATCATTATTCTCATTACATTTTATCAAAATTAATGAACATGAGCGCAATAAAACAAATCTTCGATAAATTGGGAACATTTTTTTTTTCAGGAAAACAGATAAAAAATTATTTGTCGTATTTTTTTTGTCATTTTGGATATTATTTTTCGATTAGGGCTGAGGGTAGAATATAAGAACAGTTATTTCTTTTTGAGATTTTTCTTTAAAAAAATTTGTCAGGCTTTCATTGATTGGGGTTTCGTAAGGTGTATGGATTCAAATGGAGTGTGTTATAATAATCAATATAATATTAAAAGCTTCAATTTCTTGTTAAAAGTATAATATGGAATTTTCTCACTACTGATTTCGTCATTTTTCAGATCATCAAGACTTCGTTTTCTTATTGTACAGTTATATTGTCGAGCCAAAGGAAACATTATGAAAGTTTGATGTGATAAATGTTTGAATTCAATGACTTGCAATAATAGTAATGACATGGATTCATTTTTTCTTTTTGATGTACAACACAATATAAAATTGTGAAAATTATGGGAAGCTGTTGTATTTGCAGCATAAATAACGATTGGAATAGTGGTAAAGGTGTATTTTTGGATAAAAAGAAATTGAAGTATAAAAGAGATTAAATTAATTTATGTAGGAATCTACAATTTTACAACTAATTTAATCATTATTATCTGACACTATTGATTTCGAATCTATTTTTCATTTTATTTCTCATCAAACCCTACAAAATTTGAAGACAAAAAGGGAAATATAAAAAAGCTGAATCATTTTTATAAAATCAAGAAACTACTTATTAGATTATAACATGTTCGAAATTTCGATAGTTATTACGATTCAAAAAACATGAAAAAATTTCGTGAGTAAATAATTCTACACATTTCGAGAAAATTGTAGAATTCAAGAGAATGTTGATTAATTTTGCAAATATGTTGGTAATTTTTTTATTTTCCATTTGAAATCTGAAGAAGTTAGAAACTTCTAAAATAAGAGAATACCTTGATGAGTTGACAAAATTTTCATAAAATTGAGAAATTCTTGAAGGGTACGTATTATATATGAAACTCCAGTGATTTCGAAAAATCGAAAAAATCTGAGAATTAGCAAGATTTTTCATCATTCTGTAAAATTTTTGAAATTTCAGGAAATGTCTAAAACTTTCGTTGAGTGCGTTAGTTATATTTAGTTTCTTCGAAGTACGAATGTTTTCTTTTTCCTTTTTTTTTAAATTAACGCTAAGTGAGATCGAAAAGTTCTGGAAAATAAGAAAAATTCTCATAAATCAGACTAATTTTATCAAATTTAGAGTCATAATTAGTTAGTATCATGTTTTCGATTCTGAAAATTTCGAAATGTCGACAAACATTGTAATATCTCTAAATTGTCAATAGTTCTATAAAATTTTTAAAATGTGTACAGTGTCAGATAACGTTAATTGATCGAAATTTTGTAATAAACCTTCAGTTATATAAAAAAAGGAAATCAAGTATCCTTATTTCTACCGTGTAATGTTTGCATTCGAGTATTTGTGACCATCTCTACGCAATCAGAAATAATTTATAATTACTAAAAATTGCCTTTCATTGAAATTCAATCAATCATCCCACACAGCAGAATTCTTCGCGAATCCAGATCCGACTTGATTTGTTAAATCAGGTATCATTTAACAATGAAAATATAAATCAGTAGGAGGTACAAGTAAAAAATACTCTGCTTAATTTTCTTGACTTTTTACAGAACATCGCAATGGTTAAAAGTTTATTCGAAACGCACTATAAAGTTAACGCATACATAGCGAAATTCATGGGGGTTTGGCCTCATAATAATTATTATCTAAGATTGTTATTATTAGTAGTTGGCGCATATGTACATGTATCCATAACAATATACCAGGTAACTATTCATTGGTACATAAATCCATAAAATTATGGTGATGTATCTCAATATGAGCAAGTATACGTAACATTGTAATACGCTACATTATAAGATATATTTATACAATTATTTACGGTATGAATGAGTGCTACATAAATTTGCAAAAAAATGGAAAATCATGGTGACAAGTCGAAGGCGAGTATCACAAACGTGTTTGTAGAATGAATGCTTATGTGTGAGTTAAAAATGATGCTTTCCGAAAATTCAACCTAATTACGTTTTTAATTGAACTGTCACTGCGTCTAGATTGCATATATTTACTTTAATCGAGCTGACTGTTATAAAGTATTTTCCTCTTTATTTTATGTTGGCTTGAACATTTTGACTTTCGTTATACTCATATCTCTTGCAACGAACTGGAAAATCGTGAGTAGAAGAGACCTGTTCTATGAACAAATTTTCAATGGTTGCACAAGAATAAACATGAAAATGATGAAGAGTAGAACTTTATTTGCATAATCACATAATTTATCGAAGAACTTCTGCAAAAATCTACAAATAACATCTTTTTTTGTATAAGATTCGAGAGGTTCATGAAATTATCGATTGGAGCTGGTTAACCCTCGATGAAAATTTTAAACATCAAATCATGCTGCAATATGTCATGTTCACTAAAAAACTTATGGTTTTCACCAACGGTAAGAGTTTGTTTCTTCAATATCTAAAGAAAAATAAGTATAAATATTTTACAGTTTTTTTTCGTGGATTTGAATTCTTTTGGATTGGTTTGTATTTTTCCTCAACATTTCTTGACGCTTTTCATGGGAAGAGCATCTTTGTTGTTCAATGCAATTATATCAGAACGTACACTTTCAATGATCCTACCTATATTTTACGTAAATTTAATTGGTTTGTCGCATATTTCTTCGGTTTTCGACGTCATGCAGTAAGTACTTTTGACTAACTTGAACTTTTTAGTTCCCGAAGTCGTACATGATCGGTGATTATGGTTTATTTGTTAATAAAAACATATAATCAAGAAGTTTTTTACAACCATATTAACATGAATTGACTAGATAAAAAATTTATCTTGTGTTATAATGTCAATCAAATTAATTGTAATAAGCCTTTTTTTATGTTGATCAATTGTGATAAACTAGTCAATAAGAATTTTTACTTGAAAATCGTACAGGCTTTAAAATAATTGAATAGCAATATTTTTTGTTAGGTCATACGCGTTTTATCTGTATAATTTCTGGAAAACAAATATAATTTTCACGATTGTTTGTTCTTCTGTGTTACCTGACAACCTTTTTTTTCTTTTTTTCAAGTTTTTTCAATGCGTTTTTGAGTCAGAATATATTATGTTTTGTTATATTATAATGTTTTCCATCTTTTTTCAATTTTTCTACCTTTCAAATAGTTACATTGTTTTTCAACAGATATACATAGATTAAAAAAGATGAATAAATTGGGTGCTGAAGATCAAATGCTGCGTTGTTTTGCACCTTACTGCTTTGAGGTACACACGAATTTCAAGGTATATATCACTTGTAATTATTGTTACATAGAGTAAAATTTAATAATTAAATACGCATTAAAAAACATCTCATATTATTATTCTTCACCCGAACCTAGATAATCTTTATCATCTAAGTTTGGGCATTGTGTAGTTAGAAATTTTTTTGCATAATATTTTAATTTTCATTTTGCTTATAGAGCATATAAATTTCATATATATACACATTATAATACGATTTTTTTGTTTATCAGAACCTACATTGCCAAAACTTGGTTATTTCTTTTAAGAGTTTTTTACCAATTAATTATTTCTAAAAATTTTGAACGCACCACATTACTATTTACAATGCATAGAATAACACATGAATATAATAATGGTATAGAAAATAAATGAAATAATAAATATAATGGCGCAGATAATATGTACACGAATTTGTAATAATAATAATAACATTAGATCATATTCAATGAATGAGTTCTTGAAATTTTGACCTGGCGAGAGAGCAATTATTTAATTGAGTTGATAAAATTGTGTTGACAGTGTCAGTGATAATGAGTATTGTAAACATGAACACGAGTGCATACACGGTAAAAAACACGATACTACTAAAATCGATATGAGTAGTTCCAATACAATCAAAAATTTCGTATCAACTTTCCTCGAATGTAATGAAAATCCTGCTCCACATATTTGCATAAAGTTTGAATTAATTCAGTACTGCAGTAGTCATTCTTGAAGTATAATTTCTATAAAACATGATTGCCCTTTTTTCGAAAAGAAATTCGTTTTTTCAAGTAAAAATTTGGAGAATGGAAACTACACATTTTTTTATATAATTTCAATTGAACTAATTTTATTTCGATAGAAATTTTCATATTTGAAGAAAAAATTTGTAAGCTGATATTTGTACCAAGTTCACAAGTAATGCGTATGTACTGAAAAAAAAGATTTCTTTATGCCAATGCAAATTGCTTAAAAAAAAAGTCATATTATGCTACTCAGATTTCAACATGTGACGATTTAAACAGAATTTTGCGAGGATTGATGGTTTTGTTGACTGCATGCACACTTGTATTTATATATTGTTTTCAATGCCACTGGCTGATGGTTCAGCATGAATTCTTAAAGACAGTCACGTGAGTCAAATTCGAACTTACACGTTTTTTCTCGATTAATTACAATGATTTCATATAAAATATTATTACGTTCTGGACCCATCATAGTTACAGCTCACGATGGTACACTTGGTTTGAGAAGCAAAAAAAAAACCATCCACCTGATGTTATTTAGATGTGATTTTCTCTTGGAAATGAAAACTTACACTCATCAACGTATTTCATTAGAACTTTTTGTAATGGTAATATAAAAATCATTGTTCCACAGCTTGAGGTTCATACTAAAAGTACACATTTTCATTGCTCACATTTAAAAATTTTAAAATCATTGCAGATGATCAAGGCTTCTTTTTCGTATTATACGATCTTATCGTCGACTGCAAACAATAAACAAATTGGAAAATAGAATATCAAAAGTTCATGCTTAATATCAAATGTTTTTTTCATATTTCAAATATAAGTGAGCTGTGATGAAGCAATACATTTTTGCTTAGACATACATATTTTACTGATTTTCAAAAATGCGTTCTTTGATTTCTGAGGAAAGTTTCATGATCGAGTGTATAAATTACTGTAGAACAAAAATGTAATTAAGATTCATTCATTTCCAGGGAATATATTTAAAAATTGCATTTTCTGTTACAAATTAAAATAATAATCACGTTATTGCAAAGGTAATTACATGAATTGACTTAATAAAATAAAATGTACTAATTTCAACTTTTTCTCTTCCAAATAACATAATACCACAAACCTTCAAAATTTCTGACTTGAAATCACTCACGTACACCTAAAGAAGTATACAAAATAATTGAATTAATTCCGAAGGTTCTTTAAAAATATCAGTTTTGTGCACCGAACATTCCACGGTCCTACTCTCTATAAAATTCCCACTAACAATGAACAAAAGTCGGCAGAGCAAGTTACATTCTCTATCGATCGTAGTCGAATTATGCAATTACATTTTATTAACTTTGAAAAAAGAAAAGTGGGCAAATTGCGAGGGCTATCGAGTATAATTTGGAAAATTACTCAAGTACGTACTTTTGAAACTAATTTTAAAATATTTCAATGTTGGGTTTATACGCGCAGTATTGTGTCTGATGGTCATAGAGTACAGTACAACTTTTTCTCTCATATCAAATCAATAAATGTGGAGAATCTTTTTCGCAGTCCGCAACTTGCATCAGTAGCGTAAGTTGTAATACAGGAATAACTATATTTACTTACTGTATGAATATCTTACATTTTATTCAACATTTAAGGTCCTTTTTTGCTCAAAATATAAGGTGCATGGACTTCCAGAAAAGTCCAAAACGTGATTGCAGTATAAATTAGTGTTTGAATTGAGCAAAAATTTTTTGCTTGGCCTTTCACAGGACAACGTTATGGGCGAAAGTTTATTTGAAACGCACTATAAAATTTATGCATCCATATCAAAACGTATGGGCGTCTGGCCCTGTACAAATTGTTATCTAAGATCGTTATCACTTGCAATTGGCATTGCTTTGCATCTGCCTTTAACGATATACCAGGTAACTGTCCATTGGCAGATGAAATTTTAGAAAAAGAGGCAACAAATACAAAAATTTGTAGCATTTTTATAGCCTCATGGGCTCTATACCATGTCATGAGTTCTGCAGGAAACTTTTCCTACCTAAGTATACTATTATTTTTTTCGATTTCTGTATGAAAAAATGATATGACAATTCAAATTAAATCAGAAAAGACAAATATTTATTGAACATTGAATCAACACTGATGAAATACACCAGTCAAACAATAATTAATTACCATTAAACATAATTTGGAACAATAATTAAAAAACATGAACTGACTGTAAAGAGTTCCAGAATTTTCGTTTTTCTTCACATTTTTTCTTCTTTCCATCCAGATGAGATATGTATACTTGAATCGAATAGACCTCTACGAAATATTTTCTTATTTGCCCTACATTGGCATGAACATTCACATATTTGTCATAAGATTATCCTCAGTAATGCATTGGAAAATTGTGAGTGAAAGAGACAAGAAATTGAATGTTTGCTGAAGAATAAACAATTTGAAATAAAATATCGATGATAGTTAAATTATACTTGTATATATGTTGACTCCATTACTCTCCTTGTAAAAATCTCTAACACTTTTATTTTTGTAAGATTCAAGAAATACACGATCTTGTTGATTGGTCTTCGTCAACATTTGATAAAAATACTGAACATGGAATCATGCTTAAGTACGTCATGTTGGTGAACAAAATTATCATTTTCTCCAATGGTGAGAGTAACTCGAAAAATTACAAATTGTTAAAACTGGAACTGTTATATATGTAAAGTGCGACGATAATTTAATATTTTTGGGTTTATTTTCTACAGTTTTATCTCGTGGATTTGTATTCATTATGATTTGCTCTTTTTTTGCTCCAACGTTTCTTGACATTCTGTATCCCTTGGAGAGCCCTAGACCTGTTGTTCTTGTAATAGAGTTTGGTCAAGAATCACTTTTCATGCGAAGAGCTTCTCTATTGTTCAATGCAGTTTTATCGGAAGAAACAGCTTCGTTGTATTCATTTGTATCTTTGGTAAATGTGATTGGTTTATCGCATATTTTTACGGTTGTCAACGTAATTCAGTAAGTACCTTAGATTTTTCCAAGTTCTTTTTATTCCCCAAGGATATAGTACATCTATACAATTTGTGATTGAAGTAAAATACCTGTCTACATTTTGTTTTCAATGTAATTTGCAACGATGTGACAAATGAAAAAGAAAAATAATTTTATCGAATTGAAAAAAACTTTAACAAATGAATCTATACGTAGTTTACAATTACTCGTAAACATTCGAATTCTATGAATTGTTTTTAAATAGGTACAGATTGGAGAAAATGAAGGACTTTGGCTTCGAAAATCTAATGCGTCAAAACCTTTACAGCTGCGTTGAGCTGCACCTCAATATTTTGAGGTAAATGTCAATTCTGAGCTAATTTATGCAATTGACACATTAAATGCACAATTAACAATAAGAACTTTTGGGCTTCTGAAATTCGAAATGTTTTTTTGAAAAAGAAACTTCAGGCGAATCGTAGATATGCTAAAGAGCAATCAATCAATTGTTTATTTCAGGATATTTTATGATGGCCAGAAAGTTGTAAAGATTATGTTGTCAGTATCAGTTTTTATAAGTATTGTTATCATGAGTACGTGTGCGTACACGGTAAATACATGAAACTACTGAAATTTATTTGCGTACAACATTTGCAGAAAATTAGCATTGCACTTATCAGACCCTTGCACTATGTTTCCACTTCTTTTTTTTAACACTGTGAAACAACAAAAATAACCTTATGGTTACTTTGAACCTCTTGAATCGAACCACGGAAGGTTTTTGCAAGGTTAGCTCATTTTGCTAATTTACATGGAATTCTACAAATTTATTTAAAACTGAGGCAATTGTCAATAGATTTTGAATATATATGTTTTCAAGGGTAAAAATCTCATTTCTGAAGAATACAATAAAAATAAGAATTTTTAACCAATCAGAATAACGACTCCTACTGATTTTTCTAAAGAAAAAGTCTTCGTTGTCCCCGTATAAAAAAGGACAATAAAGAATCTCGCTCGGGGATTATGAAAACTATTTCAGCATTTTTCGAGGTAGAAAAATTCACCATGTTTAAGATACTGCACAATGACCGTTCTTGATGTCGGGACAATGAAGACTGTTTTTCTTGAAAAATGAATGGAAATTGTCATTGAAATTGAACAAAAATTTGTTGACTTGAGCAATGAGGTTTTTACTTTTCAAAACATATCCTATACTCGTTTTTTGAATATTAAAAAACGATTGAGAATTGTTCTAGTTGTCTTTAAATTTCTTTTAGTTGTCTTTAAATTTCTTTTTTGCAAATGAATAAACAAAATGAGGTAACCTTGCAAAAACCTTCAGTGGTTTGATTCAAAAGGTCTTAAGTAATTATTTTTGGCTACTTTTGTGTAGGCAATTTTCAAAAACCCAAATTTTCTTGTACAGTGCAATCTGACATACTCTTAGGAGAAAAAAAATTATTGAAGTTCATCATTGATCGATTAATTCAATTTGATAAAAAAACAAGAGTTACGTGGTATGAACCTTATTCTTTGAAAATTGCATATTTATTAATTTATAAAAACTGTTTACATATCATGCTACTCAGATTGTATCATCTAATGATTCATACAGAATCATACAAGCGTCAACACTCATGTTTGGCGGATTAATACTAACATATTTATATTGTTTATTTTGCCATATTGCATTGATTAAACATGATCATCTTAAAACAATCATGTAAGTTGAATTCGCGAATGTAATTTTTTTGATGTAAAACTTTCTTAAGAAGGTCAGGTGTTTTTCAATATTTCTTTTTTACTAGAACGATAGGGGGACTTGTAAATTTAATCTGATTGGTTTTACTTGATTTTGTCCAAAAGTTATTGCTGTTCTTATTTTTACATGTCACACGAATGCCCTATTAAATATAATTATACTTTTCACTTATAGCTATTACTCACGATGGTACACATGGTCTCAGTACCAAAAAAAAATTGTTCATATAATGTTATTCAGATGTGATAGACAATTGGAAACGACAACTCATGCTAATCAACGTGTTTCCTTAGAATTCTTTGTGAAGGTAGTACATTGAAAAAAAAATTGAAAACAAATACAGGCCGATCATTTATTATTGTTGATCGGAAGGGGTTATAGCAAATATATAAATACATTTTTTTTACATCATTAATTCAATTTTGTAATATTGTTTCCAGCTAATCAATACTTCATTCTCGTATTATACGAT
Source organism: Platygaster robiniae (assembly GCA_028476575.1). Classification (NCBI taxonomy): domain Eukaryota; kingdom Metazoa; phylum Arthropoda; class Insecta; order Hymenoptera; family Platygastridae; genus Platygaster; species Platygaster robiniae. The sequence goes on from CM052022.1 coordinate 1,711,673, forward strand.
CATGTCGTCTTCTATGAACAGAAAACTCAATGGAAAATAAGAACATCGAACGTTGATGCTACACCTGGAGTACAATTTACGTTGTTTTACAGCAAATGTGATAAAATGATGAAACTATGTAAATGAAATACACGTATTCCTGATATATGTGGGTCTTCATTTATTATGTTGGGCTTCTGATAATGTAAATAAATTTTTGGAAGGAAATCGATTTCAAACTGAATGAACCTTCTGAATGGTGTGCAGCTTTGAATAAAATTCAAATCGGAAGAGACTAACAGCATTTTATTTTCAGTACTGTATAATTACCGTGAATTTTATACTACACTGTAAAAAAATAATGTAAACCAAAGGAAACTATAATAATTACTAACGACTTATGAAATTGAAATACCCAAGAGTTTTGCAAGGTTAACTCATTCTGCTAATACATGTTTGCAATTCGATCAATTAATTGACAACTTGAGGGATTCTCTACCGTTTTTCAATATTCAATGACGAATATATACGTTTTCAGAGACAAGGATCATATTTCTGAAGCAAAAAATTGAAAAAAAATTTTTTCGTAAAACTTATCCATAAAATTCTATAGCAGTTGCTGGAATATTTTTAGTTTTTGTATATTATGCATTTTTAGACCGGCATGCTCTAGATTTATAAGTGTCATACTTTTTTCTTGAAAGAATTATATATATAATCATATTGTCCAAAGAACGTACATTCAAAGTTTCGAGTCAATCGGAAAGGCAGGTACGTCATTTCAGCCATAAAAAAATCTCATAACTTCAGTTATTTTTTGCAAGAAATAACCTTCTGTTGTTACACCTGTTTTCAGTATCATAAAAAGTAAATTATAAAACGCCTGAGTAAGAATCTAGTGCATTCAAAATTATTCAAAATTGTTCAATGGATTTTAATAAATACTCCAAGTACATGAGAAGTTGATCTTGAACACTTGATCGGAAACAATATGAAAATATTTCGTGTCTTCAAAAAATTGCCAAACTTCAAGCAGAGAAAAACGTACTGAAATTGACTAAATGTTAAGTCACATACGGACCTAATAAAGTTTTCACTCGTATCTACTAAATTTTGTAGTCCAATTATTAAAAATGTAGTCGATATGACGAAATTCTTAGGTTGATTGGAAAAAAGACTTTTTTAGGTTCGTATTCGACTTAAGATTTTTCTGAGTGTAGGTATATTCGTTTATTCTTAAACACGTCAGACATTCTTGATGCTCATCAAATCTCATAATATAAAATGTCGCACGTAACTACGAGTGCATCTTGACAATGAAGACTTTTTTTCTCCAAAAATGTACGGTAATCGTCATTCGGATTCGTTATCAATTTTATGCCTTATTTTTTGCTTTAAAAATGAGATCCTCATCGATAAAAGTATACACATTCGTTTTTGTATATTTAAAAAACGATTCATGATCCCCAAATTGTTAATAAATTTGTTGAATTGCAAAGAAAGTAATGAAATCAACTTGGTTTCAAAAACCTTCGGTAATGCCATTGAAGAGGTCTTATTGAGTAACTATTATAGTTTACTTTTGTTTGCGTTATTTCTAATAACTCAAATTTTTCCATATAGTAATTTTGTATACAAGGCTATTGAAAATGACTTGGGCACACGAAAAATCTTTTTTTCGCAAAATTTTAAGATAATATTTCCTTTGCCATACCTACGAAATTTTAATATTGACGGAGATATAAGCGATTGAAAATATAAGCGTATAAATAACGTTCAAAATTTTTGTATATTGTTCCAGATGAACACTATGAAAACAGGTTTATTTGCGAGCCACTATAAAATTTGCGCAACTATGTCAAAACGAGTAGGAATTTGGCCTCATCAATCTTCGTATCAGAGATCGTTATCATTCATGCTTGGTCTGACATTACGATTTCCTGCAACAATATATCAGGTATAGAATAATTTTTTTTCCCAACCTGTGATGATAATTGTTATTCATTGTTGAAGGAAATATAAATGATTTTTTGTTCAACATTGTGGGTCAATGCGAGTTTCTTGAGATTCGAGTGTGTGGAAAATGGGCATTTTCCCCACGCAGATTTATAGAAGAAGCTTATTATTTGATGACAATGTGTTAATTATAATATGATTTTAATTTATAACAGTCAATTTTTGCAGACGTTTATAATGGCAAACCCATGATTCTAATCTGATTCTTACAGATGGAAATTGTTTACTGCAATCAACACAATTTTCAAGAAATGATTTCATTATTCTCTTTCGTTTCCATCAATTTCAATTCGACTCTCACACACGCATTTGTAATAATGAACTGCAGAACAGTGAGTCACTTTTTACTTTTAATATTATGAATAAAAAATTTTTTTTCACTTGCGCAAAAATGGCATTTTTCCGTACTCGCGATAATATAGTTTTTTGTAAATAACATTTGTTATAATTTTTCATTCTGTTACATCAAATATCGATTTTGACAATTGCTGGATGATTTTTTGTTAAAAAAAGAGATTAAAGACTTTTTTGCTGTTTGGCGTTCTCTAAAACGTTATTTTCGTGCTTTTTTGAAAAAAGCTCAGGATACACAAGTGTGCAAAATAATTTTCAAAATCAACTGATTTTAGCACACACTTGAAGTGATAGCATTTTTCCCGCACTTGTTGCATAGTGTACTATTATCCGTATTTTAATTCCAAATTGGCAGTAGATATATTTTCATTCATTTTTCATTATAAATCTTCAGAATACAAAAATACAGTAGGGCACAAGCGTCAAACGTCGATTCCAATTTAGAAGATTACAGTCTCGGCTTCGACTCGGGCTATAATCTTCGTTTTTACCGGATTCTACGTTTTCGTCTTGCAAAATGAATCTTTCACAAAGGCAGAATTTATTTCAAGATGTGCTTATATTGTAAAAAATATTAACTGTTTAATGTTTTATGCATATGAATCTCATTAAGATTATTTTCTGTTTCTTTTTTTTTTCTTTTATGTTTATGTATTAGATTGAGGAGATCCTCGGAATCGTAAATGACGACTGGAATTGGTCGATAATCCATAGAAGACCCGAACATCGTATAATGCGAAAATACGTATTATTTGTTGGCAAACTAATTTATTTAACCAATGGTAAGATTTTGTTACTCTTTGTAATGGATTTATTTTTATTGCAAGGTGGCATGGATTTAAACTATGATGAATTTTCATGCTGTAAAATGACAATTGAGGAATAGAATTTAAATAAGTTAATTTAGGTATAGAAGAAAAATTGTATAAATATCTAAATTTATCTAGATGAATACCTTGAAGCATCGTTTTTTGCAGATATTGTTGTTAAAGTTTTTGTAAAAACTGTAAATTCCAAAATGATTGTTTTGAAAGAAAAAAGTATATGATTTTAACTTTGTTTGCAAATTTTTTCAGTAGTTAATATTTTTAGTTTTTTTTTTATAAGCTGTTTGTGGAGGGAATTCGGTTCTAATGTAATTGAATTTCATAGTTACTGTTTTTGATATTCATGCATTTTTCGGGAAAATGGACTTTTCTAGAAAAAAATACTCGGGAAAGTCAATCCAGGAAAAAAAGAATCATTTCAAAAATTTTAGTTAGTCAACATCAAAATATCAGCCAAAAAGCAGTAACTGAATTCTCAACCCTACAGAAAATAATGTTATACAATTTTCAGGTTTTTAAAATTTTCATTCTATTTATGGAATTTTGTGTGTTACAGTTTTTATCCGAGGGATCGCAATTCTGGCAACTTGCAATTTTTTCACACCAAAATTGCTTTATACCATGTCCTCAATGGATGACTCTCAGCCATTAAACTTTTTCACTAATTGTTGTCAAGAGTCTTTTTTTATGCAAATAGTATCTTTTTTCAATAGTATCATTTTTACGGAATATCTATTGATCTTATATGGAGCAGTGATTTCAACTCATATGATTGGCTTGTTTCATCTAATCACGATTTTTCACATAATCGAGTGAGTGGATTTATAAACCATGGATAAATTTTTGATATTTTCATGATATGACATCGAACGTATTATACTGGAATGAAAAAATTAATAAATATAAATAAGTTTTTCATACAAATAACTTATAATTAAATATAAAGCGTGCTTCGAATTATGATGTATTAGATAAATAATGTATACTATTGTATAACATAAAAATATACGTAAATAATAAAAAATTTATGCAGAATATACATACTATTTTTGGTGTCCTATTATTTTAAACTCATCCATTTCTATAATAATTAAAATATATGATTATCAAGAATGTATTGTATCATCCAAAAGAGGTCAAATAAACATGTTCGTAATTTCAGGCACAGATTAGAGGAAGTAAAAAAACTGCATAGTGAACAGCAAATGCGTGAAAATATTTATAGCTGCGTTGTTATACATCTCAAAGCGTTGAGGTTTGCACTCGAAAAAATTTTTCTAATCTTCACTTAACTAAAAAATATAATAATTTCTTTTTTTTCATAAGACAACATCTATTCAGAAACCCCTTTTGAAAATATAATAATTTTGTGGATGCCAAAATTAACGTTGCAACTTAAGACTCCGAAAGCGAAATATTTAGAAAAAATAAAAATTTTAATATAAATTTGATTATTTCATAATTCAAGAGATCAAGTCTACTATTTCTATGAAAATCTTCAAAAAGAAAAAACAAACAAATAAACAAAAATAAAAAAATGCAGTTGAAGAAAGTCACGATTTCTAATCAATGTCTTACGTTCTAGAGGTTTTAATTTTTTTTAAATAACTATCGAATTGCTACATATCTCATCAATAATGTCTTATTTCATTTCGTTGTTCTCATGAAAATCACCTCCCATAAATTATAGGTAGTCACTTGCTAAAGTCATCTAATGACAGTCCCAATTATATAGAACTAATCTATATTCCAGATTGCTGGATAATGCCCAGAAAAGCAGTAGAACTATTTTATCAGTGGCAGTCATCAGTAGTATCATTAACATCAGTACTTCTGCATTTTTGGTAAATATTGATTTCATACTATTTAATAAAAACTTAGATATCCTAATAATTAGAGCCATATTAAAAAGGAAAAGTGAATTTTGTTATAAAACAGAATTTAAATATAATTATGTAGCTTAACCACAATATTATTATCGAACTGTTTTTGAAATAACTTCGATCATTGGAATGAAAATTTAAAAAATTACAACCCCAATAAAAATTAGTTTCCTCAAATTTTTGTACTGCAGTGCAACTATGTCGTTATTTTGTTCATTTCATGTCTTATAATTTCATTGAACTTTTTTGTACAGATGTTGTCAACTGAAGGTGATAAAAGCGTGATTCTGCAAGCATCACTGATGATGTTCATCGAATTTTCTATGGTGTTTGGATTCTGTTTTTTAGGTCACACAGCAATGGTGCAGCATGATGTTCTTCGAAATATAATGTGAGTTATATTCACTCATTTTTTACACTGCAACTTATTTTTTGAACATTGATCCAAATACGAACAAAAAGAGAAATCAAATTCTAAAGGCGTGATTATTATTTCTAGCTGATGTAGCAATTATTGGTTATAATTATCGTAACGAATAAAAATTAAAATTTTGACCAAGATTTACAGAATTCCATTATTTACCTAAAAATTGCTATTTCAATATTTTATGATTATTTATTGTAGAAAAATACTATTTTAGAACTTGAAGTCTTCGTAAAAATGAAATATATTTTACTGTGTTGGGTATAAAAATGAACGACTTTTTTTTACTAGTAGTAGCTAATAAATTTATCTGTCATTTTTTATGATCCTGAAAAAATAACGAAGCAAGAATTTGACTGTAAAAAATGTAGGAAATTAATTTAAAGTAAATTTTTGAAACTTTTTCTACACGTTTTACCAAAAAATCAGTTATGAGGTTCAGCTGAATTGTCTAATTTCAGAGATCATTATTGAATTTTTTTTTCAGCTACAATTCACAATGGCACACATGGTCTACGTATCGAAAAAAAATAATATTTGTAATGTTAATGAGATGTAGTCGTCTATTAAAAGTCAAAACTTATACAAACCAAAGTGTTTCGATGGAGCTTTTTGTAAAGGTAGGTGAACAACACACAAACATCTGCAGAATTTTGAACTACAGACACTTTTACGACATTTCCAAAGCCAAACTTTTTTTTTGCTTGATTTTTTTTTTTCATTATTACCAGGATTGAATAATTAAAATTATTAAATTTTGTCACTTGATATGGTAAAATTGATAGTGCTGCGAAAAAAAGATTATTTTCTTCATTTTTCATTTTTATGACATATGACATTTTTCCATTATTTAACAACTAAGAAAATTTTGTATCCTAAATAAATAAATAATGAATTTATAACGAATGATAAGAATATTATCATTATATAATATTAGTCATATTGTTTAAATGACAACTGGATTGTTTTTCAATTTATGACAGACAGAACAAAGTTTTATTACTGTAGTAACACATCAATTAAAATAATTGAAATTTACTGGCGATGAAAGAGCAGAAAATTATTTATAAATAACCTGCATGTAAATACTATATCTTATTTATATTGACCATAAAATTTTTTTTGTAGATGATCAAGACTTCTTTCGAATACTTCACAATGATTTTGTGTACACAGAACCAATAAATAACGGAAGAATCGTCTTATTTCAACTGAAAATTTTTGTCTAACGTGCCATAAGAAGTTTCACTTCAAAAGAAGATACATTATTTCACAATGATTAGAACCAACTGTATGTTGCATATTTTGATGCTTTGAGTGGAATTTATAAATGAATAGTGAAAAAAGTTCATAAATGAATAATAATGCGAGAAAAAAAAACAAAACTATGCGTGTAAAAAGCGAGCTCTTTACAATGAATAATTCTAAATGTAAATACATATGTATCTTGTCTTGTGTGAAATAATTGAAAAATTGAAGACTACGAATGTCGTGCAACATAATTGTGTATTCTCACAAACGATGTAAAGAAGAAATATGATTATAACATTAATCCGTTTTGCGAGATCAGATAATTTATAACCTAAAAATTAACTTTTCAAATAAAAAAATGAATATTTGTACAGTACTTTTCTACTCGATAAATGCAACAACGAGATACCATTTGGAAATTCCGAAAAAATTGTATCGAAAGTTATGTTAAAAAAATGTTCATGAGATTGACCACTTTTGTACTACTTCTGGTATCTTAATGAGTAATAATTTATTCAAGCGTCATTACAAAATGTATCATCGATACTTAAATGGACTGAGATTTGGCCTGATCAACCTTCTTATCGGAAATCAGTTTCTTTGTGCTGATAATTGCACTACATTTGCATGCTATCATGAATCAGTAATAATCCAACACTCGAAAAATTTACTCAACAGATACACTATTTATCAGGTTTTAAATACAAAAATCAAACTTTTGTATCACAAATATATTTCACAATTATTCAACAGGATTATTCCATTCAAAAAAATCTGTGAATATGGAAACTTTGTAACAGTAAACAACGATAGGTTCATAGATGGATGAACGATATTTTACATGATTTATCGTAGATTAGATGGAGAAAATCAACGTGATCAAACAAACCAATGAACTTCATTTTTTTTTATCTCGCTATCGAACTATTGATACAAATTTTTATTTACACGGGATAATATTTATTTGAATCAAGATCTACTCGCTACGTGTGCTGATGACAATGTTTCACCCTATTTTGAAGTTGCTTTCCCGACCGCTGTCGTTTTGGATTAAAATTATACAGTAAGTAGCGACAGCACTTAAAATCTGTAACGATAAATAATTGTGTTTTGCTCAAAAATATATTTTACTCAAAATGTAAAAAACATTGAATCCTAATAATTCAGATATCGAACGTCTATATTTTGAATTCTGAAATAATACTGAAAATTTCTGGAGATACTGTTTTCTGAAGAATCCATAAAAATAACAAGAATTCTGGTAATTTTGAACCTACAGAGTATTAAATGCTATAAATCTAATATATTTCTATGTTTAAAGGAACTAGAAAATGAAACCAAAAATAAAAAATAAATTTCCTAAAACATTAACTATATTGCATGAAATCTACAAAGCTTTGAATTCCATAACGCCAATTTTTCAGAATTTATATAATTATCAATGAAAATATGAGAAAATCTTTCTAATTGTTTCATCACTGAAACATGAACAATTTTGTAAAATACTGAAAGTTGAGAAAATTCGTGGAATAATACTTAAAATCCGTATAGATACTGTGTTCTGAATAACATTTTGAAACAGAAAATAACTCTAAATTTTTGAAAGTGAAAAGATCACATTTTTGAAATGTTCATAGTCCTGCATCTACAAAAATATTTGAAATTTATAAAAATACTGGCAAATACTACGAAATTTTGTAGATTCTAAAAATTGTATGATACCAAACATTCTCAAGGTAAGACATCCATGAAATACTGATAGTCAATTTAGATAATTTCTGTAAAAACTTATTAGATAACTAAAAATTCATAAAACCTCTAATCCTCAAACATCGAATCCAAGAGTAAAATAGAAAAACAGAAATAATTAAAAAATATAGTAATAATATGAATCATATAGAATTACATGTGGATTAATATTGGAATAAATATAGAAATTTTGAAAAAAATTGCCATAAAGTCCTCTAAACTGAAATTATGTTGCAAAAATACGAAAAATACTGAAAGTACTGAAAATCTGTATCAGATATTTTCAAAAATACTGTATCCTAATAAATTTATAATATTAACGAAAATTTGATAAACTTGAATTTTTTGAAGATCAGATTATGAAAATTTAAAAACAATAAAAAAAGTGAATAAGTAAAGACATTCAGAATTTTTAATCCAGAAGAATTTCTGTTTGCACAAAATTCTTATAACATAACGTTTAGCTATCATAACGATCACAATGAAAAAAATTGTAATTAGAAAAATTGTTTTAACACAGTAAATGATAGAAAAAACTAGAAAGTACGATAATGCAAAAAACCTAAAATTGCCAATCCTAGAGAATGGAATCCTAAAAATTTACATAAAAATTCATCAAAATACCAGAAAATCTTTCGAATCGTTAAACACTGAAAAAATAAACAATTAAACAGAAATCTTTAAGAGAACTGTTTTCTGAAAAATCTAAAAAAATTAAAGTTCTTTTTTTATTTAAATTCTAAGGTAGAGCATCTGGTTCTTAAAAAATGTGTACCAATCTATGAAAGTTTTTCGAAAACAATAAAAAAAGTTGCTGCAAAATCTAAGAACACTTAAAAAAATCAAATTACAATAACTTTATATACACTGATGTTTTCTCAGAGGTTTACAAAAACAATAAAAATTCGCTGAAATTTCGATTGCATAGAACTAAATTTGAAAAAATCACAAAAAGTTACTATGAATCTTCAAAAACACTCAATGATCCTTTAAAATTTCCTAAATTAGAAAAAAAAAAACGAAAAAACTGAAAGTCTAGTGATACTCAAAGACTCTTAGATATGAGTTTTTTGAAAATTTTTTGTTTTTGAATCCAAGAGTTTTAAATTCTAAAAATATACATGTAAATGGATGGAAATACCAAAAAATACTCACAATTTCAATTTATACCAATAAATACGAAAAACACTAAAAGTAACAGAAATATGTACTAAAAATACTGTTTGAAAATAATTTGACACAAATAAACTTACTATGAAAACTTTAAACTACACTGTACATAAAAATCAAGAGTAAAATCGTGCAGAAACGATTTTAATATTTCATATCACGTAATCGCATGATGAATAATAAAAAATATATACTGTATATCTTTCATTGATTAGCATGACATTCTTCCTCTAAACAAGTGATATCAGAATCAAAACACCTCTCACTATAAATACTCGTTGAAATGGAATCGGAAAAGAAAACCTTTTTAAAAAAAAAACTTCCTTTGTACATTCCCCACGTTTGGTTCCAAATTTGTGGCTTCTCTGCGTGTTCATACTCCACAAAAAATTGTGAAAATTACAAAAACCACCGATTTCACCCTTACTTTCAACCCTCTAAATTGGGCGTAGCGAGGATATTAATTGAACAGTGTTTATTCACGATTTACCAAAGTTTCGTGTTTTATTTACTCAATCATGGTGAAGGAATAGATGATTTTGTTTATAGTGTGATGAAAGTTAGTAACAAAATTTGCACAGTTTCAGTAATATTAGTGATCAACATTATTTGGTTGAATAGCAATTTTGATCGTGAGACCCTTCGATTCATTCTAAATGAGATCGTTCATTTTGATTGCCTAATCGCTAAATGCAATGGCATATCAACAAATTTGAAAAAAGATAAAATGTTTCAATATTCTGTCACTTTGTGTATTTTTTCCTGGTGCATTTCCATATCAGCTGGATTGTACGCATTTCAATCAAACCACTCGAAATTAATATTGACAGGGTACTTCATGGCTGACATAATAATTGCAAATTACAATTTTTATTATACTTATATACTCAAACAACTACAAGAGCGAATCAGGGTTATAGATTCGATTCTAGAAAATCATTTGACGTTAACCAAGAACGAAATTACGATTGTTTATGAATATTTGAATAGTAATGACTCTATGAACGATTTTTCAAAAGAAATAAAATATTTACGTAAGGCATATGAGAAATTATGGAAAATCGCTTTGAAACTCGACGAATTCAATTCGCTGCCCATTACTGTATCCCTGGCAATGACGTTTTATGATATTCTTTTTACAACGTACCTTGCATTTAATTACATTTTGAGGGTTGGAAGAAGTATGGAGGTATTGAACAACGTTTTTTGGGCACTTGCTGATTTGGTACCGATTTGGGCGTTGACTAAGTACGTAAATGGAATTGCAATTGAAGTAAGTAATTATGATTATTACTTGCGCAGATAATTTTAGATCTTGTTGCATATAAAATGATGTATTAAGTATTTGTTAAATCACGTCAATATGATGAAAATACTGATAAGTATATTTTTATAAAAATATAATAAATATTTTGAGATCTAGTGTGAATGCCTGAATGAGATCAAAAAGTTAAACATAAAATTCTCATTCATCAGAAACATCATTCGAATGACATGTAAAACGAAATACATAAAAAATTGAAATATTTACGCTAAACTAATTTTGGTCCTTCAGAAAGATGCATCTGGAGTCATACTACAAAAAATTATATCCAACTTGAAGAGGAGCGAATTGAAAACAGAGGTATGTATTTATTTATAACAATTATGTAATTAATTTATTTCGTAAGCTCATTAGAAACTTTCTTGCAGTTAAAAGAATTTTCCCAGTTGCTGCTTCATATGAATATAAAATTCACAGCTTCAGGCATGTTTCAGTTGGATGGTAAACTTTTCCACTCAGTAAGTTAGTTACAGTAACAAAATTTTCAGACAATTATTTATATATGAAAAAATAACAATTTCAATTGAATATATTGAAGCGTGCTTTACTTTTGTATCATTTGTTAAACAGTATTTTTGAAATTATTCAATAAAAAACTAAAAATTCTGTGTTTTGTCCTAGATGTTGACTGCTGTCGTCACGTACTGCATTATTTTATTACAAAATGAAAAGTAATGCGAAAATAGTATTACTGGATGTAAGCAGAAATATTATCGCATTATTCTTTAAATTTTGTTGTTTTGTATTATTTCTCTACTAATGACGATTGTGATATTTTTTGGTATTATTATTCTACGAATAAAAACTGTATATAATAATTATAGTGAGGCGAATACACATTTATAAATAAATCACTAACGTTGCTTTGACATTTACATGGTTGTACGTGTATGAATGTATTCGATGTTTTCAAATTCTAAGTGAATGTTGTATTGATTTTTTATAAATAAATAAATGAACAGAATTTCTGCAGAAAAAACTTGTCTATTTCCGAATTCAGTCAATTAAAATATGTAATAATGAATTGACTTGTTGTTTTTCTGTTTGATAGTATTTTTTTCAATTACTTGATTCTGGAAAAACTCAATAGTATAGTGAAAATTGAAAAAAGTGATCTTTTTGATCTTCAGAAAATCATTAGGATATTAATGAATTTAAAAAAAATTACGAATTTTACAATTATTTAATTTGAGAATAAAAACCCTACCGATTCAGAAATTTTTCTGTTCAATTTTCTGTTTCAGATAAAGTTCTTATTTTGCGAAATCTCTAATTTTTTCTTCAAATTAAAAAATGTACTTATTCATAGCGCTATATACTAAATTATAAATACAAAACTAAAAAAAAACAATGATTATTTATTAAATTTTCTATTCTCAATAATTACAGGATGCGAAGAAAGCCATAAGTAGTATAATCCGTGTTGATCAGACATAACAGCTCACTCTATCTGTAGATTATTTATTTTTTCAAAGATACAAATATTCCATTATTCTTATCTTATTCTTTAAACACAGTGGATTCAAAATCACATATTCAAGGGAAAAAATGGCTAAAAAATGCTAAAAATATACCCAAAGTAAGAAAGTTTAAGTATAAGGTGTAAAGAATGAAAAAATTTTGTTTTCGCTGTTTTGATCTGTAAACACATTAATAATAAGAATTCTTATGAAAATGTTGAACAAGGATAATGGAAGATAATTGAAATAAGAAATTTTTTGGAAAATAGTGAATATTCAAGAAAAAATTATAAAATCTAAACACTTTTAATTTTTAATCAGAGTTGACATTGAATCGAAAATTTGAAAAATATAAAATTTTTTTTATATGAAACTCGAAAATTCTCTATTCGAAATACAGAAAAAACTATTAGGAGAAAAAATTTCGAGTATTCCAATTTTCAGCATACAAAATGTTACACTATAAAATTACCAAAATATGATATAAATTTTAAAACCAGTATAAAAAGTTTCGATCCTCAGAAAATCTTTAGTAATATGAATGAATTTGAAAAAAAAAAATCGAAGAATTTTTACAATTATTTTGTTTTGAGAATAAAAAACCTACAGATTCAGAAATTTTTCTATATTTTCAGACATTCGCAAAAATCATTCAAGAAACTAATACGAATGAAAAAATTTTTTTAATCTCGAAGGCATCATTCAAATAGTCCTAAAAGTCAGCGAAACTTTATGTTAAAAATGGATAAATTTAATCATACTTTTATAAATAGTTTAACCTTTTGAATAACTCAAAATAATTTTTTAAATTCTAATGCTAGTATATATAGATTGATAATATATTTTATCGTTCCAAGTTAGAGAAAATCGTTTGAAATTCAAGGGACTTAGATTATACATAAAATTTTAGAAATATTTGTTTCTAGAAGTTTAAACTAAATTAAAATTCAGCGTAACAGAAATTTTTAAATCTCAAACCGATCACATAAATTTTCTGAAATTCTGCAACAATACATTGAAAATCTCAACTTTCAAATAAATCAAAATCCCATTCCGAATTTCAATTTGACTTTTTCGACTTTTAGGGAATCATTAAAAAATCGAGCGAATTTCGATGACGTTTTGTTGTGCCAAAGGTATAAACTGATTAAAAATTCTCAAATAATTTGTATTATTGCATAAAACGTCAGTTCATGATAAATAATTCAAAAGATATAATGTATTTTTCATTGATTTGCACGACTTCTACTTGTACACTTTTCCTCTAAACAAGTAGTATCAGAATCAAAACACCTGTCACTTGAAAAACTTTTTAATATGGAATCGAAAAACAAAACCCTTTTTAAAAAAAAAGCTTCTTTGTACATTCCCCATGTTTGGCTCCAAATCTGTGGTTTTTCTGCGTGCTCATACTATACCAAAAATTGTGCGAATAACAAAAATCACCGTTTCCACCATCACTTTGAACTTTCTAAATTAGGCGTTGCAAGGATTTTGATCGAACAGTGTTTATTCACCATTTACCAAAGTTTCGCGTTTTACTTACTATTTAATGGTAAAGAAATAGATTTTTATACATTCGGAGTAATGGGTGTAAGTAACAAAATTTGGACAGCTTCAGTAATATTGGTGTCCAACATTATCTGGTTGAATAGTAACTTCAATCGTAAATCTCTTCGATTCATACTCAATGAGATCCTTCATTTCGATTGCCTTATCTCGATATGCAATGAAATCTTGAAGATTCCAAGAAAAGATGAAACGTTCAAAAATTATGTCACCTTGTATATTCTTCTCCGGAGCATTTTGATACCAGCGGCATTTTACGCATTTTCATCACCCCACTCGAAAATAATATTCATTGGGTACCTCATGGCAGATACATTTTTTGCAAATCACATTATTTATTATGCTCACATAAACAATTGCGAATGCGAATCAGGGTTATAGATTCGATTCTAGAAAATCATTTGACGTTAACCAAGAACGAAATTACGATTGTTTATGAATATTTGAATAGTAATGACTCCATGAACGATTTTTCAAAAGAGATAAAATATTTACGTAAGGCATATGAGAAATTATGGAAAATCGCTTTGAAACTCGACGAATTCAATTCGTTGCCCATTACTGTATCCCTGGCAATGACGTTTTATGATATTCTTTTTACAACGTTCCTTGCATTTAGTTTTATTTTGAGAGTTGGAAGAAGTATGGAGGTATTTAACAACGTTTTTTGGGCATTTGCTGATTCGGTGCCGATTTGGGCGTTGAGTAAGTACGTAAATGGAATCGCGATCGAAGTAAGTATCTGTGATTATTATTTCTGAAAATTACTTCTGACAGTTGGTAGATCACTTCATATTATACTAAATATTATGATATTTATTTTATTGAAGATGCAGAAAATGTTAGTATAAATACTGTCGTCAATTCATTCATTCATTCATTCACTATTCACATAGTGATAAAAACAAAATGCATAATACAATAAAATATTTAGATTGAAGCCAAATTTATGTTTGTCCTTCAGAAAGACACACCTGGAGTCATACTACAAAAATTGATATCTAACTTGGAGAAAAGCAAACTGAAAAAAGAGGCATGTATTTATTTACAAAAATTGTATGATTTATTAATTCCATAAGTTCATTGGACGCTTTTTTACAGTTGAAAGAATTTTAGTTGACAATAACAAAAATATTATTAGGTTATTAACATGTTCAAAAAAGAATTCGAAATCAATATATTCAAGCGTAATCTATTTTTGCGCCTTTTACCGAACAATGAAAAATTCTTTTTTTTTTTGTTACAGAGTTTGACTGCTTTCGTCACTTTCTGCATTATTTTACTTCAAAATGAAAAGTAATGCGATGGTAAAATTACTTGGTGTAATACAGTTATCTTTGCGAAATATCCGTTACATTTTATGGTATTGTATTATTTTTTTCATTAATAATTGTTAAAATATTATTGGCAATATGCACCACTTAATATAAATAATGAAGAGAATCCACATAAATAAATAAATCACTAGCGTTGCCTTGACATTTACATGAATGCTCGTGTATGAATGTATTCGATGATTTCAAATTCAAAGCGAATGTTGTATTGATTTTTTATGAATAAATAAATAGATAGAACTCGATGTATTTTTTTTACACTTCCATAAATGTATCGAAATTCATCGAAAACATTAAACACTTTTGTAGATGATTCGAAATTATCTCAAACTCATCAAGTTTCAAAATTACCAAATTTCTGCAAAAAATCTTATGAAGTTTCCACTTAAATAAAAAATTTAACCATAAATCAGATCATCATTTTTTCTCATTATTATATTTAAAAACTATTATATTTAAAATCACCTTTATAAAAATCCAACAGCATCGTGAAGATTGAAATAAAATGAAAGGAATTCTTAAATATTAGAAATGAATGGGAAATAAACTCAAGGATTTTACAATTATTTTTTTCTTAGAAGTAAAAATGGTAATAGTTCATGAATTCCCGTACATTTTTCGACAAATATCAATAAAAATTATTCTATATTTCATTTTTTGAATAATTGGAAAATCATTCGAAATTCGAGTGGATTAGAAGAAATACTTCAAATTTTAGCAGATTTTTGTTTTTAGCAGAATGAACTGATTCGAAGTTTTGGAGCCTCTGAAATCGTATATTTTCTAACATTGATTAATATTCATGAAATTATTCGAATAGAAATAAAATTGTTGCATCTCAAATGAATCATACAAATTTTCCAAAAATCTTCGAAAATAACTTAAAAATCTTGAACAATTACCTCATATTTCTACGAAAAATTTTCGACTCTTTAAATTGATTGATATTTCGTTCTCAATGTTATTTTCGAAATAAATATCTTCGGTTTGAATGTAATTTTTTCGACCTTTGAGAAATCATTAAAATTTCGAGCAGATTACAACAGTCAAGATTTCAGCATATGTATTGTTTCAACATAATAAACTAATTTGAAATTCCAAAAATAGGAACATATTTTCTATTTACAAAATTTTTTTAAAATACTACACGGATAAAATTGAAATCTTTGAATCAGAAATGAATCATAAAAAATTTTCTGCAATCACTTGAAAATAAATAAGAAATCTTGAACAATTGTTTCAAATTTCGTACTTTCAAATAATTATAAAATTGTCTAGTTTTCCAAATTCTGAAACTACTACTGAAAATTTTTTAATCATCAAAGAATTACTTTTCAAAAAGATTTTAAGAAAAGATTGTCAAAAAAATGTATAAATTTTCAAAAGTCCACACAATTTGCAGAAAATGTGAGAAATTTTAACCCTGTAAAAAAACTTCAAAAAAGTAAAAAAATGTTGTCGGCTAATACAGAACAAAACTAATGTCAATAAAAAAACATGATTGGTATCATGGTGACCGAAGAAGTATTATAAACAATTATGTAACAAAAATTATTGATATCCAATTGTCGGCCAAACCCTCAAATTTTGAAGCAAAAATTTATCCTGCCATACCTACTAAAATGTCATAAAAGACACAGAGTCATAGTGGTATAGCTCGAATTCATATTTACATTAGTCCTACACAAAAAAGTAACAAAAAGACCCTCATTTTCTTGATTTTACATTTTTATTGGCTATTTTGAATGTATTTTCGTGCAGAAATAGGTTAGTAAATTATACCTACTTATTTCTGCACGAAAATGCATTCGCATTATACTGATAAAAATGTGAGCATTCGTTTCTATCGTGATTATGCAGATTATATATACTCTCTATCGGCTAGAAAATTCTTCTACTCTATGTGATTGTCAAATTTTTCAATATCATGTTTGAAAAAAAAATTATAAACAATATGAAAGTATTGCTAAAAACTAAAAATAACGGTTTAGGTTTTCCATCTGAACCTTACGATTATGATTATTATTACTACTATTACTGCTATTATGTTTTATAATTATAAAAATGTTTTTTAATAATATACAAATATTTTGTCAAATTCGAGTTGTTAAATTAATGGCATAATTTTTGGACTTAACATTTTTTTTAATAATGAATTTTAACAATATAAGGTTACCGTAAATTATTTTTTCAGGTTATACTCACAATTCTTTTTTTCCTTTATTGAAAAAATTATCTGGCAGTTCTAGTGGCGAAAATATGCATAAATGGGCAAAAAATGCATGATTTGATTTTTAATTTGATAATAAAATTTGTGAAAATTAAATGTTGACAAATTTGTCAACTGTTAAATGTCTCAACTGTGTTGAGACTGGCCCATGCATTTCATAGTTTTTTAGGTCGCTGATCATGAATCTGAGGTCAAATTTGGAAAATTAGTTTGTTTAAACAATTCGTTTTAGCAATTATAAAAAAAATACTTACTAAGATGCATATGTTTTTGATGGTTTTTCAGGTCGCTGATCATGAATTAGAGGTCGAGTTTGGAAAATTATTTTATTAAAATAATTTGTATTAACAAATTATGAAAAAAATTAACTAAGATGCATATGCTTTTAATGGTTTTTCAGGTCGCTGATAATGAATCTGAGATCAAATTTGGAAAATTATTTCGTTTAAACAATTCGTTTTAACAATTATAAAAAAAACACTTACTAAGATGCATATGCTTTTCATGGTTTTTTAGGTCACTAATCATGAATCTTAGGTCGAAATTGCAAAATAATTTTGCTTAAACAATTTGTATCAACAAAATAATTTTGCGATTTAGACCTCAGATTCATGATCAGTGACCTAAAAAACCATGAAAAGCATATGCATCTTGGTGAATATTTTTTTTTCATAATTTAATAATAAAAATTGGTAAAACAAAATAATTATTCGAGTTTGATCTTAGATTCATGATCAGCGACCTGAAAAACCATGAAAAGCATATGCATCATAGTGAATATTGTTTTTTTTCATAATTTGTTAATACAAATTGTTTAAACAAAATAATTTACCAAATTTGACCTCGGATTCATGATCAGCGACATTTATAACCATGAAATGCATAGCAAGCCTCTCGGAACTATCTCATACAATTGTCCGAGAGAGTTCCGATACTAGGGTGAATGGATCCCTACTAACTTTGATTCTTATAAGGACTTTATAAGTGTACTTATAAGACCTTATAAGGTTCTAATAACGAGACCTCATAAGGGCCTTCTAAGATTTAAAATATCCTATAAAGATTCTGATCCTTATAAGATTGTCTTATAAGGATTCTGATCCCTTATAACATTCTTATAAGGTCTCTTTATAAGAACCTTAAAGTCCTCGTAAGAAATCTAAAATCTTATAAGGCCCTTATAGGGTCCTTATACGAATCGAAGTTAGGAGGGATCTTGAATTAAAAATGAACGCTTTGCTAATATGAATGAAAATATGCCGCCCAAAGTTGATAAATGGAAAAAAATATTCATCATGAATGATTTTATGTTTCAATCAATTTCTCATTTCAATTTTATTTATTTATTTATTTTTTTTCGCATTTTCTTTATCTGCGAAAATATTGCCGATATTAAAAAGTGTTTCACTGTTCGAATAAAGTAGAGTATAAAATTTATTCAATATATCTTAGACCCTAAATCAACTATGTTCTGCATCAGAACTTTGTAATCATTACTTATTATTATTATTAAAAATAAATTTTCAAACAACTTTTTCTTCCTGGCTTTTTTTCACACGTTTCATACATACACCTTTTACGTCCTGTTGGAAAAGATATGGATATTTGAAAGGAAATATCTGCATGATTACATTTTTTTGATGAAAATTAAATTTCAGATTACTTTTTCTCACTGGCTTTTTTTTATACGTGTCATAGATATAGATTTTATGTCCTTTTCAAAATGATATGGATATTCGAATGTAAAATCTTCGCATAATAAGATTGTTTACTGTAAAATCGATTATACTGAATTACTTTTTCTTCCTGGCTTTCTTTTTACACGTGTAATGGATATTGATTCAACGTCCTTTTCAAAAAGATATGGATATTGAAATGTACAATTTTCGCATTATAAAATTCTTTTTTATTATAATAGATTTTTCCAATTACTTTTTTTTCTGGCTATCATTTATATACGTGTCGTAGATAAAGATTTTTTTAGATAAAGATTGAAAACGATATAGATATTTAAAGGGAAAATCTTCGCAGGATATATTTTTTTTCGTAAAAATTGATTTTCAAATGACTGTCTCTCTTTGCCTTTTTTGTCACACATGTCATAGATATAGATTTTATGTCTCTTTGAAAAAAATATAGATATTCAAAAGGAAAATCTTAGCACGATAAGATTTTTTTCATAAAAATTGATTTTCAAACTACTTTTTCTTCGTGGCTTTTTTTTTACACGTGTCATAGATAATCCCTTTGCGTCCTGTTAAAAACGATATGGATATTTGAAAGGAATATCTTCGCAGGATTAGATTATTTGATGAAAATTGAATTTCAAATTATTTTCATTTTTAGCTTTTATTTTTTACACGTGTCATAGATATAGATTTTACGTCTTTTTCAAAACGATATGGATATTTGAATGTAAAATCTTCGCATGATAAGGCTTTTTCTTGAAAATTGATTTTCAAACTAATTTTTATTCGTGGCTTTTTCACAGGTGTCATAGATATTACATTTACGCCCTGTTGGAAACGATATGGATATTCGAAAAAAGGAATCGTCGCATGTTTTAATTTTTTTAATTACAATTGAATTCCAAATGACTTTTTCTCATTGGTTTTTTTTCACACGTGTCATAGATATTTCCTTTACGTCCTGTTGAAAACGATATGGATATATGAAAGGAAAATCTTCGCAGGATGAGACTTTTTCAATGAAAATTAAATTCCAAATTTATTTTTATTTCTAGCTTCTATTTTTTACACGTGTCATAGATATAGATTTTACGTCTTTCTAAAGCGATATGGATATTCGAATGTATAATCTCTGCATGATAAGGTTTTTTCTCAAAAATTGATTTTCAAGCCACTTTTTCTTTGTGGCTTTTTGTTCACAGGTGTCATGGATATTACTTTTACGTTTCGTTGAAAACGATATGGATATTCGAAAAAAAAATCGTCGCATGTTTACCAGGTGTACTCCTAATTAATTTCCGGTTTTTTTGCAAATAAAACACATAATTCCAAAAAAACCGTAACCTTTATTTTATTCAAAGTATTTTCCATCGCTTTCTACACATTTTTCCCACCTTTCTGGTAAATTGTGGATACCACGCCAGTAAAAATCATTGCCTTTGGAGGTGAACCACTCGGTGAGCCATTTTCGTACATTTTCGTACGAGTCGAAGCGCTGCTTAGAAAGGGCATGGCCCAACGAGGCAAAGAGGTGGTAGTCGGATGGCGCCAGGTCTGGTGAGTAAGCCGCATGATCAAGCACTTCCCACTTGAGCCTTTCCATCGTGTCACGAACGACTTTCGACTTATACGACGGCGCATTGTCGTGGAGCAAAATCACCTTCTTCTGTCGTTGTTGATATTCTGGTCGGTTTTCCACAATGGCTCGGCTCAAATCTTTCATTTGCTGTTTGTAGCGAACGGCATTCACAGTTTCACCAGGTTTCAGCAGTTCACAGTAGATAACACCGGACCGGTCCCACCACACACACAGCATGACCTTCCGCCGACCGTGACGATTTGGCCGTGCCGTCGATGTCGATGCTTCACCTGGACTCACCCACGATTTGTTGCGCTTAGGGTTCTCCAGGAAAATCCACTTTTCATCACCAGTAACAATACGATGCAGGAAAGACTTTCTTTTGTATCGTTGAAGCAGCATTTCACAGGTCACTTTTCGATTCTCCATTTGTCTCTCGGTCAGTTCATGGGGCACCCACTTTCCACACTTCTGAATTTTTCCCATGGCTCGCAGACGTTTGGAAATTGCTTGCTGTTGGACTCCCAACGCATCTGCAAGCTGTCGTTGCGTTTGCGTGTTGTCTTCATCTAATAATGCTTGCAATTCGGCGTCATCGAACGATTTTCGCTTGCCGGAGCGTGCGGCGTCGTTCAGGTCGAAATCTCTATTTTTGAACTGTCGAAACCATATTTCACATGTTCGAAGTGTTAATGCACGACCACCATAAACTTCCACAAGCGCACAGTGGCTCTCGGACACTTTTTTCCCCTGATTGAACATGAAAAGCAATGCATGGCGCATATGCTCAAAATTCGGTACAAAATTCGACATTTTTGAAACGCAATAAAAACTTACTGGAAGATTTTTTCGAGAAAATGTCAACGCAGTTCAATCACTCGATATGACTGAACAAAATGACATATGGTATGTGTTACCAACAGCGGTACAAAACAGAACGCCATCCATTGAAAGAACCGGAAATTACTTAGGAGTACACCTGGTAGATTTTCTTAATGAAAATTGAATTCCAAATTATTTTTATTTCTGGCTTATATATTGTACACGTGCCATAAATATAGATTTACGTCTTATGGAAAACGATGTGGATATTTGAATGAAAAATCTCCGCAAGAAAAGATTGTTGTCATCAAATTGATTTTGAAACTACTCTTTCTTTTTAACTACTTTTACTTTT
Organism: Platygaster robiniae; assembly: GCA_028476575.1. Classification (NCBI taxonomy): domain Eukaryota; kingdom Metazoa; phylum Arthropoda; class Insecta; order Hymenoptera; family Platygastridae; genus Platygaster; species Platygaster robiniae. The sequence continues at coordinate 1,733,687 of CM052022.1, forward strand.
TTTTTTTACACGTGTCATTGTTATTTTTTTTACGTCCTTTTGAAATCGATATGGATATTCGTAAGGAAAATCTTCGCATGATCAGTTTTTTTTAATGAACATTGAATTCTAAATTACTTTTTCTCATTGGTTTTTTTTCACACGTGTCATAGATATAGATTTTACGTCCTTTTAGAAACAATATAGATATTCGAATGTAAAATCTTCGCATGATAAGATTTTTTTCTTGAAAATTGACTTTCAAATTTCTTTTATTTTCTGGCTTTTTTTTCCACGTCTCATAGTTATGGATTTTACGTCTTTTTAAATACGATATGGGTATTTAAATGTAAATTCTCCGTATTATGAGATTTATTTTTATGAAAATGGATTTTTTTCCTTTACTTATTTTTCTGGCTAGCATTTTTCACACGTGTCATAGATATAGATTTTATGTCTCTTTGAAAAAGATATAGATATTTAAAAGGAAAATCTTAGCATGATAAGTTTTTTTTTATTAAAATTGATTGTCAAACTTCTTTTTATTTGCGGCTTTCTTTTCACACGTGTCAAAGATATTTCTTTTACGTTTAAAGGAAAATATAGCGTCTAAAGTTAATAATTATGAAGAAAATATTTATGATGAATAATTTTATATTCGAATCAATTTTTTATTTTTTTTTATTCATGTATTTATTGTTCTCGTATTTTCTTTATCTGCGAAAATATTATCGATTTTCAAATAGTGTTTTACTGTACGAATAAAATAACGTTAAAATTTATTCAATATTTCTTAAAACCCTAAATCAACTATGTTCTGCATCTAATCTTTGTTATCATTACTTATTATTATTATTATTATTATCAATTAACTTTTCTGACATACATATTTCTTAATAGAAATATATTTTTACGAATGCGAGTTTATAAACTACTGAAACTATTTTTTAGGTTTAAATTTTTATGACAATAAATTTCAACGATACAAAGTTTTTTTGAATTTGATCGTTTGTCTCCCTGTTAGACTCTTTATATTTAGTAACTTGACCGAGAGGAAAGATTCTCTCTTTGAATATAATTCTTTAGAAGTCAGGTAACGGCTGTCAACGTGCAGCACTCGTGCACAAATGAACAAGTTATTTATTCTAGAAAAATCTAGATGCTCTCTTGTAAGTAGAAGAGCTATATGTTTTTATTTTGACTCCGAGAGTGTGAGATCTCGTCCGGAACTGAATGAACATAAAGTTCGTCTGCCATTGGTACCTCGTCCTCCCCTGAAAAGGGGCTTTTGGACGGCTTGAGACTATGCTCAAGAAAGACCCAGTCGCTATAATAATATTTGTATGCTCCGGAACGGAGGAAAAGCTCACATCTCTATCGTCACAAAGTGACTATTTTATTTTTAATTTCGAAGAGCCTTGTGTCGACGTCGGGACCGAACCGCTCTTATCCTGCAGAGGGCAAGCATCATTTCTTGGAGTTACCATTTTTAGTGGCACAATATATCAGGCCACTAAATAGTTGCACAAGCAGTGACGGGACAATGAACAAGTCATTCAATCATCCACGTATTTCAGTCACCGCGTGTGCGGAAACAATAATAAATAATAAAAACTGTTATCAAATTATTAAAGTTTGATTAATCGTTTTGTTTTTCATTTGTTTTCAAATATCGTTAGTTCAGGGCTCAAAATGGAAGAATATATTTCATATTATGTGAATATAAACTGACAAAAAAAATCCTTAAACAAAAGTAAAATTTGACCACAGCGTAAACAAAGCAGAATAACAATCTTGCAATGTGCGAATCAAAGAAATCAGTGTACTTATCTCAACTTTATCGGAGAAATTCCTTGGTTTTGCTCGATTTCGTCCATGGTCAAACTCAATTGTCATAACTCGAACGTGTTTGTAAACAACTATCACCTGTCACTTTTCAGTATCTTCACCTGTGGCTTTCTGGGCTTTCTTTAGATGTATACCCAGTGCACAGGCCTGAAGAGGTAGAAAGAAAGTCATCAAAATTGATGATTTTTTAATTTTTTTCAGTTTTTGACGTTTTTGAAAAGTATTTAAACAATAATTTGTAAATTTTTCTCCCGGGCCCGGATTCTCTATCAGAATACTGCGAAACATCTTACGCCATCTCTTAGAAAACGTTTTAGATGCACATTTTTTAGCGCCCGAAGAAAACCGAGTGAATCCGAAGTATAATGTGAAACTCCGAAATGGACGAAAATCGTGACGCTCTTGCGTCGAATTTCAAAATACGCGACGCTCATTGGCTGCCGAACGTGAGAACAATGAGAGAGCGAGAAAAATCGACGCGAACCCTAAATTTTACAGAAAAGAAAAGAGCTGACTTTCTCGTATTTATTACCCGACAAAAAAGTTCAACTGAACTTTTCGATAATGCTCAATCTGAATAACTCTATACATAGTTTTAAAAAATTAAAGAAAAATTTCAAAAATCTCTAAACTCCACCTAAATCAGAGCAAAATCCTAAATCTTCATTCCATCAAATAAATAATTTGCTTGAAATCGAGGTTTTCAAATTGTCAGCAACACCTGTTTAACAACATGGAAACTTTTTTTTTCAGGTCACGTAAAGTACGTTATCTCCCTTGATAATCAAAACATCGGTAATCGGTCTCGTTTTACGTGATCGCAATATTTTGAAAAAAAAAAAAAAGGTAAAAATATTAGGCGTAGAAAAAATTGATAACGTTTTTTGAGTCACGTAGAGATTTGTATCTTTGCACTCGTCTGATAAAGAAATATAATTTGATTGAAGTTAAGAATACATTTTTGATTGGTCATAGTGATTGAAATGAAAAGTCAATAAAAAACGTTCGAGATGATGATGCAGTAATTTTTAAAACAAACAATTATCCAGTTCTTAAGTGATTTTTTATACTTTGTAGTTCTTGCAAAATCTGTACATTTTTTCTGAAAATGGAAACAATATATTTTCTTGAGACAAGTCAATCCTAAAATAGAAAAATTGATGTTCTTTTTCGAAATTCTATCGACAGATGGAATAAAACAGAACCATAGAAATAATTTATTCATTTTTTTTATGATTTATCGAAAAAAATCGATTTTTCAAAATTTATCGCTATTCTAGTTTGTCAATGACTGCCTTCCTTGGCAAAAGCCCAGATTTTTCATCTCGACCAACAGTGCGAAAAAAACGAAGTTATTGCCGAGTATTAAATAATAGTTTATGAAGTTTTAAATGATGACGTTTGCAGCTCACACGGTATTGAACCGGAAATTTCTAGAAGAAACAATTGCACGATAAAAAGCATATTTCGATAAATTAAAGTAGTTTGCGTCACGCTATTACGCAAGTCACGAAAATAAACATGTTTTTGCGGATCTATGAAAAAATATTTGAAATTTATTATTTCATTTTTGAAGTTGTTTAATTTTCAGAGAATATCTGATTATTCCTGGGAATATTCAATGTTTCGGAATTGCGAATTTATAAGTAAATCTCAGTTGAGTTTCGAAAATGTTCAATTTTTTTGAAGGAGAAACAATATTTATGGCATTTGAGAATGATATCAAGAAACTGGTTTTTCTGGGTTTTAAGATACAGAGTTTTCTCAATTTTCTAACTTATGCATTTGTTCTTTGGCAAAAGAACATTGTTTCTGGATTTATTGTTTATGAAATATTGAATTTTGAAAGAAACGAGATTTATGTTGTGCAAAAAAGAAATTTTTTCCATTAATATTGAAAATAGAAAAGAAATTTTCAAGAGTTCATACTCGAAAAAGAAAGATTTATGTATCACTAAAAAATTAGTTTTGAAAAAAAAAATTGAAATGTCGTTCAATTTTCTATGTCAGAGAAAACCTGAAATTTTGTAGGAATATACAATAATAAAGGACTGAAAATTTACAAACATTTGGCATCAGTTTTAAAAAAACTCTAATTCTTTCGAAGTAATGAAATTCCTTGCAACTGAGAATGATATTGAAAAAATCGATTTTCTTGAGTTTAGAATAATGAAGAGTTTTTCTGAAGATTTTAACTGAAAATACTTATTTTTGCGAAAGTGATTCAATCGTGAAATTTTCTGTGTTAAACGAAGTTCTTCTTCTGCAAAATTATAATTATTTCTTCACATTAAAAAACGTACTTATTTTTAACGTTATAAACATAATTTTAAATACGAAACTAGAAAAAAGAACAATGATTATTTATAAATTTCTATTTTCAATAATCACGGAAAGCGAAAAAAGCCATAAGTAGTATAATCCGTGTTGATCAGACGAAACAGCTTGTTCTATCCATAGATAATTCATTTTTTTCTTTTTATTCTTTTTATTATTTAAACACAGAATTCGAAATCGCATATTCAAGAAAATCGGAAAAAATGGCCAGAGTTGGCTAAAAATATACCCAAAGTAAGAAAGTTCAAGTACAAAGTGTAAAGATTGGAAAATTTTTATTTCCTCTATTTTTATCTGTAAACGCATTAATAATAAGAATTCTTATAATGAATGTTGAACAAGGATAATGGAAGATAATTGAAATTAGAAAAATTTTTTGAAAACAGTGAATATTCAAGAAAAAATCATAAAATCTAAACACTTTTAATTTTTAATCAGGGTTGACATTGACTCAAAAATTTGAAAAATATAGAATTTCTTTATATGAAACTCGAAAATTCTCTATTCGAAATACACAAAAAAACTATAAGGAGAACAAATTTCTAGAATTACAATTTCCAGCATACAAAATGTTTTACTTTTGAATTACTAAAATATGATATAAATTTCAAAACTAATATAAAAGAGTTTTGAATTTAAGTAGAAATTTCCCAAAACTCAATAATCAATATAAAAAAAACCTGAAACTACAAAATGTATTTTTTTGCTGGAATCTAAAAAATATGACACTGTTAAACGCCAAAATGAGAAAATTTCAAAGTTCAAAAAATTTTTAAGCCATTTTAAAATTATTTCATTTTTGGTATCAAAAATATTAATTGATTTTAATCTTCACTACTAATGAATCAGTTAAGCAAATACAATTTTCTTAATAGAAAACAAAAAATTTCAAAAAGAACAAATAAAATGATAATTAAAAAAAATAATTTTTCAACATTACATTATCTATCCTCCACGATGTCATTGTTTATAATATTGACTTTTAGTTTATATATTCACCACTTTTAAGGAACGAAAGACTTAAAATTATCCAACATATTAATTTACAATTATTTTGATGACGTAAGTTTCACTGAGAAAAAAATCTTGTACTTTCTGCCATATATATTGTACTTTTTACAATACTATTGCGATTTTTACAATATCATTGTCTTTCTTACAATTATTGTAAAAACTAGAATATTTATTTTACTTGTTACAGTATTGTACAATAAAACCGCTATTAATGTAAAAATTACAATATGTCTGCCAGTTTTTACTATATGATTTCGGGTAATTTAAAATCTTAAAATACAAATTTTACTATACAAACTGTAATTTTTACTATACATGGCGAAAAAAATGAATTACATTTCGTTTTTCCAGCTTTTTCAAAAACTGTATTATATTACAATATGATGCACTAGAAACCTAGAAAGTATACAAAAATATTGCAAAAAGAACCTACACAGATCTGCATACTGAAAAAACTGTATGGAATTTTCAAAAATCTGGATTAATAGGAATTACAATATGATATTGCAATAAGTACAAGAAGTATAGTCGAAAACGAAATATGTCGAGGAGTTTTCACAACAAAATATATCTATAACTACAATATCATTCGACAATATTTACAATATGAATTACAAAAATTGCTACATCATCCAGCAAAAAGTACAATATGTCAAAGTGACTCCCATTTACTATACAATATTGTGATAATTACTATCTTTTTTTCTCAGTGTCGTAGACATGTAATTCATTGATTTAGGAATATTACCAGTTTCAAGGATATTGTCTATTTTGTTGAAAAAAGTCTCAAAAAAGTCTCGTCAAAATAATCAAAACGCGTCAAAAACATGTAACTATTAAAAAAATATAATACCAATAACTGAGATATCGACTGGAAATACATACACAAAAAAAATTTTATAGGCTTGCAATTTTCAGAATATCCCTTCAGAACATGTTCTCTAACAATGTCAAAAAAATGTTCATACCCAACTGTAAAACATCCAAGTTGTTTTGGTTCTTCCATTTAATCTTGGGAAGTTTAATCGAGTTTTGTTAGCGCGAAATAAACTCTCCCTCGATCGAAAGCACCAGGTTCCTTTCTCTCGGAAGTGAAAGAGACGGCAGGGGTTGAAGTGTTTGACGAGCTATTGTTATTTCACCATTTCTCTAAGAATATAAACCTTGTCACGACCCAGGCTCTGTACACGATTGATTTTCTATGTATTTTACGACCTTTATAGTCGAGAAATGCAGTCTGTGTATTTCCAATCTCCTCATACAAAGGCTAATTAATATTTGTCAGATGACTAAATACGTACACTGTTTCGAACATTGCCCTAAGATCTGAAAAGAAGCGTCCAGTTTCGGAATTGGTGAATAATTTTAGATAACAAAAATTCAAGATGAAAGTAGATATTATCAAATCATCATTTCATTATTTATCTTCTTGAAATTGTTTTCAAAATTGTTTTATTTACAGAGTTCTATCAAGCCGCAAATATTTTTGAAGGTAAATAAAATTTAGAGTGAAAGACGTTCATCCCAAAGCTTAAAAATTCGTCTTTGTTCGTGAATCTCACGCGCAATTGAACCATATTAGATCTTATTGTGACGATTTTTCTTTGTGAGTGTGGTTGAATCATATTTGTGTGCCTTCGATGTTTTCAGCACTTTTAATTAATTCCGGGAAACTGAGTCAAGTTAAAATTCAAACAGATTCGAACGTGTTGAATTTGTTCATTTGTCACTTGAGTAGGCTCTTTCAAACTTCGCAAATGTTCTGTTTTGAGAAGAATTCATGTTTGATGTAGGAAATTCGAAATTCAGTTTTCTGATAAGGAAAATCTTGAATGTTTTAGGATCGAGAAAATCTGAAAATGAAAACTTTACTATACAAATCGTAATATGTACCATACGTTTTTTCCACGTTTCCTAAGGTCAGCCAACTGGGAACAGGTGGCGACTGGATTTTTTTCTCGCCCGCAATTTATTTACACATGCATTAAAATACAAAAACTGCATTACTTTTTTCCAACTTTTTCGAATACTGTATCATATCACAATATGATGCACACTGAGAAAAAAATATAGTAATTATTACAGCACTGTATAGTAAACGGGAATCACTCTGAAATATTGTGCTTTTTGCTAGATAATATATCGATTTTTGAAATAACGTACTGTAAATATTGTCAAATTATACTGTAGTTATAGATATATTTTGCTGTAAAAACTCGTATACATCTTCCGTTTTCTACTATACTTCTTGTACTTTTTGCAATATCATATTGTAATTCGTATTAATCCAGATTATTGAAAATTCCCTACAGCTTTTTCAGTATGCATATATGTATAGGTTTTTTTGCAATATTTTTCTATACTTTCTAGGTTTCTAGTGCGTCATATTGTAATATGATACAGTTTTCAAAAAAACTGGATAAAAGTAATGCAGTTCATTTTTTTCGACATGTATGGTAAAAATTTGCATGTCAAGATTTAAAGTTTCCCGAAATTATACAGTAAAAACTGGCATACATATTGTAATTTGTACATTAATAGCGGTTTTACTACATTATTGTAGAAACTACAATGATATTGTAAAAATTGCAATATTATTGCAAAAAGTACAAGATTTTCGTCTCAGTGCACTCGAAATCTAGAAAGTACACAAAAATGTTGCAAAAAGATCCAATACAGATCTGCATACTGAGAAAGCTGTATAGAATTTTCAAAAATCTGGATGAATAGCAATTATATGATATTGCAAAAAGTACAAGAAGTATAGTAGAAAACGGAGGATGTAGAGGAGTTTTTACAACAAAATATATCTATAATTACAATATCATTTGACAATATTTACAAGTTATTTCAAAAACCGATGTACAATTTAGCAAAAAGTACAATATGTCAGAGTGATTCCCATTTACTGTACAGTATTGTAATAATTACAATATTTTTTGCATCCCAAACCATTCAGGGTTTTTCGCAAAGGTGGCCAACCCCATAAATCCTCGCCAAAAAAACCCCACCCCAAAAAAATCCCATCTCCGACACCGCCGCGCACATTTCACTCTTCGCTGCCAAAAACTTGGCAAAAACAATCCCAACCAATCCGGTTTTTTTTCTCCCCATCAATAATCATTCCTCCTCACCGCGAAATCATTAGTCACTTCTAAAATCATCGATGAACCCGATTATCGGCCTCACCGCAAAAATTATTGCGTCCCCTGGAAAAATGGTCTCCCCCCGTCCCCCCACCTTCCCCTCGGCCTTGTAAAACGAGCAATAAAATTCGCGTTTGTCGGGCAACAATCGCATAATTCTCGCTCGGCTTTATTGTTTGCAAAATGATAAGCCCGGTTTAACAAATACGACCGATGTTGGGAGGAAAAACCGAGAGCGGTGCCAAGCTGGCTGCTATTGAAAGAGGCTCGTCAACAAGATCGGCGATTTTTCGTCTCGGTGGGGATATCTAGTTTATAAGTAACATCAAAGTTCGCCTTAGGCTTTATAGTCGCGAAACGGTGCATTGACAGTTCCACAGCTCTCGAAACTTTGCACTCCACATTGTGTCGCGAATCGTCCATTGTTTAAACAAAAAAAAGTTTGAATTTTCTTTCATTTCTTCCCTATTTCGGAATGTTGCTTGTCGATTCGAACCGAGGCTTACTTAAGGTGTCGCCTTAAATTTGAGTTTTCGTGATTGGGGAGATGACTTAGTAGCGAGTAGGAGTTTGAAGAAGACTTTTTTGGAAATTTTTGGGAGTGAATTGTTTTTGAAAATTTCGGGGACGGTTTTGTCAGGAGGAGATTTGGCGAGTTCCTGGACCATTTTGGAAGGGAGGTTTCGTGTTAGCGATCGTAAGTTGACTTTTTTTTGTTTTGGATTCTGGGAGGAAATCGGAAAGAAATGTTTCTTTGGGGTTTTTGGAAAAAGATGAAAATAGAAGGGTTATGAGGGTTTGAAGTTTTTGATCGGTAGCGTAGCGGGGCAGAGTCTGGCGCTTGGTAACTTGATAATTTTTGAATTTTGAAGATAATGGATGAGGGAGATTCAGCTTAAAAAACTTCATTTTATGATTGTAATAAGATTCTCACAGTAACAGAACATTTCGTAAATTTTCCCTCCAACTTTTTGCTTACGTTGTTATAAAACTTTTTAATTATTCCAGCGTTTAATTGAAAGTATCTTCAATTTACTTTTTAGGCTCTTAAAAATTTTCAGATTAAACTTTTAGGCATAAGACTTTTATACGTGACATTTGAAGCACTCTAAACATTTAAATGACACTCTACTTTTTACTCACAATTTTTTTACTCCAAAGTAGCAAAAAATTCAACTAATCCTACTACAAATAAAATTGTAGGTTTTCAAACTTGATGTTACAAGAATGTCAAGGTTATTTTATTCCTCGAAGTGGAATAAATTTTTCAGCTAACCAGTGTAAACTTTTGTTGCACAAAACTGCAATTAACTGCAGTTAATTATTTTCAATGAAATATATAATTACAGAGCATGTTATATCTGTATTTTTACAGTCATATGAAAATTACAACGAATTATTCTTTTATGATACGAGAAAATTATTATATATTTAACATGAATTTCTCCACAGCAAAAAAACAAAAAACGCTGTAAACTAATGAAATTCTTCGATTTATAAACACGCAAATATTTCTGTAAATATGATCGAAGAAACATTTCAATTTTCTTCGCTTGAGACACACGAGGAACTGTGATAATGATATCTACGATTTGAGATTTGGCAGTCTTGTCAAAAGTAGTTGTAAATTTAACGATGTATGTAATGTACAACATCAAATTCTTATATAATATAAAGATAATATACAAGGTCGCAACTTGTATTCATACAAATAATGAACAATAGGAATAATTTTTGATATTTTATGAAAATATATAGTATGGATATCGATACAAGGACGGTGTGATTGAACCGGATAAAAATAAATTTTGGCTGACGAAAATTGCCTTAAGATTTCTAATTTCAGACGACCATTCGATCTTGATTAGATTCTGTGTGTCACGAACTTTGCCTTTTTTTTAATTCACTTTCTAATTGTTAATGATAGAGAGAATCTAAGAAATGAAGGTGTATTGAACGAGTAATTGTTTGGCGTTCATTTAATTTCGGTTTTTTTTTTTTTTTATCGAAATTTTTACTAATTGTTTTCATCAAAGGTGAAAATTTTGTACCTGTACCACTAAAATCAAGAAATGAAACAATTTTTGATATTATATGTAATACAGCAATGAGTTCTTGCAGTGATTCACAGAAAAGGACAAATTTTTTATTTTTTCGACTATCAACATTTATTAACCTCACTTACTTTATTCAGGTGATAAAAATGTTCATTATTTTTCTGATTGTCTTCGTTATCATGTTTTTTTTTTTATTTTTTTTCGAAATATGTAAAATGTTTTTTTTATTTTTTAAGAAAAATGTTGGAACTTGAGAAGAATTAATTATTACGAAATTCATAAGAGTTCAAACGTATTTTCATCAAATTAGAAAAATTTTAACCAGTTCGTGTGTTATTTAAAAATGATGAAAAACGTAAGAACATTCAAAATTAGAACGATTGTCAAAAATTAGGAAAATTCATAAAATCGAAGATTTTAATAAATTTCATACATTCTGTCTATTATAATATTTTTTCGAAATAGGCATTAGAATGTTGGTATCATTTTCCAATGAAAATCTGAAAAATGTGAACATTATCGAATAATTAGAAAAAATCTTTTTAAAAGGTACAAATTTTGATAAAATTTAGAAAGTTCTGTGTACAAAGTTTATATTATGTGAGAAAATTTGAAAATATTGAAAAATTATCAAGCATTATAAGAATTAATGATTTTCAATACTTTAAACAGATTCAAAAAATGAGTTTTTATAGAAAACAATCATAACTTTTGTAGGTACTCTTCATCAGCATAAATTTCATCGAAATATTGGTGTTTTTTTTAACTTTTTAAAAAAATTTTTAAAAACTTGAAAAATATAGAAATTATAAAAAATTGTAGAAGTTGAACGAATTCTCATTAAATTTATAAAAGTACTGAAATGTCCGAATTAGGTTTGAAATTTTACAAATCTCTGTAAATTCAAGAAATATGATGATTTCAATGATTGTCAACAATTTAGAAAATTTTCAAAAAAAAAAAAAAAAAAAGAATTTAAGACGAACTTCATGAGTTATGTTAATTGTATTCTAGATCATATTTTTTCGAAGTATATTTTTCAATAAAAAGTTAAAAATGTCAAAAAGTGTTGAAGATTACGAAAATCTGAGAATAGTTCGAGCCAAGTTTCTTCAAATTTAAAAATTTTTGAAGATCGTAAGTAGGTTTCAGTGTTCGAAAATTTTACAAAATTGAAAAGACCTTGAAAATTTCAATGATCGCTAATAATTCTACAAATTTCAAAAAAATGTAGAAAATGTCAAATTGAGTTCATAAATTTTGTAGATTACAGCTATTGTTATATTTCCTTCAAGTGTGTGTGATACTGTTGTATCTTATTTCAAAAAAGTTTTTTAACTCGATTATTTAAAAAAAATAACAAGAAAATCTAATAAAGTTTGGAAAATTTCGAGTTATTAGTATAATTTTGGAAGTTCAATGTTTCGCAAAATAAATATAATTAAAATTTTCATACGTACATAGTATATAATTTAAAGAAATTCGAAAAACTGAAAAATTCGGAAAATATTCATGAATTTTACAAAGTATAAAAAATATTGAAAATCTCGTAAATTTACAGGAACAGTAAAATAAACTTCAATTTTTTCAATCAAAAAATGTTTTATCAAACCAAATTGTCCATCATTTTGAAAATATTCATAAAAATCTAGTTTTTGATCAAACGTTAATAAATTTTGTAAATTATAAAAAGTTCTGAGGATTCAGTAGAACTACAGTTGATAAATTGATTTTCTGTTTTTTAGTCCATTAAAATCTATCAAAATCACAGAAAATTATACAAACGTTGATTCAAGTGCCTAGTTTTCCAACTGTGAAGAATCTGACGTAAAGTTTTCATATTCCAAATTTACTAGATATTTCAATGTCGCCTTACTTAGATCTCAAGACTTTTTCACAATTATTTGGAAAAAATGGTACTTCACTCCTCACTTTCAAACTCTGTATAAAAATTGGCCATATTTCCCTTTTATTTCTAAAATTCACCAGAAATCTGAGTTTTTTTCAATTTTCCATCCCATAATCATCTTCTTTCTCAATAATTCATCGGAAAATAATAATTTTCACTCTCCAATCACCACAAAATGCTCGCATTTGACGCACTCTTTTCTCGGAAACGCCGCGAGGTGATTACAAGTCGGCGATTAGAAAATACATAACGAACATTTTCTTCCCCATCTCGCGATGACACATCTGAAACGTACGCAATAAAATTTTTTTTTGCGAATAACGCTTCGTTCGACATGTTATGATTTCGATTACATCGATGTCAGAGGCTAAAAAATCATCGTCCCAGGAATTGATTCGAAAAGATAGCGCGATTTCGCGCCGCGCGTGCTACAATTTAATGACGGCGATTTCAATTACCGCGATCATGTAACGCATCGACTACCCGCAGCGAAAACAACAAAAACCAATTTTCCTTTCCGATTGCGCAAATGATATTTCCATGAGCGCGAATCAAACTCAGATTTATTTAAATCGAGTAATCGAGGGACATTTCTCGCGCGTGTTGGACATGAGGAGTCATTTTGAAATTTCATTAGTTTTGAGATTTTGAAAAATTGCATCTTTTCCTCTGAATTTTGAACTCTACTTGAGCTTTTCCCGAAAGAATGTTATACATTTCTGAGACATTTTGTGTATTTATCACTTTTTTTGGAAAATATTGATTAAATCCCAGCTGAAAATATCCAATTGGTTTTCCGATTGATTTTCCAATTGGAAAGCTAAATGCAAAAAAGGCTATTTTTCCAATTGGTTTTCCCAGTTGGGTTTCTTAATTGGAAAATCAATGGGATATCTATTTGAAAATTCCGTCGGAAAATGTTCACAAACAAACATTTTTCAATCATATTTCCATTTGAAAAAATAGTTTTATTTGTGACATTAGTTTTTTTTGTTAAAAAATTGGAAATCTAAATAATTCTTTTAGTTTTTTTCCCATTCGGAACATCCATTGAAAAGTTTTAGTAGAGAACTTGATATTTAACTGAAAAATATTGATAAATTACACGAGTTTCAGGAATTTTTAGAAAATTTGTTGACAGTTAATTTGTTTCTTGGGTTTTTGGGGAATTTTATGGTTTTTTGAAATTCTTTTTTCAAATGAAACATGTCGAATTTTCGTACATTAAGGAAATTGTTAGAATAATTATTGAATATCATTAGATTATGAACGTCAATTATCAGTTTTCGGTGAAATTTATTAAAATATTAGATATATTTTTTTTTCAATAGCAAGTGAAAAATCATTTGATAATTTTACATTGTATTTCCTAACTTCGAATTTTCATTGAGCTTTTTTGAAAATATTATGTTTGCAATTTTTGGAAACTCGTGCGTATTTTCTAATATTTTTTGAAACTTTATAACTAACAGAAAAAAACGAGAAAAAAGTCAATTATTCTACGAGTTTAAAATGGTAAAATAACTTTTTTACAGTTTATTGTTTTCGGAGTTTTTTAGAATTTATACGAATTCATGATTTTTCTCTTAACATGAAAAATTTGTATACACTTCATTATTTGTTAAAATAAAGAGTCTATGAAAGTGAATAATCAATTGTGGAACTTTTCGAAAAAAAATTAGATTCCAGTGATCGTCGATTTTGATAAAAATCACTGAAAATTTAGAATTTTTAGGAATATTAATGGATCCACTAAGAAAAATCTGAGGAAGCAACTTATTTCGATTTTGTAATTTTCTAAACGACAGTGCAATTTCAAAAGTTGTATATTTTCAGAAAAGTACCTGAAAAATTCATAATTTTGATGAATTTTTATAGATATTCCAGTCTTACTCTTCGTATGAAAATTTTAATGAAAGAGATCATTTAGAAATAAAATACAGGTCTGATCGAAAAAGTAATAAAATCTAACAATAAATATAAATAATAAATATTGTAATTGGGAATAATTTTTGATTCATTTTCTTTGACAATATTGTGACCTTAAAAATTGTGAATTCTTGGAAGAATAACTAAAAATTTATATTTTTGTAATTTTCATGGGTTTAGTTGCTTTTCTCTTTGTACGGAAAATTTTTATAAATTGTAAAAAGATTTCAAAAATTGTTCAAAAAAAGTAATTAAATAACATGGAAGTTTTCAAACAATACTATGACTCCCAAAATTTTCAATTTGAAGCGATAAAATAGACTAAATGAAAAATTTCGAAGAATCTTTAGGAATTTAGGAGTTTGTTTCTTCATTTATAAATTTTCACAAACCAGATAGCTTATAAATATTACGTATTGGAGGAAGAAATGAAAAAAATAATGAAATCCACTCAACAGTATCGTGATTCTCATAATACTAAATTTTCAGAAAAACAGTGGAAAACGAAGAATTTCCCGCAATCTATGGATTTTCGAGGTTTTTGAAAATGAAATAAAAAAAAATTAAGAATTCTTCAAGAAAAATTAGGAATTTTCTAGAATCTTTACAGACCAATAATTGCAATGAATTAGATACATTTTCAAAATCCATCAACTTGAAAAAATGAGCATACTTTCATTGTTCGAAAATTTTCTGCCTTGAAAATTTTTTGCATGAATCGTTAAAGTTTGAATGCAACAATTTTAATGAACATCCTTGCAAAAGTTAATTAATCCTATAACAGTAAGTACATGATATTCGAATGATAACCCCTTTTGGAGAAAATCCTAGATCCACCAATGGCGACGATCATTTTGTAATTCGAACACGACCCCTAAGTTGTCACTCGATTAATACTGAAATCGCTGGAAAACTTTGTTAAGGTCATTGTGCTTAACCCTTTGTCACTTGCCACAATTGATATCATTGAGGATTCATAACAAAAACGCAACGTCTGCGACGTTAACCCTTCGCGATACCACATGGCACCGTTTCCTTGAGGAAATTACATCACATTGATGCGTTTCGCGTTGTTTGGTTTGTGATGATTGCGAATCGTAATTGTTATCACGTTTGTCATGAGAAAAGAGGTTTCGGTTCTTCTGTTGATAATCGAGTTGTTTATTAACATTATGCCCAGGGACGAAATAATTCGTAAAAAAGTATACCTTTTGTAATGAAAGTATGCATTTTTTTACATATTCAGATTTCAGAATATGGCGTCGAAGATGAAATTCAAGAATTCGATTTGTAGTTTTTACAGTATTCTATCTTTTTCATAAATTTTTACAGGTCTTCTTGAAGACTTGGAACTTCGCTGTAGCAGCCCTTTCTATCTAAATTTGTTTGCCTTGAGGTACCAATTTCACACTATTTTGTCTCAAAGTTTTGAGGTTTTCCGTTGTAATTGTTTAGAATATTTTATTCATAGAACTTCTCAACCTCCCCAAACTCAATTTCTTGTTTGATAAAAATGACTTCCAATTACACTTATTCCCCCCTTTCAATTTCTTATTCGAATACGATCCAACACTTCATCATAGTGGGAAGAAACCATAAATCATTCAGATTACAGCATCACACGTGCACAGTCACGATACCTATGCAAAAATCACGGAATTCCTAACTGAAGCATTCAGATTAATCGAGTCGAAGTGATAAAGTAATCGAATTAATTAAGGCCTGAGTTAGGGATGACGCTGCCGACTTTCCATATACAACGCGGCGTGATATCGCGTGGGGAAGTTTCATCGGCAATAAATTCATCACTAATTTGCACTTTCGTTCGCGATATCAATTAAAACAAAATGAGAGGAATAATCCCGAATGAGTCATTCTCGTAACCGCGAAAACACTATCAAATGAGAGAGTAATTGTAATTTTTACCTGTAACTTTTCTTACAAGTTCGACAGATTCGAGTGTTCCAAAAGACAGTTATGAAATGCCAGAACTGCAAAAGTTATTGGCATTTTTTCAATTTTCTTTCAAATTACACGATTAACTTTATGAACGATAAGTTTCGTCTCAAAAAAAAGTTTTCCCGTAAAACGGAACATGTTTTGTCTGGAGCAAACCGAAGGTGTTTTGGTGCGTCGAACTTTGGAATGACGACATTCGGCGGATACATTTCAGACGCGATTATTGCTATCGTATCGGTACTTTTCCGCGGGGGATCCTTGACCTTTCCAAAGAATCGAGCTCCGATAAAAGGGAAATTCTAGAAATGCTCCATTTTTGAGTCATGCGATCGCAGTGACATTTCATAACAAAACTTTTCGTTTTTCGTTTTTATCTCGAGTTCACGGTCTCCACCGATCGCGCCTTGCAGGACATTGACCCATTTACAATCACTTTTGAAAGAACACTTGGAAAAATTTCCATTTAGACATGAAAGGCAGACCCATGCACAGAAACCTGTATTTTTTGGGGGTGAGGGGGGGGGGGGGGGGGTTCAAATTTTATGTTGTACTTGTAGAATCACATGCGATTGAAATTGATTTGGTTTGACAATACATGGTCAATTCATAGTGATATAGATAATAAATGTAGATTAAACAAGTAAATAAATGAATTTATTAATCAATAAATAATCTTATATGTAAGCCAATATCGAAACATGATTTGTTTTCAACAACTTCTACTTTATATACTGAATCTTTGTTATGTTTTCAACAAATTTAACACAAGCAACTCAATAATTATGGGTACGCAATTGCTGAAATCACGTTTTTCATTGCTTTTTCACATTTCGATTTATAACGAATGCATGATTAAAAAAAGAAACACTTTCTATTACTACACTGTACACATATTTTATGATTTAAAGGGTTATACCACTTTTTTGAGGACGGTTTGGATTATTTTTTCATGTATATAGCACATCATTTTATTACATGGAAGTTATATAATTTTATAATCTACAAACATTATTTGATGAAAAAAATATCAACAAATGGTGGAGTTATGGCCCTTTCCCAACTTTGTTTTTAAGAGGCTTGCAGTGGCTGCAATGCAAATACAAAAAGTCAACTGAAATTATAATGTCCGAAAATGTTACATTTTTTAATGTAACGATAACGTAACGCGTTACATTAATTAACAAGTAACGATAACAGGAACGAGTTCCTTTTTTTGGTAACGAGTAACGAAAATCGTGTTATTCTTTTCACATCAAGTTTGTAGAACGTCTCGTAACTTTTAAAGAAATTTTTTGAAACTTAGATATAAGTAATTTTGTAACTCCCTTATTATGAGATGAAAATTGTATAATTTTAAACAATTAACGTTATTTTATGAATACAGAAAAAAAATCAAATACGAAAAATACTAGACATTATTTACTTTTCTTTTAAAAGCTTTTAGATTCTTCGGAAATTTCTGTAATTCCAGAAATCGAGAAACCTCATAATATGTGTATAGGAAACCATAAAAATACTAGAAAAATGTTTGTATTTTAAAAATCTGTTAAAAATTCAAAAAATATTGAGGACACTCTAAATCTATAAAGAAACTGTTTTCTGCAAAATCGATCAAAATACTGCAAATATGTCAAACTTTCAATTCTAGGAATTCTAATTTCCGAAATTCAAAGAGATATCTTTGAAAAAACCTCAAAATTTTCCAACATTTTATAAATACTAGGAAATAAAAAAGAATATACATTTATAGAAAAATACAAGTATATATCTATGGAGTATTAAAAATCTATACAACTTTCAAAACTAGAGCATCGAATTGCAGAAATTTATACCGAAATATACAAGAAAACTGAAAAATCCTTCGAATCGTAGAAAAACTGATGAAATACGAAGGATACTGAAAGAAACATGAATCTATTGAGACACCTGTTTTCTGAAAAATTCTTATGGAACATGAAAAATTTATTGAACGTCACCTTTTAAATCTCGAAATTCTCGAGATCCATGTGATAAAATTTATAACATATTGCTTAAAGTATATTAAAATACTAAGAAAATCCTGCAACATTGTATGCACTCTAAAAAATACGAATAGCTTCAGAAATACTGAACAATCCTTCAAATCGTAGAAAGACTGAAGAAATACGAAAAATACCAGAAGAACTAAATATCCATTCAGACACTGTTTTCTGGAAAATCCCTCGAACACGTGAAATTTAATAAACTCCAAATTTTACAGTTTGAAATTCTCGGAATTTATAACAATTTAAATGAAAATGCTAGAAATATATAAAAACACTAAAAAATCCTGTAACATTTTATAGGTCTTGAAAAATACGAATAGTTTCAGAAATTCTAAACAATCCTTTGAATTGTAGAAGATATATACGAAAAATACCAAAAAGAAACAGAAATCTATTCAGACGCTGTTTTCTGAAAAAAATAATGCAATGCAAGAAACCAAAATTTATATCAAAACGAAAAAATCAACAATGGAAGCATTTCATAGAAATCGTTTAAAAGATCTCGTTGGGGGGGGGGGGGGTTCTAACCCCCCTGATGAAAGGGAAAGAATTTCAAAGCCAACCCTTTTATTTTGAAACGGTCGATGTTTGAAAGTAAAAGGGAATCGATCCTTTTATCAAAATCTAGACTTAAAATAAAAAGATCTCGACGATATCGATCTTTCGTTTTTAATAATCATTGCGAAAGTTTATTTCCCTGAATCAAAGCAAACATTGATTGCGTATTTTATCGGATCACGTCACGAATTCGGAAAGTAGATCACATTTCGAGTGAAGCAACAATTTCATAACAAAATTATGCAACTATCCTATGCGTGCACCATCTTCAAGATTTTTCTAAAAAACGCGGATACGAACACACACGAAGATAATTGGTGAATTTTTTATTTATTTTCTTACAATAAAAAATTCACCGATAACGAGTTTTTCGATAAAGTGCCCGCTATAGCGGCGCCGAAATTCCGGGGGTAAAGAAATGTTTTATCCAAGAATAATCTCTATTTATAATGATGCGATACACATTTTTTTCTTGTCGCCAAAAAACTTTACCTTTTCGGATATAAAGATGTCGTTTTTTCTGCAAACTCAAAAAAATCTCTTGTTTCCGATCAACGGTGTTTTCTTGGTCAGATTTCACGCGCTGTCTATAAAGAATGGAGGGGGTCGGACGATGTTATGAAAAAGAAAGAAAATGCTTGAAAAACAAATTTTTGCAGAAATGGACATACTTGGAATCGTCACATAAATTACCGTTTTGAAATTGATATTTTTTTCACGTTCAATAAAATTTTGTCATGCATTCAAATATGGAACTTCGAACCTGGAAATTCGAGTATTTAAATATTCGAATTTGAACTCATTCCTGGTTTAAACTCTTTTCTGACCTCAGCTTCAATATCGTCTGGGACAATGCATTTACAAACAATTTTTTACGGTGAAATTGGCAAAAACGGATCTAAATTTTGAGTTTATCTCCGGTCATTCGGAAACCAGTAATTTTTTCGCGCTTGATTTAACACGTTCCATTTCGTATGATTCACTGTAATTAATTCGCGATCGGTTTCTCAGCTCAATCAATAATCAAGTGGAAAACGAGTAAAGAATGTAAATTGCGGAGAGTGATTTTGCGAATTTTAAAGTCCTCGCTTTACGTAAAAAAGTGAAACGATTTCAATTTTTTACATTCATTGAGCCATGTATTATGAACATCTTATTTCATGTGATTTTGTTGCTCATATTCAAAAATTTTCCAATCTTGTAATTCGCAAATTTTATAAATACACATTTAATAGTTTTGGGTCTTGTAATTTCTAAACGCTAAACGAAATTTTCAATTTCAAACTCTAATTTCTAAACGCTCGTTGATTTGAAGAGCGGCAAATTTGTTCGTTCACATTTTAATTGATTAAAAAGAATTAATGACAGTTTAAATGTTCTATATAGTTGGATTAATATCTCTGAATTTTTAATCGAAAGATTAATATTTTCACACTTTTATAAGATTACGACTATTGCATTCTTTTTTTGCAAAAATGCGACCTTGAGTACCCTCGCGTGATGATGTTATTCAATGTGTAAATAGATGATTACATATCTGGAGAAATGGGATTCAGCTCGTTAACATACGCGATAAATGTTTGCAAATGAAGGAGGGGTTCAATTAATAATTTATATCGTCTTTCAAAAAAATTTTTTATTCATACACAAAATTCATTGCAGTTATTTTTCTTTTGTAATTCGTGATTCATTTGTGAAATGATGAGTTTTTTTCTGTTTTGAAGATTCTTGGATTTTTTACAATGATCGTTGCTTTGGCGTTAAAAATTTTGTATCGTTCAAGTCATTTATTTTTCAACCTATAGTTGAGATTTAAAAAATTTTTTAAATTGGGCAATTATTGCTCCATGTTATTATTTCAAGAGTTAATCAGTAATTTCAGTAAAATTAAATGTTTTGAATTTTACAACCGATGGATATTTAAATTCTGGAATTTCTAAACTTTCAACTGTTAAATCAGAATCTAGAAATTCGAGAATCCAAAATTAGGCAAAGAACGAAAATTTGAATAATTGCACTTTATTTTTTTACCTGATCGATGTTTGTACTAAAAATGTTAATCATTTTTGTGTTACAGAATTGTTGAAAATCAGAGGAATGACGAAAAACAGGGGTAAAAATCCCGGTGGCAATTATCTGCGAGCAATGTTATTGCTGCATTTGTTGGCCTTCCGGAGTGCTTTTGCCGAAACCGAATCAATGGATTACACCGAGGAAAATTCGGTGAGATTTTGACAACAGCACAAACAAAAAATTTTTTGTTGGTTTTAAAGAATTTTTACTCTCGTAAAAAGAAAAATAGAAAAATTCACATTTTATTTTAGCCAAGCATGTAATATTTTCTAGATTTGTGGAAAATTTTCGATAATTTAATCAATATACATCAATTCGAGACATTAGACAAAATTTTCCAAATTTTCTTAAATTTTCCGACGATTAAGGAATTCCTTAAAATTTGCGTGCAAATTTTTGATATAAAAGTAGCGCAAATGAGGAAATTTATAAGCCTTAGCAAGAACTCAAAATTGTTGGAATTTTGAACAATGTGTTATCGTTTTTCAAAATTTTTATAACGATGACAACTTTTACTGTATGATACTCAAAATGTTTCGTGAACTGTCTAAATTTCTGAACGATTTCAAAGAATTATTCTTTTTCTAATAAAATTTGGGGAAAATAATCATAAAATGTTGAAATATGAACTTTACTTTCAAAAACTCAATAACTTTCGGAAAATTGAAAGATTCAAAATAAAACAAATCACAATTTTGCATCCAAATTTCAAAAATTTCATACTTAAAATTTACAAACTAAAAAATACATTGACTACAATAAAAAGTCTTTGGACACTAATTAGTTGCATTGGTGTCCAAATACTTTTTCAATGTATGAAATTTTCGAAAAACTGCTTGAAAAATTGTCTGTAACGTCAGTCATACATTTTCGAACCCAAAAATCATTAATTTTTCTAGGTGATAATCGCTCGATTACGGGAAATCGTTCGCAGAGAAGCTATCACAGAAGAAGACGAAAAAAGTCTGAAAGTCCATACTTTTGAAGAACTCTTACGAAAAAAGCTGAGTGACAAGAAAATAATCGAGGCTGTTTCGGAAAGCTCAAAAAAATCAGAAACTGCAGAACTTCTTCCGGAACCGAGTCCCATCATTTACAACCAAAATCCAGACAAATATCAATTATGTAAGTTAAAAATGTCCCCAAATATTTCAAAACAATTCACAGAATTCATATAATTTTCAAATACTTCCTTCTGCTCTAAAAATTACTTGCAAAATTTGATTTTTTTTTTTTCACTGACCCAAGAATTTCTTCATTTTCGTTCCAGATCTGACGCTATGTCATTTCAAAATCTGCAATATGGGTCGACCAAGGCTCAGGTAAAACCACAGCTTTAAAAAAAATTCCACAACTTCGTAAAAAAAATTCACGGCCCAAAGTCATTACTTAACGCGCAAAAACACTTCATTATTTATACCTAGAATTAGAAAAAAAGCGTGGATTACTGGCAATAATTAATATATACCACACCTTGCAATAAATTCATCAAATGCTTCTCCGAAGCCCAAGTCCCAAGAGAGACTAAAAATTTATGTTAATAAACAACTGATAGAAACTCTCTTTTTTTATACGAATGTATTACGTGTCTTTCGTAGATATAATTCAAAATGACATAATCGTGCAACAAATTATCGCACGTTACGAAAAAGCAGAATCTTCGAATGAAGAATCTACGTTGTAGAAAACTCGTAGATGACCAAGACTTTGTAACTTATTCTAGTATTTGCAAAGTATTTCGAGTGAGGCCATTTGTAAATTTGAAAGAGTCAATCTAATTAGTTCTAAGTATTTTTATACGCAGCCATCGACTTCAGGAAAGAGAGGAGTGGGGGAAGCTAAAAATAATATGTGAAAATTCAAAAAATATTCGTATTGTATTGCTTAATTCCTTTATCTTTCTCATTATTGCTGAACTTATATTTTTTTCCTCCCCCAATCCTCTGTTTCCCAATATTTCACGGAAGTCGGCGTCTATACATTTATCGATTATTTCTTATCGTGTACGCAGGCTCGAGATAAGAGCATCCGATCCTACAAGTAGATCCCTCGCAGATTTATCGCGTGATTTTGCAGGCTTATCAATAGGTTACATATATATATATATATATATATATATATATATATATATATATATATATATATATATATATATATATATATATTATTTATAATAGAATACTATGCACGAGGTCCTGATATCCTCGCCAAGTTATCGGTTATTAACACGAGTGGAACTTGTTAACTAATGACGAAAGTTGCGATGCCGAATGATGCGACGTTTTTTTTTATCGGATTTAATGGAAACCCTTACGATTTGGAATCAATATCGTGTTTCTATCGGAGATAACGATGAAATACTTGTGCATCTTTTCATCAAATTTCGTCAGATTTTTTCGGGATTTTTATGACGATGGGAAAGGATTATGATTTAATGAAGATATGTGAGTTTTTTTGTCGGGGAGATTGAGATTGATTTTTATTGAAGGATTGAAGCGTAAAGGTGTGCGAATGAAATTATATTTTTGTTTATTCTATGAGATTTTCAGAAAGTTCGTTAGTGGATTACAGGAAATTTTGCGAAATATATAAGAATTTTTTTGGGCGTTTGTCGAATTATTAAAGATTTTTTCAATAACTGAACATTTTTGTATTTGCTCGTACAACTGTTTCATTATTTGCAAATTTTTTATTTCGAAAGTTTACTACTGAGGTTCAAATTTGAAATACTTCAAGATGTCAAAAATTATACAAATTTATGATTTCTAATATTTTACAGTACGTAATTCATGAATTCCAGAAAATTTTCATACTTGTCAGAATTTTTATTTTGCATTGACATTTTGTTGATTCGCACAAAATTTTCAACACAAAAAAACACGCGAAACATTTCAGACAAGTATCAACATGAAGAGAAAAGTGTTTATGGAATTCAATTAGTACTGAAGAAAATTATTTTTTCATGAATGAGAAATTTGAAGAATTATTTGAAAAATTGTAGTAATTTTCTAGGAAGTGTTGGGATTTCGATGAATTTCATTAAATTTTGCTCGGATCATTAAACATTTTTCGAGTAACTGGATTTTTTAGAATTGACGAATTATGCATCATTTTTTCTATTTTACTAAAATTCACTATTATTTTTGCATTGTAAATCACTTTGGAAAATTTCAGAATTCTGGCAAAAGGTGATTTCTGTCATTTTCTAGGATATTCCTGAATTTCGAAAATTCTTATAACTGTGAAATTTTCATCTTGCATTCAAATTTTCCGGAGTTTTAACAAATTATTTTAGAATAATGAAAAATAAAGACAATATCTTCGATCGAAATGCTTAGCAATTTTACCTATCAAGTCATTTTTTGAAATCATCAGAAATTTATGGAATTCCATGAAAAAATGCTGCTTTCTTTAGTATGGTTTGAAATTTTGACAAATTTCGTTGAATTTTCCTCGTATTGTTCAGAATATTATAAAAAACTGGACGTTCAGAAATTTGTACATTCTCCAGTCTCCTTTATTTTTTTTCTATTATGGTTCCACTTTTAAATTCAATTCAATGCAATTACTCTTATAATTCTTATATTCTAAGACTAAATGATTTCTGAAATTTTTCAGAATATTCCTGAATCATCATTTCTAAAACTGTTTAAATTTTCACCTTGCATTATAATTTTGTGAATCATTAGAAAATTTTAAAAACGAATAATACAGATACAAAAAATGATTGACTATTCATAAAAATTTCTCAATATGTTTAATAATTTCAAAAAGATAGAAATTGTTTTCAATCAAGATTTTGAGGTTGAAGAGTTGAAGACTGACATTTATGACAAGAATTATGATAAATTTCAAAAATTTATGATTATATATATAATTATTGAAAAAATTCAGCATTTTTTTTTAATTCTCAATGATCGTTGAAAAACTCTCAAAGTTGATTCAAACATCTCTAAACTAGCCAATTGTAATAAATAAATTTCAATCTCAGTCTTCAGAAACTCGAAAAAATTTTAATAAACTCTGAATCCTACCCAGAATTTTCAACTTTGTTATATTTATTTTTTTTTTAAGGACAAATTTTTTACTCAAGCAAAAATTTTGGAAAAATTCACGAACAGTGACTGCAAAAATGTGAGTTACATTGCTGTTCAAAGGTAATTAAAAAGCACTGTAATTAGAAGAATAAGGTTTAAATTATAATTAAAGGCGAAGACAGGGTATACTTACGGAAATGCCTGTTGCGAGAAAAAATGTTATTTCACTCAAGGAGATCGTGAGTGAATAAAACCCTAATTTATTTCACTGTTTTAAACAAAAATACTCTTAATAAATCAACAAATTGTTACTTAATCAAATACTCAAAAAGAGTTCTAATCAAAAATATTCATAGCAAAAAAACGAAGAAAATTTATCATTCTCAAAATAAAAAAATCTACCTCGAAATGAACAAAGTTATCAATATGTTTCTAAAAAAATCTGGTGCAAATAACAATATTTTCTCGCAAAAGGCATTGCAAATTACATTCATAGCGATCAATCAGTAATTACCTATTTTGTAACGCACGTATTTATGATACAGCATTAGAAATTCTAAGAAATGTTATTTTCGTAAGATTGACCCCTCGATGTACATACGAGATTGTTGCGATTGAAAATAAATTTCTAATATTTTCAAATAATTCATCGCATTCCGTTAATCATCGCCTCTCAACAAATTACCTGCGTACTTATCGCGTGAAGCAACGTTAAATCTAATCTCATTTTCGACGTCTAATCTACCCTAACGAGCATCGTATGTCGTAATGGAATACCCATACGCAATCATTGATCGGAATAATTGAATGATGCACGCATTTCGAAATTAAAGACAAACGGGCATGGGCTGTATTGACGTCAGAAGGAACTTTTGTTGTTTTTGTAAAAAAAAAGATTTGAAGGTGAGTATAAATATAATTTGAATAATTGAAGTTTTAAACTTATTCGTACTAGACGGATTGTTGAGAAATTTATATTCAGTTACGAAAACATTAATTTATCAATAAATTTAAACAATAATCTTGTAAATTCGGTATGTTTTGATCAAGAGAGCACAATATCTGAAAAAAAAAACTGTCAGGTAAAATTCCTAGTTTCATACCAACAAATATTAAATCTGCTCTACCCATAGATTTTCTTTTTTTTTTTTTTGTATCAAGCAAGCGCGTAGGCAGAGGGGGTTTTTGCGGGTTCAAACCCATCCCGAAATTTTGATGAAATCAACCAGTATTTCATGTAAAAAAAAGTTACATCGATAAACGATCAAAATATAAGTTTTAAAAAAATGCATGAAAACGTTAGCAGTGTATATTTAAAAAAAAGGAAAAATTATAAAAACGTAGGATAACGCAGAAAATATGAATCAGAAAAATTGTTGCAACTCAGTGAATAATCAAGAAAAATGAAATGTACGAAAACGCTAAAATTTTACGAAACTTGAAATGTAAATCATCAAATTCTAGAAATCTCTATGAATTCCATATAAAATATTAAAAATCTTTCGATTCGTGCAAACTCTAAAAGAATAATGAAATTAACTGCATTTTATGAAAAAACTATTTTCTGCAAAATGTCGACAAATACCTCTACGATCTATAAATTTTAGCATTTTAGAGCATCAAACTCTGAGTATATTATAAATCTATGAAAATTTCAGAAAATGCAACATAAGATTTTAAATATTCCAGAAATACGAAAAAAAAAAACGATGTTAAACATGAAAAATCTATATAAATGTAATTCTATCATTCATTCTTGAAATTACCGAAAATAGATCGAAATTCGCATTTTAAAGCATCGAGTTTTGTAAACCTCAGCGGCAATCTACAAGAATACAAGTAATCTATAAAAATACTTGTGAATCCTCTAGAATTTCGAATATTACGCTAGAAAAATGTGAGAAATAAGTTTATTAGTTCTCTAGCTAACTAGTTTACTAGTTTACTAGCTTACTAGTTTAATAGTTTACTAATTTACTTGTTAGCGAGTTTACTACATCACTAGCTTACTAGACTACTAGTTTACTAGCTATTTAATTTAACTAGCTTACTAGTTTACCAGTTTACTATTAAAAATTCGACAAGTTTACTAGTTTACTAATTAACTTATTTACTCGTTAACAAGTTTTCTAATTTACTGTTTTACTTGTTTTACTATTTTACTATTCAACGATTTCAGTAGTTTAATTGTTTAGAATATTACTTGTTTACTAGTGTAGTAGTTTACCAGCTTACTAGTTTGCTAGTTTACTCTTTTACTAGCTTAATGGTTTACTAGCTCACAAGTTTACTTGCTCACAAGTTTACTGCTTTACTAGCTTCCTAGTTTACTAAAAATCTTTCGACAGAAAAAAATTATGTAGATGTCATTTTCTTAGAAATTTCTAAAACTTACTGTCCTGGAGCATATATGCGACGTGTCACGAGAAAAGGGACCTAGTGGGCAAAAAAATCGAAATGCATGTAAGTCGGCTCATTCGAAACAACTACTCGAATATGTAAAAAAATGAATTTCGATTTTTTTGCCCACTAGGTCCCTTTTCTCGTGACACGTCACATGTGTATCAATATAATATTATATAATTCTAGTAATAATTCTAGAAATTCATATAGACAACAATAAAAATACACCCAATTCATTTTATACAATTCATACAGTTAAACATACTTTTATTTGTAGAAATGCTAAAAAGTTATGGAGTAAAAGTATGGAATATATTCATAAAAGAAATTGTCGTCTGAAAAATCAATTGAAATTCTCTAAATCGTTGAAAGTTTCAACACTGTAGCATCAATTTCTAAAAATCTGTCGATTGATCCATAGAAACATTAGAAATATATGAAGATACCAGAAAACACTACAAAATTTGCTGAATAATATACTATACGAAAATAATATAAATTTATGATAGACCTTTTATCTGGGTGATTTGAACTGGCTCAAGAATCAATCCAAATATGTATGAATTTTTTAGAAGTTTGATTCCTAGAGCATCGAATTTTAGGAAGCTCTATAGAAATTCATATAACTTGATATCAGATAATTCCTAAAGTGGTATGAATACAAAAAGTATAAGTAAAAAAGTTAAATCCTCAATTACTACTCAAAAATCATAAAAATCAAATTCCATTATTTATGAGCATGACAACTTTGGATTCAATAAGTCGTATAACTTTGAAATTCCAAAATGTCGAATATTTTAAAGTCACCCTTTTGTAACGTATTGTCAAAGGTTAAAAATTATGAAATTTCGAAAGAGAAATATTTTTCAGAAAAACCTCCCCCGAAAATTTTTTCTGCCTTCGCCGCTGGTATCAAGGAAATTATATGAAAATGACAAAACAATGCTTCAGATTCAAGAAGAAACGTTTTTCCAGAGCAACAAATTGATTGTTCGCGAAAATGAAAAATTCATCCCATTGACCTTACTCCTTGTTTTCTCACTGAAAGAAAGTTGAAACCAATCCAGGGATAATGAAAGTATCCCGAGGTTAAATATTCAGTAGCGAAAAATGATTGGAAAATGTTACGTGTGCAATAAATACGGAATTATTTTACGCAAGCGCGAAACGCCGTACGCGATTGCTATAAAGTGGCACCCTGCGCCTCAAGAAAACACCGAGGGTGGTTTGATTCAACGGCTCACTTCCGGTTCGAAAACATGAGCGAAATCCGAGCTATTGTTACGTGAAAAAGTTCCTAAACAACAAAAAAAGCACACTATTTCAAGCTTTTCACGAAGGAATAAAAGGAATTTGTGAAATAATAAAAGTGAATGACGTGAATGAAAAAAAAGGAAGAAAAATACGGAAAATATATAAAAGTGAATAGCGAATTTTCCCGGTCATGTTGTACTCGAGGGTATTTGTTTCTACGGCTATTTTTATTTTTGTTGTTCGAGCGAAGTCGTACACATACAATAATGACGATGTATTGCAATCAGTAAGTGCATTGTCGGCGCCCGATGACCAAGATGACGCGGATGACAAAATTCCAGTAAGTGTCGTTGCAAGTGTGTTATCTTGGGGATTTTTTTCATGGATTTGTTTATTGCTTGTTTGGTTGGTTATTATTTGATCAAGGCTGGAGTAAAGTCAAGTCTTGGGATTTTTCTTACGAGTTTGAGATTACATTACACTTGTTGCTCTGGGAGTTTTGTTGGGAGCTTCGGAAGGGGATTTGTGATGGTATAGAACATTTTTTGTTCATTTTTGTATTTTTTTATAATAAGCATAATAGAATTGAAAATCTGAAACGTCATCAATTATTACTACGAAAAAAAAACTTTTATTTTGAAAATTTCTATTAGTTTCAGGATTAACACTAATTTTTATACGATATTAGAGAAATGTGCAGAATTACTTAAAACGTTGATCAATTTTTCAGATTGTGAGGGTTTTCGGTAATTTTCTAAAACAACATAAACTGTGTAATATTCATTCAATTTTGAAACATTAGCAAATTTTTTAATGTGAGAAAATCTTTGATTCATTGCAAACTTTCGATTTGAAAAATAAAATTTCAGAAATTGAGGAACCTTGAAAATCTTGAATATTGTTAGTACTTCTGAAAGATTTATATAGTTTTAGAATATCTAAGTAAATTTTATAGACTGTCATACATGAAAATGATCTCACGAAAAAAACAGACATTGTGTCATATCAAAATATTTAAAAAACGAAAAATGATATTTATAAAATATCATCACCAATTTTTTTAATTTTGACAAAAATTTGGGAATTCAAAATATTTCGATCAATCAAGAACATTGAAAATTCAAAATGTCGTCACTATTTCTATAGAATAGTCGAATATGTTAAATTTGAGAGAATTTTGAAAAATTGTGTATAATGTGGGAAGTTCCGGAACTATACTGGAATTCGTAGAATTTTCTGAATCATTACAAAATAAAATATTTTTTATCATTTGTATTAAATCATCACTATTTATAATTATTCATAATAATTCATTATTTTTAGCGTAACCTTATGAATTCAATAAACTTTGTAGTAGTCTCTAATTTTTAAAACTAGAAATTCTCAATTTCACGAAGATGGTCGGACGTTTTAAAAAAATAATTTGGAAATTTCGAAATCACAGATATATGAGGTGAAAAACAATGCAAATTAATTGTTATCGATTCAAAAATATTTAAACAATGTTTAGAATTCATCAAAATGTTGATAAATTCGATAGATTTAATGACGAAAATTTTGCGTCGAACGAATATTTTTGATGATTTTGAAAATTTCACGAAAGATCTGAAAACTCTATAGATTTCAAAAAATTAAAAAAAAGTTAGAAATCATACAACGCCTATACTTCTGAAACTTCGAAATATTTGTAGAATTTCAGAAAATGTTGATAGAGAAATTTTACAGATTGTAGAAAACTTTAGAAACTTAGTAAAAATGCGAAAATTGTTATATTTTCTTTAATTTTTCCAAATAAATAAATATCTGATCATGCAAAGTTCGTCTATAATTTTAGGTTTTTAAGAAAAACCAAAAAAGTTTACTATTTTTCAAAAAATAATAATTAGTTGTCAAACATTTTTAGAATTTCGTGAAACCACAGATGACATTTTTTAAATGTTTTAAAATCAAAAAAATATACTATTCTACAATGATAATCGATTATTTTAGACATTTCAACAAAAATCTAGATGAAAAATTTCTAATTGAAATTTGATAATTTTTGTAAATCGTAAATAAATATTGACGATTTGATACAATCAACTGCACACTTTTTCAAACTTAGAGAACATCTTTTCCTTTTACTCTGATTTTTTTTGAATCTCTTCAAGTGAGAAAAATTCGCACTTAACGAGATAATGTAAGAAACAGTTAAAGATTCTCCTACGTTAAATGCTATTGTTTTTCTTTGTTAAAAATAAATGTCTATTCACAAAGAAAAAAATTTTTTCCTAGTTAGAAACGTTTCATGTTACTGTGAAATTAATAATAATTTTCCAGGAAATTGACGTTTCTGTAAAAGCATCAATTTTTAAAAAAATATTAACCAATTATTATTCATTATTCTTGTATCTGGAATTAATAATATATAATTATTTAAAATTAAAAATCGAATCCAAGCAATATACACGTAGATTTATAGTACGTTCCATTTTTTTTAATGATTTATAAAATTTCTAAGGATTTTAAAGTATTTTCATAGATTTCAATTATTTTAATGAATGTTTCTATTGATTTGTAAGATTAAAGGCTCTGTAATTAAAGCTCTAAAAGACTTTCACTTTATTTTATTTATTACCAAATATATATTGTTTCACTTTACTGTATGAAATAATTTTCAATATTTTTCATTTAAATATACTTTCGTAAATATTTTTCACAAATAAACGAATGTTTTTTATTTTCAGGTAGTACCTAAACGAGCGGCGCTATTATTGGACAAATTAATAGTGGCGCTTCAGAATGCTGTTGGAAACAACCCGACAAGAGAAGGCGTGAGTGAAGAAAATTATCGCTGGATCCCACCAGACTTGTCCGAAGAACTTACGAATTATTCAAACGGAGATACAAAAATCGTAATATAATTAATCGATTATTATATCAAATATCTATTCCAAACAAAAAGTCTAAAAATAATAAATAGCTTTAAAGCAGGGAGGTTACAACGAAATTTTGAGGTCAATATTAATAAACATTTATATTTATTCAAATGTTTCTATGAAAATTAATTCAAGCTTCATACTGTCTTACGAATCGACTTTAATTTTAAGAAATACATATAACTTTTTTTGTATTTATCTATGTGGATTCATAACATACATTTATTTAATAAAATAGATTATTATTAGATCATAATATGCAATTAATAAATCTAAGGTCAAAAGATAATTTTAATAAATAAACCGAAAACAAATAAATTAGTAGATTGGCAACCCAAAAACCCCATTTTTAAAAATAAATTCAAACATTGAGATTGTTATTTCTCTTTCTCCTAATTTACTAATAACTTCTAATTTTCATGAAAAATATCACTCTTTTCGATTTTCCCAGTCAATTTATTCTTAATTAATGGCCAACGTTTCAACCCATTTTCGGGTCCTTTTCAAAGCCTAAATACAAAATGAAAATAGTTAATAAAAACAATATATACATAGTAACGTAGTTTCTTCGATCTTTTTATGTAAGACTTACAATATTCAGGAATCTTCAAACGTTGGATGGAAACGTTGGCCATTAGTTAAGAATAAATTGACTGGGAAAATCGAAAAGAGTGATATTTTTCATAAATTCAGACCCAGTGATAAACAACATTCATTCTAATTTTCAATATAAATTTTTTTTAGGTTGATCTCCAAAGGAGAGGCCAAACAAAAGGTCGAATTTACTGGCGATGCTATTTCAACGCTGTTTCTTGTTTCAAGCGCAAACGATGATTTTTTAGAATTATTTGGGAACTTCAGGTTTCATCATCGAAATTACGTCTCTTTGCATATTATCTTGATTCAATTATGTGATGCTTCCATGGTGCACGATGTTAACGAAATTAATGTTTTTGTTCGACGTGAATTTGTTCCTAAGTGTTACGTAAATTTTTCTAAATAAAAAAAACGATTGGACAATTAATTGGCTTTGATATTGTCCAATTATTTATTACTCCAAGTGTCAGCATATTTTACAATTCCCCAAAATTATTGTAAGGGAAGTTCTTTATCATATTTTTACATATTTTACATAAATTATATACAGCAAAACATCTGTAAATATATTTCGAATATTTCAAATTTCCAAGAATTTTGGGCAATTTGGAAAAATATTTTTTGGGTAATTTTCACTCAAAAATGACAAAAACTATTTATATATTGATAGCCTTTTACGTTAATAATTACTAAAAATGATACTGTTCATAATTATGAAATTGTAATCAGCACTTGCCTTCAAAAGTTGTACAATGAATCACAAAATCAAATAATAAAATTTCCAAGTATAGGAAATAACATCACAAATAGTCTTTATTAAATTTTACCAAAATTTGGGTTCATCTAACACGTAGAAACGAACTCGAAAAACACGAAAATTTGAATCCTGGTCGTCACCCTCGATCGCCTTTGATAAACGCCGACAAACCTGTAAGCCAATCAGATCACAGCTTTAGAAACAAAAAGAAACGTCTTTTTTTCTGGGTTCGGAAAAGCATATTTTGCAAGTAAGGGACACTTAATGACATTAAAAATCATCATCAATATCGTCTTTTCACCAAATACACAAAAACATTATCTTTTCGATGGCAAGGTGGAGGCAATTTGCAGTATACGATGAATAAATAACAGCAGCAACACAAAGCACTCGAGGGAAGAAAAAAACACCGAAAATCTTATCACTTTTACGACCGCACTTTTTTCTACCAGCAACCCAAAAAAAAGTACACTTCCCGTAACCGCGAATTCCAAATTTTCCTGTTTGCATTTTTTCCCGACGCAACATTTTTTTTCTTCTCAAAAACGCGGCAAAGCGTGGATTTTAAAATGGCCGTTACTGTCGGTCAAACAGATAACAGAAAAAGCCAGAACGTCAAAATGCATGTTATTAATTGACTGGATTAATATTCACTCGGGACACAATTTCCTGTGGTACAAAAAACAACCGGAGATCGACATTCGAGTTTTTTGCCATTAATGATCAACTTTTTTTCGAAACGACGTAATCTGAAATTTTGAATTCTCGCTACTTTACCGACATTAACGGTCGTTTGCAAAATGCGCGTTTTTTTCCGCGCCCGTATATTTTGTTTATACTCGCGCCGATTTGTATTGTTATTTACAGTTTTCTATTCTTGAATAAAATACCTGATGATGTGTTTCTTAACGTTGAAGAAAAGTGCGGTCGGGGAAAATAATCACCCGAGTTTAAATTTTCGGTGAATTTTTCGTTGTGCGTACAGTGGATTAGAAAATTTCACGGAATTTTGCTGCTGCTGTTATTTATTCATCATTTACTGCAAATTGCCTTCACCTTGCCATCTAAAAGGTAATTTTTTTGATTGATATTCGAAAAACCCAGAAAAAATAGCGTTTTTTGTTTGTTTCTAAAGCTGTGATCTGATTGACTTGCAGGTTTGTCGGCGTTTTTCCAAAGCGATTGAGGGTGAAAACCAGGATTTACATGCGTGATATTTTCCTGTTTTTCGAGTTCGTTTTTAAACTTGCGTCATACGAACATAAATTGTGGTAAAATATAAACATTTATAGTATTTTTATGTATATGTATGATTTGTAGAATCACATACAGAATTTTATGTCTCCTGGAGAATCATAAGGGAATTAATAATAATAAAATAATATATTATAATATAATCATGAACATATAATTATATTTCAATTATTTGCATAAGATTATATTAATACCATGATAATTAAATATAAATATATTATTGAATGATTTCGTTATCATCCATTTTTATATTTTTACAAAATATTTGAAAATTCCTATGTGAATGACAATGATATAAATGTTATAATATTATTTATTTATGAAGAAATATTGTAACTACTATTTTAATTACATGTATTCTTACAAATTGAATTATCAGTACCTATATGAATGATTATCAAATTACCTATATTTTTTACATTACTCGTTTTCTACAACTTGATTTTTTTGTCTTTTTCATAAATTTCTAATGAATTTGATATTTTGTCATGTATCAATATATTCTCATTGACTCATTATAGTTATTGTTAAAAATAAAGAAATTTTGATTATAATAATATTGTATTGTAATATTATTAAACTCAAATATTACTTTTATGATTATGATAATGATATTAATTCCATAGTGATGAAAATATGATTATAATGGTAGTTGAAATTGCTAGTACCTCACAGACAACATATTTGTGTTATAAACCTTATCAAACATTTTATGCATGTTTTTTAAAGTTGTATTTTCCCGTTTTTTATGAATTTATTATGAACTCAATATTTTCTAACAATCAGTACCTATTTATTTTACTATATTTTGTACTATTATTTACTATTGAATTTTGTAGATTTGGTTAATTATGAAAATTTCTCTGACATATGCATGATACTGTTTGCACAAAAACACAAACACTCCAAAACCAAGTTGCATACACTCCTGTCAACTTCCCTTATAAATATATAAAAAATAATAATAATAAAAAGAAACTCATCACTTCAAAAAAACATTTGCAGCAATTTATTGATACACCCGTACACGTTACAGAAAAAAACTACAATAATTTTCCGGGCTTGACGAATTAAACGATCACACTTGAAAAATCTTGCCCTAAAAAGGTGCAAGCATCGTATATAAAATAAAAAAAAGTATACAATAGGGAACGCAGAAGTGTAATTACAATAATTTTACGTTTTTTAACAATGATTATTCACTTTCCCTGGATTTCGGATGAATTCAAGGAATTCCTTGAAAACAATATTGCAACAGAAAACGATTATTTTTTTGTTATATTGAAATAACGCGACCAATTAACTTTTTTCCGATGGGTCTGGATTGTTTTGACCACCCATCTGCCGTCTTAAGTTTTCGATTACTTCAGGGTTGCTACTTTGGAGTGATTGTGCGAATCGTTGTCCTCTGTAAATGTGGATTTTAAAATTTAATCTCGCTCAGGGTTGGGGATTTTCAGTATAATTGAGCAATTAATTTTCTTTTATGTTTCTTATTTCTTATTGTTACAATATTTTTTTTTATAATGAATCAAAATTGAATTTTTCAATTTTTAACTTTGAATTTCTGTACCAAAAATTATTTGCAATACTTAGATTCTTAAAATTTCATCTTTCATTTACAACAAATAAATAATACCAAAAAATTCCAAGAATAAATGTCTGAACAATATGATACAAAAATCATCAACTTTAAATTCCAAGTCTTTAGGACTAAAAAAAATGTTCCTATTTCTCCTTGTTTCCTACAAAAAAATTTGTCACTCACGCTTCCAAAACAGCGTTCATTTGTCCTCTGCCTTGCTCAGGATTGCTGCTCATTAGATTTCTCATAATGTTCTGCATATCGGGATCGGTCATCATTTGCCGTGCCATATTCATGAGCGTTGGGTTCATGAAAAGGGAGCCTAAATCTGGCATGGAAGTGTCTCGACTTTCTTGGGCCAATTTTTCCTCAGCCAAGTTCAAATTGTTTCTGTAACTCTCGTTGTCTGGCTCCATTTCCACTGCCTTTGAAAGGAAAGAAAAAAAATGGCTTCATACAATCTAAAAATTTTCAGTTAAAAATTTTTATCAATTTTTAACCTTTCAACGGTAACTAGAAGACACTGAAGAATTGACCAATATCTCAAGATACTCAATTTATCATAAAATATAAATATCTATCTAAAATTGATTCGAAAAAATACTTCGATTTTTACCTTCAAGTACGCATCCCTCGCTTCCTTGTGTTGATTCAAACCAGAGTAAGCAAGTCCTAATCTTCCATAAGCTTTGCTATAGGTCGGGTCCACGGAAAGTGCTGTTTGGCAATCTTTAACAGCTTCGGCATGTTTCCCCATTTTACTGTAAACTGCTGCCCTGTTGCCATAATACACAGCGTTACGGCCATCAAGTTTGATAGCCCTGAAAAAAAAAACAACATAACTCACCTAAAAATTTGAACACAATTTGAAACTTATTCGAAAAAGAAAAATTCAGCATACTATACATGAGTCATGACAAATTTTTTCCTTTTTTTTTTCTTTCATTTTAAAATAATTTAAGCAGTGATGTATTTGGCAAAATGTATTACATTGTGTAATTGTATAGAGCCTCCTCGAACTTCTCCGACTTCATAAAAACGTTCCCTTCGTTTTTCAAAGCTTCAGCTTCGGCTTTCTCTTCAGGTGTTGCTTCTGAAGGCAATTCAGAAACGAGGTTGTTGTAGGCTGATGAAAATACATCTAGCAATTTCATATTTGGGGGAGCGTCCGTTGCCTGGACGCGATAAGCACTTTCGAGGCACTGAATAGCGACCTCCAAACTCTCTCGAGAATCGGCTGTAATGTCTCCATCTTCTAGTTGTTGTGACAAGAACTCGATGATGGAAGCCACCAATTTTTTTTCGGCCATGGTGTTTTTCTAAAATATCAATTTTCATTTTCATTTCACATAATCTATTTTAACTGTTATTATAAATTCAATAATATATAAAATATAGAATATATAGACTGAAGAACTATGGAACAGTAAATAATATCAACTATATAAATATATAAATAATTTTAGGTTGTTAACATTATAGGCTGCGAAAAAATTAAAAATACTAAAAATCAATAATATTGCTATGATTTTTATTTTCTT
Organism: Platygaster robiniae; assembly: GCA_028476575.1. NCBI lineage: Eukaryota > Metazoa > Arthropoda > Insecta > Hymenoptera > Platygastridae > Platygaster > Platygaster robiniae. Next base: position 1,770,866 of record CM052022.1, read on the forward strand.
ATGTAAATGCCTAAAATAGACGAACCACTATTTCGAGTTCTAAAGCTCACCAAATACTGCAATTATTGCAATAACTTCGGCTATGAAAAGTACCATCCTTAATAAATAATTTCATACTCTACAATTTCAAAAATTATTCATCCAGAATATCAAGATTATAAATATTTCTGGATAAAAAAATTGCATACTCCATAAGCTGAGTCCATTCTATAAATATTGTCAATTTATTCATTTCTCAATTTTTTTTCCACTTATTCATTTTGTAGCAAATTTGGTAAAAGAATGTTTATCAAAAATTTAGAAAATAAAACAACATAATAATAATGGTCGAGAGAAATTTCTTTCCATATGAGCATAAATTTCCCTGAATTCAGTTAATTTGATTTTATGATGCAAAGTATTTACAATTTGGAAAATTTCTCATGCATGATATTAAAGTCACAAATTTTACTGATTTTACAATTTCTGTTTGTAATTAAATGAATTAGTAACTATAACTTTGATAATTTACTTTGCCTTCTATTTTGGCTTATTTTGTAATAAATTTGATAAAAGAGATCGATTTAAAAATTTGAAATCATTGATCTTGAAGTAATCAATTTCAGTAAGGTGTATTTTTTTATTTAAAAAAAGTCAGAGTCACAGTTTTATTACTGAAACAATTTTTTTTCAAGTATAGTTGTTTATTAGTTGAGAAGAAAATTGAAAATATTTGAACTATCCAAAAATTCCCGATAATTTTTTTTTTCTCAGAAGAAATACAATTTTAAATTCTCTTTATTGAAATGACAGCTAATTAAAAATTCAGGAAATTTTGTTTTTTGTTACAAATTTATAGTTTATGTCATATTGAACTCAATTTGAATTCAAAAAATCCTCATGTAACAATTATATTAATATAAAATACTGAATAGTTCATTTTCAATTAAGAAGTAAAATTTAAACCTTCAAAAATATATAATGTTATAAAATCAATAAAATAGAGATACATATAAATATGACACAACTAGTACGCATATTTTTTTATTAGTATTATTTATTTGAATAATAATGATCGTTTTTGACTATTATTCTTTTGTACTATTTTTTTAAATTATTTTTTTATTTCAAAATTAATTCAGGTTATATTTGAAATAAACATTGATTGAAATAGAATCTTTTTTAAATATTTCATTACATTTTTGATAAGTATATAAAAATGGAAAAAATTATTACCTAAATAAAATTAAGTAACTGATTGAAAGAACTTAATATTTTTTACTTTAATAACCAAAAATTATGCAAATAACAAAATATTGAATCATTGTATGCAGGTAAAATTTTTTAATCTATTCAAGAAAAAAAAAACATTGCATGTTTTATTCATACTTATCATTCCAATTGATTTCGTGAATTATAATTTTGACAGGTGAATCTAAAGTTTTCACAAATATTTTTTTCAATATATCATTTTGTAGACTTCATTTTAAATTTTAATATCGTCTACCTCACTATATTGAATTTTTTTTTTTTTTTTGTAAAGCCATTCTTGGCAAACTAAACCTATTGGAAATTTTAGATTTTATTCAAGGCCTTTCTTAAGTTTTATGTAGGAATCATAGATTCAAGAAATAAATAAGGTGGTAACTTTCATTCAATATTTCTAACAAAGCATAAGTTACTGCAAATTATGATATTATATAATTAAATCACTTCACCAAAGATTGTTTTAAAATTCTGATTATTAATTATTCACAGTATTATTTATAATAGATATTAAAATCTTCTCCAAAAAATCTAGGCATGAAAAATAGTATGAAAAAAATTGTTATTAATGTCATTAATATTTGAAAAATAATTCATAATTTGCACCAATAAAATCATTATTTGCTAAATTTATCTGAATTTGTAATGCATGAGGTAATTATATTTTTATTTTGTCTAGAAAGATTGTTTTATTATTATTTTTGGTATGAATTACTCCAAAATGAAAAAATCTTCCAAACTATGTTTCGGAAACTTGATTTATTCATCGAAATCACTATCATATATTTTATTCTGCTTCCAAAACATTCATTTCATTGTAATGACAAAACGATTAAAAATTTCACTCAAACACAATATTTTGTAGATAAAAAACTTTAAAGGTAAAATTACAATCATAATGTCAATTCAGAGGAACCAGCTGACGACAATCAAAAACTTATAAATACTGCAGAAAATTATTCTTAATTACACAAAATTTGAAAAATTGATATTCCCATTGGTACAAAATAATCTTGACTTTACTCTCAAAAATTTACCATTTTAGTTTGTAAAAGTTGAGGTTATGTACAAGATAAACGAACAATATCACAAATTTTGCATAATCATCTTCAACAAAAAAAATTATCAGTTCTTATTATCTTCTGCGAGAAAATCACATCCTTCGGGGAAATTGTTTTTTTTTTTTTTTTTTTTTTTTCAATTCCGATTGCTTAAATTCATTCTTTATATACCGGTTTACTGAAAATGAGCTTGAAAAAATTGATGTTGCCTTTTTCTTGATATTGTGAATCTTTTTCTTTTCTCAACACGTTAAATGCAAATCATGCAAATTACATGAAATGTGGCAACTTAAAAAATTTTGGCGAAATTGTTGGAAATAACGATACAAGTGTATACAATGTTTGTATAATTTACCTGTTTCGCTAAATTTTATGGAACTGATTAACACTCGGGAACACTCTCACAAACTCTAACTTTCAATTTATGGTAAATATGTGCTGAATTTTACTTAATTAATTGCAGGAATAGCGAATGTTACTGTTAGTTAATAACAATAACAATTGATAACTGTTGATAACAATGTCTGACAATATTATACTTAATTGGGCTGTTATTAAATCCAAGATGGCGGACTTTCAGGCTGGCCACACTGTGGAATTCAAACGTAACGGTTTTTAACGGTTTTTCCGGAAGGACGCGTCCTCGAAATACATAATAAATACGGCGATTATTATGTGTTCGCGGTTCGTTTTCCGAAGTTTTTGATAAAATTCGCGATCGCGGAAGTGCCGTTAGAAAAATTCAGTGAGAAAAGTGCCACAAATGTGGGATTTATATGTTGGAACATCTACGTTTTGACATCAAAGAGGCCGCCCGAGAGAGACGCGTGAAAACAACAGAAAAGGTTAGTTTAAAATTGCATACAGGTCAATTGTAAAAAACATGGATGTAAATAATATGGCAAACATGGTTTAGAAAGTTACTTAAAAAAGTATAACGCGCTACGTCAGCGTTACTTAGAAAGAAATAGCGACTCGTCACCGTTGCCACTTTAAAAAAGCAACGGTACGTTACTTTCACGTTACTTTTTGGAATAAATTGAGTCTTTTTTTTTGCTCGGACAAAACATCATATTTTCGAGAGATCTGTTCGTTAAGACGAGCCCTCGCTATGAATAAATTTGTTAAATGAGAAAAATCATTAGGCATCAGTTAATCTGTACTCTTTGACCCTGAGAAAATAATCAGTCAGGTTGTTAAAATTTTTATATCTTCAGTTCGAAAAATTTCTGAATATAACAATCTATTTGACGTTAGCCAAGGGAAAAATTCGCGAATTGAATAGGTTTTTGAGAGAATCATATCTATCTATATTTTAAGTATTTTTGAAACTTTTTGAATTTTTTAGTACATATTTATTATGTTGCAGGATTTTTTAGTGTTTGTATGGATTTGTAATATTTTTATCCCTAGTAATTTTGATCCTCATGTAAATTTCATAAGAAAAAAAAATTCTTTAAAAGAATTCCATTCATTATTAGGTGAACTTTATAAAAACCTAACGAGAAACTGAAATTTCTTATAAAAATGTGTTAAATAAACTTTTACAGCCTTTGTAAATAAGGTGTAATTCAAATATGGCCTTGTAATATTAAAAATCACATTTAGTGTTTTTATCTTGAGATTTTATTCTTTATTTTCCAGCATACATTCACGTGGTACTAACAAGTACAGTTTTTAACAATGTGCCGTAGAAAGTATATTCTGCTAAGAAGAGGTAAATTCTCGACAACGAAATGCATGGCACAAAAAAATAACTTTGTTACATGATGTTAGTTAGATAATTACGTAGTCGAATCAGAATTAAGTTTCTTATGGAGTGCTGTAGCGAAAAATGCCTGTAAAAATATGTGTGCAAGTGTTGAATGTTTTTTCAGGGCGCACAAATAGACAAAGAAGTATTTGGAAATAAAGTTTTTGCATTAGCAACGTATATTATATAATTTTTTTTATGTAATGAACTTTTAGGATTCATGCTCGCGTAACAAATAATTTTGCCTAGAAACATTTCATCTTTCGATAGAAAAATTGTTGTTCTGAATGTGTTGCTTCCTTAGATTCAATATTCTTCGACTAATGTTGAAAATTTGTTTTCGAATATGGAATAAACTAATCTAAGAGTATGGGAAAAAAAATTTGAAAAATAGCTTTTCATTAAAGAAAAATACCTTGTTTCAAATTTGAGAAGGTTTAAATTTTTTATAACTGTTCTTGTACGCCCTTGCTATGACGCAAAACAGGGCATGTTAATAAATGCAAAGAAAAGTATATAACAAAAATGAAAAATCTACGAAAACATGATTCATTATTAACTAAGTTTGAGTACCAATTGAGACGCCAGAAATCTAGAAATATACAATTTCTATTTATGAACCTACGTATTTCGGAATCAAGTAGAAATATGCAAATTTTTAATTTTTGTTCTCGAGTTAGCTAGCGTGAGATAAAAATTTTCCTCTCGTCAGTATTCTTCAAAACTCATCCTGAATTATGATATACACATAATAAGGAATGTATAAAAAAATGATTGCTGAAAAATTCATTATTGATAGTTATTTAGTGATATTCTATTCCAGAATCAAAAAAATTGCAATCCTTTTTTCGAAATTACAAATTCACGTAAATCAAACACAACTATAGATAAATAAAATAAAGAAAAATCAGTATACTTGCAAGATTGTCACGCAAGACAAACTAAAATCAAAAGTTCCTGAGAACCCAGAAAAAAAGCGAACTAAAAAATTGCAGTTAAAAAGTTATTCAAAGAATTGCGCGGTGCACACATCTATGCTTCATAGCAATAACTATGATATATGAAAGTTACGAAATTTGTACAATAATTATCTCACTCTCCGCACATACGCACAGCACAACTCCTCCCATACTTGGCTATATTGACGATCTTATCTTACAACGTAAAAGCATCTGAATCTCAACAATTCGCGTGTGAGGTATTTCAGATTCCACATTCCACAGTTGCCCATGAGAAAAATCGTTCGAAAAATAGACAATCGTTCGCAGTCTGTCCAAAACTTCACACGTTGCCTAAGATGATTGAAGATCATAAAGCTGGGTCATGATTAGGTTAAGCCGAGGCCTGAATTTTTATTTTTGACTTATCGAGTACAAACTTCACAAGCCTTGAACCCCGTAGAAATATCCTTGAGACCGAACTCAGTACGGGTGAAATCTAGACGATCTGTGCACATTGGCGAAAAGATAATTTATCAGCCGGCTTGTAAAAAAAGAGGTAAAAATAGAGTATTGGAAAAATAGGCGATCGAAGGCTATTGGGTATAGGCCGGTTTATACAATAAAACGCTGAAGCCCTTTAGGGCGCAACAAAAGCTAGAAGCTTTCAGGCGCGACAGGGACCTTGAAGATGTTGGAAAGCTCATCCAGAAGGGTCTCGTAGCGGTAAGCTACTCGGATGTCTGGCACATTCGTTCGAGTGATGTCGTTTCCAGCTACGCCTTCTTTCGTGTAATTCGGCCCGAGCCAGTACTGCTTGCTCTGCGAAGTAGTAACAACAAATTACATGCAGTTACAGATGATCTTTTGCTGGTTTTCACTTTGATCCTCATGTAGAACAATTTGATCTAGTTTCAGAAGACATAGCTAGGTCTATTGCAACACAGCTTATGCCTGTGCCAACAGCTTACAGGTAGATTATAATTCTTTTCTTTCTTCAACCATACAATATAGTATGTGATCTTACCATCTGAAAAAACATCCATTCATATTTTTTTCGATATAACGTACCTTGTGCGGAAAACCACTCATGAGAACGGAATTGCGAGCAAGCTCACACATGTCGCACGAACTGAGCTTCCAGACTTGGGCAGCGATGCTGTACTCTTCCATGAGGGGCTCTTTGGTGAAGTGGAACTGCAAGGGGTCGTCAGTTGAAAGGCTGATGCAGAGTCCACGAGCCAAGTACTCGGGCAAAGGGTTGCGATGGTAGTTGAGAAACAGGGAATTGTTGGAAAGTGGCGACATCGCGATTCCGATTTGCGCCAAATAGTAGAGGTACTGGAGAACTGGGACCTTGCGCAGCAACAAACCGTGGGAAATGTTTTCGGCCATCATGAAGCCGCAAACCAAATGCTGAATGGGGCCAGCTTCACCGCAGTGGGGCCTTAGAACGAATGTGTTCAAGCCTTGTTCCCTGAAATTGGAATTTATTTACATTATACATTTTGGATTCAGTGTTAGATAATTAAAGATGCTTGAAAAGATTTGATTGTTTTTTGAGAAAGTTGTCTTACGCTCTGAAGTGGTTTAGTACAGTCATGTTGGCGTATGTGTAGTATTGGTAGTAGCCGTAAGGTGGGTTTTCCACATCATCCCAAGACTCTGGTGGGCTTACATACATATCGAACAGAGGATTTTCGGGCTTGCTCTCGTCGTCCACGGAGTCGAAGCCTATAACCTACAGCAGAGAATAGATTTGCAACAAACAAAGTAGTTTTTGCTATCATGTTCAAACGTCATTTTTTTGCGAAAAATCATCGCGAAGAGCCTTAAAAATCAACGTTCTGAAAAATTTGGTAATTTTGCATGAATTTCTGCGGTTGAAAATTTCTATGTCAGAAACATTGTTGATAGAAACTCAGCCGTAAAGTAAAATTTTACTTTCTACTGCGAGTTGAAATTGTCATGGTGACGATAAGATACTGCAAGGGACAATACTTTTTAGTTGCTCTAGAAATATGAGCAGATGCTGCAAGAGATACCTAAAAGACAATATGATTCCATTCCGATACGAATACATAACTTTGTAACAGGCAGATGTATTCTTATGTCAGGTGTTGAATAGAAATCGAAAACGTATTGTCATCGTGACGATTTCCACTTCTCAGTGTCTTTAATTGTCTAACACTTACGTATTGAAGGAACTGGTGCAGTTCTGGGTGCGATCGTGGGTCATTAGTAACTTCGAATAGAGGGAGAAAAATGTTGTTTAGAATCTCTTGGAAGTTGTCCATTAGTTTGTTGAGTTTGAAAATGTCGCTGTAATGAAAAAAATAAAACATATGATGATTCCATCGTTTTTTCATCAATCATCGTCTTAATATTCAAAATTTCACGTAGTAGGAAATTATATGAGTTTCTGGAAATGAACTGTATTTTGTCAAGCTCAATTTTGATCCGAATGTTCGTAAAAGAACGAAAGTTTAGTGCACGTACTATAGACGAGGTATTTGTATGAGCCAGCGCACGTTTTCGGAATAAACATCGCCTTCGATGGCCCACTTGGCCAGTTTGTCCCATTCATCCGGACTTTTTCCGTAAATCGAGAGCCGGAGTTCCGCGTTTTGGTACTTGGATTCTTCAAGGTCACTCGCTACCTCTTTTATGATCCTCGCGAAGTACTTGCCGTTCAAGTAATTGTCCGTTTTCAGGAAGACTTCCCTCAGTCTGCTCTCACCGATTGGGTTGTACTTGGAATTAAACTTGTCGAACCTGTGGAAGGTGTTTCTGTCCTGCAAACAGTAACGCAATTTTACAGTAAATAACGAATCGTTCGAGCTATACATCCGTAAAAAAAAAAAAAAAAAAAACTTACAGCGTGAACGTCCAGCATGTCTACACTGAGATCGTAGGTTGTGAGTTTCATCGACTGAAAAACCTCGCTCAGAGTCATAGTTTCGTTGTTCTTAGAACACGTTACCACTTCGTCAGCGTGGTTTTTTAAAGTTTTTTTGATGAACCGGAGCAAATGCTTTTGATTCATGCATGAAGCAGCGTGAATGTGAGTGTCCACCTGTAAAACATTAATAATTTGTGAAATCATATCCACCGATTCCAAGCCTGAGTCTGGTCTTTTAAAAAAGATATAAATCTCGCGGTAATGTAGTTTAAGATATTCCTACTTTTCGGATGTTGTAAAAGTCCCTATGAGGTACAGCTTTCTGGTTGGCGAGTTCGCGAAGCTCGTTAAGAAGAACATGAAGTTGGTATTTGGAAGAAAGGTAGCTGAGCCTGCGGTTAGAGGTTATCAATAAGTAGAAGAGAAACTAGTCATACTTTTATCAAAGATTTTCATCGATCATATGAACCGTACTTCTATCATCATATTTATATTTTATAAAATTCTTGATATCTACCTGCGGTAGCAGAATGACTTAAGAGGACCATCAGCTATCATTGTGCAGAGCAAGTTCATGTCAGTGACAAAGGTTGCAAGGTCAGGATAAGAGTAGGGCAAGGGCTTCTTGTTCTTTTTGTCTTCCTCGCTGGCAAAGACGTTGAAAACTCCGTCAACGGCCGCGATTATATAATTTTTTGAAGAGGGCCAGTCGCACTTCCAAGGGCCGTCAGATGGAGGAGCATGCACAGGGTGATCTATAATTATATTGCGTATTCCTGAATAACAATTATCTAACAAAATAATTCGTTTTTATGGAATTTTTCTGAAGCAAAGGGTACTTTATAAAACTACCACATAAGATCTTCATGAAACGTTAGAGCTTCTTGAAATCTAACCAACTTTTATGGAAAAACATATTGTATTTCAATTGCATTAGAATTTGTCGTAAATATTTTTTTTACTATGCCTACCTTCGATAGCCATGCGGTCATCGTGCTGCATTTCATCATCCGCGTTGAAAGGCCTTTTGTCTACATTCCGTAAAAAACGAGATGTGATTGATGGAAAGGTTTGTTTCGAGTTGTTCATATACTTTTCTCGTAGGGCCAAGGCCTGGACAAGCATGTGCGAGGCTTCTTTTAAATCTTCTAGTGGAACCTGGACATTCCCAAGTTTTTCATTCAAAAATGTTCATTCACTTATCTTGCAGTTATTCCTTAGCAACTGCACACATTCACGTAATCACTCTTCATGTACTCGACTACTTTGAATCCAACTTATGGTAATAAGAATTTGGTACTTTGCTTGCCTTCGTAGTTTCGAAAGTTTGGGATTATTTTGACTTCATTGAATATGGATTTGTAAATAGCTATTACGAAGACAATGCAAGTTTTCAAAAGGTTACAAAACCAATTGAATTCGTCCCATGTCGATATAAAATTTGATATTCAGACTGTAGAGAGATAAATTTATTTTATTTACCCCGGAGGTGTCTTCCCCGGAAATAGAAACTCTTTGAAAATGGGGTACAAAATCATTTTCTTCGAATTTGAAGGCATGGTCATTTTCGTCAGCAGCACCTGTTGCGATCGAAGGCTCGTAATGACTACGTCGCTCTTCCAGGTCCTTCGCGGCCCTTCAAACAAACGAAACGTACACATTTCATTTGATGTTCATCATTCATGAAACCTCGAATTCCTCCTTTTTTCTCACTTTTGCTTTTTCAATCGACACAGGAAAACTAGCTTTTCATCCTCTTATTATCTAAATTTAAATGATCCCAGTTTTGATCCCTGTACGTTTGCCCGAAAGCATTTTTCATAAATTCAGTTTCCTTACACCATATTTTCCGAATTCACTGTCCCTATATATCTTTGTTGGACAACTTATATTCCTGACAAAATTTTTTCCGGAAAAACAAAAAAATTTTTTTTATAATATTATTATAGGTAGAAAATAGTACATTCCTGGATGGTAAGAGAAAGTAGATCTTTACTGGGCAATTTTCTGGGTTCAGTTCGTAGAAATTCGTAATTTTGATGCACTATCTGAAAACTGCCAAAAAAGGGAGACTTTCTGTGCGTTAAAAGTTAATGATTCATTTTCTGAGATAATGCAGAAAATAGTTATTATTGTGAGTTATGGTAATACCAATTCTGACAGAATTCACAACACGATATTTCATTTAGTTTGATGATTTAATTTAAAAGGTCCGATTTTTTTGTTGATAAATTAAGTTTTTTGCCAAAATGATTGATTGAAAAAAATATATTGTTTGATATATTTGTTGTTAATACAAAAAGTTTAAAATATACATGATGTATCATTCAGAAATATATATGAATGAATGAAATTGAACATCTTAGTTGAATACATCAAATATCTTTGCATGCAACGTTTGATAAATTTTCTTGATTTCTTTTTTTTATTGTCAACAAAATATTGTCAATGACTTTAGGATGAATAAATTTAAGAAATCACACAAAAATCATAGTTTACTTTTTCAGTTGAGTTAATAATTTGGTTCATTCTGTTTCCATTGACTTGAATGACTTTTTTGTTACTAATAAAATAAATTTCGAAATCGGTAAATTTAACGATTCGTTGAACTGTGGAATAAACCTAATGTTTTATTACAAAGAAAAATTTCAAGTAAAACATCAATCGTTTAAAAATGGAGATACTTTGATAATAACAAGGCTACAAATCGTCGTATTTCGAAAACAATACTTATTGAAATTTATCTATCGATAACGCATAGATTGATATCTTCCTACAATTAATCAGACTCTGACTCATTACTTTTCTACATTGTTATAAAAAATTGTGAAAACTTAACCTGTACATTTTTTATTCTCTTTCATCTTTTGTATTGCACTTTCAAATTGCAGACTTCAATTTTATAGAAAATCAAGGCTCAAAAAAAGGAACTAATTTTCGATTTTTCAATACTACTGCCTAAATTTCAGAATTTTACCGAACAATTTCATTCAGTAACTTATTCAAAATATTATTAGCACATCGAAGAATTATATATTTTCAGTCCGGTTTCAGTCATCCAAGTCAATCTATTTACGTTGTTTTTATCTCACAAATAATGTCATAACCAGAAAAAAATTGAAATAGTCGAAAATTTGGAAATATCGAAGTACCTCAGTATTTGGTTATCCCGAACCCACCGCTGTGATTCGGTAGCTGAAGCGAACATTCTTTTCTTTTTGTTTCTCTCGTAACGTAAATATAATTATTTGAGCGAAGCGAGGGATAATGCGTGGAACATGACAGCAAGTGTCGAAGATGTCGCGGTCACTGAGGGTGATTTAGCCGCGACACTAGCACTTACCCTCGTTCGAAAATCCGTCGTAAGTGCATGTGTCGCGTATCACAAGAGCAAAATGTTCGAACATGACCGATCTTTCATACGTATTGTCAACTAGAGCGAGCCACGAGCATGACTGTATAAGAATTTTTCAACCTCCTCCCCCACCCTTTCCCCTCCTTCCCTTAATTGAATTTTTGAAGTATGAAGATGAGTTTCAGATGCCATAAAATAAAGTTTTATGTAAATGAGTCATTAAAATCGATCAATAACACAATACCATCCAGCAAAATTGAGTAAAATAATTAAAACGAAACTATTCAAAATGAGAACCTTAAATAAATTTTTAAGAAAGAACACTAATCCCAAGTCAGAATTCCAGCTCAACAAAGCTCATCGTCAGTCAAAGAATTTCGTGGAAAGCTCGAAAATGTGCAGCAGCGAATTTCCCACAATCATTATCTCATCGCTAAACCACTGAACTTTTCATAAAACGCATGTTTGCAATTACCTAAGACTTAGCTCCTTACGTAATTTTTTAAAATTCGCGAAAACTGATATCTTGCACGTTTGATCAGCGTTGAACGTGAAGATCGGAGTTGCGAAATCGATCGGCATCAATTTAATTATGCGCTCAATCCGATTCTCCGCGCAAATTAAATCCGGAATCCGTTCAAGACAATGACACGTAATTGAGGCAAGTTCAAGGCGATTTTTCGATGCTGAAAATGTGGGAGTCGAGCTTTTTTCAATGGGTATTAATGCTGAAGTTGCATGATCATAAAAAAATTTTTGCAATGAAATTGCGATTCATTTTCATTAAAATAAAATATTGCCTTACTATTAATTAAATTTTTTTAATGTTTTTTAACTTTTAGAAGAAAAATTTTTCATGCAACCGAAATCGAACTTAAGACGTCACAAAAACGAGTCCTTTGTCCTACCTCAAGACTAACGGAATATGCTTGAATCCGATCCTGATCCAATTGCTGACAAACTTGCAGAAAACCCAAATTTACGTAACTTGAAGATTATGTTTCTTCAGAAACCATTTATTTACTTACTTGACAGTGAGTTGTCGTTGTATAAGAAGCTTTTTCTCAATCTGCTCGATTGGAAATTGAGGCACTTCATAAGGAGCTGAAATTTCGTGTTCGTGAGCGGACGCAACACCACCTTCAAGGCCGAAAACTGGGCTTGAACTTCCTGTAACAAAAAACAAACACGGATTACATAATAAATTTTCACTTCATTCAAGTGATAAAAGTTTTTAGAGTTAAGTAAATTGTACCATTGGACTTGGATTGTCCAGTTTTCCGCAACCACTCTCTCACGAAATCATCCGAAGAATTTCGGAATTCGCAATCGTGCTCTAGCACCATTGTTCCAAAGCGACGGTAATTTAAGTGGAGAACGCTTTATCGACGATTAAAACTTTTTTTGCGACTGGCAAGTATTTACTGACTTGTTTTTATCACAATACAAGTGCGCGGGTCGAGCGATTTGTTTCAACAAAGAAGGAACCACTTTATATGACTACACGACCTTGGGGTAACAAAGGCTGAAATTTTTCGAAAAGCAGAAGTTTTCGTCAGGTTTTAGATTATGTAATTTTAGAGAAAGAATTAATATCTTTGTAGGATTTTTCTCAGAGCTTACAGAAATTAGATATGTGAAAGAGTTTTAAGTGTAGCTTTCATCTGAAATTTTTTGCTGAAGATTTAAAAATTGCAGTATATTTTTTAATTGCGAATCTAAGATTCCTGAGAATCCAGTTTTTTATAAGTTTACTTCATTATCTTGGGAATTTTTCGAGTTCTTCTAATTGTAATAACGGGCAAAATTTTTTTCTCAAATGTCAGACCTGCGATGTATAAAAATTTATGGAATTAAAGGTCTGGAAAATTAAGCATTTAGATTTTGAATAAAATATTGTGACATTTCATATTTTAAGGGTTTCTGGATTATCTGAAAATTTTCGAAATTTTTAAGTTAAAAATATAAAACTAGGTATTACGTAAATTATAAATCCAGAATATTTGCAAATTATTAAATTAGATGATTTGAAGATATGAGATATTGTAATTTTGGTAATAAAAATGAGAAGTAATGGTAATTTAAGGAATCCTTGAAATCTGAGATGTGTATAAGAAAACTTCAATATTGAAATTATCATCATCATGAATGATTAATACATTTGAATTTACGATTCGGAAACTCTAAAAGTCTTAACATTTTTCAATTAAATAATTTGAGAAAAAAAAATTTGAAAAATTTCAAGTTTTATCGTACAAGTTTGTATATTGGAAGTTTCTATGTATGCAAAAATTTTGACATGTTCTTAGGCTAAAAGTACATAATTTCTGTTTTCCTGATATTAAGTATTCGGGATCTTTGGAAATTTAAAAATTCTGAGATTTCAATACATGAAAATTATGATTTTTGTAATTGAAAGGCATGATTCTGAAAATTTTGAGAACCGTGGTGGTAAAGGAGTTTAAAATATTTCAGAGAGGTTGAGAATTCAAAATTCCAAAAAATGTTTTCCTTAAACAAATAAATAAATAACAAATTCGAATCACGAAAGAACGCAAAAATAGTCATATTAACAATATTCAGTTCAAAAAACGTCCTTAAAAAATATCAAAATGTCCAAATTTTTGAAATATCTTCGTAAAATGCACGGAATCAGTACATTAAAAATTTCAAATTGAGAAAAATCGAAACATTCTTCTACTGAAAATTATGGTTTCAAAATCAAAATTTGCAACCCTATGAATATTGATAATCTCAGAAATTTAAGAACTGGAAATTTTTCAGTTTTGGGATTTCAGGAATCACATGTTGATAGAATATTTTATTTAGAGTGTTACAAACTTAAAAATGTGCTGATTGAAATTTTTAGAACATATGTACATAGTTATTAAGGGGATTTCTCAAAATTTCAAAAAAATGTATTTAATCAAAAAAAAATTTGTAAAAAAGTGATTTTTGAAGTTTTTGAATTAGAAATGTCAGAATCGAAGATTTGTATATTTAGTAGACTTATGAATTTTCAGCTTGTTTTTCTGAAAGTTAAATGAAAATTTACGAATAATGAAAATCGCGTTTTTGGAGATGATAATGTCACAGATTGTGAAATTTCTAAAAATGATAAATGTAGGGTCAAGGTTTCAAAATTGAAATAAAAAACTTTTAAACTTGTTTTTTCAGAGTATATTCAAAAATTTATAAAATCAGTTAGACGGTTTGAAGACTTTGATAATTTTCTTCATTAATATTCGAATTTGAAAATTTGTTTATTCCAAAAATTCGAGAATCCATGTAAAAAATCATACTAGAAATTCAAATCATCTTTCCCCAAAATCAAACATTTGTATTTACAAAGTTTTCTTCTCGACTCACAAAAAACTCTTATTCAGCAAAATTGCTCGATTGAAAAACTTCAAAATCAACACTCATATTCAATCATTCGTGAACCATATTTCCAAATATTGAAAAATTTTTTTTAATTTATCTTTTTTTCTAAAGTATTGTAGTTTTCCATCACACAATGGCATAATTCGCCAAAAAATCTCCTCTAATTCGAAAGCTCAATAATTTTAGAAAAACCCTTTTCAAAAATTTTCGTTTCATTGAACATATTAAAAAATAAAATTTTCCTCTTTCTTCCCCTTTTGCCCTCACTACCCCCTCCCCCCATAATTTATCCAGTATACTTTCATAAAAAAAAATTTTTTAATTAAATTTTATAATTTCTTGTACATAATTATTTTCTACACAAGTCGAAAGCTGCACTAGCGGAAACGTGCACATTTTGAACAGGGCACTGACCATGTTGACCGGTCTTGACCAACGCGTAGACTGATCGTGCAACTTTTCAGTTACCACTCTTGCACTTTTAGCTCGGCGCTAAGCAAACACGTACACGCACATCGCGTGGAGAGGGATCAAGCAAAAAAGTCTGAGGAACGAGAGAGTAAACAAATCTATATTTACCGAGCGCGGAACATTTTAATTATCGCTCGTACGTTATAAATAATGCACGAACTTGTCTCTCGATATTTCGACCGCGTTTCGGCGCAAAAAGATGGAAAAATTCGAAATTTCTCAGTCAGCAAATTTCGATAAGATTTGATAATGGGAAAGTTTCCTTTCATTCTTTTTTTTTCAGCCTGATAGTCTTTGTTGATGAATTTAATTTTTGATAATTAAGAAGAAATAAGAAAATTTTGTGGAAATTTTCGAGCAGGACAAAATATTATGTTGATATTTTATTTGAGACTGAAGTCTAAGAACTTGAATTCTTTCAAACATTATAATGGATAAAGTGAGAACCTCATAGTTCTTGCAACATTTCAGCGATAATTTATTTCAGAGCTTTTAATGACATCTGAACAGGGCGATCAGCCAAATCGCGCGTTTACCCTAAATACCAAAACGTGAAGTTATTAGCATTCATTCTGTGACATATATGCGTTAAAATGTAACTCAAGTTTCCCGATGTTCGAATACGCTTATTTTCGGACTTGCAAGATTTCCCGATTTTCAAGAATGGAATGCTCGTTTTTCAAATGTCGGTCCAGCCCTCACTATTTACAGATTGAATAAATTTGGAAATATATTTCTGAATATTATGGTGCAGAAGATTAATGAATTAGATTTTTAGGTTGGTGTTTTTATCGATTATCTCTACAAAAAACGAAAACCTTGCTTTTTTAGAAATTAAAGGTTACGTCATATCATTGAAAATAATTTAAAACTTTATGTCAACTACTTTATAGTATGTGAAAATAATTGTACCAGAAAAGAATTATATTTTCATTGACAAAATAAATTCAAAAACGTTTATTGATGATTTCTCAGAGAGAGATTTGATAAAAAATTATGATTATGTCACTAATTGACTCTACTTATGATCATATTGCAAGAATTCTTAATATTTGCAATTCTTTTTATTAAAATCATTAAAATCATTTAAGAGAAGACTTGATCGTGTCATTACACCATGTAATTGCGAAACTCGCGGAAAAATAAACAATGTAATCAGTTTTTACTCAATGTTTTGAACAAAGAAGATCGACGCGAAAAAAAATTTCCGTTTACTTATTCGCAGCATATGTACACGTGCGCGCATACCGTGGAAGAGCGAGAAAGAAACATTATAAAAATAGCACTTGCTATCTATGACTCAACTGATGACTGATTAATTGCACTCACTACGAATTCACGTGAACGCGAAAAGTTATAATAAAATTTTGTCAACAGTTGACCCATAAGAAGAAAATTAGATTCTTTAATGGAATGAATAATCATTTTTTATTAAAAAAAAATTTATGTCATGCAGAATGATATCACAAACGTTTTCGAAAATTTCGCATTTCTTGAACATTTTTGAAATTCAAATGATTTTCAGAGATTTTTCCTGAAATTCTTCGATTATGGAATACATTATTCGAGATTTTAAACGATATTCAACACTCAAAAAAAATTCATGATTTAATAATCCAAGTTACGTGAATGTATTCACTTTCCTGTTTCTTTAGTTACGTGTCATACAAATATTATTTCTTTTTCTGCAACATTTATTTTCATGTCCGAAATTTTTCATCTTTTGTTCCATTAGGAACCATGACGTTTTGAAAAACAATTTTCGGTAGTATGCATGCATTTTGAATGCAAATTATAGCGTACTTTTTTAATTTCCTTTTCCGCTAAAAGATGCGCTGAAAAAGCCCTCAATAGGCCAAATAAAAGGAAGGAGAATGCAAATTTTCACGATAGGAGAATTTTTTGAAATAAATAAAAGAAATTCAAAAACGAAAAGACAAAAGAAACTTGAAGAGTAATCGACAAAATAAATAAAATAAAATAAATATAAGTGTAAAAAAGTAAATAACAAAACATTTAATTCAGAGAAATTTCGTTGAAAGAAATTTTATTATTTCTACCTCTTATTAGCTAAGAACAAATTTATTACATTTGTTTTTTTATCGTTATACTCAATTACCAGCTTTCGCTTTGAAATGCTCGTAAGACAAATCATGAAAAAAAGTGACATAAGTGTTATCATCATTTGCAAGTATCAATCATTCGGTGGAAAAAATACATAATTCAGTTAAACTTCCGACACTCGCATAAAATTACTATATAAATCATTCGCAATAGCATTTCTTAGAGATTTTTTGTAATTTAGATTGCTTAAACTGTAATTATACAATGTTCTAAAATTTGAAAATTTACAAATGTATTATAACTTTCGAAAATTATTGTTAGCATACTTTGAAATTCAAAAAGCCACAAGAGAGCAAAAAGTCCAAGATCAAATTTATTTTTATGAAATTTTTTGAAGACAAGTGCAGTTATTTTTTGATCATTATTTTGTCTTTTTATGTAACACATATTTCAAAATGTTTAGTATTTTTCCATCATGATAACATGATAAATAAGCATGTTTCAAACAATTTTGTGACGTTCCAACAACAAAGATCTCGCAGTTTGCCAAACATTATTTTGAAATGAATCACTGAAAACTAAAAAAAAAAGATGCTAGTCATTTATAAATTTGATCTGTTACACTTCATTCAAGTAGAAACCTATAGAACTTATTTTTAGAAGATTTCATTTAAAATGGCAAAATTTTGCTGTTGAAGTTCTGTGCCATTGTTTCTAAAACACCTACATGACGTATATGAAATTGTCTATTATCTCCATTTATATACCAATCGAAAAGTTGTTTCTGAATATTATAATACATGAAAAAATTAAAAAAAAAAGATATATCCCAAAGTTAATTTTAGCTATGGCTTTTCTGACTTCCCATTCTTCGAGTTTCAGATAATTTTGTATAAATTTCGTATATATAGAAGAATTTTTCTGCTACAGTATATACAACTTTTTTATTTTCAAGTTTTCCTCATTAAAAGTTACGACGAAAAATCCAGATTTTTACCATCTTACCAAAACATCAAAAATGTTTAAAAATAACGCTGTTTCTTGGCTGTCAACAAAAAAAAGATCACGATCGAAGATCCTGATACAAAATGACTAAAAATGATCGTAAGTTGTTGATTTTACCCAGCAAAAATTTATAAATATTCTGTCAATCTCAAAAAATACTGATACATCAAATAATTTTCTAGTTTCTCATATTTTTACAAAAAAATTCAACGTTCCAAAAACAATTGAACTTCTTCATATCAAAATAACCAGCAACTTAAAAAAAAAACGTCACGTCTCTGAAAAATTTTCCCAAAAAACGCCTCACCTTCGTCATTGTCAATAAGAAATTTGGGAATGAGGATGCTGAGGTACGAGGAATCTCCGCTCCTCCTCGAATTCACTCCCCTGCTCGACATGATGATATTTCACTCCAAACAAATCGAAAATTTGCAGGCAAATGGAGGAAAATATACAAAAAATAAACCGAAAATAACGCGATAACACTCGCGTTTCACCGTCGGAAATAAAGGAGATAACGCACTATCGTCGCTGATGAACTCGGTCGCACGTGACGTTTTTCCGCGATGCAACTGCGATTATTATCAATGAAAGAGATGTGATAATAATAAGTAATAACGACTTTGTGTGCCTCGTTCGCGACAGTCAAAACCGACACTAACCAAACCGCGACTCGTGTTTCTATTCGCGTATTCGACCTACCAAAACTGAATAACCTCGCATGCAGATGCTACTAATTTCATACCTCTCTGTTCACATGTCTATATAACTAACAAAAACGTAGCAACGTGATAACAATCATTGTTGCATGTCGCTACAGATTCAAGTATGATCCAGGGATATTGACAGCCGATTGTAGAATCACTTTTTACATGATTTTATTTTTTATTCTTATCTTGTGCAAGGTAAAAGAGTCCTGGGACTTGCAAAAGCTTGAAAGATAGGAAATTTAATGTTTGATAACGATCAGAATAAGATGATAATTTGATAATAATAACTGTTTGAAAAAACATGACAAAATGAAATGAGCAATACTAACATTCATATCATTATTATTTTTATTATTGTAAATCATCGAGTAATGATAAAAATAGCACTTTATGATTAAGTTCTAAATTCAATCGCATACTTAATTACAAAGATCAATAATTATCATGGATTTAAGGGAAACTTTAGAATATTGGCGTGAGAATGTTATTATTAAAAAAATGTAATAATTATGGTATATTGAGAATATATTAACAATCGGTCATGTTGGACATGATTTATTGACTTAATATTTTATCAATAGCTACTGAATATTGGCAATAATTTAAAAACTCTAGGACCAACAAGTTTTTGAACGTATTTTTTTACATTTTCTCGATAATGACAGCTTGAAATTCGGAAGAAAAATTATTTTTGAAAGTTTCAAGATAACAATCCTATCAGATTAGAAGTTTTTTCCATAAAAGCTTAAAATATTAAAATTTTTGAAAGACATATACAGTACGAGTTTTATAATATAATGAATACTTCAATAAATATTTCCAAAGACTTCTATTTGTAGGTTGAAACCTTTTTTTTAAATTTCCTATATCAACTTTTTTTATGCACACATTATTTTTTCATCAAAAATTGTTCTGTCAAAAAATAGAGTTTTCTTCATATTTTTTTCTTCAACCTCGAATTTTCTTCGTTTTCGATTCTTTACTATGCAGAACCTCAAACAAGAAATTATTTTTAAATAATTTTTTTTCGTTTCGAGAAAGTCTTACAGTTTTGAATTTTTATTCATATATTTATTATCATTTGGTTTCATCGATTTTTTTTTTATTTCAATATTTATAAGATATTTTTCAGTCTAGAAAGTAATTTCTCAATTCCAAAATCCAGTAATTTATTCCTAGTAGTTTTTTTGTGATGGACAAGAATTTTTTTTCAAATTCACTTACGGTCAAGAAGCGATTCGTTGAGATCGTTGGGACCTGAGGAACCATCTACGTCTTCGCTGGCATCCAATTCATAAAAGCCACTGCGCGTGTTGTTCTCATTTATTCCATTCACACCGCTGTTGCTTTTTCTTTCCGGCGCTGGCTTCTCCATCGCCCTATTATGATAAATTATGAAAAATAATTTATAAAAGTGCAGAATGTACAGTAAAAGAAAGGGACAATAAATTTAGGGAGGCAATTAATTTTTTTATGTTAGATGGAAGAATAGAATTTTGGTCATTTTTATACTAGTGCAAAGAAGAGGACGAGGGTTTTGAAATATACGATATACCATTCAAATGTGATGTTTTTAAATGTTTTTTATTTACTTTTTCATTATTGTTGATTACGAGAAACTATCCGTCAAGATTTATAATTTCCATCAACGAAATTTGTAAGAATCAATTTGTTTTGACGAAGTTCTATAGCAAAATAATAAACGATGATTACGTTACGATAAACTTGAAAAAAATATAGCTTGGTTTTAAAAATGTTTAAAAAATCACATTGATTGTTACACAATCAAAAATATTATTAAAATGCAAATTTTCAACAATAATTCCTTTTGAAAGGAATTATTGTTGTCTAGGTGAAAATTATTCTCGGAATAATTTTCAAAATCAAAAATTTTCAGAATCAAAAAGTAGAAGTATGAGTTCAAAAATGTAAAATCATAAATTTCGAATAAGTAAGCTAAGAGTGTTTAAATTTTTGGAGCTTGCATAACTGTGGCAGTGCATTTACAGTTTTCAAATCAATAAATTTGAGAAACATGGTATTTGTTGATTCGTAAATATTCAGAATTTGGAAAGCAACATTGTGAATTCAATAGTTTTCAAAATATTTGGCAACTCAAATATGACAGTAGATTTAGAATTTTATTGTTATCTTGTTACTTCAAAACTTTAATTTTATACTACATAGTTTAAATTCGAGTCAGTAAAAAATTCTATCTTTAGAGTTTGAAAATATTTCCTGCAAGATTTCAAGTTGAAAAATTTTGAAATTTACATTTGAAAGAAGAAAAATCAAACGATAAAAAATATGATATCAGCCGATTTCAACTCAAGGACTTGAAAATCTACAATGCCAAACTTTTTTTTTTCGACTTTTTTTTTACATAATGTAAACCCTGGAAATCTTCGAAATGTGTCGTCTAGAATTGACATTGTTTTATCTAGCCATGAGATAATTTATTCTGATGAATTCAAAACAACGTAATACTGGTTTTATTATCTTTCCAATTGTATATTCTAGAGTTGAAAAACAACCTTCTTATTAGATAAAACCTAAATACATCGAACTTGGAACCAAAGTTAAGATTAAAAACTATTCAGAAAAATCACCTAGAAGGAATTAAGAGTTGCGAAATTCTTAACAAGTAAATCTAGTATAAAGATTTACAAATAGGAAATTTGAAAAACAAAATTTTTGGTGTAACTGTGTGTGAAACGATGATGTTTTATGACACAGCATTTGACCTTTCATATCTCAATGAATTTGCCTCAGGACCTCAGATTTTGAATTTTTTCAAGGAATATTCAAAGTAGTAAGTGAATTTGCAAGAGGCTTTGATAAGCTATGAATTTGAGAAGATTGTTTTAAGAAACATATCTTAATTTTACTTACCAACTTGGACGTTCGTTGAAAAACATGAGTGTCGTTTCTGACGGACGAGTGATAATCGAAATTTGTGGCGCACTTTGTTAAATTACAGTAGCGTGTTATTCGTGAGTTAAGGCGATAAAATGAACGACGCCCCGAAGAAATCTCAACTCAGTTTGTGTATATACGATGCACCTAAAGATACACCAAAGTAGGTTATCGCGAAATTGCAGTTCATTTGGAATCCCAAAATAGTAAAATAAACATGTTCAACTTTTTTTTGCACTCTAGGTGATGTTGAATTTCGGTTTCTTTTTATTTAAAAATAAGTCTACAAGGAAATAATGACAGAGACCATTAAAAAAACTCTCTAGGTCGAAAAGTGGAGAATAGTTATTTTTATGGACGTGGTATACAGTATTGAAAATTGTAAGATTTTTCTATACATTTGATAAGGTTGACAAACACGTCAAAAAAAATTTTTTTTATTTTTTGGCGCTGTATCGATAGTTTATGAACGTGACTCCAATATTATATAAATATTTCATGGATAAATAAATAGATTCTTTGTCATATTGTAAAATTTGACTTTTGGCTTCATCAGAGATCACAAACAAAAATTTAAAATATTTCAACTTCAAAAAAAGTAAATCAAATTGATGAGAAAAAATCAAGAACGATTGGAAATATTTTTTAAGATTGTTGCAATAAAATAAAAAGTTATTTTAAATAAAAAGTTATTTTTTTCTCTCTAAGTAAAATGAATCATCTAACAATTAAGATATCATTTTGTTGCGAAAAAATCTGATATCTACTCGTACTCGCAGAGAAAATCTTACTAAAATTGACTAAATATTTAGCCACATACTAACCTAATAAAGTTTTTACTCGTATAAAATAAAAAATTCATTCAAATGATTAAAAATATAGTCGATATGACAAAATTTTTAGGTCGATTAGAGAAAAAAATTTTTCATGTTCGTATTTGACTAAAAAATTTTCTGAGCACTGTAGAGACAACTTTTAAAATAGCATCATCATATCCAGATATACATAAAAAGCTTGAAATTGGAATCGAATGTTGCTTAATTTAAGTCGATTGTTATGAACAATATAATAGTGCGACAGCGATAACATTGAAAAAAAGGAGACATTTTTATAAAGCTCTGGAAAAATATGAAATCAGCATTTGAATATCACAAAACAAAATAACGAGGAAACAAAGGAACAAAAACTTTTTCAACATTATTCAAAATATAATTACGTTAAAAAAGTTGGAAGATTGAAATATAACAGAAAGTTCTGGCGAATCTTTATGAAATAGTTAATTTTTTTCATTTTCGAATGTTCGAGAAGTTTTTCGTAGGTTGAAACTTTTCGAAAAATTGAGAATAAAATTCAAAAATTTGCCAAAAACAATTTTTTCATTCATTGAAGACTTTATTATTTTCAGATACAGTAGAAATATCGTGAAAATTTTGAAAACTTGTGTAAAAATTTGTAAAATTTCAGATTTTCTTTAAATTTTAAACCTTCTTGAAATGTATGAGGATCGAAACGAAAAATTTTAAGGTTTTCCAAGCAAAGCAACATATCATAAAAATTTGTCTTTTTTTAATTTTTTAAAAGTGATTATACCCGTGGATTAACAATTTTTAGAAAATAACAAATGGAATATGGGAGTTCATTGAAAATTATCTCAAATTCATGAAAACTATCCAAGTTTTTCAGATTCATTCAGAAATTAGTTACCATTTTCAAAAAATATAAAATATCGCAAACACTTTATTTTCTGAATCAATACATTTTCAGGATCAATACATAAAACTTAAAGGATATGCAAAAAAAAAAAGAACGAAGAGGGTATATTTTTTCTTTAACAATTTTCAAAAATTAAATATGATTATCTTATTTTACACTTTGAATAACATCGCGAACGAGATGTTAAAAATTTATGACAAATCATCTCAAAATTCACGAAGACACTTATTAATTTTCATATACATTTAAAAAATTTTCAAAACTCGTACACTCCCCTAGAACTTTAGAATTTTATGGTTTTATGAACTTTTTTAAACTGTATGAAGTTCAATACAACAGGCTTTTCCGTCTCTTCAAGCACATAAAAATTACAAAAATAGTAGACTATGCCACGTGTTGAAATAGCAACAAATTAGAATCGAAACTCATACAAAATCAATATCAACCCTTTTCACAAAATTTTCGACACTTCTCCAATTATTCATTGGGAAAATTCAAGTTTTCCCACTCTATAAAAAACCAAATCTTTCTTTTAAATGAAAAAGCTTTTCTTCTACTTCATCTCGAGTAAAAAATATCTGTCTCTTTCTCCACATTTACTACCAAAAAGACCTACACCTTATCTAAAAGTCTGTTCCCCGAATCCCCTCGATTAAAAATACACTCACTCTTCTTTCTTCCTAATCTCCAGCGATATATCTCGTACGATAAGTAGCCTGCCTCTCCAGTCCAAAAATACACCTCAAAAACCACCAAAAAACACGCTAAAAATCCCCACGCGTGTAAAAGTAAAAACAAGAAAATGGAAAATCAGGCCATCGATCGCCACCTCCACGTCTCTGATTCCGCGCACCACAAAGTCCAAGTTTTCCAATCGCGGCGAAAACGCGATTCGCTCGCTGTCAAAGCAGGCGCCGGTGATTGGCACTGTTTGACAGGTGTTGACAGGCGATAAGAAAAACAATGACACGCGCACCGAGCAAGCCGACGACCTATAAACCTATTGTTTATAACTTTGAATTGCTGTAACTCGGTTTTTTATCAAAATTATTCATATACCGCGCAGCTGGGAGTCGCGAATGAGCCGAAATGAATCGCGATTATCGCGGCGTACTGAGCATACTTGCGAATACTTGCCAGTACTTGCGTTTTCTACTTCTTCTACGAGACTGACTGAGTCATGCATGGTGCGATCATTGCGATGATCGCGAGCGAGAGCGAGAAAGAGAGAAATAGCAGAGTGCTGGATTCACACGAATGTTGATTGGCGGCGCCGCCGGCGTCACGCTTCGTGCTGGGGGAAAATCCATAACCTGATAACGCATTTTCATCCTTAGAACGGAGTCTTATGAACATATTTCGTCTTGGGAAAACTTGATAGTTTGTCGGATTGTGATAGGTTGAGCTGGAGCAGGGTTTTTTGAAAACTTTTTTCGAGAATATGGTGATTTTTCTGGTTTTTCAATCTGGAATGGGTACTTTTTGGTAATGTGGGATTGCAGATTGAATTATTTGGAGTGAGAGGATGTAGAATCAGTGAAATTTTACTGAAGGAGGAAGTGGAAATGACTTATTTTCACAGTTGGCTTTTCTGTTGAGAATGAAAGTCACCGACTTCTTTAGTGATTTTTCAGTAATTTTGAAGGGTATTTCAAATGGTTTTTAGTTTTTTGATTTGGAATTTTACATTAGTGAAGATTCACTGTTTCAGATTCACATGTTGTACTCTGTTGTGAAAAAGAACTATGAGAATATGGCCACTTTCTCAATTTTTTTCATAATTCTCAAATTTTTACCTTTCGAAAAAAAACCATAGATTTTTCCTCATATGTAGTTGTATAGTAATTTGTAGTTTATACACTCAGAGAAAAAGTAAACTTCTCGAGCATGGCAGTGCTCCGCGCGTGCGAAGTACGCGCTGTGACGACCTTCAAACGTTAGAAAGTATCCCCCCTGAGCACGACACACGCTTCTAAATCAAGCGTCTGCGCAGAGGATGCATCGAATCCATGCTCTCAAGCATCGATGGAGCCATGCCTCGCGCGGCGGACAACGTTATGATCGAGAAGTTCATTTTTTCTCTCAGTGTAGGTCTCTCAGTTTTTACGTATTTTTTAAAGTTTTCTCATAGTTTTTTCCTTCTTTTCATTAGTTTTTCTTGAAATTTTCCCGTGATTTTTACAGTTTTCATATTGTTTTTCATAATTTTCATAGTTATCTCAGAATTTCCTTACAGTTTGATAGTTTTTCTCCGGCTTATTCAAAAATTTTAATAACTCCTAGTTTTCGCAATTTTCTCTTATTGACTCATATCTTTGATGATCCTCTTTTTTCTCCTTGATTATCAGATTCAAACTCATTTTCACAGCTCTTGGCGTCTGAACACTTTTATTTAGTATTCCAAAGAAGATTTTTTCTTCTGGAGTATACAAAATGCTATTTTTCTCTTGATCATCGTTATTTTATACATTGAAACTATGGACAGTAAATTTTTTCACTTATTTTCGAAGCTCTATCAGACGTGCTGAGAATTTTTACGTTTTACTTGAGTGAAAATATTATAGTCTGTGATGTTAAGGGGTTGTACACCTTTTTGTGCCGAAAAATTGAGGATGGTTTGCAGTAACTTTTAAGGTACCCTGGTGACGGGGTTCCGAGAGACTTCCGAGAGAGTTCCGAGCAATTTCCCTCGGAACTCTCTCGGACAATTGTCCGAAAGAGTTTTGAGAGACTTGCATATGCATTTCATAGTTTTTTAGGTCGCTGATCATGAATCTGAGGTCAAATTTGGAAAATTATTTTGTTTAAACAATTTGTTTTAACAATTATAAAAAAATAATTACTAAGATGCATATATTTTTCATGGTTTTTTAGGTCGCTGATCATGAATCTGTGGTAAAAATTGCAAAATAATTTTGGTCAAACAATTTCTATTAACAAAATAATTTCGCAATTTCGACCTCAGATTCATGATCAGCGACCTGGAAAACCATGAAAAGCATGTGCATCACAGTAAATATTGTTTTTTTCATAATTGTTAATACAAATTGTTTAAACAAAATAATTTGCCAAATTTGACCTCAGATTCATGATGAGCGACCTAAAAAACATGAAATGCATATGCAAGTCTCTCGGAACTATCTCGGATAATTGTCCGAGAGAGTTCCGAGAGACTTCCGAGAGAGTTACGAGAGTGGACTCTCGGACCCCCGTTGCTAGGGTATGTAGCAATAATGCAATGTCATAAAAATTATAGTTTTTTAATAGTGTATTGTCCACTTGAAAAAACAAGTATTTTTTATAAAAAATATCGACAATTGGCGGAGTTGGGGCCCTTTCCCCGAAAAAACTTTTTTTTTCAAGAGGCTTGCGGTGACCACGATGCAAGTCGAACAAATCAAGGTAAAGAAAATCCAAAAAATTTCATTAGTTTAGAAATATATCTTGTTCTTGAACAATCGCTTTTTTATAGAAAAGTTTTTATTTTGCAGATAAGAATTTTTGAATAAAATTTTCAGAGCTCGAAAAATCTCGGGGAAAACGTTCTTGCATACAGAAAAAACGTAATAATCATTTTTTTAATCGTTCAAGAACTAGATACATTCCTAAACTAATGAAAATTTTTGGATTTTCAAATTTAACTTGACCCGTTCGACTTGCATCGTGGTCACCGCAAGCCTCTTCAAAAAAAGTTGTTTCGGAGAAAGGGCTGTAACTCCGCCAATTGTTGATATTTTTTTATAAACAAATACTTGTTTTTTTAAGTGGACAATACACTATTGATAAACAATATCTTTGATGTGATAACATTATTGCTAAATACTTCAAAAGATACTCGAAACCATCCTTAATTCGTCCGCACAAAAAGGTATATAACCCCTTAAATTCGTCATATGTATAAACGAAATTTGAGTTTTTCAATCTCTCTAAAAATTTTGACAAAAGTATCACTGATAATATTCATTTTTTTATAAAAATTTATTTGAACCGTTAATATATGAATACATGAAAAGAAAGAAAATGTACGCGAAATAAACAAATACAGAGAACTACAAAACTATGAAAAAAAAAATCACAGCAAAACTGAAAAAGCTCCAAGAAACTGCGAAGTAATATATATACATCCTTTTTTCTTACTTTGAAAACTGCGCAAAAGTTCAAAGTTCATTTGATTTTTTTGTCCTACGTGAATATTGATTAAAAACGTGTGATTCTTGAAGTAGGCCACGGAATGTAAGGTTTTGATAAATTTCGAAATTGAGTTTTTTTTATTCGAAAATTTTATTGAAAAAACAAACTTTATTTAGGTAAAACATTTAATATGTACATCATTAAGATGTGTTATTCTTTTCGTATCTTAGCAATGTTTTTTTGAAGTTTTTATAAAATAAATATTTCTTAGACAGTTTCTTGAAGTATATTCATATTGACCTAATTTGTATAAATTCCACAGTATGTTGGTTATTTTTGACATTCTGTGTAAATGATAGAAACATTTTTTTTTGTTACACTACGAAAATTTGTTTGTTTGTTTGTTTTTTTTTTAAGTTGAAAAAATAGAGAAGGATGTGCTGTGAACACTCCTTATATTCTATGATTTATTAAAAGTTCACATTGTCAATCGGAATTGTTAAACACATGAATTTTAACTCATCTATGATTCAAAGTTTTTTTCTTCAACAAGAGTTTTTGGAGTTGAAAGTCATAAACGAATTTTTATAAAATCTAGAGCAATTTGTAATCGGATTATATTAAAATAAGAAAAGACTTATTATAACTTCTTGATTGTTTTTAGAACTTGCATATCGTAAACAAAAAAATATAAAATTTTTGAACGTCTTTTTTTTCGAAAGTCGGAATATTTTCAAGTGCAACTTAAATTGCATTGAAAATGCTGACGTCGCTTTAAATTTCAATCAATATATAAGTATCATTTCGTGACAATGGAAAATCAATGAAGATTGTCCTTAACTTAAAAATGACCTTTCAAAACATCAAAGATTAAAAATCACTCTAAAAATTCGTTGAGAGCATCAATATACTATAAAAATTAGTATGGATTTCAAAATTTTTGAATTGTTCTCTCAGATTAGGCCAAAAATTTGGAAAAAAATCGGTAAAATGGAACAGAGCAATTTTTTCCAACTTCTTAATTTTTTTTCAACGTTCTGAAGAATAAATTGTTTCAACAAGTTTGATATAAGATCCAGAAATTTATCAATTATTTTATTATTCCTTTCAAGAATATTTTAAGAGTTTTCAAACGTTACTGTAAGAACAATAATTCAAATTTTTCAAAATAAAATTTCTTGGTAAGGCAATTGAAAACAATAACTTAAGAAAATTTCTCAACTGAATCCAGGTATGAAATATTCAACACGAGGACGCTCATCTGGGCATACCAAAAAAAAAAAAACAAAAAAGACGTATCATGCACTGCAAGAAGCAAAAAGGGTTAAAAATTTACAACAATTCAATTAAATATCGTTTATTTAGTACAACTTACTCCAAAATAAATCATGTGTTTTTCACTCACATGATAAAATTATACATATTTACTAATTTTTTGATTCTACATGATCCTGAAATTCAAAGGCCCTGCTTGTTCGTTGCAACTTCATTCTTTTACATATTTCTAAGATTGCACATAATTTGATATGAGTTTTATGTCATTCAACGTGATTTTATTTGAAGGATATTGTAATTTGTAGGGTTTGAATAAAAATTGGTTATTGCCAAATAAGGGATTGTTAACTAAAGCTGATTAATAAAGAAAATATTTAAGAAATAATAATAAGAGAATACGCAATGGAAAAATGAAAAATTTATGTAAGATTCGGGTTACAGATTTTAGAATTAAAGCTGACCCTTTATTTAACAACGAAAATTAATTGTCATTGCAGCTTTTTAATACTTAAACAAGTTCTAAATACAAGTCTGAAAAAGCTAACTAACAAAATAACAAGGTCATGCATGCTATTTTTCAACACTATATTAACCAGGGGCATATGCAGACAAAAAAGTTTGAAAAGGTTGAGAAAAGGTTCTTTATATTTTCGAAAAATATATTTCTTCAGTGTTGATTCTAGTTTTAAAATTTAGAGGTAGGATTTATTGGTTTTCAGAAACTCTTTGCTCACAGGTGAAAAAATACTGTTGGTAAATTTCGTTTTTTTTTTAAATATTTTATCGTGTTATTCAGTGTTTTCAGCTCTCGAGTCTAAAATATCGATATCAAAAATAGTTGATCTCAGGGTTTATCTTACATTACTGACATTTTTTATGTTGGAGTAAAAATATTTTGTATTTCTTTCATGTCTGTTTTCATGATCACATTTCAGTGATTTCAAGAACTTCAAATACAAAAATAAAACTTCTTCAAATGGTTCTCACTTTTACAAAAATTTTATTTAACAACCTTAATTTTCGTAATCTTCAATACTTTCCAGGTTTCAGTGATTTTCAGTAAAAAATGGAAGAAACATCAGTAATTCTTTCATTCTTCAAATACACCTTGTGTTCCTCAAATTCATCATTTCAAGTTATAAAATCTTCAAAACTTCAAACTCCAATCTAGATTTCCATTCTGGCTGACGACTTGTGGTAAAAAATGACTCAAAAAATAACTATCATTCCCAACCCCTTGGACTCCCATCTGCATATGCCCCTAAAATAAACAAAAACCCCTCAACAGCCTGACCTAATTAAAATCAAAATCACTCTCAGTGTTAGAAGCATTGACCTCTATTGTGCTCTCAGTATCAGAATCCAAAATAGCCCGAATAGCATCTTTCTTCTTCAAACTTTTAGACTGTTGATCACTCTTCAAACTTGGTTTCTCCTCACTCGACTCTTTCAAGCTCTCACTTCCCTCTTCCTTCGCCTTCACCAGTTCTCCAGAACCCTCTCCAACCTCCTCTTCAACAACCTCTTGCACCTCAGTAATTGCTCCAGCATCATCAACCCCTTGCTCATCCTGCTGACCATATTCCTGACCCTCATGACCATATTCCTGACCTTGATACTGCATATTCTGATCATAAGCGTACTGATAATCCGGATTATCCTGCTCATTGTACTCGTAATTCTGTCCTTCATATCCCTGCTGATACTGCTCATAATTAGGATTCTGGTAATACTGATGATCAGCACCTTCATAATCCTGATCCGAGTACTGCTGCACTTCTTGAGCACAATCTTCATTGTTAGGATCGTTGCTTGCACCCTCACTAGGAATTTCTTCAATTCCTTCCTGCTGGGGATTTTCAACTTGAGCTTCTTCAGGTTCCGGTCCAGCTTCTTCTGGGTTTCCATTTCTGGCTTCCACTTCTGGTTCCTCATGTTCCACCTTTGTTTCAGGGATTTCTTCAGGTACTTGACTTGTACTCGGTTCAGGCAGATCTTGCTCTTCTACAGCAGGAGATATCAAAATCGAAATCGTGGGTTTCTTTTCTTTTTCCTCGATTTGGGACGTGTCAGAAGTTGGCACCTCGTCAAGTTGGGTCGTCGATTTGTCGACACTTGGCGTTGGCAGGGTTTCGGCGATTCTAGAGATTCGCGGGCTGCGCTCTTTTGACCTTTCCTGCTCCGACAAAATGGCGTCTATTTTTTCGAGGTTTCTGGGGGACGCTTCGAGTCTTCGAGGCGTGAGGGGAATACTGCGAAGGTTTCGAACTCTTTCTATGTAGCGTTCAAGGTCACGCTCTAGTTCCTCGGTGGTTTTTCTACCGAAACGACGAGGGCTCACTTTGTACTCGTGGAGCCATGGTTTCGACGAGGCGCTTGTGTATTTGTCTATTAGGGATGCGTAGGAAAGCGGTTCCATCTGCTCTAGAAAATACGATTGGGTTTTGAGTAAGAGTGTTGCATAAATAGTTTTTGTGATTTTTTGTTGGTAAAGAAAATTATATTGTTCCGCATACTTTGATATGTTGAAATTATTGAATGAATTGGAAAAATGACGCTATTTTCATGGAATTTACAAAATATTGCAGATTTCTCAGCTGATTCAATGGTTTATACCCGAAAGTTCATTTTCCTGGAAGACGTTCTCCAGAATCGATAATTGTTAATTCATTTGAATCAAAAACCAATCTTTTTCTTTGAATTGATCGGGATTAAAAATGGGCAAATGGTGTAAAATATTCGATAGCATTGGTTAGAATACAGTTTTATCGCCTTATTTTGTCGCGAAAAATAAATGAGTCGATGACATCCGGCATCTGAAAATCTTAGCTCCGGATGCGTGAAATGTTCTACTTAAAGTAGCGTACACGTCAAAGAAAGAGGCGATGATACTTTAATAGTATTTTGTGGTCTAATTTCAGACTTTATGAGGCGTAATTAGCTTGCGTAAGAGAATCTATAAATGGGAATCCCGATGTCTTGAGCTACAGAAAATTATTTATGCACTGAAAGAAATGATTTTAAAATTCTAGAAACATCGATTCGAATATCAGTACATTTAAAATTTCTCGAACTATTGATAGAAATAAAATTATTGTTTGTGAATTTAAATTCATGTAATTCCTTATACGTATAATATAAAATATTCATATGATTTTGCCGTTGAGATCCCTCAATTCAGAGTTATTTTACAGATTTTACGTAATATTTATATACTTATGAAATTTCAGATGAGTAAATAAATTTATAAATTACTTTCAAAAAGGAGTTGGAATCACTCCCATCGTCATTAATCAATTTTAATATCAGTATTCGTAATACCACAATACATGGTAAAAAGCAAATATATTGCAAAAAGCTACTTATTGAGGATATAAAAAATTGATAATGAATTTGGAAGTAATTAATAGTGTATCAAATTAATAATGTACCTTATTTAAAACTGATAAATTATTTAAAATAATGAAATTCATCATATTCAAATCGCGATCATTATTTTACGTTAAAGGCTGTTCATAAATCACGTAACGCAATTTTCAGCATTTTTAGACCCCCCCACCAAGGTGTAACATAATGCAGCCTTCAAAAGAAAAATATGAACACATACAGTAATTTTTCGTACTCTACAATAGAATTGAAAAATCAAAACACAAAGATATTGGTTGCATTGAAAACAATGTTTTTCTAAAATCTGTTGCTATTTAATAATTATGTCGACGTACGCGAAAGTTCTCAGGAGAGCGCTCAAAAAAAAAATTATTAGTATTTTGATATACCTAAAATTCCGAAGAAAACTATTTCCAAGTTTAAAGAATCATTTTTTGTTATTGTTTATATTTCAGAATTTTCAAGTTTGTGATTGGTTATGCAGTTTTTTTTATACACTTTGAATTTTTTAAATCCCAATGACTCATGTAACTGTAGCATTCATATAACTTCGTCAAATTTCGAAATTCAGATTTAAAAAGTTATTGAAATTTCGATGTAAAAGTTTAAAGGTATGCAGCTTTTGAATTTTCGTGAAAATTTTGTCATTATACTTGGAACCTAGAATAGAATTGCTCAAATTTTCGAGAAACGAAATAAATTCCAATTTTTTTTTATCTTGCTTCTTATCTTAAGACTTTTTTTTTTCATAACTCAGAAAAAAGTATTGCTAAAAGTTCTTTACCACAAGTGCCAAATTTTACAAATTTTTTATTTTCTCGATCGTTTTTACATTTTTTCACTCATATATAGAGTGTAGGAAACGAAGTAACTAAATGTTATGGCTCAATATTAGGAAATTTTAGTGAAAGTTAAAAATTTTTTTATTGTTTTCAATTTCTTGGTTCTTTCTCTGTATTCAAAATTGATCCATGGAAATAAAAGAAGTTTAAGTTAAAAGGTAGAAATTTTAGAAGAATTCAAGATTCTGTTGATTATTATATTCGAATTTCGTGTTCTATTTCCTGAATAATTCAGAAGTAATTGAAAAATTTGTGTTGAAAGGTGACTACAGATTCCGAAATTCGTTAAAAATTTTGCATTTTGTATTTGGTTTTTAGAACTCTTAGAAATTCAGGGTAAAAATTAAAACAATGTAAATTTTTTTCAACTATTGTAACTTTTTGTAATGTTCTTCCCATCTATAAAATTCAAAATATTATTCTTTCACTTTAACGATAGGCATGAAATCCTATAACAGCTATAAATTTTCACTTTTTTTCTTAATTTTCAGACTTTTTTTACTATTTCTTGAATTATCTTTCAAATTACTGAAATAAGGTTGTAAAACTACGACGAGTTTCGAATCTTGCTCATAGTTTCCTATTTTTTTTTTTTTTTTTTTTTTTTTTAATTCATCATGTAACTACTTAAAGTAGCAGTTGAAAAATTCAAAATATTTATAAACTTTTGAATTTAATACTGTATTATGTTTTGAGTTGAAGTTCAAAAATGCAAAATTACTAAGAATATTTCTTATTTTTTGTGATCTATCACACAAAATCATTACCGATTGTTTCATAATTTTCCGTTTAATCATCATAAGTCAAAATTCTATACTCTGAGTTTAATTGAAAAAGTTTTAATATTGAAAATAGTTAGAATCAAAAGTCGCAAGACTAACATATTGAATAAACATAACAGAAAATATCGTGAATTTCGAACTTTTTACGAATTCGTTCAATATTTTTTGAATTGAAAATTAAATCTCTAGGATTCGGGATCAAAATCCCATGTTTTCTATTATGATGATTTTTTTCGATAGACTTTTTTCAAAATTGAGGCACATAGAGTTCTTAAAATGAAAAATATATCGATTTCTCATGTCGATCAAGGGTACATGAAAACGTTTGAAATTTGTTACGCAACGTTCTTCTCACCCCCCCACCCCCCCATCGAGCTGGACTTACGTAATTTATGGACTGCCCCTAACTGAAAATAATTTAATTATAAAATCAATTTGGAGTAAATTAATTCATTGAAATTAATAAAATGAATGTTTCTTTGAACTTACTTTCACGAGTTATTTCTGTAACTCCTAAGGATCTAGTTATATTGCACATTATTTTTGAATTTATAATGTATTGAAATTCGAACTTCATGCAAAAATGTACCCAAAGTACACAACTAACCGCAGGCAGCATGGCATGACTCTTCTCAACCAAATCATCATATGATCTCTCCGCAGCCCTCGTACTGCACGCGGGATAAGTAGCGTAATTGTGCGGCGTTATTGAAGCTCTAACGTGAGGACTAGCGGTTCTGGAAAAGCTCGATTTCGAGGCCGAAAACTCTGGTTCCAGGTAGGACGAGTAACTCGTCCTGGGTTTTTCGTAAGAAGCTAGAGGCAACGTTTCGAGGGACCTTCCGAGCCCGATTCGCTGCAAAAAATCGACGCTGGTCGCGTCCGAAAACGAGGCCAGGCTAGGTCGCGTTTCCCAACAACTTTGGGATCTTAGAAATTCCTTCGAAGGCTGGAAGCGGGACGTTTCATTAATTATCGCGTCGGGATACGTTATCGGGGCGTCATGTTTGGGGTACGTTTTGACAACCGACGTGAACTTGTCCCGGTCGGGCGAGTACGTCCAGCCGCTGCTGCAACCGGTCGTGCCGCTTATCGGACCGCGACTGTTGTGAGTCGACATGTACGTCTCGTATTGTCTCTGCAAAAAATGCACAAATATTTTTGTCTCTCATTGTTTGCTTATGCAACGCGAATTCCAGAGCATTGGTTCGTTTCTGGCCAATGCATTTCTGTTTTTGGATCAGGGATCCATCCAATCCTTGATTTTAGAAATAGATTCTTCAATTTAAAAATATTCTAAATATCAAATGCATGTGTAACATTAAATATATTTATCATTACTTCGATATGTGAATATGTAATACGTGGCAGGCCAGAGCACAGAAACCTGTATTTGGGGGCGGGGGGGGGGGGGTTCAAATTTTATGTTGTACTTGTAGAATAACATGCAATTGAAATTGATTTGGTTTGACAATACATGGTCAATTCATAGTGATGCAGATAATAAATGTAGATTAAATAAGTAAATAAATGAATTAATCAATAAATAAATAATCAAATATATAGGGTGATATCAAAACATCATTTGTTTTCAACAACTTCTACATTACATACTGAATCTTTGTTATGTTTTCAACAAATTGAACACAAGCAACTCAATTATTACAGATACACAATTGCGAAAAACACGTTTTTTCTTTCTTTTTCACATTTAGATGTATAACGAATGCATGATAAATAAAAGAAGAAACACTTTTCAGTACTACACTATACGCATATTTTATGATTTAAAGGGTTATACACCTTTTTTGAGGACGGTTTGGATCTTTTTTTAATGTATATAGCACATAATATTATGACATGGAAGTTATATTATCGTGATAGAATATTGTCAACTTTAATATACAAACATTATTTGGTGAAAAAAATATCAACAAATGGTGGAGTTATGGCCCTTTCCTAACTTTTTTTTTTAGAGGCTTGCAGTGACTGCAATGCAAATACAATAAGTCAACTGAAATTATAATATCCAAAAACGTTACATTTTTTAGTGTAACGATAACGTATCGCGTTACATTAATTAACAAGTAACGGTAACAGGAACGAGTTCCTTTTTTTTTGGTAACGAGTAACGAAAATCTTGTTATTCATTTCACTTCTGTCTCATCAAGTTTTTAGAACGATTTGTTACTTTTTAAGAAATTTTTTGGAACTTAGATATAAGTAATTTTTTCAACTTCCTTATTTTCAGATGAAAATTGTATAATTTTGTAATTTTAGACAATTAGTGATATATTAGTAATTAATGTACAAATACCGACAAACCCTAGTGATTTTGAACCTTATAAAAACCTTGTAAGAAAAAGTAATTTTTTATAAGAATTCAATTTCTTGTAAGGTACATCTTATAAAAACCTTATGAGAATTCAATTTTCTATAAGGTGACCTTATAAAAACCTTATAAGAAACCTCAATTTCTTATAAAGAATGGGTCGAAAAAATTTTATAAGGTTTTGTTTTTTATAAAATTTTATCACATACATTCTTATGAGAAATTTCAGTTTCTTATAAGCTTTATATAAGGTCACCTTATACGAAATCAAATTCCTATAAGGTTTTCATAAGGTGCACCTTATAAGAAATTGAATTCTTATAAAAAGAATTTTTTCTTCTAAGGTTTTTATAAGGTTTAAAATCACTAGGGAAGAGTATGATGCATTTTCACTTTTTATTAGAAATGTTCACAATTCGAGCTATAAATTTTAGAAATCTGCATACAAATGCATTAAAATACTAGAAACTTTAGTTCTTAAAATCTATAGCAGGATCCCTAAAATCTCTAGATCGTGCTAGAAAACCTAACTTAATTTTATAAATACAGAAAAAAAAATGTTACATAAAGAATACTAGATATTATTTACTTTTTTCGAAAAAGCTATTAGATTCTTCGAAAATTTCTGTAACTCCAGAAATCAAAAAACTCTGATTTCTTAAGCATTGAATTATAATAATATACGTGTGTATAAAACCATAAAAATGTTCAAATTTTAAAAATATGTTAAAAATTCAAAAAATATTAAGGACACTCTAAATCTATAAAGAAACTGTTTTCTGAAAAATCGATCATAATACTGCAAAAATTTCAAACTTTCAATTCTAGGGAATCTAATTATTGAAATTCAAAGACATATCTTTGAAAAAACCCTTAAGTTTTCCAACATTTTAGATATACGAAGAAATACAAAAAGAAAATACATGTATAGAAAATTACAAATATATATATATGGAATATTAAAAATCTATACAACTTTGAAAACTAGAGCATCGAATTCAAGAAATTTATATAGAAATATACAAGAAAACTGAACAATCCTTCAAATCGTATAAAAACTGATGAAATACGAAGGATACTGAAAGAAATATGAATCTTCTGAGACATCTGTTTTCT
Source organism: Platygaster robiniae (assembly GCA_028476575.1). Taxonomy (NCBI): domain Eukaryota; kingdom Metazoa; phylum Arthropoda; class Insecta; order Hymenoptera; family Platygastridae; genus Platygaster; species Platygaster robiniae. The sequence goes on from CM052022.1 coordinate 1,808,248, forward strand.
GATAAATTCTTTCGGAAAATGAAAAATTTTTTGAACTTCACATTTAACAGCTTGAAATTATCGAAATCCATGCATAAAAATTTATATCAAAATGCTTAAAGTATATAAAAATACTAGAAAATCCTGCAACATTGTATGCACTCTAAAAAATACGAATAGCTTCAGAAATACTGAACAATCCTTCAAATCGTAGAAAAACTGGAGAAATACGAAAAATACTAGAAGAAATAAATATGTATCGAGACACTGTTTTCTAAAAAATCCTTTGAACACGTAAAACTCCATATTTTACAGTTCGAAGTTCTCAGAATCTTTCACAATTGAAATGAAAATGCTAGAAGTATATAAAAATACTAGTAAATCCTGTAAAATTTTATAGATCTCGAAAAATATGAATAGTTTCAAAAATACTGAAAAATCCTTCAAATCGTAGAACAACTGGAGAAATACGAAAAATACTAGAAGAAATAAATATCTATCGAGACACTGTTTTCTAAAAAATCCTTTGAACACGTAAAACTCCATATTTTACAGTTCGAAGTTCTCAGAATCTTTCACAATTGAAATGAAAATGCTAGAAGTATATAAAAATACTAGTAAATCCTGTAAAATTTTATAGATCTCGAAAAATATGAATAGTTTCAAAAATACTGAAAAATCCTTCAAATCGCAGAAGATGTATGCGAAAAATACCAAAAAGAAATAAAAATCTATTCAGACGCTGTTTTCCGAAAAATATCATGCAATGCAAGATATCATAGTTTATATTAAAACGTAAAAACCCAATATGTAATTGAAGAATTTCATCGAAATCGTTTGAAAAATCTCTTTTGGGGGGTTCAAACCCCCCCCCCCCCGTCTGCACGGGCCTGACATGTGGAATTAGGGGGTATATTATATTAGATATACCCTGCTCTAAACTTTCATCTTCTTTACGAGACGACGATCTGATTAAATCAACGAAACGACGTTTCAATTAAATTTCCGGCGAAATTGAATCGAAACGTCGTTTTGCTGAGGAGCCACAGAATTTGGACTTGCACCTTCAAAATGTTGAGTCGCTCGGTCTTGGCGCTGATCAGGGCCAACCTGCTGTCGACTCTGTCTAAAGCCCCGCGCAATTTATTATTCCGCTCATCCCTCGTGCGCTGTTCTTCCAGAAATTGCATGTACTTCACTCTCAATCTATTTATGCACTCGTTGTGGCTGAAATAGAAACATTCCGCAAGACATGTAATTACCTCCTTGCCCAACGTTCACGAGGTTAAAGATTCTGCACAGTGTATCTTGTGAAAAATTGTGCACAAGAAGATGATTCTCAATTTTCAAAGGGAGCAGGTGATTTATGTAAAAAAACAAGTATGATCGTTATAATTAGTGAATATATTGGATTTTTGGAGATGGTCATTTTTTTGTTTTGGGGTTAGATTTTCAATAAGTTAACTATACCATCAGTTGAGATTACCTTAGATTTTGCAATATATAATTATTACATTAGCAAGAAACTGAGTATGATTTGGTTGATTATTACGTACGTACTGCATATCACTGTCATGTTATAAGAGTTTTGAAATAACTAGATTTGTCATTTTTCTTTGAAATGCCCATGAATTCTGATTTCGTGATAGAAGATTTTTGAATTCTGGCTCAAAACCATTCCATTGTCGATAACTGCCAATGTTGTGAATAACCAAAAATTCGAAATGAACGAAAATTCTCGAAATTGCTTTAGACATAAAAATTGTTATAACTGTTGAAAATTTTAAAAACTATCAAAACTTGTTGAAGCCTGTAAAACTGCCAAGAAATTGCATTGAATTTCACTGAATTTATCGAGTATGTAATAAAAACCTTCGATGAAAAATCGCGAAAAATAAATTATTTAAGAAATAATTCCTACTCAGTTCGTTAAAATTTATAGCAAAAAAAAAATCCAATTTCAACAATCACTCTTTCACAAATTCCATACTAAGAAAAAAAAGTTTACTTCAAAAAAGTAACAGAAATTTTCTTGTAACCGTAACCGTTACTCTATCTTCGCTCCTCAAAACCTAAATTTTTGTAGTGACGTCTTTCTGGTATCTCAAAAATTGATAAAACGAAATTTCCCATCATTACATTCATATTTCCCTAGTCGAAAAATTTCAGTTCTTATCAATAAAAGCTCTCAAGCCCCCCCCCCCCTTTTTTTTGAGTTAGTTACCCACGTTTCCTTTGATCAACATCGCAGTTCAATACAAATTCATCCACGACGCAAGCTCGAATCTCGCGTGTTCGTGACTGGAAAAAATTATCATCTCTGGTTCCCAAATATTTACAAATTAGGCTGTTTTCTTCCAAGACCGATGAATCCGCGAATAAATAACAAAGTCACGCAAAAAGTTGATCGATTAATGCTGACATTTCTCGAAACTGGGTCGTACCATGCGCTCGAACCCGCGAGCACTCGACGCTCAACACATGATTTTGAACCAATCCAACATATCGGAATTTGCGTTCGGAAAAATCCTTGACCTTCGCATCGATTAAAATTTTCCATCTACAGTCAACCCTCGTTTGATCTGCGAAAAAATCTTTGATACACCCCGAAATTTTTCGTTTATTTGAAACTAGGGCAGTGTTGCGCTCGATGTCAAGGTCAGGAAAATCACGACGCGACTGTAAATCATCCCCTGAATTTGATGATTTGAATCGAAAAACAAAATGATATGATTCTTTGATAATGAATATCAGGCACCAATGAAAATATTTACCTGTTCCTTGATTCTTGGAGCAGTTGATTATACTTTTCTTCTAGCCTCAGTCTGTCTTGTTCACTGGAAACACCATAGAAGTTTAACACGTAGGAAATAGAAAATAATAAGAAACTGTATTTTGAGTTTATATCAGGGAAAACGATGCTTCTTTTATTTGAAAAAAAAAGGGTTGAGGTTTTTGTAGGGAGTAGTGGAATGATTTTTCGATAAGGGTGAAAATGTTTTGAATAATTTGGTACCTGCGTCGTAGTTTCTGCTGCAGATCGAGCATTTTTCTGTAATAGAACTGATCTTCTTGCCAGAGAGATAACATTTTGAGGGTGGGTTTTGAGGTTTTGAGGTTTTGAGGTTTTGAGGGAAAGGGTTGGAGTGGAACGAAGTTCAAGTTAGCGCCGCGACTGACAATGAGTAACTGTCGCGTTTGCGGCAGGAGCGCGAGGGGGTGGTTTCCCTGCCAACAGCCAGGTGAAATGCACAGGTGCATTTCCAGGCAACCCCTCCCTTTCGACCCTTCCACGAAGTTTTTATACCCTTTTTCTCGATTTCTTTGTCTTTTGGGAATCAGTGCATGTATCATGTTTTTATGATTACTTTTTTTATCGTCAGGAATATTTAGACACGTGGAAAAAAAAAGGAGAGCAAAGGAGTGTGATTTAGTTAAGGGATTAATTTTATTATTTACTACCGTGACTTCGTAAATATGGAAAATGGGCTCTTGAAAACCGTCAAATTGATGGAATTTCACAATTTTTTGTTGTTTTACAATAATTTGAAAAATTTCTTATATTTCGTCATTTTTATTGGATTTTTCGAAATAATTGACTATGTCCGATAAACAATGAGTTATTTTATATTCTGATGATTTGAGGAGTTTTTCATGTCTTATTTAAACGAAATTTCCAAAATTTTCTATTATGTATGATGATACGAGACTAAAATCTTTAAAATATTTTTGATTTCATACAAATATTGATAGGCTTTGAAATTTTAAATGTTCTTTAATTTTTCAGGATTGATATAATTTTGAGATTCTCATCAAAATTCTTAAGAAAAAAGGATTATTATTTGTTACTGTAATTTCTGGAATATGGAAAATTAGCTCCAAAATATCATGAAACTAATAAATTTGTAGATATACATATAGAGAAAACAATCATAGGAATATTGATTTATAATGTGTGTTTCAATTTATAAAAGTTCATAATTTTTTATTGAAAGTTTCAATATTATCGACCATCTCTGATCGACATCGAAAATTTTATTTCTTTGATATTTTGAGGAATATCGTACAATTCATATTTCAACCAAATTTAAAAAATTTTCTACGATCTCCAAATTTCATCAGCATTACCTAAATTATTTCAAAATTCGCGAATTTTCGACAAATACTGACAAGATGCAAAATTTTGAATATTCTCTATTTTTTCAAAATTTGTGAAAATTTACAAATTTTCAAAATAATTGGTGTTCCCTGTACGACTTTACATTGATACGAATTTTTAATATTGTTCTTTAAAACTTTCAAAAATATGACACATTTCATGCAGATTCCCAAAAATTGAGAAATTTCCAACTAACTTCAAAATTTGTCAATATCTGTTTGAATTCTGCAAACTCTTTAAATTATATAAAAATATTGACGTCTTTGAAATTTACCATATTGAAAATCTAATATTTTCCTTGGGCCAAATCAAAGTGAAATAAAATTGGTATCGATCTCCCAGTCAAATTGTTTACTTCAATTAAGTGTTGACGTTTCGATCTCCATGTGTGGGATCCTTTTCAAGACTAATGAACAACGAACAATTTACTTCACCTCGATGTCATCAAAATCTCATAAAAATTTTTCTGTATCTGTACCAATTTCATTTCACATTTATCATATTCTATAGTTTTCAAAACTTTTTGAATTTCTGGATGTATTTAGGAATTTTCATAATTATTCTCAACCACTTTTTAACAATAGAAGGTTTTTTTATATCCTGAACATTCCAAAAATATGACAGTATCTGTATTTTAAAAAAATGTTCAAAATCTGCCAAAATTTACAAAATTCATGACTACTTCTTTGGATTCTAGATATTTCTGGAATTTTTCAAGGATCGTCGTCAATTTCATCAAGTTTTCATGTTCTTTTATTTTACTAAATTCTCTAAATTTAAGAAATAATAAAAGCGACGTGGAACTTTCTGAATTTTAAGGAAAATTCGTCGTGTTCATAAAGGTTCATAGCAATTTTTGGATATACTGTTAAAATTTATTATATCTTATCATGATACTGTTTACATTAATATTTCATGATGTACATGCATCGTTATCTGATTTCACAGACGAATAATTATTTGCATGCAACAATTCCAAAAATTAGACGCTGAAATACAGCTTTCCACTTTTTAGGCTTTTGCATAAAATTTTGTTTGGTCGATATAAAAATCGAATGGTTGGAATATATTTATGAAATGCCTTCTGCGAATGCCAGCAGAAAATAATTTCAGAGTTATTTGATATTCTCTGGAATTTGACAATGAGAAAAAGAAGTTGATTAACATACAATAATTTTAATCATTGAACAGAATCAAAAATGAACAATGAATAAATTATAAAATCAAACTTTTATATGATGAAAACTAAGAACGTTTGAATTTAGATAAAAAAAAGTTAGATGATGGATGGACATAGAAATTAAGAAAACATTTATTTGGAAAAAAAGTAAACAAAATGAAACCAATTTTAAAAAAGTTTTTTTGTTTAATAAAAATCACGACGAAATCTAGAAATTTTAGGATTAATCATTAAATATTGTGAAACATGGAAAATTTCGTAGGTGTCAATACAAGTTGTATAACACTCAAAAAATTTTTAAAATTTTAGGAGATGTTGATGAGTTTTGATGTTTGTAAAAAATTTCTGTAATTTCAAAAAAACGTCAAAAACTTTATTATATTCTAAAAATTAAAAAAAAAATCAAAGAACGTTTTGTTGTATGAAGAAAGGCAATAACTTTGAAAAATTTTGATATACTGAAAGGCTAAACAATTTTACAAATTTTTAAATAAAAAAATTTGCATGTAGTTCTAATAATTTTTGTAGATTATTGGAAATTTCGTTAAAATACAGGAGCTGTTAAATATTTCTTGAAATTTTCAGAAAGTCGAAAAATTTGTTGTCAATCGTAGATCATCGGTAGTTTCGAAAATTTTAATAAAAATAATAAAATTTCACAAAATTTTCCAAAATCATAAAACATCAAGAATTAAAAGGATGTCAATAATTCACAAATATTTCAAAAATTTGTAGGACAGAAAATGTCGATGAAATTTGGATGTTGCAGAAAATTTTGGAAATTCAATTAAACCAGAAACCGTATGTGACATGTCTTAAACTTTCCCTGTGATAAAAAAATATAAAAACTTTTTTTTTGTACAAAAATCTTCGATAATTCAAAAATATTCAATAAAAATCTAAAGATTTAGCCAATTTTGGAAAAAAATGAATAATTATAAAAATGCGTAGAATTCAAAAAAGTCGTTTATTCGTTTGATCGTAAAAAATTCAGAGGCAACGTGTAATATTCCAAAAATTCTGATATAAAAAAAATATCCTATCGTACAGAAATCATGAACAATTCAATAAATTCCATAAAAAATCTACAAATATTGAAATAATTGATAAATTCCGAGAGTTTTAAAATGTTTGGGTAAATTACAAACACTCTTTTAAACTTGTTCATGTGTCTCTATTTCTCATCCAAGATTTATATAATTTTCATGATTACATACATTATCGTTTTACGCGCCGATTTTCCCGAATCCAAGCAGAACGTGACATTGAACATTCGCATGTTTTTTTCATCTTGCGAAGAATTGTTTACGGTAATAATAGATAGCAGTCTATTTTGCGAAGAAACGCAGGTGTTACTGAATTCTCGTTGTTTCTATTTTCAGTAGAAAACCTGGTGCACCCAGTGCAACGGTATTTTTCAGTTCTTTTTGAAGAGAAGATATTTACATAAAATCATTTTAATCCAATAGAAAATCAATCAATCTTCAAGAATAGATATTTTTTCATTCAAATTTATCATCTATATACAGTTTGTAAAAAAAATTATAGAAGGTTTCAAATGTATCTAATTTGAAACGATTGGAACACATATTTTTTAATTCGGGATTTCAACTTTGAAAAAATAATGAGTTGTTTGATTTGAAAAAAAAAAAAAAAAAATAAAAACTTGTTCAGGGAATCTATTTTTTATATTAAAAATGTGTGAATAATGATTAAAATGAAACACTATTGCACCAAATTACCCAGGGAGACGCGCCGAAAATAGGAATGTATGCACCATTAAATTTTTCGAGGAAATTGAATAGTGTACACGATGGTACAGATGCTTTACGCGATTCATTTAACATTTCAGCGGATGCTGCAGAGGTGCATCAAAGTCTTCAAGGTCAATCATTCGCGGTTTCTCGCGGAATCGATCTCTTTTTTTCTCGCGATCATCACCTCTAATGACGACAATGTCGTTATAATAGTAACACTTTTTCCCTTATACGTATACCCTGCTTTTCTTACATTATTTCGCTAGTGTTTTTACTCCTCGTTTTTTATGAAAAAAGTAAAGTTTTCGTCCTTTCATACATAGTGTATTGTATTCATATATAATATGCTCTGTAATAGTGCGATACTCTGTTCGAATGATCGAAAATTCAATCGACTGATATGATTTATGACAGAAGCGCCCAGACACTCAAACAGAATTTAAACAATTTTTTGAGTGATTTATAATTTAAATTTCAGACTTTTTTAAGACTGCGAATTCACATTTTATCATTTCAGATATCACGTATTTTGATAATTGAATATGGAAGTACTTGATTGTGGATTTCATGAATTTTAATTAGGCTACAACATGTTTCATGAAAAGGAGGAAATTCAGATCAAATTAGATTTCTGGGCACCTCAAATGTTTATTCCAAAATATAAAAAGCAATTTAAAATCTCCGATTTTCACAAAAGAATATTAAAACATTCAAATTTATTAGGAACGAAAAATAAGAGTACACTGTCTGACGAAATTACTGTCGGATAATTATGATCAAGGCTAGTCAGAAGGTTTTGTATACAGCGTCAATATATTCTCGTTTAGTGCAAATATCAGCTTTTTGGCCAGCAATAACTTTTTTTGTCTTTTCTTACAAGTAGGTATGTATAATAGTATGTATAGTATGTACATGTAAGGTTCGATGTCAGAGCAGAAGGAATGCGTTTCTCGTGCAATCTTGTTTTTAAGTCCTACGTTGATACTTATAATACGTATACGTTGATATTCATGTATATAATACTTTCGTATAGCTCAAATTCATATTGCTTGAAAAATCAGATAAAGAAAGAATTCATAACATCCCGAACAGACATGTGTACGCCATAACAAAAATTGTTTCATTTTTATTCCAATAGTATTTTCAAAATATCAGCTTCTTTTTTGGAATGTCATCTATACAATAATAAAGTCTTCTAATTCATAAGGTTCTTACAAATTTATTCACAAATAATGTTTTCCGCCATTTTTACAACGCGATATTCATACTCGAAAATCATAGCGCAGTTTGCGTAAAAAAGAGACCTGTAGTTTTGAAAACTAAGTTCTGCCCAATTCGATCTTGAGGCTGTTCGTTTACCTTGTCGGTAAAGTAGGTTGGATGGTAAAGTATTGTCAATTCAAAAAACAATCAGGAAGAATGCGAAGGTTTCGAAGAAAATTCAAAAAACAGTCATTTTTTACTGACTTTACCGACAGGATATCTACCTTGCCGACTCTAATTTACTGACAAGGTCAAGGACCAACTTCAAGGTCAAATTGAAGCAGAACCTGCTTTGTTCAACTACTGAGACCGTTAGACGAATATTAATTTACATTTTCGTGGCAAATGTGCGTTTTACTCATTTACCCTTAACTCATAATATCATACATATGTACAAGCAATTAATCGCTGAAATTCCTCCCCTAATTATACCACGATTTGCAGTTTCATTGGCGTTGCAGAAGTAACACGTGCACGTAAATGCGAAATAATCTCGGTAGCCAAAGTCGTCATTTCTTATCATATATTGATATCATCTAGTTAGCAACAAAATCTTTAGATGAAAACATTCGAGAAAAGTTCTACACTAACGCCTTAAGAAAATTTTGATTTTCTGACACATTTTCTCAAAATTTTGTTGCTCACTGAACTCTCGCAACCATCGGGAAGGTTTTCTTGATATTCAACAGGATCACGATTTCGCCAGTTCTACAAAACAGTTTGTTGAAGTGATGTCCATTCGAGACAAATGCTTTAGGCTGGTCCTAGTATTTTTTTTTATTCAACTAGTGATTTATCCAAGTAAGTGTACGTGTTCGTGTGTATATTTATCGTTACATTTTCGGATAATCACACGATTTGTGTAGAAAAGTGTTTTTTCTCTCGTTATTAAATGCCAAAATAGAGCTGTTTCTGATCAACGATTCCGAGATACATTTATTCTATCAATGACGTTTCCTTTTCTCCGAAAACATATCACCGAAGCGTTCTGAATGTATTTTTATTCAAAGTTCCTGCAAGCTGAGAATTGTAGAAAAACATCAAGATCACGAGGGATGATTTCGAAAGAAACATAACCTGGAAATCAAACTTGATAGGCATCTTTTGCTCCTGCAAAAAGTTTGAATAAAAATCGATTCCTTGCTGCTGAAGTTCGAGAGCAAGATTCGATCTATCGGTGTAGTATACAACATTAGAATAATCACTATAAGAGTGTACGAGTGAACGCTTAGTAGAAAATGTTGTACGTGTCGTTGTAAATGATTTATACTTGAAAATAATTTCTTCAGCATCGCGCGAAATGACGAGTGTTCATTGGCTGGATTTGAGTATCAATGATTTTATTGTACGAAACAGGATCAAGTTGATGCGGACGTGGTCGAATCATATCGTCCACACTTGAATCTGTAAGACAAAATGATGTAAACTTGCATTTCCAACAACTTTGTACATTGACCATACCTTCTCGGCGACGATGCACCAGCTTGCGTGATCGTAGTAAGACGAAATGATGTGCAAGTTCTCCACGTATTTGTTGATGAGCTGGTCGAGTTCGCCCTCGCGAAAGACGTGGTAATACTGATGGTAGGTGATGGCCTTGGCCTGATCCTTGCGCTCGGCCGGGTCAGATGGTAACGATTCTTGGGACGAGAAGTTGCTCAGGGTGCAGCAACTGCTGCTGCTACCGGTTGACATAGAGCGCTCGAGCTTCCGTAATTCAGCTATTCTTGATGGAAGCGAAGGTATTCGCTGCTCAGCAAAGCTCTTGTGACGAGCACTGCTGCTGAAGCTGCCACTGCTACGTGACGACCTTTGAAGAACAAGAATCCTTTAAAATATGCTTAGAAATTCTTCCAAATCTTCAGAAGGAAAGTAGAGCCATGGATATGTAGACGATTTGAACAATCAAGTTCTGATGATAAGAGGAATGTCAGTCAGAAGAGACTTTCTTGAAATACTTATTTGTGGACTCAAATAAGAAACTGTGGTAGGGAATGCACAAAAAGACCTGCAGGACGACGTTCCTGCTCCTGTTCCCGTTCCAGTACCAGCAGCGATAGATGATGTCGCACTGCTGCTGCTACAACGCATTCTGTTCCTAGCTTGAAAGTTGGAGCAAGTTTCTTCTTCTAGGCTACTTTCGCTTATCGTGTTTTCTATCGAGTCCCCAATGTCGCTTGACTCGATTGAATTGCCGTATGTCAAGCAAGCTTGTGGTTTCTCTGGAAAAGTAACTGGAGTAGTTAAATCTCCTTCTTTAGAATATTGAAGAAGTCTTCCAAATGAGCGTCTTTAAAATTTGACATCTACCTTGATCGTCCGTCTTCGGCGTCAATTTAACCGACTGGGAATGCTGAGTATTATTGTCCTTGGCATCGACTGAGTGACTTTTAATGTACGGCGTCTTCTCGGAAAATTTATTGCTCCCATTGCATTTCCGTAACGACTCTGTAGAAGCGCGCGAGTAATTTTCCATCTTTTTTTCCCGGCAGTATCGATCGATGTCGTCCATCAAATTTTGTTCGGTAACCAGATTTTCATGGCTCGACTCGTCCTTGACGGCGTTGCTTGTGTCTTCTTCTGCTTCTGGAGAAGGTGCAGTTGTTTCTGTTCCCTTTGTAGCTTTCTGCCCTTGAGCTGCTGTAAAATAATTCAGGCATACAAAAATGGAAGGACATTGCTACTCCCTCTATTGATATTGATACTCAAAGTATGAAGTAAAAAGGTAGAGAAACGTTTGCTGCTACCGATTTTGGAGATGTAGCGCTCATCGGAGATGACACTGATGACAGAGCCAGCGGATTCAGGTGAAGAAACGCCACTTGAGTCGCTCTCAGCGTCGTCAGTTTCAGGATTGAAAATTTCCAAGGACAGCAGTCGAGGCAGAATTTTCGTGACTTTGTCGAGGCGGCCTGGTACAGCGAGAGACGCTCGCCTCACAAGAGGAAACACGCTAGACTTGCTCATCCTTGTCGCGAACTCTGGTTTTTGCTTCAACAGCTCTTTAATCTGGCTCAAACGTATTTTACGGATTTTCTCATCATCGGCACTACTAGCTGGTACCACTGATTCCTCTGGTGGATTTTCTTTTTCTTTGACCTAAAGATGACATTTAAAAAAATTGATGAAGAACTCAAAATTTATTCCAATAAAGACAAAGAATTGTCAATATTCAATTACAAAGTTACACTTGACTGAGCTAGACGTTTTTCCTTCAATATTTACCAAGCTCTATTAGTATGCCAAAATCACCTCTGGAATGTCTTTGAGCTTCTCCTCCAAAGACGATTGCTGTCTCGCTAAAGGACTTTTCTGTGGCGCAGACGCAGTCGTCAGATCCTCAACAACGTTATCCTGAAGAACGGGTTTCTTGTAGTCGAAGAAGAAGGGCCGTAAGGGAGCGTTTTTAAGGGTCCTGGGGGAAAGTATCAGTCCTGGTGGACTAGGCGGTGGCAAAGACTTGCTCGAGGCCGGAAACTGCTTGAGCAAGGGTGAAACTGCGACGAATTTTCCCTTCGGTTGTGGTCCCTCGACGGCGTACTTGACTCTGGGTGATGGCGGAGCCGAAGTAATATTCAAACGACCGCAGTTTACCGCCATCGCAGAAATAGGTTCTATCAGTTGTCGAGCGCACAATGTTTCTTGGTCTTTTTGGGGTTGTTTTGGCACGTAGATGACCGAGGCGAAACTGTCTTCGGAGTCGACACTTGTGTCGCTCTGCAAACTGCTGTCTTTGGAAGAATCCGAACCGTCTTCGCGTGACAAACGTCTTTCATGGGGTCCTTCTGGACTTACTCCCAGCTTGGCGCTATCGAACTGGGAAAGGGAGTTTAAAAGTGGAGGTTAGATTGTAGGAGTCATAAAATCTGTAAAATTTTTCTGCGTACGCTTCTGGTCATAGCTGTTACAAAGTCTGGAAATCAAATCTGAAATGTGTATAACGAATATTCAAGATCGTACCAAAGACGGTTCTTCAGGTTTGTTCTCACTTTCTGTAGACGTCCAGCTCTGGAGGATGCGCACAAAGCCGTTTCTGATAGACGTTCCAGAAACGGCACGATCGAAGCTCATCGACGTCGACTGCTTTATTCTATTGGTAAGGCCACTTGTCAAGAGTTGCAGGCTCTTGGACGCGTTGTAGCGCGCGTATATCGTCTCCTTCAGTGACTCGAACGTTTTGTTCTTGTATATCACGTCTTCCCCAAGAGACGTCTGTTTCGTAATGTTTTGTCTCAGACGCTCTTTTTCTTCTAGCCTCTCAGTAGACATGAGCTCTTCGTTCATCGAGCTTTGTTTCCGAACGTTCACTCGTTTTCTTGAACATCCTGAGTAACTCGAATCCGATGAGCCCTTTTTATTTATAAATAAATTTGATTTCAAAATAGTTGTTATGTGAGAGTCATGAGAACGAGTCAAGAACTTCATGAAGAAATCAAGTTATGAATGAAATTTGGAGGAAACAAAAGAAATGTCACACGTTGATGTAACATCATTGTTTAGAGTAACTCGAAAAAATCTACTTTTGTACCTGACTCTCGGAAAAATCGTCGAGAAGTCGTTGAATGGCAATGTTTCTCAGGGCACGTTCTTCGGCATCGATTTCGGTGATGGCGTCTTCCACGTGAGATTTTTGCTTAACAAGTCTGGGTTTCGACCCACTGAGAGACGAGGAAGTGATCGACATTTCGTCTGAAGTCGAAATTTTCTCGCAAGTGCTAGCTGAGGAAAATCCAGGAATGCTGGAACGCGAACGTACCAAATCTAGTCGCTCGATTTCCAATATATCGCAAAGGCTTTTTGACTTGACGCTCAAGTTGTCACTTCCCTAGAATTCATGGAATTTCCATAGTTTTCAAAAGTTTCTACTAGGTTTCATCTATCGTGAATCTTGTGATTCAATTAAAACGCGTGTAATGATCTCATTCTTTTTCATGTTTGATGATTGGATTTCAATGATGAGTCCTCAATGATGTAGTGAAAATTGGATTAGAATGTAGCAATATGGAATCATAATTTCCAGAATTTAACAAAATTGAAGATTGAGAAAAGTTGGTGGAAAATATGTCATTTAGGAAATCCACGAAATTACCGGAGTTTGATTGCTGCTGATGGGCAGGATGCAGTTTGGGTCTTCCAACCTGCGCAGTTCAATAGGGATGTCGTTCACGTCGGTGTCGTCGTCAAAATCGTAATCGTAATCGTCGTAATCGTCATCGTCATCTTCGTTGCCTTTATCGCTATGACGGGATTTCCGGTTCTGTCGGTTTTGCCAATTTTCCAGAAACCAGGCTCTGCTACCGCGCCTGCCACCAGCCAATTTCTGCCAAAACAAATCATACATTCTAGATGGTTATTTTTAACAGAAATATATATGCAAAAAAATTACAATACCAAGCAAATCAGGTCAAAATATTACCATCCATCGTGTCCATTATCAAAATAAAATTATAATTAAATGTAATGTTTTTTTGGGAAGTTGGCGTAATGTTTAGAATCATTTAGTTACATGAAAAATAAATAAAGACATTTATATGAATGATGAGCCATTACATATGTCTTATAAACGGTTTCTATAGAACTGCATAGAACGAAACCACAAGTACGTTAATATTGTTTTTTTTCATTCTTAGTTTTTCGATGTCTTGTTAGTTACATTCAATTTATTCCAAAAAGTAACGTGAAAGTAATGGGACGTTACTTTTTTTAGGTGGTCATGGTAACGAGTTACTATTTCTTCTCATGCAATGGTAACGTAATGTGTTACATTTTTTTAAATACTTTTCCAAACCCTGATAATTTATAAGCACATTTGAAAGGATTTTTAGTATTTTTCGCCATTTTTAAGTATTTCTGGTAATGCAAAAGATTTTTAAGTTTATTTATAGGTTTCTCGTATTTTCGTAGACTATTATATAGATTCCTACAATTTGATGCTTTAAAGTTCAAATTTCAACCAATTTTCAGATATTTTGTAGATTTCGAGGTAAATTGTATCCCTACAGATTTTTATGTTTCCTGGATCTCTGGTATTTTTAGATTTATTTAGTATTTTCAAGGTTTTCTAGTTTTTCCTAGATTTTGTGATATTTTTTTCGTATTTTACATTTTTCTCATATCTACACCTTCTATTAATACAATTACACTACCACAATTTTTTTAAATATTTCGGAAATAATGGATCATTTTAGAACAATAAGTAACTTATTTATTACATTATGAACAATTATTAAGACTTAACCATTCAATCAGCAATTTTTTGCATTTCGACTGCTTAAAAACAAAATAAATATATACAATATGAAAGTATAAAAACCTGTAAAGCTCTGCGAAAAAAGCTGTAGCAGGTCTCGTTTGGACTGGAAAGACTGCTCGTCGAAGGGGAAGGGCTGAAAATAGGGTCGATCCAGTAGCTGCTTTTTCCCCTTTCACTGAATTCGTTTTGACGCCTTCTGAAGCAATCGATACTTATATAATAAACAATTTTTATAAGAAATTTTCTTTTTATTCTTGCTTGAAAGAAAAAATTTTTAAAGGTTTTCAAATTCAGGCTTAGGGCTGGCACATGAATTTTAGGGTTTGCAATAAATATACCTTAAAAGTTATTATTTCAAAATTGCTTTGCAAATGAATCAGAACTTCTTAATTGAAAAAGTTTTTTTTTGTAAATGTCTCTGTGCTATAAATTGTTCGTACTTGTTAATCATTTCTGAAACGATTATAAAACGACATAAAATGAGGAGATTTTTTTAGTGTCAATTTTTCATCTTTTAAAGTTGCTGAGTTTTTCTATCTTTGAGATAAATTTTGAAACTGTTTCCTGCTATTCTGAACTGGGAATTTTGATAATATAGGGTCGAAGAAAAATTTGAAAACTTGTAATATTGGAGTGATAAAATCAATTTGGTGATTGAAGTTTGATTTTTAATGGACTGTGAGTTTAAATTTCTTCATTTTCCTATTTGTGCATATTTCATCTTTTGCAAAATTGGAAATAGGAGAGATTTTTTGAATTTATCTTGTGTTACCTTTGAGAAGTGAGTGGATGTCTGTGCGCCGCAGAATTGCAGCCGTTCGAACGTTTGCATGCACTGTTGCATTTCTCGTAGAACCTAGGCGGCCAGGTTTTTGGCCATGGTATAAGCACATCTTGAGATTTGAACTGCATAGGGAAATACGAGAAGTTGATTAAAACTATAATTAAATCTTGTCATTTTCATTTTGAATTAAAGGGAAAAATTTGAGTGATTTTTAAACCAGAGACGATGAAACACGATGTTTTTTAGTAGATAATATTAGCGATTTAAAAAATTATGGTGGAGGGGAGTTTTTTATAATATTTTTTAAAAATTTACTCGAAAAAGTTATCTGACTCTATAATAAAAATATCAAGAACTTGACAAGTATCAGTAGGCTACAAAAAATCTTAATGAGTTAGATGAATTTTAATGAATTTAGCGAGTCCAGGGAGGTTTGTCTTATTTTTGAAATTGTTAACATTAAATTTGAAAGAAACAGGAAATTTTGGAGACCCTCAATTATTCTATAAAATTTAAGAAATATCGTAGAACTAAAGAGATATTGATAGATTTTGAAAATTTTGTTAGTAAATTTTTTTATATGTGAATTATAATGTTCTTTCACTTTTGAAAAAAAAATCGAGACACTTGCTAATAACTTCAATATCATGAGAAACTTTGATTAATAGAACAACTTTTTTGAAAATTTGGGAAATTTTAAGCATTTAAAGAACTACTAAGAGTGTTGAAAAATAAAAAAACATTGAAAATTTCCAGAACTCTTAACAATTCTCGAATTTTCGGAAAATTTGCAAACATTCAGAAATCGCTCATAAAGTTTGTAGATTGTGTTCATTATTATATTTCTTCAAAATATCCTCAATAGTATTTACAATTCATAATAAAAATGTATATAATTTAGGCAAAATCAAATAAAAACAAAATTCAAAAGAATTCTATCAATTTTGATTAAATATAGAAAGTTTTCAATAGTCTTTAGATACTAGACATTTGAAAAACTTCCGAAAATCACGAGAAATTCTGAAAAGATACATGGATTTTCATACAAATCAAAAACCTTTCAATAGCCTAATATAATATGTTTAAGATTTTTTAATAAAATTTTGAGAAGACCAAAAACTTGAAAATTTATATAATTGGGCATTATTATCAAAAATTTTTAGGTTTTGTAAAATTCCAAGAAACTTCTATGAATTGAGTAGATTGTTTTCATTATTAGATTTATTCGAAAGATGCATGATAATGTTTTTGTTTTTTATTCAAAATCTTTCAAACATGAAAAAGATAGTAAGAAATTATAAAAACTTCATGAGTTTAACAACTCATCAAAAAAAGTAGATAGTTTTTATATACTTCTATTTTGCTGCAAATTTTTGAAATTTTGGGAAATTACGAGACACACAAAATATTTAAGATCGTAGATAGTTATGTCATTTTCGAAAGATTTGTAAAATTTTCTAAAATCTTCGATAATTTCGGATCTTGTGTTCATTACCAAATTTCATCGAAATATGCATGCTAATCTTATTTTATTGTCTTCTAACAAAAATCTGAAACACATAAAATGTGTGAAAAAATTATGAATTTGAAAAATGAAATGTTAAAAAATTATTGATAAATCAAGGATACTCTAACAATTATCGAACAAATTTTATAAATGCTGAATAATTTTTTATTTTGTGTTGATTATTATTATATATTTATTTCTAACGCGCATGATAATGTTCTATCATTTTTTTTTGGAAAATTCGTAATACCTGGAAAATAATAAAAATTATAGGAATTTTTTAAAAATGAAAAAAATTCCCAACAAATTTAGGAAGTTTTCAATAGTTTTTCTTACTTATTCTTCAATTTTTACAAATCTTTAAAAATGAAAAATTTTTTTTGAAAATTCACGTGGTTGTCAATAACTCAATGAATTCGTTAAATTGACAAATTATCGGGAAACGTCGATAAATATCGTAGGTTGTGGAAGATTTTTAAAACTTTCAAACAAGATACACTGTATAATATTCTAAAAAATTTTATGACATTGAAAAATTTTTCTCAACACGATGATTGTCGATAATTTTGAAGATTTAATATTGCTAAAAATGTATAGTCAAAGGCCACAAAAAAAACCAACAAATAATCTTTTTAACCAAGAATGCACTAATTTACAAAATTTTATGTTTAACAATCTGTCACCAAATTGATGAGTTTTCTTTTGACCAGACTCTAAAAAGACTCGACAACTAAATATTCTACAACGATGGGGAAAAAAAACTTTGTGGTTAATCTGATTCTCGCAGTAGCTTTGACCAATTTGCGTTCAACCACAAACTATAATAATAATCTCCACGTGACAATGTCACAATCGAGTATCGATCCATGTGCAAGTTGCAAAAGTAATTAATTCTATCGCACAGTCAAGTTGAATATAATCAAGTGGCTTTTAGCGATGTATACTGGAAGCAAATTGATAAGTGATCGAGTTCGTATGCAATTAATGTAGGTTGCCACTGCAAAAACTCGCCTTTCATGAAACTGCTAAAAAGTGGTAAAAAAGGGTGCAAATTTGCAAATAAATAATTTCATACTTTTTTAAAAATTAATTTGTTTGCACGAGAGTAAAAATAAAATTCTGGGCGTCGAAACAATTTAAAATAAATTCTTTGTGTCCATCGTTTTTGTAGAAAAAATTCTTTGAGTGTGATAATGAAGGAAAAAAAAGTTTTAAAATGCAGGAAAGTAGGTTTTTCAATTTTTGTTGTATGCAAAATAAACGTGCCTTTCGATGTTTTTGTTCCATAGCCCAAACGGATATAATCAAGCGGCCGCCGATGCGTAGCGCACGCGCCAGCTCTTTCAAGGCCCGAACGCGACGCTCCGTTGTAGAAAAGTGGTGGACCACGGCAATTGAGAGGACGGCGTCGAAACTCTCATCTCGGAAGGGCAAGGTCAGATTGTCACACAGCAACACCTTTAAACAATACGATCCTTCGATAACAATAATTTGCATCTCACACAAAAACCTAAATCCCTCTAGCAATCAAAAAATATGATAAAATAACTTTTCGACAAAATATTATCAAAAGGCAAACATAAATTATGCATTTCTTTGACTTTAGTAAAAGAAACTAAAGTAGAAGAAACTGTGGGTTGGATATTTTCTTTTTGCATAGAAAATTTTTTGTAGAATCTCTTCAAAATCGATGAGACATTGTTTTTTATTTTTCTTGAATGTCAGTTTTCCTCTCGTTGTTTGTTAAGAATATTTATTCCTACATTGAACCTTATTTTACATTCACGTAACATTTAAATTTCAAAACCCACTGCAACTCGTAAGCAAACAATAGTAAAACAGACAAAACTTTCGTCCTGAAAATACAGTGCAAAATTACAGTCTGCTAATACATATTGCGATGACACGTCTCAAATGTCAATCTCTATAACCACAATTTTACCCATCAAAGTACCAGCATAATCGATAAAATCAATCATAGGAAAACTTTCACAATACGATGAAAAACTTTCATCTGTATTGTACCACAAGCTTTATTACTCGTTTTTTTTATTATTGAGGAAAAATCTTTGCGTAAGTAGCTACAAAAAACGGTGAGAAGAATGTCAAGATCGAATAAACATTGAGAACAGAATGTTTATGTATTTAATTATGCGTCGATTAGTCGTAGGTTGCCAATGGGCATTTAATTCATACGAGATTCAGATGATGCAAAATGCCATATTTTGTTATAATGGTGATTCGCTATATTCTTTTTTATTGATTTTCATTAGATGAGCCTGAATTAAGTGTAGAAGAAAATAAATTATTGCAATTTTTAGATTTGTGAATTCAAGTCGAAATTACCAGGATTTCAATTGCTTTTGATACATTTCCAGACTGACCTATATTTACTTCCAACATTTGAAGTAGTTGTTTTCCATTTCATAGTTATTTCAAAAATGTTTTTGAAGTTCTTCTTGCAGTCTAATAATGTTATCAAAATTCAAAGGATTTAATTTGGAATTTCAGGATAATTAACAAAATTTTCTTTATCAAATTCGTGTAAAAAGATTAAAAAAAATTTTTGTTCTATTATAATTTGTTTAATGGAAGGCTGAAACTTACTTCATTTCCACCTTCTCTTGCCACGTTCGAAAGGTTTTTGCATCGGTCCGCCCCCACGCTGAAAACTCCGTGCTTGACATTCAGGTATTTTCCGTTTCCGCAGCCTTTGTTCGTTATGAAAAAAAAAAAATTAATAACAAAATAGGTCGTTGAAATTTTTTCTACTTGAAAATTATTTTACAAATTAAATTAAATGAACAGTATTTAGACACTGTTATAATAATCCGTATTTGGCAAAAATTTACACAATATTGTAAATCCTGCAATATAAATATACTTACACCATGAAAAGAATAAAAAAATAGTATTTAAGACTGAATCCACATGACAAAATTGAATCCTTATAATTACGAGATTCTTTTCTCAGTGTATTACAAATCCTTCGATTCATATTTTATTTAATTATTTCTTCAGGAAATTGGTTTTTGTAGCGATAGGTATCTACTCATTTAAAAGTCTGAATTTTCTTTACAAAATTTTTTGTTTCTGTTACCAGTGAAATTCTTAAAAAAGTCAAATGATGAGTTCTTTTTCTCTTTAGAATAAAAAAATCCTATTTAAGGAACAAATTACTAAATTCGAAACATAATACTGTACACAACACAAAAAAAACATTAAACAAAAACAAATCTTGAATCGAATTACCAAAGGTTTTTGGAAACTGTGATCATTTTGTTAACTTATTTGCAATCCAAAAAATGTATTGCATCACTTGGGCTATTCTCAATAGTTTTTCAATATTCAAAGATTAATGTATGTTTCCAGAATTATGAATCTCATTTCTAAAGCAATAAAAAATAAAAATGAAAAAATGTATCAAGAATCAAAATGACGACTTTCATTCATTTTCGGAGAAAAAAAGTCTTCATTGTCCCCGCATCAAGAAGAGCAATGAAGAATGTTGCTTCGAGATTCCAAAAGTCAATCAGGGACGATGAAGACTTTTTTTCCTCCGAAAATGAATGAAAATCTTTATTCTAATTCGTTATAATATTTTTCCCACTTTTTTATTTTTTTCGTTTTTTCATATCGAACTACGATTAAAAATTTCCCAAGTCGAAAACCCCGCGCTTGACATTCAGGTATTTTCCGTTTCCACAGCCTTCGTTCGTTATGAAAAAAAAATTAGTAACAAAATAGGTCATTAAAATCTATTCTAATTCAAAATTATTTCTCAAATCAGATTGGTAGAACAGTATTTAGACACTACTGTAATAATCAGTATTTAGAAAAAATTTACATAATATTGCCAAATCTGCAATATAAATATACTTTCACAATTAAGGTAATGAAAAATTAGTATTCTAGACTGATTTCACATTACGAAATTGAATTGTAATAATTACAAGATTCTTTTCTCAGTGTAGTACAGATTCTTCGATTAATACTTCATTTAATTATTTCTTCAGGAAATAGGTTTTTCTAGCAATAGGTACTCATTTAAAAGTCTAAATTTTCTTCATGAAGTTTTTTGTTTCAGTTACCAATGAAATCCCCAAAATAGTCAGATAATTAGTTATTTTTCTCTTGAAAATACAAAAATCGCAGTTAAGGAACAAATTACTAAATATGAAAAATAACACTGTACACCACGAAAAAAAAAGTTAACATTAATATTGTTGACTCAAGACCTCTTAAATTGAATACCCAAAGGTTTTTGAAAATAAGATCGTTTTTTTATATTATTTACAATCGGAAAAAATTTATTGAATTATTCGTTTTTCCATGTTAAAAACCGAATGTATGTTTCCAGAATATGGGATCTCATTTTTGAAACAAAAAAAAAATGGAAAAATATATTGAGACTTAGAAATGACGACTTTCATTCATTTTCGGAGAAAAAAAGTCTTCATTGTCCCCGCATCAAGAAGAGCAATGAAGAATCTTGCTTCGAGATTCAAAAAGTCGATCAGGGACGATGAAGACTTTTTTTCTCCGAAAATGAATGAAAATCTTTATTCTAATTCGTTATAATATTTTTCCCACTTTTTTATTTTTTTCGGTTTTGAATATTGAACTACGATTAAAAATTTGCCAAGTTATCGAGGAATGCGTTGAATTTATTGATGAACAATCACAGTTTTCAAAAACTTTTGGTAGTTAGATTCAAGAGGTCTTGACAAGCAACTATTAGAGTTAACTTTCGTTTAGGCCTTTTTCAAAAACCCTGCTTTCGTTGTGCACTGTAATAAAATGAACCTACCGACGTCGCAAACGAGAGCTCCTGGCTCCAAGTCCTCGAGGAACTGGTAAATCCTCGGCCAGAGCTTGTTTTGGACGGTGCTTTCCGCGCATTGCTCGTAGACCTCGTGCACGTAAGCCTGCTCCAAGGCCAAAGACCGGGCCACTCTGTCTCCCTCGCTCTCAGACATTCCTCCTCCTCTTCCTCGACTCCTCGTCCTCTACTGCAACACAATTTCCACAAAATTTTTATATTCAAATCATTTTCCCCAAAACTGTTACATCAATATATGTATGCACTGCCTTATTATATGATAAAAATAAGTTACTAAAAACGATACTCTCGTTGTTGCTTTCAAGAAATAGAGTATTCATATCGGAGATCAAAGGTGACTGTAGGAGACTTTTGGAGATTCGCGAAAAAAATTAGTTTACTCTCGGAGACTCACAGTCACCTTTTTCTAAAATTTTGTATACTCTCGGAGACTCCTTCGATACTCTTGGATACTCTTGGAGACTCGATGATACTGATTCCGAGACTCAAGATACTCTTGGAGACTGAAACGATGCTCTAATTTTTTTTCCCGGGGTAAAATGATATAGATTTGATAAAAACCAAATTTTCCAAACAGCAAGGGAATTGAAGTTAGTTCTTACTAAATCGAGTTAAGAATCTTATTTTGCATATTTCATCCAGAAGTCAAGAACTCAAACTCAATTCCAGACGAGTCATTCAGATGAGTCACTCGAAACGAGAGGTTCTCGTTTCTATAATTCAAAAGAAGAAAATAGTAGTCCGCTGGAAAGTCTAAAAGGGTGTTTTCTTAGACAGTCTAAAGAATAGGAGAAACGCAATTTCCGTGCTATGAGTTAATTATCGAAACATATGACAACTTGTGACAGAGATACTCAACAGTGGAGTATACCATTCTTTTGTTAAAAAGCAAATTTTCCAACCAGTAAAAGAATTGGAGTAGGTTTTTACAAAATAGAATCGGAAAATTTCATTTTCGATATTAACTCCAGAAGTCAAGGTCTCTAATTCGATTCCAGAACCAGCTATCAGGTCCTGTTTTCAACAAAACGAGGGGTTCTCGTTTCAATAATTAAAAATAAATAGAAAAATAGTATTCCACCTAAAAGACTAAAAAGCATGTTTTTTGGCAGTTCAAAGAATAAAAATTCTGCCATTTTTGGAGTTGATGAAATTAAAATCTAAAATGTAGTCAGACGATGTACTCTGGAACTAAGATAAAATTATATTCTATTTTTCAGACCAGTAGAATTTTCAAAATCGTGTGAATCATCGACCAGATTTTATTTGGTTTCAAAAAAAAAAAAAAAAAAAAAAAAAAAAAAAAACATTCGTTTTGAAAAGATAAGAAGTTATCTCATAGTAAAATTCCGAAAATTGTCTCAAAAAATATTCATTATAATAGGAGTAGTCCAATGGAATGAACTTGCAAGTTCCAAAATTTCATTGGCATACGTATATATAACTCGTAGATATTTGTCAATAAGTCTTTTGTTCAGTTTCTTATTGAAACAAAGATAGCTTTGTCAATATACATGAAGTATGATAAAGAACACAATCTAGAATTTGTAGAAACATTGTTTAAAAAGAATGGAAATTAGTATCTCAGGAAATGAATCATTTATTCGTTTTTCGCTTCAAAAGAATGTCTTTCTTTTGAACTAACACCCAAAAAAACCTGGTAGCTCCGACTACGCTGAAATTTACTTTCTTGAGTTCCGCGATGATGAACTCGCAACGTTTTGTGAAACTTGCAGTGTATCGCCATGTTTTTTGAAATCAAATCGAGGACAAGCGATGACCCGATTCTTTTTTACTGCGTTAGAAAATGTGATCTTCCACAAAGTCTCGTCACCAGGGAAAAGCTGAGGTTGGAAAAGGGAAATTCCAAAAGAAAAAGCGTGGAAATTGTGTATCTATTGTCGAGCGCGCGAGTTGATGGAGGAGAAACGAAAAATCGAATGTGATCTCGTTAGCTAGTACTCGGATTTCCTGAAAGCACCAGGAGGCTATTTTTTGTTATTTTTCTTTCTCTCAGGTTGAGAGTTTTCTTCAACCATAGCTGGACTTTCTGTTTATGAATTTTTCTAGGATATTGATTTTTGCCTTTAGAACATGGAGAAATGAATTTTCGAAATATTATTGTTAGTTAGGAACAGAGTTTAAAATTTTTCGAATTGGATTAATTTACGAAATTCCTTATTTAAGTTTCCGAACGTTCACATTATTTATTTAACTGTTATGTTTTTTTTTTATTTTAACATTTTTTTCATGATTCAATATAGCATAGTGTCTTTATTCATGGTACATTTATTCCAACATGTTTTTCAACAAATGGAAACACATTATTTATATCCAGGCGCGTAGGCAGAGGGGGGTTTTGGGGGTTCAAACCCCCTCCTGAAATTCTGATAAAATCAATGAATATTTCATGTAAAAATGAAAAAGGTTACATCGGCAAACAATAAAGATATGTTACAAAAAAACGCATGAAAACCTTAGCAGCATATATTTAATGAAAAAGTAAGAACTATTTAAACGTAGAAAATATATTGTAAATTTAAGACAAATCGTTGCAACCCTGTGAATTAAAAAGAAAATAAAAATCTACGAAAATGCTAAAAATTTACAAAACTTTGAATCTTAGATAATCAAATTCTATAAATCTATATAAAATCCATATAAAAGTATTATAAATTTTTCGATTCATGCAAACTTTAAAAAAATAATGACATCAATCAAATTCTATGAAAAAAATGTTTTCTGAAAAATCTCGACAAATGCCTCTACGATCTATGTATTTGGAATTCTAGAGCATATATAAAAATTCTAGAAAAAGCAACAAAATCATTTAAATTTTTCGAAAATACGAAAAAAGAATAACGATATAAAACATGGAACATCTGTATGGATGTGATTTTTTGTGATTTTGTGTGTGTGAATGAAATCTATAAAAATACTAAGCAATCCTCCAGGGTTTCGTATATTTTACTAGAAAAATGTGAAAAATAAATTTACTGTTTTATTTGCTTACCAGTTTACTAGTTTACTAATTTCCTTATTAATGAGTTTACCACTTACTAAATAACCAATTTAATTGTCCACGAGTTTGCAAGCTTACTATTTTTCTTTTTCCCTCGTTTACAATTTCACAATTTCAGTAGTTTACTAGCTTACTAGCTTACTAGTTTAGTGGATATCTTTCAATACATAATAATCATGTAGAAATGAATTTCTTAAAAATTTATAAAACTTTCTTTCCTGGAGCATAATTAAAATAATACTATAAATATATATAATTTTATATATAATTCTGAAAATTCGTATAGAAAACAATAAAAATACATCCAATTCAATTGATATAATCTACACAATTAAACATACTTTTAGTTGTAGAAGTAACAAAAAAATATAGAATGAAAGTAGAGAACTTCTTAATAAAAGAAAATGTCGTATGTAAAATCAATGTAAATTCTCAAAATCGTTGAAAGTTTCAATATTATATCATCAATTCCTAAAAATCTATTCAGCGATCCATAGAAATATTAGAAATATGTAAAAATACCAGAAAATACTACAAAATTTGATGAATAATATACCATACGAAAATAATATACATTCATTATGTGTCTTTTATCTGTGTGATTAAAATTTGCTCAAAAATCATTTCAAATATATTAATTTTTCAGAAGTTTGATTCCTAGAGCATCAAATTCTAGAAAGCTCTATAGAAACTCATATTACTTTTAACATCAGATAATCCTGAATGTGGTATAAATACAAAAAGTATTAATGAAAAAAATTGAAACTTCAGTTACTGATTGTAAATCACAAAAATCTACTTCCATTATTCACGAACTTGAAAAATGTGCAACTCTGGATTCCAAAAGTTGCAGAATTTTGAAATTATGAGATGTAAAATATTTCAGAATCCCTCTCTTGTAACCATACTGTCAAAGATGAAAAATCATGAAATCCTGAAGGAAAAATATTTTTCAGAAAAACCCCCTCTCCAAATTTTTTCTGCCTATGCCCCTGTTTGTATCACTAAACAGTTATCAAAAATGATCCTCATAAAATTATTGACAAAAAGAATATAGTATTATAAAAACCAAACCAGTTAAAAATAGAATATGATTTTATTGTCTCCACAGTTACCTTATAATTTATAACATATATGTATATTGATAAGCGATCTTTGAACTTTGGGAACAACGTGTTTTTTCTTAAAAATAGTCCATAAGTCGATCTAAGTGGAAGGTAGCGTTGATTCAAACGTCGAAGGGATCTTGAGGCAAGCAGTTGCAGTAGAACAAACTGCCCAGGACCTTGAGCATCTTGTCCTCGAAGCCCTTGAACTTGCGTCTTGTCCTCGAGGTGAAGTCATCGCCTCGTTCCCGCCACCTCAGGTGCAGAATCGCGTACTTGTTGCACCAGGCCAAAATGTACCCGGAACCGCTTTCAGTCCTTCATTCATTAGTCAAGGTCAACCAATGACGAATCTTATGAAAAATTTAGAACCCAACACAGTGCTCTGGGTTCTAACAAAACATGATTGGCAATGATTTTTCAATTTTTTTCTATACTGTAAAAACTTTAGTTGAAGCAAGTTTTTCTGAAACAAATGTCTTGAATGACTCATTATCCGAAATCAAATTTTTTGAATCCTTTTTCTCGAAAGATTGTTTTTTAGAAAACCGATACTTCAAATTGTTAATTTCTGATTCAATTGAACAGAATAAATTTTTTTGTATATTTTCTAACCTTCTATTTTTTTTCGTTTATTAATTTCTGAAATGGAAACATTTTTTTTTATTAATTTTTTTGCGGACATACGTTAAAACAGGTGTTTTGAATCGTGCAATTTGCTCACTCGCTTCGCTCGTTCCACTCGTAAAAACACTTGTTTTTGCTCCTTGATACGAAAAGTACTATTTTATATTCAATTAATTCATAAGTTGCATGTCAAACAGCATCTTCTGTTGTGGTAAATATCTTTGGGTTGTTAAAAATTTCTTTTGTTTAAATTCATGATCTGGAAAAATTAGGTATCTAGAAAAATGCAAAAATTGGAATCGTGTATGCAATACGTTTTTTCATAAAAATCTAATGAACTCAAATATTTTTCAAAAAATCATTAAAAATGTTTGTAAATAAATTAATTTTCATACAAATTCAAAACTTTTTGAATAATCCATAGTATGCTTTAGAGTATTGGAATTTTCGAATAATCGAAAACATTGAAAATTCTTATGATTCGGCATTATAATCAAAAATTTTAAAATATATAAAAAATTTAGAAAATGCTTGATAATTGTTTAAATGGTATTGACTATTTCATTTTTTTGAATCGTGCATGATAATTTTTTTCATTTTTCAATTAAAATCTAAAAAACTTGGAAATTTCAATAAACAATATAAAATTCTTATTGAATTTGACAATTTTATAAAAAATTTAGAAAATTTTTTTCTGTCTATATTATGCTGAAAATTTTGAAAAATCACAACTCGTTTGAAACTTTCGGGACTATATAGGTATGATTTTTGAGAAATTTGTGAAATTTTCAATCATTTTGTTTTATCTGATAGAACTTATTGTTCAGAAAAATTATCATTCCAGAAAAGGATATTCAAGAAAATGCAATCAGAAATTTGGAATTTGGGAAAAATAGTCATTCAGGAAAAATTATTCGAAAATTTGAATTCTCAGGTAAATGGTAGTCTGGGAAAATTGGTGAAGACCCGAAAATTGATTCACAAAAGACAATAAAGTTTCTGCTTTTCTCTGTCACTTACATCGACAATCGTATAAAAATTGTTATTTCGTTACATTGATGGTGCTACTATTTTTCAAAAATGTTGTTTTTGTTTTTGGAAATCAGTAAATATTCGAACAACTTGTTCCTATAAATACGTATTTGTCAATTTCGTGTTCTATTGCAGGGAGATTCGTGCGATACAAATTTGAGATATAAATACACAAAGCGCAGTTTATGAAACGTAAATTTTACCAAAAATGTTTTGAAACTTTCGAACTGTTGAAACTGTTAAACGTTAAATATGACAATCACTTTAAAATTTTGAGAATAGTTTAAATTTTTTTTGTCTGTAAAAACTGTTTTATAAATCTTCGAAACTTTAAAACACTGTAAAAAGTGTGGACGATAATATAACTGTCAACATTTCGGAACTTTTATCAATTCTAAAATTTTTGAAACTCGAAAAAATGTTTTACAACTTTTTAAAACTGCAAAAGGTTCCTTAACTGTTGAAATTTCGATTTTTCTACTGTATATCTTATTAATGGAATTGAAATGTAAAAACTGTCAAAAATATTTAAAACTATAAAGACTCTTATGAAATTGAGGACTTTTCAAAACTCTTGAAAATTTTCAACACTGCAGAGCAAATTTCTAGTATTTTAGTACACAAAATTATTGCCTGTAGCGAAGTCGAAAAATACATCAAGAAACGTAATAAATATGAATAATTTTAAAAGTTCAACAGTTTAAACAGATTTTATGGTTCAATAATTCATGTAAAACTGATAAACTTTTGAAAATATTAACAGGTTTTCATAATTAAGATATTTTTCACAAGTTCGACGAATAATCAAGACTCTCCGAATTCATCAAAATCTAACCATCAGAATGTCAAAACTTCCATAAACTGTATCATCTTCAAAACTTTAGAAACCGTCAAAATTTCTCTAGATTGTAAAATCGCAAAAACTGTCAAAGCTGTTCTTTTCGATTCCTTTCCAAATTATGTCAATCATGTTTGGTCTCCACATAAATACTTGCAAGGATTTTGCAACTTTTACTGGTACAACTTTTTGGAAAAATTCCGAATTGGCTCAAGTACCTCAGAAAGGTCAGAATCGCCCAGAGGGTGCAAGGCCCGCGAAACTTCCTGCGCGACTCCAAATAAACTTGGCACACGTCGAGGAACATGATCAAGTCCAGGACATTTTTTTCCATGGAGCGATGGTTGTTGCGCGAACGGCCAAAGTGGCTACTGCGAGAGCTCTTTTCCTGCAGAAACCCTCGTGGCGAAGGGTGGAAAACAGGTGGCGACTCGGTTGAAACTGCGCGTGATGCAACCCCGGGAAGGACATCAAAGCTATTTTTCCGACAAGGACTAGCCTTGGAGAGAAATCTTTGATTTTCGAAAATCGCGGATTTTGAAAAAATCTTTTATGTAGCGTCTGAAGGACGTAAATTCACATAATATAACGTCCTCCTTATGTTTATACATACGTACTTCCAGTTTCTTCAGGGTGAAGCGTTTGCTTCTCTTTTGATCTTCTTAGATTCAAAACGTTAGGTTCGGTAATTTTTTTTGCAATGAAAAATAGACGGAAGAATTATTGTTCATAAGAAATGAAAGAAGATTCACGCATTGTAATAAATATGAACTGTTTTATGATGGATAAATTCATTATAGTATCATACAGTATCATATTTTAGAATTAATATAGGTACATTCATGTGCAGGGCAACCTAATATATTTTTTTCAAGAAAATGTTTAAATAAATGTTTTGGCTGTGAACGTTGATCAAGGAATATCATGTTCATTATACATATTTCGTCAATATTCTAGTTTTTGGAAAATATTTCTGACTCTTTTGCTCTCGAATATGAATGAATCGCGCGATTCGACAGACGAAAAGTAACAAATGAATGTCAATTGGTGCTGCTTTTAGTTTTTTTTTTTTTTTGGCAGAAACTTCACGGAAAAAAATGATCCATCCAATATAAATTGCATCGTCCATATTTTGAGCAAAATTCATTCATTTGGATAAGTGAGGTTTTTGTGAGCCTAATAACTTGTTATTTTGGTACAAGAATCATGTCTTTTGAGCTAATAAAAATATTTCCCTTTTTTTTCCAACGGATTCGCGTACGGCCGGATTCATTCTCAATCATAGTGTCCCAAAGAACGTACATTCAAAGTTTCGATTTGGAGCATTTAATTTTAGAAATCACTGTAGAAACTTCCCAGAAATACAAGATAATCCTTTTAATGGTACATATACTATAAGAATTAGTATTACGAGATGTTGGAAATGAGATATTGAGATTTAACATGGAAAGTAATGAAAAATAAAAGCTCGATCTTTTAATTTATTTCTAATATATTATGATGCCAGATGAAATATTTATTTTGATACATTGACCCTTTTGATTTTGAGTTTGCCCCTCCGTAAAATTTTCTTGCGTCACCCCTGTATATGGTTGATCGTTTTGGTATTTCCTGATAGCAACAAAAAAATAAATATTGTTGAAAGCCAGAATATTCGAAAAAATAATTGTAGATTGAAAGGAACATTTTTTATTTCTTACTGCACTAATGTTTACAAATTGGCACCGAATTATCAGCAAAAATTTGAAATAGTAATATGATTTATTTCATGATATAATTATATCAAGATGGCTCAATATAAAATGATTGGAGTCTTGAGCAATTAAAATAATAATCAAATAAATAAATCAAACCATAATTACTTGTCTGCGAAATAAAGCATAATAATCATTCACCCTTGATTGACGTCACAAGATTGGCCCTCGTAAATGATCAATAAACATTGATGTCAGATGTCAAGCCAGTCGAAGAAATTCTTTATCGATATTTTATCAGCCTTGTCCAATGATCTGTGCATTTTTTTTTTTTAAGTTGCATTGCGAATTTCGCTGAACTCGAATGTAATGCAATTTTTTCTCTCAATCAAATTTCATTCGATTGAATACAAAGTGGGATAACTATCACGTAATATCAATCATGATTTTACAATTTTTTCGAAGATTTGCAAAGTTTTTCGAAAATTTCATGATAACTTTAAATAATCAAAATAAGGTGTTGAAATTATGGGTAGTGAAATCATCAACGTTTTCGAAAACTCTACAAATATTCCATAGATTCTAAAAAATCCCAACCATAAGTTTAATCAGCCATAAAATTCTTACATTTTTTTACGTTGACAAAACTGTTTTCAAAAACTTTCACATAATAACAAATTTGCTTTCACTTCTCAACGTACAAACTATAAACGTTTACACTTAATAATGTTCATATGAAGATTAGAATACTGCCTATAATCGTAAAAGTTTTATAACACCATTTGATGAAAACGAAAACGTGCCTTTTAACAGTGATATTGAGCTCGCGACTATTTTCCCGACAAGGACTCGAATCAAGCGAAAAATGGAGATTTTCCGCGTGGACGACGTCGTTGAAAAGGGATGAAAAGAGACGCGTAAGAGTAGGCGAGGACGGCTGCGCGATGTGTTTATTCGATATCCATTTATAATAAGCAGCAACTGGGTTGCTTTGGCTTATCTCATTTGCATGTGCAGCTGGGATACAATAGTTGCTAGAGTACAGTGATATAATAAACAAATGAGATGAAAACAATTTTAATTGTCAAATAAAGAGTTTTTGCAGTAGAATTGGAAGAACTCAGAATGAACGAATACCTAAATTTTTATCTGATTTTTTTCAAATAGTTTTTTAAATGCAAAGTTAGGTAAAATTTATGCATTTTTTGTAATACGCAAGATTGCATTTTTATATTTCAAGAGAAAAGTTTGAAAAAAGTGGAGTAGAAGAAAATGAGACATTTTAATAAGTGTAACGAATTTTTATCAAATTCAAAATTTTTTCAGCAGTTTGTGTTATGTTTCGAATTTATTCGATTTTCAACAATTGGCAAACATGACACGTTCGAATAAATGTCTAGATTTAAGAAAATTCGAAAAAATTGTAATATTCAAGAAATTTTTCACAAAATTTCAAGATTATGTTCTTTGTTGAATTTCCTTCAAACGGGCATGCTATGTCTTTTTTTTCTTTATTTTCTAATGAAAATCCAAAACACTTGGAAGGAATTTAAAAATATGAAAAATATGAGGTTGAGCAATTTTTTTTCAAATCTAGAATGTTTATAATATTTATTATATTACTCTTTGATTTTAGTGTTTAGAGAAATGTTTAATCGTTAAAAAATTTGGAAGGATGCCAGTAATTTCATAATATTAAAGAAGTTTTTATAATTTTTTTTGCAAACGTCTGCAGATGTTTATAAATTTAATAGATTCGGGTCATTATCAAATTAATTAGAAAAACGTCATGATAATGTTTTTTTTTTATTTCATTGAAAATCTGAAAAATCTGAGAAAAATGGAAAAACCCGAACTAGTTGGACAAATTTTTCTAGAATTCGTAAAGTTTTGAGTTGTTTGTATTATGTTGAAATTTGAGAGAATTTCGAAAAATAGAGGAGCTTTGAATTTTTTTGAGATTGTTAATAATTAATTTGAATTTGAAAAATTTAGAAATTTTGGAAAAATGTTGATTTTTCCTACATAATGTCACTTAATATAATATTCCTTCGAAATATGCATTAATATCTTTTTTTTCCATTCTATGACAAGAATTTGTAAAATATTTTGAAATTACAGAAAATCCAAAATGGACAAGTTTTTATAAATTTTGGACATTTCTCAATGTACTTTGTATTATGTTCAACAAATTGTATATCCTGTGAAAATTTAAAAAACACTGAAAATAAAAGAGATTGTCAATAATTTCAGTAATTCTAAAAATTAGTAGATTCCACAAAAATGATCATCAGTTTTTTTTTAAATTCTGTTAAAAATCATATTCTTCTATATATGCATGCTAATATTTTTCCGTTGCCAAACAAACATTCAAAAAACTATAAATGTATTAGAAAATCAGGAAAAATCTTGATACTTTGAACAATTTTTTATAAAATTTGGAAAGTTCTGAATTCTGAATAGCTTGTATGATGTTTAGAGTTTTTGGTAATTCCCAGAAACTCAAAAACATGGAAATTATCAAATCTTTTTGAGAAGTCTAAAAACTTTTTAGAATATAATGATACAATTATTCATTTTGTAAATTTTGTCGATCGTCATATTTCTCCAATATAAGCATGACGATGTTTTTTTTTATTTTTTCATAAAAAAAGCCCTCAAGAAATGGCAATGTTTTATAAAATCACACAAAGTCCTATAAAATCGAACGAGCTTTTGTAAATTTTGAAATTTTTGGATAAATTGTAGTATGCTTTGAATTTTTAACTTAACGGAAGATAAAAAAAAAATCCAACTCTTTTGAAAGCATTTATAATTCATCGAATTTGAAAATTTGGACAGTTCGAAGAAGTGTTCATGAATCCTAAAGTTTCCATTATCATATTCCTTTTTTTTTTCATCCTTTTTTTTTTATAAAAAACTTGAGAATTTTTTCAAAAATATAAGAAACCCTGATGAGACGAGTTTTTAGGAAATTCGGAATGTTTTGAATAGTTTGTACAAGTTAAAAATTTAGAGAATGTATAAGAATAAAAAACAATTTTCAAAGTTCCAAAACTGTCACTAATGTCAGAAAAATAAAAAAACTGTTGAATTCCAGAAAATGGTAATCAATATCGTAGATTTTGGAAGTTGTAAAAATTAAATGAACCTAGAAAAACTGTGTCATATCTTTGAAATTTTTCACAATCTATAAATCTTTACCGTACATAGATCACAAATAATTTCAAAAACTGTGCCAAGTTTTAACTACTTGGTAAAACTCATATTTGTACGCTAAAGTGCACTAGGAAAAAAATTTTATCAATCAAATAATTCAAAAATTACTATTAAAATATATTTTCGTCCTTCCAGACGCGACTTTTCTTCCAGTTCATGAATGACTTACTGACGACAAATCGTGCACTATGATCGAATCAGTTACGTCGCCAGTCTTGTCACTGCAGAAAAAAAAAGGATTCCCGCGCCTGTTACTTTCGTTCATTAAAATATGTATTTATTCTCCCTCCCTCGTCGCGCTTCCGTCTGACTAATTACACCAAGCGACATGCGTAATTTTTTGCCGGGACATTTGCGAAATCTAATGATACACAATACACGAGCGAGGAGCGCCACAATAATATAAGACGTATCAGCGTTAAATTCGCCGCGACTGCCGACTTTAATCTCGTGGGAAAATTCTTGCTCACAATGGGCTTCATTCATATTGTGATATTTTCCGCTCGAGTTTCGAAACGTTTCGTCATTACTTGACGCTCCAAAGATGCGATAATAATTAAACGTGCGAATCTTGCCGCAACAATCGGAGCAGGTCCAATCTCCGAGAATTTTTCCGCGCTCGAATGTTGCGACATCGCGAGCAGAGATTTGAGTCGATTTTTTTTCAAAAAATTACGTAGAGACGAAATTTCACGTGGATGGCAAACTCAAAAGTCAACATTCATTTACTTTAATGTCTGAATGAATATTTACTCTAGCATCATAATATAATTAGAAATCGATTGCAAGCTCTAGCTTCTACTTTCAAGAATATAGCATGTTCCATTTAAAATCACAATATCTCATTGCTGACGTGTCTCAGTACTTATTTTTTCAATATTCTAAGAATTTCTACATTGATTTTTAAAATTTGATGCTCTGGAATGTTAAGTTTATAAGATTGTTTGTTGTTATTCATTTATGATACCATTATGTCTGAATACATTAAAAGAACTTCATGAAGTGCTCGTATTTTTGAGATATTTTATCTTTAATACGATTTAAGAAATTTTCAAGGATATTCTAGTTTTTTCATGTTTCAAGCAAATTTGCAAAAATTTGCAAAATTAGAAATTTAATGATCCAGCATTCTGAAATTATTGAATTTTCAGTATTTCAAAAAATTTTGAAGAATACAGTATTTCTATAGATTACATGAATTTTCAGCACTTTTTATATTTATCGTACTTTGCAAGTATTTCCTGAATCTGTACGATTTCCTGGCATTTTTTTATGTTTTAAATAAGGAAACAATAACGATTTTCGATTATCAATTTTTGCAAGTCTGAGTAAACATGTTTTGAATTGATATTTTTCAAAAATAATTTGACTTTGATTACGTGATTATAAAACATAAAACTTTTCCGTTTCTTACAATTTCTGCCAAATGATTTCCTCATGATTCTGATATGTCTGAAATTTCTTTTCAAGTTTCACTGAAAATTTCGATAATCCAAGTTTTTTATTGCTATATAAACCCTGAGATTTTCGATATTTCTTTTTTTAGTTCAACCTAACATTGTGACCAACGCACAAAATCGTCTATCTAAAGGTAAATTTTTAATAATACTTTTATAATTTTGAAAGTTGAACTGTAATTTCTAAAACTTTCGACAGCAGAAGAATCTGTACGATTTCCCGGCAATTTTTTAGGTTCCTATAAAAATATCTAGTATTCAATGATTCAATATTTAAGATTTTATAAATGCCTAGTTATTCTATTAAAATCTAAGAAAATGATGTCTATATATTGATTTGAGGTATTTGCATTATTTTCCAAATTATTTATTACCTATGATTAAAGAAAAGTAGTTTTTTTCAGCTTCTTGATAGAAATAATAATATTTTTAAAAATTTCGATATAAATTTTTTGCATGTAATGCTCCTAGATTTTCAGACATCAATAAGATCTGCATATACATTAAAAGTAGGTATTTTATTGTGCGATAGTATTTTTCAAATATTTTGTACTTAATACTATGATTACAATTTTTATCGATATTCTAGATTTCCACTACATTTGAAGCATTTCATAGATTGTTCTATTACTTTGAAGAATAATTTGATGTAAAGTAGAATTTAAAATTTGAAAGTTTTACATTGTTTTAAATAATTTTCCAGGAAAAAGTGTTTTCAAAGCTATCAGGTATTTCATAAATTTCCAGAACTTTTATTATACATCGTATTTCATCAGTATTTTTATGATTCGGAAGAATATCTGTTATTTTTGTTAATTTGTGTTCGTACATTTCAAGAATTCAATGCTGAAGGATTCTAGATTTTCATTTTTTCATACAATAATTTGATTCTTCATCAATCTACATATTTTTTGGGTATCGAGTATTGATTTTATTAACATATTTTAATACACATTATCGAATTTCGTGATGGAGTTTTCATCTTCATTTCAGCCCTAGTAATTTTGAACCTTATAAAAAAACTTATAAGAAACTGAAATTTCTTACGAAAATGTATTCGATAAAAATCTTACAAGAAAAACACCTTTGAAATTTTTTCGATTTATTTTGAAAAAGAAACGTGATTTTCTTATACGGTTAGTATAATGATCAAAATTACTTCGAAGCTATGTTGCATTCTTAAAAATTTCAGTGTATGTAGAATGTAGATTTTTTGAATTTGAAGCCCGGGAACCTCAAATTTTAGAATTTTGTAGTATTTCCATAAACTTTTCAGAAAACGGTATTATTATAGATTTTAAGTCTTACAGAGAATTTTGGAACTTTTAATACGTTTTGTACTTTTTCAATATTCATACGGAAAATTCTTGTAATCAGCAGCGAAGCTAGATGACATATCTAAAAAAAGGTCGTCAAAGAAGTCTGTACAGGAATGACGGATTAAAATTTTCCATACGACCAAAACGTGATGGATTTTTATAACTAATTCCATGCTCTAAATTTTAATGCTTTATAAATTTCTGATATTGCGAACGATTTTGCAAAACACACTTATTAATACAATGCTTTTAATGCCTAGTCTATCTCGAAAAATTCAAGTCATTTCATTTTAAATATATCTTGAATATCATTTAAACCATAAAGATTCTACGCCAACTTTATGGATTCTTACATTTCTTTTTATTCCATCTCGATTATCTTTTTATCTCATTTTAATTATCTTTATATCTTATCACGATTATTTTTTCATCCGATCGCGATTATCTTTTTATCTCGACTTGATTATTTTTTCATCCTATGCCATCTTGTTGATCTTTTTATCTGATCGCGATTATCTTTTATCTCGACTTGATTATCTTTTTATCTTATGTTATCTTGATCATCTTTTTATCCTGTGAGGATTATCTTGCCATTTTACCGCGATTATCTTTTCATCTTACCCCAATAACTTTTATCATATCACAATTATTTTTTTATCTTATGTCACAATAATATCTGTTGATTTGATCGCGATTATCTTTTTATCTCAACGTGGTCATATTTCTCTTATGTTATTATGATTATCTTTTCAGCTGATAATGTTTATCTTTTTATCTGATAATGATTATATTTTTATCTTGTCTGGATTATCTTTCATCTCAACTTGATTATCTTTGTATCTTATTTTATCTTGATAATCCTATTATCTTATGACGATTATCTATTTATCTTATCTTGATTATTTTTTATCTCAACTTGATCATCTTTTCATTATCTTTTTATTTAATCTTGACAATCTTTTTTTTTATAAAAATACTGTTCTCTAGAAACTTTATTTACAAATACTGAACATTTCTTGAATTTCAGATTCTAGTTAATCGAACTTTTAAAATGCTACATTATTATATCTGAAATACTAGATATCTTTGATGAACCCAGAAAATGCTACTGAACAATAATAATACCAAATAATATTTAAAGTTCTACAAATACTAGAGATCAATAAAATACCCACTCAAAATCCCTCTAGATAATTTACTAAAATAACTATAAATCATGTATCTGTAAATTCTTGAATCCTGAAGAATGGAATTCTGGATATCTATATCTATTCTGGATACCTATCTATTTGAATGAAATGCTTCAAGATATAAGTTTTTACATATTTTGAAAAAAGTCGGTACAATTTTTGTTGTAACTCAAAAACAACTCTAATTTTTCAAGACGTTTCCTAATACCATCCACTTCAATGGATTTTTTGACTGTGTAAAAATAAAAAAATAAAAACTTAGAAATAGTAAGAATTCAACTGTATCAGCAGTGGAACAGCAATGAATACCCCGAGCAGGGGTAGCGAAAGGTGGTCGAAGGGTGGGGGTGCACCACAGCCATGAATGAAACTCGGCAGTATCGATTTACCCGCATCGTCCTACTTATAGAATACGGTAAAACGTTACATTTTCGGTGAACGTCCAGAAAATAAGAGACTCGACCTGATTTCTATTTATAGGTACAATTTCCCAGAGAAAATCAAATTAAATAAACATGCAAGAAAATTATGTAACATTTTTTTATTTTTTATTGACACGTTTAAGCGATATTTTGAGTAAACAAAAAGTACGTAAATCCAGATTATTATGAATTAAAAAAATTTTTCAAGTAAAGGGTTCAGGTCCTAGGCAAAATTCTTTACTGTATACCCTTCATGTCGTATAGAAAATAATTATTTCAATATTCTTGAACTTCTGTTTCTTCATCTAGATCCCTCTAATTATAAATAAAACACTTTTTCAAAAATTGTCAAGTAGCATTCTCTCCATGATTTGTCATATTCAGACAACGCATTGAAAAATTATAATATGAATACATCTCGACATGCATTCCTTTTCGAAAAAATTTCCCTCCAAGTTCAGCACTCGTGAACGTTCTTGAACTTAGTCCCACCGCAAATGTTGCCCTTGTGCGAACCCCAGCCCTGACTGAAACACGACACGTCACACGACAGTCACATCCCGAGTCACGTCACGACCAGGGTGGGGCTTGGGGATTTTTCCGAGGGACAGGGTCTTTCGGCGTTTTCACCCTTCCCCTCGGAAAACGTGCCCTCGTGCAACGTTACGCATATGTATATAAGCCAACGGATCAATGAAACGATGACGGCACCGAGCATTACGTACGCTCTACGTTTACGTACACATAGATATTCACGTTCCACTTTAACTTTCGACCAGCCAAAAAAACCCTCCATCCACGTTCTCCAAAAAAATTTCCACATAAAAAGAACGCCATAAATTTCCAGTGACCTCAAAAAGGGGGAGATTCTTCTATCGAAAAAAGAAAAAAGGGGGAAAATAGGTGATTGTGCATGATGATTCGAAGTCATTTAGATCTGACAGTTCTGGTTTTCCATGAGATTCCTACCATGACCTAGAATCACTTCTGATAGGCAGTATGAGTGGTTGGTTATCATATGGGTGTCAGCTGACATCGCCCTGACCGAATCCGGCGATGGTCAATTTTCCTGACAATAATGATCTTCTGGTCTTTTGACTTTCAAGTCATCGCTAGTTTCCTGACCTACCTCCGTCATAGCAGTCGCGAAAGAGGGATGAGAGGTCTTTTTCCTCGTCAGGTTACATGATCCGAGAGGTTTTCGTGTATTGGGGTTGGCTCTTCGGGTCGCTCGGCGACGCGTTCACGCCGGTTTTCCGGGCCCTCGGCATTTTCGACTGGGGAATTTTCCTCGCGTTTTTTTCGTTCACTTGGGAAAACCGAGGAACGTGGGAAAAATAACCCCGCGGCCGTTCCTTTACCGAGCGAATCTAGCGGCTGGTGCAGAAGGGGTGGAACTCGAGTTTCTCGGGCTCCGCCACCAACCCCGAGACTGCGCTGCTGCCTCGCCTCGGAAAAGCCGGGCTCTTTTTCTCATGTGGCCAGGACGATTACACGCTCATTGCACGCCTGTGCAGGGACTAATTACACTGCACGCTATTGTTATTCGCATTTTTAGTGCGTGCAGAGAAAAATTTACCGAAATTGACTAAATTCTGAATAACAAATAACGAATTAAATGTGTATTGCGAATAAAATAGAAATAAAATGAAAAAAAGGGATTAAATGAATGAAATTTAATAAAAAGGAAGTCTGAATGAATCGACTAAATATTTAGTCAAATTATCAAAAATATAGTCGATATGACAAAATTTTAAGGTCGATTGGAGAAAAAACTTTTTCAGGTTCGTATTTGACTAAAGATTTTTCTGAGTCTAAGGAGGATTGATATAGGATGTTACTTGAGGTCTGTTTTTTTTTGCTTTTTTAGATACATAGAGCATATTTTTAAATACTAGGCTTAAAATTGCTTTTTTGAAATTTGAGCTTCAATCATTGAACAATGATTATTTACTCTGAACAGAAAAACTGGGCCATAAAGAGTATATATTTTATGTGAATATTTGAATTCAGAGGAATATCAAAATGAAGCAGATAAGTATATATAAATAAATAAACAAAAATTGGATAAAATGTATTAGATTTTCGAACGATTTTCATTTTTTCTACCACAAGTTAAATATGATGAAAAAAACATATTGAAAAAGAGAATCTCGAACTTTATGTATGATTTCATACTGTAATCATTAAATTTGATACGAAGTATTTTTTGATCTGAAATATCTATGTATATTCGTAATGCAAATGAATATGTAAAGACGTGGAAATGATAATAATGAATTGGATTCTTGGGTAAATTTTTTTTTTTTTTTGTAGAAAAATTAGTTAATTTTGCGAGAATTTTTCATTTTTTGTTACTTTTTTATCAAGATTTATTTATTTTATTTATTTAATTTAATTTCGAAATTTCGACGTGGTTAGAAAGTACGAAAAACACCAGAAATTTATGAAGACGTTAAACCCTCCAAAATATAGTTTTCTCGAAAATTCAGCAAATCCCCTTTAATCCGTACATCTTGGGCCATAGAGTATAATTCCGAAAAGTGTAATATGAAATTTATGAAGAAACAAGAAGATCCTTCCCTAGTAATTTTGATCCGTATAAAAACCTTAAAAAATAATGAAATTTTTTATAAGAATTCAATGTTTCATGAGAAACTGAAATTTCTCATAAGCTAATCATAAGGATCGAAATCAAGAGGATTTGTATACCATAAATACTAAACGATAAAAAAAAAAACTGAAAATAATAGAAATCTGTGGAGAAACTGTATCCCATCAGAAAATCTTTTGAATTACCCAAAACCGATAAACTTATAGTGTTAAGAGCAACGAGTTATAAGAATCTGTATGGCAATCCATGAAAATAAATCTAATACAGGAAAATTAGAAAATAGTGCGAAACCTTATAAATGCTGAACAATACAGACAGACTAAAAATAATTATCGAAATTTATGAGACATGTACTAGAATCCTGTATGGATATTTTTCTCAAAAAATTTTCCCTAACAATATATGCAACTTAGAACCATAGACAATCGAATTTAATCATTTAAATAGGAATTCGTAAAAATGCATGATATCTGTTTATTTTATAATTACTGAAATAGTTTAAAATAATTTTCAAGTACTAGAAATCAATAAAATCCTTTAAATCCATTAAGGTACTGTTTTCTAAAAATTTCATTAAAACATTGAAAATCTCTAGAATTTGAGATTTTAGAAATTTTCAAAAATACTAGATATTTACATGTAAGGAACCTAGAAAACGTCATCAAATTTTTTAATAACCCAAAAATATGGAATCTACTGAAAGAACTGGATACTAAAAATAGTCTTTGATTCGATGTAAAGACGTTTTTTCGTAAAACTCAAAATCTATATAATTTCTTATCCTGAAAAATCGAATTTGAAAAATGATAATAGAAGTCGATA
The DNA here is from genome assembly GCA_028476575.1 of Platygaster robiniae. Taxonomy (NCBI): domain Eukaryota; kingdom Metazoa; phylum Arthropoda; class Insecta; order Hymenoptera; family Platygastridae; genus Platygaster; species Platygaster robiniae. Next base: position 1,849,335 of record CM052022.1, read on the forward strand.
AAAATGCCTATAGACCATGATCATTTTGAAAAAATAAGGCAAGCTTTATAATTACTGGAAACATATAAAACCTACACCTTTGAAAAAACGAAAAAACTATTTTCCGAAAAAGCATTCAAGTAACAGACGATGTAAAAAACTTTGAATAGAAAAGCATCAAATCCCAAAAAAAATATAGAAATTTATAAGAATACTAGAAATCTGAGAAACTAACATATCCTGCAAAATTTTATTAATAGTAAAGTCACAATACGATTTTCTATCATTTCAGAATTCCTTGATAGTTCGGATCAAAAACTCCATTACTATTACCAACTCGAGAATTAAGTATAAAAAAAGTAATAAACTCATACACTACTAATCACATCTCCAATACATTTCGTACTCTGATACGAAGAAAAAATTATCATTTGAATACTTAAGGAAATTTGTACGACGAACGACGAACAAATGATAATTTTCCACACAAAAAAGGTAACAATAACGATTTTCGATTATCAATTTTTGCAAGTCTGAGTAAACATGTTTTGAATTGATATTTTTCAAAAATAATTTGACTTTGATTACGTGATTATAAAACATAAAACTTTTCCGTTTCTTACAATTTCTGCCAAATGATTTCCTCATGATTCTGATATGTCTGAAATTTCTTTTCAAGTTTCACTGAAAATTTCGATAATCCAAGTTTTTTATTGCTATATAAACCCTGAGATTTTCGATATTTCTTTTTTTAGTTCAACCTAACATTGTGACCAACGCACAAAATCGTCTATCTAAAGGTAAATTTTTAATAATACTTTTATAATTTTGAAAGTTGAACTGTAATTTCTAAAACTTTCGACAGCAGAAGAATCTGTACGATTTCCCGGCAATTTTTTAGGTTCCTATAAAAATATCTAGTATTCAATGATTCAATATTTAAGATTTTATAAATGCCTAGTTATTTTATTAAAATCTAAGAAAATGATGTCTATATATTGATTTGAGGTATTTGCATTATTTTCCAAATTATTTATTACCTATGATTAAAGAAAAGTAGTTTTTTTCAGCTTCTTGATAGAAATAATAATATTTTTAAAAATTTCGATATAAATTTTTTGCATGTAATGCTCCTAGATTTTCAGACATCAATAAGATCTGCATATACATTAAAAGTAGGTATTTTATTGTGCGATAGTATTTTTCAAATATTTTGTACTTAATACTATGATTACAATTTTTATCGATATTCTAGATTTCCACTACATTTGAAGCATTTCATAGATTGTTCTATTACTTTGAAGAATAATTTGATGTAAAGTAGAATTTAAAATTTGAAAGTTTTACATTGTTTTAAATAATTTTCCAAGAAAAAGTGTTTTCAAAGCTATCAGGTATTTCATAAATTTCCAGAACTTTTATTATACATCGTATTTCATCAGTATTTTTATGATTCGGAAGAATATCTGTTATTTTTGTTAATTTGTGTTCGTACATTTCAAGAATTCAATGCTGAAGGATTCTAGATTTTCATTTTTTCATACAATAATTTGATTCTTCATCAATCTACATATTTTTTGGGTATCGAGTATTGATTTTATTAACATATTTTAATACACATTATCGAATTTCGTGATGGAGTTTTCATCTTCATTTCAGCCCTAGTAATTTTGAACCTTATAAAAAAACTTATAAGAAACTGAAATTTCTTACGAAAATGTATTCGATAAAAATCTTACAAGAAAAACACCTTTGAAATTTTTTCGATTTATTTTGAAAAAGAAACGTGATTTTCTTATACGGTTAGTATAATGATCAAAATTACTTCGAAGCTATGTTGCATTCTTAAAAATTTCAGTGTATGTAGAATGTAGATTTTTTGAATTTGAAGCCCGGGAACCTCAAATTTTAGAATTTTGTAGTATTTCCATAAACTTTTCAGAAAACGGTATTATTATAGATTTTAAGTCTTACAGAGAATTTTGGAACTTTTAATACGTTTTGTACTTTTTCAATATTCATACGGAAAATTCTTGTAATCAGCGGCGAAGCTAGATGACATATCTAAAAAAAGGTCGTCAAAGAAGTCTGTACAGGAATGACGGATTAAAATTTTCCATACGACCAAAACGTGATGGATTTTTATAACTAATTCCATGCTCTAAATTTTAATGCTTTATAAATTTCTGATATTGCGAACGATTTTGCAAAACACACTTATTAATACAATGCTTTTAATGCCTAGTCTATCTCGAAAAATTCAAGTCATTTCATTTTAAATATATCTTGAATATCATTTAAACCATAAAGATTCTACGCCAACTTTATGGATTCTTACATTTCTTTTTATTCCATCTCGATTATCTTTTTATCTCATTTTAATTATCTTTATATCTTATCACGATTATTTTTTCATCCGATCGCGATTATCTTTTATCGCATCTTGCTCATCTTCTTATCGTATGTTATGTTAATTATCGTTTTATGTTTTAATGATTATTTTTTTATCTGATCTCGACGAACAAACGATAATTTTCCACATAAAAAAGGTTACAATTACGATTTTCGATTATCAATTTCTGCAAGTCTGAGTTAATATGTTTTGAACGTGATATTTTTCAAAAATAATTTGACTTTGATTACGCTATTACAAAACATAAAACTCTTCCGTTTCTTACAATTTCTGCCAAATGATTTACTCACGACTCATGACTCATGTCTAAAATTACTTTTCAAGTTTCACAGAGAATTTCGATAATCCAAGTTTTTTATTGCTTTATAAACCCTGAGATTTTCGATAACCTTTTTTTAGTTCAACCTTACATTGTGACCAACGCACAAAATCGTCTATCTAAAGGTAAATTTTCAATAATCCTTTTATAATTTTGAAAGTTGGACTGTAATTCCTAAAACTTTCGACAGCAAAAAATTGAGCGATTGTTTCCTGCATATGACACTGTAGAATTCGGTTTCGCAAAGCCTATTGACATTCGCGTCGCGTCGTGCTTTCCATTACTTTTGACTCGGACAAAAGTATCGCGATTTTCGATCGGCGCATTGTCGTACATTCAAATTGTTTGTGAGCGGTGAAATGTGAATCGCCGTATTTCGTCCATTATTTTGCATCAACTCGACGACGGTTATGCAATGAAAATTGTCAAAGCCGCTTTCGAGTCGAATAATGCCCGAAAATGCAGTCTCTGAATTTTTTCATCTCGAGTTACTGTAACACAAAAAATATGGATTTTTCTTATCTGTAATAGAATATTGGGGCCTTTTAAATTTTGAAACATAGTGTGACTGTAAAAATAAAATATGATAAAATCTGAAATCTGATGAAACGTAATATTGCATTCCAGGAAATATTTTTAAATTTTTCGATTCAAATTTCAGGGAATGTTTATTTTTCAGGTCTTGAGGTAATCTGAATTTATATTCGTTCCAATATGAACTTCTTTTACTTGCAAAATTAGGTTTTTTTTTTAAATTGTTGCTATTGGTGCAAAATTTACACTTATAAAAGCTAGAATTCATCGTGAACCGATGTTCATTGAATCAACGAATTGTCTTAAAACGGTGCAAAGTCGATCAAAGGGAAACAATGAGAGATAAAATCGCAATGATTGATATAGATCTCTGTCAATCAACTCTCGGTTGTCTGATTTTTTGAAGATTCAAGTAAACAGATAACTGTAGTATTTGCTTGATTATGTTATAAATACAGCGCGGGAGATTGAGATAGGACAGAGTTTTCGCGATTTTCTTTGCTGACTGTAAGTATTGACAAGAAGTGCAATGTAACTTAATATTCGACAATTTAAAAATATATTTTTTCACGGTAGAGAGCGAAAAATTTTCAGGGCTTTGTTTTTACAAATCTGGAGAAAAGTGTATTAAGTGAAACGTGTAAATCAGGATAAATTTAGATTGTTTCGATGGGTACTAGAGACCTTGAAGGAAAATAAAAAATATGGTTTCATTCAAATTCTATGGACTAAGAAAAATTTTGGAAATGAGATTGTTTTTTTCATTTGCTGGGTTTTTTCTTAGAAAAATTTTTTGTTTTACACGTTTTTTAGAACTTTCTGAGCAAATTTTACATGTTTTATCAGTGAGAATTTAATTAACCTAAGTTTAATAAATTTTATTGTCATTTTGAATTTTCAAATTTGATCTTGTTAAAGATGAAGGAAAAATTAAATTTTATTAGGATTTTTAAAATTTCAAATATTTTTATGTAATCAGAAAGGTTTCAGATATAAGAATCGGCATTTTTTAACACAAAATTTGTAGGGGTTCAAAATTATTTTTGGAATGCTTCAAAAGAATGTATAACTGTTTTTAATTAAAAAAACGTAAAATTTTTCGAGAAAAATGATTTTTTCACTATGTTTATAGTAAACGCAGTACATTTGTCGAAAAAAATTCGATTTTATTGAGATTTTCGAAATTCTGAATATTGAAAAAAAAAGGTTTGAGGTACACACAGTGGCGAAATCTTTTTTTAGCGTGAAATTTTTGAAATTTTATAAGTTTTCATAAATTCATTCGAAAATTTTGAATATCCCTACATTCAGTGAAATTTACAAAACTTTAGAAAAATAATTTGACTTTACATCTTCATTTTCAATAACGTATATGTGTCAAAATATAATAACGAATTCGATATTATTGCATACTTGTAATATCAAACGTTTTTCTAAAATTAGAAAAGTTGCAAGTTTGTCCAATATTTTTTTTGAGCGTGAAACTTTCAAGAGTTAATAATTTTTTTTTTTTTAATTTTCTCGAGAAATTTTTAAAGTTCCTTCATTTAGTGAGACTTACTAAACTTAGGGACAATGGCTTTATTTACAAATTTCATTTTTGAAATCATACATTATTAGAAAACTTAACTTTCATCATTAACTAAAAATGGTCTGTTTATTTGCTAAGTTTTTTAAACGTTTTACTTTCAGAAATTAAAACTTTTTTTCAATTGTTCGAAAAATATTTTGAACGTTCTTTCCATCAATGAAATTTTGTAATGTATTGAAAGAAAACAGTTGTTTTCATTATTTCAATTTAGAATATTTCACATTTGTTAAGAAAGAGTAAAAATTTTCTATAGTCAAGACGTTTTTTTTTTTTTGAATTCCTCGAAAAATTGTTTAACGTTACTTTATTAATGGTATTTCACAAAAATTAAGTGTTATCATCTTGATTTCTGAAATTTTATATTTACAGCGAATAAAATTTCGTTACCTTGAGATATTAGAATTTTCAACATTTTTTAAAACTGAAAAATACCTACCTTATTTTTTGAAGGACTCTGTTAGTCACTTTTTTGTCATTTGCTGTGGTAAAAATGTTGAATGTTTCTTCATTGAATAAGGTTTCACAATATTCAGAAAAATTACTTTTTTTTATCATGAATTTCATTTTGTGAATCACGTATTTGCCAGATTGTAAAAATGATTCTGACTCCAAATTTAAGCTTACCTGAACTTCAAATTTCCAATTTATCGATTTCGATATTTGAAATTCACGAATTGAAAAATTTGTCGACTTTCTAAATTTTCTGAAACTCGATTTAACATCGGGAATAAAAATATAAAAATATCGAATATTCTTCAGACGAACTTTTTGATATAAAGAAAATATCTCATTTATTACAAAGTTCACTCTACTGAACTTTCCTTTTTAAACATTTCAAGTATAATCCAACACCTGAAATTCCTCCTTGACTAAGCTCACGATATTTTTACCTGTACTTTTTGAGTCTCGAAAAAATAACGTAACATTAGAAATAGTTATGGGTGAGAAAGGTAGGATTTTTCACTCTCACGTATTTCTTATTTTGCAACGAATCACGCAAAAACGATATTGCCGGAAGAGATATAACAAGTTCTAGGTTACAGCTGACAAATAATTGCGGCTTTTATGGCATTTTTACATACAGCTTCGTCAAGTGCATGTGTAACTGAAATACGTAACCATGATTATTTTAACTACACGCTCTGTGATCATAGAGTCAGTTTCATTCGATAAACAAATCTGAGAAAATCAACGTGTAACAACAAATTTCAAGTAAATTTTAGGTGTTTTACTCATCCTGAACTTTCCTCATCTTCTGTGAACTCTAGCAACTTAAAATTGATATCTTCTTAGATTCAAATTCTTCCAAATATCCTAGATAACAATTTTTTCCCCAAAATTTATCTACGAACAATCACTTTCGAAAACGTTTCGAAAGATTCGGTTACCAGAGCTCATTAGGCCCGAAAAGCGGAAAAAATATGAACCACGTCATATCCCTATCTCGTATTTAATTTATTGCAACCACGATTCGAGATAAGCATATCGTAGGAAAGAAAAAAAAGATAAAGATGAAATATATCCCGAACTCGGTCGATTCGCTACATTTATCGGGGCGATCATGCGTCGACTGACTTTTTCTAATGAAACTTTTTTCTTCGTTTTATAGAAATTGACATTCGCGGCTCTTTGGATCGTGTCGATTTCACTCGAGCGACTCCAATTTTCGTATCCGTGTGTTTGTTTATTGTTTTCTGAGAAAAACGTGATAAAAGTTGAACAAAAAGAATGAAAGGAGTGAGTCATAAGTTTATCAAAAAAATTTATAAATTCGTTATGCTTACTTTGAATGAATTTTTTGCAGGTTTTGCGTGAGAGGAAATTGTGTGGAGTTGGGATTTTAACTCAAGACCTCTTGATTACATGTCTAGTATTCTGCGAAGTGAGCTACTTGGGAACTTTGGGATTTTGTTAGTGGACTGAAGGAATTAATTGGGTATTTTAGTACTGGTTTAAATGGTTCATTAGACGTTATGAGTGAGAGAAAGTCAAATCCTAAAGTAGTTTATTTTAGAGGAAATGAAGACATGTAATTAAGAGGCTTAGAGTTTGTACTTTGAGGAATTTTTTTCTTGCTTAGCTGCCAAAAGTTTGATAAATTATTGACATCCAGAAACTGTATAAATTGATGTATAAACTTTCGAAACTGTAAAATTTGTCTACGTGGTCAAGATTTCATAGACTGTCAAAAACATCATTGTTTGTTATAAGCTATCAAAGTGTCAAAACTGTTGAAACCTGTAAAATACCATTCAAACGTGTCAATGCTTCTACAAAACTGACTGTAGTATCAAAGTTTCAATGACTTGCTTGTTGGTCAAAAATCTTACTATGGACTTTTTAAAACTGTACAAATTATTTGACACTGTCGAAGCTGTTTTAAATTCTTGAACAATAAAATTTATCGAAATTTGTCAAAATCAGAAAAAAAAATTGAAACATTGCCAATGCACATACAAAACCTTTAACCAAACACGACTAAACCTTTAGAAAACTGTCTGAATCATCAAAACCTACCAGAGCACAAAAACATTTACAGAAACTTTCAAAGCCACCCCTACATCATGAGTAACGCTCATGAAGTTACCAACTCACAATTAGATTGAACAATTAATTGTAAAGCTACATACTCAGTTTCCAAAAACTAACAAACATGTGAATACTTTTAAAAAAACTATGTAAATCATCAAAACCTACCAGACCTAAAAAACATTCTCAGTAACTTTCATAGCCAGCCTCAAATTATTATCGACTCTCGTTAACTAATCAACTCACAATTAGATTTTACCAGAATTGGCGAAGCTACAGTTTCCAAAAACTACCAAACATGTCAAAACCTTAAAACTTGTCTAAAAAAACCAATCCTATAAGACATCAAAAATATTTTCAGAAAATTTGAAAGCCACCCTTAAAGCATTAGTAACTCTTGATAAGTAATGAACTTACAATCAGATCAAACAATAATTTGTAAAACTACCCAGTTTTCAAAAACTACCAATCTTTCAAATCAAAACCTATGCATACGATCTCAAAAACATTCTCAGAATTTTTCAAAGCTACCCTTGAGTCATCACTATGTAACCCTTGTGAAGTAATTCACTCACGACTAGATTGTTCCATTAATTGGTTTAAAAACCCATCTTCCAAAAACTACCAAACATGTCAAAACCTTTAAGAAAACTGTCTAAATCATCAAAACTTATATATAAAATCTCAAAAACATTTCCAGGAACTTTCAAAGCCAGTCTTGAATCATTACCAACTTTCGTATAATAATCAACTAATAATTGGATCATACTATATTTTGGTGAAAAAACCCCGCTACCAAAAACTGTCAAACATGTCAAAACCTTTAAGAAAAATGTCTAAATCATCAAAACCTATGTATACGATCTCACAAATATTCTCAGAAACTTCTAAAACCATCCTTGAATCATTAGTAACTCTCGAGGAGTAACCAACTTACAATTAGTGAGAATCAAAATTGGTGAAATGCAACAGTTTCCAAAAACTACCAAACATGTCAAAACCTTAAAAAAAATGTCTTAATCATGAAAGCCAAAAAGACCTCAAAAACAGTCTCAGGAACTTTCGAAGCCAGTTATAGATCATTAGCAAATTTTGTGAAATAATCAAATCATTATTATATTGCACCAAAATTGGTAAAATTAGCCAGTTTCCAAAAACTAAAAAACATGTCAAACCCTTGAAAAAAAGTGTTAAGATTATCAAAAACTATCAGACCTCAAAATCATTCTCAGAAACTTTCAAAGCAACCTTTCAATTATTAGTCACTCTTGTTAAGTAATCAACTCACAATTAGATAGTACCAAAATAAGTGAATTTTCACAGTATTAAAAAACTACCAAGCATGGCAAAACCTCCAAGAAAACTGTCTCAATCATCAAAAGTTATATAAAAAATCTCAAAAACAATTCCAGGAACTCTCGAAGTTGGTCTTAGATCATTATCAACTTTCGTAAAATAATCAACTTATAATTAAACTGTTCCATGAATTGATAAAAAACCTCAATTTATGAAAACTCCCAAACATGTCAAAACCTTGAAAAAAAACTGTCTAAATCATTAAAAATTACATATAATACCTCATAAACATTATCAGAAACTTTCAAATCCACCTTTGAATCATTAGTAACTCTTGTGAACTAATCAACTAACAATTAGATTGTGTATTATTTGGTGAAATCACACGGTTTCTATAAACTACCAAGCATGTAAAAACCTTCAAAAAAACTGTCTTAATCATCCAAACCTACAAAACCTCAAAAACATCATCAGAAACTTTTAAAGCCAGCCTCAAACCATCACCAACTCTCGTGAAGTCATCAACTCGCAATTAGATTGTACGAATACTGGTGAAATTACTCAGTTTCTAAAAACTACTAAACATGTTGAAACCTTCAAGATAAATGTCCAAATCGTCAAAACCTGTGGGACCTCGAAAACACCATTAGAAACTTCCAAATCCAGTCTTGATTCATTACCAACTCTTGTGAACTAATCGACTAACAATTAGATTGTGTATTAATTGGTGAAATCACGCGGTTTCTATAAACTACCAAGCATGTAAGACCTTAAAAAAACTGTCTAAATCATCCAAACCTACAAGACCTCAAAAACATCATCAGAAACTTTTAAAACCAACCTTAAACCATCGCCAACTCTCGTGAAGTCATCAACTCGCAATTAGATTGTACGAATACTGGTGAAAGTACTCAGTTTCTAAAAACGACTAAACATGTTGAAACCTTCAAGATAAATGTCCAAATCGTCAAAACCTGTGGGACCTCGAAAACACCATTAGAAACTTCCAAAACCAGTCTTGATTCATTACCAACTCTTGTGAACTAATCGACTAACAATTAGATTGTGTATTAATTGGTGAAATCACACAGTTCCTAAAAACTACCAAACATGTCAAAACCTTTAAAAACACTGTCTAAAACCTACAAGGCCTCAAAAACATTATCAGAAACTTTCAAAGCCAGCCTCAAACCATCACCAACTCTCGTGAAGTAATCAACTCGCAATTAGATTGTACGAATACTGGTGAAAGTACTCAGTTTCTAAAAACGACTAAACATGTTGAAACCTTCAAGATAAATGTCCAAATCGTCAAAACCTGTGGGACCTCGAAAACACCATTAGAAACTTCCAAATCCAGTCTTGATTCATTACCAACTCTTGTGAACTAATCGACTAACAATTAGATTGTGTATTAATTGGTGAAATCACGCGGTTTCTATAAACTACCAAGCATGTAAGACCTTAAAAAAACTGTCTAAATCATCCAAACCTACAAGACCTCAAAAACATCATCAGAAACTTTTAAAACCAACCTTAAACCATCACCAACTCTCGTGAAGTCATCAACTCGCAATTAGATTGTACGAATACTGGTGAAAGTACTCAGTTTCTAAAAACGACTAAACATGTTGAAACCTTCAAGATAAATGTCCAAATCGTCAAAACCTGTGGGACCTCGAAAACACCATTAGAAACTTCCAAAACCAGTCTTGATTCATTACCAACTCTTGTGAACTAATCGACTAACAATTAGATTGTGTATTAATTGGTGAAATCACACAGTTCCTAAAAACTACCAAACATGTCAAAACCTTTAAAAACACTGTCTAAAACCTACAAGGCCTCAAAAACATTATCAGAAACTTTCAAAGCCAGCCTCAAACCATCACCAACTCTCGTGAAGTAATCAACTCGCAATTAGATTGTACGAATACTGGTGAAAGTACTCAGTTTCTAAAAACGACTAAACATGTTGAAACCTTCAAGATAAATGTCCAAATCGTCAAAACCTGTGGGACCTCGAAAACACCATTAGAAACTTCCAAATCCAGTCTTGATTCATTACCAACTCTTGTGAACTAATCGACTAACAATTAGATTGTGTATTAATTGGTGAAATCACGCGGTTTCTATAAACTACCAAGCATGTAAGACCTTAAAAAAACTGTCTAAATCATCCAAACCTACAAGACCTCAAAAACATCATCAGAAACTTTTAAAACCAACCTTAAACCATCACCAACTCTCGTGAAGTCATCAACTCGCAATTAGATTGTACGAATACTGGTGAAAGTACTCAGTTTCTAAAAACGACTAAACATGTTGAAACCTTCAAGATAAATGTCCAAATCGTCAAAACCTGTGGGACCTCGAAAACACCATTAGAAACTTCCAAAACCAGTCTTGATTCATTACCAACTCTTGTGAACTAATCGACTAACAATTAGATTGTGTATTAATTGGTGAAATCACACAGTTCCTAAAAACTACCAAACATGTCAAAACCTTTAAAAACACTGTCTAAAACCTACAAGGCCTCAAAAACATTATCAGAAACTTTCAAAGCCAGCCTCAAACCATCACCAACTCTCGTGAAGTAATCAACTCGCAATTAGATTGTACGAATACTGGTGAAAGTACTCAGTTTCTAAAAACGACTAAACATGTTGAAACCTTCAAGATAAATGTCCAAATCGTCAAAACCTGTGGGACCTCGAAAACACCATTAGAAACTTCCAAATCCAGTCTTGATTCATTACCAACTCTTGTGAACTAATCGACTAACAATTAGATTGTGTATTAATTGGTGAAATCACGCGGTTTCTATAAACTACCAAGCATGTAAGACCTTAAAAAACACTGTCTAAAACCTACAAGGCCTCAAAAACATTATCAGAAACTTTCAAAGCCAGCCTCAAACCATCACCAACTCTCGTGAAGTAATCAACTCGCAATTAGATTGTACGAATACTGGTGAAAGTACTCAGTTTCTAAAAACGACTAAACATGTTGAAACCTTCAAGATAAATGTCCAAATCGTCAAAACCTGTGGGACCTCGAAAACACCATTAGAAACTTCCAAATCCAGTCTTGATTCATTACCAACTCTTGTGAACTAATCGACTAACAATTAGATTGTGTATTAATTGGTGAAATCACGCGGTTTCTATAAACTACCAAGCATGTAAGACCTTAAAAAAACTGTCTAAATCATCCAAACCTACAAGACCTCAAAAACATCATCAGAAACTTTTAAAACCAACCTTAAACCATCACCAACTCTCGTGAAGTCATCAACTCGCAATTAGATTGTACGAATACTGGTGAAAGTACTCAGTTTCTAAAAACGACTAAACATGTTGAAACCTTCAAGATAAATGTCCAAATCGTCAAAACCTGTGGGACCTCGAAAACACCATTAGAAACTTCCAAAACCAGTCTTGATTCATTACCAACTCTTGTGAACTAATCGACTAACAATTAGATTGTGTATTAATTGGTGAAATCACACAGTTCCTAAAAACTACCAAACATGTCAAAACCTTTAAAAACACTGTCTAAAACCTACAAGGCCTCAAAAACATTATCAGAAACTTTCAAAGCCAGCCTCAAACCATCACCAACTCTCGTGAAGTAATCAACTCGCAATTAGATTGTACGAATACTGGTGAAAGTACTCAGTTTCTAAAAACGACTAAACATGTTGAAACCTTCAAGATAAATGTCCAAATCGTCAAAACCTGTGGGACCTCGAAAACACCATTAGAAACTTCCAAATCCAGTCTTGATTCATTACCAACTCTTGTGAACTAATCGACTAACAATTAGATTGTGTATTAATTGGTGAAATCACGCGGTTTCTATAAACTACCAAGCATGTAAGACCTTAAAAAAACTGTCTAAATCATCCAAACCTACAAGACCTCAAAAACATCATCAGAAACTTTTAAAACCAACCTTAAACCATCACCAACTCTCGTGAAGTCATCAACTCGCAATTAGATTGTACGAATACTGGTGAAAGTACTCAGTTTCTAAAAACGACTAAACATGTTGAAACCTTCAAGATAAATGTCCAAATCGTCAAAACCTGTGGGACCTCGAAAACACCATTAGAAACTTCCAAAACCAGTCTTGATTCATTACCAACTCTTGTGAACTAATCGACTAACAATTAGATTGTGTATTAATTGGTGAAATCACACAGTTCCTAAAAACTACCAAACATGTCAAAACCTTTAAAAACACTGTCTAAAACCTACAAGGCCTCAAAAACATTATCAGAAACTTTCAAAGCCAGCCTCAAACCATCACCAACTCTCGTGAAGTAATCAACTCGCAATTAGATTGTACGAATACTGGTGAAAGTACTCAGTTTCTAAAAACGACTAAACATGTTGAAACCTTCAAGATAAATGTCCAAATCGTCAAAACCTGTGGGACCTCGAAAACACCATTAGAAACTTCCAAATCCAGTCTTGATTCATTACCAACTCTTGTGAACTAATCGACTAACAATTAGATTGTGTATTAATTGGTGAAATCACGCGGTTTCTATAAACTACCAAGCATGTAAGACCTTAAAAAAACTGTCTAAATCATCCAAACCTACAAGACCTCAAAAACATCATCAGAAACTTTTAAAACCAACCTTAAACCATCACCAACTCTCGTGAAGTCATCAACTCGCAATTAGATTGTACGAATACTGGTGAAAGTACTCAGTTTCTAAAAACGACTAAACATGTTGAAACCTTCAAGATAAATGTCCAAATCGTCAAAACCTGTGGGACCTCGAAAACACCATTAGAAACTTCCAAAACCAGTCTTGATTCATTACCAACTCTTGTGAACTAATCGACTAACAATTAGATTGTGTATTAATTGGTGAAATCACACAGTTCCTAAAAACTACCAAACATGTCAAAACCTTTAAAAACACTGTCTAAAACCTACAAGGCCTCAAAAACATTATCAGAAACTTTCAAAGCCAGCCTCAAACCATCACCAACTCTCGTGAAGTAATCAACTCGCAATTAGATTGTACGAATACTGGTGAAAGTACTCAGTTTCTAAAAACGACTAAACATGTTGAAACCTTCAAGATAAATGTCCAAATCGTCAAAACCTGTGGGACCTCGAAAACACCATTAGAAACTTCCAAATCCAGTCTTGATTCATTACCAACTCTTGTGAACTAATCGACTAACAATTAGATTGTGTATTAATTGGTGAAATCACGCGGTTTCTATAAACTACCAAGCATGTAAGACCTTAAAAAAACTGTCTAAATCATCCAAACCTACAAGACCTCAAAAACATCATCAGAAACTTTTAAAACCAACCTTAAACCATCACCAACTCTCGTGAAGTCATCAACTCGCAATTAGATTGTACGAATACTGGTGAAAGTACTCAGTTTCTAAAAACGACTAAACATGTTGAAACCTTCAAGATAAATGTCCAAATCGTCAAAACCTGTGGGACCTCGAAAACACCATTAGAAACTTCCAAAACCAGTCTTGATTCATTACCAACTCTTGTGAACTAATCGACTAACAATTAGATTGTGTATTAATTGGTGAAATCACACAGTTCCTAAAAACTACCAAACATGTCAAAACCTTTAAAAACACTGTCTAAAACCTACAAGGCCTCAAAAACATTATCAGAAACTTTCAAAGCCAGCCTCAAACCATCACCAACTCTCGTGAAGTAATCAACTCGCAATTAGATTGTACCATAATTGGCGAAATCACCCAGCTCGGTTATGTGAGAAAATTGGATGAAATTATCGAAAAACCGTGCCAGCCCACGCCTTTGGGCCTCACGCGGAGGTATATAAAATAAAAATAAGGAGCCAGCAGGCAAGAAAAGAGGCGCGCCGTGAAAATGGCCGCACGTGAGAACGTACTCGATCTATAATAATAGCGTCGCAGTAACAGTATAAATCGGCACGAGTAATAACTCGTGGCTCGTTTCGCCGATTTCTTTTTCCGTCGTCGAAGCCTGCAGAGCAATAGCGACCTGCAACGCTTGCCAGTCAATATACTCGCTATGCTCACTCTCGCTCTTTTACTTTTATCAGACATGCATGCGCACGGCGCGTTACACGTTCACCACGTGACTTCAATCACACGCCGAAGTAAACGTAACCGCGAATAAAAGCGAGACGGCGATTTAAAACGGGATGACGCATTTGTTTTCCTTTTTTTCATCGGCTCTGGCGGTCACTATCTCGATCGCGACGGGCCAAGGTATGGGCCAAGGTACTCCGAGTCGAGAAGAAATCGTGGACATTGTGGATTTGCGCAACAAAGCCGAGTGTCAATGGGATTCGCGGATACAAAGCTCGCTCGTATCCGCGGTAATGGGATAGAGAATGTTAAGAGGCGATGTTAGGCTGGTTTTTTAGGAATGCAGGGATATAATTTGTCGGGCACACTGAGAAACATATATAGTAATTATTACAATACTGTATTGTAAACGGGAATCACTCTTACATATTGTACTTTTTGCTAGATAATATATCAATTTTTGAAATAACATATTGTAAATATTGTCAAATGATATTGTAGTTACAGATATATTTTGTTGTAAAAACTCTACATCTCCCGTTTTCTACTACACTTCTTGTACTTTTGCAATACCATATTGTAATTCATATTAATCCTGATTATTGAAAATTCCATGCATTTTTTTCAGTATGCAGATCTGTATAGGTTCTTCTTGCAATATTTTTGTATACTTTCTTAACGATACAGTTTTAGAAAAAGCTGGATAAAAGTAATGTAGTTCATTTTTTTTGCCATGTATGGTAAAAAGTACAGTTTGTATAGTGAAATGTGCATTTTGAGATTTTAAATATTTCGAAATAATACGGTTAAAACTGGCATACATATTGTAATTTGTACATTAATAGCGGTTTTACTGTATAAATTCGTAATAAGTGAAATAAATATTGCAGATTTTACACTATTACTGTGAAAACTACAATGATATTGTAAAAATTGCAATATTATTCTAAAAAGTACAATGATATTGTACTTTTTATAATATATACGGCAGAAAGTACAAGACTTTTTTCTCAGTGCACTGTGGAAGAAAGTTTGAAATTTTGTACATCTTTTACAAATTTTGACTACAAATCATGTTTGGAATATCATGTACTCGTATGGAAAAGGGTTTTAACGAAATTGATATTGAATTTGTTGTTTTCAAGATGTATATATTGGATTTTTTAATTTTTTTAGCGAAAATGTTTTAATTGTAAGAGTAGTGTTTGAAAATTTGTCTATTAAATTCATGGTTCTTGGTGACAGAAATAATTTACAGAGGTGAATAGAAAAGATTTTACATGTACGCGTCTTTGAAATTTTAAACAGGATTTCAAGAGAATGTGTAGTTGATGAAAAATATATACATTTTATAAGCAGTCTCATATACAACATTTGAATCAATAAAAGATGTATTATGTATATGTATTTCAATTGAAAAATGGTCTGAAGTTAAAATGATTTTAATTTCTGTCACATTTTAAATCTACACTTTGATTTTATGGACAGTATATAATTTTCATAGCTACACTGAGAATAAAATATATTAATTATTACAATACTGTATAATAAACGGGAATGACTCTGACATATTGTACTTTTTGCTAAATAATATATCAATATTTGAAATAACATATTGTAAATATTGTCAAATGATATTGTAGATATATTTTGTCGTAAAATCTTCTCTACACATTTCGTTTTCTAGTATACTTCTTGTATTTTTGCAATATCATATTGTAATTCCTATTAATCCTGATTATTGAAAATTCCATACAGCTTTTTCAGTAAACAGATCTGTATAGGTTCTTTTTGCAATATTTTTGTATACTTTCAAAGTTTCTAGTGCATTATATTGTAATATGATACAGTTTTCGAAAAATCTGGACGAAAGTAATGTAGTTCATTTTTTTCGCCATGTATGGTAAAAATTACAGTTTGTATAATGAAATTTGCATTTTAAGATTTTAAATTTTCCGGAATGATACAGTAAAAACTGGCATACATATTGTAATTTGTACAATAATAGCGGTTTTACTGTATAATACTGTAATAAGTTATATAAATATTGCAGATTTTACAATATTATTGTGAAAACTACAATTATATTGTAAACATTGCAATATTATTGCAAAAAGTACAATAATATTGTACTTTTTACAATATATACGGCAGCAAGTACAAGATTTTTTTCTCAGTGTTCAATTTAAAATATTGCGATTCTTATATATTATTAATGATCATTTTTCGATAACAGTTTATTATGAAAATTTGTTCATAACAATTCACTTATGAAATTTTAGTCATGGAAATATATTTCAAACATATTGTTTATAACAATGTGTTAGTAAAATTTCGTTTCTAAAAATTTATCAAGTACAATTTAGTTACAATGATTTGGCTGTAACATTTTATAAATATCGAATCGTATAATTATTTGAACAAAAATAAGCAAAGCGTCTATACAAAAATTTTGTTTAAAAAACGATTGATTCTGGATCCTGACATTGGTTCTCAATATCTAGAACAAAATCTAAAGCTTTACTTGAAAAAATATGGTAATCAAAGTTATAGAGCAATTGAAAAAAAAATTTTAGGAAAATTAATTAGAAGGAAAAAAGTTACTTCTCGTATATGAAAAATTGACTTAGAGTTCGTCGAGTTGATAAAATTAGACATCTATATATACATGCATAGAAAAAAGGAGAAAATTGAGAAATTTTGAAAACTAAGAACAAGTTTATAAACATAGATCAGTGTTTGTAACTTTGTAGTACTAAAAAAGGACAAACATATGCTTTGACATAAGTTTGTCCTTTTTTAGTACTACAAGTTACGAACACTGACATAGATAAACATTGACAACTTTTCGAACGTCTAAATTTCTTACCCTTGAATTTGCTTATCTCTTCTCTTATATCAAACAGTGAATAGTTTATTTATTCTACTCCCCTTTTTCCGCCAAATTGTGTGTTGTCAAAACATGTGAATATTGTGCAGGTCACTCTGAACATACGCTCGAATAACGAATTTATATTGTAAAAACCGGAATTTTCTTTCAAGTGTAGCTTCATACTCTTCATGCAAGGTTAACCTGTGGGATCCTTGTGTGTTTTACAAGTTTTTGACATTCACCTCATAAAAACCTGGAAATGAAGTTACATTCTCTATAATACTTTCTAACAACGGTAATTTCTGCTTTATCAATATGAAATATAATGTCAGAATTTCATACTTCTAAAAATTTGGAAACAAGGCTTATTTTTATGAACCCTCAATAAATAATTTCAGTTTTTTAGAAGAGCAATTTTTCATTGTAGTTTTTGTGCTGGACGATATTCAAACATTTTCAAGAAATGTTCGCTATGTCGATGTTTTCTTGATGAAGCTGAAAGCTTGAATTTTCAAATAGTTATCATTCCCTTTGCTCCAAATGATTATTACAATCATTGTTTAAAACTATCGTTTTCTCTATAGGGGTAGAAACTTGAAGATTGATTAATAAATTAACAGTTGAAATAAAGTGTACACAATATCTACCTGAATTAAACCAATTTTTGTAAATTTTGTGTTCCAGGTAAATGAAAAGAATCATACTGTGCAAAGTGTCAGCCCATTTTTCGGAAAATAAACTCTCACCTGCATCGTCATATTGACTACAAGGAGTACCTCAGAAAACAAGGTAAGTGCATAGATTTTTTTGGCCACAAAAGTCTCATGACACTGAAGAAGTACCATCTTCTCGATAAGTCTCCCCATGGTCCATGAGCTTTTTTTGCCAGTAACAAATGTTTACTGGCAAAAAAACTGCAAAACTTGATGATTCCCCTTGAAAGAAAAGAACAAAATTCCTCAGTGCCTGGGTACATAAACTCAGGCTAACCCCCACACGTTGCTGCAGCAGCTCGCATGGACGTAAAAATGAAATGGGGCATTGGGTGAAAGTACTCTCGGCCGTACCTCGCCCAGAACACTGTAGTGCACTGCACTATTCCTAAGTGAATCAGTCTTGCTGTAAGCCTTAGTCCGCCACGAGCTGTGCAACATGTCGACTGATGTCGACGCCCGGGCGACCACGAGCTTATTTTCCTCCTCCTGCTCCTTCTCCTCGCCTTCTTTCATCTCCATCTCCATCTTCGGCCTGTCTTCTTGAGCTGCCTCGTCCTCCCTCAGACTCCTCGCGGACCTCACTCGAGAGCCCCATGTCCTGACGAAGCCTGACTGTCAAACCCATGTGTCGACATCTTTGCGGGGGTGTCCCTTCTTCGAGAACCTAGTGTTTGTACCCTTTTGTCGTTGTTGTTTGTTGAATGGCACAAGTGGGGAAGATGCAGACCTTGTGGTGGTTGACGTTGCTGGCGGTGGTGAGGTTCAACCAAGGTCTGGACAACGGCTTGGCCAGGACGCCCCCGATGGGGTGGCTCGCGTGGGAAAGGTTCCGCTGCAACACGGACTGCAAAAACGATCCGGACAATTGTATCAGGTAAGCGCTGACTTTCATCTTTCGTGCGCTTTTCTTTTCGTTCATCTCGCGTGATGCTGTACTTTGTTGTAATGAATGGAAGCGTTCTAGCGTTGAGATTCAATTACGGTATTGCCTTGTGGCGTGTTGGTTTTCTCCGCGAAGGCTTCCAAGACTGCGGGTTTTTCTGGATTATTACATTTTCGAAAAGGAGTTCTTGAAATGGTTTCCATGGGAGGGTGTCGATTGTGCATTGATGATGAACTTTGGAATTGTTTTTTTAGACGTTTTTTCTGGCAAGTTAAAATGTTTGTACGTGCTTTCATCATACTTGACTTTTCTGTATTCAGTCTTGAGAAAAAGTTTTCTCCTTGCTGTTTTTACGGCTTCTTGTCTGTATGGTTACACAAACATTTTTTATCTGTTTTTACACACTGCATTTCGAAGCTTAAAGCCATCTATATAACGTAGAATAAACAAATTTCGTACTTGGTTTTCGGAATAAAAATAGCCACGTAAAGTAAAAAGCTTTTGCCGAGTCTTATTGCATCGTGATTTCAGCAGCGTTTTCAAGCTGAAAATAAGGTTTACTCTTCAGTGTGTGTGGTATTAATTTGAATTAATGTCGAACAGACCTTCCAATCGTGAACATCTTAGATCGAATTTACCCATTGACTATGGGAGGTTTTTTTGCAATTGATACCATGTGATCGTTTATAATGTTGACTTTTTATTGATAATTTACCACTTTGGGAAGATGACAAATTTTGGAATTCTTTGACATGTAAATTTTAAGACGTTTGGTTTGTTGATTCAGAAAAATTGTCATCGAGAATTCAAATAGGAATCGAAATGCTTTAATATAAAACTATTAGAAAAAAAAATATAGTTCAATTTTGAAACTTTATTTATCTAGGTTATCGACTGAAAATATTTATCATTTTCAAAGTAAAATTGTTTTTCATTATTTTTAAGTGAAAGTTGATAATTTCTGTATGACTTAAAAGAATGTATACCAAAATTGAAATAATGTCAAAAGAATGATTTTAAGGAATGAAATTTACGAGATATTTATTTATCCTTGTGATGATTAAAATGTTATTTCCCATTTGAATGCCCTGATCGTTCGGAATTCAGCTACTGGTATTTGAAAAAAAAAAAAGCTAAAAATTTAGCGGATCTAATTTTGACACTACGTAACGTGGGTTATTTTAATATTTTTGGTACCTTTTGCTCACATAGATGTTTGTTTCTAACAAATGACAAGTTGATGTTTATTATAGTATAGAATCTGAAGATTAAGTATGTCAAAAAGAAAAAACAGGAATTAAAAATTGATTTTTTATTTATTAACATTTAATATATTGCAGTGTATGGAGCAAAACTCTTTCTACAAGTGTTTGAATCGATAAAACAGAATTAAACTAAATTAAAGGTAAAGAGTCGAAAATTCAAATAAAAATAAATTTTCATCAGGTAAACATCAATTTATATGACAATTTTCTGGTAGGGTGTTGATAACTATAATGAAAGCTCAGAATTGCAACTGTGGAATTTGATTTTGTCTTTATGTGATGATTCGTAAATGCCATGAATGATCGAGATCAATGAACATAACATAACATAATTATAATTTCAAAAAATCACTAACATAATTATAATTTCAAAAAATACAGTTTGATGCTACCTTCTTGAGAAAATTTATAAGTTTTGAATTAATGAGTGTAATATCGGAAAATTTGGCGAAATTACTGAAGTTTGATAAAAAATGGAGACCCATAAGAATTGAAAAAAATTTTTGTAATAATCAGAAACTCTTCCAAATAAGTTTGTTGCAAATTTATGATTTTTATCAAGTTTATAAGTTTAAGTTTATCAAAAAAATAAGAAAAAGAAAAGTTCAAAAATCGGATTAATTTTATTGATCTGTCTTTAGTGAATAAGACATCAGATTGTTTTTGCATAAAAAATAGAACAATTGATCTAGTATCAAGTAAATTTCAATATCATTACAATCAATTATATTATGCATAATTGAATATTATTTAAACTCTAAACTAGATTTCGAATGAAAAATCTCATTGAATGGTTCGGATTTATCAATAGGGTCGTTTGCAGTTAATAAAAATCAAACAAAAACAAAATGTAATATTAGGTGAAAATAATTTATTTTTGTTTGTCACCCTCGGTAATTTCATGCAGTTAGTTGGAAAATATCCTCCATCAAAAATTTAAAAAAAAAATCATCAAAATGCCCGAATCAACTTTGAAGTTCTTTGGGCTTCCTAAAAATTTCAGAATATTATACATGTATGATTCTTAATGATCTCTAAAAACTTCGAGCTACAATCTTCTATTTTGACTAAAATTTTAAAAACTATTTCACAAAACTGGAAAACAACTCCGAATGAATCAAATATTTTAAAAAATGTTCCGAATTCGTATATCTTTAAAATCATTAATATTTTACCTCAAAACACATACGTTTCGATATCTCACTGATATTATAAAAATTTATCAAAGAACAAAGAAAACAATAATTTTCCAAGTTTTTTCATTGCCTCTTTCCCATGTTTCTGTCATAAAAACAAATTACCTATTCCAAGTATTTTCTTCCTTTTTTGTTTAATAACTCCGATAAAACTACATTCAACCCACAGACATCTGTTTTTCCCCTTTTTTCCTCCCCTCGTAATCAAGAATGAAAGTGGAGAAGAGGCAAAAATTCCATGCAAATTCCAAGGTTACTCACCTCATTGTGCGTCGCATTCAACGGCTCACAATCGCGGTCCCTGAAATTTATCGTTCCATTGACTTTTACTGGTATAAAAGTAAAACCGGAGAAAGCCGCTAAACTTGATAATAACTTTTTTCGTTCGATGACTGGTAGTTGAACGGGAATAAGTGGGAATGATTTTCCGTCATTTATATGATGACACCGAGTTTTAGCGCGAAAACCTTGCGGAAATAATTGTTGATGACGAGGATTGCAATTTGCTGTGTCTTCGTTTTCTGATTGATGTTCTCGGGCTTATACAATGACGCGAAACAGGTTTTAATGCCAGCTATATAATGATAACATTGTTGCAAAGACGTGGGTTAGGGGAGAAGGGGGGGAAGTTAAACTTAAAGGAAATGCTTTATTGGACAATGGAGATTGAAAGAAAAATTGCTGGTGAAAATTGATGAGGAACGAATCAAATGATCGATTTCCCACTCGATTTCTTTTCACATTGTTGTAATGGAGTGTATCGAAAAGGTTAAATGTTGAACAGATTTTCACTTAGGATGTTTTTTATGTGATGGAAAAATATCCTTGTAAATATTTTTCTGCAATGAAAATTCAATTTTTTGTTCGGCCAATCGGTTTGAGATATGTTTATGAATATTCAAGAACGTTGTGACACATTAAAACCAGTTTTTTTAGTCTAGCAAGATAGAGAAGTTTGGTTAGATTTTTTATTCTGCCAGATTTTAGAACTCAAGATCGATAGCTACTCTTAAAATCGTAAAAATGAATTTCGATGATAATTAAAATTATTATCATTCATATTGAAGTTTATATTCATATTTCATATTTTTATTGATAGTCTTCATTTATAATAAAGGCTCATGAATGCCATTTTTTTTTCTTCACTTCGATTTAACTTTTGACCTCATCAAACTTATGCAAAGTAATCCGAAGATAAAATTTTCATTGAAAAAGAAAAAAAATTAAAAAGAGATTTTCATGAAAATTATCTGGAATAAATTATTGATAGCCTCTTGTGTCAAATGAAATTCATAAGGCATAAAAATAATGTTTAAAGTGATTGGGAAAGATTGTAATTAAGGCAATGGAACAATTTTCTAGATGGGTGAAGCATGGCAAAATATGAAATGAAGAAGTGCAAGTACATAGCACTTATTTCAATAAAAAGCTTGAAACTTCTTTCTTAATTACAAAGATGTTTTTTTCTAATTATGACCCAAAGAAATCAGTTTTCGACATTTAAAAGCTGCCTGTTTATTTATTTATTTTTTTTTTTCAATACACTGAATTTTTGCTTTGATTTTATCTTTTGATTTAGTTTAAAAATAAAGATTCCACTGGTCATTAAATTTTTCAATCTGTTATTATTTGCAGTTTATTCCTTAAAAAGTTGTTGAATGAAAAAGATTAAAAAATTGTATACTCAGAATATTTATGCGCAATGTTAAAGAAAATAATAATAATAATAATAATAATGATGATAATAATGATGATGATGATGATGATGATGATGATAATGATAATTATAATTATAATAATAATAATAATAATAATAATAATAATAATAATATATGTACCTACCTATAAATTATCAATCACAAATAAGTGAATAATAAATGATTTATTGATAATATTATGCAGTAAGAATTATGAATTTATATTATGTAAACTACTTGTAATTAAAATTTCTTTATTAAAACAAGTACAAGATATTTCAAATAACTATACTTGTCATATAATTTGTGAATCACTAACTCTTATTTCATATTTTTTTGAACTTCATGATAAAAGTTTTGCGAAAAAAAAAGCTTTATTAACTTTAAGTTCACAACTTCCGAAGGTTGATATGCATAATAAAAGAGTTTTTGAGTAAAAATTTTCATCAGAAATAGAAAAACAAACTTTTGTTTGTTATTTTGTTTGCCAAACAACCATTTCTATAAACTTTCCTCTGAAGCTGATTTTACCATTTTTAATACTTAGAATCATAGATTGATTATAGAAATTTGGGATAAGAATTTTTTCTATTAGGATTCTTGAAAAAATTCATAACTTCGTCTGTCATTTAATTGCATTTGTATCCTTTAATTACCGAATTTCACAAATTTTAAATATGGATAGTACCTGTTGGCAACAAAAAATAAAAATTAAATAGGTATTGAAAATTTTCAAGCTAACATACTATTTATTTTATTAACATTTATTTATTCTCTGAATTATGCCCTTTGCTGAAATCAATAAAAAGGTGCACATATTGATCTTCACAAAATGACGAGTTAATTAACAATTGCACATTATTCAATAATAATGATTGCATATGAGACTCATTAAATAGGCACACCAAAGCAAATATGTAGGCATCCTCAATTCTTGCCTGTATTTTATCAAAACTTCCATCGCATTGTTCATTTTCCGCCAGGTAAATAATTAATCATTCTTGGTCACGGTTGTTAAATGAATATCTTACATAATGCAGATGGAATATAATGAGAGGATAATTTATTAAAGTTCCACTGCACTTTCGAAGAAAAATAAAAACAAAAAATTATCTTCAGTCATATGTGGAAAACATGAAACTTGGTTCATAAATCTTAGAAAACAATTTATTTCAGATTTTTGTTACGTATATTTTTCTTCGTTCAATTGTAACTGCAAAAATTCATAAAATGTAAAAATATCCTCACGTAAATAGAACACAAGAATGAAAATAATGAATCTTATTTCATGCTTTTTTAACATTGACTGGAAATTCTGAAAATCACGTTGAACTCGATATGAGACATTGACCATATGAAAATATTTCCATCGAACGGAGAATGTAAATTGGAACGAAAATTGAAATCAAAGTCAATAGAATTCCCGTTCAAAAAATGTTTCCCAAGATATCGAGAAAATATTCGCATCGAGTGTACAAAGAAATCAGGTGTGGCAAAAATTTATGCCATTTTCTCGGTTCGGCGCGCGAGAATACATAAAATAGCAGGAGAATAATAAGTGAGTTACAATGGTCGCGCAAGAAGTTTACTGAAATAAGTTGTGAGAAAACAATGCTACTTCAAACACTACAACTGCCATGAAAAAAAGATAAAGAGTTCTTTCACAATTTTAAGGTCAGAAGAAAGTTTATGAGAAAAGGATTGAATTCTTATGGGGAAGTTTTAAGTGAAGTGTCAAAGAAAAATGAAAAAATTATGAAAGAATGAATTTAAATTGTTAATTTTAGTGTGTGATTGAGAGCTTTATACTGAAAATTAGGGGTGTGCGGGATGCTGACTTTTCGGGAACCCCGAACTTTTCAGGATTCTCGAATATTTCAGGATACGACAATCCAAAAAAGTTCCCTTATGCCGAAATTCATAGGAAAATGTATTCCGCATTATTTTTAATCTTTTAAGACAATCTGTTTCTTCGAGCCTGAAAAGTATGGATCTAATGAAACTGAAGCATGATCTTGTTCTCTTTTTTTTACTAGATTGATTTAAGTACTCCACCAAATACTTAAGACAAAAAGTAAATTATTCTAAGGGAATTAGCATTTTTGCGAATAAGAAATTTTGGAATTCCATCGTTCATCAATATAAATTCATAAGATTGCAGTAAATTCGGTTGTCGGGCGCAAACAATTTATATTTTTGAACAGTCCACACCATAAAAAATGCTAATTGTTTTACTCTTAAAACTTTCGTTCCTGATTAATCGAAAATTTCAAGATGAGAACACTTTTATAATTTTGTGATTTTCTGCCTTTGATTTTAGCTCTTATTTAGTAGTGAGCCCAATGAAAAAATTCTCATCAGCAATTGATGAATTTAAAAAACCTAGAGATTTAATCTCGAACTAGGCGAAATCAGTGAGGTGCATTTTTTTATTTAAAATAATTCTTAGTCACGAATTTATTACCTTAACATGCATTCTTCATTGTTTAATTGTTTATTTATTCAATAGAAATTTGAAATTTTCCATCTATTCATGAATTTTTTTATCCAGATTTTAATTCATAAATCATAAAATTCGAAATTCTCTTTGTTGCAATGATAGCATTTCGAATACAAATTTGCCAGTTAATTCGTTTTGAAGAGAATTAAAAAAAAAAAAAATTCTTATAAAGCAATTCTACAATCGAAATATCTGAACACAGTTCATTTTTTTTTCGATTAATTACAACAATGACCAATTCCCGTAGATTGCGGAAAATCTTAGTAGTAACAATATTTCTCTGTGATTCGAAACTCTGTGATTCAATAGTGTTTCGCTACTCACTATGTACTCGTATTTCAGAGCAGAAATTTTTATACTTCTCATAATCCTGAAGTTTCGATATTTTAGGAATTTTTAAAATAATTAGATTTTTCGAAATTCCTGGAATATTCTGAGTTCCCGACAGTTTTCGAGATTCCCGAAAAACTCGGGATTCCGTCCCGACCTAATGTTTCAGCTTTTTTTCAAATTGTTTCCAGAAATTTAAAGAACGACCAATTGCATTATCATAAATTATATATACTTCCTAAGGTATACTTTTCAACTTTACAGACAAATTCTGTTTTTGTTATTCTAAATAGTAGTTTATGAGTTATAGGAGTTGAAAGTTCCAAAAAGAGCATACATAAACATGTGTAGTTATAAAAAAACTGCACATTTTTGTAACTTTGAAGATCTAAAAATCAAAAACTACACTGAGAAAAAAATCTTGTTTTTTCTGCCGTACATATTGTAAAAAGTACAATATTATTGTTAAATCTGCAATATTTATTTTACTTATTACAATATTATACAGTAAAACCGCTATTGATGTACAAATTACAATATGTATGTCAGTTTTTACTGTATAATTTCGGAAAATTTAAAATCTTAAAATGCAAATTTCACTATACAAACTGTAATTTTTACCATACATGACGAAAAAAATGAACTGCATTACTTTTATCCAGTTTTTTTGAAAACTGTATCATATTACAATATGATGCACTAGAAACCTAGAAAGTATAGAAAAATATTGCAAAAAAAACTGATACAGATATGCATACTGAAAAAGCTGTATGGAATTTTCAATAATCTGGATTAATAGGAATTACAATATAGTATTGCAAAAAGTACAAGAAGTGTAGTAGAAAACGGGAGATGTAGAGTTTTTACAACAAAATATATCTGTAACTACAATATCATTTGACAATATTTACAATATGTTATTTCAAAAATTGATATATTATCTAGCAAAAAGTACAATATGTCAGAGTGATTCCTGTTTACTATACAGTATTGTAATAATTACTATATTTTTTTCTCACTGTACTATTTCGATTGACAGAAACAGTATGTTCTCATAAAGCTAATAATTACACCTTTTGAACTTCATGTTGTTAAAATTGATCATTCTTGATATTTATAACAAGAAATTCAAAAAAGGCCTAAAAACGTTTTGTTTTTTTTTTTATATATATTTCAGAGACGTTTATTTTAGGAAAAAAATAACAAATTAGTAAAAAAAGCACTTTTTCACGAATATTTATATTTAAATATACATTTTTGATAAATTATATTCATAAATTGTTATTGCAGTGAGAAAAAAATATAGTAATTTTTACAATACTGTATAGTAAACGGGAATCACTCTTACATATTGTACTTTTTGCTAGATAATATATCAATTTTTGAAATAACGCATTGTAAATATTGTCAAGTGATATAGTAGTTATAGATATATTTTGTCGTAAAATCTCCTCTACACATTTCGTTTTCTAGTATACTTCTTGTATTTTTGCAATATCATATTGTAATTCCTATTAATCCAAATCATTGAAAATTCCATACAGCTTTTTCAGTATGCAGTTCTGTATAGGTTCTTTTTGAAATATTTTTGTATACTGTCTAGATTTCTACTGCATCATATTGTAATATGATATAATTTTCGAAAAAGCTGGATAAAATTAATGTAGTTTATTTTTTTCGCCATGTATGGTAAAAAGTACAGTTTGTATAGTGAAATTCGCATTTTGAGATTTTTGATATTCACAAATTATACAGTAAAAACTGGCATACATATTGTAATTTGTACATTAATAGCGGTCATACTTTACACTATTGTAATAAGTAAAATAAGTATTGCAGATTTTACAATACTATTGTAAAAACTACAATGATATTGTAACAATTGCAATATTATTATAAAAAGTACAATGATATTGTTTATTTTACAATATATACGGCAGAAAGTACAAGATTTTTTTCTCAGTGTGTCTTAGAAAATGTGCTTTGTACACTTCCCAGAAAGCCAAACGCAGTCAATTTTTAGGTCATATTTGCTGCATGCTTTTGACATGCATGGCGCAAAGTTGGCAGCAGTTGCAGATGCAATAGGTTGGCAGTTTGTCGACAAGCGTTTGTCACAACTAAACAACTACAAATATGATGCAAGCTAGCTCAATGTCACGCCTTTACTGCCCATGGGCAAAATATTAACTTTAACGCCATATTGTCGCAATTACATGCTCCTGAAGTAAATATAATAATATAATGTATAATAATAATAATAATAATAATAACAATAATAACAACAATAACAATAAAATATATAATATAATGAACTGAAAAAATTAAATGGCGCAATTTTATACTTAATTTGTGTCTAACATAACGTAGAAGATTAACAATAAGCACCCCCGACAATCATTCCATATTGCGTCAGACAAAAACACGAGGATGGAAATCTAACCTACCACAACGTGGCCAGTTCTTATTATTTGCGCCTTGCACTCAAATCAAGGTGCCATACTTATAAACAATGACAAAAATAAAAAAAAAATGTATAAATGCAACGACCACAAAAAATATATGCATATTATTAGTAATTTTTACGTGTTCCGAATAAGGTTGCCGTGCAGTCAACGCACAGAAATCACAGCTGACTGCAGCTGACTGTAGTTATTACGTAAGGAGGGGATACCTCCCCCCCCCACCACATCTTTCTAGAAAATTGTTGAAACAATCGTTTGTAAGCAATTATCATGAACCAATCCTTCAATTTTTAATTAATTCATTGTTTGTAATTTACTCTAAATAATTCTTTATACATAAATAATAATTTGAGTAAATTATTTAACGCATTTTGCAAAACGATCACATTTATTTATCCGTATAAAGACAATTAATGATTTTTCTACTGTAAAAAAATTTATGATTGAAGAAAATTTTTGTCGACAAATTTCAGTTAGTTTATGACTAAATGTTTATCACTAACAGTTTGCCTCCAAGCTGGCAGCAGATAAACAAAAATATTAATACGAAAAACATTTCCGAAAAACTTCAGTCATTTTGAAGTTGAGCATTTGCTGTAACAGTTTGTACCCAAATTTGCAGCAGTTGCATTACAATTATTGCTCGTTAATAACGGCAAGACATTGGCCATTTTTGTTGCAAACATTTCACAAAGATTGAGGAATGAAAATGGATATGAATATTCTTAGCTGCATAATAGGGGCAAACTAGCTGCATGATATTGACGCCATGACATTGTGCTGATTTGGATGTGCACGCTTGGCTTACTGGGTTTGAATCTATATTAATTTCGTTCTTGTGCATTGTCGCCTGTTGGAAAAATAAATTTCGAAATACAATAAAAAATGAGAAACATGGAAAAGGACTGATATATCGTGTTCCAGCGACCGATTATTCCGCACCATGTCCGATATCTTGGTGTCGGAGGGCTACGCAGCCGTTGGGTACGAGTACGTGAACGTGGACGATTGCTGGCTGGAAAAGGACAGGGACAAACGGGGCCGGCTGGTGCCCGACAGAGAAAGGTTCCCTTACGGCATGAAGAGCCTCGCCAATTACGTAATGCACTCCACTCCGTAATATTATCGTTATTATTCGTAACGCTCGTCGGCGGCTCTTTTATTCCAGAGTTAACTGCCATTTATTTTTCCTAATTGAGCTTATGCACGCCGAGTATTCACGAATTTCAAGTTTTGCCGAGCGAAAGCATGGTCATAAAAAGAGACTATCACTGTGAAGCATCGAGCTCTGGACCCTCTATGGGCTACTCGTCGGGATTTTTCTCGTAATTGTTGGCAATCGTAGGTTTCAGCGAGAAATTAAAAAGGAATTTCATCTCGAGGCTTCATCAGTGTGGAATGCGAAATAGAGGATGAAATCTGATTTTAGCTGATGTGGTTCTAAGGAATGAAAAATTTATTAGTTAATAAAAGAGGGGATTCGAAATTATTGTTTTGAGTGAAGTTTCGGTCTGAGCAGACGAAATTTCATTCGTTTTGAAGAAAATTTGTAGCCCAAAATAATTTGCAGGATTTGTATACGTGTATCGAGTGATATAAATCTTCTTCATTTACTTCAAGAAGTTGAGGAAATAGAAAAGTTAGATCATTTTGATAGAAAAAAGAACATTGGCAACATTTTTGGTTGGATTTTAAATGCTGTTTTCAGAATATTTAAGTTAATCGTAATTTTTTTCAGTATATGTATGTGGAATTCTTTTTATTCGAAAAATTTTTTTACGTGGGAAAAACAAAGAGTTGGACAAAATATCATGTGCGGGTCAACGCTGAGTTACGAAATGTTCTGGAGATTTATAAATTCCGAAGAAATTTTGTAATTTTAGCTCTCCTGTAGCCACGAATTCTAATGAAGATTTCATAACTGGCCCAAAGCTCGATTCTTTCTGCTGATAGTCATTTGAAACATTGTGAAGCTTATGTAAAAATGACTGATTTTAGACTTTTTCGGCTGTTTTCACCATGATACCATCTTTTTCGCAAGAGTTTATCTACTCACATAAATTTATAGGCTTTACGTATTTCTAGATTTTTTTATATTTTTGAGAAAATAATATTTACTCATTGATCAATCACGTAATCTAAAAAATGATACATGTGTTCGCAAATCGATTACCGAATTATTTCGAGAAAAAATTGATGTCATTGAGAATTTTTTTTTTAATGATAATTTCCACTCCCAAAAAGAGCCGGAACTCTTCTTGTTACACTACCTAAAACAATCGAAAAATGAATAAAAACCTTATTTCTAGGAATTAGGTTGTAACCTCAAAATTCCAAAATATATCTTTTTATTTAATATCGTGATAAAATAAAAAACCATCGAACACGTGCTTTTAAATATTTTCTTAACATTATCTTATGTTGTATACTGTCGCAAGTTTTGAGTTTCTTTTATACAGATAGATCGAGCATGTATTTAAATGACGTCAATTTTCATGATAAACTCGATAAAAAAGGTCGAATTATTTTCCATACACTATCAAAATCAGCAATAAAAAAGTTGACGTTACAACAAAATTACTAATTCATTGAAATAACAAGTCTTTGAACTTCACTGAAGATAAGAATCATCTTCATTCGTAAAATTATGCACACTGTAATTATTGTTTGCACTTTTTATTTTTTCCATCCTTAAGATTTTCTGTACAAGTGTGTCAGTTTGTCTATACAAATGTCGAGTATTTATGTTGAATAATGATGAAGTTTCATTCAAATTTCTAGTAAAAATTGCAATCATGCATTTAGAAAAAAATTATAGTAAATATTACAATACCGTACCGTACTGTATAATCAGTCTGAAATATCGTACCTTGTGCTAGATATTCATAGCAGTTTTTGTCATAATATATAGTAAATATTCCCAAATGATATTGTAGCAGAAGAAATATTTTGTAGTTAAAACTTCTGCACGTATTTCGCTTTTTACTATACTTTCTTGTACTTTTGGCAGTATCATATTGTAATTCCAACTAATCCAGATTTCCGAAAATACCATTCAGTTTTGCAAATATTCACATCTGAATAGTTCTTTTTGCTGTATTTTTGTGTACTTTCTAGAATATCATATTGCAATTGATACAATATTGGAAAGAGTTGAAAATATATAGTAGATCTTACAATATGGCATGAATTTTTGTGATGCATATATATACTTACATGTACAACATATTCTCTTAGTGAATGAAATACATATATTTTACGAAATGAGAAACAAATTATAAAAAGTGCAATATTTTATTTAATTTATATGACTATACAAAGATACTGAATTCTCTGTACTAGTATAGTTGAAATTACAATTTATATAGTACAATGTACATTCTGTAGATTCAAAGTTTTCTGAAATAAACTAGTAAAATTTGGCATACATTGTGATTTGTACAATATAACAATTTCTACTATGCAATATTGCAATGCGTAAAATAAAAATGACAAAATTTGCAATAACATTGTAAAAGCTGCAATACAATTATTAAACTTTCAATATTCTACACTGTCAGAAATTTTTCTCTTTAATTATGTCTTTTAAGCAGATTTCCCATGCCGTCTATTAAATTCTCTAAATCTAAATTCTCTAAATCTAAATTTATGAACGCATCTATAAAAAAAAAAGACACTGTATGAAAACAACACTTAGAAAAAAATATAGTAATTATTACAATACTGTATAGTAAACAGGAATCACTCTGACATATTGTACTTTTTGCTAGATAATATATCAATTTTTGAAATAACATATTGTAAATATTGTCAAATGATATTGTAGTTACAGATATATTTTGTTGTAAAAACTCTACATCTCCCGTTTTCTACTACACTTCTTGTACTTTTTGCAATACCATATTGTAATTCCTATTAATCCAAATCATTGAAAATTTCATACAGTTTTTTCAGTATGCAGATCTGTATAAGTTCTTTTTGCGATATTTTTGTATACTTTCGAAGTTTCTAATGCATCATATTGTAATATGATACAGTTTTTAAAAAAGCTGGAAAAAAGTAATGTAGTCCATTTTTTTCGCCATGTATGGTAAAAATTACAGTTTTTATAGTGAAATTTGCATTTTGAGATTTTAAATCGTCCGAAATCATACAGTAAAAATTTACATACATATTGTAATTTGTACATTAATAGCGGTTTCACTGTATAATATTGTAATAAGTAAAATAAATATTGCAGATTTTACAATATTATTGTAAAAACTACAATGATATTGTGAAAATTGCAATATTATTCTAAAAAGTACAATAATATTGTACTTTTTATAAAGATACGGCAGAAAGTACAAGATTTTTTTCTCACAGAATAAACGTTTTATGAAATCGAAGTGTTCATGTCATAGATAACATAATATAAAATCATTTTAACTACAAATTATTTCTTTATCAAAACGCATAATAAAACTTTCGAAACAAAAACGTTTTTACATATAATACGTTGATTTTAATAGAAAAATTGTTCAATAACATCTTTTCAGATTTATTATATATACATAAAAAATATTAAAATGATACATCCATTCTAGAAAAAACGATTCTTCGGGCCAATATAATAATTTTGGGTTTTAATAACAAAACACCATTTCAGCAACTACTTCAAGCTTTCGGCTATTTATTTCAGCCCTCATCAGGAAAGAGAATCCGGTATCAGTAAATTCATTATTTTAGATATTTATAATAATATTATTATATTGACTCCGAAGAATCGTTTTTTCTGAAATTGTCAAAGGTAATAGGAGCGTTATCGAATATGAGAATAATATATCTAATATGAAAAAAATAAATTTAGAAAAATTTCTTTAAAATCCTTTTCATCTACGTGTCTATGAAATTGCAAACATGATTTTAAATAAAAAATGTTTGAAAATTCAAATTTTCCTTAAAGTGTAGTACTTTTTACCGTAAATATGTCAGAAAGTAGTAAATTTTTGTCTCAGTTATAACTTCCCATTCAAGATTGTAAAATTACTATCATACAAATTTTCCTCGCATCGTCTCTGTTCTTCTTCCTGTACTCTCTATTATACGGCACTTGGCGTGCACTTTGGAGGGCAATTTTTTTAAAAGCATTGCGTAATCCGGATTTCGTAAGGTCCACTCGAAAGGACTCAAGTTCGGGATCTACGAGGATTACGGGAATTACACGTGCGCCGGATATCCGGGTGTACTGGGCTACTTGGAAAATGACGCGGCGACTTTCGCGTCCTGGGACGTCGACTACGTCAAGTTGGACGGCTGTTACGCCCAGCCATCCGATATGGACAGTGGTACTATTTTTACTAGATAAGAAAAAAAAGTTATCAGCAACAGGACGCACCAAGAGAAACTTGTTCCCATAGAAATTATAAATTTTTTTCACAGGAGAGCAATATTAAAAATACCTTTGCACAGTTTCTGAACATTAGAAGAAGAAGAAATTAAAAACATTTTTGTGAAAGTTTAGTAAAAAAATTGTTCCAATTACTAGTCATTTCAGTGTTCAGGAAATATTACGAATTGGTGAAGACAATGTTCAGAACTTGAATTTTCTAATTTTGGAAGATCAAGTTGCTCTCCCCTTACTTTGAATCTGCATTTTGAACACTTGAATGGAAAAACCGCAGGTTTTCTTGCTGGTTTCCTTGCTCGCTGTTACGGGTGACAAGGCACGCCTTGAAATAGAATCTGGCATAAAAAACCGCATCGGAAAATGCCTTTTTCGCAGGTTACCCCGAGTTCGGCTTCCACTTGAACCAAACCGGTCGACCAATGATTTATTCCTGCAGTTGGCCCGTGTACCAAATCTACGCTGGCATGCAGGTTAGATTACATACTTTATTCCCGACAAAAACCCAAATCATGGGATCCTCGTTTTTTCTAAAAAACCGAAAATGTTGGTCATCAAACACGCGTTGGGCGTGAAGATTTTGAGCTGGAATTTGCATGTATGAAATTTCGAACATGAATATTTACTGACTATGCAAATGAAGGCTACTTTTGAAATTCTGGGGCCAATGCCCTTATGAAAAAAAACTATTAGCAACTGTTGGGAACTATTAGAAACTATTTGGAATTATTGGGAAACTATCGAGGAACTATTGAATGATTTCAATAGTTTCCATAGTTTCAATAGTTCCTATAATATTCCTGCCAATAATTTCAATGGTTGAAATAGTTTCAGTGATGTTGAATCATTGCAACTATTAACTTCAATGATTTTAAATAATTTTCAAATCCCATTTGAAATCACAATTTAATGATCATTTGCATGAAAATTGTTAAATTACAATTTCTAATGCAATTTTTATATTGAAAATGATTTTCAATCACTTTCAAGATTTTCAATGATTTTCAATCATTTTCGGATCCGATCTGAACTCACAATTTAATGATTATTTGCATGAAAATTGTGGAACCACAAGTTTTAGTGCAATTTCCAATCATTTTCAAGATTTTCCATGATTTTTTATCATTTTCAAGACTTTCAATGATTTTCAAGATTTTCAACCATTGAAATAGTTTAAATGATTTCCATAGCTTCAATAATTTATCTTCTAATAGTTTCCGTAGTTTTCATAGTTTGAATAATTTATCTTTCAGTATATTTCATAGTTATTATGGTTTCAATGATTTCCCTTCTTATAGTTTCCATAGTTTCAATAGTTCCTATGATATTCCTGCCAATTGTTTCAATGATTGAAATAGTTTCAATGATTCTCAATCATTTTCAAATCCGATTTAAAATCACAATTTAATGATTATTTGCATAAAAATTGTGAATGCACAATTTTTAATTTTTAGTGCAATTTTCAAATTAAAAACAATTATCAAACATTTTCCAAATTTTCTATGATTTTTAATCATTTTCAAGATTTTCAATCATTGAAATAGTTTAAATGATTTCCATAGCTTTAATAATTCATCTTCTAATAGTTTCCATAGTTTTCATAGTTTCAATAATTTATCTTTCAGTATATTTCATAGTTACTATGGTTTCAATAATTTCCCTTCTTATAGTTTCCATAGTTTCAATAGTTCCTATAATATTCCTGCCAATAGTTTCAATGATTAAAAGTTTCAATGATTGAAATAGTCCAATGATCGAAATAGTTTCAATGATTTTCAATGATTTTCAAATCCGATTTGAAATCACAATTTAATGATTATTTGCATGAAAATTGTTAAATCACAATTTATAATGAAAGTTTCAAATTAAAAATGATTTTCAATTACTTCCAAAATTTCCAATGATTTTCAGTCATTAAAATAGTTTCAATGATTTTCAATGATTTTCAAATTCGATTTGAAATCACAATTTAATGATTATTTGCATGAAAATTGTGAAAGCACAATTTTTAGTGCGATTTTCAAATTGGAAACAATTTTCCATCATTTTCAAGATTTTCGATGATTTTCAATGATTTTCAAGATTTTCAAAGATTTTCAATCATTTTCAAGATTCTCAATGATTTTCAATTATTTCAATGATTTCCATAGCTTCAATAATTAATCTCCTAATAGTTTCCATAGTTTTCATAGTTTCAATAATTTACCTTTCAGTTGATTTCATAATGTCTATAGTTTCAATAATTTTGGAAACTGTTGAAATATTGAAAACTATTGGAAACTATAGGATTAAAAAACTATTGGAAACTATTGATCAAAAATTACCAATAGTTTTCAATAGTTTTTTTTCACAAGGGATGCCCTAAGAAATTATCTTATCAGACAAAAAATGATTTCATGAACTTTTTGATGATTGCAAAAAAAAGGTGCGATAAATAAAGGTATATCGTTATTTCGGACAAATAAGATCCTCCAAACCAGATTTTCAATCGTCACGAAACTTGTCATTTTCCAGCCAAATTACTCGTCCATCATTCACCACTGCAATTTGTGGAGGAATTACGACGATATCCAAGATTCTTGGAACAGCGTCGAGAGCATAGTCGACTATTATGGAAATAATCAAGACGCGATTGTGCCGAACGCGGGTCCGGGTCATTGGAACGACCCGGACATGTTGATTATCGGCAACTTCGGTCTTAGCTACGAGCAGAGCAAGACCCAAATGGCCTTGTGGGCCATTTTGGCGGCGCCTCTCCTGATGTCCGTCGACCTCAGGACCATTCGCCCAGAGTACAAAGCCATCCTCCAGAACAGGAAAATTATCGCCGTCGATCAGGATCCTCTTGGTATCCAAGGTCGAAGGATATATAAGGTTCTTTCATTTTTTTTGTCCTAGTTTTAAGGTTTGTTGCAGTATTTTTCTGTGGTTTAAGACATTGTTTCCTATTATTTTGTTGTAAACAATTTCGGATTTTTTGAATTTTTTCATAGCACAAGGGCATTGAAATATGGGCGAGGCCGATAACTCCCGTGTACCAGAATTATTATTCTTACGCGGTGGCCTTCGTCAATAGAAGAACCGATGGGACTCCATCGGACGTTTCTGTGACGCTCAAAGAATTGGGCCTGCAATTCCCCACCGGTTACAAAGTAGAAGTAAGTTTTTACATTTTATCGCGTTGTTTCAAATCTAATGGTTTGAGGATATAAATGGGTTTTCGAAAGAATCATTACCGAAATTCAGAATGGTGTCTAAATTTTGCAATTGGGGAATCAGACGCGCAAATGTCTCAAGAGCAGAGACGAGACTCGTGGAGAAATTTATGAAGCGATTTGAGGAAATACTAGAAAACCATTAAAGTGATGAATAATTTTGTCAAAAAACACAATTTCGTAATAACTTAGATATACTAAAATACTAAAATTTACTATAATTTTTTTTAAGTACTGTAATTTTATAGAATGCTAGAAATATGTATGAAGGGTACTTTCGTTGACAATATAAAAAAACAACAGAAATCTATGAAATTTTGAATTTTCAAACATCGAATTTTAGATCTCTTATTTGATAACCATAACTCTAGAAATCTATAAATGTACAAGAAATGCTTACAGGATTTGATAAATATTTACTTAAAACTATAGTACTTTTTATCCTTATAAAAACCTTAGTGAAAAATAAAATTTCTTATAAGAATTCAATTTTTTAGAAGATGACCTTGCGAAATTTCTAATAAGTTTTTCAGTCCTAATGAAGTGACTTACCTTGTGAAAACTTCATAAGAAACTAAAATTTCTTGTAATAATTTACTGCAAAAAATTTACAACAAAAACGCATCATAAAATTTTGTCTATGAAGAAATTTGAGTTTCTTATAAGGTTTTGCAAAGGGTCAAAATCACTAGGCAAAAATACTGAAAATATAGAACTACATTCGAACTACCATCGAAATATTTGTGAATATGCTTTTCTCGAAATTCTATACAATTATTATTAATCTATAAACTTTTTATTTGAAAAGCATTAAATTCCAGAAAAATGCATAGTGATACCTAAAAAAATCAGGAAATCCATGTAATTATGTTGACCAAAAATGAATAGAATATAGAAAATACAAACAGTATTTAAAAATTATAAAGTAAATAAAATTTCAAGCAACTGCTTATTGATGAGTTTCAAAGAATAATAATTATCTAGAAAACTTGACGTTCCAGAGCGGCGATACCAAAAAAAACTACCTATATAAAACTGCATAAAAAATATCAGAAAATCTTTCAAATCCTATATCATTAAAATACTAAAAATGCAAAAAATCTATGAAATGTCCAAACATTTATGTAAGTACAATTTTCTCAACATAAAATTCATCAAAATATACATACAAAGTTACCAATCCTGTAGAATTATGTTCTGACATTTTATATTGAAATTCAAGTAATTGTTGAAAACAGTATAAAAATCCATAAATAAAACACCAGAAAATCTATCAAATAGTTACTGAAAACAAATACAAAAAATACGAAAAATCTATGAAATAGTATAGAATAATGTAAACATAATATTCTCAAATTTAAATCCATCAAAATACTGATGATCTATAAAATTTCGAATCCTACAGAATAATTCTGGGCAAGTGCAGATTTACATAAAAATTTAAAGAAATGAGAGCTAATCCTGGAATTAGGATATTTTCCATTTTTTTTATGCATAATTTTTCCAAAAATCCCAAGAACTTATAAAGTTTTTGAAAAGCTATCAAGATATGAATTTCAGATCATTGAATTTTGGGAATGTAAAAAGCTATCTTTGACAATACAAAGAATATAAACAATACAATATCCTTTAAAAATTCAACAACACTAGAAAAATACGAGAATTACTATAAATATCTCAATTCTACAAAAAGTACGTCAATATAATTTAAATGTTTCTTGAATAATCAATTAAAATAGTCCATATCGTTAAAATTTTCAATAACATAGCATCAAATTATCTTAATATACACAAAGATTCATAAAAATAATAGAAATCTATGAAAATACTACAAAATACAACATAATTTTACGGAAATCGCAGAATACGAAAATTCTAAAATCTATACAATACATATGATAAATCAGTATACTAACAATTTTCTCAAAAATCTACGAAAATATTAAAATTTGAGAACTTGGATTTTTAGAGCATCGAATTTTTCGCAGATGTATAGAAATCCATAATTATATGAGAAAATCAAAAAAACTGTATTAATACTGAACATACACGGAAAATATTAAAAATATCATTTAAAAAACCCAAAACTCAGTGACTTGAATATCATAAAAGTCGAAATCCATTGCATATTGAATAAATATTTAAGAAATTAAAATATTGAAAAATAGCACTCTATAGCGACTAGTCGTGTAAGATCAAAAATCATGAAATGTAAAGTAAACATGTATTTATTCACTTGAATTTTCATAGATTTTTAGTATTATCCAGGCTTGAGAAATTTGCGTGAGCACCACTCTTCCAAGATTTCCACACCATTTTGAATTCCAGAACCAATTCGTATCTCTAACAAAAGTTTAGATTTCTTCATACCAAATTTCAATGAAACAGGCAATGATACCATTACTCTCCTAAAAACTCCATACTTCAACAATTCGCTATTTTCCCAGGACTTGTACGAAGACGTCAACTACGGTATTCTGACGCCCCAGACAAAAATCAAGGTCAAAGTGAACCCATCCGGCGTCGTAATTCTGCGATGCAACTTGGACACCGGCCACTTATCATCGCAAAGTCGCTACTTCGCGCCATACTCGTCCCCGAACCAAGTTTTCAAACTCAGGCAAAGCTCCTTCAAGTGATTGCCTACCGATAGTCTTCGTTTTTTTTACCTTCTCACACCTTTCTTGTACCTAATTGTCGATATAATGATAGGTTCTGTACTAGGCAATAGTTTTCTGAGAAAAGTAGACAATAGAGAAACACGTCAATTGCGAGAGATTTCTTCATTTTCCATGAAATTCAGAATACATACTCTTAAGGAAGAAGAAGGTGTCAGATCAACAAAATTGTTCGCAACGGCTGTAAAAAAATTGTTACTTAACCAGACGTGCTTTATTTTCCTTGGAAGTTTATGTTCATTGAACATCATTTTACATGAATCATGCAACATTTGGATGAAAATTAACCGGGATAGAAAATTACACAAAGTACGCTGCGAGTTGAGCCATTTTGTCTTTTGGATGCCGAGGTTTGCCCCGGCCACGGCTTTTTCCGTGACCGCGACCTTTCGTCATCACGGGTTTTGAGGCGACCGCGCGGTGTTTTTCTACCAGAGGGTAAAAATCTGGGGTGCAAAAAACGCAGCCTTTCATTTCAGTGGCTTCATTTGGTAGTCTTGATTTATCCTGGAACAATGGTAATGGATGCAGAGTCAAACAACAATTTCATCTTCATTCACTCATTTTGATAACTTTAATTGTTCTATACAGTTCATCTCTTACTTGTTTGTACTCGACGATGACGAGTTGAGCACCGCATTCGCAGGTCTCGCCTTCGACTGTGACCTTGTGCGCGTTTTCAAACAAGTTGATGATGACGTCGCAACGGTTGCAAATCAATTTCCATTTCGGGGCAGCCGAGGGGTCCAGAACGAGGATGCCTGCATCGCATTCCAAACAGCTCGACAGCCCGTTCGAGTTCATTCCGTGAGGACAGGTTGGGTGTGTGCATGAGTTGCATCCACTCATTCCTTTTTTCATGTCCCTGAAATAAGGAAAATAATAATAACAATAAGTAAATAAAGGTAGGAAGTAGACGTTTAGATGTCATCCCAATTTGGGACATGTAATACATTCTAACTGCGCTAGAGATCCCGAATCAACCCGAATCATCCCGAATATTCCCGAACGTTTCCGAATCATCCCGAATGTTCCCGAACGTCCCCGAACGTCCTCGAATCGACCCGAAGGCACTGTCATCAATGACACGTTAAAATACTAGTAACATAAGTAAATATAAGTGATTTCTAATATTTTATCTATAAATAAATCATAAAAAAGAAATAACACTTCATATACAACATATTTTTCAACATTCTAAATGCCTATATACTGGAAAACCTTCTTGGAATGACTTTATTTTACATTAAATGAGGCTAAAAATATTTCATCTCTAACTACCTGAAAGGCGGGTTGTTGTAGCAATAAGGACAAAAAGTGTAACTCTTTCCCCTGACGCCGGAGGACCAAGACAAAAGCTCGAAATCGTCCAAGGGACACTTGAGCTCTTTGTAAATCCGGATGTTGCCGTTTTGTGGAAGGCTGTAAGTCTCGTTGCATTGGGAACAGTGCAGTCGTGAAGGCTTCGATTGAATGTATTTCATGTACCGCCGGCACTTGCCGCACCTGAAATCAGTTATTTTTGCAGTTTTGGTAAATTAATGGTATGCACACGTTTATGGTGGATATTTTTGGGGATATAAATCGGTTCTAAAACGAATCCTTCGGGAATTTCAAATGGAATTTTTAGGAAGACTAAAGATATTAGCACTTTTTGAAACACTGGAATCCCATGCAGAAGGAAAACATTGAATTTTGCATCTTTGAGCAGTGAATTTCATGGATCTATATAGAAGTCTATCATCATACTCAAAAATTCCTTAATTGTATAAATACTGAAGATACAAAAAGTACTTAATGAACTAGAAAACTGAAAAAGACTATAAATCTATAGGGATATTATTTACTGAAAACATTGGAAAATATGTACCTAAAATCGAACATGTTTTGAACTCGAAAAATTAATTCATAGAAATCTATATAGTTATCCATAAAAAACCTCAAGGTTCATCAAAATACCGGAAAAATTTTAAAAATTTATAAATGCTAAAGAATACATAAACTGTAACGAAATTTTTTATTAGGAGAGGAAGAAACTTAAAGGTCGTAAGAATTGATTATTATAAAAATAAAGAAAATTATGCATTTTCCAAGATTAGCTCGTATTTTTTCGGATTTCAATATAGATTTTTAGAACATGATTCTGGCAGATTAGAAATTTGATAGATTACGAATATTTTGGTGGATTTAGTTTTAAGAAAATTATATCGACATAAATTTATGAGATTTTATAGATTTTTCGTATTTTTAATGTTTTTCACTAATTATAAAATTTCAAGGATTTTCGGTGATTTTTCATGGAGTTTTACATAGATTTCTGGAGTAGAAGCTGCAGAATATTAGGTTTTCTAGATAATGAATATTCTTTCTACTATATTAATAAACATTAGCTTCAGATTTGTTGTATCTCATAATTATCTAGTGCTGGTAGTATTTTTTATATTTATTTGATTTTACTAACATAACTTAATAAATTTTGATACAAATCCTCGGAATCTAATTATGTAGGATTTGAAATTTTATTGATTAAATGATTTTTGATGGATTTAATTTTGAGAACATTTTATATACAAAAATTTGTAATATTTCATAGATTTCTCATATTTTCAGTAATTTTGAAATTTGAAGGATTCCTGGAGTTTTATAAAGATTTCTGGAATTAAAGCTCCAGAACATTAAGTTTTCTAGTTAATTATTATTTAATGGACTTTATCAACAAACAGTGGCTTCATAATTCTTATATTTCATAATTCTCTATTACTGTCAGTATTTCTAATATTTATTTACTTTTTACCTTTTCACCAACATAACTTAATGGATTTTTTGAATAAATTTTCAGAACATAATTATGTAAGATTTGAAATTTCATAAATTAAAAGCATTCGGATGGATTTAATTTTAAGAACATTTTATCTACAAAAATTTATAATATTTTATCGATTTTTCATATTTTTGGTATTTTAAGTAATTTTAAAATTTGAAAGATTTCATGGGTTTTATTGTACATATATTTTTAATTAACACTAACTTCGGATTTCTTGAATTTGATAATGTTTTAGTACTGTGAACATTTGTTAAATTTATCAAGTTTTTACTAACAAAACGTAATGGCTTTCGTGATACTTGGTTTTTCCAAATTCGATGCTTAAGGATAAAAAGGTTTATAAATTATTATAAATTTAATGGAATTTCCAAAAAAATTATATCATCATTGATTTTCAGTTTTTATGTAGCTTTCATATTTTTAGTTTTATTTTTTTAGTATTCATCCGATTACGTAGGAATTTATAGTATTTTTACAGACTTATAAAATGTTTATCGTTATCAATAAAGATGTCTAAAATTCTATGCCCTGGAATTCTAAGTTTCATAGATTTTCAGTATTTTTTTTTTTTTTTTTTTTTTTTCAAAAATCATTACTTCCATATTTTGAAAAATTCTAATAAATTTGAGTATTTTTAGCACCTAAGTTTTTATAAAATCGTGTTTTTTACAAAAATTTCTAGTATTTTCATATTTTTCTAGCATTGAATTAGAGTGCTCTATAAAACTCTCCACAAGAGTCTCATCTCCAGATTTAAAAAATGTGAGTGAACACCACTGATCACCCATCGTTAAAATTTAGACACCGTTTCGAATTTAATGAAAGGATTCGTTTCGAAACCAATTCATATCCTTCAAATATATCCGAACTGATCCATAAAAAATCAATCAGAATCTTTCCACTTCATTTCTGGCGTGCTTACTGCCTCAAAAATTACCTCGAATGAGATTTCCCAGATGCAGAAAGTGGCGAAAACGACACCTCGAACAACTGGTCCATGGCCTCAATGCTCTCTACGAAGTAGTGAAACTTGAGTTTAAAAATTTCAATCGTGTGCTGCAAGACAGCGTGAAAGTTGGCACGTCCCAAGGCTATCAAATCCAGTTGTTCCTCCACAGCAGAACGCATCGTCGGGAGCACGAGCTCTGCGTCAATCTATAAATTTGACGTGCACAAAAAAGAGTCTTACTTTTTTCTCAAAACGTGCTTCTGGGAATCCCAAAATGCATCGTTTCATTTCATCTTCATCATTGTTACTACTTTCATATTCCATTTCGCCTGATGATTCAACAAATTGAAGAATCACCTTCTGATATCCGTGAACGAGAACAATTCCCAAGTTTGTTGGCACGAGTTTACGACCCGAGGCGACGTTCACGTAATTCCTGGTGCAGATGTTATTGATATGCACAGGAATGGAAGCGTCTGTGCCGATCCCATGCTTCTCCATCAAAGTTATCAGCTCCGCCTCTGTCAAGTAATCCGGCGGTTGCGTGTATAACTCGGCAATTTTGGCCTACAGCAATAGTGGAAACTACGTTTCAGACATATTTCACGGAGTGAAGGCATAAATGGATCATCCAGATAACACTGTCCGACAAAATTCAGACTTTTTTTTTGATATGGGATTTTGACGCTTGATTATGCAAATATAGACCCTCCTGAATAAAGGTGCGAAGTGATTTTTTTTTCTTGAGTCACGTTTTTAAATAATTTCATGGAATTTCCGTGTTTGTCAACCGATTGGTTTGATTCAAAGTCCTTTTTATAGGTTTTCCATGCTACTGAATACATTTTTGCCATCATATTTACAACATTTTCGCATTGATTTTCTAGAAAATAAATCAGTAATGATGCTCAAACCAATCGGTTGACAAACACGGAAATTCCATAAAATTATTTTAATAATTAATTACTCAAAAACGTGACTCAAGAAAAAAAAATCACTTTGCACCTTTACTCAGGA
This sequence comes from Platygaster robiniae, assembly GCA_028476575.1. Lineage (NCBI taxonomy): Eukaryota > Metazoa > Arthropoda > Insecta > Hymenoptera > Platygastridae > Platygaster > Platygaster robiniae. The sequence goes on from CM052022.1 coordinate 1,894,069, forward strand.
GGGTCTATATTTTCATAATCAAGCGTCAAAATTTCATATCAAAATTAGTGTCGCACAGTGTAATTATAATACGCAGTACGAACTTCTTGAATGGGAATTTTGTCCCCCGTGGAGAGTTTTGGAAGAGCCTCGTTGCTGCTGAGTGACTGCCAAGTTAGAACGCTCGTGTAGCCTGGATCCAGGAGCATGTGACCACAACTTGTAAAAGTCTCACTTCCAATGCTGTAGGTTATCGTTGTGCTACGGTATTTGCAGTCACGTGACAACTGTACGCAACATTAAAAAAAAAAAAACCAGGTTATCATCCAAAACTGGTTAAGAAAAAGGCAATGGAATGGTTTTGTAGTTTGGAAAATTCAAGTATCTGCTTAGATTATTCTACTCATCATTCATCATAAGTTTAAATAAGAAATAAATAAAAATTAATGATTATTACCCATGAATTTTTCAAACTATGAAAACATTTCATTCAAAATTTTAATTACTTGGACAGTTTGGTTTATTTTAAGAAGGGAAAATCAGCTGAATTAAGTTTGTATACGGTGGAACTGGATTTAAGAAATTGTACTTTTAAAGAGCTGTACCGTAGCTATAAAATGCCTTGTTATATAATCGTAAATTCGCCAAGCATCGCCATCTAATTCATTCCTAGAGGCGCATTTCATGGGAGTTATCGGAGGATGATCGCCTCGATCCTGGCCCTTTTTAGGTGCACTTATTCCTTTTGAAAGTATTTTTGAAACTTCACTTCCCCATTCGGAACTATGACGCTGTCGCTCCAAAGTTTCGCTATGAATACAAAAATATATCGTTATATTTACTGTACTAACAAGTATTTTATTTTAGAATCTAATTTTTTTTAATTCCAGAAGTTAATGATTGAGCTTCTGAATATTGTATTCTTTGAATTGAAACGCAATCAGCATAGAACATTTGAAAATTAAACTATATCGAATTCATGAAACGAAATTCCCTTTACGTCATTTAAAATAAATGTATATACTTTTTTAATATCTAGAATCCAAATTTTATTTCCTATTTAATTTCAGGTAACTCATGAAGATTCATATTCTTTTTTTATATATTAATTATTTATGGATATAATACACTTATATAGTATGATAAAATTAATGATTTTCAGAACCCTCGTTTCACGATGATTGTAATTTCAGTAATTAAAAATTGTGGTTCTCATAAATTTGACACAACAAATATAATGCTTTTTTTGTATAGTAAATTTCATTACTAATTCGATCCAGATGAGTAGTTCTTTTTAACATCATTCTGAATAATGAAAAAAAATTATTATTAATCCATTTTTTCGATAATTATATACAAACTATACCAGTAATTACACAATAAAAATGTTCACAAATTATACTAAATTAAAATGAAGTAATAGATCTGGTTTGAATCATATGCAATCAATAAAAGAATAATCAGATAAAAAACATTTCTCCATTTCTATGTATGAAATTATGTATCATCATAGTATAATATAATCATATGAAAAAACGCAAAAGATAGTAATTATTATTGAATTAAAAAAATAAAAGGTGTATTTGATTGAATAATTGAAAACAATAATCAGGAAATATTACTAAATTATATTTATTTTTATTTACTAACCACTCTCAATATCATCCTTACAGTATTATATATCAGCATAGAATTAGATGTGTAGAAAAAGTGAAATAGAAAAATTAATCGATTCGTGTATTATTATATCAGGATATACGATATTCAGTAAATGATATATTATTATATAAATCAAGCTTTATTTTAAATATGTAATATATTATGTTTAGTGTGTATAATATCATTTTTTTTAATTATTTTTAATATTCAATAAATTATTATATGTTACATTTTCTATTACATATTGGTGTTTTTTGTATGTTAATGAATTATAAATGTATCTGTATAATATTCATTCTTTATTTTAATTGTGCATCGCTTATTTTTTATAAGCATAGCTATATTCGATTCAAAATCGAAATTTTCCAATTTTTTCAGTTCAGATATTCTTCGTTCGGCTATTTTAGATATTCAAAATCGAGATATTTATTCTCAAATATTTAACAATTTACAATCATAAATTAAAATTAACCAATTTTATCTTCATTAAAAAGCAAATCATTTTTCTCTAACTGTTAATGTTATATTTTTGTAAAAAATTTATTCTTTACATTAAAAATTCAGGATTTTCCAATTTATTATTTAATTTTTTATAAAAACTAAATGAAAAGTAGAAATGTCGATTTTTTGTATGAATTGAAGTAACCCTGCCAAAATTTTCTGAAATAACTCAGATATAATGATGATTTCGACAATGATATTCAGTAAATGATATATTATTCTATAAATCAAGCTCTATTTTAAATATGTAATATATTATGTTTAATGTAATATCATTTTTTAAAATTATGTTTATTATTCCATGAATTATTATATGTTACATTTTCTATTACATATTTGTATTTTATGTATGTTAATGAATGATATATAATGCAAATAATGAAAATATATTCGTATAATATTCATTCTTTATTTTAATTGTGCATCGCTTATTATTTATAAGCATAACTATATTCGATTCAAAATCAAAAATTTCCGATTTTTTCAGTTCAGATATTCTTCGTTCAGCTATTTTAGATATTCAAAATCAAGATGTTTAATCTCAAATATTCAACAATTTACAATCATAAATTAAAATTAACCAATTTTATCTTCATTCAAAAGCAAATCATTTTTCTCTAACTGTTAATGTCGTTATATTTTTGTAAAACATTTATTCTTTACATTAAAAATTCAGGATTTTCCAATTTATTATTTAATTTTTTATAGAAACTAAATGAAAAATAGAAATGTCGATTTTTTGTATGAATTGAAGTAACCCTGCCAAAATTTTCTGAAATAACTCAGATATAATGATGATTTCGACGATGAAAAACTCACCGTAATTCGAAATTTTCTGGATAAGAAGTGGTTTCTGTTCTAGGATAGCTGATGTAGCCTTGGGTATAGAGTCTCTCTGCAATTTGCATTGCATGATGCGGTCCCATTCCCAAGCCAGAACTTGCCACTCGCATCAATTCAACCGTGTTCAGAGCAATAGGTTTTGGCTTGCTTTTTTCAGTGCTTTTCACGCTCTCAACTCTGAAAATTATTTCAAATAACGAGTAATTAAACAAAATGTTGATTTATGAGAGTTATTTTACAAATGGTTTAGTCGAATTGTTTGTAAACCAAGCTTACAAGTGACAGTTTTATCAATTTATTAGATAGATTTGATTTTCAAAAAATTTTGGTGTCGTAGAATCGAGAAATGGATTCATCAAGATGTAAAATACTAAGATTTTTCAAACTAAATTTTCCCACCTTTAAATATAATGGGAATGAATATGATTGGAATTCACAATTGGGGGAATTCTAATCAACGAAAAATTATATACAGAATTGGTATATTTCAAACAATTTCATTTTTGCAATATATAGGAATAATTTAAGAGTACAAGATTTTCTAGGAATATAGGAAATACATTAAAAAACTTTGTTTTCGAATATTGATATTTTTTTTATTTTCCAAATTGCTGTAAAGTGGTTGATGTGTTCAAAATTGGAGCAGACAAAAAATTTACAAATGAATAATTTTTTCGACACGCGATAGATTCTACAAATAAAAATCTTCATCCGGGAATAAAAATTACCAAAAAAAAAAAAAAAAAATTATTCAAATTGTTTCGGTATTATTTTTAATTACACAAATTCAATCAAATTCGTATTATTTAATTTAAATCTTGAACTTGAAATTTCGAAAGTATAGTTCATAAATGTACTATCTAACTCAAAATTTTGATACTTTCAGACTGTTAAAAATCTTTTAAAATTTCAATAGTTACTGGAAAATTCATCAAGAAATCACTACAGCTTCTGATAAACATCCCAAAAGAGCATTAAATTTTTTTTCTTCTAAATAATTATTTCTTGATTTATAGTTTGCAACTCACTTGGCAAAATTATGCTCTTTTACTAAAGTCAGAAAAACGTTGGCAATTTCTTTGTCAAACGATCTGACTCGGCTCCAACTTAATGAAATATCATGCCCTTCTTGAGTTTTAGCTGAAACCTACAAAAACAAATTATATTAAACCAGATTTGCAGAACAAAAACTTGAAATTTTTAAGTGGTTGAAGAAAATTTGCATACAATGAGACTAAAAAAAAAAGAAATAAAATATAAATTAGTCAATTCATTACATATATGAAAATTTATTTTTGATTTCTTGAAATAACAATAACATAATAACTTACAACTTACAACACAATAACTTACAACTAGGAATTGAAAAATGTTGAATAATTTGTAGCACTAAAAAATAAAATTAATCAGGATTCAAAATTTATTGTACCTGCAAAACCCAGTAAGGATCAGGTTTGAATGTTTGTATTTCATCGTGCCTTTGAACACAGAATCCTAATGTTGGAGTTTGACAGGGTCCATAAGAAATCAGGGACGCGTCGAGGTCACCATATTTTCCCTGTAATTTGAGGTTTTTCGTAATAAACATTTTCTAACAATTGAGAGACATAAAAACAATAATAGAAAAATAATATGTGCCATATTTTCAAGTATGTAAATAATTTCTAAATCGATAGTCAGATTTTGAATTTTGTCAGATTCAAGAACACATTTTATAAAATATATCTTGTCACTTCTTACGTTTGACAAACAAAAGTTTATTTTGATGAAAACTAGTCAATTTTAATTAAATATGGTTTTAAAAAAATATGCATTACTTGGAAAAATTTTGTTTGAAACCTCGTGAATGCACATCCTATTCTGAGATCGAGTTCTTGCCTAGCATCGACACTTCTGGACTGATTTTCATTAGGTTTCACAAGATTCATCATAGCAGCCTTTATATCCTTATCAGTGATAGCAGAAAATCGTGCTCTCCAAATATCCTACAAAAGTTGACAAAAAAATGTGTACTGGAAGAACCCCAGAATTAAAATATTAAATTTTTTTACATATAATCACAACTTTGTTGAGTATGAATAATAATAAGTAAGTTACAAAGAAGTTTATATTAAAAATTATATTAATTTTATGAAAATATCTAAGAAACAATTTGCAAATATTTAATTCATTTCAATAGAATTATGGAAAAATGATCTTAGTATGCAATTAAAAAACGAGAATTCAGTATAATTATTATAGTTAAAAGAAATTCTGTATATATGAATTAATCAAATAAAGATATTTATACTAAAATAAAATATAAAATACATATTTATTAAACAACACAAATAATAATGTACATTATATTGCATTGAAATATTTATATGCATAAAGATATTATAAAATATCAAATAATAAAATATAGCAATAAGTATTAGATGAAAATCATAAAAATTTGAATTAACTAGTTGATTATTAGATCATTGTAAAAATCGTTTCGTTGACTAAAAATGTGAAAAAATACCTTATATATGAATATATCAATATATTTTACACGAAAAAGTATATTATTTGAATACCAAATTTATCAAATAAAATATCCTGATTACATTCATGCTTAATCGACGAGAAGATCCTTGCTGAACCGCATTTATAACTTCGAAACAAATGTTTTCCCCTTCCTTATCGCAATCCAGCCACAAAATTAGATAGTCAACATTCGAACCTTCTTTTTCTAAAAACTTCTGAATCCTGAGTTTTGGACTAGCTTCCTTTTTCTCTGTTGGACACGTGAACAATTCGGCCTAGACAAAACAGAAAAATTGAGTTATTAAGCAGTATCAAACAGAGGAGTTTTAACATATTTTTCTAATTGAAAAAACTATTTTTTCAACTACACGTTTTAAATCATGAACATTATTTGGAACGAAATAAAACCGTACTCTTATTTCATCTTATTCTTTTTTATAGTGAGATAAGAAAAATTATAGAGTAATGAATAAAATACTATTTAAATGAAATCAATACGCATCGAAAAAAAAAGGAAATAAGAAAGCGCAGATAATATTATGATATAACTCAATTTTACTATTTAAATCTTTATTCAATTTGAATAATGATATAATGTTTACTGTATAAAATAAAACTTAAATTTTAAAAATCATTCCCACTTCATATATTTTTAAGATCGGAATAAAAAGTTCTCCAACTGTACTGTAACTTTTTTTTTTTGAACTTGAGTATCCATTTTTTCAAATTCAGGATAATAATTATATGATAATTTTCATAGCAGCAAATTATATTATTTAGAAATTTCAAGTATTTCATGAATGTAAATTTGTTAATTATTCAATGATTCACTTTTTTCATTTTTTTTTTTTTTTTTTTCACCCAGAAAAATTGATCATACTCACGGGATCAACCCTATCCCAATTGTTGTATTTTCCAATAAAATCAAGATTCATGACATGTCCACAAACTGATGTCATTTTAAAATTCACTGTCTCTGACTCAAATTTTCCTACCCATTCGTACATTGTGCAAGCTTGGTTTATACCTACAAAAAAAATCGTAGAATTTTTAATGCACATAGTGAAAAAAAAATAAATTTAAATCATAGTCATCTTCGACTTTAATTCAGAAATTATTCGATTTTCCTTCTTAATTTTATTCATTGGTATTTTCATTTATTTATTATAATTTGATTTAAAATTAATTAAGAATCTTATTTTAATCTAATCAAAATCATTACAATTTCTTATGAAAATTCTCTATAGTATTATATTACTGATAGTTTTTGGGAATGCCTGGTTTGATGAAACGGAAAATTGCATCCTGAGGCAAAGCTGAAGATTGTAATCGTTTTGTCAAAAAACACATTTCCAAAACTGCCAATACGATATTTCATGTGTAAATGACGAGTAAAACGTGAATCTGTAATTCTAGACTACCAGAAATTCATCGTTTTCTCGTAGTTTACAGATACATATATTTGATATTATTTTCTATTCCTCACTCATCCTTTTTGTACTTCAACTATTTTGCTATCCCCTAGAGATCAAGATAAATTTCATTATTCTAAAAGTTGGAATAAAATATACTATAGTAAATTGAAAAAAAATTAAAATTACATCTCAGAAACTGATAAAAATTCAAGTTTGAAAAATTTAAACAAAACCAATAAATTTTTATTATGGTGACAGAAATTTCTGAGGTTTGAAAAAAATTATTTAGAATTTAAAACAATATATTGTGTGTAGTACATATTTTAGGATGAAATAAAATATATATCTATATATTCACTCCAAATTTGAGTGTAAACCTTATATACGTGTTACGAATTGTGAAATATAATACATATAATACAAATAGGTATAATAATAAAATATATAATAATTCGTGGTAAAAAATATACATTTATAATCTATAATTTACAAAAAAATATACATATTTTATGAAATTGACAAAAAATTATACATTTAAATATTACTACAAATTGTAAAATAGAATGCATGTAATACATATTTTGAAATATACATTTCCAACAATATTTAATACTCGTAATAAATATCAAATATATAAAAAATTGACTTGCACAGATAATAAATTCATAAAATATATGATTATATATAAGAATGGTTAAAATTTATACTAGTATAATAATAATATAAACTAATATATATATATATAATATAATATATTATATAAAACATAATATAATATGAATATATGCTTTATGTAAATATATAAAATATATTATAATAAATAAATAAAATATATGACTTTCGCAAAACATACAAACTTTTATATTCCTTTAATATTATTTCTAGTCAAAAACATTAAAATCTTCAATGTAAAATAGTAAAGTAATAAAATATACAATGAAAAATCAAAATTTCAAGATCCTGTATTTGCAATGAAAAAAAATAACCTACCTTTTCTGGAAGAACATCGACCATTGCTCAAAATATTGGCCAAGGAAGTCGCAAGCGACGGCTTTTCAGCCACCATCAACGCGGTTTTCATTTTTACACTAATCTTTCTCAGACTTTGTTCATATGTAAAAAAAGTATAAACACTTATTAATAATTAAAAACAACACTGAGAATTTTTTCTGTAATATTGCGTTGCACTGAGATTTTCTATACTTTTTTTTTAAGTACCAAATTACTGTCACTGTAGTGAAAAATTTAAATGTTATAAATAACTTAATAATGTAATATAAATATAAATAATACACGTAAATTACAATTGTTGACAGCTGACATTTGTTTACATTTGTTTACATTTTTGACACAAATCTCTGACAGTTGGACAATAAAATCGATATCTATCGATACATTTCGATAACTCGATGTTTTTGAATTTGAAAATTCAAATATTTGAATTTCGAAAACTCTGTAAAATATGGTAGTGTCAGAAGTCGGCGTCCCAAAAGTCGACGTAAAAATTACGACAACGTTGTGAGGAACCTTTAAGAAAATGGCGGCGATAAACGCAGATGACTGTTCATCGCCGCCATTTTCTTAAAGGTTCCTCACAACGTTGTCGTAATTTTTACGCCGACTTCTGACACGCTACGTAAAATATTGAATTGTTGAAACCCCGTGTAAAATCGAAAAGAAATGAATACGTATTTTATGTAGAAATTAAAAAGGTTAAAATATATCTGTGGCCTCCCGGCATAATCGAGAAAGTCACTTGTGCCATAAAGCTCAGTTTACATGATATTCATCTGATAAAATTTTGAAGGTTATGCTTAGAGGTTATGGCTTGTGTGACTTTCTCACTTATGGCGAGAAGCCACAGATAAAGTAATAAAAATATGCAGAAAAATATGGGAATACAATAATTTATGATAACATATGTTTCACAATCATCGGAAATCTACTCATGTAAATCTTTTTAGTTCTAAAGTTACACAAACTCTTGAAATTTGAATTGTACTCACTGAAAAATAACAAAATAAAATCCAGGCTTCAGAAGAATTTTTTGTTAAAGGAAATTTTTAGTGTGAATATTTGTGTAGGGTAGTATGGAAAATAAAAAATTGAAGAGTTGTCCGTCAACTTAGTGAGGTATAAAAAACAATAAGACAATTCTTCAGAAAATTCTAAAATTATTCAGAAAATTCTAAAAATATATAAACAAATTTGAACCTTTAGCATGAAACTTGAGAAATCTATGTACATTAGAAACCCATGAAAATACTAGAAAATTGTTTTATCGATGAAAAATCTAAAGAAATACTAAAAGTAAGAGTATTATATGAAACATTTGTTTTCTGAAAAAACTGAACAAACACATACCTAAATTTACTATAAAATTTCGAACTGTAAAGAGCATATCACATTCTGAAAAAAGTATATATTAGCCTCGCTATTACATTTACTAAAAAACATTACAAAATCTTATGAATACTAAAAAAAAATTAAAAAATATAAGAAATCTTTAAAACATAAAAAATCCACGTATATGTTACTTTCCTAAAATTTTGGAAAGTTATTGAAAATTGATCTTTTATTTAAATTCTAGAGCATCGTATTCTCATAACCTACATAGAATTCTACAAAAATACTATAAGTAATAAATATAACAAAAACTCTTTCCATGTTTCATTAATACGAAAAGAATGCGAGACATATTTGAAATTATTTGATTCTCACAAACCAAGAGATAATTTTTCTCGAGAATTCATAAAACTTGAATCCTAAACTTATTATATTCTTCAGTGAAATCCATAAAAATCCCGGAAAATCGTTCCAACATAAAAGCTACACGGAATTCTGAAAGTAATTGAATTCTGTATACATGAAAGTTTGTTTTCTAAAAAATCTAAATAAATGCTTAAATTATAAAAAAAATTCGAATTGTAGGAGCATCACATTCTAAAAAAAGTATACAGCCTTGCTATGTAACACTAGAAAACACTAGAAAATCTCATAAAAACTAAAAAAAATACGAAAATATAAGAAATCCATGAAACATAAAAAATTCGTGTATAAGTTATTCAAAAAAATACTGAAATATGATCTATTTTATTTGAATATATATTCTATAGCATCGAATTCTCGAAATCTGTACAGAAATATACAGAAAAAAAATAGGAATAACAAAAATACTAGAAATTGAATAATATACTAAAAATCTTTCCAAGTTTCATAAATATATGAAAAAAATGCGAAACATGCTAGAAATTTTATGATATGTTCACAAACTACACGCAGAGATAACTTTTTCGAAAATTTATAAAACTTTGAATCCTGAACATATAATACTAACAATCTTCACAGAAATCCGTGAAAATCCCAAAAAAATCTTTCGAATCATAAAAGCTGTGAAAAAATCCGAAAGTAATGGAACTCTTCGAAAGAACTGTTTTCTCATAAATCTGAAAAAATACCTAAATTCTAAAAATTTTAAACTCTATTGAGCATCGAATGCTCGAAACTCGAAGTCTATACGAAAACCTTTAAAAATGATATAAATAACAATGACACTTAAAATGGCGAAAATACCTACTGAAAAAACGTCCCAAGTTCCATAAATACAAAAAAAAAATTCGAGACATGCAGGAAATTTTTGGTACTAACTGTAGAGACAATTTTTTCAAAAAATTTATCAAACTTTGATTCCTGAACATACCGTTTATATAGTAATTGAAATAATTGTCATTGAAATTCCAGACTACAAAAATACCAAAAAATTCTCTAAACTGCATATAAATACTTAAAAATTATTATCAAAAGATTTTTTTCTGAAAAATCAATCATAACTATCGAAATCATAGGCATTTTCAATACTATAGCATCAAATTCTAGAAATCTCCAGAACGATACAAAGAAATGCTTGAAATTTCTAAAAATACTAGAAAATTCTACGAATTTGTGAATTGCTTGGAAGCAATTGATTATTTTTGCAAAAATTTATTAAAAAAAATTAAAATTATCAGAACTTGGATTCCCAGACAATCGAATTCTGCAAATCGTATAAAAATCAATAATAATGTCAGAAAATCCTTTAATTTTTTGAAGTATATGTAAGAAATAGGAAAAATACCCAAAGTATTATGAAGAAACCAAAATCTGAACCTCAGTGACTTGAATTATTACTTTATAAATTATAATTTGTTTTAATACGTTTTAATTTAAATTATAAATTTACGAACCTGGTATTATATTGTTAAAATACTGTCACTTAGTCAAATGGCAAATAAATATTTTTGTTTATCAATGTGGTTTATTGTCACGGAGGATTGAAATCTCAGTCTCTTCCAAATAAAAATTTATCAACACTACTTTTGTTGTTTTCGACAAAGTTAAAATACATAAAAATAGATCGAAAATTCCATTGAATGATTCCACAAGTCTTAATTCACAAGTCTTTAAATTAAGAAATGTTATAAATTCTGCGTGGTCAAACCGTTCTGTAAAATCCAAAACATTAAAAGTTTTTCATGCTCTATGTGTAAAATGACATAATGCATATGTTTAGAATATAATTTATTTTCATAGTATACAAAGATTTCGGAATATATTAATAATTCTATTTTAAGATATCAATATACTTAAGAAATAAGAAATTAAAAGGCTAAATTATTTCGGCTTATTACTAGTTAGATTGTAGATTCAATGCACCATTACTTCCGTGTAAAATTTCAGTTTCACTTCCACGATTCAAAAATCTTGTAAATTGATGAGGATTATTTCACACCTCCGACAAAATTTTTTTGCTTTACTTCTTGATACGACGTTCTTAACATAAGAGATTAACGAGGGCTCCGTTGTTCTTTTTTGGAAAGTTTTTTGTCAAAATAGTCCTCGAGCATCTGGAAAAAAATTTGAACTCACACCTCAACAGGTCATATATATTCGATCAATAAATAAATGAGGCAAAATACGATTTGTGATTCCTCATCAACTATTATATTGCTGGTTGGAATGAACAATAATACAAACACGAGCAGATGAGAAAGAATATATATAATAAACAAAACAAAAAAAGGAATGTGGGTGAGCAAAAGTAGAATAAAAACCAAAGGAGTCACTTCCAAACTGGAGTCCTACAATAGTGATTATAAAATCGGAGAAAAACGAATTTGAAATTCAAATTTTGCGATAGTTTCACTTCTCTTGCACATCCAATTTCATATATAGCAATAGGTATTAATGGCCTAACATATTTTATCATATGATCAGTCATTACAGTTTGATATGCCCACGAAATGTTGTGTTCTTTAACATAGAAGTAATTTTTTTTCAATTGCTTGCATTAGCCCTATAACTTCATCTAATACTAGGCTGAATTATTGGACGTCTGGTCACCCTATATTATTCAAAATCTGATTTAAACCTTATTCTAATTCAAGTGCTTTTCATTTCAAGAAGAACACGCTCGTTTTTGTAATATATTTGTTCAATCAAAACAATTAAAACATCAGCTGATGAGTTTTAATTTATTCCCGCTTATCGGATCAAAAAGGTATCTTCTGAAATCCCGTTTCGGCTTCGGTCCAGCTCGGTGAGGGTGTGAGAAGAGAAGTTTCACTTCGAAAAAAAACAAACAAACAAACAAAGAAATTTGAAAAGAAGTAAGTTCGATAGGAATTTCGATCTTTTACTTGCCTTGTTCAGTATCGGATTTTTTTGAGCATTTTCTGCCTGCTCACCTTTTTTTAAATTCGCTTGTTCGGTCTTCTTATTCGGTGTGAATTCTAGTAAGTGATCGAAGAACTGGAGAAAAAACGTAAAATCACTATCTACATTACTTGTAAAATGATGGAAAACAAATCCATGTATTCATAAAAATAGTTTGAATCACGTTAAGGATTCAGATATTTTATCAGGATTTAGAAGTAACTCGTTACTTTACAATGTTACATTTTTTACTGCAATGATAACGTTACTATTACTTTCGATAACGATTACTTTTTTTCAGTAATGGGTAACGAAAATCTCGTTACTTGTTTCACGTTACTTTTATCAGTATTATCAAGTTTTTGGAACAATTGTTAACTTTTATATGAAATTTTCTGAAAGTGAGATGATGCATAAGTAATTTTTAACTTCCTTATTTTCAAATAAAAAATTCTATAATCATCATTTGTAATGGAACAGAGTGAAATATTTGTAATTTGTGCATGAATATCGACGAAGAATACGCTTTTTTCATTTTTATTTAGAGACTTTCACAATTCGAAGCATTATATTTTAGAAATCCGCGTGAAAACTAATAATAATACCTAAACTTCAACTAACACTTGTTACTAAAACCCAAAATTATTATATTGGCTCCAAGGAATCGTTTTTTTCTGAAATTGTTAGTAATACCTTAAACTTATAGATCTTAATATCTGTAGCAGTATCTTTAAAATCTATTGATCATGCTAGAAAATTGTACGTAATTGAATAAATACAAGTGAAAAATACAAAAAAAACTAAAAATACTTGAATTTAATTAGTTGTTTATAAACGCTATTAGACTTTTTAGAAATTTATGTAATTCCAAGAATGAAGAAACTTCAATTTCTCGAGCATTGAATTCTGAAAATATATGTATAAGAAGTCTATAAAAACGATAGAAAATTTCAAACTCTCAAAGTCAGTAAAAAAATTCCAAAAAATATTTATGGCACTCTAAATCTACAAAAAAACTGTGTTTTTTTTTTGCAAAATCGATCAAAATACTTTAAATATTTCATACTCTCCATGATAGACAATCTTATCCTGAAAATTCAAAGAAATTAGTTTCAAATAACCGAAAAATTATGCAGCATTCTATAAATACAAGGAAATACGAAAAGAAAATAAATACATAGAAAAGTACAAGTAAATCTATGAAACATTAAAAGTCGATACAACTTGAGCAATACGAGCATCGAATTCCAGAAATTTATAAATTAAGAAAATTTAAAAATACCTAACGATTTTTCAAATTGTAGAAAAACTGAAGAATTTCTGAAAATATTGAAAGAAATGAAAATTTATTGAGACACTGTTTTCTGAAAAATCCTTTGATACACGAAAAATTTATTGAACTTTAAATTCTAGAGCACGAAATTCTCGAAATCTATAGATAACAATTTATATAAAAATGCTAGAAATATATAAAAATACTAGAAAATTCTGCAACTTTTTATATATCCTGAAAAATACAAATAACGTCAGAAATACTGGAAAATCCTTTGAATTGTACGAAAAATGAAACAGAACTAAAAAAACTAAAAGAAATAAAAAACTATTTCCTGAGAAATCCTCTCAAATACAAAAATATAATGAACTTTGAATTTCCGAGCATGGAATAATTGAAATCTATACCTATGTATACTTTGTACAGAAGAATATTACAAATTTATAAAAATATTAGAATATCCTGCGAAATTACATACGAAAAGGTTCAAAAAAATACGTAAATCTAGGTAAGATTCTCTTAATCCAATGAAATTCGCAAATTTTCCTCCGCGTCAAATATTGAATGTAATATCATGTTCAGAAACTTTGTGAACTTAAAAAAAAATTAAAATTCGAACAAAAGCAGAGTCATTTTTTTTCTCAGGCTCAAAAAATACAGATTAATGAATGCTTTTTGATTTTCCTCGCTACAAAAAAATCTTTCATAAAGGGCTCGTCCAAACAAACAACAGATCTCAAAAATATGTTTTTTTTAGAGCAAAGAACTTTTGTTGAAACTTTAAAAAAATTAAACAATTCTAATCTTTTTCCGTCTGAAATCGTTTTATTATATCTGAAATAAACAGTTTCTAGAATAAAAAACAACAAGTACGATGATATTTTTTCCATCCTCATTTTCTCGATGTCTTGTTATTTACATTGAATTTATTTCAAAAAGTAACATGAAAGTAACGGATCGTTTCTTTTATAAAGCAGCAACGGTAGCGAGTTACTATTTCTTTTCAAGTAATGGTAACGTAACGAATTACTTTTTTCACCTAAGTAACAGTAACCTAAACCGTTACATTTTTCTAAGTAACTTTCAAGACTCTGTCTTTTACTAACCTGTCTCAATCTTAAACTCATCGGAGTCATTGGATTTTTTTGAGTATTTTCTTTTGGCTTGGTTTTTACTTTGCTCCTCATCTTTTCAGGACTCTTTGGTTCTACCCTTACAATTTTAGACATCACTTATGTCTAAAATTTTTTTTTTCTGGTTAAGTGAAAAGAGAAGATCTGCAACTGTTCTACGCACCTGTTGACAAAAAATCAACATTTTATTAGTTCATACATCAGCTTTTTATCGATTTTCTGAATATAAAACATAAAATAATTAAGGGGATCGTCTACTTTTTAGGCCTCATTTTTACCCGAACTTTTCCAATGGATTAAAAGAAAACTACTCAAGATTTTTCAATGCGGTTTTTTTCTAGTTGTAGGTTTATTCTTGAAAAATTATACATATATATTCATATTCGATTATTCCCACCGCCTTGGCTAAAACACGTGGCTTCCGTCGAAATCGTATAGACAGATGGTGTGACCGACTTTGCGAGTTTAGAGTGTCTAAAAATTGAACAACCAAACATTTTTTCATTTGTTATTACTTCGATCAAAAGTTGACACAAGCTTTTTGCGATATTTTGTTTAGTTAAGTAATTAAATAAATAAATAGTGGTGAAAATCCATGACAAAAACGATACTTTTTATTTAAAGGTCCGCCATTTTGAAAAAAAAACAAAATAAATCAAAAAGCTTGTGTCAACTTTTGATCGAAGTAATAGCAAATAAAAAAATGTTTGGTTGTTCAATTTTCAGACACTCTAAACTCGCAAAGTCGGTCACACCATCTGTCTATACGATTTCGACGGAAGCCACGTGTTTTAGCCAAGGCGGTGGGAATAATCGAATATGAATATATATGTATAATTTTTCAAGAATAAACCTACAACTAGAAAAAAACCGCATTGAAAAATCTTGAGTAGTTTTCTTTTAATCCATTGGAAAAGTTCGGGTAAAAATGAGGCCTAAAAAGTAGACGACCCCCTTAACACATCAGGTAATAATCAAATGATCGTAAATGATGATACGAGTGATTATGGTGAAGAAGATTCGAAAAATATTTAATGGGATAGTTTTTTAACATTGTCTATATTTTTCTAGAAGTAGTATAAAACTCTTGTGATTACAGCAAATCTTTTTTTTTTTTTCAATTTACGAATCCTGATCAAAGTAAAAAAAAAGTGTTCACATATATCTCAGAATTTGAAACACAAGTTACATAATTTTTCAAGAAGTTTCACTTTATTTTTTAACAATTTATTTACGTTTCCGTAAATTATTTACTCAATATCAGCATAAAAATTATGAAAGAATTTTGTAAAAAAATTGTAAGGAATATAATTTGTTCCTAATACTTATTTTCTAGAAGTTATCAATTACGAGTTAACAAACTTGCAACAGTTTTCAAACTTTTAATTATTTTCATTTTTATGACCTTTTTCATATTTTACGATAGTTTTATCATGCACGTATACGAATCAATATTTTTTAAATATGTAAATCGATTTTCAGCACTGCGAAATTATCTTCAAATCTTCAACATTGTTACAATTTTTTGAGTTAACCATCAGTTTTTCAACTATATATAGTATCCTTAATTGATTTTTTTCGATAGTTTAAGATTTAGTCTAATTTCGATCAACAAGTAGTTTCCAATCAAAAATCTTTGTCAATTCTTATAAAATTTTGAATATTTTATGTACTTACATACAGGATAATGGATCAAAAAATATTTTAAAAAATCTCGAAATGCATGAAATGTAAGCATTTCTAATTAAATTTAGTTTTCAGGGTAAAGCGATTTGTTCAAATATGAGAAAAATGAGATCTTGATATTTCATGAGACTCAATCCAAGTTATTCCGGTTGTAATGAAAAATATACATGTTAATCTAATCTATATCAAAACTCTTGGATAGAAATTAAATTACTGATTATTTTTAGATTTACAATTACTTTCTGTAGTTTTCTATAATTTACTTTATCTAACTACAGTAAATACTATGAATTTTTATACAGGGAAAAATTTACGTTAAAAAATTTACTATAGAACTCTCTACAATTTTTGCACACAAAATATACACACAAACGCAAAATAATTATATTCGCTGTTTTCGAGTCAAATTTTTTAACTTATGAGAAAAACTTTTGTTTAAAAAAAACTGGACAAAATTCTTGAGAAAAACTTGTATTTACTGTCTTGAATGAGCTGAGAACTAAAAAAAACTTTGAAAATTTGACAACGTATGCAAAATTACTTGGTATCTATAACTTTACAATTATCTCATGAACAATGCTCTGATGAGTCCATTGCCCTAGTGTCTCTAACGATTTGAATCTAAAATTTTTTTTAACTGCGCATTCAATGTTAGCGATTCATTTTTAAATGATCAAAAAGTATAGTCATTTAACAAATGTATATTTGTATATTACAACGTATTTGTGACTTTCCAAAAAAAGTAACTCTTCAGGTCACACAATTATGCATTTCATATAAAAAGATTTTCTTTATATTTTTTTATTAGCTTGTAAATTTACTTACTTTGCAATGTATTGCAGAATTCTTCGATCAAAGAGTCAAATAACGAATGAATATTTTTATTCATCAAACTTTTTTTACACAGGATCAAAGTTCAAAAAACTCATTAAAATTTTATTTGTTTAAAAGACCGAGCAAAAATAGTTCGAGGACATTCAACTGTTTCTTGAGGTCAATTTAAAGGAATCAATGACGCATCGAAATTAAGTTTAAAAGTGATTTTTGCTAAAGACTTATTGTGAGATTGCAAAAGAAATATAGACAATGGAAATGCTGGCAAAAGTGATATCATTTGCGACAATTCTTCTTGGGGTCAATTCTGTATTCTTTTATCTACATGCAAGAAAAAGCTGATATTTTTTTTCTAGCATAATCGATTTTCAAATTAAAGATAAAGAACATAGAATTCGTAAAAGAAAATTTATTGTTTCGGTACATGTTCGAACATGAATTAAATATCAAACGAAGAACAAAATTCATAAATTAACTTATCATTGATTCATCTATTGATATAAAATAATTTCTGTTCAAGCAACAATATAATAATGAATTATGGTGAAAATTTAAAACTATTTAAAACACAAGTCGATATCGAAAAAAATACAGGAAAATCTCCGATAATCGTAAGAATATTTAATGAGTTGTGTAAAATATTCGAAAAAATAACAGTAAAAAGGTTTTCCAACGAACGAAAATTTCACAAACAAATTCAATATTTAGTAATCTACAACAGACAGACCAAGACTACCAAAAACCAAAAATTTGCCAAAACCGTCTCCATACTTTTCCAAGTTGAAAAATCCTTTGTCAATTTTTACTGAATTTAAAATCGAATATCTATTTTGATTTTGAATTTGACAAAAAATAATAAGAAACTATTCGACTCAGAAAAATATGGAGAAGATTTTGATATATTTGTGGTTTCTAGTTTTTATCCCCACTTGTCGAGAAAAGGCGTTGATTGACTATACTTACAATTTAAATTTATTTTTTAATTTGTTTCATTTAATGAATTTCATTAATTTATTCATGTTTCTCACTTTCGCGTTTATTTGAAATTTATGAAATTTACTGTTTACAGGTAAAAACTCATTACTAAAGATAATCTTACACTAAATTTAACTAAATGTATCGAATGTATGAGGCAGAATGCAATCAATGTGGAATAAAAAGCTTTTTTTTCGAAAAATCGTAGCTTTTGAACAAAAAATTTTCCACTTTATCCAAAAAAAATTTTTAAAGAAAAGTAAGCATTTGGAAATTCAGAATTTTCAAAAAAAATGAATTTTTTATTTGTTGTTAAATAGAAAATTTGTTTATAGCATTCAGATAATTTTTGTGAAAATATTTCAAAAGTGTTGGTAATAACGAACATTTTTAGGGTTTAATCTTCAAAATCCATTTATATTTGACAAAGTTATGTGTATTCAAAAAAAAGTGTTTACTTTAGACGAAAAATTTCGATATTTATCACTAGAATAATAATTACTGATAATCCAAAAAAAAAAGTTTTTATATAAATATGCATAACTTGAATTTCAAATCGTTAAATCGAAAGTTTTACGAACCAAACATCCGTGCGAATATTTTGAAAATTATCAACGTTTAAAAATAAGAATAGTTGGTTATAATGATGTAAAAAAAAAAAAACATTTAGAAAAGTACTTAGTCAAGAATAATAATACATGACATTATATTCGGATGTCGATTTTACATCATCAGTTAAAAAACAGTGACTTTTATTGCCAGTGGAAATTATCAGTAATCTGAGGACTCAGGCATATATGTAATACTAATGCTCTTGAATTTGCTTATTGAAAAAAAATTGCTCAATTTTTTTTTCAATCCCAGTATTTGACTCCAATTTGCTCTAATTACGAAAAAGTTTTCTCTCCCGTGAACGCACAATAAACAAAAAAGAGTTATCACTGTCCGGTTCAAATCGTGCAACACATTTTGTAAGTCAAATTTAATTTTCAGAATACAACTATATTCAACTCAAGCAACTTCTGATTCAACCCAATAATGATGGCATTGTTAAGAAAATAAGAAGCACTGAAAAATATGTGTCTTGAAAGAAAGATTGTATCACTTTGCAAAGTCAACACTTCGTTTATTTTTTCATACATCTATTTGCGATGACATTTTGTTTGGGCTGAAAAAAGTTCACCAATTTTTGAAGAAAAAAAAAGAAAAGTATTAGAAATTACAGATTCATCATTCTTTTTATCAATAATACTAGGGAGGGGGGGAGGGATTCAAGGTGTCCTTCATTCGCTCTCAGGCCAGTTGGTCACCCCATTTCTAGGCCGCTCAATTTTTCCTCCTTGTTTATACATATTTAAAAACATGAAAACGGAAAATGATAACAGGACAGGCGTACTCGAAGATATTTTCATTTGCGCAAGAAATTTGTTAGTACAAAATTTGAAATTTCGACTTCGGGGCGTACGGGTTCCACACGAACTTCTAGGCACGAATTCCTTGACGTTTTCTTGTACTGGAAACTTAGTCCTGTGGAATCACGAAAAGTTTACGTCAATTTCATTGTTTCAGGGGAATCGAATTGAGGAGTCTACTTTATAAATTGCTACAGCAGGCCAAGAAAGGAAAATGTACAAATCTTTGCTTATATTTCAGGTGATGAGTTCCTTCTGATAGAACTTGTATCTTCAACACTAAATCTTATTTGGAAAAAGTTGAAATCGCGATTTTTCACTAGAATGTCCGTTTACCCCTTTAACTTTTCATATTTCGAAACACAGTCTTCTTTTACAGCCTGGGTTTCTTCCGACCATCACTTACTTAATCTTCTTCTACTTCTTCAGAGCTTTCCGATTCTTAATCCGCTGTCTTCACAGAGGAAGAAGACGAGGTTGTTTTCGTGTCTGGTTCCGAGTTCATCCAAACGGAAGAAGATGAGGATGTTTCTGTGTCTGATTCCAGTTCTAATGAACTCGACGGACTCGATTTGTCTTCAACAAGTCTTTTAGCGTTGGTTTCTCTTTCCCTGTTACTTACTGCTGGGCCCTCATTGCAATGGAAAATTAATTTCCATGCCTTCGCTTTCGTAGGTGACATAGGAGGCGTAGAAATTTTCTCTACATGCTCTTCATCAGACTCCATGGTTGGAAATTGAAACAAAATTATGTCAATATTGGACCATCCAATACATTGGAATCATCTGATCACTGTGCGACACTAATTTTGATCGCGGAAAATGCAAACAAAAATTAAATCTACGCCAAATTAAGTGATACACGTGTCTTGAGATTTTTCTTAGTTAAGTCGTAAAATCTGCATATTTAACGATTCGTTTCATCTTTCATCTCTTTCTAGCACATCACTTCAGTAGGTTAGCCAAGTATTCGTTGGCCATGCTTATGGTGTGAAGTTGGTTGAAAATGAGCGTAGTTTGAACCGATGAGAACCGGAATATCCTCGATTTATTTGGTTCAAAGTTTGATTCTAATTTCGACTCGGGATACTATATTATATTATTAACACCACAAACTACAGTGTTCTGGACCAGTTAATTATATTCTTCTAGTATCTAGATTCAACTAAAAAAACTACCAACTTTAGAGTGCTTCTGAAGTACGGATAAAAGTGATGGAAAAATCACGAAAATTTTAACTTGGAACTAAAGTCTATCAACTCAAACATATTAGAACATTATAAACAAATTTGAAAGTAATAAAAAAGGCGTAGAACAGAAACCATCGAGAGGAAATAAGACGAATAGAGAATGTCTTCCGAGTCGTCTTAAATGTTGTTTTCGAGATAAAGATTTTGGAATTGAATATGATCACAATCACACGCAAATAAGAACACAATCGATATGCCGTTGTATCGCATAGATTTTTATAGATGTCTTTTTTAAATATTTCAAGAATCTCATCACACAAAATTCGAAATTTTAAAACGTATTAGTAAATTCATAGATGTTAAAGAGAAGTAAGTATATGACTGCATTTATAAAATTTTTCATACTTCGTAGTATTCGTAAAATATTTTCAAATACTCGAATGTTTTTTTAAAAACTTTTCGTATTTTTATGTATTTCTATGATTTAGTTTTTTTTGAAATTTTTACTTCAGTAATCGAAATATCTTGAATATGGTGTATTTAAATAGATTATTCATATTTTTTCCGTTAACAGTACAGTTCGAAAGATTTCACAGTATTTTTTGCTGTAGAAATTTTTAGTACCTGAGGCTCTAGTTCATTGAATGAAATAAATTTCAGTAATATTGTATGAGCCTATTTTGAAAATTTTATAAATTTTTCGTATTCTGGAGTATTCGTAGAATATTTCTAGATATTTTAATATTTTTTCAAGTTTTTCGTATTTGGATGGATTTTTCGAGAAACAGTATCTTCCTAGATTTATGGTTTTTTGAAGATTTTTCATATTTTTCTACATTATAAATACGATTTGAAAGATTTCAGAGTATTTTTACGGATCGCTGTAGAAATTTTTCAAATTCCTAATGAATTTTTAGTTTTTATACATTACATGGCTTTTTATAGATGTTTTGAAAATATTTTGAGAGTTTCATCACATAAGTTTCAAAATTTTAAAGCGTTTAAGTAAATAATAAATTTTTATGAGAATTATATATTACTGCACTTCTAAAATTTTCTAAATTTTACGTATTCTGTAGTATTCGTAAAATACTTTTAAAAATTCTGATATTTCATGAAATTTTTCGTATTTTTATCAATTCCTCACATTCAGTTTTTTTAGAAATTTTTAGTTTAACATTTAAATTTTCTGGTTTTTTTTTTGTATTTGAATGGATTTACCGGGAAACAATATCCTCCTAGATTGATCATTCTTTAAAGATTTTGCATATCTTTCTACATTATTAGTACGACTCGAAAGATTGTACGTCACTTTCACGAATATCTGTAGAAATTTTTCAAATTTCAATGCTTTAGTTGAAGTATACCATACATTTTTAGAATTTTATTTATTACATGGATTTTTATACTTTTTCTATTTGTGTTACATAATTTTATATAAAAAGAAGTGAAAGTATTTCCTTTTTGTTAGTATTTCTTAATTGAAATAAGGTCTTTTACGATCGAAAGAATTTTCTGGCATTTTTCTGGATTAAAATCAATGAAAATATTATACATTTCTCATAATCGATGCTCTAGGAAAGAGAGTTTCGTATATTTACAAATCTTGCATAAATTTTTGGAAAAAGTGAATCAGTGTTTACTATTCGTAATGAAATATTATTATTTTCAATATTTTTTGCATTTTTTTGTACTAATCGAATGTTGTAATATTTATTCCAAGATTGATATAATTATTTTTTAAGATTTCTGTATCTATAGATTTTTCTTAAATTTAATGCTTCATTTAGGAATCAATGTTTGTTCATTTTCCAGAATTTTTCAGATTTTGAAAAGAACTTTATCAATCAAAAGTATTTTTCCCATTCTGAGTATCTATCGATTTCCGTAAGATTTTCTAGCAGCTTTAAAATTTTGATTCTTTTCATAACAAGTTTCTATTTACGTTTACAAACTTCAATGCTCAGAAAAATCAAAATTTCATGTATGTTTCAATTTTTCGTATTTTTTCTATTCTTGTGTATTAACTGCGTATTGTAAGATATTTCTAAAAGGATTATAGGTTTTTAGTATTATATATAGATTTAAAAATTGGATGCTCTAAGAACTCAAGTTTCAATAACTTTGAGAAAATTTATGAATTTTCGAAATATTTAAATCAGCGTTCCCCAGTATTTTTAGTACTTTTGTGTATGTACTGAATTCCGTGAAATTTTCTCCAAGTTTGGCAAATTTTTATTATTTGTATAGATTTTTATGTAGATTCCTCAAATGCAATGCTCTAGTAATAATTATTAGAGTTTTACTGATTTCCAAAATTTGTAGAGATTAGAGAAAGGAAAAAAATATCGATGTTCCGATACTAACGTATCAATGTACTGTACTTTACCGAACTCACTTTTTCTGAAACCTCTTCTTCATTGAGGGTATTGCCATCACGATTTTTAAATGATTCCAATACTTCCATTTCTGGCTTGATAGGCGGATTTTTTTCCTCTTTTCTGAGATTCATCGAGGTTGAATTTTCGTCAATGAGTCCTTGATCACTCCTGCCTTCTCGGTTGCTTTTCGGGCATAATATTGACCATTACATTTTCGAATTTTCATAAATAATTTTGTAATTTTGAAAGTTCTTGATATTTATAAAGTCATTTTTTTAGTTTTTACGATTTGGTTGAAAAAAAAAGATTATCAAGGAAGAATTGCTTATAAAAATCTTATATGTACTGCAAAAATTGAACTCATGGGTTTTTATAAAACAGGACAAGATTCTGACTGAGGGATGGAAATTTAATTTTTCATACAGAGGGGTCATAATAAGTAATTGATGGCCACGTTACATACTAATGACATTTTATTACCATTAGTATTTAGTGTAATTACTTTATTAATATTCTTGCTTGGAATAAAGTATACACTCAAAAGCTAGAAAAATGCAGGAAGTATGATAAATCCGAGAAAAAAGTCGAATTATTTTTAGTATTTATAATTTATGACGTAATGATTTTCTGACGTATTCAAGATCCGAAACATGGTATGAACTGTATGTAATATTCAGAAATGATAAAAGATCGCCTAACTCAAAAAAATTTAGTTTTACATATTATAAATGTTTAAAATATTTTAGGTTTTTGTTTGTAAGTGTAACAACATTTTTGAGCTCCTTATGAACGAATGTAAAATTAATTCTCCTATGAAATAAAACGCATTTTACATAAATCTCACCTTTCTTCCATGATTTCAACAGCTAAAAATTTTTGGTTTGGTAAAAACTGAGGTTGATCTTTGCTCCTGCTAACATAGAATGAAAAATAAATCCAAATACATATAAAGCATTACCTAAAAAAAATTATCAAAAAAAATGTTTTAACACTTGGAAAATAATATCATTTTTACAGGTAAATCTAGAAAATTTTGTGCGAGCACATTTTAAAGAAAGCAAATACAAATTATTGTAATCTAAGATGCATGGAACTATTTTTCTAGAAGCTGATAATCAAATACAAACACACGTTTTCGAAATTACTATATTACACACTCTCATCGATCCTTATATAATTTAAAATAATCCACAAAAATAACAAATCGTCTCCATTATATGCGCAAAGTTTTTAAAATCACTGTAGTTTTCGGAGCATGACATCGGAAGAAATTTTGATACAAAATGACACCCACTTATTTTGTCATTTAATGATGATTAAAATTTCACTAACTCTTTTGAATCCACTTCACAGAGTTTAGATTTTTCTTTTTACAATTAATTAAAATAAAAATAAAATTTTCGCAATAATGCCAAATAATAAGCAGTAAACAAAATTTTTTACTTACATTGATAATTTACTTAAATAACGAGTTTTTGTATATGACTTACCTGAAGAACTGCTCGATGTGAAATTATGGAAGCCCTTACTTGTTCGTCGTGTTTATTTCTTTTGGTTATCTGTGTAATCACTATTTTTGTGTCGTACTAAAATAATCAAAGGCTACTGCAATGCTTCTAATTTCAGTGAACTCATACATGGTGTTTTAAAGTCAACAATTAATATTTAAGGGGTCGATTTTTTCTTTGCCATTTTTCAAAAAACTTTAAATTTTAAAAGTTATTCAAACTAGAAATTTACACAATAAATAAGCTTTCTCGAAAAGTGGGGGTACACACCATTGGCCAAACTCGACCCAAATTTTCTTCGTAATTTTGTAAGTCGAAAAGTCCTTTGCCACTTTTCAAGAGAGCACATCTATTAATTAAATTTCGATCTTCAAATACTTTTTAAATTTCCAGTTTTTTGAAGAACGGTGAAGGAAAATCATCTCAGAATTTCAAAATCAAAAATAAGTGAAGATACGCGCATAGACGTGACAACTTTATTTTATTTGAGCTAAATCTTTCATGATTGGAAATGTTGAGCAGCGGTTAATTTTTCTTTTGCAAATGGCCAAAAAGTTCATCGTTGGGGAAAACGAAAAAATTATTACAATGTCAACCCTTTTTATTGAATAACAGAAATGTGCAATAATATTACTTTATGGTTCATTTGGCTAACTATTTTGAAATCTGTACTTGTATCTGAGTGCAAATTGAAATTACTGTACAATTTCAAGGATTGGAATCTTCAAAAAGTCTTGAATTGGAGGATGTTATTAACGACGGAACCATAAAATTAAAAAATGTAACATTAGGCCAAGAAATTAACAGACAAATCGTAATTTTTCATGTTTATAATTAGTATGTAAATGTACATATCCTCGAAGTTGGGAGTTCAATAACACAAGTTGATCTGGAAGAGTCCTGTCACAGAATTGGCCACTGATCTGAAGATGAACATCTCGAGCATTGCTTATGCAGTGACCTGCCTTGATAAGGGTATCAGCAAAATCTACCCCTTTTTTTATCACTCACTGATCAACTACCACAATTCGGCTATGAATTGGAACTTTATGCACCGTGGAATTCGCTCCTAAAATATCGATGTGTTCAATTTAAAGTACCTCTAGACAGAGAACAGTCACAATATATTTAAAAAAATGAACCCTTATCTTCAATCCTATTATATTAAACGTGTATCAATACAGGGTGTACCAAAATCCCCGTACCAAAAGAAAACCCAATATTCCTTTTTGAATTTTGTATCGAAAAGTCCTTTACCACTTCTCAAAAAACTCAAAATGGAAAAAGTTATTCAATCCAAAAGTTTAAACAATAAATGCGCTCTCTCGACAAGTGGGGATAAAATCCATGAACCAAACTTTACCCAAATTTTTTTTTATATTTTTTAGAGTCGAAAAGTCCTTTGCCACTTTTGACAAAACTCAAAATTGAAAAAAATGTGCGAGTTAGAAGTTTTGACCAATCAAATTTCTTAGATTTCAAACTCGAATATCTTTTTTGATTTTGAGTTTTGTCAAAAGTGGCAAAGGACTTTTCGACTCTAAAAAATATGAAAAAAAATTGGGTAAAGTTTGGTCGCTGAATTTTATGCCCACTTGTTGAGAGAACCCATTTATTGTTTAAATTTGAAACTTAAATAACTTCTTCAATTTTGAGTTTCGTGAAAAGTGGTAAAGGACTTTTAGATTCAAAATTCAAAAAGGAATATTGGGTTTTCTTTTGGTACACCCTGAATAATAAATTTTATTATACTCAATGAGAAGAGTAGGCAGATAAAGTTTTCGGGAGTGGTTTTTCTGACAATATTTTTCCGTCGTGATTTCATAATTTTTAATCGATGGCAATATGGTTACAAGAGAGCGATTTTGAAATATTTTACATTTCAGAATTTAAAAGTTATACAGCTTTTGAAATCCAGAGTTGCACATTTTTCTGGTTCGTATATAAAGAAATTCGATTTTTGTGATTTTCAATGAGTAACTAAAGTTTCAATTTTTTTTACTAATACTTTTTGTATACATACTACTTTAAGAATTATCTGATATCAAGTAGTATTGCTTTCTAAACTTCGATGCTCTACGAATCAAACTTCTTGAAAATGTTCATTTTTGAAGTGATTTTTGGGCAAATTTTAACCACACAGATAAAAGACACGTCATAAATTCATATTGTTTTGGTATGGTATATTATACATCAAATTTGGTACTGTTTCCTGGTATTTTTATATATTTCTAATATTTGTATGGATCGCTCAATTAATTTTTAGAAATTGATGCTATAGTATTGAAACTTTAAACGATTTTGAGAATTCAAATTGATTTTTCAGGCGACGATTTCTTTTATGAAGATTTTCAATACTTGTATTCCATAGTTTTTTAGTATTTCTACAATGGAAAGTATGTTTAATCGTGGAAATTTGGTAAATTGAAGAAAATGTACTTCTTTGTTTTCAATATGAATTTATATAATAACTTCTAGAATTATATATATTTATAGTATTATGTTAATAATTATGCTCTAGGACAAAAAGTTTTAGAAATATCTGATCTACAAAAATTATATCGACATAATTTTTATGTATTGAAAGATTTCTAGTAAACTAGAGAGCTAGAAAAAGAGTAAATTAGCAAACTAGTAAGCTAGTCAACTACTAAACTAGTGAAGAAGTAAGCCAGTAAACTAGTAAATTACTGAAATTGTAAAATAGTAAAATAGTGAACACAAGAAAAATAAAAAGAGTAATCTAGCAAACTCGTAAACAAGTTAATTGGGACACTAGTAAACTTGTCAAATTTGTAATAGTAAACTAGTAAATTAGTAGGCCAATATACTAGTAAGCCAGTGAAACCAAAAACTAATAAGCTGGTGAACTAGAGAACTAGTAAACTCGTTAACAATTAAAATAGTTAACCAGTAAACTGGTAAGCAAGTAAACTAGTAAACTTGTAAACTGGTAAGCTAGTAAACTAGTAAGGTAGTTAACTAATAAATGAATAAATTATTATACTCGTAAAGTAGTAAGCTAGTAAGCTAGTAAATTTATTTTTTTCATTTTTCAAGTACAATATACGAAACTCTAAAGGATTTCTAAGTACTTTTATAAATTACTTTCATTTTCGTAGATTGCTGCAGAGATTTAAAAAACTTGACACTTCATCATGCGAATTTCAATATTTTCTCAGAAGTTTCAAGAATTAATGATAGAGTAACATTTATAAAAATTTTTCATGTTCTATATCGTTATTAGTTTTTCGTATTTTCGAAATAGTTAAAAGATTTTGTTTCGTTTTCTAGAATTTTTATAAATTTATATTATATTTAGAATTTGATGCTAAGTCCCAAAATTTATAGATCGTAGAGGCATTTGTCGAGATTTTTCAGAAAACCTTTTTTTTCATAAAATTCAATTAATTACATCATTCATTCAGAGTTGGTATGAATCGAATAATTTTCAATAATTTTCTATGGATTTTATATATATATTTCTAGAATCTGATGATCTAAGATTCAAAGTTTTGTAAACATTTTCGTAGATTTTTATTTTTCTCGATTGTTCACTGGGTTGCAACAACTTTTCCTATCCATATTTTTTACATAATCCTACTTTTCGATAATTTTCAGTGTTTTATCGAATATTTACTGCTAATCATTTTATGCATTTTTTCGTAACTCATTTTTTTATTGTTTATCGATGTAACTTTTTTCATTTTTAAATGAAATATTGATTGATTTTATCAGAATTTCGAGTTGGATTTGAACCCCTGAAACCCCCTTCTGCCTACGCGCCTGTACTCAGTAAAAAAAACGTTTTCATAAATTATAACCATGGAAAAACTACGTAGTATTTTCAAATGCCGATTTCAAGCATATCCAATCTCGAGTAAAAGTTTCTCGAGAGTCCATTGCCTTAATTTTAGAGAAAACCCAGAGACTATCCGATCAGTGCAACTTGAAGAATATTTTTTGAAAAACACGCTTCCGAGAGCCCTCTTCAAGATAAACCAGATCGAAATTCACTCAAGCTTAATGAAAATAAATTAATTCAAATATACACATACTGTGTATGAGATGATACCAATTATTTTGCAATCATTTTGACCAACAAAATGGTAAAGACACCATTCCCCGTTCCAGGTCACGCCTAACTCACTACCAAGATTCCAACTCTCTATCATACATTCATTCGGATCCTAGAAATCCACACCAAAAGCACATACAAACATCACTTTTAGAAATGTACTCCCGTTGGCGAGGAATAGGCACATGGCACAGTTTGGCAATGGGGGGTTAAAAGGGGGGGAGGGGGTAGTGGAGGCAAGTTATTGCCTATGTACGTGGAGAGATCGATAGAGGACAGAATCCCGGGGCATCCCTAGCAATCCTGTTCTTCTATTTTCGCGAGAGCAGGCTGAGAGGTTCACTCTTTTTTCGCCCCTTTTCATCCCCGTGCAAGTTGAGAGCATTATCGCACCTGTGCGTAATTATACCGATGAAGGGAGCGTTACGTTGCCATAAGCGACATAACGACAAGATTCGCCTACGGCGACTTAATTAGTCGCCGTGGCGTCGAAGTAACGAGGTTAAGAAATGCATAATAATGGAGAGACCGAGGGGGTTGAACGGCGTTATTATGCACGCCTACTGTCATATTTCTTGGGTACAGCTACCGGCTCATTGGAAGAAGGTGATTGCTCCAAGTTATGTTGGAATAACGATAAACTCAGCTCGAGCAATGTGACGCAATGTGTTGTGAAAGGTTAGACGTAGGGTTTCCAATAAAACTGGTGATGGTAATTATTGTGGAGGGTTTTGTGGGAAACTTTGTGCCGTATAGTTCGACGAGATTCCTGCATTAGGTAACTGAACATTCAGTAGAGGAGTTACAGGGATGATGGGTTCATAAGAAATGTAAGAAAATGACGAAAGTTTGTAAAAATGTAGTGGAACTGAATTGGTGTTGATCGTGAGCCTTCTTGAAGGCAGTCATTGATGATGAACGAATCACTTCTTGTGGTGAGGAGTTTCATGAGGTTACCAAAAGGTTCGATAGAAAGTGCTGTCGTTGCATATGGCGATGTCTTGTTGTTCTCAGCTTCAGAGGTAATAAGAATATTTTTGTAAGTGTATCACACTTCTTTTACATTCTTCGACCAATGGTTTTTTAGTCCTCTTCAGGCATTTATTATCAATCAGTAATCTTAGTTAGGTTGAAAAGAAGGTATAGGGCAAAACAGAAACATCTGCATGATGTCAAACGAAAACAAAAGTAAATTTCGACGAAAATTCTGGAAATTGGAGCCTGATCGATCGCTATTTCACATTCCACTGTGTGAATGAAGATGCTCTTCATGGCACAACGCTATGCGAATAACGTACGAACGACGCGTCAATCACACGCGGCGGCAATGTGAAGCAGTTTCGAAATCGAATTTTTCACGCGTTAAGATTTCTCCATGTTCTTTTTGGACGTTCGTGATTATTATGTTATATCAGGTGCGTAGGCTAAGGGGAGTTTAGTGGTTCCAACCCCTCCTGAAATTCTGATAAAATAAATCAATATTTCATGTAAAAATGAAAAAAGTTACATCGATGAACATTAAAAATATAAGTAAAAAAATGCTTGGAAACGCTGGCAGTATATATTTGATAAAAAAGTAAAAATTATCGAAACGTAGAATTGGGTAGAAAATATGGATCGGAAAAATTGTTGCGATCCAGTGAATAATCAAAAAAATTAAAATCTGCAAAAATGTTGAAAATTTACAAAACTTTGAATCTTGGATCAACAGATTCTAGAAATTTATGAATAATCCATAAAAAATATTATGAAGCTTTCAATTTCATACAAACTCTAAAAGAATAATGAAATTCATTAAATTCTATGAAAAAACTGTTTTCTGAAAAATCTCGACAAATGCCTCTACCATCTATAAATTTTGAGATTCTGGCGCATCAAATTCTGAATATACTGTAAATCAATAAAAATTCTAGAAAACACAACAAAATCATTTGAATATTTCAACAATACGAAAAAAGAATCACGATGTAAAACATGAAAAATCTATATGAATGTGATTTCATCATTTATTTTTGAAATTACTGATACAGTAGATCACAATTCGCGTTTTAAAGCCTAGAATTTTCTAAGTCTCTGTAGCAATCTACAAAAATATAAGTAATCTATAAAGATACTTAGAAATCCTCCAGGGTTTTGTATATCATACTAGAAGAATGTGAAAAATAAGTTTATTAGGTTACTTTTTTACTAGTTTACTAGTTTCGTATATTACTAGTTTATCAGCTTACTTATTTACCAGTTTACTATTACGAATTTGACAATTTTAATAGTTAACTAATTAACTTATTTACTTGTTAACGAGTTTGGCAGTTAACTATTTTAATTTTTTACTTGTTTACTATTTTACGATTTCAGTAGTTTACCAGTGTACCAGCTTACTTGTTTACTTATTTTAGTAGTTAACTAGCTTACTAGTTTACTATATAGTTTACTAGAAATCTTTCGATACATAAAAATTATCTAGATACAATTTCCATAGAAAATAAAACTTTCTGTCCTGGACCAGATTTATTAATGTCGTACTATAATTATATATAATTTACTAAATCATTTTAGAAATTCAAATAGAAAACAATAAAAATACTTCCAATTCAATTGATACAATTTTTACAATCGAACATACTTTCAATTGTAGAAAAACCAACAAAATATAGAATGAAAATATTCAAAATCTTCATAAAAGAAACTGTCATCTGAAAAATCAATCTAAATTCTCAAAGTCGATGAAAGTTTCAATACTATGTATAGCATCAATTTTTTAAAATCTATTGAACGGTATATAAAAATATTAGAAAAATATGAAAATACCAGAAAATACTACAAAATTTAATGAATAATAATAGGCTATTGATTGTCAGGGATTTATTTTGGAAGTTATATATGTAAAGGGCGTATGCCCGAGCGAAGTTGTAAAATAAACAAAAAATAAAATAAAGTGAAATAAATAATGTACTACACGTAAATAATATAAATTGATGATGAATAAACTTTGCCAAAAACTAATTTGAATATATTAATTTTTAAGAAATTTGATTCGTCTATCAGATAATCCTTGAAGTGGTAAAAATATAAAAAGTATTATTTCAAAAAATGAAAACCTCAGGTACTAAACAAAAATCAGAAAAATCGAAGATTATATTACGTTTCTATCAAACTTTTTTGAAATGGTTAAAATTTTCTCTATTCCAAACAATCGATCTTTTAAAATCATTTATCAAAATTTTCCTGTTTTAGTATGAATGTTTTTTTTTTTTTTTATTCTTTAATTTGCATTCACGGTCAAGTTTTGACTCTACTTCAAATTTCTGCTATTCATCGGTGAATTCCAAGTTCGCGCTTGTTCAATCATAAACAAATACTAGTTTTTTTCTTCAAACTCGATCTTCACTTACGTCAGAACAGTTTTACCGAAAATTGAAAACAGTATTGAATATCGACTAAAAATGGATGCATTCAAAATATTGAAACCTCGGAAAACTGAATTTTTACTCGCTTACACAAGCTGAACTAAAAAAATCCTGTGAAACAATTTTTGATGGTCATCGGAATTCCATCAGGCTTTCACTCTACCAAATGGAATATTGACCCAAAAATTGTTCGCTCAATGTTATTCAACGTAGAATGTAGAATGTCGGACGTTTTGAAAGTAAAATCATTTTTTGAATTTCCCCAAGGTATTTCAAATCTTTCTTCTTCAAACAGTTCGCACAAATGTTGATTTGCCGCAGATTTTGATTAAGTAAGAGTCTGTAAAAACGTAAAACTTTTTTCAATCAACAAGTTTGTTTTTGCTAAAACCTCTTCCAAAAATTTTTTATAACCACGAATCAATTACATTTTCTATACTTCGATGCATTCAGAAAATTGGTCAAAAGTTCCCCCAGCTGGGGAATATATTGTCCAAACTATTTACCGCAACTCCCAAAACTTTGCGCGTACCGTTGAATATTTCATTTGGTCATAAAATTTTCTAATTTGGAAATAGTTCGTAAATAACACGCTTGACACGAGAAAAACAATTTATAAATGTAATGAATTCCACAGTTTAGTAGTAAAAGAGTGAACGCATCGTTTAACAAGTTCTAAAGTTTTTTGTTAAACTCTGAGGAGGACGAAAAAAATTCTATTTTCCTGGAGGAACAGGTTGGTGTCAAAACTTTACTCGAATATTTATGCTAAATTCGAGCGGACTTTTCACAAACTCGCGTAAAAAGCGCTCGCACGAATGCGCTAGACAAACGTGCGAATGCAAACATAACTCAAATCTGCGGTGATTCAACATTCGCGCATTCGATTGCCGTGGCTTTTGTGCCAACTGTTTTACTGGGGAGACTTCGTAACATCCTTTGAAATGCGAAAACCACGGGCTGATTTTCCAAACATCGAAAATGCAATGTTAAATCGTTGTCACAAATGTCGAACCTGTCTTATTTTTGCATAATTAATGTCATCGGTTTCATTTCCAGATTATAAATGTCTAAATTCAGGGCCGCAGCACATTTAGTGAAAAATGAAGAATGAAAATTTTTGGGATCGAAATAAATAAAATGAAAAAAACAAACAAACAAACAATCTTTTGCACGAGAATCGATTCAAAATTGGAAAGAGAATATAAGACTTGTTTTGGTAGGAAAAAAACAAGGAAAACTCAATTTAATGAAAATAGAAAAGTTAGATACAGGGGCAGCAGAACGCGATTTTTCCAGATGAGTTGTGTATGACTCCATTTTTTGGGGGAGGGGTGTTATGATTGTATTTTGTCGAAATAAACATGATAATGTTTTGACATTTTAAAAAACTGTGAAACTTGAAAAACAGTAAAAATAATCACAAAAATTCCTATCAAATTGGACTGATTTTTTCAATCATTGAAAATTTCTTAACGGTCTTAATAATTTGAAATTTCAAAAAATCGGAAATTTTTTCAATGGTGGATAACTTACGAAAATTCGCAAAATGAGTACAATTTTAGAAAATATGAAATAATTTTTGAGTTTTTTTTTTCTAAATATTCATGAGAGGTTTTTTCGAATTTTTAACAAAAATTTGAAATACTTGAAAAGTATTACGAAATCGGAGGGAATCTTTGTGAGCTGGACGAATTTTCATGAATTTTTGAAAATTTGAGTAGTGAGTACTACGTTAGAAATTTTGAAAATTTTGAAAAATTTAGAATGTATTGGAAATGATAGAAAATGTCAAAATAAATCGAAAAATATGCACGATTTAAGAAAATTATTTTGTAAATTTGTGTTTCTTATATTTCTACAAAATATGCATTGTAATATTTTTTAGATTTTCAACGAAAATTTGACATACTTGGTAAATATTCAAAAATCATAAAAAAAACTTTACGAGTCTGAGACAAATTTTATCAAATTTTGGAACTGTTGAATAGTAGTTCTGATTTTATTTAAAACATCAAGAATTTTAGTAAATCGAAACACATAAAAATTCCATAAATTGTCAATTATGTAACCTAAAAAAATCTAAATTTTTACATAATTTCAGAAAACATCCATCATCTATAAATTGTGTTCATTACTATATGTATTTTGACGAATTAGGCATGCATGAAAACATTTTTTTTAATTTTTTCATACGCATTACAATTGAGCAGTATGTACTTAAAAAGCAATCAACAACCAAGAAACATCTTGATAAGTTTGATTATTTTTATTAAATTTCGAAGATTTTATAATCTGCATTACGTGAAAAATTTACGTGAAAAATTTACGTGAAATTCGTGTGATAATTCCACTAAATCTTTCATTTTTTCCACTTTTCCCTCGCTTTTTTTTATACTTTTTTCGACATTTCCTCTCGCTCGAATCACCGATTTGGTAACGGCTTGGGAACGCATTTTCAGCACAAAGTATCGTGTGCACTGAGGAGGCAAAACCTTTCCCGACTCTCGAATGATATTTACAGTAGTCAGATTTACCAATGCTTTCAGGCCTTCATCCCCTTGAGGATTTATTTATCCATGTGATAAATATATAATTTTAGTAATTATGACGTTATAGAAACGATTTAATAATGGGTTTTTTTGGTATGGTTGCAAGGGAAATATAGTATTTTGCATTTTATGATTAAAAATGGATAGTGAATAACCTACAGAACATGTCCACAAAAATTAAAAAAAATTGTACAGAAATTGAGATCAAACTTTTTAAAAAATGATATTTTTTCCACAATCAAGGAATATGTTTTTGACAGAAAAAATGAATATTTACAGATTTAGCATGCTTCATGTATTAATTAGCAATCTGTCGAATTTTGTGCATGAGATGGCAATTAAATAGCCAATGCATGAATTTTCAACAGATGAATCATTAATACACCAAACGTGCAAAATGTGTAAATATTAACTTTTTTGCCTTTTTTTATGCAAAAGATTCCTCGACTATGATGGCATTTTTTCTATTATTCAAAAACATTCTATAGCTTATTATGATCTAAAAAAAACTTTTTTAATAATTGCGAAAGAACACGAGTACATTCAGCAGAACTCTGAAATAAAATTAAATTGAAAAAATTAGAGCTTAGAGTCACCCATTATTCATATTTGTAAATAATGAAATTTTATATTTGTGATTTTAAATTATCCACTGACATTTTAATTCTTTTTTTTTTACTAATACTTTTGATACTTATAGAACTTCGAGGATTTTCTGACATTATTATAGATTTCTATATAGCTAGAATTCGATGCTCTAGGAT
This sequence comes from Platygaster robiniae, assembly GCA_028476575.1. Lineage (NCBI taxonomy): Eukaryota > Metazoa > Arthropoda > Insecta > Hymenoptera > Platygastridae > Platygaster > Platygaster robiniae. Next base: position 1,929,860 of record CM052022.1, read on the forward strand.
TCAAATTTTTGAAAAATTTAAATATTTTGATAACTTTTTTGGGGAAATAATAATCACACGGATTTAAAGTATTTCATGAATTTATAGACTTTTGGTATAATAAGTTGTTTATCAAATTTGGTAGGAGTTTCTGATATTTTTATAGATTTCTTGTATTTATATTAATCCCTTAATAGATACTTAAAAATTGATGGTATAGTATCGAAACTTTCAACGAATTTGAATATTTAAATTTGTTTATCATAAAACAGTATCTTTTATATAGATTTTAGATATTTGTACTTAATGTTTTATGGTATTTCTACAATTGAAAGTATGTTTAATTGTATAAATTTAATGAATCAAAATTATTGTCATCTATATAAATTTATTTAGTAATTTCCAGAATGATAATATTTTCGAATTGTGTATAGAACTAAATCAAAAAATATTCTCTAGGATTATTAGCTTTAAAAATGTTTAAGAAAATTATGTCTACATAGTTTTTATCTGTCAGAAAATTTCTAGTATGTAGTATTTTTCGCATTTTTCTAGTATAATCTACGAAACTCTGGAGGATTTCACAGTAGTTTTATAGAATTCTTATATTTTTTTGAATTTCGATCTATTCTTAGTAATTTCATAAATTAATGAGCAAATCACATTTATAAAAATTGCACTTGCTTTATAAGGTTTTTGTATTTTAGAATTTTTGAAGTTATTGAAAGATCATGTCACGTTTTCTAAAATTTGTATAGATTAATAGTACATTCAGAATTCAATGCTCTAGAATTCCAAAATTTATACTTCGTGAAGACATTTTTCTAAGTTTTTTATAAAACATTTTTTTGATAGAATTCAATAACTTCTAGTACTTTTTTCAGAGTTTGAATGATTCGAAAGATTTTCTAACACTTTAATTTCGATTTTATATAGATTCGTAGAATTTGACCTAAGATTCAAAGATTTTCAAATTCTTAGCATTTTCGTATGATTTAAATTTTTTCACTTATTCACTAGGTTGCGACAGTTTTTCAAATTGTATAATCCTACGTTTTGATGATTTTTGCTGTTTTTGTAAAATATATATTACTTACATTTTCATCCATTTTATTGTAACTTGTATTTTTGAAATATTTTGAATGAAATATTAATTGATTGTATCAGAATTTCGGAAAGAATTAGAACCACGCAACTGCTCTACAGTAAAAAACTGTCATGTGAACCATAATTTAAACTGTCGAAGAAACAGCATCATTACTTTTAGCTCCTTTATTGACAACACTATTTTTGTTACAGTTACAGGAAATTTCTTTCAGTGTAGACTTGTGCCTGTTTAAAATAATGAAGTGGCATCACTTTCAAACAGATAATACCGAATTCCCTATCTTCGTTTGCATCTGAAGAAGACTTATCTTGGGCCTTTAATGTGTAATAATGTTCTTCGTTTTTATTTTATTTGATTTCTTTGTTTGCACAGTTCATCGACGTTTTATGGTGAAGTTGATATAGTGCTTATAGTGCTGTTCATTCCACGTCTTCCACAGTTAGACTTTTTTGGCACCGACGTTGCAACTTGCATTGATCCAATCGAATCTAAATCTGTCTCATCAATCGGCATTCGTTTTTTCGTTTGAATTTAGGGTTACGATGCAGGTAAACAATTTAATTCTTGTCCAATCTTGAAGACAAAGTTGGCCCAACCTTCCCCTAGATCCAGCTGAAGATGAGGTCCACAATCAATCTTGAAAATAATACCTTTATTCCTGAGTTGAGTGCCATCTTCATCTGAAAAGCTACTAAAAAATGTCAGTTTCATCATACTCATTATTATTTTCTCTGTCCGACAGATTGTTTCTTTTCTTCCATATTACGTTCAAAACCATGCATGCATAATCACATGTTTCCTACGTTAATAATCGTCTTGTAGACGACATTTCCTCAAAAAACAATCCCTTGGTCATCCAATCAGGCTTGTAGACCACAATTAGCGTACGAGTCTTCAGGGTAAGTTTCACGGTAAAGCCGCTGTGCGTTCCCAAAGGGTAATCGTCGATGGAAGGTGTTGCCGGGAAAAGTGGATGCGCAACAAATTGAATATAACATTAGATAAAGCGTGATATCAGGGACTCCAGGACCTGCGCCATGGGAACCCGGCCGGTCCAGCGTCCCGTTGCCGCGAGCTCAAACGTCAGTATCTCGCCGCTGGGAAACGCGTCCCGTGAGTTTTTCCATTTTCCCAAATCTTCCTTCCACGTTCCATCGAACGCAAGATTCTTCTCTCCGTCAATTTCCCGGTTTTTCGTCATTTTCTGTGGTACCTTCTCCTTGAAAATAGAACAAAAGGATTCAAATTTGTAATCGTTCTTCAACTTTTTTCCTGACAGAGGAAAAAGCTATGACGGGTTGGGAAAATCGCTGAGATTCGCGGGGTTGAATTTTTTCGGACAGTGCTGGGTCATGTTTTATGATGAACTTGGATTCAGTGATGTTGCGAAGAACAGTTGGTAGTTTTTGATGTCGAAGAAAGGTGCTTTCTGATCAGACAACTCGGTTATTCTAAATCAGCTGGAAGTGAGTATGGTTTTGTAAGAAGTTTGATTTTATGTTCTGACAATGAGTAATGGAAGAAGAGGCTTCAGTTTTCTTAAGACGATTGCGATTTTAAGATCTTGCGTTTGGGGATAAACTTTCGAGGGGGATTGAAGACTTTTGAAACGAGCTTTGAGTTTGAGGATCATATGAATGTAAAAAGCTCTTTTTCAGGAATGATGAGTAACAGGACATTGTGTTCATAAGTTTTTTGATTGTGTCAGCATTGCTTTCAAACTGATCTGGAAGGTTTCTCGAGGTATAGAAGTTGAGAAAAAAGTCATGTTTTGTTCCTTCAGAGAGATTCTTGATGTAAAATTCTTAACTCAGTAGAGGAGCATTGTGGAAAGATATATTACTAGAATTTTTTCAACATTTCTCACTTTCATGAAGAGAAAAGGCTTTTTCCAGACTTCTGTGAAAGACTACCATAATTCGTAATATCTTTGAAGATGAAATGTTACACAGATTATGTACAGAAGTGAAAATGTGTAAAATTGGTCCAAAAGAAAACAAAATCATTTCATTGTTTTATACGTATCATCATAGTACATTTTTCGTAAATTCATTGAAAGAATCGTGAAGGATATGGTTACAAGAAATCTGTTCAAAAATTTTTTGTTATTTTCTATTATAACAATTTATTGATACATATAAAAAAGATTTAAAAAAATTCAAAAATTGAATTTTTCCAAAAAATGGTTATATGTTCAACAGAAACTTCGTCGAATTGTAGAGGAATATAACACGTAAAAAGAAGAAAATCGAATAACAAAACACCTTAAAGCTTTAGCGCAGAACTTTGAATTTCGAAATAAAACTTTCACGCGCGAAAAAAATTTTTATTTAGAATTTAGAAATTCGGAAAAAAGATTGGTATTAGAATAATGTGATGAGAAAAATAAAATTAGGAATATGCGTTTTGTGAATAATAGTTTTAGGAAAATTAAAAATTAGGAATATAAAATTAGGAAAATCGGTAGGGAATCGAATTTTTTACAGATTCAACTTGAATTTTTTACATTATTTGTATCTTCTCAAAGTAAGCTGTTTTTTTAGCAGTGAATCGAGCCCGTAGTTCTGGTAAAAACTGATAAAACATATTTATTTCGACATCGTTAGAAATAAGCTTTCGAGGGTAAGATGAGTTTTTATTGTTTCGGTGGATTTTTCTTATCGTGCCGATGAAACGTGAGCTCTATTTCACACTTGCGATGACTTTTTCGAATGCCCGTTAGGTTAGAATCACCACCTTAAAATACAGATTAAGTGATTGCATCCGAAAATTGGCAGAGGAAAAAATTTTCTAAAAATTTGTTGCTGGTTTTTAATAGATTAGAAATTTTATTTTAAAAGTTAGATCAGCATTTGCATGGGAAAAAAAGGACTTTCGACGTATGAAACAAAAAAATTAATAATTATACTTCAATCCTGATTTTAAATTCATACAACGAAGAGACATGTTATAATAATTTATCTTCAATAAATAAATTACATAATTGCTTCCTGGAAATTTATGAAAATTCAAAGAAACAAGCTTTGAATTTTTTATATCAAATTGATTGCCAAAGCTTTTCATTTGCTTAATAAACGTGAAAATTTACTGAAAGAACTCATTTCAAATATATGCTCTTCTTGACACTTTTAATTTTTTCAGTCAATTAAGATAAAATTACAATCCTAGAAAAATGTTGCAGGGAACATCTTCTTTTTCGAAAAGCGATAAATTCCCAAGTAGCGTGCAGTTGGCTCGGAAATTCATTTCCCGCGTAACGTATTTATATAAGGTGGATTAACAAAACTTTCCGGTGGATTAACAGAAACTAACGACGTCGAAGAGTTTCAACTAATTAAGGGAAAGAGTGATTCTGAAGAACCTACTTTTCACATTGACTTCATTTGAATAAATTACAATGTAGTTTTATTTATTTTCGATAAAATGACGTAAATTTACGACTGTGCATATATATTACAAAAATAGGATTCACGTTCAGCTAGAATTTGAAAATATAACGAAAAACTAAAATTTTATATTATTTTTATTATTTTGATCATCATCATAGAAATAAAAATTATAAGGATATGTTCTATCATTTTTTTATACGATGTATAATTAATGTAACAATATAATATTTTAGAACTTTGTTATATTTATTTTATATATATCCATTTTCTGTATATCGCTTACAATTATTTCTTTGAGAAAATCTACTTCATTTCTATAACAATTCGACTAATTTTTAACCCGTCGCTCAGTAGTTTAAACGTTTTACTAACAAAGTTTTGCAAAAATGATTTGTCATTCTGCAAGATAGGAATATTAATTTCTTATGATTTTAGAACTTTTCCGAAATGTGAAGTTGTTTTCCTTTTGACAAGACCTTCCAAAAATTTTTAATTTCTCCAGAAATAATGTTTCTTCTACAGAAACCTTGAAATACTTTCTGATCTTTACAAATTCAATAGAAAAATTGAAATTCTGAAAACTCAGTTTTCAAAATTGCTGAAAATTACATTTCTAGTAAAAAGAATGCAAAAGAAACAGATATAAGTATCAAAAATGTTTCCAAGCAAAAAAGCAATGGTATAAATAAAAAATACTGTAGATACATTTGGTCTATACTTCTCGATTGGGCAATAAAAAGTTGTAAAATCAATGATCACTTCCGGAACTTAGATACTACTATGATTACCGAAGCTTGAACAGAAATAACCGCAGTTTATCCACATCGACCGCAACTCGGACACTACTAAAAAAAAAAGAAAAAAAAAACCTCAGCATCGGGCACAATTTATTTAAGAAACCGAGTTTCGAGAGATGGAATTTTATGAGACAACTATGGGTCGTACGCTGTCATTAGCTTCGTGATTGAGCCTCAAACTTTTCTCACAAATTTCGAATCGAGTGTAACATGCGATGCATTCTGTCTCCAGGAGGAACCGATGTAATTGACTTTGTGTTTAAAATACACCTTTCTTCTTCCTTTTCAATTTTTCGTATTTTCTGTGCTGAATACTGAATTTTACAAAATGAAGGCTTATGAAGATACATTAATTTATCCCATGCAATTGGCAGGAAGCAATTTATCCATACTTTCAAAAAAAATCACTTTTGTTTTTCTAGAATATTTTCAAGTAAAAAAATTATTGATTTGTCTAATAAAAATTGTAACTTAAAAACATGAAAATCCAATGAATTATATGCTAGTAAGAATTTACATTTGCAGTATATGAAATTAAATTTAACTAGGTTTTGTCAAAATTGTTTTGAATGATAATAACAAAGTTATCATTGACGAATCTAGCATGCATATTTATCACTCGGCATACGCTCTGTGCACTCGGTGCATATGTGGTTTACGTCATCAAATAACGATAATGGTATAACGAGAGTGAGTATTACAGAATCGTAACTAATGATGTTTATGCACGACAAATCAAGTCCCTACATAACATCCTTACAAACCTCTCCCGAACTTTTGATAAAATCAATCAATATTTCATGTGATTATGAAAAAAGCTACATCGAAAAACAACAGAAATATAAGTTACGAAAGAATGCATGAAAACATTAGCAATATATTTTTACAAAAAGGAAAAATTATCAAAGCGTAGGATTACGTAGAAAATACGAATCAGAGAAATTGTTGCAACCTAGTGAATAATCGAGAAAAATGAAAATCTACGAAAATGCTGAAAATTTACAAAACTTTGAATCTTAGATCATCAAATTCTAGAAATATATATGAAATCCATAAAAAATTTTTTAAAATCTTTCGGTTCATACAAACTTTGAAAGAATGATGAAGTTAATTAAATTCTATGAAAACAACTGTTTTTTGGAAATCTCGATAAATGCCTCTACGATCTATGTATAAATTTTGGGATGCTAGAGCATTGAATTCTAAATATACTATAAATCTATAAGAATTCTAGAAACCGTAACAAAATCTTTTAAATATTTTGAAAATTCTAAAAAAAGATAACGATATAAAACATGAAAAATCTATATGAATGTGATTTTATCATTAACTCTCGAAATTACTAATAATAGATTGAAATTCACATTTAAAAGCATCAAGTTTCTTAAATCTCTGTAGCCATCTACTACAAAATAGTAATCTATAAAAATACTTAGAAATCCTCCAGAGTTTTGTATATTACAATACAAAAATGTGAAAAATAAGTCAACTAGTTAACTTGCTAACTAGTTTACTAGTTCACTAATTTACTTGGTAACGAGTTCATTAGTTCACTAGTTTACTAGATCACTAGTTTTCACTCATCTAGCTAGTTTACTAAATAACTAATTCACTTGTTAACGAGTTTTCTAGTTAATTTTTTTCTTCACTTGTTTGCTATTTTCCTATTCTACAATTTCAGAATTTTGCTATCTCACTTGTTTACTAGTTTAGTAGTTTACTAGCTTACTAGTTTACTAATTAAAAAGTTGACTAGATTACCAATTTACTAGTTCACTAGCTCACTAGTTTACTAAATATCTTTCAATACATAAAAATCATGTGGAAATAATGTTCTTAGAAATTTCAAAAACTTTATGTCCTGAAGCATAATTATTAACATAATACTATAACTATATATAACTTTAGAAATTATTCTAGGAATTCCATATTCAGAAAACAATAAAAATACATCCAATTCAATGGATGCAATTCACACAATTAAACTTACTTTTAATTGTAGAAATAATACGAAAAAATTGAATAAAAGTATTGAAAGTCTCCATAAAAGCAACTGTCGTATTAAAAATCAATTAATATTCTCAAAATCTTTAAAAGTTCTAATACTATAGCATCAATTTCTAAAAATCTATTCAGCGATCCATAGAAATATTAGAAACATGTAAAAATACCAGAAAATATTACAAAATTTGATTAATAATATACCATACAAAAATAATATAGATTCATGATGTACCTTTTATCTGTGTGGTTCAAATTTGCTGAAAAATCATTTCACATATATATTTCTTTTATAAGTTTGATTCCTAGAGCATTGAATTTTAGAAAGCTTTATTGAAACCCATATTATTTAATATTAAATAATCTTCAAAGTTGTATAAATACAAAAAGTATCAGTAAAAAAAATGAAACCTCAGTTACTAATCGAAAATCACAAAAATCGAATTCCATTACCTACGAATTAGAAAAATGTGCAACTCTGGATTCTAAAAGTTGTATAACTTTCAAATTCTAGAGTGTCAAATATTTCAAAATAGTTCTCTTGAAACCATGTTGTCAAAGATGAAAAATGATGAAATCCTGAAGGAAAAATATTTTGTAGAAAAACCCCTCCTGACAATTTTTTCTGCCTTCTCCCCTGCTACATAGAATTAATGCTCTTCAATGTAACTTTTATAAACAGACAGAAAAAGACTATTAATTATTAACCGAATTAAATAATTCTCGTACCACACGAAAAAATTACATATTGACCTTTTATTGCAAAAAATACAGTTAAAACATATCATTTCTGTCATGAAAAATATTCAAAAATGCTATTGAACAATCGAAAACAAGGTATAAATGTTCGAAAATATTTTTCAAGTTGATTCCATTTGGTATTACGATCCTCACCAGTAAAAATTGAAGGTTCAACAATGTAACATCAAATTCAGAGTGATGAATTAACATTGCAATTACCGGATTTGGTAGAATAGAGAGCAGAACGCGAGGTCAAACATCGGCGAAGCTTTTCAATTTGGCTAATGCCTTTTCAGGTGCTTCCGCTAATGTTTGGTAAAAGAGTTTTTCTTCTTTATTTTTTCAGGATGAAGATGGAAACGATTTTCCTGTGCTGCCTACTTCTAAAAAGGCGCGATTTGGGCGCAGTATTTGCGAATGACGTCACGCGGCATGATATTTCCTCAAACACTGCGCTTGACAACAGTATGTAATTAAAAATTTTTTAATGTTTAACGAACTTTCGTAAAAATATTCATAAATCTCACAGTAAAAATATTCTGCCCCTTCACCGTCTTTGTAGGGGTCAGAAACTGCTAAGAATGACTTCTTAGCGTGTTAAAATAATAGCAAACAAACCTAGGTGATTTTATCAAACGATAACTCTTCCTCCTCCTGATTTTATCACTACGCCTAGTTCTGAAATAAAGAAATTTCAGCCTGCTCGGAAATTCCTGGTAACCTTTTTCTCCGCGATTCTTCTCCGTTCTTTCAGAACTTTTGCTCCCGTTTTCATCTCCCCGTGACTGCCGAAAACTTTTCTCGAGGTATATATACTCGCCCATGGCCAACTTGCAAGCTGTTACCTTCTTTTCGTTTCCGCCACCTTTTTCACCCTTTACTCCATTCCCTTCAATCCTTTACCCGCTACCTGCAGAAGTTGGAGCCAACTCTAATTCCATTTCTCTGCCTGCTTGCCCGGAAATTCAAACTTAAATCAATTGCATTCAAGGCTGTTGTTGGAAATTGATTTTGAAACTGAACAATAACGCGCGTACTGGAACAATTGTGCGTATTACGTTGCAGTCTTTTTTGATAAGTCATGAAAATTGTGACTAAATGAATTAGGCCCGTGCGGACGAGGGGGGGGGGGGGGGTTCGGGGGTTAGAGCCCCCCTTAACAATATCTTTCAAAGGATTTCGATGAAATGCTTCTATTATTGGTTGTTACGTTTTGATATAAATTTTGATATCTTGCACGGAGAAAAATCGAGATTAAATCTCACCACAAACGCACGAAGAATCACCAAACTGCTGAGAAACGCGGGATAAATTCCATGTTCGAGACAGAATGCTGAACGTCCAGTAAAAATGAACTGCCAGAGTGATAAAAATTACCAAACGTTTGGCAAAAATTACATGCTTCGAAACCTGATTCATCCGATTCTTTGAATACTTTTTACTTCAAAATAAAAGAAGGATTTTTCGTCCTCGAAGCATTTTAAATGATGTGGTTTTGTATTTTAAATAATGAAACTCCATTATGAAAATCTTGAGTGATTTAGAACCTTTAAAATCTTATCAGAATAAAAAATTTTATTTTTATGAAAATTCATTTCTCCAGAAATGGTAGAAATTTTGATGCTAGAATGAAAAGAGATACTTCGGTGTTGATTCTTCATTGGTAATGTTCAGTAATGTTCCTTGATTCTTTTTCTGGTGTATGGTTTTCACTCATATTTAAAGGATTTCCACAATAATTCGGAATTGAGAAAAAATTTCACTCAGCCACCTAGCGAAGTTGAGTGAAAGTTTATGTAGGGAAGCAAAGAAAACAAATGCACTTTTCGGCGACTATAAATAGAATTCCCCGGCACGCGCACCGACACAAACGCACGCTTATACGTGTTGCATTTAAGAAAAAGTGTAGAGAAAGAATGTGAATACAGCCTTAGGCAAGAAATTTTTACTAAACGATCGGTACATATTCTTTTCTTTAGGATAGTTCCTGCTGATATGCGGAACTATCCCGCATTTCTGAGCATTTTGGTAATTTTTCGTGCGTTTTTAGTGAGATTTACTATTGATTTTTCTCCGTGTGCATTGCGTGATATTTTTCAGAAAACAGCGGGTGTATCTTTTACAATTTGAAGGATTGTTCAGTATTTCTGAAACTATTCGTATTTTTCAAAATCCATAAAACGTTACAGAATTTTCTAGTATTTTTATATATTTCTAGTATTTTCATTTAAATTGTTATAAATTCCGAGAATTTCAAACAGTAAAATTTGGAGTTTATTAAATTTTACGTGTTCAAAGGATTTTTCAAAAAACAGTGTCTCAATAGATATTTATTTCTACTAGTATTTTTCGTATTTCTTCAGTTTTTCTACGATTTGTAGGATTGTTCAGTATTTCTGAATCTAGTCGTATTTTTTAGTATGCATAAAATGTTGCAGGATTTTATAGTATTTTTATATACTCTCAGCATTTTGATATAAATTTTTATACATGGATTTCGAGAATTTCGAGCTCGAAATGTGAAGTTCATTAAGTTTTTCATGTTCTAAAAGAATTTTTCAGAAAACAGGTTACTCAATAGACTCATCTTTCTTTCAGTATCCTCCGTATTTCATCAGTTTTTTTACGATTTGAAGGATTTTTCAGTTTTCTTGTATATTTCTGTATAAATTTCTGGAATTTGATGCTCTAGTTTTGAAAGTTGTATAGATTTTTAATATTCCATAGGTATACTTGTATTTTTCTATAGATTTATTTTCTTTTTATGTTTCCTAGTATTTAAAGAATGTTGGAAACTTTTAAGGTTTTTTCAACGACATCTCTTTGAATTTCAAGAGTTGAATTTCCTAGAATCTAAAGTTTGAAATATTTGCAGTATTTTAATCAATTTTTCAGAAAACAGTTTCTTTCTGGATTTAGAGTGTCCTCAATATTTTTTTAATTTTCAACAGATTTTAAAAATATGAACATTTTTCTAGTATTTTCATGGTTTTCTTTACGCATACATTATTAGAATTCAATGCCCGAGAAATTAGAGTTCCTTGATTTCTGGAATTACAGAAATTTTCGAAGAATCTAATAGCTGTTTGAAAAGAAGGAAATAATATCTAGTATTTTTCGTATTTCATTTTTTTTCCTGTATTCATAAAGTAACGTAACTTTTTCTAGCATAATCGATAGGTTTTAGGGATCCGGCTTTTGATTTTAAGAATAAAGGTTTCCAGTATTTTCATGTATTTATATGCAGATTTCTAAAATTTATTGCTAGAACTGTGAAAATTTCTGATCAAAAGTGAAAAAGCGTCATACTCTTTGTCGATATTTGTACATAAATTACTAATATATCACTTAGTTTCATCTAAAATTATAAAATTACACAATTCTCTTCTTAAAATAAAGAAGTTGAAAAATTACTTGCATCTAAGTTTTCAAAAATTGCTCAATAAGTTACAAATTGTTCTAAAAACTTGATGAGACAGATGTGAAATGAATAACACGATTTTCGTTACTCGTTACCCAAAAAAAAAGGAACTCGTTCCTGTTATCGTTAATTGTTAATTAATGTAACGCGTTACGTTATTGTTACACTGAAAAATGTAACGTTTTTGGATATTATAATTTCAGTTGACTTATTGTATTCGCGTTGCAGTCACTGCAGGCCTCTTAAAAAAAAAGGTTGGGAAAGGGCCATACCTCCACCATTTGTTGAATTTTTTTCATCAAATAATGTTTGTATATTAAAATTGACAATATTCTTTAACAATAATACAACTTCCATGTAATAAAATTACGTGGTATATATGTACATTAAAAAATAATCCAAACCGTCCTTAAAAAAGGTGTGTAACCTTTTAAATCATAAAATATGTGTATAGTGTAGTAATAAAAAGTGTTTCTTTTCTTATTTATTATGCACTCGTTATACATCTAAATGTCAATAATAATAAACGTGTTTTTCGCAATTCTGTATCTAAAATTATTGAGTTGCTTGTGTTAAATTTGTTGAAAACAACAAAGATCCAACACGTAAAGTAGAAGTTGTTGAAAACAAGTGATGTTCTGATATTGCCTTATATATTTGATTATTTATTGAATAGTTAATAAATTAATTTTCTTATTGAATCTACATTGATTACCTACATCACTATGAATTGGCCATGTATTGTCAAACCAAATCAATTTCGATTGCATGTTATTCTACCAGTACAACATAAAAGTTTAAACCCCCCCCCCCCCCCAAATACAGGTTTCTGTGCACGGGCCTGAAATAAATGATCAAATGAGAATCATTGAATGGAACTCATAGGAATCATATGATCTTGATCCATTACCCCAAAAACACTACAACAGCTGTCGAAAATAACGAATGGATCAAGGAAAATCCCTGATGACAGAGGTAGAAGAACATAAGGTACGAAATAAAACACCGTCGAGGTGAAGTGGTAAACTTGTAAGTGGCAAAATAAAGTTGGCCTCGTGTCCCTGACAGTTTAATTAATATCTCTCTCATCTTCAAAGAGGGGGAAGAACTTGGTAAACTCCCAAGCGCCGGCAAACCACTTCAACTTCTGGCTCGTCGCCTTTTTTTTGTCACCAGAGATACCTCCTATTTTCCGTTTTTCGCTGACATTTAATGATGCCAGCCCCGATCCCTTGATGCACGACGCGGCGCCACGTACGTTTGCCACAAGTCGTCGCCTTATGTTCCAAGAGTTTTTCGCAGCTCACACCTTCAACCTCTTCCTCCTCACGACGATTAAGTATCAGAACCACGATGTACCTTTGATGTTTTCCGCGGTTTCTGCAGAGCTCAGAGCTGTGATTTCCAGGGGATTGTTTTTCTTGAATCTTTGTCGAGAACGACAAGACACGTGTTTTTCTTTTTGCTTGAATTCCTGTTGTTTCGTCGCAGGGAATTTTCGGAATATCAGTTGATTTTTCTTGATTTTAACACTTTAAATTTTGCTTACATACATCCAGGGTTTTGGAAGGAACATGGTACTTGTGATGCGTTACTCTAAAACGTTATATTGTTTACTGTGACGATAATGTAACGCGTGACATTAATTAAAAAGTAACGATAACGGGAAAGAGTTGCTTTTGTTTAGTAACGAGTCGTGAAAATGCTGTTATTTATTCAACGTTACTTTTATCATGAATGCTGGTTCCTCTAAAATTCATTTTAACATGGAAAATCCTTCCAATTTTATATTCTACAGCATTAAACTCTCACAAGTAACATATAGATCTTTAAAAATTCTCTAATTATGAAAAAACTCAAATATTCTACAAAATTTTATAAATAGCATAAAATACGAAAAATCGCGAAAATACTACGAATGAACCAAAAACCTTTAATTTTTGCAAAAACAGAATTTTCTTTGACATCTATAGAATACTGAAAATCTTCCGAACTTTCAATCCTAGAGCATCAATTTCTGAATCCCTATTTGCACTCGATAAAAGTTTTTAAAATTTGTAAGAAAACTAGAAACTAAGACGAAATTGCATTAATACTGGAAAAAAATGAATTCAGTTTAATTTAATTTAATTAAACATTTTTCAAAAAAACTGAAAATTCTAAAAGCATCTATGTTAATAAAATACATTCCAAATGTATAAAATTTCCAAAAATCTTTAAAACCTTGAATTCAAAAACATCGATTTCTAGAAATCTATACAATACCAGAACATCTTTCAGAGTTTATAAATACTAAAAAATTACGATAAATACAGAAAGTAGACTGAAAATCTGTAAAATTCACATATTTTTGGAGATACCATTTTCTGAAAAATTCATCAAAATACGAAAAACCGAAGGAACTTCACATTTTAGAGTATTAATATTTCTCAAAATCTATACATGTGTGAAAATTGAAAATGTACAAGAATCTTGGTCATCTATTAAAAAAACTAAAATATTCTGCAAAATTTTATAAACAGTATATAATACAACAAATCTTGACAATACTAATAGTCAATGAAACACTTTAAATTGATGCAGGTATCATTTTCTCTAATTTTTATGAAAATACTGAAAATTCATCAACTTGAAGTCATAGTGCATTACATTTGAAAACTCTACACAGCGATCAATATAACTATCAAAAACCCATTGGGAAACTAGAAAATACTATTAAGTTTTATAAATAACTCAGAAATGTAAAAAATACTCAATACATCAGAAAACCTATGTTGATATCTTTTACTCTCAAAACTATAAAACTACTAAGAATCTCAAGAATCTTAAATTCCAAAGCATCGATTTCTAGGAATCTGTGCAAAAATTTGAAAAAACGCCAAAACATCCTTCAAAGTTTATGGATATTAAAAAATTATGAAAAACACTGAAGAATTGAAAATCCATGCAATTCATATATTTATGGAGATATCGTTTCCTAAAAAATTCATAAAAATATGAAAAATCTGATAAACTTTGCATTCGTGGATTTCAAATTCTAAAAATCTTCAAAATGTTAGTAATCTACTAAAAAAACTAAAATAATTGTACAAAATTCCATTGAAAATATACAATACGAAAGGCCCTGAAAATACTACGAGTCAAGAAAACACCTTAGATTCATGCAAATATAATTTTCCTAAATATTGATGAAAATACTTAAAATTCACTAAAGTTAAAGTCCTGCAACATCAAATTCTAAAACTCTACAAAGCAATCCATGAAAGTATCAAAAATTCATAGGAAAACTGAAAAATACTATTAAAATTTATAAATAACTCAGAAATGTAAAAAATACTCAATACATCAGAAAACCTATGTTGATATCTTTTACTCTCAAAACTATAAAACTACTAAGAATCTCAAGAATCTTAAATTCCAAAGCATCGATTTCTAGGAATCTGTGCAAAAATTTGAAAAAACGCCAAAACATCCTTCAAAGTTTATGGATATTAAAAAATTATGAAAAACACTGAAGAATTGAAAATCCATGCAATTCATATATTTATGGAGATATCGTTTCCTAAAAAATTCATAAAAATATGAAAAATCTGATAAACTTTGCATTCGTGGATTTCAAATTCTAAAAATCTACAAAATGTTAGTAATCTATTAAAACAACTAAAATATTCTACAAAATTTCATTAAAAATATACAATACCAAAGGCCCTGAAAATACTACGAGTCAAGAAAACACCTTAGATTTATGCAAACATAATTTTCCTAAATATTTATGAAAATGCTCAACTAATCATTAAACTCAAAGTTCTACAGCATCAAATTCTAAAACTTTTCATGGCAATCAATAAAAGTATCAAAAATTCATAAGAAAACAGGAAAAAAGTAAAAAACTGTAGAAATACCTGAAAAGTATAAAAAATACTAAAAATCTTTGAATTATCTATATTAACATTATTTACTCGAAAACTATGGAATCACTTGAAATTCAAAAACTTCAATAATTCTAAGGCATACATTTCTAGAAACTTTATATAGAAACCCTATGCTAAAATTAATTTGTTTTGATATATCAAGAATATATACATGAATATATCTAAATATCTATATACATTCACCTTTTTCACACTATTGAAGTTTCTACCCTTCCTCATAAAAAATTTCACTGCACCTCCCTTCCCTCTTCAGACATCTATGAAATACTGCAAATCTGTTAAAAACCAGGTACTGGAATAAGATCGAAAAAAAAGAACCCCATCAAATGTATACCTCGAATAATCTAATTATGGGTGAAATTACGATGCATGAGTGAGCACAATTATAATGAGCACGCTGTTGTGTCTTGTGGGACATCACGTGTGCCTTTCTCGGACTGTTATCTCTGCTTGCACGATGCTTATGAAATGCGCGTGTATTTGTTTTGTATATCACAGTCACGTTGCTGGAACAGTGCCAAATCAACGTAGCAACGCCGTGAGGAATTTCGTCCCTGCTCTCTGTACACAATGCCGTTAGCATATCTGAACGCGAAAGATTTCGGCCCCTTCGCGAGGAGACAGATGGAAGCTCATTGCCATTGCATCCAAATAGCCGACATGCACCGTTTTTTTACCCTTAATTGGCTTCTAGACGTTGAGAAAAATACTTGAAGAAAATAGCTAAACATTCAACTATCGAAATACCAGAAAATGGGGCGAATTTCGATGCTACAATGAATTTTAAATTTTACATCAATGTGGGACTTTGTTTCCCAATTTAGCCAAATTACGTAAATCACACTTTGCTCCATTTTTGAAAATTCTTCTTTTTGTGTTCGTGCAAATGTAATTTTTTTTACGAAAAAATCCCACGTAATTTGATCATCTATGCAAAAAGTGTATGAAAAGCTTTGAAGCTTTTTCCCTTGATAATTTCATAGCAATCATAAACAAATCGACGAGTATGAGGAATTTTTTGTCATGGATGTACCGACAATTAAATACACTTTCTGGCCAATTTTTCTACAAGAGTGTACCAGAATGGTAACCGCGAAACACGAAAATCTGGGAGGGTATCGATTGTGCATAAATTTATTCTGCTTCGGGCGATTGTGCAGTTTGTTTTTTTATCCAGAGGTTTTTTCTTGCGTCGGACAATTGTGCAAATTTTTCTGTGCATATTTATATCCTGAAGTTGTTGACGTTCACAGTCGAATTTTTCAACCACTTTCGAGGAAATTTGTGAATGAAGTTTTTTGGTTTAATTTTGGTTACATGATGAATGCGTGTATGAATAGAGTTTTGAAAGTTTGTAGGAAAATAATGCAATATCATTTGAAGGTGATGGAATTGTTTAAGATTGAATAAATAAGGAAGAATTTAAAATTTTTAAAAATGTAATGATTCAAAGAAATTCAAGATAAAGTGCTGTAAAAGAACAATTTGTTAGAAAAATAACTTTATTATTGCAGAAAGTACAACAAAAGTGTGGTAGAAAATGCAATACATAAATCTTCAACTACAATATAATCTGGGACTGATAACAAATTTAACACAAAAAAATCTTAAAAATCGATTAGCAAGCTCAAGCTTTTACATTTTCATCAAATATACCATTTCCATAAAATTAAGATTTCTCATTTATAACTTTTTTTGGTACTTGTTTTTTCAGTATGTAGTATTTTTATAGATTTACAATGTAGTATTTTTATGGATTTTAAAGAAAATCCTATCTGCATATATCTTTTATAATCTGGCTTCCCTTTGATGGAGTGCTAGTATTTTTAGGATTTTTTTTCTCAATACTATGTATAAAATGTTTCAGGATATTCTAGTTTGTTTTTTTAATGTATTTTTTGCATTTTTGTAGTTTGTCGTATAAATTTAGAGAGTTTCATGATTGAGAATCTAAAAGTTATTATATCCTTAGTATTTTAAACAATTCTCCAAAAACAACATTTCCTAAGATAACTTGTATTTAATATAATTCCAGCTTTTTTAGTATCTCACATAGATTTTCAGTATTTTTACAGTTAGGATGATTTTCTGGCATTTTCATGTAACATTTATAACAATATCTATAATTTCTGTGCTTTACGATTCAAGGTTTCATAGGCATTTAGTAATTTTATCGTTATTAAAGTAAATCACATTTACATGAATTTTCAGTATTTTATTGATTTCTAGTATTTCAAGTATTACATTCAGATTCTGAGTATGATGAAAATTTTGTACGATGGTCTAGGTTTTTTATAAAGAAATCTAATATTTTCTAAAATTCTAAAATAAATCACTCGATATTTCTACTAGAACATGTAAAATTTTTGATATTTTTAAAATTTTTTAAAACTTTGCAGAAACTGGTATCTTCAAAAATTCCGAGTATTTCACAGATTTTAAATACTTTTAGTTCGTATTGTATTTTTTCAAGATTTATGAATTTTATAAAATTTTTTAGTATTTTGATAGATTCATACATAGATTTTCAGAATTTAATACTTTAAGATTAAATGTTTCATAGACTTTGATCAGCAAAGTAGTATAGTCAGATATTAAGTCAGACATGCAAAGTATATGCTTTATTAGAACTTTTTATCGATGTATAAATACAGAAAAAGTGTTACCACCATGTTCCATTACTTATTAACAATCTGATCAAATAAATTTTAACATGCATTTATACAGTGGAATTAGAATGTCAGTTGCATTTTTTAGGTATATAAAGTTCATGGTTTATCGAA
Organism: Platygaster robiniae; assembly: GCA_028476575.1. Lineage (NCBI taxonomy): Eukaryota > Metazoa > Arthropoda > Insecta > Hymenoptera > Platygastridae > Platygaster > Platygaster robiniae. The sequence continues at coordinate 1,948,011 of CM052022.1, forward strand.
ATTAATATCAAATTTGAGATGTAAAAAGCGTAGTCATGAATTTTGCATTATTTCATGAAAAAAAGCTTCTAAATAAAAATTCAAACAAAAATATGATCTCATCCTAATGGAATGCTAGTATTTTGAGATTTTTTCGTATTTACTACTATTTATGGAATTTCGAAAGATATTTTAGCTTTTTCATGTATTTCTAGCATTTTTGTTAATTGGGATTCGAAAATTATTACATTTTTAAAATTTTAAAGAATTACCCAGCAAACAGTGTTTTGAAATGTGATTGTTATTTAATAGATTTACAATACATTAAGTATTAATGGGTTTTTTTTTTAGTACTTTTACAGTTTGGACCATTTTTTGGCATTATAAACGATTTTTATGAAGATATAATAAATTTGATGTTTTAGAATCCATTATTTTATTGATATATAGCAATTTTAAAGTTATGCAAGGAAATTATATACGCATAGATTTTCAGTATTTTATTTATTGATAGTACTTTTGGCATTTTTTACACTCTTAGTATTATGCGAATTTCGTACGATTTTCCATGTTCTTTATGGATAAATCTAATATTTTTGACAATCTTCATATATTTTGTAAATCTCTAGAATTTTATACTCGTGAGTGCAAATTTTGGACGTTTTTCAAACATACTTTAAAGAATTATTCAAAAACCAGTATCTTTATAAATTTCAAGTATTCCACAGATTTTTAATACTTTTAGTATATTTTGTATTTTTTCAAGATTTATGAATTTGCTTTAGTTTTTCAGAATTAATGGATTCCTTGAAATATTTTCATTACTGCATGGATGCTTTAGAATTAAAAGTTTCACAGTTTTTTTTTATCATTTCCATATATATGAAAAAAAAATAATACTCATATGGAATTTCAGTATTATAGAGATTTCTTTTATATTAGGTTTTTTTTCCATATTTTTAAACATTTATAAAATTTCGTAATATATTCTAATTTTCTTTTTGATTTCTTATAGTTTCGTAGATTGCTATGTAAATTTTTAGAATTCGATGCCCTAAATTTTAAACAACCATAGATTTTCAGTATTTCAAACGATTTTCCAGAACACAGTTTTTTTGTTGATTTCTAGTATTTGTGAAAATTCTAGTTATTTCAGTATTTACAGTATTCTTCATATTTTGTAGTATTAATAGAATTAGGTAGGATTTTTTAAGTTCTTCTTGGACTTCTAGTAATTTTTTTTTTTTTTTTTTCGAATATTGATTTCTTGAATTTCATACACTAACGTCGAAAATTTTGGAAAGTTCAAGTATTATAATAAATTCATCCGAAAACAGCATCTCCATGAGTTAAAATTGTTTAACTGATTTTTGAAACTTTCAATTTATTCTGTATTATTTCATTATTTACAAATTTCATTGAACTATCGAGTAATTTTATCTATTTCCATGTAGATTTTTTAAACTGGGCGCTATAGGATTTAAAGTTTCAAAGATTTTCAGTATTTCCATAAATGTTGGGGAAAAAAATCTACATAGAACTTTGGTACTTTGGGGATTTTTATTATTTTCTGTCTTTTTCATATTTTTGAGCATTTATGAAATTTGATAATATTTTCTAGTATTCTTCTAGATTTCTAATATTTCTATCAAACCTTATTGTGAATGAAGTTCCTTGAATTTATTTCGGTAACACGATAAATTCATTCATAAACAAAGTTTAAAAAATTGTTTGAAAATAATGAAATAGGCTTAGAAAGTAATAGAATCGTTTCAGGCTAAAACAGATGAGTAAAAATTTGAAATTCATATAAATTGAAAGCCTCACAGAAAAAAAATGTACTGTGAAAAACAATTTGTTAAGAAAATAACTATAATTTTGCAGAAATCAGAATAAAGTCATGTTAAAAAATGCAATACATGAATCTACAACTACAATATCATCTGGCAATGTTAACAATGTTAATTTCAGACTGATTTCACATTCCAGCACTTTACATCAAGAATCAGTAGATTTTTTTTCTCGATGCAGGAAAAATGAACTTTCTGTCAAGTCTTCAAGGTACAAAACACGAATATTTGTAGGAAGCGTACGAAATTAAATTCGTTGATAGATGAGAAACTTAGAGCACAATACGAAGCAGGTTGATTTGAAACACAGACTTTGAAGATGGGAATGAGCGAGGCCGCATCGCAGGATAAATGAGAAAACACAAAAGCGAGCAGAAGACGACGAAGGACAGCCTCACACTAAGGGCACAAACTCGTGTCAGTGCGGCAACATCAATATGCAAAAGCGCACACTAATGCAATTGACGTTGTTACGGAACATTGGCAAGCGTTACATTCCCTGTTTCTCTAGTCCACAATTTTCCTGACCTGCCAGCAAAGATGCTCACACATAAACAAATTGAATTACTGAGCTTGGGCTGGATGCAGTCGAGAAAATGAAGAGAAAATCGAGTACCTAAAAAAATAAGACATCCAGAGTAATAATTTCTTGTAATATACAGTTTTTGTAGAAAAATGCAATATATTTGTTATTTTAATTAAATTGTAGCTTCTCTGCAAATGATCCTTCCTAAGTCTTGTATCTTAAATTTTCTGAGGATTTCATGATCCACATTAAAGAACATACTTTTTTTAAAAAAATCAGTATGCCTCTGTGGAAAGCGTTTTTTCCACATTTGATGGGGCAGTAAAGACTGATCCATTCAGTTTCGACGAAATACTCATAAACGTCTCACCGATAGTCGTATAATGAAAAATATTCAATTTTCTCTCGTGATCGCAAAAGAGGAATGGGTAATGAAGTGTCAATGCGCTTTTGTTTCAGACGTACCGAACTTCGCCGAGCCGATACATAACGTTACCGCGGCGAGTGGCAAAAAAGCTGTTCTATCTTGCGCCATAAAAAAGCTCGGTAATTACAAGGTGAGCGCTATACGATATCAGGACTCGATGAACGTGGTAAAAAATTGAGTCCTCGTTAAATCGGTTTATGACAAGGTCCTTCAAAATACGATCATTGAGAAAATCAATGGATTTCAATGAACTTGCCTTGGAATCGTTTGGGAATAGTGATTTAAATTGGGAGCGGAATTTTGGGTTATTTGCAGATTGTGGCTGAGGGAAATTAAGTAATAAATCATGAAAGAATCAATAGTAAAATTAATGAAAATTGCCGAAAATTTACTTACTGAAATCAAGAGAACATAAAAAATGGGTTTGAGTTATCAGAGATGAGCAAAGTTCAGAATTCTTAGTAAAAATTACAATAATCATGGGTAAAGAGAGTTTTTTTAAACAAAATTCTTATTATAGATGTTTGCCTAGGGTGACGTAGAAGACAGAAATATTGAAAATAGTTTTAACCGAGTATATGGTAAAAAAAATTTGATAACCACAAAAAGGGTACAAATCTGAAAAACTTTTCAGCCTGAAGCATCAATTTCATTTACATAATTATCCATGAAAATACTAGAAAATCTTTCGAATCATACATACTCGAAAAATAACTAAGCGATTGAATTCTGTTGAATTACTTTTTTCTGAAAAACCTGATCAACTACTTTCGATCTATAAAACTTTCAATTTTTCAGGGGAACAAATTCTAGAAAAACGTATGCAGTAATCTATAAAAAAAAAAAAAAAAAACAATAAAGGTACAATTTTTACAGAAATCTATAAAACTACTGGAAATCGATCGAAATTTGAATTGTAGAGCATTGAATTCTAGAAATATATCTAACACTAACATATCTATAAAAATTTCATAAATACTTAAAAAATTCAAGAAATACGATGAATTTTTAAATACCCAGAAACTATGAAAATTTAATTATTTTATTAAAAATTTACGAAACTTTGAATCCTATAATATGGAATTTTAGACATTTATATATAAAACCATAAAAATGACATAACAATATCTTGGAACTGTACAAATACTTGAAAAAAAAGTACTAAAAATGTGTACAAAAGATACTCTAGTCTGAAAAATCAAATAAAATAATTAAAACTGTTTAAATTTTGAATACCATAGTATCGCATTCCGAAAAATTATTGAGCTATCCATAGAAACACTAGAAATTCGAATACTGGAAAACTAAAACAAATTATGAATACTAAACAACACAAACATACAAGAAACCTGTCAAGCATGAAAAATCTGTATATATGTAATTCTCTTGAAAACCTATAGAGTTCCTGAAAATCGATCGAAATTTGAATTCTAGAAATCTACATAGTACTCTACACAAATAGTAGAAATATACAACGATATTAAAAAATCTCGCAAAGTTTCATGAATACTAAAAAGATACCAGAAATATTAGAAATTTTTCGATACACAAGAAATATGTAAAATATAATTTTTTTTTAACGTTATAAAATTCAGAATCCTAGAACATATGATTCTAAAAATCTAATAATATCATTATAAAAATAACATTGGATATTTTCAATTGTATAATACAGCAACAAAACGAAAAAAAATTTTTCAAAATCTACATAAACGATAGTTTTTTCTGAAAAATTAAATAAAATCGAAGTTGTTAAAGTTTACAATACCACAGCATGAAATTCCAGAAATTTGTTGGGCTATCTAGAGAAATACTATAAATCTATAAAATTACTACCCAACAGAACAAAATTTTATGGATAACGCAAAATACAAAAGTTGTAAAAATCTATTAAATGCCTTAAATGTCGGTACTCGTAATTTTCTCAAACTTTTGTAAAAATATCCAAATTTTAAGACTTACGTAATAGTAATCTATAAAAATACTAGAAATTTAGAAAAAGACGAAAGAATCTTTCAAAGTTTTACAAATAATAAAAAATATGTGAAATACTAGAATGTTTTTAATACTAAAAAAAAACTATGTGAATACAGTTTTCTTGAAAATAGTGACGGTTTTGAATCCTAGAACACATAACTCTAGATATATAGAAAACCATAAGAAATCTTTCAAAATATACTAAGATTCAGAAAATACAAAAAAAAAGGAGTTTTCATAAAACTCCTTATAAAATTTTGGTATATTTAATAAAATTTCGCTTTTTTATAAAGTCCCTCTAGAAAAAGAATAATTTTTTCTAAAGTTTTCATTAGTTTTTATCAAGACACTTTATGAAAACTTTATGAAAATTTTATAAATGACGGCATTTTCATAAAGTGGATTTTAAAATCTACTTTATGAAATTTCGGTCATTTTATAAAGTTTTTATAATGTGACTTTATAAAAACTAATAGAAACTTAATAAAACATTGCAATTTTTATAAAATGACTTTATAAAAAAGGGGAATTACTGAAATACTGAATTTTTATAAAGAGTTCTATAAAAACTTTAGAAAAACCCAAATTACTAGGGAAATGTTTACTGATCATGCACATAAAAGATACTTTTTTTCCGGAAAATCAAAGAAACTATTCAAAACTGTTAGAATTTTCAATGGATACTAATGTATTGACGAATTCAAGAAATTGTTTGGGCTATTCATAAAATTCTAAAAACCTATAAAAATACTAGAAAATATAACACAATTTTCTAAAAAATACAAATTACGTAATTTCTACAAATCTAATATCAAATATGTAAAATCTGTGTACTCATAATTTTCTCCGAATTCAGTAAAAATAATAAAATTTTATAACTCAGATTCCTACAACATGGAATTCTAGAAATCTATAGGTATATGAACTTGTTAAACTTTAAATGGTAAATACTAAAAAAATACAAAGAAAAAACTACTGTAGATCTATTTCTCTAAAATATCAAATAAAATAATCAAAATCGTTGAAATTTTCTATTCTAAAGCATCGAATTCTAAAAACGTATTGACCTATCCACAGAAATACTAGAAATCTATAAAAATACCAGAAACTAGAAAAAAATTGTAAAAATCGACCAAATACCTAACATATATGTGTGTACTTAGGATTGTCTCAAAATTCTGTACAAATTATGAAATTATAGATCTTAGATTTCTATATAAAACATCGAATTCCTGACAACTGTACAGAAATCTATAATAATATCAGAAAACCTTTCCAGTTGTATAAATACTGAAGAAATATGAAAAATATGAAAAGCATTTAATCGATGATTAGAAAATCACGAAATCGAATCCCATCATTTATTTTCATATTATGTATTTACGCATTCATCAACCCATAATTAGTGCGATGCCTTTTGACTAAAAACAGCCTTCCTAATGAGCTCCTGAGTGTCCTGTTCGGGACAGTGTAATTAACTTTACAACAAATCCCAGAGCAATAAATATGGCCATTTACTACTTTAAAAAGAATTATATGAAACATTACATTAAACACGTACATAAAAATGTGCAACTCTGGACTCCAAAAGCGATACGAATCTCAAACTCAAAATCATCGAAGCCCGAAGGAAACGCATGTTTTTCGAAAAACTCCTCCTGAAAATTGTTTCTCCCTCTGACTCTCCCCAACAAAATCCATGCGATTCCATCTAGATCACTTCCAGAGGCCCAATATTTGAATGTCTAGTTCCGAGGCTTCGGTGTGTACTTTCAAAGGCTCAGGGACACGAATCCACGTTAGCGCTAAAAGATTGCTCCCTCTTCCCCTCCTTCCCCCGAAACTCCTTTCGACTCGGTTTTCAGTGTAATCATGAGAACAATCATTGCTCGGTCCCCCTTTATCTCGATACCTTTCTCCTTCTACCCCTTTTCCTCGTTCTTCTTTTAATTTAGCATCCGCGGCAGCCCTCCACTTTTCGACCCATCCAACTCGAGAGTATCAGCCCGCAGGACAGCGACCGTCCCTTTTCCTCTAATGCAAAGGGCCACGTTTTGGCACTCTCCCTGCTGGAACTGTTCAATGTTCACTCCCGTGCATAGCAATCACCGATTTGTCTTAATGAGCCTTGGGCGAGTGTACGCCCGCACTAGCCTCGGCTCGTGGGGATGAGGGAAAACCACGGAAATGCTCTCTCGTGTTATACGGACAATACGAGGCAGCGAGTGCGGAATCGCTGTCACGCGGTGCGATAAAACGTGATTCGAGGCGTTTTCTGGGACATCAACAATCAATTGTCGGTCTTGAAGATCGGCAAGGCATTTTTCGTAAAGGTTCCCTTGAGAAAAAAAAACTATTGAAAACTACTGGTAACTATTGATCAGTAGTTTCCAATAGTTCTTTAATCCTGCAGTTTCCAATAGTTTCCAATATTTCAATAGTTTCCAAAGCTATTGAAACTATAGACGTTATGAAATCTACTGAAAGATAAATTGTTAAAACTGAAAACTATGGAAACTATTAGAAGATAAATTATTGAAGGTGTGGAAATCAGTGAGACTATTTCAATGACTGGCAATCATTTAAATGATTGAAAATCATTGAGAATCTTGAAAAAGATTTAGAATCTTGAGAACGATTGAAAATCACTAAAAAATGATTGCAAATCAGGGAAAATCATCGAAAAACTTTAAAATGATGAAAAATTGTTTCCAATTTGAAAATTGCACTAAAAATTGTGCTATCACAATTTTCATGCCAATAATCATTAAATTTTGATTTCAAATCGAACTTGAAAATCATTAAAAATCATTGAAACTATTTGAATGACTGAAAATCATTGAAAAACTTGAAAGTAATTAAAAATCATTTTTAATTTGAAACTTTCATTGTAAATTGTGATTTAACAATTTTCATGCGAATAATCATTAAAATGTGATTTTAAATTGGATTTGAAAATGATTGAAAATCATTGAAACTGTTTCGATCATTGAAACTATTGGCAGGAATATTATAGGAACTATTGAAACTATGGAAACTATAATAAAGGAAATTATTGAAAACATAGTAACTATGAAATATACTGAAAGATGAATTATTCAAACTATGAAAACTATGGAAACTATTAAAAGATAAATTATGAAAACTATGAGAATCATTGAAACTATTTCAATGACTGACAACCATTGAAATGATTGAAAATCGTTGAAAATCTTGAAAATGAATGAAAATCATTAAGAATCTTGAAAATCATTAAAAAATGATTGCAAATCATGGAAAATCATCGAAAAACTTGAAAATGATAGAAAATTGCTTCCAGATTCCGGATTTAAAAATGATTGAGAAGCATGGAAACTATTTCAATCATAGAAAGTTTCAATCATTGAAACAATTGGCAGGAATATTATAGGAACTATTGAAACTATGGAAACTATAAGAATGGAAATTATTGAAATCATAGTAACTATGAAATATACTGAAAGATAAAATTATTCAAACTATGAAAACTATAGAAACTATTAGAAGATGAATTATTGAAGCTATGGAAATCATTTAAACTATTCCAATTATTGAAAATCTTGAAAATCATTGAAAACTTCGAAAATGATTAAAAATCATTGGAAATCTTGAAAGTGATTGAAAATTATTTTTAATATGAAAATTGCATTAAAAATTGTAATTAAACAATTTTCATGCAAATGATCATTATATTGTGATTTCAAATCGGATTTGAAAATTATTTAAAATCATTGAAGTTAATAGTTACAATGATTTAACATCACTGAAACTATTTCAATCGTTGAAATTATTGGCAGGAATATTATAGGCACTTTTGAAACTATGGAAACCATAAGAAGGGAAATTATTGAAACTATCAAAACCATTGAAGTCTTTCAATAGTTTCTCGATAGTTTCCCAATAATTCCAAATAGTTTCTTATAGTTCCCAACAGTTGCTAATAGTTTTTTTTCGTCAGGTTGTACAGAGGAGATTTTTTGTCAACCCAAGCAAGATTTTTCATTTTCTGACTTTGGTTATCACTGTACAATTAAAAAACATTTTAGAACTTGATTTATTCTATTTTGAACTTTTTGACATCAGTGATGAATGGATATTCAATATTATTGCGAAAACTTCAATAAATGTATTTTTAATTTAATTACTGTAACATTTACAGAATTTTTCAGCTATTCTGATATTTCATTTGGAAAAATAAATTTTTCTGGGGAATATTTTATCGAGAAAAAGTATTTTGCTAATTTAAAACAGTAATGTTTTGGGGCTTTTGGGGTGGGTCTAGTCAAGTGGAAAATTCTGGATGGGTGAAATAGTTGAGGATAAAGTTAGGGAAAAGCATTAATTTGGTGATTGTGGTTTAAGTCAATCGTCAGAGATTTTGAGAATGTGGAAAGTGTCAATTATTTTCTAAAGTGTATCAATTTTTCGAATCATCGGTCATTTTTGTAAAATAATGCGTGCTTTGATTGCAGATTTTTAGAGTGGTTTAACGATTCTGTATTTCGACGAAATTTCGTAGGTTTTACATAATTCAGAATATTTATCAACATTTTCTGAGATTGTATGAATTTTTATAGTGACTGACAATTTTTTAAGCTTTTTGAGCGTTTGATATTATTTTAAATTTTCAAAATTCATACATGTATGACAAACAAAAAATTGTAAAATTATATATCCAACTTAAAATATCGAAATTTTTTGATACTCTTCAATTCAAGTTCTTCCTATTTATATGATAAAAAACACAATCTTCAAAATATATGATCATTTTCTGGAATCATACAAACTTGATAATTTTCATAGATTTATTGACCATAGTCAATATTTTTAATTCCTTTTTTATCTTCAGAATTTTCAAACATTTGTATATAACACAAATTTTTCGAAACTTAACCATCGCATGAAAATTATAGGGTGAACGTAATTTTTAATATTTTTTGAATTTTCCAAATTTTATTTGGAAATGAACAAAATTTTAACACACATTTTTCAGAAATATTATAATAAGCATATATTACAGAATTCAAGAATGTGTTCTAAAATTTTACGAACTTTTCTAATTTTACATAGAATGATTAAAAATTTATAGAATAAGTATTAAAGGTTATTTTCATTTTTAGGAATTCGGGATAGTTTAAATAGTACAAAATATTTTAGATTTTCTGAATTTCATAGAAATTCGTCCAAACCATACAAGTTTTTCTGAACTTGAATGTAATGTGAATTTATGGAAATGAAAAATCTCCTAAAGAGGGCTTAATAAAAGCCGAAAGCTCGGGAAAGAAAATGGGAAGTTAGAAGGAAGTCTTTTATTTTATAACCCATTGATATTGGCTCCCAACGAGCGTTTTCATGATGAATATTTTTCTGAACTGTTATATACTTTCCAAATTTTTCCTATTGTGTTTGTTAGAAAATGAAAAAAATATGTATATTTCGTATATTAGAAAGAAGTCTGATAATGAACACATTGTTTTAAATGTAAGAATAACATTTTACAAAATTGGAGAAGTATTTGAAATTGAAAGATTTATAGACAATATTTAGAATATTTCATTACTTTTTAATCTTTCGTAATTTTTAGAATTTCAAGCATAAAAGTTACCAAAATATTTCAATTTTTGTGAATTTTATAGATGTTGTTTGATTTACTAAGATTTTTCGATCCACATTTATTTTTAAAATATGCACAAAATCATTTAATTTCAATTCTTCAGATCTCATTAACGCATTGATATTTTCAATGTTTTTTGATTTTTTGAGATTGAAATTGTCAGATACAATAGAAACTATTCTTAACTCAAATTTTATGAAAATTCTTCGGACTATTTGAAATTGTTCGTAGTTTTTTAATTTCGAGTTGTTATATTTGTATTCAAAAATGAAAAAGAATTATCTTACATATTTCCAAGAAATCTGATAATGTTCGAAATTTACGAATAGTGCTTTCCAAAATTCTAAAAATATTAAAAATTAAGAGAATTGTTGGCAATACTCATGACTTTTCGTGTTTATTAAATTTTCGTATCTTCTATATTTCCAAGCATAGCACCAACTATTCAAACCATTCAAAACATTATAAAAATTTTCCCAACTCATTACAATTTTCGCAATTTTTTCATCCTATTAATATTATTTCAATTTGTAAAAATAAAAATAAGAAAAAATCATCGTTTGTATTTTAAAGAAATTAACACAATTTTGAAATTTCGCAAACCTTTTCTGAAGTTCTTAAAATTTACCGTATTTTATGATATTGGTAATAATCTTCAAGACTTTCTACATTTTCTAATTTTTCAAAATTCTCAAAATGTCAACACCATGCAAACTTTTCAGAACTTTCGAAGTGTAATAAAAATGTGTCAGTCATGAAGATTTCTCGTACATTTTTTATACTTTTTAATCTTCAGATTTATTCCACATTCTTCAACTTCTCTAGTTTTATTATTAATTTTTAACGTATTTTAAGAGAGCACTGAAAAAACACAAAATTACCTTTCGATCTCAACGCTGAAAAATTTAAAAAAATTATATACATATATTTATATTATAATAACATTCAGTTTAAGTCCATGAATAAAAAAATACTTTCAAAAAACAACTTACAACTGGTACCACCCCAGAATAAAACCCTTACATATTTACATACATTTCAAAGCTCTCATTTATATTCCCATTGAATGCTTGTTCAAGCTTTCGTGATTCTCCCTCACCAAAATCTCGTCCAAAATAATGGAAGTGGACGCCTATAGACAGCGAGGAAGATATAGAGGCAGAAGGACAAACCCCATTTGCTTCACCAGAGTTGAATACAATTATCGATCCTTGTGACTGCCTAAAAAAGAGCCTTTGTTTTTCCCTTCACCCTTCACTCTTCACTTTCCAACCTTTGAAAATTCATCGACATGAACAAATAAAATGCACTTTTTCATCGAAGTTGCAACAAATGGCTGAAACTTTGATTTTTCATCTACTTGTATGAATATTTTCTTCAGTACTATCACAGTTATTTAACTCAAGAAAAAAAAAAAATAAAATAAATTGCCTGAACTGCAAAGCGAAGAATTCACGAAAATTTGAAACTATCTTCATTGGGAGAGATTTGAAGACACGAAGTGTGAATGTAGTCATTAAAATTGTTTGAATGCAATTAGGGATGTGCAACTTTGTGCCATTGCTGAGAGCAGAACTGAAAACTAATTAAGTTCTAGTCCTGAGTTTACGTAGAGCAGTTGCTGTAATAGTGCGAGAAATCAGTTTCGTCAATTCATGATAATGTGTGCCTAAGTAATTCTGCGTTTCATAAAATTGCAGTCGAAATTTGAAAATCATTATAGTAATGAAGTTGTTTTCCAAGGGATCTTCATAATTCTTATGGGTTTCACTATTTTTTAAATAAAATCATAGAAAATTTCCCAAGTGCTGAAACAAACGTGAATTCTCGATACAGCTTTTTGAAATGTTAAAAGAAAACATCTTCACATTTATGAAGTGAATATTGAAAAAAAAAAATACTAAAATGACATTAATTTTTAAAAATATTTAAAATCTATAAAAACACTTTATTCAGAATAATTGTTAAAAATACTGAGAACTCATTAAAAAAATTGAAGGTCAGAGCATCAGATTATTAAAATATTCATTGCATTTAATAAAATTATTAGAAACATATGAGAAAACTAAAATGAAAACTGAAAATAATAGGAATCCCTAAAATACTGAAATTCTATGTAAATATTTTTGTCCAAAATTTATGGAAATACTAAAAATCTTTAAAACTTTTGATCCTAGAGCATCGAAGTCGGGAAAATCTGGGTAGAAATCGATCAAATTACTAGATAGTATGATTATATTTGTGAATAATGAAATAATACAACGTGAATTAAAATTTTCAAAAATCTGTGCAATACTTTAAATTCATGGAGATGCTGCTTTCTGATAATATTGTTGAAAACCTGAAAATTTCCAAAATTTTCGATTTCAGAGTATGAAATTCTTGAAATCGATAATATTAATGAAAATTAGAAAAAAACACTAGATATCGAGAACATAAAAAATCTAATTCAATTTTAATAAAATACTTAAAAATATAATAAAAATACTGTAAATACCAAAATAACTATTATTTTCGAAAATAATAGAAATCGATGAAAAACTGTGTTCTAGGAAATCCTTTGAAATACTAAAAATCTATTGTTGTTTGAAATTTAGAACATCGAATTCCTAAAGTTAACATATAAATTCACAAAAATACAAGAAATCTAGAAGAATATTAGAAATTTCATAAATGTTGATAAATATGAAAACGACTAAAAATAATAGAAATCTCCAAAATACTGAAATTTCATATGAATATTATTTGTTCAAAAATGTATGGAAATAATTAAAATCTATGTAACTTTTTATCCGAAAGCATTCGACTCTGAAAATCTATACAGGAATCCATGAAAATACTGAAGATTTGAATAGAATTTATAAATCTTGAAATAATAAAAAATAGTACAAAAAGAAGTATTAAAAATCTGTGAAATACTTGAAATCTTCAAAGATACTGGTTTCTAGAAATTTTTTTTAAATATCAAAAATTTCCAAAATTTTACACTCTCGGGTGTGAAATTCTAAAGATCTATATAACGATGATTTATTAAAAATACTAGATTTATCTTTAAAAAATCTAAAAAATCGTACTTAAGCTGCACAATTCTAAGAATGTAGAAAATACTTAAAATACTATAAATCAATAAAATACTGAAAAATTCATGTAGATACAATTTCCTTGGATAACTTGCTAAATACCTCTGAAACTATGGTTTCTAACATATAATTCTCTATTATGTTTATGAAAATTTTTATTAAGGCCAGAAAATGGACCAAACTTTAAAAATAATGAAAAAATATGATTAGTACTAAATGTACTGTAAATCTATTTAATGACAGTTACCTTTAAAAATACTATTTCTTGGAAAATCCTTTCAAATACTGAAAATCTAATAATTTCTGTATTCCAAATCATCGAATTCTCAAAACCTTCATGTGGCAATCTACAAAAATGCTAAAAATACGTAACAAAGCCAAAATATCCTAAAATTTTGTAAATAAAAGTAAATACGAAAAACATTCAAAATACTAGCTTTACATTAATATTAGATCATATTTTTTATTTTCATTTTCATTTTGAAGTTTTGTTTAGGAAATAATGCAAAATTTATAGCTAGGCTTTTCATACTTCAAAATGTCATGGAACATGTTGGTAACACTTTTTAATATATTTATTTATCGCTAAAAAGTTCTAGTAAAGTATACACTTTTCATGTCTGACTTAATATCTGAGCATACTACTTGCGTCATAATTACAATGTGCCACTGAGGTTTTTAATATCTCAATTTATTCAAGAATGATGCAAAATTCACATTAAGGTTTTTTTAGTATATGTTCTTTTCATGCCTGACATAATAGTTGAATACACTACTTATTTTCTAATAACATTGTGAAATTATGAATTTAAAAAATAAAATCGACGATGACAATAAAGAAATTATTTTAATGGTGTAGATACTGAAAAAACAAACAAATGTGATATTGTTATTTAATATCGAAAATGATACATTTTCAAAAAGTAAAAACTAAGCTTGCAAATAAATTTCCAGGATGTTATGATACTGTAATAAGTAGTAAAATATGATGTATCTTGATAAATAAGATAAAAATGAAGAAAATTGCAGTTATATTTTAAATGCTCATAAATTTGAGTGTTTTCAAAGTTTCATCAAGAACAGCAGTATGAATTTAAATTCTCTATTAACATCTAACGTTTATTTTTACACCGTTATAAAAGATAACTTAAAAAAATCGGAAAAAGATACAATTGTTATTCATCTGACGCGTCCAATTGCGGCCAAAAAGAGTTTTTCTCCATTCTTAAATGCTTTTATAGCGTGCAAAAGTTACGCGAGCTTACGAAAGTTTGAGAGAGTGTAAATGCTCTGGTATATTTTTACTTTCGCGTACTGCAAAGTTATGGTTCTTGGTTTAATGGAAACTGTTTATATTAACTCCGAGGAACGTCTTATCGGAGAAACTCTGCTTCTCGGATTGTCCTAAGGGAGTCACCAGCTTTCCTGAGGGCCTATTCATTTTCGGCCAAACTCGTAATCGCTCCAAGAACACGAACCTTAGTTTTCGGACTGTCGAAAAATTGTGATTTCCGGTAGATCATGAAAGTACTGGAGACAGTACGGAAATTCTTTTCAAATGATCAGTTTCTCGTCAACTTTTATAATTAATTTTATAATTTCCTGAAAATGGTTTTCAAAAAATGTATCCTCCTGATCACATTCTTTCTTCCTTTTTTTTCGATGGCCCAAATTTCAAATATTCTTTTTGTTAATTCTGTCATTTTTTTGTAAATCCTCGAAATTTCAATCATAGAAAATCTGTTGTCTTTTGCACTCTGCTCACTCTTGAAAGAATCAGAAATGTATTAATCATCAATAACAAAGTTATTCGATAGTTAAAAATACAAAACAATCTACATTTATGTTTAAATTTTTGCACATCCTGTATACTCTATAAACAAACGAAGTATCCTCAATTCCTAATAAATGTTGATGACTTCGTATAAAAATCCAACTCTGCAAAATAAAGATTCAAAAAGTTTCCATAACCTGTACTGAGCTATAAAAAAAAGGACGATAAAGTTGAGGGTAACGACTCCATGAAAAAAACTGTTATCGGAGAAATTTTTATAAGGTATTATAAAAAAGTGTATAACCTTCAATAGTTATAACTGTGTTGAAGACCATTATTTTTAAAAATTTATGTACATCATTTATATTAACAAAACATTGCTTCAATATAAAACATCAATTTAATTATTTATTTACCCTGCTTTGTTTATTATGTTTACAACATCAATAATCATTTTTGACAAGCTATGAGATTTTCAACAATTAATTTGGATGTTCATCATCAATGCGAGACAAAATACATAGAAGCTCAAAATATTTAATATATGTGGCTCGAAAATAAAAATAATATTGTTTAATTTCTTGAAGATTAAACATCCGCATTTGAAGATATTGAAAAATATTCGAATGAATTACAATGTAAAATGTAAGAAAGTTATATAATTTATTATTACATATAGTGCTATATACATATGGTAGACTGCATAAATCATTTTTATAAATTAATGTACACCATTCATATCAACAACATATTACTATAAACTAATACAAAAACATCAATCTAAATTATCTATTTTCCCTGCTTTGTTTATTATGTTTACAACATCAATAATCATTTTTGACAAGCTATGAGATTTTCAACAATTAATTTGGATGTTCATCATCAATGCGAGACAAAATACATAGAAGCTCAAAATATTTAATAAATGTGATGTAGCTCGAAAATAAAAATTGTTTCATTTCTTGAAGATTAAACATCCATATTTGAAGATATTGAAAAATATTCGAATGAATTACAATGTAAAATGTAAGAAAGTTATATTATTTATTATTGCATATTGTGTTATATGCATATGGTAGAATGCATAAAATATTTATTACATATTAATACATGTTCAAGTCTGAATATTTCTATCTTACTTCATAATATTGTTTATATTTTGTTTTGTTCACTCCATTTATTTTAATTTATTTAAAATCATTCTATTTTCTTTCATATTACTTTATTTCGTTCAAATTTTGTTACTCTGAAGGCATATTTTTTAGTTTCTTCTTCCCAATATTTGCCGATATATAAAAAATATGTTCCAAAATTGATCCAATGGTTCGTCACGTTATTATTTCAGCTCTCGTTCACGAATGACATTCGACTTTCCACAAATGGCAGTTTTGACATTGTCTCGATACTTTTCATGTATCGTCTATTCATGCTTGGTTTTATTGATAACGTCTGATATTGCGCATGTTATTCTACGCACAAAGAGAATTCAAAACGAATTTTTGTTCTGATTTGCAGGTGGGATGGCTGCGATTGAGCGACCAGACCATCCTTTCGATGAGCGAAAAAATGGTGATACAGTCGACCCGGTTTTCGGTCGACGTGAGCTACGTGAAAATCGAGAATCAGAGCTTTTTCCAAGATGACGAGTCCACTTGGAGCTTGCGAATTCTGTCACTCAAGGAAGCTGTATGTTGTTGTTGTTAGACTGTATAAAAAAATGTGTTATATTTTTTTTGGGAAAGTCATTACTTCGTGCACAAATGGAAAAATTTTAATTTTGGTGAATAGAATTCTTGTAAATAGACAGGATTCATCTCATACATGTAGGGAATTTTTTGAAAAAGGATTGGAAATGTGACATATTGGTAGAGAAAATTTTGTTTTCAAGATCTTATGAATTCTTGTGCAATATGGGAAAATTTTTTGTACGCACATAAGGAAAAATTCCAGGGGCGATGGAATGAAATTTCACATTGAGGGGCAAATTCAACTGTCAAATTTTTCTATCATCATGACATCTTAGGAATGGAATTGTAAGATCAAGATTTTACTTCTGAAAATATAGCATGTTACACATGGAATAATAACATCTCATTAAAACATCTATATGTATATATTTTCTCAGATACCATTGAAAAGAATTTCTCATATTGTTTGGAGTTTTCTGTATTTATTTCTAGAATTTGATGATTTAAGTGTTTTCATAGATTTTTGAGAAAATTATATCTATATTAAAGATATGTCATACTCAGGCTTCTCTTTTTAAAGTAATTCACGGACTGTTGTTATTTTTAGGATTTTCCATGTTTAATACTATTTATAACACTTTTAAGGATATTATTGTTTTTTGACATATTTCTTGCATTTTTGCAGATATTAGTTTTGAGAATTCGATGATACGGAATTCGAAAATTTTCAGTATTTACCAAATGCAATATTTACCAAGATAACTTGTATTTCATAAATTTCCAGCGTTTTTAGTATTTAACACAGATTTTCAGTTTTTGTACGGTTTGGATGATTTTCTGGCATACTCATGGAATATTTATATATAACTATTATATTAACGATTTCTGTGTTTGGGGATTCAATGTTTCATAGATATTTAGTAATTTAATTGCTTTCAAAGTAAACCATATCTACATGGATTTTCAGTATTTTATTGATTTCTAGTATTTTTGGTATTTTTTAGAATTTTAGATTCTTCGTATTTATAACAATGAAGTAGGACTGTTTAAATGCTTTTTAAAGAGAAATCCAATATTGTCAAAAATTCTAATATAGATCTCTAGAATTCAATACTCGACAGTCTGAAATTTCGGACATTTTAAATACTTTAAAAATTGTTCAGAACCCAGTATTTTTATAAATTTTAAGTATTTTATAATTTTGTAGTATTTTGATGGATACATATGCAAATTTTCAGGGTTGGATGCCTGAGGATTTCAAGTTTTATAGATTTTTTTTACTTCCATGTATTTTTTGTATATTCATATCAAACTTCAGTGCTGTAAAGATTTCTATTATTTTCAGTCTTTTTCATATTTTCCAACATTCGTGGAGTTTCGTAATATTTTTTTAATATTCTTCTCTTCTAGATTTCTAATATTTTTATAGATGGCTGTTAAAATTTTAAGAATCCGGTGTTCTAAATGTCAAATAACGAAAGATTCTTAGTTTCTCAAACAATTTTCCAGAACACAGTTTTTTCGTTGATTTCTAGAATTCTCTAAAATTCTAGTTTCTTCGGTATTGACAGTATTTTTTATATTTTTCAGTATTTGTCAAATGTTGTAGGATTTTCTGGGTTCTCCATAGATATTTAGTATTTTTATAAAAATTTCAATACAGATTTCTAGAACTTCATACTCTAATGTCGAAAATTTTAGAAAGTTTTAGGTATTTCAATAAATTTATTAGAAAGCAGTATCTCCGTAAATTCAAAGTATTTCACAGATCTCTCAAAATTTTTATTTTTTTTTATTATTTCGTTATCCACTCATTTCATTGAATTCTTCAGTAATTTTATTGATTTCTATGTAGATTTTCTGAATTGGATGCTTAAGGATAAAAATTTTCAAAGATTTTTAATATTTCGATTAATTTTGGGAAAGATATCTACATAAAATATCTGTTTTTCAAGAATTTTTGATATTTTCAGTCTTTTTCATATTTTGCAGCATGTATGGAATTTCATAGTATTCTTCTAGATTTCCTATATTTTGATCAATCGGTATGTAAATTTTCAGAATTTGGTGGTCTTAACTCCAATGTTTTTTAAATTCTTTTTTTTCTAGTGTTTCAAAGAATCTTGTTTTT
Organism: Platygaster robiniae; assembly: GCA_028476575.1. Classification (NCBI taxonomy): domain Eukaryota; kingdom Metazoa; phylum Arthropoda; class Insecta; order Hymenoptera; family Platygastridae; genus Platygaster; species Platygaster robiniae. The sequence continues at coordinate 1,967,075 of CM052022.1, forward strand.
ACAGTATTCATCATATTTTTTGAATATTCATAAAATTTGAATGATTTTTTGATATTTCCATTGATTTCTACATAAATTTTTAAAACGAGATGCTCTAGGATTCAAAGTTTTTTAAATTATTGATAAATAAATGAACTATTAAGAAAATTTTATTCTCTTACATTTCATGTACCAACTTATAGATTTGTTGTATTTTTCAGCACTCGTAAAATTTTACATTATTTTCTAGTTCTTTCATCAAATCCTAAATAGATTTCTATAATTCAATACTCACAACCAGGGGTACAAAATAAATATACTGCTCTCTCACTTTCAATATCCCTAAAAAATTTCGATTTTTCTTTTTTTTTCAGTGTAGTTTCAATTCCTACGTGGTTGAATTGAATTTTAATCTTTCCCTCTTCTTCAATTTCCGAATAAATTTCTCAACATTCAGAGCATGAAGAGCAAAAGCACAAAAGATGTAGAAAATAATGCATTATTATTTTAATCCTGCAAAACAAGAACCAAAATTCAACAATATGTTTAGATATACTAAAATTATCTGCTACTAAAGTTTACAAGTACTAAGTTTCACAGACTTTGCTTTTTTTTATTGTGAACACGATGAAAACGGCATACAAGCTTTCAAAAAAATGAACAAGATTGCTACACTTCAACTTTACCTTGATCGGAATTTCGCTCTGGTCTGAACTCGCAAAGCAAGTCCTTAACACTCACGACACGTATTCCTCTGGCCAATATCTAGTTTTTTATACATGTTCAGAATTTCGCGGACAAGCATGAAAAGATTACGAGTCGCGGTTAAAGCTCGTAAAATAAAACTGTGTTTGACTTTTTCAAAAGATCTTCGAGAACTTGATAAAAGTAAAAACTACAAAAATAATTGATTACTCAATTTTTTCAGTTTGGTATATTATACACGCGGTTCTATACATTTTTTGAATTTTACAGACTTATTGGCAATCGTTGAAATTTTTAATTTATGTATCTTAATTTTTGGAATTTTGGATTTGCAACTTTCTGGGTTTAGTGAAAATTTTTCCAGATTGTCATTGAAAAATTAAAAAACTTCATCATTCATATTTCGAAAAAAAAAATGATTCTCCTCGAAAATACGTCTTCCTTTGCTCATGGGTATGAATTTTACTTAAAACTGTGAATTCTGTATTTTCCTTGATATTGATTTATTTTAACCCATGTATATAACAAACTGGGCAGCTTTGCACCCAATTTCATCCGAGGTGCTCGAGCTGCTGCAATTTATGCTCGTTTATATCTCATTCTTGAATTAAGGAACGCTCTCAACTCACGCGTACTGCCTTATCAATGCGCAGTTTGGCAAGAAAGAACGTGCGAATTTCCCAAGTAGATGAAACGAATAAATCTTCTGCTAAATAAAAAATTGCACCTCGAGATACTTTTTCTACTTCGGAAGGTTTTGAACTAAATTCCATATGATAAAGGTTTGAAATTTCTAGGAATTTGAAAAAAAAATCAAGAGTCTGGAAATCTCAAAATTCAGGACACCAGCAATATTAAGAAATTTGAGAAAATTTACATTCAGAATAAGTTTTCTTGATTTAAAGGATACAAAAAACCTCGATTGTAAAATAAATTCTAAAAGTTCATGAAAGATCATTAGGTTCTTTTTCCACATTTGTACAAAACAAGCTTTTTATCACAACAATATCTATATTTTAAATAACTTTATTTTTATCAGGACCGTGGATGCTACATGTGCCAACTCAATACCAGCCCAATGCTCAGTCAAATCGGCTGCATCGATGTTCTTGGTAGGATTTTTTCCTCAAAATTATTCATGAACCAATCAAAAATTTTGAAGCAATGGAAAACTCAGATTCCTCGCGAAATTCTGAGACGATATTTCCTTTTCCATTTTTCCAAAAACTCAAAACTAACGAAGTTACAAGCGATTGAAATTACGAGCGCTGTATCAATGAAAGCGCTCATCGACTCCGCCCACATTTCAAAAGGTGCGCTCTCATTGGTCCAGCGCTCACATATTCAATCGTTCATATCTCCGTTAATATTTATTTTTCACCAATATGACAAAGGAAAAATCGTCTCCGAATTCAGCAAAGAATCCAAATTCCTCAAATTCTCGCCAAATTATTATTAAAATTCCTGGGGTGCCGGATTTAAATTGTTTGTCTCATTTTCATTGATTTGTCTTTTCTCGCGAACGTCTCAACGAGGAGAAAAGGAAGAGGCTCGGGTCCCTCGAAATTTACATTTCAAATTCCTTGGGTTGCGGTCCTGCTTAATAGTTTGGCTTCGTCCCTTTCAGAGTGCGTTTTTTGTATTCATAGTTTCTCCTGATATACTGGTGAACGGAACTTCAGGGGGCGAGGTTTCCGTCGCGGAAGGAGAAAACGCAACTCTGGCTTGCAAGACCTCCGGACGGCCTACCCCGAGAGTCCAATGGCGCTCGGAGAAAGAAAAGTCCATTCTCGCAAGCGAGCAGTTTGAAAAACAGAGACAAGGTGAACACGATCATAAACTCGCAGTTACAAAAAAAAAGAGAGCGATATGCCAGGAAAATTTGTGTACATTCGTTTTGGATGCGCAGGGACTTTGTGGAGAAAAATTTTTATGGGAGGGGGGGGGGGAGAAGAAATTTGAATGGTAGAAGGGTGAAATTTTAATTTAATATCATAGAAAATTATTTTTCATGCTTAAGAGGTTGCATTTTTCTGAAAAGTATCACAATATCTCTGTATTTATACAGTTTTGAGGATTGTCTCATATTTGTGTAGATTTCTTTACTTGATGCTTTAGCATTCGAAGTTGATGGATATTTGGTGTTTAAATATATTTTTTGAATTTACATTGTTTTTTGTGGAATTGTGAGTAATTTTGGTAGTTCACGTATTTTTTAGTATTTATAAATTTTGTAGGTTTTCGTAATATTTTTATTTATGTATTGTATTTTTATGGATTTCTGGGTTTGTATTATTGGTAGTACTTTCATAGATTTTTCAGGAAACAGTATCTTCATCGATTTTTGGTAAGTTGAAAGAATAAATTCGAAGGATTTTCTTGTATTTTCATGAATTTCTATGAATATTTTCAGAATTGGATTTGGGATTTAAAAAAATACGTGATATTTTTTAGAAAGTTTTATCTCAGTAATTAATAGAATTTTGTAGTCTCCTTTTTTAGTATTTTTTACAGCATTGATAAATTTTGATAGAATTTTCCTGTATATCTATCGATGTCTTGAACTGGATACTCAAGAATTCAAAAATTTTATAGATTCCAAATAGATTTTTCAGAAAATAGTATTTTTTCATCTATTCCTCGTATTTGATGAACTTCTAGTACTTAAACATTTTTTTGGTATTCATACATGTGGAAGGTTTCCTTGGTTTTTTTTTAAATTTCTGTACAGATTCTCCATATGTTATGCTGCAAAATTCAAAGTTAAGGAAATTTTGAAGTATTTTGGTAAATTGTTGAAAAAATAATATTTACATAGATTTTAAGGTGTTTTATGAGTTAGTGGTATTTTTGGCATTTTACTTATTTGACAATATTAACAGAACTCTGTCGTGTTTTCTAATAGTTTTATATTTTTTCATATTTTTATTGATCTCTCACTAGATGTAAAGAGTTTGATGCTCTGGATTTTACAGTTCGATAGATTGTCAGTAATTCGATGGATTTTTCAGGAAATAGTATCTCCATTGATTTTAGGTAAATTTAAAGAATAATTCAAAGGATTTTCCGGTATTTTTATGAATTTCTATGAATATTTTCAGAATTCAATGTGGGATTAAAAAAAAATACATTGTATTTTGTAGAAAATTTTATCTCTGCAATAAATAGAATTTCGTAGTTTCCTAGTATTTTTCTAGTATTTTTCACAGCATTGATGAATGTTGATAAAATTATCCTGCGTTTCTATAGGTTTCTTGAACTTGATGCTCTAGAATTCAAATTTTTAATAATTCCAAATGTAGTAATAGATTTTTCAGAAAAAAGTATTTTGTCATCAATTTCTCGTATTTTATAAACTTCTAGAACTTGTAATATTTTTTTGGTATTCATACATATGGAAGGTTTCCTTGGTTTTTTGAAGAATATCTGTATACTTTTTTCAAATTTAATGCTGCAAAGTTCAGAGTGAAGAAAATTTATTGGTATTTTCGTAGATTTTTGAGTTAATTATATTTATATAAATTAATAATGTTTTGTCGATTTCTGGTATTTTTGCTATTTTACGTATTTTTTATTATTTATGGAATTTGGTCGGGTTTTCTAGTAGTTTTATAGTTTTTTCCTCTTTCTATGAATTTTCAAGTAGATATGGAAAAGTTGATGCTCTTGAATTCAAAGTTCAATGAATAGTCAGTGTTTCGATAAATTTTTCGGGAACCAGTATCTTCATTGATTTTAAGTATATTTCATAAATAATTTGAAGGATTTTCTGGTATTTTTATGGATTACTATGCATATTTTCAGAATTTGATTATCTAAGATTCCTAGTCTTATAGTTTCATAGTATTTTTATAGACTTTAGGAAAATATTATCCATACGATTAATAGTATTTCATAATTCTCTAGTATTTTTAGCATATTTCATATTTTCCAATATATTTGAAAATTTTAGTGTAATTTACCAGCATTTCTATAAATTTCTAGAATTTGCTGATATTCAGATAAATTCCTTGTGTATCATGGACTTATGGTACTTTTGGTAGGTTAGTTTTATTAATTTTAATGAATATTTTCAGAATTTGATAGTGTACAATAGGATGGAAGGTCTTATATATTTTTAGTATTTTTATGTACTTCAAGAAAGTCGTATCTTTACGATTTATTGTATTTCATAGTTATATATTATTTTTGACATATTTCCTTTCTTCTAGTATATATTTATAAATTATAATAGCATTTTCCAATATTTCAATAAATTTCGGGAATTCGATTATTTAGAATTTAAATTCTCAAAGTTTTTTAATATCATCAAAAATTTAACGAAAAAATTATTCTGATAGATTTGTTATATTTCATAGACTTCTAGTACTTTTATTATTTTTTAGATTTCTGCACTGCAAAGATTTTAAGAATTTTCGCAAAAAAAAATTTCTCAATGATATATATTTACAATCTTACATGTATTTCTGGTATTTTTCTTATTTCTTGGTTTTTCTATAAATTTTGCAGGATTTTCTAATATTTCTCGAGATAATATTTCTAATATTTGCATACATCGCTATATAGATCCATTATAACCATTTTTCTATAGTTCAAATTTTCATAGATTTTCAGTGTATTGATAAATTTTACAGACAGCAGTATCTTCATTAATTTTTATTATCTACTTCTTGTATTTTCCACATTTTGTCAGTGTTTTTATGATTTCAAAATTTTTTTTTTATTTTTACGATTTTCTATATTGATTTCTATAATCCAATGCTCTGGGAATCAAAATTTCACAGAAATGCAACGTCTTCGTAGATTTGTGTACATATTCTGTAGTTTAAAATTTTTTCACGTACTTTCACAATATTCTCATGTGCATTCAAGTTTTCCAAATTTTCCTATATTTTTCGCAAGTTGCGGTATTTTTCTGAAGAAAAATTTGAACAGTAAAAAAAATAAAAGCAAAACTCAAATACTACTGAAACATGGAACGAAAAAACTTGGAAATCAGGAAATAATTTATAATAACAGTATTTCAGAGATCCTTAGTCAAATGTTCTAGAAATCGTAAGTCAATGTTTCGCTTTTAATTGTGCTTACATAATTATCCATTTACACTGTCTGAAAGCTCATAAATTATCATATTATTGCAAAAATCTTCTAGATATATGAATTTACAGAACGTATTTCACACACAATTCACAGAAAAATCAACATGTTTATTTTCATTTTCAAAATTATAGCTTCACTTTCGATGTAATTATTTACATGACAAGAAAAATTATCCTTTGCCAAACAAATTGGGTTCCTTATTTAATTATTTTCTCTAGAAAAAATATCACCTGACATCTTTTAAAATGAAAAATTTATTTTCCAAACAATCACACTGAAAAAACTTTTTCTCTTAAAAGCCTTAAAAAATTCAGAAACTTTATATTATTTAGCTTCGAAATTCTTGTCAGTTACAAACATTTCATTTTAATTACAAGGAGATGCTTTCATATAGATTATTTTTGTTTCAATCAGGAGGAAAATTCGAGAAAATCGCTGTTCACAACGGATCGCAATTACATTTTTTCGGCGTTCACCGAGAACAAATGGGCGTATACTTTTGCATAGCCAGTAATGACGTTCCTCCAGCAGTAAGCCGCAGGATTAGGCTGAGCGTCAATTGTGAGTATTCGCATGAGCAAGCAAACATAAATTAGTACGGGTCAGTTCTCAGGAAGCGATTACGTTCTGCTTCTAGAATTTAGGTTCCAGTCATAAGGAATTATGGAAGGTCATTTAAATCAAAAAATTAGAAGTTTCCTTGACACAGAAATTATGTTGCAAACTATTTATTAGGGATTGAATTCTAAAGATTCTGATTGTCAGGAATTTTTTTTTGTTTTTGAACACAAATCAGAAGAAAGGGAAAAGCATTGAAGATCACCAAAACCATAGTCACTGAAAGTGCAATGTCATTAAGAATGAGCAAGTTATAAAGTTAAAAAACTACTTTTTCAACATTCTTTATTTACATCCTATTCAAAATTAGCATTGATGGCGAAAGCTCAAGTTTGTTTGAACCAAAAACGAAAGAATGATCAACTTTGCTTCTGGGCAATTTACGAGATTCCCACTGAGCATTTTGCCGATTCGTTTATTTTTCTGCAAAGTGAAACTCGTTCACTCGTTACTCGCCCAAAATTTCAATAATACTGTTACAAACTTCCGGAGTGAGTTCGGTAACAAGCGAGTTTGGACGCGACGGATCGTCCGGAACCACGAATCAAGGGAACCAAAAAAGCTTAGTTTCTGAATCTTGGTTAAACAGAGAGAAATGAGAACTGGTTCAAACCTTTTTCACGCCATTTTTTTATTTAAGCTTTATTTTTTTTTTTCTTTTGGGCGACTACAGAGTTCTTTAGTCGAAAGTTTAGTAATGGTTTTTTTAATAGATGCTTGGATATTGGTTTTATAACGAACACTTTTAACATGGTTTTTCAATATTAGAACTAGAATTTTATTAACAATAATTAAATAATTTAAGAGAAAAATTACGAAATCGATGTTGAACCTGAATTTGAAAAAGCAAGTAATTTCTACTAATTATAGAAAATGTTGTTTTGTTGGTAGTTATTCATTATGAAAAACCTGACTATTGAATTTTATACTTTGTTCAAATTTTTATGAAGCTTTTTTTCTTTACCAAGCAACCTTTTTATTTTCCTTTTTTATGGTATTTCAAAATCAATGAAAATTTTGAAGCTTAAGTATATATTTAACATATTTGTTACACAATTTACTGTATTTATACATCAATAAAAAGTTGTAACAAAGTATACACTTTCATGGCTGACTTGATATCTGATTATACTACTTAAGTCATTCTTAAACTCTATCAATGAGATTTTGAATTTCGGAAGTTATTGATGCATAATGCGAAATTTACATAAAGGATGTTTTCTCGTATTACCGAAATTTCAAATATCGTATCAAAGCATGCATTTTTTATGTCTGACTAAATGGCTGAGTATACTACTTATGCTCTGATCACATAGGGCAATAATAAAAATTTTAAATTAATCAGTTCGTCAGGAATTGAGTCTAATTTTTTTCAACATATTGTGAAATATTTATACATCAACTACAAGTTTTGCTGTATTTATACTTACATTATTCATATAAGAAATACACTATATAATATAAAATACTTATGTTAATTTGAACGTACTAATTGTATAATCCATGCATTTATACATACATTAAACAATACTAAATTAATAAATTTTTGTTGTTGTTATATTTTAATGGAAGATTTTGGTCAGGCATGTATTTTCCATATCTGACTTAATATCTGACTAAATTACTTACATCATGATTTTACTGTTTTACTGTGTAACTAAAGTTTTGAATGTCCGATATCCTTGAAGATTAATACAAAATTTTGGTAAAGATGAATTTGGTAAGGGGTTTATTTTCCATGCCTGACGTAATATCTGACTATACTACCAAAGTCATTATACAAAGAACAATACCAAAGATTTTACTGTGTCACTGAAGTTTTGTATTCCTGAAATCATTGAAGAAAAATACTATAATATAATATAAATACTATATTCACTTTAGAGTTTATTTAGTTTCATTCAGGAGGTACAAGCTTATAAGTAAAATGCATATTGAAGATTTTTGGGAGCGCCACCTGATGCTTCCGATAGAAGCTAACGCTCTCAGTAAAAGGTTTCGAGGGAAACGCAAGAGAAGAATGGTGACGAGCGAAGCGCAGGTAATAGGAGGAAGTTAGGGGAAGTCTTCGGGAACTGAAATTTACCTTGACGGGAATGTGTGGAAAGTTGCGGAGAAGGTGTTTTCTGTACAAATAAAAAAAAAAACATTTTTTTTTAAATATGTAAACTTGCAAAATGGGAGTCTTCTATACTCAAGAAAAAAAATTTTTTGAAGTAGCAAAAAGGGAGTCTTCTATACTAAAAAAACAAAAATTTTCGAATTTGCAAAGGGGGAACTCTTCTATACAAAGAAATAAAAAAAAAACATATTCAAATTTGCAGGGGGGGAGTCTTCTATAGAATGAACGAAAAAAAAAATATTCAAAGTGGCAAAGAGAGTCTTACATACAAAAAAAAAAATTACCAAAATTGCAAAGGGAAAAGGAAGTCTTTTATACAAAAAAAAAAAAAAAAAAATTTCAAAGTTACAAAGAAGGAGTCTTCCATAAATAAAAAAAAAACTTCCAAAGTTGCAAGAGGGAAGTCTTCCATACAAAAAAAAAAAAAATCATCGAAATTGCAGAGGCAATCTTCTATAATGAAAAAAAAAATTTTCAAAGTTGCAAAGCAGGGGGGGAGTCTTCTATACTAAAAAAAAAACAACTATCAAAATTGCAAAGGGGGGAGTCTTGTATAAAAAAAAAAAACATTTTCAAAGTTGGGTGTCTTCTATACTAAAAAAAAAAAATTATCAAAATTGCAAAGGGGGGAATCTTTTATAAAACAAAAAAAAATTATCAAAATTGCAAAGGGGGGAGTCTTCTATACTAAAAAAATAAAAATTATCAAAATTGCAAAGGGGGGTCTTCTAAAAAAACAAAAAAAATCATCAAAATCGCAAAGGGGGGAGTCTTCTGTACTTAAAAAAAAAAAAATTCAAAGTTGCAGAGGGGGAAGTCTTCTATCGAAAAAAAAAAAAATTTTCAAAGTTGCAAAAGGGGGAGTCTTCTATACTAAAAAAAAAAATTTTCAAATTTGCAAAGGGGGAAGTCTTCTAAAAAAAAAAAAAAAAATTCTCATAATTGCAAAGGGGAGAGTCTTCTATACTAAAAAAAAAAAATTTTCAAAGTTGCAAAGGGGGGAGTTTTCTATAAAAAAAAAAAAATTTCAAAATTGCAAAGGGCGAAGTCTTCTATACTAAAAAAAAAAAATTTTCAAAGTTGCGAAGAGCGGAGTCTTGATTAAAAAAAAAAAAACATTTTCAAAGTTGGGTGTCTTCTATACTAAAAAAAAATAATTCTCAAAATTGCAAAGGGGGGAGTCTTCTATAAAAAAAAAAAAAAATTTCGAAATTGCAAAGGGGGGAGTCTTCTATACTAACAAAAAAAAATTTTCAAAGTTGCAAAGGGGGGGTCTTCTATAAAAAAAAAAAAATTCCCAAAGTTGGAAAGGGGGCGTCCTCTATAAAAAAAAAAAATTTTCAAAATTGCAAAGGGGGGAGTCTTCTATACTAAAAAAAAAAATCATCAAAATTGCAAAGGGGGGGTCTTCTATAAAAAAAAAAAAATTCCCAAAGTTGGAAAGGGGGCGTCCTCTATAAAAAAAAAAAATTTTCAAAATTGCAAAGGGGGGAGTCTTCTATACTAAAAAAAAATAATTCTCAAAATTGCAAAGGGGGGAGTCTTCTATAAAAAAAAAAAAAAATTTTCAAAATTGCAAAGGGGGGAGTCTTCTATCAAAAAAAAAAAAAATTTTCAAAATTGCAAAGGGGGGAGTCTTCTATCAAAAAAAAAAAAAATTCTCAGAATTGCGAAGGGGAGAGAGAGTCTTCCATAAAAAAAAAAAAAAATTTTCAAAGTTGCAAAGGGGGGAGTCTTCTATAAAAAAAAAAAAAAAAATTTTCAAAGTTGCAAAGGGGGGAGTCTACTATAAAAAAAAAATAAATTTTCAAAGTTGCAAAGGAGAGAGTCTTCTATCAAAAAATAAAAAAATTTTTCAAATTGCAAAGGGGGGTCTTCTATAAAATAAAAAAAAAAATTTTCAAAGTTGCAAAGGGGGGAGTCTTCTATAAAAAAAAAAAAAATTTTTTAAAGTGCAAAGGGGGGAGTCTTCTATACTAAAAAAAAAAAAATTTTCAAAGTTGCAAAGGTGGGAGGGAGTCTTCTATCAAAAAAAAAAAAATCATCAAAATTGCAAAGGGGGGAGTCTTCTATAAAAAAAAAAAAAATTTTTTAAATTGCAAAGGGGGGAGTCTTCTATACTAAAAAAAAAAAAATTCTCAAAATTGCAAAGGGGGGAGTCTGCTATAAAAAAAAAAAAACAATTTTCAAAGTTGCAAAGGGGGGAGTCTTCTATCAAAAAAAAAAAAAATTTTCAAAATTGCAAAGGGGGGTCTTCTATAAAAAAAAAAAATTCCCAAAGTTGGGAAAGGGTCTTCTATACTAAAGAAAAAAAAATTTTCAAAGATGCAAAGGGGGGAGTCTTCTATAAAAAAAAAAAAAAAAAATTTTTAAAGTTGCGAAGGGGGGAGGGGTCTACTATAAAAAAAAAAAAAATTTTTTAAATAGCATAGGGGGGAGTCTTCTATACTAAAAAAAAAAAAATTCTCAAAATTGCAAAGGGGGGTGGGTCTTCTATAAAAAAAAAAAAAAAATTCCCAAAGTTGGAAAGGGGGGAGTCTTCTATAAAAAAAAAAAAAAATTTTTCAAATTGCAAAGGGGGGTGGGTCTTCTATAAAAAAAAAAAAAAAATTCCCAAAGTTGGAAAGGGGGGAGTCTTCTATAAAAAAAAAAAAAAATTCCCAAAGTTGGAAAGGGGGGAGTCTTCTATAAAAAAAAAAAAAAATTTTTCAAATTGCAAAGGGGGGAGTCTTCTACACTAAAAAAAAAAAAATTCTCAAAATTGCAAAGGGGGGGTCTTCTATAAAAAAAAAAAAATTCCCAAAGTTGGAAAGGGGGCGTCCTCTATAAAAAAAAAAAATTTTCAAAATTGCAAAGGGGGGAGTCTTCTATACTAAAAAAAAATAATTCTCAAAATTGCAAAGGGGAGAGTCTTCTATAAAAAAAAAAAAAATTTCGAAATTGCAAAGGGGGGAGTCTTCTATACTAAAAAAAAAAATCATCAAAATTGCAAAGGGGGGAGTCTTCTATAAAAAAAAAAAAAAAATTCCCAAAGTTGGAAAGGGGGGAGTCTTCTATAAAAAAAAAAAAAATTTTCAAAGTTGCAAAGGGGGGAGTCTTCTATAAAAAAAAAAAAAAATTTTCAAAGTTGCAAAGGGGAGAGTCTACTATAATAAAAAAAAAATTTTCAAAATTGCAAAGGGGGGAGTCTTCTATAAAAAAAAAAAAAATTTTCAAAATTGCAAAGGGGGGAGTCTTCTATAAAAAAAAAAAAAATTTTTTAAATTGCAAAGGGAGGAGTCTTCTATAAAAAAAAAAAAAATTTTTTAAATTGCAAAGGGGGGAGTCATCTATACTAAAAAAAAAAAATTCTCAAAATTGCAAAGGGGGGAGTCTTCTATACTAAAAAAAAAAAATTTTCAAAGTTGCAAAGGGGGGAGTCTTCCATCAAAAAAAAAAAAAATTTTCAAAATTGCAAAGGGGGGAGTCTTTTATCAAAAAAAAAAAATTCTCAAAATTGCAAAGGGGGGAGTCTTCTATAAAAAAAAAAAAATTTTCAAAGTTGCAAAGGGGGGAGTCTTCTATCAAAAAAAAAAAAAATTTTTTAAATTGCGAAGGGGGGAGTCTTCTACACTAAAAAAAAAAAAATTCTCAAAATTGCAAAGGGGGGAGTCTTCTATACTAAAAAAAAAAAAATTCTCAAAATTGCAAAGGGGGGAGTCTTCTATAAAAAAAAAAAAAATTTTCAAAGTTGCAAAGGGGGGAGTCTTCTATAAAAAAAAAAAAAAAATTTTCAAAATTGCATAGGGGGGAGTCTTTTATCAAAAAAAAAAAAAATCATCAAAATTGCAAAGGGGGGAGCCTTCTATAAAAAAAAAAAAAAATTTTTTAAATTGCAAAGGGGGGAGTCTTCTATAAAAAAAAAAAAAAAATTTTCAAAGTTGCAAAGGGGAGAGTCTACTATAATAAAAAAAAAATTTTCAAAATTGCAAAGGGGGGAGTCTTCTATACTAAAAAAAAAAAAATTCTCAAAATTGCAAAGGGGGGATTTATCAAAAAAAAAAAATTTTCAAAGTTGCAAAGGGGGGAGTCTTCTATAAAAAAAAAAAAATTCTCAAAATTGCAAAGGGGGGAGTCTTCTATAAAAAAAAAAAAAATTTTTTAAATTGCAAAGGGGGGAGTCATCTATACTAAAAAAAAAAAATTCTCAAAATTGCAAAGGGGGGAGTCTTCTATACTAAAAAAAAAAAATTTTCAAAGTTGCAAAGGGGGGTCTTCTATACTAAAAAAAAAAAATTTTCAAAGTTGCAAAGGGGGGAGTCTTCCATCAAAAAAAAAAAAAATTTTCAAAGTTGCAAAGGGGGGTCTTCTATACTAAAAAAAAAAAATTTTCAAAGTTGCAAAGGGGGGAGTCTTCCATCAAAAAAAAAAAAAATTTTCAAAATTGCAAAGGGGGGAGTCTTTTATCAAAAAAAAAAAAATTCTCAAAATTGCAAAGGGGGAAGTCTTCTATAAAAAAAAAAAAATTTTCAAAGTTGCAAAGGGGGGAGTCTTCTATCAAAAAAAAAAAAAATTTTTTAAATTGCGAAGGGGGGAGTCTTCTACACTAAAAAAAAAAAAATTCTCAAAATTGCAAAGGGGGGAGTCTTCTATACTAAAAAAAAAAAAATTCTCAAAATTGCAAAGGGGGGAGTCTTCTATAAAAAAAAAAAAAATTTTCAAAGTTGCAAAGGGGGGAGTCTTCTATAAAAAAAAAAAAAAAATTTTCAAAATTGCATAGGGGGGAGTCTTTTATCAAAAAAAAAAAAAATCATCAAAATTGCAAAGGGGGGAGCCTTCTATAAAAAAAAAAAAAAATTTTCAAAGTTGCAAAGGGGGGTCTTCTTCACTAAAAAAAAAAAATTTTCAAAGTTGCAAAGGCGGGAGGGAGTCTTCTATCAAAAAAAAAAAAAATCATCAAAATTGCAAAGGGGGGAGTCTTCTATAAAAAAAAAAAAAATTTCCAAAGTTGCAAAGGGGGGAGTCATCTATAAAAAAAAAAAAAAATTCTCAAAATTGCAAAGGGGGGTCTTCTATAAAAAAAAAAAAAAAAATTTTCAAAGTTGCAAAGGGGGGAGTCTTCTATAAAAAAAAAAAAAATTTTTTAAAGTTGCAAAGGGGGGAGTCTTCTATAAAAAAAAAAAAAAATCATTAAAATTGCAAAGGGGGAGTCTTGTATACTAAAAAAAAAAAAATTTTCAAAGTTGCAAAGGGGGGAGTCTTTTATAAAAAAAAAAAAAAATGTCCAATGTTGCAAAAGGGGGAGTCTTCTATAAAAAAAAAAAATTTCTTCAGTTGGAAAGAGGGGAGTCTTCCATACAAAAAAAAAAAAATTTTTTTAATTTCAAAAGTGGGAGTCTTGTATACCAAAAAAAAAATTTTTTTAATTGAAAATGGGGAGTCTTCTATACTGAAAAAAAAAAATTTTTCAAAATGCAAAGGGAGAGTCTTCTATACAAAAAAAAAAAAAATTTTTAAAGTTGCAAAGGGGCTAGTTTTTTTTATATGATGAAAAAAAAATTCTTAAACTCGCATAGGGGTGTTGGTCTTATATACTAAAAAAAAAGAAAATTCTCAAAGTTGCAAAGGTCTTCTATACGATGAAAAAAATTTCCTAAGCATTAGTAAAAATTGCATATTCTACTTCTATTTTCACAAAATTTTAGTGCAACTTGCATTTTTATGTCCAACTTAATAGTCAGCTATACTACCTATATTATATTACACTCTTACCTAATATTTCAATTTCTCAGGTCACATACAAATAACTGTATTTGGTATTCTCCTCAACTTTAACCTAATGAGTCATAAGGATGAAAAATCATGAATAATCAAAAAACTTGGATGGTTGCTACAAATTTTATTCTACAACAAATTACAAAGAACTGAATTTTTTGATCTATTAGAAAATCCCCTTGGATTATTTCAAGTCATTCTCCATTTAATTCTTTATCCATTTATTCTTAATTTTATACATTATTCTTTAATTTTTCTTCGCAGAAATTCAAAAGAAATGAAATATAAATTCAATGAACGTTGAATGAATGAAATGAAACATGAATGAAAAACAAATGAACGTATAAGTGATTGATTAAAAACTGTATTGAGAGCTTCAATTCTTATATTGAAATTCTAAACTCGCTGTTTTTCCACTGAAGCTTGCACAGTTCAAAACTTAACAACAATTCGCAGTCTTGATGCAAAAATATAGAATATGTTGTAATCCTTGGTGTTCTTTCCAGTTCCTCCTACTGTAAAAACGACGAATGAGTTGCTGGGTAGCCCTTTGGGAATGGAAGTAACTTTAGTATGTTACATCGAAGCTTACCCGAAGACAATAAACTTGTGGCGAAAAGAAAATCAAGTCATCATGACAGGGTACAAAATCATTATTATTTATTCAAGTACATATTCTCAGAAATAATGATATTTAGTAACAAAATATTCGATTCTCGTAATTTATTTCAGCGAAAAATATGATTAAATTTTCTATAACATAAAAAGAATAACGAATAATTATTTTTAATATTGCAAAATCTTGATAGAAAGTTTTGAAACATATCCTTTTAGAACATTCCTTTTACATGTGTAACAATAACTTTATTCCCAGGGAAAGATGCGAAATAAAGGAAACTCCACATATGGAAGAGAAGTGGAAAACAACTATCGAACTCAAAATTTGGCAGCTCAAAAAGTTGGACCTTGGGGAGTACTCGTGTTCAGCGAAATCAAGTATGGGTGAAGCAGAGGCAAAGATTCGATTACATGGTCAGTCTTTCAACATTTATTTAGGTCAAATCATGTGTTTGCCTTCAGTATGTAATGAAAGATTTTCTCAGGGGTGTAGCAAGGAAATTTTACATGGAGGGGAAACTTAAATGTCAAAAGAGTCAATATCTATTTATTTTAAATATGTTTCAATAAATATTTATTCTAGGATCATTATATCTTAGAAACTGATTCGCAAGCTCAAACTTTTATTTTTTAGAATATGTCACTTTCCATACAAAATTACAATATCATTTTTCAGTAGTTTTTTTTCAGTAAGTGAACCATTTAAAGGATTATCTGATATTTGTAAGAATTTTACACATTGATTTCTAGAATTTGAAGCTACATGATTCAAGGTTTTATAGATTTTTAGTGTTTTCATAGGTTGTTTCGAAAATTTTATCTGCGTACATTTAAGGCATTTGAAACTCTAGTTTGCTTTTTTAAGGTATTTCATGGAGTGCTAGTTATTTTAGGATTTTTAGGTCTAGATATATGATGACCCCAAATTGAAAAATTATTAGATTTTTAGTGTTTTAAAGAATGTTAATTCTAGGAATTTCAAGTACATATTTCCAAAGAAAACTTGTATTTTTCGGATTTTCAGTAATTTCAGTATTTTTA
The DNA here is from genome assembly GCA_028476575.1 of Platygaster robiniae. Lineage (NCBI taxonomy): Eukaryota > Metazoa > Arthropoda > Insecta > Hymenoptera > Platygastridae > Platygaster > Platygaster robiniae. The sequence goes on from CM052022.1 coordinate 1,983,012, forward strand.
TATGTTTTTAGTATTTTCAGTTTCAACAATTTTCTGGGAATAAATTAATTTTTATATACATATCTAGAATTCGATTATTTAAGATTCAGTGTTTTATAGATATTTATCGTGTACACGATAGCTCGGTGTAAAATTATCTTAAATCAAAAGTACTGTAAAGTTTACTTGAAATATGAGTTTATTCTCCCCCATCCGTCGTTTTTTTCTTTCGATTTTCGAATTAAGGTGTGGTTTTTTTATTTATTTTCTTTTTTTCAATTTTTTGATAAAGAGGGGAGTAAGGGATAACTTGAAAAAAAAAGCAGTACTTTCATCTATATATATATATATATATTTCAATATCCATTAGTTCTATTCAATTTTCCAGTATTTCGATGTATTCCTATCTATATTACCAGAATTGGATGCTTTTGGATTAAAAATTATATTAATTCCCATTATTCCAATAAACTTTCGAGATCAATAATATCGATGTAGAATTTCAGTATTTTGCAGATTCCTTTTCTTTTCAGTCTTTCTCAAATTTTTCATCAGTATCGATGAAATAGCGTAGTATTTTCCAGTGTTTTTCTAGCCTTTCAATATTTTTATGTATCGCTCCGCAAATTTGATAAATTTGATACTCCGAATTCCAAGGTTTCTTACAATTTCGAACAAATTTTCCAGAACACAGTTTTTGGTAAATTTATAGTGTTTCAAAGAACTCTTATCATATCGTTATTTTCCATATTTCTTCAATTTTCATAGATTCCTACATAGACTTTTACCCCATCTAAAAACCCCATCTCCGCCCATCTCGCGATTTACGATTTAACGATTTAAAAGTCGTTTATTCGATATAATTTCCACGATTCTTTCTTTTTCCCCAGAAATCCCTAACCCTACGACGTCTCCTCAAGAGGCCCTGTTGAACTGGAAAAAAGGGAACAAAAGCAAGTCAGGTCGGACCTCGACGAGACGGATCCAGCCGGCAAAGGCCAGCACGAGCACTATCACGATGGACACGACGCCGCACCAGATCTCGAATAAAATACCCTCGACCACGATGGACCCTCGATGGACAAAGAGAAAAAATGCCCCCAAGCGCAAGGAGCTTGCCGCTTCCAACGCCGCATTTTTCCCTCACATTTCCTGCCAAATTTCCACGTTCCTTCTCGTTGCCTTCTACTCGGCGCGGTAATTTTGTCCTAACTAGAACAGTTTTTCATCCCTCCCTTTCCCCCCTTCGTTCTGGTGTAAGCGTTGGACCGAGTGCCGCGGTTTTCTTTGTCACTCTAATGAATGCTCGAGCTGGAATGAAAGGCAAAAGAGCGGCACTTGGCGGAACACTGGCTGTAATTTCGCCACGTGCATTTACGGGAAATCAGAAGTAGAGGAAAGCGTGCTTGGAGTGGGCGAGCACTTATCAATATGTCGATTGATTACTTTTTTCTTTGTTTTACGGTATTTGATTGAACGAGGATTTGTATGCACGATGCATATTTTGGAGGGCTTGTTTTGTGGGGAGTCTTATTCAGAGGATGCTGTAAATTGGGGTTGTATTTCTGGTGGTGATTTCACTGTACCTACTGTAATATTCTACAAGATACTGTAGATTTGGGGTCTTGAGATATTTTGGTGAGTTGTGGTTTTGAGGGGGTGCTGTAGGGTTGCCAAGTGTGAACATTTGGAGAATAGGTTTTCTGTTAGGTTCTTGAAAAAATTGAAACCAGGGGATGAGGTGTTTGTTGACAATAATAATGCATAATTCTGGATGGGTGAAAATGCATGAACTCGATAATTGCAATTTCACCAAATTTACACAGTTTCTGTAGTTTGAAGGTGTTTTTGGAATTTCTCACGATCTAGCAAATTTACAAACTTTGGGCGAAATTCTGTAATCTTTTAAATTTCGAGTATCACTAACAATTATTTCAACTTTATCCATGTTTTTTGATTTTTCGAAATTTGTAGCATAATAGACTATTCAACACTTTCAAAATTGCATAAAATATTTATAATTAATCCAACCTTTCAAGATTTTTCGTAAAGTTTTAAAATTTCATAAATTTTTTTGATTTTCTTAAAAATAAATATGATTATGAACAGCCTGTACAAAATTTATTAACATTTTATAAAATTTTACAAATAGATTTTCTAGAATCATTGACAGTTTTCTCAATTTTTAAATACTTTTCCATACTTCGAAGTTCTTAAAATTACTTGAATGAAAATTTGTCTAACTTGTCAAGATTTTTTTTAATTTTGAAAGACTTTTGAAGAATTTCAGATTTTTATTTAGCGATGAAAAAAATATTATGCCTGTTTCGAAAAAGCATATTGACGCAATCCAAAGAATTTATTAACATTGAAATTCTACGAATTTTTCAAATTTTTTCAGAGTTTTTGACCATTTATGGAATTTCAAAGATCGAAATGTTCTGAAATTTTAAAAGTTTTAAACACAACAAAAAATATTCAAAACTTTTGAAAAGTTATAAATGCTCAAGTTTTCAATCGATTTCATTTTCATGAAGTGATAGTAATATTATGATTAATATTTCGAAAAAATATGATAATGAACTTAATATACAATATTTAGGAACATTCTAGAATTATTGACGACTTTCCCAATTTTCAACGTTTGTGTTTTCTGAACATTTTTCAAATTTTAAACAATTTATCCAACTCATTGACATTTTTCAAAATTTTTCGTTGCTTTTCAATTTTTCCAGATTTGTATTAAGAATTAAATTAAAAAAAAAAAAAAAAAAAAAAAAACAATTATGATGCATATTTCGAAGAAATCTGAGAATAAAAACAATTTACATAAAATTGAGAGCATTTTCTAACATCCTCAAAATTTTTCCAATTTTCGCAGAATTATTACGGATTCTCAAAATTACAACGTTTTTTTGATTTTTTACTTTTTGAAATTCCAAATACGAACTATTCAAAACTTCCCAAAATTTATAAAAAATTGTCCAACAAATATTTTAATAACTTTTTTATACTTTTAAAATTTTTAAATTTCTACTACAAAAGTTTAGAAACAGTGTCATATATATGTATTTTAAAGAAATAAAATAATGCGCAAAATCTACAAAATTAATGAACGTTTTCTGAAATTCTACCAATTGTTGGAATTTTAGAAACCTATAGACAATTTTCATAACTACCGATGTTTTCAAAATTCTAAAAATTTTCGGAACTGCAAATATAAACTAGTCCAATTCATGAAGATTTCTCTTAATTTTTCAGTAATCTCCATGTTTTCCAGATTTTTATCGAAAAATGAAAAAACATCATCATTGATATTTTGAAAATATCATGATAAAAACAATTACAAAAATTTATGAGTACTTTCTGAAATTCTAAAAGTTTTTGAATTTTTCAATACTATTAACTGTTTTTATAATTACCAATATTTTGGAAATTCTAAAAATGTTAGAAATTTCAAGTATCATAAAAACAATTCTCAAGTTTTCTAAATTTTCTGGAAGTGTGTCCAACTAATGGAGATTTTCCTCAATTTTTCAGTAATCCTTAAGTTTCTCAGATTTTTTTCGAAAAATGAAAAAACATCATCACGGATATTAAAAAAAAAAATGACAATGAAAACAATTTAAAAAATGTATAAGCATTTTCTACAATTCTACAAATTTTTCTAATTTTTCAAAACTATTGACTGTTTTGATAATCACCTGCATTTTCGAAATTCTAATAATTTGCGAAATTTCAAACATTGAACTATTCTAAAATTTCTAAGTTTTCTAAAACTTCGTCCAATTTATGAAGATTTCTCCTAATATTTCAATCTTATTGAAGTTTTTCAGATTTTTATCGAAAAATAAAAAAATAAACATCATCGTTCAGAAACACGAATTTCATGTAAAAACTGCCAGAATTTACAAGATATTTTGATAAAATTGTCTCTACCACCAAAAGCATACTTTTTTGCTTTATTTTCTGCAAATTGACCTTGCATCTAAAAAAATTAAGCAATTTGGCAACCCTACACAATAAATAAACTACAATTTCCCTCACCCTAAAATTCCTTTCATTTCATTTAAAAATTAAAAAAAATGAAAATGATAGACTGTTAATACAAAACATATTCAAATAATGAATATCAATGACAATTCTAGCGCGTATACTTAAAAAAATAAAGACGACATATCGAGTGCCAATATAATAAGAATGACTAATCGAAAATAATCGTACTATCGAAGGATGCTCAACGAAACATCACAATAATCAGTGTAAACGTATGAATAGAATGTATCAATAAGTTGTTTATAAAAAAAAAAGGAGGAGTTCGTGAAAAAAAAAAGAAAAAAAAATCAAAAACGCTCAAAGGAATTAAACATTCCGGCGAAGCAGTTATGTCTCTTCGATGAATTGGTTTGCTGGGATGATTAAATGTAAAAAACTAAGTGTTGACAAATAATAAAAGATATAATAACGAAATTAGAGGACGCTATTTGTTTCTGTAGAAATAATGTAAGCACAAAAACATGTATTTTTTATGTACTGTTATGATGGGTAAAAAATTAAAAAAATTGACAAGTGTTTGTCATACGAATGAGGGTCTGTAATTTTTGCTCAAATCATACCTATGAATTTCCCATTTCACAAACACGAACCCATAATTAATAAACCCCACATGAAAATTATAAAAAACCAAATTAAAAAGAAACAAAAATCATCACCAAGGAGACACCAAAACCCATCATTTAACATTCAAAAGATTTTATTCATCAACGTTTAATCTCTGTACCAAGAACACTCAATTTTCACGGACAGAAAATCACGTGTTCCAATCCATGCCCATTATAAATAGCAAAGTTACAATACTTGGTTGCTGATCACGTTCAATTGTAAGCTAAACTGAAAGACCTTTCAGTTTCTTGTCGTATATTTTGGTGCATCTGGTCGATTTGTTGGGTCTTCTGATGAAGCAACGAGGTTCGTTGGTCCAGCCATTGCAGGCTGTTCATGTGAGCATTAAGGACCTTACCAATCTGCACCATTGGATCATTCGAGTCACGAGCCTGATTTGCTTCGTTCAGATGTTCGATAATTTCTTTCAAATCTTCAGACATTTGTTTCAGCTGAATGTCCAATTTCTCTGCCAATCGATAAATCTGATCACGTTCTGGATCGGACACGGTAAGTGAAGCCAAATCTTTTTCCAGTGGAATCAACATCTCCGTGAGCTCCTTTTGTTGACTCACCTGAAACATTTGAAAATTGCATTCATTAATATTCATCAAACTAAATTAAATTAATCAATTATTCATCAATCAACTTACAACGAAATCAAGTTCCTGCTCGAGCTCTTGTTGCTCTAATTTGACGCGATCGACTTCATTGTTCAAGGCCACAATTTTTTCTCCATTTGCAATTAAGAGTTTATTCCATGAGTTGACTTGTACTGCTTGACTGACGAAAATTTTTTCCTGTTCTTTTAAATCTATGCTCCATTTGTTGATGTGTTCTTCCAACTGAACCCAGTTTATCGCAGTCGCTGCCGCTTGGGTGCTCGTGGAGGAAGGCGTGACTCTGCAAATTACATGGACCAAAACAATCAAAAACAACGTTTTTATAGCGGAGATGAAATGATGCGTTTTTATAGCTAAGACACAGAGATGGAAGATGTAATCAACATTTTAACAGCAACGAATTCGTCTTTTATACCTCTGAAAATCTTGAATGAGACAGCATTTGTAGAAAACTAGGACAGAATTCTGAACTTATTCTTTTTTTTTAGTTTATTTATTTTTTTATGTCCATGAAAATGTTTATTCAACAAAAATTATTGTCAAACTATTTTTCTAACTTAAAATCAATAATTTTGTACTATATTTTAACAATATTTTAATTTTTCGGCGTTTCAGTGTTCAATTTATCAACACAAGTTTTTCTATGATAGGATTTGCGGTTTTTAAGTTTCTATTTTCGAAATCCAGACCCGTATAATATTATTTCGAGTTAACAAAATGTATAATATTAAATTAAATTTAGTAATTATTGGTACAAATTTTGTATAATGTAATATACAAATTTTGATAGTAACATTAATAACATGACTGACATAACAACATTCTTTTCTTTTATATATTTGAAAAAAGAAAAACTTTATCCTGAATTTTTTATTTATATAATTTACATCCAAAATTTGAGATGAAACATTGAAAAGGAAAAATTTCACAATTAAAATATTTTCTACTGAAAACTTTTATTTTGAAGTGTCATGATTTATTTATTTATGTAGAATCAGTTAAATTTTAACTGATTGTATTAATTCATTATATAAGTTAACTTTTAACTGATTGTATTAACTAGTCAATTTACAAAAATTGAATAAAAGTTTGGCTTTATTTTATGTATGCTAGAAAATATAAGAATATTATGTTTTTATAAAGTTATACTTTATGTACCATAGAATAAAACTAGTATATTTACAGAAATTTGATAAAAGTTCAACTTCAAGATTTTATATGCTAGAAAAATGAAAGAATATGATAATTTATATTTTTTAGAGAAGTTTTTGAAAGTAAAATTATATTAGCTTCACTCCCTTAATATAATTTTTGTAGTTTTTTATTTAACCAAATCACTCCTGAAGTACTCATAAAATTCAGAAACTGTGTTAAGAAAATACTGTACACAAACAAAACTATCATATTTTTAATTACGTCCTGGCTGCCAATGACGTTTATATTTGTATTTTCTATTTATATTTTGATATCTATTTCTGTTAAGATATACTTTCGCAACATACAAACAATTTTTCGTTAACTTCATTTGGATCAACTTATATCAAAATTATAATTTCAATATTCTTGATTCAACTTAATAATTTACTCAAAAATTAAAGGTAAACAGAATAAATTTTTTTAATTGTAATTTTTGATATTTAGATGACATTGCTTTAAATATTTTTTCCTCTCACTCTTTTTTTATTTATACTTATTTCGATTTTAGTTGTATAATACGAAAATGATGTTTTAGTCATAAAAGATCAAAACTGTATTATAAAAATCAACGTTTTCGAATGTGTTTTAAAAAATACTTGTATGATTAATTTTGTTCCTTTTTTTGGTCAAACGTTAGTCATTTACGAATCATAAATAAACATAAGTTTTCACATTTGATTTATGAGAATATTTATTCATATTATGTTTTTATAATTATGAATTCTTATATTCATAAACTAATGTAAATACAATATGATTAATATAATATTGATTGTTAAAAAAATGTAATATTACAAACATATTTATCAGTAAGTTTATTAGTACTACATATTATTTATTACAGTTATCGAATAATTTATGCATAACTTATATACACATGTACATAAATTTTCATGATTCCTGAATATTTTTAGAGTTTATTATTTTCTATTTGAAGAAAGGACCAGGAATATTTTAGAGAAATACAATAATAAACAAAATGTACTAAATTTATGAATATTCTTTGAAATTCTACAAATTTTCCAGACAATTTTTTATTGTATTATACACATTTATAATTATATATGAATGTATAAATTAATTACATTCACATATTTATCAATATTACATTGATACTATCATTATTTAATTATTAAATATTATTTTGATATTATTATTCATAATTTTACAATTTTATGAATATTGAAATACAATTTAAACATTGAAAAATATGTACTGCATAAATATACAATTAAATATATAATATCATAATAATACCTATTATTATAAATTCTCTTCTATGATTTTTTTCCTTTTAATGATAAATATTAGTTATTTAAAAATCAATAAAAAATTTGAGTTCTTACTTGTAATTTATTGTAATGCCTAAATTCATTGTAATACAATAATTATAAATTGTTACATTTTTTATTTTATAAATTATTACATTAACGAATAATATAAATGCAATGTTATTTACATAGTATATATTATTAAATGAATATATTAATAGTAACATACTTATCAATGAATTATTATAATTTATTATTATTCATAAGTATTCAATAATTTAAATCAAACTTATACACATACCTGTATAAATGTTTGTAATTTTTTATTTTATTTCAGTTTTTTTTTTTTTATTAAAAAAAGCACTAGATACATAATATAGAAATATGATAATAAACAAATTTTGTGAGGCTAATGAATATTTCTTAAAATTCTGCAAATTGTTAGAAAAATTTTGGTTGCATTATATTTACATATTTATCAATATAACATGAATGTTATTCTTATAAAATTATTTCATAATATACGGATATCATTGTAAATATTATTAGTATTTTGTTAAAATTATAACTTATATAAATTAAATTCCTCTTTGTTGAATAAAAATTAGTGTAATTAGAGGATAAATCGCTCCGTGGAGTTGTAAATAATGTCGAGTTTGACCCTTGGAGCCAATATTCAAGAAAAAAAAGAATGATGGGTATTTTTCCTCATTCCTTCATTAATTCTCTTTCTTTCAAGCTTTCGACCTTATAATTTTTGGTCCTCATCAGGAATCTTGATATAAACAAAAATCTTTTTCCAATTTGATTATTAACAATATTATGATAAATTAAAACCAGATTTCCAATTATTACTCAACTTACATGATTGAAGCACAAGCATATCTACACCAATTCTATTGGCGAGTCAATTTCATCATTTGAATTTTACTTCAATGTTTCAAATAATTGAAACATTGAAAGAAAGCTTGAAAGAAAGAGAATTAATAAAGGAATGAGGAAAAATACCCATCATTCTTTTTTTTCTTGAATATTGGCTCCGAGGATCAAACTCGTATTATTTATAACTTATACATATATTGAAAAATTTTAATAAGTGTATAAATATACGATCGTAAACATTACATCATTATGTTAATTATAATGATAAATTCTCTTCAATAATTTTTTTCTTATTTTTTTTTTGTCAAATAGTTACTCACGAATAATTAACAAATTAAATTTTTTATCTAGGCATCAAAAAACTGTTTAATGAAATACTCTTTTGTGAATAAACAAAAAATATGATATTTTCACTCACGTCGTGGCTGCCAATGACGTTTTTGGAGCGGTACTCGTGGATAACACGGAAGTAGCAGAAGCAGCAGCAGGTACCGCTGTACTCGCCGCGGTTGTTTTCGTCAGAGAGAAGCCCGAGGAAGCCGTGGCAGTGCTAGGAATGGGGAGCAAGCTAAACCCCGCCGTAGACGCCGAGGTCGTCGCCGCCGGAGTAGTCGTTGACGTCGTTGACGCACTTGGCAAGAGACCACTTAAACTAAATCCGCCAGAGCTAGGGGTTGTCGTCGACGTCGTTACATTTCCACTGAACATTTTAGCCCTTTTAATTTAACAATTTTCTACAAGTTTACTGTAATTCTTTGTGTATTACAAGCAATTACAATGTTCAACAGTGTTCAACTGTGTTCAACGGTGTTTTTTTCTTGGCGCGGTAAATTCAGGGTCAGGTTAGGTTGTGTATGGCAATTATAACTTTTGTAACCTAACCTGATAAAACTCACGACTCAACAACACATGAATTGTGAATAATGCATTTATAAATTTCAATTTATCCAATGACAAAAGGCATAAATCAATTATTCATTATTTTCAAAAAATTTAAAAAATATGTAGTATGTGCATTTACAACCAAATTCACGAAACGAAACAAATTATACAACCAATTCACGACTCACAAATACATGTATGTACTTAAAACCAAACTCACGATTCACAACACGCACACATGAGTCATCCGTGCGTGCACACACACATATATAAACTTACGAAAAAAAACAGCACATGAACGCAGAAATCCAAATAAAAACAAAAAATCATTTTCGTCATGCGTGTTGTCATTATAAATTACAGCCATCACCCGTCAAAGAAAAATAAACGACCTACGCCCAAAGACAAAGTTAACAACATTGCAAATTGTTGCAAATCAAGTTGTAAGTGCGCATTGTTGCCGTTGTTATCATCGCGAAAAAATTGCAACAGTGTTTTTGTTGAACGCTGCGTAGGTGTTGTTGGATGGTAGAAACTGGTAGAAACAATTTGCAATTGTTCCCCCGAGTTCCTGTCATCATTAGCAATAATAATACATATAATACTTGATCAACTTGATTGACGCTGCGCTAAATAACGCAGGGCGCGGAGAAATACGCGAAACCAAGATTGCGTAGCGAAAAAAAAGTGCGAGAATCGCGAAAACTAGTGAAGTTGTTGGTGCAACCAAGTTCAAACTCGGTTCTACGGATTCCCGTCGTCCTTGTCCGCTGATTTCATCTGAGAGCTGATATCAGGAAATGACAATGACGACTTGCTGTTACCTGAGTACTAGTCAGTACACGCTAATTTATCATACTGCGACTTTGCTAGTGTTGATTAGAGGGTTTGGAAAGCTACTTTAAAAAGTGTAACGCGTTACGTTACCCTTACTGAAATAAGTAATAACAATACGTCAAGTAAATAATAAATAAATAATTATTGCTAAATAATAAGGATCAGTAATAATTTATTATGTAGGTAATTATGTTACGCAGAATAAGTAATTCGTTACGTTACTGTTACTTATAAAAGTAATGTTCCACTACTTTTTGAATAAAAATAACAAGACGTCGAAAAAATTGGGATAAAAAAACAATATTAACTAACTTGTGGTTTTGTTCTAGAAAATGTTTACTTCAGATATTATAAAATGGTTGGGCGCGGAAGAAGATAAGACCTGTTCAATTTTTTTTGAATTTCAACAAAACGTTTTGCTTGAACAATACATCATATATTTTCGAGAACTGTTGTTTGTTACAAGGAGCCCTCTATGAATAATTTAGTTATGCAAGGAAAATCATCAAGCATTTGACATTACTTTTTTACGCTGAGGAAAAAATTGGGCAGCTTGTTTGAACTTTTATCTTTCTTTCCAAATTCAAAACTATTCTGATTGTAACATTTTATTCAATGTTAGCCAAAGAGAAAATTTTGCGAATTTATTAAATTTTTGAAAGAATCTTATCTACCTAGATTATTTTTGACACTATTTGTATTTTTCAGTAAGTATGGAATGCGGCAGGATTTTCTAGTATTTTTATAAATTTTCACTTTTTTCTGTACATTACTGTACAGATCACGAAAATCATATGCTCTGAAGTTCAAAGTTCATTTTTTTTTGTATTTGAGAGGATTTTGTAGGAAATAAAATAGTATATATATAGATTTTTCCTTTGATTTTTTATTTTTCCAGTTTTTCTACGATTTGGAGGATTGTTCAGTATTTTCGAACTACTATTTCTATTTTTCAAAATGTATAACATGTTGCAGGATTTTCTAGTATTTTTATTTATTTCTACCATTTTTATGTAAATTGCTATAAATATTTCGAGAAGTTCAAGCTCTAAAATTAACAGTATTTTTTCCTGAGTTATAGAATCATTTAGTATTTTTAAATATTACTCTATAAATTACTGGAATCCAATGCTCCAGTTATTAAAGTTATTTAGATTTTTAATGTTTCTTAGATTAACTTGTCATTTTCTATATATTTATTTTCCGTTTGTATTTTCTCCTATATATAGAATGTTATAGCTATTTTTAGTTTTTTTTTTTTTTTTAAGATATTGATATGAATTTCCAGAATGAGGTTTCATAAAATCAAAGGTTTCAAATATTCGAAGTAAGTGTTTCAATCGATTATACAGAAACTAGTTTCTTTTTAGATTTAGAGTGCCTTCTATATTCTTTCAATTTTTTGCAGACTTTCAAGATTGAAAATTTTCCTAGTTTTTTTATGGTTTTTTATGAGTTCTACGTATGTATATTTTTAGAATTCAATGTTCGAGAAATTAAAGTTTTTTGATTCCTGCAATCACATAAATTCTCGAAGAATCAGAGAATTTATAAGAAACTAATTAAAATCTAGTATTTTTATGATTTTTTTTTCTACTCAATGAATTTTGCTAGGTTTTCTAGCGTGATCCATAGATTTTAAAAATCCTGTTATTTATAGATTAAAAGATACATAAATTTCAAGTGTTTTTTCTATATTTTCACGCAGATTTCTATAACTTAATGCTTGGAAAAGTGAAGGTTGGTAATAAAAAGTGGAAAAGTAAAAATTGAAGGTTTCTAATAAAAGTGAAAAAAAAAAATGGAAAAAGCTTATTTTGTTAATATTTTTACGCGAATTACTAATAATTCACTTTGTTCCATTGAAAATTCTATATAAATATTTATATACAACTTTTTATTCGAAAATAAGGAAGTTGAAAATAACTCATTCTTCAGTTGCAGAAAATTTCTCAAAAAGTTACAAATTGCTTAAAAAACTTGATGAGACTGATAAAAATAACATGAAATGAATAACAAGATTTTCGTTACTTGTTACCAGACAAAAGTAACTCGCATCCTTTATCGTTACTCATTAATTAATGTAACGCGTTACGTTATTAATGGAGTTCGTGTTATGCATGGAGTGTCAATTTTCAATTGTACATATGTGTTTTTACCCTAAAAACGATCAAATTTAAGTTTTTATACAAAATAACTATTATTTTTAAAAATAAAAATTATATTCAAATAATAATTTATCAATTAGTTAATGAAATAGATTTTTGTTTCTAAGTGTTTTTCATGGGATGTCAATTTTTTATTGTATGTGCTTTTAGCATGAAAATAATTAATTCTGATTTTTCTAAGTGTTTTTTACGAAATGCAGATTATTTTTAGAATATCAAATTAAGTTGAATGAAGAATTAATTTAATAGGATTTTAAATTACTAATTAACGTATATTATTTACGTTTTATGCATTATGGGAATAAATATATTGATATAATAGTGAATTTGATTATTCATTAAATATATTAGATTTTTTCCACTCTGGCATATTTTTTTATCAAGTTTTACAGTCTTCTTTCTCTGATAAACGATTTTTCCTTCATTTTTCAGGATTTATTTTTTAATTTTCGATTATGTCATTAAACTAGAAGTTTATGAAAAAATAAAACTCAAATTATATCTTGGGTAATCAAAATCTTTGAGCCCTTCATGAAATTCAATATTCTGCATCAAAAAACAGGATGGACTGCATTCTTATAAATTTTTATTGTTAAAAAAAAAAAAGCTTTTTATATTATTATTAACTGTTTACAATTCATAAATTTGCATAGATTTTTTTCATCGCTGCTAAGTAAAAGTTGAATAAAATTGACAAATAAGTGAATGGAAAATAGCTATAAGTATAGATTTCAAGATTCAACTGAAAAAAAAAAAATAAAAATTTATCATACAGAAAGATTAGTATTTCGATATTTTAGATAAGTGATTTTCAAAACCATGAAATTTTTTATTAATATAAATGGTAAAATAACAAAAATAAATTGAATTTTACATCATGTCAAAGTTCTGGTTAAAAATTGTACTGCAAAATGTGCAAACTATTGATAAATAGTTGATTTTTGTTTGGATGACTAAAAAATCACATGAAAAACATTTCGATGTGAAGAGTATGTAATTTAGGCATATAATTTCAAAAATTCATTCAATCCATATTTTAAAGAACAATGATAAATTTTATAAATCTTTTGCATCTAATATATTATTATGTACAACAATTAATATCAGATAAATAATATTATCATAAATTATTCAAACATGTAATAGTTGGGTTCTCATATCATGCACCATCTTTCATACATTGAAAAAAATGGGAATTTTCGTTTCCAGGTCTGTATTCCTGAGCAACTAGGAGATAAGAAAAAGTAGGATAAAAATTCCTTGTCAGCAGCAAGGAAAAAATCAAGGCGACTCCTCAATTGTCACCATGTGACAATAAAAAAGGTACAGCAATTCGTGCGATTGTCCAGGACTGGAAAAAAGGGAGTTGAGTCGAGGAGAGGAGGCCAGCAAATGAGCCAAAGATGAATCATCAGCAGCTTAAATTTCCTAAAAGGAAGCAAGTAGCACAGTACTGGTTGTTCGTGCTTCCAGTGCTCATGTGCTTTGCTGGTGATGGCAACCTTGCACTGGCTGATGTCCTCGTCTTCTCCCCAATGGACAGGCACATGCTCACTCAGGACCATTTCAGAGACATGCCTGCCAAGTTTGGTGACCCCATACCTCCAGAGGGAATCGAGGTACGAGCCAACTGTCATCCACTGCAACTCGGAAACACTCTTACTTCAATAAAGTCACTCAAAGTGTCTTCTTTTTTTCTGGTAAACAGGGATTGGTCATGTATGCAGATCCACCTACGGCATGCAATGAAATCAAACCTCCTCCAAACGTCACCAATTACACTAAAAATTGGATCGTCCTGATAGCACGCTACAACTGTAGCTTCGAGCTCAAGGTCCGTATGGCTCAATTGGCTGGTTTTGATGCTGCCATTGTCCACAATGTCGATAGTGACGACCTAGGTACTTCTACTGCGACTTTTTTTATTGTACCTTCTTGAAGAACATTGTACAATGACATTGTCTTGGTCATAGAACCCATGTCGGCAAAGGTTCCTGTTGGCTTGCTGATACCATCCATATTTATTAGCGAAACGGCTGGTTTGAAGATACGCCAACGCTACTTGTACACCAGTAGGCTCTTTTACATTTTGATAAATGACGATTTGCCCTTCAACATCAACACACACCTCTTGTTGCCCTTCGCTATCGTCGTTGGCATTTGCTTCTTCATCATGGTCATTTTCATGGTAAGTCTGTTTGCACGTCATCGTTGCACCACAGTAATTGAATCTTAATATCATTCAATTTGGTGTCGTTTTGCTGAAGATCGTGAGGTGCATAAAAGACAGAAGAAGACAGCGCAGACATCGACTGCCGTACTCCAGTTTGAAAAAAATCCCTACCCACAAGTACAGCAAGGGAGATCCTTACGAGACATGTGCTATTTGTCTGGATGATTATGTCGAGGGAGAAAAGCTTCGAGTCCTACCGTGTGCTCATGGTATGTATTTATTTTGTTTCGCTCATTGTTGAATAAACATTGACGATATTGTTGTTTTTTTTGCATACTTTAGCTTATCACGCGAAATGCATTGATCCGTGGCTCACGAAGAACCGACGAGTATGTCCTTGCTGCAAGCGCAAAGTGTTTGCTGCCGATGAACGTGTCGTCACCGACAGCGAGTCTGACTCTGACGTTGATGATTCGACTCCTCTTATTAGAGATGGTCGTTCAGGTAAGATTTGTGTCCTTTTTTGCTGTTGTTACATAGTCATCACATGAGTAAGTGAAATGCAATTTGTTCGGACGCAGGTACCCAGGGTGGGACATTCACTTCGCCTCCGCAGCAATTGCCAGAAGGAGGAACTCGCGTAGGAACCGATCATCCATTCATAACTGTGCGGTTACCGAGAAGTAATCGAACAGTTGGACGTGGAACTTCCGATGAAGATTACGAGGACGATTCTCAGAGCAGCGACAGCTCCACTGGCTTTTCCAACCTCGTTCCAGACTTCTTACCAGGCGACGTAGACATTTACGACCAGATGGAGGGAGGCCAACGTGCGCCTCCCCCTTTTTTCACCGTCTCAGATGACCATAGCATCAATGGTAATAGTGACACTCTAATTGCAAAACAGTGATATATCACTGAGAAGTTTCAGATTCTGAGTAGTAAAATGTTAGGTTATGTCAGACTAGTAGTCTTTTACTTGGGTTAGAGATCAAAATTTTTTCAGAAACATTTCCTTATATTTGTTTACATGCTCATAATACTTTGAGAAGTTGTGACCAGTGGTAAAATGAAGAATGATCTGGAAATTAATTTTTGCGTTTCCAGGGGAAGGAGAGGCCGAAGTGGAGCGCTCGGCGAGCAGCACAAAGCCTCACACAGTTGACTTGTCTGCGAAAGAAGCCGAAAAAGATCGCCAGCGTTTAGAAGGTATAGTGCAGTTACACCGGCAACGAGTTTGCCATATGATGGAAAAAAGGACGGCTCGCAGAGGGGATCGCAACAATAGCGGTGGCAGCAGTAGTAGCAACGCCAATACACCCTCCACCGCCACATCTAATACTATTTCAAGCGTAAATAGACTCTTGCAACGCGATCGTTCCAATCGCGCCTGAATTTAACGCCCTCTCGGATTTTTATTTTTTACATTCACCATGGTTCATACGGAGGAGTTTTACACGTGTCACGCACATTACAACACGAATCATTGAAAGTAATCTCGTCATTAGGAATAGGCGATACCAGGGGCGGTGGAGCAGGATTCTTTTTCAGGTGAGAGGTAGTGAATAGGGATGGGAAAGTCATCGATATCAATCTATAGTATCGATAAAAGTCATATATCGTTTTATATTGATATGTGTTAGAAAAAACTATCGATGAGTCGATAAATTGTTAATATCGATTTTCGATTTTCTTCGATATTTCTTATCCCTATTAGTAAAGTTTCGAAAATAATAAAGATTGTGGATTATTATAGTAAATTGGAAAAATTTGCGGAATTTCGGGAAGTTATAAATTCCGTAGGTTATGTTTTCTTTTAAAAATATAAAAAGTTTGGAAAGCGTTGGATAGTTGAAGGTTTTAATAATCTTTGACACATTGAAAATTTTTCAAAACAAAAAAAACATTGGAAATTGTAAGGATTGTTAATATTTATGAAAGAATTTACAGAATCACAGACGTTTTTACAAGTTTTGTAAATTGTGTTCTCTATTGTGTTTAATTTTTTTTTCTTTTTCTATAAAAATTTGAGAAGTTTTAAATGTACTAGAAAATCAGGAAGAATTTAAATATGTACGACTTATTTATTTTATTGTTTCAAATTGGGATGGATTTCAATACTTTTAACTATAGTTGGAATTTCAAAAAGTTTGGAAAACTAAGAACAACATTGAGAATTTAAAAGATTGTCGAGTATTATGAATAGTTTTAAAATTTGTGGCACTACAGTAAAAAGTCATAAACTTTGTGTGTTGAGTTTATTTCTTTCAAGAATCTGAAAAACGTGAAAAGAATTACAAATTAACGAAAACTTCAGATCTACTATACACATTTTATATAGTTTGGAAAATTTTAGATAACTACTCTTGAAATTTTGAAAATTTTGAAAAAACAAAAGAACTTTGGAAATTGTAAGAGTTGTCAATAATTCTGTAAAACTCCAAGAGTTTGCAATATTCCGAAAATTTCATAAATTCTATTAATCAAAATAAATAAGTTTGGAAATTTTCGAATAGCTTGAATTACGCGCGAAATTCCAAAAATTTTTAAAAGCTGAAGAAACATTAAAAATTGTAAGAATTGTCAACAATTCTAATAAAAAAATCCAATAATTTGGAAAATTTCGGATATTTTCACAAATTTTGTAGATCATGTTTTCTATTATAATTCTTTGAAATATGCATGATGATGTTTTTTTAGTTATAAAAAAATTAAAAAAATTTGGAACATATTCGAAAATTTCGAAAAATCTGAATAAATTTGACACATTTATCTCAAGTTTTGATATATTTTGGAAGTGTGAACTACGTTCAGAATTTTGAAAATTTTGAGAAACTAAGAGAAAAATTAAGGATTTTTAAGCTTGTCAAGTATTCTAAAAATTTCGAAAAATGTGTAGGATTAAAAAATATTGACATTCAAAAATTGTTTAAATGTCAATAATTCCGAAAAATTCACAAAATATCTGGAACTCCAAAAAAAGTTTATCAATTCTGTAAATCATAGAGAAATTTTGAAAATCCTGTAAAATTACTGAAACAGTGTAATATTTTTAAATTTTTTCTAATCAAAAAAAGTTTTATATCACTGACATAGACAATAGTTGTAAAAATTGCAATCAAAATCTAGAACTTGAGAGAATATTCATAAATTTCATGAATATTAAAATGTTCTAACGATTCAGTGAAACTTTAATTTGTAAATTAATACACTTTCTCGTGGTTGTTTTTCAGAATTTAACCGTTGCAAAATTTTCCAGGTGAATAATTCTATCATCCCACATCTCCACCGCTCCTGGGCAATATTTTGATTCTACAGTGAAGTTTTCGTTGGTGTGGATCATCCTAGACACTGGACAATCAATTTTTAATTTTTATCCCATTAAAATGCAAATTAACGATGTATCTATCCAAAGTCAAAGTTCAAAACGTTCTGCATTACACTTTGACTTGTGTTGGTCAAAATCAAAGCATGGTGATTTCTTCGTAATTTGGTGAAAACGGACAAATAATTTTTGCCCATGACCTTGAACGTGTGCGTATGGGAAATTGGATTTCCTCGCGTTTGTGATATTGCCAGGATTAGAAAATGAGAACTGATAAATAGGGAGCTCTCGCTGTTATGAATACGAACCTGGCAATGCGAAAACGTCCAGTTTTTTTTTCATTTTCTTTCTTTTTTCTCGGAACGACAATGTATATCGTGCGAGTGTGAAGAGCTTTCGCTTTATCGGGGTGTATGTATTTGTTAGAGTGCAGCAACTCTTGTAACAATTTTTTACGATCTAGAAAATAACTGCGAGCATTTTATTGATACGTTTTTGAATAAGCTGTTATGAGGAATTCAAAATTTTATTTTTTACATATTCTTTCGACGAGTCTTTCATATTATTCTCACGAGTTAATTGTTGAAGGTATATTTTTTTTAAAAAGTCTTGCATATTCTCTCGAAGAATTGAACAATGATTTCTACATTTTGCACTGTTTGGTTTGTCACTTGTGGAAACCAAAGCAGGACAATACCGAGGTCATTGACTGGGCCAAAGGTTGGGGGTACAATGTAGAATCTGTGTTAGGATGTAATATAATAATATATTGTTTGTCATTAAACAGTTATTTTACATTAAGAACACGATTTTGTAAAAAGCTATGTAAATAGTTTTTTGTTTCAGGAATTCAGAATTGTTATATGTGAAGGAATTATATACATGAAGCTATCAACGGGTCGAAAAATTTTTTATTTGTTACCCTATTTTAGTCAACTTTTACGTATTTGGTAAAATTATTACGCGATCGTCAATAATGATATCCATTGTAGAAATGATTTTCTGAAAGTGAATAAAGCTCATGAAATCTCAGTTATGATTTTTTTTTCTTGTACTTGAATGTAGAGATTTTTCGAGAAAAAATAGCATGGTGTAGGACAAAAAAAAATAATGTGTATTCACCATGTAAAAATAAATCATTATTATTTGGGTCTAATTTTTACAATGTCTATTGGTGGGTATGAAAAAAAAATTTTAGTGAAGGGATTCATTATTTAACCGGAGCAGCCTCTGCAACCGCAATGGATACATTCCACTATTCGCCCTTCTTCCAGTTTTCCTTTCGGCACTCGGCAGATACAACTCGTGCCATAATTGGTGTCTCGGGTTTGGATACATCGAAGGCAACACAAATTTTCATAGCCAGATTTTTTCCATTTAGCTATCAAGTTTCCATCTGCGATATTTTCGTTCAAACAGTAGTCGTACAATTCTGGAATGAAAATAAATATTTATTACAAGCATTGTTTGAGGTGCAAATAATATTTTTCGATACTTTTTTGAGGTAAACTAATAGTTATATTTCTTTCAATTATGATGGTTTTCATTTCAATTCAATAAGTGTATATATACAGTAACATTTCAGATTCTAATATTTCTAAAAATCCACAAAAGAAAATTTTTTCTGATCGATTGATCAGAAATAAAACAGAGAATCATTGAAAAAATTGTGAAATACAAACACATCTTCGTAATAAGTGTATAATAAGAATCAGTAATTTCGAAATGAGTTTTAAACAAACGTTTGAAATTGTTGAAAATGTTTAAATTTTTAATTTATTGTGTGAAGAGTATACCTCGACTGATAGCCTTGCGACGGTAGAAAAGGTCGTAAATATATCGTGATTTTTGGTGGTGAATTTTGAATATTGGCCACAGGGATTCTTGCTTTCGTTTGCCTTCATGGGGTTCAGTCTCCGCTGCAAAAATTGAATAAAAAAATTTTTTCAAAACGATATTATCATTGTCTCCTTCTTTAAAAAGAAATATAATTTGAAATTGAAAAATAAATTTAATTCACACAAATTTTTGTAATAATTAATCGAAAATCTATGAAATATGATATTAGAATTAATGATTGGTGAGTGTAGTAATAGTCTATGAAACTTTAGATTCTAGACCATCAAATTCTAGGAATTTTTAATGGAATCTATGAAAATCTGCTAGAAAATATAACAAAATACAATTAATTCACAAACATACTAAAAATACTAGTAATCAAAAAGATCCTTAAATATTCTAATTTAATTATTTCGAAAATCCATGTAAATTTTAGAAATTCATAAAACAGATTCCTGCAGCATCAAATTTTAGAAAACTAAAAAAATATCAAAATATGTAAATCTTCTTAAACTCTCATGAAATTTGATAAATGCAAAAAAATACGAGCAATATTAGAATTTTATTAGATACTTGTATATGTATGTTGATTAAATTTTTTTATCAATAGAAAAATTAAGAAGATGATAATGCTGATTTTATTCTTGAAGAATATATGAAAATTTTGGAAATAAGGGACACCTTCATTCTTAGAGTATCGAATTCTAGAAATGTATGGAAATGCTAAAAATTTGTCAAAATCTTATAAAACAATCTTAAAAAATCTCTCAACTTAACATAAAATCTTACAAAACAAAAAATATTCAAAATACTCAAAATTATGAACATACTCATAAATATTGAATAAATTATTTCCAAAATTTCTACGGACTTTAGAAATTGGTAAAGTTTTGAATTCTAAAGAGTTGAATTTAGTAAATTTTTAAGAATAATAATAATTTCAAAATCTTCTAGAAAATCTTGTGAAGTTTAATTAATGCGCGAAAACATTCAAAATACTAGAAATTAAGAAGATGCTTAAAAATGCTGAATGTATTATTTGAAAATCTGTAACAATTCTAGAAATTGATATATTTTTGATTTTTGAAACCTTAAATCTTACAAATCTAAGAAATACTAAAAATCTGTCAATATCGTGGAATACCTTGAGAAATAAATTAAAAATAATCAATTCATTATAAATAAACAGAATTATAATTGTTGCAAGATTTATGAATATTCGAGCGAAATGTATAAAAAATAACATGCGATTCCTATTTAAAATTTCAGTTGCTTTGTGGCAAGGATTAGTCATGTCGATTAAGTTCGATTCGGTTTAAACTTTAGAACAAAGTTTTTTTAAATATGCTGAATGATTTGAAAACCCGGAATGAAAAAAATTCCAACACTGCCAAAACAAGTGACAACTTAATGGTTGTATGTAGATATATTGATATTTTTAGTTTTGACGCCCATCCCTAATTAAAACTGTCGCTCAGTAGCTAAACTGACACTTAAATAACATAGCTCAAAAACAATACCTTCACGCATTTTCGCTTCCAATTCCTCAAGGGTTGGCTCAATCAACTCCCATCCATCCGGAGGAGGTTTTCTGCTCCGTCTTACTTTCGGCATGTTTTTGTATGATTTGAACTGTTAACAGTCTGTACTAAACGACAATTGACAAAAATTTCAAAACCTACTGCGACGCAGGAACACGGGCAATATTTATTTGTTGATTTTTTTCAGAAAAATGTGCGAGAATATGACAAACAACAAACAATGAAATTGTCACACACAGATGATTTTTTTCTTTGCGTTGGCACTACTGTATTCCGCTATGGCGGCAAACTCAAAAATGATAGTTATAGGAAATGTTATAACACCGTTTTTTGAAAATGAATTTCATTCTTTGTAACTTGGTAACTATAAAAATAGTGCAAGAATTATTTTTTATAGTGATTTATCTATATTTAACACATTAAGCTACTTTTTTTTAAGTTTTGGTTGAATTATTATATGCACATGTATATATAGATGTATAGCGCGTGTGTTCCGTTAGGGCGGCAAATTCAAAAATGACAGTTACAAGAAATGGTCAAACAACGTATTAAATTAATTCATCGATTGTATAATTAAGGCTTTCATAGTGACGAAAACAGTATAAATATTCTCTTATACTATAAAATAGCACTTCAACGATTAAAACTACTTTTTTTCATCAGTTTCAGTTAATTTTTTATGCACTGCATATATGAGACTTGTGATTGGCTGCAGCTAACCAATCAACATTAATGTAAACAAAAAACAATAATAATGACAACAGCTGATTGCGTCAGATTGCGTGTTGTGGCACACAATTTTATGCAAATTGATGGAAATTCAAAATAATTGTGAGCGTGTCCGACACGAAAGCAAAAGAAAAAAAATTCTAGTTAAAGTAGCACACTCTTATTGGAAGTTGACTTGTAAATCGATGAATTTTTAAACAGCTAGCTGGGAATAAGCAAGTCATTCTCGAAGAGGAATCTGTTGGATAATTTTGCCGTTGTTTAAGAGTTGATTAGATTGTTTAGAATAATACTTTAGGCAACAGTAAGAAGCAAATAGTGCAGTGAAATATTAAAAATGGCAAACAAAAGTGGAAAATCCAAGGAGCCTGCAGGGGGGACTTTTGGAAAATTATATTTGAAGGGATATAATCTCATACAAGCTCTTGGGTAAGCTTAATTCAAATTCTGATGGAAATCTTGAAATTTGTTCAAACTCATGGAATTTATGAAATTTTCCAAACATGGGTATTTTCGTTCATAAAATTTGTAGTGAATATTTAGTCGTGAAGGATGCAAAAATTACAAAAAAAAAATGCTATTATCTAAGTACTAAAATAATGTACAGGTGTAATTTTTATCTAAAAATTGTGAAAATTCTATTTTTCAATTATTTTTTAAATAATCTTTATAGTGAAAAAATATTAAAATGATAAATCCATGCAATTCAGAAGTTCATGCAATAATCCAGAAGAAAAAAAAAACAATTCAAAAATGTTTCAAATCTATCAATTTTTTAACTCTGGGGTATTAAATAATTCTGTATCATTTATTTTGAAGAATAAATTTATGATTTATTTTTAGATTATTATACTATTCACCTCATTTGATATTCTTATCAATTTTAATTATCGTTTAATTTTTTTATACTAAACTTTTTGGTATAGTACAAAAATTTTGAAAATCAATACAATACAAGAAATCTACTGAGATACCTATATTATTCTTAACATAAAAATGTTGACAATTTAGAATTTTATATAATAATTGAAAAAATTACACAAAATAATTGAGAAATTCAAAAATACAAAATCTATCAAATTTTGTATTCTAGGGTACAAAATTTCAATTTGTATATTCATATTTAAAATTTCATTTATTTTCTAATAGATTATCATACTATTTAATATTCTTATTTATTTATAGTATTTTTTATTTCTTATTCCCAATTTTTCTGTTCTATAAAAATTTAAAAATTGAATGAACTACTAGAAATCCACGAAGATTCCTATCTTATGAAAGTTATTAGAATGAAAAATGCTTACAACTTAAAATTCTATAGAATAATCCAGACAAATGTCAAAAAATAATTTAAAAATATTACAAATATATTGAATTTTAGGTTCTAGGGTTCTAAATTCTGCGTTTTATATTTTGGAATTAATTCATTATTTTTCTTTTGATTATTACACTATTACTACTCTCATTTATTTATGTTGTATTATTTTTTATTCTGAATTTTTTTATGTTGCATAAAAATTTAAAAAAATCAAAAGGATACTGAAAATCTTCAGATACCCATCTAGTACAAATAATTAGAATTAAAAATTCGTACAATTTAGAATTTCCTGAATAATCTGGGAAAATTTCAACAAATGAGAAAATTTAAAAATACTACAAATCAATCAAACTTCAAGTTGTAGGCCACTGAATTATATATTTTATTCTTTAAAATTTCTGTGGCTTCCCGCCATAATCGAGAAAGTCACTTGTGCCATAAGGTTCAGTTTACATGATATTCTTATAAAATTTTGAACGTTATGGCTGGAAGCAACAGATTTATCAATACCTTTAAATTGATTGTTGCATTATTTACTATTCTAATGAATTGAGATGATTGTTTTACATCATAATTCGAATTTTTGAGTGTTGTATAGAAATTTGAAAAATGAATAATTCTAGAAAATCCTTGAAATTAAAGAACTGCATAAAAACATTAGAAATACCAAAAGTACCCAAAATCTATAGAGATGCTGTTTTCTACAGAATTGAACAAAATATTGAAAATCCATAAAAATGCCAGAAAATTCTTAAAATAGTATTCAAATTAAAGAAATACTCAAAGGTAATAAAAATCTATTTACTGAAAATCCATTAATTTGTTATAAAATTTACATAAATGCCAGAAAATCTTACAAAATTTCATTAAAAAAAAAGCATTGTTATACCACTAGTATATAAAGTATTATTTTCTCAAAAAACTGACAATACTAAAAATCCATTCAACTTTGATTTTCAGGCATAGAATTCAAGGAATCCACGAAATAATCTTGAAAAATTCCAGAAAATACTAAAAAAATTTTGGAAATTTTCAAAATACATAAATTCATAGGAAAACCGAATTCTATAAATCTATAAAAAAATTCCTCAAATTGTGTTTTGGGAAAAACAGAAACAGAAAATACTAAAATACACAAAATAAGTGAAACTGTGGAATTCTATGTAGATAATTTTTCTGAAAATCCATTTGAATACTTGAAATCTATAAAAACACTAGAAAATTCTGCAAAATTATTTAAATACGAGAAATCTAAAAAATACTTCAAATCAATGTTCATTTCATTTTCAGACATAATCTCAGTACATTTAAGTGCCTGAAATTTTGAAACATGTAGAATAACTCCATGAAATTCCTCACATCATAAAAACACCAAAAATACTAGTCTGTGAAATACTGAAAATCCGAACTAAAATATATTTTCAAGAATTCCTGAAAAGTCTAGAATTATTTCATGGCCTCAAAATAAATAAATCGATCAAGATCAGTCTATAATGCCACATTACACTCAAGTTATTAATTAAAAAAAAAAAAACCTAATTGCATTTCAGTTGGAGCTACATATTGTACCAAGTAATTTGCTACCAAACATCGCAAACCAAAGGATCTGCTAGCTTATGGGAAACAGTCCAATTATCTCTCATCATCTTCCAATCTGCTGCAGTGTTAGAGGCAAGTGCCCAAACAAAAAGAACATATATTCCCAAAGTTCACATAAAATAAAACGAAAATTGGATTGTACCAGATCGTGCACGCAGCGACAGGACTGGTAGTGTCGAACCCGATTCTCACCCTGATCCAAGTGTTCAGCAGAGAAATGATCGTATATGGTGTGGTTCTGGCAACACCATCAACCTACGCAGCTTCCTCCATTGGTCTCGTTTTGTGCCTCTACACGTGGTCGATCACGGAAATCATCCGCTATTCCTACTACTTTTTCAATCTCCTGGGTTTTGTTCCGAGTTTCCTCACTTGGGCGAGGTCAGTTACCCACTCAATGAGACTGAACAGATGAATTTTGAAACATCTATTTAATCTTAATTAATTTTTTCCAAAACAGGTACACATTCTTCATTGTCCTGTACCCAATGGGCATCACAGGTGAACTTCTTTGCTCCTATTCAGCTCAGGAATACGCGAAGCTCAACCAAGACGCCTGGAGCTACAGGTTACCTAACGCCTGGAACTTGACATTCTCATATCGTTACGCCCTCATCCTCATCATGTTGTCTTATATCCCAGGTACTTGTCCGTCCCACTAGTTTTCCATTTTTTTTTTTTTGTTAGAAAAAACTTCTAAATTGTTTTTATTGTTTCAGTGTTCCCTCAACTCTACTTCCACATGTTTGCTCAGAGACGCAAGATCTTGGGTGCCCCAGTAAAACCCAAAACTACAAAAGCTCATTAATTTCTTTGGGGAATCACTGTTGCCTTACTATTTTAGACTGTCTATTGGTTGTTGACTTTGGTAATTTTAAGTGAAAATACATGACATTTTTGGATAAATAATTGAATTTTTTCTTCAGCCTTAATATTTTTCAAGTATGTGAAAAAATTTATTTTAAATGAGAATTTCGTATTCAAACTAATCATGCATGGAGGTATAGACAAGACTTGAATTCAATTTAAAATGTTTTATTTTATTGAAAATAATTAACATAAAAATCTTACAAAATGTATATTATACATTAATTAAGATTCGTTTGTTGGCACTGTCTTGATGATATCAGAATTGCCAGGGTCTGTGATCGAAAGGGTGCAAACACGGAAATACTTTCCGCATGCGGTACCAAGCTCAATATTATTGCCGCTGTAATGATGCACGCCAGTTTTGGCCAACATGGCGTAGTATTCTATTTCTGATCTCCTGCAACACAGAGATGGATATTTGAAAATTATTGACTAGTTAAATCCTCTTCAACAATTTCAATATTAAAACTTAAGGAGTAAAACTTTGACATGAACACTGAAAATACATCAATTTTTTACGAAATACGCAAAATCTTGGAATTCATATTAGGTACACTTTTAAAAATTGTGAAAAGGGCATTTGAGGAATATTTTATTTTGAAGGATATATTTTTCTTAAAAAAAATTATAAATTGCTTAATTGGATCATATAAAAACATAAAAATTAATTAGTATCCTTAGCAAAGTAATAGTTATTGGAATTTAATGAAAATCCAATTAATGCAATGAAATTCAAAACAATGTTAGCATATGTTTGCAAACCTATTTTAGATTTGATTTGTGTAGAAAAATTCTCAAAAAGTACCGAAACATGCTAGAATTCATTATTTTTAATTAGTATTATTTTCAGCAAATTACCCATCAGTTGAAAATTTATTAGAAAATAACTTGACTTTCATTCAATAAGTCTGAGGAAACAAAAAACATGAATATGAGAAATACTAAGATCAAAGAACATGGTCCTTCATATTGATTATAAATAAAAAGTGCTGATATAAAAAATAACTTGACTCAAATAAAATAAGTATAATGAAAAACTTGCTAATTATCATTGATACTTGTATCACATTTTACAACTTGATATTTTCTTTATCAAATAATTATTTTCATTTTTTTCAGTAGTGTAATAAATTATCAAATAATTTTTCAACTAGTAAATAATTGAGGTACATGATAGAATATTGATTAATGTGGTTGTAAGTCTTTGAATAAATATCGCTATTGTTGAAGAACAAATGCAGTAAGCTATACAAAAAAAAAACATGTCTCGCACTCACATGCGAGTTATTGAATAATCAGAGACTCCGCAGGACTCCTTGATAAAAAATTCATTAACCAGGGCACAGCCAGATTTTGTTTTTCAATTAATTTTTCAGAAAAATCTCTTTCAAATCTTTTTAACCACTGAAGATTAAATTTTAAAGATAAATATACATATTATGCTGAACATAAATAATTTATACAAGTTTAAAACTATTATTTCCTTTGTGTTAGTTTTTTATGCTTATTTAATAGTGGATTTTTAAAAATTGCAATTTTTTTTTTAAATCAATATTTTGAATCATAAATTTTTTGGCGCACTGGCTGTTTTTAAAATATTGTTGTGAATTATCTGATGAAGGAATTAAATTATGTACAACAAATGATTGTAAATATGAAAATCCAGAATTTTTTATTCATTTCAAAAGTTGGAGAAAATTCAGAAATTAAGAGGCGTAAGTAACTTCTTTACAAACATTACACTCAAAATTTGCTAATTTTTTTTCCTGTCTAGTGGCTTTTTTTCTGATACTTGATTATATTGGCATATGAAATTTTAATCACACATTATATGTTAGAATTTCTGATGTAAGTTGGATTTAAAATTGAATTTTTAGAATCAATTGACAAAATAAAAAAATTTTGTTCTCTTTCGGACACATTACTTTATTTCCACTAGATTAACAAGTTATTTAACTATTCATTGATTCAAAATGTAATGTTCAAATGTGAAAACTTATCACATGGCAATAATCTATTTCCGTGTGGAACTATTCATGATTTGGTTTGGTATCGAAAATTGTATTAGTAATAAATATCTAAATTTCAAGAAAATGTTGACGGAAGCGTGAATTAAATGGAAAAAAATTTTACCACAGATTCCAAGAATACACAAACAATACAAAAAACATCAAAACAAAATGAATTGGAATTTGCAATTTTTTAACCAACATTTTATTTTCAGTGTCATGAGTAAAACTAGAAAGTTGGAAAACTTAAATAAATATCAGTGATTTTATACATACTCTTAGAACATAGTATTTTTAACTTAGCCGAACTATATTCCAATATAATATTTGATAATCGAATTGTTAACATGATCTTGTTCAAAATAGTTCCGATATTTACATAACGTATTGTACGTTCACTTGACATTATATACTATAGAAACTAATTTTATCCACAACAAAAACATTAGACATAACAAATTTAAATATTTTAGTAATTGTATATAACATGTTCGAATAAGTTTAAAATTTTACCATACTCTGAATATAAAATAATTAAATACTACATCATTTAGTTTTCAAAGTGTTTCGATTTCGTACAGTATGTTGAATGTATAATATCAATAAATTATTTTACAATTGATTCCATAAATAAACTTGCTCCATTTGGAAAAAATCAATTAAGATTTTTTAATATTTCATAACAAATATACTTTATCATACAACTGTAATAAGTACAATATACTAAAAAAAAACTTGGTAGATTGCTAGTGCCCGGACTTCAGTATTGAAAAATATTGATAATTCTGAGATTTTTTCAATTTAATTTTCATTTTGAAAAATACTGCAGAATTCTCCCCCCCCCCCCCCCCCCCCCCTCATGGCCATGCCCTGGAAATCAACATATTCGAGTGCAAAATATAACTCGAATACTCGAAAAATTCGAAAAAATTGAAAGGAGTTCTACTTCTCAGTCTCTCACCTCAACGGGGGCGTGTTGCTCGCGATGATGATCAGCTTGGCTTTTCCTTGGCGCAATGACTTGAGGGTCTGCTTATACCCAAGTAAATATTTT
This sequence comes from Platygaster robiniae, assembly GCA_028476575.1. Classification (NCBI taxonomy): domain Eukaryota; kingdom Metazoa; phylum Arthropoda; class Insecta; order Hymenoptera; family Platygastridae; genus Platygaster; species Platygaster robiniae. The sequence continues at coordinate 2,011,970 of CM052022.1, forward strand.
CCGGATTTCATCACCAGGGCGAGCCTGGTATTGATGTTTTCAGCCGCCTTTTTCTGAAGCACAAAAAACAAACGATTCCCATATTAAAAATCGACTCGCAAATCAATTTCCGCGATTTCCAAGAAAATTTTAGGTTATGTCACGCACGTGTTTTTATGTAAGAATAATTGCAAACTCACTTGTTTTTTGTGGGCAACCATTTTTGCGAGTTTTCGGGATCGACTAGAAAATAAAAATTAAGGCAATTGTAAATTGGATGGTCTATTGATTGATTATTTTGAGATAAATTGTTAAAATATGAAAGAAATTGCACTGAACCTTTTCAGACGACGAAAGAAAATGCGAGAGAGCGAGAGGGGGAAATTGTCAAAAACAGTTGTTTTTTGCTGGTGGCGGCGCCACTGCGTAACGGCGGGAAATTTGAATCCGAAAGTGACGGTTGGTTATTTCCGTTAAAGCACGCTGATTGTATCGGTCAATGAGAAACGGATACAACGAAATATACTGAATTGTGTAATTCACAAATTTATCAATTATTGTTTGTTCTTTATTAATGTCTGAGGTCGAATTTTTTTTTCATGTGTGGTGGCACTACTGCGGAAGGTGAGAAATTTGAATTGGAAAATAACGGTTTTTGATGTGCACTCTGATTGGCTGTTTCCGTTAGAGCGGGCCGATAGGAAACAGATCTAACGGAATGTACTGAATTCTCGTTATTATTCATTATTATTCATCAATTATTGTTCATAATTAATAACGTCATCTTTAGTGACTCAAGAATTTTTCGAACTCAACGTTTTCAATTTATGTTGACAGTTGCAAAATCGCAAAACCAATGAAAAATGCGCGGATTGAGAATGCAGAAAAAGTGCTGCGCCCATTGCCACACCTGTAATGCAACTGTTAATTTGCTGAATTTCGACATGTCAATTATTCAAATCATTCATAAGTGATTATTACAGTAGTGATGAAAATGAATTTCTGTAATGTGAAATGCTTTATGGAATCAACTGTGCGTTAGCAGGGATTCTTCGTCATATATGTTTATTTTCCTGTGTACTTTTGTTATTCTGTGATTGTAAACATTGTAAACAACAACAGCTGCAACGCGACGATCGAGGACCAAAAGTGTCAATTCGAAGAGAGAAATTATGACTTCTTTTACTGCAGATTAATTTCAAGGGAGATTAATCAATCGATTTTCGTCTGAAGGTAAAGTACGTATTTATTCATAATTTCTGTGGGAATTGTTATTTTGGACATTGTAAAATATTGATAACTTTTCGAGAAATAGCGTAATTAGTTGATTTTTATTATTCGTAATTATTAATCTGAGAAATTTTATTAATTGGAGTCCAATCTATGAGGATTCATCAAGGTTCATTGGCAAAACTATGAATTAGGTCAAACTATTAAAATGTGAAATTATGAATTATTTAAAATTATTATAAAAAAAAAAAAATACTATGAATAACGTAAACTTATCAAAATATAAGATCATGAATTATGTAAAATAAAAATAAATAATATGAATTATGTAAAATGATTGAAATGGTAAATTACGAACTATTTGAAATGTTAAGTATGTGAAATTAAAACAAATGATGATGTAAATCCCATTATTGATTTTAGTAAAAAATAATAAAATTTAATAAATGCAAAAGTGGCAAGGATTTCGTGTTAGGAAAACATTAATGAAAAATTTTTAATTTACAATAATTCTTGCATTTTTTTACATAAACGAGTCAAATATCATAAAAGGTTTTAAATACAGAATTTGAAATATTTACAGTAAATTCAACACAATAATCGAATTGCACTTTTCATATTTTCTGCATACGAAACGTTCCAATTTTATAGATATCATTTCCTAGTCTTTTGATCAAAATTTAATTATAATAACAGGTAACTTCATTTTCTTTAACTTAAAAGTGTGTTTCATAAGATTTTATAATCTAAAAATGATATTTATAAATTTTCAGTTGGCAACATATTTTACAAGTTAATATATGGTATAAATTCATGAATCATTTGTTGAGAAGTGGTTATAAATTTTTGATTTTTATATACAACTTTTTTAAATCCAACTTAGGGATGAAAAGTGAAATAAAAATGAAAATCTTAAAACAAAAAAAATTATTCAGGTAAAAATAGCAAATTACTATGAATGAGGGTAATGTAATTTATTTATCATGTAAATAGTAATAATTCGAAATCACAAAAAATTAATTAGAAGTCACAATAATATTCCAAAAAAAGTTATGATGCATAACTTAATAAAGAACCTTAATTATAATGAATTATGATGTATATGATATATTGTTCAAAATAAAATAATATCAAAGTTCAATATTACAGTTATATGATTTAGTTTACATTTTAATTAAATGTGATAGAATCGTAATGTATTCCGCTATACTATATTGTAATTTGAAATGTTACATATTGTGACATAATACTACATTCAACATGTAAATGTATTACATATTGTTATTTTATATAATACAGTTAACGTGTCATATATTATCATTCAATATTTTATAATTTTTAAAAAATACTATAAAGCTATTTTATATACATTTACTTATTTAATGAATCTTTATTAAAAGTTTAAGAATCTTCAAATCGATAGAAATTTACAACCCATTCACGATATCTAATTTTTTAAAAATTCTCTGACTTATTTTGTAGAGAATGAATATTAATTCTTACCATAAACTCTGTCCTACTAGATAGTAGAATGACCTGTCAAAATAATTGAAAAAAAAAAATCAAATACAAAAAGATGGTCATAGAAAATTGTGGGACATTGTTCTCAGAGATATTTTGGAAAAATTTTTGTTAAGAACTCTCTATCAAGTGTAAATAATGTTCGATGAATCGATGATGTAAATTTATTGAGTAGAATCAAAAATGGCTGGAAGGGAGCGAAATCTGCAAGAAGAGCCTAGAGCACATCGCGGAGAGACAGAATCTCTGAATAGCAACAACAGTATTCATCCAAATGGATCTATCGCATCCAACGTCCCAGACAAATATGGATTCTTTGGGGTTGCCAACCGCCAGAACCACAGTCCCACCAGGTATTGAAAATTTTCAGTTTAAGCGCGATGCTTCATTATTAATTAGTAATCAATCCATAAGAATATATTTCAGAATATGCAATTTCATAATTAATATATTAAAATAAAAATATTCATATTTCATTCGAATTATGAATATAATTACGAATGAATGTAATAATAAAAACGTTATTATTTACTCAAAATAAAAAAATTAACTCATTGACTGGCATTGTCACTGTCTTTCATTATGAGAATTGAGCTAGTGAAGAGTACATAAAAAAAATAAAATATATGTAATTATTATCATTTAGGATAGAAATGATAATATTAATAATAATTATAATTATAATAACAATAAGCATATGGTGAAAATATTGTTAGTAAATAATAGGGACAATAAAAAATAAAAACAACTATTGAAAAGGAGCGGGGGAGCTCCCTCACCCCAGGTGATTCTGCTTCGGGAGGCCAAATGGATCGAAATGTTAAAAAAGTGGGACAAGTTCATGGACACGAATTACCAGAAGGTGAAAAAACGTTGTCGCAAAGGGATCCCTCAATCCATGCGTTCGCGAGCCTGGCTCTACCTCTGCGGGGCCCACCATCTACTCGGCCAAAACCCTCAACTTTACCATAAACTTTTGCAATCGCCTGGAGACCCCAAACACATTGACGAAATAAAAAAAGACCTGCACAGGCAATTTCCCAACCATGAAATGTTCGTCGACAACGCACCTGGCCAATACGAGCTCTTCCATGTGCTCAAGGCCTACTCCATCCTCAACGCTCAAGTTGGATATTGTCAGGTGATTTTATCATGGGACTTATATGATCATATTACAATAACACTGTAATAACATTGTAACCTGACCTGAGGTAATGTTGGTCCTTGAGTTGCATGATAAGTGATTTGTCGACAGGCCCAGGCCCCAATCGCTGCCTTCCTGCTCATGCAAATGCCAGCAGTCCAAGCATTTTGGGTATTCGTCGTCGTTTGCGACAAGTACATCGCAGATTACTTCGGCCACTCTCTCGGGGAAACTCTGCAGCGTGACGGTTGCATCCTATTCGCTCTTCTTAAACGTGTCTCGCCTACCGCCTACAAACACTTGGTACCACGAAACCACACGTGGCTCTTTTCATTTTTTTCAGTCATAAAACTTGATTATCAATCGAATTGACTTTTTCCTTGTTCAGAAAAAGCAGAAAATAGATCCCACCCTCTACTGCACGGAATGGTTTCTCTGCATCTTTGTTCGAACACTGCCTTGGCAAACACTTTTACGGGTTTGGGACATCTTCTTCTGCGAGGGCATTAAAATCATCTTTAAAGTGGGTTTGGTTCTCTTGAAATCGTGCCTTGGCAGGACGGCTTTGACTAAACTCTGCCCCACTATGTACGAGACACTCCAGGTTCTGCGCAATCCCCCACGACATGTTGTTGAGGAGGAATATTTGATTAGCCAGGTGCGTTTATTGTCAACTCCTCATCTACTTTACAACTAAAAATACAGCCAAATTTACAAAACTAATCCACAGGTTCTCAAGCTTGACTTGAGCGAACAAGACTTGGAGCTCGAGCACCAACGCCAGACAGTCAGGCGGAAAAAAGAGCTGTCAACTCATACAAATTCCTGAACGACTGACGAGGATTCTCTCTAGGACCAATTGGAAACGTAGCTTTGTTTATGTCTAAAGACAGTTAAATTGTTTGTATACATTTTATAAAACTTTGATGAAAGAATATAATAAATTTATTTAACAAAAAAAGATTTACAAGGCATAGCTCTCTGGTTTTTGCACTAGACATTTTGCATGTATGCTCACGTGATACATGTGGGTTTGTACTTTGGACAATCGAAGTAGTGGCAGAGTGGCGTGACAAGGTGCAGCTTAAGGTGTGGGAAAATTGCTAATCTCTAGCTGGAATACGTCCAAGGTAAAGCTTGACCGAATTTTTTATTGTGCAGCGCATTCCTTGCCTCGTACAGTTTCTGGAATGATATGTCAGGAAAACAGTGAGTATAACTAGTTTTGATGTAAAACTACGTCTTTTTTATAGTTACGTAGTTCTACGTAACAGCACGAAATTTATATTCCATAATCCATTAATTTTTTTCTTCATTTATTGCAAAAGTCAAGTTAAACTTACAGGGTTATCGATGTACGCCTTGCAAGCGTAGCACCAAACAGAAAGATCACTGATGCTCAAATTAATGGGATGCAGAATAAGTTCATAATGTTGAAGGGCGTGCTGGTTGATGCTTCTGGCGCAGTGCACCTTGTAGCAATTCAGGCAAACCCAGTTCTCTTGACAGCTGCCACACTCCTCGCAAGGGCTATTTGTTTCTATGCCTGAATCAGGCACGGGATTCACACTGTCCAAGTGTGGGCAGTCTCTTAATGGTACAATCGCAAACATTTGTCCTTCCATCAAAGCCTAGTACATACATGAAATCACAGCTTAGAACTATTTTTTGTTAGCTGATTATATCTGAATAGCGATGAAACGATATTTAATGACGTATACACAACGAACCAGCATATTTTCTGAGAGAAACTTGTCAAGTGTGAGCCCAGAGACGCCATCACTGCTGCTGGTGCCAGCTTGTTGACTGCCACTGGCACCTTCATTCTGGCCTCTTAAATCTTGTTTTTGATTTTGATTTTGTTTCTCATCAGCTTCCTCTCGTACCTTAAACTCCGTCATGAGATTCTCCAATGTTGAGAAATGAGTGAGGACATCTTCTTTGGGGAGTGCCATGCGGAACCTGGTATTCCAATTTAGTAAGTATGTAGATATCAAAGGACGATCAATGTCAAAAAAAAAAAAAAAAAAAAAAAAAGATTGAAGAAAATAAAAATATTGCACCTGAGATTAGACCAGTAACGAGACTGCGTGTCCAGAACATTGCAAATGGTGGTGACAGCACTGGAGTTAGGCTGGGGGAAAGGCTTGAGGAGGGGAAGAGGGTCACCAAGAAGAGCCTTGACACACATGCTCATCGAGTAGGAAATGGAATTGACGGAGTAACCTCCCTCAAGAGAGAGAATGATCCTTCCATTCGCCAGGGAAGAAAGCCAATGTGTCAGGTGCCCGTACATTTCAGGACTAACTTTGTAACCTCCTAGAGGATCCCCAACACAGGCATCGAAACCTGCAGAAACAAGCACCAGTTCTGGCCTGAACTGGTACGCGATGGGCAAGACCACTTGCTGGAACGCTGCAGCATACTCAGCATCCCCCATTTTTTTCTGAAACAGCCATCGCAACCAATGAACCCAAACCAACAAATCTTAAATATCGTCTGTTGAAGATAAACAACCTTGTTCCAAGGAATGTTGACGATGAACCCTTTCCCTGGACCAACGCCAACTTTGTTGTAATCAGCGTCCCTGGACTTTGGGAAAAACGTGCCCCTGTCGTACCGATGAAGGGAAATATACAGTATTTTTGGATCTTCTTCAAGGATGGACTGAATACCGTTTCCATGGTGAATGTCCCAATCAACGATCAAAACTCTACGCCAAGAAAACAATTTTTACATCGAATTACAAGCGTCGGTACAAAGTAATTGGAACTTGTTCCTATGGTAATGGGAGAGTAACCTTTTTAGTTCCTGCAATTCGACGGCGTACTTCGCAGCCAAAGCTACGTTGTTGAAGATGCAAAAGCCGCAGGCAGCGTCTTCAGTGGCGTGATGTCCTGGCGGTCTGACGATGGCGACGCCACTTTGGACTTCGCCTGCTACCACGCTGTCTACCATTTGGAGCAACGAGCCTGCTGCGAGACAAGCGCTGTTCCACGTCTTCGGGTGCATGTACACCGACTCGAATGTGGAACCGAGCTCCTTCAAATCTGAGGTTTCCAGATTCTGACTGGACCTGATCTGCTCTATGTACTTGCGGTCGTGAACCAACATCAGTTCCTCTTCTGTTGCCAGCCTAGACTGTTTTTATAGGCTTCTTATTTTCATTTCTCACATGGTATCTACTCTACATGACAAATTGAGGGTCGAAAGCTTGGAAGAATGTAGAACGAAGAAACTAAAGAAATATATTGAAGACATTGTTTGATTCTTGGGATGGGTATAGTTCATAAATAAAATTGGCTCCAAATGATAAAACAAATCAGAGTATAAGTATAATTATTCAAGTTTAGAATTCTAACCTTCAAAATGTGGCATCGCTGGCTGAGGCCAGCTTCGTGGCACTTAGCCCAAATCCCGTGAATCCGCTGTGGCTGCTCAGGGTGCAAGGGGTCTGAGAGATCTTGATGCTGCATCATCGCTGTGTCGTAAATCAAGCCCACTCGATGCTTTGCTTTTTTGAGCTTTGTCACTAAAATTAATGGGATTACTGTGTAATAATGAGCTACTACTCCAAATAGTGTCAAGTGTCAAGATACAGTTGCTCGAATAACATTCAATTTCAAAGTCGATGCTTTTCAAAGTAATAACAAATACTTGACACTTATTACCACTCTTTTTAATTATCTGGGCCAGAAATGTATGCAGAAACGATTTTTGATAGGGGTTTTCCAAAAATACGCGAGAATATGTTGGATTTCTATTTCTATGATTGTGATGTAACACTTCGTTTTAATTCATTAACAGTAAAAAGATCCCTTGATTGCAAATATGCTCTGAGTAGTTGAGAAAAGCAGGTTCTGCCCACTTTGATCTTGTCAATAAAATATAATACTGTCGGTAAAATAGCTTGCTGCCGGTAAAATTGATCACCAATTGAACTTTTCAATTAGCTTTCAGTGTAACATAAGACATGATTGATGTTCTTCGAATATCAAGATAGGTTTCAACCTCTGAAACCCTTTCGAATGCGCCCTTGATCTGGCTACACATGAAACATGTATATCATTTTTTTTTTTTTTTCGAGATCATTAGATTAGGAGTCATCTTTTTTCATGTCAGCCATTATTTTCTTGAATAGATGACTCACCGCGTTCAAGATGATCCAACTTGTGCTCGATGAACTCTTTGGTAAGATCTGATTGCACAGGGTAGCAATTGCGAGTCTCGTACACGCTTTTTTTCTCTTCATTACTCCTTAAATAACAACCATATTTGTGAAATAAGGAAAATTTCACAAGGATACTATCTAGCAAAGTGGTTGGGTCTCTGCGTGGTCCACAATTTTTTTCATAACACTTGTTACACTTGTATTTTGGTCACACATTGTTATATGACAACATTTTGTTGATTGATATAATCATTTCCAAAACAACTTATTTATTACACTAAATGAAACTCACTTGAAGAGAGCTACTGGATGGAAGCGATTGATGACTTTTTTGGAGTCGGTTGAAACGATGCTGTTAATGCTGTATGAGTCTTGGTATTGGTAGCAATGCCAGTAAGGCTTATGCGAGTAAATGACGCTAAGAATGGTATCGCAAACACTGTCATAAAAAAAAGAAAAATGTACTCTTGAATATTATCAACAGTTTGAAATTCGCTCTGAGTATTTCAGAAAAGCAGGTTCTGCCGTCTTTGATCTTGTCGATAAAATAGGTTACCGTCGATAAATTCTATCATTATCTAAAATTTTTAGTTATAAAAATTAACTCTCAACAACTTCAATACTCTCACCTTTGGGAAGGTTCATCCAAGTGTTGCAAAAGTGGACAAGGGTCACCCAAAAGAGTGGCCAAGGTCAAGGCCGCGCCTTCAGCAAGTGATCTCAGGTAGTAGCCCCCCTGCCATAAATTAAAATCACAACTTTAACTCGTCACATCTGTGATCCTAGGTTTTTTACCTTTGGCAAACCCGAATTAATGTCAAGTCTTACCTCCACGACAACAGCTACTCGTCCACAGGCCAAGCTCATTAAAGAGGACAGCAAATGAGAATAGCAGGCAGGGCTCACTTCCATTTCACCCTGAAAGCAAAACTCTTTGATTCTAGCAACCATGATTTGTGTCATTAGTGTACTAGATAATGACAGTCTGCAGTGAACTGCAACGAGCCACCGACATAACCTTTTCATCGCCTACGGCCGCATCAAAACCAGCGGAAATGACGATCAAATCAGGCCCAAACTGGGAAAAGAAAAAAGCGATTTTGTGTTAAGAGAAACTTGTTTACCTCAGGGCATCCGACGGCTGCATCGTAGCCAGCGGATACTACAACAAGGTCCGGTTGGAACTAGAATACGATAATTCCAATAATTACTGTGACGATGTGCACACTTTTTACCACGATTTCATTATTCCTAACCTACAAATTTCCCAGTTCTTCGACAATTCTACAACATTTCAAAGGAATGTGTCTTCAATGCAAAAATAGATGAATATATTGTCAATTTTATAGGATTATCCGACAAACCATCATTCATATTGACGAAAAATTAGGAAATGTTGAAATTGGGAATCCGTGGAGGAAACATGTCAAGTATCTTGAAAAGAGTGATCGAACCTCGTAAGCCATAGGCAAGAGAAGCTGCTGGAATATGGCCAGGTAGTCGGCATCCTTCATGCCTGTTTCATTAAGGGGCACGTTGAAATTGTAGCCTATGCCTTTGCCTTCGCCAACATAATCAAAATTAGATTCACGCAAATTTGGCCAAAACTCGCCATGTTGGTAGCGGTGAATTGAAAAGTACACGACCCTGGAACCACGTACGATGGCATTATGAATTTTCTTCTGAACTTTAGGTCTGGACCTCCAATTTTATATTCTTATTGCACGCAGAATACAGGAATTTATTTTGAATTTTCCCAATCATGGACAGGCAAAGGCATGAAAGTATTTTCGAGTCGTGAAATTTTCCATCGATCGTCTTGATCGTGACTATGCATAGGAACTATGAAAATCTGCCAATCCTTTTGGTTTGAAGAGTTTTCAGCAAGAAGTGCCAGAAAAGATTCTTAACTGTAGAAGTGAATTCGTTTTACCTTGGATCGTTGTAGAACATTTGTTGCGTCGCTTGGCCATGGTGAACGTCCCAGTCGACTATGAGTACTTTACTGGCTAATTTTTCAGACAGTGCCTTGTCAACAGCAATAGCGACATTGTTAAAAAAGCAATAGCCACAGTACTCTTGCTCCATCGCGTGGTGACCAGGTGGTCTCACTATGGCCATTCCATTTTGAATCTCGCCCTTGCACACTTTCTCTACCAAATCGATAGTGGATCCTACTGCAAGGCAGGCTGCATCGTACGTTGACTAAACATAACAATTGTCATTGCACTACCTATACTACAAGTCAAAGTTACGTGAATCACGAAGAAGAGTTTCGGAAATTCTCAATTTCCCTTCAACAGAAGAAATAACAAAAGGTTTGAAAACACAAAAAATATTCTTACTGGGTGTAAAAAGATGGCGTCATATTTGGAAGAAAGAGCCTCGAGTTTTTGATAATCCTGAGAGCCTTTGGTAATTTGGAGGTCATCGATGTGTCGTTGGTCGTGCTTGAGGAGGAGTTCTTGGCGAGTAGCAGAGCGAGGTTTAATAATTTTGCACCTCTTAATTAGCTTCAACTCTTCGCACCGCTTCAATATTGCACTCAACCTCTTGGGTCCTTCTGGATAATTCTCGTCCCACATGCATTTGTGCTCCAGCATTTTCACATTTTCATATACTAAGCCAGTTGGTTTTCCACAAAAATTTGGATCTTGCAGAGCGTTCCTGCATTTTTCGTAGATGTCATCTATAGGCGTATTCATATCCGCCTCCTGCTCCTTATCCTGCAACTTCTTCAGTTCTATTGCTTTCTGTTTGGCTTCGATTATTGCTTGTGAAGCTTTAGCCTGCAACCAATGAATTTATTTTTTTTAATAATAATGAATGTTACATCATGAATTCATTATTGACCAGTATTTTTGTGATAAGTGTCAAGTTAAGTATGGAAATTTCAAAAATCATGGGTCATTTCATCTCAAATCTTGCAGGAGAATTAAATTCAGTTTTTCTTTTTGTGTTAGAATTTTTTTATGAAATTTCTATCAAAATCGATTTAACTTGAATTTTATTTGTTTCGTCGTAGGAAATTTTCGAAATATTGTTTGAAAAGTTGATTTTGTCTCGTGGTAATTTTTCTTTATAATTCAAGAACTAGGCAAAAAATTGTCTTATTGTTAAAAATTATTTTTCTACCTTTGCAGAGAAAATTTTATTCAACAGAACAAAATTCTAAACTTCATTTTTTTCTTTAAGAAGTGAGTTGAAAAAACAATATTTAGTAATAATTTATGCAAGCCAAAATTCGTTGTTTGGAAATCTATGATTTTCTCAACTCAAAGTGCCATTTTCACGATTATTTTAATACTTTATTTTCTCGAAATTTTCTGATTCCACAAAAAATGGTTCGATCATAAAAGTTTTCGTTCAAGTTTATCACTAAGGATTTGCTTTTCAAGGTAAGAAACATTTGAAACCCAATAAAATTTTCTAAATTTCATTTATCATCGTGAAAAAGAAACTAGGAAAACTCACACCTAAAAATTTTGAATTAGTGTCAGTTTTTTCCCTTGATTTTTTCATAAAAATTTAGTTCAATAAAAAATATTTGGTAATTTTTTTATAGAATCAATTTATTAAATTTAGTACTTATTATTTTTAAAAAATTCATTGTTAAGGAAGAACAATTTCTTATTTGAAATTATGTTTATACAATTTTATGATTCCCCAAAGAAAAGTTCCATGTAAAAAATTTTTTGCTTAAATTAACCATTAGGGATTTGCTTTCGAAGAAAAAAACTGTGGAGGTCAATATATTCCCGAAATTTCTTTGATTGTCGTGAAAAAAAAATAAAAAATTTTTCGACTGGAAAGTTGTCATATTACGTAAGTTATCCATGAATTTTTTTACGAAAAAATTTGTTTATTATCAATATGTACCAACGAATTTTTACAGCCATAAATCAAATTTCACTATATTCATAAAATTTTTTTTCAATTATGTTGTGTTTGAATTAAAATATTTCTTTAACAATCTTACGCTGATAATATATTTAAAGACGTGGAAAAAATATTGTTTGTATAATTCAAAACATAATTATTTATTTTTCAAAAATTTGCAATCATACAATAGTGATGAACGAAACATTTTTCATTGAAAAAGGAATTTGAAAACTGACGCAGTCTGAGAACTTTTGAGTCCAGAAATTTTTGATGTTTTTATCCACGATATTTAAAGGAATTTTGAAAACTTTATTGGACTCAAAGAATTTTTTCCCTTCTAAAGTATACCTATTCTGATGAAATTTAATGAAAAGTTCATGATTGAACTATTCTTAGTGAAGTTGTACATTTTCAAGAAAATAAAATTTTAAAAATGTTACTTAAACTTTAAGAAATCATAGTTACCTAACAATAAATTTGGTTTATACTAAATGTTACTTATTTAACTCATTTGTTGAAGAAAAAAATTAGAAAACATTGATACAATGTAAAATTTTTCAGGTTGAAAATTTTTTACTTTTTTTTATAAAAATCACGATTGCAAGAAAACATTCTTCAAAAAAAATGACGTTTAGAATTTTTTCTGCTAGGATAAAACTTTACATACAATATGAAAAAATGATTTTGTAAACAATGAGTAAATTTTTTAGCAAATGTTTCACAAATTTTCTACGACGAACCAACTGAAATTAAAGTCAAAAGAAAAAATACGTGTCTCTTCAATTTTGATAATGATGCCATAAAAAAATTTCCACACAAAAAAAACCTGAATCGAATCACCTGCATGATTTGAAATGAAATGCCTTTTATATAATTTTTGAGTTTAAGAATAAATTACAAGATGCTAATAATAATACATTAAAAATAACAAACTAAATATATATTGATTTCATGTATCTGACAGTTAAAAAAATATATAATTCTTCATACGTTTTTCAAAATGAATACATGACTTTGAATATGACCATTCTCACTCTCATAAAAATATGACCTCGAATTCACATTCAAATTAACCTACTTCAATTTGCATTAAAAGCCCAACAAAATTCAAAAAAACTACCACGAAAAATCACAATTTCCATCAAAAACCATCTATCCATTCAAATATATCTATAAACAAAAGAAACGGAAAAAAGCTTATAAATTAGATGGTGTGCATTGTTTACATTAGCAAGCCTGGACGATACTCTTTTCGAAGGGGCACAGGTTTTTGGCTCAGGCACATTGTTGCGTTCGTTCAACATCTTTTTGCTACTGGATGATGAGGTCTCGATGACTTGCAAGAGTTCGATTTCGCTTTCTGCCAACTTTTTGGCTGCTGTGAACAAGTTGTCCCTGGGTGTCGGTTCCGACTTGAAAAGTGAACATCAGAGTGAGGACTAGTGAAAAGCAAGACAAGGCAAGCGGTACTTGCGAGGCACCAGCTCATTCCGCTGTACATATATGGAAAAGATTGTAACGCGTGGGAAGGTGCGAATGCTGCAGTAGGCCTAATCAAAATTCATTTATGCTCCAGGCAACTGGAGCTTGAGAAAGCAAAATGAGAGGGGGGGAAAGAAAGAGTCATATCATCAGGAAATGACAACATAAAATCTAGGAGCATCAATGCGATCTTTTACGGTGTTTTTGAAGTATAAAACACCTAAAAAAACAAAAAACATTATAATTATATAAAAATATATTATATAAATCCAATATAATTGTATGGAATTTAATTATAATTCAAGTAGTGAATAATCGTCGATATTTATAAGACTACCCCATGTCACTATTTTTCACTTTAATCTTGGGTAGAAATGAACAACAAATTTTTATTTCATTTTTGTTTATTTTTTAAATGATTGGAAATTCAGACACACCTTTTAATTCTAGATTAGTAAGTAGATGAAGTGTGATTTCTTATTTCATTTTTATTCTTGCATTTCAAAAAATCTAGAAATTTTTTATTTTCAGATTCCACGAATTTTTGGGCATTTTTCCATAATACAGACATGTCACCCAGATAAATTTGAAAATTTGTCCAGTATAGCTGTATCAACTATATTTTGCATTTAAAAAAAAAGTAAAAAAAAGTCAGGGTGCGTCCATACATATGTATGTATATTCAATTTTCACAGACATTGAATTCGTTTTGGTTGTTAATAAAAACTATAATAACCAAAATTTACCATACTTGGAGAATTTGTCTTTGAAACATTTTAGATTTTAATTTTAAATGAATTTATTTCTTTTCATCCTAATACTTCAAGGCTACATTCTTACACTTAATCTTATCTTTCTTAAAATTTCCTGATTCTAGAATTAGGTTACGATTGATACTAAGCTATTCAAACTCACATTGCTTCTTTAACAAACTTATAAATTTTGATAATCAAACATTATAGAAAATACAGAAGTATTTTTCTTGCTCAACATTAAAATTGCAAAATATTTAAGTCATAAATTTTCAGTTCCAGAACGTTGACATAATAATTATGTATGATAATATTTCTATCAATATAAATTTACAGAAATAAAATATATGATAAAATTATTTGTTACTAGTGAGTAATTTTATCATAAACCATTTTATCATAAAACCAATTTCTATTTGACATTTAAATTATTGTATGATTAAAATAATACGACTTATTCCTAATTATTATTACCATTATTATTACTATGACTGTTATTCTTATTATTATCACTACTGTTTTTAATAAGTTACCAATATAATTTGTATTAATTAATTCTAAACAATATATAATAATAAAAAAAATGTAATATTAATATTGATATTATAAAATCAGTATTTTTATCAAAATTATATATTTTGATAATATAATGTTAGAATGTGTAAAAATAATGGTTTTGTAATCAATATCTGTATTAATAGTTTTCTGTATTGTAATAAGTTAAAACTTTGTAGACGAAAAACACGTGGTTCTGAAATGAAAATTTCCACTTTTTTCCATCTGTAATAAGTATTCACAATAATAATACTGTTATTATTATTATTAAAATACATAAAAATATATACAAAGTATCCATATTATTTGCAAAAGGTTATCAATTTCATTGTTAATGATTTGTATGTATTTATATTAAACGTTTAAATATTATTAGGTGAAATATAATATGATTTATTTCTATCACTTACAATTATTATTTTTTGATTAAATTATGTTATTTTGTATATTAATTTTTAATATTTGAAAAAAATGATTATGAAATATTATTGTAACATTACCAATGCTAGTAATATATCAATAATGATAGTATAATCATTAAGACCCTAATAAGTTATTAAATCATAATAATACAATATTATAATAATGTAACATTAGTTAAATTCACAATATTTATTATTATTTTTGATAATCAGTTTTTAATGTTTTTCATAAAATTTAAGCAATGATTATGCTGGTAATAATATATATGAGCATCAAAATTATTCTTATTTATAATTATATTACTTTAAAATGGTATTTCTAATAAGTATGTTGTAATAAATATCCGTGATCATAATTATATAATTGTTATAAGTTAAAGTTTATAACATGAAAAAAACATACATTCCTGGAACGTAAATTTCTTCTATTGTTCTATCTGTAATAAGTATTAGAATAAAAATTTCATTATTAAAATTTATATGAAGAAATTATATATTTTTACGCAGAATATTTTATAACATTAATAAACAGAAATGATAACATGTAAAAGAAGTCAAATTGTTGTATTCTCTTATTTTTAGTAATATCAAAATCTTGAAAAATCAAGAAACGTTTCATTTCAAGGTTCTATACATTTTGAAACATTCTGATTACAAAAACAAAATTAAATATACAAGTTACTCAAAAAATACATACATTTTACAAATAATATTTCTTTTATTAAATACAAATCCCCTTCAAAAAAATCTTACAAAAACAATCTATAATCTCAAAATAATTAAAAATGAAGGTAAGGTTATGCCCTTAAAAAGATTATATTATTTCCCAAATATATCAAATACTTTATATTCAAAATAAAAACAATGAAAAAAAAATTCAAAAAATACCATTTCGTATCCGACAAGAACACATTCACGTTCAATCCTTTTTCCAAAACTGTATACCTTTGCAAAAAAGTAAACAGTAAACTTTCGACGTCTTCCAAGTCTCTCAAATGGTCCTTAATTTTGTAGCAAGTTCAATTTACAATTAAATTGCTCAAAATTGTTCAAAATAATCGTTATCTCGATGTTTACACTTGCACGAAAACTGAGAAAATAACAATAACATTTCAACATTACCAAGCAAGTTTTGACTGTTTTGACATTTCAAAATGGACTCTCTTTTGTTTAAACAAGCATTCTGATTTCGACCAATCACGTGCGTTGTTTACAGCTGATAAGGACTACGAAAGTCATATCCGTACTGTACTATATATAGTGGTAATTTGTATACTGCGTATTTTTAGTTCATAAACATGATTACAATAAAAAAAAAACACTTAAAGTTTGTTTTTGAACACAGAATAATGAATTGCATTATGCAAAAAGAATTGTTTACACAAATACACCAAATACACTCATCCAAAAGTGACTTTTCAAATATACTACGCTAGTCATAAGCAGCTGATAGCGTCAGCTGTTTTTGAATTCCGGTATATATGTATATACAATGTATATAACGCGGGGGCGTTGACAATTAAATGACAGTTTTTTTTGACACAATTTGACGTTGTTTAACAGTGTTAGTGGTGAATAAAGAGGGATAAAAATTCATTGGGTTTATCAGTGTAAATTGTTGATTCTCTTTTGTTTAAACAAGCATTCTGATTTCGACCAATCACGTGCGTTGTTTACAGCTGATAAGGACTACGAAAGTCATATCCGTACTGTACTATATATAGTAGTAGTTTGTATACTGCGTATTTTTAGTTCATAAACATGATTACAATAGTAAAAAAAACTCTTTAAGTTTGTTTTTGGACACATAATAGTAAATTGCATTATGCAAAAAGAATTGTTTACACAAATACACCAAATACACTCATCCAAAAGTGACTTTTCAAATTTACTACGCTAGACATAAACAGCTGATAGCGTCAGCTGTTTTTGAATTCTGGTATATATGTATATACAATGTATATAACGCGGGGGCGTTGACAGTTTTTTTTACACAATTCGACGTTGTTTAACAGTGTTAG
The DNA here is from genome assembly GCA_028476575.1 of Platygaster robiniae. Lineage (NCBI taxonomy): Eukaryota > Metazoa > Arthropoda > Insecta > Hymenoptera > Platygastridae > Platygaster > Platygaster robiniae. The sequence goes on from CM052022.1 coordinate 2,029,129, forward strand.
TGGTAAATTAAGTGGGATAAAAATTAATTGGGTTTATCAGTGTAAGTTGTTGATACTGGAGACATCATCATTGATCACCATCCGGGATAGTTGCGGAGTGACGTAAATCGAACAGTGCGAAAAAATGGCTGCTGTAGGGAAGAATTGGCGATTTTTGCAAATGGCAATAGGAAAAACAAGTTTGGCAAATGTCTCTGTCAAAAGTGGTAGAAACAGTAAACGGTGAGTTAATTTTGCGAAATTGAATGGGGGAGGCAGAGGAGTGGTCATGATGACAAAAAAAAAAAAAAAAAAAATAAATTCAATTTTGATTATTATTGTTTGTGATTATATCTCAGGGGCGGCGTAAGATTTGGGGCAGTGGTTGTAGTTTTGCAAAATTCGAGAAAAGATGGAAAATTGTGCTAAATTTTGTAGGTGCAAAAAAATGTGAAAAAAAAAATGTATATATGAATATACTGACTTAATGAATGGATATAAATGAAATTGAGATATAATTTTTTATAATATATTTATTTGAATAAAATCTATAGAAGTTTCAATTTTAGAGCATTTCACTCTAAAAATTTATCTAGTAATCCATAGGAATGTTAAAAATTTGTTAGGATTGTATATATTCAAAAAATATGAAAAATAATTTAATAGGATGATTCTTTGAAACAAGAAATGTACAAGAAAACTGTCCTGGAAAATCGTTTGAAATATTATACTACAAATCTATAAAACTTCGAAGTTTAGAGCATTAAATCCTTAAAATTTACATAGCGATCAGTAAAACTAGAAGAATACTATAAAATTTCATCAACACTTTGAAAAATGTAAAGAAGACTGAAATTAATAAAAATTTTTAAGATACTCAAATTCAATGTAGACATTATTTTCTTGAAAATTTCTGAAAATAAAACCTATGAAGGGCTGAACACCAAAAGCTGCTAAGGAAAATTTTTAATTAGACTCGTTTTATTATATGAAAACATTAAAATGTCATTTAGCAGCTTTTGATATTCAGCCTTTCATATGAGTTCATCAAAATAATACAAAATTCAATAAAATCTATAAATATTGAAATAATACAAAATGAAATGATAGTCTGAGAAATCTGTAAAAACACTTGAAACCTATAAAGGTATTGTTTTCTAAAACGTAATTGTAAAAATGATTAATTGATGAATATTATTCAAAAAAATATTTATTGAGATACTAAAGATCTATGAAGTTTAAGATTCTCAAGTACATATGAATTCCTACAAATCTATACACGAAAAATACTTAAAATCTGTAGAAAAAAAAACTGGAAAATTCCACAAGTTTTAGTTATAGAAGCTTTAAAATATGAAAAATACTAGAAATAAGTAATAAACTAAAAATCCATATAAATATGACTTCCTCGAAACATTACAAACAATAACTATCTATGAAATCTTGAATTATTATGCATAAAATTCTAAAAGTTTATGTGGGATCCATAAACATAAAAGAAAATTATCCAATTGTAAAAAATATACAAGAAATATGAAAAATGCTGAAATAACAAGAATTTTCTGAAATAATGGAAATCTATGAAAAAATTGTGTATTGAACAATCGTTTGAAATACTAAGAAATTATATAACTTTGAAGTTTACAGCATGGAATGCTTAAAATTTACATAACTATCTATAAAAATGTTAGGAATCTAGAGGAATACTATCAAATATTATGGAATTTCATCAACACTGAAAAATATGAAAAAGAATAGAAATAATTAGAGTCTTAGAAATACTGGAATTTTATGCAGATATTATTTTATCAAATATTTATGGAAATATTAAAAATTTATGAAAATTGTAATCCTAAAGTACTTAATCCTGAAAATCTTTATAGGAATCTTTCAAAACATGAAATTCAATAAAATTGATAAATATTGAAAGAATACAAAATGAACTTAAGTTTTAGAAATCTGTAAAATGCTTGAAATCAATGGAGATACATTTTACTGAAAAAATTATTGTAATACTAAAAATCTTTAGATATCTCCTCAAATAACCATAAAATTACTACGTATCTATAAAATCTTGAATCCTCAAGTGTCTGATTTCACAAACTTATGGAGGGATCCATGAACATATCAGAAACTCATTTAAACTCGAAAAATATTTAAAAAATATAAACAAAACTGAAATAACATGAATTCTTGAAATACTAGAAATCTTCATCAAAACTAAGTACGTATGGATTCCGAAAATTCGTTTGAAATACTGAGAGTATGTGAAAATTTGAAATGCAGAGCTTCAAATTTTTGAAATATAAATAACAATCCATAAAAACATCAAAAACCAAGAGGAATACTAGAAAATACTACGGAATTTCGTAAAAGCTGAAAAATATATGAAAGATTTTAAATAATAGGAATCTCTAGAGGTGCTAATATTTTTATATAAGTAGATTTTCACATAAGATATTTTTTCTAAAAAATAATGTCAACGATAAAAATCTATAAAACTTTTAATCCTAAAGCATCTAATATAATTCTGAAAATCTTCGTAAGAATTTTTTAAAGTACTAGAAAATTCAATGAAATTTATAAATATTAAAAAAATACAAAATAAACTGATAATTTTGTAAATCTTTGAAATCTTTGAAACCTTTCAAAATACTGTGTTCTGAAAAATTTATGAGAATATCGAAATTCTCTAAAATATTGAATTCTACAGTATTGAATTCTAGAAATCTTTATCGGAATTCTTAAAAATACTAGAAATGGATAAAATACTGGAAATCCATATAGCCATCATTTTCTTTGGTAACTATACAATTATTAAGTATGTATAAAACTTTCAATCTGAAACTATCGAAATCTAAATATGTATATGAAAAACCTTAAAAATGGCAGAAATTTGTCGATATTAAAAATACTGAAAAAATACGTATGAGAAATCTATCAAATACCAATAATCTTATAAAATACCATTCCTTAGAATATTCTTTGATAAGCATTTTCTGAAATTCCAAAAACTTTTCAATTTGAAAATATCGAAAATACCTGAAGTTAGTCAAAATGTTTTCATTTTTTCAAATTTTGTAAATTCGACAAATAATACAAACCGCTCAGAACCTCCTAAATTTCGTAAAAATTTGCTTAACTTCTAAATATTTTTCCTCAATTTTAATATTCAAGCTAATTTTTCAAGATTATAGTTTTCTTTTTTACTTCAGTAAATAATTTTCTACCACTCGATTTCACGCAACCAAAAATGTATTTCTTAACAAGCTATACCATCGAGTTTTTTTTATGAAACAAATTCATTTTTTTCGATCTTAAAATGTGATGTATTTCAAAATTAGATTGCTGGGACAGTTTTTTCCCAAAAATCTCTAATTGCATTCTCTGCAAAGATTTTTTATTCTCACCAACAGCTTCCTGTCAGAGTCATCGAGCAGGTCAAATATCGTCAGCGCATTTACCTCAAAACTCGGGGATGCGACGAAAAAGTCACATTCGCGAATGCTCTCCGATAAAGACTCGATCTATGCACTTTACACGGACCTGGTCAGGCCTGGATTCATGGATTCTTACCTGTCTAACTCGTAAGTTTATCTGAAAACCCTCGAAAGTCTTAATTTCATGCAATAGCCCTAAAAATTAATTTAACCTAACCTAATTTCATGTAACTGTAATATAACGTTACAACGTTTGACGACATAATTACAGTTCGTTCAATTTTTATGCAACATGTATCAAAAATTTATAACTATAAAAAAAACTGAATTGCGGTATATCAAATCATGAAATATGCGTTGAATTTTCTTATGATGATCCTACTGCAATGGGAAATATTTGATAAAGGGTGTAATATTGAGAAATATAGAAATGTCATTATTTTTGATATTTTTACTGTAACTAAAGTAACTAGTTGGAAAATTAATGACAAAATGCACTGACTAGTCTAGCTTCAAACAGCTTCTTTCTACATTAAAATCATTAGAAAAATCATCAGAAAGTTGTTTAAAATTAAGATACAATTTAAATTCTCAGGGAAAAAAATGCTCGATTGATGGAGGAAAAAAAGGATCAACTGCACTGCAGTTTAATAGGTTCCTGGACAGTGTCAGTGGGTGAACTGGATCAAGCTCTTCACCTTTGGCAATACACAGGTGGCTTCCAGTCCATTGATAAAGCCCACCAGGACCTCTCTACTGATTCTGTAATTTCTTACTTCGCATTTCTCACATTTATTCATAAATCACATCCAGCAAAATTCATGCAACAGTAACTATTGAAAATGTCTTAGATTTCACAAAATCACTATCCCAAAAATATGCCCCAGACATAAAAAAGAAAAAAAAAAAAAACGCGTCGAACGTTTATTTTGATCTAAAATAGAAACAAAGTTGTTCAAACAAAATCTAAATTTCGAATGTCGAATGATGTCTGATGATTTAGATTTGTTACATTTTGATGATAAAATGAGGAAGTTGACTCTCAAACGAAATTATTATGTTTCATAAAATATTGATGTGATGTTTTTTAATAATTCAATTCAGGCATTTTTACATGCAGTTATAAAGAAATGAAAGGTAATTGAAGAATATGGTTATATTTTGATAGGAGTACCAGGCACTGTTGAGGGAACGTAATGAGCATTTGAAGTCTCGACATTTGAAGTACATGCTGGCCTTCAGCTACTGGCCAGGGATAGAGAAACGACAAGGGGACAATGTCTATGAAGTTCGAAGCTATACGCTCAAACCTGGAACTATGATCGAATGGGGAAATAATTGGGCCAGGGGTATTAATCATCGTCGCAAGTACGATGAGGCGTTTGCTGGTCTCTTCTCCCAGGTTGGACGTCTTTGCGAGGTCTACCATGTTTGGTGTAAGTTGAAATTCTACCTTTTACACATACAAAATGTAGAAATATTCGTGCTGCAGTTGATGTTACATGTATAGGGAATTTTGAGGAATGTTTTTTATTCATTTGAGAATTTTTTACACCTTTACAATCTGAAAGAACAATGTTACAGTTTTCCATTTCTGTGTAAACATAAGACAGTGACAGTATTATTGTCCTTAAAAAAATAGCTATAGACAGAAAAAATGTGTATTGAAGAATTTTATTATTCAAATTTCTCACTTCTGCATATGTTACAATGAATCAATAAGTAAGAATTATGGAAAGAATTTTGAAAAAGTCACTGTTAGCTCGATTGATCTAAATTTTATTCTCTAGTTTGACATTTCTTATAAATTTGATAAACTTCAATCTAGAGATGCAAAGAAGGTTTAGAAAAAATGTTAGGGAAAATGGGATTTGGTGAAAAAAGATGGTGAAAAGACTTTCGTACGATAAGACGATTTTTTATTTTTCGAGATATTAGGAGTATTATAGTTTATTTAATTTAGGCAGTCTTCAAAATATTCAACAATTTACAATATTTATCGTCATTTTTTAAAACTACGAGTTTTCACAATTTTACTGAATAATTATGGATCATACCCCAAAAATATTTTCTATTGTTTCAAAATATTATCAATTCTGAGATATTCTTTAAAGTCTATAAAATTTATACATATAATTATTACAAAATTTTATTCACTTGACTGAAGAACTGTAAATGTATGGAATATTCAGAATATTCCAAAATCTACAAATTTTTTAGCTTTTCTGAAATCTTACATATTTTTCGAGTTTTAGTGCATTATTTTCAATCTTTCGAATCTCGCAATTTTGAATTTTCTAAAATTTTTAAGATTATCGACAATTTCCATGCGATGAAATAACTTTTGACTTTAATAAACTTCGAGATTATTTAACAGTATTTGGAATTTGCTTACTGGACCTTCGAAATATTCCAGAATCTAAACAATTTATTAACGTTTTCTGAAATTCCACAAATTTCTTCAATTTTTCAAAATTTCCTGGTAAAGTTGGAAATTTTCAATGTTTTTTAATTATTCAAAATTCGTAAAATTTCTAGATTTTATTTAAATTTTCATATTTATTAACAAAAATACATTTTTTGATGTACAAAAAATTTTAAGAATTTCATATAGTTTTTGTAGTTTTACGGAAAATTTCTAAAATATTTAACAATCTACAAACTTTGTCAACATTTATTAAAATCCTTCAAATTTTTCGAATTTTTTCGAACAATTGACAATCTGTTCAATTTTCAACGTTCTTTAATTTTTCAAAATTTTCCAAATTTCTCGATTTTTATACAATTTTTCATAGTTATAGTATATCTCCATACAAAGTGCATTTTTGAATGTTGAAAAAATTTAAGAATATTGTATATCTGTGGTTTTTTCAAAAAAATTTCAAAATATTCAACAATATTTAGAGTTTATGAAAACAGTACAAATTTTTCGAATTCTTCATTTAAAATATTTGACGTTGTGCTAAATTTTCAACATTTTCTAATTTTTCAAAAATAGAAATTTTCATAGTTATCAAGTATCTCCATACAAAATGGTTTTTGGATTAAAAAATTTCTTTTGAATATCTAATAATTTCTGTGGTTTTCCGAAAAATTTTCAAAATATTAAACAATATTGAAAATATATGAACATTTGACGAAATCCTACAAATTTTTTCGACTTTTTTAGAATAAGCGACAATCTGTTAAATTTTTAACGTTTTCTAATTTTTTGAATTTCTAGATTTTTATAGAATTTTTCATAATCATAAACTATCTTAAGTACGGGTAGGCATTTTGGAATTGAAAAAATTTTAAGAATATTACATAGTTTCTGTGATTTTCCAAGAAATTTTCCAAGTTTTTAACAATATTCAAAATTTATGAACATTTAACGAAATCCTACAATTTTTTTCTAATTTTCCAAAGTAAGTGACAATCTGTTATATTTTCAACGTTTTTTAATTTTTAAAAATTTCAAAATTTTTAGATTTATATAAAAATTGTCATAATTATCAACTATCTCTATACGAAGTGCATTTTTAATTTTTTTCACATTTTAATAATATTACATAGTTTCTTAAATTTTCGACAAATTTTCCATATATTTATCAATATTTGAAATTTATGAAAATTGAGCGAATCCTATAAACTTTTCGACTTATTCAGAATAAAGGGCAATCTGTTGAATTTTCAGCGTTTCCCAATTTTTCATAATTTTTCGAATTTCTAGATTTTTATAGAATTTTTCATAATTATAGACAATCTAAACTTCGGAAATACTTTTTTGGGTTTTTTACAACTGTAGGAATATTACATAGTCCCTGTAATTTTATGAACAATTTTCAAAATATTTAACGACCTACGAAATTAATAAACATTTCACGAAATCATAAAAATTATTCTAATTTTCAAGCATGATTGATCATCTACAAAAGTTTCATTGTTTGAAATTGATCAGAATGCTCAAAATTTCTACATTTATATTGAAAATCGACTATATCCGCGAAAAAGAACATTTTTTACTTTTAACGATTTCTATAATAATCTACTAAATTTTGAAAAATTTTATGAAATCATACAAATTTTTGAAAATAATCGTTTATATTAAAAATTTGCAGTATTTTTTTCATTTTCCAAAGTGCTCAAAATTTCTCGATTTTTATTGAAATCATCAAAATTATCGATGATCTCGGTACGATGAAACTTATCAAGATTTTTCATAATTTTTCAAATATTGCAAGGTCTCTGTAGTTTCACGAAATCTTCAAAATATTCCACAATCCTTAAAATTCATTAATGTCTTCTAAATTTCTACTAATTTTCCCAAAATTTTAGATCTATTTAAAATTTTGAACACTTCAAACTTTCATTGAAACTTTTTCAACTCAAAGATTTCCCGTAATTTTCTCGAAATTTCTCAAATATTTAAAATGTTCCTCAAATAGTTAAAAAAAAAGAAATCCCCATTCTTCTTCAAATCTTGCTGAAAGTCGAAAAAAAAAAAAATTGTCAACAATCTCAACCCCAAGAAACTAATAAATACTACCGTACATACCTGAGAATCTCAAAAAAAAAAAAAATTCCCTTCATCCAAATCCCTGACAAAATTTTCTTGCATCTCTGCCTCAATCACATCAATCTTCATCATCCTAAAATTTGCAAGTCTAGTAAGCCTTTCCATGGCGACAATTCCTTTGCAAGAAATTCACCAAGTCGATGAATATTCCGAGAGATCCGAAGGTTATGAAAAATCGGAAACAAGTGATAAAAGGGGGAAACCCTCGAAATCGAGGCCTCAATTAAGGGGTTTCGAGATAATGCTGATAAAAGAGGGTGACGTTGGGATGGAACGGAGGGTCCTGATTTTCAATCCCCTGCGCGGAATCCGATGATGAGGAGGAAATTGCAAAGTCGGTTTGTTGCTGGTTTTTTGCAGGTTACAAGGACCTGCAGGCGCGAAAGGAAGCTCGGGAAAATGCGTGGAGAGAGCCAGGATGGGACGATTGCGTGGCCTACACCGTGCCTTTGATACAGACCATGCACTCGCGAATCCTTCGTCCCACTTCTTTCTCGCCCACTCGGTAATTCACCATCGATTAACCCTTTTTTTCACACTTTTCCCCCCCTCCCCTCCTTCCTTTTAAATCGTAATGTTCAGGCAACTAAATAATGTTTATACTACTGTTACGTGATGTGTATAAGTGACAATACACTGATGCTGAGATAACATCACCTTTTTTTATGTTTGGCGAGTGATACCCTTTTCGTCTGTTTGCCTGACTTTTTGTTTTCTGGTAAATAAATAAAAATGAATGTTGGTGTGTGCCTTTATCTCCGTTGAAGGGGATGGATTGAAGTTTTTTTCGTTTTTTTATAGAGGAGTTTGAAAAATTGGGAAGTCTTGAACGAATATGGGGAATTTCGATGAGTGGGACGAGTGATTGAAAAATTTGGAAAGTTTTGTTTGGTGTTTGAAATTTTGGGAATTTTGAATAATTTAGAAGATTGTAGATAGTTTGACAAAATACAAGAAATTTGTGGAATTTTAGAAAGTGTTCAGAATTTTTAGACAGATAATACATATCATTATATTTTTTCGAAATGTGTGTTATACAATTTTTGAAATTCTATTACAAAGATCTGAAGGACTTCGAAAGTATTGAACAATTACGACAATTTTCAAAAATTTTAAAGTTGTCAACAATTTCGTAAAATTCAACAAATTTTTTGAATTTCCAAAAATGTTCATGAATTTCGTAGATTTTGTTGATTATCATATATGTATTTCTGCAAAATGTGCATGATGATGTTTTTCATTTTCAATAAAAATCTGAAAAAATCAGAAAGTATTGAAAAAATGTCAAAAATTTCAATCAAGTAGACAAGTTATTGAAAAATTAATTGATATCTAATTCTATTGAAAATTCGAGGATTTCGTGAAATTACAGAAAAAGTTTATAAACTTTGTGAATTGTGTTCATAAATATAATTCTTTGAAATATGCATAATAATAATTTCCCTAAATTTTTAATGAAAATCTGAAAAATTTAAAAAGTATTCAGAAATTACGGAAAATCACAACGAGTCAGATAAACTTAAAAAAATTGGTTAAACTTTGAATAGTTCGTATTATAGTCGCACTTTCGAAAATCTGGAAAAATTTTAAAAACAATAAAAACTTTCAAGGTTGTTACTAATTTCAAGGATTATCCAAATTTATAGAATTTTTAAAAAATCTTCATTTCTTTCTGCAAAATATGTATGTTTTTTTCATTTTCGTTTGTTTGTTAAAAATATGAAATTCCTGAAAAGTAGGAAAAACTTACGAAAAATCTGAAGGGTTGTGAGAATTCATGAAGTGTGGACTAATGAATATTTTGTTCAAAATTACGCAAATTCCATAAAATATATAAATTACTTGAAATTCTGAACGAAAAAAATGATAATAGTATTCTGAAAAATCTGTGGAATTTCAGAGAATTTTTATAAAACCTAAAGATTGTTTTTATTATCATAATTCTTTGAAATGTGTCAAAAAGTCTATTTCCTTTTTTTTCAATAAAAATCGAAAAAAAGTTTAAAAGTTTTTAAAATTACAAAAAAATATCATAATTTGAACAAATATTATTAAAATTTGAAAGTATTGAATTGCTTGTATCGTGTTCTATATTCCGAAAAATTTGAAAAATCCATTTTCGTCTCAAATTTCGAAAATTTTTAATAATACTACGTAATTCAAAAATTCATGTTACACCAGAAAAATTATTTTCAAATTTCGTATGATATTGTAGGACATTTTGAAAACTCCCTGAAACTACAGAAACTGTGTAAAATTCTTGAAACTTTTTTAAAACGAAAAATGTCATCGTATAGAGGTGGTGTATAATTTTCAAAATTTAAATACAAATCTTGAGTTTTACAAAATATTGAAAAATTTATTGAATTGTGAAAATTTTCATTGATTGGGTAAAACTATAATTTCCAAATTAATGCCTTTTTATGTGATTTTTTTGGGGTACTTCGCAAACATGCAAAATTTTTTAAATGGATAATGCTGCCCACTATTTTCACATCTTCTACTGCCCCTTTGTGTACTAATAGTTGCCCTTCTTTTCCTGTTTAACTATCACATTCTCGCCCTTTTCATAACGTTCTTATTCGAGAATAACAATTTCATGTTATTTCATCCTCTGTTACTAAAAATTAATGTTTTAATTCCCGAATTCAATTCTTTTAAACAACTTTTCTAGAGCAGTATTAAAAACTTTCACATTGCAAAAAAAAAACTTGAATTGTCAGTTTCATATTATCTATCGCAAGAAAAGATTAGGTTTCCTTTATTAAATTACTTATGTCTACTTTCTATTATGTTTTTTTTATTAATTTTTTTTCAATAATTTTTTTTTTTAGTATCGGTGTTTGTGCTGTAAAGTGTTGTGTGTACGTGTGAGCGACTGTGGGTGTGAATCAGAAGAGTCATTGTGTCATAGATACTTCGATTTGTCATCACTTCATCTATTTTGGAGATTTCATCTACGGTGAGTCTTTTGTAATTTACATTTTTTTTTAGTATTGTTTACTTTTATATATTTTTTAAAGTTCGTAAAATTTCTGAATATGGCATTTTCAATTTCATTCAATGTTAGTTCCGGGAAAAAATTCGCGATTTGAATAGATTTTTGAGAAAATCTTACCAACCAGATTTTGAGTATTTTTTACACTGTTTGTATTTTTCAGTATGTATAAAATGTTGCAGAATTTTCTAGTATTTTTTAAAATTTGTACTTACTGTTTTTCTCCACATTGCAATGTAGATTTTGATAATTTTATGCTCGTGAATTCAAAGTTTATTGATTATTTTGTATTAAGAGGATTTTTCAGAAAATAAATGTCTTCTAGTTTTTTCGGTACTTTTTCAGTTTTCCTGCGATTTGAAGGATTGTTCGGTATTTCTGAAACTATTTGTATTTTTTAGGATGTACAAAATGTTGCACGATTTTTTGGTATTTTTATAAATTTGTACCATTTTTCTCTACATTGCAATGTACGAGATTTCGAAAATTTCATGCTCTGGAATTCAAAGTTTATTGAATTTTTCGTATTTAAGAGGATTTTCCAAGAAATAGTGTTTATGTAAATTTTCATATTTTCTTTTAGTTTTTTCGGAACTTTTTCAGTTTTTCTATGATTTGTTCAGTATTTCTGTCACTATTTGTATTTTTTAGGATATATGAAATGTTGCAAAATTTTCTAGTATATTTAAATATTAATAGCATTTTTACATAATTTTAATATGGATTTCGAGTATTTGGAGAAGCTCTAAAATTTTTATTAAATATTAAATTTTATATAATAATATATAATAAAATATTAAATTTTAACAAAGTTGTATAGATTTTTAATGTTTTATACATTTACTTGTATTTTTCTATATATATGTATTCTCTTTTCGTATTCCCTACTATTTATAGAATGTCGTAGAATTTTTTCGTTTTTTTAAAGATATCTCTTCGAATTTCCAGAATGAGATTTCCTAGATCAAAAGTTTGAATTACGTATATATTTGAAATATTTCTATCGATTTCGTAGGAAACAGTTTCTTTATAGATTTAAAGTGCCTTTAATGTTTTTTCAATTTTTTACAGACTCCTGAGATTTGAAAATTTTTAAGTATTTTTATGGACGTCTATACGTATACATATATTATTAGAATTCAATGCTCCAGAAATTGAAGTTTCTTGATTCCTGAAATCACATACATTTTTGAAGAATCTAATAGCATTTATGCTAATTCAATTAGAATCTAGCATTTTTTGTACTTTCTCCAATTTATGTATCAATAATAATATTACGTAAATTTTTCTAGTAGGAACTATGGATTTTTTTTACGCAGATTTCTAAAATTGAATGCATCGAAAAATTTTCTAATGAAAAGTGGAAAAAAATATTCTTTTTTTGATTTTTGTACACCAATTTCTAATATTTCACTCTGTACCGTTAAAAATTATAAATATAGAATTTTTCATTCGAAAATCAGGAAGTTTAAAGTTACTTATATCTCAGTTTCAGAATATTTCTTAAAAAAATTTGAACGTTCTGAAAAATTCATGAGAGTTGAATAAACAACAAGATTTCCGTTACTCGTTACCGAACTAATGTAATTTCTTCCCCTTATCATTACTTGTAAGTTACTGTAATGCGTCACGTTATCGTTACAGTAAAAATTTTCAACTTCATTGAGAAAAAAATGTTGTACTTTCTGCCATACATAATATTGCAGTTTTTACAAGAATATTTTGGTTTTTACAATATTATTGTAAAACCTGCAATATTTATTTTAGTCATTACAATAGTGCATAGTAAAACCGCTATATTGTACAAATTAAAATATGTATGCCACTTTTCGTTACATAATTTCGGAAAAATTAAAATCTGAAAATGAAAATTTTACTATAAAAATTGTAATATTTACCATACGTTTTTTCCACGTTTCCTAAGGTCGGCCAACTGGGAACAGGTGGCAACTGTCAACTTTCAGACAACTGTCAACATTCACACAACTTTCAGAATGCTTTCAGAATTGAATTAGCCGAAAGCGTCAGAAGTAAAATTGATGATATCCCATTATTTGATAATTAATTAATATCCCATGTACACTGAGAAAAAAATCTTGTACTTTCTGCCGTGTGTATTGTTAAAAGTACAATATTATTGTACTTTTTGCAATAATATTGCAATTTCTACAATATCATTGTAGTTTTTACAATAATATTGTAGAATCTGCAATATTTATTTTACTTATTACAATATTATACAGTTAAATCGCTATTAATGTGCAAATTACAATATGTATGCCAGTTTTTACTGTATAATTTCGGAAAATTTAAAATCTTGATATGCAAATTTCACTATACAAACAGTAATTTTTACCATAGATGGCGAAAAAAATGAACTACATTACTCTTATCTAGCTTTTTCGAAACCTGTATCATATTACAATATGATGCACTAGAAACCTAGAAAGTATACGAAAATATTGCAAAAAGAACCTATACAGATCTGCATACTGAAAAAGCTGTATGGAATTTTCAATAATCTGGATTAATAGGAATTACAGTATGATACTGCAAAAAGTACAAGAAGTATAGTAGAAAACGGAAGATGTATAAGAGTTTATACAACGAAATGTATCTATAACTACAATATCATTTGACAATATTTACAATACGTTATTTCAGAAATTGATGTATTATCTAGCAAAAAGTACAACATGTCAGAGTGATTCCCGTCTACTATACAGTATTGTAATAATTACTATATTTTTTTCTCAGTGTACCAACATACTTTCAACTCACTGAATTCTGAAAGTTAGATGAAAGTTGCAGTTGACTGAAGGTTGGCGATTGGACGATAGGGTATAAAATTTTTTATTCGAAAATACACTGAGAGAAAGGTTTATTCCTATCGAATAAGGTTCGTTTACAGTCAATATATCTCATATTTGAATACGAGCAAATAAAGATTGTTTACAGTCAAAGTATAGATTCATTTGAGCTATTGTGTTGCTTCAAATGGATGATTTCCAAACTGTTGAGAAATATGTTTCCTCGCAAATAAGGTTTCTTAACTATTATTAAATCCGTATTTGAGCCAAAGAAAAAAATTAAAAATCGCACCAAAACGTTGTTATATTTGAAGGAACCACTTAAACAGTTCGTTGAAACGAAATTTCTTAATAGTAAATAAATTTCCTTTTAACATCAAATTGGGCAGCATATTTGCAAAGAATAAACCTTTTTCTCAGTGCAAGGAAGTTTGAAGTTACTTATATCTCAGTTTCGGACTATTTCTTAAAAATAGTTAGAAATCGTTCTGAAAAATTGATGAGAGTTGAATAAACAACAAGATTTCCGTTACTCGTTACCGAACTAATGTAATTTCTTCCCCTTATCATTACTTGTAAGTTACTGTAATGCGTCACGTTATCGTTACGGTAAAAATTTCAACTTTTTAGAGTAACGCGTTACATTCAAACCCTGCTAAATACGATCGACGTAAAAGCTCCCCGGCGCAGAGGTCCAAGTACCCGAGACAACTGTCGCGCCAGTTAAGGCGAACTCGTCCTAAAGCCGATCAAGGGACATTTTTGCAAGACCCTTTGAGCCGCGTCGAAATTAATTTCAATATCAAACGCATCGGTCGAGATGGACCTCGCGCTCGGCTGCCCACGAATGTCTTGCAAGGAGACGAGCGCGAGTGATTCTAGCGCAAGCTCCTGCAAGCTCCTTAGGAGTTGCCCGTCAAGCGTGCACTTATATCTCGTATTACGTATTACGATGTACGCCACGACAAGGCCAAAGGTGGGGGGCGCGAGTATAAGATCTTACTCGCTGGAGCAGTAGCCTGTAACATGTATTTCCCCGGCCAAACGGGGAGATCGGGGCTAACGAGATTTCCTCTCTCAACTCCTGCAAAGTCCAGGAAAGATTTAAGCTCGGATCACGTTCGAGCGTTTAGCCCTCTTCTTCTTCCGCTTCTTCTCCTAACCACCCTTTTTTCCTCCTCCTTCGTTCCATTTCATACATGGGATGCTTTTCCCAATTCCCATCGCCGGGGACGTTTTTTGCGTTTAGGGCCAGATTTATTGGCGCGCGAATGAGCGAGTAGCTGATAGCGCTAATGAATATGAGCGCGTACACGCGTACGTGTCGTACGGGGTCTGTGGGGTCAAGAGGAGAGAAATATTATACGCGAGGGTGGCTTGTTCTCCTCGGTCCCTCACGATAAAGTGACCGTACACGTGTATTGGGCGAGATAACTCTCCGACCTCGGGATGGAACCGTGGTGGCATTTTTCTTTTTCAATTTCTCGCCTCCTTTTGCCGGGGCGTATGCAAATTCCGGAGCAAGATGGGTACGTGGCCCGCATGGGATGAAAATCGAAGATTATGTATTCGGCGCCCGAGTCGCGAGAAATTGGGCGTGAAATGCGCGCCCCGGCGGCACATCTTTTCTTGCTTTTCCCCCTTTTTTTGGAAATCTTGGTTCCGGAGATTGTGTAGTGTGTGGACGATATAGTTGCGAGGAGAAAGTTGGGCTTGGGATCATTGATGGGTAAATTTGGAAGATATGGTGACTTGGTGTCGTTTGGTGGAGGATGGGGATCATAAGAGGAATTAGATGACTGGGACATTTGGTATGGATGAAATACCTGGAAATTCATCAATTGAAGGGTTACTTTCAAAAAATTGAATTTTTTCGGCTTAAAATGCGCTTTAGGGCCTTAAAAATAATATATTAAAAGATGGAAGGTGTCAAAAATGTTTAAATGCCCAGATTTAACGCCCGAAAGCTACAATTTTTGCATGGATATAGACGCAGAGCGCACAAAGATAGCAGAGCGATCGTTAAGTGAAGGCGCAAAAAAGGCTCGAATAAATTTGAGAAACATAAGATTGGCCAAACAAGAAGAAGATGTCGCGCAGAAGGACAATTGTATGGTTCGGGCATCGCAGATTGAAGGTACATAAAAAAAAGAATTTTACAGTACTAAAAACTTTGAACGCGTTTTTTTCAAAACCACTTTTTTCAAACTGGCCGGAAACATATCTCGTACAAATTTTTATCGATCAATTTGAAATTTTTGACATCATATTCAGAATCGTTTTCCCTAGGTCCGTACCGTAGGATTTTGTTTTATTTTGCATACTTTTTTTTTATAAACAATATAGTGACGATTTCGAACGTGAGATTGCATGTTTTTCGTTCAGAGGCACGCCATTTTGCGGAAAATCAATATATCAAAAAAATCTTACGTACGGATCCTGCTATTGTTCTGTAGATTCGAAAAAAAAAGCGTCGGAGGAGAAATGCTGCACAGCCGTTGTTTTTTGATGCAATTACTTGAAATAAATTGCATTTTGTTCTTTACGATATGTAAAATAAATTCCAGTTAACGGCATTTTGATTTGTTACTTCATTGCGCCAAAAAAAATGCCCGAAAAATGCCTATTTCTCCGTGCTCTACAGTAGTGAAACCCCTTAAAGCTTACAAATATACCTTTTGAACATGATACATTTTATGTTTCTAAAATCGGCTATTCTTGAAGTTTTCTGAACAGATTTCCGATGTAAAGAAGTTCTGAGGGTCATCACGACACAACTGTGTGTCTCTCTCCCCGCCGCTCCTGGCCCATAGGGTATATCGGCGGATTTACATCCAATGCAACTTCTGTTTTCCCAAAACCTTATATATATATTCCCAGCACGCACAAAAACCGTGAGAGTGTCTGGATTTTAGGTGGATTTCGAACCACCCGTAGTTGCCGTTGATTACTTTCAACTTAGCCTTATACTTTTTCCCTACGATGCCTGCCAACTATTGCCAAGTCCAGTCCACTTTGGCTTTTGGGTCCAATCTCCATATGCCGCAATAGTAACGTGACAAAAGCAAACCGTTACATTATCATCATTAACTAATTTTTGATGTAAACTAGTCTAATCAAAGTTTTTGAAGATTTCCTTGTCTTACTGCCACCCACCCAAAAAAATCATGTTCCACTGCCCCTGCTCGTGATATTCCTTGACCATCGGCTCTATTTAGAAGACCATTGACTTGAAATCATCGATGTTGACCCCAACTGTTTTTTCGCTCGATCTTTAATCCTCGTGCAGGATCACCGGGAGGCGGCGGCGCGACGATGATGGCCGCTGTAATAATGATGAGGGCCGTATCGAGAGCGCGCCATATGAATATTCAACGGCAAACATCGCCGCCGCCGAGCAAACGGTGGTTTGCACAGCTTTTCGTGGGCGATGATGGAACAAGATTTGCATTCGCATTGTGCGCCCCGGCGTACGTACGGTGTGTACATTTCTGGAGTGTGGGGGGCGCCTCAGCAAGGAGTCGCGAGCTTGCAAGCAACCGAGGGTCAAAAGCGTTTTGTTTGCCCGCGATCCTGCAAAGGCGCTTCCAGCCACTTTTCACTGACCACAACTGGTAGTCGCCTGTGGTATTTTCCTACCCCTTCGTTCGTCGTCCCTTCCATCCCGATTATCACTGATAGCGCGTTGATTCGCGGTGGCCGCCGGACCCCAATGATACGACACGTTGTACAAGCTACATAATAAAATGCGTTAACGCGCGTTTACCTTTTCCTCTATCTCGATTTATCACGCTCGTTACACATACACGCGTTAAGATAAGTATTATTACTGGTAGTGTGCAACTAGGGAAGCGCGTTTGCCGAATCTGAATTGGTCTGGGTATTTTGAGGATGAATTTAGGATTATTTCGTGTTCTTTCATGTGCATGTTGGATTCTCATTTTGTCCTTGAGGTGTTCGAAATGTATGTTTAGGGAACTTTGAGGACAGAATGAGAAATCCGAAGAGAAATTTGAAAGTATTTAATTTTGAAGGCGAACAAAAATTCAAGTCCGCCTCATCCACGGTTTCAATTAATTTAGGGATAAAAAGGCAGCATTTATAAAACCCTTGGTTTTTTCATCCAGCTTAGCTTCATGGAAATCGCAAGTTGGGAAATTCGCATTTCTTAAACTTATTTAAACTAATTTTCAAAGACTTGGGTACTTCAACCTGTTGAAACAATGCTAAAATATCTTCAAACTCAAGGATTCAAAAACTGCTACGAAACGGAACAAACTAGTTTTGAAATTGAAAAAGTTGGCGAGATCGAAGCGCGTCGCCGAAAGTCGAGAAGCGTGAATGCTCCGTGAATTACCGAGTACGAATTAATTTGCAGACAGGCGCCGTAAATCACGACGCGCTTTGCCGCTCTGCCGCTTTTGGTCGTTTTGCCACTTGACTCCGTTGTAGACTACCATATAGGGTAGTAGCAGTAATACTACATACATTAACAGTAGTATACAGTACCGCGCTCGGGCTCTAAATCACGTAGCTCTAATTGCAGCAGCATAATAGAATTATCCCCAACTCTCGGCGCCTTTCCCGTATTTTCCCATACATCACAACAGGGCGTAAAATATTATTTATTCGACATGACGAATCTGATGAGACGCTTTTTGGTCTGAATTTCGATAAAGTACTGTATTGTGCAAGCAGAAAATGTCTATACCATGTGTGTTTGAACCAAAATTTAACCACATTTATTGATTATAATATATGTATAATTATACTTCTTTTTAGACTCCTTTACAGTGTTGGGGGGGGGGGAGGTTGGGGATTAGAACCCCCCCCCCCCCCAACGAGATCGTTCAAACGATTTCGATGAAATGCTTCTATTATTGGTTTTTACGTTTTGATATATATTTTGATATCTTGCATTGCATGACATTTTTCAGAAAACACCGTCTGAATAGATTTTTATTTCTTTTTAGTATTTTTCGTACATGTCTTCTGCGATTTGAAGGATTGTTCAGTTTTTCTGAAACTATTCGTATTTTTCAAGATCTATAAATCGTTACAGGATTCTCTTGTATTTTTATATATTTCTAGCATTTTCATTTAAATTGTTATAGATTTCGAGAATTTCAAACTGTAAAATTTGGAGTTCATTGAATTTTACGTATTCAAAGAATTTTTCAGAAGACAGTGTGTCACTAGATATTTATTTCTTCTAGTATTTTTCGTATTTTTTCAGATTTTCCAAGATTTGAAGGATTGTTCAGTAGTTTTGAAACTATTCTTATTTTTTAGGATGCATGAAATGTTGCAGGATTTTCTAGTATTTTTATCTACTTTAAGAATTTTTATATTAATTTTTATGCATGGATTTCGAGAATTTCGAGCTCTAAAATGTAAAGTATTTAAATTTTTAATGTTCCAAAAGAATTTTTCAGAAAACAAGTTTCTCAATAGACTCATCTTTCTTTCAGTATCTTTCGTATTTCATCAGTTTTTCTACGATTTGAAGGATTATTCAGTTTTCTTGTATATTTCTGTATAAATTTCTGGAATTCGATTCTCTAGTTTTGAAAGTTGTATAGATTTTTAATATTCCATAGATATACTTTTTTTTTATACATGTATTTTCTTTTTGTGTTTCCTAGTATTTATAGAATTTTGGAAAATTTTAAGCCTTTTTCAAAGATATTCTTCAAATTTCGAGAATCAGATTTCATAGAATTGAAAGTTTGAAATATTTGCAGTATTTTGATCGATTTTGCAGAAAACAGTTTCTTTATAGGTTTAGAGTGTCCTCAATATATATTAAAACTTTTGATAGATCTTTAAAATTTGAACACTTTTCTAGTATTTTTATGGTTTTCTGTACACATAATATATTATTAGAATTCAATGCTCGAGAAATCAGAGTTTCTTCATTTCTGGAATTAAAGAAATTTTCGAAGAATCTAATAGCTTTTTCGAAAAAAGTAAATAATATCTAGTGTTCTTTGTGTAACATTTTTTTTCTGAATTCATAAAATTACGTAAGGTTTTCTAGCATAATCTATAGATTTTAGGCTTCCTGCTATAGATTTCAGGAACTAAGGTTTCCAGTATTTTAATGTATTGATATGCAGATTTCTATAACTTATTGCTAGAATTGTGGAAATTTCTAATAAAAAGTGAAAAAGCGTCATACTCTTTTTCGATATTTGTACATAAATTACTAATATATTACTCTGTTTCATCTAAAATTACAAAATTTTACAATTTTTATCTCAAAATAAGGAAGATAAAAAATTACTTATATCTCAGCTTCAAAAAATTTCTTAAAAAGTTACAAATCGTTCTAAAAACTTGATGAGACAGATATGAAATGAATAACACGGTTTTCGCTACTCGTTACCAA
Source organism: Platygaster robiniae (assembly GCA_028476575.1). Taxonomy (NCBI): domain Eukaryota; kingdom Metazoa; phylum Arthropoda; class Insecta; order Hymenoptera; family Platygastridae; genus Platygaster; species Platygaster robiniae. The sequence continues at coordinate 2,049,305 of CM052022.1, forward strand.
AAAAAAGGAACTCGTTCCTGCTATCGTTACTTGTTAATTAATGTAACGCGTTACGTTATCGTTACACTGAAAAATGTAACGTTTCTGCATATTATAATTTAAGTTGACTTATTGTATTTGCATTGCAGTCACTGCAAGCCTCTTACAAAAAAAAGTTGGGAAAGGGCCATAACTCCGACATTTGTTGATATTTTTTCCATGAAATAACGTTTGTATACATATTAAAGTTGACAATGTTCTCCCATAATAATATAACTTTCAGGGAATAAAATTATGTGCTACATACATGAAAAAATAATCTAGACCGTCCTCAAAAAAGGTGTTTAACCCTTTCAATCATAAAATATGTGTTTAGTGCAGGAATAAACGTGTTTTTCGCAATTGTGTATCCATAATTATTGAGTTGCTTGTGTTAAATTTGTTGAAAGCATAACAAAGATTCAGTATATAAAGTAGAAGTTGTTGAAAACAAATAATGTTTTGATATCGCCCTATATATTTGATTATTTATTGATTGATTAATTAATTTATTTACTTATTCAATCTACATTTATCATCTGCATCACTATGAATGGACCATGTACTGTCAAACCAAATCAATTTCAGTAGCATGTTATTCTTCAAGTACAACATAAAAGTTGAACCCCCGCCCCCCTACCCCCAAATACAGACTTCTGTGCACGGGCCTGAATGATAGTGATTACACAAATGATAATCACGATAACAGTTTTCCAGAACCAGGCGCCCAACCCATTTCCTCGGCGCCTTTTTCAGGAAAACGTCTTTTCAACGCCTTCACTTGGTAAGACGATACGGTTTGCGAAAGGCACGAAATCGTGTTAAATCTTAGATCGCAATGGGCCGATATTTGTGTCAGATTTTGGGTAAGGAGTTGTTGGGAGCCCTGCAGGGGCAGCCCCACGTGCCGCTGAATAGTATTGATGAGAGGGGCGCAAAGTGTTCGAGTTCGGGGTTTTTTTCTTTTACTTGAGGCGCCAAAAAGTATGGGGAAATAAAAAGACAAAGGTTTTGAATCGTTTGAAAGAAGGCGCGTCAATTTGCGTTAGGTTCGAGGATATTTCGCTGCTGCCGGGTCAGCTGAAAAAAGCTCGGAAAAAGGTTTGAGGCCAAAGGAGGAAGAAAGGAAAAGTCGGGGGTTGAAATGTAAAAAGCAAATCCGAAACAAGGCTAATTTTTGACGCGACCCCTGCGATAGTCAGACGTCACGTATGCCACGCATCGCCACACCACGTTTTTCTCCGCGCCCGATCGAGAATAACGTATGTGGAATAGTTGGAGTAAAAGTGGGAGTAATATATTCCATGGGATAAATGGGATTCTTGAGATGTGTATGATATTGTGTATTGTCTTTGGAAGAGATAGATTTTGTGTTTAGTGTTGGTTGTGGATTGTTGTACGACACAACAACTAATGAGATATTGGTGGAATTGTAGTTCAAGGGATAGGGGTGAAAAAAAATGTGGGGATGGTGGATAGGACTAAAAACTTGGGAAATTTTGGATGGGTAAGATACCTAGAAATATTTACGTGGAAATGCAACAATTCACAAATTTTTGTTTTACTGAGTTGTCAAAATTATTTATATTTTCCAGTATTTTTAAAAACTTTTTATGATTCTTGATTTTTTTGAAATTAACAAAATCATCGACCATCTGCCTACGATGAACTTTTTTTGATATGAAAGAAATTTAAGATGTTACGCGATTTCTGTAGTTTAACAAATTTCTTGAATTTTTTCGCTATTTACAGAAATAATAAACACTTTCTGAAATTTTACATATTTTTCTTATTTTTTATAATTTTTGACAATCTTTCGAATTTTCAATGTTTCCTTATTTGCTCGAAATTTTAGGAATTTCGAAAGTTATTTAAACTTTTTCAACCTTTTCTAATTTTAGAAAAATTTATCTAAATGATTTAGCTTTTTCGTAATTTTAAAACATTTTTAGAGTTTTTCAGATTTTTATTGAAAAATGAAAAAAAAAAAACATTAGCAAAATATTTTGTCGAAAAAATATGAGATCCAAAATAATTTTGACAAAGTTGGTTGACATTTTCAATAATTTTTTTAATTTTTCAGATTTTTTGACAGATTCTTCAAATATTGAGGTTTTTTTTTTTTTTAATTTGATGAATTTTTGCCAAACTTATTTATATTATTTGTGGAATTTATTACTTTCTAGGTTTTCCAGATTATTCTGGCTAAATATGAAAAAAATCTCATGCACATTTTGGAGGAATATGCTAATTATAATGAGTACAATCTGTAATAAGATATGCATAGACATTTTCTGTAATTTTATAAAATTTTCGAAATTCCAGGAGCTATTGACAATCTTTCAAATTTAACATGTTCTTACAACTTTTTGAAATTTTGAAAATTCAAACGTGATTCAAAGTCTAAAACTTTTCAGGCATGATAAAAATTTGTCCAAATAGTTAGAATTTTTTGTAATTACAAGGTTTTTAGATTTGCATTACAAAGTGAAGAAACATCATCATGCACATTTTTAAGAAACAATATAATAAAAACAATCTACAAAGTTTATGAACGTTTTATGAAATTCAACCAATTTTTTTCAATCATAAGACTATTGACGATGTTTAGAATTTCTTTGGTTTTCTGAATTTTTTAAAACCTTTGAAATTTCGAAAATAATTTAAACTATTTATAACCATTAAAATCTTACAAATTTTATAAATATATAGCTAACTGATCAAGATTTTCGGTAATTTTTGAATACTTTTCATGTTTTTCAGATTTTTATTGCAAAACGAAAGAACATTATAATTCCTAATTATCCTTTTTATTGAATAATGTAATAACATTATCATGCATATTCAGAAAAAATATGATGATGAACATAATTTTTGGAATTTACGAAAATATTCTAAAATTCTAAAAAATTTTTGAATCTTCTCAAACCCGCGATATTTTTAAAATTTTCAATGTCTATGTGTTATATGTGAAATTTCAATAATTTTAAAAAAGATTTAATTATGCAAAACATCCTAAACTTCATCGAAATTTGTCTAACTCATTGAGAGTTTTCGTAATTTTTGAATATTTTTCAATTTTTCTAAAATCCAACAGAATAAAACATAATCATTCATATTTCGAAGAAACATGATAATGAACAAAATCTACAAAATTAATTAATATTACCTGAAACATTACGAATTTCTCAAATTTGTTAACGTCAGAAATTCTTTGAAACTCCCCATGTTTTTGAATTTTAAAAAAATTTCGAACTTTCGTATCTGATGCGAAGTTTGTTAAACTTTTCAAACGTTGTCAAGAATTGTCCAACTTAGTTTTTTAAATTTTTATTCAGTACAACAACAAGTAAATGAAAAAACATTTTGATGCATATTTCGAAAAAAATGGTAATTCACACAATCTACAAAAATTATAAACATTTTCAAATTCAATTCATAATTATTTGAAATTATCGACAGTTATCTAAGTTTTTAATATTTTTCTAATTCCTCAAAATATTCAAAACACAAACGGAATTGATACTGCATATTGAAAATTTTTTTTTAATCTCATAGCGATTCGTCTTTCTTGTTTAAATTTTTTATAATTTCTAATACAAGTTTTTAAAATTTCTACAAAAAATAAAATAATACTATCAAGTATATTTGAAAAAAAAAAAAATGACAATGAACTGCCCCTACCTCCGTTGCTTGAGCCTCAATTTCTATTCACATACAGAAATCATTTGAAACCGTCTCAAATGAAACACACATTTCCAAAAAAAAATTGTCAGCATATTTCAAAAATGCAGTAAACACTACAAAGTTTCCTCACTGAACATCTGAAACCTCGAAAAATCTATCAATTTCGTTTTGTAGTACTTGACTTCCAATTAGTACATGTAGACTATAATCATATGTACGTGCATCCAGCAGTTAGCTGTACCTATAATATAAAGTCGTCGCGGACGAAAGCAGTTGTCGAGAACGCGTTAACCTCCATCGCCGCCGCTAAAAATATAAAAGTATTCCCGAAGGCGAGGGGCAATTTGTCCCGGTCATTTGGTGAATCCGCAGGGACTCCCTGACTGTAATCCAATCACTGGCCACACTTTCTTTCCTTCTTTATCTCTCCATCTACTTTTCCTGTACTCCACCCTCCTTTTCCTCCAACCATCTTTTTCTCCTTCCTTCTCTCTTTCTTTTTCTTATCAAGGCACTGGCTATCGATGCGATTTAGCTTTCCGTTTGTGTCGCGCCCAATCAGCCCTATAACAAACGTAGTACGCCTGTGACATTGCCTACATTGCGCGTCCAATTTTATTATAACGCGTTACAAGCACTAGAGAGAGCTTTACCACTTTTTTCTATTCGCCTCAGGCACAATAAATCACGTTTTGCGCGCCTTCCACGAATACATACAATGTTGCATTGAAATTGAGTAAATTTTTGTAAGAGGTGCTGAAGAGATAGATTGTAATAATGAAGCAACATAGAAAGAACAATATGGTTGTTACGATTATAGTTCAAAGATTTGCAATGGTCTTACTTCTGGTTCTTGTTCTTCTTCTGGTTTCAGAACTGAGACCGTTTGTTTTGGTTTTAGTCCTGAATTTGGTCGCAGTTCTGATTTCAAAGCTAGAAATGGAACCAAGACAGTTTGCTCTGGTTCTAGTTCTAGCTCTAGTCCTTGCTCTGGTTCTAAAACCAAAACTATGACTAAAACCAAAACTAGAATGAGAATTACAATTAGGACCAGAGCTAGGACAGAAATCAGAACAAGAGCAAATAGGTTTTGGTTTTTCTTCCAGCCCTGAAACCAGAACTTGCACGCAAACTAGAATTGTAACCAGAACATGAACATATGGTCTTCGTTGTAGTTCTGGATCTAAAACCAGAACCTGAACTAGAAAAAGAGCGATTCTGGTTTTGGTTATGATTCTGAAAACAGTACTGTGACTGGAATAACGACTTTTCAGATCCAGAACCAGAACCAAAATCTATTTGTTCTTGTTCTGACTCCAGTCCTAGTTCTGGTCCTAATTGTAGTTCTGGTTCTCGTCATAGTTTTGGTTTCAGATCCAGAACCAGAAGTAAGGTCATATGTTCTTCTTATAGTTATGGTTCTAGTTCTGGTTCCTGTTATACTTACAGTTCTAGTCTTACTACCATTGCTAGTTCTGGTTTCAGAGCAGAAGCAGAAGCACAACCAAAACCCATTTGTTCTTGTTCTGATTCCTGTTCTTCTTTTAGTCTTGGTTCTGGTTATAGTCGTGATTCTAGTCCTGATTCTGCTTTCAGAGCAAGAACCAGAACCAAGACCATTTGTTATTGTTCTAATTCTGGTTTCTGTTTTGGTTCCAGTCATAGTACTAGTAGTAGTTCTGGTTTAAAATCCAGAACCGGATCGAAGACCATATGTTGCTGTTCTGGTCATGGTTCTGGTTTTAGAGAACTCTTGGTTCTGGTGGCAGTTCTGGTTTCAGATCCACAAGAAGAACCAGACCCAACCATTTGTTCTTGTACTGGTTCCTGTTATGGTTCTAGTTGTAGTTCTGGTCCTAATTCTGGTTCTAGTCATGGTTTTGGTTTCAAATCCAGAACTAAGATTATATGTTCTTGTTATATTCCTGGTTTCTGTTCTAGTCATGTTTCTAGTTCTGCTTCCATTGCTAGTTCTGGTTTCATATCCAGAAGCAAAAGCAGAACCAAAACCCATTCGTTCTTGCTCTGATTCTTATTTTGTTCCTAGTCATTGTTCTGGCCTTTATTATGGTTTCAGAGCCAGAACCAAAACCAAAATCATTCGTTATTGTTCTAGTTCTGGTTTTGTAATGGTTTCAGTCCTGATTTCGACTTTGATTTTGGTTTTAGGATCAAAATTTTGTTGACCACTAATTTTCCATAGAATCCTTACATTCCTTACATCATATATGTAGATTCAAATTATGCAAAAAGAAAAAAAAATCTAAAGGTGGAAGGCAATCTTCAATATTCAATCGGACACATTTCTCGAAAATTCGTAAGTCCCACTTACGAGTTCTTGAATGTTGAGCTGCCCTGATTCCCGCGAGTTTGGCATGAAATACGATTGATCCGAAGTTGGAAAGAGTCTCGCGAGGAGCAATTGCATCAGTGTGAGGCCGGGGAAAGCTATGGGATGGGAGTTTTTTGCGAGTCGGGGGTTCGGGCAATTGGGCGATAGTCTATAAGCTCGGGTCGTCTTGGCTGCTGCAGAGTTTAATATGGTTGGTGGCAGCAGCAGTCTACTTGCTTCGAAAATCCAGTAAGTCATATCCGTGACACTCTTCGTGGGGAGAAGGGCCGCCGCCGCCGCCACCGCATATAATAGATATGCGATTCTCTCGGATAAGGGCAGTCAAGTGCCGCCCGACTCGTCTCTCATACTTGACTTGGCATTTTCAATTTCATCCCGCGATCCTCCATCGTGTCCCCTTATTTTATTGCCATGCAATATGCTTTATTTTTACACTTGTCTCGCGGAGAACTAGTGAAATCCGTCTTTTCAGATTGTAGAAGGTTTAGGATGCAGGCGGTGCAGTCGAGATTAAGAGAAACGAGCTATTCGTCGTCTTATGCAGGAAATCCCCAATTTCATAGAAGTTGCCGACTTTGCGCGGTTTTTTATATTGCGGGGATTTGTTTTTAGTAAGTTCGCAATGCATGTTATGGATTTAGGTGTCATTATTCATAGCAGGATGAATTTCCATACTCATATACAGATGGTTTCAATGGCTGCCAATAGAATGCCCGGGTTTGTCTTACGCAACTGCAAGCAATTTCAGAATGTTAATGCACTTGTAGTCCTGTTCAATTCGCATCAGGAGTTTGGTACCCTTATCAGAAGAAATACATTTTGATGCTGGAATCAGTTCAGAAGAGATTCCTGAAGTTTTTGGCATGGAAAAAGGAAGGTAAATATCCAGAAGCTGGTACGGATCTTACGGACTACTATGGAAAGTTTCGGACTAGGACACTGATAGATAGGCGTAAGATGGCGACTGTTATGTTTTTATGCTAATTACGAGGTTTGCAATTTACTGTTCCTCAATTTGATCAGAGGAAGATAAGGCCTTTCTTTATTCCCGTATCTGGATCATCAATTGAGCAAAATCTTACACTCATTAGGGCGTCTCGTTTTTTGAATGCGTTACATGGATTACCGTCGGCTGATTTGGATTTATTTAATGATACATTCAATGAATTTCTGAAGTTTACTGGGAATCATACGGAGAGTCTGGTTTGAGATGTAATGCTTCTTTGTGAATGATGTTTCTTTATGTATTATGGTATTCAGAGTGAGGTAATAAAGGATTTGCCACTGTCATTGATTTGGTAATGCAATTCAACGTTTACTTTTTGTTTTCGAGCGCCACCGAGATTGTTGTAAGCACAGATTTGTAGTAACCCTGTTAGTGGTCGAAAGACTGTTGGGTTTGTATCCTCTGTCAGATCAAATTAGTCAAATTTTTACTATTTGAAATAGTAACACGTGTTGTTACTAACAAAATAGATATTTTTGTAGATTTGACTATGTAATTAGTAAAAATTTGACATCGAAATATTTGAATTTTTCACAAATTCAAAATAGTCGTGCATTTTCACTATTTCATAGTCACGCTATTTTACTATTTTTTAGTCAAAATTTTTTTTAATGATCTTATAGTCGTCTCTGACTATTTGATGAGTTATATTTCGGTACTGTTCAGCACATAACTTTTTACACTCTAAGTGCCTCTGTGGATGCACTGCATTTAGCGGAGATATGCATTATTGTTTATTATCCGCGGAAAAAAAGCTAAATTGGTGTTAATCTTCATAAGTGAAGAGGATAGCTCGCAGGTGAAAAGAAGGTGAATATGGCATTTCATATTGATAAAATTGTTTGGTTCAAGGTGATCGTCAACATAAATTGTCACAAACTATGTATATTTTTGTTGATCAATGAAATATGATCGATCGATATCTTTTTTCAGCAATATATACGAAATCCAAAAAATTGAACATTTGAATTAAATAATTCGGAGAAATTCTCGGTATTGCTGATTTTGGACTTTGAAATATTGCTTGTATTTGATATTTTGATAGTTTTACAATTTGAGGTTACAGGACATGTTGAAATACAACGCAACTTTTTTTTATTATCTTGAATGCTAAATAATCAATATAATTGACTACTGGATTAGTAATTTTTGTCTCTTACACGTGCAACATTTACTGAAGAATAAGTTATATTTGACTAATGATTCAGGTGAAAAACTACTAATTGATTTGTCATTTCTTACTATTTCAAATAGTAATGATGAATGAATGAGCAGAGTATTATGCCAACTTCGTAGGGTTTAGTTGTGGAAATAAGAAAAAAGGGGAAAACCAGTAAAGAGCGTGGATGAAGTAGTAGGTACATATGAGTGTAGCTGTAGGTGGTACTGGCACGTTAGGTGCAGCATCGAGAATCCATCCTGCATCAGGCTCGTGGACGATGGTTGGATCGGATCGGGAAGGGGAGCCCGGACAAAAGAGCAATACGCTTGAACGAGCGTGACGGTGTATTGTCGCATAATCTGAGGCAGCTCTGGAACCGAGCACGTCGTATAATGGTGTTGTAGACGTGGTAGTCGAGTATTATTGAGTATTGCAGTAGGCTCGTGGTAGTAAGTAGCAGCACCTAGCCACAGCCGCTTGCTTGCTCGCGGCCCCGTAGCCGAGCTCGTGTCCACTTGATCACGATCCACCGCCACTACAAGTATCTCTTCTCCTTCATCCTCCTCGTTGCCGAGCCCGATAAGACGTTGATTGAAATTCATGCAATGCCCCGATCGCCATTGTTTCCGCGAATCTATCCTGCGAATCGATTCGCGCTTGACTTTTTTTTCTATCCTGGAGATTTTGTATTTTGGGGAGGATGGGGCGAGTATGGGCGTCATTTGAAGATGGATTGTTGAGAGTAGTCAGTGGTACGAGTAAATGAATGACGCGCCCCTCTTAGTAGGTATAATCGAGTTGATGCACCTCCGAGCCCTTTGACCGAATGACGAGAGGGTCTAATGTGTCCCAAGGGGGCACACATTCACTAGTCGTCGTTGTGGGCGCTTTTCTTTCCACGTTTTCTCATCCCCCTTTGAGTGAGAATCTCTTAATCCTTGTGATAGAGATTTTATCGATGGGCATGGATTGCGGACTAGATTCTTTAGGGGTGTAATGAGGAAGGAGAGGAAGTTTGTAGAGAAGCTTGGAGTTTTAGGTTGAGACAGGGAATTGTCGGAAATGAGTGGGTTATAGGGTAGGGAGGTTTGTATTGAAACGAAAAATTTCTAGTGGTTATTTATGTATATCAGTGATTTATTGAATTTTCCGATTATTTAAGTCAAATATACTGTGAAATCAGAGATGAATAGGAAGGCCAGAAAAAAAATTTTGATTTCAAAAATTTATGGTATAATAAATTTGGTTTGAATCGACACTATGAAAGTTAATGATGAATCGAAAATTGTACAATATGTTGATAAAAATCTACCTTCATTATATTGAATAATTATTACTAACCATCTTTCATGACATCAATTGAATCATTTTTTGAAATAAATTTCATAAATCTTACATTCTTTATTCCAGAATGTTTTTCTTTGATTTTTTAGTAGTTTAAAAATTTGTCATTTTCAAGTTATTTGCCCATTCCGAAGTGAATTTTTAATCCAGAAGTTTTACAGTATAATAGAATTTCATTTTCCTCGATTATGGCTGCCTTAGGATACAATTTATTCAATTTTTTAATACGAATGTACCATTTATTAATATAACAAAAAAACTTTACAATTTTGAAAATTTCTCATCCAAAATATCGAAATCACAAATCTTGTCGGATCGGAAACTTTTATTTTTTTTATTAGTTGACTCTATACCTCTTACTTTTTTTTATTTACTACTCATTTATCAATTTTTTGAACTCTCTTACTTCGCCTTTATTCCAAAAAAGAGAAATTTTCATCGAATATTGATAAACTTTAGAGTAAATAATAATGATAAAAGGAAATTTCTTTAGTCATCAACTCAATTTGGTAATAATGCATTTAATTAGGTTTTTTCATGCAAAATATTCAAAATTTTCAAAATTTCTCGTCCAAAATATCAAAATGACAAATGTTTCTAATCGCGAAATTTATATTTTTCATTAATTTAATCCATAATCAGAACTATTTTCATTTTTTTTTGTTTCTTGCCTTCTTTTTTGAATTTTATTTTGTAGGTAATTCTATAATAAAAAATTTTATAAGAAATTTGTAGGATTTAGATTTCGAGGAAATTGATTTTATAATATTCAATATCAGTGAGGTGTGTTTTTTTTTATATTCAAAAGTCTTAGTCTTGATTTCTTCACTCAAAAGTTAGTTTTTTAAATCCTAATTTTCCAATTCTTCAATCAAAAATATAAATTTCTTCCTCGTTCACATGTTTGAAGGTCGAATTTTTAATCTTAAACTTGTAATATTCAAAATTTTTTCGATTGCAATCATAGCTTTCAAAAAATGCAGCAATTTTCGTTTCTGGAAACAAATTTACCATTTATTTTAATTCTAGTAAATTAAATATTATAAATCCTCATTAAGAAACTACATATACAATTCAAAATACCGTATAACTAATTTATTATTGATTACTTTAATTTTGCAATAAATTGTATTCTTCTATTCAATGTTCTGAATGTAAATTTGTAAAATAAAATTATTTACAAACAAAATTTGTCCATCAGTAACAATTTGCAGTACTGTAATGACTCTGATGATGATACTACGTTTTTCAACAGACATCAATTCTCCCTAAATCTGAAACAGTGGAATTCATACTGTTTTTTGTTTCAGTGACTTAGTCAACTACTGAAAAACAGTAATTTTTTTAGTGACATCTCAACCACTGTTAAACAGTAGATGTTCACTGATTATGCAACGACCAGAGTTCAAAAACACTGAAAAATCAGTGAATTCTTGAACTTAAACATAAATATCCCCCTACTCCTTGTAAATATAATAAAATAAGGCAAACATGAATTCTTCCTAAAACAGTAGAATATCACTGACAAACAATGAAAAAGGGCGCCACTAAGAATCAGTGAAATACTGAACAAAAGAAGAAAGTCACGTGACTTGAGAAACAACCAATCATATTCCTGGAATTCCACTGATTCATCAATGAAAAGGGCACCTTTGGCAAATCAGAGTAATCCTACTGAATTTTATTGAGTGAAAAATTGCGAATGATCACATACATCTGTAGATCAATATTTCGACCACCTATTAGGTCCTCATCAGGATTCTTACGAAATCAAAAAAAATGTCTCACAATAACGCAAAATAAATAAAAATAATGAACGAAACATGCAGATATCCACTCAGTATCTTATTTAGACAGTGCACGTTTGACACATTCAAACGCGAGTTGTCGATATCCACTAGATAATCACGAGCAAGGGAAGGGGCCATGATAGTAAAATCGCTACGTCCCCAAAGGCTTTTACCACGAGCTTTGCGCGTTACAAGTTACACATCCCCGAGGAGTGACCAACTCGAGTCAAGTCCGAAGGCGACTTTGTATGACGACCCAAGGATCTGGAGGAAAGAGAAGGAGGGCGTCCAAGCAATGTCCCATTAGTATGTGAGCCCCGTAGTGCACGCTCGTGGTCAGTCCCTTTTATCTCTGGCTTCTTTTTTTTCTTTTTCTTTTTTTTCGGGGGTCTAACTCCTCGTAGGTGTGCAATGTACACCGCCGCAATCCCCGTGAATCCTCCACGTACGTTGACGTAGGCCGCCGGAGAATGAAACCTGTCAATAGCCGGCTTGTTAACGCGACAATGATCGGCTTAACCAACGGGAAATATCGCCTGATACCCGCACCTCCGTGGAAGTCGCACGACCCGAACACGTACCAACGAGCTCCTCCAGATTACAGACACTGGCACCTTATTTTTCCTCTTCCCCAGCGGATTTCCCTCCGAGTTTCCACCTTGTGCCTCTGTCAACACCACAACGAACCTTCACTCTCTTTCCCTTCGTCTGCGGTGGATCCCTTCCATTACACGCAACGCAATTACTCGCGAAAAATGGATGAAAGGAGTGAAATAGATAATGGAATTGTTGGGAAAAGGAAAGTTGGTTGGATAACAGGCGCAATCAGATAGCTTCTGTTGGGACAACACGTTTGATCAAGAGCAGGGCAGACCCTCACACCAGGCTTCATTCGTCATATATAACGGCTACATCTTTTTCCCGATTTCCGATCCCGTCTAACCCGTGAGCACAGGCGTCCGCAGCTCTATAGCTTATTTATCGGGCAACTTTCCGAGGGTTAAACAGCCGTAAATTCTCCCCAAAGGATAAGAACATGGCTACTTAATTGCTTCAACTCACTTTTCTGCCGTTTCCGATATTGATTGCCCGTGGATGATTTAGTACCCTGGGCAGAGAATGAAGGGACATTGGGTATGAGTTGAGGAATCTTTGGCTGAGCTTGGGTCGAATATTTTAATGATTGTTTGGAGGTGTGACAGTGAGGGTGGCAGAATGAGATTTTTTTTTGGGGGGGGGGGGGGGGTAGTAAATGACTCAATTACTTGGGGGGGGGGGGGGGTTGTTGTTGTATTTTGTCGGAATTAGAATGATAATGTTTTTAGATTTTCAAGTAAAAAACTGAGAAACTTGAATAACATTAAATAATCAGGGAAACTCCTATTCAGTTGGACAATTTTTTATGATCATTGAAAATTTTTTTGTGGTTTTTTATAAGTTTGAAATTTCAAAAAATCGAAAAATTTGTAAGTTCTGAATAACTTCCAGGAATCCGCAAAACCTGTGAAATTTCAGAAAATGTGAATCAATTCCTATATTGTGTTGAGAATGAGAATTTTTAAGAGTTTTTTCAAATTTTTGACGAAAATTTGAAATACTTGAAAAGTACTTGCAAATCAGAAAGAATCTTTGTGAGCTGCACAGATTTTTATAAAATTTGAAAAGTTTGAGTAGTTCATACTATGTTAGAAATTTTTCAAATTTTGAAAAATCATAACACATTGGAAATCATAGAAAATGTTAATTAATGTGATGAAATCAAAATTTGTGCAGAATTTTAGAAAATTTTCATAATTTCATAAATTGTCTTTCTTGTTGGGTACATTTTTTCAAAATGTGCATGGTAATATTATTCTCAATTTTAATGTAAATTTAAAATACTTAAAATATATTAAAAACTCACCAAAAAATTTTACGAGATCGACAAATTGTATAAAATTTTGAAAGTGTTGAATAGCTGGTTCCATGTTATGTGAAACTTTAAAGATTTTGAAAAATTGTAACACATTGAATATTCTAAAAACTGTCAACTTTCCTGAAAAAATCGGAATTTTCGTATTATTTCAGAAAACACCCATCATTATAATAATTGTGTTCATTATTATATGTATTTCGACGAAATAGGTATGCATGAAAATATTTTTTTAAATTTGGCATTAAAATTCGCAGTACTTGAAAAGCATTCAAAAACGAAGAAAAAGCTTGATATGTTAGGCAATTTGTCATAAAATTTCGAGAATTTTGAATAGTCTACATTACGTGCAAAATTTCAAAGTTTTGTAAAAATCAGAAAATATTTGAAATTCTGAAGAATTCAGTAGAATTTCATAAAATTTAAACCAACTCTCTATATTTTATTCATCATCATACATATTTATTATTTTTTTTAAATATGCATAATATTGTTTTTTATATTAAGAAAAAATCCAAAAGGTTTAAAGAGTTCTACTAAATCACAAGAAATCTTCTTTAGTTACACAAATTTTTCTAAAATTTTGGAGGATTTTGATTGTTAGTATGGTGTCAAAAATTTCTAAAATCTCGGAAAATCAAAACACATTGGAAATTTCGAAAACTGTCAATAATTCTGAAAAAATCGAAATTTCGGTAAAATTTCTGAATATATTCATTTATTTAGTGAATCGTTTTCATAATGCATATTTCGAAGAAATATGCATTATGAAATATTTTTTAGGATAAAAATTTGGAAGTATTGAAAAGTATTAAAAGATTAAGCAAAATATTGCATGGATTAGGCGAATTTTCATAAATTGTGGAAAATTGAATAATCAATTACGTTTGAAGTCGAAAAATTTTGTTTAAAAACACAAAACATTGAAATTTCAAAGATTGTCGATGATTTTAAAAAATTATATGAATTTGTAGAGTTTCATAACATTTTAACGAATTTTGTATATTGTTTTCATTATCATACATATTTATTATTTCTTGAAAATATGCATGACTGAGTTTATTATAATTGATGAGAAAAAATTTTAAAGATTTGAAGGGTTTTTCAATATCACCAGAAATCTTCATAAGATGCACGAATTTTCGTAAAATTTCGGAAGTTTTTGATATTTGGCATGATGTCAAAAATTTTGAAAATTTTGAAAATTCATGACATATTGGAAATTTTAAAAACTGTCAATAGTTCTAGAAAAATCAAAAGTTTGGTTGAATTTCAGAATATGTTCATTAATTTAGTGAATTGTGTTCATGATATTTCTTCGAAATATACATAACGAAATGTTTTTCTTGAATAAAAAATTGGAATAATCGGGAAGTATTTAAAAATCAAATAAAATCTTGCAAGAGTACAGCAGATTCTCATAAATTGCGAAAAATTGAATAGTCAATCACGTTCGAAGTTAAAATTTTTTTTTCCAAAACAGAAAAATTTCAAATTCGAAAGATTGTCAATGATTCAAAAAAATTATAAAAATTTGTTGAATTTCACAAAATGTATATAAATTTTGTACATTATAAAATTTTTTGAAAATGCTGTAAAACTACAGAAACTGCGTGTAATCTTTAAAACTTCAAAAGTCAAAAAGTTTTCACTGAAAATCTGAAATTTTAGACAATCTCGATAAATTTCGTGAATTGTTTTGAAAAGTTCAACAAGTCGATAAAACTGCAATTTATAAATGTATGCATTTTTGCATGGGTGTTTTTGGGCATTTTACCCATGTAGAATTTTCCAGGTGGGTAGTGCTGTTTTCAAATTCTAGCCTTAGGATTTTTATTCAGTATTCATCAAGAAGTACCCTAGCAATTAACCAATTATAAATTTTTTCACATTGAGAGATAATACTAGAAACTGAATAATCAAAATTTATCAAATGAGCAGTTCTGCAACAACATGGAAATGAAACAAAATTGTGACAATTTCTCTGTATTGAAGAAAAAAAGGAAAAATAGACATGTTTATTATTATTTTGCAAATGAAATGACTACGAGTGACTGATTGTGTAATGTCATTGTCATTTATTGATGTTGGTTGTTTTATTCACTCATTATATCATCATCAAAGACAGATGTTATTTTGCTAAACTACAGTGCGTATGCAGTTCAAATGATAAATAATTTTTGTTATTCATCAATCATCAATAATTGTAATGACATAATGACCATATCAGTGTCATCGCTCCTCATGATTTCTGTTCTTGAAAAGGGTCTCATACTAGAAACCGAAGCAATAACATAATCAAACCATATGTCAAGAAGTAAAAAATTATTTAATTCAAAAAAATTACTTGAAACATAGTTTCACGAGAAAGAAATTTCTTCCCCGCAGAGTTGTTACTCAATTCTGAACTAAACGCGAGATATCGAGCCCATCAAGGGATTAAGAAGTCAGGGGTTAAGAAGTAGCAAGCTGCGAGTCGGGGGCAGGCAAAGGCAGGAAGGAAGGAAGGAAGAGATTTAGGGGTCGTGTTAATTAATATCATATACGAGGGGAGGGTATCTTCTGCCAAGGGGTGCGCTTTCCTCGGCGGCTTTTTCTCCCCCACCCCCACCCCCGACGCCGCAGCTTTATATCATGCACTCGCCACGACTCGCGGATGCTAACTATGACTTAAGCTGCCATTAATTCACATCAACGTCTTGCTATCGGGCCGGGGGTGACTTGCATCATCTCATCCTTCTATTGCCGAACCGAGATAAGTGTAAAATGAATATTACCGGAGCTGGAGAGAACGACCGGTTATAAAAAATAGGCTGCATCAGTGTAGAGGTCAAAAAATATACAGGAATTTTAATTTGAATTTCAGTGCTCTGCCAGGCTTTTTGCAAGGAAGAATGAAAAATCATTCCTTTTTTTGTAGTAACGAGCTAGCTTCTGCCGGGCTTCTTTTTGTGTGTGCTTTACGAGGAGCTAGGTGCGGAACGTTATGGATATAACAGTCCTTTTTTATTCCCGGTGGCTATAAAATTGGCCTGCGGGCAGTTTGGTCCAGCCGGGCCACTTTATTGCGCATGTAAAACATTGATACGTTCCGCAAATATTGGAGATTGCGGAGCCCATTCTACATGACACGTAGTATCCGTGCAGCAGACGTACATATGGATGTATTCATATGTCGCGTCTTCTGCTATGAGTAGCTGCCGACGTTTTACCGATAGGCCATGTTTCTTTTCCTCTATAAAAAAAAGCGCGTTCTTGGCACCGAGCGATGCTTTTGCCCTTGATATTGATCAGAATACGTGGGACAAGCTTTTTTTCACGAGTCACATTTTTTTGTGTGAAAGTAGAAGAAAGTTGAAAAGGAAGAGGGATTTTCGAGCTGAAGATTTTGAGAGAAAAAATTTATTTGTAATTGGCAGTGTTATACTTGATTATGTTGAAGAGCTTGAGCATGATTTGTCAGACAATTGGTTGACATTTTCCAGAAGTGAAATTTCTTAATCTTGAAAAATGAAGATGAAATTAAGTTTACTTCACGTTGGAATGAAACAGTTAAATGATGACATAATTAATTATGAATACATATAAAAAACTATAATGGATAAATGATATAATTATTGGCAATGCACTTACTGAAATCTAGAGCACAAAACAAGTAGTTTGACATAAGGTTTAAAAGTCAAACAAAATGTGAAATAATTTATTTCACTAACTTCGACATAACGGCAGTCTTGGCTTTTTTTTTTTTTGAAAAAAAAATTCAAATGATCGATATTTAGCCAAGGTAACGGGATAAATAAAAATTTGAGAAATTATCATTTTAACTTAGCGAATAAAAAAGAAAAATTAAAATCTATAAGAATATGCTTGAAATCTAAGAAACTTTGAATGCTGCAGCATCGAATTTTAGTTATCTACATAAAATTCATTGAAATTAATAAAAATAGGATGAAATCTTGAAAATAAAACAAATGCTGAAGAAATCTTAATAAAGGTGTTAGTAATCTGAAAAAACTGTTTCCTAAAAAATTTAAACAGACACTTGAGATCTATGAAACTTCGAATTATAGGGTATCAAATTCTAAAAAAAAGTATACACAGAGCAATCTAGAAAAATACTAGAAAAAATACAACATTTTATGAATAATAAAAAAATGCGAAAATACCAGAAATCTATAAAGTGCTAAAGATATATCATAAGTAAATGTAATTTTCCCAGAAATTGCAAAGAGCACTGAAGTTTTAACAAAATTTCAGTCATAGAGCATCGAGTTTCAGAAATCTATATGGCAATCTATGAAAATTCTAATGATCAATATTTGGCTAAGGTAACGTGAAAAATGTAAATTTCAAAAATAATTTTAACTCAGGGAATAACAAAGAAAAATTAGAAACTATTAGAATGCTTGAAATCTAAAAAACTTAAAATACTGCAGCATCGAATTTTAGTTATCTACAGAAAATTCATTGAAATTAATAAAAATATGATGAAATCTTTAAAATAAAAAAAATAATGAAGAAATCTTAATAAAGGTGTTTAAAATCTGAAAAAACTGTTTTCTAAAAAATATAAATAGACACTTGAGATCTATGAAACTTCGAATAATTGAGTGTCAAATTCTAAAAAAAAGTATACATAGAGCAATCTAGAAAAATACTAGAAAATGATACGAAATTTTACGAACAATAAAAAAATACGAAAATACCAAAATCCACAAAGTGCTAAAGATCTATCATAAGTAAATGTAATTTTCCCAGAAATTTCGAAAATTACTGAAGCTTAACAAAATTTCCGTCATAGAGCATCGAGTTTCAGAAATCTATATGGCAATCTGCAAAAATAACAAAAAATCCCTCAAAATTCCAGAAATACAAAATAAAAAAAAAAAAAACAAATTGCAAGAGATAATTTTCTCAAAAATTCATATAATTTTGAAACTTACAGAATTTATTTCTGAAGATAAATATAGTAATTCTTCAAAATACTAGAAAACTCTGAAAATTGTATAAATCCTTGAAAAATATGATGTAATACAATAGGTACTAGGAATCTGTACATGAAATACCATTTTTTGAAAAATCAGTTTAAACAGTAAATATCTTTTAAAAAACCAAAGAATACTACAAAATATAATAAATTACAATATATTATAAGAAAATTCTAGAAATTTATGAAACAATTAAAATAAGTATAGATAAAATTTTTCCAAAAATATAAAAATATTAAAAATTAGTAGAACTTTGATTTCTCGAGCATCGAATTCTGAAGGCTGTATAGAAATCCAGAATTGTATGAGAAAATCCTCGAAGTTATCGAAAATCTAAAAATATAGTAAAAATATTATTAGTTTTAAAAAAAAAAAAGAAAAATCTGAACTTCAGTGACTTGAAAATTACAAAAATCGAATTCCATTATATTGACCCTAATAACTCACAATCGGTGAAATTCACCCTCCAAATTTTTGAAGCTCCTCGTGAAGTATGGTATTATTATATAAACATCAATCATCGAAATCTCCATAGTAAAAATTTTGATCAGATTGTTAACCATAGAAATAAGCCAAAAGGCCCATTTTTGTGGTTCAGATTTTTACATTTTTTTATACCTCAAGTGTTAAGTTTTTGACTTTACATACTTACTTTTTAACATTTTAATTATTGTTACATTTTTTGAATCTAAAAAACCAAATTTATCATACTAATAGCTCTACCAGCGTCTTACAGTATTTAAATAATTGATATTTGTTAGAAAAACCTAATAACCTTTTTTAAAATCCTTTGAGAACATCAGGATATTTCGTTCAGATTATTAGAACTCATTGTTTAAACAAAATTTTACTTTTTTGGAGCGTGGGTGAATTTCACTCAGCGTGACTTTTATACGGTTTCACTGAAGTTTGACTTTTCTAGGGTTGAACACTTAAAAGAAAAATAAAAGCTCTGCACTTAAAAAGTTGTATAACTTGAAAATCCTGAAATTAGAAAAATTGAAAAATCGTACTCTCATGAAGTAGTAGATTGTAATTGTAGCGCATCAAGATTTTTGAAACAAATCTAAATATCAAACAAAAGATTATCATTAAATTACATTTAATCCCAAAAGTTGTACAAGGGTTCAACAACTTGACACAATTAGAAATTTTTAGGCTGTTGAGAAACATGTAATCAATCATCTGTTAGGCTCTTAATAGCAAGAGGAGGGTGCACAATGGCGAAATGTATTTAGTGAACGGGGCGGGAAATGAAGAGGACGTGCCCTTTGGCCCACGCGAAATATGCACCAGCAAATGACGAGGTATAACTGTATAACACCAACCCTGGACTTTAACGAGGATCCGAGCTCTGGTGTCACTTGTCATTGTCATAACTGTCAGTGTCGAGGAGTGTTGGCGTCGCAGCGAGACTGCCCCCAACTTCCCCCGACAAATGATGAGCCTCGTTTATACCTTGCCAGCCTGTAGCTCACCCTTATTATTGTCTATTAGTATTATATCTCTTACTGAACTCTGGTATCTTCATTATATCCCACTTTGTACGAATTTGTAGAGAGATAGAGATGCTATAAGTAATATAACTCCTATAAAAAAAAGAGGCGAAGTAATGAGAGATTAATTTTTTTATCGAAAATCGAAATTGGTGAGAAACTTTAACGTGCTAGATCACAATTCGTATCCAAAATCATCAGATTCATACACAGCACTGGAGATTGTTACTGATGGACAAATTTCTTTCATGAACAATTTTGATTTACGAATTCTAACTTAGACAGTTGACTAATGAAATAGCTTTCTTTGGAAGAATGATACTCATTTAGAAAAAAACAAATTGAATTTTATTTCAGAGTGTATAATTTCTTGGGTAGGATATCATAAATTAGATTCATAGACTGCAATGAAATTAAATAGTAAATTTGAAAAAAAAAACAACAACATTTATTGCATTTTTGAAAAGCTATAATTCTAATAAAGAGAATTTCAAATTTTCAAATTCACTGAAAAAACTATTTGGTTGCAGGAACTAAGTTACATAGTTAATATAGGCCAAACCAAATTTATGGTTCTCGTAACAAAGTTTGTGTGGCAAGAACCAAAAAAATCTTGGTCGAGTCTATATTGGTTGCTGTAACAAAGTATTTTTTTCAGTGTTGAATTTGTGTCGATTGGATTCAAATTGATTCAATTTCATTTAAACGTTTAGATTATAAAGAAATCTGCGAATACCTAAAAAATATTGAGTTTGCAATAAAACAATTGAGAAATGTATATTTTAATAAAGAAATCATCACTTGGACTTTTAAATAAAAAAATGCATCTCACGATTTTTTAATCTATTTTATTACAAAATAAGAGTAAAAGAGGCAAGCGACAAATGAAAAAAATTAAAAAAGTGATGGTTTTGAAAAAAATTGAAATTTGAAAGTTTTTGATATTTTGGATGAGGAATTGTGAAAATCATATATATTTTGTTTGAAAAAATAAACTTAACTACATTTTTATAAATCGAAGTAAATAAATAAAAAATTCATATTTGTATAGATTAAATTAATGGAGAACAAATATTTTGGAGTGAAAAAGATGTGTTATTTCGATATTTGGGAGGAGAAATTTTCAACATTATTAATTTTTGTAGTTGTGAGAAAAAATGGCAAATTCGCATAAGTAAATGAAATTAACAGCATTCTTAGGCAGTTAAATGAAAAAAAATGGAGTTTTTTAATTATACGAAAATTCTAGAGTGAAATATTATTGCAGAATATAAAAATCATGCGAAAATAGTATATTTTTGACAGTTTTGGAAATGCCTAGTTTGACAAAACTGGCAATGCAATATTTAATTGACAGTTTGCTAATAATTTACGTTCAAATATCAAATAATTAGCTAATTTTTAACAAAAGACATTTTTTGTTGGAACGATTAGCAAATTACGCGAAAAACATTCTTTCCTAAAGAATGTGTAATTTAGACACTCAAATTTCAAAAATTCTTTCAATAAAAATATCACCAAGGAAAATCATATATAAAAAAGGAACATTTCTAGTGACGTTCAAGAATTTGATTGATTAATAGCTTTCATAATGTCCATTTCAGCAAAATTCATCCAAAATTTAAAAATAAACTGGATGAAAAATATTGGCGTTAGAAATTCATGAAAGATGAAATTTGGAAAAATTGATTTTTCTATTGATCAGCAGAAATTTTTCGGTTCTTCATAGGTACAAAATTTACCCTCCTAATCATTTTTCAATGGTACAATATTAGTTGAATTCGTATTAAATTAAATTTCGATACATATCAAGTCCATCATTCGAGATTCTTCGAGAAACCTCAAAAATAAACGAAATCAGAAAAATCTAAAAATTCATATCTCTATCCAATCTGCTTTTGAAACCGTCTTCATAAGAAGACATTTGCTCATATGTATTCTCACATCATATATAAACAATTAATCAAAAATCGCAACATCCTATGATCAATAAAATACACTCAAAAAATACAACTTTACACGTTCTTATCACCAATCAAGCTCTTATTCATGATTCTCTATCAATCTCAATCCCATTCATGATTCCAATGAATCTAAAACTGCATAACGAAACAATTCTCATCTTCATGAAAACCTCTCGAGAAGAAAGAAAATCCTGCTGCATTCAAATTTTCCGGCAATCTGAAGAACACCAGCAGAGCTAATAAAACGCCAAGCATCTCGTTTGTGCAGTATATATTATTCCTATTATGTGAGAGCGAGGGAGCTGTAGCTTTATATAATGGACCATGAAGGGCCAGGAGCAGCGATGATACGTAATTGAAAATTCGATACAGTTTAGAGAGAAGAGAATGACTTGACGTACGTCGGCGGTTGGTTATGCTTGCTGCTGTTAGGGACAGTTAGGGAGAGAAGAGACTACCCCAAAAAGGGGCTCAGCACTTGTCTCCATACTCTATTTTAAACTCGTGCGTGATACCATTTTCCCTCGGGGACGAATTCCGGTCTTTTAAATCACCGCTGTGACCCATTTCTCCCCTGGATGGGAGATTATTCGACAAATCGCGGAATCAAGCGAGCCCTTACAAATTGACACGCTCAAGTAACAACAAACAAGAGCGTCGAATAATAAGGTCAACGAGGTGCGAATTAAATGCTGTGATGTCGGGGAGTGGATCGAGGTAGCTGATGAAGCCCTAAGAGTTCGTAATTCGAGTGCTGCTGTGTTATAGACTCGTAAAATCAAGTCGCTGCCAACTGTTGATGGCATTATAGGTCACTGAGACGTAGTCTTGATCCCAACAGGCTAGGGCCAAGCTTGTATACAAATCGTTGCATCCATTGATTAATTTCTTTCTTCACATGCAACAAGTTGTCTCGCAATTCATTCGTTCAATATTATATTTATTATTGATAATACTGCCATTGCATGGATAGATCATCATCTCCATTGGAAATGACGTCTTCCTTTTGAAAGCTCTCAATTTACGATATCAGTGATTGGTTCTCTGAAACGTCCAGGAGGAGCAATGAGAAAAGGGGGGAGGGTGGTGAAATGGGAAGAAAGAAGAAGGTTATTCAAGCGACTCGATTTGCGATGTCGCGATTGCCGTCCAGTGTCGAAATTCGGGGCTACTCGGAATAACTCGGAAATACTTTTGCTTTTGCTGCTGCTGTTGCAGGGGTTGGTTGGCGAGGAGCAGTGAGCACTGTTCAGATCTGATTAGCGAGTATTGATCAGCTCGCTATAGATAGAATCGACAGCAGCTATAGTGCAGCAGCAGGATTATAGTGCCTCGACAAGCGATCGACACACGTCGCACGTGTGTCGTGATACATGCATTGAGCTGTCTCGGAACATTAGATTTTGCCAGGAAATGAGAAATTTGACATTTTTCTCTCTAAATGCAAAATGAATGAATATTCATGAATGATTAGAAAATGAATTAATACGACTGAAACTCAGTGATATTCCACTGATTTACAGAACCAAAAGACCTTCACTGAGAATCAAAGAACAAAGCACTGAAACAATCAGTGGTCTATAAGCCACCAACTAATCAGTTATGATGTCACCGTAAACAAAATAAAAATTGTTTTTCCTTAAAAAGTGACTTTTTTTCAATCTACGATGCCCTTTGAAGTTTGTTGAATACCACCATATTATAGATGAATAGCAGTTTTCTATGCTAGTTCTGCTGCTGGCAGCAAGCTTCTATTGCACGCGTCATATATATTAATTTTATTACCTATATATCGTCCTGTTGAGATGACCATGCTACCACCTATGTGCCGAATAATTCTCGACCTCGTCCACTGCAGACGCGCATCATACGTCGAGCCGATTTCTCAAAACGTTTTAAGTACCCTGAGAAAAAAATATAGCAGTTATTACGATACGATTTTTTACTGTGGAATCATTCCAAAATGTTGTACTTTTATATTGGATTGTTACTATTGAGAAATAATATTGTGGAAGTAGATATGTACACTGAAAAAAAAGATTAGTTCAATCAAACATAATATGGTAACTAGTAATAAATCGCGTACTTGGATATGGCGAAATAAATGATTAGTTGAATCAAACTAACGATAAATTCATATAAACTATCTTATCAAGTTCAAACAAACTTCTGTATGTTAACAGTTACTATATGCGTATTTGCTATGAATATCAACGAAGTAATCGCCATCAAGTAAATATCATGTTTGTATGAACTCTTTAAAAAAGTATGGACAAAACTTGATATATTAATAGTTACCATATTGCTATTTGCAAGAAAATTTTAGGTAACTTGGCTCAAGTTCAAAGTTGGTTGTTGGAAACTAAGATTGACCTAGGTTTTTTACTAAAAAAAAAAAGAACTGACGTGTGTGTTGTATGTACAGAACCCTAAGTGAATGTTTTTTTCCCTATTTCTCGGAATTCGTTCCTAATTCTGTCAAGAATATACATTTTTTCGTCTTATCTAAGGCGCGCGCGCATGAGTACCTGATGATCATCCATCTACGTACAGGCGGAAGTTACCGCCGCTTGACTTAGGCAACTCGATAGTCGATCTCAAATGCAACAGCTCCATTGGAGCCATCGACATTTATTTTGCTCAGGCCGAAAGATATATACAAATTTGAGTGACTCGAAAAGTAATTGAACTTTTATTCCATAACATTGAAGATGCTGGAAAGGCCACACTCCATGAGGAGAGGCTACATTATTTTGTTAAACAGTGAAAATTTATTCATAAACTGGCACTCACAAGCTTGTCTGAGGTTGTTGATATTGTCAGAAATTTTCCGCAACATTCGTCAAGTATCGGTATATTTACTGTTATATACTGTATATAATATACAGTATGTAACATAACTATAACAACATAATATAATATAACTTCAGTATGTTTACTGAAGTTGGTTCAAGTAACTTCAGTCAAATATATGGTATATTTCTCGCAAACACTACAGAATCCGAAGAAATTAGTATGAATCATACGCTATCTTTATAACAAAGATGTATATTAATAGCTGATCAATATTTGAGAAAACGACGCAACTATACGCGTACATTTGTATTAATCTTACCAGGAGCGTAGGCGGAAAAAATTTTCGAGGGGTGTTTTTCGAAAAAATATATTTCCTTCGGGATTTCAATTTTTCGGATTTCAGGATTCAAAATTATACAACTCTTCAAGTCCAGAGTAGCGCATTTTTTAATGTTTGTAGAATAGGATTCGATTTTTGTGATTTACATGCAAGTCACGGAGGTTCAGATTTATTTTTCTCATAATTTCTGTGATATTCATAACTTTTTTCGTACTTTTACAAACGTAAATTTGAAGGATTTTCAAATATATTATGATAAAAATTTTTATATAGCTTTCTGAAATTCGATACTCCGGAAACGAAAGTCCTGAAAAATTTTCAATGTATTGCTAGATTTAAAAAAAAATTAGACTTAAAAGATTTTCAGTATTTTATGGACTTCCAGAATTTTCTTATTATGTATATTTCGTATATAAGATATTTTTATAGAATTGTGTAACGTTTTTGGGCATTTTTAATTTTTACAGATTCTTAGGGTTTGATAGTATTGTATTACAAATTACAAAGGTCTGGAGTATTTTAAATAATTTCCTAAGAACAGTGTCTTTCGCTGAGATTTGCAATATTTTTTGGAATTTTTTCAAATTTTTGTTCTAATCAAACCAGTTGAAGAAGATTATACTATGTTTATGAATTTCTTTATAGGTTTCTAATTGTATGCTCTAGAACTCAAAGTTTACTAAATTTTTCAGAAAAACATTTTTACATTCTGTTAGAGTATTTAATGATTTCCAGTATCCCTTGCGTTTTCAATGTATTGATTTTAGTAGCTAGGTATATTAAGTGAATAAATCTCATCAATTCATCAAATTATCATAATTTATTTCATATCTCAAGATTTGTTTCTTGCGTTTTTTATTATTATTTATGGAACCTGTAATATTTTTCAGTATATTTACGATTTCTGGTGATTTCGTATATAAATTTCTTGTATTCCTGTATTTGTTAATAATTATAGAATTTTGTAGCTTTTTCTTGTATTTTTAGAAATTGTGGGTGTTTTTATAGATTTTATAGAAGTATGTATATGTAGATTTTTCGAATTCGATATGTTAGAATTAAAATTGTAGCCAATTTTCAGTAATTTAATAGATGTTTGGGAAAACTACGTATATCGATTTTCAGTGTTTATAGATTTCTTATACTTTACTATTAATTTTAGTATTTTTATGATTTCTTAGCTATTTCTTGTATTTTCATGGGTCATGTGTATGTTTTTTAGATTTTTAAAAAGTACCTACGTTTCAAGAATTCGAGCTTGTAGAATTCAAATTTAAATCGATTTTCAGTAATTTCATAGATTGTTGGGGAAATTACGCCATCATAGATTTTACGTGAGATCTGGATTTCTTATAATATTTTCATTTAGATAGCATTCGTACGATTGTACAATTTTTTCTTATTTTTATAGATTTATAGAATTCATACAGATTTATAGATATGTAAGTTTTTTTAAAATTTGATGATCTAGAATTTTAAGTTGATAATTTTTCAGATTTTTTAGAAAACAATGCCTTGACATAATACTTACTCTAATTTTTAGTATTTCTTCAGGGTTTGTAGAATTGGAAAGATATTCTGGTTCTTTCCCAGGTTTACAAGGTTTCTACAATTCAATGCTTCAAGGTTAGAATTTTTCTAGATTCTTAAAACTTTCGTGAATTCTCATATATCTGTAAAGTTTCATAAGGTTCGAACAATTTTTCAAATTTTTGTTTTCTTACGTTACTCTTGCCAAACATTTATGATTGGAATTTCGTTTAAGAAAAAATTCTTATCGAGCCAAAATCATTATTATATTTGTTTTATTACAATTGAGAGTCATGAATATTGTTAACTTTGTGTATTTACATGAAACCTTTTGTTATTTTCTCAAGATTTCAGTGAGTGCTTTTATGATGATTTCTACTTATTTCATTTTCCTGTATGACCCTTTATATTTTATATTTTTCTTATTTATTCTTATAATTTTTCTTATTTTTACATAGAATATCAATTTACTTTTCGGTGCAGTTTTTTCGACTCAAAAACCATAATTTGTACACTAAAGACCACATCAAGACAAAAAAAAGGTAAAAATATGACAGGGGGGTGCCGTATAATATATTTGGCAGTATATAATAATATTGGCGGCGCGCTAATAATGGGCGGGAGGGCAAAGGCAGTAGCTGAACCAGTTGACCGTGACTAGATAAAAAATACGGCCTGACAAGCGTCCGTTCTTCTTTTCCTCCGAGCCACGAATGTCCCCCCGCAGTTTGCTTGGCCATTGGCCATTGCCTATAACACTAGCTGCTCCCTATTCCTATCATCATCCATATACGACGCAATACTATATATTGCACTAGCTCGATAGCTCGATCGACCATTCGGGGCTATCGGGGAAAAACTATCGTTCGACCCCTGCGGCGTTGTCATGCTAATCGCATACGGGCGGCTCCTCCACTTCCTCCTTCTACTTTTTCCACGCACTACTTGGGCTTGCAAAAAAAACAATATTACCGCATTCTCCCTCTCACTCTTGCAAAATTGCAACCCATTCGGACCATCTCGCTCGCTCCACTTGCCATATAATATGTAGGGCTCCCCAACTGTCCGTCCGTTTTATGTCCTTACCCGTGAATGCCGTAAGTAGTAAATGTCCCTGCCGAGTCAATCGAGAGTTGCAAACTCTAATTTATCGCTTCGACTCGTTGCTCGCTCTTGGCCTTCTTGACGCGGAAATGCAATCGCGAACTGGCATGGGGAAAAAGGAAAACAAGCTTATTTTGCCGCCGGCGGGACATTGGAATTGAAATGAAAGGAAAGCTGGCAAAAAGAGGAGCCTCAAGTGAGGGAGGATCGGCCATGAGAAGACGAATTGCCCAGAGTTTGACTCGAGCTTTGGGCTCATTGCTTTATTGTCCGTTTGCAGGGACAAAAAAGGAAGGGGAAATAAAGACACCTGATATTTATGACGCGATTGATCGGATTATCCAAACCTCTCTTGGTGCACTGAGTCTTCTAAACCAAACCATGTCCCCCCATCCCAGTGAACCTGTGAGCTCGCAGACTACTCGCCACGAGCTCACAGAGTACTTCCAGTCGTTGATAATTATTAATATATATTTCAGGAAAATAAAAAGATAATTCATTATTTACAGTAATAAGTAATCAAAATGAAGCTGCAAAACGATTATTTAATTACAAAAAACATTTCTCCCGGGTGGGAATCGGTCCTGTGTTCTGCGGAGTTGAACCTCAAAAAGTTTGATAATAATTAACATGAGTCATGCACTTGATTTAAGCATTCTACGCAAAACTTGAAACATGAGAAAAAAAAACCAGCAGCCATCTGGTGAGCGTTTGGGGAGAGCGCGCGAATTTTCAAAATTCGAATTACACTGGGATCAGAAAGTATTCTTCAAATGGTCATTGAATTGCAGTAAATCAGGCACGGTGATTTCCGGAATGGTGTATGATTTTGGATCCTGTTGTTGGGTATTATTTTTTAAGTCTGGGTGAACTGTGAGATTTGAAATTGATTTTGGTTGAAGAATGGTCCTGATGATGAGATTATGGGTATGAACATTTCTTTGGAGTTATTAGAAGAAGGGAAGATTAGGGTGTGTAAGACTTTGACTTCTAGAGCATGAAATTCTATAGACATCTGTAGAGGGATTTGTAAAAATATAATCAGGGAATACTGAGAATTGTGTAAATACTGAAAACATACAGAAAATACTTAGGAGGAATAGAAAAATATTGAATAAGAGGTTTCTATGAAGTTAGTGTTTAATTCATAATTTGATATTATTTTTTATATTTTTTAAACTTTACATTCCAAAGCATCAAATCCCTAATACCAATAGGGTAATTTATCAAAATACCAGAAAAACTTGAAAATACTTGAAAATTCTATGAAATTAAATTAAGAATAATAATTCGACAATCACGTAGAATGCAGTAAATATATACTAAATTTCTACATACTTATTGTAAGTACAATATACTTTACGATTTATCAAAACACTAAGATTTCTTAAACTTCAATTTATAGTGAAACAAGTTCAAAAAATCTGATATAGGAATATGAAAAAATACCTGAAAATCATTGAGTTCGTTTGGAAGCTAAAAAAATACGAAAATTACCCGATGTATTAGTAGTTTGAATTTTTTAGCTGTCAAATACTAGAAATTTATGAGAACACTGTTTTTATTATAAGTTAATAAAAATACAAAAAACTCATAAAAATTTGATGTCCAGAACATGAAATTCTAGAAATCTGTAGAGGAATCTCTGAAAATGCTAGAAAATATTGTAAATTGTATAAATAATGAAAACATACGGTAATATTGACTGACACTTGAAATCTATGAAATTATAGGATCTTATAAATGTACTGTTGATTCAAAAACTTTTAAGATCAATGGAACATTTTTTGAACTTTCAATTCTATACTGTCGAAATAATTTTGAAATTTCAAACATCTTTCACAGGTTTTCATTTAAAATCGTGCTTCACATTTCATGGACACGTATATGAAAAGGATTAAAAAAAAACTCATATTCAATTTATTATTTTCATATTGAATATATCAATTATAGTATTTGTTTTAAATTATCATTTACTAAATTTCGAAAGACTTTTTTTAAACATTTCTATAATACATTCAATGTATTTTATTTATATTTACTTAAATTCAAAGAAGTTCAAATATACATTTTCATTGAAAAATCATTCAAAGTTAAAATGATTTGTCTGTTCTATATTTCATAAACACTTCGATTTCATTGAAGGTTTATTATTTTCATAGACAGTGTCTATTTTTTTCATAGATGCGCCTTTTTTTTTAAATAGACAATTGGCATGGGAAATCTGTTTAAAGGCAATCTTTTGAATTGTATAGAAAATTTTTTGACAGTTTAGAGCAACAAACAATATCTTCGAAGCTATCAAAAGAAACTAAGCTGAAAATCTTAAAAACTCTTTTTTAAGTGCATGCATAAAATTTTAGTTATCTGTAGAAGAATCTATGAAAATAATGCAAAAGTTTGTAAATCGTATAAATATTGAAAACACATGAAAAATATTTATTTTTAGCGAAACAAGAAACGTATAGAATAATAGAACTCCTCTGAAGATACTGTGAACTGTAAATTACACATTTTTTTTTCTTATTTTTCACATTTTCAATTCCAGAGCTCAAACTCTATGAATCTATAGAGCAATCTATAATATTACAAGAAATCCATAAAAATACTGAAAAATGTGACAAGTAATAAATAATTCGAAAATCACGTAGAATAATAAAAAGAATATTAAATAATCAAAATCTACGTAGATATACTATTCTTCACAATCTACAAAAATACTAAGAATCTCTCAAAATTTCATTAATGGGGCGTCAAATTTAACAAATCTATATATAAATCGAAGAAAATACCTGGAAAAAATCGAAAATTTCTGAATAGTGGAAAAAATACAAAAAATCACAAAATACAAGAAATCTATGAAGATAGTTTTCTAAAACGACTAATTTTCTTTATAATTTGAATTCTTACAGTATCAAACTATGAAATTTCTAAATTCTAAAAAACACGTAAAAAATAGACATACTAAAAAAACAAAAGAATAAAACCCATACATCATATTCTATATTTTTAATCCTTGTCTATTCAAATTTACAGCACTTCCATAAAACTCTCTTTCTTCAAAAAATCCTCATAAATCCTCTAAAAATTTCATCAAAGTTCATTCATACATGTGCACGAACCAAGGTCATACAAAAAAAATCTATAAACCATTAACAACCACCAGAATAAAATTTATTTTCAATAAAGAACAGAATCGTTTTCAAAAACACTATAGACAAAGTGACCATTGAAATTATGACAGATCACTATAAAAGACATAAAAAAAGGCGAACAGTGCCAGAAGACGTGTATGACCGTAGCGCGACGAAAATTTTTATAGCCATCCATAAATCATTTCTCATCCACGAGGCGAGCGAAGTATCTCGGAGAAGTCGTGTGAGGAAAAACTATTTCGTTCCTTCATCTCTGTACTCGCGATAGACCCGATGAAGCCAAACTGCTGGACGCTGCCTTGGTTCAACTTGTTCTTTTTAGTATTATTACCCTCCGATAGCCGTAGGTCGCTGTGCTGCTGCGGGCCTTTGACCGACTCTTTTTCTCGTGGCATATTCTCCCCCTTCAGCTGCCTTCAACGACTTGAGCAACGACTTTCTTCTTCTTCGACAGCCTTCTTTCTTCCACTTCATTTCTTGATTTCAGCCTTATTCGTTTCCCCCCTAGAGAACGACGACCTATAAACCACATATATGGTATTTAGGACGAAATTGAGTACACATGGAAGATAGATACATGAATGACTGACATGTGACATAAAGGTGCATACAAGACATATCTATGTCGGTGATGCATAATTTTTTTCTTAGAGCACTACCCTCACTTCTACATTTATTTTTTCGTATGCAAATGTTTTTATCAGAAGTTGTGTAGTGTGGAGTAGGAGTTTTCTGGGGTGGATTCAGAGAAAAAAGGAAAATGTAGATTTTTGTTTCTATGCATGAGTCGAAAGCTCGAGGACTGAAAATCAATGCGACTCTCGTGTTTTCGACACCCCTTGTGATACAAAATCACGAGTAGAGTTAACATTAACGTGATCTATGGGTAGATCCGCCCAAACACATTACGTGGTATACTCGAACGCTTCCCTGACAAGTCAGGTCTATTTCCTTCCAATTCCGGAGATCTTCGATTCTTTTTTATATACTTCATTTATCGGTGATTAGTCACGGTAATGAATTTTTGCGTGACATAGGTAGGGTTGAGTTGATTAGTTTCTGAATGCGGATCACTGAAAATGTACTGAATTTCGATGGGATCTTACTTATCAGGGTTTGGAAGTAACGCGTTAGAAGTAACATGTTACATTTTTTGCTGTGACAATACCTTAACGCGTTACGTTAATTAAAAAGTAACGATAAGGGAACGAGTTACTTTTCTTCGGGAATGAGTAACGAAAATCGCGTTATTTATTTCACTTTACTTTTATCAGTTTCATCGAGGTTTTTAGAATAGTTTGTAACTCTGGGAGAAATGTTTTAAAACTGAGATATGAGAAATTTTTAACTTCTTTCTTATCGAATAAAAAAGTCTAAATTTGTAATTTTAATGAAACAGAGTGAAATATTGAAATATCGAGAGAGAATATGATTTTTGATTTTTTGAAAAGAATGTTTACAATTCGAAGACTTAAGTTTTAGTAATCCGCATGAAAATGCATTAAAATTCTCAAAATCTATAGCAGGATCATGAATATGTGTAGATCCTGTTGAAAAATACCTACGCAATTAAATGAATACAAAAAAAAAACTAACAATACCAAAAATACTAGATTTTAAATAGTTTCTTCTGAACGCAATTAGATTCTTCAAAAATTTATCTAATTCCAGGAATCAAGGAACTTAAATTTCTTTAGCATTGAATTATATGAATATATGTACATAAAAATTCATAAAAATTCTAGAAAAATTTTCAAATCTTAAAAGTCTGTAAAAAATTCGTAAAATATTGACAGTATCTTAAATCTATATTAAAACTGATTTCTGCTAAATCGATCGAAATATTTCTAATATTTTTAAAACTTTCAATTCTAGGAAATCTCATTCTAGAAACTAAAAGAGATATCTTTAAAAAAGCCAAAAAGCTCTGCAACATTCTATAAATACTAGGAAATAGGTAAAAAAAACTACTTATAGAAAAATAGAGGTAATTATAAAAAACATTAAAAATCCAAATAATTTCAATAAGTAGAACATCAAATTCCTGAAATTTCCATAGCAATATATAAACAAATATTGAACGATTCTTCCAATCGTAGAAAAACTGAAGTAATACGGAAGATACTGAAAGAAATAAAATTTTATCGAGACACTTTTTTCTGAAAAATCTTTTGGAACAAAAAAAATGTAATAAACTTAAAGTTTGAGAGCTCGAGATTCTCGAAATCTACAAAAAAATTTAGATAAAAATGCTAGAAATATATAAAACTACTAGAAGATCCTGCATCATTTTATACATCCTGAAAAATACAAACAGTTTCAGGAATACTGAACAATCCTTCAAATCGTAGAAAAACTTAAAAGTTACTGAAAAAACTAAAAGGAATAAGAATCTACATAGACACTTCTTCTACAGAAAAATAGTACATATTTCTAAAATACTCGAAAATCCTAGAACATTTTATACATCTTGAAAAATACAAAAAGTTTTAGAAATACTGAATAATCCTTCAAATCGTAGAAAAACTGAAAAATTATCGAAAAAACTAAAAGAAGCAAAAATGTACATAGACAGTTTTTTCTGAAAAACCCTATCAAATACAAAAAAATTTAATGAACTTTGAATTTCAGGGGATAAAATTATCAAAATCTATAGGAATGTACAGAAAAATAGTACAAATTTATAAAAATACTAGCAAATCGTGCAACATTTCACAATACTGAGGAATACGAATAGTGTGAAAAATTCTAAAAATCTAGGTAGTTAAGATTCTCTCAAAAATCTATGAAATTTGCAAATTTTTCCCAGCGGCTAACATTGAATGAAATGTCATATTTAGAAATGTTCGAACTTGAAAAAAAAAAAAAATATAAAAATTCGAAAAATCGGACTGTTTTTTTCATCAGGGTGAAAAAGCACAGATTAACAAATACTTACTATATTTCCTTATTAAAAAAATTATTCATTGAAGGCTCGTCCTAATAAACAGCAGTTCTCGAAAGTTTACGATGTTTTGTTGAAATCTAAAACCATTTTAAATTAAACCATTTTATTGTATGTGAAATAAACAGTTTCTAGGAAAAAAAACCACAAGTACGTTGATATCTTTTTGTCATCCCTAGTTTTTCGATGTCTTGTTATTTACATTCAATTTATTCTAAAAAGTAACGTGAAAGTAACGGAACGTTACTCTTCTAAAGTGGTAACAGTAACGATTCACCATTTCTTTTCAAGTAATAGTAACGTAGCTAATTTTTTTTCACTTAAGTAACAGTAACGTAACGCGCTACAATTTTTTAGGTATCTTTCCAAACCCTGTCACATATTCAATTGGTAATACTGAAGCACTATTTCAATAATTCAGATCTCATTGTCCTGAGTAGCAATTTATTTCTTCATAATACCCCACAAATTTTCGATCGGGTTAAAATCAGAAGATTAAGAAGACAACTCCATCATAACCATTTTTCTTCTTCCAGGTTCTGGAGAGTTTCTTAATGTCTTCCGGATCATCGTCCTCTTGTAAAACTCAGTAATC
This sequence comes from Platygaster robiniae, assembly GCA_028476575.1. NCBI lineage: Eukaryota > Metazoa > Arthropoda > Insecta > Hymenoptera > Platygastridae > Platygaster > Platygaster robiniae. The sequence goes on from CM052022.1 coordinate 2,083,489, forward strand.
ATCATGCAGCCTAAACACCTTATCTGCTGATTCACAGAAACTTCGTTGGTAAGTTTTGATCATTTTTTCTGCATGTACATTCTCATAGACAATCTTCAAACAGCCAAATCTATCCACAGACATTCAATTCATTCGAATCTTCAACCTACATCGAAATCAGATGAACCCCCTTCGAAAAAATGACCACTCCCTAATCCCCTACCCCATGCCCAAATCAGCTTCATTAGGTGTCTCGAACATAATGTGTCAGGAACGTGGCACGCCAGAGTAATGATAATGAAGAATAGAGTAACTGAAAGATGCTGCAAGAGGATCGAACGGGTGGATATGTCGCGTGATATACCACCCGATAATAATACGGGTTCGCGGAGCGTAGCGAGGGATTGAGGGGCAGAGTGTGCGGGCAGAAGGGGGATGATGGAAAATAAAAGGAGACCGCGTTTGCACGCAAAAGTGTACATGTGTGTGCGTGTATTCGCGGGCGCCATAAAGATAGAGATGCTGCTGGTGCTTTTATACGCTTCCATAGAGCTGCGGCGGCGGCGGCGTCAGATACAATCAGCTGGCGGAGCGCGGGGTAAAAAGGCAAAGAGAGAGAAAACTCCCTTCTCGGATATTCATCCGAGACATCGACCTTTAAGCCGCTTTATTTTTGCCCAAATATATCGCAGCTGCGGGAAAACGAGCGGAATCAAACGATTACGCGTTCGGTCGTAATGAATGACCGCAACTGCGACCTGTGATTGGCTGGAAAAAACCTTACCCCCATGCAAAACTTTCTTCTTTCATTCTAGCTGTTGCTAATTCTCATATTTTCATCGCTTTCGGCTCTTATTATGCACCCTTGCCACCTTTGGGTACCAGCCACTCTCGTAAAATTAAGTCAAACAGTCTCGCATTCGCTGCTTTTCAACGCCCCCTGCAACCACGTTCTCAAGCTTCCCCTTTTCCGCGGCTTTATTACGCAATGCGCGAGATTTCACGAGCTAAACGCGAAAAAGTTGAAATTGGATTGGGAGGGGGGATTTCCTCAGCCGTCATCAGGGTGACTGTTGACGGGTTGTATTGATCCTTGACTGGGACAAGTCGAGGAGAAGAGGAGGAAATGATCTTGTTAAGTCCATAGCAGATGAAGGATTGGTGGATAGAATTGACGGTTGGAAATTTGAATTCGCCTATCATTTTGCTAAGGATCGGTGGAATGATGGACCGATGATGATGACCAAATGATCTTGTTAAGCAGATGAAGGATTGCAGGCTAGAATTAACGGTTGGAAATTTGAATTCGTCCGTCATTACACCAAGGATTGATGCAATGGTGGACTTATGATGAAGACCAAATGATCTTGTTAAGCCCATAGCAAATGAAGGGTTGCCGGATAGAACTGACGGTTGGGAATTTGAATTCGTCCATCATTATTCCAAGGATTAGTGCAATGATGGGCCGATCATGATGACCAATGATCTTGTTAAGCCTATAGCAGGTGAAGGGTTACAGGCTAGAATTGACGATTGGAAACTTGAATTCGTCCATCATTATGCCAAAGATTGGTGCAATGATGAACTCATGATGATGACCAAATGATCTTGTGAAGCCCATATCAGATGAATGATTGCAAGCTAGAATTGACGATTGGAAACTTGAATTCGTCCGTCATTACATCAAGGATTGGTGTAATGATGGGCTCATGATGATGACCAATGATCTTGTTAAGCCCATAGCAGATGAAGGATTGACGACTAAAATTGACCGTTCGAAACTTGAATTCGTCCATCATTATGCCAAGGATTGGTGCAATGATGAACTCATGATGATGACCAAATGATCTTGTTAAGCTCATAACTGATGAAAGATTGCCGGATAGAATTGACTGTTGGAAACTTGAATTCACCCATCATTATTCCAAGGATTGTTGGCAACGATGGACCGATGATCATCATTGGACCAACCTTTGAGCTTGTGTTTACTAGGGAGTCTTTTTTCCAAACGGTGAACGTTGAAATGGAAGAGGGGGCGATCAATTCAGCGGAGTGAGCTTTGATCGCATCTAGGGCCTGAGCGATTTATTATATTTTGCGGCTGGCTTGAAACGCGATTACAATTAGGGGATGACACGGCGCGCGGTGGTGCGCGCGGAATGAAATTGTCAAGGAGGGGCGGCGACCAAGCGAGGCCGTTGCGCCGTCGCCGCGAGCTTTTCCCACTGTATAACCTGCTTCGGCTGCTGCATGAGAGATATAAACACGCGAGACATAAACGCCGGATTGCGCGATACACCACCGCGTCACGTAATTGCTCTGACTCGGCCTGCTGGTGATCCACCTACAGCCACGTACCTGTATATCTAGCTCCGCCTCTCTGCCAGGAAACTAAATGTGCACTTGAGGAAGAATTTATGTTATAAATAATGCCAAGAAAAAATTTAATAACGAATTGGGAAGAAGAAAATGAATTGAACGCAATGTTTAATTAGGAAGTGAATCGACACATTCTTTTACGATGGTAGTTATCAAAGAGTTAAAGATCTGGTTTTATAAATATATAATCACTGTGATAAAAAATAAGACAATTTTCGTATTTAGTTTCCTGAAGAGGACTTGGAATTACAATGTCGAAAGCTCGAAAAAAGAAAAATGACAATCAGGACATATTAAATAATGGAAAATATCGAAGTCATTCAAACTTCTTCATTTACGACGTTGGCTCCAAGGATCGATTTTACAAACAATTTATTTCATAGGTGTTAAGGATGAGATTGTGAGTTTATTTCCTGTCAAATTAAAGTACTTGTTTTCATAGGGAAATTTGATACGTTGATAATGTGATTAAAGTGCTTGCCATCGTTAGATGTGACCTTTTTCCACCAACAAATCCGGTCACTAACATTGCGCACCGTAGCCATCACAGTCTTAAAGGAATTTTTAGTATTTTTTGAGAAAAGTGATGTTTTTCGACAATTTTCGAGTGATCTCCATTTACAGAGCAAATTTGTCTCGATCGCGAACTGGTTGATACATTAGAATATTACTAGTTACTAGAGTAAAATGTACAAACACGCAATTGTTCTCTTCAAATTATAGCCTATTGTTCATGCAAAATATTATTTATAATGAACAATTCACAGTATTTTCAAAAAACTCATTTCTCTTTCACGAATAAACGATAAAAATGGACAGCTTAAGATCTATTCATTGTTACAGTAAATAAGAATGCTGATATTCTGTTGAATTGGGATGAAATTGAAATTAAAACAACAGCAACAAAAAGAACGAACAAGATAATGAGATGGATTGTATATAATTTGTTGATACTTTCATGGAATTTTCAATGAAATGTATTTTACGCATTTCTACATATTTCTTTTATATTATTTAAATGAATATGTTATTTTGACATACAATGATACAATTATACAATGATACACCTCTCGTGTCTCTATATTTTCTTCATTGATGCAATATATTATTGCTGTGTAATTAGTAAGTATTCTCTATTATTTATTCATTATTTTCATTAAAATAGGCTATAATTTGATTAGAAAAATTGCGAGTTTGTGATTTCACTTTGACGATACTCTCATGTATCAACAAGTTCGCAATTGAGACACATATGTACTGTAAATTGAGGATCAGTCGAAAATTATCGAAAAACATCAATTTTGAAATTTTCTCGAAAAATACCAGTAATTCGCATAAAGCGTAATTTTTTTCATAACGGTTAACGCGCAAAATATTAGTGTACACTTTTGTAATTTTTATTCACAGTTAACTGCAACATTTGTCCAAAATTTGATGTGTCTAACCTATTTTTAAGACGTCTTATAAGCCCACAAAAAATTAGAGACCTAGATAAAGACGAATTCTTATGTTTATTTTTGTATTTTTTGTTTATTAATAAGAATCGATATGGAGGGCGTCACGCTTAAAATTCCACCAAAGCGATTTTAAGAACTGCCTTAATGTACATTTAAGGAAGAATTTATTTAATAGGTGTTTAGGTTTTTATTGTCGTATTGTCTACCAAATTAATGCATTTATTTTAACTGAAAAATATACATGTACGTTAATAATTAAAGTATTGCCCATCGTTAAATGTGACGTATTCCTATCTTTTTGTAAAAGAACGAATTGATTGAAAATTTTTACTTCTTCTGATTTTTTTTTATCATACTATATTTTATTCTATATGTTATAAATTATATTTTCTATAATAATATTATATATATATTTATTTTTATTCCAAAGTTTTTTTGGTTAGAACATGTTCACCATGAGCTTCAACCAACAATCTATAAATTGCAAAAGCCGTTTGGAGATTGTTAAACTTTTTCACAAAACGTCTTTTCCTGGTACGAAATTTGATGTTTTGGAAACAATGAAATACTACATCTTTTTTTACAACTATACTATCTGGAAGTGATATTTTTTCAATAAACTAGATTCCTTTATGAGCTTTTTCAACACATAGATCAACTAAAAATCATTTTATTATTTTCTGATTTTTATAATTTATTGTTCTGTAGAGCGTCAAAATAGATCATTCTTCTCCTAATTTCAACATGTTCCTTAATAAATTTTTTCAGATTATCATTTTTATCAACAACTAATGTAATATTCATAAAATTTTTACAATAAAACTGTCTGTCGGATAATTTAAAAATTCTGATCAACAAGACTAAAAACAACTTGGCTTTTCTAATGTAATAGATTTTTTAAGTGAAAATTCATGTAACATTTACATGCAGTTGATTTAACGAACAATTCAAATTCCAACTAAATAGTAAAATTTCAATTTCAAATAAAAGTTCACTTAGAGTCGAAAATATTTATTCTTCTCCATCAGGATATAATTTAAGACAATATTCAGATCACTTCGTGACGAATTTGGTTTTCAAGTTGACGAGTTTTGAAGGGAATCTGAGCGCCTTTCGTCGTCGGAAAGCTCGCTGCACAGTAGATAGAGATAGGCCACGATGGTCACGTGACTTGACAATAAAGCTCGTGCAGTGTAGTGCAGCAGCTGATGGTACCTACCTAACCACTGACGTCTCCTTGTTAATTGTTGCTCCCCTCACACCCTCGCAACACCGGTAGAAGCAGCAGCAGAAATCACTACCTACCCCTTTTACAGACAATTTCTTAGTGTCTTACTATCATTCTTCATAAATTGTTGAGGCTTTTTCATCACATTCTTTTATTTTCTACAAATTTTCAAATCCAACCTTTATTTCTATTGTTTAAGTGTTAGGATTCTCATAAAAATGGAAAAAAAAATGTGAAATACTTCTTTTAATGAAAAAATTTGCAGCATCCCAAGTTAAAAGAAAATTAACACTCACGTAATTTCTCATAAAACAAATGCCTTTATTCCTTTTTACTCGGCTTTTCTTTTCTCCAGATATACATATATACTGTATTCGTTTGTACAAGTATACAACTATATATATGTACATTTCAAAAATATAGTACAACGAGGGCTCGAAATAATGTCGCCCGCACTCAGCAGCTCGAGATGAGAATGTTGAAAAATGACGAGGGAACCTGGGTGGGGAGAGGGTGTAACAAAAAATGTTAACAATACAATACTTTTAAGACTTTCATCAAAAGTCGAAAAGTTGTCTTGATCTTTTCAATTTGTGCTATGTATGTACAAAACACACGTCATTACATGTCATTACTCGTATCATTTTTTCGTCGCATACTCGAACATACATACAGAAGGGCCCCGAAAATTTTGAATATTAGGGTTATTTTTAGCGATAAACAATTGGCTTGACTTGAAATCAAGAAAATGGGGTTTTTTCGTAGAGTTCACGACTTTCACAGCGTATATTGCACTTTGCAGCGAACGTTAGCTAATTCATAAAAACGCATGTTTTTTAGAATATGATACATGAATATCGAATAATAAAACGTTCAATAATTTTTCAATGATTTACATTAATTTCACTTAACTTGTTTGCTACTTCTTTTTTCATATACGAAAAGCAATTGGTGTCTGTAATGTATACAACTGTACATATCAAGATATATGATTAGGTAATACTCAAAAGTGGAACCTTAAAAGTGCAGATTTTGGAAAAAAATGGCAATATGCAAACAAAGATTACCAATTTTACTTATATAATCTTTAAAAATTCTTGAAAAACTATCTTTAAACTTCGAACCAAATTTAATCGGGAAAGTCAATTTTGAGAGTTATTTTTTAGCAAAAGCCGCACTTTTCAAGTTCAATAAACTAAGTATAAACAAATTGTAAGATTAAATTCAACAGTTTTTAGAATGTTTTTCATGTATTGCGCGTATAACTGCTTTTTTTTCCTTGGATTTCGGAGATTTTCCAATTTTTTATAAAAGATTTGTACAACGTAGGGCAGATAGGGTTTTTCTTTTGTCAATTGAAAAAAACAGTGTAGACAAATTTTCATAACAACTTATGTGTTCTGAGCTTTCAAAGACAAAAAAATTCTGGAAATATGGTAAATTTAGCGCAACACTCGTGACAAAAATTTCGAACTTTTTCTAGCCCCGGAAAAATCGTAGAGCAGAGGAGATGGATATCAAAAAAATTTGAAGATATTTGAAAAAATCTCTCATTTCATATGGTGTAGTTTTCCCCGGGTTTTTAAAGTCATTGCAGTAAATTAATCAAATTGAATAATCCATAGGCTAAATTCGGAAATCTAACAAATTATAATTACACTAACTTTCCTTTGAAATTTTCCAAAACTAATTACCCAATATATAAAACTTCCTTAACTTTTGTCTCTGGACTCCCCTTCCTTCAAAAAAACTCAAATCCAATCTTCACAAAACTCATAATAAAATTGTGTTCAATAAGAACCAATTCATGCAGTATCAAAAATCACGTACCTCTATCAACAAACTTAATAAATTTAGAAAAAAAACGTCACCTTGGCCGACGATTGTCGCGCTAAACCTACTGTTGCGAACGATCGATGCTCTGCCGGAAGCCCTCACTTTGATCCAATGATAACGAGCCGGATTATTCGACGATGCACGTTGACATCACATTCAGGAAAAAGCGTTTAAAAACAACCCAACAATTTTCAAACCCGACCCCAGCTTCATTACAAACCCATTGTGCGACCTAAAAAAACTGCGTTCACCCAACACCGTAAGAAAAACACTCATTTCCCCCACTCACGTTGTTCACCAAAATATCGTCCTTAACCGGCACAAAGTCCTTGCAAGTCATGAAATGAAGGATCGTTCCGCATTTGCCCCATCCATATTGTCCAAAGAAGAATTGAATTCAATTGACGAAGATCTGGTCTTGGTCTTGAAATGAATGGTGAAGAACCTTTTCTATATGGTCAACGGATGTACTATCGCAACCCTGGGATGAAGGATCATACTATTGCACATTTCCCCCATCCATTTTGTCCAAAGAAGGATTGAATTCAATTGACGAAGATCTGGCCATGGTCTTCAGATAAATGGTGAACAACCTCTTCCAAATAGTCAATGGATGTACTATCACAACCCTGGGATGAAGGATCATACTATTGCACATTTCCCCCCATCCATATTGTCCAAAGAAGGATTGAATTCAATTGACGAAGATCTGGTCGTGGTATTCAAATGAATGGTGAACAACCTTTTTTATATCGTCAACGGATGTACTATCGCAACCCTGGGATGAAGGATCATACTATTGCACATTTCCCCCCATCCATATTGTCCAAAGGAGGATTGAATTCAATTGACGAAGATCTGGCCATGGTCTTCAGATAAATGGTGAACAACCTTTTCCATATGGTCAATGGATGTACTATCTGGCTTGTTGCACATTGTAGAGGTTTTTTCTTCGGGTGGGTCTTCTATGCTGGTGTCACAGGTAGACTTCCGGACTGGGTGGTGCAGTGGACTGCGATTGCTGCTGCACATCGCCTTGTTGAGTGTTGGATGTGCTAGTTGGGTGTTGCTGCTGCTGATGATGATGGTGGTGCTGGTGGTGATGATGGGGATGATGATGAGATGCTGCCACAGCAGGGTGTGCGTGATTTCCATGTTGCTGCTGTTGCTGATGATGATTGTGGTGGTTGTGGTGATTCTGCTGGCTGTGACGAGAACGCAGGACCTCGTACTTGTGCTTCCAGGTTTCGAGCTCCTGGCGTAGCTGGCTGTTCTCGTTGCCCATTCGGTGGAGCTTTTCCTGAAGCGAACGATTCGTCGTTTCCAGATCTTGTCGCTGCTGCAGCCTCTTGCTTCGGCAATTTTGCGCGTAGCCCCGGTTCTTTAGTGTCCTTCGTTTTTGCTTCAACCGCAATACCTGCTCCAACGAAATTCGAATACGTTTCTATAGCGGATTCGTTTCTTTGATCTTGTGGGAAGGGTACTGATGGAAATTATATTGTCAAGAAGTTAGGTGCAGTTGGGTTAATTTGGATGACAGAGGTAGATATGGTGAATGTTATGGTGTTGCTCAGCAGAAGTGATGGAGTATAGTTTTTTATGTACGATTTTTGAATTTTTGAAGGCAGAGTAGTGCTTTTTAGGTTAAGAAAGTAGGAGACGGCTTACCTCTTCACGAGGACAGCCGTGGAGACGTTTGTTGAGCTCGCGTACGGACAAGGTCGTGAGGAGGTCATCGTCGAGGTCTTTTTGCTCATCGATGCTGAGCATCGATTCGGCGTGCATTTGGGTGCGACTGGCGCAGGAGCTTGGTCCACCGCAAGAGCTTCCGGAACATACGCTCAGTGGCCGGCCTATTTGCTGCTGCTGCAAGGACTGCTGCTGCAGTGAGGACACGCCATTTTCTAGAGCACCTGGGACGAAAGGTCCACTGCTACTAGAAACTAGGCCTGGCGTCGTTGCGCCACCTCCGCCACTGTAGTACTCTACGTGGCTTGACATTATGTAGCTTCCTGAGCAAAGAACATTGTATTCTTGTGTGGGTGGTTTTTTTTATTAATGACTTGTTTGTGTGAGAGTTGGAGAAAATGAATTTTTTTTTTTTATTGATGTCTATCATGAGTGGAAGGAGATGTGGGGATGGTCAGGAGACTACCCATCTGGGAAATTTTGGATGGGTGAAATGACCAAATATACTCACGTGAAAATGTAGTTATGTAGAAATAGCAAATTTAGTAGAATCATTAAAATTTTTCTGAATTCACGAAATTCATCAATGTTATTTGAAATTAAAGATGTTTATTGAAATTTTCAAAATTATCGTCCATTTTTGTAGGATGAAACATTTTTGACGTTGAAAAGTTTTAGGAATATTACATAGTGTCTGTGGGTTTACAGAATTTTTGAAATTTTCTGCAATTTATAAAATTTTTGGGCATTTTTGGAAATTTCACGGATTTGTCAGAATTATTGACGATGTTCAGGATTTTTCATGTTTATTGATTCTTACAAATTTTCTAATTTTTAAATATATTACGAACTATTTATAACTTTCAAAATTTTATGGAAATTACTCCAACTTGGTGCAATTTTTCGTAATTTTTGGATACTTATCAATTTTTTCAGGTTTTCATTTGAAAATGGAAATAACATTGTACATATTTCGAAGAAATATATGATAATGACCATGATTCACAAAGATTAAAAATATTTTATGACATTTAAAGTATTCACCCAGTTTTACAGAATTATTAACAATATGAAAAATTTTTTAATTTTCTTGACTTTTCTTAATTTTCGAAATTTCAATTATCACACTAATTCAAATGTTTCAAATTTCATAATAACTTGTCGAACTTATAAACATTTTTTGTAATTTTTGGATTCCCTACACGTTTTTCAGATTTTCATTTAAAAAAAAGAAAATATATTATCATACATGTTTGAAAAGAAATGATAAAAAATCTGATATATTCATGAACGTTTCCTGAAATTCAACACATTTTTTGAATTTCAGATAAGTGTTGACAATATTCAACATTGTCTGTGATTTTGAAATTTAAATTATATCCATTCCAAGCATTATACGAACTATTATAAATTTTCTTGAATTTTCACTCATATGTTTAACCTAGGAATGTTTTTCGTAATTATAACTGCATTCAAGTTTTTCAAATATGTACATTATAAAAAAAAAGTATACACTAGTATACACAATCTACAAAATTTACAAACATTCTCTGAAGTTCTACGAAATTTTCGAATTTTTTATAACTATTTATGACCTTCGAAAATATCCAAGTTTTTTTTATGTTTTGAATATTTCTTTAAATATTCAAAATTTAGTTGATTTTTACTAATAAATCAACTAAAATTTGTTTTACTAATAAAACAACAAAATTTACACTCCCATATTTGTTCAAATATGCATGATGATTTTTTTTTTCGTTTTTCACGAAAAACCATAGAAACTAGATAACCATTAAAAATTTAACGTAAAATCTTGACCAGCTCGAAAATTTATGGAAAATTTGAAATTCTTGTAGTGTGCATAATGTTCGTATGAAAATTTCTAATAATTAAGAAACATTAGAAATTCTAAAGATTGTCAATAATTTTATTATAAAATTTGTAAAATTAAGAAATATTTTCAACATTCTGTAAATCGGATTGATTATCATATTTTTTTCGAAATATGAATAATATTTTTTCTGTGTTTAGTAAAAATTCTGAAAACCTAAAAAGGATTGAAAAATTCAAATATTGAAATGAGTTAAAAATTTTTTTTTATTCACAATTTTCCGCATAGTTTGTGAAATGCTTGAAAGTTTTTGAAGTTTAAAATAATTTTTAAATCATCATGATCGTCAATGATTCTGTAAAATTAAAAAAATATGTAGAATTCCAGAAAAGTCTACATAAGTTTATTAGAATGTATTAATTGTCATATTTTTTCCCTCTTTCCGAAACAAAAATCTGAAAAAGTTGAAAATTATAAAAAAATCTACAAAAAATCTGAATGAGTTAGACAAATTTTTATAAAATTCAGAGAGCATTAAATAGTTAGTATTATGCTTGAAATTTTAAAAAGATCGAGAAACTATAAAACTTTGGAAATTATAAAGATCATCAATAACTCCATTATATTTACTTATATTATATGTATTTTCGGAGAATTTCATAAAATGCTCAGAAATTTCGTAGAATGTGGAAATATTTCAAAAATTTTATAAAACCACAAAAACCTTGCTGTATTCTTAAAATCGTCTAAACTCTATAACGTTCTATCGTACTCAAATGGTCGATATTTAAAAATAACTTCATAACAAATATAAAATTTCCAAAAAACTTTGATAAATCCTAACTATAAAAAATTCCCATAATTCAAAAACAATTACCTGTAGCAGCAGCCGCATGATTGGGATGCCTACCATGATGTCTCACATGAGCCTGCTGCAGGTCCTGAAAGTGTGACTGAGTAGTAGAGCTCGGCGTAGAGGTAGGCGGTGGCCAGGCCTGGGACTCCCCATGCTCAGGGGAGCAATGTGGATGATGGGCCTGTTCCGGTGGGCAGTGGGGCCTCAAATCAAGAGGCTCCTGCCGGTTGTTCAAGGACTGTGGCAGCCATGCCATATTGTCTTCAGCCCCGGGGGGAAGAAAGGCCCCAATTCCTCCTGGGCCCTCTGCCAGCTGCTGCAGATGCTGCTGCTGAAGCGGTGGCTGCAGTTGCTGTTGCGATGACGAATGGTGATAAAGAGGTTGCTGTTGCTGCTGCAGAGGGTGTTGTTGCTGATGATGATGGTGGTGGTGGAGGAGACGCTCTCGATGATGATGATGGTGATGATGCAGATGATGTAGATGATGGAGCAAAGGGCCAGGAGGTGAAACGGAAATGGGTGGCGTGTCAGGCGGGGTTCCAGGATGTGCAAGGGTTGTCAAATGACTGGAGGCCGCCACGACAGCGCTTGCCTTCACCAGGATCTGGCCCAAATGAGCAGGCTGAACCTGGATGTGATGGGGTTGGCCATAGAGTGGATGCAGGGGATGCTCAAGCTCATGGGCTGGTGGTGTCAAGGGTGCTTCCATGCCTACGTGCTGACGTTGCTGCTGCTGAGCACTTGGCGTGGATGACGATGATGACGCTGATTGCTGTTGCTGTTGTTGTTGCTGGGGCAAGCTACCGCCACTTCCGTTTACCAGCAGAGCAGGGGGCGATGCGGCCAACCGGGCCTGGAACCGTAATTCCTGCTCCGTAATAGTATTATTTGCTCTTCGAGGGTGTTATTGTTTTAACTGGGTAGAGGTTAGGATGTGGATATATTTGGGGATTAGTTAATTTAATTTATATCGTGTTGTTGAAGACATGATATAATAGGCGGGATTGGAATAGAGTCTTGTGATGCTTTCCATATAGATTTGACTGGTGTGTTAGAGGCATGATTTTATTTAAAACAACACCGGGATATATTGTTTCTTGGTTGAGATAATGAGATGTGTATTGAAAATAATTTTGGGGAGGGATTTTATGGATATTAAGTATGATAAGAAAATGTCGAAAATCAATGGGTTCCGACGGTTTTGTGTTCAAACTGTGTGGTGTGATTCTCAATTTTTAATTATTGTATTGACTTGTTCAATTGAAATAAGCAATTTTGTATAAATATTAGTAGGAAGGCATAAAGTTTTTTGGAAATCGAATAACTCAAAAGGTGTATTTTATTTTTTCTCAAGTTTTTTTGTGCATGAAGAAGATTTTTGGCACTTCCATTCTGCGAAACATTTTTGTTGAAGAGTTATGATTTTTCAAAAAAAAAAATTTTTTTTCTTCGCATCAATTTCTAGGGTAGCCATCATTTCTTTAATGTCGGAATTCCTTCTGATTCTGGTCTTAAAAAATCAACTCAAGTATAAAAAATTCATTTTTCGCGAAATTCGGGACAAATTGGATAGTATTAACACATATATTCAGACACTTGCATGTATTTTTTCTATCTTCTACATGAAGACTATTTAATTTCATAACTTTTTGAGAAACGCATATAAATTTTTCAAACTCGACAAAATTTTAGTACGTGAAACAAAGTCAAAAATGTAATTTTTCTAAATTTGACAATTATTATTATCTTTACCCTACAGGCAATTGAAAAGGTATTCGTATATATGTTCCATTACACAGTCATAGATAAAAAAAAAACTAGTCATGGCCTTATGACTCTTATTTAAAAAAAAATCAAATTCTGTAATTTGTGTCATATACTAACACTTTATCAAGTTACAAAATGAATGCATGCATTCCTCAAAAAGTTGTGAATTTTTATGTTAACCATACGAAATAATACGTGTATATTAATTTCTAAATAAAATCTTTAGTCGATATGTAGCAACTGTTAGTATTATATGATCTGGATCAAATTTTGTAGAACATTTTTTTCGGTATAATGGTTGATTTTTAAACATCAAAAATTGTAAAAATTCTGAAATTGCAAAAATAATGTCTTCTCTAGTAATTGATGTAAAGAAGAACAATGATCTTTTCAAAAGATAATAAATTCTAAACGAAATATTTGAGTGGCGAGAAATAATTTCGCAAAATTTAAGTTTCAGTATCTTCTTCATGAACGATTAATTAGAGGAAGAATAAAGATACATTTTTCACGTTATTTTGATTTCTATCAAATTTTATCCTTTTTGTCCATAAATCTATGAAAATTTGTTCACAACAATTGGACACTTGTTAATTCCATAATTTTATTACGGAAATGTTTTCATATTCCAAAAATACTCCACACAGTTCGAAAAAATTATGGAAATAGGGAGAACTCGTAATTTCTTGGTTTCCAGCATCGTTGAAAAATCATGTAAAATTCTAAATATCCCTACAGTTTGGTATAATATTTCAATCACAAATACATGAGAAACCATAATATTTATTATATTACTTTTAATATTTTACTTTATAAAAGCACGAGTGTTAAGGTTAAAAAAAACAACCAAAAACATGTTTTTCGATTGAAAAGGATCCAGTGTAAGTAAACGTTCCAAAAAATTTCGAGTACGAAGATTTTTCGTTGTAAGTTCTCTGACCTACTTTATTTATTCCTTCAATTTTCATACAAAGAAATTCACAATTTCTTTCATTTTCAAAAATTGTAAAGAAACAAAAAAATTTTCAATACCCTCTACGATTGAATATTTAATTTCCAAAATTTTTCAAAAAACCTTTTTTACGATACGTTTCAAAAATAAATAATAGAAAATTATGAAAATTGTAAAAAATGTTATCCTATAAATTTCATTGTAAATCTGAAAGATAGTTTTGTTTCTAAATATTCATGAAGAACTGCAATATTCGCTAAGTCTTGGCAATAATACAATATATTTTTAATATATTATAATAATCTGAAAAATCTGATTGAAATTACAAAAAAATTGCGTATTTGTTGTTATGTTTAAACTCAAAAAATAATACGACTCTAGTATTTTCTTTTTCGTCAATACGTAAATTTTTTTGAAAAATTCAAAAAAATGCGGAAAAATGTGAAAAAAGGGAGGGAAAGGGGGAAAAAAGGTAAAAGTCTGCACAACATTGAAAGACGTTTTTCTGGCTCTAAATATTACGAAATGATCGATTTCTTCACTGCTAGGCCCGAATTTAAGGTGCGCCAGGAACTGCGACGCGGCATCGCATTATTTCCTGAGCCTTACTACTTATTACTCGGCGGCCGACCTATATCACTATTGTCAGCCGCGATAGCATTAGAAAAAATTAATGGCTCATAAATTCAAATTCCCATGCGCGTCTCCCTCTCATTGAAAACCCTTAGTTAACTTCATGACACTATTTGAAACATAATTTACTTCATTTACGTAGCTTTCTTTCCGTATTGCATCGTCTATGAGAACGCTTCTTTTTTTTCGAAACAAGCATGAAATATTCATTTTTTTGTTCTTGTATTTATTTCTTAATGAAGTCTGAACTCAGAAGTTATGCGGTGAAAAGTTACAGATTTTTGTACTGTAAAACACTGGAAAAAATCTATCGTAAAATTATTATCAACAATCTATAGATTTACTGTGATTTTAGTAGGATTATTTGAAAATCGTGGAGAGTTATTTTGAAATTACACAATGAAAATATCTTTTATAAAGTTGTCAACCTGTAAGTTCTATAGAAAAAAGAGGTGAAAAAAATGAGTGGTTAATCAATTTTTTTTTTATTAAAACTCGTAATTTGTTGAAAATCTATCTGATACTGGATCGAAATTTATATGGAAAGTCTATTGAATTAACGATTATGATTATGAATACAAGGAACTGCATTTATTGAAATTTACGGCATTTTCGAAAGTTTTAACTGTTAAAAAATGTTAGATTTCACGATTTATGGATCGAAAACTTGACTACAAAATGTGTCAATAGTTCAAACATTTTATTTTTGAAAATAAACAATCAAAAAGTTAAACAATTCAAAAATGTATGTTTAAATAAAGGAATCGTAACTTAGACTACTTATGAATATCAAAATACACCTCACTTATATCGACTAATAAATAAAAATTATTCCGGAATTGAAATCTCATGTTTTTATGACAATTTATATAATCGAATTCCATGCAAAACAAAAGTCCAAACGAAAAGCAGAAAATTTAAATAAAATAAATAAAAAACCCCGAAATAATTGCAATGGATTCAATCGATGAAAAATAGAAATCTCTAGATAAAAATAATTCGTGGTTTTGATATTTGGATGAGAAATTCTGAAAATTCTACATACTTTACATCAAAAAACCAAATTGATCTCATTTTTATAAATTTCTGTTGAAAAATAAAGAAGCTTTGTTGTTATCATTATTATTTAATGTTATAACTTCATAAATTTTCAATGAAGATAAATATAATAATAATAAAAGAATTCTCTTCTCGTACTTTCTGCAAAAAAAGGTGAAAAAAATTGAAGTATAAACAGATGGAAAAATTTATAGATAACAGTTTGAAATTAATGAAAAATGAAACTTTTTGATTGAGAAAGATTTTATGATTTAATATTTTTCCAAAATTGTGATTTTCTTCGTCAGAATAAATGGTTGGGTTGGCATCAATGTAAATATAGAATTTATCTCTTTCTTGGCCAGTTATAATTGAAAAAAATAGAGTATTTTATCATGAAGAAGTTCTGGATCAAAACTTTGCAGCGAAATTCGCATAACATATGGAGATGAAAAATTTTTGCTCGAATGATTAAATATCAAACGAAAAACATTTTTTAGTATAAAATAAGTGACTTAGACATTCAATTTCGTAAAATTACAAAATTGATATCAATAAGGACAATGATACATGAAAAATGTAACTCTATATGTTGACATATTAACAATTTTGATTGATAATTAACTGTCCTAATGTCGATTTTAACAAATTTTCTCGAAAAAGGTAAAATTATTATTATTAGATTTTTTGTCTTTCTTTTTTACTTTTATTTTGTAGGGAATTCGATGGAAAAAATCGGCATTAAAAGTTCGTGAGAGATGAAATTTGAAATAATGGTTTTTCAATACATAATTAGACATTCCCAAGTTTGTCAATAAAAATTTATTCACTTTGTTATTTTTTCTATCCATACGATATATTGGTTTGAAGTTCGAATAACTTGTCATAAAATACACGTATGATCTCTAGTTTTCAAAAAATAAAAACATTGAATATTTTCTTGCAATATAGTAATTTCTTCAATAGTTAGAATAAAAATCATCAGGTTTTATTCTCCGTGTACAAATTACTCAAAACTTTCAGAATTGTATAAATACTCATCATAGTTATTAGAATTCTACATTATTTTCAATGTTTATCAAATGTTCAAATTCTCATGAGATATTAATAAAAACATTATCTTAGATATCTCGAAAAAAATTAACAAGATAAAAAACACCAATCAAAGCACTATCAATTCACTTTTCTACACTGCCAAAAATTTTCGTAAATTCGCCAATTTTTCAGAGAACAGTACCCTAAAAAGGTACTTTTAATTTAGTGTACATGCTTTCAATCGTCATTTTAAGAATAAGCAACTCAAATTTACAGAACGTACCCTAAATTTATTATAATATAATATTCGGAATATGGCCTTATTTTAAGGTATGCAGCAACTTCACAAACCAAATTCTGTGACTTAACAGTACAATTTTTCATGGAATACGCAACCTATTGGTACTTCTAGATAATTACCTTAAAATCGGAATAAAAAATTTTTTAGAATGTAATTTCACAGAATACTGTGTCATAAACAAATCTCCCGGATTTTGAGAACTCTCTTATTGAAATTCAGTGGAATTCAATTGATTCACAAGCGGAACTCCAGACTTTTACTTTGTTATTTCTTAAGTCACGTATTTTTCTTCTTTTCCTCAGCATTCCACTGATTGTCAGTAGTATTCCACTGTTTTATCTTCAGACACTAAACCCCCCAAAATCTGTCTCAAATTCCTCCCATCCCTTCAAAAAAACCACCAAACGACCGATTCTTCTCGCTCACCTCTTTCTTCACTTCCGCCGGATCAAGATGGTCCAGCACGAACTCTTGGACGTACTCCCTGGCCAGGTGCTCCTCCTCCTCCATCTTGATCTCATCGACCTCGACTTCCGGCGTCGCCGACGCCGCCGCCGTTCCCGCAGACGTCGTCGTCGTCGCCTCTCTCACCCTATGGTGCTCCTCTTCTTCCTCCTCCTCGTCCTCCTCTTCCTCTTCCTCCTCGTCTTCCTCTTCCTCCTCCTCTTGTTCCTGGTTCACCGCCACGGCGGCGGCGGCAACGGCGGCGACGTAGGGCAGCAGCGACGGCGGTGGCGGCAGCGATTTCTTGCTGCCGCGATCGCCACCGCCGCCCCCGCCTACGCCGGAAGCAGTGCAAGAAGAAGAAGCAGCAGCAGCCCCTTGCTGCTGCGGTTGCTGCTGTTGCTGGGGTTGCTGCTGTTGCTGCTTCTGCGTCGTTGCCTCTTTGAGGAAGGCCCCCGAAGAGCGGCGAGGGATCTCGCCCCGGCTTATCCTCACCGTCGCTACGACCTCTTCGACCTTCCGCTGTCAATCTCGCTCTCTTCGCTGTCCTCAACCAGCGGCTTCAATGTCCTTCGCATGGTTTAGATTCTGCTCTCGCCGATTCTTCGATGCTTTTTTTCACTTTGCTGGTACCACTGTTATGTAACACGGGGAAATTCGCGGTGAGGGTTGAGCCAAGGGCCACAGGGGCGAAGGCAGAACAAAATTGGAGAATTTTACTCGTTGCTCGATGCTCGGTGAGGTGTGATATTTCAATTGATATATTGGTAAATCCGAGCCAATAATCAAAAACCCAGATGTGCTGAGTTTTGGAATGAATATAACGATGGGTCCCTGCAAGTCTATTCTATCTCGTGAGCGCGCTCCAACAGTATTTCAACTTTCACCAAGTATTCTACCCTTCGGGACTACGAAACGATCTATTCTATGTTTCAGCGCTCTCGAACGTTTCATCCCATCTCTGGCAGAGTTGAAACACTTCATCGTAACTCAAAATTTGGACTTTTTCCGAAAAAGTCATTTTTAAATTTTTCAAAGCTTCAAGCATGTTTCACAAAAAATTTGGAAAAGAATATTCAATTTTTACCCTTCAAAATTGAAAAACGAATCAGGACGTCATATAACTCGAAGTAATGTTTTTATAGGTTTTTCAACTATTTCATGTAGGAAATATGTTACTACAGTTTCACTATCGCCAAGTCTTTGTTCAGTATGTAAATATTAAACTTATTCCGAATTTTAAGTAGCAATAACCTTGACTGTTTGAAAATTGCGAAATTAAAGGGATGGGACATTATCTTAAGTCTGGAGGAGTAGATAATATCTAATAATAATATTATAATTATAAATCAACATTATAAAAAAAATGTGCTTTCGTAACACTTAGTTACAGTTTGTTGTTTGAACAAGTAAATTTTATTATTTTAATGCAAAATATGCAATAGACGGATTTAGAAGCTATGAAAAGTATATGCGTTTTGCGAAAATGTGTTTTTGTAACAATAAATTCGAGTGTATTGTTTAAACAAATGAATTTTATATTTCTGGTTCAAAATACGCAAAAGACGGATGAAGAAACCATAATAAGCATATGCGTTTTGGAAAAATGTGTTTTTCTAACTATTAGTTGAAGTTTATTGTTTAAACAAATAAATTTCATTATTCTGATACAAAATATGAAACAGACGGATTTACAAACCATGCAAAATATATGCATCTTGCAAAAATGTGTTTTTGCAACAATTAGCTGAAAATTATTGTTTAAACAAATGAATTTTATTATTCTGATACAAAATATGAAATAGACGGATGAAGAAACCATGAAAAACATATGCTTTTTGCAAAAATGTGTTTTTGCAACAATAAGTAAAATTTTATTGTTTAAATTAATTGATGGATTTTATTTATCACAGCAAAATATGCCATTGAAATCTACGTGAACGAATCTTACGAATAATATATTTTATTGTAATATACAAATTGTTAATGACGGTAATATAAATAATAATTATTCAAACCATTTATTGTTAACGACCCCAAATATCATCATAAACAATATTATCAAGACTGAATGATAGATACATAAAAATGTTTATGTCAGAAATAATTTTTAAGGCGGTAAATAATATTTTTCATCAATAGAAAGTTTACAGCCTTCTTTCAAAAAATTAAACGATCACTGTGTAAATTATTTATTGCAGTAAACAATTTGTTTTTTGAAATCCACAAAATAATGCTTATCCATGCAAGTGCAAGAAAAATCATTCTTATTGCACCTGAATTTTAAATGAACGAAAATATTTTAATTTGGTGCAATTTTTGTCTTTCTTGCTTTATTTAAAAAGCTTATACATTATTTTGTAAATAATTTCAAAAATGATGAGTGTAACGTTATTATCTTGTAACAAAACCTCAAAAATATTAAAAGTATGTGATTGTAACATGTGCAACATGTTTCCCTGCCATGATTTTGTTTCTTCAGTGAAGGAAACTTTACATTAAGTTTTCTCGAAACTGTGATTTTCGAGTTACGATGAAGTGTTTCAACTCTGCCAGAGATGGAATGAAACGTTCGATAGCGCTGAAACATGGAATAGATCGTTTCGTAGTCCCGAAGGATAGAATACTAGGTGAAAGTTGAAATACTGTTGGAGCGCGCTCACGAGATAAAATAGACTTGCAGCGACCCATCGATAATAAGGTTTTTTACACTGAAAAAATTGATTGGTTGAGGTAATCAGATTCTTGGTTGTTTCAACAAAATCACATTGTTTATATGGGCCCAACCATATTTTTGGTTGCTTGTACCACTTTGACATGGTCCTTCATTATGGCTCGTAGCACCAAATTAACTTCGTTACGAATGATCAAAATGACAAAACTCATATTTCGCTACTTGGTTCTGTCGACAATTTTACTAAAAACATGTTACTTTTTTGTTACAGCCAGCAATAGAGTGTTACGCATCATGCATGCTATTAAACACAACCATATTTTTCTGTCAAAGAACTAAACTATTTGGTTTTATTCAGCTTCTAAAAGAAATTTCTTGACTTTAATATTCGTGTTTCTTGGTTAACCGTATCATGTCACTTTGTAACGTTAACTACATACTCGGTTGAATAAACAATTTATTATGATAACTTTTAATAATATCAATATTTATCATGAACGGCAATTCCCATTGCTGAAGAATTTCGTCGACCACGAATGCAGAGTGCGGTTCATCCATTATTCACTTCAGTAATACGCACGCGTTCGCCAATTTTTACCGAAAAAAATGTCCAACAAAGTACAACGTGAAAAAACAAGAGGTTTACAGTTTACAGAGGTTCATGACGCACCATGAGGACCGTTACTCTTCCACGCACTTCTGCGTACATGCGTCAGAAAATTGTTCAGTCAATTATGAACATGGTTGAGAGCACCAAAACACACTGTTCTCAGAAACATGTTACTTGGCTGCAACGACCAAGTTTATGTCTCGGTCAAATTGTTCAAGTAACAATAACTAACGTTGATAGAACTAAAAAGTATATTGTGAGATCAACAAAACTTCTTTGTTACGAAGAATCATGATATTTTTGTTACTTTAACCAATCGAGTGGTTCTCTCAACTGAACAAGGACAAACAAAGTGATTTTGGTTACCTGAACTAATGCATTTTTTTCAGTGTTGAAATGAAATAAAATGTATGAAATGATAGTAAGGTTAGAAGTTTTGGTTGTTCTGTGAGAAAAAGAGTATAATTGTAAAAATTAATGTGGAAGATAAATTGATTTAAGAAGCGGAATTACACCATTTTTAAATCTCTGATGAGGGCAGATGAGGGCTCGATATGGAGCTGAAAGCTAAGAAAAAAGGGAATAATAAATCATTTCAAAACACAACATATCTGGTGTTTTGATTTTTGGCTCGGATTTACCAATGTATCAATTAAAATTGGGAAAATTTCTGGCAGGGAATATGTTTTCTTGGGGGTTTTATGGTTTTTTAGTATTCATAAAAGACCAATTTTATCCATTTGCTCCGTATTATAAACTTCCTTGGAAAAGGTGGGAAAATGATCACTTGGAGTAACTTTTTTTATTAATAGTTGTTTCTTGTCTATTTTATAAAAATGATCAATATTTTGGCCGCATATTGGGCTCTCATCAGGATCGTTCAATATAATACCTAGAAGTAAACATCAATAATTTAACATACCAACGAAGGGACGATAAAAAACATAAATGAAAAAAACCAGTACTTACAACTGAAATCCATAGTCAATTTTAAGTTAAAATATGACGTCAATTATACAAAAAATAAGGTCTAAATTGACGATTGTTCTAATGAATATCTGTTTGTATATAACGTCGCCGTGTTATAATTAATTGTATTATATTGAAATATCCTGATGAGGGCTGAATATGCGGCCGAAATATTGATCATTTTTATAAAATAGACAAGAAATAACTATTAATAAAAAAAGTGGCTCCGAGTAATCATTTTTTCACCTTTTCCAAGGTTTTTTACTATCTTTGATGAGATGGTTACAGAAGAATAGGTTTTTTAATGCTTTGAATTTCGGAGTTTTGAGGTATACAAGTTTTGGGGTCTAGAGTGGAATATTTATTCTATTGGTGTTTTGTGCGTGTAAGAGTTTGATTTTCGTGACTATTAAATTGCTGAGGTGAAGATTTTTTTTCTGGTACTTTTAGTGTTTTTCATTTTTATTGAGTATTTTGTACAACTTGAAGGTTTTCTGATGTTGCGGATTTTGTACAGCTTTTAAAATTCGATGTTTTCAACATATTTTAAAAATTTTTGATGTTTTTATAAATTTTTAAGAAAATACACAATATCAAAATGGATTATATTTATTTCATGAATTTCTGTACAGATTTGTAGAGTTACATTCTTTAGCATTCGAAATTTCATTAATTTTCGAGAAAATTATAGAAATATATGTAATTTTTGGGTATTAATAGATTTCTGGTATTTCTCGCATTTTTCCGGCGATTGTGAAATTTTAAAGGATTTTCTTGTATTTTTATAGATGTACAGTACTTTTGTGGAATACTACATAGCTTTCTAAAATTTGATGCTGTAGAATTGAAAGCTTCATGGATTTTTACAATCCAAATATTTTTTTTTAAAAAAACACTATCTTTTATACAGATTTTCAGTACTTTTTGGTGTATGTTTTTAGTATTTATACAATTCAAAGTATTTTTTATTGTTTTATTTTTTTTTTTGTAGATTTCTAGAATAACTTTCCCTAGGATTCAAAATGGAATAAATTTTTGAAAAAATGTTGCTGACATAGTTTTCGAGTATTATTATATTTCTAGTATTTCTCGCATATTGTTAGCATTTGTGAAAGTTAGAAATATTTTCTTGTAGTTTTATAGATTTCTAGTATTTTTGTAGACTGCTGTATAGATTTCTTCAACTAGGAGCTCTAGAGTTCAGAACTCGATTAATTTGTAATATTTGTTCAGATTTTTACATCTGCGTAGATTTAAAGTATCATTGATTTCTTGCATTTTCGTATTTTCTCACTATTTACAAAATTTCGTAGCATTTTTTAATATTGCATACAATTTCTAGTATTTGTACAGATAGCTGTTAATATTTTAATACTTGTCGCTCTGAAATCCGAAATTCCGTATATTTGAAGTGTTTGTTCACATTTTTCAGAAAACAGTACTTTTATACATTTCTAGTACTTTTCCATAATTCGATTCCTAAGCATGAAATTCTAAATTTCTATCATTTTGGTAGATTCTCATTTTTCTTTATTGCTCACTGTGTTAATATACTTTGCAATTTTTCATTTTTCTCTATATCCTAGCTGAACATTCATAATGATAATTCTGTTCAAGAAAAAATTCTTCCGAAGCCAGGATAACTGTTATTTACGATCAACAGAATTTTGCTTGACTTTTAAAATGTGCATACAATTTTCAAATATATCCTCTAGATTGCAGGACATCCGTTTTCAACAGTTTTCATTGATACTTCCACTTTTATCATCATAACTATTATTTTCATCCACGATTTCCTACATCATTTCCATTCCCAACTTCCATCATGTCCAATCATAAAACTTTTGTATATTCCACATGAAAAAGTATCCAATTTTACCCGAATTTCAAGAGGGGTTCGACCCCCCAAAACCCCCCTCTGCCTGCGCCCCAGATGGGCCGCATATCTCTTCAGCAGGGCTCGAAAAACCGCGCACTGATAACAATCACTTTCATCACAATCACTATAAACAATAACGACATCACCGGTATAATGCAACTCGCTCGTCGCGACGAGCGAATGATAACTAACGGAAGAACGTGGCGAATTTCCGCCGCGATAATGGGAGGCGGTTGAAGTGAGAGCAAAAGAGAGACAGAACGAGGCAGAGAAATTGAGGGCAAAAGAGAGGGAAACGCGTGGGCGGGGATTGGTCGCGTTGCGCGAAGCGAAAACACGGGATTGGCGGATTCGAGGCGGAATTCAGCATACGCGCCGGATTGGGTGCCGACTCTGCTCCGATCCCTGGATTCCGAACTGCCATTGGCTGGCCTACCTGCGGCATCCTTTGATTTCCTACGTGCACGCCTACTTTCGCTTTGACTACCTACCACTAAACTGACTCTTCCCGCTTCTATTTCCGTACTTCCTTTCGCGCACACGTCACTGTGCCACTCGATTTTCATTATTTTTCTTGCCCCCGTTCCCCCCTCGACTTTTACCCCTTCGTTGCCTCTTGGTCGTTCATTTCCAAGGCGATTATCATGCTCGTTTCTAGACAGCGTGAGATGTCTACTGCTATTTTTAGTCAGATTTGAATTATTATTGTGCGAATGTATACTGTAAGCTTGGAAATTCTTGCTATCACGTGAATAGAATCAAGTATTAGTGAGCAACTCGTTTTTTCTTGTCAGTGATGCAAACTTAAGACTGCAGTTGAACCAAGTGCACATTTTGTTCAGTTAATCATGATTTACCGTTGTACCAACTGACTGAATATTGAACTTCTGACTCAACTACCCGAAAATTCCGCTCTTCAACGTTTCGTTGACCTTTTTTTGTCACCCTCGTCAAGATTTATTATCTGCACTGCAAAAAATGGAGACTTGCCACGAGACATTTTTTGACGCCATTTTTAAGACGTTCAAAGATGTCTTTGAAACACATCTTTTTGACACATAAAAGTAAGACACTTAATGACTGAAGATATGGATTTTGTGTCTTCGTGTCTTGTACGGAGACACGTCTCATATATGTTTTTTTGCAGTGTGGTCAGATCTCGTAATTTTTTCCCCTTCACGCGTTACAAATGTACTCCGGAGTCGAAATTAGAATCAGAATCAAAACCAACTTGAACCTATTAGATCGGATTTAAAACCTTCATGACCTGCGAAATCTGAAATAGCACGCAATAATCCTCGTGAGTGGTTTTTCAACTATTTTAACCTACGCATTCGAAATCAAGATCGAAAGTACAATCAAGTTGAAACTGAGAAAAACGAAGGCAAACTTTCATGACTCTCTGTTTTTTAATTGAATGAAAATGACACTTAAAAAAATTAGATTATTGAAAACACTATATTGAATGATAATTTTCCTTTCCTCCAAGTCGAAAAAATTCATCACATTACTTGCGTTTGCTATTTATCACTGAATTCAAGGAATATAAATTTTTATTGCTAATTTAAATAAAATACGCAAATATTATTACATTGTACAAAGTACAAAAGTTTATTCAATCACGTTTAATTAGCGGATATTCCAAAGTGTACAATAATAGGCAATTTTCATTGATTATATTAGGGAAAGCGTGACCCCTCAGTCTTATGAGGGGGGGGGGGTCTAACTGACTTGACAGCTTGTGACACAGAGATAGGGAAGAGAGGTATCAAAAAATCCTAAAAATCGGTGTATGTTATTGATGAACAGCCCATGCAGCACTTAATATTTCAGAAATATTTTTTAAACAATTGAAAAATATTACGGAAACACTTCGGAATATTTATTGTTAACTGGGAGCTCCTTGAATGTAAAATCTACGCTTTGAAAAGAACGCATCATTTATTAGTAAAAAAATTTGAAAACAATAAAGATATATAGATTTCTTGTTGAACGAACTTATTTCTCTTCGGAATTTTCTTTTCTGAGGCTGTTGACAAAAGAAGAAAATTCATTCTGATCAAATTAAATTTATTTCTAGTATATTATAGAAATATGATTAAAAATCGATTAGAAATTTATTTTCGAAGTAAAAGTTAATTTATATTTATAATGCAATTTAATACCTAATACCACAATCTGGTGTACATATATTTTCACGGCTTTTTGAATTCTGGCGCATTTCTGACTCAGATCGTCTTTTGTTTTTTGTTTCCATTTTCATTTTATATGTCAATACACGTTGACAGTTTTTTTCGAGTGTTGAAAGTTGATCAAAAGTTTCAAAAATGGGCCGAACAAAATTGCTTTTATTTAGTAGATAATTAGGAAAACCAAGCATTTTCAGGCCAAAATCCTCACGATCGATGGTGAGTTAATTGAGTTATTGTCAATTTTCAAGTATTCGTTAGAAATGTTCTTTTTAGTACGTTTTTTTATTAATGTCGTTATGAGGAAAACTGGGCAAACGGATATTTTTGAAAATGTTAATGGCATATTTTTATCATATTTTGCGTTACTAGAGCTCGTATCATTTTGAGAATGTTGAAAATTGCCGTGTATTTCATGCTCGAATCGCACGTGCGCAATGTGGCAGATTTTTTGCCGCTGTTGGTTATAAATGGTTTAAATGAGGTTCAAAATAAAACCTAGTTTAGGTGTAAAATCCGTAAAATTGACAATAACTGCCATATTTATGGTGTAAAGTTGGTTGAAAATGAGCCTTGTTTGAACCGATGAGAACCGAAATATCCTCGATTTATTTGGTTCAAAGTTTGATTCTAATTTCGACTTGGGATTCTATAAAGCACTAGAAATCTACGAAAAAACTGTGTTCTGAAAAATCGTTTGAAATACTAGGAATCTATAAAATTTGAAGTTTAGAGAATCGAATTCTTCGATTTTACATAGCGATTCATAAAAATATTCGAACCCGTGATAAAAATCAGAGGATACTCCAAGAGTATCGAAGAAGTCTTCGAGAGTATATATAAAGTTGTAGAAAAAGGTGACTGTGAGTCTTCGAGAGTAAACAAATTTTTTGTACGAATATCCGAAAATTTCCTTCAGTCTCGTTTGATCTCTAATTCGAATACTCTTTTCTTGAAAGCAACAACAAGAGTATTGTTCGAGTCTCAAGAGTAACTTGAGCATTCCATTTTGTCAAACGGGATACTCCTAATCATCAATTTGGAGACTCGAAATACTCTTGAAACTGAAGAATATTTCGATTTTTCATCCAGGAAGATTTTGAATTCAGAAACAGAAGCAAAAAATTAATAACGATCGAGGAAACTCAAACCTTGAAGTAATTTCGTAATATTGAGCCAAAACTTTTAGTTACTTGATTGCCTACACTCCATATATAATTAAAAAATATAAAAACAGTTGTAAAAATTGAAAAATGTATAGAATTTTGTACTTGTTATACAAAACTTCATATTCATATTCGATTCTGAGTTACAAAAAGAAAACGAAAATCCCAAGATCAGTAGTAAAATAAAAAAAAATTATATTGATATTGAAATTTTCACAGAAATTAGAGCAATTCTATTCTGGATTCAAAAAATAAGGCAAACAGAGACAAAATTTTCACAAAAATTTAAAATTTGTATGCGATTTCAACTTTTCGATCGAAACTTTAGTAACTTTTCGAATCTGAATTTCAAAAGTATAACAAAGTTATGAATACAATACTTAATTGAGTAAATAATAATTGATGTCCAAGTAATCACGTATTTGAAAAATTCAAACTTTATGAAATAGCTGCAAAAGTAATTACACACTGGAGAATCATATAATTTAAACAATAAAGAACTATTATTTTTGGAATTTTAAAATGGTTTTTTTAGAAATTTCAGGTGTTTCAAAGTATTGAAAATTTTTTTTTGAGCGCTCTGCTGAGCACTTCTGTGGATATCAATATAATTTATTTATTATACAGAAGCTTTTCGAAAAAATTATTTTTAGTACAATAAAAATCTTCGTATGTTTCGTGCTTCTCCCGTTTCTCCTGGTTCAAAATTAACATAAATATGTCAAAATTGAAACAAAACATCGTTTTTCAGTAATTTTTGCCTTTACAGAACGATTTATTTCATTATAAAACCAAAAAAAAAAAACATTTTTTCTTTCATTTCATAGAATTTGCGAATTTTTAGCCGAGAACGAAAAATTTTTTTCTATGAAGAGACGCCTTAAAGTACATGTAATTTTTTCAAAAATCTACAACGAATTCTAAACACTACGAAAATCTGTAAAAATACCAGATAATTCCTAGATTTTCTAAAGACGGATAAGATGACTCAGATTTTAAGTATTTTATGAATTTTTGAAAAAAAACTGTATGAACATCATTTTAAACTGCTTCATGTTTTTCTTGCAATTTAAGTTTTTCTTGCATTTATAAAATTCTGTAACAGTATTTTCTTGTGTGTCCACGAATCACAACATAGATTTTTGGAATTTGATGCTCTACTAGCATTGGAGGTGTTATAGATTCTTCAGAAAACAGTATTTCCATAGATTTTTAGTTCTTGTCGAATTTTTTGTATTCCTCGAGTATCTTAACGATTAAAAAGATTTTTTGAAATTTCTAAGGGTTTCTTTTTAAATTCCTAGAATTTGTTTCCCGAGAATCTAAACTTGAATAGACTTTCAGTAGATGAATGGATTTTTTATAAAACAGTACATTTTTTTACATGGATTAAGATACTTGAAATATTTTCTATATTTCTGCAGTGGGGCACATACGAACACAATTCACAACCACGTCATTTGTAAATTACTTTCAGGATAAACAGCAAAGAAACGATCAAAAAAATTTTGGCGTTTAATAAGGAAAATATATATACATATATACAGTCTTACGATTATCAAAGTGCAATTTTATGCAAGATTCTACACAATTATGTATTATTCATGTTTTTGCAATATAATACAAAGAATTCAAATATAATACAACAGATGCTATTTTGCACAAGTGTTTTTTTCTATGTAAAAGGTTATAAGAATTTGCGCTTGATTAAATTCATAAATTCATTATAAGTTCAGTTTCTTCATTCTGCTTTGTCCTTTTGTTTATACACTTGAGTTACAAAATCATAAAAATTATCGAGAGATCGTTCAGCTCGATATTATTAGTGTGCAAAATTTAATTAAGAATTTTTTCCAAATTCAAATCGTGAAATCATGGGGACTTCATATACGTAAATGCCTTTTTTCAAGACCGATTGAAGCTCGTCTTCCTCAAGTTTCTTTTTTGGATTATCATACAATTATTTTCAAATGGATTAGAAACTATACTCACCTTTTATGACAATGTTACGTATGTATATGATGCTTTTAGTCTCCAAATCATAAAATTCTTGTAATTTTTCCTTTTCTGAGATCACCTTACACACTTTTCCGATATTTTTGGAGTCTTAATGACAAAGAATCGTTATAATGTTCGTCTTAGCACTGATAAATAGCTTGCAGATGTTTTCAAAACCTGAAGAGTTTCATATAAAAGTTAAAAAAAACATTATCTATCATTTTTGAACCTAAACTCCTTTACATTCGTCAAAGTTTTGGCCTTGAATGTCCCAAAACTACCAGCAATCAAATATATTGGCCTCTGTGTTTTCATCATGCTCAGAACGATGTACACTGAAGTGTTTTGAGGCATGTACATCCAGTCACATTCATAAAAACTTTGGCTAACCCTGTAACTCTAAAAATGACATTCAAAAATGATATTTCCTCTGAGGTTTCAGAAGCTTTTACCTCTGTAATCAACCGTTCTCCCACCATACTGTACGTATATATTACAAGAATGATTAGACTAATGAAAATCGCTGTTGTCGCTGACTCTGTCATGTTTTTGAGTCCCTAAAATTAGGCATTATTTGAACATGAACAGAACTGAACATTTTTGAAACTCACTGTCAAGAGTCGATATCCTAGAACGCATATAGAAAAAGCAGCGGAGATTAAATACGCGAAAAGAATTTCACTGAAACATTTCTGAATGGTAACAGCCATTCTTTTCGTGATTGATCGTGATTGTTTCATAGGTAAACATGTAACAAATAACACAGCGTCGAAATAAAATGTTCGATATTAATGAATACAACCAAAGCTGTCATTTTTTCCTGCTCTCTTTGTAGAATTCTCGATTTAAACCTTATTCAAATATTTTTGTACCAAGAAGCCAAAGAGTTGATTGTCCATGAGGATAGTAGCAACATCAAAATAATTTTAAACTTACTGTGACAATTTCGTGAGATACTGCACAGCTGTTGGAAGGTCTTTGTGAGGTTTAAACGTGGTTTTCGTTCCAAAATTTCGTACTCTTTTTGAAAAAATGGCCATTCTTGCGCCTAAATGGTAAACAAGAACTGTCATTAAACAGTCGGGAGTGGAATAGGCTGTAGGAGCAACGTAAGCAAATCCTAGGAATAATGAGTAGGTCCATATGTAGGTTTTCAAGTCATTCACTTCCCAGAAGAGGTGACAACGGTATGGCAACACGAAAGCAAAGGTCGAATTTTCACTTCTGGAGATATGTAAGACTGTTACATGTGAACAAACATTGTAAATTTGAATTACATTTATTAGTTTTCAATCCTTGTGAACATGTTCATGAAAAATTTATTTCGATTTTCGATTTCCAACATGACTTACTGTAATCCACTTGTCTCAAGATGGGTTGCGTAAAATAGAGCGAAGCTATCGACAGTATGTCAATTATCGTGATTTTTAAAAAAATCCACGACTTCGCGTTGTACTTGAGTAGAATCTGTATCTCTTCTTCATTTTGATACTTTTTAACATCAAAATCTTCCATTAAATCACGTAAGAGTCTCCGAAATGACGCACGTTTCACACGAAGCATAGTCATTTTCAATGTTATCACTGAGTAAGAAATGGTTTCAGACAAGTTGATTATGACCCTCTCAAGATTTCCCATTGAAAGCACTAAATCTTGATACTCTAAAAACATGAAGGCCAGTAAATAACCGTACGATGCAGCAAAAATAATGCTGTTTGTTTTCAAAGGCCAAAGTCCCAGTAATGACAATGTCTTTTGCAAATATGAATAGATGTTTATAACGTTTCTCAATGATTTTTGATCCCTATGGAAATGAGGAATTTAAGATTTTTTGAGTAATTATGGCCTCTAAAATTGTGTCTAATCTGTGTGTCCTTGATTTGATACTTGAAAAAAGTATACTTGCATTTCTGAACTATAAGAAATGATGAATTTCAAAGCTTGTACCAGAGTGGTATATCAGATCCGTCCTGTCTTATCCTATCGAAGACTTTTTAAGACTGCGTACAGCATTGTGAAAACGCTCTCAAGAAGACAGCTATAAATATTTAAACAGCTATTATAGTTCTCATCGCGCTGACAAACTTTGCAACTATAAAACTGAAAACAGAAGTTCAACTTGGATAAACATTTCGCAACTTTTTTCTACGGTGTTTCTGTTTTTAGCTGTCTGTCTATGCACGAGCAAGAAAAGAATGTCGCAAAAGTTTTTAACAGCTTTTTCGAGGGGTAAAATCGCCTGTGGCAACGCTTTTGCAAACATTGCTAATCGATATTGCTCAGTTGAGCTCAGTGAACGTTTAACCATCGGATGGATGGGAACAAGTCTTCTGCTACTATCGAAAAAATGTAAGAGCTTTGAAACCATAGATTGCTAGAGGCATAATCTACTTGTTTTTAAATATTTTTGAAAGCGCACATTGAAGGATGTTGTTTTAGTAACTTGAGCAATGCATTGTTTTGATAAAAAGGATTCAAATTTAAACTTACATTGCGTGGAATTTTTACTTGTTGTAAATGTTGACAGTTCTCTCCTATACTCGCTCTATTATATTTTTAGTATTTTTCATATTTTTTTTTAAATTATATATCAAATTTTGGTAAGATTTTTTTAGGTTCTTCATAGATATACAGTATTTTTGAGAATTCTCATATTGATGGCTTGAATTTGATACAGGATCTGAAGTTTGAGAAATTTTTAGAATATTAATAAAAAATAAAAATAAAACATTTCTATATTTTCCAAATATATCACAGATTTCTAAAACTTATAGTTAATTATCAATTTGTTAAATATTTATAAATTTTAATGAATTATCCGAGGTTTGGGTGAATTAGGATTAAAAGTTTTTGAGATTTTTATTGTTTCCATAAATTTTTAAAAAATAATATGTATGAAGAATTTAAATAATTTGGGGATTTATATTGTTTTCTGTCTTATTCATATTTTTCAGCATTGATGAAGTTTAGTAAATTCTAGTATTCTTCTAGATTTCTCATATTTATATAGATTTCTCTGTAAATTTAAAAAATTTGATGCTTCAACTTTAAAGTTTAATGCCTGTAGATTCTTATTTCAAATGATTTTTTGGAATACAGTTTTTTTTTTCATATTTCTATAGTGTTGGGAGAATTCTTGTTATTTCATAATTTTCTATATTGTTAAAATATCTATAAAATTCTAATATCTTCCTGGTATTTTCGTCGATTTTTTTTATCTTCTACTATATCTACTATATAAAAGTGAAAAGTCAAAACTTTGACCAGGGTACAAATCTACATTTCGCGTTTGATCGAAATGAAATGTCGCATACATATAATGCAGGCTCACGGACGCGTCGACGTGATATTCATAAGTCATAATTTTGCATGGTTCTTTTAAAATAATTTTCTAAAGTTTCCATGTGGAAAGCATTGAGCAATACGGCGTACGGTAATTACAAGTATACCATCGAATTATCGATTATTGTTCAGGTACATTATCGATATATCGATTATTTTTCAGGTACTCTATCGATTGCCCGCGATAACATACTTTCATAAGTTTTATTATCGATAATCATTGATAATGGATCATTGATCATTGCTAAAAAAAAGTGCAATCGTGGAGTGGAATTCGGTGGAACATCAAATTTGAGATTGCCAGCAGTAAGCAAAAATAACTTTTTTATTTTTTATTTACATGCTATTTTGATATGTTTAGAGTGTTTTTTGAAAGTTTTATTTTTTTTTTGACAATTCGAATACAGATCGTAATTTTTCGAAAATTTTTCTTATAGTATTGATTATTGCTTATCGCATGCTTTTTTGAATACTAAAATTTTTGCATTAAACATATTTGAATTTTTTTTTGTAAGTGAGAGCACATTTTTTCATAAACAATATCTTTAATTTTTTGGGTTGACGGTTTTCATTATGTTCGTAATCATTCGATTTTCTTCTTATTGCAACGCTTATTCAGTTACGGGATATTGATATTAAAACAACAAATAATTTTATTCTTAAAGAAATATCAAAACAGAATTTTCAATTTCAGTGAATAATATTCATTTCACTACCGTGTTATCACAAACAATAGTTACATTATAACCTCATGCAAAACTTTACTGACGGTATTAGTTATGTTTATGACGCATTGATGAATTGTTTATTTCGAATTGAGGTTATCAAACTTTTATAAAATTTTTAAATTAGTAAACCCTAATCAGTGATAATATTGTTATCATAACATTATCAAAATATCATAATTATTATTTCTAATAAAATAATAATTATTAAAAAATATACACTACAAACTTGGACACTACAAGTTTTGATTTAACTCTGATGTGAAAATATTGACTTCAATACTCAAGCATCGAATCCTAGTAATATACATAGGAATCCATAAAAAGACTAAAAAAATATTGAACAAAAAGTTAACTATTAGTTTCAGAAATCTGTGATACCTATACTTTAAAACTACAGAGATACTTTATTCTAAAAAATGTATTGAAATACCAAAAATCTCTAAAACTTATAATTCTAGAGTGCCAAATTCAAGACATCTATATTGGGAATTTGAAAAATACTGTATAGGTATAAAGAACCTAGAAAATCTCACTGAATTTTGATATTACTAAAAATACTAGAAATCAGTAAAATAGGTAATGAAAATGCATGTACGTATTTCTTCCTTAAATAGCCATAAAATTACTAAATATATATAAAACCTTAAATCCTAAGACATCGAATTCCCGATTTCTATGGATGAAAGTGTAAAAATACTGAAATAATACGATAAATACTGTGCTGTAAATCCATGAAGTACCGATATTTTTTAAAATATCACGAAAAAAATGCTTAGAACATGTAAAAACTAGACCATCCTCAAAATTTCAAAAGTAGTGCTTATTGAGTACTAAAAATTCTAAAAATACATTTATGGCTTACGCATGTCAAATGATTCCGCTATAAAATGACACTCTCAAGTACAGATTACGATTATAAATTTGCCATTTTCACACGTAGTAGCTGTATTAGCATTGAGGTCATCCACAGCTATGTTTTAGTCTGCTTTCGAGGAGTTGGAAGGAAGATATGCATGCAAATAGCTCACGTTACTCTGCAACGTTGCAGCGAGTAACGTGAACCGCGATTTTCAACCGAAAAACATACAAAACGATAACACAGTGACACTTTTCCAAAGCTATATATTACTTGAGAAAAAGTTTCGTTCAAAACACTAAAAAAAGATTAACGATTCATTTATTTGTAATTTTGTGTTCCTTCGTCTGTAGGTATAAAATCTGTATGGTTGTTACAAACATAGAAATAGCAAAACTGAGGTCGAGTATATTAATTTATGGGTGGTACAGCCATTACTTTTATTTTCTAATTTTGTAAAGAAAAGTGGGAAATTAAGTTTTGATGGTGCCAACAGTGAATATAGTTACAATAACCATGAATATATATGGCATCAATTTTTTTATGTACATATATGAATGTGAAAAATTCTATTGTTTTTATAATGATATGAAATAAATGAAAATTACAGAAATTCTATTTAATGATAGTGAAAGTATTGAGAAATTGAGTTATAATTAATGGTTTTTTTTCAACATGCAGAAAAGCATTATAGTTTATTCAAACAAATACAATTTAAAGTTTCTTTGTGATATTTGACTCATTATTTCACATATGCGTTAGGTAAGGTTTTCATAAGTGAACGTGCTTTTTCCCAGGGCGAAACCGTACACCACCTCTTCTTCTTCATTTAATTCGAGCCCCCTTTGTCTTGATTACAGTTTTTTTTAACACTTGGTTTTCAAGTATTGCTGTTGCTTCTTTTTGAAACATGATTTCTGAAAATTCCTAGTAGCTTATATGCATTACACAAAAATTTCATCATTTTCAAGAATTGTTAGATTTTTTTTATTTATATTTATTTGTTTATTTTTATTTTATGTTTTGGTTGAAGAAATTACAAATCTATGAGTTCCAACTTGAAAATTTAAGTTCCAAAAAGAAGTTATCTTTTAATTTTCCGATAAATTCAGGTGAAAAACTGTCGGGTAGAATTTCTCAAAGTCATAGTATAATTATTAGATGATTTTTTTAAAGATGGTTCTGGAAAACGTAAAAAAAAGATACGCTAAGAATTCAGCAGTTGATACGAAATTCAAAAAACCCCTGAATTTTACCAAGTTTCAATTAGAAAATTTATCAAATTTCTAAAACGAAAATAAAACTCGTTAATTTTTGTATAGGATAGTCAAAATTCTGGTAATACAAAGTACATTAAAATGATTTTAGTCAATGATTTCTACATGTTAAAATCTGCAGTAAGAATCTAAAGTAATTTCAATGATTTTTAACACAAATTTAAGGGATTCAAAGTTTCGAAAGTATTGATTTTTGCATTTTTTAAACAAAATTCCAGACATCTAAAAACTTACAATTAAAATTCTGTGACAGTCAAATCCTGGAAATCATAATCAATCTCAAATTTCAAAAATTGTT
This sequence comes from Platygaster robiniae, assembly GCA_028476575.1. Lineage (NCBI taxonomy): Eukaryota > Metazoa > Arthropoda > Insecta > Hymenoptera > Platygastridae > Platygaster > Platygaster robiniae. Next base: position 2,118,900 of record CM052022.1, read on the forward strand.
TCTTACAAAAATGAAGTAATTACAATCATTCAAAGAAAAAATCTTTGGATGTCTCTTCATTCTTCAGGATTCAGAAAAATTCTCACGAATCGAAAGAAAATCTATTCGTTACAAAAATTTTGAAAAATTCACAAAATTTGAAATGTTGAGCATACAAGAATTTCCAAATATAAATCGTTAATTTTAACACTTCATATTCTCGAAATTCTTCTCTAAAAATTTATGAGAAGAAGCGACCTATACAAACAATAATTTTCGAAAATTTCACTAATTGACATTTCTCATCTCTAGAAGGAGGCAGATCGATAAAATATAAATAAGGCAACAAATGTAATAAACACAAAATAATATAAAAGAAAAAAAAGGTGAATACAAATAAGTTAAAGATTAATAAGTGTAAAAAAAGTGATACTTTCAGAAAACAGGCCAAATCCTCAGAATCTTTTCCTTTTAAATTTTTAAGAACAACGAAACCTCTCTAAACTTTTTCCAAAAAACATCCATAGTACAAAATCCTTAAAACTTATTTAACTTGAATCACAATCATCAAAAGTCATCAATTTTCTCTGCAGCGAAACACTTCTTAAAGAATTAAAAATTTTTGAAATTTTCTTCGAAAACAATGATCAAAGTAGATAATCCATCAAAGTTGTTGATTTCAAACTGATATCATCTAAAATTTTCGTAATTTAAATAATAAATTATGAATTTTTCGAGCTTAAAAATCGTCTAAAATAAATGATAATCAGTGTTGAAAAAAAAGAAATAATTACAATAAGAAAGGATATTTATAATATACAGCTTATTTTTTCTGTCAGTTTTTATTTTTATATTCATTCAAAAATGTACAAAACACAGCTGTTGGCATTCTTCACAAAAAAAATCCATTTCCTGACTTATCGGATTTTCGGATTCTCGCGAGAACGTGCCCTTTACAGTACACGTTGACTCATACTACTTACTGGGCAGACACTCAAGTTGGTAAAAATATGTACTCTAAAAAGCTCTTTTTTCTCGACGTAGTCGCAATTCTAGAAAAATTTATAATCTTGTGTTATTCACCTAAGGTACACTATTAAATAAATTCGGTAAATTTCCCACAAAAGTAATGAAATTTTTTAAACTTTATCCTGTTTGGGATTTTTCCCATAAAAAGATCTAGAAAATATTTCCTACACTGTGTGAAACCTTCCACTAATATGGGCATATAAATTTTTAAATATTAAATGTAAAAAAATGTCCAGAATGCAATTTATTATTATATTTTCCATGGTTTTCCAGATCTATTGATGGAGAAAATCCCATACAGAATATGGGTTTAAACTTCAAATACTTTTATGGAAAATTTACCAGCCTTTTTTAACAATATGGTTATTAATTTTACTGAAATTTTATGAGGGTTCTAACCCTTTTACCCCTTTCTGTCTAATACCTTCCCATGCCTACCTATATAGGTAGGAAGGTAGTAGGTAGGTAGGTTTGGTGGTGGTGGAGCCGAGTGCAGGCTGCTGCTGCTGAGGGAGAAAATCCGAAAAAAGAAGAGAGGGGAAATGAGGGAGAGTGCTGAGCAAGCACTGTCGCTTTGCCAGCCTGCACATCGATATTACCCAGTCAGCCATCCCGTTGTTATAAACCACCATCGCCTCCTACTCACACTACTTTCTCGTTCATTTCTGCATTTACACATTTACACATTATTACAACATGCAGGGAAGTAGGCAGACAAAAATTTTTAGAAAGGTTTCTTTTTTTTTAAATACATATTTCCTCTGGGGTTTTATGAATTTTAATCCTGGATAATCTGATTTCAAGAGAGAGGTTTTTCAATTTTTTTAAATAATCGGATTTTTGAGTAATAAAACTTCTGGAGTTCAGTTTCACATATTTTATGTAATGGAATTCGATAGTCCTTATTTTCAAATCAATGAGGTTCATATTTTTTGTTTGATATTTTTAGTATTGTTTCATATTTCTTTAGTATTTATGCAACTTGAAGGACTTTCTGATATTATGGATTACTATACAGCTTTCGAATTTTTAATATTTTTCAAGATTTTTGAGAAAACAATATCTAAACAGATTTTAAGTATTTCAGATTCCTAGGATTTTCTTTATGTATGGTAGTCACAAAATTTTGTCATATTTTCTGATTATCTTGTAGATTTTTAGTATTTCTATGGATATGGATTTCTATGGATTTCTAGAATTTGACGCTAAAATATTACAAATTTTAACTTCTTAGCTTATTCAAATTGAATTTTCAGAAAATAGTAATTTTAAATACAGATTTCAGATACTTTCGGTTCCTTTTCTTTCAATTTCTAGATTTTAATATACTGTATTGTATAAAAATTATTAAAAATTTCAACGGTTTTGAGTTTTTTGTGTCAATTTTCAGAAAATAATATCTATAATATAGATTTCCAGTCTTTTATTGTTTTTTCAAATGTTTTTTTATTTTCAAATTTTGATATCATTCAATTTTTGGAGCCCAGAGTTGCTCATTTTTCATATACGTATTTTATTATAATGGAATACGATTTTCGTGATTTTTAAGTTACTAAGATAAAGGTTTTGATTTTTTTCTAATACTTTTACTTATTTTTTGAGTATTTATACAACTTTGAGGATTTCCTGATATTATCATGGATTTCTACACTTCTGTTTGTATTGCAGTGCTTTGGAAATTAAAATTTTGAAAAGTTCTAATATTTTTACAGATTTTTGAGAAAATAATATATTAACGGATTCTAAGTATTTCATAGATTCCTGGAATTTTGCGTATTTTATGCTATTTATCAAATTTTGTCATATTTTATAGTATTTTTATAGATTTTTAGTATTTATGTGGATTTCAGTATTCATTTCTAGTAGTTAATGCTATAGTTTTCAAAATTTCAACGATTTATAGTTTTGGAGTTGAGTTCTCAGAAAAAAGTATCTTTAAAACAGATTTCTAGTAGTGTTTGTATTTTTTCGTATTTTGTCAGTATTTACACAGTTTTAATAAGTATATAGTATTTTTCTGGATTTTTATACATTTAATATCGATATGCTCTAGGATTCAAAGTTTTATACGTGATTGAAAATATTATATCCACATTGCTTTTGAGTGTAAATAGATTTACAGTGTTTCTAGAATTTTTTTAACATTTATGTAATTTCGAAGGTTTTTACGAAGGTTTTCGATTTTTGGTATTTTTCTAGATTTCAATATATGTATGTAGATTTTTAGGCTTCGATGCTCTAAAATTCAAATTTCGAGACTTTTAAGCATTGTTATAGATTTATGGGAAAATAACATAATTTTTAGTATTTGATAGATTCCTCATGTTTTCGTATTTCTCCAGTATTTATCCTATTTTGTAGAATTTCTTATATTTTGATCAAATTTCCACTATTTCCATAACTTTTTTATTTATATTTTTGAATTTGACGCATTAGACTTGAAAATTCTATAGAATTTAGGTATTTGTTTGGATTTTTCAAGAAACAGTACTTTCATATATTTTTTATCACCCTACATATTTCTTCAGTATTCAAATGATTCAAATGTTTTTTTTTCAAGTATCTCTATGAATTTTTCTGTAGATTTCTAGAATTCGATTACCCAGGATTCAAAGTTCTTTAAATCCTGTCATTTTCGTAGATTAAAATTGGAACTTATTATTCTCTCGGCTGAAACAACTATTAGCCAAATAATTAGAATTCTGCCAAGAAAAAAATATTTCTGAAGCCAGAATCGTTGTTATTTTTAAGTTAATCAAATTAAGAATCCTGAAAAATTTTCAACTATGAGAACGTACATGAAATTTTTCGTTACATCCTCTAGATTGCGGTAAACACATTTTCCACAATTTCCATTTATTTTTATTATTTTTCACCATTTCTTACATTCTTCGTATTTTTTTATTCTTTTTCTTATTTCCACATGAAATGAAAATAACTAATAATTTTACCCGCATTTCAGGAAGGATTTAAACCCCCAAAATCTTTCCCTCCCTACCTCTAGAAATTTACAGAAAAGACCTCATCTTCCTTCAATTCTTTTGTTCTACTTGCAAAAAATCCGGTCTCTTCATATCCTTATTAAATTTCGCAAAATCGTGGTTTTTATCATTTGGAGACATGAAAATTGGTGGTTTTCCGGAAATTTTCTGAGAGTGATCAGGGCAATATCCGTGAAATATTATGTGTCATTGGGGATAATACAAGACGCGCCGCAGGGGTATACAATATTAAGTAGAGCACACTATAGAACGTCGAGTACGAGAAATACGAGGACACGCTGCTGCTGATCTGTTTGCCATTTCCGCTCCATTATTCCCGGATGATCGCTGCAGCCTATCGGCTTAGCAAACAATCAAATCGTGGTATTTGTGTCGGATTGCGCTACGCCAAAACTGGACTGATTCGCTGTTTCCAGTTTGTCGTGAATGTAGCCTCTCCGACCATCAGTTGAAAAAAATTGTTAGACATTAATTGTAACTAATCTATGCAGGCCCGTGCACAGAAACCTGTATTTGGGGTGGGGGGTTCAACTTTTATGTTGTACTTGTAGAATAACATGCAATTGAAATTGATTTGGTTTGACAGTACATGGTCCATTCATAATGACGTAAGTGATGAATATAGATTCAATAAGAAAATTATTTAATTAATTAATCAATAAATAATCAAATATATAAGGCAATATCAAAACACCATTTGTTTTCAACAACTACTACTTTACATACTGAATCTTTGTTATGTTTTCAACAAATTGAGCACAAGCAACTCAATTATTACAGATACACAATTGCGAAAAACACGTTTTTTCTTTCTTTTTCACATTTAGATGTATAACGAATGCATGATAAATAAAAGAAGAAACACTTTTCATTACTACACTATACGCATATTTTATGATTTAAAGGGTTATACACCTTTTTTGAGGACGGTTGGATTTTTTTTTTATGTATATAGCACATAATTTTATTACATGGAAATTATATTACTGTGTTAGAATATTGTCAACTTTAATATACAAACATTATTTTATAAAAAAGATTTGAACAAATGGTGGAGTTATGGCCCTTTCCCAACTTTTTTTTTGCTAACGAATTACGAAAATCGTGTTATTTATTTAACATCTGTCTCATCGAGTTTTTAGAACGATTTCTGACTTTTTAAGAAATTTTTTGAAACTTAGACTTAAGTTGTTTTTGAACTTCCTTATTTTCAGATAGAAATTGTATAGTTTTATAATTTTAGATGAAACAGAGTGATATATTGATAATTCATGTATAGACAAATGTCGTCAAAAAGTACACTTTTTCACGTTTCATTAGAAATTTTCACAGTTCTAGCAATAAATTTTAGAAATCTGCATATAAATACATGAAAATACTAGAAACCTTAGTTCTTAAATTCTATAGATTATGCTAGAAACCCTTACGTAATTTTATGAATACAGAAAAAAAATAAATACGAAAAATACTAGGTATTATTTAGTTTTTTTTTTTAAAAAGCTATTAGATTCTTCGAAAACTTCTGTAATAATTCCAGAAATCAAGAAACTTGGATTTCTCGAGCATTGAATTCTAATAATATATGTGTATAGAAAACCATAAGAATACCAGATAAATGTTCCAATTTTAAAAATCTGTGAAAAATTCAAAAAATATTGAGGACACTCTAAATCTATAAAGAAACCGTTTTCTGCAAAATCGATCAAAATACTGCAAATATTTCAAACTTTCAATTCTACGAAATCTGATTCCTGAAATTCAAAGAAATATCTATGAAAAAACCTTGAAATTTTCCAACATTCTATAAATACTAGGAAATTCAAAAAGAAAAGACATGTATAGAAAAATACAAGTATATCTATGAAATATTAAAAATCTATACAACTTTCAAAACTGGAGCATGGATTTCCAGAAATTTATACAGAAATATACAAGAAAACTGAACAATTTTTCAAATCGTAGAAAAACTGATGCAATACAAAGGATACTGAATGAAATATGACTCTACTGAGACCCCTATTTTCTGAAAAATTCTTTTGGAACGTGAAAAGTTTATTGAACTTCACATTTTAGAGCTCGAAATTCTCGAAATCCATGTACAAACATTTATGTAAAAATGCTTAAAGTCTATGAAAATAATAGAAAATCCTACAACATTTTATGCATCCTAACAAATACGAATAGTTTCAGAAATACTGAACAATCCTCCAAATCGTAGAAAAACTGAAGAAATACGAAAAATACTAGAAGAAATGATTATCCATTGAGACACTGTTTTCTGAAAAATCCTTTGTATACATAAAATTGAACAAACTCCAAATTTTACAGTTCAAAATTCTTGGAATTTATAACAATTCAAATGAAAATACTAGAAAATCCTGTAAAATTTTATAGATCTTGAAAAATGCGAACAATTTCAGAAATACTGAACAATCCTTCAAATCGTAGAAGATATCTACGAAAAATACTATAATAATTTAATAAAAAACTAATAATAGAAGCATCTCATCGAAATCGTTTGAAAGATCTCGTTGAGGGGGGGGGGGGTCCATTTTGGAGGATATTTTCAAGATAGAAACTAAAGTGTGTCAAATTTTTGCAGATTTTCGAGTTCTAGATGGATTTCAACGAGTTTTTTGCAGGATTTTGGAGTTAATTTATAAACTGTGGCTTATTTTTTTTATTCAAAAACCTCAACCTCAAAAATACTGGAGTTTAAGAGTTTCCAAATTTCTAAATATCTCTTAATTTCAAAAAATTTTTTTGAACTCTCATCTTAGGACAACTGAAATTCATCATTTGATTCCTTCATTCTTTGAAATTTCCGAAATGCATCAAGTATATTGAATAATGACGATTCCTCGAAGAATTTGCATTTCGTTGCCCTGAGTTTAGGTGCAGTCGATTGCAGATTGACGAGGGCAATAAAAATTGTACGCTCGATTGTAACGTGACTGCGTTATAGATACAGAGAGAAAAAGAGAGAGAGAGAGAGAGGAAGGAAAAAAAATTAGCGCGTACGATACTTAGATTGTTGGCTAACAAATGCAGTAGCACCAACAACTCCGTATCTCGTTCTGCGTATTTCACGGTTGCAGCGATAAGAACTCGAATAAATGTTGTGACTACTGATGTTAATTATGGAAAGTGAGAAATTATCAGATGCATGGTGCCCCGTGCAGAGGCTTTGGCAAATTAGTAAAAAGTTATTTTTAGCAGTAATTATTTACTTGCAAAATTTGCAGGGCAGGGGAACACGATTTTTTTGGGTGGCTGGCAGTAGAACATCGATAATTTTGGAGAAGGTTGATTTTTGTATTCAATTCGAAAAATTTGTTAAATTACAGGAAAAGGTCATAAATTACGTAGAATATGTTTGTTTTTATCGACGATATGAAAAGTTTGGGAAAGATGAAAAAATTGCAAAGAATTTTGATCAGTTGTACATATTTTTTTGAAGCTTGGCAATTTTTGATAGTGTGAATTACTTTTGAGATTTTGAAAATTTTGTGAAACCGAAAGAACATTAAAAATTGTAAGAATCATCAATAATTTCCAAAATTTCAATACATTTGCAGAATTTCAAACTTGCTAATAAATTCTGTGGATTGTGTTCTTTATCGTACTTTGAAACATGAATGATATTATTTTTCTATGAAAATTTGAAAAAATTTAGAACGTATTAGAAAATTACGAAAAATCTCAATGAGTTCGAAACATTTGTATTGAAGTTTAGATAGGTTTTAATAAATTGAAGTACGTTTGTGATTTCGGAAATTCCGAAAAAGGGAGAAAAATAGAGAACCTAAAAAATTGTCAAGTATCGTGAATAATTCGAAAAATATATAGAATTACTAGAGAGGGTCAAAAATTTTAAAGATGGTCTGTGTTTTTTCTATAAATATGAAAAATTTGGAAAGTATTGTAAAATTTTTAACTTATTTTGATCAGTTTTGCGCATTTTTTTAAGCTTGCAAAGTTGTGGATTATTTAAATTAAACTTGAAATTTTGAAAGTTTTAAAAAACCAGAAGAAAATTAAAAACATGTAAGAATGGTCAATAACTCGGTGAAATTTCAAAAATTTGCAGAATATTCAGCGTTTCCATAAATTTTAAAGATTGTGTTATTTGTTGTACTTCTTTAAAATATGCATGATAATGTTCTTTTAAAGAACTTGTAGAATCGCAGAAAATGTTAATTTGTGTAATCAATTGTGTTTATTATGATGATTCTTTGAAATATGAATGAGAATATCTTTTTATCAGAATTTGAAAAACTTGAAAAGTAATAAAAAAGTACGAAAAAACTTGTTGGGTCAGACAAATTTTATTTAAATTCGGAAATTCTTTAAGGGCTTGAATTACATTGAAAATGCCATAGATTTTGAGAAACTATAAAAACATGGAAAAATTTTAAGATCGTCAATGAATTTAAAACTCCGAAAAATTTTTACAGTTTCAGAAAATTTTCATAAATTTTGTAGACTATGGTCTTTATCATATTCCTGAGAAATATGCATGATGATGCTGGTTTTTCATTTCAAATATATATCTGAAAAACTTGAAGGGTATTCAAAAATTGCTAAAAATCTTGAAGAATTCAGCATTTTTGTGAAATGCTCAAAGTTCTGAAAGGTGTGCAATATAGAAAATTTAGAAAAATGAAAAAAATTATTCCCAAGATCTTGAATAACTCTGAGAAATTCAACGAAATTGTATAATTCGGAAAAATATTCATGAATTATGTAGGCTACGTTCATAATGTTTTTTTCGAAATATGCATGACAGTGATTTTTTTCTTTTTCGAGCAAAAATCTAGTACTTGAAAAGCAATGAAAAATTACAAAATATTCAATCGATTGAAACAAAGTTTTATAAAATGTTTGGAATTTAAAATAATTTGAATTGCCTTTGAAATTTGGAGAACATTAATAAATTTAAGAAACTTTGAAAATTCTTTAAATTGTTTATTATTACAAAAATTCAACGAATTTCTAGCATTCCCACATTTTTTACTGCTCCTGATCGATAGCGCACTTCTATTGCCTCGAGTCACCATTAAAGTTAATAGCCCCAAATCGGGATCAACCACAGCTTTTTTGCGCTTTTCCCCAACTGAGACCTATACTCGATCTTAAACTTTGGTACTTATCATTTTGTGGGAACATTAATGTCATTTTTATAAAAAAAACTTGGTATATTGAATTGAAGGTTTAATGAAATTATTACTTCAAGTCTTGGAAAAAGCTAATATGTAAACTATGAAATTTCCTACTGACTGTTCAAATTTTTTGGTACCTGAAGATTTTTTTTCAAAATTCTCAATTCTCCAGAAAAAATTTCGGAAAAAAAAATTGAGGAACAAGTGTTTTTAGGAAAAATTATCGTTAAGAAGATGAAAGTTGGAAAATTAGATTAGGGAAACGTCGAAAAAAATATCTTACGTATTTTCCTAATCTTGCAATATTCTTTATATATTTTTTTCTTTTCATTTTCTTTGTCATAATTTTTGAATAACTGATATTAGAAAAATTTTATGAGTAAAACGTACTTGAGAAAATTTGTTTTTCAATAAATACTATAACAAAACTTGGATCAGAAATATCCTTCAACGTTCTTTACCCAAATTCAATAAAAATTCGCCTACTCAATTCCAAACATCACAATTTATTATTACACTCCCAAGCAACAAAACATCGTAACTTCCATAAACATTTTCAAATTGATGATAAATTTCTAGCTACAGTTCAACTCGTTGTATATACTAAAGATAATTTTGCGAGTGCACGCGCTCTTCATTGAATCATCATCGAGGCATTGAAACATTCAAGCATCGTAACATTGGGCCACGCTGATAAGGATATCACGCTGACCCTCGTTACAGTTTAATTAATCGCTTGCAACTATGTAGATTATGACTCGTCACGGATAGCAAAAAAATTTCTATTTTTTCTTCTCCCCTATCCCCTTTTTCCCTCTTTTTCGTAACTAATTGTGATCATCAACTTCTAATGTATGAGTGTGCAATGTACATCACGATGCAACACATTATCATTGTCACCGTGACAGGGTTATCAGAAATCCATATAATATATGTCGATCATCGTAACGAAACTAGAAAACATACCGCAAAACGAGGTCTTTGGATCATTAAAAATGTGTTATTATTTAAATGTTTTACTCTGTATTTCATCAACGTGGATCAATAAATTTTGAGTTTCGTAGAAAAAATTTTACAGTTTTTCTCAAAACTTATTAGAGTAAGGGGTATGAAAATTTACCATAAAATTGTGTGTAATGTAATTTAGAAATATTCTCTGAAAAAACCAGTATGAATGAAATATAAAAAAATTATACAGAAATATATAAAAATGTTCCTTTAGAACTTTACAGGAATAAAGGAAATAATTGATCAATATTTTATGTAGAAACGATGGGAGTTTATAGTATGGTTTATTTCAAAGTATAGTAATTGACTTACTAATAAATTGATTTTTATACAGTGGCACAAAATTTTATTACTTTATTACTATTTTACCAAAATTTCGTACAATTCTTTCTAAAAATATAGAGAAAAAACCAGAAAGGTATAAAATTTTCCCTGTAACTGTATAAAAAGTGATTTTTTCATATTTTGTAGGATACGCAAGATAGCTTCTATTGCCCATACTATATGGTTAACCAAAAAACAACTCTAATAATATATCGACAAAATATGAGTGAATTGCTTACGATACAGATGCATGAGAAAATTTCTGTATTTTGATGATCTTTTTATCATATTACATACAGTTTTTTTTTTCAATTCAGTAAAATACAAAAAAAAAGTATGAAAAATTTCTATTAAACTGTGCTGAATGTATTTTAGTTATATTCTGTGGGAAAACTATTATACATGATATTGTTTATCATATCTATAAAGTTCACTAAAAAGAAAACCCATAGTAATTATTTGGAATTTATTAGTAAATTGGTACTTACAGTTGAATGAAAAAATTTCCTTTATTCATGATATTTTAAGCATATTCAATATAGTTTTACCTGAAAATGTAGTAGGAATACCAGAAACTTATAAAAATTTTCCCATTCATTACTGTATAAGAGTAGAACACGTAATTCGTCGATATTTTATGGTAAAAAAACAAGAATTTATATGGTTTCTATGGTTTACATTTTACCATGCAACTTCATAAAATGGAAATAACTCATATTTCGTAGGAAAATCGTTATAGTTTTTTTACAGTATTGTGAAAACTCTACTGTTCTTAATAAAAAATTTTCTAAAATGTCGGAAACGTTGGAAACCTATAAATCTTAATTTCAAAACTTCGATTCATTGTTGTCCTTTCAGCTACTTTCGTAGAATTATGTGCACTTTGAAATTTGATTGCACTAACCATGAATACAGTTGACCCAAATTTTACTAACTTCATAGGTTACCGTAAAACAAATTAGAATTATTTAACCTTAAAATATGGGTATGTTTCTTTTTATACAGTTTCATGGAAAAATAATTTTCAACGCACCGAATACAGTTTTTCCTGAAAATACAGTGAAAATAATGTAGAGAAACAGAAATTTTCCCATGCATCTCAATAGGAAATACTTTGCTCATATTCTGCTGTAAAACCACTTTAGTTTCAATTATTTACATGTTTATATAGTTTACAAAAAAAAACAAATATTGTGATTTTCTGAAAAAATATGGGTAAGTTACTCATGAAATTGTATGGCAAAATTTTTGTCTTTCAATGATATTTCTTCATTATTTTTACAGTTTTTCAAAATGTAGTAAAAATACCATTCAGTCATGAAAAATTTCCCCTCGAAACTGTATTGGAAGTAAATTACTCATATGTTATTGAAAACAACTATACTGCACTGTAAAAAAACGTCCCATAAATTATGTGAAGTAATTATCCTACACACAAATCAGAAATTTTTCATACAGAATTCCCATACATGTACAAGTTTTTTCTCATTCATGTATAGAACTTTCACAAAAATCATAGAAAAAGTGACGTACTCGTATGAAAAATTTTCAATATTCTTGAAATTTGCAAGTTTACAGTGTGTATAATATGCTGCAATGATCGTTACTGTAAAATCAAATGAGCAATTCGTCAGCATAACTATTAGTGTAATTTCAGCAAGTAAAATAACAGTGATAATAATAATTTCACAAGTACATATGAGAGTCTGTTACGATGGTTTGGAAACTTGATTTCGAGTGAATCAAGTCGTAATTCGCGGCTGCTGCAATTTGGCTCGATTGCGAGAGAGCGAGCATTGTTGACCTAACTTGTATAACAAAGATGAGGCACGTTTGGTTCGCAGCTCGTTCACCATCACCAACGCCATTATCCAAATACGTGCAATGTTATACAGACGAACTACAACTTGTTCTCTTGCTCTTTCGCGGATGGCTGGACATGTTCATCATCGCGCCCCGAATTAACAATGTTTGCATTTTAACCCTTGCGCTCCGAATTGCTCTTTCTCTATCCTCCTTTACTCTCATCTCGTTCGCTTGATTGTACACGTATAATAGTCGATCATTACCACTAACCCTGTGCAGATGCCGTCGTTCATGCTTGTTTTTCATCCCTTAATCGCCACACATCGAATCATTCTATGATGTGTACAGCATAAAAAAAATGTAAGCAATTTTGTCAGAAAATACGTGTACTATAAACTACATTCTGCATAGCTTTGTGGCAAATTTTCCATACTTTTTCTTGTGTCATTACTGTATTTTGGGAAAAAATTGTAGGGATTATAATGCAAAATTCATAAAAATACAGAAATTTTTTCATGCAGAGTTATTTAAGAATATTTTCTTGGAAAACCATTGTATTTTTATGAAACTTCTATAAAATTACTTCCTATACAGTTTCGAAGAGAAGATTTCCATGATTGAATGGCATTTTTACTACATTTTAGAAAACTGTAAGAATAATGAAAAAAATATCATGGACAGACAAAAATTTTGCCGTACAATTTTACAAGTAACTTAACCATATTTTTTCAGAGAATCACGATATTTGTTTTTTTAGTACACCATATGAACATATAAATAATTAAAACTGAAGTTGTTTTACAGCAGAATATGAGCGAAGTATTTCCTATTGAGAAGCATGGGGAAATTTCTATTTTTCTGTTATTTTCACTGTATTTTCAGGAAAAACTGTATTTTATGCGTTGAAAATGGTTTTCCAATGAAACTGTATAAAAAGAAACATACCTATATTTTGAGGATAAATTATTTTTATTGTTTTACAGTAACCTATGAAATTAGTAAAATTTGTGTCAACTGTATTCATGGTTAGTGCAATCAAATTTCAAAGTGCACATAATTCTACGAAAGTAGCTAAAAGGACAAGAATGAATCAAAGTTTTGAAATTTTCACAAGTTTATGGGTTCACAACATTTCTGTTTTATAAGTTGCATGGTAAAATTTAGATATTTTTACGATTTTTTTATTATGTTTCAGAGAAGCTAGATAAAATATGGTAAAAAAATTATAAAAAAATAAAAATTCCCCATGTTATTGTATAGGAAGAGACACACTCGTATTTTGTGAAATAATCACGGTTTTTTATTTTTATAGTGAAATATACAAATTATTACTTTTCGCCAAATGTATTCATAGTTAATGCAAATGAATTTCAAGATACAATCAACTGTTATGATATAGACGTCAAAAAGACTAACGATTCATCAAAGTTTCAAAATTTTTGAAAGTTTATAAGTTTACAGTAGTTTCGACATTTTCGACAGTTTGTCAATAAAAACGGTATGGTCCTCTAAATAACACTAAGCACTCTGTAAATAACTGTAGTAATTTTCCTACAAAATATGGTTTTATTACTATCTATACAGTTGCATAGTAAAATTTACTTTATTTTCTCGTATTTTCACTACCTTTTTACAAAAAACTGTATAAAGCATTGTAAAAATATCATAAAAATACAGAGACTTTTCCATGCAACTGTATAAAGAGTAACATGCTCATATTTTGTGAAAAAAATCACTGTATTTTTCTTCATAATGGACCATATAAATAATAGGATTTTGGCCTACTGTATACACATTCAATACAAACAAATTTCAAGATAAAAACAATTATGCATAGCTGTCAGAAAGGTCAGCAATATATTACAGTTTCAAAATTTTTGAAAGATTTACATTATTTTTTTCAAATTTTCAAGAACTTCACGATTCTTATAACACTGTAAAAAAAAATATAGTGATTTTCCAATAAATTATGGGAAAATTACTTTCTATGCAGTTGTGTAGTAAAATTTCCATACTTTTACTGTATTTACATAATATATTTTGAAAAACACTGTATAAAATGCAGGAAAAATATCCTTAAGTTACAAAAATTTCATCGTGCAACTATACAGGAAGTAACATGCCCATATTTCTTGAAAATGAAAAGTTCACTGTATTTCTACTTACAGTGAACCATAAAGTAATTTAAATCACTTCCCCTACAGTTTCATGAAAAATCTTCTATACAGTTAAGGCATCTTAAATATTTTTAGAAAAGAACGTAAAAAATATGTTCCAAATATGACGAAAACACAGAATTATTCCTATAAAACTGTATAAAATAGTGCAATTTTTTTTTCATCAGACAGGTCGTCTCGTTTTTTTCTTACCTGAAGCATTAACGTTGTTAGCTTTGATTTTTTAGTTTCATTTCCCTTGTAATCCCGTAAAAATTTCCCGTCTAATTCTCACATCACAATCGAGATTCGAAGAAAAAAAGCCGTGTAATATACGAGATTGATGAGCTAGCTTGTTTTAATTTTGCTGAATTGCCCATTTCTCAGCCGGATGCGTATCAAATGCTTCAAATTCATATCTCGTTACACTTTCGTATTTTATTCTTGAAACGATAGACATGTGAAAAAAACGTTCAAAAAAGTGGAGAACTCTGGAATATACACTAAATTACCAAAATTTTAAAACAATCTTTGCCCATACAAGGTGTAATTTTTAATTTTAACTTCTGTTAGAGGGTAAAATTTCGAAAATTCAAGTTTGATACATTTAAGAATTTTAGAACCTTTCATTTCCTTTAAGTTGTAAAATTTTCAAAAATTTAAATAATTCTGTAATATACATAATACGTATATAAGCATGATGCACATATTAATGCTCATGGGAATGGAAATGTAAACCTTCACGTGGAGTTGGATAAAATGCAATTTTAGCCGATAACGCGTAATTTGATGTCACGTTCGTTCGGATTGCAGGCCAGAATAATTGACGAAATGCAGGAGTGGCACGTAAATGTCCATTCAGCTATAATAATTATGCCGTACGTGCGCGAGGTAAAATGATTTAATTGAAGTAAATAAATAAGAGCTAGCGGTGTTAATGTATGCTATTGCTGTGTAAGTGCCAAAAGCTAGACTATGGGTATGTACGTACATGTATATACAGGAGACGAAACGACGACGATTATCAGGAACAATAGTTTGTTAGTGGAATTCGATTGGTGTATTGTTCCGAGCTCCTCAGAATGGATCCGGCACAATTTTGGCAGCCACAAGGGACAGCTATTACTGCAATATTACCTGCATGTGGGTAAACTGTAAAGCCATTCGTTTTTATGCTGGTGGAAAAACTGTATAATTTTCTGACAAAATTTGGTTCAGTCATATTTCTGTGTTTTTGTAATGTTTGAATCATTTATTACAGTTTTTTCTTAAAATGTAGTTGAAATAACAGGAAAGTACTCTAAGACAAAAATACAGTACTTTCTGGTATATGTATGGTAAAAGTACTAACGTTTTTTAAGTGCTGCGGTATTATTGCAAACTGTGTCAGTTTTATTTTACTTTTTACAATATTGTACAGGGAAAATTGTTATTATTGTACAAATTACAATATTCATGCCAGTTTTTACTGTATGATTTCAGAAAATTTTAAATCTACAGAATGCAAATTGTGCTATATGAATTGTAGTTTTTACTATACTAGTACACAGGATTTAGATCAATTAGAATATTACATCTTTCATCATTTGATTTACAGTTCATATAATATTTCACGTACTAAGAAAAAATATTGTACATTTAAGTATATGCATCGCAAAAATTCATATATCATACTGTACAATCTACAATTTATTTTTGACTTTTTTCAATATTGTATTAATTACAATATGATATACTAGAAAGTACACAAAAATGAAAGAAAAATAACTATACAGATCTAAATACTGGCAAAACTGTATTATAGGACTATCTGAAATCTGGATAAGTAGGAATTGCAATTATTGCAAAAAGTACAAAAAATGTATAGTGCACGGAAAAAAATCGAGAGTAAATCTCACCAAAAACGCACGAAAAATTACCAAACTGCTGAGAAACGCGGAATAAAATCCACGTTCGAGACAGAATGCTGAACGTCCAGTAAAAATGAACTGCCAGAGTGATAAAAATTACCAAACGTTCGGCAAAAATTACATGCTTCGAAACATGATTCATCCGATTCTTTGAATACTTTTTACTTCAAAATAAAAGAATAATTTTTCGTCCTCGAAGGATTTTAAATGATGTGATTTTGTAATTTAAATAATGAAACTCCATTATGCAAATCTTGAGTGATTTAGAACCTTTAAAATCTTATCAGAATAAAAAATTTTATTTTTATGAAAATTCATTTCTCCAGAAATGGTAGAAATTTTGATGCTAGAATGAAAAGAGATACTTCGGTGTTGATTCTTCATTGGTAATGTTCAGTAATGTTCCTTGATTCTTTTTCTTGTGTATGGTTTTCACTCATATTTAAAGGATTTCCACAATAATTCGGAATTGAGAAAAAATTTCATTCAGCCACCTAGCGAAGTTGAGTGAAAGTTTATGTAGGGAAGCAAAGAAAACAAACGCACTTTTCGGCGACTATAAATAGAATTCCCCGGCGCGCACACCGACACAAACGCACGCTTATACGTGTTGCATTTAAGAAAAAGTGCAGAGAAAGAATGTGAATACAGCCTTAGGCAAGAAATTTTTACTAAACGATCGGTACATATTCTTTTCTTTGGGATAGTTCCTGCTGATATGCGGAATTATCCCGCATTTCTCAGCATTTTGGTAATTTTTCGTGCGTTTTTAGTAAAATTTACTCTCGATTTTTCTCCGTGTAGAAAACGAAATATGCATAGGAGTTTTTACAACAAAATATATCATGACAAAAACTGCTATAATTATCTTTAGCAAAAAGTACAAAGATGTTCGACTGGTTCTATAGTACAATCGGTATTGTAATAATTACTATATTTTTTTTTCTCAGCATATGGAAATTTCACATGTTACTGTATAAAAAGTAATTTATTCATATTTTCTAGGAAAATCACTGTAGTTTTTCACAGTGCCATGAAACGTGTAACATTTTAAACTAAAAATTTGTGAACATGTTCGAACTGTATATTGCTGATCTTTCTGTTTGCTATGTAAAAAATTTGTCACCCTTGAAACTTGGTTGTATTCACCGTGAATGCAGTTGGCACAAATATACATAATATATAATATGGTTTACTGTAAGGAAAAATACAGCGATTTTTTTACAAAATATGAGTAAGTTACTTTTCTTAATGATATAGGTATAGTATTTTCAAAAATTTCGGTAGAGATTTTTTGAATTTGATGCTCCAGAGTTTACAATTTCAGGGATTTTTGTTATTTCAATAAATTTTGAGAAAACAATTTCTTGATCGATTTCAAGTATTTCACATCAGGCTCCTAAAACTTTTAGAACATTTTGTACTTTTTCAATATCCATGAATTTTGAGTTTTCTAGCATTTTTTTAAATTTGCATAAGAATTTAAAAAAATGCATCCTCTAGAGTTAATAGTTTCAAACTTTCAAAGAATCTTATTACTTTCATAAATTTTTGAAAAAGTAATATCTATATAAAATTCTTGTATTAAAGTGATTTCTATTTTAAAAATGTAAATATTATAAAAATGTAAAAGATTCTGAAATAATTACACACTAGGCATCTACGAAAAAATGTTTTCTGAAAAATCGTTTGAAATACTAAGAATCTACAATACTATGAAGTTTAGGAGTATCATGCAATTTACATAGCAATCCATAAAAATATCAGAAATCTAGAAGAATACTAGAAAATACTACAAAATTTCATGAATCCTGAAAAGTATAGAAAACACTAAAAATAATAAGAACCACCTTAATAGAAAAATTCTATATAAATCTTACTTTTTCAAAAATAATTGAAAATTACGAATCTTTGAAATCTTTGATTCTAGAGCATTCATTGTTTGAAAATTTTAATAAAAATTTATCAAAATACTAAAATACTCAATATAATCCAGGGATATTGATAAAATACAACATGCACTCAAAGTTTTAGGAATATGACGCGAAATACTTTGAAATCGATGAAGAAACTGTCATCGAAAAATTTATTGAAATACTAAAAATATCTAAAATTTTTTATTATGAATCATTAAATTGAAAAAATCTATACCGAAATTCGTGAAAATACTAGATATCTTTAATAAAAGTCACGTAAGAGAATTCTATATAGATATCACAGTTTCAAAAATGAATGAAAATAATAAAAATCTTTGATATCTTTCATTCTAGTACTTAGATGCATTTTTCAAAAATATGTATAAGAAATTATCAAAATACTAATACGGGAATCATTCGGGACACCTGCTTTTTATTTTTAGTCAAGTCCCGGGGCCCAGTAAATCCTAGTACGCTCCTGCACGTGACGTCACATTGATACATATATACGTGTATGAAATTCTACCGCGCAATAAGGACAAACTTACGTTACCCCAAATGCTAGAAGGAGAAAGAGTATAAAAAAACCTGCTCACGTTGGTTTATACTCGTTCACAGTTTGATCTCTGTCCTTGTTTTCCCTTATTCAAAAAATATAAGCGTCGATTAACGGTCGATTAGAAAGAGATAACACATAATAATAACACACAAATATGTACACAAATCCCTACAATGCTACTAAATGCTACAATGTATTCAAGAATTCAGAGGAATTTGTCCGCCAAAAAAGACAAAAAAAAACATAACGTGGTCCAGCATCAGCTTCACGAAATTTCGATAGGATGAAATCGATAGAAAAAAATTAATTTTCTGTTTTAATTGGAAAAAAAGACAAGCAGACATAAATAAAAAAGGTTGTGAAAAATGGGAAGGACGTGCATTGTGCCGGGGTGTAATAAAAGAAGCACTCGAGAAAATAGTATATCCTTTCATCGGTAAATATAAAAAATTGACGCTTTCGATTTTTATATCGTTATTATTCACTTTATATTTGTTTACAATGTCATTGGGTTTATCATCGACATGAAACTGTTGTTAAATTCATTCTTGAATAGATTAATTATCGTATAATGAAAATATGATGAAAGGAATTTGATTCAGATGATTCAGATAAGTTTGTACAGTTAAAATGAGATAAGATAATTTTTCGAATTCCATTGGTAATTTAGGTCATTTGATTTCGAGACAATTGATAATGTATTGAAAGTTATGTAAAGTGTTGATTAAAATGAATAATTATTAAAAAACAAGAAAGAATTATTAGAACATATGAAAAATATGAAATAATAATCTTACAATAAATGTAATAAAACGAATAATTGTTTTTTATTATTTGAAAATATTATCTAATAATTTATTATTCAACAATATTTAATTAAATAATCACTAAACAATAAATAAATATGTAAAAGGCAAACATTAATATGTAATTTTATGTACATAAATATAATTGTAAAACAGAATTTTCACAGAAATTCGTGAAATTCGTATAAAAATTTTATTCTTGTTTTTTTCAAAATCAGTGAAACCTTTCTACCTTTTCCTAATCTTTAGGAAAATAAAAAAATAAGGAAATAAAAATCTGATTTTATATCGATAAATTTGTACAATACAGTATTTTACGAAAATTATCTTAGACGTCATCGAGTAAAAATTTGGCGTTTTTTTATAAAATACTTAAAACGATAAAGTTTTGTGTTACGGAGAATGAAAAACATTTAAAATACAGCGAGACTAGTTTTTTCATTAATCGAGAGATCTCTTTACCTTTTGCCAAGTTTGACAAAAAATTATAAAAATAAAAAAACAAAAATCTATTCCTGTATAAATTAATTTGCGTAATAGAATTTTTTATGAAAATTAAACACCTCATCTATCTCAATCTTAACGAAAATTGAAGAAAAAAAAAAATATAATTACCTAATTATATATAAATAAATTTGTCGTAAAACTTTTTACAAGAATTCTCTTTTATGCCATGCAGTAAAAAGTTCGCATTTTTATAAAACACATACTTAGAAAAATCGAAATTTTATTTTCAGGGGAGACGAAAATACTGAAAATTACAGTAAGACTAATTACTTAAAAAATTTAAAGACCACTTTACCTTTTTCAAATTTCAACAAAAATTATAGAAATGAATAAACGAAAATCTATTTGTGTATAAATAAATTTGCGTAATAGAAGTTTATACGAAAATGTTTCTTATTGCCATGGAGTAAAAAATTAGCATTTTTTAATCAAATATTAGAATTGTTTCCAGGGGAGACGGAAGCACTTAAAATGCAGTTAGAGTAATTTTTTTGAAAATTGCGAGACCTCTATACCTTTTGCCAATTTTTTTTTAAATTGTAGAAATAAAAAAATCTATTTTTATATAATTGAATTTGTATAATAGAATATAATACGAAATTTTTCCTTAATGCAATAAAGAAAAAAGTTGGCAGTTTTTAAAAAATACTCAATAATATTAGAATTTTGTTTCTAGGGAATAAGAAAACACAATGCAGTTAGACTAGTTTTTTTTTTTTTTTTTTTAAATTAAGTAACTGCTTTTCTTTTTGCCAATTTTTACAAAAATTACTGAGATAAACAAACAAAAATCTAATTTGATATCAATAAATAAATTTGTGTGATAGAACTTTTTAGGAAAATTCACTTAATTCAATCACATGAAAAATGAGCTTTTTTTAAAAAAATACTTAGAAATTTAAAATTTTGTTTTTAGAGGGACGAAAACACCACAAATATTTAGAAAAGTATTTTTTTTTTTAATGAAAGACTTCTTTACATATCACTATTTTTTATAAAAATTACAGAAATAAGTAAGTATGTATTATTGTACATGAATAAATAAATAATTTCTTATAATTTTATTTTTTACAAAAGTTAACCTTGATTCCATCAAGTAAAAAATTAGCTTTTTTTTTTAAATAGTTGAGAAATATATAAATTTTGTTTGAAGGGGAGAAAAAATGCTTAAAATACAGTGAGGCTACTTTTTTCGAAAAATGAGGGAGATCCCTCTTCTTTTGCCAATTTTTACAAAAACTTATAGGAATAAGTATATAATTTATGAAAAACAACAATTTCCCAAAAAGAATTCTCTCTATGAAAAAATTCTTTCTAGGTAAACACACTTTCAAGATACAGCAAGTATAGTTTCTACAAAAATCAAGGTCCCAGCATATGAAAAACAATGTTTGAAATTGAACCAACACATCAACATTCCATTGTATTACAGTTTTCCACTGCGACAGCCAGAAAAACTCAAACTATGGATCGATGCCATTGGAATGAACGCCAACAGCAGTGTAGCCTCTCATCATCGCATTTGCTCCAATCATTTCCGCCCCTCTGATTTTTATCTCATACATCCAAGCAACAAAAAAGTCATGAAAGACCGCGCTGTGCCCTCCAGAAATTTAGGCTCCTCTTCATCTTCCTCTTGTCCCAAACTGGTCAGCCTTTATGAAGTAAAACTCGATAAAAATCAAAATTCTGAAGTACAAAATCAAATAAAAATAAAATTTCATAATTTGTGAAATAATTATGAAACGTAAGTTCTTCCAAAATTGTTTCAAATGGATACTAGTGCAAATAACAAAGAGTTTAATTTTGATTATTTTGCAGGAACAACCACAGCAACCTCAAGTTTCCGATATGGATTTTTTACCTTCAACTTCGATATTTGCCTTGAAAAATGGTCACTACTCGCGAGTAAAGTAAGTCATGATATAAGTTTTGAGTAAATATAAATTTCATTTGTCCATTCATTCTACAATTGGAGAAAAGTGCATTTTTTGAGCTAAAAATATTGTAATATGTTTTTCGGATTCTTTATATAAATAAATAAAATTAACATGAGAAATAATTGTGGAATTTTGCAGTGGTAATGCACTGGGGTCACCAGACAACTCAGTAGAGGTGTCCCAAGACAGCGAGAACTTCGAAAGCTACTATTACGGAGGCAGAGCCGAGGAGTTGATGGAGCAAGTGCATCGCGACGAGTCGTCGACGAGCGACCAATTCAGCAACGGTGGAAATGGCAATCTGGAAGAGATGCAAAAGGAGCGATTGCGGAGGCAAATGCAGCAGGATTTGCAGCTGTTCGAGCAACGAATGCTCATTTTGAAAGAGGAAATGGAGGAGGCAAGGAAGGAGAGGCAAATTAGGAGTGATCAGCGCCAACTCGCTACGAAACTTGTTCAAGCACAATTAGAGAAGGCCCAGCTGGAGCTCGAGGACGCCAGGGCCAAGTCCCAATTCCGTCAAAGTCTGCAGACAGACTCGGGAAATACTACTCCTGGTTTGGAAATTGATGATGATGACGACGATGACAGGCTGCCCTAACACAGAAAAGTTTTTTTTTTCTTTTTTCTTTTTATAATAATTTAGTATTTTTTTATACACTCATAATTATCCCATTTTGTGGAGTTATCGGTGGCTTTGTTGAAAAAAGCATTACACTAGATTTTTTATCTTTTATTCATTTTCATAATTCAATATATGATAGTTCTTTAATGAATAGCTATCAAATATTTGATTATTAATAATCAAATTATTTCAGAAACAAAAAACAGTTCATCAGATCATACATTTTTTATCAATTAGTCGAGATAATTCCTTTTTTTTTTTAACTATTTACTATTTTTTATACATATTAGACACATTTTTATGCATATCTTTTTTATTTGACTGTCATAAGGCAATGAATAATAATTAATTCAACGAACACTAATTTAATATTATTCATCTTGTTATTCAGATATACATTTTTTCTCGGAATCATTCTAGCTTTAATGCAAACAACGGTACATCAGATTTCTTATTTTCATGTTTTACTCAATGAATTTTTTTTATACTTGTTATAATTGAAGAATTATTATTTAATTATTTTTATTGAATTATTTTTGTTCATCAGATTATTACAGAAACAAAAAAACAGTTCATCAGATCACATTTTTTTCTTATCAAGTTGAGAAATTTTTTTTTTATATTCAATTATCCTATTTCATGTAATTTTTTTTAGCCTTTTTACAAAAAACAGTAGATGAGATTTTTTCTTTTATTACTTAATTCATCAGACTGTTTGATTATTCATTGAATGAATAATTATCATAATGTTTGTAATTCAATGAATAACAGTCTTATTTTTATTCATCAGAATATTTTAGCAACAAAAAACCAGTTCATCAGATTACATATTTTTTTCTCATTTCGACAAGGTTTTCTCTTTTAATTTTTTTACAAAAATTTACTATTTTTTATACACTTACAATTATTTTACCTCATGATATTATTGTTAGCTTCATAGCAAAAAGCAATGAATCAAACAATACTTGGTCAAAAAGTATCCTCTGTTTTTGGAATGGAAATTTATTTTATAGAGATTAGGCATTGATTATATGAATATTCCAGTACTGTACATACATTCAGTTGAATGTGTACAAATATGTTTTATTTTTTTCAAACTTCTATACCTTTTTTTAGATATTACATATTTTTACACTGTACAAAAGATATTTTTATAGTTTGTAAATTTTAAGTTTGTTTTTTTACGATAGAAAACTTTTTTTAAAGGTTTTCTGAAAATTAGTTTAATGATAT
Source organism: Platygaster robiniae (assembly GCA_028476575.1). Taxonomy (NCBI): domain Eukaryota; kingdom Metazoa; phylum Arthropoda; class Insecta; order Hymenoptera; family Platygastridae; genus Platygaster; species Platygaster robiniae. The sequence goes on from CM052022.1 coordinate 2,142,862, forward strand.
TGTTCCTAAAAGCGGTTTGTTCGATCGTTAACTTTTCGCCTCATTACGTTGGTTATTATAATTCTCATAATAATAAGTGATCTTTTCCTAGAAATTGTACATATGTTTGTGTAAACTTAAGAGCTTACTTTACGTGTAGAATATACTGTGATTTTTTATCAAAATTGTTTATACTTTGGTAATTCGGTTGTTTTTTATTTGTGTTGTTGGTCTTATATTGAAGTCAATAAACGAGGAAGAATCTAGATAAAATACAACGTGTGATTCGGGATTTTATGATTCTCCTCAGAAAAATTTGGAATTTTTATCTTGTAACATGCAAGGGTCAGTATTTTTGCCACCTGATCAAAAGTTTTGCCATGGTAATGTTATCACATTCAAAAACATCGTTGTAACATAATAGTAACATTGAAGTAAGACCGTAGTAACATTTTCATTCGACGACGTTACATTTTTACAATGGTAATAATTCCTATGATAATTATTGACGTGAGTGAATTACACCAAAGAAGCAACAGACAATTCAAATCATTAAATGAAATTTTCTAACTTTAGTTTTCCACTTAATAATATACTCCTATTATTATATTCATTCAAGAAACAATTTTCACTGCGAAAAATGTCATAAAATGTAGTCAAATGACAATGTTACTACAATGTTATCACGTGAAATTAAATCATCATCCAACAAAAAATATTACAAATGAAAGCAACGTCTTGAATCAAATATTAAAATTAAAAAATTCAAGTTTCTCACTATTTCCATGGGCCTATAAAATCTAAATAAATTACATTGCAACAACGAGATTCATTCTTTGCATCCTCTATATTATTCGTACATTTACAACATAGTTATTCATCACTATTGTACATAACTTATATCATCATAGAGCCTGCCTCAAGGCCGAGGGAAAAATATATGCTGTAGTCTACAACATTACAATTATTGTGCCAATGATGACAACATGGTTAACATTGCCAATATAATTATATACAAGGCAGCAATATACAGTAACTATACAGTGATGATGATGCTGCTCTTTTTGATTGTGTTCATTGGTGGTGCAGTCGAGGAGGTGTTGACTTGAGAGCATTCTGTTGCGTTTGGGTTCCTCCTCGTCTGCTATTTGATGCTTGTTGATGCTGTTGCTGTTGCGCTCTTTGACTATACGAAACTCCATTCCCACTACATGTCCCTGATGCTGCTGCAGTTGCTGCTACGTCTCGAGCTGGTTTATGAAACAAAAAAAATGAACAAGTCTTGCCAAAATCCATTGTCACTTTACGTTAACCATGGACGTCGAAATCAGGGAGTGGGAGGGATTGAAAGGGCAGTATTATAGGAAAAATGAAGAAAGAGGATGAAGTACTAGATATCAAACATAATGATAAACTGAAACTAGAAAGTGAAACTTCTTATATCTCACCGTAGAAGTGAAGATTCTAATGGACTGCTGTAAAGTGAAACTTCTGATGTGCTATAGAAGTAAAACTTCTAATGGACCACTATAAAGTGAAACTTCTTACGTATCACCATAGAAAAGAAACTCACCTGGAGGCGGCGGGGGCGGCAGAGTGCAGCAGGGCGAGGGTCAGGAGCAAGGTTTTTTGTTAGCGAACTCGTGGAGGATGTCACGAGCCATCTCAAGGTCATTGCGGGCAATTCCAAGGGCACGAATGACAGCATCTTGGGAGAATCCAAGGGCTGTAAGTTTACCAATGTACTCAACGTTGACGTTTTCGTAGGCTTGTGCCGAGCTGGCGCTCACTACGGCGCCGTTGTTGTTATCGCTTCCATCCTTGGCTGTTGATCGTGGCCTTCCACTGTTGACTGCCTCCACGTTAATATTCCTCTTGGCCACTACCTGCACAGTAGGAAAAGAAATCTGTCGAATATTTTGCAAACGAACATAACCTCAAAATTGTTCAGCATCAATTACTAAAATTAATAATGCAGTATTTAGTTCTAAAGATAATTCTACAATCAGGGTTTGGAAGTAACGCGTTACTCTAAAACTTTGCATTAATCAACAAGTAACGATAACGGGAACGAGTCACTTTTTTTCGGTAACGAGTAACGAAAATCCCGTTATTTTACGTTACTTTTATCTGTCCCAGTAAGTTTTTAGCACGATTTAGAACTTTTTAAAAAATGTTCTGAAACTGAGATCTTAGTAACTTTTAACTTCCTCATTTTGAGATATAAAATTCTTTATTAATAATTTTCAATGAAACTATGTGGGATAATCGTAATTTGTGTAAAAATCTTGACGAAGAATAGGCTTTTTTTATTTTTGATCAAAAACTTTCACGGCTCAAAGCGTTGAATTTTATAAATTCGCATGAAAAGATATAAAAATACGTAAAATCTATAGATTGCAAAATCTATAGCAGGGTTTGTATGATTTAGAGATCCTGCTAGAAAATTTTATGGAATAATAATAAATGCAGAAAAATAATTAAATTAAATAAAATACAAAAAATACCAGATTCTATTAAGTTTTCAATTACTTGATTTTAAAAAATTTATGTAATTCAAGGAATCAAAAAAACTTCAATTTCTTGAGCTTTAAATTCTAAAAAAATTATGTTAATAGAAGTCTATAAGAAGATAAGAAAATTTTTATATTGTATAACTCTGTGAAAAATACGAAAAATATTGAGGGCCCTTTAAATATATAAAGAAATTGTTTCCTGCAAAATCGATCGAAATATACTCCAGAAATTTCGAACCTCCAATTTTATTTCATTCTGGAAATTTTTAAGAGATATCTTTAAAAAAACTAAAAATTTCACAACATTCTTTAAATACTTAAAAATGCAGAAAGAAAATGCGTTCGGAAAAATACGTGCAAATATATAAAACATTGAAGATCTTTCGAATTCCAGAAATTCATACAGCAGTATATAAAAATAATGAACGATCGTTGAAATAATAGAAAAACTAAAGAAATAAAAAAAAGTTCTTGAATAAGTAAAAATCCATCGAAACACTGTTTTGTGGGAAATCCTGTAAAACACGTAATGTTTCATTATATTCAAATTCTAGATTTCGAAATTCTTGAAATGTATAGAACAACTATTATTATAAAAATAATAAAATTATGTAAAAAATACTAGGAAATTTTGCAATATTCTATTCTACTGAAAAATACGAATGGTTTCAAAAATACTGAACGATTCTTCAAATCGTAGAAACATTAAAAAAGTTTGAAAAAAAAAAAAAAAAAATGAAATGAAAATCTTCTTAGAAATTTTTTGCTGAAAAATCTTCTCAAATACCAGTAATTTATTAAACTTTCAATTTCAGAGCATGCAATTCTTGAATTCTATACATCAATGTACAGAAAAATAGTAGAAATTTTTAAAAATTCTAGAAAATCCAGCGACATTTTATACATACTGAATAGTACAAAAAGATTAAAAAATTCTGAAAATCTGGGTAGGTATTTAGATTCTTTCAAAAATCTATTAAATTTGCGAATGTTTTCTTGTGGCTAATATTGAATCAAATGTCATATTCAGAAATTTCGTAAACTTGAAAAAAGTATAAAAATTTGAAAAAGCCAATTGATTATTTTCTCAGGGTGAAAAAGTTCAGATTAACATTTTTAATTATAATAGAAATAAACAATTTCCATAGAAGAAAATCAGAAGTACGTTAAAATTGTATTTTTCAGCCTTAGTTTCTCGATTTTTGTTATTCACATTCAATTTCTTCCAAAAAGTAACGTGAAAGTAACGGAACGTTACTTTTTTCACCTTTGTAACGGTAACGCAACGCGTTACATTTTTTCAAGCAACTTTCCAAACCCTGTCTACAATGATCAATTTTGCAAAATTATTCTTACTGTGTGCTGCTGCTTGGTGCCTGGTGACACTATTGCATTCTCATAGTAGTGATGTGGTTGTTGCTGTCGACGATGGTCATCAGTACGAGGGGGAACTTGAGACTGCAATTGTTGTTGGGGTCTCTTCAATTTATCTGGCAAACTCGGTTTGGTTGATTTGGAAGCAGAGCGAGAAGCTACTTCTAGTCTCTGCTGCTGAAGCAGAAGAGCTTGCCCCGCTGTTGGGGGTAAGGGTGGGGGCGGTGGTGGGGGCGACTGCTGCGTTGGCAAAGTCAAAGTTGCCCTGTGCAGCATGTCATACCTTGATTCGATTCCTCCTGCAATTCACGATCCAGCATTGTTGTAACTATGAGCAGAAAGTAATGTTTCCAAGTATAAACAATTCCAACCTTGATTATTGTCATTAGCCATGAGAGGCAGCATCAAACTCGATCCTTCACTTCCTGAGGAAGGGACAATACCCTCCTGAGGCGTTGCTTCAAGATGTCGACTATTCGACTGTCGGTTGGAAGGATGATGATGATGGTGAACCGGATGATGGTGATGATGAGGATACAGTTGATTGTGATGATTGGTTGCATTCTTGGGAGAAGACAATCGCCTTGGAGGCAAAGGCGGGCTAGCCACTTGCATCGCTGACTTCCTTAATGCTGTTGGCGAATTTGCAGGACTCGAGTTGTTCATCGGCTCTTCCAATTCTTCTTCTTCCTCCTCCTCCTCTTCCTCTTCATCATTAGACAGCGAGTTTCCGTTTATCAACTCCATTATTGCCTACAAGAGATGATGATTCACATGATCTTCCGCTATGAAAACTGCCATATCTTGCTGCTCCTTTTGAATTTCTTTTAAGAAAATATCATGATGATCTCTTCCAACGGCGACTAAAAATTCCTGACTCACCTGTCTTGTCAAGAACGGCTGCAGCAGGTGCATTCTACTATGAAACATCTCTTTCTATGTTAAAACTTTTTTTTCGCCTGGGCTTTTACACACACACACACTCACACATCGAATTATATGTGCTAGGACAATGTATTGGCAGTGGTAGTAGTAGTAGTAGTAGTAGTAGTAGTAGTAGTAGTAGTAGTAGTAGTAGTAGTAGAAGTAGTATATTGGTAGCAGCAGCAGTCACGATCGCCTCGCGGAATTGGATAAGAGCATGCTTTCAATGATTTATAACCAACGAGACAACACTACCTACTGGAGGGTCCATTCAAAAATGCATCATAATCATCAATACCAATTGCTGCTGTGCACACATCTTTTTTATTACAAATTGTAAAATAAAAATGCAGTAGCAACTGTGTTATCTCCAACATGATGTAGCAATAATAATAATAATAATAATCGTAATAGTCATAATAATAATGTTACTATTGATGATGTTTGTATACAACACCACGCAGTCTTGTACTAAAAAGAGGGCCTTGATGAACATGGATGACGCGAGCAATAAGAAAGCAAATAACGCGCCGGTGCTGTGCATGGGACGGGGGTCTCGCGAGTGTACAAAAAGAAGACGAGGAAGGATTCGTATAATGATACATTAATAGTAACCTGTACAAAGCCATGCCACTTGATGCACGTGACAAATGATGAAAACTCGTGTTGCACAACTAATCGGCTAATCGTAACTTGGGCACAACATGCGCAATTCTCATTCTCGGCGTTTTCTTATATCATATTTTCCCATCAACATTTTGACGTCATAATGTAATTAATCAATGAACCTGACTTTTCTGTAACCAAGATGACGAATTTGTAAGTTCGCATTCGGAATTTTCCACGTGTCGCTAACCTACAAATCCGCCATTTTGGTTTCTACGTACAAAAAATTGAACCACCTCGATCGATTGTCATTTTTCAACACGTCGCTGCACATTTTGTCAATTTTCCTTGTTCGCCAAAAATGACAGCACTGGGTATTAAACTAGTCTTGCATGCGAAATGACAGCGGCAGTCAGCGCATTATCATCAGTTTTCGCACACTCTCAACCAATCGTGAAATTCGTCAGGCACGCAGGCACTCCAGCGCACGATATTTACAACAAAAAACAACAGCAACAACAACAACAACAACAACAACGCGGACAAACGGACATTTGCAAGGTCAGTAACTCAATGACAGTAACGATCGGTGGTGGCAATGACCAGGGTCGTCGAGGTCAAGTCATCAGATTATTTTTGGGTTTTTTGAAAACCCAGAAATGTGAAGAGTGTGAAGAATTTTATGATTTTTTTCGGAATTCACAAATAAAAAATATTAAGAAGACTCAGAAGGCTCAGAGAGGAAGGGAGATAAATAGAGAATGTCTTCTGAGTTGTCTTAATATAGCAAAAATTACAGATTGTAGATCAATTTAAAGCTAGGAAAAAGTTTGGATTAAAAGTGACGATAGTAAGTTATTGTTTAATTATTAACAAAAATTTTCTTTGATTTTCCTAGTTTAGCGCAATATGGATGGATGAACGTAATTTTTTTTATCAATATAAAAAAAATTGTGTTTTATGAATTCATAAAATTCAACAAGGGGAGGAGGTATTTCACTATAAAATTCTTCAATTATATTTTTTATTATAAAATAATTAATAAACTAATATAATGATACGTATAATATGATAAAATAATATAATAATAAAATACATATAATAATATAATTATCAAACTGTTTAATTGATTCTTCAAAACATACATTGTTTTTTTATTTTGCAATAGAAATCTGAAAAACTTAGATAGTATTAAAAAATCACAAAAAATCTTTCAAGTTAGACAAATTTTATGAAATTCGGAAAACTAAGAATAGTTTTTAATTAGTATTTAAATAGTTTCATTAACACTTATTTAATTAGTGTTTAATAAATAAACACTATTAATTAAACACTAATTAAATAAGTGTTAATTAAATTAACACAGAGATTTTGAGAATTTTAAAAAATGAAAAAATCATTAAAATTTTCGAAGACTGTCAATAATTAGAACATACTTGAAAAATTTGTGCAATTTCGGAAAAAACTCATAAATTTTGTCCGTAATGTATGCTACAATATTTCTTCACAATAATATGCATGTTTTTTATTTGTCGATACAAATTTAAAAATTTTGAAAAATAATGGAAAATTATGCAAAATCTTAATGAGTTAAACAAATTTTAATAATAATGTTGAATAATAATAATGTTAAATAAGAAAGTTTGTCTTACGTTAAAAATTTGTAACGATTGAAAAAAATAAAAAAATTACAAGACTATCAATAATTCTATCAAATTCGAAAAATTGGCGAAATTTGATAAGATATTCATAAACTCTGCAGATTGTGTCAATTATCATATTTCTTCGAAATATCAATGATGCTTTTTTATGTTTTTAATTATTATATATTGAAACACTTGAGAAGTCTAGAAAAAAAGACGAAAAATCTTATTAAGTTACACAAATTTGTAAAAAAATTAAAAAGGTTCTTATAATCTGTTTAATATCGAAATTTTGAAGGCATTAAAAAATAAAATTTAAAAAAACCACAACTACTTGAATAGTGGTTAATAATTCTAAAAAAATAAAAATAATTTTAATATAATATTAATATATATTTAATGAAAATAATAAAATAAAAATATGCGTAAGTATTTTTTTTTAATTTTTCTATAAAAATCTCAAAAACTTAAGAGGTCTTAAAAAATAAAGAAAAATCTTAATTGATAGAACAAATTTTCAAAAAATTTGTTAAGATATAATGAATTATATCATGTTTAAGAATTAAGAGATTTTGAAAAACTCAGAAAACGTCAGCAATCTCAAAGATTGTCAATATTGTCAATATTTCTACACAATTTGAAAAACTTGTAGAACTTCAGAAAATGTTCATTAAATTTGTATAAAATGAAAAATTTTTTTAATTAAATCAAACTACAGAAATAGCGTAACATTCATAAAATTTTCAAAATCAAAAAAAGGCTTATAGTATGGAAATGACCAATAATTTTCAAAATTTCGGCGAAATAAAAAAACCTCGAAAATTTTCAATGATACCAATAATTCTGTACGATTCGAAAACCTCTAAGAATCTCAGAAAATGTTCATGAATTTTGTAGATCATTTTTATTGGCATATTTCTCCAAAAAATGAATGATTTTGTAATTTTTTACAAAAATATGAAAAAAAACTTGAAAATTGTCAAGTAATAACGAAGAATCTGTATGAACTAAACAAATTTGAATTAAATTTGTAAAAACCTGAATAATTTATATCATGTTTGAAAAAATGCAAACATTTAAATAACATTGAAAATTTTCAAATTGTCAATAGTTCTACAAATTTGTAGAACTTTATAAAATGTTCATTAATTTTGTGGATTGTTTAAAAAATTCAGTATAACTACAGAAACTGTGTAATATTCTTGCAAGTTCAAAATCAAAAAATATCTCACATTACAGAAACGATCGATAATTTTGAAAATTTCAATAAAAATCTTCAACTCACCAAAATGTTCATACATTTCGTAAATAGCAAAAAGTTCGACAATTAGGCCTAATCAAAATTTGTAAATTCATGCATTTTCACGTAAATATTTTTGAGTATTCTACTTATCCAAAAAATTTCCTAATATATAAATACTTTTCCACATTTTCTACCACCTCTATTATTATACCAAACTACCCCCTCCCCCCTTTTTCCCTCTCCCAACGACCCTGGCAATGACAATACTGCAGTTGTAACAATGGCAACTAAAAATTCAAAACTATCCATTATAAAACGTTCCATATCATACTAAATCTAAGTATGTAATTGAAATCAAGCATGGATATCCAATGTCAAAGATGATGATGACGTAACAATGTCCACAAAATAAAAAATTATATATGTATGAATACTCTAAAACCTTCAATTATATAATGACGTCAAATATGCAAAGAATGTTGCGATAACATGAACAAGAAAACGAGCGAAATTGAACTAGGCCAGCAATGTATTCAATGAAACATGGGTAGAGAACTGGAATATTCCTACACATTACCAAAGAAAAAAGGTCTTGGTACGAATGAGATCGAGCATAAAAAAATACCGCGAAAATCGACCCTAGCAAAGATCCTAGATCGTCGTAACATTGTAGTAACACAGTGATAACATTGCCATCCGACCACATATTACAAAATTTTCTACAGTAAAAACTGTTCATATGTCCATACGACCATGTTACCACAATGTTACCACAATGTTACTACTATGTTATTTCAATGTTACAACAAAGTTATCACATGTAAAATCATTGTGACCATGTCACCTTTGCTAGAACGAAGACCCGGAGTAGAAAAAAATAGATAAAGAAAAATTCATGTAGGAAGGAGGGGGGGGGGGTTGGTGATGATGGTGGCTGTGACGATACTGAGTAGTGATCCTAGTCCGATACCTCGGTGTCGGGGTCGAGGTCCCTCGTGGGCGTCGACGAGTTACTGCTCGTTGGCTGAATACCAGGGCGATGCGTTCTGCGTGGATCGAATGGATCCACGACTATCTGCTCGGTCCCCTTAATTTCAGCCCGACAAAACGGACATCCTTGGCCCTCCGAGTCCTGCAACCAGCGATCACGTTCCTATTTCCTCATCAATGTGTGACTTAACTCATTTTAAATTCAAACATCAAGAATTCTAAATTAACTCTTCACCAAGTATCAAGGTCTAAGATCATACATTCAAAGCCTCCAAAAAGTGTTGCAGTAGTTAAAAAAAGTGAGTAGGAGTCCATACCACCTGCCATGCGGTGAGACAAGGCGTGCAGAGCAAATGGCCGCAGGGCTCTATCCTGACGTCCTTGTCATGTTCAGCACATATTTTGCACAATTGGAAGGTACTGCCCATTTCGCAGTAAAGTTCATACTGCTCGGCTGTGACCTTGATGTGCTCTTCTGGTGTGGGCTGCACTGCCCACGTGAGGTCTGGGTTAACGTTGCGCCCGTCAGGGTACAGGTAACTAGTAGCAACAATTGCCAAGTTTAGTTTCAAGTCTTCCTAACTTATGGTGCACGAATCATCAATGTCATGCAACGCAAAAAATAAACTCACAAGCCTTCCCGGTATCCATCGAGAAGAGCCTGACAGAGGCTCTTATTGTGAGGAATCGTCTGGAGGATGTCACCATCCGAGGTGACGTATCCGATGGCCCACTGGCCCAGCCTCGTGCAACTCAATCGGAAAACGTAGCTTCCCGGCTTGGAGATGCAGTATTTCTGCAGCCTGGCCTTGACCTCGTCGTAAGTCAGGAATGCTACGTATCCTGGATGCGTCACAGCCAGTATTTTCCAATTTCGCAACAGGGTCGACCACGGTTGGAACAACCTGAAGTGCGAAGAAGAAAAATGTTTTCTTTTTCTCTTACAATCATTATTCTAATGACAGCACATTATAGTCATAAGGCTGACAAGGGCTCACCGTGTAAATACGTCAAACTCGAAGTTTGAAATGTAGCCATTGCACGTGAGGTCTATCGTCGATTTCAGGGCCATTGCCTGCAGGCCCGAGCTTATGGGATGCACTTGGTTCAGCTCTTGCCGAAACACCTTCCATGGCACTAGTGTGCTGTAAACGTATGACTTGTTATAATTTTGTGGTATTAGGTTTTTATCGTTTGGAATTTGGTAACGATAATGAGTTTCAGTGTGCAATTAGAGAGTGAGTATATTATGATATCAGTGGCGGTCCCGAGGAGGGGGAAATTAGGGAAATACCTCCCCCCACCCAAAGAGCAGGATATATCCAATACTGATTGACAATGATTTAAGAAAAATTACTCAATTTTATGCTAAGATCATTTTGTAAATTAGGCCAATATAAATATATTCAATTTTTAAATACATATAGACATACAAATAAATTTATAGGAATGTCTTAATTTTTGTATATGTATGAATATGCTTTAATTGTACATTAAAATAACATAAACCTAGTAATTTCGGTTTTTATAAACTTTTTATAAACCCCTCATAAAATATCAGTATTTTTTATAAAATTGCACTAATTTTATAAAGTGACTTTACAAAAAGAGCAATGTCCAATAAAGTTTGCATCAGTTTTTATAAATTCACTTTATAAGATCTTTATAAAATTAGTACAGGGTGCGCCATTTCTTATGTCGGTATTGTAACATTGAATAACTTAAACATTTGACAACCGATTTACTTGACTTCACTTGTTTTGGAAACGTCAATTCAGTACAATTTCAACCATGTATCGCTTCACACCAAAAGAACGCGCTGAAATAGTTACTTTGTACATTGAAAATAGTCGTTCAGTTGTGTTAACTCAACGAGCATATCGTCGAAAATATCTTGGCAAACAGGCACCATCTGACAACACTATTCGTCGTTTGGTGTCGAATTTTTGTGACCACGGGACAGTGAAAGATCGCGAACAACCCGTTCATCAACGACCAAGACGTTCAAATGAACTGATTGAAGCTGTCAGAGAGAGCGTTGCCCAAAACCCAAAAGTTTCATATCGTCACCGCGCTCAGCATCTCGGCATCAGTGGAACCACTCTACGGCGCATTTTGAAAGATGATTTGCATTTGTTTCCGTACAAAATGCAATTAACACAAAGAATATTGCCTACAGATCATCCACGTCGCTTGGAATATGGACAAACAATCGCTCGAATAGTTGATACTGAACCTGATTTTTGGAAGCGAATTTTAATGACCGACGAGGCACATTTCAAACTTTCTGGAGGCGTTAATAAGCAAAATTGCCGCATTTGGGGAACGCAGAATCCACACGAGATCCATGAAACGCCATTGCATGACCAAAAAGTTACTGTTTGGGCCGGCGTTTGCGCCAAAACCATCATTGGTCCTTATTTTTTCAAAGAGAACCAAACGATCGATGGAAACCGATATCGGTGGATGTTGGCTCACTATGTCTGCCCACAAATGCGTGAAAAAGGTCTTGAAGATTACTGGTTTCAACAAGATGGTGCGACCTGCCACACTGCGAATCAAACAATCCAGTTTCTGCAACGAAAATTCCCTGGACGTCTGATGTCAAAAAGAGGCGACATTGAATGGCCACCCAGATCTCCAGATTTGACCCCTCCAGACTTCTTTTTGTGGGGTTATTTGAAAAGTAAAGTGTACGCCAGCAAGCCGCAGACCATTGAAGAGCTTAAGGAAAATATTCGTGCCGAAATCATTGCTATACCACCCGAGATGCTCGAAAAGGTAATGGAAAACGCCGCAAAAAGGGCATATTTTGCTGTGAACAATAAGGGCGGCCACTTGATTGATGTTGTGTTCAAAAACTAGTCTAAATAAATTGTAAAGGACCAAACTAAATAAAAATACCTCATTTACAGAAATCGGTTGTTTTTTTTTCAAGTTATTCAATGTTTACATGCCGACATAAGAAATGGCGCACCCTGTATAATCAACAAAATATCAATATTATCATGTCTTCTTTGATGTTAATACAATATAAGCTATTTAAATTTGTGCGCTTAAATTGCTGTTTTGTACGCAGGCGCGGACAAAATTACACTGTCATGGCGCGCTTCAATTCGGGCCATCTCAAACTTCGGTTTTAGGCCAATCCCATCATATTGTTGGCGAGAAATTATCAGAAAAGGAACAAAAGTACTTTCTTTAATCAATTATGATGCTGTATATTTGTATATTGCTCTAAAAATTACGATTTATTAAGTATCAGCAGTGACAACATTGCCATAACCTCAAAAAGACATTGTTTCGTTGTTTCGATTGTTTCGTCCGTTCAAGCGCGCGAAATTTGAAAATGGTATTATTTCAGTTTCTTCCATCTTAAATGAAATAAGCGTTTTGCTCTTTAATTATCATCAAAATATATAATAATTGAATATGTTAATTATGATATATCAATTATAATATGTTTATAATATTTATTATATTATATCAATTAGAATATTTTGATTATTATATATCAGAATATCAAAATATTCACTCATACGCACAGTTATTTTTAATTTATGTCACCGTATATATTTAGATTATTGTTTTAATAATTGTTTGCATGAATTCTAAATAAACTGCGCGCGACATACTACACTCCAGCCAAAATCAAGCACTAATATATAGATTGACACAACTGGACACAGCTTGTCAGATCGACAACTTTGTCGATAAAATCGCATTGTTCTGCATTGTTTTGTGCCGTTCTGTTTTATCCAACTCGAGTACCACTGCTAAATTGTTATTTATTCCTAATAAACACAATAAAAATACGTAATTTTTTCCGGAATCAATAAATTAATCATTTTTACTTATTTCCGCAACCGCATGACCACAAAACGTCACATCAGAGGCAAGGAAAAAAAAAAAAAAAAAAAGTTATAGTCGTAACTTCGTCGAACGTAACGACTATCTTACGACGATTAATCGTCGTACTATAGTCGGATTTTTTCCACCAGGGTTGTATTACAGATTCCTTATTTATCATGCTCACCGCGCGCGGTGTCAGAAGAGTTGTGTTTTGGCACACTCAATTCTGTGGCTTCCCACCATAACAGAGAAAGTCACACATGCCATAACGTTCAAAATTTCATCAGAATATCATGTAAAATGAGCCTAATAGCATAAGTGACTTTCTCTGTTATGGTGGAAAGCCACAGAATTACGAAAATTGTTTTCTAAAAAAATTCATAAAATACCTTGAAACATGAGTACATAAATAGGCTCCGAGTTTTTTTGATAAAATTGTTTTGTTATTCTAGAAATAAATCTTGAAAACGCCCTTTATTTCTCGAACGCAAATGTATATAATCCCTTAATAGCGACGGCAAAATCCGCCCGGACTTTGTGATATGTCTATGCTTCGATCGCAACTACACGACTACAACGTTCGTCATTCCTCGGCATTATTCGGCATTGTTCGGTCCCGTTCGGTTACTGCGTTGTTTACAATAATCAACTGTCAAAAACAACATTTATACACACGTATAAACTCGCCGAAAAGTCATCGTGTTTGTCAATAAATGTCAGTTTTCGCTCCCGCTTCGTTCAGTTTTATCAAAACCTCCTCAATATTCAACAAATACTTGGCTTTCACACGATCCCTCGTATCTTCGAGTGGAAATTCACGAGGGCTTTTTTGCCGATTCAGTGAGTGACGACACCTCCATTAATAAATTTTTTTCTCCTCATAACTTGTTGTAAAAATGAACATCGCAAAAAAAAATTTTCAACATGAGAAATCGATTTCATGTGCGCACATACACAATGGTATGTAAAGCAGAAAAAAAAAGAACTCGAGTTGTCCTTGATACATCGCTAAAATAATTATCATCACGCAAGTCTCGAGTTTTTTTTTCAGTACATATATCTACGAGAAATTGTTTTCAGTTCGTGAATATTTGCGTATTGTTCTCTACATGACCCAAATTGTATGTACGTAATATAAATATAGCTATACGTAAAATAAAAATATTTAAATAATTTACTTTAATTTTCAATTATTCGAAATTAAGCTCCCGGGGTTAAATTATTTATTATATTCAAATATCTACTGTATATAACCAACTGCTGTAAAAAAATAAATTAATATCAACAAATTAATATTTTTAGGAAATATGAAAAAATTATTAATATGGATAAAATGTTATTTGATTCAATATTATCATTTATTCATTTTTCATTGTTCATTTTACTAATGTTTGCGAATAATTGTTTACAATCATTTTCCACTATACATTCCATATGAATACACATATATTATTTATCATTTGTGTACGTAACATAAATATAAAAATACATAAAATAAATACTTGAATAATTCTGTACAACTTTTTTTTGTATGATGCAACTAAATGTAAATTTCATCGTACCATACTATACCCATAAATTATTCAAAAATTTCTAAAAATGTTCAATATATTTACCTTACCCCCCCCCCCTTACATATTTCATGAAATAATTATTTATAATAATTGCCATAGCATTTTACGTCAACAAAAAATAGCACTTTTATTTTGAAGTGCTTTGTTAGTGATGTCAAACATTTGGCTACCTTTTCATATAAACTTTTTGAACAAAATTTGTTGATAAGACTGAGCCATAAACTGCACTAATAAACAAAATGTTAAAATTTGTCATTTATAATAAAATTGTATAAAAAAATTAACTAGTATTGGATTGAAATTTCTAAATGATTATTTTAATATGAATAATGTTTATTATAAATGATATGAATATGGATAACTATTCATTATTTATTTTTCTTCATATTACCAATTGCTATAAATTTTTAAATAATCTGTAGAATAAATTACTTTAAAGATTCACTATAAATATTTGAAAAATATATTAGTTTGGTGAATAACTAGAATGATTTGATACTTATTGTTAATGATTATTAATTTATTCTATTATTCTAATTCCATATGATTTATTAAATTTATATCGTTTCAAGAAAATTATACAAATTCATAATAGAAAAATTACGATGTATGATCGATTACAAAACAAAATGAATAACAATGGGAAAATAAAAGACTTTTTTTGAATTACGAAGAATTCCTATCAAAATTACAAAAATTGTTATTATAACAGATAATATACACGATTTCAGATTATTGATTTATTTTTATTTTTAATTCTTTCAAATCTATGCTATTTATGATACAATTATGTTTGAAAAATTACTATAAAAGTAAATAATAGAAAAAATCACTGTATATAAATAACTACTATACAAAATTCGAAAAAAATTAATAAATGTAAAGAATTGCTATAAAATATACAGAAAATATTTCTCTATAAAATGTGTAGCTATAATTAAATAAAATTTGATTATATAAATTACTAGCTGTCACCCACAGGCTCTGCCCGCGAGTTCCAAGTTCGCCCTCAGTCCTTTTCGCCTTCGGTTTTTGGATTGAGAATAGTTGTACACAAATCAATAAAGTAAACATAGTTATTATATGCCAATTTTTCGGTATGATTTTATTTTATTATTATTATACTTGCAAAAACTTTTAATTTGTTCAAACGGATAAGGTTAAAAAGAAGATATAACACAGAAATAACATAAAAATATATGGAGAATATAAAATTGTTATGGATTTAATGCTGTGGGATAAACAATGTTTTTGGTCATGTTGTTGGGAGCGTAAATTAAAAGGTTTTCAGGACTGCCAACCCTCGAGCAGGCAACGTAAAATTGTCCATGAGAGAAACAGGCATTTTCCAATTTGATTCCTGCTACTTTTAAAGATTGTCCTTGGGCTTTGTTGATTGTCATGGAGAAAGCTAATTTGACAGGAAATTGAAGACGTTTAAAATCGAATGGCATGTCTGAAGGTATTATTGGGATGCATGGTATAAATATGTCCTGTTTCTTGAAAGGACCAGTCAGTATTGTTGCTTCTATTACATGTGGAAGTTACTGCTTAACTGCGGGTCTCGTTCCATTGCAAAGTAGAGGGGGATCCAAATTTCGTAGCAGAATAATTGGCGACCCAATTTTGAGCAGTAATCTATGTGGAGGAATGCCAGGTGGTTCCAAACAGTTGAGAAATTCAACAGGATAGTGTACCGCTTGTTCCTCATCTATGACTGCGTCAATTGATGTGTATATTGTGGCGCTGCCTGGCATGCTCTCTTGAATTTGAGCATAATCATACCAAAAAATTGGCATATAATAACTATGTTTACTTTATTGATTTGTGTACAACTATTCTCAATCCAAAGGCCAACCAAAGGCGAAACGGACTGAGGGCGAACTTGCAGAGCCGGCGGGTGACAGCTAGTTTAATTTATAAAATTTGTTATTTATTCATATTCGTTCGCAACAAATATGTTCAAAATTGGTGATAAGAAATAATACATGAAAATTTTTTAAATTAACTCATCGTGAGAAATGTAATTTTTTTATTAATTGGAATTTATTCAAGATTTGAGGAACATTGGTGGAACGGTTCGATAGATACGCTTAATTGGTAGGTGGGTGCGTTGGTGGAAAGCGAACAGGACAATATATAGCTTAAAACGATACTTGCAATTGGACCAATGGTTTTGCAAAGTTTAATAGAATTTAGTCAAGATTTGGGGAAGATTGGTCGAACGGTTCGATAGATACACTTAATGCGTAGGTGGGTGCGTGGGTGGAGTGCGAACAGGACAATATATAGCTATAAACCATCCTTGAACCTAGACGAATACGTAATGCAAAGTTTCATTAAATTTGATTCAGCGGTTCAAGAGTTATGGAATCATAGATAGATGGAATAGATAGATAGAAACATGATAAATAAGTTGTTATTTATTATGAGCGAACGACAATAAATAAACGTCCCAAACAACATGCAGTTTCTCCGCGCAACAAAAAGAAAGCACTATGCAAAGTTTTGTGTTGATCAGTTGCGGAATGTAGACGGTAACTCCAAATACCGAACGGACATTCTGCTTTATATATATAGATTTCTCATTCTTTGAAATGTTATATAACTAATGAAATTTTTATGACTACAATAGAATTATAAAAATTTTCATAACCCAATGAGTATAATATGAAATTAATTAGTATTTTAATTACTATATTTTATTCCATTCGGCGTAAGTCCGTTGAAACTTGCTTAAAATAAATAAATAAACTAGTGTAACAATTTACGAGGAAAACTACAATATTTATTGTTGTAAAAGATAATTAATAGTTTATTATCATCCATTCATTATATTTTGAATTCTCATTTCATTTTATCAATAAAATTATTATTATAAACATTCCATGATTTCTTGTTATTTAAATTTTGTATCATTCAAAATTACTTATACAGTACGACCTCTCGATAGGGCGCCATTCTGTCTTTACTCGCACTCATGAGGCGTTAATGGGAATAGAAAAAGAAAACCGACGCCCTATCCAGAGGTCGTACTGTACATAATGTTACGATAAGAATAATTAATGTAGAAAATTATTATGAATTATCAATTGCTGTGATAAAATAAATAACAATGAAAAGAAAAATAAATATTCTTAATTATTATTAAAATGTAAAAATCGTTTAAATGAAAAATAATTTATGCAATATAATACCATTATGTTATTTTATTTTTTTTCGTGGAGGAACAGTGCTTCAAAAAATATAAAAATAAAATAACTGGAAATTCCCGCTTTGCCAGCAAAATGTTTACTTCGCTGTCGCGATTTTTTTTTTTTTTTTTTTTTTTAATTCAATAAAGCAAAGGCAGATTCAGAATTTTATTTCAGCTAGAGAACTGAGAAAAAAAATCAATAATTTTTACTTGGTATCTCTTGAATAATCTAAAATTTTTTACTTAAAAATTGCGAAACGTTGGAATATTTGACTTTTCAGTATTTTTTTTTAGCAAGTATTTCGTCTTGTATAATTTATTAAAAAATGAAGGTAATTGCGTAAATTTGGTTATTCAAAACACCGGAAGGTATACAAAAATACTTAAAAAATTCATAAAAAATCAAAGCCAGTTCTGTCTCAGCCAATTCCATCCCTCGCCTCCGACTCGGGCAAAAACCTTCCATCTCGCCAAAATTCGCAATAGCTTCCAAGCACGAAAATAACTATTTCATAACCCAACCTAACCTAACCTAACAAGAATTAGCAAGTATCGAGTTGGCGACGATTCGTGAATTTATTCTTTGTGTCCTTCAAAATGATTCATACACTCGTAAAAATTTTGCTTATAAAAAAAAATTAGATTAGAAATTTGTTAAATTTGGATAAAATTTCTTTTGTTTTCGTTAATATTCAACTTTAGAAATATCATTTTATTGAAAAATTCCTTTATTGCTCATTTACCAAAAACAGATAAAAAAAGAAAACGAAACAATCGAGAAAAAATGAGTTTTGTTTTAAAATCCGTGAAATATGTACCTGGCACGTTGTTACTATCATTCCAACGAAATTTTTCAGGAATGATAACTTTCTTTAATCATTTCTTGTAAACACGACATTTTAACTAAAGTAATTTGTTTTTTTTTTCTTTTTTGTTTATGAATAGTATCTACAGGCAAGACCAACAAAATGAGTGGTAATCAAGATTACAAATCGGCCACTTCGATCTATGACTTCACAGCCCGATCCATCAAAGGGGAGGAAGTGCCTCTGTCCAAGTAAGATGAAAATGATGCAAGGTTTAAAAGTAACAAATCACTTCAACAAATTATATTTTAAATCATCAATATTAACGAAATTTCTGTGATAATGTTGTACAGTTTGTGTACAACATGATAAGATGGACATTTTTTAAACAGGTTGATTATTGGATTCCTTTAAAGTTCATCTCAACTGGAACAAACATGAATAAATTTGGAAAAATTGAAGAAAATAATAGTACATTATGTAGCAAGGGGCAGAAGTGACCTTTTTACGGCGAGGACCGCACCCATTGGCCCGAGACGTAAAATGGTTCTGCCCCGTGCTACATATACTATTTTTTGTGAAAATGGCTTGATAAGCCGTTTTTCATTCTATGAAGCAAAACGGAAGGGGCCCATTATTGATTCGATGCAACTATCGCAGTGAGTTGAGAAATAGACGAACAATAAAAATATTTTTTATATATAGACAACCTACCTGGAATTTACACTTATCTCTTTACGTTCATTCAGCGTGAGTAAGCATGGTTTAGCGTTATTTTGGAAGGAATTTCAAAGAAAAAATTTGTTGTAGGAAAAATAAGAAAGTAACGTTTAAATTTGTTAAGGACACAAAATATATATCTGTTGATATTATTTACTCAAAATTCAACTGAAATATTTATTAAATTTTCAATCTTGGATTTCTAGAGCATCAGATTCTACACAGTTGTACATTGAAAGTGTTATCAAAAATATTTTTTAGTTGTATAAATACTTGAGGAATATTTCAGAATCAATTTTTTGAAACTCTGTGAAACTAACTGAAAATAACTACCACCAATTGTTTTTGCGTGGCGACAGATTTTGATTCAAAGAAATTAAGTGAATTCTTATCTCTCATGACACTACATGTCTCGAATTCCAACAAAGGCTCGGACAAAAGTCATTTCCGGTAGTCAATCTGTCGGAAAATTTATCTCGGTTTTCGGTCGTATACCTGCGCTTGGGAGGATCTTACGCGATCTAATCAAAAAAACGAGCTGGGCTTGCGCAGTGATTCAAACACTTTTAAACCTTGTTTAGGCGATTTAAAATACACTTTTAGGCACACTTGTCCCCACCACTTCTTCATAGACCAGTTTCTATGTATTTTAAACCCACTGCTTTCACCGATAAATAATAGGCATCTTCAGTTTTGCTGAATAGGCATGAAAAACGGCTTTTTAAAGCTACTTTCACAAAAAATTATTTTTGGAAATGTTCATTTTCTGTTTAGATATAAGGGACATGTTTGCTTGATTGTCAATGTGGCCTCAAAATGTGGTCTAACTGAGACTAACTACAAGGAGCTCAACGAGCTGTACGATAACTATGGCGAGTCGAAAGGCAAGTCACCTCAATAGAAATATAATACTGTCAACATTTTTCCCAAACTCACATTCAAATAGCAATTGTACTTTACGAAACTATTTACTCGCCAGTCAGGTGTGGTAATGAAATACACACGTGACACACAAATATGGGTGCAACGTCCATATAGGTTTGCTAGTCAACTGTTGTTAACATAACGAGTGCTATATAAATACATACAACACCTTGAGGAGCAATATTCGATATTGTTAGAGGATTATCTTAATTTTAAAGACATATAAATTAAGTTTTTTCATGGATCAAATGTGAATGTATATTATATAAAATGTGCTGACACTAATCGTTACATTGGAATTTGATTTATGATAACAAGTATTGCTACAAAATTTATTCATTTTGGTTGCAGGTCTACGCATTCTAGCCTTTCCATGCAACCAGTTCAATGGCCAAGAACCCGGTGACAGCGAGGAAATTTGTAACTTCATCTCGCGCAAAAATGTAAGAAAACTGTCAACATATCAGCCAGTGTTGTACAAATTAAAAATTTTTCTTTTCATTAAAAAAATTCTTAGAATTTGATATATTCAAAGCTCAGTATAAATAACAGAAATGATAATAAACGTTCTCGAACACAGGTAAAGTTCGACCTGTTCGAGAAGGTAGATGTCAACAAGGACAGTGCTCATCCCTTGTGGAAATATCTGAAAAAGGAGCAAGGAGGAACTTTGTTGGACATGATCAAGTGGAACTTCACCAAGTTCATTGTGAACAAGGAAGGAAAAGTCGTCGAGCGACACGGGCCCAACGTCGATCCCAGCAAACTGGCGAGCCACCTCGAAAAGTACTTTTAGTTCTAAGAACAGCACAATTTCTTAACCTCATATTAAATATCGTTCTTTGTGAAACTGCACGGCAATAATTGTGTACCATGTTGATAAAAAAATATCAATAATAATGATTGTATTGGGAAAAAAAAAACAGTTTATTACACTCGAAACTCAGATTCTCTTGAAGGCAAGAAATTCCGAATTTTGAGGGTATCTTTCACTCGCACTGACCTGTTGCCAAATCGCTCCTTCCAAAATTCAGCCGCGTCTGACTTGGTGATGCGGAATTGGTCACCAGCGAAGAGGCCATTGGGGAAGATGGCCTTGAGTTCGGAGAGCATGTGGCTGAAGACGAGACTAAGCTTGGTGAGGTTGCGGCGATAATGGGAAGCTTCGTCGAACATCTTCTCTTTGCCTTCTTTGAAGAGTTTGATGGCCTGCTTGCACTTTCGCATGAGGTTGTTGATGAAAACACTGAAGTGCTCATTGGCGTGTAGCACGTGCATGCGTTCTTCGTATTTACTGTAAATGAGGCGCAGCCTCTGGTACGTGTCCGGCAGTATGTCCAAAATAAAAGGTGGAGAATTCTTTAGATTCATCCTCTGGTGCTGGCACAGCTTCACCACTTTGTCCATCAGCTTCCATGTTTTGTCGAGCATCCTCTTATCCGTCGACATACGTGGTGGCGTTATCGCTTCAGCAAATCTCCCCTGGAGCTGTGAATTCAGCAAAGACACAACCATTTATTTTCATTTTTTGGGTAGAAATAACTACTGTACGAGGGG
Organism: Platygaster robiniae; assembly: GCA_028476575.1. NCBI lineage: Eukaryota > Metazoa > Arthropoda > Insecta > Hymenoptera > Platygastridae > Platygaster > Platygaster robiniae. The sequence continues at coordinate 2,164,766 of CM052022.1, forward strand.
GGACCCAAAAGTAACGGGAATTAGGTGGTGGGGGGACCGCGGAGGGGGGGATCGGGTTCTCCACTGGTTCTCTTCCAAGCTGCTACTCTCCCAAGTCAGTGTGCAAAGTTCATTTGCTGTGAGTGCATTCGTTCGTCCGTAAGAATTTTTCTAGTGAAACGACTTTTTCCGTTTCGGCGAAAACGTGAAATGGCTGAGTGCGGAGAGCAACGCGCGGCTGTAAAATTTTGTTTTTTGTTAGGAAAAACACCCGCGGAAACCCTTGTGATGCTGAAAACAGCTTATGGGGATAATGCTTTGAGTAAAACGCGTGTGTACGACTGGTTTTCGCGTTTCAAGAATGGAGAGATGTCAATAGAAGACCAACCTCGTTCTGGGCGCCCCTCGACTTCAAGAACGGACGAAAACATTGAAAAAATCAACACTCTTGTTCATGAAGACCGTCGCCGAACCATCGATCAACTTTGTGAGATGTCTGGATTGTCATGGAGTTCAATTCAGAGGATTTTAACTGAAGATTTGAGCATGAGGAGGATTGCAGCCAAATTTGTTCCTCGCCTTCTCTCCGACGATCAAAAGGAGCGTCGACTTCAGGCCTGTCTTGAGCTGCAAAATCAGTTGGATGAAGACCCAGATTTTTTTCTCAAGGTTATAACTGGCGATGAATCATGGTGCTATGGCTACGACCCCGAAAAAAAGCAGCAATCAAGCCAATGGAAGACACCTCTCTCGCCTCGTCCAAAAAAGGCACGCCAAGTGAAGTCCAACATCAAGACATTGCTCATTTGTTTCTTCGATTGCAGAGGTATTCTGCACGCAGAATTTGTTCCTCCAGGCCAAACGGTCAACCGACACTTCTACTTGGAGGTTTTGAAAAGGTTGAGGGAGAACATCCGGAAGAAAAGAGCGGATCTTTGGCGCACAGGAGATTGGTTCTTCCACCACGACAATGCACCTGCCCACACAGCGCTGTCCGTGAAGAAATTTTTGACCAAAAACGGCATGACACCGATTGTTCACCCCCCCTATTCACCGGACCTTGCCCCCTGTGACTTTTTTTTGTTCCCTAGACTCAAAAGGGACATGAAAGGAAAACGTTTTGGGACTGTAGAAGAGGTGAAACAAAAATCGCTGGAAGGTTTAAAAAACATTGAAAAAAATGAATTTCAGAACTGTTTTGAACACTGGAAAAAAAGATTGAACAAGTGTATTACAGTCAATGGGGGTTACTTTGAAGGTGATAAAAATTGTGTGTGAAAAAATTTGTCAATAAAAAAGTTGTAACACAATTCCCGTTACTTTTGGGTCCCCCCTCGTATCTACTAAAGAGGATGCAACACATTTTTTTGAGAATTTTTCAGCTTCACAGAAGGTTCTGAAAAATTCTAAGGCTTGTTAATATTGCTATATAATTTTGATTATTTGATGTCGATTCATTGAATAGATGAGTTACTAGCCTGGAGATACAAAGGGTATTAAATAATACGATTGCTGCAATCATTTTGCAAATTGCGAAATCAATCAATTTCGAAAATTCCTCATCCAAAATATCAGGATCACAAATCTTTTTTGATCAAAGATTTCTGTTCCTAATTAATTGGGTCTATTCCTGTAACCATTTTACATTCATTCATTTATTAATTTTTTTCAATCTTTCATTTTGCAATTAATTCAACGAAAAAAAATTTTACCGACAATTTTTTATAAATTGAAAGCACTGAATAACAATGGTAAAACAAAATTTCACTATTTATCAACACAAATTTATAAGTTTGCAGTCAATTCGGTTTTGGATGCAAAATATTCACATTTATAAAATTTCTCATCCAAAATATAAAAAAATCACTAGTTATTCTGATCTCCAAAATTTTCATTCTTTATTGAATCCTAAACCATAACTTGTATGATTTTTTTTCTTTCTTGCCTTTGTTTTTGACTTTTGTTTTGTAGTAAATTCGAAAAAAAAAAAAATCTTTATACAAAATTTTACGAGATTCAGAAATAGAAACAATTTATTCGTAAAAAAACTTTATTTTATAAGAACTTTGACTTTGTTTAAAAGTCCTTAGATTGACTTGAAAAATCAATTGACACACTTTCACTGAACACCGGGCACAGAAAAAAAAAGGTTAAAAAAATGTAGATTTTAGTTGTTGTAGACTGCAATGTAAAATTACAGCATTTTTTTGCAGTTAAATTGAAATTCATTTCAGAAAATTTTAACAATGTTATTCCTATATATTTCCGAATTTCCAAAATATTGTAATTGTTAGAATTATAATGCATCTAATAGAATCATAATAATACAATTATATAAAAATAATACTATATAATATACACATAAAATAAATATATAATAAACAATAAATAATCGTGTATTGTAAGACTAATAATGATAATAATAATAAATAATACTAAAGAATTAATTATATAATAATATATATTTATATAATAAGTATCATATAATTAATCAATATTAATAAATAGATCGAAACTCGCATTCTTGAGCATCGAATTTACCAATCTATGAAAATATTAGAAATCTATATGAATTCTTCAAGGTTTTTTATATACTTCAAAAAAGCAGAAAATACCAAAATCTCTTAATAAATTTAAAAAGTATGTACACATAATTTTTTTAAAATTTATAAAACCCTGAATACTAGAGAATATATACATTAATATTAATACAACTCTAGAAATTATCCTACAGAAATTCATATAGAAAGCAAATTAAATACATCCAATTCAATTTATACGATATATACAATTCAACATTCTTCCTACCGCATAAATACTAAAAAATAAAAGTATAAAAAATCTATATATTCAACTACTCAAACTGTTGAAAGTTTCCATACTATAGCATCAAATTCTAGAAATCTATGGAGCATTTTATAAAAATACTAGATATATACGAAAGTAGCAGAAAAAACTGCAAAATTTGGTAAATAGCATACTATACGAAAATTCAAGAAATCCATAGAATATTTCAAATCTGTGTTGTTTTTTTTCAACTTCTTTAAAAATCTATCAGAATATAAAAATTAAATATAAAAAATCAAATAAAAATTATCACAGTCCACAATATTATATAAAAATAATAAAAAGAACCAGAATTATAAATTTTCTATAAAAACCCTATTAAAAACTTTCACATCATGTATTTTCTAATAGATCAATTGACCCAGAAAATTAATTTACAAATTTTTCTGAAAACTGAGCAAATAATAAAAAAAACTATAATAGACTAAAAAGGTAAAAAAAACGTATAACTTAGATGTAATAGACAGCAATGTAAAACTACAGTTATATATTTGCCATTGGGTTAAAATGAATTTTAGAAAATATAAAATATCTAATATTTCAAAATACTATACTGATCTTATGAAAGAATTTCGAAAATGCTCAAATTGCTAGAATATTAATACATCTGATAAAATTATAACGCAACTATGATATAATAATATGATCCAATATAAACATTGAATAAATACGGAAGTGTTAATTAAAAAATAATAAATAATATATAATCATTATCAAAAAAATTATCTGCAAATAATAATAAATTAAGCAATATGAGATACAGTGTATACAATGGATGATATAATAGTATTTAAATATATAATAATTACTATTACTATCAATATATGTATCACATTATTTTCCAGGAAATTTTCTGTGAAAATATTTCCCTAATTTTCAGAAATCTACATTTTATTATGGGAGGTAATTTCAAGTAATAAAATCAAATGTTTGCATCAAATCTTCTAAAAATCATTCCAATTACTTCGAACCATCAAAAATTTTCAATGTAGCAAAAAAAATTATAATATCCTCGTAAATTATTACCTTTGAAAAAAATCACTACGTTTCCTAGTCCATTAATTAACCCAGAAAATGACTCTACAAACTTTTTCTGAATACTATCATCTCATCTCAAAAAAATAAATTTGCAAAAGATAGGGGTGCACCGAGCAAAAATTTTTAGGAGTTATTCAGAAAAAAAATTTATATATTCTTAAAATATTTTAAATATTTGAATCATCAAATTTTTCTTTCATGTATGACAATCCTCAATTTTGTGTCTTGAATTCCGTTGAATTTCAATGCTTTTTAATATGTTAAAGAAATAAATAAATAAATACGTGAAGTTAAAGCAAACACGTACTATTTGAGTAATGGGATGGTAAACAAAAATTTGGTTTTCAATGTTAAATTTTGTACTCAAATACTGCAAAATTTCAAAAATTTATCAGAAGTTTTTCTAAAAGTGTCAAATACATAAAGGACATAAATTAGGAAATACATGAAATAGGGGCAAACGTGTACTTTTTATTGCTTGTAAAATACATACAACAGCGATAGAAAAATCCGGAAAAATTCGGTTTCGAACGTTACATTACATACTCAAACTCTGCCAAGTTTCAAGCATAAATCACAAGTTTTTCAAGGGTTATCAATTTTTGAGCAAAATATATGAAAATTTTTTTTCAGTATCTTGATAGATTTCAAGGCCCAGATGGAAAAAAATTCCAACATTGCCACAATAAGTAACACCCTACTTAAAGAAACAAAACGCAAACTTGGTTGTTAATCTTCATTTTCGGTTTATATATTTCGAATTTAAGGAGGGTTTTCGACCCTCAAACCCCCCCACTGCCAAATGAAAAAATAATTTTACAAATTTCACCTTTTGAAAAATAGAGCCAATATGCCCGCGGCTGCTGGCCCCAGACGTGCCGGAAGACGACGACGACGACAGCATTTTCTCGTTTCCTGGATCAAATGATTTTCTCAAAAACCCGAGCATTGGTGACGACGACAGTTGTTGGCAATTTTCCGTCGTCCTATTTCCCGTCGCAGCGACGTCGACGGCATCTCTCGACTTGTGGTTTAATTCATCTATGTATCTCGCTCATCTCCTCGAGCACCACTTGAACTCGATCCAATACGACGACGACGACGAGGGCGAATCGAGATCATCAATCACGACGACACCATTGTCAACTTTCCATCAATTTATCTTTATCCCGTTTTATTTTTCGCGATTACAGCCCGAGTTCTATTTTGCACGTATTTATTCAGTTTGACAGATTTTGACAGGTATTTAACTGTGACAGTTGTAATCGATGACAATTTGAATTCACAAACACAACACACACCGACATGTTTGTGCAATGTTGCGCATGTGTGTGTGTATGACGCGCGCAAATTTAAAATGGCGCGAAGTTTGAATTGAAAAAACGAGATTATTTTGCACTATTTTGCACGTGTTTATTCAGTTTGACAGATTTTGACAGGTATTTAACAGTGGCAGTTGTAATCAATGACAATTTGAATTCACGAACACAACACACACCAACATGTTTGTGGGATGTTGCGCATGTGTGTGTGTATGACGCGCGCAAATTTAAAATGGCGCGAAGTTTGAATTGAAAAAACGAGATTTACGCACTTCCGGAACGATTTTTTGAGGAGCTCTGTTGTTTTCAGAATTGATATATATCAGTTATTTTATTATAACTTTTTCGTTTATTTATATCTATATATGATGATTATTAATTCACACAACACATACAAACGAGTTTGTGCATTATTTTGCATGTGTAACGCACAATTCAAAAATGGCGCGAAATTTGAATTTACGCACTTACGGAACGATTTTCTGAGGAGCTTTGTTATTTCCAGAATTGATCTATATCAGTTATTTTATTATGATTATTTTTTTATTTATATTCATATATGATGTTCATTAATTCATACATTGAATTTATAATCATTCCTTTTTTTTTTCTTTAGTTAATTTCAAATCCAATTTCATTTTTATATTTTTGCAATTTTCTCATTTCTCATTTCGAAAATTACAAAATCAGTAATTGTATTATAATATATTAGATTCCTTTTGATTTGCTTGAAACTATAATAAATTTGAATCACGTACAATAATTGTAACTATGTGAAATATTTATAATTAGATATAAGGTGAAGTTAATTATTGGAAAGGTAATGAATAATATTCAATTATTTTATAAATATTGAAAAATTTGATAACAAATGTTTCATAATTTCACAAATAATACAATGATCAAGATTTCTCACTTATATTTAATTATGATTTTCAATTCATTGAACTTTAATTATCTTCAGTGAATAATATAAGTAGTGAATATGTAATTAATTACAAATATTTTTTTTATAATTAACACTTGGATGTAGAAACAGGAAAAAAATAAGTAATGATGTACGCACTTATTATGTATTTACACATCATTTTATTCGAGTCAACGAATATAACACAATGCACTTGAGAACTTGATGACGATAAAAACCATCGAATTTCATTACAAATAATGATATAATTAAGCACGTTCGCTGCACAAACATTTCACACAATCAATGATTCTATATAATTTATCAACAGTATTTTTTGCAAACATACAAAAAACAACAACAAAAATAGCCAACAAGTAACAATTAACAAGTTCATTTATGACGAGTGTGTGCTGCAAATCTGTGTATGTGTGTGTATGTTTTTTTTATAACTATTTAGGCAACAAATTGGCTTTACAGTACGTGTCCCCAAAGAAACACCACATTTTTTCTGCCACAGTCGTGAAAGGAATTCAAGGTTTCAGTTTCCAAAACGACACTTTTGCATCAAAGACGATTTGAGAGCAAATTTTGTGCAAGTGTTGCATAAAAGTTTACACAAAATTTGAATAATCTTTGTACAATCTGTGATCTTAAGAATGGTAATTGTCCACTTGAGGCCAGAAGATCAGATCTCAGACGAAGCACCACTTTTAGAACGAAAATTGAGGGCTTCTGCTTTCAACCATCTCAGCAACATAAAGAATCAATTTGAAAAATCTGCATAAGTTCACTACTTGATTAATTATGATAATTTTTTTCATATAGATCAATGTCAGGACTTGAAGTTCTGATGTAAATATCAAGCATCGAAGCAATGTTTTAGTAAAGGTAAAATTTCAAAAATAAAACAGTGAAAAATCTTCAAAAATTAATTTTTGTATTAACAATACTAATGACTGATAACAGTAAAAAAAATTATAATAAAAGTGAATTAGGGTGTTACTTTTATAATACCAACATTTTCCAGGATGGTTTCGTACGTGTGTATAGGTGTGTTGGTGTACACTATAAACTCGGATTCTCTTGCACAAGGTTTTTTTTTTTGAACCTGGAATCTCTTGCTAATTTAGACTCGATTATTCTGCTTCTTCTCTTTTGATTTTTTACCCCCAATCATGATATAAATTGGTTTCGAAACAAATCCTTACAAGAAACAAAATCAATTACTAGAAATTGTTATTAAAAACACAATTTGATGAAAACTTGGATATACTGAAAATCACCAAATTAACTAGAATTTTTTAAAAAAGCTTGAATTTATTTGAATCGGGGAAATAATGGAGGTAATGTTTTTTTGAAAAATTATAAACAAAAAAATTCTTGAAATTTATGAAACTTTGAATTCTAGAGCATCGAATTTCGGAAATCCATATTGAAATTCATGAGATCTAGGAATCTATAAAAATACTAGCAATTCTTATAGAAGCTGATATAATACTAAAAAAAATATAATGAAAATACAGAAACTGCATGAACATTTGAAATCTATGTGGAAAGAATTTTCTCAAAATTTTGGAAGATAAATTATAATCTATAATGTTTTTTTTCTTTAAGCATGGAATTTCAGAATCCTATATAGTATTACATAAAAATATCGCACCATTCATTTTATTATGTTAAAAACGAAATAAATATAATAAATATTAACAATACTAGAAAATTATAAAATACAAGAATCTGAACCTACTGTTTATAATAATAAATCGCACAAAATATTGACCAAGTATTACTAAATTATTTGATCAATTGAAACTCTGAAATATCAAGTTTTTAACTTTATATTCTGGAGTTTTGATTCCAGAAATCTATAGGTATTGAACTATGTAAAAATCACCTTAGAAAATCCTTCATTTTCCAAAATTACTAAAAAAATACAAATACGAAAGTCTATGAAATATTCTACATTTATGTAGGTATGATTTTCTCAAAATTAAATCCATGAAAATACCTCGAATCTATATAATTTCAAATTCCACATAATTATGTTTTTAAAATTGATTCACGAAATCCATTAAATTATAGTAGTGAAAACTGAATGAATAAAAAAATATCAACATCACTAAAAATTAAAAAATATAATAAATCTGGTGCTACTGTTTATTGATGAATTGCAAAGAATAGTTATTATCTAGAAAAATTTATATTCTGGAGCTTCAATTCTATGAATTTATATAAAACTCCATTGAAAATAACACTGGAAAATCCTATGAAATGAAAAATTTATGAAGTATAATAAATTTATGTAGATACATTCATCGCGTAAAGAAATCCTTCTATTTACCCATAAGCTATGAAATTTCAAATCCTACCAAATTATGTACTAAAAAATTATAAAACACAAAAAGTCTAAAGTTATTGATAAATTGTATAAAATTTTGTTTATATAAAAGACGTAATATTCTAGAGCTTCGATTTCAGAAATCTATATGAAACTCCATCAAAAACTTCAGAAAATCCTTCAAATTCTATAATTACTGAAAAATACCAATATCATAAAAAATCAATTGAATATTATATAATCAGATAGATATTATTTTCTTCAAATTAAATCCATCGAACTTCTGATAATCTATACAATTTCAAATCCTGCATAAATAAGTTCTGAATATTTATTTCGAAATTCACAGGAATGCGAGTTAATCCTGGAAAAAGTGTAATTGCTGAAAAGATAAATATCTTATCATGTTAGAAAAGAATGATGGTAATTTTTTATGAAAAGTGATATATTTTGTAAAGTGACTGCTTGAATGTCGCTAGTTGATTTATAAGATATTATGATTCTAGGTTAAATATTTATTTATACAATAAAATAAATGTATTTTACATTTGCATGCTATTCAATTTTTTTAAAATTCGAGTTGCCTTTACTCTACATCAAAAATTTCCTTGCAACTTTAGTGTTTTTCAGTATTTATGTAACTTTGTAAATTTTTCCAGTATTTTTATAGATTTCAAGGTTTGTTATGGGTATCTACATAGATTTCTAGAATTTGATTCTCTAAAATTCTAAGTATCTTAGATTCGTAGTATTTTTGTTAATTTTTAAGTAAACGATTTCCATATAGATTTATAATATTTTTCAGCTTTCTAGTTCTTTCGTTATTTGTTGTAACTTCAATATTTATACAATTTAAGAATTTTCCCATATTATAATAAATTTCTATATACATCTATAGTATTCGATGCTTAAGGATCCAAAATTCTATGGCTTTTCAAATTATTTTCTAAAAGTATTTGAAGAAAATTATATTTGCATAGGATATCATTATTTCATCACTGAGAAGTGGAAATCGTCACGATGACAATACGTTTTCAATTTCTATTCAACACCTATCACAAGAATACATCTGCCTGTTACAAAAATATGTATTCGTATCAAAACGAAATCATATTGTCTAGTAGGTATCATATTGTCCTGGTAGCCCAGTGAACCTGTGAGCTCGTAGCGTTTTCATTATTTCCGCCCCTTTTCGAACACGCCACGAACTCGCCGCGAGCTCACAGACCACTCACCACGAGTTCACAGAGCACTTCCAGTCGTTGATAATTATTAATATATATTTCAGGAAAATAAAAAGATAATTAATTATTTACAGTAAAAAGTAATCACAATGAAGCTGTAAAAACGATTATTTAATAAATAAAAAAATTTCTCCCGGTTGGGAATCGATCCCGTGTTCTGCGGAGTTGAACGCCAAAAAGTATCATATTCAGTGTGCCCAAGGCTAGGCGATTTCGTTCACCCACGGTAGTTTGCGGAGCCCTACAACCAGGCGGCGCTGTTGTTGTCTCGAAAGCTCGTGGGAGGGGTTTGTTGTTGTTTTGGTTTGGTTGACGTTTAACCATTTCGTTCTGTCAAATTAAGCCGAATAGCATCAAATTGTGCCAAATACACTCAGAAAAATCCCGTATTTTGATAAAATTTCACTGTTGAAATACGGGGAATGAATCAATAATGGGCCGTACGTGTTTATTGAGACAGTACGGGTGCAAAACTCCGCGAAATGCACATCACAGTGTTCCGCGTTCCGAAGAATTAAAATTACTATGGGCAACTGCAATTAGACGGCGAGACATTTTGGGTAATTATTCCATTATGCATAATGTAAATGAAAATTAATGACATTAATAAGTGAATAAATAAATACAATCAATAATAAAAAATTGTTATTTTGGGTAGTATACTTTATTATCTTTTCTAAATCAAGTAAATAATAACGAGGATATTGTAAAGTTTCATGTAAAGTATATTATGGCGTTTGCCATTCGCATTTTGAGCAAAGTCAGCTCAAAAGTTAAGGAGCTCGTTCTTTCTTGATTGAAGGAGCTATTCCAAGATTAAACTTGCCAACAGAAGCCCACGAAAAGGAATACCAAACATCCTTAAATAGTAAGAAAAAAGTCTAGAATAAATTTCATCATTCAATGTCAAAATAGTAAAAAAAAAGAATTTAAATGCAATGTTACAATTTCCTATATAAAAATGAAATGATTTACAGAAAACGATTTGCCGACCGCATACGTGCAGCTTATTCCTGAAGCTTCAATTGAAACAATCGACGCTGATTTTGCGACAGGAACGAGCAAAAATGTCAAAAAAAGAAAAGTACCGAAGCGTACTTCTGAGCTTTCAGAAGATGCTCTTTATTACAGAGCCAAATACAGGAAATGTTTGCATGCCTTGAATGATCGAATCCGATACCAAAAACGGAAAGATAAGAAAGAGAAGGAGAAGAAAAAATTGCAGGAAGCCCTACACAAAAAATACGAGACGCTGAGTGAAACTCAGAAATCTGTGATCGACATGCTAAATCGAAATTCTACTCGATCAAACTATGTAAGGGAAAAAAAATTATGTCATTTTAATTTTTCTATTTATACAGTTCTATTTATACATTCTTCAATGATTAATTGTTTCTCCTTTTTTTTCCTTTTTCGAATTATCTCTTTCTTTCTGCATCTCGCTATGCGTTTAATACTTTTTTTAAACGTATACGCTTCTGATGTCGTCTGATTCGACTTTCAGATAATAACAACGAGCTGCAAATGACCACTCGAACAGCGAAATTGATTATTTAGACGCTATCGCATCTTATTTCGTTGTACACTAAAAATGATTGTACCATTTGTTCTTATACATTTTTCTTTTAACGTGTCAAAGAATTCATTCCTTTGTAAATAAATTATTTTTTGAAGACTTCAACTTTGTACAACGAGAAAATAATAAAGTTTTGTACGTTAACTACAATGCCTTTTTTCTCGCACCTTTTTTAGGGCTTCCGGTTCACGCTGAAAGAAAAAGTGAAGTGCCTCATTTTTTATAAATTAATGAGTACTTCAGCATATGAGATCTTGCGGAAGCTTTTTTGTTGGCCCTCAATCCCTGTTCTAACCAAGTTGCTCAATCGACTTCCCTTGAGAGCAGGAGTCACAGAATTCACAAAAGAATACCTTGAGACTGCTGCGAAAAATACCTTCGATCCCAATGAGCCAGTCATTTTGCAATTCGATGAAATTGAGATTCAACCTCTTGATGAAATCGATGAAGTTACTGGTGACATCATTGGGTACGAAGACAGTGGGTTGCAAAGATCAAATAAATTGTGCAACAAGGCCCTTGTTTTTTTCCTGAGGTCGATTGTGCCTGACAAAAAAATCCCAGTGAGCTTTTCCTTTAGCAAAAATGCTACTAATTCGGATTGTTTAAAGGTTCTAGTCAAAGAAAATGTAGCCACTGTGTGTCAAGCTGGATTTAATCTTCTTTGTAAGTAATTATTTGAAATTAAATTTTCACCTCTTTATTAATGAAACCTGCCCATTTAAAAAAGTAACTCGAACGTTTTATTTACTAGCAACTGTATGTGATCAAGGGAAGCCCAATGTGTCAGCTATAAATGAACTGATCGAGGAGTCTCGATTGACAAGAGAAACGATGGGCAAACCGAGAAGTATGATTTAAAATGGTACACCGTGCTTCAATCTGTAAGCTTCATTTTACATATACATTTTTTTACAGGAGATGTGTTTCAATTCGGGGAAATTGAAATCATTCCACTCTACGATGTTCCTCACATGCTCAAGTGCTACAGGAACAACTTGCAAACAAATTTCCTGGAACTCAACTATCGGCCGAATTTGCCTAAAGGGCAAAGAATGTTCGCCAAATGGGACATAATAGAGATGGCTCAAAAAATCGATAAATATTCCGAGACGCTAATGTTGAGCAAAATTACTGATGACCACCTCAATTTGAGTGGGATGAGGAAAATGAAGGTGAAAACAGCGGCACAAACGATAAGCAGCTCATTATCCCTCTTCCTTAAGGGGCTCATCGACAAAAGTAGTATGATAATGTCTTAAAACTCTTTCTATCTGTACTTATTTTTGTTTGAAATGAATATTTATTGATTACGTTTCAGGAAGTCCAATTGAAACACCGGTGGGAACTTTCACGCTTGACAAGAACGATGTGTTGAACACTTCCCGAGCATTAAAATTCGGGAATGATCTCTTCGATTCTTGCAACGGGAAGCAAGACGACGAAGAAAATGAATTTAGAAGACCGGTAGTTGAGGAGTCAGACCACATTCGCTTTTGGAGGGACGCGATTGGTAAATTAAATCGCATGAGATTTGTTGATCCACAAACACTTCTCGAAAACACAAATATTACATGCCTTAAGCATTGGGCATTTACTTTGGGTGGTTTTATCGATTTATGGGAAAAAATGAAAAATTTAAATTACAAAAGTTTGGCTCCAAAAAATCTAAATCAAGACCCCTTGGAATGTTTCTTTGGATGTATCCGACGGCAAAACACTACAAATCCCAATCCAACTCCTCGACAGTTCATTTCAACTTACAAAACAATTTTAATAAACAACCTTTCATTTTCAAATATAAGAGGACGAAATTGTGAGGACCCGACTCAAGACATGGCAACAGATTACGTTCAACTTTTTGAAAAATATTTAAGCGCTCCACTCGACACTTCCACACTGACTAACGACGAACTGAGAACATTCTTTGAACTTCCAGCTGAAATTGAAATTCCTGAATTAAAAGCTCCCTATCAAGAACTTGTCCTAATAAAATCAATTTCCGAAAAAAGTCTTCGTACAGTAAACAACTGCGACGATTGTAAAGAAAGTTGTACAGGGTCTTCATTTCGAAAGATGGTCATCAATGCTACAAATTCTTGCGTGAAATTTTTGAATGTTGGCTCGCATTTTTACAATGTTGATAAAGAATTGGAGAAAAGATTGGACAACCAAATTTTTTTCTCTTGGATTGTTTGCGAGTTGCATGAAATAAAATTTAAAAAGGCCATCATCTCGTCAATCATAAAAAACGCGAAGAAGATATGGATCAAAAATATGAAAGAGGAACGAAGAAAAAAAAATCAAAGGCCGGTTGAAATGGATCGTGAATATATGAAAATATTTTTGGAGAATATTGAACGTAGAAAGAGAAAGGAAAAACCTTTGAAAATTTATTCAAGGACCATCCAACAAAATGCAAAAAAAAAGGAAAAGTTTTATTGACTGCAAAATTAGCAAATTCTAGGTTTTTCACTATATAATTTACTCAACTTCGATCCAGTTTGAATTTTATCAAGATTTTTCTGCGATTTCTTCGGTTGTGCCATGAAAAATACTGTGCAATACTGTACTTATAATTATTTTTTTACTGTTTGTATATGCAATGTTTCGAATAAACAGTTTGTTCAATGTTAAAGGCATCCGTTTCTGTATTTGAATAACCCGCGCCATCCAGCCCCTCCCGCTACTTTCCTTTCGTACCCCCACCTTCCCCCACCACTCTTGGGCTACACGGCAAGTTAGTGAACGTTGGTTAAAGGGAGCCTTGGGCACACTGATCATATTCATTAACATGAAACATGCACTTGATTTAAGCATTCTACGCAAAACTTGAAACATGAGAAAAAAACCAGCAGCCATCTGGTGAGCGCTTGGGGAGAGCGCGCAAATTTTGAAAACTTGAATTACTTTATATTCGAATTTTGAAAATTCGCGCGCTCTCCCCAAGCGCTCACCAGATGGCTGCTGGTTTTTTTTCTCATGTTTCAAGTTTTGCGTAGAATGCTTAAATGAAGTGCATGTCTCATGATAATGAATATGATACTTTTTGGCGTTCAACTCCGCAGAACACGGGATCGACACCCACCCGAGAAAATTTTTTTTTTTATTAAATAATCGTTTCACAACTTCATTGTGATTACTTTTTACTGTAAATAATGAATTATCTTTTTATTTTCCTGAAATATATATTAATAATTATCAACGACTGGAAGTACTCTGTGAGCTTGTGGCCAGTAGTCTGTGAGCTCGCTGGCGAGTTCGCGGCGTGTTTGAAAAGGGGCGGAAATAACCAAAACGCTGCGAGCTTACAGGTTCACTGGGAGGTATCTGATATCTTTCCTCGCAGCATCTGCCCAAATTTCTAGGGCAACTAAAAAGTATTGTCCCTTGCAGTATCTTATCGTCACCATGACAATTTCAACTCACAGTGTATGGTTTTTTAAAGTATTTTCTGAAAGTATTTAAAAAAAAAATGTTTAAACGTTTCAAGGCAAAAAAGAGAACAAATTTTCTCCCACTCGATTCGATTTGCAAGAAATTCCGAGTTTTGGGTATAATTCCAAGAAGTAATTAATATTTTAGATAATCACCGTATATTACAATCTGCAGCTACTTTTAGAGTAGGATGGTGCAGCGGGTTGTAATGCGCGTGTACAATATAATCGATGACTAGAAATTGTCGAGTGTATTCACGCCGTGGAGAAATATCGAGAATTTGAGCGGCAGGAATCGACGTAACAACTCGATTAGTCGTGGATGGTAGTTGCAGTAGCGGTGGTAAAGATGGTCGTAGAAGTAGGAACAGCAGCGTCAACAATTGGCATTCCAAATTACAGCAATGACCTGCATCATTACCGGCTGCTTTGCTGCAAGTGGTAGCTTAATCGCAACAAAATGAAGCTCGACATGAGGAACCAACTCGCCGGTATCGACGCCAGCACTCGATATCTCTCGTCTACAACAAACACATGACACACATTCTCTCATACGTGACTTTTTTTTCAAATTTTTTGGCATTTTTTGTATATTATTCAGATACATGTTTGAAAAATAAATAAGGAAATTCCACTGTTTGTGGTTATCAAGTGTTTTTGAACCAAAACATTAAAAAGAAAAAAAGGGAAAATTCAAAATTTATAGTATTTTTTAAATATCAAACTCAACATTTAGGTAAATTACTTATTTTAGAATTTAATTAATAGTACATGAAATTAGGAAAAAATCAAGAAAATTACATAATTTATGTCATGGTAATTTGGTATTTTTGAAGGCAAACTCTTAGTAGTTTGTTTCTGTATTTCAATAAAGAACAAAAATATCAGGAATTGTGTGCAAAATATAAGATTCAACATTTTTAGCGTTTTTGGACCCGATTTCGGAGCAGTTTGGTTCTGAAATAAAAAAAAAAAAGAAGAAAAAGTAGAAATACATAAAAGGAAATTTAAAAAATTTTGCAGTTTTTTATGAAAGAACAGAAATTGTTGTATATAATTTTGATTTTGCAGTATGTAACGAAAAATTCAATGGTAATTAACTGAATTTGAAATATAAAGTTACTCTGTACTTTCTAGCTGGAAATTTTAACAACCGAATAATACATCTTCAGAATAGAAAAAGAAATCGACAGATTAATAACAAAATTCAAAATTTTTTAAGTACTTTGCAATTCAGAATAAAAACTTTTAGTAATTCGAATCTAATTTCAATAACAAGACAAAAAATCAACACAGTTTTAAATTTGTTCTGATTTTGAACTTGCGACCAAAATTTCGTGTCTCAACTTTTAGTTTTGAAGAAAGGGAAAGAAATTTAAAAATAATTTAAATAATTTCACAACTTGTTATGATTTCGTATTTTTAAATCTGAAATTTAAGTACTTTGTTCGTGAATTTTAGAAAGAACAACATTTTTAAATAATCTGCTTGTTATAAACTGTTTGGTGCATTTTGAAACCCAACTACTGAGAATTCAATTTCAATATTAAAAAAGAAGAAAATTGGAAATAGTTAAGTTACATGCAACTAAACTCGAAATTCAGTAGTTTGAATCTTCCCAACAAAAATTTTTCGTTCATTAAAATCCTCAATAAAAAACTATAAAATGTTATAAAAAATATCAAATTTTTAGTTAAAAATTTTAATAGTTAAATTTTGAATCTCAAAAATGGAACCATCGATTGATTATAATCAATAATAAGTAATTATGTATTAACAAAATAAAAATTTTTGAGTTATTTTGTACTTCGAAACTCAAAATATTAGTTACTTAATTTTAAGTCTAGAAAAAAATGAAGAATATTCAAACAATTTTAACAAAGTTTTCAATTTTTTGTGATTTGGGACTCAGAACTGAAATTTCGAGTGACCTAACTCTCAATTTTAAAAGAAAAAATAATAAAATTATTAATAAAATCTTACAATTTTCGCTAATTTTGTACTATCAAACACAAACTTTAAATAATGTACTTTGAAATATCAGAAAAACAAAAAAACTATAACAATTCTTGTTTTAAAATTTTCAGTATTTTGAAACACAATTCCTGAATTTCGATTTTCAATTAAAAAAATATATATACAAATCTAAATATACATGCAACAAAGTTCGAAATTTCTAGTATTCTCAATTTTTCAAATGAAATTCAAAAAACGTAACAAAAAATTCGAAAATAACCAACCAAACTTGAAATTCGTTCTTTACTTTTCACTTAATATTTCCAGTGATTCAATTTTGAATCTAAAAAATGGAACCAACAATTAATAAATCAAAAATGAAGTTCAAAAAATTCAATAATTTCATACTTGAATGCCTGAAATTTAAGTAACTATTCTAAATTTCAAAAAGAAAGCAAAAATTCCAAAAATAACCATTACAGTTTTAGATTTGCTTTAATTTAGAATTCTTAAACCGAAGTTTCCAGTAACATAACTTTCTATTAAAAAAAAAAAAAAAACCAATAAACCAAAATGTTACAATAACCAATAAAAGAACATAATAAAATACAAGATGTAAACATTTGGTGCATAATATGTCAATTCCAAAACAACTATTGGATCTGGTCCCAGACTCTTTCTCGTCACCTTGACCTTGAATGACCCAACAAAATGCCAAACAGGACGTGCTCCATGCAGGAAAACAAAACAGAAGAGAAAGATGAGAAAAGAAGAGAAAGAGGAAAGAAAAGAAAAAGGGACTGGCGTGAGTAAAAATGAGTTTAATAAATCGCCAAGACAAAACAAAACGAAGCGTAGCATACAATGAAACACATAGTAGTTGCAAAGTCAACACAGCAGCCAATGGTAACAGTTATGGTAGAAATGCACTCATGTGCTTGTGCAAGTTCAAAAATCAAAACAAGTACACACGTGCAAATGTAGAGAAAAAAAAAAAAAAAAAAAAACATGTGTAAGTAGAGTAAATAAATGTCCAAGTAAAAATGCAAACTGAAATGATGTACGTGCATGTGCTTGTGCTTGTTCAAGAAGTGAAACAATCAAATGTGAGGGTAGAAAATGAAGAGGTAGAAAGAAGGAAAGTATAAGTAGAGTGAATGTTCCATGGAGTAAAAATGCAAACTGTCGAGCCGTATAATGCCTTTTCCTAAGCTCTGGGGAGCCAAGTCATGCACCATCATCAGTAAAAAATGGACTTGGTGATGCGCAAAAAGGCGTCTTTCATTTCATCCAAGGTCTCAGCGGTGACGTGACGCGGTTCTGTTACTTCCTCTGCGCCATTACTACAATCGTCATCATCATCATTATCATCATCATCATCACCATCATTACCTGTCATTTGAGCAGACATCTTCACTGCAGCCCAGCCCAAACTCCTCTGCACTGCCATCTTCCATTTGGTGTACCTCGTGTCTCTCTCTGCAAATAAGAAAAAAAAAGTACAAACATGGAGCATGAGTGTCATTGGCAATGAAGAGCAAATGAGTGGAAGAATGATGAGGCAAACCTTCTGGCGTGGTAGTTGGTAAGAAGGTGTCGATGGTGATGGTCTCGACGTCTTCACCCTCAAACTCCCAGACGTCGATACCTTCGGCGTTGCCTGCGGCCTTGGCTGCTCCAAGAGCTGTTATGTCAGGATTGGATGACCTGACTGTGAATAAAAGATAGCATGACAGTTAGAGTCATGTTGCTCCACCTTCTGGAAATACAAATCGGTTTTCAAAGGAATACGTCCTGAAATTCAAAATGGCATCCAAATTTTGTAAGGAGAGAATCAGTGGTGCTTACACGAATTTCTCAAACACAGAAGAATCTATAGAGCAATCTAGGAATAGGAAAAAATTCCATCAAAACCAGAAAATACTAAAATCCTATGTGGACATGATTTTTTCGAATATTCATGAAAAAAACTTGGAAAACTGTGAAATTTTGCGTCCTTGGGCATCGAGTGCTATGGATGTATATAGAAATTTATTATAATATGGAACAATTCTTAGACTGTATAAATATTGAAGTTACAACAAATAATGAAAGAACTAGAGAGCTGAAAAATATTATAAATCTATATGGAAATCGTTTTTTTAAAAATTTACAAAAATACAGCAAATATAAGATACTTAGAATTTTAAAGAATCAAATTCTAGAAATCTATATACCCATAACAAAACTCGAAATTTATGAAAATACTGGTAAAATTTATACAGTGACATAAATACTGAAAGACACGAAAGTTGCAAAGAAATTTTTTATTTAGAGAGAAGAAAACTCAAACTAAAAAAAAAACGAATAACACGTGAATGTAAAATATATTTATTTTAGTGTATAAATAAATATTTAACCTAGAATCATAATATCTTATAAATCAACTAACGACACTCAAGCAGTCACTTTATAAAGTATATCCCTTTAATGAAAATTACAATCATCCTTTATAACATCATAAGCTATTTATCTTTTCAGCAATTACACTTTTTCCAGGATTAACTCGCATTCCTGTAAATTTTGATAAAAAAATTCAGAACATATTTATGCAATATTTGAAATTTTATAGATTATCAGTAGTTCAATGGATATGATTTTAAGAAAATAATATCTACCTAAATATATAATATTTCATTGATTTTTCATATTATTGGTAGGTCTATTTTAGTATATACAGAATTTGAAGGACTTTCTGGAGTTTTTGATGGAATTTTATAAAGATTTCTGAAATCAAAGCTTCCGAATTTCACGTTTTATAGATAAACAAAATTCTATGCAATTTATTAATAACTCTAGACTTTTTGTATTTTGTAATTTTTTGGTGCATAATTTTGTAGTATTTTAAATTTCATAGCTTATGAGTAGTTTGAAGAATTTATTTATGAGAAGAATATATCTGCATAAATTTATTATATTTTATGAATTATTTATTTCATAGGATTTTCCAGTGTTATTTTCAATGGAGTTTTATATAAATTCATAGAATTGAAGCTCCAGAATATAAATTTTTCTAGATAATTACTATTCTTTGCAATTCATCAATAAACAGTAGCACCAGATTTATTATATTTTTTAATTTTTAGTGATGTTGATATTTTTTTATTCATTCAGTTTTCACTACTATAATTTAATGGATTTCGTGAATCAATTTTAAAAACATAATTATGTGGAGTTTGTAATTATATAGATTCGAAGTATTTTCATGGATTTAATTTTGAGAATATCATATGTACATAAATGTAGAATATTTAATAGACATTTCGTATTTGTATTTTTTAGTAATTTTGAAAAATGAAGGACTTTCTGGTGTTTTTTACATAGTTCAATACCTATAGATTTCTGGAATCAAAACTCCAGAATATAAAGATTAAATTTTTATATTTCAGAGTTTCAATAGATCAAATAATCTAGTAATACTAGATAAATATTCTGTGCGATTTATCAATATAAACAGTAAGTTCAGATTCTTGTATTTTATAATTATCTAGTAATGTTAATATTTATTATATTCATTCAGTTTTTACTATTAGAACCTAATGGATTTCGTGGATAAATTTTCAGCACACAATTATGCAGGTTTTGAAATGTTATAAATTATTAGTATTTTGATGGATTCAATTTCGAGAAAATCATATCTACATTAATTTATAATATTTTATAGATATTTTGTTTAAGTATTTTTTAGTAACTTTGAAAATTAAGGATTTTCTGGTATTCGAAATGGAATATCATATCTACCGATTTCTGGAATCTATGCAACATATCAATAAACAGTAGATTCAATTTCTTATATTATATCATTTTCCAGTACTTTTAATATTATTTATATATTTATTTAGTTTTTAATATCATAATTAAATAAATTATAGTGATATTTTTATGTAGTACCACAAAGTGTTCTGAATTTCGGTGCTTAAGGAATAAAAAGTTTATATATTATCACTCATTTTTTATAATTTTGATAAAATTATATCCTTATAGATTCAATTACACTGAAACCTCATTTATATCTTCTCTCTTTCTCACATTCCTTTCAATTATATCCGAAAAATTTTTATGAAATCGAAGATACAACTGAGAGTAAAGTAAGAAAGAGATAGTATGTAAATGAAGTTTCATTGCATCTATATAGTTTCTGCATTATCATTATATTTTTTTTATTTATCAATTTATCAATAAACAATAGCTTCAGATTTTTGTACCTATTTTATGATTTTCTAGGGCTGTTATTTTTTTCATATTTATTTAGTATCTACCAACGTATGTATTTCGTGGTATTTTTATGTATTACTATGTACTTTTTGTCGGAATTTGATCCTCTAGAATTGAAAGTTTCGTAGGTTTTTGTTATTTTATAGAATTCAGAATAAATTCTATCCTAATAGACTTTGAGTATTTATTTAAAACAGTTTTTGCATTTTCGATATTTTTTTAGTATTCATCATTTTCTGTAAGGATTTCTAGAATTTTTGGGATATGACTAAAGACGTCTTAAATTAAATGCTCTAGAATTCAAAGTTTCATAGATGCCCAGTATTTTTTTAGATTTGCCAGACAACATAGCCTTCAAATACTCACATTATTTTTAAAGTTTCTAAAAATTCTAGAACATGTTGAAAAATACTAGTAAATTATAGTACGTATCTACAGCGTTTCTAAGTGTTGTGTTTTTTTAAAAAATTTTCTAGTAATTTCCTAGATCCCTAATGTTCTCCTAGATTTCTTAACAGATTTCTCCACATTTGAGATTTGCATCAGCACCAGTGTTCCCCTTATTATCGTAATTCAGACGCCATTTTGAATTTCAGGAAAAATCCTTCTCGGAAACGATTCACATCCTCATGAAAGTAAATATATTATCTTGACGATCTAAGATTTCAAAAGCAGTCACGGCCATTTCCACCTGATCCCCTATCAGCAATGTAAATCACATTACAAAATTGAAACTCACAGACAGGCGTTCCGCAGAGATCAGCCTGCAGCTGCATCAAAAGATTATTAGTAGACATCCTCCCATCAGCGTGTAGTTTGGTTAGCCGGAAGCCGCAGTCTTTGTACATGGCCTCGAGAATGTCCCTCGTCTGGAAGCAAACTGCTTCAAGGGATGCTCGTATCAAGTGCTGCTTCGTCGTGAAAGCGGTGAGGCCGCAAATTATTCTGCCCAGAATGAACAAATGAAATCATATAATGCTATTCCTTAACCCACTAGATATAGAATATTGAAATAATCATTCTAAAGTACCCACCCCCTAGCATCTTTTCTCCAGTAGGGCGCGTAGAGGCCAGTGAAGGCAGGCACGAAGTAGACGTCACCAGTGTTAAAGACACTCTGGGCCAAGTGCTCGCTTTCATGAACGTCTTCGATGAGCTTCATGTTGTCCCTAAGCCACTTTATCGCAGTGCCTGCGACCGCCACCGAGCCTTCCAACGCGTACACTGGTGGCTTGTTCGGACCAAACTGGTAGGCTACTGTCGTCACCAAACCTCGAGACGAGAAAACCCTCTACCCAATCACCACAATCAACAAAACCTCCATCAGTCAATGAGAACTTTCAAACTCGATTCGATTGAAGATGAAGGTAATTGAGAAATGACAGTGATGACAATTCGCGGTTGAAGGTGGATTTCTTGGATGAGGTAGCTTGATAAAAGTTTGTCATTAGTATTACCGTATTTCCAGTGTTGCAGAGGAGAAAGCAACCACTTCTGTAGGTGTTTTTTGCCTGGCCCTGCTTGAGACAGTGCTGGCCTACAAGGGCTGCTTGCTGGTTCCCCAGGATCTGTCAGACAGATTCCCATTGTCTTAAGAAGTTGTTTGATACGAATACATTGCAATAAATAAAACACACACCCCAGAGATTGGTATGCCCCTTAAGGGCCCAACCATGATCTTCCCGTAAATCTCAGAGCTGCTGCGGATTTCTGGCAGAAGGTACATGGGAATATCGAAGTAGCGACACAGGGTTGGATCCCACTGGAGGGTCTCGATGTTCATGAGCATTGTTCTGGAGGCGTTCGTCACATCTGTGATGTAGAGGCCTTCGCCTTTGCCACCCGTTAGGTTCTGTCAGTGCAAATTACTCTAGTTCGTTACATTCTACAATAAACATTGTATTGTTCATGAAGTCATCAAATAGGATATGATTAGGATAAAGTAAGACAGGATATGAGGAAATATGAAACTTCTAATGGGCCTACTGTGAAACTTCTAATGAACCTACTATCAAGTGAAACTTCTCATGTCTCGCCATAGAGTGATCTGACTAAATCTGAGGCAGCAACACACTTACCCAAATAACCCAGGTGTCCATGGTGCCAACTTTGAGGCGCTTTTGGCGCCAAGCTGTCTTGACGGCGGGCACGTTGTCCTTGAGCCAGCGAATCTTGGAGGCGGAGAAGTACGGACTGACTGGGAGGCCGCAAAGGGGTTTCAGGTGATTTTTGCTCTGGTCGGGGAACTTGGCGATGATCTGGTCGACGACCGTTTCGGCACGTATGTCCGACCAGGCGATGGCATTGTAGAGGGGCTTGCCCGTCTCCGAGTCCCAGGCGATGGTCGTCTCCCTCTGGTTCGTCAACCCCACTGTCACAATCTCGCTCATTCCTAATTTCATTGCATCCAACTGCTTCTTCACAGCCTTCACACATGCCTTTATCGCGAACAGTATCTCCATTGGGTCCAGTTCGGCCCATCCCTCTTGCGGGCTGTTCGGCTCTATGTCTATCTGGTGCGACGCCACTTCAGCCACGTGCCTGGCCCGGAAAACCTTTTCATCACAGAGGAGAAAAGTTATTTTTACTATATGAAAAATATTTAGAATGTATTTGTAGGTTTTTAGATAGCAAATTATTTATTATTCCTTATTATATGAGTCTTTAATTTGAATAACATATGGAGTACATAAATATAATATTAAAATCAAAAATTTGTCCATAAATAGTATGTATAAATGACAAAAATTGTATATAAAGTTATATTATACATTTCTTTTCTTCTTAAGACTACACAATACTCACCACAAAACGCACTGTCCGTGTCCCAACATCTATGGCTCCGACCAAAGGACCGTTTCTTCCAGAACTTACTGTTGCATCTATAATTTCAGTAAAAATTTAGAATTATTTACATATACTTTCGATGCTTTTGCTTGTCTACCATCAATATTTACGATTTTTCGCAACTTTCCCTCTTTTCTTGATTTTCTCTTTTCATTTCATGTAATCAAAGGCAAACGCAGAAAGCAGTTTCGGGGATTGAAACTTTCCACAAAATTCGTGGAACATTTTTTTCAATCGTAATAACTGTTTGTGAATTTTTAAAATTGAAATTTCGGAGTGAAAAAGTTGCATACAATTGACGTATAAGTTAAAAAACAAAATTTCTTATGCGAAAAAAAATTACTACTCCAAGTTCAAAATCTAAAAAATAGAATATTTCAAACTTCAGAAATTTAGTAATTTTATGTAAGTTTCATTTATTTGAAGAATTTCATGTTTTTCATCAATTTGACGATTTCCACTATTTGAGGTAATTTGTTGGAAATTCAACATTGAGAAATGAAAAAAAAAAAAAAAAAAAAAAACGAATCTGAAACATATAATAGATTTTAAATCCAAATTTTCAAAGTTCAGTATGTCACCTGTAATTTTGGAAGTGGGAAAAGCGCAACAAAAATTTTTTATGAACAAACAGTAAATTTTATATAGTAAAAATAAAACTACCGAAGAAATTTAAATATCGAACCTAAAAATTATGTAATATTAATATTTCTAACTTTTTAATCTTAGACTTCTTTCGTAAATGTTCTACAAAATTTTTTCTGCGTACGCCTTGCTCGTGATCATCAACATTTTCGTCATCGTAACAACTTCGGAACCTCGTTTAACCTCTTCATTACATATTCCAAGCTAAAAACTCTCACAATAATAAGACAACCTGACGAACTTGAGAAATTCACGAAATTGGCCGACTCGACAAGTTGAAATAATAATAGAATATCGCGCATCATCACTTGTAAAAATGCTTAAATAAGCCCTCAGCTCTTCCCATCCATTTTTTTCAACATCTTCAATGACTCTTTCAACCTTGTGAAATTTCCAAATTTCCCTGGAGTTATGTATGTAACTTTAAAAAACATCCACGTAATCTTAAGACGTGAAAAAAAATGAACCAGTGACATAAAATAAAAATAAATTAATAAATAGAAACCTCAATATTGTAGCTCAGAGTCAGGGCCATGAGGATATGAAGAAAGAAACGTCAAAGGCTGCAGAAAAAGAAAATGAAAAAGAAAAAGGATGGATATAGATCGTGCAGCGAGCGTCAAGCTGGCTCGAAATCGCAGCTATTTTCGACGTAGGACCAGTGACCCTACCAAAATAATGAATGCTACCTAACTTCCGGGGGCTCGTTCGACCCTGAACAACTATCCTAGACTCAATCTTCTTCCAACTTAAATTTTACCTAAATACTTCCATACTTCTCTGCGATTCACAAAAATCTTTAGCATGAGTTCTCGAAAAATCTTCAGAAGTACGTAATGTTACAATGTTATATTATAAATGGAAATTAAATATGATTCCGGTCATCGAAACAAGGCACAATTATGTCTTTCTTCGTAATCTATCGTTTTTGACAGGTTTTGTTGAACTGAGAAACAAAAAAGCTTTTTTGGTGAATCCTCCACTAAATTTCTCTAATGGTTTAATGATCAAGTCAACGTTGAATGACGAAGCCACGAATCAGACAAAAGAAGCAACAAAAGACTAAAACAGAAGCATGATATAGAATTTTTGCCGAACCGTATCTTACGTGAAATGAAATTGGCATCGATTTCCCAGTCAAATTATTGTTTATTCAATTTAGTGTCATCGACGTTTCGATCCCCATGTGTGGGATCCTTTTCAAGACTAACGACCTACGAACAATTAAATCCTCCTCGATGTTGTCAGAATCTTATAACAATTTTCTGTATCTCCATGACCGTAAAAGTATATCATCGACGAGATAACAATGTCAAAGTAAAATTCAACAACAATTTACTCTTGTTCGTGTTCACGACACTTCCGTATCTTATGTGTAACAGTAACTATATTTCTCGTTTGAATAGTTACATGCTGTCGATGCATTTCGATTCCTTTTCAAGACCTTCGAAAACTAAACAGACAGTATCTCTGAAATTATCCAGAAGTCAACATGTTCCTCCCAACCACAGATCATCATACCAATCTCTGACACTATGACCCATTGAAACCCCAAGTTGGATTGTTCTTCCAACAAAAGGAAAGGTGCGAAAATCGGCGAGATAAAAATAATAATCAAATCTTCGACTATCTAACAGACTGACCTCCAGGGCTGTAAGAGTAGACTTGGAAGACACTGGTCTTTCGCGAGCCATTGGCCTCTTCCATTTGTTGGTCATCTACTGATGGCTTCCTCTCCATTCTCCCATAAGTAATCGATTGTCGTCGTTCCATGTTTTTCACTTGTTTATGTATCTTACCTTCTGGAACGTTTTTCGTCGATGGCGTTGAAAAAACTTACGCTCCCTGCACCGTCCGCAGGGGGCTGGAGAATCAAAGGCACTCGAATAAATTGGTAGGAACCGATCGAACCAACACTGAAGATGGTAGCAACAACACTGCAACACAAAATGTTCGACGTGCTCTAGGAAAAGGGAGATTCATTATTCCATCGTACACACGAGGGGAAAATGATGAGCAACAAAAATTTGGAGGTGAGCGATAGGCAGCCCCCCCCCCCCACCCATTCAGTAGTAGTACAGCATTGTTTTTCGTTTGCATGGCTATGTTTATTGACACGCATCAGTAGAGGAAATGGCAACGCAAGCCAAAATTCTCGGAGAGCCGGCAATATGGTTGCATGAATAACTATATAGCGATGCAATAATTGGAATTGTCTTTAAATCGTCCAGGTGATTCAGGGTGAGCCTTTTTTTTCGAGTGGAAATTTTTTTGTAGCATCTTTATCGAAATATTGGATGAAAAAAATGAGCCAAAGGGTCCTCCCATTTAGATGTCAAACTACGAGGTTAAGACAAGGAATGCATTTGAACAAGTTTTGTCTTTAAAAAAAAAATACCAGGAATTGAATGTTAAAACAATCGCAAATTTTATAGTATGCATTGATTAAGAGAAAATTATGTACGTATTTTTTTGGAGGGAGGAGGTGAATGTATAAACACATTGTAAAGGACTTTTTATCTAAAAAAGGCTCTATCAAATACTGATATTTGCACCTTCATAATTTTGATATTAGATATAGTTATTGAAATGCAAGTGATTATATCATCTTTCTTTTTCATATTAAAGTCTTGACAGTGCAATCGTACAAAGTTGATTATTGTTGTTAATTAATTTGAGTCACGTAAAATTTACACCCTTCAAGCCAAATTAGCGTAGTTTGGATCGACACGAAATTTCCTGTTGGGGCAGCTATAATGTAGGTAAATAAAATATATTCTATAATAAATAATCATTAAAAAAGTAAGTTCCAAGAAAACTAAAATATTTAATTATGATTTAATAACAACAACGATTTACTTCAACGATAATGGAAACGAGTTACTTTTGCTCGTTAACAAGTAACGCAAATCTCGTTATTTATTTCACGTTACTTTTATCAATCTCATCGAACTTTGAGAACAATTTGAAATTTTTTAAGAAATGCTATGTACCTGAAGTTCCAAACGTTTAAAATTAAACGAAAATAAAAAATATATGAATTTTTCGATTTTTTATCATGATGGAAAGCGTGACAAATATTTTTTTGTGGAGCATCGAGTTTGTCGTTACGATCAAAAAGTTCTCAAAAGCAGCTAGAAAATTTTTTTCTCCTATATTAACCTCTAAATTTTTTTAGTTTAATTTTAAACGTTTGGAACTTCAGGCACATATTCCTCATTCAATTCTTAAATACTTTTTCCTTTGCAATTTTTGAAAATTCGCAAAATTATTGAATTTTTAACAATTCAATTTTGTCCAATAACTCTCGGTGAGGCGGGGCTTTTCATTCAAGGGACACCTTCTCCTTCTTAGTTTATTGGGAGTGGGGAACCTCGTGGCAATGAGGCGTGTGATGAAATGACTTTTTAATATTCCGGGAAAAAAGCTTAGAAGATACTGTATTGTAATTGTGCCAGTCGGACAAAAGAATGTTATGACAAAGAAAAAAGAATGAATGGACAAAAACATTTATGAAACATTAAAAATCTATACAACTTTAATAACTAGAGCATCGAATTCCAGAAATTTAGATAGCGATATTATATAAATACTGAACGATTCTTCCAATCGTAGAAAAACTGAAGAAATGAGAAAAATAGTTAAAAGAATATAAATCAATTGAAACACTGATTTCTGAAAAATCCATTGAAACAGGAAAAAATTTAATGAACTTCAAATTCTAGAGCACAAAATTCTTGAAATCCATAGAACAATTCTGTGGCTTCCCGCCATAATCGAGAAAGTCACTTGTGCCATAAGGCTCAGTTAACATGATATTCTGATAAAATTTTGAACGTTATGACATGTGTGACTTTCTCGGTTATGGCTGGAAGCCACAGAATTTATATGAATATATTAAAAAATCTTGCTGCATTTTATACATCTTGAAAAATACGAATAGTTTCAGAAGTATCAAATCATTTTCCTGATCATAGAAAAACTATAAAAGTACTAAATAGAAATAAAAATCTATGAAGAAACTGTTTTCTGATTAATCCTCTCAAAAAAAAAAAAAAAAAAAAGTTTAAAGAACTTGGAATTTTAGAGTAAAAGATTTCTAGTAATTTGGGTTTTTATAAAACTCCTTATAAAATTTCGGTGTTTTTTATAAAGTTTTTAGAAGGTCACCTAATGAAAACTTTATAAAATCTTTGTAAAAAGATATATAATATAAATTGTCATATACATTTAAAGAATCTCGAAATCTAGAAGTTGAGCATAATGAAATTTTCCGCGTTTTACAAGATTTTCCAGAAAAAAGTGTCTTGATAGATTTTTACTTATACCAGTACTTTTCGTATTTCATCAGTTTTTCTATGATTTCGAGGATCATTCATTATTTTTATATATTGCTGGATGAATTTCTGCGATTCGAAAGATTTTCAATGTTTTGTACGTTTACACGTATTTTTCTTTCTGTACTTCTAAGTATTTATGGAATGTGGAATTTTTGAGTTTTTTAAAAGTTATCTCTTTGAATTTTCAGAATAACATGAAACTGAAATTTTAAAATTTCTGAAGTATTTCCATCGATTTAGCGTGCCCTTAATATTTTTTGTATTTCTCACAGATTTATACGATTTGACAAATTTTCTTATCTTTTTATAGACTTCTATGACTATATACTTTTAGATATCAAAGCTCTAGAAATTAAAGTTTTTCGATTCCTAGAATCACATGAATTTTTCCAGAATCAAATAACATAAAACTTATTGAATCTAGTATTTTGAGTATTTTATTTTCATGCAAATTTCTAAAATTCAATGCTTCGAATTGTGAAAGTTTCAGATGAAAAGTAAAAAAAGCATAATCTTCGTCAATCTTTTTACACAAATCACTAATACCCCACATTCTTCAATTAAAAAATATTATTATATAATTTTTTATACAATAATGGGGTTAAAATTACTTATATCTCAGTTTTAGAAAATTCCTTAAAAAGTTACAAATTGTGCTAAAAACTCAATGATACAGATAAAAGTAACGTAAAATAATGAGATTTTCGTTACTCGTTCCCGTTATCGTTACTTGTTAATTAATGTAACACATGACGTTATCGTTACAGTAAAACAAAGCATTTTTTGTACAAATAATTTTCCCAAAACCAGCCCCTCAATCTTCCAATCTGCTGACACCTGAACCAAAGTTCAAAAGTGGCATACAAGAAGGGGTATCTGCAATCTGATACCAAGCAGAAGAATGTCACTTGGCAATAATACACGACTCCCAAATCGTGTGAGAAAACATCAAAAATACCCCTCAAAAAAACAGCCACATCGGTATTGCTTGGACTCGCAAAAATACAACGATTGGCTCGCGATGATTTTCTGTCATGAAATCGACGAGAATGACGAAAATCGTCGCGGGCCACCATCACTATTATCATCGTCATCACGGCTCATCGCGCCCGGCGACGGTTAATTCCGTTACTGCAAATCCAATTGCCATGCAAATGTGACGCAACGCGCGTGCACATCGCGTTCGAATGCAACTCTAAGCGACATACCGTTGTTGAATATGTGGTCTCTGCTGCTTGCTCGATACTGTCTTCTTATAGTTCTACATGTATTTATTTATCCGATTCCACGTTCAGCTCCCTCGACACTGCGCTTACATCATTCATACACACTCTTTAATCACTCTGTCTGCGCATATATACGCGTGCCACTGTTGCCATTTGTCACGATTGGCGATTAATCAGCACACAGCTCAACTCACGCACACGAGGGTACTCTATGAATACGCAGTTGCGAATTAATTTCGATACGCGTTTGTTAATGTTTGTATCAATGCACTCATACATTCGCATACGTTCGACGTCATTTCACCGTGACGTCAAATGGCGGCCATTTTGTCGTCAGCTGAGCAGATCAGCCAATCGTGTATATATATATATATTAGATACTTGTAGCATATATATATATATATATATATATGAGCCATTATCGGGAACATTCGAGTATCTTCGACTGAGTTCGGTACAAAGTCAATTGTTAAGGTAGTTCTTGCACTTGAAAGAAATTGAATTTAGTCACATAGTCTTGCGTGGCTAACTTCATTCAGCTTCGCAATTTGAATTCGTAGACTTGGCAACATCGCAACTGTTTTTTTTTATATCTCGCCCAGCGTATGTAAATATGTAAATATATGTAAACATGTTTGGATGCGCAGCCGTAGCTGTAGTTCACGCATGTAGTGTTTTTTGGGAATTTATTTCAAATTATTGAATGATATAAATATGTTGGAAATATTATCATTGCGTCTTTTTAAATGCGACGTTGCCAAGAGTACCTAATCGTCTGTGCAAAAGTGACAGTTGTAGATATTTTTTGTAAATTTCTCAAAACATAGTTTGGTAATCCTTGCTGAACTTTTGCAAGGTTTAATCTTCATGATAAAAGTAATTTCTAGTAATTTTTTCAGAATTAATAATAGAAAAGTTTTTGAAATATAAGCGGGAATGCACGATTCCCCATATACGCGCATGTTAATTTCAAAAAGTTATTACTTACAAATTAGTGCGGTAAGCAATTATGAAATTTTTACCATTGATTTAGAAACAATACCAAGAACAAATTCCCAAATTTTCAGGAAAATCTATAGAAAATTCCCCAAGTGCAAGTACTACCTTAACGGACAGGACAAAATCTGCATTACCGATCGTATTACCATCTGCAGTATCGATCCTGAACTGAACAGCTGGTTTGATTGTGTGTGTGTGTACCAGTCCGTAAAATGTGTGTCGCGTGTGTTACAAATGAAAACAAAAGTGTAAACCAGTGTAAACAAGTGAATTTCGTGGTTTTTTTCTGCATTTTTCTCTCAATAGCGTCAATAGTAATAGTAATATTAATTTAAAGCACACTATTCTTCAAAACGAAAAAAAATGAATGCTCCTCCAACCTTCGAATCGTTTTTCTTATACAAAGGAGAAAAAAAGTACGTACATCGGCCAACATTCCAAACGTGTGTATTGTTATTAACCAAAAAGAATTGTAATAGATTTGTATTATTTTTGCAGAATATTGAAGGAACAGGATACTAAAGTTCCCAATGCAGCTATCTTCACGATTGTTAAGGAAGACCATACTCTGGGAAATATGATAAGGAAGTGAGTTGATTTTAATGATTATTCAATTTTTGGTATTTTGCGAATAACAATGTTTTTGTCAAGTTAGGTTAGTTTTTATAATATCTAAAAAGCACTGTTTTTGGCAAAATAAAACCATTTTCGAACCAAAGTTAGAAAACTGAACTGAATTGAACAATCATCAATTTATTTTGATTCATTTCATATTGTTCATTTATCATTGAGTGTTATTAATACATTTATTTATTATAAAAAAATCATAATGAATATGATAATAAGTTATTATTAATTTATATTTATTTACTATCATTCATTTCGGTTCAGGTTAATGTTTGGAATCCCATTTTGACTAGAGAATAAATGGTATATATTTTTTTCCCAATAAAAAGAAATTATTATGATTATTATAAATCTGTGGCTTCCCGCCATAACCGAGAAAGTCACTTGTGCCATAAGGTCCAGTTTACATGATATTCTGATAAAATTTTAAACATTATGGCTCAAGTGACTTTCTCTGTTACGACTGAAAGCCACAGAAATAAATTAATTGTAATCAAACGAATAATAAAAATTGATTTTCATTTATAATGCAATTTATTTATTTAATAATAATTCTTTTTATTAATATAATGAGAAATTTGGAGTTCAATGATAAGTTTATTTAATTCATAAATAAACATTTATCTATTTCCTTATTATTGATCCTTATAATTGATAATCTTACATTTATTTTTATATTATTCAAATAAATGAAGTCATATTTCAAGTTAATATTATTACTTTACAGATTGGTATTCTCGAAAATGTTTTCTGTTATCAATTTTCAGAATACGTCATATGTGAGAAATTATTTTTATTTATGATTTTTTGAATCCTGGTATTATAAAAAATTACATTTTCAAAGTTTATGTTTTAAAAAAAATTCCAATTATTTTGTTTCAGATTTAAAATTTTTCTGATTCTTGCTTAATCCATATTTTTAAAACTAAAGATAATAAACTTGACAATTTCAGATACATAGTCATAACAGTACAAAATTAGAAAACACCATCTTTTTAATACATTCAAAAATTAGTTAACTGGAAACCATGAATTCATAAGAAAAAATAACAAAGTATCTACAAATAATTAAAATCCTGACAAAATGCGTACAAAATTACAAATGGTTCACAAAAGTTACTTTAAGTAGAGAAAAGAAAAAAAAAAAAACAAAACAAAAAAAAAGAAATATTTTTTTTATTCTTCTAAGTACAAGAATTATATAATAAATGCTTTCGTTCAAGAAGCATTTGAAGTCAAAACTGAACTACACATAAAATTCAAATATTACATCATTAAAAAATTAAAAAACCAATGACATACTTCTTTATTTCAATGAAACTTATTGTGCATTCTTCAGATTCAAATTTGTTTACAAAAATTTGCATGGACAATAAATTTTATTTATTTTGAAAAATTAAAAACTGAGGAATCGCACTTTTTTTTAACTTTAGGATTTTTGTAAATCTTTAATTTCTAAATCTTGGGACTTGAAATATATACCTATAAAAGAAATGAGCACAGAGATATTTTAAATTGTATCGATAAATTTTATTTTTTATTTCTTCAAAACTGAGTCACAAAAATTTTGTTGCATGCAAAAAAACAAAATGAATTATGCACTACCTAATAAAAATATAAGATAATAAAATGAATGATAACATGCAATGAAAATTATATAATGAATTACATGATGTATTTATTATTATCGCATAAATGATATTTTTCTTGTAATACATTCATGATTTATGCATTTTATACTGCATAACTAAAGTAAAATGAAATAAAAATAGAAATCTAATACATAAGATTTCATAATATATTTTCTTATACTTATCTCAATGTTATTCAATTTATTGCAGCCAATTACTCAAGGATCCACAAGTCCTGTTTGCAGGATATAAAGTACCGCATCCGCTGGAACACAAATTCGTCCTCAGAATCCAAACGACTACAGACTACACACCTTATGACGCTTTCATGAATGCAATCACCGATCTTATTTCAGAATTATCCCTTTTCGAAGAACGTTTCAAGGTTTGTATTTTAATCACCAAAAATTTTTACCATCTTTCTTCATTTACCAAACAATTATTATTTATTCTAGGAAGCAGTGAAGGAAAAACGCGAAGGTCTGGACTGAAATTCGCACTATTTAATATATCTTCCAGTCAAGAAAACTACTTTTTTACTGTTCTTTGTTTAATGAATTGAGATCTAAGGTACATAATAAAATAGATTTTTTTTTCAAATAATGATGGATGACATTGGCCTATTATTTACACGGGGATGAAGTCCCTGGTTACAAATTTTTTCTAACGTGTATTTATACGGAGTAGATCGTCGATAAATGTATTACTGTACAAACAATCGAAGTAACTCAACAATTGATAATCAACGTTGATTTATAAAAATATATTTTTTTTCGTGAGAGGCAAGAAGGCGATTGAGTTTTTTAAAAAGTTTCCACGTCGTTGCAGTCTTTGGTGTCGTGGCCAAAAGCTGGAATAGGGAAGAATTGGTCAAATTATTTCCTAGATATTTTTGCATGGTTATTCAACGTAAAATTTATGAAAATTAGTTAGAGAATATAACGTTTCTGAAGAATCAGACAAATTGGGTCGAATTTGTCTGTTTTTTTGAAGGGATACATATTTTTGATGAAAAAAATTGGTACCTTCGCAAGTTTCGCAGTAGGGCCTTGGGGCAGGAATCTTTTTCTCGGTCTTTGGCAGTTTTTCAGGCTCCACAAAATCTTGGTCTTGACGAGGGCAGTCTTCTGTTTCGTGAAGATCAAATTGGTCGCAAATGTCGCAAAACATTCGAGGTGGTGGCAATTTTTTCCCTATTGGCAATCTGCGAAATCAAGTTCCATTTTTTTTTTCAATTC
Source organism: Platygaster robiniae (assembly GCA_028476575.1). Lineage (NCBI taxonomy): Eukaryota > Metazoa > Arthropoda > Insecta > Hymenoptera > Platygastridae > Platygaster > Platygaster robiniae. Next base: position 2,199,220 of record CM052022.1, read on the forward strand.
AATTAAAAAATAATTGTTTAAACTATGTACGAAATTTCTCCATATTTAAAGGTTACGTCCACTTGAAAAAAAGGAAATCATTTTTTTTCTGAGGACCCTAAAAAATAATTGAATGATTCTTATTGATGAGGGAAATAAAATGAAATTATTTTTATCACTGATAAATTCTTACTGTTCATAGTCTTCAGCTTCACCGGCTGGAATACCCATTTCCATGACCTGAACCTTGCATTCGAGTTTTTCATTTTTCACCTGCAGGCTTGCTATCACAGAATTCAAGAAGTCAACTTGCATTTTGTTAAATTCGTTTTCCTCTTGGAAGCCTTTTAGTTGAGGATCTACATCGTGCGAATTTTTTTGAGTTTGGTCGCTTGCAATTGACGTGCTTGATTTTTCGCGTGCTGAAGCTTCATTAGCAGCTACTAGTCGTTGATTTTCCTCCTTTCTGTAAGAGGCCACTAACTAAATCCTGGAATCTTGCCTTTTCAGATTTTTTCAAATAACTTATTTCAAATTTTTTTTTTTTTTAAATAGAAATAACTTTTTTTCTATTTCTATGTTATTTGCACTTTAAAAAAATGTGACATTTTGTTAATTTTTTCATGATTTTGTAAGACTTTCAAGTTTTAAAAATTTTCATTTAAAAATGAAAACCAAAAAAAACATTAATACGGATTTAACCCTTTGAAGCATATATTTTTCAGATAATTATTTTTTCATGAAAATAGTCGCGTTAAGGGTTTTCGGGGTCGCTGATCCCGAATTTGATATAAGATTGTCGAAATTCAAAATGGCGGACAGAATTAGTTAAACTTATTCATATCAATATGAAAATAAGTATACAGGGGTTTTCGGGGTCGCTGATTACGAATTTGATATCAAATTTCCGAAATTCAAAATGGCGGATCTAATATAGCAGAAAAAATATATATGTTATAACTATCAGTACCAAAGTTTTTGTCGTTAAAGAAAGGAAAATTTTTCCAAGTTGATAACAACAATATCTACCGCTCTCAACCGAACCCAGAGACACGAACGAGGACGTAGCGGCTATCGTCTCCATTTTTTTTTTTAATTTTCGGAATTTTTTTTTATTTAACCTTCTTCTCCAACTTTTTGCATGATTAGTCGAGTTTCTGAATTATTTATAACTTTCTTTCAACAAACATGATCTTCCAAAATCTTGACCGTATTTCACTTCATTAGTGTAGAGTTACTACTCTAAGTGTGGTAGCTCGCAAAGCAATTTCTCGTTTTTGACGAACATAATGGTACGTCGCAAACGTTACACATCCATTCACTTCTTTTTTCATTGGCTTTTGTGCTACACAAAGCACATCGTCTAAAATGTCCACCATAGACCGGCATGTGAGACGATTGAGAACGTCTCTTTTCAAGAGGCACTTGAGGTTTGTGGTGGCCGACTACTGTAGACTGGCGTTCCCTTCCTTTTTTTTTGGGTATATTTTGTCCAACGATTTCATCTACTATGCGCAATCTGAAATTTTTTAGCGATAAAGAAGCAGTTCCATGGTCTCTGACTGAATATATGATGAAGGCATTAGTCAACGACAGATCGACAAAATGCCAGAATATCCTGAGCCACCATTTTTTTGATTTTCGATCAATCTTATATGTTGATAGCAAACGATCAGCATTGTCAACATAACCCATGTGCTTGTTATAGCCAGAACATACTACTGGACAGCTTACTTCTATTAGAGATCCATCTTTTTGTCTTCGATTCATGGAAGTGACATCGCGTGGATCGTGATAGTTAGATAGAAAGTACACAGCTTTCTTGTCCATCCATTTGATCCAACGAATGCCAGTGTTTGAAGTTTGGAATTCGTGTTGTCCATGTTTCATTTTCTTGTCAAGTATTGTGCCTTTAGGTAATCTTGCACGGTTCGAACGCACTGTACCACATGCGAAAATCTGGTCTTTTTTTAACGAAATCATGAGGTCAACGCCAGTAAAAAAGTTATCAAAATACACATGGTGATTTCCACCAACAAGCTCGCGTGTAAGCTCCTTTACAACTCTTGCACCCAATTGTTTTTCAGAATTTTCTGTCTTGCCGGTGTAAACTTGAAATTCGCATACACATGCGATTCGTCTGCACGTACCCAACACTTATACCCTCGCTTGATTGGTTTTGCCGGCATGTACTGTTTTAAACTACTTCGACCCTTGAATTTGATCATGGATTCGTCTATAGACTGATATTTGCTTGGTTTTCAAGTTTCACCAAGTCTTGTCAATAGGGGTCGCAACTTATAGAGTTTATCATAATTTGGCTCACCTTTCTTTGGTTCTTTACTATTATCCGCAATGTGTAAATTATTCAAAATGAATCCAAAACGATTACCGTCATCAGTGGACTTATAAATGAATCGTTTAGTTTCGGATCTGATGACAAGCATGAATCGAATGGAAGCTCCAACGTAGAGGTATGCATTGGACGTATTTCAGAAAAACTAGATACTCAACAACTAAAGGTTTTCAAACTGGTTTTATGCTTCTGTCTGAAAATCTGACCATAAATCACATTGCTCGACCCATCAACGTGAAAGAATCGGTGAACACGGCTTATCGGATAAATAAGCCTAGACAAGAATTCCAGACAAATTCTTGAAGTCACGCTATCATTTTCGTATCTGCCTAATGATGCTTTTTAGACCGGATGATCATGTCAAAGCTTATTGACAATGCTGCGATGGGTGGGCCCTTTCTTTTTTTTTTCATTCGGACATAAAGCAGAAAATTTATGCTTAGACCTTTCGAAGATTCAACAGAAAATACATAATATTATATAAATTATAATTATTATATAGAGCATTATATAAAATAATATAAAATAAATAAAAAAAAAATTCCAAAAATAAAAAAAATACCAAAAAAAAAAAAAAAAAAAAAAATGGAGACGATACCCGCTACGTCCTCGTTCGTGTCTCCGGGTTCGGCTGAGAGCGGTACTTATTGTTGTCATCAACTTGGAAAAATTTTTTTTTTCTCGAACAACAAAAAATTTGGTACCAATACTTATAACATAGTTATTGTGTCCATCATATTGAATCCGTCATTTTGAATCTCAAAATTCTGGTATTAAAATCGTAATCAGTGACCCTGTAAACCCCTGTATACCAATTTTCATACAGATATGGATAAGTTTAACTAATTCGGTCCGCCATATTGGATCCGCCATTTTGAGTTTTGAAAATCTATCACAAATTCTTAATCAGCGACATTGAAAACATGTAATAATAAATTTTCTAATTGATCCGTTGAAAACTTTTCAAGATAATGAATTTCCTTTGCAAAAAGTGACTTTTTTCGCTATTTGTTTATTGATATTGACAAATTAATGGACAACATTAGATAACAAAGTCAAAATAATCAAGGCTCAACATGTAAATATAGTAAATTTAAATTTAAAATCATAAAAGTCGAGTCACAAGCACTTGAAAACTGAAAAAAATGGTAGTATTCTAGGTGGGATATACGTCTTCCCACCGTGCTGCAAAGGGTTAATTAGTGCTGCAGAATTCTCTCGGGCCAAAGAAAAGTCTGAAAAAGTCGATATATTTATTCTGATGAATCATTGTCGATACTTTTCAAGTTTCCATCTCAGTGAGACCTAAAATTCACGAACGGCCGGTTAGCGATCTGAAGTTATCAATATCTGATACCATTTAAAACTCAGAAAACAGAAAATTAGTAAAACTGGAGCTGCAGAATTATTTTGAGCCCAACAAAAGTCTGGAGAAGTCAGTATCTCGATTTTGATAAATTGTTGTCATTAATTATTAACTTGCAATCTCAGTCAGACGAGGAATTCGCAAACGGCCGACCAGCAGTCGAAAATTATATGTATCTCGTGGAATTTAAAAAATAGAAAATGTCAAACTAATTCAATTAGTGCTGCAGAATTCTCCCGGGCCAAAGAAAAGTCTGGAAAAGTCGGTATTTTTATTGTGATGAATTTTTGTCGATACTTTTTAAGTTTCCATCTCAGTGAGACCTGAAATTTACGTACGGCCGGTTAGCGATCTGAAGTTATCGAAATCTGATACCATTTGAAACTCAGAAAACAGAAAATTAGTAAAACTTGAGCTGCAGAATTATTTTGAGCCCAACATAAGTCTGGAGAAGTCAGCATCTCAATTTTGATAAATTGTTGTCATTAATTCTTAACTTGCAATCTCAGTCAGACAAGGAATTCGCAAACGGCCGACCAGCAGTCGAAAATTATATGTATCTCGTGGAATTTAAAAAAAAGAAAATGTCAAATGAATTAAAAAGAAAAGTAATGGCGAAAACAATCTACAAAATTCATGAATTATTTTTGAAATTCTATAAATGTTTTTTTTTTTTAGAATTATAAACAATCTACTGAATTTTCAAAATATTACACAAGATTATTCAACTCATGAAGATACTTCTAAATTTCTTATTCATTTTTTTATTTAACACTGGAAAAACATTGTCAATGAATATTTTGAAGAATAATATGATAATGTACAGAACTTAAAATAATTATAAATACTTTCTGAAATTATTCAAATTTTCGAGTGTTTCAAAATTACTAAAAATATTCAGAATTTTCAATGTTCTTCAATTTTTCGAAATTTACGAAAGTTTAAACGTGACATAAACTACCCATAACTTTCTAAATATCATACAAAAATTATTCATCACTTTCAACTTTACCAGTTTTTCATTCTAAACTGGAAAAACAGCATAAATGTTTCCAAAAAGTTTGATAATGAATAGAACTTGGAAAAAAATATAAATAATTTTTGGAATTATATACATTTCAAAATTTTTTGGAATTATTAGGAGTATTCCAAATTTCCAATGTTTTTCAATTTTTCGAAATCTGAAATATGATACAAACTATTCATAACTTTCAAAATATTATAAAAAATAATTCAAATCATCAAGATTATTCATTATTTTTTCATACTTTTCAAGTTTGTCAGTTTTTTTTTGCAAAACTGGAAAAAAAAATATCATGAATATTTCGAGGAAAGATGATAACGAACAGAACTCAGAAAATTATAAATACTTTCTGAAATTCATCAAATTTTCTGAAATTATTGACAATCTTAAGAATTTTCAATGTTTTTCAATTTCTCAAAATGTTCGAAATTTCAAACACGATACAAACTATTCATAACTTTCCAAACATTATAAAAAAAACAATCAAACTCACTAAGATTATTCTTGATTTCTTCATACTTCTCACGTTTTTCAGATAATTATTGAAAAAAAAATTATGCATATATTTCGAAGAAACACCCCCTTCTCCTTGTTTCTTGAGTTTCAATTACTACCCACCCAAAAAAATAATTTTCCCCCATTCCTGCATCAAAGCGACTTTTATAAATAAAGCATTCAATCTTCCCCCAGACACACACTAGTAATTCGATTTTGATCTAGTGATGGAAAATTCATCGAAAAAATTCACAAAAGCAAATCAACAACAAAAACTTACATAAAACTCAGTGACTTCTCCAAATCAGCAATCTGTCTCAAAAGGGTGCTCGAGTGTTCCTCACTCTGAATTTTCTGATCCAGAAGAAGTTTCTCATGCTCCTGTCGAAGCTTATCAAGAGCATCAGATGCCTCAGTCCTCATCTTTTCCTTAACAGCCTCATCCTCTACGAAAAACTGCTGCTCCTTGGCCAAACTCTCAGCTTGTATCCTTTGCACCTCACGCTCCAAATCCTCAACCCTCATTTTTCCCTCCATGGCTGCCTTGTCCACTTCTACAATCTTCTTTTCCTTTTCCAAAAACTCGCCATTCAGCCTTTGGACCTCTCGTTCCAAACCCTCGACCTTGATTTTTTCCTGCTGAGCCCCCTTGTCCACTGCCAACAACTGCTGCTCTTTATCCAAACACTCAGCCTGAAGCCTCTTAACTTCTTTCTCCAAATCATCAGCCCGAATTTTTTCCTGAGAAGCTGCCCTAGAAGCCTTATCTGCTGCCAAAAGCTGCTGATCCTTATCCAAGTTTTCAGCCTGCAGTCTCTTGAACTCTCGCTCCAATTCTTCAGCCTGAATTTTTCCCTGTATTAACCTTTTGGAAGCTTCTTCTGCAGCCAAGAGCTGGTGCTCTTTATCCAAACACTCGATCTGAAGTCTCTTAACTTCAAGTTCTAACTCCTCTGCCTTCAATTTTTCCCGCACAGCAGTTTTGGCAGTCTTGTCAGCTGCCAACAACTGCTGTTCCTTATCCAAATTTTCAGCTTGCAGCTTCTTCACTTCTCGTTCCAATTCCTCTGCCTTCAGTTTTTCCTGCACAGCAATTTTGGCAGCCTTGTCAGCCGCCAGGAGTTGCTGTTCCTTGCCCAAGATTTCAGCCTGCAGCTTCTTGACTTCTCGCTCTAGTTCCTCAGTCTTTAATTTTTCTTGTACAGCAGTTTTAGCAGCCTTGTCAGCTGCCAAGAATTGCTGCTCTTTGTCCAAACACTCAGCAGAGAGTCTTTCGACTTCGTGCTCTTTTTCTTCCACACGTGTCTTGGCCTGTTTTTGCTCTTCTTGTAATCGATGCACGAGTTGGTCAACTTGGGCTCGTTCTGCTTCAGAAGTTGCTAGTTTACGTGAGGCTTCTGTCTTGGTTTCTTCGAGTTCCTGTTGAAGGGCTTTCAAACGATGTGTCTCGCGTTCCAAGGTTTTCTCTAGTTGACAGTGGGCCTCTCGTGCCTGGGCCAGTTCGGCCTCTTTAAGACCCAGTTCTTCATCGCGTTGTGTCAGTTTTTTGGATAGTTCACTTTCGGCGCCTCCGAGAAGCTCGCGTTCTGCTGTTCTTTCCTCTTCGAGCCTTGACAGTTTGCGTTTTAGACGCTCTAGCTCGCTCTCGTGCATACGAAGTTCACTCTCTAGGTTGGTTTTCGTCTCTTCTGATAGGGCCAACGCGTCCTGTAATTCTGCAGAGCATAGGGGTTGTGTAATGGAGTATAAGGATGGACAAAACGAATCAATATTTCTTCGTGATGTATCAGAATTTGTATATTTATATATTCATCAATGGGTCATCGTAATATCAATATTGTGACAAAAATGGAGACGAAAATTTTTGTTTTGGTGTGTTTTTTAAATTACTCATTAGGGATATAAGGGATAGTCTACGGTTGTCAGTTTCAAAAATATAAAATTGCAGGAATATTCTTTAATAACGATATTCTCATGATTTTCTTTCTTTGAAATAGGTATACTTGAAAACCAACATTATGAATTTAATTCAATAAAATTTTTGTACTGATTTATCGAAAACCAATGAAATACTAGGAATTTATGAAGTGATTGTTCTATGAACGATTACTAAATAGTACCAACAATCTATAAAACTCTAGGCTCGAATGCATGAAATTTTATATACCCAAAAATATTTAAAATACTAGGAATCAAAGAATATTGATAAATGTTGATTGAATTATTTAGGAAATCCATAAAAATTCGGTTTACTGTGGAGAATTAAATTTTAGAGATATTTATAAAAATACTGAAAATTTCTAAATCTTCTGGAAAATATAACCGAATCCAATACACAAAAATACTAGGAACATATAAAAATACTAAAAATGCGAATAATCAAAAAGAAACTCAAAAATGCCGATTAAATTATTTCGAAAATCTATAAAAATTCTGGGAATTGACTATACTTTGATTCTTAGAGCATTGAATTTTAGAAATCTATATAGAAACGGCGAAAAATATTGAAAATCTGGCGAAATTCGATAATTGCAAAAAAATACCAGCTTTTGGATATTTGTATATTCGGATTCAATTTTTTTAAAAATCTATAAAGAATTTGGAAATGTATGAAACTTTAATTCTTAGAGCATCGAATTCTAGAAATCTATACGAAAATCCATAAAAGTACTAGAAAATACTTTGAATCAGATAAATCCTTAAAAAATAGCAAAATATTGAAAATGTTGGAAACCTTTATTTTATGATAGATTAATCGAAAGGATTGAGATGTTTTGAAATTTAAATCCAAAAAAATTGCATCCTGGAAATCTAAACAGGTATTTTAAAAAATAGACAGAGAGTAAGAAAATACTAGAAATATATGATATACTAAAAATTTATAAAACTTCACCATCTAGACCGTTGGAACCCAGAAAATATCTATAGTGATTCATAAGCAATACTGAAAATCCATCAAATGTTAAAAATATTGAAAAAATACAAAAAATATTAACAGAACCTTACATCTTGGAAAATACTGTTTTCTGAAAAACATTCGAATACAAAAAATTCAATAAACTTGGGAATATTTTTTGAAGCTCTACAATTTTTTTGAACTTTTTGAACTCATAAACAATCTTCGATATATTTCGACGTTATTTTGCTTTTCCGGAATTTTGAAAATTTCAAAAGTTATACAAACTATTCTATACTCTTCAAACTTCATAAAAAAATATGTCCAACTTTTCAAGATTTTTCATAATATCCCAATACTTTTAAAGATTTTTAGATTTTTGTTAAAAAAGTAAAGAGTTATTATAGTACATATTTCAAAAGGATATCATTGTAAACACTATCTTAAGAATGTAAGAACAACCAAAATTCTACAAATTTTTCAAATTTCGAAGGAAAATTGATAATTTTGATAATTTTCGCTGTTTTCAAATTTTTAGGAGTGTCAAAAAATTCTCACGTTCTGCTAATCATTTAAATTTTATGACAAATTTATGAAGATTTGTTCAACTCATTTAGCTTTCTCGCAATCTTTTTGTTTAATTTTAGACTTTTTCAGATTTTTATGGAAAAATGAAAAAACAACATCATCATAGATATTTCGAAGGAATATGAACTAAACACACTTTACAAAACTCATGCAGATTTTCTGGAATTCTACAAATCTTTTGAGTTCATCAGAATTACTGTGAACCTTTAAAATTAAAATGTATGTATAAAACATAGTATGAATTCTTGAATATTTCACAAATTTTATGCTATTGTGTCACACTCATCAAGATTTTTCGTAATTTTATAATACTTGTTAAGCACGACAGGTTTTTATTGAAGAATGAAAAAATATCAAAGAAATATGATAATGATAATAATAATAATAATAATAATAATAATAAGTACGATGTACAAAATTAAGGAAAATATTCTGAAATCCGACAAATTTTTCGAATTCACTAGAACTATTTACCATTTCCAAAATTTTCAATGTTTTTCGACTTCAAAAGTTTCAAAGATAATATGAAATATACAAAACTTTCCAAATTTTGTAAAAATGTGTCCAGCTTATTAGGATTATTTTGGAATACGCTCATTCACAATCAAAAATTTTATGAACCTGAAGTTCCACACGTTTAAAATAAACGGAAATAAAAAATCTATGAATGTTCGATTATTTATCATAATAGGAACTTTGACAAATATTTTTTTAGGGAGGATACATTTTGATGTTACGATTAAAAAGTGTTCAGTAGCAGCTAGAAAATTGTTTGTCTCCTATATTATTTGATAAATTTTTTTCGTTAAATTTCAAACGTTTGTAACTTCAAGCACATAAAATTTTCAATTTTCTATAATCCTAGGTAAGATCCTTTGATCCAACCATTAAATGTATTGCTACGTATATCTCCACTTTTGCCACTGCAATGACGCACCATTTTCAGCAATTACTGATACTTGGCTGTTTGCAGTTACCAATTAGAAACAATAAAACCATTCTACTTCACCCATAATGTCATGTAAGATTATTATACCGTCATAATCTTCAAAATTCATGCAGTTTGAAGCATCTTACCTGAACTCCTCTGCAGCAACGCATTAATTTCCTGGTCCTTGGCGAGACTCGATGTTCTAAGCTCAGCCATGCTTTTTTCCAGAGCCTCTCTTCTCGTCTTTCCAGTGGCCAAAATAAGTTCAAGGGCTCCCAAACATCTAGATTCAAAACTGCCCTCTTCCCTCAAACCATTCCTGCTTCCATCTTGTTCGCACATTGCGTCCACGCGAGACTCCAATTCACGACAAACTCTTTCCTGCTCCCTTGACATCGATGATATGCGTTCCTCCAGTGTCTTCAATTTGCACTCCAGCCCTGTAAATAAGGCAGAAAAACTTATTTCTGACATTCCTGTGCAAGAATTCGTCTTCGATTGCAAAATTCCAATCTCCAACTCACCTTCAACTTCGCTCGTCCTTTCAGCTTCCTTACATGCCAAGCTCTTTTCTTTTGCCCCGAGTTCACCTTCGAATTCCGCTGTTATCTCAGCCATTTTTTCCATGCTCTCTTTTTTCAGCTTCTTGATGCTCTCGGCATAACCCTCGGTACTCTTGAGCATCTCGGAACGAAGTTTTTCAGCCTCTCGTCTGACAACGTCGACCTTCTCCTGGAGCTTTGTCCGGCAGTCAAGCAACATTTCCTGCATGTCCTCGTTCTTCCGTCGTTCCGTATCTTGCCGAAGTTGATGAAGCTCCCGTTGCCAATTCTCGCTCTCGATTTCCTGCTCCTTCTTCATTATTTCCAAAAGCGCGTCCTTGTCTTCCAACATCTTCTTGGCTTCCTCAGCCGTTTTCTGGTAGGTTATCATTGAGCTCATTTGGGCAGAGCTTTCTTCGTTTTTCTTACTCAGTACTTCTTGAAGTTGGTTTATTTGCTCTACGTATTTTTCTACGAGCTCTTTGTTGGCCTGGGAATTCAAAAGAGTGCCATGAATAATGAGGTAGCGAATTCTGGAGAACTTGGGATGGCCATGAGCGTGATGAATCCGAACAGGATATTTTTGGAATGTCAAAGTAAAATAAGATGCTGGTAATTTGACTCACCTTGGCCTCTTTTGCCAAGGCCAGTTGTGCTTCTTGCTGGGATGCATACCCCTTGTCTCGTTCTGTAACCCCATGAAAAATGATTTGGTTTGATGTTACAGAGACATTTTCCTTTGAATTGGATTAGTAAAAAAACTGTCTACCAGATTGATGATTGTAAGTTGGACTCTTTTCAGAAAATGAAAATCTGGGAATTAGTTCTTTTTCTGTCTAGGTTTTTTGAAGATGAGAAAATGGTTAAAAAAATTGTGCTCGTGTACCATCTAGTTGAGCCCGTAATTTGGCTAGTTCCTCTTCAGCCTCGAACAGTTTTGTGCCTTCTTTTTCAAGCTGCACGACCCTCTCACGTTCTTCCGAAAGCTGTTTCTCAAGCTCCTCGATTTTTCCTCGACTCACGGTATTCGCGACCTTCACAGAAGCATGATGGTTTTCGAGACTTTACCAGGTAAACTTGAAAAATGTATAATGATTTCTACACTTTGATTATTCTGTTACAGCCCGTGTAACATTTTTTCGAGTTACTAAAATTTTGGGCACAGAGGAACACATTTTTTGATGAAGACCATCAATTTATGAATTGAATTTTGTCAAGTCGTCAAAACTTGTCAGAGTTTACAAAATTTATCAATTTTCTCTAAAATTCTAGTTATTTATATAATTTGTGGAATATTACATACTTTTTCAATATTATATCAACGTTTTTCTGAAAGTCTACACATTTTTTTAATTTTCCAGAATTATTTGGTATCCTCCAAGTTTCCAATGTTTTTTGATTTTTCTATATTTCTGACATTTCTGGGTTTTTATCAAAATTTTCATAATTATCGACAACCTTCGTACGATGAAACATTTTTTTTTTTTTTTTTTGAAATTTACACGATATTACACAGTTATTGCAGTTTTTCACAGTTTTCAAATTTTTGTACAATGATCAACGTTTCCCGAAATGATATGAATTTTTCGAATTTTTCATTATTATTGGCAATCTTGCAGAAATTTGCCATGTTTTTGAATTTCTTAAATATTTGAAAATTATCGACCATTCCCATACGATTAGATATATTTTGAAATTAAAAACTTATACATTACTATGCAGACTGGGTAGTTTAATGAAATTCATACATTTTTCGGTCTAGAAAATATATCGATATTTCCTGAAACCTTCAAAATACTTCAATTTTTTGAAGAGCTACTAAATGATCTTTGAATTTTCAATTTTTTTAATTTTTCGAATAATCGACGATCTTTGTATGAAAGCTTTCAATTATTTGAAGAAATGTTAAAAATTATACACAGTTTCTATATTTATGCAAAATTTTCAAAATATTTTACAATCAACGAAATTTGTCAACATTTTTGAAAATTTTACAAATATTTCAGGTTTGTTGTAATTATTGGCAATCTTCAATCATAAATATTTTTTGTTTCTCAAAATCTTTTGAAGATATAGATTTTTATTGAAATTTTCAAAATTAAATAATTATTTTGATAAATTTCAAGAGTATTACCCCCAGTTTCTGCAGTTTTACAAAAATTTCAAAATTATTCACATTTTCAAGAATTTCAATAAATTAATCGAATTTTTTAAAATCATTCACAATCTTGTCAATTCTCAATGTTATTTAATTTGTCAACATTTTCACAATTGAAAGATTCTCATTAAAGTTGAAATATTTTTTAACGATCTTCATACGATAAAATATTTTTTCATTTTCAAATATTTTGAGAACATTAAACAGATTACTTAGTTTTTCTCGAAAATCTACAAATATTCAATGTTAATTATTTAAAATTTGAAACTTTTTAGATATTTATTATAATTTCCAAAAATTATTATAATAAATAATTTCTCACAACAATCAAAATTTATCAACATTTTCAGAAATTTTATAAATCTTGCTAATTTCTTGGAGTTTTCACGATCTTTCGAATTTCTAATATTTTTTGATCCTCTAAAATTCATAAAATTTTAACCATATAAAACAAACTATCTAATTCTTTTCAAACTTCATAAAAATTCTTTAAAACTAATAAGATGCTAAAAATCATATTCCATTACCTCTGCATGCATTGGGAAAAATAATAATTTTTTCTGCGTACCTGTATATCATCCTTGCAAATGCTTTCCTCTTCCACACGAAACAGCAGGTCTTCGCATCGTCTTTTTTCTTCCTCCAATTGCACGCTCAACGAGGCTTTTTCTTCCAAAAGACTTGCCAAAATGGCCTGAGTTTCTCGAGAAGCTTCTTCTTTTTCATCACGATACTACCTCGCGAAACAAACAAAAAAAGATGAAAATACAAGGCAAAAACCCAACCATCCAAATTGGACATGAAAATTGCTTCTATTTATACATCAAAATAAAATCATACAAAGATAGCTGAAAAAAAACCCTTCCAAATTTTCTAGAAAATGACCATCACGTTAAAATGAAGAGAAACATTGAAAAAAAATTTTCAAGTACCAACCAAAAAAACAGGAAAAAATGCCCAAAATAAAATTTTGTCGCAAAGTATCGAATTCCATTGTCTTGAAGATTGTGTTTTCACCTTTTGAGATTCGATTTTCAGGAGCTCCAAGGACTGCTCCACTTGAGCAACGCGCTCCCTTTCGAGGTCTCGTTCTTTTCTCAAGTTCTCGATTTCGCGTTCCTTTTCCTTTAAACCCTCCTGAAAACGGGCCCCAATGAATGACGCAACAACCCAACCAATAGTTTGCGTAGCTTTATTTATTGCAATTATTAACAACGACAACAATGACAAACGAATACAAGGCAGGAAATTACAAAAAATGCGGTCGTCTCGCGACAATCTCACCTGCCTCGATTTCGAAGATGGAGCGAGGACACCCACTGATTTCTGCAATTTCAATTAATGTCACACATGGCAAAGGATGAGCTGCGAAAAACCAATAACCATGCTTTTCAGCCGAGTACCCAGGCTTCGTTTTTTTCTACATTTTTACAGTGAACTACGCCATCAACGGTTAACTTTCTTCACATGCAGTAAGAAAAAAATGCGTTATGACAGTGAAAGAGTGGGTTTTTTACTCAGATTTTTTACAGAAAAGGAAACGAAGAAATATGACTGTATAGAATTCTAGGAATTTCCACAATTTTATGAGATGATTGAAGATCTTTGGAATTTGGAATGTTATTTTATTGTATTTATATTCCAAAACTTCAAGCATAATCTAAACTTTTTCGGAGCTTTTAGAATGATCGACAATCTTCAAGGTTTTTGATGTTTTTAATTTTTTCTGGATTTTCTTAATTTTAAACGTAATGCGAATTTTATTATGTATTTTTCAAAATTTGAAAGAATTTTTCCTAATTACCAAGGTTTGACGTAATACTTCAATATTTTTTAAGTTTTGTGGATTTGCAATAAAAAATGAAATAACTTTACCATAAAAGTTTCGAAGAATTATAATTATGAGTATAATCTTCGAAATATATAAATGTCTGAAGTTGTACACATTTTTGGAATTTTATAGAACTATTGGCAAAATTTAGTATTTGTGGTGTTTTTTTTCCAAACTTTAAAATGTAATACAAAACATTCTAATTGTATACAAGTATGTCCAAAACTTATGAAATTATATCTCTATGTTTTATCACTCTTTATTTTCCGGATTTCTATTAAAGGATAAAAATTATCATCATGCATATTTTTAAAAAACACGGCGATGCACATAATTTACTGAAATTTTGGATATTTTCTAAAATTCAACAAATTTTTTAAACTTTTTGGAATCATCAAAATTCACTGAAATTTCAAATGAAACACAAACATCTATATATCTTTCAAATGTTATAGAAATGTGTCTGAATATCAAGATATTCTGTAATATTCATTTAAATACTTTTTCAAGTTTTTCAAGATTCTTACTAAAAAATTATGAAGCGGCATCGTACACGATTTAAAGAAGTATAATTATTGTAAAAATAATCTTCCAAACATATGGAAATATGAAACTGTACAAATTTTAGAAATTTGATGAAATCACGTTGACAATATTTAGAATTTTCAATGTTTTTATAATTTTTCAAAATTTCGAAATTTTCAAACAGAACAAAATATAATAATTTATATTTATAATTTCATTTTCATAATGGTATAAACATTTAGATTTTAGGACAATTGTATGAAAATTTGTCTAACTTATAGAGTTATTTCGTAATATTTTTACTCTTTTTAGGTTTTTCAGATTTTCATTGTTAAATGATAATAAAAACATTATCTTGAAAGATTCGAAAGAATATAATAATGACCACAATTTATTAAACTTATGAGTATTTTCTAAAGTTCTACAAATTTTTCGAACTCTTTGAAATCATCAACGATCCTTGATGTTTCGGCGTTATTTTAATTTTTTAAAATTTCGAAAATTTAAAAAGTTTTACAAACTAATCTTTGCTCTTCAAATTTTATGAAAATATGTCTAATTTCTCAATATATTTCATGAAATCCCAATACTTTTAAAATTGTTTAGATTTTTTATAAAAAAGCGAAGAATTATTACAGTTAATATTTCAAAAAAATGTATGAAAATCCGAAATTCTAATAATTTTTCAAATTTTGAAGAATGATTCGCGATTTTAAGAATATTCGCTGTTTTTTCAATTTTTAAGAATTTCAAAAATGTCTTACGTTCTACTAATTCTTCAAAATTTATGACAAATTAATGAAACTTTGTTCAACTTATATTTAGCTTTCTCGTAATCTTTTTATATTCTTTTAGAGTATTTCAAATTCTCATTCAAAAATGAAAAAAACCTCATCATAGATATTTCGAAGGAATACGATACTTGACACATTTCACAAAACTCATGAATATTTTCTGGAGTTCTACAAATCTTTTGAGTTTTTTAGAATTATCGCCCACCTTTAAAATTGAAAAGTTTTTTTAATCGTTTGAAATTTCGAAAACTCTATATATAGTATGAATTTTTGAATATTTCACAAATTTTATGCTATTGTGTTACACTCATCAAGATTTCTCGTAATTTTATAATACTTATCAAGCTTGACAGGTTTTTATTGAAGAATGAAAAGATATCAAAATTGAGGAAAATATTCTGAAATCCGACAAATTTTTCGAATTTACTAGAACTATTTACCATTTCCAAATTTTTCAATGTTTTTCGACTTCAAAAGTTTCAAAGATAATGTGAATTATACGAAACTTTCCAAATTTTGTAAAATTGTGTCCAACTTATTACGATCATTTTGGAATGCACTCATTTGAAATAAAAAAATTTCCAATTTTCTATGATCCGAAGTAAGATCCTCTGATTTATCCATCAAATGTATTGCTATGTATATCTCCACTTTTGCCACTGTAATAACGCACCATTTTCAGAAACGAATGATGAGCTCTCCAATGATTAAGTACAAGGTGAAAAAATTGTAAAACACACAATTTCAACATTGTCAATAATAAATAACAAATAAATAACTGATACTTTGCTATGTACAGTTATCAATCAGCAATAATAAAAAAACTTCTAAAACCAAAATCTCTCTAATTCATCATCTTCTTTCCTTCATAGAAACCATATTGACAAACACACGAGAGCTCGTCATTGCCTCATCACCACCTCCAGCTTTCGACACAATATTACATGTATATACAGTACAAGAATATGGCAAATCAAACGCAAATGTGACAATAATACAGTACACACTCGAAGAATAAGACAGGTTCTACAGTACAAGCTAAACAACGTACACCATCAGGAAATGAAGAAGTAGAAGTAGAAGATGTAGAAGAAGTAGAAGGGTAAGAAGAAGCTCAACAATTACAAAACGCGAGAAGAGCAAGAGGATTTTTCAGACGAGGTCGATCAAGACTCAGGTGGCGTGGCGAATCTTACCCTGCTGCCCATTCTGGGTATGGAGCTGCTGGCGATGCTGGTCACGCTGGACACCGAAGCCAAAGATTCACGTGAGCCACCCACAATGCTCTTACGCATGGACCTATTGCTAGAAGGCGCTTTCCCCATGCTATTCGAAGGTGAGCGAGTGACCTTGTGAGAAGGTGCGAAGAGTCCATACTTGGGCCGACACTCGAAGTACCTACGAGCAATCTTAGATGTTTCCAAGCAATTTTTTGACAATTTTTCATCAATTATATCAATATTTCTACGATCCTTTATTCATATGTGTAGTCTCAGGACTGGATCTTTTGGAGCCAATTTTTTATATTCTAGAAGTCAGGTTAGAAATGATTTCATTGCATACATCACACTTCTTCAATATTGTTTTGGTCATCTTCAAATTAGTCAGTTGGTACCTGAAGAAGATCAAAAAACTTATGGTCAGAAGTTAGAATATGAGAAATTGGTTTCAAAGGATCGTCAATTTGACGAAATTACAAAAATTATGTCATAAATTATTTCAATATTACTACGATCCTTTATTCATATGTGTAGTCTCAGGACTGGATCTTTTGGAGCCAATTTTTCATATTGTAGAAGTCAGGTTAGACATGACGAAATGTTTTTTCTTCAAATACATTTAACTTCTTAAATATTGTAGCTTTTGACCATTAGTTTTTTGGTCATCTTCAATTGGTCAGTTGGTGCCTGAAGAAGACCAAAAAACTTATGGTCAAAAGGTAGAATATGAGAAATTGGTTTCAAAGGATCGTCAATTTGACGAAATTTCATAAATTATGTCATTAATTATTTCAATATTAATAGGTTCCTTTATTCATATGTGTAGTCTCAAGACTGGATCTTTTGGAGCCAATTTTTTATATTCTAGAAGTCAGGTTAGGAATGACGAAAGGTCTTTTCATTAAATGCATCACACTTCTTCAATATTGTTTTGGTCATCTTCAAATTAGTCAGTTGGTACCTGAAGAAGACCAAAAAATTAATGGTCAAAAGCTGGAATATTAAAAAAGTATATGATATACCCAAGGTGATTACATATTTTTATAACCAAACTTCTTGAATATGAGAAATAGGTTTCAAAGGATCGTCAATTTAACGAAATTAAATTATACCATAAATCATTTGAATACTACTACGTTCCTTTCTAAAGTTTATATTTATAATTTCAACATTGAATTCTTTGAAGCTAACTTTTTATATTCTAGAAGTTCGTTTAGAACAATAATGAAAGGTCTTTTCATCAAATACATCACACTTCTGCAATATTCTAGCTTTTGACCATTAAAAAAGTATGATACACCCAATTTAAATTTTTAATAACTGGACTTCTTGAATAATAAAAATTAGTTTCAAAAAATCGTCAAGTTGATGAAATTCCATTAATTATGTCACGATGTTGATATAGGGGGGGGGGGGGGGTCTGTAATAGGATGCCACAAGTATTTTTTCTCTTTACTATTCATAATATCATCAGTTGTAATATTATATATTACAACATGTTAATTTCTTACCAAGATTTTCTGTATAACTTTTCAGTTTTATATTATTATATATTTCATATTATTTCATACTTATGTAAAAATTATTTTCATCTTATAATTAGTATCGTGTTTTTATCAATATTCGTTTATATACACATACTTTTTTTATTTTCATTTTTATACGGCGTCTGTATAATTTACTGCAATACGAATGGAAAAAGAATATACTTGTTAACAGGACTGGATAAGGAATTATTTATTGAGCTTTTTTGTTTCAGAGAGCAAATGTTTTTTTCTCTACAAAATAAAAAATTGATTCTATTTCCTATGAAATAATAAAAAAAAAAACTGTTTATTTTCAAGATTTATGAAAAAGCATTCCTGCTGAGTTTCAGAAATATCTGTATTTTTTTTTTTCAATTCAATGGAAAACAGTAGCATTATATTCACAGTCTTGAAAAAAAGTACCTCTGTTGAATTCTTCAAATTGGACGATTCTCAAAACATTTTCGTGCAATTTTCGAAGGATTGTTCATACTTTTGAATGTTGTATAAAATTCTGTAGTTTAGAAAAATTGAAAATTTCAGAATCTTCCTATTCATAAGCTGATTTTGAGATCTCGTTATGTTGAAAAATAACTTTTTTGACAGCTTCAGAATTCTCGAGAGAGAAAATTCTCAAAGATACTGGAAATTTTGAAAAAGTATTGGATTCGTAGGAAAATACACGAGGCTTTGTGATTTCATGAAATTTTTCTATATTTTTGAAAAAATATCTAAATTGAAGATAATGTGACTGTTCACTACCAAATTCTTGGTTTTGAGTTATTTTTTTCATCTTCTAGAGTTTCATGTCGTATAATTATCTCATTTTTTTCCTTTAAAAGACCACTCAGTGTATAATTAGTAACTTTTTTTCATAATTTTATATTTTTCATTGTTTCTAAATATCTTTTTTGTTACATGTCGTATTGAAAAAAAGTTGAAAAAACGAATGGAAATGTTGAGCAATAGTGTAAATTGAAAATTGACGGGGAATTAAAACATTGTATTATTAATAATTATTTTACACCTGGTGGTAAATTATTATTTCTACAATAAAATCTTAAATTTTGTAACAACCAAATTGTGAAGTTTGGAAATTATTATATTTTGAACTTAATTATTACACTATGAACAACAAACAAAAATTTGATGTAAAAAAAATGGAACTCTAATGATTCGAAGTTCATTTTTTCGATTTATTTTTAATTCAACAAATTTCTTGACAATTCTCAACTGTTTTCAATATTTAAAAATGAATGTATATGTTTTCAGAGATGAGGAATAAGAATTTCATGTTTAAAGCAAAAGATTAAAAAAATTTTTTTTTAACGAATTAAAATGATAATCTCTATTCATTTTTAGATAAAAAAAAGTCTTCATTGTCTCCGTAACAAGGGGGGCAATTAAAAATGTCAGTTTCTTCAGAGCGAGAGAAATCCCTCACGATCGAGACGCTACATAATGACCACCCGTGGCACGGGGACAACGAAGACTTTTTTTTCCGCAAAAATGAATAGGATTATAAAAATTCGTCGAAAAAAAATTTTTTCATTTTTAACTTCAAAATCGAGATCCTCATCTCATTCTTGAATATTGAAAAACGATTGAGAATTTTCCAAGTTGTCAAAAAATTTTTTGAATTGCAAATAAATTAACAAAATGAGCTCAGTTTGCAAAAACTTTTGATTCAAGAGGTTTTGAATAATCATTATAGTTTCGTTTAGGCCATTTGCAAAAATACAAATTTTGTTGTACACTGTAATGATCAATTTATGCTAAAAAATTGTTTTCAGTAATATAATAATTATTCATGTACTTTTAAAAATGCAAATAAAAAAGACGTTTACTCTGCAAGAATTATCAAACCATCAATATTTTCTTGGGACCTACACTGAGAAAAAAAGTCATTCATTAACCAGTTCAATTCTGTAAATTTTTCGTTAATAGGCACGTTTGGAAGAAAAAATTCATCAACAAATGAGAATTTTCCGTCTCGATATCGATAAATCCATACAAAACTGAAAAATTCCGTTCGAACTGAAAAATTTCCTTCTACTTCAACAGAAAAATTTCAGTTATTTTTTCCAGTGTGAAACCTAAAAGCTGAGAGGAGGAAAGAAGGCGAAGGATGTATGAAAACCGTGACATCAACGATGGAAACTTTCCTATTTTTGGGAGTATCTTCTTCACCTTTTGTCACCAACGGAGCCGTCATTTTTGCCATGGGGTTCATCAAGTTCAACGCCACACCACTCCCCAGGAGCGAAATCCGTCGTCCCCACGAAACGCAAAGTACCAACCTTGCTGCCTTGGCCAGATGATACTATCACTCTTTCCCCCAGTCGAAACTCCTTCAGCTGCAGCGATGCCAGACTCGACATTGACGCGTCTATCGGTTATTTTTTTATATTTTATGTACACTTCATTATTTTATTTTACAAAATCAGCGTGCATTTTCCACTCTAAACGATACTCAAGCGAATTAAAGAATCTAAAAATTGCGGTAAAAACCGAAGGCGAGTGTTGAAATAAAAGAAATTCTTCTGCATCCTAATGAAAATCAAATTTCACCAGACGTAAGACTGACGTCAGATATTGGCCAAAAATCTGATGCAAGATCTGACTTTGGAGATTGGCGAAATTTTATTTTCAATTGGGCACTCGTCAAGGACAATACTTCGTTTTCTAAGTCGTGAGGAAAACGTGCATCTTTCCCACGAGATTAAGAACATTTATTTTACAGACTTGAATCATCACTTGGGGTCATTCGACTGATTTGAACTGGAATAAAATATCAGGGGCATGAACAGAGCAATTTTTTGAAAAGGTTTTTTGACAGAAATGTCATTAAGTAATGAAATTATTCTCTTTAATCATTCATTCTAAACTTCAAAACAAAAACTGTATTAAGATGACTTTAATTATCTTAAATTTTCTGACCCAACGTCGAATCTCATCATTAAAATCAGTTCATTGCCTTCAAATGTTGATTTATGTCTGCGCAGCATAACATTTCACTACTTTTTTTTACCAAAGCATCAAACAACAACGTGCAATTCACTTGTAATCTACAATCTACTTTTTTTTGGAAAAAGGAAGAGGAAAGGGATTGGGATTGAGATTTGAAGTATACATTGCAGGTGTATGAACAATACCGTTGAATTTTTCATTTTTATTGTTTTAATTGCTAAATGTAATAAATCACTTTTCACACTTAAGTCAGCTATTTAATTTATTTATGCATGTAACAGGGTAATGTACTACGTAATTTATTAGCTTTAATTACGAAAATTATTCGATCCGAAAATTATTTTTGAGGGCCTTATACAGTGACCCCTCCCCCCTTTCATAATTACAAAAAATTGTATGAAACTTAAATACTAATGAAACAAAGTCAACCAGAATCGTCATAATTTGAAGTATAAAACTTTCAACACTTTTTTCTAAATAACAAAAATTGAACTTGAACTTGGGAAGCTATTGTCATGGAAACAAATTGTTGAAATACAAAATTACGATTCCAGTTAGAATATTCTAGTATTATGAAATCCGAATGCAGAAATTTCAAATTTTAGAATATAAGGCTAGTTTAGAAAATAAATTTAATGCGATTCAAATATGTTACGCATATTAATAAACTTTGAGATATTTAGGATCCAATTAAGGAACGCTGATAGCTTGAGTTTCAAGATTCAAGGAATAAGACGAAATTTGAAAAGAAATTTTAAATTATCCAGTTTGGGTAACCCTGTTTTTTATTTAGAAATTCTCAGTGGAAATATTTCGTTCCTACAGTAAAACTTGATTAAGTGTCAAAATACTGCATCATCATTTTCTATATGATTCCAATGTACAAAAAGTTCAAATATATAAGATGTTGACAGGTAAAAATTATTCATATCACTAATTTTCAATTATTCCAAATCTAAAAGTTCAGTAGAGCATTGACGATCTTGTGACTTCTTAAAAAACCAATTTTCTTTGTTTTTTTGAAAATTTTATAACTTGTTCTGAAGTCCGAAATTTCTGTCTTCTTTTATAGATTTATTGAGCACGTTTATTCAAATTTCGTAAATCTAGCCGAAAAAATATGCACTATTTTTCCAGCAGAATGACGTCACTGTATTGTAGCCTTTTTTCAATCACTTTAAGGAAAGGTATAAAATATATGAAAAAAGCAGGTTTTCAAAATACTCGATGCAACCACCATAAATCTGTGACTTCCCTGCATAAAAGACCAAATCCAACTTTTTTAGAATCAAGTGTTTATTCGTCCACTCATTTTACTCACAATTTTTTTTGTTTCATGTTAAATACTTGTTAGTATTTCAATTTAAAAATAAAAATAATGTGGAGTTGAATGTCGGCCATTAAGAAATTACTAATTGTAAGTAATACATTTTTACTTTTCAATAAGTCCCAAATTCAAAATTTTGTTTCTCTTCGGAATTACATACTAAATTACTCAACATTTTGAATATTTAAATTCCAAGTACAGAAAGTAGTTCCAAATGATAGTATTTTATCTACCTGAATGTCAATCTAATCTTGAATTATTTACTTTAAATTACTATTACAGACTTGTAAATCCCGGAATGCAGAATTTCGAAACTTTAAATTCCATCTCACCAAATTCTACAAATAAAATATCTAAAACTATAAATTCAACAAAATTTGTGGTAATCCCCCTCCCCTTCTTCAAAAGAAATTTCCACCCTAATAACTCAGAGTTTGATCAAAAAAACCAAATGACTAATATTCATAATTTTCCTACATTTTGCCTGATGAATACCGAAATATAATAACGCAATAAAAAATTGCTATTCTTTCTCTTAAGGGGTTATATACCTTTTTGTACAGACGAATTGAGGATGGCTTGGAGTATCTCTTAAAGTATGTAGCAATAATGTTATGACACCAAAGTTATGGTTTTTTAATAGTGTATTGTTCGCTTAAAAAAACAAGTATTTGTTCATAAAAAAATATCAACAATTGTCGGAGTTATGGCCTTTTCCCCGAAACAACTTTTTTTTATGCAAGTCGAACAAGTCAAGTTAAATTAGAAAATCCAAAAAATTTCATTACTCTAGGAGTATATCTAGTTTCTGAACGATCGCTTTATCATAGAAAATTTTTTATTTTGCAGATAAGAATTTTTAAATCAAAATTCTCAGAGCTCAAAAAATCGAAATTTCGGGTAAAACGTTCTCGCATACAGAAAAAACGTAATATTCATTTGTTCAGTCGTTCAAGAACTAGATACATTCCTAGACTAATGAAATTTTTTAGATTTTCTTATTACTATTGATATTTTTTAATGAACAAATACTTGTTTTTTCAGGTGGACAATACTACAGACAAATACTAATACAAAGCTACATGCTTTGAAAGGTACTCCAAACCATTCTCAATCCGTCCGCACAAAAAGGTATACAACCCCTTAAAACTCAATCCCTAAATTTTCCTAATTTGAAAATGAACTCGATCGGTTAATGTGGAAAGCCACAGACAAAAACTCAAAAACGGGTAATTTTTTCAAGAGAAAAAAAAGAGGTTCGAAGGGGAATAGTGCTAATGGTGCATATAGTAGAAGAGTAGCGACGGCTGTGTAGTACAAGTTGTGTAGTAGCGGAAGGTGTTTAGGATGCACGCGTGTTTCTCCACGTCTTACTTAGCGAGGGCCGTCTGCTGTCGCTCGGCGTCGGTTGGCGATGAGAGGAATATGCACCAGAAGCTCGTCTTTTTTCCTCTTCGAGGAGAGCCGTGCCCCCCAAAAGTGGGTACCTGGTGAGCCTCGTCAGCCGCGAGAATATGCCCCGTTTTGGCTCGCACTGAAAGTAACGCGAGCCCGCGACAGAGCCGTCGTTCTTCCCTGCAGAAATCGACACTATTTTCACTCTTTCTCACTTTCTCTTCCATTTGAATCGTTAAACTATCAGCAATAGAACGAGGCTACATATTGTTATAATGTAAATTAAATAAATATCGAATCTATATTCAATACTGACATTAATTTATTCAATTATACACTGAGAAAAAAATCTTGTACTTTCTGCCGTATACATAGTAAAAAGTACAATATTATTGTACTTTTTAGAATAATATTGCAATTTTACCTATTGCAATATTAGACAGTAAAACCGCTATTGATGTACAAATTACAATACGTATGCCAGTTTTTTCTGTATAAGTTCGGAGAATTTTAAATCTTGAAATGCAAATTTCACCATACAAATTGTGATTTTTACAATACATGGTGAAAAAAATGAACTAGATTACTTTCATCTAGCTTTTTCGAAAACTGTATCATATTACGATATGATGCACTGGAAACCTAGAAAGCTTACAAAAATATTGCAAAAAGAACCTATACAGATCTGCGTACTGAAAAAGCTGTATGGAATTTTCAATAATCTGGATTAATAGTAATTACAATGTGATATTGCAAAAAGTACAAGAAGTATAGTAGAAACCGGGAGATGTATAGAAATTTTCGCAACAAAATATATCTATAACTACAATATCATTTGACAATATTTACAATATGTTGTTTCATAAATTGATGTAGTATCTAGCAAAAAGCACAATATGTATGTCAGAGTGATTTCCGTTTACTATACAGTATTGTAATTATTACTTTTTTTTCCTCAGTGTATATATAGTTAAGTTTTTGATGATCGGTTTATAGTAATTGGATTACGAATTTGATCAAAAGTTTCTAAATCAACATTTACATTAGTTTTTTCTACGATCCAAAAATAGAGAGTATTTTGACTTTCTGTATCCTATGACTCTCCCTGTTTTGATACATCATGGTTCTTGAACAAAATATCATGCAACAACAGAATCTCGAAAGTATTTTCAATGTTTTTTTCAAACATAGAAAATACTTTATTATTATTTTTATATTATGTATGATATTCTAGAATTTCAAAATCATTTTTAATTTTGAAAACATGAATCGTGGGACACAGGGGTGGCAGAAAATTTGGAGATGGTGGACGGAAAATTTTGGATGGGCAAAATACCCGAAAATACACATTGAGAAACTGTAATTTTAGCGAATGATTAAAACTTTACAAAATTTATTAACGCTTTTTGTTCGAAAAGTGTTCGATTCAAAAAAATGTTAAGAATCACGGTTCCTGTGGTTTATTGAAATTTTCAATAATATTAGACTTACGTGAATGAAAATTTCTTGAAATATAACACATTTTTTGAATATTTCAGTATCATTGACAATCTTTATAATTTTCAATGTATTTTTAGTAATATTTCGAAATTATCAATGTTTCCACACTGTTCAAAACTTTCCAAATTTTATGAAAATTTATCTAGCTTACTGAAATTTTCCATGTTTTTGAATAATTTTTAAGTTTTTTTTTAGATATTTAAGGAAAAATTGAAAAAAAATTTTCATTCGTTTCTCGAAGAAATATGGTAACATAATTCACAAAATTAAATAAACATTTTCTGGTATCTTAGATTTTTATGGAATTCCATACAATTTTTGAAAATCTTAACAATTTTTACTGTTTTTCAATTTTTCGAAATTTTCAAAATCTCAAACATTATGAAATCTATTGAAAACTTCATATATTGTAATGAAATTTTTCCAACTCGAAGTTTTTCGTAATATTGAATATTTCTTAAATTTTTATTTACAAATTGAAAAACATAATTATGCACATATATTTTGAAGAAATATGATATGAAACGCAATTCCCAAAATTGATGAAAATTTACTGGAATTCTACAATTTTTTTGAATTTTTTCACAAAATTGACAAGCTTTGCAGTTTTTAATATTTTTTTTATTTTAATTAATTCTACAAATTTCAAGCATTATACAACATATTTGTAACTTGCCAAACTTTATCAAAATTTGTTCTACTTATTATGATTTATTGTAATTTTTTAATACACGCTTTTCCTTTTTTTTCAGATTTTGATTCAAGAATGTAAAAACATCATGCATATTATATATGTCAAAGAAATATAATACTGAACATCATCTTCGAAATTGAGAAACATTTTCTATAATTTAACATATTTTTCGGATTTTCACGAATTATAAACGATCTCTGAAATTGCCAATGTTGTTAAATATTTCAAGTTAAATTATTTTTTAAAGCTTTTTTATATTCTTGAGGTTTTTTGGATTTTTATGAAAAAACGTTGCTATGCATATTTTCGAATAAATATACCGAACAATAAGAACAGTTTACGTCATCCATAAATATTTTCAGAAATTTTTATAAATTTGTTGAAATTTTTTCATTGTCTCATGATCTTCAGAATTTTTATGATTTTTTTTTAATAATGAGTATTTTTGAAAAATTAAACACCATACAATCTATTCCAAACTTTCAAAATTTCCCTTTCGATTTCTCCAGAGTTATGTTGAAAAATGAAAAACCACACCATGCATAAGTATTCTCTGGAACTCTGCAAATTTTCCAATTTTAAAGAATTATTCACAATCTTTGCAATTCACGTTTTCTCAATTTTGGAAAATTCTTGATATTTGTTTGTCCACCTTATTAAGATTCTCCGTAATTTGACTCATAAAAATTACTGATTTGTAGAATTGTTTTGAATCCTTTCAATTATAAAATTTGTCAAAAGAATACAAACTATTAAAAAGTTTCTAAATTTTATAGAAATTCATCCCAGAATAGATTCCAAATTGTTCCAATTTATATTCAAAAATGCAAAACCATCTTGCATGACTCTAAAAAACAAGATAATAAAATCCTTTGTTCTCTTTTTTTAAATTACTTCCTACTCGAAAAAACCACGCGACCACCACCCCTGGTCAGTCGTTCTCGAAAATACACTGCAACCTCGATTAATGTCGTGAACGAAATCGATATCTCAGTGTCCTAATAAATAATATTTTAATGGGATTCTAAATGACGTAGATCTATCTTTCGATGGGATAACTTGCCTATGGGCTCGTCGAGAACGATGCCGGCCCATTCTCCGGGAGCAAAAAGCGTTTCTCCTATGTAAGAAATGACGCCAGGTTTGGTGCCCCCGACCCACACCCGGTCCCCTATTATAAAGCTGTCCGTGTCTTCCGTCAACACCACGCTGTTATCTATCAATGACAATCCAACAATCATCACTCACCGCCGTCACAATCATCATCATTACATTCAGTGATTCGTAACAAAGCCGTGAGACAACTCATCGAACAAGCATGCTATTTCAAGCGACCTGGTATCGAAAAACTTCAAGAGCAAAAAAACAGACTTCCATCATACCAGGTATCTTTTTGAATCCCAAGGTAACGCTTGTGAAATTTATTAAAACTATGAAAACTCATACAGCATCGTATACACCATGAACAATAATTTGAAATACAAAAATTGGTGAATGGCTTGAGGACCTCTGGCATAAGGCAAGAAGCAGACGACTTGGGCAACCTACCTGAACCCCTGCGAAGGCCAGCTTCACTCAATTTGCCACCATGCGTTTCCCAAAGGGTCTCCATTTTCCTCGCAAAAAATTCGTGTCTGCGAGCGTGCTACCATGCAAAAAAAGACACACAAAGCTACAACGACACAAGCGGTGCATAAACTTACCTTTGCTTTCATCGCATCTCCAAAAACTCGTGTAAATCGGCGAAAATTTCAAAGAATGTAAGGGCGTAGCCAAGATTTTTATCAGGGGGAGGGGGGATTGAAAAATACAAGAAATTCAATATAAATTTGTGGGGAATCTAGAAAAAACAAAGGAATTTTGAAGGATTTTTATTTTTGAAATTCGAAATCTTATGTACTATTCTACATTTTTCAAAGACATATGATTATATTTCTTTGTTGTCCGATACTTTCTTTAGTCATAATATAATGTAACAATATAATTTAATAAGCCATGGGTAACAAGTATTGGATAATATTATCTAAAATCTTCTTTATTATCTCATAAATTTTATAAATTTTATAGAAGCATTGACAATCTTCAAGGATTTCAATGTTCTTTTGATTTTTCAAAATTTCGAACGATACAAACTATGAAAATTTATAATTTCATTTCCATGATGATGTGTACTATTTGGATATTAGAAAAATTGTATGAATATCTGTCTAATTTATAAACATACGTTGTAAAATTTGTATTCTTTTTGAGTTTTTCATATTTATTATATTAAGTGATAAATAAACATTCTCTTGCATTTTGAAGATCTACAAATTTTTCCAACTTTTTGAAATCATGACAACAATGTTTGATATTTCGACGTTATTTTAATTTTCCGAAATTTCGAGAATTTCAAAAGTTTTACAAACTATTATATTCTCTTCAAATTTTATAAAAATATGTCTAACTTTCCAAGATTTTTTACTATATCTCGATACTTTCCAAGATTTTTAGGTTTTTATTTAAAAAGTGAAGAATTATTATAGTACATATTTCAGAAAAATATAACAGTGAACACAATCTCGAACATGTATGAACAACCAAAAAGAATTTACGCTGATTTTTCACTTTTACAAAACCTCAAAAATTCCTTACATTTTACAAACTATTACAATTTTATGACCAATTCATGAAAATTTGTTCAACTCGTCAAGCTTTCTCATAATTTTTTATATACTTTTTGAATTTTTCATATTTTTATTAAAAAATGAAAAAAAAAAAAAAACATCCTTCATATTTCGAAAGAATATGATAATTTTTCTGGAATTTAACAAATCTTTTGAGTACATCAGAATGATCATGAATCTTTAAAATTGAAAAGTTTTTCTAATTGTTTGAAAATTTGAAAACTTTGAACGTACTATAAATTTTTGAATACTCCACAAATTTTATACTATTGTGTCGAACCCACCAAGATTTCTCATAATTTATAATACTTTTCAAAGTTTCACATGTTTTTATTGAAAAATGAAAAAACATCATCAAAGAAATATGATAATAAGCTAGGTATGCGAAATTGAGAAAAATATTCTGAAATCCAACAAATTTCTTGAATTTATTAGAATTATTTGCCATTCCCAAAATTTTCAATGTTTTTGGATTTAACGAATTTCGAAGATAATACAAAACTTTCCGTATTTTGTAAGAATGAGTCCAACTTATTACGATAATTTTGGAATGCACTCATTTGAAATGAAAAATTTTTTCAATGTTCTATGGTCCTTTGATATATCCATTAAGTATCGCTGTTTGCTATCTATATATTTCCTATTTTGCAACTGTAATAAGGCCCATTTTTCACGATTAAATAAGATTCAATCTCACAATTAGATGTTCTTACTTTTATTTTAACAAGCATAGAGATCTCTCAGATTAAAGAAAAACTGACCATGGCTAACTCACAATGAATCTTTGTATCAGAAGAAACCTTCACATGACTCAAAACTCTTGCCAGAAGATTTCTAATTGACACAATTCAAATCGCAAATAATTTTTCACGCTCGCAGCACAGAAATCCTTTATTCTTGTGTATACTACTGTCCCGTGAAAAACGAATTCTCTGCCACCGCCTTTCGCTGCTATTTCTATGCCGCTCCAAGGTCGAGCGGCATAGAACTCGTTCTTTCACGACACAACAGTAAACAAAAGACTAAATGATTCATGTGCCGCGAGCGTGAAAAATATCTCTCGTGTCAAGGAGCATGAAAACTCGCGTTTTACTCGTTTCTGCTCCTTGATACGAAGTATACTATTTCCATCAGCTTGAACTTCGTGAAGCGCCAAATAGAAAATTCGTATTATTTCATAAGAAATATATTAATCTTCATCATATGATCACAAACTACGTGCATAAAATTAAATGCTATTTTTTCCATTCATAAATTCATATTACAAAAGGTTATTCGCACTCAATTCCCAAAAAACTTTTGCTCTAAATACGCCCACAAAATTTCCTGAGTTTTTAATTTTACCTCAATATAAAGCAATTTTAGTTGAAGGCAAACCTGATATATATTTGTATCAAACTATTTTCCCATTGTTGGGACCTAAGAAAAGCAAAAAAAAGGATGACTCGATTCGTGGAGAACGTAACAAATAAATTAAGTATGCGAGCATGCTCGTAACGGCACGCGTGGGTGAACTTGGAGCGCGTGTATTACGTAGTTTTGCACAGTTTTGCAGTAGGCCGAGCTATACTACGTTGTGTTATTATATAGCGAGGCGTGTGGGATGATGCCGATTTCCGAATCTCGAGTCGATTGATTATGCGCTTGACGCGATAAGGGAGATAGATTACGTTTCCATACACTCGACGTGTGTCGGGCAACATGCTTTTTCTCGAGTCAAAACACGCGCTTATTAATATATTATGCTACAATTTCGAATAACGATTCCAATTCTGTGTAATTTTTATATGATATCTACAAACATGAATACACATTATTCAGTAATTTATTTGAAACCATTATTTTAAATATGAAGTCGTCCAAAGTTTCTCCAACTGATTGAAGTGTTAAAAAAGTAAGGGGATTCACTGAGGAAAAAATCTTGTACTTTCTGCAGTATATATTGTGAAAAGTACACTATTATTGTACTTTTTAGGATAATGTTGCAATTTTTACTTATTACAATATTATACAGTGAAACCGTTATTCATGTACAAATTGCAATGTGTATGCCAGTTTTTACTGTACAATTTCGAAAAATTTTAAATCTTTAAATGCAAATTTCACTATACAAACTGTAATTTTTACCATAACATGGCGTAAAAAAATGAACTACATTACTTTTGTCCAGCTTTTTCAAAAACTGTGTCATATTACAATATGATGCACTAGAAACCTAGAAAGTATACAAAAATATTGCAAAAAGAACCTATACAGATCTGCATACTGAAAAAGCTGTATGGAATTTTCAAAAATTTGGATTAATAGCAATTATATAACATTGCAAAAAGTACAAGAAGTATAGTAGAAAACGGAAGATGTATAGGGAATTTTACAACACAATATATCTATAACTACAATATCATTTGACAATATTTACAGTATGTTATTTAGAAAGTTGATATATTATCTAGCAAAAAGTACAATATGAAAGAGTGATTCCTGTTTACTATACAATATTGTTATAATTACAATATTTTTTTCTCAGCGTTGTCACTTAAGTTTATTTCATTATTTTCAGTGAAATTTATTTTTGACACTTACTTGTACCTTGTTTTGGAAAGTATACAAAAAATAAATGGGAAACAATTTAATTGATGCACACTGAGAAAAAAATATAGTAATTATTACAATACTATACAGTAAACGGGAATCACTCTGAAATATTGTGCTTTTGCTAGATAATATATCAATTTTTGAAATTACATACTGTAAATATTGTCAAATGATATTGTAGCTATATATATACATTTTGTTGTAAAAATTCCTATACATCTTCCGTTTTCTACTATACTTCTTGTACTTTTTGCAATATCATGTTGTAATTCCTAATAATCCAGATTATTGAAAATTCCATACAGCTTTTTCAGTATGCAGATCTGTATAGGTTCTTTTTGCAATATTTTTGTATACTTTCTAGGTTTATAGTGCATCATATTGTAATATGATACAGTTTTCGAAAAAGCTGGATAAAAGTATTCTAGATCATTTTTTTCACCATGTATTGTAAAAATCACAGTTTGTATAGTGAAATTTGCATTTTGAGATTTTAAATCGTCCGAAATTCTACAGTAAAAATTTGCATACATACTGTAATTCGTACATTTATAGCGGTTTTACTTTATAATCTTGTAATAAGTAAAATCAATATTGTACTTTTTGCTAGATAATATATCAATTTTTGAAATAACATATTGGAAATATTGTCAAATGATATTGTAGTTATAGGATACATTTTGTTGTAAAAACTCCTCTACATCTTCAGTTTTCTACTATACTTCTTGTACTTTTCGCAATATCATACTGTAATTCCTATTAATCCAGATTATTGAAAATTCCATGCAGCTTTTTCAGTATGCAGATCTGTATAGGTTCTTTTTGCAATATTTTCGTATACTTTCTACGTTTCTAGTGCATCATATTGTAATTTGATACAGGTTTCGAAAAAGCTGGATAAAAGTAATGTAGTTCATTTTTTTCGCCATGTATGGTAAAAATTACAGTTTGCATAGTGAAATTCGTATTTTAAGATTTGAAATTTTCCGAAATTATACAGAAAAAACTGGCATACATATTGTAATTTGTACATTAATAGCGGTTTTACTGTATAATATTGTAGTAAGTAAAATGAATATTGTTTTTTTTACAATATATACGGCAGAAAGTACAAGATTTTTTTCTCAGTGCATATTCTATTATTACTATTATTTTTAACTGCTTGAATCTAATTAAAATATGTTTAAACTGATATCGGATCGTTAAAAAAATTTGTGTACTCCTTGAATTTGTGTTGATAAACCGAAAAATATCCACTAATAATTCATAAAAAGTCAATTTTTTTTCATTTGAACTCTTATGGATTTGTAATGCCGATTTTTTTCATCGACTGCACAATAAAATAAAAGTTGAAAAGAAAGCCTAAAATTTCAGGATTAAAAAAATTATATTTATGGATTAAATTCATCAAAATAGAAATTTTGAATTCGAAAAATTTGTGACTTCAATATTTTGAGCGAAATTCGTTGAAATCTGCATCAATAAAAATTTTGTCAATGTCAACTTAAATATACCTTTTTCATTTTTTATTTTTCTAAATGACATCAATTTAATGATTTCGTAAAATTATTATGACTAAATCACACATTCTTTATTAAAAAATATTTTTTATTAAATTTTTCAATCATTCAATATCAAAAATTTGCCATTTTCAAATGATTCGCACATTTTGCAGTTGAGTTTCAATCCAGAACTTCACCATGATAAAAAATTATTTTTTTTTAATTCTATTTACTTGAGAATGCAGTGAGTTCTATGTATTGATAAAAATTTATTCTTTATTTTAAGAAAAAACAAAAATTTACAATTTTGAAAATAATACATCTTAATCACACATTCTTTGTTGAAAGATATTTTTTTCATGTAGAGTGTAGTCATCTAAGCAAAAATTTGCTATTTTAAAATGATTTGCACATTTTTCAGTAAAGTTTCAATCCAGAACTAACAGATATGATAAAATTATTTTCCAATCATAACTGCCTAAAAATGCAGCAAATTCTATTTATTGATGAAAACTCGCAATTTATTCAAACAACAATAAAAATATGCAATTTTGAAAATTACATATCCAAGTCACATTCTCTATTAAAAAAGATTTTTTCTTAGATTTCTTAATCATTGGAGAAAAAAATTGGCTGTTATCGAATGATTTGCACATTTTGCAGCTAAGTTTCAATGTAGAATTTTTACATGATAAAAAATATTGTTTTTCTAATTGCAACTGCCTAAGAAATCAGTGAATTCTATTTATTGATAAAAATTGAATATTTATTTTTACAACTGCATAAATTTACAATTTTGAAAATTCCTCATACAAAACATCGAAATCACTTATTTTGGAATCCAAATATGTTGTATTTCATAAGTTGAATCTGTACCTATAATTTTTTTTTTGTCATTCGTTTATTTCTTATTTTTCTCCAACTTTTTTTACTTTGCAGTAAACTTGATATAAATATTCTCATCAAAAATTTATCAATCAGAATGATGAGGAATTTCCTCAATTATCAACAGAAATGTATAAAAATGAAGTCAATTTGGTTTTTTGATGCAAAATGTTGATCATTTTCAAAATTTCTCATCGAAAATGTCAAAATTACATTTTTTTTCCGAACTTCAAATTTCTATTGTTCATCAATTGTATCAGTAACCATAACTATTTTTAATTTTGCTATTTCTCGCATTTTTTTGTTTTGTAATGAATTCGAATCACAAATATAATAATAATCATATTAATATAGAAAGAATGAATTTTTAATTATCCGAACATTAATTTTTTACTGCTTAATTTTTCAATTCTTGAAAAAAATGAAATTTTCCCACTACCCACAAGTTTCACGATCAAATTTCAATCCAGAAATTGTCAAATTTTAAATTCCCTTCACTGCAATACTAACTTTTCAAAAATTCAGTAAATAATGATGATCCACAAATCGATACATTTTCAATACGAATTTCATTCTACAAAGTAGCAAAGAAAATTCACATAAAATTTTACGTTATCTGATATTGAACTCAATATCAGATAACTCAAAGTCACTTGCATCCAGAAATGAAAGTATGAAAGAGGTTCTCATTCTGCTTCAAGGGTATACTTTTGCTTCATTTTCCCCATACCAGAATATCATATTCGGAACATTCCCCATCAATGAAAACCAAAAAAAAATCAAGTATAAAAATAACTTCCATCCCATTTCTCCAAAAATCTTCTCAGCATTGTGCCAAAATGAAAGCGCAAAAAATGAAGAAAAAATGTCCGAAATGAACTTGCTGATGATGCGAGTACGTACGTACTTCTTTTGGTACTTGAACTGTACTTGAACGTCACGTTTCTCGGCATGTCGATCTGAGGAAATCAAAATTTCAGTCACCAACCCTGTCGAAATTCGGGAAAAACACTGCGAAGGATGACGAAATCGATCATGGATAATGAATTTGCATTGTCTCGTTCTGCAAAGCTTCGATGACAACATATTCGTAGGGTATATACGCGATTACCATGAGATGTTGGTAATCTGAATAATCGAGACGAGATCAGTGCAGCCGTGACTCATGAATCTGCGGAATGTTCATCGGCGTCTTTGCCGGGGATGCAGAAAAAGAAAAAAGGATTCGCGATGATTTCACGACAAACAGCACAAGTCAGGCCTTGTGATGTAATAACCTGACCATTTTTGTACTTTCTAGAATTCTCTCTGCGAGTCTTGGGCGCGTGTACTTGAAAATCTTGAAATTCCGCGATCGAAAATTTTGACGTAAAATGTGTCCCTGAAGTTCCAAAGGTTGAAGAATAAAACGAAAACAAAACAGAATAATTATTTTCATGTTGGATAATACTTGGTGAATATTCTAGATAACTATTTGTTAATTTATGCATTGTGGTGGGAACAACTTTTTTTTGTTTTTGTTTATTTGAAGACGTTTGGAACTTCAGAAACTTGGAAAAACAGGGACGAGAGCAAGAAGGGTGATTTTGAGTTTTTTAATAAAACGTGTAATAAATATGTAACTGAATGTTTAGAATTCGTTTGAAATATCACAGAGAATTCAAAAGCGACACGCAAGATTTAAAAAATCAGAACTCATTCGAATGCATATAAATAAATTATCAAATTGTTATGAAGCCAGAAAAAAAGTTATCCAACTACCGAGTTCCTATTGAAATCTATACGTTTCTGTTCTGCATACTGGACTTTGTCGTGAGAAACATTTTTTCTGAGCTCAAGAAAAATTGTAAAAAATGTAAAAAGATACGATAGTGAAATTTTATGAATCGATCCTTTAAACAATTCATGTTATTCGATTTCATGACAGGAACACTTCGAGAAAAATTATCGAAATCATTACACATTTTTTTACATAAATGAAAAGTTATGTAAAGTATGGTAATTTAAATCAAATAGCCAAGATAAGAATTGTAAAGGTTGAAAGAAAAATAAAGGAAGACAATAAATTTATCGAATTTATACAGAAATTGATAAACATATTGAGAACCTATGAATGTATTAGAGAATCCCATAATAATAAATATATTGCACTAAAAATCAGTGTATTTTTCTCAAAAATGTATTAAATAACTAAAAATCTATAGAAATTTGAATTTCACAGTATTGAAATCTATAGATTAATAAAAAAAATTCATAAAAATACCGGACATTCGTTTGCATATAATTTTTACTGGAAAAAATATATAACTAGAAAGCTATGAATACAATAAATCTATAGGATACTGTTTTCTGAAAAACTATTCAAATGCCGAAAATCTAAAACTCTTTGAATTCTCGAGTATCAAGTTCTGGAAATTTATACAAAATTTTTCCAATACTGAAAAATTCGTTAAATATTAAAAATGGATAAAATATACTTAAAATCTACGTAAATATAATTTTCTCGTATTTCTATTACAGTACCATAAAATGAACAAGATATTATATAATCACCATAAAATTATTTTTTAGTAATTATTGTACAATTACTAAAGACACATTGAAAATATCAAAAGTAAGAAAAACCCATGAAATATATTATTATGAATTAGCCTAGACCAAATTTTTTAAAAATTTGTAAAATACTAAAAATCTATAAAACTTTAAATTCTAGAGCATTAATTTCTACAGATCTTCATAGAAATCCATGAAAATACAAAAAATTGTGAGTAATACTAGAAATTTCTACGAATTTTATAAATGAACAAAAATCCGAAACATACTGAAAATACCAGAAAAAAAAAAAAAAATATCTATAAAAATACGAAAAATCAATAAAACTTTGAACCCCATAAATAATGAAATTTTAAAAATTTACACATAATTTCTCAAAAATATTAGAAAATTCTTCAAATTTTGAAAATACTAAAAAAATATGAAAAATATTAGAAAAACTAAAAATCAATGAAAACACAGTTTTTCGAGAAATTCATTAAAATAATAAAAATCGATAAAAATCTTTGACACTTTGAATTTTAGAGATTCAAATTCCAAAAATCTAGAAAGCAGTTTATAAAAATACTTTGAATCCATAAAAATACAACATTTTGCAAAATTTATTAATTTTGGCGAAAAATACAAGCACTTAATATAATACTATTATCGATGTAGATATGATTTTTAAAATTAAAATTTTTGTTGTTGATTACATTGTGACGTCCCTGATGAAATATTTGAATCAAAATTGTAATAATGTTTGAAACCTCCCCCCTACAAAAAACGCCGATTAGAATCTAAGTTATTGTAAAATTTGGGAATTCCGTAACCTTAAAACAATACTTTCATCTGCATCTTAAAAATTCTTATATCTATGATGAAGTTTATAAATTTGTTATGAATATCGAAAGTGTTACGAATTCTAAACCTTGAATGGACAAAAATTTTTCAAATCAAATATTTAGAAAAATTAGAGTCAATATTGAACTACTGGCAATATTTCGAGTCCAACTATAGGAATTTCAAGAAATCAAGTGAAGAATACCCAAAACCTGAATTAAGAAATAAATAAAATCAACAATCCTAACGAAATGAAAGAACCTAATTCATTCATTCTAATCAATGGATAAACAAAATGAAAATATTGACAGTCATGGTAAGAATTCAACAAAAATAAAAACTGTAATACAAAAGTCGACAATATTCAATTTCCAATACTTCTTCTACATTTGTGCAACTCGAGCCTTTCCCACAAAAAGTAAGAAAATCAGAAAGTAATTGATTAATATTTGTTAATTGAGTTCCCAACTTCAAAAATTCAATTTTTATTTTGGAAAACCAATAATTAAACAAGCTTAGGAAGTTCAAACTATAATGAAAATTCATTCTCAGAGGACCCAAAATCTTCGAAAGTGACAACGAGATGATGGAAGATGTGATTTCGATTGCAGAACAATGATTGTATTTACCAGTTTCTTTGATGACGATGGGGAAGAAAAAATTCGAAAAAAGGTTTGAAAAATCGCGACGCGATTCGCACCTTGCCACCGTTCGAGCCCGAGTCAGAGAGGCAAAAGCAGGCAAAATCGCCAAGACAACGATTTGATCGAGTGGGCGGCGTCAAGTTATTCGGCTAAGCAAAGGTAAACACATGATTGTTCATGTGTGCGACATGTAACAACGAATCCAACTTTTTCCACACCTTCCCAACGTTCTCAAAAAACAATGTCATTACTTCTATCAACATTAATCATGAAACCTGGTGATGTAATAGTAAATAAAGAATACTACTTCAACATTTTTTACAAGCTGATCCGAGCGCTACTTTCATATTTCCAACCTTTCAGTTTCATAATATTCCAAAAATAGTGTTAATTGATGAATTACAAACAAAGCAGTCGAATTCATCTTAAAATATGTGTGAGAAAAAACAGTTCAGAACCAGGATTCGAACTCGGGACTTGGCAGGATTACACGTCGAGTGTTTTACCATTGAGCTACTTCCAACTGCAGTTTTTATCACACCAAAATTTCGAGTGAATGTCATACATAATAAACGTGTAATTTGCAATGTTAGAATTTGCAGTAAGAAACACATCACAGTTCAAAATGTATATTCAAATTCACAGATTTTATTATATTGTTTAAAAAATCGGAAGTTACAATTTGGCGATTAACTTTGCGTCAACATTGATGAATGTTAATCGAGTCAAGTTTTGATCGTTGTTGAATAAACATTCGATTTGGAGCATATCGATCGCACGTCATCATCCGGAGTGACAAATCGCCTACTGCTGGAATACACGTCGAGATAATAATATTGCAGATCTATTATTTTTCAATTAAACTCAAGCGCCCTACGTTTTCGTCCGATTTTCCATTGTTGTTTCGTTTTTATATAGTTTCAACCATCTGACAGAGAAATAGTGTATTCTGCATTAAGTATGTCACTTTTATCTATGAAAACAGGATTTTAAATAATTCAGAGATTGTTTAACATCATGGCTATGCCCTAAAATTATTCCTGTTGGATGTGAACAAAATTGGGCAGTTTCATAATTTTTGAAAATAAAAGAAAACCTGCCCCCTAGCTGAAAACAATATCCAGGCTACGAAAATATAAAAAAGTACTCTGAACTATCTACACAAAATACGAAAACACCCATGCAAACAAAGCTGAGAAAAAGAGTGTACAGTATTCTCTATCAATAGTGTCTATTAGTGTGTCTCTTAGGGACGTCGCAACCAAGGAGGCTAAGGGGCACCTACACCTCTGAAAATTCTAAGCGGGGGGGGGGGGGGGCAATATATTAATTTTGTCATCCTGCTAAATTTTAGAAATTCATAAAAGATTTCACAAAAGAACTAGAAAATCGAACAGAATTTTATAAGTGCTGAAAAATACGAAAAAAAAGACATTTATGAATACTCAAAATGTATGAAGATAAAATTTTCTCGATAATCCATTTATTTCGCTGTAGCTAGAATCTATAGAACCTAAAATCTTTGAGCATCTTATTTTGAGAAATAATCTAATTTATCAGAAGATTAGAAAATTATTAAAATTTTATGAAAATTCAAAAAATATGAAAAATTCTGAAATAACAAGAATCCTATGGAACACTAGAATATACGAAAAACTGTGATCTGAACAATCCTTTAAAATAATAAGAATCTATATAACTCTGAAATTGAGAGCATTAAATTCTTGAAATTTGCATGGGAATCGATGAAGCTATTAAGAATCTAGAAGAATACTAGAAAATACTACGAAATTTTATAAATGCTGCAAAAAAAAGAAGTCAAAAATTACAGGAATCTCTAAAATACTAAAATTCTATGTAGATATTATTTGCTCGCTAACACTAGTTTACAAATTTTGAAAAATTTTTGTATCCTCTACATGTTTCAATGGTTTCCGTAGTAAAATGACTCGCTGAATCCGAAAACGCAGTCCAAAAAATTCCCCGTAGGACGGATTTCGCGGTATTGCGAAAAAACTGTTTTTCGCATATAGAGAAAAAGTGTCTTCAGTCAATCGCAAATATCTCCGGTTCTACTTGAACGATTTTGATAATTTTTATATCAAAATGTAGGTAATTTAATAACCTATAAATTATTTTCCTGAAGTTTTACCGTCACATTCACGGTTTGGTTGCTATTCCGACATTTGTATATAATTTTTTGTCATTTTTGTTAATTTTTTGAAAAAAATTCAACTTTGAGCGAAAATTAAGCCGAAAAAAAAATTTTTTTTATCACTTCAATGAATGGATGTTGAAGCTCAATCGATGACAAAAAAAAAGAGTGGTCAGTTATCAAAATCAATGGGAAAATATAGAAGTTATAGGTGTTTTTCTGAAAAAAGGTAAAAAGTCCATTTTCCTTAGATTCGTAATTTACTGTTCCTGGTTTCCTATAAAATTTTATGAGAAAGTAATTCATATAATATAGTTTAAAATTGTATTAGTAAGAGACTATTTCTGGGGATCTACTCGTTCAAAACGATGAAAATACCTTGATAGTACATATGAATTTTTAATTACATTTACGTATTTATTATTTATCAAATAAAATATCATTTTAAAAATGGCTGCGTATCAAAAGCGCATAATAATCGAAAGGACACTTCAAAATTGATCGAAAGTGCACTTTTGAAAATATTATCAAAAGTGCACAATGGTTATCATCATAAGCGTGTTACACGTAGGTCAAGTAGACCCACGGTGCACCCTGATTGGTGCGCTGGCTCGCTCCGTGGCGGAGCCCGCGGTGCACTATGATTTGTGCGCTTGGTTGATCCGGGGAAAACCCGCGGGAAAACCTACTGCGCTCTGATTGGTGCGCTGGCTTGACCCAGAAAGGTACCTTAGGCACGGACAATTAAATCGAAATTTGAAGGATGAGTGTCCAGAAACGTAGATTCAAGTGCAAAAATGATCCGAATAAGTTCTGCTATGCTTGTGCAGAATATATTTTCGCGAAACCACGGAATTTCACGGATGCATTACAAAATGCGTACAGTTTGTATTTCAAAGTTTCACCTGAAAATATTGATAAAGCATGGACACCGAGTTCTATGTGCAACACATGCAGAACAAATTTGGTTTTGTGGATGGCAGGTGACAAGTACGTATAAATATATATTCATCTATTCTGTTTCTGATTTTAACCCTTTAATATACTACCACGTTCATATGATTTCTTTTTCGTAGTCGCTACTTGTCATTCGATGTGCCTGCAATTTGGCGACAGCCAACGAATCACGAGGTTGACTGTTACTTCTGCTTATGTAACATAAAACAACACGGACGTCATCGCAAAATTGTATATCCGCATGTACCATCGTTAACAAAACCAGTTCCGCATTCCACTGACGTTCCGTATCCAGTAAGCCCTAAGAAGAGAAGAAAAATCGACACACCATCATCAGAAGAAAGTGAATCCAATTCGACTGACACAGAGCCTATGAAAGTTTCAAAGCCTTTTACACAATTCGCTCTTAATGATTTGATAAGAGACTTAGATCTGACGAAATATCATTCGGAGATTTTGGCATCACGTTTGCAAGAACGGAACTTACTGGATTCGGGCGTGAAGGTGACGTACTATAGAGATCGGCATATACGATTTTCCCAATACTATTCGAGGGAAAAGAATGTTTGTTATTGTCATGATATCACTGGTTTGTTTGTTGAATTTGGTGTAAATTACGATCCAATCGAATGGCGTTTGTTCATTGACAGCAGCAAATTAAGCTTAAAAGCAGTTTTGATTCATCAAGGAAACATGAAGCCTTCACTTCCTGTAGCCCATGCTGTCAACATGAAAGAATCATATCAATCTATGGCAATGTTACTGGACTTGATTAAGTACAAAGATCACGAGTGGAAAATTTGTGCTGACCTCAAAGTTGTTGCCATGGTAACTGGTTTGCAGCAAGGCTACACAAAATACTGCTGTTTTTTGTGTAAGTGGGACAGCAGAGCGAGAGATGAACACTATGTGAAAAAAGACTGGCCGAATCGAATCAATTACACCATAGGTCAGGAAAATGTGAAATTCGATCCTCTAGTGAAGAAAGACAAGATTCTACTTCCACCATTACATATTAAACTTGGACTCTTCAAGAATTTCGTCAAAGCTTTGCGAAAAGACGGTCATTCTTTTCATTATTTGAAATCCGTGTTCCCGAATTTATCTGATGCTAAGATAAAAGAAGGCGTATTCGTGGGACCTCAGATAAAAAAAATTCTCAGCGATTCCAATTTTGTTTTAACATTGACAGGAGACGAGGCGAAAGCATGGAATTCGTTTCGTTCTGTCGTCGATGGCTTTTTGGGTAACTCAAGAAGTCCGAACTACAAGAAAATCATCCAAGATTTGCTAGTGAATTATAAGAAAATAGGTATGTTTTTAATATAAATTTACATTTCTATACTATTAAATATTGCTAATTATTTCTCACTTTTTTTCGGTGACAGGTGTGAATATGTCTCTCAAAATTCATTTTTTACATTCGCATTTGGATTTTTTCCCGAAAAATCTTGGCGACGAAAGCGATGAACATGGCGAACGCTTCCATCAGCAAATGAAAAACATGGAAAGAGGATACCAAGGATTTTGGGATGAAACAATGATGGGCGATTATTGCTGGTTTTTGATTCGAGAAAGCGAAGACATGCACAAGCGACAAAGACGATCGGACTTGACTCATTTTTAAATTTTCATTTTTTGTGACTTAATATCAATAAAAATTGACAATGCTATTAAGTTGAGAAAAATGGACTTTTTGCCTTTTTTCGGAAAAACACCTATAACTTCTATATTTTCCCATTGATTTTGATAACTGACCACTCTTTTTTTTTGTCATCGATTGGGCTTCAACATCCATTCATTGAAGTGATAAAAAAAATTTTTTTTTCGGCTTAATTTTCGCTCAAAGTTGATTTTTTTCAAAAAAATTAACAAAAATGACAAAAAATTATATACAAATGTCGGAATAGCAACCAAACCGTGAATGTGACGGTAAAACTTCAGGGAAATAATTTATAGGTTATTAAATTACCTACATTTTGATATAAAAATGATCAAAATCGTTCAAGTAGAACCGGAGATATTTGCGATTGACTGAAGACACTTTTTCTCTATATGCGAAAAACAGTTTTTTCGCAATACCGCGAAATCCGTCCTACGGGGAATTTTTTGGACTGCGCTTTCGGATTCAGCGAGTCATTTTACTAAGGAAACCATTGAAATTTGATGTGGCTACATTTCGCTGTAAACTAGTGTAATTAATAGAAATGATAAAAAACGATGAAAACAGTAAAAATCCGTATAGTAACTTAAATGTCAGACCATCGACTTTTTGAAATCTATAGATATCAATTAAAATACTGAAAAATTGTATTATAATTCTCGAAAAATATGGAAAATACCAGAAGGACTGGAAATCTACAAGAAACTTAAAATTTTTAAAGATCATAATATATTATCTAGAAAAATCAATAACATACCACAAATCTATGAAACTTTGAATTCCAGAGTATTATATTCTTCAAACCTCTCTATCGATCCATAAAAATACTAGAATTTCTTACAAAATTTGATAAATACTAAAAAATACGAAGAGAACTAAATTTAGCAGAAACCTAATAAAATTACCTGGAAACGTCTGAATCTTTGAATCCTTGAAAATTTTCAAAAATTTATATAGAGAAACCAAAAATACTTGCATCACGTAATTTATTTTATGAAAATATTGAAAAATATGGAAAATACTAAAAACATATGAAACCTATAAAATACTTTTTCCTGCATAAGTTATAAAAATACTAAAACTATATGAAAGTTTGAATTACAGGGCATCTAACTCTGAGAATCTATGTTGTAATTCCATAAAATTACTGGAAATGTATGAAAAATCAATAAGTACTAAAAAATACTAAAGAAATTAAAAATATTGAAAATCCGATATAATTGATTCAAATCTATAAAATTTTGAATTCAAAAGCACTGAATTTTTAAAATAGGAAGTCATCAAAATACTGAGAAATTCAATAACATTTATAAATGATGAAAAAATGCAAAATCAACTAAAGTTATAAAATCCGTGAAATACTTGAAATCTAGGATGATACTGCTTTTTGAAAATTTATTGAAATATCTATCAAATTTTAGATCCTTTAGATCTAGTAATTTATACTGAAATGTTGCAAAATACTAGATATTCATAAAGCACCTAAAAAATCATGCTTAATCTAAGTAATGCCAAAAAAATGTGAAAAATACTAAAAATACTTCAATTCAATAAAATACTCATAATCCATGTAAATAACATTCCCTTAAATAACTATAAAATCGATAAATAATTATGAAACGTTGAATTCTAGGGCATTGAATTCTGGAGATTTAAATAAGAATTCATAAATATGCCATAAAATTATATAAACTGTAAAAATACTTCAAAAATAGGATAAGTATACTAAAGGTACTAGAAATCTATGGAATACCAGTTATTTTTGGAAATGTTGTTTTATGGAAAATTCTTCAAAATACTGAAAATCTAATCATCTTCGAATTCTAGATCATAAAACTCTTAAAACTTATATTACAACTTTACAAAAATGCTAGAAATACATGAAAAAAGCTAGGATATTCTTATAAATTTAATAAATAGTATAAAGTACGAAAAATCCTAAAAATACAACATGTATACTAAAAATACATGAAACCTTGAACACTAACAATTCTATAAATCAACTTATAAATTTCCTACAAATATGTGATAATCCTTTAAATGGTATACTTACTGAAATAATAAGTACTGAGAGATGATAAGAATGAGATGTTGTAATTTAACATAGAAAGTGAAATGTTTTAAAAAGTAAAATAGCTTAAGCCTAGAAATTGATTTCTGAAATGTTATGATGCTAGAACAAATATTCATCAATACATTGAAATAAATATTGAATCTTTTGAAATTTAAGTTTTTTGCCCCTCCATGAAAAATTTCATGGTGACG
This sequence comes from Platygaster robiniae, assembly GCA_028476575.1. Classification (NCBI taxonomy): domain Eukaryota; kingdom Metazoa; phylum Arthropoda; class Insecta; order Hymenoptera; family Platygastridae; genus Platygaster; species Platygaster robiniae. The sequence goes on from CM052022.1 coordinate 2,244,044, forward strand.
CCCCTGTGACCAATTCTTAGGTACTGTTGATAAAAGCAACTGTACAAAGTTTTTTATATAAAATTTCAGACTCACTCATTGACGGTTTTGGAGAAGATGAAGAGGACGAAGGTGCAGGTCGTGGCTGTTGATTCGCCGCACCACACGCGCGCTCAATTTTCATTGGCGGTTTTAGCCCCGAAGATTTCATTTTAATTTTACTAAATTACCGTCGTTAATGATTTCTGCGAATATCGATCAGGTTATTTATAAGTGATTTTGATTATTTAAACATGGACCTGGTTAATGAGTGAGGTATTTGGGACTGAATAAAAAATATTTAGTTTTGCAATTTTGTTTTTTGCAGGAAATGGTATGTTTTGAGAAGAAATTCTCATAGAAATGGTTGTGCTTTCTTGGAAAATATAATTATATATTGTAAAAATTTATGAAATTGTTAATCTTGTTGGGGTTCTTCTTTTTGTATTTAACATGTTTTAGAATTTCACAAAAGTTGTTGGATTTATCTGAAATGCTATATCATGGTCATTGCAATTTTTTGTAATTGGTGAAGATGTTACATTAAAACCAAGAAAGTTCAAGCACTAAAATTTTTTAATGAATTTAAAGTACAAAAAATAATTACAGTGTATATATTGAAATCCAGGAATGTTGGATTAACTCTACTTCACATTATTTTGGTCTTAGCAATTTGAAAACTGAGAAATTGAAAGGTCAAGGAATTTTTGGTATCAAATAAAAAATGATGAGAATACAAGTTTCCAAGTTTTATAAATCATTGACAGATTAAAAGTCAAAAAATGTTATAAAATTCTCTATGATACATGGCTTTAATATGAACACAATTATTTATAAAAATTGTGACTCAATTTTTTTAGAAAAATGAAACAGTAACTTTTGATTAATACTTTAAGTAAATAAAAAAAAAGTATAAAAATATAGCATTTCTTCAGAAATTCAAACAGAAAATGAAATTTCAAACAACTTTTGCCAAATTTCCATGCTTTTAAATTATTTATTACAATTGAATTTTAATGGGAAAAAATTATAAAACAGTAATAAATTTATGAGTCAATTTCAAAAAATCACAAGAATCAACTATTCAAAGCTTGAAAATTTGTCATCTTTAGTGCAGTGAAAATTCATTTAAAAAACTGTTCTCACAAAAGAAGCAGTAAAAATATTGCAATAATAAAATGAACTTTATTTAAAAATAATATAGTTTAAGAAATCTTTAAGAATTTTTAAGAAAATTAAAATAGGAAAAAAGTATAAAAATGAACTGAATAAAATCAAATTTTAAAAATTTAAATTTGAATAAGCAAATGATAAATAATAATATAATGCAAAAAATTTATTAATTACAATAAACTGAGGTCAACAAAAATATTTTTTCCCAGAAACGCTGCACTTAAAAAAATCTCAAGGAATCACCATTTCAAATATTTGCAAATATGTACAAACAAAAATATATTCTTTTTTATTTATTTATTTTTTAATACGTTTAAGGAAAAAAAATCTACAATGTCATTTTTATGCTCAAACTATTATACAAAAATTTTGAAATAATTTTTGAAACCTTTGAAAATTAATTTAAAAAAATTATTCAAAAATAGACTATGAATCAATTTAGTTGAAACCAGATGTCATTGAACAATTTTCTCAGAAATACAAAATTTATTTAAATATCTGTAACACTTAATTTTTTTCTACTTTTTTTTTTTATCATTTTGACGAATCCTATTTTTTTTTAAACTAACATCTGATAGCTTTATTTACGCACTGTCACATGCACACAGATATTTTACGTAAATATTATTAAAATAAGCTGCGTGACTGCAACCCCAGAATTCATTTAAACTTGATCAGCAAAATATACCTATACTTGTTTAAAAAAAGGTAAATATAAAGTTACGGAAGATCTTCAACTGCTACACATGTCGTTTATCCTTAGCACTGTATAATTAATGTTAATAATTAAAATTCACGATCTAATCAAGAAAAATATGCACGATTTCCGTCGTATGTCGAAGAATACAACACTTTTAACGTCCTACATGCGAAACTAAATTATTATCCACTATTTACACTATATCATATGATTTACAATTGACGCACTGATTTTTGCACTCAATTGCACTCAATTGCATTTATTTGCACTTATTGCAAGTTTGCAAACTTAACGGTTTATCCAAAACTACATATATAGACAATTTGCAGCACTGCATTGTGAAGCAAATTTGTTTCAGTTTGTTTGTTGGCACTATCTATACATATGACATTTTTTTATTGCAAATTTTTCCTTTATTCAACAATACAAATTAAAATGTGGACGAAGATTGTTGGATTAAAAAAAATTTGACTTTTATTCAAAATTTCAAATTGAATATCTACATAATTCTACATATGCACGTATAGCATATGTATGTGTATGCGTGTGTAGAAAAAGTTCTCGAACAATGCAGAACAATCCGGAACGATCTCGAAAATTCTAGAAATGTCAGTATAGATACAATGTAGAAAGTTCTAGAATCTATTTCATTAGCCAATGAAATCTCTCTTTCCGTTAGAGACGCGTTCTCATTGGCTGAATCCTGTTGTATCACGGATTTCGAGCCAAGTAGTATTATATTGTAGTCAATTGTAGTATCCTTGCAATTTCATCGGAATTTTCCCTCGTCTCGAATTTTCTGTGAAACGTTGCAATTAGTTTCCCGATCTTTGGCCGGAACAAGTTTCTAGCTAAATCGCAAAATCGTATAATTTTGTGGGCGGCATAATTCAGGCCGTAATATCGACCACTTTCCAAAGGAAAAAGTGAACTTTACTGTAAGCCATGGCTGCTATGTCCGTCATCGGAATAGATTTCGGCAACGAGAGCTGCTACATCGCGGTAGCTCGTGCCGGAGGCATCGAAACCATCGCCAATGACTACAGTTTGCGCGCTACACCGTGAGTAATTTTTCCAATTACTCTGGTAATCCGCATTTCATTCATTTGCTCGCTGCGATTCAGCACTTACAATGCATCCGTCCTTGTCCATCCCACGCTATCAAACGTAGCTTCTAACCTGCAACTTTCCCATTCTGCTATTTCATTGCATATACTTGTTATCTCGGAATCGCCGCTTTTTTGGAACCTGTATAAGCAAGGATGATGATTCATGTATTGCCCATAATTTAGATGGGAGAGTGACCTTGAAATCCTAACCTGTACCAAGTACATCATTATGCATTCGGTGTAAATTTTGGGATTCAGATTTCAGAAAATTGGGATAGTTGTATAGCAGTTTTAGTTAAAAATTTTATAGTTACGAAAGTAGCACAAATTTGTACTTGACTTTTGAGATTTTTATGTCAACATCTTTTAATTTTTAATTTGCGTATCCGCTGTCAATTTTTAAAGTATCATTTTTTATGCAAGTCAATTTATTCATTGAAAAAGTTTTGCATTCATTGAAAAACTTTTGCATTGTTTTTTAAACAAATAGCATTAATTTTGGCCCTTTATAAGTTTTATGCCAAAATACCTAGATTTCAAGAAAAAAATTTTTTCAGGCCATTTTTGAGAAAATTCCCAAAAATCTATGAATACCAGAATTTATTTACCCTTTTATCAAGATTTCCAAATTATGATCAAACAATTCTAAATTTATTACAATTTCTAGAATTTTAGATTTTTTAGAATAATTTTGGATACGTAATTACCTCCATCCTGAAATCGATTAACTGGCCAAAATCGAATCTGGGCGCTATGTTCTCGGGATATACCTCGCTCGTAATTATGCCGAAGCTTTTTATTTTCAAGTCAAGATGTTCAATAATAAATTACCAAGTGAATAATCAAGTTACTAATTAACAATTTTAAATATCAAATTTTTTGAAAAATTACACATGTAACTTGTGCAAGCAAGCATGTTACTTGATGAAAATTTGAAAATTTTTATAGAAAGTTGGAATGCTTACAATAGCAGTTTTTATTGACTATTTTATGGCTCTGAAATGCAATATTTATGTGTACTTGACTTCTAAGATTTTTATGTCAATATCTTTGAATTTCTGAATTTTATTATCCGCTGTAAATTTTAAAATTGTCATTTTTTATGCAAGTCAATTTATTCATTGAAAAGGCCTTTCTATATTTGTTCAGAAAATAATATAACTTTTATAAAAATTTTCAAATTATTATAATTTTCTTACACCTAAAATGAAGGTGTAAGAAACACCTTCTCTCTATTTCCAAGTAAAGATATTCAATAGTGCATTACCAAGTAGAGATGGAATGAATTAAATTTTTTGAAAAACTCTTACAAGCCTGTTATCTGATGTGAATTTTGAGATTACAGATAATTGGAATGATTACAATCACAGTTTTTATTAAGGATTCCATAGCTCTGAAATAAAATATTTATGTGTACTCGACTTATGAGATTTTTATGTCAGCTTCTTAAAATTCTTTATTTCATTATTTTCTCTCAATTTTAAAACTGTCATTTTTCATGCAAGTTAAATTAATGAATAAAATCCTTTACTTGTTAGTTGCTCAAAATTTGATGAAAATTTTCTTAAAACTTCTGAGTTTGATTAAAATATTACCATTTTATGTACCTAAAGTTCCAAATATTTAAAATTGAACGAAAATAAAAAAATATATGTATTTTTTGATTTTTTATCATAGTAAGCGTGACAAATATTTTTTGGGGGAGCATCAAGTTTATTGTTACGATCAAAAAGTGTTCAAAAGCAGCTAGAAAATTTTTTTCTCCTATATTAGCGTATGAATTTTTTATGTTCAATTTCTAACGTCTGAAACTTCAGGCACGTTAACATTTCAATATTTTTGAATATTATTAAGTTTTTAGACACAGTAGTGAAGATATTGACTTTCTAAATTCACGAAAAATGTCATACGTAACCTGTGCAAGTACATAACTTGATTCATATTTTGGGATTTCGAAGAATTGGAATCAGAATTTTATTAGTCTAATGAATTGACTTTCATTCCATTATTTTGATTTTTTCTTTTAAGAATGTGGATATAAAATCAATGAAATCAAGTATTTTCAGAAATGTTGAATTTTCTAATTCAGAGTGAGATATTTTTAAAAATGAGTGATACATTTTTTTTTTGAATTTTGAAGATTTTGATCCACTTTATTTCAAAATTTTGTAGGTTTTATTAATTATTTCCAGTTCCAATATTTTTGAACATTTGGATTCCCAAAAGAACATGTTTAAATTAATAAAATCCAGGTATCTTTAGAAAATTGGAATTGCTGAATTGGAAATAGAACGTTTTTTTTTATTAATATTTGTGATATTTTTTCAGAATTGTACAAGACTAAATTCATTTTTTCTCATATTTTTGAGAGCCTAATCAATTGGTTTCCATTTTTTCATTTTGTAATATTTTGATTGCCAAATAGAACATGAATATCGAATTGTTAAAATTTAAGCATCTTTAGAAAATTTGAACTGTCAGGCTTGGAATGAAAGGTATTTTCTAAAAATATGTTCAAAATACTATCAATTTTTTAAAATAATGACATTTTTTCATGTGTGTCAAATCAAGTTGTTGAAATTTGTAGCATGCCTGTCATTTTTTTTTAATGTTATAGATTTTCTTTATCTTTTCTGAAATTTTCGTTAGTCTGATAAATAAATTTCAATTCCATCAATCTTCTTATATAACAAAAATTTAGTGTAGTAATGTACGATATTTTCTTCAAGCAACTTGAGAAATATTTGTAAAAAAATTTACAAACACCATTTTCGGAAACATATCTGGATACGCCACATTTTTTTTGTAGTATTCGAGAAAATCTGAAAAAATTTTCCTCATCTATTGACACATAATCTCTTGTAATCAAAGCTAATGTATTTGCATCTAATTTTTCCAATGCCTTACAGATCATGCGTCGCCTTTGGTGGAAAAAACCGCATCCTCGGAGTCGCCGCAAAAAATCAAATGGCGATGAATATGAAAAACACTATTTTTGGATTAAAACGACTCTTGGGACGTTACTTCGATGAACCGTTTGCCACGAAAGAAATGGCGCAACTTCCTTTCAAAACATCCAAGTTTCCCAATGGACAAATTTGCATCCATGTAAATTCCTAAAATTTCATTTCCTTGAATACACAGATTTATGTATGAAAATCTGATGCATATTTTGTCATGTAGCTCAGTTCTTTTTGATGTTGGAATATAGCTTTAGACTTTTTTTTAGTTATCTATATGAAAGTTTTTCATCTCCTTTCAGGTTCAGTACTTGGGAGAGGAACATGTTTTCACCGTGGAACAACTGACGGCGATGCTGTTCACGAAACTGAAGGAAATCGCGGAGGCAGATTTGGGAACCGCAGTCAATGACTGTGTCATTTCCGTGCCCTCGTACTATAGCCAAGGAGAACGACAATCGCTTTTGGATGCCGCTCGCATCGCAGGGCTGAACGTCCTTCGCTTGTTCAATGAAACAGCCGCAACCGCTCTTAGCTATGGAATTTACAAACAAGACCTTCCCCCACAAGACGCGCCCCCAAGAAACGTTGCTTTCGTCGATTGTGGTTACGCCAGTTTACAAGTTTGCATTTGTGAATTCCAGAAAGGAAAACTCAAGGTAAATTTTCTGTTCTACACCCAAGTTATTTTTTGAAACATATTTCAAGCAATTAAAATGTTGCATCAAATTTTTACAGATGATATCAAGCGCTGGAGATCCTCATTTGGGCAGTAGAGAAATCGATTTTATGCTAGCTGATCATTTTTGCGAAGATTTCCGAACGCGTTATAATATCAACGCCAAAAACAATCCTCGAGCTTACGCGAGGCTTTTGACCGAAGTAGAAAAATTGAAAAAACAGATGTCTGCCAACTCGACGATGCTGCCGTTGAACATTGAATGTTTCATGGAAGAAAAGGATGTTCAAGGGGCCATGAAACGTGCAGATATGGAGACTATGTGCTCGCATATTTTTGCAAAAATGGGAGTTGTCATGAAGCAGTGCCTCGCGGATTCCAGTATGTTTCATTTCTTTATTAAGCTTGTGTTGAATATGCAGGATGGTGCATTATGGAGAAATTTTTTTGTTTTAGAATTGAAGATTGACGACATTTACGCTGTTGAAGTCGTGGGTGGAGCTAGTCGTGTGCCGGCAATCAAGCAAATGATCGAGAAAGTTTTTGGGAAACAAGTCTCGACGACCTTGAACCAGGATGAGGCTGTGGCTAGAGGCTGCGCTTTGCAGTGCGCCATGTTGAGCCCTGCTGTCAGAATCAGGGATTTTGCCGTCACCGACATCCAACCATATCCCATTAAGTTGATCTACGATCCTTCTCAAGGCAAAGATGGGTTAGCATTTTTTTTTTCCAATTCACATTTTTGATTTATTTATTCAAAATGTAGCTACTTTGTTTAGAACGTTTGTTTTGAATATACATTTTGCAGGGAAATGGTTGTCTTTCCTCACAACCATCCGGTCCCATTCTCGAAAATGTTGACGTTCTATCGTTCGGGCGTTTTCCAACTCACTGCTAGTTACATTTCTCTACCACCATCGTGGCAGCGTAACCTTATTGGTAAGTTGTTTTAGGCTGGATCATTGTTTATTATCAATGAGTTTAGAAATTTCTTTTAAAAAGAAAACTATCAGTACTTGATTTTTAGAATCCCAAACTTGGATTTTTTGAACAAAAGCTTAATCTGTATCATAATAGGATGGATAAAAACAAAAACTTTTTTTTTGTTTCTCAAAATAGGAACTTACGTTGTTCAAAACGTGAAGCCTTCGCCAGAAGGAGAGTCCGTGAAAGTCAAGGTGAAAGTGCGCCTCAACCTGAATGGCATCTTTACTATTGCGTCCGCTTCTCTTGTTGAGAAACGTGATTTAACCCAACAAGAAAAAGAGGAGGAGCAACTGGCCAAGGAAAAAGCAGCTGAATCAATGAACGTTGACCAACTCCAGCATGACCAAGACAAGTTGGACCAGGAAGCTCAAGAGAAGGAACCACCTGCTCCTGAGGTACGAATACTTAGATTCAAATTAAGAATATTATAGTATTTATACTTCATATACATAAATTTTTACTTGATAATGTCAAAATTACTTGTAAGCTCTTGCAGGTTCACAGGCATTTACAAATTTTTTTATTTCTTACAATTTAATTGTTACAAAGAAAATTTAAACTAATGGTGTATCGTTCAAATAAAATGATATTTTAGGTAAGTTAGTGCTGACAATCTCAAAAATTTCTATTAATTAATGAAAATTAACTTGAAATTTCATTTCTATTGAATTTTCAATACTAATTTTCTTTATTCAATTTACTGTAATCATAATTCACAATTGTCGCTTACAGAAGTAGGAGAAACAGTATTTTTTGTTTTCGTATATTTTTAATGTGCCAGGAGTTTGAAATGTTCATGAAATGAAAGAAAATGAAAAATCTGTTTTCCATTCTCATATCAGATTGAAGTTGGAAATAGTTATCAACCATTAGATACAATTTGTTTTATATTAATAATTATTCATTACTCCAGCTTAAAGGTAATGGAAACTATTTTTTTCTTCAAAACGTTTTTGAATTCCAGCAACATGGAAGTTTTGCTTTGCTATGCTCGAGAAAAAAAAAAAAAAAAAAGTAGTCGTCGAGCACACTTAGATTTTTTCGATGGCATGTGAGCGCTAAGAGTGTTTGATTCAGGTAAACGTGGATAAAAAACGGCGAAGTTCAGGAGGCGGCGCAAGTGGCGGCGACGAGCAGGAGAAACGAGCCTCAGCTTCGTACTCCTCGAGGATCCTGTCCTGGTTCAGCTCGGTACGCGACACGTTTACTTGGACCCATATGCAAAATACATATCTTTCCCCCACAAACTTTCGAAAAAAAAAACACTGCATTGCGCACCCCCTGCCCCTCTCATTTTCTTCTACATCTTATCTATCATGCTGTGTCGATTTCTTCTGCAAACTCGGAAAATATCGTGGCGCCGCTATTTTTCTCGAGAGCATATGGGTCCAAGGTAGAATTGTGTCATGCCCTCACTGCGATTAGGGTGAAAGACTGAAACCCATGCCAGTATTCGTTTACTCACGGGAAAACAATAGAACCGATGAAAATAAAAAAAAATGAAACTTCCTGTTGGCAGAAGGAAGAGACTGACTTTTTCCATGCACTTAACTCCCATGCAGAATTTTATGCGAGCTTGTTTTGATGTGATGGTGTTTGTTTGGTTTTTCAGGGAGACGACAAAGAAGATGGTGGTAAGGGAAAGAAAAAGAGTTCCTTGCGCACTGTGGATTTGCCAATCGAAACGCGCTCTTTAGGATTCACGGAGAAAGATCTGGAAGTTGCCATTGAGCAAGAGGTAATTTATTTTGAGGAAATGAATTGTTTTGTATCTTGAGCGTCAGATCTGACATCAGTGTTAAAAGATAGTACCTAGGTAACATTCGTGATTATGACATGTATGCAGACACATGGTCGTGCACATATGAGTCATCATGATGTCATAATGACGCGATGGCATGATATGACATCGTGATGATCATGAATGTTAACAAGTCAAATCTGACATCAGTCGTGTATCAGATTGAGTTTCATTTTCAGTAGGGTATAGATAATTGGTTTGATAATTCCTGATTATGGATTTTGTAATTTTTGGCGACTGCAGTGCAGAATGAAGGCCGAAGATCGTCAAGAAAAAGAACGTATTGATGCTCGCAACGCCTTGGAAGAGTACGTGTACGATTTGAGGGCTAAGTTGAATGACGACGATCAACTTGCGTCCTACGTCACGGAAGGAGATAGAGAATCAATTGGGCGCATTTTGGATGACACCGAGAATTGGCTCTACGAGGATGGCGAAGATTGCCAACGACAGGTTTACAGCGATCGACTTTCTGGATTGAAGGTATGTATGAGTTAGGTTAAAATTAAGAAGCTATTGTAAAATCATTAAGTGGCATTAATCTGATCTGTTGTAATTTGTAAAATTGATATACTCTATTTTGCATGATGTATTTTTTTCAGTCTCAAGGCGAGCCTATCAAAGAGCGACGCATGGAATTCGAGGGCGGAAAACGCGCAATCGAAGAAATGGCGCATGCTTTGCAAATGGGGAAGAAAGGGTTGGACCAGGTTTTGACATGCAAAGACGACAAGTTCAACCATATTACTGATGAAGAACTGAATAAAGTAGAAAATTTGATAGTGGAAAAAACTTGTTGGCTGGATGAAAAACGGGCTGCGCTGAATAAAACGCCTCTCACCCAACAAGTTCCCATTACGGTTGCCGAAATTCGCGCTGAAAAACAGGTCAGAATTCTGTAAAATGACATCTTGATTTCATCGAATACGAGACATACAAAAATCATGCCTTGCTTTGATTTTCCGTTGATTTTTTAATGATTGTTTTCAGTCTTTGGACAGCTCGATCATCTCAACCCTCAACAAGCCAAAACCCAAAGTGGAAACGATGGAGGAAAAAATGCCAGAAAAGAACGGAGAGGAATATCCTAGCAACCAAAATGAACCCCAAAATAATCAACAATCATCAACCGAGAGCAAAATGGACGTTGAATAAAAATACAAAATGAAAAAAAAAACCTAACAAAATCGCTCGCGGCACTTAATCTTGGGTGGTTAATTTTGACATCAATTTTTTTCTGTCGACTATTCATCGAAAAATTGCAACTATACATCGCTGGCGATTTGAGTTATTGCCTTCATTCCAATTTTTATTAGATCCGTAGATTGTGCATTTAATAATTTACTTAACAAAATAAAGTATTTGTCAAATTGAGAACAATAGAGTTTCTGAATGTATATACTCTCGTGCCTTTTTGGTCTCAAAAAAATTTACACAGCTCTTTCGATTTCCCTGTTTTGCATCACGTTTTCCTTTCCTTTTCTGAGTATGTAAAAAAAGGTAGTAGAGGTTTTACTGTTGTCATAATTGTAGGAAATTTCATGATTTATTTATAATTGATCAATAAAAGAGCTTAAGTAATGAACTCTGGGTTTTTATTGATTGGATGAGATACTTTTTTCTGGATTGTGAGTATTCTGAATTAAAGAAATTTCAATTTCATTGTAATATTCAAAACATAATATTTTATTATTATTGCAAATAAATATTAAAAAATATGTTTTAACAATATAAAAAAATTTTATTTTAATTTGAAAATATAGGTATTTGACTGAAATTCCGTTATTTTGAAATTTGATATTTCATGTTACTAAACTTTATTGTTTTTTGGATAATTTTAGTCAAACACGAATGTATATCGTAGCAAAATTGCCAGATGAATATTTATGTTTCTCATTATAAAGAATATAATGTTAATATTTCGTTACAGTTTTTTCATTCAAATATCACTAACAGGAAAAAACCGTTATGTTTATAATTCCAAAATAATCAAACATGATGCTTTTCATGTAAAACCATTAAATATCTACTGCATATTGAAAATTCGTAGATAAATTTTAAAAGGACAAGACAATAATTTTTTGAAAGTAAAAAAAGTCTAAAAATGGATATTTAAATTCAAATATATGGATACTCCAAACAAAAAACAAAAAATGCAAGAAATCTTGATAATTCTAATTTGTAATTATTCAAAAAAGGTTCAAATATTATTTTGAAGTTGTAATGAAATTTTTTTTCACTATCATGTTTTTTTCAAAAAATTATAACCGTCTTTTTATTCAAATTTCAAATATGGCGGTGAAGTAAAAAAACCGTTACAAATTCTAGTGAATTCTTGTATTCAAAGATGGCGCTGGCAGTGCTGTTTTGTTGTGTTGTGTGTTGATTTTTTTCGTTCTTCACCATTGTTTACCAACTGTGGTCCGATTGTTATTTATATTTGCGAACGGTCTACAAATTTCTCGCTAAAACTCGTGAAATTTGAGAGTGCCAGTGTTTTTCAAAACGAAAATCGTCTTGCAATCAGGTGAGTTCCTAAAAAATTCAACTGTCATATTTCTGTACAATTTATGTTGCTTGCAAAAAGATTGCAAAAAATCATAACCTCAAATGTACGTTGTTGGGATGTTGGGAAAACATCGAGTTTTGCAGAGTTATTAATTTTTGTCCATGGCATTTAGTTGATGTAGAAAAAAAATGATACCCAATAGAAATTATTTCTAAGAATGTCAAATGGTTTTGTTCAGTTTTGTTGATATTTATAGAACCAATGGTTTAGTGCGAATTATGAAATTGATCATGATTAATTTTTGTATCATTTTTTTTTCTATTACTTTGATGATGATAAATTTTCGATATTTTTCATTTGTGATACAGTGATTTTCAAAAATTAGTTTCGACTTCTGTTTTCGAATAGTTTTATCGTTTCAAATAATAATATAAATTTCAAATTGTTTATTATAACAAATTTTGCACGGGAAAGAGGAAAGGGTGAACAAATTTATAGGAATATTAAGAACCATTTGAGAAAAATGAAATTTCAACAATTATCAAGCTATGAAAATATTGTGTGATCAAGAAATTAATTTTATAATATTGTATCAAAACAAATCTTTTATTGGAAATTTTTGATATATTTTGTAGGTTCATATAAATAACCAATTTTAGAATTGAAAAATTCATGAAGCGTATTTTATCAGAGATGATAAAAATGTCGACAGACCTGAAATATTTTTCTGTTGAACAAGGAATATTTATATTTTAATGCTAACTAAATTTTATAAAACTTATTCCTGAAAAAATTTTTTCAACAAATTGCTTTATTGCAGATTATGTTTATTAATGATGGCAGCAAATTAAATAATTAGAATATCAATAAAACAAAATAAATTAATGAGTTCTTAAATCGTGAGTTAAAAAAGCTATAGTAATTGATATAAAAATTAGTTTTGTATTATTTTAATGAAAATTCTCCGAAATGTTTTGTATGCTCATGTAATATAAATAACCGATTTTTCAATTCAATTAATCACTAAACTAGAAGTATTCATACTTTAACAATAATTATAAAAGTTATCTCTAAAAAAATTGACAAAAAAAATTAGCTTATTGAAGATTAGGTTTTTTTTTACAATGGTAACAAGTTAATTAGTTAGTAAATTAAATAGTTAGAAAAAATTAAAAGTACTTTAAGTGCAAAAAATAAGTCAATAATTTAAATAGTAATTGAACATTAGATGAAAATAGTAACCACAATTGGTATAAAAATGTGTTTTACAACATTTCATTCAAGTAAATATTTTATCGAACATTTTTTAAATATTCTACATGCTTATGTAAATAACTGATTTTACTATTTAATTTATTGCTGAACAAAAAATATTCATATTTCAACAATATGTTAGTTTCATAAAACTTAATTCTGAAAAAGAAACAACAAATATGACATTATTGTAAATTAGGTTTTTTTTTTTCAAATGGTAACAAATTACATACTCAGTTTTAACATTGTATGAGTATAATACAAATATTACAAAAAAAAAGCAAAACGTATTCGTTAGTTTATGCAATACACTGAAAATCATTTTCATAATTTTTAAGATACTAAAATATTGTAAATTTTGTGTCATAAATGAATTTCATAATTTTTCAATAAAATTTGATTAAAAATCATTTAAAATATCCTACATGTTTGAATATTTTTTGAAAAACGAACAGTTTTTCCAAATTTCTTTCTAGTATATTCTACATTGAAAAAAAAGAAATTATTTCCTATTAATATTTGTGGTTTTGAAGGTTCTGAAATTATTAATAGTCTTAAAGTTATTAATTGAACTACTATACATAGCTATACATAGAATACATAGCTGCAGAGGGAAAAGTTTTTTGAAATTTTCAAATTTATTGGTTAAGCGAGTAATCGTTCTATGTTAATAATACTCAAATATTTAAAAAAATACCTATTTAAAAAAAAACATCTGTTTGAAAGTGCTATCATGCTTTCCATCTCGACTAAAGTAGACGAAAAATTTTCATCTTTGCAGTTCCAACAAAATCTTATGAAAATTCGAAAAAAAATTTTCTAGGCCTAAGGAAAAAATATTTCGACAAAAAAGCAACATATTCCAGTTTTTTCGAAAAATAAAATAATATCACGATATGAAAATTATTTATTTATCAAGCAAATATAACAAAAACAAGAATAAAATTTTTTAGTTGATGAAACGCTCTGGAAACTCATTTATTTTTGGACACTGCTGTGCTACTTTTTTTTAAATTATAATTTTACATTCATTATTTTTTGTTCCCTCATCAGAAACATTTAAGAAAGAAAATAAGTCCTTATTTTCAGAAAAAAAACAACATAAAGAAGGTAATTCAGAAATATTTACTTCATAAATAATGTTCAACTTTGTGAAAAAATGTCCATTCCACAAGCACATTTTCTCCTTTTATAAAATCTTATAATGATATCCTGTACTACACTTGGCAATTACAAATCTCATAACCTATAAGCCTGCAGGTAAATTTGCTGTACTTTATAAAAAGAAAATTCTGTTTTGATTGTAAAACTGAAAGATTGCGTGGTTTTATGCCAGTGTAAAAAACTGAATATTTGATGATGTTTTTCAGATACAAATACAATTTCATTTCAAATTGTATGTATAAATCATGTGATATTTGTTGGAGTTGTGTTAATTAAAACTGTTAACTGAAAAAATCATGAAACATCACAATTTTTCCCTGATTTTTCAAAACTCATTAACAAAATTAGAGATTTTTTTTTAAATTTGCTATGATTTTATTTTGGTTTTGATTTTTTTATAAAATTAATTAGGAGTTATTTTTGGACAATGTTTTTTACAAGTTCGAAAATATTTTTTCTTAATAAACTGTTGTTATTAAGAAGTTACTTTTGTGGTATTTGAATAATTTTATTATTATAATAATGTTTTTAAAAAAAAAAGAATTCTTCACAATGCACAAAGTGTGCAATTGAAAATGGGATTTTGGTTTTAACATACAATAGTAATGGGTGATTAATTTTCATCTCGATATTATATTTCTACCTTACGAACCAGGAAAATGGAGAAAAGAAATATCGGGCGTTGAAAATTTATGGAACATGAATAATTTATCTAACCGAATAAGGCGGATGTGAATTATTCTCATCAATTATTCAATCAGTGAAATTCCAATTCCCTCGAGTGTTGTTCAAACAATTAATTTATTCATTACCGAAATCGCATTGTGGTTTCAAAGAAAATTGATTGCGTTTTTTTCCTGAGCATTAAAAGGTGTTGTTGATTTGTCGCTTTGTTCATTCGAAATCGGGTTATTTAATCGAATTATGAAACTACGCTCTCCTGCATTTTACAATTTGTACATTCGAATTTTACGTTTATCATTGTTTGGGGGACGTTTGGGTATTGAATCATGTAGCATAAATAATACATGGAATAATTGTTCTACATTGAAAATTTGAAATCAATTATTAAAATTAGTCATTGTTGAAAGTAAAACTTTTTACAGTTTTTACAGCGTTGAAAGCTTGAGATTTTTTATTGTTCGAATACTTTACAAAATAATTAGTAATTTGAGTGAAGCCTGTCAGAATTTTATTATAAATATTTTAACTGTTAAGAAATGTTTCATTGTCGTGGACTATAAAACTGCAAAAACTGAAGGAATTTTAGTAAATGTTAAAGTAACTTTGTTTTTTGTTTTTTGACAGTTTTGACGGATTTGAAAGTTTTGACAGATATGACAGTTGAATAGATCATAAAAATGTTCAATATTTGTTGACAGTTGTTGCAAATTTTGATAGCTGATTTAAGTAAAACTTGTCAAAATTTTAACATTGTCAAGAAAAGTTGAAACTATAGTATCTTGGACAGTTTTGATAGTTTACTAAACATTTTTGAAACGTTCGTCAGCTACGACAATAAAATAGTTACACAAAGTAAATGCTTTGACAGTTGTAAAAAGCTTCAGCTATTTTAAAAATGTTTAACTTCCATAAAGTGTTGAACTGTCAAAACTGCTTAAAACCTTCAAAGTTTTGAAAATTGCCAAAAAACTGTTTAAAGTAACATTTTTGATAGTTTTGACAGTTGTGACAATTTAAAATAGTTTCTACAGCTATAACAGTTAAAAAAATTTGTGGAAAATTTCGACAGTTGAACTATAATTTACCGTCAGAGCTCGTTTCTGGTCAGTAATTACCGGTCATGACGGAACTTGGATGAAAAAATGTGACTTAACGTGACTGATCAAATGATTTTTAGCAACTCCAGGTGAAAATCACCGATATTGTTATTTCACATTTCATAAATGGCTTTTCATTTTTCTAGAACAAACTCATGATTGTCACTGTACTACTGCGTTTGCTGGACAATATTTAGGGTGTCCTAAAGTCGGTGGATCATCAGAAAATCATCAATGCATCATGAAATTTTAAGACGCTTTTTCCTTTGCAATTTTTTGAAATTCGCAAAATTTAAAAAGTTATTAGTAATTTAGTTTTTTCCAATCACTATTCAGCTGAGCGGAGCTTTTGATTGAAGTCTCTTCTCTTTTCGCCCATTCTCTTTCTAAGCTTATTCCAAGAAAAAATTGGGAGTAATTAAAGTGTGATGGAATGTAGATTAATGATGTCTCTTATCTTGAAAGACAATTTTTACTCCGACTCACCTTTGTGTCAGTTATAATAGCCTTTTGTCTAACTGTCACATTTACAATACAGTATTTTCTAATTTTTGTCTTTGTATACAATAATACAATAATAGATAAATATATAATAATACATACATATACAATAATAGACGTATTCCATTCAATACTTTAGTCAACAAGTGGAGAATTCGGTAAAAATTAGCATTTTTGCCTTAATTTTTATCTTTATTATATATCTATTATATTTTATTATGTATATATTGTACAATAATACTTTGTATACAGTATTAAAACTCTTGTCTTGAACTAAGTGTAGAAAACTGACGTGAATTGCTTAAAATGGAAATTTTTCGAAAATAAAGATACCGAAGGAAAATAGATAATCAATAACACACTTTTATGAGATAATTTGCATATTTATTTATCAATGACTCTTTTCAAATGGAAAGGTTGTAATTTTACAATAATGTATTATTTAAACAACAATTTTTTTTTCATTTTTTCATAAAAATTTTATGAATAAAGGAAAGCTGCAATTACAAACGAGTTGAACATTTTTTCAAGTCATCTTTGAGTATGTAATAATTTTGACCATCATAATAATTCTGACCGGTAAGGTCAGAATGGACCAAAACTTTCTTGTCGTAAATGACGGTTATGATCAGTATTTTACCGGTAAATTTACTGGTACATTTACCGCTTCACTTCCCTGCAGTTGATTAAATTACAAAC
Organism: Platygaster robiniae; assembly: GCA_028476575.1. NCBI lineage: Eukaryota > Metazoa > Arthropoda > Insecta > Hymenoptera > Platygastridae > Platygaster > Platygaster robiniae. The sequence continues at coordinate 2,261,379 of CM052022.1, forward strand.
TTGTCAAAAATCCTAATAATTGTTCAAATTTCTAAACTGTCATATAATGTATAATTGTGGCAAAGTTTTATGCTGTCGAAACTGTTGAAAAGTTACAGAATTCAATAGAAAAACTGTAAAAATTGTGGTTAATGTCAAAGTTGAATAACTTACTACTTTTGAACAGTTCTGACAGTTCCGAAGTTTTCATAAATTTGCGAAGTTATTTAGTTGGTGAAAAAGTTGACTTTTTCGAAAATTTTTCAGGGTTTAACAGTTTTGAAAGTTCGAACAGTTAATCATATTGAAATCTGCCAAAATTTTATTGAACTATTATATTATCATAAAATGTCGGATTATGATACTGTCAAAACTGCTGAAAACTTTTAAAATTGTAGAAACTTGTGAAAGACTGTCAAAAAAGACATTTTTGACAGTTCATGGTTATTTCGAAAGTTTTTCCAGCTGTAGCAGTTTAATAGTTCATTAAAATGTTGCTTATTTCTACATTTTATTAGAATAAAACAATATTAATAATTTCCACATTTAATCCAAGCAAAGAATGTCAAAAATGTTATAAAAAATGGTAAAAAACTGTCAAAAGTGACATAATAAATAATATTACAGTTACATAAACATATCTGATAGTTTCCAAAGACTTGCCAGTTATATACACTGATAAAAAAAAACTTCTACCTTCTGCCATATATATTGTAAAAAGAACAATATTGTTGTACCTTTACAATAATATTGCAATTCTCACAATATCATTGTAGTTTTTACAATAATTTTGTAGAATTTGCAGTATTTATTTTACTTATCACAATATTATACAGTAAAACCGCTATTAATGTACAAATTACAATATGCATGCCAGTTTTTTCTGTATACCCAGCAAGAAATGGACTATCGGGCCAATACTGGGCCAACCACGGCAGCCGTTGTTCGACCGTCGGCATTCAACCATGGCGCAGTAACGAAATGATAACGCCAGTCAATACTAGGCCAACACTGGCAACGGTTGTAATGGCACCCATTTCTACCTTAACATCGGGCCGTTACTGGTTCGCTTGAGTTGCCAATGTTGGCTTAATCCTGATGGTAAACTCTGCGCCGACACTGACTAAACAGTCGAACCCGCAATAGTTCGACTGTTTTGCCAATATTGGGCACAGATCGGCAAAACTACGGCAATTTCTTGCTGGGTAATTTCGGAAAATTTAAAAACTTAAAATGCACTATACAAACTGTAATTTTTACCAGAGATGGCGAAAAAAATGAAGTACATTACTTTTATCCAGCTTTTTCGAAAACTGTATCATATTACAATATGATGCACTATAAACCTAGAAAGTATACAAAAATATTGCAAAAAGAACCTATACAGATCTGCATACTGAAAAAGCTGTACGAAATTTTCAATAATCTGGATTGATAGGAATTACAATATGATATTGCAAAAAGTGCAAAAAGTATAGTAGAAAACGGAAGATGTATAGGAATTTTTACAACAAAATATATCTATAACTACAATATCATTTGACAATATTTACAGTATGTTATTTCAAAAATTGATATATTATCTAGCAAAATATTTCAGAGTGATTCCCGTTTACTATACAGCATTGTAATAATTACCATATTTTTTCTCAGTGTAGTTCAACATTTTGAAAATTTCGACAGTTAACTCAAATAAAAAAAATCTGTCACAACTGCTATAGAAAATTTAACCTTCAAAGTTGTTAAAACTGTCGAAACCGTGAAAAACCTTCAATTTCGTCCAAACTGATGTAAGCAATTTTATATTTTCATAGGAAAGTAATGCGTTATTATGATAAACAATTGTTCCATCATCCCTGAGAGTAATAAACAATCATTGATAATAAGCAAATTTTCTCCAACGTTACTAACTATATTTTTCACTCTAATCTTGGCTGAAAATCAATTTATTTTTCGTTTTCGTTTATTTCGTAAACATTTTTGAAACTTCGGGCATGCACCTCCTGATGCATACACCGTTCACTCGGAATCCATAAGCGCTTTTCAAAGCTCGGGAAAGATGTATATTATGCTCGCGGAAAAATATCGCTTTCCTTGTTAAGGGAAATCGATAATCGATATTTCGTCAATCAAGCCACTTGAGATAGAATACAAGACCATCCAAAAGCTCGAATCGTTTGTTGCCGGGTTCCCTCCCCTCCCCTTCTTACCCCTTGCCGTCATCTTCCGAAGAGTTTCGCACATCGCGGATTCCTTTGATTTCACCCCGAGCGCGTCTTACATATTTCCCTTCAAGCTGCTTTCATGCTCATCACGCATTCCGAACCCCATTTTTATCTGCTCGGCCTTCTTTAGCCAACGTCTTTTCAACTCGCCGCATTATTCGTTCCTACGCTCGAACGTGAAAATTGATTTTCCCTCGAAATTTACCCCGCCCTATAGCCATGTATGTCGGATGAATATTAAGAAAATTGCCAATTTTCCCTCGTCCTTTTTTAGAGCGTGGAGCGTTTTACGGGGCGCGCGAAGAAAAGGGTTTTCAGGCATTTAAATGGGGTTTTTATCGAGTGAGGGTTTCGTACGTATCCGATGATGCGAGGGTGAATCTGGGACTGGAGAAATTGGGAAAAGTTACGGAATTGTTCTTTTCATTTTTGGGTATGTCCGGAAAAAATGGCTAGTGGTGCTGTCGAAGAAGGGTTTATTTTGGATTTTTTAGAATATTTTTGGATAGCGACAAAGGAATAAAAACACTGATATTGGAGGTGTAGGTAGGACAAATTTTTGGGAGTGGTTTTTTTTTTAATTATATTTTTTTCTGAATTTTAGAATTTCTGATATCCCATGATATTGTTTCAAATTTTATAGCTATCTAATTTTTGAAGTGCAGCGTTGCACATTTTTTTATCGTTAACAGATTTTTGAGTTTTTTGAATTTCATTCTTTTTTTCGAATTCATAACACTGCAGTATTTTCATCCTGGAGGAAAGTTATTAAATTATTAAATTTTCCGATGTTTAAGTAAACTTTCCAAGATTTCAAATTGAATTTTTCATTTTTTTGATTTCTTAGTTTTACATTTGAATGGAAAATAGTACACGTTAAGAAGTGGGATCGTCCTTTATTTTGATAATTGACAGAAAAACGTTATGTTTTGTTTTTACACAAAATTGAACTCTTCTACGATGAATCTTTATTTGTCAAAAATTGCAATTTCAAAGTTGTCCATTCTTAAAAATTACATTGAGTTTTTAAAAAGAAGTACAATGTAAATATTTAAATTTTTCCAGTATTTTTATGATTTTCAGAAAAATGTTTCCTGTTTTTAATATTCGAAATTTCACTTTTCACAAAAAACCTTCATTTATCAAAACTTGCAATTTTCAAGTTGCCCTCAATAAAAATTACATTGATTTCAAAGACCGGAAGTGCTAATATGATACCAAATGGGCATTGTCATCGAAATAAATAAAAAAAAATATCACGACAAATTATATTTTTGCACGACTAAATCACGACAAAAAAGCGACAAATTATGCACGATACGAGATTTTCATCAGAATAATGTAAGATCGTTGGTAGTGCCAACTTGATATAAAGTTAGCACTACCATTAATTTTTGTTTAAAAATTTTGCGACAAATTTTTTTTTTGCACGACAAAATCACGACAAAAAAGCGACAAATTAATCACTTTATGCCATCTGTCATTTCGCATGTGGTAATGCTAACTTTATAGAGGTCCAAAGTACTATATATCTAGTCTAGTTAATAATATCCAATTAAGGAATATTATAAAAAAAAGTATAATTTAAATATTAGACCTTGACAGTATTTTCACAATTCATGAAAAAATGGTTTGTATTCTCTACACTTCAATTTGTACTGTTATACAAAAAATCTGTATTTGTGAAAACTTGCAATTATATTGAATTTTAAAGTTATCTAACTTTTAGATTCCAGAGTTGAACATTTGTCATTTGAAAAAATTTGTATTGGCATATTTGTATTATTAGATTCGATTTTAGTGATTTTTAAGTCATTGAGTTCTAGATTATTGATATTTTCTAATGCAATTAAAAAAACTCGAATTTTTTTTTATTTCCATAAATCATGTGTCTAATTCTGTAAATTTGAAAGAATGAAAAATATTCTCGCATTTATAAATACCTGAACTTCTTCTATTTGATTCTTTGTTTTTCATAAATATTAGCATTGCAGTATTTTATCATGGAAATATGTAAAATAAAGATATCAAGTTCCTAAATCTTTTAGTAAACTTTTCAAGATTCAGAATGGCATTTTTACAGTACAAGTTTTTTATTCTTCCACTCTCGTAAATTTATGTTTTTGACATTCCAAGTTTTTAACTTCTCAAGTTTTAAGTCACCCCATTTAGTTATTCATACCACAGGTCTGCAAATAAAGCGTTTGTATTTGTTGTTGAAAAGCTATGGGTCGTTTACGGGGTAATTTTTCTCGTAAAATTCTAATCTAAACCCAGAATTTGCCTATCACGTCGAGATTCTAAGATATTAGAGGTTATGTGCTCGAAAAATTAGGTTTTTCGCTACTTTTGAGGTTATGTGCAGGGCGCAAGAAATTTTTCTCGTCTTTTTCGTGGATGTCGTCATTTAGTACCAATTTTCCTCTTCAAAATGAGCTATTTATCAGTTATGAGCGATTTTTTTACGAAGATGCAGCCATAACAAGTTTAGACATTTATCCAAACAATCTAATAGGCATTCACATTTACTTTTTGGGGCCTACCATTTTGCACTACAAAATTTACCTTGAAAATTTGTACTGAAGGGTTTTAATGAACTGTAAAGAAGAATTTACCGTCAGAAAATTAATATTTTCATTTCTAAGATGGCGGATTTAAAATGGCAGATCGAAATTCTCGGAATGTTACGATTTCGCTCGCTAAAAACTGATAAACATTAATTTTCTGAGTGTAAAAAATTTCTTGCGCCCTGCACATAACCTCAAAAGTAGCGAAAAACCCTATTTTTCGAGCACATAACCTCGAATATCTCAAAATCCTGACGTGATAGGCAAATTCTAGGTTCGGATTCGGAAAAACCTTGCAGACCTGTGTATTCAATGAAGAAATGGCATAAAAAAAGTGTACAGTGTGAGTAATACAATTACTTAGGATTTTATTTATTTACAGAAAAATATTTTGTGTTCTTAATACCTAAATTTTTTAACTTGAAAACAGTGAGTCCTTCTGAATCATTGCCATGTGTCCACTTTTGCTTATTCTCACTCATTCTCTTGAAATAATAACTTATTTGACTTCAATTTCGAGAAGACTTTTAACCCCTTGAACCACTGCCTGCCTACACCACTGGACGACGACCTCGTCAGAGAAAAGAAAATTACTTTTATTTTTTTCTCTCCTTTTCCCAAGGTTGTTGTAGTACTGGAAAATATACCTCTCAAAGGCTTAGGTAATTGGGCACTTTCCCGTATCCGTTCTACCGCGATTTTATTCTATAAAAATGGAGTAAGAAATGATTTACATTTTAATTAAAAAAAAGCGAGAGCTCCGCGAGTATCCTTGAAAGATCTCTATTTTTTCATCCGCGAAGTAATGAAGTTGGCGATGACTGAATATTCTTGGGAAGAATCCGGGGAATTGGACGTTTCGGTACGTGACAGTTTTATTTCGCTGCTTTGGGAATATCGCCTCGATCTGGATTTTTCTCGGTAGCGTGCAAATATTTTTCTCCGGAAAATGGAGAGAATGTGGAAAATAAAGTAACGAAGTCAAGTTGAGAAAATGGGCTGTTTGCGGGGAGTAATGGCCTGTTTAGCTTATTTTAGTATTCGCTGTTTGACGTTTTGGGAATAGAAATCAGGGGCTAGTTTGTGGGTTTTTTCGATGGAAAAAATAATTGGACATCAGGAAGTTGGAAAATTTAGAATCAAAAAATACCTTTGCAGACAAAACGAAAATTTGTTGCACGTACATGTTGTATTACTTACTGAGAATTAATGAACGTCATAATAAACCTCATTACGATGTGGTATACTCTCTTCGAATTCGCGTTAATGAGAATGCGCTTTACGAATGCACGGCAGCGTAAACATAGAGCATTCCGCGACTTACGGACTTCATAAAGCAAGGGAATGAAAGTAAGTAATCTCATTTGCTAAGGGCTACATGTGGCCGCGGGCGCATGGAATTAATCCGGTTTTATGACCGCGCAAAACCACGAATTATGCCAGAATATTCGGGTGCTAAAACGAATGGCAAACAAGGGCACTTCGCAATGTAATTAAATTTTTATTTGCCTGAAAATTAGCATATTCGCCACACCTTGGTTTTAGTTTAGCTTGGCAAGAATCTTTATCATACAGTTATCCTTTGAAGTTTTACGAAAAATTATTTAAAATGATATTATAAGAAGTTTATTGAAGTAACTTGAAAAGTTTAAATATTTCTTGAAAATTGCACGTGAAATACCGTCGAAAACGTCGGTGTTTTTGCCGGATCAATTCGTCGGTGGTCCCTCGTAAAGTAGGAAAATGTTTATGCGTTATGAATAACGAACAGCGATGCTTTCGGGCAATTGAATCCAACTTGTTAACATAACATATCTGCTAGTCTGTTTTACGACTTGCCGGGTTTCCATGTATATTCATGTTTACACGTCTGCTACTGATATTATTACGCAATAATCTACCGCGACTTTATGGCCTTTCTGGGACAATAGTTTGGCCAAAGTTGAAAATTTTCGAATAAATCCGAGCCCGAAACGTTCCCAGGATTATCCGATCGGCGATTCGGGACGACCGTAAATAGCGCGATTGCGAAAACATTTCGAAAAACTTTGGCCTGAAGGCAGGGTTTAGGGGAGGTTTATTTTTTGGGGAGGTTTGATTCAAAATTTTTAAAATTGGAGAATGGAAGTATACAAATGAGATGCTTTATTTTTTAATAGTATTTGAAGTTGTGAGACTGCAATTTCCAAATCTGTGTAACTAAAAATGCCAGTTTAGTGTAGTTTTGTGATTTTAGAATCTTGAAATCGGATTGATGTAATAGAAAAATTGGAAATATCATGCATGATTATGTTGTCATTAAGTCTATGATATTGTATCCAGGGAATTGATTTAATGTTTTCTTTTTTAGAATATGCAGAATTTTTTTAAAGTTAGATTGTGATACCTTTAATTTGATGAAATGAAAATTTTATGATTCTTGAGATAGAAGATAAAAATATTATTTCAGTTTCGATACAGAAATATTAAGTAATATTGGGTTTCCCGGAGTCTTATGTGAAGAAGTTAAAAGAAAAAGCATTTTTTGTAATGTAAATTTGAAATATGAAATGTTAATAATTTGAATGTGAAAACCAAGAATGGCAATTTTTATCTCGAAACGCATTAAATTCTGAAGTAGATATTGGAAATTTTATTGAATTCAGTATAAAATTTCATGAATCTTCAAAATGAATTTAAAAAATGTATGTACGTAAACGATTCAGTCGGTCTTGAGTTTCATTGATGACGCATGAGACGTATGACTTGTTCGTCCACTTACTATTGGCGCCTTTTCACAAGGAAGCATACTGTTAATAGCTTTGTGAAATTGTATCTGTGAATTGAAATTCGACAAGATTTTCTCTACTGAAATTGTTTTTTTTATACATTGACTAAGTTTTATACTTAATGACAACGGGTGCTGACCATGATTTGTAATGGGCGCCGTGAATTCTATTTTTTCCTGAAGAGGGCTCAATTATAGCCGAAATATAGACGAATGATTGAAATTAATATTTGAGGATTATTTAATTCATATTCATTCGTGGCTCCGAGAGATCAATAGGACGTTTTGCAATTTTTGAACCTTATGAATCAAAATTCGCGATTTCCAAAATTCACAGAACTGGAAATTCTAATATTATACAAAATGTAGTTTATAAAACTGTAGTGAATTTTATATCAGGAATACAAAGTTTCCGAATATACCAAAAAAAAAACCTGAAAATTGATAACAATTTTATTGTAAAAAATATAGTCTAGTAAAATGCAAATTTCAGAATTTTTGAAACTTAAAATTGGTATCAAAGCTTCTAAATTAAACTTTGAAATTAAATTCAAAGAAAAACAAAAATTTTTGTATGCAAACAACTTTTTGACCTTTAGATTCGTTCATAACCAAGTTTTAAAATTCACAAAACTGAAAATTTTAAAACAAAAAATATTAATGTGATAAAACTAGTGAATTGTAAATCAGGAAAACAGTTTTCGAATATACTTGAAAAAAACTTAATATTTATAAAGAATTTCTGTACAATATACTATTTGATAAAATGCGTATTGCACAGTTTCTCAAACTTAAAATTCGTGCCGTATTTTCTGAATCAATTTTCAAAAATTATTATAAAGAAAACCAAAAATATATGTATGCAAACAATTTTTATGCCTTTCGATTCGTAAATTTTCAAGTTCCAAAATTTAAAAAACTGAAAATTTTAAAGTAAAAAAATTTTGTCCATTAATCTGTAGTGAATTTTAAACCAGAAATACAGAGTTCCTGAGTATACTAAGAAAAACATAAAAATTTATAACAATTTTACTGCATAAAATATAATCTAGTAAAATGAAAATTTCACGATTTTCGAAACTTGGAATTGGTAGCATAGTTTCTGAATTAAACTTTGAAATGAAATTCAAAGAAAAAAAAAATTTTTGCATGCAAACAATTTTTAAACCTCTTGATTCGTCAATCTTCAAGTTTCGAAATTCACAAAACTGGAAATTTTAATGTAAACAAAATTTAGTTCATAAAAGTGTAGTGAATTTCAAGTCAGGAGTAGTTTTCGAATATATTTATTTAAAAAAACCTTATTATGGATAATAATTTTATTTGATAAAATTCGTTTTGCACACTTTCTAAAACTTATAATTCGTACCATAGTTTCTGAATCAATTTTCGAAATAAAATTCAAAGAAAACCAAAAATATATGTATGCAAACAATTCTTTTGCTTTTTGATTCGTAAATTTGCAATTTCTAAGATTTAAAAAACTGAAAATTTTGAAGAAAAAAAATTCTGTCCATTAAATTGTAGTGAACTTTAAATCAGTTATACAGATTTTCTGAATATGCTTCGAAAAATAAAAATTTATAACAATTTTAGTGCACAAACTATTATCTGATTAAATTCGAAATCACAATGTTTGAAACCAAAAATTTCAACCATAGTTGATGAATCTGGGAAAATTTATTTCATTTTTCGAATTTTGTTCATAATTTTTTTAAATTTTCTTCCGATTCATGAAAAATTTTTTATCGGAAGTAATTTTCTTTTTGAATTTAAATTGTGAGAATTTCGCATTATGATAAATATAATTCATATTATTTTCGTGATTTGAAACCAAAACGAATAAAATATCTGTTTCGAAAATGTCAAATTTTCTATGAAGAAATTTTTTTTTATTATATTGCATTCTTTAAAAACGTCAAATTCTCATGCTATGTGAGATTTTCGGTGTTCATAAATTTGATATAGTAAAATTCTAAATGTGGAGACATCAAAATTAAAAATTCGGATGTATGATTCAAAATCGCTAAAATATTGATCGTTCCATTAAAATTTGTGAAATTACCATTTTTTTTACTTAAAAAAGATCAGTTTTTTAAATTTTGGAACTTGCAAATTTACGAATCAAAAGGCAAAAAAATTGTTTGCAGATATATATTTTTGGTTTTCTTCTGATATAATTTTGAAAATCGATTCATAAAATATGGCACAAATTTTAGGTTTTAGAAAATATGCAATACGCATTTTATTGACTAGTAGATTGTACAATAAAATTTGTATGCATAATAAGTTTTTTTCAAGTAAGTACATTCGTACGAAGATCCAAATTTCAAAATTGTCCCGAATTTTCATATCCAAATGTACCTGCTCCATGAAATTCCCTGATATTCTCTCGTTCCAATGCAAAAGCATCGTAATTTTTTTCACTCACCCGATTCTGGCCTTTGAAAATTATGCGATACTAAGCGCACGCAATTTTCCCGCTAATTCCTCGCCACCTTAATTTGAGTGCTCCGTAAATAAAAGAAACGCAACGAACGTTGGCGTTATTTTGCATTCACAGAGCTCGCATTTAATCCAAGCACTTTTTTGACCACATTTAACCGTTTATTTTTGATTGACGGCGCTGCTCAAGAACCCTCGTTGCGCGCTGCGAAAAAGTATTTCCGCTCTCGTAACGGAAAACCAGAAAACGCCCACGGACAGCGCCGCCGTAATTTTCCGATATTTCCGCGGTAAATCCTCGATATTTATTCACCGGCGGAAAATCTTAAGAGAAGCTCGCGGCGCTTAACGCCCGCCGTCATTGATTTCTGGCGCTCTTAGCAAATTGAACCCGCCGTTTCGTAATGATAAATCCGCGAATTTTTCCTCTTTACTTCTCTCCCCGAGAGAAATTTTACGCGATCGACGTTTTTACGTTGGCGAAAAAATGGGAGAAAAGTCTTTTGGGCTTTGTTTTCGAGGTGCGTCTGGGGATGAGGTTTTGTTGGTTCGGAGGATTTATTTCGCGAGAGCCAGCGAGCGCTTTTTCGTGATTGATGGGGGTATTTTTGCTTTGATGGAATTTTTCATAATAGAAATTTTTGTCACGCAAGTTTGAGCAAATATATTTATTCATTGACATTGCAGGACTATTACATTTATTTATTCAGGCATTTCCTTTTTTAAAAGTATTTATTCGTACATGTCAGAAACTTTTATGACACGATTTTTGCTGCAAATTAGCTCTAGCTGATTTTAATCGATGAAAAAGCAAACTCGACCGCAAATCGCATTATCCGCGAACTTTCTTTCCAAGTCTTGCGCCCAAAGTTTACTCCATTTACATAACAAATAGAAGATTGTCAAAAGCACTGGAGTTTATTGAATCCGTAACTTTGTGCCATTGAGTTTCTTTATCTATCTTTCGCTATTTCGAAACAGACTCTCGAAGAGGTTGGTCTAATTAGAGGCAAAGAAATTTTAACCTTCTTCCATGTTTTATGGCTTTTTTTTGTTTTCTGAAATTAAAAGAGTAGAATTGTTATTTTTGTTGATGGAATTGATTTAATTTTCTAGTTAATTTTTAATGACTTGAAATCAAAAGTAATTTCAAGTTTGAAAGTTCAGAATCTTGTTGAAACATTATCAATAATGTATGTACTGCAAGTTTTTATATTTAAGTTCATGTACTAGAGAAATATTAATATTTAGGTCGGTCAGGGTTTTTTAATTTCTGATTTTCAATAATATTCTTTTAGAAGTTTCGTAACTTAAAAAATTCATATTGCAATAAAAGGTTATTTTCTATAGAAAAAAAATTATTACATGTTCCACAATTGATGAATTATTTCAAAATATAATTGATTCATATAAAATTATAAAATCAATAATAATAATTTTGAATAGAAAAAAAAACACAAATTATCATTTACACCAACAGAATTAAAATTTTACTGACGCCGTAAAACTTTTTTTTAAATTTGAAAGCTCTACATATCATATTTGATAATCACCCACTTTTATTTTGAAAATTCGAGTGTATGCTACAAATATACAAATTTAGGTAAATTAAAGTATATTGATTAAAAATCGTAAAAAATACTGTTTTAGGTTTTGATTTCTCCAAAATTGATAAAACTAATAAAGTTAACATTTTCGAGAGTCTATGTTCATAACATTAGAGATTTAAAATTAATGATTTGAAAGTTAGGTTGAAAAATTTTGCACATTTTAAACGAGAAATGTTCCTGAAGTTCCAAACGTCTAAAATTAAGCAAAAATAAAAAATATATGAATTTTTCGATTTCTTGTCATGGTGGGAAGTGTGACGAATATTTTTTGAGGAAGCATCAAGTTTGTTGTTACCATTAAAAAGTGTTTAAAAGCAGCTATAATTTTTTTTTCTCTTACATTAACTTAATTTTTTTCGTTTAATTTTAAACGTTTGGAACTTCAAGCACATAACGACAAAGTTTAAAATTCATGTGTTCTTGAATCAGAAATTTAGCAAATGTGGAAATTTGTGAAAGAACAATTTTTCACCAGGTACTTCTGAATGCAAAAAGTCTTATACTTTGAAAATTTCAGCTAAAAAAAGTTGTGAATTTTCAATTTGAATGATTTAAAATAACTTTAAAGTTTATAATATTGTAGATTTTTTCAAAATTACGTTGAGTACTTTTCAAGTTAAAAATTCTTCATTTTGACAATATTCTTTAATAAATTCATAAAAAAAGTTTCTGTTTCTTTCCCAGCATTTTTATATTTTTCGTTCGCTATATCTAAAAAATTTCGTACTAGAAAAAAAAGGGATTCGGTGCAAGAGCTCTTCATTACTTGAAACTCCACTTTTGTTTGTGAAGGGTATTGTTTATTTTAATTTAAAATCGAAAATCAACGCACTGTGAAACATCAAATCTGTAACTAAATTTGGTTGAATTCAGTCAGCCGTACCAGAAAAACAATCCGGATAAGTTCAAAAGCTTTTCATCACTAAAAAACTCGCTTTTTTGAAGTCTTGTATGTTTTGTTACATTATCAAATTGAAAATCACTGTACCCTAAAGTAATAAAGTCAACAATCGTTCAATACGTGAATAGCTACTATTTTTTGAAGCATTAAGAAAAACAAAATCGAAATGTTCGCAGAAAAGTATTGTTTATTTTTTTAGTGCGATATCATCGCGTTTTTCCGTGTTCACGTTTTACTGCGTTTTAGAGTGAACATGGAAGAACGCTCTTTTATTTTTGCCCTCGTCAATAGGCAACTAACTTTTCGAATAAACTCCTCTTCATTCCATTGCAACACTGCAATAACACAAACGATAAAAACGAATGATCATTACTGCAAGTCAATCTTTCGTATGATTCACAATTTACGTTCTTTTTACCCATTTAATCTTCGATTAAAAATTGGGGATGATCAACGAATTTTATCTGAAAGTAACATAAGTCGCTTTTAGTTAATGTTCAGAAAATTGGAAACACGTATTTTCATAGATCCGAAGTATTTCGATGATTCACTCTGTCTTTCGTGAACAATTACTGAATATCAAAATATCATTCCTTAATATTGGGAATTTGTTGAGAAGGTCGTGAAAAAGCTCTAAAAGTTAATTTCAGAGTTTTGTCAGACATCTTGAACAATTGTATTACATTGTTTCATCAGTGAATATTTACTGAAGAAAGCGTGTCAACACCGTCAACTTGACTGATATTTTTAGTGAAATTCAACTTTTGTTTTTTGTAGTTAGGTCTTTGATCAGTGATAATTCACTCAGAGTCGGTGTAATTTCAGCACTTATGGTTTATGAAGCCCAACATTCGCGGTTGCCCAAACAACAAAGTACGTCCATTCAATAATCCAGCGGTTAAACAGCGCGCAACCTATCAACACGGAACATTGTTGCTTTTGAAAGGGAAATGTCAGGACGTAGCAAACCCTGATACATCGCCTTGAAACTCGGCTTCAAACGCAAGACTAACGCGCTGGTCATGAATGCAGCGTGATTTACGGGTTTTTGTGTGACCGACGTTGTCATAAGCCCAAAATTTCCTGATTTACCGCATCGTGTATTATAATCACGCGGTGTACTAAGCTCCATTTGCTAAGTCGATAATTGACACTTCGGAGGAGTTCGATCGAGTTCGGTATTAAATCAAATAGTTAACTCTTTAGGTGATAAATGGACTAAAATTTATCAGGATTTACTTTCCATGTAAAGTTTTACTGTTTTTTTGTGTTTATTGTATACCTAGAACAAATTTTTTTTTTCAATTGACGGACACTTGAATACGTAAATAGGTATTCGTAGAAGTATTTCATTACAGTCATTTATTAAAAAACAAAGTTGCAGTCTTTTGACTATAGCTGTTTATTCAAGATTTTGTGCTATGCATTAAAACTTTGTCAAGTTTCAGAAATTTATACAGTCAAAAAGTTGTGGATTTTTATGTGGAACATACCGAAGTGATGTATTATTGATATTTCCATTTCCGAAACTGACAATATGATATTTTATTGAATCAAATCTTTAGTCGATTCATTTTACGTGTTTGTATTATACGATATGACCTAAAGTTTAAAAAAAATTATTTCCTTGTACCGTGATTGATTTTTCAAGATCGGAAATGAAAAAAATTTCATTAAAAATATACTTTATTATCGAATGGGACATATACTACAGTGTCTTAAGATCAAGAAAAGTGAAAATATACCGAAATTTCATAATTTCTTGTTGATGACAGGCTGGAAAATCGGAAAAAAATTCTCACTTACGAACGAAACGTTTTTGCATGTAATGGTTTTTACAGAATGTAGTTCATGCCTTTACCAATCAATGAAAATAAAAACTGGAGGAAAAAATGATGCAATATGTAAACTATTTACTAACAAACGTGTTCGAAATTGTTTTAATTTTTTTATTTTACTACCAATCTTAAGATTTTTGTTTCCTTTTTATAACTCAGAATCGAATATTACTAAATTTTCAGTACCACAAGTACGTAATTCTACAAATTTTGAATTTTCTCAACTGTTTTTGAATTTTGTTACTTACATTATATGGGGTGTAGGCAATCAAGTAACTAAAATTTTCAGCTGAACGGTACAAAAATACCTTAAGTTTTGAATTTTTTGGATCGTTTTTGATTTTTGTGTTTATCTTAATTCAAACTCAAACCGTGTTCTGACAAAAAGTTCAAGTCAAAAGACAGAAATTTCATAAGGATTCCTTATTTTGATATTATTTTCGAATTTCGTGCTCTATTTCCCGATTTCAGAATCTAATGAAAAAATTGTATTGAAAGGTATAAAATTACGACAGATTGAAAAATTTCTCAATAATTTTACATTTTCTGTTCTGCTTATGCAATTCGCAATGAAATTTATTGAAACTTTGTTTCAGATAAGGTAAAAAGTTATCTTTCAATTGTAACTTCTTAAAATGATGTTTTCATCTATATAATTCATAATTTTCATATATATAATTCAGAATTTAAAGGTAGAAGTTGTTTTTTGCTTTTTTTTTTACAGAAGATTATGTACGCACGTTTGTTTATTGTAAAATTATGGGTCATCTCGTGTATTCAGTGATGAAGAAGAAATAAAAAATATAATTACTTCCCATTCAGAATGAGCATAACATTCAATTCAGCTGAAAATTTTCACTTTTGTGAATGTTTTTTTTTATTTTTCGTTCTATTTCTTTAAGTATCATTCTAACTACTGAAATTTAGGTGTAAAACTACGACTAGCTTTGAATCTTACTGATAGTTTCCTATTTTTTTTTATCCGTAGTGTAATTACTTGAAGTCGTTGTTGAAATATTTGAAAACATTACGATTTTCTATATAAATGTATAATTTTTGACGTTTATAAAATGTAAGGTTCGAAAGTACAAATTTAGTAAAAATAGTTCTAGTTAGGAATTTTCTGTTCATTATTTTCGTTTAGAATACACATCATCAATCAATGGAACATATTACAGTGTCTTAAGATCAAGAAAAGTGAAACTACATTGAAATTTCATAATCACTTGTTAATGACAGGCTGGAAAATTGGAAAAAAATTCACACTTACGAACGAAACGTTTTGGCATGTAACGGCTTTTACATAATGCAGTTCATACCTTTACCAATCAAGGAATAAAAAAACGATGCAATATGAAAACTATTTGCCTAAAATTTTTTTACATTTTTTTCATTTACGCTAATAAAAATTCAACAACGCTACAAGAAATATTCTCTATACGTTATTCATAAATTTCGTACAATTTCGAACGTTTTCATACAAAAATTATTGAAATCCATAGATTTTCTGATGAGAAATAGGGATAAAAAGAAACGTTTTCGACAAAAGTGAGATTACGCTGAATTTGACAGCCTTATCTAATATCTGAATTTCTCGACAAAAACCAATTTTCAGCCCAAAATAAAAAATACGTATGTTTTAAAACCAGTTTATGTGACTATTTAAAAAATTTGAGAGAAATCGGTGATTTGGCCAGTGACGACCAAACTGATTTTAAAAATAATGACCAGTGCGGATAAAAATATGCAAGAAAAACATGTTCATAATAAGAGTAAAATCATTGAATATCAATTTTTTCATCACTACTTCCTTGATTACAACAGACGATAACATGCTTTTTCAAATTTGCGAGCAATAATGATTTTCATCTGTCAGTCAAAAAAGTATTATAACTTGAAAAAAATCGTTCAACGTCATTTGAAGTAAAAGGACGGTATCAACACATTGATATTTAATATGGCGAGAGAGCATTCACATATGCATCAGAAGAAGGAATGTTTGAATATAGTAGACCTCTTATTTCAATAATTATAGTGTAGCCTCCGCTGCGTCGAAGAATAGCATTCATTTTTTCTACAAATTCTTAATTTTGAAGTGAATTCAAAATTTCGTGAATTGTTCAAAAAGTTTTGAGTCTTCCGTCGATATGAAGTCCTTGGATTCCAACACTGAAAGAAAAATATTGACTGCCCAACTGTAAAAATATTGTGATCCCCACAGAAAATACGTAGTTCGTTCCAACACCAACCAGTACAGTTATTGTTACTTCAACTACGGTTCTGGATGCTTTTTAAGAAAAGGTTAAAGTTGCATCTACTATAAAACTACAGTTGGAAAGTTTGTTTATTTATGTCGCAAAGTGAAGTTAGGAAAAAGAGTTGACAGTAACGACAAATCGTCCTAATATTACAAAAGTACGCTATTTCGTCATTGTAAAAGATTTTTTTTACAAAATAAATATATCAATTTTTGATATTTCGTACCTTTTTTCTCGTAAATTTAGTCGAAAATGCGGTTGGAAAATACAGTAGTCAACAACTTTTTTTAATTGTCATTCATATGTATGGGTGAAACGTATCAGCGAGTTCGAGCGCGCGCGATTTAAAAAAAGCATTTACGAGCATGAATATTATTTCACAGTAAGCCACTTTGTCAAGTAAAATGACATTAAAAGTTCAAAATGTATGACTTATCTTTCCTCCCCGAGACGAAAACGGCAACTCACTGTCACGTTTCCTTTCTTGTTTTAGCTTTTAATTTTATGTGATTTTCTACAGGATATTGAAGTTGCCTCACGTATATTTAAAAAGATGCAACAACTGTCTCTCGAAAAGCTCGCATACCTGTACGACTATTCGAGTAGCGACTTGAATTTACGATTGCACCAACTATAAAAAAAGTGCAGGTTCCAAAACGAACTGTGAATTTATACATAGTTAAGCGTCAACTGCGGACTGCGAACTTGGAATACCTTTAATTGCAGTTGTCACAACTGTATTTTCAGTTACTCCAACTATAATTACCTCAACAGCATGAATTCAGTTAGGGTAGCTATCACCAATTTTTTTCAGTGAAGCTATTGTTTATATTTCACTGTTAATTTCTTTTTCTTCCGCCATAGTAACAATAAATTTAAGAAAAACGTTTTTTTTCACAGTAAGTAGTAAACTATGTATCTGTAGTTGTTTTCACCGAATGAGAATTGGAATATTAGGACTTGAAGACAATTGTCACATGCAGGATTCCAAAAAATATGCTCGATCCACCGAATTATGCAAAATATGCATGCTTCATGCACGAGCATACATTTATGCGCTCTGATCATGACCTAGGTATATCAATGAGATACCCTCAATCAGAAGGCCGATGGTCTGACGATATTCAGGGAACACTACTTGGCCGCGACGCGGTGAACGTCAGTTTTATCCGTTTCCGCGGGCGCAACTTACGGCTCGGCGGAGGGTGCAGGTGCGGGATAATTGCAGGGTCCCGAACAAACAGCGGGATTTACGGTGCCCTCAATTAAGTAGCGTACATTTCATTCCCGATGTCATCGATCGGCGCTTGAACCCGCGCATTTTATTCGCGATTTCAATGCCCCTATTTATACGCCGCGCCTCGGAACAAACGAGAATCGAGCTCGCGCCCCCACGCAACTTGGCTCATTAATTACGACATTCCTCATTAATTATTCATGGGTTTTGATCGAAATTTTGGTTTATGTATGTTAGCGCCCATGTTTCGTCCCCTTTCCTCCCCACTCCTCCAAAATACGATCGATGATTTGAGCTTATCAAGTATTGAGTAAGAAGTTTGATTGAAAAATTCGTAATGTTTGTTACGGTGTAAAGCCTTTTAGGTTATTTCTAGTGGTGTAGTTTGGTGTCCACTGCAATTAAATATCAGTAAGGTTTCACTGAATAGATTGATCAAAAATCCTTTTTTGTCTTCAGAAACTATTACGCTTTATATATGATGAAAGCAATTGGTTGTATGATGAAGAAGGTAATGAATATTCTAGTTGTAGTTGAAAAGTGTTATATGTTGATGTATTAAGATTATTGTGTATGTTATAGTAATGAATATTGCTATTTACATATGTTCGTTATAATCAATATGGGGTCGTTTCATCCCAAATCGTTCAGCATTTGTATCGAAATTGATGGGACACGTATTTTGTCCTTTCACTTGAATTTTCGTTGTTTCGTCGAAGGAAATCGTTCAAGTTTCAGCTATTGGTTGAATAGAAAGTATGTAATGAAGGTGATTGGTTAAATAAACAAGTAGGCAATGAAAAAAGTTTTGCTTTTGTTCTAGGTCGAAATGACGGGAACCGGGAGTACGGAGAAAACGGCGAACAACCCGTTGGAGCAATTCGTGCTCCTCGCGAAAACAGCGAAAGGCGCCGCGGCCCTGGAACTCGTGAAACAGGCTGTAGAAACTCCTGGTGTTAACGTGTTTGGCGAACTCTTGGACATGCCGAACATCAAAGAACTCGAAAATGGCCCGCACGCGGTTTACTGGAACACTTTGAATCTCTTTGCTTATGGCACTTACAAAGAGTACGTTAAGGACCAGGACAAGTTTCTGGAGCTCAGCCCTGTTCAGAAAAAGAAGCTCCAACATCTGACGATCGTCACTTTGGCCACAAAGTCGAGGTCAGTCGACGTAAATGGAAATCAACAAGATTTTATCATTCCAAGAATATGATTCGATTGAAATTAATTTGATGCTATTATAAATTATGATGTATATCACAATGTGTTGATATGAATTGACAATCATATTATATACACTTGTAAAATGGCCTTAGGTATGTATTTATAAACATTTGGAGTTTTTGTGCAATGTGACGTATATTAGAATTTGAAATTGTGGATTGAGCCTGAAGATTAGAGCCTGGCAAATTGATAAGGACATTTGTTATTTAATTCAGTAAAGGTAATGAATGTGTGTGGACATTCTTAGACTCTTGAGGGTTGAAACAATGTCATTTAACTAGAGATTTTATATTTCAACTCATGTATTCATGTTTCACATACTAGGCTTTGTCGTTGAATAGTTTTTTTTTTATAGGCTGAAGGAAATTTTTGAAAATTGAAGATGTGTCAAGTCTTCGTGAGTAAGTTCTTGAAAATTCATGCGATTCTAAAAAATTTGATTACAAGAAAGTAACAGCTTTAGCAAAAGTATAAAAATTATGAGAAGTTTTGGAACATACATGAAAAGGTATACATTCACATACAGCAATACAGTGGTATATAGGGAGTGAATAATATTGAAGTTGAAAGAAAAATGAAGGGAGAGTATAAAATTTTAGAAATCTATGCAGAAATCCATATAAATAGTAGAAACATATAAATTTACTCAGGAATCTTACGAAATTTTTTAAATACTAAAAAGTACAAAGAATACTGAACATACCAGAAATGTATGAAAGAAGGAAATTTCATGCGGGTGATCTTTTATCAAAAACCTATAAAAATCTGAAAATCTATAAAATCTTGAACGTTAGAACACGCTATTCTATAAATTTATATAGTCATTTATTAGAAAAATAAGACGATTTCCTAATTTATATAAATACTACAAAATACTGAAAATATAAGGCATTTATAAATTTATAGAAATTTATAAAAATACTGTTTCCTGGAAAATCTATCGAAATTCGAGAAATCTATGAAGCTTTGAACTCTTCAAATTTATATACAGGGTGCGCCATTTCTTATGTCGGCATGTAAACATTGAATAACTTGAAAAAAAAAACAACCGATTTCTGTAAATGAGGTATTTTTATTTAGTTTGGTCCTTTACAATTTATTTAGACTAGTTTTTGAACACAACATCAATCAAGTGGCCGCCCTTATTGTTCACAGCAAAATATGCCCTTTTTGCGGCGTTTTCCATTACCTTTTCGAGCATCTCGGGTGGTATAGCAATGATTTCGGCACGAATATTTTCCTTAAGCTCTTCAATGGTCTGCGGCTTGCTGGCGTACACTTTACTTTTCAAATAACCCCACAAAAAGAAGTCTGGAGGGGTCAAATCTGGAGATCTGGGTGGCCATTCAATGTCGCCTCTTTTTGACATCAGACGTCCAGGGAATTTTCGTTGCAGAAACTGGATTGTTTGATTCGCAGTGTGGCAGGTCGCACCATCTTGTTGAAACCAGTAATCTTCAAGACCTTTTTCACGCATTTGTGGGCAGACATAGTGAGCCAACATCCACCGATATCGGTTTCCATCGATCGTTTGGTTCTCTTTGAAAAAATAAGGACCAATGATGGTTTTGGCGCAAACGCCGGCCCAAACAGTAACTTTTTGGTCATGCAATGGCGTTTCATGGATCTCGTGTGGATTCTGCGTTCCCCAAATGCGGCAATTTTGCTTATTAACGCCTCCAGAAAGTTTGAAATGTGCCTCGTCGGTCATTAAAATTCGCTTCCAAAAATCAGGTTCAGTATCAACTATTCGAGCGATTGTTTGTCCATATTCCAAGCGACGTGGATGATCTGTAGGCAATATTCTTTGTGTTAATTGCATTTTGTACGGAAACAAATGCAAATCATCTTTCAAAATGCGCCGTAGAGTGGTTCCACTGATGCCGAGATGCTGAGCGCGGTGACGATATGAAACTTTTGGGTTTTGGGCAACGCTCTCTCTGACAGCTTCAATCAGTTCATTTGAACGTCTTGGTCGTTGATGAACGGGTTGTTCGCGATCTTTCACTGTCCCGTGGTCACAAAAATTCGACACCAAACGACGAATAGTGTTGTCAGATGGTGCCTGTTTGCCAAGATATTTTCGACGATATGCTCGTTGAGTTAACACAACTGAACGACTATTTTCAATGTACAAAGTAACTATTTCAGCGCGTTCTTTTGGTGTGAAGCGATACATGGTTGAAATTGTACTGAATTGACGTTTCCAAAACAAGTGAAGTCAAGTAAATCGGTTGTCAAATGTTTAAGTTATTCAATGTTACAATACCGACATAAGAAATGGCGCACCCTGTATTACTTTATAAAGACTAATAGAAATCAATAAAAATATTTTATTAAAAATCGTTCTCATTTTTCTAAACGTTCATAATTACTAAATAGTGATAAGGCGAGAAATGTTCAAAATATTTAAAATTTATGCACATTTGATTTCTTGAAAAATGTATGAAAATACTGAAAAAATATAAAATTTTGAATCCTAGAGTAAAAATGATAAAAATCTAGTAACTATGAATTCTGGAAATAATTTTTTCAAAAATCTATTGAAATCGCATAATTTTGTCAAACATTGTCTCGTAGAGCACAGAATTATAGAAATCCATAAAAATGTTATAAAGTCCTTAAAAATGTGCAAATACTGCAAAATACAATAACTACTGAATATACCAGGAATTGGTGAAGATATTCTTCTCTTGAAATCCATTATTACTGAAAATCTCTTGAACTTTGATTTTAACAATATCTAAATACAGCATTAAAATCTTGAAATTATGTAAAACTTAAATTTGAAAACATATATTAGTTCAAATCTAATAGCAATCCATAAAAATACTAGAAATCCGTAAAAATGTGCTATAAAATCTCGTAAATTTCTGTGAATTGTCAAAAATTCAAAACATACTGGAAATAATTAAATCCTTTGAAAGAGAGTAAAAATCTATGAGGATGTGATTTTTTCAAGAATCTATAAACTTAAGAAAAATTTATAAAATATTTGAACCCTAGAGCATTTCAGAAATCTATGTATAAATTTAAAGAATTCCAGAAAATCGTTGAAAATGTGTAAATATGGAAAACATTCGAAAAATACTAGGAATACTACAAAACCATGAAAATCCTGTTTTCTGAAAAAAAAAAACTATTCAAGTACTAAAAATCAATAGAAGTCTAGATTCAAATTAATCATTGAACATCAAAGTCCAAAAACATATAGAGAAATCTGGAAAAAAAAATTATATAAATCTACAAACTTTTATAACTGCTATAAAATATGAAATGCATTGAAAATACTAGCAGTCCATAAAATAAAATACGTCTATGTAGATATTTTTTGTTTTTCAGAAATCTCATTAAATTTTAAAATGTCATAAAACTTTGAATCTTAGAGCATCAAATTTTAAAAAACTATGTAGAAATCCATATAAACACAAGAAAACCCTTACAACGGTATAAATAGTGAAAAAATCATACTTCGTGATGTTAAAATAGAGATGCATTGAAACCTCGATGTTATTGGAGGCATTCTTCATTAATATCCATTAAAATCGAGGTTCGAGTGTATTGTGATTTTATAAGAAAAGTAATATTTCCAAAAAAATATATTTTCAAGTCATCTTCATGCTATAGTAAAAATTCCAAGATAGATGAATTTTCAATTTTTACACTTTTGACATTAAAGCCCTCCCCCCCCCAATTAAAAAATCTGATTGCAACATCCATGTGTCAAGAAAGAAATTTCAGCAGTATAAAAGAAGTCTTATTTTGTACGTTTTTTGTTTTGTCTTTTACGCGATCCAGGTGCATACCTTATTCGGTCCTTTTGGAAGAGCTCGACATCAGGCACGTTCGGGACCTCGAAGACCTCATAATCGAGGCGATTTACGCGGACATAATTCAGGGCAAGCTCGACCAAAAAAATTCGCAACTCGAGGTCGATTACGCGGGTTTGGGTCGCGACGTTCGCGCCGGGGACGCGGGCCACGTGGCGCGCACCCTTTCCGCCTGGAGCCAGGCCTGCGACACCACCCTCGACTGCATCGAGCAACAAGTCGCCCTCGCCAATAGCGAGAAGCAGAAGGCCACCCATCACAAGGAACAAGTACAGCAGGAGGTAAAACAAAGAAAACCCCTTTTTCGCCCCTAAAAAAAGTTACGAGCTGCAGAAAAAAGCTGGAACAATTGTGCCACCCTTTTTTTCTTTTCTCATTAAAA
Source organism: Platygaster robiniae (assembly GCA_028476575.1). NCBI lineage: Eukaryota > Metazoa > Arthropoda > Insecta > Hymenoptera > Platygastridae > Platygaster > Platygaster robiniae. Next base: position 2,284,645 of record CM052022.1, read on the forward strand.
AAGTCGAGAACGTGTACTTTGATTCTCAAGTTTTTCGGGTCCAACGCAATGCTGCGATGTGACTTTTTTTCTGGTTTGGAGTGAATGTCAGGTTTTTTAGGAAAAAGGTTGCTAGGGTTTGGGAGAAACTTTCTCACTTGTTCTTTCATACTCTGGTAATTGGAGGATTAGTATGGGGAAGCATGGAGGAATTTCATGAAAAATATTGATGCCGGTTTGCGTAGATGGGGAAAAACTTATGGGGATGGGCACATGTATATCGATATACTTGGATATCAATGGTTCTTTTCGATGTATCAGAATTTTGATATTGATATGTTTTCCACTGATGATCGTTATATCTTTTTGCGTGGGAAAAAATTGGACGAGAATTTTTGTATTGGTTTTTTTTTCTTCATTACTCATCCTGGATTCAGGTCAGTGATTTTTTTAAACATCAATTTCTTTCTGATTTTTCAAATTTTGTAACTTTCAAAATATCATAGTCCCACACTGTAATAATGTGTTGTCAATATTTTTAATAGACCTACAGATCCTTTCATAACGATATTCTCATGATTTTCTTCTTATGAAATAAATTACTTTAAAACTAATATTATGAAAATGATTCACAACATTTTTGTGAAGATTTATCAGAAATTTATGAAATATTGGAAATTTATGAAATAACTGTTAGAAAAACGGTTGATAAACATATAGTAACAATCTACGAAGTTTAAGATTCTAGAGCATGACATTCTAGAAATTATTATCGGAATAAAAAAAATATTAAAAACTGCTAGAGAATCTTACGAAAAACAATAAATATAAAGATTTACTTTAAATAGCAGAAATCTATAAAATACTTATAAATGTTGATTGGATTATATTGAAAATACATAAAAATTCTGAAAATTATTAAAACTTTGATTCCCAGAGCATTGAATTTCAGAAATTTACATAAAAATCTAGAAAAATATGAAAAATTTGTAAATCTTTTGTAAAATCTTACGAAATTCAATGAATACACCAAATTACAGTAGATCCTAAAAATTAGAAAGACGTAAATGCTGATGGAAATATTTTGAGAATATATGAGAATTCTGAAAGTTTGTAAACTTTTGATTCTTAAAACGTTAAATTTCAGAAATCTTTTAAAGTACTAAAAACCTGTAAATCTTTTAGAAAATCTTACGAAATTCGACATCTACACAAAAATACGAAAAATACTAAACATAAAATAATTCTTATAAATTATGATTTAATTATGATAAAAATTCATAAAAATTCTGAAAACTTCATTAAACTTTGATCCTTAGAGCATCGAATTTCAGAAATCTTTTAAAATACTAAAATCCTGTAGATCTTGTGGAAAATATTATGAAATTCAATAGCTATACGAAAACGCTAAAAAAACTAAATATTAAAATCATTTTTCTAAATTCTGATGTAATTATGATCAAAATTCATAAAAATTCTGATAACTTCATTAAACTTTGATCCTTAGAGCATCAAATTTCAGAAATCTCTAAAAACACACAAAGTCTGTATCTTCTAGAAAATCGCTGGAAATTCAATTAATACACGAATGTACTAAAAACACATAGATTTAATTATATTGTCCTGAAAACTGATTGAATTCTTTCAAAAATCTATAAAAATTCTCAAAATTAATATAACTCTGATTCCGAAAGGGTTGAATCTTAGATGTCTATGTAGAAATCTATAAAAATACCCAAAATTGGTAAATTTTCCAGAAAATCTTACTAAATTGGACAAATACCTACAAAAAAAAACGAAAAATATTCAAATTGTATTGGATATTCGTGAATGCTGATTGAATTTTTTGAAAAATCTATACAGAATTTGGAAACCAATGAAACTTTGATTCATAGAGCATCGAATTCCATAAATCTATACATTAATTCATCAAAAGACTAGAAAATCCTTAGAATCGGACAAACCCTCAAAATGTATGCAAAATATTAGAAGTGCTTGAAATCTATGGTATTTTGTAATAAATGAATTGAAAAAATTGAGATGTTCAAACATTGATTCAATGAAATCACATCCTAGAAATCTAAAGAGGTATATTTAAAAAAAAGTATATTTTCGGAAACATTTTATGAATACTAAAAAATTTAAAAAGTTTCAATAATCTTTAAAATCCAGTTGTATATATTTTTGTCTCAAAAATCTATGAAATTACTTAAAATTTTCAAAATTTTGCATTCCAAAGGTTCAAATTTAGATATCTATGCAGAAATTTATAAAAACATCAGAATATCTTCCAATTTGTATCTGTCTTGAAAAATAAAAAAGTTCTGTTAATCTATAAACTGTTTTTCAAAAAATCTACCAAAATTTGTCAGATTCATCGGCATATCGATATTTTCTTTCCGATACATCGGAACGAAAAACCGGAAAATCCACTATCGATATTTTTCGTTTCGATTCCCATCTCACGATTCCAAAAAAAAAGTTTGAATAAGAACCCAACAACCCGAATTCCCGCCATTTAAATTTCCCGACAAATTAGCATCGTTTTTCTCCCAACTCCCAGCAGAATCCCAAAGTTCACAAACTCTCGCAAACTTTTTCTTCGGCCCTTCCTTCATTATCTTTTTCTCTCTTGTTCTTATCACCCAACCCTAATCAATTACGTAACTAATGATTTTTCCGTGATGCCGCGCAAGATATTTACATTCTCTACTCCCCCTCAACCCTCGTTTTTTAAAGCTCATTTTTTCCCTGTTCCGGCCTAATCAACGCAAGAAAGTTGCGTGGTGGTGGAGTAGTGGGGGGGGGGGGGGGGGGTCAGGATCAGTTAATGAATCTTCGTAGCTATGGAAATTTTCCGAGTTTCTTTTCACGTCTGTATGGAATTCAGTTGTTCGTTTTCCAGTTTCGCGATTTATTATCTTTTAATTTCCACGACTTTTTTTTTTGGGAGGAGTTTGGTTGTGGGTTGGAATAGGAGGAATGGATGGTACTTGAATGTGGATATTGATTTTTTGTTTGTTTGGAGTATTGTTTTGATAAATTTTTTTTGTTTGTGTTTCTTAAGAAAATATCAATTCTTGTAATTTGGATGTATTTTAGTATGAATTGAATGTGTTTGCATATATTGGACTACATTTTATTTTAATTTAATTTTTGTAGATTATTTATAACTTGAGTATTTATTATTTGTTATTATCAATATTAAGAAAAATTTTGAACATAATGTATTTCAATATTGAAAAAATATATTGAAGAGTGTATATGGATGATTGAAGTATGCAAGAAAATTGCTACTAACTGTCAAGAATTGCAAACAGTATTTTGAAAATACAGGTGACAAAGTAACCTCCATAGTAATGCATAGTTAAATTATGGAATAAATAGATGGAAATTATATTTTTTAATTAGTCTATTGATAGTTTTTTTATAAATATGAAGTTTGTTGAACTGACTTTTGATTCATTTTGCAAAATTTACGATGGTAAAAAAAGTTAGGAACTGTTTATTTTCATACAAAGTGACAAAAATCGCATGTCCCCCTAAGTGTTTAGAAATAGTATATTATACTACGAGTTGGGAAAGTGATGGATTTTGAATTGGGGAGAATCAATTGAAGAGGAATTACATTTTTTCCTTCTAAGTTTTGAAGAATGTTCTAAAAGTTTTGAAAATATTCTGAGTTTTGGCTATTCTGACATAAACGGTGTCGACAATTTTTGACATTTTTTGGAATTCCTTACAGCTTCAGGAGTTTAGAAAATTTATTGTATTTTTAGACAGTTTGACCATTTATGAAAGTTTCCAACATTTTTACTTTTTTTTACAGTTTATGACAAAGTTTTGACAGTTTGTAAAAGCTTCCATAGTTAAAAAGTTTTATCATTCACAACCCTAAATGAATTTTCGAATGTTTTGAAAATAGTTTGAAGTCTTGTCGTTATTTAGTCTGTTTTATGATAATTCAAACATATTGATAGTTGTGACAATATCAATTCAAAAAGTCTGGATATTTTGAATAACATTTTTTCAAAGGTTTCGATAGTTTTAACAGTTTAAAGATTTCGCAGAATAAAACAATTAATAGTGGTTTTTCAAATAAAATTTTGACATTTTTTGGGATGTTAAAAATTTTGTTAATCAATCAAACTTCTAGTAAAGCAGACGATGAAATTTATTTGAAGACGTTTATAATTATTCATTAGAAGTTTCGTAAAATGTTTTGTCTATCTTTTTTGAATATCTGGTAGTTTTTGAACAAAAAGAAACTTTCAATAGTTTGGTCTAACGAAATTTCATTGTAGAAATGAATAATCGGCATTTCAATCAATTGGAATATGTTTTATTTCTATGTTAAAAAAATAAATTGAAATAAAACTTCTAAAAATCGACTGAAATATGGATAGTTAATTTTTATCATTAAAATCGATCTAGTGAGATTAACATCATTCTCAATATTTTAGTTGTGAATTGCTCAATTTAGTTACTATTGTTACCTTGTATTGTGCATATAATTGTCCATTTCAAAAAATTCAAATAAGTCGAGAAACTGAATATTTTTGTTCGGTTTTTTAAGTTCCTTTCCTGTAATTTCATCCTCAAAATGTCCTCGCTAAGCTGAAAATGACTAATTTCACACTTGTTCAAAATTTGTCACTTTTTCAACGTAGAACATTCGATACTTATTCTATAATTATCAAAAAAAAATGACAGTTTTATTTTTTCCATTTTTTAACACGCCAGAAGTGACTAATATTGATTTCTTTACATAATTAAAAAAAATGAAAACTTTTCTACTACTTTCCAAAGTAAAAAAAAGTAACCTTCCATTTCTCTCCAAATCTTGGATTCTCGTTCAGGAACGATCACTAGGATTTTGTTTAAATAAATGATTTCTGAGAAAAAAATATAGTATTCTCTGTCATCTATGTGATAAAAAGTACTATAATATGGTAAACTCTACAATATTATTGCCAATGTTGTCATTATTTTTGTACTTATTGCAATATTGTACAGTAAAATTGTTATATTGTGCAAATTACAACACGTACGCCAGTTTTAACTAGATCATTTGGGAAAAATTTTAATCTAGAAAATGCTAATTTTACTTAATAAATTCTAATTTTAACTATACTAATACACAGGATTCAATATCTGTGTATAGTAAGACATAAAATAAAATATTTAACCTTTTATAATTTGTTTTTCAGTTCATATAATATGATATTTCATGCACTACGAGAAAATATTGTACGTGTAAGTATATGCATCACAGAATTTACCTATGTATTGTTAAATCTACAATATATCTATAATTTATTCCAATATTGTATCAATAACAATATCATATACTGGGAAGTACAAAAAAATAGCAAAAAGAACTATACAGATTTAAATACTGGCGAAACTGTATGGCATTTCCCATACAGTACAATAATATTGTACTTTTTACATTAGTAATGCAGTTTTTACAATATTATTCTAGTTTTTATAATACTATTGAAAAAATTGCGATATTTATTTTATTTATTACAATAGTGTTTAGTAAAACCGCTATATACAAATTATGATATGTATGCAACCTTTTGCTATATAATTTCGGAAAAATTGAAATCTGAAAATGAAAATTTTACTATACAAATCCTAATGTTTACCACACGTTTTTTCCACGTTTTCTAAGGTCGGCCAACTGGGAAGAGGTGGCAACCGGGTTTTTATTCTAGCCCGCAATTTATTTACAGATGCATTAAAATAGAAAAAATGCATTGCTTTTTTCCAACTTTTTCGAATACTGTACCATATTACAATATGATGCACTTAAAACTTAGAAAGTACACAAAAATGTTGCAATAAGAACATATACAGATTTGTTTACTGAAAAAGCTGTATGGAATTTTACAAAATCTGGATGAATAGGAATGACAATATGATATTGCACGAAATACAAGAAGTATAGTAGAAAATGGGAAATGTAGAGGAGTTTTTACAACAAAATATACCTATAACTACAATATCATTTGACAATATTTACAGTATATTATTTCAAAAATTGATATATTATCTAGCAAACAGTACAATATGTCAGAGTGATTCCCGTTTACTATACAGTATTGTAATAATTACTATATTTTTTTCTTAGTGAACGCCAACTTTCAGACAACTGTCAACATTCACACAACTTTCAGAATGCTTTTAGAAATCAATTAGCTGAAAGCGCCAGAAATGAAATTGATGATATCCCATTATTTGGTAATTAATTAATATACCATGTACACTGAGAAAAAAATCTTGTACTTTCTGCCGTGTGTATTGTTAAAAGTACAATATTATTGTACTTTTTGCAATAATATTGCAATTTTTACAATATCACTGTAGTTTTTACATTAATATTGTAAAATCTGCAATATTTATTTAACTTATTACAATATTATACAGTAAAACCGCTATTAATGTACAAATTACAATGTGTATGCCAGTTTTTACTGTATAATTTCGGAAAATTTAAAAACTTGAAATGCAAATTTCACCATACAAATTGTAATTTTTAGCATACATGGCGAAAAAAATGAACTACATTACTCTTTTCTAGCTTTTTCGAAAACTGTATCATATAACAATATGATGCACTTAAAACTTAGAAAGTACACAAAAATGTTGCAATAAGAACATATACAGATTTGTTTACTGAAAAAGCTGTATGGAATTTTACAAAATCTGGATGAATAGGAATGACAATATGATATTGCACGAAATACAAGAAGTATAGTAGAAAATGGGAAATGTAGAGGAGTTTTTACAACAAAATATACCTATAACTACAATATCATTTGACAATATTTACAATATATGATTTCAAAAATTGATATATCTAGCAAAATATTTCAGAGTGATTCCCGGTTACTATACAGCATTGTAATAATTACTATATTTTTCTCTCGGTGTAATGCAATTTTTCCGGTTCTATTCTCGAGCTTTCAAAGTTTTATCCTCTCGCGATAAAAAGCTGGGAGCTCGAGGATAAAAGTGGAAGACGCGTGATTCATTAAAAATGCTTCCAAGTGATCGTTACTGGACGAAAATTGTGGGAGAAGGTTTTACCGCTGGCGTTGAGGATGGTTTTTTGAGGGGAGCGTTTACGTGGCTTGCAGATCGCGAGCACAAAGAAATCATTAGCGGCGCAAGCCGGCGGGGGCGGCGTTCAGGAAGCCGACATGGCCGGGGGTGGCAGCGTCGCGGGAGGAAGCGAATCCGGCAGAGAGGCTTTGTCCTTGCATCCCGACGTCAAGAAGAAGCAGCAGAAGGGAAAAGGTATCCGAGGTAGCGGCAAATTTTGGAAGTCGTAGATTTCGTTTCAGTCACCGAAACCTACCGCATCCCAGACGCTTTCTATCGTCGTCGGGACTTTTTTTTTCGTACCAGAAGGAGAGAAAAATGGACTTTTTTCAGCGGAATTTTTCACTCCCAGAGGATGTTTGTAACTTTGACCCTTGAACTGTACATACGATCTGCGTTATATCGTTCAAGCAGAACTTGGATTATAAGAGAAAGAGGCGGAAAGTGAATAAATAAATATATGAAAATGTGGCATTTGTAGGTCGAGTCTTTGTGGAGCTATTTATTGGAATAAATCGTTTTGGTCTTTGTGCGGAGAAATGCTGAAGCTGGATTTTGATTTTTTACTGATTGAGGTGATAGGGGGATATGGTTGGGAGGGTTCTGACATCCGTGAATGGAATTTTTTTTGGGGGGGGGGGGAGGGGGGGGTTGTCGCATGTCTTTTTGTTTCTTTTCCTTGGTTTCTTCAATTTGCCGTTCCTGTTTTTTCCTATACCTTGCCCCTGTCGTAGAATTCCTCTATGTCGTTATCCACGTCAAATTTAGTTTTCTGTGGTACACAATTGACTTTTAGGGAAACTTTCTTGGAAAACCAAGTGACGGTGTGGGGATTCTTTTTTGGTGATTTTCAGACTAGGTTTTTGACGCTTTTGAAAATATGCTCTTAATGTATTTTATAATCACTGAGAAAAAAATTTCGTATTTTTTTAGTTATTTATGATATAAAGTAGTAGAGCATCGTAACTTTTAATATATTATTGCAGGTTCTATGCAATAAATGACAAAACAATGTTATTTGACAATGTTCGTTTTATAGTATGAAAAAATTCAATAAATAAATAGCAGAATGTACAATCTTTTAGTCAAATTTCATAGTACATTACTTTTTCAACTGGCCTTATATTTTATATTTTTTTTATTAGCCATATTTTATTGAGAAAAATCTAATTTTTTTCAACAGGTTTGTGATAAAAAGTAATTTCAAGTACCGTAACTTTAATAGCACTATTGCAGGTTCTATACAATAAATAACAAATATAATTTGACAATGTTAATCATATAATATGAGAAAATGCAATTAATAAATAGCAAAAAGTAAAATTTTTCGGAAAGTTTCTAATTTTAAACAAATTATCTATATTTCATTATTTCATATATTCTTTTTTTCAAACTATTTGATTGAAAAAAAAATTTAGAATTTTTCGATGTATTTATTATCAAAAGTAATTTAGAATATCGTAACATTCAGAATATTATTGTAAGATTTATGCAATAAATAACAGTACAATATAATTTGACAATCTCAACAATACAATATGAAAAAATGCAACAAATAAATTGTGAAATTTCAAATATTTTGGACTTATTCCACAATGATAATTGAAATATTTCTACGTTTTATCATTATATATATTTTTCATTGAAAATATTTCATTGCGAAAAATCTAGTAAAAAGCACTTGAATTTTGTAACTGTTACAATGTCATTGCAGGCTTTATAATATTATTGCATATTTTGTTATTTTCCTCTTAATCATCACAATATTTCTTGGAAGAAATTGCTATCTTGTACAAATTACAATATGAGTTATATTTTTCAAAAAGATAATATAAGAAAAGTTACAATGTTTAGAATGCAAATTGTAATCGATACATATATCGTATATTCTGCTATACTTGTAAATTGAATTTCATACTTGTCTATTCTATTATTAAATATCTCTTCAATTGTTTTACCTTTTTTTTTTATTTTGTTATTCCTACTTTTACAATGTCAATAATTAAATATTACAGTACAATATACTAGAAAGTAAACAAAAATACAGCAAAAAGGACTATACAGATTTTAACATTGGGAAAACTATATGATGGCTTTTTTGGAATTGTGGATTAGTAGTAATCAAAATATATTGCAGAAAGTACTATATATAATTTGACAATGTCAACAATATAATACATCGAAAAATGCAATAAATGACTAGCAAAAAAGTACAATATTTCTGATTAATTCCACCGTATGATATTTTGCAAAGTAAAAGGAATTTCGAATATAAGAGAAATTTTGTTTTCCTTGAGATCGTGAAGGAGATTACGAAAAACATTTTTTTTCTGTTTAAAACAGGAATGTTTTGTGGCATGAATTTTCAAATTGCAATTTTTAGTCTATTTTTATTTAACGTTACCTTTGAACGAATGAAATATTAGTGGCGTGCTGTAAAAAGGAACGAGTCTTTCAGTGATGATATAAGTTCTTTTACAGGAAGTGCTCTTTGAAAGAGCAGTATTGAACTGCATGAGAAATTTATTCATGCAAGAAAGTGATTCAGCTCGTATAAATCTGTGCTCTTTGACTCGGAAAATTTTCCCTGTTCTTGAGATTTCTCTCCTTTAATCTGTTTGTAAAAGAAAAAAAAGGTTGTTCATTAGAATTGTTTCTATTTTATCTCAAAGTTAATGAAATTTTTATGATGTTGATGATAGAATTTGAAAAACAATCTCAATTTTTTTGTTTTTTAAGAATTCGGTAAAATATCGTTATAAAAATGCTTTCAGAATTCGAGGATGAAAACTTGAAATTAATCACGATTCTTATATTTTGGAGCTGACATATTATTTTCTAATTTTGAGGTGTAAGAGAAATTCAAAGAAAAATATTATTAATAATATTATACATAAATCGTGCATCATCTTTAGTGAAAATATTTATAGTAATTGAATTGCAGTAAAAATTTCTAGCCTGTAAAATTACTGCAAAGTGGTTCATTAACTTTATGAATTTATTTTTTATTTTATACGCAATTTTTTGCCAAAAAACTTTTTTTTTGTCATGTAAAACGTGAAATTATGAATACAGAAAATAGAAAATTAACATTTCGAAAGGTAGACACTTGCAATAAATCAAAAGACCAGGAAAAACGTTCGTTTTTCAAATTTTTTTTAATTATCAATACCACCTAATTTATAAAAACAAACCTTTTTTATAGTATCTTTACTGTAAAAAAATTGTGATTTTTCTACAAAATATATGTAAATTACGTGGTTGTATGGTTACATGGAAAAATTTGTAGAAATTTATCAAAATTTTCTTTACAACGATCACTTCTGGAGCCAATTTTTAATAAAAACAGCAATCTTCTCTTTTTCTAGCTTTCTTTTTAAAGAAAATTTCTAGATTGATTGTATTTCGACGATGTTTTTCATAATAAAAAGTAACAATAGAAATCTTGGAATTGTCTAAAGAAGTGATTATAATAATTGTAATAAATAAACTTGTAGTTCCTGATACGGGCGAAAGAATGGGACCATCTAAGTTTTTGATTGATTGATAGTTCGACGATGTTTTTAAGAATGTAAGTAACAATAGAAAACCTAAAGTGTCACTAAAAGTAACTGTAATAATTGTACTTAATAATTTTGTAGTTCCTGACGAGGGCAAAATATATGCCGAAAGCTAGAAAAAGAAAAAATTGCTTTTATTATTAAAAATTGGCTCCAGAAGTGATCGTTGTAAAGAAAATTTGGACAATATGAAAATTGAAGGAGCGGACAATACATACTGTAGAAATTTATTTTGCAGAAATATCCTTACATTGTTTTTTTTCTAAAATTTCTAAAATTTACACGCAATATTCCCAATCCCGAATCTTTGTGTTTCTCCTTCCAGCAGTGACGTGACGAAATGCTGACTCTTCGTTTGCTCCTCCCACTGCTCGTCATAAGAAGTTTCACTTCTGTTTTCAATTACAAGACGCAGCGAGAAAAGGCTGAAAATACAGGAATATTTCCGTGCAAAAGGTAAGTGAAAAGGCGATTCTCAGTTTCTCCAAGTTCGTTTATTCCAACATTGAGCAAATGTTACAATTCGAAGTCGCTTTCGAGCGTTTTCGCTGAGAGTGACGCATCGCCGGGATTTCGCAGTCCCCGATTGTTCGTCGATTACGCGAACGCCTCGGATTTTCGCGCTTTCAACTATGATATTTCAGCGTGTCGGGGACACACGCGAACAAGTTTCTGCCGGAACTGCATTTCGGGGGCGATAATTTCACTACCCCTCGCGCCGAAATTGGGCCGCCGATGCGATCGCGCGCCTCGCTCGATGAGCCTCGGCTTAATTGAAAATTTTGTTGATTTCACGAAATGCGAGTGATTCGGTTACGAAAAATGCAGGGAAATGATGAGTTTGTTGTCGTTGGTTTCGATGTTTTTGTATAAGGGTATAGAAAGTTTTTTCAGGTTTTTTGGACACAGTGGAAAGGGCGACGGAAAACGTGGGGAAAGCAGCTGGAAAATTCTATAGGGATGGGATGGTTATGGGGAAATGTGCTGATTCGCTAGGAAGTTTTTTGAAATTGTTGAAACTTTGAAATTTGCGTAATTTATTGATTTTTTCTGGAATTCTGGAATTTTCGTAGGAATTTTCGACATTATCGATGATCTTTGTGTGGTAGAATGTTTTTTGATATCAAAATTTTGAGAATGTAACAAAATTTTTTTAGAACTTTAGGTAATATATGAAATTTCCCATGTTTTTTGAATGTTTAAAATTTTCTGAGTTCTCCGTACAATAGAATTTTTTTTTATTTTTCGAAAATTAGAAGTGTATAACACAGTTTTTGTGGTTATAAAGAATTTTCAAAATACTCTCTTTTTCACAATTTAAACATTTCTTGAAATTCTACGAAATTTTTCAATTTTTTTTACAACTATGAAATTTCAGTTTTTGTTACTCTTTTTTGAATTTCCTGTTTGGATTTTCATTGAAATTTTTGAAAGTTTCGATGATCTGCGTACGATATAAGATATTAATTTGTTTTTGTAGTTTCAAGGATATTACTCAGTTTTTGTAATTTTACGAAATATTAGAAATTTAAGATGATCTACAAAATTGAAATTGATTACTATTTCATGGAATCATACTCATTTTTCGAATTTTTTTGAATGTCTGACAATCTTTGAAATTTTCAATGTTTTTCGATTTATCAAATATCTATAAATTTTCATACTTTTTAAAAATTTTCATGTTTTTGGACAACTTTTGTGCAATTTAGCATTTTTTGATCTATAAAAATTTCAAGAGTATGAAACAGTTTCTATAGTGTTGTAGAATTTTCAAGAATTTCCACAATCTAAAAACTTTTCAAACATTTTATTAAATCTTTTGCCAATTTTCAGCCTTATTGATTGGCAATCTTGAACACTTTCAGTTTAAATGATTTTCCTAAATTTTCGAAATTACTGGGTTACTAAAAAAGATTTTTAAATTTTCGATGATCTCGTAAGAGAGAACATTCTTTAATTATTTTGAAATTTCAAAATTATATCACAATTTCTGTAACTTTACGAAATATTAGAAACTTCAGATAATCTACAAAATTTGAACTGATTACCATTTTATAACGTCACTTATTTTCCGAATTTTTCCGAAATACTGACAATTTTTAAAATTCTCAATGTTTTTCGATTTATCAATATTTATCCATTCTTATATTTTTCGAAAATTTCCATGTTTATGGTGATTTCCGTGCAATTTAGCATATTTTGATATATAAAAATTTGAAGAATATTACATAGTTTCTATAGTTTGTAGAATTTGCTAAATTTTCCACAATCTACAAAATTTTCGAACATTTAATGAAATCTTTTGCAAATTTTTTGGCCTTATTGATTGGCAATCTTGAAAATTTTCAATTTAAATGATTTTTCTAAATTTTTGAAATTACTGGGTTACTAACGAAAATGTCAAAAATATCGATGATCTCGTACCAGAAGAAATTTTTTGATTATATAGAAATTTTGAAAATATATCACAAATCTGCAATAATTTCAAAATGTCTAGATCGTTATTCAAATTTTCAAACATACCGACTAATTCTATATGGCATAATATTTTTTGATATTTGGAAAATTTGAAGAGTATTAGAGATTCAAAAATTTCACCAAATGAGGAGAATATTTATCAACGTTTTCTTATATCCTTTAGAAATTTTGAGAACTGTTCACAATCTTTCAAATTTTTAAAACTTCTAGGTATTCATTGAAATTCTTAAAATTATTGATCATCTTCGTATTATAACATTTTTAAATTATTAAATAATTAATTTGAATTGTTAATTGTCTTTAGAATTCTAAATGTTTTAATATTTGCAAAATTGTTGACGATATCAAGATTTATTATTAGATTTGTTGTCGATCTCCGTACAGCAGAAGAATTTTTGATTTTTCTACAACTTCATAGGTTCTGCTGTTTCAAGATACTCAAAATTTTCTGAAATCTACAGAGTTTATTAACATTTTCTAGAATTCAACCAATTTTTCTAAATTATATAAAATCTTTATTACATTATAAAATTAATCAAGATTTCCTCAAATCCTTTTAATTTTCGATCTTTCGAGAATTCTTTACAAACTGGAGGATTTTCAATTTTTTGTCATTTTTCAATAATTTTTGAATTTTTTAAAATTATATACAATCTTTCAATTTAAAAACCTTTTCTAATTTATAAGAATACCTAAAATTCTAAATTAGTATCGAAATTTTCAAACTAATGGTCGAATTCAGTACGAAATAAAACGTTTTTTTCTAATATAGAAGATATTACACAGTTTCTTTTGTTACACGGAAGTTTCAAAATATTCTACAATATAACGAATGTATCAACATTCCCTGAAATCCTACAAATTTTCTGAATTTTCAGAAATTCTGAGATTTAAAACATGATACAGACTATCGAAAATTTTCTAAATGTCATGAAAATTCTCCCAACTCAATAAGGTTCTCAGCAATTTGAAAATCCTTCTCATATTTTGAAAAAAAAAAAAAAAAACTACAATGACAAATTCCAATTACCACCCTCCTGAAAAAAAAACGTTCCACCACCCCTGAAAAGTGCATAAAACTCACTAAAATTTCCAATTCGACAAATCCATGAAAACCCTTCTCGAATGATTCGACGAGGATCGAGATACCGCGAATCAGTTGAACCGATCATCGAATTTTCCAATTAAACAACCCTATCGAGTTAATTCTACTCCATATCGATGTTCATCGCGAAATATATAAACGCCTCAAACTGTAGGAGGGCGTCGGAAGCGTTTCGCGGCGTTGAATTAATATCAATTACGCCGACCGTTAATTGCGACTTGTCGCTGTTATGCGTTTTCGCCGTTTCAATTTTTTTTCGTCATTCGCTGCGGAAAAGCCGCCGGCCAATTATGCCGTGAATAACGACGAAAGCTGAGCGGTTCCGTAAGAGCTGAACGAAAAATGACGCGAAGCGTGCCCTTTTCATTTTCTCCATTCTCAAGTTGCTTTCGCTCCCGCGTGGATCGATCCGTTTTCCCTTTCGCGGAAAATGAGGCTTTTCCGCGGCAATCACAAGTACAAATCGCATCAGTAGGCTGCACAAAGAGAGTTCAAGAAAAAAATTCTTCCAAAGAAGATATTCATGGAATATTTGATTAACATTCTTTAAATTATTATAATTTAGGGAAAATGGTGTTCATTTGGACGATGGTGTTAATTTTCTGGGTGATATTAAGTGGTATCGCAGGTATTGAGTTGGGTCATCTGAGGTAATGAACGTTCGTTTATCGATTAAATTAATGGGATGTAATGAACACAAGGAATTACAAGAGATTTACGCGAAAACGTTTTGATGCATAAATTGTAGTTTTAATAAGTCGTTAACGCTGTTTATAGTTTATGGAGTTTATGAATATTTCATGAAATTCTGGAGTATTATTGAGGTTTTTTGAATTTTCGACTATTTCTGTGAAATGGAATATTGTTTTACTTGAACAAATTTTATAAGGATATTAGACGGTTTCTGTACTTTTATAGGATTTTCAAAATTTTGCATGATCTATGAAATTAATGAATGATAACTGAAATTCTAGGAATTTTTCGAGTTTTTCAAAATTCTAAACATGATTCAAAGTACAGCTTTTTTTAAGAATTAATTGAGCTCATTAGGATGTCTATTCATTTCCTGATCCTTTTGAATTTTTTTAGATTTTTATTAAATATTGAAAATTCAACATTTCTAAGCTCATTTCGAAGAAATATGATGAATAACACAATGTACGAAATTTACGCACTTTTTCTGGAATTCTACTAATATTTTGAATTAAGTAGGGTTATTGTCAATGGAAAAAAATGTGATTGTTATTTTTTTTTTCAAAATTTCGAAATTCAAGCTCCCAGAATTCAATGAGGAATTCTTAAACTTAAAATATCTAGTAATTTTTTGAAACTTGTATTTTCAGATTTTTATTGAAAAATGAAAAATACTTATATTTGGAAAAATTATAATTGCAAACATCAGCTTCAAAATCTATGAACATTTTCTAATTTTCCACCAAATTTTTGAATTTTATAGAATCATTGATGTTCGTCAAAATTTTCAATATATTTAAACTTTTTGAAATTTTCTACGTTTTAAACGTAATAGAAACTATTTAAAACTTCATCAAACGATGATAATACGTTTAACTTGGTTTTTTTTAAATTTTCTTATGATGTTCCAAATATTCATGAAGAATGAGTATTTGAAACATTAATATACTTTCTCTAATTTTTTTAGAATAATTACAATCTTTGTAAAACGTAGTTGGAATAATTAAAAACTTTTCACATTTTATAGAAATTCGTGCCACTAAGATTTGTCGTTCATTACTAAATTTTTTTTAATTTTTTCAGATATTTTTATGGAAAAATTCAAATTTTATACTTATCATATTATTTTCAAATATAATCAAATGGACTTACTCTACAAGATTTTTTCATTTTACAGGATTACTGACAAACTTTCGAATTTATGTTTTTTCCACTTTTCAATATTTTCAAAAGAATAGACTGAAAACTATCCAAAATATGAAGATTTTTCGTAAATTTGTAATAATATTTGAGGTTTTCTAATTTCTGTTAAAAATGAAAAAAAAAATTTTTATCGTGCATCTTTTACAGAAATGTGAAAGTGGATGCAAAACATAAAATGTAGAAACATTTTCTGAATCTCTAATATAAATTGCTCGAATTTCATAGTAATTTACAAATTTTGATAATTTTCAGTTTTTTTTTGTGTTTTTGAAAGTTTATTTATTTCAAAAGCAATTAGAAAGTTTGAAAAAAATTCAAAAAAAATAAAGGATTTATTCAGCACTTCAAGTTTTCTCGTAATTTTCAAAAAATTTTAAGATTTGTAGATTTTCATTAATCAATGAAACCTTGGAAGCTCATTGAGCTTTTTAGTATTCTTAAAAGTATTTTGAAATCTCTCAGATATACATATATTAAAAATGGAAAAATCGGTATTTTTTTTTCGTTCTCGCATTTTCATTTTCATCTTGCATTTTTTAAAGAAGATTGATAATGATCGCAATGTACGAAATTTTTGAACCAATTTCTTAAGTTTCATTGAAATTTAGATAATTGCCGAAATGTTCAATCTTGTTGAATTTTGTGAAATTATCAAAATTTCTAACGTAATGAAAACAATTTCAATCTTTTCGAATTTTACACAGATTTCTCTTCATCTTTTAACTCTCTTAAAGATTTTCTTTTTTAAAAATAAGGAAAAAACATTTTAATGCATATTTCGACCAAACATGATACTGAACAACTCCTTCTCTCGTTGCTCCATCCTGAATTACTACCCACCCGAAAAATCTCGTTTTGCCCTTCTTAATTAGAAAAAAAGTTTGATTAAATAATAAAAAAAAAAAGTTGACAGTCCTATTATTTAAAATCAACCTTCTAAAAAATACATGCGAATTCATGGATTCACCAGCTTCCTCAAGTAATGATTGAATCCTTGGAACAAGAAAATGAATTAAAAGTGTGACAGGAGTCCAAGTGCGAAACAAATTAAATACAAAACAGTTTATCTCGAAGGTCTTTATATTAATGAAATTGAAAATCTCTTCGGACAAGCAGCAGAATGAAGGAACTCTCACGGCAAAATTCAATCAAAGCGAGTAACTCCGTGAATAACAAAATGGCATCATCTTCAACTTTCCAGCTTTCACAAGAAAAGTTGAAATTGCCTTCCTTACTCTATTTATGACAATGAAATTCAGAATCGTACCTTCCACGTCACAAGTTTCTCTTAATTAGCAAAATAATAATTTTTTTTCCATAAATGAGAGGAAGAGTTATCACTCAGAGCCAAATATTTTAACTCCATTATTTATTTATCAGTATTCCGGCCAACATATGGGGCCCTCGTCGAAAAATAATAATAAGTATCCAACTGCACTAAGTTTGATGAAATTTCACAGTTATGTCATTTTCTGCAGCCCCTTTATTTCCACTGTATCTTATACAACACAGGGAGTAATAATCCCACTTTTTGTGGAAAAAAAGGTCTCGTAGACTGAAAACGAGGGATGCATTCTCTTGTTTCGAAGGAAGGTGCGAAAGAGACTTGTGGAATTGAAGTTGATTGGATGTGAAGTGAATTTGGAGTCGGGGAGAGCAGGAAAAGTGATTATGTGCCGAAACAGTTTTCGCTTGCTTCGGAATCCGGCAGATTCGATGATCGGTCGAGTCGACGCGGACCCGGTGTATTTCTTGGGGCGTGAGAGGTCGAAGTGTAATTCGTTTCGAGAGACCCTTATAATCTGCTTCCACTTGTCTCCGGCACCTCTTAAAAGCATCTGCTCCAATTCGAAAACAACTTCTGATCGATCGAGTTGACGACTCGACGATGCTACGTACACATATTTACAAATCGATGGGTACGAAGTGGAAAATTCCGCATTTTCCTCGGAAAATTTTACATTGCTCATCAGCATGACCTCTTGCGTGGGTCGTTTCTTCTGAAATCTTACAGGCTGGGTCTGTTTTTTGAGTGGGAAATTTCTGCAGCATGTCTATCGACATTGACGAAACAATTATTTTTGGAGAATGTATGGTATTTTAATGGTATTGTGGGGAATATTCGGGAAAATATAAAAAAGGGTTCTTGAATAGCGGAACTTTATTATCTTTCGAGTACAAGTATTAAATTTTTAGGAAGCTGCATGCTGATTTTTGATATTTGATTTTACAGTGATGTGTATGTATGACGGATATATACCCTGTTACTTTTCAAAACCAGTGCAAGAAGGGATGAATAAAGATTCGAATTGAAATTGAATATTACATTTTTTTATATCGGAATTTAGTCACAGGTAATTAAATTTCTTAACCGCTAAATGATAGTTTTTCTTTTCAATTCAAAAATTCAATTGAGAATTGTCAAATCGTTACAACTTTTTTATTTTCTAAGAAAAGTTTTATGCTAACTTGAAAATCTTTAATTTTCTGTTTGAAAAAACATTTTCTTGCAATCGTGATTCCTTTGAAAATTTAATGAATTTTACACTCCGAAATTTCAAAATTTGAAAATGGTTGAATGAAAAACATTCAGAATTATTCTCTGATACATAACATTAATTAACATTCTATGGAATTCTACAAATTTTTCAAAATTTCTAAGACTTCGAACATATAACTAACTATTAACAACTTCCCAAATGTTGAACAAATTAACCTGGTCCATTAACGATTTCATAATTTTGGAAAGTTGTTAATTTTATAAGATTTTTTTCAAAAATGAAAAAAAAAACAATGATGCATACTTCGAAGTATCGTTATGATCAACATAATCTATGAAATTTATAAAAAATCTAAAGAATTTTGAAATATAATACATAGTTACTGAGAAATAATCAAAATATTCAATATTTTTCAATTTTTCAAAACTCTCATGTTTTCAAACAAAATAGAATTTTTCATTATCTTTTAATACCTTATTACTTTCTCAGATTTTATTGAAACCGTAAAAAACATTATTGTGCGTTTTTGGAACAGTTTGATAATTTCCATAATCTACAAAATTTACGTAATTTTAAGTAAATTTAAAATTCGTTACAATTTTTCAAAGTCAAAGTCCTATTTTTGCAGTTTTTTTATTATTTATTTTCTTTATTCTACAATTTTACCAAAAATGGTTCGGTCATTAAAATTTTAGGTCAGAAGAATAAAATTTTATGGAATCGAATAAATTTTTCAAATTTCTTTTACTGTCGTGATAAAAAATAATCGAAAATTCCTCGACTTTACAGTTTTTGTACTACGTGAAATTTTCATTCCTTTTTCTATTAAAAATTTTTGTTCATTGTTCATGTAACATTTTGAAGTTTTTTCGAAATTCGTAACTCTCAGCGAAAGATTGTTAAAAAATATTACTCTAATCTCAGCAAAAGATTTTTCGTTTAAAAAGTAAATTAGATTGATTATAGTTCCAAAAAATAAACGATTTTTGAAATTTGCTGCAAAATATTTATATTACAAAAAAATTTTTTGTGTAAAAGAACTAATGATGAAACTGAAGCAATATTACAAATGTCCAGTTGAAAATTTGTTGATTTTTTCAAAATATTGTCGAAGAAATTTCGGACTTTTGTTTTTTCTTCAAAAATAAATCGTAGTTGATAATCCTGAACAAAAATTTTTATGATTGGTTCGTTTTTTGGTCAAATGATAAAATTACAAAAATAATAATATTGCCAAAATGGCACCTCAATTTTATGAAACTGCTATCGACAGATGATTAATTTTGGCAATGAAGATTTCTACTATTTTTCTTTATTCAAATCATTTGTTATGAAAAAATCAAAGAAAAAACTGATGCAATGTCGAAATTTTCAGTTACAAAATTTTGTGTTTTTTATTCTTTATGATAATATTAGTAAATTTAAAAGATTCTTGAGCATTGCAAATTCTTTTTTCGAAAGTAAATTCCTGTTGATGAACTTGAACGAAATTATCAAATAATTATAATTTATAACGAAACAATTTTTCGTTGAATTATAGGACTTAAAAAAAAAACACGAAAATATCTGCAAAAATAGCACTTTGAGATAAAAAATCATTGTTTAGCAATGAATTGGGACACTGTTTCATAGGATTTCGATAAAATTAGGAATTCTAGAAAAAAAGAAAAAAAAATCTTGTGTATAAAAAAAAAAAGGAAAAACAAGAAAGAAAGGGTTCCTCTCATAGTGAATTTTTATTTCGAATGTTAGTAGATTTCTTATTAATATATTTTCATTTATTTAAGTAATCTTAACAAAAAATAAAAGAAAAAGAAATTCAAAATATCCAAATTTTTCATGCTGCAAAATTTTTGATTTTTTCATGAATATCACGATTGTGAGGACATTTTTTTCAAAAAATCGAGTTAAAAATTTTTCTGTTAAGATGCAACTTCAATTATAAAATAAAGAAAAGTCATAAAATCGAAAGAGAGGCTCGAAAAAACTTCCCATGCAAAAAAAAGACAGAATCTGCATGACCTGAATATTTCGAAATGAAACGACTCACACGTGAAACGTCTTATCATAGAATATTCTTTTGTTTCATTTCCATTTTATTAAAACGAGAAAGATCGTAGACAGCATTATTTATCGCGCGTACAAAGACTTGAGTACACGAACGTTGGTTCTAGTTCGAAGGATTTGATTTCATGAAGGAGAATTAGAAAACGTTCCGTCAGACATTTGGTTCAGTTGAAAACAAGTTTTTCGTATAGTTAAACATGTATGTCATTTATTCGCAACAGCTATATGTATCTTACAAATCATGAAGGAACAATGATAAACTGGATACAAGCGAAAAACGGAATTAGAGGATGTCAGTGAATAACAGTTTGCCAAGTTTTTAGGTCAGCGTATCGAATCTACAACTAATATCACATTGCTATGGTAAAATTGAGAATTCATGAAACGATTTGTACAGAGGTGATTCGTGAACATGTTTTTTTGCATTGAATGTACCGCCCAAAAGAAAAGGAATAGTTTGAGAACTGTGCAGTCTTTTTATGAAAAATTGAGATCTATGATTTATTTTTTTAGCTGTGTACGAAAAATATACAAAATATAAAAAAAATATTCTATAGGACTTGAAGACAATTTTCAGTATGATACTATAATGTTTTTTCTATTTTTGCTGTAAGAGAAATCATGGTACTTTTTCACGAAATATGAATAAATTACTTTTTCTACAGTAGAATAGAAAAGTTATATTAATATAATACTTCAATTGTAAGTTAAACAGTCTTTTTCTGAATATGTTTTGACGGTACCAGAAAAGTATAAAAATTTTCCACGTGGGAAAATTTTGTGGGAAATCTTAATTGTTTTTTACAGTAAAGGTCATAAAAGCAAGAGATTCTCTTTAAGCAGTATTTTGTTAACAAAAAGACTTTCGTGGATCATGAAAATTTCCAATCATCAAAAATTTTTGATAACCACTAATATTTATTGAAAGAATATAGTTTTTTCATATACACATTGTGAAAATAACTATTGCGATTCTTCCATGGGTTATATAATTGATTCTGTATAAAATGAAATGAGTAAATTTCTGTATTTTTATATTTTTAGTATAGATTATCGTTATTTTCCTGAAAATATAGAAAAAATATAAGAAATGTATGGAAACTTTCCTATGTAATTTTATAGGGAGTAATTTATGCAGGGAGTAAATTATGAAATTTTTCTGAAATTCTACGAAAATTTTGATTTTTTGAGATTTATGGACATTTTATATAATTTTCGATGTGTTCCGATTTTCTAAAATTTGAAATATTTTTATCATTGTGCTAACTACTCAGATTTTCCAAATTTTATACAAATTCCTCCAGCTTGCAAAGATTCCTTTTGATTTTTAAATATTTTATAAGTATTTCGAATTTCAGTTCAAAATTCAAAATAACATTATCGTGCATATTTAGAAAATACATAATTCTCAAAGAAAATTTTCATTTAATAACGTTAACTGTGCAATTTTAGTGAAATTGTAGATATTAATTGAAGGTTTCGAAATTCAGGGAAAAGTAAGAAAATAAGGAAAAGAATATATAGACTGCAAGAGGAAAATTTTGAAGGTTAATGAAAAATTCGATCAATTCAATGAGAAATATCGAATTTCAGTGAAAAGACATTCCAATAGTCAGACGAAGACTTTAGAACTCAGTAGTCAGTAGTAAATACAATGAATAGTCAGACATCTAAGTAAGAAGAGTTATTGTCTATGAAAAAAATATTGCTAATGAAGTTTCTTTCGGCAACAAAAATTTAGTAGCCTTATGTAATAGAGAGTCTGAAAATTCAGTTAAAAAGATATTAGAATTTACATCCTTATTCGCATTGAAATTTAATAACTTTAAATTCCCAGAAACTAAACTTCTCGTTTCTAAAATAATTCAAAGTCCCTTATTTTTCAAAACAATTCTCCAACTCATGATACTGATGATTTCATCATTTAAATCACAAGATTGTGGGGCGTAAAAACATCCCCATTTCATGAAAAAATTCCGATGAAAAAAGGTATGATAGGTGCAAAACCTCTACAGACGTTTATTACGTTGTTTGTACATACTTTGACGTATAGTCAAAAAATTGGCGATTTAAATCGAGCAGTATTTTTGAGTAATATGAAACAAAAAATTTTGTGAATTTCAAACGATTTTACTCTCCAAAGTTCCAAACCTTAAATTTAATTATATCTAAGACTTGTAAAAAT
Organism: Platygaster robiniae; assembly: GCA_028476575.1. Classification (NCBI taxonomy): domain Eukaryota; kingdom Metazoa; phylum Arthropoda; class Insecta; order Hymenoptera; family Platygastridae; genus Platygaster; species Platygaster robiniae. Next base: position 2,307,529 of record CM052022.1, read on the forward strand.
TGCCAACAAATACTGAAAAATTGCTGAAAATCATAAAATTGTAATTCTAGAATTTGTGGAGCATAATTTATAAAAACATATAATTATTTTTGTATCCTACTGTAAAAAAAATACAGTGATTTTCTCATAGTATATTGAATTACCTATCATACAGTAGCATAGAAAAATTTCCGTATTTTCATATTTTTATCGTACGTTATACAGTATTATCTAAAAATACAGTATAGATACCAACAGAAGTATAGAAATTTTTCTATGCCACTGTATGAAAAGGAATACACCTATATTTTTTGAAAAAATCACTACAGTTTTCAATAGTTCAAAACATTATCAAGATAAAGAAAAATTGACGTGATATTCTCAAAATATATCATTACATTTTATACAGTTTCATGCTTGTAAAAATTTAACCACATTTTATACAGTTTTTCCTGAATTTTGTTAAAATTCAAGAAACAAATGAAAATATTTTAGCATAATTGTAAAGGAAGTAGTAAATCTAATTTTTTTAAAAATTCTAGTTTTTTTCATAGGAAAGCGATGAAAATTTCCTATTCAAATTGAGTACTAAGTTTTTCTCGAATGAAACGAGAACGAAAAACGTCACCAGATAAATTTCGAACTTTTTGAGTGAGATACTTACATTAGCAGGAATCGAAAAAAAAACCTGAAAATCCAGCATTTTATTGGATCTATTATTCATATATTTGTATTACTGTAAAAATACTGAAGTAATGTCGTCACAGAACGCAGGTAAATTTTTTTTTCATACAGTTCAGAAATTGAGGTAAATTTCGCAAAATGCAGAATACATATTCTACTTCGTAAAATTCCCATTTACAAGTTCTTTTAAAAACATTTCGTAATTTAGACTTACATATTAATAATTTTCATGAATAATATTTTCGTAATTATTTTGGCAATTTTGAGAATTTGAACGTGAAAATTACATGATTTATCCAAATAAAAAAATGGAAATCATTTTCAGTATAGTTGAATAAAAAACTTTCTGTACATTGTTGATACTTTTGCTATATATTTCTAAAAAAAACAGTGAAAAATATGATGAAAATTCCATGCGACTGTGTAAAACAGATAATTTACCTCAATTTCGGAAAAAAATCACTACGGACTTTTTTGCGGTTGATTTTTTTAGATAGGATATCTCTAGGCTGCACAAAGTCTTGAATTATAATATATCCACGAACGATGAGAAATAATTACGAAAAATCGTATTTAAAATGACAAAGTTCAGTAAAAGCCCGAACTTCTTCAACTTGGAATTCTGGGAAATTATTGGGGCGATACATTTTGCAAAGCGTCGAGCATCGACAGCCATTTGGACCCGCCGAAACGAATGTTCCAGGTGGTCGAAGCCCGACGCGTTTCCGGTTTTAACTACACGTTCGGAGCGCTCGCGCTATTGTCTTGTTTAACTTTGACCGAAATTTTGTCGAGCGTCCTGCGACTGTCGCGAAAATTCGCGGGAATATCGTTCGGTTTCGTTGACTCCTCGGGACTTTCGTGCATCCGGCCATTGGATGTCTGTGTGGACCGCGATACCGAAATCTGAGCGCTTCCAAACTCTCTGTCGCGCTCTGCAAAACGAGTACACTTGGGGAAATCTTTTCCGCAAACTCCGAATTTTCGTTCATTTTACTTGAATGTTCAGTTTTCTTCCTGAAAATGTTGATTCATCTCAAATTATGAATACTTCGAGCTTTTGAAATTCGTTCGTTTTTGGTAAATTCTCTCACGAATTGAGAATTTAGGTTATGTGGATGGCATACTAATTATAAAAGAATGTGCAGCAGAAGTTTCATACCAATTTCGATTACCCATATTCTTTCACATAACCCAAAAAATATGATGGAAATTTAATTGAAGTGTGAAGCAATGTTCTATTGGCAAGTTTCTCTGGGAACTTGATTATCCTCTTTTTGGAATTTTGGAAATTTTCGTTTGTTCGCTTTGCAGTGTAATGCCAAAATGCGGCTTCAGAGTTGGTTACTTACCTTCTTTATGCGCGTCAGTCTCAGATTTCTCAGCACAAACTTTGGCGCATTTCGAAGAGCTAGAAGTTTCAGACTTTATCGGAACAAGAGTGATCGAGTTCGCGATATTAGCATCTGACGTTGTCGTTTGTTTTGTTGCGTTATAATTACATGCCGTCAAAGTTTCGGGCCTTTTTTTGACATCTTTCCTTCTCGTCCGAACGTTTCTCTCCGGTCGGATCAATATTATGTAAAGCTGCGTGTAATCGAGTCATAATTTTCAACCGATTTCATTATTACAGCGAAAAAAGAAAAAGGACCATCACTAAAAAAAGAAGAATTCGAAAGTTTTTGATTTTTATTTGGAAAGAATAAATTGACAACAGTATCTAAAGAAAAGGAAAATCCACAAATGCCATTATAATAATGATTGTCAATGATTGTCATTGGTGCCTTTCAGGCCCGTGCATAGAAACCTGTATTTGGGGGGGGGGGGGGGGTTCAACTTTTATGTTGTACTTGTAGAATAACATGCAATTGGAATTGATTTGGTATGACAGTACATGGTCTATTCATAGTGATGTAGATGATGAATGTAGAATAAATAAGTAAATTACTAGGTAATTATTAAATAAATAATCAAATATATGAAGCAATATCAAAACATCATTTGTTTTCAACAACTTCTTTATTATATTTTGAATCTTTTTTATGTTTCCAACAAATTTAACACAAGCGGCTCAATAGTTACAGATACACAATCGCGAAAAATACGTATATTATTTCTTGTTGACGTTTACATGTATAACGATTGCATGATGAATAAAAAAAAAAAAAAAAACACTTTTTATTATTACACTATACACATGTTTTCTGATTTACAAGGTTATACCCTTTTTTGAGGACAGTTTGGATTATTTTTTGATGTAGATAGCACATAATTTTATTTCATGGAAGTTATATTATTGTGATAGAATATTGTCAACTTTAATATACGAACATTATTTGATAAAAAAAATTCCAAGAAATGGTAGAGTTATGGCACTTTCCCAATTTTTTTTTTAAGAGGCTTGCAGTGACTGCAACGCAAATACAATATAAGTCAACTGAAATTATAATATCCAAAAACGTTACATTTTTTAGTGTAACGATAACGTAACGCGTTACATTAGTTAACAAGTAACGATAAAAGTGTTATTCATTTCACATCTGCTTCATCAAATTTTTAGAACGATTTCTAACTTTTGAAGAAATTTGTTGGAACTTAGACATAAATAATTTTTCAACTTCATTATTTTCAGATAAAAATTGTATAATTTTAGAATTTGAGATGAAACAGAGTGATATATCAGTAATTTATGTACAAATATCGACAGAGTGTGATGCTTTTTCACTTTTTATTAGAAATTTTCACAATTCTAGCAATAAATTTAAGTAATCTGCATAAAAATACATGAAAATACTGGAAAACTTAGTTCTTCAAATCTAAAGCAGGATCCCTAAAATCAATAGATTATGCTGGAAAACTTTACGTTATTTTATGAATACAGAAAAAAAATGAAGTACGAAAAATACTAGGCATTATTTACTTTTTTTCAAAAAGCTATAAGATTCTTCGAGAATTTCTGTAATTCTAGAAATCAAGGAACTCCAATTTACCGAGCATTGAATAATATATGTGTATAGAAAACCATAAAAATACTATGAAAATGTTTAAATTTTGAAAATCTGTTTAAAATTCATAAAATATTGATGCCACTCTAAATCTATAGAGAAACTGTTTTCTGCAAAATCGATCAAAATACTGCAAATATTTCAAAATTGTAACTATAGGAATTCTAATTCTTGAAATTCAAAGAGACATCTTAGAAAAAACCTTAAAATTTTCCAACATTCTATAAATACTAGGAAATACAAAAAGAAAATACATGTATAGAAAAGTACAAGTTTACCTATTGAATATTAAAAATCTATACAACTTTCAAAACAAGAGCATTGAATCCTAGAAATTTATACAGAAATATAAAAGAAAACTGAACAATCCTTCAAATCGTAGAAAAACTGATGAAATACGAAGGATACTGAAAGGAATATAAATCTATTGAGACATCTGTTTTCCAAAAAATTCTTTGAGAACATAAATAGTCTGATGAACTTCACATTTTAGAACCCGAAATTCTCGAAATCCATGTATATCAAAATGTTTCAAGTATAAAAACATACTAGAAAATCGTGCAACATTTTATGCATCCTAAAAAATAAGAATAGTTTCAGAAATACCAAACGATCCTTCAAATCGTAGAAAAACTGCAGAAGTACGAAAAATCCTAGAAAAAATAAATATCTATCAGGACACTGTTTTTTGAAAAATCCTTCGAACACGTGAAATTCGATAAACTCCAAATTTTTTAGTTTGAAATTCTTGGAATCTATAACAATTTAAATGAAAATTCTAGAAATAAATAAAAATACGAGAAAATCCTGTAACATCTTATAGATCTTGAAAAATACGAACAGTTTCAGAAATACTGAACAATCCTTCAAATCGTCGAAGATGTATACGAAAAATACCAAAAAGAAATAAAAATCTATTCAGACGCTGTTTTCTGAAAAATATCATGCAACGCAAGGTATCAAAATTTATAACGAAACGTAAAAACTAATAATAGGAGCATTTCATAGAAATCATTTGAAAGATCTCGTTGGGGAGGCGAGGCCCTAACCCCCCCCCCCCCCCGTCCGCACGGGCCTGGTGCCTAATTACAAAATGTTTCATTTTATGATGTTTTTCTCTTACATTTAAAAAAATATTTTTGCTATTGTGAGAAACTTGCAGATTTATTCATTCATGATTCGTTGGTTTGTTTATGGAAATCATGAGCAAAATAAACGAGAAGAGATGTAACTCACTTTTGGGCTGAAGAGGCAAGCAATCGTAACGTAGGCTGATAGGCTGATTGTTATAGACATCGAGGTGATCCTTATTGCGACGTTATTTCCCGTCCCGTAAAAAAATATGACGAGAAAGGCTGCCCATATTACACACGTGGTGTACATTGTAAAACCTGCGCCGAGATTCTCAATTACTTCTCTGGCAGGTTGTAACTTTTAGTGCAGCTGCATGCTTGGTTTTCCAAGGCAACACTCGATATCGAAGAAACGCGACAAAAAAGCCGTTCATTTTATAACCTATCAACTTTATCTCCATTATTAATAGTGTACGAATTCAGCCGAGTGTGAGCAAATATCGTAAAAGTTTCGCAAACGTCAATAATTCACAGCTTACGGAATTTTTTTTAGAGAATGATGAGGAGAGTCATGTCAAATAATTAAGTAAATTGGGTAATTGAAATTCATATTAGTGTTGATCATAAAATTTATGTATATTAATTGTGCAATTCAACTAAGATTATAGAAATCAGAGTTTTAAATCGCAGTGAAACATGAGAAAATACAGTGGAAAATGTGGAAAACAAGAAAAAATCGTAAGGCTATTCTCAATGAAAAATGTTATCTATGATGAAAATTGAGTGGAAAGTGTGTAATTTTTCAAATCAAGCAGCTTCTAGTGAATCCAATAAATAGTCTGACCATTCATATAGAATATCACTTATACGTGAGTAAATGTTGAAAGTGTAATCTGAAAAATTCTGCATGGGTAAAATATCTAAAAATTTTCATGGAAAAATGGGTGAATTCATTAATTGTAGTTTTATAGACTTGTTTTACTTTTCAAAACTCATAGAATTCATCAAATAGTCCAAAATTTTAGATTTATACATAGTGAAAACTTTTTGATTTTCAAATTTTTAAAGATAACACGTAGCTTCTGTAGCATAACAGCATTTTCGAAAATTTCCATGATTTACAAAATTTACGAGCATGTTTTTCGAATTCTACAAATTCTTATAATTTTTTAGAATCATTGACAATCTTTGCAATTTCAAATATTTCCTGTTTTTAGAAAAATTGTTTTACTTCAGATGTAATTGACTATTCAATTTTTCGAAATTTATGATTATTAGTCAAACTCATGCAAGATTTTGCTTAGTTTTGAAATACTTAATACGTGTTCCAAATTTTAATTTTAAAATAAAGTTTCATACATAATGCATACTTCGAAGAAATATAATGAACGCCATGTACGAAATTGATGAAAATATTCTGCAATTCTACAAAAATTTTGATTTCGTGAAATTATTGACAGTATTAAAATTTACAATGTGTCATTATTTTCCAAATTTTTCACGATTCTTGACATCATACCAACAATTCAAAACTTCCACAATTTTACGAAAATTGGTGCAACTGATGAAAATTTCTTGTGATATTTAAAAACTCTTAAAATTTTATTAATTTTTCTAAAAAATTTAAAAAACACTATCATGTTTATTGTAAATAAATAATAAATATGTATGACAATGAACATAATGTACGAAATTTATCAGAATTTCATGAAACTCTACCAATTTCTCGAATTTTTTTTCTAATTATTGGTGATTTCGAAAATTGTAAATGTTTTCTGATTTTTCAAAATTTTCAAAATTCTAGACGTAATGCAGACTTTTCTATATTTTTAAAATTTTATTCAAATTATTTACCTCATCAAAATTTTTTTTAGTTTTAGAATGCTTTTCAAGTACTGCCAAATTTTATAAAATAATTATGAAGAAAATTTTTTATGCATACCTACTCCGTCGAAATATATACAATAATTAACACAATTTTAAAAATGATGTATGATTTCTGAAATTATACAAAAATTTGGATGTTTTTAGGATAATTGACGGTTTTTTAAAATTTTTAATGTGTTATGATTTTTCTAAATTTTTTAAGTTACTAACAACATCAAACGAACTACCTAACACTTTTGAAATTATATGAAATTTGTCAAACTCGCAAAATTTTTTCGTGATTTTCATTAAAGGTCTCTAAATTTTTTCTAAAAATATGAATGATATTATTATGTCTATTTTGAAGAAACAACAAGAAACACAATCAATCAAGTTATGGAAATTTGTTTAAATTTTACAAAAATATCGATTTTTTCAGATTTAATGACATTTTCTATACTATCTATTATGTTTCGATTTTCCAAATTTGCAATATCTCTACCATTGCACCAACTACTCAAATTTTCCAAATTTTATAATTGTTCAGGTCGCTAAGATTCCTTTCGATTGTCAAGTACTTTATAAGTACTTCATATTTTAGTTAAAATTTGAAAAAACATTATTGTGTATACTTCAAGAATACATGATTCTTAAAAAATTTCAAATTCAGTAACGTTAACTGTGCAATTTTAGTGAAATTGTAGATATTAATTGAAGGTTTCGAAATTCAGGGAAAAGTAAGAAAGTACAGAAAAAAAATATATAGAATACAAGAGAAAAATTTCGGAGGTTAATGAAAAATTCGATCAATATTGAAAATTCAATGAGAAAATCGAATTTCAGTGAAAAGATATTCTAATAATCAGACGAAGACATTAAAACCCAGTAGTCAGTAGTAAATCCAACGAAAAGTCAGACATCTCAGTTCGAAGAAGTTATTGAAGTTTCTTTTGGCAGAAAAAGTTCAGTAGCCTTATGTAATATAGAGTCTGAAAATTCAGTTACAAAGTAATAAGTATTCACATTGAAATTAAGTAACATTAAGTACGCATTTGTCATCCCAGAAATAGATATCCAGAAACCAAACTTTTCGTATCTAAAATACTTCAAAGTCTCTTATTTTTCAAAAAAATTCTCCCACTCATGATACTGATGATTTCTCCATTAAAATCAAAAGATCGTGGAGCGTAAAAACATCTCAATTTGATGAAAACATTCCGATAAAAAAGGGTATGACAGGTGCAAAACCTCTACAGACTTTGTTTATAAAATTATCATCATAAACTCTCCACTCTAATGATAAACCCAGTTTAAAACTCTTACCCCTCCATAAAAAAGCTCATCACTCCTCGTATTTCATAACGCCCAAGTTTACCCAGTTTCAGATTCTAATTTCAGACAACAAACTTTAAGCATCCCAGAAAAAAACGCGCTTATTCAGATGCCGTCGACCCTGTCCGGAACTCGAGCCGACTGTCCCCTTAAAAAAAAACCTTCGCGGGGTTCCGAATCGCGATTTAAATTATTTCCCAAGACACGGATATTCCCATATTTTAATCCGTTCCTTCGTAGAAATGACAGCTCAATTTCACTCATTCTCGATCGTTTTTCAATGAATTCATCTAATACAATTAATACAATCAATTTAATTCGATAAATTACATCGAATTTAAGATGATGATGGAACGTGTCAGACATGGAAAATTTCTGGGGAATTTTTATTGCTGCTAATAAAACATGAAAAATTGAATTTACGAGGGATATTAAAGTTCGAGCATATGTCGATCATTCATAGAATTATCCATTCGAATCACGAAATCGATTCCGTTCCGAGATCGCTGTTACTCTTTAGGGCCAAGCGGTTACCGATTCGATCCAAAGGCATTTATAAACTTTGCCATACCGTCGTTCAAACTTTCCTCGCCCGCGGAAGCATCAATTCTTTAACTTTCTGATTACATCTCGCGCTCTCAACTTTTTACAGTCAAATAAAGCTGAGCGCTCGGAGCGCGAGCAAAACCATTCTGAAAGGGAAACAAGATTAACGGATTCTTCCGTTAGCGTGGGAATTCGCTTGTGTGGACTCTGAATGTTTGATAATTTTTTTCAGGATACCTATTTCTTTTTGAATCACGTATTAAGGTCTGGATTTTGAAAGTTTAGAGATTTTGTTACATTTTTTTATTCATGATTATTTGCACTGCAGTGAAAATGTGTATTATGCTATTGAAAACTATAGAAAATATTGAAACATACAAAATTTTGGGAAATAAACTTTGATTTTTATTATTTAATCTCCAACGTGTTGTAATTGTTTTATGACATTCTTGAGGAAAACTATCTTCACAATACAAAAGATTCAACAGTGTAAAGTTTAGGAGGAAGAACTGAATAATAACAATTACAACTAATTTTACTCAACATTCTCAATTTTTTGAAATAAGCAGAATTATAATAGTTTTTTAAATTTCATTTTACAACAAGCATATTTTTTTCAATACTATAATAAATCAGAGTATACAAACATTTATAGCAATATGTGTAGTATTAAGGTTCCCGAAAAAATTTTAAAAAAGAAGTAAAAGAAATGAAAAATATGTTAGCAATTTTAAAAATATCAAAAATCATAGAAATATCATAAATTCTTAAAATTTATAATAATCCTGCAAAATTCGAAAATTCGTACATTTCAGACAACGTTAAAATGTATATTGTGTTTGATATATTTTCGTTCGAAGTATGCGTAATAATGTTTTTTTTTTTTAATTTTTAATATAATTTCAAAAACTTGAACAGTTCGAAAAATTTTCGGAATATCTCAGTGAAGATTAACGTTTTTCAAATTTAGGAAGTTTTAAATAGTTCGTAATATGCTGAAGATTAAAAAACATCAGAAAATTAAAAAACATTAAAAATTTTCAAGATTATTATGAAAAATATGTAAAACTTTTTGAATTTTAGAGAATGTTAGTTAATTTTGTTAACAGTACTTATCATCATATTTCTTCGAAATATACATGATTTGCTTCATTTTTTTATGAAAATCTGATAAACTTGAAACGTACTGAAAATTGCAAAAAAAAACATGACAGATTACATGAATTTTTATTATAATGTGTTTAGAATTTGTATTATTCAGAAAAATCAGGAAGCAATAAAAATTTAAATATTGGCAAGAACTTAATGCAACTCGAAAAATTTGTGGGGTTTCGAAAAAAGTTCATTAATGTGTAAATTGTTTTTACCTTTATAGTTCTCTGAAATTACCATTTTAATTTTATCAAATTTAATATATAATTCAAGTACAAACAATCCGAAATCTATAGAAAAATTACGAAAAACCGTTTTGTAATGGACTAATAATAAAAAAATGTGAAATGTTTTCTATAGTTTGTGTAATATTTGCGATTTCTAAGACCTTAAATAAAAAGAAACATGAAAAATTTCATGATTATGGTCTACAATTTTTTGGAGTTGCAAAAATTTGTATTAGTTCAGTAAATATGTATAAATTCTGTAGAATATGTTATTTTTTACAGTCTCTGCATAACTTGAGTATTATAAAAAATTAAAATTAATAACATGTGGAAAGTTGTGAATAGACTGTCTAAATAGAATGAATTTTGTGGATATCGAAAAATTAGAAAAATATTCAAAATTTTAAAATTCAACGATAAATTTGTGAAATTTCAGACGATATGCATATATTTTGCAAATTGTAGAAATTTTCAAAGTTTTTGGTAAACTACAGGAAACCTTATATTTTTGGAATTCTTCAATATCGAAAAATGCGTCATTGTGATGATTTCATAAAATCGAAAAAATTCTAAAATATTAGGCTCTGTTGATCATTCTTGTAAATATAAAAAGTTTTGACTTACAATAAAATTAGTCGATTTTTGCATTTTGAACACAATCTTAAGTTAATTAGTTAAAGGAATACGTTACTAGAGCCAAATAATGTGCAGAAAATTAGCATGACCTTGACACATATGATTTTGTGCAAATAAACGAAGAATGTGTGACCAGACATTCCTATTCCTATATGTAAGGGCCTAGGTATAAAAAAAAATTTTTTTTATAACCTTGTTAAAGACCCAAAAAGGCCCCTTCATCAAATATCTTTTATTCTAATCTTACAATTTCCTGAAAATTGAGTGTCTAAAGAATTTAGCATTGCAGTGTACTTACTAAAAAATCACGTACCATTGGATGTATACGATTTTCCATTACTTATAAAAAAATATATTCATTAAGGGGTTACATACCTTTTTGTGCGGACAAGTTGAGGATGGTTTGGAGTATTTTTTAAAGTATGTAGCAATAATTTTATGACACGAAAGTTATTGTTTTTTTAAAGTATTTTGTCCACTTGTAAAAAAACGTATTTGTTCACTAAAAAATATCAACTATTGGCCCTCTTCCCGAAACAGCGGTTTTTTTTTCGAAGTTTGTGGTGACCACGATGCAAGTCGAACAAGTCAAGTTAAATCATAAAATCCAAAGAATTTCATTAGTCTAAGAATATATCAAGTTCTTGAACAATCGCTTTTTTGAAGAACAGTTTTTATTTTGAAGATGAGAGTTTCTTAATGAAATTTTTATTGCTTGAAAAATCGAGATCTCGGGGAAAGCGTTCTTGCGTACAGAAAAAACGTAATATTCATTTTTTCAATCGTTAAAGAACTAGATACATTTCTAGACTAATGACATTTTTTGGCTTTTCTAATTCAACTTGACATGTTCGACTTGTATCGTGATCATCGCGAGCCTCTTCAAAAAAAAAGTTTTTTTTGGGGAAGGTTATCTTTTTCTATGTTGAAAGTGAGATGCGTGACTGAAAATATGTTTTGATAAATAAGTCTTAACCAATTGTTGATGAACATTGTCATTTTATTATAATTTTATTTTGGACTTTTTGGCTGAATGTACTCACTTTCTTATCGCAAATCTTGCTTCTCCGAATACATTTCTTTCAGCAGCTTCGAAATTCGTTTTTGCACGTCTTTTTTTTCGTTTTCTATGTCGTTTTTTACTTCGTTGTTTATGTCTTTAAATTTTGAATTATTACTTTTTTTGGCTAGAAAGTCTAGACCGTTGCAATGCAGCGCAATGTTTGGCAAGACACAAAATGGAGGATGATATTATCTTCATATATTAGTGCTCTAACAAAACTGTAATCACGTAATGGATTTTCAATCTACTGTAAACCAGTTGTATCAATCAAACTATATCGAATTTTCTAAATTCCTCGAGTTTTTTAACTCAGCCTGATTCAAACAAATTATTTTATTACCATCCATCAATCTAGTTCAATCGCATAAAAGCTTTTTTCAGTTTATTTGATTTTTGAAATGCATTTTTTTAAATTACAAGGCAGAATTTTATTTGGAGAAAAAATGGATCATGTTTTAAGCAACTACAAGGCTCTTCAATTCATGGGAAATTTAATCTTCAACAAAGTCAAAGCATTGACAAGAAACAAAGTTTTTTACTTCAGCATACCTTTTTTTACTTCAATATACCAATAAATATGTAGTTTTGATTTCGTTGATGTTGATACGAAATAATTTCCTGCCAATTGTTGATATTTTTTATGAACAAATACTTGTTTTTTCAAGTGTACAGTATACTATTTAAAAAAAATAACTTTCGTGTCATACAGTTATTGCTAGATACTTTAAGACATACTTGAAACTATCTTCAATTCGTCCGCACAAAAAGGTATATAACCCCTTAAGAGAAAGAATTGCAATTTTTCATCTCATTCTTATATTTTGGTATTCATTAGGCAAAATGTAGGAAAATTATGAATACAGGTTATTTGGTTTTTTTGATCAAATTCTGAGTTATTAGGGAGGAAATTTCTTTTGAAGAAGAGGAGGGGGATTACCACAAATTTTGTTGAATTTATAGTTCTAGTAATTTTATTCGTAGAATTTGGTAAGATGGAATTTGAAGTTTTGAAATTCCGCGTTCCAGAATTCATGCTTATAAAATTTTTCGTTCCAGGGTTTACTACAAGTCTGTAATTTTTAGTCATAGAACTTTAAAGTAATTAATTCAAGATTCCAAGCTCAAATACCATCTTGTATTGTATAAAATTTTGAATGTAATTTCTTAATGGCAGACATTCGACTCCATATTATTATCATTTTTGAATTGCAAAACCCTTAAAATGTTCCAATGCACAAAAGAATAAAATACCAGATTGAAATCAAACAGCACTCCCTGACTCTCAAACAGTCATACCATTCCCAATTTTCATTGAAAAATCACTGTCTTCAATGACCTGCCACCACTGATTCATCAACGAACAAGTTCTAATCACCACTGATTAACACGGCAAACCCAATCCCACTGAATCAGGACGAATGGCAATACATAGTAAATAATGATTCATCCCCTTACCTCAGTTACTCTAGGACCCCACATTGCTTATTTACCTATGTGTTTACTTTCATTGAAGTCCTCCGGAATGTTCCTGGTCAAGACAGCGTAATACGTGCAAACGACGATGAGAATAATGGGGTAGGCGAAGGCGACCATGTAACTGGCGTCGATGTGGCTCTTGCAAACGAGGAGATTGTCTCCCTGGGTCGGGTAATGGTGCATCGCCTTGGGGGGATCGATTGCCGTCCAAATGGCGACGATGAGTATTTGCGCGCTAACGAGGCCCGAGCAAATGATAAATTGCGAGTGCGGCGAGATGAAGGATGCGCCTTTGGCGCCCGCGTTGAAAATACGGCAGATTCTGTTCGTCTTCGTGAGAAGCGCCGCGTAAACCACCGTGAAACACAAACCTACCAAGAATCTGCAACACCATGCAAAGACATGGCATGAACGAATTACGATATCCGGAACTTGGATGATTTCCCTGCATGCCATAGGTGATGGTTTTTATCGAAAATGGATATAGTAGTTTTAGCTTCGTAGATGAGAAAAAGAACCTTTTAGTTACAGATGATATTCACTTTCCCAGTCAAACAATTACACAGGTTTGCAAATAATGGGTTTAGGTTTGTTGTTGAAAAGCTACGGCTCGTTTCCGGGTTATTTTTCCCGTAGAATCCGAATCCCAACTCAGAGTTCGTCAGGATTTTGAGATATTTGAGGTTATGTTTTCTCGTCTTTTTCGTTAATGCCGTTTACATTTACTCTTTGGGGCTTACGATTTTAGACTCGAAAATTTATCTTGAATATTCGCGCTCGAGGGTTGATGGTCTGTGAATAAAAACTTACCGTTCCGTAAAACTTAATATCGGAAACTGAAATTTCATATCCGGGGTTTTACAATCGTCAAGTATTTCACGTAAAAAAACTATAATTTATTGCTCGAGGAGATGGATTTGAAATACAGGATGAAAACTCACTTAATAGCAATAAATAGTATAAATTTTTTTTATTCCGGTCTATCGTTTCGATTTTTTTTTAAATCAGTGAAGGTTGATTATACTTTTTAATAAGCGACCTAAAAAAGCCTTCAAGCACACATTTTCTGGGGAAAAAGGAATGTTAAAATTTTACCTTCGCTTGCTCAGATCATCTACCTTGAATTTTTAGTAATAAAAAAATTTTCAAAACCAGAGTCCAAATAAATCTTTTTATCATAATTTTTATTGAATATAAGGGAAGACTTTATCTTCATAGAGAGGCTTCTTGATATTATTTAACAATAAGTCTTTTATCGTTTTTCCAACTTCGGATCATAAACGAAAATAAGTAAGTGAACATTGGATCGAATGGTTTTGGGATTGTTCGTGAAAAACCGACATCATACTTGGAAAAATAAATCTGTTGGATTCAGTAAATCGAATAAAAAAAACCGAAAAAAAAATTGAATTACTCTCAAATATAAGTTGAAGATATGAAACTTTAACTGTTATGATCTGTTGTTAATTCACTTCAATAAACTAGTTTTAGCTCTTAGTGAATATTTGTCGGCGCTTTAAATTTTCTACTTAATGTGTACACTAAGACTGTTATCACTTTTTCCCTGATTGATACTTTTCTAATCTTTCAATGTGTCTCAAAAAACTCTCGAGTACAGAAAATCAGATACCCATATTATTTTCCCTGTAAATTTCAGGACGCCATTTTAAAACAGCCATACTGGAAATGGAAATGTCATTTAAGCGACCTCGTATTCGTAATCAGCAACTCCGAAATTAAATTTTCGAGTGTAAAATGGTAAGCCCCAAAGAGTAAATGTAAACGACATTAACGAAAAAGACGAGAAAATTCTCTTGCGCTCTGTACATAACCTCAAAAGGAGCGAAAAACTCCATTTTTCGAGCACATAACCTCAAATATCTCAAAATCCTGACGTGATAGGCAAATTCTGAGTTCGGATTCGGATTCTACGGGAAAATTTACTATGGAAACGACCCATAGCTTTTCAACAACAAAACCTTGTAGACCTGTGTTATTTATTACATGGATTTCTTTATATATTTATTGGCATATTGAAGTAAAAAAAGGTATGCTGAAGTAGAAATTTTTTTTTCTTATCAATGCTTGACTATGTTGAAGATTGAATTTTCCATCAACTGAAGAGCTTCGTAGTTGATCAAAATATCAAATATTTGTTCTTCAAATATCATTCTGCCTTGTTACTTTAACAAATGCATTTTATTAATGTAACAAACCGAAAACCTAGCTTTTATGTGATTGAACTAGATTGATGGATAGTTATGAAATTATTTGTTTGAACAAGGCTGGGTTTGAAAACTCTAGGGATTTTGAAAATTCGATATAGTTTGATTAATACAACTCGTTTTTACAGTAGATTGCACCCTGTGGAACAACATTTGGGTTTTGTCAGATCCCAACATTTTTTTTAATGCAAGAGGTTGGTACAGGTCACTGAAATACGTATGCAAAAAGATTTTTAAATTCATAGTAAAATTTGCGAATCATAAATATGCGAAGGTATGGTAATGCAAAAAACTTATTTTTCATCTTATTCTAAAAATTAAAAAACAATTTTTTCCGCCTTTTGATGCAGAATTCAAAAATGCTTACGAAATCGCGATCGCATTAATACTTCAATGCGCGAATTCCCTCATGAAATTTATTTTTTTCTTGTCATTTGTCTCGGATTCATTGACTCGTGATTTATTTGTCTGAAAATGCTATACTTTTTTTTTCCTTCATTTTTCGAGAAGCGTGAAGATCTATTTCCTTTACCATCATTTAGGCATCTTTTATCGTCATCTAGCCCATTGGGCCCTAGAAATTATTCGATTCGGATTAAAAGGAAAGAATGAAGAGTATAAAAATAAATTCCGTCAGGAAACTCGCGCATAGAAATATTTATGCGATCGCGATGTTGTAAAGATTTTCGAATTCTGTGTGAAAAAATAGAAAAAACTGTTTTTTAATTTTTAACAACGCACGGAAGATGAAGAATCTAGATTTTTTACATTTTTAAGTCCGTAAACATTTTTAATTCGCGAATTGCGCTATGCATTTCAAAATCCTTCTGCACGCGTATTTCGGTGACCAATACCAACATGTTGCATGTAATTTTTACAGTGGGATTTTTTTTGTTCCACAGTGTTGTGAATCCATTACCTTATTACAATTTTGTGCATTATTTTCGAGTAAACTAAAATACGAAGTCATTGAAAATTTCTGAAATAGAAGTTTTGAGTAATGTTTTTACATTGGAAACTTTTAACAGTCAATTTATTCGATTCATAAACTAAATTAGTAAAAGTTGTCATCATTTTGGAAAATCGCTGAAAACTATTCAGCATATACACAATTTTATATGAAATTCCATGCATTTTCCTGAAGTTGGAGGTAATTTAGAAAAAAATAACACAAAAATATTCCTAATTTTCTTACAAGATTTTGGACTTAGAGTCTGTACAAATATAGTTTCTTTTATCTTTCATTATGTAAAATTATATTGTGAAAAGTTCAATGTTTTTTCAACTTTCATCGTCACAAAGATTCTAAAGATATTTTGCAGATTCATTTTTTCTTCTTCTTTCCAAAATTATATTAAATTTCATTCCAAAATCTTGTAAAAGACAAACCAAAAATTCAATACATAAAAATTTACTTTACTATTTAATGAATTAAAATAAAAAAAAAAAATGACTGAATTTCATATTAAAATAATAAAAAGCAATTCGAAAAAGAGCCTTGAAATTTTTATATGTACCATCTTCAGGATTTCATGACAATCTGTGATGACTTTTTAAAACTTTTCAAATCAAAGAGGAAAAACCAATTTCCTCTTGTTTATAATTTGAAAGTAAGGTTTTGGAAACTTGTTATCTTGTTTATTTAAATCGTTACACTCGAAACTTGTTAAGCATATTCAAGACTTTCAAACTGAAAACATAAAAGTTCAACTTCAATTACAGAAATGTCGCATTCTGTTTGCAGTTGGGACATTTTTTATATTTTTAGCAAGTTTGCAGTTTAACGATTTAGGTAAAGAGAAAATTATAAGTTCTCAAGACCTCGCAGTTTGCAAATAATTAACGACAAGTGTTGCACTTTTAAAGAAAAACTCGAATCCAAGATTCAAAACTTATAAAAGAAAACCCAACCAACTGGCAGAAAATGAGTCTTTTTATGAATTTCGTGAAAGAGCGTTGCAGAACTACATCAAAGTACATGCTGTAATGAGCTCCTTATTCGCTAATAATAAGTGGCGAAATAAGAAATTTGTTCTTATCCTCGTTCAGTAATAGAAATAAATTCTCACCTGTTTCATGTGAGATCAGCAAAACAACTTTTGACCAAATAATCTCAACAAAGTTAGCTGCTAATGAGTAAAGAGAAAACTAAATTTGTCGTTATTTTCTTCATCGAAGAAATACGATACTTCATTAGGTTATCACCAAAATTATTTTCAATGTTTCACCTTTGTACGTTGCAAATGACGTTGGTCGGTTTGAAAACGAAGGCGAAAGTGACGAGGTAGCAAAGAACGATGCCACATAGCAGAACGTAGGTCGATTCTCGTCCCGAAGCTCGCACCACGGGCGTATCGTTTTTTGTTAAAAATACGATAATGATGAAGCCCGTTATCTGGAACGGTCAGATGTTTAAAAATGGAGGGAGCGCCAGGTGCGTTGGCTCCTCGAGAGATCGTTCCCGCACCGAGCTCTTTTTATCTTTAATGCATCCCGGATTTCTCTCACGCCGGGGATGAATAATATACACTCTGGTGTTACTCTTGGGCGCCTTTGTAACTCGAAAAGCCGGCTTTTGATTGCTTATTCAGAGGTATTCTTCAATGAGAATTGTGTTTAGAATTGTCGAGGCGATGGGATTGCGGCGCTGAATGTGAATTAGGGAGGATTCGCGGGGTATTTCGTCGGTAATGACGTCGATTCATGCCCTCTGAATTCGAGGATTTCACTGATTCACAGTGGCTCTTCACTGATGAAAGCATTGAGGGTCTATCAATTTTGAATGGGTGGAAGGGAATTTAGAGCACTTTCGGGAATCAGTGATTAAGGTCAATAATTCATTGTTTTGTGAATTTTGTCTGTTGAATGAGGAGGTACTTGCATGAGGAATGAGGCGTTTTCAATAGTTACAATTTTTGCCGTTGATAGAAGATCACTTTTTGTTATCTTCTCGGTTTTTTATGAATTTATAGGTTATACTACTCCGAGTTTTTTGGACGCGTAGGCAGAGGGGGTTTTCGAGGGTTCAAAATCCTCCTAGAATTAGGATCAAATTTTTATTTCATGTCAAAATAATAAAAATTCAAACAGTTGATAAGAAAAATACAAATTGTAAAAAATAATGCAGGAAAAATGAAATAAGTAGAAATCATCATAAAAGTACTTACTAAAGTATTGAGAAAATAATAAATGGTTTCATGTAAGTACTTAAAGTTAACAATATTTTGGACTCTCAACTATATTAATTCAAAAATAATGATTTTTGCTAAAGAACAATTTTTTCTTCAACGAAATTCTAATCATAAATGTTTGATGAGGATAACGTAGTAAACAAAAATTCGACAAAGTGTTCGAACTTTATGAAATTATGTATATAGGAAAATGGGAATTCACGAAAGTGTTAGAAATCTGGAAAAAACCAGAAAATCTTTGAAATCCTACAAACTCTAAAGAAATAAAAAAAATGAGAGTAGGTTTTCTATCAAAGAATTGTTTTCTAAAAAACCTGAACAATAATCAACTTGAAATTCTACAACATCAATAAAAAAAAATACTTATAGAGGAATACTTATAGGAAATGTATAGATCACAAAAAAACTATGTTAATGTAATTTTCCAAAAAATTTACAAAATTATTGACAATCGATTTTAATTTGAAGCCTAGAAACTCGATTTCTAGAAATGTAGGTACTTTCAAAAAAAATCTTTAAAAAATACACGCGATCTATAAAAATAGAAGAAATAGATACAAAATCTTATAAATACTAAAAAAATTCAAAACTATAAGAAATCTATAAACACTGAAAATCGATATAGATGTAGTTATCTCCAAAATTTGCACAATTATTGAAAATCGGCTAAAATTTGAATTTTACAATATCGAATTCTAGAAATCTACATATATACTTATATAAAATCTAAAAAAACACTCACGATCTTTAAAAATACAAAAAATGCTACAAAATCCTATGGATACTAAAAAAATACGGTAGTACAAGGAATCTATAAAACGCAGAAAACCCATATAAATTTAATTTTTCGGAAATTTATAAAATTACTAAAAATCGATTTAAGCTTGGTTTATAGAATATTAAATTATAGGAATTCTTATTCAAAGACACTCAAAATCGTAAAATATACTAAAAAATCCTTTAGATTTCATGATTTCTAAATAAAACGCAAAAAATCTGAAAATAATTTAACACTTGAAAATAATGTAAAAATGATTTTCTGACAAATTTATAAAAGTTCCAGAGCATACAGTTCTAGAAACCTATGTATAAATTCATAAATATAATAAAAACCTTCTTATTTGGCTTGAATACTGAAAAATAAATATAAAAATTCGAAAAGTATTGGAAATCTGAGTGAAAGATACTGTTATTTAAAAAAATGATTTAAAATACTCAAGGTCGTTGAAATTTGCAAAACAATAGCACCAAATACTAAAAATCTATAAAAACGCCAGAAAATATAACAAAATTTTATAAAAATATATTCAATATGATTCCGAAGGTCCATAAAATACTAAAAATCTTTTACGTATACTTTTCTCTAAGATCTAGAAATATATTGATAATTTTTGAGAACTTTCATTTCTAGAGTATTAAATCCTAGAAAGCTATATAAAAAATCGTTATATTTTATTTGAAAATCTTTCAAGTTTATATTTATAAAGGAACAAAAAATTGTGAAAAATGTCGAAAATATTAGAAAGAAAAATTTGATCCTCAGTAACTTGCATGAAAATCACAGAAATCTAATCCTTTTTTACAAAAATGAAAAAATGCACTGCTCTGGACTTCATGAGTCGTATAACTTTCGAATCCTGAAATCCGAAAAATTGACATCCAGAAGAAAATATTGCTTTTCGAAAAACACCTCCTGAAAATTTTTTCTGCCAACACCCCTGCCAACCATATATTAAGCCCATTTTCCACTTTCTGGCAGGAATAAAAGTACTACTCCACAAGTTTGTGCTGCACCATACATAATAAGTACAAGTCAGATGAGGCGAAGATTAGGCAGAACTTCCAATTCAATGTTTTCCGAATATTTTTCCACTGGTTTTGAAACATCAAACCTAGGATTGTCATGAATCAAAATGACCTTATTGCATTTTCCACGATATTCCGAATGATTCTGAATTTTTGGATCTTTCCCATAGCATGTGAACATTTCGGAACGGTTGATTCATCAATTTCAAATACTTTGATCAACTTTTCTTTGGATCTTGTCGATCTTTGCAATTCAGCATATTCAAATTGTTTCGAAGGTCTTGAACGATTCTTGCTCTTGAAGTTAAAATCACCACTTGTGAACCGTCTTAACCTAAATTGACAGATTGGTATACTTACAAAATGTTCACCATAAACTTCCAAAACCATTCGAACTGTCTATCTCTTTCCGCTCCAAGTAATAACTAAAACTTTCCACAAATGATGAGAATTTTCTTCAAATCTCAATATTTTTGAAGCGATGGCAAGCTGTTTCAGGCAGTTTCAGGGTTATTGTTGTACTGAATATTAATGACATATGTCTACCCTCCAAATAAGCCATAGTAGCTATCTTTTTCAAAAATATGAGTTTGCAATGTCTAGGCAAACGCTTTATTCCAAATGCAAGTCCTATCACAACTTCATATAATCAGGAAATGTACTCATCAGGAAATTTTTCAAAATGTACTTGTATTGTTGGGTGTTTCAGAAAGTATTCCTATCGGTAAAAATGGACTATCTTACTTTTAGTGAATTCTGTGACTAAAATTTAATCAGTGCATCGTATTTTTTCCCCCTTGATTTCGTTCTTCTTCAGCTGAAATTTCATGATTCCGTAACCCCGCCCATGTCACCGACATAAGAATGCAGGTCGAAGAAACAAACTCACCAATATCCCGGTCCCCGAAAAAGCCATTGCCCCAATAGCGTAGCCACTTTCTGCCCTCAAAAATTCCTCCGGAATTTCCCGACACTCGGAATGAGTTTCGTCCGGCCTAGTTCCCAATTCGCATTTCGTGCATCGCGTTTCATCTTCGAGATCCCGAATCTAACGACAAAATTACGGAGGATTCCCAGGCATATCACTTTTATTATCATGTTTGTTCCAGATGTCGCAAGATAATGAAGGCAAGTTTCATGGGAAATGAAAATTCACTTATTTGATTTAAAATCGGAAAGAAGCCGTGATATTGACATTCAAAGCTGAACAATCAGCGCTCTTGACCGCGTCCTAATCCTGACGATTAAACTTGAATAGTTCATAGCTTTTGTAGCTTTCATTTCTGGAAAGTGCAGATGAAGAATTTTTGTCTTCTTTTTCATCAAAGGAATCGTTGTTTTTGTGATTCTTGACATTTTTTCTATTTTGTTGAATATTGCAAGTTTTTTTTTGTTCTATCTTTTTGTTCGGATACTTTTTATGAAATGACGATTGTGTGTAAATGAGTTATGCCCAAGTTTCGTGACGTGCTTACGTGGTAGTGGGTGCAATTCGAGCAGTGCCAACAGCAACTATCGCTCTCGGTGTATTTTTTCGCTTGCCCGGCTGCGCAAGGCAGCGAGCACACGCTCTCGGGCATTTCTTGTTGCTCCAGCCGAAACTGCACTTCTGCGTATGAAAACGAGCGCCCTGAATTACGGTTATTCCGAGATCGCGGTAAACGCTTTTCCCGAGTTTCCTCTTTTCGCACTTTCCCGCGTTACAACAGCGAAAATGTGGGTCGTTTCACGTTGAATTTTCGTATTTTTTCTTCCAACATGTGCCATTTTGATTATGAGATATGTTGATTTTTAGTTTCTTGGGAGTTTTTTGCGTTCCTGGGGTTCCATTGGAATGAAGAAAAGTTTTTTCAGGATGTAACTGGTGTTGCAGGAAAATTGAATTGAAAATTATGGTCATTTTAATGGATTTTGAATTTTGTATTTCAAATTAGTAACTTCGTATTGGCAGTGATTTTGATATGACATTTTTTTAGATTGTTTTTGATAATTTTGTTAAATCAGAGTTAATAGCGAGCACTTGCTTTTGTAACCTATTTTCGCGGATGATTATCGGAAAAATCGTCATAATTATCATTGATAATGAATCTATATACTTTCCAAGATTTTTTATGAGAAACTTCAGGAATATTGAAATGAACAGTATTCACAAAATTACTTGGGTTTTCGCTGAAAATTAACAAAGTTTTTCAATTTTTTTAAATTTTCATCTACTGTCGTCCGAATTTTCAGAAATTTTTTGTTTCTGAAAATTTTCAAATTTCAAAATATGGTACAAATATTTGAAAAATGTCTGGATTTTCTTAAAATTTGTCCAATAAACTAAGATTCTTCGTGATTTATCAATGCTTCACGATTTCACGAAATTTTCAAAAAAAAAAAAAAAATTACATGCCTCTTTGAAAATATTACGGCATTAAATATAATCTACAAATTCTTCAACGTTTCTGATATTGTACTGAATTTTCAAATTTGTGGAAATTCCTGACGGTCTTTACGATTTTCGATGTTTATAATTTGTGAAAATTTGCGATATTTCGAACATGAGACGAAACATTTTAAACTATATTTTGTATTTAAAACTTCAGGAACATTGTAATGAACATTATTCAAATATTACTCAAGTTTTTGCTAAAAATTAACAAAGTTTTTCAATTTTCTTATTTTTATTTGCTATCATCCAAATTTTCAGAAATTTTTTGTTTTTCAAAATTTTTAAATTTTTTAACATGATAAAAATATTTGAAAAATGTCTGGATTTTCTGAAAATTTGTCGAATAAATTATTCGTCATTTATAATCCCTCACCATTTCACTAAATTTTCACAAAAAAAAAAAAGGAAATATCATGCCTCTTTGAAAATAATATGGCAATAAATATAATTTAAAAATTCTTCAGCATTTTCTGACATTGTACTAAATTTTCAAATTTCAAGAAATTCCTGACGGTCTATACGATTTTCGATGCTTATAATTTGTGAAAATTTGCGATATTTCGAACATAAGACGAAACATTTAAAACTATATTTTGTATTTAAAACTTCAGGAACATTTTGATTAAAATTATTTATAAAATTACCCAAGTTTTTGTTTCAACAAAGTTTTTTACTTTTCTTATTTTTATTTGATATCGTCTAAACTTTCAAAAATTTGTTTGTTGTTCAAAATTTTTAGATTTCAAAATATGATACAAATATTCTATATAACTATACAAGTTTTATGAAATTATGCTTGTTTGTCAAAATTTTCCGTAATTTAAAAAACTTTATACATTATTCATTTTCTTATTAGAAAAAAATAAAAAAATTATCAGCCACACTTGAATACAAAAAGATAATGAACACTATGTATAAAATTTACAGAGATTTTCTGATATTCTACAAACTTTTCGACTTTAATTATTGAAAATCTATAAAGTTCACAATGCGCTCGAATTTTCCGAAATATTCGAAATATCAACCTTTTATAAAAATTATTTTAAATATTATCAGTTATCATAAGTAATTCATGTTATGCATATTAATTTTCATTGTTCATAAAATTTTTTTTTTATATTGCTGATCATAATTTTTGCTCTTAATAATATTCATATTTGCAATTTTTGGATTGATTATTTTATTCTTATATTATGAGATATCGTATAATGTTGTGTATTAAACAATAATTGAATAATATATTGTTATGTATATTCATGTATTTCACAACTTAAATTTATCTTCACTAACATAACTTCTTGTTCATGACTCAATTTTTTCATGTTTTTCAAAACATTGATATGATTTTAATCACACCTGTCATTAAACACACTAAAATTTCACATGCGGCGTAATGGCCGAATTTTTTCATCCGTAGAGGCATTGAGCGAAAATGTTTGCTTTCTACTTTTGACACGAGTTCTAAAGAAAACCGAGAGAAAAAGGAAAAAATTTACCTCCCGCAAACACAAATAGTAGTTCAGTCTACTTTCTGTTGCGCAAAGCTGAGTAAAAGGTGCATGACTTGCTTTGAATTTCGTTTCCAGAATAAAAAAGTAATCCTTTGAATCAAGCGTTGTGAGGAAAAGGAAAAGTCTCAACAATATCTTAAGAAATTACGTGCTTGGGAAATTATTTTTCAAAGCAGCGCAACTTTCAACATTGCGACTGCGATCAATATTTTGATTGTTCTTTTTTGCTATGAGAATCATACTGTTGAATTTTAATGACGATCCGTTTTTTTATTTGAAGGAAAGAAGTAGTTCTATGTTATCAAGAATTTTTTTGAATTTCATAATGAGATATGTTTTTTTTTTCCATTTGTTGCATTCAATTTCGAGTTTCAAAAATGTTTTGTGAGGTGAGGAAAGAAAGTATTTCACGTGAAATAACCCTCATATTCGCGAAACGGAAAATGGTGAACATGACGAGGCATAAAAATGTAACTCTGTGGAATTACATTCGGAGATTTCGCTTACCCGACATGTTCAAAAGTAGCTTCCCATTTAGATATTCCCCAACCCGGATCCACTCGTATTTCCCCGCGGACATTTGCTTGAAGTGAATGATATTGTACCTCGCGGGTCCATCGCCATTTTTGTCGAATTGGAAATTATCACCGCTGAAACCTTCCAAAAAAACCAAAAAAAAAAGATACGTGACTTTGACAGTAAATATACATATATATGGTATTACTTATTTTTGTTTAGGGTTATTGTAAAGTGAACTTTTTTCGTTCAGGATGCAAAAAAATTTGAATCTTACGAAATGAACGAAAATTCTGCTAGCTCGATCAACTTTTTTCAGTGAGTATAAAAAAATAGAAAATGTTCAATACTTGAATTCATTTAATTACTAGAAAGTGAAACTACGTTTTATGAACTTTGAAAAGTATGAAGAGTATGTATCAAAAATGTACACTCAGAGAAATTCTTTTACTACTTTGAAAATGTGTAAACGGGTGATTTTCGAAAGGGAGAAGGATCTAAATTCTCACTATGAAAGGCTATTGAGATTGATTTTGAAAGTGATTTTTCTTTTTCACGTTTTCAATTTGGGCTACAGAAATGCATTCAGGTTTGTAATAGGAGAGTCACTGCATTTTGTTGGTGCAGAGGTGGAAGAGGTAAACAACATTTCGATATTCTTCGCTTTATTTAATGCCTTCATGTGGTTGGAAGTTGAAAGGAAAACGCGTTTCAAATCGACATGGTTGTTCATAAAATGCAGTGGTCTTTGGCATTGGAAGGGATTCCCTTTAACAAATTTTTGAAAGGAAATCGCTTTCAATTGTACGCATGAGTTTTCTGAGTTTAGGAAACACGTGACCAAAAGTAACAATTTACTTGAAATGGTATAAAATTATAGCAAACTTAGTGAATAAATTTTAGAAATCTCTATAGTAATCGATTGAAATACCAGAAAATACTACTACATTTCACAAATTTTGAAAAATATGAAAAAAAGCCTTATGTATTAGCGATATATAAACACTTAATCAAATTTTCTCGAAAAATATATGAAAATTTCAATAATCTAGAACATTTATAATCCCAATGGATTGAATTTTTAGAAATATGTGGAGTGTTTCATGAAAATACTTGAAATCTAGAAAAATACTAGAAAGTGGTAGAAAATACTAATACATACGTTTTATATAAATTCTGGGAAATACGACAGGCTCAAAAAATATTAGCAATCTATAAAAGCTAAACAACCCTGTTATATTTATTTTCTTGAAAAATTTATGAAAGATCTAAAATCTAGAAAATTTTTAGTCCAAGAGCAACGAATTCGACGAATTTGTGAAGCGATTCATAAAAATATCGAAAATCTAGAAAAATACCGGAAAATAGAAAGACCTTTCATAAATTCTTAAAAATATATAAGTAAAAAAAATATCAGGAATCTATTAATCCTTGAGATCTATGTGATTGATTTTTTCGTTGAATCTTCAAAAATACATAAATTATGGAAAAAGTTCATTCTAAGAAAGTCTTATTTTACGAATCTGTAAAGTGGTCCATAAAAATACCGAAAATCTTCGAAAACACGGAAAAATTCTGCAAAATTTTATAAATATTTAAAATTCCGACATTAACTAGAAATATTAAAAATTTATCGAAAACTATTTTTACAGTAGTGTTGTTCATTCATAAATTTATTCAAATTCTCAAGATCTAAAGAATTGTGAATTCTTTTATTCAAATTCAGGAAATCTGTCGAGAAATCCACGAAAACACTAAAAATCTAGAAAAAGAAATTAAAAAATAATATACAAATAACAACGAATACTTGACTTTACGAGAAAAAAAAGTATTACGAATTTATTAAATACTTTTGATTTCTATTCAAAAATATATTGAAATATTCAAAATCAACAAATCTTTTAAGTTCAAAGCAAAAAATTTTACAAATCTATGAACACTCAAGATCTTATTTCGTTCGATAAAATTTGGGCAAAGACCTTAAAAATATTTGAAGTCTGAAAAAATACTAAAATATTTTATGAAAATGTATCAATACTTTAAATTACAAGAGAGACTAGAAATATAAAAATTCATAGAATACATACTATCAATTTTCGTATAGTTATGCATTCGAAAATTCATTAAAATACTAAAAATCTATGAAACTACTTATTCTAGAGCATCACATTTTTTAAATTCAGGAACATTCAAGATCTTTTTTTTTATAATTATCTTGACAATCTATAAGAATGCCTGGAAACCAGAAAATTTTGAATCCTTGAACATTGAATTCTAGAAATTTGTAGATTCCATCTACAATATTTTCATGAATTGTATCCATGAAAATATATCAAGTCCAGAAAAATACTAGGAAAATCTATAAAATTTTTGAAATACTGTACATTTTACATAGTAATTTTTACAAAAAACCACATAAGCACTTATAATCTAAATTTTAAATTCTAGAGCACTATATACTACGAATATATATTTTTTCGAAAACTTTGAAGTTATGTTTTCCCAAAACTCTGTAAAAATGCTTAAAACCTAGAAAACTTCGAGTCCTAGAGCATGAAAATCCAGAAAACTGTGGAGCAATTTATAAAACATACTAGAAATTTATAAATAAACTAAAAAATCCTACTTAGCTTCAATAAAACTTGGAAGAATGAAAACAACTTAAAATACTGAAAATTTATATAACAATTTTTATTTTTGTAGTATTTATTTGAGGAATTGGAAACTGAACACAAAATTCTATTAGTATTTATTTTATTGAATTAGATTCTAGAAACATTTATTTTTTTAAGACTTTGTAACTATACTTTTCTCAAAACTCTAAAGAAAATGCTTTAAACTTGGAAAATTTCGAATACGAGAGCATGAAACTCTAGAAGTCTGTGAAGCGATTGAGAAAAATACTAGAAATTGATAAAAAAAAAAAACTACATAAGTTTCAAAACTCGTATAATAATGGAAGTAATTAAAAATATCGAAAACTTGTAAAATTATTTAAATTTCTGTCGTTTGTTTTTGAAGATTTAAAAAATCAAGTTAAAATCTTCAGAATATTATATTTTAGAGCATTAGATTCGATATTATGTCTGGCAATCAATAAAAATACAAAAATTCTAAGTAAATGCTTGATGACCATGTAAAAATTCCATAAAAAAAAAATCCTTCAATTATTTGCAGTCCATAGAATACCATAAATCTATGTAAGCATTATAATTCCCAAAATATTTAAAAATATTGGAAATTCATAAAACTTCGAATTCTTCTTCCAAGGCATTTAAATCCATTAAGATGTCCAACTTGGCAGATTTAGAAAGTTATTTCTAAATAACAGAATTTGCAATAACATGTGCAATACTTTTACATTTATATTATTACATTCTAAAGAAAATTGATTTTTATCACAGTGTGTATCTATTTGTCACAAAAGCAACCTTTTATCCCAAAAACTACATTCAAATCCAAACAATCATCTTATTACATTCACCATCAAGAAAACTTTCCTCCATTTTACTTCAGTTTTTGCAGGCCATAAAAAAGTTTAAAAGCAAATTCTTAGATAGGGCTCGTGGCGCTCGGGAAATGAAATTTTTTATTCGCGAAACCTGGGAGGAAAATTTCTGGGACATAAATATGAAACGTTGAATGCGAAAGTGTCATTCGGGCTTACCCACGAACTCCACGGTTCTGAGATACTTGAGAAGTTGCGTTCCGTTTATAGGTTTCATGGCTGAGCATAGGCCGGATTTCCCTTGGCAAAGTTCGGCGTGCATGTTTCTGCATCAGGATTTGAAGGGATTCGCATTTTTCATGGGAAATCGTGACCAGAAAACAACTCACAAGAGCTCGAAACACACAAGTTGAGCGAAAAAAATAACGGCGTGATAAATTCGTCGCGCCACAGCCATTAATTTTTTTTTTTGTGACATCTGGAGCCATTTTGGCGGATATCGTTTTCAACGAAATGACCTGTTACGAGGTTACATCGTGTAAAAAAAAACGTGATGGCTTTTCCAGCATTGATTGGGATTTATCTTGTCGTTCTTTTTTCTCTTCAACTTGCGAATTTGGTCCATTTGAGTCTTTATATTGTGTTCTAGGAAGTTTAATGTTGTAATTTTGTTATAACTTTTAACCTGAAAGCATGGGCAAAGCTCATGACCGCGTCAGACACAAATTGGAGTTGATCTTCGAAGGTTGTGTTTTCCTTCATCAAACGAAGTCCCGCGGGGCAGCTCCTGTCGTACTTCTTGTTGTATGGAGTTTCAGTTGAATTCGGGTATCGACATTGAAAATGATCCTCCCAAAATTCTAGAAGAAGGGAAAAGTGAAGAAAAAGTTAGTTGCCAAAGATTGAAGGAACGTTCTTTTTTTTGGGTGAGCAGTAATTGTTCATTATCATATATTTATTCAAAATATGCATCAACTATTTGTTTTTTATTTTTATTAAAATATGAAGCAAAGGAAAAAAAATGGGGAGTTCGAAAAAATCTGAATGACTTGAACAAAAAAAAATTATCATAAATTTCCGAGGAGTTTGTATTAGTTTATAAAATTTTAAAAATATCGGAATGTAAAGATTTAAAATTTGATGATCGTTCGATAATTTGAAAATATTTGTAGGATGTCAGGCACTGCTCGTAAATTTCGTCATTGTGTTCATTATAATTTTTACAAATGTACATGATTTCGTTTTTAACTGGGAATAAATATTAAAAAAAAAAACTTGCGGATCATTGAAAATACAGAAAATCTTGATGGATCGGAGAAAGTTTGTATTACTTGAAAAATAGACGATTTGAAAGGCGTAAAAATGATTTAAAAATTCACTGTGGGTGAAAAAAACTTAGATCAAATTCAGAATTTTTGAATAGTTTGTGTTAAGCTTGAAATATCGAAAATTTAGCTGAGGTAAGAAAAGATAAAAAGACAATCGGTTTGGGATAAAAAGATAATCGATATAAGATAAAAAAGTCGAGATTAGATGAGATAAAAAGATGATCAAGTTCAAATAAAAATATAATTAAGATAAGATAAAAAGATCACCGATATGAGATAAAAAGATAATCGAGATAATCCAAGATAAAGAGATCATCAGGAAGAGATAAAAATAAAATCGGAATAAGATGAAAAGATAATCGGAATAAGATGAGAAGATAATCTAGATAAGATAAAAATAGGATATAAGAGTTCAGATATCGAGATAATTTGAAATGAAAAGATAATCGATTTCAGATAAAAGATAATCAGAATGAGATAAAAAGATAATCCAGATAAGATAGAAAGATACTCGAGATAAAAAGATAATCGTGACGAGATAAAAAGATAACCGTGTTCAGATAAAAAATAATCAGAATGAGATAAAAAGATAATCCAGATAAGATAAAAAGATACTCGAGATAAAAAGATAACTGTGCCCCGATAAAAAGATAACCAAGTTCAGATAAAAGATTATCAGAATGAGATAAAAAGATAATCCAGATAAGATAAAAAGATACTCGAGATAAAAAGATAATCATGGCGAGATAAAAAGATAACCATGTTCAGATAAAAGATAATCTGAATGAGATAAAAAGATAATCCAGATTAGATAAAAAGATACTCGAGATAAAAAGATAACAATGACGAGATAAAAAGATAACCAAGTTCAGATAAAAGATAATCAGAATGAGATAAAAAGATAATCTAGATAAGATAAAAAGATACTTGAGATGAGAAGATAACCGTGACGAGATAAAAAGATAACCAAGTTCAGATAAAAGGTAATCAGAATGAGATAAAAAGATAATCCAGATAAGATTAAAAGATACTCGAGATAAAAAGATAACCGTGACGAGATAAAAAGATAACCAAGTTCAGATAAAAGATAATCTGAATGAGATAAAAAGATAATCCAGATTAGATAAAAAGATACTCGAGATAAAAAGATAACCGTGACGAGATAAAAAGATAACCAAGTTCAGATAAAAGATAATCAGAATGAGATAAAAAGATAATCCAGATTAGATAAAAAGATACTCGAGATAAAAAGATAACCGTGACGAGATAAAAAGATAACCAAGTTCAGATAAAAGATAATCAGAATGAGATAAAAAGATAATCCAGATTAGATAAAAAGATACTCGAGATAAAAAGATAACTGTGACCAGATAAAAAGATAACCAAGTTCAGATAAAAGATAATCAAGATAGGATAAAAAGATACTCGAGATAAAAAGATAATCGTGACAAGATAAAAAGATAACCATGTTAAGATAAAAGATAATCAGAATGAGATAAAAAGATAATCAAGTATTGATAAAAGTTAATCAAGTTCAGATAAAAGATAATCAGAATGAGATAAAAATATAGTCAGGATAAGATAAAAGATAATCGTGATGAGATAAAAATATAAGATACGATAAAAAGATAATCGAGATAAGATAGAAAGATAATCGAAATAATATTTAGGATGTTTGATATAGTTACTGACATGTTCGAAGTTTTAGAAATTTTACAAAATTGGTGGAATTTCAGAAAATGTTCATTTAGTCGATACATTGTGTTCATGAGATTTGTTCGAAAATAACATATTGATATTTTTTTATCTTATAATATATATAAAAAAAAAAAAAGTTTACCTCATAATGTATGCATCATATATAAATTTAAAAAATTCGTAAAATTTCAGAGCATTTTCCTGAATCTTGTATTTTGTTTATTGTCATATCTGTTTACAATCATCATATATATTTACATGATAAGCTCTTTTTTGAAAATCTCAAAACATTGAAGATAGTAAAAAGTACGTAAAATTTCAATTATTTAGACAAATTTTTACTGTCTTCGTGTTTACAGTTCCAAAAATTTCACAAAGTAAAAACATTTCAAATTTTAAAGATTGTCAATAATTTTTCCGAATTAGAAAAACTTGTAGAAGTTTAGGTTTATCGATTATGGCAAATTCTAACAATTTCGTAAAACTAACAGAAACAGTGTCATATCCTTAGAATATAATAATCTGCTTAATTATATTTGTTAAAAATTTTTGTCCGACGTCTTTTTAACGTCAGTATTTCTCTTTTTAGTTTCACATTACATTTAACTGGCTTATGAAATGTTTTCTCCATTCCCTGCTCAACATTTTTTCTCCTCCGCAACCCTTTAAAGTTGTTCAATTTCCAGTTTAGATCGGAAACTTCTTTTTCTATTGATTAACTGTTCCAAGTCAGAAGGTAAACTTTTTACTGAAAAAGCGGACATTTTCACATGTTGAACGTGATCAACGAAGCGAAGCGCAGCGCACGGAAGTCAATCGCTCACTGCGCGAAGCTCGAAATCGAAAGAAAGTACAGATGAAAAGGCAGAAAAAGAGCTGCGAGGAACGAGATATGGCTCCAACCTATCGGCAAAATGAATTTCTCCGGAGTTCAGGCTTTTTGTTATCACCAAAACCGTTTCTCGAAAACAATCACTATCTCACAAACGTGTCAACGTAAAGTCTGTTGAAATCGCAATCCAAACAAAAGTTCCCAAAATGGTAAAAAACGAAATACTCAGTCATTTTCATGTGTCTTTCGGAGATAAACGTTTTCGGAAATGACTATCGAGAAAATTGGGAAAAGAATGTTGATGATTATTGTTTTTTAAAGAATTTTTGGGGTCTTGTTTCTGGGAGAATTTATTTATTGAAGGGATAAGTAATTAAGAACTCACCAACGAACCACGGGTTTCTCTTGTTACTTTCGACCGTCAAATCCAGGAAGTACCTCTCGAAATTCCGTATTGGATTGGCTTGGGGCTGGACCGATAACGTGCCTTCGACTTGCGCCTCGTTTCCGTAACTCACCAACTTCCTCGCGCTCCACCCGTCACTCCCGATCCACGAAAACGCGCCCGTCGCGTTGCATCGCTTAACAGCCCTCATAACTCCCGCAACTTCTTGATCCGAGCCAAAAATTATGCAGCCTGCAAAATCTCGCGTTTCGTATACTGTCTCGGGACTTTTCGCTTGTTGCTAAATATGATTCGGAAGTTGAGAATTCTTCCTTTAATATCTTTTCAGAAGATATTAAAGGGGTTTAATACCTTCTTGTGCGGACGAATTGAGGATGGTTTGAAGCGACTTTTGAGATATGTAGCAATAACGCTATGTCGTAAAAGTTATGGTTTTTTAATAGTGTATTGTTCACTTGGAAAAACAAGTATTTGTTTATACAAAAATATCAACTATTGGCGGAGTTATGGCAAAAAATTTCATTGGTCTAGGAATATATCTAGTTCTTGAACGATCCCTTTTTAAAGAAAAGTTTTTATTTTGCAGATAAGAATTTTTTAATAAAATTTTCAGAGCTCAAAAAATCGAAATTTCGGGGTACACGCTCTTTTCTTTTTCTATCTTTCAAGAACTAGATACATTCCTAGACTGATGAAATTTTTTGGATTTTCTAATTTAACTTGACCTGTTCGACTTGGATCGTGGTCACTGCAAGCCTCTTGAATAAAAAAGTTGTTTCGGGGAAAGAGCCATAACTCCGCCAATTGTTGATATTTTTTTATGATCAAACACTTGTTTTTTCAAGTGGATAGTGCACCTTGAAAAAACAATAACTTTGGTATCATAACAATATTGCTACATACTTAAAAGATACTCCAAACCAAATACTCAATTCGTCCGCCAAAAAAGGTATATATAACTCCGTAAATGATTGAACACCTAAATTTGAATCCTTATAATTTTACATGTATGATTCATTAGACAGTTTGAGAAGATATTAGGTAAAATAATTAAGAGAATTAATAAATTTGTCACAATTGTGGATTGTTGGCTCATGAAGAAGTGTTGAAAATTGAGATAATGAAAATTATAACAAGAAGATGAAGTTAGAGTTAACGATGTTGGAAAGTTTTTTTTGTGAATGGAAGGATAAATTTTAAAGTCAAAGGGGTCGATTTAATGTATGCAGAAACGTATTGCATTTGAGTAAATGTATTAATGAATATTTTTTGCAGCATCATTATATTTCAGAAGCCAATTCTTTGCATATGTCACTTTTCTGACTAAATTACATCTCGTTTCTAACATCTCTTAAAATTGATGAAATTTTTAGAATTTTTTAGGATGTTTGTGGATTTCTATATGGGTTTATTTAATTTCATGCTCTAAAATTCGAAGTTTTATGAAAGTTGTGTATTTTTTGGGATTCTGGAAAAAATTATGAGCTAATAGATTTATAGTATTTCCATGAGGTCCAAGAATAGTTATGGAATTTGATATTCAAGAATTCGATGTTTAAAAATTTTGAATATAAAAACTAATTTTGCGAAAACAGTATCTTTATAGATTTGTATTAACTTTATCAAAATCTGTCAAATTTTCACAGTTTGCTCTGTTAGAAATTTTCACGTAAAAATCTGTACTTTCATGATGTACCTGCCAAATTCAACAGATCGTCTATTGTTTTCACCAGATTTTTTGTTGTAGTCTACAAATTCAATCTGTTAATTATCCGCAGTTTACATTATGCAAATTTCAACATGGGAATCTGTAGAATATAACAAATATTCTGTTGAATTCAATAGATTTAGATTAAGAGAGTAGTATTTCATATTTTTCTACTACTTTTACTGTTTTCAGTATTTATTTACTATATTTACAATCACACAGATATTTTGGCACTGACATAGATTTTAAAAAAGATTCTTGAAATAAGATGTTGTGAAATTCAAAATTTCAAAGTTTTTTAGTGAGTTCAAAGATCAATGACGAAACTTAATCTGTTTATATTTACAGTATTCCATGTGTTACTAGTCATTTTCGTATCTTTAGTGTTTTTTTAATTTTTAGTATTTATGCTATTTTGTAGGATTTCTTACAATTTTTACAGATTTCTACTATTCTTTTAAATCTCAATATAGTTTTTTCGAATCTTGTTCTTTCAAATTGAGCTCCATGCATTTTCAGTTTTACCATAGATTTCTAGACAAACAGTACCTATTTTCCAAAATTTGCAGTATTTCATGGGTTTTTGATCATTTCAGTATATTTGGAATTTCTAGTATTTTTACAGATTTCCATAACATAGATTTTCACAATTTTTTGATGCTCTGAGATTGGAAAATGTATAAAATTTTACTATTATGATAAATTTTCGAGAAAGATTTAATTGCACTGATTTTCGGTTGTTTTTCTCTTTTGAGTTTTTAGTAATAATTATTATTAAATTCTGTAAATTTCTGCTATATATGGATTTCCAGTATACTTATAAATTGAGATATAGATTTCTTGAATCTCGTTCTGTGGAATTGAATTCTATGGGTTTTGAGAATTTCTCTAAATAATTTGAAAAACAGTATCTTCACAGATTTACAATGTTTCGCGGATTTCGAATACTTTTCTAAATTTTCCTACTTTTTCAGTATTCACGCAAAAAGAAGGATGTATTTGTATTTTTACAGATCTCTATGAAATTTTTGATGGATTTCTAGAATTTGATGCTCTGAGTCTTGGAAACGTATAAAATATAAGTCTTTCAAATAATTTTTGAGTAAATCACAACTGCATAGATTTTCAGTACTTTATAGATTCATAATGTATTTTTAAGGAAATGCTTTTCTGTACAAATACAGTAGAATTTGATGATCTTGGATTCGAATCTGTATAGTTTCATTATTTTCTTAAATTTTCATAAGTTTCAAATACTTCAATTATAATTTTTCGTATTTTTCTATTATTAGTGCAATGCAAAAGATTTTCTGGTATTTACATGTATTTCTATTTTGATTTCTCGAATTCGTTGCTCTAGAATTCAAATTTTCGAAGATTTTGAGTAATGCAATTGATTTTGAAAGCCAAAGTATCTATATAGAATCCCATTATGTACTTCATAGGTTGCAGGTATTTTCAGTATTTGAAGTATTTTTCAAATTTTCTATTTTAATGCAGTCACGCAAAATTTTCGCTATTTTTATAGAAAGCTTCATAGATTTCTCAAATAGGGTCCTCTAGAGTGGGATTTTAAGTATTTTGTTAGATTCCTCAGTACCAATGTTTTCATAGATTCCTTGTGTTTCATTTATTTCTAGTACTTTAAGAATTTTTCGTATTTTACAATATTCTCCTAAGGACTTTCTGTTATTGTTTCTGGATTTCCATACGAATTTGTTGAATTCGATGCTCTAAAAATCAGCGATTTATATAATTCGAGATTTTCATACTCTACATAAAATTATATCTGCATACATTCTCATCATTTTAGATATATCTAGTATATTTATGAATTTCTTCAGATATGGATATGTACATATATTTATGCATGCAATGTTTTCAATCGAATATTCACCTCGTGCTCGAGATTTGGATAGCAATTTCAGCACGATACCATCATAAGTCGCTTCTTTAGCTACTCCTGAATCTTTGAAGAGTTTCTCTTTCGTTGCGATACATATTTGACTCTTTTCAAGCAACACTTCGAGTTCTTCGAAAGCCTATAAGATGCAGAAATTTCGTGTTTGTAGCAGTAATCAAGGTGCATTCAAGTTTTTTGCATAATTATTTATCATTACAAACATATATTTCAACTAATAGTAACAATGATACAAAGCTAAAAACCACATAGTAACAACAATATTTTAGTAAAATCCAATGCTAAGTCTTTTTCAAAATTATCGACTTCTAACTGTTTATTCGAAATCAATAATGAAAATGAATTTATGACAAATTTACCAGTTATTGAATACTCTTATTATTTTACTTTTTGAAAAATGAAGTAGCTCTTATTTTAGGGTTTGGTGTTTATTAGGCATTGTGAAATTTTTCTCATGAGTTTCTTTTACAATCGCTGGAAATTGCGAGACTGTAATCGGATAAGCACCTTTATCCCATAATTGCTTTCTTCGTAAATAATGGAAACGTAGCTCCATCCTAACTTTTTTACGATTGCGACAATGGCTTGGACTTGGTGGTGATCGCTCGGAATCGTGCGCGTAAAATACTCAAAACGTTGTTTATTGGACAGCTCAGGGCTTGTTGAAAAATAAGACACCTGTAACAAAAAACGATGCCATGCACGTGACAACCATTTTCTTGTAACGAAAAACTCGTTTTACAGCTTTGAGCAATGAACGTTAGATTACAGGGACGTTGCAAAAACATTTTTTATTGGAGGGGAAATTAGAATTTTAAACAGGGAAACGTAATAAAAAAGATGTATTTATTTCGACTTATTCATCAACGTTTATTTGGAAATCACATTTTATATACAATATTTCTAATTGCCTCTCAGTTTACGTACTATTTTCTATTTTCAGGATTATCTCTAATTTCTTTCAATTTCCATGTTAATTTTTTATAAAAATTTATACTTTCAGATTACGAGTTTCACGGGTTTTATATCATTTTAGTTATTTGTAGAAGAATTATTATATCTATTTTTAAAATGTCTGGTTTTTTTTGTAGGTTTTCGTAAAAATAAAATTTTGAGAAATTTTTCAGTGTAATAGATTGATGATATTTTTATAGGTTGCAATACAGATTTCAAGAATTTGGTACTTTAGAATTAAAAAGTATTGAGGGTTTGAGTAAATCAAAAATTTTTTAGAAAACTGTGTTTTCGTGAATTTTGATTTTTCATGTTTTTCTAATGTCTGTAGTAGCATTTTTCATATGGAATTTATCTAGTATTTATTGATGTGGAATTAAGGATTTGATAATATTTTATTGTATTTACGTTAAGATTTCTCGAATTCAATGCTTGACGATTTTTATAGATTTATGGCATTTTCATCAATTTTTGATGAATGTCGCACTTAATTTCCAGTGTTATTTTTTGTAAGGCTAGTTTTTTCTTATATTTTAAATATCTTGTCGAATTGTGTAGTATTTTATAAGATTCTCATTATTTTCATGAATTGCTACCTACAGATTTTTAGAATTCGATTATTTACAATTTAAAGTAGATAGATTTCAGTATTAAAATAAATTTTTGAGAAAACAGTATTTCTTCAATTTCTAGTGATCCAGCTTTTTTATACGTTTCAAAAGTATTTATACGAATTGAACTAATTTTTGATATTTTCATGAATTCATATAGAAATTTTAAATTTCAATTAAATTCAATGCTCTAAGATTGAAAGTTTTACAAACGTAAAGGAATTCTATAGATTTTTGGAAAAAGAATATTATTTTTACTGATCACTAGTACTTTCAGTATTTTTCGTAATTTTTAGTAATCACAAAATTTTGAAGATTTCTAGTTTTCTCAAAGGTTTCCAGTAGTTTTATAGATTGCTATTTAAATTGTTACATCTCCTAGCATTTCACATATTTTTGAAGTATTTATAGAATTTTAAGGATTTCATCACTTTTTTACCAACTTCACGTAAATTTCAAGAATTTCATGCTCTTAAATTCTAAATTTTATAGTTTTCAAAAAATTCACAAACA
Organism: Platygaster robiniae; assembly: GCA_028476575.1. Classification (NCBI taxonomy): domain Eukaryota; kingdom Metazoa; phylum Arthropoda; class Insecta; order Hymenoptera; family Platygastridae; genus Platygaster; species Platygaster robiniae. The sequence continues at coordinate 2,345,670 of CM052022.1, forward strand.
TTTTGAAAATACATAATTTACAGAAATCGCTAGATTTTTCAGGATTTCTTGTGTTTTTCAGTATTTAAAACGTATTGTAAGATTCTCTAGTTTTTACATAAATTTCAAGTACTTTTATTAATTGCTCTATGAATTTAGAACTCGATGCTCTCTAATCCAAAACTTAATAATTTCCTAGTATTTTCATGGATTTGCCAGAAAAAGTGCTATGATTAATTTTTTGTATATTATATATTTCTACCGTCAAAAAAAATTTTTAATTTCAAACACATTTTATAGTCTTTCTCTTAAAATCGTGTTGGAAATTTCATGGACATGTATATAAAAAGGATTTCATAGGAATTTATATAAAATTTATTGTTTTCAAATCATATTAATTTTAATGCTTTTTATTATTATTAATTTTTTTTTATACTACATGTTTGGATATTTTAAAATGTCTTTTGCATATTATCTAGTATATAAAATATAATTTTTGTTATATTTTTTTTCGAATCAAATAGCTGTTGATGAATTAGAGAAAACCTGCTAAAAAAAATTATTATGTCGACATCAACTTGAATTTAAAAAAGTTTCAATACACATTTTCAATGATAACTCTCTAGATTAAAAAGTCAATGATACAAAATTCAGAAGACACTGTAGAAACTTTTTCCGAAAATCTTCTACAAACAATTTCACTCATTATTTCTCTGATTTCAATGATAAATCAAAATGTCTAGTCCAACTGCTCAAAAACAATTACACTATTTACAACCTACATTCAAACTGCACTTCGAACCCCGAATTCCATTACCCACATCGAACTTCGTCATTTCACTTCCGCGACAGAGACAAAAATAAGAATGACAAATCGCAACTTGCTTTTTAAGCTACGTCAGCATTTTCAGCTTCGCACGCCGTGATTCACATTCGATTTTATATGAAAAGTTCGCTATGACGTCGCATAAATTCATGCCGAGTTTTAAAGCGTTCTGTGTACTTTCCTTGCAAATTTCGCCGATTTCAAACAGAACTGGCAAGCTTTTTTACCAACTTGAAAACTAATAACTCGGATATCTCGAGGTAGTAGCGTCACAGCTCAAGGAGTGGGGGGGGGGGGGGTTCAGGGGTGGAAGCCTGTCTTCAAGAATTTTGCTGAAGCTGAACGTACGATCGTAATTACCCACGAAATGGATATTCAGTGAAATAACTCAATATCGAGTCAGACGGGTACACAGTTAATATCAAGTGAAACGGCTCAGGATCAAGTCTGACAAGAAATCGAACTTGTTCACAGCGACTAAAAAAATTGCGTACATTGATGAACGTGAATAATTTTTTGAAAATTTTTTATCTTTTCCTTAGAAAATATTGTTTAGAAAAATTGTTGATAGGATGTTTTTCTATGTAAATGATGGCATTTCAAAATGAAAAGTCAATCAAATCAAGAAATATTGAAGTAATTTTTCCTCACTATATGTTTCTAGTTTTTTTGATAGAAACGTCAAGAATGTTTATTATGAAAGTAGTTAATAATTTATTTGATATTTTTTTATTTGAATAACATTTCAAGGATATTATAGTGCTATAATTATTATTGTATTAAGTCGAAATATGCATTATAATGTTCTTACATTTTCAAATAAAAAGCTAAGAAACTTGAAAAACACTCTAGAATTATGAAAATTTCTACTAAGTTAGATAATTTTTTATGAAAATTGAAAAATTTTCCGTTGTTTTTAATGAGTTTAAATTATTAAGAATCAAAAATTTTTCAATTGTCAACAATCAACGGAAATTCGTAAACTTCGTGGAATTTTAGAATATTTAAATTAATTTCTCTAGAATCATATTTATTCTAAATATGCAAGATAATGTTATTTCAAATTTTCGACAAAAATTTATAATACTTGAAAGGTATCTTTGTGAGCTGGATGAATATTTATCAAATTTGGAAAATTTTAGTAGTTAGTACTATGTTAGAAGTGTAGCAAAATTTGAGAAATCAGCACACATTGGACATTATAGAAAACGTAAATAAATATCAAGATAACAAAATTTTATGGAATTTCATAAAATGTTCATGATTTCGTAAATGGTGTTTCTCATTTTTTCTTCTTGAAAAAATATGCATTACATTTTGTTATAATTTGAACAAAAATTGGAATAATATGAAAAAAATTTAGTCACTAAAAAATTGTGCAAGCAAGACAAATATTATGAAATTTTGGTAATGCTGAGTAGTTAGTTGGATGTTATTAAAAACTTTAAATATTCTGAAAAATTATAATACATTGATAATTTCAAAAACTGTTAATTATCCTAAAAATATCAAAATTTTTGAAAAATTTCAGAAAACTTTCATGTGTATTTTAACAGAATAGGTACGCATGAGAATATTTTTCAAACAATTTTATAATGAAAACTCACCGTACTTTAAAAGCTGTTAAAAACAAAAACAAAAATCTTGATATGTTAGACAATTTTTATACCATATTAAAATTTTCAATAGTCTGCATTGCGTCTAAAATTTTGGAAATTTTTGAAAAATAGAAATTATTTTAATATAATTCGGATTGCCAATAATTCAAAAATTTCGTTAAATTGGGTAGAATTTCATAAAATATAATTAAATTTTGTATTTTGTGTTCATTATCATACAAATTTATCATTTCTTTGAAATATGCATTGTTTTTCATACAAAAAAAAATCAAGAAGACTTGAAGAGTTTTAAAAAACCACAAGAAACTTTATGGGTAGCACAAATTTTCGTAAAATTGTGGAAGTTGAATAGTTGGTATGATGTCAAAAATTTTGAAAAATTTTGTAAATTTGAAAAACTGTCAATAATTCTAGAAAAATCAAGTTTTTGTTGTAGAATTTTAGAATATATTCATCAATTTTGTTTAAAGTATTCATTATATTTCTTCAAAATATGCATTAGGAAACTTTTTTATGATCGAAATTCGGAATACTCAGAAAGTATTTAAAAACTTAGGAAAATAGCAATAGAAGTTTGAAAATTTTTTAAAAACAGAAAACATTTAAAATTTCAAAGATTGTCAATGATTCTGAAAGATTATAAAAATTTGCAGAATTGCAGAAAAAGTGCGTAAATTTTGTAGATTGTAGAATTTTTCAAAAACGCTGTAAAATATTGTAACATCGTTTTTCCTTTAAAACTTTCAAAATTAAAAAGGTTCACTAAAAATCTAAAATCATAGACAGTTTTTTGAAATTGTGCGAGTTGTGAAAAGTTAAACAAAGCGATAAAAATACAATTTATGAATTTATACACTTTTGCATGAGTATTTTTTGATATTTTACTGATGCAAAATTTTTCAGGTGGGTAGTGCTATACATCATCTGTCGCCCGTGATAATTGTTGAATAATACTAAAAATTAAGAATCCTTCCCCAGCTGGAATTTGATTTCGGTATCCCTGTACCAAAGCAGAGGCTGCTTTGTTTTCCTCGCTTAACTTTTAAAATGTAAACTATTTTTCATTGCGCGATGAATCGAAAAGTTTATTGTGCAATTTACCAAGCACTTTTGATCAGTTTGGTTGCGAATTACGTTTGTAAAATAATCAAGTTTCCCGATTCCTTCACAAAGAAAATGACAAATGAGCTGTAGAAGCTCGTATTTCTATTGTTCCCTTTGAAAGAGTGGATGTGTTCGCTACTAATTTCAACATGGGAATATTTAAACCGACGAATCGCTGCTTTGTCTCAAAGGATTCTCGTTTATGAGAGGAAGGAATAAATTACCTAGGTTTTTTTTCTTGTAGATGGAAAGAAGTGGTTTTAAATGTCATGGAAAATGTTTGTTCGTGAAATGTGAGATAGATTTATGCGTTTATTGATAATCCTTTTGTTTTAGAGTGTTTTCCTAGAGTAACCAACTTTCCTTAATAAAATTACATAATCACGAACTGTTGTATAAATTTATATTCTCTCAATCAAACCTGAGGAATTTATATGAGAAAAACGTAATATCTGAAAAAGTTTCATCTTAGATTTTTGTTAGCTATCAAACTGTTCATTTCAAAATCTAAAAATGATCTAAAATAGGTGATAATCTCCCCTCACCCTCTGTATTCGACCTTTTAATTTCCAAATGTAAATAATTTGATTAACCTCTCACCTGTGGAATTTTGAAGAGCCTTAGAAGATTGGCTACTTGGATAGACGTAACGGAACTTGCTGCCCCAACTACGCCACTAATGATTTTCCGTACTGTGGTTTTGTTGCAGTTGAACTCGGCCCCGTCGATATTGCTAATTGATCCTGCAAAAACAATGAAGGCACACTGTTGGACTCGACGTTCTGCAATAGGATCCTGCGTTTCAATGCAAACCTTCGGATAACAAGTAAGTCTAACAACTACATTGTCTCGAAAGCCCTTAAATTGTGCGCTTGATATCCGACTCGGATACATTACAGAATTTTTCTCATTCATTCTGTAAATGCACAAATAAGATTGATTATTTTGGAAAAAATGTGTCTCTCAAGTGGAAGGTAGATGCAGGTTGGAGTCAGACATGATTTGACAGATGATACAAATCTCTTCTCGCAGGCACGTGCACAGAAACCTGTATTTGGAGGGAGTTTTCAACTTTCATGTTGTACTTGTAGAATAACATGCAATTGAAATTGATTTAGTTTGACAGTACATAGTCCATTCATAGTGATGTAGATGATAAACGTATATTTGATAAGTAGATAAGTTGATTAATTATTCAATAAATAATCAAATATATAAGGCGATAGCAAAACATCATTTGTTTTGAACAACTTATATCGGATATTTGTTATGTCTTTGATAAATTTAACACAAGCAACTCAAGAATTACAGATACACGATTGCGAAAAACACGTTGATTATTTCTTTTTCGCATTTCAATGTATATCGAATGCATAATAAAAACAAAGAAACACTTTTTATTACTACACTTTACACATATTTTATGATTGAAATGGTATTACACCTTTTTTGAGCACGGTTTGGATCTTTTTTTAATGTACATAGCACATAATATTATGACATGGAAGTTATATTATTGCGATAGAATATTGTCAACTTTAATATACAAACGTTATTTTATTAAAAAAATTCCAAGAAATGGTAGAGTTATGGCACTTTCCCAATTTTTTTTTTAAGAGGCTTGCAGTGACTGCAACGCAAATACAATATAAGTCAACTGAAATTATAATATCCAAAAACGTAACATTTTTTAGTGTAACGACAACGTAACGCGTTACATTAATTAACAAGTAACGATAACAGGAACGAGTTTCTTTTTTTTTTGGTGACGAGTTACGGAAATCGTGTTATTCATTTCACATCTGTCTTATCAAGTTTTTAGAACAATTTGTAACTTTTCAGGGAATTTTTTGAAACATACATATAAGTAGTTCTTTAACTTCCTTATTTTCAGATGAAAATTATATAATTTTATGATTCTAGATGAAACAGAGTGATATATTAGTAATTTATGTACAAATATCGACAAAGAGTATGACGCTTTTTCACTTTTTATTAGAAAATTTCACAATTCTAGCAATAAGTTTTAGAAATTCGCATATGAATATATGAAAATACTGGAAACCTTATTTCTTAAAATCTATAGCAGGACCCCTAAAATCTATAGATTATGCTAGAAACCTTACGTAATTTTATGAAAACAGAAAAAAATGAAATACGAAAAATACTAGATACTATTCTCTTTTTTTCAAAAAGCTTTAGATTCGTCGATAATTTCTGTAATTCCAGAAATCAAGAAACCCCGATTTCTCGAGCATTGAATTTGAATAATATTTGTGTTTAGAAAACCATGAAAATACTAGATAAATGTTCAAATTTTCCAAATCTGTTAAAAATTCAAAAAATATTGAGGACACTCTAAATCTATAAAGAACTTTTCGTCTGTAAAATCGATTAAAAATCTGCAAACATTTCGAACTTTCGACTCTAGGAAATCTAATTCTTGAAATTCAAAGAGATATCTTTGAAAAAACCTCGAAATTTTCTAACATTCTACATATAAATACTAGGAAACACAATAAGAAAATACATGTATAGAAAAATACAAGTTTACCTATAAAATATTAAAAATCTATACAACTTTCAAAACTAGAGCATCGAATCTAGAAATTTATACAGAAATATACAAGAAAACTGAAAAATTCTTCAAATCGTAGAAAAACTGATGAAATACGAATGATACTGAAAAACATGAATCTATGGAGACACCTGTTTTCTGAAAAATTCTTTTGGAACATGAAAAATTTATTGAACTTGAAATTTTAGAGCTCGAAATTCTCGAAATCCATGAATAAAAATTAATATAAAAATACTAGAAAGTCCTGAAACATGTTATGCATCCTAAAAAATACGAATAATTTCAGAAATACTGAACAATCCTTCAAATCGTAGAAAAACTGAAGAAATACGAAAAATACTAGAGAAAATAAATACCCATTGAGACACTGTTTTCTGAAAAATCCTTCGAACACGTGAAATTCCATGTTCTAACAATTTAAATAAATATGCTAAAAATATATAAAAATACCAGAAAATCCTGTAACGATTTATAGATCTTGAAAAATACGAACAGTTTCAGAAATACTGAGCAATCCTTCAAATAGTAGAAGATTTATACGAAAAATCCAAAAAAGAATTACAAATCTATTCAGACGCTGTTTTCCGAAAAATATCATGCAATGCAAGATATCAAAATCTATATCAAAACTTAAAAACCAATAATAGAAGCATTTCATCGAAATCGTTTGAAAAATCTCGTTTTGGGGGTGGGGGTGCTAACCCTCAAAAGCCCCCGTTCGCACGGGCCTGTCTTCTTGTTCTTCAAAGGAGCGGGTTTGAAAAATCTGCATAAATTTGTTCTTCTTGGATTTTTCATAGTAGGAACATTTTTTGTATTGTTTTCCATGTAAAAATCTAGAATTCCTCTTGTTTTTTTTTTTGTGATTTCCCACGTAGCTCGCGACTTGACAGGGGCCATTTCCCTCCGATAAAAAAGTCACCGAATCGGTCACGATGGTTTCCGGAATGGCGTGTCCATGAAGCGGGAAGCGCCATTCTGACGAAATTGTTTTCACCGCCCGGTGCAAGATAAAGCCGTCAGAACGCACGAGATCTGGAAATTGATTCCCCGGGATCCCAAAGGCCTCGATAAAGGCGCTTGCTTATCGATCATTTGATCGAAATATAAGCGCTATCCCTTTTCCTGATTTCTCGGAGCAATCTCGCTTTAGGGCGAAGCGAAACGTGATCCGAGTTCATCTTAAAGGCACATTTACAACTGTCCGTTTTCCTCTATTTTCCGAAGTGTGCGGCCCTTACGTAGACCTGTTTTTTCTTTTTTTTTCTTTCATTTATCGTGCAAGTTCAACAGTTTTAAAAGCATAATATTCTATGTAATGTATCCCTGATATATTAGAAATATGAAAATTAACTAAACGTATTTTATATTTTAGAATATATTGCAATTATAATGTAACTTATAATATTAGATATGTATGAAAAATATATTAATTATACATATTCCTCAAACTTATCTCAAAATGTCCAACTTATGAAATTATTTCTTTGTTTTATTACTCTTCAAATTTTCAGGATTTTGGTTAAATGATAAAAAAACATCATCATGCATATTTCGAAGGAACATGATTCTCAACGTAACTTACTACTTTTTTAATCATCAACAATCTCTGAAATTTCAAATGAAATGCAAACCGTTATATGTCTTTCAAATTCTATAAAAATGTGTCTGAATCATAAGTTTTTCTGTATAATTCATTACAATATGTATTTTTTCAAGTTACTCAAGATTTTTAATTATGAAAAAAATATTCCAAATATATGGAAATCTGATGTTGTACAAATCATTGACAATCTTTAGAATTTTCAATGTTTTTTGAATTTTTAAAAATATTGATATGTTTAAACAAAACAATGATACTTTGATTCTTAATTCCATTTCCAAAATGATATAAACTATTTAGATTTTACGACTATTGTATGAAAATTTGTCTAACTTGTAAAGTTGTTTCGTAATATTTTTACTCTTTTTAAGTTTTTCAGATTTTCATTACTAAATGATAATACAAATATTTTCTTGCATTTTTAGAAGAAATAAAAAAATCACTACAATTTATTAATCTTATGAATATTTTCTGAAGCTCCACAAATTTTTTGAACTTTTTGAAATAATCAACGACCTTTGATATTTCGGCATTATTTTCATTTTTAAAAATTTTGAAAATTTTAGAAGTTATACAAACTATCCTTTACTCTTCTATAAAAATGTATCTAATCTTTTAAGATTTTTCATATTATCCCGATAATTTTAAAGATTTTTAGATTTTTGATAAATAATTAAAGAATTATTACAGTACATATTTCAATAAAATATAATTGTGAACACGATTTTGAAAATGTATGAACATTCAAAATTCTACGAATTTTTCTAATTTTGAAGAATGATTGACAATGGCTGTTTTTTCAATTTTACAAAATTTCATAAATTCCTCACATTTTACTGATTGTTAAAATTTAATGACAAATTTGTGAAAATCGGTTTAGCTCATTAACCTTTCTTGTAATATTTTTATTTAATTTTTGAGTTTTTTAGATTTTTATTAAAAATGAAAAAAACATTACCATACACATCCTGAAAGAATATGATACTTAACAAACTTCACAAAACTTATAAATATGTTCCAGAATTCTACAAATCTTTTATTCTATTCTATACTCTTCAAACTTCATAAAAAAATAAGTCCAACTTTTTAAGATTTTCCATAAAATTCCAATACTTTTAAAGATATTCAGATTTTTGTTAAAAAAGTGAAGAATAATTATAGTACATATTTCAAAAATATATAATTGTAAACACGATCTGGAAAATGTATGAACAAGAAAAATTCTACAAATATTTCAAATTTCGAAGAGTAAATGATAGTTCTTAGAATTTTCGCAGTTTTCCGATTTTTAAGAATTTCAACAATTTTTCACGATCTTCAAATGTGATGATTAATTCATGAAAATTTCTTTAACTTGTTGAGCTTTCTCGTAATCTTTTTATTTTCTTTTTGAGTATTTCGTATTTTTATTAAAAAATGAAAAATCAACATCATCATACATATTTCAAAGGAATATGATACCAAACACAATTCACAAAACTCATGAATATTTTCTGGAATTCTACAAATCTGTTGAGTTTTTCAAAATCATCGTCAATTTTTGAAATCATGGTTTGAAATTTTGAAAACTTTGATCATAGTATATATTTTTGACTACTTTCCAAATTTTTTGCAATCGTGTCAAACTCACCAAGATTTTATGTAATTTCATAATTCTTTTCAAGTTTTGAAGGTTTCTATTGAAGAATGAAAAAATATTATCAACGAAAGATGATAATTACAAGATATGAAGTAAATATCATGATTAACTTATTATTATGCATTGCATTATATATTTATGAAATAATTTATCAATCAAAGTACAAAACTTCGCTGAAATTGCGTAGGAGTGGACTACGAATTTCTATCAATTCTAAAAACTGAATGAATTACAATTTTCATAACTGTGTTTCGATACGTTCTTCACAATGATGATTCTAACAATCATACACTTATCTGAAAATTCTCTCTTATGCGATCCTACACATCGTAACTTACATTTTCCGTATCCGCGTGACTGCATTCCAAGTAACTCTCATATCGTTGATGTTTCATTTTCCGTTTTCCATACGGTAGCTCGATGACAACCGCAGGTACACGCGGCAAATGAAACAGACCCCGGAATAAACGCGAGGATCGTATCCAGTGTAATTCTATTTCCCGGCCAACATTCGATTTATTCGACACGTTTTTCCTCGCGGGCGTACTTGAGTCGAGCTCGTAAGTTTGGGGGAAATGGAAGAACATCTTCCGCTGGAGTCGATGCTCATGTTTTTTGATTCGATCTTTTTCGAGATTTGAGGGATCGGGAATTTTGATGAGATGATCAGGTGCATGAGATGAAATTCGTTTAATCATGAAGCATCGCGTATGGAACCATTGATTTTAATATGAGTGCACATTTAAAAAAATCTGAAAACCGAAGTATAAGGATTTTATGAGCATGGGAATATAATTTAGATTCAAGAATAAAGAATTTTATAATTGAAATTCCCGAGTAATAAACATTCATTCTGTAACAGTTAAAAGTGAAGAATAGAGCAGGTGAAAAATTTCCTGTAAAAAAGTCATTTATTTCGTAAATTATAAATTCTTCCATTTCGTTCCAATAACTTCAATTTTTATGAAAATATCCACAATGCGGATCTATTTTTATAATCCGATGTGTTTTTTTTTCCTCTTTTCTTTTTTCTCTGACTTTCGCGACTTTCAGAGTGGATGGAACCACCGACAATGAGTGAAAACTTAACACCATTGTTATATGATGAAATAATAAAATCGTAGCTCACAAAGGCTTTCAACTGATTGCACGTTTCAACTATTATCTTTTTCTACATTTATTCGGTTCGCGTGGAGTTTTCATTGCGAATTTTCCTCTGTCCTGGAACAAAAGCTTACTCTCTGTTTTGCATCGTGCTTTTCCGAATGATGATGAATTTTTCACGAAATTCTTTTATGTATTCGAGCCACACGAATCCACGTTTTAAAAAAACTAAGCTTCATTCAAAGGAAGTCGTTTAAAAAATTTTGTATGGCCATTTTCGCTCACGTTTTCTTTGATTTTGAATTTTTCCTCTCATGGGATTTTGAATGGTTTAACACAATGGTTTAAAAAACGCCTTTTTTTTTAATTTTCAAATTGTTCATTAAAATGCCTAATAAACAAAAGCCATGAGATTTTGAAGTAGGGAAATAAAATTAAGGATTCAATAACATATGTTTGAATATTCGATGAATAATAATTACACTACATAGTTCTTAATTCAGAAGATCGCGGATTTGTTCGAATATTCAGTAATCACGAAATCACAATATTAATTATAAAGCATTTGACGTGTATATTTACATGCATTCCATTTCAAAATGAAAAGTCGATAAAATATGTAAACCATGTATGTTCGGTAAAGAGACTCTTAGCTTAGTTATAAACAAACATGCTACAAGGAAGCTCAAACATTGAAAACTATATGTACTATAAATTTTTAGCGTATAAAAATTAAAATGAGAAAATAAGTTACACACGATTTTCCAGATTGAAAGCTTTGTTTGTATTAGAAAATGTCCAATGCGAAAAATTGTAAACAGCACAGTATTTTGTATTTACTTTATGCAGTGCAAAGGGGAGTTGATGAAACAATTTTCAATTTATCACATCATAGGATTTCTCTCGATATCAAATATGCGTAAAAAACGAGAGAAATGTAAAGAAAATGAAACGATGGTAACGAGAGTTACGGAAACCAAATAGTGGATCTATTATATTGACTGTAAATAGCTTTTTGTCGAACTTTCAAGCGTACGGATTTAATTGATAGTGCTTGTGATTTACGGGCGTTCGTTTGGGTTGGGTGTGAGGCACGAGGTATGAAAGAATCCTCGCAACACAAGTGATCACTTCGAAAGCAGTGATCACTGGTCACTGCTTTCGGCCAAACGCAATACACGAACTATCGAGCAAATATTCCTCTTGTTTCAACGAGCTTCCTATTGCAGTGAAAAAGTCAATCTGCGAACTGCACTAACGAAGATACGGAAATAGTATGGAATCAGTTTTGACCTTTTCATTCAGTAGTTGTATCAATTGAAAACTCACCTGAAAAGATGTAACTGAAAAACAAGCGTGAAATTGGATGATATGACAATTGCATTAGTTCAATTAGTTTCGATAATTACAGAGAAACAATTGTTTGGTTAAGGATTTTTAGACAAATTATTTAAAAAATGGTTGTTAAATTTCCTGGCAAGTTGTTAGTTTTTTATTATGATTATTTTTTCATTTTGAGTACAGGGACATAGGAGAAAAAGTTTTTTTGGGGAGGGGGATGGACTTTTTGAATGTATCAATGAATATTTATCTTGCGATCATTAAAATTTGAAATTAACGTGTGATATTCAATTTCTACCTATTTTTTGAAATATAAGTACAAATCGCTTTTCCTATAAAAATCAGAATTTCTTATTTTCGAAATATTTAGTAGGTTTTCATCTTCGTTGTATTTATATAATTTTGAAAATGATTTCGTAGATGTATTTATTTCTATACAGATCGCTAGAGTTTGATGCTCTGGAATTTTAAGTTTCAGAGATGTTGAGTATTTCTATAAATTTTCAAGAAAATAAGGTCTACATGGATTAAAATTTTTTTATTTACTGCTTGTATTGCTTGTAATTTTCGAAATTATTTGTATTTATCAAATTTCTTAGAATTTTCCATAACTTTTGTAAATTTTTTGTAGTACTATATGATTCTAAATAAATTTCTAGAATCATTTTGTTTCATAAAATAAAAAATTACAGATTTTAGTGTTTTAAACAAATTTTTAGAAGAGGATATCTTCATGAATTTTTGGTACTTTTTATATTTCCAGTATTTCACAGATTTCTTGCATTTCAAATATTTTTCTCATATTTGGACGATTGAAAAGTCTTTATGGTATTTTCACTAGTGTCAACGTTCATTTCATAATTTTCAATATAAAATTAAAAAAATTTAACATTTCTATATAAATTCCATTATTTCTACAGGTATATGTAAAATAAATTCGATTACAAGTATAGTACATATTTAAAATTCACATTTTTCCAGTAAACTATAGAAATCGATTTTAGAGAAAATTATATCTACATACATTTTTAGTGTTGCATATATCAAGTTTTTTTTTTAGTATTTTTCGTAGTTTTTAGTATCGAGACAATTCCTTGAATTCTTCATTTATTTCTTGTATTTATCTAAATATTTTTTCTATTTGTGGAATTCCACAAAGAGTCATGAAGTTATATATTGCTAAAAAAATTAAGTTTCAGAGATTTTTAGAACGTTAGTAAATTTTTCAGAAAGAATTGTTTTTGAAGATTTTCAGCATTTAATAAATTTCGAATTTTTTGCGAGTCGCAAGTTGTTTCTTCAATTATTATTATTTTTTTTCAGTTTTCAAAAAAAAAAAGGATAGTATTACCTAATTTTTTTCTGGATTTCTATATATGCCTCAGTAATTCAATACTATATGATTCAAGGTCAGATGTTTTTTTTTCTAATTTTATGGATTTTACATGAAGTGTTTTTTTTAAAATTCCCAATATTTGGTATACTTCTTGTTTTTCTCGAATTTTCGCAAATTTATACAGATTTTTGGAATTTGATGTTCTGAATTTCAAAGTTCCATAAATTTTTAGTATTTCAAATAATTTTTCAGAAAACAGTATCTTCGTAGATTTCAAGTATTTTATTAATCTCTAGTATTTCTATTGTTATGAATTTTTTTCATTACTCATACAATTTGAATGATTTTTTGCTGTTTTCATTGATTTATGAATGAATTCTCAGAATCAATGCTATATTTTTCAAAGTTGTATAGATATTTAGATATTTAACAGTTTTTCGGAAAAATTATGTTCTACGAGATGATATTTGTTTCGATTTTAAGCATTTTTTAAATTTTGTATGTTTTTTAGTATTTTCCTCGAATTATTGCTTTTTTATGGATTCCTGCATATATTTCTAGTACTATACACTTTTTATTTAATAATCCCTCAATTTTAATATTACTGTATCTAAAAAGCTTGTAGTTTCTCTATACATATACATTCTTATGTTTGTAGTTACAGCGTCTTGAAACTTCATATTTTTTTGTAATTGCTACTATCATGGAATTCCAGTGTTCCAGGATTGCATGAAGTTTCGAGGATTTACTCTAGAAAACTTTTGTACCTTCTCTAATTTTTTAAAATAGTTCTCCTACTCAGTAGAAGATTTATTTAATGACAAAATCCAGTGTATCAAACCAAAACAAATCGGTCAAAATAGTGACATTGTAATTTGTTACCATTTTTTCATCCTCAAAAATACCTGAAAATTCGCACATTTCGTTGATTAAAATTATTCTTAATATCTTTTTAATGAATTTGTGTAACTTTAATAATAATGCTCAGTCTACCCTTTTGCAGTCTAATAGTTTTTACATAAAAAAAATTAAAACATTCAGTTACATATCCAGAAGTACATTCAACATGTTTTTACCTGGCTGTAATATATCCCTGTTTGAGTATGATTACACTTATATGGAAATGCTTTCGATTATATTGAAAATTGTTGCATTTCGAGTGAAAAAAGTGTCGTTTTCACGGCATCATATAATGATGTGGGTGTTGAGCACCGGAGTGTAATGGCTATTGCCTTATCGTACTCGCGCAGCTTATGACACGTATAGTTAGTTGACCTATTTCCATCGAAATCTATCATTGTTCGAACAACTAAGATCACCCTCTCACATTGCAAAAAAGGCTTACAGATAACGTTTTCGTTTCCTGAACTTATAATGAGTGATGATTTTCGAAAACGCAAATCACAGAATTCCCTCCATTGATCTGTTTTATGACCAAAAATAAAGATAGAAACTATCTGTTAAAACATTCATGATAATAAGGAGTAAATTTTTTTGCTGATGACGATTGGAAGCTTTTTTTTTGTTTACAGCACACAATAAACAATATTATTGCTGTGACGTTTGATCATTATTGTTTTTGTTGGCAGTATTAGTTAAGTTCTTTTTGGTCGAGTGGATTGGCGACATTGTAAAGAAGAGAGAGAAAATAAAAAGGCAAGATGGTGACAGAAGCCCAAACAAACAAAATCATGGTCAGTCATTATCCGACAAAATCATACAAATACAGTCCACAGAAACAAGGAATAATCAAAAAATAGTCAATCCCATAACAATTATTATATTTAATTTATTGAATTTTGTTAAACTAGGAAATCAATTATTTCAAAAACTGTTTCAAACAAAATTTATAGTTTGAAAGTTCTGGAAAGACTCGAATTTTCGTTCAGGATGCAATCCCTCATTTAATCAGTGCAAAAAAACTCGACATAATGACATCTAGATAGCTCTGAGTCTGAGAAACTTTCTAATTGAGTGCTGATTTCGATCATCTTCATGACATAGCGAAGCAAAGTTCCTAATCACGATTGATGCACATCCGATTTTTCCGCAAAAGCAATGAGTCAACGTCACGAAACTTCACATTTCTTTGAATTTTTTCCCTACTGCAGCTCGCGACATTATTTATCGTAGCTCTCACGAAGTTACTCGATAAATATTTCTCGGTCACATCTTGGCTCATATTTTCGTGCGAATTTTCATGCCGACAGACGAAAATTGCGCAAGAGAAAATGCATTCTGATTTGCGTTTCACTCGGAGCCCTCATCGAGGAAATAATCAATTTTTGAGGACTCTACAATTTGCTTTAGAGTCGAACTCTGAAATTGAGAGTCACAATCTAAAAATAATAATGTATCATACTGTAAAATTGAGTAGATTTAATATAGGTTATAAAATAATAATAATTTCGATAATAATAATAAAAACTTTTGACCTTTTTTGCTAGATTATGAAAGTTTACTGATTCGAGATTTATAATAATATCTTATGAAATCAAAAACATTTTCTTTTCTGGTTGTATATCAATTAAAGGAACAAATTTTTTCATAACATTGCTAAATATAAAAAATATAATATTAAGCTTTCAGATAGTATTTTTCGTATCAAGGAGCGGAAACGAGTAAAACGCGAGTTTTGATGCTCCTTGACACGAGAGATATTTTTCACGCTCGCAGCAAGGAAATTACTTAGTCTTTTGTTTACTGTTGTGTCGTGAAAAGACGAGTTTCTCTGCCGCTCGATTTTCGAGCGGCATAGAAAACGGCGAGAAGGCGCGCGGCGAGAACGAGTTTTTTACGGGACACTAGTAAACACAAGAATAAGTGATTTCCGTGCTGCGAGCGTGAAATAGTATATTTCGTAACAGGCACGGATGTGCGAATTTGGCGAAACGGGTTACAACGATATTTTATGTACCGAGGGCATAGAAAACGCGTTTAGAGATCTCGAGCTGGCATAGAAACGCGTTTTCTATGCCAGAGGTACATAAAATATTTTTCACAGTACAATATGAAATTGCCTTATTCTTCATAAATATTATATGAAACATAAAATATGAATGAATTATGCAAACTATAAATTTTCAAACTATGGTCCCCAAGTATCAAAAAAATGTATTGATCGAATTCAACGCCTAAATGAAAGTGAACGACGATGTTATTTTCTGGGCTGTGATGAAGTTTTATCGGAAAAATGCACACGCTCGATGAATTTTGGGAAACTTCCGTTAGGCCATAAATATTTACAGCCTCAAAAATAGGTTTTGCCATTAAGATTGTGTGAGAATTTCGATCAATATTTAGATAAAGTGAACGGCACTTGAAGATAAAAAAAATTTACTGGATCGTGAAAAATAATGTACATATTTTATGTCAGTAAAATATTACTATTCCCATCAATGATGTCTCAAGTTTTTAAAAAGATTGTATGAATTTTATAAAAATTCACAACTTAAAAATCGATTTGTTGCGTAAGAATTTTTTTGTACTTGGAAAACAAATGATGGAAGATATAATGCAGAAAAACTGACAAATTGTGAAAAAAAAAACAAAAACAAAAAAACACGTTGGTAACTTTTCTTAGTAAAGTTTCGTTTAATATCAATAATTTGGAACAATTATATTATAAATTAATTGAATTTAGAAATGTATCCTGAAATCCCGCAGATTTTCTAAAATTTTTGGAATTCTTGACAATCTTCGAAATGGCTAAGATTTTTTAATTTTCTCAATTTTTCCTAATTTCGGAAATAAATACAAACCATTCAAAAATTATAATCTGTTCGACTCATGAGGAATTTTCGGATTTTTCAAAACCGCTAATGTTATTGAGATTCTTATTAAAGGATTTCAAAATTTAGCGAGCATTTTTTTTAAAAAATATGTTTATAATCATAAACTAAAGATTTCACAAACATGTACTAAAATTAAATTAATTCTCCGAATTTTATCGAGTGACTGACAATCTTCAAAATTTTCAAAATTTCACATTGTTTTCAAATACTCAAAATCTTAACTATGTTAAGCTTATATGTATATGATCCGCATTGTAAATTTGAAAGTGCAAGAAATTTTTGTTTTATATTTTGTATAATTTCAGAGAGCTTTGAAAGCTTAGCCAACTATAATTCCAGAATGTCCTATCGTTTTTCATAATTTTATCAAATAATGGCGATTTTACTCCGAATTTTTGAATTAAACTCGAAATATTCTGAAAAGTATAGGCATTATCGCAAAAAGGTATAATTTTTGAGGAACTTGAAAATGATTATTATTTTTGAACGCGTCGATTGGAAATTTATGGAGATTTTTATTAAGAAACAGTTGATGTGAAAAATATGAATTTTTCAAAATAATTAAAGATAACGCCTGTTATTAAAAAGATAAAATTGAAATCAATTTCATCTGAAAAAAATAATAATTAAATGCTTGCAGTAGAATAGTCTTAGTCATTCTTGGGCCACAATAATTACAACAATATAATTTTCAAAGTATGTCTCTCGTTGAATATTGAAATTCTTCAAAAAATCTGAATTTTAGAAAATTGAGCCACAGCCCTTTTTAGGAATCTATTTAACATCATGGGGTCATTATTTTTAAAATCAGTTAGGTCGTCACTGACCAAATTACCGATTTCTCTCAAATTTTTTTAATAGTCACGTAAACTAGTTTTAAAACATACGTATTTTTTATTTTGGGGTAAAAATTAGCTTTGCCTAGAAATGCGAATTTTAGATAAAGCTGCGAAATTCAGAGTAACCTCACTTTTGTCAAAAACTTTTTTTGAAATCCTTTTTTCTTATCAGAAAATCTATAGCTTTCAATCATTTTTGTATGAAAACGTTCGAAATTGGACGAAATTTATGAATCATGTATTGAAAATATTTCTTGTAGGGTTTTTGAAATGTTATTAGGGTAAATGAAAAAAGTGTAAACAATTTCTGAGCAAATAGTTTTCATGCTGTATCATTTTTTTCCTCGCGTTTTTTTTTTTTTCATTGATTGGGAAAGGTATGAACTGCATTCTGTAAAAACCATTACATGCAGAAACGTTACGTTCGTAAGTGAGAATTTTTTTCTGATTTTCCAGCCTGTCATTAACAAGTGATTATGGAATTTCAATATATTTTTACTTTTCTTGATCTTAAGACACTGTAGTATGTCCTATTCTATAATAAAGTATATTTTCAACGGAAATTTTCCAACTTTTTTTTTTGATATAACATGACATCAATTTTTCGTGCGTGTCTCTTGAGAATAACTTTTATATTTATATTTACTTGCGTGGACCTGGTTTATTGTAAAATTTCTATGCATATAGTTTGTAGATGATAATAAATAAAGCTTCTATACGGAAATCCATAAAATGCATTTTAAACGCGAAGATATTGGAGAAACTGATTGATGGTTACACATCAGATACACTTTATGATTTCGCACGTTAAAAAATACTAAAATTTGAGAAATTTCCTCAATTTTGCGAAAATTGAAATCTTTAGTTCTTTTACAAAGTAATTCGATATTTCCATATTTAAACTAAATAGTATAGTGACGAAAAGCACCTTTCTTTACCGAATTAAAATAAATTATATTTACCTATCATATTTGGATATCATATGTCTAAAGGACACATAAATTATTATTCTGCAACCCCTAGACCGGTTTCATTTTTTGCAGCTTGTGAATTTTTAAGTGAAATGAGTTTTTCTAGTAAAACCTGTAAAATCCTATTCATCACAACTTACACGATCTCCAATTTTGCGATCTGAAAACAGTCCCAGAATACCATCCAAGCCGCGTTGTTTCAACACATTTCCGCCGCGACAAAACAATTCCCAATCGTCATTTTTCACTGAACACGTGCATTAATCCTACCCTGTCGATTACTGGGACATTTCCCTTCAACAGAAACACACATTCCACAAGAAAAATCGCTTTTCATACCCCCTCCCCCCCCAATTGATAGCCCGGTTACAAAAACTATTTGGTCTTGGTACGTCCACGAAAAAATTGGGTTTTGCGCAGCTGCTCTTTCCCGCAAGGGCGATTGAAAAAAAGAGACATTTTTTTGCCTTGATACCGGAAAAGATGTTTGAATACTAATGAAGCGTGAAAATAACGGAAATCGGAGAAGTATAATGTCACTTTCGAATGTAATTGAGCCAAATCGTGTCGTTGGGGGAGAACGAGTTTCAGGGAGCTTGAGCTTTCTCTTGGAGAATAGAGCGACGATAAATTACGTATACCCAATTTGCTTTCTAAAAGCCACTTCCCTTGGAAATTGAAAATTTGCTCATTTGGTTATTATCATCGGGGGCAAAAAATGCCTTTCGGCGGCCTTAAATTTGGATGGGGGCTTTGAGAAATGGCCTCGCGAATTTATTGAGCGTGCGAGTTTTTTCGGGTGTGTCATGTGTCGCGGAGATAGGGAAGTGCTGATTCACATCGGGGTGAAAATTAACGATTCGATTGTTTTTTTTGGGAATTGGGAGGAATTGGGGGAGGGAGAGGATGAGGAGGACTGTTCGTCTGGAAAATTTTGGATGGGAAAAGTGTATGGAAAAATAAACGTGAAAATGCATCAATTTGAACATTCTCGTTTTGATGAAACATCGAACATTTTCTTGATTAGAAAAATTTATCATGATTTAAAGGATTCTAGATTTTTAGTGAAATTTTTGAACGTATTGGCAATCTTTAAAGGATAGAATATTTTATGATTTAAAGAATTTTAAGGGATATTATAAAGATTTCATCATTCGTAATAGTAACGTTTTTTGTAATTCTATATGTTAATCGAATTTTGTAGAATTATCGACAAATTTACCAATTCTCAATTTTACCCTCATTTGAACGAATGATCTGAATTTCAAACATGGTACGAAATTTTCCAAACTCAATATGCAAATTTTATAATTCATTCTTTTTTAAAGATTTGTTGCCACTTCTTGATATTTTTGAAATTTTTTAGTTTTTTTTTTTTGGTCATGTAGAAACCTTATCAACTATATTTAAAAGAAATAAGACGATCATCAAATATTAGGTACAAGAAACGAGAATTTCCTGAAATTCCACAAAATTTTTATTTTATCGAAGTATTGAAAATCCATGAAATATTCGACGTTTTGAATTTTTTCAAAATTTTTGAAATTGTAAACGTAGTATCACGTATTTACAATTTTTTGAAATTTCTTGAAAATAAATGTCAAACTCATTAGGAGTTTTTGAATTTTCTTATTACTCCGTAAGTTTTCAGATTTTTGTTACAAAAATGAAAAATACTTCGTAATACATATTCCGAAGAAAAGTGAAGAATAAATTCTGTAGAATATTCGGCAATCTTTTTAAATTTTCATTGTTTTCTTCATCAAATTTCAAAATTCCCTACACAATACAAACTACATGCAAAACTTTCAAAATTTTTAAAAACTCTTTCAGTCCATTAGGATTTTCTGTGATTTTTCAATAGTTTTCAAATTTTTTGTTTTTTATTTCAAAATAAAACACAGTATCATGCATATTTCGGAGAAAAATAATAAAAAACTCAATCTTAAAATGTATAAACATTTTATGATATTCTATACATCATTTTTTCAAATCTTATTGAATGATTGGTATTGTTTCAAATTCCAACGTTTTAAATTATACATAATTCTTGAAATACTATACGAAATGACAAGTATTTAATACTTTTCTAATTGTGTAAAAAGATTTCTAATTCATTACAAATTTTCGCAAGTTTTCAATACTTTTCAAGTTTTTTAGTTTTCGAAAAAAATGAAACGAAAAAAAAAGGTAACTTGCAGTTTGCAAAGGAACATGACGATGACACAATTTTAAAAAATCATAAACAATTTTTGAAATTCTTGAAATTTTTTAAATGATATAGTATTCACAATCGTTATAATCTTTTGTAATCTAGAATATTTTGAAATCTTCAAAATTTTAAAAATCATACAAACTTTTTAAATCTTCCTGAACTATCTAAAAATTTGTCCAACCCAAAAGGTTTTTCTTTGATTTTTGATACTTTCCAAGTTTTTTAGATGTACCGTAAGAGAAAAAATATTTTTATAGTGCACTTGATAATTATCGCAATTACAAAATTTATGAGAATCATCTCAAGTTCAGGAAATTTTTAGAGTTACATGGAATTATGTTTATTCCTTCCGATTCTAAATATTTGAATTTCCCAAATTTTCGAAATTATATGAATCATACGAAGTACTTAAAACTTTCCAAATTGTATCAAAATTTTTCCAACAACCCATATAGATTTTTAGTATTTTTAATACTTTTCAAGTTTACCAGATTTTTATTAGGGAAAAATTACAACATAACTATTTTGAAGAATGAAAATTATGCGCATCGTCTATAAAATTGAGAAACATGTTCTGAAATTCTTAAAAATTTTTCAAAATTTATAGAACCATTGACAATCTCTAAATTTTTCAATGGTTTTTTATTTTCCAATATTTTCAATTATTTCAAACATCGTCTAAACTTTTTAAATTTTAGAAAACCTTTTTACGATTATTGAGAATTTATCGCATTTCTTTCAACTTTGTATGCATTTCAGATACAAATAAAATTTTACATCTTCAAACTTAAAATTTGCAAATTGACATCAGAATTTTAGAATTCACACTATTTCGATTCTATGATCTTCCATAAAATCTAAATAAATTTCCTCGAAACTAGGAATCTAAACCATATTTTTGTGATTGTAGAAGAAAAATGGACTCAAACCTCAAGATTGAATTAACCTAAGCATGAATCTCATAACCTTCAAAGTCAAACTATTTTCAAGGAAATTGGAAAGAAACAAAACTTGTAAAACATAAATACCAACCCATACTTTCAGAATAAACAAAATTTCTCAAAAATGAATCTAAATTTTGAAATTCGTGTGACTGACAACACTCACGTATATTGTCACATACTGTTACAAAACTTGTGACCTGTTTATCACTGCATATTTTCAAAATGTCTTCCCAAATTTTTCTCATTTCATTGCGGTTACAAGTTAAAAGTATTCCAAGCTTTCTATTCTATCTTAATTGCCATACATTTTCAGTAGTGCATACTGTTCAACGAACCTACCTCAATTCAATTGAAACTCACTAAAATCCGGAAAATTACCGGGTATTTCCAACATTCTATCTTTCACGAGCGAAAGTTTAATTTCAGCTTGAATTACTTCCCCGTTGGAACAAAATGAACGAAAATTCAGTACATCGAAAACTTGACTGAATCGAAAGTTCGAGTTGTGAATTTTGTCATCAGCGTTGATTGCTTTTGACGTCAGCCTTTACAGCCAAGCCAGCAGGAGCGTAAAGTTACGAATTAATTTGACCCAGAAGCCTCTTAACATTTTGACGCTATTGAATAGGTGCACACCAGAATCGCTCGATTATGGTCATTCTACTCCCAAGTGCAGGTGACACGTACTCGTATTCCGCAAATACTCCGAACTTTATTAGCTCAGAAAGGGGCACAATCCTCATGAGGTGCTTGCCTAAATTATGGCCGAGCTCTCAGTAGGAGTTCCTGGCAACTTTTTATTCCTGTCTTCTCGAATCGCTTGGGAATTCGATGAGTAATAGAACTTAATCCGATTCTTTCGAGTCGAAGAAATGGGGCTTTCTTGAATCGCGTATTTTGGTAAATAAAACAGAAATTGCGGAATTGAGGAGCAATTCGGAGAAGTAGGCGATTTCATGGGGATTTTGGTGTTTTTTATGCTCGATTGAGCGTCATATGCAGGGGAATTGGCAGAAAATATTTTTGAGAGAGATTTTCGAGAAAACTATATTTTCTTTGGGATTTAATCATTTTAAATATCTGACCATTTGACCAATTTAATGAAAAAGGAGGTCAAAGTTAAATGAAAATCTCTCCTTCTTCTTTTTCATTATCTTAATTTTCTTTTCGAGCTTTCGACTCCTTGTTTTGGGCCCTCTTCAGAAAAAAATTGGAATGTGAATCTCATATCTTCCTAATCATTATCAGTGCGTCACAAATTCTCTTTATCTTCGATATATGACATTTTGTTTCTTTTTTTAAAATATTCTGAGTATTTTTTATTAATATTTCTTCAGCATTCAGACAACTTGACGGATTTTCTGATATTATTATCGATTTCTATATAGCTTTTCAGAATTCGATGCTCTGTGTATTGAAGTTGAAAATTTTTTTTATATTTCTATAGATTTCATAGAAAATAAAATCTACAGATATTTCTAGTCTTTCATAGAGACTTAGCATTTTAGTTTTTTGTGTTACCTATAAATTTGTGTATAAATTTTTGGTTTTTTTTTTTTTAGATTTATAGTATTTCTATGCATCGCTTTATAGATTTTAAGATATGCTGTAATAATGAAAATTTCAAGGATATTGAGTAAATGAATTGATTTTCCAGCGAATAATATAATTGAAACAGATTCTCAGCGGCTTGTGTTTTTTTTTCGTATTTTCTTAGTAATTTTACAATTAAAAGAATTTTTTTGTAATTTTTATAATTTGCTCAATGTATTTCTAGAATTAGATGCTTCAGAATTCTATGTTTCGCAAATTTCCAAAAAATCATATGTAAATGGTATTTCACAATGTTATGTATTTATGAAATTGCAAAGCATTTTATAATATTTGTTCAGATTTTTGTATTTTTGTAGACTGTTGCATAGATTTTCAAAATTGGATGC
The DNA here is from genome assembly GCA_028476575.1 of Platygaster robiniae. Classification (NCBI taxonomy): domain Eukaryota; kingdom Metazoa; phylum Arthropoda; class Insecta; order Hymenoptera; family Platygastridae; genus Platygaster; species Platygaster robiniae. Next base: position 2,369,502 of record CM052022.1, read on the forward strand.
TCTGGAATTGAAATTTCGATAGATTTTCAGTTATTTTGTAGACTTCTAGGCAAATCACATACATATATTAAATCTATTTAATTTTTGTAGTTTTTCGGATTCGCAAGATTTTCCAGCGTTCTCTAGTATTTTTATAGATTTTAAATATTTTTATAGATTGCTATATACAAACGTTTTTTAGAATTTGATGCCCTAGAATTCAAAGTTTTATAGATTTGAAGTATTTATTTAGATTTTTCAGAAAACAGAACTTTCATATATTTCTAACATTTCTAGTATTTTTCCAGTGTTGGTACAGTTTGAAAAATTATCCGATATTTCAATGAATTTCTGTGTAAACTTCTAAAACTTAATGTTCTCAAATTCAGGGTTTTTTTTAGAATTCAAATATTTAACGAAAGACATAATTTGAAAACAATTTTATTGTAATTATTGTGGCCCTAGGATGATTAAGATTAAGAATAATCCGTAGAAACTGTCAGCATTTAATTTTTTTTTTCTTTCAAATTAAATCGAATTAAATTTTATCTTTTAATTAACTTGTCTCTGATTATTGAAAATTTATCTGTTTTACATAAACTGTTACCTAATAAAAATCTCCATAAATTTACGATTGACGTGTAAAAAAAAAGATTTTCAAGTCTTTAAAAAATTACAACTTTTTGCAATAATATCTATAATTTTCAGCATATTTCGAGTTAGATTCACGAAAACTCGAAATAAAATCGCCATTATTTGATAGAATTATGGAAAACGATAAGAAATGCTGGAATTCTAACGCACTATAAATATTCACTTAGCAATTTTAATTTCAAAAAGCTTTTGGCAAGCTTTCAAAGCTCTCTGAAAGCTTTTTAAGAAAATATCTGTCCTTTGGTTACATCATCACTTTAAAACCAAATAAAATGTCAAATATGAGAATTTCGTTTCGGAAATTGATAATAATTTAAACATTTCATCCCAAAACTTTTTATCAACGAACATAACTTAAATAATTCCAAGAAAAAATTCAAATATAAAGAAAACAAGAAAAGAAAACCGAACATTTAGAAGTTCTCAAATTTGATTTTTCAAAGCTTGAAAATAACTACGACTGCTATTCTGAATAATTATTTTTTTTATCAAGATAAAGTTCCCAACTAAAAGTGAGTACTGAATGAATACGTATAACTTTTTTTCTCATCTCGCTCATTCTTCAGTATATTAAAATTTTTTTCATAAAATACAGGAAAAGCTTGAAACAAAATTTCATTTCTCAATCTCATTAGAAACCCTATTCCAATATCACTCTAATTAGTATTCGAAGATTTCCCAAGAATAACGAAACTCTCGAAAATAATCAGACCCCAACTCGAAAAAAATTTTTTCCCTCGCAGTCCATAACCTCCATTACCTTTTCAACCCCATCCTCGTATTCATCAACGACTCGCGAATGAGACGAAATTAATGAGCGGACAGTTATTTGCCATCGCTCATGTGATAAATGCGACTGGAAAATAAATGAACGTTCTGTAAAATGATTTGTAAACGGAGCACAACTCTGTAATTTGATTTGGAAATATTTATCGCTCACCTTAGCCGATAGATTGATAGATGAAAAATTCAGCCGCGCCCGCTTTACCGCGAAACTCGAGAAAAGTCGAGTGAATCCATAAATTACGAGTCTCAGTTTCTCTCGCTTTGGGATTAATCCGCTATGTAAACGCAACTTTTGACAAATTAATTACTCCGTTCGCGGAACTCGAATAACGCGCACGAAATTTTCCGAGTCGTCGCGAAAAATTAAACTTACTGTTAATTAGAAGATTTGTGTGTAGGCAGTGTTTGGGTCGTTAGAGCAGGCAAAGGCGTTCATTCAATCTTGAGGACTTTGTAGTGAATATTTTATTGCAAGTTCATTAAAAGTTAGGAGATTTTTTTATACCCTTTGAAAAATATCTACTGTGAAATAAATTTCGTGTAATTAGTGCTAATGTCATATATTATTCTGAATGTATGAATGATAGATATTTTGTTCAAAATAGCGAAATTTTCTCCATATAAAATTCAGGATTTATTTTTTTTTAATTTAGAAGATTTGAAGTTTTTATCAGGTGAGGTAATTATTGATTGTTAAATTTTTTTAGGATCTAGCTAAGTCACTAATAATTTTGATCTTTATAAATACTTTACATAAAAATCAAATTTTTTATGAAAATTCAATTTCTTATACGTTCAACTTTCAAGATTTTATAAGAAATTTCAGTTTCTCATAAGGTTTTAATAAAGATCAAAATTACTAAGGAAGACTCTGAATTACAAATACAAACAGAATTACCAATATTTTCTATCTCAAATTTGGCAAACTATTTATCCTCATTTTCCGAATTGGTGTATATATAAAAAATTTCTTATAAATTTAAATGTACATTGTTGAATTTTCTTATATTAGTGATTTAGTTCAAAATATTTGAATTTCGAAATTTTTTTATCCAAATAGTCGAAATTTCAAAATTGTAGAGTGCTTCAATATTCGAAATTGTATAAACATAATATATTTTTTCCTTAAAATGCTTTAGCTTTATTTACTTTACTTTTATGCATCACTAATAAAATCTCATTTGAGGATCAAGCGCGTAGACAGAAAGGGATATTGGGTGCAAACCCCACCAGAAATTCTGACAAAATCGAATAATATTTCATGTAAAAATAAAAAAGTTACAACGATGAACAATCAAAATATAAGATAAAAAAAATACATGAAAATGTTAGCAGTACATATTTGATAAAAAAAGTAAAAATTATCAAAATGTAGGATTACGTGGGCAATATGAATGAGACAAATTATTGCAACCCAGTGAATAATGAAGAAAAATAAAAATCTACAGAAATACTACAACTTTACAAAACTTTGAATCTCAAATCATCAAATCTATGTATCAATTTTGAGATGCTAGAGCAGCGAATTCTAAATATACTATAAATCTATGAAAATTCTATAAAACGCAACAAAATCTTTTTAATATTTCAAAAATACGAAAAAATAATAACGATGTAAAACATAAAATCTATATAAATGTGTTTTTATGATTAATTCTTGAAATTTCTGATAATAGAACGAAATTCGCATTTTAAAGCATCGAGTTTTCAAATTTCCGTAGTAATCTACGAAAATATAAGTAATCTAAAAAATTCTTAGAAATTCTTCAGGGTTTCGTATATTATACTAGAAAAATGTGAGAAATAAGTTTACTACTTTACTTGTTTACCAGTTGACTAGTTTACTCATTTCCTCGTAAACGAGTTTGCTAGTTTTCTAGTACACAAGCTTACTAGTTTACTAGTTTACTATTACAAATTTGACAAGTTTACTAGTTTAATAAATAACTAATTTACTTGTTAACGAGTTTGCTAGTTTGCTATTTTTCTTTTTCACTTGTTGACTATTTTAAAATTTCAGTAGTTTATTAGTTTACTAGCTTACTTATTTACAAGTTGAGTAGTTGACTAGCTTATTAGTTTGGTAGTCTACTGTTTTTTCCAGCTTACTAGTTTACTAATTTACTGGTAATCTTTCAATGTATGAAAATTATGTAGATATAATTTCTCAGAAATTTGTAAAACATTATGTCCTGGAGCATAATTATGAATATAATACTATAACTATATATAATTTCAGAAATTATTCTAGAAATTAATGTAAAAAACAGTAAAAACACATCCAATTTGATTGATACAATTGATACGATTAAACATCCTTTTAATTGTAGAAATACTAAAAAAATATGGAATAAAACTATTAAAAATCTTCATGAAAGAAACTGTCGTCTGAAAAATCAATTTAAATTCTCAAAATCGTTGGAAGCTTTAATGCTATAGCATCCATTTTGAGAAATCGAGCATTTTGCAAAGAAAAGCGATCTATGTAAATATTAGAAATACATAAAAATAACAGAAAATTCAACGAAATTTGATGAATAACATACCATACGAGAATACTATAAATTCATGATGTACCTTTCATCTGTGTATATAAAATGTGCTCCAAAATCAAATTCAAATTTGATTCCTAGAGCATCGAATTTTAGGAAGCTCTATAGAAACCCATATTACTTGATATCAGATAATTCTTAAAGTGGTATAAATACAAAAATTATTAGTAGAAAAATTGAGACCTCTGTTACTAATTAAGAATCACACTTATAAAATTCCATTATGCACGAATATGAAAAATATACAACTCTGGATTCTAGAAGTTTAATACCTTTTAAATTCCAAAATGTAAAATATTTCAAAATCGCTCTCTGGTAAACATATTGTCAAAGGTGAAAAATCATGAAATACCGAAGAAAAAATATTTTTCCGAAAAATATCTCCCGAAAATTTGTTTCTGAAAAGCTCGGTCTAGATGTTTTTCATTTTAACTTACGTTTGACATTTGGTGATAACATTTTGGACGTTAGAGTTTGGTCAATATCTAGATCTACAAAATTTGAATCTATTTTTAAAAAGTTTTTAAAACTTTTCTTTAAATTCTTGTAATTGCAAAATTGATGAAACTATTAGTTGGTTCATCTTCAAAGCATTTACTTATATGATAAAGAGAATATATTAAATATACTATAAAAATTCAAATTAGATTATATAAAAATATAATAAAAATGAGAGGGATGATAATTATGAAAGTATATAAATTAAATTTGGTATCAACTTTCCACCTGTATGAAATGAAAACGTCAGAGAGAAAAGAAAATATCTCATGTTTGCATGATAAAAAAAATCATAATTTTCAACCCAATTCCATCGTTCCTCAAACTTTCTTCGTTGGTGTCACAGTCGTTAAAAATTGTAATTTATGTAGCCATAATTTTTCCCGATGCAGAGTTTCGCGTTTGCCTGAACGGCATCGGAAATATTTCGATGCAGCAACGATCGTATCCGATTAAGTTGTAAAACTCAGGTAGCACCGTAAACCCTGTCGTAAAAACCGTAAAACTTGCGAAGCCTGCCAATTCGAAAATATTCTTGCTTTTGCACGTAAGCCATCCCATCATTCCAACGTATTTCTAGCTTTTCAAATATAAACCGATCGCTGCTTCCGAGGTTAAAAAAATTACGAGATCTACACTTTCTTGAACGTACGAACATTTTATACAGATGTATGATATCGTGTTGAACAACATTGAAAACCAGAAAATCCACTTTTCTTGAGAAAAGAAAAATTAAAAAAGAATGTCTTGAAAATTAAGAAAAGAAAAAAATTCAATTCCACTGGAAAACGTGTTCTTTTTTTCCTGGGTAACATGCATTATGTTAACAAAAAACAACAGGGACGGATGAAATTGGGAAAAAAGAAACCAAGTACAATACGAGATGTTTTGTTTACGAGATTCGAGAGTATGAAAGGGATGAAAAGAACAGCAGGGAAAAAATATAGAGCGGAGGAAAACGTGATTCGACGATTTGAAAAGATGTTCTAGGGCGAGTGAAACTATTATTGTGTCACCGAGTACGATTTCCAAAGTTGACTGATCGTGGTACTTTTTCAAAAATTTTTTTTTTTTTGAGAAAACATCTATAGGGGAGAGTGTGATTTGTCTTTGAGTTTACGGTTCGCGAGTGAGATTTGTTTTTCGACGCGTAAATGGAAATTTATGAAGGCGATAGAGGTATTGCTGGACGGTTTTGAAGATTTATACGGGTTTTTTTATGTGCTCTGCAGGGAAAGTCTGGAAAATTTCTAGGATCTGGTACTTAGAATAATCATGTAGGAAAAACCTCATGTAAATACGAGGATTCTTGAGAAAATTAAATGTGTTTACTGGAATTGAATATTGTAATGAAAGATTTTTAGGCATTTTGAAAAAAATTGTTTTGCGATTTGCTTTTGGGGGTCATTATAACAATTTTTTAAGGTGGAGGAGAATAATTGGTTTCATGAATTTTATCACGCGTCATCTGACATAAAAATGAGTAATGATGATGATTTGTAAATGAGAATGCGTGGACGTGGATAATCGGAAAATAGATGTACCCTGATGATGGCTCGATACGAAGCCGAAAGCTTGGAAGAATAAAGAAATTACTAATGATTAGCACTGAGTGACCAGATTGATTTCATGACGAAAAATAAGGAAACTATGTATTTTATTAAATTTACGAATTAAATATACGAATCAATCAAAAATTCCATTCCAATGGAACATATTAACTACATCAAAAATAAATTTTTTCAATAAGCCAGTAATTTATCAAGATAAATAATAACATTTTTATAACAAAATGATATTGGCTGAATCGTTATTTGGAAACATTTTTGTTGAAGACAGATGTAACATTTTTATAAGATTCGAGTATTGAATTCTAAATATACTATAAATGCATGAAAATTCTAGAAAACGTAAGAAAATCTTTTGAATACTTCGAAAATACGTAAAAAGATAACGATATAAAACATGGAAAATGTATATGAATGTATTTTCATCATTAATTCTTGAAACTACTGGGAATAGATCGATATTCTCACTCTAAAGCATCAAGTATTTTGAATCTCTGTAGGAATCTACAAAAATATAAGAAATCTATAAAAATATTTAAAAATCCTCCAGTATATTAGGGATTTCATATATTATACTAGAAAAATGAGAAAAATAAGTTTACTGTTACTAAATAGCTAATTTACTTGTTAACGAGTTTGCTAGTTACCTATTTTTCTTTTACATTTGTTTACTATTTTACTATTTTACAATTCCAGTAATTTACTAGTTTAGTAGTTGACTAGCTAACTACTTTGCTTGTTTACTCTTTTTTTTAGCTTACTAGTTTACTAGCTTACAAGTTTACTATATAACCAGTTAAGTATTTTACTACATATCTTTCAGTACATAAAGATCTTGTAGGAATAAATTTCTCAGAAATGTATAAAACTTTCTGTGCTGGAGCATAATTATTAATATAATTCTAGACTTATTAAAAATTTCAGTAATCATTCCAGAAATTCATACACATAGAGAACAATAAAAATACATCCAATTCGATTGATATGATTAACACAATAAAACATACTTTAAATTGTTGAAATACTGAAAAAATATAGAAAAAAAATATTGGAAATTTTCATAAAAGGAACTGTCGTCTTAAGAATTAATTTAAATTCTCAAAATCGTTGGAAGTTTCAATACTGAAGCATTTATTTCTAAAAATCTATTGAGCGATCCATAGAAATATTAGGAATATATAAAAATACTAGAAAATACTACAAAATTTGATGAATACTATACCATATGAAAATAATATAAATTCATGATGTACCTTTTATCTGTGTGGTTATAATTTGCTCAAAAATAATTTCAAATATATATATTTTTTAGAAGTTTCATTCCTAGAGCATCTATTTTTGAAAAGCTTTGTAGAAAACCATATTACCTAATATCGGGTTATCCTTAAAGTGGTAAAAACGCAAAAAATATTTGTAAAAAATGATACCTCAGTTACTAATTGAAAATCACAAAAATCGAATTAAATTATTTAAGAGCTTAAAAAATGTGCAACTCTGGATGCCAAAAGTTGTATAACTTTTAAATTCAAAAATTGAAAATTTTTTAAAATCGCTCTCTTGCAACCACATTGTCAAAGATAAAAAATTATGCAATCATTGAAATCCCGATGGAAAAATATTTTTTTAGAAAAACTCCCGAAAATTTTTTCTGCTGTGCCCTTGTCACACCTAAATCCCTAATCCATGGAACCCTTTTAAATTTAGTCCCCTTCAAAAAGCAATCATGCAAAAATTCTCTTTTCCTCCAGAATATTACATTTTTTTACATTCACTTGGAGTCGATGAATCTCACAATAAACTGCCAGGGAATCTCTACCACTTTGTAAAATTTACAATCATCCGCTAACAACTGAAAAGACGAATTCTCAAAAAATGAAGATATGTCAGAAAAAATAGTGGACCAAAATGTTAGCCCTGACCCGAGTCGAAATTAGAATCAAACTTTGAACCATATAAATCGAGGATAATTCGGTTCTCATAGGTTCAAACTAGGCTCATTTTCAACCAACTTCACAGTCAATTTTACACATTGTAGGCCTAAACTAGGTTTCATTTTGAACCTCATTTAAACCATTTATAACCAACAGCGGCAAAAAATCTGCCACATTGCGCACGTGTGATTTGGGCATGAAATACACGACAATTTTCAACATTCTCAAAATGATACGAGCTCCAGTAACGTAAAATATGATAAAAATATGCCATTAATATCCTCAAAAATATTTGTTTGTCCAGTTTTCCTCATAACGACAATAATCAAAAAAACGTACTATAAAGAACATTTCTATCGAATACTTGAAAATTGACAATAATTCAATTAACTCACCATCGATCGTGAGGATTTTGGTCTGAAAATGCTTGGTCTTCCTAATTATCTACTAAAAAAAAGCAATTTTGTTCGGCCCATTTTTCAAACTTTGATCAACTTTCAACACTCGAAAACAATTTTCAACGCGTATTGACATATAAAATGAAAATCGAAACAAAAAACAAAAGACGATCTGGGTCAGTAATACGCCAGAATTCAAAAAGCCGTGAAAATATATGTACACCAGATTGTGGTACTAGGCATTAAATTGTATTATAAATATAAATTAACTTTTACTTCGAAAATAAATTTTTCTATTTGATCAGAATGCATTTTCTTCTCTTGTCAAGATAAAATTTTCGTCACAGCGCCAGAAAAGAAAATTTCGAAGAGAAATAAGTTCGTTCAACAAGAAATCTATATATCTCTATTGTTTTCAAATTTTTAGAAAAATAAATGATGCGTTCTTTTCAAAGCGTATATTTTACTTTCAAGGAGCTCAATAAATATTCCAAAGTGTTTCTGTAATATTTTTCAAATGTTTAAAAAATATTTCTGAAATATTAAGTGCTGAATGGGCTGTTCATCAATAACATAAACGGATTTTCAGGATTTTTCGATACCTCTCTTCCCTATCTCTGTGTCACAAGCTGTCAAGTCAGTTAGACCCCCCCTCATAAGACTGAGGGGTCACACTTTCCCTAATATAATCAATGAAAATTGCCTATTATTGTACACTTTGGAATATCCGCTAATCAAACGTGATTGAATAAACTTTTGTACTTTGTACAATGTAATAATATTTGCGTATTTTATTTAAATTAGCAATAAAAATTTATATTCCTTGAATTCAGTGATAAATAGCAAACGCAAGTAATGTGATGAATTTTTTCGACTTGGAGGAAAGGAAAATTATCATTCAATATAGTGTTTTCAATAATCTAATTTTTTTAAGTGTCATTTTCATTCAACTGAAAAACAGAGAGTCATGAAAGTTTGCCTTCGTTTTTCTCAGGTTCAACTTGATTGTACTTTCGATCTTGATTTCGAATGCGTAGGTTAAAATAGTTGAAAAGCCACTCACGAGGATTATTGCGTGCTATTTCAGATTTCGCAGGTCATGAAGGTTTTAAATCCGATCTAATAGGTTCAAGTTGGTTATAATTTTGATTCTAATTTCGATTCGGGGAGGTGCTCCAGATGTAGCTGGAATTTCAAATGACCCATAGCCCTTATACTTCACCATCTGTCTTCTATTCGTTAGGTGGCCCTCAAACCACTGAAGGGGGATGCCGGTTATTATAAGCATACACCGGGGCTGATGGCGTTTTTGAATGACGTACAATAAAATTTGATTTTCCTTGAAACTCCACTTACCCTTGATAAAATCCACGGCCATCTCCAAGCCATAAGTGTCCTGATCGCAGTCGTCGAGAACGTGAGCCCCGAGTTTGACCCCGGGTATGGTGTCGTTCCTGTTGACCTCGTCCAAGGTGTAAAGCATGGCCTCTAGTGCTTGTATCCCGCCCTGGGGCATGACCGGGCCACACGTAATCGAATCCTCCCGCTCGTGGATCATCATCAGGCCGCCGAGGATCAAATCGCCCTCGACAATGGCCTCCCTTTTCACCGGCCAAACCATTTCGCTCCTTTCCGGTGTCTGGCTGATCCTCTTGGCGCGACTTTTGTGCGCCCTATTCTTGTGCCTGACGTTCAAAGCGCCCGGCGATCGCTGATAATCCAGATATCGGCGAGAAAAACGCCCCGTTTCTACACGTTTCGAGCCGCAATCGATTTCACCCGGTGAAATTTCATCGGGCGAAGCGCGGCCGTCGCGGAAGATCGCGAAAACGAGGGCCGCGAGCACCAGGCATCTCATTTCGCGGCCATTTTTTCGAAGCTTCGGCACTCGGGGCTTTTCACGTGATTCGCGGGTTTGCAGACCACGCTAAATCCCACAGCTGCTTAAATATTTAGCGGGCACTTCGCGGGCGGCGAAACGTTCGGGGCCATAAAGATGACGCACTTGAAGATGCACGGGACGTTGAATCGCGTGGCCTCGATGGCTTTTCATTTTTTGAGAGGAGGACCAAGTTCTTTAGGGTAGAGTTGTAGATTGAGTGACTTAGAATGACGGGTCGTGCACAGAGAAAAGTCGATCCAATTGCTTGAACTGTATTTTTTCAATTGGAACACTGCAAAAAAAACATGTATGAGACGTGTCTTCGTAGAAGACACTAAGACGCGGAATTCATGTCTTCAGTGATTAAGTGTCTTACTTTATGTGCCAAAAAGATGTGCTTTAAAGACATCTTTAAAGGTCTTGAAAATGGCGTCAAAAAGTGTCTTGTGGCAAGACACCATTTTTTGCAGTGAAGATGTCAAAGGTTGACTTTAAGGGAGTTTTTGTTCATTGCAATTGGGAAATTTCTTCAGCGTCATAGATGCTGCTGAAAAAGTCAGTCATTCTTACTGCAAAAAGTTGGGAGTGGTATGAAACTGAGATAATTAGTTATGATGCAGTTGTTACTGAAAAACTCAGTTTTGTGACATGAAAACATCTTCAGATGTTCTGTAAAATCTTGAAGTTTGAACATCAAATAGTGGCAACTTTTTTTTGAGTAGAAATGACTGATGATTATTATAGTCCAATCAACATTTTAAATGATCCTTTTTCTGACTAGAATTCAGTTGGGTCTGATGCAACTGAAGAATTTTTGTGGAAGTAGTCTGTGTTTGTGAGAGTAATTTTATTATCATTTGATGGTCTCGTGCGTTGAGTGTATAAGACTTTTCAAATATGAAGATTCTGAATTCAGGGACCTAAGAATCTTGCTTTCTGGATTTACAAAATATTGAATTAAGAGATTTGAACATAAGATTTAATTTAGATTAATTTAACTACTTCACAATTCGGAGATTCAAACTCAAATTGTCATGAAAGTGTTTCGATCGTGTAACAGTAATTAATCTTAGTGTTCAAATGTATTATTTAAGACTTTGAAATTTGAACGTGAGGTTTGCAAATGCTTGCAAATTTCTAGGTTAGTGAAAATACGGGCTCGAAATTACAAAAATTGTTTCGCTGCAGAAACCAGGAAGTGAAAGATCGATGTAAAATTAAATTTGAGATTTTGATGGCTTTATCCAATGAACAAGTATTGTTTACTTGTTAATTTTGGAAATTAAAACCGAATAACTTCGTATAGTGAATCCTGCATGATGGATATTTATTTTGAAAAAATATTTGTTTAATATTTATAAATATTTCATCTTATGATTCATTCATTAATATCATTCGATCAATATTGTATGTCCTTATTTAATAATGAATAACCAATATATAAAAACATGAAAAACGAATTTCAATAAATAACTATTGAAGAAAATTGTACTATGTCCAATTATATATTATACATCGATAAATAGTTACTTTTTTTTAGATAATATGCACGTGTAATAGAATACGAGATGATAATTGAATACTTACAATAATTCTGAATAATTTATTTTCATAACAAGTAATGAAACATGAATGATTTTCATATAAAGATTATCAATAATCGTAATAACTTACGAAGCAAATAATTTTTCGTAATAATCTATAGTAATTATGTATTCTATGTTAATGATGTAATAGTGAATCTATAGTGATATCTTTTATGGTATTGTTTCTTACAATCAGATAATGGAAAACCAACTTTTTAATATATAGAATCATAAAATATGAAAATATGTTTATCATAGAATAACTTCAAAAATAATAATAAACCGATGAATTCACTTATTCATACATCGTTAATATGTATCATAAAATTGAAAATTCTTTCAATATTTAAAAATATTATTCCATGATTAATAGCTTGAAGTGGATTGAAATTGAATACAAAAAATTTATTTCTTAATATGTAATAAAAAAATATTACTAAAATCAAGCTTTGCACTCTCTAGCATTATAGATTTAATTCAGATACAAACTTAGAATAAAGCATGGCAATTGAATCGATAAAAAGATGATGAAATATTATCAACAAAAGTTTACAATAAAAGTCTAGAACTTTATTATTGCGAGAAATTCTGAAATTGTTCTGAAGGCTATTTCAGTTGGAATAAAAAACATTTTCAGTATCCATTAACTTCGCGGATTTCCACGTCGGACTATTGCATGAATTACTACTTAGAAATCGAGTTTTTACTACATAAAACAAGAGTGAAAGATTAATGAAAAACTTTATATTTATTACTTTCGGGTATGGAAAATCGAGTGTTGTAAACTTATATAAAACTTTTTGTGGATAATAAAAATTGAGTTAAGAATTTTCAAACTATTTTCGAGTTTAAATGCGGGCTCTAAATAAAGCAATGAAATCGTTAGATTTTTTTGTTTTCAAATTCCCTTAGAACTAAAAATAAAACGTGAAATATTTCAGGGTATGAAAAAACGAATTTTTTCAATTTTAAAATTTAGAAACAAATATATTTACATGAAACAAAAACAAAACAAAAACATTATGTACAGAAGGAAAAAATGCGTACGTAAAAAATTTTTTAAATTTATATTTATTTTACGGATCTCAACATATGAATACTTATTATTTTATTCAAATATGAAATCAGTATATAATAAATAATATTTTTAGTAAATAATATTAACAAGTACATTAGTGATAATTAATCAGTGCTGAATACTTATTTTTTATACTGCGAATATTGTAAAATTTAAACTTTGTCAATTTCAGGTACGTAAAGCAGGAGTGAAAGAGAAATAAAAAATTACACGTTAGTTATTTGAGGATACACAAAAACAAATATTTTGAATTTGGAAATTATAATAGTTTAAAATAAGTTTTTGTACTATGATTAAATTTGATGTTCAGCCTTAGAAATAAATTTTTAGATTAGAAACAAATTTGGGAAAATTTGGTGAAATCCTTAAGAAGTGAAAAAAATTATCAACAAACAAAAGCAACAACAAAAGGGCGGAACTTAATAATTTTGAGAAACATCTCACATTACTTTCAATATTATAAGATTTTCAAATATCACAAACTTTTTACGTATCCGTTAATTTCTCGGACTTTGACGTCTGACTATTGCAGAAATTACTACCTGGAAACTCTTCACATTAAAGTTACATAAAGCAGGAGTATAAGATAAATCTGAAATTTAACATTGGTTATTTAAGGGTATGTAGAATCTTAAAATAACGACTTTTACACTTCGATTATATAATATAATTAAAATCGAGGTTTGAAATTCTATTGTAAAAAATCAAATTGACATTTCAGTCACTTGAAAATTACATAAATTACTGTACCATAAAATTAATGAATATTAAAAATAACATGTATAAATCAAGAATGTGTTATTACCATAAATTTCAGTCATGAAACACTGTTATTAAAAAGTAAAAAGTTTTTAATAAAATTATAATAAAAAATAGTTCCCGTTACAAGAAAATTTTTATCGAGAAAGTAAACATTTTTCCAAAAAAATTATCCTAAAAAACCTTTTTCGACATAGATTAGAAATTCCGAATTGGGGCCTATTATTTTCGAGTTTTACTCATATTTCGATGCAATATGATAGTGTACGAAATCTCCAAGAGATGTAAATATTTTTCGAAAATCTACAAATTTCATCAATATTAGAATGCTGACAATGTTTGAAACATTTGATGATTTTTCGATACACTGAATTTGTCGATATGAATCATTAACTAAAGTATTTACAACTTTTCAAATTTATTTATACAATGTCACATTTTTTTGAAATACCATTAACTAAAAATCTTCTTATTTTTCAAAATTCAATAATTGTACAATAACCTTGAAATATTAAACACAAAAAATCATTTCAAACTTTCGGAATTTTATAAAAACTTGCGCAAATTTTTTCTATTTTTGGTGCACTCAAATTTTTCTTTCATTTTTATAAGAAAATGAAAGACCATCATGCTTGTTTAAAAAAAAAAAAAAAAACACATTATAACGAATTTTATCAAATTTCGTTCACATCATATTCACATAAACTGCATTTCACCACCCCTGATTATAGCTTTCACACTTTTTTTTATCGGTTGCAATTTTCTGGAGGAAAATTGAAGACTTGTTACATAAAAACACAGTTTTTGTCAATTTCTCACGTAAATTGTATCCATCACAAGAAAATAAGGGTAAAAAAATGCACATAAAAATTTCAACTCCACAGGGATCCATCGTACGTTTACGTATGCCACTCAGAAGCACCGAGTTTCACTTGGTTTATTTACATTTCAGATGCATCTTGAATTGCAAACAAACTACACAGAACCCTTGATAACGGTAATTAGTGATGAAAATGGATCAGATATCAAATTTTGACCGCGGTCGAAGCTCGCGGTTTCGTAGTAATGTACTTTGCGATGAGTTTATCGAGCGATTAAATTTGTCGAATGACTGTTTCCGTATTCTGGGTGCTCGTGCATCGCCAATTACAATGAACAATCAATTATTATTGTTTGTTGTCTAATACTGATGGAACTTGAACCAGATTGTACTTGGAGTTTACTGAAATTTATACTGTGAAATTGAAAATAATTAGATATTCAGCGATAAATTTCGGTTCATTGCTTAGAAGATGTCTATAAAAAAAATAAAAATTTATAGTTCTCAAATTTTTGAGACTGATACTTGTAAATTATCAGTTTTGTCTTTTTTTTGAACAGGTCAAATTTTGTGTAGAGAACGGAACAAATATGCAAATAAAAATACTGTGCATGGTAAAAAGAAAAAAGACTTTAATTATTTTTTTAATAGACTTGTAGAAAAAGCTAGATGATTTCAATTTATTCAACTTTATTTTCATTTTTCAATGAAATTTCAAAAAAACTGCCATGAATGTTGCACATTAACTCGTGTTCCTAAAACTCATAAGTGGAAAATTTTTTACAAAAACTTTATTTTCATTCGGATTAAATCATCAGATTTCTCTTCCTCAAATGGATGTAATTCTCCATTGAAATAACATTCCTAGTTCCTGAGTGCACCATTAATTAGAAAATCGTATCATGTTAACTCAAGGATTTCCACAGATTTTTTTCATCATTTACCCAAGCATTCAAACTGCAGGAAGCTTTTTAATGCTGTGGAATTCCCGTTTGAAGTGCGCCAGTTTTAACACGAAATGAAAAAGCGCCACGTTCGTAAAGCGTAATAAAAAAAGAGCAAAGAAGAAAATATAGAATGAAAGAAAGAATGTACGTGCAACGTTTGGAAGCCGAGTAATTAAAACTGCAAAAAACGATATTTATCTTTTAAAAATCAAATGGCCAAGTGCAAACAAGAAGTAATAAATATGAAACTAGTATGTTCAAGATCATCCAAAGGAGAAGAATAATCATTTTCCAACCCACAAGTGTAAACTAGTTATGAAAAATAAAATCGTTGTAATCTTAAAAATGTTGTCATGAATACGTGAATGAAAATTTTGAGGTTTTTTTTTTCGTTAAGTGTGACAGTTCAAAAATGTAGATTGGGCCTAAATATAACAGTTACATAAATTAATAATTAAAATAAAATTTAATCTTATTAGTGTAATGAATGTATATGTAAATTTTTAGAATTTTTGTATGATTGGGCGAACTTTATAAATTAAAAAATATAACAAGTGATACGTGTCAAGATATGTAGCTACATAAAAGTTAGGAAGAAAAAAATGAATAAAAAGAATCAAATTCATAAATTCATGCATAAATCCATGAAAATTACTATTTATCTATAAAAATATTGGGAAATCTTTCAAAAATTTAAATTGCTTGCAAATATGGAACATACTATCAGTACGTAACATATTATGAATCAATGTGTACATAATTTTTTTCGAAAATCTGTCACTGAACTGGAAACTAATCAATTTTAATACTAGAGCATCGGAATCTGAAATTCTATATGAAAATTCATAAAAATATTTAAAAACGATAAAGCTTTAGATCAGAAGGCATCAGATTGAAAGAATAAACATGGCAACTCATAAAAATACGAGAGGTTTATTAAAATACAAAAAAATACTCTAGACAGAAAAAAAAAACGAAAAAAATACAAAATAAACCATGAAAAACCAAAATCTTTCTAGGTATAATTTTCTCAAGAATTCATGAAAATACTTAAAATCTTAAAAACTTTAGATCGTAGAGTACCAAATTCTAGTATTGCATAACTATAGAATTATATAAAATATAATGTATTTTCAAAAATACTGGATATTGTGATAAAATTTTATAAGTATTTGAAAATACGAGGAACACTTTAAATACGAGCAGTACATGAAATATTTTAAATTTATGCACATACATGTAATTGTCTCCAAATATAATGAAAAAACTGAAATACTATAATTTTCAAATTTAAGAGATTACTGAATCATAAGGGCTTTATCAACATCGATATTATTGAATCATTTTTGAAACTTAAGATTCTACTTGAAATTTTTCCAAATATTGATGATATTCTGTACAATTGAACATTTCCTTTTTTGAATTTTTAGAATGTAACAGTTTTTTTAGATTCACATGAGTTTAGAAATTCTTCAAAATTTACGAAATTATTAAAAATTGTCTTTAATTATACGAATCTTCTCGAATTATTAGAATAATTGACAAAATTGAATATTTTTCAATATTTTTAGATATTTTCTAATTATCGAAATTCCGAACATTTTTTAAACCACCTAGAACAAACCGAATTCTAGATAAATTTTTCTAAATTATTAAGTGAGACGTGATATTTGATAGTTTTTGGAGGTTTTGATTTTTAATATAAACTGAAAGAATGTAATAATGCAAATTCCAAAAAAAATATGACGAAGAGTTTAGCACGTTTACAAACATTTTCCATATCTTACCAATCTTTTTTTTTTCTAAAATTTCCCAGATTTCAAACTCAATATAAACTGCTCAAAGCTTTCCTTATTTCAAATAAAAATTGTTAAATATAGGTATGATGATTATTATTTTGTTGTCAATTCTCAATACTTTTCAATTCTTTCTTTTTTTGATTGTTTATATGTAAATTTTGAGAATTTTTTTATGATAGGGCGAACTTTATACATTAAAAAAGTATAACAAGTGATACGTATTGAGATATGTAGCTACATAATCGTTGATAAGAAAAAAAAGGAAGAGAAAAGAATCAAACATAGTAAATTCATGCAGAACTTCATGAAAATTACTATAGATCTATAAAAATATTATAAAATCTTTCAAAAATTTTAAAATACTAAAAAATACGGAACATACTATTAGTATATAACATATTATAAATCAATGTGTAAATAATTTTTTCAAAAATCTGTCACTGAACTGGAAACTTATCAATTTTCAATCCTAGAGCACAAGAGTTAGAAAATCTATATTAAAATTTCTAAAAATGTTCAAAACGATAAAACTTCAAATCAGAAGGCATCAGATTCAAAGAATCTGTATGGCATTTTATAAAAATACTAGAAGTTTATTACAATTCAAAAAAATCTTCTAGATTGAAAAAAAAAAAAAACAAAATGAACTATGAATAACCAAAATCTTTGTACGTGTAATTTTCTTAGGAATTCTTGAAAATTTTAGATCGTAGAGTACCGAATTCTAGAATTGCATAACTATAGAGTTATATGAAATACAATACAGTTTCAAAAATACTGGAAAAAGTGATAAAATTTTATAAGTATTCGAAAAAAAGTGGAAAACTTTAAATACTAGCTGTACATAAAGTACTTAAAATTTATGCACATATATGTAACTGTCTCGAAAAATAATGAAAAAGCTAGAATACTTTAAATTTTGATATTTTCGAGCTTTATATTTTGTAAATATATGTAATGTATATCAATCTACAAAAATAATAGTAAGCCTAAAAATATAAAAACCCTGCAGCATTCTATTTATATAAGAAAATGCGAACAATAGGAAAGTTGTCCGAAATCAAGAAATACTTTTATATGTATTTTTTTTTTTCAAATCAATAAAAATATTCAAAATACATATAACTCTGTTAGACGACCAAATTTTAGAAATATATTTCAAAAATCAACAATAATTAAAAAACATGTTTTAGAAATCCAATGCATTGGAAAAACTAGTTAAAGTCGAAAAAATCATAGGAAAACTTTACGAATTTTCACACGAAGTAAAAAACACGAAAACTCTAGCAATTCATAAATACTTAAAATCTATAAAAGTATTTTCTCGAAAATCTACGAAAATTTTCAAAATCCATAAAAAAAGTAGAAATCCACAAACATACCTAAATAATCTCAAGAAATAATATTGATATTAAAAAATAAAAAAATTTACATGAACATATCCAAAATCTTTAGGCACTCGAAATTTATGTGAGCATAACTTTATGGAATATCTCTAGAAAAACTAAGTAATTAAACTTTTTATCTTCAAGTATCAAAAGATGTAAATCTTTAAAAAAATTAGTTAAAACACAATATAATCCTTCAATTGTCAAATATACTAAAAAGATAAGCAAATTATGTTATAAATGAAATACTATTCAATAAAAATGAATCTGACAAACAGATTCATAATATGTTAATCATAATACTAAAATTCTTATGAATTAATACATTTTATTAAAAATTTATATACATTCATTGTTCAACATTTATATATATTTTCACCTCTTTCATGTTTCAGTTAACCCCCCCCCCCCCCTTGAAAACATTTCCTTAGAACTTCCCTAAATATAAATGAACATAATAAAGAGTCTTGACAAAGGATAAAATGAAAAAATAAAAAAATAACAAACTGCTCTGTATTCCTGCATGTCCACTCACTTGTTTATAGAATTTATGTAGTGAATATAAAAATATTGTATGAGTTTGTACGAAATTGAACTACTTCTTGTTCGTACTTTGTGCTCTCGCTGTAAACTTTGTCGCGATGAAATTTCTGCTCGCTTTGTGAGCAGGAAGCGCGCGATTCCGTTTGTAACAGCTGCTGCACTACTCGCGTATGGAATACATTCGTAACACAAACAAAAACAAAAAAAAAAACTCAATGAAGGATGGAAATTTAAAAGATGACACGTGCTTAATCTACAAGGTCCATTTTCTTGTGTAGTTTAAAGGGGGTAAGAGCATTATCAATACTGCATTAGGCAGGTATTAGAGAATATTTTAATTTTTAAATACTTCGAATAATATCAAATTCAAAATTCACAGCATGCTGAAAATATGTTGAAGGAAAATTCAGTCGGAAAATGCTTCTTGTAAGAGGAGTGCAGGAAAAACGGCTTTCTTAATTCGAAATCAAACTTTTTTGTGCATTTCTTTCATTGAGAATTCTCATTCAGGTTCGCAGTCCGTCATATGATTTTACTTGAGAGCTTTGGATGATTCGTTCGTTTTTATTTTCGAAGCGCAAGAACGACGTTTTTCCTTAACGCTGTCGCATTTCGTCGTCTTCTCTTTGACTTGAAATGTCACTTATCTCGATGCGGCGCAAAAGGAATCGCGTAGCTGTAAATTTCGCGGAGTAAAGGTTTTTCCGAATCACACTTTCTTATGCTACCCAAGATAAGGTCAGATCGAAAGTCGAGCAAGAAATTCATTCCTTCTTTTTTTTGTTGTATCTCAAGATTTTTTGATGAAAAAATATAGATATTATTTTCATACAATTAATAAATTATTTGATGTAGTGATGGAGCATGAAAAAGAGTGAGAAAGTATAAGAAATTATTTTTTTCAAAGTTTTATCTCAGATTTTTCACTTTAGGATAGAATCCACCGATATTTCATATCGATCTATTGCAAAGAAAATAGTAATATTCGGATGTATCGAATAAATTTCGATGGATTTTTTAGAAGATAATTAATGAATTTCTTAGTACTGAGAGTATTTTTTATATTGTTTAGGAAGTATACATACAATTTGAAGAATTTTCTGGCATTTTAATAGATTTCTACATAGAAATTTAGAATTCGGACCCTTAGGATTCAAATCTTTGGAGATTTGCTGTGGTTTCATAGATTTTCGAAAGAATAATACATTGTTTCAAAGGTTTGTAATATTTCCATATAAATATTGGAAGTTTGAACCCATATTTTGTATGGGATTTTTGCCATAAATAAATCTGGAAATTTTTCCATGCACTATGGACATTTTTTCAGAAATTATTGAAAAAATTCCATATTTTTGCAAGGAATCCAATAGCATACAGAAAATTTTCCATATCCGTTTATGGGAAAAATCCCAAACAGAATATGGGTTAAAAATTTCTAATACTGTTACGAAAAATTTAACAGTGTATTTACCTAGATTTCTCTCATTTTTTTTTTATGCAAATAATATACTTTAAAATTTTCTAATATTTTTATAGATTTTTGGTATAATTGTGAATTATTATAATCATGGTTATTAGGAATTTGGGCTTTTGAATTTAAAGTGTAATAAATTTTATGAATCAGAATAGATTTTACAAGAAACAGTGTCTTCCAAGATGTATAGCTCTTTTCATCTTTTTTAGCATTTTTTCTGTGTTAATACAGTTCAAAGGTTTTTTAGAATTTTTTACAGTGAGGTTTTCTAGATTTTGATGCCCTAGATAGTGAAATTTAAAAAATTTTAAGTACTCTATATATCTATAGTATTGATATTTTTTTTAAGATATGTACTTCTTTAGATTTGTAGTCTACGATTTCCTCATCCCTAGTAATTGAGGTTTTTATAAAGTTTTTATAAATTTCCCTATAAAATTTCGGTATTTTTTCTAAAATTCTGCTTTTTTTATAAAGTCACTTTATAAAAAGAGCAATTTTTTTGAAAAAATTTTATCAGTTTGTATGAAGTCAGTTTATAAAAACTTTATGAAATCTTTTTAAAAAGACAGAATTGTTATAAAGTAGATTTTGAAATCCACTATTTAAAAAACCAAAATTTTATTAAGATTTTATGAAGTTTTTATAAAGTGAATTTATAAAAAATTGGAATTTCATTAAAAATATCAAAATATTGTAAGGACTTTTTCAGAAACTTTATAAAAACTCAAATTACTAGGGCAACTCATAATTTGAAATATTTCCATTCTTTTGTTAAATTTATTATAAAACATCATAGAATTCAAGTACTTTGATTGTTTTGTTTATTTTCAAGGATTTACCTGGTATAAAAGTTTTCTAGTTATTTTTATGGATAAATCCATGGATTTCCAGAATTCGATACTTTATGACTTAAAGTTTCATCGATTTTCAAATTCTGCAAAAATTTTCGAGAAATTCAATTATAATTTACAAATGATTCATGGAGTCTTACTATTTTTTACTTTTTTTCTGTATATACTGAATGTCGTCAAATTTTCTAGAAGATTCAGAGATTTTCAAGATTTTTATAGATTCCTATGAAGATTTTCAAAATTTAGTATGATAAGAATTTATTTCAAGAATAAAGATAAAATCACATTCATACTGATTTTTCATGTCTTATATCGTTATTATTTTTTCGTATTATTGAAGTATTTAAAAGTTTTTGTTGCGTTTTCTAGAATTTTTTTAGATTCGTAGTATCATATATTTAGAATTTGATGCTCTTGAATCCCAAAATTTAAAGATCGTAGAGGCATTTGTCTATTTTTTTCAGAAAACAGTTTTTTCATGGAATTCAATTGATTTTATCATTCTTTTCGAGTGTGTATAAATCGAAAGGTTTTTAATACTTTTATATGGATTTCATATAGATTTCTAGACTTTGATTCATATTTTCTACGTAATCCTACGTTTTGATAATTTTTAGTTTTTTGTTATATATATACTGCTAATGTTTTCATACATTTTTTGTAACTTAGATTTTTATCGCTGATCGATGTGACTTTTTCCATTTTTACATGAAACATTGGTTGACTTATCAGAATTTCGGGAAGGGTTTAAACTCCCAAAACCCCCCTCTCCCTACGCACCTAATACTCGCAGTTTTATTTTCGAAATCGACAGCCACAAAATATCCTTTGCATGGACCTTGTCATTATGATATTTTGGAAGTAGCAAATATCAATAATGAAGAATAAAATAAATTTTACAGTCTCGGTCTTCATTTTTTTTTCTCGAAAAGGTTGCGATATTATTTAATATTGCAATGAAAATATCGATACAACGATCTTTTGTCGATAAATGTATTGACACAAAAAGTCTAATATATCCCTATTCGTGATAAATCTCGAAATCAAGTCGGACTTGGACCGTCGCGATTCCAATAACTTGCAGCATTTCAAAACCTAACCTACTAAAATCTTTTCGCATTGTTTGTTTTGTTTATTGCTTTTTCCATGAAAAACTCATGAAATTCTCACATTCTAACTCTATTATAGTAAGACGATTTATCGGACAAGGAAACTCTCAAATGGCTAGGCATGGAGACTGTTCAATAGACCCTTTCAGACAAGAAAGTCGGCGTAAAAGCAGAGTCAACATTTTCATTTCGTCGTGTATTCAAACATGGCGCGTTTATCACTTTAAGTACTACTTTACCTCGCATCCAACATGTTAATCTTAAAATCTGTTCGTGTGTATGGGAATGAATGGCCTCGCTTGCAGGTCGTGAAATTACGTACCTCCGAGTCGACAGACACAAGTGCTTTATACCCCGAATACGCCCAGGGAGCGAAGACTTGCATTTTCTACTAACTGTTTTCAGTGATTTTTTCCATAATTACGCGAAATACATGGTACGGAAAAAATGAAGCTTGGGAGATTGAGAAAATGTTATTACACGCTCATGGCTTTGGGATATTTTCTTCGGAAATTGCCCCGCGGAAATTAGCCTTCGATGCATGTAATTATCGCCGTGTATTTTCAGGTTTTTGCCACAGGGGATTCTATGTAATTTTTGTTGTCTTTGGACAGTTTTTTTTATGACTGAAAGTATGGAAATTTTTTAATTTTTGTATTTAGCTGAGTTTTTATAGAGATCATGTGGTTTTAAAAAAGGAATTTTTTCACGTGGTTTTTGAATAAGATTTAAGAATTAGCATCGTACTTTTTGCAGCAGTGGGAAAAGATACGTTGGTGAAAGATTCTGGATGGGTGAAATACACAAAAATATCTACACTGTGAAAAATTTCAGTAGGAGGCTTTCATTTTTGAATTGGAATTTCAATTCTGGAAAGTTTTCGTTAGTAGGAACGGAAAATTTACAGTTTTGAAGGAGAAAATTCATTAAAAAATTGAAATTTTATTTCTGGACACGGATAGATTCATACGGGGCTACAAAATTTCTGTTTGAAATTATTATTTCCGTCGAACTTGAAATTTTTCGTTTTCTCTAGCAGAAAACTTCGAGGTTTTTTGTACAGTGCACGTCAAAATGTATCAAGTCTAAAATTGTAGATTACTGAATCATCAAGGCTTTCTCTACATACGAAATTATGGAATCATTCCTGAAACTTAATATTTTACTTGAAATTTTTCAAAATCATTGATGATATTCTCTACAATTGAACATTTTCTTTTTTTAATTTTTAGAATGCAACAGTTTTTGTAGATTCACAGAAGTTTAGAAATTTTCCAAAATCTAAAAAATTATTAAAAATTGTCTTAAATTCTACGAATTTTCTCGATTTATTAGAATAATTTACGAAATTGGATATTTTCCAATATTTTTAGATTTTTTCTAGTTATCGAAATTTCGAACATTATTGTAACCAATTAGAACAACCCAAATTCTAGATAAATTTTTTTAAACTATGAAGTGATACGTGATATTTGATACTTTTTGGGGTTTTTTGATTTTAAATATAAACTGAAAGAGTATAATAATGCAAATTTCAAAAAAGTATGATAAACAGTTTGTTGCACGTGTACAAGTAGTTTTTAATATCTTTGAAATTTTCAGAATACTTTACAGTTATGAAGAAGTTTTTCGTACACATTTTTTTTTTCTTTCTAAAATTTCCTAGATTTGAAACTCAATACAAACTGCTCAAACCCTTCCGAATTTCAAAAAAAAATTGTCACATATATTACGATTTGTTTTTGTTTGGTCGATTCTCGATCTTTTTTAATTTTTTTGTTTTTTGGATTGTGATATCTTCATTAGGCACATTTAAAAAAAAATGCTGATAAAAACAGTCTACAAAATTTATAAACTTTATCAAACCGACAATTTTATTCAAATTCATAAAATTGTAGTCATTAAAATTATTAACATTTACTAATTACTGCAGATTATTTTTATGAATCTTAAGCATGATCACGAACTATTCATAACTTTCTAAAACTAATAATTATTGGAGTACATTTAAATAGGCTTTGAAAAATGCGTTTTAGGCTCCTAAAAAAGCTTTAAAAACAAGCAAAACAGGCTTGAAAATACGGCTCTATTAAAAATTACAAATAATTCAAAACTTTCCAACTTACATAACTATTTGTCCAAATTATTTAGATTTTTCGTCATATTTCAGTATTACGAATTTATCAAGATATTCATAAAATAATATAAAAACGTTGTAATGTATTTTTCAAAGAAATATAAGCAGAAGCATAAATGTTAAAAATTAAAAAAATCATTTTGATATTCTACTAGTACAGTTGAAAACATGAATTATACACTGCAATTTGCTTTCTGAACATTTTAATATTGTACTGTATACATTAAAATTTGAAATAAATATAGTAATTTGTAAAATATACAATTTTTTATTGTGCAATGTTATAATAAGGAAAATAAAAATGACCAAATCTGAAGTTATATTGTGAAACTTGCAACAATGTTTTAAAAGTTACAATATTCTAGTACTTTTTAGATAAGTTTATCAAAAAGTACCTAATTTTTTCTCAGTGTAAGCCACTTTCATATATCGCACCCCATTCATATAATATTGTTATACTGACGAAACCCTAATATCCCTAATATCATATAAACTAAAACTATTTTTAGAATTTTTAATATTTAGTATTTTTTAAACTAACAAAAATTTTCCATGTTCATGAAATTATTAACATTTTCTAATTATTTAAGATTTTTTTCCTGAATCTTAAGAATCTGAATTCTTACTTACTATTTATATCTTCCTAAAATGAATAATGATTAGAGAAAATAAATTAGGCTCGATAAAAAATTACAAATAATTAAAAACTTTCCCATTTACATAACTATTTCTCCAAATTATTAGGATTTTCCGTAATATTTCAGTATTTTGAATTCAATAAAATATTTATTAAAAATAAAAAACGTTGTAATGTATTTTTCAAAGAAATATAACCAGAAGCAGAAGCGTAAGTTATAAAAAACAAAAAATCATTTTGATATTCTGTTCAATTTATTATCTATATATTAATATTCTATTCAACTTATTATATTTTCCTGTAAAATACACGATTTCTATACGGCAATTCGCATTCTGAATATTTTCATCCTGTGTATCTATTAAAAACTAGCGTACATACAGTAATTTGTTAAATATACAAATATATTAATAAGGAAGAAAAAAAGGACAAAATTTGAAATAGTATTGTAAAAACTGCAATTATATTTTAAAAGTCAGAATATTCCAGTACTATTTGACAATAAATTTGTCAAAAAGTACTACATTTGTTTTTCACTGTGAGTCACTTTCATATACTGCACCCCACCCACATAACATTGTCCTACTAACGAAACCCCGAAAAAATCCCTTCAATAAATGGACATAACCGTACGTAACAATTGAATCGAAACGCAAATTGCGAGAAGGAAAAATATCACCAACTTATATTTTCGCCGAGAGTGGAAAAACAGCGTTGTCATGTGTACCTATGTTGTGCTATTCCCCATACACTTTTCCGCGAGCACGCGCCTGCGGAAAAGCGCTATTCAAATACAATGGCCCAAGATTTTCCTTGCTTTCAGGAATGGACGCGAAATTACGTCTCACATCAAAGGCTAAACATGCAAACAAACATCGAGCTTCGATTAAACAAAATACAGTGTCTCCATTTACTTTAGATGCAGGAAATTTAAGCGGAATTTATTTGCTCAAACAGAGCTTTGCTAAACGCTATTTCACAAATATAAATTCACGTAAAATTACACGCTTGGAATGCGTTTTCGCATTCGCGCGGTTGATCAAGATTAATGATTGTCGCGTTCATAATTCAACACTCATGCACATCTCTGGAAAAAAATGGCGAAAATACTGCTGTGAACTGCTTTGTGTTGACACGAAATGAAAATATGTAGAACTCATTTTCAGAGAAGGAAATGCATTAGTTTTGTAGGTTTTCAGGGGTCAGTTTTAAAAATTCAAGCAATTTTAACGATTTAAAATCATTTTCAAATATTCTATAACGTTCAAATTGCCGAAACTTTATCAGATTATTTATAATTACAATAATTGAAAATTTTCATCTATAAACTGCTTAGATTGATATAGTTATGAAAAATTTTATAAATTACTGTCGGTATCTTGAATTGACATATTTTAGGTAATCCCTCTACTTTCCTCTCTAATCCTCGTTGATTGCAGAAATTCCTAGTGAATTCAATTTTTCATCGTTTGATTGAAGTATAATTGAAACTCCACAAACAAATGCAAAGGCAGAAAGAAAAAGCTCAAGTCGACAAAAAAGTTGGAAAAAAGCTTGAGAGGGATTAAAAAATACAGCTTTCTATAGTTGAATTCGCAAAAAGCTAAAACGTTGCGATGGAAATTTAGGAGTAACCGTTTCGAATAAAACATCAAACGTGAAACGAAACACAAGTTAAAGTGGCACGAAAAGTCCCTGTATAATTTATGGGAAGCGAGGATCAACTTTTTTTCTAGGTGACAAGTGACGTGAATTAGTTTGGCCGACGTTGATGGATAATTAAATCCTTCACTGGAAAATCCTTCGTTTTTTTTTTCGTAGATTATTTGAAGGTAATTATTTGAAGGCATTCGAAACTATATAGAATACTTAAATTTTCTTATTTATTTTCTTATTTATTAATTATTTCTACAATAATATTTTGTTCCAATTTCTAATCAAACGAATATATCTTGAAACAAACTATCTTCACTGCAAATTTAATTTCCCGTTGTATGAATATTCTATTTTTTCCAAATATGCTAGGCAATGACATTGGTATAACATCAAAAAAGCTAACAGACAATTGTTTAAACAACCATTCTCTCATTTCTGGTCCATTAAAAATGGTATAGTTGAAAAATTAACCACTCATAACGACTACATTTACCCTCTTATCGAAGCATAAAACAATTTCAAGCGGTTTTAGCACTTCCCGTTGAAAAATTACCTCATTTTTACGTGCTTCGTTAAAGCACCCTCCAACGTGAATGAACACCCAATAACCAAAGTGACAAAGTCTAGTTTCGAAAGACCTCAGGGATATTTTTTTTAACAAAAAAATCTATTTAATTAAACTACAAATCATAGTGTACGTTGGTTGTCATTTTGAAAATTTTATCAAGAACAAAAGAAAATAATGATAGGGTGGAGAGCATTCAAATTATGGATGAGTAAAAAAAATTAAAAAATATTCACGTGAAAATGTATATATTTTTAAATTGTTATCTTAAGAAACCATTCTTTATTTTAACAATTTACGTAATTTTTTAACATATTTTGAAAATTATGATTATTATTGGATTTTCCAAAATCATCGACCATTTCTGTATGGTGAAATAAAAGGATATGACGTAGTTTTTGTAGTTTTACTGAATTTTCGAAAATTTTCCCAATTTACAGGATTTATGAAGATTTTATAGAAATTCAAGATTTTCCACTTTTCGGAAAATTATTAACATTCTTTGGAATTTTTGTGTTATATTATTTATCGGAATTTATGGAATTCCAAATGTATTGTGCGATCAACTAAAAACTTTGGACGTTTTACAAAAAGTTATCCAAATCATGAAGATTTTTCGTGATTTTCTTCTATTTTTCAAGTTTCTCAGATTTCTATTTAAAAGCATAAAATATATTGTCGTGCCATTTTGAAAGAAATATTATAATCAACACAATCTACAAAATTGATTTACATTTATTGGAACTGAACGAATTTGTAAGTTCTTTCAGAATCACTAATAACCTTTAAAAATTTGAAAGATTACTCGTTATTTCAGATTTTAAAAGTTTGAAATAAAATACCTAATGATTATTTAATGCTTCCAAAATTAAATAAAACTTTCTCCAACTAACCTCTTATTTCAGAAGTTTTTTAACACTGTTCAAGTTTTTTAATACTGATAAAAAAATTAAAAAACTCATTATCGTGCATGTTTTAAAGAAATGATATGATAATAATGGACACAATCTATGAAGAAAAGAATGTTTTCTGCAATTCTTAAAGTTTTTCAAATTTTCTATGAACTATTCGCGACCTTGAAAATTTCAAAACTTTGATCATTTTTTGTAAATTTCAAATGCTCAAACCTAATTCGCACTATTCAAAACTTTCCGAAATTAAAAAAAATTTGTTAAACTGAGATTTCCCGTGATTTCTTTATCTTTTTTAATTTCTTCAAATATTTAGAAAAATGAAAATAAAATCATGTTTATTCATATCTTGAATAAGCATAGAAATAGAAACAATCTACAATGTTCAGAAAACTTTTCAAAAATTCTGTGAATTTTAAGAATTTCGTAGCATTGTTTTAAATCTTTTGAGTGTATATTTTTTCTTTATACTTGGAAAGTTAAAAATTGAGAATATTTTACTAATCTAGCATTATCTGAAAATTTGCTCAACTCTCAAAAATTAATCGTAATTTTTTAATATTTTTTCAAGTTTTGAGGATTTTCATCAAAAGCAAGACAATAGAATCATGTGTATTTGGAAGATAAGTAAATTAAGGTGATTTTCAGAGTTCAAGAACATTTTTCGAAATTCTACAAATTTTTCTAATATTTTAGAATGATCAACAATTTTACGAATTTCCGAGGTTCTTTCATTCATACAATTTTTCGAATATCAAACTGAATAATATTTTGACAATAAAAAATTTCCAAGATTAAATTAAAATTTTTCAAGCTCACTAGAATTTTTCATTACTTTTTGATACTTTTGAGATTTTTCAGATTTTCAATAAATGATGCAAAAAACATCATTTCATAGAAAAATAATGAACGCAATTTACAAATTTTCGAATCTTTTCTGAAATTCCACATATTTTTGGAATTCGATAGAATTACTGTCAATCTTTATGATTTTGAAATCTTAAAAAAAATTGTCACTGTTTTTTATATTTCAAAATTCTCTTTGTTTATGATATCATACTGAGTTTTGAAAACTTGGTGAATTTCATGAAAATTTATGTAACGTAACCGCTTTTCATAGAAAAGAGAAAAAACTGAATATCATGAATATTTCGAACAAATTCTTAAATGTGTTCGAACGTTTTCAACAATTCCACAAATTGTTAGATTTTCATTAAAAATTATTGACAATCTCCAAAATTCTTCACATGCGTTCATTTTTCAAAATTCTCAAAAATTCGAATATTTTATGAATCATTGCAACTTCTCCAAATATAATTTAAAATTGTCCAACCTTTCGACTTTTTTGTTTCATTTTATAACATTTTTCACGTGTCTCAAATTTTTATTAAGAATTTTAAATAAATCTTTGTTTATTTTATGATGATGAATTTCCCCTTATGTTTCTTGAATCTCAACCACTACCAACAATAAAATAATTGCTTTCCCCTTTTAAATAACATGGATACTACACTGAAAAAAAACAACAAATAGCTAAAAAAACAAAACCAAAAAAACACTCTGCGATTCCGTCGAAACACTGAATATTTTCACACACTTGAAAAGTTTCAACAGAGTTTACGAAACTTTGGCCCGCAACTGTTCCCTCTAAGTGCTTTATTTCGTGAAAGAGTTTGCACGGGAAAAAGTTCCGCTTTATTTATTCTAATCGACGTCGCTCCCGGCGTCGGTGAGCGATTTGTTACTTTGAGGTGAATTTGCGAATCACCCGGCCTCTTTTCTTTATCAGACTCTTTATGAAAATATTTTTTTTTCAACGCCCCAGGTGCCTTATACCCCGATAATAGGTTTTTCAGGAAATGTCTGTCCGGAATTTTCATGACATAACTTTTTTGGAGGACTAGAGTGATTCTGAAGTTGGATTGTTTGTCGATAATCGACTAATGTTTTAAACAATTCTTTTCTTTGAGTAAAAGGAATAGTTTTGTGAATGGAATGACGTTATTGAGATAGGTTGTAGATAAATAAATTAATCAAGTTTCAGTAAGAGAGAAATACTAAATAAAAAATTGGTAATGTAGTCCTGAAAAAAACTGTAACAAAATAATTTGATATTTTGACGATTTATAGATGACAGAATTTTGGTTGATTCGAGCTTATCATACAAATTATGAACATCTACAGTTTGAAAAGTTCTAAAACGCAAGAAAAAACTAGTTTAACATATTTTTCATCAGCACACAGTAATTTTAATACAGTGAATAGTACAGCTTAGAACGAAAAAAATTATTTATAATTAATTCACTTTTTCTGCCTGCTAATTTACTTATCACGGGAGATATTGCGCATTTATGAAGTTATGTAAACAAACATATCGTTTGATGAAAATGATGAAGTAGATAAATTTGTATTGACAAACTAAAAAATTTCAAATAATTAATGAAAAATTGATTCTTTTAAGTATTATATGTCATGAATTTTTCATGCCAATTTTTTCATCTACTTTTATACAAAGTAAAAGTTTATAAAAAAGTCCAGAAATCAGAGAATTCAAAATCGTCATAGCCATTCAGGAAACAAAAAAACGAAAATTTTTAATATGATTGAAATTTCGGATTTCAATATTTTAGGTGAAATTCGTTAAAAGCTATGACCGTTAATGATGAATAATTTTTCAATATGTTTATATGAATTTCTTTCTTAATTGATCATTTTAACTAATGGTTATTAATAAGTGATGATTTAAATCATATTATTTAATTTTTATCTTTCTTCAATATCTAAGTCAGACATTTTTGACTATATAATGTTTTTCCTTCGATTTTAAACCATTCAAGTAAAAATTCACTGTTTTCAAATGATTCGCGTATTTTGCAGTAAGATATTTTAATCAATAACTTTTTATGGAATAAAATTCGATCTTTTCTAATTAAATCTGCTTAAAAATGCAGAAAATTCTATCTACAGATGCAAATTCATAATTTATTCTTACAACAACAAAAATTTACAAGTTTGAAAATTCTTCGCCAAAACTATCGAGATTACAAATGTTTTCTAATGCACAATCTTTATTTTGAATTGGTTGATTTTGTACTTATGGTATCATTTTTTTCATTCGTTTATCTCTCGATTTTATTGCAGGAACTTGCCTAGTAGTTTCAATTCTTATTTCTTGTGAAAACCTTATAAGAAAATGAAATTTCTTATAAGAATTCAATTTATTATAAAGCAACTTTATAAAAATCTCATAAGGCACTGAAATTTACTATAAAAAATTGATCGAAGTATTAGTTTTTTTTTAAACAAGATTTTACAAATGAAATTCTATGTATTTCAAAAATCTAAATAATTTTTATCAGAAATTTCATACTTTATGTAAAAAAATTTCAAAGAATGCAGGCAACTTGGTTTTTTGATGCGAAGTATTGATAAATTTTAAAGTTTTCCATTAAAAATATAAAAATTACAATTTTTTCCATGACAAACATGAAAATCACAAATTTTCGCATAAAAAATATAAAAAACACACATTTTTCTATCTAAAATACAAAAATCACAAAATTTTTTAATCTGAAATATAAACATCACGAATTTTTACGTCTATCATACTGAAATCTTAAATTTTTACATCTAAAATTTACATTCAAGTGATATATCACTTATTTTCCCATCAGAAATATTAAAATCATAACATTTTTTCATCTGAAACATAAAAGTCACAAATTTTTGTATCTAAAATAATGAAATCTCAAATTTTTACATCTAAAATTTACATTTAAGTGATATATCACTTATTTTTTCATCAGAAATATAAAAATCACAAATTTTTTATGTGAAATATGAAAATCATAAATTTTTCTATTTTCAGTATAAAAATCACGAATTTTTCAATCCCAAATAAGAAAAACACAAATTTTCCCATATAAAAGTTTTGCATCTCAATCTGAAAATGACGAATTTTTTCATATGAAATATAAAAATCACAAATTTTGTCACATAAAAATTTATATTTTTCAATCATCGAATCTAGAAGCTTAATTTTTTTAACTGTTTTCTTTCTTGCCCTTTTTTTTGACATTCATTTTTAGTATTCGAATTAAAAATGGCCCTTAAGAAATCAATGACACCTTAGTTTGAAATAATTTATTTTTTATTAGTCAATAGCAGTGAGATAAATTTTTTCATTCCAAAGTTCTCGACATAATTTTTATTCAATAATACATTTTCTTACTTCTTGTCTAATTTTTCAATTGCTCCATCGAATATTTAAAAATTTCCACTCTTTAGACGTTCTACCATATAATTTCTTACCCAGATATTGTAAAATTTAAAATTCTTTTCATTCCAATCATTTCTTCACAAAAATGCAATAAATTGCAGTAAATGCAGTTTATAACAATAATAAATGAACCCATAGATTTCCAATATAAAATTTGATCCGACATCCACCAGTTTTTTCTCAACAAATTTTAACTCTCTATTATAAAAATGATCGATCTTTCCTTCACCTTTTCTTTCTCATCATTACGTAATATTCCACATCCCTGTGACACAAAATATCTAATCACTTTCTTCTCGATAATCTTCTTAATCCCTTCCCTTTATAGAACCTTTCATAACCTCATGAAAACATCATTTTCCCAACAGCACTTCATCAAAAATTTTCTCTAGAAAAAAAACCAAGTGCACCACAAAAAAACCTACAAAAAACTCAAACCTCAGACTTAAAAAGACTTGGAAAGTTTCGCTATCATCTGCATAATCGAGTTATCAGCGCGCCGAAAATCAAGAGCCCTGGAAAACCATGTTCGTTATGACTAAATTGTTCCCGATTGTGCGTACGAATGCGCGATTGTCCAATAACTCGAGCCCATTATCATGAATAATGTAAATATGCTCATGTAAAACGTGCCTTCTCTTAATTGCGATCACGAGCTTGCATGCCGGTTCGGCTCGCGTAAATTTCCGCAATATTCCCGTCGTCGTCCCGGAATCGTAGATATGCATGGTCGAAATTTTCCATTAGACCCCACTAATTAGCGAGCCACCGTCAACGCATTCGAAAAGTTCCGAACTTTCCGAATTGCTAACCGGCGATTTTACGCCAAGATTGGAAAAATCAATGAAAATCGAGTTTCTTGGGGATATTTTACAGGTATTTTTTATGTTTTTTTGGAAATTGTTGAAGGGGAGATTGGGTCACTCGCGCATGTTGGATTTGGTGGAGGTAGCGATGAAAGGGGTTGGAAAATTTCCGCGCGCGCGGCTCCGAGTCGGAGCAGCTACTGAGATAGTTCGGGAAAATTCGTCCCTTCTCTCCCGCCCAACGTGGAACTTGCACGTTTCCAACAGCGCAAGTCTTGTCACATACACGATTGTCAAAGGGTTCATTTCCTTTTTGTTTTGTGTGTAAGGGGTATCGAGTTTTTTGTGAGACGTCTTGGGGTTGGACTGGAGGAGAGGTAATTGCTGACAAAAGGCTCCGGGAGTAATGACTTCGCGAGGATTTTTGCTTTGCAGTCATGCATGCATACGTAGTTTTTCAGTTGATTGACAATATGTCACATGTTAGTATTAATTACACTGAGAAAAAAGAATAGTAATTATTACAATACTGTATAGTAAACGGGAATCACTCTGACATATTGTACTTTCTGCTAGATAATTGCAATATTATTCTAAAAAGTACAATAATATTATACTTTTTACAATATATACGGCATAAAGTACAAGATTTTTTCTCAGTTAATGTAATTTATTTAAGAATGTTATTTATGTAGAGAGTAATTTGGAGATTTTACAATGTAAGATGTAAGACTTTAAGATGTAAGAGTGTAATATTTTCGATTGCAGGGAGTAATTTCGAGATTTTGTTGTAATGTAAGACTGTAAGATGTAAGACTGTAGCGTTTTAGTTTGGAGAGAGTAATTTCGCACTGAGAGAAAAATATAGTAATTATTCCAATACTGTATAGTAAACGGGAATCACTCTGACATATTGTACTTTTTGCTGGATAATATATCAATTTTTGAAATGACATATTGTAAATATTGTCTAATGATGTTGTAGTTATCGATATATTTTTTGGTAAAAACCCCTATATGTCTTCCGTTTTTTAATATACCTTTTGTACATTTTGCAATATCATATTGTAATTTCTATTAATCCAGATTATTAAAAATTCCATACAGCTCTTTCAATATGCAGATCTGTATAGGTTCTTTTTGCAATATTTTTGTATACTTTCTAGGTTTCTAGTGCATCATATGGTAATATGATACAGTTTTCGAAAAAGCTCCATAAAAGTAACGTAGCTCATTTCTTTTCGCCATGTATGATAAAAATTACAATTTGTATAGTTAACCATTTGCAGCATTAGAATACTACCATTTTTTTCAGTTTTCAAGTGCTTATGACTCGACTTTTATGATTTTAAATTTAAATTTACCATATTTACATGTTGAGCCTTGAATATTTTAACTTTGTTATCTCATGTTGTTCATTAATTTGTCAATATCAATAAACAAATAGTGAAAAAAGTCACTTTTTGCAAAGGAAATTCATTATCTTGAAAAGTTTTCAACGGATCAATTTGAAAATTTATTATTACATGTTTTCAATATCGCTGATTAAGAATTTGTGATAGATTTTCAAAACTTAAAATGGCGGATCCAATATGGCGGACCGAATTAGTTAAACTTATTCATATCTGCATGAAAATTGGTATACAGGGGTTTACAGGGTCACTGATTACGATTTTAATACCAGAATTTCGAAATTCAAAATGACGAATTCAATATGATGGACACAATAACTATGTTATAAGTATTGGTACCAAATTTTTTGTTGTTCGAGAAAAAAAAAATTTTTCCAAGTTGATGACAACAATAAGTACCGCTCTCAGCCGAACCCGGAGACACGAACGAGGACGTAGCGGGTATCGTCTCCATTTTTTTTTTTTTTTTTGGTATTTTTTTATTTTTGGAATTTTTTTTTTTTTGTTTATTTTATATTATGTTATATAATGCTCTATATAATAATTATAATTTATATAATATTATGTATTTTCTGCTGAATCTTCGAAAGGTCTAAGCATAAATTTTCTGCTTTATGTCCGAATGAAAAAAAAAAGAAAGGGCCCACCCATCGCAGCATTGTCAATAAGCTTTGACATGATCATCCGGTCTAAAAAGCATCATTAGGCAGATACGAAAATGATAGCGTGACTTCAAGAATTTGTCTGGAATTCTTGTCTAGGCTTATTTATCCGATAAGCCGTGTTCACCGATTCTTTCACGTTGATGGGTCGAGCAATGTGATTTATGGTCAGATTTTCAGACAGAAGCATAAAACCAGTTTGAAAACCTTTAGTTGTTGAGTATCTAGTTTTTCTGAAATACGTCCAATGCATACCTCTACGTTGGAGCTTCCATTCGATTCATGCTGATGCGAAACGCGGACGCAAGACTTGGAACATCAGAAACTGGTAATCTTTGGGCAAATCCATATCGCAAAATATTGTTTTTTATTTTTTCTCAAATGCCGGAAAGAGTAGAACTAACGGAACTTCCAAGTGATGCGGAATCTGCTGATGGACTTTGTGATTCATCGGATGATGAAAATTTTACAAACAAAGGCACAAGTGTACTACAAAATGATTCTGATGATGACTTTTCTGAAAACGAAAATGAAGCGGAACGTTCAGTAGAAGAAGTGTGGAATAGTCGAGGGAAAAAAAAATGGGATTTACCATTTACGAAAGATCATCGGCCAAATATTCCCGACAGAGCTACATCTCCATCTGAAATTTTTTTCCGTCTTTTCCCTGATGACTTGTTGAATTGTATCGTTCAACAAACTAATCTGTATATTCAACAAAAAAAAAGTGGCGAATCCATCACGAAAGATGAATTAACTACTTTTATAGCTATCAATATTTTGATGGGAGTGAAAAAGTCCCCTTCGTACCGTGATTACTGGTCATCAGATCCGAAACTAAACGATTCATTTATAAGTCCACTGATGACGGTCAATCGTTTTGGATTAATTTTGAATAATTTACATATTGCGGATAATAGTAAAGAACCAAAGAAAGGTGAGCCAAATTATGATAAACTCTATAAGTTGCGACCCCTATTGACAAGACTTGGTGAAACGTTCAAGAACTGCTGGAAACTATGTATGTATACTAAAAAATAAATATCTGAAAAATGTATGCTTCATAGTTTTATGTTAGTTAGACATTTTCTTTTTTTTAAATTCCATGAGATACATATAATTGTAGACTGCTGGTCGGCCGTTTGCGAATTCCTTGTCTGACTGAGATTGCAAGTTAAGAATTAATGGCAACAATTTATAAAAATTGAGATACTGACTTCTCCAGACTTATGTTGGGCTCAATATAATTCTGCAGCTCAAGTTTTATTGATTTTCTGTTTTCTGAGTTTTCAATAATATCAAATATTGATAACTTCAGATCGCTAACCGGCCGTTTGTAAATTTCAGGTCTCACTGAGATGGAAACTTAAAAAGTATCGACAAAAATTCATCACAATAAAAATACCGACTTTTCCAGACTTTTCTTTGGCCCGGGAGAATTCTGCAGCACTAATTGAATTAGTTTGACATTTTCTATTTTTTGAATTCTATGAGATACAAATAATTGTAGACTGCTGGTCGGCCGTTTGCGAATTCTTTGTCTGACTGAAATTGCAAGTTAAGAATTAATGACAACAATTTATCAAAGTTGAGATACTGACTTCTCCAGACTTATGTTGGGCTCAAAATAATTCTGCAGCTCGAGTTTTACTGATTTTCTGTTTTCTGAGTTTTAAATGTTATCTGATGTTGATAACTCCAGATCGCTAACCGGCCGTTTGTAAATTGCAGGTCTCACTGAGATGAAAACTTGAAAAGTATCGACAACAATTCACCAGAATAAAAATACCGACTTTTTCAGATATTTCTTTGGCCCGAGAGAATTCTGCAGCACTAATTAAATTTTGCATTTTAAGATTTTAAATTTCCCGAAATTATGCAGTAAAAACTGGCATACATATTGTAATTTGTGCATTAATAGCGGTTTTACTGTATAATATTGTAAAAATTGCAATATAACCGTGAAAACTACAATAATATTGTACTTTTTACAACATATACGGCAGAAAGTGTATGCACTGAACATGATATGTTGCATATTTAATTAAATGATTATCATAGTATAAATAGTCTAGAATAATTCAAACAAAACCAACAATTATGATTGAACTATTAGTAAAGCTGTATCTGGATGTTGCATAATTTTTCGAAACGTAAGAACTTCAAACTTTTGAAAACTGTTCAAATTTTATGAACATGTGATTTCTCGTACTTTTTTTTTTATTTCTGGAGATGTTTTATATTAGATTAATAACATTATTATGTATATTTAAGTAAAATGATCAGGAACACAATCTACAGAGTTATACAAATTTTCTGAAACTGCAAAGATTTGTTGAATTATACAGCACTATTTCTAATCTGAAACTTTTCCAATGCTTTGTGGTTTATTGAAATTTGCAGAACTTGAAATATATTTTGTACCATTCAAAATTTTCCAAATTTGATAAAAACTTGTCTAACTCACTGTGGTTTTTCAGAGTTTTTGCATACCTACTATCATTTTCCCTGATTTTTATTAAACAATGGAAGAACACTATCATATGCATATTTCGAAAGAATTTGATGATAAAAAAGTTACAAGATTTATGTACATTTTCTTAAATTCAACAGATATTGCGATTTTTGAAAAATTTGCAATAATATTTATTGATGAAACATTTTTTTTTTTTAAATCGCAAACACAATACAATCCATAGAAAACCTTCTAGATTCCAAAAAAATATGATCAAATTTATTTACATTATTCTTAATCTTCTAGAATTCTCAAATTTTTATAATCATATAAAAAAAACATTAGTATTGACATTTGGAAAGATATGATAACACAATTCACAACATTTATGAACATTTTCTAGAATTCTGACAATTTCTCATAATCTGCAGAATTATTGACAATCTCGATTATTTCGCATGTTTTAAATTATTCCGAACTTTACGAATTTCAAAAATAATGCAAATTATTGCAAACTTTCCAGATTTGATAAAAATTTTACAAGTTCCTAAATCTTAGTAATTTGTTGTTTCTTATGTAATTTGTTGAATGTAGTTCTTGAAAATGACAACAAAGATTGTTGAAACGTCGACCTGTGATTAATATAGAATACACTTTGACTGGGAATATCAATAATAAAAGTATTCACTTAAATTTATTAAATTAACTTAATTATTTTTTCTACATATGACTTTTTTCTGAAAATTGGAAAAAATTTGAAGTTTCATAACACAAGAAGAAAATATTTTTCGATAACTGCGACTACCTTGAGAAAGAAGAATATTCTAGACTTATTTGACGTCATTGAGTACAAAATAACTGTCAATTATTTTTCTAAAGAAGCGCTTTCAAAATATTAGCAAATACAAGTTTTTCTTTTTATTAGTTCTTGTTAGAAATATCAAAAATAATCAATTCATATAGCATGAAATATATTTCGTTCGAAAGGTATACTTGCTGGCTTTACAGAAACACACTGTTTATGTAAATTAAAATAGTATTTTAGAAGTTATAAGTTTTGAAAGTCAAAACAGAGCGGGCATAAACATGAGCAATTTTTAAAAAATCTCTGAAAATGCACTTTTCTCTAACTTTGGATGCCTGTGACTTGAGAACTACTATTTCGATTGGCCAAAAAAATATATCGTCGTATAAATAACAAATATACCTATCGAACAATACATATTTTATGTTAATAGAATCGATCAATCTTCATGTTTTTGAAAATACCCGAGAAACGTTGTTGTAAAAAATCCAAGATGCATTGCATTTCATAGCATATTTTTGTTGTACTTTCTGGAATATCACATTTAAATAATTCCTTATAATCCACATTGTAACAAAAGTCGTATGGTGTTCCTAACATTCAAATCTGTTTTTTTCTAATTTCTTTGTTGTTCTTTGCAATTTTTTATTATTGACTTTGCACAAGTTTATTGTACATTATGCAATATTATATATGTATTTTGGCTAAATACTTATTAGTACAGTATTTTCTCTGAGTATACGAATAATCATATTGTAAAAACTGAACACACAATTAAAAAGGTCAAATAATTGAATTGATATCAAGTTTATAATATTCTGTGTACTACTAAGGTAGAATACATGATTTTTTTTAGTAAAATTTTCATTCTGAACAATCTAGCTTGTCTTATACTATCTATTCAAAACTGGCATACGTATACTAATTTGTATAATGCAACAATTTTCACTGACCAACATCATGAAAAGTAAAATGAAAAAGGCTAAAACTGCACTAATATTGTAAAAATTACAATATTCACTAATCATATGATTTACATATTTCTATTAAGTTACTAGGTCCTGCATCATTTGCTATTTTGATATTCCACACATCAATTTTCATAATGAAAACCAGAATACTAATTCCATGGAGTTCAAAAGCTTACACGCAATCATGATATAATGAATAATTTTCTCAGTGCATAAGATAATCTGTCACGCCCGTTTCATGATAATTATGAAATGAATGATAGTAATGGGTTCGATCACGTTCCACCCATGGAAACCAATTCACCCCATTTTACGATACGAGCGAAATCCTTGCACAAGCTCGGCTAACACAATATACCAAGGGAAACATCAAAATTGCATACTGTATTCACGACAAATCCGCACCAAGACAGTTGAGATATAACTCGTGCTCGGGCTCCACAGATAGTTTCGCAGGCTACAGATTGTCATGCACTTTTAAAATTCGAAAGTCCCACGAGGAAGTTCTCCTCTGCATTCGAAGTGCATAAGAAACGTTGGAATTTGGAAAATCAGGATGTTTATTAGACAGATGTGTCATTTTTGAACATTTTGAATGAGACTCAAGCCACAGGAATGAAAAGTGATTTGACAATTCTTCAAAATGTGCATTTTTTTTATCTTAAAGAATCAGGAAGTATTTAAAAATGACGCAAAGTCTCTGTAAGACAAATCAGAAAATTTCAAAAAGTTGGCATTGTGTACGCTAAAAATTTTCGAAATTATAAAAATTATGAAAGTTTGGAAATGACTTGAGAGAGGTCAAAGATTATGTAGAATTTAAAGAAAAGCATTTAAAATTTCAATCACCGTCAAAATTATGGAGAATCTAGCGAATTTGTAAAATTTCATAGGATACTCATTATAACTTTGCAAAATGTTCTTACTATTAATATTCAAAAATCCGCATGATGGTATTTTTATAACTTTTAATGCAAAACTGACAAACTCTAAAATAATAATAGCATTGAGGAACATTTACGTAACTTGTAAAATTTTTATCGAATTTGGAATTTTTTTGATAATTTGCATTATTTTTGAAATTAGTTAAGTTCGGAACGATTAAAAATATGTGCTCAGTTTATGGAATCTGTTTTTTTTTTATATACTAGGAGAGAATGCTGTACCAATTAGAATTAGACCAAAATTTATCTAATATCGTGAAATCTACAGTATACTTTTGCAAAGTCAACAATAAAAAATTACAATTTAATAAACTAGAAAAGACAAGAAAAATATCAAAAAGAACTATACAGATTTGAATACTAGGTCAACCATACGACTTTTATTGAAATGTAGATTATCAGGAATTACAATGTAATATTACAGCAATTACTACAAAAGTATGCTATGAAATGCAATGCATCTTGGATTTTTTACAACAAAGTTTATCTACTACTTGCTGGCCTCGCAATTTTGAATTTAATCGGAAATCTAACATCAATTTAAATGTTTATAAATTTTGTAGATTGTGTTATAATATCTTTTCCAATGATTTTTTATACTAATGTTTTTTTTATATTTTTATCAAAATTTGAGAATACTAGAAAATTAAGAATAATATTAATGAGTTTGATCAAATTTTTTTTGAATCCAAAAAGTTTTCCATGGATTGTATTATGTTTGAGATTTGAAAATTTGAAAAACTGTTGCGTCAATAAATAATAATGAAAATTTTTGAAAAATCACAATATCTGTTGAATTTAGGAAAATGTACATAAATCTCGTAATTTTTTTTATCATACTCTTTCGAAATATGCTTCCATCAAATTCAAAAATCAAAAGTTTTTATCAAATTAGAAAAATTTTGAATGGTACAAAATATATTTCAAGTTCTGAAAATTTCAGTTAACCAAAAAGCATTGGAAAAGTTTCAGATGGTAAATAGTGCTGTTTAATTCAACAAATCTTTGCAGTTTTAGAATATTTTTATGGACTCTGTAGATTGTGTTCTTTATCATATTTCTCAAAAATACGTAATTATGTTTATTACTCTTGTAATCAATATCTCTAAATATCAAAAAAATTACAAGAAATCTCAATTGGTTGGACAAATATCAAGGTAATTTGGATAGTTTGAATAAGTTTGTATAATGTTGAAAATAGTGAACTTCTATATAAATCAGCACTTTTGCAATATTCGTCATCGTTTTACAAGCACAGTCTCTTCGCCTGACCATGCAAATTTTAGCACTGATGTAACTGCAGAATAATCTTGTTGGCTTTTTTCAACGTATGTTCCGGAAAATTATCAATAATTACATCTAGATAGTTACAGATTTCCAATAACTGAAAAAAAATATGAGTTTTATTATTACTATTATTATTGTTTTTTTGTCATTGTCATATATGATTCATAAGG
Organism: Platygaster robiniae; assembly: GCA_028476575.1. NCBI lineage: Eukaryota > Metazoa > Arthropoda > Insecta > Hymenoptera > Platygastridae > Platygaster > Platygaster robiniae. The sequence goes on from CM052022.1 coordinate 2,411,804, forward strand.
TGAAAAATGAATAAAATAATTACGTAGTATTAGTCACAGATTTTCAACAATTTGAAAAAATATGGAATATTTGTAGTATTTTAAGAAATGTTGGGGAATTTTATTTATAGAAAAAGTTCTTTATCATATTCTTCAGAAATATACAAGTTTTTCTATTTTTGAATAAAAATCTAAAAAACATGGAAAGCATTAGTTTGACAAATTTTCATAAAACTTGGAAAGTTTTTAATAGTTCGTAACATTCTTGGAATGATAAAAATCTTAAATTTTAAAGTTTAAATTTCGAACTATTGTCGATCATTTTGAAAAATCTAAAAATTTTGTACAATATCAATCCATGTGCATGAATTTTCAAGTTGGTGCTTACTAGAGCCGTATTTTTTTCGAAATATGCATAATGTTTTTTCATTTTTTAATGGAAATCTAAATAAATTGGAGAATCTTCAAAAATTATGAAAAGTTTTGCTTAATTAGACAAAAAAGTTCTGTGTATTTCGATTTAATTTTGCAAACTGGATTCGAAAAATGTGTGTTATATTCAGAACTGCTCAAAAACTTCATGAATTTCATAAAATTTCACAAATCCAGAAAGCCACGCAAAGTCTGCAATATTGGTAAAATGTTTTTACGTAAGAACATATTGCGGTAGATAATCTTTGTGCATTTTGACGATTTCTCGAGACTACAACTCGCAAATATTTCAATATTTTGCAATATCCATTGATGTTTCAATGAAAAGTTTCGCATCAAAGTAAAATTATATTCCAATAAGGTAATAAACTACTCCTTAACAAATTGTTTCCTCATTATATCAACAATAATAAGAATATTTCCCGCCCATTGTTCAAAATGAGGGAATTACGTATCGCTGGGTATTGGACTCAATTGTGCAACAAATGGATGTATCGCCTCTGAGTGACAACATCCACAAACATGCGGTTCACTGAAGGTTCCTGTGCAGTGGTCGTTGGTTGATTTACGGCCTCGACCGAAGTGACCATTATTTTCGATGATAAATAATGCAGCGAAATTCCTCAATCCGCGCAATTTTTCCTTCTCGTTGCTTTCCCCGAAAATCGCTCCATTGATTAAATTGATTTGTCGAGCACGAAAAAAGGGTTAAAGAAAGCTCGTTCGTTCGGCGATTTGGCCGATCCGCTTTAAAAGCGGATTAATTTATCACCGCGACTCAAGAGTTTTGTCTGCGAAAATTGTGGCTCGTAGTGCAAAATGAAACGTCAACTGTTTTATCGAGGGATAGATATGGGTTGCAAAGGCGCTTGGTGATTTGAAATAATGGGTTGGAGTTGCGTTGATTATTCATTGGCTTCCACGAATGTTTTTCCATGTGCACGCTGGCGCGATTGTGAGTGGAAATTGCTAGTTAGACATGTAATGTGAGTTTCGTATTCGTTGTGTTCATTGGTATGCATAAGGCTTATTCGAACGAGTTTTTTGGTCCCGAGAAAATTAGGAAAGTTGGATGTATTTCAAACTGTGGAGAACTATTTTAACATGTACAATGTCGAAAAATTAAAGGTCATAATGAAAGAAGTGGATTTCTCATTTATGTGAAAACAATGTAGGAAGGTATGTTTTCTGCAGAAATATTAGTCCAGGGGTATATATTTTTTTTTTGGTAAATAAAATTCGTATATTCTAAATGATGATATTAACAAAAAAAAACAACAACAACATGCATAGTAATAACAATTAGAATATTAAATTTTGATAATGTTATATTATACATGTAGAGTAGATATTAACTATTTGCCATACATAATATAACTCAATATTTTATGATTTACCAAAACGTATCGAATTGCTATTATGGTCAGAAATATTTAAAACTTTCTAAATTTAATAGAAATGTAGTCAACTGACTGGGTTTTTTTGTGATTTTTTTTACATTCGAGTTTTTTCGCTTTTTTGAAAATAATAAAACGTAATCTTGCATGTTTGTAAAATCTGGATTCACAAAGTTTATAAATGCTTAGCATTATTTATCATCTTTTATATTTCCAATGTTTTGCGTTTTTTTTTAATTTTTCAGAATATTTTATGCATTTATATTATTTCAAACTTTCAGCTAACTTTTTTGAATTTTTATGTAAAAATGAAAGAAATACTATTACCTGAATTTGAAAAGATTTGTTGACGAAAAATGAAAAAAAGATGCATCCACAAGCTTAACATTATGGGGAAATAATTTGTTAAAGAGTAATTTAATATCTTATTGGAATATAATTTTACTTTGATTCAAAATTTTTCTTCGAAACATCAATTGATATTGCAAAATATTGATTATTCGAATTCTGTTTTTCAAGTACGCATGAATTTGTGAATCGTACTCTTGACAAATCGTTAAAATACACAGATTATCAAAAAATCTAGAATTTTTTTCAAATCCTCGAAATTATCCTCCATGTTCGTGAGATACAATATGATTTTTATTTAAAAGACATTTTACGAATATTGCAGAATTTTTGTGGCTTTCTGGATTTGTGAAATTTCCCAAATTCATGAAATTTCTAAGCATTTTTGAATCTAACACATTTATCGAATTCAGTTTTAAAATATAAATCGAAATACACAGAACTTGAATTTTATAACATTTTGTCTAATTAAGCATAACTCTTCGTAATTTTTAAAGATTCTCCAATTTTTTAGATTTCTATTGAAAAATGAAAAGACATTATCATGCATATTTCGAGAAAACACGGCAATTTTTTTTTATTACTGAAAATCTATAACTTAACTCAATATTTTATAATTTCCCAAAACGTATGAAATTGCTATTACGATACGAAATATTCAAAACTTTCCTAATTTAATAAAAATGTGTTCAGCCAACTAGGATTTCTCGTAACTTTTTTTACTCTTGGGTTTTTCCGCTTTTTTGAAAATAATAAAACGTGTTCTTGCATGTTTGTAAAATCTGGATTTACAAAGTTTATAAATGTTTCCCAACAGCATAATTCACAATTTTTCATATTTCCAATGATTTACGTTGGTTTTTTTAATTTTCAGAATTTTTTATGTATTACATTATTTCATACTTTTGGCTAACTTTATTTTAATTTTCATGTAAAAATGAAAAAATACTATTACTTGAATTTGAAAGGATTCGTTGAGGAAAAAATATAAAAAGATGTATCCAGAAGTTTAACATGGTTTCAACCTTTTTTTTTACAAAATTTAAAAAAATATTATCATAGTTCATGTAAAAAAATATTTTGTCTAATAGGAAATCCATTAATCTAGTAGTTTTTTATTTTCATTTTCTTAAAATTTACAGGAACTTTTTCATGTACAAAATTGCCTTGTATTTTAGAAAGTCTTGAGTTGTAAAAAATCAAGAAATATCAAAATTTCACAGAAAATTTGAAAAATTCTTAGAAAATGTTCATAGGTGTTATGTTAGTTATTCTTAGCAGCTTCAATTAATTATTTATTTATGGCAACTGCATTATTTAGAACTTGTTCTTTTTGCTTCAAATTATCAAAAGTTTTGAATTTTTCACATCAAATTCAAAAATTTGCAAAAAAAGAGTTGAAAAAGTAAGAAAAAATTTGATTTTTGACATTATGGATTTGTATTAAAAAAATACAATTTTTGCATGTTTATGATGAAGCAGTAAAATTTACTGAAAGCATACTACAAAAAACTAATAAATTCAACAAACTTAAAAACTCAGTTGCACTCATTTCTTAGTAATTCAACCTAGAATAATTTCAGTACTTATTATCACTGATGAAAAAGAAAGTAATGATCATTCACTAATCATTTTATGAAAATTCTACTGTTTTTATATACAATGGTTGAAAAATCGGTGGAATTTCAATCTTTGAGATTTTTCAAGTAGTACCACAATCTTCATGCATGACAACCACTTTCACGTACGTCAATCTCGCTTGGAATTTCACAAATTGCCATTCATACGAGAACCAAATGCCATAACAGAGATTTTTTCGTACAAGACGTCCAAGTATTTCATAAATTCAAGTTTATTCGCTCAGCTATGCTCCCCAATGTTCGTGTACATTTACACGTATTATTGTTTAATTTTGGAAACAACTGTAATAAAAGTGATATCAAATAAATCAAATGTAAATGTGTTGTTTGATTACTATGTAATGACGTATATATTACAAAAATCTGTAGTAATTCTGCCATATTGTATGAAAAGTTATTTAATATTTAACATATGTTTTATATTATACAGTTCCTTCCTTATATATTGTAGAAATACAGAAAATTAGGGAAATTTTTCCATGCAACTGTATAAACAGTAATTCCTCCATACTTCGTGAAAAAATTACTGCATTTTTTTTTTATTCACTGCTCATTATTCATGGATAATTTTTAAAAATTATCTCCTTTTTTCACTCTCTTTTATTATTTTATAAGAACTCAGACGTGATTTGTAAATTGTAAAAGGCCGACATACTGACTAGGACTGGAAAAGTCAATTTCACTCGAAGCCAAACGCGATCTATAAATCCTGGGGGCGAATCCACGTTGTGAAAAATAGGAAAGCGCTCCTGTACTGATACCTTGTTTTCACGGTGCAGGAATAACGCTTTATTTTCCAGTCTGTTCGGAAAAAAAGAAACTCGAGGCGTCATTTTTCCTCGGCACGTAATTCGATATCACGCCCTAGCAAATTTTCCATAAAATTGTTTAGCATACGTTCATTTTTTCTTTCTCTCATTTGCATGAAGTATTTTTGTATTTTTCATGAGTTCTGATCCCACGTAACAATTATTTTTTATGAAGGAACAAATTTTGTTGGAAAATAAAAATTATTTGGTTGAAACATTGTATTAAATATTTTATGATTAGTAGGTTTTTATTTTCCTGACAATTTTTTCATTTTTATGAATATTATAATATTCATCCCGTACTTAAATTCTTCGCAATCATCCTAATATTTGCAAATAACGACGAGAGTTTTGATAAAATTTTGAATTTGATATTAATTAATGTAAACAATGAAATTCAGCATAACTCTTTTTCCTTAGCAATATCATAAACCTAATTTTACAGACGAGAATTTTATTATCATTTCAAGTCATTCCATAATGACATAAGCATATTATGTGTATCTAAAAATTGTTTCATAGTCGATATCTCCGTGATTTCGCATCTTTTAATTCGAAATTCTATCCTCATAATTTTCGTCTCACTGTTGTAAATGTTATGTAATGTTTATTGCCGAATATATTTAGAAAAAATTGATTTTTATACAAATTTTTTCATATTTCGGAATTTTTTCGAAGAGAGGAAAAAATTCAATTTTCTGGTAACTGCCAAAAGTTTTTAAGAAGAACTTTTTAAAATATACAATAATTATTCAGTGTTTCTCAAAATGTAATTTGTAGGGATTATTCGAAGTATATCTTTATGTCTGAAGTTACATGAAATTTGAAGTAACGAAAAAATTTTTCAATTTCTATCACTGTTCTTTGCATTTACCAAAATTCTTTTTTTTTTTCTTTTCCCAGGTGGACTGGAGTAAAATGCAGTCATCGCACGTAAAAAAGCATGTGAGTAAAAAAAAGTTATTTTAATTAATTCTTCAACAAAAATTAAAATTGCACGATTCTCAGCGTTAATAAGAACATTTTGAAATGAATAAAACGAAGGGATTAAATTACGAAGGTAATTAAAAAAATATGTAACTCGGTCGAGTCTGGATTCAGAAATGATGATGCTCTTTCATCGCAGATTTTCCATTTTAAAAAACTAATAGGAACAGTCCAAATTAGTTCCACTTGACGAAAAACTATTTTCAAGCCATGCTAATTGAATTCTTAGCTTCAGTGGATCTCGAATTTATGCAAAGGAAGAAATATGGAAATTGAAGGAACTATTTTTATGGAATCTTACTAATTAAAAAAGCGTACAGGCTTCTTAATAAAAAGAGGCAGTAGGAAATTTACGAAGAAATTGAATTTTTGTGTGGTAAGTGAGTTTAAAAAAATATAACAATACACATAATTTTTTAATTTTCTGTAGATTTGTTATATTCAGAGGAATTTTCGTATTTAGAGTATAATCATGAGAAATTTTGTAGTTTTTTTTTTCTAATATTTTCATGGATTGCTGCATAAAGTTCTAAACTTAGATGCTCTGGAATCTTAAGTTCTTTGAATATTTTGTATTTTATAAGACTTTTCAGAAACAGTTTTTTTTTTCATGATTTGGAGTATTTCATACATTTCGAGTACTTTGGTAGATTTCGCTTTTTTTTACAATTTAATGAATGATCCTGTATTTGTAAGGATTTTTCTGTAAATTTAGAATTTATGATTCTTCCAGATCCCTTATATAACAATATGTCAATATTTTCATAGATCGAAGAAAAATTATCTATACAATATATTGATGTATAATAATTTATGTACTGTTAGAATGGTAAGAATTTGGATTAGTTTTTTTTAGTATTCATAAAATTTATTATAGTTTTCCAGTGTTTTTTGAATTTCTGGAATATAGATAGATTTTAGTACACATAGATTCCTAGGATTCGATGCCTTAGATTTCAAAGTTTAATAGATTTTTGGAATGTTGATAAATCTTTATTGATTTCCAGAATTTCATCGATTTCTATAGTAATCAAAGAACTTTTCTTGTTTTTCAGTATTTACAAAGTTTTGTAGTATTACCTAGTATTTTTGTAGATTTTGCAATGTATATATTTCTAAAATTAAATGTCCAATAAATCAAAGTTTCAGAAATTTTCATATTTCATTAAACTATTTAAAAAACAGTGTCGCTAAACTTTTTTTCGATTTCTATATAATAATGCTTCTTGCATTTTTACTAATATTCATATATGTAAATTTTCTCTGTATTTTATAGGTATCACCTATGCATACTTTGTAGGGTTTTTACAAAATTTGTACAATATTGAAAATAATAATGCAAATATCCAAAAATTAAAAATATTTGTACAGATATGAATACAATATATGCAAGATTTTCCAGCAGGTTTTGCTACTGCATGAAAGGTTTCTATAATTTGAAGCTCTGAAATTTAAAGTTCTAGAAATTTCAATTATTCTTGTAAATTTTCAATTTCTACATAGATTATCATTATTTCACAGATTTCTCATATGTTTAGTATTCTTTGCATTTTTTAGTTTTTCTAGAAATGTTTCTGCATACCTACTTGTATTTCCATAGATTTACAATATTTTTATGGATTTCTTTTCATATTTCTTAAATTCGACGCTTTTTTAATTTTTCTTTGAATTTATATCTAACTCGATAATCAATATTAATTCGCGTATCTCGTCATCTGTTTTAAAGTGTCTTATCATTTCGATGTTTTGCCTTAAGATGTACAGAAATCCAATTTTTTCAGAATCTTACAAAACTTCGAAGATAGACTCGGAAAGTCTTAACGCATCAACTACATTTTTTTCGGATTTTTTTAACTGATTATAAGAAAAAAAATTCGACAAAAATTAAGTCTTGCAAGTTAAATCAAAAAAACATTTTTTACAGTTGCAAGAAAAATCTGAAAATTCGAACAATGATTATTTGCATTGAATATCAAAAATTAACTATTTTCTATGTATTGCAATTTCTTGACTAATGCGTTTTTAATATTTAACATTAAAAATGACGAAATTTACCAATTTGAATGAAAGATTATTTAAATTCTCTAATTTTCAGATACATGCATACTTTTATGAATTCGAAGCTTGATTTTCCTAAAAATTTTCACCAAACGTTCCGGCAAAAAAAAAACAGTTTCTGCCTAGGTCCTTAAAGCTAAGTTTACTCAAAAACTATTGCATAGAATCAAAATATTTATTTACCAGCCAGACTTTAAATCCCGGAACAAGTCCCAATAAATCACCGAAAAAATCCCGATTCGCATTCCACGACAAGTTTTTCATGGATATTCTTTCGCGAATGATTAGTTGCGTATGTCCGTCGATTAAATGATCAGAAATCTCGCTTGTGTAATCGGGCTCTTTCCAAGTGGGACTCAGGTGCATGAGCGAATCGCGCGCGTTGATTGTATCGCGTTTTATGCTTGCTGAGAGTTGGCCAATTTATCACGTCGTCAATGTAAATGTTCACAGTATGTACCTCAAGGGGGGAGTCGCGTTGGTCAGAACGTGAATATTCTTTCGCGGATCAGTCTTCGTGATGTTGCTTATCGAGAACTCATAATTGTGTGCTGTTCAGTGCATTGAAAAAAGAAAAAAAAACGTTAACTTGAAGTTTCGTATATTCGAAATAACTTTTTTGGACTTTTGCGATAAGGTATTTTCATTCAGATAATATTGAATTTTGCTGAAAAATTCAAATATTAACAGGTAGTTGGGAATATTTTTCAGTAAATATAGTTTTCAGGAATAGATGATTCATTTGAAAATTAAATAAGGAAAATAAAGTTATTGAAATCATTTCAAGGAAAATCATTCCTAGGAAAATACTAGTAAAAAGAAAATATCGGACAAAACGTCAGTGAATATAAAAAAAAGGAACGAATTTTACTCAATCTTCTAACCGTATACAATGAGCGCAAATACTGCCCGATTAGCACCTTTCCATCAATTTGGCGATTCCTATAAATGCTCACTCGAGATAAAACTTATTCGACTTTGAATGCTTCGTTCGATGAAATCCTGCAAATCGATTACCCCTCTTTTTACGTACTTTCGTTCCTTCAATTGAACGTAATCTTTTCCTTTTGACGGGCAACGATCCAAGGTACCATTACGCGGGACAAAGCCGAGGATTCCGTTAATTGGAAGATAATGTCGAGGAGAATGTTCATTAAGTTCCATTACAATTTCACGTCATGCAGTAGGTATAACATCTGCGTGGGTTGAATATTAGCACTGACAATTTTTGCATGATTTCATGTTAAAATGAATATCATTTGGGAATTTTTGTGGAGCTCATGGGGATGTGAATCAGGCCCGTGCACAGAAACCTGTATTTGGGGGGGGGGGGGTTCAACTTTTATGTTGTACTAGTAGAATAACATGCAATTGAAATTGATTTGGTTCGACAGTACATGGTCAATTCATTGTGATGTAGATGATAAATGTAGAATAAGTAAGTAAATTATTAGGTAATTATTAAATGAATAATCAAATATATGAGGCAGCATCAAAATATCATTTGTTTTCAACAACTTCTATTTTATATATTGAATCTTTGTTATGTTTCCAACAAATTTAACACGAGCAACTCAATAATTACAGATACACAATTGCGAAAAACACGTTTATTATTTCTTTTTCACATTTAGATGCATAACGAGTGAACAATAAATAAAAAAAGAAAGACTTTTTATTACTACACTATACACATGTTTTCTGATTTACAAGGTTATACCCTTTTTTGAGGACAGTTTGGATTATTTTTTGATGTAGATAGCACATAATTTTATTACATGGAAGTTATATTATTGTGATAGAATATTGTCAACTTTAATATACGAACATTATTTTATAAAAAAAATTCCAAGAAATGGTAGAGTTATGGCACTTTCACGATTTTTTTTTAAGAGGCTTGCAGTGACTGCAACGCAAATACAATATAAGTCAACTGAAATTATAATATCCAAAAACGTTACATTTTTTAGTGTAACGGTAACGTAACGCGTTACATTAATTAACAAGTAACGATGACAGGAACGAGTTCCTTTTTTTTTTGGTGACGAGTAACGAAAATTGTGTTATTCATTTCACATCTGTCTCGTCTAGTTTTTAGAACGATTAGTAACTTTGAAGAAATTTTTTGAAACTTAGATATGAGTAATTTTTCAACTTCCTTATTTTCGAGGAAAATTGTATAATTTTATACTTTCAGATGAAACAGAGTGATGTATTAGTAATTGATGTACAAATATCGACAAAGAGTATGATGATTTTTCCCTTTTTATTAGAAATTTTCACAATTCTAGCAATAAGTTTTAGAAATCTGCATATAAATACATGAAAATACTTGAAACCTTAGTTCTTAAAATCTATAGCAGTATCCCTAAAATCTAAATTTCATGCTAGAAAACCTTACGTAATTTTATTTCTACAGAAAAAAAATGAAATACAAAAATACTAGATATTTTTTACTTTTTTTAAAAAAGATATTAGATTCTTCGAAAATTTCTGTAATTACAGAAATCAAGAAACTCCGATTTCTCGAGCATTGAATCCTCATAATATATGTGTATAGAAAATCATAAAAATACTAGAAGAATGTTCCAGTTTTGAAAATCTGTTTATAATTCGAAAAATATTGAGGACACTCTAAATCTATGAAGAAACTGTTTTCTGCAAAATCGATCAATATACTGCAAATATTCTAAACTTTCAATTCTAGGAAATCTTATTCTGTAAATTTAAAGAGATACATATCTCTGAAAAACATTATATAAATACTAGGAAATACAAAAAGAAAATACCTGTATAGAAAAATACAAGTATATCTATGGAATATTAAAAATCTATACAACTTTCAAAACTACAGCATCGAATTCTAGAAATTTTTACAGAAATATACAAGAAAACTGAGCAATCCTTCAATTTGTATGAAAACTGACGAAATACGAAAGATACTGAAAGAAATATGAATCTATTGTGATACCGGTTTCCTAAAAAATTCTTTTGGAACATGAAAAATTTATTGAACTTCACATTTTAGAGCTCGAAATTCTCGAAATCCACGTATAAAAATTTATATAAAAATGCTTAAAGTATATAAAAATACTATAAAATCCTGCAACATTTTATGCATCCTAAAAAATACGAATAGTTTCAATAAATACTGAACAATCCTTTAAATCGTAGAAAAACTGAAGAAATACGAAAAATACTAGAAGAAATAAAATAACTATTAAGACAGTGTTTTCCGAAAAATCCTTTGAGCACGTAAAATTGATAAACTCTAAATTTTACAGTTCGAAATTCTCGTATTCTATAACAATTTAAATGGAAATGCTAGAGTTACATAAAAATGCTAGGAAATCCCGTAACATTTTATAGATTTTTAAAAATGCGAATAGTTTTAGAAATAGTGGATGTATACGATAAATACCAAAAAGGAAAATAAAAAAATCTATTAAGACGGTGATTTATAGTACTTGAAGAATTTTTTTTAGTATTTCTCAGTTTTTATAAAATTTACTATCATTTATATAGGTTTTTGTACTTCATTAGATTTCTTCATAGATTTCTCCGAGCTTGAAAAATTTAGGTGGGCATTACTTATTTCCCCACTTACAAGATTCAGACGCCATGTAGAATTCATTTGTTTTGGAACCGATTTGCATCCTCGTATTCACAAGATTCATTCTTAGGGGGGGGGGGGGGGGAGAAAAATTCCTCTTAGACTATTGCAATCAATGAAATAGATTACAAAATTTATAAAATTTGAATTTTAAATTTATTATATACGTTGCATAAAGAGCATATGTCCCCCCCAACCCAATTTCAAAAAAGTAGTATAAATTTTATATGTCGCAAGTAGCTAAATCAAAAATCCTATAAAAACACGTACAACCCGGTTGAAAATACTTTGAATAAATTTTCTCCTAAGCTGAAAGAAAGTCTGAAAAATGTAAAAAGATGCTGAAATACAAAAATCAAATTTTAAAAACACCGAAACATCCGAGATCCATCAAGTTCGGAATCCTTTATAGAGATAACTTGGAATATTATTCATGGAAGAATTTCCTCATCTACTATTTCAATCCAGAAACATGAAAAATGCAAAGTTTTTCGCGATCGGGAAACTTCGATGAAGCTCAAGAAATGTTCGATATAATTAAGTACCAGAGCTTGCATAAGCACGTCTGAACGGGGCTCGGAAACACCGAAATTGCCGCTGCTTCGCGACGTGGGTGCACCTCCACGTCCTTATCTAAGATACACGAGATATTTCAAGCACTTCCTGATAATTGGAAACTTTCTAAGAACGCTCCGAAACTACGAATTTTTTATCGCACTCTTCAGATCGTTCATTGTTTTACAATCTTGCCATTCAAAAACTGTACATGCAAAATTCATTGATTTCCTCGTATAATAGATAGATTTTCTCTTGAACGTCAAAAAAGTCAAAAAATTTATTCATAATCATTTCAATGTCTGAGTTTCAAATTAAACATATAATAGATATATCACTGATGACATAAATATTGCTTTAAAATAAAAATCTAAAGAAAAACACTTCGAAATCGACTGAAAAGTGAGAAAACGTTCAAACAAAGAGCAAACTTCGGAAAACAAAGCACATCGTTATCTTTTTTGCGAAGACACAAAGATTAAAACTTTATAGGGGCTGTAAAAAAAGTTTCGCAACCGCGATTTTTCAGCGGAGCAAAACGGCGTTTCCGGTTTCGAGTGATAGATAAATCACTTGTTAGAACTAATGATCCGAGATTTTATTTCGCTCCAGCCTTGGGGCACTTTTTAACATTTCAAGACGACCTTGATTATGCGTTTGCTTTCGTCCTTTCACGTACCAACGTGTCAAATGTAATCTCGTGTTGAAACGTTAACGATATGTTATGCTCGATTTGCAATAGACATGTGCAAAAATAAAGCTTTTTTTATTTAATTAAGAGTAATTGAATTGACGTTGCAGAATGAAAAACTGAGGAAAAGTGTATTCAGTCTTGGAGTGGTATAATGTTTTTAATTTAAAGTGGGAATAGTTGAAAGTTTTGACTTTTGGTTTTGTGAAATATTCAGTGAAAAGAGATTTTTTGTCTTTTGGAGCTGTAAATTTTTAGATTAAAAAAAAAAGAAGTGTAAACTGCTTGGATCTTTCAATTTAGGTGTATTTTAAAATGACCTATCTGCATCTCTTATATAATTCATAAACTTGTAAAATTTCAAGACTTGCAGTTTAAAATGTGGAAATTTCAGAAAATATTTCAAAAATATCTATACTTTATTCCTATTATTTTAAATACTTCTACAAATTTCATCATATTTATAAAACCACTTGAATTTTTCAAATTCACAATTATTATTCATCATTGAGTAATTTTCATAATACAATTTTACAGCTGTTCAAATTCTGTAGTTGTTTTTGAAAAATAAGTAGCAACTAAAATATCCAGAAATACCTATGCAAAAATGCACAAATTTATGAATTGTAGATTTATCGACTCGTGAAATTTTTCAAAACTCACAGAATTCATCAAAGTTGTCTAAAATTTTAGATTTTTAGTACAATCTTTTTGATTTAAAAAGTTTTAAAGATTATACGCATTTTCGGAACTTTTACAGCAGTTTCAAAAATTCCTATAATTTACCAAATTTACGTACATTTTCTGAAACTAAGGATTTTCAGAAAATTTTAGAATTATGAGAATTTGTAGACTTTAAATTTTTTTCTGTTTTAAACAAATTTTTTTAACTTCGAACGTAATAGACTTTCTGATTTTTCGCAATTTATGAAAATGTGACTTACTGATGCAAGATTTTTCTTAATTTTGAAAAAATTCCCAAGTATTCAAAATTTTCATTTAAAAAAGTTTTATAATCCATATTTCAAAAAAATATGATGAACACAGTCTACCAAATAAATAAACATATTCTGAAATTCTACAAAAATTTTCATTTTTCTAGAATTATCGACTTTTCCAAATTTTCAATGAGTTATGATTTTCCGAAATTTTCAAAATTCTTGACATCATACCAACCATCACAAACTTCTACAATTACACGAAAGTTTTTGCAACTTATGCAGATTTTTTGTGATTTTTTGAAACTTTCCAAATCTTTTAGAATTTTGTTAAAAAATTTATGTAACACTACATATGCATATTTTGTATAAAAATCATAAATATGTATGATAATGAACACGATGTAGGAAACTCATTGAAATTTGATAAAATTTTACCAATTTTTCAAATTTTTTTGTATTACTGGCAGAATCTTAAGAATATCGAATGTTTTCTGATTTTTAAAAAGTTTCGAAATTAGAAACGTAATGCAGACTATAAAAAATTTTCAGAATTTTTGAAGACTGGCTATTTTTTCAATTTTTTCATGCATACCAATTTCGTCAAAATACATAGAATAATGAATACAATTTTAAAAATGAATGTTTCATGAAATTCTACAAAAATTTTGTTTTTTAAGAATATTCGACAGTTTTTAAAATTTTTCGTCACGTATGATTTTTCATAATTTTCAAATTTTCTAAAATCATCGAACCAACTACTCAACATTTTTAAAATTTTATAAAATTTGTCAAAGTTACTAAATTTTTGTGTGATTTTTACACATTTTTCAAATTTTCTATATTTTTGTTAGAGATACAAGAAATATTATTCTGCATATTTTGAAGAAATATGAGAAATACAATTCATGAAATTATGAACATTTTTCTAAATTCTACAAAAATTTTAATTTTTTTTTACATTTATTGACAATATATATGATTTTCAATGTTTCCTGATTTTTTTAAATTTGCGAAATTTCTTACATGATACTAATTATACTTAAATTTACCAAATTTTATGAAAATTTGTCCAGCTCACAAAGATTTTTTTTGATTTTCAAGTAGCATCTAAGTATATAACAAATTTTTTTTCAAAATTTTGAAAAAAACTACGTATCGTGCATATTGGGGAAAAACATGATTCTCGAAAAATGATTTCCCATTTTTTGATATTCCACAGATTTTCCAGAATTATTGACAATTTTTAGTATTTTCAATTTTTTGAAATTTCAAAGTTATCAAAAACTACAAAAACATTTTCAATGATCATGAAAAATTGTCAAATACAATAGGAATTTTCGGAATTTCTCAATGTTTTTCAAGTTTCTCAGTTTTTTCTTTAAAAATGTAAAAACATTATCAGGCGTATTTCGACAAAGTACAATAATAACCCCCCCCCCCCAAAAAAAAAAAGTCATTTCCTACACACCTCTGTCATTTAGAAGTTTAATCAAATCCTTGGTATAAAATTTTTCAATCAAATCCTTAGTGAAAAAATTCCAAACCTTGAAACCGTTGACCTCAAATTTCAAAATGTCAAATTCATTGATTTTCATTTGAAAATATCATCATGAATATAAAAATCTATAATTCACTTTCTCCAGCTCCAAATTTTCATTCCACCTTCAATTCCAAGAATACCAACTGAATACAAATTGCAAAATAAAACTACTAGACTGAATAAACCACCTATCCATAAGATCATACAACGCACATCTCATCGATTGGAAAACCTCGAATTACCAACAAAACACCGTCATTTATAAACGATTCCTAGCATGAAAAAATAACCACATTTAGACGCTCTAATAAGCCCTCACGACACATAATACCCATTGAAAATACGCCGGAAGGTATACAAAAAAAAGCTCTAGCTTTCATCGCTTGAAAAAATCTTTGGAAATGAGTAGAAAAAAAGAACCTCCCCACGGGATTCACTCGTCATTGTGACCCGGTGAATACGTCGTTTGTGCCGTGAATTTTCCCGGTTTTCGCGAGTCCCGCGGGGCGATTCGCGCGCTGATGGATAAATTACACGCCCGTGGAAATCGACGCGGAAAATCATCGAGCGAAAATCGCTCGCTCGTCTATAATGATAGTCCCATTCGACATTTATGCCCGCGCGCGGTATCAATCACTTTTAATCGCCGTCATATTTTCTTGTCGATCGACAGGAAAAAGCCGAAGGACTGTGATTTAAACGCGCCGCGATTCGTGGCAATAATCGCAATCGCGGAGATGAATCCCAAGGAACCCAGGGCGTTCGTCAAAGTCGCCAACGAGCAATTTTTGCCCTCGGAAAGATGGAGGATAACGAGGAATATTTTGTTCATTGGATTCGCGTTTATGCTACATTTCACGGCTTTTATGGGGGCGAGCAATCTTCAGAGTTCCATCAATTCGGACGACTCTTTGGGTATTTTATTTGAAGTATTTTGGTATATTTATTTTGGGTATTTTTTGAAGTTACACTTCTTTTACCGCGTTATCACTTTTCAGGAACACTGAGAAAGAAACATAGTAATTATTACAATACTGTATAGTAAACGGGAATCACTCTGACCTATTGTACTTTTTGCTAGATAATATATCAATTTTTGAAATAACATATTGCGAATGATATTGTAGTTATAGATATATTTTGTTGTAAAAATTCCTATACATCTTTCGTTTTCCACTATACTTCTTGTGCTTTTTGCAATATCATATTGCAATTCCTGTTAATCCAGATGATTGAAAATTTCATACAGCTTTTTCAGTATGCAGATCTATATAGGTTCTTTTTGTAATATTTTTGTATACTTTCTAGGTTTCTAGTGCATCATATTGCTGTATGATAAAATATTTTTTGATTTCGAGAAGTTTGAAAAATGATGCATGGTTTCTGTTGTTACGCAGAATTCTTAGAATTTTCCATAATCTGCCAAATTAAGGAATGTTTTCTGGAATGCTATAAATTTTTTAAACTTTCTATGATTTTTCACAATCTTCAAAACTTGATTGGCAAAATTTTTCGAATTTTAAACGTTTTGCAAATCATACAAAACTTCTAAAATTATGTGAAAGTTTGCCCAACTTGGTGAAATTGTAAGTAATTTTTTACTACATTTTAATTTCTTCAGAATTTTATACAAAAATAATAAAACATATATAATACGTTTTTTTAAGGTATATGATAAAAAAAACTAATCTACAATATTTATAAATATTTAAAATTTTACAAATTTGTCGGATTTTTCAGAATTACTGACAAGTTACAAATTTTTCGTATTTTCTTTAAATACTGGTCGTTTTGTCAATTTTGAACGTAATACGAAACCTTCAAAACAGTTCAAATTTTTATACATCTAGCCAACTGTTGAAGATTTAACATAACTTTAATACTCTTCAGATTCTTAGTTGAAAATAAAAAAAACTTTATACGAATTTCTAGAATATATTATAATAAATATAATCTGAAAATTTGTAGAACATATGAAAAATTTGGAAATTTCATACATCGAATTGAAATTATTGACAATCCTTGGAATTCTAAATGATTTTTTATTTTTACAATTTTTTTAAACATTTTAATACCCATTTTGAATTTCTAAACTTTATATTAGAATTCGTCTAACTTATATACAGTAATTTTTTAATTTGTAAATACTTTTCGAATTTTTGGACTTCCATCAAGAAATATGAAAATATCCTGCAGATTTTTAACGAGTATAGTTAATAATTAAGACAGTAAAACAAGTTTTCGAAATATTTCCTGAAATTACACTATTTTACAAGTCTTTCTTGAATTTTTGTTTCTTCAGGATTATTTCCATGTTTCGTATTTTTCGAAATTTCCAAAGTTTTTCAGGTAATACAAACTATTCGAAATTCTTTTATTATTATTATAGTTTTTTTTTTTTTTCAAGTGCGTCGATCACTCAGTAGGATTTTTCGTAACTGTACAATAAATTTCAACCTTTTCAGTGTTCTATCAGTAATGATAAAAAAAAATTATCATGCATGCATACATTTCGAAGAAATATAATAAAGAACATAAACTACGAAATTTATGAACTTCTATTTGATTTTACAATATTTTCAAATTATTTCTCAAATGATAGACAGTTCATAAAATTGATAAATTTCAAATGAGACACAAATTATTCAATATTTACCAGGTTATATAAAAATTCGTTAAAATCATCAATATTTTTTTCAATTTTTTTCAATACTTTTGATGTATATGAGATTTTTCTTGAGACGGAATAAATAAACATTTTCGAAAAAATATGATAATGCAATATTAATGGACATTATCTGAAATTCTAAAAATGTATTTAATTTTTAGAATTAGTAACAATCATTGAAATTTGTGATGTCTTGCAATTTTTCTTAGCCGTTGAGATTTTAAACATAAGAACTTTCTAATTTTATAAAAATCTGTGCAAATCACATAAATTCTTCGCAATTTTTCAAGATTCCTCAAGTTATTCAGATTTACACTAATAACCATGCATACTTCGGAAAATTTAATAATCAACTCAATTTCACAGAACGTACAAACAATTTTTGTAATTTCAAAAATTTTTCGAATTATTTTAAAATTGACCCATTTGGCATATTCAATGTTTTATAATTTTCTAATATTATCGAAATCCCAGACATCGTAACAGCTATTCATAACATTCAAAATTTTATGAAAATTCGGGAAAAATCATTTAAATGTTCCTTAATTTTTCCTACTTTTTTATCATGTGCTTGAAGTTCCTAACGTTTAAAAATAAACGAAAGACATTTATGAGTTTTTATAGAAGAAAATAATTTTCTTGCTGCTTTTGAACACTTTTTGATCGTAACACCAAATTTCATGCTCTCCAAAAGAATATTCGTCACACTCCCCATCACGATAAAAAATCAATTTCATGTATTATTTTATTTTTGTTTAATTTTAAACGTTTGGAACTTTAAGTACATGTTTTATCCAGATTTTTATATAAAAATAATGAACATTTCTATCCAAACGACAAAAAAACATGATTATAATTTCTTTATCCGTTTCTTGAGTCTAAATTACTACCCACCCAAAAAAATCATTATCCCATAAGATTATCCCTAAACCACTCACTGAATTGAGGTACAAGTGTATGCACAAATTTATTTAAAAAATTATACTTCAGTCGGTTCTATACAATAACACAAATCATTTCGATTTCCATCCAGGTACCTTCACCTTGGCAGCTATTTATGGAAGTCTGATTTTCAGTAATATATTCCTGCCAGTATTAATGATCAGGTACGTGTTGAATGCGAGCTTTATTGAACGTTGAAAGTGGTTATTATTCAATCAGAGCATTCTCTAGCTAGTTTTACTCAGTTGGTTGGTTATTGAGAAACATTGAAAGGTTCGCAAGCATCTATTATCTGAAGTAATGACTGTGAAATGATGCTTCTTCAATGTATGACTGGAAATTGCTTTGTGAATTATGATCATTCCAATCACAGTGAAAAAAACTTTATCTTTTTCTCTTTTTTTGTCAAATTGCAATTATTTATCACAACGATTACACGTTTTAATCAAACTGTTTTTACTTAGAAATCTGTAAGAATAATTTTGCAAAATATCAATTTATTGAGATGAAATCACATCCAGTTTAAATTCAAAATGAATATTTTGATTTCTCAGACATGAACAAAAATTATGGAAAAAATTTCCCCAATTTACTGCAGATTTTTTCAATTGTACCAACTCACGTGTTGAACGTTACGATGCCATTGTAAAAAACTATTATTCGCAGTTTCTCTGTTTATGTCACAGTTGTGCGAATGGAAAAATTAGATCACGTAAAGTAATTGCAGATGGTAATAAAAATTGAAAACGTTCAAGGATGGATCTTATTTTAGATTTTTCCCGAGTAATCTTCTATGATGACGAGAAATATTCGGTTTTTTTGTATTTGTATCACGATGCATCGTGTATAACAAATTTTCAGTAGCTTAAAAAAAATATCGACGGGAATGTTTTGTTGGATGGAGTACAGAAAATATGGTTTTTATTTTGAAAATTCATCAACAAATGTTCGAATTGTTTTATTCTTTTTCTTTCTACAAGAAATCTGGAAATTTCATTGAATGGAAAAAGCACTTGCTTTCGCTTTTTAACTGATTCATAAGCGCTCTTTGAAACCACTGAGTTCGAGAATAATTGATTACAAAGTGTGTAACCTCGTGCTAGTGCAATTGTAGTAAAACCGGTCATTGATTTCGTAGTTGGCTCGGCTGCAAATGGACAATCTCATTGTCTTTTATCGCCTACATGCCATTCATAGCAGCCCAATTTTTCCCGAAATTTTACACAATGATCCCTGCAGGACTTGCGGTTGGTCTCGGAGGAGGGCCATTATGGTGCGCCAAGGCAAGTTTTTTCACAACGAATTCACTTGCGATGGTTTTTTTTTTCACGATCTTAAAGTCTTACATTTTTGTCAAGATGTTACATTAAAAAAAAGCAAATGAGTTTTATATTTACCAGGTTCATAAGCTTGAATTATTTTCAAACTTGAATTTTCAGAATAATGACTATTTATGATGAAATTCATGATTGTCTTCATTTTTTATCCTTGAATCGAGAAATTTATATTTTTTTCTTTCAAGTTCACATTTCCTAAAAGTTGTACATAATGGTTATGAAGTTTCCAAAAATTTCATTTTTTATGAGGTCATTTTGGTAATTTGTCAGTTCTCCTAGCTTTTCACATATTTTCGAAGTATTTATCGAACTTTAAGGATTTTATGACTTTTTTACCAATTTCACGTAAATTTCAAGAATTTCATGCTCTCAAATTGTAAATTTCATGGTTTTTGAAAAATTTACTAAGATTTTGAAAGTGATTAATCTGCCGAGATTGCTAGATTTTTTAGGATTTTGTTCATTTTTTTGTATTTCAAACGTATTGTAAGATTCTCTAGTTTTTTCAGAATTCGATGCTCTCTAATTCAAAATTCAATAGTTTTCTATTATTTTCATGGATTTTCCAAAATAAAGTGCTATAATTAATTTTTTGTATTTTATATATTTCCACACTGTCGAAAGAAATTTTAAATTTCAAACACCTTCTATAGACTTTCTCTTAAAATCGGATTTGAAATTTCATGGACACGTATATATAAAAAGGATTTCATAGGAATTCATATGAAATGTATTGTTTTTAAATCAGATTTAATCATTTCAATATTCTTTATTATTATTATTTTTTTTTTTTTATTAAATTTAGCAAATTGTTAGTTCTCCTAGCATTTCACATATTTTCGAAGTATTTATAGAATTGTGAGGATTTTATGACTTTTTTATCAATTTCGCGTGAATTTTAAGAATTTCATGCTCTCAAATCGTAAATTTCATAGTTTTTGAAAAATTTACAAAGATTTTGAAATTAATTAATCTACAGAGATTGCTAGATTTTTTAGGATTTTGTTTATTTTTTTGTATTCAAAACGTATTGTAAGATTCTCTAGTTTTTTCATAAATTTCAAGTATTTTTATGAATTGCTATATTAATTTTCAGAATTTGATGCTCTCCAATCCGAAATTCAATAACTTTCTAGTATTTTCATGGATTTGCCAGAAAAAAGTGCTGGGATTAATTTTTGTATTTTATATATTTCTACACTGTCAAAAAAAATTTGACATTTCCACCACCTTTTATAGACTTTCTCTTAAAATCGTGTTTGAAATTCCATGGGCACGTATATAAAAAGGAATGCATAGAAATTTATATCAAATTTATTGTTTTCAAATCAGATATATTAATTTTAATATTCATTATTATTAATTTTTTTTTAAATACTACATGTTTGAATATTTTAAAATATCTTTTGCATAATATCGAATATATAATATAATTTTTGTTATACAGTTTATATCCCATACAATATAAATTTTTTGTTTCAATCAAATAGCTGTTGATAAATTAGAGAAAATCTGCTCCAAAAAAATTTATTATGTCGAAATCCACTTGAATTTAAAAAATTTTGTATACGCATTTCCAATTAGAAGTTATTTTAAGGTAAAATGATTTTAAAGTCTGCTTTATATTAAATAAGAACTTCGATTTCATAGAAGGTTTCTAATTTTCATAGGCAGTGTCTATTTTTTTTCATGGTTGCGTTCATAACTTTAATAGAAAATTTAATAGACAGTATGGGAAATCTGCTTCACAGTCTCTTAAATTTAATATAAAAATTTCTAAGAGTGTAGTACTTTCAATACACCGTTCAAAAACTTCCAGAAAAGTATTGGAAGTTTGTAACCCATATTCTATATAGGTTTTTTCCTATAAATCGATCTGAAAAATTTTCCATACGCTCTAGGAATTCTCCCATAAATTATGGAGAAACTTCCATATTTATGGAAAAATTCCCATAATATATAGAAAATTTTTCAAATCTATTTATGGAGGAACTCCCATACAGAATATGGGTTAAAAACTTTTAATACTTTTATGGAAAATTTACCAAATTATTCCATTCGCAAGTATGATAAAATTGCTATTATTTTTTACAGTGTACTTACTGATACAAGCAAATCAGTAATGTTTTTTTTTTTGAGTCAAAATTATTTTACAGCCCATCAGAAGCTTTAAAAAATTTTCCGAGCAAAAAACTCAAGCAAAGATTTAAGATGAAATATTTGCTGAGCTTGAAAAATGACGGTAATTCGTCTCTAAACTATCAATATGAGAAATTTCATCTCCTGTTGGATAATAAGTTTTTTCCTCCTCTCTCTTGATAGTGCACTTATTTGACGGTCGTTGCGGACGCTTATGCAACGATATCGAACCTGGGCGCCGACGTCCTCGTAACGAGATTTTTCGGGTTATTTTTCATGTTCTACCAGCTCGCGCAAGTATGGGGCAACCTCATTTCATCGGCAGGCAAGTCACCTTAGTAATTGATTTGCATATCACTTTTAAATCATTTATTTTCCGACTTAATAAGTAATACATGAATGGTAAAGTAACATCTTCAGGTGTTACTATCATTTTATACATTAGTTTCGTGATTAGTGTATTCATGAAATTTTTTCGAACCTACAGATTTTTACTTCAAACTTGTACATTTTCTGAAAATTTTCAAAAATGAAACAACGAATTACAAAATTATGTGTAACGTTATAAGTTTTTTGAATATTACTTACTTTTTTGACTTCCAACCCAGCTGCCAAATGCAAATAGATATCATATTAAATTTTTGTTCGGAAATCTAAAAAGATTGTTATTTATAAATTTAATTTATAAATTTAAACCATTTTTTTGAAGAGGTTTCCGGTGACCACGATGCAAGTCGAACAGGTCAAGTTAAATTAGAAAATCCAAAAAATGTCATTAGTCTAGGAATATATCTAGTTCTTGAACGATTGAAAAAATTATGAAACAATTTTTATCTGTAAAATAAAAACTTTTCTACAAAAAAACGATCTTTCAAAATCTTGATATATTCCTAGACTAATGAAATTTTTTGAATTTTCTGATTCAACTTGACTTGCATCGTGGTCACTGCAAGCCTCTTCAAAAAAAAAGTTGTTCGGGGGAAAGGGCCATAACTCCGCTAATTGTTGATATTTTTTTATGAACAAATACTTGTTTTTTCAAGTTAACAATACACTACCAAGTAACAATAACTTTTGTGTCATAAAATTATTGCTACATACTTTAAAAGATACTCCAAACCATCCTCAATTCGTCCGCACAAAAAGGTATATAACCCCTTAAATGATTATCAGAGCTAATTTCTATCACTTTATTGAGTTCCCAAGCTTTCGACCATCATTGTTCACGGTCCTCTTCAGACTTTAAAATAGTCGATTAAGAAAATTACAAAAAATGATAAATATCGCTGAATAAATTAGTTCAATCAAGTTTTGAATATTTCCCAATCATTTCTACGCCTTGACATATTTTTCTCATTACGAATAGCCATGATAAAATATATAGTCTTCATGGCATACTTTTCTGTTTACAGTACATGATCATTGATCAATGATTGAAACTCAAATTCCAAAAAAGCAATTTTATGCTTCAAACATAAGCCTACCTTAATCCTTCCTAATTACCACCTCCAGTAAAGGAACAAAATGAAACAAAAAAAAAGTCCAAGTTGAAAGACTTAAAATGCGCCACCGGTCACGTTCTATAGCAATCTTGGGCCGGAAGTTTAAACACCGCTAATGAGAATATTCCCGAGTGGAATTCCGTGTAGCCGTCGGGTCAAGACGTGTAGTGGAAAAGGCGATGAAAAGTCGTGAAAACGGGGAGAAGGAAATTACGGGAGCGTAAAATTTATTTATAGTATTATCATACGGGATGGACGTGGAGGCCCCGAACGTCACGTTAAACGCGAGCGTGGTCGCGGAAATTTGCGGTGCCAATTTTTGCGGCCCCAGCGAAGATTCCGTGGAGAACCCGAATCTGCAGAGGCCGCCCGCGGAGAGGATCTGGCTTATTTCCGGAATTTACTTGGCCTGCATGGTCGTCGCGAGCTTGGTCGTCGTTTTCGGCGTCGACTCCTTGTCGAGGTACCGCAAATTATGTCCATTCAAACGTATATTACCCTGGATTTTGCATGATTAGAGGGAAGGAAGAGCCAGTTTACATTGAAGAATATGGAACTTGAGAGTTTTTTGCAGGAATTTGTTGTATGTTTGAACATTTTTTTGCGTAGGTTTTGAACATAAGCAGAAAAATGGGGTTCTTGTGTTATTCAAAAAAAGTGTTTTTTGGAGAGAGTGGTAGAAGAATTTTTTCAACTGTTAGAACAAATAAATAGAATGCCATTTGTGTGCTTATGTTTAGGAAGTGTGCTGAAGGATTTGCAAAAAATGTTGTGAATCGGTGGAGGAAAGTTTAGAGTGCTGTTTTCTAATTTTTGAAGGTAGAGCTTGGAATAGAGTTTTCGAAGACGAAGGCTGGATCGTATTTTGTTTTTTTAGGCAGTTTTTTTCTGAAAGTTTCAAGCAGTTTTATGGAATTGTGGAAAATTTCATACCGATTTTGACAAGTTTGTAATGTAATTTTACCTGTTTTTTGAATTTGAACAATTTTTATTTTCAGTATTAACAGTTTTAATATTTTTGACTCTTTTTGAACTTTTCGGCAACTTGAAAGATTTTATTTGTTAAACAGTAAATAGTCATTAAAGTTTTGTAAATATTTTTCAGTAATTTTCAGGAGCGTCGGAACAAAATTTTACATTGAGGGGCAAACTCAAATGTCAAAAAGGGTCAATATATATTTATTTCAATGTATCAATAAATATTTATTCTAACATTAAAACATCTTATAAATCGATTTGCAGATTCAAGATTTCACTTTTTAAAATATACCACTTTCTATATAAAAACATAACATCTCATTTCTATACTCTCCCAGTACTCATTTTTTCAGTATTAATACCATTAAAAAAATTATCTCGTATTTGCATGTAGAAAATTATTGAATTGATTTCTGGAATTTTCAACATTCAAGGTTTTACAGATTTGAAGGATTTTCATAGATTTTTAATTTGAGGTATCGTATTTTATAGTTTGGCTTCCTTTCTTAAGGTATTTCATGGAATGCTAGCATTTTCAGGATTTTTCGTAACTTATTATATTTTATAGATTTTTTCATACTATTTTAGTTTTTTTTATATGTTTCTAGCATTTTTGTATATTATCATATAAGTTTCGAGAGTTTGATAATTATGAAATTGAAAATTATTAGAATTCAGTATTAAAAAATTTTCTAGGACGCAGTATTTTCAAAGATCGCTGATATTTCATAGATTTCCAGTTTTTTTGGAATTTATTGTATTTTTGAAGTATTTGCAAGGTTTGAACGATTTTCTGACATTTTCATGGATTTTTATATAGATATCTAGAATTCAATGCTTTAGGATTATGCATATCCAGAAATTTTATAATTATTTTAGAAAATAATATCTGTGTAGATTTTCATAATTTCATTCTTTTCTTGTATTTTTAGCACTTTTCATATTTTTTTGAGTAGGATTTTCTGGGTTATTTATAGATATCTGATATTTTGAAGAACTTCAAGATTGAGGTGAAAAACTTGATATTCTAGAATCTAAAATTTTTATAGATTTTTAGTTTTCCAATCAATTTTTCAAAAAGCAGTATCTAGATCATAGATGTAAAATATTTCACAGATTTCTAAAACTGCTGGCTGTTTCTATATTTTTCCAGTTTTTATGGATTTCATTTAATTTTCCAATATTTTTATGGACTGCTGTGTTGATTTTCATAATAAGTTGCATTAGTTTTGAAAAATTTATGAATTTTTCATTATTTCGATAATTTTGTAAGAAAATAATATTTTTATAGAACTTCAGTATATCAAAGACATCTTATTATTTTAAGATTCCTCAAAATTTTTCTCAGCATTTGTGCGATTTTGTAGTATTTACGATTCTTCTTCAATTCAATTATTTTAATGGAATGCTATGAAAATTTCAAGAATTTGATTTTCGTAATTTCCAAGTGATATGAATTTGTAGTATTTGAAAATTTTAAACAATTCTTCAGAACACAGTTTTTCATAGATATTTAGCGAACCGAAAAATTCTTGTTTTTCTGTTATTATTCATATTTTCTGAATACATAGAAAATTTGAATGATTATCTAATATTTTCATAGATTTCTACATACATTTTTAGAAGATACTCTATTATTTAGAGTTCCATAGATTTTAGGTCAATTAATGGATTTTCGAGAATATTTACCCTTTATACATTTTATACATGTATAGATTTGTATATTCTTGGTATTTTTCATTCTTTGTAGTATTATTGAAATTTAGAAAGATTTTCTAGGTTCGTTATCGATACCTAGTGTTTTTAAGAATTTTAGTATTAATTTCTAGCATTTAGTTCTCCAGAATCTAAAATTTTAAAAATGTTCAGCATTTTAATACATTTTCTAGAAAGTAGTTTCTTTATAGACTGTAAGAATCTCACAGATATCTAAAAATTTTAGTTCATTCTGTGTTTTCTCAATATTCATAAATTTTGTTGAATCCTTTGATAACTTTATGGATACCTGTAGAGAATATTTAGAATTGGAAGCTGTAGAATTGATAGCTTAAAAGATTTCTATTATTTCCATAATTTGTAGAGAAAATAATATTTGTATAGAATTTCAGTATTTTACAGATTACTATTATTTTGAGTCTCCTATATATTCTTCAGTGTACATGAAATTTCGTAGTACTCTCAAGAAATTGTCAAAATTTTTATATATATTTTTTTATGAATCACTATGTAAATTCCAAGAATTTCATGCTCAGAATTTTAAAGTTTCATAGATTTCAAGTATTTAAACGATTTTACTGTACACATTTTCTAGAGATTTCTAGTGTTTAAAAAAATTCGTCTTTATTCAGCAATCGTCGTATTTTGTCAATATTCGTGAAATTCGAATGATTTTCTCATATTTCGATGAAATTTTACATAAATTTTTCAAACGAGATGCTCAAAAGGATTGTCGAGATAATTTTATCTTCATAAATTTCGAATATGTAAAAATTTTTTATATTTTTCGAATTTCTACCACTCATGAAATGTTGTACGATTTTCTAGTTCTTTTGTAAAATCCTCTATGGATTTCTAGAATCAGATTTCCCCTCCCCCTCTCGACTGTGACGTCCATAATCATTCTTAATAACCCCAACAAAAAAATAATAAAAATCACACGAATCCCCCACAGCGCTTCCATACATAAAAACTTTCCCGTCAATGACGTGAACTTTATAACCAGAAAACTTCTATTTAAAACCTTATCGTGTCCCTGTAACGCTCACAGATTCGTGAGAAAACCTGAAAAAGAAGATAATGTTTATAACTTGTGACAAAATTACCAGAACTTCCATAAACCAGGGCTATATCTTCGAGCATGCAAAATGTGCTCCAACTCGAAGCGCTTTTTACGTTACAGATTGTCTGTCAAAAGCGATCTGAAAAGGTCGTAAAAAAGCCTCGTTTCCTAGCGATTAAACTTGATACGTACGTGAAGCGAATGTCGAAAAAATAATCGAGCGTTGCATTGATAGCCTGTAAAAAGTCGAAGCCGCGATGATTAAAAGTTCGGGGTCCCGCGAGAACGCGGAAAATTCGTTGAGACGACGAACCTTCTTTTTTTTGCAAGGTACGATCGTGGCAGGAAAGGTTCTGGAGCTGGGCTTTCCGGCTTGAAGCTCCTGTCGGTCACGCTTTCCTTGCTCAAGGAAAAAAGCCAATTATTGATACTGCCGATCGTCGTTTTTATTGGCATGGAGCAAGCTTTTCTCTTCGCGGATTATAACGCGGTTGGTAAGACTTTTTTTTGTTCGTTCATTGGTGAAATGAAAAACAAGAAGTTCTAGGAAAATATGGGAAATGGGAGATAATATTTAATTAACAAGTTTCGAACAATCGTCTATATTTTTTTAATAATGGGAAATTTTGATAGTAGATTCTTGGATAACTGTTTTATCATTTATTACGTTATTTTATTTGTGAAAAAGAAACGTGATTGAAGTTTTTATTGTGATATGAACATACTTTGCATTGAACATTCAATGATTTTACGAAGTTTCCGCACTTACACGCTATATTCCTGATTGAGAACCACTGGTAGTAAATCAGAATTTCAATTTTTGAATTTCTAATTCAGCAAACGAAAATTTAAGCTCTATAAAACTTGATTATCCGCAAACTGAACTAGGCTTTTAATTCAAAGATACGAAAAATAAATATTCCTAATTTGACCAAAACTTGACTAATTTTTCAACGCTAAGAATAAAATATTGTAAGTTTTACGATAATTTTGCAGGGTTAACAATATTGTTGCAAATATTGTCATTTATATTTTACTTATTACAATATCGTATATTGTTGCATAAATAACAATATGCATGCCAGTTTTCACGAGATAATTTTGAAAAAATTTTAAATATCCAGAAAGGAAACTGTAGTATGTAAAAATTGTAATTCTTAATATAATTATGCACAGGATTCAATGTCCAGTATCCAAGTGAAAATATTGTACGTGTAACTATAGGCATCAAAAAATTTCATATTGTATTATAACAACTACGATATATTTTCAATTTGTTCCAATATTGTATCAATCACAATAAGATATGATAGAAAATACAAAAAAACATAGCAAAAATTACTATACCGATCTGAATACTGGCAAAACTGTATGGCCTTTTCTGAAATCTGGATTAGTAGGAATCACAATATAATATTGCCAAAAGCACAAAAAAAGTATTTAACAAAATATTTATAGAAGTTTGAACAAAAACATATATTGACTGATACAATATATTTTAACAATATTTACTCTACATTATGACAAAAATTGCTATAAATATCTTGCAAAAAGTAGCAATATTTCAAACCCATTTCACAGTACAATACTGTATTGTAATAAAATTACTATATTCTTTTCCAAGTGAAGCATTATATTTGATGTTCGAAAAAACTGTACTACTGGAATCATTATTTATATTCTCTCATTCACTGTAAAAAAATTACTATTTATCTAATATTCAATGAATTTGCGAGGTTTCCATATGTACACGCCTTATCTTTGATTGAGAACCACTGCTAATAAATCAGAATTACAACTTTGAAATTGAAAGTTCGGAAACATAAAACGTAAACTTCGTGAAACTCGATAATTCACAAAATAAATCTGGCCTGACATTCAAAGACAAGAAAGTCAAAAATTTTCAAACTGACAAAACATTGACGAAAAATAACAAATTTCAGAATCATTTTTAATGGTTGGAAAAACAGTATTTAAATTATCATTTATATTCTTTTATTTAACGTAAAATAAATAAAAATTTATGGAATATTTCGTGATTTTACGAGGTTTCTGTATTTACAAGCCGTATCTTTTATTGAGAACCACTGCTGAGAAATCGAAATTTCAATTTTCGAATTTTAAATTAGGAAAAAAAATGCGAACTGTGTGGAACTCGATAATTTACAAATTAAATCTAGCTTTACATTAAAAGTTATCGAAATCGAGTATTCTAATATTCACAAAATATTGACAAATTTTGACAAATCTTACTAGCATTTTTCAATGTTTACAAAAAAAAATTTAGATTATTTTTCAGATAATCTTATATAATCTAAAATGAATAACTATTCATCGAATATTTTATGATTTCACGAGTTTTTTGTATTTACACGCCATGTTGAGAACCCCTAGTAGTAGATCAGAATCTAAATTTTCGAATTTCAAATTCAGGAGTCAAAAGCGCGAACTTTCTTAAACTCAATAATACACAAAAAATAAATCAGATTTTGCATTTAAAGATTAAATTAATAAAAATCCTCAATTTGGCGAAAAATTGACAGATTTTTTATGCATCACTTGATGCTTGAAAAAATGTCAGTTAAATTGTCATTTATACTCTCTTATTTAACGTAAAAAAAAACTATTTATAGAATATTTCATTATTTTACGAGGTTTCTGTATTTGCACGCCATATCTTTGATTGAGAATTACTGCTGAGAAATCAAAGATACAATGTTTTATTTTTAAATTCATAATTAAAAAACTCGAACCTCGTGAAACGCCATTATTTGCAAATTAAATCAGGTTTTACATGCAAATAAGATGAGAATAATGAAAATTCATAATTAGACGAAAAATTGACAAATTCTCCTATGATTATTTATTTTAATGTTTGAAAATATTTTATTTGAATTACCATCTTCATTCCCTTAATCGAATGCAAAGTAAATTACAATTTATCGAATATTCCATGAGTTTACGAGGTTTCCGTATTTACACGTCATATCTTTGATTGAGAACCACTTCTAATAAATCAGATACATCATTTGTGAACTTCAAATTCACGAACCAAGAACGCAAACTTATTGAAACTTGATAATCGACAAATTAAGCCAGGTTTTACATTCAAAGCTGACTTAATTTGTCGATTATCAATTTTCAATAAGTTTGCGTTTTTGTTTAGTAAATTTGAACTTCAAAAATGATGTTTCTGATTTATTAGCAGTGGTTCTCAATCAAAGATATGGCGTGTAAATACGGAAACCTCGTAAACTCATGAAATATTCGATAAATAGTAATTGACCTTGCATTTTATTAAGGAATGAGGATGGTGATTCGAATAAAATATTCTCAACCATTAAAATGAATGATTTTTGGAAAATTTGTCAATTTATATTTGATGTAAATATTTTCGTATATTTTATTTAATGCCAAAACACATTGAGAGCTTGAGATTTCGTGGGTTATATTTTTTAATGTTCGAAAAAATTCCATTTGCATAAAATCATTCGCATACTATCTAATTGAATGTGAAATAAATTTCTACCTATTTATCGAATATTCCATAATTTCACGATTTTCAACCTCGAGCGATAAATCGGAACTCATATTTTCGAAGGCTTTCGTGTCCTGTGCCTGGGGCATAAGCAATATAGGCTACGTCATGATTTGTTTCGGCGTGACGAACGCCGTGGCGGCACCAACTATTGGAACGATAGTGAAACTGACAGGAAGAAAACCAGTAATGGCCCTCGCATTTGTTTTGCACATGGCAGTTTTGATATTTCTGCGCATATGGAAACCGACTCCAGATCAAGGATCGATATTCTTCCTCATGTCTGGCCTCTGGGGTATTTGCGACGCCGTTTGGCTGGTCCAAGTTAATGGTAAAAATGTCTTATACGGAGAAATTTCAAATATTTTGCCCCATTTTTGCAAATTTATTGAAATTTTGTGTATTAATTTTATTAATTAACAAAGCATTTAAATATACACAAAGTTTACATCCCACGCAAAATTTTAAGATACAACAATTTAAAAAATTACTACTCGGGAGAAAAATTTTGAAAGAAAAGAGCATCAGTGTTTTCATGGAAAATTAGTTGAGAAATGTCGCATTATGCTAGCAGGTATATATATTCGCGAAATTCGCCTCACCTTCAAAGCGAGCGGGGCGACATTAAATTGCATTGTAATAACAGTCGCCGCACTGCAATAAATTAAAGCAGAGCAGTCTCGCGCGATTAATTGAGTAGACTCTCATTATAAATCAGCTAATTGTGAACCCCTCCCAAGCCACCTCCCTGTTAAAACCTCCCGACGGGTTTCTATCATATCAAGCCCTTGATTAAATCTCGTCGCGTTGAAATACAAGAACGACGGAAAATTTTATTATAAAAAATTGATTTGCACTCTGGAAAATTTACATACGTAGATGTCAGAAGTGAATTTGACATAAAAATATGTCTAGCTCGTTAACGCTTTTCGTAATTTTGAATCTTTGTTGAGTTTTTCAGATTGTCATAAAATATAAAAACATCATAATGCTTATTTCGAAGTAGATATGATTATGAACACAATCAACAAAGTTTATGAACAATGGCTTAAATTTTTCGAACGTTTCTTACTTTTTGAAATTGTTGAGAATTTCTAAAATGTTCAATAATTTTCAATTCTACAAAGTTTTAGAAAATTCAAATATGATACAAACCTTTCGAAACTTTCCGAGAGTTTTAAAAATTTGTCTATCCTATATTTTTCGTTATTCTGAGAACTTGTCATTTTTTTGAAATTTTTTTTGTAAACATTCAAAACCCAAGTTTCTCGATTCAGATTTTAAAGAAATATATAATAACAAGCGCAATTACCAAAAGTTTTTTTTTCCAATTCAAAAAATTTTCTGAATTTTCCTGCAGTATTCTCCATCTTAGAATGTCCAATGTTTTCCAATTTCTCGAAAACTTCGAAATTTCGAACATAAATTCAACAAACTATTTTGAATTTCCTAAATTTTGTAGAAATTGTGTTTGTATAAATGTTTAAATATTTTTTCAGCTTTTTACATTCTAAAAAAAAAATCAATCAACACTATCGTACATATATTTCGAAAAAATATGATAATGAACATGACTTACGAAATTCCGAAATTTTACCCCTTTGTACAGAATGCCATTGCTGCAACTTGTGCGGTTCATTTCGGAAATTCCATCGACCGTTTCCATGCATTTCAGCATGGTCCATCGCGGAATCTGACTACGTTTTCGCGATTATTACAACGTCTATGAACTAAGGATGTTAGAACGTGATTTTTTTAAGAGGAATGAAACTGAGAATAGATGTAGGCACTATTGACTTTCTAAAGTCTATCTGTATGTATTTTTCATCGTATTTGAGTCATTTTGAGGAATAACTCAGACGTCCACAGATTTCTGTGAATTATTAATGATATATAATACTGAAAAAGATTTTGTAAAATATAACACGTACAAACATTTGACTTATTTCATCAATTACTTGCATTTCCAGGATTTTTATAGTATTTACCACTATTTATCTATTTTGAAGAACCTTACAACGTTTTCAACGGATATCTAGCAATTTTATAGATATAAGTATGGTATATTTTCACACGTAGTAACCTTACAATTTAGATATAAAGAAAGAGATATATGTAATCAAATTGTACTTCAGTATTATTTATCATGATATTATTCTATGCACTGATAATTGTAATCTTCAGTTATGAAGGTAAAAATTTCAAATTATAATAATTATAACCAATTTGATAATGTGTGACACATAAATCTACAAAAATCTACAAAAAATCTACGAAAATTCCTTATCGGATTTTGTTCAAATTTCTTGGCATAAAAAATTGCAGTAAAAAATTAAGACTTAACAAATTATTATGATGGAAATTTTCAAAATCGTTTTAGTTAAAAAGTATTAGTAAAAATAAAATCCTCATTTCCGCATTCCCCGATTTCCAAACGAACTATCAAGGAATGGAATCATCAAAATGGACAAATATAACTCAACAATTGACCTTATTATTGCTCTTAATTCAGAACATCGTCAGGGTCAAGATTACTTTCCACAATTATAACAATATTCAGAATGTCGACGTACATAACTCCAGAAACCAAAAAAATTTGGTTTTCACCCAAAAGAATGTCGATATGACAATAGAATAAATAATATAGTAAACTCAATGAATTCGGTAGGAGAATCTAATTTTCGACCTATTCTGTAAGGGGACTATCTATTTTTAAGTTCCTTTGGGGTAAACTAATAAAAATTTCATTCTCATTTTACGTTGCATTACATACTTGAATCTAAAACTATAGAAAATACACTAGTTAGGAAATCAAATTCTTTTTGAGCCATATTCAGGGATATTCAACTCGAGTCAGATTTCTCAAGTATTGCCATAAATTGTTTGAGTCGTACATTTTGTATATTGGTTTTTATTGAGGAATGCGTACACACCAATTTCCTCTGCCGCGAGTCTCGATGAAATTTTAGTTTGGCGCTTGTCGCTAGGTGGTTTGGCAGAAAGCGCTGCTCATGCTTATTATGTAGTGTAGAGTTTACTTAAAGAGTGCGAAAGAGCTGAAAAATTTGTCTCCTTTCCTGAGACTGTTACCATTGTAAACCGATACTGATCCAATGGAAAGGATTCCAAAACCCAACGCAGTAAGAACTACATTGTAATTTTGTTATATTATGTAGTGTTTTTTTTTAACAGAAATTCGAAATCTATAAAATGCCTCTTAGCAAGCTCTATCTTGCTCAAGTTTTCACAGTATTTATACGATGTAGAAGATATTCTAGTATTTCCATTCATTTCCAGTATTGTAATAGTTTTTTTGCAAAAATATATTTACATTGTTCAACAGTATTTTACGAATTTCTGGTACACTCAGAGAAAAATTTGGTTTTTTTAACTGAAACTTTTTCAACTTGACTAAATCAATTTAGTCACATACCAATTAATAGGAATATTCTGGAACTGGAAGGCTTTGATCCGGAACTAACAAATTTAATTGTAAAATAATTGTTACAAAACAAAATAACACTTTTATCATAAATGAATGGTAAGCTGATATCTGTAAAGTTATGGATACAATTCTTATTAAGTGTTAAGTCCACACAAATAGGATACAGGATAGTAATGATAAAATTGTTATCATTACACATTATATTATATATTATGACATATCACAGTTACAGGATAGTTATGATAGAAATTTTTTCTTCGAATTATTAAATCTTATATCGTAATAAATCTTGTACTTGTTAAAGTTATAAATAAAAAACTGTTCAACAATATTTCCAGGCAATAAAGAGTGCATCCTCGATGTTTGAAATCTTATTCTTCTGATATCTTATATAAAAAAACAAGTCTCTTGTCTCCCAATTCAAAATTCTTCTCTTCGTTGACACAACATACTTATCAAATTTTCTACTGACTAAGCCATTCCGAAATCGAACATGAGAAATTTTCAATGATGCAATATGTCTCAGTAAAACATCGTATTTCCTTCACTGTGTCAGAAAATATAGTTGTATCTTCAAATTCGCAATGTAGAAAGCCAATTGAAGCCAAATCTTCATCAAACGAACAGGTGATAAACCGAACGTGAACCTGATGTAATTGAAATACCCATCTTGATACGTTGATTCAGGCATATTGAGGATCCAATGCCAAAACTTATTAAGAATCCTATTGCTCCTTATTTTCTTTAATTATCCAGTTGAAAAATTCAATCCCAGGAGCCAAATCGTTAAAAAACAACGATGTGGCTCCTGTGTTATGATGTGGAATTGAATGTAGAAAGGATATATGAGTTTTATTTTATATTGTTATTGTTAAAATATTAGAAATTTTCTGAGATTATGTGTAATTTTTTGTATTTAGTTCTTGATGAGGGCCACAATTAAGGGCCGAAAGCTAGAATAAAAGTTTAAAAGAAGATTGGATGAAGAGTTTGCTTTTTAACGATTTGGCTCCTGGGATCGAATTTTTCAACTGGATAATTAAAGAAAATATTTGAAGAATAGGACAAATTTTGATAAAATGTGTAAACTTTGGGACAGTTCATCGTTTTTCTTCTATTTTAAGAATATAAAAAAATAACAAAATATTCTCAACTTAAAAAATTGTCAATCATCGTAAAAAATTCTATAAATCCACAGAATATCCTAGAAACTTTTTAATTATTTTATACGTTTTATTCCTCATTATACCTCTTTTAAATATGCATGTTTTTTAATTCTTTGAGCTGTTTACGATTTTTCAAATCATTCCTTTTTTAAATTATCATAAATACTTGAAATCCCTCTTCGAAAATAGGCTAAACTCCACTGAAAATTAGTGAAATCCCCTTAATTTCATCCGAAATCCTGCTTTTCAGTTTAGCATAATGCGACATTCCTTGAGTGGCTTTCCACAGAGATACTGCTTTTCCTCGCGAGCTTTCTTGAATTGTTTTCCAGTAGTGAAAGGAAGCTCTTGGAAATTTTCTCGAACGTTAGCAAGAAAGTCGCTAAAAAAATTGCCGAGGATTCCGTCAAAAAGTGATTTCTTACATTTGGAAAAAGAAAGGACAAATAAGTTTAAGAATCAACCAAAAAAAACGCTTAATGAAAAACTTATTTTCGTACAAGAATTTAGAAATTTCACGAAGTGAGATTAAATTCAAAAGAAATTTCCAGTTATTTAATGTTATAATAATCTGTAGTCTACAATCAGAATATTCATATTTTTTGTCTTAATTATTTAATGCAAATTTTGCAATTTGAACACTCAAACCAAATTTCCAAAAAAAAAGGGTTAAAACAGTCTTCACTTTTTAAATTTTTTAAAAACACTGGATATTCATGAAATTATTTATCGCTCACTCAACCTTCCAACTATTTACGAAATATGTGCACAGCACGAGGAAAAAAAAATGAAAATCATCATCAATTCCTTAAGAATTAATTGAAAGTCACAAAAAATGTCGAGGATCGTTATGCATAAAATTTTTATAATTTTTTATTATTGACGATGATTTTTGATTAATTCCAAAATACACTTTTTCTTCAAACCATCATTAAATTGACGATTGCTTTCAAATAAATCTGTGATGAAATTGTCTGTAATGAACGAAATTTTCTTCTTCTTCAGCATTAAGTGGTCTGCTTTTCCCTGGAAAGGAAGAAGCTGCATACTCAAATTTCCGGCTTTGGGAGGCCACTGGATCTGTGATATCATATGCCTACAGTCCTTACTTGTGTGCTTACATGAAACTTTACATTTTGATGATCGTGATGACTGTCGGTATCATTGGATACGCCATCATCGAACAAACTGGGAGGATACGAAGAAGAGAGTCCGATGACAAGCCTGATTTCGAACTTGTTACATCGAAGGCAACATAAATGTTTATTTATTTCCGTTTTTTGTTCATTTTAAATGCGTGAGTGAAAATGCCTTTGTATGAGGAAAAATTTTGTTGTTCGTTCGAGGATGTGAACTTTAGGATTTCTCGATTTCTTGCCAGGAGTTTTGATTTACTGAGTTATGTGCTCTCTTATTTCAGTAGAGTGAATTTTCATTTTGCATTGAATTAAAATACTATCACTCCTATAAGGAATGGTAATTCACTCTAAAAGAGTGAATCGTCATATTTATAGATATTAGTTTCACATTATCAGAAGTGAAATTTCACTCTAAAATAGTTACAAATCATTTATAATTGTAATGGTAGTGTTTTAACTTAATTCAGAGTGAAAATTCACTTCCAAAGAGTGAATGATCAAATCTAGAGACGTTTAATTCCACCCTCATATTATATGTACTGAAATCCCTATGTAAAAAAATTAATTGATTTCACACTTAGAAAAGTAAAATTTCACTCCCAAATAGTGAAAAATCTTTTTTTATTTGAGAGTCTGTAATTTGACTCGATGTAGAGTGAAAATTCATTTCCAAAGAGTAAAAATTTAACCTAAAAGAGTAATTCATGATATTTATGGACGTTGAATTACACTCTCAAATACAGCTTAGATTTCTATGTAAAAAGTAAGTTGAGTTTCACACTTACAGGAGTGAAATTTCATTTCAAAATAATGAATAATCATATCGAAGTTGAGTGGCAGTAATTTTACTCGATGTAGAGTGAAAACTCTCCTAAAAGAGTGAAAATTCACTCCAAAAGAGTAAATCATCACAGTTATAGACGTTGAATTTCACTCTCAAATTCAGCTTAGACTTCTCTGTAAAAACTAAGTTGCGTTTCACACTAAAAAGAGTAAAATTTCACTTCAACATAATGAAAAAAAAAAGTCGAATTTGAGTTTCAGTTTTGTGACTTAATGTAGAATGAGAATTCACTCCAAAAGAGTGGATCGTCACATCTATAGGCGCCTAATTTCACCCTCTAATTCTACTCGAATTCCTCTGTAAAAAAATTAATTGATTTTACACTAAGGAGAGTAAAATTTCACTCTGAAATAGTAAATAATCATTCTAAATTGGAGTGGTAGTAATTTAACTCGATGTAGAGTGAAAATTCACTTTAAAAAATTAAGAGAGTAGGAACTTGATCATCTACAGTAGGAATGAACGATTACGTTTAATTGATTTTTATATGTAATTGCTATTCAGACACTTCACCAAATTCATTGATTTTCATTATTTTTTAAATAGTTGCAAATCAAAGATCAATAATAAATTAATTTTTTTTTAGATTCTATATGAAAGTTTTTTTTCTCATTCAGAAATTCCGTATTCTTGATCAAACACCTTCGACACTTTTTGAAATGTTTCAAATATTTGAAATTCACTTTTAATCCAATATGTAATTTAGAAAGTTAATAATTTCGTGTTTAAGTTTTTATTTCTAAATCCTTGAACACTGAGTTCAAGGATTTAGAAATAACATTACATGATCTGAAAATTTAATGTAAAAGATCTAATTAAAGAAACATTTTTGAATTGTGCATAAATATCAGACTTTATTCTTTTCATATTGTGTAGACGACTGAAGAAAATAGAATAATATTATTGGAGATATAATGAATAATGAAGAAAAATTACATAAAAATTATGATAAATCTCAATTGAATTTATCGCTCATCTTTAAGAATCTGAACAAAGCTACGATTACAAGAGTCAGCATTGGAACTGAAAAGTATTATAGTTTGAGATTGTGAAATTTGTAGACAGGTTGAAAAAATTGTTCTCCGATTATTGTTATACACAAACCAATAATTACTTTCGCTCCATTGTCTAAAATAAGTTTTATTTTTATAAATTTCTTCATAAATTTTATAGAAATTTATTTTTTCACCTTTGCTACATTATAATCGATCCAAGAATTGTTCTGTATCAACTTAATCACGAAATAAAATAATATATTGTGATTTTTATTCAGATGTTGAATGACTAACTTCAAAAAAAAAAAAAATGGAACATTTATTCAAATCGTCATTATTTGATTTTGTTAGTTTCTACAAACTTATTCCACTACGTTACCTAAATTTTTGAGATTTTGAAATACAGTTCTATTATGTATCTTATATTTTCGAATTTATTCAAATAGAGTCAATAAACGTTTCTTTAAATTGACTTGAATTAATCTCTGAAAAAGCTCATTATTATCCACTATCTCATAATTCCGTGCCTGGATAGGTACCAAAATAAACCCAAAAATAAGTAGAACGTAGAAAACATGTACTTCCTTCACAAAAGTACAAAAACTATAATTATTTATAATCGAGGTAGTTCAAGAAGATCGCAAAAACAAGTTTTTTTCTTATCTCAAAAGACAAAATAGAAAACAAACTTTGCTAGGTCTCCGAATGTGAAGTGGAAAGTGAGAAATATTTATTCTTTTACAAAAGTACCAAAACTACCATTTTTTAAATTCATGTAGTTTTAGAGAAACACAAAGAAAACAAACTTAAAAATTTAATCAGAGTCCTCAAATGCAAAATTGGCCATTTTGCTGGGTCTCGCTCTTGACGTGTTAGCCTACAAAAAAAAGAGAATAAAATAAAATAATTGCATGAAGAAGTCATGGATATTTAATTTTTGCAAATTCGATATGTCACATTAAATTGTACTTCTCCTCCCCAAAGAAAATAACGTTATTTATGTAAATCTCCTTAATTATAGTATTCTATTTATGATAAGATTGTAATTTAACTATAGTAATTGTTTATGAAAATCT
Organism: Platygaster robiniae; assembly: GCA_028476575.1. Lineage (NCBI taxonomy): Eukaryota > Metazoa > Arthropoda > Insecta > Hymenoptera > Platygastridae > Platygaster > Platygaster robiniae. Next base: position 2,451,342 of record CM052022.1, read on the forward strand.
TACCGCAGAGTTCATGTTGAAAATGGGAGCAATATTAGTAGCTGTAGTGGAACCAGCCCTAGCTACTCTGCCTCCTCTGGAGGAACCACTCGCATTTGACCTTGCCCGACCTCTGTCTCTTCTGCTTGAAGTGTTGCTCTCACCATACCCATCATCACTGAGATCATTACTGATGTCCTCCCCGGAATCATCGCTCTGGGCTTTCCCCCCTCTTCCTCCTCTGGTGGGACCACTAGCTCTTGCCCTCCCACGGCCTCTTCCTCTTTTAGCCGGTTCGCTGTGAATGCTCTGACCATACCCATCGTCAGTGACTTCCATCATTTCATCATCAAGATCACCGTTCCGCACACTTCCCCCTCTGCCCCTGCCCCTGCCCCTTCCAGCTAAACAAAAAGGATAGTTTTACAGTGTTAATGACGTTGAAAAAGAAATAGTATCGTTAGGACCTCAGAATGTTCGAGAGTCATGAATAATGTACTGAAACTAAATTATAAACACCACTCTTCACTGTAATTCTTTATAAAAGTAAGAGGCGAACAAATGAGACATTAATCGATTAATTATCAATTATTCTTAACCGTATTTACTGCAATTTACTGTATTTGTGATTAAATATAATTGCAATGAAGAGAATTTCAAATTTTTTTATCCATTTTAAAATGCAGCTATATTCGAATGAAAAAACGGTGACTTGCGTTAGATTTTTAAATTTAAAAAAATACACCTCACTGAATTCAAGCATTAGGAATTATAGATTTTATTTACTCATTTTATATCACGATTTTGTTTACTAAAAAATTAAAATTTCCCACCTCCTCTAGTTCCTCGAGCTCGGGTCCTCGTAGCGGCATTTCCTCTTCCTCTCCTGCTACCACGAGATGACGTTGATTGGGCATCAATATCATCATCGCTGTTCATGATCGACTCGTCAGCAAAGGCCGATGATGTTCGTTTTTGGTCCCTTGCAGCGTCATCCAAAACTGAGTTGATCTAGAAAAAAATAATAATAATAATATTTGTAACCTCACATAAACGATGACAATTATTTTCAGTACAGTTTAAATGAAGTTGAACAAATGTTACCAAATACGAAAATATATAAATATATCTGTGGCTTCCCGGCATAACCGAAAAAGTCACTACTGCCATTAGGTTTAAAATTTTATCAGAATATCATGTAAAATGAGCCTTATGGCAGTAGTGACTTAATATAATAATATTGTTTGGGAATGCATTTTTTATGAATGTATAATATATTTAAATATTTACAATATTTTCAGTAAAGTTTGTCAGCAAAGTTGAACAAATGTTACAAAATACAAAAATGTATAAATATACTGTGAATATTTATACATTACACTACGTTTATAAATTCTATATTATATTATCCTGAATTTATTATGTTATATACAATATTATATAATATTATTGATTCAGAATATAGATTTCATAAATGCATAAAGTATGCATCAAATATGCAAAATATGCAATATTTTCAGTGGAATTTGAATGCAGTTGAACAAATGTTATACAATACAAAAATATATAAATATACTCTAAACATTACCGAAGAATATAACATTTAGTAAATTATACTATATTTATAAAATTCAATATAATATTCTGAATGTACTATATTATATATAATATTATTGATTGAGAATGTAAATTTCATAAATGCATCAAATAAGCGAAATATACATAAATGCAATATTTTCAGCAGAATTTAAATGAAGTTCACTAAATGTTACAAATTACAAACGTATATAAATATACTGTAAATGTTAATATTGAAAAATTTATCATTTAATATATTTTATTATGTTCATAAAATTCTTTATAGCATTGTTTTGAATGTAATGTGTTATAAATAATCTAATAGATATTATTGTATGAGAATATAGATTTTATAAATGCATAAAATTTGCACAAAGTATGATTAAATGCAATATTTTTTTGTAGAGTTTAAATGCAGTTGAATAAATGTTACAAAATACAAAAATACAAAAATATACTGTGAATATTAATATTTGAAGAACATAATATTTAATATATTTATAGAATTTTATATAATATCATTCTAAATGTATTATATTATATATAATATAAAATAACATTGTTGTTTGAGTATAGCTTTCATAAATTTCAGTTTCTACTTACAGGTAAAAACCGTCTAAAATCAGTTTAAAAAAATTTAAATACATGAATCAGAATAAATAAAAATTGTCCAATATTTTTGTACTTCAGAATCGATCACTTAAAAAATTTGTATTTTGGATTCTTTTGCATTTTGAAAAAGATACTGTCAGGTTTTTGAATATGCCCAGTTTTCAATTTTTAAATCTTCTCTGCTTTCGAACTCTAAAAATTGCATGAAATAATTACCTCTTGTTCTTCTTCTTCCTGGTTTCCAAGTCTTATGTCTCGGAATTCCAACATTTTGTCGTAAGCTTCGATAGGTTCTTGAATATCAAACTGCATGCAATAAGCGACAGTTTTTTGGATTTGGTGACTGAAAGTACAAATATTGACGAATTAAAAAAATTATTACATGCACAGAAATAAAGTCAAAGATTTTTTACGGATTGAAAAATTCTTGGTGCTTCAAAATGAATGTGTGACAAAATCCTTATTATTCGATAAAAAATATAGATATGTTGAAAAAGATTTTTCAATTTTTTGGTGTACCAAAAAGACAGTTTGAAAATTCCTTAAATCTAGAACATGGAATTTTAAAATTAGTGTATTAGTTACTAAAATTTCAAAAATTTTGAGAATGAAGCAAAAGAGTTGAATAATTCGAATCTTCAATTTCTGTAATTAGGAAATTCTCAAAGCAGCAAGTACTACCGAAGAATAATCAAAAACTTGAAATCTTTAAAATTCAATTTTCACACCTCAACTTATCTCCAAGAATTTGAAACTTGTTACTCAAAATCATGGATTAATATGATAAAAATATTTTAATGAATATAATTAAATAAATATGCTCAAATAAAGGAAGCAAAAATAATAAAATAAATTACCGAACAATATCTTCGAAAGCACAAGTATCATCTTTATCAACAAATCTCGTCGTGGCTTCGTTCAAGCCATTCACCGACAACACTGTGAGCTTGTTTTTATTTGCATCAATCTCGAAGAATTGTTTCAGCCTTTCTTGTACCGTTGAATGTTGAGTTGGCTAATAAAAACAGAAATAAACCGAAAATCAACTCAAAATAATCCAAAAATAATACATCCAAAGAAAAAAACTAATATCCATATGTCATTTTCTCTAAAAAATATTGGAATAATTATATTTTACATCGTCATCTTGACCCAAACGTCCTGACCAAATATCATCGTCATCGTATTCATCAACACCAATCGATCTATTCGTTTTATTGACACGTTCTTTTTTCCACATCAAAATATCCTGAGGATTTGCAACAATGTCGCTGTATTTCGGACTCAACCTGTTGAAAAACGAATGAAGAATTAGAAAAACAACAGACACTAAAAATAAATTCTCTTTATTTGTGAATATAGAAACATATCTGTACTTTATTTTGTCGAAAACTTCATTGGGGTTGGAGTAAATAATTCTCAGTCTCAAAAGTGGCTTTTCAGGCTGCAATTTGTGACCTGCAAAAAAGTACTAAATTAATAAAATGAAAAAAGTCGACTTTGAAAATTCATGGGAATTACAATTCTAAATAATTGGTTTTCAATTAATTTGTTTGCAATACAAATTTACCTACTTCGTCATTTTTTGTCAAGTTTTTTCTCTTTTGCTAATGACATAATAAACATAAACATCATTCATATTAATATTCACTTACCAGTCAAGAGTCTTGTAGCCTCAGGAATCATCTCATGTTCGATGTAATGATCAACAAATTGATACACATTTTCCGATAAATTCCCATAAGGATCAATGTCCTCTTGTTTCAAGCTGACTTCTCGAAACACGAATGGTCGCACAGTCTTGAGTTTCAGTTTTTTCAGTTCTTTTCTTTGCTTGTTCACAAACAGTAAGCCAACATGTTTCGGCACTTGCTCTCCTGGGCACAAAGACGTCGCCACAGAACTTCCTGTCATGAAATTCAAATTACTTTTGTTCCTTTTACCCAAAGAGTTTCTGGTAACTCAGCCTGAACATCAGGTTCAAGAAAATATTTGTGAAATAAGAACCTGGCTGAATGACTTGGAATCTTTTGTCTGGAACATTTTCAGGTTCAATTCTGCATTCGTGTTCGTGTCCCCACATGACCAAATCGAGAAAATCTGGCAATCGACTTTCCGGGATGAATCCATACTCTGAATGTTTCACTCGGTTTTGATGGATGACCAGTATATTGTAGCAGTCTTCGTAACCACTTACGTTTTCCACATTTATCAAATCCACCTGAGAAAACAAAATATTTGAGTAATTTTTGAGATAAACATGTCTAATGATGTTTTTCTTTTTGTTTCAATCAGTTTGTTTTTCCTACAAATCATTCCTAGCCAAGATTGTAAAAGGATTGTAATAACATGATTGTGACACTGACATTGAGCTATATATTATGACAATGTTATTACGGTGTTACTAAATGTTACAGCATTGTTATTGCACTATTTTCGAAAGAGACAATTTGTTTTTTAATTTTTTCAGCTGCAATAACCTTACTTTTTCATCCCTGAGTAGACGAGACAATCTTTGGTCGTTCATGTAGCTCAATCCGTAAAGAGCAAGTTTAGTTTCGCCTTTGTTGAATACCAGTGGCGTCATTTCGATATTTTCCAAATTTGTCCATTTTCCGAAATAATTTACCAGTCCAGTGGAAGCGAGAACATCCATGGATCCAATTCCACCGCTACCTGAAAATTGTCATTTTCAAAATTAATTTTAATTTGAAATTAATAATAATTTGTAACAATAACCAACAACAACCTGTAAACACTTCCGGAGTTTGAACGAATATAACTATTTTATTTCAAAATGTTCTTATAAATGATTTTTTATCTAATGTTCATTACTATTTTCTATATTTCAAATATGAAAAATTTCCTTAATGCTCATTCCCATTATGAATTATTTACTTATTTATGTAAATTTCAAATTGAAATGAAAGAATGATAAATTCTAGTAAAAAGGAGTAAGAATTCTAGAAATTCACAATGTGGGACTTGGAATTTCAAAATTCTACATCAGAAAATGTATGATTTCATAATATTCGAATTCATAACACTCCATTCAAGATTTCATATTTCAGAATGTAGAGTTTAGAAAATCTTAATTCTATGGTATAAAATTTTACAATCCTCAAATTCATAATTCTAAAGAATAAATGTTTTTTCAGAATATAGAATTCAAGATTTGTTAAATATTGATTGAAAAATGCAGAATTTGGTACTCTGAAATAGAGAATTCTGTAGTTCTCATTTTTTGAATTTGAAATTTTGGTATTTCAAATTCCATAGTGTAGAGTTACATGATTCTGATACCTAGAATTTTCGATTTCATATTACATAATCATCCTATTCTAAACCTTACAGCAACAAAATCTAGAAATTTATATTTCAAAGTATAGAGTTTTAAGATTTTAATTTCTACAATATAAACTTCCAAAGCTAAAGAATTGAGAACATAATTCAAGACTTCTCAGTAGAAAAAAATGTATTGAATAAATGAATTTTTAATCCTAGTCACAAAATCTAAGATTTTACATGGTAAAATATAGAATTTAAGGACTTTGATTTTTAAAGTATAAATTTCCAGAGCTAAATAACTCGAAATACTGTTAAATAATTTTTCTTGAAATTCACAGAAGGAAAAAGAATTTTTTAATTTTGCAAGATATTTTTCTAGAACTCTAATATCAGTAAGATTTCAATTCAATATTGAATCTTGAATCAATCAACAAAAAGTGCGATGACTCAGAAATATTATCAAATCAAAGAATACAGATTTTTAAATTCTAGAACGAACAATTAGAAAAAGTTATATTTTCGATTTTCAAACTTTGGCATTTTAAAGTATGCAAAGTAAATTGTTATGATTCCGGTAACTGGAATCATAATCATATTAGATAATAATAATTATTATTATATAATATTAGATAATAGTATTAGATAATCAAATTTGTATTAAAAGAATTCTATATTGTAAAGTACAGAATTTCAAATATTTATTTTTTAAAGTACAAACATCAAGAAATAAAGAATGTTCGATTAGAGGAAAAAGAATTTCTGAATTCTGTGAGATAGTTCCTGTTCGCTGTGAGAATGAGTAGTCATAAATTAATAAATGAAAAAAAAATTCCAGCTCACGTCATGATGCTTGGTTTTTCTTCAATTTTGTGCGTAAATATTGAAAAATGACATGTTATTGATTGTGTGTGCATAATGAAATTTTGAGTCTAATATAGATTCCGCGGTTGACATTTGATGAAATGTCATCTTGAAAAATTTTTTTTTAATTTTTGAAAAAATAATGATGAACAATCATTGTTGTTTTTCTCGGAAAAACCGAACTTGCATATTTGTTTGGATTACCTTTATATAATTTACAATAAATTGAGTTGAATGGAATCAAATGTCCTTGGAATTATATAAAATTTAATTGATATAAGTTAAGCCTCATGAAATTATAAATAACTTAATTGACTCAATTAACAAAGTTGAAGAGTAATTTATATTTTACCTCATAATTGAATTTAATTTAACCTATAAGATTTTTACTATCAATTTTCGATTAAAATTTCAAATTGTAAATGACTTGTTACATTAATCTAGTATTCAATATTCTAGAATATTCTAGAAAACCTAATATTCAACTGACAGAGCCACGTGGAAGTGTGCGCGCGCCGAACCAAATCACTGATTCGAGCTGTTCAGTATAGTTCGTCAGTGCACACACATCGTCGAAAAGGAAAGGTTTAACTGTATACTCGTTCGTCCTTCAGGGAGACTAGGGCAGATATCTAATGCATCGCGAAGAAAAAGGTATGCGTCTTTAACAGTTCTTTCGTTTTTCTCGGGTATCGAGGCCGGCGACGAATGCCCCATGCCGATTTCAACGGGAAAGTTCAGTACGCCATGAGAATGGCCGGGAAAGAAAATAATGGAGGAGAATCATAATCTACGAAATTGCTAACACTTTTTATTAAAAATCCATAAAAATCGATTTGTCTGGTTGGCAAAAAAAGTCACTTTTGTTCGGCGGGATTCTCCACTTATACCCTTCGTACATGAATACATAAACAGGCTTTGAGTTTTTGGGAAAAAGTCGTTTCGGTTTTGTAGAAAAAAATCGCGAAAATGCCCTTTATTTCTCGAGCGCAAGTGTATATAACTCCATAAAATAGACATATGAAATCTATGCATTTATAAACCCTACAAATGTGTAGGAAATGCTCCGATCATATTTGTGTTCGTTCAGGTTCATCGGTAAGAATTGAATTTTGAAGAAATAAATTTTAGGGGCCAATAAAAAAAATTAATATTGTATTTCCAAAAACGCACACATTTAGATCTCAAAACAATTTTGAGATTTCGTATCATCATGAGAAAAAAATCGAAAAATTGTAAACCTTCAAATTCCAAAATTTTATCTATTTCTTTCTGTGTTTCTTTCCTGATATCAATTTAGTGAAATCAGTAATATTTGATAGTATTTTCTAATAACTGACATTCGTTGATTGGGAATTATGATTTTGTAAAGTTAGGCAAATAGTTTGCTGTCATGTTTACGCTTTCATCTACTGAAATTATATAATCCAATTCGTTTAATTCGCCATAATACTGGCGCACAAGTGTTACCGTTGAAAGTTAGAGTATTGTAAAAAAACAGTAAAATTCATTTATTATGTAATATCGTTTTTAGGATCAATAATTCGAAAATTTATTACTCTAATATTCCACGCGCGAAATACAAATGTACCGACAAACAAAAACGTTGGGAAAATTCGAAAATTATTGACTTGCCATCGGCTATCGTTTCGATCTTGTATAGAATTGGCATCGCGCCGGCCTGTTTTCCGTACAACTTAACCAGTTTCTATTCTTCGCGCCTTTCTTGCACTACAGTATGTTCCGAGTCGTCTTAACCAAACATAAGAGCGTTCCATAGCGCTCTGTTTTTGAAGAACAGATTTTTACTGTTTTTTTTTATCAAAAGTTTTTAAATATGACAAATTTTGTAAAAACTGACCTCAGCTACAAACTGTTCACTTAAGCGCAACTAGAAAATAAATAAAGTTTGCTGTTGCAAATTTCATCCATAAAATGGAATTAAAATGTCTAAACAATATTTTTTTCCTACAGATAGACTTTATAATAAAGAAACAATATTTTTCATATTTTTGTTGCTTGCTGGTACATAGTTTGTCGCTGAGATAAGTTTATGAAAAATAAATTCGTACGTAAATTAAAATAAATGAAAAAATGTTTGAACTTCTACATAAGTGACAAAGCGCTACAAGATACCTTTAACTGAATCTTGAACTGAATTGAACGAATTTGCTCAAGTGTAGAACGCTCGGGTAACTTTACAATAATGTAGAGAAAGAGTTTTATTTTTTCAATGACAAACACTAACAACAATGTGTATAGTTATTTCTCAATCAAGCAGCATCCAATCATGGTATATACTTAAAGTTTTTCCCCGTATGTTATTCATAGGGTCCGATCGCTAAAAAATTTAATGATGCTTCCAAGCAAATCGACAACCTCTCGAGCAAACTCAAGCGCGTTCTACACAGATGATATAAAATCAAATATTCTTATTGTAAGCAGCAACATTTGCTCACCAACCAAAGCAGATTAGTCTGCTCTAAACCGCTATTCAACAGTCAGTCATTTTGAAAGTGTATATACTTTTTTCAAATTCTTAAGACTTGTTGATCTTGGAAAAAAGTAATTCCCAATTCAAAAATTTTAACTTATACACCCTGAAATTTCAAATTCAACAATCTCGAGTTCTACAATTTCGATTTCAAGAATTTTTCAATTTGATGCATAGCATAATAAAGTTTTGAACTGTAGAATATTTAATTTCAGAATCCTCAATTTTCAAGTATAGAATTTTAGGATTCCAATTATTACAAAATAGATATCCAGAAATGGAAACTGTAATATTACGAGAATTCTTAATTAGAATTAATTTATAATTATACAAAATAGTTTTCTCAAACTCCAAGTTCTATAATATAAAGCTATGGAATCTAAAATAAATGAATAAGAGATTCGAGAGTTTAAAGTTATTATGGAATTAAGAAATACAGACTTGTAGATTTTTGCTTTTAAAAGTTTCCCAAGTAAATTTTTACAATTCGAGTATCTTAAAAATTTCTGAAAAACTTACTTGGATCATCATGGTTTCCATGAATGGAAAAAATGGGGATGCTAACATTCAAATTTGGGTCCTCAAAATTCACACTTTTGTTGCTACAATGTCCGAAAGCAACTTTTGGGTCGGTCACAAACTGAATTTTTATTTCGCTGCAAAAATCAAATAATGTTATATTGTTTTTCAAAAACAATGAAAAAATAGTCAATTCATGTATTTCTTGAGTTTAAATAACGAAAAAACTGAAAAAATGTCAAATAAAAAAGTGTAAAATAGAACAAATTTTTTTTATCAATTAAGGAACTGAGGAATATGAGAAAAAAGTGTACCGATTTCCCAGGCAGTATTTTCGAAGCAAATTCAAACATCTTAAGACAGTTCCTTGAGAGGGTTTAGAGTCGTGGAATAAGTCCCCTCCGAACAGGATGAAATCCACTTCGAATTTATGAGCATACTGAAGGATTTCTTCAAAAGTGATGAAACTGTCCTCAGATTGAGCTGAAATAATGTTTTATTTTTGTTGTAATAATAGTTGATAATTTCATGTCCAACTAGCATATCGATGAAATTTTCATTTCAATATATCAAGATTTTTTAAGTTATTTTGATATTTGTATACTTCAATATTTTAATATTTCAAATAAAATAAAAAGATATGGAATAATTATCAATAAAAAATTGGCTCCAAGTGATCAATTTCCCACTTTTTCTATAAAATTGTGTCAATAAGATTTTTTTATTTTAAATTAGATGACAATTTGTTCGAGTTAAACATTTAACCATCAAAAAATGTTGATGCTTTAGATCATTAATGCTTAGTTTTGATATTTTTGAAACTGTACATGTGTTTAAAATTTGAAATTTTTGAAAATTTTCTCAATAAGTTCAGCATCACAAATAATGACTCTTCTGCAATATTTTTCAAAAACTAATTATTTTGAAGAAGTCTTGTTATTTTTGTATTTTCTTCATTATCGATTATCTAGTTTAAAATCAAATATAATAATAATTAATAATTGATATTTTTAAAAAAGCATTAAATATTTTTATAATTTATTCAGAATAGAAGTTATATGGTTAATAATTAAGAAATAATGTTTTAAACTGTTTCGTTCAATTGATGAGGATTTGTAAAATTTACAAACATACCAAATTAAAAACATTGAAAATTGTTGTGAATTTATGAAGTATTTTACTACTTATAGAAGTTTTACAATTGAATGATTCCGAAAATTATATTTTCCAACAAATTGTTATGACAAAATTTTACAAGTTGAGTGTTTTTACGATATGTAATGGCCTATAAACAAATTTATTGATCAATTTCATGTCAAATAATTAAGATATGAATTCATAGATTTAGTTTTATTTTATATTTAAGAAGTTTTCGAAATAAATTCAGAAGAAACATTCATTTGAATTTAATAAATTCATATAGTATGTAATAGTTTCATTACAAAGTTGTAATTGTTGTAATAAAATTCCTTCAGTCAAATTTTTTCTATGGAATGATAATTTTTTTGAGACAAATTTTCATTGCTAAAATTTCATAAATATAATTTTCATTACTTGCAATTTTGGACACTTTGCCTTTAAAATTTAATTTTAAGGACAATATAATTTATTCATTATAGATTTGAAAATGTAACTAAATACTAGCTTATTACAAATTTAAAATTAGATGGCATTGAATACAAATTAATCAAAAATTGAATATAAACAATTAATATAATTCAATAAGGTGATTGAAAAAAGTAATTATATCTTTATTACACGATATTAAAAATTTTTGGATCAATAATTTTCAATTGAACATATTTCTGTTAAGTTATTCAAATTTTATAAAGTCTAAATTCTCAGAATAAAATATATTAAAATCTCTTGTATTTTACACTAAAAAATTATCATACTCAACACTCAAAATCAAAAAATTCAATTTAAAAAAAAATCCTTTTTATACCCCATATTTTTTCTAAATTAGCTATTCAAGATTCCAAGGTCACACCCAAATTCTTTAAAAATCATTGGAAGACATTGGATTTTCGTCAAAATAAAAATCCTGCTACTCCCCGAATAAAATGCAAATCATTCAAAGTTGTTTCGCAAGAAAATCTTGAATAATCATGTAAATATTCAATAAATAAACCGAAAAATGCTTACATCTTTGAGTAGTTTGTTCATACCCAAGATGAATATCAGTGGCTAATAATATCCTGAAAGTATCTTCTTCATTCCAGTCTTCAATAATTCCGTCTTCCATTTTTTCAGACAAACAATGCGAACGATATTTATTGCAAATTATTTACGAGATTCAAGAACCTACAATTGCTTATGACTTTTTGAAACGTTCAAAACATTGATATATATGCAGATGTACATGCATGAATACATGCATATACGGTGCATACAAAATGGCGACGGACGGCTCCAACGGAAATTTTCGAAAATTCGAACTGACCCGAACAATGCCGAAGATATCCGAACATTCCCGAACGAAAACTTTCGTCTGCTTTCGGTTTTTTACGTCTGTTCTCGCATATTGTCGTCTGCTCTCGTGTCACCACCTTAACCTAAAATTGTTTTAAGTAATGTTAAGTAACGAACAAAACAAAACAAAATTATTGACAGCTTGATACAAAAACAACGAAAACATTAACTTTTATTAACGATTTGAATTAGAATAAAGAAGGTGAAAAGGAGGAATTTCCTGTATCTTATTTGTTTTGTAGACTTTCGTAAAAATCATCAAATTTAATCATGAGATTTGTTGGAAGGAATATTGACAAAACTGGAGAAGGGTGAGTTTAATTTGGCAAATTTATGGATTTTTAAAGAAATAAAGGAACTCGTATATATGTTGAAAGTTTTTAAAATTTAAGTTCCAAAAAATTTTTAAGTTTAGAAATTTCATTGAACTGTCGACAAAATTTTCTAATTACACAATTTTTTTTTCAGATGTGATTATAAGTTGATATAAAATGTCTATCCTTATTTCTCCCTTGTTAAATAAAAAAAATTGGAAACTTCATAAATTTTCAAAAAAAAATTTATAGTTCATAATTCTAACCCTATACGTTATAGTTACTTAGGTGATAAAATTAATTTATTACGTAAAAACTGAGGATAAATTTAAAAAACAATATTGACGTACCTTTGGTTTTGTTTTAGATATCGTTTATTTCTGTTAACAAAAATATGGCAATAGAAGAAAAAATATTAAACAAGTAATTTTTTTTGAGTGAAACAACAAATCTATTGATTTGTTGTTTCTTAGGACGAGCCGTTCATAAACTAGTTTTTTAGGCAATGAAAATCACAATGCATATTGAAGCAAAAGGCAAAAATTTCCAAATTTCTTAGATTTTTGAAAGAATCTTATTTACCTAGATTTTTAAAATTTTCGACACTATTTGTATTTTTCAGTGTACTAAAAATGTTCCATGATTTTTTAGTATTTTCATAGTAATTGTAAAACAGATTTCAAGTATCTTGTGCTCTAGAATTCAAAGTTCATTTAATTTTAGGTGTTTTAAGGGACTTTCCAGAAAAAAGTGTCCCAATAAATTTTCAATGATTTCAGTATTTTCCATATTTTTTAAAGTATTCGAACAATTTGTAGTATTGTTCAGTATTTTTATATGTATTGCTATATTAATGTCTGGAATTCAATGCATTAGTTCATAAAATCTTAGATTCCTAATATTAAATATATTTAGTGATATTTTCACATATTTTATATATATATTATAGTTTATTAATTTTCAAAATTGTTAAAAATTTTGAAGAAAGTTATAGGATTCATACTGAACTAATTTAAATCTTGTATTTTTAGTGTTTTTTTTTTTTTTTTTTTTTTGTATTCAATAATTAGCGTAAGATTTTTTCCTAGTAGGACCTGTAGATTTTTAAGATCCTGCTAATAATTTTAAGTATTTTTATTTGCATATTTTTATACTGATTTCTCAAATTCAATGGTTTGAATTGTGCAAGTTTCATAAGAAAAATGAAAAAGTATATTCTTTGTCGTAATTTGTACACATTCTTTATTTTATTTATTTATAATTTATAATTTTGTTGGATTCAAAATTATAAATCTAGAATTTTTTTCAAAAACAAAGAAGTTGAAAATCACTTGAATCTTTGTTTTAGAATATATCTAAAAATAATTGCAGATTTTTCTAAAATTTTGATGAGACTGATGAAAGTAACGTGAAATAAATAACAGGATTTCTGTTACTCGTTACCAAACAAAAGTGACAGCAAAAAATGTGACGTTTTGGAGTAACGCGTTACTTCTAAACCCTGATTGAAAATATGTTGCAAATAAAACATGAACCAAAAATATTAGTATATTTATATTTATATACCCTCAATTATATTTTTTTCAGGAGTATTGCTCTCGTACCAGAGAATACAGAAGATATGTGGCACATTTACAATGTCATTAGCGAGGGAGACTATGTTTGCTGTTCCACTATTAGGTAAATTTTGATAACAGTTTTTAATGACAAAATATTTTTTTACACACACTAAACCAACCATTTGTTTAAATATTTTCTTAGATTTTAACCCAATAAATCTTAGAAAATTCTGAATCGTTTTGGAAAACTACTGGATATTTTTGATAACGCCTTATTTTTTATTCAGGAAGAAGTTCATAAATTTGTGCAATTCTCAAGAAATATTCAAAATTCACATTTTATACTTTTAAATTTTTTGTTAGTTTAAAGTCCAATAAACGTTCATTTCCAAACATTGACTTTAAATATACATTGAATTGAATCATTTTAATTATTTTTTTTTTATCATGAGAAAATCGAAAAGAGTTTTGTAGAAATAAAAATTTGTACTTTTTCAAAATAAATATTCTGATCTGACAGATTTCTCTATTTAAATCGTAAAAAAATGAAGAAAACAATGTTATGAAGAATATCATCAAATGATTCATATTCTATCTCCATTTGTTGGTTTGCATAACTTTAAAATTTATTCCTTTGTTAAAGACAACATTTTTTTTTTTCAGAAAGGTGCAAACGGAAACTTCGACTGGAAGTTCCAGCAGTCAACGAGTGAGGACAACTTTGAAAATTTGCGTTGAGGCTATTGACTTTGACACTCAGGCGTGCGTTCTCAGACTAAAAGGCAGAAATGTCGAAGAAAACAAATATGTCAAAGTAATACAAAATATAAAGACACAAACTTAATTTTCCATTCATAGGCTTATTTGATTTCTTAATTTTCAGATGGGAGCTTATCACACGTTGGACGTCGAGCAAAACAGAAAATTAGCGATTAGCAAGCATCAATGGGATAGCATAAATTTAGAGCGTATTGACAATGCTTGCAATCCTGTTCAGGTGAACATAAAATTAATTTTTCTTTTTTATTAAGTCAATTCAAAACTTGTTACTAGAGAAACGTTTTGTACTGTGAAGAGAATTTTGTAATTGTCTAGTTTCAATCATTATTTCTTAAAAATGGCAAAAAACCTTTTTTCCTCTCATAAATTTGTTTGTTCATAATTCAGTATATTTTTTTCACTTTTGCAGAATGCAGACGTCGCAGCAGTGATAATGCAAGAAGGCATAGCTTTCGTATGTCTGATAACTGCCAACATGACGTTAGTTCGTGTCAAAATAGATCAAGTTATTCCAAAGAAACGAAAAGGCAGCACCACCCAACATGAAAAAGTATGGAATACAGTACCTTCATACAGTTCAAAATATATATTAATTATACTTTCGATTTGAAGCCTTGTAATTAAATTTTTTATAGATAAATAGGGTAGAGTATATTTGTTGAAACTATCAAGATAAATTCATTGTAGAATTCTTGTATTTTTAAGTATTCATATAATTTTACAGTTTTTTATCGTATTTCTTTGAAAAAAATTCAAATATATAATAAGCTCGATGTTTCGTCCCATAAAAAATGTCTAATCTTTCATTTTTATTCACAGGGACTAGAGAAATTTTACAAAAATATATTGCAAGGAATTTTGCAACACGTAAATTTCGACATAGTGAAATGCGTTATTTTGGCTAGTCCTGGATTTGTCAAAGACCAGTTCTTCGAATACATGATTCAACAAGCTGTAAAATCTGACAACAAAGTCATCCTGGAAAACAAGAGCAGATTCATTCTTGTTCATGCCAGTTCAGGGTTCAAGCACTCGTTGAAAGGTAAAAATGATTAAATATATTGATGAAGTTTTTAATTTTTTTTCAATTCTGAAGCTGAATATAAAATTTTCCATTTTATTCTTTTAATATCAAGATCAGTTTTGGAAAGAGTTGAATTTTAGACTTTAAGAATAAAATTAAACGAATTAAAAGTCGTTTTAGAAATTTTTTATTGTTTAAGTATAATGTAAGATAAATAAATTAGAATAAACAAATTTAAGAATAAAAGAAACTGAACAAATTCTACAAATAATTTTTTGTGCAGAGGTTTTGGTCGACCCAATAGTTGCTGCGCGGATATCGGACACTAAGGCTTCCTCCGAGGTCAAGGCCATGGAGACCTTCCACGTAATGTTGCAGTCTGACCCAGACAGAGCTTTCTATGGGAAAAAGCACGTGGAACGAGCCAACGAGGCCCAAGCTATACAAATTTTGCTCATCTCTGATAAGCTGTTTCGCTGCCAAAACGTTGCCCAGCGAAAAGAGTTCGTCACTCTGGTGGAAAGTGTTCGTGATAATGGTGGCGAAGTCAGAATATTCTCCAGCATGCACGTCTCGGGCGAACGTATGTTTAGTTTTTTATATAATTCTTAGTAATCCTTAAAATACTAATCCTTGGTAATATTAAGTAATCCTTGAAATACTAATTCTTATTGATTCTTAGTAATCCTTAAAATAATTAGTATTCTTCAGTCATCCCTGAGATACTTTGTAATCCTTGAAATAGTTAGCCTCAGTAATCCTTAAAATAATTTGTAATGTTTAGTAATCCTTAAAATACTTCGTGATTCTTAATGATAATCAAAATACTTAGTAATCCTTAAAATAGTTATCCTTAGTAATCCTGAAAAAAAATTAGTAATCTTTAGTCATTCTACAGTTAGTCTTAATAATCCTTAAAATGATGTGTAATTTTCAGTAATCCTTCAAATACTTCGTGATTCTTAGTAATCCTCAAAATACTTATTAATCCTTAGTAATCCTTAAAATACAAATTCCTATTAATTCTTAGCAATTCTTTAAATACTTGGTAATATTCAGTTATTTTTTATATACTTAGTAGTCCTTGGAATAGTTTGTCTCAGTTCTCCTTAAAATAATGTGACATTTTCATTAATCCTTCAAATACTTCGTGATTCTTAGTAATCCCCAAAATACTTAGTAATCTTCAGTAATCCTTAACGTGATAATCTCGAGTTATCCTTAGTAATCCTTAAAATAGTTGTCTTTAGTAATCCTGAAAAAAATTAGTCATCCTATAGATACTTGGTAATCCTTAAAATTGTTAGTCTTAGTGATTCTTAAAATAATGTGACATTTTCATTAATCCTTCAAATACTTCGTAATTCTTAGTGATCCTCAAAATACTTAGTAATCCTTAATCCTTGAAGTACTCATCCTTATTAATTCTTAGCGATCCTTAAAATAACTAGTTGCTATCTTGAGTCATCCTTTAGATACTTTGGAGTCCTTGAAATAGTTAGTCTTACAATTAGTAATCCTTCAAATAATGTGTAATTTTCAGTAAACCTTCAAATACTTCGTTATTCTTAGTAATTCCCAAAATACTTAGTAATCCTTATAAATCCTTAAAATACTCATCCTTATCAATTCTTAGCGATCCTTAAAATAACTAGTTGCTATCTTGAGTCATCCTTTAGATACTTTGGAGTCCTTGAAATAGTTAGTCTTACAATTAGTAATCCTTCAAATAATGTGTAATTTTCAGTAAACCTTCAAATACTTCGTTATTCTTAGTAATTCCCAAAATACTTAGTAATCCTTATAAATCCTTAAAATACTCATCCTTATCAATTCTTAGCGATCCTTAAAATAACTAGTTGCTATCTTGAGTCATCCTTTAGATACTTTGGAGTCCTTGAAATAGTTAGTCTTACAATTAGTAATCCTTCAAATAATGTGTAATTTTCAGTAATCCTACAAATACTTCGTGATTCTTAGTGATCCTCAAAATACTTAGTAATCCTTAAAATACTTAATAATCCTGAGTAATACTCAACTTATTAATATTTAGAAACCCTTAGATAAGTTATCCTTAGTAATCCTTAAAATAATTCCGTAGCTTCCCGCCATAATCGAGAAAGTCACTTGTGCCATAAAGCTCAGTTTACACGATATTCTGATAAAATTTTGAACGTTATGGCATGTGTGACTTCCTCGGTTATGGCTGGAAGCCACAGAATTTGTAATCTTTAGTAACCTCTAAAATACTTGGTAATTCTCTAAATAGTTAGTCTCAGTGCTCTTTAAAATTATTTGCAATGTTTAGTAATCCTTAAAGTACTTGGTGATTCTTAGTAATCGTCAAAAGACTTAGTAATCTTTAGTAATTGTCACAATAAAAAATTGAAATAGTTTTAGTAATCCTTAAAATAATGTGTATTTTTCAGTAATCCTTAAAATACTTCATGATTCTTAGTAATCCTCAAAATACTAAGTAATCCTTAGTAATCCATAAGGTACTAATCTTTAGTCATCCCTAGTAATCCTTGAAATAGTTATCCTTAGTAATCCTTAAAATACTTAGTGATCCTTAGTAATCATTAAAATTCTAAGTAATCCTACGTAATTCTTAAAATACTCAGTTATCCTTAGTTATCCTTGGAGGTACTTAAAATACTCAGTTATCTTTAGTAATCCTTAAAATAGTTATCCTTAGTTATACCTATAAGAATTAGTAATCTTTAGTAATCTTTAAAATACTTAGTAATTCTTTAAATATGAATCCTTAGTAATCCTCAGCACAAAATCCTAGAAAAAAGTTATCCTTAGTAATCTTTCAAATACAATCCAAAAAATGAATGACAAATATTGATGCTTTCACATTTTCAGTAATCTCTGCAATATGAACAAAATTCTAGAATTAAAAATATTTAGACAAATTCTTCATCTCATTTCCATTTTGACTACATTGAAGTTTGAAGTTTATACTTACCTCTATAATTTTTTTCAAAATTTCAAAAATTTAAATCTGAATAAAAATTTAAGGGAAATCTATCACAAACTATAAAAATTGAAGAAAAATATTAACAAATTCTTTTATTTTAGCCCCAATTCCAATAAATTTTGAAAAACCTTGAAAAACATGTACTAAGGTGAATATTGAGAATGTTTTTGAAAGAGAAAAATAAATTTTTGTAGCACGAAACGGTGTCATGTTCACGTCACTGAGCTCAAGTACTTTTTGCGCGTGTTTGGGTTGAAATTCGAAATTTTATGATTGCAGAACTGGAGCAGCTCACTGGAATTGCTGCGATATTGAGATTTCCCATGCACGAGCTGGATGACGACAGCGACGAAAGCAGCAGCGATTCTGATGATGAAAAATAAAGATAAGTGCTCATATTTATTGTTATTTGTTACGGTGTTATGCAATAAAATATTTCCTATTGAAAAACAACGATTTCGTTATTCAGGATTCAAGTCCTTCACTTCTCCTTAAACTTCGTGACGATAATTGCATATAATTTGATTTTACTTAATTAGTGGATATTATGTGCAATTACAAGGAAATCAATATGTATGGTAGAAAGAATGTAAATCTGGTTGATGAAAATTAAAAAAAAAAAAAAAAAAAAAAAAAAAACGATATCCGGAACAATTAATGTCATCTAATTGAAGGTCAAAATTTGTAGGGTATTTTGATTGAAATTATTAAATTTGTCTAAAACCACAAGAATAAAATAATTTAATTTCAAAAGGAACCTACTCATTCAAAAAAAAACCTATTTTACATCTTTTCAATAAATAATTCCTTCATTTACAAACATCTCTTCTTTTTTTGCTCGTGTTTTTTATTTTTTCCTCGATGCTTTCGAAGGTAGCAAAGAGTGACGTGGGCTTTTATTATCGGGCGTGATTGCATGCACTTGGTACACATGTTTTACAGTCACTTGGTGGTAATTTGATAGCTGGGATAACGAAATCAGTGAATCGAATTTTGTTTTACGGCGCGTGCGAGGAAAAGGTGATGCTTTTTATGACCCCACGCGTTTGTGTGTACGTATTACAAAGAATAATGTCTTCACCTATACGATCGATACGCTTGATATTCGAATTCCGATATACTTTTTGCCAAACCACAGCTTTTTCCGCTGATGAAAACGTTCTCGCTCGTATATACATGTTTTGCTTGCAAGTTCTTGCGGTGAATAGACGTTTTCCGGGTGTTAAAAAGTACATGGAAAGCTACTTTTCCGGGTGAATATTTTTTTAGAACGTGGGGAAAAGAAAATTATGGAGAAATTTTGAGAATAGTAGAAATAAAGGAAATTATAAAGAAATGAATATGCTTAAATTGTATTTTTTTCGTTATAGTAATATATGATCATTTTTAATTTAATGGAAAAGATGAAATTTTTTAGCCGAACTGAGTATTGTGTAAAAAGTTATTCTAAGATAGTTTATTGAAATTAATTTAAAGTTTTTTCATAATTTTTAGATCATTTTCTTACAGAATTCAAAGGAATTCTTTCTTTCATGATTGGAACATTTTGATTCGATGTTTGAATATTTGGAAAGTTGACTATTGAAATTTGAAATCCTGATGAGCACATTTCGTGAAAAAAGCTCCAGTATTCAAGCTTTTGTAAATTTTATGGATTTTTAATAAAACTATATTAATATGGATTTTTCAGCAATTTATAGGCTGCTCGTATTTTTAGGATTTTTGAGTATTTATTAAATTTTGTAGAATTTTTCAGTATTTTTACAGTATTCGAGTATTTTTGATGATTGCAATATGGATTCAGAGGATTTGATGCTCCAAATTATAAAATTCAACAAATTTTTAGTACTTGAAAAATTTTTCGTTTATTTTCCATTTTCATACTATTTGAAAATTCTGGCATTTTTTTAGATTTCTGCATAGAATTCGATAGTCTCTGATAACTCCAAGTTTGATAGGTTTTGAATAATTTTTAGCAGTGTTGTAAGATTTTTATTAATTACATACATGCCTAATATTTTTGTAGATTGCAATATAAGTATGTAAAGTTTTATGCACAAAAATTATATGGCTTATCAATTTTTTGTGTTGTATAATGCATTTTCCAGAAAAAATTTTGACAAATTTTTAGTATTCCATGGATTTCTAGTAAGTAATCACAGCATTTTCGTATTTTTGTAGTATTTATACAGTTTTAAGGATTTTATAATAATTTTACGGATTTTTATGAAGACTTCGAAAATGAATCGAAGTTGATAGATTTCAAGTATTTTCACAGTTTTCTAAGAAAATTTTATCAATATACTTTTTTCATTTCAGATATATCCATTATTTTTTTTCTATTATTATTATTATTATTATTATTTTTTGTATTTTTCGTTTTTTAAAGTATCTATAAAATATTATAAGATTTACTGAAATTTTTGAAGATTTCTCGCATTTTCGTAAACCACAATACATTTTTTCAGTCTTTGTTCAATTCGAAGAATTTTCTGGTATGTATATGCATTTTCAGAATTTAATATTCTAGAATTTGAAATGATATAGTTTTTCTGTAACTTTCTAAATTTTTCGGAAAAATAAAATTTACATTGTATTTAAATATTTCAGAGATTTCTAGTATTTACAATTTAATTTGTATTTTTCAGTATTCTTTACGTTTTGTCGGATTTTCTTTTTTTTTTTCATGAATTTTTTGTGTTCTTTCAAATTTTAAAATAAATTGTGATTTTTCATATGATATTTTTATCAAATAATGCAATATTGCAATCATTTCTGGTGTGTGAAATTTCACTCTTGATAATAAGTATTCATATTTAATTAAGATTTCGAAAATTCCTCATCCAAAATATCGATGTCTCAAATCTTTAAAAATTAAAAACTTCTATATTTAATGAGTTAAGTCTATACCTACAAATATTTTTAATAAAGAAACGTTTTTCGTCGAAAATTAATGAATCCAAAGCACTTAATTAAAATAATGATAATAATAATAGTAAAAAGAAATTTTTTTATGCATCAACAAAAATTTATAAGATTGCAGTCAACTGAGTTTTGGATGCAAAATAATCAGAAATTTTGAGAATACCACATTCAGAATATCAAAATAAAAAATTTTTTTGATCTCGAAATTTTCATTTGTTCTTCATTGCATCCATTCACTTAAGGAGTTTTTTTCTCTTGCTTCTGTTTCGTACTCTTATTTTGGAGTTAATCTGAAAATGTCATGAAAAGTTTATGAGATCTAGAATCAGTAAGACGTATTTTTTATGAAAAAAAAGTAAGCTTCATGATTTCATTTGTATTATTGTTTTTGATTTTTTAACAGAAAATTACGATATTTCGAAACTATTCACAAATATTGTGATTTACTTTTTAATTCGGGAATCATAAAATTCAAAATTCTCTTTATTGTAATGACAGCTATTCCGAAATGCAGTAAATTTGGTTTTTCGATAAAAATCTACGACTCATTTTATATCAAAGTGAATTTAATATGAAAAAATTCTCATAGAGCAATCATACAATCTAAAATAATGTATAATTCATTTTTTTGTAAAATAAAAATTGCACTTCCACAAATTCCTGTACAATATACCCCTTGATTATTCTAATAGTCAAAGTTTCTTTTTTGTAGATAACCTAGTAAGATTCTAATAATAATCCTTGTCTATCAGAAACCTATTGAATTTAATATGAAAAGATATTCATAGATCAATCATACGAATTGCAAAATACTGTATAATTCATTTTTCTGTAAAATAAAAATTGCACTTTCACAAAGTCCTATACAATATACACCCTGATTTTTCTAATAGTCAAAGTTTCTTCTTTGTAGATAACTTAGTAAGATTCTAATAATAATCCTTGTCTATCAGAAACCTAGTGAATGTAATACGTAATATGAAAAAATATTCATAGATCAATCATACGAATTGCACAATACTGTATAATTCATTTTTCTGTAAAATAAAAATTGCACTTCCACAAAGTCCTATACAATATACACCCTGATTTTTCTAATAGTCAAAGTTTCTTCTTTGTAGATAACTTAGTAAGATTCTAATAATAATCCTTGTCTATCAGAAACCTAGTGAATGGAATACGTAATATGAAAAAATATTCATAGATCAATCATACGAATTCCAAAATACTGTAAAATTAATTTTTTTGTATAATAAACATTCTACTCCCACTAATTCCTATACAATATACCCCCTGATTAGTCTAATAGTCAAGCTTTCTTCTTCGTAGATAACCTAGTAAGATTCTTATTTCAATCCTTGTCCATCAGAAACCTATTGAATTTAATATGAAAAGATATTCATAGATCAATCATACGAATTGCAAAATACTGTATAATTCATTTTTCCGTAAAATAAAAATTGCACTTCCACAAATTCCTGTACAATATACCCCTTGATTATTCTAATAGTCAAGCTTTCTTCTTTGTAGATAACCTAGTAAGATTCTAATCCTAATATCCTATCTATCAGAAACCTCTCACTCAGACTTGCCAAACACTGAGCTCATGTTGATGATAATGAAATTATACTCGTTTAGTGGGGTTCCTCAATGCTTACTTTACGATCGCTCGTAAAGTCAAGCTTTACCTTAACTTTTTTTCTGCTGGGGAGGGCAAGAAGCAGAAGAAGAATAAGACGAGAATGGGCTTTTAGCGTCGAGGCTTTTAGTGAGGGATTGTAATTATAGCCCTGGAACGTTTGCCGTAAAGTTGAAAAAATGCACGAAAAAATATCCAAGTATTCGCATTCGTTTCGCTCGCTCGCGTCGCCTCATGAATACATTAATGTGAAATTGTTTCCCTGTTTTTCTTCTTGCGTTTTTTTCATTAAGGTTTTAATTTAACGCGCTTATCAAGTTCCTACCGCTGCTTATGCCGCGGGAAATCGGTGCTCAACTTTTTTTAGGAAGCACCAACAGCGCGAAACAAATTTTCTAAATCCGATTAACCGTAGCTGCAACCAAGAAATTAAAAAAAATGTAATGCTTTTTCATTTTTCTTTACAAAGAAAAATAATAAATAATTATCCTTGGGTTATAATCAAGTAAAAAATTGATTCATGTCATAATTTTCGAGTTTTTTATGTGCTGATAAATTTGACAATATGGCCATGTGGGTTTTTTTATTTCATGTGGTTTTCTCATAATTATATAAAAAAAAGTGATCGTGTTTTAGTTTGCAAGTCATGAGTTTTAGGTCAATCGTAGATGTTTACAAAATTTTTACAGTGATTATCAAAATTGTCGAATTATAATTGTAAATTATGTATTGTTCATAATGTATAGATTTGAAATAGGATATCGTAACAGTATTATTAGGCGCGTTATATAACAATTTTTTTTTATCATTTAATGTTCTTGCTATGTTAATACAAACATATATTGTACACACGACATGTCACACCTTATTTTCACACTACGAAACAACAACTTCCGAGCTCGTACAGATATTCACAAAGGGCTGACAAATATTTACAGCGAGATGAAAAATGTGGATAATGAACAAAAAAATACCTTATGCTATTTTAAATAATTACAATTGTTTGTGGAAAAAGAGTTATTGTTTCTGTAAAAAAGGTTAATGGGCACAAAGTTGGATTTTGAATTTAAGTGATTTCTAAATAATGATCTCATTCTATTTTATCATGGAGAATTTCAGAAATCAAAACTTCAAAAATGAAAATTTTATTTTTTCAATACAGCAGTCTGGAATTTTATACCTATATTGGAATTTTTTTGCCATGAATATAAATTGATTTCTGAAAAATTTAAACCTAATTAAAGATTAAGAAACCCAAAGAATGAATATTCTGAAGAATTTTTGGATTTTTACGAAAAATTCTAAAAGTTATTACAAAATTTAGAAATCGAAATTTTCAACGACTGAGTCACTTAAAAAGTCTTGATGTGTTTTGGTATTTTTCAAAATTTGAAGGATTTGTTAATTTTGAAATCAGTTTTTGGATGTATAGAAACTTTTAGAAAAACTTTAGAAAAATTCTGACAAGGTCTAGAAATAACTGCAAGTTTCCATAGAAATTTTCATCTTAGTCTTGATAATGATTATGAAGTTCAAAAAGTTTTTTTGGGATTCAGTAATTTAAAAAAAATTGCAATGTATATAGAAATTTTGTAGTATATAATAAAATTTCGTCATCAAATTAACATCCTGTGGTATTTTTCGATAGTCACGAAAATTTTTTAGAAATTCTCAAAAATTCCTAATGTTTTTTATAGCACCTATAAATTGATAGTAAAAATGATTTATTATGTCCAATGAATAACAGTAAAAAAAATTATTTTTGAGTATTACCACCAATATACAAAAAAGTAAATGAGTGTTACGTATAGATTTTATGTTTTTGATTTTGAAATAATTTTGAAATCACATAAAACAACTATTTCCAAGAGTATCTTTTAAAATATTCCAAAAAATATTTTCAAAATTCATTAAAAAATCCGTGAAATCATATAGAAAATTTTTCTCCCATTTTTACAAAGAAATACTTAATTATCAAAATTTAAAAATTTAATAAAATTTTACTACCATTACTAAATTCTTGAAAATAACCGAAAAGTTTAAACAAATTACAGAAATTTTTCCAATTAAAATTAATAAATTTTTTCAAAATGACGACAAAATTTTAAATTTCGAAACTTTTTTGAACCACGAAAACTTCCCAAAAACTCTTCTATATCGTATATCAAAATCTTACCAGCATTTAAAATAAAATTTTTCTCAAATGAATCATGAACAAAATCATTTATTTTGCAACATTATTTTATATACTTCATTTTACAACGACTTTACAACGAACATTTGTAAACAATTTAACAAAATGTCTCGTTCTTCATGTATAATATTTTTTTCAAAATTCAACGTTTCGAAGCTTCAAGTACTCCAAAATCTAATTCTGTCAAGGTCATCTCGTTAGTACGATGTTTTTTTGTTCATTACTTGTAATAAAAACGATGGTTTACATTATTTACAGTTCGAAAGTAAATTAGTTGCCGCTGCGATCGCGATGTCTGACCAAATATAGCGTAGTACTACTTGCGGCACTGTAAAATGAAATAGTTTTATTCTTTGTCCACTGCGTAAAATTGAAGTTACAAGGAATATAAAATCAATAATATTACGAAACAATAAAAATTTTTAACAACTATAAAATAACAATAGTATTTATTATCATAAGTTTGTTTTATATATTTTTGAATTCAACTCAAATTATAAAATTTGTGCGTTGATTAATAACTGTAGAAATTTTGGCAGTGTTTTTCCCCGATATAATCCGAGCTTAAAAATTTTCAAGATTATATTTTTACTTTTTGAGGTCTGAGAATTTCCTAAAATTTACCTACACTTTTTTGTGATTGTCTTATGTAAATTTTATCCAAAAGTCTAGAGATTTTTCACCCTGCATAAATTTTTTTTGTAACCTCAATTTTTCGCAGTTGTATGAAATGAAAAAAAAAAAAAAAAACTAGAACACAGAGTGACGAATAATCAAAAAAATTTATTTAAAGGGTTTTCCAAAAAAATAATGCGAAACATTTGACGAAACTCAAAATTATTATTGAATCTGGTGTAGTGATATAAAAAACTGAACACCTGTAAACATAAAAAAATGCTTTATTTTTATTTCAATATATTTCGTCACCCTGTGCAATTTACAGTAATATACTTTCTCTTTGGTTCTTGGATAGGTATGTACAATTTTTAGCAGGCATAACAAAGTTTATAAATAGTTACAAAATGATTGAAATATAGATCTTAGTTCATTTATTATTATTAGGACAACTATAAATTACAAATATTTGCTATATAAAGTAAAAAACCAATGAATATCTATTATTTTACTCATAGTATGCTATGCTCCGCGGGCATAAAACATTTGTACCCGAGGTGCATGAAATCTCTATACACCAAAGGGAAATAAAGAGGTCCTCAGGTTTCAAAAATGTTCTTTTTATACTTAGCTTTTCATGCATTTTGGCTCTAGACGATTGTCATGCTCGTCTTCGACTTGTACGAAAAACTTCGTCATTGCCAAAATCGTGAGAAATGTAGAGTTAACAGAGGTAATTGCGAGACATGCAATTTCAGGCAAGAAAATTAAAAAAAAAATTAGTAATAAACTTTTACATATGTTTGTATTTCTTTTAAGTTTTTTTTTTCTATTTGGGCAAGTTTAATTTTGACTATATTTGAAACAAATTAAATGAAAAAATAATGCCTTGTAACAAACTTTGAATTTCAGACTTGGCAGTTTATATTTTTCAGTTTAATTTCATATTCATTATTTTATTTGCAACGTTTAATTTTTAATGACATAGTGTAAACATAGTAAAAGTTTACGAATTATTCATCTTGTTCAATTTTTTTTATCGAATGTCCAAATTTGAAATGTTTACGTCACGAATTGCTTCTTCATACAATTTAAGGTTTTTTTTTTCAACTTTTAACACATTATTCAATATTTAAATATAAAAACAAACATGTAAAAATAAAAATGAAAGAAATGGTACTTTTCTCAAGTTCCACTTTGAATTTTCACGTCACAATTACCTTACTTTTTCTTCGAGAAGAAGAACTTGTGAACCAGATATTTTATTTCCCTGAGGCACATGGAAATAGTTAAACTAATAAATAGGGAGGAAGTAATGAGGGTTAATTTTCGCTCGTTTGATGACCATAAATGTCGGGGGTTAGAGCTGGGTGACCTGAGTAAAGGTGTGGTTCGTCGTGGCGGTCGGGATATTGCAGCCGGGGGATTGGTGGTCGTTGCTGCCGTGCCGCGGCACCGAGGCCCAGGGCGCCGGCCGCCACCAGCGACCCCCTCGTCGACCCCTGCAGAACAGGCCACTGAACGTTTTCCGAAACTGCCTGCTCATTGTGCAGTACAGGATAAAGTTTATGCTCGAATTCAACATGGAGAATATGTCGAACAGGTCACCTGAAATGAACGTGACAAAGAATTATAATTAAAAATGATCAAAAATACCTATTTATGTACCTAAATTGTAAAACAGAGGGGTGGGGCAGGGGTAGCACTACCCACCTGGAAAATGCAGCATGGGTAAAATATCGAAGAATACCCACGCAAAGTGTAATATTTTATGTATAGTAATTTTATCAAATTGGTAAAATTATTAGAACCGACAGAATTTAACGAAACTGTCTAAAATTTTAGATTTTTGTTGAAAAGTTTTCAACTGTAAAAATTTTAAAGATTACACGCAGTTTTTGTAGTTCCACAGAATATTCAAAATTTTCTACAATCTAAGAAATTTACCTTCATTTTTTGAAATTCTATAAATTTTTTCAATTTTTGAGAAGGACTGACTTTTTGATATTGTACATTTTCATTGCAAAATAATATAAAGGTATTATTATTATTCATATTTCGAAGAATAATTGTGAACACAATTTACAAAATTAATGAACATATTCTGAAATTCTACGAAACTTTTTATTTCTCTGGAAATATTGACAATTGACGAAATTTCTTACATGTTCTGATTTTTCATTATAACAACTATCAAAAACTTGATCAATTTTTAAAAATTTGTCTAACTTATGAATATTTTAATGCATATTTTAAAGAAATAATAAATATGATAGTTAACAAAATTCAATA
Organism: Platygaster robiniae; assembly: GCA_028476575.1. Taxonomy (NCBI): domain Eukaryota; kingdom Metazoa; phylum Arthropoda; class Insecta; order Hymenoptera; family Platygastridae; genus Platygaster; species Platygaster robiniae. Next base: position 2,479,473 of record CM052022.1, read on the forward strand.
AAATTTTCTAAAATTCTACCTATTCCTCGAATTTTTCAAAACTATTAATTGGCAATCTTTAAAGTTTCGAAAGTTTTCTGAATTTTTAAAAATTTTCGGAAATTGATAGGTAATGCAGACTGTTCAAAATATTCTGAAAAATACGTCTGGCTAATCAAGATTTTTCTAAATTGAACAATACTTTCCAAGTATTGCACATTTTTATGCCAATATTGAAAAAAAATATATTTTTATGCATATTCTGAAAAAATATACTATAATAATTAACACAATTTAAGACAAAACAAGTGAAAATTCCCTCAAATTCTATAAAAATTTAGATTTTTTTATGCTGATTGATAGTTTTTGAATTTTATGTGTTATAATTTTTGGAAATTTTAAAAATTTCTAACGTCAAACCAATTACTTTCAAAGTATCCAAATTTCCTAATAATTTGCCCATTTCATGAAAAATTCTTGCAATTTTCAACATATTTCGAGTTTTTTAGATTTTTCTTACAATTAGACGATTTAAAAAACATTAATGCATATTTGTAAAATATAAGAAATATGATAATTAACACAATACACAAAATTCATTAACATTTTCTGAAATTCTACCGATTTTTCGAATTTTTCGTAATCATTAACAATCTTTAAAATTTCGAATGATTTTTGTTTTTTTAAAATGTTTCATAATTGAAAGGTAATGCAGACTATTCAAAATTTTCAGAAACATATCAAAATTTGTCTAACTTATCAAGATTTTCCTCAATTTTACAATGCTTTTCAAGTATTGCGAATTTTTATGCAAAAATTTGGAAAAAAATATTTCTATGCATATTCTAGAGAACCAATATAAAGAACACAATCTACAGAACGAGTGAACATTTTGTGAAATTCAAAAAAATTTTTAACGTCAAAGCAGTTACTCTAAACTTATCCGAATTTTATTAGAATAATGTACAACTTATAAAGTTTTTTTGTGATATTTGAAAAATTTTTAAGTATTTTAAATTTGCGTTACAAATATAAGAAATATTACCATGCATTTTTTGAAGAATGATAATATGAACACAACTGATTAAATTATGAACATTTAAAAAAATTTTTTTTTCTTCTATATTATTGACATTCTTCTGCATTTTCAATGTGTTCTGATTTTTCAAAAACTGCATTATTTTTAACACCATACCAACTACTAAAATATACAAAATTTTATAAAAATTTATCCAGCTTATTGAGAATTCTTTTGATTTATAAATACTTTTCAAGTATTCTAATTTTTGTTTTAAAATTGAAAAAAAAAAAAAAAAACATTATCATGCATATTTATAAAAAACATGTTTCTCAACACGATATGTAAAACATTTTCTGGAATTTCACCAATTTTGTAGAATTATTCACAATTTAATCAATTTTTGATATTTTTAGGTTTTCAAAAATGTGAAATATGGAAAACTTATAAAAAGTTTCCAAAAATGGTAAAAATTTTCCAACTCATTAAGAATTTTCGTAATTTTGTAATACTTTTCAAGTTTCTCATTCTTTTATATAAAAATCTAAAACCATTGTCATGTAAAAAATATGATGATAAACTCCCCCTCCCCAATACTTGAGTCATTTACTACCCACCAGAAATAACCGCTATCTGCCACCACTGTCGTAAAACATGATTTTTCACATGCTAAAAGAAAATACCGTATCAATCAGTATTTAGCAAAAATACGTACCATCTTGTGAATTCTGTAGTGATACTGCAAAAAATACAAAATCCTAGTATCTTTGCCAAATCTATCCTGAAAACCACTAATTTTTTTTCTAACTGCAGTAATTCTAACGTTCTAGATAAAATAGACTTTCCATATTTCACCTTAAGTCATCAGAATCTTATTCTCCAACTGAATCTTTCTAAAGCCCTCATCCCAAAATATCATGATCCTAATTTCCCATAAAAAAAGACTCATCCCCAAGTATCAATTTCGGGTTTAGCCCGATACGACTGAAGTATCCCTTGCACTTTCATAGACAAATATTTCGCGAAGCCCCGGTCATCATCAAGTGTGTAAATACCGCATGGCAATATGGGAAAAGTCAAGGAAAAGCGAAATTCACAGGACCCGACGTGCCAGGAGTTTTATCACACGATCGTTAACCGAGATGTGAAGTTAATGGTCGTGGAGGTACATACACGTCCTGTTTGTTTGCTCATTCGTGACACGACGTAGACAAACAAAAGCAGAATGAAAAGCAATCGGCTGAATCATAGTTGAACGAGTCATAGAATTCCGAAGCGCGCGATCCTTGAATGCGTTAATTTTCGGGGGAGTCGCGTCCGCCATTTTTACGGCGCCGCAGCGACTCTCGTTAATTAAATATTCTAATTCGCATCACGCGAACGCGCCGATAATAATGATATGCGATTTCTCGTTCATCAAATGACACCGACAACATTCTGGGTACACGAGCAATGACCGCGTTTTGTCCTCAGGGGTATTATTCGCTCCATGGAGAACGCAATTTTCCCCAATTGCACGTGCTCCTGGTAATAATATTCTCGGTGCTTTATTAATAGCCATGGATACGCCTATGAATAAATTATCTGCAGTCGGATTATTTCGCGACATACGCCGGGTATGGATGGGTTATTGCACATTGCGGGGATTTGGTTTGTATTTAGATTGCAATTGAAAATTCGAAATATATCGGATTTGCAGGGATTGTGTGATTATCTATTTTTATGGTATTGGTGATATGAACGAGAGATACATTTGACGATAATTTATTTTAAACTTATGATGGATTAAAAATGATAATTTGTTAAGGAACTGGAAAATTGTCAAAAAAAATTTGACATTTCAAACATCTTTTATAGACTTTTTTTTACAATCGTGTTCGAAATTTCATGAACACGTATATGGAAAAGATGTCAAAGAAATTCATATCAAATTTATTGTCTTCATGTTAGATATATTGATTTCAATATTTTTTATTATTATTAATTTTATTTTCAGACACTATATGTTTGAATATTTTAAAATATCTTTTGCATATTATCGAATGAACAGTATAATTTTTGTTTTAATCAAATAGCTGTTGAAAAATTAGGAAAAATCTGCTCGAAAAAAATTTATTATGTCGAAATCAACTTGAATTTAAAAAAGTCAAAATACACATTTCCAATGAGAAGTTATTTTAAGGTAAAATGAGTTTAATGTCTGCTTTATATTAAATAAAAACTTCGATTTCATAGAAGGTTAATAATTTTCACAGAGATTGTCTATTTTTTTCATAGTTTCGTCCATAATTTCTAATACAAAATTTAAAAGACAGTATGGGAAATCTGCTACAAAGACGGTCTCTTGAATTAAATAGAGAAATTTCTGATAGGGTATTACGAATTTTGTTTTCATTGAATTTACTTCAAAATCAGAGTTTAAAAGAAAGGCAGGGAATTGAAAAATTAGGAATGATGATATTTACTTATTTTATTATTGAATATGGAAATTTTGAAATTGATGAAATAATTTGTGGTTTTTATATTCGATATAATGACAGTGAATAAATGAGAAAAATGATTTATTTATCAAAACGTTTACTTTATGTATCGTTTTCCTGAATAATATCAATTGAGTGATTTTTTGAAATTAAATGTATAATCTACAAATTTTTGATACAAAGCGTTTATAGTTCAATTTTATAGTCGTTAAAGTAAATATTTGAAACTTTTGAATAGTTTGCATATTTGGCAGTATTTTCTAATGCAGAACTTTGGTATGAGAAAAAATTTCTATTTTTCCTATTAAAACTGCTTCAGAATGCAGTATATTTCATTTGTTCATGAAAAATTATCATTATATCTAAAAAAAAGAAAAATTTACAATTTTTTTAATTCTTTGTTCAAAATTTTGATATCGAAAATCTTTTTTAATCTAGTATGTTTTTTTTTTTTTTTTTTTTTCATTGGTTTCATTTAAAATTTTTTTGGTTCTTTTATTTCTCTTTTTTTTAAATCTCTTTTTATTGCAGTAGATTCAAGAAAAAAATTTTTATTCAAAATTTACTGAACTCGGAACAGTAGATGCTGAGTAATATTTTTTTCTTATTTTCTTCAACACAAATTTATATGAATACAATCAATTTGGTATTTGTTGCAAAATATTCACGATTTTCAAAATTTCTCATCCAAAATATCAAAATCACAAATTCTTCTGATTTTGAAATTCCTATTTTTTATTTATTTTATGCACAGCCCTAATTATTGTTATTTTCTTAATTGTCTTTCTTTACATTTATCCTATAGTGAAAACGATGAAAAAGTTTTCAAAAAAAAAAAATTCATGAAATATAAAATTAAAAATAATTGATTTTTCTGTAATTAAAATATTATCAAAGTGTATGTTTTCATATAAAAGTCTAAATCACAAATTTTCTATTCTAACATTAGTTTTTTCTATACTAACATTCTCTTACTTGTTGAATCAATAATGGGAAAGTTTCATTTTACTATTACACATTTTGCAATCAAGTTTTTGATATGAATATTCTACAATTTTGAATTTTCTTCATCGCAATCATTATAGCTTTAGAAAATACAGTCAATTGTAGTTTTTGGTAAAAATAACCATTTATTCAAATCACAATAAATTTTATACTTCAAAATCTTCATCGAGAAATCATACAATCTAAAATAGTGTATTATGCATTTTTCAATGACAAGTACAATTTTTTTCTGAAGTATTTTTTTCTTTATCAATCGTCTGAGCCATAGATTGTAAGAAACAATATTATAATATATATTTGTATATTATATAATTGTAAAAAAAATATATTTTATTGACAGTTTGCTAATAACTCACGTCCAAATGTCTCATTATTTAAAAACTGTAAATAAAATAATTTATAAACAAATTTTTACCCATACTATAAATCTGCAGTTCTGACTGATGACTCTGATTTTCTTTCATAAAATAAGTTCCATTCAACTTGATTCCAAAAATGTAAGCCTTTAGTAAAAAATTTTTAAGGGTAACCAATTTTTGGAAAAAATGGACGTTGTAATGGACTTAAGAAATAACGAATTGGGAAAAGTAGTACTTTACGAATTTCCGATCTTACAGCATACTAAATTCCAAATTCATAATATTGCGAAAATTCTTGTCTATAATTAAGTAATGATACTATATAAGAATTGCAAATATTTTTCATAATTTTGTGCATTTCTTGTCTACCATGTCCAAAAATAAATGAAAATCATTTTCTGTAAAATTTTAGACAAGATATCAAATTTTTTTCGTGATTTTACGAAAAACGTTAAGGAAATCGTAAAAATTCATTGCAATGTCTGGAATTTCAGCAAATTTTTGCACTTTTGAAATTCTTCTTTGTATTTGGCATTGAAAATACAACTGTACAGTTTATTTCTTTTACTATTCCCTCGACAGCATAGGTTGGAAATAAGAATGCTACTCCTTGGAGGCTGGAACCGACAAAATTTGAGTGCGATTGGGGTCGGTCGTGGAATAACCTCCACTTGAGGCTCGAGCCCTTAATTAAGCGAGCATTCAGCAGTTCCTGGCTGCAGTAGAACTCCCCAAGAAGAGGGTGAAATTTATTATCGCGAGCTATTTCACTGAATAAATAGAAGGGAAATATAACTTTTCCCATTTTCCGGGCGCTCCTCTAGCACCCTCCTTCCTGATATAATATATGCGCACATTCAAATTTCCAAACGAGTTGTGGTCCAGCTTCTTTTCTCTAGTCGCAGCTGAATTAACGTTCAGTTCCCTAAAACTTATCGAGAGCTCCTCTGAATAGGCCAAGGCCTTCAAGCCAGAATTAAGCCACTTTTTTTTATGTCTACATCAGAATTTTGTCGAGTTTTCGCCAAATTATGTGAATATAAATGTAAAATGTGCTTGCATATCTTGGGAATTCGTGAAAATCATTGTTGATGATATGAAAAAGAGGAGGAAGAACAGTATGATGAAAATTTTGTATTTAATTAAGGGTGGCAGTATGCGATTTCTTTGGTAGGTAGTATGTAACTTAATATTGGAAGAGGGGAGGGGGTTATTATCCTATTTCTTTGAAAGACTCTTGATAATGTTTTTAGGCTTTTAGATAAAAAAAAATGAGAAAAAAAGGCATTAGAACATTACTAAAAAAACAAATTGGACAAATTCTTATAATTTTTGGAACTTTTCAGTAGTTCCTCAAGTTTCACATTTTTGAAAATGAAAAAGTATTGAATTGTCAATAGTTTTAAAAAATTGGGAAGTTGGTAGAATCCCAGAAAAAGTTTTATATACTGTGTTGAGAAACATGTTCTTTATAAATATGCTAGATAATTTTTCGTTTTCGAATAAAAAAAAATTTTTATAACTTGAGAAGTACCTATTAATTAAAAAAAATCTATATCAGCTAGACAAATTTTTATAATATTTTCAAATTCGTGTAGTTAGCATGGTGTTAAAAATTTTTCAAATTTAAAAAAAGCAGAAGACTGCGGACATGTAAGAAAATGTCAAAAATTCTGAAAAAAATCATCACTTTTGTAAAATTCAAGAAAATATTCGTCATTTTATGAATCGTGTTTATTATTTTATTTCTATAAAATAAAATTGGTGACATTTTTCATATTTTGATAGTAATGAAAATTTGAAATAATATTAAAAGTATTAGAAACTGTCAATTATTATTAAAAATCAAAACTTTTGTAGAATATCAGAAAATTTACGTCATTCTATGAATTGTATTCATTATTATTTTTCTTAAAAATATGCATAGTAATATTTTTTATATTTTAATTGTAACAAAAATTTGAAATACTTGTAAAGTATTAGAAAATCACAAGAAACCTTGATAAATTGTGTACATATTTTTATAAAGTTTTGGAATTTCAGAGTATTATCTGGTTTGAAATTAGAAATTCTGAAAATTTCAAAAAATCATAATACATTAAAAATATTCAACACTGTCAATTATTATAACGAAATCAAAATTTTTGTATAATTTCAGAAAATGTTCATCAGTTTTGTAAATTTTGTTAATTTTTATACTTCTCTAAAATATGCATAATGACTTTTTTTTCTTAATTTTTACATGATAATTAACAATACTCGAAAAGTATTGTAGAGTTTAGAAAAATCTTGAGAAGTTAGAAGAATTTTCATAAATTTCCAAAAATTCGAACAGTCTATTACTTTTTAATTTTCCAAATTTTTGATTATAAGAAAACATTCGAAATCTGCAAAATTGCTAACACTTTCGAAAATTTGAGAAATTGGTAGAATTTCAGAAAATGTTAAAGAGTCTTTTATATTGTGTTGGTTATCATATATATTTTTTTTTTAATCATGCATGATAATGTTTTTTAAATTGTCAATGGAAAATTTAAAAACTCTGAAAGTGTTAAAAAATCTGAAGAAATCTTCTTGTGTTGGACAAATTTTTAGAAAATGTTAAAAGTTTATGATAGTTGTTATAATTTTGAAAATAATTCAAATTTCGAAAAATCATAATACGTTAGAAATTTTGATAGTTGTCAATATTTCTAGAAAAATCGAAAGTTTCGTAGAGTTTATGAACATGTTCATTGATTTTGTAAATTGTACACACCATAATTCTTCAAAATATGAATAGTAATACTTTGATTGAATTTCGTGATGTAAATTTAGGATACTCGTTAAGTATTCAAAAATTTAGTAAAATTTTGCATTTGCTGTGTACATTTTCGTAAATTCTGACAAATGCAATAATCTATTATGTACGTTTAAAAGTTTGAGAATTTATTAAAATTAGAAACGATAAGAAATTTTGAAAAATATCAGTCATTCTAAAAATTCGAAAAAGTTTAACTTCAGAAACCGTACGTAAATTTCTTAGATTGTAGAAAATTTTGAAAATGCTGTGGAACTACAGCAGCTGTGCGTAATTTCAAGATTTTTGCAATTAAAAAGTTTTCAATAATAATCTAAAATTTCAGACGATTTTGATAAATTCTGTAAGTTGTAAAATGTTTGGAAAGTTGATAAAATTACAATTTTCAATGTGATGCGTTTTTGCGTGGTATTTTTGGATACTTTACTCATGCTGAATTTTCCAAGTGAGTCTTCCGCCGCCCCTGTATTGAATCATTCTGTACTCTTCATTAAAAACCTAATATACCATTAGACTTATTCTTAGAATACCGAAAAAAATTGATCAAACCTTCTTCTGCAAAAGCCCTTTGGAAAATTGTTCTCGCCGGGGTTCCTGATGTAGGATATTCAGGAAGGACAAGACAAGAGTTGCAAAAGCGGGTCGCTATGAAAATCATGAAAATATACTGCTCCCATCAGCACGACGTCGACGCCGGTAGGAGCCAAGTAACTTTCCGATTCTGCTGTATTATCCAATAAACGTTTGTCACCTGTCGCGTCCTTTTACGGCCGAGGAACGTCAGGCGCACATAAACCAGCGCCGCGGAAAAAGCAAAAATGAAAAGAACCAAAGAAAACCCAGTTCACTCTTGACCGAGACGATGATCAACGCTCCGCAATTCTATTCGATCCTCCCTTTACAGCAGCAACAACAAAAAAAAGAAAAAATAGAAAAATAATGATCGTCTTTTTCAAGCATCTTGGCAGAGATAAAGAGACGTTCAAGGAAGATCACCTGCGTCTACGTCTGTGAAAAATTCCGCTTCAACGGGATTCAGACAGTGGTGAATGTAGGACAAAAATTTTTGAGGTTATGAATCGTCACATCTGTCAAGAAATTGAGATTCGACAGAAATATAGATGAAACTCTATCGGGCGCGTAGGCAGAGAGGGGGGGGGGGGTTTGGGGGTTCGAACCTCTCCAAAAATTCTGAAAAATCAATCAATATTTCATGTAAAAATGAAGAAAGTTTAATCGATAAACAATGAAAATAAAAGTTTAAAAAAATGCATGAAAAAGTTAGTACTATACATCAAATAAAAAGTAACAATTATCAAAACGTAGGATTACGTAGAAAAAATGTATCAGAAAAATTGTTGCTACCCAGTGAATAATCAAGAAAAATGAAAAATCTACGAAAATGCTGAAAATTTACAAAACTTTCAATACTTAGATTATCAAATTCAATAAATTTATACAAAATCCTCATAAAAGTGTTGAAAATCTTTCGATTCATAAAAACTCTAAAAGAATAAAAAACTAATTTAATTCTTCAAAAATTACTGTTTTCTGAAAAATCTTGAAAAACGCCTCTACCATTTATAAATTTTGGGAATTAAAAGCATCAAATTTTAAATATGCTATAAATTTACAAAAATTTCAGAAAACGCAACAAAATCTTTCGTATTCTTTTCGTTTTTCAAAAATACGAAAAAAGAATAACGATATATGACATAATAAATATATATGTATATGATTGCATTATTAATTCTTCAGATTACTGATAATAGATCGAAATTCGTATTTTAAATGAGTTTTTAAAATCTCTGTAGCAATCTACAAAAATATATAAGTAATCTATAAAAATACTTCAAAATTATCCAGGGTTTCGAATATTATGCTAGAAAAACGTCATAAAGAAGTTTACTAGTTTACTAGCTTACTATTTTACTAGCTTGTTAATTTACTCGTTTACAAGTTTACTAGCTAACTAGTTTACTAGCTTACTAGTTTACTAGATTACTAGCTTAATAGCTTACTAGCTCACCATAGTTTACTAGTTTACTAGGCTACCAGTTTACAAGTTTACTAGTTTACTTTCTTACCAGTTTACAAGTTTACTAGTTTACTTTCTTACCAGTTTACTAGTTCACTAATTTAGTTGTTAACCAGTTTACTGATTCACTAGTTCACTAGCTTACCAGTTTACTAGCTTACTTAATTACTAGTTCACTAGCTTACTCGTTTCCTAGTTTACTGAATAACAAATTTGCTTGTACAACATGTTTGCTACTTTACTACTTAAATTTTTCACTTGTTTACTATTTTACTATTTTACGATTTCAGTAGTTGACTAGCTCACTTGTTCACTAGTATAGTAGTTGACTAGCTTACCAGTTTACTAGCTTACTAGTTTACAAGATTACTAGTTTGATAGATTATTAGTTTAATAGTTTACAAGTTTACTTGATTACGAGTTTACTAGCTTACTATTTTACTAGCCTAATAATTCACTCGTTTACAAGTTTACTAGCTCACCAGTTTACTAGTTTATTTTTTTACCAGTTTACTAGTCTTCTAATTTACTTGTTAACGAGATTACTAGTTTACTAGTTCACTAGCTTACCAGTTCACTAGCTTACTTAATTACTAGTTTACTAGCTTACTTGTTTACTAGTTTACTCTTACAAGTCATTACTATTTGACAAGTCTACTAGTTTACTCAATAACAAATTTACTTGTTTAAGTGTTTGCTACTTTACTACTTAACTTTTCCACTTGTTTACTATATTGCTATTTTATAGTTCCAGTAGTTATCCAGCTTATTTTATCAGTAGTTTAGTAGTTGTCTCCCTTATTAGTTTGCTAGTTTACTCTTCTTCTAGCTTACTAGTTTACTAGTTTACAAGTTTACTAGATCACTAGCTTACTAGTTTACTAGTTTACTAGCTTAATAGTTTACTAGCTCATTATATTTTACTAGATTACTAGTTTACTCGCTGACTTAATTACTAGCTTACTAACTTACTCGTTTACTAGTTTACTATTACAAATTTGACAAGTTTACTAGTTCACTTAAAAAAAAAAAAAATTTACTTGTTGACGTGTTTGCTACTTTACTATGTAACTTTTTCACTTGTTTACTATTTTACTATTTTACAATTTTAGTAGTTTACTAGCTTACTTTTTCACTAGTTTAGAAGTTGACTAGCTTATTAGTTTGCTAATTTTCTCTTTTTCTAGCTTACTAGTTAACAGGTTTATTAGATTGCCAGCTAACTTGCTTACTAGTTTACTAGTTTACTGGAAATATTTCAACGCCTAAAAATTATGTAGAAATAATTTTCTTGGACATTTATAAAGCTTTCTGTCTTGCAGAAGAATTATTAATGTAATACAATAATTATATATAATTTTTGAAATTTTTCTAGAAATTCATATAGAGTAATTCAAAATACATACAATTCAATTGATACAATTTCCACAATTAAACATACTTTTAATTGTAGAAATACTAAAAAAAAATGTAATAAAAGTATTGAAAATTTGTATCAAAAAAACTGCCGTCTGAAAAATCAATATAAATCCTCAAAATCGTTGAAATCTTCTATACTATATCATCAATTTCTAAAAAATTATTGAGCGATCCATAGAAATATTAAAAATATATAGAAAAAAAACGGATAATACTATAAAATTTGATAAGTTATACATCATACGAAAAAAATATAAGTTTATGGTGTACCTTTTATCTGTGTATGTAAAATTTGCTCAAAAATCAATGCAAATATGTAAGTTATTAAGAAGTTTGATTCCTAGAATATCGAATTTTAGAAAGCTTTCTGGAAACCCATGTTACTCAACATCAGGTAATCTCAAAAGTGATAGAAATACCAAAAGTATTGATAAATGATTGAAACCTCAGTTACTGATTGAAAATCACAAAAATCGAATTCCATTATTTATTACAAACATGAAAAATGTCCAACCCTGGATTTCAAAAGTTGTCGAACTTTCAAATTCCGAAACGTAAAATATTCCGAAATTGCTCTCTTACAACCATATTGTCAAAGAATAAAAATTATAAAATCTCGAAGGAAAAATATTCATCAGAAAAACCCCTTCCGAAAATTTTTTCTTCCTACGCCCCTGAACTCTACGGAAATCGTGCTTTTTCTCTGGTCTTTCGAAAAACCGTTGCTGTCTCTAATATGATTATAATAGTTAGTTTGTCTGATGTATACCAAAGTTTCTAATCATTAAAACTACAGGTATCATTTATTTTTGTTCACGCCATTATTTCTCGTTTATTTAATTAAATACTGATCCTTACGACTGCAATTTCATAGAACACATTATTTTCCTTTCCTCTCCCAAAAACCCATTTGTGTCTCTAATATTCCAATAAAAAGTCGTTCCAAGACTCGTGTTTCTTCAAAGGTATCTTCGAAGAATGCGTAGACCCTTAGTGGAAGAAAATCTTTGATTGAGCATCAATTTTTCATATTTTCCTTGGGGCCTCGAGCACATACCCTCGAAGATGGTTTTATTGCCTCTGTATTGGGAAAATTTCGTGGCATGGCCTGCAGCAAATGCAGCGCAAGCGGATATATATAATGTATATATAATGTACGTATTGCGTTTACCTGCAGTAAACTGCAAGTGCCAATTTCCGCTGTAAAGGCCAACGGCGGAAATGGTGAGTATTCAATTTGACAGTTGTGAGGAAAAAAGTCGTAAATAAATTTTCATCACCAAAGTTATGGCGGTCGATCCTGACCACATAAATTTTTCATTGATTTTTTCAGCACGTGCTCTATGAAAGGAGAATTGAAAACTGAAAATTTAAAATCAAGAAATTTCTTTCAATAAATTTTCCCAGAAGCACAAGCAGAAGAAGATTTTGAGGGTTCAAAGCACTCATGAAATTTTGATGAAATTAAATATCATTTCATCAAAAAATGATTTTTTCCAAATTAGCCAGAAATTCACGTGATCCATTTATTCTCCATTTCTCAAGGGTGTGAATTTTCCCTGCTACCGCAATTTTTTCCTACGAAAGCATACTTTACTTAAACGGCAAAGCGGCGAAATTTGTGTCCCCCTGCGTAGTTACACGAGTGCTCAAAGTCAAAGTTTGAAAAAGCACTTGATAGTTAATTGCGATACACGCAGATGACTTTTTTGCTTGAAAAAAAAGCTTCAGCACGTGTCAAGCGCCTTGATGATGGAACGGGAAAAAGCGGAAAAGCCGTGCGGCAGGAAAAGCCCTCGAGACGTTTCGAGCTTTAATTCGAAACTGCATGAATTAACGACGCTCACGGCTGTGCTATACCACTTACACTTGCTTGATCTCGATGCCATGAAACATATGGATCTGCTCTGTATTAGATTTATCATGCGATTCAGAACTTTAATTTGCGCGGAGCGGTTATGGTAAATTACATGCGGATAGATAATTTTGGGTTTTGAGATATAGCAAGAGGTTGAGCTTCTTTTATTTACTGCAGTGAGAAGAAAATCTTGTATTTTTTGACATATTTATGGTAGAAATTACACTGAGACGAAAGTCTAGTACTTTTTGACATATGCATGGTAAAAAGTACTGGAATACTGTAAGTTGTACAATAATATTACAGATTTTACAATACTATTGCAAATTTTGTCATTTTGATTTTACTCATTGTAATATTTGCATGGTAAAAATTACAATACGAATGCCAGTTTCTACTACATATTTTCAGAAAATTTGAAATCTACAGAATGCAAATCATGTAGTTTTTACCATATACTAATACACAAGATTTATTATACGTGTATAGTAAAACATTAAATAAAATATTTTACCTTTGATCACTTGTTTTTCAGTTTGTAAAATATAATATTTCACGGACTAAGATACAATATTGTACATGTAAGTTTATGTATCGCAAAAATTTATATCATTTTGTAAAATCTAGAATATATTTTCGACTTTTTCCAAAATTGTTTCAATTACAATATGATATACTACAAAGCTCACAAAAATATCGCAAAAAGGACTATAAATATCTGAATAACTGAATGGCATTTTCTGAAATCTGAATAAGTGGAAATCACAAAATAATATTGCTAAAAGTACAAAAAAAGTATGGCAGAAAACGAAATATGTATAATTTTCAGAACAGAATACATCTATTACTACAATATTGATATATATATAAAACTCATATAAATATCAAGCAAAAAAATAATATTTCTAACTTATTCCATAGTACAATACAGTATTGTAATAAAAATTGCTACATTTTTTTCTTAGTATAAACTAGAATACTGTAATTTTTACGAAATTATTATAGTTTCTGCAGTATGATTTGATTTTGACATTTTTATCTCACCTATTGTAATATTTTATAGTAAACATTTTTACACTGTAAATGTTGCTTTATGTATGACAGTTTTTAATGAGTCATGAAAAAAAATTTATAATCTTCAAAAAACAAAATTTCGCTATATAAATCATAGTATATTGTCTTACACTAACACAGAATTTAATATGTGAGTATAGTTGAATAACGGTTTAATTATTTTACCTTTTTTTTAACATTTTTATATTCCTGGTTGGTACAATATGCATTTTGATATCCTGAGGAAAAATAAAAAACCAACAAGTATCTAGCGGATATTAGTTATATATAGTAAAATTTACAATATACTTTTAGAATATCAATAAATAAAATTACAATGGTATTTAGTAGAGAGTACATGATAATATAGCAAATAAAAAATGCAGATTTCATTACTGGTAAAATTACATGGCATATACATGTATTCATATATTTATTATACGTAGAACATATTCATGTTAAAGAACAACAGAATATCGCAACTTTCACAATACTTTTGTGGAATTTTTAATAATATTGTGAATTTTTTTCACAATAGTATTCATTTGTATAGTATATCATACCGATTACAGTAGTATACAGTAAAAAATGGTGTCTGTACAAATCACTGTACACTAAAAAAAATATAGTAATTTTTAAAATACTGTATAATGTACTACTGACAAAGTCTGAAATATTGTAATATTCGCTAGATATTTATAGCAGATTCAGCCAAAATAATATACATAGTAAAAATTGCCAAATGATATTGCAGTAGTAGATATATTTTGTTATAGAAACTCCTATGAATATTTCGTTTTCTACTATACTTTTTATGTACATTTTGCAATATCATATTGTGATTTCTACTAATCCAGATTTTAGAAAATGCTATTCAATTTTACCGGTATTCAGAACCGTATAGTTCTTTTTGAAATATTTTTGTGTACTTCCTAGTATATCATATAGCGATTAATATAATACTGGAATAGGTCGAGAATATATTGTAGATTTTAGAATATAATATGAATTTTTCCGATATTAATACATATATCATAACAATCGATATTTGTATGTTATAATATTGAATGCACATTTTAATATATGGATAAATAAATAAATGAATGAGTGAATAAATGTATAAATGAATGATTGGAAGAATGAACAAATAAATGATCGAATGAATAAACAAATGAATGAATAGAAAAATAAATGAATAAATGAACGACTGAATAAATGAATGAATGAGTATATAAATAAACGATCGAATGAATGAATGAATGATTGGAAAAATGAATAAATAAAAGAGTTATTAAATAAATAATTAAAAAATGAAAAAATTAATGAATTAATTAAATAATTAATTAACGAATGAACGAATGAATGAATGAATGAATGTATAAATGAACAGATAAATGAATGAATTAATTAATTAATTAATTTATGAATACTTGGATTAATATATAAATGAATGAAAGAATGAATAAATAAATAATCGAATGAATAAATGAATAAACGAATGAATGAATGAATTTCTTCATGAATATGAAAAATATTTGGGCTAAGTTTCGTCCGTGAAGTCGACCCCACTTGTCGAGAAAGCACATCCATTGTTTAAACTTAAGGCCTAAATATTTTATTAATTTCGAGTTTTTTAAAAAATGGCAAAGGAAAAACCTTTTTACAATTTCATGAGGAATTTATATTTTTCGGGTACCCAGGTCATCTTGGATCACCCTGCATACTTACATGTACAATATTTTCTCCGAGTACAGAAAATATATTATACTAACTGAAAAAACAGTGATAAAATGTTAAATATTGTATTGATGTTTTTCTGTACACTGATAGTAATTCCTGAGTACTATCAATGTAAATATTATAATTTGGTACTATTTGCATTCTGTAGATTTAAAACTTTCCGAAATGATCTAGTAAAAAATGGCATACATATTGTAATTTGTACAATAAAACAATTTTTACAATACGATAGTGCAATAAGTCAAATAAATATGACAAGATTTGCAATAATATCATGAAACCTGCGATTATATGGTAAAAATTACAATACCTTAGTACTTTTCACTAAATACGTGTCAGGAAGTACTAAATTTTTTTCACAGTCTATGTCGAAAAATGTAATTCTCTGTACTTCATAAAAACAAGAATTAGCAATTATTCATCAACTTCCCAGCCAAAATTCTAAGTAAAAAATACCAATAAAAAGGGGGAAAAAATCGCAAAATTCTCAACAGAGCGAAAAAGTGAAAGGAATTTTCAAATTCAAGCTCATTATGAATGAGAAACTTGAATCTAGTTTGCCAAAAAAGCGAAGACAATACAAAAACGACTTTAGTAAAGCAGCTTTGGCAGAACAACGCTTGGAATGCGAACGAAATTTATGAGAGGACTAGATGAGAAGCTGCTAGCAGCTATGAACTTATGCTATTGTGATTGAACGAAACGAAGCGAAAAGCAGGATGACGGCACTCGAAGCAACGAACGAATCCAACTGCGCTCAATTGCAGTAGAAGATAATCCTTCAGCTCGCGTTATTGTGTTAATTGTGTACGTCGCTGGCGAATATCCGATTTGCGCCTCTAAGGCGTTCTTTGATTAACCATTTCTGCTATTACATCAGCGCCAAACAAACGAGCGCCATGCACATAGAACATCTATACCTCTGATCGCTACAAGATCAAATATTTACCGCCTCTAATTATAACTGAGCTCTGAATATTACACCCATTGAACTCAGGTCGACAGTCTGAAATAGTTATTTAGATATTATTTTCTCATCCTCAGTTTTTATATAGAAGAATCATTAAAAATATTTAAAAATTTTGTAACGTCATATTGATGACAGTGTTATAAAAACTTGGTAGATAAATTGAAAAGAAAAAGGATCCTTTATAATTCAACGAGAGAATTATCAAAAGAAATTTTAATGATTTCTGCTCCAAGTCAGGTCTACTTTGAATCAGTTCAACAACGGCTTACTCGTCAACGACGTAGCATTTCATCTCGCATCTCGCTGTAAAAACGTGAGCTCAACGTCGTTAAAATTTACGCGTTTCTACTACCCACGTCTTACTTGCGCTCCACGGAGTAATGCGATTATTGATTTTACTCTTCAACGCATTAATTAAGAATTTTCTCCGGGTCATCTTTCGAACCGATTACCGGTAGACCAAAGCGCATGCAAGTAATTAATGAGCTCGTGATGCTAATGCTGAATTGTTTCCCATGCGAAACTTAAAGTTGCATCATGCTCAAATTTCATTCCTCGGAACTAGGTTATCAATGTTGTTTTTTCTTCTGCCTTACAATCGTGGAATGTTGAAGAAAATTTAGTTATTTGGAAAATCAAATAACTATGTTCATACCAAGCCTGTGCATAGAAACCTGCATTTGGGGGGGGGGGAGGGGGGTTTCAACTTTTATGTTGTACTTGAAGAATAATATGCAATTGAAATTGATAAAGTTTGATAGTACATGGTCCATTCATAGTGATGTAGATGATAAATTTGGATTATTGTTATTAATTATGAATAATAAGGTAAAAAATTAATTAATTAATCAATACATGATCAAATATATGAGGCAATATTAAAACATCATTTGTTTTCAACAACTTCTACTTTATATATTGAATCTTCGTTATGTTTCCAACGAATTTAACACAAGAAACTCAACAATTACAGATACGCAGTTGCGGAAAACGCGTTTTTTCTTTCTTTTTCACATTGAGATGTATAACGAATGAATAATAAATAAAAGTAGAGACACTTTTAATTACTACACTATACACATATTTTTAGATTTACAGGGTTATATACCTGTTTTTGAGGACAGTTTGGATTATTTTTTAATATATATAGCACATAATTTTATTACATAGAAGTTGCATTATTGTGATAGAATATTTTCAATTTGAATACACAAACATTATTTAATGAAAAAAATATCAACGAATGGCGAAGTTATGGCCTTTTCCAACTTTTTTTTTAAGATGCTTGCAGTGACTGCAATGCAAATACAATAAGTCAACTGAAATTATAATATCCAAAAACGTTACATTTTTAGTGTAACGATAACATAACGCGTTACATTAAGTAACAAGTAACGATAACAGAAAAGAGTTCCTTTTTCTTTGGTAACGAGTAACGAAGACCGTGTTATTCATTTCACTGTTTGTTCAAGTTTTTGGAACGATTTGTAACTTTATAGGAAATTTTTTGAAACTTAGGTATAAGTAATTTTTTGAACTCTTTTTTTTCAGATAAAAATTGTATAATTTTATAATTTAAGATAAAACAGAGTGATATATAAGTACTTTATTACAAATATCGACAATATTTGAGCAATAAATTTTAGAAATCTGCACATAAATGTATAAAAATACTGGAAACTTTAATTCTTAAAATCTATAGCAGGATCCCTAAAATCTATAGATTATTCTAGAAAACTGTACGTAATTTTATGAGGACAGAAAAAAATGAAATACAAAAAATACTAGACATTATTTACTTTTTTTTCAAAAGCTATTAGATTCTTCGAACATTTCTGTGATTCCAGAACTAAAGAAACTCCGATTTCTCGAGCATTGAATCCTCATAATGCATGTGCATAGAAAACCATAAAAATACTAGAAGAATGTTCCAATTCTGAAAATGTGTTTAAAATTCGAAAAATATTGGGGACACCCTAAATCTATAGAGAAACTGTTTTCTGCAAAATCGATCAAAATACTGCAAATATTGCAAACTTTTAATTCTAGGAACTCTAATTCTCAAGATTTGAAGACATATCTTTGAGAAAGCGTTAAGATTTTCCAACATTCTATATATACTAGGAAATACAAAAAGAAAGGCACATGTATAGAAAAATACAATTATATCTATAGAATATTAAAAATCTATACAACTTTCAAAATTAGAGCATCGAATTTCAGAAATTCATACAGAAATATACAAGAAAATTTGAGAATCATTCAAATCGCAGAAAAACTGAAGTAATACGAAGGATACTCAAAGAAATATGAATCTATTGAGACGCCTGTTTTCTGAAAAATTCTTTTAGAACTTAAAAAATTTATTGAACTTCACATTTTAGAGCTCGAAATTCTCGATATCCATGTATAAAAATTTATATCAAAATGCTTAAAGTATGAAAAATACTAGAAAATCCTGCAACATATTATGCATGCTAAAAAATACGAATAGTTTCAGAAATACTGAACAATCCTTCAAATCGTAAAAAAACTGAAAAATACAAAAAACACTAGAAGAAATAGATATCGATTGAGACACTGTTTTTTGAAAAATCATTTGAATACGTAAAATTTAATAAACTCCAAATCTTACAGTTTGAAATTTTCGGAATCTATAACAATTTAAATGAAAATGCTAGAAATATATAAAAATACAAGAGAATCCTGTAACGATTTATAGATCTTGAAAAATACGAACAGTTTCAGAAATACTGAACAATCCTTCAAATAGTAGAAGATTTATACGAAAAATCCAAAAAAGAATTACAAATCTATTCAGACGCTGTTTTCCGAAAAATATCATGCAATGCACGATACCAAAATTTATATCAAAACGTAAAAACCAATAATAGGAGCATTTCATCGAAATCATTTGAACGATCTCGTTCTAACCCCCAAATCCCCCCCCCCCCCCCCGTCTGCACGGGCCTGATTCATACACTTTGAATCTTTTTTTTTAAATATCTCCTCTTTTACAAAAAATATTGTAAAAAGTGTGAAAAAAAAGATGCAACAATACCTCTGGTGTAGCCATGTTCTTTAATTAAGCGTTAATGAATGGGCATTTTTTACATATTCCGATGTTGCGGAAACAAGAACACGTGTGCTCGATTATTTCCCTTTCTTTTTTCATGGGCGGAAACTAATTTTCGTCCCATGAAACACTTTTTTTTTCATTGTGCAATTTGTAACCTGATGTTATCTCCGCCAATTTCCTTTGGGGACCATGGGGCTTGAAGAAGTTTATGATCAGAAAAAAACATGATTTAGTATGATCAAAGGTTCGCGTTATAACCACGAATGTCTTCTTTACTTTTTTAGTTGTTATTTCGAACGAGCAAAATACATCTAATAAATTTTCCTGACAAGGAACTAAAAATTTTTTGCAATCCTGAATTTGTGTCGTTGTTATATAGTTCAAATGCATTTAAAAGGACGAGAAAAGTTATTCAGGACGTTCGAATTGAGAGAGCGACAATTTTAACATCGACGTAGAGAGAGTTCAATCAATAATTTATACTACCAGTTTTGATTTATTTCCAATTGGTTCAGGGGCTGATCCGAAAAAAGTTTTCAAGGGTCACCCCAGCGAGCGTACCTATAGTGAAAAGGGAGGCAAAGTGAAACGTGAGACTAATTGAAAAATTTAAATAAAAAATCAATCAATACGTGTCTTCGTTTACGACACGTAAGAACTTGACTGCAAAATTGCTATTTCTGGGCATTTGCAAAGTGTGTTCACGACAATGAATAAATTACTGAAATTTCCACTGTGTTGAGTTAACGAAGGGAAATTATAATTTTACTTAAAATATGGCGTGACTTGAGTTGTATTTGAAAATAATTTATCTTTATATGTTTGGACATTCATAATCGAATTATTGTAAATATTTTTTAATGAAAACCATATGTGTAAAAAATCGAACTTAAGATAACATATGACAATTTTTAATCAATAGTTTTATGCAAGTCTATAAAGATATAATTTATTTCATAATCCATGAAAATACTGGAACTCCATAAAATTTTGAATCTCAGAATATGGAATTCGAAAAGTCCGTACACAAATGTATGAAAATTCCAAATAATTTTTCTATTTGCATGAATTATTGAAGAGATGCAAGACATACTAAAAGTACATTTGAAGTGGATTTTGAGTACGTAATAAAAGCATGTACTCAAAATCTTCATTAAGTACAAAAAAACTATGAACTCACTGTTTTCTAAAAAATCCATCCCAAACTTAAAACCCATGACAAAATATTTTTCCTTTATAATATGTATCATATTTTCAAAATCTATAAAAAAATTTTCAAAAATGGTAAAAAATCTATTAATAGAACTATAAACTTCACGAAATTATTTTATCAATGAAGCATACATTTATTCTTCGAAAACTCAACACCTATAAAAATATGATTTACTGAAAAAACAATACTAAAAATCTGTCAAACTTTGAATTCTAGAGCAACAAAATTTGAAAATACATATATAAAGATCTATAGAAATATGATTAACTCAAAAATATATAGAAATACTTAAAATTTGTCAAAATTTGGTTCTCTATGATTCAAACTTTGAATCATAGAGAACCTAATTTTAGAAATGTATATTATAAAAAAATCTATAAAAATACGAGGTAATTTCTCAAACTTCATAAATACTAAAAAGATAAATTAAGAGATGTAAAAACGTGAAATTGTGATTTTATAGGAAAATTGATAAACATTTTTACGGGTAAAGCATTTCACCTTTTTTTCAATGTATAATCTATTAACAGCTGGCCTTTACGTAAAGTAACTTGTATAATTTTAATGTAACGATTTTCACCCGAAAATATTGTCACAAGTGAGGTGAAAATAAAAAAAAAAATGTTAAAATATTATAAAACTCGCAACAGTATTTTCAAAGTTATAATATTTTATATTTCTATTCATCATCAATATGTTATAAATATTATAAATATATTCATACATGAATGTACCATACATTTCCTTCAGAATTCAAATCTGTATACTTCTTGTGGCTCTTGTTCAGAATTACTTATACTATTTATATTTTTTTTGAAATTGAAAATAATGATTTTTATTTATTGAAATTGTTGAAATATATTGTAGATTTTGGAATATTAAATGAATTTCTGCTTATTTCGAAATACTGATAGTCATAGCATTCTTTAGTGGTATATGAAAAATCCAATTTTACGAACTGGAAACATAGATATAATACATAATTATAATTTTAATATTTTTCTATTGAAATATTGAATTGATATTATCATGTATGAATAAATGAATGAATGCAGCAATGAATGAATGAATGGCCGATTAGAAGAATGTATAAATTGATGGATCAATAAATGAATGATTAAAGGATCGAATAAATAAAAGATTGAATTTAATAATTAATTAATGATTAGAAGAATGAATGAATGAATGAATGAATGAATGAATGAATGAATAAATGATTGGACGAATGAATAAATGGATGAATGAATGAATAAACTTATGAATGAATTATATGAATGAATAAATGAATGAACAAATTAATGAATGAATGAATGAAAGTACGAATGAATGAATAAATGAATAGATATATTTAATAATAACTGAACTTATGTTCAAGTATATATATATATCAAATTCTGTATACTAGTATAGTAGAATATCACATTCATACAGCACAATTTGCTCTCAGAAAATTTCCATCTCTCCTATAATATATTATCCACCAAAAACTAGCAAACGTACAGTAACTTGTACAGTATACAAATTTTTACCATACAATATCACAAAACCTTCACTAAGTACGATAAAATCTGTAAAAATATTGAAAAGCCTGCGAAAATTACAATATACGTACTCCAGTACCTCTCACCACAAATAATATTAAAAAAATACTAGATTGTCCTCAGTATACCTCTGAAAAAGAATAGAAACGTACCTAGCTTGTTGTAGCAGGTGTAAAAAACGCTCTCCCCAAGCGTGACACTGAGTAGGCCCAAAAAACCCTGGGGGAACTCGGTGAAGAGGAAAAGCACGAGAATGGCCACGAGCATTTTAGAGGTGCGGTCGGTGGTGCGATCGCTCTGGTTTTTCTTCTCCGTTTTTGCGACACTCCCAGTACCGCAGAGGAGGATCGAGTGCTGTTGCTTTTTCCTCGTTGCGGTGGCGATGGCCTCGCTGCAGGTGCTGCTCGACCTCCCGGTTTTGTCTTCGGCCACCGGGCATTTCACGACACTCGTGAGTTTTTTCCTTCTGCGTTTTGCCTCCAACAGAGCGAGAATGAGGGAGGACGTGAGGATTGTGAGGACGACGCAGGGGATGATCTTGATGACGACGCTGTATACGAGGAAACCGAAGGTGAGGCCTGCGTCGTTGGAGAAGTCGACGTAGTAGAGGGTGACGTTGTGGTACAAAAGGTCGCTGACTGTGGTGATTGTCCTTCTGGGGCTGTTGCCTTCGTCGTCGAGGAGCTCCTGTTGGGGCTTGATGGTGAGGCTGAGGTAGAGAGGTATGCAGATGAGGGGGCAGACGACGTAGGCACCGCAGACCCAGATGAAACTGCGCCTCGAGTTGCACCACTCGCGGTTTCTCTGGGGGTAGGTCACCGCGATGTAGCGCAAAACCGCGAGCATCAAGTGGTGCGAGATGCTGACAGTGTGGGCTACTTGGTTGAAGTTCACCTGTTCCAGACACGGAATTTTAAGGTGGTGTTATGTTACTTCAGTGTCTATGATGGCAGAAGGAGTATTGGGGTTTTTTCAACAGTTGGAGGACTGACGAGAAGGTATGTTATATATTGGACGAATAAGAAGATATGTCAAGAAAAGGATTCAAGGTCATGAAAATGATATCTATACGGGTGCGTGGGCAGAGGGGGTTTTGGGGGTTCAAACTTCTCCCGAAATTCTGATAAAATCAATGAATATTTCATGTGATGATGAATAAATGTTACATCGAAAAACAGTGAAAATATAAGTTACAAAAAAATGCATGAAAACGTCAGGAATGTATTTTTTATAAAAAGGAAAAATTATCAAAACAGAAAAATTGTTGCAACCTAGTGAATAATCGAGAAAAATAAAAATCTAAGAAAATACTTGAAATTTACAAAACTTTGAATCTTAAATCATCAAGTTCTCTATAGAAATCTATATAAAATCCATGTACCCAGTGATCCTGCGAGCTCGCAGCGTTTCATTATTTCCGCCCCTTTTCGAACACGCCGCGAACTCGCCAGCGAGCTCGCAGAGTACTTCCAGTCGTTGATAATTATTAATATATATTTCAGGAAAATAAAAAAATGATTCATTATTTACAGTAAAAAGTAATTACAATGAAGCTGTAAACCGATTATTTAATTAAAAAAAATTTCTCCCGGATGGGAATCGATCCCGTATTCTGCGGAGTTGAACGCTAAAAAGTAGCATATTAATTAACATGAGACACGCACTTGATTTAAGCATTCTACACAAAACTTTAAACATGAGAAAAAAAAACCAGCAGCCATCTGGTGAGCGCGTGGGGAGAGCGCGCGAATTTTCAAAATCGAATGTAAAGTAATTCAAATTTTGAAAATTTGGTTTATATACCAGAAAAAGGGAAAAGGGTATATAAACTGGAAGGTGAGCTTTGGCGTCCAGTATTTTATAATACTATTTTGGCGTGCAACTCCGCAGAATACGGGATCGATTCCCACTCGGGAGAAATTTTTTTTTTTTTATTAAATAATCGGTTTTACAGCTTTATTGTGATGACTTTTTACTGTAAATAATGAATTTTCTTTTTATTTTCCTGAAATATATATTAATTATTATCAACGACTGAAAGTACTCTGTGAGCTCGCTGGCGAGTTTGCGGCGTGTTCGAAAACGGGCGGAAATAATGAAAACGCTGCGAGCTCACAGATTCACTGGGTAGATGTATTAAAAATCTTACGATTCATACAAACTCTGAAAGAATACTTGAATCGACTAAAATCCATGAAAGAACTGTTTTCTGAAAAATCTCGACAAATGCCTCTACAACCTTTGTATCAATTTTGAGATGCTAGAGCAGCGAGTTCTAAATATACTATAAATCTCTGAAAATTCTATAAAACGGAACAAAATCTTTCAAATATTTTAAAAATTCGAAAAGAGAATAACGATATAAAACATAAAAAATCTATATGAATGTGATTTCATCATTAATTCTCGAAATTACTGATGATAGATCGAAATTCACATATTAAAGAATCAAGTTTTTTTAATTTCAATTAAGTTTTCTAAATCTTTCTTAAAATCTTTGAAAAGTCTAAATTAAGTTTTTTAAATCTCTGTAGCAATCTACTAAAATATCTAGTAATCTATAAAAGTACTTAGAAATCTTTCAGAGTTTCGTATATAACACTACAAAAATGTGAAAAATAAGTTAACTAGTTCAGTTAGCTAGAACTAGTACCAGTTTACTTGTTTACTTATTTACTTGGTAACGAGTTTACTAGTTCACTATTTTACTAGATTACTAGTTTTTATTTAACTAGCTACTTAATTACTACTAGTTTACTATTTTACTAGTTTAGGGTTACAAATTTGACAAGTTTACTAGTTTACTGAATAACTAATTTACTAGTTCAATAAATAATCAATTCACTTGTTAAAGAGTTAAAGAGTGTGCTAGTTAATTTTTTTCTTCTTCACTGGTTTCCTTTTCTCTATTTAACAATTTCAGTATTTTACTAGCTCGCTTGTTTACTAGTTTAAAAGTTCACGAGCTTTCTAGGTTGCTAATTTACTAACTTAAAAGTTTACTAGATTACCAGTTTACTAGTTTACTAGCTTACTAGTGTACTAAATATCTTTCAATACATGAAAATCATGAAGAAATAATGTTTTTCGAAATTTAAAAAACTTTCCATCTTGAAGCATTATTATTAACATAATACTATAAATATACATAATTTTAGAAATTATTCTGGAAATTCATATAGAAAACAATAAAAATACATCCAATTATTTTTTCACTTGTTTACTTTTTTACTATTGTACAATGTTAGTAGTTTACTAGTTTACTAGTTTACAAGTTTACTACATTACCAGTTTACTTGCTTAATAGTTTACTGAAAATCTTTCAATCTATAGAAATTATGTAGAAATCATTTCCTTAGAAATTTAAAAAAGTTTCTGTCCTGGAGCATAATTATCAATATAATACTATAACTATATATAATTTCAGGGATTGTTCTAGGAATTAATGTAGAAAACAATAAAAATACATCCAATTCAATTGATACAATTTATACAGTTAAACATACTTTCAATTGTAGAAATACTAAAAAAGTATGGAATTAAACTATTGAAAATCTTCATAAAAGAAACTGTCGTCTGAAAAATCAATTGAAATCCTCAAAATCATTAAAAGTTTCGATACTATAGCATAAATTTCTAAAAATATATTGAGCCATCCATAAAAAAATTTGAAATATGCAAAAATACCATAATACTACAAAATTTGATAAATAATATAACATACGAAAATAATATAAATTTATGATGTACTTTTTATCTGTGTGGTTCAAATTTGCTCTAAAATCATTTCAAATATATAATTTTTGTTTGAGTTGATTCCTGGAGCATTGAATTTTAGAAAGCTTTATAGAAACCCATATTACTTTATATCAGATAATCCTCAAAGTGGTATAAATACAAAAAGTAATATTTAAAAAAATTCAAACCTCAGTTACTAATTGAAAATCACCAAAATCAAGTAATTAAGTATTCATTTATTGAAATGCGCCGTGAAATTCAAAAGAAAAATTGTGAGGTTACATTCTTTACATTTCATCAAAGTGTGGAAGTGTAGAAACTTTAACTCTCAATGTTTTTCATTCAGTTTGGTGAAATTATTTATTCCATCTCAACTCTTCAAACAAGATACCCAGTAGCTGTGTTAATTTCAAAACACTAAGGATCTGCTTAGCAAAGTCTTGGAGTAAACTATGAAACCTTATCTCTAAAAAGTAGAATTCGCATGATTATCGGATATCTGAAATAGAGGTTAAATTATGAAAATCACTTTTTTTTCATTACACAAAGAATATGACACTGTCAGTTGAAAATAAACAATTTAACATCTAAGAATCCAAAAAACAAGGTTTCATATAATAAATTTTTTTAACAGATGATAATGAACTTTGCCAAAAACGTCAAAATGATCGTACGATCTTTCATTTTAATTATTGAAAGTTGTCATTTTTTATACAGTTAAATGCAAAATGTGAATTAGCTCAGGAAGAACGACAAAGCTTCAAAATTTTCCGAAAATTAAAAAGCATTCAAAAAGTCTCTATCTGTGCACTCCAGAATACTTAAATTTTTTGGAGACTTTGATACTATTAAAATCAAGAATTTCGGTCTAGCGAAAAGATACTTCAAGAAATGCGAGTCTCTTAAAAAGATACTCCAGGAAAATCGAGTGCCCCAGAAAGATGATTCAAAAAATTCAAATATTC
Source organism: Platygaster robiniae (assembly GCA_028476575.1). Taxonomy (NCBI): domain Eukaryota; kingdom Metazoa; phylum Arthropoda; class Insecta; order Hymenoptera; family Platygastridae; genus Platygaster; species Platygaster robiniae. Next base: position 2,506,728 of record CM052022.1, read on the forward strand.
CTGAAAGTGACTGAAGGGAAAATTCAAAAGTCTCTGAAAAATCTCTGTTTGGAGACTACAGTCATGTAAAAATTATATATTAATAATTAGTCGAATTGCCATTTGACGAAATAAAAGTTACCAAATTTCAAACAATTACATATAGTGATTGCCTCCATTATATGAACAAGCTAGAAAACTTGAATTTTGCGGCCAGTAAACACACTTACCTTTGATAAAAAATTTTTGTGGAGAGAACTTCATTTATTTCTAAAAAGTAGCCACCCTCCATATAAGGCTACTCAAAAGCAGTTCAATTATTTTGCATGAAATTTTTTTTCTTTAAAGTACAAGTGTCTAAGAGTAAGATTTGTGAAAAATATTCTACGCTAATGAATAAAACAAAAAAGTTACGACTTCCTTTTGCCAAATTTGGAATTTTTCGAGTCAATTATATATATTAGTCTAAAAATGACATTTTTGTTCGTGGATCGAACCCATAAAACTTTATGTAGAAACTCAAAAATTTTGTTCATATTTTGGGCATCATTCACTATTATAATCGCGAAAGAAAATCGAAAATCGGTTCAAAAGGAAATTTCTTATGATTCTTTCCACATCTGTGGTTTTTAGTGTGAAAATGGCTATTTCCCAAAACTTCATGGCTCTTACACCATAGGTTAATCAACTTCGATTTTGCTCAAATTTTGGCGTTAGCACTATTTCGGCACTTGGAAATTCTAGAAGATTATCATTTCTAACCTCTAATCCCAATTTTTTCTCTTATTCGAGCTAACCTAAATAAATTTCTTCGTTATACTACTGTAAGTACTGATACTATCGATATTAGTCAGTCCATATTGCAATTTGCTCTCCAAGTTTCGACCCACACTGTAATAAAAAAAGTATCTCTCTTCAACCCTACATCGGACTCCGACTAATAAGTGAACCTATAAAGTTTCACCCCCAACATCAACCAAAATTCCCCTTCAAACCTCCACTGCTGTACACTGAAATTTTTCCAAGAAACGAATGTCCTTATTCAATCCCAAAATCACAAGATTAATTCAGTCTTCCTCTATCAAAAAGGGTAAAACACTCGAAAATTACACTGCAAAAAATGGCATCTTGCCACAAGACACTTTTTGACGCCACACAGTGGTCCAGAAATAAAAAAAATGGTCAAAATGTAAAAGCATTGTTAAATTATTGTGAAAATTGGTACTAGGGAGTTTTTTATGTCACTGAACTTTATTTTGTAATCAAATTTCGGAAAACAAAATGGCGCAACTAATATGGCAGAAAAGTGAGCTGATTGGGGCAAAATTAAATTTTAAATAATTTTTAAAGATCTGTGATGTAAAATCAAGTACTAAAATTACTTATTGTTTGCTTAGGTCATGTCAAGTTTATTTGAGTGTAGCAAAAGAGATAAATACGACATTGTAAAGATATTTCAACGTTTAAAATAGTAGTTTATTAGATAGTATAGCAATGTTTATTTATTGCACATATATCAGTACAATATCAATATGCCGAAATTATGCAAAAAAATCAAAGTTTGTCGAAGAGGCATTATTAAAAGTTACGTATTTCTACAATTTTCTCATGTATAATGAAGCAGGAAACTAAAACTATTCCCTGTCGATCGACCCGAATGAGTCTTAAAATCGTCAGCCAAGTTTTGTTTTATAGGAATGAAAATTTATTTTTTTGTTGAAGAAATAAAATCAGTTTCCTTAGAATCTGTAGAATACACAAAAAATCAGGAAACGCGTTTGAATGCACACATATCTTTCAAAAATTTCATAGTTCATTATTTAAAAATTGTTATTTATTTATTTCTTGTTTACCTTCCTACTCGTTTATGTTCATGTCTAATTCTCCTGATTGTTTATTGATTTGAAAACTCATGTATTCAAAACTAATAAAACAAAATTGCAGTGTGACTGGTGCCAGTATTACACTACTGTAAAATGTTTTTTAAAATTCAGATGCCTGTCAAAGCTGTATTGGCAAGTTTTGGCAGCTGATTCTTAAAACTATTGAAAAATATATGTACAAGGAACATTTTCCGATATTACACTTGATAATACTCCGCGATACTTCCAACTTATAAATAAATAAAGAAGAATTTGTTATAATTATTGATTAACAATATAAAGTAAATTTTTTTGGAAGAACTTTCCTTTTCAAGTAGAATTCATTTTCAGGAATCACAACAAATCAGTCTGATGAATCACTGGGCACTGGTAAATAGCACTATTTCATTTCCTGCCGAATTAGTCGGCAGGGAAAAACGATCATAAAAGTACCGCAACTGTAGAATTCAAAAAAGCATGAATTCGAAAAGTTTTTTTTCGACGTTTGGCCAGCTTTTTCGATTTCTGGACCACTGTGCGCCATTTTGAAGACGTTTCAAGATGTCTTTAAAACACATCTTTTCGACACGTAAAAGTAAGACACTTAATGACTGAAGACATGGATTTCGCGTCTTCTACGGAGACATGTCTCATATACGTTTTTTTGCAGTGTAACGCTGTAAAATTTGTACATGCCGAGAAAAGTAGGAAGATGGCCCAAGAATATGTGTAGGTCTCTTGTCGCGATCTGTGGTAGAGGTTGCGGTAGAAGACGTAGGGTATGTAGTCGAGTAGGACGAGGAGGTCGGCGACGGCGAGGCCCGTGAGGATGGTGTTCGTGGGCGAATTGCTGGGCGAGTGCATCTCCCGTCTTGTGAGGACCGCGATGTTGAAGGCGTTCGCCACGCTCCCCAAGACGCTTATTCCGAGGCTGAGCCAGCCGTGGTAGCGCGAGTAGGTTTCGTGGAGCGTCTCGAAGGTCGTGCCGCACGCGCTCCCGTTCATGACTTCGCATTGGACGTCGTCAACGAGGTCTCGACCCGGTGCACGCCGGGTTTAAGACACGCACGACATCGCACATGGCGAAGTGGACACCGCACCGACACCCCCGAGCACTTGCACTTGTCGCGCCGGCCGCCGAGCGCCGAATGTTCTGCTATGCTTGCAAGCTGAACCTTCGAGCTTGCACCTCCTCGGGCACGCTTGCGCCTGATTTGGTTTCCTTCCTCTACTCTATGTACCTTTATTCTACCCTTATTTTCCCTTTGGCCATAATGTTTTTGCCTTGAATTAATTGTCGCGAGATATTTGGGTTCTTTGGAGAACCTTTGAAAATTATTGACACTTATGGCAGTCTTCTAATAAATTGAACCGACAGATAAAGTTTTGGAAGCTTTTGATATTGACAGTCCATCAGCCAGAAACTGTCTTAAAAAACTCACGATTCTTTACAATATTGGCAGTTGAACAGTTCACAACAGTTTCAGCCGGGGCCGGATTTAAGGAATCATGCGCCCTTGGCCAATAATATTTCTGCCACCCCCCCCCCCTTTTAACGCCTCTACAGATGTCTAAACGTTTGATTTATGTAGGTTTATGAAAATCAAGAAAATCCAGAAGTTTATAAGAACTAGGTTTTTCAGCTATTTTTTTATTTGAATATGTAACAAAATATGAGGAAGATAAGGTCTTTTTTCATTCCCGTATTTGGATTATTAATTGAGCCAAATCTTACACTCATTAGGGCGTCTCGTTTTTTGAATGCGTTGTATGGATTACTATCGGCTGATTTGGATTTATTTAATGATACATTCAATGAATATCTTGAGTTCATTGAGGATCTTACAGGCAGTCTGGTTTGAGATGTAATGCTTCTTTATGAATGTTTCTTTATGTATTATGATATTCAGAGTAAGATAATATAAGATTTAGCACTGTTATTGATTTGGTAATGTAATTCAACGTTTACTTTTTGTTTTTGAGCCTCACCGAGATTGTTGTAAGCACAGTTTTGTAGTAATCCTGTTATTGGTCGGAAGACTGTTGGGATTGTATCTGAACAAATAAAAATATATATATATATCGATCCCCGACAAATTTTAGACGTTGGGTAGAATTTTTTCATAATTTAAATTAATTTGCACCGAACTTTATTCTTAGCAAATTCTTTAATCAACTTTTCACAATCAAGTTTTACGCATAAAGAAGATTCGATCGCGAGTAAAGTTAATGCTGACGTTCGGTGTTCTGACGTCGTTGAATGAAAGTAATTTTTGATTCTTCGTAAACAAGAAAATGATCTTTCTGCAACATAGTTCGTCACTGCATAATCTTTAGAATTTCTAATGTTTTCCGATTTTTAAAAAATTTTATAAATTTAAACGTAATGCAGACTATAAAATTTTCGAAATTCAATGAAAATTATCAAACTTATAAAGATTTTTCTTAGTTTTTGATTGCTTTTTAAGTACATATTGCTCAATTGTAATGCGCATAAAAAAATTTGAGAAAATATTCACATGCATGCAGATTCGTCGAAATACATCTGTGGCTTCCAGCCATAACCGAGAAAGTCACACATGCCATAACGTTCAAAATTTTATCAGAATATCATGTAAACTGAGCCTTACGGCACAAGTGACTTTCTCGATTATAGCGGGAAGCCACAGACATATAATAATGAACACAATTTATAAATGATGGATGTTTCCTGGAATTATGTAAAAATTTCGATTCTTTTAGGTTATATAATTGACAATTTTTGGAATTTTTATTTGTTACGATTTTTGAAAATTTTTAATGTTTTGAATAACATCAAACCTATTATTCAAATGTTTTAAAATTTTATAAAATTTGTCAAACTCGTAAAGTTTTTTTTTATGATTTTTGAATATTTACCAAGTATTTCAAATTTTCGATGGAAATGTAAAAAATATTACAATGCATATTTGGAGAAATATAATAAGAAACACAATTTTTCAAAATAATATACATTTTCTTAAATTGTACATAATTTTAGATTATCTTAGATTTATTTTGAAATTTTCTATCATTTCCAATACATTCTGATTTTTTAAAATTTTCAGAATTTCTAAAGTAGTATTAACTACATAAATTTTCAAAACGTTATGAAAATTTGTCTAGCTCACAAAGATTCCTTCCGATTTCGTAATACTTTTCAAGTATGTGAAATTTTCAATGAAAATGTAAATTATATTACAATGCATATTTTGTAGAAATATAATAAGAAACACAAATTTACAAGATAATATACATTTTCTTCAATTGTTCATAATTTTTTATTTTCTTAGATTTATTGTGACATTTTTTATCATTTCCAATACATTCTGATTTTTCAAAATTTTCAAAACTTCTAAAGTAGTACTCACTACTCAAATTTTCAAAAATTTATGAAAATTTGTCCAGCTCACAAAGATTACTTCAGATTTTGTAATACTAATCGAGTATTTCAAATTTTTGTTAAAAATTCGAAAAAACACTATCGTGAATATTTAGAAAATAAAACTGTCAAAAATTATTTCATATTTTCTGAAATTGTGCTAATTTTGCAAATTTTCGTAAGTTATTCACAATTTCAAAAATCTACGAATTTTCGAAATTCCAAATTATTAAAAAACTATTAAGAAATTTTCAATGATTAAAAAAATTAGTCCAACGTAATAGGAATTTTCGTGATTTTTCACTATTTCAAGTTTCATAGTTTATTATTTTAAAATGTCGAAACATTATCATGCTCATTTCGAGAAAATACAATCATAACACCCCTCCTCCCCCAAAAAATGAAGCCATATACAACCCACCGGAAAATGTCACATTCTGCTGCCCCTGTATCTCACTTTTCTATTTTCATCAAATTGAGTTTTTCTTTTTTTTCCTGCCAATTCAAGTCTTATATTCTCTTTCCAAATCTGAATCGATTCCCGACACTTTCTTAAATATATGACCATGCATGCGCAAAACATTGTTTGTTCGTTTCGTTTTTTTTTTCACTTTCTTTATTTCAATCCCAAACATTTTCACTCTTCACTTTTTACTATATGCGTTATTAAATTCCGAAAGTTTCTCTCCCACCGAAAGGCGCCCCTAAAAATTTGCCGCCCTAGGCTTCGGCCTTTCCGGCCTATTGGTAAATCCAGCCCTGATGGCAGTATTCTAATAAATTTAACCGTTTGATGAAGCTTTGGTAGCTCTTGATATTGACAATCTATCAGCCAGAAACAGTCTTAAAAAACTTACAACTCTTTACAATATTGGCAATTCAACAATTCATAACAGTTTCAGCAGTTTCCAACTTCCACCTCTGCCTTGTATAAACGTCTCTTCAAGACTCGGAAACACTGTTCGCAACACCCACAATCGCGTCCACTTGCCATTGGCTTAATTTTTTTCGTTTCCCTGCTTTTTCATGGAAAACTCGCGACGTAAGAACAAAAGCAGATAACGTAATTTCTTGGGAACAAAGCTGCTCGGCAGCCGCTGCAATTACTGGGATCCTTGACAGATTTAGTCGCGCTCGTATAATCTCACTTCGTGCGCTTTTCCGAGGGAACTCGAGGGCTGCTTCTACAGGGATTTCGTTTATGCGACTCGCTGGCCCAACTCGCAATTCCCTGCAATAATCCGCAACCCGCAATTGATCATCTGAGCTCGGTGCACGCGCGGGCCCACCTTCGCTCCACTAATGGCCAACTAATCGAATTTTCCCCGCGTTATACATCGGGCGCGATCAAGCTCAACGTGAAACGAATTAACTGTTTGTCCCATAACTCGCATTAACTCCTCGACAACGAAGATTGAGGGTTATCGAGTCGTTTTGGACAACGTTTTTGTTGGTAACGGTGTGGTCGTCAAAACACTGTAAATATTTTTTCTACAAGGAGAAAAATCGAGAGTAAATCTCACCAAAAACGCACGAAAAATTACCAAACTGCTGAGAATCGCGGGATAAATTCCATGTTCGAGACAGAATGCTGAACGTCCAGTAAAAATGAACTGCCAGGGTGATGAAAATTACCAAACATTCGGCAAAAATTACATGCTTCGAAACCTGATTCATCCGATTCTTTGAATACTTTTTACTTCAAAATTAAAGAAGAATTTTTCGTCTTCGAAGGATTTTAAATGATGTGGTTTTGTATTTTGAATAATGAAACTCCATTAAGCAAATCGTTAGTGATTTAGAACCTTTAAAACCTATCTGAATAAAAATTTTATTTTTATAAACATTCGTTTCTGTAGAAATGATGGAAATTTTGATGCTAGAAATTGATGCTAGAATGAAAAGAGATACTTCGGTGTTGATTCTTCATTGGTAATTATCAGTAATGTTCCTTGATTCTTTTTCTTGTGTATGGTTTTCACTCATATTTAAAGGATTTCCACAATAATTCGGAATTGAGAAAAAATTTCATTCAGCCACCTAGCGAAGTTGAGTGAAAGTTTATATAGGGAAGCAAAGAAAACAAACGCACTTTTCGGCGACTATAAATAGAATTCCCCGGCGCGCACACCGACACAAACGCACGCTTATACGTATTGCATTTAAGAAAAAGTGAAGAGAAAGAATGTGAATACAGCCTTACGGCAAGAAATTTTTACCAAACGATCGGTACATATTCTTTTTTTTTGGAATAGTTCCTGTTGATATGCGGAATTATCCCACGTTTCTCAGCAGTTTGGTAATTTTTCGTGCGTTTTTAGTGAGATTTACTCTCGATTTTTCTCCATGTACAAAACATGAGAAATATGAGTATAGTACTTTTCATACAGTTGCGTAGGAAAGTTTTTCATATTTTCAATGTATTTTATACAGTTTTTGATAAAATTGTAGTGACAATACAAGAAATTTAGAGAAACTTTTTCTATCAAACTGTACAAAATGTGATCAAGTCATTTTTTTGCGACCATGTTAATAAATGAACTGTATATCCTTCGGGGATTTTTTCCACAAAAAATGTGTGAATTTTTTCTTCTAGAATTTAGTAAGAAGATTTTTTTAGTTTTTGTGGTATTTTTACAGTATTTTTAAGAATAACTAAATAAAATATGGTTGAAATATCACTGTGATGCAGAGATATTCTTTTACCACTCTATAAAAAGCAACTATCTCATATACTCGGAAAATCTATTATTCGTCATCTTTTATAACGACTATTGAAGTATGGTAACCATAGAAAAACTATAATGGTTTCCCTGTATAATGTGAGTAAATTACTTCTTACACAGTTGCATGCAAAATTTTGCATTGTTTTACAATATTTTATACATTTTTTTTCTAAAAATATAGTAGAAAGACAATAAATTTGAAGAAAATTTTTCCATGCAACTCTATAAGAAGTAACAATCTGATATTTTTGGGACCATAATATAAGTACATAAACTGTATAAACTTTGAGGATTTTTTCTACAAAAAATGTACGAATCTTTTCTTTCGAAAATGTTAAGAGGATTTTCGTAGTTTTGTGGTATTTTTGCCGTATTTTCAAGAAAAACTGTATAAAAAATGTTTGAATTATCACTGTTATAAAGATTTATTTCTTTACCACTGTATAAAAAGTAACTATCCTATATTTCGTAAAAAATTTTGAATAGTTTATCTTTTATAACTACTACATCAGTATGATAACCGAATAAAAATTATATAGTTATTTCTGTATAAATAAGTAAATTACTTCCTACACAGTTGCGTGCGAAATTTGTCATAGTTACACAATATTTTATACAGTTTTTTCTAAAATATAGTAAAAATACAATAAACTCAAAAGAAAATTTTTCTCTGTAACCGTATAATAAGTATGTAAATATCTGATATTTTTCGGGACCATGTAAATACATAAACTGTATAAACTTTGAGAATTTTTTCCACAAAATATGTCTAAACGTGTCAATTTCATGAGAGGAAATTCATAGTTTTTGTTATATTTTTACCGTATTTACAAGGAAAACTATCATATATGGTAGAAATATTATAACCATACAAAAATTCAGTCACGAAATATAAAAATGGATTTACCATGAAATATATAAACTGTCCTGGTTTTTCTACAAATTATAAGTAAAATTTCTCCTTTTACAGTTTCACGAAAAAATTTCTATATCTCCAGGTGTATTTTTTTGTTTTTGGAGAAACTGTATAAAACATGGTTAAAATATGCGTATAATATAGAAATATTCCTTAGTCACTGTATAAAAAGTTACTATCTTATATTTCGTAAAGAATTTACAATAGTTTTTTTTTTATAATTACTATAGAAATATGATAACCATAAAAACTATTGAGGTTTTCCTGTATAATGTGTGTAAATTACTTTTTATACAGTTGCATGCAAAATTTTTCATATTTTTCACAAGATTTTATACAGCTGTTCTGAAAATAAAGTAAAAATATTATAAAATGAAAGAAATTTTTTCCATGCAAATGTATAAAAAGTAATCATCTCGTATGTTTTAGCTTGATTGCTGTATTTTTTTTCCAGTGGAATATGAACTTTATCAATCCCAGTATTTTTCGACAAAATATGTTTATCTGTTTTTCTCTACAATTTAATGTGGTTTCTGTAATTTTTGTGGTATTTTCACCTTATTTCTAAGAAAAACTATAAAATATGTTGAAAAAGTTAGTAAGTAACGAGAATTCCAAAATTTTCTAGATTATACTGAAAATGTAGCAAACAGTTATGTTAAATAACGATATATGATAATCTGATTACTTTTACTGGGACCTAGTTTTTTCCAGCTAACTTTTTCAATTTTTTCAACATTTTCAACATCCCTTAATGTCATGATTTATAGTGATCCGCATTTTTGAGATTTTAATATTATACTCTTCATTCTCGTCAGATGCAGAACAGTCCCCAAATAAATGCATTTTTGAGAGCACTCTCTACTTCACAACATTGCCCTCGTTTTTCAAGATAATTTGTTGGCGGATGATGAAGTTGCGATAACATGTATTTTTTCCACGGTTGCCTCGCGTAAATGCAAATAAAGGCTATCTTTGTGACAGCTCTTTGTATGCGTTTGTGAAAAAGCGCCTCCATTTTCATATCAGTGACTTTCTGGAATAGTGCTCTCGTGGTTTTAGTTATTTTTAAAGAATGCGGTAATAATACGCCACTTTCAAAAATGGCTTTCAGTAGATTTTTATCTTTTTAATACACTTTTTTGCACCTGTTTCATATTCCAGAAAAATAATCATGATTATAATTTTTTTCAGAGTGATGTTTGTTCTACGAACTTCGTGATATGATTTGGCAAATAAATATGATGAATCTCCTGCTAAGAAATCAGTTTATTCGTTGAAAAAAAAGCCTTTACTTTGGAAACAGATTTTAGAAAAAGAAAAATGGCTTTATCAGGAAAACTCGTATTCCGTTTATCTTCATACAACAAGAAAATATCATAAATGATAAATCTTCTTTGTGATTCTAAAGATCTTTGAACAGGGCATAAACATTGCTTTTTTGGTTTTGAGTAAAAGAAGCAAAAAGTTTTGTGGCTTCGGTGACCCAGATCTTTGAATAATGCTGCAGCGTCGTTCGATTTTCGATCCCATCGAAACAGTTTAGGAAACTGTGTCTGCAAAAACCGATCAGCGGAGTCAAATAAACAGAGAGAAGGTTTTCCCAGGTTTCGAGGCCACGCAATTTTATTTGCACTCTCGTAAATTCGCGAGTTCAAAGTCTGACGTCTTCAATATCCAAAGTATAGAGTTTGAGGATATTATGAGAGACATTAAAATTAAAAGCTTTGAGAACTTGAAATTTTGGTGCGGATAATTTTTTTGTTGTTATAATAAAAATTTGCATAGAGGAGAGTCATAGAAATATATTCAAGGTAAATACTTAGAATTAAAAATTTTATAAATTACATGTTTTTTTTCTCATGCAAAAACTTGTAGGCTGTTTTAAATTTATATCGTGAAAATAAAAATTTATTAACGTGGAAATTGCACTACGTATTTTCATAGAATTTTTTTCGATTTTCGAGTAGATCTTTAGAATTTTGAAACTTTTATAGATGAATAGAAAAATTTCTTTATTTCAATGTACTAGTATAAAAAGTTGGATGAATTCTTGTTACTTTTAGATATTTTTATAAAAATATAACTCTTTCAAGTTTAAGAATAATATCAACGACTTTCAAACATTTGTGTCTAAATACAAAAATCCAAACCTCACAATACAAAATTAGGCAATGACGTATCGTGTTGATTAAAACTTCTTTATGCTTTAAAAAATTTGGAATGTAAATAGAAAATGAAATCTACTTTAGAAGTCATTTTGAAGATTTTATAAATTATCCAAATTTTTTCACAATGTTCAAAATAAACAATATTTACAGATATCGATCGGAATCCATGATTGAATCTTTAAAAATTAAAAAAATCGCTTATTGTTATTCAGGCAGATCGAAAAATCATAGTACAAAAACATTTATTTCTTTTAAAGATCACTTAGATATCATAAATATTTTTCGATCTAATATTTACTGGCTACTATTTAGTTAAAATATTTATAATTCGGAATTTAGTATGTCTAATCACTAAAAAGAATAAAATTAAGTATTCTTCAGAAACTCACTGATTTTCATACCTTACGACAGCGATATTGTTAAAATTTCCTGCAGTAATAATTCCAGACATTATTTCGAAAATACGAAAATATTTTTTCAAAACTTCTTAGCATATCGGAAAATGATCTCAGATTATTTGAATAAGAAAAATTGTCTTGAACAACTAGTGTTCCATAAACATTTTTAAAACATTTATTTATAAAGAAAGGTATCTTAAATTTTTTGGAATACTTTTACTTGTTTTTTCATAATAATTTCGTATCTCCGTCTAACTTTTTTGAAGATTCGACAGTATTGAATTTTTTTTTTTCCTTATGTTATATGAAAAGATTCCTGAACATTATTTAAATATTCAGGAATCTACTGCATGCAGAAAATCTAAAATCATAAGTTACGATTAGTCTGAACAATTTCTTTGACGCGACACTACGCTGTGTTAAAATGTTGTACCTGTCATTTACTGGAAAGACATTCAGCGTTGTTCAAATGTTAAGTTTTTAAAAGTGAGGATGTTATAATTATCATTGGTATGTAGTTGTGATAGCGATTGTTTAAATTTTATTGTAAAAAGAAAGAATCTAAGATGTGTATATTTTCGTAGAAAAAATGGTCTTGAAAATGATCGCGCACTAGTGACCGAAACGTTGACCGAAATAAAGAAAAATTCTGACTGGGAGAACGAGCAATAGTTTTTTGAAGTTTCTATCATTATATAAATGTTTTTCATAGTTTTCTATGCATTTGTAGAAATATTATTTTTTCTGTCAATGTTACAGAAACTTCTTGATCTGCTACAACGTCCAAAATGTTTTCAACGTACAACCTGATTTTAGGAAAAAATCATCAAATAATTCCACGATGAAAACAACATTGATAAATTCTTTCCATAAAATCACGTACGAATTTCTTGTAATGAAGGTTGTTTTCTTATGTGAAATTGAAAGGAAATTATGAAAGGATTATGATGTGATAAAAATAACAAAAACAATCGCATCACAGTTTTGAGAGTTTTTTTATGGGTGAAATCATGTACCTGAATAACATTTTGGATGAAATGAGAATGTAATGGTCTGTTTTTTTACGGGAAGGAGGAACGATAAAAATTTTTTTATTGCTAACTTTTTCAAGCAAGCGTTGTTACGTGAGCTCTAGAATTTGTGTGTTTTCTTGATAAGTTTTTTCGAAAACTTCATAAAACCTAATGATAATTTACAAAGTGATGCATAGTTGAATTTTTGTATGCCCGTTATAATAACCGGCGTTGGATCCCATTTTTTTTCATGATGATTTTTTCGGATCGAATTAGCTACAAAATAAAAGTTAAAAGGAAAACAAGAAGAAAATTAAGTTTCATTTTCTTCTCCGTGTAAGAAAAATTTGATGAGAATTTGAAAAACTTTTGAAATATTCCGCGAAAAATTTTTCGAGGTGGATTCTTCTATGGGCATCAAAATAGTGTTATATCGTGTTAAATAAGTTAATCTCTGAGGTGCACTATAAAAAACAGAAATAAACCAATAAAAATTATATGAAAAAAAAAGAAAACATAATCCAGTTACTCGAAAACTACTAAAAGTATATAGATTCTTTAATAAAAATCCCAAATCACTAAATAAATGATTAGTACCCTATGACCCAAAGACCGTAAATTTTTCTATCTAAAAAAGTAATACCTACAAAAATTTTTCGACAGTGATAAAAATCCGAAAGACAACTCACATGTAAGAGACATCGTAATAAAAAACCCCTCTAGGAATTTTTTTCCATGAACGCCCCTCTCTGTATAAAATCATTCAATGTCGAAAAAAACTGAGTATGAACTGAAATGAACCGGTCGTTGATCCTTCTTTCGGAAAATACGTCTTCAAGAAGCATGACCTATTGAAGAAAAAAGCAGGATCGAGGGAAAAAGCTGACCGCGTTGGAGATTGCCCTCGCTATCGTACGTAATACGTACCTACACGCAGTCCCAACTTCCATTAAAGGGGATGTACCGCCTAGTCACTCTCGACTACTGTTCACTATCTCTCACTACTTCTTCCTACATTTCAAACCTGTAGCAAAAAATACCCGAGAAATCTGAAAAAAAAAAACATCTCCATCATAGATGAACAAATTCATGACCTGTGAAATATGAAATAGCACGAAATAATCCTCGTAAGTGGTTTTTCAACTATTGTAACCTACGGATTCGAAATCAAGATCAAAAACACGACCAAGTTGAACCTGAGAAAAACGAAGGCAAACTTTCATGACTTTCTGTTCCTAAATTGAATGAACACTTGGAAAAATTCGATTATTGAAAAGACTATATCAAATGGTAATTTTCTTTCCTCCCAGTTGAAAAAAATGCATTACATTACTTGCGTTTGCTAATTATCACGGTTAGTTTTCCGCAAAAGTATACATATCGTAAAATCCATAAATCACGTTTTGACAAATGGCACAAGGTATGGGAAGAGTACAAAACAAGCAGGGAACCCGACAAATGGATATTAGTAAGGTAAATAAGGTTGTTTACAGCCGTAAAAATTCATCATATTTACGAACTTTGGTGCTGAGTTTCAGAAAAATCACGAGTTTACCATTAATTTGGCTTAGACCCATCGATTCGTAATTTTATTCCGCAAAAAATGACATATTAAAAATATTATTTAAAATCATTTATATTCAAAGTGAAAGTTACTTTACATTTATAATACAATTTAATTCCTACCACAATCTGCTGTACATAATATATATTCACGGCTTTTTGAATTCTGGCGCATTTCTGACCCAGATCGTCTTTTGTTTTTTGTTTCGATTTTCATTCTATGTGTCAATACGCGTTGAAAATTGTTTTTGAGTGTTGAAAGCTCACCAAACGTTTGAAAAATGTCTTTTATTTAGTAGATAAATAGCTATTATAGCGATGCTGTAAATTTGTAGATTTGACGTCGTTTCCAAAAAAACAAGCATTATATCAAGGGCATTGCAAATGAATAAACAGGAAAAACAGAGCATTTTCAGGCCAAATCCTCGTGAGTTAATTAATTTATTGATGCACAATATTTATCATGTAAAACTTTATCAAGCCGATATCAAAAAAATGTACCAAGAATATCTAGTATATAATTTTCAAGTATTTGTTAGAAATGTTCTTTCTAGAACGTTTTTTTAATTAACGTCTTTATAAGGAAAACTTGGACAAACGAATATTTTTGAGAATATTAATGGCATATTTTTATCATATTTTGCGTTACTAGAGCTTGTATCATTTTGAGAATGTTGAAAATTGCCGTGTATTTCGCGCCCAAATCGCACATGCACAATGTGGCTGATTTTTCGCCACTGTGGGTTATCAATAGTTTAAATGAGATTCAGAATAAAACCTAGTTCAGGCGTAAAATCCATAAAATCGATAATAATTGCCATTTTTATGGCGTAAAGTTGGTTGAAAATGAGCTTAGTTTGAACCGATGAGAACCGAATTATCCTCGATTTATTTGGTCCAAAGTTCGATTCTAACTCCGACTCGGGTCATGCACGGAAAATACATATATTATTCAAAAAATGAAATATTTCAAAAAGTAAAAGCCTCAACTTATGTGAAATAATCATCGATCAATTCGAATAAACTTATTAACTTTTCCGACATCAGAACTTTCCCCCTCATGAGAAATTTCGTTGCAACTTCCCTGTATCTCTCCCTTATCGAGACTTTTTATCAAATGAGATGTACATAATACAATTATGTAACATAATACAGCCCATAATCTACGATTACACGATTTATCTTTATCGAGTAACTTTTCGTTGATGCAGAAATAGGGGAAGCTCTTTATCTTACATCTTTTCCTATCTCCCCGCATCATCGCCTGCAATCTGCGCTGGCTTTCATTTCCAACGAGATGCTCTCATTCGAGTTCATTCGATTCCATGTTCCCATGGCCAAAAAAATTTCCGAGCACGCTCGGTTTTTTTACCCCTCGAATTTGGACACTCATGGTATTACTTACATCAGTGAAATACAGTTTTTTGGGATTACACGGAAGAACTTTAACGAGTATTCGGGGCTAAGCTCGATATTTAAGGTTTTCCATTTAAGATGAAAATCTGAAGCCACCGATTACCATAAGAAAGTTTTCTTAATTCCAGCAAGTTTCGGTATCAGTGTTATATTGAAGAATGATGGAGAAATTAATAAGTTTGATACTTCGGTCGTCCAAGGCTTTCGACAAACTTGGAAAGTAAACCGAGGAAAAGATTGATTGAAAGACAACAATCGGGAAGATCAGTTGAAGAAAATGATTACTGTTTTCCTAAGGGTATGAGATATGGAAGTCTCCAAAACGGCGATAACTCAGATTTATAAAATTGATGGGGAGAAGGGGGAGGGAAAAAGTCGTTAAAGTTTTTTCGATGATGGTCGATCTTAATTTTCGATGAAACTGGGGTATTAATGTTTTGTTCTTAGGAATGGGACGTGTGATTTTTCATATAAGTAAAAAATAAAATAAGAGCAAGAAATCTTTTAAGTAGGTACTAAAAATGTATAGAATATTAAATATATAAAGTTCTGAAAGATTAAAATTCGAAATAAAATTTAAATTTAAATTCAAATAATGGAAATCTATATAACTTTCTATTCTAGAGCATCGAACACCAGAATCTGATATGATTGTGAAGAAATATCAAAAAAATATTAAAATCGTAAAAAACTGTAAAAGTATGAAAAATACCATAAAATGAATAAAGAAACAAGGAATCTATAAAATATATAAAGGTTATGCAAATAAAATTTTCTAAAAATCCATAAAATACTTTATGCCTTCAAAACTTTGAATTTTTAAGCATTGAATTCCAGATAAAATTAAAAAAAACACACGCACATACCAAAAACTTGACGAAAATGAACAAATACCAACTGTAAAAATATAAAAAATACTTCCTTAAAACAAAACAAAAACAGAATGTGTAAAATACTCAAAATCAATACAAGTATTACTTTCTGTAAAATGCATGAAATATTAAAAATCTATAAAACTTCAAAATATGCAATATTGAATCATAAAAAGTAATCAATCATAATACTTACAAGTGTATTAAATTATAAAAATAATAAAAAATTGTGAATAATTCTACTTCTACAAGTACTAGTTAAAATAAATGAAGACACTGTTTTCTAAAAAATCCATCAAAATACTGAAAACTCACTCAACTTTTCATTCTGGAAATAAAATTCTAGAAATCTTTGTAGCAGTACAGAAAAGTACTAGAAATATTTTTTAATGCTCAAAAAATACTCGACATGTTTATATTAATTACATTTGAGAGCATTATTTATTATTTAAATTTGTATTTAAATTATTTTGCATTATTTATAATATTATTAAACAAATTTTTAAGAATTGTCCAATATCTTACATTAATCATTATTGAAACTTTGCGAATTCCCAATGTTATGAACAATATATCATAAATTCTTCGAAAAATTCTACTGTACATCGCTGATTCAAGAAAATTAGTTTTTTTAACAAAGTGCAAAAAAATTTATTTGAAAATGCTGATAACATTGTTCACAATAAAAGAAATGTTTCAAAGGTTTTTGCTAAAATGGAAATCTTGAGTTACTAATAAATAAACTTCGAAAGAATTTCAAAAATTGAGTTCGATTTTTTTAATTGATAGTGCAAATAATTTCTATGACCATTTTGGCATTTTTCTCTCGAGGAAAATAATTGGACGAAATACCAAAAATAGTTATATTCAAAAAACAAGAAATATGTAAAATATTGAAAATCTATGCAAAAACAACTTTGTAAAAAATTTGTAAAGATATAGAATATGTTTAAAAATTTGAAATTGAGAGTATGTAACTCTAGATTGAAATCAATAAAAATACTAACAAATCAACCAGATTGTATAAAATGCTGAAAAAAATATAAATAACAAAAATATTATTGAAATACTTCAAATCTGTGAAGACACTGTTTTTCTGAAAAATCAGTAAAAATACTAAAATCTTCTTTAAAATTCTGGGAATGGAATTCTAATTGGTAGCTTTACAGAGAAAAATAGAAATCTATGAAAATACTAGAAAAGTACTGTACAAACGTGCATAATTTACATTCAACAACATACTTAAATATTCATATTCATATTTTATATAAAATTTTTGAAAATCATAATGGATTAGGTAAAATAATTTTATAACATTTATATTTATGAATATATTTTCATAACATTTCCAACGTATTTAATAATCGTTATAGAAACTTTGGAAATCCCTAAATCATCAGAAATACACTGCAATTCTTCAAAAAATCCTATTTTTCATTGATTTTCAATCCAAGTACAAAAATTTTAGTGAAAATTGCTCATTACACAGAGTTAAAAAGAATACTGGAAAAATTTTGGCGAAAATAAATATCTTGGGTCACCAATAAAGAACCACCGAAAGGATTTTTAAAGTTGAGCTCAATTTTCTAGTATAACAAAAATTAAAAACATCATGCCATGATTTATAGAAAAAAAAAAACATTTCCATAATTTTTCTCAAGGAAAAATAACAATCTTCAGAGTAACTTTTGGCTCGAGTTTAATTTCTTGGCTCTCTGCCACGAAGAGAATGATGAAATATTACAAGGAATCGAATCGTAGTTGGAAGTAAATGACAAACATATTTTTTTCCTATAAAAAATATTGCTGAAAAGATTGTCTCTCGTCGATTACGTCATAGTGAACGTACAGCAAAAAAATCTTTTTTTTCACTTATTCCTGTAAATAATTCGAAAAATGAAACAAAACGTTTCAATCCTTTTGAAATCTGTTTATAAATAACCCAAGGTATCCATTTGCATAAAAATTTATTTCTCTTTCTCCATTATTTTCCGTGCTTTTCCTCGTTAATTTTTCCATTTTTCTACCTCCTTTGTCGCGCACAGTTCCAAGATTTCGCGGGAGAGCTCTTACAAATGACTCCTTGTGAAGTATGTCAAAAGTGTCGAAGGACTAATTTCGTCAAGTTTGCGATTGTTTTCCGACTTTTCCGCTGCACTCCAATTTACAATTAAAGCAAAGTAGCGAACTTTCAATGGATACACAAACTCTCTTCTATAGTCTCGCGCAGAGCTTGTTACGAAATGCAGCCTGCTAGGCTGGAGTTGACAAGCTGCCAGGTCATGTCCTAATACGTTTTTAGTCCACTGCCAGGTCGGCAAAATATTACACTTGCCACGAAAAAATATGCTCACACGTACTATCCTTCGCTCCGTGAAAAAAAGATCGTATTTTTTACTTCGTCTCTCAGGCGCGTTGGCAGAGGGGGTTTTTAGGGATTCGACCCCTCTCAAAATTCTGATAAAATCAATCAATATTTCATGTAAAAAGTATGTACAATAAACACGTAAAAAGTTACATCGAAAAACAACAAAAATACAAGTTACAAAATAATGCATGAATACGTTAGCGGTATTCGTTTAGTAGAAAAGTAAAAATAATCAAAACGTAAGAATACGTAGAAAATATGAGTCAGAAAAATTGTTGGAACCCAGTGGATAATCAAGAAAAATAAGAATCTACAAAAATGCTAAAAATTTAAAAAACTTTGAATCTTAAATCATCGAATTCTAGTAATCTTTATGGAATTCACATAAGATATTAAAAATCTTTCGATTTTTACAAACTCAAAAAGAATAATAAAATTAATTCAATTGTATGAAAAACTGTTTTCTGAAAAATCTCGACAAATGCCTCTACGATCTAAATTTTGGGAATTAAGAGCATCAAATTCCAAGTATACTAAAAATTTGTAAAAATTATAGAAAACGAGTTGCTGTATAGTTTACTGAAAATCTTTCGATGTATAAAAATTATGCAGCAATAATTTTCTTAGAAATTCGTAAAACTTTCTGTCCTGGAGCATAATTATTAATATTATACTATAACTACATATAATTTCAGAAATTATTCTAAAAATTCATGCAGAAAACAATAAAAATACATCCGATTCAATTGATACATTTTGATTGTATAAAAACAAAAAAAATATGAAATAAAATTATTGAAAATCTTCATAAAAGAAACTGTCGTCTAAAAAATCAATTCCAATACTAAAAATCGTTGAAAATGTCAATACTATAGCATCAATTCCTAAAAATTTATTGAGTGATTAAAAGAAATATCAGAAATATATATAAAAAAACCAGAAAATACTACAAAATTTGATGAGTAATATATAAATGAGTAAATAATATGAATGTATGATGCACTTTTTACATATCTGTGTGGTTCGAATTCGCTCAAAAATCAATTAAACCATATGAATTTTTTTGAAGTTTGATTCCTAGAGCATCGAATTTTAGAAAGCTTTATAGAAACCCATATTACTTGATATCAAATAATCAAAGTGGTATAAATACAAAAATCGTTAGTAGAAAAAATTGACACCTCAGTTACTAATTGAAAATCACTCAAATTGAATTCCATTATTTGCGAAAATGAAAAATGTGCAACTCTGATTCCAAAAGTTGTGTAACTTCCAAATTCCGAAATGTCAAATATTTCAAAATCGCTCTCTTGTAACCATATTGTCAAAGATGGCAAATTACGAAATCCCGAAGAAAAAATATTTTTCAGAAAAACCCCTCCCGAAATTTTTTTCTGCCTACACCTCTGTCGTCTCTCCAAACTCTCGTTTGTCATTTCCGAAACAGGGGCTCTTTTCAATGAGAAAGACGGCCATTTCCGCTTTTTTTCACCGTCTCGAGTATGTCATTTTTCTTGCTTATTTCTCGAGGAAAAATACTGGATCACTAAATTTCACATTGCTTGTTACCAAGATTTTTTTATAGATTATCATTGGATTTTGGGTACCTGTGATTTTTTGAATACCCAAATTCGAAATGACTAGAATTGAAAAAAAATTTCTTTATAGAAAAATAACAAACCCTTATCCATTTTTTCTAACCAAATCTACAAAATTTCAACGAGTTCGTGGCGCCCTGAGATTTGATATAGAAAAAAAAATACTGTTCATTCAGTGCAAAATACGAGTCCAATTACTTTTCTCGCATGTGCTGAATAAGTAGCATCCATGGGTTTTATACGTTCCCACTTGAAACTCGATTTCTACCTCTGGCGTTTGTATGACCGAGCAAGCAAATTCCGGAAAATGTGCTTCCCCATCAATTTACGCCGAATCTACATATCGCGTCAAAGCAAAAACTCGACCGACATTTTTTCCTCCTTTTTTCCTTGTTTTTCAGCCGGAACAATCAACTATTTCGCGTATGTGGCACGATTTCATTCCATTTCCTTACTTCAGAATTACGTCTCTACTTCCTTCACTTTTCTCTTCTACATATACGTCAAACACAGCTATTTCTGCAAGGAAAAAGTTGTGTCATCGAAAAACTTGGGCCGGCTGTTTTTGCACCAGATAACTTTCAACTTGGCTGAAATTGGCTTGTACGAAGAATTCTTACAGCCAGGTGTAATTTACATTTATAGATTCCCATTTCTAGATTTCATCTTGATTCAATCATACATTTCTTTCTTCTTTCTATAAAAAATCCATTCTTCATTTGACACCAACTTCCATCACGACTCTTGTCTCCCTCGATGGCAAAACAAGACGATGAATAAACAATAATACGTCCCTTTCCTGCAACATATATACGTATATACATTTATTCCCAACTGTTGAAATCAAAGACGCTTCCATTTTCTATTCGCCAGATTTTCGTTTAAATAAGAAAAGTTTTATTGCAATAAGATTGTATTGCCCCTTGAAAGTTGATCCTGAACCTTCAGTTTCTCGGTCTTTCAACATCTTGTTCGCTTGATTTTTCACTTATTATCCCTATGGCAAGGGCCACGTGCGTGCACAAAGGGAATCGCAACTCGAGTCGCTTCAATTGAATATTGAAAAACGAGGATACACGAGAGTTTCCAGTCTATGAAAACGACAGGCTAGTGGTGAACGCGTTCTATTGATGAATCGATTGTTTTTTGGGTTCGGATATCGTGTCATCGAGGGAGAAGAGATGGAATATACGTCATGACTATTGATGAAGACTCGAATGTATGGAAATCCATGCGTGAATCCTATCGCAAGGATGAACTCCAAATTTTTCGCTCGAACGAACTTTACCTTCAGTTTTTTTCATACCAATTCTGGCGAATTTTATCTGGAATTCATACAGTGATCCCCATCTTCCAAAAGAAACTAAGAAGCATACAATACTGGGGGTGAAATTCCAATATAATTCAGAGTTTAATTAATGGAGGAATTTTTAATGTTCGTCAGGGAGGTATTGAAAAATATTTGATAAAGGTAAACACAAATATTGGAATATTTTTTTATATTCGAAGCGAGATCAAAAAAACTGTGATTAACTTTGAGATCTCGTGAAATGAGTTTTTGCGTACATATATGGAATGATGTTCGTGGATTTTGCTCTGATAAAGACGACAGGTCAAACTTAAACTGGATTCTCTTTACCTTAGCTAACCGCATAATTATCTACTGTGTTTGTTCGACGTTAATTCCGTGCTTGCTGGAATTGCTTGCTTACTTGCAGCTACAATCAGTGCTGTAACCAAAGCTGAATCCATTTTGCAGAAGGGGCTAAAAAGGTGCTTAGAGAAAATCAAGGGATATAGGGAAAAATCAATACTAAAATTGCTACTAACAGTCGGTTAATGTACTATGATTTGAATGAAATTTTGCTGTAATAAAGATTGTTATTTTATTGTTTGGGTAATTTCTAAAGTAACTTGAAAATTGTAAAAGAACTATAATGTGTGATGTGAATTCATCTACACGAATGTAAATTTACAACGTCTAGTAAAAAAAAATGCTTTTCTCGTAACATTTTTCACATTTTAATATTTTTATCAAGTTTAAAAAACATATTTCATTCTAAAGATTATCAATAATTTTAAGAATTCTAAAAAAATTTTTAGGTCGGATTTTTTTAGAAACTTTGCAGATTGCGTTGATTATTATGTAAGAATGAAAATCAAATTTATTTCTTTTTTTCATGAAATTCTGAAGAACTTGAAAAGTATCAAAAATTAGAAGACTTTTAACAGCTATCAATACATTTAAGTTTTTATTCGTGTGAATTGTGTCTAAGATTTTGAAAATTTTGAAAAATCTAAAAACGATAAACTGTTAAAGAATGACGATAGTTCTGGAAAATTCGAAATGTTTGTAGGTTTAGAAAAATGGTCTTAAACTTTCAGAACTGTTCTCAAGATAATTTTTCCGAAATATGCATGGTAATATTTTCTCAAATTGAAATAAAAATCTAAAAAACTTGACGAGTGTTAAAAATAAAAAAAAAACTTGAAATTTGTAAAAATTAATATAAAATAAGGATTGCTTTATTAAATTATGTTTCAAAACTCTAAAATTTTGAAAGTCAATAACTACAGAACAATTTTGATGAAGAATGTTGATAGTTCTGGATAATTAGAAATATTTGTAGGTATCAAAAAATGTTAATAAACTTTCGAGACGTTTTTCAATCATATTTTTCGATAATATGTGCATTGTAATGTTTTTTTCAAATTTTAATGAAAATCTGGAAAACTGGAAATGTGTTGGAAAATTAGAAAAATCAAAAAAGCTTTCTATAAAATTTCTATAAAATAAGGATAGTTTTAAAATGGGTATGTTTTCAATCTCGGAAATTTAGAAAAATGAAAGAAAAAATACATCGAAAATTATAAGCAGTGTTAACAATTCAGAAGAATTCAAAAACATATTTATACTTTCAGGAAATGTTTGACCCTTATAAAAATGGTGTTAATGATCATTTTTGGCAAATATTGTCAAATATGAATGAAATTTTTGAAAAAGATTTATGATAATCTGAAAAGTTTCAAAAGTATGAAACCTTTCCTTGAATACATAAAAATTACCTTTGAGTATTGAGGAAAATTAATAAAATATTAGAGATTACAAAGTGTACTAATAACTATAAAAAAATTTTGAAATTTTGTGAAATTTTGAAGAATGATAAGATTTGTAGATTATATTTTACATTACATTTGTATGAGATATGCACAACATATTTTTTTAAACTCTTATAAAAATCTGAAAAACTTCGAAACTATTGAAAAATCGCGAAAAATCCTTATAAGAGAGACGAATTTTCATGAATTCCAAAAAGTTTTAACAAATTTGTCGTGTCTATCAAATTTTGATACTTTCAAAAAATTTTAAAACATTGAAAATTCCAAAGATTATCAATAATAATTCAAAAAAATTATAAAAATGTTTCACATTTAATAGAATGTTCAACAAATTCGTAGGTTGTGTTATTCATCAAGGTTCTCAGAAAAATTTATGATCATGTTTATTCGTCATCAATTGAAAATCTAAAAAAATTGAAAAGTATAAAAAAAAGGAAAAATCTAGATGAGTTGGACAAACATTGATGAATATTCGAAGGTTTTAAAATGCGTGTATTTTATTAAAATTTCAGAGTCGTTATAAACATTTTTTATTGTTATGATTGTAAATTATTCCTAAAAATTCGAAAAATATGTTGAATTTCAAATAATGTTCATGAATTTCGTTAATTGCAGAATATTGCAGAATATCTTTGAAAAAGCGTAAAACAACTTAAATTGTGTACATTATTTTAATTTTTTAAAGAAAAAATGCTTCATCTTCTTTAAAATGTTAATGAATTCTGTGATCTACATGAAATGTTTTTGTATCATATATTTAAGAGTAATCAAACCCAACTACCACAGAATTTACGATTCAGCAATTCTGTATTTAACGATTTTAAAATCTGAAATTCCACAAACAAGAAAATGAATCTTCGAATATTACACTAAAAAAAAAAGAGTAATTATACGTTTTTCGTAGTACGAATTCGAGGTTGAAAACAAAAAAATGTTCCCCCAAAAAAATAAACCCAACTTTTGATTTCGAAATATCAGACCTTTGATCAATCCAAAAAAATCTCAAATTCTCAAAAACTTATTTATATCCCTCATTTCGATTACCAGATGTTTTAGAAACGAACAATTTTTCAATAAATATTTCCCTCACTCAGCCCAAGGTTTCATTTATCATCAGCAGTTTCCCCTTATTCACAAAAATTGCCAAGCAAATGTCCAATTAAACCATCATTCAGAAAACTGAATCAAGAAAGTTCCGAAGGCGTCAGTTCTCGAGGTTTTTCCAGCGTTGAAACTTTCCACAATATTCTTCTTCATTATACTTCCCTCTGTTATAAAAACAAAGAAACTTTCTCGAAACAACGTTATATCGAGTTGGCTGATACGAGTTTCTATAATCAACTTTATCGGGAGTTTTTGCGTCACAGTTATCGGCACCTCAATTTTCCATCATTCCCGGTTGCGTTTTCTTTATACAATGCACATAACATATTATGAAACGGTCCATCTCGTGGGCTGCTGCACTTGCGAAAAAAATTCAATAAAACAGCTTCGAAGATCGAAAAAGCTCGGCTGTTGCTATATTTGGCCATGGAGTGCATATAAAAGTGTGTGCACACTGTATAGTGTGTACTGTCATTCGCGTATTTTCGGCTCTCACGTAGAACGAACGTCACTCGTGATTTTTGCGTATTTCGCAGAGTGGGGAAAGCTTTTTCTAAGCGTCGATTCAAGTTTTGACAAGGTAGAAATTCTAAGTAAAAATGGATTTACATAGTCTGAATTTTCTAGTGATTTCTAAC
Source organism: Platygaster robiniae (assembly GCA_028476575.1). Taxonomy (NCBI): domain Eukaryota; kingdom Metazoa; phylum Arthropoda; class Insecta; order Hymenoptera; family Platygastridae; genus Platygaster; species Platygaster robiniae. The sequence continues at coordinate 2,531,872 of CM052022.1, forward strand.
TGGGGGGGGGGGGGTTTAGGGATAGAACCCCCCCGCCCCCAAAGAGATTTCTCAAACGATTTCGATGGAATGCTCATATTATCGGTTTTTACGTTTTAATATAAATTTTGATATCTTGCATTGCATGATATTTTTAAGAAAACAGCGTCTGAATAGACTTTTATTTCTTTTTTGTATTTTTCGTATGTATCTTCTACGATTTGAAGGATTGTTCGGTATTTCTGAAACTATTCGTATTTTTCCAGATCTGTAAAACGTTACAGGATTTTCTAGTATTTTTATATATTTCTAGCATTTTCATTTGAATTGTTTTAGATTTCGAGAATTTGGAACTGTAAAATTGGGAATTCATTAAATTTTACGTGTTCAAAGGATTTTTCAGAAAACAGTGTCTCAATATATATTCATTTTTTCTATTATTTTTCAAATTTTTTCAGTTTTTCTACGATTTGAAGGATTGTTCGGTATTTCTGAAACTATTCGTATTTTTTAGTGTGCATAAAATGTTGCAGGATTTTTTAGTATTTTTGTATACTTTAAGCATTGTCATATAAATTTTTATACATGAATTTTGAGAATTTCGAGCTTTAAAGTGTCAAGATCAATAAATTTTTCATGTTCCAAAAGAATTTTTCAGTAAACAGGTGTCATTAATATTTCTTTCAGTATCCTTTGTATTTTATCAGTTTTTCTACGATTTGAAGGATTTTTTAGTTGTTTTGTATATTTCTGTGTAAATTATTGGATTGGATGGTCTCGTTTTGAAAGTTGTATAGATTTTTAATATTGATTCCAAATATGTAATTGTATTTTTTTTAAAACAAATTTTCTTTTCGTATTTCCTAGTATTTATAGAATTTTGGAAAATTTAAAGGTTTTTCCAAAGATCTCTTTGAATCTTTGAATTTCAAGAATCAGATTTCCTAGAATTGAAAGTTTGAAATATTTGCAGTATTTTGATCGATTTTGCAGAAAACAGTTTTTTTATAGATTTAGAGTGCCCTCAATATTTTTTTTTATTCTTAACAGATTTTTAGAATTTTAACATTTTTCTAGTATTTTTATGGTTTTCCGTACACATATATTATTAGAATTCACTGCTTGAGAAATCGGAGTTTCTTGCTTTCTGGAATTACAGATATTTTCAAGGAATCTAATAGCTTTTTAAAAAACAGTAAATAATGTCTAGTATTTTTCGATTTTTCTTTTTTCTTTTGTATTCATAAAATAACGCCAGGTTTTTAGCATGATCTATAGATTTTAGGGATCCTGCTATGGATTTGAAGAACTAAGGTTTCCAGTATTTTCATGTATTTATATGCAGATGTATAAAATTTTTTGCTATAATTGATAAAATTTGTAATAAAAAGTGAAAAAGCATACTCTTTGTCGATATTTGTAGATGAACTACTAATATATCACTCCGTTTCATCTAAAATTTATGAATTATACAATTTTTATATGAATATAAGGAAGTTGAAAAATTTCTAATATCTAAGTTTCAAAAAATTTCTCAAAAAGTTACAAATCGTTCCAAAAACTTGATGAGACAGATGCCATAACTCCACCATTTGTTGATATTTAATTCATCAAATAATGTTTGCATAATAAAGTTGGCAATATTATATCGCAGTAATATAACTTTCATGTAATAAAATGATGTGCTCTGTACATTATAAAATAATCGAAACCGTCCTCGAAAAAATTGTATACCCCTTTAAATCATAAAATATGTGTACAGGGTAGTTATAAAAAGTGTTTCTTTTTCATTTATTATGCATTCGTTGTACATCCAAATGTGAAAAAGAAAGAATAAAAGTGTTTTTCGCAATGGTGTATCTGGAATTGTTGAGTTTCTTGTGTTAAATTCGTTGGAAACATAACAAAGATTCAATATATAAAGTAGAAGTTGTTGAAAACAAATGATGTTTTGATATTGCCTTATATCTTTGATTATTTATTGATTGATTAATTTATTTATGTACTTATTTAATCTACATCTATAATCTGTATCACTATGAATGGACTATCTACCGTCAAAAAGAATCCATTTCATTCAAGGTATCTTATAGCACCATCATAAGGAATCGAAATCCTTGAAAACCTTGTAAGGAAATTCCAATTCCTCATGCAGAAATTTGAATTCTTTATAAAGAATCTTCAAAGTCACCTTAAAAGGAGCTCACGTCCTTATAAGAGGTTTCTCTAAGGTTGCCTTACGCTGAATCAACAGTCTTCCGAGTTTTTCCAATCTTCAGGGTTACTAGGGCTTGATCACCAAGAGATTGATGACCACTGTTTTTTGTACCTCTGGCACCGTATTCCTGACAAAAAAGGGAATAACAAAACCTGCAGATATACATGATCACGGCAAGAGGCATTCGCAAACTTGAACACCAAGATTCAACGCACGCCCCGGAAAAACCGGGAAATTCAATTTCCCCGCAACGATGGCCAATTTATTATTGCCGTTCTTTATCCGCGTCGTTATTGCGCGCGTTTAAAAGATCCGGCAGATTTTTTTCCACGCCGATGCGAGCTTTTCGCGAACGTTTTTCCGGGCGTTATTGCGCGCCTTTTTTTTTCAATTGGGAGGTAGGGTGATACATCCGAAGGCGACCTTTCGTCCAGGCCTATAAATCAGGAGTCCAGAAGGGTGCTGCTTATTTCTGCTCCTCTGCTGCAGAGCTATCGATCCCAGGGAGTCAAGACCGATTGATTTACGTCGGGATCCATCCCTCGATCCGCAACGCCAATTCCCAATTTTTGTGCTATAAATTTTGGCCAAGCCGCGGAATTAACGCTCGTGCAACTTGGATGCAGCGGACGTTGTTGATTGCTCGTCGCGAGTTATCCAACTCGAGCTATATAATTCGCGAATAGACTGGCTTCTGCGTTCCTTGAGTACTTGACTGATGCTCAACTGCAATAATTAACTTTACTGATATTTTGCGGATATAATTACACTTGATACTTTGGCTCGAGACTTGGGAAAGTTCTTTTTTTTTGTGAGGTGAGGGCGTTTGGGAATCTTTGGATCAGTTCGAAATTCTTGGGGTGTGAGCTGGATGGTATGGGAAATTGGAATATATACTCACGAGGAATCGATGCTTTAGTTTTCAATTTTTTTTTACTATATTATCAAAACTTGTCACAATTTACACAATTATTTGAATATTCTTGAGCTATTCAGCTAAAGAAACTGATATATGCGAATGATTTATTGTTTTTCTCGTACGATGAAACAATTTTTCGGTTTGAAAGATTTGGGCGATGTCGCGTTGTATCAGCATTTTTACGGAATTTGAGAAATTCCACACAGTGTACGATATTTATAGGTTTTTTATAGAACTCTAGAAATTTTCGGAATTTGAAAAAAATATTGACTATCTAGGATTTTAAAGGGTTTTTAATTATACAAACTTTTCAATGTTTCAAACATTATACACACTTCCCAAAACTTTCCAGAAATTATGTACATTCATCGAAACCAATAGAGTTTTCACTCATTTTTTAATACTTTTCAAGCTTTTCACATTTTCATTGAGAAATAAAAAATTAATCCCATGTTTATTTCGAGAACGATAATTCAAAGGATTGGCGTATATTTTCCAATTTTCTACAATTTCTTTATTTTTTTAAGAAATATTAAGGATCTTTGAAATTTTGAAGGTTCTTTTAACTTCTGAAATCTTTGGATTTCGGAAAGTATAGAAATTATTTAAAACATGACAAATTTGTTTAAAAAATTATTCGACCTCAAAAATATTTTTTCTCAATTTTTCTATACTTGTCAAGTTTTCCAAATATTTAAGAAAAATGAAAAAAAAGCACTGTATGAATATATTGATTATAAATCTACAGAATTTCACTCATTTTTCGAATTTTTCAGAATAATTTAAAAATTCTAGGAGATTTGATATAGTTTAATATTTCAAAATTTCCGAAATTCCTTACACAATGGAATACTATTAGTATTTTATCAAAATTCATTAAACTTTAATAGATTTTTTGTAATTTTTTCTTGTCTTCGGCAATTTCCAGATTTTTATCAGATAATTAGAAAAAATTACCATGCATCTTTCGAAAAAATATGTTTGTGAACATAATTCGTCAAATTTCCGAACATTTTCTTAAATTGAATATTTTCACGACTCGTTTTCTGTGCATGTATAATCTTACAAAATAATCAATTAATTTAGAGGTAAATTTAGATTGCGTATCAAAGTTAGCTCCGAATATAAATTCATCCTTTGAAAATTTCTTTTTTCCAAATTTTAAAATTTTTGGTTTTAAACAAAGAAAGGAATATTAAAGATATGAATTTTAATTTGTCACTTTATTTCATCGAAAATTGAAAAGTTGAGTTCAAATAATTCCTAAGTTTTTGGGATTTCTCGGAATTCCACACGTTGTTTTCATTCAAACTATTGACAATGTTTCGAATTTTCAATGTTTTTTATTCTGTAAGAATTAGAAAATCGCATGAATTCCAGAAAAATTTGCCCAACCCATCAAGGTAACCTGAAATTTTTTGATGATTTTCAAGTTATTTATGTTCGTCTTTGGAAATCAAAAACTTTATAATACATCTTCCGAAGAAATATGATGATGAATGCAATCTACGAAATATATGAACATTTTCGGAAACTCTAAAACTTTTTTCAATTTGATATAACACAATCTTCATTATTTTTTTCTAATTTTTCAAAATATTAAAAACTTGAAATACTTGTCCAGCTCGTTCCTATTATTTATAATTTTTCAATATTTTAAAAGGTTTTCGAAATTGTATGAAATATCAAAAGAATTTGATCATGCATTAAAAAAAAAGATGAACTGATTGCTTGGGATTTATAAATTTTCATCTTCATTTCTAATTTTTCGATTTCTGAATCATTATTATCATCAATATTTAAAGGTAAAGTAACTCTACTTAACATTCCAGATTCTTCAAATCTTACAAATTTCCATTCCAACAGTTACAAAAATTGTCAAATTCAACTTCAGAAAACTCCGAATCGTACTTCATAAATGTCAACATAATTGAAGGATTTTCATTCTTCGTTACTGTTGATCTTTCGCCAAACAACTACCAAAACCTGAATTTCAGAGAACAAACGTTTCGGGTTCCCAAGTTTCAACAAACAGTGAATGCGACTCGGAATTTCAAGAGAAAGTTCGCCAGCTAGTAATCGTATTGTAGTTGACACTTGGAAACACCAGGACGTAAAACACGCAGAAACAATTTCTATTTTGTGTATTAAAATTTTCATTTACTCCCTAATAACAAATATAATTACAGAAGTCCAGTTATTTGGCAATTTAATATTGGATGTCCATTTCGTATTATTTTTGAACGAAAAAAGAAAATAGAAGAAAATGTACAGTATGAAATGAAAGTGCAAAAATATTTATTTTCAAAACTAGTAAAAAATGCGATGAAGGAAAATTACTGAGATTCCAGAAATTAAAATGATTGTAAGTAAAAAAGGCTGTACTTATTATTTATTAGATACATTCATCGGTCATTGTTAACAGTTTTGTACCAGACGTTTTCATAAGAATTTTAGTAAGTGGAATATATTTCACAAAAAGAAACTGTTTTATAGAACTTAAAAATACCACTTGCACCACATGACTCTTCAAAAATGTCTCAATTTCTAAAAATTTCCAAAAAGATCTCCCTTATGCTCCATTGTTAAACTCTGGTGGAACTTTATAATTTATTTACCTCTGCTTCCAACTTCTTTATACGTGCAATCTTCAAACAAAAGATCTGCAAAAAGGTATAATTTACCTCGCAAAAGACGCATAAAAGCACATAATCCACGAAATCCAAGCCTCTATTAGAGGACACAAGATAACACTCGTACCGCAAAAAAAAAGAATGAAAAGCCACGGTTTTCCTCGGTCTTTCTTTCGAAATGCATGCACGTCACGTGCACATACCTCGCGACGCGCCATATTTACGCTGCGGCAATGGCGGACACGGGGCAAAATTTCACGCGAAAAAGTCAAAAGCGGAACCGGGCAAGCGTGAAAAGCTGAAAAGTCCTGCAAGCAACCTCGCTTTGTCCACAGCCGTTCCAGTTTTCCGGCCTCTGAGCATCTCATTTTTATTCTAATAACGCTCTGGAAGTATCGATCGGCGCATCAATTTACAACGCACGTCGATTACTCCGATTTCGATCCGGTAACGAGGAAAAGACCTGTTTTGTTGTGTATTTTTTTCTTCTTTTTTCTTTTTTGTGACGCGGAAAAGGGAACACGGATTCGGCAAGATTACGATGAGACGTTGACGAACGACGCGGATTTTTATCGAGGGCCGTCATCTTTTCAGGAAGGGTCGTGTCCCCTTCGAAAAAAAGCCGTATTTCACGATGCCAATCGTTTTGCCACTTTCATGGATCAAAATGCTATATATATTCACGTTTTTTCATGACGCTTCGATAGTTGTGCAGCGCGCCGGGGGCTGTCATTATTGTACAGCGTGAGAGTTGTTCTTCTTTGGGGGTGGGATTTTCTTCTTTTTTTAAGGAAGATTTGGGGTTGGCGGCGAGTGATGCCCGTGTGGAAACTTCTGGACGGGTGAAGGACCCGGAAATGTATGAGTGGGAATGCGATAATTGATGAATTTGAGTTTTACTGAATAGGCGAAATGTTTGGGTTTTTAGAAAATTTGATCGTATTTAATGGAGATGTAGATTTATGCATACTTGGATATTTGGAATTGTCGACAGTTGTAATGAGGTGCAACAATTTTGTGATATTTCAAGGAAATTTTACAAGTCTTTTTAGTTGAAAAGTATTAATAAAAATAAAATCCTTATTTCCAAATTCTCCAATTTCCAAACGAACTATCAATGAATGAAATCGTCAAAATAGACAAATATAATTCAGCAATTGACCCAAGAAGACTATAATTGACCTTATACGTATTGCTCTTAATTCAGAACATCGTCAGGATCAAAACTACTTTCTACAATTTTAACAATAATCAGAATGTCGATGTACATAACTCTAGACACCAAAAAAAATTTGATTTTCACCCAAAAGAATGTCGATATAACAATAGAGTGAATAATATAGTAAACTTCGATATGAAAATATCGAAGCTATCGAATATTATCGATGAGATTTCTATCGATACCAATCGATAGTGATCCGAGTAATAATGAACTAACTAGTAACTAGTAAACATTTTTATAAACTCGAAGAATTTTTTTTATTTTTCGAAGTCTTCGCAGTCATTAAATTTCTCAATTGCCTTAACTATAAGAAATGTTTGGAAATGTGAAGCCCGTAAAAACAATTAAAAACCTTCCAAATTTTTTTTACCTAACTCAATCAGGATTTTGATCAATAATAACTTCTCGAGACTTGCAGATTCTTATTAGAAACAGAAAAAAAAGCATGATTTTGTGTATTCCGAAGATATGTTTATTTATTTATTTCCAAAAATAATATACATAATTAGTCAAAATAATTGATGAAATTTGTAACTTTGTTCTAAACTTCAAAATATTTTTCGAATTTTTCAGGATAGTTAAAAGTTCTTTAGATTAACAATGTTTTTCGATTTTCGAAATTTAAAAAAATTGGAACATTACATAATTTTGATAAAACTTCCTACAACTACGTAAAAATATGTCCAGCTCGTTAACACTTTTCGTAATTTTGAATCTTCGTTGAGTTTTTCAGATTTTCATTGTAAAATATAAAAACATCATAATGCTTATTTCGAAGTAAATATGATTATGAACACAACAAAATTTATGAACGATGACCTAAATTTTTCGAATGTTTCTTATTTTTTTAAATTATTGAAAATCTCTCAAATTTTCAATATTTCTTTATTCTACAACGTTTTAGAAAATTCAAATATGATACAAACCTATCGAAACTTTCCAGGAGTTTTAAAAATTTGTCTATCCTATATTTTTCGTTATTCTGAGAACTTGTCATTTTTTTGAAATTTTTTTTGTAACAATTCAAAACGTAAGTTTCGATTCAGATTTTAAAGAAATATATAATAACAAGCGCAATTACCAAAAGTTTTTTTTCCAATTCAAAAAATTTTCTGAATTTTCCTGCAGTATTCTCCATCTCAGAATATCCAATGTTTTCCAATTTCTCGAAAACTTCGAAATTTCGAACATAAATTCAACAAACTATTTTGAATTTCCTAAATTTTGTAGAAATTGTGTTTGTATAAATGTTTAAATATTTTTTCAGCTTTTTACATTCTAAAAAAAAAATCAATCAACACTATCGTACATATATTTCGAAAAAATATGATAATGAACATGACTTACGAAATTCATTAATATTTTCTAAAATTCTTCCAATTTTTTGACTATGGTAAAACTTTTGACAATTTTTAAAATCCTGATGGTTCCGTAATTTTTCGAAATTTCTGAATTTACTTAAATAATATGAACTATTCCATACACGCGAAATTTTGTAAAATTTTCTTAATTTCCTCAAAGTTTTTCGTAATTTTTCGATTCTTTTCAATTTTTTTCAGATTTGTAGTAAAAGAAGATAAAACAAAGTCGTCCATATCCCCAAGAAACATGATAATGAAGGCAATTTATATAACTTATGAACTCATTTTCTGAAATCCTACAAACTTTTTAAATTTTTCGGGATAATGGACATGATTATTCTGAAAAAATATGATTATGAACACAATCAGCAGAATTTATGCACATTGCATAAAATTCTCCAATTGTTCTTTATTTCTTTGAATTAATGACAATATCTGAAATTTTCAACGTTTTTTAGTTCTACAGAGTTTCTGGAAATTCAAGATTCAAGTATGATACAACTATTTCAAAACTTTCCATATGTTTCGAAAATTAGTCTATTACCTCATCATCATTCTTTTAAGTTCTCAAAATTAGTTAGGATTTTTTAAAATTTCAAAAGTTGTCCTTGTCATTTTCCAGAATTCTACAATTTTCCCACATTTTTTCGAACAATCCTCCACCCTTAAAATATCCAATGATTTTCAAAGTCTTGAAATTATCCAAATATCAAGCATAATACAAACTATTTCAAACTGTCTAAATTTCTCGAAAATTTGCCTCATTCACGAAGATTTTTTACAATTTTTTACGTTTAATGTATTCATAAGGTATTTAAAAATTCAAAATTATTCCTGTAGGTGCCGGATAGAATGATGTGATCAAAGTTGAGAGATTTGGCAAAATAGTCGAGCTTGGTGCGATTAGCTCGAAATTGCCGAGATAGTCACGCTCTGCTGAAATATGTGCGTCATATTGGGAGCGTGTCGTACCTTGTTTGGCCCTTTGATGGTCAGCACTATTGACCGTTCCGACTATGACGACGACAACGACTATTGGCGGTTCGGGCTCGTCGTGTGGTCTAGTTACGCTTTCAAATCATAGCCAGGCAAATTCTACGTCGACCCCCTTTACCCCTTTGTACAGAATGCCATTGCTGCAACTTGTGCGGTTCATTTCGGAAATTCCATCGACCGTTTCCATGCATTTCAGCATGGTCCATCGCGGAATCTGACTACGTTTTCGCGATTATTACAACGTCTATGAACTAAGGATGTTAGAACGTGATTTTTTTAAGTGGAATGAAACTGAGAATAGATATAGGCACTATTGACTTTCTAAAGTCTATCGGTATGTATTTTTCATCGTATTTGAGTCATTTTGAGGAATAACTCAGACGTCCACAGATTTCTGTGTTTTGTATTGATGATATAATATAATATTGAAAAAGATTTTGAGAAATGTAACATGTACATACATTTGACGTATTTCATGAACTACTTGCATTTCTAGGATTTTTATAGTACTTACCACTATCTATCTATTTGAAGAAACTTATAATGTTTTCAACGGATATCTAGCAATTTTATAGATGTAAATATGGTATATTTTCACACGTATTATTTGTACATCAGTATTATTTATCATGATATTATTCTATACAATGATAATTGTAATCTACAGTTATGAAGGTAAAAAAATTTCAAATTATAATAATTATAACCAATTTGAGGATGTGTAACACATGAAATCTACAAGAAATCTACGAAAAGCTCTAATCGTTTTAGTTGAAAAGTAAATTGAAAAGTAACACAAAAGAAAAAAGAAAAGAAAATTGGTATGTGACTAAATTAATTTAGTCACATGCCAATTTATAAGACATATTGTGGAACTATAAGGCTTCGATCTGGAACTAACAAATTTAAAAATAAAATAATTGTTTCAAAACAAAATAACGCTTTTATCATAAATGAATGTGTTTTCACAACATTGGTGCAAAACGTGCCGATTTTCGACCTGCTGACGCGCCACGAAAATAGTCGATTGGCGCCTAGTGCGTATGCGCAACAGAAAATGGAAAATCTTAACCTTAAAACAAGAGTGAGAAAAATTCACACTAATAGAACTGATCACACTATGATCACTATTTTTCATATATTTTACAGTGTAAGTTTAATTTGAAGGACTTATTTAACTTGTATTTCTTTGAATTTCTTAAAAATGGCTACATTTTCTGTAGTTTTCTAGATTTTTGATCTAGAGTGAATCTTGAGTGGCAAAAAGTGTTGGACTCGAGAATGTTATTTTATTAATTCAGTATGTCAATATGGAATGAAGTTATCCATAATCAACTTAATATTAGTCCAAACTTGTGGTTGTAGGCATAGCTGGGTTTCGTTAATAACAAGTTTAGAGTTTGGTGAATGCGATGTTTGACGTGAAAATATTTTTTTTTTTTTTTACTTTAGATCTATTTATCAAACACACGTGTCATGTTTGTTTGAAGATTCGTCATACTCGCAGTCAAATTAAAAATGTTAAAGTGGTCAATACTCATTACCGAATTCAATCGGAGCTATACATTAAAAAACACCTTTATCTGAAAATCGATCACTTGTACTATGGGAATCCATTTAGATAAGGTTTCCATCGATACCTATCTATAATAATCCGAGTTAATGATATTCATTGGTTATTATTATAAATCATTTTACAAGTATGTTTTTCATACTATACCCTCATAATTGCGTGAAAAAAATTTTCCTCCGTTCACGGTGAATAATTGAGTTTTTTTCACGTTACTTCACTTTTTCATAAGTGAAAAAGTCGAGGAATGGGGGTAAAAAATAGAACGATTCTATCAAATTTGCAGGGTTAATTTTATTTTGAGCTCGTTTGGCGAAAGTCACTTTATGCCTCGTCAAGGGTCGGGGTATCAATTATCGTTTTTTTTTTCAGGTAAGTGGACATTAGTTTTTTTCACCGCTCCAGCGAAAGCACAATAAAAAGGAATCGATTTCATTGTAGTGTCATGATTTCCCTCGACTCGGGCGAAACGTTCGACTTGCAAACGACGCGGAAAATGAAACAGACAAACGCAAACGCGTCGTCGGAAACGGCAGTAGTGTCGATTTTCCATTTTCATGCCATGAATATTTTTATATTGCAGAGATCTTGAATATCAATACGTATAATATTGCGCGCAAAGTTCGCCTGCATCGCGTTCCTTTTCATACTCCACGTCAAAGTTTTTTATGCACTTTCTGAAAAAGTAGTAAGCAGAGAAAAAAAGTTTTTAAAGACGTCAGAATATGGAATTTTAGGTAAAATGGGAGGTTAGGTATGAACTTAAAGAAAATCGTACGAATTTTGAATGAAAAATAATCTGTCTGAATATTTCTTAAAATAAAACTAATGATTGATTCAAATGAAAATTTATAACAAATTTAAATGGAGATTTGGTACTATATATTGAGTAGCAGTAGAGTACATCAATAATTAGTCAGACAGTGGGGTTCATTATTACGTGAAATTCCAATTTGACATGCAACGTTTATAGATTCAACATGTGATTATTTATCTGTTTCCGCCAATCTCGATCAGTCCATTCAATTCATGTGTCAAATACATGAGATTCGTACATTTGGTTCACACAAAAATCAAATTTAATAAAAAAAAGCCGATAGAGCGTTATATTTTTTTAAATGGGAGGAAAAACATAGATTTATTATAAAATTATACTTTTTCGAAATATGCATCGTAATGTTTCATTTTTTAATGTAGAGAATTCGAAAAATTTGGAAAATATTAAAAGAATTCGACAAAATTTAAAAAGGTAGATGTAATTTTATAAAATTTGTAAAGTTTTGAATAGCTTGCATTTCTTTGAGATTTGAGATGAATTCTGATAAAATCAATCAATACTTCACGTCAAGTTGGAAAAAGTTACGTCGATAAACGATAAAAATATGAGTTACAAAGAAATGCATGAAAACATGTTGATAAAAAGTGAATAAAAAGTCGAAATTATTAAAACGTAGGATAACGTAGAAAATATATCTTAGAAAAAACGTTGCAATCCAGCGAATCATCAAAAAAAATAAAAATCTACGAAATTTCCAAAAATTCATAAAACTTTGAATTTCATATTATCAGATTCTAGAAATCTATATAAAATCCATATAAATGTATTTAGAATTAGATAAATTCTAAAAAAATTTAGAAAGTTTTGTTAGCATTGCTTCGTTTTTAATTCTTGAAAATGAAGACTTGCAAAAACATTGAAAAATTCAAAAATTCTCAATAATAATATAAAATATAGAACATTCATAGAACTTTTGTTTTTTCATTTCATGAGAAAAATCAGAAAAACTTTAAGTATTAAGCATAAAGAGATAATTTTCTTGAGTAAGATAAATTCATGTAAAATTTGGGATGTCTCAGAAAGTTTAAATTATGCTTGAAATGTTAAAGATTTTGTAAATCAGGAAATCAGAAAAACCATGAAAGATAGTCTTAACGTTAGAAATATCATTAAAGTTCTAAAATTTGCATACGCATTAATAATTTTGTTACGTTAAGGCTCATATTTATTTGACCTATGAACGATGTTTTTTTTTTCCCTTTTTTGATATCAATTAAAAAAACTTGAACAGTATAAAAAAATCACGGAATATTTTAATTAGACAAATGATCATAACGTTAGAAAAATTTTGCGTACATAGTTTAAATTACATATCTCTAAAATTTTGATGACTTCAAGAAAAAAAACGTTGAAAAATGCAAAGATTATTGTCCATAATTTTATGAAATTGAAAAAATGGATCAATTTTCAGAATATTTTGAAATTTTTCAAGCATTGTGTTCATTGTTATGCTTCTTTTTCAGAAATATGTATAAAATCATTTTACATATTTTGACCAAAATTCAATAAACTTGACAAGTAGAACAAAATAACGAGAAATTTCAATCACATTGAAAAACATTTATGAAATTTAAGAAGTCAGGAATATTTTAAATCGTGAAGTATTTGTAGATAGTTCGCATTAAATTAAAAATTCTAAGAATTTCGAAAAAGTAGAGAATATCACTTGCAGCTTCAAAAAATGTCAAGAACATTTCATTAAACTCAACAAATTTGTATAATTTCAGAAAATATTCATAAATTTTAAAAATTGCGTTTATAACCATAATTTTTTCGCCATAAAGATGTTTAAAATTTATATAAAAAATTCCAAAAACTTGAAAAACATTATAATATAGCCAAAATTTAATAAGTTAAATTAATAATCGTATATTCCAGACAATTTAAAAAATATAACGAAATTGAAAAACATAAAAATTTCAAAGATAACCAATAATTTGCAATAATCATAAAAATTGCAGAATGGCTTGATGAAAACAAAATGCAGAAAGTTTTGAATAATTTCTGTCTTGTTTGAAATTCCGGAAAACTCGATGAATAAAAAAAACATGGAATGTTTGAAAGATTGTCAAGATTTATAAAAATTTCGAAAAATTCGCAGAGTTTAAGAAAATGCTTATAAATTTTCATAAATATCAAAGTTTTTTAAAATTTTGCTAAACTACAGAGACCCTGTAATGTTCTTGAAATGTTTTCAAATTCGAAAGTATTTTTTGTCCAGAAATGATAGACAATTAAAAAAACTTCGATGTTGACAAATTTAGTGAATAGCAAACAGTTCCAAAGGTTTGCTCCAACTAAATTCTCAAATCGATGCATTTTCACACAGATAATTTTTGAATATAACTGTAAAATACAATACCCGAAAATTCCATCAAACCCCAATGGATTGAGCTTGTATTTTTTGAATTTTTCATTACGACTGAATTGCGTCAATTATACGACTCGGGTCGATACATGAATATAATATGTAGCATCGTCAGCGCTTCGATGGGAAACTTTGTTTCACGAAATTATTAGGTCACCGAGTTGCCAGCCAGCGCGATATTGTTAGTATTACATCTCCAGCCGAAGACCCTGTCGACAGCTCCATATTCTATAGGTACTCCCTCATCCATCAAACTCTCATTAATGTAACAATGGACGCTCAAATAGCTCTCTTACAAGTAATGCAATACGTGTACTATACGAAAGGTGAATTTCTTGCATCGCACCTTCAAGACGACGACACTTTGATGTTCCATGTTCAGTGGAGATCCAAGACGAAATCGATACGTATCAGTGATACGTGTACACTGCATCGTCAAAGCGACCTTTCATTCGTAGACATGTCGATGCGTTGTTTTGCAGCTTTCCAAAGCACAGAAATAATATTTTACCGATTCTAAATGTTCCACAATAAGTCCAGGCATTACATTTCTAAGCAAAATATTCACATGCAGATGCATGTCAGAATCCATATGAAAAGTCGCCATTAAAAGCCATTCATGTGGGCAATTTCTTAGCGTAAAAGTGCATACCCATGAAATATTGCTCTGGAGGTCTGATCGACATTACGATACATCCATGAAAAATACAAGGCATTATTCATCTTCATGCACCTCTTCGACCCGAACTGACTTTTTCCCTCGATTTTCGATTCCACAGAAAACCTTTCGTGAGATAAAAATATTTGACTTTTGAGGATTATGGGATATTAAGTGCTATGGGTTTCTATTAAGCTTTCTGACATTCGATGCTCTAGGGAACAAACTTCGAAAAAATTTATATATTCGAATTGAAATTTTAGCAAATTTTAACCGCACGGATAAAACGTACATCATAAATTTAATAATTTTCATGCGGTACATTATTCATCAAATTTTATTGTATTTTCTGTTATTTTTGTGTATATTTCTAATATTTCTATGAATCACTCAATTGATTTTTAGAATTTAATGCTATGGTATTGGAACTTTCAACGATTTTGGATATTAAAATTGATTTTTTAGACGACAGTTTCTTTCATGAAGATTGTCAAAACTTTTCTTCCATATTTTTTAAGTTTTTTTACAATTTAAAATCTGTTTGATTGTATAAATTTTGTAAATTGAATTGAATGTATTTTTATTGTTTTCTATATAAATTTCTAGAATAATTTCTAATATTATAGGTGTATAACTTTTGTATTATAACAATAAAGATGCTCCAGGATAGAAAGTTTTAAAAATTTCTAAGAAAATTATATCTACATAATTTTAATGTATTGAAATATATCTAGTATACTAGTTCAATAAAAACTAGTAAGCTAGTAAAATAGTAAAATACTTAACAAGTAAAAAAGTAAAATAGTAAATTAGCAAACTTGTTAAGAAGTAAATTAGTTATTTATTAAACTAGTAAACTTGTCAAATTTGTAATAGAATACTAGTTCACAAGTAAACTAGTAAACTTGTAAGCTAGTAAACTAGTTTAATAAAAACTAGTAAGCTAGTAAAATAGTAAAATACTAAACAAGTGAAAAAGTAAAATAGTAAACTAGCAAACTCGTTCACAAGTAAATTAGTTACTTAGTCTAGTTAACTTGTTAGTTAGTAAACGAGTTGAATAAAAACTAGTAAACTAGTAAAATAGTAAAATACTTAACAAGTGTAAAAGTAAAATAGTAAATTAGTTATTTATTAAACTAGTAAACTTGTCAAATTTGTAAATGTAAACTAGTTAAATGGTAAACTAGTTAACTTGTAAGTTAGTAAACTAGTTAAATAAAAACTAGTAAGCTAGTAGAATAGTAAAATACTTAAAAAGTGAAAAAGTAAAATAGTAAACTAGCAAACTCGTTTACAAGTAAAATAGTTTTTTATTAAACTAATAAACTTGTCAAATTTGTAATAGAATACTAGTTAACAAGTAAACTAGTTAACTTGTAAGCTAGTAAACTAGTTACATAAAAACTAATAAGCTAGTAAAATAGTTGCATACTAAGCAATCGAAAAAGTAAAATAGTAAACGAGCAAACTCGTTCACAAGTAAATTAGTTACTTGGTAAACTCGTAAACTTGTCAAATTTGTAATAGTAAACTATTTCAATAGTTAACTAGTTAATAAAAACTAATAAGCTAGTAAACTAGAAATTAAGTAAGCTTGTAAACTAGTAAACTTATAAACTGGTAGGCTAGTAAATAAGTAAGCTGGTTAACTATAAAACTATCGAACTATTGAGCTAGTAAACTAGTTAGCTAGTAAACTAGTGAACAAATAAATTAGTAAGCTAGTAAACAAGTAAGCTAGTAAACTAGTAAACTTATTTTTCACATTTTTTTAGTTTTGTACATATATTTAACCAAACCCTGGAGGATTTCTAAGTATTTTCATAGGTTTCTTATATTTTTGAAGATTGCTACAGAGATTTAAAAAACTCTATGCATTAAAATGCGTATTTCGATCTATTATCAGTAATTTCAAGAAATAATGATATAATTACATACATTTAGATTTTTCATGTTTGACATCCTTATTTTTTTTTCGTATTTTTGAAATATTTAAAAGATTTCGTTACGTTTTCCCAAATTTTAGAATATTTAGAATTTTATGCTCTAGAATCCCAAAACTTATAGATCGTAGAGGTATTTGTCGACATTTTTCGAAAGATAGTTTTTTCATAGAATTCATTTTTTTTAAATTATTTTTTTAGAGTTTGCATGAATTGGAAAACATTTAATACTTTAATATGGATTTTATATAGATTTCTAGAAGTTGATGATCTGAGATTCAAAGTTTTGCAAAGTTCAATCATTTTCGCAGATTCTTATTTTCTTGATTATTCACTGGGTTGCAACAATTTTTCGGATATATATTTTCTACGTAATCGTACGTTTTGGTAATTTTTACTGTTTTGTTACATATATACTGCAAACTTTTTCATGCATTTTATTGTAACCTATTTTTTTATTGTTTAACGATGTAACTTTTTTCAACTTTACATGGAATATTGCTCGATTTTATTAGAGTTTCGGGAGGGGTTTTACCCCGAAAACCCCCCTCTGCCTACGCGCCTGCCTATAAATATAAATTAAAAATTAAAAAAGGCAAAATCGAAGAATAAAAATTCAGTTTTATACATTTTTCGAGTCATTTCCTGATACCTAGTTTCTACTTTATAAAAAAACGTATAAAATTTTGAGGGTTGAAAAGAAAAATTCAATTTAACAATGTATATTTTCTCGGCAGTTTGACATAATGTCGCAACAAAGCTAGATCAAATTAAAATACTAAATAATTATTCAAATTTTCTATGTAATTTATTTATATGTGCATAAATTCCGTCAAATATTATGTGGCCAATGCAATCAGTATTATCAAGTCATGTTCTGATCATAAAATTTCCCTCAACATTATCGATTTCAATCGTCCCACAAAAGTCATCAAATATTAATTCCATGGAACCCATCTCTCGATTGGATCACACCGAAAGCAATCAATCATAAATTTCCTGATCGCGCTGCAAAAAAAACTTGGATAAAAAGCAAAAACAGTGAATGAACGTTTTGTCGTACCAAAGCGAACATGACGTCCCATTGTACGACCCAATAACAAAATCGCAAAAAAAGTCACATAATAGACTGCCGCAATTCTGGAGCCACGATACATATCGTACATCATCAATTTTTCTCCTACTCCGTTGCGTTGATATTATCTATGCTTGAATATTTTACAAGTTCCATTGTTTTGAATAGTGTTATTTATTCGCAAATGACCAGTGCTCGTATATTTCCCATTGTGAATGTGTGATAAATTTGGAAAGTAAAGTCGTCTGTTTTATTTTATAGACGATTTGTACACGCTATAAATTCGGCACATTCGACCTTGCTCGTCGATTCTGTGTGCGTAGATAGGGATGAACAGGAACATGTGTCGTGGTATTTTCAGTGCCAAATCAAGTATTTGGCACATCTAATTCTTAAAATTTTGCGTCATTTTCAAATACTCTTCCAAATTTTCAGAATCGTTCAAAATTGTATACTTTTTATTCGATAAAAAAGATGATTTAAAAAATAAAGATCATTTTTACTTGTGTCGGTACATTTTCGAGACAGTTTTCGAGAATTCGACTCTATTCATGACAGAAGATCAACCTTAAAGCCGCACGTACTCGCGGTTCTCTTCAAGTGCAGTTAGTTGCGCAGTTTGTCCATGTCGCGATTGCACATTTCTTTCATAAGACTATTTTTCAATTTTTTTACTGCCCTCAATTCCCTTTGTTTCGCACAATGCTTACCAATGACGCGCTGACGGTTCAAAACTTAATGTTAAAGAGATTTTTCATCCCTCCACAGAAGACAGAATTGAAACAAGAGAAATAAAAAATAATGTCATATTTTGGTGAAATATTTTTTTTTTCTTTTAGTGAAATTGACAATATAAAATTGTAAACTTCCAGGAAAATTGTTTATTTTTAGAGGATGTTAAAAGTTTGATATCGATTTGCCTAAATTTTCTGAATGTATGTCAGTTATTTTTGAGACATTCAATAAAGAGGAATGGGCAGGCCCGTGCACAGAAACATGTATTTGGGTGGATTCAACTTTTATGTTGTACTTGCAGAATAACATGCAATTGAAACTAATTTGATTAGACAGCTCATGGTCCATTCATGGTGATGCAGATAATATATTTAAGTTAAATAAGTAAATTGATTATTTAATTAATCAATAAATAATCAAATACATAAGGCAATAGCAAAACATTTGTTTTCAACAATTCTACTTTATACATTGAATCTCTGTAATGTTTTCAACAAATTCAACACAAGCAACTCAATAATTACAGACACACAATTACGCAAAACACATTTATTATTTCTTTTTCATACTTAGCTGTCTAACGAATACATGATACATAAAAAAAGAAACACCTTTTATTGCTACACTATACACATATTTTATGATTTAAAGGGTTATGCACCTTTTTTGAGGACGGTTTCGATTATTCTTTAATGTTTATAGTAGATATTTTTCTTATTTGGAAGTTATATTATTGTGATGGAATATTGTCAACTATAATATACAAATATTATTTGATGAAAAAATATCAACAAATGGTGGATTTATGGCCCTTTGCCAACTTTTTTCTTTAAGAGGCTTGCAGCGACTGCATAGCAAATACAATAAGTCAACTGAAATTACAATATCCAGAAACGTTACATTTTTTAGTGTAACAATAACGTAACGCGTTACATTCATTAACAAGTAACGATAACAGGAACGAGTTCCTTTTTTTTTTGGTAACGAGTAACGGGAATCGTGTTATTCATTTCACATCTGTCTCATCAAGTTTTTAGAACGATTTCTAACTTTTTAAGAAATTTTTGGAAACTTAGAAACAAGTAATTTTTAACGTCCTTATTTTCAGATAAAAATCGTAAAATTTTATAATTTAAGATGAAACAGAGTAATATATTTGCAATTCCAGCAATAAATTCTAGAAATCTGCATATAAGTACATGAGAATGCTGGAAACCTTAGTTTTTAAAATCTATAGCAAATATATATTCAGACAACCTCAAGTAATTTTATGAATACAGAATAAAAATAAAATACGAAAAACACTAGATACGACATATTTACTTTTTTTAAAAAAGCTATCGGGTTCTTTGAAAATTTCTCCAAGTCCAGAAATCAAGGAACTCCGATTCCTCGAGCATTGAATTCTAATAATATATGTGCAAAGAAATACATAAAAATACTAGAAAAATGTTCAAATTTTAAAAAGCTGTTAAAAATTAAAAAAATATTGAGGATACTTTAAATCTACAAAGAAACTGTTTTCTGCAAAATCGATCAGAATACTGCGAATATTTCAAACTTTTAATTCGAGGAAATGTGAAAAAAAACCTTACAATTTTTCAACATTCTATAAATACTAGGAAATACAAAAAGAAAGTATTTGTATAGAAAAATACAAGTATATCTATGGAATGTTAAAAATCTATACAACTTTCGAAACTACAGCATCAAATTTCAGAAATTCATACAGAAATATACAAGAAAATTTGAGAATCATTCAAATCGCAGAAAAACTAAAGTAATACGAAGGATACTCAAAGAAATATGAATCTATTGAGACACCTGTTTTCTGCAAAATTCTTTTAGAACTTAAAAAATTTATTGAACTTCACATTTTAGAGCTCGAAATTCACGATATCCATGTATAAAAATTTATATCAAAATGCTTAAAGTATGAAAAATACTAGAAAATCCTGCAAAATTTTATGCATCCTAAAAAATACAAATAGTTTCAAAAATACTGAACAATCCTTCAAATCGTAGAAAAACTGAAGTAATACGAAAAATACTGGAAGAAATGAAATGTCTATTGAGACACTGTTTTCTGAAAAATCCATTGAACACGTAAAATTTAGTAAACTCAAAATTTGACAGTTCGAAATTCTCAGAATCTATAACAATTCAAATGAAAATGCTTGATATGTATAAAAATACTAGAAAATCCTGTTACATTTCATAGATCTTGAAAAATTCGAATAGTTTCAGAAACACTGAACAATCCTTCAAATCGTAGAAGATACATACGAAAAATACCAAAAAGGAATAAAAATTCATTCAGACGCTGTTTTCTGAAAAATATCATGCAATTCAAGATATAGAAATTTATATCGAAACGTAAAAACCAATAATAGAAGCATTTCATCGAAATCATTTCAAAGATCTCGTTGGGGGGGATTCTAGCCCCCAACCCCCCCCCCCCCCCCGGCCGCACAGGCTTGGGAATGGGTATGCATTTTTCAATTTTCCGGATGTTTTCCCGGACTTTAGTTTGTTGTATGTTCCCATTTAATGGAGAAACGTCTTTAAAATATGCATACACATTCGAAGTTGTGTGTCATGACTTTCACGTTTCGTTTTTCAATTGAAGAATATTGCAGTCAGAATGATGATATTGCAGGATAAATGCAAAACAGGAGATCTTGTAACAAGTCATATTTTGTGAAAGGTCAAGAAAATCTTTGAATTTTTGGAATTATGAAGAATCATGCTATTATAACTTTTACATTATGGGAAATTCAACTTCTTAAAAGTAATTAACAAAAAGTCTGTTTAAATTATATTGTTACCTTATTAGAATTTTCAATGCTTATAAATTTTTTCAAGCTTGTCTCATAAAGAATCAGGTTTCTAATAGAGAAACTTAAAATCTCATGAGGAATTTATAAGGATAAAAGTTCAATGCAATTTTTATAAGGATTTTAAAAAGTAACTATACGATACAGCAAAATTTTATGAAAATTTGGGTATTTTTGTTGACACTATGAAAACTAAGATTACTGGAATTCAGAAGAAAATAAAAGTTTTTTTAGAAGGCAAATCCGAATCCTTGAAAGGAAATGCACTTCTTTGTATGGAACTTAAAATCGAAAACCTTATATTATTTATAAGTAAATTGAAATCTGTTTTAAGAAAACTGCAGTTTCTTATTAGGAAATGTGAAATCCTGATGAAAAACTATAAAATTTTCATGAGGATATATAGATCTTAAAAAAAAATTTGCTCCTTTCAAAGATTTTATAGGGTCACTTAATTATAATTTAGAATTCTTGTAAGGTTTTGTAAGGTTGCCTTATGAGGAATCGACAATCTTATAAGAAAATTTCAATTTCTTATGAGTGGATAGATAAAATAGAAAATACGATATTTTATATGGAAACATGAAATCTTTTCAAGTAATTATAGAACCCTTATAAGGTTCTCATAAGGTAACCTTCGAAAAATCGACAATCTCTTGAGTAAACTCAAAAATTTTGAAGAGCATGTATGATGTTTCGATTCATCCAATTTCGAACATTCAAAATAGTATATATTACATTATAGTGAATTCCTCCTTAGAAATTGAGCAAAATAAATTACTATTTGCATACATAATACGCGGGTTAATTTGTCTCATTTCCAACAACCTCGCCTTGTCGAAGAAAACGACTTGGACTTTGACAAACGATTACCTGCAGCAGAATCGGAAAATTAAGTGTGAAAATGAACTGTGCCCTTTTTTCCTTATTTTAGATAAGCTTTTCTTGATTCGACAGCTGTAGCTTATCGAGAATAGAGTCGTTATTGGGTCCAGCTCGAGGTATCAAAAGTACTCTTACATGGGTACTACTGGAAGCAACTGCAGCCTCTTTCATGCGTTTATAAATTCAAGATATGAGTGCCATTTCCAGGGCTTGAAAACGAGCTTGGATTTTATGGCTCCAGTTTTTTATGCTTCTTTCGGACGATGTTGTTGGCGCCGTTTCGGGTATTTTTTTGCTTTGTAACTAGGACTTGACAGGGAATAAAGTTTGTCCCAAACAGTTTGTTGATTGTTCATTGAATTGTGTTTTCTATTGAAAAATACTATGACAGCGAAAGAAATAGAGTAATTTTGACACATGCAATTTTACGCATTGAGATTTTAAACAAAATCTTGGTGTCATTCATACTTGGATTTCTAGTTCAATTTTTTCATTCATTTTAGAAGAAGTGTTTTTGAACAAAACAAATGTTCTATACATAATTATCAAAGGTTTCATGAAGTCCCTATATAAAACAGAGGAATTCAGTAGAAATATAGGTACTTTTGTAGACACTTTATTAAAACTTCAATTGAAACTCTAATTAGAATTTTCATATAATTAATAATAAAGTTTCTTGGTGTGATAAGAAAATTAAAATTTCATTAGAAGGAAATTTCAATTTCTCATTTGTAATAAGGAAATTGAATCTTTTAAAAAATTTAGTTATTATAAGGATTCTATTGTGTAATCTTATAAAGATTTTATAGCTTAAAAAAGTTTTTATAAGGTTAACTTAATAGAAATCAACCATACTATGAGGAAACTTAAATTCTTATAAGAAATTTTTAATATTTTTATAAGGTTCGCAGTTACATAAATATTTAGTTATTTTATAAGAGCAATGTTTCATAAAATAAAAGTGTAACAGAATTTTCATAAAATTTTCATAGAGTCACTATAAAAAGACAACAGAACTTTATAAAAACGTGAGTATTTTTGTAAGCCTTTTATAAAAACTAAAGTAACTGAGACTCAAAAGAAAATTGAATTTTCATTTTGAGGAAATTGCAAATCCTTATGAGGAACTAAAAAATCAAAACCTTCTCAGAAAATTTCAATACCTTGTAAGCAACTGTAAAATCTGTAGATGGAAATTTAAACTTTTGAAGGATTATATTCCTTAAAAGGTTACATAAGGTCATTTTATAAGGCCGACTTAGGATAGTTAAAAAATCTCGTAGAAAAATTCAGATTCTTTTAAGGTTTACATTAGGTTTTTATAAGGTTGCCTTATAAGGAATCGACGATCTTTTAAGGAAATTAAGGTTTTTCTAATGAATTTTAAAGGTTTTTAGAAGGTTCTCGCTTACTTGTGTATATGCACAGAGATTCAGCTTTTTATTGAAAATATTTGTTTAAAAAGTGAATGTTTTATACAAGTTTCACAAAAATTCCCTATTCACTATGAAAACAGGAAAATTTTATAAAAATTTGGGTTTTTACACTTTATAAAAACTGTGATTACTAGGATTCATAATAAAATTTCGAATTCTTAGAAAGGAATTCCAGGTCTTTAAGAAGAACTGTAAAATCAAAAACCTTCAAAGAAAATTTTAAAACCTTATAAGTAAATTGCTATTTCACAAAAGGAAAACTATATTTCTAATAAGAAAATATGAGAATCTTAAAAGGAATTATAAAATCCTTCAAAGTAAATTTGAATCTTATGAAAAAATATATTCTTTATAAGGATTGTATAAGGTTTGTAAAAGGTTCCTTTATATAAAATCAACAATTTGATAAAAACTCAGATTATTATAAGAAATTGAAAGGTATTGTGTAAGTTTGGCAGAAAATAAAAAATTTTTTCGATCTTGAACAATTTCATACTCATTCTACTCAAAAATCAATTATTCTGAATTTTTCGTCACCTTACAATAAATTGAAAATCTTGTAGGAAAATTCAATTCCTTCCAAGTTGTATGTTACGTTTTTATAAGGTTGCCTTATAAAGAATCGATAATATTTTAAGGAACCTATTTGAAGTAAAGTATTTGTTTATCAAATAAATGTTTCATACATGTTTCACGAAAATTTCCTATTTACTATAAAAACAGGAAAATTTCATAAAAATTTGGGTTTAAAAACTTTACAAAAACTTTAATTACTGAGACTTATACGCACATTCAATTTCCTTATAAGGAAATTTTAAATCCTTACAAAGCAATTATAAACTTTCAAAAAGAACTTAAAAGTAAAAAACCTTTGGAGGAAATTTCAAACCCTCATAAGTAAATTGCTATTCATTGAAAAAAAAAAAAAAACCTATATTTCTTATGAGATAATATATGAACCTTTAAAGGAATTCTAAAATCCTTCAAAGTAAATTTGAATCTTGTAAAAAAATATATTCCTCATAAGCGTTGTATAAGGTTTGTAAAAAGTTCCTTTATAAAAAATCGATTATTTTACAAGAAAATTCATATTCTTATGAGAAATTGAAAAGTTTTTTATAAGCTTGGAAGTCACTTTGAAAATAAATTTTTTTATCGATTTTGAATAGTTTTCTACTAATTCTCCTCAAAAATAAATAATCATGAATTTTTCGTCACTTTGTAATAATTGAAAATATTGTAGGAAAATTCAAATCCTTGTAAGGTTTGTGTTAGGTTTTTGTAAGGTTGCCTTGTAAGAAATCGATAATCTTTTAAGCAACCTCTTTGAAGTCAAATATTTGTTCATCGAATAAATGTTTCATACAAGTTTGAAAAATTTCCTAGTCACTATAAAAACAGAAAATTCTATGAAAAAATGGGTGTTCACTCTTTATAAAAACGTTAATTACTAAGACTCATAATCAAATGGAAATTCCCTTGAAACGGATATTTTATACCTTGATAAGTAAATTGCTGTATTCCTTAAAGGGAAAAATATATTTCTTATGAGAAAATATGAGAACCTTTTAAGGAATCATAAAATCCTTCAAGGTAAATTTGAATCTCATAAAAAAAATATATTCCTTATAAAGGTTGTATAAGGTTTGTAAAAGGTTCCTTCATAAGAAATTGAAAAGTTTTCTATGAGTTTCGCAGTCACTTTGAGAATAAAATTTTTTTCTCGATCTTGAATAATTTTCTACTTATCCTACTCAAAAATCAATGATCCTGAATTTTTCATCGCCTTAAAATGAATTTGAAATCTTGTAGGAAAATTTCAATCCTTCCAAGTTTTATATTACGTTTTAATAAAGTTGCCTTATGAAGAATCGATAATCTTTTAAGGAACCTCTTTGAAGTAAAGTATTTGTTTATCAAATAAATGTTTCATACAAGTTTCATGAAAATTTCCTATTCACTATAAAAACAGAAAAATTTTACAAAAATTTGAAAAAGGAATTGCTAATCTTCAAGAAGAACTGTAAAATTAAAAACCTATAAAGGAAATTTCAAACCCTTATAAGTAAATTGCTATTCCTTAGAAGGAAAACTGTATTTCCTGTAAGATAATATATGAACCTTTAAAGGTATTCTGAAATCCTTCGAAGTAAATTTGAATCTTATGAAAAAATATATGTCTCTTATAAGGGTATTAAAAGATTTGCAAAAGGTTCCTTCATAAGAAATCGATAATTATCAAAAAAAAACTCAGATTCTTATAAGAAATTGAACAGTTTTCTATATCAAGTTCCTCAGTTACTTTGGAAATAAACATTTTTTCCAGATCTTTTATAATGTCCCACTCATTATCCTCAAAAACCAATAATCCCGAATTCTTCGTCAGCAGCTTGAAAAAAGTTGACGCGATTTATTGACCAACTCGAGGCTGCTGCAGTAGGTGCAGTAATAATTAATCGAGGCTAACACGCGGCTACGCAACTCTCTATCAACTATTCAAATACAATATGTTATGTGACGCACATAATACGCGCCGCCCAACATTTACCGAGCTAACGACGCTGCTCCAGCTGCACGTTTAGAGGCCCGCAATGGCTAATAAACGCCGCACTAATTTATCCTCCCCATTGTATGTCCCTCCAAAGAAAATACGGACTTCAATGTTGATGAAGCCATTTCAACAGAAAACCTGGATTCAACGAAATCGAGGCTTTGAAAATAAAGACACGGAATCGCAGCCTTTTTTTAGTTAATTAATTTAATTTTTTCTCTGAATTTCTTTCATTAATTGTTCCAAGGGGATTTATTGCAATTCATTTTAAGTATTCTTCATCTTATTGTTTTGATTTTAAATATTGTTTTAGACAATTTTGATTGAAACGAAAATCAATACATGACAAATATAAAACAGGCGTCTAATTTTTCAAGACTCCTTATTCCATCATTTACTTATTGACTGGAAATGTCATTACATTCTCGGATTACAAAAGATTCCTTCTCATTGCCTACGTCCCGAGCGAGCGTGAAAATGCGGAAAAGTTGTTCGAAGCTGGCACCCGACCATGAAAAGAAGGTACGTTGGAAAATTGGCACAATACGCAACTGGTTCCTTATTTCCCAAGTTTCTCTGCCTCATGCTGTATTAACGCTACGTTAAATACGACGCCGGCGTCAGTTTCCTCTCCTCGCCAACTTTGATTCGACTTTTCAATTACTCTTCCCTTGGCTTTGTCCTTAATCATCGTTTCCCTGCATTCTAACGTGAAGAAAAAATCCTCTTACTCAAAAACAAGGGAACATCTCAGTTCAAAACTATTCTTCTTTGAGGTTCAACAAGTTTCATTTTGACCAGAGACAGGTCATGAATAGTCAATGATTAAGAATTTTTGGAATAGGCTTTCGAAAAAAGCATTACATCAGACAAGAATGAATCCTGATGTTATAATTTTTAATTCAACGAATAGGAAATATTTTAAAAAAGTTGATGGAATCAAGAATTTACGATATTTTCAATTATAGTAGAAATGTTGAACTTGCAAATTTGCAGCTCATTCACTTTCCTTAAAATCATAAGTTTTTCCCAGTTAAGTTACTGTGAAATACGAAAAATTCTGAAATTTGTGTTAATAATTTTATTCGATAAATAACAAAATCATACTTTTAATTATAAACTTGTAGGAGTCGCGAGTCTTTTATTCAAATAATGGAAACTTGAAAAATTTTACAGTATTGAAAACAAAAAAAAATCTGAAACCATTTTCAAGATTCTGAGCTCTCGGTAATTTTGAACCCTAATCGCAATGATTCGAATTATAATTAAAGAAATTGAACTCAAAATTGAAAAATCAATAAAAAAAATGAAAATTTCGAGCTGAACTGAATTTTATGATCATCCTAAATAGGAAGCAATTATATTCTGAATCATATAGAGGGAAACAACATTTTCAAAAGTTACGATTAAAAATTTCAAATTTATTCAGTATGAATTTTTCAGTCAAATTTATTCAGTAAGAATACGAAATGCATAGTTTTTAAGAAATTTCGAAATCTGTAATAATTTCATACCTTTTCAGACAATTTTTTCATTTTATTTGAAATTCAGGAAATAGAACCCAAAATTCGAAAATAATCAACAAAATGTAGAATCCTTCTTAAGTTTCTACCTTTTAACTTGAACTTTTTGTATGAAATTTCGACTCTAGAAACAGAAGCAAAAAATTAAAAACAATCAATAAAATTCTAAACTTGATGTAAATGTAAAAAACCATTAATGCAATAAATGAATCAATAAATACAAATCAATTTTTTAGTAAGCACAATTTTTTCAAATTCAACGTGTATAAAAAAAACTGCAAAACTAATTTCGAACTGGACAATTTTAAAATTTAAACAATAACAATCTAATAGTTTTTCGAATATTGTTTATTAAATTACAAAAGCTTTTCGAAAACATTATTTTCAGTACGTACAGAAAAAATCTTCGAATATTTTGTATTTCTTATGCTATTATAAAATACGAAAAATTGCAGTATTTCTATTTTTCTTCTAAAGACTGCGTCACGTTGCACCTTGAAAGTAAAAGGCGGATAAAAAAAACTTGAAAATTGCGTTACGTAATTCATAGACAGCCCCTCAACCTAAAACTTGCAAGTTTTGTTCTGGATCTGTTTGTCTTCGGATTTTTTGCTCGGAGGGCACAATAATAGGAACCAACTGGCCATTCATTGTTCGTAGGAAAGTACGTGATTCTTTTCACATCACACGATGAACGACGTGGATGAATAATGCTTGGGGATCGCTTTTTTGCCTCCTGATAAATCTACTTTGACCGCTGGACGGGATGATGAAAATTTCTCAGACTCGAACGAGAATCGTTTTTCTCTCCAGCTTTTTTTGTGACTCTGCCGAGACTTAATGAAGGGAAAGTAACCCCTAGGTATACTTCCATCGATTTGATCCCATCAAAATCCATGTAAAATGTTTGCTCTACTTTTTTTCAATCTCAAACTGAAGACTATAAGTGCAGTTTAAATTGTGTAATATGAAATTTGTAATGACTAGCCAAGAAATTTCTACTTTCGACGGCAATTTTTCACGTTTATTTGATTTCATTCATTTCTCACGGTATCCGTTTCCCCGCAAAAACGTTTCTAAATTGAAAACAAATGAAACCCTTCTTTCATTTCATTCCTTGCTTGTTTGTTTCACTGGATTGCGGATCCAAAGAAATGTTTCTTCGCCCGCGTAAACGTGAAGGCAATAAAAAATATACAACTTTATCAGCCAGTAAAAATGTTATTCATGTCCTTCTCGTTTCAATCGAAACCGGAATTTTCGAGAGGCTTTTTCCTCTCGCTGAAGTTGGTAAATAAGACCATTACACGAGTTCGGCCTCGTTTCGCTTGCGGGAAAAGACGAGACAGAAGCAGGGCGAGTCATCGAGAAAAGGGGAAGAATAAAGCCGTTGTTTACTATTTTTGTTGGTCATGATGATTGATGAAAGGGTTTTGAATGGCGTCGTTAATCAATTGGTGCCGCCAAGTTGACGGCTGATTGAGCCGGGAAACGGCAATCGCATTACACGGCACGCGGGATTAAAACCGTTAAAACAGCCAACAAGTAGAAGTGATCGATGTTTAGGCCGGCGTCGCGCAACCTTTCGTCTTTCACATCGAAAACCTTCGTCATGCCGTGCCCGTACATTGCAGTATCCCGCGTAATACGTTATATTTTCAATATTTTCAGACTACACATTGACAAGATTTTCGTTTCGTGAGAGGATGAAATTTCTCACAAATATCGTGGTTACATCAGTCAAGTGAAAAAGAAAGAAAGAGGAAATGCAAGTACTCTTGAAGTTAATTTATTGTAATAACTCGAAAAATTGGAATGAAGGTTTCGGATTCATTGTCGTTCATTCATTGTTACTTAAGATGTTGAAAGTAATAACGTACACTTTTGATAAAGATTTCAGTTTTTGTAGATTATTGAATTATTTATATATATTTATACAACTCGTGATTATAATGGTCGAGGAAAAACATGTAAATCACTTTTTATATAAAATATATATACTTTTTCCAGAATTAGCTTGTTTTTGATTGGATTTTAATATCAATATTGACAACATCATTTTTCAGGATTCAAAATTGAATATATATAATTAGCATTTTCATCGTTTTACTTCTGAGAAAATTAAAAATTACTCAATCTTGTAATGTATCAGATTTTTCGTATTTTTGGTATTCGTCATGAGGTTCTTTCCATCAACTACGTCACGCAAATTTAAGAATTTTTTGACATTCTCCACTCCTCTCCAGGTAAAACGTGAAGCAGTCTTCAGAAGATGGATAAAAATACCTACAGCAACTTTTCGTATTCTACAATAGCATTAAAAACGATAAAAATAAGAAGATTTTTATTGCACTGAAAACAATTTATCCTAAAAGCATTAAAATTGTCGGAAAAATAGAATATATTTTAGAAATATAGTCTTGAGTTCAATTTTGTGTATTTTACAATAGCATGAAAAACACAAAACCTATGAAGATTTTTTATGTACTGAAAACAATATTTTTGAAAAGCTTCTTGATAAATTATGTGAATGCAATAAATTAAACTTATATTATACACGATATTATAATAATGAATAAAAAATATTTAATAATTATAAATATCCTAAATTCCGAAGGGTAAAATATTTCAATGTTTCAAATATAATAGGTCTTTATTGCGTATATTTTCAAATTGTCAAGTTTTTAATTAGTTAATTCGCTTTTTATACACGTTGAATTTTCAAAATACGTGGTTACTAGCAAATTTATTGTAATTAACTTAATTATTTATTGCATTGATTATTTTGTTATATATGTGAAATTCAGGCTTGAAAAGTTATTCATGTTTCCATCCAAGAGTTAAAAAATTGTACAAAATTTGAATTTTTGTGGAAATTCCGTCATTATTCGTCATATTGTCAGGATCTAGAATAGAATTGCTGAAATTTCTGCAAACGAGTTCGAAATTATTTTTTTTTATTTTACTACTTATCTTGAGATTTTTGTTTCCTTTTTGTAACTTAGAATCAAATATTACTGAGAGTTTCGTTCCAAAAGTACAATATTCTACTGATGGTTAATTTTTTCAACTGTTTTAAACATTTTTTAACTTATATATGGAGTGTAGTTCAAGTAACTTAAATTTTCGGGAATTTCTGTGAAAGTTTCGTCATTATTCGTCATATTTCCCGAATCTAGAATATAATTGCTGAAATTTCTGCAAACGAGTTCGAAATTGTCTTATTCTTTTTTATTTTGCAACTCATCTTAAGATTTTTGTTTCCTTTTTGTAACCCAGAATCGAATATTACTGAATTTTCAGTACCACGAGTACGTAATTCTACGAATTTTGAATTTTCTCAACTGCTTTTGAAATTTTTTACTTACATTATATGGAGTGTAGGCAATCAAGTAACTTAAATTTTCAGTTAAACGGTACAAAAATACCTCAAGTTTTGAATTTTTTGGACGTATTCTTACAAAAAGTTTAAGTCAAAAGGCAGAAATTATATAGGGATCCCTTATTTTGATATTATTTTTGAATTTTGTGCTCCATTTCCCGAATTCGGAATCTAATGAAAAAATTGTATTGAAAGGTATAAAATTACGACCGACAAAAAAATTTGTCAATAATTTTACATTTTCTGTTCTGCTTATGCAATTCGCAATGAAATTTATTAAACTTGAGTTTTGATAAGGTAAAAAGTTATCTTTCAATTGTAACTTCTTAAAATGTTTTCATCAATATAATTCATAATTTTCATATATATAATTCAGAATTTGAAGAAAGGTTTTTTGCTTTTTGTTATTTACAGAAGATTATGTATGCACGTTTTTTATTGTAGAATTATGGGTATTCCCGGGTATTCAGTGATAAAGAAGAAATAAAGAATATAATTACTTCCCATTCAGAATGAGCATAATATTTAATTCAGCTGAAAATTATCACTTTTGTAAATTTTTTTCTTTTATTTTCTTTTTCGTTCGACTTCTTTAGTTATCATTCTAACTACTGAAATTTAGGTGTAAAACTACGACTAGCTTTGAATCTTACTGATAGTTTCCTATTTTTTTTTATCCGCAGTGTAATTACTTGAAGTCGTTGTTGAAAAATTTGAAATCATTATGATTTTCCAAATAAATTTATACATTCTCCTCATATTCGATAGCCCGGTCAAATATTTATTTCTTTCTCTCTACACACTGTCGACGCGTTTCGGATCCCTTCTCAAGACCTACATAATGAAATAAATAACATCTCTGAATTTCACAATATTCCAATTAACTAGGCAAACTTTCAGGAACTCACGTCATAGCAGCAGTTGTAAAATATCGTGTTAAACAATCGAAAAACTCCATCCTCTTCCAAACTATTGAATCTCAACACAATGTTAACATTATAAACTATTGTGACAATTTCACATGTTTAATGGATAGTACAATTCTTCCATGATTGTTGGAAGAATTTTTATTGGTTCATTTTCCAAATAAATGTAAAATTTTTTACGTTTATAAAATATACTCTAAACTTTCGTTTAGAGTATATATCTTCATCAAATAGGAAATATTAGTGTCTTAAGATCAAGAAAAGTGAAAATATATTGAAATTTTATAATCACTTGTTTTAATGACAGGCTGGAAAATCGGAAAAAAATTCTCACTTACGAACGAAACGTTTTTGCATGTAATGAGCTTTTACAGAATGTACTTCATACCTTTATTAATCAATGTAAAAAAAAAAAAAAAACGAGAGGAAAAAAAATGATGCAAATGAAAACTATTTACTGAAACATTTTTCACACTTTTTTCATTTACGCTAGTAATAATTCAACAACGCTACAAGA
Organism: Platygaster robiniae; assembly: GCA_028476575.1. NCBI lineage: Eukaryota > Metazoa > Arthropoda > Insecta > Hymenoptera > Platygastridae > Platygaster > Platygaster robiniae. The sequence continues at coordinate 2,564,447 of CM052022.1, forward strand.
AATCTTTGTTCATAAATTTCGTACAATTTCGAACGTCTTCATACAAAAATTATTGAAATCCATAGATTTTCTGATAAGAAATAAGGATTCAAAGACTTTGACAGCCTAATCTAAAATCTAAATTTCTCGACAAAAATCAATTTTCAACCCAAAATAAAAAAATAATTATGTTTTTAGACTAGTTTACGTGACTATTTTCAAAATTTGAGAGAAATCGGTGATTTGGTCAGTGACAACTAAGCTGATTTAGAAAATAATGACCCATGAAAATGCAGGGTTTGGAAGTAACAGGTCACAAGTAACGCGTTACTCTAAAACGTTACATTTTTTACTGTAACGATGACGTAACGCGTTACATTAATTAACCAGTAACGATAATGGGAACGAGTCACTTTTTTTCGGTAACGAGTAACGAAAATCCCGTTATTTTATTGTACGTTACATTTATCTGTCCCATTAAGTTTTTAGCACAATTTAAAAGTTTTTAAAAAATGTTCTGAAACTGTGATCTTAGCAATTTTTCACTTCCTCATTTTGAGATATAAAATTCTTTATTAATAATTTTCAATGAAACTATGTGGAATAATCGTAATAATTTGTGCAACACTCTTGACGAAGAATAGGCTTTTTTATTTTTTTTAAAAAACTTTCACGACTCAAAGCGCTGAATTTTAGAAATTTGCATGAAAAGATATAAAAAAACTCAAATTCTATAGATCGCAAACTCTATAGCAGGATTTTTAAGATTTGGAGATCCTGCTAGAAAATTTTATAGAATAATAATGAATACAAAAAAAAAAAAAAAAATAGATAAAATAAAATGCGGAAATCACAAGATTTTATTAATTTTCAAGTTCCTTTTTAAAAATTTATGATAATAGAAGCCTATAAGAAGATAAGAAAATTTTTGTATTATAATAACTCTGTGGAAAATACAACAAATATTTGGGGCCCTGTAAATATATAAAGAAACTGTTTTCTGCAAAATCGATCGAAATATACTCCAGAAATTTCGAACCTCTGATGTTATTTTATTCTAGAAATTTAAAGATATATGTTTTTTAAAAAAACTAAAAATTCCACAACATTTTTAAAATACTTAAAAATGCAGAAAGAAAATGGGTTCGGAAAAATACGTGCAAGTATATAAAAATAATGAACGATCCTTGAATTCATAGAAAAACTAAAGAAATACAAAAAGTACTTGAATAAGTAAAAATCTATCGAGACGCTGTTTTGTGGAAAATCCTGTAAAACAAGTTATGTTTCATTATACTCAAATTTTAGAGTTCGAAATTTTTGAAATGTATTACAGCAATTGATATTATAAAAATACCAAATTTACGTAAGAATACTGAAAAATTCTGCAATATTCTATCATACTGAAAAGTACGAATGGTTTCAAAAATACTGAACTATTCTTCAAATCGTAGAAAAATGAAAAAAGCTTAAAAAAAATAAAATGAAATGAAAATATTCTCAGAAATGTTTCGCTGAAAAATCCTCTCAAATACCAGTAATTTCTTAAACTTTCAATTCTAGAGTATGAAATTCTTGAATTCTATGTATTATCAATGTACAGAAAAATAGTAGAAATTTTAAAAATTCTAGAGAATCCTGCTACATTTTATACATACTGAGTAGTACAAAAAGATGTAAAAATTCTGGAAATCTGAGTAGGTATTTAGATTCTACCAAAAATCTATTAAATTTGCAAATGTTCTTTTGTGGCTAACATTGAATCAAATGTCAGATTCAGAAATTTCGTAAACTTGAAAAGCATATAAAAATTTGAACAAGCTGATTAATTTTTTTCTCAGGGTGAAACAATTGTATAGAACAAAATCACAAGTACGTTAAAATTGTATTTTTCAGCCTCAGTTTTTCAATGTCTTGTTATTTACATTCTTTTTATTCCAAAAAGTAACGGGACGTTACTTTTGTTAAGTGGCAACGACAACGAGTTACTATTTCTTTTCAAGTAACGGTAACGTAACGAATTACTTTTTTCGCCCTTGTAACGGTAACGCGACGCGTTACATTTTTTCAAGTAACTTTCCGAACCCTGCGAAAATGTGCGAACTGATGATTATCCCAAAGTGTAAACAGGGAGCGTTGGTTCGAGCAAATGTTTGTCGTTGTACAGTAGAATAAAACACATCCCCACTGATGCTCTTTCACGCACTGTCCGTCCTTGCGTTCTTCCTCTCGTGACTTACGGCGTATCAAGTATTATCATCTATCATCGTTAAGGCATGGAGAGCACGTCGACTCACGCTTCGTGATCCCGTACACCCCCTTCTTATGTACCGTAATTTACCGAAATGTCCTCGTTACCTTCTGGAATCACGGCTGCTATTTATAATACAACGTTACTCGGTCGTCTTCCTCGGAAACTGCCATCTTCGGTGTCGACAAACGCTTCAAGATAAAAAATACATACCCGTATAACGAAATAATGTCGTCACAATTGGGCCGCAGCGAAGAGCGCAACGTTTCGACGCGTAGCGGAAAAAAGCTCCATCACGAAACATGAAAAGCGACGCTCGGGAAATTGCATTAACCGTCCAAAGGCGGCTCGTTTTCGAATCATCTCGCAACGTTTTCAGGCCAATCCAATTTACATCAGCGAAAAAAAGCCCAGAATCACGCGATTTCGTCCCTTGAGGCTCGACCAACTGACCATTACTTGCCCACTTTTTACGGACCCTGGGGCTTTTTTGTGCTTTGGAAGTTCATCTTCTTGTGCAAGAAGTTGCATTTGCAAGCTTTTCAACAAGGTTTTTTTGTATGTAATTAGATTCAAGCAGTGGGAGAGAAGTTCGTTATCATATTTCTTCGAAATAGGAATGATGAATGTATTTTTTTCTTTTTTTTAAACAAAAAGCTGGAAAATTTGAAAGTATTGAACACATCGTCTCGATGAGTTGGACACATTTGCATGAAATTTGGAAGTTATTTAAAGTTCATACGTTTGGAAATGTTGTGTAATTATGTAAGAAAATTTTACAGATTGTAAGTGATATGTTTAGAATTCAAAAAATTTGGAGAACTTAAGGAAATCGTGATGTGAGTTTTTAATTTTTTTTCTGGAAAATCTGAAAAACTTGAAAAGTGTCAAAAACTAACGTCAAATTTTTGTTCAAATTAGGCAAATTTGTATGATTTCAGAAAGTTTTGAATAGTTTGTACTATACTCGAAATTCAGAAGATTGTAAATAATTCTTCGATCTGCTAAAAGTTTGTTAAATTTTCATTATTTTTGTATTTCAATGTATAATCATATTTCTTCAAAATATACATGATTATGTTTTTAAATTTTTTAAGAAAAATTGAAACATGCAGAAAAGTATTTAAAAATCACGAAAAATTTTAACGAGCTCGACAAATACTTTTGATGTTTGGGAGGTTTTGTATAATTTACATTATACAATTTCAAAAATGTTGGGAATCAAGAACTTTCAAAAAACTAGGGTATTGACGAAAATGCGAAAAATTTAGAAAATTGTTATAAACTTCAAAGAATGTGTTCATTATATTATCATATTTATCAAAAATGTACGTGACAATAGTTCGTCATTTTCCAAGGAAAATCTGAGAAACTCAAAAACTATCCAAAAATTAGGTCTAATTTTCATAAATTAGACAAATTTAAATGAACTTTTGACAGTCTCAAATAGTTTGTATTATGTTTAAAATTTTAAAAAATTGAAAAACATTCGAAATTTTGAAGATTGTCAATAATTCTTCGACATTCTAAAAATGTGTGTAATTTCAGAAAATTTGCTCATCAAAATTGCATGTTGTTTCATTATTGTATTTTTTCGAAGCATGCATAATAATTTTTTCAAATTTACTGAAGAAAATCTTAACATCCTGAAAAGTATTGAGAAATCTAGAAAAATTTTAATGAGTTCGACAAATTTTTGCAAAATTTGTAAAGTGTTTACTAGTTGATGTTATGTATAGAATATCGGAAACATTCTAAATAAAGAAAAATTAAAAATTTAGAAGTTTGTTGTCGAAAATTCAAAAAATTAAAAGAATATAAGAAAATTTCCATGAATTTTGTGATTTCTGTTGATTATCAAATTTTTTCAACATATACATGATAAAGCTTTTTCATTATTCAAACAAACCTTAAAAACTTAGGAAATGTAAAAAATCAAGAAAAATCTCAATGAATAAGACAAACTTATCGTATTCGAAATATTTAAAATAGTTTGTACTGCATTAGGGATTTCGAAAATTTTTTAAATCAAGAATAAAAATGATATTAAAAACTATAAATAATTTGAAATCGATTTCGAAAAATTGGAGAAAATTATAAAATATGAAAAAATGCTCATTTTGGTAGATTATCTTCATCGTCATATTTCTGCGAAAAATATGGACGAAATTAATTTACTTATTTTTATAAAAATTTGAAAAATATTAGAAATCATGAAAAGTCTTAATCAGTTGAACCAATTTTCATTAAATATTGAGAATTGAAAATCATTTTGATGTTATGGATCGTCCATATTTCTGTAAAATTTAAAAAATGTGTAAAATTTAGAAAAAAGTTCATAAATTCTGTAGATTGTCTTCATTAAAATATATCTTCGAAATAAGCATATTATTGTTTATTTCATTTTTAATGAAAACCGAAAAACCTTGGGGAGTATTTAAAAATTGCAAAAAACCTAATTGAATGATAAGAATACTCATAAAATTTGGAAGTTTTTTGATAGTTTTTTCTATGCTTGAAATTTAAAAATAGGTAGGATCATCAAAAATTCTGAAAAATTCATAAAATATCATAAAATGTTTATAAACCCTGTAGGTTGCGTTCGTTGAAATATTTTCTCGAAATATGCATAATGATGTTTTTTTCTCTCATTTTCCACCAATTTTCTGAAAAAAAAATAACAGTCATAAAAAATTACCAAAAATCTTCAGAAGTCAAACAAATGTTTATGAGATTTCGAAGGCTATAAATATCTGCTATTATGTTTGCATTTTCAAAAATTGGCAAAATTGTCAACAATTTGCAAAACTCCGTATGCCTTCAAAACCCCTCCGGCATCCTCAAAATTCTCCAAAACTACAAAATTTTCCATCAAAAATTCCAATAAAAATCCAGAATTCTGCAAACCTTAATAAATCTCACAAACTGTAAAAACCTTCAACAATTCACCAAAACTACATCTCTAAATTCATGCATTCCCACTTCAATATTCCCATACACTCATCCCAGGAAAAAAAAAAAAAAATCAAAAAACTGGTTTCACCTCCAACTTTATTGACTTTTGAAATAAAACTGTTAACAATTGTTTGCACGCGGCCCAAAAAAAAGAAACAAAACTCGCTCTTTCTCGAGCTAACCGAATCTCAAACATAAACAATCGCACTGAACACCCGAATCGCACTGAAATGCTAACGCGGTTGACTCTCGGGCGTCCACCGCAATTCAACAAAGAATATAATGTCTATGTATATATCATATATATGTATGTATGTCTGACTCAAACTCAAATATATAATTTGAAAAGCGCACAACGGTAGGACATAAACATCTGAAAATGACAATAGAACGGAGACAATAAAATGGCTCATGACACGACAGCCAACGAGGTCCGCTTGAACCCAACGAATCGTTATTACTTCCCTACGTACTACTCGTAATTGCATATTGCAGCGCGCATCAACAACAAACAAAAAAATACCAAAACCAAACCCCGCCCCAAAAGGCATCAATTTGGTCGTTCAACGATTTTGGTGCAAAAACAGCCATGTGACATCGTGACCTAAATCTCACCCCCTTCAATTTCATTGATCGGTATTTCACTGTTTCCTGCATCGCGACTAAAATCCAATGATTCTCCCATCACAACACCCTAACGTGTTCCTTTTTTCTACCAATCGAATCAACAACGAAAAATCCGTATCCGAAAAGGTGTATCATTGCGCACTATGTACATTTGGTAAAACGTATGCATACTTTTTTTTACACGACTACCTGTTTAATTATAGGCACAGCTACGTTTTCGTTTGTTGCAACAAATCCATGCAAGCGACCTCAATGAATTTTCGGTAAGCGCGTGAAACTGCACCACGCAAAATTCCAAATTCACCAACAAATGAGTCCACTCAAAGACATTTCCCGAAAGATAAAAAAACAATAAACCTCTAAATCCATAACAAATTGATCAAGAAAAAACGACGAAATCACAGTCATCCCGCACTCGCGGAAAATTCATCACAGGTTAAACCTTACGATTTCCATTCCCCCTCCCCTCCCCCCCCCCACTATTTCTATGTTTAGCCTGGATCTATCTCTTCGTCGTTTTGTTTTTACACTTATAAAATCGCTGTGTACAATATCTTTGTAATCAACAAATAAATATTCTAAATGTGTGTATATAATATATATATATATATTCATATATTAAATATGTATTGCGGCGCAATACTATACTCTTCTTCCAACAAATAATATACAATGTTTCTTTGTCTATCCGAAATGTCCGAATGATAGTAATCGTCCTAAGAGCAATAATATTTCTCTATGTATATGTATACCGCGTTAGGCTGGTTTCTATGTGAAAACTTACTACCCTTATATCCCGGAAAAGGTAGGCTGCTGCTGTTGCAATTGCTATGATTCGCCCACCTGCCAACTTTTTCAACCCTTACGAGCTAAAAAAAACCGTCTCACTATGAATCCTTGTCTTGTAAGCACGTTCGACTCTTTTTTCCAGGGGGCCGGCTCATAGAAAGTTTCGTCGCGGTTTTGCAGACAACTCTCCCCCCCACTCCTTGCTCTTTCCGCTCTTCCCCTCAACCGCCACTTTCTCTTCGGCAAGCTTCGTATCGATTCGGGAACTGTCGGGAACTGTCGGGAACGTTCGTGACGGACACGAGCGATCCGACCGAACCCGACCAAACTCGAGTACTCACGAAGCTCACCGAACTTGCCCAAAGCTACTCCCTGAAAGTTAGGACAAAAACGCGACCGAGTGCCACCCCCATGCTTTTTTCTGTATCGCTATCGTATTATCGTTATTATTATTATTATTATTATCCTTAAAACGAACGTTTCTCGCTTCCTCACAGCCAAGCCAAATTTATCTAGTTCCGCGAGACGTTTCCCTCGTCTTTGTTACTCGCGGCCATCTTGATTTCATTCGTTTCTTTGTTTAACCGTTAAAGCTAGTTTTTTCTTTAAATCCTACTCGAATCGGTCGCTATAAATTCGTCCAAGTTAAGAAATGACCCAAAGTGGTACTGTTCCACGACTGCTTGTTTTTGTACACAGCTACGGAATAATGATGTCGATAATGGTAATTATAATAGGTAGGTAGGTAGGTAGGTAGGTAGGTAGGTAGGTTTTTTCGGTTATTTATTGCGCTAAAATCACGATCCCAAGTTCAGCCCCTCGAGCTCGCTATTTCATTATTCAGGATTCCGAGGAATTGGGAATTGGAAAACGAGGGGTCGAGCTCCTCCTCCTCCTCCTCCTCCTCCTCCTTATCCCCCGTCTCTCTTTTTTTTATCTTTTTTTTGCTAGCTCTCGTTCTCTCTTGTCACAGCCGTAAATTCCCCCTCATCTTTCTTATCTACTACGCCTTACTAGACACAAAGCTCGCCTGCGCTTCGGCAATGATTCCGTTGATTCGACAAACGACCTTTCGTTCAAAAACATTTGGACCGATGTATTGTTTGATATGAAAATGGTTAGTTTGAAAAATTCTTCAAGACCTTTCATACGACTGAATTTTATAGGTTAACCGCAACCTAAATTTCCGACAAGTTTCTCTTGTAAACCTGAACTAGGTAGGCTTGTGAACGACGAATGAAGATCGCGATATTGCTTTGGGTTTCTGAACGAATCAACGATAAATTTTGTACGAGCGCGCGGATCGTTGTTCGGAACCTCGGATTGCGGTGTCAAAATGGCGTCCGGTGCCATTTTATGTTTTGGTTGGGATTCCGAACGAAATTACGGAAGAGCGAGACGCACCTGGGTTTGGTAATAACAAGTTGGTGCTGGTAATAAGTGGAGGAACGCCTCGCTCGCTGATGAAGATGACGTGATGGTGGCGCTTCTTCCTTCGTTTCAGCCTCATCCTCATCTTCTTCGTCTTCCTCATTCTACGTGGGATCAGGTGAAAAGAAGGGTGGCCCACAGCAAAGCTCGCTGGACGGCGTGCAAGCTGGCGCCGATCGAGGAGCAGGATGAGGAGGAAGAAGAAAAAGAGGGTGAGGTGGAAGCAGAAGTGGACGAAGCAACAACCCGAGTTCGTTGTGCCAGCTGGGTATCGTTTCTTTGGCCGCGGCAAAACGTCGTCCCAAACCTTGCCTCCCCTCACTTGTCCTCAGACTCGGTCCGTCTCGGCGACGTCTCCGTGTCTTGCCTCTCGCTGTAACAAAGAAACAAACAAGACTTTTCTAAGAGAACAGGCATAGGAAGAGTCTTGTCTAAAAAATAGAAGGCTGTTGCGACGACGTTTTCCGTGATGTGGGGGAAGGCAGATCCAAATGTCTAAAGGGTCAGTATGTTACCTGGCCAAGGGTCCTGCCCAGTTAGATTAATGCTTCTAGTCCTGTCCATAATGTATATCCATGCAGCTTCTCATCCTGTCATTGCAAGCATGTGTTCATGTGTGGACAGGAAGAGAAGTTAACAAGAATTAAGATCATTAGAAGCAGCTAGAAGCAGGGACTAGGATTGTAAGGTTATTAGTAACGATTGACAGAGTTTCTGATATTGTTGAACAAAGAAATTTATTATACGAAGCAGCGTAACTAATGTCTTAATGATGCAAGTTTCCTACTCTACTGCTTCTAATGACCTTGATCCCTCAGTAGGTTTGGTTAGGTAAAACCATTGGCTAGGTGGCACAAGATTGAAAATCAGCCAAGTGAATATAGATCTAAGGTCTCTTCTCTCAGAGCACATTACGTACATATATATATATATATATATATATATATATATATATATATATATATATATATATTGATGTATTTATGGATATCACTTCTAGCTTCAGAAGATTAATCAGTAAGCTCAAGCTTTTACTTTCCAAAAAGTATCACTTCCTGTATTCAATTAAGGTACCACATTTCTAACGACTGTCAGCATGTATCTTGTGCCATTTTAAGGATTATCTTCTTCTTTTATTAGATTTCTATATAGTTTTGTAGAATTTGGTCCTATAGGAGTCAAAGTTCGATTGATTTAAAAAAATTATATTTACATAGTTTTAAGCTACTCCTTTACCTGGTAGTATTTTTAGGATTTTTCGTATTCTATACTGTCAAAGAAATTTTTAAAGATGTTCACAACAGATTTTCAGCAATTTTATGGATTTCTGTCTTCTTTTTTTTTAATTTGATGTTCTGCAATTCGAAGTTCGTTATATTCCCTGTATGTTGATGTATTTTTCAGGAATGTAGGATTACCAAAAATATCTACCTTATATATTTTCAATTTTTTGAGTACTTCTCGTATTTTTCAGTAATTACACAGTTTTTAAAATTTTCTGGTATTTTTATGGATTTCACGCATCTTTAGAATTTTTTATACGTTTTAGTAATCATAAGATTTGGAAGGATTTTCTTGACTCTTCGTAAATATGGCGTATATTTATTAAGTTCTATACGTATATATTTCCAGAGTTTGGATACTCTGGGATCTAATTTTTTTGAAAATTATAATTATTTTATAGATTTTTTGAAAAAAAGTATCTTCATAGATTTTGAGTACTTCATATATTTCAAGTACTTTGAATGTATTTTATATTTTCTGAGTAATAGTCGAATTTGATGGATTTTCTGGTATTTTCATAGATTCCTTTATAGATTTTCAGAATTAGATACTCTAGGATTGAAAAAATGCATAGATTTTTAGCATTCGAATACATTTTCCAGAAAATAATTTCAAGGAAGAAATTTAGTCTCGGTGTGATTTCGATTATTTTTATTTTTATTTATTTTTTTTTTTTTTTATTCGAATTTTTCAGCATCTAATATAAAATTTCGTGCTATTTCTAGCATTCTTTGAAATCTAATAACTTTTTTTTTGCATACTGCGTAGAGTTTTATAATTCAATGCTCAAAAATCCAAAATATGAAAGATTTTTGAAAAATCATATTTGGATACTTACTTTCGAAGTATTTTATTATCTGTTAGTATTTTTCATACTTTATAGTGTTTATGAAATTTCGTAGACTTTTAGCAATTTTTTGGGTTTCTATATTGATTTTTAAATTGTGATGCCCTACAATTCAAAGTTTGTTATATTTTCTGTAAATCGATGTACTTTGAAAGAAATAGTTTCTCCAAAAATATCCCGTACTTCATAGATATCCAGCGTTTTATTTATTTTTCGTATTTTTTAGTATTTGTACAGTTTAAAAGATTTTCTGGCATTTTTATGGATTTGTAGCATTTTCATTATACTTAATATTTTTCAGTGATTATAAAATTTGGTCGGATTTTCTTGGTTTTACATGGATACAACTTTTTTTAAATTAATTTTCATAGATTTATTTTTTTTAATTTGGATGCTCTCAAATCGAAAATGTTGAATAAATTATTATTATTCTAACAGATTTTCTTCGAAAACAGCATCTTCATAGATTTTCAGTACTTGGTATATTTCGAATACTTTTAGTATATTTTATATTTTTTCAGTGTTCATGGAATTGAATGGATTTTTTTGTATTTTTTATAGATGCCTGTATAGATTTTCAAAAATGAATATTCAAGGTTTGAAAATTCTATAAGTTTTCAGTATTTTCACTCATTTTTGAAAAGATAATATCCAGAAAAAATTTTTCGAGAGATGTATTTAAAGATTTTTTTTTTTTGTATTGTTCAGCATTTATCAAATTGCGTAATATTTTTTATTATTCTTATAAATTTGTTATAATTTAACCGATTCCTACGAAGAGTTTTATAATTTGATGCTCTGAGATACAAATTTTGATAGACATTGAGTATTTTTATAAATTTTGAGAAAATTATATCCACATGCATAAAAGATATTTTACGAACTGGTATTTTTACAAGATTTCTTGTATTTTATACAACTTCAAAAATTTAGTCAGAAATAATATTTCAGTATTCTTAATAGAATTTTAGAATTCGATGCTGTAGAATTCAAAGTGAATTCGATTTTAAATATTTTTTACAGACTTTTTTCGAACGCAGTATCTCCAAAAATATCTATTACTTCATAGATTTCAAATACTATTAGTATATTTTTTCAGTATTTATACAGTTTGAAGGATTTTTAGTCAAATTTATGGATTCCTAGCATTGTTATTATTCATCATATTTTGTAGTACTATTTATTTAATGCTTATACTAGCTTCTACTACTTATATTATTTTCATACATCAAGTCCCAATTTCAGTATAAAAAGTTGCGAAAAATCGATGTATAAAAATATGCATTATTTTGAAATAAATTACCGCTCAATTTTTACAGTTCAAAGAATCTAATAAACCGAACTTTAAAACTCCGTTGATTTGATGCAGATGTTAATACTAGAAAAAAAAATTCCACTTTTTAATGCATGAAAATATAGAAAATTTAATAATAAAAAAATACTCATTTCAAATAATTTTTCATTGTATTACCTCAACTGTATAATTCGTAAAAATAACCAAAAAAAAAAATGAAATGATTGATAGAAATTAAACTACTTGAATCATTGAAATATTCCAGGCCAACACATTTTTAGAAACCCCCTCCCCCCCTAAAATTTGTCCCATTTACGCCTTTGTTTTCTACATACATTGCATGACCTTAAAATTCTTTTTCCCCGCGTCTTCTCGTTTTATGCAAAAAAGTGCAACAATCTCGGTCAGTTGAAAAGTCACGGAAAAGTAAGAATACGAAAAGATACTGAAGGGAGGGAGGTATAACGAATACACTGAAAATAAACCGTGAATACGCGCTCTAGTCAGGTAATTGCGGGATTGTCCTTTGGGGCTTGTCAGGATTTTTCTCCCCGGGAAAAAAGAAAAATATAAGCGTAGTCGAGTGAAAGAGGACGGGAATGAAAAGTAAAATGAAATGAAGAAAAGAAAGAAACCGGAGGGAATGATACGTGCAGCAGCGACAGCGGAGCTTTCGCGGGGTCATTAGCGGGCGGCATAATTTTGCCCCCGTCTTCCCTTTTATCGTGCGATATTAATTCCATTGTCGTGCTGAAACTATCGGAGCCCGGAAGACCCTTTTCCGCGATATCGCCGCTGCTTGTGTCCCCCAATCGCGTAATGTGCACGCTCCCCATTACGGTATCGCGCATAAGGTGAACGTACCGGGTAGTCCAGCACTTTTTATGGACTGCCACTTTGCATGAGTTGTGTTCTTTTTTTGAAATTCCAGCTTGTCACAAGCAGCGGATGCAGCAAAAAATTAATGATGGAGGAGGCGTTTAATGTGATGTGCCTGAAGTTCTGAACGTTTGAAATTGAATGAAAAAAAAATATTTATATTAAGGGGGTCGTCTACTTTTTAGGCCTCATCTTTACCCGAACTTTTCCAATGGATTAAAAGAAAACTACTCAAGATTTTTCAATGCGGTTTTTTTCTAGTTGTAGGTTTATTCTTGAAAAATCATACATATATATTCATATTCGATTATTCCCACCCCCTTGGCTAAAACACGTGGCTTCCGTCGAAATCGTATAGACAGATGGTGTGACCGACTTTGCGAGTTTAGAGTGTCTGAAAATTGAACAACCAAACATTTTTTTATTTGCTATTACTTCGATCAAAAGTTGACACGAGCTTTTTGAATCATTTTGTTTTTTTTTTTTTTCAAAATGGCGGACCTTTGAATAAAAAGTATCGTTTTTGTCATGGATTTTCACCACTATTTATTTATTTAATTACTTAACTAAACAAAATATCGCAAAAAGCTTGTGTCAACTTTTGATCGAAGTAATAACAAATGAAAAAATGTTTGGTTGTTCAATTTTTAGACACTCTAAACTCGCAAAGTCGGTCACACCATCTGTCTATACGATTTCGACGGAAGCCACGTGTTTTAGCCAAGGGGGTGGGAATAATCGAATATGAATATATATGTATGATTTTTCAAGAATAAACCTACAACTAGAAAAAAACCGCATTGAAAAATCTTGAGTAGTTTTCTTTTAATCCATTGGAAAAGTTCGGGTAAAAATGAGGCCTAAAAAGTAGACGACCCCCTTAATATTGGAGAGAAAATAGTTTTGAAACTGTTAAAGGGCATTTTGTAGTTGGAACAATAAACTTCGTTCATTACCTAACAAAATAACTAGCAGAACTCTTCAAGTTACGAGAAATAAAAAGTTCATTTTTTTTTCAACTTTTGGAAGTATATGTTACATTAACAGTACTTCAAATGTTATTCGTACTTTTTGCAGTATTACATCCTTTGGGAAATTTTTTGACATTTTTATTTTTTTTGTTTTTTTGTTTTTAGGGTTTTATAGAATTGGGTAGGGTTTTCTAGATTCTTTGCGTTTATCTGGTATTTTTATGATTTTCGATATTTTCTACAATTCGATGTTCTAGAATCGCAAGTTGTAGAGATTTCGAGTATTTAAATAGATTTTTTATAAAATAAGTAATCTATATAAAAGATTAAAATCTACGCCGAGTTGTATTACATATAAATAATAATTGGTCACCAGGCCTGAAATTATTTTTAATAACAGAGTGCTCGAGTTCTCAGTCAATCAAATAACTGCTATTATTTTTAGTTCTATCTATTTTTTGAGGATTCACATTTTGTAGGTTTCGCTAGTTTTTTTTATACATATATTTCTCGTATTCTGAACAATTACACTATATATTTCTAGAATTAAATGCTTTAGAATACATAGTTTGACGAATTTTGAATTTTTAAATAGAATCTTCAGAAAATACCATCTTTGTAGATTTCTAGTATTTTATATATTTCTAGTATTTTTTAGATTTCTATTGCTTTTAGCATTTTTCGAATTTTCTCGTATTTTTACATCTCGAAGGATTTTCCAGCATTTCAATAAATTGTTATATATTTTTCTAGATTTCTATGGTTTGTAAATAATTTTATAGAATTACATGCTTAAGAACTCATTGTTTTACATATTTTTGGTATTTAATAGATTTCTATTACATACTTTCACTATATTTCAGATTTTTCAAGTATTTCAACGTCTCGAAAGGTTTTCTAGCATTTCAATCGAACTCTATAAATATTATTTTCTAGATTTCTATGGTTCATTAAATGAAAGTTTTATAGATTTTTAGTATTTTTGTAAATTATCTTAAAATTATACATCTACATAGATTTTAGTATTCTATAGATTTTCAGTTGTTAAAAGTATTTATCGTATTTTTAGTTTGAGCAAAAATTTGTGGTGTTATCTAGTTTCTTATATTTTTATCAGCTGCTGATATATTTCTAGAATATTTGGATGCTTCGAGATTTTAAGTTCTCAAAAGATTTTTAGTATTTTAATATACTGTTAAGGGAACAGAATTTTCATTGGATTTCTAGTATTTTTGGTATATTTGATATTTTTACAAATTTTTTCATTATACCTAAAAATTTTCCGGTATTTTCACGATTTCCATACAGTTTATTAATTAAATACTGAAGGATTTCAAGTTTCATTGTTTTTCAGTGTTCTTATAAATTTCGAGAAGATGATATCTATATACAATTTTCGTACTTCAGATATCTCAATGACTCTTAGTCTTCATTTATGTATTTTTTCAGCATCTGCAAAATTTCACTGCATTTTCTGAAACACTAATAGATTTTGAAAATTTTTCCATTAATTGTTATGTAAAGTTTTAGAGTTTCATGCTCTAAACTTAGTATTAGGTTTTAGGCTGAATTAGGTTGTTTAAGAAAAAAAAATTGTTTCAGGTATTTTGAGAATGTTACAAATTTTTCGAATGTTTCCTTAGATTATTGATTGATACAAATGTTTCATCAAAAAAGTATAAATGATCAGAGAACTCACGAGAGAAAAAATAAAAATTACGAAAATTCGAGTATAAGTTAATAATTACCATACTATGGAACTGTACAGTGTGAATTTTTGGCATAAAAAATTATACGATACATTAGAGAATCGTTGAAAAATGTGAAATAAAATACTTATAATTTTACCAATTTTGAAATAAATATCCATATAGAAATTTTTGGAGCATTTTTGTGATAATAATACATCCCATGTCGCATAATTATTTTTTCTTGAATATAGATACTTAACATATTATTTAAACTCTTATTCTTTACCATTGTTGAAATTATTTTTTCTTTTTTATGTTAGTTATGTGATGTCAACACATTTTGTAAGTTAATGACTTTTACGTCATTTTAAATGGTAACGTAAATTTCACGGAATTTAAAAATCACAAATATAACTTAACTGTTTGAATAAGTGTGCTTGAATAAAATACAAGCTTCATTATTTACAAAAATATAGTGAAGCTATTATTATGGACAATTTATTTTATCAGCGTTTAAAAAAATCATAAAAAATCCTCAATAAGATGTTAATTTCTGCACTATAAAATTTCGATCTCTTTGAATTCTTTGGAATTCTTTATTTAATTATTCCCTCGCACAAATTTTAAACCTAAATTGAAAAAAAAAAAAAATCTGATGGTTTAAATGGAATTAACTTGAATAATATTGACTGAGTGAAAAGTCCGTTAAGGGGTTACATACCTTTTTGTGCGAACGAGTAATTTTAGGTAGCACTAATGTTATGACACAAAAGTTATTGTTTTTAAATACTGCATTGTCCACTTGAAAAAACAAGTATTTGTTAATAAAAAAATATCAACAATTGGCGGAGTTATGGCCCTTTCTCCGAGACAACTTTTTTTTTGAAGACGCTTGCGGTGACCACGATGCAAGTCAAACAAGTCAAATTAAATCAGAAAATCTAGAAAATTTCATTGGTCTAGGAATGCATCTAGTTCGTGAACGACTGAAAAAATGAATATCACGTTTTTTCTGTATGCAAGAACGTTTTCCTCGAGATTTCGATTTTTTGAGCTCTGAAAATTTTATTAAAAAATTCTTATCAGCAGAATAAAAAATTCTGGATTTTCTTATTCAAGTTGACTTGACTCAAAAAAAAAGTTGTTTCGGGGTAAGGGCCATAACTCCGGCAATTGTTGATATTTTTTTATAAACAAATACTTGTTTTTTCAAGTGGACAATACAGTATTACAAAACAATAACGCTGGTGTCACAAGATTATTGCTACATACTCTAAAAGATACTCCAAGCCATCCTCAATACGTCCGCACAAAAAGGTATATAACCCCTTAATTTGGCTTTAAAGTGTTGTAATTCCGTAAAAGGTCGCAGCTTTTCCGGGCTTATTCACTTTTTCGACTCGGGAATCGCATAGTGGCCAGTGTCATGGGATCATTCACTTTTGCCTTCGGCGTGGCATGTAGGTCAACGCCGGCTCGGCACTCGGCAGATATCTGCATTTGCGACAAGTAAAAGCCGCTCATGAATTTATGTGCCACCGCCCAGGATTTTCCCAAAGTTTCCGACAAGATCCGGAAACTGCATCCATCGGAAATGCTCTCGTCGCTCGCTTGTGAAATTATCAGTTCACCCTCCCCCCTGTGCCCTTATCAGTTGACATTGCACCGAATGCACACGTTCAATCATCGGCTTTTCATTGCAGAAACACGCGTTTTATGACCATGAGCTTCAACGATAAATTCTAAATGAAAACTTATGCTGCACAACGAGCTGATATTTGCGTATTTTCAATTTTGCATACTAGTTTATTTTTCTCTTTCATGAAAAGTTTTGTGAGGCAACACAAATTTAGACTGTTATTTGCACGAAGAATTGATTTTTTTGAATTTCTCTGGTATAAAAAAAATGCGAGTTCTTTGAATGAGATTCAGGGGTCATGAAAAGTCCATGATTTAGTTCTTGGTTTGGACATTTCCAACGAGCAGCAGGGCAACAATCGCGCAAATGGGCTGAAAGTGCTGCTCGAAAATGGAGGAAACAAGGTCGCAATTCAATTAGCCAAGGTCGAGGGAATTAACGCGTTCGCGCAGTAGGTTCGCGAGCCATTAGACGCATTAGACGACAATTTCTCGAGAGGGCGAGAAACGGGGGAAAAAGAGGCTCTTGTTAGTTAGGGGCTGCTGCAAAGTGTGCGACAGCAGCGGAGACAACGACAAAGCAGGAACCTAATGCAATGATGCAATGTGGCAAATACTCGTGTCTTCACTCATAATAGCAACCAAAAGATCTAGGCAACTTTGAACATATTGAGATATTACGAAAATAATTATTTTTTGAATTTATTTTCCAAAAATTAGCTAATTTTTGAGTAGTTTCTATTATGTGAAAATAAAAAAACATTCTATAAAGTTTAAAAAGGTTGAAATTTTCAACAATTATTAATACATCAATATTTCAAATTTTTTCAAGACAATTATCTTATTCATTCAGTATTACTCATATATTTATCAATTATAATTTTAGTATTGATTTATAATTTCAAATCTTAGGTAATTTTATTTATATTATTACAATAAGATTATATAATTAAATTGTAATTATAAATTTAGTGCACCTATACGTATAATTAGTTAATTATTCAATCATATTATTTTATTGATTAATATCATTTACGAGAAATTGAAAAAAATTGGTTGAATTCGAGAAATTATTGATAAATTTGGTTAATTGTGTTCTTTATGATTATCTGAAAAGCGTGAATAGCATCAAAAAATTACGTAAAGTCTTAAAAAGTTTGACTAATTCTGATAGAATTTAGACATTTTTTAATAGTTTGTATTACGTTGTAAGTATTGAAAATCAAAAAATTTCAAAATATTGAGAATTTATTGAGTTAAATTATTCGTAGAATTTCAAAGTATATTGATGAATATAAAAGTTGGTGTTCATAACAACACTTAAGATTCGGACAAATTGTTAAAAATTCAAAGAGTTTCGAATCTTTTGTAGAATATTTGAAATTTTCAAACAATCAAGAAGATTGTAAATTTTGCAGATTGTCAAGTATGATGAATAATTCATAAAATTTGTACTATTTATTTAATTTTCATAAATATAGCATAATAGATTGTGTTCATTATTATATGTACTCTAATTATGCATGATAATGATTTTTCGTTTTGATTCAAATAATGGAAAACTTGGAAAATTAAAACATGCCAAAACATCTTGAATTTCATTAATTTGAATAAAATTTTGAAAGTAATAAATACTTTGCATGATGTTTGAAGTTCTGAAAATTAAGAAGACATAGGATTTTGAAAATTTGTAAGAAAGGAAATAATTTCAAAAATTGAAAAAATTATAGCATTCTAGAAAATATCGAAAAATTTCGTTAGAAATACTTTTTTTCGAAAATGCATATTTTTTTCACTTTCTACTACAAATCTGAAAAGCTTCAAGAGTATCAAAAAAAAAAAAAATAATAAATAAAAATATTTATGATTCGGACAAATTTTCAAACATTCGAAGAATTTTGAATAGTTTGTAAAATATTTAAAATTTTCACAAATGCAAAAACATTGCTCGTTCTGCAGATTGTCCAGTATCATAAAGAATTTAGAAAATTTGTACTATTTCATGGAATTTTTATAAATTTGGTACAAGAGATTGTGTTTATTATCATATTTATTCTAACTATTCATGGTAATGCTACTTCGTTTTTATTGAAATTATGAAGAACTTGAAGACAAAAAATATCACGAAAAATCTTAATGATTTGAATGAAATTCGAAAAGTATTAAATACTTCGTATGATGTTTGAAGTTCTGAAAATTCTAAAAATTGTAAGGAGGAAAATAATTTCAAAAATTAAAATAGTTGTATTATTCTATAAAATATACGAAAAATTTTGGTGATAACGCTCGTTATCATTTATAATTTCTTCGAAATATGCATGATGCTTTTTCATTTTCTAATACAAATCTAAAAACCCTAAAAATGATCGAAAAACTAAGAAAATTCCTTGTGGTTTGGACAAATTTTCGAAAACTGGATGAATTTTCAATAGTTTGTATAATACTTACAATTTCCAAAAATGCAAAAACATCGTTAATTCTACGGATTCTCAAGTACCATGAATAATGAATGTAATTAATAAAATTTGTACAATTTCCTGAAATTTTCATAAATTCAGTACAAAAGATTGTGTTTCTTATTGTATTTATTCTAATTATGCATGATAATGCTTTTTCATTCTTATTAAAATAATGGAAAATTCGGAAAGTTAAAAAATTATAAAAAATCGTTGTTGAGTTGGAGAAATTTGAATTAAATTTGAAAAATATCGAATAATTCGTATAATGTTTCAAGTTTTTAAAATTTTAAAAGACATAAAACATCGAAAATTAGTAAGAAAAAAAATAATTCCGAAAATTATATCATTCTAGAAAATATAAGAAAAAATTTAATCATAATACTCGTTATCGTATTTTTTCGAAACATATGGATGATAATGTTTCTTACTTTATCGAAAAACTTTGAAATTATCGAAAAATTCATAAAAAATCTCAGAGATTCAGACATGTTTTATTAAAGTCGAAAAATTTAAATTTTGTATATGATTTTTGGACTTGAAAAATTTGTAGGAATGATAAAACTCGAAACTTCAATGATTGTCATTAATTCTGTGTAATTTGAAAAAAATTGTAGAATTTTAGGAAATGTAATCAATTTCGGAAATTTTATACATTATTATATTTTTTTCGAAATGAGGAATATAAAAGTTCCTCATTCTTTACTAGAAATCTGTGAAATTCGAAAAGTATCCCAAAATCACCAAATACCTTGACGAATTCGACAAATTTTTAGAACATTCACAAAGTTGTAAATAGTTTGTATTTTGTTCGATATTTTAAACAATTTAAGAGGTTAAACGAAAAATTCGAAACCTTTGCAGAGTTTTAGAAATTATTCATTTTTTTTTTAGCTGAAAATCTACAAAAATTAAAAAGTATCAAAAAAATTACCAAGACTCCTACTAAAAAAATTGAAATCAAATTCCGAAAATTTCGCATTGTTTGTGCTATGTTGGAAATTTCTCAGATTGTGAAAAATTGAAAGAACATTGAAATCCCAAAGATCCATAAATTTCTACAACATCGAAAAGTGTATAGCATTTCGAAACTCCCGAAAAATTACGAAAATCGTGTAATATCCCTGAAATTCTACATAACCAAAAATCTTCCATTGTACAGATATGATCAACAAATTCAAAATCAAAAATCAAGATCAAAAATTCATTATCCAATCAAATTCTACAAATTTCCCACCTCAACCCTACTTCCTCAAATCTTCTCCCATCCCAACTCCAAAAAATCCCCGATTTCCCAACCCTAATAACAATCATCACTCCCATCCTTATCCTCCATATTCCCCAACACCCCCCCCCCCCCCCCAGTCCCTTACAGAAGACACCCACCACGATAAGAAAGTGACTGTTGAAAGCCAGCAGTGATTTTCGGTGCGGAAAAGTCGTGGGCGGAAAATGTCAAGACATCACATACCAGGCAACGAGGTACGAAAAATGGAAAAAAAAAAGGAAAGGCGACGGGATGAAAGGGCTTGGTGCCATGAAAGCAGTCCCCAATGAGAATGCGATGTCAAGACGAGATTACACTGCAGCATCTTCGTCGTATCCACCGCGTGCACTACATGCATTGGGCCACATTTGCTACGACACGAGGCTCTCTAACGTCTAACGTGACTCAATTACGCTCAAGGCTTGATTGCGCTTTACTCTTCCGCCCCTAATCAATCCCCCTCCACATAACTTGATTAAATTCCGCACTCGATGTTTCCGGGAAAACAGTTTGTCAATATTATTATTCACGTGCCGCGCCAAAGCACGCCGAGGATCTATATACGTGCGCCTCGTAAACTACACTTCAACCCCCTGCGCACTTCTTCTTTCGCCGGGGTCGGCCGCGAAAATAGAAAATGGCTCTCAAGTAAGGGTGAGAAGAGAAAAAAGGGAGAAAAATGAGAACGCATGCAGCAAACGTGGGCGAGATCAACGGCTACGTACCATATGTACCGAATGGATTTCATCTTCAAAGCCGTCGAGTTCTCTTTGCATTTGTAGGCCAGCACTTGTTTGACACTGCTCACATCCACGGAAGGGAACCTCGATGTCACGTAAGCTGCAACACACGAGAGGCATGTCTGGCATTAAAAATTAGGTGTGCATTTAAAATCAAAGTCGGCTTTGGTTCGGTTTTACTTGGGGGAGGGGGGTGGAAAAGGAAAAACATTGCTGTTTATTTTCCAGTTTTTCAGCACTCGGTTTCAGAAAATTGAAACACTCGATGATATTGCTGTAGTTTTTTTTTTGCGTTGAAACATTTCACTCTAAATAATAAATTCTATAATTAGCAACTTGGGGGATTCCTCATTTCTTTTGAAAACAAAAATTTATGTTTTTTTAGTTGAGACTATACCTATAAGTATATTTTTTTCTAAATATATATTATAAGTTTAAATTTTCAAAATTACAGATATATTATAAACTATTCAAGACTTTCCGAATTGTATAAAAATTTTTCGACCTATCAAGTTTTTTAATGTTTTTTTCAACTTTTCTAGTTTCAGAGATTTTTATTGGAAAACGGAAAAACATTACCATGGGAAATTCCGAAAAATATGATGATAAACACAATCCACACAATTTATGAAGGTTTTTGAAATTCCATGAATTTTTCGAATTTCATAAAGCTAATTGACAGTTTTATAAATTTTCGATGTCATCAAAAATTTTCGTAGTTTTTGTATTTTTGTCAAGGTTTTCGGATTTGTATGAGAAAATTCAAGTTTTAAAGCGCGTTTTGACGAAATATGATAATCGACAAAATTTACAAGATTTATCAAGGTTTTTAAAAATCTAGAAATTTTTCGAATTGTCTAAAACTCTTGACATTATTCCGAATTTCAATGTTCTTTACTTTGTCAATATTACATATGCGAAAATTTCTCAATTTCATGAAAATTCATCCATATAATCAAAATTTTTCGTAATTTTTCCTTGTTTTTCCAAGGTTTCCGGATTTTTAATAGAAAATTGAAGTTTCGAAGCATATTTTGGAGAAATATGATAATGAACACAATTCAAGAAATTTATGCAGGTTTTTGAAATACTACAAATTTCTCTAATTTTATACTTAAAACTATTGACAGTCTTCCAAATTTTCGATGTTCTTGAATTTCTCAAAATTTGCGTGAATTTCATGGATAACACAAACTACACGTACGAAATTTCTAAATTTTCTAGAAATTTGTCTAAATGATCAAAATTCTTCGTAATTTTTATATTTTCACCAAAGTTTTCAGATTTTTGCAACAAAAATTGAAGTTTTAAAGCACGTTTTGAAGAAATATCGACACAATTTACAAAATCGATGGAGATATTTTTAGATTTTAGGGATTTCGAGAATTTTCAAGAATTATCGACAATTTTTATGGTTTTCTATGTTTTTTCATTTCTCGAAAATTTCAAAATTAAAAAGTAAAACAAACTTTTCCAGTTTCCGAAATTCCATGAAAATTTGTCCAACCTGTGTGAATTTGAAAACATTTTTCATAATTCTACAAATTTCCGAATTTTCTGAAATAATTTACACTCTTGAAAAATTCTGGTATTTTTCAATCAGTCGAAATTAAAAAATTTCAAATATAATATAAACCTTTGAAACCTATTCAAACATTCTTTGAAAATTTGTCCAACTCATTGAATTTTTGTTATTTTAATAATTTTTGCATGTTTTTCAGGCTTTATGTTTTGTATTTATTGATGATTTACATGGAAACAAAAAAGTAGGAAGTAAGTCATAATTTTGATTCATTTGTCAATCAAACGTTTTTGGGTTTTTGTGAATAAAAAATGCTCTTTAAACTTATTTCGGGTCACTGAATACGAAAACAACAGTTATTTCATTTTTTTATTTCATTAAAATGCTTACATTTTGTAAGAGCTTCTTTGAAAAAATGAATGACAGTTTTTTTTTGTACTTAACAACCCCATATTAGTACAAAAAACTCTTTTCTGACGTAAGTAGTCACAATCATCAAAAAATTGGTAAACTAGTGTCATCTAAATTTTATAAAAGTTCGTTCATTTAAAAAATTGTTCAAGTTGTCTTACAATATATGAATTGTTTCATTTTCGGTAAGATGTATTTCTCAGATTATATTGTGTTTTGATTTTTAAATTCCTATCAGGTTTGTCTTTATTTTTCAAAATGTGCTATTTTCCAGTGTTTTTTTTTCCATGTAATCTTTTCTACGTAATTTTTTTCTTAAGTATACTATCGTTTTTTTTAACGTTCTTGAAACAAATTTATTGTAACATTGTATTATTAATTTGATGGTGATATCGATTTTTTTTCAACTCATTTTCTTCGTTTTCACATCGTAATGGTCTAGATCGACATTCTGATTGTTGTTAACATTGTAAAATATAATTTCGATCTATCAAAATATCTATAAAAACACCTCGAATAATCATCCAGCAAACATATCCATAAATAATTTCATATTCTCTAGGGGAAGGAGAAGGTCTAAAAAAAAACCTTTCAAAAAACGTGACATCCCTAAAAAAGGTCTCTAATGAAAGAGCTACTCTTTTTAGTGCCAAATTTTTTTTCGTAGTTGGAAACAAATAAATCTCGA
This sequence comes from Platygaster robiniae, assembly GCA_028476575.1. Taxonomy (NCBI): domain Eukaryota; kingdom Metazoa; phylum Arthropoda; class Insecta; order Hymenoptera; family Platygastridae; genus Platygaster; species Platygaster robiniae. The sequence continues at coordinate 2,588,167 of CM052022.1, forward strand.
TGTCGAGGAGAAAAGTTTGCACTTTGTTTGTCATTTTTTCGCCATCGTCAGAATTAACGAGTCGCGCTTGATTGCTGGAGCAGCAAAGGCGAATAATGACGGATTGGCATAATTGTGTTATTTCGTTGGCGCGTCACGTCGTGTTTGGACGGAATTTGCGAAATCCCGCATAACGCGACGGCAATAGCTTTTTTGTCCACCGAATTAACGACGACGATCCGCGCGACATTAATCATTTTCACTCGTGAAACCAGTGTTGCCAGATATTCGGAGTGCTTTTGCAATACTCTGGGAGGAAAATTGAAAAGATTTTTCTTTTATAGAATATGATGTGCAAGTTCCAAACGTTCAAGAAATAAACGGAAATGAAAAAAAGTTTATGACGTAACATAATATTCGTTAATTTTTAAAATGTATATAGCATTATAAATTTATCTGGCATAGTTACTTATTACTATGGCCATGAGAGACAATGAAAATATTTTGTTTTGTTTTTATTCATTCGCTGGATTCAAATTTTATTTCATTCCGAAATTTGTTGATCTTGACACGGATTATTTTTCCCCCTCCCCTCCTTGATTTAGTAGGAAAACCAGGAATTTGGCAACACCGCGCGAAGCAGGGAAAAGCCGAAAACAAAAATTAATTGTAATGGAACGCAATGAAGCGAGCGAGCCACGATAATGCATTATGTATCCACGCGGTAAAATAATTTATGGCAACTTTACAGTTTCAGCCGACAAAGTGCAGGCGTCTATAAATGGTGTTGCCTTGTGCGTACGGTGGCTTTATACGTGCGCGTACAGCACGTTGAGTGGATCAAAAGCTCCTTTTACGGGTGCTCAAAGTGAACAAAGACACGTTTTTTCCTTCGGAGAAAAAACGCTTTAATTTTTTGAAACTTGCAAGAAATTACCATGGCTTAAAAATTGCTGTCTGCGACGAACAAAAGATTTTAAAATGCAGGGTGTACCAAAATCCCCGTACCAAAAGAAAACCCAATATTCCTTTTTGAATTTTGAATCTAAAAGTCCTTTACCACTTTTCACGAAACTCAAAATTGAAAAAGTTATTAAGTTTCAAATTTAAACAATAAATGGGTTCTCTCAACAAGTGGGCATAAAATTCACCGACCAAACTTTACCCAAATTTTCTTCATATTTTTTAGAGTCGAAAAGTCCTTTGCCACTTTTGACAAAACTCAAAATCAAAAAAGATATTCGAGTTTGAAATCTAAGAAATTTGATTGGTCAAAACTTCTAACTCGCACATTTTTTTCAATTTTGAGTTTTGATAAAAGTGGCAAAGGACTTTTCGACTCTAAAAAATATGAAAAAAATTTGGGTAAAGTTTGGTTCATGGATTTTATCCCCACTTGTCGAGAGAGCGCATTTATTGTTTAAACTTTTGGATTGAATAACTTTTTCCATTTTGAGTTTTTTGAAAAGTGGTAAAGGACTTTTCGATACAGAATTCAAAAAGGAATATTGGGTTTTCTTTTGGTACGGGGATTTTGGTACACCCTGTATATTCAAATAGAGAAAACAAATGGGTTTCACTAATTCAAGCAAATTCGACGGGTATCAGTGAATTTTGCAAATGTAAGTAAAATTTGCGGATCAAAGGTTAATTTCACGAGTACAAATGAATTTCACAAATGTAGGTAAATTTTACGAATTTGACTCAATTTTTACGATTTTCGAAAAACTTGGAAAAATGTAAGTAACTCATATTGAAGTGAATTCCACGAATTTAGGTACATTTTACAAATTTTATAAGGGAATTTCTGGAATTTCGGTAAATTTGGCAAATTTCCCTTAATTTTTACAATTTAAGGTACAGTAATGTAATTTACTAACGTTCATGAAATTTATTTAAATGTGTAAAATCTACCTTAATTTGTGCAGTACACTTTAATTCGTTCAATTTCCTTGATTTGTGAAATTTACCTGACTTCATAAAATTCATTCCAATAAGTAACATCAACTAAATTCGTGGAATTAACTTCAATTTGTGAAAGTTACTTACATTTTTTAAAGTTGACGGTAAATCGTAAAAATTGAGTCACATTCGTAAAATTTAGCTAAATTTGTGAAATTTACTTGTACTCATGAAATTGACCTTAGTTCGTAATTTTAATCTGTAAAATTTACTTTCACATTTGCAAAAATCACTTATACTCGTAAAATTTATTTGAATATGTGAAATTTACTCGTTTTATTCAAAATTTACGCTATATCGTGAAAATAAGTTTAAATTTGCAAAATTTACTTCATGTCTTTCGGAAATTTACTCAAATTTGCGAGATTAACTTAAGCTTGTAAAATTAATTTCAAATCGTACAGTTAGCTTCAACTTGTAAAATTTACCGAAGTACGCAAAATTTACTAAAACTTGCGAGATTACATTGACTTTGTAAAATTTACTTAAATTTGCAAATTTTACTCATACTTGCAAAATTTACGAAAATTGGATTTCTGAAAATTACTGAAATTCGTAAACCTAGTGAAACCTTATGAAAAATTTACTTAAGTTTGAAAAATTTATATACTTGCATTTGTGAAATTAACTTGCTTTTTTCGAAATATATCTTAAATTGTAAGAATCGTAAAATTTTCTAGAATTTATAAATTTTACTTGAATTCGTGAAATTAACTTAGTTTTTTTCAAAATTTACATAAAGTCGTACAATCGACTAAATTGACAAAATATACATCAGTTTCTAAAATTTACTCGAATTTATGGAATTCATTGAAATTTATAAAATTACTTTCAATTCGTAAAATTTGCTTCAACTTTTAAAATTGACTCAAATTTGCAAAATTTACATTAACTCGCGAAATTTACTGCAATTTGTAAAATTCACATAACTGTATATAATTTACCGAAGTTTTTAAAACGTTATTGTATTTATGATGTTTACAGAAATTTGTGAAAAACTCTAAAATTCGTAAAATTTACTCAAGTTTCTAAAATTTACCCAAATATGTATATTTGCTAATAGCTTTTTTCGGAATTTACCTAAAATCATGAAATTGAGTACAATTCGTGAAATTTACATAAATTTCTCAAATATAATTAAACTAGTAAGATTTACATAAATTTCTCAAATACACTTGAACTTCCAAAATTCAGTTTAACTTGTAAAATTACCTTCAACTCGTAAAATTTGCTGTAACTTGTAAAATCTACTAAAATTTGCACAATTCACTGATACTTGTAAAATTCACTTGAATTTGTAAAATTCACTTAAATTTGTAAAAACTACTAAAATTCGCAACATATTTACTGAATTTGTGAAATTTACTTGAATTCGTAAAATTCACTTGAATTCGTGACATTTTCTTCCTTCAAAATTCACCTACAATCGTAAATTATAATTTGACTGAAACTCACAAAATTACCTCAGATTCGTGAAACTTTCTTTAACTTGTAAAATTGACTTGCTTTGGAAAATTCACTTTAACTTCTGAAATTTACCGAAATATGTGAAATACACCTAAATTTGCATGATTTACTTCAATTTGTAAAAAATATACTTTAATTTTTAAAAAGTACTTCAATTTTTTACAAGTACTTGCATTTTTCAAAATTTATCTAAAAGCGTAAAACTTGCGTTAAATTTGGAAAATCTAGTTAAACTTGTAAAATTTATTGAAATTCGTGAAATTTATTTGAACTTGTTTAATTTAATTAAAGGTATGCGATTTACTTACATTTACAAAATATACTTTAATTTCTAAAAATGTACCGAAATTCGTTACCATATATTTAAATACTCAAATTTGTAAAATTTACTCGGTTTTTTCGAAACTAACTATTGTAAAAACTGAGCAACATTCGTTAAAATTACATTAATTTGGAAAATTTCTTGATTTTGGAAAATTTACTCAAATGTAGAAAATTTTCTTGAACATGTAAAATGTACCTTAATTTGTAAAATTTGCTTGAATTGTGAAATTGATTTTACTTTGCAAAATTTACATAACTTTATAAGGTTTAGCTAAATTTCTAAAATAAACTTATATTTGTGAAATTCACACAAACTTGTAGAATTTACATAAATATCTAAAATCGACTTCCATTTTTCAAAATTCACCTAAAATCGTAAAATTGAGTTTAATTTTCCAAATATGCATTAATTTCTAAAATTTGCTTCAACTTTTTAAATTTATTCAAACTTGGAAAATTAACTTGAACACGTAAAAATTCGCTTTGAACTGTTAAATTTACCCAAATTTGCAAAATTCTTTCACTTTTTCTACTTGAATTCGCTTTGATTTTTGGAAAGTACCTCATATCGTGAAATTCACCTAAATTGATAACATTTTTTTTTTTTATACTAATGATAATTTTTTGTAATAATAAACGATACTTTTGAAGCCTAATTCCATTTTTTACGTATTTATTTATATGATATCAGTATTTCAGTAAATTTTCCAAAATGGTGTTATTTTCAAAAATCTCAATTTATTATGTTTTCTACTTTACTACATGTATTAAATTTTGTATATTTGTACCCGAAAATTTTCAAAATCTTTCAATTTCCAATTTTTAGGTTTAGATTCTTCCTTTTCCAAATATGAATTAAAAAAATATTGAACATTGAACTTTTAATCGAGATTCAAGGAAATTTTTAATCCAATATTGCTGAAATTTTCATAATAAGAGAAAATTCTGAAAATTTCACAGAAGTGTTGAGATTTTCGAAAATGCTTGTACCAAATTACATACGTGAAAAAATAAAAAAAGGCATCCATCGAACTAAAAATTAATATAAATTCCTTATTTCACATTTAGCAGATTCTTTCTTTTTTCTCTATTATTTTTAGTGAAATAATAGAGAAAATTAATACATGGGATTTTCGAAAATTTGAGTTACCCTTATTTGGTGACCTTCTAGTGATCAGAAGAAAGTACCAAATGTTCAAATACTAGGAGGAGCAGAAATATATATAATTCTTACGAACAAAAGACATTTACTTCTTGAGAATGTGTTGTAAAGTTTAAATTTTGTGGGAATAACACTTATTTGTTATTTATGAACAACTTAGAAATGACTTACATATGATGGCCTGGACTTTGGCGCGTTCGAGGGCAGGCTTGACTGGTCTTTCGGTGGCTGTTCCGGCTCTGCTCCAGCGCTGCCCGGTCACAGAACACGTCGCAAGTTCCGTTGGGCTGAACAAAATGGCGGCCAAGCCCCGCGTCAACTTCCGGTAATCACTCCACTTCACGGCCCTCAATTGTTCCTCGCACACGTTTATGCCCTCGCCCAAATGAACCTGTAATTTACATTGTAAACCATTCCTTCAATAAGAATCTCAATGTGTATTTGAGATAGTAATTATATGAGGTATTTTATTATGAATATACAATAATATTGATGTTCGTTTCAGCTAGGATTCAACTATAGGAAGATAAAATCTGTTGGGCACTAGTGAAGTGAAGCATTTATTAGTAATATTAAAAGTTCATTTGTACTAACAAAATTTGAAAGAATTTCATTTTCGTGGATTTCGATATGAATTTTAAGAATGTGATGCTTCAGCATAAGGTTATCTACATGTTCAGTATTGATAGATTTTTCAGAAAACAGTAACTTTATGGATTTCAAGTTTCATTTGTGATTTTTTTTTGTTATTTTCCAGTAATTATTCAATTGGAAAGATTTTTTGGTATTTTTAGGGATTCCTCGAGGAATTTTAAGAAATGGATACTCCAGAATTACAAATTTCGCAGATATCAAGAATCGGAAGATTTTTCAGATAATTTCTATAGATTTCTAGTATTACATAGAATTCTAGTACTTTTAGCATTTATGGTATTTTGACATTATTTGAACAGTTTGAAGCATTTTCTAGTATACTGTCGATTTCTCTATGGATTCCTAAAATGTGATGCACTATACTTAAAAGTTTTATTGATTTTGAGTATTTTGATAGGTTTTTCATGAAACAGTAACTTTCTACAGTATTTTTATGTTTTTTTTTTTTTTTTTTTGAAGAATTTTCTGATATTTTTGTGTTATTCAAGTACTTTCAGTATTTCTCGTGCGTTTTCAGAATTATTACTGTTTGAAGAGTTATCCAGTATTTTTCATGGATTTATTATGCATATTTTTAGAATATTCGATAACCTTCGATAAAAAATTGTATAACTGTTCAGTGTTTTCATACGTTTTTCAGAAAATGGTTTCTTCATAGATTTCTTTTATTGCATGAATTTTGACAAATATCTGTAGAATTGTTCATGTATTTGCACAATATGAAGGATTTATGGTAAAATTATGAATTTTCACGTTATTTCTGGGATTGGACGCTTTTCCTACATTTTTCTTTGAACTCTCAAATTACCTACTCTTTACGAATTAATTTAAAACAAATTTGAAAAAAGTTTTTGACAGTAAAAAACCACAAAAAAATATAACATCAAATACACTTGCAAGCATCTTCAACTCTTCTACTTCGAAAAGTGATTAATAATTGAATGTAAGCAAAAAGGACTATTTACGTAAAATAAATACTGATCAATTTTTACTAACACGTCACCCTCACATAAATAAACACTAAGAAAAAAATATAGTAATTATTTCAATAATGCATTGTACTGTGTATTCGGTCTGATATATTATACTTTTTGCTAGTAATAGATACAATATTGGAAAAAGTCGAAAATATACTGTATATTCGAAAATATGATATGAATTTTCACGATGCATAGATTGCATATAAATCCAATATTTGCTCTTAGTCAATAACATATCATATTATACAAACTGAAAAGCAAATAGCAAAAAGTATAATATTTGATTTCTACAATAATGCTATTGTAGAACCTGCAATATTATTGTCGACATTTTAATATTCTGCATTGAGAAATTGTGAAATAAGTCTGAAATATTGTAATTTTTGCCAGATACTTATAGCTGTCATTGTCATAATATATATTAACTATTGTCAAATAATATTGTAGTACTATACTTTTTTTGTACTTTTGACAATTTCATATTGTAATTTCTACTAATCCAGATTTCAGAAAATGCCATACAGTTTTGCAAGTATTCTGATCTGTATGGCTCTTTTTTCTTTATTTTTGTGTACTTTCTAGTATACCATATTGTAATTGATACAATGTTGGAAAAAGTGAAAAATCTATTATAGATTTTACAATATACAGAATTTCTTTAATGCATACTCTTACATGTACAATATTTTCTCATAGTACATGAAATAGATTATACGAACTGAAAAAAAATCATAAAAGGTCACATAAATATTTCATTTGACTGTAAACGGATAATAAATCCTGTGTTCTAGTAGAGTAAAAATTACAATTCACACACGATTATTTGCATTCTGTAGATCGAAAACTTTCCGAAATGATATAGTAAAAACTGGCATACTTACTGTAATCTGTGCAACATAAAAAATTTCAAATGACTGAATTTGCAATAACATTGTAAAATGTACAGTATTCTAGTGCTTTCCACCATATTGTCACAGAAAGTACAAGATTTTTTCTCAGTCGACTTCCTATTTGTATAAAGTCACATAAAAACATTGCCTGAAGTTCCAAACGTTCAAAATTAAACAAAAAAAATTTATAAGTCAATATAAGAAAAAAAAATTCTCAAGCTGCTTTCGAAGACTTTTTAATCGTAACAACAAACATGGTGCTCCCCAAAAAAATATTTGTCACACTTCCTATCGTGATGAAGAATGAAAAAATTCACATATTTTTCATTTTCGTTTATTTTAAACGTTCGGAAACCCAGGCGCATCGTAAAAACAAGAAAATGGGCAGTAAAAGTTGATTTAATTAATTCAAAATCAAATTGAATTCAGCAATTACCACGCCATCGGAGACAGCATCTTCGAATCCCCGGAAAGCAGGCATCGCAGGTGGAGTGGTTCTCATGTCCAAAGGCATCCAGTCAGCGGACACACGCGAGGGCGAGGCCCCCGAAGACGACGCCGCTGCAGACGACTGCAAATGCTGCCTCCCCCCACCACTGGCACTACCCCTCGTCCCAAGCCTGGGCCTCCCACGACGAACTCTTCTACTACCTGAAAAGCACAGTCCGACAAATTGCCTTTATCGCCATTTTCTCCTTCCACCCTCATTATTCGACTTTCAACGTGCTCTACTAAGCATTTGATTATTACCTTTCGAGAGAACAGGGTTGGACTCTTTGGAACGCACCAGACGAGCAAAAACAAAGTACAATCTTTACCTACCGATTTCAGGGAGTCAACGTAACGATTTTCCAGTGTTTTTTTCTAGCTGGTCTAATTATTAACCCGTTTTTTTTAAATTATTTTTGCGATTTTTGGTAACGTGGGAAGGGTGTACACTTGAACCTCGAAGTAAGGTTCGAGTCGGGGTATTCTGAATTACTGGTTTTAATCGAGGCTCAAGTGTACGTTTTGGAATAGGGTTTCGAAAAATTTTTATATGTTGTTAAGTATGTGATGATTGAATACAGAAACAACTTCTAGAATATTCATGAGATTTTAGCAACTTCCTAAATCAATTTTTCTAATATCTGAGTTGAGAAAATTTTCTACATTTCTGAAATTAATTCAACTTTGGATGTAGGATTGGAATTTTTGTGAATCATGAGTGTAAGTGAGAAAAATGGATAAGAATTTAACTTGATTCTAAAATATTTAGATTCTCAATGTTTTTACAAGACAATTTTGAAGACTTCTGTGGAGTTGGAAAAGTTGTAAATCATGGAATTTATCCAAGGGCCATGGGTGAATGTCATTTAGATAATCAGTCAATTATGGTGGTCCATTATTTTATTAGTTATAATTATCTGTAAATAAGCAAAACGAAATTTTTGAACTTTTTTTATTTTTGAATTAAGTTACTTTTGAGATTTTTAATTTTGGGGTTCCACGCAATTTATTTTTGTTTGTAACTTCTTTTTGAATATTCCAATTTTTAAATCTGATTCTTAAAATTATTGAGCCACTAAGGTATTAGTTTTTTCAATTTTCAAATATATTGCTTTTTTCATGCTGATTCTTATACTCTCAATTCAAATTTTTGTTCTAACAAACTATTATACATTTTTCTTTTTTTCAATTGAAGATGTTCGATTTCTATACCTGTATTTTTCAGATTCTATCATTCTTTAATTTTTTTCAATTTTTTTGTCATCTTATCTTTATTCTGTAAAATCAAAATATTTCAAAATTTATTTTTCTAACATCACGAGTTTCGAAATTTCCAATTTTTCCCTTATCTTAATTACGATTTTTTCTATTAAAATATATGCATTTAATTAAGAAAAATCATGATGTTGTCCAGTAATTTATTTTCATTATTTTTGAGAAAACATTTTGTAGATATTTTGCGATACTTTAATTTCCGAATCTTGGTAAATTTGTATTGTTTTCAATTCCGAAATATTAACAATTGTCGTTTTTTTTTGTTTATAACGAAAAATTGTGGAACCACTCATTGTAAGTTCTGAAATGTCCATCTTCAAAGTTCCACACCATTTTTTCCATTTATTTATTGATTTTATTTACGAATATTTCAATTTCTGAGTCCGATTTTCAAAATTTATAATTTTTTTTTTTAATGAGTTTCGTCAATTTTCATTTGCTTGAATTTTAATACTGGAATAATTTGTACTGTATCACTTACATTTTTGAGTCCAAGTATGTATAAGTTTTAGATTCGAAAAATGTAACTTTACTTTTAGTGACATTTAAATTTTTACATTCTCTATTAGAATTTTCTTATAAATAATGAATTTTTTATCTGTTTTTGATTTTTTTAATAGAAAACAGTATGATTTTTATTCGCTTTTTCTTAAATTTCTAATATTTTTAGAATATCTTATATTCATCAAAAATTAGGTACCCTATTTTCAGCAATTGATATTCTCTAGCTTAATTCTCGAAATGTTGATAAATTTCAATATTTTCAACGTTTTATTATTGTAATTTCGATTTTTCTTCAATTCAAATGGGTCTGAGAAAAAAATTACAGTGTTCTTCAACAATATTAGTGATAAATTTGAACCATATTTTTTCGAGACGTTTTAAAAGAGTTGACTTCCAGACTTAGAATTTCTAAAATTTCAAAATCGTTAGAATCCACATTCTAATAAATTAACTTTTTCAACACCAATACATTCAAAAAATTGTGAATTGCACAACCAATTAAATTTTACTTTAAAAAAATGCAATGAATTTCAACTCATAAAATTCATGTCTTTTTAACTTCGAATTTTTTGAAAAACTGCACAACTAATAACTGTAATCATCAAGTTTCAAATATTGAACAATTCAAATCTTCAAGTACTTTTTATACTCATAGAACAAAAAACTTATCATCATGCACTGAGAAAAAAATAAAGTAATTATTACAATACTGTATAGTAAACGGGAATCACTCTGGCATATTGTACTTTTTGCTAGATAATATATCAATTTTTGAAATAACATATTGTAAATATTGTCAAATGATATTGTAGTTATAGATATACATATTTTGTTGTAAAAATTCGAATACATCTTCCGTTTCCTAAAATACTTCTTGTACTTTTTGCAATATCATATTGTGATTCCTATTAATCCAGATTTTTGAAAATTCCATACAGTTTTTTCAGTAAACACATCTGTATAGGTTCTTTTTGTAACATTTTTGTGCAATTTCTAGGTCTCGAATACATCATATTGTGATATGATACATTTTTCGACAAAGCTGGATAAGAGTAATATAGTTCATTTTTTCGCCATCTATGGTAAAAATTACTGTTTGTATAGTGAAATTTGCATTTCAAGACTTAAAATTTTCCGAAATGATACAGTAAAAACTGGCATGCATATTGTAATTTGCACATTAATAGCGATTTAACTGTATAATATTGTAATAAGTAAAATAAATATTGCAGATTTTGCAATATTATTGTAAAGAGTACAAGGTTTTGTTCTCCGTGTGTGTCAATATTTCATTATTTTCAATTTTTAGTTACAGAATGTTGCTAATATTCTTTCGAAAGCAATCTTTTTCCAAAATAAACCCCCAACACCTCCAAAACTCAATTCATAACAATATCCTTAATTCTCAACAAACACCCAACTTGCAACTTTGTCCCTCCTCCCCCGCAAATCCGTCTCTGAGGGCAGCAGACACCCTGAAAAACTAAGAGTCACCGGCATCCTTCGGGGGTGACTTTTTACATCCAACTTTTATCCCCGGCGACTTGATCAGCGGAGAAAGAGAGAACACGACTGAACACGACATAGGTGTGAAATAAACAAAAAAAAAGAGAAAGAGAGAGAGAGTGAGTGCGAGAAAAAGAAAAGAAAGAGAGAGATTTGCTCTCAGGGGCCGCCAACTCCTCGGATCGTAAAAAAAATAATTGTCACAGACGTCATGCTTTTACGGCTAATTCGGGCAATTACTTATCCGTCACTCTTGCGACGAAAAAATTCCGGCAAAAAGGCTGAGGGGGCGGAGGCGATAATGAAAAAGTCCGACTTTGGAATGAAATTAAGCTTTTCAGCGGCGACCCGAGCTTTTTGATTAAGGATTTCGAGATTAAAGGTTGGGCTCGGATTGCATTATTGAGCCATGTCGATCGTGATTAAAAGGCGTGCGTTGGGGATAAAAAAATTTGAGAACAAAAAAAGAAAAAAATGCAAGAATTGAGGTTTGTTTATAAGGCAAAATATTTTACTAAACGCTGATTGGATTAATTGAAATTTGCAATTATTCAGTAGATTTTTTTAGATCAGAAACGATAGGTCTTAGAATTCATACGTGGAGTTTATGGTTTTTGGTATTATTGTGGTAAAGGGAAATTTTTGGTATAAAAAATAGTAGATTTGCCTGCAGGGCTAGAAAGTGCATTTTTTACTGAGATAATATCTATGGTGGAGTTTCTTAAAAACACAAGTTTAAGAAAAAAGTGCAATTTGATATTTTGAATGTTTATATGGAAAATTTCCCTTTTGCTCTTTTTCATTATTTATCATTATATCATTATATTGTGTGTTCAAATTGAGCAGATCAGAATTGTAGAGAAATTAATTCTTTGCTATATAATTAAAATTTTTTAGCTTCGAATAGGAAAATTGTAGAATTTCATGTTACACACTAAACAGTTTATGAATTCGGATTCCAGAATAAAAATATGAAAAAATTCCAATAATTTGTATAAAACTGTGAAGTCTCACAGTTTCAAATTAAAAATATCAAGATTCTTTACTCTAGAATATAGGACTCTAACATTTTTATACATGAATCGAAATATGCATAATAAAGAATTCTAGAGCTCTGAACTCTTCAGTGTACTCTCTTAATCTGAATCTGTTTGAATTTTCAAAATTCAATCTGTCAAAATCTTTCACTGAAAAATTTGTACTTTAAACAGATGAATCTGTCAAATTTAACAGATTTCCTGTTGTATTCTACAAATTCATTCTATTAAATTTTTTACATATTGCATTGTGAAAATTTCAACAAGGAAATCTGTAGAATACAACAGACGATTCTGATGAATTCAACAGATTCAGATTTAGATGGAATAATATTATAAACATCTCAAAATTTACAGTATAGATTTTGAAAATTTGATACCTACAATTTTAAATACTATACCCAAGAATGATAAAATTTTCAACTCTAGAGTTTAAAATTCAAGAATTTATAATATAGACTATTAAATTTGCGAATTCCAATTTTAATATTAAATTATCCAAAGCTTAAGAATGTGAAATATTTTTATACAATTTTTCATTCTAGAAAACAAAAAATCAAAATTCCCCAAGATGATTTTCTAGACCTCCAACATGGTGTCACTGAATAGGCTGAAAAAATGTTCTGTGCATTTCTCGTACATTTTTAATTTTTTGCGTACACTGTTCTGAAAAATTCCGACACTTAATAATATTATTATTATTTTAATTCATTAATATTGGTGCATTATGTAGACTTAATGCTACAAAAAACATCAAATAATGTGATTATTCCAATTATTTCTGGAGTAGGAAATTTTTTTGATAATCGATTTAATAATTTTTAATTTCAAAAATTCCTAATCCAAAATATCGTGATTACAAATCTTTTAAATCAAAAATTTATACATTTCATAAGTCAAATCTATACCTGTAACTACTTTTCATTCATTTTTTGCCGTTTAGTTAAAAAAAAATGTTTATCAAAAATTTATGAATTCCAAGCACTGAATAATAATGGTAAGAAATATCATTGATCAACGCAAATTCATAAAATTACAGTTCATTCGGATCTTGGATGCAAAGTATTCATAATTTTGAAAATTCCTCATCCAAAATATCAAAATCACAAATTGTTCTTATCTCCAAATTTTCAATTCTTGACCACAATTTTTGTTTTTTTTATATTCCTTGCATTTGTTTTTGACTCATTTTGTAGTAAATCCTATGGAAAAAAGTGTCATAAAAAATTAATGAGATCTAAAAATTGAAATAATTGATCTTTAAGGACTCAACAACAGTGAGGTGCATTTTTTTTCCGAGTCCAAGTCACAATTTCATTTCTTTTTCCTATTATTCAACAAAAAATTTGAAATTTTTCAACTATTCACGAATTCTGCAATGAAATTTTTAGTTCATAAATCGTCAATTTCGAAATTCTCTGTATCGCAATTTAGAGCTTCTTTAAAATGCATTATACTTAGTTTTTTGGTACAAATTTACGACATTAATATATGTATTCTATTCATTAGATTGTGTGTAATAGCATAAGTCAATTTTCCAATCAAATGATGTGATTCTTTATTTTCTGTCAAAATTTCAACTTATTTCGAGTCCTTTACAAGACATTAATTCAAGTATTCATGATCTTATAAAAATGTCACCACTTTTTAACAATAACATAGAAAGTGACTCTAACGCTGTCGAGGAGACAAATTCACGATTTATTTCAATTTGAAGTAATTTTCAAAAAATCCTCAGGCTGCAATTAGGAACTTGCATGGAAAATAAAATGAAATCTAGCAAAAAATATATCAATAATTCCTGAAAAAAAAAAAAAATGATACGTATTTCTCCATTTTAAAAAAGTTGACTATTTTTAAAAATAACGTCATTTTGTTGGAATGATATTTCGTCAATCTTCAAGATACGACAATAAGGAAAAATACGCGTCTAATATTTTTTTATAAAACAAAAATATCAGAAATAAAAAAAATAAATCCAAGTTCCCCATTGCACATTTTGAAAAACTGAGAAGTCCTTTCCCTATTGATCAGGGTTTGGAAAGTTACTTGAAAAAATGTAACGCGTTACGTTACCGTTACAAAGGTAAAAAAATAATTCGTTGCGTTATCGTTACTTAAAAAGAAATAGTAACTCGTTACCGTTACCACTTGAAAAAAGTAACGTTCCGTTACTTTCACGTTACTTTTTGGAAGAAATTGAATGTAAATAACAAAGATCAAAAAAGTAAGGCTGAAAAATACAATTTCAAATATAATAAAAAATGTTTATCTGAACTCATTCACCCTGAGAAACAAATTAATTAGCTTGTTGAAATTTTTATATGTTTTTCAAGTTTACGAAATTTCTGAATCTGACATTTGATTCAATGTTAGCCACAAGAGAACATTTGCAAATTTAATAGATTTTTGAAAGAATCTAAATACCTACTCAGATTTCCAGAATTTTTACATCTTTTTGTACTATTCAGTATGTATAAAATGTAGCAGGATTCTCTAGAATTTTTACATAATTCAAGTATTTTCATCATAATAATTGCTCTACATTTCAAGAGTTTCGAACTCTAGAATTTGAATATACTAAAACATTACGTGTTTTACAGGATTTTCCACAAAACAGTGTCTCGATAGATTTTTTGTATTTCTTTAGTTTTTCTATGATTTCAAGGATCGTTCATTATTTTTATATATTGCTGCCTAAATTTCTGGAGTTCGAAAGATCTCCAATATTTGAAGAATGTTTTGGGAATTTTTAGTTTTTTTTAAAAATATATATTTTTAAATTTCTAGAATAGAATAACATCAGAGGTTCGAAATTTCTGGAGTATATTTCGATCGATTTTGCAGAAAACAGTTTCTTTATATAGTTAAAGGGCCCTTAATATATTTCGTATTTTTCACAGAGTTATTACAATATAAAAATTTTCTTATCTTCTTATAGGCTTCTATTATCATAAATTTTTAAAACATCAAGGAACTTGAAAATAAATAAAATCTAGTAATTTCCGCATTTTATTTTATCTATTTTTTTGTTGTTTTTTGAATTCATTATTATCCTATAAAATTTTCTAGCAGGATCTCTGAATCATACAAATCCTGCTACAGATTTTGCGATTTATAGATTTTAAGTATTTTATATCTTTTCATGCGAATTTCTAAAATTCAACGCTTTGAATCGTGAAAGTTTTTAATAAAAAATAAAAAAGCCTATTCTTCGTCAAGAGTGTTGCACAAATTATTACGATTATTCCACATAGTTTCATTAAAGATTATTAATAAAGAATTTTACATCTCAAAATGAGGAAGTTAAAAATTGCTAAGATCTCAGTTTCAGAACATTTTTTAAAAACTTTTAAATTGTGCTAAAAACTTAATGGGACAGATAAAAGTAGCGTAAAATAAAATAACGGGATTATCGTTACTCGTTACCGAAAAAAAGTGACTCGTTCCCATTATCGTTACTGGTTAATTAATGTAACGCGTTACGTTATCGTTACAGTAAAAAATGTAACGTTTTAGAGTAACGCGTTACTTCCAGACCCTGCTATTGATAATCAAAATTCAAAATTTCACTAAATTCCAAGACCTTCAGAAAATAAATATTTTCCACGTTCAACCGAATCTCTGAAACCCCTCGTCCCCACGTCAACTTTGTTGACCACAAAATCGAAAAAAAAGAGGGAAAAACCTTCTCCGCTCGCGAAACTTGAAAACGATGATTAAAAAAGGGGTAACGCTAATCGACAGGGGAAAGACTGCATTTTATTTTCCTCAAAGCGCCAATCGATTTGGCACGGGGCGCGTATTCTCGAACCTTGGCCGCGCCTCGAGATATTTCATTAGAAAATAATCGCCTGGCTGAATTTGGAGCGAGCTTTTATAACGCGCTTCGCGGGGACGTCAAATTATGCAAAGTGACGGCTCAGTCCGGGGGAGCATAAACAGATTTAACATGCTCATTCGAATTCCAGGATATATTAGGCGAAACGGGGTTACGAATGCGCTATGCAACGAGATGGAAAACAGGCTTGCATATTCTTTCCTGCTCCGAAAAAGCGCATTGAAATAATACCGACTTCACTTTCGCGCGCTTCTTTCCTTCAGCGAGGCGTCTTGGGGCGAATTTAATTTCAGGGATATGCGGCGCATGTACGACCAAACTCGGGACGTATCACTTTACCGATTTCGTGCTGCCTCCGCTGATCCATCGCCTCGACATCATCACATCGACAAATTGGCAGCGAGCCGATTCCGGACGATGTGAAAGGTATCTGCGGCTAGTTTCCGTTTTGCCGCGGTTCCTGTGATTACCCCATTTCGGGGGAGAGTATGCAGAGTCCGGAATTCGAAAATCCGATCAATTTTGGGGCATCCGCGTTCAGGAAAAGGTTTGGTTACGGAAATTTAGTGTTTTTGAAAGTCCATTTTTATGGAATCATTAGGATACTTTCAGCTGGGTTTATTAATTATTTTTATGAATGGGTCGTTATTTTTCAAATCAGTTTGGTCGCCACTGACCAAATCACCGATTTCTCTCAAATTTCGAAAATACGTATTTTTCATTTTAGGCTGCCAAATTCAGGGTAACCTAACTTTTGTCGAAAACTTTTTTTCAAATCCTTCTTTCTCATCAGAAAATCTATGAATTTCAATAATTTTTGCATGAAAACGTTCGAAATTTATGAATAATGTTTTAAAAAAAATTTCTTGTATTGTTGAATTGTTATTAGCGTAAATGAAAAAAGTGTAAAAAATTTTTGAGTAAATAGTTTTCAGCTTTTTTTTCATTGATTGGCAAAGGTATGAACTACATTCTGTAAAAACCGTTACATGCCAAAACTCGAAAATTTTTTACACTTTTTTCATTTACACTAATAACAATTCAACAATGCTGCAAGAAATATTTTCAATACACTATTCATAAATTTCGAACATTTTCATACAAAAATGATTGAAATCCATGGATTTTCTGATGAGAAATAAGGATTTGAAGAAAAGTTTTTGACCAAAGTGTGGTTACTCTGAATTTGACAGTCTAACCTAAAATCCGAATTTCTCGACAAAAACCAATATTCAGCCCAAAGTAAAAAATACGTATGTTTTAAAACTAGTTCACGTGACTATTTAAAAAATTTGAGAGAAATCGGTGATTTGGTCAGTGACGACCAAACTGATTTTCAAAATAATGACTCAAATGTTCTTAATATTTTTTATTTCGAAAGTTAAAAGTTAATGAATGCAATGATGTTTCTCAGGTAGTCCTTTAATAATAAGAAAGTGTTACATAAATAATAAGTTTTATAGATAATAGTATAATAAATAAATAATAATTCTCAAGAAAGACGAGGTTCATCACTGAATGTAATATCTCAGAATTTTCAAACAAGTGACACCATCGCTGTAAAAACACTCGAGGTATTTTGAAACAATATTGAATATATTTCCGAAAATAAAATTCATAAAATTGAATACGTCAAATACCAGTTTCGACAAACAGAAAATTTAGACAAGGAAAAAATTACGTAGAGAGAAATTGTTTATTCAAAAAGTAGTTTTAGTATGATGTACATATTTCAATTAATTTTTCTTTTTTTTTTTTGAACGAATAATAGTTTGAAAAATAATATCAAATAGGAAATAAATTTTTCTGTAGAAAATGCTTTTACTAGTAAGAAAAGATTATTTTGTGGATAAAAAAAATAGTAAGAATATTGTTCAGGGGATAAGACTTTTTTGAACAACAATTTTTCGAGAAAAGTGACTCCTCGCCCAGAAGAGTTTCATATCCCGAAATTCTAAAGTCTGGTAATATTTTCAAACTTTAAAAATTGAAATTATAGGTCATTAGAAAGGAAACAATCAACATTCAATATAAATTGATGAAAAAATTTCAGATTTCTACATATACGGTACGAAAAATAAAAATCAAGAACGTTGAATTCTGAAATCCTGAAATTTTCATAATTTTGAAAAATCCCGAGTTTAGAAAATACAAATATTCACGATCTTAACTCAAAATTCACATTAACATAACAAAAATACAATGTACAAATTTTAAGACTTGAATGCAAAAATAAAAAAATCCAAGATACGAGCGATTCGAAAATTTCGTCTCCAAAACGACAATTTTTAAAGAGTGCGAATTTTGAAGAGCGAAAAAAAAACATTTTGATGTTAAAAATGAACTTATTGTGAGTTGGAATGCTAAATATTCAATACTTCTGAATTTTTCAACTTGCGTATTTAGAATAAAATGAGTATAAATGTAGGAACAAACTATTTTTCTCGAAATTTTGAAATTCAAACAATAAAAAACATTAAACATTACTTAAAAACCTAAAATTTCTACATAACCCCAAAATCCTGCCATTCCCCTAATCTAGAAAAATTTCAATTTTCAAAAAAGAAAATCACAGTAAAATAAAACCACAATAAAAATCTCTGAAATTCAAAAAAACCCAAGACATCTGAATACAAAAATCCAAATACCCCAAAAACAAATATTCATACTCCCCAAAATTTTCTCTGCATACTCTAAACCCACAAATCAAAAAAACACCCATTCCCAATTAAAAAACCTCAAAGTACAAAACTTCTCATCGTAATCCGACGTCAATACAATAAATACAAACACTAAAAAAAAAAAAGAAAAAAATGTCAAAACTAAAGACCCCGAGAACTCCAAAATTCAAAAATGCTTCCATGCAAACATCGCGCATAGTTTTCGATAGAAATCAACTATATAAATGCGGCAAAACGTAAAATAGCTGCAGAGAGGCCGGCCTGTCATGTATAAAAATACAAACGCGAAAATCGTAAACTGCAAAAGCGATCGATCTTAAAAGCGATTGATAGCGAAAAACAAACCTGACCCAGAACGAAGAAAAGGGTCCTCAGTCCCAAACCCAAAATCTTCAATCCTCATACTAAAGACCCTTTTATCGTTCCAGGTCAAAGATGTCAAAAAAAATGATGCATCCCTTGCCACCAAAGTGCAAACAACAAACGACAAATAATAATGAAAAAGCATGCTGGGTTTTTGTGAGGGGGAAAAATGGAAATGAAGCAAGTGAAGAAAACAATTGGCTCGGACGAAAAAGTATACTCGTTTATTCGTAGAACGTAGGGTATCAAATAAACGTAAAATAGGAACATTGCTATTGCGTACGACAACATGACGATTAAATGACGATTAAATGACGATAATGCTTTTCATTCGAGTTGCTGATGACTTAAAAATACTCACTCAGGTGTCGATTAATAAATCGCGTAATGTCGATGATGATTATAAGGGAATATAAACGATGGTAGCAATTATCGACGGCAACATGAAAGTCACGAAATCACACAAGTCTTACACTCGAGAGTCGAAAAAAAAATCAACAACAACTTTTGTACTCTCGTACAATAATTTACTGTTATCGAAACTCGTGCTGTTTCCAGCATTATTGCACCGTTTTTACCCAGGGTTGCCATTTATTATTATCACTTAAAGTCGTCATTTTTGGTCGTTATACATGTAATTTTCTCATTTTGGAGACGTCCTGGTGACAACTAGGAAATCCCATCTGTTAGTTAGAAACGTTTTTCGATTTTCAGTTCAACAAAATTAAGCACTACATTTTTGTATACAGCGACGACAGGCACAAAAACGTGTACTTTACATTTTTCCGCCCACTTCTCTCGCTTGATACGAAAATGACTTTTTTTATTGATTTTTTTACAAAGTCTTGGATAATAAACCAATCAATTTAGATGACTTTGAGATATTTTAGTTTTCAATTTCGAATTCATTAGAAATTTCGTTTTTCGTTCAAATATTCACCAACGTATGAAATTAGGCCAGTGTCACACACAAACACTCTTTTATCAGAAAGACACTGAAAAGCTGCCATATCAAATGAAATCGAATTGAAAAGCATAATCTATGAAATAATATGATCTAATAATACAATCAAAATGAGCAATTTTGTTTCAACAGTAACTTCTGCAATTGTTACTAAATCAATAGGAACAGAAATTAGGTTGTCTCCACAATGATACATTTTTTGCTAGATTGAATTGAAAAAATGAATCAAGTCAAGCATCACGAAATTAAAAAAAAATTAAGTACGAATTTCAACAAGATCTACACTTGTTTCAGGTATACAAACGACTTGAAAAAGATTGAAAGACTAGACTTTATTAAAAATAATTATTCGAAAATCAACTATTTAACCAATTTACAAACTATTCATTAAATTAGTAGTTTTATCGATAGTCGTTTTCTCAATCATAAGTGTAGAAAACCAATCTACGTATAAATAAATAAATCATAGGCTTCAATCTGCATTTACCAATATTTTTTTCTTTAATTACAATATCTGCTCTGAATAAGTTTCAAGATCATTTCTCTCATGCAACTAAAAATGTTTCAAATTTCAAACCAACTGCCAAAAGTTTAGAATAAACATTTACATCTAAATAATTCAAAACATGAAAAATTGTTCAAACCAAGTACAATGGAAAAACAGTTCCCTAATTAGATTCACA
Organism: Platygaster robiniae; assembly: GCA_028476575.1. NCBI lineage: Eukaryota > Metazoa > Arthropoda > Insecta > Hymenoptera > Platygastridae > Platygaster > Platygaster robiniae. Next base: position 2,608,928 of record CM052022.1, read on the forward strand.
CCTGTAATACTTCATAAATCAATAAATAATAATAATTACAGTAATAATTAGATTCAACCAATCACGAAAAATCAACTTATTCTTCCAAGTCAAATCAACGCTTACAACCAATAAATATTCTAATCTACATAATGAAAACGAAACGATAACTTAGTTCCTCATTTCCAACATTATTCCTAATTTTAAACTGAAAAATGGTCTTTCAAAAGGCCAATCGAAATTCTAATAAAAAAATAGAAAATGCTTTCATCTCGACATTTGAAATGGCTTCCCCTGTGTCAAATGAAAAAAAAATGCTCTTGAGAACATTTCATAGCATAGGAACGTAAAAAATGACGCACATTTGTTTTACACATAAAATGCACTGTAAAAATTGGCAACCCTGGTTTCATCCTGAATTTTGATCAGCCAAAAAATAAGCTGAACGCGGTCGCCGAGGCAAAACCCCGAAAAATTATACGCAATTTCCAAAACGCGTATTAAGTTTCATTGTCAATATTTTGATAAACTAGATAAGAAGCAAAAAATGGAAAATACAATTCGAGTTGCAGTACATTCTGTTTCAGCAGGATTTGATGAGCCAAAAATTTATTTATGCTATTCCCAAATCGTTCAATTTAGAACTGATTTAAAAATAAGTATTCACCGAAGAGAAATTTGGAAAATAAGAATACTGACTAACAAAATGTGAAATAAAGTTTTCAGATGACTTTTTTTTAGTTAAAATTTGTCAACTATCATTTATTGGTTAAAATTGAGCAATATTGGATCTGACAGTAATTGCATAACTTTAGTGTAATATTTATTTTATCGGAATCTAATTTGCAAAAATTGATTGATTTACATAGATAAAGAAAAAAAATTTCAACTTCTGCAGTTGATGGTATAAAACTGAAAAACTCTAGAATTCTAAACTTCGATGTAAATAACGTAAGGCATAGAACTCAATGTTTGCAGGACGAGTGGTACTTTTTTATTGCTCATCCTACAAACATTGAACTCCATGTCTGAAAAAGAGCCAAAAATTACTCTTGTCGTAAAAAAATATCATTCTCAATCTTCATTTTCAGAATCTGAATGAGTGTTTGTTATGTGGCTAAATTTCTTTTATCGAATATGAAAAAGAAGAAAATTCTAAAAAGTCGATATTTATTGAGATAAGCATAAAAATCATAAAATTTTGCACTTCCTAAAATAAAAGGTTCATCTAAAAACTAAAAAACTGCAGAATTGGAAACTAAAACCAATTTTCAATTTTTTAAACAACGCCATAAGTAATGTAAGACACAAAGCTCAATGTTTGCAGAACGAGTCGCACTTTTCTACGGCTCATCCTGGAATCATCGAACTCCACATATGAAAATATGCCAAAAATTAATCTTGGCGTGATAAAATATCATTTACGATTGTCATTCCAGATTCTGAATGAACGTTATGTAACTTAATATTATGTATCAAATTAAAAAAAAATTTTTAAATAGTTCAAATTGAATATAAATTTAAATAAACACAAAAATCATAAAACTTTGCATTTCGTAAAATAAACAGTTCATCTAAAAACCAAAAACTGCAAAATTAAAAACTACAATGTATTTTTAATTTTTTATACAACGCCATAAGTAATGTAAGGCACAGAACTCGATGTTTGCAGAACGAGTCGTACTTTTCTACGGCTCATCCTGCAAACATTGAACCCCACATCTGAAAATATGCCAAAAATTACTCTTGACGAAATAAAATATCATTAACGATTGTCATTTTCAGAGTCTGAAGGAGCGTTGTGTCTCTCAATTTCTTTCATCGAATATGAAAAAGAAAAAAATTATAAAAAGTGGATATTAATTTAAATAAATATCTACGAATTGCAAAATTATACATTTCGTGTAATTAAATGTTCTTCTCAAAACTAAAAAACTGCAAAATTCAAAACTAAACCTTATGAATATTTATTGCCACAAGTAACATAAGGCAGAGAGCTCAATCTTTGCAGAGTAACTCTCGCTTCTACGACTCATCCTGCAAACATCGACCTCCACGTCTAAAAACGTGCCAAAACTTACTCCTGACGTCATAAACATCTCACAACCCTCATTATCAGCGTCTAAACAATAGTTCTGTAGCTTCTCGTCAATTCAGTGAAAAAACATCTTACGCCAAATGTGTCTAGTCAATCCCTCTTGACTTGAAATGAGATTCAAGTAGCATTGTTTCCGAAAGCATTGTGCGTTCTTTATCACTGCTTTGCGAAACACTATTCGATAAGAAGCTACAAAACGCTCATTTCAAAAATTTACGTAAATTATTGAACTCGGTAAGATTACGTTCAATCTAATTTTTGTTTTTTGTCTCATCCTGTCAATCCTGCCATCCCAGAGCATACCATCGAAAAAACATTTTTTTCGTCCCGTAGAATTGCCCCGGCGACCGACGCACTTGCGTGTAAAACCCATTGTTAATTTTCAACTTGCTTCCTCGTCGCGGGTCGTGCGTGACAATTTCGTCGACGCCGACGTTAACGATGTCTTCAAAATCCTACGCTTAATACGCCTAACGCTTTAAGTTTACGCTTACACGAGCGAATGAATACATATTTATTCTCGTGAATAAATACATAGCAAGTAGGTAGTTGTCGCTTAAACGATAGCGCGCTATTTATTCGAAGCGAAATATTTATGCTGCGTGCTCGCGGTTCAGTCTACACCGTGAAAAGGCCATTTTTACAGGTATTTACATTCGACGCGTTCAATAAATAATCGCCGATGAACTTTACTTTTTCCCTATCTCCGTACTCTCGTTTTTCGAAACTTCATTTTTCAAAAAACGTCATTCAAGCAATCAACGGCCTTTTCAACGTTTCACATATTCTCAGCAAAAAATACTCTGCCTTTCAATGAATTTCGTCAGACCCCCCCCCCCCCCCCTACCAGAAACTGCTCGTTTAGTGTCTTTTTTTCTTCAAAATTGAATTTTGTCTTCCCCCCCCCCCCCCCTAAAACCCCAGTCAAAATCACCCAATGTACAAGCATCTTTTCGTGTAAAATATCCATTTTTCCTCCGCGTGTTGACGCCTACTTACTCGTTACGTTTATTAAAACATAGAAATGCTAAAATTTATAGAAAAATACACGTTTTCTATAATCTTTTATACATTTCTATTCTTACACTGTACGATTATTGATGGAATTTAGTAGCTAGTTACCAAACCAACTAATGTCTGTTTACGATTTGGAATTTAAAGGATAATCGGATATCCGGCATTCGTATACTTGAAACAATTTTTTGCTCAACTAGCGAAAAACGAATCTTAAGCTTACCTACGAAAAAAAAAGAAAAAAAATCCTACTATAGGTAAAAACATGACTAGAAGAATGATCCAAAGAGACCCCCACCCGAAAAATATTCTCTCTGATGGGGAAAGAAAACAAAAAGTATAAAGTCGAAAATCTACACGCTAAAGTGCACTAATCGGTGCGTTAAGTAGATAATACCAGTAATTTGGAATACAACGCTTTTTTCTCGCGGAAAAAAAAACCGCACTCCCCCACATTTTCGTGAATACAAACGTGCGTAATTTACATATTTACAGGATTGAAAAACAAACGCGTTGCTTGTCAAAGCGCGAGACACTTTTGAGCAAACTGCTTAGTGAGAGGTAAAAAAAACGAGCGTAAAAAAATAATTACAAAACGATAAATCCATTCATTCGGTCCTTTTGCTTCAAAGTTTTTCTTTTTTTATCATCAAATCGATCATTTAAAATGACGAATTAAACTGGGAATGCATTCGTTTGAGAAATCGAATATGCGCTTTTGGTTTTTTCCTTTTCTTTTTTGTAATTCCCCAGAAAACCCACCCCCCCCCCCCTTCTTCTTTTTCTTATGTTTCCACGTGGATCAAGTTGCGTTCGCGTTATTTTTATTACTCAAGGAAATAGTGAAAATTGCGAAAACGCTCAACGGCGAGCGTCCACGATGTTCGGTGGAATATAACAACTATTATGCGATAACCGATTTAATGCCCAGCGAAGACCAGTCTATGTGGGAAATGCTTAAGTATGTATTTAAGGCGACGTGAAACACCAACGAGCACTTAATTGCGAAATTTTTCAGGTTTTTTTATTTATTGCGAACGTTTTCGTCGAGTACAAAATAATAACGAAGATCAAATATTAATATAATATTATAGTATATGATATTAATAAATGTTAAATAGGTTTCATCGATTTGAATTCATTTTTTCATCGTATTTTGGCAGCAAATCAGTGAAACCTTTATTGACTTTCATTTCAATCGAAGAAAAGTCGCACGCGTTCATGGATTGTGGAGATGAAAAATTGTGAATTGAATAGTTTATTGTTAATTGGGGTGACGTTTTTGGGTTGAATATATATTGAACTTATGATTGAGATTCAAAGAATTTTTGTGAGCTAGTAATTATAAGATTAAACAAAATACTTCGATGTGACAGGAAATTTTTGAGTTAGTTAGAGTATTTATGAAAATTAAATTTGGTTTGAATTTGCTAGTTTCAAACTTTGTTGTAAAAATAAGCGATATTGACAAGACGTTCTAATTATTAGAATTTTATTTATTGCACTAATATTTTTTCGAAACTTCTATATTACTTTTTTTAATTCTTCGGTAAAAATGAATCCATGATATTTTTGACACCTAATTTTTTATCAGTATTCTATCAGTATTTTAGTGAATTTGTCAAAATGGCTTCAAATTCAAAATTTTCCTTTCTTTAATTTGAAATTGCCAGATATTTCAAGTTCAATTTAAATTATCATTTGAATTCAGTATAATTTTTCTTATTTGGGATTTTACTTTTTTTAAATTAAAATGTAAATTTTGAAAATTTTTTTGTAATAATTAACGATATTTTTGAAACTCAATTCCATATTTTTCTCTAATCATTTATATTACATCGGTATTTTAGAAAATTTCCGAAAATAGTTTTATTTTCAAAAATCACATTTTATAAAATTTTCACTTTTCAACATGTATCAAGTTTTTTTTTTTGCTTCAAAATTTTCAAAATCTTGCAATTCCTAATTTTTAGGTTTGGATTCTTTTTTTTCCAACTCCAAATTCAAAAAAATATTAAATATTGAACTTTAAATCAAGATTCAAAGAAAGTTTTAATCCAGAAGCGTTGAGATTTTCAAAAATGCTTGTATTAAATTACGTGAAAAAATAAAAAAAGGCATCCATTGAATGAAATATTAGTATGAACTACTTATTTCACATTTAGCAGATTCTTCCTTTTTCCTCTATTATTTTTAGTAAAATAATTAGAGGAAATTATTACATGAGATTTTCGAAGAATTGAGTTTCCCCTTATTTGTTGGCTCATAGTGATCAAAAAAAAGTACCAAATGTTCAAATACTAGAAGGAGTATATTTGAACATACTTATCTTTCTTTTCCTTTTTTTTCGAAAAAATCCATGACATTGTTAATAACTACAAATTTCTGAAATTTGATGTGTTTATCTTCATTGCATCAATGATTTCGTATATTTTCCAAAATGACCTCATTTTCAAAATTTCCATTGCTATTTAAATGCTTGCTTCGTTAAAATTGAGATTTCTGTACTTCCAAATTTTCTAATTTTGCAATTTCATATCAAAAAACTTGGATTCATTTTTTTTTTATTCGAAAGAGTATTCAATTCATTATAATTTTTATCTCACTGGATCCTTTTAAGTGAAAAATATAAATGAATAATAAAAATTAAGAATTATTAAAATAAAAAATAGTAATAAATGATAAATCGATATTCCAGTCAATTTTTATGAATTTTATTTCAAACAAAAATTGCAATGAAGCTTATTAAAATTGACTAAAATATTGGTTATTTATTTATGCCATAGAATATTTGATATTGAAGTTTTAATTGAGATTCAATAAATTTTTCCAGCCAGTATTATGTAGATCTAAAATGTTTTAATCTATTGTATGCAAAATAATAGAATTCCAAAACTAAGATTTCAAAAATAGATTTTCATCAGATCTGATTGTGATATAAAATAATTATTCAACTTTTATTTAAAAATTGAATAATTTTACTTATTTTACTGTATAAAAAAATCCATAAAATTGTTGATACTAGTCAATTTTTCAAACAAAATTCATTTACTCCACACCAGTATTCTCATGTATCTTCAAAAAACATTTCAAATCCTGTAATTTCCAAATGTTCAAAACCAAAAAGAAAAATTTTCAAAACTTCATCTTTTCTATTCCCAAACTTCTTACTTTCTCTTATACAAAATTCCAAAACACCCTACAAACTCAAATCCTCTTGCACTAGTTTTTTTTTGCATCCAAAAATCTCTTGCTGATTGTGTCTCATTTATTCTTCTGATTCTGCACCCCCAGCATCTAAACTCCATCCAGAAAAAAATAGGAACCCCCCACCCCCAAAGGCAAAATTGAAATTAAAATTTAAAAAATTCCTATACAAACAATTACCACCAGCACAAACTAAAAGCCCAAATCCAAGTAACCAACCAAACTGTCATCCAATCCATGACAACCATAATACCCAGTCATCACACCCAAAACTCTGACAGCCCATATTCCATCTCCACCTCCATCAACCAAACCAAAAAACCCCCCAAAAATTCCCCATACCAAGAAACCCATTGGTGTTCCACTTGCACTTAATAGGTGTATTACGTATCCGGCTCTGAGGTGCGAATGCACGCGACAAACCTAGTCATACCCTTGACCGATCATCTTCATACGAATCGACCATCAAAGGAACAACGCGAAAATCGGCGCAAACGCTTGAAACACTGCCTGGCAATGTGTATAACAATATATTCATATGATATGCAACAGTTACAATCTAACCTTATATCTCGGTATGAGTTATCGTCATTTATGCTGGGCATCCATTGTTTATTGTAAACCAAAAAAATTATAATCATCATAATAAAAGCCTGTCGACGAGTGTGCTCGAATGTCGATTCGATTTGGAGAACGAACGGGTAAAACACGGAAAAACTTGGTCGCTCAGCGTCAACGTGTCACACAACAAGAAATAATCGAGTCGTCGTGACAATTTAACATTTTTTGCAATCGTTGCACGCCACTGCAAACACGCTGTTTGCCCCCTTACTATTTCCCCTCGTTATCCCCCACCCCTCCCCACCCCTCCCCTCCCCTCCCCCCTGCGATTTTTCATTTTTTATGTAAAATATTCTAGCCCTATGGGAAATCTTGTAAAAGCCTGTAATTCATGAATTACAAAACCATTACGACCGGCTGATCATCATTCAAACGAAATGATCCGGACGATCATCTGGTGCAATCGGAATCAACCCTGCCGGTTGTAATAGTCTGTGATTCGTGAATTACAAGATTTTCCATAGGGGCGTCAATATAATGTATATTGTATAATAATAGGCTGCATCTGTTTAAACATTTGATTGTAGTACGTGAGGTATGGAACCTGTTGTATCAAGTATGTGGGGCGCGATTCGCGCGGTGACGCTTCTTCGCGTCAGAAAATGTATTATTTTCAAAGTTCGAGCACCAACGCGCCCCGGCGCGAATCGCGTTTATTTTCTTTTACGCAACACTATTGTCATCTGTAAAGTATAATACAAAATATAAAAAATCCTGAGTTGTACTGTTCTATGGCTATGGAATCGCAATGCGGGCAAGGGCCGTGTCGTGCCAGTTTCGTTTCGTAACTTCAACTGTCTGGTCTGCTGTCTCTGTAATTCATTGTGAAACCCCCGATTTGAAGAGCTCAAAAAATCAAACTTTGTACAGTTCCATTTGTTTGGAATAACAGTGCGCGGATTAATGTATAGAGGTATATATATGCTTGCGGGGAAAAGGGCACGACACGGCCTCTCAATCGCCCAATATACAATGCGTCGTCTTCGTCCTACTTTGTAGAAACACAACTTTTCATCGGTTCATTTACTCTGCCGCGGTTCACGACTATTGTCCGAAAGCCATTTTCCGGAACGAATGTTTTTTTTTGGAATTACCTAAATCCAGAAGAATTTTTTTTGGGATTCAATTTCTGTGACGTTATTTGATTTTTTTTTTTTTTTTTTTAACAATTGCAATAATTTATAATAAAAAAAAGTTTTTCGATTGCACATTCCCTGCAATAATACTTTTATAAGAACTATCATTTTATTTTCTTCTTTCATTCAAATGACCTCTTCAAATTTTTTTTCATGTAAACAAGTTGATCTTTATTACACAAATTCAATGAGATTATTTTCATTTTATGGTTCCAAAATTCCCTCTGTATTTTTTTTTTTTTTTTTTTTTCATTTTTGATGATTCTAATGGTCTCCATCATTTTATTTCAATTCAACAGAAATGAGACAATTTTTATTCTTGAATTTCAATGGTCTCTTTGAATTATATTATTTTATTCTATCTCCATTATTCGATTCCAAAGGTCTCTTCATATAATTTCATTTAATTTCCCGATGAACATGTCTCTGTTTTTTATTGAAATATGATGAGAAATAGGGAGGTTATTTTTTTTTCTATCTTTTCAATAGTCCCTCTATTTTTTTTTTTTTTTTTTTTTCTTCTTCGCTGATTCCAATGGTCTCCATAATTTTATTTAAATCTAAAGGAAATGAGACAATTTTTATTCTTCAATTTCAATGGTGTATTTGAATTATATTATTTTATTCTTTCATTTTATTGGTACCTTTTCATGATTTGATTATATTATAACAAAAATGATGCTATCTCTATTATTCGATTCCAAAGCTCTCTTTACATAATTTCATTTTATTTCCTAATTCAAATGTCTCTGTTTTTTATTTAACAATGATTAAAAATCATTGGTCTCTTTCTTTTATTTTATTCCAATCTTGCGAAAATTAGACAATTTTAACTGTTCAACTCTAACAACCTCTTTTTCAATTTCAATAAACTCTCACATTCTATTGGTACCTTTGAAACATTTTATTTTATTTAAACAGAAATAGTCTAATCTTCGTTATTCGATTCCAATAGTTTCTTCGAATTATTTTGTTTCAATCTCCAATTCAAACATCTTAATGTTATAGTAATTGAAAAATATGCTGTTATTTTTATTCTGTAATTTTAACTGTCCCTCTGTACAATTCAATATTTTTTTGCCAATTCTAATGGTCTCTTTGTATCATTTCATTTCAATCCAACAGAAATAGAATAATTTTATTCTTTAATTCTATTGGTACGTTTGTATTATTCATATTGTATGTAAAGGAAAATGATTGAATTTTTTAAATTTGACTCCAAGGGTATCTTTTTATCATTTTATTTTAAAACCAAATTCAATTTTTCCTGTATATTATGTTATGATAATTAAAAAGCAGTGAAGTTTTTTTCATTTAATAATTAACAGTCGCTCTAGATTATTTTATTTTTTTCGTCAATTCTAATAATCTCTTTCTATTATTTTATTTGCATCTAAATGAAAAAATACATATTTTATTCTTCAATTTTAATAGTCCCTTTGTATTATTTCATTTCATTCTTTATTTCTTTTGGCACCTTTGTACTATTTTATTTCAATCTGACAAAAATAAGACAATTTTTATTTTTTTTATTTCATTGGGGCCCATGTATTATCTTCTTTTATTTTATTTAAACAGAAATGATGAATTTTTAATATTCGATTTCAAAGGTGTCTTTGTATTACGTTGTGATAATTAAAAATCAATGAGGTTTTTTTCAATCTGTAATTATAAGTCTGTATTTTTTTTTTTTTTTTTTTTTTTTTTTTTTCGCCAATATTAATGGTCTCTTCGTATCATTTTATTATTCCGTAAGTTTGACTGATTGATTTAAACCATTAAATGAATCCATTAATTTTTATTTTAACAGAAATGATGCAATTTTTATTATTCGATTTCAAAAGTCTCTTTGAATGTTTCTCTTCACCCCTGAATTTTCACCATCTATATTCCTATATTTTGTTATTTCATTAAAACAGAAGTAAATTGTTTTCTCCAACTCTAAAAACTTCTTCATATTATTCCATTCAATTTTAATTACACAGAAAAGAGTCAATTTTCAGTACACCAATTATACAACTCAAATACAACTTCATAAACCAATCCCATTCAATAATTTAAATATTTATAATCATTTCCAGAAAAAAATCTACCATGTAAAATCATTCCAAAAAACACCCATTCCAGTCCACGACTTCCACAAAATACCCATGAACCTCTGCCAATATTATTCTCATTTTATTCATTTCTTTCCACTTTATTTATTTCGATCATTTTCCCCTTGTTGCGATTACGATTTCTCTTCGTTTATCAACTGTTAATAAATATTATCACTCTATTGAGCTGTCGATTGGCTGTACCTTTATATTGCAATGTATGCTTGTGAAAAATATATCAATCGGGCTATGTGTCAATTGCATTCAACTGTGTTGCAATTCAATCATTACAAAGTAAATAGAATCTTCTGTAAGAATATAATATTGTAAACATCTGTAGTCTGCGTAACACTGTATAGCATCAAATAAAACAACATGTCATTCGGGCTGTAAAAAGTTGCGGCACGAGGTGGGATGGCTGCTCCACCATCGTTTCTCCCCCCCCCCCCCCCCAACCCCCATCCACCCTTCTTTTCGTCTTCCTATTTTATCCCCATATTACTAACCTTATTCCTAATACTATTGTTAATTATTAATTGTAGCTCGCACCGGGTTATTTTCGATCGATTCCGTCTCCCGAACCTTGTCATTCGAACATTTAAAAAATTAAAAAAAAAAAAAAAAATCGCACTTTTGCGGTTCGAGCTAACGGTGATAAACCTGCTATTGTTCAACTAAAGGTCTTCATTTTTTGTATTCAAAAAAAATGCGAGATGTGTCATCGACTCGATCGTGTTTTTCGACTCGGGAATATTTCGAAATGAGGTGGACAAACTTTTGTTCCAAATCATTTTTGCAATGAAAATACAAAGGATGTTTTGGAAAAATTTTGTGCTATGGTATGTAAAGAAAAAAAATGTATGATTGTATATGATATTTCGAATGTGCGCTTCCAAAAATTGGGAATCTTTAATTTATTGTGTATTTTGAAGCCTGAATGGCAGAACTGTAATTTTATTTAGTAATCAGATCTTTACTCTTTCACGCCCCTTGGTGGGCCTTTGAAACCCATTTAGTAATTATAATTTTGAAAAATTTTTATCTTCTAGTATAGAATTCTAGAGTTTTAAGCTGTGGAATGTACAGTTCTAGAATTTTGAATTACACAACACACAATTCAGAATCTCAAATTCCAGAATATAGAGTTGAGGGAATCTCAATTCTATGATATGACATTTCAAAACCTTGAATTTATTATTCTAGAATGTAGTATCTCAAACTTATAATTATATTGATAGAAAAAAGCCGAATCGAGCATTCTAGAATAAAGAATTCGAAAGTCCTGAATTTTATGTCTGAAATCATGGCATTATAAATTCTAAATTCCTTCTCATGCCTAGCACTTTCAATTTGATACTGCAAGATTTGAGGATTCAAACTGAATTATATTTCTCGAATTTTAGATTTTCGGAAATGATATATGTAGTTCCAAAGTCTATAATATAGTATGCAGGAACTATGAGTTCCAGAATATTATTTATCAATAAGATACTTGAATGTTAAATTTCAGACTCTTCAACTTTAGGCTTTAGAATAATAGAATCATCAGTTCTCGATTTCTAAAGTAAAATCAAATATTCGGGAATTTCAAATACTTAAGTACAGAAAGAAAACGACGATGGAAACAAGGATTTCAGATTTGGTAACATGGGATAATCCAGTTTTTAACCCCAGAGTATCAAATTGTAGAAATCTTTTTGAAATTTATAGGAATCTTGTTTTTTCAGGACTAAGAAATCTTTTTGCTAATTCTAGAAAACAAGATTTCTAAATTCTACAAGATATTAGAGTAAAAATACAAGTTCTAAACTTATAATGATAGAATAGTAAATTCTAGACTTTACATTTTTCAAAGGAATTTCAAATTCTACCATGTATTGTTGTACGATTTTGATATTGACAATCATGAATTTGACGACGTAAGATAATCAAGATTTGAACCTTAGAGTATCAAATTCTAGAAATCTACATTGCAAAATATAGAATTCTACATGTCCAATTTTTACAATGTAGACTTTCAAATCTTGAATATGTAAAATATATGTATATTTAAACATAAATATATTTTATACTTTATGAATTTGATAATGATTTAATTTTGAATGATATAATTATCAAAAATAATTCAATTCGATATAATAATGAATTTGATAACATGACACAATCAAGTTTGGAACCCTAGAGTATCAAATTCTAGAAATCTGTATTGAAATATGTATGTAATATGAGAATTTTGATCTTGACACTGGGGACTTCTAAAGCTAAAAAATGTAAAATATATTTCTTATATGATATAAATATATTTCATGTATTTTTCATTTCATGAATTTGATAATAATTCAATTTTAAACGATAAAAATTTGAATCATAATTCGATTTGATATAATCATGCATGCGAGAACATGACATTATCGATTTTTGAATTCTAGAGTATTGTAAAATATAGAATTTGAGGATTCCGATTTTTACAACGTGAACTTTCAAAACTTAAGAATGTAAAATATATGTATCCATATTTCAAAAGAAATGCATTTTATATGTTTTATTTTTCAGAAATTTGATAATTATTTATTTTGATGTAATCATGCATTGATAACATGAAATAATCAAGTGTTTAACCCTAGAGCGTCAAACTCTAGAAATCTATATTGCAAAATATAGAATTTGAGAATTTCGATTTTTGCAATGTGAACTTCCAAAACTTAGAAATGTAAAATACATTTCTATTTAACCACAAATATATTTCATATATTCTAAATTTCATGACTTTTCTACTACTTCGATTTGATAAATAAATTTATATAATCAAGTTTCGAACCCTAGACTATCAAATTTTTAAAACCCATATTGTAAAATAAAGAATGTGAGATTCCAATTTTGACAACCCGAACTTCCAAAGCTTTAGAATGTAAAATATATTTTTAGATAATTCAAGAAAAATACACTTTATACATATTTTTTTCATGAATTTGATAATAATTTATTTCGATGAAATCATGCATTGATGACATTAAATAATCAAGTGTTTAGCCTTTGAGTGTCAAGCTCTAGAAATCTATATTGCAAAGTATAGAATTTGAGAGTTCCGATTTTTACAATGTGGACTTCCAAAACTTAAAAAAGTAAAATATACTCCTATTAAACCATAGATATATTCCATATATTTTCAATTTCATGACTTTTGCATCAATTCAATTTAATAAGTAAATAAATTAAATAAATAATATAATCAAGTTTTAACCCCTAGACTATCAAACTCAAGCAATCTATATTGTAAAATATAGAATTTGAGATGCAAATTTTGACAGTGTGAACTTCCAAAGCTTAAGAATGTAAAACATACATTTCACTGTCAAATTTAACAACATTAACCAACCAAAATTAAAATAACAGTACAAAAAACCTAAAATCCCCTCCAAGAACCTCTCGTACAAAAACAGTCTACTCGGAACCACGCAACCTCTCCCCCGCAAATCCCAAAACCAACCCAACCCCCATCCCAAAGACATCCCATAGCTCCAAGCCACCAGCCCCACCCCTCAAAACACCCCGAGTCGAAAACCAGACACTCCGAGCGTCCAACACCGAAACAACAAACTAAAAAAAAATCCCGAGCTCAAGTAACTCTCCTCCTACTCTATAATAGCAATAATAGCAATAATAATAATAATAATAATAATAATAATAATAATAATAATAATAATAATAATACACCACTATCATATAATATATCAGCCTTGTCTCTTTTGGGTTAGAGCGCACAACCCTCGAGTACGAACCTAAATATTAGTCAATATTAGTCGCGCTGTTTCTTCCTCTCATCGCTGTGTGTAGCAGGTATAGTACGATATCACAAAAAAGATACTGGGCAATGACGCAACGTAATGGACGAGTAACAGAAAGTGATGGAAAGATGATTCAAGCCATGATCGCATTAATTGAACGTCGCGTTGTACTGTTGTTGCTGTTGCTGCTGCTGCTGCTGCTGCTGCTGCAAATTGCTGCCGACAAAGTTCTTGAGCTCGTTGGGCCGTACGAGCTCCAATGTGCTATAGCTCGTGCTGTCGAAGTCAGTCATTGGGATTACTTTTTGCTCCGCGTTGTTGGAAGTAGAAGAAGAAGAAGAAGAAGCAGCAGCAGCAGCAGCAGCAGCAGCAACAGCAGCAACGACAACGGGACCACCCGAGTCCAGGACGACATCGGCAGTGGAGGAAGAGGATGAGGATGAGGACGAGCCACCGCCGCCACCGCCGCCCCCGGCAATGACGAGCTGCTGCGATTGCTTGCCGGGGCTTTCGGCGTGGGTGACGACCTTGACCTGCTGGTGGTACATCTCCTCCTGGCGGTGGCGATCAGTGACGCTGAGCTCGTGGAAGCTGACGAGGTGACGCTTGAGGTAGAGCTTGGTCTTGAACGGCTTGTTACATAGCGGACAAGTGGCGTTCTGAGGCTGGTGAATGAGACGAATATGTTGACGAAGGTTGGATAAATTACTATACATCCGGTTGCACTGGGGGCAAGGTCTAGGTTCCAACGAATGTAAGGCGCGATTGCTACCGATTCGTTCTGCAAAAACACACAATCTTGCTCTAACCGGTAGCAGCCATAGCACACAGCGCAATAGCATTTATAGGCCTCTCTGGGTTTTTGACTCCTCTCTCTACTAGATTTACTTAATCGCCCAGAGCTGCCAGAACGAGTTACTTTTTTCTCTCTCGCGTAACCAACGTCATTCTCTAATACTGATTGCTCGGCACACAATCTGGCAGCCCTGAATTTATTCGCGAGTGTCTTTTTTCTTTCTTTTTTTTTTCTTTTATTTATTTCTTTCTTGGTCATTTTACTCAAATTATACACGAATCATAGAGACTTGAATCAAAGACGCACCGCACCATCCACCAGGACAGCAACAACCAGCGAATTGACTCTAATCAGCGACGTTCGTTCTCCAAATTGCTGTCTGCCTGCTTTAATTACGTTGCTTTTTTTTTCTCCTTCTTTGTCAATCTTTTAATTTGATGCACTTGGGCTATGGCAAGAAGAAGATGGGACACTCCAGACAGGGGTTTTGATAGCTATTTCATCGAGGCGATGCGAAATCTCAACGGTTATTTTCCAAGTAGTTTCATTTCAAGGACGAAAATTTGCAAGAGCTTTTGAGTCGTTGCTTGATAAAATTCATGATATCCAGTACATCAGTCTCCAAAAAATCGAAAATTATTACGTTTTCACTGGTTGTCGAGACAAAACATCGATTGCTTTCATATAGATTTTTATCATATTTTATTCCCCAAAATTCACGCAATTGAAAACTATAGGTAATTCAAAATTCATTCCTCGATCATTCGTCACTTTGAGGTTAGAAATTTGATGGAAGAATTCTATAATACTCTTCATTTTTTCATATCATCGTCATAATGGATAATATTTATACATTTGTATCAACATCTATTGTGTATAATAGAATATGTAAAAATATACGTATAGAGAGATGTCTGAAAGTTATAATAATAAAATCTTTATAAAATTTATAATTGTATAATGTAAGAAACTCAAGAACACATGAACATGATGAAATTATTATTTTATTGATGTAAAAATACGTAAGTATGATACATAAATAAAAAATGATGTAACAATGAATATTATTATAACATTTAGAAATATATTACAATAATATTTACATTTTTTCTTGTTTTTTCATGTCAACATCAATTATACATATATAATAGAATATTCATAACTATCATACACTTATACATATCAATACCTGTAGCACGATAGAATATTTGTAAATTCAAAAATAGAATATTTATCAATTTTTTATATTATTAATATATTACCACATTGCTACATTTATGTCTATAGTACATAATAGAATATGTATAAATAAGTATAATGCATTGACATAAGTATTCATTATGTATTAGCATATTTATAAATATATTGGAAAATTAAAATTTGAATTATACAAAGTATGTAAATATTGTGATAAAAATAATACATATACCAACGAGAAAAAAATTAATATAATATAAACAAACACTGCACATTTATGTAAACATCTGTTATACATAATAAAATATTGATTACTGTAATAAATTCATATACATAGTTGTAACATAATAGAATATTTAAAAAAATTATACATGGAGATTTTTACAAGTTATGATACTAACATATTTTCATACTTTATAACTATTGTACAATATATTCTTAACTACAGTTATATTTTCTGACAATATAATTTTACTTGAAAATACATAAATATGATAGTTAAAAATGAAATAAAATTCATAAATATTATACATTTGTGTAAATGTTTATTATATAAATAGAATACTGATGAATATTATACACAGATACAGGTATGTCTATAAGTTGTGATAAATTAATTTTTCCATATTTCTAATATTAACGATTATATTTAAATAATGTTAAAAAAATGGAAAATTCATCCATGTTTCTGTACTGACAAGAAATGATGTTATCATTTTTCGACATTTTAAATTTTTTCGAAAATTATTATCATGGTTACGATAGTAAAATATTTTTTCACTCAATGAAAGTTATTCATGTTTATTATATATTTATAATTCATTTGAAAACTTAATTATTAATCATACAAGAAAATACAACTATTATAACGAAATCAAAAATAACATGTCATAGAGTATTTACAAAAATTATAAA
Source organism: Platygaster robiniae (assembly GCA_028476575.1). Taxonomy (NCBI): domain Eukaryota; kingdom Metazoa; phylum Arthropoda; class Insecta; order Hymenoptera; family Platygastridae; genus Platygaster; species Platygaster robiniae. The sequence goes on from CM052022.1 coordinate 2,625,772, forward strand.
TATATTACCATGTGCATAAGTTGTTTTACATTTATAAAATGCTAACGTATTTGATCATTATTACATAAAATATTATTGAATATATATTTTTTTGTACTTGCATAAAAGCCTTCGATATTTTGGGTAGTAATTTTTATTGTATAAAACTTAAAATAAAGAAACTTCATTTCTATCTTCATTACGAATTTTGAGTGAACAGTTTCAAAGTATAAAAACTTTTATTTTGGACTCTCTCAAATACTGCCATTAACTCATTCAATTAAAAATAGTAATTGATAAAAATTGTCAAGTATTTTTAGTTTTTTTTTTTCCTACGACTATCATCAATACTTTTTTTACAATTTATAAAATTCCATGAAATTAATCTGACGAAAAACGTGATGCGATGTTCCACACCTTCGTAATACACGCCAAAAATAAATTAATACTATTATTATACCATACTCTCATTTTCGAACCAACTTTATTTGAAAAACATTCGGTGAAAAAGCTACCAGTTTTATATCCATATCACATGCAAAAATGTTCTCGGGCAAAAATCAGTGATCAGCAGTCAACTCGACTGTCTCTACCTCAGAGGTACTAACTCTGAATCCTACACCATGCGTTTTGGATGTTTCATTGATTTTCCGTTGACGTTGTGACATGCGATTTGAGGTACATTCACAGAACAAAGGTTCGAAAGTCAACATTCTCAACAATAAACAATGCAATCTTTTATCATATTTGCCTATCATACGGTCTTTTCCCCGCTCCATAATTTTTCACTATTTACAAATTAAAAACATATATTATGCAAGTCGATTTTCATTGCCCACGGAATCCAAAGTTTTCGATCATATGGATCAATTATTGAAAATTGGCAGTTATTATTTTACATAACAATCGATACTCTTATCAGCATCTTGATAAGTTATCAGGAAACAATTTTTGAATTCGCTATGTCATAATTCTTCACCATGTGATGGAACTTTATTGATTATTTTTCAACTGCAACGTCATGAACGCCTTTTTTTACTTACAATATTTGACACAAAAATTTTGCATCATTTCTTTGAATAATTCAATAGAAATTCTTGATTTCGGATTTTTCATAACGAAGAATAAATTGAATATTTTTTTTGGAAGAAACCTCCTCTTTTTCAGTTTCTGAAATAGCTGACTCAGCTGTTGCTATAAAAAAAGAAACTACGTATTGAAACAATGAACGACCTTCAATCTTTTTTTTCTAAACAGTAAAACACATACAACGAAAATTATGGGTTGAAAGGTCAAGTGTCGGACGTTAAATGTGTTAATGAATATTGAACTGAAAATTTCAAAATAATTTTCAAAATGAAAACTAAAAGAATTCAAATTTGAGGACTGAGGCAGAAAATAGCAGTCACACAATTAGATGACAAAAAAACTCAGTACTTATTCAAAAAAAGTAAATAATAGGTATATGTGGATTATCTTGAGGCAAGAAAAAATTTTATTCTACTACAGAAACCTATGAAAATACTAGATAATCCTATAAAATGTGATAAATACTAAAAAAAGGAAATAAACTGAAAAAAAAAAAAAAAAAAAACTAGAAAAAATACGTGAATATTTTACCCTCAAAAATCTATCGAATTACTCAGATTCTATTGAACGTTAAATCAAATTCTCTAAATCTGATATAGAAATTTATCATAGTACTACAAAACCTTTGAATTGTTCTAATATTGAAAAAATACAAAAAAATACTCGAAATTTCTAAAAAAATTATGTAATAAAAATCTATTAAGAGACTGATTTTTTAGAAATTTCTTGAAATATCAAAAATCTATACAATCTGGGATTCGAGATCATGGAATTCTAAAAAATGAAATAACGATCAATCAATAAAATACTACGAATCCATAAAAAATACGAGAAAACAGTAAAAAAATATATTAATACTATAAAAATACACCAAATACTAAATAAATAGAAATCCATAAAATTTAATAAATGTTTGTAAATAAGATCTTATCAAAAATTAATGAAAGTTTGAATCCTAGAGCATTGATTTCTCGAAGCCATGCACAAATTACTAAAAAAAAATAAATAAATAAATAAAGTAATACGAAAAATAGTAATTTTACTACAAAACTATGGATAAAGTTTTTACAATCTCTACCTCAATAAAATATTAAAATACTAAGAATCTGTTGAGCTTTTTTCATTGTACTGCGAGAATACGAAAAATACTAAAAAAGTTTTAAAAAATTACGCAATAATAGGTATATATACAAAAACTATTTTACTAAAAATCTATTAATATACCAAAAATCTATGAAACTTGAAATTCAAGAGCATCAGATTTTTAGAACTTACATAGCAATCTAAAACAAATATACTATAAATCTAATAAAAAATACAAGGAAACAGTACACAATTTTTTAAATACTGAAAAAAAACCATTATATTTAAAAAAATACGTATCTAAAAAATTAAATGAAAGTATTTACATGTAATCTTCACAAAAATCTCTTCAATTTCAGATCCTTAAGCATTGATTTCTTAAAATGTACACAGAAATCTATTTTGAAAAACCAGAAAATCCTTTGAAATATATAAATACTTGAAAAATATAAAAAAGATAGAAGAAAACTAGAAATATGAGAAAGAAGTGTTATAAATCTATAAAAATACTGTTCTCTCAAAAAAATATTAAAATACTAAAAATCTGTTGAACTTAGGATTTCAAGCCATCAAATTCTAGAAATATACATACAACTCATTAAAATACTAGAAACTTTAGAAATAAGTAGATAATGCTACTCATTTCTTTAAACACAAAAAAATACGAAAAATACTTTCAAATACTCAAAATCTATGAAATAGGTATAGCAAGCCTACGTTGATACATAATTTTTGAAAAAATCTATAAAACTTTAATTTTTCAACATTTGAAATCCATAAAGTTACATAAAATATTTCGAGAGGTAAAAAATACTTAAAAGTTATAAAAATCTATGCAGTATTAGAAATTCACAAAGATAAATATTTCTGAACAATCTATAAAAAAAACTATAAATTTGTAAAAACATGAATTCTAGAGCATGTATTTCTATCATTCTATATAAATTCATTGAAATAAAAGAAACCTATAAAAAAAACTAGTAAAACCTACAATATGACAATACTAGAAAAATACAAATAAAAGCAGTTTTTTCGATTGACCGGAAACGCGAATAATTTGTTATAAACAATTATTTCACGCCTGGTGACCAATTTTTTTTCTATAAATCTATATCATAGGTATATTTGATAGCTACATGTCGTATATTATTATGTATTATTATTATCATTATTATATTATTTTTTCCGTATTATACTATTTCATCATATTAGAAAATTTATAATATTATCATCTTCACTATTATTTTATTTATTATATCACTCATTTCATAGATTTTTTTTAAAAATCCACAAATACACTGTAAAATCCATCAATCTTCGAATTTTAGAGCATCAAATGTAGAAATCTACTTGAAAAACAAAATAACCCTCAAAAAACCATATAAAACTAAACAAAAAATGAATACCAAGAAACATTACAAACAAAGTATTCCAAAAACTAACATTTTAACCCCTCCAAGCCTTTTTCTTTAATCTTACAACCCTAAAATAAATATTCATTGACACAATGAAACAAACCCATCTGCATATACATACATTGACCATTTTGACATTTCATTCCCTACGCCCCATTTAAAAAAAATGTATTGCAACATCCTACGCATAAAAAATCGAAATTCCTCTTCTCCCCAAAAAAATGTGACATCGACACAAAACTGGTAGCTGCCAATTGAAATCCTCAAAAGTACGATCCACCAAAAACTCCCAGAAAACTCCACAACAATATTGTGCCAAAACCAACGACATCAGGTGCACGAAATTCGATCAAAATCCCTGTTTAAAGCGTTGACGTCTTCCCCTCGTCAATTATAAATTCACAGCATTATTTCGATCCTCCGTCCAAAAATGTCCAGCCGACAGCCATTAATATAAGAGCGTTAAATGCAACGCCGTAAAAGCCTCAACATATCACCGAGGGGTTCAACTTCATGGATTGTTATTCAACAATTTAATGAAAAACGTGTGAGACATCATCGTTGCATTGTCATGAAAAAAAGAAATAATGCCTTACGAACTGAATGAGCGTGGAATGAATATTTGTTGATTAGTGCATGGTACAAAAGCAAAAATGTCAATGAATGAAAGAACAATGATGGTACGTTGCTTGCCTCGAGCCGTTAAAATAAAAGCATCGACTTTTGTTTTCATCATCGCGAGAAGCAAAGGTATAAAAAAAAAAAAAAAAACAAAAAAGAAAAACAAAAGTGGGGGGGGGGGGGGAATCCAGAAATCCACAATTATTTACATTTCGGGGCCGAAATCGAATTTGACGTCGATTCCTGTTTTTCCTGTATCTGCGAGGGATTTGTCGACGCAAAAACACATCTGATTCAAGGCAAACATGGGCCAAAAAATGTTTCCGGAGCGTGGAAAAATGTCTCGCCTAACGCCTACCAAGACCTACCGAGCTACGCACGAGCTTACCATTTCAAACCGTCAATTTTTTATTTTTCATTTTTTTTTACTCTCCCCACCCACCCCACTCTCTCACTCTCTCTCTCTCTTTTTTTTGTCTACTCACATTTATCACTTGTGACGTGTAACGGCTAGGTTGTTGCTGTTTGTAATGGTGCTCGCTCTACCAAAATCTAAGGAGCAATTTTTTTTACTCACCTTGCTGATCTTGCTTCAGTTCCGGGTTTCCGTGCGATGGTCCTGCTATTCCTCCATCGACTCCGCCACCTTAAAACATATTCATAAGTTATTATTATTACAAAAAATTGTGGTTTGATTACTTTAAACATGGAATTACAATAATGCCCAGTCGTGAAATTTCAATGCGGTCACTCTTTGATTAATTTTTCAGTTCTTATTTTCCATTGAAATGAATTTCTTACAAAATTGATTTCATTACTTCAAGACTGGCAAACTTTAATGTTCAGGCGAGGAAAATTTTGATTTTGTTGAAAAATGTCCTTTTTCATACTATTCCAACTATATTTATATTTTATATTTTTTTTCTGCCTGGTATATTTTACTAACTTTCAACTATTACTCCCTTACTATTTTTACTATTCTTCACTAAATATTCTGTTTTTAATTGCACTCAAAAATGAGCCAAAAAATAGACTGAGAAAAATTCTTGTACATTTTTCAGTTTTCCTGTACATGGTTTTAAAAAATTCCAACACTTAATATATATACATATTATATGTTTTGTTTTTTCAAGTTAATGCATTAAACAGATAAAACACTAGTCCAATTCACAAATAGCATCGAATAATGCGATTTTTTGTAATAATAATTTCTGGCATGGGCAATCCCACTTTATTTGATAAGCGATTTTATAATATAAAATTTCGAAAACACCTAATAAAAAATATCGAAATGAAAAATATTTTTTATCGAAAATTTCTGTACGTCTTCAAAAAATTAATTCTATAGGTATCTATTACGATTTTCATTCATTCATCTCTTAATTTTTTTCAACCCTTCTACTTTGCAATAAATTCGATGAAAAATGTTGATAAAAAATTTACCAAAGCACTTAGTAGTAATAGTAATAATAAATTTCTTCATAAATCAAAGCAAATTTATAAAATTGCAGTTAACTCGGTTTTTGGATGCAAAATATTCATAATTTCGAAATTTATCATCCAAAATATTGAAATCACAAATTGTTCTGATCTCGAAATTTTTATTAGTCATTAATTGAATCCATGACCATAACTTTGGTAATTTTTCCACTTCTTGCTTTTGTATTTGACTCTCTTTATTTTGTAGTCGACCCAATGAAAAAATTATCATACATAATTCATGAGATTTGAAAAACGAAATATTTCAAAAATCGATTTCAGTGAGCTGAATTTTTTCATTTAAAAGTTCAAGTCACGATTTCATTACTTGAACATTCATTTTTTATCGAATCGATTGTGTAATTTAGCAATAGAAAATCTGGAATCGTTAAACATTTCGCAAATTTAGCAATGAAGTTTTCAATTTAGAAACCAAAAATTTTTTAATTTTCTTAATTGCAATGATAGCTTAACAAAAATGCAGTAAATTTAGTTTTTCAATACAAATCAATAAAATTAAATTCATAAAATTCGATGATATATTAAAAAAAATTATAATTCCTAAAAATTTTGTTTCTCTGATACAAATCTTGAAACCTATTATGCGGGGTATGAAATTTTAAGAATTTGATTTTAATAGTATTCATTTCTGAAGCTAAAGAAAGTAATCTACATACATCTACATATTTTAAAAATTCTCAAATTTTGAAAACACGAGTTTCAAATTTCACAAGTTAGTATTCTGGAATTCTAAACTCTAGACTCTAAATCCATAGGATTATGAAATGATAAATACAAAATTCCACAACTCAAAATAATCATAGAATGAAAAAATTTCAACTTGTTAATCTTGGAACAAAAATTTAAGATTTTTTAATTTTTGAATCGAATATTCTGAAATCCAGAATTCTACAGCTAAAAAATGCCTAATGGATTTCTAAAATTCTGAATTCTAGAAAAAACGAGTTCCAAATTCTACATGACATTAATCTATGAAATCTTGAATAAATGAATATAGAATTTCAGAGTTACAAAATTTAGACTGACGAATCCTAGGATTTAGTATTGTATAATTCTAACCTTCACTTCAAAAATATTCTTGAATTCATTTTTCTACAATACAGAGTTGTACAATTCGGATACCAAGAAAAATGCATTATCAAGATTTGAGCCCCAGAGTATAAAATTTTAGAAAAATTCATTGTAAACTTAGAGTTCAAGAATTACAATTCGTCCATTGTATACTTTCAGAGCTGTAGGATAAGAAATGTATTTCTTAATTCTTCAATCTAAAAAAACATGTGTTTTAAATTTTGCGAGATTATGATAGAATTCGAAATTTTCATAGAATTGAAAAATGCAGAGTTTTAAATTTTAGAATAGATAATAGCAGGTTGAATTTTTATTTATGTAATTTATTCTATAGAATTCCAAATTCTACAATTCAGTGTTATACAATTCTGAATCTACCAAAATCTAGAATTCTATATTACAAAGTTATAGATACAAGAATTCCTATTTTTGCAGTATTGACTTCCAAAAGCTAAAAAATATAAAATATACCCTTTTCTTCCTCAATTCCAGAAAATATGATTTCTAAATTATAAAATTTAGTATTCTGGAACTCCAAGTTCTAAGATATCACTCCATGAATTCTTATACCCATACCCATTAGTATAAATTTATAGAATTCAACATTTTACAATTTAAAATCTAGACTCATTTTTTCTATAAAAATAATGAATACAAAATCATGAATTTTCACGAAAAGAAATTTTGGTTCAAGCAACCAAATAATTTAGAGAAATCAGGACCAATCAAAGTTTTGGAAATGAAAACTAAATTTACGTAATGTCAACTATATTTTCCATTATTCAAATTTCAAAAATTTTGGTTGCTGAAGCAAAATACATCTTATCATGTTACAATGAAGAATTTCAGAACTCTAAATTCTAAACTGAAAAATTATATTTTTACAACTTCAAATAAAGTTTATAGAATCCTGAACTCCAGAAATATCAAGTCTCTCAACATTTTTTATCATCCTAAATCCTCCCGAACAAATCCCACAACTGTAAAAAAGTAATAATTTTTTTTACCGAGATAAGCTTGCGGGTATGACGGCAGAACCTCCATTCCTCCATCTAGACTGAGAAATCCGGTCGGTAGCGTGTTAACTTCGGGTTTCGTCAAACATTCGTCGTCACTGCCATACTCTGGTAATTCTACTTTTGGCTGGAAAAAACATAAAAAAGTTAAAAACAAAAACTAATAAATAGAAACAATTCATCAATGTCACCATAAGTCGAAGAATATTGTTCTTTCATTTATTAATCTTTTTTTTATTTCTTATTCTTCTATTGCAATATCTATTTTATACTCATTTTTTAGAGTAATAGTAAACGTTAAAAAACTATTACATTCAAAATGACAAACTAAAAATTTTTCTTTTCAGGGAAATCACCGTTTATATTTTAAAAAAGGTTGTCAGCATAGAATAAAAAATAATGCAATGTATCCAAAATCTAGACAAGAAACAAAATTAAAAAATTGATTAATTAATTTACGTAATTAAAGACCATTTAAAAGAAATCAACAACTGATCCTTAATAAGTTGAAGTATTCACGATTCCTGAAATTCAACTTGCTTGAAAAATCCATACCGAAATTCAGGAGCGTAGGCAGAAAAAATTTTCAGTTTTTTGAAAAAATTTATTTCCTTCGAATTTTATAATTTTTTATCTCTGACAATCTGGTTATGGCAGTCTCATTTTTCGACTTTTTAAATTTCAAGATTTGAAAGTTATACAATTTTTTGGGTCCAGAGTTGTCAATTTTTCATATAAGTAATAAATATAATGAAATTCAATTTCCTGATTTTCAAAACACAGGTTGAGATTTGTTTTATTTTTTTTATTTTTTATTTTTTTTTTTCTGATACTTTCAATCATCAATGTTTATAGAACTTGAAGGATTTTCTGATGTTATGAATTTCTATATATACAGCTTTCTATATTCAATGCTATAAAAATCAAAATTATCAAAATTTTTAAAGGTATTTGATAAAACAGTATCTTCACAGATTACAAGTATTTCATAGATTTCTAGAATTTTCGTATTTTATGTTATTTATAAAATTTTTCAACATTTTCTGGTATTTTTATAGATTTCCAGAATTCGATACTATAGTAATGAAAATTTCAATGATTTTGCGCATTGAAATTCATTTTCAGAAAATAGTATTTTTTATACAGATTTCCAGTAGGTCCTTTGGATTTTTTTTTTTTTTTTTTTGATATTTTTGAAGTATTTATACGATTTGAAAAATTTTCTGGTGTTTTCATAAATTTTACATAGATTATTAGAGTTATACACTCTAGGTTTCAAAGTTCTATAAAATGAGAAAATTATACCTACATAGTTTTTGAGTATTAATAATTCTGAAGTGTTTTTCAAATTTTTTTAGTATTTATTACAAAATTTTGATGAATTTTTCGGTTATTTTCATCATTTTCTAGTATTTTTGTTGATTGATATAAAGCCTAGAGTTCCAAACGTTTCAGAAACAAACGATAACGAAAATCAAAATTTCGTTTTCATTTCTATACAAATTGAAAGTAAAAAAGAGTTGGTAACTTTAAATAAAATTTGTTAAATATTGATAATAATTTATTATAATAACTATGACAGATATTAGAAATATTTTTTTTTAGTTTTCGTTTATTTATAAACGATTTTAACTTTAGAAACATATTCAGAGATTTATAGAATTCAAATTTTGAATGATTTTCAGTAATTTCGTAGATGTCTGAGAAAATTGTATATACATAGATTTTTAGTGATTCATTGTTCTTTTATTAACCAATTTTTTTCGTATCAATGATATTATATGGCGTTTTTTATATTTTTATAGATTTCCAATATTTATGTAAATTACTTTATACGTTTTTAATAATGCGATGCTCTGGAATTCGAAATTTTGTAGATCTTGAGTGTTTACATAGACTTTTCAGAAAACAGCTCTTTTATAAATTTTTATTACTTTTATTTTTGATTCTAAAGATTTTCTAGTATTTTTATAGATATCTAGAATTCAAATTTTGATAGATTTCAAGTAACTTTATTATAGATTCTGTGAAAATGACATCTACATAGATTCTTAGAATTTAATAATTTTTTGTATTTTAAAAATTTTTTTTGTATCAATCAGATTATGTAGCGTTTTCCAGTATTTCTGCAGATGGCTTTATACGTTTTTCAACTTTTTTACAATTTAATTATCTAGAATTCAAAGTTACGTATTCATTGAGATTTTCCAAAAAACAGTACCTTCATAGATTACTATTATTTTCATTATTTTTCCAGTACTTGCATGACTTGAAAGATTTTGTCCTAATTTCATAAATTTTTGTGTAGATTTCTAGAATTCGACGCTCCAGGATTCAAAATTTTTCAGATTGTCAATCTTTTCGTAGGTTCTAATTTTTCTAAATTTTTTGTTGGATTAAAACAACTATTCAAATTTTGATCTTCTACTTTATTCCAGCCAAATGTTGAAAAACACAAATATATTAAATGAAAAAATTTTTTCAAAATCGGAATTATCGTCACTCCCAAGATATAATGAAATCAAGAATTTCAAATTTCGTTTATATTCGAGAACTTGACTTAAATCATTTGTTATGTCCTCTAAATTTCAATAGGTACGTTTTTTATCATTTTCACTTATTTTAATTATTTATGTCATTTGTGTGGGGCACTGGGTTTTTTTTAATAAAGTGAAAAGGGTGATTTCTCAGTCAACAACACTTAATTATCATCAGATACGACTTTAATAATAAAGTATTTCCGACCGGGAAATCGCCTTCTTAACTATATTTTATTTATTGCTACTATTATCAGCATTGACTGCATTTTTATCATCATAACTATTATTACCACGCACATTTTTTTACCATTCATAATTTATCTTTGTTATAATACATTTTTCTAATTTTCACGTGAAACAATAAATCATTCTGGAGGGATTTGAACCTCCCAAAACTCTTTATACCTACGACCCTGCCTGAATCCCGAAACAAAATTCAGTAGCGTTTTAGTACACGATCAAATGAAAAGGAATTTTTTTCGAAAAACATGTCGTGTTATACCTCCACCACGTCCAGATCCTTGTAGCACTCGAGTTGAACTTGTGGCTCGATGAGTGGTCGGGAACGTGGGGCGTCGGCGCCGCTGATGCTGGCCGACGTGGAAAAGGGCACGGGACTAGAATTGCGAGGTGAATCACTTTGTTTGCACAGCCTTTTTAAGGGTGGGGGACTCGAGGTCGGCGGTGTTTTACTGCGCTCGTCGTCAAATGCCGGCGACGTCAAGTTACGACCATTGGAAGTGTGATTGTTACTCGTCTTGGAATACTAAACAAACATGAAACAACGCATTAGTTTGCACCGAGATTAATGGCCCTGCAAAATTACCGGTCTCGCAGTCTAAATAAATTTTCAACAATGTTGCAACATTCTTCTTATCCCTTTGCCTCCACTCCTACATTTTTTTTTCATGTATTTCAAAGGAATTGTTATTTCCTTGAATTTTCAATCAATTTTTCATTTTCTTGTATATGGAAATTATCTCACCTTTTCGTTGTTATGTTGACTGTTTTGGGAGTCAGTGAGGCCGCGAATTTGGAGGGACTCGGCCGTTCGAAGAAAAGTCGGCAGCTCTGCCTGAGAGATGTTGACTTCCCCGGCGTACATGAATTCGAGCAATGACTGCAGGTGCTCAAACTCGACATCCCTCATAAAGATTATCGGATGTTTGCAAGGATTTGTCTGCAAATTATCAATTCGTCAAATCTCACTCTGGCCTTTTACACAGATAAAATAATCTAGATCATGAGAGGTCGACAATAACAGTTTTTTTTTTCTTTTCATGACGTCAAGCTAGACAGGTTCAGAAAAATAGTTACTGAAATTAGTCGTGGAACTTCAGGACAGAGAATTGAGGAAATTTCTTATTCTAAAATTCTGGAACCCAATACTATTATTCTTATGCTTGATTTTATTGGTCATTTTGTTCATATTTCTGATATTAATAACTCATTTTTATTCAGCCATTTCAACATTTTTTTATTAATTTTATAGAATTCATATCCAAGTTTCATTTCAATATATATGATAAATTCATGTATAACTTATCGTATGTATTGTATTTTTATTTATTATCTATTTTTTTAAATTTATTATTGTACTCCATTTTGATATTACCGATTACATCATTATTAAATTCTTATTATATTGAACTCTGAACCTTGATTTTTTCCTCTAAAAAATGTCCTTTTATTATTTATTTATTTATTTACTTGTCAGTTACGTTTTTTTACTCGCTGAAAAGTTCAATCACATGTTTTATTTTGTTCACATCATATTTTATTCATATTTCATTAATTTTTTGTCAGTTTCATTTATTTTATTATCTCCACACTTCATCTCATCAAGATAATTTCTTTTTATTTCATCAAATATAAATTTTAATAAATTATTCTTCTCACCATTCTTTTTTTTTTGTTATTTTATTCATTACATGGTATTATTTTTATTATCAATTGTATTTCATTTTTATAATATCGATTCTATCATACTATGTACATTATATATAATATTTTACCTTCATTTTTACCTCTGAAATTAATTTCAAGTATTTGCAGTTATGTTTTTTTTAAACTCGCTGGAAACTTCAATTATTTATTTTATTTTGCTTTATTTTGTATTGATTATTATTTTATTTATCATCTATTTCGAAATATTTTTTCGTATTATTCTATTTCTATCATATTATACTGTTCATATTTCATTTCTTTATTATTATTTCATTTGATTTCATACAACATTTATTGTAACATATAATTATTTTATTTATAACGTATCTTATTTATCGTTGTTCTATTCCACACCTATTTTTTGTTTTCATCATCCATTGTTATGATTAATTTGTATAATTTGATATGGCCCTCTAAAAATTGTCCTGCATATTTGCCAGTAACTTTTTTTTTTATTTTGAACTTGCTTAACAGTTCAACCATTAATTTTATGCTGGAAAATTTATCAAAAATAATAATCAACAGACTTGTTTCAAGAATTTCAGAAAATTTTACTGCCCTGAATATTAAAAAAATGTGCAAAAACAATACAAATTTTAAATTATATTATCACCTACATTTTTCAGCTTTTTTGAATTCATATTCTTTGCGAAAAATATTATTTCAAAAACTCGACAAATCGTTGAAGTTGTTGGAAACTATAGGAACCCGATAATTCTGATTTAATTGAAAAAGAAAAGAAGTTACGATAATTTTCTACATTTTACATTCGTTTTTCATTTTCTCTCATGGAAAAGACATTACTGTAATAACTGTCGATAAATGTAAGTACATTGTTGTATTTTTAGTTTTTTTATCATGGGAAAATCCTAAGTTAATGTTTCAGAGCTCATTTTTTCGTGATTTTTTTTTCTAGTCAATCAATTGGAAATTACGTAACCTATTAAATACAACAATCTCATTTATCAGTAATACTGGCTGAATGGAAAGTTTTTCCTTTCTGTATTACAAAATTTAATATTTTGTAAAACGATTTTTCTGATCTTACAATAAATAAATTAGTTATAAAGTCAAGAACTTTGATTTTAGTATTTTTGATTCCCAAATTTTCAATTTCAATTGAAATATTTCAATATAAACTTTATTATTATAAAGATTCAAATTAAGTACAATTCATTTTCAACATGAAATCAAAAAACATAAAAACTAAATCAATGTAAAAAACATTGCCAATAAATTAACAATATTTTATGAAATTAGGAAATTTTTGAATACTAACTGCAAAATGTTATTGACATATTTTTATAATTCATCATTCAAACAATAACTAAAAACATTGAGTTCAAAAATACTGAAAATTCTATTATAGTGCATAAGCTTCCAATAAAAAAACTTAAAAGTTGTAAAAATGAAATAAAAAATATGAATGTAGAATTATCACAAAACGATTTAATGCATACATTGATGTCATTCATGGAATGGGATATTTTATAATTGTACATTGAACAATTTACATTATCTATCTCTAGACATGTTTTTGAAGTTCTAAATGTTCAAATGTAAATGAGGCAAAAAAATTGTTTCTATATTATATCCTGTCATTTGAGTGATAAATAATTATTGACTTATGACAAATATCATTCAACGTTACTATTCTTCACTTTAACCTTAAGAATAAATGGAAAACCAATTTTTTTTTTCGTTTTTTTTTTTTTTAAGTTTCGAACTTCAGGCTTTTTCTTTTTATTTCGTTCCTGGGAATGATTAATCGAACCTTTTAGTTGAAAAATACTAAAAATTCCACGATAATTGCATAAACTTTCAAAAAAAATTAATGAACAATTCAAGCATGATGAATCAATGCAAAAAGCATAGCGAAAAAATTGACTATCTTTATTGAATGAAAAAATTTGCTAAACTCGACTAAAATATTTTAATTAGTGCTTATTCAAATAAAAACTTTGCAAATAAATAATGTCATTTATGGAAAGATAGAATTTGTCAATTTTACGTAAAATATGACATATTTTTAAAATTATTACCAAAGCAATTAGTCTAATCATTTTGCTGAAAAATATTATAAATACCAAAATAATTGCATGAATCTTTAGTGAATAAAACTTTGAACAATTTTTTTTCAAATTACAATTAAAAACGCGAATACAGCAATAATGAAAAATAAATTGCGATAAAATTCATGAATGTTTCAAATTACATATCCTTAGAACTTATTACTGAAATGAAAATTCAGTTTTGAAATATTGAAAATTTCATGATGATTCCATGAACCTTAAATAAAAAACCTGCAAACAATTTTCAAAAATTCAATCAAAACATAAATGATGAATCAATACAAAACGCGTTGCGCATAAATTGATATCATACATAGAATAGAAAAATTTGCAAATATTCCCTGAAATATTTAAAATATGCATCAAGCCTGAACAAATATTGCAAATTTGTAATAAACAAGAAAATTTTCATTTTCATCGGTGGTTTTAAATCTATGAAATTATTATTTTGAATTCCGATGAGAACAACATTCTGTTGGAAAATTCTAAATTTTAAATTAAATTTCACACAGAATAGAACCAAAATTTTACCTTTTTTGCTTGCCTAAAGTCCCTAACTTCTAAAAAAAATTAAAAATTGCTTTTTAACTCTACCCAAGAGAGGGTAGAAAATAGTAAGATTTGATAATTGTTGTTGAATTTCGATAATTAATTATTTCTATAAAAAGGAAAGGTAATGAGAATAATTTTTTTTGTTTCGTTTTTTTCTAAACATTTGGAAATCAAGTCTACTGAAATATAATATCAGAGCAGCAAGCCATAACGAATATTGCGAATGTGGGTGCTCAACCCTCGAGTTACATAAAACCGCCATGGCGGCGTATTCGCAATTTCGCACATTTGAAAAAGAATAAGGCTGCTGGTGGCGCGCGCGATTATTTTGCATGGAGCCGCCGAACGATGGCTAAAATTAGCCCGCGAGCTATAAAATGCGGGCCATACACCACGGCCAAGCACGGCTATGCGAAAAAAATATTCCCTCCCCCCCCCCCCCCGCCGTGGCATCGCTAAATTTCCAAAATCAATAAAAAAAAAATATATCGTGGCCCGTGTGTTTTTGTCCCTTTCTCCGCAGTGTATCGTTTTTTCCCCTCTCTCTGTCTCTCTCTGTCTCTCATTACCCCCCTCGACCATGGATATGGAACAAAACTGGGATGACGCGAGACAGAAAGAAAATGAAAAAACGAAACGACAATCATTGCAGGTGGTGCAATTACGGGACATGCATGCACATAAAATGTGTTTTCAAAGAACGAAAAAAAGATGTCTAGATTGTACACGAAAGGAGAAAAACAAGATAGAAGAGAGAGAAACGATAAGAGCATAGCACGCAATAACAAGGTTTGTTGACGTGCGTGGGAGTGGTGGGGGATGTACATATGACGTCATCCACCGACCGCCATCTTGAACTCGTATTCAAGCCAATGGGGAAATGGCGGCCGGTGGCTGATGCGTCGAGTGAACACGTTGTACACGGGGTGGGAGAACACTCCTGATTATCGATACCATGGAGTGAGAGAGAGAGAGAGAGAGAGAGAGAGAGAGAGAGAGAGAGTGAGAGAGAGAGAGAGAGACGGATGATGAACGGGGTAAATAGCGAGGGGGGAAAACACAGGTGGGGGCGGAGGGGGAGCGATGTCAGACGACGATACACGGGGGAAAATACAGGGATGAAGAGGAGGAGGGGGGAAGGGGTTAAAGGATGATCGGGACATATTTTCTAACCTTGAAAATTTCCTTGAAGAATGGGCTGCAGGCCGACAATACGACCTTGTGGGCCTTAAGTCGCCTACCCTCGCAGGCAAAGGTAACGTCGACAAAGTCCTCGTCATCGCGAAGCGCCTCGAATTGGCTCGTGATATTGGCTTGAAAGTTATTCCACTTCAATTGGAATACCTGCTGCTCTGACATTGTTCCGCACTCGACTCCCTAAACATCTAAGATATCACACGAGTATCGTACAACTAACTTCATTATAAAAAAAACTTAAAAATGCCTAAAAAATGATTCAATCGATGACGAGAGAGGGAACCGAAATACAGACGATCGATTGCATGCTGACAACTTCAGGGCTGAAACGATACCTAGGTGTGGGGGGTTCTGTCATTCCCGTCAACCAGGTTTGGGTTGTGGTGCTTTTGTCTTTCTCTTTCTCGTAAGTGAAAAGAGATATCCTCTTCTGATTACAAATAACCTGATTTTGTATTTTTTGACAGTTTTTCATGTTGGCTATACAAAGTGGTTCAAATCGACATATTTGTGAATCATATTGAATTTCAAATTATATTAGGTGAAAAATTTTTTCAACTGTCTAAAACTTAAACACTATGCTAATTAATTGTAAACATTCAAAACAGAATATTCGAATTCGAATTAGTCTCGATTGTATACACTTTTCTGGTAAAATCATGTTTATACATTTAAATAATGGCGCCAACTCTATCTTGTTCTGATTGTACCTTGTATATAACATTGTATGTGCTTAGTAGGAAGACCCAATGGCGTAGATAGAAGGGGGATCCATCACCTACTTGACAGTGGTAGTCAAATTCCAAAATTTTTATCCATAAAAATTCAATATCACAGAAACATATATACTTGAATTCAGATTTTCAGAACGACATCTCTCTAATGTTCGGTCTCTACCTTCTATTGTTCAAAATTCTAAAAATGTATTTTATACGTCCTACATCGCACTGAAATTTTATTAGAGGAAATATTATAGACCCTCAAAACTAATGTTTCAAAGTTGGACAATGTTACAAAATAAATGATATATTATACAAGTACCAGAATGGTAGAGAGTTTTATAATCGTAGTATATTAAAAAATATCGATATAAATCATAATTCTTACATAAGAATTTATTTAAGAATAAATAATTAATAAAGGATAGTTAATTATTCGCTTATTACCAGATTATAAATTATAAACTTTAGAATCGTCAGAAGTTATAATCATTGTACTTTTTACTCGATATACAAGTTTAATATCTTAAATCATTCAATAACTGCAGTATTATTGAGATATATTGCCAACAACGCTAGAAATGCGGCTCTTGAATGAATTATAACTTTTTTAATTCTATACCTTGTGTCCCGCGGTTTAACTGGACACCTGAGTTAGTAAGTTAGCGTAAGTTAGTACTGATTCCATAAGAAAATCATAGGATCAGTGCCACCAACTCAAGAGCACTCAGGTGTCCAGTTGAACCGCGGGACGCACGGTATGATAGAGCCGCATTACCAGAAATTACCAGGCTCACGGGTGATGTGCGGCTCTGTAATAAAATGCTTTTTCTTTTCAGAGCCACATTATCATAGTTATACCAGGCCAGTTTTTCGAATAATTAAAAAATTGTTGTTTCATTCAAAATTCTCAATGCCATATAAAAATTAGTTTGGCGAAGTACGAAATTTGCTTGAAAATATGGGCAAAGCGCACGAATAAAGTTCGAAATTTAGGTTTTCAAAACTGAGTTTTTCATTTTCTAATGTTACGTTGTATCTGGATTTTACTCGATTTGTGCGCTTTTTTCTAGCAAAATCAAATATTTTTGAACAAACTTCCCACAAATGTGCTTGAGAAATCTAACAAAAATGACGATTTTTTTATATTTTTGAAAACTGGCTATTAATGTGGCCATGCTTGGTGATCCTTTGCTATATGAAAAAATCATAGCCATATTCCATAGCCGACCCTCTGCCAGGGATTATGAAAAACTTGGAAGAATTCAAAATCTTATAAAGTGGCCTGATAAAAACATTAATAGAAACTGAAAATTACTTACAAGTATGTATTTGATAAAATCTTCTAAGGGGACGTTCACATATCACGTAACGCGATTAAACAAGGACAAGAATATGATTTAAGATAAATAAGACAAAGACAACAACAGAAAAAGCGTTACGTAATATGTGAACGACCCCTAAGAAAAAAACCTTATAAAAGTTTTTCGATCAACTCTTAGAAATTTCAGTTTCTTAAAAGGTTTTTATGAGGTCAAAAAATAAGAAATAGAATTCTTATAAGAAATTTTATTTTCTGATAAGGTGTTTGCAGATCAAAATTATAAGGGTATCCAATCCCATTCCCCTCATCGCTTATTGCTACCTACGACACTGGTCAGAACAATATGGTATCGAGTGGGGGAGAACAATGTGGTTGTGCATGGTGTTTTTAAAATTTGAATTTAAATTTTCAATGACAATGCCATGGTTGCCAGATTGTTTGGTTGAGAATTGTGCACATTGACAAAAACGTCCAAGTTTCAGCACATGCTATGGGTGGTATATCAAGCACGCTGGTATCGAACAATGGGAAACAATGTTGTATGGTAGCATGGGTTGTATGTACAATAATAAGGTACATGTATGTAAAAGAACATATGTTTATTCTTTTTCATATGATTTTCATGTGATTTTCATATGTTCATCGACATTATGCATTAAATTTTGTATTGACATTTATTGGCGCGCTTCTGTGTGATGTGTGTTGCACTTTGGTCAATAACAGTCAATAAAGTCTTGTAAACTGCAAGAAAAAATATAACAAACCGAATTTGTAGTTCGTCATTAAACGTGAGTAAAAGTTCTGTTCCGCGTTCCGCGCAGGATCGATTTTCGCGTGCGCGTTTTCAATAACTGTATATGAGCCATATGAGCAAAGTGCAATCTGCATCCCGAGCGTGATCAAAAGATCGTAGTTGGTGAAAATCGCGAGGTGCTGCGAGATACGCGTGTGTCTATCAACACCAACTATCCTCAAAAATCTTAAAATCAGGCCCCGGATATTAAGGACAGTCGCGGACAAGGATGCCCAAAAATTTGACAATGGTAAATTGTGCAAAATTGTGCTCCCGTTGCTTTCATTTGCAGCCTATAAAAATCGCCCTTCGTAAGAATTCGCGGTTAGGCAAAGGACATAGCTTTTGTAATCGATAATGACACTGCCAATTGTAACTATTTGCGATCGCAGTGAACCCAAATTCAGCCCTTTTTTGTTGTCTGCAAAATAGCTTAAGGGCATTGGCTGATTACTTGGGGAATCCCTCGATCCTGATTGGTTGGATTCGAAAATTCAAAAGTTTAAAAAGAACATTTGATTTGAATTTGAATTTGAATATCAACAGATTGTGCATTTCATAGCTGTAGATTTATTGATGTGGGATTCTAGTTACGATTTACTACCGTAACCTAATTTTGTGAGCCGTGTCTTTCAACTTTCAGGGGGCTTCGATCGATCTATGTATTCGCATGCCGCTTTTGCAATGCAACATCACGAGACGCGGCTATAATTTTTTTTTTCATTTGCCATCCTAATATTGATTTCCTCGTTTTCCATGTTCTAACTGCCTAATTTTGGTTCGTTAGAATTTGTGGACTGAGTATGTTAGAAGAACAAATTTGTTCACTAGAATCATTGCAAAATTTTTTAAATGATGGAAATTTGAATGTTTTTTGTTTTCAGTTACCCATGTTTTCTGGGTCTTCCGTTTTTTGGTAGAGACGACTTAGAGTTTTTCTAATATTGGTAAGTTTTTTTCATATTCATTTACAGTAGTTTTTAACACGATCAGTTTCGTGATAAAATAAGAATGTGTATTATTGAATATCATTTGATAAGTTTGTATAACTTATTCGATTACATGGAGTCAATAAATCTTATTTATAAATTATGTAGTGATATTTATTTAAATTCATGATTAGGTTCTTCAGAAAAATATTATTTCTGAAATTTCGGTTAGTTAATTTTTGATCTTCAATCATGATTTGTGATTAGATTTATCATTTCTTTCATGAATTCTCGATTCAAAATAAATTATTGTTTTCATAAAATATGTAGCATATTAATAATGTAAATCATTGAATAATATATATGGCGTGGACTAAAGAAAGGGCACTAACAGCACCTCGCCGTTTTTTGAGAAAAACGAGATTGAAAAGAGAAAGTTCCTAAGTGTAGCATGGACCGTCCAAATTTGTACCCTAATTATTTATGGAATAAAAAAGTCATGCATTTTTAAGATTAGACTTGTTCGATAGAGCAAGATTTCCATATTCAGAATCAGTGACTATCTCGAATTCGATTTTCGGTGCTGTTAGTACCCTTTCTTCAGTCCACGCCACATGTGTATAATAATTGAATACTATTTCGTACATTATTGCGCTTATATAATTCATGGTTTATTTTTCTGAATGATGATTATATTTATTATAATTTATGTGATACTGCATACTGTTTGTTTTGAAAAAACTGAGATTTCGAATAAAAGAATACAATGAATAGTAAATATAATAATAAGTATTATATGATAATTTAACATTATTTCTTGAATGACATAATTTATGACTCATATTTATCATCATTCATTTTATTCTTACTTACTCTTTGATAAAAATCATTAAGATAATTAATACAATATAATATAATTATAAATAGATAGATTATTAGTACATTATTAAATATCATGTACATAGTAATTCAATATTAATCTTTAAATTGTGCCTATGTGCACTCAAACCTTACGTTAACGAGCTGTTTGGGTAAACCCCACTAATTAAGTGGTCCTCCGCGATTGGTCTTAAGCAATTGAGCTGAGCGTGCGTAAGGATTGAGTGTATGGAAAAAATGATTTATTTTTTCAAATTACTATCAACTAAATCTATTTTGTAATGTGATATTCTTTAAAAATGCAATGGTGATAATTAATGAAAGTTTATGAAGTGTTTATGAATATTGCAAGTATGTAAAATAAGTAAAAATGATAAATATCATATATTAGTGATATAGTAATGTAGATTATTAAATATTACATAATAACATAAAATTATTTCTTCAATTGCACTAACGTTATTAATGGTTGCCTATATTCTTGAATTATAATCATCTTTATTACTATTCATTTTATCATTAAACATTCTTTTGAATTTTCCTTTTTTTTTTTTTTCATTTCAAATTTTGATTCAACAAAATAGTTGATTTCCAAGAATTAGGCTTGTGGAAACAGCATGCGATTCTAGAATTTTCTAAAATTTTCAATCTTGAATTTTTCAAGTATAATAGTTTTTCCTATTTTCTCTACATATTTTCAATTATCCAAAATACTCTTCTTGAAGTTTTTTTTTATTTTTAAAAACCCAAATTGATGCGTTTTCATACTCTAAATCGTCATTTTTATAATTCAATTTGATTTTCTTATCTTTTGATAAACATATTTAAACTGCGATATAATAATCATGATAGTAATAAACGTGTCGACAGTTATTTAAATGTTTGCTTATTTTTTAATAAATAAATTATCACATTTACACACTACATGAACATGTTTCATCTGGTTGAAAGTGAGAGGGAAGTTACTTTAGTGACTCATGGCTATTTTCATTTATACGTTGAACAATTATCACAGTGTGACCTCTTTAGCTAGATCCTGTTTGAAAAAATTTCCATGCTACGTTAAGCTCAAAACTAAATTTACCAAAAATTATATGTAACTTTTTCTCAAAAATCGTGATAAGAAATTAGACAGAAGAAAAAATTAAATACCTATTACTGTTTATTTTAAGATTTGCAAAAAAAAAAAAAAAAAAAAAAATTATTTAGACTTTTAAAAACATGAAAATAAAAGTTCTGAATCATGCTGTTTCATACTCCAAACCCACAATCCTTGAGACAATCCTAACTATGTAATTTCTTTTTTGTTCGCTTCATTTGTATTTCAAGTCTGTCGAACAAGTGTCTCGAGGCGTTTACGTAATCAATGATTCGTATGCTTAAGAAGAGCGATGCATTGCGAATGACACTTTTGACGAATTGAAAATAAAAAAGCATACATTTTTGCCGTTACTGTAATAATCATAAATGCATATTACTTTTTAATTGAACAAAATGTTACTTGGAGAAATGATATATGATATGATGATAGTGAATGATGATAATAAATTTCATTAATGATGATGATTGAATTAAAGATTTCATCAGGTCACATGATTTTATGTGTAACATATGTAATTTATAGAATATATGCACGATAGTGTCTTTAATCATTATTTTTTGAAATAATTTTGTGATAAATGTTTTCCTGAAGATAAGGTATCTCAAGTTTTGAATAAATTAGGAAGAAATTGATTGGTTATTGTTTTTCACGAAAGTTGGTATTTGGAGGCTATTAATTTTGCATGAATCGTTTGGGAAAAATAATATGACGCACCCGTTGATATGTCAGGAACGCGAGGCGATATTCCCGGTCGCCTCATCTGCGTTCAAACTGGCTGCCGTGGAAGATGTGGGTCCGACGCGACCCGGAACTTCGTCCGTCGCCTCTGTCAAGGTGTCCCCGTCGACCAGAGCCAAGCTTGAAGCCTTGAGAGCCTCAAGGCTGGGCCTCCTCAACGCCTCTGTTATCACTCGTGACGCTGGCACAATCACGGGTAAAACAATTTCAAATGTTCATAAATTTGATATTTTTATGCATACGCTCAAAACTCGGATATTCTCGCTCATGTGAATCGAATCACATCTCGTGAGACTCATTTTTTCTTGCCTTGAAGGGATTCCCATTCCTATTTCTTTGGGGTGCGAAATCAGGAGAAGTGGAAGAATAAATGAGTCAAAACGTTGTATGCAAGAGAATCCGAGTTCTATTATTTTTACCGAGGACAAGTTGAGGATTTCGTGGCCCACAACATTTTTGGGACTTGGTATGATTTGCTTGGTTTCAAACATAATGGAAAATGTATTGGACTAGTTTATTTTTATTTATGTATGTTTTGAGTTGCTTTGCTTTTTATTTTGCTTACTTGGAAACAGATTTGGAATCTGCATTTTGAAAATGGGATTTTAGGAATGTTTTGAAATGTAATTTGATTTGAAACTTGATGATCACAAAAATTAATATGGTGGATTTATTTTTGTTGTTTTGCTCGTTGAGATTAGATTTGGAATTTGCATTTTGACGGTGAGAAAGTGCATTTATTTAGCAAGTGAAATTGACAAAATTCTAAATTTTTATTGAAATTTTCACACGGATGTACGATCGAACATTTTTGGATTTTAAAAAATTTTGAGAATATTCAGTACACAGTTTCTGTAGTTTTACGCAATTCTTCAGTTTTTGATTGTTGTAAATTTTTGAAATTGAAACATACATTTTATATTGTTTCTCAATTTTTTAAGAATATAAAAATTTCGAATGGAATGCAAGCTGTTCAATACATTCATTATTTCGCAAAACATGATTTTTTGTAATTTTTATTGATTTAAAAATTTTGCGGATTTATATAAAAAAACAAAAAAGTAATCATTCTCGAATTTCGTAGAATTATTAAGAATCTTAAAAATTTTTAATTTTTTTCTAAATTTTTCAACATTCTTAAAACGTAGAACCTGTTAAAAGGTATTTAAAATGTTACAAATATTCATCGTAGCAACTCAATAAGAATCTTTGTAACTTGATAAAACTTTTTATTATTTTTTTTTTTTTTTTTTAAGAAAACATCATCATGCATATTTGAAAAAATATGATAACACAATCTATAATATTTATAAACATTTTCTGAAATTCCACAAATTTTTCGATTTTATCAGAATTATTTCCAATCGTGAAATATTTCAATGTTAGTTTTTTATTCAAAATTTTAAAAACTGAAACATAATACGAACTATGCAAAACCTTCCAAATTTTCTAAAAATTTATCCAATTCCTACAGATTTTTTGTAATTTTTCAATACTTCTTTAATTCTTTCACGTTTTTCTAAATTAACGAAAAAAAATTATGCATATTTCACAAAAATATGATAAACAAAATCGACACAATCACTGAAAATTTTCAATAATTCGACATATTATTTTTATAATTTCACAGAATAATTACCATTCTTCGAAATTTTTAATTTTTTTTCATTTGTCTAAATGCTCAAAATTTCAAAAAGAATATACATTATTCAACTCTTCAAATTTCATGAGACTTTTTTCAACTCATTTATTTTTGAAACTAACCTTTTATATTTTTATTGAAAAATTGAAAAACATTGTCATGCATACCCTTTTTCGAAGTTATATGATAATGTATGCAATCTACAAAGTTTATGAACTTTTTTCAAAATTTTACACATCCATCGAATTTTAGAGATTTATTTACCATCTTTGAAATTTTCGATTTTTCAAACTTTTATACATAATCCTAACTTTTTGAAACTTTCCGAATTTGATAACAATTTTTTCAGCTTATTAAAATTTTTCTTAATTTGTTATTACTGTTCCATTTTTAAAGATTTTTATTGAAAACATATGTACCTGTAGTTCCAAACGTTGAAAATTAAACGAAAATAAAAAATGTTCGAATTTTTTGATTTTTAATCATGATGGGAAGTGAGACGAATACTTTTTTGGGGAGCATCAAGTTTGTTGTTACGATCAAAAAATGTTCAAAAGCAGCTAGAAAAATTTTTTCTATTATATTAACTTATATTTTTTTTTTTTTCATTTATTTTTAAACGTTTGGAACTTCAGGCACATGAAAACATAAAAACATTAACACACATAATTCAAAGAAATAAAAGAATAAACACAATCTACAAAGTTAAAAAAAAAATTTTCTAAAACTACGAGTTATTATAATTCCATAGAACTTTCGAACACAATAAAAATACTTGTCTAAAAAATTTCAAATTTCATGAAAATTTGTTTATTTTTTTCCACAATTTCGTTGTACTCAAGTCGTTCTGATTTTTATTCAAAAATAAAAAAAAGTGTAAAGCATGTTTCGAAAAGAAGTATAATTATTTTTTTAAGCTTTTATAACAATTATAATGAAGAAAACCATGGGGTAAAAAGGGGCAAAAATAATATATTCTTCCGTTATTGTTTATTAAAATTTAAGAGTTCATAAAAATAGTATATTACGTACCGAGGGCTGAAAAACGAGTTGAGAGATTTTGAACTGGACGAGAAACGAGTTTTCTATGCCAGAGGTACGTAATAAAAATTTACACACTTTTATGGCGTTCTCTTGTGTTATTTTTTTAACTTCACCTATTAGAAATTGTTGAGGAATCGTGAAAATGGTTTTTCCTGGTTACACTTACATTATTTCAATGAAAAATCGTTGTCCAAAACGATTAGTTTTATTCGCGAGACGGTATTTTCCGAGTTTCGGATGCAACGTTTGGCTTGAAACTGCCTTGTCTTTGGTGGCAAGGATGTTTTATAAAGAGGAACGCGTAACGACTAGTCGTTCGAAAACGCGAATCCATGGTGTTTTCTGCTGAAGTGCATCAAATGATGATGGCTCGAGTCTGCCCTTTACTCGTGATCATCATTATCTTCATCATCATCCTTGCCATCATCATCATTCCCATCGCAGTCATCATCATTAGGCCCATCGCCGTTGGGCCTTTCGTTATTGCAAAACTTGAGACAAAGAAGCGTTACACTTTAAAGACTTATTTTTTGTGAATTTTCAAGCTGTAAATGTTCATGTAAAAAAAAAACGTAAAGAAATGAAATTTATTTATTAAATGAATATGTAAAGGTAACAGTGATTTTTGTATTTTTGAAAAATATTACAAATATTTCTGAGGTTAAGAAAAAAAAAATAACAAGGTGGGTGAAGTTTTCCTGAGTAGATCTTTGGAATTTTATGCAATACTCTAACTATTCGATTTTATGATGGTAAAATATGTATAGGTATGGTTTTCTCAAAAATCTGAAAAAATACTAAAAATCTATGAAACTTTGTCTTTCAAAGCATCGAATTCTAGGAATCTATAATAACAGCAAAAAAAGGTTAAAAATAGTATTAATACTGAAGAAATACGAATAGTAATTAAATAACTAGAAACCTATGAAATTGAAGATGTCCTAAAAACACTGTTTTTCGAAAAATCCTCAAGGATCATGGAAATCTAGGAAACTTTGTATTTAAGAATATTGTATTCTAGAAATAAATGTAGAAATCCACAAAGATAGTATGGCAATCTATAAAAATACTAGAAAATTATGTAAATATAATTTTCTAAAAAAATCTGCATAAATGCTCAAAATCTAATCAAACTTTGATTCCTAAGACATTGAATTCTAGAAATCTTTATAGAAATCTATTGAAATACGAGAAATGTATTCGAAATATGATAATACTAAAGTAGTACAAGGAATAATAAAAATCCTAAAATTATATTAAGTACAGGAAATCGTTGAAAATACTGTTCCATAAAAAAATCCATTAAAATACTGAAAAACTGTTGAATTTTAAATTCTACATCATTGAATTCCAGAAAATTATTAAAAATCTAGCAAAAATTTATCACGAGAGCACCGAATTCTGGAAATTTTTTTAGACATTTGTTTGGATACCAAAAAATCCTTTGAATTATATAAATACTAAAAAAATGTGAAAAAACACTTGAAGTACTAGAAATGTATGAAATGCTAGAAATGTACGAATTCATGTACTGTTATATAAAAAATCTGTAATCAATATAATATTGGAAAAAATTGAAAATACATTGCAGATTTGACAATATAATTTGAATTTTTGCGATGTATATACTTACATATATGTACAATATTTGCTCTTACAATTAGTACATGAAATGTATTGTACGAACTTAAAAACAAATGATAACGTATACTTAATAAATATAGCAATGATTACAATACTGTATTGCACTGTGGAATCGGTCTGAAATATTGTACTTTTTGCTAAATATTCATAGCAGTTTTTGTCGTAACATGTAGTAAATATTGTCGAATGATATTATAGTAGTAGATATATATTTTGTTGTAAAAACTCCAATAGACATTTCGTTTTCTGCTATACTTTTTTTTTGTACTTATAATCAATATCATGTTAAAATTCCTACTAATATAGATTTGAGAAAAGACCATACAGTTTTGCCATTATTCAGATCTGTATTGTTCTTTTTGCTATATTTTTGTGTACTTTCTAGTTAACTATGTTGTAATTGATAGAATATTGGAAAAGGTCAGAAATTAATTGTATATTTTACAATGAAATTTGAATTTTCGTGATTTATATACTTATATGTACAATAATGAAATTATACGAACTGAAAAACAAATCATCAAGGATAAAATATTCTAATTGATGTTTCACTATACATTGATATTAAATCCTTTGTACTAGTATCATAAAAATTACAATATATTACATAGTACGATTTGCATTCTATAGATTTACAGTTTTTCGAAGTTATCAAGTAAAATTTAGAAAATATATTGTAATTTGTACAATATAACAACTTTTACTGAACACTATTGTTATAGGTAAAAAAAAATGACGGAATCCGCATTATCATCTAAAAATCTGCCATATTATTGTAAATGTTACAATAATTTACACTGAGAAAAAAATATAGTAATATTACAATGACATCACTGGATTGTATGTGGAATTAATCTGAAATGTACTTTTTGCTAGATATTTATAGCAGTTTTTGTCATGTACAGTAAATATTGTCAAATGATATTGTAGTAATAAATACATTGTGTTGTAAAATATCCTACGCAGATTTTCAATCCTGCGTGCTAGTATAGTAAAAATTGCTATGTATACAGTTCACTTTCTATTCAATAAATTTAACACTTTCCGATATTATCTAGTAAAAATTCGTATACGTATTGTAATGTGTAGGATATAAAAATTTTCACTATACAATTTTGTAATAAATGAAATAAAAATGTCAATATTTGCAATAATATTGTAAAACGTGCAATGTTATTGTAAAAATGAGGACATTTTAGTAGTTTTCACCATAATTATTAATGTCAGAAAGTAAAAGATTTTTTTCTCAGCGAAGGTATCCAGTAAAAAGTAGAACATATATTGTAATTTGTACAAGAAAACAACATTGTTAAAAGTAAAATCAAAATGACGAAATCCGCATTTATATCTTAGAACCTGCCATATTATTGTAAATGTTACAATAATTTACACTGAGAAAAAAATATAGTAATATTACAATGACATCACTGGATTGTATGTGGAATTAATCTGAAATGTACTTTTTGCTAGATATTTATAGCAGTTTTTGTCATGTACAGTAAATATTGTCGAATGATATTGTAGTAATAAATACATTGTGTTGTAAAATATCCTACGCAGATTTTCAATCCTGCGTGCTAGTATAGTAAAAATTGCTATGTATACATTCACTTTCTATTCAATAAATTTAAAACTTTCCGATATTATCTGGTGAAAATTCGTATACGTATTGTAATGTGTACGATATAAAAATTTTCACTATACAATTTTGTAATAAATGAAATGAAAATGTCAAAAATTGCAATAATATCGTGAAAGGTGCAGTATTCTAGCAGTTTGAACCGTATATGAATCAGACGGTGCTAGATTTTTGTCTCATTGTAATAACGAGGTCGTTATCGTATGCGGCGTCTCGCGGGGATGTGCCGATGAAGCCGCGGAAAGCCAAGTTGGCGAAACTCCAGAGGGGCCGGTAGAGCTTCTATTTTCACCGTGACGTTCGCCCTGCGCGGTCTCGAACTCGTCGGGTCTCGAACTTTTTTGGACTCGAAAAAATCCCATTTGAAAAATCCCGTCTCACGCCATGAAGAAACTCATGAAATTCCGTTCTTCGCGATTTCCGTGATTGTGAAAAATCGGGTTCGCGAAGTTGCTTCGAGCAGCAAACAGGGAACCGTTTTGATGCCTCGCGGGTGATGTTTCCTGGCACGAGTAAGGACATGAGAAGGCCCAAAGGGCCGGCCAGGTGCAAGGAAATTCTTGAAAAAAAGGCTTCTATACTTGGGAAATGGCGAGACGGTACGAACCAGATCGGGTCGGGATTATAAATAACGGATTCTATTTTGGCGTTATTGTACCAATTGAGTAATAAATATTATGACGTTTTGTTAGTTCAAATGATGAACAAAAGTCAGTTTGATCCCTTGGAACTAGAATTGTATAATTATGAAGATCCTGATCATGTACCATCAAATTCAGCCATATATTTCAGCTCGAGTTGAGCCTTCAGTTAGTGCATATTTTTGAGGAACGAAATTTAAATATGACGTTAACAATAAAAAAAAAAAGTTATAAATTATTAGCACAATTTTGTTTTAAAGGGCACAGAAGAGAAAGTGCTTTCTATAAGATTCACTTTCTGTGATAAGGGCATTTCAATAAAAATAGAGAGGTTCGGAATGTCATTTTTTCGAAATTGAAATTATTTTAATTTTATCGTTTATTATTTTTAATTGAGTTTTTGTTTATTCGAGAATATTTTTTCAATTTAATCCTGTCAAAGAAGTTAGAAATTATTAATCAACTTCTTGAAATATTTAAATTACTGGTTCAAAACAAAATCAACGAAAAAAAAATATTGAAAAAAGACATACATATATCTGGAATTTGCTGGTTCTCTTTTTCTAATCATCTGTTCTTATTTTGAGGTTTTGACTGAACCAAGAAATGCTCCTTATGAAAATATAAGTTGGTATATTTAGAGATTTCTATGTTTTTTTAATTTTGTTCTAAGTCGAGAATCGTTAATTTCTTTTAGCACTTGGAGTTTTGTTTTGTTTCCTCTGACTGTCGGCGCTAAAATTCTCAACTATGCCGAACATCTCTTGATTTAGAATTGTTTTTGTTGGGTCAAACAGGGCTTCTGTAAGAGATTCGTGAATTTGGCTCAGGGAAATTAAATATTTAGGAAAATGCCTAGTTTCGTATAAGAAATTAAGCAAAGAAAAAATGAAAACTTTGGGAATCATACAAATTTGTTTTAAAATATTGATTTATTACATATGCAACTGAAAAGTGAAATTCGTTTAAGATAATTTTACTGTAAAACGTATTTCATAACTTTTATTTCAATGACTTAGTAAAATCTATAATTTCACTAAAAATGGTTCAATCATAAAAGTTTTTGATTAGATTTATCAGTAAGGATTTATTTACGAACAAAAGTTTTTTCAATTCTTCACTCAAAAGTTTTCATACTGCGTGAATTTTTTCATCGTGTTATTTTTTATTTGCATTTAATATTTTATTTTTTAGTTAACAATAATCAAAGTCATTTCGAAAAGTTTATTGAGCTAAAAAATTATTGTTTTTTCAAAAGTAACATCTTACTCTTGTATATAAAAAAAACTTCAGATAGAACTACATATTTTCGGTGAAATCAAAGAATTTCAGGAAAATGGAGTATGAAAAAATTGCCAAAATGGCATTTTGAATTCAAAAAATATTTATTTCTAAACAACGAATTTTTGCTAGTAGAAATCAATACTGATTTTTATTGATATCACTAACTTACCCAAAAAATTGAATGAATAAAGTATGAAGAAATTTTTTTTTTTATAAAAAACACGATTACGAGGCAATTTTTTCAATAAAATAAATTCAGAATTTTTTTCTGTTACAATAAAACCTGACTTATAAAATAAAAAAAATAATAACAATTGGAAAATTTTCAGGAGAGTTATTGATTTAAAACAAAATTAACGCGTGTTAGTAGAGATAAATCAACATTTTAGCCAGTATTTTAAAAATTCTCTATTGATATGCACTTAAAAAAGGAATATAAATATTCTAGTTAAATAAGTAATAAACGGATGAAAAACTAACAACTAATAAAATAAGAATATTATTAAAAATATACCCTGATGTTAGTAGGAATTGTAATTTTCTGTTTTAGTAAAAAAAATTTGCAAAATCGCAGGAGCTTTATTAATAATAATACGGTTTTTTTTATATTTGTTGTAAAAGTATTTTATTATTCGTTCAATTTTGTAAACTAAAATAAACCGTAGTAAATTCGAATTGTAATTTTCTGTGTTGGTAAAAAATGTGTCATTAATTACAGATTCATTATTATTAATCAATTGTTTCTTTTTTGCATTTGTTGCAGAGGTGTGTAGTGGAGAAGAGTTGCCAGAAGTAGAAATAATTAGCTTATTAGAAGAACAGATACCTAGGTACCGCCTTCGCGCAGACACCCTCACCCAATTTCAAGGTACTCATCATACTTTTATTTTCAAAAATAAAAAAATAAAAAGTATTTTTACATCTTATTGTTACCATATGCTACAAAATACTGATTTATTGAATTTTCATTAATTTTCAGGCTACGAAAACGCTGATTGGTTCATTCCATCACCTGCACTATCTATACAAGACGCAGATTTGAAACTATCCCCGGACCAAATCCGCGAAACGCTCAACTATTTTCGTAAGTACCCAGAAACATTTATATTTTGACTGCAAATTTTTATTTTGAACAATCAATTTTGACCTATTGACAAGTCCTCGTATTTTATCATGTTTAGTTATGAACATATATTTTTATTGCAAAATGATCTATCCCAAAAGACTTTACAAAAATAACTTCATGATTTTTGTTAATGACTTCTAGAAGTCATAACGATCAACAATTTGAAAATAGTTTTTTCAAAAATTCGGTATGACAATAGAATATTTCAAGCCTTTTTTCTGCGTTTCTCAGTGAATTGATTTTTAAATGCGTAGCGAATTTTGAATGAAAGATATCCAAAACAAAGGAAAATTTATTCATGGCTGTATTCATTCCGAAAAGAGGTTTATTTCCAAGCACAATAATAGATAACACTTTTTCTAAATGAAGAATAAATAGAACACTTATTATTTGTAAGTTAAGTCATTTGTCATTGACTACAAAATGACGACTATTGATGGCAAAAATAGACCTTTCTGCTAATTTGAGAAAATGTGATTTTTGAGTGACACTAAGCAATGTCAAAATTTTCCCATGTTCTGTTATTTTCCTCATTGAAACGAATTCTTTTGTTATTCCTACGTTTTTTGGAAACATTAACGAGGAAGCAAAAAAACAGTTTGAACCTTATTATTTCACTTGATAAATACCTTGGGAACGTGTAGTCGGATATCTTTAACTACAGTCCTGTAATTGTGGAAAAAAATTATGAAATAATTAGCAAGTAATTGTGGAATGGCATCTGTATTCGAGCCATTGTTACACGCATGGGAAATGTCTCGCGGTTCAAAAAAAAAAAAAGTTTCGTTTGCCGAGGGCGGTTAATCCCCAGGTTTCCTGGACGGTGATGAGAAAGAAGCCTCGTCGTAACAACTCGGCGTCAATATTGTTACTTGTTTAAGTTGACCCAAAAACGTCCGTTCCAAAGAAGCGCACATTGAAGCGAAAAATTTGCATTAATAAAGGCAGTTTACGGAGGGAAAAGGTTTAGTTTTAGCAATTAGGGATTCAGCAAAATATAGTTACTAATTAAAGCAGACTTAAGTTGGAAAAAAAATAGCGAACTAAAATGAACAAAACAAATTCCTCTTTGTTGAATAAAATTAGTGTAATTAGAGGATAAATCGCTCCGTGGAGTTGTAAATAATATCGAGTTTGATCCTCGGAGCCGATATTCAAGAAAAAAGAATGATGGGTATTTTTCCTCATTCCTTTATTAATTCTCTTTCGTTCAAGCTTTCGACCTTATAATTTTTGGTCCTCATCAGGAATCTTGATATAAACAAAAATCTTTTTCCAATTTGATTATTAACAATATTATGATAAATTAAAACCAGATTTCCAATTATTACTCAACTTACATGATTGAAGCACAAGCATATCTACACCAATTCTATTGGCGAGTCAATTTCATCATTTGAATTTTACTTCAATGTTTCAAATAATTCACTAAACTGTCAACTTTCCTCTTTTTTTCCAGTTCCATCATGAATAGTATATGCGATTTTCGTCATATCTCTTCCCTCTTGTTTAACTACTTTCCGCCGTCAAACTTGTCAATTAATCAAATCAATCACATACGTCTGTGGCAATGAACAAGACAAGACTAATCTGGAAATTCTCGAAGTTTCTATAAATATCTGTTATTACTACTAAGGTAGAGGAAGGGACGAACCAATAGAAAAAACTCATGCTAACACGATAATTATTCCTATTATAAAATTCTATTTATCAATTTATCATAATTAGCGTTTAAATTTATCGTGTCCAGTTGTTTGTTAATACGGTTTTTCTTCGATTTAATAAAAATCATTTCAGCTATTTGACGTTTAAAATAATTTCTCTCAAAATTCAAGATCTTAACATTGTTCCAATCAAAGTCATGATTCATCTGTATACGATGATTGGTAACTACATTATATGTTGATTTCATGTGTCTTATATTATTCTCATGTTCTTTTATCCTTGTTTTCAATTTTCTCTTGGTCTCTCCTATATATATATATATATATATATATATATATACTATTACAATCCTTACATTTTAATTCATAAACTAAGCCCTGGTTATCTTCCTTTTTAAGTCTATCCTTGCCTTTTTTTATAATCCCTGAATTAATCTTATTTTGAGTTCTAAAGACAGTTCTCATTCCGTATTTCCTATTAATTCTTGATAAAATCTCAGATGATTTTCCTATGTATGGTAAAGATATGAAATTATTAACTCTTTCTTTTATAGTATTCGTAATTCTTCCATCATTGTATCTTATGCTATTTAATCTTTTCTTTATTTGCTTATTAACAATTTCCTCAGGGTAGTCACTTTCATCCAAAATTTTTCTGACTATGTCCAAGTTCTTTTCATGAAAGATGATGTCGGATAATCCTACTGCTTTATCTACTAAATTCCATATTACCTGTATCTTCTGAGATAATGGATGATTTGATATGAAATTAAAATATCTATCAGAAGCCGTCACTTTTCTATACCAGTCAAATTCCAAGGTCATGTCATTCTTACGAATAATTTTTAACTCCAAAAAGTTCAAGATACCTTTATTCTCGATTTCACATGTGAATTTAATTCTATTATGATAAGAGTTGAAAACTTCCATACCATTTGTGATTTTATTTTTGGGAACGATTGCTATTATGTCATCAACGTATCTACCATAAAAAAGTAATTTGAAATCCAAATTCTTTATACATTCCTCCTCTGCGTCCTGCATTACTAAGTCAGAAACGATTGGAGAAATGGGACTACCCATTGGAGTGCCATAAATTGGAGTTTGTATTTAAATGAACAAAATCTTTAGTTGAGTACGAACCCAAAAAAAGTTTTACCCATATCTACTAAAATATTTAGTCAAGTGGTTTTAAAATATCGTTGATATGGCTAGATTTTTAGGTTGATTGGAGAAAAGAATTTTTAAGGTTATTTTACTAAAGATTTAGTTAAATTCAGAATGTAAGTTTTTTTCTGAGTATACCCCCACCTGAAAAATTCAGGATGGGTACTTTCACGAAAATTCGTCATTTACAAAATATTTTTATTTTTTATAGAATACTGTACTTTTATCCAAGTTTTGGAAATTTGTAAGAATATTACACAGTGTCTACGAAATTTATAAACATTTTTTGAAAATTCATAGATTCTTAGGGTTTTTTTTCACACCGATATTTTTGTTGTTGCCTTACTCGTGAAGATTCTTCATAATTTTTAAATATTTTTCCGGATTTCGGATTTTAAATAAAAAATGAAACATTATGCATTCTTCGAAGAAATATGTTACGAAAAAAATCTGCAAAATTAATGAATATTTTTTTTAACTCTACGAATTTTTTAAATTACATGGAGTTTTTGAAAATCATTATAATTTTCTAAGTATGTTTTTTACTAATCAAAGTTTCCAAAATATTGAGCATTTCGTTATTAAACTCTTTAGAAATTTTCGTAATTTTGAAATCTTCAAGTTTTTTAGGATTTTTATTTGAAAATTTAAAAAAATATTTCAGTTATTTCGAAGAAATAATGTACAAAATTTATAATAATAAATATTTATAATATAATAATGAGTTAAATCTATGGAATTCATGAACATTCTCTAGAATTGTATAAAATTTCCGAATTTTTTTCTAATTATTGACCATTTTCAGAATATTCAAGAATTTTTCCTAATTTTTCGATATTTTTGAGGTTCTTCAGATTTTTATTTAAAGTAAAAAAACATGCATGTTACAGAGAAATATGATAATCAAAATATACAAAACTTATTGAAATTCGCTGATGTTATAAAATTTTGTTGAATATTGATATGATAGAATAACTGACATTTATTTAAATTTTCAATGTTTTTTTACTAATTTCTTTTTATTTCACAAATTAATCAAAACTTTCGCAATTTTATAAAATCTGTCCAACTTAGTAAAATTATTCGTAATTTTTTAATATCGTGCAAGTTTTTTAAATTTCTTTTTTTAATAAAAAAACATTATTATTGATGTTTTGAAGAAATATGATAATGAATGCAATCTACACAAATGATGAACATTGTCTGATATTATAGACATTTATCAAATTTTTTCGAATTATTGATTTTTCTTTTAATTCATAATGTTTCCTAATTTTTCATTATTTTCATAATTTTAAACATAATACAAACTATTTAAAACTCTAAATTTTAACTAATTGTCTAGCTAATTAAGAGTTTTTGAAATTTTTATTGAAATATCAAAAAAACAACATTATGCATAATATTTGAAAGAAATACAATACTGAAAAGAATCTTCAAAATTCATGAATATTTTCCTTAAATTTAGGAATTTCTTAAATTTGTTATTGTTCACTTTATAAAAAATTTTTCAGGTTTTTTAATTTTCATAGATGCGTGAAATTTTAAACACAATACAAACTTTTAAAAACTTTTTGAATCCAATAAAAATTTTTTCAATTCGCTAAGACTTTTGGTTATGTTTTAATTCTCTTTAAATTTTTCAAATTTTCATTAAAAAATTCAAAAAACAGTACGATGCACGTTTTAAAAAATTATATAAAAAATCCCCCCCCCCCCCCTCCACCTCCTTTGTTCCAGTCTTATCGTTAAATATTATCTATAAAAAAATTGCGTTTTTTTAACCCTCGACCAAAGTTTTGGTTGTGGAATTTAAGTATTGATGATTTTTTAGAAATATTTGAGAACACATGGTTTCAAAATATAATATAATCGTTCTTAAAGACGATTATATGTATATTTTTTTCCATGCAGACGAGTCGAGGAAAATGACGTTGATTTTATTCCAAGATTCTATTAGAGTAAGTGGCGTCATAAAGGAAAAAGTCTGGAGTAGTATGCAAAAATGTCAACATTTGTTGGACAAATTAGCATTGGAAAAGAGAACGAGGACGAAGTTTTAGGGAGACTGATTTTTTTCCTTTTTTCAAAATTTGCTATAAATTTTAATGAGTTATTGTTTATTCGTGTTTTTTCCTAAAGGGCGTTTTTTTCTTGAAAAGAAGTAACATCGATTTATTCATCTAGGAATTGTTTGTTGAAAATCGAATAATATTTTTACTACAAAAATTAATTTGAGTGAAAAATTTCAGAAACTTGTAATGAATAATGAGTAAATATTGTGACACCAAAAACCACTGCTTAAATAAAATTATTCTCCAGAATTTTACATTTTAAGGATTTTCAACTATACAGTTCAGAAGTTCAAAAATTCCCCTAATTTTATTCCTGGAAAAAAAGTAAATGAATAATACAGAAGTTTCAAATCAGGCATTTCAAAAAAGGTAACTATAAATTTAGGATTCAATCAGCAGTTGCAAGATTGTTTCATCTTAAATGAATCAATATACAGTACGCGAAAATGCAAGGTTTTATATTTAAATCATTGAAATTGGCTCTGACGAAACCATAGATATTCTATTCGTAACAGAGCATTCAACTCAAAATATAAACAAACAAATTTTATAGTCAGTCACTAACATTTCAGAATTTTGGATTCTTTAAATTCAGATTCAAATATAGAAGAACACTATGACAAAAATCGAAAACCTAATCCAAAGTTATCTTTTTATCCCGAATCCCAAGAATTTCTCTTTTATCCAAAATGTTCTGTCCTGCTTTTCTCTTTCCACAATATTATCCCACTAAATTTACATACTCCCTCAACCACACTGAGAAAAAAATCTTGTACTTTCTGTCGTATATATTGTAAAAAGTACAATATTATTGTACTTTTTGCAATAATATTGCAGTTTTTACAATATCATTGTAGTTTTTACAACATTATACAGTAAAGCCGCTATTAATGTACAAATTACAGTATGTATGCCTGTTTTTACTGTATAATTTCGGAACATTTAAAATCTTAAAATGCAAATTTCACTATACAAATTGTAATTTTTACCATACATGGCGAAAAAAAATGAACTACGTTACTTTTATCGAGCTTTTTCGAAAACTGTATCATATTACAGTATGATGCACTAGAAACCTAGAAAGTACACAAAAATATTGCAAAAAGAACCTATACAGATCTGCATATTGAAAGAGCTGTATGGAATGTTCAATAATCTAGATTAACAGGAATTACAATATGATATTGCAAAAAGTACTAGAAGTATAATAGAAAACGGAAGATGTATTCGAGTTTTTACAACAAAATATGTATATCTATAACTACAATATCATTTGACAATATTTACAATATGTTATTTCAAAAATTGATGTATTATCTAGCAAAAAGTACAATATGTCAGAGTGATTTCCGTTTACTATACAGTCTTGTAATAATGACTATATTTTTTTCTCAGTGCTCTTTTACCCGTTTTTGAGTTTTTGTCTGTGGCTTTCCATAGTAACCGATCGAGTTCATTTTCAGATTGGGAAAATTTAGGAATTGAATTTTAAGGGGTTATATACCTTTTCGTGCGGACGGATTGAGGATGGTTTGGAGTATCTTTCAAAGTATGTAGCAATAATGCCAAGTCACAAAAGTTATAGTTTTTTAATAGTGTATTGTTCACTTGAAAAAACAAGTATTTTTTCATAAAAAAATATCAACAATTGGCGGAGTTATGGCCCTTTCCCCCAAACAACTTTGTTTTGAAGAGGCTTGCGGTTACCACGATGCAAGTCGAACAGGTAATCTGGATTAATAAGAATTACAATATGATATTGCAAAAAGTACAAGAAGTATAGTAGAAAACGGAAGATGTAGAGGAGTTTTTACAACGAAATACGTCTAACTTCAATACCATTTGACATATTTACAATATGTTATTTCAAAAATTGATATATTATTCAGCAAAGAGTACAATATGTTGGAGTGATTCCCATTTACTATGCAGTATTGTAATGATTACTGTATGATTTTCTCAGTGCAGTTTCTAATGCTTCCAAAATTACTCGAATGTACAAAAATCACGTAACATCTCGATCGATATCGACCTGGAGATGTCCCAATGAAATCTAACCTCTACATACACCGCGACATCGAGCAGTAGATAAGATAAAAAAAAGAGAGAAAGAGCTAAATCAGCGAAATTAAACGTCGTCTGCATTTCGATCGCGGCTGGAATTCGCAATGTTGGAGCGTGCAAGTGCGCGAGTGCAAATTCCATGTACACACGCGATATGGGTACATGTCGTCGTTTACCGTAGTGAACTCTCATGTACTTGGTTCGCGATGAGAACGCCAGTCTTGATTGCGCACTCGCCGCCGTTTGTGCTCACGCATTGCTGACGTAAGCGCTTGCGCCGCATCGTTCGTTTTTCCGGCAGAGTCCGCAATGGCACATTCTGATTTTCCGCTATTTTCCTTGTCCCCGTGACCGTTTTGCGTATCACTTACGTGGCGTCTCCGTATCGAGTGTCGCGACTTTGTCAGGAGTTTTTCCGAGGGTGCCTCGGTTACGCCATTTTTACGGTCTCGCGATTTCAGTGATAAAGGGTGAGTTGGGGCGGACAGTGGTCCAGTTCAACTTTCTCTGCGACTCTTGGGATCGTCGCGCTTCCTGTTTTTCCGAGGATTATTGTGAAGCTTTAGGGGGTTTTCGTGAGGGTTTTGAGTGGTGGAAAATGAGATTCTGTGAGGAATCCTTGCCCTGGAAGGATGATGGGGAGAGGGATGCAAGATTGCAAATGGGACGAAGAAGTCTCTTCTGCCGAAAGGCTTGTGGGTCAAGGGTTGGGGGAGGATGTTTTAGGGAATTTTGAGTGTGTGGGTGAGGGTTTTAGTCTGGCTGATTATGAGTTTTTGAATAACTGTAACGTAGGTGAAGGAATGTAGGGATATATTGATGATGTTACTATGAAGCATTAGATGGAAAATAAGATGATTTGGCCTGAAGGGATTATTAACGAACAATTATTACAAGCATTTTATTTCGTACGTAGATGTTTTGAAAAATTGTTGATTGAAGCTTATTTTAAGATAGTACACAGAGAGAAATTTGTTGATGTCGCATACACAAATATGGATACTGCGTCAATAAAAAAGTGATCATCCTGGCGTATCAATAAAAATGGATGTGACGTCCATGTAGGTTTGATATTCAACTGTTTTATCATAAAAATTGTTATATTTGTTATGACAATTGTTATATTTGTAATGTCCATATAATGGACGTGACATCAATCAATGCTGTGTCAATGTCATTATGTTAGAGGATCATCTCAATTTTGAAGACATATAAATTATGTTTGTTCATGGATCAAATGTGAATGTATATTATTCAAGCTCTTATGCATATCCAGAAATTTTATAAATATTTCGGAAAATTATATCTACATGGATTTTCCGCATTTTATTCTTTTTTATTATTTTTCATATTTTTTAGTGCTTATTAATAATATTGAGTAGGGTTTTCTGGATTATTTAAAGATATCTAGTATTTTGAAGAATTCTAGTATAGATTGAGGTAAAAAACTTGATATTTCAGAATCTAAAACTTTTATAGAATTTTAGTTTTTCGATAAATTTTTCAGAAAGCAGTATCTAGATCATAGATTTAAAATATTTCTCAGATTTCTAAAACTGC
Organism: Platygaster robiniae; assembly: GCA_028476575.1. Taxonomy (NCBI): domain Eukaryota; kingdom Metazoa; phylum Arthropoda; class Insecta; order Hymenoptera; family Platygastridae; genus Platygaster; species Platygaster robiniae. The sequence continues at coordinate 2,665,888 of CM052022.1, forward strand.
TGACTGTTTCTATATTTTTCCAGTTTTCATGGATTTTATTTACTTTTCCAGTATTTTTATGGACTTTCTTGTTGATTTTCATAACAAGTTGCCTTAGTTTTGAAAAATTTACGAATTTTTCATTATTTCGATAAGTTTTTGAGAAAATAATATATTTATAGAACTTCACTATTTCAGAGATTTTTTATTATTTAAGGTTTCCTCAAAATTTTTCTCAGCATTTGTGCGATTTTGTTTACGATGATTATTCTGGAATTCAAATATTTTAATGGAATGTTATGGAAATTTCAAGAATTTGGTTCTCGTAATTTCAAAATGTTTGAGTTCTTAGTATTTTAAACAATTCTTCAGAATACAGTTTTTCGTGGATTTCTGGAGTGGCGAAAATTCTTGTTTTTCTAGTATTATTCATATTTTCTAAATATTCAGAAAATTATAATGATTTTCTTAAACTTTCATAGATTTCGACAAACATTTCAAGAACAAGATGCTTAATGATTTAAAGTTCTATACATTTTAGGTCAATTAATGGATTATCAATAATATTTTCTCTTCATACATTGCATATTAATTTATAGATTTGTTGATTCTTGGTATTTTTCATACTTTGTAGCATTATTGAAATTAAGGGGTTGTATACCTTTTTGTGCGGACGAATTGAGAATAGTTTGGAGTATTTTATAAAGTATGTAGTCATAATTTTATGACACCAAAGTTATTGTTTTTTAACATTTTATTGTCCACTTGAAAAAACAAGTATTTGTTCATAAAAAATATCAACAATTAGCGGAGTTCTGGCCCTTTTCCCCAAACAACTTTTTTTTTAAAGAGGCTTGCGGTGACCACGATGCAAGTGAAACAGGTCAAGTTAATATTAAAAAATCCAAAAAATTACATTAGTCTAGGAATGTATCTAGTTCTTGAACGATTAAAAAAATAAATATCACGTTTTTTCTGTATGCAAAAACGTTTTCTCCGAGATTTCGATTTTTTGAGCTCTGAAAATTTTATTAAAAAGTTCTTATCTCCAAAATAAAAACTTTTCTATAAAAAAGCGATCGTTCAAGAACTAGATATATTCCTAGACTAACGAAATTTTTTGGATTTTCTGATTTTACTTAACTTGCACGGTGGTCAACGCAAGCCCGTTAAAAAAAAAGTTGTTTCGAGAAAAGGGCCATAACTCCGCCAATTGTTGATATTTTTTTATGAAAAAATACTTGTTTTTTCGAGTGAACAATACACTACTAAAAAACTATAACTTTTGTGACTTAGCATTATTGCTACATTACTTAAAAGTTCAAACTCCAAACCATCCTCAAATTTTCCGCACAAAAAGGTATATAACCCGTTAATAGTAATTTAAATCGGATAAGTAAATTTGATTGTTAACGAAGTTGGAAGAATCATAGTCTGAGTATATAATGAAAATATTTAAAAGATTTTTTTTTTTACAATTAAGCATGAATATTGTTATTTGTGTTACAATATCTAGATTTTTCAATAAATAGCTGAAAATCTTGCAAAGTAATGAAAAGAACGAAAATTGTAATAAGTTGGATGAATTTGAATAAAATTTGAAAATTTCAGAAAACAGTGAATTATGTATGAAATTTAAAGAAATTTTGAGGAATAAAAACATTGAAAACTATGAATATGACGAATAATCTTGGAAAATTAAGAAAATATACAGAATATCAGAAAATATTCATAAATTTTTTAGATTTCGTTTGTTATCATATTCTTCGAAATATCAGTGAGAATGCTTTTTTTTCTCTTTTTATTCATTGACGAAAATTTACTAACTGGAACGGTATAAACAATTTATGAAAAATCTTAATAAGTTTGATAAATTTTTACAGAATTTAGAAAGGTTTGAGTAGCTCGTATTTGTATGTAATTTAAAAATTTTCTTCAATCAAAGAACGTTGAAAATGTAAAATACTTAGTTCATAAAATTTATAAAAGTTTAAAAAATTTGAAACATTTCATAAAATGTTTATAAATTTCGTAAATCGTCTTCTTCATCATATTTTTACGAAGTATGCATTATCATGATCTTTTTTTTATATTTTAACAAAAACACTCTCGAAATCCTGAAAAGTGTTGCAGACATTCGAAAAAATTCTAATAATAAGTGAAAAACAAATGAGTGAAAACTTATTAATTTCTAAAACTTTTAATTTTTATTAGAAAGAATCATTGCTAAATGATAATGAAAGGTTGAAAAGATTAAAAATTTAACTGTAGTCATTTTTACTCGGATGATTGAAAAATTTTCCAAATTCGAGAATGTGAATATTTACATTTCTTTTTTCAGCATTGCAAACATTGAATATTTCAATGCTCGAAAATTTATGATTTGTGAAAATAAATTTCCAGCATTAAGAGTTTCAAATTTCGGAAGCTTAATAATGAACTTTTACAAATAATTTTCCAAAAATCTGCGACACATAATCTTATTCTAAAAGTAATTCATTGTACTTAAAAAAAAATTCTCAACTCTAAACATAAGAACATTAATTCAATAACTTTCACATTTATTAGATTAAAAATTCATTCTCCCAAAAATGAGAAACGAATTTATTTGTTAAATTTTTCTAAAACATCCAGACTTAGTAGCAGAGCTTCATTTTTTTGGAGTATAGTTTTTAAATAAGTAAATTTAGATCATGATATAATTTCTGCACATTTGATCCAGTTGATAATAATTAACATTAATTAGGCTTAAAAATTTTTCAAAAGAAAAGATTATCACGAATCAACAATTTTTTATCACATTCAAACAATGACAATCATTGTCAACTACGAATATGTACATTGTTGATTCCTTTCGTTACTCTAATGCAGTTCTTCCTTTGTCATTTTCAAAGAATATCAAAATTGAAAGAATCATGAATAATTCAACTCGAACAATTTAACGATCAGCTTTCGAGCTGGAAAAAAAATTCTATCGTTAAATATCCTTTTCATCGACATTTTCTTCAAGGACATTACTTTTTCTTAGATGATGCTTTTGAAGCTGGAATAATTGAAGATAAATGCTATCATTTATCTTCTTAATCTGATCAATAATCCAAATGTCCATAGATATTGATCTTATCACTGAAAATCTCTTCCCCATTCGATAGTTGATCCATGTTTGTTCAAATCAAAATATTCGAAAATTATTTCAATTTCTCGAACTTTCAAAAATGACAAGCTTAAGATAAAAGAAACAATTTGCAGGTATTTGGTAATGTGTCAATTTTGGAATATTAAATTTTCTACATTGTCAAAAAATGACGAAGAAAAAACAACTTATTTCATGGAGAATCTTCAATTTTTGGGATATTCTGCATAAATTCAATTCAATTCTTTGGAACCAGTAGATATTTCAAATAATCGATGTTGTATTCATTTTTAAAACGAGACCACTGATTTCGCATTTTTGTGTTTCTGTGTCGAGTCGTACATGTACATATATTCCGCAGCGCTCTTGTCACTCCGGCAATAGAAAATAAAAATGTTAAAAATCCTCAAGACTCGGGCAAACAAGCGCACGTAATAGCATGTTGATGCAACATCCGCTAAAAACGATGAGACTTTGAAAGCTCATGTACAATGCAAATTTTTCAAGGTCATTACTGAAAATTTGTCAAAAAAATGAAAATGAAAATTAATATTTAAAAATGTAGAAAATGAGGTACGTTGCAAAAAAATGTTTAATTTTTTTGGGGGGGAGGGGGGATCTAAAGGGGATTGTGTTTATAAATAAATGTTTATAGAAATTTGTAAATGAATATTTATTAGAAATCGAATTGCTATGTTCAAGCTTTTACTTTTTGAAATATATCATAGTTTATGTGAAATAGCAATGAATTATTCTTGATAATAGTTAGTATTCATATTTTGATAATTTATGCAATTTGAAGAATTTCATTGTATTTTTATGGATTTTCATGAAGATTTCTAGAATTTGATGTACTAGGAATTGGAGTTTCATAAATTTTGTATGTTTTTTGATTTAAAAAAATATTTTTACAGATTTTCAGTACTTTATAGATTTTAAGTTTTTTCCAGAATTTATTAATATTATTTATTATTTTTTATCAAATTTTCTATAGAATTTAATAGATTTTTAGTATCTTTTTAGGTTGCTATATAGATTTCTTGAATTGGATGCTGTAGAATTTAACGCTTCATAAAATTTTAGTATTTTTCAGTCTTTATAAAATTTTGTACGATTTTCTAGTATTTTCTGAGATTTCTGGTATTTTTTTATGGAAGCTCTGGATACCCAGATTTCGATATTCTACAATTCAAAATTAAAAATTGCTATTATTATAATAGATTTTTCAGATCAAAGTATCTTCATTAATTCCTGGTATTTCATTAAATATGCATTGCTTTTGATATTTTTTTTTCGATATGTTAAATAACTTTTTTGAACTTCTATACTCTAGAATAAGAAATTTAATAAATATTGTCTTAATTTTTTAAATGAAAAAAATTTTTGATAATGAAGTTTTTGATGTTTGAAAAATTTCTAATTTTTTTTTGGAATTTTTATTATTCATAAAACTCTTGGGAATCGTATAGTATTTTCAAAAGTTTTTAGCATTTTTATAGATTTTTACATAGAGTTCTAGAATTGGATGCTCTGGAATTCAAAGTTGAATAAAATGTTTGCATTTTTATTTCTGGTAATATAATTGTTTTCCATTGTTTTTAGTATTGAAACAAGCGTAAAATTTTTCTGTATTTTCTTTCATTTTTATATGCATAGATTTAAAAAGTTAGATGTTTTAAGGTTCAAATATTTGTAGATTTTTAGCATCAATGTACACTTCATTGGTTTCAAGTATTTTATTGATTAATTGTATTTCTCATGTTTTCATTCTTTATTTAATTGAATTTTGTATATTTTTCAAGTATTTTCATAAATTTTAAATATTATAATGGGCTGCTCTATAAATTTTTAAAATTTGGTTCCTGAGAGTTCAAAGTTTCATGAATATTTTTAAATTTTAATAATTTTTTCAGGAAGAGTAGTGATGATTTTTATAATAATTCATACATTTTTCGTATTCTTCGTATTTTTTGTACTTTTTCAGTATTTATACAATTTTGAATACTTTCTAGTATTTTTATAGATCTCTGTATGTATAACTTTTTTTAATTCAGTGATCAAGAATTCAAATTTGAAAAGATTTCTTAAAAAATTACAGATTTTTTGAAAGTTATTTAATACCTATTCTAGTATTTTTCCTATTTTTAGTAATTAAAAATTTTTGTAAAATTCTCTTCTATTGTTGTGTTTCTAATTTTAATAGATACTTAGTATTCTAATAAATTTTCGAAAAAAATAGTGTCTTCATAGATAACTAGTACTTTGAGTATTATTCGTATTTTTCAATATTTATGATATTCGACATTTCTTTCGTATTTGTATAGATTCATGTTTGAATTTCTATAATTCGATGTTCCAGAATTCAAAGTTAGATAAATTTTCAGTATTCCTATGAATTTTTGAGAAAATTATGTTTATAGAAATTTTCAGTATTTTATACTTTTCTAGTATTTTTAATAATATAGTTTTTTGATTTTATAAATGATAACCAACGTCGTAAATTTCAAGGTAATTTTTAAATTCTCGAATAACGAATTCTGAAAAATTCCAATCTCGGTTATTTCAAAATTATCATTCGACATTTTCAATTCTGGCTCTATAAAAGAAATTTTTAGTACTTTTATGAATTTTTGAGAAAATTATGTTTATAGAAATTTCAGTATTTTATACTTTTCTAGTATTTTTAATAATATTTTTTTTTCAATTTATAAATGATAACCAACGTCGTAAATTTCAAGGTAATTTTTAAATTCTCGAATAACGAATTCTGAAAAATTCCAATCTCGGTTATTTCAAAATTATTATTCGACATTTCTAATTCTGGATTTAAAAAATAAATTTTCAGTATTCCCATGAATTTTTGAGAAAATTATGTTTATAGAAATTTTCAGTATTTTATACTTTTCTAGTATTTTTAATAATATTTTTTTTTTCAATTTATAAATGATAACCAACGTCGTAAATTTCAAGGTAATTTTTAAATTCTCGAATAACGATTTCCAAAAAAATTCCAATCTCGGTTATTTCAAAATTATCATTCGACATTTTAAATTCTGGCTCTATAAAAGAAATTTTTAGTACTTTTATGAATTTTTGAGTAAATTATGTTTATAGAAATTTTCAGTATTTTATACTTTTCTAGTATTTTTAATAATATATTTTTTTGAATTTATAAATGATAACCAGCGTCGTAAATTTCAAGGTAATTTTTAAATTCTCGAATAACGAATTCTGAAAAATTCCAATCTCGGTTATTTCAAAATTATCATTCAACATTTCCAATTCTGGATTTAAAAAATAAATTTTTAGGATTCCTATGAATTTTGAAGAAAATTATGTTTATAGAAATCTTCAGTATTTTACGCCTTTTTAGTATTTTTATCAAAATATGAATACTAACTATTATCAAGAATAATTCATTGCTATTTCACATAAACTATGATATATTTCAAAAAGTAAAAGCTTGAACATAGCAATTCGATTTCTAATAAATATTCATTTACAAATTTCTATAAACATTTATTTATAAACACAATCCCCTTTAGATCCCCCCTCCCCCCCAAAAAAATTAAACATTTTTTTGCAACGTACCTCATTTTCTACATTTTTAAATATTAATTTTCATTTTCATTTTTTTGACAAATTTTCAGTAATGACCTTGAAAAATTTGCATTGTACATGAGCTTTCAAAGTCTCATCGTTTTTAGCGGATGTTGCATCAACATGCTATTACGTGCGCTTGTTTGCCCGAGTCTTGAGGATTTTTAACATATTTTTTGAATTCTCGAATAACGAATTCCGAAAAATTCCAAACTGAGTAATTTCTAAACATTTTCAATTCTGGATCTATAAAATTGAAAATCAAGTTCCTCATTTCGATCTTTATCAGTAAATTTTTTCATGATGCTCATTCAAAACAAGTCATTACGTAATTACAAATTTTTCTCGAATTCCATCAAGTCTTAAAATAGACATCGATTTCGACCATGTGTTACCATGCTATGGAAAGTTGTTCAGCTCAAAGAACGAAAATGCAACGGGAATTCGTGTATCTGACCAGTTTGGCTTGCTTTGGAAAATCGCTCTTTAACTTTCGTCTAATTAGTACGCGACTTTGGGCGCCATGTTTTATGATACGTTGAAAATGACCAATAAATTATTCACTAATTGGTCTTGTTGCGCGAGCGTATTTTCTACGCTGTTGATTTAGGAATATATGATATGTAAAAGCCTTTCGCGACGAGCGCAAATGCGATTTGCTTCATGAAAGTAAGACTCGCGATAATAATGCGTATTATTGTACTGATCGATTGCCGTGATTGAATATGATGAAACGTGAACGTTTGATGTAACGCTGCGGAAACCGTACTAATCGAGACGAGGAGACGGTTCAAGATAAAAAAATATCGAGCAAAAAGGCGACGACGGGGTCACTAAAGCATTGCCTTCATCGAAACTTTTCGAAATTTCAGTCATTTTTTAGTAAATTTTGTTCTAAAGAAAAAATTGTCGGAGGAGCTTTCAAAAATAACATGTTTTTTGTATTGGAAAATTTTGAATGATCTAAATTGCTGAATTTTTTCTTCGACTACTTTATATGAATCATCAATTTTTGAGTTTTAGATTTTGTTTAGTATACGTTGAATTTGAATAATTTACTATGGAAAATCAAATTAGAAAATGGCCTTGGTTTTGAGGCTAACGTTCCACATTTTCGATTTTCAGAAAGTTTTTCACTTGAACATGTCGAAGTTGAAATCGTGAAATTGTAGAGTTTCTACTCTTTCCTTGAGATGATGGAATTGTGGAATAAGAGATAACGGCTATCATAATTTTAGAATCTTTTCTGGGTCCCATATTATTTTGTATCTTACATCGTTGTGTATTTGATTTTGGGTTGTTGGAATGTTCAGAACTGTAAAATTATGAATTAGTGAAATCTTTGAAAATATTTACGTCTAATGCATCAATTTGGAATGTGGAATTTTAGGGAATTTTCAAATTTTTTGACGATCTACAAAATTTATTAACATTTTCTGAAATAGACCGTTTTTCTAAGTTGAATATTTTTTTTTATTCTTTAAAATTTCAAGGTTTTCGTGAGGTTTATGTAGTTAAACGGAATTTTTGAAAATTTTTGTACTTTTTTGAATTTCTAACGTAATGCGGACTTATTAGAATATTCAAAATTTTATAAAAATTTGTCTCATTCATGAAGATTTTTTTCAAATTCGTCATTCTTTCATTGAAAAATGAAAACAACATTGTCTTGCATGTTCTGCAGAAATGCGATAAGTTTAATCTACAAATTTTATCAACATTTTACGAAATTTAACAAACTTTCGAATTATTAAGAAATATTTAGAATTTTGAAAAATCGCCAAATTTTGTAATGTTTTCCAGTAATTTCGAATTTTTCGCATATGTATTTGCAAACATTGAAGAAACTTTTCAAAACTTTGCTAATTTTATACTAAAATTTTGTACAGGTTTTTAATACTTTTCTGTCTTTTTTAGATTTCTATCGGAAAAAAACATCATTATAATAATTTTAAAGAATGACGATAAACAATTAGGGGATTTTCGGTTCAATTTAATCTGACATTTCTTTCTTTTTTAATATAACCACTGTTTTCACAAGTGAGTTTTTTGGATAATTGTGTAATAAGCATTGAAATTAACAAAAAAAAAAAACAAGCGTTTTCAGATAAAAACAACTGTACTATGATTTTCTAGAAATCACAGAAATTAAAATATACTCTGTTAAAAAAGTCATTATTTTTAATAATGTTTGGAATTTTTTTACGTGAACGTGTTAGTGATATCTAATAATTAATAAACTTGTCGATTAAATTTAATAAACTTTTCTTAAATTAAGTGAAAAGTACATATATTAAGGTCCTGAATCAGTATCATGGATTTTTGATATTACACATTATAATTGTAATTTGTACACAAACATACACAATTTCATAAACTTTTTCATGGAAATCCCAACAGTTTTTTGAAATTTATGTAACGTTACTAATTATTTTTTACACGTTTATGAAAAAAAAATTACACGACTGTTTATCGAAATCAATACAAAATTTTTTAATAGTGTAGTTTTTTTTACGTGAAAGAAAATATTTCCATGTATCTTTGCTGCCGTGAATATTTTGTAATCAGGATATGAGAAAAACATGAAATCTTGTTGAAAATCTTTCAGATTCATGAAGGTTATAACAAACGTGTTTCTATTCTTCAAAAATTTTGAATATTTTAATAAAATTTCACATTTCTTTTTTATATTGTAATATTTAATATTCCACGATAGCATAGATATTAGTGAATATTCCTTTTCACTTTCATAAAACTGCATTTCATTTAATTGATTTTCAGAAAATCACTTTGGAGTGTTTTTAGTAAAAAAATTCGTTTTCTTGGTCAATATTTAAAAGAAAAAAAAAAATTGTCGATCGTTGAGATCGATCCCAAACTTCACGATTACTAGTTTGCGCGTTAACTATTCACGCCACGCTAACTGGCATTGCAAATGAAAGTGAAACACATGACATAGATCCCTAATTTTTGATGATATTTTTAACAATCTACAATTTCTACTTTTTATGAAGGATACCAAACGAGGAATAATCGCAGATTTTGATAAAAATCGTTGATAACAATGTCAAACTCTTCTCTTGCTAGACTAAAAACCTACCACACATACGAAATTTGTTTCAAACGTTTTAAAATTAACGAAGTAAAAAACAATCATTCTCATTACCTTTCATAGTTAAAGTAATGAACAATTATGAAAATTCAACAAAAATTATGCAATGGTACTAACCATTTTTATTTTTTCTTGAGTGGGTTTATCCAACGCCGTGTGGAAAAGGTTACTTTTCCACACGCTCGAGCAATGCAAAACTCGCATTTCCACACATTGTTGAATAAAGTATCATTCTTAACTCGCGTGGAACGGTTTTTTATCTTATCTGATTACAATGCTCGGCTTTGGCTCGCGTTGCAACCCTCAGATTCGTTTGAAAGAACTTGACATGACTAGTAGCGAAAGTAGGCACTTTGTACCTACTTTCGTTGGTTGTGATGTAAAATATTATACTCAACTTTTACAGAAGCGCTTTTTCAACTCACGCAATTGCGAAAATCGTCTTTGGCTCGTTTCGCAAACTTCACATCCTTTAAAAAAGCTCCTTCCGCAAGCGTTGAGTAAAAGGCCATTTCCACACTAGTGAAGAAATATACTATTATTTAGTTTTCCTTTATTTTTCCAACGTTTGGGTCTTCAGGCGCATATTTTTGTGGAATTACAGCGAAAAAGAGACTTTTTTCTTCGTGATAAGTTGTAATTAACGAGATGGTAGAGCGGGTAGGCTAGAGTGGTCGTTAAAAAAAAAAGAAACAGAAAGTTTCCAAATAATCTAAAAAAAATCCCCAAATTTTTTCAGATTTTGAAAACAACGTTAACCCGTGCCGGTAGAGTCGTCTTTTAACCCATTTAAATAACACGGGATTTTGTCTTATTGTCGATAGTTATAACAAACTGCAAAAATTTGGCAGCCGTCTAAAACAATCATATGCCTGTTGGTTCAAAGCCAAAAAACCAAAAATCATGGAAATTTCGGCTTTTTTCAATGGAACAAAGAATTTTACAAGATTTCAAGAATCTCTGTGATGTATACCTACATGCAGAATATACAAGTAGAATTGGTCACATTGCTACAGTTTCAAAAATGTGCATCACAATTTTAATATCTAATTCGATGAATAAACAAATTCCTGAAAAGCTACTTCTTAAAATGAGTTTCTTACTGGATGAATGACACTTATTGGAATGAATTATCTTGTATTAAACCATACTGTCAATAGTAATGGTCATAACGATAATAATAATAATAATAATAATAAAAATAGAAATAATATAATAATAATAATAAGAAAAGGAATAATAATCATGTGAACAATCTAATGCACTAATAGAGAAAGATTTTTACTACAACCCAACACGCAATATAGTTAATACAGACATCAATACCAAGTTATCAAATTTACTGCTGAATATTGAATAATAAGAAGATGATGTATTTTAATTCTTCTAGGATCCATCAGTCACTGAACAATATCAACAATTTTACAAAGAAGCAGAATTTCCATAAAAGTTTGCAGTTTTCGCAAAAATGGCTTGATTTGTTTCACAACTGAGACACTTACCTTATCCATAAATTCCAGAAAGTTGTTTTGTAATTACAAATTATTCAAAACTCGTACTTGAGCGCATCAAAGATTGCAAACGAAATCACAGAAACATTCGCCAATCTTGAGTAATATTCCTTATTTAGGTTATTATCATTTTTATCGATGTTATTCTTATCCATTTTCAGATTATTCGTATAACAATAGTTCACGATCATTTCGAAAAACAAATGAAGTATCATTAGAATAACCAGCTTTTTCCCTTGACTTGTAAATATATTCATTCTTATTTACGAATTTAGAACTATTTATATTCTTATTCCTATTCTTATTATTATTATTATTATTATATATACTTTTATTATTATTATCGTTATGACCATTAGTATTGATAGTATAGTTTAATACAAGATAATTCATTCCAATACGTGTCATTCATCCAGTAAGAAACTCATTTTAAGAAGTAGCTTTTCAGGAATTTGTTTATTCATCGAATTAGATATTAAAATTGTGACGCACATTTTTGAAACTGTAGCAATGTGACCAATTCTACTTGTATGTTCTACATGTAGGTATACATCACAGAGATTCTTGAAATCTTGTAAAATTCTTTGTCCCATTGAAAAAAGCCGAAATTTCCATGATTTTTGGTTTTTTGGCTTTGAACCAACAGGCATATGATTGTTTTAGACAGCTGCCAATTTTTTTGCCGTTCGTTATAACTATCGGCATTAAGACAAAATTCCGTGTTATTTAAATGGGTTAAAAGGGGACTCTACTGGCACGGGTTAACGTTGTTTTCAAAATCTGAAAAAGTTTGGGGATTTTTTTTCAACGACCACCCTAGCCTACCCGCTCTACCATCTCGTTAAGGGGGGGGAGATACAGCTAAACGGCTGAAATCGTTCACAAACTTTGCGCGTGAATTGCGAGAAAACTGTAAACTATGGAAACGCCAAATTTGGCACAAATGAAGTTTATTTATTATAATACAAAGTGCTCAATGTTATTTTGCAAAAATGTTGCCACGTTCGCGAATCCAAGCCTTCAAAATCGCACCTGCACATTGTGCAGAGGCAAACGGTGGGACTTGTACAGCTTAGGGAACTCAATTAAAAAAAAAAATGTTAATAAAAATGTCTTGAATATTCACGCTTACTATAACTTGACATTCTTGGTTTTTAAAAAAAAATGCTTCAATCAAATAAGAGCATAAAATGTGAAAAAGTTAAATTTTTTCCGTCGTTTTATGCAAAAACTTGCTCAAACAAATTTTTTTTCGCAAAATCGGGAAATGTCAATTTATGAAGCATTATTTTAGGCCTAATATAAGAAAAAAATTATGAAAATCTGTCGAGCCGTTCTCTCTCTAATTAACCCACCATTTCGAAAAAACGCGTTTGAAGTTTCCGCGTAAACAAAAAAAATTTTTAAAGACACCCCTCAAAGATGTTGGTATAAATTTCATTTGTGCAAAATTTGGGGTTCCTATCGTTTATAGTTTTCCCGCAATCCACGCGCAAAGTTTGTGACCGAATTTTAGCCGGTTATGTGTATCTCCCCCCTTAATTACAACTCATCACGAAGAAAAAAGTCTGTAATTCCACAAAAATATACGCCTGGAAATGGCCATTTCCACGCTAGTGAAGAAATGTACCATTATTTAGTTTTCCTTGATTTTCCCAACGTTTGGGCGCATATTTTTGCGGAATTGCAGCGAGAAAGAGACTTTTTTCTTCGTGATGAGTTGTAATTAAGGAGATGGAAGAGCGGCTAGGCCCTTGAGGGGGAGGGAGGGACTCCAAGAGACGCAGAGAAAGCATGTCATGACGAGCGAGAAAGTCGGGGCCGTGGCCGGGGAAGATGTCGAGGAGGAGGACGAGGGTGGACGGGGAAAGAAGAAGAGGCCAACCGAGATAGCCCTCGGGCACTCGACCTTCAACTCGCTGGCCCTCGACGTGTCCCTCGCGGGGGCGAAACGCGGGGCGTCGTCGTCCCTGACGCCGCTGTCGGCCGAGAAAGGCGAGTCAGGATGGAGCGTCGTCGAGTTCCTCGAGGGCCTCGGGGGCGCCAGCGACGTCGCGGACCCCAGCACGCGCGAGGAACGCGAGGAGGCCCTGCGGGAGGTCCTCGCCGAGACCAACATCGAAGGGGACGGCGACCTCTCGGACTTCCTCTTCCACGTGGCTCGCACCAAACACGGCCTCGTTTACATCAGGGTCATTCGCACGCTGCTCCTCAATCGCGGAGGTAGGTCGCCGTCGCGTGACCTGATGGGCACATGGAGAAATCGTCCATTGGGATTACAGCCAACACGCGGATTTTCTTGCTCACGCAAATCGAATCAAATCACGCGAAACTAGCTTTTTCTCGGGTACTTTTCAGGCTGAGGTCAAGTTGGCGGGAGAGTACAATTTTAGTCAGGGCAAGGGGGAGGATGAGGGTCATTATTTTCAGAATAATGACCAAATCAACTTGTGTTGAAACATGCGTATTTTTTATTTTGGGCTGAAAATTGGCTTTTGACGAGAAATTCGGGTTTTCGATTAGGCTGTCAAATTCAGGGTAACCTCACTTTTGTCGAAAACTTTTTTTTAAATGCTTATTTCTTATCTAAAAATCTATTGCCTTCAATAATGTTTGTGTGAAAACGTTCGTAATTGTACGAAATTTAGGAATAATGTATTGGAAATATTTCTTGTAGCGTTGTTGAATTTTTATTAGCGTCAATGAAAAAAGTGTACAAAATGTTTGAGTAAATAGTTTTCATATTGCATCGTTTTTTTTTTCATTGATTGGTAAAGGTATGAACTACATTCTGTGAAAACCGTTACATGACAAAACGTTTCGTTCGTAAGTGAGAATTTTTTTCCGATTTTCCAGCCTGTCATTATAACGAGTGATGGTGAAATTTCAATATATTTTCACGTTTCTTGATCTTAAGACACTATAATATTCTCCATTTGATGATGATCTATATTCTAAACGAACAATTCTTAACAGCTCGGAATACAACTTTCGCAAGGATCACTAGGTTGCTATAACACATAATTTTACAAGGCTACTTTCGTTTTCATTTCTTTGGAACATTTTATTACATTTTTATGTTTATGTAGAATTCTGAAATTAGGTCTGTTATCTATCGGAAAAATGTTCAGCTGTGGAATTATGCGATAATGTCATCAATTTTTTCGTCCAGTATTTTAAATTTTCAAAAAAACTTCCTTGCATTTTGAAGCAAAAGAAATACATATAAAAACGTTATTTTATATTTGAAAAATTTTCATTTTATTCCAAACTGAAAAATTATTCAACATGTTCAATGTACTCACATTTCAATGTTTTTTCGGTAATCCAAGATACTTTTCGTCATTATACTCTTTTGTTTAAATATGGATACATCGAATTATTTTATGGAAGAATAAAAGATTTCAATTTTTGCAATCTTATTGAGAAAATTTCTTAAATTTTAGAATTTTTTTAAGTGTGAAATCATAAAGTATATTATCTGATGTGTAACCTGAGGAATATCAGTTTCTCGAATATCTTCGTGTTTAAAATGCATTTTATGGATTTCCGTATAAAAGCTTAATTTAGGAATTATCTTCTATAAACAATATGCAAAGAAATTGTACAATCAAACCAGGTCCACGCAAGTAAGTATAAATATAAAAGTTATTCTCAAGAGACACGCACGAAAAATTGATGTCATGTTATATCCCGAGTAATGAAAAATAAATTTAGGAAATTATCATTAAAAAAATATACTTTATCATCGAATGGTATATACTACAGTGTCTTAAGATCAAGAAAAGTGAAAATATATTGAAATTTCATAATCACTTGTTAATGACGGGCTGGAAAATCGAAAAAAAAATCCTCACTTACGAACGAAACGTTTTGGCATGTAATGGCTTGTGCAGAATGTAGTTTATACCTTTACCAATCAATGAAAAAAAAAAAAAAAAAAAACGGGAGGAGAAAAAATGATGCGATATGAAAATTATTTACTCAACAAATTTTTACACTTTTTTCATTTACACTTATAACAATTCAACAACGCTACAAGAAATATTTTCAATACATTATTCATAAATTTCATACAATTTTGAACGTTATGATACAAAAATGATTGAAATCCATCTATTTTCTGATGAGAAATAAGGATTTTAAAAAAGTTTTCGACAAAAATGAGGTTACTCTGAATTTGGCAGCCTAATAAAAAACCTGAATTTCTCGTCAAAAACCAATTTTCAGCCCAAAATAAAAAATACGTATGATTTAAAACTAGTTTTCGTATCTCTATAAAAAATTTCAGGGATATCGGTGATTTGGTCAGTGACGAACAAACTGATTTTGAAAATAATGACCCTATTACTATTATTATTATTATTATTATTTTTTTTTTTTTGTTAAGTTAAGAATCAAAATATTGAAAAATTTGGTTCTTAATTGCTGGAAATTTTGCATCGAATAGATAATTTTTGAATTTTTTCCTCTTGCTAAAATTTAGAAACATATGACTGAAAATTCGGTTCAAAAAGTATCGAACTACCACACTTTCGGAATTTTGCTAATGAGTAATTAATTTTACTGATTTGATAATTAAAAATTTGCTGTTCCATGAATAAAATCCTGAAATGAAGAACTTCAAGTTTTGGCCTAATTGTCTGGATATACAACAAAATTTCCTTTTTTTTTTTTCTTAACTTGAAAAACAAGAATTTCAAATTTATGGTTCAAAAGTACCAAATTAACACAAATCGTAGATTGATTAATTATTTCTTTATTTCTCATTCTACTGATTCAATTCCAAAAGTTAAAATTTAAATTCAAAAGTTCAAAAAAACTGCAAATTTAGAGTTTTATTCTATTCAATAAAATCTTTCATCTGTTATTGAATTTCGAGAAAAAAATTTGGAAAAAATATAACAATTTGTTATGTTACATTCTGTTGAATCCCCCCCCCCCCCCCCCCCCCCCGAGAGAGTAACGAATATATAAAAGTTTTTTTTTTAATCATTTTATTGAAGTATCATTAAAATCAAATTATTTTATTACTATTTAAATATATTTATCAATCTGTCAAATTGACCGTTTAATTTGGTCAAAATATATATTTTTTCGTGCCTATGACAAATTTCGTCAGTCGAGTTTGATGATTTCATTGGTGCCTCGCCCTTGTCACTCGAATGAGTAAGAATCGACTTGAAATCCGTCATTTTCGAATGGTTCAGGTTTAGAGAGATGATTTTTTTTTCCTTGGTTTTTTCCATTGCGTTTCCCGATGCTCGCACGAGATTTCATTCTGTCATTACGTTACGTCAGTAGCCTAAAGACTGGGAATCGATTCACGGCGACGGACAGCGCCGCGAGTTTTCGGGCGTGCAGTCGGAGCTTTCGCGAATCGTTGCGAGAAAAGCTCTACGCCGGATCGATGCCAAGCTCATGCGTCATATCGGCGCCAAGGCAACGAGCTTTTTTTGCAAAAATCATCGAGTCCACGAGCTGCTGATCGAGAACACTTGCCTGCCTCAACTTTTTAATAGCTTTCCTCAGGAGCGTAGGCAGAAAACATTTTCTGGAAGGGTTTTTCTGAAAAACATTTTTTCTTCGGGATTTCATAGTTTTCCATTTTTGACAATATGGTTTCAAGAGAGCGATTTTGAAGCATTTGACACGTCGGAATTTGAAAGTCATGCAACTTTTGGAACCCAGAGTTGCACATTTTTCATGTTCGTAAATAATGGAATTCGATTTTTGTGATTTTCAATTAGCGACTGAGGTTTGGATTTTTTTAACTAATACTTGTTGTGTTTAAACCACTTTGAGGATTATCTGATATTGAGTAATATGAGTTTCTATGAAGCTTTCTAAAATTAGATGCTCCGGGAATCAAACTTTGAAGAATTTATGTATTTGAAATGATTTTTGAGCAAATTTTAATCACACAGATAAAAGACACATCGTAAATGTATATTATTTTCGTATGGTATATTATTATTTAAATTTTGTATTGTTTTTTGGTATTCTTATATGTTTATAATATAGGTCACTTAATAGATGTTTAGAAATTAATGCTATAGTATTGAAACTTCCAACGATTTTGAGAATATGAATTGATTTTTCGGACGACAGTTTCTTTTATGTAGATTTTGAATACTTTTATCTATATTTTTTTAGTATTTTTACAGTTGTTGATTTGTGTAAATTTTATCTATTGAATTGGATGTAATTTTATTGTTTTCAATATTATTTAAATATTTATGCTCCAGGACAGAAATTTTTATAAATTTCTAAGAAAATTATTGTTACATGATTTTTATGTATTGAAAGATTTCTAGTAAACTAGTAAGATAGAGAAAGAGTAAAGTAGCGAACTAGTAAACTACTGAAATTGTAAAATAGTAAACTAGCAAACTCGTTAACAAGTGAATTAGTTATTTAGTAAACTAATGAACTTGTCAAATTTGTAATAATAAACTGGTAAACTATTAAGCTGGTTAAATGAAAACTTGTTAACAAGTAAATTAGTAAACTTATGTTTCACTTTTTTCTAGTATAATATACGAAAACCTGGAAGATTCCCAAGTATTTTTATATATTACTTATATTTTTGTAGACTGCTACAGAGATTTAAAAAAAGTCAATGCTTTAAAATACCAATTTCGATCTATTATCAGTAATTTCAAGAAATAATGATAAAATCACATTCATATAGATTTTTCATGTTTTACGTCGCTATTCTGTTTCCGTATTTTTGAAACATTTAAAAGATTTTGTTGCGTTTTCTAACATTTTTATAGATTTATAGTATATATAAAATTTGATGCTCTAGAATCCCAAAATTTATAGATCGTAGAGGCATTTGTCGAGATTCTTCAAAAAACAGTTTTTTCATAGAATTTAATTGATTTTATTATTCTTTTAGATGGATTTTATTTACACTTCTAGAATATGATGATCTAAGATTCAAAGGTTTGTAAATTTAAAGCATTTTCGTAGATTTTTGTTTTACTTTAATATATCCATTGCGATGCAACAATTTTTCTGATTCATATTTTCTACGAAATCCTGCGTTTTCATCATTTGTACTTTTATTATTAGACATATACTGCTAATGCGTTCATGCATTTTTTCGTAACTTATATTTTTATTGTTTATCGATGTAACTTTTCATTTTTTTTTCTCTTTGCTCATGAGGAACCGGGAGAAACGGAAGCAATCGCTCGTGGAAAGTTTGTTGGTGACAGAGGAAATTCGATGTAACAATGACGCGATATCTTTTTCAGGGATGGGCGATCATGCTCGATTCGATCGATACCTAATTACTTTGCGGTTGGTTTTGATAGGATTTTTTCTTTCTGTAGATATGACAAAAAAGAGGCTTGCTGGTTATTAGAAAATTGGGGCATTTGGAATTTTTTTTTTTTTAATTTGAATTCGGGAGGGTGAAACGCGATTTTTTTGGGTGGGTAGTAATTGCGGCTTGGGAGATGAGGGGAGTGGGGGGGGGGGGGGTGATATCTTTTTTATTGATGTATGATGTTTTTTCGGAACATTTCTTTGATTATCATATTTCTTATCATATTCGTGATATTTAACTATATCAAATTTTTCTTCGGAATTATTGATTTTGTTTATCATGTTTCTTTGATAATGATGAATATGTTTCATGATTTGTTGGAAGAAATCAGGAAAACTTGGGAAATATTTAAAAAGTACGAAAAATGTTGGACCATTTGTACCTATGAAATAAGGGAAGTTTTTTATAGGTAGTATAATATATTATGCCAGAAGTTTCGTAAATTTTGAAAAATAAAAACATACATTGAAAATTACAAATATTTTGAAAGGGTCTGTAACATTCGAAATATTTGTAGAACTTTTTTTGAAAATATGCATGATAATGTTTTTTTTCCAATTTTTAATTAAAATGTGGATAACTTAAAAAGTATTGGAAAATAACGAAGCTCACAAAGAATTTTAATGAGTGGGACAAATTTTTAGAAAATTTTAGTAGTTTTGGATAGTTTGTATAATGTTTGACATTCTATAAATTGTGCCAAAAAAAACAGTCAATTCTCGAAAATTGTCAATAATTTTATTATATGGTAAAAACTTCTAAAATTTTAGAAAAACTTTTTCATTTTGAAAATTTTGCTCTTTATTATATTTCTTCGTTATGTGTGTAATAATGATCTCATATTTTTAGTGAAAATCCGAAAAAACTATTAATAATCCTAATTATCCAGATTTCCAATAAATTTTGACAATTCAAATAATTTAAATTACGCTTGAAATTTTGAAAATTGTCAAACATAAAATATCAAATATTTCTAATATTGTAAATAATCCTATAAAATTCAAATAACTTGCAGAATTTCAGAAAATGTTTATAATTTTTTTAGAATGCGTTTAGTATGTATTATATTTCTTCGAATTATGCAAATTGGTATTTTTTTAATTTCATAAAAATTTATAAAATTTGAAGAGTAATGAAAATTATAGAAAATTAGAACAATGTTAGAAGAACATATATGTATTCTATAGAGTTCAAAGATAATTAAATTTTCAAAAACATTATATCAACATAGTTTTCATATATCAAAAGATTTCTAGTATTTTACGCATTTTTATAGTATACGCAAGCTCGAAGAATTTCTCAGATATTCTTATCAATTTTTAATGTTTTTGTTAATTGCTACATATGTTTGAAAAGTTCAATGCTCTAGAGTATAAAATGCCAATTTCGATCTATTTTCGGTTATTTCATAGATTTATTTAAAAAAAAAACACGCATTTATATAGATTATTCGTGTTTTTTGAAGTCCTTGTTTTTTTGGGCTTCTTAAGTATTTTGAAGGTATTGTCGCGTTCTCTAGAAATTTTATAGATTCATAGATAACTATGTATTACTCTATACGCTCCTTAGAATTAGAAATATTATCAATCGTAGGAATTTGTTAGAATTTTTCAGGAAGCACGTATTTTCATAGATTTCTATATTGCTTTCTGCATAATTCTAGAATTATTCTGATTCGAATGATTTTCCGAAATTTCTTAATCACAGGTTAAAAGTTTTTCAGATATTCAGCATGTTCGTAGATTTTCATTTTGTTCTATCATTCACTGCGTTAAAGCAATTTTTCAAATTAATACTTTCTACTTAATCCTACGTTACAATAATTTTTACTTTTTAATTGAATAAATATCACTTGCGTTTTCATGCATTATTTCTATAACTGGTGTTTTACAACCACTGAATATTTTTTCCCATCAAAATCCCCACCGACAGCCCAAAAAACCACTAGATTTAGTGGGAAAACCACTGATCTGGCAACACTGATATATATCAATAACTACCCCCACCACATTACAATAGGTGCTGCGGGACAAATGGTTTGAACATGATTTGCATTTTTTTTATCTAAGAGTATTTGAGAGGGGACACGGGCAAATTTTTCGTCACAAGTGAAAATAGGATTTAATAATTAATGGAATTATCTGAAATAATTTTTTTATTGATAATTAACATCCCTAGTTAAAAAGTCGAATAGAGTCGATTAAAAAGAGACAAAAGTATTCGTAAACCGGTCAGTAGTCTGCGTCTCTTTCTAATTACTGATAGGAAAAATCACGGAAAAATAATAAAAATCATAAGTAGAAATAAATTTTCAAGGTATTAGTATGAAAAACATACTTGTAAAATGATTTATAATATCAACCAATAAATATCATCAACTCGAATTATTATCGATTGGTATCGATCGAAATCTTATCGATAATATTCGATAGCTTCGATTTTTTCTTATCTCTACTGCAGATCGCAAAAAAAATACGTCTTTAAAATACGTAGAAGAAATGAATCTTGATGAAAGCGATGGTGAGTTATTTAATTTATACACGAATCTAGTCAAGTTTTCGAAATCTGTTTTACATAAAATTCTAGAGCATGACATTTTTTAAATGTATTTAGCAATCTTCAAAAAGAGTGAAAATCGAAAAAAGGAAAGAGAATAATAATCATTTTAAAACCCAACATATCACACACTATACCAAAAATCCTCAAAAAACCTGAAGACATTCGAAAAAGATTAACACTCCTTGAAATCTACAAATTTCTAGAAATCTATGAAAATACTGTTACATAACAAATCTCATGAACTTGGACACATTTATAATCTATCAAAATACTAGAGAATGCTATTCAAATTTATACAATATTCAAGGTATTTGTAACCAATTATGTATCTTCAAAATGTATACTGAAAACTTTTCTAAACGATTAACTTGTAAAACTCTAAATCGTGAATCATCAAATTTTGAAAATGAATATCAAAATCCATTAGCAAACTAAAAATTTTTGAAACAGATAAAATTTCTGAATATCCAACAAAATCATACTTGATTCATATTTAACTGAATTCACCTCACCATTTGAATTAAAAAAAAAAAAGACGAAATTAAATTCATGAGAATATAGGTTTCACTGAATTATTTTACCGCTGGAACCAAACATTTCTTTTCGTGTACTGCATTAGTTTCTTTTTTGCAGATTTGTGGATTTTTTTAGATTTCATTGCACTCATTTACGTCAATATCTTTAATGTCAATACTTTTTTTCTGTAATAATTATTATTTTCCCTTAGCATAACAAGTATTTTCTCTAATAGAGCAATGGTTCTACTTATCAAGATTGTAGCCTATTATTAATTTTTCACCAGACTCTTGAAAAAAAAGAGAGAGAAAAAGAACATGATGAGATCATGGAAGGTCAAGTAAAAGTCATGAAGCTCGAAGCAGTTGACCACAAAGTACTTGAATGGCGTATTCGCTGTTAGATAGTTGATGGTAAGACAGAAAAAAACGATCAAGAGCCGGAAGAGTAAGAGTATGTACTCGTGAGAAAGGTCGGGCGAAAGGAAGAAAATGGCACGAGATAAGGTTAGAAGACGTTAGAAATAAGCCGATCAAGACCACGCCTTCGCGACTCTGCAAATCCGTGCAAATCGATGTTGGGCTTATCAAGAAAAAAAAACACATTTTATATTTCCTCAGAAAAAAGAGTAATTTTTCCTACACTGTTTAACAGAAAATATACAAGTCCATTACTGTCTCGATGATACCTGACCAGACCAGCCAAAGTTGTGACTTGAAGGTTATGATATATTCAAGATTCATTTTTTTGTGTTTCAGTTTTATGCAGTGACCGGACAAGCCAAATGACCAAGACCTATAATGACGTCGAAGCGATGACAAGGCTCCTGGAAGAGGTAAGGGCGAGATTTTGGAAGTCTAAGTTGAACGATCCTGTTCAAGTGGATCATGAGTAGATCAAATAGTCTTGATTTGTTCTTCTGAATATAAGTAAATGACGATGATTGCAGAAAGAAAAAGATTTGGAGCTGACAGCCCGCATCGGAAAGGAGCTGTTGAACCATAACCAGAAGCTGGAAAGAAAGGTCAGCGAGCAGGAGAACGAACTCAAGGCAGCCAGCGAGCAGGTGACGCAGCTGTCGCATGAATTGCAGAAGAAGACGGAACTGATCCGGATACTGACCAACGATGTGGAAGAATCGGGTTCAGAACTGGACACCCCAGGAAACGACCTGCAGGGTATTAACTTGGAGGTCTTGCATCGCAAGATTGGCAACCTCGAAGACGAGAACCGCCAGCTCAAGACGGAGTATGTCAAGCTGGCCCACGAAGCTGATGATTGCGAGAAGCAGGAGGCTAACCTTGTGCGGGACATCGCCAACCAACTCGGTACTTGAATGATAATATAATGATTCAATGTAATATGTTATTTATTGTTATAAGTGAAGATTTGCATTGTTTGGCCCTTAAAATAAATGGCTGTAACGACTGTTTTTCCTCAGCTAACGCCAACATGGAGGTGGACGGAATCGCGGACGAGCTGGTCCGGCAAAAGGAGGAGAATCGCCTGCTGCACGAGAAAATCGCGAACTTGAGCTCGAAATTGGCTGAGACAGAACTGAGGTACGCGAAGCTAATGGCAGATCATGAGGATGTCGCATCGAACTTGATCATCACCAGGGACAACCAGAACATCCTTGCCAGTGAGCTCGTGGAGCTGAAGGAACGATATGCCGAGGCGAGTTTCGCAACGTTATTTCTTTTCTTTTTTTTCGAGATAAATGTAAGATAAGATGTTAGATAGGTAGATGCATAGATGGATTTTGCTAGCGGTTATGTTGTGTTTTTCGCCAAAAGGTCGTCAATTTGCTGTCTGAAACGCAAGAACAACTGCGGAAGCAGAGAAAACGAGGGCTGCCGGTTGCTCGCGCAGGAGGCCTGTTTTCATCTTCGATGTTGAGCGTGCCCCAACACGATTCCCTCGCCTCGGAACTGGAGTCTTCGCTCTACTCCGACTCGAGTTTGGACTCTGGATTTATCCCTGACAGCATGTAAGATTCTCCTTGCACTATCATCATATTAAAATTACACGTCACTTCGTCGTGACTCTTGGATTCTGCATAATTTTGTGCTCCATTTCTGGGAATCGTAGTTTAATCTTTGATGTGACATTGCGTTCGTTGACAGACCGACGTTCAAAAAAGTATTCGAGACTGTTCGAGCAGCTTCCAAACCAGCAACCATTGTGGAAAACCAACCGTTCCCGCGGCTGGGTTCGATGACAACTTCGACCTTGACTAGTGACTCGTATGGACCTCGGGTCAGCTTCAAGCCTCAGGGCCATGCAAAGTCTCACATATCTGACTTGTCAGCTGGACAAAGCGACAGCGAATCACTTTTGACGGACTTTGAAGATTACCCGTAAGTCCGATTATTTATGGCATAATTGAATGTTTCCATTGAATTTTTGGCACGAACATATTAGGTTGTCATTAACTTTGGCAATGTTGGAATTGTTTTCATTCCGGGTCTTTGAATCAATCAAGATACTGGGGGGGGGGGGGGGTTTCATCTTTTATTTTGTACTTGTAGAATAACATGCAATTGAAATTGATTTGGTCTGACAGTACATGGTCTATTCATAGTGATGTAGGTAATAAATTTAGATTGAATAAGTAAATATATTAATTGATCAATCAATAAATAATCAAATAAATTTAACACAAGCAACTCAACAATTGCGGAAAACACGTTTATTCTTTCTTTTTCACATTTAGATGTATAACGAATGCATAATAAACAAAAATAGAAACACTTTTTGTTACTGCACTATATACATATTTGATGATGTAAGGAGTAACACACCTTTTTTGAGGATGGTTTGGATTATTTTTTAATGTACATAGCACATAACTTTAGAAAAAAAAATATCAACAAATGGTGGAGTTATGGCCCTTTCCTAACTTTTTTTTTTAAAAGGCTTGCAGTGAATGCAATGCAAATACAATAAGTCAACTGAAATTATAATATTTAAAAACGTTACATTTTTTAGTGTAATAATAACGTGACGCGTTACATTAATAAACAAGTAAAGTGTTCACCATTCCACATCTGTCTCATCAAGTTTTTAGAACGATTTGTAAGTTTTTAAGAAACTTTTTAAAACTTAGATATGAGTAATTTATCAACTTCCTTCTTATTGGATGAAAATTGTATGATTTCATAATTTTAGATGAAACAGAGTGATGCATTAGTAATTTATGTACAAATATCGACGAAGAGTATAATGCTTTTTCACTTTTTATTAGAAATTTTCACAATTCTAGCAATACATTTGAGAAATATGAAAATACTGGAAACTTTAGTTCCTAAAATCTATAGATTATGCTAGAAAATCTTACGTAATTATATATATACAGAAAAAAAATTAAATACGAAAAATACGAGATATTATTTACTTTTTTTTTGAAAAGCTATTAGATTCTCCGAAAATTTCTGTAACTCCAGATATTAAGAAACTCCGATTTCTCGAGCATTGAATCCTCATAATATATGTGTATAGAAGTACATGAAAATACTAGAAAAATGTTCAAATTTTAATAATCTGTCAAAATTCAAAAAATACTGAGAATACTCTAAATCTATAAAGAAACTGTTTTCTGCAAAATCGATCAAAATGCAGCAAATATTTCAAACTTTCAATTCTAGGTAATCTAATTCTTGAAATTCAAGCAGATATCTTTGAAAAAACCTTAATCTTTTCCAACATTCTATAAATACTAGGAAATACAAAAAGAAAATACAAGTATACCTATGGGATATTAAAAATCTATACAACTTTCAAAACTGGAGCATGGATTCCCAGAAATTTATACAGAAATATACAAGAAAACTGAACGATTCTTCAAATCGTAGAAAAACTGAAGAAACACGAAAAATACCAGAAAAAATAAATATCTTTCGATACACTGTTTTTTTCTGAAAAATCTCTCGAACACGTAAAATTCAATAAACCCCAAATTCTACATCTCGAAATTCTCGGAATCCATAACAATATAAATGAAAATGATAAAAATATATAAAAATACTAATAAATCCTGTAACATTTTATAGATCTTGAAAAATACGGATAGTTTCAGAAATACTGAACATTCCCAGTAAACATTCATGATCGTGATATCATATACACAGACACGTGCTTCCGCATATGTATGTCATCATGATATCATGTGATGACATGACATCATTTGATGCAATTTGATGTCATAATGACGTCATATGATGTCATGTCATCACATGATATCATGATCATGAATGTTTACTGGGTTCCTTCAAATCTTAGAAGATACATACAAAAAATACCGAAAAGAAAAAAAAAATCTATTTAGACGCAGTTTCATGCAAAATACCATGCAATGCAAGATATCAAAATTTATATCAAAACGTAGAAACCAACAATAGAAGCGTCTCATCGAAATCGTTTTAAAGATCTCGTTAGGGTTGTAACCCCCAACCCCCAACCCCCAACCCCCCCCCCCCCCCCGTCCGCACGGGCCTGCTGGTCGGATTCATCTTCTTCCTCCCTTGTTGAATAAATATGTATCGATTCCTCGCACATTTCCACAGGGCCCCTCAACAACTCGGCGTTCCTGGGGCGCCTGGAGCAGCTGACCTTGCAGCCGCTTTGCGTCGCCTGACTCCCGCGGAAGTGACAGCGAGGCGCGCGTGTTTGAGCACCGGAGTTGGCTACAATTACGATTACGATGGTGGCGCCGTTGGTCACTCGCCGCCCATGATGCCCATGGGGATCCGGACGCCCGACAGCATAATGTCCACCGGGAGTTGCGGCAACCTCAGCGGTTTCAGCGGTCACAGCGCCGCCACGTGGCGCGTCCCTGAAAAGCTGCAAATCGTGAAGCAAATGGAAGGCTCGCAAATGCTGCAGCACTGGTCGCGTTTGGCGACGCCGACGCTAGGGGGCCTCCTCGAGGACCGGCCCGGGATCAAGACCCGCGGTGGTCGGAGCCTCCAGGATTTGGGCTTCGAGACGTACACCCTGGCCGACCTCGAAGAGGACGAGGAGTACTCGAATCCTGGGAAATTGTTCCAGAGCACCAACTCAGTATACACTTATACCACCAGCACGGTTTTGCATCCTGACGATCACACGAGCGTCACCCCGAGCATAGTTGGCAGCTGCGTTGCTAGTGCTACCAACAGTGGTCTCAATTCTGGTGGGTTTTGCTAGAGATTTGTTCATCTTTAGTCGAATCGTTGTATTATTTTTGTTGTACTTGATTTCGATTGTTAAAAAGGCAATTTTCGTTATTCGAAGAAATGTCATAATACAAAAGGCTATTCCATGCTCTGATGATAACACCATCAACGAAATCGTCCAATCCCGATCGCACAGAGCCAACAAACGTAGGAAAATTCAAACTTGAAAGAAACACAACAATGTTGTATAAATCCATTTCTTCTCTTTCTATACTTCGGCCATTAATTGGGCCCTCTTCAGGAACTATTACAATAATCAAAAAAACGACAATCACTCACAACTATATCATTAAAGTATAAAGATAAAATCAGTAAAGTCTTACTCACAAACATCTCTACAAAATCCCATACATCTAAGTGATCGTATTCAAACAATGAAATCAACAAAAAATGTTTCTTAGGTATAGAACAACCATTGTTAAATGAACGTATCAATCACTATTATAAGCTCGTCAAAAATTAAACAAAATATATAGTCGTACGGACGTAATTAGAATACAATATAACGTCCATTGGGAACGATGTACACTCGACTACACATGACGGCCAACTAAAATATGAACACAATCAAACCACCTCTTATTCTACCGGCAAATATTGAAAGCTTGATAACAAACATCAAACGCAATTAAAACATCCTCAAATAACCAACATAAGCCCCATTCAAATTCCTAGTGTCTTCCTGTTTGTTAAGAGTAAATTTCAACTTTTTAATATGAACCATCTCTGAAATAATCCTCTTATAATAATTAGACTCTTTATCCAAAATTTCGACATGTTCCCAATCAAAATCATGTCCCATCTCAGTCCTATGGCAAGTTAACACATTATGATACGAAAGTGGTAATTTAATATTATTTCTATGTTCTTTAACTCTAGTACCTAAATTTCTTTTAGTCTGGCCAATATAACAAAATTTACATGTCTTACAATTGAATTTTCCTATGTTTATTGGCTCTGTGCGATCGGGATTTGACGATTTTGTTGGTTGAAGAAATGTTTTGTCATTTTTTTTCTGTAAGATTTGTTGGGAAGTATAAATTGGTTTCTGCAGTGTTTTACAAAATGAAAATAATATTTTTTAAGTTTTTTTATGGTATTGCTTTGTCACCAAAGATTCGTGTTTTCAGGAAGACGATTTTAGGATCTTAATTGGTTGGAAAAATTATTTCAAGTTCTCAATTGTTTATGTTAGTAAAATAGAGTATTTTGTCAAGGAAATATAAACTGGTTAGTGAAGAAGTATTTTAGATATTAAGAAAAATATCCTTGAAATCTCAAATTTTTTATGACAAAGAAAAATAGTCTTCTACAAACTGTTTATTGTTTATTTACACATAAAATTCAAGAAAATATCTTCGAAATCTTGTTTTTCTGGTTTTTTTTAAGAAATGTGCATTGTCTTCTGAAAATCGTGTATTTAGGAAAACATTTACAGAAGATGCATTTGTGGAAAAACAATTTCAAAATTATCTGTTTTTGTTATTAAAGAAAGCATTTTCTTATTTATTTTGTATAGAGTTCGTTAGAAAATAAAAACTTTTTATATGAAAGCAAATTATAGATATTTCAAGGAATATTTTTTTAATCTCAATTTTTCCTTGTTTTTTAGAATTATCTTTTTTTTGCGGTCTCAAAATCGTGTATTAAAAAAAAACAATACCAATATCTCAATTTTTGGAAAAAGAATTCCAATATCTTAATCATGCATATTATTAAACAAAAGTATTTCTTTATTTGTTTTCTATCAAGTTCGTTAGATAATATAAACTGGTTACTTACTTGAAAGAATATTTTGGATATGCAAGAAAATACTTTCAAAATCTCAATTTTTCGTTGTGTTTCTTGAGAAAAAAATTTCGTCTTCTGAAAATCGTGTTCTTCATAAAACAATTCAAAAATATCGATTCGTGGAAACATAATTGCAAGTTCTCAATTATTTATGTTATTAAAAAAAAAGTAATTCGTCATTTTTTTGGTATTTAGTTTGTAATGAAGTATGAACGGTTTGTTAACGAAACAATTTTAAATATTCAAGAAGCATTATCAAAAAATCTCTATTATTGGTTGTTTTTAAAGGAAAATATTCTGTGATTCAAAAATTGCATATTGAAGAGGACAACCCAAAATTAATAATGAAAAGTGTTTTAGAATTTATTTTGGATTCATTCAGTAAAAAAAATATTATCAAAAACCTTCTTTCTTCATCTTTTTTTTAATTCTGCCGTTAAAAGTTATGAATTAAAAAAAAAAAACAGTTTCAAAGTCCCCATTTGTAACAAACCATTTTATAATCTCAATTATTATTCTTATTATTCAAATAAAAATCTTGTAATTTATTTTGATATTCAAGAAAATATGTTTAAAACTTGATCTTTTATTATGACAAAAAAATTCTGTAATCTTAAAATCGTGTAATAAAGAAGACAATTCCAAAATCGCAATTATTTTTGTGGTTAAAAAAAAGAATATGGTTGATAATCTTGTATTCAGTTTATAGAAAAATTCTTGGATAATTGAGAAAACATTTCGAAATCTTGATTTTTCGCTGTTTTATTTAAAAAAATCTATTTGGATACTCTCTTAAATTCGATAAATTATGTATTCATTTTGTGGATGATTCACTAGAAAATATAAACTGATGATTAAAAAAGAGTATTTTGAATATTCAAGAAAATATGTTTAGAAACAAAAAAATTCCATGACCTTAAAATCGTGTAATAGAGAAGACAATTCCAAAATCGCAATTATTTTTGTGGTTAAAAAAAAGAATATGGTTGATAATCTTGTATTCAGTTTATAAAAAAATTCTTAGATAATTGGGAAAACATTTCGAAATCTTGATGTTTCGCTGTTTTTTTTTTTTAAATCTATCTAAGTACTCTCCTAAATTCGATAAATTAGGTAATTTATTTTGAGAAAGAGACCGTATTCACGCATTTTAAAATTTCATTCTTCTAGTATTTCTGAAGTAATGATGAAACGTGTTTCAGGTATGAGCACCCCGCGAAGCACCCGGAGTCGACGCAACTCGACCTCGACGTTCTCCACTGCCCTGGGGCTAGCCAAGATGCTGAACGAGCGAGGAATAAAGGCTGTGACACCCTCGTGCGTCCCGACGCCGAACCAGGAGCACAATTTCACACCGACCGCGACGCCGTGTAATAGCCCCGACCCCAGCAGCGCCTGTTCTTCGCGACCAGAATCTCCGAATCCCCTGGATACCTTCACTTTCGGCCTCTTCTCCACCGGCGCCGACCTCCTGAAGCGCACCTTCATCGGCGGCGAGGTCGAGGACTCGCCCTGCAAGACACGCCGAAGCAAGGGTGACGCCAAAAAAGAAGTCAAAGAATCAGGCGCCGCGTCTTCCTCGAGGTCGAGGACTCGAGGTCGAGGAAAAACGTCGATGTCATCGGGCGACAAGGTGGAATTCCCGGGGATCCAGGCCGTGATGCCAGGTCAAGTAAAAATGTCGCCGTTGACACTGTCGGGTTCCATTTACAAGCGCAGGTAAAGTGAACCGTCATAGTTACCCTGAAATGTACAGGGTGATCCAAACTAACCTGGACACCCAAAAAATTTATACAATATTATCATGAAATTTATACAATACAAGCCCTCTCCCGACGAGTGGGGGTCAAATTCACCGAAACAAATTTTCCCCAAATTTTCTTCATATTTTTCTGAATAAAAAGTCCTTTGTCACTTTTTACAAAACTCAAAATCGAAAAAGGTATTTGAGCATAAAATCTAAGAAATCCGATTGGTTAAAACTTGTGACCTGATTAACTTTTTTGATTTTGAGTTTTGTAAAAAGTGGCAAAGGACTTTTTTATTCAGAAAAATGTGAAGAAAATTCGGGGAAAATTTGTTTCGGTTAATCTGACTCCCACTCGTCGGGAGAGGGCTTTTATTGTTTAAATTTTAAGCTTGAATAACTTTTCAAATTTTGAGTTTTTTGGAAAATATCAAAGGATACAAAAGTCTTGTAATTTCATGAGGAATCTATATTTTTCGGGTGTCCAGGTTAGTTTGGATCACCCTGTATACAAATTTTATAATAACTTTGTGAGGATAGGAATTTTTTCATCAGATTTTCAATTTTCTATAAGGTGACCTTGTAACAATATTGTGAGGTGACCTCATGAAAACCTTATGTGGATTTTACATTTCCTCATAAAGATTGAAAATTTTTTGAAAAGAATTGAAATTTTCTTATGGAGATTTAAATTGTCTTGGAGGAAATTGAGATTTTCTTATAAGGATTTGAAATTTCCTTATTAGAATTTAAAAGTTCCTTACAAGTAAATTTCAATTTTCTTCTCATTCCCAGTAACTTAAGTTTTTATCAAGTGTCTACAAAAAAACATAAATTTTTATAAAATGTCGCTGTTTTTTTATAGTGACCGTATAAAGTCTTTTTAAAACTTGTGTAAAACTCTGATTTTATACAAAATTTTCCTTTTACAATGGCCTAATCGGTATACACCACTTGTAAGTCTAATCCTTTAAAAAACTTTTTAAGAAAATGAAATTTCTTATAAAAATTTATTGGATGAAATCTTGGTAAAAAAAAACCTTACAAAATTTTTTCGATCAATTATTCACAAGAAATTTCAGTTTTTTATAAGGTTTTTATGAGGCCACCTCATAAAAAATTTTGTATGAGATTTAAATTTTCTTATGAAGATTCAACTTTTTCCTTAAAATAAATTTTCTTATCTTTAAAAGGAAATTTCAATTTACTTATAAGGAATTGAAATTTCATTATTTTACAGTTCCTTATAAGAATTTACAATTTATTTTCAAAGATTCAAAATTTCCTTATAAAAACATTTCAATTTTCTTATAAGCCCACTAACTTCAGTTTTTATAACGTCTCCACAAACATGCTCATCTTTTTATAGCTTATAGCTTTTTTTTATAGTAACCTCATAAAACTTGTGTAAAACATTCGTTTTATAAAAAACTATCCTTATGAAACAGCTTAATCTTTAAAAACACTAGTAACTACGAAGCTTATGAAAACCTTATAAATTCCTTATAAGGCAACCTCATGAAATTAAATTTACCAAAAATTCACGTGAATCGTGAATTTGTATAAAAACACAAAATTTATTTCGTTTTTTAGAAAGTAATAATTGCAATAAATAAAATTTCAAATTTTACACTTCCTGCAAATTGTAATTGATGGAAAAATTTTGTTTGTAGACAATTTTGTTTTACGAATTTTAACTCAGATTTATACAGAATAATACACTCCAATAAAAAAAAATAAATTGTACTAATCGATAAAAGATAAATTTACTATGTAACTAATTCTATACTATCTACATAAAGATGAGAATTATTTTAAATTTAATTTACTTCAATTGCAATAAACTGTAAATTTTGTATCGAAAATAAAAAATTTAATTTCTAGAAAGTTACAATTATTGCAATAATGAGAACTTAAAATTTAACAATTTTGTAGATAATTACTAATGGAAAATTTCGTTTATGAACAATTTTATTTTACAAAGCCGGACTCAAATAA
Organism: Platygaster robiniae; assembly: GCA_028476575.1. Classification (NCBI taxonomy): domain Eukaryota; kingdom Metazoa; phylum Arthropoda; class Insecta; order Hymenoptera; family Platygastridae; genus Platygaster; species Platygaster robiniae. Next base: position 2,698,389 of record CM052022.1, read on the forward strand.
TTAAATAGAAAAATAAACTCCGTTAAAATATTTTAAAAATCAATATGAAAATAAACTATCTAGTATTTAGCTATCATGATATCGAGAAATTCACTAAAAATGTGAAAATTACACATTTTTCTGATTTAAAAATTTCTATTTTTTATTTATTATATTCATAACTACGTATAGTTATATTTATTTCATAGATTTCTAGCTTTTTTTGCATACTTTTTTGTAACGCATTCGATGAAAAAATTTGTATTAAAAATTCATGATACAACTTTCATAATAATTGATTTTTAATTACTTTTTTGAATTGTTAATACACATTTACCTAGTCCATCATTTTTTGAACGATGCATTATTACTATAGCAATAAAAAAATTAAATATTATTCGAAATGTAATTCATACTCTCAATTATTATTATTTATAACAAATCATTATCAATTCCTATTGTTAAAAATTAAATTATTCAAATCGGAATATGAATTCTAGCGATACAAAATTTATTTATTCAAGCGATAAAAAATTTTAGTAATAAAAAGTCATTTTCTATGATGAAATTAAATTCAATATAATTGAGATTGAACTGACACCATTAATTTTCAATAATAATCACTAATATTATTTCTTCATAATATTCAAAATTAAAGTATTTGAATCCAAAATAAATAAATTATGGTAATAAATAACCTTTTTTCATGATAAAATCTAATGTATAATAATTGAAGTTGAATTAGCATTATTAATTATAATTTTTAATCACATACCAAATTATTACTAGCCTATCATATTAATTGAATTGGAAATTATTAGTTCATAATAAATTCCTAATAATAAAATTCAAGTTAAAATAATTACTTATCAAATTATTATTAGTTCATAATATTTAAAATAAAATTTGTGAAATCAAAAATCAATGAATTATAACAAAGTCTAATAATTAAAAATATTTTTTTTTATCAAAATTAAATTGTCAATAATTGAAATTGAATAAACGTTAATAATTAATTATAGTTATCATCGATAAAATTACTATTATTACAAAATGTATGAAATTAAATTATTCAATTGTTTATAATAAATTATAGTAATGATTAATCACTTTTATTATTGGCAATAAAAAATTCTACTCGAGAATCGAGTCTGCTGCAGAAAATTCAGTGATTAAAGTGATCTACAAAAATTCGGATGATTAAAACAATTTTTTTTTGCAGGATGACGGAGAGTCCAATGGCCCAACTGACCTTCCTCAAAAGTTCGATCTCAGCCAGCTCCAAAGAAAACACCGATGAATTTGGCGAGACATCAATGAGCTTGTCGACGAGCAATGAGCCTTTAGCATCGGTGAAATCCGGAGGAAAAAACAACAGTGAATCGAGTTCCACGCGTTCCTCACTACGTCGTCGATCTGGCACGAGGTCAAGGAGGATTGACCTTGGTCGGGTCAAACCACCCACGACTCAGGAAGATTCTGCTGATGAAGCCCAATCTTCGTCCTCTGCCTTTGGAGGCCCTCTTGGGCCACTGAGTTCACTGCTCTTTGGCCGAAAAGGCGGCTTGTTATAAACATTTTTTTGTTACAAAAATCATATGTGCTCCTTTCAAAGCTTTTTCATGAATTTGACGTAAAACAATGTCTTGGAAAGAAATTGGGAGGTTGATTTTGTTTGGCCAACAAGGTCAAATTACAGTTTTGGGTCATTTTTTTTTTTAATTTCCCAAAATCTGGTGGATATGTTTGTTCTGCAGACATTTTTTCGAGCGTTCTCCTTGGTTTTTGAGAATTCTTGGAAGATGGTGCAGATGCCAAAATTTACATTAATGGAATATGGTTACAAAATACAAGAGAATTTTTGTGATGAACTGTTATGGAATATCAGAAATTCGGAACAGGATAGAATGAAATTCCCTTGCTTTGGGCGATTATTTTACGTTAGATTCGTGATGATTTTTTGTTCATCTTTTGTGCTAAGAATTTTAGGCATTTCAGAGTTTAGCATTTGAGAGTGGCTTTAGAGAGTTTGGTTTTTTTGAGCCATTTGATTAAGTTGGAAAAGACTTTTTTTACGTTCCTGAGACACCAAAATCAAGCGTGGTCGTTGACTGTTGAAATATTTTTTGAAAGCAAACGGTTTATTTGGGCGAGGATGCTTGAATGCAAATTCTTCGAAAATTTATCAGCAGCATTTTGGAGATTAAGCAGGACCAGTAGTTTCTATGGAATTATATTGAAAAACCGATTAGTGATTCTATTTGCGAGCTTTCGACGTCGATCGTAGTTTTCAAAGTGTCTAGCGAATCAGGAAGTTTGAAATTAAATTGATTTTTTTTGTCAAAATTAAAGAAATCCTCCATCGCTAGATACTTTAAGGCATTTTTCCATAATCGGTACTCATGAAATTTGTTTACAATAGTCAATGAAAAAATCAAGGAATTCTTGGAGCACAAAGGTTTATTTGTTAATGTTATTACTAGGATATTAATTTATTTTCCTGTTTTCTCCTTCTTAGAAAAAAATTCACGTTCGACCTGAATTTTTTTGAACCTGTATCGAAATTACACATTAGAGTTATTTTCAATTTAGAAAAAAAAAAAAACATATTTTTTATAAAAATGAGGTAGGAGATGTAGACGTTTGCCTTTTTCCAAAGACGAGGTTGACGTGATAGGTTCCTTTGTACTTGTTGATTGAAAACAAGTTAAGTACGAGATTTTTTGTTAGTTTCTTGAAGGACAGTGATTGTATGGTTTTAAGGCGAATTTTGTTGTAAATATTGGTATTATACAACGCTATGATACTCTGTAAGATGATTTTTTTGAATCATTGGTTTTTTTTCTTTTCCTTTTTTTGTGTCTCGAGTTTATTTCACATCACTGTCATTACTGATTGCAAGGACTTGTTTTGTCCTAATGCATCATGTATAATAGAGAAGAATGTTAGTTTGAAGAAATCTTGTACATATGGAATTTCAAATGTAATAAAGTTGCGAATTTACGATGTTGGTTAAGTTATTTGAAAACCCATGAAAATCTTTTTTTCTAAAATTCGAGGTTGGTGGTGGAGGAGGAATTTTAAGTTATTCCATAAATACTTTAATTAAAAAGAACATTGACACTTGAAAATCTGAAAGGTCGAAAAAAATGATAAAATGTTTTTAGCGATGATATTCATTAAACAGTATATGTAGAATAATAAAAAGTTTTTTCGACATTGTGTATATTTCGAAAAATTGTTAATGATTCCGAGAATAAATCTTATAAATTTTTTTAAGCTGCAGCGAAAATATTAAATATGTGAAAAAGTTTTTGCAGCAACCTTGATACTTGTAAAATTTACGAGTTACAATATTTTTTAATGTCATTGAAATATCTGTCGCGCCACTTTAGGTATTTTCTGACGAAATTTGAGAATAATTATGAATAATGAATAGATTCTTAAACTTTTTTGAGATTCTGGAAATTTTTGAAACATCTAAAAAATGAAACAATTATTTAGATGTGCAGTTTTCTCCATAATATTTAAACTTTGAAGATTTCTTTCAAAAGTTTATGAAATTTAAATGAATTTCAGAGCAAACCCTGAATGCCCAAAAATTTTCATTGTTACTGAAAAATAGACCACGATCACTCCTATTAGCTAATATTTCTAATTAAAAAATTTGTTTAGATTTTTATTAATACTACTGACTAATTATAATAATAATAATGATATTGACTATTTATCATTTTTTTAAATGTAATACAATTTATCATGTAAACAATTGTTATAAAATGTAATGTTATTCAATATTATACTCATAATAATATATTAAATATACTTTATAACACATACGAGACGAATATGTAATAGTATTTAATATTTAAAATCTATATATATAAAACCTACATTGTATATTCTATAATATTTTTATGAATTAATTTATTAGTTTATTACAGATCTTTGTCAAAGCAGTGAATCCAATCAATACTTACAATATTGAAGTCCATATATAAATTTACATGTACTACGCCATTGCATTTCAGATGTGCTTAATATATATATATACATATACATGTATATAGCTATTATCCGAATTTAATTGAACTGTTTCGTCGACTTGTGACGTCACGTTCACTGTTCCTAACCTAACTTTTGCCAATGTCGGACCAATTTTGACCAATATTAATTTTTCCTCTTGAAAAATAGCGAATATTTGTAAACAGTGGTAAGATATAACTTGATATAACTGATACATAATCGTTTTTAAAAGCTGTTAATTAATATTTTATATGATGAAGCGAAATTATTAAGTGAAAAATGTACGACAAATCACATAGAGAATTGTGGCATGACAGTAAGAAAAGACATCGAGCTATTCGACGCGAACAGGGAAATCTTCTTAGGAGGTTTATTTTGAATGAAATTCCCAAGGTAAGTCGATGATTTCCCAATCAATCATTTAATTACTGTTTTGCTTGATTACAATTTACGAGTTTTTGCTGCAGTTAAGCATTCATATTGATTCATATGAATCATGAAAATTTGACGTTTATTGTCAATAGATACAAAAAAGCATTTTGAGATGTGAAATTTTTTTGAGGTAATTAAAAGTTTTTTATATGGCTCTGAGTTGTCATCAGATAAAAATGAAATAAAATCTCAAGTTTTTGAAACTTGAAATTTCGTACGTTGGGAAATCAAATTATACGATATTTCAGGCAGCAAATATTTTTATTACTAACAATAACAATAATATTACAATATGTAATGAATTCCTCAATATATATATTAACAGCAATCATAATTTCTCTCGTGAAAGAATACAAAATTTTCGATTTTTTGAACTTCCGATTTTCAAGACTTATAATTTTCATTACTATAAGGTATTTTATAATAAATAAAATTATATTTAGAGTATTCTATACATTCATAAAAACATGATAATAATGTACTTGATAAATTAATTACATTTTGGTAACACAATTTTTCAAACTTTTTATAGTATTTTTATTCGACAATTAGTGTTAATTTATTAAACTTTTCATTCAAAATGAAAACTTTCTTTAATCACAATAATCCTCGAATTTTAGACATTCTTAGATTTCATGGTTGAGAATTTAAGGATTTCCAAGTCTTAGGAATTTTAAAGTTTCGAATTTAAATGAATCCTTGATTACTAAGTTTACAAATTATTTATATAATAATTGTCGTAAAGGAACTTTTGGTACCGGTCAAATGAAAATTTGTCATTGCATGATTTTTTACAATGTGAACTTATATACATAAGTTTTTGGAAAAATACAGTCATGATAGTATTCGTAAGTTTCTAGGGCAGAAATAGAAAAATGTACATTTTTTATGCAATCAATCTTCATTTTTTAACATATGAGACACATAATTTTTGTAGTAGAGTAAAAAATGTAGTATTATAATCAATTATAAGTTTCATTTTTCATTCAATATTTTTATATATAGTAACAGATTACGGGTAATTTTTATTCAATATATTTTAAGCTCCTCCCAAAATTTCCAGATTAAATTTTCTAACGTTCCCCATATATGACTACTTTCAGACCCCAAACATGAACACAGTTGAAGTTGTGAATGTGAAATCATTTCTCTTGGTACAATTTTCGAAAATTCAGTCTGTGCGAACCAAGAAGTTCATTGAGATTGTACCATGGACCCTTTTACTCTCGAAAAACGAGAATGACAACTTTGACAGAGTGACTCTACCAAAACCTCCTTACAATTCAGAAATGTGCACTGCCATTCAGCAACATATTCAGGCTCAAGGTTCACCAGATCCCACATGGATAAACTTCAAAGTGAAGATTTTAGACCAATACGGTATTATCAGAAAAAAAACTAATACAGTTGTTCATAGTTGAAGTTACACGAACAATTTAAAATTCCAGATACTTATGAAGAGGCTCTGGATAGCTTAAATGGGTACAATCCAGAGCTTTTCGAACGTCTAACTGGAGATGAAAAGTCAAAACACAAGGACAAACTTTCCCAAAGATTTGAAAGCCAAAAGTCTTCCTGCGAAGAAAAAATTCAAACATTTCCAGGCAAAAGGTCATTAGAGAATCCACATGTTTTCAAATATGAGTGGAATTCAAAAAAATTGAAGTCAGCAGAAAGTGAAGAAGACTGCATTGTTCAGGATTTCAATAACTCAAATCAGAGTAAGTATTTGATCTACGTATAAAATGGTTCTACACTTATACAGAAATTGTAAAACTTGAAATTCTCTAAAAAGATCAATGTCTTATTCCTTTATCTCTTATTTATCTCAAACTAATTCATCAGAAAACACTTCAATTTCAAACTGTCAATAAAGTTTTTATAGAAAAAATTGCTGTAGACAGCGATTCGGAGCAATACGCCTTTCCCATGCAGATGGATGATTTTGAAGACGCGTGTACATCAGGGTATGAAGAAGTCAACGTGAGCACGCATTCTAGAACTTTTGAGGAATCTGGTTTGTTGAAAAATAATAATTTAACATTATCTTAAGAGCATTATTATAATTTTTATTCTTTATTACAATTTTTATGTTCGAGTTTTAAATACAGAATTGGTAGAAATATTTTAAAGTGCATGATTCTATTATTAAATTGGTGAAATTAGTGTAATGAAATTTTAAAATCTGACAACATAGCTATGAAGGAATTTTCTTTTTTCAGAAACTTCACCTCCAGTGGATGAACTTCAAACCTCACCTTCCCAAAGTGACTCTCAGGACAGTTTCAAGGAAACACGAAGGGAGATCATGGAAGCTTTGTCAAAGCTGACATTAGATGGTAAGCATTATGTAATGTAATTTTTTTGGTAATAAGTGCTGAAAAATACAACGAATCTAAAATTACAAGAAATTCGTGAAGATGAAATGTTCTCGATTAATTTATCTGAAAATTAAAGGACTTTAGATCCTAGAGTATCACATTCTATAAACTTATTTGGTAATTCGTTAATATATCAGATGATGATTGGAATTTTATGAATAATGAACAAATATGAAAAGTACTGGAATAACGAGAATATTTTGGAACACTAAGTATTTAAGCTGTAAAATCGTTTAAAGTACTAGGAATCTTTAAAAATATTAGACATCTAGAAGAATAACAAAAAATACTACGATATTTCATAAATTATGAGAAGTTTGTAGAAGACTAATTATAATGGTAATCTCGAAATACTGAAATTATTTATAGACGTTATTCTCAAAAATTTATGAAATTTATAAAAAACAATTAAAATTTCAATTCTAGGCCATGCAATTCTAAGAATCTATATTAGAGTACATCAAAATTCTAGAAAATTCAAAAAAATTCATGAACATTTTTAATGCAAAAAAAAATTACAAGATTCAGAAATCCGAAAAATACTCGAGATCCATGAAGATTCTGTCTCCTGAAAAATTTGTAGAAATACTATAAGTCCCTGAATTTCAAATTTTAGAGCATCAAATTCTAGAAATCTATATTGAATTTTGAAAAATACTAGATATCTATTGAGAACCTGAAAATCGAAAAAATAAGTAAAACTCATGCAGCTATAATTTCCTTAACTAACTGTAAAACTGCTAAATATCTATAAGTAATTATAAAAGTACCAAATATCTATAAATAGTAAAAAATACTACGACATTTTAATAAATGTTGAAAAGTATGGCAGACTGAAAATGATGGGAATCTAAAATAGTAAAATTCCATACGGATATTGTTTTCTCGAAAATTAATAAAAATAAAAAAAATCCTCAACACTTTTAATCCTAGAACATCCAATTTTGAGAATCTTCGTTAGAATACACCAAAATAGTAAAATATTTTATTAAATTCATGAATATTAAAAAAATACAAAATGCGATGTGAGAATTTTAGAAAAGCTGTAAAATACTCGAAATATACAAAGATTCTGTTTTTTAAAAAATTTGTTAAAATATCGAAAATCTCTAAAACTTAAGATTCTAGACTATCAAATTCTATAAATAAATATTGAAATTTCAAAAAAATCTCCCAAATCTATCCGAAACGTAGGAAATCCTACAAAATAATAATAATATCACTAAAAAATAATAAAAATAGTAGAAATCAATAAAATTGTGTAACTTCATGTAGCTATAATTTTCTTAAATAACTATAAACTTGTTAACTGTATTTGAGTTATTAAAAAATTACTAAATATATAATAATACTAGATAATTCTACGAAATTAGTGCTAAAGATTATAAAAAATACTTAAAATAATAATAATCTCTTGAATACTTATATTCCATAGAGAAATTTTTTTGAAAATTTATAAAAATGGTAATCTTTGAAAATTTTAATCGTAAAGGGTCTTACTCTAAGAATCTATAGAAATCCATTGAAATATTAGAAAATTCACTATAATTCATGAATATTAAAAATATAGAAAATGTATTGAAACTTTTAGAAATCTGTAAAATGCTTGAAGTTTAGAAAAAAAAACTATTCTGAAATATTTAGGTTCTAAAAATCTATAATATTTTACATTCTAGAGTATCAAATAGTAGAAATATATACTGAAATTTGCAAAAAATACTAGATATCTATTAAATAACTGAAAAATCCTGTCAAATATCAGTAATAAAAAAATATGACAAATAATAAAAATACAGGGAATGAATAAAATGTCAAAAAAATTGTCCTAGCTGTAAAAATACTGAAAAAATTCGATTCATATTCAAATTAACGAAAATCTATGATATGCTAGATATCTTCGGAAACATTATTTTCTCGAAAATTTCTCAAAATACTAAAAATCCAATAGTTTTTGAATTCTAGATATTTGAATTCTTAAAATCTACATCAAAATTTTAAAACATGTTAGAAGTATATTAAAAAAACTGGATTATCCTTCAAAATTTTATAAATAGTATTCACAACAGAAATCTTCAAAACACTACCAGTTCATGAAATGCTTTGAAAAGGGAAGCCAGAATATGAAATTCCAATCTTGAATGTGGGCAGACATTTTCTCAAAAATCTGTGAAACTTTGAACCCTAGAGCATCGAATTCTAGAAATTCTAGAAACCAGATATTACAATGCGAGAATAAATATTTATTGATACATTGAAATTATTATATATTTAATCTTTTGACATTTGAATTAGCCCTTCCATGCGAAATTTCGTTCTCATGCTCCTGATACTCAATGATTTTTACTGTTACAGAAAAACTAGACCGTTTGATCATGCTTGTATCGGAAATGCACGCGACGATCAATGAGCAAAGCAGGAAGCAAGATCAAGATTACCAGGCTTTAAGAGAGGAATTGGATAGACTCAACGCGATTATTACCCCGTCACACAGTTTCACACCAGAAGTATCGTCGAAGAAAGTGATGACTGCATACGGATTCGAATTGCCAATCACAGATATCGAAACATTCAACGACTTTGAACATGCTTTGGAGCGAAATGAGAAAATGAGGACTGACTTGGTTGGTTTTTTCTAAGACTCGATGGCATTTATAAGGTTGATGTGAAATATAAACAATGTGGACCATCTAGAGAATAGAAATCGTTGCATTGATAATGTTATAATGTGTAGTAACATCGTGATAACATTTTAGTAACATCTTGGTAACTTTGTCATCAATGTAGACCATCTAGAGAACAGATATTCTAGCAATAACTATGATTTGATGTATAATAACACGACAGTAACATCGTTATAACATTTGTCATATTATGACATTAAGTGAAAAATTCACAATTTTTTTCTCCATAGATGACCATCATAAGAAGCGAAATGAGCAGCACAAACATCTCTCTAAAAGCAATTCGTATGATACTGAAGGCTCTTATTTCTCGCTACGTAGCAGCTAAATTTACAGCACAAAAAGATACCCAAGAGAAGAAGGCGTTTTCTAGGACACGTACTTGCGGTCTAATTTATGGTAACAAATTTATTCAGTTGCTATCAATATCTGAGAAACATGAAATTAAATGTGAAACTCTTTGCAATTAGTAAATATGAAAGTCTTCGTAAACTTTTTACAATATATTTATTGTTATAAATTATTGTCATTAATAAATTTCAATTTTTCGTGTACCTTATCATTTAATGTGTGTATATTTGCAGACGTAATGTACCTCAACTTTATGAAAAAACTTCCTGATGGAACCCTCTCTCCTTTAGCCAAGAAACAATTTTTTTCTGAAATTGGATTAATCCTCGTGCAGAGCCAGGATTGGGAAGGAGGACGAAAAGATAGAGTCAGCAAGAAAAGTTTGCGAAAAAATGAAAAATAAGATCATATCCTTGCTCACGTATTATTTGTGAGTATATGAAATCTTTCAATAATCTCGTGAATCAAATTTCGAGATTTTTGACCCTTATGTCACGAGGGTACTAGAATGTACCTCGTGACATGTACTAAATGTAATAAAATTATTCGTTTTTAATTCTGGATCGAGTTTTTTATTTGAATTTTAAAAAATCTGCCCCTAAAGAAAAATGCACGAATGCATCAATATTGATTAATTAAACAATTTGAGTAATGAAAAGTATTTTGAAATTTTTTGTATGGATATCATATCAATGAGAAGAAAAGGATTATAAGAGATTGTAGTTTATAATAATAACTACGGAATATGTAAAGATATAAAATATGAAAATGTAAAAATTCCAATTAATTATAAAGTAGGTACAAGTCAAAAAATATAAATGATTATTATAACGATAAAATTAAAAATTTTTAAATTCTGAAAAAGTGATAAAGTATGAAAAAATATAAGAATGGAAAAATGATCAAGATCTATAAATTACGAAGTAGAAAAATATATATATAATTATGATACACTATCATAACATTTTTTCAACATGATAAAATGCGATAAAATATTTTTAAAAAACATTAAAAAAAATAAAACATAATAATTTTTATAATTTATTAACGATTGATATTTTGAAAAATGATATATATGTATTAAAAACAAAACTTTCCAAAATAAGTGATATAGAGAAATAAAATTATAAAAAAAAGTAAAAAATATGGGAAATCAAATGTGATAGTAGAATTTTCAAACAAAATTAAATATGATTGAAAAATGGATAATAATATAGAAAAATATACAATTTAGAAAAGTGAAAAAAGTAGATATATCGAGTAATAGGGAGCAAAGATATATGAAGTAAAAAAAAATATAATTTTAAACAAATAAGAAATACTATACAACTGAAGATAATCAAGATATTTTAACGAAGAAATAAAAAAAGTTAGAAAGTAGAAATAATGAAATTGAATTTTTTTATTTGCATGCACGTTCGGTCGGTAAAACAAAATCTAGATTGCCGATCGTGTCCTGTAAAATGTAGAGTTGCCGATAAGCCAGATGACAGACAAGTAGTTTTTCCACAGAGTGTTGCCAGATTGGTTGGTTGAGAACTGTGCACATAAGCACAAATGTACAACATTCGGTAAAAATTTAGCAGTTTGAATTTCTGGTGTCTAATGGAGACTCGAGCGGGCCTGAGTTTCGGTTCCGTGACATATATGTCACCGGTGAGATAAATGTCACTGTTCGTTCGGGCGGACTCGGTCCAAACAAACTATTGCGAACTATATCTATATACGTCACCGAATCCGCCCGAATGAACGGTGACATACAGAGAGACTCAAGAGAGAGAGTGGCTATTGACAGCAATTGACAGTGTAGGCTGGCTATTAAAATCGCCCGGTCGAAAAAGTTCCCGCGGCTAAGCGTGGCCACTTTTGGCCGCAACCCCGGCCCGCATTGACAGCCAATAATCTGTACGCCAATATTGGCCATTTTCATGGCCATAGTTGACTCCCCATATCTCGGATTCGCAACTATGGCCACTTTCCTGGCTGGAATTGATTGCCTTATCTCGGACTAGCAATGCTGGCCATAATTGAGGCCAGTATTGAATGCCAACCATGACAATGTTTACAAAATTTCTATCAGAGCGATCATTCAATGTTTAGTGTTCAGTTTAGTTAAAAATTTCTTTAAATGGATCAACAAGAACGGCGGCGAGAGCGTAATAGGCAGCCATCCGTCATGGACGAGAAAATCTTCTCAGAAGGTTTATTCAACATGAAAACGCATTGCTGGAGAAGGTAAAATTGTTTAACAAAGCATTGTATTAAAGAAATATTGATGAACGACATTTGCTGATGATCAATAGTTTATATAATAATAATTCTTAAATAAAAAAAAGTTTTCAACATGTGTCACAGCAATTCCAGCTGAAAAATAAAGTACAATAAAAAAGACGCATTAATGAATTCATAGCATGTTTGACTTATGGGTCTTTCAAAAAACTTTCTAGCATACTTTTTTTACAGATCATTTTGAACCGGACGAGTTTGATGTTGATGCTCCACGATAAAAACGTGCAATAAATTGTGGCTGTAAAATTTTGGCCTTTTTTTTTAAACCATAATAATCCTTTCCTTCAAAAAAAAAAAAAGATATATCCAGAAAATAGACATTAGTCGATCAATCCTCGGTAGCATATACAATGTGGCTGAATATTGTCAGACTAATTGTCTATTCTCTAGATGTATCTTTTTCTTTTCTTTTTTTACGGCAGAGAGAAATGGCTTAATACTGGCGGCAGAAAATTAGCTAATGTTGGCTACTTCCATGGGCCAAGCTTGGCCACGATTGGTAAAATACCCGGGCAAACGTGGGAAACCTTCTGGCCCACTCTTGGGACCAATTTTGGCCATTCGTGAAGCCAAACATTGCCCCTACATGAGAAGCGTCCGTTCCCATGTCTAGGCCTAATGTGGCCCAAGCTTGACGGTCAATTTCGGCCCCCCGATCGAAAAAATCATGATTAGGGCAAGCTTGGGTAGTCGTAGGGCGGAATTGACCGTCAAGCTTGGGCCACATTAGGCCCAGGCATGGGAACGGATGCTTCTCATGTAGGGGCCATGTTTGGCTTCACGAATGGCCAAAATTGGTCCCAAGAGTGGGCCAGAATGTCTCCCACGTTTGCCCGGGTATATAAGCAATCGTGGCCAAGCTTGGCCCACGGAAGTGGCCAATCTTCTGCCGCCAGTATTAACCCAGATAGCAAACATGATCTTATTATGCCAAACATATGAAATACGATTTGTAAAATCATTCCCGTGAGCTCAAAATGACATCATAGTCACATCATCAATGCTAGACAATGCGCATGCGTCAAAAAATCATGCGTGATTTCAATTCCTTGTCATTTTGAAATCAGAAATTTTTGTGCCATATTATCATGGTAGAATGTTTTTTTTTTGTCCATGTGCCATGATGTGCTAGAATTCAGTACCAGTGTAACTATCGCATCGTGGTCTCTCGTGTTTTCTTTTCGTTTTTGTTTTTTTAAATAATTTTTTGTGGTTTTCTTCGATAAATTGTTATATCTTGTGTTCTGTGATTTGTGATGGACTATAGTACCGCATTTCTCCAAATCAGTGTTTACCTGGAGGTTAGAACCGTTTTCGTTTTATTATGTGACAGTTATAACTGTCATAATTTTCATCGACATTTTTTAAACTATATATTTGCGTAAAAAATGTTTAAAAAATGAACGAGTGTGTGATTAGATATAATATTGATTGTATTTTCTGCATTAGCTTATTATATATTGTATAATATTATGATGCTTCGTAAAAATGTGTTTACAATTATTGCTTTCGTTGTGAATTAATACTGCAAAAGAACAGAAACAAGCATTCAAATTTTCCCACGATGATCATCTGCGCAAGCGGATCCACAAGGGAAAAATCACGCGTGATTTCATATTGACATAACAGTGAATACAAATGTCTATCACGCGTGATTCTTTTTTTCACGTGTGATTTGCATATGATGTGAATATGAAATTATTTTGCTATCTGGGATATGCTATGAATTCATTAATGCGTCTTTTTTATTATACTTTATTTTTCAGCTGGAATTGCTGTGACACATGTTGAAAACTTTTTTTATTTAAGAATTATTATTATATAAACTATTGATCATCAGCAAATGTCGTTCATCAATATTTCTTTAATACAATGCTTTGTTAAACAATTTTACCTTCTCCAGCAATGTGTTTCCATGTTGAATAAACCTTCTGAAAAGATTTTCTCGTCCATAACGGATGGCTGCCTATTACGCTCTCGCCGCCGTTCTTGTTGATCCATTTAAAGAAATTTTTAACTAAACTGAACACTAACCATTGAATGATCACTCTGATAGAAATTTTGTAAACATTGTCATGGTTGGCATTCAATACTGGCCTCAATTATGGCCAGCATTGCTATTCCTAGATACGGCAACCAATTCCAGCCAGGAAAGTGGCCATAGATGCAAATCCGAGATATGGGGAGTCAACTATGGCCATGAAAATGGCCAATATTAGCGTACAGATTATTGGCTGTCAATGCAGGCCGGGGTTGCGGCCAAAAAAAGGCCACGCTTAGCCGCGGGAACTTTTTCGATCGGGCGTGTTTACAATCCACACATACGTAGCATGTATATCACTGAAAGAATAAAAGAGTCGCACATGCGTGGTACGATCCTCGTCATGTTCTATCCTTTACTCTTATCGGAGATTCCACTTACAGGTTACAGGCGAGAATAGGGAGCTGGCCATATAGAAGTATTACATATATGAGTAGTATTGTGTTTGTGCTGAGTTTGTGTCCAAGATGGCCGCCATCGGGACACAGTCGGCAATGCAGATTCTTTTTACCGACCGAACGCATAACGGAGAATACAGGAGAACATATGTTTTACCTTTATTGTTGTTATTGATTGTTAATTTGTCGTAACGTAATTTCAAATATTGAATTCTACTGTATAACAACAAAGGGTTTCAGTTAATTTTTCGAATAATAAGTGAACTTTCATCGAAACAAATTTTCGTTGCAAAATCATTACAGCTTTTTGTCATTGTGTATGGCTTTTCACGTTGTGTAAGTAAAAGTGGCAAACGCAAGTTATCATCGGCGTTTGTTTATCAACGATGTCAACTAAAAAAAAATGACTTGTAGATGATGCCGAATCGTGTTTAATCATCATTTGGGAGCTTCGGTAGTTGGGATCACGGAACTTTGTTTGATACTTCGTGAAAAAAATTAAAGGTTGGGACAGTTGATTTTTGCATTTTTACAGTACCTTTTTGAAAATGAGAGTTTACTGTAAAATATACAGTAATCAATTGAATCCAAATTATTCTTTTTGCATATACTAGGAATTTAAAAAAATAAACAGTATATGTATACATTTTGACCCTCGTTTGTGGGCATCGAATTCAAGAATTCCATATCGGATTTCACAAAAATGCTAAACATTTTAAAAAATATAACAAATCTTTGAATGTAGGAAATGTGAAGATGAAGTTTTTTTTATTAATAATCTGTTTATTTACCTGAAATCTATAAAAATAAAAATATTTTTTTCTAATTATAAAGGAATCTATGAAAACATCAGAGAATCATTCCAATTTTACAAATGGTACAAAAATATGGATAATAATGAAATAATAAGAATTTTTAAACACTACAAGGAGAAAGAAAACAATACTCGAAACAAAAACCACGTTTGTGTCGGAATTTCGTCTCATTATAGACAGCGTTGCAGTGTCGATGTTTCAAGCATGGTCTTTTTTCTTCCTGTAGAAATTTGCCAAAATCTATGTTCTAAAAAATTGTTTGAAATACCCAAAATCTATAGAACTTTGAAATTGAGCGCATCAGATTTGCATAATTTACGTAGCAATCCATAAAAATGTTAGAAATGTAGAAGAATACTTGGAAATGCTACTGAATGTCATAAATGAAAAAAAAAGAATAGAAAGAGGGCTTTAGGTGAGAAGAAAAATTCTATGTATAAATAATTTTTTTTAGTATTTCTAAAAATAATTAAAATGGTCAGTATCTGTAAAAACTTACATTTTGATCACTGAATTTTAGAAATTTAAAGATATCCACTAAAATATTGAAAAAACAGAAAAATTGTATGAATACAGGAAAATAAAAAATATATATATATATATATATATATATATATATATATATATATATATATATATGACTTTTTAAGAAAAGCGAGATTTAAAAGCTGTAAAGTACATTTCTTCGTTCCACGCCACATATAGATACAAGTAATCCGTAACAAATTACACATTTATAAAGATTGTATCACCTGAAAAATTTAGTCATACTACAAATCTACAAAATTTTGAGTAAAAGAGCATTATATTCATCAAAATTATAAAAATTCTACAAAATACAAAAAAACTAAAAATAGGAACCTATGAAATTACCCAAAATGTTTGAAACTTTAAATCCTTGAGCATCGATTTTCAAAAATTTATGCAGAAAAAAAATTTACATCAGGTAATCGAATTTGTAAGAATACTGAAAAAATATGTAAAAAATTATAAATTTTTTTAGATACAAGTTTTTGAAGGTACTATGTCCTGCATAAAGTATAGACATTCTTAAAATCTATGTACTAACCATAGAAATATTGAAAATTCATCTGAATTTCACAAATTTTAAAAAATACAAAGGAATCTTAAAATACTAAAAATCTACACAACTGATAAATATTTATAAAACTTTGAATTATAGAACATCGAGTTTTTAAAAACTATTCATAAATATAGAAAAAGCCAAGAAACTCCTGAAAATCGTACAAACGTCAAGAAAATACAAAAAAAATACTAAAAGTATTAGATATCTAAAAAATAAAAGAAATTTTAAAGTACACCGTTTCAATTAATTCATTTAGATATTATAAATCAATTAAACTTTGAATCCTATAGCATCAAATTTTGAAAATCTACATAAGAATCCATAAAAATACTGGAAAGTTCAATGAAATTAATTTATATGAAAAAATACAAAATGTGTTTAAAGTTTTAGAAATCTGTCATATACTCAACATTCCTAAAGATATATGGCTATCTGAAAACTTTATTGAACTACTAAAAATCTTGAAATTTTTAGATTCTAGAGGTCTATTTTCAAATTTTTACTTGCAATAAATAGATGAATTACTAGCCAAAGTTACGAAGCGCATCAAAAAATGAAATCATTGCAATCATTTCTGGTCTTGAAAATTTTACTCTTGATCAGCAATTTAATAATTCACAATTTTGAAAATGTATCATACGAAATATTAAGATCACAAATTTTTTCATCAAAACTTTCTATATTTTACGAGTTTAGTCTATACTCAAAACTATTTTACATTCATTTTTTCTCAATTTTTTTTTTCAATTCTTTTCCTTTCCAGTAAATTCACTTAACAAATTTCCATCCAAAAATTAATGAATTCAAAGCACTGAATAATTTTAAGAAGGAATTTCATTCCTGAACAAAAATTTATTTTAAAATCACTAATTGTTCTCGTCTCAAGATTTTCATTTCTTATGTTGATGTAAATTCCATCAAGTGCAATTTAATATAATGAATTTATTCAATCTAAGGTGAACTTAATTAAATGAAAAGTGTTAAGAACGTTTTCTCTACATTAAAAATTGATAAAATTAACACAATGGCTTTGATTTCAGATCTTTTAACAGTTGAGAAAAAAAATTTGGACAATCATCATGGCGATGCACGGAGTTTCATCAAAACGCAAAGAAATTTACAAGTACGAGGCACCATGGCAAGTATACAGCATGAGCTGGTCCGTAAGACCAGACAAACGGTTCCGACTCGCTCTCGGCAGTTTCGTCGAAGAATATAACAACAAAGTACAAATTGTATCTCTCGATGAAGAAACTTCCGAGTTCAGTGCCAAGAGTACTTTCGATCATCCTTACCCCACCACCAAACTTATGTGGATTCCAGATAGCAAAGGTACTCCATACTTTTTTTTAAATTTCCATCATCAATTCTAACCAAGGGCGTAGTCATAATAGAATTTTAATGTTGCAAACTCTCTCCAAAATTCGAGTAAAATTAATAATCATGTCACACAAAAATAAAAAAATACAAATAGAGATAATGAGAAACGTTCATAAATTAATGATTATGATAGAAAAATGAAGTAACCAATGAAAATAATGATAATAAATTGATTATTTATCTAGAAACACATAACAACACCAGAAAATCCATCAAACTATGTGAGCATTAAAAAAAAATGAAAAATACTTTAAGTATGAGGAAAAAAAAGTCAAAAATCGTACTTATCTGACCAGATTGTCGAGGATTAAAAATGATAAAATCCTGTAAAAAATACGTTTTTTTTTAAAAAAAAAAAAACCCTCTGTACAGAATTTTGTCTGAGTACGCCCTTGATTATAACTAAAAATGCATGAAATACTAACTCCTTGAAATATAACTAACTAACAGACAAAGGCATGCATAACTCTCGAAATGAGTACACATTTACTCGTGGCCGATGGGTCAGAAAAGATAAAATCGCAGTACAAATTGTTTCTCTCGATGAAGAAACTAACGAGTTAAAAGCCACGAGTACTTTCAATCTTGGTGATTTCGCCACTCAAATTAAATGGATTTACGATTTGAAAGGTTTTTATTTATTTCAAATTTGGTTTACAATTATAAGCGAAACAGCGAAAAGGTAATTATTATTGATATTCAACTTCCAAGCAAGTACCCAAAGAGTACTGATTCTAGGGAATAATCGTTTCATCAAGTTAATTAACATTCTATTTTTTGTCATTCCTACAAGTTAAAATTATTGTAAGTGTACTGATTAAAATAACTCAGAGTAGAATTTATTCAATTTTATAAGTAAAAAGTTGGGGATCGCGTGGTTGGTATGAAAACTACAAGGAGTTGAAGAATCACTGTTGAGAAAAAATCTGTCGATTGCAGGGTTATTCCCAGATTTGCTCGCTACGTCAGGTGATTACCTTCGTGTATGGAGAGCTGGAGAACCCGACACGCGCCTTGAGTGTGTTTTGAATAACAACAAAAATTCCGACTTTTGCGCCCCCCTCACCTCTTTCGACTGGAACGAGGTGGACCCAAACTTGATAGGGACTTCCAGCATTGATACAACATGCACAATCTGGGGCCTCGAGACGAACCAGGCCATAGGTCGTACCAACAGCGTGCAGGGTCATGTCAAAACTCAACTTATAGCCCATGACAAAGAAGTAATCATCTTTGGAAACATATTAATATTAATTCAAATAATAATAAGAATAATATACACAGAACTATACTATAATATCATCAGTTATTTATTATTATCACTTAATATCACAATTAGTTATTTAAAATAATAACGCATGACTGAAAAATTGAAGAAAAGGCAAATTTGTATTGACAAACTAAAGACTTTCCCATAATATTTAACGATCGAGTTTTTCGAATGTTATTTCTTATAAATTTGTACTGCTGATTTTTTTTACCAAATATACTGTAAAATAAGAAATAAAACAAGACAGGAACAATAAAATTTAATATCATAATAGTTATGGGCTCAATTACTGAAAAATTGTGATTTGGAGATGAGAAAAATTTGTGATTATGATATTTTAGCTGAGTTTCATTAAAAACGACATAATGAAGTATTTTTCAACCCAAATTTTTTAATTTTTCATTAGTTGAATGTAAGCTTACATCTATTTTTCCTTGATTTATTTATCAATTTTTTTGAACTATTTTATTTTGCAGTAAATTCAAAAAAAAAAAAAATGAATCCAAAATGTTTCAATTTAAAACACTGAATAATAGTGATGAAAAAAATTTATTCATTTATCAACACGAATTCATCAAAGTTAAGTCACTTTGGTTTTACGATTATTTAATATTCACAATTTTAAAAATTTCTCATAGAAAATATCAAAATCACAAATTGTTTTATCTGGAGTTGCCTGTTTTTCAATCATTGATTACATAAATATTTTAAATTTTTTATTTCTTTTTTTTACTTATTTTGAAGTGAACTCGATAAAAAAAATCGGTATATAAATTAATGAGAGCTAAAATTCAAAATAATTCATTGTTAATTAGTTGACAGCACTAAAGTGAATTTTTTTATTTAACTGTCTAAGTCATGATTTTGGTATTTAAAAGAGCCTTATTTTTCGAATGTTCACTCGAAAAATGGAAAGTTTTAATAAATTCTTACATTTTGAAATCAATTTTCAAATCCAGAAATTATATATTTTGTCGTTTTTTTGAAAAATGTAGCACATATTTATTAATGCAAATTTACCGTTAACTCCAAAAAAAAAATCACGATTTTGAAAATTCTTCGTCAAAAATATCGAGATTACAAATCCATTTCAATCAAAAATTTATGATTCCGTCAGTCAAATCTATACCAAAAACGATTTTTCCTTCATATGTTTCTCAATATTTTCATCTCTTTTACTTTTTCGTATATTCGATGAAAAAATCTTTATCAAAAATTAAAAATTTCAAACTCTAAATAATAATGACAAGAAATTTCTTGATGTCAACCAAAATTCAGTAAAATGCTTTCAATTATATAGGTTTCTTGATGCAAAATATTCACAATTTTCAAAATTTCTCATTCAAAATATCAAGATCACTAATTTTTCGAAAATAAAAATGTCTGTTTTTCAAAAATTTTATGTAGTACATTTCATAAAATTTAATGATTAAGTTTTCAATCCAGATATTGTAAAATTTAAAATTCTCTGTATTGGAAAATGCAAAACATAACAGTAAATGAAGTAAATAATAATCGTTGAGTTGATAAATTTTCGATATAAATTCAGATTGAAAAATGATGAATCTTTCATTCCATTACTTCTATGTTCAATAAATAATTAGCGCACTTCTGAAAACACAAGATTTTTTTGGCATCATCAGATTGAAAAATGTGAATTCCAAATTCCTACAACTTATCAATTTTCTAAGACAACTTTTAATGTTTCATGTAATAAAATACATAAATAAGTAGGAGGTCACAAGCTTAGTATATGAGGGAAATGTGATGGTTCGAAGGTTTATGACATCGGCTTCAGTCGCGCTGGAGGAGGCCGAGACATGTTCGCAAGTGTCGGCGCCGACGGCTCTGTCAGGATGTTCGACCTTCGCCACTTGGAGCACTCGACTATCATTTACGAGGACCCTCAACACACGCCCCTGCTTCGACTCGCTTGGAATAAACAGGTTACATTCACCTTTTTTTTTATTTCTAAGTATTGTTCATCAAGTATCGACTCGATATCATGAATTATTTATGTCATTGAGGGACAAAACATCCAATCTACAACATCCAAAACTTAATTTGTATATCTCAAACAACAATCATGATCATGGTATTCGGATGTTTTGTACTTTAATCCTTTATGTGAATAGGACCCCAACTACCTTGCTACGGTTGCAATGGATGCTTGCGAAGTCATCATCCTTGATGTCCGAGTCCCATGCACCCCAGTCGCCAGACTGGCCAACCACAGAGCTTGTGTCAATGGAATAGCCTGGGCACCACATTCGTCATGCCATATTTCAACCGCAGCTGATGACTATCAGGTAATTTATTGGGTGTATGCATTGAAAACCGAACTTTCACAACAGATGGCCCCACTAACACATGCGCTGTAATACTCTAATGACATATATGTCATTTTGAAGTACCATCGGTTAGCTGTCAAAGTCAAAAAGACAATTTGTTTACATTGTGTGCGCATAAGTTGTTCACCCTCATGGAAAACTTCGAAAATTGGCGAAAAAAAACAGCATTTGCGGGAAGTATTGTTATACTTTTTCGCCAAGAAAACTTTAGCCAAAAGTCATCGTTTGCTGGTGGATGTTTATGGTGACAATGCTCTCTCCAGAACACAGTGTTTCGAGTGGTTTAAACGCTTCGAAAGTGGTGATTTCGACATCAAGGACAAAGAGCGCCCTGGTCAAGAGAAAAAATTTGAAAACGAAGAATTAGAGACCCTCCTCAGTGAAGACTCGTGCCAAACGCAAGATGAGCTCGCAAAAGCACTAGGCGTGACACAGGCAACCATTTCCAGGCGTTTGAAAGCGTTGGGGTTCACCCAGAAGGTAGGAAATTGGGCGCCACGTGAACTAAAGCCAAGAGATGTCGAAAGGCGATTTTGCATGTCTGAAATGCACCTTGGACGTTACAAAAAAAATCGTTTTTGCATCGAATTATTACTGGCGACGAAAAATGGATACATTATGAAAACCCGAAACGCAAGAAATCGTATGTGAAGCCCGGCCAACCAGGAACATCGATGTCAAAACCAAATATACACGGTTCTAAGGTAATGCTCTGTATTTTGTGGGATCAGAAGGGACCGATCAACTACGAGTTATTGAAATCAGGTCAGACTATTACGGGACAGCTGTACCGACAACAATTAATTCGTTTGAAGAGAGCATTGACAGAAAAACGACCAGAATATGCGACAAGGCACGAGTCTGTTATGTTCCATCATGACAATGCTCGGCCACACGTTTCTATACCGGTCAAAAATTACCCGGAGAATAGTGGCTAGGAAGTTTTGCCTCACCCGCCATATTCACCAGACTTGGCGCCATTCGACTACCATTTATTTCGTTCGATGCAAAACGCCCTCACAGGAAAACGCTTTATTTCTGAGCAAAGTATCGAAAATTGGCTTGATTCATTCGAAGCCTTTTTCCAACGCGGAATCCATTTTCTACTAGAAAGATGGAAAAAAGTGATCGCAAGTGATGGACAATATTTTGAATAACATGTCAATTCATTAATTAATTAAAATAAAGCATTATTTTCATCCAAAAAAGTTCGGTTTTCAATGTATACGCCCAACAAAAGACTCCTTGCAGTTTTCTGAAATCTCCACTTGAGCCTTATCAGCATATTTGTATATATCTATGTTGTCACATGCTTTTCAATTTCATGGGGTTTTGGCTTTTATGATTCATTCAAGTTTCTGACATTCAGTTGAGAACTAATGTGTTTGCTAGATTTCCTTCCCTCCGACTTTACCGAGTGGTTTCAAAAAAGTTTTGAATAATTTTTGACCCCTCTAATGTGAAATTTCATTGCAACGTCCTTGGAGTCAAGGAATTCAATAACACTTATTTGAAAAATTTTTATCAGACGATATATCTCATACTAAGGTTCATGGGGTTTTGGTTTTCAGGCGCTCATATGGGACATTCAACAGATGCCAAGAGCGATTGAAGACCCAATTCTGGCCTACACAGCAGCTGAAGGTGAGGTTAATCATATCCAGTGGGGGGCTACACAGCCAGATTGGATCGCTATATCGTACAACAAATGTGCTGAAATTCTCCGAGTGTAAGATGGACTCCAGGTGTACTTGCTGGTCGATACGATGGACGAAACAACCATGCGAACTATTAATTTACGGTACTTTATTTTCGTATTTCCTTTATTTATGTTGAATATGGGCTAACATAATTTGTCTCATCTGTTTCTCATGTTCATTTTATGACGTTAAGAAGTTGATTTGTGATAGGGGAATTTTTATTCCCCTCCTAGTTTTCGTAAGAAAAAAAAACGAGTTGGAGTGTATGTACAGGAAGTAACGATGAAAAAAAAAATTATAGTTTTCTTAATATTTTCTGGAAGACTAATTTCCCAAAAATGAAAAAATTAAGATGAAATCTTGAAGAAAATTCATAGGTAAAAAATATTTTACGTATGATGTTTTTTTTTTGTTGACTGTGATTAAATTTAAATATTGGTGCACTTATTTTTGGGAAGTCTTGAAAAGTTTTATTTTCAAATTTATTTTACTAACATCAGTGTCGATACAAGACTACTGTGTCAGTATTTGTGCAATTATCACAAATTCGGGATGAAATATTGAGGACTTTTTTCAGCGCTGTAACTGTCCGCTAAAAAATGTGTAGATCATTTAATGGTTTTTGTATATTTTTTAACTAAACTAAGAGCTCATCATATTATATACCTTCATAAAGTAAAGTAAGCGTGGATGAATAAAGTGATTTGTACAAGTGACCTGATCTGCAAGAAGGTGCTTCATGACCACAACTTCTAGAAAATTTTTTGATCCAAGTTTATGGCAATAAGTGAAAAAAGCATTGAAGGTTCTGCAGATGAGGTCACGTATAATTATTATTATCTATTATGTGAAATGGTTAATCCACCCAACGCATTGTACAATATGCAGAATTTCAAGTCTATGCATTTAAGAAAATCGTTTTAAGGGCAACATGTGACATCAGTGTTCAGTTACCTCGAAGTACGATCTCGGATAAATCTGTAACGATAAGAATAAAATGAGTATGTAGTGTTTTCCAACGGAAAAAAATGTTTTTTTATTTGTCTTACAATATATAAGTTACAACCTTATGTTATCAAATTTTTGAGATGATACGTTGTAAAATCGATGCAATTTATAAGTAAAATCAAAGATAAGAGATATGAGTAACATTTTATTCGCTCAGGTATTTCTTTATGTACAACTCTATTCACCAAGCTTTGCCTTTTATCTATGAAAAGCCTTCTAATTTATGATTTTTCGCTTTATTGTACATGTGAATTTGGTCTTGGAGTTCTTTTAGTGATTCAAAAAGTAAATCGCTGTTGCAGAAACTTTTTCTAGGGACTTTTTCTGGTAATTTCTGGGATCCGTGAAAGGAAATGTATTTGAGTTTTCCTGGAAAGTAAATAATTATTACATTGTATCTTTGGTTATTTTTGATAAAAAATGCAACAAACTATTAGTTACTATGCGTTTAAAGAACAAACGCACAATGCATACTCTGATTAAACGAAATAACAAGTCTAACGATATATCGTTGCACGAACTTTGCCAGACATATATGCAGTTTTTCATTACTATTATTATTTTGTTTATCTATTTCTTTTTTTAACATCCTCAGAGTCCGTTTTGTAAATCAGAACGGTGCCGAACACGTGGACAGTAAAAATAACAGTTTTGAATTTTCCCGTGTTGAATGTGAAACATTGTGAAGAATATCTCTAGGCATATATCACACACACTTCCCTTTGAACAATGTAAAACAACGGGAAAAATCATTAAATTTGAACTACACATTATACATTCCCCCGAAACAATGCGAGAATACTATAGTTTTTGTGCACACGTTTCCCCAAACAATGCGAAAAGTCCCTAGATTTATTTGAAATGCAGTATTCTTCCAAAACAATGAAAAAGTCTCTAGATACAATATAGTACACACAATTTCCCCGAAACAATGTGAAAAGTGTTCGTATTTGAACCCGTATACATATACACACGCTTCTTCCCAAACAATGTGAAAGAATGCAAAAAGCGTCTAGATTTTACACGATTCCCCTGAAACAATGTGAAAAGTCACTAGCTTTAAACATTAACATACACAGTGCCCTCCAAAACAATGCGAAAAGTCACTAGGTTTATTGTATACGCCCACGATGTTCCTGGAAACAATGCAAAAATTCACTAGATTGGAATGGATTGGAACTACTACAAAGGAAGATTTCCCCTAAAACAATGTGAAGAGTCTCGGAGATTTATCCTTGTATACACACTTCCCTCCAAACAATGTGATACAATACGAAAAATCACTAAATTTATATACCACACCTCCCTATTTAGTGTTTACTAAAAATCGATTGTAAGAAATCAATTAATCGATGTTATCATAGGTGCGATCGATTATTAATCGATGTTGTCAATGTTGCCGATTTTTTTCGAAAAAAATCGAGTACATTAAATTACTCTTTTTTCATATAAATTTTTTTACTACTCGAATTTATCGCTCATTGGATAATTTTGACTTTCATTACAAATTTATAATCAAAATGTCTTATCCATTTGTCTAGAATTTTTCATAATTGTCGTATGATTTTTGAGAAAAATTCATTAATCAACGGCAATTTGTAATTTGAATGACGGTTGACGGTTATATTTTAAATTTAACGGTTTTCCCTACATCGATTATGAATGTGACATCGAATGAAAATTGATTTTTAGTGAACCTACGGACTTCAGACAATGTGCAACAATGCGAAAAATCACGAGATTTATACCACACACACAATTCCCCCAAAACAATGCGAAAAATCTCTCTCGAATTTGTACCTGTGTGTGTAAACACACACACACATATGATGTATGTATGTACAGTGTCGCGCAATCTGTTGTTTCAACTATTTACAGTGTGTTTATAGTATATTGCTGCGCGGTATTCATTTATTTCGGTTTATCATCCATCGCATATTTTGCGCTCTTTGTATTCGTACGGAAATAAGTGAATACATACAGCAATCATTAGTCGAAGTCGCGTGGAAGTAGATATACATAAATGCAATGCACACGACGTCAAATTTTGACAATTATGTATGATTACTGTTAAGTTGCTGGGCTCTGTACCAGTGGCGTTTCGCCTTTGTCATTGTGTTATAAAATTTGCAAATCATCTCGGACTCGGCCCTTTAATTTACTCGCGGTAATCAAAAGCGTAAAGTGCGATTCGAAAGATCCCGAGTGAAACGACACAAGGATTACGCAAATCAAAGGCTCCAGCCAGGAATCCTGAAAACATTGTCCAAAGCTTTTTTTTTACTTCCGGATTTGCAGACTCCAGCTCTCGGAATTCTCGACAATCGATCGTAAGAATCGCTCATTTTTATTTTCTATTGTTTTAGTTGGGATTTTAAATGAATAATTGGAATGTCCCTGTAAATGCATTCAGATGCATTCAAAACAGTTCATAAACTCAACTGTCATTACTCATAGAAGTAACTTATCACTCATTCATTTTAGCATTTTCGAGGTGACAGATCTCGAGCAGTTTTAGAGCTGACTTTTTGTCCATAGTAAAATCTGTTGGGGATCTTGTTTTTCATTGGGTCAAGGGTCATATTTTTTAAAAATTCTCCCTTGGGAGAAATAATTACTAGAATTTTGTTATTTATTTTCAATTCGACACTCGTAATATTTTATTGCATCATACGTATTGTTTATAATATATCATTATAAATTTTGTTATGTTTATATTGCGTGTTATTATTATTTGATAAGTTATTTTAAATCACCAATTTCCAATTTCATCTCTTATAAATTTTACGCTGATTTGTTTCTTTGGATTAAGTAAAAAAAAAATTGAATAGAAAGGCCAGGAAAAATGTAATTGAACATAAATTTCATTATATTTATATTGTTTTTCATTATCATATAATGAATGTACAAAAAATCATCTATTGCAAAATTTATCTTTTGTAAATTACAAACTGATTTTTATTATTATATAACAATAACTAATAATTAAAAATCGACCATTTACAAATTCATCTTTCATAAATTTTACAAAGTTTTTTTTCCATTAAATTTTATACAAAATAAAAGTCAAAAAGAGAGGTCATAAGGAAGAAAATAAAAATTTTTTTAATAAATTCATATTTTTTCAGTTATTTTATAACAAATATTTAAAAATCAGCCATTTCCAATTTTATCTCTCATACATTTTAGACTGATAATTTTTTTTTATTGAATTTAGTACGAAAAAAAAAGGTAAAAAAAGGCCAGAAATGAAAAAATATAAATATTATCTATACTATTTTTTATCATCATGTAAGAAATTATTAAGAATCAATCTATTTCAGGTTTCATCTTTTTTAAATTTTAGACAGATTTTTTCATTCAATTTACTACAAAATAAAATTTAAAAAGGAAAGTCAGAAGGAATAAAATCAAAAAAGATTTTATGATATTTATATACCATATATTTATAACCAACCATTTTTAATTTTATGCCCTATAAATTTCACACGGATTTTTTCCATTGAATCGACTACAAAATTTTAGTGAAAAAAGGCAAGTAATAAGAAATTAACAAAAAAATTGTATTATAATTATAATATTTTTTATTATTATATAATGATAAAAATCAAATATTTCTATTTCATCTCTCATAAATTTCACACTGATTTTTTTCATTGAATTCACTACAAAGTAAAAGTTATGAAAAAAGCCTGAAATAAAAAAATTAAGAATAAATTTTATTATTTTTATATATGTTATGATAAATAATGAGAAATCAACCCTTTTCAATTTCATCTCATAAATTTTACACAGATTTTTTACATTGACTTTACTTCAAGAAAAAGTGTAAAAGAAAGGTCAGAAATTAGAAAATGAAAAATAAATTTTGCTATATTTATATGTTTTTTATCATATAGTCAATTATTAAAAATCAACCATTTTCTATTTCCTTTCTCATAAATTTCAGACTGATTTTTTTCATTCAATTCTTCATGAAATTTAAACCTAAAAGAAAGGTCAGAAATAAGAAAATAGAAAATAAATATAGCTATGAGTTCAATTATTAAAAAATATTTCCAAAAATTAAAATTGTAGGTATTATATTTTTAGTTAATATAATTAAAATCGACATTATAATAGTTTATAACTAGTAAAAACTTTTTATTCTTTGGACTTATACTGTAAATGTTGAAAATTCTAATAAAGTAGATAAATTTGAACAAAAAAACTCAAAATCTCTACTGATTAATTAAAATCAATTATTTCAAATTTTATCTCTCATCAAATCTAATTCGCTACAAAATATGAGTAAAAATAGGCTAAAAATGAAAGATTCAAAAAAATTCGAATTAAAAATCAGAAAAATTTTTGTTTCCTTTTTTGAGGCAATTTCGTAAAAACTTACATTATGACAGTTATCATTAATCCATAATATCAAAATTTTGATTTTTTTTTTCATATCTTTTACTATGCGCTAAATTCGATGGAAAAATCTTAATCGAACATATTTTAATTTGTAATGCACTGAATAAAAATGATAAAAATTTCATTTTTCAACACAAATTCATAAGAATGCAGTGCAATCAGTTATTTGATACAAAATATTTACAATCCTTAATAATTTTTATCCTAAACAATGAAACAAAAAATTTTTACGATCTTGAAATTTCCACCTTTTATTAATCAAATCTTTACCTCTAGCTTTTTTCATTTGTTTATTTCTCATTTTTTTTTTTTAATCCTTTACTCGCAGTTAATGCGATACAAAAATCTTCAACGAAACGTTATGTTTTTTAAACACTGTATAGTAATGATGAAAAATTTTTGCATTTATTAGTAAAAATTTATAATAATGCAGTGTATTTCGTCATTTGATACTAAATGTTTAAATTTTCGAAAATTTCTTACGCAAACTATCGATTTCACCGATTTTAATGATCTGGTAATTACTATTTTTATAATAATCAAATTCGTAACCTTCACTATTTTCAACTTTTTTTTATCTTGTATATTTTTTTATTTTGTTGAAAATTCATTGAAAAAAATCATCTTCAAAAACTAATGAGTTCTAAAATTCCAAGTGAATAATTTTTTATTAGTCATTATTTCTTTATTTAGACAACTATTTTTCAAGAAGTTTCGTTTTTCAGTATTTTAATAAAAAATATAGAATTCTCTTTATTGTAAGATTTTTCAGATCTTAAGTATTTTAATAGATTCCCGTAGATTAACAAAATTCAAAATGTGCCTGAAGTTCCAAACGTTCAAAATTTAAGGAAAAAAAATTTATAAATTAATATCAGAGAAAAAAAACCTCTATCTGCTTTTGAGCACTTTTTGATTGTAACAACAAACATGGTGCTCCCCAAAAAAATATTTGTCATCATAGTAAAAAATCAAAAAATTCACATATTTTTTATTTTCGTTTAATTTTAAACGTTTGAAACTTCAGGTACATGAAAAAACGGCGCAACTATACGCGTATATTTGTATTGAACTTACTGTTTTTTCAGTGTAACTCCGATGGTTCTGATTGAAATCTTTTATTTTGCTATTTTACGCTTAGCATTCGTTTTTTTTTAAATAATTTTTTTTCATCAACATTTGAAGTTATTTCGAGAGCAAACATTGAAGATTGATGAAAATGATGAAAACGTGCATTTTCTGTTTATTTTTCCAACTTTTTAAGTGGATTTCTACAAAATGTCAGCCTTGGGGGACCTTTTTTAGAAGTCGAAATTTTTTCCTATTTTCAAAATCATCTAAAATTATAGTTGTTTTAATGATATCGAAATTGTGTTTCATGAATAGTTAGTTGATGAAATAAGGTTTCAGGAAATATATAATTCTACAAGATATGTAATGTTGTTTGGATTCTACAATTGTTTAAAAGATTGGTGTCCACGTTGGAAGATTCTCCTCTATCAATAAGGCAACGTAAATTATCGATATCTATTGATAAATTTTTAATTAATAATTAACATCCCTACTGAAAAGATTGCGATACTGTTTAACATCGCAACGAAAATATCGATATAACGATGACCAGATGATGAAAATATCGATACAAAAAGCCTGATGTATCGGAAAGAAATATCGATTAGGGATGCTCGGTATGTATCGATATAGTCACTATCCGATGATCGTTCTATCGATATGATCACTGCGATAGTGTAAAATATCGAAACACCATTATGCATCATGTCTATCATCTATAAATGTTGCAATTTTTTTTGTTGGCTACAGTTTTTCAAAAAAGCGCACGAAAATTTGTCTGTATCATCAACGAAGTGGTTTCGATAGTTTTCCGATAATTTGCGGATATACCATAGACCATTAGGTCTATGGGATGTACCTATGATGCCTCTAATATATACCCACATTTTACTAACTGGCCGAATAAAATGGGTGACGACACTGACGACTCTCATCGGTTGACACCCAACATCTCAACCAAAGGATTTTGTTGGCCATTATTGATTTAGAGTTGTGATCAAAAATCTAAATTTTAATACTTTTTTCATTGACAATCTTATCATGTCATAAAAGCTGTGATATTTATCTGAATCCACAATTTATTATTGTTTGTCTTTTGTGAAAGTTTTATGTGTATAATAACCAGGGCAACCGAAAATATTTTTTTAAATAAAAAATATTTAAACAAATATTTTGACTGCAAGCGTCAGTAAATGAATATAATATTTATTACGCATATTTCGTCAATATTCTAGTTTTTAGGAAATATTCCAGACTCTTGCCCTCGAATATGAATGAATCTCGCGATTCGACAAATGAATGTAATTTGGTGCTGCTTTTATTTCTTTATTTTTTTTTTTAAATTTTGACAGCAATTTAACGGAAAAAAATATCCAATGAAAATTTTATCGTCCATGTATCAAGCGAATTTTTTTTATTGGGATGAGTAAGGTTTTTGTTAGCCTAATAACTTGTCATTTTGGTGCAAGAATCATGTGTTTTGAGCTAATGAAAATATTCCTTTAAAAAATTTTTGTTTGATATATGAGCAATGAAATTTTCATTGGATGCACGAAACATTTTTTTCCGTTTATTACAAAATTAGAATCCCGATCAACACGAAATGCTAAAAGTTAAAGAAAGTTGTTCAAATTTTATCAAACGAGTTGTGGCTACATATCCTAAATACATGATCTTTGATGATCGATGAAGATTATTTTTTATTTTCGGAAATCTTTTTCAGCATGTGATATTATATTTTAATCAATAGAAAGATCAAAGTGTACAATCGTTCATTCAATTGAAGTATCCATGGAATTTCAGAAATAATGAATTAATATAAATATTTAGCATCTTTCATAAATATTTATGCCTTTTTTTCGTAAATATTTTTTGCTGCCTTGCATACATCGTCCAATATTCCAGGTTTTCCGATTATCCTGTATTTCATTCAGTATGATAAAATATCATTTTTTTTTTTAAATTATGATTTCTACGATCTACTAGTTTTACGATTGATATACTTCAAGCATTAATTGTTTAGATTACACAATATTTATTATTAATTTCTGATAGTTTATACAAATATTCTTATGTGTTGAATGAGTTAGAAAGAGATAAAACTGAATATTATTGAGTATAGAGAAAGAACACTTTACAGTGTTGCCAACCATAGAATTCGAATGAATTCAAATTTTTCCGTGGTTTCCCAGAAGAACCGGGAACCGGGTAACTCCACTTTCCCGATCGAAAAAGAAATGTCCGAAAGATGTACGAAATCTGTACGCGGATATTCGAACAAAATATCCGACGGATATTTTTCGTACATACGAATGTAACGCTTCCGGACAAAATGGCGGCGATTGTACCGTAGAGGATTGTCTAACATACATCCATCAGATGTATTAAGTATATCCGTAGTATATACGAAAAATATCCGTAGTATATCTTCAATATATCCGTATTTTTATTTTTCTCCACTGATGTAATGATTTTCGATGCAATAAAATATGACCTTCCCGATCAAATAATCCTTTATTGTATGTTTTTACACACATCAAAGGATTAGTTCACCGAGCAAGTCGTATTTTATCACATTGACAATATATTTTGGATAGATAGGATTTTATATTGAATAGGCCTTCAGGTTCGAGG
This sequence comes from Platygaster robiniae, assembly GCA_028476575.1. Lineage (NCBI taxonomy): Eukaryota > Metazoa > Arthropoda > Insecta > Hymenoptera > Platygastridae > Platygaster > Platygaster robiniae. The sequence continues at coordinate 2,730,690 of CM052022.1, forward strand.
TTGGATGAAAAACACTTAATGATGAGGCAGAATATTTTTATTTATTCCATGCATTCATTCTAGAACGAAAGAGGTTTCGCAGTAAAAAAATTAAATTAATTTTATTTCACGTCTACCTCATTTAGTTGTCCTTCCCAAGTCTCAAATTTTTTTATGCGTACGAAGTTGACCCACGAAATTTTTCAAATCTTTGAAATTGCTGAAATAATAAAATGCGAAGACGTTACAATTATGTACGAAAATGAAAAAAAATTTTCAAACGCATGTACTATTGCTCAATAATATTTATTAACATTGTTTTTTTATACTTACCAAATTATGAAATTATTGAACGCCCGACTCGATTTTATATTTTAACAATTTTTTGTTGACATTTGTTGACAAGCCATACATATGTGAAAATGTATGCGAGCCGATATCTGTTATATATCCGTTAGATATTTGTTTAGTACATCGAAATATAGAAATTCCGATGATTTTAGTGTGATTAGGGAATATCTCGGACCGTATATCTTTCGTACATATTCAAGATATCGGTTTCCCAAATATCCGAGGAAGAACATCTGGCGGATATCTTTCGTACACAAATCGGACATTATCGGACATTTTTTTTCGATCGGGTTGACATAAGGATCAAAATATATCAGAAAATCATGTGAGATGACCCTTATGTCAAAATGGAGTTCACTGGTTCTTCTAGGAACTCGCAGATATATTTTAATTGATAACAATAAAAATGTACGATACGCAATAAGTTCATAATATTTATTATCGTGAATCACGTACATAGATAAAATATCAAATTTTGATATTTTTGGAAAGTATCTGATATTTAGATAATCGAAATACTTTGAATATCGATAATACGATTATCGTAAAATCTTTTGATATCGCCTGAATTTTTCATGGTGGGGAAGTTATCGATAATCATCGATATTGTCGATAAGTTTTTTGAGTTATCGATAACTCATCGATATTCCTACCTGTAATATATCGGGCTATCGATATTTTCCTACCGATGTACCGATAATAAATATCGGGATGTTTCAATATATCGTATCGATATTCGATGATTCGATGGCCAGCCCTTATATCGATACGTATCGTCGCCCATTCCGTATACTGTACGTACTAGCATGTACCTACATACGTTGTTATGTACAAATGCTACGTAGCTTAGACCGTATAATACATGGACTGCTACTCCTCCTATGCTCCCCAGCAAAACGAAGCGGTCTCAGATCGTGACGTCACGGACGCACGAATTCACCAGTCCCGTATGAACACACCACGGGCCCTGCGCATCACAGGCATGTGATGTGAAGGGATAATCATTAGATTTTTTTTCTTATTTGTAGTAATGATGTGTAAATATCGAAAACTCATATCTGTAATATAAATAAACTGAAATAATAAAAGATTGCAATGATAATTCTTCTAAATTATTGACGTCTGCTTGCAAAATGATATTAAAATGTAGAATAAATAGCTTTAACTTTTTTATGAAGACTCATGTAATACAAGAAAAAATTATTTGTAGGAATTTTCAGAAGTGAATATATGAAACATTATTCATTAACATTTTCGTTAATATCAGAACTTATTTGCAACAAAATATTGAAAGTAGGAAACAAAAACTTTTAGTGTATAAAAAAAATCTACTGTTGAGAGTATTTCGGTTAAAGCGAAAAATTGCGAAAGTATAAACGTTTTCTCCAAAAACTGGTAAAAAAGCACAGACAATAATTTTGTTAATCGCTTCAGTCTGGGGGAAATTATCATTTCTTCGACCTTTTATCTCCATAATATAAATAAGCTATATTGAACATTTTGAGTAATATCTGGGAAATTAAAAAATTGAAATACTGTTTGAAAGAGTTCAAGAAATAAGATGAAAAGATGTCAAAATCTCATTTAAGTTTTGATTCTCATATTAAAATAAACAAGACAAAATACTGAAGATGAAAAAGTTTACATGAGGATAAAAATATTTTTTTTTATAGAGAATTTTTCCGTCAGTATTATACAATATACAAATTACTTCAAATTTTGGGTTTTCAAGAATTGATGACATTGTGGGTTCATGACGAGTGCAATTTATTGATTATATGAGCAATTTTTTTATGGAAAGCCTTACATAGCTTTCTATCTTGGAATTTTTTTTTTCTTCATGGTGCATTCTAATTATTGAGACATCTTTAATTTGCCTACATACGAGGCAATAATGTTTATTGGCACTCATTTTGCCATACTTTTTAATACTTTGTAACGCTTCACAACACACTGTTTACAACTGATTGCAACTAGTGGTGACAAACATCTCCGATAATATCGATATTATCGATAAATTCTCGGCGTCGATATTATCGATAATTCTTTTCGTTATCGATAATTATCGGACTTTTTTATGTTACTAATTAATAGTAAAATATAATTAAATAAACTAATTAAACAAACGAATTGTCCTGAAACAGTTTGTTAAAAATATTGATGTTTTTCAATTAAAAATATGACTTAGTCTTAATATTGATTGTGTATACCAGTTTATCTTTTTCCGATAGGTTATTCATTTTTCGCGCCGAAATATATATTTGTCGGGGTCAGTCGGGGTATTTTTTTTTTATATAGGTATTGCAATCTACATATATTGTGAATGTATGCATCGCATTTAATACACTGTGTGTGTGATTGTTTCCAGTGTTTTGATTATTTGCAGTTATATTATGCAGTGTATTGTCAAATCGCATACTGTTTACAACGAATTGCAGTTTGCGAACGTTTCAATAAGACTGAAAAAATGGATGTGATTTCTGATGATGAAGGTATAGCTTGTTCCTTTATTTTTACAGTGATAAATGCAGTTCAGTTAATTTTTTTTTAATAGAACGTATTCTTTGCTTTCAGAAAAAAGTAAAATGTTTTTCTCACTTGAGTTCTTTTCTTGCTCACAGATAATGAAAAAATGTCATTTTTTGACATTTCACTCTCAAGAGAGTGATTTGAATTTGAAAAATCACTCTCTTCTGAAAGATAACTTTAGATTCTAATGTACAAATTGATACAATCGTGCCTTTCTGTTATTTACTGCGTTAAAAGACCAAAATAAAGCATTTTTCAAACCAACTCTACACTGTAAAAAAAATTCATGGTATTTTTCCCATACCGGTATTGGAAGCAATTAACCCATTCCAGGGATAGTAATTTTCCTATACCAGTGTATAGTAGCTTTACTGTATATAAATAGTATTCACCATACTTCAGTATAGTATTCTTACCTCATTCGAGTATGGGATTTTGAAATGTGAGAAATCAAAATAGAGCAAAAATATTTTAGACCCCCCCCCCCCCCCCACCCCTCTCATCCCTCATTGTACCGTCATTGGTTACTTGAGGTATGGTATTTTTATTATATTTTTGTCCTGAGGAGTCATCCCTAAGTAGGAATTTTTTTTTCCTTGAATCTCAAGTCAGCGTTATTCTTCGTCGCAGATGCGGCCCCAGTTACTGGCGATTGACTTTTGAGACTGATTGGCGGTCGCAATGCAACAACTCCACGAGGTCCTTTTCAATACAAGAGAGTTTTGGTGTCACTTGAAACACCCACGTATCACGTGACTTTCGACTCGTCAATTTTTACTAAACGTCAGAGAACATATCGTGGGCTTAGAGTAAATAGTAAGCTTTTAAATATGAAATGATGCTCAATTACTTTCTTCCCATAAATATTGGACTCATAGCATTTTCCAATAACACGAAAGAATAAAATTTCGTATAACCTACAGTGAGCTAAGGACAAAAATCGAAATTTGACCTAAAAATTTTTTCCGCGTAGTAAAATTAATATATTAATTTTTACTATACGAGACATTGAAAAAATGCATGAGCAAAATATAGTAAATAAGCAATGGTCGTAGAAATGTGTCCAATGAAGTAGAGAACAATGAAGATTTCCGGAAATTTGCTATACCGGGCATGGGAAAATTTACCAGCTTTTTTACCATATAGATAAAAAATTAGTGAAAAATTTGTAGTGCTCGAGTAAGATATTTTTAGTACAGCGAGAAGGTAGAAATGATATTGTTCCATAGTAAAATTACTATATTCATCTTTCACATACCAGACATGGAAAGAATTCATGAAGAGAGCAGTCAAAGTCCTATGGTCGAGGAAAAATTCTATTGCGGTATAGTAAATTTCGAGGTATAGGAAATTGACTACACTACGTTATGGGAAATTTACCAACTTTTTTACCATATAGATAAAAAATTAATGAAAAATTTGTTGTGCTCGAGTAAGATATTTTTAGTACAGCGAGAAGGTAGAAATGATATTGTTCCATAGTAAAATTACTATATTCATCTTTCACATACCAGACATGGAAAGAATTCATGAAGAGAGCAGTCAAAGTCCTATGGTCGAGGAAGAATTCTATTGCGGCATAGTAAATTTCGAGGTATAGGAAATTGACAAACTTTTTTTACGGTGTACCTTCGTATTTTCAAATTTATGCCAATAAACGATTGGACACGTGTATACTCTTTATTATCGGTAGTATCGATATTATCGATAGTCTATTCTCCCGATATTTGTCAGCACTAATTGCAACTGATGTTCATGTCAATTTACAAGCGTTCGTGAAGGATCGAACGTGTTCGGCTGTACTCGTCGTCCGTGACGTCACATTCACGGCTCTATGTGTGACCGGGTGATTTCTGCCTAGTAGCAGTCCATGTATTATATGGTCTCAGCTACGTAGCTATGTGTGGCTCGCACAACGGGGCGTGTGCCTTCCGTTCGCGGCCGGGCTGTGGTGCTGGGTGATAACAAGTAGATACATTATGCAGTGAGAGTAGCGATTGCACGTATGGGGCGTTTGATACGTGCGCGTAACGTCGCGTGTGAAAATCGCGGCTGGCACTCGCTCCTCGCGGCTCCGTTTCCCACTGCTTGTTCGAGCCGCCTTATCGTCATTATCATCGTCATCGCACAGGGCGACAGGATTCCTCGCTCGTTTTCTGAATAGCAGGAGACGACACTCGGCGGTGCCGCAGCATCGCGATCGCGGATGGATCGCGCATGCTTTATTTCCATCTCCTACCACTCCCCCTCGGCACTCGCCATTTTAAAGGTGAATCAATGCGATCGCATCCTTGGAGCCTTTTCTTGATCCTTCCTCGTCCCTTCGTCGAGTTCGAGGACGACGACGTTGCTTGCAGGCAGTGCCTTCGTCTTCTTCAGTCTTCTTTCTGGTTCTCAGCTTCTGGCGTTTCGTCAGCCAGGCGATATTGTTTCAGATCCCCTCCTCTTTTTCATGCCTTCCTTCTTTTTGCTTTTTCATGGGCTGTCAATGACAACAATTGCAGTCGACGGGTTTGCGGGCATATGTGCGTGATTTGGACGAGAAGTCATCGTGTCATGCATTTCTGTTGTCGTCCTTTTCCATGATGCATATTTATGAATCATTCGGATAAGGTCAGGGGCGTATTCGGGAAGGAGATTTGTTTGGTTTCTTTTTTCGAGGGGGGGGGGGGGGGATTTTGGAGTGCGGGGGTTTTGGTGTTGAAGGGATTTTTGGGGGGAGTAGGTGATGGAAAATTGATTGGGAAAGGGTTTTTGTTAAGGCAGTATTCTGGAATTTGAATTTTAGGTTGCAGTAGTTTTGAGTGTTTTGAAGTCTGATGACTGATGGCTTTATTCGATTTCCGAAGTTTTTGCGTGGCATGTTGAACCTGTTCTTGGTTGCTGAAATTTTGAACTTGAATGGAAAATAATCTGAATTTTTGTGTCTTGGATTATTGATGGTGCAGTATTTCAGTAATGAAATGGGAATGTTTGAAATAGAAGACTCAAAAACCAGACATTTTAACAAGATTTATTGATTGGAAAAGAATTTACTATGGTAGTTTTTGTTGCAGCAATATTCTAGAATTTTGAATCTTGGGTTGCAATAACTTTCAAGTGTTTTCAAGTCTGATTAGTAACTTTGATGGCTTTATTAAATTTTCGAAGTTTTTTTTTTAATTTTTGTTGAACCTGTTCTTAGTTGCTGAAAGTTTGAACTTGAATGTAAAATAATCTGAATTTTTGTGTCTTGGATTATTGATGGTGCAGTATTTCAGTAATGAAATGGGAATGTTTGAAATAGAAGACTAAAAAACCAGACATTTTAACAAGATTTATTGATTGGAAAAGAATTTATGACACTGGTTTTTGTTGCAGCAGTATTCTAGAATTTTGAATCTTGGATTGCAGTAATTCAAGTGTTTGGAAGTTTGATGAGTAACTTTGATGGCTTTATTTTTCATCAATTTTCGAAGTTTTTTTAAAATTTATGTTGAACCTGTTCTTAGTTGCTGAAATTTTGAACTTAAATGAAAAATAAATCTAAATTTTGTCTTGGATTATCCAAGTATTTCAGTGTTTCAGTAATAAAATGGGAATGTTTGAAATAAAAAACTCAAGAATCAGAAATTTTTCAAGACATGATGATTGAAAAAGAATTTATCATGAGAGTTTTTGTTGTAGCAGTATTCTAGAATTTTGAATCTTAAGTTGCAGTAAATTCAAGTGTGCTGTATTCTAATTACTTTGATGGCTCTATTCAATCAACTTTCAAAGTTTTTTTGTAATGTATGCTGAACCTGTTCTTAGCTGCTTAAATTTTGAACTTGAATGTAAAATAAATCTACATTTTTTGTCTTGGATGATTGAGGGTTCAGTATTTCAGTAACATAATAGGAATTTTCGAAATAGAAAACTAAAAAACCAGACATAGATACTCTGATTAAAAAGATAGTCGGTGGTTAAAAAGTTTCAAAAATATAATTGCAGGAATATTCAATAGACGTTATGATTCTTTCATAACGATATTCTAATGATTTCCTCCTTTTCAATAAATATATTTTGAAATTTATACTAGAAATTTAATTCGCCAAAGTTTTCGTAATATGATGTATCAGAAATCCATGAAATAGAAATTTCTGGAGTAACTGTTCTATGTACAATTGATAAATATATTCTGAAATTCTAAGAATTCATATCGGAATCTGTAAAAATGATCATATCTACCAGAAAATTTTACGAAATTCAAGACATTCTAAAAATACGAGAAATTAAAAAGATAATTACAAATGCTGGCTCAATTATTTCGGAAATCTATGAAAATTCTGGGAATTAAGAAAACTTTGATTCCTAGGGCATTGAATTGTATAAATCTATATAGAAATCTAGAAAAATATTGAAGATCTGTAAATCTTCTAAAAATCTTACGGTATTGCATAGATTTCAAAAAATACAAGAAATACAAAAATTTTATTAGATATTTGTATATTCTGATTGAATTTTTTCAAAAATCTCAGCAGAATTTGGAAATCAATCAAATTTAATTTCTAGAGCATCGAATTGCAGAAATTTATAGCTATATAAATTCATAAAAATATCATATTATCTTTTGAATTGGAAAAATCCTTTAAAAAAAAGTACTTGAAATCAATTTTTTTCTTGTTGTAAATTATTCGAAAAAATTAAAATGTTTCACACTTTAAATTCAAGGCAATCGCGTCCTAGAGATTTAAACAGATATTTTTTCAAAAACTACATCATTTTGTAAACATCAAAGAATGCAAAAAAATGAGATGAATCCTCGAAATATATGAAATATAAAAAATGCATAGAATTTCACTATCTAGAGCGTTAAAATCTATAAAATCTCTACAAAAATCCATAAAAATACTTATTGAAAAATCCTTCTCATCGTGTAAGTACTGAAGATTTCTGAAAAATTTTCAAATAACTATAAATGTAGAAAGGTACTATTCCCTACAAAAGTCATTCCAATGCAAAAAATTTGTTCAGGTTGGAATTCTAAGGTACAAAATTCTAGAAATCTAAATGATTTAATTCATTAAAATGCCAAAAATGAATGAAAATACTAAAAAAATCCTAAAACCTTTGTTAAATTGAAACGATTTCTGAAATCAAGGTACATACTGTCTCAAAAATCTATAGAATTACTACAAATCTTTTGCATTCTGAATCCTAAGGGATAAAGTTCTTGATACCTGTAAAGAAATCCATAAAAATATTAGAAAATCTAATACGTACTGTAAAATACTAAAAGTATTACAAACCTATGAATCATTGTCTGAAAATTCCATCAAATCTATCTGATACACAGACATATCAATATTTTCCTTTCCCTAATATCAATATTGAATATCGGATAAACCGACATTGATATTATTCATTTCGATTTCCATCTTTGCTGTCTACGCTCTTGGGGGTAACCAGGCGCGTAGGCAGATGGGGTTTTTGGGGGTTTAAACCCTTCCCGAAATCCTGATAAAATCGTTCAATATTTCATGTAAAAATGAAAAAGGTCACATTGATCAACAATCAAAACCTTTTTTGTAGGTTACAAAAAAATATACGAAAACTTTAGCAGTACATATTTAATAAAAAAGGAAAAATTATTAAAACGTAGGATTACGCAGAAAATAGAAATCAGAAAAATTGTTGCAACCCAGTAAATAATCAAGAAAAAAACAATCTACAAAATATACTGAAAATTAACAAAACTTTGAATCTTAGATCATTGAATTCTAGTAATCTATGTAAATTCTATATAAACGTATTAAAAATCTTTCGATTCATACAAACGCTACAAGAATAATGAGATCGATTGAATTGTATGAAAAAACTGTTTAATGCAAAATCTCGACAAATGCCTCTACGATCTATAAATTTTGGGAATTTAGAGCATCAAATTCTAAATATACTATAGATCTATAAAAATTCTGGAAAACGCAACAAAATCTTTTTAATATTTCCAAAATATGAAAAAAGAAGAACGATATAAGACATGAAAAATATATATCAATATGATTTCATCATTAATTATTGAAATTGCTGATAATAGATCGAAATTCGAATTTTGAAGAATCGAGTTTCTTAAATCTCTGTAGCAATCTACAAAAATATAAGTAATGTATAAAAATGCATTCTTAGAAATCCTCCAGTGTTTCGTATATTGTAATAGAAAAATGTAAAAAAATAGGTTTACTAGTTTACTATCTCAATAATTTACTCATTTACTAATTTACTAGCTTACTTTTTCACTTGCTTATTAGTTTACGAGTTTACTTGTTAAAGAGTTGACTAGTGCGCTAGTTTACTAGTTTTTTTTTAACTAGCTCACTATTTTACTAGCTTACTAGTTTACTAGCTTACTATTACAAATTTGACAAGTTTACTAAGTTATAAAATAACTAATTTACTTGTTCACTATTTTATGATTTTATAATTTCAGTAGTTTACTAGTTTACAAGTTTACTAGATTACTAGTTTACTTACTTACTGATTTACTAAAAATCTTTCAATGTATAAAAATTATGTAGAAATAATTTTCTTAGATATTTATAAAACTTTCTATCCTGGAGCATAATTAATAATATAATACTATAACTGTATATAATTTCAGAAATTATTCCAGAAATTCATGTAGAAAACTATAAAAATACATCCAGTTTAATTAATATAATTTATACTATTGAACATACTTTTAATTGTAGAAATACTAAAAAAATATGGAATAAAACTACTGGAAATCTTCATAAAAGAAACCGTCGTCTGAAAAATCAATTTAAATTCTCAAAATCGTTGAAAGTTTCAATACTATAGCATCAATTTCCAAAAATCTATTGAGCGATCCATAGAAGTATTAGAAATATATAAAAATACCAGAAAATACTATAAAATTTTATGAATAATATACCACCATACGAAAATAACATAAATTTATGATATACCTTTAACATACCTGTGTGGTTCAAATTTGCTCAAAAATCAATTCAAGTATATAAATTTTGTTGGAGTTTGATTCCCAGAGCATCAAATTTCAGAAATCTTTATAAAAGCCCATATTATTTAATATCAAATAACCCTTAAAGTGGTATAAATACAAAAAATGTTAGTAAAAAAAATTGACACCTCAGTTACTAATTGAAAATCACAAAAATAGAATTTCATTATTCACAAACATGAAAAATGTGCAACTGTGGATTCCAAAAGTTCTATAACTTTTAAATTCCGAAATGTAAAATATTTCAAAATCGCTCTCTCGTAGCCATATTGTCGAAGATGAAAAATCATGAAATCCCGAAGGAAAATATTTTTCAAGAAAACCCCTCCCGAAAATTTTTCCTGCCTACGCCCCTGGAGGCAAATAATAATGCATTTCGTTTTCTAATTCCAGTTTCAGAAGGAAGAAAGTGAGGGGTATCTCGAGATGGATGGATGAATGCAGCAGTTGATCGTCGAAGAGAAAAGTAGAGGAGCTGTGAAGGTTCTGGAAAGGTTGAAAAAAGGGCATTGAGGAGGAGCAGCGGTGGTAGTTGGAAAGGAGAGGTGGCCCGTGCCACCTTGGTTTACTATGCCAGCCGTACCGAGGCCTGGCAGCCTCAAGGACCCCGAAATCGCCGAGCTCTTCGAGAAGAGCGACCCCGAGAAGATCTTCGAGGACCTCCGCGAAATCGGCCACGGCAGCTTCGGCGCCGTCTATTACGCGCGATGCTGCGTCGCCAAAGAAATCGTCGCCATCAAGAAGATGTCATATCTCGGCAAGCAAACCGTCGAGAAATGGCAGGACATCCTCAAGGAAATACGATTCCTTCGGCAACTCAATCACCCCAACACCATCGAGTACAAGGGATGCTACCTGCGAGATCACACTGCCTGGGTAAGACCTTCAATGTTATTTCACGTAGATACTGCATACTATTCATGTATTTGTATGAATGATCAATATCTGAAAGAAAATATTCTTTTGGGGAGGTACAATATCTTTTGGGGAAAAAGTGTCCCCCAATCCAAAGTGCCTGATCGATGGCTCGCGACAGGTGAAGTCGATGAAGGGTGTGTAATGTTTGTTTGATTGGGCATTCTCCGGCACAGCTGGTGATGGAGTACTGCCTGGGTTCGGCGTCGGACATCATCGAGGTTCACAAACGGCCATTGAAGGAAGACGAGATAGCTGCCATTTGCGAGGGTGTCCTCCTCGGCTTGCACTACCTCCATTCCCTGGGGAGGATCCACCGCGACATCAAAGCAGGCAACATACTGCTCACGGAAAATGGCACGGTCAAACTCGCCGACTTTGGCTCGGCCAGCATCAAGTGCCCCGCCAACAGCTTCGTGGGTACCCCTTACTGGATGGCGCCCGAGGTCATCCTCGCCATGGACGAAGGCCAGTACGATGGCAAAGTTGACGTCTGGTCCCTCGGCATCACTTGCATCGAACTTGGTAATTTATGTTTTATTGGAATCACCTAGGGAATTCCCCGAAAATAACCTAACCTCAAAAAAAATTTGTTCGGGTCATTCAAATAAGAAGTTCCTAAAGAGCTGCACCTAACCCAAAAAAATCCGAGAAATGAGGTGGTCACTTGAAAACATTGTTATTATAATTTTTTCAGGTCAGGTGCAGCTCTTTAGAAACTTATTTTCTGAATAACCTGGGCAAAGTTTTTTTGAGGTTAGGTTAGTTTTGGGAGAATCCCCTAGGCTTGACAAATGTACCTCGTTGAGCAAGGAATTTACAAATAGAAGTGCAGGGGAGGGGAGTATACTCATTTTGTGCCCTGTTTTCAATGAAAATTTTTCGATTCATGAGTTTGGTGCTTCCATGAACAGCCGAGAGGAAGCCGCCCTATTTTAACATGAACGCCATGAGTGCGCTCTACCACATCGCTCAAAACGACACTCCGAACCTAAGCTCGCCTGAATGGACGGAAACTTTTTGTCACTTTGTCCAAGTATGTTTGACGAAGAATCCAAATGAAAGGCCAACCTCAGGGAAATTGCTCTCGGTGAGTTTATTTGCCATTATTTCAAGACACTTGAATAAAAGTATTTTGATGAAACTCTGTATCTGTAATTATTGTTGTCACGATAATGTTGTGACGTTTTTTTTTATTATTATGATATGGATGTGAATCATTTATTAAGATATTATGAAACAGCTGATATTAACAGCTGGTACGAAAATTGAGATATTATTAGACAGCTGTCAACAAATATAAACGCACGCGTCGCGTGGTTAAGAAAAAATCATCATATTGCTTTTTTGAAATAGAAGAATCATTATCAAAATGAATGTGTCATTAAAAAAAATTAATTTATTTAATAATAACAAATGAATACATGTAAGTTCTCTGTAAGAAGTAAAACAATATTCAGAATTCTTTATTTCACCAAATGAGAAACAAGAGTAATCCTTGCCTCAGAAAAATTCTAATCCTGAATATTTTGCTAAGATAGCGTAGAACATGAAATGTTCAATAATACTATGAATCTGTTGAATTGTAATAAAAATTAGAATCCACGAAAATATCCGAAATCTGAAAAGCTGAACCCTGATATGCCGAATTTAATGAATCTGCATAGAGATATATAAAAATTCAAGAAAATCTGTTGAATCATATAAATTCTGAAAAGATACTACATCAGCATTCTATGAATGAACTGTTGTCTGAAAAATTTGAACCTGCTAAATCTACTGAAGTTTGAAAATACCTACGATCTATAAAAATTTAGATTCTAGAGAAACAAAAAGCAATCTATTTTAATTCTAGAAATGTATAAAAAAAAAAACCCAGAAATCGCTACAAAATCTTATGAAGAAACCGTAGTGTAAAGTAAAATCTTGCACGTTTTCATATTAATAAGTTTTACACAATCTACCTCCTTTATATGAACTATCAAAACTAAAAAAAAAAAAAAACACGAAAACTCTAGAAAATCTGTGAAACACTAAAAATTTATATAGTCAGTATTTTCCTATAAATCCATAAAATTACTGAAACTTGATCGACATTTGAGTTCTAGAATATCAATGTAAATTTACAAAAATTTTAGAAATTTACAAAAATTCTAAAAAATCTTTCAGTTTCATAAGTGCTAAAAAAAGCGAAAAATACTAGATATTTTTTCAAATACTCAAAAACTATGTGGACATGATTTTCTCAAAAAATTATAAAACTTTGAATTCTAGAGTATATAATTTTAGAAACCTATATACCAGAAATTTCTTTGAATTTTATACATATACTTAAAAAAATACGAAGAAGAAAAAAACAAACAAATATTACTGGACATCTGTGTAAAAGGTACTGTTCCCTGAAAAATCAATTAAAATACACAAAATTGTTGAAATTTTTAATACTATGGCATCAAATTCCAGAAATATTCAGGGTGTCTCAAAGTCACATATAAAAAAAAAAACATCTCGGATTCCTTATTTATTTTCAATTTGAAAAATCCTTTACCACTTTTTACAAAACTCAAAATTTTAAATGTTATTTGAGCCTAAAATTTAAACAATCTCGACAAGTGTGGGTCGAGTTCACAAACCAAAATCTACTAAAAATTTCCTTCCTATTTTTATGAGTCGAAAAGTCCTTTTCTATTTTTCACAAAGTTCAAAATCAAAAAAGATATTCAGGTGGCAAGTTTCAACTAATCAGATTTCTTAGACTTTAGACTCGAATATTTTTTTTGATTTTGAGTTTTGTGAAAAATGGAAAAGGATTTTTCGACTCAGAAAAATAAGAAGGAAATTTTGAGTTGAGTTTGGTTTGTGAATTCGCCCCCCACTTGTCGAGAGAGTGCAATTATTGTTTAAATTTTTGGTTTTATAAAAAGTGGTAAAGGACTTTTCGACTTGAAATAGAAGAAGGAATCCGAGATGTTTTTTTTTTATACGTGACTTTGGCACACCCTGTATGTATAAAGCTTTCCATAAAAATACTAGAAATTTATAAAAATGCAAGAAAATATTACAAAATGTTATGAAAAAACATGCCACAAAAAGTTTTAGAAATCTTTAAATACTATATTTGAATAAATTTATTGATTTTCAGAACTTTGATTCTTAGAGCATCGAATTCTAGAAAGCTATCTGAAAAATTCATTATACACATCAGAACATCCTTTAGGTATTATAAATACTAAACAATAATTATAAAAAACACCAAAAGTATGAAAAAAATGTTCAGAAACATTCCCTTATTTTTGTTCATTCGTGCTCGTGACATCTTAAAATCAAGGATTTTGAATTAGTTTGTTGATCATTGCAGCATCAATTCGTGACACGGCCACGCTCTCCCCAAGTCTTGATCGACTTGATCCAGAGGACGAAAGCCGCTGTGCGCGAGCTTGACAATCTCAATTATCGAAAAATGAAGAAAATCCTAATGATCGACTTTTGCGAGACGGAGAGCACGGTCGGAGATGCGGATGGTAAGCACAGAAAAATAGTTTATTGAAGCTCCAAGTGATCGTATCAGATATTTTTTCTTACATTTATTCCCCAGTAAACATTCGTGACCATGATGTCATGGTGTCATTCATGATATGATATCACGATGACGTACATATGCAGAAACACTGGTACGTCATCATGACATCATGATCACGAATGTTTATGGGTCTGAGCACTTTTTTGACCTTGTAAAGAAAATATTGAGCCCTGAGGGGTTAAAAATCCAAGTATCGTCATTGTTTTGAATATTAATGAGGAACGGCACCAAGCGCGTAGCATCAAGTCCATGTGTGTGTGTTGCCTTTGACAGACACTCCTGATGAACAAACAGGTGGCGATAGCAGCAAGAGCAATTCCATAACGTCGGAGCACTCGATCCATTCGATGGGCGTTTCGGCGAGCTCGCAAAGTTCCTCGACCAACAGCCTACCACTGCCAAACTCGGCCGACTCGAACGATTACCCGCTCGGCGCTGGCTCCGGCTCGGTCAGAAATCGCCACAAGATCACTTCCTCGTCCGCCGGTCTCACTGCCAATTTGCTCGAACACGGTGCCAATAATTTCGCAACCATCAGGACCACCACGATCGTTTCCAAGCAACACAACGAACACACTCAGCAGGAAATGCACGAACAAATGAGCGGATACAAGCGCATGAGGCGCGAACACCAAGGCGCTTTGGTAAACTTATATTTCGCATGCTATTTAGTAGTTCAGGACATTCTTCCAAAAAGAACCTAACCTCAAAAAAATTTGTTCGGGTTATTCAAATTATAAGTTCCTCAAGAGCTGCACCTAACCCAAAAACAATCCAAGAAAGCAGGCGGTCACTTTATAAGATGATTATTTTAGTTGTTTCAGGTTAGGTGCAGCTCTTTAGGAACTTATAATTTGAATAACCCGAACACATTTTTTTTGAGGTTAGGTTGTTTTTGGAGGAATGTCCTAAACTAGATAAATACCTTTCGTATTTTGTATTTAACAATGTCGCATTGAATGGTTTTGTTGATTAAAAGAGGAGTAGTGGAATGAAGATCATTTTCAGACACTGGGATAAGGAGATGATTTTTGTTGGATGATTGAAGGTAAAACTGGAGGAACGTTGCAAAATGGAAATGGAATCTCACAAACAGTTCCTAGACAAGGAATATGAATCGCTGTTGCAACAATTCAGCAAAGATTTGGAGAAGCTCCAGATAAGGCATCTTCAGGAACTCGAGCGTAAGCTGAAACAAAATCAAAACGCGGAGAAGAAGTTGCATAAAGAAATAACTGGTCGCCATGAAACGGATAGAAAGTCGCTCGAGGCTCAGCAGAAGAGAGAGTACAAGGTAAGTTGCAGGTTTTTTTGAGTTGGTCAAATTAAAGAAATATGCCCTTTTTGAAACCTCTGTTGATATTTCTTGATTTAGGGATACAAATGAGTTCTGAAACGAATCCTTCTAAAAATTTTAAATGGTTTCTGAATTTTGTTGGCAACAGGATCAGTGGTGATCATGGCAATTTTTCAAGTGAGGAGAGAGTCGTGGAAAAATCTATAGAAGAAATTGAATGAAATACCAGAAAATTTTAGAAAAACTTGAGAATATTAAAAATACTAGCAGTCTATGAAATACTGGAAACCTATGCAGACAATTTTTTTAAATATTAATAAAAATACTTTTAAAAAAACTTGGTCAACGATTTCTTAAGATTTATACAGAAATCGATTGTAAAATGGAAAATATAATTTGAATTCTATAGAAACCTATGTAGGTATCCAAAAAGTTTTTCGTATTTTTCAGTAAGTGAAAATCTGAGAATTTTCTAGAATCTTTATGGATTCTTATTTATATTTCTGAAATTGAAGCTCCAAAATATAAGGTGATTTGTACACTGCGATTTTTTAATAAGCAGTTGCTTAAAAATTCCTGTATTTTCTAGTTTTTTGGTACTATTAGTATTTTAATATTTTTTTCAATATTTATTAACATGAGATAATGAATTTCGTAGTATTTTTACTATAGTTTTCACAAATTGATACATTGTTATTGATTCTATACATTTTCGAAAAAATTCTATCTGCGTACGTAGATTTTCAGTAGTTATATAGTTTTTGTATATTTAGTATTACTTATTATTTTTAGTGTTTATCATATTCTGTAAGAATAACTAGAATTTTCGTCGATTTGAACAGATTATATATTATGTTATTAGAAAAAAGGAATATTATTCTTTATTATTGATACATTCATTATTATATATAGATTATATTTATATAAATTCTCATGGAGTTTCAGAATTGGATGCTCTATAATTCGTAGTTGTATAGGTTTTTAGTAATTTTTGAAATTTTTCAAAAATCATTACCTTCTAATTTTTAGTATTTTGAATATTTATCAGATTCTGTGAGACTTTTTCTCGTATGCATTTTAATAGATATCAGAATTTTTCATCGATTCAAATTATGTATACAGATTAATAAATTATTTATCATAATCATCAGTAGATTTATTAATATATGTAGATTATATTTATAAAAATATATTATATATTTCTAGATTTTGATGCTTCAACAATTGTATTTCAATAGATTTTTAGTAACTTTTTAGATTTTTCAAAAAAACATTTTCTTTTCCTAGTTTATTATGTTTGGAACATTTATCAGATTCTGTAAGAATGTTTCTGGTATGTATTTTTATAGATATCAGAATTTTTCATCGATTCATATTATGTTTACAGATTAATAAATTGTGTATCATATTCATCAATAGATTTATTAATATATGTACATGATATTCACATAAATTTTAATGGATTTTTAGAATTCGATGCTTAAAAATTCGTATTATTTAATAAATTTTCAATAATTTTTTATATTTCTCAGAAAACACTACCTTTATAGATTTCTAGTATTAAAAATATTCATCAGATTCTGTAAGAATTGCTAGTGCAATTATAGATTTTTAGAATTTTTATATACTGTTTTGATATTTTGTGTAGCCTATAAATTATTTTATTTGTATATTGAGTTTGAAATTTATATCAAACATACTATACTATAAAGTACGTATGTTGAGATATTCATTATTTTTAAAAACTATCGATAGATCAATTATTATGTATAGATTATATTACAGCATAAATGCATTATATTTTTGAATATAATTAGATTATATTGTACTCGAGAATTCAAAGTGTTGTACATTTTTTGTGATACAACAGATTTCAAAAAAAATTATATGCATATAGATTTTTGGTAATAATTGTTTTTATTTTTATTAGTTACTAGTTTTTTTTTGTATTTTTCAGCATTTATAAAATGTCGCAGGATTTTATAGTATTTTTATAAATTTTGAATTTTTTTAATGGATATCTATAAAAATTTTTAGAAATTGATACTCTAGAATTTGAAGTATTTTCACAAATTTTTCAAAAAAATATATTCTCATAGATTGATAGTATTTTATACCGTTGCACTTATTTTAGTATTTTCTGTATCTTTTCAGCATCATACGAATTGAGAATTTTTTCATTTTAGAATCAATTTCTGTAAAAATCTAAAGAATTCAATGCTCGAAGGTACAGTTGTATGATTTTTTTAAAAGTATTTTTATAAATATTCAGCAAAATTAGGTCTGCCAAGAATTTTGGTATTTTATAAACTGTTGGTATTTTTAGTTTTCTTCGTATTACTAGATTCTTCTGAAATTGTGTACTTCATGAAATGATCTAGTATTTTATAATGAATTTCTAGTAGTTTATTGTGTTTGTTGATAAATTTAAACGCAATTATTAATTAAGGGAAGGATTTTTTCAGAACTGCTTCGTATGCTTCCTAATTTTTACTTTTGGACATTCCAGTCTCCGAAAATGTTGAGAAATTGAAAAAATGTCAAGACGTTCGGATTGTTTGAAATTCAGTTACAACGAAATGAAATTAAAATTATCGCTAGGCTTACAAGGAGCGTTGGAAGAGGGAATTATCGCAAGACGAAGTGACGCCCAAGAGGCAGAGGGACGCGACTCTACAGAGCCAAAAGGACAATTTGCGACAAATGGAGGCTCAAGAGGAGCAACGACTCGCTCGGGGCCAACGTGAATACCTCGAACTCGAGATCCGCAAGTTCAGGAGAAAAAAGCTGCTCATTCTCAATAGCCTTGAACAGGAACTTCTTCGCGAGGTGAGCTGACGAATGTATATTCTTGAATTTTATAGAGTCAACATAAGACGACTTTTTCAAGTCTCATGTCACAGAAGATGGAATTATGGAACAAATGCTTTTGTATGAAGAGAAAATAACCTGGGTTGAATGATTGAATATTTGGTTAACCACTCAATCATTTTCATATGTTTTGAGCTCTGTTTTGGATGATTTTGCAATGATTTGTTTGATGGTGTTAGGAGTTGAACAAGAGGCAACAGCAGTTGGAGCAAGCTCACGCGATGCTGCTTCGACATCACGAGAAAACGCAGGAGCTCGAGTACAAGCAGCAGCGTGCAGTGCATGCATTGCGCGAGGAGCAGATCCATAAACAGCACTCCTCCGAGTTGGCCAACCAACACGAGTACATGCGACGTGCAGAAAGCGAATTGCGCAAGAGACATGCCACCGAATTGAAGCAGCAACCCAAAAGTCTCAAGGTGAGGAAAATCAAGTTGGAGGAAAATGATTTTGTTAGGTTAGATTTTAATTTAAATCGAAAATCTAGATTGAAAAAGAAGAGTATGATTCAAATCTTGGAAATTGAAACACATCTAGGGATGGGGTATATCGCAATATCGATATTCAACTTCTCGGTTGAATTGAATAATTTTCTTTTGTTTGGATTACAGCAAAAGGAGATGCAAATAAGAAAGCAATTCCGGGAGACGTGTAAGATACAAACGCGGCAATACAAAGCGCTGAAGGCGCAGATACTGCAGACGACGCCCAAAGACGAGCAAAAGGCGGTCATAAAGAAATTGAAAGAGGAACAGAGGCGGAAGTTGGCGTTGCTGGGTGACCAGTATGAGCAGAGCATCGCCGAGATGCTCCAGAAACAGAGCATTCGTTTGGACGAGTCGCAGGAAGTCGAGTGCCAGCAAGTCAAGGTTCGACATACATTTAGTACATTTTTCATTAGTTTATTGTAACCTGGTAATAAGAGCAAATAAGTCATTTGGTTAGAAGGATGAAAATTCGTAATATTTAGCTTATGTCACAAATCACAAAATCATGAGAATAAGCGAACATCACAAAACTTCACAGAATCACAGATTTCACAAATTACTATGAGTCACAAAAAGTTCCAAGCTAGTTACAAATTACAAAATATAAAAAAGTCACAAAATGTCACAATGGCACAAAAATCACAAAATGTCACAAATAATCATGATACTCATCATAATTATCTAGTTACTCATCCTCAGAAACAAATTATATTCATATAATTTATTATATAAATAAACTAGGGGGGCGACCAACCCCCATGTAGTATTTGACTAATTGCAAGGTATAGTTTTTTATTCAAAAAAATTTTTCATGAAAAGTTGCAAATTGTGAAACTTCTTATATTCTGCCATAGTACCACTTTTGGACATGAGAAGTTTTTCAAAGTGGAACTTCTTACGTACACTTCTCGGCTAAGTCGGGAGAGCGGAATTTTCTTTCCTACGTAATAAAAAAACTTGATCCCTCCGCTGCCTCCACCGGCGTGTCAGCCGATGCTCCTCGACTAAGCCGAGAAGCATACATAAGAAGTCGCACATTGTTGAATTTCTTATGTTCTGCCATAGTACCACTATAGTACATAAGAAGTTTCACAATGTGCGACTTCTTATGTACGCTTCTCG
This sequence comes from Platygaster robiniae, assembly GCA_028476575.1. NCBI lineage: Eukaryota > Metazoa > Arthropoda > Insecta > Hymenoptera > Platygastridae > Platygaster > Platygaster robiniae. Next base: position 2,750,822 of record CM052022.1, read on the forward strand.
ACTTAGCCGAGAAGTCTGTTAACACGGTAGCTCGGAGGCCCGAAGTCTTTTTCCGACAAAAAAAGTGTAGTAGAAGCATACATAAGAAGTTTCACAAAGTGCGACTTTCTATGTATGCTTCTCGGCTTAGTCGAGGAGCTTCGGCTGACATGCACCGACGAAGTTTTTTTTTTATAATATAGAGAGATATATATTAATATATCTCGATTATATTATCTATTTTATGTAATCTTGGTGATCCCATCTTGGTCATTTCACCTCGATTGTCTTATGTTTGTATCTTTTCTCGCTTACCTTATACATATTGTTATCTCATCTTAATTATCTCATTTCGTTATTTTTTATGGAATATCTTATCTTGTTATCTCGTCCTAATAATTCACGGGTTTGGTTGAGTTCGGTATGCTTCGGTAACACTCGAGATTGGTCGGGTTCAGTCGGCCACCACGAACATTCTAGACAGTTCCCAAGTAGATATGAAGCAATACGAACTTTGCCAAAGAGAAATCTCATATTGTTATCTTATGTCGATTATCTTGTCTTGTCATCTTATCTCGATTATCTGAAAGTCCAGTTGACTGAATCTGCGACAGCGGGAGGGGGTATAGTTATTTTATAATATAGAGACAGATCTAAATTATGTAATCTTGATGATCTCATCTTGGTCATTTCATCTCGATTATCTTATGTTTGTATCTTTTATAGAATATCTTATTTTGTTATCTCATCTTTATAATTCAGTATGCTTCGGTAACACTCAAGATTGATCGGGTTAGGTCAGCTGTCACAGACATTCTCGACAGTTCCCGAGTAGATACGAAGCAATACGAAGTTTGCCAAAGAGAAATCTTATATTGTTATCTTATGTCAATTATCTTATCTTGTTATCTTATCTCGATTATCTGACAGTCCAGTTGACTGAATCTGCGACAGCGGGAGGGGGTATAGTTATTTTATAATATAGAGACAGATCTAAATTATGTAATCTTGATGATCTCATCTTGGTCATTTCATCTCGATTATCTTATGTTTGTATCTTTTATAGAATATCTTATTTTGTTATCTCATCTTTATAATTCAGTATGCTTCGGTAACACTCAAGATTGATCGGGTTAGGTCAGCTGTCACAGACATTTCCGGCAGTTCCCGAGTAGATACGAAGCAATACGAAGTTTGCCAAAGAGAAATCTTATATTGTTATCTTATCTCGATCATCTGAAAGTTCAGTTGACTGAATGTGCGACAGGGGCGGGGGGGGGGGGGTAAAGTTTTTTCATAATGTAGGCGGATTATTAACATAATTAATTATACATATAACTGTTATAAATTATATGAGTTTCCTAATTTTATCGGTTTGATAATTTTTGATTTTTTCATGTTCCCTACAGGAGAGGCTGAATTACGAGCTGGAAATCCTGATGGCTTACCAATCAAAAAATAAAATGCAAGCGGAGGCTCAAAGAAATCGGGAACGGCGCGAACTGGAAGATCGCGTCTCTGTCAGGCGGGCTCTTCTCGAACAGAAAATGGAAATGGAAACGCAGGAGTTCTTGCAAGAGCGAAGCGAGAGAATAAGATTGTTGCACGAAAAACATGAACGCGAGTTGCAACAGTTTGACGAGGAAAGCGCGAGGAGCGGTTTCAGGTGAAAAATTTTGAAATTTTCTTTTGGGCCAGTTTAAGGGACGTCGAGATGTAATTTTTCATGGGGCAAATTTTAACGTCAAAAAGGTTAATTTAATTTATTACATTTTATGTTGATACATGTAATTTAATAAAAGTACAAGATAAACTAGAAATATATGAAAATCCTAGAAAATTCTACAAAACTTTATTAATATAAAAATACATTGAAACCTGTAGCAGTTGCAACGTCCCTGGCCAATTTTTGAATATTTCACAGCGATTTGGGGAAAAAACTAATGTGAAACTCGTTTGTATTTCAGCGCTTTGGCGATCGCCGAAGCTTCCAAGGAGTCTTACCCAGACGACGAGAGCCTCAGTGGTTCCATGTTGAGCCTGGCTCACAGCAATAGCTCTACGTCATTTCCTCCTAATAGCCTTTAATCTTGAATTGTCGCATAGTAGATCAAGATATGAGCTACGTTGTTTCTCTCTCTCTCTATTATTTCCGTCAATAGGGAAAACAAAAAATAATAATAATAATAAAAAATAACGCATTATAAGCCACCCAACAAATCGGGCTTCAACTTTGTAAACCTGGTGATTGATTCGTGTTGTATTTATTGAAATCGTTACGCAGCATTATTATAATCAAATTTTATCGACAAAGTGCGTTATCGAAATGTCACTACATTACCCGGGCAAAAGAAACAGTATATCTAAAACATGATTTTATTTTCTAGTTTTAACTCATTGTATTTTTATATACGTACGAATATTATTTATGTTAATGCAAAAAAAGGCACGAGATCTGGTTAATAGATAATTTTTTTCTTTCTTTTCGTCCCGTTGAAATCGTTTTTTTCTACGAGTGGAGGTTTCGAAACGAGATTAGCCATTTATTCGAAACGACAAATGATCTCTGTGTTGTGAATTTGACCCTTTGTTTTTTTCATACAACGCGATTTGCGCTAACGAATGTTTCTACAATGTTCTTTTGAAAAAAAAAAAGGAATGAGCATCAGGCGTCAGCATGGGAAAGGGTCTGCAAAACCAAAAAATGGCAAGTAATACGATGGCGCTTTTTTTTTTAAAATAACTTTTCAATTTGACCCAAGGCATGAGGCAGCGCCTGAAAAAGGAAAGCAAAAAATAAACATAATAATAATTGTAATGATGATAAACATGACGAATGTAAATGTATCCACTTTTAAGGCTCGAGCGCCAAGCCACAATAGACCGAGTGTATTTTTACAATTTTTACACTTGCGAAAACAAAAAGGATACACTTTTTGTAAAACCTGTAGCATCGCCAAATATCTTGTCTACTAGCTAGCTAAATTAACAGTTTTTCAATATTCATACGGAGGGTAGAAAATGCAGTTCGGAGGAGCATCGAGTGGTTGGTACAGGGTGTCTGGCTGACTAGGAAATTAGGGAAAATTGCGAAAGTAATTGAATTTTAGTGAAAAACGTGTCTCGGTATTGTCAAGTTTTCAGGGTTGATAAAATTGGGTACATATTTTCGAAAAGAATCCTTCACGAAATTTGAAATGGTGTCTGAATTTTGTAAGAAAAAACTATAAAAATACTAGCAGTCTATGGAATACTGAAATCTTATGCAGAGATAATTTTTTCAAATATTTATGAAAATTTAAGAAAAGTATAAAGTTTTCCATCCTTGAACATTGCATTCTATAAATCTATATAGAAATCTATTATAATATGGTAAAACTCTCCAATTTTATCGATAATCAAAATGCAAAAATTATTATAAGAACTAGAAAGCTGTAAAATATTATAAATCTATGAGGACATCGTTTTCTGAAAAATCTATAAAAATACTGGAAAAATTTACAAAATTTTATATGTAATAAAAAATGCGGAAGTCGCAACGGAATTTTTTATTTTTACATTAATAAAAAAAATTTATTAATGTGAAAATGTAAAATCTACTTATTTGAATGTATAATAGTACTTTTCGTATCCAGGGGCAGAAACGAGTGTTTTTACGAGTGCAACTCACATTTCTTTAAATTTTGAGAACATAATTATCTAGGATTTGAAATTTTATAGATTAGTATTTTGATAGATTTAGTTTTAAGAAAATACAATCTACATAGATTCATAATATTTCATTGATTATTCATATCGTTGGTATTTTTTATGGAGTTTTTTTTATAGATTTCTGGTATTAATGCTCCCGAATATTAAAATTATTATTCTATGCAATTGATCAATAAACAGTAGCTTCAAATTTCATGTATTTTATAATTTTCTTGGACTGTTAGTATTTTTTATGTTTACTCAGTTCTCATCTAATAAAACTTGTTCAATTTCGTGATATTAAAGGTATTACTATATAGTTTTCTAAAGTTCAATGCTTTGTAATTAAAATGTTCATAGATTATTATTAATTTTATAGAATTTCGAGAGAATTATGTTCACATATATTTTCAGTGTTTACAAAAGTTTTTGTATTTTAAGTATTTTTTTAGATTCTTCAAAAATATATTTCTAGTGTTATAAAAAATTGTAGTACTTTTAAAAAGTGTATTAAATTTTATTACTTTCATAATTTACTAGTATTTTATTAGATCGCATGATAAATTTAAAGATCAGTAGAAAAATTTAGACACAAATTTAAATTTCGAAATAGATTCGTTTCGGAATCGATTTACATCCTCAAAAAGGAAAAATAAGGACATTGAATTTTCAAAATATTCTTTTCGATGGTGGTACATACATTGTTTCATCTTCCCTCAAGAAAATTGATATTTCATTTTTTATATGTCAAAATCCACATCTAAGTGCATGTATAATTCACTTGAAAATCGGTATGTTCAGTAGCTCTAGTCACGTGAAAAATTCTAAGGTTCAAATAATCAACAAATTTTTTTACCAGTTTTCATTAATTAAAAATAGCCTGGTAGCTGGACACCTTGTTAATGTATCATAATAGAGCCCGATAATTATAAATACATTAGCGCAATTTGATGTTCGGATAAATTGCGTGCACAGACTTGTTTGTTCGATTCTCAATGTATGATTTTTAGCTACTTGTTATATTCTAGTATGGGATGAATGTCGTCAACTTATTGTATCGATGATCAAAGTGTTAAGTTTCTCAATAAAGAGTAATTTTTATAACATGAAAAATTCTTGAAGGAGTTTGCAAGAGAGAGTGAGACATAATGAGAGAGTGCGTGTTTGGGTGATTCGATGTGCGAGTGAAATGCCTGCTCCTCTTTATTTTCAAAATGTGGAGTTCAATTTTTGTGAATAGGTAATTATGAATTATGGTTATTAAGGACACGCAAGTCTGCTGTGGAAAATGAATTTGCAATTCGGGACGATTGCTGGTATAGAATCGAAAAGCTTCTTTGATATGTATAATTTCACTGACGGCAAAAGATGCGAAAACCAAAAAATTTATATTTTATTGCAATTATATATATATATACTTGTATTATATATATAATTGAATGATATATATATTTGAATGATAAAATCATCGTACAATAAATTTCTTTGTTTGTAAAGCGTGCAGTGTTTTTTTATTTCTTTGCAAAAATATATAACGGAGTGAAAATTCCATTCCCTACGCAGATAAAACTAAAATTGTATCATTGATGTTCCTCATCTTATTTTTAGTTGAACACCACGTCAAAACTCTTGCGACAACCTGAGAATATTCATCAACTCGTCAGCAATTGCATGATAATGATGAAACAAGTTGTATATTTCACAAACTATTTATTCAATCATCAATATATTCTGATTTATCCAATTTTTGCGATTGTTGAAAGGTCTTACACCTATGGAGATTAAAAATAGATTACAATAATGAAGCTCCAAACAATTTCTACATTTATTCCTTTTTAGGTTCCTGCGATTGTTGTTTGATTCGGTAGTCGGACAAAGCAGCTTTGATTGCATCCTCAGCAAGCACTGCGTGATAAAAATATCCATTAGGATTGTGAAACTTGAAAAAAGATGCGTAAATTAATTATTGGAGTTTGAACACTCATTTCTTTTTTTTTTTCAATAATTTTTTACAGCGAAATATCTGTGATTCATTGATGAAAAGTTTTGTACGATTTTCAATCTTTAACTTGAAAACAAAATTTGCAATCCTTACTAGAACAGTGAAGCTTGACTGGAGGTAAGCACAATTCTTTGGCTATATCCGTGTTTTTCAATTTCAGAGCCTCGTCCACCTGAAAAAACCAAAATCAATGAATAAATTAACAGACTTGATGATTGAGAATTTCATACAAAATAGACATTACCGTTTTGCCTTTGACCCATTCAGTAGCGAGAGAACTGGAGGCGATGGCTGAGCCACAGCCGAACGTTTTGAATTTAGCATCCATGATTTTGCCATTTTCATCAACTCGAATTTGTAGTTTCATGACGTCCCCACAAGCTGGTGCACCCACCAGGCCAGTGCCCACATTTTTGTCGTCTTTGTCCAGAGAGCCCACATTCCTTGGGTTCTCATAGTGATCCAAAACCTGATGTACCAAAATCAAATCGCTCATTTTTTCCGACTAGTCGTATGTGATTTATTTTGTTATTGATTATATTCAGAGTGATTTTTGTGTGAATAGTCCAGAATATTTAAAACAAAGTCTCATGAATAGTATTTTTGAGGGCATACACAGGTTGAAATTTCATTAAGAACCTTTCTATTTTTTTTATTAATTACAGAATTTCCAAAAATAATGGGAATTGTTTTTGAACATTGACATGTATGGAAAAATATATTTTTCTGAAAATAACATTATAAAATTATATAATTTACATGATATACAAACATGATTTTTTATTTTATAATACAAATGCACTCAAATTTGTATCTTCATAGAAATATAATATAAAGAAATTTATTTATACCCATACATTGTCATACTTAAATTTCATTATAAATAAATATCATGCATACATATTTAAATGAATCGAATGAAATGAGTTGTTTGAAGAAAAAATAATATTAAAAAATATTTATATAAATATTTTCCAAAAATAGGTATACCTTAAGCATTTATTAAAATGCACCCTACTATTTATTGTATAAATTTTAGCAACTTCTCATATTTGATAATCAAATATTAGTATTTATATTTATAGTATAAATACATAGTCAATAAGATCATTGTTTGGTAATTATTATAAAATTAAATTTATAATATTAGAGGCTTGCATCAAAACTATTCATAGATGCACATAATTATATACATTTATAAATTCATATAATTACATAATGTACAAATATTAATAAGCAATATAAAATAATAATAAAAGAAAATCAAAACTTTGGTAATTTTGGTTTCCCAATTAAACAATAATTGACTTTTCCTGATCAAACCACGTGTAACAACGTGGTTACCACGGAGTAAAGCCTGCTGGGACAGCTAGTACAATATGAAATACATTAATTATAGTAAAAAAGAAATTCAAAAACAGTGAGTATTAATGAATCGAAATAATTGAAAAATTGCGGCATATGCGTAATTTGTTGAAATTTTTAAGGAATTGCAAGGGCGCTCGAAAAATTTCTCAGAAATTTTCTCAAAACTAGTTCAGACTTTCAATAACTTTAGTGAATCCTCAAAAAATTATCAAGTGAATTTGAAAACTATAAAAACCACAATGTTATATGTATAAAAAAATAATGACTATTAAAAATTATCATTTAATCACCATAAAATATTAGTTTTCACACTTTTTTTGAAAATGACCTTAAAAAATTTTCTGAATATTCTAAAATGATCTATTTTCAATGCAGATTAGGAATCTCTTTGTGCCCAACTGAAATGAAAACAATTTACGAAATAGTAAGTGATACCTTGAAATAATAAAACATGACAATATGATACCGTATAAAAAACAGTATATTTATTTTATATTTTAATAAATAATACTATAATAAGACTGATTTTATATTTATTATATATGTTATGGATATAAATACAATAATAAAATGTATAACAATAAGTATATGGTAAGTATAAAAAATAACATTTTCTATTATGCAAAAATATATTACATATCAATTTATAATTTTTAATATTGCAACATACTTGTATAGAAGCACAATATAATATAATATTCTCACATTTATCATATTATAAAAATGAGTACCATTCGATAAAATATATATGAAATGCATAGTAAAAATTTTATACATTATCATATTATTATATATATGAACTGATCATTTTTTAAGCTTATACTGTGTAATAGTTTGACATATATAATTAAATACTTTTATATTTATTATATGGTAGTAAATGTACAAATTAAATAATTATCATTATCATAGAGTAATAATAAAATATATTAACATACATAATTACATATGACAAATCACTTTTTATTATATGTAAAATTTTACATACTTTATGATATGTATTATTCAGATTACACATTATAATTGATAAAGTGGTATAATATATTTTCTATTTTTCAATGACTATAGTAATGAAAAATTTATGACAATAATGCATAATAAGTAATAATAAACATCAATATAAATAATAATAAACAATTTGTAATAAATACTTTACCAAAAAAATTATTTATAATAAACATCGAGAGCTTAATACTGTGTCTGCTTTTAACAATAAAATTTTTTATCATTTTGATAAATAAATTATTTATAATCTCCTCCAAAAATAAGGCTCCTATTTCTATACATTTCGAAAACTGTCAAGAGCTGTTTTTAGCAAAAATAGTAAAACTATACTTCCAATCATGGCAACGTTATTAGTTATAAAAATTTGCAAAAACGAAAAAATAACTCAATAAGAACAATGTTATTCTATCGACAATATAAGTTTACTCATTTATCTGTCATTGCCGGTAAAAGTATCAAAATGTTTATGAAGATTTTGCATAAACAATACTTACATTGGGATGGTAAAATGCACATTGTTTGTTAACGGCAAAAGGGTTTTTCACGACCGCCAGGGCCTCCAGCGACAAAAAACGTCTCATAATTGTAGCCATTTTAATTATCCCTGAAAAATTAATTATGTATCAGAGTAGCGATGGCAATTTTTGCGATCCAAAATGTTATTTTTGGATGACAAGTACCGTGTTTCTCGGGAAACTACTCTTAAATCACTGATGATCACTGGTATCACGCGGCAACGCTATACAAAACAAATAAATGCGCAGTTAGCAATTCCACTTACGTCAATAATAACAACACATATGATCTTAGCTGCGCAGTCGGTTCGTGAGTACATAAGTGGCAAATTTGAGTCTAGTATGCAGTGTTGCCAGATACTGAGTGTTTTTTTTTTTCCTCGAATCTGGCAACACTGTGTTTAGTATACGTTTTTTTTAAGATTTTAACGTCAACTAAATTCAATTGAGTTTAACTCGCACACAAATTTTAATGGTGAAAAAAGTGCGCAAATTGAATTTTAGTCCGATATTCGGAGTTTTGGAAAACATCCCCTGTACAATTTACATTTGAGTCAGTAGTATCGGTGAGTCCAGGTGAGTCGTGGGTCCGCTGTGCTACGGTCCGCCATTTTAAATTACAGCAGGCAGAGAGTTGCAGACCGTTGGTACATTCAGCACATTCAGCACATTCACTCATTTGGCATCGTTTGGTCTAATTTGGGGTCTGATTTGGACCACTTCACTGCCCAGCAATCTCATTTTTGATTACAGTGTTTTGTTGAATTCAATTTATTGTGAAAAGTGTAATGAAAATGGCAGAAAAAATAGAAATGTCTCTCGATGATATAATTAAACAAACGAAAGGAGGCAGAAATCGGGGTACTGTGAGAAGAGGCCGTGGAGGAACCGGTGGAACGGTGCGTCGTGGAGCTCGTGGCGGTGGCGGCCAGAGACCTGGAGGCGTTATGCGAGGTCGCAATCGAGGAGGGATTACACGAAATTCCCTGTCCTACACAAGGGTAAGCAAAAATTTTGACGATCTCGTCTACGTTTGCGATGACGAAAATGGCTGAAACGGCTCAGCGCCTTCCGGCATATTCATTGGCTTGTGTTCGTACATATGACGTCATTTTTGTGGTTCCTGTTATTATTTTGTTATCTGCAGAAATCGAAATTTTCCTATTGATTTTTGACAATTTCATGGGAGATACCGCAATTTTTGAATGTGGAAAATATTAGCTTATATACCTTGTTTTTCATCAATGAAACTTATAAAGTCAAATCAGCAATTTGACAATTTGATGTTTAAGACGATTCAGAAGCAAATGTGTATATATTTTTTTATGCTGCATACTTGCATGGATATAATGTATTTTTTTTTATATCATTCGATGTATTATTATTATTATTATTATTATTATTATTTTTGATACTCATTAATCGTAAAATATGTAAATAATTAATTTGATGTATGATTATATAGTTTTTTATACAGCTCTGAATTTTATTCTTATTCGTACTGAATCCAAATTTTAATTTGAAATAAGTATGGTAGTATAATAAATACCAAGGTTAAAAATATAAATGAAAAAAGTAAGAAATCTTTAAATCCGTTGTAATATTTATCATTGAAATTAATAAATTTTGAATTTTGATATAATCAGCTTACTGTATAATTGATAAATTAAAATTAGAAGAACGTAGTCCTAATGTTGAAAAAGAGGTCAAAATATACCGAGTTAGTCGAATCTGAGATTGGAGTTTGTTCAAATAGCACATAACGTAAATAAAATAAGAGGAAAAAAATTGTTCAAAATAAGTATTACGGAGATAGAAATAGAAAAAAATATTCTTAAATAGCAGATTATTTAAGTTCCTAGTTGAATGATCTATGAAATTAATTGGTAAATCATACAGTTAACTTTTTCAGCCCTTTTTAAAACGTACAAAATAAAATATGTCTTCAAGAACCAAAAAATCATTCAAAATTGATGAAAAATATATATACAACTAATAAGTTACTATAAAAATTATGGATTTTATAATTGTTCCATGAGATTTTTTTGAAACAAAATTCTATTTAAGACAAATTAAATTATAACTTTGTGTCGAAAAACCAAATTGATTGCATTTTTAGGAGCTATAATTTCAACATAGAGAATTTGAAATTCGACGATTTCTAAATTGAATACCTAATTCAAAAATTTGTGAATAGCTGAAAATTTCATATTTTATATTCAAAAATCAATTGTCTATGGAGGGTTATTATGATTTTCAATCGAGTCAACCGGTCGATCGAAAATCATAATAACCCTCTGTAGAAATATGTCTTCAAAAATAGCATTACCACTTTCGAAAAAATATTTCTCCCTTTTTTGTTGCAGATTTGTTATGCAAACAAATTTGTGGCTCTTCAGTTTTTTTTTTTACTAGAGGGTAGTAATGCTAACTTGAAAGTAAAGTTAGCATCACTACTTTTGAAAAATAATGAATTTTCAAAAATTGCAAAAATAGTGTCTTAAACTTATATGAGGAATTCATGATTTTTGGATGACCTGCTGACTTCAGGACACTATATATAATTGTAGAAATGATTTTAGAAATTCAATCAGATAATTTCTAAATTTTTGTATTTTAATGTGTATTTCAAGACCCAACTTGAATTCATAATTTAAGGGGGGAATACCAATTAGATAGAAAAAACGGTCACTTGGCTTCGAGCGAGGATAGCAAAAAAAACTATCAATGCTAGTAATCTTTAAATTGTTTAGGTATGCAGTATGTTATGTTTACAACAATATAAAAAAAATTTTGTTCCAAAATTCGCATCTAGCCTGTAGTTACAAGCGTGCAAAAAAAGAGTCTGCAAATTTGCGGTGTGACAGATAGGGCCTCAAGAAATTTTTCTATAGCAAAAAAGTGTGAATAAAATAGTTTTGTTATGACATATACTTGCCCTTGACGTTTTCAGATTTTGCAAAAAAAAAATTTTTTCGTTAATAAACATAAATAATCATTTTACTAATTGTTTTGTTTTTGATTTGCAAACTTTTATGGAAAAACAAAGCACTTTTTGCAAAAAAATCATTCGTCAAGGGCAGCATATTTGTTTCCTCTGTAATTGGCGAAAAAAATTATGCAAATTAGTTCAACCGTAGATTTGCAATTTGTCACACCGCAAATTTGGGGTACTCTTTTTATTGCGACTCTAACTAGAAAGTAAATGCGATTTTTGGGAAAATTTTTTTCTATATTGTTAGTTAATATAACACACAACCTACCTACAAAATTTTACATTACGCGTAATAATAGTTTTTTCTCTATCCACGTCCAAAGTCAAGTGACTTTTTTTTCATTTAATTGGTATTCCCCCCTCAAATCAGCATACCTGAAGGGATGAAACATTTTGAGTTGAAAATTTTGTTTCTCTTCTATAAGAATAGCGATCCTAATGATAAAAACAATATTTCTAGAAAAATTCTTTTTGGTAGCTGTTTTTAACATTTGCTTGATAAAACTGGGTATCTTTATTATGAAAAAACTCATAGTTGTATGCTTGATAAAGCTTATAATGGAAGGCACATTTGTTTAAAGTTTTTCTAATGATAAGTTCCTATTCTTTCGCAAATTTCTCACTTGAGTATATCAAAAGATATGGAGTATGAAGAATCTATTCGAATGTCATTTAGAAAACTGTCTGTGCCGTGAATTTCATAAAAAAGTTATATAATTCAGGAAATTCAAAAAATAATATATTAGTTTGAATACGTTGTAATATGACTATTTGAATTCACATAAATTGAAACACCTTTTGATTAGAGTATCGAAAGTTATTCATATTCATTTATGAGTTGAATAAAGACATTTTTAGGGTGTTACTAAATTTTTAGAAAATATAGATTTCGAGAAGTTTCTGAAACAAATTGGAATTAGAACAACTGGAATTTGATTGTAACAACAAACTCGATGTTCCCCAAAAACTATTCGACATAGTTCACATCATAATGAAAAATAAAAAAATTCTTTTTTTTTTTATTTTTGTTTAAAAGAAGAAAGAAATGTCACTTTTGTCTGATGAAATCTGTTACTTATTTCCAAAAATTAACGAATAATTGACAAAATATCAATTGAAATCATGAGCCTGTTACGATACAATTCATTCCATAAATTATTATAATAGATTTATGACAAAAATGACCGAGTTCAGTTATTTTTTGTATTAAAAGTAGTTTTAATGATACATAAATCCCATCTCTAAAAACTTGTGAATGAAGTTCTTTCACTTTATTTTAATCTAAGTTTATGTTTTTTGTTTGAAGCATAATTCTATACATAGAAAATCTGACTAAGTATCAATAATAAAAAATACTAAAAATACTAAAGATACTAGAAATTGATGAGAATACTGTGTGTGAAAAATGTATTGAAATACTTAAAATTTTAGATTTCAAAGTATCAAATTCATAAAATCTGTTTGGAGTTTCGAAAAATATTCATTGTTTTGAAAAAACTCAAAAAATCCTACTCAATTTCAATTGTACAGAATAATATGAAAAATGCTTAAAATCAATAAAATACCAATAATCTATGTCAATATCATCCCTGACTTCTCCCAAATAATAAATATTTTTTGCATTTTCAGGGAGACGTCAACAGTGCCTGGAAACACGATATGTTTGATGGAGTGAAGAAAGTCGGCCGTGGTGTGATAGGATCAATTGGGACCACAAAACTATTGGTCTCGAACCTCGACTTTGGAGTTTCAGACTCTGATATACAAGTAAATATCGCTGACAATGCAATTTTACATTCTGGAATTGTCAAATTTAGGCACACATTTCAAGGCCAGGGAAAAGCTAGTTGCGAATCAATAAACATTACGATTTTACAATTACAGGAATTGTTCAGTGAATTTGGACCGTTGAAAAATGCATCTGTTCACTACGATAGATCTGGTCGTTCTTTGGGATCCGCAGATGTCATTTTTGAGAGACGCGCCGATGCTATCAAAGCCATGAAGCAATATAATGGAGTTCCTCTTGATGGTAAGATTTTGGCAATTTTCGATTGTGAAATAAAGTATAGGATTTTTCTTATTTATGAAAATGATAAAGAGATAATGAGTGATGTAACTTGAAGAGAAAAAAATTACAAACTAGTTTGAAATTCCATCCACTTGTTATTCTCAATCCTCGAATTCTTAATTTGTTTTCTTGATTCAAATTTTATGTTTCTAGGTCGTGAGATGAACATACAAGTCGCAACTTCTGAACTCCCAGTTACACCTTCAATCAGAGGAAGCTCAAGGCTCCCAGGGCCATTTGGCAGGCAGCAACAAACACAGCGTTTCAGAGGGGGAGCACGAGGAAATGGTAAATATTTTAGAAGCCCTTGTATCGTTACAACAATTGCTACATATTAGAAACCATTGAAAAGTCTCTAGCAAAAAGTATTGTAAATAAATGTGTTCCTGAAATTCCAAACATTTTAGAATTAATGATTTAAATTCAATGAATACTATCCATTACTATTTTTTACTTTTTTCTTTGCTGGAATTTTAGAAGAAACGTTCTTTCGTTTTTGTTTATTTCTTAAACGTTTGAAATCTTGTTATTGATTTCAGCTCCAATCAATAACAAAGGTCGTGGCGGCAGTGCTGGTAGACGTGGAGGTGGACGAGGAGGCCGTAACACAACGAAAACCCCGACCGCTGAAGAGCTGGACGCAGAATTGGAAGCGTATGTGAAAGAAGTCAAGTAACGCATTTTTGAGCAACATGAAAAATATTATTAGCGATTGGTGGAACACTTGACAAAGTACATTTTGTTTTTCTCAGTATCTCTTTTAGTTTGTGAAACGTAAGTTAAAAGAGAGAATGATTTTTAGTTCAAGAAAATTTTTTTGTGTTTGTATGGTATATGCGAGAAAACAAAAACTCATTGTACAATTATTGTTAAGATTCAGTAAATATACACCATTTTGCCATGTATATCATTGCTTATGGCGGTTATCATTTAATTCATTTCATTATGAATGCACGTCGTAAGGGCGAATGTATTTGTCGTTATACAAAAAGAAAATAAAATTATATCTTATTATTCATGCTTAAATTGCTGTGATCAAGATTCACATTTCTTATGGTTTATTGAGGACTTTGAAAATATGGTCAATTCAGGTATTTTTATAGATTGAATTTGTTCCAACAGACTTTGAAAGAACATGAAGATAATTTTTTGTGAAGTTTTTATTTTGCGTTTGAAAAAAGTCTGAACATTTTAGAAACTGAATTTGTTTTTCATGCCTTATTTTTCGTTTGAAATTTGTAATTGGCTTTTTGGTTAGAGGTTCTTCAAAATCTGTTAGGAATTTTTGTAACATAGACTGAAGCAATGTAAAGTTTTCCATTTCGCATTGAAGAGTTGGTGTCACATATTTTTGCGTGAAGTACCACAACTTAGTTTGTACTTTTGATAGGTCATTTAATGGCGTTTTATAAATGGTAACAAAATGAAACAGCGAAAATTTTCATATGATTATTTTGCGTATTTTACAAAGCGTACTTACAAGAACCTTTAACAAGGCTGTGAGAAAAACATTTGGAAAGCGCAAAACGTTGAATTGTGCAAAAATTGCAACTTTTCCCTACTTGTTTTGGAAAAAGTACTTTGATCAAGAACCAAAGGTGACAAAGGCCATGGGAAATATGAAAGCCGATTCAATAAACAAATTGCAGTTGAACCTTCGTTGATTTTTTTTACCTTCACCCCTTGTGGATTTTGGAATACAAAATTAAGAAAACGTCATTTTCTTTTTCATCTGTTTTAATTTCAGCGCTTCACGTTATTCTGTACACGTGTGTAAAAATATGTGCCAAGGTTTTGATTCGACAATACTGTCAATAAAAATTTACATCCAACTTAGAAAAAAAAAAAAAAAACAAAAAAATAGTGGCGAAGGAAACACATTAAAAACGGCATCTTTTCCTATTTTTCGGTTAACGCTACTTCGAATGCGCTCATCTAATCACTATGTTACAAGATCAGTCATCGTTTCTTTTTTTAAATAATAAATTTACTATGAAAATTAATTTAGTTCAACAATATGGGATGCATAATCCTCATGAGGCTTTAAATTAAAACATAACATACAAAATTAAAACACGGTAAAATTTCGAGAGGTTCGTTTTACAATCTTTTCAGCGTTCTTTTCTTGTCCTTAAGGATTTTTTTCTTCTCTGCTGCCAATTTTTTGTCACCAGCGTGCTTTTTTGGTTGCGGCCCTCCAACTTCAGAGGACGAACAAGTTTCAAGGCCAGCCTTAGTGCCTTTTCCAGCACCCTGAAAAAATCAATTTTCAAAATGTTACAAAAAATAAATCAAGTGGATTTTGGCACACCATTTGCATATTACAAAAACAACTTGTAATTCAAGTATTGGAATAATTAAAATAATTGTAAAACTACTTGTTTACAAATGTAAATTTAAGTGGGAAATCATAATCTTCAAGTTGCAATATATCGAAACTCGAAGCACTCAAGTTTTCTGTCAATGTTTTCCAATTTCACAGCTCATTCACCTGCGCGTGAACTTCCGTCATCATTTTTGCCCGGGCTGAGTAGTCATCGTATCTCTCCAAAAGCAATTTTCCGGCTTCTTCGTTCAATGCAGATTCAGCGTTTGGAACTATGAGGAGACATTTAATAGTCTGTAAAAAATTAAAATTATCATTCGACTCGTACCAATATTTACCATTTAAAAAAGAGAAATACTCATTATTTACCATAAGAATATTTTGTTGATTTATGTCGTTTTCAATGATATTCACCCAAAATATCAAAATCACACATTTTTCTAATTCCAAAATTCTTACTTTTTTACTCATTAAATCCATCACAGCAATTTATTCGAACTTTTTGTTGCTATGAAGTGGAATGAAAAAAAGGAAATACTTACTATAAGTATATGTTGGATTCCGAGGTCTGATTTCCAATCCTTTTTTAAGGTATTGACGCAAATCTCCCCATTTTTGGCCACATTTGGATGAAATATTTTAGTAAGGAAAAATGCTTTTGGTGGACCTTGAGGAAAATCTTTTCCCAGTGCCAATTTCACCCTGAAAAGCCCTCCTGCATATGGTGTTCCCGCTGTAATTGTATTAAAAATTCAAAATAATATTATATTTTAACTAAACCTTAATATAGCTCTATATCATTACAAATTTTAAGACTGTTACAAAACTTGCTCGTAAAAAATTTTTCTCCATTTTTTGGATGAATAGTTGAAATTGAGTGAAAAAATTTAAAATTTAACTAAATCTGCTTCACATATTTTCAATTTAATTTTGAAATTCGATTCAAAATTAGTTACCAAATCAACTTGAGCTATTTTAGATTCAAATATTCAAGATCCAAACTTGTACTTGTCCAAACTATTGTATCTCCTTTTTGTATTTCAAATTCAAAATTGTGAATTTTCAATTCCAAACTTGTTATTTTTCTAAACGTTTTAACTAGAGCTAAATATAGTGACATGTAATTTCGAATTTTTCAAATGTTTAAGAACTTGTGAGTTAATAAACAAAAATTGTTCTTGATTTTGAATAAACGTCTAAAATTTAATTGAAAATACAGAATTTCATTTATCAAACTAACTTCACCAATTCCAAATTCAAATATTCAAATAATATTTCTTCAAAATATTTTTACGCTAGCTTTATACAGCCACATATAATTTTGAAATTTAATTAAAAATCTAGTTATTGTATCCATTGTAAAAATTCCAAATTTGAATTTTCGAATATAAATGTTCAAATCAGGAGGGCGACTCTCGGGAAAAAAGTGTACTTGGTTTTGTGATCAGTCGGACTTTCTCCGTTTGCTCACATGGAATGCTGGCAGTACTATCATAAACATCACGTGAGTCAAATGTCCAATCAAGTACCATTGAAACAGTCACGTGAATCTAACGTCCAATCAAGAGCGAATCATGTGACTCCCTGATTCAAATCAAAACTTGTGGTTTTTCCAAATGTTTTAATTAAAGCTAAATATAGTTTGATATATTTTATAATGTTATCAATGTTACAAAACTTGTTTGCAAATGAGTAATGAGTCTTAACTTTTGACAAATGGCCGAAATTAAATTAAAAATTCGAAATCCAGCTGATAAACCAACTTTACCCTTAGACCATATAGTGCATGGACTGCTAATTCCACGGAACGAACCGACCGTATCCGAAGATGTCCGATAGTCGTATGAATTTATATAATTGGGCACCTTTGGGAACGCTCAGTTGGAGCTATAAGTGCTCCTATGTCTAACCGGCAAATGGCGGACTACCAGCAGTCCATGTACTATAAGGTCCATGACTTGAGCTGTTTCAAATTCAAATACTGAAATATGAAACTTGTATTTTTTCAAATTACTTTTACTATACACTGGGGAAAAAATCCCGGTGATTAAAAATGGCCGAATTAAGTTACTGCTTTCACGTCAATCCAGCCCAGGGTTGTGAGGTGGTAAATTTACCGGTAAAATACTGGTCATGACCATCATTTATGACAAGAAAGTTTTGGTCGATTTTGACCGTCAGTTTAACTTACCGGTAAGAATTATTATGAAGGTCAAAATTATTACATACTCAAAGATGACTTGAAAAAATGTTCAACTCATTTGTAATTGCAGCTTTCTTTTTACCATCAAATTTTTATGAAAAATGAAAAAAAATTTGGTTTCTTAAATAATAAATAATTGCAAAATTACAAATTTTTCATTTAAAAAGAGTAATGCATAGAGAAATAAGCAAATTATTTCATAAAAGTGTGTTGTTGATTAGGTATTTTCCCTCGGTATTTTTATTTTCGGGAAAATTTCCATTTTGTGTATTTCACGTGTACACTAATTTTAAGACAAGAGTATTGTATTTTTCACTGTTAGGCATTGTAGTGGTGAATCAGTTTCGACTATTGTCCTTTTTTTTATCTTTCATCTCATCTATTTAAAAAAAACTAGATAATACTGTGTTGTAAATGTGACATTTAGACAAAAGGCTATTATAGCTAACACAAAGGTGAGTGAGAGTAAAAATTGTCTTTCAAGATAAGAGACATCATTAATCTACATTTCATCACACACTTCAATTAAGGGGACACAGAGGTTGCTGAAGTGCGAGAGAGACGCAGAGAATGGAAAGCGAATGAGAGGAAGAAGAAGACGAAGAAAACGGCCTCTGTGTCGCCTTAACCCCAATTTTCTATTAGAGTTAGCTTAGGGAGAGAAGGGGTGAAAGGAGAAGGGACTTCAATCAAAAGCTCTGCCTTGCTGAATAGTAATTGGACGAGACTAAATTACTAATAACTCTTCTAATTTTGTGAATTTTGAAAAATTGTAAAGGAAAAAGCGCCTAAAATTTCATGAGCCATCGATGATTTTCTGATGATCCGCTGACTTTGGGACACCCTATATATTGTCCAGCAAACGCAGTGGCACAGTGAGTTTTTTCTAGAAAAATTAGAAAAGCCATTTATGAAATGTGAAATAACAAGATTGGTGATTTTCATCTGGGATTGCTGTAAATCGTTTGATCAGTTACGTTAACTCCCATATTTCATCGAATTTCGGGTCATGACCGGTTATTACTGACCAGAAACGAGCTCTGACGGTAAATTATAGTTTTATTATTATTATAGAGAGTTTTTAAATTTGACCGTAAATAACAGTAAATGACTGTCAAAAATCACCATGACCTAATTTTTTTTCTGACCAGTAAATTCACATCCCTGATCCAGCCCCATGGCCACTGGGAATCACTGTGTTCTGCCAATACTGAACCAACGGTCAGCTGTGCTTTGTCCGTTGTATCACTATATATATATCAAATTAGAGTCCCTGTGGCTGAATTGACATGTAATCATGCACCAGCCAATGCAAGCCCAATGTTGAAAACGTCACGGTTTGCTTCAACGTTGGCACAACGCGATACTACGGTTGGTATGACGGGATTTTTTCCCAGTGTAGCTGAATACAGCAACATAAAATTTTGAATATTATAAACTTAAAATATAAATTAAAAATGTATCTACTGTATCTACTTGAATTTTAAAATCAAATTTTCGAATTCAACTATTTGAATTCAAACTTGTGGTTTCTTCAAATGTTTAACTATAAACCGTATAATACTATATAGTCCAAGTTTCATGTACAGATAAATTCACATTCCATGACCTGGATATTGAATTTCAAAATAAAATTTTCAAATAAAATACAAAATTGAATGTTGAAATGAAATTTATAAATCAATTTATATCAGAATTCTGTAATTACATTTGATTCAATTCAAAATCCAGCTACTCAATCAACACCCTTTTCAAATTCAAATTTTCAAATTTCAAATTCAAATTTTTAAATTTCAAATTCAAATATTCAAATAATAAACATATAATTTCTCCATATAAATCGACAAAACCTGAACATAATTCATTTATATATAATCCCATAATTATCAAAATACAATTAAACCCGTTTTCAATCGAAAAAAATGATTCTCAATTTTGGACAAAAGGCGGGAAAAGGGTTTCGGACCAACCTGGACCGTCGATGACGGCTTGAATATCAGTGACGTCTGCTTCATTGAGGACGACCCGAATACCCTCGGGGGGTTCAGTGCGGAGTTCGCTTATTTCCTTCACAACTCGGCGAATTATTTGCGGCGACAAGTTCTCTACGTTCGAAATCTACGAGCAAAAAACCCAACGTTTTCATTGCGACCCAACTCGAGAAATTCGACATGTAAACAAGCCACGGGATAACGCAAATTTTGCCGTGATTCTCCGCCAAGAGGGGGAGGGGAAGGTCGACCTTGAAATTAGGATACTCACCGACGAGGCCGAGGCCATTTCAGCGATAAGGAGAACCCGGGTTTTCGGCGATGGAAATTGTGGAAAAATCAGGGTGAAATAACGATGCACGGTTTTGGTGGACCAAGCAGCGACATTAAAACAGCGTTTTGAACTGTCGACCAATCAAAAGCGTCCCAGCAAACGAACTGAAACGAACTCAGCCGAGGATTGCCGAGTTCGGGTGGAAAGTCGATTTTTCCTTTTTTTCTCTATATTTTTTCGGTGGGGGGTGGTAGAAGGAGTTTCTAATGATACAGGTAATGATAGTTTTTTGATTTTCGTCAATTTTTTCATGCAAGAGTGTAAATTCAATTCAAGTTTGTTAATTTATTTCAGAAGGCGTCAATGTTCATGTACTCAGGGACGGCATAACGCGATTTTTTCGGGTGGTTTGACAAAATTTGTACATGAGACTTTGGGGCACCCTGCAATACATATGAACTTGAAAAATGCACTACCCTCTGTATAACTTGTATATCCTCAAATCCGAAAAATGCCGAAGGAAATAAAATGTTTTTTCGTAAAACCCCTGACCTACGCCCCTGATTTCGCACCAAGGGAAAAAATTAGCATATGTTTAACGACGGCAAAGTCCTTCCGGATTTCGTGATTTCTTCCTAAGGATATAACTTACATTCCGATCCGAGGGAAAAATTTAATATAGTATATTTTCCATGTTTACAAAATATATACAAATTGTATTTTTTACTACATCGGCGGGTTCTCAAGACTTTTTTCGTTCTCGAGGTGGGCTAAAAAGTAGTCTTTTCCCCCCCGAGATACATTTTTTTATGCAGAAAGGGGTGGGGTGCAAATTAGTATATTTTCTCCCCTTGATCGCGATTTAAAGGGCCCCAAAACGCCCTCTGTACCGACTCTTAACCGAACCGATCTCTTCATTTCCTCGATCGCGCGGGAAATCGCGAATCCGCGCACCGCGGCTACGCGTAGATACCTCCCCCCCTCCCCCAATCACAGTCTCCCCCTCAATCCAGTGTCTTCAAGTCTTCAGTTCTTCACCTGAACTGCTCGTGTACGATTGTGTACGATACTGCAGGTCAGTCGCGTATATATATACATATTCCGTATACATCGCGTATATCGCTTTTCCGCGACTTTTTTTCCCCTTTCAAAACAACGAAAACTTCCCCTATTTCCCCGTGTATTTTATTTTCCTCTCCAATTCGAAAGTGTGTTTTCCCAGTTGGAGGTACAGTGCACAGTGAAACTGGATTTTACGGCCTCGACGAAGCGCGAGACCAGGACAAAGGTGAGTCGCGTCCTGATTTTCTCTCAAATTTTTCAGCCTTTCTTCCGTTGTCGTTTTTTGAATGGAGCGCTTTTGTTTCGATTCGCGGATTGGCTCGGCGCGGGAGGGGGGGCGAAGGTGGAGCGGGGGAGGGGGTTTTCAGGGAAGCGGTGTGTTATTTGGACGGCGCTTTTCGGAGCGAGCCGGCTTCACTTGTGCCGCATTCCAATGGGACGCGCGTGTTGGGCACCGAGTTATGTGTATATATATGTATGTAGTGTTTGGGCTCCTATAGGGATCCCCCGCACACTCCCCTCCCCTCCCGCCCCTTGCCCCTCGCGTCCTTTGCACTCGTTGTTATTGTTGCGAGAGACGCGCGATGTGTATCAGGGATTATTGTGGTTTTCGCAGGTTCGGGCAGGGGCGGCGGAACGTGGTTTTTCCGGGTGGATTAGTTGATTATTTGGGGGGGAAGGGTTTGTTATTGTATTTCGTCGAAATATGTATGATAATGTTTTTGGATTTTTAGATAAAAAAATGGGAAACTTGAGAAATAGTAAAGAATTGAGAATTAATTCTTATTGAGTTTTTTATGATTATTGCAAATTTTTGGTTGAAAATTTTTGAAAATACGCGAAATTTTAGAAAATGAGGATTAATTTTTGTAAATATGCATGATGTTTTTTTCTGAATTTTTAACGAAAATTTTTGTACAATGGATGCATTTTTATAAAATTTGGAAAATTTGAGTAGGTTATACCATGTTAGAAATTTTGAAAAATCAGAATACATTGGAAATTATAGAAAATGTTAGTAAAGAAAAAGAAATCAAAATTTTTGTAGAATTTCAGGAAATGTTGATAATTTCTTAAGTTTTGTTTCTTGATATGTTTCTTTAAAATATGCATTGTAATATTGCTTATATTTTGAACTGAAATTTAGGATTCTTAAAAAATATTCAAAGATCACCTAAAAATTTTACGAGTTTGACAGATTTTATAGAATTTTTAGTTTTGAGTGGTAAGTTTAATTTTGTTGAAAAAATTTTCAAATTTTGAAAAATCATAGCAGATTCAGAATTCCAAAAACTGCCAATTATCCTTAGAAAATCGAAGTTTTTGTAGAAGTTCAGAAAACATTCATCATTTCTTAAATTATGTTAATAATAACAATATATGAATTTTGGCGAAATAAGTATGCATGTAAATATTTCTTTGAAATTTTTTATTAAAAATTCTCAGTATTTTAAAAGCATTGTAAAACAAAGAAAAATCTTAATAAGTTCGACAGTTTTCATAAAATTTAAAAAATTTCGAACAGCCTGCATGAAGTTTCATTCAAATTTTGAATATTTCTCAAAATCAGAAAACATTCGAAATTCTTAAGTTTGTCAAATATCCAAAAAAATTTGAGTAATCGGTAAAATTTCATAAACTTCAAATGAATTTTTTGTATTTTGTCATTGTCATAGATATTTATCATTTCTGTAACATATGCACTAGTGTTTTTTAAATTTTTTAAGAAAAATCTGGAAAATCCAAAGTTTCGAAAAATAACAAGAAATTTTCATTAGTTGCACGAATTATCGTTAAATTTTAGTAGTTTTTGATAGTTAGTATGCTGTCAAATATTTTGAAAATTTCGGAAAATCAGAAAATATTGGAAATTTTGAAAACTGTCAATAATTCTTGAAAATCAAAAGTTTTGTAGAATCTCAGAGTAAGTATGTTCATTTATATTCTGAATTTATTGTGTTCATCATATTTCTTCGAAAATGCAGTATGAAACTTTTTTTTTTGTTTATTTGAAACTCTGGAAAAAGACTTGAAAATCAAGGTAAATTTTGCATCAGTTGGGCAAATTTTCATAAATTACGAAAAATCAAATATTTTATTACGTTTAAAGTTTAAAGATTTTTCCAAAAACGGAAAAAATTGATAATTCCAAAGATTGTCAATGATTCTGAAAAACTACAAAAATTTGTAGAATTTCAAAAAATGCACGTAAATTTTGTAGATTATTGATATATTCGAAAAATATTTAAATATCACCTAAAAATTTCACGAGTTTGACAGATTTTATAAAATTTTGCAAGTTTTTAGTAGTTGGCTCAATTTTTTTGGAAACTTTTCAAATTTTTAAAAATCATAGCACATCCAAAATT
This sequence comes from Platygaster robiniae, assembly GCA_028476575.1. Taxonomy (NCBI): domain Eukaryota; kingdom Metazoa; phylum Arthropoda; class Insecta; order Hymenoptera; family Platygastridae; genus Platygaster; species Platygaster robiniae. The sequence continues at coordinate 2,774,672 of CM052022.1, forward strand.
CCGAAAACTGCCAATTATCTTAGAGAAATCGAAATTTTTGTAGAAATTAAGAAAACATTCGCCCTTTTAAAAATTGTGTTCGTATGTACTACGACGAAAAATGCATGAAAATTTTTTTCTGAATTTTTCCTTGAAAAATCACAGTATTTGAAAAGCATTTAAAAAGTCAGAAAAATCTCGACAAGTTGGCCATTTTTCATGAAATTTCGACATTTTTGAATAGCCTGCATTACGTTACAAATTTTTAAAATTCTTAAAAGTCAGAAAACATTTAAAATTCTTAAGATTGCCAGTAATAAAAAAAATTCGAGAAATCGGTAGAATTTCCATTAATTTTCATGAGTTTGCATATTGTGTTCATTATCATGCATATTAACAATTTCTTTAATGTATGGGTACTAGTGTTTTTTTTTTTAAATTTTGCACGAGAAATCTATAATAAATAAATTTATATAAATTTTCGTGAAATTTGACAAGTTTTTGGTAGTTGGTATGATGTCAAATATTTTGAAAATTTCAGAAAATCATGACACATTGGAAATTTATGAAACTGTCGATAATTCTTCAATAATTACAAGTTTTATAGAATTTCAGAATCTGTTCATTAATTTTTTGAATTGTGCTCATCATATTCCTTTAAACTTTGCATTATGGAACTTTCTTTTATGATAAAAATTTGGAATACATGGAAAGTATTTGAAAATGAAGAAAAATCCAGAGGAAAACCTTGCATGAGTTGTGTAAATTTTTATAAATGGCGAAAAATTGAATAATCTACTACGTTTGAAGTCGAAAAACTTTTTTTTCAAAAGAACACATTCGAAATTCCGAAGATTGTCATAACTCTGAAAAAATTTAAAAAATTGGTAGAAATTTATAACATGCACGTAATTTTTGTAGATTATAGAAATTTTCGGAAATGCTGTAAAACTACAGAAACTGCGTGTAATCTTTAAAACTTTCGGAATCAAAATATTTTTTTTAAAATTTAAAGTTTAAGACATTTTTTATAAATTACGTGAGTTGCGAGAAGTTTAACAAGTTGATAAAATTAAAATTTATAAATTTATTCATTTTGTTTATATTTTAAGTTAAAATCTTGTTTCACATTCTCGTTTTTACATCTCACTGAGATAGTCGATGGTTTTTAAAAAATTCCAATCAAAATCGCAGTATTGACAAATTTTGCGATAAAAATGATAAGAAGTTAAAGAAAACGAATATTATAATAATACTTATAAATCCCCTCCATTTGATAAAATTACTTTCAAATAAACAAAAAATACTTCAATGATTGATGGATGTTCAAAAATTGACAAATTTTCATTTAGCAATGAAAAATTGGCCGGTATCTATATTTTGATGCCAATTTTACTATTGATGAAAAAAGTATCAAAAATAAATAAAAAACTGATAACTCTTAGGTACCTCCTATATCTGAAGTTGTAAAGAAATTACCTAAAAATCGAAATGAAGAGGAAAACATTGGAAAGTTGCTTCCTCCGTTTTCTCTCACCACGAACAATGTCTTTAATCGAGCGTTAAAAATTCACGTAAACGACCTAATTACTGGCGGATGAGAAACAGATGTTTCTCACATTCCGACGAATAAAGATTCTTTTTGTTTTTGCATAGCATCCATGGGACTGCTGAATAATTTTTTTTTGTACCAGAGGGTATCGGAAATGAGTATTTATTATTGCGTAATTTGAGAAAAGTAAACTGTACATGATTGGGAATTTTCACAGCGCACTGTGAGAAAAGCTATAGTGAAATAAGGGAAAATTATTTTCACATTCAGTTTCATAAGAAATTATTTTCTTCCATTATTATAAATATAATGTTGTCTTAGTAAGTGATTAATTTGATCATCACGTTGTCGATTATTCATAAAATATTCAATTCATATAATTGCTCAATTTTTAATTATTTATTCAAAAATATGATGATAATTATTATTTTCATTATTTACTAATATAACTCATGAAATTCGTTATATTATTTTACATTATTGTTACTTTCATTTCAACTATCATCCACTTGATTAAAGTTTGTTGATTATTTGGAACATCAATCATTTTTTTTTTTTTGGAGTAAAATTTAATCGAGAAAAAATTTACCCAATTCAAACCTTGGAATATGAAAACATTCTATTTTGTCTCGATGAAAGTTGCGAACAATGAATAAATTTTCCTCGCTTTTACCGCGAGCATAATTTCTAACAAAACTCGATCTTTCGCGTTTTCTTTTGAGATCAAGATCATTGCGTACATATCATGCAAATTTGCGCGCTTTTACCGTTTCGTGCGGTTATTTCGCTCGGAGCTATGTGTTACCGAGTTTATTAATTACGAGGAAGAGGACGGAAAAAAAAGAACGGTGATGAAAATTGCGCGACCTCGCAGGTAGTTCTTATTGCTTAATTAGAGACACTGATCATTATAATTTCCGTTCTGAGAGAGTCCCGGAAAAGCTGAAATTTCCAAGGGAATGAATGCCTAAATGACAGCAGAGAATTTCATGGAGATTCTATTTCTTTCTAGGTGCCTTACAGAACAAACGTTTCGAAAGTAAATGAAAATTTGAGAAAAATTAGAATATTTTAACGTGGGATGAAAATTTTCAAAAGTACAACGGTAGGAAAAATATTCATAAATTCTGAAGTAATGGTGATGACGTAGAATCATTGAAATTAATTGAAATTCAAGTAGAGTGTACTTTAAATACAAAAACAGTATTTATTTAGTTTTTGTCAAAATCAGATTCAGAAGAACTTTTTTAAGATTTGGAATGAAAGAAAAATGAAGGTTTCATGTGAGAAATAAGTTTCCAAAATTGATAAAATTGTTTGATGATTCAAAACTCTAGAATATAAGTAAAAATATAGAAAAAATTTCTATACTCATTAAAATGATTTTAGGAAAAGAAACTGTTTAAAAAACAATCGAAAGATTCAAACGTTTTATGAAAAACTTTTGAAAATACGTAGGTAGAAATCATGATCGTAATTTTTTTCTGACTATTTATGATTTACAAAAATACTTGTAAAATTTGAAGTCATTTTCTAAAAAATAATTTTGTTTGGTAATTAAAAATTTTGATTGTGATGTTCGAAAATAATTGTAAAAAAAGTTTATCAATATTTAAGTATGGATAAAAAAATTTGCGAAAGAACATAAATAAATATATTAATTGGTGATTTTTACGATCTTTTGCATTGTAAAATAATAATTGTTAATATTTATGAAACTAACTTGTTTGTTTGATTAAAAAATATGGCAATGATGCAGAAGAGTTGAACTTAAATTGAACGTTTCAGTTTAAGCTCAAAGTCATTGGTACAGTTACGTATTTCGTTCTTTCAGCAAGTTCTTTGTTCAAAAAAGCAAAATTTTCATTGTTCGTCAAGATGTCAGTTAACTGTAACGCCTGCAGCGTTTACAATTGTTTCGTCCAAAGCCTTGAAAAATCAGAGCATAATAATTTTCGAAAAATTTTCGAAAATTTTCTAATGCACGTTGTTCTTGAATGTTGTTTCTTACTTGTCCAAATGTTTGTTTGTTTTGTTTTGTTGTTGTTCGTCTGTTTGTCTCGTATTTTTACAGTGTTACATCTTTTTGTAATTTAAAAACGTAGAATTGTTAACTATGTGTCGTATGAAAAAAATTTCCAATTTTGTGTCGTGTGCTTGCGCATTTTCGTTCACAATTATTTTTACATTTCGAAAAATGCCTAAATGGTTTTTGCCGTAGAATTTTCAGGCATGAATTCGTTCTATGGATCGAGAAAAATATGAAAAAATGGATATGTGTTTTGCAATGGCTTTTTTGTGATCGTTTTCTTCAATTTTTGTTTATTTTAAAAATCGTCATTTTTTATAGTAGCTTTTGTTCATGTTTTGGGTTTAGAGGTTTTTTAAATCTCCTTGGCACCTTTTTTTTGCAGTTTTCCTTTCAAAAGTATAATGTCTGATGAATAATAAAGACTGGAAAAATCATTTATACAGTTGTTTTTATTAAACTGAATCCTTATCCAAACAATCATCCATAAAACTCCAAAAAATGACGTGAAATATTTCGAACCCCAAAATACCCCACAAACGAAACGAAACTCTTCAGATAAATTTTAACTGAAAAATTTCAATGGATAAGATTTTTGCATAGGGAATTTTCATTCTTGTGATTTTTCCGAAATTGACTTCGATCTACCTGAAGAATTTTCTTCATAAATATAATAGTTTTAGGAAATATTTTCGAATAATTATTGAACAATAAATTTCTTCCTATTGAAGACGTGAACAATTACATTTTCATGAAAAAATGCAATTGTAAAAAATTTTTGTCCTGAGGAAGAATTTGTTAATTAATCCACTCGCTTCCAAGTCGATCACTCCGGTAAGGTTTCTGCAAAAACTCAGTGGAACAATAATTGCTCGACTTCTCGTGAACAGCGCCATTTCGAAGGCTGCAAGAGTTTTTCCTCGAGGAAAAAAATGCGGCGCAAACTAGAACAGGTGGGTAATCTGACCGTAACAGAATGAAGGATGTTACGCACGAAGAGATTCCCGGCTTCTGGCCCCTCGTCATTGACCTTCATTACGCGATTATCATCACGCACAGTTGACAATTTTTAGAAATTAAAAGATACAGATTTCGCAGAAGTGTCAAAAGCTATTGCTGAACCTTTCAGAAATGTCCGTGAAGTTGGCACCCCTGAATGCAAATTTTTTGCTCAAAATTGGTCATTCGTTAGTCCAACGTTAGTCCACGTTTGTCCAATGAAAAATTTCGTTTGTCCAAGTTTTGCAAAAAAATTATGCGTGAATCAAAAAAGTCACTAGATTTTTCACGAAAATTCAAAAATGATCATATCGTCACGAAACCTGAACTGTTCGTTTGTCCAACGTTAGTCCACGTTTGTCCGAACAATTTTTTCGTTTGTCCACATTTCTATTGTTATAAATAACCGAATCGGCTAATTTAGCAACGAGCAACACGTTTTTTTTGGTTGGAAGGCTTCTGTTCGTTGATTCAACCCTTTCATTGTTTTCCCCGGGCTCGAAATCGTTTGTCCAACCGAAAAATTTATTTGTCCAACAATATTATTGTTATTGACATAAATTTTAATCGAATAAATGGGTTAGACACTGAAAATGTGAATTTTTTTTTACCAGATTATAAAAATCTATGTTATTGATAATAATATTTTTAGACAACTTTATTTATCGACTACACAAATGATTTCGAGCCCTGGACAAACGAATGAAAAGGTTGGACAATCGAATACATTAGTTTAACAATGAAAATTTGAATTTTTTCATTACCAGATTATGAAAATCTATGTTAATAACAGAATATTGTTGGAAAAATAAATTTATCGGTTGGACAATCGAATAAATGCGATCAAAGGAGAAAGTTGAATTTTTTTATTACCAGATTATAAAAATCCATGGTAATAACAATAATATTGTTGGACAAATAAGTTTATCGATTGGACAAACGATTCCTAGCCCTGGACAAACGAATGAAAAGTTGGCCAATCAAATACATGCGTTTGACACTGAAAATTTGAATTTTTTCATTACCAGATCATAAAAATCTATGGTAATAACAATAATATTGTTGGTGGACAAATAAATTTATCGTTCGGACAAACGATTTCGAGCCCTGGGAAAACAATGAAAGGGTTGAATCAACGAACAGAAGCCTTCCAACCAAAAAAAACGTGTTGCTCGTTGCTAAATTAGCCGATTCGGTTATTTATAACAATAGAAATGTATACAAACGAAAAAATTGTTCGGACAAACGTGGACTAACGTTGGACAAACGAACAGTTCAGGTTTCGTGACGATATGATCATTTTTGAATTTTCTTGAAAAATCTTGTGACTTTTTTTATCCACACATACTTTTTTTGCAAAACTTGGACAAACGAAGTTTTTCATTGGACAAACGTGGAATAACGTTGGACTAACGAATGACTCATTTTGAGCAAAAAATTTGCATTCAGGGGTACTAACTTTACGGACCTCTTTCAGAAGATATATTTTTAGATTCTTGGTAATTGTAATTTATTTTATTCAAAAAGTTTGCTGAATTTGGTCATATAATTGATGAGTCCTGTAAGTTTTTGGAGTAAAATTTTTCGACAGCTAAGAAAAGGACACACCATTTCGAGCTTACAAGGTAAAATTACCCCTTAAGATATAACAAATAGAAACTTGTGTACATGTTTGTATAAATATTTCATTTTAATGTCAGGAAATCAAAATAGGTAGTATTCAAAAAAAAGTTATTGTACATGTTCATGGGAAGATACAAGTTTGAATATTGTTTGTTGTAGTAAAATCTATAGTATTTGATAAGGGAAAAAAACCACGACCGAAAGCTTGAACAAAATTAAAGAAAATTCGCAGGCACGTAGGCAGAGGGGGTTCAAACCACTCTCGAAATTCTGATAAGATCAATCAATATTTCATGTAAAAATGAAAAAAAGTTACATCGATAAACAATAAAAATATAAGTTACGAAAAAATGCATGAAAACGTTAGCAGTATATGTTTAATAAAAAAGTAAAAATTGTCAAAACGTACGATTACGTAGAAAATATATATATCAGAAAACTTGTCGTAACCCAGTGTATAATCAAGAAAAATACAAATCTACGAAAATGCTGAAAATTCACGAAACTTTGAATCTTTGATCATCAAATTCTAGAAATCTCTGTAAAATCCATATAAAAGTATTAAAAATCTTGCAATTCATACAAACTCTGAAAGAATAATGAAATTGATTGAATTGTATAAAAAAACTGTTTTATGAAAAATCTCGAAAAATGCCTCTACGATCTAAAAATTTTAGATCTCTAGAGGATCAAATTCTAAATGTACTATAAATCTATGAAATTCTAGAGAACGCAACAAAATCTGTTAAATATTACAAAAATACGAAAAAAAATTAATGAAGTAAAACGTGAAAAATCTAAATGAATGTAATTTTATCATTAATTCTTGAAATTGCTGAGAATAGATAAAAATTCGCATTTTAGAGTATCGAGTTTTTTAAATCTCTGTAGCAACCTACAAAAATATAGGTAATCTATAAAAATACTTATAAACCCCTTAGAGTTTCGTATATTATACTAGAAAAATGTGAAAAATAAGTTTACTAGTTTACTAGCTTACCAGTTTTTATGTAACTAGCTTACTAGTTTACAAGTTATCTATTACAAATTTGACAAGTTTATTAGTTTACTAAATAACTAATACACTTGCTAACGAGTTTGCTAGTTTACTATTGTTCTTTTTCACTTGTTTACTATTTTACAATTTCAGTAGCTTACTATTTTACTAGCTTACTTGTTCACTAGTTTCGTAGTTGACTAGCTTACTAGTGTGCTAGTTTACTCTTTTTCTAGCTAATTTACTAGCTTAAAAGTTAACTAGATTACTAGTTTACTAGATATCTTTCAACATATAACAATTATGTAGAAATAATTTTTTTAGAAATTCATAAAACTTTCTCCTGAACCATAGTTATTAATACAATGCCATAATAATATATATAATTTTAGAAATAAGTCCTGAAATTCACATAGAAAACAATAAAAATACATTCAATTTAATTGATACAATTTACACAATTAATCATACTTTAGTTGTAGAAATACCAAAAAAATATGGAATAAAAGTATTGAAAATATTCATAAAAGGAACTATCGTCTGAAAAATCAATTTCAATTCCCAAAATCGTTGAAAGTTTCAATACTATAGCATCAATTTCGAAAAATCTATTGAGCGATGCATAGAAATATTGGAAATATACAAAAATACCAGAAAATACTACAAAAGTTGATGAATAATTGACCATACGAAAATAATATAAATTTAAGGTATTATGAGCAGTGAAATACTCTGAACGTAGCTCCAAGTCATGAAAGCTGTCAAAAATATCAAAATTACCAAAATCCATATTCGTAAAAAATTAAAATTACGCATTTTCCTGATCGGGAAATCGCCATGTTTTATTATTTATATACTCCATACACAACAGCAACTGGGTACAGCAGTATTAAACATTGTTTAACGTCAAATTCAGCAATGACAGTTATCCTAAAGTGATACTGTTTACTATTTTTTAGAAAAACTAAATAGCAGAAATTCGTTTATCAAATTGGAACTTGATTGCGAATGTTTAATTTTTAGAAAAATTCCCTCATTCGTTCTTGAATTATGCAATAAAATACGATTCGCTCCATAAGAACACGTGTAAATCGACCCATAGTTTGGATTTTTTTTCCTCGAAAACTAAGTAGACAAAATACTTGTGATAGAGCGTGCACATTTTTTTGGGTTTCATTGACAAATTGTAATGTTTTCAGAAACATTCCTTTAATTTTGTTCACACAATACCTTAAGATGCACCTTTCATCTGTGTATGTAAAATTTGCTCAAAAATCAAATTAAATACCAAAGTGGATGAAGTTTTGATATTGCTCCGAGTGATTGAAGAGATTGCTATTAAATAAAAAAAAAAATTGTTGTGGCGGTCACATGACGGTCATATGAGCACGGCGTGACGGAAATTTGTATGACAGATCATGTTGCATCTGCAGTAAGCATGCGTGGGTGCCCCTCGTCACGCTCCTCGCGTACGTTCGTCAGTCATTAGGGATGCATTATCTCACGATGGTCACGATACCCGATCGAAATCATACTTTGCCACGGGTCGTTGAGCCGCAGTCAGATACGCCCACGATAAATTCCTGTCATCATAATGCTACACTTTGCGTCGCCCTTCGTGTTATTATCTTGTCTCATCAATGATTATTTATCGCTTACGCTAATTGATCATCCGTCAAATCGATTCGGAGCAACCAGGATCTCGTACATTCGAGAAAGATAGTGGAACAATTGTGACTTTCATTGGTAATGTATATCTTCACAAAAAATGTAAGACTTGGAACTTTCGTTTTTTATCCTTGATCTTATAATAAAAGTATATTTAATTTATCCCAGGGGCGTAGGCAGATAAAATTTTCGGGAGGGGTTTTTTTGAAAAATATTTTTCCTTCGTGATTTCATGATTTTTGATATTTGACGATATGGTTACAAGAGAGCGGTTTTGAAATATTTCACATTTTGGAGTTTGAAAGTAATACAACTTTTGGGATCCAGGGTTGTTATTTTTCATGTTCGTAAATAATGGAATTCAATTTTTGTTATTATTGATTAGTAACTGGGGTTTCAATTTTTTTACTAATAATTTTTGTAGGTATACTAGTTGGAGGATTATTTTGTATTTTGAGTACTATTGGTTTCTATGAAGCTTTCTAAAATTTGATACTTTAGGAATCAAAATTCCTTAAAATTTATATGTTTGAAATCAATTTGAAGCAAATTTTTACCACACAGATCATCAAATTTTGTAGTATTTTCTGGTATTTTTATATATTTTTATTATTTCTTTTAATCGCTCAATAGATCTTTAGAAATCGATGCTATAGTATTGAAACTTTTTTGGGAATTTGAATTAGATTTTCAGACGACAGTTTCTTTTATGAAGATTTTCAATATTTTTACTCAACATTTTTTGTGTATTTTTTCAATTAAAAGTATATTCAATAGTGTGAATAGTATCAATTGGATAAGATGTATTTTTACTGTTTTCTATATGAATTTCTAGAATAATTTCTAAAATTATATACAGTTATAGTATTATATATATAATATCATATACATAATTTTATATGTATAATTTTTTATTTTATATTTTTATTTTGTTTTCATTTATTTTTATTTTCATTTATTTATTTATTTATTTTTATTTTTTTTATTTTATATATATAATTATATTAACGTGATACACAATTATAATTATATAATTGTGTATCATGATTTGTAAGTACAAGCATTGCTCTTACGTCGCTCTCAACATTGTCATTATTTTGTGAGTTCTTACATTGTTTTTCAACACAAAATCTGCCTAGAGAAAGATCCCTCCAACATCAAACGTACTGATGAGTTCCGGGTGAAATGTTATGAAACTATGTTGGACAGCTACACAACAATAACAAAACAAAAGGTAGGAGTTGAAAGTCAAACGGAATTAGATTGGAAAAAAAAATACGAATACGAAGCTTTGCAACAAAAATATCAAGAAGTAAAAAGAGTTTTCACTAAAATCGAATCTGATTCTCAAGTATGCCGTGTCAAGTTTGATAAAGCCGAAATGGAAATCTCTTTATTGAAAGCTGTGATTTCCGAGAAAGATGAAAAAAATCAACTGCTGACTAGCAAAATAAGTTTACTCGAAGAAAACAAAACAGTACTTGAAAAAGCAGTACAGCATAAACACAACGATACTTTCCCTATCTCGTATGCTCAAGTCACCGGAAATTTAACCAAAGCAATAACATCCCATCCAATCATGAATGCTCCCTGGATTCACGTTAAACCCAAGAAAATGCAAGATGCCTTGATAACGACAAAATCAATATAAATTCTTTAAAAGATGTCAAAAACGGAATAATAAAAATCAAATGTGCTCGCAATGAGGACGTCAACAAAATGGAAGAAGTATTGAAAAAAACTCTGGCAGATAATTATGATATCAAGGTCCAAGAACTACAAAATCCAAGAATTAAAATACTAGGAATCGAACAAGAAATGACAAAAAATGAACTTGAAGACAGTGTACAGAGCTAAACTTTTGATGACTTATCCAACGAAGAACAAATCAACATCAAAGTTGTCCACTTACAAAAGTTGAAAAACTCACACAGTTTCATTGCTTTCGCGGAGACCAGTCCAGCTTGTTTTCGAAAAATGATGAGAAAAGAAAAAATTTACATTGAATGGAAGCGTTGTCAAGTTTACGAAGACTTGAACTTGGGCCGATGCTGGAATTGTTGCGGTTACTATCATAGTGGGAAGAAGTGCACGAATCAACGAACTTGCAAGACGTGTGCAGGAAATCATGATAGTAGAGAGTGTCCTGATAGATCCAAACGAAGATGTATCAACTGCGTCAGACAGGTAGAAGAATTTAAAAAACAATGTGATGTAAACCATGAAGCGTCTGATGAAGAAAATTGTGAAACGTACAAACTTTTAAGAAAATTAAATATAAGCAAAGTGAATTACGGATAATGCTTTTTGTGTTACGCTTAGAATTCTTGATTAATTTGATTTTTTTTCCAGTTTTAATTGTACAAACGCCTTTCATCGTTATTATTTTGTTACAACAAATATTGTCACTAAATTTTGTGGGAGAGGCTTCTTTTTATTTGAATGTTAATTCACGGAATGAAAAAAGGATATTTGAACTATCACATAAACATGAACATGTAAAGCATCCGTAAACATTTTCAAAAGTAAACAAGTGAAATTGATCTGAATTTAAATGTTAGAGAATATTAATTGTATAATTGACGACGTAAACATTGTGACTATCTGTTGTGACAGTCTGCAAATTCTTGAAAAAACGCTTTTTAAGGATGGTCTATATATCTTTCATGTAAATATAAGAAGTCTTGGCAAACATTTCGAAGATTTAAAGATAACAATTTCTAATTTACTTAAGAAACCGGATATTATAATTTGTACAGAATCATTTAAAATAGTATTTCCAAAAGAATTTGAATTAGAAAATTATGATTTTTATTACAAAAATAGTGAAAATAATAAAAGTGAAGGAACAGTTCTTTATATCTCTAGACAATGTAATTATAAAGTGTTTGACGTTAAAATTGGGTTATTCCAAGCTTTCAATATAGAACTTTTTGAAGATCAAACGAAAATTCTAATCACAACTTTTTATAGACCCCATACAGTTGATAAAAATCAGTTTGTAGAAAATTTAGACGAATTTTTAAATAAATGTAGTACAATTAACAACAACTTTATAATAGGAGATATGAACCTAGACATTGAAAAACCAACTACTCTCATTAATAAATACCTAAATAATTATTATCAAAAGGGATATTTGTCATTAATTAATAGCTTTACTAGGGTAACAACAAAAACTAAATCTTGCACAGACCATATTTTTGGCAAAAGTGAAATAAAATTGAAAATAATTTTAAAGAATCTACTAAAGTGTTCACAGTAAAGAAAAAGATAAAATACAGAAAAGAATGGATTACGAATGAACTTGTTTGGTTGTGTAAAAAAAGAGATGCAATGTATAATTGAATGATTAAACATCCACAGAATAATAATTTTAAAATTGTTTTTCATAAATTTAGAAATGACTTGAAAAAGATGCTAAAAAAAGCTAAATATGACTTCTATAAGATAAATTAAGTAAAGCGAATAATGACCCGAAAAAGTTATGAAAATATGTTAATAATATAATCAAAAATGAAAATAAGAATGTGGATGAAATAAATAGTATTATTTCGGAGGACAATACCAAGACCATCACAGACACAAAATCAATTGTTACTGAATTTAATAAATTTTTTAATAATATTGGACCAAAATTAGCAAGTTTGATTGAAATTACTGAAAATTTTGATAATAAATCGACATATGTACAAAACTGAATATATCTATATCCCACAGACGAATTGGAAATTTCAAAAATTATTTCGAGTATGAAACAGGATAAAGCTGCTGGAGTAGATCATATGAACATTAAATTTATCACATTGATTCAATCGTACATATTAAGTCCACTTAAACATATTGCTAATAATTCGATCGAACAAGGAATTTGGCCTACCGAATGGAAGAAAGCAGAAATAATACCCATATCGAAAAGGGAAATAAAAATTCATTGAACAATTATCGACCAATTTCATTAATTTCTAATTTTGCGAAAATTTTTGAAAGAATTATTAAAAAAAGAATAGTTGATTTTGTAATAAAAGAAAATATAGTAGATACCATGCAATTTGGATTCCAAGAAAATAAATCATCCACAGATGCGATTTCCTGTGTAACGGAAAAAATTGTTACAGCACTAAATGACACAGTTCCTTGCTTGGCAATTTTTCTGGATTTGGCTAAGGCATTCGATACAGTTAATCATAATTTGTTATTAAATAAGTTGTATAACTATGGTTTTCGGGGTACATCACATCAATTATTAAGTAGCTACTTACATAAAAGGGAACAAATAGTGAATATAAATAAAGTACGAAGTGATTCTCAAGAAGTCAATTGTGGTGTGCCTGAAGGTACACCTGGGTCCAATTTTATTTATATTATACGTCAATGATTTGTTTAAACTATTCCTGACTAGGGAAATTGTATCTTTTGCTGACGACACTGCTATGATCATCAAGGGAAGAACTTGGGAAATGCTTAAGCAGCTTGCGGAAAGTAAACTGAACATTATTACAAAATGGCTTGTAAATAATTTTTTAACTTTAAACATAGATAAAACTGTATTTATTACTTTTGGTTCGTACAAAGATAGTTTTCCTCAACATTTCAAATTGTGTGCCCATGATAGTGATTGTTTAAATAATAAAGCAAGTTTTTGTAACTGCCAGGAAATCAGAAGGGTCTCTTGCACGAAATATCTTGGTATTACAATCGATCAAAATATGAGATGGAAGGAGCATATTGATACAATTGTAGGAAAATTGAGGTAACAGATTTATCTATTTTATAAATTAAGACTTGTATTTTCAGAAAAAAAATTACTTTGTATATATTACGCTCTTTTTTGGTCGGTTGTAAATTACGGAATTATGTCATGGGGTAGCGCTAATAATAATGTATTAAAACCTATCAGAACTTTACAAAAAAAAAATATTAAAAATAATCTTTAAGAAAAAAAAAAAAAAGATTTTCCGCCTGTCACACTATTTACAAATCATAAAATTATTGATATTCACAAATGTTTCATGTATAACACCTTGATTCAAGAATTTGCAGACTTACAACTGAAATATCTTACCTTACCAAACAATAAAAATATCTGATTCTCGACTTTGAAATTACCAATTATGAAAAAAAAATTACAGTAAATCATTCTGCTGCGTAAAGTTTAACTTCTTTAATGCATTGCCAGAAAATATCAAGAGAACAGATTGAAAATTTATATGTAAATCAAAACTAAAGCGTTTAATCAAGCAATGGATTCGAGATCTTGATGATAATCAGATTCTGAAGATACTTGAATAATTGTATTACATTGTAGTATACTTCAAATTTGGAAAAGATGTAATTAGTATTTAAGTTTGTTTAATTGTAAATTCAGGCCCGCGACAGATTTTATACAAAATCTTGCGGGAAGTGTATATTTTGTATTATACTTTGTAAAAATTATTTCACCTGAATAAAATTATTATCATTATTATTATATAATATTATATATATATATAACATATAGTATTATATACAGTATTATAATATATATTATATTGATATTATGATATATTATGATATATTATATAATATATAGTATTATGTATATAATAAAAATAATGCTCCAGGAAAGAAAGTTTATTAAATCTCTAAGATTATTATTTCTACATGATTTCTGTGTATTAAAAGATATCTAGCTAGCTGGTAAGCTAGTTAGCTAAAAAAGAGTAAACTAGCAAACTAGTAAGCTGGTCAACTACTGAACTACTAAACAAGTAAGGTAGTAAACTAGTAAACTACTGAAAGTGTAAAATAGAAAAAAAAATACTAAACAAGTGAAAAAGATAAATAGTAAACAAGCAAACTAGTTAACGAGTGATTTAGTTATTTAGTAGTTAAACTAGTAAACTTATCAAATTTGAAATGGTAAACTCGTAAACTTCTAATTTAGTTAAACAAAAACTAGTGAACTAGTAAACTGGTAAACAAGTAAACTGTTAAGCAAATAAATTAGTAAACCTAATTTTCACCTTTCTGCAGTTTAATACAGTGTGTAGCTCTTGAAAGTTTTTATGGAGAAACCGCGCAAGCGGTCCTTATGCGTTACTGAAAGCCGTAAGGCCGAGTTTAGCAAGGTCGACTCGAACAATGCTTACTCAATAGGCTTTCCGGCTTCTATTCAAAGGGGCCGGGTTTCTCGATAATTTATTCAGATAAATTCAATATGAGTTTACTCAACTTTCGTCATGTACAATTTCTTCATGTCAAAAATCAGAGTTCGTTGTTTCTGAAATTTTGAATTCTAGGTGTTCGCGGGAAATCGTTATGAATCTTTTAGATTTATGGATGAAAAGAATCGTGTTAAATTGAAAAAAATTATTGCAAGGTATGGAAAAATCAATAAACAATGGAAAATCGAAGAGAATAATTGACACATAAAAAACCTCGTCAAATGTATAAAATCGGAATTTACATTGAGTTATGATAAAAAACTATAAAATTTTAGTTCATCACGGAAAATCATAGTTTTTCCGGAGAGAGAAAGTTCTTCTGAAAAAGAATCAATGAAGGTAGATTGAATAAATAATTTCAGAAAAATGTTCAATTATTATTAAATTTACTTCGTTTTGCTGATTTCTTAATTTTAGTGTGTCGCTTTTTTATTATATTTGATAACGCTCCTATTACCTATGACAATTTTGCTTTTTGTTTTGTAATATGTGATGAGTTTAACTCTTGAAATTACTGCCAACACTGAAACTTTGTTTTGTTAACATTTTTTATTTCTTTCATGTTCTCCGTTTTGTATTGAATTATAATTTATTCAACATTAAATGGTTTCTTGCAAGCAATTTCTGAAAGTTTTAAAGTACAATTCTTTCGTACCATTCACTTTAAATTAATAACTTCGCCAAACGGTCGCAAACATAAAAATTTTGAATTAAGCCTTTGAACGTTGTAGTCAAATCTGTCGCAATTTTCATGTTCCAAAATTATAACCACACAGTCTAAAATAAAAATAAAAAAAGGTAAGCTCTGTCTTCAAAACCATAATTTAAGCTACTACGTACTTATTGGTAGTTTTAGCTTCTATGATAGTGGTTATTAGTAGTTTCGGCTACTATGATGATAGTTATTACCAGTTCAAACTACTATAAAAGTGATTATTCAAAATGTCAGCCCCTATGACGTTTTTTATTTTTCAAAACATAATAACCCAAAAAGTTAATTTTTTGGAAAATTTTTACACAAACCATTTTTGAGCCATTTGTCTACTCTTTCAAATGACGTTTTTAAACTCGTGCTCAGGTTAGAATTACAGCAGTTATTCAAAGTTGAAGCAACTACGTTCTTATTGGTAGTTAAAGCTACTACGTACTTAATAATAGTTTGAACTACCATGAGAGTAGTTATAAGTAGTTTCGGCTACTATAAGAATAGTTATTATTAGTTCCACCTACTATAATAGTGATTTTTCGAAATTTCAGCTACTATGACGTTTTTTATTTTTCAAAAGTTCATAACTCCAAAAGTTCATTTTTTTAAAAATTCGTATACATACCGTTTTAAAGCTATTTGTCTGCTCTTTCTTATGACGTTTTCAAATTCATGCTCAGGCGACAACTATAGCAGTTATAAATCAACGCTACTACGATTTTTCTGATTTTTCAAAGAATGATTACCCAAAATGTTCATTTCATAGAAAATTCTTTTATACACTATTTTGAAGCTCTCTGACTGCTTTTCCAACTGACGTTTTCAAATTCATACTCAGATGTCAACTACAGCAGTTATTCGGAATTAAAACTACTATGATTTTTCTGATTTTTCAAATAGTGATTGCTCGAAATGTTAATTTTTCAAAAACTTCTTTTATACGCTGTTCTGAAGCTCTCTGACTGCTCTTTCTTATGACGTTTTCAAATTCATGCTCAGGCTACTGTGACAGAAGTTATTGAACGATAAATCTACTATGACTTTTTTTATTATTCAAAAGTTAATTACTTCAAATGTTCATTTTTCAAAAAAATCGTGTACATACCATTTTGAAGCTATTTGTCTGCTCTTTCTTGTGACATGTTCATATGTATGCTCAGGCTAGATTTACAGCAGTTTTTTCAAGTTTAGGCACTACGTACTAATTAGTAGTTTAAGCTGCAGTATATATACTCATTAATTGTTTTAGCTACTATGATTGTGGTTATTAGTATTTTCGGCTACTATGATAATAGTAAATAATAGTTCTAGCTAATGCGATAGTGATTTTTCGAAATTTTAGTTAGTCACTCTGACGTTATTTTTTTTTTAAATAATAGTAACTCACAAAGGTCATTCTGGAAACAATTTATATCATTCCATTTTGAAGCTGTTTGTCTGCCCTGCCAAATGACTATTTTAAATTTATGCTAAGGCTGCTAAGACAGAAGTTTGTCAAAGTTTCAAAACGAAAATCGTATTAATTTTGATCATTTGAGGCATAAAAAATTGAAAGGCTTCAATGTGCTTTCTACGATTTCTTCATTTTCAAGCACAGGCGTCCTTATCGAAAATTCAATAACTGAACTTATTTTCGCTTAACTGAATTTCACACTCTTACTTGTCGAAAAACTTGATAACATGAAAATGACGAAACGCTTCGCCCTTTACTTTCAATAATTATTTTTAGAAGAACTCTTTTTTTTTCAAAAAAACTATGATTTTCCGTGATGAACTAAAATTTTATCGTTTTTTATCGCAAATCAATGTAAATTTCGATTTTATACATTTGACGAGGTTTTTATGCGTAAATTATTCTTTACGATTTTCCATAGTTTATCGATTTTTCCATGTGTTGCAGTAATTTTCCTAATTCTACACGATTCTTTTAATCCATAAATCTAAAAGATTCATAACGATTTCCCGCGAACACCTAGAATTCAAAATTTCAGAAACAACGAACTCTGATTTTTGACATGAAGAAATTGTACATGACGAAAGTTGAGTAAACTCATATTGAATTTATCTGAATAAATTATCGAGAAACCCGGCCCCTTTGAATAGAAGCCGGAAAGCCTATTGAGTAAGCATTTTTCGAGTCGACCTTGCTTAACTCGGCCTTACGGCTTTCAGTAACGCATAAGGATCGCTTACGCGGTTTTTCCATAAAAACTTTCAAGAGCTACACACTGTTTGCGAAACTCTGAAGGATTTCTAAGTATTTCTATAGATTACTTACATTTTTGTAGATTGGTACAGAGATATCAAAAACTTGATGTTTTGAAATGCGAATTTCGATCTTTTATCAATAGTTTCAAGAACAAATGATAAAATCACATTCATATAGATTTCCAATGTTTTATATCGATATTCTTTTTTTGTATTTTTGAAATATTCAGAAGATTTTGTTGTGTTTTCTCGAATTTTTCTAGATTTATAGAATATTTAGAACGCGATGCTCTAGAACCCTAAAATTTATACCAATTTGTCGATATTTTTCAGAAAACAGTTTTTCCAACGAATTGAATTCATCACATTATTATTATAGAACTTTTACGAATAAAAAGATTTTCAATACTTTCATATAGATTTTGTGTAGATTTCTAGAATTTGATGATCTAAGAATCGATGTTCAGTAATTTTTCGGCATTTTTGCAGATTTTTATTTTTCTTGATCATTCACTGGGTTGCAACAATTTATCCAGTTCATATTTTCTACCTAATCCTACGTTTTGGTCATTTTTACTTTTTTATAAAATATATACTGCTGACGTTTCCATGCATTTTCTCGTAACTTATATTTTTATTGGTTTTCGATGTACCTTTTTTTTTATTTTTACATGAAATACTGATTGATTCTATCAGAATTTTGGGATGAGTTCGAACTCCTAAAATCCCCCTCTGTCTACGCGCCTGATTTATCCAGGAAAAATGAATTGTCATATAAAATTATGATTTGGAATCAAAAAGTGAACAATAATGAACTCGCGAAAAAATGCATTGTAAGAGCCGTACAACTTTTCCTGGCATGGCGAATACAAATGATAAAAACATTACCTCATCGCCTCGATGAATATTATGGTGCTGAAGAATGGTTTAAATGGCACGTAATGAATCGTTATTATTTAGCGATGGTCACGTTCATGCTGGCTCGAGCACATTGCATCACGCGCCGATTTGCACTTCCGTTAATGGGAAGACACGGTGTTATGCGGAAGACCGTTTTCGGAAAGCTTTGATTACGAGCGGATTCGAGACAATGGAAATAGCTCGAATAATTTCGATTCAATTACAGAGATTAAACGCGTTTAATCGTACCAAGTTTCGTTCCGGCGATTGAATTCTGGAATCAAGTATCTTTGGTCGAAATGAAAAAAGTTGTTAAAAGAATGTTTGTTTAGATTTTAGCGGAAAATAACAATGATTTGTTCCGTGATTGATTGAAAACGAAATTGTTTATGAAGGAAGTAACGAGAGGATTTTTCTTGTGGTCCTGGATTTGGAGGGAATTCGTTTGAAAAATTATATTCGAAGGCTGGATTTCCTTAAAAAAATGATATTTTGTGTACAGTTCTACACTTTAGTAAACATTATATTCTACTCTATTAAATTGGAAGAATTTTTTAGGAGTAATAATTTTTTCTGACTTGATTTTTCGAAATTTAAAATTTTTAAAAGTTATATAAATTAAGAAAAAAAAATTTTTCTCTCAAGCTAGAACAATGTATTATTCTAAAGTCTCTGACAATGAGTGAGCACAATATTGTTTTCCATGTTGTTACATTGTTTTAAAAACAACGTTACGAATAACTATACTCGGAGGAAAATTTCCTCGTTCAACTGGAAAATCGTTTTCTCTGAATCAGTCTTGCATTTCATCGACTCGCTTGAAGTGCAGTAACAAAATAAGAAGAAAAATTTGAAACTGTTAAGTTTTTTTTTTATCTAAAAACATGCATGAAAAATGCACAGTATTCATAACAAATGAAAATTACCGAAATTTGAAAGAAGATTTAAGATTTTTATTTTACCTTTTGTTTCTTTCAGGGATATTTCGGATTCATCTCGTTATATGCAATTCACAAACTCTCAAGATTCAGTCATGAAATTTTATAATCGTTTTTTATCGATATTTCAATTGGTAATGCCAATACATAGGTAACAAAATTCTACACATCAAATAAAATAATGTAGAAGTATACATAATATTCTGACAAAGATCTAGATACCATAAATAGACACAACAATTGCTTTGTCAAAGTATGCAAACTTGAAAAATTCCATTTTTCGATTATTAACGCAGCGATCTTCGTAACAGAGTAAAGTATGAATAACTTGTACTGCATATCTGTGAGTACAATAAAATACATTTGGTTATAAATTTTCAGGGGTAAAAAGTTTAATTACGTCAGTAGAGTTTCGTAAAATAATCAACATACTTGGGAGAAAGTTTTGCAACTCAAAACACCAAATTTTCCAGTCGTAATGACAAATGGTTTTTGTGCTCGAGTCATCATCATCAAAATACATTTTTTCACGTGTTGATCGTAATGCGTGTCTGAGAGTTCGAACCATTTCGACCCAAACGCTGCCATTTTGATGTCAGAACTTCTGTCTGTCAAGTAATTACCAATTACAGAAGTTATTGACATTAAAACAATTGTTGCAAGAGCTAGCAGACCACGTTGAATTATGGGTATCATCGTCTCTGCAGTGTCGAATTTCTAAAAAAGATGAATAAAACGACAGTATTGAGAAACTGGAATAAAAGAAATGGAAATATTGAGGTATGCTTCATGAATCTAAAATTATGTAACTCAATACTTTTTATTGTTTCTCCAATATTCATGAAACATAATTTTCACAGAAAAATCTTCATTGAAAAAAAATCGAAAATTCAGTCAAGATGATATTTCTGACCAGAAATTTTTCTACTTACTACAAGTTGGTATGCTATCAATCCAGCACCCATAGAAAACAGAGTAATTTCCATTAGAAGTATATTACTGTATATCTTATCCAATTTGTCACATAGTGACATGAGCTCCTTATGTTGTTTGATGTAATCAGAAAATCGTATCGACCTTCGACACGATGTTACATTTCCCATATCATCATCTGCGATTTTTTCTATGTTATACGATAAAACTTCTAACTGTGCACATAACTGCATAAGGCACATGTGAAAAAATAAATCGAAAGTAACGCAGCACAAGATGATCTGGATGCTTAAAATTATCTGTAACATTCAAGTTCGATTTATTCAATTTTGAAGATGAAAAAACTTCATTAAGTATGAATGCTATTATTAATGAATAAGTTATTGTCAAAGTACGAACCTCGAAAAAATAGCAAAGATGGTAATAAAGATCATTATCCAAAAATCTGTTCCAAAAAAGTGGCGATGGCAGTACTCTAATGCTTTCGTCACAATAGTTGTTTCCTGTATAAAATTGTTTCATTTTGCTAAAAAATTATCAAAATTGAAAAAAAAAAACATCATCACGAGAATACATGAATGTTTGCATTATATTTTTAAAGTGTCAATAATATATTTGTTCATTTTTTTACCCCAAATAGGCTGAGTTAATAAAATCACATCTACCACTGTAACAACTCCAACAAAAGCTATAATAGCTCTGACAGTCATTTTGTCGTATTTAATTATGATTTTAGAGTGCACAACGTCATATGGTCGATTCCATACATTTCGTTCGTAGAATTCAATGATGTTGGACACGAGTTTGTCGTTAATTATAAATTGAATCGACTTTGTACAAGCAGACAAGTTGATACCGATGTATATGACGTCGTCAAAAAATGCCTGTAATTAATTCCATAAATTAACGATTTGTAAGAATTTAGTTTGAAATATCGTTTGAGATGGTAATCAGATATAAGAATTTAGAATTGAAACTGTGGTTTCAAAATTCTAATGCTATTTTGTGAAAAAGTAATTTGTAGTATCATTTGAAGGTGGTGTCATCAATATTGTTTAATATAATTTGATAAGAAGTTATGGATGTTAATTACAAAATTAAATCATTCTTTTAAGGTGTTTCATGGATTTTTCAGAAAATTGTTGACATTAAAAATAACTATATGGCACGAAGTATCCTCTGTGCTATTTTCTGTAATAAATAACTTTTGTTCTGTGTGGTAGAAAAGTTTAAAAATTTGCCATAAGGCTCGTAAAGCGGTGAAAAAAATGTTGAAAATTTTAGTGCCATGCTAAAGAAAAGTAATTTTGTGATACCCAAACAAATGAAAATACCCG
Source organism: Platygaster robiniae (assembly GCA_028476575.1). Classification (NCBI taxonomy): domain Eukaryota; kingdom Metazoa; phylum Arthropoda; class Insecta; order Hymenoptera; family Platygastridae; genus Platygaster; species Platygaster robiniae. Next base: position 2,796,747 of record CM052022.1, read on the forward strand.
CACGTGTAATTATTACAACTACTCATAACTCTTTTAAAATGTCATCCGTTCTTTCAAAAATGCAATATAGTTCTTCCACTTGATGATTTTCATCATTTCATTTTATAGTTTAAGTCTATGTATTTTACACAATGAAGAACTTACAGGCAAATCACACGAATAAACAAGCATCGAACCGTCAACCTTACTCATGAGAGCAAAAATGTTTGTCATTAGCGTGTAGTACATCATTGAGAATTTGATTTTTCGCCTGATGGAAGAATCAGCATGCCAGGCCCCCACGATAATACTCGCGGTTTCGACTAATTTGATTGACAGAAATTCACTTTTCCAGGTCGACATTTTTCGAATCATTAAGTATTTTTGAGACGTTCGTTGTAGAGAATTCAAGAGGAGGTGAAGAACTGGTGACTGAAGAACGGAAAAACGAAAGCTTTTGTGGAAATCGTTGACGATTGATATTGACATTAGTTTCCACAACAGGGTTTTGCTCGAAGAAATAGAATAATTTAGTATACTGCGCTTTGGTTTTGACAACTTACGCGTAAGTTTCAGCATGATTTTTTTATGAAACGTAAATTATAGTGGACTGACTCCGTTTGACCAAGTCATTTTATTTATACTTGGAATCGTGCTTTTTTTATTATTGGCAAAAATTTTTTTGGATCAGTTTTTGTGTGAGGATGTCACGATCGGGTTTTCAGGTTACCCAATGGAAATTTTTTTTGAGTCTCTATAACTTTGACAAATGTTAAACCGATTTTTATGATTTTTGGGTCAAAATGCGTTAAGAAGATTAAAATTCAATATCATGATCAGGGACGTAGGCAGAAAAAGTTTTCAGGAGGGGTTTTTCTGAAAAATATTTTTCCTTCGGGATTTCATGATTCTTCATCTTTGACGATATGATTATAAGAGAGAAATTTTGAAATATTTTCCATTTCGGAATTTGAAAGTTATACAACTTTTGGAATATAGAGTTGCACATTTTTCATGTTCATAATAAAGGAATTCGATTTTTGTGATTTTCAATTAGTAACTGAGGTGAATGAATCGATTTGATTCATTCACCTTCATTTGATTTGATTGAAGGGGAATCTGAATTGGTTTCAGGAATGAGGTGTACATTTTTTATACTAACGTTTTTTGTACTTATACCACTTTATGGATTATTTGATATTAAATAATATGGACTTTTATAAACCATTCTGAAATTCGATGCTCTAGGAATCAAACTTACGAAAAATTTATATATTTGAATTGATTTTGAAGCAAATTTTACATACGCAGATGAAAGGTACATCATAAATTTATATTACTTTTGTAAGTTATATTATTCATCGAATTTTGCAGTATTTTCTGGTATTTTTATATATTTCTAATATTTTTATCGATCGCTTAACAGATTTTTAGAAATCTCTGCTATAGTATTGAAACTTAGAAAGATTTTTTTTGTTTTCTACATGAATTTCTAGAAAAATTTCTAAAATTATATGTAGTAATAGTATTACATAAATAGTTATGCTCCAGGACAGAAAGTTTTATGAATTTCCAAAAAAATCATTTCTACATGATTTTAATGTATTGAAAGATATCTAGTAAACTAGTAAGCTAGTAAACTAGTGAGCTCGAAAAAGAGGAAACTAGCCAAGTCAGAATCTAATCAACTACTAAACTAGTAAACGAGTAAATTAGTTATTTAGTATACTAGTAAATTAGTCAAATTTGTAATAATAAACTGGTAAACTAGTAAGTTAGTAAACTAGTCAGTTACTTAAATAAAAATTAGTAGACTAGTGAACTAGTAAACTCATTAACAAGTAAATAAGTAAACTAGTAAACTTATTTTTACATTTTTCTAGTATAATATACGAATTTTTGGAGGATTTCTAAGTATTTTTATAGATTACCTATATATTTTTATACATTGCTACAGAGATTTAAAAAAATAGATGCTTTAAAATGCGAATATAGATCTTTTATCAGTAATTTCAAGAACTAATGATAAAATCACATTCATATAGATTTTTCATATTTTATATCATTTTTCTTTTTTCGTATTTTTGAAATTTTTAAAAGATTTGGTTACGTTTTCCCAAATTTTAGTATATTTGGAATTAGATGCTCTAGAATCCCAAAACTTACAGATCGTAGAGGCATTTGTAGACATTTTTCATAAAACTGTTTTTTCATAGAATTCAATTATTTTCATTATTCTTGTAGAGCTTGTATGAATCGAAAGATTTGTAATACTTTTATATAGATTTCTAGAATTTAATGATCTGAGGTTCAAAGTTTTGTAAATTTTTAACATTTTCGTAGTTTTTCATTTTTCTTGATTATTCACTGGGTTGCAACAATGTTTCTGATTCATATTTTTTACGTAATCCTACGTTTTGACAATTTTCACTTTTTTTATTAAATATAGACTGCTACCATTTTCATGCATGTTTTTGTAACTCATATTTTTATTGTTTATTGATGTAACTTTTTTCATTTTTACATAAAATATTGATTGATTTCATCAAAGATTCAGGAGGGGTTTGAACCCCCAAAACACCCCTCTGTCTACGCGCCAGATCATTATAAAATTCTTGAGTCTTCTACGGAGTTGCTGGTGTAATTGATGACAAAGCGAAAAAATAAAAAATTTGTTCGAAACTCATTTTCTCGAAATGCAATTTTTCGATGCCTATTATATTGCGACGGTCGAAATCCAACCCGGATTTCAGAACCATATCGAAAATGCCTTTTTCTGATCGTGAGTGAAAAAAATTCAACATAATGACATCATATTAGGTTTTTTTTTCATTTCACACAAAAATCACGATAATAACGAAACACAAAAACTATAATTACAGAATAAGCAAATCAACAAGTTCAATTATTCGATTACAAATTGTACGCTCTCTGCAAAACAGCCAAATACGAAATACTCGCACTGAATATCTGTAAACATAACAAAACCGATTTCGTTATGAATTTAAAAAGGTTGAAAAGTCAATTGATTTCCATTGCTTTGTGTTAGGGAAAACTTAACATACTCGAGAAAAAGTTTTGCAGCTCAGAACGCCAAATTTTCCTGTTGTTATGATACATGGTTTTTGTGTACGAGTCATCAACATCAAGATACAGTCTTTCAGTTTTTTATTGGAATTGAAGTTTGAAATTTTGTACCATCTCGAAAAAAATGCTGCCATACCGATTTCAGAACTTAGCTCTGTCAAGCAATTACCGAATACTGATGTTATGAGGACTAAAAGCATGGTTCCAAGAGCTTCACTGCTGTAATATAATACAGGTGCGATAGTCTCTGCAGCCTGAAATTTCAAAACATGAAAATTCATACCAGCATTAGTGATATTTGAACTAACATAATATTGATTAAAAAATATGAAGTTGGACAATTTGTATTGACAAACTGAGGGCCTACTTTTGGAAGATTTGCACATCCTGCAGTAAAGTTTTATTCCAGAATTTCTATACGATAAATAAATTTTCATCGAAAATTCATTAATCTATACCGTAATAAATAAAATTAAATTGTCTTAAAATTTCATGAGTGAGACAATTTATCGATTTAGAAGAATTTTCGTAACATTTTCTTCCTTTAAAAAATATTTCCCACTTACCAAAACTTGGTACCCTATTACTGCAGAACCTGCAGAAAACAAGGGTATCTGCACTAGCAGAATATTGCTGTACATTTTTTCTAATTGATCACAAAGTGAAATTAGCATATTATGTCGTTTGATGTGATCAACAAACCGCATTGACACTTCATATGCCGTCACTTTTTCCGTGGAATTGTCATACATTGATGTATCATCTTCTGTAATGTTTTCTATATTATACGATAACACTTCTAATTGTACGCATATTTGTATAATGCACATGTGAAAAAATAGATCGTAAGTAACGCAGTTTAGGCTTATCTGGATGGTGAAGAAAATCTGAAAAATATTAGTTGAACGTCAGTTACATGTAAGATGTAAGGGTTGTGAAAACCAAATGTAATTTTTTCTCTGACTTTATTTAGATTCTCATCATTTATTTATATTTTCTATTTGTATAATCGGAAATCTTCGATATAATTACGTCAGATTGAAGCATTATATGTAGAATTATTTGTACATATTTTATCATACTAACCTCAATGAAATAGTAGAAATGGTAATGATCACTAAATGGTAGCCAAGAAACAGGAAGTGGTAACTTTCGAATGCTATCGTTACTAGAATCATAGCCTGCAAAAATTGAAAGAAACTATGCAAAATTGCTATACATTTGTTTTATACTTTATTTTGAATTATTTCAGGAATATGAATTCGATTCATTATCTTTTCAAATATTTTTCCAAGTGAAAAAAAGTACGATGGTTCTGTTCTTACCCCACATGGGTTTAGTTAAAAATAACATATCCACAGCTGCAACCACTGCAACGAAAATGATCTGAGCTCTGATAGTCATTTTGTCGTACTTAAAAATAATCTTGGAAAAGCTACTGCCATACGAACGGTTCCACAAATTTTCCTCGTAAAATTTAGTAACATTAGATACAAATTTTTGGTTAATTAAAAATAGTAAAGATTTCGCACAAGCAGTCATGGTTATACTGGTAGTTATGATGTCATCGAAAAATGCCTGCAAGAAATTCAACAGATGTGTCATGCAGGGAACTGTCAACATATAATTACAAATAATTGATATTCTTATTTTGAAGTATTTCAGTAAGCCTTTGTTACCGTGAAATGATGTTTGGAAAAATTTGTAGCTTATGTTAAAAGGAACTTGGAAAAATTGATAATTTCAATGTTCCCCATTTATTTTCTTAGCTTAATGTCATGATAAAGATCTTACTGGTAAGTCACATGAATAAGTAACTATGGAATCATGTACAGAACTTATGACACCAACAGTAGCTGCAATTAGGGCGTAGTACATCATGAAGAATTTGAATACTCGCTTGATGGAAGAATCAGCAGGCCAAATTCCTACGAGCATGCTCGAAACTTTGACTATTCTTACTGATAAAAACTCACTTTGAAAATTCGTCATTTTAGAAATCGCGCAAGAGTCTTTCAAACGTTTGTTTCGGTGAAGAACTGAAGACTGGTATTTTTTATGACTGAGGTTAGGGAAAACGAAAGCTTTTGTGGAAATTGTTTATAAATGATATTGACATTTGTTTCTGCAAAGGTGTTTTCTATGCAAAGGAAGAGAATAATTTAGCACTAAAGGCTTTGGTTATGATAAGTTTCGTTCAAGTTTTATCGTGATTTTTTTATGAAACGTAAATGATAGCCTGAGAAAAATTGCGTCACTCGTGTCTGTATGAAATTTGTATTATTTTCATTTGAATTTTTTTTCAGTTATTGACAGGCGCGGTTGAAAGTGATTTTTCCAGGTTTTTTACTTTAAACATTTTAGATTTTTAAGTTTGAAATAATCGAAAATTTTTCAAATTGTCAGTAATTTTGGAAAATTGGCGAAATTCTGGAAAATGTGAACAATTTTTTTTTAATCATGTTTTTTTTTAACACATATGTACAATAATGTTTTTCCGGTCTTGACACAAAAATTTGAAATAAATACTTGAAAAGTACTTAAAAATCAAAAGGAATCTGTATGAGCTGGACAAATTTTTATACGATTCGGAAAATTTGAGTAGTTACTACCATGTTAGAAATATTGCAAATTTTTAAAAATCAGAACACACTGACAATTTCAGAAAATGTCAATGAATACAAAAAAATCAAAATTATTGTAAGTTTTTAGAAAATGTTCATGGTTTTATAAATTGTGTTTCTTATTTCTTCAAAATGCGCATAATAATATTTCTAATGTTTGTAACTCAAATTTGGAATACTTAAAAAATATTAGAAATCATCCAAAAATTTTACGAGTTTGACAAATTTTATAAAATTTCGAAAATGTTGAGTAGTTGGTTTGATGTTATCAGAAACACACAAAAAATTATAAAAAATCACAACACATTCAAAATTTTAAAAAATGTCGAATATTCTAAAGAAATCGAAATTTTTGTAGAATTTAAAAAAACATCTATCGTTTTTCGAATTCTGTTATTGATTACATGTATGAATTTCAATGCAATAAGTATGCATGAAAATATTTTTTTTTTTCATTTTTTATTTTAGTTTCTCAGTACTTTAAAAGCATTTAAAAACAAAGAATAATCCTAATGAGTTAGACAGTTTTCATAAATTTTCGAAAATTTCAAATAGCCTGCATAAAGTTTTATGCGAATTTTGACAATTTATTGAAAGCAGAAATACATGGAATTCGCAAGATAGTCGAATATCAAAAAAAATTTAAGAAATGAGTAAAATTTCATAAATTTTAAATGAATTTTTTGTATTTTGTCATCATTATAGATTTTTATTATTTCGGTAAAATATGCACGAGTGTTTTTTAAATTTTTTCAGAAAAATCTGAAAAATTTGAAGTTTCAAAAAATGACGAGAAATTTTCATGAGTTGCACGAATTTTCGTAAAATTTTAGTTGTTTTTAGTAGTTGGTATGTCAAATATTTTGAAAATTTCGAAAAATCATATCATATTGGAATTTTAAAAACTATCAATAATTTTTGAAAAATTAAAAGTTTTGTAGAATCTCAGAGTAAGTATGTTCATTTATATTCTGAAATTATTGTGTTCATCATATTTCTTCGGAAATGCAGTATGAAACTTTTTTTTTTGTTTATTTGAAACTCTTAGAAAAGGACTTGAAAATCGAGGAAAATTTTGCATCAGTTGAGCAAATTTTCATGAATTGCGAAAAATGGAAGTTTATTACGTTTAAAGTTTGAAGATTTTTCCAAAAACAGAAAAAATTGATAATTCCAAAGATTGTCAATGATTCTGAAAAACTACAAAAATTTGTAGAATTTCAAAAAATGCACGTAAATTTTGTAGATTATAGATATATGCAAAAAATATTTAAAGATCACCTAAACATTTTACGAGTTTGACAAATTTTATAAAATTTTGAAAGTTTTTAGTAGTTGGCTCAATTTTTTTGGAAACTTTTTAAATTTTTAAAAATCATAGCACATCCAAAATTCCGAAAACTGCCAATTATCTTAAGGAAATCAAAATTTTTGTAGAAATTCAGGAAACATTCACCCTTTTAAAAATTGTGTTCGTATGTACTACGACGAAAAATGCATGAAAATTTTTTTTCGAATTTTTCCTTGAAAAATCACCGTATTAGGAAAACACTCAAAAAGTCAGAAAACTCTCGACAAGTTGGCCATTTTTCATGAAATTTCGACATTTTTGAATAGCCTGCATTACGTTACAAATTTTAAAAATTCTTAAAAGTCAGAAAACATTTAAAATTCTTAAGATTGCCAGTAATAAAAAAAATTCGAGAAATCGGTAGAATTTTTATTAATTTTCATGAGTTTGCATATTGTGTTCATTATCATACATATTAACAATTTCTTTAATGTATGGATACTAGGGTTTTTTTTTTTAATTTTGCACGAGAAATCTATAGTAAATAAATTTATATAAATTTTCGTGAAATTTGACAAGTTTTTGGTAGTTGGTATGATGTCAAATATTTTGAAAATTTCAGAAAATCATGACACATTGGAAATTTATGGAACTGTCGATAATTCTTCAATAATTAAAAGTTTTATAGAATTTCAGAATCTGTTCATTAATTTTTTGAATTGTGCTCATCATATTCCTTCAAACTTTGCATTATGGAACTTTCTTTTATGATAAAAATTTGGAATACATGGAAAGTATTTGAAAATGAAGAAAAATCCAGAGGAAAACCTTGCATGAGTTGTGTAAATTTTTATAAATGGCGAAAAATTGAATAATCTACTACGTTTGAAGTCGAAAAACTTTTTTTTCAAAAGAACACATTCGAAATTCCGAAGATTGTCATAACTCTGAAAAAATTTAAAAAATTGGTAGAAATTTATAACATGCACGTAATTTTTGTAGATTATAGAAATTTTCGGAAATGCTGTAAAACTACAGAAACTGCGTGTAATCTTTCAAACTTTCAGAATTAAAATGTTTTTTTAAAAATTAAAAATTTTAGACAATTCCTATAATTTCTGTGATTCGTGAAAAGTTTAGCAAGTCGAAAAAACTACAATTGATAAATTTATGAATTTTTCCATCGGTATTTTTGGATATTTTACCCATGCAGAATTTTTAAGGTAGGTAGTGCTACCCACCACACCTACATCTTTTTGTTGCCCCTGGTCATTGATTGTGATCTTAAATTATGAATACATGGATTCACATGAAAATTGCAATTATAGCTTTTCAAAGACGCAACAAATTGTAATAAATACAGTAAATAATAATAATTGATAAATCAATACATTTTCGATCTGAAATCTGATACATAGTTCCTTCTTTAATTTCAAAAAAAAAAAAAAAAAATGATCGATTTTTCGCTACCCCTTTTTTTTACGTAAGATGATTTGGTTTTTTGGATTGAAGTGAGACGAAATGTAATTTTTTGGTACTTTTATTTTTTCATCCTATCTATTTTTCAACATCGAAAAACGATGTTAAGTAACGTGCATGTTAAAAAAATTACATAAATAAATGAGTGATATACGAACTTAATTTTTATTACAAAACAGACTTTGGTTATTATATTTCATCGTTACTTTTTTCGCAATTCCACTAGCTTAGAATGATGATTTCCTCAGTAAAAAAAAAAAATAAATTTCGATATTTATATTTTCGTTATAATGAACTTGAAACTCCACATTTCATTTTTGTTCAGTTTTTTAACAAATTCATTCAACTAGTGTGTAAAATTTCAATAGCTGTAGAAAACGATTTGAAATAACTAATTTGATTATCAAAACTCAATGGGAAATTAAAATGTTTTGCTATAAATTTACATCACAACGTAAATACAAATTACAATATTGGAATGGAACTTGAGTACAATTTTTCAAGGCCAAGTCGATGTTCGATCACATGTTGTTTCGTCTTCAAAATTCAAGGGACAAAATTCTTCCTCGTTGACCCTCAGCAATCCATGAATATCTAGTTTTGGTCGGAACGGCAGCTCCGAAACCAACATTCCTTCTTCTGGTTCGATTGATATCGAACCTTTTTTCTCGTCGCCTTCATCCTCGAATTCCGAAAAATCGAATTTATTCGAAGCTTTTTTTCTTTTGCTATCCATTCTTCTTCCTTCTCGTTCTCGTTTTTTATCGTTCCTGCTGCGAAATTCGACTATTTTGTGTATTTGTATTTGAATTTTTTGTTTTGTGAAGTTTTGAATAAAAAGTTTTTGTGGGATACGAAAGTTTAGTGAAATATTTATGTAATGAATTTTAGGAAAATCGAGGAAAATTCTTGGGTTCTTTAATATTATCAGATTTACGAAAATTTGCAATGCTGAGAAACTGATAATATACTCTTAAAGAAAACCTATCAAAATGGAGGCATCAGAAAAAATTTTGCTTGTGCCTATGTAATTATGAAAAATTAAAAGTTCATTAAGTTTTTGATTGTTGTAATGATTTATGGTATTATGTAATTATTTGCTTATGGTTTTGACACATTGTTCGAGTGTTTCGAATACAATTTATTTACGTAAAAAATTGTCTTCCTTAATGTGATATAGATTTTCCTATAAACAATTGTAGAAAAATACGGAATTCTATGCGATTTTTGCCACTACCAAAAACTCCAGGGAATACTCGTTTGAATTATGGAAAAATATGCGAAAACTTTGAAGAAAAAATAAATTTGTTATAACATATTTTATTTTATATCTTGTATAAAGTTACAAAATCCGACGCTTTTTAAAAAGATTTTATTTATATTGTTAATAAAAAAATAAAGTTATGAAAAGTTTCTGATATTTGGATGAAAACTATAAACATTATTTTTAAATTTATTTAAAAAACAATATGAAAATATCTAAGATTAACAAAGATGTTTAGTGTGTAGTGAATATTCAGAAACTTTTGAAATGCCATTAAATTTTACAGGTTGTTCAAGAAATTAAGGAAAATTACATCGATATGTAAAATACTTGATATCCTAACAATTTTTTAGAGATAACTTATTTTTATTCCCTTATTTTTTACTATTCGAAAAATTTCAAAAAGAAAAAAAATGCGTGTAATTTTTAAAGATGTATGAAATAATCAGGATTAATTGAATGATTTACGATCTCAGATTTCCAAACTAAATATTAATTTTTTAAAATCATCATTCCATCGAAGAAAATGTTAGCTAAAATTAGGAACTTCAAAAGTTTAAAAATTAGTGTTTTTAAAAAACCTTGGATGATTCAGTTACATGCGTTAAAAGGGATTTTTAAATAACGAAAATTCGAGAAATTCATTCATTGTGTAGTAAATTTAAAACAAAATTTTTAAGTTCTATGTAACTTTTTGAAGTAATCAAATCAACATAGAAATTGATTCAGAACATCAATAATCTAATTTTTTTAACAAACTGTCATTATTCATTATAATTTTTGAATCGAAGAACAGAAAAAATGCAATACTTTTTGCTGATTGACATTGTATGATAATGAAAAATACGGACCTAAAATTTTGGAAATTTCCAGTATATCTAAAAAAAGACTTTTACTTTATGATTTTTTGCTTTATTGTACACGTGAGTTTTGTCTGACATGTGACAGTTTTTATAGTGATTTCAAAAACTTAGTGTGCTAGGGAACAGTTATTAAAAAAATAATATTGAAAAAAAAATGAGTTTGCTGGAGAAGCACTGCTCGCCATGTTCGGAGATATTTTGAAGAGGATGGTAGTTCAGACTTTTTTTACCCATGTGAATAGCGTAATTTGTGTAATAATTCATAAATTTCCATTGATTTGGAAAATTTTTCTTCCTTGACAACAATGGTAGAAAACAAAATTTCGAATTTTGTTTGTTTTTTTGAACCTTTACTTGATGATGACTCAAACCAAGTGTCAAAACGTTGCAATGATTTTAATTAAATAAGAGTGACCACTTTGTCTTTAGATGCAAAAGTTTAAGGTTTTTTTTACTGAAGGAATAATGTATATTTTTTTGCAAAATCTTTTATATACTGTTTTGGTGCGTCCTGGAACACGTCTTGCAGAGGTCGAATCTCGGGTTGGCTCGGTGGCATATCGTCCTCAATTTTATCGGTGACCGTTTCCCCGAGCAAATCCTCATGGTCTAGCACATTCTCTGTGTTACCGATGCTCGTGGTCGTGGAATCTCCGGAAAACCCGGTCTCGGTAACGCCAGCGGTACTTTTATCCGTCCCCGAGTAAGCTTTCACGTCCTGCCGCATCCGCGGGTTCCTCGTGTACTCGTCCTCCAGGTACTTCTGGAACTGCTCGCGAAAGTAATCGTCAATCATGCGCCAGACGCTGCTGCTGTACCAGCTCACGACGCTTACAAGGAAAATTCCTCGGAACAAAAAACTCAGCATTTTGGAAGCTCAAAATAATCTCGGGAGATCCTGGCAAAAATTGAATTATTTCTGCAAGAGAAGTTACTTTTTCAAGATCATCAAATACTTCGACTTCTGTTAGTTGCTATTTTCATCAAAATTTCATATTTAATTCATCAGTTTCTGGAAAAGTACCTTCAAGCCCGAAACCTCCATAATGGTCAAGATGATGTGTTAAGTTTTTCAGTCTTTTTTGTCGTTGGAGAACCAATTGCCAATGTTGTCGATTGTTCGTTGAATGCTAGGCCAGCCCATTGTGATAAAAAGTAGCAACGAATTAGCTGCAACGAACAGTCGCATCATGTCCACACCTTGGCTGGAAAATAACCATTGGGAGAATCCTTGGTTATGCGCGTCCTCGTCCAAGGGTTCCTTCTTTTTTTCCGGATTTTCCTCTTTTTTGTTGCCTTCTTCCTTTTTGCTATCTTTTTCTTTTTTGGCTTCGTTTGGGTGCTTCTTAGGTTCTAGTTTCTCCCAAGTGCGTTTCCCCATAACAGTTTATTCATTGGGTATTCATCTGAAAATGAGATCATTTTTCGGTGTCCTTTAATGATAGCAAAAAAACATCTGAAGTTAGGAACGAAAACCCTTTCTGTGCAGTCTGTCTTCTATATTTAGGTCTCTTGGTTGATAATGTCGATTCTGTTAGTGATGGCATTACTGGGATATTCTTTGTCGTAGACTTGACATCTATAGTTTTTTGGAAGGAAAGCATATAGGCCATTAAAAGCCAATTTATTGTGAATTGTCATTGTGCAAAGGATGTGGTTTCTCATAGCTTCAAAATACATTTTGCAGGAAAATTGGAAAACCTTCTCCTATTTGAAGAAAACAGCTACTGAAAGTTACAGATTGTTGGTTGAAGCTTATGATGAACATGCTCTAACCCAAAAAACTTGTAAACGATGGTTTCAATGTTTCAAAGTGGTCATTTCAATGTGAAAGACAAGAAGCGTCCAGGTCAAACGAAGAAGTCTGAAGATGCAGGTATGCAATTGTTATTCGATAAAGACTCAAATCAAACGTTAAAACAATTAGCAGAAACATTGAATGTTCCGGATGTTCCCCATGGACTATTTACGAAAGTCTACACGCATTGGGAAAGATGAAGAAGAAAAAAAATGGGTTCCGCATGAATTAAAAGAAAGAGACATTGAAAGGCGAAAAACAACTTGTGACATTTTGCTTGCTAGATAAGAAAGAAAAGGTTTTTGGCATCGAGTTGTGACTGGTTATGAAAAGTGGATCTATTTTGAATTTGAGTTCCAAAAATCCAGGGCCAACAACTTCAACATCTCAACCAGTGCGCAATATAAATGGAAAGAAGGCTTTACTGTGTATTTAGTGGAATAGTAAGGGAGCTGTGCGCTACTGTTAAAACATGGTGAAACGACCAGGATATGCCCAAAGACACGATAAAGGCATTTTTCAACATGGCAATGCTCAGCTCCATGTTTCAGATTATTGCAGCCCGCACTTTCAGAACATTCCATACTTACAAAGAAGTGGAAATTTGGCTTGATGAATGGTTGGCGTCAAAAAATGAACAAAGTTCTTGTCACATGGAATCCATTCTTTGACATAAAGATGAAAAAAGGTCATATCTAACGATTGTCAATATTTTGATTATTAAGGTAGTTTATTTTGCCATGGATGTAAATGCTCCAATTTGGTGGAAAAAATCGACATTACTAACCAAAACACCTTCAATTATCATAATTATTGTTGAAAAACCCTACTGCCTCAAGATAATTTATTTCATTAGCAATAGTTCCGCAATCGAACGAATATTTATCGCACTTCGCGATCTCCGCAAAACAATCGACCCCTATATTAGTCGAAAACAATATTCCAGCGACATTTCAAGCGAGGCGTAACTCAAACACAATGGGGCGAATTCTGCAATTTCAGCGCACTCGGGAGGTCGCGATTGTTCCCTCGGTTCTGTAAAAGGCGGCGGGGAATTACGGTCAACTAGGCAATGAACTTTTACTTCCGTCGGGGCATTATCCGACGTTTTGTGTCAGAAGCAGATTTGTACGGCCAGTACGGGATCCGCGGTTGCCCATTAGCCGGGTGAAGCGGGCTTATCAGCATAGGCCAGGCCCTGCAACTCGCCCGGATCGCGGAATTCCTCACAATGTACCATTTCCCGTTCAACCCTATGCAATCTTCCTCCCCAATGCGCTTTTTTACGTCCCAGCGAGCCCTATTAATGCCCTGTTACGGAACTTTCAACGTCTTGGGATACCAGGGGTTTTTCGGGGAGGGGTTGGTAGGGCGTTGCTTAACAACTTGGACGATTTGAAGGGGTGTGTTCGAAAGCTGGATGTACTCGAGGTTTCGTTAGGGAAATTGATATTCGTTTAGTTAGCCAAGAAATAACAATGATTCCGAGACTGCCCTCCTGAAATTTAAGTGAGATTGATGATTATTTCATGTAAAAATTGAAAAAGTGATAATCGTGCCCACCGAAAAAAAGGATTAGTTAAATCAAATATAATATGGTAACTAATAATAAATCGCATACTTGGATATGGCGAAATAAATGTTAAGTTGAATCAAACTAACGATAAATTCATACAAACTATTTAATAAAGTTCAAGGAAACTTCTGTATGTTAACCGTTACTATATGCGTATTTGCTATGAATATCAACCAAGTAATCGCCATCAAGTAAATGGTATGTTTATATGAACTCTTCGAAAAAGTATGGACAAAACTTGATATATTATGAGTTACCATATTGCTATTTGCGAGAAAATTTCAAGTAACTTGGCTCAAGTTCAAAGTTAGTTGTTAGAAACTAAGATTGACATAGGTTTGTTACTAAAAAAAAATGAAAAAAAAGAACTGACGTGTGCGTTGTGTGTACATAACCCTAAGTGAATGTTTTTTCCCTATTTCTCGGAATTCGATCTTAATTCTGTCAAGAATATATTCTTATCTGAGGCGCGCACGCGCGTGAGTACACGATGATCATCCATCTATGTACAGGCGATAGTTACCGCCGCTTGACTTAGGGAACTCGATGGTTGGTCTCAAATGCAACAGCTCTATTGGACCCATCGACATTTATTTTGTTCAGGCCGAAAGATGTATAAAAATTTGAGTGACTCGGAAAGTAATTAAACTTTTATTTCATAACATTGAAGATGCTGGAGGCCGCATTCCATGAGGAGAGGCTCCATTATTTTGTTAAACAGTGACAATTTATTCATAAACTGGCACTTACAAGCTTGTATGAGCTTGTTGATATTGTCGAAAATTTTCCATAACATTCGTCAAGTATCGGTATATTTACTGTTACCATATGAAACAGTGGTATATGAGCAACATTAGTCGAGAATCAGTATATTAACTGTTACTATATAGAACAGTTGCATCAAATATAGACAGCCTATTTGCTATTATTTTTGAATTTGAAGCTAACATTGATTTCTTACGCCATTCAAGTTCAACACATATTTGATTTTAATGCACGTGAAGTTGGTTCAAGTAATTTCAGTCAAATTCATGGTATACTTGTCGCAAATACTGCAGAATCCAAAGAAGTTAGTATGAAATATACGCCATCTTAATAACTAAGATATATATTAATAGCTGATAAATATTTGAGAAAACGACGCAACTATACGCGTATATTTGTATTGAACTTACTGTTTTTTCAGTGGAGTAATATATATAATGGAAATGATGATTGAACGAAAATTAAAACAATTTATTGATAATAGAGAATTTCCTGAATTCAAGTAACCTGAAATAAAATACATACATTTTGAGGAATATATGCATCTCTTTCAAAAATTTGAATGCTATTAGATTTTTTTCTTATTTTTCAAGTGATTGTGACTTGTGATAGTTTTAAAGATTTTTAGTGGCGGATTTATGCATTTTATCGTTTTGATTTTGTTTTCAGATTGCGCGGAGTAATGAAGACGACGTAACACACGATTCTACCATCAAAGGTAATTTTTTATATTTTACAGCAACATTAAGATAATAATTTATGAACATACGTGAGATGCTTCGTTTTTATGATGTGTAGTTTTTATTTCTACGTGAAAAATAGTAACATTTATTTATACTCGTGTATCGGATTTTCTTTAACTCCACAAAAAAAAGTTATTAGAAATATTTATTTCGACGTTCAGGGGCAGTAAAACGCGATTTTTCTGGGTAGGCAGTGATTTAAACTCAAGCAATAAGTATGGGCATTAAAATTATCATATTTGTTCGAAATATGGATTATGATTTAAAAATTTAAAATCAACATCTTTGGAAAACTTGGATAATGTTAAAAATTCCAAGAAAACCTAATTAGTTGGAAAAATTATAATAATAGCCGGAGTAATTTGTATTATATTTGAAATTCGCAATATTTGAAGAATTCAAAAAAAGTTACTATTTCCAAAATGGTCGATTATTCTATAGAATTATCACGATTTGTAAAAAATGTTCATGAATTTTATGGGCTGTATTTATCATCATATTTATTCGAAATAATATGCATACATTGAAAAGGAATAAAAACATTACAAAAAATCTTATTTAGTTCGATAAATTTTTATGAAATTTGGAAAGTTACAGATTGTTTGTATTATATTTATTCAGAATTACGGAGATTTCGAAGAAATAAAAAAATAGTGTTAATTTGAAAGTTTGTTAATGATTCTTTAAAATTCAATAAATATGTAGAATTCAAGAAAATCTATTAATTTTGTAGACCGTTTCCATTATCAAATTTTTTCAAAATATTCATGATAATGTTTTTTTAATTTCTTCAATAAAAATCTGAATAGCTTGAAAAATATCAAAAATTAAAAAATGTCTGATTTACTGTGGAGTTTTTCATGAAATTTGGAGAGTAATGAAGATTTTTTATTAACATTGGAAATTTCAAAAATAATTGTAAATAAGTATGAAATTCGAAAATATCTGGTATTTCAAAAAATGTCACAACATTTTTTAGATTGTGCTTATTCTTCTATTCTTTTGATTTTTGTAGATATATTTTTTCATTTCGTTTTAAAACCAAAACTCTTTGTAAATATCACAAAATTACGAAAAAACTGAACAAGTTAAAGGAATTTCCATATAATTTGGAGGGTTTCGAAAACTTAGTGTAATTTTTTAGATATAGAAAATGGTTGAAAATGAAGAAAACATGCAAAACTTTAATATCAGTATTTTATAAAATTCAAAAAATCTACGGAATTTCAGAAAAAAATTATCAATTTTGTAGGTTCTGCTTATCATCATATTCTTTTGAAACATGTTTTTTTTTTTTTTTTTTTTTTTTTTTTTTTTTTTTTTTTTCATTATTTTTTCTTATAAAAACTTAAACAATCTTAAAAAGTTTCACAAAATCACAAAAAATATGTGATGTAGTTGAGCAAATTTTTATAAAATTCGTGGGTTTTAGATAGTTCGTATAACGTTAGAATTTTTGAGAATTTTGAACGATTAAGTAAAAAACATTGCAAATTTGAAGGATTACAGAAAATGTTGATTTATTTTCTAGGCTATGTTTATTTTGATATTTTTTTAAATATAACAAAATGAAGTAAAAAAATTTTTAAGAAGTGACCTACATTAAGAAATATGAAAATAAAGTAATGAATAAACAAAAGGACCTTGAACACTGGAATGATATGTATGATGTTTTAGTTAAGTATTGTTAATGATTGTAAAATTGTATTATATAGAAATCATGAAATATAAACTTGATGTCACTCATAAGCATTACATGATGATACACAACGAAATATTGTATACGTCATAGGAATTTTATCACTGACGCATCTGATTGTACAGGAATGCTCAGTATATTTCCAGTCATTGACGAGTTACTATGTACTTATTCTTCATTATAATGTAGTAACATATGTATTTTACAAACTGACTTGAATGGCAGTGGCTATTTTTTGAAAGAACATGACTGGAGGAAATGGAAATAGTATACATAGTATGACGTGAGTTATTATAACTTGATTTTGTAATATGTGATGATTAGTTTATTTACTTTCTTGTATTAGTGATAGGTTGTCTTGAAAAGGACTCTAAATGAGTCGAAAAGTCGACGATGTGTAACTATAATAAATCTCAAGAAGCAATTTGACTGGGAAAATCGAGATTATTTGATTTTTTAAAATTTATTTCACACCCAGTGAGAACTTTGTTCTACTTTACTTTTTTAAGAAGTATTGAACATTACAAAAAATGAAAAATCTTGATGAACTTGACAAATTCGTATATATAATTATGTTCAAAATCATTAAAATTTTGGAAAATTCACGAAAAATGGAAATTTCCGAGATTTTCAAAAATTTTACAGAATCAGTAAAATCTAACTTATTAAAGGAAATGTTAGTAAATTAAATTTTTTGTGACTTCTTTCAGAATGTGAAATAAGTCGACTTCAGATAAAAATTTAGAAAATAATTCAGAAACATAGAAACTTATATCATTATTATAAGAAAGAACTCGGAAAATTCACAATTAAATCCCTTTTTCATCGTATTGCGTGAAATAATCTCGTATCATACCGCGAAAATTCCAATTACATGTCCATCAAGTTTACCTTATTGAGCTAGAAACTCTGTACATATCAGATACAATCACATTACGCAGTGCGATGTGCGTGTCAACCGTCGAATGTCATACGCCAGATGCGCCAATTTCCCATAATCCAATATCCCCTGTCCTCGATGTAGAACACTTTCTACATTACATTTTTACCCTCAGAAATTCCCCCTTCAATTTGTTGCAATAATCTCAAGAACACCAGAAAATTACACCTTCATCCCCATTTGTATTACAAAGTATTCAAAAAAAAATTTCTACTGATTCTGCAGACCCCTCTTCTTGTATTCCATTTTTTCACTATACAGTACATTCATACAATTTTCCAGTTATTACCTTTAATTTCAAATCTTCCTCAAGAAAGATAATCATTTTCCTTCAATTTTTTTCTTCCTTATGTTTCCATGAATATATAAGTTCTAATTTTTTTCAAAATTTCTCCTTTGACTAGATTCGAATTCCGACATCCCATAAAATCACCTGCAATTATTGCCCGATCCTTCAATCCTGCCAAGTCTCTCAAAAAAAACGTCGGTCACTTTGCACGAAACTCTTCACCACGTATGAACTTTGGCAACCTGAAAAACTGGATGCAAAGCTCGCGCCTCATGCGCAGAGAGAGCTTTTTCCTAAGGTTTCCCCGGCGATAAGCTCGTTAGCCCTCGCGGTGTGTCAATAGTTCGCGAAGTTGTTAGTAAATGGGCCAATAAACTCGTCAAAACTTTCGAATAATTCCCTATTTGAACTTGGGACAATCTGTAAGCGAGGGAAGAAACCGCGCAACTTAGGTTAACATGGTTGCGCGGCTGACTCGGGGGCAAAAACACGCCGTGGACTCGGGGCTTATGCAAATTCGCCGACAACGGGGATTAGAGAGATGCTAAGGGTCGAGGCTCGAATCCTGGAAGATTGAACAAGCGAGATTGGGTCTTTAAATTGATAGGGTCCATCGCGTTTGCGTTGGATGACGAATTTTCGGGGCGAAACTGGAGTGGTGCTCGTAGATTAGATTTTAGAAATGGCGAAACATCGTGGAACATGGACAAATATTGGCTTGGGAAATTTACAAAACTTTGAATCTCAGATCATCACATTATAAAAATCTAGATAAAATCCATACAAAAGTATTAAATATCTTTCGATTCATACAAACTCTAAAAAAAAATTTTAAATGATTGAATTCTATGGAAAAAATGTTTTCTGAAAAATGTCGACGAATGCCTCTACGATCTGTAAGTTTTGGGATTCTAGAGCATCAAATTCCAAATATACTAAAATTTGGGAAAACATAACGAAATCCGAAATCTTTGAAATATTTTAAAAATACGAAAAACAATAGCAATATAAAACATTAAAAATCTGTATATATGTGATTTCATCATTAATTGTTAAAATTACTGAGGATAGATCGAAATACGCCTTTTAAAGCATCGAGTTTTTTAAACCTCTGTAGCAATCTACAAAAATATTAGAAACTCATAAAAATACTTGGATATCTTCCAGGGTTTGGTTTATGATATGTATAACACTAAAAAAATGTGAAAAATATGTTAACTAGTTTACTAGCTTACGAATTTGTTCGTTTACTAGTTTACTAGCTAAATGGTTTACTAGCTAACTTGTTTATTAGTTTACTAGCTTCCTTGTTTACTAGTTGAATAGTTTAATAGTTAACTAGCCTACTAATTTACTGCTTAGCAGTTTATAAGTTTACTAGTTTACATGCTTACCAGTTTACTAGTTTACTGATTTACTTGTTAACGAGTGTAATAGTTCACTAGCTTACTTGTTCACCAGCTTACTAATCTAAATTTGACAAGTTTACTAGTTTATTATTCAACTAATTTACTTGCTAACGAGTTTGCTAGTTTACTATTTTACTTTTTCACTTGTTTAGTATTTTACTATTTTACTAGTTTACTAGTTTTTATTTAAGTAGTTTACCAGAAACCTGTCAATACATAAAAATTATGTAGATATAATTTTCTTAAAAATTATTCAAACTCGGTCCTGGAGCATTATTATTAATAAAATACTATAACTGTGTATAATTTTGGAAATTATTATATAAATTCATATAAAAAACAATAAAGAAACATCTAATTTCATTATACAATTTATACTATCAAACATACTTTCAAGTGTAGAAAAACTTCAAAAATATTGAATAAAAGTATTGAAAATCTTCATAAAAGAAACTGTTGTCTTAGAAATCGATTCAAATTTCCAAAATCGTTGAAATGTCCAATATTATAGCATCAATCTCTAAAAATCTATTGGGCGATCCATAGAAATATTAAAAATATATAAAAATAACAGTGAATACAACAAAATTTGATGTATTATTTAATATAAATTTATGATGTACCTTTTATGTATGTATATAAAATTTGCTCAAAAATCAATTCAAATCAATAACTTTTTTAGAAGTTTGATTCCTAGAGCATCGAATTTCAGAACGCTTAATAGAAACACCTATTATTTCATATCAAATAATCCTCAAAGTGATGTAAATACAAAAAGTATTCGTCAAAAAGTTGAAACCTCAGTTACTGATTGAAAATCACAAAAATCGAAATCCATTATTTACGAACATGAAAAATGTATAACTCTGGATTCCAAAAGTCTTATAGCTTCAAAATTCCGTAATGTAATATATGTTAATACCAATGCACAGCATTAAGAAAGCTTTTAAAAATAAAAATCAATTATACATACCAATTTCTTAAGTTTTTAGAGATTGCTGCAAATTTTACTGTTCTTCGTTTTACGTATTTTAAGGAGTTTAACAAACTCAAGACAGTAAAAACTATTTAAAACTCTTATAATATCAAAAACGATTGTACAATTCATACGGATATTGTGTAATTTTTAAATACTTTTAATTACTTGAAATTTTTATCAAAAAATGAAAAAAACTTCATCTACATTTCAAACCAATATGATGATGTACACAATCTACAAAATTTATAGCATTATCTTAAATTCTACGAATGTTTCCTATTTTTTAAGAATTTCCATTTTATTTTGAATTTCTCAAATTTTAAACATGATTCAAGCTATCCAGAACCTTCCAAATTTGAAAAAACTAATACAACTCAATAAAATTTTTCCTCGTTCCATATTACTTTACAAATTTTTAAGTTTTAAAATAAAATGCTGATAAAAAAAAAATGAAGAAAATAATCATGCATGTATCAAAGAAATATGATAATGAATGCACTTTACTTAGTTTAAAGAAATTTTTTAAAAATATACAATTTTTCGAAATGTTTAAGAAATATTGACAATTGCAAAAGTTGAATTTGTCAACACTCAAAATTTTGAAACTGTCAAACATAATACAAACTATTTAAAATCTCCTGGATTTCATGAAAAGTTGCACAATTTGCTATAGTTTTTTAAAAATGTTCAAAATTTTTAAGGATTTGAAAATGCAGATCTACGAAAAGTTTTATTACTCATTTGATTTCTTTAACCAAAATAAAATTAATTCAAAATACATTTCTTTCAGATGGCAGTTTTTTTCATTTAATTTTTGCAAAAAATATAAAATATATACCTGCATCATTTATTGATTCTTATGTGCAGTCGATTATATTTAAAATAAATAAATTTACTTGGAAAATAGTTCGTATCTTAACGTGCAGAAAATGATTCATTTATTTCATACCCTTAAAAAATGAAACACAAAATGTTTTCGAAGTTCAAGTATAAATTTGCACATAAAATTCAAGGGTGGTTCTAAAAATATCTTGAATCAAAGGTATCTTCCTCTCTAAAGAAAATTATGTAAAGAAAAAAAGTTTTCACATTTACGTTGCTTAAAATCGAATGTGACGACTTTTTATAGAGTTACTTCCATGATTTTTTTATTCAATTTGAACCCTATTGAATTTTGTTAAACAAACAGCTTCCGATGAAGACATTCCCGCTGCAAATCTCGGATCTAGTAAAGTTGCCACGAACGGGAAATATATTCCGAGTTCTCACAAGAATTTATATTACCTTCAACCTCCTTTGGGATCGATTTAGGCAAGTTTCCATAAGATAGATTGTTCGACGTTCGATAATGCTTTCCCCGTCATCAGTTGAATCTGCGTAAAAGCTTTCGCGAGATTTTAACACTCGAAAATTCGAGGACCGACAAGGAAACTCGCGAAGATAGCAGGTAAAGTTTGTCGCTGAATGGGGACACTTTTCCATTGATATTCCGGAACGCCGACGGAATTTCGCGATCATTGACGTTTTGCCAAGTTATCCAAGTCGAATTTGCACTATCTGAATAATTTTTCTGAATGTCAACATTCTTGAAATAGTTGAAAATAGTTTCTGTGATATAATTCCATTATAAACTCGAAAATTTTGGCGAGGTCCCACCACCGTTTTCATAAATTCGAAAAAATCTCATCATCGCGTTCACAGCAGTAACTTTAATCCCATCCATTTCCCGAGCCGTCGCGATGATCTTCATAATTTTCGTACCCCCGGAAAAACCTCTCAGAGTTTTCTTAAGTCGCATAATTTCCAACGACTGCTGAGCTGTCGCGGCCTGGGAAAATAAATCGCGCGCCCTTAACGAAAAAAGCCAAAGTGATTCTTGCTTTCCTCGGGTAGGAAAATATCGCTGAAAGCCTGCCACGTGGAACAAGGCGCATTACGTATGCATCGCCGACGGGCAAATCTTTTTCCGATATCTACTTCTCCGCGGACAAATTAAATTTTCAAAGGAATTTGAGCGTCGCCGAGTTTACACAGTCACGAGTGATACGTGCTCGATCCCGAAAAGCGCGTTTGCCGAAGATGATGAAAAATTATCTCTCATCGATCACTCTCAAATTTCCTTAGGTTCTCCAAGTTTCTCAGCCTTGCCTAATGTAACCTGAATTCCGATTAAATTAATTTTCAGATATTTCGTACGCTTCGTAAGAGAAGAAGAATTATTATCAGAAAAAAGTGATTACACTTTTAAATTTGTGCTAACATCGCACTTTAATTAAATCCAAGCTTTTGGTCCATGTTGAGACCACCTTCAGGGCAACTACAGAGAAGATGATGATGCTAGAAGACGTTTTATGAAGCATGATCTTGGGGTTGTATATAAGGTACTGATAAGCTAAATGAAGGGATCATCAAGAGAGGTAATGATGTTCTACCAAAAGAAGATAGTAGAGATGTCGTTTATGAGATCAAATGTAATGGGTGTGATTGTGTTTATATTGGAAAAATAAAAAGGAAACTAAAAACGAGGATTGAGGAACAATTACAGACTGGCTCCAGATAGACATAATGATTAATTAACGAATTTCTGAACCGAGACGTAGAAATTGTCACGATGACACTACGTTTTCAATTTCTATTCAACACCTGACATAAGAATACATCTGCCTATTACAAAGATATGTATCCGTATCGGAACGAAATTATATGCAGTGTGGCGATTTTATTGTCGTGGTAGGTATCTGATATCGTTCCTTGCAGCATCTGCCCAGATTTCTATCCCTTGCAGTATCTTATCGTCACCATAACAATTTCAACTCACAGGGTGATTTTTAGAATAATGGATGTGGTGGTCTTGATTCAGTGGCGTAGGCAGAAAAAATTTTCGAGGAGTTTTTCTGAAAAACATTTTTCCTTCGAGATTTCAACATTTTTAATGTTTGACAATATGATAACAAGAGAGCGATTTTGAAAGATTTTAAATTTGTAATTTCAAAGTTATACAACTTTTTGAATCCAGAGTTCCCCAGTTTTCATGTTCGTAAATAATGGAATTCGATTTATGTGATTTTTAATTTGTAACTGAGAGGTTTCAATTTATTTTTCTACAACTTTTTGTATTATCTGATATTAAGTATTATGAGTTCATAGAGACTTTTCTAAAATTTGATTCTTGAGAAATCAAAGTTCTAAAAAATTTATATGTTTGAACTGATTTTTGAGCAAATTTCAACCACACAAGTACAAGGTACTTCCTAAGTTTATAACATTTTCGTATGATATATTATTCATCAAATTTTGTAGTATTTTCTGGTATTTTTATATATTTCTAATATTTTTATAGTTCGCTTAGAAGATTTTTAGAAGTTGACGCTATAATACTAAAAATTTCAACGATTTTGAGAATTTAAATGGATTTTTCAGACAATATTTAGTATAAAAATGAACAATACTTTTACTCCATATTTTTCCAGTCTTTCTACCATCAAAAGTATATTTAATTGTATGAATTGTATACACTGAATTAAATGTACATACTTTAATTGTTTTCTATATGAACTTCTAGAATGATTTCTAAAACTATATATTATTACAGTGTTATATTAATAAATATGCTCCAGGACAGAAAGTTTTCAAACTTCCTAGAAAATTATATCTACATTAATTTGATGCATTGAAAGATTTCTACATAACTAGTAAGCTAGTAAACGAGTAAACAAGTAAGTTCGTAAACTAGTAAACTAGTCAGCTAGTAAACTGATAAACATGTAAGCTTGTAAACTAGTTAGCTAGTTAACTAGTAAACAAATAAATCATTAAGCTAGTAAGCTAATAAACTAGTAAACTTATTTTTAAAACTTTCTTGTTTAATATTAGAAAACCTGGAGGATTTTTAAGTTTTTTTTATATATTACTTATATTTTTATAGATTGCTACAGAGATTTAAAAAACTCAATACTCTGAAATGCGAATTTTGATCTATTCTTAGCAATTTCAAGAATCAATGATAAAATGACATTCATTTAGTTTTTTCATGTTTTACTTCATTAATTTTTTTTCGTATTTTTGTAATATTTAACAGATTTTGTTGCGTTTTCTAGAATTTCATAGATTTATAGTACATTTAGAATTTGATCCTTTAGAGATCTAACATTTTTAGATCGTAGAGGCATTTGTCGAGATTTGTCAGAAAACAGTTTTACATAGAATTCAATTAATTCCCTTATCCTTTTAGAGTTTGTATAAATCGAAAGATTTTTAATACTTTTTTATGGATGATACATCGACGTCTAGAATTCGATGATCTAAGATTTAATTAAAACTCCTTTGTAGTCCCAGAAGACAGTGAGTAGGAACCTTGCCTGCTGACGGCTGCGTTTTGGCTTTTGTTGGCGCCATTTCTTCAGCTTTCCTGTTATACTGTATGAATGTAACGTGGACAGAGAAATTTCTTTAATTTTTCTTAAATTTGAATTTACATTTCTTTCTACTGCTACTATATTAAAAAAGGGGGAAGTTCGCCAAATTTGGAAATAATGGAATTTGGACGAGCTCATAGGAGTTACGAGTTTCATAGTTTTTTATGAAACTTTGATTAAATCCCTATGACAGCGCCTTTGAGAGGGCTTTAGGCGATAACGATCTAATCGAGTCGATTAATAGGAACAGCGTTTCTGATAACGAAAGCAGCATATGCCAGGGCTACATAATTGCAGTGGCACAACTACGCGATTTTTGAATAAGAACCAGATTGTTATCGAGCCACTTTTTGTGCTATTATCTATGGCTTGGCTCGAGAGGTATTTGCGTTGGGAACTTTCTATCAGTGTCCCTTGGCGTTCATCTATTCTCGGCGAAGAAATTGACTTGTAACCCGGTTACTGCAATCTCCGTTGCGTCAATAATAATGTCCGAATGCTCCTGTGATTCGGGCCAATGCCGATATTGCCATAGTAATCCAAAGGGTTGTATCAGTGACGCAGGGTGTAAAAAAGGTACCGAGAAAAATGAATTAGAGTTTTTTGACACGTTTGATTTTAATAGCATAGTTGTAACATTTTTATTCACTGTAATTTTGTTTATTTGTAACAATTCGCAGAATTATGACAATTACACTTTTCATCTCCTCTTTGTTTTTTTTTATACTTTTTTAGATTATCGATTTAAATGAATTCTACTTTACTTGGTTGATTTTTTATCATAGCCAATTTTAACTAACAAACATAAATCATAAACATTGTTAACCCAATCACAAACATTGTCAACCCAATCATGAACATTATCAACCAATCATAAACATTGTCGACCAATCATGAACATTATTTCATTTCCCCTTCACTGGTGAATTTCAAAATAAATGAAATTCTTTAGCTTATCAGGGTTTATGACGAGGATCCCTTGTCCGGAGTTATCCCAGAAGCACGACTTCCTCTCGACCACCCAAGAAAAGATCCAAATCCTCCTAGGAATAGGTCCAAAACATCGTCGAAAATGGAAATGCCGATCACTCATAAAGCAGCAACAAGCAAAATCCTCGTGCAACCTCCCGAAATCTCGCCCTCTTTGACTCGTTTTTATCCCTTATTACAAATCGCGGAAATTCTTTTCTGGATGGAACGACACAAATTTATTACCAAAAATTCACTGATCCACGACAAAAAACGAATTAAAAGAGAATTCTCACCTTTTTAAATGAGATTTCCGCACTCAACAGCGATAATATAGAGATTTTTTATTGTGGCACTTTTATGACGTACAATCATGCCAAAGCGAACAAATGCAATAATGGCGGTCGGAGACGCCTAATTTTTCGGAGACGAAGAAGAAGAAGAAGGGGAACAAGAATCGATACTCATCGACCCGGCCCATATCGATCCAACATTCTCCACTCGATACTAAAATTCCCTACCATATCGACTGTACATAATTCCATGGAAGGCCACCATCAGGACATATATACATATATCCGTTAGATAGTATACAAATAAATCGAAATATCAGAGAAATTTATGATTCGAAGAGCAACCAATAAAACATCTAATTTCTCAAAATTCTTGCAACGTTTCAGTGAATACTTTAAAAAATGTATATAAATTTTTCATTTCCCAACAATAACAATGTTTTTAATATGATAATTTGTCTCCATAACGTAGATTCGTAAAATGAGAAGCTAAATTTCAAAAATTCATTTTCGCTACATTTTTCAGGGCATAAATAATTATGCGCGCCTCGTTTTAAAACTTTCTCTATGCAGAAAGAAAAAATGCTCAGTGTGCTCATAACGAAGTTTATTTCCAGCGTGTACACTAATGATAATCCTTTCAAAGTTGATATCACGTGAAGTAACTGCGCCGCTGAACTTGATAAAAGTAGTCGCAACTTCAGAAAAAAACTCGGGATTCCTGACATAAGAGCTCGCTGGAATCGCGAAAATCTCGTTAATTCCGCTGCGCTTGAATTTTTAATTGCTGATGGAGTATTCCATCAGCGGTTTTGCGTTCTTGCGTCATCGTTTTTTAATGAGTGTTAAACATAAAACGAAAATTTGAGGTGGTTTGAGAAAATTTCTGTGCATGCACTTGGCTGAATGTTTTCATGAAAATTGAAGATTCAAGGGTTTTGATGAAGAATATTGGCAGAAAAATTTGTCAGGAGGAATTCATTGGAAACATTTATTTTCCTTGGGATTTTGTGATTTTTTATACTTTGACTATCTGGTTTAATTTGATTTTTCATTGACGTATTTCCACTGTAGAATAATATGTTAATGATTTTTTATTTACTGAGTTTTTGATAATCTGTTGTTTTGTTTTTAGTATATTCATTTCTTTTCATATTTTTTCTATTTTTATAGAGTTTGGAAGAATAAATGATTTTACCATGGATTTCCACATTAGTTTCTAGAATCCGATGTTTTAGGGTTCAAGGTTATGTGAGTTTTTTATTATTTTTGCAAATTTTAAAGAAAATTTTATCTACAGATTGAAGATATTTTTTTAATTTATTGAAGTGTCGTATTTTTTGGTAACAATCATGAGATTTTTTATGATGTTCTGGTATTTTTAAGATTTTTTTTAGTACTGAAATCAGATTTAGAGATTTATAAAATCCAAAGCTCGGTGGGTCGAAGTTCTCTAGAGATTTAGTTTATTAACACATTTTAGAAAAAAAATGATATGAGAGCGAATTGGATTTGGAATTTTCGTGTTATTTGTATATATGATATTTTGCAGAAAGTTTTTGTATTTCTAAGGATTTTTTTTATAGATTTCCAGAATTTCATGCTATAGAATTTGAAGGTTTCATAGATTTCAAGTATGTAAATGAATTTTCCTGAAAACAGTATTTTTTATAGAGATTTTCAGGACTTTGAGCATTTCTCGTATTTTTTCGGTATTTAAAAAATTTGAAAAATTTTCAATACTTGTGATGATTTTTATGCATTTATGCTGTAGGATTCAAAGTTTCATAAATTTTAGAGAAAATTCTATCTAAATATTTTTTGAGTATAAATGGATTTCTATTACAATTCCCATTTTGTTGTGTTAATGAAATTTTCGAGAATTTTTCAGTATTTTTGTAGATCGCTATAGAGGTTGAATACATTTGGTGCCCTAGAATTGGAATTTTTATTGATTTTCAGTAACATTTCATAGCTTTATGAAAAATTATAATTTTTTATCCATACAGATTTTTAGTATCTTGCAGATTTCTTTTATTTTCGTTTTTTTTTTTTGTATTTTTGAAATATTGTGGTGTTTTCTAGTATTTTTATAGAATTACAGTAATTTAATAAACTTCTTATAAACTTCGTATTTTTTAGTGTTAGAATCGTACGATTTTCTAGTACCTTTAAAGATTTTTAGAAATCAATGCTCAAGGATTCAAAATTCTTATATTTTCAGCATTTTCGTAGATTCTTATTTTTCTTCGATATTCACTTAGATATAGCTATTTTTTAAACTTCAATTTTTTTCTTTATCCTAGCAAAAATGTTAAATGAAAATTCTGTCTGAGAAAAATTCTTTCTAAACCAGGATTATTACTTATTCTTATTAGTTACAAAAATTGAGAATTCCGAATTTCGTTTTACTTTGAAAACACTAATTAACCTTTTCATTATACCCTCTAGATTTGAGTAAGGACGTATAAATTTACTTCATCCTTCTAATTTACTTTTATTGATCATCTCATTTTCTTCGTGATTCTTATTATTTTAATTCATTCTTTCCCATATCTTTCATGATTAATTATTTATTATCAATGACTTTTTTCTATACGACATGATCATCGAAAATATTTGAATTCCAAGAGGGGTTCGAACTGCTCACACCTCTGGCTACAATCATTAAGTACCGCATATCATTGAAAATTTCTTTTATTCAGTTCTGAAATTAACCTAGTTTTTCTTATGAACTAATTATAGTCTCTTTGAAAAAATTCTCGTTTATACATTTAATAGGTCAGGAAGCAGTATTTTTACTTCAAAATATCTCGAAAGTGATTGTTGAAATGACATTCCCTTTTCTGCAAATGAAGTGCCACGAGGAGAAACGCTTCTTTGGATCCGAGTTTTCATTTTCGTGAATATTTATGCGAGGGCCGGGTTTTTAGCGCTCGGGGTGAGTTGCGACAAACACGGATAAAACGCTATCGCTCCGGGGCAAAACGCGAACTATGAAACTGCTCACTGAAGTCCCAAGGGTGTACGGCGTGTCGCACACTACGGCACGGCTGTCGCGATTGTTCACGACGCTCGCGAAATGCACGGCACCTGGGTCAAGAAAGTCAATTTCGATTATGCAACGTTAATTGCCCGCCAGATTTCGTGAACAGTAAATAGTTTAAGAGTTCTTGTATCACACCGTGAGAAAAATTAGGTTATTTTCATGTAAAATTTAAGTGAATTTTTTTTGAACGTCATCGTGCAATGCAATTTTTCTGATTATTCTTATTCTAATCGCATTTTTCACAATACTTTTGATTTTTTTATGATTCTTTGGTAGCTACACAACTTGAAAAGTTTTCTCAAACTATCATGGATTTTTATCAAGTTTTCTAGAATTCGATGCTGTAGGAATTAAACTTCTAAAAGTTTTTCATGCTTATGTAAAGTTTTGTGAAAATATCTACACAGATTTGGGGTGTTTCATAGATTTGTAGAATGTTCATATTGTATTTTATTCATAGATTTTGTAGTATTTTCTAAAATTTGATGCCATAGTAGCGAAAATTTTTTGAGTACGCATTGAGGTTGAGTTTTTAGAAAACAGTATTTTTTGTATAGATTTTCAGTTTTTTTTTTTTTCATATTTATCTAGTAGTTATTATAGACATACATTCATACGAATAAAATAATGTTCAATTGTATAAATCAGATAAATTTTTTAAACACTAATTTTATATTTTTTCTCTACAGATTCCTAGAATTTTATGACCTAGAATTCAAAGTCTTATGAACTTTTGTTTTGAAAAAATTAGACACAATAGTTATTATGTTTTCAAAGATTTATAGTTTTTCTTGCATTTTTTTAGTCTGTATGAAATTTTAAAACATCGCTAGTATTTGTAAAGATTTATAGTAATTTTTGTAGATAGCTATTTAGATTTCTAAAATTCAAGCACCAGAATGCAAATTTAGATTGTTTTATTTTTTTTATATTTGTAAGATTCTGTAACGTTTTCTAGTATTTTAATTAATTTTTTTAAATTGTTCCAAACACTCTATACCTATATAATTTGATGCTCTAGAATTCAAATTTCTAAAAGGTCGTAGATATTTGCCAAAATTTTTCAGAAAACATTCTTTTGTATGTACCTGAAGTTCAAAACGTTTGAAATTAAACAAAAATAAAAACATATGAATTTTTCGTTTTTTCATAATGATGGGGATTATTCCAATATGTTTTTGGGAATCATCAAGTTTGTTGTTATGATCATGAAGTGTTCAAAAGCAGCTAGAAAATTTTTTCCTTCTTTATAAACTTAGACATTTTTTTCGTTTAATTTTAAACTTATGGAACTTTAGGCACATCAAAAATCAGTCACTCGTGGAATGATAAATACGAAAATTACGTATTCCAATATGATGGAATTGATTTGTATCTGAATTAATAAAATTCAAAAGACGTAATTCCGAAATTTTTGAACATGTTCGAATTTTGTTCACTTTGGTATCCCAGTATTTAAATCAGATAGAGCTTTGGAAAATTATATTCTGACAATGTTATTAAGGATTTATTTTAAAAATAAAATAAATTTTGAAAAAGAAGCAAAGTTCCACAAAACCTCAGATCATCAACTTCACCATAATTTTACACTCTGACATTTCAGAAATATTTAGATACTTTTTTTGCCTTATAATGCTGTTTCAATATCTGTGAAATGAAGAATGGTAATTTTTGACTTGAAAACAAATTTCTTCTTTGACCTAAAGGACTTTAAAATATTGACAGTGAATTTTAGACTATGAAGTTTATCGTTAACAAATCTAGTTGCTGATGATTTTTAAAGAAATTCTTCAGTGACCGTGAAAAAACAAAGAAATCTTCAACGTCGAAATTTCGGCATTGCATCAGTTCTTTTTCTTGCATTCTGGATATCAAAGTGAATAAAATTCGAAAATATTCAAAAACTTGGGAATTAAATTTTTTGAATTTTAGTGATTCAGATACAAATCAAATTCATCATATTGGAATACGTAATTTTCGTGTTTATCATTTCACCATATACTGATTTTTGAAAAATGCTATTAGAAGAAGAATAATCAGAAAATTTCTATCACAAAACTTATGTATTAAAAAATTTTGAGTCATTACATGATGAGGTTCAAAAATAGGGTAACACAATTATTCACGTAACAATGACTGCAAAATGATAAACTCATTTATGTATTTTTATATAACAGAAAACAATCTTATTACAGAGCTTTTTGTGCACGCAGTAATAATTATTCTTCAACATTTTTTGAAAAAATTTTACCGTTATTGGCAGCCAATTCCATGGCGAAAAATCCAACGTTGTTTTCGTGATTCGTGACTCGCACAGTACGTCTATAAATCGTCTCATCCGGTCGGCGTTGGCCCACAATCAGGTCACCAATGAATCCAATTTCTTGCTGTTTACTGTCTATCCTTCCCTAGAAATCAATCCCATGAACGTGAATATCATCTCAATATTCGAAAACCAAAAGACTAGAAAATGGAATCCCAAAAATTCGAAGTCCAAACACAGTATATTCTTCAAATTCGAATTCGCAAATGATAGTAGAGATCGGGCAAAATGTAGACACAATTCTCTATGAACCAATCGGCCCAACAAATTTGTTGCTTAAATTGAATGACTTATATTTAAAAAAAAAGTATATAACGTCACAAAGTTCGAATTGTCATTTCAAGAGTCTGCAGTGGTCTAATCCTGGTCATGTGCCTACTTCAACCTGATTGGCAAGGGGACACAAAGTTCTAATTTTTATGGGGTTTCACAGGTTTTTGTAATGAAGAAGTACGTAATTTGAGGTTTTGTAATTACCCAATCGTCTGTTGAAGTGACGATGTCATCTTCGGTGAATTTGATCTTCAGAGGCTTTTTCGGGTTTTCCTCGGCGGAACAGCCGGCGAGGACGAGAACGACGAGTGAAATGGCAAGTCGTGACATGGCGAACTGTGAAAAGAATTCCGTGGGAATTGGTGTTTTATAGGCGGCTTGTGACATTGTTTCCGAAGCAGGGGCGAACTTATCTTACGTGTCACTTTCTTATTCCGATATCACCCCTATTGCCGCGTGCGGAAAGAATACAAATTGCTCGCTCCCATCTTCCTCATGCCGGTCGGCCCGTAATTCAATTATCGTGACACGCAAAACGTTGGCATCACCATAATCGCGCTCCAATTGCCCGGAATGCGAAATGAGGGGAACTGATTTTACGAGAAAGTGGCCGTGAAAAGAACGAGTTGTAGTGGGGTGATTAGTTGTTTTTTATAATTGCTGGGTTCGAGACTTTTGAAAATAGTGGTTTTTGAATTTATGGATAAGGTTCTAAGATTCGTTTCTGATTAACTTAAAGCTTGGACGAAATTTTTGTACGATAATTTTATTTTCATGTATGATTATTTGGAGTGATTATAATTTTTTGTAGTGCTTTTGACTATTTTATTAGGATTTTTGTATCATAATTGATTTTGTTTTCATTGATAATTGTGTAAGTGGTCTCAACATTACTGTTTTGAAGGAATATTGTCGTTACGAGGTCACTGTTCTGAAATTTGTTTGATTATACAGTTTCCTGATGAGGGCCTGGTTGATGGTCGAAATATAGAAGAATTATTGAGTTAATCAGTGGGGTTTTTACTTTTATGAGAACAACTCTGAGGGATCAACTTGATTTTCTAACTGCATATTATTATTTACTTTCAACTGGTTAGATAGAGGATACTAGATATTATATGACGATAAATTATTACTATACACTTTTTATCGTTCATATTACAATAATTATGCATTGAATAATAACATTTTTTATAATGCAATAAACAATACATTGAATGTTATCATATTTTATTCAATGTTTTATTTATACTATCCAATTTTTATTATTCTTCAATTTATTCCATTATCATTCACGTTATTATCACACTATTATCGTGTTGATTATAATCATTTCCAAGTCATTCTAGATTTCTATAAATAAAACAGTTTTTTGGGGGTACGAGATGTACATACAATTCATTTGATCTTTTTAAAAACAAGCTGTGGCCTAGGAGTTTTATTGTATGACGATTTATGCTATCTAAAGGTAGGCTAGAAACTTGAGAATTTTCCAATTCAATCTCGATTCTACTTAAATTAGTTTGGGTTATAACGGAATATAGAAAAACTCTTCTGGCAGAATAATACTCATTTAAATTTATTTAAAGAATTCAATTTATCAATATTTTCAATATTTCGAACATTCTAAATGTTTTGTTTATGTAATATTTTTGAAATTACTGTACATCGTATACATTCGAATGAGTATTATTTATGTGATATTAATAATGATAATTATATCATCATCGTGATATTATTATATGATGATGATGATGATAAAAATAATAATAATAGAAATAATAATAAAAATTATAATAATGATGATAATGATCATAATATAATAGTGTCATAAACGATAAATGTTCTTTTTACCTTACAATATTATTTATTTGTATTGATTATACAATGCCTATTATTGTATTTTTATTGTTCTCTAATTCATTGTAAAAATATTAAACCAATTATTTCTATTTCCATTATAATAATGCTGACTAAAATATTTATCGTACAATTTTTATGATTAACTATTATTTTACTGTTTTCAAATAATTATAATTAAATAAATAGTGATAATAATAACAATAATAAGAACAATGTTAATGATTGTATAGTCATTATAATGTCATCAATGGTGATTATGTGTTTATCATAAAATATTGTTCATTTATATATATTATCAAATGCCTATTATTCTATTTGTATTGTTTTATAATTCGACTAATTCAGCATTGTATAAATATCAGGGAAATCGATTATTATTGTGTTTACAATAATAATTATAATAATAACAATAATTATATTTATTATAAGTATTATTATCTCTAAATTCATTGTCAACATATAAAGCCAACTATTTCCATTTAGATTATGATAGTGATATAAAATATTTATCATAAAATCATTATGATTTACTATTATTTTACTATTGTTTTCGAATAATTCTAAGTAATATAAATAGTGATGATGATAATAATAATAATAATAATAATAATAATAATAATAATAATAATAATAATAAAAATGGCAATGATTATAGTCATTTTAATGTCATCAATATATCATAATGAATTTTTTTCTAATTCATTGTATAAATATCAGGTGAATCCAGTATGACTATGTTTATTACTAATAAAAGTATGATAAAAATAATGTTTAGTATTGAATATTGTAATGAAGCATTTTTTTTATATTTTCGAATGATTCGCATTATTAAAAACAATAACAACAATAGAGATAATGATCATACTCATAATAGTTATTATAATGTCATCTATGACAATACTCTATTTATTATAAAAAATATTTTTCATTTTTACTTTTTTTTGTACAATGCCCATTATTATATTTGCATTGTTCTCTAAATCATTGTATAAATATAAGGTGAGTCGATTATTATTATTTTTTTGATTATTCTTCTGTTTATAATAATATTTATTGTTGAATTTGATAGTGAGCCTTTTTACTATCATGTTCGAAAGATTCTGAATTCCTCTAATTCAAACAATAATTTTTAGCTATGGAGACATTCCATGAAAATTTTTTTATCCGAAGGATGGATAAAAGTTTTATAATAGGAGAAAACTTAATTCATTAAAAATGATTCTCATAGCTCACAATGTAACAAGCATTTTTGATTTTATTCAAGCAAAAATATTCGATGATAATTTTTGGCTTTGTGAAAACTGCCTAAATTCAGTCGAAGTCATAAACTTATCCTGGTGCGTATATATGAGAAATTCGACTAAATTTCCCCATCTAAATAAATCATTTTTACACTTAATTGAAAGAAATGCATTCATCACAGAGAAATTTTTTCTCGGATTCCCTTTTACTGTAGGTAATCCATTTTAAATAAATTTCATTCATTTTCACGAATTCTTTTCTCCAGAATGTAGCTTCGGGGCGCGTGCCGCCAACGAAAATCACAACCCTTGGTTTTTCACTCGACATTCTTTTCCCATTTGAAATTCGACATTCTTTTCCCATTTGAAATTTGCAGTGTTGCTGCGGCGGCATTTCGTTAACCCCCCCCCCCCCCCTTTCTCAGAGTACCCCCCCCCCCCAGTTTGAAGTGGAGTCACGAGGAACGCCAAGAATCGGGGGCGCAACAGTTACGCGGGTGGATGCGCGCCCATCCTAATTGTGGGCGAGGGAGGGTAGGTTAAAAGCAAAGGGGTTGAAGCGAAAAGGGATGAAAACGCTATCCAGTACATTTCTCGCCGGCACGCCGCGAACACGACGCGTTTATTTGATATACGACCGGAAGAAATTTGTTGTATCGAGTGCTTTGGATTTTGGTATTTTTTATCGAAAAATTTGGAATACTTTTTCCTAATGATTGAGTTTTTGTTGAAATGAGTGAGGGCGTTAGGTTGAAAGTATTTTGACGGAAATTTGAGGAGGATTTTTGATTTTTTCGGAAACTTTTGATAGCTGGTGCATTTTAGGGACGAGGAGAAATTTTAGGGATTTTTAACGATTTTTTTGTTTATCTTGGGATGTTTATTAGGTTTTAGAAATTTGTGGGGGATTTGTTTAAAAATGTGAATTGATTTGTAAGTTTTGCGAGGAGCGTTAGCGATTACCTTTTTGAGTATTCCATGAATTATTCGTGCATGCAAATTTTCGTTCGCATCATTTCGGTTTTAATCTAAGTGGCGAGAATGGCGGATATTCACGTTTCAGAAAAAAAAAATTTTTTTTGTGTTATGGGAGAGTGGGAGCTGTGGAAAGGGATTTTTTTGGGTAGGTAGTAATTAAGGCTGAGGTAATGGAGGGGAGGGTTATTTATCATATTCTTCCGGAAGATGCTTGGTGATGGTTTTTTGTTTTAGAATAGATGTATGAAAAATTTGAAAAGTATTTTATGATTACGAAAAATCTACATAATGAAGAGAAATCATCATCAAATTTAAAAAAAATTGGAATAGTGCATGCTGTGTTTGGAATTTAGGGAATTATAAAATTGAAAATGATAAGAACTTCAGAGATTCTCGATGGTACCTGAAGAATTCGAAAAATTTGTTGAATTTCATGAAATGTTAATAAAGTTAATGAATTGGTAATGGAAAATCCAAAAAATTGATGAGCATAAGGAAATTTCGAGAAATCTTCATAAGTGAGACAAATTAAAATCAAAATTTGGAAAAATTCTGAGTAGTCTGTATTATGTGTCAGATTTTGAAAATTCTAAAAAATTAGGAAAATCGAACGTTAGACAATGTTGATAATTCTGATAAATTCTTAAAATTCGTACAGTTTTATAAAATGTATATAAACGTTGTAAATTGTGTTTGTATTCATCTTTTTTCGAAAAAAGTTTTTTAAATTTTTAGTACAAATCTGAAAAATTAAAATATACCGAAAATGACAAAAAATCTTTAGAGATCAGGCAAATCTATTTTAAATTTGAGAAAATTGTTACGGTTTGTGTTCGAAGTTTTGAGAATAACAGAAATTGAAAACATCAAAATGAAGATTTTCTAAAATTCTGATAATTAATTCAAAAATTTTATAGAATTAAAAGAAATTTTCATGCACGTTTATTGTGTTTTAAATCAAAAACTTGAAAAGTATCCAAAAATAACTAAAAATCCTAGTGAGTAGTACAAAGTTTCATAGAATTTAGAAAGTTTAAGAAAGTTTGTATAACGCTTGAAATATTGAGAAATTTTGAAAAATCTAAAAAATTCATTCAAAATCTTAAAGACTTTAAAATTATTCTATAAAAAATCAAAAAATTTTCCAAAATTTTCGGAAACGTGCCTTCGATTTGAGGATTTCCCTTATCATCATATTTTTCCGAAATATGTATGAGAATGTTTCATCATTTTTCCAATACCTATAAATCTGAAAAACGTGTCAAGTATAAAAAGCTACGGAAAACTTTTGATTTGAGCAAAATTTAAATAAGTTTTTACAAATTCGAATAGTTGGTATTGTTCGGAATTCAAAAGATCTTAAAAATCCGGAAAATATTTGAAATTTTTGGGATGGTAATTTTTCAAAGTTAAAAAATTCTTATAATTCCATAAATTGTCTTAAATTTTGTAGATGTTAGAAAATTTCAGAAACTGTATAGTATCGTGCAAATAATTTTATTTGAAAAATACATTATTGCATGAAGATGGCCTAAAATCTGAAAAATAATAATAAAAATCTAGAACTCCATAATATTTTCGTCAAATTTTTCTCGTACATTACAATGTTTTTCATTTTCATATTTCGAACAATAAAAATTTTCAAAAAAGGGTGCTCAAAAAATTAAGTGCACCCTTGAAATACATGTACTCGAAAAATTTTGTTGGATATTTTATCTTATTTTTATCGGTTTTTTAAGGGTTTTTAAAAAAATAATATAAGTGATTGAATTATAATCCTACCCTTGTGTGGATATAATATATTGTTATTTGTGTTTTCTGTAAAAATTCTATAAACTTTTCAAAAGTAAAATTTTTTTAATATTTACCTATCATGGTACGATGATAGATTCAATCCTTTTCTTTCATTCGTACGATTTCTAATTCAAGAAAATGCACATTTTACAGCTATTTTACTGTTCATTTTAGTGAAAAAAAAAAAATGACTTTTAAAGATTTGTAACTTTTCAAAAGTCCGTAAATCTTCCTTCTCCTTCATGAGAAAAAATTTGAGTTTCGCAATTACATAATTCCTCGTGAAACACTCGTGAAATATCGCCATTTTTCACACTCGACCCAATGAACCTAACTTTTTATTAGTGCTCACGTAAATCATACTCAAGCGCTTCATTAAAACGAATTTAATTGAAGATAAAGACCGTCTTTGCGTCATTTAACTTTTTCCCATTTTCACGTTGCAAGAGTGTAAACTGCAAAGGTTTGACCCCCACATTTCATTTAAAATTCTGGACCAAAAAGCCTTTTTATTCACAAAAGATGGTAATTATTTTACAAAAAATGTTAAAAATTTTTTAAAATTTTGAAACAGACAAAAGGGTTTGAATTTATTTTTCGTATACGTTACCATTTTTCGAATTGTTTTTGACTTTCTAGTCCAGTAGAAGAATTTCGAGAAATTAAAAGATGCAATTTTGAGTATTTTTGATTCCATCGTATTTTTTTTAGAAATGGTTTTTTCACTGGGTACAATTTTGTTAATTGAATTTATATGTATCGAATTTTTCGAAGATTTTAATCTAAATTTGACAGTTGTTTGTTGGTTCTAGATTTTCAATAAATTCTGCAACATTCTAAATTTCTTTATGAGGGAATGAATGAATTTTTAATTATATTCGAATATTTATAAATTTTATATCTACTTGTTAAAGAAGAAATATAGCCAGCAGTTTCAGTTTTTATACTTTATAACAGTTTCGAAAATTTCAATGGTTTTTTATGTGGTTTTCAAGTCTTGAAATGTTTTAATAATTAAATCTTTTATAAGAATTTTGAAATTTAGACAATCAAAGCAATTTTTGAAAAGTTTCCAAAACTTAGTAGTCCATTACATTTTTTTACAGTTTTTTTAAGTTAGCTATTTTGTACAGTCTTGATAACTCTGGAAATTTTTACAGGGTGGGAAAATTCATACAAGTGATCACTTATATCTTTTTTAAAAAATTGTTATATTATAGCTATTTATAATGATTTCAACAGTTTTTACAGTCAAATATTTTTCAACTGTACTTGCGAATTATGCTGCTAATTTTCAAAAATTCTGTTGAGTTTTGTTTTTTTATGTTATATTCTTTTTGCGATACAAAGAAAAATTGCTCAGTGATTCGAACAATTGAACTCGTGTTTGATTCGAACCATTTTACAATGAAATTGAAGGTCTTACATTTCTTTGATTTATTCTTCACGAAAATTTCGACAATTTTTTATATGTGTTTCAAGTTTAAAAATGTTTTAACAGTTGAATCTTTTATAAGAATTTCGCAATTTGGACAGTCGAAACAATATTTGAAAAGTTTTCAGAGCCCAGTAGTCCATTACATTTTTTTACAGTTTTTTTAGGTTCGCTATTTTGTACAGTCTTGATATTTTTGAAATTCTTACAGGGTGGAAAAGTTCATACAAGTGACCACTTATATATTTCTCAAAAAATTGTTATATTATAGCTATTTATAATGATTTCAACAGTTTTGACAGTCAAATATTTTCCAACTGTACTTGCGAATTATGCTGCTAATTTTCAAAAATTCTGTTCAGTTTTATTTTGTTATGTTATGTTTTTTTTTGCAATAAAAAGAAAAATTGCTCAGTGATTCGAACAATTCGAGAATTTTTTAACAAATTTTATATTTTTTAAATATTTACACAATTGAATATATCACAATAATTTTGGCAGTTTCGATCATGTTAATTCCCAAAACTCTGAAATAAATAGTTAAAGATTCAATACTGTATAAAATTTTTGCAGCTTGAAAACCTCCCATAGCTTTTTTTCAGTTTCCAACATATTTTCCCATTCAACATTGCTATAATGGTAAAAAATTCTTCTTCTAGATAATAATGTTATCCAAAATGTGCAGGACAAGCTAAAACTCTGATATATTTATTCAAACCATTTCCGAGACATCTCGGAATTGTGAAGTAAGAACGCAAACCGAGCGAAAAAAGCCCTGCTGTTCCGAGTTTCGCGGTTCTTGCGATATTTAATGCCTGCGAGTTATCGCATGTGACGTCGTATGCTTCGAAATATGGCCATTGTGAAGGGAAATCGAGAGCCGAGATTCGCCGACTCCGTATCTGCTTCTCTATTAATATTCCTGTTCCGTACGTTTGATAAATCCTGCGTTTATCGTCTGGCAACATTCTTAAATATTCCTACCGCGAAACGAGGCCGGCAAAAAAAAGTAACGCTTTTTCACGCTATTTTCGAATGAAATTTCATTGTCAGACGTGGATTTGAAGTTAATTAAATTTTTTGAGTGATATTTGCAGAATACGTAAAAATTATTTTATTTTATTCGCAGTACTAACAGTTGTATATTACTTGTTATTGGGAATTCGTGACTCATTTTTATTCCTACTTGAGAAATAGGACGCTGGTGTCGATTGCAGAATATTTTTTAACGAAACTAATCGAGGTGTAGAGCGCTATGAAAAGTATGAGAAAAAAAAGGGAACGAGTCGTGGAAAATAAGAGGTGGAGGATTCGAGTTTTTCGTTAAAGAAGAGACCGAGATGTCGAGGGCTTCATTAGGCGAGGGGAATCTAAAAAATTCATCAGCCGAAGATTGCGATAGGTTTCGAGAAGTTTTAAGGGATATCGGAATACACATGAATTATATTTCTAATAGAATATTTTAGTACTTTTGAATTTCGTATTAGTGGTAGAGTCATTGAAGACGAAGAATGAAGCAGGGGCGTAGGCAGAAAAAATTTCTGGGAGGGGTTTTTCTGAAAAGTATTTTTCATTCTGGATTCCAGAATTTTTAATTTTTGACCATATGGTTACAAGAGAGCGATTTTAAGATATTTTACATTTTGGAATTTAGAAGATATACATCTTTTGGAATTCAGACTTGTACATTTTTCATGTTCGTAAATGATGGAATTCGACTTTTGTTATTTTCAATCAGTAACTAAGGTTTCAATTTTTTTACTAATACTTTTTGTATTTATATCACTTTGAGGATAATGCGATAGTAATATTGGGTTCCATACAGCTTTCTGAAATTCGATGCTTTAGGAATTAAACTTCTTAAAAATTTATGTATCTGAATTGAATATTAGCAAGTTTTAACCACACAGACAATAGGTACATCATAAATTTATATTTTCTTTTATATGATATATTATTCAACAAATTTTGTTGTATTTTCTGTTATTTTCATATATATCTGATACTTTTATGGATCGCTCAAAAGATTTTTAGAAATTCATGCTATTGTATTGGAACTTTCATCGATTTTGATAATTTAAATTGATTTTTCAGACGACAGTTTCTTTTATGAAGATTTTCATTATTTTTACTCCATATTTTTTTCGAATTTCTACAATTGAAATTATATTTGATTGTATAAATTGTATAAATTAAATTAAATGTATTTTTATTGTGTTTCATATGAATTTCTAGAATAATTTGTAAAACTATATACTGTTATGGTATTATATTAATAATTATGCTCCAGGACAGAAAGTTTTGAAAATTTCTAAGAAAATTTTATCTACATCATTTTTATTAACTGAAAGACTAGTAAACTAGGAAGCTAGTAAAATAGTAAAATACTAAACAAGTGACAAAGTCAAATAGTAACCTTGCAAACTTGATAACAAGTAAATTAGTTATTTACTAAACTAGTAAACTTGTCAAATTTGTAATAGTAAACTGGTCAACTAGTAAGCTAGTAAACAAGTGAGCTAGTTAAATAAGAACTAGTTAGCTAGTAAACTAGTAATCCAGAAAGCTAGTGAACTAGTAAACTTGTCAACAAGTAAATCAGTAAACTAGTAAACTGGTCTGCAAGTAAACTAGTAAGCTTGTAAATTGGTAAGCTAATAAATTAGTCAGCTACTTAACTATTCAACTATTCAACTAGTGAGCTAGTAAATTAGTAACAAGTAAGCTAGTAAACTAATAAACAAGTCAGCTAGTAAACTAGTTAGTTAGTAAACTAGTAATCCAGAAAGCTAGTGAACTAGTAAACTTGTAAGCTAGTTAACTATGGAACTATTGTACTAGTGAGTTTGTAAAATAGTAAATCAGGAAGCTAGTTAACTAAAAAAAAGTTAGCTAGTAAACTAGTTAGCTAGTAAACTAGTTAACGAATAAATTATGATGCTAGTAAATTAGTAAGCTCATTTTTCACATTTTTTTAGTATTATACATATAATAAACCAAAACCTGGAGGATTTCTAAGTATTTTTTTAAGTTACTCATATTTCTGTAGATTTCTACAGAGATTTCGAAAATTCGATGCTTTAAAATGCGAATTTCGATCTATTCTCAGTAATTTCAAGAATTAATGATAAAATCACGTACATGTAGATTTTTCATGTTTTACAAAATCATTCTCTTTTCGTATTTTTGAACTGTTTAAAAGATTTTTTTACGTTTTCCCGAATTTTAGTATATTTAGATTTAGATGCTCCAGAATCCCAAAAC
Source organism: Platygaster robiniae (assembly GCA_028476575.1). Lineage (NCBI taxonomy): Eukaryota > Metazoa > Arthropoda > Insecta > Hymenoptera > Platygastridae > Platygaster > Platygaster robiniae. Next base: position 2,839,429 of record CM052022.1, read on the forward strand.
TTATAGATCGTAGAAGCATTTTTTTGAGATTTTTCAGTAAACAGTTTGTTTATATAATTTAATTGACTTCATCATTTTTTCAGAGTTTGTATAAATTAAAAGATATTTAATACTTTTATATGGATTTTATATAGATTTCTAGAATTTGATGATCAAAAATTCAATGTTTTGTGAATTTTTCACCAAACATTGTGACTTTTTAGCATTTTCGTAGATTTTTATTTCCCTCGATTATTCACTGGGTTGCAACAATTTTTCTAATATACATTTTCCACGTAATCCGACATTTTGATAATTTTTACTTTTTTATTAAATGTATACTGCCAACGTTTTCATGCATTTATCTGCAACCCATATTTATATTGTTTATCTATGTAATTTTATTCAATTTCACATGAAATGTTGTTTGATTTCATCAGAATTTCGGGAGTGGTTTAAACCCACAAAACTCTTGTGTATGTTCAAAAATAAAAGCACAAATTATATTTTTTGAACATTTCTGAGCCAACAAAATCTCAAAAGTTTCAATATTTCAAAGGGTAATCATGTCATAATTTCTGGGAACTTAATGAAGTTGGTGAAACTTTTTGCTCGAATTCATATGTAAGTAGAAGGCTCGAGTTCGAGAGCTCGTCTGCGAGTAAATATGGCGCGAACATCGTTTTGAATTATCTAACGTGGCGGAAAACGTTCGGAGTGCAGAAACGGTCGATGAAGATCAGCGTGTCGATACTTTAGACCACCCTCGCTCGTAGAAATTTCCTATTCACGGGTAAATGATAGCGTGTAGGGTCGGAAATTCGCCTATTTGACGCTGATGGGAGTATCGCGATAGAAGATGCTACAGCAAGTGAGAGCGTGGCTAAAATTTCACTTGTGAGAAGAACTTGAATAATTTCCCAATGGGTAAAATGTGGTTAAATTATTTTTGTCTTTTTTCAGGTTGAATTAGTGTAATAATCTTCAACTGCAGACTTTTCTCTTTTTAAATCAGTAATTTTCTCATCCAATGATCAGTGATTTCCCATTATTTATGATTCAACAAAACACGATTATTATTCTTGTCAAGATTTGACTATTTGCTAAGTGGAAAATCACTCATTATAAGTAGAAAAATACTGTTGGTGAAAAATTACTTTTTGCCAAAGAGAAAAGTGCACCACCTGAGATTAGTTGTTTTTCACTAATTTTATCTGGAAGAGTAAAATTGTATGAGGAATTCACTATGATTTTCTAGGATGTGAATTATATTTTTAGAATAAAAAACTGTAAATCATGGTGAAAATGTCAGACATATACAGAAATATTCCCATGCTATTTCAATTCAACTGGTGTGTTCGGAACATGATTTTATTATTCAACGAAACTGAAAATTTTTGCTTCTTAGTAGAAATAATAAGACACGTATTTTCTTATTTTGTCTGAGGAAAATTTTTTCCCCTGATTTTCAGGAGATTTTGTTCCAACGGTAAAAAATGATGTTTTCGGTCTATGAATATAAATTTAAAAAAAATGTGCATAACTTTGTAAAAAATCAATTATTTACGAAATGCCTGGTGTAATTTATACTTATCTATTATTATTGACAACTGTCAAATTGTTGTAAAACATTTTTCATCTATTTGGTAACAAAAAGTACAGGATTTATTCTAAATGGAATAGCTCAAATAGTGTATTTTTATTTTTTTTTTTCAAATTTTTTATACATATTAAAGATTAAAATACTTCCGTTAAGTAAAATTTCTCGAGAATACATAAAAATTTGTTGTTTCATAGTTATGATTTTACGGAAAAAAAATTGTTTTTCTCCATATCGATTACTAGAACAGCCGTTATTTATGCAATGTTGTAACTTTTCCATTCACTGTATGAAAAGGAAATGAAGGCTTGAGAGCATAATTTTTTGCAAAATTTGAGTCTAACTGAATAATTTAAATATGTAGAATAAATCGAATGAAGGTTTAATTAAGAAATGCACGTGCATTTTTTTTAACTCAAGATATTAAAATGCTTAAAAATTTCTAGCCTGACACTAATTGTAAGTCTGGAGTTTCATTTATTAAGATAAAAAAAAAAATTTTTTATCATAAATCTAATGGCATTTAAAAAGTTATTGCTTTCATTACACAGTATAAAATAAAAAAAATTTGTAGCCTTTACACTAAAATAAAATAAAAATTAAATTTCAACTTAGTGTCATATACCAAAACTTTCTCAAGTTTCAGAATTTTTTATGTATACTTCAGAAAGTAATGAATTATAATATAAAGTGTATAAAAAAATACATATTTCTGAACTAAAACTCTGATTTATTGCAATTTTTATATCCAATTTGGCTCAGATTTTGCAAAAAATATTTTTTATAATTTGATTAATTTAAAAATACCCTAGTAATTAATAAAGAGGAAGGCAAATTTTTTTTGAAAATCGTAGTTCTCAAATAAAAAATTTCGACCAAGGGAAATTTCACAGAATGGAAGTACAAATAGTGAAGGTATATTTTGTAAGAATAATTTTCAAAATGATATAATAATATTGTAATATGGTTAAATAATAAAATCATGATAATAAAAATATTGCATCATTTAAAAATTAATTTTTAGATTTCGTAAATAACAGTCATTGTTTAAAAATAATTATCAATGCATATTATCTTAAAATCCGATTGTGATGTTAGGCTATGTCCAATTTCTTCATTATTTGAGTTCTCTTCCTTTCTGTAACATCTGAAAAAACTCCACCAAAAATTACTGACATTCTCCCTTCTGAAGGAATTTCATAACTTTCAGAAGAATTCCCTTGACTCGTTCCAAAATATTTTATTAAAACAATGGAATTTTTTTTGCTCACTCGATTTACGTTTTTTCGTTACAAAATCTATAACAAGAAAAACAATTCTGGTTTCCAAAAGACTACATTCAGAAAACTCTATCAAAATAATTCTATGCATTTTCCTGGGCGAAATCTTGGCAACGATTTGAGGAAGTCGTGATTTCCTAATCAAGAAAGAATTAATTTTCTATGAATAATCAGAATGTTCGGAATTCTCATTATACTTACAAAAGATGAGGAAATTGAAATTCGGGTTTTTTATGTGAAAATGGATGACAGGAAATATAGTTCGTTAGCAAAATCCTACGAACAATTTTAGAAACAAACGATTCAACTTGAAATCTACGTACCGAGGAGTTCACTCTAACAGGAAATTACGACGTTCGCCATTATTTCAGCTTTCGAAACAACGTCAAGAATTCGTCGACCTGTTTAATCCTACTCATTATTATCGCTTGAAATTTCGTTTCGAGGCCAATTGTATCTCGTTGACGATGTTTGCACAATTTACTGCATTTTTTATTTACTAAGTCAGTAGAAATTTGTGTCAGATACTAGAATATAAATGTAATAACGAAAAAAAATTTTAATTTTTATTGTATCATCTTTGAGATCATTTATTTTTAATTTATCTAAATTTCATTTTCCGAATTTCAGTGCAACTTCCGTTACTGTAAAACCTTTTACATCGTCAACGTTCTCCAAAATCGATGGAAATTATCTAATGCTGATCTAATGAATGTGCGTTACTGCATCGTATTCCATTCTCATCAGTCACAGTCGGATCTACATTATTCAATCGTAAATTGAAACTCCATTATCATAATCATGATTGAAATCACTCAATCCTCGTCCAACTGAAATAAAACCTCGCGAATGAAAACTACAATGCCATTGATCCAGATTCCATTAATAGCGTTTTCATCTATTTTCCATCTCGTATTTTCCAGTAATTAATAAGCCTTTATTGAAATCGGCGGAATTAAATGAATTAAAAAACACTTGATTGAGTTAAAGATATTGATCAAGGGCTTCCTTATCCAGAAAAAATTTCTGTATTGGTTGGAATTAATGATTCAAATTGTTTGATTTTTTTTCTAGAGCGGGAGACAAACTTAAATTGATTTTACGTATCAATGTGGAACATTTTATGACGTGATTCACTTAGTAGAAAAATTATGTTTTATATAGATAATGATAACCGAAAATGACGTATTTTATATGTTATCATGACTTATTTATATAAAAATTTATTATATTATTTGCATTATGCCAAAAGTTCTTCAATTTGTAAGAATTCTGGAAAAATGCGAAAAAAGATGCAACAGAAAGAAATTCATGAAATACAAGAAATCTGTCATTATAACATTTTTTGGGCGATAGTTGAAACATTCAAAATTTGTTGAGTTTTGAATTATATACCATGTAATTTTATATTTGCCTACAGTGATCTGTTCATGTAGTATAAATCTAGAAAAATACTAGAAAATCCTACGAAAATTTACAAATACTAAAAAATACGAAAAATACTCAGAGTACAAGCATTATGTGAAATGCAATAGGTCTTTGTTATAATAATTAATCGAGAATTATAAAAAATACAAAAAATCTATAGCACCTCAATTTATGGAGTGTTAAAATCAAGAACTCTCTATAGAAGTCCATAAACATATCAAAAAATACTCAAATTGTATAAATACTCAAGAAAAAAAAAACAAAAAGTATTTACTCAAAATATAAAGAATACTCAAAAGCTATTAAGGCACTGTTCTTAAAAAGATCTATGAATCTTCGAAATTCGGAGCAATAAGTTATAGACATTCATAAATATTAGCAATCAATAAAAGTACCATCAACCTCTGAAAATAATAAAGACTCATAAAAAATTTCATAAACAGTAAAAATTTCAAAAATACTCAAGATACCAGATCTGTAAAATATTCCAAAATTTATTTAGATATATTTTTATTAGGAATATTTAGAAAAGCTCAAAATCTATTAAACCTTGAATCCTGGAGCATCAAAATTTATAGAAATTTATAAAAAATTCATGAAAATACTGGAAAATGTTCTAAATTAAATAGATTTGTAAAATATATACTAAAAAATACTGGAGGTAGGAGAAAAACATGAAATACTTGAAATCTGTAAAAGTATTATTTTCTAAGAAATCTAATAAAATGATGAAGATCAAAATATCAGCAACTCATAAAGCAGAGTACATATATGTAGAGATAATATTCAATTCAAAATATATGAAAAAAAAATTTAATTTATAATTCTAGAGCATCGAAGTTAGAGATATTCAAATAAAAATCTATAAAAATATCAATAAATCTATCGAATTCTATTAAAACTGAACAATTAAAATATTTGAAAAGTAAAAATTTATGTAGTCATTCACAAAAGTAATACATTCCATAAAATAAAAGTTTGAGCTACGTTTGTTGCTTTTTTAGATTCAGTTGTTCGAAAATCATGAGAAGTTTATACTTGTAAAGAAATAATTAAATGAATAAATGAATCAATGCTCCACACTGTAAGGAAAACTACACTGATTCCTTGACAAAATTAAATTTTATCGCATGGGATAATTTCTCTACCTTTTTCGTATTTTTACTTTATTTTTAATAAATATTCCACTTAAGTAACCTTAGAATACTATAAACTCTAATTTACGTATATTTTCTACAAAAATTACAATATTTTTTTCCTCTTGCAATAAAAAACCATATAAATTCTACCAAAATTTTATTCAATGTTTCATTTCTTACTACACGATTTCATATTTTTTTCCCCAGAATTAATTACTGAATTCAAGTTTTCAGAGTTTGGAAAGTTACTTCAAAAAATGTAACGCGTTACGTTACCGTTACAAAGATAAAAAAAGTAATTCGTTACGTTACCGTTACTAAAAAAGAAATAGTAACTCGTTGCTGTTACCACTTCAAAAAAGTAACGTCCCGTTACTTTCACGTTACTTTTTGGAATAAATTGAATGTGAATAACAAGACATCGAAAAACTAAGGCTGAAAAAAAACAGTATCAACGTACCCCTGGTTTTGTTCTACAGAAATTGTTTATTTCAGATAAGTTTAATAAAAAATGTTTATCCGTATTTTTTCACCTGACAAAAAAATCAATCAGCTTGTGAAAATTTTTATATTTTTTTTAAGTAAACGAATTTTTTGAATATGACATTTGATCCAAAGTTAGTCACAAAGGAACATTCGCAAATTGGATCAATTTTTGAGAGAATCTTAGTACCTACCCAGATTTCCAGAATTTTCGAATTTTTTGGTATTTTTCAGTTCGTATACAATGTTGCAGGATAGTCTAGTATTTTTTTCAATTTGTACTAATTTTCTGTACATTGATATATAGATTTAAAGAATTTCATGCTCTAGAATTCAAAGTTCATAAAATTATTTGTATTTGAGTGGATTTTTCAACAAATAGTGTCAATGGTGATTTTTTTTTTTTTTTTTGATACTACGAGTATATCAATTTTTCTACGATTTGAAGGATTGCTCAGTATTTCTAAAACTATTCGTATTTTTCAGGATTTTCTAGTATATTCACATTTTTATAGTTTTTTTTTATAAATTGTTCTATACATTTTAAGAGTTTTGAGGTCTAGAATCCAAACTCAATGAAATTTTTCGTGTTTTAGAGGATTCTCCAGAAAACAGTGTCTCGATAGATTTTAACTTATACCAGTACTTTTCGTATTTCTTCAGTTTTCTTATGATTTCGAGGATCGTTAATGATTTTTTTATGTAATATTGCTGTATGAATTTGTAGAATTCGAAAGATTTCTAATATTTTATATATTTACACGTACTTTTCATAACGTATTATCTTTCTGTATTTCTAAGTATTTATAGAATGTTGTAGAACTTTCTAGTTTTTTTTTTAAGATACCTTTGAATTTCCAGAATGAAATAATATTGAAAGATCAAAATTTCTGAAGTATTTCGATTAATTAAAAAAAAAAAAACAGTTCCTTTAATAGATTTAGAGTGCCCTCAATATTTTTTGTATTTTTTACGGAGTGATACAATTTGAAAAATTTTCTTATCTTATTAAAGACTTCTATGAACATATATTTTTAGAATCTAAAGCTTGAGAAAGAAGTTTTTCGATTCCTGGAATTATATAAATTTTTAAAGAATAAAATAACACAAAACCTATAAAAATCTAGTATTTCGAGTATTTTTTGTATTTTTTTGATTTTGTTATTTTTTTGCTTTTTCGTATACATTATATCCCATAAGATTTTTTAGCAGGATCTCTAGGTCTTACATATCCTGCTATTGTTTTTGAGATCTATAGATTTTAAGTTTTTTCATATATTTTCATGCTAATTTATAAAATTCGATCCTTTGAATTGTAAAAGTTTCTAATAAAAAGTAGAAAAGCATATTCTTTGTAAATATTGTACATAAATTACTAATACTCCACATTGTTCGATTAAAAATTATTATTATAAAATTTTTCATTCAAAAATAGGGAAGTTGAAAATTACTTATATCTCAGTTTTAGAACATTCCTCAAAAAGTTACAAATTGTGCTCAGAACTTAATGAGACAGATAGAAGTAACGTTAAATAACTTTATTTTCGTTACTCGTTACCTGAAAAGATTTACTCGTTCCTGTTATCGTGACTTGTTGATCAATGTAACGCGTTACGTTATCGTTACACAGTAAAAAATATAACGTTTTAGAGTACTGCAAATTTTCTATATAACATTCTTTTTTATTTCTTGAACTGCATTGTTTTGTGTTTCGAAACACAATGATACCGCCAGGTGAATATCATTAAAGTCTGTGGATTGGGAAAGTGTATTTCGCAGGTGAGCTTGCATTTCGCGTGAAAAAACGGGAATAACACGCGAAATGCTCGAGAACATGTGTCACGAAGGGCTGAATACGAGGGGCGAATTGTCGGGTACACGTGTGCGGTCTAGTAATCCGACGTTACGAGACGCCGGCATTTGCATCGCGTCAGACATGCACGATCGCGCGCGCCAGAAATTTACGGGCGTGACGTTATTTCCGCGGGCCTATTCAGTCCAGAACGGGGAAAGTGAACGGGAAGCTCGCAGCTGTCTCGAATCGGAGCTTTCGATTGCCATCGATCTCGAGAAATCGTGCAGCATGGAAATGTGATGGCAATCATTGCCTCGTCATCGTAGCAACTTACATATGCTTGCTGATTTTATGAACTGCGTCATTGTAAAGTTATGCGTGGTTCGAATTGCGATTTTTTTGAGATAAAGTGTGTATAGGCATTATTAAGAGTAAAGTAAGTGTAATTAGAGAAGCTGGAGTGGAATTCTACAAGGAGAGGAAAATTCGAATGTTAAAAGGGTTAATGTATTTTTCACTCGAGATTTGTAATATCTTAGAAAACAATTCGCAAGCTCAAGATTTTGATTTTTAAAATATACCATATGAGAGTGTGTGTAACATATAAAGAATTTTCTTGTATTCATAGGATTTTTCTACTTCAGTTTGTAGAATCCTATGCTCTAGGATGTGAGATTTATAGATAAATATTTAGTATTTTCATAGATTCTGTAGAAAATATCTTTCGCGAAAATTATAGGTACTTTGGTAAACGATGTTTACGTAAATTTCAAGTATTACATGCACGAATTTCTAGTATTTTCAGTATTCGCTAGATTTTTTAGAGAGTAACATTTGAAATTATGTATTGCAATTTTCCAGGTTTTTATGAAGATTTCTAGTATTTTAAAAATTCCTGTATCGATTTTTCAAATTTGACGCTACAAAGTCCAAAAATATATGAATCATTGTTATTTCCATAATTTTTCAGAAAACAGTATCTTTTATGGATATAAAGTATGTGACGAATTCCGAAAACTTTGGTCAATGTTTTTTTTTCGAATATTCATAAGTGAAATTAAAGTTCCTAGGATTTTGATAGATTTTTATGCAGATTTTCAAAATTGAATGCTTAGGGATAAAAAGTTTTATAGATTTTTTAGATATTGTTTTCAGCCTTCTTCATATTTTTCAACATTCATAAAATTTCGTAGTGTTTTCTGGTATTCTTTTAGATTTCTCATATTTCTATGGTTTGGTACGTGAATTTTGAGAATGCTTTTTTCATGTCCATCTAATAATATTTATATATCTTTTTTTTTTCAGTATTATTATTGTTAAGTAGGATTTTCCACCTTTTTCTTTTTATTTTTAGTACTTTCAAACATTCCGTTATAGATTTTTTTAATATAATGCCCTAAAATCTTGAATTATTATTGATAGAAATACATGAAACCTCTACAATTATAGAGATTTGAAGTATTTCTATAAATATTTCAGAGTACAGTATCTTCACTGATTCCAAGTATTTCACAGATTTTTAAAACTTTAAAAATCAGATTAATTTTGTATTTTTAAATGCTTATAAATTTTATGGAAATTTCTAGAATATCGAGGGACTTTTATGTACATTTCTAAAATTAGATGCTTAAAAACAAAAAGTTTTATAGTCTCTTATAACTTCCATACATTTTTAAGTAAAAAATATCCATATAAATTTCAGTATTTTAGAGATTACTATTATTTTTAGTCCTCATATTTTTCAGCATTTATGAAATTTCGTAGAATTATCTAGAATTTTTTCAGATTTCTAATATTTTTAAAGATGGCTATGGAAATTTTGAGAATGTTTTTTTTTTTATATTTTTCAGTTATTATTAATGAAATTTCGTGAGATTTGCAGGTTTTTTTTTTAGATTTCTCGCATTCATGAAAATTCCAAAAGAGATTAATAATATTTTATAGTCTAGGGTCTAAAATTTTATAGATTTTTATTATTTCGCTTATTTCATCAGAGAATTGTATCTTCATAGATTTCATGTATTACACAGATTTTTGAAACTTTTAGTTACTTTTGGATCTTTTCAATATTCTTCAATTTTATTGAATTCTCTAGTATTTCAACAGATTTTTATATAGTTTTCAGACATTAAATGCTCAAGGATGAAGAGTCTTCTAAATGTTTAGTATTTCAATAAATTATTGGAAAAATTATATTCTTATTCAATTTTATTATTCTATACATTCCTATTATTTTAAGTCTTTTTCATATTTTTTAGCATTTATGAAATTCCGTGATATTTTCTCGTACTCTTCTATATTTCTTATATTTTGATAGATTGCTACGTGAATTTTAAAAGTTTGATGCTCCAAACTTCAAATTATTCCGAATTCTTAGTGTTTCCAACGATTTTTCAAAACCCATTTTTTTTTTTCAAAACTCTCGTTATTTCAGTATTTTTTATTATGTTTGAATATTTGTAAAATTCGCATCATTTCCCGATCGGTGTTTTCAATAATTTCTACATGAATTGGTTAATACACAATAAATTCATAAGTTGATTATAAATATATAAAACGATTTTTTGAAAATAATCAAACTTTTTGTTAGAAATTTCAAATGAAACAGATTACTACTAATTGTTTTTCTAATTTTTCAAGAATCTGAAATATTGCACAATGATGTTAAAACTCGAAAAATTCATTCGCACATGCAAATAAATGACTCATTTTTGTAGCGAAGTGAAAAAAGACGCGAAAAATTGATGCCCACAAACGACCATCACCGTCGCGAAATAGTGCCAAGTGGCCGAATAAGTTGCTGATTCCCAGTTTTTTTCCGCGTCGCATCGTTACCGAACATACTTGCACATCGAGCGCAGTTTTCGTCGATTCGTTGCCTCATTGGAAAAACGTTGTACCCTTTGAACTTCGTCTAAACATCAAGAAAAAATAAATAATGTTTCCCTCTTTAGGGACGTGAAAAATAAAAAGGGGAGGGGGGGTCAGGAAGGCAGAAGCCCGACCTCAGAAATTCCCACAGGGAGCATTAGTATCAAAACAACTTTTTCTGATTAAAATTGAAGATGCAGAAGTTGCATAATTATTCAGTTGTTTGGATGAAAAACGTTCGAATGAGCTCAAACTTATGTTTAGTATGAATTCAAGGAAAGTGCAGTGAAAATTGTTCAGAATTGTTAAATTCTATCATGGAACTTGACTTTTTTTTTTATTAACAAGTGTTTCTGCAATGGATGCTATTTGAACCTTATTATTTTGAAAACTTTGTTTCCAGATACAAGAACTTCTCGTACAGATATTTCAAAAATAATTTTCAATCTTGGAAACTTTGTTCACACGAAAACCAAGAAAACTCTGATAAGACTTTTATTAATCCTAGACGCATCGTCGGTTTTCCGCAATTTTCCGTAGCCATTACATCGCCTATCGTTCTTACTTTTTTCCTCGGTTTCGGGATGGACAAAAAGCAATTCATCCAGTACGTGGATAATCGTCGATCACTGTTTTCTTGCTTCGTTCGAAGTCGCTTCTTCGTCACTCTTTATTGCTTTACTCTCGATACAGTGAGAGAAAAGCAACAGAGGAAATAAATATAAAAATGCATCGGTTGGAGATGGAAATATAAAGATATATTCCATAAAAAATATGAATTTCGGTTATTTAACATGAAAAACTTTAATTATAAACAGATTTTCGACATTTTAATTACGACAACATTTTCAAGATTCTGTATTCTACAATACTTCAAACTTGTATTATTACTTTTTTTTCTTCCTTAAAGAAACGAATTTAACCAGGGATTTTACAGAGATATTTTGAAAGAAATGGAACTTCGTATAGACAAAACAATAAGTTCATTCACTTGATTCGCATTGCGCCGGACAGCTTTAACAATTTTCTGATTCATGGCACGGATTGGGTTACTTTCTTTGTTCCACTGCACAGTAGAGATACAAAATCCCCAAATCGCTTTGGATTTGTGCGCGTTTCTATTTGACAATAGACGTTGATAAGGCGAATGGGGTAATTGTGACAGGTGAGGCGTGTCACGATAACGAGTTCAAGCGCTCGAAACTTTTCTTTAAACGCGATGTTACTGAATTACAGGCGATAAACGAGATGAATGGGCAACTCAGAATCAACATCATAAAATTATAAATAGAAAATTCAGTGAATTTTTATTGAAAAATAAAAAAATGTGGTAAGTTTTTTATTTATTGTAGTCTGGAGACTTTTTTTTAGAATATAGGATAGTTTGAGCTACATAACTTTTATTGAATGTAGATTTATTTTAATACATACATGAGTAAGAAACAAAAACTTAGAGATGTCTGAAAATTTGTGAATCTTTTACAATATAATTGCAGATTTAGTTTTGAAGATTTTTATTGTACTGAAAACGATGTTTTCGAAAGGCTTTTGCAATTTGGTAAATTATGTCGGAGCAAGTAGAAATACTCAGGAGAGCACTCAAAAACGAATTTCAGATATTTCGAAACACCTGAAATTCCGAAAAAAAACTACTTTCAAGTTTCAAAAATAATAGTTCGTTATTGACTCAATTCGAAAATTCTCCAGTTTGTAATTAGTTTTGCAGCTTTTTTATACACTTTGAATTTTTCAAATATGTGATTATCATATCAATTATTATTTACTTAAATAGCTATTGCATTGATAACTTTGTTATATTTTTGAAATTCAGATGTGAAAAGTCAATGAAATGTTGATCTTAAAGTTTAAAAGGTATATAAATTTTAGATTTTGGTGATAATTTTGTCATTGTTCGTCTTATTTTTCCAATCTTGAATAAAATTACTCGAGTTTTTGAATGATGTTTGAATTAATTCAATTTTTTTAATTTTGCTACTTATGTTCAAATTTTTGTTTTCTGTTTGAAACTTAGGATCAAATATTTCTAAAAGTTTTGTACCAAACGTGAAAAATTCCACAAATTTTCTATTTTCTAAACTGGTTTTGAATTTTTCTATTTAAATATATTTTGAGGCGTAGGCAATCAAGTAGCTTAAAGTTTTCGCTCAACTTCACGAAATAACTTGAGTTTCAAATTTTCCTACTCGTTTTTAATTTTTCGCTACTGTTTCCGAATTCAAAATCGAACTAAGTACATACAAAAGTTTTAAGTTGAAAGGTAGAAATTTTAGAAGGATTTTACATTTTGTTGGTTTTTTTCGCATTGTGTATTCTATTTCCCGAATTTAGAATTAAATGAAAAACTCATGATGAAAGGTATAAAATTACTAAAAATTCCGAACTTGGTTTTTAATTTTGCATTTTGGGTTTTGTTTTTGCAATTTAGAATAAAATGCCTTGAAATTAGGGTTTAGAAGTAAAAAAATTGAATGTTTTTTGAATTCTTGCAACTGTTTGAAATGTTGTTTACATCTATATTATTCAAAATTCAATTACTTCACATCAAGGATAAGCGTAAAAATTATTATAGCTATAAATGGACACATTCGGTAATGATTTTAAGATTTTTTATACGATTTCTCTAATTATCATTTGAATTACTAAAATTTGAATTAACAACTAACACCAGTTTCGAATATTGCTGAAAGTTTCGTATTTTTTTTTTTTTTTTTCGAAATTCGAAATGTAATTACAGAAAGTTGCAGTTGAAAAATTTAAAATAATCATTATTTTCTAAATTACTGTATAATGCTTAACGTTTCTATTATATTCATTTCGTTTCAAATGCAACTACTACAAGTTTGTGTTTAAAAGAACAAAATTAAAAATAATACTTCTAATTTCTGTTCTTTATCACACAAAATCATCGACAATGGTTTCAGAATTTTTCATGTTACCCTCAAAAGTAGGAGTAATATATGTACTACAATTTTAGGTGAAGGAATTTAAATTTTCAAAATAATTAAAATGATAATTAAAAATTGCAAAACCAACATTAATAGTATCATTGAAAATATCTTGAATTTCTAATTCGATTGACTTTTTTTGAATTTGTTATATTAGTTGAAAGAAAAATAAAATTTTCATGATTCGATATCAAAATTACTCGTTTTGTATTGTGACTTTTTTCAATAGACTATTATTTTATAATTGCAATTACATAGCATTCTTAAAAATGTAAAAAAAATCGATATATTTTACTTTCACGTTTGAAAACATTATAACACATTATAAATTTGTTACGTAATGTTCTGCGGACCCCCTCCCTCATTCGTAGAAGTCTTACCTAATTTATGGACAGCCCCTCACTTCCTATAATATTTTGCAATAAAAATTGTTTCAGATTGTAATCTTCATTCTTATATAATTTGAATTGTAGTTGTAATTCATAAATAGCTGTAAAGCATTCTTTTACCTCCCTGACCACTCATTTCAACAAAAAAAAAAACCTTTGGAAAATCTAGAAAAAGCACCAAAATTTAAAACCGAATTTTCGAAAAAATCAGGGGAAATTGGACTGGAAAAGTGCCTTAAAGTGAAATTTCGTTGACTGGGTAGCGAAGAAAGGAAATAAAAATTACCATGAAAATGGGTGACATAAGCATCAGTGGGGAGGAAAAGAGTTTTCGCGAGTTGGAGTGATCTGTAATGTCGAAGGGAGTGACAAGATGCAGCTAATGACACTAAACTCCCTTTTGATGTTCGACCTCGTGTTTCTTTTCTTCCTGTTCCTCGTCGGAGTTTCCTGTTTGGTTTACTACTTGCCCGGCCCGCGGGCCTCGGCTTTAGCCCCCCACGAAATCATCAAAGCCAAATCGGCACCGAAAAACGACGCGCCGATCGACGATGTTTGAGGTGGGTGTTTTGATATAACTAGATCAGAATCTGATGATTGCATTTAAAATATGGAAAAATTGCATTACAGAGTCTGAAATTGATTTCGCAAATAAGTGTTGGCCAAATAGATAATTTATCATCAATGATTTGTTATTTCCGCAAAATTTAGATTGGATAAGTATTGTCAAAACTGTTTCGTTGGGAATTAATATGGCACGTATTTTGTCATGGTGAAAGAATGATTTTACATTATTTCAATGTACATAGCACAAACAACAAATGATTATAATTTTATCAAGATTTGTGGAATAATTTCTATCACGTGTAGAAAATTTCAAGAGCAATCATTGGGTAAAATTCCATTCAGGGTACACGTTAAAAACTTCAATATACTTTCATGGAAAATTTACCAAACTTTTACAGTGTAGCAACAAATATGATGCCCTTGAAACAATTCGTTGACCATTTTTTACCTGATCTGAACCTGAAATATGGAAGAGATGAATGAAAAAAAAGAAACCCTCTTTCTATCTTTTTTAAAATTTTATTATATAGATACGTCTTTTTGTTATTCTGCCTGTATAGAGATACTTTTTGATCATGAACAAAAATGGCTATTTTGAAAATAAATTGTTACATTTTTGTTAGTTAGTGATTACAATACTTTTTTTTCTCGTTATAATCATTCAAATTTTGGTATATTTTTTTTTACAGTGGTCCATTTTAAACGGTAAATTTGGTGGTAAATTTGGAACTTTTTGTTGTTCCAAAGTAAAAAATTTTGGAACAACAAAAAGTGAAGTAAGGTTTTTATTCTCTCCAATAATATGGCTTTGCTATAATTGATCTAGGGTATCAAGTATTAAAATTTAATTTACTGTGAGTAATTTCTTTCAAAAAATATTTACAAACATTTGTAAATTTAATAGACAAAATTCATCTTTGAAAGAATATCCTGAAAGTAGAATTTTCTCAAATTAATAAAAAATGGATATATCCATTTTTCACTTCTAAAACGTATATGTATACGTCATGGTACTCAAATTTTATCAAAAAATAATGAAATAACTTGTCATTATAATTAGAATATTGAATTGATCTTTGAAATTATTGATGTTATAATTCAATGTGATAATTCAAATGATGTAATACTATATAATCGATGATTCTATGTAAAGTACTATTACTAATTGAATTTTATTTGATAATTGATAATGATAACTGAAGTGAACAAATTAGAGGTTGTCATTGGAAATAAAAAAATAAAAATAATAAATTAATCACAACTTCATTGAACTTAATAAATAAAAAAAATAATTCTTTTCTAATCTATTATTTTCAATTATTCGATATTAAATTATTAAATTTTCGTATTAAAAAAAATCTATTATTTTTTTTTTTATTGTAAAATATGAATAATTGCAATTAATAATAGTTATTATTTCTTGCAATTATGTTTAGCAGTGAACATATATTTTTATTTAAAAACAATTCATGGAATTTTTGATCGATTTTGCATGTCAATATAGGAATTACGAAATTCAAGTCTATTTTATATCCTTCAAATTTAAGTTTTGGATTACATGTTTCCAACATTTAATTTCAAAAATTAAAAAAAAAATGACAGTTTTTTTATATTTTATGTAAATTTTTATATGAATGAAGTTGAAAAAACTATTTGTTAAGCGACAAACTGAAAAAATAGGACGTTTTGCTGAACATCACTCTGAAAAATTCAAAAAGTAAACAAACATACAAGTTTGGTTATTCCGAGAAAAATAATGATTATTCATCATTATTTTTTCAAAGCATTTCGTATTTTATTTTCTTCAAGCACGAACAATTTTCTAAGATGACATTTTATCAAATGTCAACCGCGGAATCTATATATTAGACTTAAAATTTCATTATGCATACACAAACAATAACATGTCATTTTTCGATATTTACTAACAAAATTGAATTAATGGAGATTATGCAAAATTCCTGAAGATAATCATCGATCATTAGATATCATCAAAATTGTCATTACCGTTTTGAATATACTTACGAAATTTTTTTTTCTGATGTGTAATGAATTAAGTTGTTATACACTGAATGTAATAATAACTATTCAGTTTGAATTATTCGTAATTTTCTCACAATAGCAAAAGGGTATGGAAAAAAATTTGGAACAATTTCAAATGTTAAAAACTCGTAATTAGGTGGAGTTCCATTTTCAAATATCACGAACGCTTTCGTGACGATCGAACTATTGTGAAAGTTGCGAGTTTTTAGAGTGGCATTGTGTCTGATAAAACAGGCGCGTTTCAATGCTCGATGTTGCACGCCCCAGGAGACGTTTTGTAAAACCCTTGCAGTTTTTTCCTCATGTTTCGTGAGCGGATGTGAATTGGGCACGAGCAAAAACTTCTGTTTTTCAAACGAAACAATAAGTAAAAATGGAATAATGAAAAGTTCATGCCATTGTTTTTCCCCGTATTCTTCGCTTATAACAAAGAATATTATTTGATTTCGAAATTTCACATTGGTATTAGAAACAAATTAGGAGAAATTGAAATTTATCATATTTTACTTTGGTGTCTGTTTTTTTAATGTTGTGTGAAATTTTTTGACACTGATTTTAAGAGAGTGGCAAAATATGTTTGCTGTGAGCTGTGATTAAAATAAAAGAGAAAGAGTTATAAAAAAATCTCGTTTATTGTGTCCGATTTCAGGTAGAAAAGTAAATGTTTGCAGCAGCGAGACTTCTCGTTAATTTTCCAAAGCACTCTCGTCGAGATTTACACTTGGAAATTTAGATGAAATCGGGAACGAGACGCGAGGCAAACACGTTCGGGAGGAAAAAAAGGAAATTATCCGGGACAAAATTGAATGTTCTGATCCTTCTCGCATGTTCAACGAGGAAAAAAACGTTCCGAGTTTCTAAAGTGGAACAAAAAATTCGCCGCGTGAAACATTGGAATTGTTTATTTATCAGCATATTGTAGTAGGATAAAATTATGGGGAGTTTTTCGAAATCAAAACATGCAAATTTTAAGAGCCACCAAATAAAAAATATCCTATGGGATATTTATTTTAGACACCATGGTTTTTGGTGTTTTTGATAAACGTTTTCTTCTCGAACTTTTGTAACACTGAATAATTCTTTTTTTTTATTTCTGCAGATGCAATTATTCCATAATGGTCAAATACCTCATTAGCAATTAATGATGACTAGGAATGTATTTTTTTATAAAAAATTTTTATTGTATATTATAATAATATAACGATTCGGATAGTTCGCGTTTGTTGTATGGTAATTTACTGAAATGAATGAAATTCTTTAAAAAAAACAATGTAGTAGGGAAATTCGTGTTGGAAAATCGTAAAATTTGTAGTAATAAATGGAAAATTAACTATTTCGAATTTTATAATTCATAAATTGTTAGCACCAATTTTGTTCATCAAATTCAATTAAAAACGAGAGTTGAAGGAAAGACAGATATGAAAGAATCAAGTATAATTATAGATGTCGATTTGAGTCGAATTGAGAAAAATTTATCTCGATATTTTTAACGAATTTCGTCAAAATTGACATTATGACAGTTAAGAATGGATTAAAATGTTCAATACGCCAATACACATATTTTTTTTATTATTTCATATAAATTATATCAATGGAGTGATTTTTTCGAAATTATATGTCACTATCGCACTTTTCTAATAAAAGAATGTTTTTTGATCGATTTTTATGTCATTCAAGTGAAAGTTGACTTTTTTAAAATAATTCACTCATTTTGCATTTGAGTTTCAATCAAGCGAATTTTTATTATGGTAAAATTAACTATTATTTTCCAAATGACATTGCCTAAAAATGCGAAAAATTCTAAAATTTTTAAATTTTCTTATCCTAAACATCGATGCTTCAACATGTTTTCGAATCCAAAGTCTTTTTTTTTTCAAAATTGAAATCTGTCCCCAAACTATTTTACTTTTGTTAATTACAAGATTTTTTTTAACTATGTATCTCATTTTCCAGTGGATTCGATACAACAAAGTATCATGAAATTGTGTATTATAATAGTTATTATTTTCTATTTATGAGCAAAAATTTATAAAAAAGGCAGTCAATTTGGTTTTTTGATGAAAAAAATTCAAAATTTTGTGTACATCAAGTTCCAAACGTTTAAAATTAAACTAGAAAGGAATAAAGACTAGTATTCAAGAAAAAAATTTTCCTGTTGCGTTCAACGAATTTTCAGTTGAAACAACAAACTTTATGCTCATTAACAAAATATTTAATACAATGCTCCCTGTGAAGAGAAATAAAAAATTCACTCAATTTTTCTTTTCGTTTCATTTTAAACGTTTGGAACTTAAGGTACATACAATTTTGAAATATCTTTTTTACACAATCTCAAAGACAAAAATTTTTTGATCTTGAAATTGCTATTTTTCATCAATTCAATCCATGTACATAACTGTTGGTAATTTTTTTATTTCTTGCCTATATTTTCGTTATTTAAAATGTAGTTACTTTTATACAAAAAATCATCTTTCGTAATTAATTAGATCTGATATTCAAAATGCCTGAATTTTGAAATATTTAATATTTAAAGGGTGTTTTTTTTACAGTCTGAAACACTGTTTCTTTATTCGATCATACATTTTTTTATTGCTAATTTTTTTAAACGTTCCACCTAAATATTTGTAATTTTTTAACTGGTCACATATTTTGCTATCTCATGTTGAATTCTCGTTTTTGCAAGAAAAATTTTTAAAAAATACAGTATATTCGATTTTCCATATTATTTCACCATTATTTCAAATTCTCATCGATACATTATTTATACAATTTGAAATACTTACCAATTAATTTTTTTTTCACAAGTAAAAATTGTCTGAATTCAAATTTGCAGAAAAAAATGGTCTATAAACAAAATTTTTCCATCAGTAACTATTCGCAGTACTGTGCAGTATTCTGATGATTCCAATGATTATATTACGTTTTTCAAAAGCCTTTGGTTACATTAAAAAATGATGATGATCCATAGATAGATTTTTTCAAATTTAAATTTCAACCCAGTATCCTATAGCTTTCAAAAAAATTTTCATTTTCGATATGAAGATGATAGGTCTCTCCATCTTTCAAATTTTTTTTGATCGGGATGTATATATATTTTATATGAAGTATCTCATTATATATTATGTATAATATTCTATATCTTATTTTTTTATATTTTGTTCTATTATTTCGCAAAAATGTTTTGTTTATTTTTTTCTGTGGAAAGATCAGTTAGCTTCGTAATATATTTTTTCTTCATACTAATAATTCTTGTTATTGTTTCGGTTCGAGTTCAATGATAACACCGATTTAACTTGGAATTAATAACAAGCACGATTTATTTAATACATGGGAAAAAATGTGAGTGAGCCAGAGTTGACTGTGTGAGAGAGATGGAACACGTACATAAATACATAAAAAGCCATATAGGCACATGGAAAGAAAAGGCATACATATATATACATGTGTATGAATGCGTAGGCGCGGGAACATTTGAAAATCGAATTCCAACACGCCCCCTCGATTCAAACTTCCCCGCGCCGGTGTTCTGGTACAGTGCTCTTTTTCTGGCTTCGTCTTCTCTCTTCTTTCTTTTGTTCGTCCGTTCGTTTCCGCTCGTGGCCGCTCGTGAACGTTCGTGATGTGACAGCTGATGGTTGTTTACGACCTGTTGATTCCCAACTTGGCGATGCAATTCGAGTGTTTTTGATGCGAAAGTGCTTTTGTTAGGACGTCCGCCGGCATTTCCTCGGTTGGGAGATACTGGAATTCAACTTCACCTCGGTCTACGCATTCTCTTACGAAAAATGTTTTGTTTATTTTTTTCTGTGGAAAGATCAGTTAGCTTCGTAATATATTTTTTCTTCATACTAATAATTCTTGTTATTGTTTCGGTTCGAGTTCAATGATTGTTACGTGATTGTTACGTAAGAAGTGATGACGAATGTCGACATGTTTCATGCGGTTGTGAAAGATGGGGTTTTTCGCCAAAAGTCCGGCCCCTTGATTGTCGTTGAAAATTGTGGTCGTGGGTTGCTTTCCGAGGATTTCGTGAAAAAATCGTCGCAGATGAATGGCTTCCTTCGCGGAGTCAGCAAGCGCCATGTATTCTGCCTCGGTGCTGGAGAGTGCCACTGTTCGTTGTTTTCGTGATTCCCAGGAGATAGCCACATTTCCCAGGTGAAAAATGTAGCAAGTGTAGGATTTTCTGTCATCGACGTTGGAACCCCAGCCTGCATCCGCGAAACCAACGAGCGCCTTGGAGGTTTTCCTGAAACATAACCCCAAATTTTCTGTCCCCTTTAAGTACCTTAGTACTCTTTTGGCTGCCACCCAGTGTTGCGTTCCGTAGTTCGTGTTGAATTGGCTCAGGGCACTCACTGCATGTGCGATGTCAGGCCTCGTCGACACTGCCAAATACATCAGTGACCCAATAAGACTCTGGTATGGGAGATTCTCCGCTTCTCTTCGCTCTTGTTCATTTTTCGTCGAGACGACCTTGCAGTTCTCCATGCTGAAGCGACGAAGGATGTATTTGATGTACATTTGCTGCGATAATTTGATTTCTTCTGTCTTCTCATCTTGCATGAATTCAATTCCTAGGCAGTAATTCAGAGGGCCCAAATCTAATCTTTCATCTCGAATGAATTCGATAACTCGTTTTTCAATTGACGTAGTCTTCTTGGATTGTTCGACGCCACGATCAAATCATCTACATAAATGCAGACAATTAATATTTCCTTTACCTCTCGGTAGGCGTACACCCACGGATCAGCATTTAGTGGTTCCAGATTCAGTTTTTTCAGTTTTTCATCCAGTTTTCTGTACCATTGACGTCCTGATTGCCTTAGACCATACAGAGATTTCTTGATCAGACACACTTTTCCATTTGCAAATTTCTCACGTTCTTTTCCTTTCAGGATTCCGTGAAATTCTTCGGGCACTCCCAGGAAAATTTCTTCGTCAGTGTCACCGTTGAGGTAGGCACTCACGAAATCGAGTTGATGAACCTTGAGCTCGTGCCACTGGTGCAAAAGTTTCACCAAAATCGATGCCTGGAACTTGAGTAAAACCTTTGGCGACCAACCTTGCCTTGCGACGGTCGACTTCTCCATTTGCCTTGAGCTTGGTCCGCAGGACCCACTTTGACTAGATAATTTTCTTATCCTTGGGACAGTCCACGACGATCCAAGTTCCATTTTTCTTGAGTGCCTCGTATTCCTTGATCATCGCGTCTCGCCATTCATCAGCTTCAGGACTGGAAAGTGCTTCAGTGGCCGTTCGTGGGTCAGGATTCTGCGCCTAATTTGCATAATTTTGTCCAAGGTCGCCAATTTCATCTTCTTCGGGCAGGTTTCTGGCTTCGTCATTTTTCTCGGAGGAAAACTCGTGGAAAATCTTCTTCGGTCTCCCCTTTTTTCCTGTTTTCTCTAATTTTGGTCTTCCTGGACCTCTTTTTGGGGCTTTTGGGGTCCCTTCTTCTGCCGAGCAGTACTCCTCGGAGTCCTCTTCGGAGTGTTCAGGTTTTTCTTTCTTTTCCTTGTGATTTTCTTTCTTCTTTTCTTCATATTTTTCTTTTTTCTTTTCTTCGTAGTTTTCTTTCTTCTTTTCTTCGTAATTTTCTTTCTTCTTTACTTCGTAATTTTCTTTCTTCTTTTCTTGGTGGTTTTCTATCTTCTTTTCTTCATGGTTTTCTTTCTTCTTTCCTTCGCGAGAGTTGGGCTCGGCCTGGTCTTCGATTTTTCTTCCCCAAATTTCTTCATCGATGAATTCAGTAAAATTTTTCTTTTCTTGGCAAGACCCCGTGAAGGTGACATCTCTGCTTTTGATGATTTTCTTGGATTCAGGGTTGCACAGTCGGTATGCCTTTGACTGGATTGAATAGCCAATAAAGATACATTTTTTTGATCTGGGGTCAAATTTTCCTTTTCCAAGGCTCTTGTCTAGCACGTATGTCACAGTTCCGAACTTCTGGAAGTAGTTGACGACTGGTCTTCTCCCGGTCCAGATCTTGAAAGGTATTTCTCCATCTAGGCTTCTTGATGGACAGCGGTTCCGTATGTGATTTGTTTGCTGTGAGGATGGCTTCGACCCAAAACCCTCCGGAGACTTCAGACTGGAACATCATGCACCTTGCCATTTCTACGAGGGTTCAATTTTTTCTTTCGGCTACTCCATTTTGCTGTGGAGAATATGGGACTGTTAGTTCGTGTTTTATACCTTCTTTCCTGAGGAGGTCGTCAAGGCGATGGCTGACGAACTCCAGCCATTATCAGAACGAACTTTCTTGATTTTTTCTTCCAGTTTTTCTCTCCACCATGGCCTTGAATTCTTGGAACTTTTCGGGTGTCTCGCTTTTTCTTTTCATGAAGTAGACCTCGCACGACTTGGACTTGTCGTCGATAAAAGTCACGAAGTAACGTAACCCAGTCAGGGATTCGATGCGCATGGGCCCGCAAACATCAGTGTGGATAAGGTCCAGGATGTCTTCGGACTTGGTCTTGGAGGATGGGTATGGTTTTTGTGTCTGCTTGCCGGCGATGTAGGATTCGCATGGAGAAAGTTTTTCCTCGGTCTTAATATCGATCCCATCGACTTTTTGTTTTCTAATAATGTCCTTGAGATCCTTCTCATTTAGGTGACCAAAACGCTCGTGCCATTCTTGTAGTGGTGACATTTCGGGCTGCGCAATTCTGCTTTCTTCTTCCTGGTTCGTGGCCTCGGTGATGTAGTACAAGTCTCTTCTTCTTGTGGCAGTCATGACTCTCTCTTGGGTTGTAGTTTTGCCGTGACTCCTTCCTCTGTGTTCAGCTTCACGACGCCGCTTCCCTCGATTTTCGTGGAGTCATTGGTTGCCAAATTTAGTACCTGGGACCTCGCTGTATGGATCTCGTTGAATTTTTCAGCCTGCGCGCACATGTGGGATGAGGCGTCCGAGTCCAAGCACCACTGCTTGACGTTTTCGGGGTTGATTTTCATGGCAATTTCTACATGTTGTGTCGACTCTTCAGATTTCTTGCCACCTGTGTATGTCTTGTTTTTCTGGAAGAACTTGGACCGACAATCTCGAGCCTTGTGCCCCACTTTGCCACAAGTATGACATTTAAATTTGAATTTTTCAAGGTTTTCTTGGTCTCTTCTGTATTCTTGATTTTTTCTATTTCCCCCCTGAATTGTTTTACCTGTTTTTCTGTTGACGAACATGGCACCCTGCATTTTTTCACCACCACCTCGTTTCCTGGCCTCGTATTCTGCCAACAGCTTGACCTTGAGATTTTCTGGAGTTGGCAATTTTTCTTGGGTCTCGATGGCGATTCTGAAGGATTCGTATTCTTCGGGGATGCTGTACAGGAGCAGGATGGCGAGGAGGTCGTCGACGATCACGAGTTCCATCTCCTGGAGTTTGTCCACTACCTCGAAGAAATTTCGCACATGGTCACGCATGTGTTCTCCACTTTTCATTTTGAGTAGAATGAGTGACTTCAGGAGTGTAGCTTTTCTAGCGGGCCCCGATGATTGGTAAACGTTGTGGAGTTTTTCCCAGATTTCTTTCGAGGTCTCGCAATTCTTGATTTGTCTTAGTTCGGATGGGCAAATCGCGAGAATAAGATCTGACCTAGCTTTTGCGTCATTTGATTCCCACGCGACGACGGCTTCGGGTGGTTCGGTGGGTTTTAAGGCCACGCCCTTCACGTATTTCCATGAGTCGTTCTTTATAAGTAGCGCCTCGACCTGAATCTTCCACGTGTCAAAATTTTCCTTTCCGAGGGGTTCGATTCTCACACCTGCGTAGCTCATTTTTTGGATTTTTCTTCACACGTGCGCGTTTGTGACGTAATTTTCGGTTCGCGATTTCTGCGGTTTTCCTTTCGATTTTCGCGGAAAAATTCGCCCGTGCTGTTTGCCTTTCTCGCGGTTTTCGTTTCTGGTAGTTCGAAACCTCCCCGCGTGACGAAAAGGGTTTCGGGATTTTCGAGGTAGCGTGGTCGAGAAACCGAACCTCACTCTCTATTGTCTCGGTTCGAGTTCAATGACAACACCGATTTAACTTGGAATTAATAACACGCACCATTTATTTAATACATGGGAAGAAATGTGAGTGAGTCAGAGTTGACTGTGTGAGAGAGATGGAACACAAACATAAACATACAATAAAAAGCCATATGGGCACATGAAAAGAAAAGGCATATATATATGTATATATACCATGTGTATGAATGCGTAGGCGCGGGAACATTTGAAAATCGAATTCCAACAATTCTAATTCTAAATGATTCTTTGAAATAATTGGAGACATGGAAAATTCGAAAAATCGTTTTAAATTATACAGAAAAAGATAATAAATAACAATTTTAATTTTTGAAGGTCATTTTCTTGTTTTTAGTTTATAGGATACATTTTAATATTGGAAAATTTCGTTTTTTTTTGCAGAATGCCGTCGAGAATCACCTCCGAAGTGGGCTTGGGGGTGACGGCGGGGGACGTGCTTGCGTTGAGAGGCACAGGACTAGCGGCGGGCGAAACCTGGGCTCTTCTCTGCCAAGCTGCCCAGGCCCTCCAGGATCTATTTCTTTCCAGTAAGGGCCTCATTCTTTTCCCCACAAACTTTCCCAAAAGAATCACGGAAAAATACGTCGCATAATACCTGCCTAAAGTTGAGTGCAATTTCATAAAAACGTTCCTGCAAGTGAGAAAATGGTACCACCTATTTTTCCTAATCTTCAGCACATTTCTCTCGACTTTTATTTTATAGCTCTTATTCAGGGTTTGGAAGTAACGCGTTACTCTAAAACGTTAAATTTTTTACTGTAACGATAACGTAACGCGTTACATTAATTAACAAGTAACGAGTCACTTTTTTCGGTAACGAGTAACGAAAATCCCGTAATTTTACGTTACTTTTATCTCTGTTTCAGTAAGTTTTCAGCAAAATTTGTGATTTTTTAAGGAATGTTCTGAAACTAAGATATAAGTAATTTTTAACTTCCTCATTTTTGAATAAAAAATTCTATGATAATAATTTTTAATGGAACTATGTGGAGTATTAGTAATTTCTGTAAACATGTTAACGAAGAATATGCTTTTTTTACTTTTTTTTAAAAAAACTTTCACAATTCAAAGCATCGAGTTTTAGAAATTCGCATGAAAATATATAAAGATACTTATAATCTATACATTGTCCTACTGAATTTAACTCTAACACTGTGATTTTTGAAATGAAGTGGACGAATTTAAAGTCATTCATACAATAAAATCTAAAGATTTCAAAATCTATAGCAGGATCTGTAAGACCTAGAAATCCTGCTAAAAAATCTTATGGGATATAATGTATACGAAAAAGCAAAATAAAAAAAATTCGGAAAATACTCGAAATACTAGATTTTAATAAGTTTTATGTTATTTTATTCTATAAAAATGTAATGTACCTGAAGTTCCAAACGTTTAAAAATAAACGAAAAGAGAAATTGAATGATTTTTTAATTTTCTTTATGGGTAGGATTGAGTCAAATATTTTGTTGGAAAACGTTAAGTTTTTCGTTTCAACCGAAATATCCTTGAAAGCAACAGAACCAATTTTTTTTATGACATACTTGTCTTTTTTCAATTTTCGTTTAATTTTTAACGTTTGCACATTTATGTACATAAAAATTTATGTAATTCCAGGAATCGAAAAACTTCAATTTCTCGAGTTTTATATTCATAAAAATGTGTTCATAGAAGTCTATAAAAAGATGAGAAAATTTTTCAAATCATACAACTCTGTGGAAAATACAAAAAATATTGAGGTTTTCTGCAAAATCGATCGGACTACTTCAGGAATTTCGAACTTTCAATATTATTTCATTCTGGAAATTCAAAAGTAACTTTAAAAAAAACTAAAAAATTCCACAACATTCTATAAATACTTAGAAACACAGAAAAATAATACGTAACGAAAAATACGCGTAAATATATAAAATATTAAAAATCTTTCGAATTCTGGAAATTCAAACAGTGATATACATAGAAAAATCATGAACGATCCTTGAAATGAGAGGAAAACTGAAGAAATACGAAAAGTACTGGTATAAGTAAAAATCTATCGACACACTGTTTTCTGGAAAATCCTGTAAAACACGAAAAATTTCATTAAGTTTGAATACTAGACCCCGAAATTCTTGAAATGTATAGAACAATTTATATGAAAAAACTAAAAATACGTGAATATACTAGAAAATCCTGAAAAATACGAGAATAGTTTCAGAAATACTGAACAATTCTTCAAATCGTAGAAAAATTGAAAAAGTATCAAAAAATCAAAAGAAATGAAAATCTTTATTGATACTATTTGCTGAAAAATCCTCGCAAATACAAATAATTCAATAAACTTTGAATTCTAGAGAATGAAATTCTTGAAATCTATATATCAATGTATAGAAAATTAGTTCAAATTAAAAAAAATACTAGAAAATCCTGCAACATTTTCTACGTACTGAAAAATACGAAGAAATTCCAAAATTCTGAAAATCTGGGTAGATATTAATATTTTCTCAAAAATGTTTTAGACTGACAGTAATTTTAATAGATCCTATAGAAAATAACATAGACATGTACTTTTCGAATCAAAAAGATTTCCAGCATTTTAGATATTACAATTTTGAATATTATGAAATTTTGTAGAATTATCTAGTATTTTTACAGTATTCTATAGTTTTCTTATAAAATGCTATATAAATTTCTACGATTCATTGCTGTAAAATGTAAAACTTTGTAAATTTTCATTATGATCAATAATTTTTTAGAGAAACACTATTTTCGTTTTTACTAAATTTTAAATAATTTTCAGTGTTTTTTTTTCGGCATTTTCCAAGTACTAATTTTCTATTTTTATTCTGAATTCCTGGACAGATTTTTAAATTCTAAACCCGATACTCTATAATGAAAAGTTTTAGACATTTTGCGTAATAGATTTGTCAAACAATTCTATTACCATCGATATTGAAAATCCATCGATTCCTTATCTTTTGAGTTTTATTTTCCGGACTTATTCGTCGTTTCTCAATTTCCTACGATTTTCAATCATTTTTATCAAACTCTACCATTTTTATAATTTTCTCTACAGATTTCTAGAATATTATGCTCTATAGTAAGAATTTCCAAAGATGTTAATTAATTTTTTCAATTCATGAGAAAACACTTACAAAGTTTTTTTAATTATAGTGTTTTGGTTTGTTTTTTATTTCGAAGTATAAGTAAAATTTCGTCAGCTAATCTATTATTTTTTTAGATTTTTGCAGTTCAGATTCCAATATATATTTCCGGAATTTGATGCTCTTGGAAATTGATGAAAAAATACGGATTAACATTTTTTATATAACTTATCTGAAATAAAAAATTTCTATAGAACAAAACCAGGAGTACGTTGATATTGTTTTTTATCTAGCCTTAGTTTTTCGATGTCTTGTTATTCACATTCAATTTATTCCAAAAAGTAACGTGAAAGTAACGGGACGTTACTTTTTTTAAGTGGTAACAGCAACGAGTTACTATTTCTTTTTTAGTAACGGTAACGTAACGAATTACTTTTTTTATCTTTGTAACGGTAACGTAACGCGTTACATTTTTTGAAGTAACTTTCCGAACTCTGAAAACTTGAATTCAGTAATTAATTCTGGGGAAAAAAATATGATATCGTGTAGTAGTAAATGGAAGATTGAATACAATTTTGGTACAATTTATATGGTTTTTTATCACTAGAGGAATAAAATATTGTTTTTTTTTGTAGAAAATATACGTAAATTAGAGTTTATAGTATTTTAAGGTTACTTAAGTGAAGTACTTCTTGAAACTAAAGTAAAAATACGAAAAAAAAGCATTGATTCATTTTTTCATTCAATTATTTCTTTGCAAGTATAAACTAATCATGATTTTCGAATAACTAAATCTAAAAAATCAACAGACTCAGCTCAAACTTTTATTTAATGGAATGTATTACTTTTTATTTCTAACATCTCTGAGTACTAACGTCTTTAATATTCATGCAATTTTTAGGACAATCTCGTGTTTGTATTTGTTTTTCCATAGAATACGATAATTTGATGCCCGATGTTTTAAAATTTGGTAGATTTTCAGTAGATAATGTCTTTGTGTATATTTTAGCATTGAGTAAGTTCTTTAAGGTTCGCAAGTACTTTCATAGGTATCGAATATTTTTGTGAACGACTACATAAATTCTCTTCATTTTATGCTCTAGAATTTGAAGTGTTATTTGTTTTTCAAAAAACAGTTTTTTCTTTTCAATGGCGAAAAATACTTATTTTTTCTTATTCTAATTTTGTACTGTACTGATTGAAAAATCAGTGTTAAAAGCTCATCAGGCACGAAAATTGAAGATCATTGATTGAAAATCAAAGGATAGAATCTTTTCATTTTCTCGATGAAATTCTTCCCACTTTTTAATTTCCCCTGCGTTAATTTATTAGTTCGAATAACGTTTCGTCAAATACATCAGTTTAATAAAATACCCCTACTATATATTTCCCCAAGTTCCTCAAATATCTTCATGCAATGCAATAATGTCCCATAAACTGCGTTCCAAAACATCTCGAGATGTCTCGAGGTTCCCGCTCGAGCCAAAGTCATCATGGAACCTCAACGCAAACACCCGATTCAAAGGAACCACGATAAATCCGAGCCACTAGAAATGTCGCTACCAACTGTTGCAGACGCAACGCAGCACGCGCCCGTTAACAATGCCAACGATTCGTGGCATAATCTCGCACGAGCGCAGCGAGGGCCTTCGCCCCCTTCCCTCGCGAATAAATCAGACAACGGGATTCGGAATTCCGCGAGGGCTGATGAGCCGAATTAATTTGGCGCGTCAATTGCCGATGTCGGGGAAAAATTCAACCGTATTTTTTTACCCTGTTTGCACTCGCTCTTCGGCGAGAACGATCCCTGTAATCCTGACTTTGCGGAGGATCCATCCTTCATTTCGCCCGTATCGAGCTATTTATTCTTGGCTTTCCTCGGCTTGGCAATTTTGCTTTTTATTGCCCTCGTCGCTACATTCTTGCGCTCGATTTCGGCCGCGATCGGGTCGTATAAAGCGGCGATGAGCTTGGATTTTTCGAGTTTGTTGGAGGACGCGGAAGAAAAAATGTAATATCTTACTGCGAATTTGGACCTTGGAGGTTGAGGATTCGAGTTTCCAGGTCTGATAGGGAACTGAAAGATTGTTGGTGGAGTGGGTTGAAATTTATTGTGTCTATGAGAAAATTCTGTGACAGTTGGATTTTTGAAATTCGGGATGGGACTTTGAGATTGGAGGATTTCAATTTGAGTTGTTTTCTTTTGATTTTGATATTGATTTAAGAATCTTTGGAATTGAATTTTTCAAAGCCTTTGATTGACAGGGAATCAATTATTAATAAATGCTTTAAAATTGAAGGTTTTCGGAAAAGACATGTTTAGAATAAAATTTTAGGTTTTTCAAAAACATAGGGTCAGGAGTTTTGATCGTTACATACTATAGCACAATTGTATTATGTGATATATGAATCACAATTTTTTTTTAAGTGAATGCATAGAATTAGTTTTCAATGTATTTATGGTGAAAATTTCTAGAGTATTGTAAATTTGATAATATTTTTGCAGGTTTTACAAAATTATCGCAGATATCGTTATTTTTATACTTATTACAACATTGTATAGTAAAGAAGACAAAATTTTAGGTTTCTTAAGAACACAAGCTCAACAAGAAATTTTAGGTTTGAAAAAAAAAAAAAAAAAAAAAAAAAAACAAGCTCAGCAGTTTGAATTGTTACATACTATAACACAATTGTCTCACTGTATGAATAACTATTTTTTCTAATTGTAAGTCAATGTATACACTTAGAAAAAAATTAAATACTTCTTAACGTATGTATGGTAAAAACTTCTAGAATATTGTAAATATTACAATATTGTTGCAGGTTTTACAATATTCTTGCAGATTTTCTTATATTTATCTTACATATTACAACAATGTGTGGATAGTCAACAGAACGAAATTTCAGGTTCAAAAATCCTAAGTTTTTTAAAAAAACACAAGTCAGTACAAAATTTAAGGTTTTTAAAAACACAAGCCCAGCACAAAGTTTTAGGTTTTTTCAACACGTAAGCTCAAGAGTTTTGATTGTTACATACTGTGACACAATTTTATTATTACCATATGAATCACTACTTTTTTCTATATAAATGTATAAACTTTAATAAAATATAGTACTTTTCGATGTATTTAAAGCAAAAATTTCTAGGATATAGTAGATTTTTCAATGTATTTGCAGGTTTTGCAATATTATTGCAGATTTCGTTATTTTTATCACACTTATTACAACATCATACATAGTAAAAAAGATTGAATTTTAGGCTTTCAAAAACACAAGCTCAGCACAAAGTTTTAGGTTTTTTCAAAACATGAGTTCAAGAGTTTTAATTGTTATATGGTATACTATAACACAACTGTATAATCGTATCAATCCCTTTTTTTCTCTAAGTAAATATATGCAGTTAAAAAAATATATAACTTTTCAACTTAGCTACGTATTGTAGAAATTTCTAGAATATGATTAATCTTACATATTCTTGGAGGTTTTACGATATTAATGAAGATTTTGTCATTTTTACCCTACTTAACTTATCACAACATTGAATAGTAAAAAGAACAAAAATTCAGGTTTCAAAATTTCAAGTTTTTTAAAAACACAAGCTTAGTGCAAAATTTTAAGTCTTCTGAAAACAGAAGCTCATGATAAATTTCAATATAGTTGCAGGTTATACAATATTATTGCAGATTTCGTTAATTTTATCTTACTTATTACAACATCATACATAGTAAAAAAGATTGAATTTAAGGTTTCTAAAAACACAAGCTCAGTACAAAGTTTTAGGCTTTTTCAAAACATAAGCTCAAGAGTTTTATTTGTTACATACTGTAACACAACTGTATAATCGTATAAATCCCTTTTTTTTCTAAGTAAATATATACAGTTGAATATATAACTTTTCAATTTAGCTACGTATTGTAGAAATTTCTAGAATATGATTAATCTAATATATTCTTGCACTTTTTACAATATTAATGAAGATTTCGTCTTTTTTACCTTACTTATCTTATCACAATTGTATAGTAAAAAGAAGAAAATTTCAGGTTTTGAAATTTCAAGTTCTTCAAAAAAACAAGTTAATCACAAAATTTTAAGTCTTTTAATAACAGAAGCTCATAAGATTTAATTGTTAGATACTATAAAACAATTGTATTACTGTATAAATCACTACTCTTTTCTATGTAAATGTATACACTAACATAAAATACAGTACTTTTAAATGTATTTACAGCAAAAATTTCTAGGATATAGTAGATTTTTTAATAAAGTTGCAAGTTTTTCAATATTATTGCAGATTTCGTTATTCTTATCTTACTTATTACAACATCATAATATGATATTATATAATTTTTTAATATGTAATCAAATATTTAATATTAATAATTTTTTTACTATAGTATAGTAAAAAAGACTGAATTTTAGGTCTTTAAAAACACAAGCTCACCACAAAGTTATAATTTTTTTTCAAAACCCAAGTTGAGCACAAAATTTTAGATTTTTAAAAACACAATCTCAGGAGTTTAAATTGTTACATACTACACTCCAACTGTATTACTGTATAAATCACTATTTTTATTCTGAGTGAATGTATGTACTCAAAAAAAAACACTCTTCAACATCTTTATGGCACAAATTTCTAGAGTATTGTAAATTTTAGAATATTATTGCGTCCTACAATATTATTCCAGGTTTTGTCATTTTTGTCTTACTTATAAAAACATTAAATGGTAAAAATTGATACATTATATGAATTATTACAATTTCTGTTTATTTCAATAGATAAAAGAAGAAAAGCTGAAATTTTCATAATGCAAATTGTACTATATAAATCATATGTTCTACTATATTAGTACAGACAATAATATTTTCAAGGAAAATTGCGATTCAATCAAAAATATTTCAACAAAAATGAGCATTTTATTGTTTTTTTCAGGGGGGGGGGGATGATAACAATTTTTTTATTACTAACTTTCAAGTAAGCGTTTTTACGTGAGTTGTGGAATTCGCATGTATTGACTAGTTACTTCGAAAATTTCACAAAACATAATGATAATTTACATCATAATACATCATTTAAATCATTATCAACTTTCGAATATAATAATTCATTTACATTCAAAACTTCCCAATACTCATAATAAAACAAAAATAAAAGAGGTATTGGAATAAAATATGTGTTGTTTATTCAACAATCAATCATTTTTCCCTGGAAAATAAAAAGTCTTTTTAACTTTTTCGAATAATTTATATCTCGATAAACTAACAAAGAGAGAACTAAAAAAAGGCAAGTTAGTGAATTTTGATTTTGATTTTGTTTGATAATTGAATAATATATAATGAAACATATGTGGTAGTGAAATTTTTTTTATGCTCAACACATTGAACTGTTCGCAACAATTGTGTTAAGGTCCAGATTGCGTTGGAATCAAAAGCAACGTTTGCGAGAAATACTTATTAAACGTAACACGAGTGGTGTTTAATGCAACGGTAATGGTCCCTTGAGTAATGCCACGTCCATAACTCGATCACTCGGGCCAGCAGCTTCGTTCTCCATCTCTGTCAAGCCTGTACCAAACCCTCCCCCAGTTGTTTCGTCCTGGTCATTAATATCTCTCGAGAACGCATAGGTATGCCTGAAAATGCAAGATTTCGAAGAGAAAATTGACTTTGTTATTTGTTTAACTCGATCGTTTCAGGTTAATTTTTCCTTTTCTTCTTGTGAAATTGTACTACAAGCGATTATATTTGTTTAAGGGCCTTTTTTTGGATGGGTGTCGTTTGAGTAAAAGTTTTTTGTGCATTGAGCATTTAGAGAATCATCATTTGCTGGACGAGAAAACATTTTTATTATTGAATATAAAACACGGAGTAGGTAAAATTTTGGAAAAGAGAACTAAAGAATTAGTTTTGAGAAGTGAAGTTTTTATCATGGAGAGCAATATGAAATTTTCATAACAGGAACTGTTTTCAAAGTATGAATTTTGCGAAGTTTCAGAAATTTTTTATTTATTACATACGTTGTGTGATGTATTTTTTCTAATTTTGGGGATCGTTTATTTTTTATTTTTTTAACAACAATCTGAGAAATTTGTAGAGTATTGCAAAATTACGAAAAACTGTAATAATTCGGACGAATTTTCATAGAATATTGATAGTTTGGAATATTAAGTTATTAGGTTTGAAATTTCAGTAATTTTAAAAATTAAATTATCATTAAAATTTAGAAGATGACAATAATTCTTGAAAGTTATAAAATTTGTGTATTAACATGAATTGTTGTGAATTTATTACTTAGATTGTCATTATTATCATATTTCTTAGAAATATATGCATTATAATTTTTTTTCGTATCGTAATGTAAAATGAAAAAAACTAAATAAATAAAATTTAAATTGAAGAAAAATTATGTATTCTTGAATAGAGCGTATTATGCTAGTGATAATAAAAATAAATGCCAGTATTTCCGAGTAATTAAAAATTTGAAACATTTGTGAAAATGAGGATAATTTTTTAAGATTATACTCATTTTCATTATTTTTGGAATGATATGCATTTTAATGTTTGTTCGTTTAAGAATAAAAATATAAATAACTTCAAAAATTATAAAGTCATGAAAAGTTTGTATGATGTAATGAATTTTTGATTTGGAAAAATGGAAAACCTCTAAAATTTTTGAATGTGGTGAAAAATTCTGGAAAATTCTAAAATTTTATAGGAATTTAAAGAATGTTTATAAATTCATTAGATTGTGTTCACTATTGTATTTCTTCGAAATATGCATGATAATGTTATCTCATTTTTTGTGAAAATTTGGAAAACTTGGTATGCATTTTAAAAAATATGAAAAATCCTAAGAAGTTAAAATAATTTTGACGAAATTCGGAAAGTCTCTAATAGTTAAATTACTTTTGAAGTTTTGAAAAATTGTGAAATGAAATACCAAAAATGAAAAGATTGTCAATAATTCTAAAAAATTGGAAAAATTTCAATGATTCAGAAAACGTTTATAAATTTTTTAGAATATGTTCATTTTTATATTTTTTCAGAAGAGCAGGAGGAAAAAAATATATTTAAAATTATTACGAAAAATCATAGTGAACTAAAAAATTGGCATATTTGAGAATTTTCTAAAAGTTTATATAATGTTTAAAGTTATAGACATCTAGAAAAATTTGGAAATCTTGAAGATTGGCAAAAATTTCTAAAAAACTCGAAAAGTTGAGGATTACAAAGATTTGTCTCAAATTCTGAAGATTTTGTCCATTGTTGTAATTCTTCGAAATGAGAATGGTAATATTTATCATTTTTTCATGAAAATTAGAAAAATTTGAAAAGTAGGTTTTTAAATATTACGAGAAACTGTTATGAGTTAGACAAATTATCTTAAAATTGAGAATGTTTTAAATTAATTCGTATCTAGTTTGAAATTTTCATAGTAGTAAAAAGTTATAATAAAATAGACAATTTCAAAGATTGTCAATAATTTTGTAAAGTACAAAAAATATGAACAGTATTAGAAAATGTTGAATTTCGTAGATGGTGAAAAATTTTGGAAATTCCATAAAAACACCCAAACTAAGTGATATTTTTCAAATTTCTAAAAATCGAAAAATGGCCAATCTTTCGGATATGGTCGATAATTTTGAAAATTACAAAAAAACTCTTAGTTTTTATAAAAAGATTTAAAAAAGAATTTTGAGTTTCCTAAGGCTCGAAAAAATCAGTTGTCGCTGTCCTGTTAATGATTTTTATCAAATTATTCTTCAAAAAGAATATTTTACAACTAATACATACGTTGATTGAATAATATTAGAAAATCTGAGATATTAGAAAAAAGTCGATTATATATTTCAATAATTATTGAAGTATGAGATTAATGACATCGTTTCGATGTATTGATGAATAATTAGGGGAGATAAGTGCTTCAGGAGATTTCTTATAATCCTGATCGATCCTAAACGTTGCTGGCCCCTCAAATTCTCCGTCAACCACAGATCATGTCGAGTATCGTGCGTTTGGTAATGGAGGCTCCCTTTCAATTATCCCTTTGCACCAACCTACGTTGGCAAGACTAAGGGCCTACGATTTTTCTAGGCCCTTGGAGTAATGAAACTTCAAATTGAATCATTACGCAAAATATTCCGAGAATTAATCTGATTCGATGCCTTGCAGCTTTTACAAATTGTTGTTTTGTGGAGGACTTACTGATTTTTAAGTAAAAAAATTATATAGACACTGAGAAATCGTTACGATCAATTTTCTCAAGTTTGATTTTTGAATTGAGTTTTGATTATAATTTCTTTTTGATCATTTTGTACAGGAAATTTCTTCTGGTAGGTACTAGATAATATGGTAAATGAATTTATGAAATAATAAAATAAATGGCCAGCATGAATATGAAACGAACAAATATAAAGAAGAACTCATTAGTAACAAAAAATATTATCAGAATAATTGAATTAACAAACACTTTTTTATTTTTGTTCCAATATGTTCCTCAGAATTTGAAAAATATCATTATGAAAGATTGAGGAATTTCGAAGAAATTGACACGATTATCGTACATTTTAGCAAACTTGAGAAATTTTGATTATTATTCTTGAATTTTCAGGAGCTTCAAAAAAAATTGAAGCCTTCAAAAATTTATAGCTATCAACAAAATTATGAAAATTATGAGGTTTCAAAAAATTATTCCAGTTTTAAAATAGACAAGTGTATAAACCATTTTCCTTTAAAATATTAATAATTAGCAAAAAATCAGTAACTGCTCCGAAAATTCTCAAAATTGTATTTTAATTTTCCACATCGAATAAAATCAAAAATGTTTGATTTTATTCATTTTATTCTTTCATTTTTTGATCAAAAGCTGAAAAACCTTAAACTTCGAAAATTAAAATGAAACGGGAAACCTCAAACTCTTGCACAAATTTTCGTGGTATTTTAAAGTTTCGAAATGTTTTATGTTCGTTACTTGAAAAAATTAAAAAAGTTTGAAAAATAACAAATTTTAGATAACGTTTTCAAATTTTGTTAATTGTTTTTAGTATGATGTTTTCCCTGTATGTGTTCAATAGCATTTTTTAATTTGCTTAAAAAAAAGAAAATTTTTTGAAAAGTATCAAAACTTTAGAAAAATCCTAGTTAGTTCAATACAATTTGAAAATTTCTAAATAGTTTGCATCATGTTTCAAATTTTCAAAACTTTAGAATACAGAAAAATTATTAAAAATTATCACGTTCTTTCACAACTTTGAAAAATTCCAAAACTGTGTAGAGTTTCTAGAAATGATTATAAATTTTGAAAATAGTGTTTATTATCAGAACACTTATAAATACATGCATAATAATGTTATTCATTTGTCAATTAGAATTTCGAAAAATTCAAGGAGTATCATGTTTTTATTCAAAATCCTTATAAATTGGAAAAATTTTAATGAAATTCCTCAAATTTTCGATACTTTGTATTTTGTTGATATTTTAGACATTAAACAAAGTTGAAAATAAATAGAAAGTTTTGAAGATTGTCAATAGTTTTCAAAAATTCAAAAAAATTGTGAAAACTTGTTAACGTACATTGTGTTCATTTTTATGTTTTTGAAATATGAACAAGAATGTTTTTTTGCATTTTTTAATCAAAATATGAAGGATTTAAAAATTACAAAGAACTTTGATGAATTAGGAATATTTTGAATAAGTTTGAATGCCTTGAGTAGTTATTAATAATTTGAAAATACTGAAACTTATGAGAAATGAAAAAATCATCGAAAAATCAAAAGATTGTTCAGAAAAAATGAAAATTTGTGAAATTCCATGTAATACTAATTAATTCCGTAGATTGTATTCATAATATCTCTTAAACAAGCAAGATTATATTTTTCCATTTGTCAATAAAAATCCAAAAAACTTGAAAAGCATCAAAAATTCACTAAAAATCTAGATAACTAAGAAGAATTTGTATTAAGTTAGGAAAGTCTTGAATAGATAATATTTTTGAAATTCCGGAAATTGAGAAAATCAGTGAACTTTGGAAAGTGGAAAATTGTTAATAGCTCTTTTCAATTCTTTAAATTTGAAGAATTGGAGAAAAAATTGTTAAATTTTGTAGATTGCGATAATTCTCACAAATTCAACTGAACCTAAGGAATGATACCATATTCTTGAAATATTTTGAAATGGAAAAATATGTCTTCGGAAATGGTCGATTATTTTGAAAATTTCATAAAACTCAGTAATTCAAAAAATTGACGATCTGGTAAAACAACAATATGTGAATTGATGCATTCTCATGTTAATATTTTTTTAATATCATTATAAATTTTGCAAGTATTTTCTCGAGTACTATTCACATTTCCAGTTCAGCAATAACATAAAAGAAAATCCTGGGAAACCAACATTTTCATTATTTACGTAATGATGAAAAAAACCTGCGAAGATTTGTCCGGAAAAAAGGATTGGAAATCGATAAAACTCACGTTAAATCCTCGGCTGTACTTTCAATCCTAGTGAAAGCTATAAAAGCTCAGAGCTGAGTTACAAGGACAGGGAAACTTTGTAAATCTTCCAGAATCTTACGGATTTACCCGGATGCTTGGAATTTACGAAGATACAAAAAAATGTGTTACACTGACGTCGTTTATGATGTAATACACTATGAGAAAAAAGGGGTCTCAAAAGCATCAAAATTTTTCATATCTTGGAAGAAACTGCAAAAAAACTTTTTCTAAGGTTCTAAGAATCTTGATGTTGATTATTTTGAATTTTTTTAAATTAAGGCACTACTTGAGAAAATGCCAAATTCTAACTGCAGTTTTGAATGAAAAATTATTCAGTTTGTACTGTAATTTAAGTTGAATTCTCTGTGTGAACAAAAAGAATATTTAATCATCGTGGAAGTCCGAAATTTCAATCGAACAGCTAATTATTTATGTGCAAAGTCAAATTCCATGCATTCATAACGAATTCCTCTCAAAAACTGCAACTTCGATTACAAGCATTTGAACGTTTTTAAATTGTGAAAGCTTCGATTTTATACTCGGATCCATAACTGGCTTTTTTAATGAAAAAATGTATTTCAAAGTAAAAATTGAGAAAGCTTTCATTTGAAAGGCAAAGAGAAAAATCTGGAAAAAAGTAATTTCCTGAGCTGTGAACGAGTAATTCTAATCTAGAAGTAAAGTTGACTAAAAAAATATTTGCTTCTGTAATGGACTGAATGTTGCTTTGACATTTATAAAATACGTGAAAAGCGAAATTCTCTTTTCATTTCTCGAGGGCAAATTTGTTAACGATGAAAATTGAAACCTTGCCTGTATAGCGAAAAGTCGACTCATCTATTGATTCGTACTACTTATTTTGTGAGTGATGGTATAAAAGAAAATTGTTGTCGAGGTATTTTTTCTTTTCAATATTCTTAAGATTTATTCCAGAGTTCTTTTGAGGAAGAAAAATTCATATTATTGGCTTTTGAATGTAAAGAGTTTCTGTGAGCACTGCCTTTCTGCTAAAATTTAATATTTTTTTTTTTTTTTGATATTGAGAGATGAAATGATAGAGCAAAAAATTTTTTTCACTTTTTTGGTGAAGAGAATGTGTAAAACGTAGTGTACAACGTTGAAAATGGAAAGTATGCAGAAGTGTCTGATTATTTATTGACTCATACTACTGTTTTCTGGAATAGAAATTAGTGCTGAAAGAACAGAATACATTAGCAATATCTGAACTACATTTTTTTTGTTTTCTTCCATCTTGTTTTTATTTGTAATAATTATGTAACCAAACTTGATATTTTTGTCGTTGTTGCAATTTTTTGATGTTGTAACATTCAAGATTGGCCTTTGCATAAGTACTGTATTTCTGGAAAAATACTCAAATGTTCCAGAAGAACTTTTTAACTGATAATTTGGACTTTTAGCGCGCTTTATTCACTTCTTGATTCGAACTCTAACGATTTCCTGATTTTTCCCTCAATTCCACACTTTTTCCAATCTCTCGTGCTTCGATCGGCGCGGTTTTGATTTTATCGCATCAGTACGTGGTCTGCGACGATTGGGTTTTAATCGCATTCCAAATACTCAATCGCTAGGAAATTCATCCAGTCCCATTTTCCATTCATCACCATGTGGCTCGTGCAGGAAATTCCCTACCTTTTTATTAGCGTCGTTCAGTTTAATCCGTGATGCTTTATTAATACTAAGAAAGTTAAAAAAAAAAAAAAAAAACTGTAGGTAGTCATATAAATTTTTCGAGAAATAGAAATCTGTGAAAATATTGTTGGGTAGAATATTTTATAAAATACTGAAAATCTAAAAACTTTCGATTTAGGGGCATCTAATTCTAGAAATATATTTTGCAATCTGTATAAGGACTGTACAAATCTATGAAAATACCATATAATCTTACGAAATTTCATAAATACTCCAAAACAGGAAATCAACTAAAACACAATAAATTAAAAAAAAAATTTTGTGAGTGTTTTCTCTTCAATTGGAAAAATTATCTACTTAAAATTTATGGAATTTCGTACCATGGAGCATAAGATTATAGAAATCTATAGAAAAAATCATAAAAATACTGCAGTTAAATAAAAACCCTTGAAAATCCTAGAAAATTAAAAAAGGACGAATATTTCTTGGAAAACTAAAAACTAAAAAATCAATAGAGTTTTGTCATTTATGAAATCTATGGTTATAGAATTGTTAGAAAAATCTCTATAACGCAAAATCTATAAAATTTTTCATCTATATCGAGTATCAAATTGAAAATCCAAAAATATATTTTTTTTTTAGGATTGTTAGGCCATGAGCCTAGGAATAATTAATTATTCCTTAATCTCGTCGTGTACAGAACAGGACTCTCCGTAGACAACGGCCTACGGTGACCCTGGGTTCGACTTTTAAAGGGAGTCGGGAGAATCGTTCTAGGGATAAAATTACAACACTGAAATAACGCTTTAAAAATCATTCCTTATTCATTAATCTCGATTCAATACACTTCCTTAAATCATAATGCTACATGATAGCTTAACTTTCGCATGGCTCTGGCACTCAGTCATTAAAATCTGCCTCATAGAATTAGCTCTTTTCCAAAGAGTCGTAAAATCCCTGACCTGATATTTCCGTCCTTCTTGGGTCCAAAACAATCTCTTTTATTTCCTTATCTCTTGAAACACTATTGAGCGAATAATGCTGGGGTGCCTTACAAAAAATACATGAAAATTCCAACTTCCTTGCTGGGGTCACTAAAAGAGTCCCGTATTCCAAAGAAGCCCTTTTTGCTATTAGTGAATCAACCTCTTCTAAATTAGTGTTCTTCTCAAGGGGCAAGGTGTTCAAGACTTGACCCTGTGATGCCGGACTATACTTTTAATGCTCCAAATCAAGTTTTCGGCAGTAGGCACTAAAGAGAGAAACCATCGCAGGGTTTGAAGAGAGGTATACACACACATATATATAATCCGCAAAAACAATGAATATTCTAAGTGGCAAATTCGACAATCACAGTATGGAGCGTGTAATTCTTCTCCAATTGTTCTGGATGAAAATTAATAATTTGAAATCCTTTTGTCTCTCACCATCATTAAGTCAAGCTGCGCTCGGAACATGCGCCGGTAAGACAAGTTTTTCCACTCGAATGATAATGGCAAATAGTGCAAAGTAGATCTTATCAAATATAATGATAAGAGATTTTATTCGAATTTTTACTTTTCAAAAAAAATATCAAATTCTTATCCTTATATCGATAGATTGGCACCTCAAGCACAGCTTGGGTTTTTGGTCAAATCGATACTCGGCAAAAGTAAAGCTATTAGGCTGTCGTAAGGTCGAGCCCTGGACCTCGGAAGTTTTCTTTCGCTTTTGGGAACCTTTGGGCCTTTTGGGCTCTCCGAGGAGAACGAGGCAGTTCAGAAGCTCGAGAATGACTTCGCTTTTGCTGAAAAATACGCGGGTTTATATACGATTCTAAAAGGAAGCATTCGGACCCCTTTTTGTCCGTTTACATCCGTTCCGAAAAATCGCCTCTGATTATTGCTAATCATTTGCGAAAAATGTAAAAATGAAAAGTCATCGTCTTTTGTTAAATCGTTTTTTTTTTCTTAGTTAGAAGTTGAATGACTTAGAGAATCGAATAATGGTAAAATTGAGTGATAAAAGAATAATGTAGATAGTACTCTGAAAATAGAAATCCATTGTAACTTGTAACATTAGTTCTTCATTGCTATTAATGAATATCTCTTTTCAGCGCCGGCGAAATCGTAACGATTTAGATAGCGCCGCGCATTATCATTAATGCTTGAAAAAATAACTCTCTTTTAGAATTTCATGAAACGGATATTTTTTCCAAGGTAAAGTTTCAGACGAGGGGAAAAACCCCGCTCGTCACAACAAAAAATACTGGAAATAGTTTGAATTCCAGTAATTATTGAATACAGTATTTCTTTAGAAAACTTTTTGTCATGATGAAAATCTAAAAAATTTATAATTCTACAGCATCAAATTGGAGAAATTTATATAGCATTTATAAGAAAACTATAGAATATTGTAAAAATACTAGATGATTCTACGAAATTTCATAAATATTGAAAATTATAAACTATTGAAAAGCTAAAAGTCTATTTCATATTGAAAATAGATGGACATGTAATTTTCTCAATAATCTATGAAAATTACTTTCAATCTGTAATTTTGGAATTGTAGAGCATTGAATTCTAGAAACTATATATATGAATCTAAAAGAATATCATAAAGTCGAATAAATTTTATAAATACTGAGCAAAAAAAATCTGAGACGTTC
The DNA here is from genome assembly GCA_028476575.1 of Platygaster robiniae. Taxonomy (NCBI): domain Eukaryota; kingdom Metazoa; phylum Arthropoda; class Insecta; order Hymenoptera; family Platygastridae; genus Platygaster; species Platygaster robiniae. The sequence continues at coordinate 2,881,864 of CM052022.1, forward strand.
AAATCTATTTAAAACTAGAAATATATAGATACTATTTTGTGTAAAATTTATTTTGAATAGTAAAAATTCATAGAACTTTGAATTCGAGGTTCGAGATACCCTAGAAGTTTGGGTTTTTACAAAGTTTTTATAAAACTCCTTATGAAATTTGGCTATTTTTTATAAAATCCCGCTTTTTTATAAAATCACTGTATAAAAAGAGCAATGATTTATAAAGTTTTTATGATTTTTGATAAAGTCACTTTATGAAAATTTTATTAAATCGTTATAAAATGACGGCATTTTTTTAAAGTGGATTTTAAAATCTACTTTATAAAGATTTTGTTTTTTGTAAATATTTTATCTAGTTTTTATAAAGTAACTGTATAAAAACTTTGCCCTTGGCCTAATTATAAAACATTGCTCTTGTTATAATTTTAAAGAATTTTATAAAAAATACCGAAATAGTGTAAGGAGTTTTATAAGAACTTTATAAAAACCCAAATTACCAGGGTATTCATCAAACATTACATAAAAATAAAAACTTCAATAAAAACTTGTAAAATTTTATTATAAGTTACAATTTTACTGCACATTTCGAAGATAATCCAAGCACACAATATTTGTAAGAAAAACGCAATAAATATAGGCGTCATTCTCGAACAGATTCATAAAAATGCCAAGAATCTCTAAAACTTTGATTCCAAGATTATTTAATTGTAGTTATTTTAAAAGAAATCTATTAAAATACCAGCAAACCTCCTAAACCGTATGAATATAAAAAAATACGAACATTCAAAAAAGAACTCATAATTTTCGAAATACTTGGAATTCAAAGAGATTCTGCTCTCTGAAAAATCCATCAAAATACTCAATATCTTCATAACTTTTGATTCTAGATCATCGAAGTCTATAGAAAATATAAAAAAATCATATACAAAACTAGAAAATCTGACAAAATTGTGAAAATAAAAAAAAATACAAAAAATTTTGAAAATTCTAGCTATCCATATTATCATTTTTCCGAAAATCTCTGAAAAAGTTCAAAATCTGTCCAACTTTGAATCCTAGAGTATCGTCTTCTAAAACCTTTTGAAAAATTATAGTATTCCTCAAAAGTTAAAAATATTAAATAATCTAATACTGAAGGGTGTTAATAAAGAAATATGGTGATTTAATTTGAAAAATGACGTATTTAAAAAATTAAAGCTCGAGCGTTGTACAAGCTCAAGTAAATATTTATTGACACCTAAAAGCAAATAATAATAAAAATACCAACTTCATTCCCTTCAATGACAGTCACCCATTTGTTATTTAAAAATCTATTTTTCCCTATTGCATATTTGAATTAAATATTTTTCTCGTTTTTATCACATGTTGCAAACGTTTCTCGAGCACCTTTTCCACATTCGTAAGCAATGTTTCTACCCAACGACCAAAACCGACATTTTCAATGGACACAACGTCCTTAGAGCAAAATTTCCAAGCATGCTTTCTCGACTCGTTTCCCGCATTAATTAATGTTGATTCAGAAAAACCTGTAAAAAGCGTCCTTTTAATCACGAAAGGGAAATTTTCGTTAGCACAGAACATGGAATACCCGCGATGTTATGTAAGGAAATTGCTTTATTACTCGAGGTGGTCCTTGTGCTACTAGCAATTGTAGTCAGGCGCAGCTGGTTTTGCAGGTTGGTCTGAAATGTTGAATTACTCGCCGCCACGGTCCACGATCGCTGGCAATAAAGCTAATTAATTTCGCTGTGTACTGTTTAGCAGCAAATATTCGTCCGTGAAATTGAATCCCGAACTTTCTTATTTCTTAGCATCGATCAGTGTTGCTACATAAGGAGTGAGCAGGATGTAGGTTGAAAGAATTTCTTCAGATGAGCAATATCCAGGAACATGATGAATTGAAGAAATTTTTACAAAAATTTTTATTTTATACCTAAAAGCTGCAAAACTTAGAAACTATTCAAAAATTACAAAAATTTTAACAAGTTGAAAGACTTTTTATAACATTTGAATAGTTTTGAATAGTTTGTATGATGACTGAAGACATTGAGAATTTAAAATATTGTCAATAATTGATAGAAATTTGGATTTCAGAAAATGTTGAAAAATTTTTATTGTATACCTAAAAGCTGCAAAACTTAGAAACTATTCAAAAATTACAAAAATTTTAACAAGTTGAAAGACTTTGTATAACATTTGGACAGTTTCGAATAGTTTGTATCATGACTGAAGGCATTGAGAATTTAAAATATTGTCAATAATTGATAGAAATTTGGATTTCAAAAAATGTTCAAAAATGTTTATTTTATACCTAAAAGCTGCAAAACTTAGAAACTTTTCAAAAATTACAAAAATTTTAACAAATTGGAAGACTTTTCATAACATTTGGATAGTTTTGAATAGTTTGTATTATAACTGAAGGCATTGAGAATTTAAGATATTGTCAATAATTGATAGAAATTTGGATTTCAAAAAATGTTCAAAAATTTTGCACGATAATAAATTTCATTTTTAAGAAAAAAAGCAAAATATGAGAAGTATGATGAAATCACAAAAAAATTTTATTGAGTTGGGATAATTTCTATAATATTTGAGAAAAATATGATCATTCGTAACGTATGTTTGAAATTTTCAAAATTTTAAAAAATGTGAATTATTCAAGATTTGAAGTATTTTTAATGACTTAAAGAAATTTTTTAAAATATGTAGTTTATTGGAAAATATTCATAAATTTGGTCGATTGTGTTTATTATCATATTTCTTCGATATGTGTATGTTAATATTTTATTTTCGAATATCAATCTGAAAAAATCAGAAAGTCGATATAAAAAATTTCGAAAAATCTGATTCAATTTAGCAATTTTTAATAAGTTTTGAAAGTTTTGAATAGTTCGTATCATGTTTGAAATTTCAATAATTTTGAAAAATCAAGAAATATTAAAAATTTCGAAGATAGTCAATAATTTTAATATTCTCGAAAAACTAGGAGGAATTTGTGTGGACTGTTTTTACTATCATATTTTTTCAAAATATGTATATCAACAATTTAACATTTTTGTATAGAAAAAGCAAAACATGACAAGTATGTATGAAAAAATTACAAAAAATTGTCATCTAATGGACAAATTTCCATTAAATTTAAGATGTTTTGATAGTTTTCATATTGATACTTTGAAAATTTTGAAAAATATAAAACATTTAAAATTTAAAGTATATCCAATGAATTAAACAATTCGGAAAATTTGTAGATTTTCAGAAAATATTCAAGAATGTCATAGATAGTGTTTATTATTATATTTTGTCGAAACATGCATAATCATGATTTTTTATTTTCTAATGATTATCACTCAATGATTTAGAAAGTATCAAAAAATCACGAAAAACTTAATTAACTTGAATCTTTTTATTATTAATTCGGAAAGTTTTGAATAATTTTAATTACATCTAACATTAAAAAAATTTTAAAAGATCAAAAAATCCTATAAATTTCACTAATTGTTAAGTATTTTAAGTATTTCGGAAAATTCTTTACATAAAATTTTTATAAATTTTTTAGATTTTGTTCATTATCACATTTTTTGAAGTGTGCATGATTATGATTTTTAATTTTTTCGTGAAAACATAGATCCATACATAGAAAGTAAATCTGAAAAAATCACAAAAAATTCTAATAGCGTTAATAAACTATCCAAGAATTTGGAAAGTTTTGATGATTTGTATATTAGACGTCTGAAATTTCAGAAGTTTTGGAAAATTGAAGAATATTTATTATTTTAAAGATATTGATGATTGGGAGAAATTTGGGAAATTTTAATAATATCGTAGATTGTGTAGATTATTATATTTCTACAACAAAGAGCATGATGATGTTTTTTTCATATTCATGAAAATCGAGAGAACTTAAAAAGTATAGAAAATTTCATAAAATCTGAATAAGTTGGACGAACTTTTTCAAAAGTTGTGAAATTCTTAGTATGTAGTTAGTATTACTTTTTAAATTGCCGAAATTTCTAAATATCTGGAGTATTGATAATTTTTGAAATTTAGAATAATTAAATATGAACTTGAAAACTTTTTGAATTTCTTAAAATGCCCTACATATTGTAGATTGTTTTCTTTACCAAATTTCTTTAATGTATGCATAATAATGTTTTTTTTTTTTTTTTAGTAAAATCTAAAAAATTTGAGAAATATTGAAAAATTACAAGAAATTGGAATTAGTTTCACAAATTTTTGCCTGATTTAAAAGTTTCCAAGTTACAAAGTTTCAAAAACGAAAAAAAGTTGAAAATCCTTAAGATTTTTAAGAATTCTTAAGATTCTTAAGAAATTGTAGAATTTTAGAAAACCCTCTTTAAGTATGTAGATTTTGTGAATCATTTTTTTGTTTTGTATATGCACAAAAATGTTTTTTCCATTCTCAATAAAGTTCTGTAAAACCTAAAAAGTGTTGAAAAATCATGAAAACTTCAGACAAATCTTTTGAAAATTAGGAAAGTTTTGAATATCTCGTATCGTGTAGAAAATTTAGAAAGTTTTTAGAAAATTAAAAAATCATCGCATTCGAAAATCGTTAATAATTATTTGAGGGAATTTAAAATTCTTGTAATATTTCGAAAAGTATTCATAACTTCTGGTGATTCTGGAAAATTTTTTATGTTTCATATAACTGCAGTAAGAATGCAATATTTTTTAAATATTATAGAACCAAAAAAATTTCATCAATTTTGTTGAAATTTATGATTTGTGAAGGGTTTTTAAATTTCGTACCAAAAATTCATAAATTTGCTCATTTTCGTGTGTGTATTTCTGGGTATTTTTCTCATCCAGAATTTTCTGAATTGCCCTTGGTTATGATGTTCATAGCTAAAATAAGTAATTCTTGAAAATTACGTAAACATTCTTACCTATATTGTTTAATGTAACGTGAAAATAGCATTTTCACTTTCAGTAACTCCCGGAATCCCTTGAAAAAACTTGAAAGCAGTTTTGAAAGTATTAAGCTCGACATCTTGCATTTTGATCCGTTTCGAAATGCATTTAGTGCGACGGCGACGTCGAAAGTTGCAGGTGATTTGAAAGTAAAACAGAGTCCTTCGAAGCTTCCGAGCTTTTTTTTTCAACGCGTCACGGGTGTCAAAAGCTCGCGAGTTGGATCGATAACTTTACTCATATCGAGCCACGTGATAAATCATTATTTCCCCTTTTTTTAATCAAATCTGTCAATTGCATAACTCGATTTCTCAGCGGCGGAATATAAATCTACAATTTTTTTGTTAATCGGATTTGCAAATATATTCTAGATTGCTGCATGGACTTTTGGTTTCATCAAACTTTGACTTTGAGTTACGAGCTTTGTAATGAAATTTCTGACTTTTGGAAATGTATTGTTTGTATGTGTAGGAGCTGCAGAATCTTGTATGAAAATGGATAATAAATGAATTTTTTGGGGCAGTTTTTTCATTTTTCAGTATAAACGTAGAGAACATAGAACGTAATAAATAATTACGTAAATTACTAATGAGTTTGGCAGTTTTATGTTTCATTCAAAATTCTTTTCATAGTTTTTACCTAAGATTCAAAAACATTGGGGTGTCGAAAATTTGAGATAATTTTAGAAAATTTGATTAACTTTTTGGAATATGAAAAATTTTTTATTTATTTTGTAGATTATGTTAATGATAATACATATATCTCTGAAGTATGCATAGCCATCTTTTTTTTATTTTTTTTATTAAATTTGAAAGTTTTGAAAAATTACATGAAATCTTGATTGATTAGACAAGTTTTCAAAATGTTTACGGAAAGTTTTTGACAGTGTGAATTATGTATGAAATATTCATTATGTTAAAGAATGAAAATACAACGAAAACATTACAATCATAGAATCGAAAATTGTCAATAATTCATACAATTTGAAAATATTGTAATTTTTAGAATATTCATTTTTCAAATTTTAAGAAAACGTTCATTACATAAATATGATACGTATCTTCGAATATGCATAATAACAGTGTTCGTTTTTTAATACAAAATCTAGAAAACTCAAAGATTAGGAAGACTAAAAAAAAAAAAAATCGAACTAATTTTCATCAATTTCGGAAAGTTTTAAGCGTTCTAAATGTGAAAATCATAAAAAGTTGATAAACATTGAAAATTGAAATAATGTCGACAATTTTCGAAACTTCAAAAAATTTGTCAAATTTGTAGAAAAATTTCATCAATATATTATATTGTGTTTCATCAAATGTCTTTGAAATATGCAAGATACATTTTTTTTTCATTTCCAATAAAAATCTAAAGATCTCGAAAAATATTGGTAACTTTAAAAATCCTGATTTTGATACATTTTTCAAAAATCTAGAAAATATTGTTGTATCATTCGCAAAAAATGAATTCATTTTTCAATAAATAAAACAAAAATTGAAAGAAAAGTATTGTAAAATTATGAAACATCTTAATGACATGGACGAATTTCCATAAAATTTGGTAATTTTTTTAAAGGTGTATTATACTTGAATAGAAAAAAATTTTGAAGAAACAAAAAACTGTTAGGATTCACATGATTTTTAGGAAACCTGAAAAATTTTGCAATTTCTATAATTTTGTGAATTTTCTATAAAGTTGAAAGATTCTTGCTACTTTTATACATCTTCTGAAATATGCATGATAATGTTTTTTCATAACATATTATTGAGAATCTGAAAAACACTGAAAAGTAACGAAAAATGCTTTTTTGTTAGACATACATTTCCTAAATCCGAAAAATTTTAAATAGTTTGTTTTACGTTTGAAATTTTGTTAACCTTAGAGGGTAAACCAACATCGAAAATTCCGATGATTGTCGAAAAATCTACAAAATTAAAAAAATTTGTACAATCTCAGAGTATTTATGCATAATTTTTTTAGATTGTGTTTCCTTCCACTGATTTTTTATAATATGCTATGCAGTTTTTCTACAAAAAGTCTGAATAATGAAAAGTTATAAAAAAAAGGAATCATAAAAAATTTGGAAAATTCGCAGACTCTCAGATTATTCATACATAATTTTTTTAGATTGTGTTACTCTACCATGTTTTAAAAATATGCATTAAAATATTTATCAATTTTTTCAAAAAAGTTAAAACAATTAAAGATGTAGAAAATGAAAGCGAACAATTCCAATGAGTTGGAAGAATTTTCACGAAATGTACTATGTTTAGAATAGTTTTTAAAATGCTCAACTTATTACAATTTTCAGTAAAGAAATTAAAAAAAATTAATAATTCCAAAGTATCTTCAATAATTTTATTAAACTCGAATCATTTGCAGTATGTAGTTCTGAAAATATTCAGACATTCCCAAGATTGTATCTATAATCAAATTCCTTTAAAATATGTAGAAAAATATTTCTACATTTCGATTGAAAATTTGACAAACATAAGAAGTCTGTAAATTTTTGAAAATCGCTAGTAATTAGACAAACTTTTAATGATTTTCAGAACTTTTAAACAGTTGGAATTTTGTTTGAAATTATTTTGAAAATTTTGGGGTATTAAAAAGACATACAACATTCTGAAGATTGTCTACAATTCTAGAAGATACGAAAAATTTGTAGAATTCCAGGAAACGTGCTTAAAAAATAGCTTGAGAAATTACAATTTAAATCTTGCATCACAGAAAATGTTGATCAACCTAACAAATTATATAAAATTCAACCAATTTCGTAAAATTATTATATGTAAGCACATTATTTTCATCTAGCCATTATAGTTCAACTCAGATTCTAAAATTTTCATATAATCTTGAATAAGTCATTCAAATGATGATAACTTGATAACTCAATGATTTGCAACCTATTTCCACATTCAAGTTATAAAATCAACTAACAAAGTGAATCAATATTTATCCACAAAGCATATCTTGCATTTTCTGAACTTCCATGTTACAAAAAATTCACCTACACTTTTCCAAACAACAATAAGCAACAAAAAAATCATTCAAACTCACTGCTATGAAAAAATGATCGCACGCAATTAGAGCCCTTTTGAAATACAAACCCTCCGATCAATTAAAATGAAAATCCATCGAATTCTTTCATCTGACTGTAATAAATGAATAAAAAAAAAAAAAAAAAAATAGCATCGATAAACGGTCCAAATGATCCGCCTTTGGAACGAGCAAAACCGGGACCAATTGCTTTTCTGTCCACTATTGCAGGAGCACGAAACTCCCCGACCGATCGCTAATGAGTTCAAAGTTTCCCGCGTTTGACGTACACGTTCTCCGGGTATTCAAATCCCAGCCCAATCCGCGTGAAAATTGGGGCGCGTTTGTTTCGTCTCCGAATTGTGCACTCGAATTTTCTCACGAACCGGATTATCTGCCGGGCCATTAATCTAAATTACGACGAAATAGTATCAGTTTGAGGTAATATCATCAAACGAAAAGCTTCACTCGAATTTTGTGCACCATGATATTAAATGAAGTTGAGTGTAATAAATTTAATCAGCTCATGATTTATTGAACTTCTTTGATATGATGTTAAAAACAGCACATTATCTACATGAATCTGCACAATGGTCCATTATTCGATGAATTTATTTTGAAAAAATCTCGAGGGTTCCAATGGAAGTTTCGTCACTAAAGGAAGAAATGTGCATTCAAGTAATGAGGGAATTCGTGCTCGACGAGGATGGAAATGGGGAATGGTGTTTTTTGACGCACGTCAGACGACACGTGAAAGGCTAAAAGGCAAGATGTAGGTTGCGAAACGACGGAAGCTGGTGATTTTAATCTGTTGGGAGCGCGTGGTTGCAACTTCAATGTGCACCCCTTTGTCATTTGCGACGTTGAGTCGAGGTATTTGTATGTATAAGGTCAGAAGGTCGAGAGATGCCGAGAAAGAGGAATATGGACGACAGGGTAAAAGAGGGGGTTGGGGGGAGGGGGATAATGGAACTGCACCGAAAAGTCAATAAATCCGTATATCCGAGGCAAAGTAATAGGGGCAAAACGACTTTGATTAATCTTCTACAGAGCTCTTTGAATTTAAAAAAAAATCGTGCACATAGAAGAATCGATTCGATTGCTTCAAATGCATTTTTTTATTAGGGGACGAGAAGGTTGATGTTGCGGAAATTTTGGTTGGCTTTAACTGAAAAATGCTGTTGTTGTCAGGGGTGTAGACAGAAAAAAATTTCGGGAGGGGTTTTTCTAGAAGATATTTTTCCCTCGGGATCTCATCATTTTTAATCTTTGACAGTATGGTTACAAGAGGGCGATTTTGAAATATTTAACGTTTCGGAATTTGAAGGTTTTGGAATTCAGGGTTGCACATTTTTCATGTTCGTAAATGATGGAATTCGATTCTTGTGATTTTCAATCAGTAACTGAGGTTTCAATTTTTTTTACTTATACTTTTTGCATTTATGCCACTGTAAACAAACTCTAATAAAACTTATATATTTGAATTGATTTTTGAGCAAATTTGAACCACACAGATAAAGCGTACATCATAAACTTATGTTACTTTCGTATGGTATATTATTCATCAAATTTTGTTTTATTTTCTGTTATTTTTATATATTTCTAATATTTCTATGTATGGCTCAATAGATTTTTAGAAATTGATGCTATAGTATTGAAACTTTCAACGATTATGATAATTTGAATTGATTTTTCAGACGACAGTTTCTTCATGTAGATTTTTAATACATTTATTCCATTTTTTTTCCTACAAGTCAAAGTGTGTTTGATTGTATAAATTTTATCAATTTAATTGGATGTATTTTTATTGTTTTTATATGAATTTCTAGAATAATTTCTCAAATTATGCATAATTCATCAAACATCAAATTAATTCCTCGGATCAATATATCATATATCTGGAACATAAGAATACGTGCATAAAAATGTGTAGTAATAAGAATGAAAAATTTTTGTCAAAAATTTTGTATTGACGATTTTTATTTCACTATCCTTCATCATTAACCATCTTCGATGTAACATTCTTTGAAGTAATATTTTTTATCACATTTATTAATATAATTGTTGTATTTCTTTATAAAAACAATCATTATTTTACCAATCGTTCATTTTTATTTTTGATATCAATAGTGTATAATAGTAATTAAGTGTCGAATTCATCATAATAAAAGTATATTGTAATTTCATTACGATACATATTATAATAATGGATATAGTATAATTCTTCAACCTGAAAATTCAATATATATACATAGAATTTTTATTTCACAACTCTCTGTTAAATATTATCTTCAATCTTGAAATTTTTTATAATATAGCATTCATTACGATAATGTTTTTTCAAAAAAGTTTTTATTAAATTAATTATAAGATCATTCTTTTTTTTATTATTTATAGTGTAATATTATTAAAAATATTCTTCATTTCATCAATTTTGTATACGTCTTCATGAGAATAGTATACCGAAATATTTCAACATATATAATAATTAATATATATGTTTATTTAACTGAAATCATGATTAAAATATACTAATATATTATCATTAGCAAGTACAGCAACAATGTTAATAATAATAGGAACAATTCGTAATGACAACACTTTATGCTTACAAATCTCATTTTAATATTCTCAATTATTAACTGTCTTTATTGTATTCCACATGACATTCTTCATAATAATGTTCTTATTAGATCATTCATACCAATATGGTTTTCTTTTACAATATTCATAACTTGACATATTTTGAATAATAATTCATGTTTCATAATCATGATGTATTTCATTAAGGACTGCAATTCACTTTTTCACTTTTCCATGAGCCAAAATCAATAAATAATAATATGAAACAGAACTAATCATTTATTATAATCAATTTTCATATCCACATATTTGCATGGTAAATATACAGTTATTATTAAATTCAGTCTTTCATACTAAACCGTGCTATTTTTTCACACACGTTTTTCCTTTCGTTATTTTACTTCGTTCAGGAGAAAAGTTGCTTTCGCAAGAGCTAGTTTTCACGAAGATGAATCTTCACAAGAACCACATTTCCACTTTCTCGCGGGCGCTACTTGACAAGTGGCTCACGTTTTGTCAGAAAACATTCCATCAAAGTCAAATTACAAGACTGAGGAATTAATCAAGAAAGTGTAACCTGGAAAATAGCTACTTTACCATCGGCATCGACTTTGTTATAATTGTAGAGGAAAATGGAAAAAATACAAAGAGTGAGAAAATGACAAGATATTTTTTCTTTCAAACTCTTACAAAGATATAATAGGGAAATAAAAAAGAAAAGATGTTATTTAATTATTGAAAAAAAAAAACTTTCTTCACACTCGTATATAATTTTAAATTCTGCACTGAATTGCTCGAAAATTCGTTTCAAATCTAAAAGCGCATTTTCCGGTGAAACTTGAAATAATTCGCGGCTAGTGCTCCAAGACGATTCCGGATAATTCCAGGGAATGTTTGCTCAGAGCAAACAAAGAATTCCTTGTTAGACCGCAATACAAAAAAGACTCGTCTCGTTACAGAAGCTCGCATTCAGACACATTGTTGGGTTTTAAAGCTCCCTGATACCACTGTAATCCTTTCGTTAGTATCAACGCTCTCTAGGAAATTTCCTCCGTGTTGAGCAAACCATTGTAATGCTCTTATTACCATTCAAAACTTCAGTCTACCTCTTCCTGTATTTGTAAGATCATTTTTTTATTATGTTATTCGTAACTTAAACGGATATTCAAGAATAATATTATCTACTTTTATTTGGAAATAGAAATAGGAGTAATGATGCTCAGCACTTTGCAATTCTCTGGGATACTAACTTTCTAAATAGTTAACGATCGTGTATAAAACAAATTAAACGAGCGTAACAAAGTTTTTTTCATCAGCTTCGGCGTATAATTACTGCAGAGAGTGCGTGTAATTAGCTGAGAGTCGCTAATTATTCACAGCAAACTCGCGCACTTTCTTGAAGAGCGTCTTCTTGCGTTTCATCGTTATCGTATTGTTGTCTCTTCGCAGATCGATAATGCATGGACGAATTTGACTAAAATTGATTATGCTAGTGAACGAAGTGAAAATTTTCCATGCTTTAAAGAGCGCATTTATTCTACATTTAACATAGAATGGGTACGAATAGAACATTGAATAGGTATGAAGTAAAATATCAAAAAATCTGCAAGGTTGAGGATTTTATGACATTTTACATCATTGAAAATGTCAGTCATGCTGATTCATAATATATGCATGTTTTCAAAACAATGATTGAATTTTTATCTAGAAATCTATGACAACAACCAGCCACGTAGGCAGAGAGGGGTTTTGGGGGCTCAAACCCCACTCGAAATTCTGATAAAATCAATCAATATTTCATGTCAGAATGAAAAAAGTAACATCGATAAACAATTAAAATATAGGTTACAAATAAATGCACGAAAACCTAAGCATATATTTAATAAAAAAGTGAATGTTAGCGAAACGTGGGATAACGTAGAAAATATATATCAGAAAAATTATTGCAACCCAGTGAATAATCAAGAAAAGGAAAAATCTACGAAAATGCTAAAATTTGACGAAACTTTGTTCTTAGATCATCAAATAGAAATCTATACGAAATCCATATGAAAGTATTACAAATCTTTCGATTCGTACAAACTCTACAAGAATAACAAAATTAGTTGAATTCGTTGGAAAAACTGTTTTCTGAAAAATCTCGATGAATACCTCTACGATCTATAAATTTTGGGGTTCCACAGCATCGAATTCTAGATATACTATGAATACATAAAAATTCTAGAAAACGCAACAAAATCTGTCAAATATTTTAAGAATACAAAAAAATAATAACGATATAAAACATTAAAAATCTATATGAATGTGATTTCATCATTAATTCTTGAAATAACTGATAGTAGATCGAAATTCGTATTTTAAAGCATCGAGTTTTCTAAACCTCTGTAGCAATCTACAAAAATATAAGTCATTTATAAAAATACTTAGAAATAATCCAGGGTTTCATATATTATAATAGAAAAACGTGATAAATAAGTTTACTAGTTTAGTAGCTTACTAGTTTACTAGCTTGATAATTTACTAGTTTACAAGTTTATTAGCTAACTAGTTTACTAGCTTACTTGTTGACTAATAATTTACTAGTTTACTTACTTACTAGTTGACTCACTAACAAGTTTACTAGCTCACTCGTTTACTAGCTTGCTTGTTTACTAGCTTGATAATTTACTGGTTTACAAATTTATTAGCTAACTATTTTACTAGCTTACTTGTTGACTAATAATTTACTAGTTTACTTACTTACTAGTTTACTAGCTCACTCGTTTACTAGCTTACTTGTTTACTAGCTTACCAGTTTACAAGTTTACTAGTTAGCTTTTTGACCAATCGATTAGTTTACTAATTAACTTGGTAATGAATTCACTACTTTACTAGTTCACTAGCTTACCAGTTTACTAGCTTACGTTAGTACTAGTTTACGAGCTTACTAGTTTTTATTTGACTAGGTTACTAGTTGACTAGTTTACTATTACAAATTTGATAATTTTACTAGTTTAGTAGCATACAAGTTTACCAGTTTATTAGCTTAGGACTTTACTAGCTTAATAATTTACTAGTTAACAAGTTTATTATCCAACTAGTTTACTAGCTTACTTGTTTACTAATTATTTCCTTGTTTACTAATAATTTACTAGTTTACTAACTTACTAGTTGACTCACTAACTAGTTTACTAGCTCACTCGTTTACTAGCTTGCGTCTTCACTAGCCTACCAGTTTACAAGTTTACTAGTTAGCTTTCTTACCAATTGATTAGTTTACTAATTTACTTGGTAACGAATTTACTACTTAACTAGTTCACTAGCTTACCAGTTTACTAGCTTACGTTATTACTAGTTTATGAGCTTACTAGTTTTTATTTGACTAGCTTACTAATTTACTAGTTTACAATTACAAATTTGACAATTTTACTAGTTTACTGAATAACTAATTTACTTGCTAACGAGTTTGATAGTTTACTATTTTACTTTTTTACCTTTTTACTATTTCACTATTTTACAATTTCAGTAATTTACTAATTTACTAGTTTACTAGCTCACCAGTTTACAAGTTTACCAGTTAGCTTTCTTACTAGTTTACTAGTAAATAATTTATTTGGTAACGAGTTAACTAGTTTACTAGTTCACTAGCCTACCAGTTTACTAGCTTACCTAATTACTAGTTTATGAGCTTACTAGTTTTCATTTACCTAGTTTACTAGCTTACAAGTTGACTAGTTTTCTATTAGAAATTTGACAAGTTTACTAGTTTACTAAATAAGTCATTTACTTGTTAACGAGTTTGCTAGTTTACTATTTCAATTTTCTACTTTTTTACTATTTTACTATTTTCCAATTTCAGTAGTTTACTAGTTCACTAGCTTATTCGTTTGGCAGTTTACTCTTTCTCTAGCTTACTAGTGTACTAGTTTACAAGTTTACTAGATTACTAGTTTACTTACTTTCCAGTTACTAGCTTACTGGTTTACTAGAAATCTTTTAATATATACAAATTATACAGAAATAATTTTCTTCGAAATTCATAAAACCTTCTTTCCTGGAGCATGATTATTAATCTAATACGATAATTATGTTTAACTATTCCCTTTAAAATTCCTTTTTTTTATCACAAAATCGATTATTTAACCCCTGTAAAAAGTGAAAAATCATCTAGAATTCACTTGTTGGTAAAGTAAGCCCAAATTTTGTAATCTTAATTATAAACATGTCCGTCACATACATACTGCCATTATAAATTACTCATAAATATCATTGAAAATTCATCTTCCACTGTATATAAATTAAGACCATTCGGCGGTGACGTCGTTGTTTGGGCGAGTAGGGGGGGGGGGGGGATTCCTAGTCTAGATTTTCTCTATGATGACGCTTCACCTCACAGTGAATGCCGCGCCGAAATCACATATCATTGTCAACCCCCGGAGTCCTTGCAGAAACCCGCCAGATTCATTTGGCGCGTAATCAATGAATGATTCCGCTCGGAGCCGCAATTCAAATGCAATAATTACATTCCGTTTCCGGTCATGAATCACATTAAACTCCTCCTCGCGAAAATCCACGAAAGCTCGTTACGGTGAAAAAAAGCTCCACTGTTGGACCGTGGGGGCAAAAACGTTCCCCCGGAAAATTCTTTTTTCCCTTCGTTCCGTGGGTACAGCTCGGCAATGGGGAAACAATTTTAACGCAATTACTTGTCGACGTTTTTCGTCGTTACCTCCGGCGAGGAATGCGCGTAATTATATTTTCTCGTGGAAAAAGTGAGGGAAATTTACATGCAAATTTGGGAAGTTAAGTTGAAGGAGGAAAAGTCGGTGAAAATTTTTGTGGGTTTTATGAAAATCGCGCGGGAGGGAATGGGGGAGGATTTTTTGAGGATTGGATTTTAGTGGGATTTGGAAGTTTATTTTAGAAGTGCGAATTTGAATCTTGGCAGCTCATGAAAATGTTCCTGTTTGTCTGATTTAAAAAAAAGTAATTCCTTGAAATTTTTTATAATTGCTGTAGATTTTTTCCTTGAAGTAACATTGAATTTTGTATTTATTATGCAATCAGTAATCCATTTTCTTTGGGTGTGATAAATTTCTTTGAAATATGGTTATCGGTCAAACTTTTCCTTGATGGAATGGCAAACTATGAAATAATTATAATGGGCCAATAGAGATTTAATTAAGACACAATTATTGAATGTTAATAAATTATTTATTTGAAATTCCAGAACAGTTTATTCGAAAATTAATTTTATTATTGTAGGATTCTTCTTTTTGAGATCCGTAAGTCTGAATGTTCAATATCCATAATAATTTTTCATTTTAAAATTACATAGATATTGAATAATTCGATACCCCGTAAATTTATCTTATTGAATTTTGGTTTCAGAAGACAATTTCATAGTTCTTGAAACTCATATTTTCCAAAATTGAAATAGCAATAAGATTTTTGCATTTATTCATGCATCATAGATTTATACATCTAATTCTTTGCGGTTTAGATTGAATATTCCTATGTTATCAAATTTATAATTTGATAAAATAGGAATTTGTTTCATTCAGAAACATTGAAACATTCAGAATTTGTTATAAAATTCTAAATTCCTGATTATTTCTATAATGATTTTTCATCCAGAAAATTTATTTTTATCGAATCTAGATTTTATGTATTGAAATTCAAAAACTTGAGTTTCACAATTTAACATTTTAGAGTTGAGAACTCAGGTTTTTTAGAAGTATAGAAATATATATTTCACATTCTGTAGCTTTGGAAGTATATTTTACAAACTTTTTACTTCTATAATTTTGATATTTGATTCCGAAGGATTTAAAACTTGATTATTTGATGTTTTTGAACCTAGAATTCTTGGTTATGGATGGTAAAAATTTCAATTATAGGATTTCGAAATTCTAGAATATTTTATTCAATTAATAAATCTCAATTTCTCTATTCTAGAATTTTAATATCTGAATTAGTTTTTTTTATTATAATTTTTGATTTCAAAGTTTTATATTTTTCGATTCAGGATTCCATAGGTTGATATTAAAGAACTTGAGTTCCAGAATTTAATTTTGTAGAGTTTAAAATTTATGTTTTTGCGAATTGAGTGGAATAAGAATATATTTCATACTCTGTAGCTCTGGAAGTATATTTTATAAATCTTGTACTTCTATAGTTTTGATATAATTCGATTCTGTAGGGTTTAAAACTTGATGATTTGTTGTTATTGAACCTAGAATTCACGATTATACATAGATGGTAAAAATTTCAAGTATGGGATTTTAAAAGTCTAGAATATTTTATTTAATTAATAAATCTCGAGTTCTCTATTCCAGAATTTTTATACCTGAGTTATTTTTTTTATTATCATTTTTAATTCAAAAGTTTTATATTATTTAATTTAGGATTTCATAGGATATAAAAAAACTTGAGTTCCAGAATTTAATTTTGTAGAGTTTAAGACTCATGTTTTTTAGAATTGAGGAGAATAGGAATTTATATTCTGTAGCTCTGGAAGTGTATTTTATGAATCTTTTACTTCTATAATTTCGATTCAATTTGATTCTGAAGGATATAAAACTTGATTATTTGATGTTATTGAACCTAGAATTCTCGGTTATAGATTATAAGTTTTATATAATTTTAATTATTTATCAGTTATAGATTATAAGTTCTCTATTCTAAGATTTTAATACCTGGATTTGTAATTTTCATTATAGTTTTTAATTCTAGAATTTTATATTGTTCAATTCAAGATTCTATGGATTGATATTAATTCAAGAACTTAAGTTCTAGACTGCTATCTTGGGAATCCCAAAAGCTAGAAATACACATTACTTAGTTATGGAAGTCTGTGTTGTTAAAATTG
The DNA here is from genome assembly GCA_028476575.1 of Platygaster robiniae. NCBI lineage: Eukaryota > Metazoa > Arthropoda > Insecta > Hymenoptera > Platygastridae > Platygaster > Platygaster robiniae. Next base: position 2,899,256 of record CM052022.1, read on the forward strand.
GAATCACCAAGCTATAATTTATTTTCGGTATTCTATGGATCAAAAAACTTTATTATCATATAGTATCACATATTAAATTCTATGTATCAGAATAATAAAAACCAACCTTATATAATACGGCATCCCAGAATTTGAGACTTGAAATTTTAGAACTTTTAAATCCTTTTCTCGAAAATTTAAAATACTCATGCTATTGTTTATGAATGTCTAAAACTTCGGAAAAAAACAATTCTTTAGTTTCATATGACGAATTCAAACATTAAAGAATCTTACATCAAAATGAAGATTTTATGATATTTATAGAGACCTACATATAATATAGATTTCTGAATCCTGAATGGTGCTTTGCGTATTTTAAAATTTTAGAGTCATATGTTTGGAAAATTCCAGAATTCTTATTTTTGAAATTTATATTCCCGAAATTTTTCGATAATCACAATTTGAATTCTGCTATAGTTATTCTAAGACTCGCAATAATGAATGAAGAACATTATATTGAAGATGAAGATGAAAAAATTTTCACATTCATGTATATTTGAAGAAGATCTATCTGTTAAAAGATGAGAATAGAAAAATGTTTTAAAAAAGTTACTTTATATAATGGAGTGTAGGTGGGGGTATGTAGATTTGGATTTTCCTCGCGTAATTACGAGTAATTATGTACTTGATTGCAGATGGAGGCGTTGTGGGTGACTCCAGAGCGGGTCCGGTCGTGACGCCGCACACCCTGGAGCTGACACCTCGTGGGCGTGTGAACTTGCTGGCATCCCCCCCGGAAACAGCCCGGACATACCTGCCACCAGAATATCGTCCAGGTCGAGTCTACTCCGACACTGATTCCGAAAAAGTAAGTTTTCACCAACCAAAACTGCAGTATTTTCTTAAGATACTTAATTATTAGGCGTTTTTGAAGTAGGTTAAAAAAAATTTTTTGAATATTAAGATTTTCAAAATAGTTACTATTAAATTAATATTTAGAAGTTAAAACATCTGAACTCCCGAACATTTTATTTTTGGCATTCAATTTTTTTATAACATTTCCTCCATATTTCCTTCATTTCACAGTATTCCAACTGTTAATGGACCAAATAGCCCAAATTACAAACAATCCCGAAATAATTTTCCCCCTCGTTAATTCTACACTCTAAATTCCAAAGTTTTCATTTCAATACAACGACGAGTAATAATCCCTCGGTTTACACAAAAGGAATCTGTATGAAAATGACGGAATTCCTTCCACTGGAAATATCAGGGATATCAACAATTAAATTGTGGAAAACTCACAATCAGTTTCGCGAAAATAATTGGAGCGCCGAAAAATTTGGAGGAAAAAAATGCCAGTGGGAAAATGAAAAAATTCCTCTCGTTCCGTTCGAGCGTGAAATCCTCGTTGCCGCGGGCGTGATGAAAAGCGCGAAACAAGAGTCGAATGAAAATATTTCTCGGGGAATCGGGAAACTTCCCCGGGATCGACAATAGGCTTCGCGAATGGCAGGTTTTTATCTGCTTTTTTTTTATACTTGCAAGGACCTTTTCATGATCAGCGTGCTTTGCGGAAATGCAGGACGTAAGCCCATGTGGTTTATTCCGCTGATTACGCTCGTTAAAATTTTGTCAGCGTTGCATGGTTTTTGAAAGCGGCAAAAGGGTTTTTCTATTGAATTGAGCTTCGAATGTACAAGATGGGAAATTCGGGAAATATGATAACGTTGAGACGTGGAGGTTAATGCAAATTAATACGAATGTGTTTGATTTTTCTAAAGGTAATGAAATTTCAAAACAATTTTCATTTGAGAATTGGGTCATTATTTTTAAAATCAGTTTGGTCGTCACTCACCGAATCACCGATTTCTCTAAATTTTTTAAATAGTCACGTAAACTAGTTTTAAAACATACGTATTTTTTATTCTGGGCTGGAAATTGGTTTTTGTTGAGAAATTCAGATTTAAGATTAGGCTGTCAAATTCAGGGTAACCTCACTTCTGTCGAAAACTTTTTTTTAAATACTTATTTCTTATCAGACAATCTATTGATTTGAATAATTTTGGTAAGAAAATGTTCAAAATTGTACGTAATTTATGAATAATTTATTGAAAATATTTTTTCTAGCGTTGTTGAATTGTTATTAGCGTGAATGAAAAAAGTGTTAAAAATTATTGAGTAAATAGTTTTCATATTGCATCATTTTTTTTTTTCATTGATTGGTAAAGGTATGAACGACATTCTGTAAAAACCGTTAAATGCCAAAATGTTTCTTTCGTGAGTAAGAATTATTTCCCGATTTTCCAGCCAACAAGCGATTATGATATTTTGATATATTTTCACTTTTCTTGATCAGTACATTACTAAAATACTTAACACCCATAATTTTATAAGAATACTTTCGTTTTCATTGCTTTGAAACATTTTATAACATTTTTATGTTTATGTAGAATTCTGAAATTAGGTCTATTATCTGTCGGAAAAATGTTTAACTATGGAATTATGCGATAATTTCATCAATTTTTTCGTTCAATATTTTAAATTTTATAAAAAACTTCCTTACATTTTGAAGTAAAAGAAATAATAAAAAAACCTTATTTTATATTTGAGAAATGTTGGAATAAAATGGAAGAATAAAAGATTTCAATGTTTGCAATCTTATTGAGGAAATTTCTTAAATTTTAGAATTTTTTAAAGTGTGAAATCATAAAGTATATTATCTGATGTGTAACCTGATGAATATCAGTTTCTCGAATATCTTCGTGTTTAAAATGCATTTTATGGATTTCCGTATAAAAGCTTAATTTAGGAATTATCTTCTATAAACAATATGCAAAGAAATTTTACAATCAAACCAGGTCCACGCAAGTAAGTATAAATATAAAAGTTATTCTCAAGAGACACGCACGAAAAATTGATGTCAGGTTATATCCCGAGTAATGAAAAATAAATTCAGGAAATTTTTTTCAAAAATATACTTCATCATCGAATGGGGCATACTGCAGTATCTTAAAATCAAGAAAAGTGAAAATATATCGAAATTTATAATATTTATTGTTCGCTCCTTTAATTTTCCTATTGTTCACATTTTCTTTACAACGATCACTTATGGAGCCAATTTTTAATAAAAACAGCAATTTTTTTTTGTATTGTAGTTCGACTAATGACTGATTGTAGTCCGACGATGTTTTTAATAATAAGAATTTCCTGATGAGGACAAAAGAATGGGACCATCTAAGTTTTTGATTGATTGTTAGTTCGACGATGTTTTTAAGAATCTCCTGATGAGGGCAAAATATATGCTGAAAGCTAGAAAAAGAAAAAATTGCTGTTTTTATTAAAAATTGGCTCCATAAGTGATCGTTGTAAAGAAAATTTGGACAATATCGAAATTTAATAATCACTTGTTAATGACAGGCTGGAAAGTCAGAAAAAAATTCTCACTTACGAACGAAACGTTTTTCCAAGTAACGATTTTTACAGAATGTAGTTCATACCTTTACCAATCAGTGAAAAAAAAAAAAAAAAAAAAAAAAAAAAAAAAAAAAAAAAAACGGGAGGAAAAAAAATGTCGCAATATGAAAACGATTCACTCAAAAATTTTTTACACTTTTTTCATTTACGCTCATAACAATTCAACAACGCTACAAGAAATATTTTCAACACATTATTCATAAATTTCGTATGAACGTTTTTATACAAAAATTTTTGAAATCCATAGATTTTCTGATCAGAAATTAGGATTTAAAAAAAAGTTTTCGATAAAAGTGAGGTTACCCTAAATTTGACAGCCTAATCTAAAATCTGAATTTCTCGACAAAAACCAATTTTCAGCACAAAATAAAAAATACGTGTGTTTCAAAAGTAGTGTAAGTGACTATTAAAAAAATTTGAGAGAAATCGGTGTTTCGGTCAGTGACGACCAAACTGATTTTAAAAATTATGACTCAATATTCTCTTTTTTTTCTTCAAGATTAGTTCAGAATCTTCCTGAAAGATTGAATCAACATTCAAAATTTTTATTTACCTCGATTTGGGATTGAAATGATTTTTATTACTAAGTCATTGATTCTTTTTACTGCAAAATAACCTCAATTTTCTGATATTTCTCCTAGTAATGGAAAGTTGGTTCCAAATTTCGCGAAATGTGACGGAGTCGAAGAAAGTGGTGTCGAGACTTTGGCTTTACTTCTCGATGCGACAGACGTTTAAGATAAATCTGGCAGCGCGTTCAGCGTCAAACCCGAGGGAAATCCGAGGGTTGTACGAGCGGTGCGACTGGAATTGACGATGAGGAATGTTTGTTCGTTTTTTCGTGATACGAACATTTCTTGAAAGTCCGTCAAGCCAAAAATAATTCTTTTCAGAAACCTGCGTACAATTGATACAGGAAATATTGATTATTGTACATAGTGACTTTAAAATTGTTGGTTTGTTGATTCTTTCTTTTTAACGAGATAATGGATTTTCAGACGTTTTTTCTATTTAACAAAAGATGAGAAGAAGATAGAAACAACAAGTTTTTTTTTCACTTTGCAAATTTTATTTCGACCAAGAGCGTAGGCGGACAGAAAATATTTTGGGGATGGTTTTTCGGAAAAATGTGTTTTCTTCGAGATTTTACAATGCCATTTTGCAAAACCAAATTCGAAAATTTTTTGTTTAACTCAAATTTTTTATTGACGTTCATCAGTCATGAAAACAGGTTTTCACGTTTTTCAAATCACTTAGTTTTAGACGGCAATTTTTCGTTGTTGAAAAATTGCTATCTGTTTGCTTGACCCTGAAAATAATGGTGCTGATGAAACTGAAGCATAATCTAGTTCCCATACATCAATTCATAATCTAGTTAGTTTAAAATTACTTTTTATCTATTTTACATACAAAATTCACGAATAATCCCCAAATTTCGGAAAGGATTGTAACATTCTGAAAACACCTCTTCCGGCTACGTTCCTATCTCCAACAATATATATTTCAAAAATGATAAAATTTCAGAGAGTATCGGTTGCATCGCGAAAATTTCATTTTATCCAAAGGCAGTTTTATTGGTATCGACGTTTGCTCGGTTCGATTCCAGATGTGGATGTATTCATTGGGCCGAGCTTTATTAGACACGACGCCTCGCGTAACGGCTCTGACAGGGACCGTGTCCGTTTCCCCGTCTTCCGCCTTGCAATCTGTACTGGCTGCCATGACAGAGCCGGACCCTCGCCGAAGAGCTTCTCTGATGAACCTCCTTGATGTGAGTACAATCGTAACGAAGCTCGTGAAATAAAGGAAGAAATCGAACCTGAATCCCATCCTGCTACGTATAACATTGGTCCCTCAGTGCTTTTGTCCGCCCTTGATTTTCATCGTTTTGTTGTACTGGAAAGTCACATTTCATCGAATTCAACGAGAGAGGATAAAAGTTCTCCTCGTGATTCGGAAATTTTTATTTAGTTTTCCTGAGAGCTGTTTGATTGTGTATTGTTAAAAGGGTTTTCTACTTCCAATTTCCTTTTTCTTCCCTTGAGAAAGAGAGTGTTGAAATTTACTCAAATCTTACGTCAGATCTGACGTACAATTTCTGAAATTGACCAAATTTCATGTTCAGTAGGTTCAGGGGCGTAAGCAGAAACAATTTGGGGGGGGGGGGGGTTTCTGACAAATATTTTTCCTTCGGGATTTCATGATTTTTAATTTTTGACAATATGTTACGAGAGAGTGACTTCGAAATATTTTACATACTGGAATTTAAAAGATATACAACTTTTGGAATCCAGAGTTGTACATTTTTCATGTTCGTAAATAATGGAATTCGATTTTTGTGACTTTCAATCAGTAACTGAGGTTTCAATTTTTTAAATTCTTTTTGTATTTATACCACTTTGATGATATTAAGTTATAGGGGTTTCTATTGGGCTTTCTGAAATTCGATGCTCCAGGAATCAGACTTCTAAAAAATTTATATCTTTAAATTGGAATTTTAGCAAATTTCAACCGTACAGATAAAATGTACATCATAAATTTATATTATTTTCGTATGGTATATTATTCATCTAATTTTGTTATATTTTCTGTTATTATTATACATTTATAGTATTTTTATGAATCGCTCAATAGATTTTTAGAAATTTATGCTATAGTATTAGAACTTTCAACGATTTAGGAAATTTAAATTAATTGTTCAGACGACAGTTTCTTTTATAAAGATTTTCAATACTTTTATTCAATATTTTAAAAGTTTTCCTACACTTGAAAGTATGTTTGATTGTATAAATTGTGTAAATTAAATTGGATGTATTTTTATTGTTTTCTATATAAATTTCTAGAATAATTTTCGAAATTATATAGAGTTCTAGTATTATATTAATAACTATGCTCCATGACAGAAAGAGTTGAAAATTTCTAAGAAAATTATAATATCTACATGATTTTTTTGTATTGAAAGATATCTAGTAAACAAGAAAGCTAGTAAACTAGGAAGCTAGTAAAATAGTAAAATATTGTATATGTAGATAGATATGTACGTGATTTTATCATTATTTCTTGAAATTACTGATAATAGATCGAAATTCGTATTTCAAACTATCGAGTTTTTGAAATCTCTGTAGCAATCTACAAAAATATAATAACCTATAAATTTACTTAGAAATCCTCGAGGGTTCAGTTAATTATATGTATAATACTAAAAAAATGATAAAAACAAATTTACTAGTTTACTTGCTTACTTGTTTACTAGCTTACTAAATACTAAAATACTAAATACTAAATACCAAATACTACTTACTAAATACTAAAAAAAATTAAAAAAAAAATAGTAAACAAGTGACAAAGTCAAATAGTAAACTAGCGAACTCGTTAGCAAGTAAATGAGTTGATTAATAAACAAGTAAACTTGTCAAATTTATAATGGTAAACTCGTAAACTAGTAAGCTAGTAAACAAGTAAGTTAGTTAAATAAAAAGTAGGTAGCTTGTAAACTCGTAATCCAATAAGCTAGTCAACTAGTAAGCAAGTGAATTAGTACACTCGTTAACAAGTAAATTAGTAAACTAGTAAACTGGTAAGCAAGTAAACTTGTAAACTGGTAAGCTAATAAATTAGTAAGCTAGTTAACTATTAAACTATTAAACTAGTGAGCTAGTAAACTAGTAAACAAGGAGACTAGTAAACTAATAAATAAGTTAGCTAGTTAACTAGTTAGCTAGTAACCTATTTAGCTAGTAAACTAGTAAACTTGTTTTTCACATTTTTTTAGTATTATAAATATAATTAACTGAACCCTGGAGGATTTTCAAGTACATTTATAGGTTACTTATATTTTTTAAGATTGCTACAGAGATTTAAAAAACTTGATGGTTCAAAATACGAATTTCGATCTATTCTCAGTAATTTCAAGAAATAATGATAAAATCACGTACATATACATTTTTCATATAATTATATCATTATTCTCTTTTCGTTTTTGTGGAATATTGAAAAGATTTCGTTGCGTTTCCCCAAATTTTCGTATATTCAGAATTAGATGCCCTAGAATCGCCAAACTTACAGATTGTAGAGGTATTTGTCGACATTTTTCAGAAAACAGTTTTTCCATAAATTCAATTATTTTCACTATTTTTTCAGAGTTAGCATGAATTGAAAGATGTTGAATACTTTTATATGGATTTCATATACATTCCTAGAATTTGATGATTTGAAATTCTAAGTTTTGTGAATTTTTAGCATTTTCGTAGATTTTCGTTTTTCTCGATTATTCACTGGGTTGCAACAATTTTTTTGATGTATATTTCCCACGTAATTCAACTTTTTGATAATTTCCCCTTTTTTATCAAATATATACTGCTAATGTTTTCATGCATTTATTTGTAACTTATATGTCAATTGTTTATCGCTGTAACTTTTTTCAATTTTACATGAAATATTGATTGATTTTATCAGAATTTCCGGAGGGGTTTGAACCCCCAAAACCCCCCTCTGCCTACGCGCCTGAGTAGGTTGTATTTCAAGTTCTAAGCTCTTGTGCTGAAAATAGTACATTCCACAACAGGTAATTTCGGAATACTGTCGGACACGTCTCCAATCGCGTCCCTTCACCCACGTGGTCATGGACATGTACCGTGAAATTGTCAGATCCCCCCAATACGCCGCCCGGAAACGCGCCTATGTTCAGTCAACGAAGATGCCCCAGCAGATGTCGCACTACTCGAAACACTACGGAAAAGGCGCGCTTTTCAAATCCCAGTCCCGGCAATCCCGTTCGCAACCTAATCTTTTGAACCTAGTGGGTCATGATATGAAAATCCCTTCTCGTTTTCCCTCCCAACCGGCAATAGCGCGTCATGCGAGGACGAATTCTCAGCCTGAGTACTTCCAGCCTGGAATAGTTCAGGCCAAAAGCAGTCAGGACATTGGGAGCAAGGTTCAGGACGTTCAGGACAATGCGAAGATGGAAAATCCTTACGGGGATCCCATTTATGCGCTTCCTGTGAAGCCTTTCTTGAGTTCGCAGGATGTGAGGGTGAATGGGATTACGGTGGCGCCACTGACGAATGCTGTGTACGCGCAGCCAATGAAAGGTCTTCGTAAAAGCGGCGTTGCCAAATCTCAGCAGGCCCAGGGCACGGAGCAGGTTGCGGCGAAGGTAAAAAATAAATTTTTTATAATTCATCTCAAGTTGTTCGGAGGTTGAAATTAGTTGGGCGAATTTTTTGTAAGATTGTTCTAAAGATTGATGAAAGTGCTGAAAAGTTTTTTAAAAATTGTGGAATCTTGGAAAATTTTTTTACATTGTGTAAATTGTGTTTATCTATTTCTTCGATATTTATGATTTTTTGGAGTTTTGAATTCAAATCTGAGAAACTTGAGAATTATCGGATATTTATAGACAATTTGTATGAGTTGAACAAATTTTTCTGAAACTTGAATAGTTTGTACAATGTGTTGAATTTGAAAAAACGTTTTTATCTGAAGATTTTCAAAAACCTGGAATATTCATAAAGTTTGTGGAATCTCAGAAAATTTTCATTTATTACGTAGATTGAGTTCACAATACATTTTTATGTTTTAATAAAAATTTATGAACTATGAAAAGTATTACCGAGAAATTTGAATGAGTTGGACAAATTTTCCTCAAATTCAAATAGTTCATATTTAATAATTCAGGATCTGCATTTTTCTTTTATTTCTAGAACTTACAGGAGGACCTGTACGCAAGGTCAGGGCCAAAAAACCCAGTAAGAACCTCTTTATTTCGGCAACACTCGAATCCCCAATTAATCTGCATTGGCCAAGAGCAGAAATTCGCGATTTACTCTACCCCCAATATGGTAGCCAACAACCCCCTGCGAGTTTCCACAGTCGGCGCCAGTCAACAGCAGCTGCAAGTCCCGGCGTCACCCGTGGAAATTTCGATTCCTCTCACTCCAATTTTACCTCCCAAATCACCGAGGATAATTACCACATTGAACAAAACCCCGAATCTCTTGGATTGTGATGTGGAAATTGCAGAAGACAAGCCACAAAAGTAAGTTGCATCTTTTTATATATTGTTTTTATGAAAAGAAAAAGGTAGTTGGAATTACTGATGCTCATTATGATAATGATCTTCATATAATTTTTAACAAAGTCTGTTTTTTGTTAAAAAAAAAAATGACCGATCTTTTGTTTTATCTCTTCTGTTTTCTGGGTAATGTCCCGATACGAATTTTGCCTATTTTCAGAATTTTGGAATCAACGATCGAACACTTTAAAGAAATGATTTCGATTAAACTATCTTCCAGTGGAAATTCACAACAAAACATTTAAACAGAATGATTTCTAAAAAACTATTTTAAAGTGAAAAATTCACGTTGGAAAATTAAGTATAATGACAAAATGATTTCGATGAAACTATATTCTAGGGGAAATTCACAACATAACTTTTTAGCAAAATGATATCTACAAAACTATTTTCGAGTGGAAAATTCACGATAGAACATTCAGTATAATGAAAAAATGATTCCGATAGAACTATCTTCGAGTGAAAATTAATAATGGAACATTTAAGCAGAATTCTTTCTATAAAACTATCTTCGAGTGAAAATTCACAATATAACATTTAAGTAGAATGATTGTATATAACTATTTTCGAGTGAAAATTCACAATAGAACATTTGAGCAGAATGATTTCTACAAAACTATTTTCGAATGGAAAATTCACGCTAGAACATTTAGTATAATGACTGATGACTAAATGATTTTGATAAAACTATCTTCGAGTGGAAATTCACAATAGAACATTTAAGGTGACTCGGAACCTACTGTAGTGCGAGAAAGACAATCAGAAAGGGAACCGGTCGAGAGGAAGGAGGATGAAAGGAGAACGTCTTCCGATCGCCTTAAGCAGAATGATTTCTCTAAAACTACTTTCGACTGTAAAATTTACGATAGAACATTTAGTAGAATGACAGAATGATTTCGATAAAACTATCACTAAGTGAAAATTCAGAATAGAACAGTAAAGTAGAATCATTTCTGTAAAACTATTTTTCAGTGGAAAATTCACGCTAGAACATTTAGTATAATGACAAATGACAAAATGATTTAGATAAAACTATCTTCGAGTGGAAATTCACAATAGAACAGTTAAGCAGGATGATTTCTCTAAAACTACTTTCGACTGGAAAATTCACGATAGAACATTTAGAAGAATGACAAAATGATTTCGATAAATCTATCTTCGAGTGGAAATTCACAATAGAACAGTTAAGTAGAATGATTTCTATAAAACTATTTTTCAGTGGAAAATTCACTCTAGAACATTTAGTATAATGACAAATGACAAAATGATTTCGATAAAACTATCCTCGAGTGGAAATTCACTATAGAACATTCAAGCAGTATGATTTCGATAAAACTACCTTCGACTGGAAAATTCACGATAGAATATTTAGTAGAATGACAAAATGATTTTGATAAATCTATCTTCGAGTGGAAATTCACAATAGAACATTTAAGCAGAATGATTTCTATAAAACTATTTTCGAGTGGAAAATTCACTCTAGAATATTTAGTATAATGAGTCATTATTAATGACAAATGACAAAATGATTTTGATAAAACTATCTTCGAGTGGAAATTTACAATAGAACATTCAAGCAGAATGATTTCTCTTAAACAAGATTCGACTGGAAAATTCACGCTAGAACATTTAGTATAATGAAAAATGACAAAATGATTTCGATAAAAAAATCTTCAAGTAGAAAAATTCACAATAGAACATTCAAGCAGTATGATTTCTTTAAATCTATCTTCGAGTAAAAGTTCACCATAGAACATTCAGTATAATGACAAAATGATTTTGATAAAACTATCTTCGAGTGGAAATTCACAATAGAACATTCAAGCAGAATGATTTCTCCAAAACTAGATTCGACTGGAAAATTCACGATAGAACATTTAGTAGAATGACAAAATGAATTCGATAAAACTATCTTCGACTGAAAATTCACAATAGAAAATTTAAGCAGAAGGATTTCTACAGAGCTATTTTCGAGTGGAATTCTCCAACAAGTATTTATTCAACGATACTTCGTTGTTGTTAAAACGATTCATTTTCCTGTAGATATATGAAAATAGAGATGAAAAGATCGCTCATCGACGACTACTACTTCTACATCTTTTTATTTTCCTGCAGTGATAAAAAGCTTGCTCATCAACGATTATTCCTACATCTTTTCGTTTCACCGTCTCAAAATTTCCCATTCACAATTTTGTCGAATTTCGACTTGAAAAAAGCGTATAAAAGCTCAAGTACAAAATCTAACATATCATGGAGATTTTTGTACAATCTTCCTCGCCCTGGATGCAATATTACAACAGAATAAAGTCAGTTGGGATTCCGTTACAACTTCCTGAAAACTGTGTCATTCAAAAAGCCGACGTGAAATAAACTATAGATAGAAGAAAATTACGAGTGACTTTGAATCCATTACATCTATAGCGAATCAATTCGGGAAATCATGAAAATCGATTGAGACGAAAGGTAAAAGAGCGTGAATGACACGAGTTTTTGGGAGATAAGACGAGCTTTGATGAAACTCCGTGGCTGTTCATTAAGAGAGCGGTGTAATCACGCGCGTAGGTGTCTGTTCGGAGCTTGGAGCGGCGCGGCCCAGATTAGTTCGCCGCTGGGTACACAGGCGCTGGCCTCTTTTGCGGTCCGACCGTATAAAGGGTGTAAGCGGCCTTTCGAAACCACCTTTTTGACGGCTCGCTTCAACATTTCCCCGGCCTCTTTGAAACTGTTTGCGAGTGAAAATCTCAAAGTGTTGACGGTATTATTCCCAAATGCGACGCAAGTTCGTAACGTAGTAGCGACGTGATCTTTGAGTTATGGTTTTTTCAGGAAGTTACTTTCAATTTCGGGCAATAATTTTTTTGTTGGTTGAGTTTTACATTCAGAGGTGTTGAAATGGAATTTTACGTGTCGAGATGGTCAACATATATTTGTAATAATGTATCAATAAATATTTATTCTAGTGTTATGACTTCTGAAGAATAGATTTGCAAGCTCAAGCTTTTACTTATTAAAATACATCACTTTTTGTGTTAAATCACAATATATTGTTTCTGAGGTTTATAAGTACTTATTTCTTCAATATGTATACCATTTAGAGGATTATTTCGTATATATAGGAATTGTTTACATTAATTTCTAGATTTGATGCTCTCAATCTAAGAGATTGATGATCAATTAATTTTCAGTATTTCCATTGATTTTTGAGAAAATCATACCTATATACATTTAAGCTGCTTTACGGTCTCGTAGTATTTCACGGATTTTTTGTATTTGATAGAATTCATATGATATTATAATTTCTTCATGTATTCCTTGAATTTTTGTGAATTGTTATGTAGGTTTTGGAGACTCGATGATCTAGACTTCAAAGATTATTAGATTTTCAGTATTTTGAATAATTTTCTAGGAAATAGCACTTTCAAAGATTACTGGTTTTTCATAGATTTCTAGTACTTTTAGTACTCATCGTATTTTTTCAGTATGTATACCATTTATTGAATGATCTTCTATTAAAAGGGATATGCTACATAGATTTTCAGACTTTGATTCTCTAGGATTCAAGGTGCCGAAAATTTTTCAAAAATTATTTCGGCATAAACTCAAGATATTTCATACACTGGATTCCCTTTTCAAGCTATTTTATAAAGTGCTAGTATTTTTGAAATTTCGTGTAACTTTTACAATTTTTTAAAGATATTTCAGTTTTTTTTATACAAGTTTTTCGCATTTTTATAGATTGTCGTACAGATTCTGAGAATGTAATGATGAAGAATTTAAAGCCAACTAGATTTTTAGTATTTTAAAGAATTCTCCAAAAAATAGCATTTTCAAAGATAACTAATATTTTATAGATTCTCAGTGCTCTAAAAATTCATTGTGTCCACAGTATTCGCCTAGTTTGAACAATTTCTTGGTATTTTTGCGTATTAATATATAAATACCTAGAATTCAAAGCCTCAGGATTCAAAGTTTCAAAGATATTTAGTAATTTCATGGTTATTTCAGGGAATATTACCTACGTGGATTTTCAGTATTTAATTAATTTAAAGTATTTTTTTTTTTTTTTAATATTTTGTTGACATTGGTAGTATTAGGTAGGATTTTCAAGTTTCCTTATAAATATCAAGTATTTTTATACGTAACATTTTTTATTAAAGTTTTCTTGTATTCTTCCTACATTTTAAGTGTTTCGCAAATTTTCAAAACCTTAGTTAATTTTGTATTCTTTTAATAACAATGAACTTGACCAAATTGAATTTCGGCAATGTACTGGAGTATTTGCTTCGTCACGGCCATATTTTGTGATTGCTTCGGAGTTTTTGTTAAATACGTTAATTTACGCGTTCCAAATCGTCAAGGACTTGTTTATTATTGTAATCAATTTTCAATTTGCATTGCTGTTGTCTGTAAGTAGAACTCTGAAGATCGTTTGCTGACACTTGAACATTTCTGTTGATACGATGTATGATATTTCTATAGATCTTAGAAAGGACCAAATTTTATTATATCCAAAGATCGATCAAAAAAATGTTTTTAAAATGAATCAAGTAAATTTTCGAAACATAATACCGTTATCAGTTACATAGAATATTTTTTCTTCAAGTACATATTTATTCTCCTGAATGATTTTTGACAACAATATGAATGTATGTGCGAAAATTCAGATTTTGCTAGAAGTTATAAAAAATTTTAATAAACTACAGAGCTAGTGTTAAAAATGATGTATTTTTGTGTATTTTTTACTTGATCGTCGAATGAATTTTTTTTAAGTTTGAGGAAAATCTGGATATATGAAAAAGATAAAAAAAGAATTCTAGTGAACTTGTTATCCTAGAAAATAAAGTTTTTGACGTTTTTATAACAATACATAAAAATATGAAAATTCTAGAAAATCCTCTGAAATTTGATCAATAATATTTGATAGATAATAAATTATCTATTGAAATTAAATATAAAGTTGTCGTTATTTATGAGATTTTTTATTTTGGGCATTACGAAGAAGGCAAAAATGGCGTTTTTCATTTTTCAGAAATGCTGTGAGAAATAATGGGCCACGAGCGCGGCGAGGGAAAGCTGTGCAAAGGGCACCTTCACGTTTGTACAGGGCCTTGAATGGGCCCTCGAGGTCATTTAGCAAGACCCAATGCGTGGGCCCAGAATTCGTTGTGCGAGCGAGTCAACCGCCGAAAATGCTCAAACTTGGAGAAGTGAAGGTTCGTATATTCTATAAAATTAGAGTATTATGATTTTGTTTAGAATAATGGTATTCCTATTTTTTTATTTCAAATAGTAAAATATCTTGATTTTGAAAAACAAATATGGTTTCCGGGTAATTACATGTATGAATGTAATTGTTCAGACTTTTGTAATTGCAATTATTTTCAACTATAAGAATTTTCTATAAGATTTCTAAAAATGTCTACTGCAAATATCCAACATTTTCAGTTTCCATGAAATTGCATGAAGATACTAAAAAGTACAAAAAATTGATCGAATTTTATGCCACTGAGAAATTCCAACAATATAAAGATATTGAAATATTAAAAAATTCCTTCAAGATTCGAGAAAATTATGAATCATTCTCCGTAGAAAAATTTTCTACTGTTAACATGCAAGGGAATGATGTATTTTTCATACACTTGAGCTTTATTAAATGTGTTAAAAATTCTTATTAAAATAATTTTTTCAGCTCCTTAGTTCGGAAATAATAAAAGAATTTTTTGTTTATTTCTAGCCTAGTAACGCTGCTCGAGTAGTCGTGATTTTACTGAATGGCCAACGACTTGAAGTATCCTGCGATCCCCAAAAAGTCACCGCTGGTCAACTATTCCAGGTAAAATTTTTTATCCATATTCCCCCACAAATAAAAGAAATTACACCTTTCTCGAAACCCTTTTTTTTCATAGAAAAAATTCCCCTTCACCCAAAAATCATCGAAAATTGGAAGAGTATCATCTGCAATCATCAAAATGACTATAATTATAAATTATTAAAAAAAACTACTCCAGGTATAAATTTTAGTAAGTACTCCCCCAAAAACAAACTAAGTTACGCATTTTATGAAACCATTTTTATTTCCAAAACATAAAAAAGAATAATTACTTTTCATCTCAATTTTACCAAAAATTGAAAAAATATTATCTGCAATCACCATAACTACTCACGATTCCACAAATTCAAATAAAACGATGAAAACCTTTACCGTGAAACTTTCTCGAAACTTCATTCCAATTATCAGCTCTCTAATCAATCTCATTACCTCCAACTCGAGAAAAATCAATGTCGGGCAAATTGAAGTAACGTTCAAAGTAACGCATCTGATTGATTCCGCAAACTGCAGCAGGCGAGTCCGCGAGTGGCTACATCCGATAAAAGCTCCCCCGTTTTATCTGGCAAATCATATTGAGTGAAAAATTGCCGATGCTCAATCGGAAGCCACTTTTTCCAACGGGCGGGAAAATCGCGATTTCCTTGAAAACCTCGCAAACTCGCTCCACTTTTTCCGCCACTGAAAAACAACGGAGATGGAAAAAGTGAGATGGAGCGAAGATAAGCGCTTTTTCTCAGCGCCCAATTAAACTTCCGCGATGAATTCGATTGTTTCGGAGTTGAAGTGAAAAAAGATTGATATCGAGATTTGATTTTCGAATTCGAAACAAAGGGATGATCAAAAGTTGTAGGGCATTATGAGGATTTTGGTAAAATGTGGATTGATTTTTTATTCTTTGAGCAGGTAATCATAAAGATGTAATGTAAATTAATAATAAAAAAAAACATCGTTTTGGACATTTTCAGTAGAGTTGATCTATGGTTAGTCTATCAGTGATGTATTTTGATAATTTGTAGATAATGGACGAGTAAATCAGTAGAATAACTCAATAATAAGTCAGGCAATCGATTAATACAAAAATTCGTCAACCGATAGAAGAGATGAATGAAAAGTTTTATCAATTATGTATCTAGAAAATTAATTGTTAGTCAGAAAAATATTACTAACGAGTATATTCGAGAAGAAGTCAATAATTAGTCAGCTATTCGAGTATTCAGAAAATTTGTCAACCAATGGAGTAGATTAATAATCAGTCTCATCACTAATGTATCTGAATAAATAATTGTAAGTTGGCAGAATATTATTAACGAGAAAATTAGTAGCACGAGCCAATAATTAGTCAGCCAATTGAGTATTGCAAAAATTCGTCAACCAATAGAATAGATAAAGGATAAGTCTTGTCAGTAATGTATTTTAATAAACAATTGCAAGTCAGCAGAATAGTATTTACGAGCAAATCAGTAGAATGAGTCAATAAATAGTCAGTTCCTAAAGTTTTTTAACTGAGTATCAACAAGTAGAATATTTCAATGATATATACATCTGTGATGTATATAAATATTTTTAAGTGAGCCAGTAGAATATATTTCAAAATAAATCAGTAGAGTTAACAAATCATTAGTCAGCCAGTGAGGTATTTCAATAAATTGTCAACATCTAGAGTAGATCAATTATAAGTTTTATCAGTGTTGCATGTTAATATTTAGTAGTGAGTCAGTAGAATATAATGGTAGAGTTAGTTAGTAGAATGAGTAAATAATTTGTCAGACAATGCAATATCGTAATGAGACGTCAAGAAGTAGAATATTTTAATGATAAGACTAATTAGTTATGTATTTAAATAATTAGTTGTAAGTCAGCAAAATATCATTGGTCAGCAAACGAGTAGAATAAGTCAATAGCCAGTCAGCCAATGAAGCATTTCAAAAATTCCTCAGCCAGCACAATATTATTAACAAGCATATCAGTAAAATAAGTCAATAATTAAACAGTCAGTACTGTGATAAGGCGTCAATAAGTAGAATATTTCAATCACAAAGAAATCTGTGATGGATAATAAAAATTTTTGGTGACCCAGTAGAATATATTTTAAGTCAGTAGAGGTACTCACTAATTACTCAGCCACTAGAGTATTTTAAAAGTATGTCAGACAGTAGAGTAGATCTATGATAACTCTTATAGGTGATGCATATTAATTATTTCTAGTAAGTATAGAAAATATGATAGACACGTTCATCAGTAGAACAACTCAATAATTAGTCAGTCAATGGAGTATTTGAAAAATTCGTCAACTAGTAGAGTAGATTTATGATAAGTCTTATCAGTAAAATATTTTAATCATTATTCGTTCGTCACTTGAATATTTTTGTAAAGAAAATCAGTAGCATTAGTGAATAGTTAGTCAACCAGTAGAATATTCCGATAAGGCGTCAACAAGTAAAATATTTCAATGATAAATATATCTTTGATGCGTAGAAATAATTTTTATAAAGGCAGTAAAATATGTTTGGAAAGTTCATCAGTAGAGTGACTCAAGAATAAGTCAGCCAATAATGCATTTTAAACATTTTTCAAGCAGTAGAGTAGATTCATGTTGAGTCTTTTCGTGATGCATTTTAAGAATTTGTTGTAAGTCTATAGAAATGGATGGATGAGTAAATCAGTAGCATAACTCAATAATGAGTCAGCTAATTAAGTTCGGAAATTCGTCAATCAGTAGAGTGGATTAATGGAAAGTCCTATATCAGTACTGTATCTGATATATTGATCGTAAGGCAGTAAAATATGTACAAATATAGCAAATCAGTAGAACAAGTCAATATTAAGTCAGCTTATTGAATACAATACAAATTCGACAAATGATGAGTCTTGTTGCAAATGTACTTTAATAATTAATTGTAAGTCAGCGGAATAGTATTAACGAGCAAAGCAGTAGAATAAGTCAATAATTAGTCAGCCAATAGAGTATTTTAATAAGGCATCTAAAAGTCGAATATTTCAGTAATGAATCCATCTGTGATGCACATTAATAATTTCCAGTAAGCCAGTGAAATATATTTAGAAAGTATATCAGTAGAGCAGCTCAATAATTAGGCAACCAGAAATGTATTTCAAATACTTGTCGACCAGTAGGGTAGATTCATGGATAGTCTTTCAGTGATGCTTTTTAATAATTTGTAGTAAGTCTACAGAAGTTGATGGACGAGTCAATCAGTAGAATAACTACATAATAGGTCAGCCGATGAAGTATTTCCAAAAGCCGTCGACCAGTAAAAGAGATTAATGAAAAGTCTTATCAATAGTGTATCTAAAAAATGAATTGACAATCAGCATAATATTATTAACAAGCTACATATATTATTAACAAGATCATAATATTATTAACAAGCGTATCAGTAGCGTAGGTCAATAATTGATCAGCCAGTAGAGTATTTTGATAAGTCGTCGATAAGTAGAATATTTTAACGATGAATATATTTTTGATGCATATAAATAATTGTGGTTGACTTAGTAGAATATATCTGAAAAGTTACTCAGTAGAGTACTCAATCATGAGTCAGCCAATTGAGTACTTTAAAAATTCGCCAACCAGTGGAGTAAATTAATAATAAGTTCTATGAGTAATGACTTTAATCAATAATTGTTAGTCAGCAGAATATTATCAACGAGGGAATCAGTAGAATTAATCAATAGTAAGTCAGACAGTAGAGTATTTGGATATGGCATTAACCGATAGAATATTTCAATTTTAAATATATCTGTGATGCATATAAATAATTTTTAGCGAGTCAGTAGAATATATGAATTTGTAAATTAAATCAGTAGAGTACTCAATAATTAGTCAGGCAGAAATTAATTTCAAAAAGTTGTTAACTAATAGAGTAGATCTGTGATAAGTCTTTCAGTGATGCATTTCAAGAATTTGTGGTAAGACTGTAGAATATGATAGACGAGAAAATCAGTAGAAAAACTCAATAATTAGTGAGCTTTTTGGGTGTTTCAAAAAATTGTTAACCAGAAGAATAGATTAATGATAAGTCTGATTGGGGATTCATTTTAATAATTTTTTTTGTAAGTTTGTAGATTATAATAGACATGTAAATCAGTAAAATAACTCAATAACTAGTCGGTCAATGAAATATTTCTAAAATTCTTCAACGATTGCAGTAGATTATTGGTAAGTCTTATCAGTAATGCATAAAAATAATTATTTCAAGTCAGTATAATTAGATAGACGAGTCAATCAGTGTAATTTATCAATCATTAGCCAGATATTATAGTATTTTATTAACATGTCAACAAGTAAAATATTTTAATGCTAAGTGCATTTTTGTTGCATTGCAAAAGTTGTTGGTTATCCGGTAAAATATGATTAAGAATAAAACAGTGGAACAACTGAATAATTAGTCAACTAATGGAGTTTATCGAAAAATTGTCAATCAGTAAAGTAAATTGATGATGAGTCTTATCAGTAACGCATTTTCATTATTTGTAGTACGTCAGTAAAATACAACTGACAAGTTAATTAGTAGAATTACTCAATAATTAGTCAGCCAGTGGAGTATTTCAATCAAGAGCCCACAAGTGAAATTTTTTAACGATTAATCTTTCTGGGGTGCATGTTAATAAGTTAAAATAAGTCAGTAGAATATAATTAAAAATTCAATCAGTAGAAAAACTTAATAATTAGTCAGCCAGTGACGTATTTCAATAACTTGACAACCACTAGAGTATATCAATGATAAGTTCCATCAGTGTTGCATATTGATAAAATTAGAAGTGAGTCAATAGAATATAATGTGCGAGGTAATCAGTAGAATAATCGAATAATTGGTCAGCCAGTGGAGTATTATAATGAGACATCAACGAATAGAATATTTCTATGATAAGTCTGTTTGTGATGCATAAAAAGTTTATTTCAAAATTCGCAGAAGATAGTGGATGAGTGGATCAGTATAATAACTCAATATTTAGTCGGCCAGAGAAGTATTTTAGTAGCTCGTGAACTAGAAGTGTAGAATAGTGATATATCTTATTAGTGATGCATGATAATAAATAAAATTCATGCATTTCAATAATCTAGTAAGTCAATAGAATATAAAGGACAAGTAAATCAGTAGTATAAGTCGATAACTAGTCAGCCGGTGGTGTATTTCAATTAGTCGTCAACAAGTTGAGTATTTCAATGATAAATTTTTTTGCGTTGCATAATAAAAAATTCATTCGAATGTAATTGGTAAGTTCATGAGTAGAATAACTAAGTAATCAATCAGCCAGTGGAGTATTTTAAAAACTTTTCAACCTGTAGAGTAGATCAATAATAAGGCGAATTTCAGTGATGCATTTTAATAATTGGTAGTATGTCAATATAACAGTACAATAGATTATTCAATCAGTAGAATGAGTCAATTATAGGTCATCCTGAAATCTAAACACAATCAATGAGTTTGTTCCCAAGAATTTCAGTAATATTTTGTATTATGTAATTATTTACAAATATATAAAATGAAGTTTTTATTAATTGATTCAAAAATCGTTTTGGATTTTCAGAGAATATTTAGACATTTCTGATTTCTAAATCTTCTGCATTCGAAAAAAGACATTTATTTTTCCATAACTAAATAACCCTCAATATTAATATCAAAATATTCTACCTTTAAATAAAAATTTGAAAACGTTTAGCAAAATATAAGAAAAAAAGAGCACTTGACCTCCCAAATCATCAACTTCCATTGTGAGAGCATTTACTCACCTGCGAAACAAAAGTCGGAATCAGTGATAAAAAAAAGGAGTGAAAAAAGCTGTTAAACGAACAAACGCGAAATATTGGTAGCACGTGAACAAAGTTTTGAACGGTAATAAACCCAGGCAATTTGATTAAAAGCGAAGCTAGTGGAAATCTCACAGAAATGAAATGATTGGAATTGAATAGGGCGCGGTAGCGACAAACGCTGAAATTAATAAACAAAGCGCGATCTTTTGAAATGGCGGAGAATCGATAAATGCGAACGCGGTTTCAATGATTTCTGGTGGCATCGCGCTCGCGATTGAAATTTGAGGGAAATACACCTGTGTTTGACGACCAGTTTCAAGCCGGTGTTGGCAAACGTGGATTTTCGTCGTTTTTAGCTCGATGTTTGCCCACCAAATTGATCACGCAAATTTTAGCCCTGTTGCAGCTATTCCGCGGAATCATACTTGATTAAGGAACGTATAAAATTTGGAAATCAGGAATTCAATTATCGCGATATGAATTTATTAACATGTTGAATACGCTTGGGAGGAATTTTAGGAGGAATTTTCGGGATGATGGAGAGTTCAAAGGAGGGATGAATTTTTGATATCTTTTGAATTCCAATATATTAGAAGCTGTTTAGTGGGTTTACTCTTGAAATAATTCACGTTTTTTGAATTTTTTTTCTATTATTAATGTAGGGTAATTTTTTTTTTAGAATCTTGACGTTTTTCATACTTTGAGAGGCTCGTTACTAATCATACGATTCTGCAATTTTTGGGATTTCTGAGTAATACAACTTTTGGACTGCCAAGTTGCACATTTTTTACATACGTATTTATTTTATTAAAATTTTATTTCCTTGATTTTTGAGTAACTGAGTTTCAAAATTTTCGTTCTAATACTTTGATTATTTTTTATGTTGGTGTAGGTGTATGAAAATTTTTCCCAGATTTTTAAGGGTTTCAATGTTGATTTCCAGAATTCAATTTTAAAAGATCAAAAGTTAGTTAAATTTTTATACTTTTTTGTGAATTTTTTTTTCTTGCATTCACTTGGGTGGAATAATTTTACAAACTTTTATTTTCTGCACTATCCTAAGGCCAAAGCAAACATTTGTCATTAAAATTCTCTTTTGGAATAAATTTTGCTTAAGCCAGGATTGTTCTTATTTTCAAGCTAGTGAAATAAATAATTATGAATTTTGTCAAACAATAAAACGATTTTTTAAGTCTTCTTGATTTATGTTCGTACTTTTTTCAAAATTTTAACTCACTTTTCGAACAAGCATAAAATATTTCTATTCATCATCTTCTCTGTATTATAACCAGTTATTTTTATGCTATATTTTATTATATTCCATATTTCATAAATTTCTTACTCATCATCACAATTTTGTCCTATATTTACAAGAAATGATGAAAAAATTTTCTTAAATTTCGATAGCTGTTTGAATCCCTCAAAATTCTTCTCTGCCTACACCCCTGCAGTATACCTTTAGGTGTATGAAAATTTTTCCCAGACGTAAATGCACCCTGCAATCGTTATGATTTGCTGGTCCATGATTGATATTATTTTCCGAGCGGCGCGTATAATCCGTTTCAGGCTATTGTTCAGAGCGAGGGGCTTGATGAGAACTTCACGTTGGGGGTGGCGGCGCTTTTGGCCGGGGATTTCGCGATGCTGCCGCCTGATACGAAATTGAATAAGGTCGCACCGCCCGGTTGGCTGAGCGGCGGCAAAAGCAAGGGCCCCCTGGGACTACCCACGAGCTTCATGCTGTACTTGAGGCTCCGATTTTTCCTGCCCTCGTTACGGGGCGTCAGGTACTTCTCGCTTTCTTTTCCATCGATTTGCAATTCACGTTTTTAACGAGTTTTTTCGTGGCTGCAAAAAAAATTGTATGAATCCTGCAATGGATCTTTATTAAACATCTTTCCAAAGGTCTTGGGTATGGATTTCTAAATTCACAAGTTTGGAATTCTGAAGAATCAATTTTATGAATAATTTTTTTTTATTTACCTTTATCCCTGAACCTATTTATAATTTGAGGAATTTGTGATTAGAAGAAATTCAATGTTTGGAATATTCACAGGTATTAAGAGATTCTTCAAAATTAATACAGAATTTTCTGACGAACATCTCGGTATTTTCAAATCCACTGACAGATTTTGAAGGAAAATTGAAAGAATTTTGAAAGTGTTGCAAAATTCAAAAGTGGGTGTGTTTTTTTACTCTTTTTCAGAAATTGGGTTTCGAAACATCTTTTGTACCTGCAAATCAGACGGTGCATATTGGAGCAACAACTTGTGTGTCCTTTGCCCCAACTCGTCAATCTGACAGGCTTGGCTTTGCAGGCGGAGTTTGGAAATTATTCTGCGAACGTGAGTAAATTTTGGTGACATGATGACGAAATTTGAATTGGGGATTCAAAATTTAGCAATGGAGGAATGTGGTGAAAATCGATGTGTAGGGAAATTGTGAATTGTAGAGGGAGTAAGAGCAAAAAAAATTAATTAAGCTGTAATTTGTAAAAATGAAAAGCTAAAGGTAAAAAGAGTTCAAAAAACACCGTTCAAAATACCATTGAAAAATAAATTAAGACATCTTTTTTATGTTCTACTTGACAATTTCCATTTTCCGACCAATTCCAACGTTGGAGTAAGTTAGTATTTTCATTTTCTCAATGTCTTTTGTATTCGTTGTTACATTAAATTATTCCAGAGGTGAATAATGCAAAACACAAATCTTGCTCATGAATAATACTCTGGAATCTCAGCTCGAAAATGTTTGTCAGAAACAATAGCGAAGAAACATTACGAATAATGAAAAAACTGAATTATAGCTTTACTTTTCACATTTTTAAATAAAGCACAACAGTGTTCCCCAATTCTTTGAATTTAGAATTAAAAGACTCATTGGAAAAATGTTTGTTTTTTTGATTGCTTTTCCAATTGATTTTTCTAACTGATTTGATGAATAATTAGATTTCCAATTGGTTTCCCCGTAATGTTTGTGTACTATTGAAAATTTTTTTACAAAAAAACTAACGTTGCAAATGCAATGGTGATCAGAATAAAAATGTGATGAGATTTCTAAAGAGAAAATTTATTGTGTTGTTATATAGAAAATTTTAATAGCACAATTTCATTAGATTTTCCAAGTTAGTTGCCAATTGATTAGCAAATTCGATAACTGGACTGTAAAATCAATTGAAAATCCAGTAGGATTACAAACTCTTTAAAAAATTGGAAATCCGATCGGTTTTCTGATTGGTTTTTTCAATTTGAAAACTTATCGGATTTCTGATTACATTTTTACAATCAGATTTCCGTTTGTTAATCTAGTTAAGTTTCTCCTATTACAACATTTTTTACATGAAAGTTTACAATACAAATACAATTAGTTTTTAAAATGAAAATATTATTAGTTTTATAACTAAAACACTTCCTGTTATTGTTACATAAGTTTTCTTGTAAAAATTTTCCAATAGGACAAACCAATTGGATTTTCTAGTAAAAATCCAATTTTTTTCAATTGGACAACTCAACTGGGAAACCAATCGGAAATCTGATTGGTACGTCGAATCGAAACTCACTGGACTTCTAATTAGATTTCAAATTGAATGTCCAATTGGTTTTTCACATAGCTTTGTCTTATTAGAACATTATTGGCAAAAAAACTTATGCTGCAAATACAATTAGTATTTAAAATGAAAATGCAGCAAGATTTTGAAATAGAAAGCTAGTTATATTTGTGATAGGTTTTTCTGTAAAAAATATTCCAAAAGCAGTAAAAGAAAGAACTATGTAGATTTCTGAATCACCAATTGATTTTGTAATTGAGAAGTCCTTGAAATTAATTAAAATTAATTAAAAACGAAAAAAATCAGGTTGCAATGAAAATTAGTTTTCCAAATAAAAATCCAATTAGATTTCTAAATAGGAAAAAAATTGTTTTTGTCACGTAAGTTTTTTTGAAAAAATTGACCTATCAAACCAATCGAATTTTCGAGTGAATATCCAATTGGTTTTCCGATTGGACATACCACTTGAAAAGTCAGTTAAAAAATGGCCAATTATTAGCTGGTTTTCAAATTGGTTTGCCCAAATGGAAAAATCATCAATTTTCTAGTTATATTTCCAATTAGATTGCCAATTGGTTTTCGAGTTAAGTTTGTGTTATTACAAAATTTTTTTAAAAAAAAGTTACGTCATAAATACCTACAGTTAGTCTTTCTAATTGAAATCTAGTTAAATTTCTAAAAAAAAATCATTGTATTTCTCAGATACGTTTTTTCGGAAAAAAATTTTCCAATAGAACAAACCAATTAAAATTCCCAACTGGAAAACTAATTGGAAAAATAGGCGTTTTTCCAATTGGTTTTCAGTTGTTTTCTGTAATCATAAAATGAAATAGATTTTGAAGTAGATTTCAAATTGGATTTCCAATAGATTTTCTAGTTGGTTTTGTCCTATTAGAAAACTTTTCACAAAAAAACTTACGTGGCAAATATAGAGTTTTCGAAATGAAAATTTTATTAGATATCGAAACAGAAAACTAATTCTACTCGTCACATAAGTTTTTTTGTAAAAAAATTTCTGATAAGGCAAATCAATTGGATTTCTAAGTATATACCAATTCGATTTTCTAACAGGAATACCCAACTGGAAAATTAATGGTAATAACGGCTGTTTTTCCAATTAATTTTAAATCTGTTTTCTAATTGACCTTTCAGTCATTTTGTCATATTGCAAATTTTTTTTACAAAAAACTTACGTCGCAAATACAAATATTCTTCTAAATAAAAATGTAATAAGATTTTTAGATATATCAGTAATTGTGTTCGTCCTATAAGTTGTTTTGGAAAAAAATATTCTAAAAGGACAAACCAGTTGGATTCCCAAGTGGATATCCAATGTATTTTCCAATTGGAAAACCCAACTGGAACACTAATTGGAAAAATAGCCGTTTTTTCAATTGGTTTTCAGTTGTTTTCGTAATCAGAAAGCAAATAGATTATGAATCAGATTTCAAATTGGATTTCCAATAAATTTTCTAGTTAGATTCGTCTAATTGGAAAATTTTTTGAAAAAAATCTTACGTTGAAAATACAGTGATTTTTCCAAATGAAAATTTATTGGATGTCTAAAACTAATTGTATTCGTCGCAAAAGTGTTTTTTTTTTTTAATATTACAATAGGACAATTATTGGATTTCTAAGTATATACCAAATCGATATTCTAACTGGACTACCCAAATGAAAAATTGATTGCAAAAAGGGCCTTTTTTTTCAAATAATTTGCAATCGTTTTTCTAATTGACTATTCAGTCGTTTTGTCATATTGCAAATTTTTTTTACAAAAACTTACGTCGCAAATACAAATATTCTTCTAAATAAAAATGTAATAAGATTTTGAAATATATCAGTAATTGTGTTCGTCCTGTAAGTTTTTTTGGAAAAAAATATTCTAAAAGGACAAACCAGTTGGATTCCCAAGTGGATATCCAATGTATTTTCCAATTGGAAAACTAATTAGAAATCCAATGAAATTTTTACAGTTTCTTTTCCAATTGGGAAAACAGTTGGAAAACTTTCAGAAGGTAACTTACCCCAGAATAATTCAAAATTCATCAGTTTCCCAAGTTGTCGTGCGTAATGAAATTGTTTTACCAGGAACATGGCTGTGGGGATTACTTCCTTTTGGAGCATTACGTGCCAGAGTCGCTTATCCTGAACACCGAGCGTTTCTGGCCGCAATCGCGACTCCCGAGCAGCATGAACGCCCTGAAAGTTCAGCTTCAGCAAGCTCACAGAGACAGGCGCGGCTTGGACGCAAGCAAAGCCGAGGAAATGTTCGTGATTTACGCCCAATCGCTCGCAGATTACGGATCCCATTATTACATCGCAACTGCCGATTCCAAGGAGCTCGCCAAAATCGTCGCCAAAATCGACAAAAGCGAGAAAAAAAAGGCCAACGGTAACATCGGGGCGGAAAATTTTTACTCGGAAAAACGTGGGTTTCTATTATTTTGGAGTAAACATCAGTAACGTTGAATATAAACAATTTCTTCAGTTTTCGTTATTTTTTTACATTTTTAACAAATTTTTTCTTTCGTCCCCAGCGAATGACTTGTACAGCAAAATCGAATCGGACTCGACATCGATGTACACGGACGAGCAAAAAATGATCCTCGCGAAAAATCGCATCGAGGATATTTACGCGATCCCGAAAAGCGCCGTGAAAATTTCCGCCCTTGACCCGGAAAATAATGTGAACAATAAGGCGAGTGTCGCGAAAACGCCGGGAAAATGTCAGAAAAACGAGAGCAACGTTTGGCTGGCCATTTACATGCAGGGCTTGAAGATTTTGGGAAGGGGCGAAAGGGCCCGCGAAAGGGCGGAAATCGCGTGTTTCCAGTGGAAGGATATTCAGACTTTGAGCTACAGCAAAAACGGGCTCGTAGTCTACTCGAGGATTAACGGGAAGCGCTGCAAGTTTAAGCTTCGCATGGATCAGCGGAAGTAAGTTCAACTTGGCGTTCATGGGTTTTTTTTGGGGGGGGGGGGGGGGCTGGGAAAGTTTGATGGAAATTGTGGTTTGGGTTGTTGGGGTGAGTTGACTTCGACGCGAAGGCGATTAATTTGATTTGCATTTTCCTGGGGGTCTTGGTTTTGGGGTCCCAGGGATTTGGGAATTTTCATTAAGGTTGTAGGTTTGTGATTAAGAATGGGAGTTTATTGGATTTTGTATTTTTTAGGTATGGTGGAGTCTGGAAAAAAAGAAATGTGAGGGTGTGTTTGGTTGTGGAGTTTTAGGTACTAGATTTAAAGATTTTTCATGTATGCATGAATTGATGATTTATTTTTCCAAGAATTTCTATAGGGACATTCGCTTTGTATTTAATGAACTCGAAATTCTGAGAAAAATGTGCGAGATTCTAGGATAATAACCAAATTTGCAGTTCTCAATAGAATTGTTATGAATTTTATGATAGTTTGTGAATTCTAAAGTATTATGAAATTTGCCCTTGTAATTTGGCAATTGGGCAAAATACATATTTGGTCTAGTAATTTTATACAACTCTTTAAAAAATTTTGGAATTTTTATAAAATTGTGCTTTTTTTATGAAGTCACTTTATGAAAACTTTATAAAATCTGTATGAAAAGACAGAATCTTGATAGGGTGGATTTTAAATTCGAATTTAGAAAAATGCCGTCATTTTGGAAAAATTTTATAAAGTTTTTATAAAGTGCCTATATAAAAAAGGGTAATTTTATAAAAAATACGTAAATTCTATATAGAGTTTTATAAAAACTTTAAAAAAATCCAAATTACTAAGGTTTACACATAAAATTCGATGGTTTATTTGACATTGTTTAGTTTGTTTGTTTTTTTTTTTTTTCGGAGGTTTTTAGTTGTTTGAATCATAAGATTTCATAATTTCGTATAATGTATTTTTGGGAATTTTAACAGAGGAAATCGTACGTCCTTTATGAAGTCGAATTTCTGGAAAAAATACAGCAAAATTTTTGATTTGTAGGATTTTTTTATAAGTAAACTGCTATTTAAAGATTTAACAAAATTCAAACCTTGTGAATTCAGGGAAAGTTGTTAGAATTCTAGTATTTTCTACAAAATATTGAATTTTCAAGACTCCTTCTACATTTTTACCATTGTTGAAACTGAAAAAGTGTCTATATTATGTAAGTAAATGAACTAATTTTTTAGATTCATCGAAAATTGTGAAATATAAATAAGAATAATATCAAACTCAAAAAGTTTTAAAGTATTTGAGAAAAAAGTGATATTATACCGACTTTTCCATCTACCAAGTTTCTTTTTTGAATTTAGTCATGCTACTACACTGTCAAAAAAAGTTTGAAATTTCAAACATCTTTTATAGATTTTCTCTAAAAATCGTGTTTAAAATTTCATGGACACGCGTGTCTGAAAAGAAATTTATATCAAATTTATTGTTTTCATATTAGATATATTAATGTCGATATTTTTTATTATTATTAATTTCATTTTTAGACACTACATGTTTGAATACTTTAAAATATCTTTTACATATAATCAAATGTAAAGTATAACTTTTCTTCTAAAATTTATATTCCATTCCATAGAAATTTTTTGTCTCAAACAAAAAGCTGTTGATAAATTAGGAAAAATCTGCCACAAAAAAATTTATTATGTCGAAATCCCCTTGAATTCGAAAAAGTTCGAGTACACATTTTTAATTAAAAGTCATTTAAAAGTAAAATAAATTTAATGTCTGCTTTGTATAAAATATACACTTCGATTTCATAGAAGATTTATAATTTTTATAGAAAGTGTCTATTTTTTTCATATTTGCGTCCATAACTTTAATAGAAAATTTAATAGACAGTATGGGAAATCTGCTTCAAAGACAGTCTCTTGAATTTGAAAGAGAAATTTCTGAGAGTGTAGCTTTTTTTTGTTATTCATACTCTATACGTTTTTTAAAATTTCGAACTCGGTGTTAATCTATATAATCGATATTTTATAGCACAACTTATTATCTAAATGATTAATGTAAAAATATTCAGATTTTTTATTGTAAATGAGAAAAAAAGAAAGATTCATCACGAAATCACGAAAATGGGGAGGAATTTGAAAATTCATTTGATTTGTAGGTTCGTACTTGAAAAAAAGTTTTTTCTCAATTTCATTCTATTTTATGAGTTTTGAAGGTATAGTTTATTTTATATAAAAAAAGTTGGATAGTATGTTTGGTTATAAGTAGTTTTTTTTGTTGGTGTTTCTCAAGAGTTTGGGGGAATTTAGAGTACTGGATTTTTTGATTTTTCATTTACAGATGAATTCATGACGTATTTTCATAAATTGTAAAGAAAATTGTTTTCTTCTTTATAAATAGAAATACTGTCAGTAATCTATGAAAATTTTCAAATCGTAGAATTTCGTGAGAAACGAACAGCATTTTTATAGAGCTTTCAAACTTTAAAGTTCTGTTTATAGGATGTATTCATTTTAATGTACTACTTTTTTATAAAAAGTTCTATAGAAAGTAAGTAACTTGTTACAAATTTTTCTCATTTCATGAATCTACGAAAAGTCTACAATATTTCAGACATATCATTGGTTTTTCAAGATCATTTAAAATTGCTGAGTTTGTATAAAAATGTCATCAAACTTGAAAGGCCTTAGTGTATATCGAAAAATTGTAATATTGATTAAAATTTTTTGTTTTTCAAGTCTTAATTGAACACATGGTTTCTACGAGTTTTTTTAAGTTTCTCCAACTATATTTTTTCCTTCAACTTAAAGGTTTGGATTTACTCAATTAAATCGATAATAAACAAAATTATTTGTTTTGTTTTATGGCACGAATTTAAAAAATTCACAACTTATTTTATTTCTTTATGAAAAAAAAAGTGTGTGAGAATTTCACAACAATATCACGAAAAAAAAAGACATCCTATCTTGCGCACTCGAAATAGACGCAACATAATTTTTTATTCAATCTTCGACAAATTAAATAATTGTTGATGATAGTAATAATTTCACAAATAACTCTGTATTTTTTCAAAATTACTGGAGTAAAATTGTAGATTTCCTTTTTATTTTACAGAAGTTACTTTGCCTTCAAACTCACATCTCTGCATCACCAATTTTATTTGAGGTTGAAATCTGAGTTGAATTGTCTGCAAAGTCTAGCCAAAGGCGAGTACATGTATTTCTAAACAGTTTTTCTGAGCTATATATACGTAATAAATAAATTTCTTTTTTTTGATGCTTCAAAGTATAAACTTAATAATCTACATTAAAACGAACGAATTAGTGAATTCAGAAGTTTTTATTTTCAATTTTTAGAACAAAAAGTAAGGTATTATAATTTATCATACGATCTCATTCTTAAAATCTGTTTTCTATGTAGTTGAAAAACAAAGAAATGAATAAATAATTAAATCAAAAAGAAAAATCCTGTCAGTTTTTAAATCAGTATTCAGAATCCTGGTTATTTTTTTAATAAAAACCACCGAGAGTCATGATTTTTAAAAATTAACGAAATTTCTGAAAATTTACAGATTTCGGAGTTCCTTTGATCATCGAACCAAACTCGCCTCCGCCGAAAATCAAATCCGATGGTGGAAAATCAAAAATTTTTATAGCAAACGCCATGAAAAAACACCAAAAAATTCCTAGCATTCCCATGCAATTGGAGGAATTCCAAAACAAAGAAAACGAAAATCCGCAAAAAGTTTCCGTTCCAACGCAACAGGTGAGAAAAACGAAAATTTCCGTTACTATACTTTATGTTAAATTTATTGACAAGAAGAAAAAAACAGTAGAAAATTCAAAAAAAAAGTATTTGATGTTCTGTATTTTTTGTTTGAATTTTTGAACACAGATCATGAATTTCGTGTTTCACAGTAATAAGTGTATGAGAAAGAAGAAAAAAAGATAATTTTACTAGAAATTCAATAGAACCTTTGAAATTCATAAAATTTTCTTTTTCCAGGGAAGGGGGAAGAAAGGAATATTACTCTATCTGAAATAACATATTTTATCGTTTTAAAATGAAAATAAAAAAAAATAAAATCCTCTTTAAGAAAGTATAGTATAGCTTCACACTTTTCGGAATGTTGTTCACTTCTTGAAATTTTCACAATGTTCAGAATCTTTAAAACTCATTCTTTCATTCTGAAAAAAAAATTGAACAAATTGATTTGTTCAGATAAAAACTTGTCATATTTTATTTATTGACGATTAATTTCCGAAATTCTTTCATTTTTACATTTTGAAAAAAAAAAAAACAATATTTCATATTATTCTTTCGATATTAATGTAAATTTCGACAAACTCTGCAATTACTCTGAATTCAATCGTAATGAAGTACTTTCAAAAATCCAGGAAAATTTTTCTTCATCGATTTTTCTTTTTCAAGGTCAACGAGGAAGAAAGTGCTCCCGAAGAAGACGTGCTTTACGCCCAAGTGAACGCCCGTTTGGAGCCAGAGGGCGCTTCGCGTGATACCGAAGACGAGTCCGATCGAAACGGGCCCAAAAACGTCCCTTTCAACGCCAAGGCCCCGAAAATTATCGACAGCGATAGCAAAATTTACGGCTACGCCAGCGCTACCTACGCGTACTCGACGCCGAAAGCCCTTTTCAAGGGCAACGCCGAAAGCGATCCTGAAGCTCTCTACGCTGCCATAAACAAGTCAGGGCTGCCCAAAACTTTTCCGGTGCCAGAGGAAATTTGGGACACATCGGAAAATAAAAAAACTGCCATTTTACAGACGGTAAGATTCTTGAAAACCGAGATAAACGTTTTTTTTTTTGCGATTTCTTTTGGTATTTTTTCTGTTGTAATTTTACCATTATCATGAAAATTTTTTATATGAACCATCATGAAATAATCAATTAAGAATTATTTTTACTGAATGTTAACAGTTATTTATGATATTATTCGTGATTTTTTTCATGTAAAACTCATTTGTTGCAGAGTAATGTATTTTTACCTACGAAAATCATGACAAATGTAACGTTTCTTCAATTTTATTATAACCGAAACATTTCTGGGAGTTGTAACTTCAAAATTTGATGATAGTTATGCAGGACATATGACTTTGATATTCAAGATGCTGTTTATTATTTGTCTTTGTTAATTAGTTGTCTTAATGAAAATATAAATAGATTCCTCAATAGAAAAGTAATGGTTATTGTGATATAAGTTTTTTAAGAACATTTCTCAATAGGACAAACCAATTGGGTACTCAAGTGAATGTCTAATTAATTGTCCAATTGGACAACCATCTGGAAGCTGAATGATTTTCCAATTGGACAACTAACTGGAAAAAATGAAAATTTTACGAATTTTTTTTTGTAACTGGTTTGTCTAATAGGAAAATCTATTGGATTCCCAACCTGTTTTCCAGTTGTGTTTGTCTTATTGGACATAAAAAACCTACGTCACAAGTACAATTTGTTTTCAAAATGAAAATATATTTAGATTTCGCAATAGAAATCTAATTTTTTTTGTGACGTAACTTATTTTGTGAAAATCTTTCAATAGGAAAAACTAATTTGATTTTCAAGTAGATTTTCAATTGGTTTTCTAATTGGACAACACAATTGGAAAACCAACTGGAAACATAACATTTTGATCAATTGGTTTGGCCCATGAGGAAATAAATTGGATTCCTAATTGGTTTTCCAGTTGTGTCTGTCCAACTGGAAAAAAACTTACGTCACAACTATAATATAAGTTTTCTAAATGAAAATATAGCTAGATATCTCAAAAGAAAACCAATTGTTATTGTAACATAAGTTCTTTTGTGAACATTTTCCAATAGAATAAACCAATTGGAATTTCAGGTAGACGTCTAATTGTTTTTCCAATAGGACCATTATCTGAAAACTGAATGATTTTCCAATTTGACAAACCAATTGGAAAACTAACTGGAAAAATGAATTTTTTTAAAATTTTATTCGTAATCGGTTTGTCTAATTGGAAAATCAATTGGATTTTCAAATAGTTTTTCAGTTGTGTTTGTCTTAATAAAAATTTAAAAAATAAAACTTACACCATAAATACAATTAATTTCTAAATGAGAATATATTGGGATGTCTTGATAGAAAACTAATTATTATTGTGGCATGAGTTTTTTTCTGAAAATTTTTCAATAGGATAAACCAATTGGATTTTCAAGTAGATGTCTAATTAATTGCCCAATTGGACAACCATCTGGAGACTGAATGATTTTCCAATTGGACAAGCTAATCGGACAAATAACTGGAAAAAATGAAATTTTTCCCAATTTTTTTTGTAAGTGGTTGGTCTTATTGGAAAATCTATTGGATTTCCAATCTGTTTTCCAGTTGTGTTTGTCTTATTAGACATAAAAAAGCCTACGCCACAAATACAATTAGTTTTCAAAATGAAAATATATTAGACTTCTCAATAGAAATCTAATTTTTTTTGTGACAACTTTTTTGTCGAAAATTTTCAATAGGAAAAACTAATTTGATTTTCAAGTGGATTTTTAATTGATTTGACAATTTGAAAAATCAATCGGAAAACTAACTGGAAAAATGACTTTTTTCAATTTTATTTGTAATCGGTTTGTCTAATTAGGGAATCAATTGAATTTCCAATTAGTTTTTCAGTTGGGTTTGTACTATGAAAAATTAAAAAAATAGAACTTACGTCATAAATACACCTATTTTCTAAATGAAAATATATTGGCATGTCTCAGTAGAAGACTAATTATTATTGTCTCATGAGTTATTTTGTGAAAATTTTTCAACAGAATAAAACAATTGTATTTTCAAGTGGATGTCCAAATAATCCTCTAATTAGACAACCATTTGGTCTCTGAATGATTTTCCAATTGGAAAACTAACTGGGAAAATAGAATTTTTCCAATTTTTTTCCTAATTGGTTTGTTTATTTGGAAAATCAATTGGATTTCCAATTTGTTTTTCACTTGAGTTTGTTCTATTGAAAATTCAAAAAAAACTTCACAAGTACAATTAGTTTTCCTAATGAAATTATCATTAGGTTACTCAATAGAAAATAAATTGTTATTATGAATTAATTTTTTTTTTTTGTAAAAATTTTCCAATAGGACAAACCAATTGAATTTCCAAGTAGATATAGAATTAACTTTCTAACTGGACAACCTAATTGGAAAATTTTTCAGTTTTCCGATTAGAAAGCCAGTTTGAAAATCAATTTGAAATTCTCAGCAACATAATTCAAAACGTACTTAGATTTTCAGCTGGAAATCAAATTGATTTTTCAACCATTCAAACAAATTAGAAAACCTGCCATTTTGCCAATTGGCAAACTCATTGCAAATATTTAGCAGAGTATAAATACAAAAACTAATAATCATCAAGGGCTTTTTTTTTAAAACCCTTCAAAATTGTTTCTTTCAGAACCAATTGTTCTAAAATTGTTTGGTCAATAAAAAATAGGATCTGCAAACAAATTTTCGTTTGTTTTACACTGTTCTTCTTGAAAAACCTGCAATTCCATTGGAGTTACCATTACATTATATCATCCGAAGATGCTTTGAATTGTAAACTGTTTCAGACAAAAACCTCGAGTCTGCCAAACTATGGCACGCCAAAGCAGAGTCGTGGTTATCGGACGCCGAGTTTGCCACGTCGACTGGGGGTGAAAATGGGGACGAGGGCAATCTACAGCAGCCTCCTGCAGCGCGATCCCGGGCTTGCCGACGACACGGAATCCGCGTCCTTGAAATCCGACACGGCCTCGTCGATCCCTTCGACCTCCGCCAGATCAGCCAGTTCGCCGATGCCCGAAGCCTACGTTCTCAGTAATTATCACCATTTGTCAATATTTCACTCACCACTGCTTCATCAGAAATAAATGCATATTATTTTTTAGTGGATTTTACTGTCGAAAAAAAGGACAAACGAACAAGAGATTGTTTATTTTTTTTTTTTAAATAAGATCCTTATTCATTTAGAAATTATATCACTGGTTCATAAATTTTTGTATGATTGCTGTTACTTCGAAAAAAGAAAAAACGAAAGATTGCTTGGTTTTTAATAAGGTATAGATTTATTTAGAAATTAGAACTATACTACAGGCAGACAAAATTTTCGGGGGGTGTTTTTCGAAAAAATATGTTATAAACGTAAATTTGTAGGATTTTTAAATATAATATGATAAAAATTTTTATACAGCTTTCTAAAATTCGATACTCTGGAAATGGAAATCCTGAAAGATTTTCGGTATTTTATGGACTTACAGAATTTTGGTATGTAAGATATTTTTATAGAATTCTGTAACGTTTTCGGGCATTTTTAATTTTTGAAGATTCTTAGGATTTGATACTATTGTATAACAAATTACAACGATCTTGAGTATTTTAAATAATTTTGTAAAAATAGTGTCTTTCACTAAGATTTTCAATACTTTTTGGAATTTTTTTATATTTTTGTTCTAATCAAACTTTTTTCAGAAGATTATACTGTGTTTATGAATTTCTTTATAGATTTTTAATTGTATGTTCTAGAACTCAAAGTTTACTAAATTTTTCAGAAAAACATTTTTACATACTGTTTGGGTATTTAATGATTCCCAGTATCACTCGCGTTTATAATGTATTGATATTAGTAGCTGAGTATGTTAAGTGAAAAAATCGTATCAATTCATCAAAGATTTGTTTCTTGCGTTTTTTTTTATTATTTCTGGAACCTGTAATATTTTTCAGTATATTTCACGCTTTCTGGTGATTTCGTATATAAATTTCTTGTATTCCTGTATTTGTTATTATTTATAGAATTTTGTAGCTTTTTCTTGTATTTTTAGAAATTGTGGGTGTTTTTTTAGATTTTCTGGAAGTATGTATATGTAGATTTCTCGAATTCGATATGTTAGAATTCAAATTTTAGCCGATTTTCAGTAATTTTATAGATGTTTAGGAAAACTACATATATCGATTTTCAGTGTTTACAGATTTCTTATACTTCAGTATTTATTTTAGTATTTTGAAGATTTCTTAGCTATTTCTTGTATTTTCATAGATAATGTGTATTTTTTTACCACATTTAGTACCCACGTTTTCAGAATTCGAGTTTGTAGAATTCAAATTTAAATCAATTTTACATAATTTCATAAATTTTTGGGGAAATCACACCATCATAGTTTTTACGTGAGATATTTTATCATTTTGATAGCATTTGTACGATTCTATAACTTTTTTGGATTTTTATAGATTTTTAGTATTCATACAGATGGATAGGTATGTAAATTTTTTTTTAAATTTGATGATCTAGAATATCAAGTTGATTATTTTTCGGATTTTTTAGAAAACAATAATTTGACAGAACACTTGCTCTAATTATTGGTATTTCTTCAGAGTTTGTAGAATTTGAAAGATATTCTGGTATTTTCCCAGATTTCTACTGTAGGTTTCTACAATTCAATGCTTCAGGGTTCGAATTTTTCTAGATTTTTAAAACTTTCGTGAATTCTAATGTATCTGTATGATTTCATTAGGTTCGAACAATTTTTCAAATTTTTGTTTTCTTGCATTATACTCACCAAACATTCATTATTAGAATTTGGTTCAAGAAAAAACTCTTTTCGAGCCAAAATCATCATTATATTTGTGTTATTACAATTGAGAGTTATGAATATTGTTAACTTTGGGTACTTACATAAAACCATTTGTTATTTTCTCAAGATTTCGGTGAGTGCTTTTATGATGATTTCTACTCATTTCATTTTCCTGTATTATTCTTTATAATTTGTATTTTTCTGATTTATTCTTATAATTTTTATTATTTAACATGGAATATCAATTTTATTGCAATTTCGGGAGGGGTTTGAATCCCCAAACCCCCCTCTGTCTAAGCACTTGTTTTACTAGTTTTTCTATAATTGCAATTACCTCGAAAAAAAGAATAAACGAAGGATTGTTCATTTTTTTCAATAAAATCTTAATTTATTTAGAAATTATAACAATACAAATTTTTCTATAAATGCTATTACCTCGAAAAAAAGAAGTAATAGAATATATTTTGTAATAATGATTAGACTTATGAAAAAACTGTTTTGTGTGTAATTTGGGCATTGTGTTTTTTTTTTTCAAGATGCAGAAATCCGAGCGAACAATGAAACCTTCAGGATAACGGATGACGAAACGATGTCGTCTTCTCTGGCGGCGAGATTGGAAGAGTTGTCTTTTGCTGAAGAGAGAATTTTGCATACGATAAAACTCGAGCGTGGTCATGGAGGCAGCATTGGTCTTCAGGTCACCGAAGGCAATGACGGTGGAGTTTACGTGCAAGCTATTTCGGTTGGTGGTTCAGCAGACATGGCTGGAAATGTTAACAAAGGTAAAGAAAATCAATTTTTAATAAAATTTTTATCGAAATACGCGAACGAAACAATAAATAAGGTTTTTTTTTTTGATTAATTGTAGAAAATGAATTCATGTCTTGTTAAGTCTTCAAAAATGCTTTTTCTCATACTTTGATGTCTTTGGTAACAGTGTACATCAAATTTAATTCTTAATTTTTTAAATATAATGTTTTAGAAATCTGGTATGTAGTAGTATTTGGAATATATAAATGTAAAGTACATTCATAGAAAATTTTAATTTTTATTCACTTCAAGACATGAATATGTGATTATGTAACTTGAAAATCAGTTCATATTTCGATCTACGTTTTTCAATATTGAAGGTTCTATATTCACCTCGTTTGAAATGAAAGGTTTTATGATTTGGAAGTAAATTGTGAATGATTTTACCTTTTCCTAGTTAGAAACGTCACTTTACAGCAAGCACTTTTCCAGTTAAAAAAAAATGTTTCTTTTACAAAAACAGCAATGATAAATTTTAAAAAACTTACATATTTCGACGATGTAAAGATTGTCACGAATGTTTCGGCAGTACAAAAAAAATGACAGCCCTAGAAGTTTAAGCTTTTTTGATAGCTTGAAAAATTTATGAAACCTAGTCAATTTCACAGCTATTTAGTTAGTTTCAATATTGTAGATTATTTTTACAGTTTTTGAACAGTTTTTCCAGTCCCAGACTTCACACACTTGAATTACGAAAATAACAACAGAGAACGATAAAGTCTTTCACAGTTTTTACAGTTTTTGCAGTTTTTTTTATAGTTCTAATAATATGTCAGTTTGCCAATTATGTTTTAACTGTAAAAAAATAACGGTAGCTTCTAGTAGCCTAGATATATTCGGCAGCTTGGACAATCTATCATTTTTTTTTGCCACTTTTACAGCACTACAGTTCATTAGTTATAGCTTATTGACTATTTTTAGTTTTTGAATGATTTTCATTGTTTTAGATTTAAAGTAGTTTGATTAAAAGTGCAAAACAAAAAAAAATGAAAAATCTTCGATAGTTTTCAAGGCTTCAAGCACTTTATGAATTTGATTTTATTGTAACAATAATCTACAGGCTTTTAAATATTTTTAAAAATAATGATATCCTGAGAAATTAGGACATTTTTGACAGCTTAGACAATTAATAAAAATGTTGTTAATTCCACAGCTGTACAGTTTGTTTGGACCAACATTGTAGACTTTTTTTACAGTTTTTGAACAGTTTTCATAGTCCCAGACTTTCAAAACTTGAATCACAATAAGAAAAAAAAAAGAACTATAAATGTTTTCTCAGTGTTTACGGTTTTTGCAGTTTTTTTCATAGTTCTAATAATCTGTCGGTTTTCAAATATTTTTTACTGTAAAAAAAATAATGGTAGAGTCTAGTAGCTTAGAAATTTGTTTTGACATAGATTTGTTAGTTATAACATTATTGAGTGTTTCTACAGTTTTTGAACAGTTTTCATAGTTTGAAAATTCAAAAAGTTGAATTGATTTATGAGCAATAAATAACACTGAAAAACCTTCGGTAGTTTTCTGGTTTTGAGCTCTTTATACAGTTGATTTTACCGTTACAATTATCTGCAGGATTTCGAAGACAGTTGATAAAAATTTTGCCAATTTTACAATTGTACAGTTTGTTTCAACATTGTAGACTATTTTTACAGTTTTTGAACGTTTTTCATAGTCCTAGACTTCCAACAGTTGAATTACAAAAATAACAACAAGGAACTATAAAAAGTCTCTGATAGTTTGTACAGTCTGTACAATTTTTGCAGTTGTTGTTTATAATTTCAATAATTTTTTGACTTTTTGATTATATTTGCCTGTAAAAAATAACGATACATCTTTAGTAGTTTGAAAATTGTTTATCAATTTTTCGCCACTTTTACAACTTTAGAGTTTGTGAAAGCATTATCGACTATTTTTGCAGTTTTTGAATATTCATAAATTTTTAAAACATTGATGAAGAATGATGTTTTAAAAAGTTTCTGAATTTTAATTAGTTGCTCTTGTAGATGTTAAAATTTGTAAACTTGTTAATTATTTTTGACTGTAAAAAAATAATGACAACTCTAAAAGTTGAGTCATTTTTAACCAGTTATGTCAATATTTCAGTTGTTCAGTTTGTTAGTTATAATGTTTTTAATTATTTTTACAGTTTTTGAACTGTTTTCATGGTTTTAAAATTCTAGCAGTTGAATTACAAAATAAGCAATAAGTAACAATGAAAAAACCTTGACAATTTTGATGGTTACAACAATCTACAGGCTTTTAAATATTTTAATAAATAATGATAGCCCCAAAAATTACGACATTTTTGACAGCTTGGACAGTTTATGAAAATTCTGTCAATTTTACAGCTATGTACTTTCTTAGTTTCAACATTGTTGGCCTTTTTTCCAGTTTTTTCTCTGTGTACATAATCTCATAATCTCAACAGTCTAATTAAGAAAATAGCAATAAAAAACAGTGAAAAGTCTTTGACAGTTTGTACAGTTCTTTACAGTTTATATAGTTGCAGTTACAGTTTTGACAATCTAGAGATGTCGAAAAATTGACTTTTTTTTCATATTACGTTTCTTCTTCGATTGAAAATTATAAAATTTCATTACCAGAAATTATCGTATTTGCAATCATAGTACATGTAGTCAAATGAGGAAAATTTTGAGATTCTAATTGTAAAAATGAGAAACTTGAAAACTAAGATCAATAAATTTCAAGTACAAGGTAGATTTTCTCAATTAATAGTCTTCATAGTTTTAGTAATTTGGTAATTGGAAAAATTCGTAGTTTAGTAGTTAATTTAGTTAATTTTTAAAATTCATGGTTAAGTAATTTGAAAATTCATATTTTGTTTCTCCAGTACAGTCTCTATAGCCAGAAAAAATGCAAATCTTTCAAAAAAAGACCTGATAGAACTCCAACTTTTGGATATAATAAAGTGCGATGTGTTTTTCTTTTCAATTAAGGTGACCGCATCGTAGCAATAAATGGAAAAAGCTTGCTCAACCTTCGGTACGAGGAGGCTCTGAAACTGCTTCAGAGCACCTCGGAAACCGTGGAATTGGTCCTCTCGCAAATCGAAGGCAAAAGGAACGGAAGCACCCAAGGGAATCGCGACCGGGAACCTCTGGAAAATAACTATTTAAAGTAAGGACGCCCTGTTTTCGATGCTGCGAGTAAACTTTTCCCCTATTTTCCGATATTTTATCTTCGAACCCGCAGACTTTCGAATCCGCAATTCCCACGTGATCTCGTGGCTTGTGAACTTTCGGGTATTTCTTTGAAATAGAATTAGAGGGAAAAAACAAACAAACAAATAGTATTGAGTTGCTGAGTCGAATTGGGAGTCGAAGGAAATAAAAAGGATTTTCTCAATTTGGAAGAAAGATGATCAAAATGATTAGAGAATTTTTTATTAAAATTGAGGAGTAATCGAGTTTATTGTGACGTGAAAAATTTTTTATCGAAATTAAATAAATAGTTTTCGGGTGGCTGTATAACGTAGGCAGATAATGAGTAATTTTTCTGGTCCTACAATATGATTTGCAAGAACAATGGAAATTTTTGTTTTTATATTATAAATAATTTATTATGTGTTCAGGGAATATCACGTTGATTCAAAATATATATAATGATGGTTTTTTTTTGTTTCTTTATAGTTTGGGCAATTTTTCAAAAAATTTCTAAAGTTTTAAACAGTTTGTATGTTCCATACTAGAAAAATTCTGAGTGAATTGAGAAAATATTGCAAATTCAAAAAAATATCAACACTTCTAGAATATTTTACAATTTTCGCAATTTTAAGAAATGTTATTATATTTTCCAGATTCTGAAATCTTTTGAGAATTATACTTATGTAGCAATTTGTTTTTTTTTCCACTCGTTAGAGGATAACTTTCACTGATTAGAAATAATTAGTTTCAATCTTCATATACGTGCAATTATCAAGTACTTTGGATATTGAATTTCAACTATCAATGTCATTAATGTTTCATGCTTCCAGAACATTCTAGAACCAATATTCCGAAATCAATAGGTTTTGTGTATAAAATAATAATCTGAATATCTTTTTTCTACATATTTTCTAAGCTAATTTCGTCATGGATTTCAACATCTATTGTAATACTAATGTATACTAATGCAAAACAACAACTTTTTTTACTCTAAACTTGTAATTTTGCAATCTTATTAAAATATACCAATCAATACCAATTTTTTTTTATAAAAGTGTGCTACACTAAACTTCAAATAATGTGTTATGTTCTTGACATTTTTGAAAACCGAAAAATTTTTTTTATAATTTAATAAATTTTTTTACATAAAATAGTATAATAAAATATAATAAAATAGTATAATTTTTTATTGAAAATAATCATTCAAATATCTTTCTTTTACATATTTTCTAAGTTAATTTCATCATCGATTTCAACAGGTATTGAAATACTATTGTATACTTATGCAAAACAACAACTTTTTTAACTCAAAACTCGTAATTTTGCATTCCAATTAAAATATACCAATTAATACCTAATATTTATTATAATAATGTACTACACTAAACTTCAAATAATGTGTTATGTTCTTGACCTTTCTGAAAACCAAAAAAATTTTTTATTCTAATCAATAAAATTTTGTATATAAAAGAATATAAAATACAATAAAATATAATAAAGTATGATAAAATAATATAATTTCGCAGGGAAAATAATAATTTCATTAAAATGTACCAATCAGTACCATAATTAATCAGTACAATAATTATTATAAAAAGTACTACACTAAACTTCAAATAATGGGTTATATTCTTGACATTTTTGAAAACCAAAAAAATTTTTAACTGGACATAAAACGTCCGTGATTTGGAAAATTGAATGAAAATCTACAAGTTTTAAAAATAAAAAAAGCACTGAATATTCTGTATATTGTTTATAGTTCTAGAAAAATATCGAATAGATCGTGCGGAAGACGTCAAAAAATTCGGAAATTACAGTGGATTTCTTACAATTTTTGAGGAATTGAAACAGACGCTAGGAAACCTGTCAAATATAGAATATTTTAAAACTTTCCGCACTCTTCAAACTGTTAATTAGTGCTGCGGAATTCTCGCGGGCCAAAGAAAAGTCTGAAAAAGTCGGTATTTTTATTCTCATGAATTGTTGTCGATTCTTTTCAAGTTTCCATCTCAGTGAGACCTAAAATTTACGAACGGCCGGTTAGCAGTCTGAAGTTATCAATATCTGATACCATTTAAAACTCAGAAAACAGAAAATTAGTAAAACTCGAGCTGCAGAATTATTTTGAGACCAACATAAGTCTGGAGAAGTCAGTATCTCAATTTTGATAAATTGTTGTCATTAATTCTTAACTTGCAATCTCAGTCAGACAAGGAGTTCGCAAACGGCCGACCAGCAGTCGAAAATGATATGTCTCTCATAGAATTAAAAAAAAAGAAAATGTCAAACTAATTTTAAGTTGAAAAAAATAAAAAATGTTTTATTGTTCCTATAATTTTGGTAATTGTCGAAAGCTTCAGAATCTTCGTAGATTCCAGAAAAATATAATGAACTTAGTTAAAAAGTACAATATTTTGAAATTTTGCGTATACTA
Organism: Platygaster robiniae; assembly: GCA_028476575.1. Taxonomy (NCBI): domain Eukaryota; kingdom Metazoa; phylum Arthropoda; class Insecta; order Hymenoptera; family Platygastridae; genus Platygaster; species Platygaster robiniae. Next base: position 2,942,849 of record CM052022.1, read on the forward strand.
AAAATCTAGTAAATTAAAAAAAAAAAAACGTTTTAACCTGCCTAGATCGTTGAAAATTCTCAGATTTTTGATAAAAACTTGTGAATTCCAGAAATTTTAGAACATTTTAACGATTGTTTATAGTTAAAAAAAATTAGTAGAATTCCAGAAAAAGGTGATAAATTTTGTACACTGTGGAAAACATTCAGAATTTCGTGTTTATATCTTTCGATATCAAGAAGGATGACTTAGTTTACATTCGATAAATCGAAAATCAATTTTATTCTTGAGTATTTTGATTGTTTATGTAAAAAGTATCCTAAATCCAGATTAAAATCTTGTGTTCCAGCAATTTGAGGTTCGACGCGTCTTCGGAAACCTCGAGCGTGGTGACGAAATGGGCTCCGCAGAGGGCCCTCGACGTCGCCTCGGTTCAAAACACCTCGAGCGCCTACAGCAGCGCCGCCTCCAGCGCCATGGGAAACCACATCGCCAACAATTTGTATTTAACGGACATTGCCGAAACTAACGCACTCAATTCGGCAAGTATGCTGCTCAGCCTCGAAGATTTCGATGTCAGCGGGACGAGCAGACAAGTTTTCATATAAATAAGGTAAAAAACATAATTTCTCTTCTAACAATCCAAACATACCAAAAAAAAAAAATACCAAAGCTAAATAGGATCATTACTAGTTGGCAATAACGTACTTCAGCAGTCGTGAAACTTTTTTTTTCTTCCAAATAATTACGTAGAAAATTAGTCCTGGGCCAAAAAAGTCCCCCCAATGACTTACGACAAAAGAGGTCGCACTGTATTCGCGTCACGCGCCGAACGGCGAAATAATTGATCCCGCGCCTTTTTCGCATGGGAAAACACGTTGTTTTCTTGCACCCCTTTACTTCCGCCTCGTTACTTTTTCCACTGGGAAAATTTTGCTTCCATCAGAAAAGTTTTTCACTGAGATTCCTCCTTTTACTGGATAGAAGTTGAGGGAATACTGAGGAATGTCGGTGAGGGAGGGAATTCGATGTTTAGGGGGCTCTGCCCTGATGACCCCCTTAGAGGGCTTCGCCCCTGGACCCTACTACCACGTTTTATCCCTGTTTTTTGAGAAAATTTGATGAATAATGGAAGATCTATGAGTTTATAATCATATTTATGCATATTTGAAGAATTCGAAACAAAATTTAGATAGAAATGAAGTTCTGCAGAAGGTTATATTAAATTTCGTTCATGATGGTGTAAAAAACACTATCTATAATTTAAGTGGCTATTTTATTCAGTGTTATTAAAGTTTCTTGACTAATTTTTTTAGAAATAAATATTGTTTGCAGGGGCGGCAGAACGTGATTTTTCCGGGTACATTGTAAAGGACTCAATTATTATTTTTTTCTGGGGGGGGGGGAGAATTTGATAAAAATGCCATCAATAAATATAAACTCAATAGAATTTAAACAAAAACTCTATTAAGTTGGACTAGTTTTAATGATCATTGAAAATTTTTTGGTAGTTTTTTATGAGTTTAAAATTTTGAAAAATAAAAAATTTTTTCATAGTCAATAATTTTGGAAATTCGCGAAATTTTGGAAATTTTAGAAAATGTGAAATAATTTTGTATATTGTGTTGGGAATCATGTTTTTTCTAAATGTATGCTCAATAATGTTGTTTTCTAATTTGTAACAAAAATATTAAATACTTGTAAAGTACTTTAAAATAGAAAGGAATTTTGGTGAGCTGGATGAATTTTTATGAAATTTGGAAAATTTGATCACTTATTGTTAGTACCATGCAGTACCATATTAGAAATTTTGCAAATTTTGAAATATCAGAACCTATTGGAAATTATAGAAAATATGAATAAATTTTAAAAAATTTTTTGTGAAATTTCGGAAAATCTCTATAATTTTATAAATTGTTTCTTATTATATTTATCAATTGAAATACGCATACTTTAGTATTTCAAATTCGAAACAAAAATTTGTAATACTTGAAAAATGTTTAAAAATTGCTAAAAAGTTTTATGAGTTCGATAAATTTTTAAAAATTTTGAAAGTATTGAGTAGTTGATTTCATGTTTTTAAAAACTTTTAAAACTAGGAAAAATCATTAAACACTTTAAAATTTACAAAAACTGAAATATTCTCAAAAAATTGAAATTTTCGTAGAATTTCAAAAAACATTCATCATTTTTCAAATCGAGTTCATTGTCATATGTGTTTCGACAAAATATGGAATGAATAAAAATTGTTTTTTTTTTTTTTTTTTTTTTAACTGTTTCATGAAAATTCGCAATACTTGGAAAGCATTAAAAAACAAAGAAAAATTTTGAAAATTCGGACGATTATCATGAAATTTTGAAAATTTCAAATAGTCTGTACCATGTTTCAAATTTTGAACATTCTTGAAAATCAGAAAACATCAAAAATTCTTAAGATTGCCAATTATTCCAAAAAAATTCGAGAAATTCTTAGAATGTCATGGAATTTTAATAAAATTAGTTTATTTTGCTCAAAGTTATACAAATTTTTTTATTTTTTCAAAATACGTATGATAGTGTTTTTATTATTTTTAAGAAAAATCAAAAATTTTGAGGCTTATGAAAAAGTTATATAATCTTCGTAAAATTTCAGCAGTTTTTAAAAGATTGTATCATGTTAAAAATTTGTAAATTGCGCAAAATCATAACATATTGGAAACTTAAAAAACTGTCAAAAATTTCAGAAAAGTCAAAACTTTTGTTAAATTTCAGAGTAAATATGTTCAAAAATTTTCTGAATTGTGTTTATCGTATTTCTTCGAAATATGCATTCTTAAACTTTTTTCTGATAAAAATTTAGAATACATCGAATCACTTATTTAGAAATTAAGAAAAATTGAATGTTTGATCACGATTGAAGTTGAAAAATTTCTTCCAAACAGAAACCATTTGAAATTTTGAAGATTTTTAATGATACTTAAATAAGTGAAACTTGTAGAATTTATGTACCTGCAGTTCCAAACGTTCAGAATAAAACAAAAATAAAAAAATTAATGATTTTTTTGATTTCTCATCATGATATGAAGTGTGACGAATATTTTTTCAAGGAGGATACAGTTTGATGTTACGATTAAAAAGTGTTCAAAAGCAGTTAAAAAAATTTGTTTCTCTTATATTAACTGATACATTTTTTTCGTTTAATTTTAGACGTTTAGAACTTCAAGCACATTAAAATTTCATAAAATGCAAGTAAATTTTGTAAATTATAGTAATTTTTGTTAATGCTGTAAAACTACAGAAACTGCGTGTATTCTTTGAAACTTTCAAAGTCAAAAGGTTTCAACCAAAAACCTAAAATTTGAGACAATTTTCATAAATTTTGGTAGCTGTGAAATGTCTAACAAGTCGATAAAACTACAATTATTTATGAATTTATGAATTTTTATTGGGTAATTTTAGATATTTTATTCATGCAAAATTTTCCTGTCATGTAGTCCTACCCACCATACAAACATCTTCTGCCACCCCTCATTATTTGCAATTTTCCAACTGCCTGCTTCACTTAAACTCCAAAAGGCTACCCAACACTCAAAACCATGAAACTTGCCACTTCGCAAACGAACCGATTCGGAACGCTCTTTAATTAAGACTCGATATTTTCCGCGTGAACTCTCGCGAAAGTTTCCCACGTCCCTCGAAACGTCGATTTTCATCTTCATCAAGCGATCGAAGGCGAATTTATCATTCAATTTATCTGGGGAAAGTTCGGGTTTCTTGATTTATGGCTTGAGGAAGCGCGTAAAAGGGACGGTTACGTAAAAACAAGTAGCATGAGCTTGAAAAATAATTATTATTGACCGCTTGACGAGGGGCGCAGGTCCACGAATATCACTTGTAGGGAATCGGCCTCTAGTTTATTGCGGACGGTCTGCCTCGGTGCATTTTTTCGCTGTCGGAATTTTTATCAAGAATTGTTGTTTTCCAGAGGATTTGTTGGAAATGAATAAAAGTGAGCATTTCGAATGGTTTTGGAGTATCTCAGTATGATGGGAATTTATTTGAATGATGAGTTTTGTAGTTGAATTTATATAAGGATGAGTTCTTTGATATTGACCTTGCTTCGAAGATGTAATTTGAGCCGAAGTAAAAGCTTAGTTTCATATTCCTGAGATAAATTGACGTTGAAAGTTGTTCCCAGAAAAATTTTTTTGTAGACAATCAGATTCTGTGTTGATAGCCAATGTGGTTTCTTGGGGTTATTTTATTTAGAAATATAGATTGAATTCTGAGTCAGAGTGGTGAAAAAGATATGACTTTTTTGAATTGTGTGATTCAAAGATCAATAACTAATATACGATAAATAAGATGACGTAACTTTACTGAAACAGTATTCAAATGAAGTGGAAATGAGCTAGAAAAAACAATTGTATTAGCCTGATTTAGAGTACATCTTTAGATATTTAATTATCTCAATTGAAAATTTTGAATTCAGGATTTCATTCATATAAAACAATGTTTTTGTTATTTAACTGAAAGAAAAATATATAAAATTCTTGCCAACTTTAACAGTTTTTGACAGTTTTGATATTCAAAAAATGATACCAGCTTCAAAAGTTCAGAATTTTCAGACAATATTTGCAGTTCATTATTGTTTTGTCATTTCTGACAGTTATACAGTTTCTTAGTTTAAAAATTTTAACATTTTAACAGAATTGGAACTTCTTTTTTTATCGCCTTGAATTCGAAAGAATAAAAAACCATTTACAGTGACACAAATTTTTTACACTTTTTACAATTACGGTCACATTTTATTATAATAAAAAACAGAATAATAAAACCCTTTAGAATCTTAACAATTATAAATTCAGAAAACAGTATTTTCATAGATGTCAAGTATTTCACAGATTTCTAAGAATTTTAGTTACTTCTGCATTTTTTCAAAATTTTTAAATTCAATTGAATATACTAGTGTTTTTTTTTTATTCAATAAATTAAGTTTTAATATTTAAAAGATTCCTATTATTCTGATTTTGAAATACTTTTCAGTCTTTATGAAATTACGTAGTATTTTCTAGTTTTCTTCTAGATTTTTCAATATTTTAATAGATTGCTATGTAAATATTCAATATTTGACTGTCCAAACTTCGATGTTTTATAAATTCTTAGTATTTCAAACGATTTTCAAGATCACAGTTTTTTCGTAGATATTAGTGTTTCAAAGAATTATTGTACTTGCAGTATTCTTTATATTTTTTGAATTTGTGTGAAATTTGATGATTTCTGGATATTTTCATAGATTCCTACATGCATTTTTAGAATTAGATGCTCTAGGATTCAAAATTCTACAGATGTCGTGTAAATTAATGGACTATCGAGAATATTTTATCTTCATTCATTTCGTGTATTTCTAGATTTGTTGTATTCTTTGAATGTTTCATAATTTTTCTCTGTTATTGAAATTGAGGGTGATTTTTCAGGTCTTTTTATGTATGATAGTATTTTTCAAAATTCCAATATAGATTTCCAGATTTTGACACTCTTGCAACAAAATTTTTTATATTTATAGCATCCAATAAATTTTCCAGACAGCAGTATCTTCATAGACTTAAAGTATTTCACAAATTTTTTCAACTTATACTTAGTTGATTTTTTATTTTTCTACAATTTTTGAAATTTATAGAATGTTCTTGTATTTTGATTAAATTTTAAGTAGATTTTGATGATCGGATGCTAAAAGACAAAAATTTAATGGCTTTTTATTACATTCTTTTATTAATCTTTTTCATATCTTTCAGCATTTAATAAATGTTATTGTATTTTCTAGTGTTTTTTTAGATTCCTTATATTTCCATGGATCCTTATGTAAATTTTAATAATTCAATTCTAAAATAATCTAAAACATGTAAATTTTGATAATTCAATTCTATAGTAATCTAAAACTTTCTAAATTCTTAGTATATCAAACGATTTTCGAGAATACAAATTTTCCATATATTTCCATAATTTCGAGAAAATCCTTCTTATTTGAAAATTTTTCATTTTTTTTTTTTTTTTTTTTTTTTCGAGTATTAACACAATTAGATTCATTTTTTAATATATTTCTTGATTTTTACATGAACTTTAGGAACGGCATTCTCTAGAATTTATAGTTCTATTGTTTTCAGCTAAATATTAAAAAAAAAGACTCTAGAGAAAATTTTATCCTCTCACATTTCATAAATCTTTCGATTTCTCGTATTTTCCAGCAATTATATACAATTTTCTACGATTGTACAATTCCTTTCTAGAATCCTCTAAAAACTTCTAGAACTCAATGCTCATAAGCAGGAAAGCTAAATAAATATTTTGATGGATTTTCATATATAGTTTTTAGAATCAGATGCGTAAAGGTTAGAATTTTGACAGTTTTGATTATTTCCTTAAATTTTAGAGAGAAATAATATCTAGTAAGGAAATTTTAATAGTCGGAGATTCCTACTGTCTTAAATATTTTCCATATTTTTCAGCATATATGAAATATCGTAAAAGTGTATATTATTCTTCTAGATTCCTAATATTTTTATGGATTGCTATGTAAATTTGAGGAATTCCATTCTCTATAAATTGAACTTTAGAAAATTCTTACCATATCAAACGATTTTATAGAACACAGAATTTCGAAAAGTTCTCGTTATTTCAGTATTTTTTATAATATTCGAATATTTCTAGATTAAGATTCATTTTCTGATATGTTCCTTGATTCCTACATGAACTTCAAGAACCACATGCTCTAGATATCAAAATTCTATAATCTTCAGTTAGGTAAATGAAAAGACTTTAGGAAATATTTTATCCTCATACATTTCACCAAAGTCTAAATTTCTTGTATATCTCATATTTTCTAGCACTCTAAACATTTTTTACGCTTTGTTTATTCTTTTCTGGAATTCCATTTAGATTTTCAGAATTCGATGCCCTCAATCAGGATAGATAGATAGATTATTTTATGGGTTTTAATGTAGTTTTTAGAATCAGATGCGTGAAGGTTAGACTACTCGCCACGAGCTCACAGAGTACTTCCAGTCGTTGATAATTATTAATATATATTTCAGGAAAATAAAAAGATGATTCATTATTTACATTCAAAAGTAATCACAATGACGCTGTTGAACAATTATTTAATAAAAAAAAATTTCCCCCGGGTAGGATTCGATCCCGTGTTCTGCGGAGTTGAACGCCAAAAAGTATCATATTCATTATCATGAGACATGCACTTCATTTAAGCATTCTACGCAAAACTTGAAACATGAGAAAAAAAACCAGCAGCCATCTGGTGAGCGCTTGGGAAGAGCGCGCGAATTTTCAAAGTTCGAATATAAAGTAATTCAAATTTTCAAAATTCGCGCGCTCTCCCCAAGCGCTCACCAGATGGCTGCTGGTTTTTTTTTCTCATGTTTCAAGTTTTGTGTAGAATGCTTAAATCAAGTGCATGTCTCATGTTAAGTAACGATACTTTTTGGCGTTCAACTCCGCAGAACACGGGATCGATTCCCACCCGGGAGATATTTTTTTTTAAATTAAATAAATCGATTTACACCTTCATTGTGATTACTTTGTACTGTAAATAATGAATTATCTTTTTATTTTCCTGAAATATATATTAATAATTATCAACGACTGGGAGTACTCTGTGAGCTCGTGGCGTGTTCGAAAAGGGGCGGAAATAATGAAAACGCCGCGTGCTCACAGGCTCACTGAGAATCTAAATAAATATTTGATGGATTTTTAGGTAGGTTTTTGAATCAGATGCGTAAAGGTTAGAATGTTCATAGTTTTTTATTATTTCCTTCAATTTTAGAGAGAAATAATATCTATATGGAATTCTAATATTCAGAGATTCCGATTGTCTTAATTTTTTTCATATTTTTCAGCATACATGAAATATTGTAAAAGTGTCTAGTATTCTTCTAAATTCGCGATACTTTTCTGTTTTGCTTTGTAAACTTTAAGAATTCAATTCTGTGTATTCGAAACTTTTCAAAATTCTTAGTTCATCAAACGATTTTCCAGTACATAGTTTTTCCATAGATTTCTAGAATTTAGAAGAATCCTTATTTGAAAATTGTTCGTATTTTTTGAGTATTTCTTGGATTAGATTCGTTTTCTAATATGATCCCTACATAAAATGACATGCTCTGGAATTCGAAGTTCTATAGTTTTCAGGTAAATAATAACAAAAAGACTGTTGATACAATTTCATCCTCACACATTTACTTTTCTGTATTTATTGTACTTTCCAGCACTTATACAATTTTCTACGATTGTAAAATTCTTGTGTACAATCCTCTATCAACCTCTAGAATTCGATGCTAACAACCAGAAAAGCTAAGCAAATATACTATCCTCCCTTGATAATTCCCAGTATATCAACATCCCTGTATAATAATCTCTCTAAAAACTGCAAAAACCACCGAAAAACCCACCTCACCACCCGTCTTCATCTCTTCCAGATGAATCCGCAGGGCCGCCAGTCCCCCCTCGGCGCCGGAAGCGCAAACACCAGGCCCCGCCTTTGCCACCCAAGGCCCCTAACACTACCCCCGCAGCCATCCCCAAGCCCCAAAGAACCCGACCAGAAAACCCCGGAACCACAAGCCCTCTCTGCTTCACGTACGAGGACTTCGCAAGTGTCATCCCCGACGCTTCGACCCCTGAGCAGCATTCCCAGAAGATCCTGTTCTCCAGGAAGCCAAGTGATGACGAGGACGAGGTCTGCTTTCGGGTCATCACCACGAGACTTCCCTTCGAAAAATGCCAAGACTCTTGGGACGAAACCAGCAGTGCCCACGTTTTCGACGACTACATCGACCGGAGTCCAAAACCCCGGAACCCCGAAATCCTGGATGACCCCGTTGTCCGGGTCCAGTCCCCGGTGATGGTGCCCGTGATCCAGGTGACGGATTACGACGCAAAAAAGAGCCCTGCAGAGGCCAAGGGCGACGTTCTTCAGGAGCTCTTGAGGAACTTCCAGGGGATGAAGTTGAAGCCGGTTTCGAAAAGGGGGGAAGTCGTCATGGGGGAATCGAAAGCCCCGGGTAGTGTTAGGAACTTTGTGAAGTATTACGAGGAGGCAGACGAGGAGGAGAGAAAATCGTGCTTCAAAAGCAAGTCGCTCGAGTGCAAAAAAACCGTGCAGTTCGATAGTGGGTGTACAGTGGTTCGGGTGGAGAATGGGCCTGTGAGGGCGAAGGTCGTCAAACGAAGAGCACCCAAGCCGGAGAAACCTGGGGCTGGGACTAGGGCTCAGGTGAGGGTGTGTGCCTGAAGTTTCGAACGTTTGGGAAATGAATGGGAAGCGGAGAATGCAAATTGGGGTTTGGTTTGTGGCCTGGGATGGAGGGGGAAAAGTTTGGGTTACGTTTTTTGACGATCAGTGGTTGTTTGTTACTGGGTCATTATTTTGAAAATCAGTTTGGTCGTCGCTGAACAAATCATCGATTTTTCTTAAATTTTTAAATAGTCACGTAAACTAGTTTTAAAACATACGCGTTTTTTATTTCGGGCTGAAAATTGGTATTTGGCGAGATATTCAGATTTTAGATTAGGCTGTCAAATTCAGGGTAACCTCACTTTTGTCGAAAACTTTTTTTTAAATCCTTGTTTCTCATTAGAAAATCTATGGATTTCAAGAATTTTTATATGAAAATGTTCGACATTGTACGAAATTTATGAATAATGTATTGAAAATATTTCTTGTAGCGTTGTTGAATTGTTATTAGCGTAAATGAACAAAGTGCAAAGAATTTTTGAGTGAATAGTTTTCATTTTGCATGTTTTTTTTTCCTCGTTTTTTTTTTTTTCATTGATTGATAAAGGTGTGAACTACATTCTGTAAAAATCGTTACATGCAAAAACGTTTCGTTCGTAATTAAGAATTTTTTTCCAATTTTCAGACTGTCATTACCAAGTGATTGTAAAATTTCAATATATTTTCACTTTTCTTGATCTTCAGACACTGTACTATGTACTATTCAATGATTATTTCCTAAATTTATTTTTCATTACTCGGGATATAATATGACATCAATTTTTCGTGCGTGTCTCTTGAGAATAACTTTTGTATTTATATTGACTTGCGTCGATCTGGTTTTATTGTAAAATTTTTTTGCATTTTGTTTATAAAAGATAATTACTAAATTAAGCTTCTATACGGAAATCCGTAAAATGCATTTTAAACGTAAAGTTATTCGAGAAAATGATTAATGGTTACACATCAGATATTACACTTTATGATTGCACAGTTGAAAAATATAAGAGTTCAAGAAATTTCCTCTAAAAGATTGCAAAATTTGAAATCTTTTATTATTTTATAAAGTAATTCGATGTATCCATATTTAAACAAAATAGTATAATCACGAAAAGCATCTTTGATTACCGAAAAAACATTGAAACGTGAGCACGTTGAACATATATAATAATAATACAATATATATAATTTAAGGTTAAAAAACCTTCAACTTAATTAATTTATTAATTTAATTGAAACCTTAAAAATAATAAGGTTCAAGTTAAACAACAAAAATATAATAACAATAATTTATTCAGTTTGGCATAAAATGAACGTTTCTCAAACATGAAATATCGTTTGTATATGTATTTATTTTGCTTCAAAATGTAGGGACATTTTTTAGAAAATTTAAAATATTGGCCGAAAAAATTGATGAAATTATCGCATAATTCCACAGTTGAACATTTTTTCCGATAGATAATAGACCTACCTTCAGAATTCTACATGAACATAAAAATGTAATGAAATGTTTCAGAGAAATTAAAACGACAGTATTATTATGAAATTATGTCTCATTATTAATATTTTAGCAATCTAGTGATCTGCGTGAAAGCTTGATTTCAAGTTGTATTCGGAGCCGTTGAACATCTAGTTGAGAATTTTTGGTTTATTATTTTCTTTTAGAATATATATCACCATTAAATGGAACATATTACAGTGTCTTGAGATCGAGAAAAGTGAAAATATATTGAAATTTCATAATCACTTGTAAATGACGAGCTGGAAAATTGGAGAAAATTCTCACTTACGAACGACACATTTTGGCATGTAACGGTTTTTACAGAATGTAGTTCATACCTTTACCAATCAATGAAAAAAATGATGCGACATGAAAATATTTACTCAAAAGTTTTTTACACTTTTTTCATTTACGCTAATAACAATTCCACAACGCTACGAGAAATATGTTTCAATACATTATTCGTAAATTTCGTACAATTTCGAACGTTTTAATTTGATAGCTTAATCTCAAATGTAAATTTCTCGACAGAAACCAATTTTCAGCTTAAAATAAAAAATACGTCTGTTTCAAAACTAGTTTACGTGACTAACAAATTTGAGAGAAATCGGTGATTTGGTCAGTGACGACCAAACTTAAAAATTATGACCCATATCTTTTACAAAATACAAAAAAACACTGAAAGAACTGTAAATCTGAACCAACTGTTTCCTGAAAAATCCATCAAAATCCATGCAACACATCAGCACATCGATTTTTTTTAACCATATTTATATTGATATTGAATATCAAATTATCTCAATATATCAAATGAAACGATATTTACAATTTTTTGTTTCGATTTCCATCCCAGTGATTTAAAAAATTTTTTACCAAACAAACACTTTTGATAATTCACAAAATTCAACACTTGCCATCTCGGATTCTTCTTCTGTTATAAAAACTATCTATATTTAAGAATATAGATAAAAAAATAGCCATAATTTCTAAATTTTCTTGTGTTTTACAGACAGTCCCGGAAACGTCAGTCTCGAGTGATCCTGAAAAATCAGGTATCAGTTGTTTGCTCCCCAAGCCCAAATCTGAAAAATGCAACAAGACCTACGTTTTTTATTGGGCTGTCTGAACCCATTCCCATATATTCGATCCATCTCACGGAATCCACTTCGAACTCGCACGGTTCGTTCCTATGTAGAAGTTGAATTTTTTTAACGAGTCCTATGTTTTTTAAGGCTTTTTTATGTAGGCTAAGTTTCGTGATGAGCGAGATTTTACGATTTTATCTTGACTTTTTTCATCGATTATTTTCCAGCTGGACATGTTCGCGTCATGGCAAAACCATGCAAACTTGACGTAAACATGTTCGGATTCGAGAATATTTCGGACGTTGTTTTTATCGAGTGTGATTTTCGTCTCGATGCAAAGAAAAATGAGATCTTTTTTTCTAGTTCACAGTTTGTATTTTAGAAGGAACGTGCAAATATTAGACGCTTCAATTTTCGCGAAAGCAAGAGGTGTAGACAATAAAAGTACTTTTTGTATACGCTCGATTTTTGAAAGCGTCATTCACGGACTGAAAATTTGTTTGGATTTTTGTTTGGAAACGTGTACGTGCTTTGAGAATTCTGAGTCAAACTCGGGATTCAAAAATTCGCTGAGTGTACAGGTTAGGAAACGAGTGCAAGTGTTTTCCCTTGATATCGTGCAATCCCATGAGAGTGGAAGATAGATGAATTCTATGAATGTATAAAGATATATAAATAAACAGTATAGATTGTACGCGAAAGATTATTATATCTTCGTTGCATAGTGGTAAGCGTCACTTGTACTTCGGTCGAGATGTAAGTGATAGAGGTACAGTAATTTTAATGCAGTGCAGTCACATGGCATTCGAAATCGAGAGTACGAGAGAAATTTTTTGAATGCAGGAATTTTAGAATTTGGTGAATTTGAGATTGAGGAATTATGGTGTTTCTTTGGGTTGGGATTTGGAAACGGAATTCGTGGGTTATTGTGTTTTTGGTCATTTTTTTGCCCTGGGAAATCGCAAGATTTATGGTTGTTTTTTTTGTCTGCTTTTTATAATGAGGTCTGAGAGAAAAATTGTGTAATGAACCTTTTTTATTTCGATTTGTGACTTTTTTCCAAGAATTTTGTAAGGTTGGTTTATTAGTTTCTCTTAAAAAATATTATATTTATTGATCATTGGTGGAAAATTTTTTCTGCTCTATCAAAGTAGATGACTATTATGGTTTCATATGTCATGGAATTTTTATCAATTTTTATACTTTTGATCTGAAGTTTTCATGTTCTTAAGTTTTTTAATTTCACTGAATCACATTGAATATTTATGATGAACTTTTAACTATCAACAATTACAATTTTTTTAAGGTTTAGTAGTCACTATGCTGAAAATTTTTCATTTGGACTCACCAACAGAAAAACTGATTGGATTGATTTTCAGTTGATTTCCTAGTTAGGTTGTCCAATTAGAAAATCGGTTGGAAAACAACTTAAAAATTCAATTGTTTTGTCCTATTTAACTATAAAAAAAAAAAAAAATTATGTCAGAATTCGAATTTGTTTTCCATTTAAAAATCTAATTAGATTTGCATTTAGAAAACTAATCGTATTTGTGACGTTTTTTTGTAAATAATTTTTCAATATAAAAAAACCGACTGAAAATCAGTTGAATTGTAAATTGGAAAACTAACTGGAAAAATAACTTTTTTTCCGACTAATTTTACAATTGGTTCGTTCAATTAGAAAATAAATTGGTTTTCCAGTTGAGTTTCCAATTGGAAAAACAATAATATTCATAATCGGTTTTCCAGTTAGGTTATCCAGTTGGAAAATCAATTGGATATACATTTAAAAATACAATTTGTTGTCGTCCTATTAAACTATTTTTTATAGAAAAAGTAAACTCAGAAAATAAATTTGTTTTTCATTTAGAAATCTAATTCGTGTTAGTAACATTAGTTTTTTCGTGAAAAATTTGCCAATGTGAACAACCAACTGGAAAAATAGGGTTTTTATTGAATAGTTTTCCGATTAGTTTATCCAATTGGAAAAACAATTTGATATCCACTATGAAATCCAATAGGTTCGTCGTATCAAATAATTTTTCACAAAAATGTCAAAATGTTAGTATTTTTTGCAAGAAATTTCTCGATAGGACAAAACCAACTGGAAAATGAGTGTTAACCCAATTGCAGAAAATGCAATTTTTCCAGTTGTTTTCTAATTGAAAAACAAATTGGAATTTTTTATCAGGAAATTATTTAAAAACTTTATGTAGTGCGACTTCTGCTTTTAAATTTGTTAATTTCAGTTATGTAATATGTATTGCAATTGACATAACAATTCACAGTTGCAAAATTTGTCGATTGATGAATTTCCGCAGATTTTTATTCTAAAGGCAAGTGTTTAGAAAAATTTTTCAACACTAGATGAATTTTCGTTCCATATACTATCTAATAGCATTTTTATACTTTTATGTGTTTAAATTATTCATTTTTATTATTTAGAAAAAATTTTTATGCATCGCATGTTTTTAGAGTGTAGTAACATTTTTCAAATTTGATTTTTGTATAATGATTTACTTTCAGAGTTTTAGATTACTGATTGGTCTATTTTGAATCAATTTATGATTCAATTTCATCCGAAAACATTTTTTTCTATTATTTCGATTTGAAGATACAATAAACATAAAATGTTTATCATGATTCAAAATTAATCTTGTATCACAAACAGAAAGTTTTTACATGGTTATATCGAAGTTTGACAAAAAATTGCTTTGTTTTTATTCAACTACTTTCCTCGGGCGCCAAAAAAACTCGAAAACCCAAAGAATTCGTTTATATAAAATAAAAATCATATCACAAAAAACTTCTCACAAAGGGAGAAGGAAACAAAGCAAAAAAAAAAATAATTCATCAAAAATATTTCAGACCAAACAGCAAAAATTCTCAAATCAGGTTTTATATGGTTGAAAAATTTTGGAGTATCGTAGTTTGAGTTGGTCGGCGCATTTTGTAGATGATTTTCACGGCTGAAAAAAAATTTTGTAAGTCAACGTTCAGGTGCGAATTTGATAAAAATATTGTCCCTCGGTGTCGTGATATCGAAAAAGCACGTTTTTGCTACATGACATATCGGAGGTTGGAATATCATGATCGATGAAAAATATATCGGAGGGTTATAATGTGCGTTAGTCTAGGTGGAAAAAGTTTATACCCGCTTTTCGGTGATTATTGTAACATACGATAGAACGAAAAAGCAACGTTTCGAAAACCGGGAAATTGCTGTGTACTGTGTTTGTACGTCACCTGCTGCTGAATAAATTATTGTTTCGTATGCTTTTCTTTTTGTTGTTAATGTCGAAAAAGCCCTTTTTAGTTTTTTTAGTAAAACATTTTCAAAGTTGCAAAGGGGGGAGTCTTCTATTAAAAAAAAAATATTTCAAAGTTGCAAAGGGGAGTCTTCTATGCTAAAAAAAAAAAAATTATCAAAATTGCAAAAGGGGCAGTCTTCTATGAAAGAAAAAAACAGTTTCAAAATTGCAATGGGGGGAGTCTTCTATGAAAAAAAAATATGGCAAAGTTGCACAGGGGGAGTATTTTATGAAAAAAAAAAAAAAATTTTCAAAGTTGCAAAGGGGGGGAGGGAGTCTTCTATAAAAAAAAAATTTTTCAAAGTTGGAAAGGAGGCAGTCTTCTATGAAAGAAAAAAACAGTTTCGAAATTGCAAGGGGGGGAGTATTCTATGAAAAAAAATTATTTTCAAAGTTGCAAAGGGGGGGGGTCTTGTATGAAAAAAAAAATTTCAAAGTTGCAAAGGGGGGAGTCTTCTATGAAAAAAAAATATTTCAAAGTTGAAAAGGGGGGAGTCTTCTATGAAAAAAAAAAATATTAAAAATTGCAAAGGGGGGAGTTTCTATTAAAAAAAATATATTTCAAATTTGCAAAGGGGGGAGTCTTCTATTAAAATAAAAATATTTCAAAGATGCAAAGGGCTAGTCTTCTATGAAAAAAAAAAGTTTGAAATTCGTAAAGGGGGGGAGTCTTCTATAAAAAAAAATATTAAAAATTGCATAGGGGGGAGTCTTCTATGGAAAAAAAAATATTTCAAAGTTGCAAAGGGGGGGGGGTCTTGTATGAAAAAAAAAATTTCAAAGTTGCAAAGGGGGGAGTCTTCTATGAAAAAAAAAATATTTCAAAGTTGCAATGGGAAGTCTTCTATGAAAAAAAAAATATTAAAAATTGCAAAGGGGGGAGTCTTCTATTAAAAAAAATATATTTCAAATTTGCAAAGGGGGGAGTCTTCTATTGAAAAAAAAATATTTCAAAGATGCAAAGGGCTAGTCTTCTATGAAAAAAAAAGTTTGAAATTCGTAAAGGGGGGGAGTCTTCTATAAAAAAAAATATTAAAAATTGCATAGGGGGGAGTCTTCTATGAAAAAAAAAATATTTCAAAGTTGCAAAGGGGGAGTCTTCTATGAAAAAAAATTCCATAGTTGTAATTTTGGGAGCATTTATAAGCCTCGGCTCTACCTCTGCCTACAGAGTCTACACTCGAATTTTTAAAGAAAGTCCTAACTATGCAATACACTATTCTAAATAAATAACCTAATATATATTAGATAACATAAATAGATATAAATCATATTTGATGATGCTTCGGCAAAAAATATGATAAAAGCAATACTTATAAGAATCATTAAGAATAAAAAGATGTTATTGAGAAAAATAGTAAAAACGAAATTTATTGTATTGTCTACTACATTTTATAAGTTGTGTCATTTCTAAAGGAATGCTGGATTTAAAAAAAAGGCATTGAACGATACATGAAAATAAGTACCATGAAAAATTTCTAGTTTAGGAAGTTTGCAGATAAATTTTTGTGGATAAAAAATTCTAATCGACTTCTGGCGATTCGAATTTAATGCTATCCGACTTCGTTCAATTGAAATACTTCATTCAAAGAGATTTATCTTCTGCAAAGATTTTTTCATGCTGATCTGTTATTAACGTTAAGAGAATTTATGATTTCGCAAATTTACCAGTATAAAATGAAAATTTCGTGGATCGTTGCATTGATATTTTTATGAATTTCGTTCAATCGTAAATTTTTTCTTCAGAAGGACAAAGGTGTCAGTGGAAACGAGCTTCCCTCTTTCTGTCATCAAAAACATTTCTGACCAAACCACAAAAATTCCTAATGATTGTTTTCATGTTATTTTGGAGAAGAGGGAATTCAAAGGTAGGTAAAATATATATTACATAATTCATTTGTTTTATTAACATATAATTTGAAAAGTACCCCAAAATGAGTCGAAATTTTGAGGAAGAAATCATAATAATTTGACTGGGAAAATTTAGAAAACAAACATTTTTATTTATTCTTCTCAGCGATACTTATGATTTCTCAAAAAATATCTGTTTTTTTTTCTATGTTTCCTAGTTTCTCATCGAAATTCTTCGATTTCATTTCAATTTATTGAAAATATAATTAATTTTTTTTGGATTACTTTTCATTTAAGAAATTCTTCACGTGTCGAAATTCCTGCAAGTACAGGCCGCGAATCCCGCGGTATTTATTTTCGGATCGCGATGTGACGTCACGAATTTTGCGAGAACTTGAGTTTTCGCAAATCCTGAAGCAGTCACATGTCGACTGCGACGAACGAGCGATCGATATCGACATTTTTTTCGGGCCAACGTGTCGTCAAAATAGGATTTTAACGAGCACCGCGAAGTGACGAAGTGGCTGTTTTCGGTGCAACAGAGTAGAATTTTTGATGCACTATTTTCATACTATTTTGGTATCAATTTTATTCATTCGTCATATGTCAATCATTTTTCAAACGAATTTGTCTTTCTTTTTAATGAAAAAGTCACCAGGAACGAAAATTTGTAAATAAATATGAGTTGCAGTTACCGAGGCAGAAATTTTATAGGGTTTTCGGTAAATTCAAAATATTGGGTTGGTTTTGCATTGAGGAGTGAAAAAGGAGAATTTTCGTATTATTTTAAAATTAATCTTATTCGTTTACTATATGTCAATCATGTTTTCATTGATTTTTTCTTTTTTGAGGAAAAAGAGTAATCCAGAATGAAAATTTGTAAATAAATGTGAGTTTTAGTGATTGAAGGAGAAATTTTCCATAGTTTTTGGAAAATTCGAAACATTCGATTCATTTTGAAATTGATTGATGCAAAATAGTAGAATTTTTGATTCAGTGGTTTTATATTATTTTTGAATCGATTTATCTGGAAGAACAAAGTCATAATATTTGAAAATTACTTAATAAATATAAATTACAATCGTTGCTGGATAAATTTTTTGGTGGTTTTTGGAAAACTTGAAATTTTTGATCGATTTCGGTGTAAAAAAGTAGAGTTTTGTATTTTTACTATTTTGTATTATTTTAAAACCCATTTTATTCGTTTGTCTATCATTTTCTATATGATGTTTTTTTTTAGAGAAAAAAGAGTTATCAAAAATCAGAAATAAATTTCTGAATGAGTAAGATTTTCAGTTTTTTAAGGGAACAATTGTTTATAATTCTTTGAAAAATGACAATAATTGAAACTTACGAATTGTTTTCCTAAATATATTCTTAGTTTTTTGGATGTTTATTCTTTTTCTTCAATATAAATTCTTATAGTTAAAAAAGTAAGTTATTCTTGAAAAGGGAGAGGTTTGAAGTTGAAGTTAATTTTTATCGATTTTTTTATCTCAAGTCAAAAAGTAGATGCTCCTAAAAAATATAAAAAAATCGCAATTATGGCTTTTTGGCTCGTAGGATTTTGGCAATAACAAAATATCAATAAAAAATCAATGGAATTAAACATTTTCGTCGTGAATAGAAAAAATGTTACTTTCTATATTATTCGTAAAACTACGAACAATATATAGGTAATTTATTTATATCTTACATCATTTGTAGAAATGTTGGAAAAATTCAACTTTAAAAAAAATTTAAAAAAAGCAAGGAAAACAAATTAATTGTAATAAAACCAACAAAGAATTGTATAAAAAGGATTTTTTGGATAATAAATATAATAACTTTACGTTTCATGATAGTTTCAAAATTGAAGTAAAAAATCTGAAAATATGAAATACATATTACTTTATTTTCGTTTTGTTTTCTTACTTAATACCAATATTTTTCTTTAACTTCTATATTACTGCAGATAATAATCCAGTGTTCACATCGAGAATATAAAAAATCATAATAAATCATCTCACAATGTCTCACATCAACAATTTTCGACATTCAAAATATTGCATTTCGAATTTCCGATCCTCCCATTTTCCAATCCAGGATTCCGATGACGTCATTCGAAACATTTTGGAACATGCTCAATTCGAAAAAAAAACCGTCTCGTTGAAAAATACGTGGAGCCAAAAATATCGAATGGCTTGCTTGGAAAAGCTTCATGTGCTACTTTTTGATGCAAGGGGGTGGTGTTTTTAGATCGAGAATACCCAGATTCTTGATTTTCAAACATTTCGGAAACTGCTATTTCCATCATTGGATCGTTCGTTGTGAAGAACTTGGAAAATCAGTTCTCTAAATAATTTAATTTGAGGAATAGAAAAACATCATTATTTCCATAGAAAAATTTCAAAAAGAATAAATAAACTCGAATAAAATAATGTACAAATGATTGAAAAATCAGGTAAAAACGCAATTTATCATGAAGATATGATCGAAACCACTACCCTAAAAAATATCCAATAATTCATCAGAAAATCGTAATTCGTAAGCTTCAGAAATTCCAAAATACCCTGAAATACTTTATGCACTTGGTATAAATTTAATAATTAAGTAATAGTGGACAGAAATTCTAGATAAACTCGTAGAGCGAAATATATGCACACGTGAAAGACGAGAACTTTGGTGGCCAATCGTCGGGTGCAAAACAAACTTGCAGCTTCACACGGTTGGGGTAAAGTTCAAACGTCAAAAAGTGATGAAGTGGAACAAGGGATGTGACTTTCCTTTGGATTACCTCGGGGATGTGTCCCGAGCAAACGTCGCAGTGAAAACGACGGATGGAAAATAGCGGTCGCAGTTGGGCGAGGTCGACGAGTGCGGAAAGTTCGGAAATCGGGAGATTTTCTTCGTTGTCAGGGTGACCAGGAATTTTTAAAACTTCTCAAGTGTTTGAGATTTTTCATTATAAAAAGAAAAAGGAAACATTATCGTCTACATTACGAAGAAAAATAAACAACATAATTGACAAAATGAATGAGGAGATTTTCAGGCCCGTGCCGTCGGGGGGGGGGGGGGGGTTGGAGGTTAGAACCCCCCTAACGTGATTTTTCAAACGATTTCGATGGAATGCTTCTATTATAATTGGTTTTTACGTTTGGATATAAATATTGATATCTTGTATTGCATCATATTTTTCAGAAAACAGTGTCTGAAAAGATTTTTATTTCTTTTTGGTTGTTTTCGTATATATCTTCTACGATTCGAAGGATTCTTCAATATTTCTGAATCTATTTCTATTTTTCGAGATCTATAAAATGTTACAGGATTTTCTAGTATTTTTATATATTTCTAGCATTTTCACTTAAATTTTGATAGATTCCGAGAATTTCAAACTGTCAAATTAGAAGTTTATTAAATTTTACGTGTTCGAAGGATTATTCAGATAACAGTGACTCAATAGATATTTATTTCTTCTAGTATTTTTCGTATTTCTTCAATTTTTCTATGATTTGAAGGATTGTTCAGTATTTCTGAAACTATTCTTATTTTCTAGGATGCCTAAAATGTTGCAAGATTTTCTAGTATTTTTATTAACTTTAAGCATGTTGATATCAATTTTTATACATGGATTTCAAGAATTTCGAGCTCTAGAATGTGAAGATCAATAAATTTTTCACGTCCCAAAAGAATTTCTTAGAAAACAGGTGTCTTATTAGATTTGTATTTCTTTCAGTATCCTTCGTATTTCATCAGTTTTTCTACGATTTGAAGGATTGCTCGGTTTTCTTGTATATTTCTGTATAAATTTCTGGAATTCGATGCTCTAGTTTTGAAAGTTGTATAGATTTTGAATATTCCATAGATATACTTGTATTTTTCTACACATGTATTTTCTTTTGTTTTTCCTAGTATTTATAGAATGTTGGAAAATTTAAAGGTTTTTTTAAAGATATCTCTTTGAATATGAAGAATTATATTTCCTTGAATTTAAAGTTCGAAATATTTGCAGTATTTTGAGCGATTTTGCAGAAAACAGTTTCTTTATTGATGTAAAGTGCCCTCAATATTTTTTGAGTTTTTAACAGATTTTTAAAATTTATATATATTTTTCGTATTTTTATGGTTTTCTATGCACATATGTTATTAGAATTGAATGCTCGAGAAATCGGAGTTTCTAGATTCCTGAAATTACAGGAATTTTAGAAGAATCTAGTAGCTTTTTGAAAAAAGTAAATAATGTCTAGTATTTTTCGTATTTTATTTTTTTTCTGTATTCATAAAATTATGTACGGTTTTCTAGCATAATCTATATAGATTTTAGGGATCCTGCTATAGATTTTAAAAATTAAGGTTTCCAGCATTTTTATGTACTCATATGCAGATTTCGAAAATTCATTGCTAGAATCGTAAAAATTCCTGATAAAAAGTAAAAAAGCATACTCTTTGTCGATGTTTGTATATAAATTACTAATATATCACTCTGTTCCATCTAATTTTCAATGAATGTTAATTAATGTAACGCGTTACGTTATCGTTACACTAAAAAATGTAACGTTTTTGGATATTACAATTTCAGCTTTTTTTATATTTGCGTTGCAGTCACTGCAAGTCTCTGTAAAAAAAAAGTTGCGAAAGGGCCATCACTCAATTTGTTGATATTTTTCTCATCAAATAATGTTTGTCTTTCAAAGTTGAAAATATTCTATCACAATAATATAACTTCCATGTAATGAAATTATGTGCTTTATACATTCAAAAATAATCCAAACCGTACTCAAAAAAGGTGTCTAATCCTTTAAATTATAAAATATGTGTAGAGTGTAGTAATGGAAAGTGTTTCTTTGTTCATTTATTATACATTCGTTCTACATATAAATGTGAAAGAGAAATAAAAAACGTGTTTTTCGCAATTGTGTATGTGTAATTATTGAGTTGCTTGTGTTAAATTCGTTGAAAACAACAAAGATTCAATATACAAAGTAGAAGTTGTTGAAAACAAGTGATCTTTTAATATTGCTTTATGTATATGATTATGACTTGATAAATCGATTAATTCATTTACTTCTTTAATCTGAATTTATTATCTACATCACTATGAATGGACCACGTACTGTCAAACCAAATTAATTTCAATTGCATGTGATTCTACCAGTACAACATAAAAGTTGAAACCCCCTCCCCCCAATTACAGGTATCTGCGTACGGGCCTGTAATTTTTCAATAATTTCTAGATGAAATAAGTTGTTTCATCTATAGTTCAAATATTTTGAATAGGAGGTGAAAAATTCTTCGTAGGGTGGGTTGTTAAAAACAAGATATTCAAATTTCCTCTATTAAGTAGTAAATAATTCCTGTCGTATCAAAAATTCTAAGAGCTGAGGCTCCGAAAATTCACTGATCCTGACAACAAAGAAAATAATCCCAAAAACCCATAGCATGAAGACGGCTCGTCCGCTGGTGAAGGCGAAGACCTGCAGCGCCTTCGGGGACTCTCAAGAGCCGATAATCAGACTGAGACTCGACAAACCCCTTCACTGGTATTGGGAGTTAACCACCACCTCCGAGGATCTCCCAGTCATTCAACTCCTCGACAAAGACGGTCGATTGCTCGTGGAAACTACCGGGAAAATCGCCCAACGCGCCCGCGGCACATTCGCCAACGGGCTCCAAAAGCACGAGCAATTCCCCCCGACTCCGGAAAATCGCCAATTTTCACGCTCACCCACGGGAAATCGCAACTCGGACGGGTTCAGCACCAAATTCGGTTGCGGGCCGAGGAAATCGCGGAGCGACTTTTCCGAGCGCGAGAAAAAACATTTCGAAGATAATGGCTGGAAAAGGCACTCGACTGGCGATCAGGCGCGAATTTCCCGACGCATTGTTTCGAGAAATGCGACGGAGAAAAAGGGGAAAACGACGGAAGGAGTTAATCTGCCTGATAAGGATGCTGCAGGAAAAGGTGAATGGAGGGAAAAGCCATTTTTCACGTGTAGAATGTAGTGCCTTCGGCGATAAAACCGGGCGAGTATGATTTACTGGGGTTTTGGATTGCGAGGGACGATTCGGATCGATCATTTGCGGTTTTTTCGGGATGGTCGTTTTTTATATGGGGAATCTAGGTTTTTGGGTATTTGGATTTTAAAACGACATTTCTCTATTGAGGGTGAGAGGGGGGTGTTATTTATATTCATATAAAAGTTTTTATTTATATTTATTACGGTACTATAATATAAATATTAGATTTGCGATATTTATAATTTCATTTTTTGATAAGCATTGGTTATAGTCATATATTTGATTGAAATTTACCTTTCAATTTTTATGAAATAATAAGTATTCTACAAATGTATGATATCTCGTGTTTAACATCTCTTAGAATGTTACTGTTTACTATACTGTGAGGAGCTATCTCCAAATACATAGGTAGGCAAAACCAACGTTAAATCTCCAATTCCTTCAAATACCCAAATTGAGTCCACTCGTACTCTTACAGATTTTAATCTTTGTTTAAATCAAGGGAGCATTGAGAATTAATTATCAGATTACAAAAATTTGTTTGAAATATTTCTGGTTACAAAACCAAAGTTTCATGATATTTCCATTCATTTTTTTGAAATTTGTGAGTAGGAAATTAAAAAATGCAAGATATTATTAAAGAATATTGTTGAAAAAATTTATGTTTAATTCAGAAGTGAAATTTGATTCTACCTATATCATTCAATGAATAAGAACTTATCATTGTTATTCTCTATAAACAACAATATTTGTTCTAATAACTGAACTATATAATAAGCAATTCATCTATCACACACAGAAAAGCGAAAAAAACATGTTTAGAATCTTCTAAATCAAAAAAATCTAACTTACTTTCAGAGTCCAAAACCTCCCGACCACGAGCAATGGACAGCGAAGAACTTTCCAAAATCAAACGTTACCTCGAATCTCGTCTCGAAAACAAAACCCAAATCACTGAAAACGAAATTTCCAGAAAGTATTCAAATTTCTCAAATCACCGTCCAAAAAAAACCCGAAGTGACGTTTCTATAGCCCAAAAAAATACAAACTACCCCCAAAAAAGACACGACTCTTGGTGCTCAACCAACCAAACTTTTCCCAAAAACAAATGCAAGATTCACCAAAAAAACAACTATGAAACACAAAAAATCGAATTTGGATGTTCTTGTTGCAATCACCAAAGAAATACAAAAACAGAACAATCTTCCAAAGATCTAAAAATTACCAGTCCAATGGCTCCAGAAGAAGATTTCATGAAAAAACCACGTTGGAAGGATTTCCAAAAAAAAGCATGTCTGAAGAACTGCAAAGTCTGCGAAAACATGGACAATTTTTCCATCCGGAAAACGTCGATGATAAAGAGTGATTTTCCTGAGTTTTCCGACATTTTTCCAGGGAGTGAAAAAATGATTTTGGGAGGGCCAAGGACGAGGAAAAGTAACGATTTTATGGTCGTCAATGGTGGATGCAGTTCAGAGGGAGAAAGAGATTATTTTCAGAGGTTTTACGAGTGTTTGAAGAAAAAAAGGGAGGAGGGGATTAAAAGTGTTAAAAATGGATTGGGAAGTGAAACTTCTGATGAGGAGTGTTTGGATCGTCTGAAGGTGAAGAAAAAAAGGAGGAGGAAGAGAAAAGGAGAAAATTCAGGTGAGTTTGTTTGAAATTTCTGAGAATTTTGATTGAATTGATGCAAGCCCGTGCACAGAAACCTGTATTTGAGGGCGGGGGGGGGGGGGGGGAATTCTACTTTTATGTTGTACTTCTAAAATAACATACAATTGAAATCGATTTAATTTGACAGTATGTGGTGCATTCAAAGGGATGTGGACAACAAATTTCGATGAGATAAGTAAATAAATAAATAAATTAATCAGTAATTGATCAAACATCTAAGGCAATAAGAAAACACCATTTGTTTTCAACAACTTCTACTTTATATATTGAATCTTTGTTATGTTTTCAACAAGTTTAACACAAGCAACTCAATAATCACTGATACACAATTGCGAAAAACACGTTTATTATTCCTTTTTCACATTTATATGTATAACAATTGCATAATAAATAAAAAAAGATACACTTTTCATTACTACAATATACACATATTTGATGATTTAAAGAGTTACACACCTTTTTTGAGGATGGTTTTAATTATTTTTTAATGTATATAGCACATAATTTTATCACATGGAAGTTGTATTATTATGATAAAATATTGTCAACTTTAATATACAAACATTATTTGATGAAAAAAATATCAATGAATGGTGCAGTTACGTCCCTTTCTCAACTTTTTTTTCGAGGCTTGCAGTGTCTGCAATGCAAACAAAATAAGTCAACTGAAATTATAATATTTATAAACGCTACATTTTTTAGTGCAAAGATAACGTAACGCGTAACATTAATTAACAAGTAACGAAAACAGGAACGAGTTCCTTTTTTTTTGGTGACGAGTAACGAAAATCGTGTTATCCATTTCACATATATGTTTCATCAAGTTTTTAGAACGATTTTTAACTTTTTAAGAAATTTTTTGAAACTTAGATATGAGTAATTTTTTAACTCGTTTATTTTCAAATAAAAATTGTATAGTTTTATAATTTTAGATGGAACAGAGTGATATATTACTAATTAATGTACAAGTATGGACAAAGAGTATGCTTTCTCTTTTTTTATTATAAATTTTCACAATTCTAGCAATAAATTTTAGAAATCTGCATATAAATACATGAAAATACTGGAAACCTAAGTTCTTAAAATCTATAGCAGAACCCCTAAAATATGTATAGATTGTGCTAGAAAACCTTACGTAATTTTGTGAATACAGAAAAAAAATGAAATACGAAAAATACTAGACATTATTTAGTTCTTTTTAAAAACCTATTAGATTTTCCTGAAATTTCTGTAATTCCAGAAATCAAGAAACTCCCATTTCCCGAGTATTGAACTCTAATAATATATGTGTATGGAAAACCATAAAAATACTGAAAAATGTTCAAACTAAAAAAATCTGTTGAAAATTCAAAAAATATTAAGGACCCTCTAAATCTATAAAGAAACTGTTTTCTGTAAAATCGATCAAAATACTGCAAAAATTTCAAACTTTTAATTCAAGGAAATCTAGTTCTTGAAGTTCAAAGAGATATCTTTAAAAAAACCTTTAAATTTTTCAACATTCTATAAATACTAGGAAATACAAAAAGAAAATACATGAATAGAAAAATACAAATTTATCTATGGAATATTCAAAATCTATACAACTTTCAAAACTAGAGCATCGAATTCCAGAAATTTATAAAGAAATATACAAGAAAACTGAGCAATCCTTCAAATCGTAGGAAAACTGATGAAATACGAAGTATACTGAAAGAAATATGAATCTATTGAGACACTTGTTTTCTGAAAAATTCTTTTGGAAGATGAAAAATTTATTGAACTTCACATTTTAGAGCTCGAAATTCTCGAAATCCATGGATAAAAATCTATAAGAAAATGCTTAAAATATATAAAAATACTAGAAAATCCTGCAACATTTTATGCATCCTAAAAAATACGAAGTTTCAGAAATACTGAACAATCTTTCAAATCATAGAAAAATTGAAGAAATACGAAAAGTACGAGAAGAAATATATATCTATTGAGACACAGTTTTATGAAAAATCCTTCGAACAGGTAAAATTTAGTAAGTTCTAAATTTTACAGTTCGAAATTCTCAGAATCTATAACAAATAAAATGAAAATGCTAGAAATATATAAAAATACTAGAAAATCCTGTAACATTTTATAGATCTCGAAAAATACGAATATTTTCAGAAATACTGAACAATTCTTCAAATCGTAAAAGACGTATACGAAAAATACCAAAAAGAAATGAAAATCTATTCAGACGCTGTTTTCTGAAAAATATCATGCAAAGCAATATATCAAAATTTATATCAAAACGTTAAGACCAATAATTGAAGCATTTCATTGAAATCGTTTGAAAGATCTCGTTGGGGGGGGGGGGTTCAAAATACTACCCCCCCCCCTCCGTCTACACGGGCCTAAATTAATGTCAGAACTTTGGTTTTATTTTATTGTTAATTCTTGATTTAGAGTTGCATATATGTTAAGTGAGAAGGGATATAATAATTACTTCGACCTCGAATTTAACAAAATTATTTTCTATTCAAATTTGGAATGATCTTGCATAAATCAAGGTTTGTTGTTTTTCGAATGAGGTCCCTTGAAAATCGGGTCGTACTATTTTGTGGACAGGTTCATTTGGTCACCCTGAAAAATCGGCAACTCGAGCGTCGCGACGTCACGAGTCGCGACGCTCGAGTTTCGCGGTGGGTGACGGCACGGCACTAATCTCTTTGGCTCGTCGCCCGTCGCAAAAAGACCGACGGCTCGCAAAATCTCCGCTACATTTTGCCCTCACGGGCTCCTCCATTTCGAAAATTAAAGGCAAAGAAACTCGGCAGGAAATATTTCCCTCTTGCTCGTTCCATCGAAGCTTCTCTAATTAAAAACTTCATTACTCGTCTTACTAACTTACCCCTCGTGGATTAAAGTAACTTGTGTAATTATGATGAGTTCGAGATGAAAAATTTTATAAAGTTTGTGTAAATTACAAGTTGTTGTTTTTCAAGTTCTTGTGTATTCAAATGTCAGGTTTTTGAAGGGAGATGTTAATCATTTAGAGAACCGTGGGGCTGAGAGAAAAAAATTTGCAAGAGAGGTTTTTTGGAATAATGGATTTTATAATTTTGTATCTTTGAAGATTTGGTTAGGGAAGGATGATTTTTCAAGTTTTTGAATTAGAGGATTTCAAAAGTCCAGAGTAGCACATTTTTTTTATGTATAGAGTTATATACGTTGTTTTGTATAATGGAATTTGATTTTTAAAATTTTTAGGTCACTGACAATTTTTCATATCTTTTCATTATTTATAGTATTTTATGCATTTTCTGATACTGTAGATTTCTATACAGTTTTCTTAATTCAATGCTTTCGAAATTGACATTAAAAATGATGCATAAAATTTTAAGAAGATTACGTCTCAGATTTTTAATATTGCATAGATTTTTGTCATTTTAGTATTTTTTTTTAATTTCTGTCGTTTTTTATGCTGGTTTTGGAAATGTATAGTATTTTAATGAAATCGCTGTAAAGATATATAGAACTAAGCTATAGTACGAAAAATTTCAATGATTTTGTTTAACTGAATTGATTATTGAGGAAAAAGTAAATGTCATATATATTTCTAGTAAGTATTTTGTAAAAATTTTTAAAAATAATACAATTTGAAGAGTTTTTTGGTTCAATTATAGATTTCTCGATGTAGATTTTCAGAAGTATATGCTCTAGAAATGAGAGTTACGTCAATTTTTTAAATTACAATCTGCATAGTTTTTGAATAATCTTACTAAGAGAATCTTATCGACTCAGATTTTTAGTATTTTTGATACATATTGTATTCTAGTATGTATAAAATTTTTCACAATTTTCTAGTATTTTCATAAATAAGTACTATTTTTTTGTACATCGCTGCATAGATCTCAATATATTTATGCTACAGGATTCAAAGTCAATTGAATTTTCTGTTTGAAAGTATTTTTCAGAAAATATTGTCAATATGAATTTTCATTTCTATTAGTTTTTTACGAATTTTTTCAGTTGTTTTTTCTTAATAATAGTAATAAAATATTAATGTATTATTTCATTAATGAATAAATTTTTTTTAATAATAATAATAATAATAATAATAATAATAATGAAATAATAATACTTTTTTTTTTATATTAGTATAAAAATTACGAGAATCCGAAGGATTTTTCAGATTTCTAGAATTTTTGTAGATGGGAATATCAATTACTAGTATTCGATGCTCCAGACTTCACATTTCGATGGAATTCTAGTTATTTTACAGATTTCTGGGAATCTTACGCACATATATAGGTTTAGAGATTTTTTATTTTTTTTTATACTCTCGTATGATTGAGCATTCATAAAATATTGTATTATTTTCTATTTCTATCATTTCTATAGTTTGCTCTATAGATTCCTGATTTTGCTATACTATAGTAGATTTTAATGACTAAGTATTAAAACTGTTTTTCTTGTAAAGAATATTATTCATATACATGTCAAGGATATTTTTTTCTTTTCTTATGCAATTTGAACGTGTTAAAAAATTTAATTAAAACTTTCTAGATTTTCAGCATTATACGTTCAAGGATTAAAATTTTTAGAAATTTTTCAGATCATCTACATAGTTTTTGAGAATTCAAAAATTTACAATTATTTTCGCATTCGTTTTAGTATTTATAGAAATTTTAAAGGGTTGTCGAGTTTTAATACCTTTCGAGTATTTTTATAGATTGTTATAGAAATTACCAGAATTTGATCATCTAGGATTCAAATTTCAAAAGACTTTCACTAATTTTATTGATTCCTGAAAAAAATGACATCTACTTAGATTCCTCATATTTCTAAGGTTTCTTGAATTTTCGTATTTCTGTAGTTTTCATAAGATTTTCTACAGATTGCTATACTCGTTTTTTAGCATTTTATTCTTCAGAATCCAAAGTTTGACGGATCTTAAATATTAGTTAAAGTTATTTAGAAAACAGATTTTTCATAGATTTACATTTTTCTTAGAATTTGTTCAAAGTTTGCATGATTTGCAAGATTGTCTGGAATTTTTTTCACTATTTTCAAATGTAGAATTCTTATAATTGATGCTCCAGGATAGAAAATTTATTATATTTCTAGCCTTTTTCGTAGAATGTTGTTTTTCTTTATTTTTCACTAGGCTAGAAGAATTCTGAAAAATTCTGATTTTCTACATTCTGCAACCCAAACATGAATAATAATTAGGTGTTTAAGAAAAAATTCTTTTGAAGCCGGGATGATTGTTATTTCTGACTTAGTTTAAATAATTGTAAATATCATGATTTTCGTTTATTTTGACACTTGACATGAAATTCCATGTTCTATCCTTCAGATAACAGTGAGTACATTTTTCCAAATTTTTACAATTTTATTTATGACATACTCTCATTCATTTTTTCCTTTGCACTTCTTTAATTCCTATTATAATTCAATATTCTCTTATTATTTGAATTTCCATAGCTTGAACTTCTTGTTCATAAATTGTGTAAAAAAAAATTTTCTGTACATGAAAAATTATTCAATCATTGCATTCATCCATATTCTCAAGAACTTGTATCATTTCAAAAATCTTGAAAATAAAGAAAATTTCAACAAATTCAAAACCAAACGAACAATTTGGTGAATAACGTTTATCCCGAATATCTCAGAAATAGTTTCAGAGCCAAAAAGCACGTTGTACAAACGACCATTATTCGTATTAATCGCGCAAGTGCCTCATGCATCTTTAGTGAATTTGTGCTGCCTGTTTTTGGAACCATTGAACTGTAGTGCAAATAATTGGCTGGAATTGGGTCGGTATGGTGGCGAAACTTTAGCGATAGACGATTATTCAAGCACTCTAATGTACGTTTTTTTTGCCATTACATGCCAGCGTTCCCCAGAAACATTAACAACTCGTTGATAATCAATTTTCGTGCTCAATGGGAAAATGTGTAGGGCAAAGAGATGAATGTTTGCACTGGGTTCGTTCGAATTCCGGGCTTCTGAAATGTAGAATAACAATCACAGCCTAAAATAGTAGGTATTTGCAATCGGTGAAACGATAATTTTCCATCGAAAAATGTGAAAATTTTGGAAAAAACGAAGGTTTTGGAATTCTATAATCAGAGTCGATGCAATATTACAGGGTTCAGAAAGTTATCCAAAAAAATGTAACGTTACGTTACTGTTACAGAATTCAAAGTTCATTAAATTTTCTGTGTTGAATAGGATTTTCCAGAAAAAAGTGTTGAGTTCTAGAATTTGAAGTTTATTTAACATTCAGCATTTCAAAGGATTTTTCAGAATACTGGGTCTCAGTAGATTTACAGTTTTTTCAGTATTTTTCATGTTTCTTTAGTTTTTTCACGATTTAAAGTATCTTTTGGTATTTTTATACTTTACCGAAATTCGATGCTATATTCATCAAAGTTGTATAGATTCATATTGTTCAATATGTTTCATTGTATTTTTTAATCCTTGTTTTCTGCGTTTCTTAGTATTTACATAATGTTGAACAATTTTTCTTTTTTTCAAATATATTAACTCTTTGAATTTCTAGAACATGAGCTCCTAAAATTGAGAGTTTGGAATATGCGAAGTATTTCAATCGCTTTTGTAGAAAACAGTTTTTATAGATTTATAGTGGCCTGAATATTTTGATTTTTACAGACTTATACGGTTTGCAAAATTTTCGAGTATTTTTATAAACGTGTATACATATATATGTATTTAGAGAATTCAATGCTCGAAAAATTGAAATTTCTCGATTCCGGAAATTACATAAATTTTTGAATTAATTAATAGCCTTCATGAAAAACTGAAATCTGGTATTTTTTGTATTTTTTTTTCTTGTAATCATTACATTACGTAAGGTTTTCTAATATGATCTATAGATTTTGAAGATACTGCTACAGATTTTAGGATTCATAGATTTCGAGTATTAATACGTATTTCCATTCTAATTCCCAAACTTGATTACTACGAACTGTGAAATTTTTTAATAATAAGTAAAAAAGCTCATTCTTTATCGATATTTTTACACAAATTACCTATACTATATAGAAATATAGAATTTTAATCTAAAAATAAGGAAGTTAAAAATTACTCACAACCCAGTTCCAGAACATTTCTTAAAAAATTATAGATTCTTTTAGAAACTTGATGAAACTTACAGTAAAGTGAAATAAGTAACGGGATTTTCATTACTCGTTACCGAACAAAAGTAACTCTTCTTGTGTTATTTGTTTTTCTTTTCATTTTTTTTGTCCAGTCATCACAATGGAAACAAAATCATCTTAAAACAAAAATTCTTGTTCAGAAATCTAAGTTCTTATCGAAAGTATTCCAGTTGACTCACGAAAATGGCGCTGGCGTCAATTACGAGCGAAAAATGGCCGCAATAAATAAGAGAAGATCGCGATGGAAAACATTCAACAAGTGCGATTTGTTACGCTTCGTAAGAACATCCATTGTCCCTGGGGGAAACATGATTAATGTCCCCGAACGCAATCACTTCGCTATTAATGGAGAAAAAAGAGAGGCTCACGCCGACAGCGGTTTCGAGTGATTTTCCAGATTCTCACGGCGGATTTTTCCGTACGAGTCGTAGTTTCACGGCTCGTGTGAATAAATACCTCAGCCAAAATGCGCCTGGAAAAATGCCAGGAAATTTGAAGAATACGTGGACTTTCATAAATAAAAAGAAGTTTCTTCTTTTCTTTTATAAGATTTTCATCGAAATTATTCTAATCTTGTCACGAACTTGCTTTTTGTTGCACATTGAACGTTCATTGTACCAAAATCTCTGCATAAATTGACTGTGTTACAAGACAAACATACGTTTTGCTGATGCAGAGAAAAATTCATGTAAACCAATTCAATCGTCAAGTTGGCTCTTCCTCAACAACACACATTAACGTCACTCTCGCTGACATAACGAAATATTCAGCTGGCACGCATTCGTCCCATTGGAATCCAAGTGATATAAATATAGACTGAGCCAAATGCAAAAAGCTCCTAATTGGAATTTACTCACGGTCCAAGTCACGAATTCATTCTGATACTTTCGAGAGTGAGTGGTCGAATGTGGCGAAGTTTACATTAAAACGCAGAAATTTAAAACATTTCTAAAATGAATGGAGTTCCAAAATCGTGCAGTTTCTAAATAAAAGAAAAAGATATAAAGAATTTGAAAGAATCGTTATACATATGTTACATTTTTATTTGTACATGTTCATTCATGTTTTCGACACGGGGAACAAAATCTAAATTTGACAACTGAATTCTTGATAGACTTGAAAATTCATTTCTAACGAATCAATACATTCATAAAAAATCGGAGGAAATCATTAAAACTGTCCAGGGGCGTAGGCAGAAAAAATTTTCGGGAGGGGTTTTTCTGAGAAATATTTATCTTTCGGGATTTCATCATTTTCAAATTTTGATAATATGTTACAAGAGAGCGATTTTGAAAGATTTTACATTTTGGAATTCAGAAGTCATATAACTTTTAAAAACCAGAGTTGTACATTTTTCATGTTTCTGAATAACGGAATATGATTTTTGTAATTTTCAATTAATAACTGAGGTTTCAATTCTTTTTACTAATACTTTCTGTATTTCTAGCACTTAAAGGGTTATCTGATACTAAGTAGTATGGGTTTCTATAGAGCTTTCTGAAATTCTATTCTCTAGGGATCAAACTTGTAAAAAATTTATATACATGAATTGATTTTCAGCAAATTTTTCACCACGCACATAAGGGGTAAATCATAAATTTATATTATTTTCTGTTATTTTTATATATTTCTAATATTTATATGGATCGTGCAATAGATTTTTAGAAATCGATGTTATAATATTGAAACTTTCAACGATTTTGAAAATTTAAATTGATTTATCAGACGACAGTTTCTTTCATGAAGATTTTCAATACCTTCATTCCATATTTTTTTTAATATCTCTACAATTGGAAGTATGTTTTATTATAGAAATTTATGTATTTAATTATATGTATTTTTATTGTTTTCTATATGAATTTCTAGAATAATTTCTAAAATTATAGGTATATACTTTTTGTATTATATCAATAAATATACTCCTGGGGAGAAAGTTTTATGAATGTCTAAGAAAATAATATCTACATAATTTTTATTTATTGAAAGATACCTAGTAAACTCGTAAGCTAGTAAACTAGAAAGCTAGTTAACAACTAAACTATTGAACAATTTACCTGGTAAACTAGTAACTACTAAAATTGCAAAATAGTAAACTAGTAAACTTGTCAAATTTGTAATAGCAAAATGGTGAAATAGAAAGCTAACTAAATAAAATACTAGTGAGCTAGTAAACTAGTAAGGTAATGAAATGAAAAACTAGTTAGCTAGTAAAATAGTAAGCTCGTTTAATAAAAAAACTCGTAAGCTAGTAAACTAGAAAGCTAGTCAACTCCAAAACTATTAAATAATTAACCTAGTAAACTGGTAACTACTGAAAATTGTAAAATAGTAAAATAATAGGCAAGTAAAAAAGTCAAATAGTAAAATTGTCAAATTTGTGATAGCAAACTGGTAAAATAGTAAGCTAATTGAATAAAAAACTATTCAGCTAGTAAACTAGTAAGCTAGTTAAATAAAAAACTGGTAAGCTAGTAAACTAGTTGGCTAGTTAAATAAAAAACTAGTTAGCTAGTAAACTACTAAGCTAGTGAACTAGAAAACTCGTTAACAAGTAAATTAGTAAGCTAGTTAACTATCAAACCAGTAAACAATTGAGCAGGTAAACTAGTAAACAAGTAAGCTAGTAAAGTAGTAAACTTATTTTTTACGTTTTTTTAGTATTATACATATAATATACGAAAATCTGGAGAATCCCTAAGTATTTTTTTATTGGATTACTTATTTTTTTGTAGATTGCTACAGAGATTGAAAAATCCCGATGCTTTAAAATGCGAATTTTGAACTATTCTCCGTAGTTTCAAAAATTGATGATAACATTTCAATCACATAGATTTTCATTTTTTAAATCGTTAGTCTGTTGTCGTTTTTTTGAAAGATTTAAAAGATTTCGTTACGTTTTTTGGAATTTTCATAGATTTATAGTATATTCATAATTTGATGTCCTAGAATCCCCAAATCTATAGATCGTAGAGGCATTTGTCGAGATTTTTCAGAAAACAGTTTTTTTATAGAATTCAATTATTTTCATTATTCTTCTAGATTTTGTATGAATCGAAAGATTTTTAATACTTTTGTATGGATTTTTTATAGATTTCTTAAGTTTGATGATCTAAGATTCGAAGTTTTGTAAATTTACATTATTTTCGTGGATTTTCATTTTTCTCGGTTATTTTTTTGTCCCCTACTCTAAAATGAGCTTATTGTGATGTAGGTACAAGAAATTTATAATAATATTATGAATTGTATTCTTTTTTTGTGATGTGATGTCACTGGTTGCTCAGTTTTTCTGATTCATACTTTCTAAGTAATCCTACGTTTTGATAATTTTCCTCAATTGTAATTATAATTATTTGTATCTTATGGTTTTGTGGTTTACCGATGTAACATTTCCTAATTTTACATGAAATATCGATTGATACTATCAGAGTTTCGGGAGGGATTTGAACCCTCAAAACCCACCTTTGCCTACTCGCCTGAAACTGTCTCATTCAACTTGAAAAGATAGTAAATTCATAATCACCTGAATTCACAAAAAAGCTCCTTTTTTTTATGTCGGTTCGTAAAAAAGTGTCCATAATTGATATAGGAGTTAGCACCTTGGCAATCACCATAAAACCGTCCGTAAAAAACTTCGGTCGGTTATATTCTATCGTCACCTGGAATTATTCGGAGCAAAAATATCGATTGCTTAGGATAAACATTGTATGAGCGAGCTTTTCATGCTTTGTGTGTGGAGAAGTGATGACGTAAGTAAGAGAAATATGTGTGTCGATTCCGTACGATAAATAGAACGAGCTGCAATTTTTTCCCGCATCCGATCCACTTTTTTGCGACTACTGTTTTCATTCCGCGGGTATTCCTGTCGCGCAATAAATTGCGTGCATGAATCTCAAAGTTTCAAGGCTTCGATTTCTGGAGATTTTTTTTCAGTTGGTTTCTATTTCAATAATTGTATCTTGATTTTCCCTCAAAATTCAAAGTTGTTCATATTTCCACCTTAGGATTCAATTTTCCAAAACAGTATCTTTATTTTCTCTGTAATCTCTCAAATTGAAGACCTCATTTGAAGTTGAAGCAAAATGAACTGAAACCCAAAATTTGCGTGAACGCAATATTTCGTGAAGTTCCCCAAACACGTGCCGAAATCTGTGTAGTTTGAATGTAGATTAGAAACAGTTTTCGCCGGCATCAACGAAATGTATTCCATTTGTTTCCGTAAAATGCAATATTCTCTTCATTAACCTAAATTCGGGCGACGTGCATGCACGTGCTCCGCGCGTTTCGTTATCAACGCATTGTATTGTTCGGGGAATGCTCAAGATATGCATTTCGCGGTTTGTTGAATTTGTGTCATGCGAAGGTTTCAGCCTTGAATTCCTCCATCAAAGGAGCCTTCAACTAATAAAGATGAGAAAATCCTAGTTTACTAAATATTTGAGAAGAAGATGAACTATTTTTTCCAAACGAATGTACCCCGAATTGTAAATTCATATATGTTCTATAGTGATACTAAATGTTGTTAAGAATGAACAAATATCTCCTAGTTGTACTTTCAGATTTGCTTTTTTGAATATGAGATCAGATATTGACAAAATAAAGTTGTCCCTTGAGTAAACCCAGCCATGGCCTCCAGCCTGAAATAAGATGAGACCTTCATTTTCAGGGGACATTTTCTTTATCACAGTAAGAATCATTTTGTGATAAACTTATCAAGATTTAATTTCTTTCCACGAAATGATAGATTAATGCTCGAGAAATTTCAATAAATTTAAAAGGTTGCAACCATTTTTGAGACGAGAATAAACTATTATTGTTCATGAAGCTGGTCAGTTACATTTTATACAGAAGTCAAGACACTGTGAAGGGTTTTTTGGGGAGTAAAACAAAAATGTTCATGATTTTCAAATGCATGATTATAGACGTTGCGTTCGTGCATAAGTAGATATAATAATATATACAGATAGCAGAATAAATGTACAGATATCTCTGTCAGAAATGGACCACTTGTGACGCATAAACATGTACACGTGATTCATATACTGGCAGGATAAGCAACCCATCATACTTCACGCCTCGGGCATATTCTCCGCTAGTGTGGCAGGTTATGAAGCCCGGCAGATTCTGTTACGACAATTTAGCGTGCCCGCGTCACATGGCGTTTTCTTCAAACATATTCCATCATTTCCATCCAAGATATGAAATTTATTGTACGGACAATTTTTTTCATTGCAGAGAGTTGTATGACGATTTTTGTTAGGGAGAATAAATAAGTTCAAGGGAATTATTGCAATTTTTCAGGGTACTTGAAGAATTGTAGAGAATTCGTTGAAATAATGCAGGGTTGGGAAGTAACAAGTTCAAAGTAACGCGTCACTCAAAACGTTACATTTTTTATTGTGATGATAAAGCAACGCGTTACATTATTTAAGGGGTTATATACCTTTTTGTGCGGACGGATTGAGGATTGTTTGGAGTATCATTTTAAGTATGTAGCAATAATGTTATAACACGAAAGTTATAGTTTTTTAATAGTATATTGTTCACTTGAAAAAACAGGTATTTGTTGATAAAAAAATATCAACGATTAGCGGAGTTATGGCTCTTTCTCCGAAACAACTTTTTTTTTGAAGAGGCTTGCGGTGACCACGATGCAAGTCGAACAGGTCATTTTAAATTTGAAAATCCAAAAAATTTCATTAGTCTAGGAATGTATCTAGTTCGTGAACGATTAAAAAAATGAATATTAGGTTTTTTCTGTATGCTAGAAAGTTTTCTCCAAGATTTCGATTTTCTGAGCTCTGAAAATTGTATCAAAAATTTTTATCTGCAAAATAAAAACTTCTCTATAAAAAAGCGATCGTTCAAGAACTAGATATATTCCTAGACTAATAAAATTTTTTGGATTTTCTGATTTAACTTGACTTGTTTGACTTGCATCGTGGTCACCGCAAGCCTCTTCAAAAAAAAGTTGTTTCGGGGAGAGGGCCATAACTCCGCCAATTGTTGACATTTTTTTATGAACAAATACTTGTTTTTTCAAGTGGAAAATACACTATGAAAAAACAATAACTTCTGTGTCATAACATTATTGCTACATACTTTAAAAAATACACTCCAAACCATCCTCGATTTGTCCTCATAAAAAGGTATATAACCCCTTAACTTCCTTATTTTTGATAGAAAATTCTATATCTATAATCTATGATGGAACTGACTAAAATATAATGAGTAATTTGTGTATAAATATTGACAAAGTATGTTTTTTAACTTTTTAGCATAAACTTTCACACTTTGAAGAATTCAATGTTAAAAATTTGCATGGATTTACATAAAAATACTTAGAATCTATAGATATAAAAATTTATAGCAGAATCATTAAAATCTATAGATATTGCTAGAAAACCTTACGTTATTGAATAAATGCAAGAAAATACGTTAAATACCATCTAAAATCTAAATCTACTCAATATACTAGATTTACATAAGTTTCTCGTAAATGCTATTTGATTCTCCAATAATTTATGTGATTGCGGAATTCAAGAAACTTGAACTTCAAGAAATACAAACAAATATATCAAACATTGAAAATCTATACAACTTTTGTAAATGCAGCATCGAATTCCAGAAATTGAAACCAATAGATAGAAATGCTGAAAAAATCTTCAAATCGTAAAAACACTAAAGAAGTACAAGAAAAAACTGAAAGAAATAAAAATCTATTGAAACACTGTTTCCAGAAAAATTCTTTAAAACACGAAATACCTAATCAACTTCAAATTTTATCAGAGCTCTAAATTCTTATAACTTTATAACAATAAATATAAAAATGCTAGAAATCTATTAAAATACTGAAAAATACTGCAACATTTTCAACATCCTGAAAAGTACGAAAAGTTTTAGAACTACTGAAAAATCCTTCAAATCATAGACAAACTGAAAAAGTAACGAAGAAATTAAACTCAATAAAAATCTGCATATATACTATTTCTTAAAAAATCCTCTTAAATACAAAAAATCTAATGAACTTTGAATTCGAGAACATGAAATGATTGAAATCTTTATTAGCAATATACAGAAAAATAGTTCAAATTTATATAAATATTAGAAAATCCTGCAACACCTTTTACATATAAAAAAATATAAATTACACACAATCAATTCCAAAAAGTAACGTTAAAGTAACTTGAAAATTTCTTCAAAAAAGTAATGTTCGATGACTGTTTTGAAGTAGGTATGGTAAGGAGTTACTATATCTTAAAATGTAACAGTAACGTGAGGAATTACTTTTTTCACCTGAGTAACTTCCAAACCCTGAAAAAAAGATGAAATTTAATTACCTACTGTATATGCAGAAAAGTAGATAATAGAGAAAACTTGTTATTTAAATATTGTCTAAAATAATTTGAACTGTTGAATATTTGAAAAAATGAAGGAAATTCTCCAAACTACATTCATGTTTTCTGTCAGAACTGAAAATCTCAAAACTAACTTTGATACTAAGAAAAATGTCAGACTAACTTAAAAAATTTTCAAGTGAATTTCTTCTACTGTAAATTCCAGGAATGTCATTATTTTTTCAATATCTAGCAAAAATGAATCAAAAATCTTAGAACCCAGATACATCTCCAAAAAAATATTTATCATCTCCCTTCAAATTTAAAAAAAAACTCACATACCTTCCATTCACAAACATTTCAAAAATTTTCTACATTTTCTCTTGGGAAAAAAAAAAACCGATTTCCAAGCCACCTTAGCATATCGAAATTCAGATTCTTTTCCACGAGAAAAGACTATCACGTTTCTCTTTCAATTTGCAGAGAAAATATAGACACTGTAATTCAGATTTCAGGAGCAGTAAACGAGTTACACAGTATCCGCGGGAAATTCGGAAAAGCATCATAGGAGACAATGATGCCGGAAATTGTCATCGTAACGAAATTAACAAGCCTTTTTCCAGCGGTGAGAGGGTCGTAAAAATTTATGAGGCTGTAATGCTGCGAATGTAGAGCGCGCACGGCGATGGGCTACCCATTTACTCCAGTGCCGTAATAAGTTTTATGGCTACACCGAGGGTTTAACGACCGGCACCCCGAGGATTTTTTACTCCGCTTTTTTTACGTTTGAGAGGGCCCTCGGCATAATGAAGTGAGCTTTGGGTGATTCCATCGAGTTTAGGCTTGGGCAAGATAGCAGTAACCAAGATAAACTACTGTATAAAAAAATAACATTATTTTTGCATGGAATATGGGAGAATTCGTTCTCAGGGGTGTTGGGAAAAAAATTTATGCGAGAAGGAGAACTCAAATGGCGAAAGAGTCGATATATAAAAATTTTGAAGTATCAATAAGCGTATTTTATTTTAACATATCGTAGAAATCGATTTGCAAGCTTGAACTTTTACTATTGAAAGTATATAGCTTTTGATACGAGATTACAATATATTTTTTTGACGTCTCTCCGTACTTATTTTCTCTGTGTATATACCACTGAAAGGATTATCTTGGTACTTGTATCATTTTTCTATATTGATATTAAGGATTCGATGCTCTAAGATTCCGAATTTCATAGATTTTGAGTAATTTTACAGTTATTTAACGATATGAATTAAAATGGAATTGGAGTTTTTTATTACTGATTTTAGGTCTTTTTGAGTGTTTTCTATATTTTTCAGTGTTTTAAAAATTAAGAGGGATTTTCTGCGTTTTAAAGAGGTTTCTTGTGTAATAAACAACCTAAATTTGATTTTGCAGAAAAAAGTGCTCTCGAGTTTTTTGGTACTTGCATAAATTTTTCAAAAATAGCGTCTTCGGAGATTTCAAGTATTTCACAGATTCATTAAAGTATCAGTACGTTTTGTATTTTTGCAATATTCATTAACTTTTAAGTAAATTGTATTTTTGTTCAATTTTAGTATTTGAGAGATCTCTACTGTTTTTAATCTTTTTTATACTTGTAAGTATTGATGAAATTTTTTAGTATTGATTTATACTATTCTACTTGATTTCAAAGATTTTTCTAGATTGCTGTGTAAATTATGAAATTTGATGCTTCGAACTTCAATGTTTCATTGATTCTTGGTATAGAAATAGTCCTTTAAAATACAATGTTTCGGTAGATTTTTAGTTTGCCGAATAATTCCTGTTATTTATTTTTTTTGAACTTTTAAAATTCAACTTATTTTCTGATATTTTTATAAATTTCTAGAATGTCACGATCTAAGAGTCAATTTCTATTAGATTTCCAGTATTTTCATAGACTTTTGAGAAAATCATATCTACATTATTTATCCTATTTTACGGTTTGCTAGTATTTTTTGGAATTATTCTATTTCATGCTATTCATAAAATTTTCAGGTATATTTTTTAATATTTTACACATTTTTAGCATTTTGTAGATTGTCATTTAGTTTTTCAGAGATCGATGATAGAGATTTCAAAGTTTCTCGTATTTGTATCTTCCAGGGCATAGTATTAAGAAGAATATTTTTACTTAAAATATGTTTGGCACTTCTATTATTTATTGTATTTTTAAAGTATTTCTACAGATTGAGTAATTTTCTAGAGTTATTATTTATGTTTATTTAAGTTGGCGGGTTGCTTTCCTCAAAGATTAAAAGTTTGATAGGTATTTAACAATTTTACATTTATTCAACTATATGATTTTTTAACCGATTTGAAGCATTTGATTGATTTTGAGTTTTTTCAGGAGGTATTTTCTATTTATTATCAGAATTGTGAAAACAAGATAATTTTTACACGTTTTCTAAAGATTTCTAGTATAAGACATAAATTGAATATGGTTTTTCTGAGATTACAAGTTCTGGAATGTTTAATTTAGAAATTTTCGATATTTAAATAAATTTTTCAGAAAATAGTGTCATCGGATGTGGAAAGTATTTCACAGATCCTTAAACTGTCAGTTCATCTTGTATTTTTGCAATATTTATGAAATATTATTAATTTTCTAGTATTTTTTCGGATTCCTATATGAACTTTTTGAAGTGGATGCTTTAGGTTCGAGTGTTTTATCGATTTTTCATCATTTACATTCATTTTTGGTGAATGAAATTTTTCTAGAATTTTGGTACTTGAGGGATTTGTACTATTTTCAGTCTTTTTATATTTTTCACTGTGTATAAAATTTTTTACATCAGTACTTTTTGTAGTATTTTACTGGATTTCAAATGTTTGTTGATGACTGTGTAAATTGAGTAATTGGATGCTCTAAACTTCAGAGTTCTAAAAATTCTTCGTATTACAACAATTTTATAAACTGAAATTTTTTTGTATATTTCTAGTATTTTTGATAATTATAATTATTCAAGTTTTTTTGAAATTTTTTATAATTCATGAAATTCTCAATATCTCGTTAAATTTCATGAATTTCTAGAATTTCACGCTCGAAAATTTAGAGTCTTATGGATTTTTAGTATTTTCATAGACTGTAAAGGAAATCATATCTACTTGTATTTTAAGGATAAATTACTTACGTAAAATATTTTTGTCAAAAATTTCAAGCATATTCCAATTTTCAAAATTTTTCAGCATTTACGTATATATGAATTTTTTTACTGTTTGAATGATTTTTTAACATTACTAAGAATTCCCAAATAAAATTGCACGATTCAATGTTTTTCATTTTTCCATAAAAAAAAAAGTTCAAATGGGTATTTCTAAAAATTGTGGCAACGAACATTATTCACAAAACTTAAATTAATATAAATTTCATAAAGTCATCATCGATTATGCAAACTTTACAGATTTTTCGTATTTTTTAAATATTCAACAATTTTTAATAATTGATACATTCTAAAGGAATAATGATTATTTTTGAATAACTATCAATATTCTGAATTTGCGAGAAATTTATCTATCGAACCCTACAAATTTCTATATTTTTTGAAATTTCAGAAATTCAAAATATAATATAAGTTACTCAAGACTTGCAAAATTCGTATAAAATTCATCAAAGTCGTATACATTTTCGTAATATCTAATACTTCCCAGTTTTTAATATTTTTATTGAATAATGAAGTAATATCATGCATATTTGAATTATATATGACCCTTCCTTGAATTTTAATCACCGTCCACCTGAAAAAATCGCATTTCACCACTCTGAAAATGACGGTAGAATTTTCATTCAGCAAAGTTAAGGGAACACGTAAAATCCGAGACTGGGGCTCAAAAGGATCCTTTACAGTATCAATTTTCAAGGAAACTTGCTAAGTAAGGTTTGATTACTTGAGACTTAGCGAAATTTCGCGGTCTTTAGAACGAGCTTGAGATGCTTGTACCTTCCTCGAGCTAAATCTGCATTTGTACGAAAATAATATCAGCTTTACAGTCGGATAATCCTACGACTACGCGGGCTTAACGACGCGGGCAGACTTTATTACCCATTTTAATCGAGTCAAAAGAGTGACCTGATGACTTTCTCATAAACTTAGAGTACTTTAATATTCACAAAAGTGATGCAAAAATATTGTTAACTCCAGAGTCAGATGAAGAAATAACTCAGTTTTTTCATGGATACGAAATTAACTGAGTTTGAAGTTCCTGCAATTTTTTATATGAAATGCCGTTGTCAGTATCGAAATAATAAAAAAATTAGAATATTATCTTTGCAACTTTAGAATATAATCAGTTTTTATTTACTTCCTGATTTATAAAAATCGAGGATTTAAGAACGTTAGGTTAAGATATTTTAAAAAAAACTTGAGACTTTTATTTCAATTTATTATCGTGAATCGATTTCAATATTTATATATTTGAATGTATTATAATTAAAGTGGGTGAATAAATTTCACTCCATTATAATCTTAAAAAAACAATTTTTGCGAAGATTGCGGATTTAAGAATCTATTTTATCGTTCCCACAAAACCATGCTTTTCTCTCATATTGAAGGAAAAACCCAAGCTCGTCTGTTTGCTCGATACATAATATCGCAGCTCCAGTTTCTTCGATACATAGTTCATGAATCAACTTTACTATGATTCTGTTTGTATTTCAGAGCACTTAAAATTATATGACTTTCCAATCCGACATTACTCTTACTTGCGACAAGTAATCGATAACTTTCATGCTTGGGAAATTCTCGAAAGTCATTCGAACTTTTCATGAGATCGATAGGGGCTGGGAATTTTTTCCTACCGCGAGAAA
The DNA here is from genome assembly GCA_028476575.1 of Platygaster robiniae. NCBI lineage: Eukaryota > Metazoa > Arthropoda > Insecta > Hymenoptera > Platygastridae > Platygaster > Platygaster robiniae. The sequence continues at coordinate 2,986,819 of CM052022.1, forward strand.
AGAAGAATAAAAAGTGAAGGATGGATTTCAAGCATTGAAATCGGGGCTGAAATCACGAACGATTTTTATAATGTACAATACTTGGAAAAAGGAACGTGAAATTAAATGCTTGTTTTTCATTATTGGTTGTATTTATATTGGTATTGATTGTAATGTACAATCAGTAATTTGCTTACTGTCGAAATTTGATTTTTGAGTTCCTTATATTTTTAGTTAGATTATATAAGTATATTTTATAGTTTAAAACGAAATGTATGTGGATAAAATTTTCTCATTGCTTCATTTTTACCTAAACCTTATAGTTAAAAAAACTAGAGAATAATTTTTTCAAAATTTTTGTGGAAAACCACGAAAATATCAAAAAATTGACGTTATTTGTTAATCTACAAAAAATATGAAAAATACTACAGTGAGTAAAGATTTTTGCAACGTTGGAAATTTACAGAAGGACTGTATTTCAAAATATCATTCGTACAGTAAAAATCTTTAACACTTTGAATTGAAGGGAATCAAGTTTATAATTTATTTCAGTAACCTAGAAGAATATTGGAAATGTATGATAGTACTACGAAATGTTAGAAAAATTCATAAATGCTGAAAAAACAGGATTTTTAGAAGCACGAAATTTTTTACAGATATATTGTTCCTCAAAATTTATGTAGATGATTCAAATTAATGCAACTTTTAACTCTGCTCTCTTTATCTGTTGAAAATTTCTACTGAAAAATCTGCACTTTGAACATACATATCTGTAAATTTCCACAGATTTTCTGTTCAATTTCAAAGATTTTCTTTTATATTCTAGAAATATAATTTATTAATTTTACATTGATTATATTTTGAAAATTTTAACATGGAAATTTGTAGAATACAACAGATTCGAGCATCAAATCCTGAAAATCTTTTCAGAATCGAAAACATTGTACTAGAAAATCAAAGACAATTTATGAATATTGAGAAAAAAACAAAATGGAGTAGAAGTTTAAGAAATGTTTGAAATATTCGAAATAGATAAAGATACTGCTTTCTGAAAAATTCAATAAAATTCTAAAAATCTCTGAAATTTTATATTCTAGAACATCGAATCTTTAGAAATATGTAATATTGGAATGTTTACTATGCTTGAAGCTAATGTTAACATCATTTCGATGAATTTCTATAAAATTGATCAATATCCATTAAACGTAAAATCACAAGAAATCAAATTCCAGAAACTTATATAATAATCCATATTTTGCATTTCAAAAAATCGTTGAAACTGTTTAAAAAACAATAAATTGTAGAAGTACAAGAAATGTGTAAAATACAAATTTTTTAAAAAATATTTCTATGATACTAGAAAGATTGCTCCAATTCAGAAAATTTCCCTAATTGTAGCACGTTTTTCCGGAATGAGCATTTAAAAATGTTTTTCTATTCTTTCATGAGTACATATTTTAAAAAAATGAAGAATAGGAACGCTCTGAAAACCTAAATACATCGGACATTTTTTTCTGAAAATATAGAAAGTTCATAGTTTAAACATACTTCGTAATGTATTGAAAATTTAAAAAATAATAAGAAAAAATCGAGAATTTTTAAAATTGTCAATGATTTAATAGGATCCAAATAAAAAAATGTTCACATTTTGTTCTTTATTAATATTTCTTGAAATTATCTACAGCAATGTTAATTAATTTTTTTAAGAAAATCTGAGGATTTATAGTATTAAAAAATTACGAAAAATTTTAATCAGTAAAAGTGATTTTGCTGAAATTGCGAAAAGTAAGTAGTTTTTGTTGTGAACCAGATGGCTATTTGTTGGTTGTTTAATAGAAACGATTAAGTATTATAAATATTTCAGTAGATATTATTATTATTATTATTATTATTATTATTATTATTATTATTGTTATTGAGATCCCCGCATCTCCATAAGTTAGTAGACGAAATTGAATTATTTATTGATAACTGTACAAGTGTTGCCGATTTTCAAAAAAATGCAAAGGAAAAAGTGTTTTTTAATTTCATGAGGAAATGGTTATTTTTGGATGATCCGCTGACTTTAGGACACCCTGTATAATCGTAATACAAAACATAATACAAAATAAAGGTAAAAGTGTGTTGTCAAAGCCCGTTATACATATAGTCTATTGAGTAGCACTAAAATGGTGTTGATCATAAGCCTTCTTAAACGCTGGTACCGATGATGAACGTGTCAGTTTTTTTGGTAAAGATTTTCATTACACCACCACGTGGTTAGACAGAAAGTTATGTCATTGGATTTGGTGATGTCTCGTTGTTGTTAGTTTCACGAATTGGCCTCGCAAGTTGTAGGTAAATATAGTTGGGAGAGCTCCTACATTGTATTGTCCTGACAGGTATTTAAATGTCACGATGAAGTCTCCTCTTTTACGTCTTTCAATGAGCGTTAGGAGTCTAAGTTGTTGTAATCTCTCGATATAAGGAAAGTTCTTTATTTGCATAGCTAACCGTTTAGTTTTTCTTTGTGTTTGTTCTAGCAGATTCATGTCCTTTTGAAGGTATGGTGACCAAACAAAATTAGCATACTCCACTATCGGCCGAATATAAGAGATGCATACTTGTCGTAATATGTTTACTGACATTGTCGAGAAAGCTTTGCGAATTTGGAATATAATTGAGTTAGTCTTCTTTACTATGTAGCCATGCTTCGATTTGAATTATCTCTTTGAAGGATCGATTGAAATCGATCCGATAGTTCCCCTATAATGGACACGCATGCGCGATGCCTTTCTTCTTCAAACTCGGGACGAACGCGCCTCTGGCGTCCATATTGATACTGCGAGTTCTCGTATAGTAAATAGACTCCATTGATTACGATCAAATATTGAATTTTTCATTGGAAGCATGCTCAAAATTGACGTGGTGAGTTTGTTTTTTCTTTCAAGTGTTCAGGGGTTTATATTTTCTAATGATTTTGTGTGATTTCGATGATTTCGGGACGTGATTTGTTTTGACGGTAGTGATTCGATTTTTTTTAGCTTCTTTTTTGGTTATCTTGGATGCTCTCGGAATAGGCGCATTTTTGCTTTGCCATTTCGGATGTTTTGGCCTCGGTTTCCCTTCTAAGGATTGTGAAGACCGGATTTTGATTGTCGAGGATGTTTTTGGGACTCATTTAATTGCTAGCATGCGGACTTTCATTGTTTCACTGTTGGACTTGGTTTTGGCTTATGACGTGGAATTTCGTTCCACATTGTTCTGTGATAGACGCTAAGGAATTGACTCACGTTTTTTCTTGGCCAGAGTAAGGAAAGATCTTTGAGATTTATTTATTTTGATATTGTGATATTTTTTGGGAATTTTGGAAGAATTTTGATCTGGATTGATTTATTCTTGAGGATTTTGTTATGACATTTTTTGGATGTATCAGAATTTTTATTTTGATTTGATTTGTGATATTATTTGTTGTGATTTCATATTATATAATGATATTTTCCTTTGAAATAATGATGAATTTATCTATGATTTTGATGTTTGGGGTTATGTGATCAAGTTGATTTTTAGGGGAGGGGCCATTTAATTTTTTGATTTCTTTTGGTATTATGGATTATGAATTTATAACCTGATATTATGACGGAAATGGATTTGAATTTTGTGAGATAAGATGTGTATTCATATGTGATATAATTTGTTTATAATACGATTATGGATAAATGACTTGGTGGTGTATTTTGAATATTGCGAAGTTACAAAAAGGTTTACAAGTGAGGAATTATAGTAAATGTGGGAAATGTAATTATATATATATAATGGAATACTTATTTATTGCCTTTATCAACAGCTGAGATTTCGATATTTTCATGTCATTTTGATGTATATAGTTGATGTTTGATTGGGTAACAAGGAATACCAATCGGAACGTTACAACTATATGACTGATATGGAAATACTCCTTTTTTTCACGTCTGCCAATGAGCGTTGGGAGTCTAAGTTGTTGTGATCTCTCGGTATAGGAAAGGTTCTTTATTGCCATAGATAGATAACCGTGCAGTTTTTCTTTGTGTTCGTTCTAGCAGATTCATGTCCTCAAGATATGGTGATCAAACAAAATTAGCATACTCTACTATCGACCGAATATAAGAGATGTATACTTGTCGTAACATGTCCACTGGCATAGTTGAGAAAGCTTTGCAAATTTGGAATATTAGTGAGTTAGTCTTCTTTATTATATGACTGACATGGAAATACACCTTCAATCTTTTTTTTCATGTATTCCTCTAGAATCGCAAGATCCAGATATCCCGAAAACCGCCAGAGCAGCACACGTGAATCCTCGAAAAACGAATCCCCAAAGATCACATTTTGCCCGTTAATCCCGCGGCGGGCAATAAATCGCGATCGATCGAATGCACCTCCGTGCTCGGGGCCGAAAAATCGCATAAATTGCCGCAACGAGAGCGGCGGGCCCTTTATCTTCGCAGTCGAATTCACTTGCCGTTCCTCGCCCGGCAAAACTCGCAACAAAGTGAAACCCAGGCGCGTTTTATCGGAGTTTCATTAAACTTGAGCCGATCTGGGGAAATTAATCTTGCCGTTGCGAATTCCTCGACACTCGGCAGCCGTAGAAACAACACCGCGAGGTGTCCGGGGAAGAAGGGCTGGCGAACGCTGGCTGCTGCCGGGAAGTGGATGTTCATGCTCCAAAAGTGGCGAGATAAGTTCCATCTGTCAGATGTTAGGAACTAATGGGTCGCGATAGGGAACGACTGGCCGCGAAAGTGCCGCGAGGAATTTAGTTTTGAAAAGTTTAGATCGATTTCCGGGGACCAAGTTCCGGGTTTTGGCGTGGGAGAAAATTAACAAAGTTGATAGATGTCTTAAAGATGATTTCAGAACTGTCATTCGTAGATGATTTACATGTAAAGAAAATCAAACGACGAATTAGCTTTTTGTTAACATTTTTAATGTTTTTTAGATACACAGCCCTCATTATTTTTCTTCGTACACCGGACGCGTCATTATGATATTAGAGAATCGCGGCATTATGTTTTATGATTCAGACAACGATTATCGGAAATTTTTATGCATGAATGAATTTGTATAAAGTTGATTTCCGTTGTGTAAAATTGATTTCTTCCTTTCAATTTTCAAATGAATAATATTTTTTTTTATGTCTTATAAGAAAAGAAGAGCGAGTCGTTCGCTCATGACAAAGAAAAAGTTTGATGTTTCATTTTCAATGCCCAAGTTGTTTCTATGTAAAGTCAGTCCTGGGACTCCAGATGTCTACTTTTTTTAGGATTTCAATAAATTTGTTTCAGCACTTCAAATTTCAATTAATAAGTAATGGAACAAACATACAAGCATTTAATTATTAAATGATATCTTCGGAGGAAGATAAGAGAAGATCAGAAAAAAATGTCTCTTACTTTGTATCTTCGTGTAACTTGTTTTGCACAATGCTTGCGTAATACCGCAGAACTTTGGCGGAATTTTACGGGAGTTCTGAACGAAACATTTTACGCAAAAGCAATAGGAATCAGAATTCCCATTTCCAGTTGATGGGAATGGACAAAACAGAGATAATAATCATGATCGATTTATATTCAACACATATATCAACATAATATAACAAATTACACGTACCTTTGTGCTGGACAGCTAGATTAAGTTGGGACTCCTTTCCTTTGGATCAGCACCGATAAACAATGGTAACTGTCTCAGGAAAGAAGACAAAATTTTTCAGTGGTTTCACACTCTTGAAATAGATTTTGCACTACTTAATAAGCACGAGAAAGCGTTCTGCAACAAAGCTTCTAGTGGCATGTCGCAGAATTTCATTTTTGTTCCCGATTTTGAGACTCGCGGCTGAGGAAATGAGAGTGTACGCATTCGTCAATATTTTACAAAATGTACGTGAAAAAAAAATTCTTTCGAAAAACTGTTTCGAGTAAGTGTAGCAGAAAATAAAATAAATATATTTTCATTCATGTATTTATCATGAGAGATTAAAACTTGTTCTGAATTCAAATGTGAAATCTTGAATACAACATTTTTAATAAAAATATTGCAATTTCCTATTAGCGACAACCAAGAATATGTGAATACTTGATACTTCTTCAATTTGGTGGTAATTGCTTTACAAAAATACTGTAGGCCAAACCACGTTTTTTGGTTCCTATTGCCAAAAAGAATCATGGATAATTTACATTCTACATTTGTGATTGAGGTTGAATCTTTAACTGTTTTGAATTAATATTACGAAAATACATTAGGAATTTTACTGGGAAAGTTCTGAAGCTGTATGTAAAGATGATGGTTATTAATAAATGTAAATTGCTTTTCATTTTTCTCAACAATATAAAAAAATTGCAAGATTCCCTTCAGTTACTTATGCAGGGAAAATATTTGTTAGGAAAATTAGTTGTCTCATTTTTTTCAACAATTTTAAGAATCTTATTAATCCCTAGACTGAAAAATAAATTATCCAGGTATCAAGGTTTCCTTAAACAGTAAAATTTTCAAAAAAATATTCTCTCATCTGATTTAGCGTATTAGAAAGTGAGTTCAAATAACCATTGACATTTTTACAAAGTCTTTTACAAAATCGCTATGTATTCTAAAATAATATCTACTTGGAAATTGTCCATTACATAGCTCTCATTATTTTGCTTCGTGCACCGGACGCGTCATTATGATATGAGAAAATCGCTACATGAAGTTTAATGATTCTGACAACGATTATTGGAACTTTACATACTTGAATGAATTTTTACAACTTATAGCTCTTACACAAAATTGTGTCTTTTTTTGAGATTTTTTAGAAACTACCATTTTTCTAAACTTCAATTTTTTTTGTCATTTATAAAATCCACTTCATTGATTCATTAGTATTTTTTCTTCTCACTCTTATTTTGTAGTTGATTCAATAAAACAAATTTTTGTTTGAATTCATGAAAATTAAGCTTCAGAATGTTTATTTTTTGATCATTTGGAAAATTTCTCATAATAAATTGTAAAATTTCTAGTAATAACTTTTCAACACAATCACTTTTCTCCCTCTCACCCAAACAAATTCAGAACAATCCATAAAATCATTCGTCACGATAAAGTTCAACTCAGTTTTACATCATGTTGCGGTAAACCCATACAAGTAAATCCCCAGAAATTAGCCAGATCAGAGTTTTCCTCTAATCAAATTAAATCTTCGTTGGCCTCATTCAATAGTAACCTCATGTAAACACACAGACCCTCAAATCCCAAAAAACTACAAAAAAAAAAAAAAAAAAAAATCAAGCTCTATACTCCAAGTCGAATATTCCAATCGAAATCACTTTACCTCAATCGGGGATTTCTGCAGCCTCATTTCATTGGCAATGCACCTGAAAAGTCCACGTTCGTTTTGTCCCTGGAAAAGGTTCGCCAAGTTTGAAGGGCATAAAATGCAAATGGTCCCACTGACATCGCGAAAACTCAAAGGCGAGATCCGCCTTCGGAAAAACTTTTCCCGGCGAAAAGCGATAATTCACTCGCTGGTAAATTGGACTACCAAAGAAGGCAAGTGCGCGGGTAATTTCGTTCCTTTCGCGGCGCAAAGGAACGCGGAGTATTTAGTGGAAAAATATTGGGTGCACCAGTTTTTGCGCTATTTCGGAGAGGGACGGAAGAAAATACGAGTGAGAGATTTAACGACCTATACAGAAGGTTCGATTGCAGTTTTATGATCGATAAAAAAGGAATGAGCCAAGGTAAACATAACGAAGGGCTTTTTTATCGAACTTGGAGTACTTAAAGGAAAGTTTTTATGGGGGATGTACGCTTTGGGGCATTTCGAGGGTGTAATGGTTTTTCATTTGGCGGCGATTTGGTAGAGCATTAAATTGGGTTTTGATTCATAGGGGATTTGATTGAATAAAATGTTATCAGAGTAATGGCAAATAGGTTTGATCAAATAAAGCTAAAATAAAGAAATTGAATAAATGTTTCTGGTTTTCGTCATTACTTGCACAAAAATTTCACTTTTCCGAAAGTTTAGGTTCTTCGATTATTTTATATCCCATAAAAATAAGCTACTTGCAAAATATTTTTCGTTAGATACTGCAGTACAGTAGAAAAAATTTTTTCATCATTTGGAATTGGCAATTTTTCAGGGATTCGAACGAGATCAAAAGTTTATGTAAACATGGAAGTTCCAGCCTAGAATAATGATGATTTAAAGTACCACTGTCGACCGTATTTCAGTGTGAACTTCGGCCCTTGGGGGTTGTAAAACTACTAAAGATCCGCGATTTTGGGAGTTCTGGGTCGTTTTTCAAGTAGATGTGTCATTGTCATGCAAATACCTTGGGTTGTAAGGCATATAAGCTCGGATTATATGAAGCATGACGGCAGTAAAAAAATGTTTTATTCTTAGATTATACAAAAAAGTTGGATTTTTGCAAAAAAACAAAAATTTTTTTTTGAAATGAGTATACATATTTAGAGATTGAAGAACCTACTCAAATACAAATAAAAATTTCAGAATTGAAGAATGAGATCAATACAAGATCGATTAATATCTATAGAAAAAAAGGGAATAATTACATCAAGTTCCCAGAATACTTTAATTTAAATGATCAATATAAATTAGAATAAGATATTCTCGTTCAGTTTAGTTTTGTCGAGAATCTTTAGAAAGACGTCTTGACCTATAATTTCTGTTTTGTCAAATCTACACAAGTCCGAAAAACTTGTCTTATATATTGAAAGAAGACACGAATTAACAAGCGATCTATAACTTTTTTTATTGGAAATTGAAATTCGTTGAAAAAAACTATCAGATTTAAGATAACAAAAACAAATCGGTACATAGATTATTTATTATTATTTATTGTAAATCAATGTATTTTTGAAATGCTAGAATCGCAATATGTAAAGAGAATTTCAAGTTGACAATTTTGGAATTCAAGAACTTTATTGCAGAATCTCTGGAAATTTATAAAATATCTTATTTCTTACTCAGCAATTTTAAAATTAAGCTCAAGAAAAATGGTACGGTTTAAAAATCGTGACTTAGAAATCTGGGATGATAAATAAACCTGATAGCTATCGACTACTTGAAAAATCGAGTAATTTGAATTTTATAACTTGTAATTTTTTATGATGATCATTTTTATCAAAACTACTACAAAATAAAAGTAAAAAAATGCATAAAATAAAAAAAAATCAGAACAATTTATGCTGATAGGCTCGAGTAATCGAAAAATAGAGATTTCAGGCTAGAAAAATATATTTCTTTTTTTTGGATAGAAAGTTTTAGAAATCGTGAATATTTTTCATTCAAATATTAAATTTCTTTCATTTTTTGAAATTCGTATTGATAAATATAGTTATTTTTGCAAATCCATAAAATTATATATGCAGTGTATGGAATTCATAAATTTTCGATTGGGATTTTCCCATTAAATCTACAGCAAAGCAAAACAAAAGGAAAATTTCAGAAATTAAATGTTTAAAATATAGTTGGAATTGGTTTTTCAACTACTCGAAAATAAATATATTCCGGATTTGAAAAGATTTGTGATCTAGATGCCTTCGTTGCAGATTTTTGAAAATTGTAAAATTTGTTTCTCATTTCGATGAATGTTGTATCACTTTAGATAGATAGAATTTACTTTATTTGTATATAAGGCAGTAATACTTTAAAAAAAATAGAATTCATTAACCCTAGAAAAATTTCAAAAATGGCGCTTGAATATTCTCACAAAATGTGCAGACTATTCGAAAATAACTGGGTATCGCTTGAATTTTGAAAAAAAAGGGTGAAAAATTTTTCTAAAGGAAGAGTACCTATGTAATTTAGATATTAAATTTGGAAAAATTATTTCCTCTATTTTATTCAGGAAAATGATTTATTGTATTGTCTGTAATGTATTATTATGTAAATTTATTGTATCGAAGGTTCATTGATTAACGAAAAAAGTGAATTAGTATTGCTGTATAAAAAGTATAAATATGTCATCATGTCAATCTTAGCAAAATTTACTCACTTATATCAAAATAAAAAATTCTATTTATTTTTAGATTTCCATTTTTCCTTTAACTGTGATTTTTCTAGGATCCTTTATACCTGACCTTTATTCATTTTTGTTAGTAATTTCGATTTAAAAAAATCGGTTTTGAAAATTTATGGGAGAGAAGCTCCGGACTAATGTTTGTTTTATATTAAAAATAAGCAGAAATTTGTCTGTTCATAAATTGTAATTCACCTACTTCATCATGTTCGAAATAAAAAGATAACAGAAGAAATAACTTATCTTTAGGTTGAAATTTTCCTAATCGTCAATATGAAGTTCGTAAGTTTTCATGCTGATATTTTTAATACTTTCTGAACATTTTCCGCATAATGTATTTTTGAAAATTTTTTTATATCTGAAATAAAGCGGAATTCAAGTTATAATTATACTTCGAAATATATCGAATATAATTTTATAAATAACGCTTACTATGTTTAATTCTGTAATATTGTTTTCGAAAATCAAGTAATTGAGTTTTTTTTAAATAAAAATGTTTTTCCCAGGGTATGAATGCTAAACTCCTAAATCTCACAATTCTTTAATTTCTATTACGTCGAGAGGATTCTTATTTGAAATATCGTACAAGTACATAAACTTTACGATTTGGTAATCATCTTCTATATTTATTCATAACTTTTTCAAATACATTTTCGAAGAAAATCTGTAACTTCTAACAACTTAAATAGTTTTTCTCTAGAAATCGTGTTTAAAATTTCATGGACACGTAGATGGAAAATACTGCAAATAAATTTATATGAAATTGATTATTATCTATTAGATAAATTATTTTAAAATTTTTCTATCAGTATCGAATAAATTTTATTACAATTATGCCAAAATTTCTCTATTGAATTCGATGTTCTTCATTGAAATCTACTTCAAACCAAAAAAGTTTCAATACACATTTTCATTGACATATCATTCAAAATTGAAATGATTGAAGGTTTGCTATTTTTATAGACAGTGCCTATTTTTTTCATCAATGCATCTACAACTTTTATAGACAATTTAATAGACGCCATGAAAAATCTAGTTCAAAAAAAGTCTCTGAAATTTAATAGAAAAATGTCTGACAGTGTATGAAAACAAAAATAATCGTCAACAGAAAAATATTTTTGTCTTTTTACACAGAAAATGGCCATAATAATTCACAAAGCTCTCTCAGACTCCTGTAAATAGTCCCAAAATATCCAAAAACCCCTACTTCAAAAAGTTCGGAAAATTCCTATACATAATAAGATATTTTAGTGCGAGTCCAGTATGGGGCTGGAAAGGGGTGTCAGTAACGGCGCCAGGCAGGCGCACGTTTGCCCGAGCGAGACACCAAAAGACAAACACAACCCTCGCGAAACTTACTCAGTTCTCCGCGAACCGCGACGCGAGTTGCGCTTTCCAAAATCACCGGTACCCATTTTCCCGTCCTCAGTTTTCCCCGTTTTTCCCGCGAGTTATCCCCTGGTGAATTCGGCGGAACCTCGAAAAAGTGAAATATTTTTTGTGTCATGTCGACCGGAAATTCGGAGAACTTTGAGTGCTTCTAGAGGAAAAGTTTCGGGGGAGGAGGAGCAAAATTTTCCGAGGAAAAACCATTGGGTTTTGGAGATTGTGAGTATGGCGAGGGAATTAAGTTCACCGTTCGGCGAGCACGTTTTCCTTCCGCGGAGCACTTTGCGCTCTGTCGCAAACATATATGTACGCGTTATGGCCCACTTCGCGTTGCCGCACTTTATTTTTACGAAAAGACTTTGTCGAGGGAACTTTTTATGGGGGTGCCTAGGAAAATTGACATGGGTACCGATGTTGTTCTGGCGTTTTTTCTGTACATTTTCAGACATACATGATGTATGATCTGACATGGATATAAATGTTCCTGATGTTGGGGAAGTTTGGTAAGGCCCAAATTCTGGGCAGTAGCTAGGATTTTGTCGAGGAAGATGAAGACTTAAAGATCTTGTAAAATTTAGAGGAAATTATACAAAAAGTTTGGGGAAGCTTAGCAAGATGCTTTACAAGGGAGTATTAAATTTGATAGTTTTTTAGAGGAATCTGTGAGGAATATGTTCAAGAGGTATATTGTATTTTTTTTGCTTCAATCATTTCTCAGACATGAATATGTATATTCTTTTTGTTGGGGACTTCTGACAAGGCCCAAGTTATGGCAGTAGCTATAATTTTACTGGGTAAGATGAATATTTTAAGATCTTCTACTCTTAGAAAGAATTTTCGCCAGAAGTTAAGCCTGACACAAAATTCTATACAAGTGAAAAATGAATAAATATGATATTTCTCACAAGAATTTGTATATAACGTATGTAATATATGTATATGTATTTCTATGCTTTGATAATTTTTTGGTATACTTGAATATGTTATAATTATTAGGGACTTCAAACAAGGCCCAAATTCTGGAAAACTTTTAGATTCTTAGATTTTCAAGCTTTTTATATTGGGTTCAAAAGGTCTGGATAGTTTCTCATACATTTTACAGTCTTTCTAATAAGGTTTTGTGCAATAATTATTGTAGGAATTTTCACAATCGAAAAATAAATAAAACTCTGTAGAAGAACTAATAATGTTGCACTAAACGCATTTAAAAATAACTTATTTATTCTATTTTCGTATCGTAGAAAAACAAAACAATTTAACTTGTATTGACAAACAGAAAAATTTCAACTTAACTATTAAAAATAAAAGATTTTGAATATTATCAGTAGTAAATTTTCAAAGCTGACTTTTTAAATTGAATTTACTGTAAAATAACAGTTGAAACAAAAGACGGAAAATTGCTCTAACTTGTGATTTCGTAGGCAAAAAAAGTGTGATTTCAATATTTTTAAGAAATTTCAATAAAATCGACGTTATGATGCATAACAATTTATCGAAAATTTGAAAACATCGCCTATTTTAGTAAACTTTCCCTTTATCAATATAAACATTATGATTTTTGAAACCTAATTTTCAAATCATACATTCTTTTGTAAGAGTGTTCAATCGAAAATGTTACATTATTGAATACTCCGCACATTTTACAGGAAAGTTTAGATCTCAAACTTGTAAAACAATAAAAAAATGTTTTCACAATCACAACTGAGTGCATTTCATTCTATTTATTTATAATTGATAAGAATTCACCATTCATTATAATAAAAAATGAATTTTAATGACAATTTCAAAAATCCCTCATCCAGAATATAGATACCAAAAGTTTTTCTTTGGTCTAAATTTCCCTTCTCACTTGTTTCAACAGTTTTCCATCTATATTAAGATTTTCAAATTTATTCTAGTTTTTTTACATTGCAGTAAAGTGGATAAAAAATTCATTGTCATTAAAAATTTCTGACTTTAAATCAATTAATATTTATGATTAGAACAAATATTATTTATCCAGCATAAATTACAAAAAATATGTCAATTTGAGTTTACAATGCAAAATATTCACAATTTTCAAAAAGTTCAATTCAAGATACCAGAATAAGTAATCACAAATTTTTTTATTCTAGAAATTTGTATGAATTGTCGAATCAATAACTATAACTATTGGTAATTTTTTTTATTTCTTACCTTCCCTTTTGACTTTTTATGTAGTAAATTGTCGGAAAATAGTCGTTATGAAAAATTTATTAAACCTTGATTTCGAAATAAGTTATTTTCTATTGGTGAATATCATTTGAATGAATTTCCTTTTTCAGAAATCAAAATTGTTTTCATCTTTTATAAAAAAAATTCATGAATGAATCAATTTTATAATTTTTTCATCAAAAATAAAAAATTTTCGAATGTATGCACATATTGTGAAGTAATTTGAAATCCAGAAATTGTGAAATTTGTTATTCATTACAATTTATAGATGTCAAAAAATACCGTGTATTCTGTTTTTCGATAAAAATTCACTATTTTTGTGAAAATTAGCAGGTAGATTTGAAATCTGGAAATCCCTAAAAAAAATGTGAAAATCTGAAATACTCTATTCAAAGTACTTCATTATTAGAATCATGTTTATAAAACGTATACTTCCATTTTAAAAATTCTTAAAAACAAACTTTAGATTTATTCCATCTCTTCCATCAATTCCTTCAATTTCACACAAATACTTACATTTTTCCTAATAGTAAATTACCTAATTCATACGTCAATAACAAAACATCCTTTAGTTACAGATTCATCATACAAATAATGCATTATGCAATGGGAATCATTCAGTTATCCTGAAATTTGCAAGCGTTGTGCCTCCAATTAATGCGAATAAACATACAGAGATAATGGAAAGGACTACGTGAGGAGGTTTTAGGTTGGGGGGGGGGGGGCTACAATGATATCGTGCTTTGAATCTGCAATCTTGTGTTTCGACAAGCAACGACTTTGTCACTGATAAGGACGTTTAGCGTCATTAATCATAACAAACCAAGAACTCCATATCAAAAATTTAAGATAATAGATTCTTTACACTCCCCCAATTTAAATATTTATCATGAAACCGATCGTTGGGAGCCAATATCAATGGGTTATAAAATAAAAGACTTCCTTCTAACTTCCCATATTCTTTCTCGAGCTTTCGGCTTTTATTAGGCCCTCTTCAGGAGCTACCAAAATTTACAATAACAATTAATCTATAAATGTTAATAGCCCATTTTAACTAATTCTCTCTACTTACATTTTTCACTTCCATGGATTCACATAAACATTCAAGAAATTGATTATTTCAATAATTCGTCATCATAGACTTAGTCAAACTTTCTTCACAATAAATTACACCAAGACACAAATTCAACAGCTTGCTAATAAGAACTGAACTTAATTTGACAAACGTCAGCATCTGTAAAAGTCATATCTAAATAATGAACTGATAATCATATTTTCAAACATCCATCATAAATAGAACTCAAAAATCTAGTGTCATCCTGCTTATTCAACGTGTTTCCAGTTCCCTTTATGAACGCCATTTCAGAAACCATTCTTTTCTTATAATTTCCTTTTTTATCCAGAATTTTCACATCTTTCCATTTAAAATCATGATCATTTTCTATTTTATGATGAGTGAAGACTGAATGATTTCCAGTTAGATGACGAATATTGCTTTCATGTTCAGATATGCTGGTCTTTAAACATCTTTTTGTCTGTCCTATATAGCTGAACTTACAATGTCCACAATCTATTTTATTGCAATAATCAAATTCTTCAATGTTCATTTGAATTCATGGAAGTGAAAAATGTAAGTAGAGAGAATTTGTTAAAATGGGATATTAATATTTATAGATTAATTGTTATTGTAAATTTTGGTAGCTCCTGAAGAGGGCTTAATAAAAGCCGAAAGCTCGAGAAAGAAAATGGGAAGTTAGAAGGAAGTCTTTTATTTTATAACCCATTGATATTGGCTCCCAACGATCGTTTTCGTGATGAAAAATTTAAGAGTTTAGAAAAACCCAAAGTTATTAAAATATACAGAGAAGAAAAGGAAAAATCAGAGTATTTTTCATCGGTGAAAACTCATTCTTCAGCTGAGTTCATTAATACTCGAAAGTTTTAATTGGTGCAAGTTTGTTTCGAACTGATTTCTAAATGAGAATCTATAAAATTACCACAATTACTTATTAAAGTCGTAAGTTTCAAAGTTGCTTGGGATTCTGGGGGAGTTAATAACTGAAATTTATGAAACACCAACTTTTTTAATAGTGGATGGGTTGATGAAGGAGGGAAGGCGCAGTAATGAATTATTGATTATTGTATTGGGAACTTGAATGGGATTGTAGTGTGTAAATAAAGATTGCTTTATTTTGTTTTATTGTATTTTTTCAAGGATGAACTGGAAATCTAAGAATTTTGAATAAATCGGAAGGCAACAAATAATAAAAATTGTTCTAATACAGCATCAAAGAATCTTTTCGAATAATTATAAAAAAAGATTCTCATTTTGTTTTGTTCCATTACCTGTATAAATTGTATTTATGTTGAATTAAGTGTTAAAAATTTCATTTCTTTATTTGTTTTACAAAATAATTATGACTTTGATTATGTTTCTGAAGTGAAAATATTGAAAAACATTAACATAGAAAGTATCTTGTGACTTCGATGTACATTAATTTTTGCTTATCTTTCCGGACGATGCACTGTCCGTTCTCCAAAGAGTGCCTTTGAATTTTGCAACGCCACGCGAAAGCCCAGGCCATTCTTCCCACTCCACATTCTGTTGTGAGCTGAATCATTGAATTTAAAAGGGCGAAACACGTAAACGCGGCCGCTCGATATTACGTGATCGCGCTTCTGAAGGGCCCTCTGGAGCAATAAAAATTTGCCATGCAACAGTATTTTTGACTCAAATAATAGGAAGTTTTTGAATATTCTGAATTATTTCTATCTTTAGAGAACTGGAATATATTCTAAAAATGCCATAGGTTTTTTTCAGGAAAAAATACACGTATCGCGAAAGTCTGAAGTAGAGTGTTCTCCTTTGAACAGAACGAGCCTTTGGGAAAAGTTGCAAGAACTTAGAGCTTGATGCGTTGATCAAACATTCATACGTACGTCGTATTCCTGTAATTAGTTCCATGTTTTTTCTTCATATGAAACTTTTTTCCCTCGTAGAACTTATTTTAGTAAGTAAAGTGCATGGAAACACAGAATAAAAATTTATATGAACTTTTTGCAAACTGCAAAACTGCAGGAACTGTCATTTTTAAATTGAATCATCTTCTCTTGTGACTCACAGCATTCAATGAACTTAGAGTAATAAACATGCCAGAACTTGGTAAACATTACTTGGAATATGTGAATTTCCATGATAAAAAATGGTCGATATGGATTCCACAACTAAACTCATAAACTCCCAAGTTTCTCGTGTCGTTTCACGTGCTTCGTTCATAAAAAGTATTTACCGCGTTTCTTACGTCCCGGAACGTGAAATTTTACGACACAATCCACGACAACGAGCCGATGCGAGTGAAATATTGCAGTGAAATGAAGATGCATGGAAAGCGAAATTCACAAGATCAGGCTGTAATTTTTTTTTCAAACTTGAATTTCTCTGACGTGACAAGGGAGACTGAGGGACACAGAATGTTTGTTACAAATTTTGGGTATTTGAGGAAAATTCATGATTCGAACAGTCACTGTAAAAATAACTACACTGATAAAAAAAAACTAGAGTTTTTGACACGTCTATGGTAAAAAGTACTGGGATATTGTAAGTTTTACAAGAATTTTGCAGGTCTTATAATATTATTGCAAATTAGTAAATATCATTGCAAATTTTGTCATTTTTTTTCACTTCTTACTATATTGCATTGTTAAAGTTTTTATATTGCACTCACTACAATATGTATGCTAGTTTTTACTAGATAATTTCGTAAAATTCAAAATATGCAGAATGAAAATTTTTCACTTCAATAATACATAGGAATAAATATATACGTACAGTGAAACATCAAATAGAATATTTCACCTTTTATCATTTATTTTTCAGTTCGTTAAATATGATATTTTATGAAATGCGAGAAAATATTTAAAATGTAAGTCTTAAATTCGGAAAATTTTAAATCTACAGAATGCAAATTGCATTATACAAATTGTAATTTTTAATATACCAGTACACAGGATATACTATCTAAGTATAGTGAAACAATAAATAACTTTTTTTACGTTTCATCATTTATTTATTAGTTTGTGTACTATACTTTTTCATGCACAGAAAAAATGTTGTAAATTTAAGTTTATGCATCGCAAAAAATCATATATGTATTGTAAAACGTAGAATATATTTTCAACTATTTCCAATATTGTAACAATTACAATATAACATACTAGAGAGTACACAAAAATATAGCTAAAAGAACAATACAGATCTGAATACTGGCAAAACTGTATGACATTTCCTGATTTGTAAATGAGTAGAAATTAGAAAGTAATATTGCAAGAAGTACAAAAAATATAGTAAAAAACAGACGAAATATGTATAGGAGTTTTACAACAAAATATATCTTCTTCTGCAATATTATTTGACAATATTAATTCTATATAATGACAAAAAATGCTGTAAATATCTAGCAAAAATTAATATATTTGAGACTGATTTTACAGTACAGTACAGAATTGCTATAAACTTTATATATTTTTTCATTGTAAAATATTGTAAGTTTTACTATAATATAACTAGTTATGCAGTATTATTATAAATTTGGCCATTTTCTTTCCCGTTATTACAATATTGCCTAATAACAATCGTTTTATTGTAAAAATTGCATTATGAATGCCACTTTTTATTAGATAATTTCGGAAAAATAAAAATCTACATACTACAAGTTGTACAACGCAAATTGTAATTTTTACTATACTAGTTCACAGGATTTATTATCAGTGTATACGGAAACATCAAATAAAATATTCAATTTTTATCTTTTGTTTTTTATTTCGTATTTTAGAATATTTAATGTGCCAAAATAAAATATTGTACATGTAAGTATATGCATTGCAAAAATTCATATCATATTGTAAAATTTACAATATATTATAGACTTTGTTCAATAATGTAACCACTACAATATCACATATGTACTAGGAATTAGGAAATATAGCAAAAAGAACTATACATATTTTAATAGTGACAAATCTGTATGGCATTTTTGAAATCTGGATTAGTAGGAATCACAATATAATATTGCAAAAAGTAGAAAAATGTATTGTAAAAAACCAAATTTTTATAGGAATCTCGACAGCCAATATATCGACTCCTACAATATAATTTGGTAATATCAACCATTTATTATGACAAAAACTGCTATGAATATCGATCAAAAAGTACGATATTTTAGACTGATTTTACAGTACAATACAGTATAGTAATGATTATTACAATGTTTTTTCAGTGTAATATTTCTTACAATAAAATATTGTACTATGAAACAAGTCTAGAATATTATACTTTTTTCTCAAGTTTTTAATTGCGTTGTTTGTTAATACTACAGTATTAACATTGTGAAAATATTTTGTAGAACTTGATATATGTAGTTGTAAAATCTCTAAAATAAATTGCATTCGATACCTTACCTCTGTCGTACTTATGTTATATTATATTTTAAACCCTACTAATTCACATTTCTAATAGAGCCATATAGTATTTCCAGTTTTCTCATATTTATTATTTGATTTGGTATCTTTTCGTATAGTTTCTAGTGTATTTACTGTGAGATTTAATTAATGACGTTGTAAAAGTATATTTCTGATTTTACAATATTATTGGAATTTTCGCTGTATACACAAAAGTGGCGTATTTTTTTTTTGTATGTGGTACAAATCTTATTGTACGAACTGATAATCTGAAGAATAAAAGTTCGAATGATATAATCATTACTTTAATATACGTGGATATTAAATTCTGGGTCCTTGTATAGTAGAATATACGATTTCTATGATTGAATTCGCATTTCGAAAATTTTAGTTTTTCTCGTATAATCTACTAAGAACCGGCACACATATAGTTTGCATAGCAATATAAGAGACTAAATATTCTTATAAGTAAGAAGTAAGATTAAAATGACAAAATTTGCGATATTGTTTTGAATGGTACAATATTCTAACACTTTCTTGCAACGAAAATGTCGAAAATTACCTTTTTTTCAGCATATAGAAATTACTACAATCAGAGAATAAATATCATACGTGTTAGATAAATCTGTGTCAAAGACTATACGAATAAGAAAAAAAGTAATTTGTATTCTGAATTTTAAGGGTATTACTATTATATGAAAAATTCTACAATTTTGTCTAAAGTATATATAAATATTCATACTAAAATTGTAATATTCAGCAACTATTATCTATAATTTCGTATACCAAACGAAATTATAAAAACTCTCTTCTGAATCAAAAACCTATTGATCTTTTTAAGTGATCCAAAAAATCATCCATAGTTTTTTCATCCCTAATGCATCCGTCGACGAGCTCGTGGCAGTGGTAAATGGGTCACATATGTCTCGTATGAATTACGGAAACCCGAGCGGAAATAGACGTAATATTTGGCGCAAACTGTACGTCCCGTAATCGTGTAAGGGCAAACGAAGCTCAACATTTCACTTCCGCTCAAACGAGAATGTGAGGACGGAAAATAGGCCATCGCGAGCTGCTTAAGACAATATGCCACTTAATGAGATTAACATACCAAGATAATGTCGAGAAATCCTTCAATTTTTTCTTGTAACTGAGAATTGTCTTGAAATAGGATGTAAGTTACATGAATTACACTCGTCCTTGAATTTCTTTTAACTGCAAGTTTGTTGGATTTTGTTTCAAAATGAAAATTTGAATTATTTGTCATTGATGGCATTAATAAATCTTGTAACATTTTTATTCACTTTCATTTTGTTTATTTGTTACAATTTGAAAAATTATGACAATCACACTTTTTATCTTCTTTTTTTGTACTTTTGAGATTATCGATTAAAATGAATCCTCCTTTAATTGATTGACTTTTTATCATAACCAATTTTAACTTACAAAAATAAATCAGAAACATAATGAACCAAAAATAAACATTTTTAACCCAATCACAAACATTGTCGACCAATCACAAAAATTGTCGAACAATCATGAACATTATTTCTTTTTCCTTTCATTGATAATTTCGAAATAAATGAAATCCTCATCTTATCAATGTTTATGACGAGGATTCCTTGCCAGGAGTTATCCCAGAAGCACGATTTCCTCTCGACCAACCCAAGAAAAGACTCAAATCCCCCCGGGAACAGGTCCAAAACAGCGTCGAAAATGGAAATGGCGACCACTCACAAAACAGCAACAAGCCAAATCCTCGCGCAACCTCCCGAAACCTCGCACTCTTGGACTCGTTTTACTCCCTCATAACGAATCGCGGAAATCCTTTTCTGAATGAAACGATACAATTTATTGCCAAAAAATTCACTCACTCACCACAAAAAACGAATTGGAATAAAATTCTCACTTTTTCCAATGAGGTTTCCGCACTCAATATCGATAATATAAAGACTTTTCATTGTAACACTTCTGCGACATACAATAAGGCCAAAGTGATCAAATGCAGTAATGGCGGTCGGAGACGCCTAATTTTTCGGAGATGAAGAAGAACAAGAAGAAGAAGAAGAAGGGGAACAAGAATCGATACCCATCGATCCGGCCCGTATCGATCCAACATTCTCCACTCGATATCAAACTTCCCTATTATATCGACTGCACATAATTCCATGGAAACTACCATCAAGACATAGAAACATACATCCGTTACAATCTCGATAAAAATTTCTGATAGAAGATTAAAATAAAAAACAAAAAGAAAAATAATTTTTTTCAATAGTTCTTAAAATATATAACATCTGATTTTGGCTCGTGATATTTACAGATTCGAGTCAACGTTTTAAGCCTCTGTTTTTCTGGAGATGGAAAAAGCGTTATTTAGTAATAAATAACGCGAAGCTCGTGAAACGACAGTTATAAAAGTGAACTGTCGCGTGGAATATCGGGGAATCTGTGCAATATCGCGGTATTTAGAGTAGCGCGCTTACGATATTGGAGTTTCGAATACTCACTTTGGTCCCTTCTTAGCGTACGCGCGTTTCGAACGTCGCTTTATGCGCCACGGTATTTGCACGCGGATATTGTTCCTCGTGCACGTCGAAACAGGGCAAAAAAAGCGCCTAGGGCACTTTGAAAATAAAATTCGTGGCCGCTTTCAACGGGCTTTTCAGCGCGTTACTCGGACGTTATGATACCCAACTTTCACGGATTTTTAATTAAACGGGTGGCAAACTCTCATCTGCAATTTACGGTTTTTCCGGACATTGGAAATTTCGCTGGACATTTCTGACTATGAAAGCATTAATTTTTACAGAGTTGTCTGGGAATTTTATGTAGGGGTGAGAATGTCAAGTTTTGGGGAAAACTTGTGGTTTTTGGTAAAAAAATGCACTGTCAAAAAAAATTTGAAATGTGAAACATCTTCTGTAGACTTTCTCTTAAAATCGTGTTTGAAATTTCATGGACACGTATATGAAAAAGATTTTAAAGAAATTTATATCGAATTCATTGTTTTCAAATCAGATATGTTAATTTCAATTTTTTTAGGACACTGCATGTTTGAATATTTTAAAATATCTGTTGCATATTATCATATATACGGTATAGTTTTTGTTATGCAATTTATATTCCATACCATATAAATTTTTTGTATCAATCAAATAGCTGTTGATAAATTGGGGAAAATCTGATTTAAAGAAATTTATAATGTCGAAATCCACTTGAATTTAAAAAAGTTTGAATACAAATTTTTTATGAGAAATCGTTTGAAGGAAAAATGATTTTAATGTCTGCTTTCTAATAAATAAACACTTCAATTTCATAGAAGGTTTACAATTTTCATAGACAGTGTCTATTTTTTTTTATAGTTGCGTCCATAACTTTAATATAAAATTTAATTGACAGTATGGGAAATCTGCATCAAAGACAGTCTCTTGAATTTAATGGAAAAATTTCTGAGAGTGTGACTTGAGGATTGTAGGGTTTGTGATTATGATTTTTTTTTTTTTAAATAGAGTCAGGCTTTTGGATTTATGTTTAATTTTTTGCAGGATGATCTTTGATACCTTTTCGAACTAGGATGATTTCTGCAATTTTTTTTTATCAGTCGATCTTGAGTTTTTGGAAAAATAACATTCATATTTTATGGAGGCACCTTTTTATATTCAAAATGACTGTTGTAATGTTCATTTTCAAATTCAAGTGCAGAAATTTCATTTTTCCAAGGGTTATTTTGCAATTTCGTGATTATTTTAAATTTTTGTTTTTTATGATCAAATTTCAAAGCAGAATTATCGATTTCTTTTCAGAATTATAAACTATTGAGTTTAGCTTTCGAACTGTATATATATAAATAACATATTTTTCTTCGATTTCTAGGAAATATAGGGAATTTGATTTGTTGCTAAAATGTTTTCTTTTCTAAAGTTTTAAGCATTTGAATCAAATTCAATCCTTAAATAGTTTCAGAGTTAGTTTGAAGTAAAGTTTGGATTTTTGTTAAAGTCATTGAAAATTCAGGTGGTTCTTATTTTTTTCAGGGTGATTTTGAAAGTCAATGCTTCGACCTACAATTTTTTTCCACACCTTTCAATTCCTATTGACTTCTATTTACTTCTAATTTTAAACTTTAGACTGTCTAATTACAAATTGAAATGAAAAGATGTAGTTCCTCTTTTACATTTTTTAATGAAAATGTATGAGATCCAAATTATGAAGATGAATTATAAGTAGTTACACAATTTCACAGTAATATTTTCTAATTCTAACCCTATTTGATAACAATTTAATAAAGTTGCATAATAGTTGCATTGAGTGATATGAACTCAAACTGGAGGAAAGTGATACTTCGTTAAAATAAAAAGTTCTTCTAATCTGAGAACAATATTCTCGTATTCTTTTAAAAATCGCAATAATTAGATGTTTTCGTTGTTACAACCAAAACCGATTCTTTAAATATTGCCAAACGATGAAAATGTAAAAGTACCCAAATAATATCGTCTTTTATTATACACAGAAAAATATTCGTCTATGAAATAGACTTTAAGAATGACAACTGAATTCGTACAACATTATATTGATATAAAAAATTGCAAAATTTGAAAAAGAAACATCTCAGAAAGGAGAAATTTACAGTCCAAAAGTTAGCATGTGAGAGCACGAAAAATACAAAAAATGTTCATTATAGAAATAAGGCCAGTTTCTCATTTTCATCATTAGTTGTTTGGTTTCTATGATAAAAAATTCTTTAATTAAAATTTATATAATGAACATATTCTACAAGAAACTTTGAATGGTGAAAAATTTGAATGGTGAATTTCATTTCAGGTGTAAATTTTGTTTGATTTCTAAAAAATTTCTCATTTTTTAAAATTGACGTTTATGATGACACATTACAATAATATTATATTCACTGACAATCTTCAAATACTTCAAATTATATCGAATAATTCGTAAAATTCAAATTTCTAAGATTTCAGGTTTCCGAAAATTCTTTAAATTGAAAGTAAAGTAGAAACTGTTCATGATTCTCTAAATTCGAAGAAAATTTGTCAATACTTAAAATATTCTACTATATTTCAATACTGTACAAGTTTTCGAAGAAAAAATCATTCTTGTTTGAGTTTTTAATAACTACTTCTAGTAATAAACGTTTTCTGTTTCTTTCATGTTATCTGAAATTTCAGAAAAGAAATAATTTTCAGCACCTTGAAGATTTTGTAAGAAGTTTTATACGTAAAGGAAAATTTCATGTTATGCCCTTTAGATGTATTTCACTGGTTTTTATGGGATATCAAAAATAACTTCGATATTTATAGGAAACTTAGTATGCTTTCAAACTTGAAACTCAGTAAATAATTTTAGGAATTTCAAGATTTTACATTTTTTCTTAGTTGAGTTTTCTATTACATTCTTTTCCGAATCATCTAAAAAAATTGCATTTGAACACGAATAAAATGGTCGAAGTTTCTAAATTCATGCCCCTAATTTCTTTTTTTATTTATCTGCTCAAAAATATACACGAAAATCCAAAAAAAGTTAGGACCATCAATATGAAATTCCTGCAAACTTGCAAACCTAATTAAACTTGAGAAATAATCAATATATACGTATATATAACATTCAAAATTTATGAGCAATGACATCGAGTTTCAGAAATTTTCAAAAACCATGCAAATTGAATTAAAAAAAAAAAAATCTTATCTTATACTTGTTCTGTCACGAGATCATTACACTATTCGTTAATTTTCTACAATAAAAATTACTTACTAGAAACTTTTTAAGGACTCTATTCCCATTGTTATTTTAAAACAACTAAACCTACAAACAAAATTCAAGAAAATCCAGAAAGTCATTAAAAACTTTCCTTCCTATAACAGAAAACAATCTTTTTCTTTTTCGTCACCCACCGAAAATCGCAAGTCATTGGCGCATAACTCCAACTTCCCTAATGTTTCCGAAATCGAGGGCATTCACAGTTCAGCTGTTCATATTCATTAGTTTTAATAGGCGAACCGTGTTGAAACAATTGCCTCGTCCGTTATTAAAGTTATTTGAGTTCGCCAGGAAAAGCAGGTCCCTTGAAAAACGAAATTGACGCTGAACATTGCCGTGTCATGAGACTTTTTACACCCGCTTTCCATTATTTTCGCGAATGAAGTTACAGACATTTTTGATTTTTTCCCTTGGAATGGAATGACAGGGAAAATGGAGTTGTTTTACCGTCTGTTTTGAAACGTTTCATTTCAACTTCAATTACCTGGCACAGAAATACGAAAATAATTAAGGATATGCGAAATTTCTCAGGACAAAAATCATGATGGAAAAGAAGAGAAATGAAATAATGTAAAGCACGAAATTGATTTATATTTTTTTTATAATAAATTGTGTATGAAAACCAAAAGAACTGGATGAATAAAATGAATGCAATAAGTAAAACTGTTTATGATATATTAAATTGGAATAATAATTTTTAAATTGAGCAGCACTAGCTATACTTTTTTCATTTTCGGCCTCCGAAGTTCGTACGCAAATTGAACGCTGGAACGTTGAAAAAACGCCTTTAATTCCGAAACTTTTGCCTCTGGGCGGAAGCTATTTAAATATGCCACGAGGAAGAATAGATGAAACAATTAAGCGTTGAGAGCGATGCGAGGCTTTTTAAACGCCGAGACTCGCTTTGCTTTTTCATGCGACTAATTATTCAGAGTGCGAGGCGAAATGGAAACAGAGTCGTACCAACTTTTTTGTCCCTTGGTGCTGTATAATAAGATTCTTAAGACCCGCGTTTTTTCCATCCGAAATATGGTCGTCTCGTCCAAAGAATGTTTTGTGGAAAAAGTTGGGTAAAAGTTGGTTTCGCATTTTCGACGTTTTCTGAAGAAATATTTGTATTATTGTATGATATAACTGTTGATATCATGTGTATTAATATAACCATTATATTCTTAAAAAATAAGAATAAAAATGTTTTTTGAAACTTTCGATTCTAGAGCATTTGATTCGGAAAATCAGTATATGAGAATCCATCAAAATAGTATAAATCTGAAGAAAATTTATGACTACTGAAAAAATTCAAAATTTTTTCGATCGTCCATTAGTTTGTCTGAAATCTATAAAATTTCAAATCCAAGAGCATCTAAATCTAAAAATTTATTCAAGAATCCATTAAAATATTAAAGAAATATATAAAATGTATTAAAATTTAAAAAAGTATAAAATTATTTAGATGACAAGCAATCTTTGAAACTATGGATATCTACAAAAAAAAACTGTGTTCTAAAGATGGTTAGAAATACTTAAATTCTGTACAACTTTGAAGTAGAGAACATCAAATTTTCAGATCTTTCATTACGATCTATGCAAATATAAGAAATCTAGAAGAGAAATAAAAAATTCTGCGCAATTTCGCGAATGCTGGAAAATAAAAATCAAAGATTAATGGGTTTCTTTAAAAAATTAGAATTCTGCAAAAGTATATTTACTGAGAAATTTCACGAAATTAATTCAAATTCATGAAATTCATCATCCTGAAGCATACAATTATGAATATCTATTATGAGATCTACCAAAATACTAGATAATTCAATGAAATTCATGAATATCAAGAAAATACGAAATGTACTGGAAGTTTTAGAAATTTAAAGAATATTCGAAATGTATAAAGATACTGTTTTTCAAATAACTGATTAAAATACTGTAAATCTCTGAAACTTTTGATAAAATTTATCTGTATTTTAATATTTGAAAATACCAGATATCTAGCAGAAACCACGTAGATAGAAAAAATTGTGAAAATACTTGAAATAAATAAAATACTGAAAATATAATATAGATACTATTTTTTCAAACAACTATAAAATCACAATATATCTGTATGACATTGAACTTTGAAGCATCAAATTCCAGATATTCTTATGAAAGTCTATTAAATTGCCAGAAAATCTTTTCAGCTGTAAAAAAACGATAAATAATAAAA
This sequence comes from Platygaster robiniae, assembly GCA_028476575.1. NCBI lineage: Eukaryota > Metazoa > Arthropoda > Insecta > Hymenoptera > Platygastridae > Platygaster > Platygaster robiniae. The sequence continues at coordinate 3,013,849 of CM052022.1, forward strand.
GTACCTGACATATATGAAATACCAGTTTTCTGAAAATGCTGTTTCCTGAAAAATTTTTCAAAATACTGAAAATATAATAAATTTTGAATTCAGGATCACCGAATTCTCCAGACCTAATACATGTAAATCTGCAAAAATGCTAAAGCATTTTCGTCATGTGTTAGAAAACAAAAATATTTTTTAAAATTCACTCACAATTATTAACAAAGAAAAAACCTAAGAATATATAGCATAAAAATTATTGATATCCATAAAGAACCTAAAAAATGCTACTGGATTCAAACAATACCAGAAATCAAATGCCAGAAAAATATGAAAAATACTGAAAATACTTTAAATTATTACGACTCTGAAAATCTATGTACATATTCTTTTAAATAATAACCATGAAATGAATAAATTACTATACAAAACTTTTAATTTTGAAGCATCGAATTGTTGATACCTATTTAAGAATCCAGAAAATACCAGAAAACTGTTCAGACTGGAAAAATATTAAAAAAACACGATAAATACATAAAATACTGTGAATCTATGAAATATCAGTTATCTTTGGAAATACTTACTGTTTCCTGAAAATTTTTCCAAAATACTAAAAATCTGTTCATTCTCGACTTATGGAGCATCAAATTCTCAAAAACTATCTGAAAATCTACATAAACCGCTGAAAATATATAAAAAAAGGAGAAAATATTTCAATATTTTCTAGATATAGTACCAAGTACAAAAAATCCAAAAAATACTAGAACTCCATGAAATACATTAAAAAGGGAAGACAGAATATGGAAAATCTTAAATGTTTGCAGGTATGATTTTCTCAAATATTAATAACAATACTCAAAATCTACGAAACCTTGAATCTTCTAAGAATCTTCAAAACTATCTTCAATATACATAAAATGAAAAATTTTTTAGAAAACCTTGAACTCTAAAGCATCGAGTTTTAGATAACTATTTTATAATCCATAAAAATGCTAAAACATCGTTCAAACTGTAAAAATACTGAAAAAACACGATAAAGACATAAAATACTGTAAATATAGAAAATAATAGTTATTTTTGGAAATACTTTTTTTATTAAATTCTTTGAAGTACTAAATATCTGATAATTCTCGAATTCTATAGCATCAAAATCTTAAAATCTATATGACAATCTACAAAACTGTTAAAAATATATAAAACAGGAGAAAATCCTTGAAAATTTCAAAAATAGTATCAAGTACGAACATCCTCAAAATACTAGCATTCCATGAAATACTTCAAAAAGGGAAGCAGCCGGAATATAAAAAACATTGAATGGATGCAGATATTCTTTTTTCAAAAATCAATAAAAATACTCGAAATCCATGAAATCTTGAATTAAAGGGATGCTAAAAATCAATGTGAAAAATTTGTACAATTTTACGAAATGATCCTTTAAACAGTGTAAAAAAAATAAGTATTTAGAAACGTTAAAAATATGGTATTGTAAATTGTAATTTTTTATACAAAGAAAGTAGTTATATTTTAAAAGTATTTATAGTAGTAACATTTGATAAGTAGTTACATTACAATTATAAGTATTTTATACCTGTAATTACAAGTATTTTATACTTGTAATCGTTTTGTTTTTACATTACATATGTTTTTACAAACCATTGTAAGTACACAATTGTTTTGTAATTACATTACAAGTATTTAAAAAGTAGTTACATTTTATTCAGTTACATTTTAAAAAGTAGAAGCTTGGGCTTGCAAATCGATTCTTAAGAAGTTAAAATGCTAGAATTTAGTACTTTTTAAAGATTTTTACAATCCGAACATTTTCTAGTATTTTTATATATAGACTTTTTTACATATTTCTATGACTCAACGCTCGAGAAATAAGAGTTTTTTGTACTTCTAAAATTTCAGTCTTTGAATTTTGAGAGTTTCTGAAAAAATCAGAAAAGCAAATTTTTTGTCAATGTTTCTACAGAAATTATTGAAATTTAATTCTGTTACATATACAAATAATATCCGAAAATAACGAAGTAAAAAAATACTCATCTCTCTGTTACACAACTTTCCTCAAAAATAATTACAGATTGTTCTGAAAATTTAAGAAAGTAATAAACGTAACGCTAAGTAAATATATTTTCGTTACTCGTTACCGAATAAAACTAACGTATTCCCTTTATCGTTACATCAAAAAATGTAACGCGTTTTACAGTAACAAGTTACTTCCAAACCCTGCACCAATTGAATTTAAATATACACCATCAAATGGTTAAAAATGTTACTCCCATAATTTCCAATGTCTTCGATACCAATCCCACAGGAACATCAATCCCGAATAATTTCTCGATGAATACAGAGGAAAAGCGGGACTCGGGAAGAATAAAGAATCTCTTACGACTAATATATACGGAATGGTGCCGGAAGTTGGTATATATGAGACTGGAATACGTTACCAAACGGCCCTCGAGGAAGGCTGAATAATTACATTTCCCCGATCCCGGACGCGAAAATTCTGCGCTAGGGCTTTTCATCGCTATTTTTCCCGAAAAATTACATTGCACCAAACGTAACCGTGAGCGCGAAATTCGACCACGTTGAATGAGGAATCAAGCCTCGTACGCCGATTGATTTATTCCGCGGTTTCAAGGGAAAATCCTCGGAAAATTCCAGGTCCGTGAGGAAAGTCCGGAAAAGGCGTAAGAGGGAAAATCGAATTCTTGATTGTCAGATAGGAATATTTAATGTGTAATAGTTGAATTTCAATTCATGGCTTTTCAGGAACTTCTATAATATTCTCAAATTTTTGAGATCCATAGAAATTTTCCCTGGAAGAAAATTTCTTAGAAAAAAATTCCTATCATACTCATTAATTTTTAGCACTTTATTTACAATATATGCTCTCAATTTCTTCAAAAAATTTTCATTTTCTATTTCATCTGTATTTTTTCCAGGTACTGAACAAATTTTCTATAGTAAATGAAAGGCATTACAACACTCGCATTTGTTCCCACGAAAAGCGTTTTTCGAGGCATAATTATGATCGACGATTCGGGTTGCCGTTTTGCACGCAGTGATGAGGGGTTTGGGGGGGGGGGGGGGGGTCGTGTATTTGCTATCGGCAATTACACGCCATTCCTGTAAGCAACCGCCCGTGGATCCGCGCATTGTGCTCGCGCGGTACCTGAACATCAATATATCTATTTCTCTTGCGTCACGAGAGATGCTCAATACACAAATGGAACGAAAAATTGCTTGTGCTCGATCGGGTTTTCGACGATCAACGCGAGCTTAATGAAGATTAAACATGAATTTGTTATCGTTGCAAAGAATATTTTTGCATGAATAATGAGGCGAATGTAGCAGGGAAATTTTACAAAGCTTGAATGTTGAAAGGGTCTGCACATATATATTTATTTTAATGATTTGATGTTTATTTATTTGAAGGTTCTTTAGGATTGTGTTGGAAATGGTTTTTTTTTAAATTGTCAAACACTTAAAGTACTTCGAGTTTCTGACAAATTTCCGAGTTGAGGGAACTGTATTCTGGCAATTTGAAGAAGTGTCTTAAAAAAAGTAGAGCATTATGCATGATCGAATAAGTATTAAGAAATGCTGATGAATGTACGGGATTTTCGAAATCTATACAATTTTAGTGACTAGAAGATCGAAGCATAGAAGTTTATATAGCAATCTATAAAAATATTGAACTATCTTTCAAGTCGTATTAAAATTGAAGAAATACAAGAAAAAAAAGAAATGATAATTTATTGAGATGCTGTATTCGTATACCCTATAAAACACCAGAAAAATCTCTATGCTGAGCAACTTACATAAAAAACATTGGGAATAAAAAAAATTGCATTCAATCTTGCGAAATTTCAATGAAAAATATTGATAGTTTTAGAAATATATACTGAAAAATAGTTCAAACTGTAGAAAAACTGAAGAAGTAAGAAAAAAAATGAAGATTTATTGAGATACTGTTTTATAAATATCCTATAAAACACGCAAAATTTATTGATTTTCGAATTCCAGAGCATAAAAATCCTGAAATTTCTATGCTTAGCAATTTATACTAAAACACTGGGAATACAAAAAAATTGTGTAAAATCCTGCAACATTTCAAAGAAAAATACTCACAGTTTTAGAAATTTATACTGAACAATCCTTCAAATCGTAGGAAAACTGAAAAACTAATAACAAAAAGAAATAAAAATCTACGTAAATATTGTTCCCTGAAGAGTCCTCAGTATAATATTTTACAATGTATTGAAGGGTTATATACCTTTTTGTGCGGAAAAATTGTGGCTGGTTTGGAGTAACTTTTCAGGTATGTAGCAATAATGCTACACCACAAAAGTTATGGTTTTTCAATAGTGTATTGTCCACTTGAAAAAACAAGTATTTGTTCATAAAAAAATATCAACAATTGGCGGAGTTATGGCCCTTTCCCCTGAAACAATTTTTTTGAAGAGGCTTGCGGTGACCACGATGCAAGTCGAACAAGTCAAGTTAAATCAGAAAATCCAAAAAATGTCATTGGTCTAGGAATATATCTAGTTCTTGAACGATCCCTTTTTAAAGAAAAGTTTTTATTTTGCAGATAAGAATTTTTTACTAAAATTTTCAGAGCTCAAAAAATCGAAATCGAAACATATCCGATTGGTGAGAAATTTTAATTACCTATTTCTGTGATAAAATGCAGGCATACTCATTACACTAATTAGTTGATAAAGATAATAAAAACTGTACATGAATTCATTACCAATGCAAAGAATATTTTTGCATGAATAATGGATTGAATGTAGTACCCTTTGATGAAAATGCTTTTTTTTTCATACCATGTAAATGAGAAATTAAAAATTTTACTTTTGAATGGTTTTTTCCACTTAGAAAGTAATTAATATATTTAATTTGAAATTAGCAATTCAAAAAATAACTTAAGATAATAAAGATATTGTACAAATTTATCTTATTTGAAAAATATTTTTCATGAATAATGAAAGGAATATAATACCTTCATATCAAAATCAAACTTTTTGATTTCTTATTCAGAATCTTAGTATTTTTCTGGATCAAATGAAAATTGTGAATAGAAATTTTGAAAATGAGATACAGAAAAAATAATTAGTTAAAAATTTAGGTATTTCGAATGAATGTTCATTGAGACTCCTAATTACATAAGAGACCACTTTAAGATCGTTTTTAGTTCTGTATATCTCTCATAAATTAAAAAAAAAAAATATAATCAAAAAAGAATTTTACCTGGTTCTCAGGATTAAAAGATATTTTAGATATATTATAAAATACATTTCATTCAAATTTTTCACTGTAAGGAACAAGTGTTACAAAATTATAGTTCTAAATTTCGACTGATTTATAAGTATCTACATCAAAATAAAGATAATCGAGATCCTGAAAATTTATTTTCTTCTATTTGACTTTGAAATCAAAGTTTGGTGATTTGAGTATAATAAAAGTTATCATCATGTACTTCGATATTTACCAAGTTCTACGATTGTTGCACTAGAATTCATAGTTCTAACGTTTGTGTGTACAAATTTACAAGTTTCATGAACTTCGAAATTTGGAAATTTCGAGGGTGGTAGTTTGACAATTCCAAGTACGAGAATACGGATGTATAAAGACACGAGCAATAATCAGAAATACAACAATCCATGATTATAAATCAAACAATATCATTTTACATAATTTTTGAAAAAATGTACAATCTGAAAAAAAAAAATTTCTCATTGATAAAAATAAATTCAAAGTATTCGTGTATAATTCTAACTTCAGAAATAACAACAATGAATGAAAAAAATGTCGAAAAACTCCCAAAATTCCACACAATTTCCCAAAGACTAAATTCACTAACGTCGGAGTTCGCTTTCAGCCGAGGTTATACCTCTTACAATCCAATAAAACTACAATCCTTTTATGAAACCATTTCCTTGGAAGGGAAAATTGGCAAGAGAAGAAGAAAAGTACTAGTGCTCCAAAAGAGACGACGTGCAAAGGCAGCAAAACGGGATTGAATACCGGGTTTTATAGCGCACATTATATATGATTGTTTCACTTTTCGCCATCATGTGCAAATGTGTACATCGTTTCTGGCAACGATAGCGGCATTTAAGGGCTGCAGCTTTTTTATTCTCGAGGGCTTTTCGGAGGCCGGTTATCACGCGCGCGACCCTGTTTTCCGAGGCGCGCTCGTGTCGAAAACGCCGCAACTATGTACCACTATGTACTCTCATCCTCGCTGCGTGAATTATTCCTTCGATCGAGAGTGCCTTCGACACTTTTTGATACACGACAATGGAACTGCGTTTCGCGTACGGATTCTGGGACGTTCTCGAGAAAGCTCATTGAATATTATACATCAAGATAAAGCAGTCAGATTCCAGTAAGCTGAAAAAATTTTTGGCGTGGGGGACTATTTTGATCGTTATTGGGTGTTTTTTATGTACAACAGTGGTGTAACTACCACCGGTCTGGCCGGACACAAAAAAAATGCAAAAAAAAAGAAAGGAAAGAAAAGGTCAGAGATATTATTTTCAATTTTGTTATTTTTGTTACTTTATGATTTTTGAATTGTAGATTATTCATAGTGAACCAGTCACTTCACGGTAAGCACGATATTTTTTCTCTGAATGTGAACTTGTATTGAAATTTTTATCATTTTCATTTGTATCATATAGTGTTTTATATATGTTATAACTTTTACAGCAATGGCAGTTTTGGCAGTTATTAGCATATTTTTCATAGTTTTTACGGTCTCGACGGATCAACAATTGATCAAAAAGTTCAATAGATTGGACATTATTGGGAGTCTTGATGATCTGGAAGAATTTTGAACAATCTCAACAGTTTACAAAAGTTTGAAACATTTAGACAGCTACAAAATTCAAATCAATTTTGATAGTTTCAAAATTTTCAATAGGTTATCAGTCTAATTGGACTTTAGAACAGATTGAAAAATTTATTAATTGTGTAAACTTGTAAGTAGGAAATAAAATTTTTTTAAATCGTGAAGACCATCGTAATTGTCGAAACTGTTACGATTGTTTTAAATCTATAAAAATCATCAAATCTTCGAAAAACTGCTGAAATTTTTAAAACCGTTAAAACTTGTTGAGTTTCAAAACACTGTTAAAACTGTTACATAGTTATTTTGAAAAATTTGGACATTTATAAAACTGCTAGAGAATGAAACCTGTTGAAAAATAACAAATATGTAAAGAAACTGTTGGAGCTATAAAATGTTCTTCAAATTTTCAAAACTGTTAACGAACTGTCACGACTATCAATACGATTGTTTTAAATTTTCAAAACTGTTTGAAACTATCTTAAAAGATGTTGGGACAATGAAACCTTTCAAAACTGTCAATAAATGAACTTTGTACGTCTAGATTGTCAACAAAATTGTTTTAGACTAAGAAAATTTTCGAAAATTCCTGAAAATATTAAGCTAACAAAATTTTTTTAAACTGCTTTATACTGTGAATACTTTTTAAGGTATAGAAAACAGTTAATATGGTTAAAAATTGTTGAAAAACGCAAAAATTTCAAAAACTGTTAAAATAATAAAACTGTTGAAAACTGCCAGAACTGTAATTACTTCTTAAAATTGTCAAAGTGTCAAGGCCACCACAAAATCTATTTCAATAACAAAACTTACGTGATTATTATAAAAAAATGTCATATTAGGGCCCCCTGATAAAATATTGTCCGGGGCCCCCACATCTGTAGTTACGCTACTGAAGTAGAAGTTCTTTGTTTGGAAGATAAATGAATTAGAAAAACAGGTTTACTTCAATTTATTATTAAAAAAAAAAAAAAATAAAAATAATACACCCTGTCTATGAAAGTTAGAGACCTTCTATGAAATCGAAGTGTTTATTTTAAAGATATTTGAAATTGCAATTTTTTTTTTAAAGGACAGTGTACAGTTAAATGATGTAGGCAAATATATTTTTGTTGTAAAAAAATAAAAATGTACAATTTACAATATTATATATGAATTTGTGTGATACATTTTTTTCCGTATACCTACAATATTTTCGCTTAGTACATGAAATATCAAATCCGAACTGAAAAACAAATGATAAAAGGTAGAATACTGTATTTGCTTTTTCACTCTACACAGATATTAAATCCTGTCTACTGGTATAGTAAAAATTACAATCCATACAGTACACTTTCCATTATGTAGATTTTCAATTTCCCATCAACAATGTTTACTGCACAATATTATTATTAATTTAAAAAATGAAGAAATTTGCAATAATATTGTAAAACCTGCATTACTATTGTGAAACTTACAATATTCTAGTACTTCTCTCCAAATACCAATTAAGTTTACTTTCCGACTGCCGGTTTTTCTAAAATCTTGAACTGAAAATCTTTTACATTTTCCTCCCTTTTCAATACCGAGATTCCATATCCTCTACTTAAGAACCATACAACGGTTTTTCGGGAACAAGTTTAAACATCGAAATCCGACATGAGGAATGAATCCCGATCAACGTAAGACTCCCAACATTGATAAATCCTTGATCCGAGCCAACGCAGCCGGAAATTCAAAGTAGCTCCCCCCCTTCGCCCTCTGATGAATAGTTGCCGGATGTGAGCTTACACGTATTTTCGTGAGGGCACAGAGAGCACGGGCTATAATCCGCTTTATAAACGTCCCAGCTTTTCCGGCGGCTCCCTCGCGTGTTACAGAATTTTCCCAAAATTCCATAATCCAAGCTCATTAGTGACTGCAGTTTACGTAACACGAGACGTTGTTCAACGGGATTCGTACAGATCTAATGCAAATAAAAAAGTGGAAATTATCAAAACGTAAGATTACGTAGAAAATGTATATCAGAAAAATTATTGCAAACCAGTGAATAATCAAGAAAAATGAAAATCTACGAAAATGCTAAAAATTTAGAAAACTTAGAATCTCAGAGCACCAAATTCTAGAAATCTATATGGAATCCATATTAATGTATTGAAATCTTTCGATTTATACAATCTCTAAAACAAAAATGAAAATCATTGGATTTTATGAAAAAAATCGTTTTCTGAAAAATGTCGACAAATGCCTCTACGATCCGTAAGTTTTGGGATTCTAGAGCATCTAAATTTAAATATACTGAAAAAAAAATATAAGTAATCTATAAAAATACTTAGAAATCCTCCAGGGTTTAGTTTATTATATGTATAATACTAAAAAAATGTGAAAAATAAGTTTACTAGTTTAGTAGTTAACTTGTTTACTAGTTAACTGGCTAAATAGTTCACTAGCTAACCAGTTTACTAGCTAACTAGTTTATTAGCTAACTAGTCTACTAGCTATTATGTTTATTAGTTTACTCGCTTCCTTGTTTGCAAATTTACTAGCTCACAAATTTAATAGTTAAATAGGTAACTAGCTTACTAATTTACTAGCTTATTGGACAAGCTTATTACAAGTTTACTAGTTTACTTGCTTACCAGTTTACTACGTTACTGATTTACTTGTTAACGAGTGTATTAGTTCACCAGCTTACTAGTTTACTAGCTTATTGGATTACTAGTTTACTAGCTAACTAGTTTTTATTTAACTTGCTTACTTTTTTACTATCTTACTAGTTTACCAGTTTACTATTCTAAATTTGACAAGATTACTAGTTTACTATTTGACTTTGTCAATTGTTTAGTATTTTACTATATTACTAGCTTCCTAGTTTACTAGCTTACTAGTTTACTATATAGCGTTCAATACATAAATATTATGTAGATACAAATTTCTTAGAAGTTTTTATAACTTTCTGTCCTGGAGTATAATTATTAATATAATACTATAACTGTATAAAATTTTAGAAATTATTCTAGAAATTCATAAATGAAAAACCTAAAAATTCATGCAATTTAATTTTTACAATTTATACAATCAAACATACTTTCAATTGCAGAAAAATTTGAAAAATATGAAATGAAAGTATTGAAAATCTTCGTAGAAGAAACTTTCGTCTGAAAAATTAATTTAAATTTTAAAAATCGCCGAAAGTTTCAATACTATACCATCAAATTCTAAAAATCTATTGAGCGATCCATATAAATATTAGAAATATATAAAAATAACAGAAAATACAACAAAATTTGTTGAATAATATACCATGCGAAAATAATATAAATTTATGATGTGCGTTTTATCTGTGTGGTTGAAATTTGCTAAAATTTTAATTCAAAAGTATGAATTTTTTCGAATTTTGATTCCTAGAGCATCGAATTTCTGAAAGCTCTATAGAAACCCATCTAACCTAATATCAGATAATCCTCAAAGTGAACAAAGACAAAAATTAATAGTAAAAAAATTGAAACCTCAGTTACTAATTGAACAACATTAAAAAAATCAAATTCCATCATTTAGGAACACGAAAAATAGACAACCCTGGATTCCATAAATTTTATAACCTTTAAATTCCGAAATGTAAGATATTTCAGTAGTTCACTTGTTTCTTAGCTTACTTGTTTACTAGTTTACTAGTTTACTAGTTTACTAGCTTGCTTGTTTACTAGCTTACCAGTTTACAATTTTACTACATAGTTAGCTTTCTTACCAGTTTACTGATTTTCTTGGTTACGAGTTTGCTAGCTTACTAGTTTTTATTTAACTAGCTTCCAAGTGAACTTGTTTACCATTACAAATTCGACAAGTTTAATAGTTCACTAAATAACTAATATACTTGTTAACGAGTTTGCTAGTTTACTATTCTATATTTTCACTTGTTAACTATTTTACTAGTTAACAAGTTTAAGAGATTACTAATTTACTTGCTTACCAGTTTACTAGCTTACTTTTTTACTAGAAATCTTTTAATACATAAAAATTATTTGGAAGTAATTTGCTTAGAAATTTATAAAACTTACAGTCCTGGAGCATTATTATTAATATAATACGATAATTATATATAATTTTAGAAATTATTCTAGACATAATTATAGAAAAAAATAAAAATACATCCGATTTAACTGATACAATTTATAGAATCGAACACACTTTAAATCATAGGAATATTAAAAAAATACGAAACGAAAGTAGTGGAAATCTTTATAAAGGAACTGCCGTCTAAAAAATTAATTTAAATTTCCAAAATCGTTTAAAGTTCCAATACTACAGCATCAATTTCTTAAAATCTATCGAGCGAACCATAAAAATATTAAAAACATATAAAGGTAACAAAAAATACAACAAAATTTGTTGAATAATATACCATACGAAAATAATATAAATCTATGATGTACATTTTACCTGTGTTGTTAAAATTTGCTAAAATTTCAATTCAAATGTATAAATTTTCAGAAGTTTGATTCCTAGAGCATCGAATTCTAAAAAGCTTGATAGGAACCCTTACTACCTTGTATCACATAATCCTCAAAGTGGTAAAAATACAAAAAGTATTAGTAAAAAAATTGAAACCCTAGTTACCGATTGCATATCACAAAAATCAAATTCCATTATTTACGAACATGAAAAATGTACAATTCGGAATTCCAAAAGTTGAATATCTTTTACGTTCCGAAATGTCAAATATTTCAAAGTCGCTCATTCGCAACATACTGTCAAAGATTAAAAATTATGAAATCCCGGAGGAAAAATATCTCTTAGATAAACCCCTCCCGAAAATTTTTTCTGCCCGCACCCCTGGCGACGCCTGAAAAATCCGGAATGAGGAAAGTGCAAAAAGCGGGTATTTCGTGCACGGTTGAACCTGGCCATTAAGACGCTGCTTTTACCGGCAAACTTTTTCCCTTGAATATTTGACTTGGCTCCCACAACCATTGTAGTTCACGCGGAGTTGTCTTTCGCGGTTCGTACCGGGTTTTAACACGACTCGGACCGGAGATATTTGCGGTTTACCCACTTGGATTCCGCCAAAGTTGGCCCCGAGGCAACTTTTTTTTCCCCCCGGCTTTTCCGATTCTTCGAGTCGCGGAATTTCCCACTTTTCCTCGTTTCACTTTCGGCGACTAATCAAGATTTTCATCAAAGCCCGCGAATGCAGATGGTGACGCCGTTCCTCGGGTCGTTACATTTATAGAACCGCTTTGAAATTACGGCATTACCGTGGCTCGTAAATTCCCGTTGTGCCGGGAAAAATGAAGCCGTAAAAGTCGCTGACAAAAAGATTGTCGATGGGAAAGAGAAGTCGGAGAAAAAGCTCGCTGATTTTTCTTCGTTGAGTTGTTTTTTGCAGCAAAAAAGTAGGTTGTTCGTTGATTGTTGTGATATCGAGGAAGAAATTGATTAATTCTTTTTTTTTGTTACTGGATCACGTTTTGAACGAATTTTCAAAGAAACAGGAAATTCTTGTCTTGGGCAGTTTGATTGTGTATGATTGTTGGATGAACGATTTAGAAAATATGGGTAATAAGAATTTTAAAAATTTGGTCAAATTATTTGAGGTATTTGAGAATCGTCATGTAAGTATTATTAGGAAGAACAATTTCTTAGAAATAATCTATTCATCATGAATTAAATGAGGTAGTTATCAATTCATAATTTTTTGTAAACTTGTGATATTTAACAAAAAAGGAATATTTCAAATATATATATATATATATTTGTATATCATTTTCATAAAGTATAACAAATAATTTTATGTAAATCTTAGTATATTATCTATTTTTATTTATTGAACAAGTTCTGTAAATTAAACAGACAAAAAGTGTTGATGTATTGGGAAATATAAACTTTTTGCCAACAAATTTGCAATTTTCGTGTTTTTTATGCATTATTTTGCAATTTTTTAAGTACGGTCGACGAACTGTACATAGTCACGTTGCCACGTTACCGAACCGTCAAAACAAATGTTTATTGATCTCGCGGAGGTTGCTGCTTAGCTACAAGTACGATTTCATTTTGGGTGAAAGTTTCGTCTCTAAAGACTACAAGAAAAATTCGAAAAAACTTGTTTTGTTAATTATTACATGAATAATTTTCATATTGGTAGTAATTTTTCACCATTACAATGTTATATTCAGTTATATGATTCAATTTGAATCTTATGATATAAAATTGTGTGTAAGCATAATCTTTTCACACTGAAGTTTATATGATAAAAAATTACAAGGATTTAAAACAATATAATTACTAATTTTTTATGATCATAAAAAATATGTTATTAAATTTTATTTCTTCTTCCATTCTTCGGTCCAGAAATATAAGGACACAATTTCTTTATTATTTATTTCATATTTCAATGATTGAAAAAAGTTCAGTTTCTGGGTTGATAATTTTATTTGTAAATGAAGAAGACTTCCATACAATTTACATTTTTTTTAACTTGAAAATTACGTCATCCAGAAGATGCTGCGAAATATTTTGTGTGGCCTCAGATAACTCATTATTTTCTGAAGATTTCTAAAATATATTTATGTTTGACATATGAAGTACAAAAATATCTTTTAAATTTTGAGATGTTTGACATTTTGCAGCACTATAGAAACACTATGAAAAATAACATGCATGTATACGAGTATTGAGATATGTTCAGATTTCTATTACTTTTCTAACTTTACTTGATTTAGGAATTAATTCAATGAAAAATGTTCTATTTCGAATGTTCGATACAAAACTAAAGGATTCATAAACAATGTATATAAACGTTATTATTTCAATTAATGTTACATAATTATTAATACTGCATTATTCAGGGTTTTTTTTTTTATTGTAAGAAACTTTACAAAAAAAGGAAGAATGAAAATACTAACATGGTAAAATTTATTGGCTTCTTTTTAAAACACATAGATCATTCTAAATTGCAATATAATTTGCAGAAAGTGCAACAAAAGTATGGTAGAATATGCAATAGATCTTGGAGTTTTCTAATAAAAACATGTAAAAAAAAAAAGAAAAACAGATATTGGAGGTGAATTTCGGTTGAAAAGACTATTCATTTTTTTGCTCTGTAAATAAAAGTTTTTTGCAAATTATATGTTTTTTTTTTCTGATCAGGCTACCCCTATGAAGTTAGTTATATTTATATATTATAATTTAGAATATTGATAAATAATAATTTTATGAATCATTGAAATTCGATTTTTTCAAATTGTCGATCTCATCTTAATAATGCAAATCAAGGTTGACAATTTATAAGAGTCATTTATTAAGAGTCATTTTGGTTAAGGAATAGTCAAAAATTTACTTTTTGCAAAGGTCGATTTTGATTATTCCATGATTTTATTTGACCGATTTGAATATCAGAGAAACAGTTTTTAGTAGGTAAATAATCAAAAATAATCAATTTCAAATTTCTTTATTAACTTATTTCATTCATTGAATATTAGTTTTTTCGCGATAGTTAACTAAGTTATTGAATGAACAAAAATTAACAGTTTAAAAAGCTATTTTAATCAATTCAACATTTTTTACAATTTTTATTATATAATTAGATTTTTTGTTTCAATGTTGATAACTTTACAGTTTGTAAAAATTAGATGTTCTAAAACTCAAGGTTAAATTGATTTTCGGTATTTGACAGTTTTTTCAAAAATGGTATCTCTATAAAAAACTAGTTTCTGATAATTTCAATAATTTTTGGATTTTTACATGATTTATATACGATAAAAGATTTTTCAGTAGTCTTACAGATTCATTGATAGATTTCTGGAATTTGTTGTTCTAAACTTCAAGGTTTTATGGATTTTCTGTTCTTGCAAAGATTTTGAGATAATTATATACCTTCTATATACATATATCAATAGTGTATTGCAGGCTGTTAGTATTTTTAATATTTTTTCTTTTCTAGTACTCATGAAATTTAGAAAAATTAGTTAGCATATATTTTGATTGATTTATAGTATTTTTTCATAGATAGTTCTAGATTTATTGAAATTTCAAAATCTGGTTGATGTTTCATGTTTCTTAATACATTTTTCAATTTCATAGATATGAAATATTTTATGGATTTCTCGTATATTTAGTATTACGTCAATTTTTTTACAATATCAAAGATATTATTGTATTCTAAAAAATTTCAATATAGATTTCTACAATGAGGGCCGAGGATCAAAAATTGATCACTGCTTGTATTTTTGGATTTTTTGTTGTATGTATTTTTAAATATACATATAGTTCCGTAAAGTTTGCTGGTACTTGTATTTTTTTGAATAGTTACTTTATTTTTCAGAATTCAGTGCTTTAGAAATCGAAGTTTTACGTATCGCCAATAGCTAAATGAATTTCGCATAAAACAGTATCTTAACAGATTTCTAGCATTTCATAGACTTTGTTATCAATTTTTCTATAATTTTTCGGTATTTTCATTGACTTCTATCCATCAATTTATAAAATTACCTGCAGATCATTCTAACTGTTTTAACTAATAGAAAAATACTTCTACTATTCCAATCGTGGAAACTGCAATGAATAATTTCAGTAGTAAATGTCTGACCAATTCAGTAGTATAAAATAATTACTAATTGTAATACCTTGAAAATTCAGCTATTTCGAGTATATAATTTTCGAATATATCCAAAAAATGATCGACTTTCCCATCACAATTTCGATCACCTGGAAAAAACCACGAACGTCGTTTTCCTAATTTCCGAGGCGGCGAGCGCTTCTTGCTCTTTTTTTTCATCAAGCTCACGAAATTCACGGCAACGGCCAAATTGCGAGCCACAAAAAATTTCGCCGGCAAATTTTAATGAGGCTCGGAACTTGGACGTGGTGCACGAAAATGTGCCGTAAATAAGAGCCCCGCCTCGCCAGCCGGGGAAGCATATTTCGCTACTTTACGGCGAAAATACACGAAACCCACAAAAATTGCTTCGAGATTCGCATGCAAGATACGAATCTCGGGGAGTAATTTGATTTTTTTTCGGATGTTCTTCACGTCGAATAAAAATCTACAAGGGGATCGTGAATTTTCAGCGGAAGTACGAGGGTTGGAGGAAATAAGATTCACAGAGGGAACTCATGGATGATTATCAAAGATAGCGAATTATCAAGTGTTGTAAAAAGATGGTGCGGATATAGCAACAAAATATGAAACATTTGCACGATATGAATATCCTATTAAAAATAAAGTTTACATTGTCCCTACAGAAAAATGGGTAAAATAATAGAAGATCAGTCTTTTTTTTTGTGTTTTTGCAACTGGATTGTAGATTGATGGGTAGATAATAAGTGTTAACATTTTTATGAGACAAGAAGCAGAAGAAACATGCAGAAAGAGGCGAAACGAGGAATCAAGTGAAATCATCACGTCGTGGTAAATGACACCAAAGGGGCGGATAAACGCAATTCACGCGGGCACATTTCAATAGCGCGCCCCGGGGGTGTGAGGTCCGACGTTTACGACTTTCAATCTTTTTCTGTCCACGCCTCTGAAAGCCCGTTTCATCCCTGCGAAAATCCCATTGAACGAATGCGCTCTCGCAACATTTCATTCTCCATTCAATGTAAACAGCACGTAGACGATTTTTGATTAACATTGGATGGTGCTTGGATAAACTCGTATACAGAAAATATATTGGGATTTCTTCTGGACCTCAAATATTCTATCTTTTAACTCTGAAGATTGTAATATTGCACTAATATAATGACGATATTCATTGTATTCATTTTTGAAAATTAGTTTTTTCTTCTACTGGATTGACGTTTTTTTATTTATTTCAGGTACGAAATATATGATCAATTATTATGATAATTGTTGATGAGATACTGTAATGAGGACGATGAAAATTGAATTCTTGAGACTTCATCTCAGTTATGGAACAACTAATTGCTAAAAGTTAAAAGAAATAGCAGTAGTAAATCTGTGTTGCAAAACTGAAAATTTTCTACGAATACTCACTTCGAAAAAAATTATTTTTCATTATATCTCTTATTAATTATAAAAGCCAATCTTATGTATCGTGAAACGAAAAAATGAGGGTTACAAAGAAAGATTACAATTAAAAGAATCAAGAATGAGGATTTCATTATGAAAAAAAAGGGATCTCAAAATAAAAAAAAAAAAAAAACGTTATTTATATATTTGAGGTAAATTTTCTGTAATCACCAGACTACAGAAAAAGATGATTTAAAATTTTATCAACACAAATTTACTTACTTTTTTTATTTTATTTTACTCAATGATATCAATGGAATAATTTTATGGGATTCAATCTTAAAATGGCACATTTTACATTCGAAGAAGTTTTTTGATCATTTTATAGTCATTGAAGCTGAAATTCGGAATTATTAAATAATTCATTAATTTTTCAGTAGAGTTCTAACCCAGGACTTTGATATGACAAAAAAATTTTTTTTTCTCAATAACTTTGATTGTCTAAAGATGCCAGCTTACATATGCAATTTTCTGACACAAAAATTCACTGTTCTTTACAATAACATCAAAAGGATACAATTCTGCAAAATTCTTATCAAAAATCACTGTAACATATATTTTTAAATCTAAAACTTTTATATTTTATTTTGTACGTCCATCTATAACCTTATAAAGATTTTTCATTTTTTTTTATTTTCTATTGATCGGGTCGAATACTTTGCAATACATTCGATTGAAAAAATCCTAATTAAAAATTTATGAACTTCATACTTTTTGCACTCATTCTAATGGTTAAAAAATGTTTCTTCATTTATTCACATCAATTTATTGTAATCTATTCTTTTATTTTTTTTGATACAAGATAACTACAGTTATTTTTGGAATATATTATTCATGTATATCAAAATTTTTCCTGATCTTCACATTTTTATAACACATTGAAGTTTATAACCATAATTTTGTTGTTGAAAAATTCATTCATATTTTTCCATTTTAGTTTTGTAGTTTAGTCAATAAAAAAAATGGTTATCCAAAATTCGTAGGATTCGAAATTTGAAATAGTTGATTTATTATTATTCACTATCATAAAGGGTTATGTTTTTATTTAAAAGACCAAGTTTCAATTTTTCTCTCAAACAATATTTTTTCAACTGTTTTTTATTGTGCAAACTAATGCTTATAATATTATCAATTTTCATACATTTTGCGATAATGGTATGATCCTGAAATCATATATTCTTGGATTTTTTCATTGCTTATAACTATTGCTAGTTTAAAATGTGATAAATTTTTTTGTTACAAATTACAATTGTCTAAGAATGCAGTTTATGCAATTTACTGATGCAAATTTACCATTTATTACATCTAGTGAAAACAAAAATGAACAATTTTAAAAATTTTTGATCCAAAATTACGACAAAAATCTTTTGATATCGAAAATTCATGATAAAAAATTGTTCTATTAGTTGAATCTATACCTATGACGATTATATGAAAGAATAAATATATTTATTCTTTAATTTTTTTTTAATCAGTGTGAGTACTTTGCAATAAATTCAATAAAAATAATCATAATGAAAAATTCATGAATATTAGACATAGTACTTCAATTGTTAAATAGTTACTTTACTTAATACTAACGAGAATTACGTAGAATTTTTTTTTTTTGGTAAAAAGTACTCACAATTAGTGGAATATAATATTACTTATAATTTTTAAAGTTTTTCCAATCTCAATACTTTTATAATAAATTTAAGTCCATAACTGTAACTTCTGTTGATATTTAATTCATTATTTTTTTTTTTTTTCATTGTTCATCTGTCATTTACCTGATGAAAAATATAGTCATTAAAACTTTAAGATTGTCACTTAGAAAGAATTAGTTTATAACCATTGAATATGATAAGTGTGTAATTTTTTATGAAAAGTATAAGTTATAATCTTTTACTGATACAATATTTTTTCAAATGATTTTTTATTGTTCAATTTAATGATTAAAATAATTCCTATTTTTATACATTTTGCGATTAAGGTAATGATCCTGAATTCATATAGGTATTCTTGAAATTTTTTCATTGCAATGATAGCCAGTCAAAAACATGATAAATTTTTTTTTGTTTTCAAGTAAATCCATCCTTTGTCCTAATAGTGAATTTTATTTGTCAAAATCGCAATAAAGAAATAACCAGAATCTTCAATTCTGTAAAATCCATTTTTTATCGGAATGTAAGGAAAATTTCGTATGTCCATATTTCTATTACATTTAATAGCAACTAAATTTGTGGAACAGTCATGTGTTTTTAACAAAATCAAAATAACGATTTCCCAGCATCCAATATTTTTAAATAAAAACTTTCATTTTCCTTCGCCTCTTTTCAACAGAAATAAATATTCACTGAAAATCTCGTTTTATTACTGTAAATTCTTACAATATAATTCATCATTATAAACTGTCTTACTCAAACAAAATTTCTGTGAATTGAAATACAGCCGTATTTCATGGAAACAACTGAATTCAAACGAATAAAGACAGCCTATGTTTTCAAAATAAATTCCTCTGAATTTTACTAAAACTTGAATCCGAATTCTTCAGCAGAGTGCTCATGAAAATCCTTGTCGAGAGTAACGCGGATCTACTTCTCGACTGTAAAATCAAGATTTCCAGGGCTTTCGAGAAATATTTGCTCGAGCCAACTACGTCATATCCGCGTGTGGAGGATATTTCCGCGAGTTTATCGTGAGCGTGGAAATTTGTCAGCCCGATCCCATGCATATTCATTACGGAAAGCAAGTTCGATTCTCAGCGGGTTCCGGGCCTCTTCTCTAACACCCTAAATTATTGCGTCCGAAATCCAAATTTAATCTCGATACTGTTTTTCATGATAGCGGTACTCTGATTATTTCGTTCCTGAAGTTTGAGAGGACTAAATTACGAAAAATTCAGTGAAATTTTCGAAATATTCGATACAGTTTCAAGAGTTGTTGAATATGTACATTGGTGTTCGGAAATTTTAAGAAATTAAGAGTATTTGAAAATTTCATTACATTATATGTGAATCATTCTTCACTTCTTTGATTTCTTTGTGTTTTTGAGAATTACTAACAAATCAGGGAAAATAGTAAGTCTTTAGTCGTCCAATTCGAAAAAGGAGCGTATCACTTCTACTGGAAATAGAAAAAATCAATGCTGCAAGATCAGACTTTTCTCGAAGAAAAATATCCCGACAGTGAGCACATTTTCACAAAACGAAATTCGCTGTTCCAAGGAAAACGAAAGAAACTACTGGCAGAACAAATGTGAACCCTCGAAATTTGCAGTTGCACCGAACGACGGCGATGTGTCTTCGAGTTAGTCGAAGCGAAAAGGTCGGTTAGTCATTCCCGATGTCGTTCCCAGCACGACGAAACTGCCTTGCGACGGAAAAACGTGGTCAAATGTCATTTTGTATGATACTTATTGCATTTTTTTATAAAAAATTGGCCGAAGCTAAAAATTAATGCAACGATCCTTCATTGGGTTAATTTTTATCATGTTTTTTTTATTTTTATGTTAGTAATTTTTTCCAGGAGGAAAAAAATCACTAAAGGAAAAAAAGATAAGTGTGCTATTTATCATCAATTATTCTTCACTAATTTGACCTTAGAGAGTGGCCCAAATTCAAGAACATTTTAATTTTCAGGTTACAAAAAGTTAGGTGTCATAAGCTTGATAGTTTTTAATATATAATTTTTTTTCCTGAATTTTCAATAGGAAAATAATTTTCTTCACAAAAGCCTCTGCGAAACTTAAAAAGATTCGAATGGGTCAGGTATTTTTTAAAGTTTGATAATTTAGTCAAAATTTGTAAGTTGGTTTGACATTCTGACTATTCTTACATTTTCTATGCAATATAGGAATTCTTTAAACTAAAATCTAAAAATTTGTTTGAAAGAGAAGTCCCCCACGAAATATTATTTTTTCTTACAAATCTTGAATACTATTTTCATTATCCTGAATTTTACAAGGTGACAAGGAAAAAGTTTTAACAAAATTTATCTAAAACTATATAATTATTATTGTAAATAATTTTTAAAAATGAAGTTACATAGAGTTAATGACGAGTGAACCTATGAAATTTAAATATAGACATATTGCATTTTTATCAAGCAGGCTCAAAGTCTGTATTACGATGATTCTCAGGAAAACTATAAATTAAATAATTATCTACTTCAACAATGAAAAAAAAAGATTTAGTAGTAATTATGATGAAATATTGTTCTATTGTTTGCTAGTTATCTACTGCATTTTTTCCTAAATTATATTGTTAACATTGTCAAAAATTATTATTTTAGTGAAAAAAAATTGTTGTGAAAATTCTGAGGTGTATTGCATACGATACAAAAACAAAACGAATGTTGTACTTTCTGCAATATTGTATTGTAATGCCTACTAATTGACAATTTAAAAATAACCAATTTTGTTTTGCTACTTTTCAAATCTGCATAGTTCTTTTAGCTTTATTTATTTCACCTTTTAGAATAATATATCGTAATTCTGATTTATCGAAATTGTTGGAAAACATTGCAGATTTTACTATATTGTACAAATTTAAACTATGAGTATGATATCTAGTGGGTGGCTCTAATTCGAGAACTTTTTAATTTTCAGAATACGAAAATTCAAGTAGAATAATCTAGATACTTCTAAATAAAATGTTTTTTATTACTGAATTTGAAATTATAATGAGAAAATAACGTTTTCTTACAGAAGCTGTTCCAAAACTTCAAAATATTCTTTATGGAATATGTCAGTAGTTTTTTGAAGTCAAAACTCATGGATTGGTTTGATATTTTGACTATTCTTACATTAGCTATGCAATACAGAAACTCTTGGAAACTGAAATCTAAAAATTCGTTTGAAAGAGAAATCTTCCGCGAATTGTTATTTTTGTCGACAAATTTTTAATACTTTTTTCACTGTCCCGAATTTCATAATGTGACCCAGGAAATTTTTTGGCATAATTTATTCAAGCTCTATAATTATTTTCCAAAAAGGCTTATTTCTCAAAAAGAAGTTGTATAAAGTGAATGATGAGGGAACCTATGAAATTGCAATACAAAAATATTGCATTTTTATTAAAAAGGCCAAGCTTAAAGTCTATATTTCGACCATCCTCATGGAAACTTTTTTTCAAATCATCTACACTGACAATGAGCAAAAAATTTTCTATTAAATATTGTTGTGGAAGGTCACTATAAAATATTCTATTGTTTTTTGGTTACTGATTGCATTTTTTTTTTTTTACTATATTGTTCACATTGTCAAAAATTAATATTGTAGTGAACAAAATTTGTTTTGAAAACTCCAAGGTGTACTGCATTTCATATGATACGTATGTTGTAATTTATGTAGTATTATATTGTAATCCTCGCTAATTAACGTTTCAAAAATAGCCATTTTTTTGCCAATGTTCAAATTTGCAAATTTTTTTTAGCTACTTTTTTGTAAAATACATCGTAATTCCCATTGATTGAAATGTTTAAAATAAAATTCGGATTTGACTATACTGTACAAATTTGTGCTATTTGACTATGCTAGGTACCTTTTTTTCTCTAAGTAAATGAAAAATAACATTGTCTGGAGTATAAATGTAAATAATAAAAAAGGTGAATTAATTGAATTATTACTTCGCTGGAAACAGATAAATAGCTATGTTTACTAGAATAGTAGAACATGACATTTATATAGTACAATTTGCATTTTTAACATTTCAACTTTGTCTAATAATCATCTACTAAAATCGAGCATATAGTATAACAATTTTTGCAATGAATGTAATATTGTAGAAGGGGGAATAAAAATAACAAAATCTGCAAAATACTGTCAAACTTATTATTCTTGTACAAATTACAATACTTCAGTATTTTTACAATAAGTATGTCACAAATTACTAAATTAATTACTTAGTGTACATTGAATATAAATTATATAAAAATAAATCTCAATTTCTTTTACATTAGTACGTCATATGATAGTTTGTATTTTCATTCTAATTAATAAATACAGTCAAAAAATAAACGACGTGTATATTTACAAGAGAATAGCTACATTAAACTTTTAATACTCATAATATTATTCATATCATGTCATTATCATAATTTCATGCAATTACAAAAATTATTGTGATGAAGTGCTTTCTTTGTATTTTTTTATTCGTGACTTCAGAGTAGAGAGAAGACAACGTTCTGTCGTTGCCTGCTAGAAGGCTGATCACGATTATGGACTGCTCCCAGGCCCCGACATGCTTTAAGTGGTGCCGGGAAAAGCGACCTGCAGGCTATATCAGATCTCGATTTCATACGACTCATAAAATCACTCTTCATCTTTCTAGAGTTACATTAGAGTTACATTAGAAGTAATTATTTTGTTACACCATCGAATCCGAAAAAATTGTAATTTTTCAGCGACAAATTCGACATTTTATTTTATTCTATTTCAGCATGAATATACTTTTAATAATTTAATTTCAAGATATTTTTATCACTAATAGGAAACTAAGAATGCAATCTTCAGTTTTGTGGGAAAAATAAATTGAACGAAATACTCTGATTCGTACAATATTTTTGAAAACTTGAGAATTTCTCTGTCAAACAAACCTGAACTCAACATTGCACTCTTCATTCACCATAAACGTGAAAAAAGCGAGTAAACAACCCATTTTTTTCGATATACAAATTCCATCTTGTCACCCGGGTGACGCTCTGAAAATTCATACATGGGCCGCCGGGGAAATCACGTTATATCCGTATCCGAATAACTCGCGAGGGCTTTCAATTACAACACCCGTACATTATACATTATTCAACACGGGTTAATTCACATTTAACGTGACGCGAAAGTTTGCGCTACCCCCTGCAACACCCCCCTCCCCCCCACACTGCGCCTCATGCATTTTCGCCGTGACTTTTCCAGCCGCATTTCCCGCAGAGCCGGACAAAACAACCATCGTGTTTCATCATTTGCCGACCATTTTTCGCTCCGCAAGTTTGACGTGCGTTTATCAGAATATGATTACGGAAAAATACGAGGGAATATAAAAAGGAAAATCGTGTACTGACGTGGAAAAGATTTAAGACACTCAATTTTTTTTGTGTATTATGGAAATAAAACTGCAGAGGTAAATAAGATACATTTTCAAATTGTTGATGGAAGGACGTTATCACAATATTTTATATAGTCAAATTGTATAAAAAGTCTAAGATGATGAAAATTTTACTTTTATTTCCAGCTCAAAATTAAAAATCGTTTGTAAAACGTCTTGGAAACCATGAAAAACGATAAAAAACGTTATTAAATAAGGGAAAGGATTTCGGAAAATCGAGAAAACGGATTTTTCCGGTTGTTTTTCGCGCTCGGGCGCCTGTTGATTTATCAGCACTCAAGTCTCGGTCCCAAGCGCCGAGCCCCTGTAATCCGCTTTCGATTGAAAGCTCGCTCTCGACGAGTATAAACATGGTGCGATTTTTCTGTGATAGGAAATAATACGCTTCCGTTTGTGTTTGTTCAAATGTTAATTCAATACTAGCAACAGAAACACCGAAAATAGAGTCAAGAATTGTTCAACATTGTATCTTGCTATTTCACTTGGGTCCACAAAGACCTTTGATAAGTCTGGAATCCCTAATGTTGTTTTTGATATATTGAGGTTCTCAAATGAAAATTGCCTTCACTACTGGCTGACTCATTGATTTATTGAACCACTGGATCACACTCGATTTTGGTACTTGTCGCCATATTAGATTCACACAATCCCCATATACATATACATGTCAACCGCATACATATAGTTTTTGATAGAGACATTACAAAATCTTTAGAAAGGTCTGACATTTTTTAAGAGAATTCCATTTTCTCTAGTTAATTTTGTGATATGACCTTAGTATGACCACAATAATTGTCACTGCTTCCATTTTATCCATATGACATCCACATTTCGTTCATGCAAATCGAAAGACTCCAAATCATTCAAAAATGCAGTTTCTCCTCCAATCAATCTTATTTGCAGTCAGTCCATGAAATTGTCGTATTTCTTGAACGAGGTCATCTGGTGAACCAGGAATTCTCGTCGGCAAATGGCGAGATTGGTGCATTTTTTTTGCGCTATTGACGGAATTTCGCGGATGGCGAAAGGCAAAAAGATCGCCGGGTAAGCGTACGAAGCCGATGACTGGCGCGTCGACGGAAAGTAAATATAGCGCAGCCGCGGAACCAGTTCTCTTTAAATAACCAACGGCACCGCCACGTGCATTCCCGGTGACTTTTTGACGACGCCGGCGACGCCGAAGACATGGACTGACCGCTTGTAGTATACATTGCCACAGTCTTGGGTAGACTTGGTTCAATTTTTCCGTAGACTTCTTTGGATGTTAAGGCTTGACACAATACTAGAAAACACGATATGGTCCAAGTCAGTGTATAATTGGCCATGATCTGCATGAGTTTATAGGTGTTTTAGTTTATAATGTTGATTTTTTTTGCCTAATTATAGCGTTTATATCAAGAGCAGCATGAAATACTTCAATAATCCAAATATTGGCACACTAAGAAGTGGAAATCATCACGATGACAATACATTTTCAATTTATATTCAACACCTGACATAAGAATACATCTGCCTTTGTACATATTGTCCTAGTAGGTATCTGATATCGTTCCTTGCAGCATCTGCCAAGATTTCTCGGGCAACTAAAAAGTATTGTCCCTTGCAGTATCTTATCGCCAAATGACAATTTTAAATCACAGTGGCAATTATTGGATATTACCTTTGCCCATCTTTCTGTCAAAGAATGGATTCAGTGTCTAAGAACTGTTCGTTTTTTGGGCCAACCGTTTATGAAGCCAAATTTCTACTTCTTCACGTTGTTCTGAAAGTGCATGCTGCATTCATTGGAATAAGTGGTAATCCGAAGTGTCCAAGTCAAAAGATCACAGCGGATGGGTAGGTTACACTGCTGAGTCGAATCTAAAGTTTACGGTTGTCTTCTTCCTACCATGTTCAACTCCAGCTTGTCACTTATACTAAATCTGTATCTTCATTTGGATCATCTGAAGTTGCAAGAGGCATGTGGCCTACACCCACCTGATACCAGCAATAGTGCTGCTTCTAGGTTTTCTCTAAGGTAGGACGTCAAATTTGACAAATGAGGTAGGACGGTCCATCAAATGTTTTGCAGCTAGTATTTGACACATTTTGGAACATATAGCTAAGCATTGTCATGTTGGAAAACGACATTATCCTGTCTTTTGGCATACTTTGGTTGTTTTTCCTTCAATGTGCGGTTCAATTTTATTATTTGTCGTCGGTCATCAAAGCCTTCTTTCGATTGTTGTGATGTTGAAGGTTGGCCTGAGTCTTCCTATGATTTTCCATACTCTAGGTTGTCAAAATAGATCCACTTTTCATCACCAGTTACTACACGATGCAAAGAATCTTTTCTCTATTGTCTAGCAAGCAAAGTTTCACAAGTGATCCATTGCCTTTCAATGTCTCTTTCTTTTGATTCATAAGGTAACCTATTTTCCTTCCTTCTGGATCCCAATGTGTGTAGACATTCGGAAATGGTGGATTGGGCAACATTCAATGTTTCTGCTAATTGTTTTAACATTTGAATCGAGTCTTCATCCAATAACGCTTGTAAATCTGCATCTTCAAACTTCTTTGGTTGACCTGGACGTTCCTTGTCTTCCAAATCGAAATCACCACTTTTGTAGCATTGAAACTATCGTTCCTAAATTTTTTGGGGTAGAGTATGTTCACCATAAGCTTCAACCAACAATCTATAACTTTCAGCAGCTGTTTTCTTCAAATGGAAGAAGGTTTTCCAACTTACCTGCAAGACGTCTTCTCCTGGTACGAAATTGGACAGAAATCAAAGAGGCGTTTGAAGCAGACTTAACATGCCATCTTTTAGATTGTCTGATCTTTAAAATTTCAAATTTTTTTGACAGCGTAGACCACTTCACCACGACCGTCATTCTCGAAATGAGCTTCCATTATGACAAATGAATCTTTGTTTTTCAACTTTCGACCGTTTTTTTGTGTCGATTGCAATCGTTATGCAATCCGGAAAAGTTCACAAACGCTTTTTTCTGGGTCGCACCGAGTGCGTGAGCTCCAAATCGGGCCGTTCCCGGACGCGATTGTATCAGAAATTGAAGTGCGAGTCGTGGATCGCGTGATTTTCCGAGCTCGGCACAATGTACCCGCGGATGTGACGTGGGTATCGATTCAACTGCTTACGAGGCTTTAAAGTTTTCAGGATGTTGGCTATCGATTGTCGAGAGTGAAGGGAATAGTTTTTTTTCAGTGCCTGAGAACGCCAGATGAGTTAAATCAGTCAAATTTTCGGTTGAAATGATGCATGGCGAAGTGGTAAAAAGTGAATTCAGATCGGAAATTATGTAACGATATTTCGAAAAAAATTGGGCTGAATTTAGAATTGTTTTAACAAGTTTTGAATACATAAATTGATGACGTTCCTTTTGATAGAATGAATGTAAGTTCTATGAACTGTTCTGATAGTCTTCAAGTGAATGACGGATATTTATTGAATTCATTTATTAACAAAATTTCACCAAACGACAACCAACTCCTTTCTACCACTTTCCGGAAAAACCTGCCACATTTTTTCATCCCGTCAAACGAAAAAAGTGAGCTATGAATAAAACTCTCTTCGCGAAAAATTTTCACGTAATGTGTTGCGTAAAAAAATCCTCTTGAAATAAAGTAAGTTTGCTCTCGCATCAACGTGAAACCTTTTCAGTTTCCTCTTTCCGCGAGTTCCAGATAACGAATCCGTATTTAATGTCCGGATTACAATTAGTTTCAGGGGATTCAGGGGATATCTTTATCGCTCTACATTTTCATGAACCTTGGGCGAGCGTATGTAAATCCGACACTTTCTGGGTCACGGGAAAACGCTGTCCAAAAAAAAAACCTCGCTCAATGACGTCACTTCCCAAAAAACATTAGGAAAATTCTCTCTGGTAGAGGAGGAATAAATGGAGGAATTTTTCGATGAAATGGGTAGAAGAAAAAGATAATTTCTAAAGATATTGTAAACTTTTGGGACATACGTACTAACATATATTTTTCATTTTTTTACAAGCTTTTTTAAAACGTTTTAAATCGTTTATTTGAGTTAGAATCATTTATAAGAGGGTCATTATTTTTAAAATCAGTTTGGTCGTTACTGACCTAATCACCGATTTTTCTCAAATTTTTCAAAAAGTCACGTTAACTAGTTTTCAAACATACGTGATTTTTATTTTAGGCTGAAAATTGATTTTTTTTTCGAGAAATTCAGATTTTAGATTTGGCTGTCAAACTCAGAGTAACCTTTCTTTTGTCGGAAACTTTTTTTTAAATCCTTATTTCTCATGAGAAAATTTATATATTTCAATAATTTTTCTATGAAAACGTTGGGAATTGTAGGAAATTTATAAATAATGTATTAAAATATTTCTTGTAGCCTTGTTGAATTGCTATGAGCGTAAATGAAAAAGTAAAAAATTTTTGAATAAATAGTTTTCATATTGCATCATTTTTTTCCTCCCGTTTTTTTTTTTTTTTTTTTTTTTTTTTTTCATTGATTGATAAAGGTATGAACTACATTTTGTGAAAACCGTTACATGCCAAAACGTTTCGTTCGTAAGTTAGAATTTTTTCCCGATTTTCCAGCCTGTCATTAACAAGTGATTATGAAATTCTAATATATTTTCACTTTTCTTGATCTTAAGACACTGTAGACCCCATTCGATAATAATTTTAAACGTGAAGATATTCGAGAAACTGAATAAAGGTTACACATCAGATATTATACTTTATGATTTCATACGTTTATAATAAGATTGTAAAAATTGAAACCTTTAATTCTTCTATAAAGTAATTCGATGTATCTATATTTAAACAAAATAGTATAATGACGAAAAGTATTTTCGATTACCGAAAAAACATTGAAACGCGAGCACATTGAACATGTTGAATAATTTATTTAGTTTGGAATAAAATGAACATTTCTCAAATATGAAATAACGTTTTTATATGTATTTCTTTTGCTTCAAAATGTAAGGAAATTTATTATAAAAAATCAAGTTTTTTTCCGAGCCGTTGAAAATTTAGTTAGGAATTTTTCGTTTAGAATATATATCATCATTAAATGGAACATATTACATTGTCACAAGATCAAGAAAAGTGAAAATATATTGAAATGTCATAATCACTTGTTAATGACAGGCTGGAAAATCAGAAAAAAATTCTCACTTACGAACGAAACGTTTTGGCATGTAACGGTTTTCACAAAATGTAGTTCATACCTTCATCAGTCAATGAAAAAAAAAACGGGAGGAAGAAAAGAATGCAATATGAAAACTATTTACTCAAAAATTGTTTACTTTTTTTTCATTTATGCTAATAACAATTCAACAACGCTACAAGAAATATTTTCAGTACATTATTCATAAATTCCGTATAATTTCGAAAGTTTTCATACAAAAGTTATTGAAATCCATAGACTGTCTGCTGAGAAGTAAGGATTTAAAAAAAAGTTTTCGACAAAAGTGAGGTTACCGTGAATTTGATAGCCTAATATAAAACTGAATTTCTCGACAAAAACCAATTTTCAGCGCAAAATAAAAAATACGTATGTTTTGAAACTAGTGCACGTGACTATTTAAAAAATTCAAGAGAAATCGATGATTTGTTCAGTGACGACCAAACTGATTTTAAAAATAATGACCCAATATTCTCTAGACTAAAAAAATCAAGTAAACTCTCGTAGGTTGATTATCTCAGGTTTAAATCTTTCACCACGTGTGATCATCGAAAAATTTATGGCCTTCGGATCGGGACAATCGAAGAGGTGGTAGCATGGGAGGAGCTCGTGGCTGCATTGTTCCGTTCCTCATTTTCCTTTTTCAATTAGAAAAAGTGCCCGTGATTTATCAACACGCGCACATGCTCGAAAAAAAGGAACGTAGAAAATAAAAACGCGGCAATATTCATTGCACCGCGAAAAAATGCCGCAATCTCGATTGTCTCTCGGCGGCTGAAAACGCGCCGCCGGGTACGAAAATATAATCCCAGACGCGAAAACACTCGAGACCCGAAAACGCGTGATAACGAAAAATTCGTCTCTTTTTTTTCTGTTTTGTACGGTCTTTGTGATTGGAATCGGTAAATGTTCTTTCAAAGATCTATTTTGGGGTTTTTTCAGGATTGAAAGAACTGATATAGGAAATTTTTGTTACAGAAGTAATTCATCTTCCCTAGTAATTTTGATCCCTATAAAAACCTTTCACAAAACTGGGGTGTTTAATGGAGAATATATCGACGAAAATCGAACTCATGAATTTCGGCCTTTGAATTGAGAATTCTGCGTGTGGTCCCTTTTTCAGTAATTTCAAAACTTTGCCTAAACGGCCTCCGCTGCAACACAGGCTCGCGGTGCAACTTTTCCCTGGCGTTCTATCCGCACAATGCGGGGGCGTGGGGCCCACGGGGCCCAGGCGAGA
The DNA here is from genome assembly GCA_028476575.1 of Platygaster robiniae. Classification (NCBI taxonomy): domain Eukaryota; kingdom Metazoa; phylum Arthropoda; class Insecta; order Hymenoptera; family Platygastridae; genus Platygaster; species Platygaster robiniae. The sequence continues at coordinate 3,044,194 of CM052022.1, forward strand.
GGGGCAGAAAGAGTGAGAGCAAACGGGGCCCGCAATGCCCCGAGCCTCCGAAGCACTCGAAAGACGTGGGGACGTGGAGGAGTGCGGAATAAAGCGGGGAAAGGAAGCGGGACCCTGTTCTGGTCCTCGGGTACCTCGGGTATGCATGCACCTTAGCTCAGTGCTCAGTTCTGTTTTAGTCCACGTCGCGAAACGCCGGCATTCCCCGTGTGCAAATATTCGAAATAACGTCAATTCGCGGGGAAATACGGGTACCATACGGTCAAAAGTGGCACCAGTGCTCGTGAATTTACAGTTTTTTCGTGGGTTTGCAGTGGTTTTTGCTTGTCTCTTGGGATTTGGATTATTATTTGTGACCTGAAGTAGGGTTTTTGACCTGGACCAGAATACATGATTATTGCGAAAAAATTGGCAAAAGAGATTTCCTGAGGAAACATGGTAGCTGTGGATAAATGTTTATGAATATTTGGATGATTTTATTTTGGTGTCCTTTATTTTTTTGAATATTTGATTTGTAGGTTGAAGGTGATGGATTTCGATAATTTACGATTGAAGTAATGGTATTATGAAAATCTTGACTTTGTAATGCAATGGGATTAGAAATGATTCATTGACCAGATTTATTTCGTGTAACATAATTTTTTTATACTTTGTATGTGAATTTTGATCATATTTTGTATACAATTTTATTCAATATTGAGATGATCCAAAATTCTAATTGAAGTTTCTTTATTTTTGAGTTTTTAATTCTTTCGAATTCCAAATTTTCGACTTTTAATTCTTTGATCGAGCAGGTTCAATTTTGATAATTTGTGATCATGCCTTTGTTTATCTTTAGAGGAATCTTTAGTTTTGAATGTATTTGAATGAAAGATTATCGATTTTTTTAAAATACTAGAGCCATTTTGTAGAAAGGGACGTAATTCTATTTTGTATTAGAATTTGGATGATATTTCGTAAAATAGTTTTTTCAAATTCTACTTGTAGTTTTTAATCTTCAATTCTTCGAATTCCAAATGTTAGACTTATATTTCTAGCACTGAGCATGTTTAATTACGATAACTAATGACTGAATTTCGGTTTTATTGTCATTAGACATTTTTTTAGTTTCAATGTATTGGAATCGGAAATTATCGATTTTTTCTCAAGTAATTCAAGTATTTTATGTAAAAGTATTATATTATATCTTGTACAAGAATTTTTATAATATTTCGTAAAAGAATTTGTTCATACTTTGTATAAGAATTTTGATCATATTTCGTATAAAATTTTATTCAATATTGAGATAATCCAATATTCCATTTGTAGTTTCTTTATTTTTGAGTTTTCAATTCTTTCGAATTCTAAATTTTCGACTTTCAATTCTTTGATCGAGCAGGTTAAATTTTTGACAATTCGTGATTATGCTTTTGTTTATCATTAGAGGAATCTTTAGTTTTGAATGTATTTGAATGAAAAATTATCGATTGTTTTAAAATACTAGAGCCATTTTGTAGAAAAAGACTTAATTCTATTTTGTACCGGAATTTGGATGATATTTCGTAAAATAGTTTTTTCCAATTCTACTTGTAGTTTTTAGTCTTCAATTCTTCGAATTCCAAATGTTAGACTTATATTTCTAGCACTGAGCATGTTTAACAATTATGATAATTAATGATTGAATTTTTATTTTCTTGTCGTTAGAGATTTTTTTAGTTTCAACGTATTGGAATGGAAAATTATCGTTTTTTTCTCAAGTAACTGAAATATTTCATATAAAAGTATTTTATTATATTTTGTACAAGAGTTTTCTTAATATTTCGTAAAAGAATTTTTTCAAATGTTGACGTAATCTGATTTCTACTTGTAGTTTCGATATTTTTATTCTTTAATTCTTCTGTATAACAAATTTTAGGACTCACTCAAAATTTTAGGATCGAGTATGTTGAATTTCTATATTTTATGATAAAATTCTTATTTTTTTTTTTTTGTCATTAGAGATACTTTTAGTTTAAAATGTGTTGTAATAGAAACTAATCGATTTTTTTTACTATAAGAGTTATTTTCTGAAAGAGTATTTTATTATACTTCGTATAAGGATTTCGATAATATTACATACAGGAATATTTTTTTAAAGTTGATCATTCAATTGATACTCGTAGTTAATCTATTTTTTAGTCTCCAATTCTTTCAAATTCCAAATTTTATGATTCTTGATCATATGTTTTTTTGTCACAGATGTTTAGTTTCGATAATTATAAATTGAAATCTTCAACTTCTATGCATTGAAGTTGCAAATTATCAATTTTTTTTTCCATCATAAAGTTTGCATGAAACACCTAGAATTTCAAACTAAAAATATTCAATTTTTGACACTTTTAACTAAAAACCGTTTTCTTTTCAAGAAAAAATTATCTTTCCTAAAACAATAATTTTGGGCACCTTTCTTTAACTTCAAAATTTACGAAAAATGATTACAAAATAATAATCTACATTGTCAGTACTTTAGATTCTGAGAACAGTGTTTTAATTTCTATCGAATGTTAGTTATTTCTATTCAAATCTAAATATCCATTTAACAGCAAATTCATTTCGCAATTTCTTCGATTTCAAACTTGACAGTAGCATGCAGATATTTTGAAGTTTGAAAAATTGAGTTTTTTATATTTTTCAAGTTTGATTTTCCTCCTTTTATAATTCTGTATGTTCAATTGATAATTAGAATGTTCGTTTAATTGTACTCATAATTTCCTCATTTCTAGAATTTGCACGAAAAATTGTAATAAAATTGACTGGTCTTGAAAAGGGCTCCAAACCAGAGCCGAAACGTCGACATTTGCGAATAAACGAAAATTTTAAATTTGACTTGGAAATCGAAATTGTTATTATTATTCCATGAAAAAATTTAAGTTGTCGAATGTAAAACGTTGAATCCTATTTATATAAAGCTAATTGTAAGTTTTATTTGTATTTTTTGTATGAAAACTACTATGTTCCTTTTTTACAGTGAACTAAAAATTATCGATATTGAAAAAAAAACGTCTAATGTCAGTGACTATATTCTACTGTAATCTATATGTTATAATTTATGTGAATAGAGGACACAGAAACAATTTTTTTCGTTTCCATTTACTTTCGACACAAAAATGTATTGTAATGTTTTCCAATGCTCATAATAAGGTGTAATGCGAAGACAATATAGACTCATGTTTATTAATTAATAAAGATAATTTCATGATTAACATAAATTTTCAATATATACAGAAAATAAATAAATTATGTATGTATTTATTTATACAGTAAATAAACAAATTCTGATTCACACAAGTTCTTACAAGCATTTTTGGAATTTCACGTATTGTAACACAGGAAACAATTCATGATTAGATAAAATGGAATAATTTTCTATCACTTGATTTGCAATTCCAAACATCCTTTTACCATGATGCCCGATTTTACAAAAATCCAACTGTTCCAGAAAAACATTTTTTATCTCATTTTTTGTTGAAATTTGAATATCTTCATGCAAAAACATTCTTTAAGAAAGTGAAACTTTTAATAAATGAATTTTTAATTCACGAAAACTGAATTTTTCAATATGTCGAATATGACCTTATGACAGGTCAGCATTTGAACGTAAAACGTGCTCGTTTTTATTTCTCTCATTTAAAATCGAGATCATTAGTCTACTTTTCTCTTAATTGAGTCTTTTCATGTGAGAAATAGCTTTGTACGACTGTCCTAGAACAGCGAGAATGTTTGCCAAACTGAGCAATTAGAATTCATGTTAGACCGTGTTTGCGAACGCGTTTCCCATTGAAACGGAGGCAGAGAAAGAAAAAATGCACAATGCAAGCTGGATTTTCTAGAGCATCGTACAGTTTTTAGAAAATTTTCATTTGCATTAAAAGTTTAAATCCGAAATTCTGTAAGCACTTGAAAAAATAAGTCCACAGAATTGAAGAAAAATTGATTTGCAAAAAATTTATTACTTACAACATTTCAAAATTAATAATACCCAGCCAAAGCTTTAACATTTTTCTTTATGGATTTTGCGTTTTTTAGGTTTCAAATTTCTGGAAATTCAAAAAAAAGTGTATCCTATTTGGAAACTACATTATAACAATAATGTCTATTTTTTTAAATACTTGAAATTTCATGAAAACTTCATCATTTTCACAAAAAAAAAATTCTTATGTAAGGCTTCTAGAATTTTCATTAATTTTGAAAACTAATTAACAGCAATTTTCAGTAATTAATTTTCCTAAACCACTAGAATTCAATGCACCCAGAAACTTTCTTTTTATTACCATACCATAAATAAATTACAATCATCTTCTAAATACCTGAGAAAAACGTGTGCTAAGGTTCCAGTCATTTAAATTTATACAAGAAAGTGTGTCGTGAATAAAAAGATACTTTCCACATTTTTCATAATTTCACGATTCACTTTAATAATTTTCCATGCCACAGTGAAAACGTTAAGATAAGCATCAGCAATTAAAATTATTAATTACGATGAAATCATTACGCGAGTGGAAAATGCAAGAAATAGCATGAAATTTTATTAAAACTAGTTCTTTTGTCAAACATGTGCATTTCGAGAGTTCCAATTAACGAATGAAATATTCACGACTTTGTTTATAAAGATATAATCGCGAAAAGTGTCGACACCAATTTTAATAAGACCATGCATAATTTTGTTGCTTCTAATTACTCGAATGAATTTGCATGAGGCGTGAAAAACATGACACGTGTTGGAAGTCGTTTGGAGGATGAAAAGTTGATTTTAAAAGAATGAAAACGTAACGGTGACAATTTTTTATTCTATTTTGCAATGGAGATTAAAAGACCTATCATGAAAAATTATGAACAAATGATTGCAAAATAAGTTTGTTTTTTAGTTTCTGGTGAAAAATTTGATTGTTTTTGTCAGAAATAATACAAAACTCGTGAAAAAACGTTTTTTTTATTATATCATAGAGGAATTATTATGCAAAAACAAAATGTCATACATAAATTTTGATATTCTACGACACATTTATGTTATAAAATTAGATTTAGTCAAAAATTTTGAAATTAACCTAAAATTTTATTGAATTTACTGGGAATTCAGGTAAATTTTTAAGAATGCATCATACCGTTTTGCCGAGTGTTTATAACTCACTGGCCCCGAGGAATCCGGTGACGCGGCGTTCCACGTCTTCAGGCAATTTGCCTGGCCAATCCGTCCTCGACCTTGAACTTTTACCGCTGATTCCGGATCCTCAGATCTTAATAAATTTTGAATATCACCAAAAAAAAATTATTAAAACGTTTTTTTACCTTTATTTCAGTTCAATTTTTAATAATTCGTCGTAAACAATTTTATTATTCTTATTTTTCCAAAAATTTAGAAGTAATTCAAGCTAATTACCTACAATATAACTTAATTCAATGAGCTAAAGGATAAGGAATAGATCAAACATTAATTTTCACGAAAGTTTGATCATTTTTTCCTACAGCAAAATATTGATCCTAGTAATTTTGAACCTTTTGAAAACCTTATAGGAATTCGATTTCTCATAAGTTAACCTTATAAGGTTTTCATAAGGTCACCTTATAAGAAATTGTATTCTTATAAGAAATCTAATTTTCTTATAAGGTTTTTATAAGGATCAAAATTACTAGGGCGATAAATTTTATAAAATATCATTGCTGATAGGGAAAGTAAGTCTTTCAATCTTTATTCATGAATGTCAAAAATTATTCTTACAACAGTCATCAATTACAAAAAAATTTTTTCATTCAAATCCAATTGTGTAGAACTGATCGATTCGATTTAATAAATAAAGAGAAAAAATTGTTTTTCTTTACACTATGACTGTGTTCAAAAAAATTTATTCATTCAAATTAAGTAGAGAAGGAAAAAACAAATGACTTTAAAATAAATCTCTGTTTTAGTATTCAACTTCTTATAACCAACAGACGTGGAATTTCAACTGAGCCCATGTAAAAAAAATTGATCAATTATGCAGTGAAGCGAAATTACATCCCAAAAGTATTCAAATTTTTTTCGGTCCCAACTTCGTTTCCATTTTTTTTTATGATAATGATAAAGTTTAAGTAGAAAAAATTTATCAAATTTTTTGAAAACTGAATTTTTTACTGTATATTTGAGAAATGAATGAAGTGATAGTAAAAAAATCAGTGTAAACATTTTTTTGAATCTTTTTAAAAATTGTTTTAATAACACTAAGAGAATTCTTTTGGTCTTTTAAACAAAATTTTAGTTTGATTTTTTACAACTTTCAGCAGAAAATAGAATGTTCACTCGGTTGGCTCAAACAAACATTTGGTCGATATATGACCAAACAAATATTTGGTTAGTTCAAATAAATTTTTGGTTCGAACAAACAAATTTTAGTGGGCTATAATATATTTTTGGTACCAAAAGAAACATTATATTTAGCAGCGTAAAATATTTGCTTGACTAAACCAAAGTTTGTTAAAGTCCTATAAAATTCGTTTGCCTATACCAAACATTTATTCGAGTGAACCAAATTTTTGTTCGAGCAAACGAAAACTGTTTTTGAGTGCATAAATCCGAAAAATTATCAAAATAAAATGAACAACTTTCATCGATAGTTAATTAATTGAGTTGCCAAAAAAAAGGTCTTAGAAAACAATTCCAGTTATTCTGTTCTAAAAAAAAAAATGATAAAATTTCGATTTAAACAACGTTATGAAAAAAAAATTTGGTCTATTACCCAGCAAAATCGAATCAAAAATTCTCATCTTAGTTTCATTACATTTCGGAGTTACTTATTATTTTTTTGATTTTATGACATATTAGCAAACATTCTTCATAGATTGATTTAACATTTGTAAAAAATTTGAAAGTCATACTGATATCCAAAATTTCAAATAAATAATAGTAGAAAAATCTACCATAAACTTTTTAGTATACGATTTGTCCAAAAAATCATCCACATTTGAAAACCGACAATAATTTTGCAATAACATCAGTCATTCGTCAAAAAGCCTTCAGTCATTTTCACTGTCGAAATATTCTGTCACAGGGAAGAAAATGAAAGTTTTGGGCGAAAAATTTCGAAACATTTCGAACAATGGCTTGGGGAAAAATGGAAGTGTGATTCGAACTCTGCGAGTTTTCTTTGCAATGGTGACGTGTTATCAGCAAAGTGCGCTTCACGCGCGATAAAGTTGACCGAGTTTGTGCGTGTCTTGGGCAAAAAGTAAAAAAAGACAACATTTATCAATGATGTCAGTGTCGGCGCGAGATTGAGGCGTGAGGCATACGACGATGCGTAAGTAACTGTACATCCACAAGATAATTACTTCGAAACACGGAAGAAATTCTTTTTCGAACACGAGGAATAAAAAAAGTGATAAATGAGTTTACGTAGCTGATTATAAATTGGGGAACCCAAATTTTTCGGATTCTTTCGGTCGCTTTTTTCTGTCACCTCATGCCTAATCTCTTTTTTATTCAATGTAACACTTGAATTGATTTTGTTTCTAGAAATTTCAGGAATACTAGAATTTATTCTTCAAAATTTTGGAATTGTATCAACTATACATTTGTAATTTTTCGAAACTTTCTTTTTTCATTTTTTAAGTATGAATTGTACAATTTTTCTCTCAATTTTTCAACATTACACGAAAAGCGTTTGAAACATTCGTGGATAAATATTCCGAGTATTTTTAGATTCCACTCTATATATTCGCACAGCTGTGGAACGAGAGAGGTATTCCATCACAATTGAAAACATGAGAGTACGTTTTATTTATACACTTTGTACTTAAAAGTAGTTCACTCGAGTACGATAGAATTTCGGAAATTTGTTTTTTTTTCACGCTCTCTGTCCGAAACGTAACAAGTAGAACATTTTTTGATAGAATATTGGAACAATTCGAGAAAATCTTTTGATTTTCTTACATGTAAAAACAAAGTGTCCAAAACTTAGTTATCTCTTATTTGGAAAAACTTTAAGCCTCTAAATTTCAATATTTATGACCTTCAGGAACTTAAAACTTTTTGAAAAATTATTATCAATACCCAAGCTACAAAATACATGATATTTTCCCTTTAAAATATTATTGTGCATATTTTGGATGAATGTGATTTCAAACACAATTTACACAATTTCTGAACATTTTCTGAGATCCAGTAGATTAAAATTTTTGGAACTCAATAAAATAATCGGCTATCAAAACAATTCTTATGTTCGTAAATTTTCAAAATTTTCAAAATGTAGTACATGTAATACAAACTTTCTAAAACTTTTCAAATTATATGAGAATTTATAAGAAGATCAATGTTTGTATCAGATTTTTAAAGCTGTTCGATTTTTTTTTTTGATTTTCATTACAAAATAGAAGAACATCATTCAGGTTTATTTCGATAAGTAAATCGAAATGAACTATGTCAACACAATTCTAAGCACATCCTTAAATTACATATAAAAATTCTTAAAATATAATAGAATCATATGTGAAATTTTTAACAAATTTTCAATGTTCTTCAATTTCTAGAAACTTCATGAAACTTTTTAAAACAATTTTTGTTACTCATTTGAATTACTAGTCATTTTTGTAATAATTGCCACATTTTTTTGGACTTCTATCGTAAAATAGCAGAATATCATGCATATTTTGGGAATAAAATCAGAGCAAACAACATCCATACAATGTACAAACACTTTCTGAAATTCTTTAAATTCACAGGATTTCACAAAATTATACGAAGCTTATAAAAATTTTTAATATTCCTACATTCCTGAAGGTTGAGTAAAACTTTCAATGACAAGTTTTTTTTTACTCATCATGATTATTCGGCATTTATTGAAACATTTCCCATTTTTTTTATTTTTATCATGTAATGAAAAAATATCATGCATATTCATAAAAAAAATTGAAATGAACACTCTTCACACAATTTCTGAACACTTTTTGAAATTCCAAGAGTTTTTCGAATTTCACAAAATCAAATGAATTTTTTAGAAAATTTTAAATATTCTTCGAAACTTGTACTTTTGTTAACTTTTTTCAACAATTTTTCCATATTTGGATGATTTGCAATTATTTAATACTTCATCTACATATATTTTTTAGAGTTTTATTATAAAATGAAAGAATTTTACACATTTTCAAAAAATAAATCTACAGAATTTCTGAACACTTCCTGAAATTCTATAAATTTTTCGAATATCCCAGCATCATATGAAATTTTGACGAAAACTCAATGTTCTTCAATGTCTAAAAATTTCATGAAACTTTTTACAACGAATCATTTGGATTATTTGTAATTGTGCAATCATTTTTTCAATTTTTATTATTTTTAACCTAAAGTGGAATATGATGCATATAAAATAATAAAAAAAACAAAAAAACAAAAATCGAAATGAACACTACCTACACGATTTCTGAACACTTCTTGAAATTCAATGAATTTTTCGTATCTCACAGAATTATATAGAGTTATCAAAAAAATATCAATGTTTTTAAAGTCTAAAAATTTAATAAACTTTTTATAACGATAATTGAAATTCATTTTGATTATTTGTAATTCCTTAATCCTTCCACCATTTTTTTAAAATTTCCATCATTAAATGGCATATGATACGTTTTTCAAAAAGAAAAAAAAATTCAAAATGAACACTATCTACACAATTTGTGAACACTTTCTGAAATTCTATGAATTTTTCTAATCTGACATTATCATACGAAATTTTTATATAAATTCAATATTCCTCAATGTTTAGAAATTTCATTAAACTTTTTATGAATATTATTTCTTATCATTCAAATTATCGAAAACTTGTTAATTCTTTCCTCATTTTTTTGGATTTCCATCATAAAATCGAATATGATGCATATTTAGAAGAAAAAATCAAAATGAACACTATGTAAACGATTTTTAAACCCTTCTTAAAATTCAAAGAGTTTCCGAATCTGATAGAATTATTTAGAATTTTCAAAAAAATTTTAATGTTCTCCAATATCTCGCAATATAAAATTTTTTTGTAACGATTATATATAATGATGTTGTATTATTGTTGACCATTTGGATTAATAGTAATTTTTTAATCCTTTCCCCATTTTTCTTGGATTTGTATGATTAAACGACAAAATATTCTGAATATTTCGAAAAAAAATCGAAATGAGCACTTCCTACAAAATTTATACACACTTTCTGGAATTCTATAAATTGTTGAATTTCGCAGAACCATATGAAATGTTGAAGAAGTTTTATATATTTCAATGTCTAGAAATTTCACTAAACTTTTGATAAGTAATTATTAATAATCATTCATTTTATTAGTAATTTTTCAATCATTTCCACATTTATTTAGATTTTCATCATAAAATGAAAGAATACTATGCATACGAACATAATATTGATTTATATTACAACTAATATATACTACCCTGAATATATATGTATTAACACGAATTCCTCATCTACCAGAATTTTTCATATTACTTGCACGAAGAATTTTCCTCCAGCATCCCTCATTTTCACAATCACGCGAATCCCTCTTCGAGAAAACGATATTGAAAAACTTTCCAAAGTCTTTCCCTCGTATTCCTTGAGTACGGAAAAAACACAAGGAAGAAATATCCTCCGCGCGAAACTTGCAGCGTGAAAAATGCATTTGTTACCGCGGGCTCGGGGAATCGTGATTAATTATCGTCGCGCTCGCGAGATCCGTTAATTAACGAGCGCGCGGGGATTTTCGTGGCGCGCGATAAGAAAGCGGCCGATAAAGTTTTTTGCAGTGTCGCCTTTGAGTGGTGGTGGGTCCATGAGAAAAAAGGGGGAGTAAAAAAATAGGGGGAGGGAATGGAACATTTATTTATATTGGAAGTTACAGTATGAAAAGAGGTTTTTTAGGTTGGGATTTAAAATCAAATGAAACATCTCTTTTATTTACAATCAGGTGTTTTTTTTATTCAACCACTAACGTTTCCATGATTATGATCCTTTTTTTTTTTTAAGAAATAAATATATTCAATATTTTCGAAATTTCAACTCAAGAATCCAGTTTTCCTAAAATGATGAGTATAACAATTTTATTTTACTCAATCTTTCAGTTGATGAATGAGTCAATCATATTTCATTTTCACGAGATATGATATCAATTTATATGCCTTTTTCATTTTATTATAAAAAATCGCAAAAACCTTATCATTGAAAATAATAAAAAATGCTAGTCAGATACAAATTTTTATAAAAATCGGAAAGTTGCGAATGTAAAATTCCAAAAATTGTGAAAAATTAAAGAACATCTTATATTTTAGAAACTAGGAATTTCTAAAAAAAGTTGTAAACTCTTGCCTTTCAATTTTGAAGATCAGAAATTTTTTATTCATCTAAGAAATATAGAAAACAGTAAAAAAATATGAATTATTCATTAGGGTGGAAAAAATTGTGAGAAGCTTCATCAAGTTTCTAATATTCAAAGAACATCAAATTTAAAAAAAATTTCCATATGATTCAGTGAAATTCGAAATTCTTAGAATTTCAGGAAGTGTTTAGGAATTCTGTAGATATCGTTCTTTTTGATAATTTTTGAAAACATGCTTAATATTCTATCATTTTATGATAAAATTCCATGAAAATGTGAAAAGTTTAAAAAAATTACGAATAATCTAAATGATGATTAATATCCGTTTTAATAAGTTTTTTTAAATATATAGACATTGCAGAACATCAAATTTTTGGAAAAATTCCATGCGATTCTGTGAAAATCGAAAAATTTATATAATTTAAAGAAAGGTTCGAAAATTGCGTAAATAGACGCGGTTCATTACGATTTGCTTTTTGGAAAATGAGAGATAATTCAAATTAGAGCAGAAAAATTGTTATAAAAAGTTGAATGAAATTTCTAGATATGAAAGAATATTTCAAATTTGGTAGTATTTTATTATGATTTTGTGAAATTCGAAGAATTTGTAAAATATACTAGAGAGTGATCGGAAATTGTATGAATAGTGTTAATTTTGATTCATTTTTTAGGTTATGCCTGGTATTCTTTAATTTTATAATCAAAATCAAAAGAATATGAAAAGTAATAAAAATTATGAATAATTCAAATAAGTAAAGATAACGCTGTGAAAAGTTTTATACAATTTCTGGGAATGAATAAAGTAGAAATATTTTTTTGAACTATTTCATATGATTTTGTGAAATTCGGAGAGTTTTCAGAATTCCAGAAAGTATTTGCACATATAATAGATGGTGTTTATTTTATTTGTTTGTCAGAAATATACATGATATTTATTCATTTTATGATAAAAATCTGAAAAATGTGAATAGTATTAATAATGACGAATAATCAAAAAAAGACATTCGAACGTATTGTATAAATTTCTAGGAATTGAAGAATATTGAATATTTCATAAAAACTTGATAGAATTCTGTGAAATTCTGAAAATCCCTAGATTTTCAGGTAGTGTTCATACATTGTGTAGATAACGTTCATTTCAATTTATTTTTAAATATGCATAATATAGTTTAATTTTATGATAAAAAAGCAAAAAAAATGTAAGAAGTATTAAAAATGACGGATAATCCTCATGATTATCAATAATCGTTACAATAAGTTCAATTTAATTTTTAGAAATTGAAGAATATAAAAATTTTTCTCAAATTTTAACTGACTGAATTGTAGATAATTTTTATAATCATATAATGTGTTAATAAATTGTGTGTAAAGAGTTTATTTCAGTTTTTTTCTTACGATACATGCATGATACTGTTTAATTCATGATCTGAATTTGAAAAAATGTTGTAAGTATGAAAGAACAACGTTTAATCCAAATGAGTAACAACAATCGTCATAAAAAGTATTATGAAATTTTGAGAAATTAGAGAATATGAAACATCGGTTTACATTTTAATTTAATTTTGTTGCATTGAAAGGATTCTTTTAATTCAATGAAGTACTCAGAAATCATTTAAATTATTTGATATTTCGGAATATGCATGATATTCGTCTATTTTATGGTAAACATTCAAAAAACTTAGGAAGTATCTAGAAACTGAGAAAATATATTGATTATGGTTGACAATTTTCGCAGAATTCATAAAATTTTGTATAGTTTGTATCATGTCGAAAAATTTGAAAATTTTTGAAAATTGACCAACGTAAGAACTGTATTAGATAGCTTATTATTTTATTGAATTAGAAAAATTTGCAGGATTCCAGAACATATTCATAAATTTTCCAGATAGTGGTCTGATATCAATTCCATTTAAAATATGCACGATCATATTTTTCTAATTTTTCAATAGAGAACTGAAGAACTTGGGTGATAAGAATTTCGAAAAATTTTCAATCAGAAGAAACTACAAACATTTATACAGGCCATAAATAAATCAACCGTTAACTGTTTGGGGAAGAAGATTTTCTAAATAACTGTATCCTAATTAATTCATTATGAAAAGTACAAAAATTATTTGTATTGTTGGGATATCCTCATATCCTCTGTTGATTTTTGTGTCGGACCGTTGTTCAAATAATGCAATCAACACTTTTTATCTCGTTTTTTCCCCGATCAAACCAGCCATCAAACATAAATACCCATTTCCACCGTTGCAAAGTTACTTTGTCCGCGATTCGGTAGTAAAAAAAAGCAGCTACATCCGGCTGGAATTACCATTTTAATTGGAACGTCGGCGATTTTCCGAGGCTGGGCTTAATGAAAGGAATAAAAGGATTATTACGCGAGATAACGTTTCAATGTTTTTTTTTCTTCATCGACATTCTTTCTCTTCAAATTATTTGTTTAATTGATGAGCTGTCAACACAGAAATTCTTTATGCCTTCCGTGTTGTCTTAAATAAAATAAAATTTTAGAAGTTACTTTTGCATTTTTCTTATAAGACAAAAGTAGTGACCATTTTTTTCTCGCGATGGGCAAAAAAACGACAAAATCTCAGATTATCCACAAACTTCAAAAAGTTCATAGAAAACAACATCTTGGAAAATTCTGGCAAGATGAAATAATGAGTTAATCATGATTTAAAATTTTGATTACCATTTTACTTCCTTTAAAAGAATTACTTGGAATATTCTTGAAACGAAGAAAATTGAAAACCTTCCACAGGTCGATACCCTGTCGCAAATAAAGTGCACTAGACGAAAAGACTTCTGAAAAATAATTTTTATATCTCTTTGAAAGCACAATAGGATTTTTCTTCGCTCGCTTCAAACGCCACTCTCGAGCAACTACAAAAAACTTCCTCGTCCCATCTGCACCAATTTTCCAGTTACTCTGCAGGCTTTAGGTCGTTCTTTACAAGAATGTCTTGACTGCTTGCAGGGACAATTATTCCGGGACGTAACTTCGCGATAAGAGCCCCTCGACTTCGCTTATTTATCCTTCTATAAATCTCTCTCAAAAGGCCTGGAAATTTTGAAAAAAAAAGTATCAACAATGCGTTTCTCCGATGAGAATTCATTTCTTAGAGTTCAAATGTACACAACGTAATTGTTCGTTACAAAGTCGAGTAAAGGGCTGAAAAATTAAAGAGTTAAATGAAAAATTTGATGGGAACTGCTGAGAAATTGCGCAGAAGTCGTGTGTAATCGCGAGTAACTCGAAATGCATCTTTCGAGCACTGCACTTTTTTTCGAATTACACGAGACACTTTTCTAGTGCACAATGCGTCTTGAATGTAGGACGCGCTCAGAATGAAAGCCACGTTATCAGTTCCCTGGGAGAGTCATTTGCTGCTCCATTTCAGCAAGATACTAGACTGATTCCAATTCAATTCGACCAGGCTTTAAAGGTCTACATTTTTTTTTTTTTCGATATGAACATCAGGGCGTAGGCAGAAAATATTTTCGGGAGGGGTTTTTCTGAAAAATATTTTTCCTTCGGGATTACATGATTTTTAATCTTTGACGATATTTTACGAGAGAGCGACTTTGAAATATTTTACATACGGGAATTTAAAAGATATACAACTTTTAGTATCCAGAATTGTACATTTTTGATGTTCGTAAATAATGGAATTCGATTTTTGTGATTTTCAACCAGTAACTGAGGTTTCAATTTTTTTACTGATACTCTTTGTATTTATACCACTTTAAGGGTTACGTGATATTAAGTTATAGGGGTTTCTATTGGGCTTTCTGAAATTCGATGCTCTATGAATTAAACTTCTATATAATTTATGTATTTAAATTGAAATTTTAGTAAATTTCAACCATAGAGATAAAACGTACATGATAAATTCATATTATTTTCGTATGGTATATTATTTATCTAATTTTGTTGTATTTTCTGTTATTTTTATATATTCCTAATATTATTATAGATTGCTCAATAGATTTTTAGAAATTGATGCTATAGTATTAGAACTTTCAACGTTTTTGAAAATTAAAATTAATTATTCAGACGACAGTTTCTTCTATGAAGATTTTTAATACTTTTGTTCCAAATATTTTTCATACTTCTATAATTGAAAGTATGATAGCATAAATTGTGTAAATTAAATTGGATGTATTTTTATTGTTTTCTATATGAATTTCTAGAAAAATTTCTAAAATTATATACAGTTATAGTATTATGATAATAATTATGCTCCAGGACAGAAAATGTCTAAAAATGTCTAAAAAAATTATATCTACATAATTTTTATGTATTGAAAGATATCTAGTAAACTAGTAAGCTAGTAAACTAGGAAGCTAGTGAAATAGTAAAATACTAAACAAGTGACAATGTCAAATAGTAAACTAGTAAACTTGTTCGTTGGTAGCCTAGTTGAATATTAAGCTGGTTGCCTATTTACCTATTAAACTAGTGAGCTAGTGAACTAGTAAACAAGGAAGCTAGTAAACTAGTAAACAAGGAAGCTTGTAAACTTATGAACAAGTTAGCTAGTAAACTAGTGAGCTAGTAAACTATTTAGCTAGTAAACTAGTAAGCGAATAAATGAGAAAGCTAGTGAAAAAGTGAGCTAGTTAACTAGTAAACTTGTTAATTGGTAGGCTAGTAAATTAGTAAGCTAGGTAACTATTGAAATAATGAGCTAGTGAACTAGTAAACAAGTTAGGTAATAAACTGGTTAGCTAGTAAACTAGTTAGCAAGTAAATTGTTTAGCTAGTAAACTAGTGAACGAATAAATGAGAACGCTAGTAAACAAGTAGGCTAGTAAACTTGTCAACTGGTAGGCTTATAAATTAGTAAGCTAGTCAACTATTAAACTAGTAAGCTAGCAAACTAGTAAACAAGGAAGCTTGTAAACTAATGAACAAGTTAGCTAGTAAACTAGTAAGCAAATAAATGAGAAAGCTAGTGAAAAAGTGAGCTAGTTAACTAGTAAACTTGTTAATTGGTAGGCTAGTAAATTAGTAAGCTAGGTAACTATTGAAATAATGAGCTAGTGAACTAGTAAACAAGTTAGGTAATAAACTGGTTAGCTAGTAAACTATTTAGCTAGTAAACTAGTAAACGCATAAATTAGTAAGCTTGCAAACAAGTGAGCTAGTAAACTAGTAAACTTTTTTTTCACATTTTTTTAGTATTATACATATAAGAAACTGAACCCTGGAGGATTTCTTAGTATATTTATCGGTTACTTATATTTTTGTCGATCCTATAGAAATTTTTGTTTTTTTGATATATTGAAAAGATTTCGTTACGTTTTCCCAAATTTTAGTATATTCAGAATTTGATGCTTTAGAATCCCAAAACTTACAGATTGTAGAAGCGTTTGTTGAAATTTTTCAGAAAACAGTTTTTTCATAGTTTTCAATTATTTTCATTATTTCTTTCGAGTTTGTGTGAATCGAAAGATATTTAATACTTTTATATGGATTTGATATAGATTTCTAGAATTTGATGATCTGAGATTCAATTTTTTGTAAATTTTTAGCATTTTCGTAGATTTTCATTTTTCTTGATTATTCACTGAGTTGCAAGAATTTTTCTGATATATATTTTCTACGTAATCCGACGTTCTGATAATTTTCACTTGTTTATTCAATATATACTGCTAACGTTTTCATGTATTTATTTGTAACCTAATTTTTATTGTTTATCGATGTAACTTTTTTCAATTTTACATAAAATATTTATTGATTTTCTCGGATTTTCGGGAGGGGTTTGAACCCCCAAAACTCCCCTCTGCCTACGCGCCTTATGAAAATGTATTAAAAGAATATTTTCAGCTTTTAGAATTGAATACATCCAAAATAAGATAAAAATTGGATAATAATTGTAGATTTTGTGCTTTTATTTTTATTAAACTGAAATATTTTTGTTTATTAATACTTGCTCGGATCCGAAAGTATCACTCCACTTTTCATTGTTGAGGAGCTTTAAACGTCGATCGTTGGAGATATTGAAAACGCTCCACTTTGAGCGTCGAGTTACGGGCGATTTGCGCCAGATAACAGGACACGAAGAAAAATCAAGTCTCGCTTTGTGTCACCCGCGCATTCAGCGCTCATTGTATCGCGCCCGATGACTCTCTATGATAAATTTTCCCCTGCGCAAAGTTCGTTTTCCCACGCTTTCTGGACTGGAAAGACGAGTATTACGAAAAATGAAGCTGCGCACCGAAAAAAAACTACATGTTCACGTGTGTTTTAAAAAATTCAACTATTTTGTGATATTTTAGGTTTGGTTGTTAAAACTTGAGTTTCATATGATTTTTATATTGTTTTACTAGGGAACTGTCAAAATTTTTCACAAATTAGCAATTAATAAAGTTTTACTGGAATTTTCAATTTTAATTAATGCATACTTTCAAATAAATTTCGACTATCTTCGTACCATAAAACATCATTTTATTAAGAAGAAATTTTTAGAATATTACATGGTTTCTGTAATTTTACGAAAACGAGAAAAAATTTTTAAATTCTACATAATTCTGTAAATTGTCCTTCAACTATATAATTTTTTTTATTTTTTTATTACAACTGTGGACAGTCTTGATAATTTTTAATGTTTATTTTAAAATTTTTGTAAGATTGAGCAAATTTTTTGATAATGCAAATCATTCAAAACTTCCTCAATTTCAATAAATGTGTCTTATGAGGTCGTCTTTAATAATTTTTCTTGACTTTTGTACTTCAGGTTTTTATTACAAATTTAAAAAACCTCTTCATGCAAATTTCAGTTGCTTATGGTAATAGATACGGTCTACAAAATTATTGGAAAATTTTGAAGTTTCTACAATTTTCTCGAATCGCGGAGTATGATTGACAATCATTGATATTGAATCTTTTAGATACGATAAATTTTGAAATAATTTCACACAATAATGCAAACTGTTTCAAACTCACTGAATTTTATGAAAATGAGACCCATTTATAACAAATCGCAGAAATTTTTTTTTACTATTTGAATTCTTCAGATGAAACCTAAAAAATAGAAATACCATCTACAAAATTTATAAATATTTTCCGAAACGGTACACTTTTTTGAATTTCAAAGCATTATGGGCAATTTTTGAGAATTTCATTTTTTTTTTTCAATTTCCTAATGTTTTTAAATATTCGAAAAAATATTCTAAACTCTTCATAGAATAGAAAATTTTTAAACTAATTACGCTTGTTTATAGTTTCTCGAGACTATTTATGTTTTGTAAATGGATTTTTTTCTAGAAGAAAACCATGTTTATAATAATTAACACAATTTACGAATTGAATGAAGATTTCTAGTGATTATAACAATTATTTGGATTTTGAAGAATTATATTATCTATCATCTTACAAAAATGTATTTTTCTATATCCCTGAATTTTTTCGAAACATAAAACAATTTACTCGAATCTTTCCGAAATTTATTATTATTCGTTCTATTTCTTGAAATTTTGGGAAAGTTTCCAAGTTTTGTATATTTTCATTGGGAAATGCGAAAACCATATTCTACATGTTTTTAAGGAATAAGATAATGAACAAAATCCGAAGAAACTATCACTATTTTATTATATCATCGAAATTTTTCAAATTTATCAGAATTATTGCTAATCTTTCGAATTCTTCATGTTCCTCAATTTCTTGGTATTTTCAAATTCTTTAACAAAATGCAAACTACTTCAAATTTTTTCAATTTTATATCAGTTTGTCTAAATTACTAATTACATACCCTTATAAAATTGTATTACTTTTATTATTTTTCACATTCGTTCAAAAACAGGAAAAAAACATCGTAATGCATGTTCTCTAGAAATATAAAACTGAGTACAATTTTCAATATTGATAAACCTCCTCTAAATTTCTAAAAATTTCACAAATTCGTAAGCAACGATTAGAATCTTCGAAGCGTAAAACGTTTCAAAACATTTTAGAGTTTCAGAATTTCTAGTGTAATACAAATTATTTGAAACTTTCAAAATTTTATGAAACCATGTCATACTTCGTAACCTTTGATTTATTTCTGAATGTTTAATGATTCTAACTAATTCTGAAAAAAAAATTAGCATTCACATTAAAAAGCAATAAAATGATAAATATTCCCCCACCCTATTTACCCGAGTCCCAATAACTACTATTGTAATTTGAAAAAAATCGAACTCCAAGTGACAAGTTTTTCATTAGGAAAAAATGTTCTTTCCCGATCAGAATATTTGCAATGATTATCATTGTGAATTAAAGTTGTCACTCTTCAGCCATTTATATTTAGTGAGTATTAATTCTTACATCAAACTAAATTCTTTGCTAGTTGCTGAATGATCGACCAGAGTACTTTCACAAAACTTCCACAGATCTTTTCAAAAATATGACCCCCAAATCCGCCTTCATCACGAACCAAAAGATATGCCCAACATCTCCATAAATTTCCAAAAGATTTCCTCTCCCCAATCCCACTAAAAGTCGAGTTAGAAATTTTTGACAGCGCGCCCTGCGAAATCAACGGCTTCTTCCTTTGAATGGAAAAGGGTCCTTCGAGCCGGATAGCCTACGTGAGATGTATTCGTAAGAGAGGAAAGCGTTGTACGTCTCGCGTGACGAGTATAGAGGGGCGAATTCGATTCAACTTTTTCTCTTCGATTTCGAGCTCTCGGAGTATCAGTTTCGCGAGTCGCTCGTGTTAACGTAGCCTTGTTTTCCGGCAAAACCCGCACAGCTGCAGAGCTAACGCGTTTCCTGTTTGAATTAATAATCCGTACCCGAGACTCAACAAGCCATCGTTACGCGAGCACTGTCGAAATCCGATACGCGATCCTGAATCGTAACGCAGTTTCGCGTGCAGAAATATGCGGACCCGATAATTTGCGTAACGGTTTCTTTTTATCAAACATATATCATTTTAGGTGTATCATATAGACAGAAAAAAAGGAAGGATATTAGGGGAATGGAATCAGCAAAATGGACAAAATTGACGACATTAACTTTCAATGGACAGTCTCTTGAATGATCATCGTAGCTTATTTCTTTCCAAAAAATTCAATAATTATTCACCATTTATTTCTCTTTACATCATTATCACTTTATTTCATCCCCAAACTTTCGACCATCAATGTTAGCTGTACTGTTTTTCCATAATTTATCGAAGAATTCCTATAGCGTATGGAAAATTTTCCAGACCGATTTGTAGGAAAAACCTCATACAGAATATGGGTTAAAAACTTGAAATATTTTTCTGGAAGTTTTTTAACAGGGGTAATCACATCGGTTGAAAAGCACTCCACACAATTTATTTACTTCCAAAACATTGTTTATTTATAGACTTCGTTATAAAAACATTTCTTTGCTACACAGAAAAAATCTCATTTTCATCGCCATACAGCCAATTTGTCAAGAATATAACGTGGCAAACGTCAGAACCAGACTTGATATTTCAAGTCTATTACACTGTAAAAAAAAAAAAATGGAAAATCTCCATGCATTTGTATGGAAACTTTCCCAAACATTGATTTTTTCCATTTTTGATTGAATGAATTTCCATGCGATTTAAAAACATGGGAATTTCTCATGACTTAACAAAAATACTTCCAATCAAAAATGGAAAATCACCATGCATTTGTATAATAAAATATTTCCAAACGTTGAGTTCTTCCATTTTTCATTGTAAAAATTTCCATACGGTCTCTAAAATTTTCATTCGTGTACAAAAAATTTCCATTGCGGTATGGAATATTTCCAAACATGGGAATTTTCCATGCTTGCATTGAAAAAACATTTGAGTGTAAGTGTTTTTAAATACTTGCAAAGGTTCCCTGGTAGTCAAATCAACGTTAAATTTTCGAATAAATTCAAAATTGTGAGGCCAGTGTATGTCCAGGTGTGGAAAAAAAAGGCAGCAATAATGTACCTTAATCTAACCGAATTGTATGGAAATTTATAAAATATAATATAATAAAATTATTATGTTATGCTATTACAATAGTATTTCTGTCGTTTATTTATTACTATTTTCAATATAATATTATCACTAAGTACATGCATATTTTATTATATGAAAATTGTCAATGGCCGTTGAGGTTATATTTTTCTATGTTAAAAGAAAGATGTGTGACTGGAAAATATGTCTTGATAAATAAATCTTAAACGACCGGTAATCAACATTGTCATTTAAATGTAATTTTCTTTTAGACTTTTTGTATGAATATACTCACTTTTTTATTGCGAATCTTGCTTCTTTTAATATATTTCTTTGAAAAGTTTCGAAATTTGTTTTTGCACGATTTAAGGATGATAATACTTATATATTCTAGTGCTCTTCAAAAACGTTACATTGTTTACGTTATTCATTTCACGTTACTTTCATCGGTCTCATCCAGTTTTTAGAAAAATTTGTAACTTTTCAAGAAATGTTCTAAAACTAAGATATAACTTATTTTTCTGGCTCTTGAACAAAATTGACTTAATCGAAATCATAACTTTTCCGAAAAATTTCCTTCCCTCTCCCTACTCTTACCCTAATCCCAATCGAGATTACTATACATTTAATGAAATTCCATCATAACCAAAAACAGTGGATACACTCTTATTAGCATACAAATTTTTCATGTTCTCATGTTATAAATCAGCCGATAATTACACATTCCCCTTCATTTACGAGCTCACTAATCGACTAATTAATCAACTCTCTGGTCACTCCACTCACTTTGATAAATTAATTGCCTTGATTTCGAACTAATCCAGATATTTCACTTTTTTTCCTCCATGAATATTCATGAAAAAAGTAACAGAGAAACTTGATGTTCAATTACGAGTCTCAAATGTCGGTTCGAGAAAAAAATATGAAAAAAGGTTGTTACTCCGAATATATGTTTTTTCTAAAGCAATTATAGATTCATTGGTAATCTGAATTGGAAATAAGAAATGTTTTGCGAATTACGAAATTGACTGACTAAAACATTGATGTCACAGGTTTTTTTTCTTAAAAAGCTAAAAAATGGCGTCACGTGTTGTTTTAAGGCCATATATGCTTTTGAAATCCTATTTTAGACAGAGAATAAATCCATTCGAGACAGTTATGGATTTTAACAATTTATATGCTGTGATATTTTGAGGCCAGCGAAAATTCGCAACCGACCGTTTTTGTTCGCAATTGTGAATTGCGACAGACCTTGGCGAGAAATCGGTCACGGTGCGCGTTCTCGGCCTTGAATTTTTACTTCTGACCGCAAAGATTTTACCTCCCGATCGTCCTTTAGCGTCCTGGAGCTATTTATAGCAGCCAATTACGATTCCTAATGTGGAATTTGCCAAGTGATCGGCCAATTATTGCAAAAACTTGGAGGCATGGATTAGTTTATTGCAGGGGCGTAGGCAGGAAAAAATTTCCGGAGGGGTTTTTCTGAAAAGTGTTTTTCTTTCGGGATTTCATAACTTTGTATCTTTGACAATATGTTAGAAGAGAGTGATTTTGAAATATTTAACATTTCGGAATTTAATAGTTATACAACTTTTGGAATCCTAAGTTGTAAATTTTTCATGTTCGTAAATAATGGAATTCGATTTTTTGTGACTTTCAATTAGTAGCTGAGGTTTCAATTTTTTTTTTTTTTCAATTATTTAGAGTATTTTAGCGATTCTCTGACATTGATCATTATGGGTTTCTATAGAGCTTTCTGGAATTCGATGCTCTAGGAATCAAACTTCTAGAAAATTTATACATTCGAATTGATTTTTGAGCAAATTGCAACCACAGAGATAAAAGGTACATCATAAGTTTATATTATTTTCGTATATATGGTATATGATTTATCAAATTTTGTAGTATTTTATAGTATTTTTATATATTTCTAATATTTATATGAATCACTCAATAAATTTGAAGAAATTGATGTTATAGCATTAAAGCTTTCAACTATTTTCAGGATAAAAATTGATTTTTCAGACGACAGTTTCTTTTATAAAGATTTTTAATACTTTTATTACATTTTTTTTCAGTATTTCTACAATCAAAAGTATGTTTGATTGTTTGAATTGTATAAATTGATTAAAATGTATTTTAACTGTTTTTTATATGAATTTATAGAATAATTTCTAAAATTATAGGTATATAATTTTTCTATTATATTGATAAACATGCTCCAGGACCGAAGGTTTTTAAATTCCTAGAAAAATTATATCCATACAATTTTCATGTATTAAAATATTTCTAGTAACCAAGTAAACTAGTACACTACTGACATTGTAAAATAGTAAAATAGTGAACAAGTGAAAAAGTCAAATAGTTATGTAGAAAACTCGTTAACAAGTAAATTAGTTAATTAGTAAACTATTGAAATTTTTAAACATGTAATAGTAAACTAGTAAACTATTAACCTAGTTAAAAAAACTAGTTATTTAAAAAATTAGTAATTTAGTAAGCTAGTAAATGAGTGAACTAATAAACTTTTTAAGAAATTAATTAGTAAACTAGGAAACTGGTAAGAAAGTAAACTAGTATACTTTTTTTTTTTAATTTTTTTGGTATTACACATATACTCTACGAAATCCTGGAGGATTTATAAGTATTTTATAAGTACTTATATTTTTGTTGATTGCTACAGAGATTTGAAAAACTTGATGCTTCAAAATGCGAATTTTGATCTTTTCTCAGTAATTTCAAGAATGAATGATAAAATCTCATTCATCTACATATGTCATGTTTTATATTATTTTCTTTTTTTTGTTTTGCTTAAATATTTCAAAGATTTTGTGACGATTTCCAGAATTTAATAGATTCATAGTATATTTAGAATTTGATCCTCTACAATCCCAAAATTTATCGATCCCAGAGGCATTTGTCGAGATTTTTTAGAAAATAGTTTTTTCATAGAATTCAATTAATTTCATTATTCTTTCAAAGTTTGTACGAATCGAAAAATTTTTAATACTTTTATATGGATTTTATATAGATTTTTGTAATTTGATGATCTAAGATTCAAAGTTTGTAAATTTTCAGCATTTCCGTAGATTTTTTTTCCTGATTATTCATCGGGTTGCAAAAATTTTGCTGATTCATATTTTCTACGTCATCCTACGTTTTGATAATTTTTACTTTTTTTCTAAGTATTACATACTGCTAACGTTTTCATGGATTTATTTGTAACTTATATATTTATTGTTTCTCGATGTAACTTTTTTCAATTTCACATGAAATATTGATTGATTCTATCAGAATTTCGAGAGGGGTTTGAACCCCCGAAACCCCCTTCTACCTACGCACCTGGTTTATTGATACTAAAACAAGAATTAATAAAACGATAAAAATGGTAAAGCGAGTCAAAAGATCTTTAAATATACAACAAATTTTGTAAAGTATCTTGTTCTGTCTGAAATTTCTGGCAATGATGCAATCATTCATAATTTTCTATCATTCATAAGTTCTAAGAATTTCAAAAAATTTTTGGAATTTTTAATTTTCGGGCTCGCGAATGATGTTTTTAGGTTAGTAATTATGTTTTGAGGTTATACAAATTCCTTCACCCTTTATAATGATCGTTTACAACGATTTGGGATGAATTTTCTTTCAACAGTCTGCAGAAGAAAAAAAAATTAAATACGTCTTTTGTTTTTTTTATTCCAGGTGACAATGTAGTGGCTATCCCAACGTCCGCGGGAAGCCGCGATGCTTGGGAAAATCAGCGAGCCATCCTGAACGATGAGCCGGAAAATCCTCGGTTCTGCCGGTCCCGGAACTCGGAGTTTTCCAGCCCGAAGCGTCCCCGGCATTACCCGGCGCCCTTGCCCCCGGGCTCGACCTGCTGCAAGGTCAATGTCAGGGACATCAGCAAGTACTTCGACAGCCCCAACAAGGAGAACCAGCCGGGTCACCAGGTGAGCGGTCCCAACGCCGAGGTCATGGGGGCGAATTTGAGCAGGCACAATGGAAAGGGCCTCAACGGCCGCAGGAGCCAGTCATCCGGCAACCTCTGCGACCCCAAGGGCAAGCTCAACAGCGTAGGGAAAATCCTGGTACCATGTTCCAGCGCCAAAGAAAGGTCAGTGTTGGTTGAAATAAAATTCAGGGAAAGGGAATTGGGTTTTTTTACGGTCCTCCCCGCAAAGGTCGGACTGAAATTTTCCCCAAATGCCAAGAATTACATTATAAAATTTCCGTGACTCGAAAACTAGATATTTTCACAAACTCGGTATGGATATAAGATATGTGTTTTCGAGAGGAAAACAATCATTGTAAAGATGCATTCGAGTGGTAGTGAACCCGTCATACAGGCGCGTAGGTAGAGGGGGTTTTTGGGGTTCAAACCCCTCCCGAAATTCTGATAAAATCAATCAATATTTCTTGTAAAATTGAAAAAAGTTACATCGATAAACAAGTAGAATATAAGTCGCAAGAAAATTCATGAAAACTTTCGCTGTATATACTTAATGAAAAAAGTAAAAATCATCTAAACGTAGGATAAGGTAGAAAGTATGAATCAGAAAAGTTGTTGCAACCCAGTGAATAATCGAGAAAAATAAAAATATACTAGAATGCTAAAAATTTACAAAACTTTGAATCTTAGATCATTGAATTCCAAAAAGCTATATGAAATCCATAAGAGTATTAAAATTTTTCGATTCATACAAACTCTAAAAGAATAATGAAATTAATTGAATTCTATGATAAAACTGTTTTCTGAAAAATCTCGACAAATGCCTCTACGATCCATAAACTTTATGACTCTAGAGTATCAAACTCTAAATATACTCTAAATTTAAAAAAATTCGAGGAATCGCAACCATATCTTTTAAATATTTCAAAAATACGAGAAAATAATAACGATATGAAATATGAAAAATCTATATAAATGTGACTTTACTATTAATTCTTGAAATTATTGATAATAGATCGAAATTCACAATTTAAAGCATCGAGTTTTCAAAATCTCTGTAGCAATCTACAAAATTATTACTAACTTGTTGACGATTTTCCTCACTAACTAATTTACTTGCTTACTAGTTTACTAATTTCCTTGCTTACTAGTTTACTAATTTACCTGCTTACTAGTTTACTAATTTACCAGTTTACTAATTTACCAGTTCACTATTTTACTAATTTACTTGTTAACGAGGTTACTAGTTTACTAGTTCACCAGGTCACTAGCTTACTAGTTTACTAGTGTACTGGATTGCTAGTTTACTAGTTTACTATTTAGCTTAGTAGTTTACCAGCTTACTAGTTTACTAGTTCACTAGCTTACTAGTTCACTAGCTTACTAATTTACTAGCTTACGAGATTACTGGTTTACTTGTTTGTATTTAACTAGCTTACTAGTTCACTAGTTAACTATTGCAAATTTGACAATTGTTCTAGCTTACTGAATAACTAATTTACTTGTTTAAGAGTTTGCTGGTTTACTATTTCTCTTTTTCACTTGTTATATATGTTACTATTTTACAATTTTAGTATTTTACTAATTTACTAGCTTACTTATTTACTAGTTTAGTAGTTTACTATCTTACCAGTTTGCTAGTTTACTTTTTCTAGCTTACTAGTGTACTAGAAATTTTTTAGTATATAAAAATTATTTGGGAACAATTTTTTTGGAAATTTTTAAAACTTATGTCCTGAAACATAATGATTATTTTATAATACTATAATTACATATAATTAAAGAAGTTATTGGATCTGGAAAATTAATTTAAATTCTCAGAATCGCTGTAAGTTTCAATAATGTAGCATCGATTTTTTAAAATCTATAAATCGATCTATATAAATATTAGAAATATATTCAAATACCAGAAAACACTAAAAGTTTGATCAAAAATGTACCATACGTAAATAATAAAAGTGCATGATGTAATTCTTATTTGTGTGATTGAAATTTGCTCAAAAATCAATTGAAATATAATAAATAAGTTCTTTAGCTGTTTGATTCCTGGAGCATCGAATTTTATAAATATATATAAAAACCCATATCACCTAATATTAGATAAATAGTCCTTAAAGTTGCAGAAATACAAAAAGTATCAACAAAAAAATTGAAACCTCGGTTACTAATTAAAAATCACAAATGAAAAATGTGCAACTCAAGATTCCAAAAGTTGTATAACTTTTAAATTCCGAAATGAATAATATTTCCAAATTGCTCTCTTGTAACCATATGATTTAAAAATTATGAAGTCTCGGAGGAAAAATATTTTTCCTAATAACCCCTCCCGAAAATTTTTCATGCCTACGCCCCTGCTGTCATGTTTACACAGAATGGATCACGTTTTTGCCTTGTTTATCCAGCAACAATGTACAAAAATTGTGTAATTAATTTATTGAATTAACACCCGGTAAATTAAATTAAGTTGAATGAAATAAAATTCAGAGATGCATTATGTGTAAGAAAATCTGGAAAAATACTAGAAATTTAGAAAAATAGTACACAAGGTTATAAAATCTCACCAATAGTAGAGAAATTTGAAATTTGAAAAAACAAGAGTTCTCTGAAATATCGAAAATTTTTGAATTATCAAAAATCTTGTAAGATTTTGATTAAATTATTAAAAAAGTCATCAAACTTTTGAGAATTATACAAATCTCTGTCGCATTTTGGAAATTGATTAAAGATCCCTTAAATTTTTGCTTTTTATAAACTATTGTATACCATTGCACTATTTAAAATGGTATAAATTTTCGAGATCAATAATTATATGATTTCAAATCATTGCGAATTGGTAAACATCATTTGGAAACAACTTTTTGATCCACAAAAATCAGATGGAATGTACGTGTTACTGCACAACTTCACTGTCTAAAATATTTCAACTTCAACTTCCTATGAAAAAATATGTTCATTTCTTAGGTCAAAAGACTGAATGACTTCTCAATTAGAGCTGTTGGATTGCCAGACGTACATTGACTTTTTCGTTCGTAAACGCTGAATTTCAGGCTCAAGATGTTAGAGACAAAATTTCTTCTCAAGTTACTTCAACGAATGTGATCACTTTCTTCACCCAAGTAACAGTAACGTAACGCGTTACACTTTTCCAAATAACTTTCCAAACCCTGATGATTATCAGTATCTTAGTATTTGCATACAATTTTCCTCCCTTGCCACTGTCGTTCCTCATTTACCAGAAGAAGGTCCTTCGAGCCGGATTCCTGCGCGTGGCACACGAGCTACGCTCGTAAATTTACTAGGATTCCTCGCCGAATGTTTATGCCAACGCGAAGTTTGCCCAGAGTTAGTCGAGTGTACCGACTGTTCTGCAAGTCCGGGATCATTCAGGATTTCGAGAAAATTATGTCCCTTGGGGGAAGAATCGACTTTTTGCTCCGAATCGTACGTGGAAGGCAAGCCAAGCTCGAATTCACAAGTCCATTATTCCAAACACGTGATATCTTTTCAATCCCCAAACAATGGACATACAGAAGAAGAAAACAAAAACAAGCAGATTTCATCAAGATTTCCCTCAAAACTCTCTCAAAATGACGCAATGTCTTCTGAAACCGATTCCTGCAAATTCATTCTACTTCTTCATCTCAACCTTAGATGTTGACGCCGAGCATACGAAAAAATGAGACCAAAACTTGTCGAAAACCTCGGGAAAAAAGCCCGGATTCCTGAAGAGCTGTCGAAGTTCTCTAGCGAAAAGTTTCGGAAAAGTTGGGGAACTTGGATTTCATTTTGGAACGACGTAATCCGAGAGAGGAGCGTTGAACTGACCTTATTTTCGGGTTGTTGGGATCGGGGGCGTACAAAGTGGAGCGAATCGTGTGCGCTCGCGGGAGAATTTTGTCGGGATTTAATTACGGCGAGCTATTAGCACTTGGCTGCTATTGCGGGCCACTACTAAACGCTTTGAACTCGCTGGATGTGCATGCGGAAAAACGGCGATAACGAGTCACTCCGGAGCGGATTAGGGAACATTAGACGATCGATTATTTGATACAAGTTGACGAAAACACTGTGGAAATGAAGAAACTTTGCGTTGGATTGAAAATTTCGGTTATTTTATAAGTACACATTATATAATTATTATTGATTGTGTCGAATTTCGTACCAGGAAAAGATGTTTTGCAGGGAAGTTGGAAAACGTTCTTCCATTTGAAGAAAACAGCTGCTGAAAGTTATAGATTGTTGGTTAAAGCTTATGGTGAACATGATCTTACCAGGTGCGTAGGTATAGTGGGATTTTGAGGTTTGTCTTGAAATTCTGATAAAATCAAATGATATTTCTTCTAATAATAAAAAAATTACAATAACAAAAGATAAAAATACAAGTAACAAGAAAAATGTATGATAACGTTAGTCATAAATATTTTTGAAAAAAGAGTTACGTATCAGAACACAGGATTACGCAGAAAATATTATATATTTGAAAAATTGTTGAAACCCTGTGAACAGGCACGTAGGCAGAGGGGGGTTTTGAGGGTTCAAACCCTGCCCGAAATTTTGATTAAAAGTAATCAATGAAAAAATTTACATTGATGAACAATAAAAATATAAGTTACAAAAAAATGCATGGAAACTTTGGCAGTATATATTTGGTAAAAACGTAATAATTATCAAAACGTAGGATTACGTAGAAAATATGAATCAGAAAAACTGTTAAAACCCAGTGAATATTGAAGAAAAATCAAAATCTACTAAGATGCTAAGAATTTTCGAAAAGAAAATTCGAAAGAATTTTTTATACGAAATCCGTATAAAAGTTAAAAATCATTCGATTCATACAAACTCTACAAGAATAATGAAATTAATTGAATTCGTTAGAAAAACTGTTTTCCGAAAACTCTCGATGAATGCCTCTTCGATCTATAAATTTTGAGGTTCTGGAGCATCAAGTTCTAAATATAGTATGAATCTATTAAAATTCTAAAAAATGCAACTGAATCTTTTGAATATTTCAAGAACGCGAAATAATAAGTAATAATATATAACATTGAAAATCTATTTGAATGTGATTTCATCATTGATTCTGGAAATTACTGTTGATAGATCGAAATTCGTATTCTAAAGCATCGAGTTTTTTACATCTCTGTAGCAATCTACAAACATATAAAGAATCTATAAAAATACTCAGAAATCATTCAGGGTTTCGTATATTATACTAGAAAAACGTGATAAATAAGTTTATTAGTTTATTAGCTTACTACTCTACCAACTTACCAATTTACTCGTTTACAAGTTTACTAGGTAACTAAATTACTAGTTTACTAGTTCACTAACCTAGTAGTTTACTAGTTTACATCTTTACCAGTTTACTAGGTTACTAAATAACTAATTCACTTGTAAAAGAGTTTGCTAGTTAACTATTTTACTTTGAATTTGTTAACTATTTTAGTATTTTGCAGTTTCAGTAGTTTATTAGTTTTTTATTTTACTTGTTTATTACTTGACTAGTTGACTAACTTACTACTTTGCTAGTTTTTTTTTCTAGCTTACTCGTTTACTGCTTTACAAGTTTACTAACCTACTAGTTTACGAGCTAACTAGTTTACTAGTTCGCTAGCTTACCAGTTTACAAGTTTACAAGTTTAGTTCTTTACTAGTTTACTAGTCTACTAAATAAATAATTTGCTTGTGAATGAGTTTGCTAGTTTACTTAATAACTAATTTATTCGTTAAAGAGTTTGCTAGTTTATTATTTAACTTTTTAATCTGCTCACTATTTTACCATTTTACAATTTCAGTAGTTTATTAGTTTTATAGCTTACTTGTTTATTTGTTAGGTAGTTGACTAGCTTTTTAGTTTGCTAGTGTACTCTTTTTCTAGCTTTTAAGTTTACTAGTTTACAAATTTACTGGATTACCAGTATACTTATTCACCAGTTTACTAGTTTCCTAGAAATCTTCTATGATAATATATAAAAATTATGAAGAAATAATTTTCATAGATATTTATAAAATTTACTCTTCTGGAGCATATTTATTAATGTACATAATACCATAATAATTTATAATTTTATAAAATATTTTAGAAATTCATCACAAAACATAATAAAAATACACCCCATCCAATTGATACAATTTATGCAAATAAACATACTTTCGATTGTAGAAATACCAAAAAAAAAAAAAAAAATGAAATAAAAGTAGTGAAAATCTTCATAAAAGAAACTGTCGTCTGAAAAATCAATTTAAATTCTCAAAATCGTTGAAAGTTTTAATACTATAGCATCAATATCTTAAAATCTATTGAGCGATCCATAAAAATATTAGAAATATATTAAAGTACTAGAAAATACTATAAAATTCGACGAATAATGTATCATACAAAAATAGTATAAACTAATAATGTACCTTTTATATGTGTATGTAAAATTTGTTCAAAAATCAGTCCAAATATATAAATTTTTCTGAAGTTAGATTCCTAGAGCATCGAATTTTAGAAAGCTTCATAGAAACCCCTATTACTTAATATCAGATAATTACCAAAGTAGTATGAATTCAAAAAGTATTAGTAAAAAAATTGAAATCTTAGTTACTGATCGAAAATCACAAAAATCGAATTTCATTATTTACGAACATGAAAAATGTGCGACTCTTGGCTCGAAAAGTTTTATAACTTTGAAATTCTTAAATGTAAGAGTTGTAAAAATAGATCTCTTGTAACTATAGTGTCAAAGATGAAAAATAATGTAATCTCAAAGTAATTATACTTTCAGAAAAACCCCTTCTAAAAATTTTTTTGCCTGCGCCCCTGGCTCTAACGTAAAAATTTGTGAATTGTGGTTTCAACGCTTTAAAAGTAGTGATTTCGATGTGCAGAAGACAAGAAGCATCCAGGTCAACTGAAAAAGTTTGAAGATACAGATTTGCAAGCGTTATTGGATGAAGAATCAACTCAAATTTTAAAAGCATTAGCAGAAACATTAAATTTTTCCCACTGACCATTTATGAATGTCTACTTGCGTAGGTTAACACTTTCATTATCACGATGAAGTGGAAATTGGGTTTGATTAATGGTTGGCATCAAAAAACAAACAGTTCTTTTGGCACAGAATCCATTCTATGACATAATTAATGGAAGCACCTGTGACACTATAAAATTCTCATAATTTCTCAATTTTTCCCATCATTCGTTTAAAACTTGCTAAAAAAAGAGACATATCAAGAATTAGAAAAAATATTCCCTCAAACACGTCGTCAGAGTTTTTACCACTGAAATTCTAGGATTTTCTTCAACGTAATGAGACGAAGAAAAGAATTGGAGTGATGGGAAAAGCTCCTCTTTCAGGATGTAAGAACTCAGTAAGCATTATTCGCGTGCAAGCAAGGTTATTGTACCAAGGGCACTTGCGTTTCGCCTCCCACGCTCGGGCACTTTTTCTCCTCCGTTTGTATTCCGTTAATAACACGCTCGTGCATAATTCTCGGCTACTTCCTTCGCCAATGGGGACGGTAATTAATGCGCCTTTTCCGAAATCGCGATACCGAGTCTTGTGAGTTCATCTCCAATAATTGCCTTCTTTCCAGCCTTTCTTTCGCGCCACACGAACGGCTGCCTGAGTTAATGCGCGTGACATGCTAATTCCATGGGTGTCTGCAGACACGAATTTACTCTGCGAGACGTGATTTAAAGTGCTACGGTTGAAATGTTTTCCAAGCTCTTGAAAGCATGTGAATGGTTCAGGAGAAATGGACCATAGAAAGTTTTTTGATTATTTGTTGATTAGAGATGTTTTCTTCATAATATATGAAAATACTGAGAGTCCAAAAAAATCTTCCAGACTTTAAACAAATGATGCTGAATTTTCTCTTCAATTCTTGAAGCATGTGAGGGCTTCAGAAGAAATAGGCTGTAAAAAGTTTTTTGATGAATTTGTTGATTAGAGATATTTTGTTCATAATATATAGAAGTACTAAAAGTCCAAAAAAATTTTCCAGACTTTCAACAATATAATGCGGAGTTGATTCCCAAATTTCCTTTTTTCCTAGGTTCCTAAAATTCTATAAATTCCTGGGAACATCTACAAGTATTCAAATTTCCTTCAATATCAAAATCAGACACGTAGGCAGAGGGGGTTTTGGGGGCTCAAATCCATCCCGGAATTCTGAAAAAATCAATCAAAATTTACTGTCATAATAAATTTTTTTAATATGAATTTACATCAATTAAAATTTACTGTATGGATGAGAAAAGTTACATCGATAAACAATAAAAACATAAGTTACAAAAAAATGCATGAAAACATTAGCAGTATACATTTAATAAGAAGTAAAAATTATTAAAACGTAGGATTACGTGGAAAAAATTATTCAGAAAAATTGTTGCGATCCAGTGAATAATGAAGAAAAATGAAAATCTACTAAGATGCTGAGAATTTACAAAACTTTGAATCTCAGATCATTAAATTCTAGAAATCTATTTAAAATCAGTATAAAAGTATTGAAAATCTTTCGATTTATACAAACTTTACAAGAATAATGAAATCATTTGAATTCGTTGGAAAAACTGTTTTCTGCGAAATCTCGATGGATGCCTTTACGACTTATAAATTGTGGGATTCTAGAGCATCAAGTTCTGACTATACGATAAATCTATAAAAATTCTAGAAAACGCAACAAAGTCTTTTAAATATTCCGAAAATACGAAAAAAAAAAAAAACGATATAAAACATGAAAAATCTACATAAATGTCATTTTATCATTAATTCTTGAAACAACTGAGATTAGATCGAAATTCACATCTTAAATCATCGAGTTTCTTAAATCTCTCAATCTACACAAATATAAGTAACCTATAAATATACTTAGAAATCCTGCACTGTTTTGTATATTATACTAGAAAAATATGAAAAATAAGTTTACTAGTTTACAAGTTTCATAAATAACTCGTTGACAAGTTTACTAGCTTAGTAATTTATTCGTTTACAAGTTTACAAGCTAATTAGTTTATTAGCTCACTTCTTTGATATTTTACTAGCCAACTAGTTAACTTGTTTACTATTCAGATTTTGACAAGTTTACTAGTTTACTAAATAACTAATTTACTTGTGAACGAGCTTGCTAGTTCATTATTTTATTTTTTCAATTGTTTCCTATTTTACTATTTTACAATTTCAGTAGTTTACTTGTTTACTGAGGCCTAGTTGTTTACTAATTTACTACCTTACTGGCCTACCAGTTTTCAAGTTTACTAGTTAACTTGTTTGCCTCTTTACTAGTTTACTAATTAACTTATTTACTGGTTCACGAGTCCACTAGTTCATCATTTCACTTTTTTATTTATTAACTATTTTAATGTTTTACGATTTCAGCAGTTTACTAGTTTACTAGCCTACCAGTTTACTTACTTACAAGTTTACTAATTTACTAGGAATCTTTTAATACATAAAAATCCAATTGATATAATTTTCTTAGAAATTCGTAAAACTTTCTGCCGTGGAGCATATTTATTAATATAATACTATTATCATGTATCATTTCAGAAATCTTATAAATTTTATAATGAAAAAAAAAAAAGATAGAATGAAAGTATTGCAAATCTTCATAAAAGAAACCGTCGTCTGGAAAATCAATTTCAATCCCCAAAATCGTTGAAAATTTTAATACTATAGCCTCATTTTCTAAAGTTCTATTAAGCTATACATAGAAATATAAGAAATGTATAAAGAACTAGAAAATAATACTTAATTTGATAAATGATATACCATACGAAAAAAATATTAATTGATGATTCGCCTTTTGTCTGTGTGGTTGAAATTTGCACAAAAATCAATTCAAATATATATATTTTTTCTAAGTTTTATTCGAATTTCAGAAAGCTCTATAGAAACCCATATTACCTCATGTCAGATACTCTCGAAAGTGTATAAATACAAAAATAAATAGTGAAAAAAATTGAAACCTCAGTTACTAATTGAAAAACATTAAAAAAAACGAGCTCCATCATTTAGGAACATGGAAAATGTGCAACCTTGCACTCAGAGAAGAGCTTTGTAAAATTACTGAATACTTAGTCGTATATGAACCTTATAAAGTTTCTACTCATATCTACTTAAAAATTTAGTCAAATTATAAAAAATATAGCCAATATGACAAAATTTTTAGGTCGATTGGAGAAAAAACTTTTTTAGGTTGGTATTTGACTAAAGATTTTTCTGAGTGTGGATTCCAAAAGTTGTACAACTTTGAAATTCTGAAATGTAAGATACTTCAAAATCGCTCTCTTGCAATCACATTGTCGAAGAGTAAAAATCATGAAACCCCAAAGGAAAAATATTTTCCAGAAAAACCCCTCCTAAAAATGTTCTCTGCCTACGCCCCTGTCAAGTTTCCACACTTCCATCTCGAAAATTCATATTCCCAAACCTCCACTTTCATCTCCAACATTATCCTTCATTCCCAAACTCCGCAAACATCTAAGAATGTCGAAGAAGCCTCAAGCATCGAGCAGAGATTTTTAAAAGCCTGAATGAAAAACCTGAAAGGAGCATTGTTCGGATGAAAAACTTAATAGAAAATTTCTTTGAGAGGCGCTTCGATTGTTCTTCCTCTGAAAACGATGCCAGATTGCGATAGAAAGAATTGTCTCCCAAGAGCCGGCGCCGTCTTTAGCGCGGCTTCGGATTATGCAATTACGCACTTTGCATGAGCGAGGTCGATCGCGGCGTCCGGTAATTTCCCGTTGGCGGCCGCACTTTGCGATCGTATTTTACGGGTGCTAAGTTGTGGCCGTTACATTAAATCGGATAATCCGAGCCGTTCACGCGTTTCTTATGCGACGTACAGAGCCGTAATACACTTTTTTTGCTGACTTTTTGCACTACAATGTCGAAGATTTTCTGCAGAGTCAGTCTCATTCAGCAAAGCTTCTTGTTCAATTTCAAAACGGAGATTTCGAACTAAATTCTATGGAAAACAAAAAGAGACAATGTACAATAATTTTGAACCTTCGTGCATCTTTCTTCAGTTCAATGAAGAGATGGAAAATTGGCGTGAAGGATATGATTTTTCGATAAATGTCACGGTTCATGGATAATGATGGAAGTTTGTTCTTTTTTTTTGTTCGTGCAGGTTCAAGTTCTGTGGCTCGTTGCCCAACCATTTGGACGGCAAGGAGTCGTTGGACAGCGATAACAGCGATAACAATAACGTGATATCTGATACGATTGCGGGGAACCTCGGCGGCACATTGCCCCACAAGAAAAAGTCCATCGTCCATTTTTCGGACGTCGAAACTTCGCAGCCACATGCTCAGGAGCAGGGCCATGATTCATTAGATGGCGATCCTTGGAGGTAAGTAGCATGTTTTAGAAACTTTATGAGTTGAAAATTCTGGCTCTGAAGGATTACACAATTTTTATTTAGATACTTGGAGTTATTATTATTATAGTATTCTGGAATAAATGTTTGAAATTTACACGTCGAAATTAATTTTTAAGAAATCTTTGTCCCAGTTGTGCCTACATTTTCTTTCAATTATTTTGTAATTAAGCATTCTTAATACTTTTGTTTCAGAAACTATCTCAAATTTAAATAGTTATATTTAGAAAAATAACAATTCTAGAATTGTAATATTGGAATATGTATTAACGATAAATATCCACGAAATAAGAAAAATTTTGAACAAAAACTTTTGAACACTTTTTGACTTTGAAATTCTTGAAGGGTATATTATGATTTTTGTGAAAAACATTCTGAACTATGAAAAAACATGAAAAATTATGGAAATATCTATATTTTGCAAATTTTCTCCACATAAAAGAATTGTAGTAGAAAAACAAAGAACTTTAAAATCCTGATACTAAAATTCTAGTTTCAGAATAGATTCGAACAAAATTTAAAAGGTTTTTAAAAAAAGAGTCACTTGAAAATTTAAATAGTTAAACTCTCAATTCATAATAGATTGAAAAAAGTCAGAAAGGATTGGAGAAATAATTCTTGAATTATGCTTTATAAATTTTGAAAATAAGACAAACTTTAAATTTGAAACAGAATAAAGTAAAATGTTGAACAATGAGAGAACATTAGAAAATATAAGAAATCATAAAACCCACTAACGCGTTTCTATAAATCATGGTAGATTATGGAAAACTAGGACAATCATTAAAAAATTGTTAGAAACCATGGGAAATTGCCATAAATTAAAAAAAATATATAGGAAAGTGTTACAGAGTATAAAAATCGATCAAAAATTGTCAGAAAAGATAGAAAATAATAGTAACTTATAAAAAAAAGTGAGGCAAGTATGGAAAATGAGAAAATTTTAAAAATAACCATGATAAATTAGGGTAATATATAGTATGAAATAGTTAAAAAAAAAAGAGAACTTTAAAATCCTCATACTAAAAATCTAGTTTCCGAAGAGATTCTAAGAAAATTTGAAAAGTCTTTTAAAAAAGAGTAATTTCGAAATGTAGATACTAAGACTCTTGATTCACCATGGATTTCAAAAAGTTGGAAAGGATTAAAGCAAAAATTCTTGATGTTTTCTTTCAAAATATTAAAAAGATGAACTTTAATTTTAAATTAAAATAAAGAAAAATGTTAAATAATGAGAAAACATGGGAAATCATAAAACTAACCCCCAAGTATTTAAAAATCATGGTAGATTATGGGAAACTGGGAAAATCATAAAAAATTGTGGAAAACAATGGAAAATAACCATATATTTTGAAAAAATATAGGAAAGTGTTATCGAGCATAAGAATCCATAAAAAATTGTCAGAAATGATAGAAAATCATAGTAACTTATAAAAAAACGTGAGGCAAATATGGAAAATGAGAAAATTTTAAAAATAACCATGATAAATTGGGGTGATGTATAGTATCTAATGGTTAAAAACAAAGAAAACTTTAAAATCCTCATACTAAAAATCTAGTTTCAGAAAAGATTCTAAGAAAATTAGGAAAGTTTTTTAAGAAAAAGTGATTTTGAAATGTAGATACTAAGACTCTTGATTCACCATAGGTTTAAAAAAGTTAGAAAGTATTAAAGCAAAAATTCTTCAAGTTTTTTTTCAAAATATTAAAAAGACAAACTTTAAATTGGAATTACAATAAAGAAAAATGTTGAACGATGAAAGAACATGAAAAATCATAAAACTAACTGCCAATTATTTAAAAATCATCATAGATTAATAAAAACTAGGACAATCATAAAAAATTGTAGAAAATGATGGAAAATAGCTATACATTTAAAAAATATAGCTAAGTGTATAAGAGTACGAGAATCGATAAAAAATTTTCATACATAATAGAAAATCTTAGTATTTTATAAAAAACGCGAGACAAATAAGAAAGATGAGAAAATTTATTAAAAAACCATGATAAATTGTGGTAATATAGTATCTAATATAATATCTATTATTGATGACTGCTCTCAAATAAATTTTTGTTGTTACGATAATTTGTGAGTTCAATATAATAAAAAATAACGAAATCAATGCAATCGTACAATAATGAAATGAAAAGCAAAGCCTATAAAACATAAAAACATAGCAAAATTATTGTTTGCCAGAATTTTTATTCATTCTTCTCTTTTGGTTTTCTCAAACGTTTTTTTGGAAAAATTCCAGTCCTAATATCGTTTTAAGTGATGTGTTTTTAGTCTTCTAATCGAGATTCTTTTTTCCTGGTATTTTTGATTTTTACTTTTTCCTTCCACTACTAAAATTATACTATATTTTATTACGAACATCAGAAGAATCTAGAATATATTTTGTATTTTTTATTGAATACTTTGATGATACATTGTATAATAATAATTGCAATATGATGTATTGTTATTATATTTATAGTATATCATTTTATTATATTTGATACATGATAATATATGACACTAAACAATATCATAGTAAATCTATTCTAACTCTAACTTTCATGAAATCGTTGAAAAAACTTCATAAAACACTCTACCAAACTGCTTTATTAATTGCTGAAGCATCCATTTCTATACAATGGCTTACTAAAAAACTCTCTCTTAAAATGAATTCAACAATTTTAAAACGGATTTCTTAAGAATTTTATGGCAGATCTAATTCCAATGAGTTATGAAAATTCGTAGTTAACATTATGAAATTGACTTCTCCTGCTCCACAACGTATAATAATGAGTGGTTTTTACGATCTTCATAGACGATGATGAAACTAAAAAAATAAGCTTCATACTCCTTCATTCTACGAAGAACATCCCTCATATTTTCATTTTCCTAGCTTCAATCCTCACAATTTCTAGATCATCATCATTTTACCTAATTTCCTTCATGATATTTCTGTTTTCTTAAATGATTAGAATCGTACTGATGTGATCATCTTAAAATTCTTCAAGACCTCTTCTAAAACCACTATCATTACAAAATTCTTTCCCTCGTTTACATTTCTGAATACAATCATGTC
Source organism: Platygaster robiniae (assembly GCA_028476575.1). Taxonomy (NCBI): domain Eukaryota; kingdom Metazoa; phylum Arthropoda; class Insecta; order Hymenoptera; family Platygastridae; genus Platygaster; species Platygaster robiniae. The sequence continues at coordinate 3,083,864 of CM052022.1, forward strand.
AATACTGACTACAAAATCCTCTAATGTGAATTTTCAGTTCAGCAATAAAATTTGGTTAGTCAATTCACAAATATTAGTTAATTGAATGTTGGACTCTAAATTCAACATGAAGGATTTTGCGGTACAAAAGAACGTGATCGTGGTCAGACTTGTAAATAAGGAAAAGGATGTTTGTATAATAATGATCTCTGAAGAGGACAAAGGAAAATAAAATACATGTTTTCTACAAAACGAAGACTTTAATGATGCAAACAACACATCGAGTTACATCATTGACTCTAAAAATGATGAAAAACACTTCAAATGATGATTATTTTCATCAAATGTCGCAGATACAGGGAAGACCTGGAACAATTCAAGCAAAGACAGCAATGTGCTCAGAGGCGAGCCCAGAAGCTCAGCGAGGCCGTAGGGGAACGTGCACAGAAAACGTGCTTCAGGGTGAAGTCTCTGAACGAAAAGTTGCATCGAAGTTCAGACGCGGACATCGCGGGCACGTACTCGCGACGACGCCATGACCCGGCCAAAAGAAACGCCTCGTGTCCTGAGGAGGAATTCCGCAAGAAGTGCGCCCTTGAAGGCGAGGCCGAGGTCGTGCTGAAGATGCTGCACAAACCCAGCTGCGAGCTCCTCAAGTATCGACAGCTCAGCAAACGCCTCGATGCGAAACTTAAGCGTTTAGTAGGGAATGAGCCCCAAGACCAAGGATACGCTTCTGAGCGTTCTCCAGAGGAAGAGCAACCTCCATCTTTGCCATTCGCAGGGCCACCTTCCGGTGAGTTTTGTTGTTTGTAACTCGTAGCACAGAAGTATTTTGGTATGCATCGAAAGTTGAGATTACATTTTCATGAATAATTTCACAATCTGCACAAAAACCTGTCATGTGGGAGAAAGGCAAAAGCAGGGTTTGGAAAGTTACTTAACAGAATGTAACGCGTTATGTTACCGTTACTTGGAAAGAAATAGCTACTCGTTGTCGTTACTATTTCAAAAAAGTAACGTCCCGTTACTTTCACGTTACTTTTTGGAATAAGTTGAATGAACATCGAAAAACTGAGGCTGAAAAAAAACAATATCCACATACTCGTGAGTTTGTTCGGTAGGAATTGTTTATTTCAGATATAGCAAAAAATGTTAACCTGGACTTTTTCACCCTGAAAAAAATCAAACAGCTCGCTCAAATTTTTATGTTTTTTTCAACTTCACGAAATTTCTGAATGTGACATTTGATTCGATGTTAGCTACAAGGAAACATTCGCAAATTTTATAGATTTTTTAGAGAATCTTAATACTCACCCAGATTTTCCGAGTTTTTGGATTTTTTTTGTATTTTTCAGTATGTATAAAATGTTACAGGATTTTATAGTATTTTTATAAATTTGTACCATTTTTCGGTACATTGATACATGGATTTCAAGAATTTCATGCTTTAGCATTCAAAGTTCTTTCAATTATTTCTACTCAAGAGGATTTTTCAGGAAATAGTGTCTATGAAGATTTTCATTTGCTTTGATTTTATTGATACTTTTTCGATTTTTCTACGATTTGAAAGATTGTTTAGTATTTCTGAAACAATTCGTATTTTTCAAGATGAAAGAATATTGGAGAATTTTATAGTATTTTTACATAATTTCAGTATTTTATAATATAAATTGTTACATACATTTGAAGTATTTCGAACTCTAGAATTGAAACATAATCAACTTTTCCGTGTTTTGCAAGATTTTCCAGAAAACTCTCGATAGATTTTTACCTATATCAGAAGTTTTCGTATATCTTCAATTTTTCTATAATTTCAAAGATCGTTCTTATTTATTTGTATATTGCTGTATAAATTAATGAAATTCGAAAGATTTCCAATGTTGTATATATGTACACATATTTTTTTTCTGTATTTCTAAGTATTTATAGAATGTTGTCGAATTTTTGAGTTTTTTGAAGACGTCTCTTTGAATTTCCAGACTGAGATAAAATTGTAAGTTCAAAATTTGTGAAGTATTTAGATCGATTTTGCAAAAAACAGTTTCTTTACAGATTTAGAGTGCCTTCAATATTTTTTGTAATTTTCATAGAGTTATACGATTTGAAAAATTTTCCTATCATTCTATAGACTTCTATGAATATTTATCTTTAGAATTCAAAGCTCGAGAAATTGAAGTTTTTTGATTCCTGAAATTACACAAATTTTCGAAGAATCAAATAACGTGAAACTTATTTAAATTGTATTTTGAGTATTTCAAGTATTTTTAAAGATATCTCTTCGATTTTCCAGATTGAGATAAAATTGTAAGTTCAAAATTTCTGAAGTATTTCGATCGATTTTGCAGAAAACAGTTTCTTCATAGATTTAGAGTGCCCTCAATATTTTTTGTATTTTTCACAGAGATATACGATTTGAAAAATTTTCTTATCATTTTATAGACTTCGATGAACATTCATTTTTAAAATTCAAAGCTCCGGAAATTGAAGTTTTTCGATCCCTGAAATTACACAAACTTTTGGTCCATAAAATAACATGAAAATCATTTCAATTGTATTTTGAGTATTTCGAGTATTTTTAAAAATATCTCTTTGATTTTCTAGATTGAGATAAAATTGTATGTTTAAAATTTCTAAAGTATTTCGATCGATTTTGCAGAAAACAGTTTTTTAACAGATTTAGAGTTTCCTCAATATTTTTTGCATCATTCACAGAGTTATACGATTTCAAAAATTTTCTTATCTTTTCATAGACTTCTATAAACATTGATTTGTAGAATTCAAAGCTCGAGAAATTGAAGTTTTGCGATTCCTGGAACGACATATATTTTTTAAAATCAAAGAACATAAAACTTATTAAAATCCAATTTTTCGAATATTTTCTGTATTTTTATTCATTGTATTTATTATATTCCATGAAATTTTCTAGCAGTTTTTAATAAAATGTAAAAAATCATATAGTTTGTCAATATTTTTACACAAATTACTAATATTCCACATTGTTCTAATAAAAATTATTTTTATAGAATTTTTTATTCAAAAATGAGGAAGTTAAAAATTACTTATATCTCAGTTTTAGAAAATTCCTTAAAAAGTTACAAATTGTGCTAAAAACTCAATGATACAGATAAAAGTAACGTAAAATAACGGGATTTTCGTTACTCGTTACCGAAAAAAAGTGACTCGTTCTCGTTATCGTTGCAGTAAAACATGTAAAATTGAAGAGTAACGCTTAATAAGTAACGCGTTACGTAACGTCAATATGAGTCAATATGACTTATGATTTCGATTGAAATATGTGAGTAAATAAAAAGTTAGTAATGATAATAAAGATTTCTTAAGAAGATGAAATATTAGTCAGACCCCTCTTTTTGCACTGATACATATAATTAATGAAATTCTATCCAGAATAATTCGAGACAAAATCCGACTCTGATGAATTCTTCAAAACTTGCTCCAAGAAAAAAGTATTTTTGTGTATACCGGTGCAATTTTCGTAATAACTGTTTAAAAATGTCGATTACGAACTCTCTGGGGAATCGCGATGACTTGGTCGAAAATTCCCGAGTCACAAGGGCAATCTCGTTAACGAGTATAATACGTATAACAGTTATTGGAGCACACGCGCGATTTCAGGCCACGATATTTGCATTTGAAGCGACCCGCCTTCGCGCCGTCGCGCAATTATCAATTCCTCAGATTTGATCTTATCGCGCCGCGCGCGAGCACTTATCACGAGAAACGCACGACTCTGTAACTGACGGCTCGTTCGGATTTTCGCTCCACGTTTTGACGTTCATCGCGAACGAAATTCCTATTTATCGCAGCAATTCTAATTTAAAGATTTTCAAAAAAAGTGTCTTAAAGATTAAAATTTTCAATCAAATATCAGAAAGAACAACTTTTTCTCCTTTTACAGAAAAATGGAATCAATTTGGCACGAGTTCTAATTAGTTTTACATAGTTGCAAAAAAAAATAACTTTTAAAAGAAATGAATTACTTGAAGAAGCACAATTTTTTAACACTATGTCAAATAAATTTCAACGATAATATATTACTTTATTTAAATAGTAATCTTAAGGAATAAAATATAATGTAATTTAGAATATAACATATTCTAATTATTAAATACTGCTTTCAAAACATTTTTGTCTCATTCGAGAATACATTCTTTAACAGTCGCAACATGTTTTTCCAATTCCATCGCGAAATTTTCAATTCTAAAATTTTTGAAAATATTTTGTATCCCCTCTTTCGTTGTTTGTGGGAGATATTTTATAATGTCAGTGTACTCCCTCACACTTTTACGAATTCCAGGTAGTTCTTGCCCCAACTGCAAATAAACAAAGTATCCATAAAAAATGTGGGATAAATAAATAGTGAAAAATAAAGAAGAACTTACGTGGTCAATACAATCAGTATAATTATTAGAAATGCAAGCTCGCATTTTCAGCTTTTTTCTCTCAAGTTCCTCGATGAGATTTTCACCAATGGAATTTTTAACCCTCGCATCGTTTAATACGTTAGACATCAATATTTCAATTTGTTTTGTGATGTTCAGCAAGAGTAATGATGATATTTTTTCTAGTTCTTGTACGTTTTCTGAACATTTTTCTATTTTATTTGTATCTTTTTGCAGCAATTCGTTTACCTGAAAAAGTAAACAGGATATTAACAATTTTAGGTATGTTAAACAATGATGAGAAAATTTACTGTGACTAAAGATTTAAAGAATTTTTAGGTGATGTGATAGAAAATTTCAATAACTGGCTTTTATTTTGCTTTATTTAAATAGATAAAATAATTTGTATGAAAAATAATCAATGAGTTCGAAAAAACGAAATTTTGTGAAGAAAATTGACAAATGCATCAACATATTTTGAAACCTTGCCTGTAATTTTTATAAATATTTCATGTTAACACGATATTTACATTATTATAAATGTATTTTTATCATTGTTATATCATTTCACTGTAATTTATATTCTACCATTTGAATTATATGATATAATTATATCATTCAAACAATTCCTGATATCTCAAATTTTAATACTTTCACAAAAGCTTTTTTCAAACATTCTAAAAAAAGTATTTCATTTATGTCTTCAAAATCATCTAGGATCAATAACTGTAGTTTAATTTAAGTTTTTTTACAACAATTATAAATTAATCTTGTAAAATTTTTAATTCAATTACAAAAACTTTTTGTTGGCAACCAGCTATAAAATAAAATAATTTCAAGTAAAATTTTTATTTATTAGCAGCTTTCTTCAAAATTTAGGTTTCTATTTAGAGTTTAACTAAAAATTATGAAAATCGAATAAAGAATTTAACATTACATTTTGTACTTGCTGCAACCTCAATTTTCTATGATCATTGATGAGATCTCTAAAATCGTCTATAAATAATTGTCTAGAAAATTCATCTATTTCTCCAATAACAATTGCTAATACATCCTTCAGGTACTTTTGTTCTTTTTCCAAGCCAAGTGTCAGTTCTGTAAATTTAAAATAAATTATTCATCAATACATTTGTGTATGTACATATTTATACTTGGGTCAACTTAATACTTTTTTTTTAATTTCGTGCAATTTTGGGTGCCAAGATGACGAAAAATTCTTTACTGGTACCAAAAGATAGGTAAGTCAAAACTTCATGAATCTAGCAAAAAGTTCAAAAACCTATAAGATTCCAGTAACAATTATAAACAATAAAAGTCAGCTTCATAATTCAGACAAATCGAAAGAAAATTCACTGACAGCTGCCAAACTTGTCAGAAAAATTTCCTCATATCATTTCCTCTATTGATAAATGAATTCGAATTCTCGAACAAAAGTACTTCTTGAAATACATCAAGCTCGAACGTGATATTCGTGGATGGCAACATCATTTTTCATGCATTATTCACGAGCGCGAAGCCCGAAAACGCAAAACTGACTGCACTTTCTTCATTGCACGTTCTCAATTTCCGTCGAAACGAACAACTCGGGCCTGCATTTCCGGTTCGGGATATGACAGTAAAATCAATTTACCTTTTACGTGACTGTCTTTGACGCAGTCGAGCACTTTGGCTTCTTCTTTCAACAATTTCCTTTCGAATTCCTCACGGTCCTCGCGCTTCTCAAGCTCCGCCATCGACTCGAGTTCAAACGGCAACAATACGCCCAATTTCTCGCAGACGTCTTTCATATCCACTATCCTGAGAATTTTCTGCAAATCCGAGGTTTTACGAACTGTACGGTCAACCGGGGTAATTTTGACACTGGGGCAATATAGGCACATGCAGTTTAACACAAGAAAAATTGATAAAACACATAAATTTGGAGTTCCCGTTCGATATTCTTTCTATTCAGGAAAATTTTCGATGAATTTGACCATTTTTTGGAAGAATAATGAATAAAAAAAGAATGCAATGTGAAAAATTCAAGATTGTCGAACTTCCAGGTAAAAGTGATGGAAAAACGAATTGCAGACTGCAAAATTTTAAGTCTGCATTTCCAGCAATTTCTTCTTCATTTTCTGAAATTTACACGTTTTTTATCAAGAAAATGACATGTTATCGTTTCGACTTCAAATTTCCATTAAAAATATATTGCAAATAAAATTTATATCCTTTTCATCGAAACGAAATGTCATTTCTAGACAGCCATAAGTTATTTTCGTTGCAAGGCCTTGAATTTTATGGAGGACTTACGGTTTTTGAGAACGAGTTTTCGTCGTATTCTTCTCCCATTGGACGCACATTGCTGAGCAATTGTTTGTCGTGTTTTACGATATTGCCAACGAAGGTTTCGATCGACCAAGAATGCGCTTCGATCGTCTCATTTGTTCGCTTTTTGAACTCGTTCAGCGATCTGACGCATCTGCGCTTCTCGTACGTGACGTTTTTTATCGAATTCCTCAACTGCGAAATGTCGTGTGGTTTGTGACAGCTTTTTCTAGTGTTAACGTTAACTTGCAATAAAGTTTGAGGAATTTTGCAGGTATTTGCACCTGTTTCTTTAATATTTGAAAAAGAAATTTCATGGAAGTAGATGTTCTGGTATTCATTACGTAATTTTCTAGTTTTTACATGAATTAATAGTGAAAAAATATATCCATGGTTGACAGGAATGCTTGAAAATATTGAGAACAAGTTTTTTTTCGTCAAATTAAAAACATTCACTTTTTTGTTGATATTCTTGTCATATTTTGTATATTTTTCTTGAGATTTTTCAATATTCTTTTACATCATTTCTTAAATATGAAAAACGTACTCAAAAATTCTAGGGTAGAATATAATCCTACTTTTGAATGTAAGAATATATTTTTCGGAATTTTCAAATATTAGGTACTCCACTCCTTTAGATAATAGATAGCAATAAAGAATTTTTTCAGTTTACACGGTTAAATTCTCTACTGATTACGATAGCTGAATATCTCACAAGCGCCATTTCTAACTTTTTTTTCAGTAAAAAAGATTAAATTTTTTAGTGGCAGCTATGACGCTAACGGAATTTTTCAGTTGGAGCAAACGAGAATTCCTGTAACGTCAACTTTCTCGTGTTTAAATTGAAAAAATTCAGCTTAAGCGCGGTTGAATCGATTTTGCTCTGTGAAAGCAAAGAGCTTTTTTTAATAACACTAGTTTACAAATTTTTCGGATGATTGCGACTGATTAGGAAAAAAAGAGTTTTTTTCTACTAATTTGGAGTCGTTTGGAACGAAAACAACTATTACTTAAATATTGACCAAATTTTTCTTCACAGCGATCACTTATGGAGGCGATTTTCAATAAAAACAACAATTTTATCCAGCTTTCGGCATATATTCTATGAGTTTAAATGGGATGATGTAAAAGTTCTAGACAAGGAAAGTAATTACAGGAAAAGAATGGTCTCAGAAATGATTTTTATTGAGGGAACAAAGAATGCATTGAATAAGCAAGAGGATACAATGTTATTGAGTTCAGTTTACGATAATAAGTAGATGACGCGGTTTGATTATCAGTTCGTTCTCTTCAAAAATCTAAAGAAATTCAAGAAGTTTGTCATTGCTCAGTTGTGTGTTGTATGACGAGGATGGTCCCATAAATTAAATGATCGAAAATGTTGACTGATTTTTAAAGAAAATTTTTTTAAACCAATTGTAGTTCGACGATGTTTTTAATAATAAGAATGTAAGTAACAATAGAAATCTTGGAATTCTCTAAAGAAGTGATTATAATAATTGTAATAAATAAACTTGTAGTTCCTGATGAAGGCAAAAGAATGGGACCATCTAAGCTTTTGATTGATTGTTAGTTCGACGGTGTTTTTAAGAATGTAAGTAACAATATAAATCTTAAATTGTCACTAAAAATAATTGTAATAATTGTAATAAATAATTTTGTAGTTCCTGATGAGGGCAGAATATATGCCGAAAGCTAGATAAAATTGTTGTTTTTATTGAAAATTGGCTCCATAAGTGATCGTTGTGAAGAAAAATTTGGTCAATATGAAAATTAATGGAGTAGACGATAAATATTATAACTATTATTTAACTTTCCAAAGATGCTTATTATAAAAATAACAAACAAACATGTTTTTTTACCTTTCGATCAGTGTAAAAAAGGTATACTTGTTAGCTGTAGAGCTATAGATATATATATTATACTACTTAAAACTATAGATACTTAATATCGTTGATATTACTATATGATGTACAATATACATAACCAGTGGCGTAGGCAGAAAAATTTTTCGGAAGGGGTTTTTCTAAAAAATATTTTTCCTTCGGGATTTCATAATTTTAAAACTTTAAAAATATTGCTATAAGAAAGCGGATTCGAAATATTTTACATTTGGAAATTTAAAAGTCATACAACTTTTGGAATCCAGAGTTGCACATTTTTCATATTCGTAAATAATGGAAATCGATTTTTGTAATTTTCAATTAGTGACTGAGGTTTCAATTTGTTTTTCTAATTAGCAAGAAGTACAATATTCAAGACTGATTCCAAAGCATTGTAATAATTATTACGTTTTTTTCTCAGTTTATTGGTAAACAGTTAACAAATATACCAGTCAAACAATATATATCCGTTGTAAATAAAATCGTTTGTTCTTGATAATTCTAGCAATATCTTAGAAAAGGGTCCAAAAACACGTTTTCTGCTAATATTTTGAAAACCTTACTTTGGAAAAATGAAAATGACAGTCATTTTCGTACTCAGTGACACAAAATTTGTTTCCGAAAGATATTTTCTAACTAATACAGTTTTCATTAGTTTTGATAAAGCCACTGTATAAGAACTTCATAAAATCATTTTAAAAGGAAAGAATCTTTAAAAAGTATATTTTTAAATCCACTTTACAAAAATTCCGTCATTTAATAAAGATTTTATACAGTTTTTATAAGCTGACTATAATAGCCAATAAAAACTTTCCAAAACATTGCTCTTCTTATAAAGTGACTTTATAAAAAATCGTAATTTCATAAAAAACACTCAAATTTTATAAGAAATTTCACGAAAACTTTATAAAGCGTTTTTTGCTAATATTTTGAAAACCTTTCTTTGGAAAAATGGAAATGACAGTCATTTTCGTACTCAGTGACACAAAATTTGTTTCCGAAAGATATTTTCTAACTAATACAGTTTTCATTAGTTTTTATAAAGTCACTGTATAAGAACTTCATAAAATCATTTTAAAAAGAGAGAATCTTTAAAAAGTAGATTTTTCAATCCACTTTACAAAAATTCCGTCATTTAATAAAGATTTTATACAGTTTTTATAAGCTGACTATAATAGCCAATAAAAACTTTCCAAAACATTGCTCTTCTTATAAAGTGACTGTATAAAAAATCGTAATTTCTAAAAAAACACTCAAATTTTATAAGAAATTTCACGAAAACTTTATAAAGCGTTTTTTGCTAATATTTTGAAAACCTTTCTTTGGAAAAATGGAAATGACAGTCATTTTCGTACTCAGTGACACAAAATTTGTTTCCGAAAGATATTTTCTAACTAATACAGTTTTCATTAGTTTTTATAAAGTCACTGTATAAGAACTTCATAAAATCATTTTAAAAAGAGAGAATCTTTAAAAAGTAGATTTTTCAATCCACTTTACAAAAATTCCGTCATTTAATAAAGATTTTATACAGTTTTTATAAGCTGACTATAATAGCCAATAAAAACTTTCCAAAACATTGCTCTTCTTATAAAGTGACTGTATAAAAAATCGTAATTTCTAAAAAAACACTCAAATTTTATAAGAAATTTTACGAAAACTTTATAAAGCGTTTTTTGCTAATATTTTGAAAACCTTTCTTTGGAAAAATGGAAATGACAGTCATTTTCGTACTCAGTGACACAAAATTTGTTTCCGAAAGATATTTTCTAACTAATACAGTTTTCATTAGTTTTGATAAAGCCACTGTATAAGAACTTCATAAAATCATTTTAAAAAGAGAGAATCTTTAAAAAGTAGATTTTTCAATCCACTTTACAAAAATTCCGTCATTTAATAAAGATTTTATACAGTTTTTATAAGCTGACTATAATAGCCAATAAAAACTTTCCAAAACATTGCTCTTCTTATAAAGTGACTTTATAAAAAATCGTAATTTCATAAAAAACACTCAAATTTTATAAGAAATTTTACGAAAACTTTATAAAGCGTTTTTTGCTAATATTTTGAAAACCTTTCTTTGGAAAAATGGAAATGACAGTCATTTTCGTACTCAGTGACACAAAATTTGTTTCCGAAAGATATTTTCTAACTAATACAGTTTTCATTAGTTTTTATAAAGTCACTGTATAAGAACTTCATAAAATCATTTTAAAAAGAGAGAATCTTTAAAAAGTAGATTTTTCAATCCACTTTACAAAAATTCCGTCATTTAATAAAGATTTTATACAGTTTTTATAAGCTGACTATAATAGCCAATAAAAACTTTCCAAAACATTGCTCTTCTTATAAAGTGACTTTATAAAAAATCGTAATTTCATAAAAAACACTCAAATTTTATAAGAAATTTTACGAAAACTTTATAAAGCGTTTTTTGCTAATATTTTGAAAACCTTTCTTTGGAAAAATGGAAATGACAGTCATTTTCGTACTCAGTGACACAAAATTTGTTTCCGAAAGATATTTTCTAACTAATACAGTTTTCATTAGTTTTTATAAAGTCACTGTATAAGAACTTCATAAAATCATTTTTAAAAGAGAGAATCTTTAAAAAGTAGATTTTTCAATCCACTTTACAAAAATTCCGTCATTTAATAAAGATTTTATACAGTTTTTATAAGCTGACTATAATAGCCAATAAAAACTTTCCAAAACATTGCTCTTCTTATAAAGTGACTGTATAAAAAATCGTAATTTCTAAAAAAACACTCAAATTTTATAAGAAATTTCACGAAAACTTTATAAAGCGTTTTTTGCTAATATTTTGAAAACCTTTCTTTGGAAAAATGGAAATGACAGTCATTTTCGTACTCAGTGACACAAAATTTGTTTCCGAAAGATATTTTCTAACTAATACAGTTTTCATTAGTTTTTATAAAGTCACTGTATAAGAACTTCATAAAATCATTTTAAAAAGAGAGAATCTTTAAAAAGTAGATTTTTCAATCCACTTTACAAAAATTCCGTCATTTAATAAAGATTTTATACAGTTTTTATAAGCTGACTATAATAGCCAATAAAAACTTTCCAAAACATTGCTCTTCTTATAAAGTGACTTTATAAAAAATCGTAATTTCATAAAAAACACTCAAATTTTATAAGAAATTTTACGAAAACTTTATAAAGCGTTTTTTGCTAATATTTTGAAAACCTTTCTTTGGAAAAATGGAAATGACAGTCATTTTCGTACTCAGTGACACAAAATTTGTTTCCGAAAGATATTTTCTAACTAATACAGTTTTCATTAGTTTTTATAAAGTCACTGTATAAGAACTTCATAAAATCATTTTTAAAAGAGAGAATCTTTAAAAAGTAGATTTTTCAATCCACTTTACAAAAATTCCGTCATTTAATAAAGATTTTATACAGTTTTTATAAGCTGACTATAATAGCCAATAAAAACTTTCCAAAACATTGCTCTTCTTATAAAGTGACTGTATAAAAAATCGTAATTTCTAAAAAAACACTCAAATTTTATAAGAAATTTCACGAAAACTTTATAAAGCGTTTTTTGCTGATATTTTGAAAACCTTTCTTTGGAAAAATGGAAATGACAGTCATTTTCGTACTCAGTGACACAAAATTTGTTTCCGAAAGATATTTTCTAACTAATACAGTTTTCATTAGTTTTTATAAAGTCACTGTATAAGAACTTCATAAAATCATTTTAAAAAGAGAGAATCTTTAAAAAGTAGATTTTTCAATCCACTTTACAAAAATTCCGTCATTTAATAAAGATTTTATACAGTTTTTATAAGCTGACTATAATAGCCAATAAAAACTTTCCAAAACATTGCTCTTCTTATAAAGTGACTTTATAAAAAATCGTAATTTCATAAAAAACACTCAAATTTTATAAGAAATTTTACGAAAACTTTATAAAGCGTTTTTTGCTAATATTTTGAAAACCTTTCTTTGGAAAAATGGAAATGACAGTCATTTTCGTACTCAGTGACACAAAATTTGTTTCCGAAAGATATTTTCTAACTAATACAGTTTTCATTAGTTTTTATAAAGTCACTGTATAAGAACTTCATAAAATCATTTTAAAAAGAGAGAATCTTTAAAAAGTAGATTTTTCAATCCACTTTACAAAAATTCCGTCATTTAATAAAGATTTTATACAGTTTTTATAAGCTGACTATAATAGCCAATAAAAACTTTCCAAAACATTGCTCTTCTTATAAAGTGACTGTATAAAAACGCATAATTCTATAAAATCATACGGAGTTCACAAAACCTTAAAAAAACCCGAATTACTAGTGCCATTCCTAATGTTTGAATATCCTCCCATCACCCCCTCGAAAATTACCCTCTTGAGAGCCCCATGCCTGGACCTGAACATGGCTTTGAGGACTTGTTCCCGGAGCGACTCGTACTCTTTGTGCACGTCCTGGATCTGTCGGGCGAAGCCCCGTGCGTCCCGCTCGAGTTGGGCCAAGTTGGAGCAAACGCCGGCGTTCTCGGCGCCGAGAGCTAGCTGAAAGAGACACGGTATGAGCTCTGGAGAATTCGCGAGCCCGCGGAAAAGGATCCTCTCCCGGGTACCTACGTAAAGCGACACGTGCGCGAGCAAAACGAGCAAGTATTCGCTCCCCATGCCCTCTTTTCCGCGCTCGCAATCAGCTCCAAGCGCCTCGATAAACTTTTTTCCTCCCGCATCAGTCCCGGGCTCGAAGTGCGCGGAGCGACCGAAAAAACTTGGACCAAGGCCCGGATTTTGGGTACGATTTTCTTTTTCCACGTTTTCTATCAACCGCGACGCGTCAACTCTCGACTCGCGTATGATGCTGATTTCCCGGGGCGGCCAAGGTAAAATTTTCCGGGGGGAAATGGAATTTTCGGCTTTTGTTCGCGTTCCTGATAGCGTTTAATGACAACTGCGGTCGTTCGATTTCGTGAGCTCGTGCTCTTGAATGACTCAATCTTATCAATGGCAGTACACACAAAGAGGCGAGATAAGGTTTTTTTTGCGATTATTTCGAGATCGACAAGGTCTTGTCTGATGTTGGGTTCTTGTTTGGATTAGGGAAGTTTGATTTGGGGTGATTCGGGATTTGTGGGAGTGTTTGTTTGGCTTTTATGGAAGGTGTTTTGAAATGATTTGAATAATTCGGGTGGGGATGTTGATATTTATTTGGGTGAATGGAGAATAGGAGATTTTTTTTTTGAATTGTGAAGGATAAATTCAATGTTCGTCATTTATTGGTACATATTTGTATAAAAAACAAGATTATACACATTTATACATATTTATTCTAACCTAAATGATAAAAAATTGATATATAAGTACAAAAAAATGTTTTTAAGTAGATTTTTATTAATATGTTTTTTAGAAATTACATTTAAATCTAACTAAGCATATATTTGTGTTAAACATAGTATCAATAATCCTATATTACATATTTTTACTAATAAACAAAGTTTATCTCAAAGTGTAACGTACGATTATGAATTTATTTACATAATCTGAATGTGAACTCAAATAATTAGAAGAATTCATTTAAATTGGGTAGTTGTTGAAAAGAATACATTAATATTGTATATCTTATGATTTACAGGTAGTAAAGTTTAGGTTTAGAATTATAAAACTCATTTTTTTGGAGTCTTATGTCGACTCACAGTGTTAGCTATGAATAATAATAATATTCAAAAAATTATCAATAAACATATAATTCTGGTATGTAAATGATTACGAGATCTGAAAATACATTGATTATGACTAAGCAGTTGATATTTTACTTCGAAAGATAAGATATTGACAAAAATTTCATCATGTTTTTCGAAATTTCAAACAACAGAAAATGTTGCTAACAAATATTATTTATCATAATTTAATATAATTCTGAGTAAACAAATAAATAATCTGTAAATCAACCTTTTTTCATTGATTTTTATTATTTATACTTTTCTTCGAGAAAATATAATTTTATAATAGTATCAAAATTATAATCAAAATTTAAATACAATAAGTTGATGCCTTTAATATTACGATATATTACTATTATATGGAAAAAGGTTTTGAAAATTCCACACAGTTCAAAACAAGTTGTTTTTTAAATAAAAAAGCGATTCAAGGTATAAGGAAATTTCTTGAAATACGGGTACGATTGTTCAATTGAATAAATTTTTGTTTTTTAGTTATAAAATCCGAAATAATTACAACATTAATCTGTCTCCAAAAAAATTATTATACTAAGTCTTTGACTCTTATCATTGAAAGTATTTTTTTTTTTAAACTTTCCCAAACTATCCCAACTTGTATTTCAAACCTTTTGTAATTATTTGATGAACATTCTGTTTTCATATAAAAAATATTGATGTTTTTACATTTTCCATAGCAAGCAACACAAACATCCAATTCATTACAATTCAGAGGATTTGATTTATGAACTGAATATATCAAACGAAAAAAAAGCTGTAGAAACGTCCATAAATAAACTATTCGATTGCAACACAATTCAAGACATTGATTGATTTTCCCTTAACATCAAATTTCGTATGAATGAAATAATGCTGAGTTTACAGAAATCATTGATAACTCCATCATACGTAAGAAATCACATTGTTATGTAAATGTACATACGATCTGAATTATTGGCAGTACTGAACGCCGAAATTAATTTTGTAAGCGCGATACAATGGCAAATGAGAAAGCAAATTTTCGTCATGGTTTAGCAACAGAGGGAAAATAACGAATACATTTTTGGGAAATTAATTCAATCAATTGTTGGAAAAAATTAAGTCAAATAAATAAACCTCTTCTCAGAAAAAAATAAACAGTTTTTTTAACGATAAGGAAAATTTGTTAATTTTTGAAAAATTTCATGGAATTAAATTTAGTTTCCCAGCTTTTGAATTTTTGAGAAAATACTGATGGTACTTAAAAAAGGAAACTCAGGTAAATAATAATGATAAAAATCATTTTTATAAGAATCTAGGATTATGTGATAAAACTGAATATCGATTTTGATGCGTAGAATATTCCACGAAAATTCAGTTCATCAGGAAAATCATGAAAATTTCGTAGGTTCTTGTCAATATATAACCAAAACGTGGGAAGGAAAATTCGTGAAAAGGGCATTGCAAACTTTTTTACCCTTGCACGTTTTGTCCAGTTTAACGAGTTCATTTTCATTCGGAGTTTCATGCTCGCTCGAGTGTACATTTACAATGGGATTATTGTATTTTCCAGGAAAATTAATCTGGCGATTGCGAATGAAAATTATCTTCCGATATTTTCGAGCGTTGAATTCTAAAAATGAACGTTTTCCAGATGAATTGTTGTTATATATGGTTTAGATTTTATCAGCACTTATAAGTGTTATTTAAGAAACGTAAATCGCAAAATTATATGCTCAATACCTGCGAATTCGATATGGGTGAAATATAATGTTTTTACAAAAATGTGTAATATTCGTGTAAGTGTTTCCCTATTTTGTAATTGAAAGTGTTTCCTTAAATTTCTCTATTTTTATGTGCACGTTTACATTAATGTGAAGAACAATTTCTCCAGTTAAAATATAGATCCTCCAGATTTTTGGCAAATAAATGAATCATCAAGTTAATTTTATCTACGTACTCTTAAAATTTTGTATAAATTTCTCCAATCTTATATCAATTTCTAGACGTTCATGGTCACAAAACATTCCAAACCCATTATCTAATCACCCTATCTCTCCCCAGAAACGGCTTTTAATACGCGTGATTGATATGAATATGAAAGCGTTTTCCTGTCAGTGACGAATGGACACGCTTCAAAGTGGCATTAGACCCCAATGGAATTGGATTGTCATTGATGGTAATGAATCTATTCCTCCCCATTGAGTTGGAACCGGAATCAAAGGTCCTTAGGAACAATGGATTCATCACCATTTGGACTTGTCTGCGTCGCGTGAATTAGGGGCCGAAACCGCGGGGATGCTCCTTGAATTCAATTAGGAAATGTAAGTCTCGTTACCCTACATCCAACATTCGCAACGAAAACCTTCCCCCGGGGGATTTCAGCCTTCGCGAGCGTTTTTCTCCCGAGGGCAAAAGTTTTCCAAGTTATGTTGGATCCCTGAAGACCTTGAAATCCATAAAATCGGCTGTAATGATTCAGGCCCGTGCACGGAAAACTGTATTTGGGGTAGGGGTTTCAACTTTTATGTTGTACTGATAAAATAACATGAAATTGAAATTGATTCTGTTTGACAGTACATGGTCCATTCAAAGTGATGTGGATAATAGATGTAGATTGAATAAGTAAATGAATAAATCAATAAATCAATAAATAATCAAATATATAAGGGAATATTAAACATCATATCTTTTAAACAACTTCTACATTATATATTGAGTCTTTGTTATGTTTTCAACAAATTTCACACAAGCAACTCAATAATTACAGATACACGATTGCGAAAAACACGCTTATTATTTCTTTTTCACATTTAGATGTTTAAAGAATGCATAATAAGTAAAAAAAGAAACACGTTTCATTACTACACTCTACACATATTTTATGGTTTAAACAGTTCTACACCTTTTTTGAGGACAGTTTGGATTAATTTTAAATGTATATAGGATATAATTTTATGACATGGGAGTTACATTATTGTGATAGAATATTGTCAACTTTAATATACGAACATTATTTGATGAAAAAAATATCAACAAATGGTGGAGTTATGGCCCTTTCTTAACTTTTTTTTGTAGAGGCTAATAGTGACTGCAATGAAAATACAATGAGTCAACTGTAACTATAATATCCAAAAACGTTTCATTTTTTAGTGTAACGATAACGTAACGCGTTACATTAATTAACAAGTAACGATAACAGAAACGAGTTCCTTTTTTTTTGGTAGCGAGTAACGAAAATCGTGTTATTCATTTCACATTGGTCTCATCAAGTTTTTAGAACGATTAGTAACTTTTTAAGAAATTTTTTGAAACTTAGATACAAGTAACTTTTTAACTTCCTTATTTGCAAATAAAAATTGTACGAATTTATAATTTTAGATGAAACAAAGTGATATATTAGTAATATTCTGTACAAATATCGACAAAGAGTATGCTTTTTTACTTTTAATTAGAAATTTTTACGATTCTAGCGATAAATTTTAGAAATCTGCATATAAATACATGAAAATGCTGGAAATCTTAGTTTTCAAAATCTATAGCAAATATATATTCAGAAAACCTCAAGTAATTTCATGAATACAGAATAAAAATAAAATACGAAAAACACTAGATATGACATATTTACTTTTTTTTTTAAATTATTATATTCTTCTAAAATTTCTGTGATTCCAGAAATCAAGAAACTCCGATTTCTCGAGGAATGAATTCTAATAATATATGTGTACATATAAAAAACCATAGAAATACTTGAAAAATGTTTAAATTTTAAAAATCACTTGAAAATTCAAAAAATGTTGAGGACACTCTAACGCTATAAATAAACTATTTTCTGCAAAATAGATCAAAATACTGCAAATATTTTTAACTTTCAATTCCAGGAAATCTAATTCTCGAAATTTAAAGAGATATCGTTGAAAAATGAAAAAACCTTAAAATTTTCCGACATTCTATAAATACTAGAAAATACAAAAAGAAAATACATGTATGGAAAAATACAAGTATATTTATGGAATATTCAAAATCGATACAACTTTCAAAACTAGAGCATCGAATTCCATAAATTTATTCAGAAATATACAGGAAAACTGAATAATCTTTCAAATCGTAGAAAAACTGAAGAAATACAAAGGATACTGAAAGAAATATGAATTTATTGAGACACCTGTTTTCTGACAAATTCTTTTGGGACATGAAAAATTTATTGAAATTCACATTTTAAAGCTCGAAATTCTCGAAATCCATGTATAAAAATTATTATCAAAATGCTTCAAGTACATAAAAATACTAGAAAATCCTGCAAAATTTTATACATCTTAAAAAATACGAATACACCGCAAAAAAACGTATATAAGACATGTCTTCGTAGAAGACACAAAGACGCGAAATCCACGTCTTCAGTCAATAAGTGACTTCCTTTTGTGCCAAAAAGATGTGTTTCAAAGACATCTTTCAACGTCTAAAAAATGGCGTCAAAAAGTGTCTCGCGGCAGGACACCATTTTTTGCAGTGTAGTTAAAACAATACTAAACAATCTTTCAAATCATAGAAAACCTGAAGAAATACGAAAAATACTAGAAGAACCAAATATCTATTGAGACACTGTTTTCTGAAAAATCCTTTGAACACGTAAAATTCAACAAGCTCCAAATTTTTTCTGTTCGAAATTCTCGAAATCTATGAAAATTCAAATGAAAATGCTAGAAATATAATAAAATACTAGAAAATCCCGCAACATTTTAAAGATCTTGAAAAATACGAATAGTTTCAGAAATACTGAACAATCCTTCAAATCGTAGGAGATATATACGAAAAATACCAAAAAGAAATAAAAATCTTTTCAGACACTGTTTTCTGAAAAATATCATGCGATGCAAGATATCAAAATTTATATCCAAACGTAAAAACTAATAACAAAAACATTTAATCGAAATCGTTTGAAAGATCCTCGTTAGGGAGTTTCTAACCCCCAAACCCCCCCCCCCCCATTCGCACGGGCCTGTAATGATCCATGGATGACGTGAAATCAAACAAAAAAACGAATTACCTTCTAAATTGTTAAGAACAATTACAAAGAATTAATGTCAATTATTCTGTTATACCCAGGTATGCTATGCCAGTTCTGGACCCCCCTCCACCCCTCTCAAACCTTATTTAAGTAGAACAGCACTAGGTCAAGTCAGACTAGTGCTGTTCTATTTAAGTTAGGTTTGGGAGAACTGGGGGTCCAGAACTCGTGTAGCATACCTACTCAAATGAATGAAAACATTTGAATTCTTTCTTATATTGCGGAAAAACGCAAAAGTTTGATTGACTCGGAATGAAATCAACCTTTACCTTATTCGTCAATTATTGAATATCGGAAATATTCAATCAAAGCTCAACCGCTTAATTGATTTCGACGAAAATGAGGAACGCAGTCAATACCTGGTAAAAAGTTTATTGCCGTCGTGTACCAACAAAGGCAGCGATATTGCAATCATGTAAAATTTCCGATATCCAATAACGCAGGCCGAGCGATTCAATTGTATTCAATGGAGCCAGGCATTATTCCTAGCTCGCGAAACAGCGTTCGCAAGACAAGAAACGAAAGAAATAAAAAAGGAATTAAACACGCTTTTTGTCACGTTCCGACGTCGATCTCACGCTCCAAAGCACCGCAAAGTTTTCACCGAATCAAACTGATAAGGGAATCACATAAAGAAGAAAATATTTCATGAATTTTATTCTCTTTATTTTTTGATTTCCTGGGGATTTCTGAAGGAATGATTATTTTCCGGAAAACGATACTCGGTTATTTAACATATTCTCTTCACAAATTCTTCTTTTTAATCGAATAAAATATCAAATAGTGATATTCTTTCTTCGTATTCGAATTTAATGATAATTTTTTTTTCTTCAATCATAAGTATATACGTGCTGCGTTCTTTGTGAAACAGGATCTCGTTATTATAAATATGAAAAAGATGGGGATGCAAGGCGATGAAAATTTCAGCGGGACATTGGAAAGTGAGTCGTTCTCTCGCGGGAATGTATAAATTTTTGCTCGAGCGATCCTGGAAATATAGCCCGTGCGATAATTATGAAAGCGCACGGAAAAGTTGCGCGATCTTTTCTCCCCCGAGTCATCAAAACTTTTTCGCTGCATCGCATTTCAGCAAAAATTGAATACCGCGAGGTATATTTATAGCGAATCATTATGCTAGATTTTGTATTCTAAAGCTGGGAAACGAGAGACTTCAAATTGGGTTTTTATGATACAATTTATTTATTTACGAGTTTTTTATATGGGATACTGTAAAGCATGGGTGTAGGATGGGGGGAAGGAAGATTTTATGTGAGTTATGGCGTGTTTTTGAAAAATACAACATCATAGAATTTACTTTATTTTTTTAATACTAGGAATATAATGTAGTTTTGTAAACAACCAATAGAAAGTCAGAAAAATTCCTGGACAGAACTTTCATATAAATTTATTTATTTTTCTTTGCAACCTTATGTTAAAACGTCTGAAAGACATTGTACTTTTTCCAGGGGTGTAAGCAGAAAAAATTTTCGGGAGGGGTTTTTCTGTAAGATATTTTTCATACGAGATTTCATAATTTTTCATCTTTGACAATATGGTTAAAAAAGAGCGATTTTGAAATATTTTACATTTCGGAATTTAAAAGTTATACAACTTTTGGAATCCAGACTTGCACATTTTTCATGTTCGTAAATAATGGAATTCGACTTTTGTGATTCAGCAACTACGGTTTCAATTTTATTACTAATACTTTTTGTATTTATACTACTTTGAAGATAATCTGATATTGATTAATATGGGTAATTATAAAGTTTTCTTAAATTGGATGCTCTAGGAATCAAACTTCAAAAAACCTATATATTTGAATAAATTTTTAAGCAAACTTTACATACACAGATAAAAGGTGCATTATAAATTTTTATATTATTTTCGAATGATACATTATTCATCAAATTTAATAGTATTTTTTGGTTTTTTTATATATTTCTAATATTTCTATAGATCGCTCGATAGATTTTTATAAATGAATGCTGAAGTATTGGAACTTTCAATGATTTTGAGAATATAAATTGATTTTTCAGATGGTAGTTTCTTTTATAAACATTTTCAATCCTTTTATTCCATTTTTTTAAAATTTTATTACTTCTACAACGATAAGTATGTATAATTGTAGAATTTTTATCAAGTGCATCGCGTGTATTTTTATTGTTTTTTATATGAATTTCTTGAATAATTTCTTGAATTATAAATAACTATTCTATTATATGAATAATCGTGCTCCGCGACAGAAATTTTTAAAAATTTATATAAAATTTATATATACACAATTTTTATGCATTGAGAGATTTCTAGTAAACTATTAATCTAGTAAACTAGTAAACTGTTAAGCAAGTACACTGGTAATCTGGTAAACTCATATACTAGTAAAATAGTGAACTAGCAAACTTATGAGCTAGTCAACTGCTAAACTAGTAAACAAGTAAGCTAGTAAACTAGTAAACTACTGAAATTGTAGAATAGTAAAAAAGTAGTATAGTGAACAAGCAAACTCATCAACAAGGAAATTAGTTATTTAGTAATTTAGTAAATTGGTAATAAAGTAAACTAATAAACTTGTAAACTGGTAACCTAGTAAACTAGTAAGGTAGTAAACTAGTGAGCTAGTAAACTTTTGAGTTAGTTAACTAGTAAACTATTAAGCTAGTAAACTAGTAAACTGGTTAGCAAGTACACTGGTAATCTAGTAAACTTATATACTAGTAAACTAGTAAGCTAGAAAAATAGTGAACTAGCAAGCTTAAGCTAGTCAACTATTTAACTAGTGAACAAGTAAGCTAGTTAACTAGTAAACTATTGAAATTGTTAGTAAAATAGCAAACAAGTGAAAAAGTAAAACTGTTAACTGGCAAACTCGTTAATTAGTAAATTAGTTATTTAGTAAACTAGTAAACTGGTTATAAAGTAAACTAGTAAACTTGTAAACGAGTAAATTACTAAGCAGCCAGTAAACAAGTAAGCTAGTAAACTAGTAAACTCATTTATCACGTTTTTCTAGTATTATATACGAAACCCTGGATGATTTTCATATAATATGATATATTACTTATATTCTTGTAGATTGCTACAGAGATCTAAAAATCTCGATGCTTTAAGCTACGAATTTCGAACTATTATCAGTAATTTTAATAATTAATGATGAAATCACATTCAAATAGATTTTAAATGTTTTGTATCGTTATTTTTTTTTTGCATTTTTGTCATCCTCATAAGATTTTGTTGAATTTTCTAAAATTTTTTTAGATTCATAGTATATCTAGAATTTAATGCTCTAGAATCCCAAAATTTATAGATCGTAGAGGCATTCATCGAGATTTTTCAGAAAACAGTTTTTCCAACGAATCCAATTAATTTCATTATTCTTGTAGAGTTTGTACGAATCGAAAGATTTTTAATACTTTCATACGGATTTTGTATAGATTCCTAGAATTTGATGATCTAAGAATCAAAGTTTCATAAATTTCTAGCATTTCCGTAAATTTTTATTCTTCTTGATTATTCACTGCGTTGCAATAACTTTTCTGATTTATATTTTCTACGTAATCCTACATTTTGATAATTCCCACTTTTTTAATAAATACATAGAGCTAACGTTATCATGAATTTTTTCGTAACTCGTAGCCAATAACATTTCTAGTTAAACTAAATAACGTCGTTGGCACAACATGCGATCGTTGTGAATCTCTACAGTTTTGATTTGATAATGAAATTCGAGGTACATTTCCAACTGTTACGCCATAGCCGAGAGCTAAATTCATTCGTCTTTCCAACGAACATGCATTAACCACGATTCCTCGGTAGTTTGAAACTATCGTGAAACTATCAATTAAAATGTTCAGCTATGGAACGAAAAATCGACTCAAACTGGCAGTTCATTCAACTGGAATTTTTCAAATTTTTAATATTCATAATAATTTAGTTTTGATTTACCAATTATTGTTTCTTTTCCATTACAAATCAAACAAGTCTAAAAAATTTTGGTAACATCACAATCCTCGAAATTTCTAACATAATAAAGAACTTTTCTAAATTCTAAACTCTTTCACATAATAAATGAACTTTGATGAAGAATTCAAAGAAGTAATTTCCGTTTATTTTGTCTTATGGTACCACAGTTTGATGAAAGAGCATGATTGAAGTTTCGAAGAGGAAAAATCTTTATAGGACGAAAATTCGCGAGCTTTTGGTTTTCGCGAAAAGTGTTGAAATTTGTGAGGTCACTGGGAGGTCAGTTAATGTTATCAGGAAAACGAGGCCGATATGGAACAAGCGGCCGGAAATCCGGTGCGGCCGTTGCTCAGGTACCAGACCGGTAATTCATGGCTCTGTTCAAAGCTCCATCCGGTCCGCTGGACCATTGCGGCACTTGCGTTTATCGCCCGTTAACTTCATCGGCTGCGCCCCACATGTTTTCCACCAAAGTTTCACTATGTACGGTCATCCTTTTACTTTGCTCCATTTTCGAAAAGAAAAATGAAAAACATTCATGGTTGCCTTCAAAATTTTCAGACCATGAACTCTCATCATCAAGGTACCACAAACTAAGCTCTTATTTTTGAGTGTCATTTTTACATTTTTTAATTAACACTTCAACCTCTGAAATTGTTGAAGGTCAACTCTGGATAATGGAAGTTTATTTTTTCCATAATTACTTTGGATCTTGGAGTAATTGGAATAACAAACTATTTCTGCAAAAATTAAAATTAACCATTCGATTTCCAAGTTGTTTAATTTTGTATGTAATGTTTCTTAAAAAATTTTTTTGTAATTATTTCTGTGGAATAGGCATGTTACTGTCTTTTCTAATTGTGAATGAAAATCTGGAAAGCATAAGAAGCGTTAAAACAAAAAAGAAAAATTATAGCAAGTTTGGTGAATTTCAATAAAACCTAGAGAATCATAAAAATGTTGTAATAGGTTCCAAAATTTAGAAATTTATAAAAATTATTATCACCTCGAAAAATTTGTAGTATCTTAAGAAATGATCATGAAATTTATAGATTTTGTTAAGTATCGTATTTTTTCGGAATAAGGACGATGTTTTCTTCCATTAATAATAAAAATGTTAAAAACTTGAAAAGTATAGAAAAATTATGAAAAATTCTAATGCTTTATACATATTTATAGGAAATTTAGAAGTTTTTGATAGTTTGTATTGTTTTCTAAAATGTTAAGAATTTTAGAACATTATACCAGTCCGTAAATTTTCAAGACTTCCTGTAATTTTGGAAAATCCAGCAAATTTGCAATATTTCACATATTGTTAAGAAGTTTCATATTTATCATTATTATTATTATTATTATTATTAAACTTCTATCAAGTAAATTTCTAATTTTTTTTCGTTTTTAAAAGGAGCCAAAAAAACGTGAAAAGTATTACAAAATTTCAGAAAATCTTTGTGTTTGAAAACTTAGTATGAAATTGAGTAAGTTTTCAATACTTCAATTTACGTAGGATTCGAAAAGTTTTTGAAAATAAAATAAAATGAGAAATTCTAGACTGTCAACAATTTTATGTATACAATTTCAATAACATACAAAATTGTTATTTTCAGAAATTTTAAAGTTTGTTTTTATCATCACGTTTCTTTGAGATATGTATAATAATAATCTGTTTTTTTATATATATTTAAAAATCTGAATGCATACTGAAAAAGTAACAGAAATTTAGAAAAAAACCTGAATGACATAAAGTAATTTTCACAAAGTTTTCATATTTTTCATAATTTCTGTTACCTATGTTCAAAATTTTGAATATTTCGAAAAATGAAACAAACACTCAAATTCTTCACGATTGCCAATAAATTTTTAGAAATTGATAAATATTCTTAAATTTGTGATGATGTTCATAAATTTTTTAGATTGTAGAATCTTTCGAAATTGAGTAAAATGACTGTAACCGTGTAATATCTTTCAAATTTGTTGAAATTAAAATAAGTTTTATCTCACAAAGGTAGTAAATAATTTTGGAAATTTGAACAAAAAACTAGTAATTCATAAAATAATCTTATATTATGCAAATTGTTGAAACCTAATGTGCCTGATATTAATTTAACAGTTAATGCATATAAAAAAAATTCTCTAGCTGCTTTTGAACACTTTTTGATCGTTACAACAAACATGATGCTCCCCAAAAAAATATTTGTCACACTTCCTATCATAATAAAAAACCCAAAAATTGACATATTTTTTATTTTCATTTAATTTTAAACATTTGGAACTTCAGGTACATGAAACCTATAGGAGTTTGGCAAAACTACTATTCATGATTCGATGCATTAAACTCACTTGGGTAGTAAACAAATTTCAAAACTTTACGATTCTAGAAGATCCTGCATTATTGAAAAAATTCTGGAAAATATTGACAATAAATTACAAAAACGTATAAAAAAAGATTTTGGAGTTCATGAAAATAAGAAAATTCCAACTTTTGAGGATTTTGCCAAAAAATTTTCTCGATTTTACAACAATCAACTCTTCTTTTTCCAGGTAAAAATCTATCCTTGAAACCTACTGAAGAATCATTTTCAAATCACAAATACCCAGATCATAAAATAAAAATTTGCACTTGATTGCTACACTCGAAAACAAGATTATCTATTTTCAAATCCATTTATGTATAAATTCTAAAGATACCAATGAGTAATTCAAAACAAAGGCAGCCACGAAAGTAAGGAAACCCATTGAGAAATCTTAAGTTATTTACTGCGCTATATTTATATAGTTTCATAATTGGTAAAACCATGATAATATTTCACCGACGGCGGTTCCAAAAGAAGCTCGTCGTGCGGCAATATAGACGTGAAAAATTGCGGGCTCTTTCTTCCATCAGAACAAGCTCGTACCGCAATTACCGCGGCGTTACAGCCGCGAAGAACAAAAGTGCTTCGTCCCTTCCTCTAATGGCTTGCATTTGATTTGCAAAGTCACGATAAATGTCCCGCGTTCGCTTTTCGCGAGCTATTATACAACGCGTCGTTATGAAAAAGTAAACAGGAAGTGGTTACGTAGGATACCTAATAAGATTCGTTCTTTTTCCAGTCAAGATAGCTTAAGTATCTGAAACTGATGTAGAAGTTTTTTAACTTTCAACCATGTTTTCTTTGATTTATGCTACCATTATCTTCGTTATGGAGTATTTTAGAAGTTTTGAGAAATAATTCTTCAGTAAAACTTATATAATTCAAAATTCAACTCGAGAAATTTCTTGCAAATTAACGTAATTCACGTGAGGTTTAATTTATATTGAACTCAAGTTTCAGTTGAACTTCACTTCTATCTAATTTCAGTGAAACATAACTTAAACTGACTCAACTCAAGATAAACCTAACATAAGTTTTTCTTGGTTATTATGAACTAGATAAAAATTTTTGTTATTTGATGTGTTAGATCAAACAAGTCATTTTGTAATACGATGTTTCGAGAAAAGTCAAGCAAAATATAAAGATATTTCTGAAGATAAGTGAAATAATTGCCTGAATGAAAAAAAAAATATGTAAAACAGGTTTAGAAGAAATTTTTATCACTCAATTTGGAAGTACTTACATATTCGTATTGAAATTTCATAAAAATGTTACGAAACAATGGAAAAATTATTCTGAAAATGCAAAAAATTAAATATGTTGACTTGATGTACAAAATGTTAAGCTAAAACAACAATGGTAAAGATTAAAAAGTTTGAGTTCTCCAATTAAAATTAAATTCTAATACGATAATTTGACTAAAACTTGGGCTTGAATTTTATTACACTAAATATAAACTTCACTTGAAAATAACTTGCGTGGCCTACTTTGAAGGTAACTTTAATCTTAATTTTAATTAAACTTAACTTAACTGAAACAAAACTTGAGTTAAGTTCAACCTAACTAATTTGAACTCAATTAAACTTTATTTAGTTAAGTATAACTTAGCTCAACCTAAACTTTTCTTCATGATAACCCTAACTCAACTTGACTTTGAACAAAGCCTAAGTTACTCAACTTCAATTTTACTCAAGATAAGTTTGAGTTGGGTTACTTAATTTATGTAAATTCGTTTGAAGTTTCAAATTATGTTATAGAAACAATTAAATTTTCAGTTTTCAGTAAAGTTATTTCCAAGTTCAGTTACTTACTCCAAGTTGAGTTCAAGTTACTTAACTTACAAATAACCTAACGAAAAATTCTAGTCGAAGTTTTTCAAAACAATTTTTATGTTTAATAACTGAGGAAAATAATTTAAACGCTTATTTAAAACTTTTAAGTCTAGTTAATTTTTAGCTTGGTTACTAACTTTAAGTTAGGTTTAAAATCCATAACTTAAACTTTACCTCAATTAAGCTAAACGTTACTGAAACTCAACTTGAACTAAACCTTAGCTCAATCAAAAACTCAATCTAAACCTCACTTAAGAAAAACTTGCTTGGCCTACATTGAACGTAGCTCAAACTATATTTGAGTAAAACTTCACTTAACTAAAACAAAGCTTGAATTACATATAACTCAACTACATTTGACTCAAGCTGAAATTTGTTAAGTTAAGTATAACTCAGCTCAACCTAAACTTTTTTTGAACGTAACCTTGAATCAATTTGTACTTAAACATAGCTTAAGTTACTTAACTGAAAAATTAATCAAGCCAAGTTTGAGCCAAGTCACTTAACTTAAGTAACTTCGTTTGAAGTTTAAAGTTTAGTTACATAAACAATTCAGTTCTTAGTTTTGAGTAAAGTTAGTTCAACGTTGAGTTACTTACTTCAAGTTACGTAACTTAAATGTTATATAAGCTATACTTTTACTAACCTAAGTTAGTAACTCAACTCAAAAGTAACCTAACTCAAAATTTGATCGGTTTATACAAGTTTTTTTATGTTAAATAACTTGAGAAAATAATTTCAATACTTATACGAAACTTCTAAATCTAGTTTGTTTTTAGCTAAGTAATTTGATTCAAGTAAATTTTAAGATTTATAATTTAATCCTTCCCTAAATTGAGTTTTACTTCACTCAAACTCAACTTGAACTAAAACTTAGCTTCAGCCTAACTTACACGTATCTTGCTGTCAATTTAGTTGAGTTAAAATTAATTCAACTCAACTAAGTTTTACCAAAGTTAAAATAGTTGAACTTGAGTAAGAGATGCAGTTACAAGTTCACCAAACTATCATTCAATAAAGCTTGACTCAACCTAAGTTTTACCTAATTCCAAGTTCAACTGAACCCGAATTATTCAGTTTCAACAAAACCACACTTTGAGATTAATTTTGTCTTTGTTTTCTATTATTATTGTTTGTATTTCGAAATTTGATAGTTTTTAGGTTTAAGATAAAATTAGCACTAAAATCACAAGGGATTTTAAAAAATCAATTTGATATTCATCTTCTGATAAAAAAATTCCAAAAAAAAAATTCATCGTACCTTTGTTTCAATTACTGAAATATCGACAAAACTGCTTCAAATTTTCATGTTAATGATAAAGCTGCATGAAAACTATTTCTACCCTTAAAAAGCAATGGAGTCGAAAAAAAAATTAATTCGCTCGATTTCAAGAGTGTCATGGAAAAACATCAAAAATTGAACGAATGAAATTAAGTTAGCTCCTGATTGCAGAATCTCCACCATCGATAATTCCAAATCACTCAATCCGAAGGAAAGCCCGTAATTTCCACGTCATTTTCCCCATTCCCTGTAATTTTTCGTGCGTGTCAAAGATGAATAATTCATCCCTAGTAATTTCTTCCAAAGCGTTAGACGACAGAAAATTATACATTCCAAACACTCCCGACTAATCGAATTTTCTCCAAGATTTGCATAGTGAGATACGCTCCCTCAAACTACTAAGTAACTACTAAAACACGAGGAAGTAACGCTCGAAAATTCGCAATTCGAGCGTCACGTTACAGGAAGCTATTCCAGGTCGACATACCTACCGATCAAGTGCTTTGACGCATCCACCTAACGAATTGACTTAATTATACCTAAGTTTGGGGCCATGAAAGACGGATTAATTTCGGGCCAAGTCAGAGTAAACGTAATTAGAGGCCTTTACAGGGATCGTGACTCGACTGATAACATTTTGTTTTCTCCTTACAACGATTTCACGAAACAAGAATCGATGTTGCCCAACGATCCCTGAACTGTACCTTCAATTTAGGGACTGTTAATTTAAGAAAATCATGTATATCATCAATTTTAACCCTGAACAATCATTTATGTTACACAGTCATACACATTTTCCACGATACAAACACGATATCAAGGAAGAATGGAAAACCTTGGATTCGTTTCTGGAGCATTTTTAGGGAGGAACAATAAATCTTGATTTTCTCTGTCGAGACTCGGATTCACTTGAGCGGGTTTTTCCGTTGTACGCTCGCGAGCTCGAGCTTTACGAGCAAAAAGCTTTTCGAGTCTTGGCAAAAATCCCTGCCCGGCGTTGGCCACATCCGCTTTGTCGGTCGCGGACCGAAAGCACGCCGGGTTAAGAATGAGAGCACAATGCCCAACAAACAACTAAGCTCAAGCGCGAACTTGGCTAACTTTATTCCCTCTGGACAACGAAATTCGTTACTATTTTCTGCACTTCGGGAGAAAATAAAAACCGAATTTTAGATACTTGTATCTAAAATTCGGTGTATGTGCAGCTTTACAAATACGTGACGAGGTACTGGAGTAATAGTTGGTTTTCAACTTAGAATTTTTAGTGTAATTTTTAAAATAAGTTGGGAAGTTAAGAAGGAAATAATTCTGAACTAGGTCGATACACAATTTTATTTTTTTTGACAAGTCTTCGACGTTTTATGAATTTTGTTTGTGAATATAGATGAATGACAAAATTTCAACAATAAAAACTTTTAGTCGCTTCTTCAGACATTTCTTGTTTCTTTACAAAATAAATCTTTTGAATGGAGTAGATTAATGAATGAACAATCAGTTTTGAGCCTTCGATATAAAAAGACTTCATTCAGACTTTTTAAACATAAAAAATTTCTTTCGGAAAATCATTCCTGTAAAGTAGGGGAGTTGACAGAGGTTGATTTTCTGGGGTTCACACTTGTCTTGAAATTTGGCAACTCAAATGATTATATAAAAAATAATAATAGAAAATATTTGTTGATTCTGTTGATTTGAAGACCATTGGGAGCAAACTCCCAAATTCAACTCGATTTTTATTATAAACGAATTTTCTTCTGCTTATTATAAAGTTACAGAAATAACGTTATTTTTGAATTTACTCTTTTTATGTTCATCGTTTATCACATATACCTATATATCTAGAAATTAGATCTTTAAACTTCACATTTTAAGAATCCTAGAAGTGAGAAATGAAAAATTACTTGATTCTAAAAAATTCGAAACTTGTGTTTGAAAAGTTTCAGTACAAAAATGGAGATGTTGGTTGGTAAAAAATGACGAATTTTAGAACTTGATACTTACAGAAAATTATCAAAAATAATACTATAACGTTTTAATTTTTTAGTAAACAATATAATACGATTGAATATGTACAATTTCTGAAATACGTGAGTTAATATTTTCATTTCCAAATGATTATTATTTGATATTCCTAATATAACAATTTTTGGTGTAAGATGTATGTAGATTTAGAAGACTTTAAAAAGCTCAGCAAAAATACCGATGATTTTAAAAATTATTGAATGATATAATTTGTGTATACGAATATCTTAAAGATTCTTTATATTTATTCAAAATATCATTGTTAATTTGAAACGTAGACAATTTTGAAATATAAATTTTGTACTGATAAAGATTTACTACAGAAAAGCAAAAAATTTAAATTTGAAGAATGCGAAATGTTCATGTTTACCTTCATTTTTAAATTGTACTATTATTAATTATGTCTCATTACCTAGATATGGGGACATTGAAACTCAAATGTTTTGAATCCCTTAAGTAATAAATATGAAATTTCGTTAGAATAATCGAAATATAGAATAGTAAAAAATAATTTCAATAACTCCCAACGGCAAATTTCTATTACTGTTATACGATGATTTTTTCAGAAGAAGAAAAAAAATCAAATCATAAATTTAAAAACTTCATTATCACCAAAAATCAGTTTTATATACCTTCGAATTAACCAAATTTTACATTTCAAATGTAACAAGAGAATAAGTTTTACTTCAAATATATTAAAAAATTAACGAAGTTTTGTAAAATTCATAATTATTCCAAGAAAATGAATTTTAAAAAAATGTCAAAACCAAAATTTAAAGGGCTCTTCATTTGAAACGCAAAGATGTGGTTTTTCTAAATAGACAATTTTTAAAGCTCAGTTTTTTATTTTTTTGTAGAAAAGTACAAATTTCAGTAGAGAAAAGAATAATTTTTCCTATGCAAATTGTAAAAATTCTGGACAATCCTTATTTTGTAATTAGTTCTTTTAAAATTAATTATTCATTAGAATTATATGAATATTCGTATCCGAAAAGTTTTATTATTATTCTTTAAACTGTTAGTTATTAAAAAATGAAAAGTATCATTTATTCGATATCTACAGCGAATTTCCTGAATAAAATACTGCATTGCTACAACTTTTTTGTAGAGAAAATGTTAAATTGAAAATATCAAAAACATTACACATGAAGAAAATTAAAATCTCCATACTCACAATTGTACCTTCTATGACACACTAACTGTAAAAAATCAATGACTTCAATGCGAATTTTGAAATCTTACCATGATTCAGAATTCTCGTTTCCAGTTTTTCAGAAATAACAATCATCTATAAATCCATTCTCTAAAAAACGCTAAAACCAAGTACTATAATTGGAATATGTGAATCGAAAAACAAGAATAGCAAAAATATGCAGTCATTAAATCAAAAATGAAGATAACTCAAAAAATTGAAATCGAAATAGTTGAATATTAAAAATTCAAGATACCGTAAGAAATATATATTTTTTTAAAAAAACCGTCCACCCAAATTTTCCTGCCAACGTCCCGGCTGTAAACCAACCTTCAAAAAACCTGTTAAATTACGTATGATTCCCTGAAAAACCCCGTAAAGTTCAGAAACCAGAAAGCCCTTTTTGAGGAAAATCGACAATCGTTCGATACGTGTTTTCGCGAGATAAAGAGAGGGATTATGCATGCCGTGAAATGACCCGATAACCCTGCGAGGCGAATCTTGGTTCCGCGTTGGAGCGAAACTTGTACGGCGCTAGTTCGATTGCGGACGCTGATAAAAAAAGGAAAAAAGAAAAAAGGAGGAAGGAAAACGTGGTCACGGCTACCGCCAGCCCAAAGGACTGGTTTGGCTCGTGCATTACCATACATGATACAGTATCCACTTGATGCATGAAAAATTATCATTTGCATATCCAGGGATACGGCCATTTACCTTGGCGAAAATTCTTCCCGACTGCGCATACCCGCGGAAAATGGATGGTAATTTGTTTTCTGCCACTTGACAAATGGTCTTCGTGGTGTTTAATTTTTGCTCCCGGGAGTGAAAAATTGGATTCTGTCGAGAGTGGTGAATCTGGTACACAATAAGCTCGGGTTTTTTTTTGTCACATGCGAAATGTGTCCAGAATTCGTTTGAGTTGGACAATTTTTATTTATTTTTGGAATGATTTAGTAATTTTAAAATTATTTTACCTAAAAACATTAGATGATTATCATTTTTTTTTTACAATTTTAAAATACTAGGATATATGTTCGACAGTTCATATAGTTTTTTTTTTTAGTATTTTTGTAGATTACTATACAGATTGAAAAATTCGATGCTCTAGAATACGAATTTCGATCTATTCTGTGATTCGATAGATTTATGAGAATATGACAAAGATTTTGAATTTTTCGTTCGCTTCTTGTTTTTTTCGTGTATTTGGGGAATTGGAAAGACATTGTGACGTTTTCTAGAATTTTTATTGGTTTTTATACAAATTACTGGTATATATTCTAAAATAATATGAATATGTAATGAAATATCGAATTCAGGTTTCATAAATCTAAAAGTAAATTATAATCTAATCCACATAGTTTTTACGCGTTGAAAGATTTCTATCATTTCTCGTATTTTTCTAGTACATGTATAAACGTGTACCTGACCTTGATAGATTTCTCAGTATTTTTGTAGATATCTAATACTTGTGTACATTGCTTTATAGGTTGAACGAATTTGATGCTCTAGAATGCAAATTTAGATATTTTATCGGTAATTTCATAGATTTATGAGAAAGCATAAGGATTTCTTATGTTTAATTGGTTTTTTCCTAGAAACTGTATACAATTCCATAATATCAATATGTGTATTACTGTACGCTTTTCAAAATTCGATGCTCTAGGACTTGAAATTTTACAGATCGTAGGCACTTGTTGACATTTTTCAGAGAACATTTTTTTCATAAAATTCAATTACTTTTATTATTTCTCAAAAATGTATATTATTCAAAAGAATTTCTTACACTTTTATAAGGATTTTACATAGATTTATAAAATTTTATGATCTAAGATTCAATGTTAATAAATCGTTAGCATTTTCGTAGATCTTGATTTTTCACTATTATTAAATGGGTCGAAACATATACCAATTTATAAATTTTCTGTATAAAATTACGTTTTGATAATTTTTACCTTATTACCATATGATTCACAGAATTATATTACTTTTTGTATTTATCAAACGTTTCTATAATTCAAAAGATTTTCTTACACTTTCGTATGGATTTTACAAAGATTCCTGAAATTCAATGATCGAAGATTCAGTGTTTATGAATTATTATCATCTTCGTAGATCTTAATTACTCCTTATTATTCACTGGGTTAGATCAATTAGTTACTTACATATTTTTCGTATAAAATTACACTTGAAGACTTAAATTATTACTTATAGTATTTTTTCAAAATGTGTATAATGTAAACGATTTCCTCATACTTTTATATTGATTTCATATAGGTTTCTAGAGTTCAATGACCTAAATACAAAGTCATTACAATTTTTAGAATTTTGTAGATTATAATTATTCTCCATCATTCACTGAGTTGAATCGCTTTACAAATTTATGTTTTCTACGTCTTTTTATACGTTTTTTTTTTTTCATGCATTATTTTTTGTTACTCGTATTTCAATTATTTGACCAATTTTTTTCATGAAATAATTATCACATAATTATTACAATAGTAACATAAATAATTAGATCATTTAAAGGGAATAGAATGTAAATTAGTGTTAAAAATAGTAAAATTTTCTGTTTCTATTCAATTCTCGTTTGACATTTGATGTCTCTATAGCTCAAATAGACGAAAGAACTCGAAAAAATAGAAAAGATTCATAAATACTTGTCGGAACATATCGTTGCATAACACCTCTGGATGTTGCTGAACGTGAAGGAACAATTCAGATGAAGGTTTAATTTGATCTTCTCTGAGTGGTTAATAAAGTATACTTATATATTCAAAAGATTGTAACTCAAATAAAATATAATAATCATTTAAAAAAAACATTATATTATCATTATATTTAAAACTGAAAAACAAGTAACGTACAGAACTTTCAACCATATCTTTTTTCAGTTGCCTCAAAGATATGACTTCCGTTTTAGTACCAATTGCTTTCATGGTACTACGAAGAGTCTCATGGTACCTTTCTATCAGTAGAAAAATATCCCTAATGTCTAATTCTCTTGTCAAACTTGTACTGAAAAAAAAACCAGAGATCATTCACTGGAGTTGCGAAATGACAGAATTGGAAATCCACCTAAAACACAGAGATTGTGAGAAACAAAATCCTCAAAATTGAAGATTAGATTGCGATAGAAAAAATTAGTCAACATCCTGATACTAATTAGATGACCCGAGTTATTATATTTGAAAAGCATATTTCTCAATGCGTAATCTCCATGAGCGAGTACATTGAAACCATTTTCTTTAGGCTGAAAATGCTTGTTAGTAAGATTGTAGATATTTTCTCCCAACTTGGACACTCCGTCAGTATACCTAAAAATGATTCAAAAACAAATATATCCCTAATGAAGATCTTCAAATAGCAATATTAAACATACCCTGCAGCTTTTTCGCCCTATGTTTTCATCAGATCTGCTAATGTTTGGACCGTTTCGCGAGGGGAATCTTTAGATATTATGTCTTCCATTACCCTCCACCATTGTGTAATTATTTGTGGATCCTGCAATGAAACTTGTTTTTTGAATCCTTAATTAAATGAAATTATTGGCAAAATACCTTCAATTCAATAATTCCAAAATTTTTAGAATACTCTTCCGCAGTCTTCCGTATAATTTAAATTTTTACAACCTTATTTACACAATACTTACATTCTCAAGGACAGGTATCGAGGCTGCATGAAATTTAGCGATTGCGTCCATTGCTAGCAGACTATGCTCGAAATCTAAGCCTTCTAGACGATCTTTTCCTCGATAGCCCAAAGGTTAATAAAAAAAACATCAATCATAAAAATGATTGATGTTTTCAAATGTAATTTTTTATGCAGATCAGAAACCAGAGCTATCTCAAAAGCGTAGTTTGTATGTGGACTAAATTTTTCATAAACTGTTTAACATTTCATAAAGGTCAGCTCATTTTTGTTCAGAAAAGAATAATTATGTATCATAGGTACGACATTCACATTTATTTTCATATCACTCCTCACGTCTTTTATTATCAAAATAAACATTTTTGTTACATCTTAATCGTTCATTGAGTTTTTCTTGTTTTATCATCAGTGATGTACTTGTTTGTAGAAAAATGGACGCTCACACGGCGAACGTCAGCAGCAAAATTCATGCCTTTTTTAGCTGCTGGTGTGGTACTAATGTTCATAACCGATATTGTTGGATCATTGAAACTTTCTCTTAAAACATTTTCGACGAATTCTTTATTAATTTCTATATCTGTAGCGTTTTCGCCAATATTTGGGTCACTAACAAGAGAAACAAACTTGGCTTAAGCAGCATGATTGAGTTGACCCTTGTAGTTGTAGTATGGTATTTCATTATGCATAATTTTTCACAATGCAACATAGATCTACATAAATCTTTTTGATGTAAGCCTATGTAGATCCTTGTAGACCTTTGTATATCTCTGTGAATCTCTGTATATCGAGTCCAAATGAATTTCTTCATAAATCTGAACGATTAGATGAACTCAAGAATGTGGAATCTAAGAAGCAAATTCAAAAATTGGTGCATTGGTTTTTCAGTTGCCAGATTAAAAAAAAGAATAATATTGTTTCTAGCATTACTGGTATGTCTAGCTAAGGTAAACTTACTTTTAATTGTGATGAAGAACTTTGATGAGAGACTTTGAAGATGACCACTTTGCTATCAGAACCCTTTTTCCCAAAAGTTTGTTCTAAAAGACGTTCAAACGTCTGAATATCTGTCTTTTTTTTATACATTCTTAAGAAGTGCAATGAACTAATGAATGAATATCTTATACTGAAAAAAACAAGATTAATTACTCTTTTTTGCTCTACACTGTCAGGTCATTAGTAATTTTATTATATACTAATGATGATCAGAAAATAAAAAACTGGGAATAATAATAAACAATTAGGTAGCTTCACCTAACGGAAATTTCTTATTAAACAATATATTTATTGAAATATTCTTCAAAGCTTCAATCTATGAGTAGAATAATTTTCCGGGCCTTGAACCATAATCATATCTTGATTGTCTTGCATCCGTTTTTCATTGGCATGTTGGAAAATACAGTATTGTTTCGATTTAAGTTACTTTAGTTTTGAATCGATGTGATTAGAATGTTGTTTTTCTTCTTTTTTTTATAGAATATCAACGACAAAATAATGTATCAGACAAATTTTTTTGATAAAACCTGTAGCAATGAAAAAATGTTTCAGAATTTTTTTTCAATGTTTCATTTATCAAATGGAAAGTTTTTTATCCTTATCTAGAAGAGTGTTGTACAAGTTGCTGAAAGAATTTACTAATTTATATTTTTTACGTAATCCTACGTTTTGATGATTTTTACCTCTCTATCAAACATATGTTACGAAGGTTTCATGCATTAAATTTTGTAACTTGTATTTTGATCATTTTTTTGGAGTGTTAGAGACATACATAATAGATATTTACAACGCTTATTCTTACAAAAGTTTTAGGAAAATAATAAATATTTAACCTACATTTTTAGTTGTATTTGTTTTATTCTTTGTATAATAATTACAATTAAAACAATTATTTGTTATTCAATTAATAATAGTAGAAATATATTATGAAAACATTATTTTCAGAATTATGAAACTGAAATTCAATATCTTATAATTTTCTTCAACTTTCTTGATATTGTGAAATAAAAATTCATATAAAATGCTCATTCTAGAATGAATTTCAGAAGAATGGTCAACATGAAACCAACATTTTTAGTTCCATTTTTTTTATCTGTTTTATAATGGTTACTATTACTGAAATTGATTGCTTCGCAAAAATTAGACATCAAAAAATATGGTTTCTTTAGTTGTTTTTCTCATGAAATTGAACAAACTTTTTTTTTTGTTCACTTAAATTTGCAGAAGTTTGCCGTGAGAAGTTTCACTTCTCTGGCGAGTTTCTAAACTGGCACTATTTTTTTTCCAATATTTTATTTATGAATAGAAAGATTTTCATATTATTCTGAAGAGTGTCGTATAAGTTGCTGGAACAATTTAGAAATTTAAATTTTCTACGTAATCCTTTTTTTTTTTTAATTTTCACCTTTCTATTAAACATATGTTACTGAGGTTTCACGCATTATTAATAACTTGTATATTGATTATTTGTTAGAGCATTTGTTTCTAAGAAAACAATAATCGCTTCCAGGCGCGCAGGCAGAATAAATTTTTAGAAGGGGTTTTCCTGAAAAGTATTTTTCCTTCGGGATTTCATAATTTTTCATCTTTGACAATATGGTTACGAGAGGGCGAATTTAAAATATTTTACATTTCAGAATTTAAAAGGTATACAACTACTGGAATCCAGAGTTGCGCATGTTCTATGTTCGTAAATAATGGAATTCGATTTTTGTGATTTTCAATCAGTAACTGAGGTTTCAATTTTTTTACTAATACTTTTTGTTTTTATACCACTTTAAGGATTATCTTATATATTGAGCAGTATTGGTTTCTATAAAGCTTTCTAAAATTCGATTCTCTAGGAATCAAACTTCTAGAAATTTTTATATTTGAAATGAATTTTGAGCAAATTTTAATCACCCAGATAAAAGGTACATCATAAATTTATATTATTTAACAAATTTTGTAGTATTTTCTTGTATTGCTATATATTTCTAATATTTCTATGGATCGCTCAAAAGGTTTTTGGAAATTGATGCTATAGTATTCAAACTTCTATCGATTTTCAGAATTTGAATTGATTTTTCTGACGACAGTTTCTTTCTGAAGATTTTCAATACTTTAATTCTACATTTTTAAGTATTTCTATAATCAAAGTATGTTTAATTGTGTAAATTGTATCAACTGAAATAGATATGTTTTTATCGTTACGTATATATGTACGAATTTTTAGAATGATTTCTAAAATTATAGATAATTATAGTATTGTATTAATAATCATGCTTCAGGACAGAAAGATTTATAAATTACTAAGCAAATTATATCTACATGATTTTTATGTATTGAAAGATATCAAGTTAACTGGTAAGCTAGTAAACTAGTAAACTACTGAAATTTTGTAATAGTAAAATAGTAAACACGTGAAAAAGAAAAATATTCAACTAGCAAACTTGTTACCAAGTAAGTTAGTTATATAGGAAATTAGTAAAATTGGAAGCAAGTAAACTAGTAAACTTAGTTTTCACATTTGTCCCGTATAATGTACAAAACCCTGGAAATTTTTCAAGTATTTTTATGGATTACTTATATTTTTGTGGATTGCTACAGAGATTCAAAAAACTCGATGCTTCAGAATGCGAATTTCGATCTTTCATCAGTAATATCAAGAATTGATGATAAAATCACATTTATACAGATTTTTCGTGTTTCATATCGTTATTCTTTTTTTGTATTTTTGAAACATTAAAAAGATTTTGTTGCATTTCCTAGAATTTTCATAGATTCAAAGTACATTTAGAATTTGATGCTCTGAAATCCCAAAATTTATAGATCGCACAGGCATTTTTCGAGATTTTTCAGAAAATAGTTTTTTCATGAATTCAGTCCGATTCATTATTCTTTTAGATTCTATACGAATTAAAAGATTTTCAAAACTTCTATATGGATTTTATAAACATTCAAAAGTGTTGTAAATGTCCAGCATTCTTGTAAATTTTCATTTTTCTCATTTATTCACTGGGTTGCAACAATTTTTCTGATTCATATTTTCCACTTCATCCCAAGTTTTGATAACTTTTACTTTTTCATTAAATATATACCGCTAACTTCTCAGTAAATTTTTTCGTAACTTTTTTTTTTTGTCTATCGATGTAACTTTTTTCATTTCTACATGAATATTGATTGATTTCATCAGAACTTCTGGAGGGGTTTGAACTCCCAAAATCTCCCTCTGCCTACACTCCCGATTGATTTTATCAGAATTTCCGTAGTTGTTTGAATTCCCAGAGCCTACTCTGCTTTCGCACCTACTTCTACCAAGAAAAAAAAGTTCGTTCATATTTCCCGGTCAAAAATTCTTCTTCTTTCGACCTCTCGTCCCCACAAACCCCAATTTCGGAAAAAGCTTGTGGACCCCGGGACTTTGGGCGCGGGGGAAGTAGTTCAGCTTTCTTAAGGAGACCCTCGAACGCCCCGAGATGCACTCTCGTCTCAATTTCCCGATAAAACGAGCCGCTCGAGAAAATTGGATGCCCACCACGACCCAGTTTAAACGCCGAGTAACCCACGCACCGCGCCAACGCCGTCATCGCCGGCGTTAATGAAAATCGTGCATCATCCACCGATAATTGAGTATGCAGAACGGAAATGAATAGACGAGCCAACTTGATCCGCCGAAGCGGCCAGGATACAGAAACCGCCGCGTGAATTATTGACTTTAATTCACTGTACTCGTTACACGTAATTGCGTCAATTCATCAGCGGCGTGGGTTAACTACACCGGCTCCCGGCGATCCACGCGCCCTGCAGAAAAAAACGGCTTGAAAGTAAATTTATGCAAAGCCGGCGAATAAAAAAAAGATCCCGCCGCGCGCGGACCGTAATTGAACAATGTGGCGTTGATCGGATTATGCGGGATTAACGGCGTTCGTATAATCGAGATTTTTAGGAAGAAGCGGGAATTTTGTGATTTTTTTTGAATTTTTTTTGGAGTGTTTTCCAGCAGAAGAACGTTTTGGGGATTCAATTGCTCATAAGAATTGAGTAAAATTAATTATTGTTTCGTGTCAAAATAGAAAAGAGTCATAAGGATGAATGAAAAATCATCAAAATACAGGTGATAAAAAAATATTTACGAATATGTCAGATATGGGATTAAGAATAAAGTAACTTAAAAAAGTTGTATTTGATAATGACGATAAGATAAAATCATTGAAATTCTAATTGCCAAAATCAAAATTACGTAAAATGGTTGTACAGTGAGGTCTCAAAGTTAAACAAAATTTCTAATGGGAATTTTACCAGCTTAAAAAGAACAATAATCCCTGCTTGCATAGAATGTTTTTTACTAAAAAAAAATTCGGATTATACATTTTTAGCGACGTTAACGTAGAAAATAAAAATGTAAAAAATTATGCAAAAACTCAGTGAAAAATGTAGAAAAAAATGAGAATGGAGAAAAACGCTAAAGATCCCAAAAATTTAGAATCCTGTAGCATGGAATTCTAGGAATCTACATCCATTGAAATACTATAAATTATATGAATAATTCTGACACTCAAGAACAACCAAAAGTGATAAAAATCTATGAAGGTACTTTTTTATATTTGAATGAAATACTTTGGATCCATAGCACTTCGAAGGATACAGAATATTTAATTCCAAAAAATTCCAATACAGTCTACAAAAAAACTAAAAATATATAAAAATAATAGAAAAGAATACAAAATTCAACAGACTGTTTGAAACATGAAAATAAAAAAAATGTATGAAAATAATGGAAATATATGGAAGTTTCAATTCTGGAGCGTCAAAATTTAAAACTATGAAAACCTCACAAATGATAAAAATCTATGATATTAGTTGGAAACGCTCTAAATTGTAAAAATGTGCAGAAAATACGTAAAATACTTAAGGTAATGAAAACCTGTATATGAAAATATTGATAAAATAAAAAATTTTCACCTTTTTTTCATGCTGAAAATCTGGAAAATTTCGAATCCTGAAGCACATAATTCTAGAAATATACTAAAAAATATCTATCAAATATAATAAAAGCTTTCGAATCATACACAAACTGAAAAAATACTTATAGCAAAAAAAATGTATGAAGATTCTGCTTTCTGTAGAATTGAAACAAATATGAATTGAATTATTTAGAACATCGGATTTTAGAGTTTCAAATTCTAGTAAACGTTTTAAGCAATCTATGTAAATGCTAGAAATCAATGAAAATACAATAAAATGCTAACAATACAATATCAATACGAGAATATCAAAAACTTACCAAATAATAAAAATCTAATTAAACATGATTTTCCCAGAAAATTATGCATAAAAACTGAACATCCATCAAAATTTAAATTCTAGAGCATCGAATTTTAGAGATTTATATAGCAGTTTACAAAAATTCTATGTAGCTGTAAAAAATTATATATCCTTTCAAAATTCTGTCTATCCCAAAAAAATAAGAAAAATCTTAAATATCCATAATTACCGGAAAAATATGTAAATATTTCTCTTAAAATTTCAATAAACCGTGAATTCTAGAGAATATAGTTTTAGAAATATCAAATATGTATGTAAATCCAAAAAAATACGAAAAAGTTATTTGAATTGTATACATAAGTATTGAAAAAATGTAGAAAGAAGGATATCGACGATCTGTGATAAAGAAACTGTTTCCTGAAAAATCGATTAATATACCTACTCACAGTCGTTGGAATTTGCAGTACTATGTCAATAAATTTAGAAATTTTTAGAATAATCTGCATAAATATTAGAAATCTATAAATATTAAAGAAAATACTCTAAAATTTGATGAGTAATGTTCATTATGAAAATTCAAAAAATCCATGACATACTTGAAATCTGTGTGGATATAATTTTCTCAAAAATCTATATAACTAACTATTTGAAATTTTTAAAACTTTGATTTCTACAGCATC
Organism: Platygaster robiniae; assembly: GCA_028476575.1. Lineage (NCBI taxonomy): Eukaryota > Metazoa > Arthropoda > Insecta > Hymenoptera > Platygastridae > Platygaster > Platygaster robiniae. The sequence continues at coordinate 3,126,396 of CM052022.1, forward strand.
GAATTACAGAAAGCTGTAAAAAAAATTCAACATAATACCAGACACTTTTTAAAATGCATAAATAATTAAAAAATATGACAAATTCAAAAAGTATCAGAAAAAAAAACGAACATGTACTTCCTTTATATTAAAAACGTACATGAAAAATGCGTGACTTTGTATTCAAAAAATCGTCGAACTTCAAATCCTAAAATCGGAAACTTTCAAAAATCATAAAATCCTGAAAAAAAAACATATTTTTACGACAAACCTCTGCTAGATTTTTTCTGCTTACACCCCTCAAGATTAATTAATTATTTTTGTGATAAACTTTGAACTTTCCAGAAATTCTACATCCTAAAATAGAATCCATTCTTATTTTTCATTCCATCATCTGCAGAAATATAAACCAAATTTCAATCATTTCCAAAAAAAATTCCCAAATCCCTGTCACTACAATTCCTTCTACCTGGTGAAAATTATTCCATGAATACGAAAAACCTCGTCCGATTGACGAAGAGCAATTTTTTCCAGGGGAGTCATTCAGAGCATTTTGCCGTTGGATGAATAATTCAGCAATTACAGTCATCGCGCGCCACTTGTCATTTCGTAACGGCCGATTTCCTCCCCCGCGATCCAATAAAATGCATAAATTTTCGCCCCAGTGCCGAAAATCGCCCATTTTCCCATTGTTGCCTGGGTTGAATTCACTTTTCATGCCATTTTCCGGCTCGCTTCACGGTTCCCGCCTCACCCTCTCAGGAAATCTAATGGCAGAATTGTTTTCAACCTTATTCGACACTCTCAGTCGTTTGCAACTTCATCTTTCAAGCTCTGAATTTGTTTTCCACATTTATTCACAATTACACAAAAAACTTTCTTAGTTTACCCTTCTTCTCTAGAACATAATTAAATTTGAATTAAATATTCAACAATGTTGAATAGAAATCGAAATCGTCAGACTCATAGTTTTTTGACACAAAAATATTTCCAACAATGGGAGCACATCAAATTGTTGATAAACTGAAAATACAGACAGTGATTTACAAAAAAAAAACATTGTTAAAAAATCAATGTGATTTATTACTGAAAAAACTCATGGGACATTCGTCTTCGTACGCCCCATGACAATTCGTATTTTTTGATACGTCAACATTTCGTTGCAGAAGTAGTGTCAAATTCGTGTTATTTATGATCGAAAACGTGCCGTGAATGGATGGAGGATGATTTACGGTTTTCCATACAGCGAACGAAAGAAACGGCATCTTTTACAAAGTGAATATTGTGCGGAATATTTCACGTCGAATGCCGTGATTTAGCTTTTCGTTCTCCAACAATTGATCGTAACAATCGGCGATCGCGAAATTCCATCCGGATTTTTATGAGAATCATATTGGAAATTTCTACTTCATGAACACGAAATCAGGTTTATGGGTTTAATTCGGAGAGATGAAACAGGGAAAGGAAATGTGATTTTAGGAACGAGATTTTGGTTTTCAAAATTTTCTTGAGTTTTCAATTTTTTGTAATTTATTTTCATAATTTTCAAATATAATTTCTTATCTTTAAAAATTCCGATCAATCTGTGGATAATTTGTTTTTGTATCAATAATTATACGTTTTTGTAGAAAATCGTCAAAATTTTTGAGAATCTTCAGTAATTATGCAGAATATTCTAGAATAATGAAGTTTCTGAATTTTTATCAACCTTAGCAACCAAACTATCAAAAGTTTCCACATTGTACATAATTTATGGTTATTTTATGAATAGTAGGTGTATATTGCAATTTCAAAAAATATTAACAATCCTTGTACGACGAAACTTTTTTTGATTTTAAAAATTTTATTGATATAACGTGGTTTTTGCTATCAAGGGAGATTTTGAAAAGTTCCACAATCTACAAAATTAATGACCAACAATTTTTCCTATTCCTGGAAAACTATGCGTGATCGTTTGAAATTTCATTGTTTATTCTACCATTTTCTGAAATTTAAAAATTTAAAACATAGGTAACACAAAATATGGAAAATTTCTAATTTTTGTAAAAATTACTTAATCTTCTTCAGATTTTTCCTAATTTTCCGTTACTTTTTTCGTATTCAGATTGACATTGAGCAAAGCAAAACCTCATCAAACATATTTTAAAGAAAAGTGATAGATAGTGAAAAAATTCTACAAAATTAATTAACAGTATCTACAATTATACATGTCGTTCAAATTATATACACTGAATTTTTGACAGTCTCAGTAATTTCCAATTTTTATTTCACTTTGGAAAATTTTGATTTCTCGTATGCAATTTTAAGTATCAAAAACTTTCTATTAATTTTACATCAAATTTTGGAACACATAAAGATTTTATGAAATTTTTCATCACTTTCCACGTTTTGTAGAATTCTTTTGAAAAACGAAAAAACCTTATGAATATATTCCATAAAAATATTATTATAATGAGAATATGAAATAATATGTACCCTTATAACAATATGTGTAATACAGCATAATTGTTGGATTTGCCGAAATTACAGGCAATTTTCAAAATTTCTAGAAAGTTTTTTAAAAATTTCCTTGATTTTTCAGGATTTTTGAAATTTCAAACACAGTATAAATTTTCCCAAATCTTCTAAATGTCATGAGACTGTGTATTAATCATTAGAATTTTTTATAATTTTTCGTACTTTTCAAGTTTTCAAAATTTTTATCAAAAATGGAAGAAAACGTCGTTCATGATCCGAAGAAATATGATCATCAACACAATCTATAAAATTCATGAACATTTCCTGGAATACTATAAAATTTTTTTTATTCAATACTATAACAATCTCTGAAATTTCCAAGTATTTTTAATTGTTTTAAAATTCTAAAATTTTGAAAATTATCACAAAATTTTTCATATTCCCCATATTTCATTGAAATTTGTAAGACTCATTCTAATATTTTATCATTTTTCAACACTTTTTAAGTTTTTCAGATTTTTGTAATAAATATAAAACACATCAACATGCATATTTTGTAAAAATATAACGATAAAAATTGTGTAGAAAATTCATTGACATTTTCTTGAATGCAACAAATTTCTCGTATTTCCCGTGATGTAATTGGTTATTCTGAAATTTCGCAGTGTTTCCAGTTTTTGTGGTTCTTTCAATTTTCAAAAACTATGAAAATTGTTTTGAGCTTTCTAAATTGTGTACAAAATGAAGAACTCATAAACATTATTTTGTTATTCTTCCGTATTTTTCAAGTTTTGTAGATTTTTATTGATGAAGAAAAAAACCTCTTATCTAATTTTAAGGAATTATGAATATCAAAAAATTATGGAAAATTTCTGAACTGTTTTCCGAAATTGCTAAAATTAGTAATCTTAAAATTTGTCAGTTTACTCCAATTTTCCAAATTTTCAAACATAATATTCACTAATACAAAACCTCTCTAATTTAAAAAAAAATTGCGCAACTTACTAAGATATTCCATAACTGTTTAATCCACATATAAATTAAAAAAAAACAATCATAATAAAGTTTGTCAAGAAATAATATGAACAAAAAACATAAATAAAAAAACCTCGTTTACAACCCTTGCCACTTAAAAATTCCCAATTCTCCTCCAGAAATTGATTTTATTGCCCTACTGTCTCAAAATAAATTCAGTGACATTCCATCAGTTCCAATTCCGTGACAAAATTTTCAACATTGAATATCGGGTCGAGTCGAAAAGTTCAATCGCGAAACGTTGCACTAGAATACCATACTATATTTAGTATCGATCCATGGCTCCCTGTCAAGTTCATCGTTCTTCGCCGCTATTTTCCCGACTTTTTCTCGGGCTTCCTGCTAAGAATCGCATTGTCTTTCTGCGGTACTTCATTATTATAGCCAAAGAAAACAGTAGAAAATTGTAAAAAATTATACATCAGAAATAAGCGAGTTACACAGAAAAACATATTTTCCTTTGACCTACGAAGTTCCTTAATTCAATTCAAAATAAATATCATTAACAATAGTTTTTTTCATTTTCCTAGTGTACTTTGTACTGTAAGAAAATGATTTAAATAATCAAATTTTGGGACTTAAAACAAGAAAGAAGTTCATATTATCTAAGAAAGCATACATAATTTTGATGCTAGGGTTTTCGTTAACAGAAGATAATTATGAATAAACGAAAAAGAATTGATAATGATTATCCTTCGCCTGAAATGACAAGTTCAATTATGGCCGACATTCTGCGAAGGCAAAAGTCTCGCTCGAATGGCGCACCGAAAGAGACGGCGAAGTTGAGATTTATCCGGGGAGCTGCAAGTGACAGTGAATCCGAGACACTGTGGTGAAAATTGACTCGAGATAATGGGAACGATTCGATTGAACGAGGACGGCGATTATATTTCCTACAGACGCCGCGCACTCCGAGGCAAACATTATCAAAGTTTCTCGATTTAGAATGGAATCGATCATTTTTCCGAGCTTTTCTCCCAAACTTTTCATATTCTCGTCGAATGCCCTTAAATTCGTTTCTTCTACGCTAAACCTGGGAATTCACACTTTTCTATTCATAAAATGTATCATACCCTAGAGATAGTTATTTATATTTTTGACGTATTTTTATAGACTTTTCTTTATCATGAGAATGAATGAATAATGGGTAGATTAAATTGATGAAAGATGCAAATTTGAATCATGATTCTAAAAATACCGATAAAACACTGGAAAAATAACATGATCTACATTCGAACTTTGCCAGTTGCGAATAAAAAATACATAAATACGAGAAACGTCCGAAGCGATGGCAGGGAAAAATTTTTAATAACATAGAGAGATGAACGACGCCAGAATTTTCAGCATGGATGAAATAATGCGCAACGTTTTGGCCAGGGCCCAGCATTACGGACTCAAAAGGTTCGTGACGTCCTGTATTTATTGCCGGCGCTGTTATTATGGAAGAAACGCGAGTAATAATCTGCCTCTGAGTAATATCATACTCGTTACACGTGTCGTATCAATCATTACGAGCGCGGGCTTGTCAGAATCGAATTTCCGATAGCCAAGGGGCTGTCCATGAATTACTCCAATCAATTGTTCGAGATTTTTATACATTCTGCTGCGTGATGTTCAGAATCGTCATATTGGAATACTTTCTCTTTTGTTTGACCTTTTACATATTATAGGTAGAATAGAAACAGTTTTGGAAAGGTAGGGCTTATAAGTCCGAAAATTTGGAAAGAAACAGTCTTTCGCTGATTTTTAAAATTGTAAAAGAGAAATACAGAATTAAGTGAATATTGTTATCGATAATGCCTTATATTTGAAGTGAACGTCATGCATGTCTTTTGTTTTTGATTCGGAAATAAAAAGTGGACTGTCTATTTCTTAAATTTGGTTGATTTATTGTTAACAATATGCCTTTATACACTTGTGCGATGTTAGTTGTTAGCTACATCGAGTAGCGGAGAGCGCTGCCAATTGGCAGATATTCGAACTAAATATAAATTCAAACTGATGGCGGCAACATCTTTTATATTATCAAGTCCAACGATTTCTAAAATCTATTATTGTTTCATATAAAATTATATTTTCCTCTTTTATTTTTCGTGAAAAAATTTTCAAATTTAATCTGCTTGGTAAGGATAATTGTTTATATTCATCATTTTACAAATCGTAACTTTAGAAATCATCAAAACATTCCTCGATGTACGATTTGAATCAATATTTTATAAACTCATAGTTTTTTTTAGTTTGTTGATCTTTGAAAATAATTTAATAATACAGTTTATATAGTTCGAAGGATTCTCAAAGTTTTCCAGAATCTACAAAATTGAACATTGTCTGAAATTACAAAAATTTCTTGAACCTTTAGGAATTGATGATTTATGATTGAAAATGAGCTGTTTTCGAAATTGGTCATAATTTAGGTGAGATTACAAACTTTGAAATTTTTCGAATTTCCCTATCAAAATTTTCAGTAATATTACTAAAGGTTTTCAGTTTTCTAAATTTTTTAGAAAAAAAGAATATTCCAAATGTCCTGAAAAAATAAAATAAAAAGAATATGCTAAAGAAATGAACATTTTAAGAAATTATGTGAATTTGTCGAATGGTACAGAAACATGAAAAAATAATCATTTTTTAATGTTTTTTATCTTTCTAATTTTACGAAATCTTTTGGAAATTCGTCTGAACGATCAAGATTTTTTCGGATTCTATCAAACTTATAAATTCAGATTTTCATTTTTTTTATAGCCATACAAAAGTATCATTTTTTCTGGAGTACATACATAGTAAAATCTGTTCTATACTCACCAAATTCGATAAAAATTGGTACAATCTTTAAGCATTTTCTGTATTTTTAGATACTTCTCACGTTTTGAGGAACTTAATGAAATGAACTTAAACAGTATGTTGTAAAATTTCGAAAAAATATGAAAACTTACACATAATACAAAATTACTGAAAATTCTATCTAATTCTATACATCTTCTTGATTTGCAGAATAATGGAAAATTTCTACAGCTACAGACACTTTCGAACCATCGTCAAATATTTTCGGAATTTTAAACCAAATGCTTACCATCCTTAACTTTTCGAATTTAATAAAAATTTGTTGAACTTTTCAAGATTTTTCGTGATATTTCAATGCCTTTGTAGTTTTCCAAATTTTAATTAAAAAATAAGGATAACATATTTATGTAGGTTTCTAATAATTTTAAAAATAAAAAAATTCTGAAATATATGAAAATTTTCTTGAATAATACAAATTTTGTCAATTTGCAGAGTTATCAACAATTCCTACAGATTGCCCTTTTTTCATAATTTAACAAATTTCAAAAATTTCAAGCATTGTAAAAACGGTTCGAAACTTTTCTTGATTGTTAAAAATGCATCCGATGGTGAAATTTTTGTAGAATGTTCGACAGTTTTCAAGCTTTCTAGAATTTTTTTCATAGAAAAATTCAAAAAAAACATATCATGTGTATTTCAAAAAAATATGACAATGAAAACAATGGATAAAATTCCTCAACATTTCATTACTTTCTTCAAATATTTCGAATTTCTGAGAATGATGCACAGTTTTTATAACTATTCATCTTAATCAACTTTATTCTAATTATGTTATGAATATTTTGATAAAATTACGTTGCATTATATAATTATACAAAAAGACAACTATAAAATTCGTCAATATGAATTATATATACATTGTGATTGTTCATTTATTTATTTTAACTAACCATCACAATTCATACTTTACATTTATCTACTCGAATAGATTTTATTTCGTTCTTTCATTTTCTTATGTTTTTTGGTTCTTTTCATCATAGTAATTTATAATACAAATTAAAAATCATTTTATACCTTCATATAATTTAAATGTAAATGTTATTTAGTTTTAAACACTGTAAGATGATTCGTATATTTTAGGAAAACCTAATATCAAAACAAATCAGAACACTTTACAACAGGTACACAAAAGCTTCACATGATTTTTTTGAGGGGTTATATACCTTTTTGTGCGGACGAATTGAGGATGGTTTGGAGTAATTTTTAAGGTATGTAGCAATAATGTTATGACGCCAAAGTTTTTGTTTTTTAATAGTGTATTGTCCACTTGAAAAGACAAGTATTTTTTCATAAAAAAATATCAACAATTGGCGGAGTTATGGCCCTTTCCCCGAAACAACTTTTTTTTTCAAGAGGCTTGCGGTGACCACGATGGAGGTCGAACAGGTCAAGTTCAATTTGAAAATCAAAAAACTTTCATTAGTCTAGGAATTCGTCTAGTTCTTAAACAAATAAAAAAATTAATATTACGTTTTTTCTGTATATAAGAACGTTTCCCCCGAGATTTCGATATTTTGAGCTCTGAAAATTTTATGAAGAAATTTTTATCTGCAAAATAAAAACTTTTCTATAAAAAAGCGATCGTTCACGAACTAAATATATTCCTAGACTAATAAAATTCTTTGGACAATACAGTACGCAAAAACAATAACTTTCGTGTCGTAACATTACTGCTACATACTTTAAAAAATACACTTCAAACCATCCTCAATCTTTTCGCACAAAAAGGTATATAACCCCTCAAATTCACAGTACAGTTCAAGAATTTTCAGTATGTAAGTTTCCTTATAACTCGTAAAATAATTCTCTTGCTTTCCCGGAGCTGAATGTATTTTTTCTGCACATCTACGAGATTCTACTCGAAATTTCATATATAATAACACAAAGAAAGAAATTTACAGTTGAATGTAAAACGAGCTATCAAGCAAAAAGTCGTTCCAAAATGAAACCGTTTCACGAACGACACCTCAATTTTCCTCTGGAACAAGCCCGCAGTGTAAGGGCGTGTTTACTCTCAAGTGCCTGGGAGTGATTCTCTGATTGCAACGATGATTAGCACGTTCAACGCGGTGCGACTTTGATGGAATTATATTGGGGCATCCGGCCGAGCTAATCCGGATCCCGGAGTTATGGCAGTTTGCTGCCCCGGATAACGTTGGCTCTATACACAAGTTCGCCATCAAAGTCCCGCGTTTGCTCCTTGACCAAGACTCTATGCCAAGGCAACTTTGTTGCCATGCTAAAGCCTTATGCTGCCAGACCGAAAGCGTTTTATCCTCAGGCAACATCGAAGTCATTCGATGCATTCGGATATTCAATAGAGGAATAATCCTGAACCTAACCCAACAAACTTCCTTCTTCTTTATCACTTTCTTCTCTTTCTCTGTCCAAAATTTCGTACAGTACTGCAGGAAATTCGAAATAAATTCCGCAAAAACACATTTCGAAATCGCGTGCTTTAGCATTTCCTGTTTCGAAATCCCCGTGCTCGTTAAATCCACAAAACGTGCTGTACGCAGTTTTTCAGCGATAAACAAAAACTCGGAAAACCACGCCTTCGAGAAAAAAAAAGCGGATAATTTTCGTCTGCTTTGGTAGAGTGATTGAGTTGTAATTTCAAGTGATCGCGGGTGGTTTGATAACCCGTGATTTCGCGGCGCGTGCGTTGCATTCGAGACGTTGTTGCAAGAAGAAAAAAGGAGAAAGCCGATGTCGATAATAATCTGTTATTAGGAACGTGCGATTAAATCGATAAATATTCATAACGAGATCGTAATCGCAGCTCGTTTCGCGCGTCCTTGGGTGAGTTCCGTTCGAGGCTTCTTACTTCAGAGCTTCGCGAAGTAACGGTTCCGATTGTGATTTCGTGCAACGACAAAAGCGTGACAACTGAAGTTTTCAAAGAATACTTTCACCTAAAGACAATAATTTAATCAGAAAAGATGATTAATTTCTCTAGGAATAAAAAAGTTGGTTATTTCATTTTTAAATAAGTGATTACGAAATTTTGTTATCGTAAGGAACTTGTTTCTGGAATCCAAAGGGATTCGCTTTCGCGCGTTTGAAATGAGAAAATGATGCCGCAATCAACACGTGGTACGTCTAATAAATATTTACCGTAAGTCCAACATCTCTTGCGAATCGTGTAAGATAATGGACTTGAACGTGATCATGAGATTGTTATGTATATATATGTATCAGGGTAAAAAGTAATAAAGTATTGTAAGTTTTACAAAGTTAGTGCAGGTTCAATTATATTGCTGCACGGTTAGTCATTTTCATTGTACTTATTACAATCTTGTATGGCTGAAATTGAAAGATTTTACAAATTGCAAAATGTGTGCCAGTTTTTGCTCATAATTTCAGGAAATTTGAGATCTAAAGAATGCAGATTGTACTGTATTTATTGCAATTTTTACTATACTAGTACACAGGTTTTCGTATCTGTGTGTAGTGAAATATCGAATCAAATATTTTACATTTTATGAGGAACTAAAAAATGAAATGAACAGTCGTTGGCTTTGATACGTGCCTTAATTAATGGAAGCCCAATCACTTGCAGAGAGCACTTTCTGCGTGACGCTACAGAAGAGCAGCCGAGGTCTCGGCTTGAGCGTTTCCGGGGGAGGCACCGCGGGACCGCTGAAGGTGAAGAGGCTTTTCCCACAACAACCGGCTGCGCTTTCCAACAAACTTCAACCAGGCGACATCCTCTTGGCTGCCAATGGGATCCCTTTAACAGGCCTCACGAACTACGTACGTATACATTCCGAGCGAATCCTCTATCATTCCATCTTTGCCCAGAACTCAACTCCAACTCAGTCACTGAACTCGAGCACTCTTTTTTCAGCAAGCTGAAAGTTACGTTCAAAAATATTAATATATACTCCAAAATTCTTAAGTGACAAGAAGCTACACTTCACGAAATTTCAGTCTTTCTTCAATACGCGTCGGAGAGAGTCGAATTTCTCGACCGATAACAGAAAATTATGTCCTCTTTTATAAAAAATTTTTCAAAAAAGTTGTTATTTGACATGGTTTAATTTGAACATCGATATTGTTTGGAACATGATTTGTCGCATGAGGAAAGAGAAATATCACGTATATTTTTAATCTTTCATAATGTATAATATGTTTAATTTTTCAAATAAATATTCATAATTTTTTATCTTTGGCAATATGTTACAAGAAAGCGATTTAGAAATGTTTTGAATTTCAGAATTTAAAAGTTATGTGACTTTTGGAATCCAGAGTTGTACATTTTTCATGTTCGTAAATAATGGAGTTCGATTTTTGTGATTTTTAATAAGTGACTGAGGTTTTAATTTTGGACCAATACTTTGTGTATAATTGCCAATTTAAGCTTTCTAAAATACGATGCTGTAGGAATCAAACTTCTGAAAAATGTATATGTTTGAATTGGTTTTTTATGCAAATTTTAACCGCACATAAAAGGTACATAATAAATTTATATTGTTTTTGTATCTATGGTATATTATTCATCAAATTTTGTAGCATTTTCTAGTATTTTTACATATTTTTAATATTTCTATGGATCGCTCAATAGATTTTTAGAAACTGATGCTATAGTATTGAAACTTTCAACGATTTTGAGAATTGAAATTGATTTTTTAGACAGTTTCTGTTATTAAGATTATCATTACGTTTTTCCATATTTTGTTACAATTTCCTACAGTGAATAATATGTTCAATTGTAGAAATTGTATAAATTGAATTAGATGTATTTTTATTGTGTTCCATATGGATTTCTAGAAGTATTTTTTAAATTATAAATAATTTTTAGCATAACAATAATGAATATGCTCCCGACAGAGAGTTTTATACATTTCTAAGAAAATCTATACATTTCTAAAAAAATAATGTCATCGACATTATTATTTTCTATTGACAGATTTTTGGTGAACTAGGCATCTAGTGAACTACTAAATTAGTAAAGTATTAAAACTTTAAAATAGTTAACTAGTTAATAAGTGAAAAAGTCAAATAGTAGTTTAGCAAAGTCGTGAACAAGTAAATTATTTGATTAGTAAACTAGTAAACTTGTCAAATTTGTAATAATTAACTAATAAACTAGTAAGCTACATGCAGCGAGGAGCATTCTAAAATTGACTAAATATTTAGTCACATACGAACCTAATAAAGTTTTTGCTCATATCCACTAAAATATTTAGTCAAATCATCAAAATATAGTCGTCATGACAAAATCTTTAAGTCAATTGGAGAAAAAACTATTTTAGGTTTGTATTTGACTAAAGATTTTTCTGAGTGTAGTAAGCTAGTTGAATAGAAAAAACTATTAGGCTAGTAAACTAGTTAAATAAAAAACTAGCAAGCTAATGAACTAGTAAGCTGGTTAAATACAAAACTAGTCAGCTAGTAAACTAGTAAACTCGTTAACAAATAAATTAGTAAAGTAGTTAACTGGTAAGCAAGTAAACTAGTAAACTTGTAAACTAGTAAACAAGTAAAATATTGAGCTAGTCAACTAGTAAGCTAGTAAACGAGTAAACTTATTTTTCACCTTGTTTTAGTATTACATACATATACACAATACGAAACTCTGCAGGATTTCTGAATACTTTTAGAGATTACTTATATTTTTGTCGATTGCTACAATGATTCGATAAACCTGATGCTCAAAAATGTAGATTGCGAACTATTCTCAGTAATTCCTTAAATTAATGATAATATAACATTCATACTGATTTTTCATGTTTTTAATCGTTATTCTTCTTTCGTATTTTTGAAATATTCAAAAGATTTTGCTACGTTTTCTAGAATTTTAATAGATTCACAGTATATCTAGAAGTTGAAGCTCTAGAATCCAAAAATTTATATTTAGATCGTAGAGGCATTTGTTGAGATATTTCAGAAAACAGTTTTTTCATAGAATTCAATCAATTTCATTATTCTTTTAGAGTTTGTATGTAATCGAAATAGTTTTAATACTTTTATATGGATTTTATATAGATTTATAGAATTCGATGATCTCAGATTCAAAGTTTTGTAAATTTTTAGGATTTCGTAGATTTTTATTTTTGATAATTTTTACTTCGTTTTGATAATTTTTACTTCTTTGTTAAACATAAACTGCTAAACAGTCTTTCCTCAATTTGGGTCGGAGAGAGTCGAATTTCCCGACCGATAACTGGAAATTATGTCCTCTTTTTAAAAAATTTTTCAAAAAAGTTGTTACTTGACATGGTTTGATTTGAACATCGATATGGTTTGGGGCACGATTTGTCACATGAGGAAAGAGGAATACCACGTCATTCGATTTTTTGATCGGATTGACGAAGAATAGAACAATTTCACAAAAAATTTGAAGAAGTACGTACGAATGACAGCTAACATCAAATTCTTTAACTAAATTAAATACCTCCGACCCAAGAAAAAAATTATTTCTTCTACCCCATTTATCGAGTTTCTCCCAGTTCACCCGAGGAAAAATTCCAAAACGTTTTTAATCCGCGGGAAATGATTCGATCATCCCAGTAAAAACGTGTATCGAGAGAAAATCGATGAGCTCGACCGCGCTAAATGAGGGCGCCGGACCCTCGAGGCTGGAGATTCGCGATTTATGTGCAGGGACAATCTGAACGTCCGCAACTATTGGAAGGGAAGGGGGTGACATGTACAAAGAGGGATATGAATTTAACACCTGGATTTATTGGGTTCATCTCGAGTCGTTGTTGCTTCATTTGAGATTCAAGACGTTCGCCGCGGCGACGGTACGTCACCGGAATTTCGATGCACCGATACCGCGAGGATCATACCCTGGAGATTGTTCGACATTTCCAACTAATTAGCATAATTCGACCCTGATTGGACATTGAGGTCCCGCAAGGCGCGAGGGACGTGTCGATCGCGTTTTCTTTGGTTAATGAAAGCCACTAATTTTGAAAAAAAAGTTGTGTCAGAAATAGGAAAGGCTGGGTAAAATTTTTATTGTGATTTTTGAGAAGGAAAAAGTGATGAAAAATAAGGTTTTTTTCTTCTCTTCAAAATTGATAAACAGGGGCCTTGGCAGAAAAAATTTTTGGAGGGGGTTTTTAGAAGAAATATATTTTCTTCGGGATTATATAATTTTTACCCTTCGAGATCATGACTACAGACGTAGAATTTTGAGATTTTTTCGAATTTAGGGATCCTAAAGTTTTTCAACTTTTGAAGTCAATAATAGCACATTATTTTTGTTAGTAAGTGATACAAAAATTTCGATTTTCGTGATCTTCAAGTACATATGGATTAGATTAATTTTTCTGGTACTTTTGGCACTTTCATTTTTTTTTAGTATTTATACAACTCAAAGGATTTTTCGATATTATCATGGATTTATATTCAGCTTCCTTGAATTCGAAGCTCTAGGATTCGAAGTTATAAAAAATTTTTATATTTTTAGAGATTCTGAAAAAATTAGGTATAACCACTTAGATTTCTAGAACTTGCGTACCATATGTTATTCTTAAAATTTGACAGAATTTTCTGGTTATTTAATACGTTTCAAGTACTTCTGTGGATTGCTCTATAGATTCTTATAAAACTTTCAACGATTTTGAGTTTTTAAATTGAGTTACTACACGGAGAAAAATCGAGAGTAAATCCCACCAAAAACGCACGAAGAATTACCAAACTGCTGAGAAACGCGGGGTAATTCCACATATTAGCAGGAACTATTCCGAAGAAAAGAATATGTACCGATCGTTTGGTAAAAATTTCTTGCTGTAAGGCTGTATTCACATTCTTTCTCTACACTTTTCCTTAACTGCACGTATAAGCGTGCGTTAGTGTCGGTATGCGCGCCGAGGAATTCTATTTATAGTCGCCGAAAAGTGCGTTTGTTTTCTTTGCTTCCCTATATAAACTTTCACTCAACTTCGCTAGGTGGCTGCATGAAATTTTTTCTTGATTGCGAATTATTGAAGAAATCCTTTAAATATGGGTGAAAACCATACGCAAGAAACAGGATTGAGGAACATGGCTGAACATTACCAATGAAGGATCAACACCGAAATATCTCTTATAATTCTAGCATCAAAATTTCTACCATTTATACAAAAATGAATTTTTATAAGAATAAAATTTCCTAATCTTCTAAGATTTGAAAGGTCCTAAATCACTAAGGATTTGCGTAATGGAGTTTCATTATTTGAAATACTAAACCACATCATTTAAAATCCTTCGACGACGTAAAATTCTTGGTTTATTTTGAAGTAAAAAGTATTCAAAAAATCGGACGAATCAGGTTTCGAAGAATGTAATTTTTGCCGAACGTTTGGTAATTTTTATCACCCTGGCAGTTCATTTTTACTGGGCGTTCAGCATTCTGTCTCAAACATGGAATTTATCCCGCGTTTCTCGGCATTTTGGTAATTCTTCGTGCGTTTTTGGTAAGATTTACTCTTGATTTTTCTTAATATAGGAAACAGTATTTTTCATATAGTTTTTTGTGCACTTTTTCTTCATTATTATTTAGTAATATTGAAAATATTCAATTTTTAACAGTAGAAATCATATGATTTACATTGAATGTATTTTCATGGTTTTTCCTATAGATTTTTATTATTATGAATCAAAGTTCCGAATATTAAAATATTTTCATATACTTTCGAAAAAATTATAACCCCACAAATTGACAGTATTCAAAAGATTTATAGAATTTTCCTTTAGTATGTAAATTCTGAAATTAAGTGGTATTTTCTAGCATTTTAATGCATTTCTATTATTTGAATTTCATGCCTTGATATTTACTACCTTCAACAAAGTTTTCTCAGTACTATTTTTTTGTATTTGTTTTTTACATGTACATTTGAATAAAAGTTCAACTATATAAATTTTTTGGATGAAATTGGAAGTATATATGGTTTTCCATACATGGTTTTAAGTTTTATGCTCCAGGAATCGAAGTTAGAAGAATCAAAATATTTTTCTAGATTTTCGAAGTATTTATTAGATTACTTGAATTTTCGTATACTTAGTTATTTTTATAATTTGCTAATTATTTTTAGTATTAAAATAGGTCCTCAGTATTTTTGTAAATCACTCAATAGATTTATAGTATTTGATCCTATATAATTGTAACTAAAATTACTTTTCAAAATAAAATATCTTTTACATAGATTTTCAAGCCTTTTTTCCGTATTTATACAATTCCATAATTTTAATTAATGTTCAACTGTATAAATTGTATGAATTACATTCAAAGTATACATTCCGATAGTTTTTCTACGTAGATTTTCAGAATTATATGGTTTAGGATTTAAAGTTCAAATTATTTTATGAAAAATTGTATTAACATTATATTGAGCGTCAAAATACTTTTAGTAGTTCTCTCATTTTTGAAGTATTTATGAAACTTTAAAAGATTTTTTTGAATTTCCATTAATTCCTTGTATCCTTATAAATAGGTATAGAGATTCCAAAAATTTAATGCTTTAGAATATTAAAATTTTAATTGATTTGCAGTAGTTCAATAAATTTCGAGAATTTGACGTTTCTAAATAAAAATTTTCACAGATTGTAGGTACTTAATTCAGATTTTCTAGTAAACAGTTCTCTAAAAGAATTCTATTATATACTTTTAGTTTTTCCTCATAGTTTGTATTATGTTGAAAATTTTTTTGTACCTATTTCTATAAATTTTTATATAAGTTTAAAGAATTTGATTATTTAATATTAAAAGTTTTATTCAGATATTTAGCATTTTCGTAGATTAAAATTTTTTTTTCCATATCTAGTTCTCTAGGTTGAAAAAATTTTTCAGGTTTTTTTTTTCGTACGTAATCTTAACTTCACAGTTTTAGAAAAATGTCTTCCTATCCCAGGAATGTTCGTTATTTTTATTCTAGAAAAATTAGAAATTCAAAATATTGTTCGACTGTCAGAACTTTTCTCTACTTTTGCTTATTTTTATTCTTCTCATTGATAAAAGATAATTTTATACTTTTTTTTCCACAATCCATATTTTTATTTGTTACGATAGCTTTATGTTATTTTAACATAAAATTATTGTTAAATTAAATCTGCATTATGGAATAGGTTTGATACAACACTGAGAAAAAAATCTTGTACTTTCTGCCGAATATACTGCAAAAAGTACAATATAATTGTAATTTTCATAATAATTTTGCAATTTTTACAATATCATTGTAGTTTGAACAATAATATCGTAAAATCTGCAATATTTATGTTACTTATTACAATATTATACAGTCAAACCGCTATTAATGTACAAATTACGATATGTATGCCGGTAATTACTGTATAGTTTCAGAAAATTTGAAATCTTAAAATGCAAAATTTACTGTACAAACTGTAATTTCTACCATACATGGCGAAAAAAATGAAGTATATTACTTTTATCCAGCTTTTTCGGAAACTGTATCATATCACAATATGATGCATTTGAGACCTTGAAAGTACACAAAAATCTCACAAAAAAACCTATACAGATCTGTTTACTGAAAAAACTGTATGGAATTCTCTAAAATCTGGATGAATAGCAATTATATGATATTGCAAAAATACAAGAAGTATAGTAGAAAACGGAAGATATAAAGGAGTTTTTACAACAAAAAAAATCTATAATTACAATATCATTTGACAATATTTACAATATGTTATTTCAAAAATTGATATATTATCTAGCAAAAAGTACAATATGTCAGAGTGATTCCCGTTTACTATACAGTATTGTAATAATTACTATGTTTTTTGCTCAGTGAAGTTTGGTGAAAAATCAAAAAACTAAATATAGGTATTCGACAAAGTGTAAAATCACGTGGTTCAAGTGTATTTTTTTATTTAGATTCCAGAATAAAAGACTGGATGATCAGTGGTAGGTTCATATTTGATTCGATATATCGGATCTAGTGTCAAAGAAAATTGGAATATTATTATTTAATTATAATGATAATTCTTTGATTTCCTACAGGAAGCCTTAGAAGTATTAAGAACTACTTCGAGTGTGGTTGAATTGCTGGTAAAACGGGTCTTGGGAAACATCGAAACTACCGAAACGCAAGAGGCCCCACCGCCGCCCCCTGCAAGAAAAGAAATTCCCATGCGACCTCTTGAGCCTCTCCCCCCTCTCGATATCGAGCCCTGTGGTGTAAGCAAAATTTATTCAATTATTGACAAAAACGTCAAAGAAACTTTTGACTGCAAAAAGCAAAAAATGAATAGTTCTCACACTTCTTAAAATTCTTTGAAAAGTGCATAACTTTTCAAGCTCATTATCATGACGATTCTTACATTTTTGATAATATTTTGTAAAACTTATTCTCACTTGACTTTTTCAAGTTTTTGCATGGCCTATGTACAAAAACAGCTTGAATTCTTTCACCAGGAATTCGATATAGAAATGACCAAAGTCGGTGGTAGCTTAGGCTTCACCTTAAGAAAGGCTGACAGCAGCGCCTTAGGCCACTACGTCAGAGCTCTGGTGAGGGAACCTGCCCTTAGTGATGGCAGAATCCAACCAGGTAAATAATCAAAATTCATTTAATTCATATAATAATAACAATAACAAAATTCATACAATTATTATTAAAAAAATGGTCTTGAAAATAAGCACTAGTGACCGAAACGTTGACCGAAATAAAGAAAAAATTCTGACTGGGAGAACGAGCAATAGTTTTTCGAAGTTTCTGTCAAAAAAAAAAATCAAAATTCATTGTATCATCAAAATAAAATGATTCTAACATTGTCTTTGTAAACTTTTGTGAAAGAAACACTTTCCTGATGCATTAGTTGGATGAAAACTCATTTTAACTCTCGATTATTGGAATGAATGCTGGAATTGTTGATGTAATATTGAAAACTGTCGTCATGATTGATAAGGAGACAAAATAGTGGCGGTCGATGGAGCCCTCTTGTCCCCTATGAGCCACGAGGAGGCTGTGTCCTTGCTGAGAAAGTGCGGACCAAAAGTCGTGCTTCGGCTTTATCGCGATCTGGCACAAACCCCAGTGTCTGCCTTATCGCCGACTGAATCCACTGATCGCCTGCCGCGCGCCAGTTTGAGGTAAAATTGTCAACCCTATCGACCTTACCTCGCGCCCTTTCCCAAGGCTAATGGATTATTTTCCACTCGTGTTCTGCATTTTTCAGCTTACCCAGAATCATTTATCTTTCCAGCACAAGGTCAAGTGCTGTTTTCTTGTTTGTTGCTGGAGGAAATTCTTTGGAGACGTTGTTTGTGGTTTGGTTTTATGCCTTTAAAGGAAAAATCTTTCCGTGAATAGTTGTAATCAGGAGAAAATTGTTCTGGGATGATTAGAAGTGAATCTACATTTTTTTGGTAAAATTATTGTTATTTTTGGGTGATTCTAAAGGAGGGAAAAGAAAAATTATCTTTATTATTCAGAAGTACTGACTTTTCCTAAAGTTGGTTCTTATGTTGGGGACATTACTATTTAAAAGATTTTCGAAGCTTCTCCAAGTTTGTAACTTTTTCGAAAGCTTCCAGTCAATAAACTTTATGAATTCCCTAAGTCTTTGACTGATTTTTGTAGAAAATGAAAATTCATACAGATGACCCACAATCTGAAAAAACTATGTAAATCACGTAAATTACATGCACAAATAATATCCTTGATGTCAAGAAAATTTCAAGTCCTGATTTGCCAAAGTTCAAAATTTTTTCGTTATTTCTTTTTGACGTCAACAAAATATTTAAAAAAAAACATACCAGAAGTACATTATTCATGTAATCGAAATTCACAATTTAAGACCGTTAGAAGTAATATGCATGTCTCTTGTGCGACTAATCTTGAAAATTAAAAATGATTTATATATTTTTCCTAGATGTTAACGGGTTATATACCTTTTTGTGCGGAAGAATTCAGGATGGTTTGGAATAACTTTCAAGGTATATAGTAATTATTCTATGTAACAAAAGTTATAGTTTTTTAATAATATATTGTTCACTTGAAAAAACAGGTATTTGTTGATAAAAAATATCAACAATTGGCGGAGTTATGGCCCTTTTCTCGAAAGAACTTTTTTTTTTAAGGGGCTTGCGGTGACCACGATACAAGTCGAAAAAGTAAAGTTAAATCAAAAAATTTCATTAGTCTTGAAATATATCTAGTTCGTGAACGATCTCTTTTTTATAGAAAAGTTTTTATTTCGCAGATAAAAATTTTTTAATAAAATTTTCAGAGCTCAAAAAAATAAAAACTCGAGGAAAACATTCTTGCATACAGAAAAAACGTTACATTTATTTTTACAATCGTTCACGAACTAGATACATTCTTGGACTAATGAATTTTTTTGGATTTTCTAATTTCACTTCACCTGTTGGACTTACATCGTGGTTATCGCAAGCCTCTTCAAAAAAAAAGTTGTTTCGGGGAAAAGGCCATAACTCTGCGAAACGTTGATATTTTTTTTATAAACAAATACTTGTTTTTTCAAGTGGACAATACACTATTAAAAAACAGTAAATTTGATGTCATAACATTATTGCTACATACCTTTAAAATTACTCTAAAGCATCCTCAATTCGTCCGCACAAAAAAGTGTATAACCCCTCAATGAAACTGTATGAAAATACAGCATTGCTCAGTACATTTGAGGATTAGGCTAAAATTCTTTTATATTCAGTTAAAACATTGCTGAACAAACACTCATTTCATATACGTTCTTCATTCATTGTTAAATTTCATTTAAATTCTAGAACTTTTGTTGAAAAGCAATCAAGACACATAAAAAATGGACAATATTAATAGACAGAATTTCATAAGTTTCTTTATTCTGACTTGTCATACGGACGAGTGAGGTTCTTTGTAAAATCTTATTGATTAAGATGGAGATTTTGAATATTTTGACATCAAAACTTCTTGATAATAATAAATAATTGTGATGTATGACTAGAGGATTCATGTAACTGCTAGAAATTATAAGTAGTTTGATTGATGACTATGAGTGTTAAAGATTTTGATGTTGAAAAATTATTGAATCATTGAATTCCATTGTAATGGATTTATTTTCAATCAACTTCAAGTCAATCCAAGTACACAATAATTTTTTGGATATAGACACAATCCAGAGCACCTCCAGAGTCCTGAAAAAAACTGAATTCAATTTCATTTTGTTCTTTTAGTGTAAATAAATCTCGTTAAATAAATCTAGAATTAACACAGCCGAATCTTTTTTTATCCCAAATAATTCTAATAAGTGTAAATACTTTGTGTGTCGATACTGTCAATCCATGCAAATCAATATCAATAATACCAAATATCTTGTAAAATAATTGTAACTCACCGTTTCCTGTATCTACATTTATTTATAAGTGATTCGTTCATGTTTAGTAAATTATTTATGATACATTTTTTCTGATAACGATGTAATAGTGGATTTTTGGATTTCCTCGTGTTTAGTGGTGAGATATGGACTCAGTATTTAATTTTTGAATTTGCAGCCGAAAGCTTGGTCGTTAAGGAACTTAAGAAATAATAAGAAATGACCAAAAAAACATAAATAGTTTATTCTACTGGTTCCGAACAATCGTTTGGAAATTGAATAATATTCAAAAAAAGCAGAACGAAAAGTTTACTGAATTTTTTTCTCAGCTCCAGCTTATTTATTCTCATATCAACAAAAGTAAATAAGAAAACCAAGATTTATAACTGTCCACTGTCCACAATTTTTAAAATAGAAAATCTATCCATATTTCATGACTTTTGAACAATAGATGATTTGGAATCAATAATGTGAAAATATACATGAAAATTTGCAACTAATGTTCGTGCATCCAAATCGTTCTGTACAAATTTGATGGATTTGAAATTGCGGTCTTTTTTCGTCTTGGATGAAATTACATAGAAACTAACTAGCCAACCTAATTTATTCCTCATTTTTGAAAAGATCATTCTATAAATTTTGGATTCTATAGCTTTGATTTATTCTCATCCAGAAACTGTAAAATGGCTCTTGACACAATCAGTCAATTTTAATCCATGGATCCCTTCAGTTTTCAGTGAAAATTTATCCCCAGATCGTAAAATTTCAACTCAGTGTACATTTTTTTATTTGTCCCATAACAGACAAGAAGCAGTTGACATGTTGTGCGATTTGGCCGTGAGAAAATTGTCACCCGTGGCGATGAGCAGCTCTAGCAGCGCTCCATCAACGGGCAACTCGTGCAATTCTCTTCGCAGACTTCGCAAACCTGGCGCGCGAACTCCAGTTATCGAAAACGAGAAAGGTAAGTTAAAGAAAAAGTAGGTTAGTAACAATAATGTCATCCTACTTCGACCTGAAAGTTGACAATCGTCGGTAAAGTAGGATATGTCGGTAAAGTACATCAATGATGATAAGGTACATGACAATGTCAGATGGTAGATCTTTTTACTTCAATGTCTAGATTTCTCTAAAATTCTTCGAAACCTTCAAACTTGCAGCATTTTTCTCAGTCACCCAGAAGTCTTAATAGAAAAAATATCCAAAAACTCACCAGACACCCACAAAATCATTGAAATTTTCCCGATCACAGCGAGACAACGTGAAGCACTGTCACGTTCAGACACATCAGATTCAGAGCAGTGCTCTGTGAAAACCCAAATATC
This sequence comes from Platygaster robiniae, assembly GCA_028476575.1. Lineage (NCBI taxonomy): Eukaryota > Metazoa > Arthropoda > Insecta > Hymenoptera > Platygastridae > Platygaster > Platygaster robiniae. The sequence goes on from CM052022.1 coordinate 3,148,301, forward strand.
TGGTCCAAGGCCAGAAACGCCCTCGGATGACATTATAGACCCCCCGGCCCTGTACGATGTCTGCGAACCAAGTGACGCCGAGAAACCTCACAGGCCTAGTTTTCTTGACCTCGGGGCGCCGCAGGGTCGGCAAAATTTGCGTTTCAACCTGGACCCGGGCAAAGACTACGTCAGGACAAAGGCCATTGTCGAGAGTGATGGTCATAGTTTTAGGGACAGTCGAATTGGGTTTGGACGTGACGATGATTTACCGTCAGAGCCGGCATCTATGCCACATGTACTCAATGCTGGCCACGGCCAAGGACCAGCCTTCAGCTACAAGAACCCTGTCTACCAAAGTGCCAATCCAGCCTGTGGCGTTGTCGACGTGGCAGGCAAAAACAAGAACACACATTCCAGTGATCATGATATTCCAGGTAGACCTTCCAGAGTTCATTTCTTTTGTACATATTGTTTATTGCCTGAAACAATCTGAAATGTGTCTGAAATGACTTCAGTTGAAGATGATATGGAAGGTTCTACAGTTCTTGGACATGCTGGAAAAATTTTTTGAATGTTTTCAGGAACAGTGCATGGTATGGAAGACCTGGAAGGAGCGGTTGGGTCGAAGGGTTTGTTAAAATGGAAAGGCGTCATGTTTGCACCGGACGGAGGCACAGACGAAGATCAAGCAACCATGCCAAAAGACAGTGTTGGCTCCAAATTTCCCAGCTCATTGATCAAGGCTCGTGAACAAGGACATGAAGTAAGTTTGTCATGAAATATATTTTTAGTGATCTTTTTGAACGGTTTCTTTGATGTGTCAAAGATATTGACATTGTTACGTCTAGTAATAATATATAAATATAACGGTATGATAAATATTCAGATGATACATCTTTTCATATCGATTCTTTCTAAAAAAAATGTGAAAACTGCTAAATTAAGCTATCGACTTCTACCGGATGTTGACATACCTAACTTCACTTTATGGTGTGACTAACCTGTTTCATAATTGGTCGAGAACTTTCCTTGCTTGCATACTAGAGAACGGGAATAAGGACAAAATGTTACATTTTCGTTTTTAATGAAACATTGAAGAAACTTTCAAGAAGAAAACGAATTGCCATGATGGTTTTAAGGTTGCCTTTGGGAGAAGCAGGCTCGTAGACAATGAAAACTTTCGAGAGTTCAAATCCCTGCCAAAATTTTAAGAAAATTTATGATTCAGTTCAAGTTTTCAGATCGTGTCTCGCGAGGCACATTTTGTGAGTTTCGATAAAATATACGTTTACTCCAGCCCTGTTATGGGGCGCTCATTTGATTTGGTAATTAGATTGTATTTCGACGCCATTTATTGTCGGATATGACACACTATGTTGTACGTAAAAAGGGCATATGCCCGTGTGCAGAATTATAAAAAAATGAATAAATAATTATAATATTTAAGAGAACAAAAGTTGTCGTTGTTTATAAATGTTTTAATCAGGACACATAATATATGAATATCAATTCTAATACACGATTAAAAATGTACGTACTGAAATTTGGGCAAATAACAAACGGTCTTAAGTAAGTTTTCAAAGTTGAACAATAATAAGAATTTCTTATTTTCCTGAATGAAAAAGAACAATATTCTGGCCTTAGGGAAATTTTATTCCTAACAAAATCCTAATAATATTGAATATAACAATAATCTTCCGATGTATATTGTACTTGCTGTTCCAATATTATTATTTTTATGATACCGGATTTTCTTTCCTGATGAGGGCTGAATAAATAGCCGAAAGCTTGAAGTAATTACTGGAACGGTGATTTGTAACTAAAACCCAAAGTTATTATATTGGCTCCAAGGAATCGTTTTTTTTTTCTGGAATTGTTAATAATCTTGTGAAAAAACAGTATTTCTTAGAAGAATCTGATTACGAGAAAGAAAACATTATAAAATTCAATTGATAAATTCGTTTTTAGAAATTTAAGTTTCTTTTAAGGTTTTTTTAAGGTCAGTTCATAAAACCTAGGGAATTGATTAGAATTCGATAAGGTCCCTTTATAATAAATATCGTTCTCTTTAAGGGTTTTAGAAGGATCAATATTTCAAGGGGATTTTATTCATAAATGTTCAGCTGGAATAAGGTAGAATATAAAAATTTATGAAATTGTTTGAAACCAGAGAGTGATAAAGAAGAATTAGAATCTAGGAAAATGCTGAAAATCTGAAAAACTTCAAATCCTGGAGCATCAAGTTCTAGAAATCCACCTAAAAATCCACAGAAAGACCAAAAGATCAAACTTATTATACAAATTATGAAGAAATACTGAAATAGAATTTTATAGAAGAATTGTTTTCTGAAAAACCTTAACAAATACCTACCTACGGTCTAATTAATTTCTGATTCTATAACATCAGACTCTTAAAAGATTATATAGCAATGCATCATCATAAAATGAATTCAAAAAAATACTTGAAAACACGACAAAGTGCAAAAATAGAAGAAATTATATCACAAATCTATAATATACACTCAAAAATTAATTTGTTTGGCTCAAACAAACGTTTGGTCGATTTATGACCAAAAAAAAATTTTGTTGACTCGAATAAATGTTTGATATGAGCGAACAAATTTTATTGGACTCTAACGAATTTTATTTCAGTTAAACAAATATTTATGACTGCCAAATACAGTGTTTGTTCGTACAAAAAAATATATTATGGCCCATTATAGTTGTTTGGTCATATATCGACCAAATGTTACTTTGAGCCAACCAAACTGGTTTTTGAGTGTAGACGTAATTTTTTTGCTATCTAGAAAACTACCGAGAATCGATCAAAATTTTAAATCTAGAAATCTATATAGCAACCTTTAAAACTACTCAAAACTCGCCCATAGTTTTATAAGTTCGAAAAAAAATGAAAGAAATATTATGAATCTTGTGATCCTTAAAAACTATGTAGATACGATTTTATCAAAAAATTATAAAACTTTGAACCCTAGAGTATGAAATTCTGGAAACCTATGTAGAAAACCATGAAAATACCTTCGAAAAATGTACAAACATTTAAGAACAAACTGAACGTTCTTTTTATTGCCTAAATACGGAAAAAGTACGTAAAAATGTACATAATATTTCCATATAAGAAATACTGTTTTTTAAAAAAAATTCAAATATAGAAATCCATAGCGAGAACCATAGGTACACTAAAAATTTAGGAAAATAACAAAAAATACAACAAAATTTTGTGAGTAACACACAAAACAAAAATTCTATAAAATTTATGAAATACTCCAAATCTGTGTCATTATAATTTTTCCAAAAATTTTCAAACACATATAAATTTTCAAAAACTTTGTTGCCAAGAGAATCTAATTCTATAAAACTGAATATAAATCCATGATAATTTTATTATATTCTCCGAATTCTATAAGTACTAAAGAATAATGATAAAAACCAGAAGTATTAAAAACTGAAAATTTAAACCTCAGTGACTTAAAAATCACAAAATCGAACTCCACTGTATTACTTACGAACGTGTAGAATTTGCTGTTTTGGGCCGAAAAATTTTTGTAACATTGGGTTTCAAAAGTTCAAGGAATTAAAAAATGCGCCTGCTGTTATCATATTGTATATGGTAGAAAATTATAAAATTCCGAAGGAATAACATTTTTTTAAAAAACTCCTCAATTATATTTTTCTGCTCACGTCCCTGGGGAGAAGATGGTGGATTTATTGTAAGGATGTGTGAGGATTTCATGTTGGAAACTTAATGATTCAGGTGTTCATGGTGGAGCTGACACGTGGTTGGAACAGTCGATTGGGGTTCAGCTTGCAGCCTGATGGTCTTTGCACGGTCATTTCAGTTGTACATCCTGATAGCGTGGCTGCGAGGGATGGCAGGCTCAAGCAAGGCGATATTTTGATGATGGTAATTAATAAAAGTCACTTATTCCCAAATGATTTCCTTTTTTTTCACAGATATTAGGATATAATCTATTTATGTCCAATAGAAACAATTTATTAGATTAAGAAATTTGAAGAATCTAAATTCATAGTATCTACATGATAAAATTTTTCTCAATTAGAACGAATAAAAAAAAATAGGGTTGCAACTGTGGATTTGTCATTAAAAACCTTCCTCAAAACTTGAATGCAAGCACCTTTCGAATTGTTTTTTTTTTTTTTTTGTTCCAGGTCAACGACGAAAGTGTAGAACACATGCCATGCAGGCAAATAATCGACCTCTTGCGAAAAATTAGAGGCTCTATTGGAATTACCGTATTAAGAAAAAAAGAAATGCCGAAAAAAACGTGATATAAATCGAGGCGTTTAGAAATTGAAGCTTTTATCTGAAGAACTTACGAAACTACAGGAATGGATTTTACCAGTAATTTATCATGATTCCGATAAAATATTTCAGCAAATAAATTGTTTTAATTATAAAATCCCGAAACTGCACTTTTTTTCCTGGGTTATAGTATTTTATTTCAAAGTCAAATATATATCGACACTCCTAAATTATTCAAACTATAGTTATTTTAATAAAAAAAACCAATATTTCCCATCATTTATGACATTCATTTTTGCAAATTTCCACCATATACCGACGTGTAAAAAAAATTTATTTTTATTACGTAGAGCTTTACATGTATGTGACAATAGGAAATTCTTTTCAAAAAGCCGCATAGTCAAAATATTGTCACATCAGAAAAGTGCTCGATAGGACATTGAATATACTGTATAAAGTCGACTCTAACAATTCAAGCTGTTCGAATTGAATCGATCGAGTGCCTAGAACTAGATATAAGTCGAAGCATTTGAAAATGATGATCAAAATAGTCAATCAAAATATTGTAAATACTATTATATAGTCTCTGGATTCCACGTTCATCTTCAAAGGAAACATATTTTACAAAATACTTGATTTTTGATGAGTGGGGTTTAGACATATCGGAGAAAAACTATCGACTATTTGAATGGAAACGAATATAACTCGCACTTTCAGTAAATGAAAAGCAATTAAATGGAATTTAAGTAGAAGAGGAGTTTATTTAGTCAAACTAGTCGTTACATTTTTTAGGATCGTTTTTGGAAGATCATGTTTGAATTGGAACTTCACAAATGCTTTAAGTGCGAGCTGAGAAATCGTTGAAATTCTAGAGTGAGGTGTAAAAATTTATTACGAGTACTTAATCGTGACTCGGTTCCTGTGGAACGACTGATTAATTTTGTAATGAGAAGATAGTTGGTGTACCAATAACTATGATTCTCACGAGGAATTGTAGTATTTACTAAAACATTGAAATTCTTCATTGTGGTTTGTGCAATAATATTGAATGTGTAGTCAATAACACAATTTGTCTTTAGCCTTTTTTGATAAATAAATTTACAATAATAAAAGACACAAATACCGAACTTCATCCCCTTTATTATTAACTATTTCCAGATAAGGAAAATTATTGGTGGAACTTTTAAATACTAATATAATATAAGTATTTTAGAAATTAGTTTAATTACTCTTAAAGAAAGAAAAAATCTAATTTTTGCATCAAAATGAATTTTTCGTTCTGTCATGTCAGCTGCCTTGAAGAAGGAGCAATCTCATGAAAAAATATAAAATCGATCAACCTTTATTTTTCATAAAGCCAAATTTTTCATAATCCGATAAGTAGATTTTTTTTCGTTCTATTCCTCTAGTTTTTTTTCTTTCTTTTAATAACTCAATCCTTCAAATTCGCCACATTTAATTCACTTATCTCGATGAAAATTAAATTGTATGGAATAAAAAAAAAACTGAAAAATATAGCATTAATCTCCAAAAAATTATCAATTTTGAGAGTGATCTTGATGAGAATCACAGTTATTGAGTCGGAAAAAATGCGGCTAAAATAGTATAGAGAAGTAATCCACGATTCGTATTTCATGAATGTGATAATAATGTAGAGCGTTCAGTTAGTCCGTTAGAACTTGGAAGAATCTATCGAACGTTACGTGAAGCGAAGGCATGAGCTATTGCAAACGCGTATCTGATACCAAAGTCATGTGTATTTAATCGCTGGTGGCACTTTTTTCAAATTTTTGTTCGAGCGACGTTGATTATTGTTGAATTCGTCGAGTGCTGCATAATAAACTCAGGCGTTTCTATAAGTATTAAACTCGTTTTCACTTTCCTTGCCCTCCCTGTTTTTTCCCTAAAATCAGGCAGTTACAGTAAGTATATAATTTTAAAAAGACTGAGAATTAATTCTTGCACTTTCTTCCGTATATACTGTAAAAAGTACAATATAATTGTACCTTTTGCAATAATGTTGCAATTTCTACAATGTAATTGTCTTTTTTACATTAATATTGTAAAATTTGCAATATTTATTTTACTTATTACAATATTATACAGTAAAATCGCTATTAATGTACAAATTACAATATGTATGCCAGTTTTTACTGTACAATTTCGGAAAATGTAAAATCTTCGAATGCAAATTTTACTATACAAATTGTAATTTTTACCATACATGGCGAAAGAAATGAACTACATTATTTTTATCTAGCTTTTTCGAAAACTGTATCATATTACAATATGATGCACTAGAAACCTAAAAAGTATACAAAAATATTGCAAAAAGAACCTACACAGATCTGTATCCTAAAAAGGTTTAAGGAATTTTGAATAATCTGGATCAATAGGAATTACAATATGATATTGCAAAAAGTACAAGAAATATAGTAGAAAACGAAATATGCAGAGGAGTTTTTACAACAAAGTATATCTTAACTATAATATCATTTAACAATATGTACAATACGTTATTTCAAAAATTGATATATTTTCTAGCAAAAAATACAATATGTCAGAGTGATTCCCGTTTACTATACAGTATTGTAATAATTACTATTTTTTTTTCTCAGTGAAGGATAGTCAAAATATCTTAATTGTTCCTTATTTCAGTTGAACGTAAGGAATTATTGATAATTATCATTAGTTGAAGAAGATGAATTTTATCACGAATATTTTGATTATCATAAATCTCTTTATTCCGTGCAAAAATATGAAACGAAAGCCGCATATCACGTACACGTAAAATTATTATTGATAATTTTCGAATTTTTTAAGTGATTTTGAAAGAAATCTTGAAAAAGTATACAATGTTTGACAAGGAACCACGTTAAGCTACGCTTAAAAAAATATTTTTTTCCATTTTTTCTTAGTTCAAATTAAGACCCAGACATACTGAACTTAGTTTTTTTATGGAATCAATTAAAGAAATTACTATGGTAAAATTGAAACGAATTGATCGGGAAACTCAATTCTTTGAAAATCCCATGTGGGTCATTATTTAAAATTTCGGTTTGGTCGTCACTGACCAAATTACCGATTTCTCTCAAATTTTTTAAATAGTCACGTGAACTAGTTTTAAAACATACGTATTTTTTATTTTACGCCGAAAATTGGTTTTTATCGATAAATTCAGATTTTAGATTAGGCTGTCAAAATCAAAGTAACCTAACTTTTGTGGAAAACTTTATTTTTAATCCTTATTTTTCATCAGAAAATCTATTGATTTTAATAATTTTTGTATGAAAACGTTCGAAATTGTACAAAATTTATGAACAATGTATTGAAAATATTTCTTGTATCGTTGTTGAATTGTTATGAGCGTAGATGTAAAAAGTGTAAAAAATTTTTGAGAAAATAGATTTACTCATAAAAAATTTTTTATATTAAAAAAAGTTTTACTCTAAAAAATCATGATGAGTATAGCTGCATTAAATGTGATACACAAATTAAAAGTTTTTTATGGAAATCGTGAAAAATCACGTAGGAAGATAAAATGAATAAAAAAATGCGATTGCAACTAATTTTCCAAATTTTGTCTCACTTTTGTTATAAATATTCGTGTGTCTAAAACAATTTTTTTCCTCGATGATTTACAAATTACTTTACTCTGAAAACTAGAAATTCAGGTATATATTATAATAAAAAAGTTATTACTTCCGAAATAAGAGTATCAAAAAATGTTTAAGAATCAGTGATCACGCCAAAAAAAAAAAGATCAATCGTTTTTTATTAATGATTGTATGAATATGAACAAAGAAATGAATATACATAAGTATTCCTCTGCGTTGATTAAAATCAACCAAAAGTAATAAAATGATGTTGGATAGAAAGTCAAAAGCTGGTTGAGAAAGAAAAATATGACACGTTATTCATGACTATTACATTCAAAAAAATTATTTTTCGAAATCGCTTGAAAAAATATGTTACAAAAAATAAAATAGCATCCATTCTTTTGGAAAAATCGTTTTTTTTTCACTTTGCTCATACGTTTCTTCAGGAAAAAAAAAAAAAAAAAAAAAATACAGAAATCACAATGTTTAACATAACTGCACGTACTGCACTTATTTTGAGTTTAGTCATATTTTGAATGTACGTGGACATACAAAAGAAAGATAGACCGCGAAGAAAAATTTTTACCAAGAAATATAAATAATAAAAATAATTCAAGCAAGAAAAGAAAATGGCTTATTTGCAAGTTTAGTGATTCTTATCTCAAAATAGAATTCGAGCATTTCAACACCTTTGCAGTCATTACATATGAGAAGCCGCACTTTTCTAAATCAAATTCAAACTAAAATGATGAATACAAATTTAGTGCAAAAATAAGTTTGACGGAAACTAAACTGAAATTTGCAACTGCAAAACTCATTTATGTTAAATTTCTTTCAATTTGATTTTAGTAAATTATAGCTTTTCTAATGAAAATCATGAAATTAGTATATTCTACTGTATCCTATTGAAAATTTTTTTAACTTTTCCTTTATCAAGAGCGGGCTATGATCCACTCTTCTTTTCTCATGAAAAATATTATTTATTTGAAAATCTTCAAAAACGAAACATTTTATGTAAAAGAGCTACAAGTTTTAAAAGATTATTCGAGTGAAGAAATTCCCAATAATAATCGCTCTAAATCATTGAAACTCGTCTAGTGATTTTTCTCATATCATAATGAAGCGTCCGGTGTACGAAGGAAAATAATGAGAGTAATGAAAATAATTTTAAATTAATGAGAGTAATGTAAATAATTAAATCATCTTACACTTTTTTACTAATATCAACGTATTAAGATGAGAAGGTCAATGAAAAAAATTTGACTTGTTTGCAATATATCTGTATATATGTATATATATTTTTTTTAATTTTTGACATTACATCGCAAAGAAGGATTTTTTGTTGATGACACACCTGTTATCAACATAAAAAATCCTTTTATCTTGTATTTCATTCCTCGCATTATTCATTTTGTCTGACTAAATACGAGGTAGAAAGATGCATTTTTTGATACCCCATATACGTCACTTATCTTTACATAAATTTTCGTATTAACCCGAACCGAAATCTCGCACATTACGTGCTATAATGTAAAACATTGAAATCGCGTGTCACGGTATACACTAAATTTTATTGAGTATCTTTAAATTTCTTTTGTAGTTTTCGAGGAAATTCCAAAACAAAGAGAAGATGCTTTAGAAAAAGATCACGTTGGGTCGTGCATAAAACAACATTAATCTGCCATTTTTTCTCAGTTTGATTTAGTCTCGTGAATACTTAACTTGATTTATTGTTCATTATATTGGTGAAAAGAATGACAATGGTGAAGTTAATTTTTTTGTTCGGTGTGAACTTGTGTTTGTTTGTGAGTGTTTTTTTATTATATTGGACTTTAGCAAGAACTGATAATCAGAGTTAAAATGAATTTTGAATTGTCGTGTGTGAAATTAATTTTATAAATGATAATCGTCTTTGAATTGCATTTTCAAAGAATTTTCGAAACTTTTTTTGTTTCTAAAAATTGAATATTCATTGTTTTTTTATGAATATCATAATATATAGAAAATCTAAGGAATCCTTACTTGATACTATATCTCCAAATATTTATAAAGATTTCAGCTACTTTCTCGAAATCTTCAATATTTCTGGAAATTCCAAGCAAACTTTCCCGATTTTTTTAAACTTCTTGAACTTTTTGTAGTTTTTTTCAACTATTGCAAAAAAATTACGACATTCTGACAGTTGTAAATTTATTGCATTCATTTATTTCTATTTGTTTCAAAATTCTTCGATATTCTTATGTATTGGAAAATCTGTCACTGATATTCTGGATCTTAAATATTTTTGATAAATAATTATGAGCAGCAGAAATCTTTTTAGAAATATTTATGTTTAGATTTGAGTAATCTCAAACAATATTATTTCTAACAAAGGTTTATTAATTGTATTTCATTCCTGACTTGAAATTTGTTATTCTTGTTGATTAGGTATACAAATTTCGAAAAAATTACTTCGAATGTCTACCACTACTTTTTCTGCAATTCCTGAGAATCTAGTCATCAAAAAAAAGTCTTTTGTAGATTTTCGACAAAAACTTTTTTGAATAATTATAGGACTTTCATAATTAGTCTAATCTTTATCCCTTTATGGTAGAAGTCTAAAATATGAAAATCATCTAAACTTGGTTTTTAGGATAAAACATAAAAAAAATTTAAGTTGCTGTGTTATGACTAATGAAACATTTTGAATGATAAAAAATAGAATCCATTACTTTTATCAGTTTAACTGATTTGATGACTTATTAAAAATTTATTTTTCATAGGGAAATGGTATTTTTGCACAAAGTTATCTTCAACCTATGATGATGACTGAAATTCAGGATGAAACACAACCTGCCTTGGTAAGACTTATTGCAATTACAATCTGTTTTATTAATTTTCATTATACAGTGCACAATTCATATTTCTCTATCTTTCTCATGAATGTCGTGATGAATAATAAAAAATTACATATCATGTTGAACAAAAAAATTAAGATGATCCATTAAAATGAAACTGAAAAAGTGTGAAAGTTCAAATATTGTTTCAAAAATACAAAAATCATGATATCCTGAATAAACAAAGAATATAGAAGTTATAATATTCTATTTCCATGAATTGGATTATTTATTTCAGTTTAACGGATATAGTAGACATTATATAAAAATTATTTTTGAGGTAAACAAAATGAAAAATTTCGAATTTCATTTCAACTCATTTCAGTCATTTAAAAATCAAGTGAAACTTTCAAAAGCAATTGATTGTTGCTATTTAACATTCTAATTTGTTCAAAATAAAAATATTCAAGGGGGATGGATTGGGGGGCGAAAGGGTTAAAAACAAGAATCCAGAGGATTTGGTACCATCAGATATTCCTGACGAGGTAAGTAATGGATTGAAACTAATCAGCCAACTTTCGTTATAATGTGACGAGCAAGACCAAAATGAATGGACAAAACCAACGAAATAACATCTACATTATGAAAATATTTTAAGAACAACAAATTTTGAATCAAATTTGAAAACTGCATTAATGTATCTCTCATATGTTTTTCTTTAGTTCAATCTTTCTTTGTAAGTAAGGTAGGAAAAGCTTTTTTTACAAAGTCTTCATTGAATCAAAAAAGGTTGAAATTATTTACTATAAGGAATACTAGTGTCTGCGGTGTCAAATTTTAATCAAAGAGTTTGGTTTATATAGACTGTCCATAATCTTGAAATTGCAAAAAGAAATAAAAATTTTCCATATGTGTCTCATTTATAAAATTGTTATCATGTTTATAATTGGTAATCGCCTCATTTTGAAAAGAAATAGATGAAATGGTCGATAGAGAATTCGTAATAAATCTCATATAGATGAATCGTTATGAAAATTTATGTTGCTCAAATCTCCAAAACTACACAATAAATTATCGCCAACCATTATTCATAGATCCAATTTTCAATGACTTCAAAGAATCATACCAAAGTATCAATAAAAAAACCTTATAAGTAACAATTTATTTCAATTGAAAATTACCGTTCCATAATGAAAATTTTATACTATTCATTTCCTTTTCTTCAACGAAAAAGAAAACGGTTAAATGGTTCACAGTATCAAACATAAACCAAAAATACCAGACGATGTAAGCATTAAAAGTTACTAAACATATTTTAACCATTGATTGATTATATCTGCATTACATTTATGTACATGAATTGCGACTCAAATACCCATACTTTGAATGGCAAAAAAAACAAAATAAATTTTTGACAGCTTATACTAAAAGATTCAATTCCTAGTTACTTCAAAGTATAATTAAAAAATAATCTCAGTAAATCCGAACGAGTTATTTTAAACAACTTGTACTAATTAACAACTATTATTTTCAAATTCATATTTTTGAATCTTTATTTTCTTATCTTCAAGGGCAAAGGAAACGGTAAAATGGTAAACGGTATCAAAGATGGCGATAATATTTCTACACCAAGTATACCAGGCGTTGTAAGAATCAAAAATTACTTAATTTACCGATTTTCATCATACAATAATTAACAATGAATCGAATTATTTGTACGTGTATTTTCCCTTGAATATCTATTCCGAATCGCAAAAAAAACACGATAAATAATTGCTGGTGAATTTTCGAAGGTGCAATTTTCAATAATTACGAAATATTTAAAAATGAATAAACAAAGAAACAGAACTTGGTATCTTGAAAATCTAATATCAATTGACAATAATAGATTTAAATTGAAGTGTCAACATTGTAATATTCTTTATATGAAGGACGAAAAAATTGGTAAAACGGTTGAAAGTATCACAGGTGAACCGAAAATACCAGACGTTGTAGCATCAAATGTTAATAATATATTTCAACCATTTATAGTTACTTTCCTCATTACATTAATATCCATGAATTCTACGTCAAATACATATAATTCAAATAGCAAAAAAAACACAAAACTTTTCTTAAGGCGAATACTTAAAGATCCAATGCTTCATTATTCCGAAGTGTAAAAAGACATATTTAAAGAATCTGAACGAGTTATTTACAACATCTTGTATACATGAACAACTCTTGTTTTCAAATTTATATTTTCGAATCTTTATTTTTTTTTCTTTAAGGGCAAAGGAATCGCTGAAATGGTAGACAATATCAAAGATGAAGATAATATTACTACACCAAATATACCAGGCGTTGTAAGTATCAAAAATTACTTAATTTTCCGATTTTAATCATACGATAATTTACAATGAATTAAATTATTTGTACGTGTATTTTTCCTTGAATATATATTCTCAATGGCAAAAAAACACACGATATATAGTCGCTGGTGAATTTTTGAACGTGCGATTTTCAACAATCATGAAATATTTCCAAAATCAATAAACGAAGAGACAGAACTTTGTATCTTAAAAATCAAATACCAATTGACAATAATAGATTGACAGTTAAAATGTCAACATTTTAATCTTCTTTTGTTGAAGGACAAAAAAATCGGTGAAACGGTTGACAGTATCACAAGTGAACCGAAAATACCAGACGTTGTAAGCATCAAATGTTACCTAACATATTACAACCATTTATTGTTACTTTCCTTATTACATTTATATCCATGAATTCTACGTTAAATACATATAATTCAAATAGCAGAAAAAAACAATACTTTTTTGATGGCGAATACTCAAAGATCCAATGCTTCATTACTTCGAAGTGTAATAAAAAAATATTCTTAAAGAATCTTAACGAGTTATTTACAACATCTTGTATACATGAACAACTCTTGTTTTCAAATTTATATTTTCGAATCTTTATTTTTTTTCTTTAAGGGCAAAGGAATCGGTGAAATAGTAGACAGTATCAAAGATGGAGATAATATTACTACACCAAATATACCAGGCGTTGTAAGTATCAAAAATTACTTAATTTACCGATTTTAATCATACGATAATTTACGATAAATTGAATTATTTGTTCGTGTATTTTTCTATGAATATGTATTCTGAATCGCAGAAAAAAAACACGATAAATAATCGCTGGTGAATTTTTGAAGGTGCAATTTTCAATAATTATAAAATATTCCAAAAATGAATAAACGAAGAAACAGAACTTGGTATCTTAGAAATCTTGTATCAATTGACAATAATAGATTGATAGTTGAAATGTCAACATTGTAATGTTCTTTTTTTGAAGGACGAAAAAATTGGTAAAACGGTTGACATTATCACGGGTGAACCAAAAATACCAGTCGTTGTAAGCATCAAATGTTACTTAATATATTTCAACCATTCATTGTTACTTTCCACATTACATTAATATCCACGAATTCTACGGCAAATACATATAATTCAATTAGCAAAAAAAACACAAAACTTTTTTTTAGGCGAATACTTAAAGATCCAATGCTTCATTACTTCAAAGTGTATCAGAAAATATTCTTTAAGAATCTGAATGAGTTATTTACAACATCTCGTATTAATTAACAACTATTGTTTCCAAATTTATTTTTTCGAATCTTTATTTTCTTCTCTTCAAGGGCGAAGGAATCGGTAAAATGGTAGACGGTATCAAAGATAAAAAAAAAAAAAGGTAAAAAGAGATAATATTACTACACCAAATATACCAGGCGTTGTAAATATCAAAAATTACTGAATTCACCGATTTTAATCATACGATAATTTACAATAAATTGTGAGGGCTTGTTTCAATAATGGATAACACCGCACATAACTTTAAATATTATTTATTACAAGTGCACTCAACCTTTTATAAAGTCTCGCTTTTCACTCTACCACACCTCCGCTCACACTACTCTCTCCTTTCACGCAACCTTGGTCCTTAAACCACGAAACAGTGGCGCCCTCAGCCTAAGGGCGCGCATTGGTTAAAAATCTATCTTACACTTTGGCTTATCCTGACTATAGTTTGCCCTCGAACCTATCCGCTAGTCGAAAACAACCTAAATTTAAAGTGTCTTTCAATTACAACAGAGAAAAAAAAATCGCCGTGAAAAAGAGAAAATAGAACTACAGTTATAAAATAGCGACGTTCTTTCTAAGCGTTTGCCACCGCTCTGTGCCACAACCTCATGTTTGCTGCCTCCCAAACACTCTCATACTTTCTCTGTGCTATTTGACACCCAGATATATCCGCTATGACATACCTATTGTTCCTCAGTGCCTTATTGACCTGATAAGGACCTTTGAATCGCGGTTTGAGTTTTGGTAAAATTCCCGTCGTACAATCAAAGTTCTTGATCATCACAAAATCACCTATTTCGTACTGATACGCCAATTTTCGCTTCCTATTCGCAATTCTTTTCGATTCTAACTGATTCTTTACAATTCTCCTGCTCGCTTCGGCCCGCATACTATCTAAACATTGAGATTCGCAATTTATTCCGTCCGCGATAAACTCGGCAATATTATCATAAACCTTCCCGCGTTGACGTACACCGAACAGTAACACACTCGGGCATTCCCCTGTCAACTAATGCGGCAAATTATTAATCGAATACTCCACATCTTTCAACGTCTTCGTCCACAATCTCCCGATTTCCACGTCAGACAGTTTCCCTAACATCGGTGCCAATGTCCTGTTCACTCTCTCAACTTGCCCGTTTGCCTGTGGTGACTCGGTCGCGACCTTAACATGCCTGATCTCAAAATCATCCGTGAATTCCGCGAATTCCCCCGAGTCGAAACAAGTCCCCTTATCCGAAATCAAAATCCTAGGCTTACTATAAACCACAAAATAATCACGCAGAACATCAATCGCCTCTTTGGACGTCGTCGACTTCGTCGCCACTAACTTGGTAAATTTAGTTAATCCATCGACAATCACGAGGATGTGTTTCCTGCTAGCTACACGAACATCAGAAACTGTAGTGTCGTCAACATGAATAACCTCGAAAGGCCTATCGCCCTTCGGTATGCTGTTGACCAGACCTTCGGTCTTCCCCGACGCAGGGTTGAATGCTCTACATTTCAAACAACTTCGCACATGATCCGAAACCTTTCTACGCAAATGAGGAAACTAGTATGTCCTCCTGATGATGCCGATGACCTTTTCTGTCCCCATATGACCCAGTTCGTCGTGATATTTAAATAGAACATGCTTCTCCATTTCCGCCGGTACATAGAACAACAATCTGTCGTCCATTTTCCTATACACTACATCATTCCGCATCTCATAAAACTTGCTCTCCGATTTCTCGAGCTCGCACTTGATCGAAATTATCCCCGGATCGACGTTTTGCGCAATTCTGAGATTCGTCTCAAAAGGGTTGTCCTCGACAATGGCAACAAAATCGCAACGACTCAAACTATCCACGTGACTCATTCGCGCCCCGATCCTTTGCTCCGTCGTGTAATCGTAACTCTGCAACTCGGGAACCCAACGCGCTATCCTCGGATTGATCTCGTGCTTTTTCAAAGCCAATGCCAGAGAATTGCAATCCGTCACAATTTTAAAACGAATCCCAAATAAATATACTCTAAACCTCTTCAACGCGTATATAATCGCAAGCATCTCTAACTCAAAACTGTGGTATTTGCTCTCAGCATCCGACGTGCGCTTCGAAAAATAAAACACCGGATGCATCTTGAGATCCTTGCCACGTTGCATGAGAATAGCACCAAATCCCCGTGCACTCGCATCGCAATGAAGCTCAGTCTCAGCCCGAGGATCGTAAATAACAAGGATGGGGGCATTCACTAAAGCGTCCCTCAACTCATTAAAAACATCAATCTGTCGTGTCCCAAATTCAAATCTAACCCCTTTCCTCAGCAAATCGTACAGTGGCCTAGCAATGACTGAGAATGACTCGATGAATTTCCTGAAGTATGACACCAAACCAGTGAAACTCTGAACCCCTTTAGTATCCCTGGGCATTGGAAAATCAATCACTGACTTGATCCCGCGATCTGTCGGAGCAATCCCCCCCTCTGAAATCTTGTAGCCCAAATAATCTATCTCATCGAGAAAAAACCTGCACTTAGAAAGCTGCAATTTGAGTCCATTCTCAGCCACCACTTTAAAAACCCTCCTAAGAACGTAAACATGGTGCTGGATCGTCCCCGTTGGGACCAAAATTTCATCCATAAATACGCTGACGTCACCTGATCCAATCAAATCCCTAAACGCGGTATTAACAAATCTCTGAAAATGCTGAGGGCCAACCTTAAGCCCAAATGGCATCTTAACAAATTCAAACTGCCCGAACGGCGTGACAAATGACGTGTACTTAATCGAGTCTTCACCCATGTCAATGTGATAAAAACCATCTTTCAAGTCAAGTGACGAAAAATACTTTTTATCCCTCAAAATATCAATCTGATCCTCAATCAGTGGCAAAGGATAATGATCTGACTCCAACTTCCGATTCAAAACGCGATAATCGACGCACATGCGCGTTCTCCCGTTCTTTTTCTTGACAAGGACGACTGGGGATGAAAACTCGGATTCACTCGGCCTTATTATGCCACGTGCCAATAAATCATCGATAATCCCCTTAAAATCATCTCTCTCAGCAAAAGACAACCGTCGTGGCGAAAAATGGAACACTTTGTCGTCTTTCAATCTCAAGTTCAGCTCAATTCGTATCTTTGGATACTCAGATTTCCCTGAATCGATATAAATCTCCTCAAAAGAAGAGGCTATCTGTTCCCGAGTCCCAGCTGGACATCCACTACCGAATTGTAAATCGTACCCGGAATTCAACTGCTGAACATCAATTTGCATGATCTGACTCAAGTGATCATCAATGACCGACAACTTGTCCGATCTTTCCAACGACCCCTTGTCTTCACTGAACCTCAAAATCCTTAATCTAAACCTTTTGAACGCGTCCCGACCCAAAACAACAGATGACGTCATCGTATCATTAGGAACGATGAATAATTCAATCTCCAGTGACTGACCATTCAATGTACACAAAGCCTTGGTTTTCCCCAAGATCTCCAACTGTGAACCATTGACGCCATGGTAATTCGAATGAAAACCATCAGTAGGCAAAACAAAATCCGCGTTCACGAACTTGGACTTAATAAAACAAATCGGTCTCCCAGAGTCAAGGAGAGCCACTAAACGGACCTCGAAGGTTTCATCCGAATTACCAAAATCAAAAGTCACCTTTGGAAAAAAACGCCCATCCTCGACAGTGGCCAACTCAATATTCGTAATCTCTGACCTACCTGACTTCCTTCTCTCCGGGCAATCCTTAAATGCGTGACCCATTGATGCGCAATGGAAACACGAACTCTTGGGCCTCTTTTCTTTCCCGCATCCCGAAGCAACATGCCCATACAAATTGCAATTATAGCACCTGACTCTACTCCTATCGTAATTCCCCGGAAGAGAAGGAGGCCTTTCCCTCCCTGGTCCCTTATCTAGACCCCCGGATCCTGATCTAATCTTACCCTGACTGGCCCCTTTGAAATTGACTTGATCATCAATCACTAATGGTTTCCTGCTCGGTGAGATCCTTTCAAAAGCCTCCAAAAGTTCCTCCTTTGTCTCGAATCGTTGCATTCTCGCCTGATCTTTCAATGAATCATCCGGGATTCCATCAATTATATAATCGACCATATCAGACCCATCTATCTTGGCCCTGTTCCCTAAAATAACCTTCTCGAATACATATTCACTAAAAAGCTCGTTTCTCGACCAAACACGATTCTCGAATTTTCTGCGTAACTGAATCCTACTCGTGCCCGGGCAAAACATTTTCCTAATTTCCTGAACTAAAACATCAATACCCATGGTCAAATGTTCGGGACGCGAATGAAGCCACGATGCCGCCTTCCCTTTCAGCTTGCTACTAACAATAATCCGCGCCACGTCATCGCTAAAATCATACGAGTCCCTAATCAATCGCAACTGCTGAGACCAACTATGAAAATCTTCGCCATTCCCATCAAAAACACTAAGTAACTCCCCGATCGCATTAACAATCACTTGTCGCGCGACCTCAACTCTCGGACTCACATTAAGTGCCTGACTCACCGATGACAAACGACGGTTCACCTGTTCCAAGGGCAGGTTAGGTGCTGTACTTCTCGCTGGAGTCAATGACGTATCAAGCGCCACCTGCCTTGTTTCAGTGTTGAGAGGATGCCGCGCCATAGTGGTGAATTGGAGCAATAGTGCTGCCAAAGTTTCCTGCATCTGCCGCATTTGTTCCCGCATCTCGTCCCGTGTCTCGTCCCGTCCGCCATTTTCCAAAAGTCTCAATTCTTCGACGCCATCTTGGGACCGTACTTCCTGATCTTCCAATTATTTCTTTGTCCAGCTACCATCCGAGTCCAATTCCTCGAGTCTCAAAAAGAGTTCAATTTTGTATCCAGAAATGCTAGCTCCTATTTGTTCGAGCACTTTTTTCAGATCACTCACTTTCCAATTGGTAGCCATCTTAGACACCGCGTGTTCACTTAAAATGTCGGAATTTCGAAACCACAAACCGCGCTTTAGAACTGAAAGCCGTCTCCGTGGTATTCTTTTCAATAATCCACCGAATTTTGGATTATGGAAATCGATAATTCTGCTCTTACTGATCGCCGCGAACTAACTAATTGCCGCGCACGAACTTCAATCTCGATTCAAAAATTACACTGACTGGGAGTGAGTTGCGGGAGAGTTTTTCCTTCTTTTTTTGTGAGGACCGATATTTCACACGCGTTTATCCCGCTTCTGAGCTGTAAGGGCTTGTTTCACTAATAGATAACACGACACATAACTTTAAATACCATTCATTACAAGTACACTCAACCTTATATAAGGTCTCGCTCCTCACTCTACCACACCTCCGCACACACGACTCTCTCCTTTCACGCAACCTTGGTCCTCAAACCACGCAACAGTGGCGCCCTCAACCTAAGGGCGCGCATTGGTTAAAAATCTACCTTACAATATTGAATTATTTGTACGTGTATTTTTCTTTGAATACATATTCCGAATCGCAACAAAAAACACGATAAATAATCGCTGGTGAATTGTTGAAGGTGCAATTTTCAATAATAACGGAATATTTTCAAAATGAATAAACGAAGAAACAGAACTTTGTATCTTCAAAATCAAATACCAATTGACAATAATAGATTGACAGTTCAAATGTCAACATTTTAATCTTCTTTTGTTGAAGGACAAAAAAATCGGTGAAACGGTTGACAGTATCACAGGTGAACCGAAAATACCAGACGTTGTAAGCATCAAATGTTACCTAACATATTACAACCATTTATTGTTACTTTCCTTTTTACATTTATATCCATGAATTCTACGTCGAATACATATAATTTAAATAGCAGAAAAAAACAATACTTTTTTGACGGCGAATACTCAAAGATCCAATGCTTCATTACTTCGAAGTGTAATAAAAAAATATTCTTAAAGAATCTTAACGAGTTAGTTACAACATCTTGTATACATGAACAACTCTTGTTTTCAAATTTATATTTTCGAATCGTTACTTTTTTTTTCTTAAAGGGCAAAGGAATCGGTGAAATGGTAGACAATATCGAAGATGGAGATAATATTACTACACCAAATATACCAGGCGTTGTAAGTATCAAAAATTACTGAATTTACCAATTTTAATCATAGGATAATTTACAATAAATTGAATTAATTGTACGTGTATTTTCCCTTAAATATATATTCCGAATCGCAAAAACAACACGATAGATATTCGCTGGTGAATCTATGAAAGTGCAATTTTCAATAATTACGAAATATTCTAAAAATAAATAGACGTAAAAACAGAACTTGGTATCTTAAAAATCAAATACCAATTGACAATAATAGATTGATAGTTCAATTGTCAACATTTTAATCTTCTTTTGTTGAAGGACAAAATAATCGGTGAAACGGTTGACAGTATCACAGGTGAACCGAAAATACCAGACGTTGTAAGCATCAAATGTTACCTAACATATTACAACCATTTATTGTTACTTTCCTTATTACATTTAAATCCATGAATTCTACGTCGAATACAAATAATTCAAATAGCAGAAAAAAACAATACTTTTTTGACGGCGAATACTCAAAGATCCAATGCTTCATTACTTCGAAGTGTAATAAAAAAATATTCTTAAAGAATCTTAACGAGTTAGTTACAACATCTTGTATACATGAACAACTCTTGTTTTCAAATTTATATTTTGGAATCATTACTTTTTTTTTCTTAAAGGGCAAAGGAATCGGTGAAATGGTAGACAATATCGAAGATGGAGATAATATTACTACACCAAATATACCAGGCGTTGTAAGTATCAAAAATTACTGAATTTACCAATTTTAATCATAGGATAATTTACAATAAATTGAATTAATTGTACGTGTATTTTCCCTTAAATATATATTCCGAATCGCAAAAACAACACGATAGATATTCGCTGGTGAATCTATGAAAGTGCAATTTTCAATAATTACGAAATATTCTAAAAATAAATAGACGTAAAAACAGAACTTGGTATCTTAAAAATCAAATACCAATTGACAATAATAGATTGATAGTTCAATTGTCAACATTTTAATCTTCTTTTGTTGAAGGACAAAATAATCGGTGAAACGGTTGACAGTATCACAGGTGAACCGAAAATACCAGACGTTGTAAGCATCAAATGTTACCTAACATATTACAACCATTTATTGTTACTTTCCTTATTACATTTAAATCCATGAATTCTACGTCGAATACAAATAATTCAAATAGCAGAAAAAAACAATACTTTTTTGACGGCGAATACTCAAAGATCCAATGCTTCATTACTTCGAAGTGTAATAAAAAAATATTCTTAAAGAATCTTAACGAGTTAGTTACAACATCTTGTATACATGAACAACTCTTGTTTTCAAATTTATATTTTGGAATCGTTACTTTTTTTTTCTTAAAGGGCAAAGGAATCGGTGAAATGGTAGACAATATCGAAGATGGAGATAATATTACTACACCAAATATACCAGGCGTTGTAAGTATCAAAAATTACTGAATTTACCAATTTTAATCATAGGATAATTTACAATAAATTGAATTATTTGTACGTGTATTTTTCTTCGAATATATATTCCGAATCGCAACAAAAAACACGATAAATAATCGCTGGTGAATTGTTGAAGGTGCAATTTTCAATAATAACGAAATATTTTCAAAATTAATAAACGAAGAAACAGAACTTTGTATCTTCAAAATCAAATACCAATTGACAATAATAGATTGACAGTTCAAATGTCAACATTTTAATCTTCTTTTGTTGAAGGACAAAAAAATCGGTGAAACGGTTGACAGTATCACAAGTGAACCGAAAATACCAGACGTTGTAAGCATCAAATGTTACCTAACATATTACAACCATTTATTGTTACTTTCCTTATTACATTTAAATCCATGAATTCTACGTCGAATACAAATAATTCAAATAGCAGAATAAAACAATACTTTTTTGACGGCGAATACTCAAAGATCCAATGCTTCATTACTTCGAAGTGTAATAAAAAAATATTCTTAAAGAATCTTAACGAGTTAGTTACAACATCTTGTATACATGAACAACTCTTGTTTTCAAATTTATATTTTCGAATCGTTACTTTTTTTTTCTTAAAGGGCAAAGGAATCGGTGAAATGGTAGACCATATCGAAGATGGAGATAATATTACTACACCAAATATACCAGGCGTTGTAAGTATCAAAAATTACTGAATTTACCAATTTTAATCATAGGATAATTTACAATAAATTGAATTAATTGTACGTGTATTTTCCCTTAAATATATATTCTGAATCGCAAAAACAACACGATAGATATTCGCTGGTGAATCTATGAAAGTGCAATTTTCAATAATTACGAAATATTCTAAAAATAAATAGACGTAAAAACGGAACTTGGTATCTTAAAAATCAAATACCAATTGACAATAATAGATTGATAGTTCAATTGTCAACATTTTAATCTTCTTTTGTTGAAGGACAAAAAAATCGGTGAAACGGTTGACAGTATCACAGGTGAACCGAAAATACCAGACGTTGTAAGCATCAAATGTTACCTAACATATTACAACCATTTATTGTTACTTTCCTTATTACATTTATATCCATGAATTCTACGTCGAATAAAAATAATTCAAATAGCAGAAAAAAACAATACTTTTTTGACGGCGAATACTCAAAGATCCAATGCTTCATTACTTCGAAGTGTAATAAAAAAATATTCTTAAAGAATCTTAACGAGTTAGTTACAACATCTTGTATACATGAACAACTCTTGTTTTCAAATTTATATTTTCGAATCGTTACTTTTTTTTTCTTAAAGGGCAAAGGAATCGGTGAAATGGTAGACAATATCGAAGATGGAGATAATATTACTACACCAAATATACCAGGCGTTGTAAGTATCAAAAATTACTGAATTTACCAATTTTAATCATAGGATAATTTACAATAAATTGAATTATTTGTACGTGTATTTTTCTTCGAATATATATTCCGAATCGCAACAAAAAACACGATAAATAATCGCTGGTGAATTGTTGAAGGTGCAATTTTCAATAATAACGAAATATTTTCAAAATTAATAAACGAAGAAACAGAACTTTGTATCTTCAAAATTAAATACCAATTGACAATAATAGATTGATAGTTCAATTGTCAACATTTTAATCTTCTTTTGTTGAAGGACAAAAAAATCGGTGAAACGGTTGACAGTATCACAGGTGAACCGAAAATACCAGACGTTGTAAGCATCAAATGTTACTTAACATATTACAACCATTTATTGTTACTTTCCTTTTTACATTTATATCCATGAATTCTACGTTAAATACATATAATTCAAATAGCAGAAAAAAATAATACTTTTTTGACGGCGAATACTCAAAGATCCAATGCTTCATTACTTCGAAGTGTAATAAAAAAATATTCTTAAAGAATCTTAACGAGTTAGTTACAACATCTTGTATACATGAACAACTCTTGTTTTCAAATTTATATTTTCGAATCGTTACTTTTTTTTTCTTAAAGGGCAAAGGAATCGGTGAAATGGTAGACAATATCGAAGATGGAGATAATATTACTACACCAAATATACCAGGCGTTGTAAGTATCAAAAATTACTGAATTTACCAATTTTAATCATAGGATAATTTACAATAAATTGAATTAATTGTACGTGTATTTTCCCTTAAATATATATTCTGAATCGCAAAAACAACACGATAGATATTCGCTGGTGAATCTATGAAAGTGCAATTTTCAATAATTACGAAATATTCTAAAAATAAATAGACGTAAAAACGGAACTTGGTATCTTAAAAATCAAATACCAATTGACAATAATAGATTGATAGTTCAATTGTCAACATTTTAATCTTCTTTTGTTGAAGGACAAAATAATCGGTGAAACGGTTGACAGTATCACAGGTGAACCGAAAATACCAGACGTTGTAAGCAACAAATGTTACCTAACATATTACAACCATTTATTGTTACTTTCCTTATTACATTTATATCCATGAATTCTACGTCGAATACAAATAATTCAAATAGCAGAAAAAAACAATACTTTTTTGACGGCGAATACTCAAAGATCCAATGCTTCATTACTTCGAAGTGTAATAAAAAAATATTCTTAAAGAATCTTAACGAGTTAGTTACAACATCTTGTATACATGAACAACTCTTGTTTTCAAATTTATATTTTCGAATCGTTACTTTTTTTTTCTTAAAGGGCAAAGGAATCGGTGAAATGGTAGACAATATCGAAGATGGAGATAATATTACTACACCAAATATACCAGGCGATGTAAGTATCAAAAATTACTGAATTCACCGATTTTAATCATACGATAATTTACAATAAATTAAATTAATTGTACGTGTATTTTTCTTTGAATATATATTCCGAATCGCAATAAAAAACACGATAAATAATTGCTGGTGAATTTTTGGAGGTGCAATTTTCAATAATAAGGAAATATTTTCAAAATGAATAAACGAAGAAACAGAACTTTGTATCTTCAAAATTAAATACCAATTGACAATAATAGATTGATAGTTCAAATGTCAACATTTTAATCTTCTTTTGTTGAAGGACAAAAAAATCGGTGAAACGGTTGACAGTATCACAAGTGAACCGAAAATACCAGACGTTGTAAGCATCAAATGTTACTTAACATATTACAACCATTTATTGTTACTTTCCTTTTTACATTTATATCCATGAATTCTACGTTAAATACATATAATTCAAATAGCAGAAAAAAACAATACTTTTTTGACGGCGATTACTCAAAGATCCAATGCTTCATTACTTCGAAGTGTAATAAAAAAATATTCTTAAAGAATCTTAACGAGTTAGTTACAACATCTTGTATACATGAACAACTCTTGTTTTCAAATTTATAATCTCGAATCTTTACTTTTTTTTTCTTAAAGGGCAAAGGAATCGGTGAAATGGTAGACAATATCAAAGATGGAGATAATATTACTACACCAAATATAGCAGGCGTTGTAAGTATCAAAAATTACTGAATTCACCGATTTTAATCATACGATAATTTACAATAAATTAAATTAATTGTACGTGTATTTTTCTTTGAATATATATTCCGAATCGCAATAAAAAACACGATAAATAATTGCTGGTAAATTTTTGGAGGTGCAATTTTCAATAATAAGGAAATATTTTCAAAATGAATAAACGAAGAAACAGAACTTTGTATCTTTAAAATTAAATACCAATTGACAATAATAGATTGATAGTTCAAATGTCAACATTTTAATCTTCTTTTGTTGAAGGACAAAAAAATCGGTGAAACGGTTGACAGTATCACAAGTGAACCGAAAATACCAGACGTTGTAAGCATCAAATGTTACCTAACATATTACAACCATTTATTGTTACTTTCCTTTTTACATTTATATCCATGAATTCTACGTTAAATACATATAATTCAAATAGCAGAAAAAAATAATACTTTTTTGACGGCGAATACTCAAAGATCCAATGCTTCATTACTTCGAAGTGTAATAAAAAAATATTCTTAAAGAATCTTAACGAGTTAGTTACAACATCTTGTATACATGAACAACTCTTGTTTTCAAATTTATATTTTCGAATCGTTACTTTTTTTTTCTTAAAGGGCAAAGGAATCGGTGAAATGGTAGACAATATCGAAGATGGAGATAATATTACTACACCAAATATACCAGGCGTTGTAAGTATCAAAATTAACTGAATTTACCAATTCTAATCATAGGATAATTTACAATAAATTGAATTAATGTACGTGTATTTTCCCTTAAATATATATTCCGAATCGCAAAAACAACACGATAGATATTCGCTGGTGAATCTATGAAAGTGCAATTTTCAATAATTACGAAATATTCTAAAAATAAATAGACGTAAAAACAGAACTTGGTATTTTAAAAATCAAATACCAATTGACAATAATAGATTGACAGTTAAAATGTCAACATTTTAATCTTCTTTTGTTGAAGGACAAAAAAATCGGTGAAACGGTTGACAGTATCACAAGTGAACCGAAAATACCAGACGTTGTAAGCATCAAATGTTACCTAACATATTACAACCATTTATTGTTACTTTCCTTATTACATTTATATCCATGAATTCTACGTCGAATACTTATAATTCAAATAGCAGAAAAAAACAATACTTTTTTGACGGCGAGTACTCAAAGATCCAATGCTTCATTACTTCGAAGTGTAATAAAAAAATATTCTTAAAGAATCTTAACGAGTTAGTTACAACATCTTGTATACATGAACAACTCTTGTTTTCAAATTTATATTTTCGAATCGTTACTTTTTTTTTCTTAAAGGGCAAAGGAATCGGTGAAATGGTAGACAATATCGAAGACGGAGATAATATTACTACACCAAATATACCAGGCGTTGTAAGTATCAAAATTAACTGAATTTACCAATTCTAATCATAGGGTAATTTACAATAAATTGAATTAATTGTACGTGTATTTTCCCTTAAATATATATTCCGAATCGCAAAAACAACACGATAGATATTCGCTGGTGAATCTATGAAAGTGCAATTTTCAATAATTACGAAATATTCTAAAAATAAATAGACGTAAAAACAGAACTTGGTATTTTAAAAATCAAATACCAATTGACAATAATAGATTGACAGTTAAAATGTCAACATTTTAATCTTCTTTTGTTGAAGGACAAAAAAATCGGTGAAATGGTTGACAGTATCACAGGTGAACCGAAAATACCAGACGTTGTAAGCATCAAATGTTACCTAACATATTACAACCATTTATTGTTACTTTCCTTTTTACATTTATATCCATGAATTCTACGTTAAATACATATAATTCAAATAGCAGAAAAAAATAATACTTTTTTGACGGCGAGTACTCAAAGATCCAATGCTTCATTACTTCGAAGTGTAATAAAAAAATATTCTTAAAGAATCTTAACGAGTTAGTTACAACATCTTGTATACATGAACAACTCTTGTTTTCAAATTTATAATCTCGAATCTTTACTTTTTTTTTCTTAAAGGGCAAAGGAATCGGTGAAATGGTAGACAATATCGAAGACGGAGATAATATTACTACACCAAATATACCAGGCGTTGTAAGTATCAAAATTAACTGAATTTACCAATTCTAATCATAGGATAATTTACAATAAATTGAATTAATTGTACGTGTATTTTCCCTTAAATATATATTCCGAATCGCAAAAACAACACGATAGATATTCGCTGGTGAATCTATGAAAGTGCAATTCTCAATAATTACGAAATATTCTAAAAATAAATAGACGTAAAAACAGAACTTGGTATTTTAAAAATCAAATACCAATTGACAATAATAGATTGACAGTTAAAATGTCAACATTTTAATCTTCTTTTGTTGAAGGACAAAAAAATCGGTGAAACGGTTGACAGTATCACAGGTGAACCGAAAATACCAGACGTTGTAAGCATCAAATGTTACCTAACATATTACAACCATTTATTGTTACTTTCCTTTTTACATTTATATCCATGAATTCTACGTTAAATACATATAATTCAAAT
This sequence comes from Platygaster robiniae, assembly GCA_028476575.1. Classification (NCBI taxonomy): domain Eukaryota; kingdom Metazoa; phylum Arthropoda; class Insecta; order Hymenoptera; family Platygastridae; genus Platygaster; species Platygaster robiniae. Next base: position 3,176,196 of record CM052022.1, read on the forward strand.
AGCAGAAAAAGAAAATACTTTTTTGACGGCGAATACTCAAAGATCCAATGCTTCATTACTTCGAAGCGTAATAAAAAAATATTCTTAAAGAATCTTAACGAGTTAGTTACAACATCTTGTATACATGAACAACTCTTGTTTTCAAATTTATATTTTCGAATCTTTACTTTTTTTTTCTTAAAGGGCAAAGGAATCGGTGAAATGGTAGACAATATCAAAGATGGAGATAATATTACTACACCAAATATAGCAGGCGTTGTAAGTATCAAAAATTACTGAATTTACCGATTTTAATCATACGATAATTTACAATAAATTGAATTAATTGTACGTGTATTTTTCTTTGAATATATATTCCGAATCGCAATAAAAAACACGATAAATAATTGCTGGTGAATTTTTGGAGGTGCAATTTTCAATAATAAGGAAATATTTTCAAAATGAATAAACGAAGAAACAGAACTTTGTATCTTCAAAATTAAATACCAATTGACAATAATAGATTGATAGTTCAAATGTCAACATTTTAATCTTCTTTTGTTGAAGGACAAAATAATCGGTGAAACGGTTGACAGTATCACAGGTGAACCGAAAATACCAGACGTTGTAAGCAACAAATGTTACCTAACATATTACAACCATTTATTGTTACTTTCCTTTTTACATTTATATCCATGAATTCTACGTTAAATACATATAATTCAAATAGCAGAAAAAAATAATACTTTTTTGACGGCGAGTACTCAAAGATCCAATGCTTCATTACTTCGAAGTGTAATAAAAAAATATTCTTAAAGAATCTTAACGAGTTAGTTACAACATCTTGTATACATGAACAACTCTTGTTTTCAAATTTATAATCTCGAATCTTTACTTTTTTTTTCTTAAAGGGCAAAGGAATCGGTGAAATGGTAGACAATATCAAAGATGGAGATAATATTACTACACCAAATATAGCAGGCGTTGTAAGTATCAAAAATTACTGAATTTACCGATTTTAATCATACGATAATTTACAATAAATTGAATTAATTGTACGTGTATTTTTCTTTGAATATATATTCCGAATCGCAATAAAAAGCACGATAAATAATTGCTGGTGAATTTTTGGAGGTGCAATTTTCAATAATAAGGAAATATTTTCAAAATGAATAAACGAAGAAACAGAACTTTGTATCTTTAAAATTAAATACCAATTGACAATAATAGATTGATAGTTCAAATGTCAACATTTTAATCTTCTTTTGTTGAAGGACAAAATAATCGGTGAAACGGTTGACAGTATCACAGGTGAACCGAAAATACCAGACGTTGTAAGCAACAAATGTTACCTAACATATTACAACCATTTATTGTTACTTTCCTTTTTACATTTATATCCATGAATTCTACGGTAAATACATATAATTCAAATAGCAGAAAAAAATAATACTTTTTTGACGGCGAGTACTCAAAGATCCAATGCTTCATTACTTCGAAGTGTAATAAAAAAATATTCTTAAAGAATCTTAACGAGTTAGTTACAACATCTTGTATACATGAACAACTCTTGTTTTCAAATTTATAATCTCGAATCTTTACTTTTTTTTTCTTAAAGGGCAAAGGAATCGGTGAAATGGTAGACAATATCAAAGATGGAGATAATATTACTACACCAAATATAGCAGGCGTTGTAAGTATCAAAAATTACTGAATTTACCGATTTTAATCATACGATAATTTACAATAAATTGAATTAATTGTACGTGTATTTTTCTTTGAATATATATTCCGAATCGCAATAAAAAGCACGATAAATAATTGCTGGTGAATTTTTGGAGGTGCAATTTTCAATAATAAGGAAATATTTTCAAAATGAATAAACGAAGAAACAGAACTTTGTATCTTTAAAATTAAATACCAATTGACAATAATAGATTGATAGTTCAAATGTCAACATTTTAATCTTCTTTTGTTGAAGGACAAAATAATCGGTGAAACGGTTGACAGTATCACAGGTGAACCGAAAATACCAGACGTTGTAAGCAACAAATGTTACCTAACATATTACAACCATTTATTGTTACTTTCCTTTTTACATTTATATCCATGAATTCTACGTTAAATACATATAATTCAAATAGCAGAAAAAAATAATACTTTTTTGACGGCGAGTACTCAAAGATCCAATGCTTCATTACTTCGAAGTGTAATAAAAAAATATTCTTAAAGAATCTTAACGAGTTAGTTACAACATCTTGTATACATGAACAACTCTTGTTTTCAAATTTATAATCTCGAATCTTTACTTTTTTTTTCTTAAAGGGCAAAGGAATCGGTGAAATGGTAGACAATATCAAAGATGGAGATAATATTACTACACCAAATATAGCAGGCGTTGTAAGTATCAAAAATTACTGAATTTACCGATTTTAATCATACGATAATTTACAATAAATTGAATTAATTGTACGTGTATTTTTCTTTGAATATATATTCCGAATCGCAATAAAAAGCACGATAAATAATTGCTGGTGAATTTTTGGAGGTGCAATTTTCAATAATAAGGAAATATTTTCAAAATGAATAAACGAAGAAACAGAACTTTGTATCTTTAAAATTAAATACCAATTGACAATAATAGATTGATAGTTCAAATGTCAACATTTTAATCTTCTTTTGTTGAAGGACAAAATAATCGGTGAAACGGTTGACAGTATCACAGGTGAACCGAAAATACCAGACGTTGTAAGCATCAAATGTTACCTAACATATTACAACCATTTATTGTTACTTTCCTTTTTACATTTATATCCATGAATTCTACGGTAAATACATATAATTCAAATAGCAGAAAAAAATAATACTTTTTTGACGGCGAGTACTCAAAGATCCAATGCTTCATTACTTCGAAGTGTAATAAAAAAATATTCTTAAAGAATCTTAACGAGTTAGTTACAACATCTTGTATACATGAACAACTCTTGTTTTCAAATTTATATTTTCGAATCGTTACTTTTTTTTTCTTAAAGGGCAAAGGAATCGGTGAAATGGTAGACAATATCAAAGATGGAGATAATATTACTACACCAAATATAGCAGGCGTTGTAAGTATCAAAAATTACTGAATTTACCGATTTTAATCATACGATAATTTACAATAAATTGAATTAATTGTACGTGTATTTTTCTTTGAATATATATTCCGAATCGCAATAAAAAGCACGATAAATAATTGCTGGTGAATTTTTGGAGGTGCAATTTTCAATAATAAGGAAATATTTTCAAAATGAATAAACGAAGAAACAGAACTTTGTATCTTTAAAATTAAATACCAATTGACAATAATAGATTGATAGTTCAAATGTCAACATTTTAATCTTCTTTTGTTGAAGGACAAAATAATCGGTGAAACGGTTGACAGTATCACAGGTGAACCGAAAATACCAGACGTTGTAAGCAACAAATGTTACCTAACATATTACAACCATTTATTGTTACTTTCCTTTTTACATTTATATCCATGAATTCTACGTTAAATACATATAATTCAAATAGCAGAAAAAAATAATACTTTTTTGACGGCGAGTACTCAAAGATCCAATGCTTCATTACTTCGAAGTGTAATAAAAAAATATTCTTAAAGAATCTTAACGAGTTAGTTACAACATCTTGTATACATGAACAACTCTTGTTTTCAAATTTATATTTTCGAATCGTTACTTTTTTTTTCTTAAAGGGCAAAGGAATCGGTGAAATGGTAGACAATATCGAAGACGGAGATAATATTACTACACCAAATATACCAGGCGTTGTAAGTATCAAAATTAACTGAATTTACCAATTCTAATCATAGGATAATTTACAATAAATTGAATTAATTGTACGTGTATTTTCCCTTAAATATATATTCCGAATCGCAAAAACAACACGATAGATATTCGCTGGTGAATCTATGAAAGTGCAATTCTCAATAATTACGAAATATTCTAAAAATAAATAGACGTAAAAACAGAACTTGGTATTTTAAAAATCAAATACCAATTGACAATAATAGATTGACAGTTAAAATGTCAACATTTTAATCTTCTTTTGTTGAAGGACAAAAAAATCGGTGAAACGGTTGACAGTATCACAGGTGAACCGAAAATACCAGACGTTGTAAGCATCAAATGTTACCTAACATATTACAACCATTTATTGTTACTTTCCTTTTTACATTTATATCCATGAATTCTACGGTAAATACATATAATTCAAATAGCAGAAAAAAATAATACTTTTTTGACGGCGAGTACTCAAAGATCCAATGCTTCATTACTTCGAAGTGTAATAAAAAAATATTCTTAAAGAATCTTAACGAGTTAGTTACAACATCTTGTATACATGAACAACTCTTGTTTTCAAATTTATAATCTCGAATCTTTACTTTTTTTTTCTTAAAGGGCAAAGGAATCGGTGAAATGGTAGACAATATCAAAGATGGAGATAATATTACTACACCAAATATAGCAGGCGTTGTAAGTATCAAAAATTACTGAATTTACCGATTTTAATCATACGATAATTTACAATAAATTGAATTAATTGTACGTGTATTTTTCTTTGAATATATATTCCGAATCGCAATAAAAAGCACGATAAATAATTGCTGGTGAATTTTTGGAGGTGCAATTTTCAATAATAAGGAAATATTTTCAAAATGAATAAACGAAGAAACAGAACTTTGTATCTTTAAAATTAAATACCAATTGACAATAATAGATTGACAGTTAAAATGTCAACATTTTAATCTTCTTTTGTTGAAGGACAAAAAAATCGGTGAAACGGTTGACAGTATCACAGGTGAACCGAAAATACCAGACGTTGTAAGCAACAAATGTTACCTAACATATTACAACCATTTATTGTTACTTTCCTTTTTACATTTATATCCATGAATTCTACGTTAAATACATATAATTCAAATAGCAGAAAAAAATAATACTTTTTTGACGGCGAGTACTCAAAGATCCAATGCTTCATTACTTCGAAGTGTAATAAAAAAATATTCTTAAAGAATCTTAACGAGTTAGTTACAACATCTTGTATACATGAACAACTCTTGTTTTCAAATTTATATTTTCGAATCGTTACTTTTTTTTTCTTAAAGGGCAAAGGAATCGGTGAAATGGTAGACAATATCGAAGACGGAGATAATATTACTACACCAAATATAGCAGGCGTTGTAAGTATCAAAAATTACTGAATTTACCGATTTTAATCATACGATAATTTACAATAAATTAAATTAATTGTACGTGTATTTTTCTTTGAATATATATTCCGAATCGCAATAAAAAACACGATAAATAATTGCTTGTGAATTTTTGGAGGTGCAATTTTCAATAATAAGGAAATATTTTCAAAATGAATAAACGAAGAAACAGAACTTTGTATCTTTAAAATTAAATACCAATTGACAATAATAGATTGATAGTTCAAATGTCAACATTTTAATCTTCTTTTGTTGAAGGACAAAAAAATCGGTGAAACGGTTGACAGTATCACAAGTGAACCGAAAATACCAGACGTTGTAAGCATCAAATGTTACTTAACATATTACAACCATTTATTGTTACTTTCCTTTTTACATTTATATCCATGAATTCTACGTTAAATACATATAATTCAAATAGCAGAAAAAAATAATACTTTTTTGACGGCGAATACTCAAAGATCCAATGCTTCATTACTTCGAAGTGTAATAAAAAAATATTCTTAAAGAATCTTAACGAGTTAGTTACAACATCTTGTATACATGAACAACTCTTGTTTTCAAATTTATATTTTCGAATCTTTACTTTTTTTTTCTTAAAGGGCAAAGGAATCGGTGAAATGGTAGACAATATCAAAGATGGAGATAATATTACTACACCAAATATACCAGGCGTTGTAAGTATCAAAAATTACTGAATTTACCGATTTTAATCATACGATAATTTACAATAAATTAAATTAATTGTACGTGTATTTTTCTTTGAATATATATTCCGAATCGCAATAAAAAACACGATAAATAATTGCTGGTGAATTTTTGGAGGTGCAATTTTCAATAATAAGGAAATATTTTCAAAATGAATAAACGAAGAAACAGAACTTTGTATCTTAAAAATCAAATACCAATTGACAATAATAGATTGATAGTTCAAATGTCAACATTTTAATCTTCTTTTGTTGAAGGACAAAAAAATCGGTGAAACGGTTGACAGTATCACAGGTGAACCGAAAATACCAGACGTTGTAAGCAACAAATGTTACCTAACATATTACAACCATTTATTGTTACTTTCCTTTTTACATTTATATCCATGAATTCTACGTTAAATACATATAATTCAAATAGCAGAAAAAAATAATACTTTTTTGACGGCGAGTACTCAAAGATCCAATGCTTCATTACTTCGAAGTGTAATAAAAAAATATTCTTAAAGAATCTTAACGAGTTAGTTACAACATCTTGTATACATGAACAACTCTTGTTTTCAAATTTATAATCTCGAATCTTTACTTTTTTTTTCTTAAAGGGCAAAGGAATCGGTGAAATGGTAGACAATATCAAAGATGGAGATAATATTACTACACCAAATATAGCAGGCGTTGTAAGTATCAAAAATTACTGAATTTACCGATTTTAATCATACGATAATTTACAATAAATTGAATTAATTGTACGTGTATTTTTCTTTGAATATATATTCCGAATCGCAATAAAAAGCACGATAAATAATTGCTGGTGAATTTTTGGAGGTGCAATTTTCAATAATAAGGAAATATTTTCAAAATGAATAAACGAAGAAACAGAACTTTGTATCTTTAAAATTAAATACCAATTGACAATAATAGATTGATAGTTCAAATGTCAACATTTTAATCTTCTTTTGTTGAAGGACAAAATAATCGGTGAAACGGTTGACAGTATCACAGGTGAACCGAAAATACCAGACGTTGTAAGCAACAAATGTTACCTAACATATTACAACCATTTATTGTTACTTTCCTTTTTACATTTATATCCATGAATTCTACGTTAAATACATATAATTCAAATAGCAGAAAAAAATAATACTTTTTTGACGGCGAGTACTCAAAGATCCAATGCTTCATTACTTCGAAGTGTAATAAAAAAATATTCTTAAAGAATCTTAACGAGTTAGTTACAACATCTTGTATACATGAACAACTCTTGTTTTCAAATTTATAATCTCGAATCTTTACTTTTTTTTTCTTAAAGGGCAAAGGAATCGGTGAAATGGTAGACAATATCAAAGATGGAGATAATATTACTACACCAAATATAGCAGGCGTTGTAAGTATCAAAAATTACTGAATTTACCGATTTTAATCATACGATAATTTACAATAAATTGAATTAATTGTACGTGTATTTTTCTTTGAATATATATTCCGAATCGCAATAAAAAGCACGATAAATAATTGCTGGTGAATTTTTGGAGGTGCAATTTTCAATAATAAGGAAATATTTTCAAAATGAATAAACGAAGAAACAGAACTTTGTATCTTTAAAATTAAATACCAATTGACAATAATAGATTGACAGTTAAAATGTCAACATTTTAATCTTCTTTTGTTGAAGGACAAAAAAATCGGTGAAACGGTTGACAGTATCACAGGTGAACCGAAAATACCAGACGTTGTAAGCAACAAATGTTACCTAACATATTACAACCATTTATTGTTACTTTCCTTTTTACATTTATATCCATGAATTCTACGTTAAATACATATAATTCAAATAGCAGAAAAAAATAATACTTTTTTGACGGCGAGTACTCAAAGATCCAATGCTTCATTACTTCGAAGTGTAATAAAAAAATATTCTTAAAGAATCTTAACGAGTTAGTTACAACATCTTGTATACATGAACAACTCTTGTTTTCAAATTTATATTTTCGAATCGTTACTTTTTTTTTCTTAAAGGGCAAAGGAATCGGTGAAATGGTAGACAATATCGAAGACGGAGATAATATTACTACACCAAATATACCAGGCGTTGTAAGTATCAAAATTAACTGAATTTACCAATTCTAATCATAGGATAATTTACAATAAATTGAATTAATTGTACGTGTATTTTCCCTTAAATATATATTCCGAATCGCAAAAACAACACGATAGATATTCGCTGGTGAATCTATGAAAGTGCAATTCTCAATAATTACGAAATATTCTAAAAATAAATAGACGTAAAAACAGAACTTGGTATTTTAAAAATCAAATACCAATTGACAATAATAGATTGACAGTTAAAATGTCAACATTTTAATCTTCTTTTGTTGAAGGACAAAAAAATCGGTGAAACGGTTGACAGTATCACAGGTGAACCGAAAATACCAGACGTTGTAAGCATCAAATGTTACCTAACATATTACAACCATTTATTGTTACTTTCCTTTTTACATTTATATCCATGAATTCTACGGTAAATACATATAATTCAAATAGCAGAAAAAAATAATACTTTTTTGACGGCGAGTACTCAAAGATCCAATGCTTCATTACTTCGAAGTGTAATAAAAAAATATTCTTAAAGAATCTTAACGAGTTAGTTACAACATCTTGTATACATGAACAACTCTTGTTTTCAAATTTATAATCTCGAATCTTTACTTTTTTTTTCTTAAAGGGCAAAGGAATCGGTGAAATGGTAGACAATATCAAAGATGGAGATAATATTACTACACCAAATATAGCAGGCGTTGTAAGTATCAAAAATTACTGAATTTACCGATTTTAATCATACGATAATTTACAATAAATTGAATTAATTGTACGTGTATTTTTCTTTGAATATATATTCCGAATCGCAATAAAAAGCACGATAAATAATTGCTGGTGAATTTTTGGAGGTGCAATTTTCAATAATAAGGAAATATTTTCAAAATGAATAAACGAAGAAACAGAACTTTGTATCTTTAAAATTAAATACCAATTGACAATAATAGATTGACAGTTAAAATGTCAACATTTTAATCTTCTTTTGTTGAAGGACAAAAAAATCGGTGAAACGGTTGACAGTATCACAGGTGAACCGAAAATACCAGACGTTGTAAGCAACAAATGTTACCTAACATATTACAACCATTTATTGTTACTTTCCTTTTTACATTTATATCCATGAATTCTACGTTAAATACATATAATTCAAATAGCAGAAAAAAATAATACTTTTTTGACGGCGAGTACTCAAAGATCCAATGCTTCATTACTTCGAAGTGTAATAAAAAAATATTCTTAAAGAATCTTAACGAGTTAGTTACAACATCTTGTATACATGAACAACTCTTGTTTTCAAATTTATATTTTCGAATCGTTACTTTTTTTTTCTTAAAGGGCAAAGGAATCGGTGAAATGGTAGACAATATCGAAGACGGAGATAATATTACTACACCAAATATAGCAGGCGTTGTAAGTATCAAAAATTACTGAATTTACCGATTTTAATCATACGATAATTTACAATAAATTGAATTAATTGTACGTGTATTTTTCTTTGAATATATATTCCGAATCGCAATAAAAAACACGATAAATAATTGCTGGTGAATTTTTGGAGGTGCAATTTTCAATAATAAGGAAATATTTTCAAAATGAATAAACGAAGAAACAGAACTTTGTATCTTCAAAATTAAATACCAATTGACAATAATAGATTGATAGTTCAAATGTCAACATTTTAATCTTCTTTTGTTGAAGGACAAAAAAATCGGTGAAACGGTTGACAGTATCACAAGTGAACCGAAAATACCAGACGTTGTAAGCATCAAATGTTACTTAACATATTACAACCATTTATTGTTACTTTCCTTTTTACATTTATATCCATGAATTCTACGTTAAATACATATAATTCAAATAGCAGAAAAAAATAATACTTTTTTGACGGCGAATACTCAAAGATCCAATGCTTCATTACTTCGAAGTGTAATAAAAAAATATTCTTAAAGAATCTTAACGAGTTAGTTACAACATCTTGTATACATGAACAACTCTTGTTTTCAAATTTATATTTTCGAATCTTTACTTTTTTTTTCTTAAAGGGCAAAGGAATCGGTGAAATGGTAGACAATATCAAAGATGGAGATAATATTACTACACCAAATATACCAGGCGTTGTAAGTATCAAAAATTACTGAATTTACCGATTTTAATCATACGATAATTTACAATAAATTAAATTAATTGTACGTGTATTTTTCTTTGAATATATATTCCGAATCGCAATAAAAAACACGATAAATAATTGCTTGTGAATTTTTGGAGGTGCAATTTTCAATAATAAGGAAATATTTTCAAAATGAATAAACGAAGAAACAGAACTTTGTATCTTTAAAATTAAATACCAATTGACAATAATAGATTGATAGTTCAAATGTCAACATTTTAATCTTCTTTTGTTGAAGGACAAAAAAATCGGTGAAACGGTTGACAGTATCACAAGTGAACCGAAAATACCAGACGTTGTAAGCATCAAATGTTACTTAACATATTACAACCATTTATTGTTACTTTCCTTTTTACATTTATATCCATGAATTCTACGTTAAATACATATAATTCAAATAGCAGAAAAAAATAATACTTTTTTGACGGCGAATACTCAAAGATCCAATGCTTCATTACTTCGAAGTGTAATAAAAAAATATTCTTAAAGAATCTTAACGAGTTAGTTACAACATCTTGTATACATGAACAACTCTTGTTTTCAAATTTATATTTTCGAATCTTTACTTTTTTTTTCTTAAAGGGCAAAGGAATCGGTGAAATGGTAGACAATATCAAAGATGGAGATAATATTACTACACCAAATATACCAGGCGTTGTAAGTATCAAAAATTACTGAATTTACCGATTTTAATCATACGATAATTTACAATAAATTAAATTAATTGTACGTGTATTTTTCTTTGAATATATATTCCGAATCGCAATAAAAAACACGATAAATAATTGCTGGTGAATTTTTGGAGGTGCAATTTTCAATAATAAGGAAATATTTTCAAAATGAATAAACGAAGAAACAGAACTTTGTATCTTAAAAATCAAATACCAATTGACAATAATAGATTGATAGTTCAAATGTCAACATTTTAATCTTCTTTTGTTGAAGGACAAAAAAATCGGTGAAACGGTTGACAGTATCACAGGTGAACCGAAAATACCAGACGTTGTAAGTATTAAAATTTATTAAATATATTTCAGCCGTTTATTGTTTTTATCTTTATTATATTTTTCTTCATGAATCCTAGGCTTAATACATACACTTCAAAATACAAATGAAAAAAAAAAAAAAAAAATAATGCTTAATGCTTGATGCAAAAATCCAATGCTTAATGACTTCGAAGTTTAAAAAAAAATTCTTCAAGTAACTGAGTGAGATAAAAAAAAAAAATCTTGCATAAATTGACGACTGTCGTCTTTAAATTTAAATTTTCCAATCTTTATTTTTTTTTCTTCAAGGGCAAAGGAATCGGTGAAACGGTTGGTAGTTTCACGGATCGAGATAATACTACTACACCGAAGATATCAAACGTTGTAAGTATCAAAAATTACTCAATATACCTATTTCAATCATACAATAATGTACAATACATTAAATTTATGTACGTGAATCGTTTACGAAATACATATTTCGAATCTCAAAAAAAAACTCAATAAATTATCGCTGAGGTTTATTTGGAGATCCAATTTTCAATAATCACGAAATTTTTCGAATATAGAGTAATGAAGAAACAGAATAAGTCATCTTAACTATCTTTCATCAATTCACAATAATAGAGTATTAATTGGAATGTCAAAATCCTAATGTTCTGTATCCTAATGTCCTTAAAATTTTTAAGGACAAAAAAGCCGGTGAAATTGCTGACAGTATCTCAGCTGGAGATAATAGTTCTACAAAAAGTATACCACACGTTGTAAGTATTGAAAATTACTAAATATATTTCAACAATTTAATAATTATATCTTAATAAAATTTATGTAAATAAATTATATGTCTTACACATATATTTCCAATCGCAAAAAAGAACGACATAAATTATCGACGGTTAATTCGACGATCCAATTCTGAATCACTTCGTAGTTCATTGAAGAAATATTCTTTAAAAAACTAAACGAGTTATTTTAAATATGATATATTATTTGAAATTCTTGTTCCCAAATTAAAATCTTCAAATCCTCGTTTTTTTTTCAAGGACAAAGAAATCGGTGAAATGGTTGATAGTATCACAAATAGAGATAGTACTACTATACCAAATATACCAAACGTTGTAGGTATTCAAAATAAACAAATATACATATTTTAATCATTAAACAATAAAAATTATTGAAATTCATGTACTGTACATAATAATAAAATTCCAATGGTTCAGGTTCCTTCGAATCAATATTGTTATCTGTCAAAGCAATCCAAGTTTATTAATTTTGTGAAAGCTCTGTTGACAACGAAGTTTTTTAATCAATTTTCGTTTTCGAAGGAATCTGATGAAGTTCCATCATCAAGCAAGCAGAGAAATCCGAAGGCTAAAAGTCAGCAAGAGTTACCTGAAATAATATTTGAAAATTGCATTTTCTTTGGTGTATCTACTCATATCATGAACTTTATTCATACAATTTTGTTTCCTGCAGTATAACATATTGTTAAAATGACATGATTTCTTTTTTTAACAGAATAAGTTACTTTTTTCAATTTACAGACTTTTAATAACATGTTTTGTGCCACACAATAATTCCTGATATTCACATTGTTAAAATGTTGTTCCTCGGAATCTGAATTACGTAATAGAAGCACTCGACTGTTATATTTTTTCTAACCTTCTTTTTTGTAAATTTTGTTGTTTCAAGGACGACGAAGATGATTATTACTATAAACTCCTGTCTCCGAGTGGTGCTTCCGAAAAAATAAACACGATAGACGTAAGTTGTCTATCACAGCTTTCTTCAAATATTTTCCAATTTTTCAACTTCTTATTTTCATTGTTAATCACATGAGTAATCTACTATTGCACATAATTCATAATTTTGTAACATTCTCTGACTTGGACAAACCAGTCAATATGTCAATATTAGTAAATTAGTAAAACATTTTGTTAAAATTAATAAAAGCCCTGAAGTTTAGAAACTAATTCTCAGAAAGCAATCCTAATGATGTTTTATTAATACTATTTGTCGTCTTTTTCAAAGGCAACTAATAAGGGAAAAGGCATTACTGTGACTTACCGGAATGGCAGAAATGAGAATTTGGACCTGGAACCAGCAGTAATTATAAATTCATTCAATATTTCATTTCTCTGTTAATTATTCTCTTTATTTCATAGTTATATTGATATTTGTCTTGTGAATAGGTTTGATAACTTGTTATGGTTTTTTTAAGAAACGTATTTTATACATTCTCTGTCTGAGAATGTTCTAGTTGGAAAAATGAATCAACTAAAAAATGTTTCCAACGATAATATCGTATTTTCTTACACAAATCGATCTTCTTAAAATATAACTATAAATGTTTGGTAGCCTGAGTTTCCTCCATTAACAATTGCAAAAAGATGACAGTATTACGAATTTTCTTGACTCAAAATATTTAAATCAATCATTAAGATATTGTGATAAAATTGCCCTGATATTTTGAAAAATTTTTTTCAATTTTTTTTTTTAGGCAGGTGTAAAAGGATACAAAATAAGAGATTCGAATGGAAACGAAGCATTAATTTTGCCAGGAGGATTGGTAACTAATGTACTTTACTGACTGACTAATAATTGACGATTTCTACTGATTTGCACGCTAAATATATTCTACCGACTAACTACTAAATATCAAATTATGGATATGCATATCTCATTGATTTATTATTACGATATACTAATTGGCGATTTATTGTAAAACTCTAATGACTGGCTAATTATTGACAAATTCTACTGATTCGCTGAAAATCCATATTCTAGCTCCATATGACAAATAATTGATATTCATCACTTACAGTCTCATCAATTATCTATTATACTGTTCGATTCATTATGAGAATACTTTACTGACTGACTAATAATTGACTATTTCTACTTATTTGCACGCTAAACATATTCTACTTATTAAATACTAAATACTAAATTATGGGTATGCATAACTCATTAATTTATCATTGTATTACCATATACTGGTTGGCGATTTATTGAAACAATCCAATGACTGACTAGTTATTGACAAATTCTACTGATTTGCTAAAAATCCATATTCTAGCTACATATGACAAATAATTGATATGCATCTCTTATAGTCTCCTCAATTATCTATTTTATTGATCGATTAATTATGGGAATACTTGACTGACTGATTAATAATTGACTATTTCTACTGAATTGCACGCTGAACATATTCTACTGATTAAATACTAAATACCAAATTATGAATATGTATAACTAATTGATTTATCATTGTATTACCATATGTTGGTTAGCGATTTATTGAAACACTCCAATGACTGACTAATTATTGACAAATTCTACTGATTTGCGGAAAATCCATATTCTAGCTCATGTGACAAATAATTGATACGCATCACTTACAGTCTTACCAATTATCTATTTTACTGTTGGATCCATTATAAGAATACATATCAAAAAAAAACTTCACCTATACTGGTATTAACTATGGCAATTTTTTTTTTTTCACATTCAAATTCTGAATGCTAATATTAACTGAATGATTGCAAAAGAAGGCAAGAATTTGTTGAGCTCATCACTATTAATTTCGAAAATTATCTTCTATACGAAATTGAAAACAATGAATTTCAAAGGAAGAAAAATTGGTTCAAATAGTTTACATTATTGATATTCAATAATGTTTTTGTAAAGGACGATGAAGGCGAGGAATATTTCTATCTAGAATCTGAAGAAGAAGGTGATAATTATGATATGCGAGCAATGTGGGTGAGTTGTTAATGAAACCAAGTATAAACAAAATAGATTCTAGACTTTAACAAAAAATTTCATATAGTTACTAAATAAAACTGTTACAAAAAGTATACAAGTATTGGATGAATGTTGAGTTTGACCTGTTTCATACGCTTATAAAATTTTTCTTCCCAAGCTCAATGATGACACGAATAACTACGATTTTGAGCCTGCAACGTTCCTGCAAAATGAAGAAAAGCAAAGCAACGCACCGGAAGTAAGTAAAAAATCTAAATCAAAACTGTTTATCAATTGCTAATCATATCAGAAGCTACTCCAATTGTGTGTGATCTTTTTCCAGGAAAATTCTGAAAACAAGAAAAACGAGTCAAATGGTTCAACAATAGGAGATTGGATCGCTCTTTGTTTCAAAATTTTGTGTAACCTCTTGGGTGTCCTTTGGGATTGCATCGTAAAATTATGCAAGAGAACAATTGACTAGAAATGACATGAGTATGAATTTTAGAAATCTGAGTTATTAAAATAAACAATAATCGATCACAGAAAAATTACATGGAAATAACAAGACTAGAATTATTCTTCTAAATTCAGTTGAACTTGAATTTTTGCTTGTAGGTTGACGAAAATAATGAAAGGATATAGATTTTTTATATTTATGTTAAAAACCACTAACACTTACCTCAGCACTTTTACTTAATTCATGAACATTAATTTTATTTTGTTTGAGCCACCATTACTTAGCAATTTTACAATTTGCTATGAATGTTTAAGTGGGTAGGAATATAATCTACGATTACCTCAGTTTTTGCACTATCAGATGAAAGTTGTAAATATGTCCAGTGCATTATTTTTACACCACGCAGAATGCAAATTATTTGGATGTAGCGAGATGTAATGAAAAAATGTTTTTTTGTTTTCGAAAGACTAGAAAAAAGTAGATAGCAGTACAAATTTAATTTTATCTCTTGCCATAAATTTTTCACTGGACATATACCATAAAAATCTACTTGAAAACTTTGTATATTTAAGTTAATTAATACACAGGTGACGGGAATAACGATAATAATTTAAATAAACAAAGTACACTACTCGACAAGTAGAAATAATTTGTACATGAGTAATTATACAACAAATCCACTCGTATCACAAGTATGTATCAAGGAATGAAGTTAATAATAAATCATGTGTTCACCAACATCAGTAGTCAAATCATTTAAATTATTTTCACAACCCAATAAGCTTGCATAAAACATTGACAATCTTACAGCTGTGATAATGTTTTCTTGCCAACAACAGCTCTGACTGTAAATAAACAATAAAAACCACTTATTCTTTAAATTGAAGAAGAACTTTTGAAAAGTACGATAAAGTTTATGCATACTATTCACAGCCTCCGCAAATTAGAAAATTACAAGGCAATTAGTGCAAAATACAAACTCTCAGAAAGACAGAAAATAATCAAGAATTTTCCAAGTAATGTTAATTCCAAAAATGAGATGAAAATTTCAAATAATGAAAAATACTCGTATATTTATGAAGAATCTGCTGATCAGGATAATTGACTTTAAATTACAAAAAAGCGATGATCCATGAAGAAATATTCAAAACACTAAAGATAAGTTTTTCTTTTTTTTCCATTGATGTATTCGATACATTTACTGTGTAAAGTTTATACACGTTTTTCGGACTACTCTGGAAAAAAAATTCTAACGAAACAAAAGACAGATATTTTGTAATTTATATTGAGAATTTTTGATAACGTCACTTATGTGCATATGATCAAACGGATCCATAACAATGATAGAAGTATAAAAAAAGATGACCAATTTTGTTTAATAAAATAAACTTGAAATTGTCAGAAAATGTTGAGTAGAATAACAAAAGCTAGAAGAAAAAAATTTCTTGTTTCTTATCTGTCTTTATTACATATCTAATAATAATTTTTATTAGATTGTTTGCAAAACAATGTTTCATGTATCACTGCACGTTGTGAACGTGTTCTGCGTTGAGTCATATATAAAAAACGTAGAGTATGAAAAAAAATTCAAAAATAATAACTGTGGAAAAAAATTGTCGTTCTACTGTAAACTTGACTAAGAAAGATTACCAATGAAAAAAAAATAGACAGGTGAATTTTTAGAGCTGTTGATTGCAAACTTAGAGATTATTCTGGTGAAGATTTTTAGATCCTCGTAAGATTTTTGTACTTGTGTTAATCACAGTCATAAGGATACCAACTAGCTATTTTGTTTCAAAATCATAAACTTCGAAATAGTGCGTCACAAAATTTGAAGAACTATTTTAGGTATCTTAAGATATTTTTAGTGATTGTCGAAGAAATTCTCAAACAAAAGAACATGCTTTGGGAAAAAAGCACGTAGTGTAGTTTATAAAAGACAGTCGTTTTGCGATTTTTCCTTAGTTTCAATTTTGCCTCGGGCATACTTCACTCGGTTTTTTCCATCATGTTGGCGAAAAGAATTACGATAGTGAAATTATTGATCATTTTTAGTATCAACCTCTGTCTGCTTGTGAGTGTTTTTGATCATATTGGTCACTTTTCTAAATTATTTTTAACACTAAAAAAGATTTTAGATATTATGTACACAAATTCATTTATAAACTGATTATTCACGTATCTGGTAATTTTTGGAAGATTCTTGGAAAATCATTTGTGTTGTTGGACAATGGAAACATAATTATTTTTCTTAATTAATCAAAAATGAGGAAATAGAAAGATTATGAACATGTAAAGGAAGCAAAAATAATTCGGATTTGATAGTTCGTTAGAAAATCTATAAGTTTCGAGAATATAGGAAATCCAAAAATACGAGTATTCATGCAAAAGACTTTGACGTTTTTTATCAAAATCCACAAAATTGGTAAGAAAGTGACACGTAAATGAATTCAACGAAATTCTTGTGCCAAACAATGGGATATTTTAAAAACACGTAACTGTTCTTACAATTTTTTAATTTATATCAAAATTATGATGATTTTCTGGAGGAAACGAAAATTTTTCAACGTCAAGTACCTATATTTTAGTACAATCCAAAAGATTTCTAAACCTTAAATTTCTCTTATTGTCTGATTATGCATGAGGATAATGGTTTTGTTTTTAAGAATTTTTTTTTTACTTAAAGGAATCCATTAAAATCGTACAAAAACTGAATGCTCAGAACTTTATATGAAGATTTAAGCAACTATCTTAAATTGTTAAACATCTCTAACAATTGAAAAATCATTGTGCAACCTCATGATCTATTGATGAATTTCCCAAGTATGTAAATAAGAAACATCTCTCATTTTTTATTTATTGATTCTTATCAATAACCTAGGTCTACAGAAATGTTTTCCGAAATTTCCAGTTATTTTGCAATACATTATACTAACATGAATACGATCATTTTCAAAAAATCACACCTGACATTGTAAACTTGTGTTTTATTCTAAGCTCTTAATTTTTTGAAGTTGTTCAGGCAATTGATTTTGGTATTATGGATTTTCCAGATTATTGATTATAGGTACTGATTTTGAAAAAGCAACTTAAATTGATCAAGAATACCATTGATACAATTTTTAAAAATCGAGTTATTGAAATAGTTATGATAATGATAATGACGAATTCTGCGATTATAATTCTTATGTCTCATTATGCAATACGAAATTTTATATACTTATTCAGCAATGTCAATATGTTGGAAGGCATTGAAAGTTTTTACCCCTTTACTTAATATATTCAGCTGAAATTATTTCATACATAGAAAGATTGAAAGAAAAATCATCATGAAAAACAAGTGAAAAAATCTTCGAAAAAACTTGTAATTCTGTATGCATGCTTTTTCCACTGGAACAGAAATAATGAAGAAAAATTGAGGAACTATTTACTGCAGTTTTTTTTTTTTCATTGAATGATTGAAGAAACAATTTTTTTGGGAAGATTCTTTTATATTTCTAACTTTATTTCACCAATGGTTTTCCATAGAAGTTTCACGTGAGCTATTTTTAAATTGCTTAAGTGAGTCAAAATTTTTTGCTTACAATTAAAGTTGTAGAATAATGATTAAAACTTAAATATCAGACAAAAACACAAATAACATCTCAGTTACTATTTCGTTACGAATAAACAATATTGAAATTTGATCAAGTTGACGCCTAAATTTTTCACATGATAATGAAAGAATTTTTTTTTTGAAGGGAAAGGATACTTTTGCACGAAGAATACTTTTCCATCCATCGAAAATTAGTGGAATCCATGAAGAAACATGGACTGGCGTAGGAAGATAATTCCAATTTTATTTAGATTACAGCTGATTCGATACACTCGTATACTATTCACATTTCTCTAGTTTAAGATTCATTTCGTTATCTAAAATGACAAACTTCATCTCATGTTAAAAAATTTTTGAAATCAGACAAGACGAGGGGTGAGTTTTATAAAATTCGATTCCAAATCACTTGAAATTAGCTGATACATGTACTATAACAGAAAGTTAGAAAAAGAATCATATGAATCATAGCAGTTGCGAGCAATGTTTCTAAAAAAAAAATTTGAAAGGATCATTCTTTCCCAAGGACAAATAAATCGATTAAATAGTTAATGGTGCCCTTCATTTAGATGGAATACTAGGCATAAAATCAGTCAAAGGAAATAATTAATTAAAAAATAATGAAATTGTTACAATCTTTTTTTAACATATTTATATGAACTGTACGTATACAAAAAAACTATAAAAAAAACCTTTTAGAGAGTGCTAGGGCATGCTTACCTTAAGTATAAGTTATTTTTGTCGACGGAATTTCTAAGATCACATTTCTCATTACTTCAAAAATAATGATACAAGTATTTTAAGAAAAAGTTATTAAAAAAAACTCGATGAGTTATTTCGAACATTTAATATTAATCGAAAATGATTCTTTCCTTCTTGAGTTTTTAAAAAAATTATGTTCTTTCCTTCAAGGACAAAGGAATCAGTGAAATGGTGGACAGTATCACAGATAATGATAGTAATACTACACCGAATATACCAGACGTAAGTATGAAAAATTACTGAATTTACATATTTCAACCATTCAATATTTATATCTTAATACATTCTATATACATGAATTGTTATTCAAATACATACGTTTCGAATCACAAAAAAAGCAATAATTTTTCGACAGTGAATATTCGATAATCGAATTTTGAATTACTTCGAAGTATGTTACAGAAGTATGCATAATGAAACTAGATGAGTTATATGTCAAATCCTCTGTGAATTGAAATTTATTGTGTTACAATTTCAATTTTTTAATCTTTATTGGTTTTTCTTCAAGGACAAAGATATCAATAAATTGGTTGATAGTATTACAGATGGAGATAATAATACAAAGAGAATCCAAAAAATCCGAAGTTTCATGTGACGAAACCCTGTTATCGATTTTACAAATAAATCAGCAATTCAAACAACTTAACTCCATTCTTTTGGCAAATGTTCCTGTAAACACGCCTATGCCACAAGTCACGGTTCTGGATAAGGCTAATAGTACTTTAGACGAAATAAGCATTACATCACTACTTTTTCAAACTATTTTCAGTATGCGATGATCATTAAATAACAGACTAAAAAAGAAAGCACATATTTTTAATTTAGTAAGTTCAAAATACTCAATTTGGTGTGAATCGTAATATTTCCTCTACCCTCTTGACAGCCATCAATATTTCCCAAGTTTTTGCAACTAAATGTAATAATCTGTGACATCAATCGTTTAATCAGTAAATAGGTCGTTTTTTAGGGAAGTGAAATTCCTCTTGTCGCAATGGCTCATAAGGGTCCAAGTGAATATTATAATCGATCTTAAATCTTATAAATATGACTAATTTGGTAACTCGATCCTCAAAAGCTTGAATTAAAATTCGAAAAATATTTTTTTTTGTTTCAATCTCTTCTTTAATCTCCAAGCATCCTAGCAATATAGATAATCCAGGAAACCGAAACCTTACCATTAAAATACTGATAATTTGGCAAATGAACAATTTTTTTTTTCATGTTTTCAAATCCAAGTGTTCTTTTGATCTTTCAATATTTTATATGCATCTTCCATAAATGCAACAATTTTAACAGTTTGTGAAACTGCAATCCTATCATCAGTTTCACTTATTTTCTGTAACTGAAACGAGGACATTTTTATCGAGGACATACTGCAGGTTTCTAAAAAACATAATAAAAAATTTAATCATCGGCCACTAAGAAAACAAAATTAATCAGTATATACTCATTTACATTAAATTATAATCATGATAATTTTCATTTTGAGTCGTTTATTTGTAATATTCTTAAAATTTTTTTTTCCATAGGATATGGATTTAATCGTATCGTCGCCTCAATCAGCTTTTAAAAAAGCTCGAAGCATATCAGATGATGTGAGTAAAAAGTAGTTTCGAAAATCGTAATAAATATGATATCTTTCAATTTGATCCAACCCTTAGAATCGCACAACCATTCGAGCAATTTCTGAGAGTTCGTGATATTTTTTTAGTGATTTGACAAAAATACTCACACACACGCTAACAATAAATTCAAACATGATCTTAATATTTTGGCAAAAATACTCTGATAATCAGACCATTTCTCTTTGCACTTCTATTTCTACAGGAGACTATTGCAGAACCATTTCTAGTATCTATATGTTTCTAGTACACGACTGTTAAAACTCTTAAGTATTTCGGTTCCTATGAACAAATTTTGTAATTTGCGAAACTTAATTGATATCAGTAATTTTGCAATAGTTTTCTAAATACTATACAATTTCTTATTCAAGTTTTGTTTTCAAGGAAGATCATGATAAACCATCACCAAGCTCTGACTTGGTGATGGTTTAGTCCAAGAGTTCAAGGTCAGTAGCAGGCATTTGAAGAAGTATGTGAAATATGGAGATTCCTCTAGAGAAATTATTTATTCATTGATTGAGAAGACTTCCAAATGTTGAAATTAAAGTTTTCTTCAAAAGCGATTTTGTTATAACTTACAAAAATTCAAGCAAAAATCACAAATTTAATGCTAAATTGTAGAGAACGTTGATTAAGTACCTATGGTTTGTGTACTATTTATGGTGTTGTTGATGAATCACATTTTTACTCCCATTTTTTTGTCACATTTATTCGTTTTTTATTCTTACATGAATTGTTTTCATTAATTAGTACTTCTCTCTAAACAACTATTTGTGAATCAATGAAATTTCAAAAGAAAAAAAAATAAATTCGAACCAATACTTGAGTTTTCCTTGCCATACGTTAGAAAATAAAAAAGTAATAACTGTGATCTTAATTTTTTTCAGCTTTATACAGAACGAAAAAAAAATTCAAGAGAAGAAGATCATAGCCCATCATTGACGGAACGAGTAATAGGTTGGGGTGTAAAGATTTGGGAGATAGGAAAAATGGTCTGGAATATTGTGCTAACATTTTGGTAGTCCACGAACTTAACACCTATACATCAAAGAAAGTAAGTATATTCCTCATTCATATTTCGTCTGAGCTTTCATAAATATTTACTAGAGCACCAAAATATGAGAAAAAGCTCTTTGACTTTCGTTTTAGAGTGTTCTTGCAGCGATATAATAAATTTATATAATGTACAGAATGTAAAAAAAAACCTTAATTTTTGCTTTTAGGTCAATGGAAATTCGAAAAAATGGAAAATCAAGACCAATGGGTATAATTCTGGAAGTCATTTCTGGACACATCAAATGTATCATAAAATTTGGTTCGATGGCTTTGTATATCGACGTTAATTAAAAAAAAAAAGAGAAGAAATTAATACTTCACAAGAAGTATTAATTTATACATGAGTATTCAGCACTCGAAATAACTTATATCTCAAGTATGTAGAAGGGATAATGAAAATAATAAAAAAACTTGTTTACAAACATGGGAGTACAATAATTTTTATGATCCTAATAAAGTTATTTTTCTGGATGTCCCTCAAAAGACTACAACAACAATTGTGTCAAAAGAGTGAAATCTCTTAATTGCAAGTGGAAAGTTCTTTCATCAATTTAGGAAAACACTTAAAATTATAAATATAATGAGCCGTTCCTTTTTTTATTGACGTATACGAGACATCTATAAGGTTAATTGAAATAGTTTTGTTCTTGCTAAAACTCGAGTGGTTGATTAAGATTGCACAGAAGTTCCAAAAGTCATCACATCTGAAGGTAGTTGAGATTTCTTATAAACATTTGGATGGAATATTTGACGATTTGCAGTAAAATTGGTCACGGAAATAATGAATTTTATGTACGAAAACAATAAAAGTAGTCAACATTCAGGTGACTTGAATAACACTGCTGTCCGAACTTCAGCATTTATGTAATCAAGGTTTATTGACATGGATGAAGGTATAGGCAAATATTTCTTACTCAACACAAGGCATTCCAATTTGGGACAGTTTTTGCTTATAGCAACTAAATCTTCATCGGTGATCTCCACAACATCACGTGAAGGATCGTTTAGTTTGCTTGAATGAAGCTCAAAAGTCGTTAGTTTCGGAATATTCCATATATTCCTCAATCCCGACTCGGAAGCATTTTGGCAACTATCAATGACAGGGGTTTCCACATTGGATTTTTCATCATCTAACAATAAAGAATGCATTCCTACATTATACAGTTTCACTTTCTTCAAACTTGTCGATAGTGACATTATTGTGTTCATGCACTCAACAGTTATATTTTCTTGATCTGGAAGTATAAAAAAGAAAATTTTAAAAACCTCTTTCAAACGTTCTCCATAGTTTTTTATAAAAAACGCGTTCTTCTTATTCTTACTTCTCGAGGAAATTTCATTCAATTTTGTGCATCCTTTCAATATCGCATTGATAGCCTTATTAGTTATGCAATCACCAAAAATAAATTACAAATTCAATTCCAAATTAAATTACAACTCCCAGATGGCCATTTCTGTAAAATAAAGTTTCGTATTATAAAGCGTGACTCAAAAAATTGTATATTATTTGTATACTGTTGAACTAGATATAGTAGTTATAAAATGAGTAGGGTTTTATTGAATTATAATAGATAATGTAAATGAAGGAATATTCTATTAAATTACGAAAACATTTTGAAGAATGCAGAGAATTACTAAAAAAATGTTGAAACCGAGTACAATAAATTTTTATATTTCGGGAAAAATGTGTTTTGTACGAAGATCGCGGATATTTGAAATAATTTGAATTAAACCAATATATAACTAGAAAATTTAAAATGTAAAACATATTCAAAACATCAACGATTGTTATTATGTCTGAGGTATTTTCAATTTCCAAGTATGTTGATAAATTTTGTTGAGTGCGATCAATTCCTATCCTGAGTAGAAGCATACTAAAAAAATTTCAAGAACTAAGATTTCGTCAAATTAAAAATATATCTGTGGCTTCTCGCCATAATCGAGAAAGTCACTTGTGTCATAAGGCTCAGTTCACATGATATTCTGATAAAATTTTGAAAGTCACACATGCCATAACGTTCAAAATTTTATCAAAATATCATGTAAACTGAGCCTTATGGCACAAGTGACTTTCTTGATTATGGCGGGAAGCCACAGATATAAGAACAGTTGATTTTTTTTTTTTATTTATTTTTTTTTTTTTTTTTGAAAAATCAATAAATGTTCAGTTTCACCAGGACTGCTGATTGTGAGTATAAAACATAATAATATTTAGCAACTTGAATGATTACAAAATATCAGTATTTGTGAAGATCGTAAATGATTTCATAAATAAATTTTCAAAAACTTGAGAACACATGCGAGAGGTCAATACATTTTGTAGATTTCTGAAAATTCTGAAAATCCTGTGGAACTACGGAAATTTGTAACCATCTTGAAATTTTTTAAAATCAAACATTTTTCTGTCACATTGAAATGATTAATGACCTTGAAATCATATTCAAAATAAAGAAGTTCTAAAAATTTTCAAATATTCAGACACATTGGGCATTTCAAAGATGGCAAAAGAGGTAGATGGATACATTGCATTGTTTTTTGAAAAAAAGTTATAATTTTATCACGTGTAAGATATTTAACATTTCGTTGAATATTTGAAATTTTTTGCCAGCTTAATAAGCTCGTGTATTATTATATTTATACTCTATTTCTACTTTTGTATTTTATTTTATTTTATTCAACCTATTTATACTTCACCTAAAATTTTCCTTAAAAAAAAAATGTCGTCAGACAAATGTTGAAAGAATAATGAAAAAATATCATATGTACAAAAATATTTATTTTGACGTGATAATTTCTAAGAATTCGATTCTTACTTTCGAAGACGAGATTTTTGCTCATGCGTGCCTTGAAAAATCACGAAAGAATTTCAGAAATTTTCCCTACTGTTCTTAAAATACCATGATACGCTATCACAATGTTTAACATATCACTGCACGTAATTTACATGTTTTGAGTTTCCTTATATTAAAAATATACGTAGAGTAGAAGGAAAAAAAATATTATAAACTGTGGATAAAAATCGTCCTTCTGCCTTTACCAAGAAAAATTAATACAAAAAAATTAACAAGAGAATTATCAGTGCTGTTGATAATTAATTTGCAAACTCAGCGATTTCTATTCCATGAGACGATTTGAATCACAGTATTTATTTTGTGTTTCATTAGCATGTTTTATCTCGAGGTCCATTTTGTACAAAACAGAACTAAAAACTCGTGCATAACGTTCTGGTACAAATGTTAAATATTGAAATCACACGTCACGATTTCCGTAGAACTCAGTCAAGTATCTCAAGACTTTTTCTATGATTCATATTCGAGAGAATCTTGAAAACAAAAGAAGAAATAAAATATGCTTTGAAAAAAAAGCACGTTTGGTCTTGTATAAAATGACTCGTTTTGCGATTTTTCCTCAGTTTTAATTGATTCTCCGGCAAAGTACTAAACTCGGTTTTTTCTTTTACGTTGGTTAAAGGAAATACCATGGCGAAATTGTTCATCTTCTTTTGTCTAAATCTCTGTTTGATTGTGAGTATATTTGTAATTTCATTGCCAAACGTAATCTTTGATTGACTGTGCAATTTTAATAATGTATATTTACTGATTTATACTACTGATTAGTAAAGACGATATTTCAACTAATTCTTCGAATTATCTGGAGTAATTGTAGAGATTCTTATAAACTTGCAAATTATCAAGCAATTAGAGAGGTTTTTTTTCTTTTCCTTAATGATTTAGGAATTGTACATATTATTGAAAACTGATTCTATCTGAATCAGTAAATCAACAATCCTTGCATAAAGATCTTTTTTTCGAAAAGTAAATATCGAGAAAATTTCTCTCAAATAGGAATAATTGTTAAAAGAGGACTCATCAAACCTTTGTAATAAAAACTTCAACGCTTTTAAAATAATGTATTTAAACTACGAGAATATAATAAGCAAATAATTTTTTGTACATTGCAACACAACAATAAAATGATTGTTTGTTTTTTGTTTTTTTATATTTATTAGGTGAAATTTTTTACACAATAATCTCTAAAACTGAATGAAAATAATATGCACCTACATTTCACACGAAAACATCATTATTATTCAGGATACTGTTTTTCGACCATTTAAAAATTTCTTAATTCAGTAAAAGCATGTTTTTTAATTTCTGATCAATTTTTTTTTCTAGGGGAACGGTATTTTTGCACGAAGTTACGTTCAACCTGTGACTTCTGAAACTCAGGATGAAGTAGTGCCTGTAAGTGTAAGACAAATCACAATTTCAATAAGATTTTAGTTTTTTTATAAATTAGTGCAAAATAATTATTTACCTTCCTTTTACATAAATCTCGTAATCTACTATAACAAATTCAATGATTTGAAAAGTTGAAAAAAAAAACAGATTCATTCTGGTAAGATTTTTAAAATACTTGAAAATGCAAATAATCGAGTTACTCAGAAATTACTACATTTTCGTACAGGTTCTCGATGTAAGAAAATTTACCTAGCTTTGTCAGTCCCTAAATGGTTCGAAATCAAATGATCAATGTAATGAAAAATTATGTTTGACATTTATAATGACTTGCGATCTCAAATTGTCTATGTCATTCACCAATTATTGTTACAATTTTATATAATTACTATAACTTAAATATTTGTTTTTATCTATCACAATCTGAAATAAGCGTTAGTTATAACTGGTTTCAAAATAATGAATTTCATGTATCGATTTTTAGTATAAAAAATTCTTTCTTCTGTATGATCATTGACTTAAAGAGCAAATATATACATAAATCTGAGCTATTTCAATGAAAAACAAGTTTAATTTTTGACTAATATTTTTAATGTTTGAAAAAAAAAATATATTCTTGAAGGATCATGCTATTACTGATTCAACAACACTTTCGAGTGAAATCCATGATTAGGCATCAAGTACATTGGTTGATGTAAATAATATATTACACTTTTATTGCAAATTAGCATTATTCTTTATTATTTCTTGTACTTCAAATAAAAGTATGAATTATAATTTTAGAACATTGACATATTTAATCCATCCACAATAATATGTTATAATTTTCGAAAATTGATAAAATTGCCTCATTCTGTCACCTGAAAATGTTCGTAGCAATGAGAAATTTTTGATGTAATCTCTGTGAAAATCTTCGTGAAAAGTAATTCGTCTTTTTATTTTAGGAGAGTGTCGCAATTCCACAAGGAAATGAGCAAAAAAAAGAATCAGTTGATGATAAAGAAAGCTCATTAGATGACGTAATCAAACATAAATTTGTATTACAGCTATTCCATTTTATTGTATATTGTACTTCAACTAAATGCCAAAATTTGCTTACTACCAAAAATAGAAAATAATTAGCGTTAAAATATGAAAATGTAATAAATTTTTTTCAAATTTTAATAATTCCTTGAGTATACATCGTTTGCATTTTTGGATGAAATATTCTCTCTTTTGAAATAATCAGTATCATAATTATTGTTCAGAGTTCTGCTAATAGTGATAATATTTTTTTTCAAGATAAATCAAAACCCTGATGCATCTTTGACTGGAAACACGAATATTGACGAGACGGAAAGAATATTAGCTGAAGTAAGATTTTTATCTTAATTTTTAAGAACTGATTTTAAATTCTATGTTTAAATGTGTTAAAAAAAGAATCTTATTTAATGCCTGTTGACTAATAATTTTTTTATGACTGTACGTAATATTCCTTCTATGTCTGACATATTTTTCATTTCTTACAATGATAACTCTGTTATAGATTAAATTATTTTGTAAAAAAGTGTGAATATTGCCTTTCATTTTCTAGGGCAGTGCAAATGCCTATGTACCTATCCCTTATGGTGCGATTCCAGATGAGACTAAAAGAAATTTAGACGAAGTTAGTATAACTTCCTTATTTTTCTTATAGATTTGTTTTCTAGATAAAAGACTTTTCTCCAAAGTAAAAAACAGAAAAATAATTAAATTGTTTTTATAATGTTTGATATTTTCCATGTTATAATAATCCATCTAAGGTTCTTGGTATCGTGAAAATTTTAAAACTTTATGCAACTGAAATTCTATCATTTATTTCACAGATTGTTCAGAAAATGAATTATTTGCTTTCCATTATTTTGGTGAGTATAGCACCTCCACTTGTAGCCGTTATTCCAGTTGAAACCGTCAATAAATTAAACGAAGTAAGTATTTTATTGAGATTTTCCATAATTAAGTCAAAAAATTCTAGATTTATCAACTTTAAACCAATAATTTTAATGAACTTGGTAATATTTCTCCAATTTTTATTAACTGTTCAGAATTTTTAAAATTTCCATAACTGAGAGACGTGAATTCATAGATATGAATAGCAAATTTATTTTTCATTTTTTTTAGTTTAATAAGACTGCTGACGAACCCATTTCTTCCATCGAAATTCCAGTCAACGCTGAAAATAAATCAGACGAAGTGAGTTTTACATCACGATTTTTCAAAAATTTTTGAAGATTTGCAAGATAATTAAGAAAAAGTAAAGGAACTCCTAATTTAATGGTTTTAAACCAATTCGTTCCTTTAACTTCTTCGTAAGATTTTTTTTATTTTTAAAATTTTTTAAACTGCAAGCTGTAATCATATTGATTTTTTGATGAGTAAAAAGGTTGTTTTTCATTTTTTAGGCAGATGATATTGTTCATGAATCCACTCCATTTATCAAAATTTTGGATGAGGTTAAAACTCACTTTCTTGAAGTAGGTGTTATTTAACAATTTCACGAAGCTTTGTTTAGAATTCGGTAATCAATAACATAAGAAAAAAAAGTATACATATTCCTTTATTGAATAGCTTTTTTGGAAAAAGTCACAATTTTTCAAGCTTTACCTATTATCGCTATGATTAATGACATTGTATAACATAAACAAATTTTGTTTTTCCTTTCATTTCTTAGGAAAATAAAAGGGCTGATGTTCCCACTCCTCTCATCACAATTTCAGATGAGACTGAGAGTAAATCCGACGAAGTTAGTATTGGATTTAAATTTTTTAGTCCTATTATTTCACTAGCATTATACCACTATGTTACCTAAATTATTTAGATATTTCTACAAAACCTTTTTTTTCATTTAATTTTCTACAGAAGGCTGCTGTGGAACCAGAAAAAATAATTAGGGAATCAATTTCAAAGACTCGAGTTCGACGAAATGTAAGTAAAAATATTAGTAAATGTAAAATAAGAAAAGAGTATTCCTGATATTTATAATATTATGAAGTTTATAATATGCATAGTGCCATGGTGTGAAATTGAAATCGTTTTCATAACTCAATCACTTAAATACGTATAAATAACATTATTAAATCTTTACATTATTCCTACTGGCTGACTTCACATTGACCTATTCTACTGAATGACTTGATATTAAAGTACTTTCTGATCTACAATTTATCGACGAATTGTAAAAATATACTCGTCATCAAATTTCTACTGATTGATTCGAAAATACATTATCAATCATTACAGATCAATGCAAACGATAAAATTGTAATCAACATCAAGGATCAAATATTTAATGTCGATACTGAAAAAAAATGTTCTTCATCAAAAATCTGTGTGAAAGTGAAACTTCTTCAGAAAAATAATTCGAATTTATTATTGTGTAAATCGTAATAATTTTTATAAACATCCAAGGCTGTTAATAAGATTTTTAACTGTACCTGATGGAGTAACAAAGTATTAACCGAAAATAAAAATCTTCTTCAGTTATCTTTTGGACCAAATCTAGCATTGGTAAAACCCATTCAAGATTTGTTAAGATATATTTGGGAGCTAATTAAGGCTATCTGGCAACAAGGAATCAATTTTGTCAGGGGTTAGTGAAATCGTCGACATGTCGATGAAAAACAGTGAGTATAAGTTTAATCATCATTCTGGGTTTTTCGGAATATAATCTAAGACAGACAATTTTAAGAACGATACAAAATGTTTATGTTGGATTATTTTTACAGAAAAGTAAGAACTTTACAAAATGTATCAAATTCAATTAACCTTTGATTTTTGGTTGTAGGCAAAATAAAAAAAATGATTCGAAGCTCTTGGAAAAAAAAAATTTAAGAGTTCTTTATTTCTAAATCTGTCTATCATTTTCCGAAGTAAAGAACGAAAATTGATCATTTTTCATGACCAATGAAAAATCTCGATGTAAAAATATGTATAAATCAGTGAATTGCTAAAATTGCAGATTTATTACACTTGGGAACCACGTATCAACAGAACTGCTGTTTCTGGAAGAAACTTATAAATTTTTCACTGGACATATCGTATATTCCAATAATGTTTGTTCGACGGCTTTTATATCCACGTTAATGAAGGTTCTACAAATATTCATTGTGTACTCGACAAGTAGAATAAATTGATATTTTAGAAGATACACCTGAAATCAACTATTATACTCAGTATATATCGAGGGATGCTGTTAATAAGAAACACGTCAATTCTCAAACAATGGGGATGTAAAATTGTTTTTTAGCATCTTGATGAAATTTTTTTCTAGCCTAATCAGCTTTAAAGGAAACACTGAAATTTCAGCAGCTACTGATATCTTATTTATCTGTAAAACTGAAATTAATGCAATACATTCTTTTCTATTTGATATTACAATCTATATTGCTTATTCTTGGAACTATGAAAATTTTTTCTTGCGAAAAACAACACTAAGTAGAAATAAACAATTATAAATACTGATTTCTTCAGTTGAAGAATGAATTCTCGAATATACAAATAAATTTATACATATGCACAGCCTTCACAGATACTAAAAAAAAAACATACTTAAACTATAGTAGAAAAAGATTGTCCATTCAAAATGATAAGAAATCATCATGCAGTGACTCATCAAAGAATATATCAACCTTGAAGGTATAAAAATGATCTTCAAAATACTGTTTTAACCACTAGAAAAAAGCAAACAATTTTTGTTAAATGAGTTTCCGATGCTTCAAGTACGAATAAAGAAACGATTTTATTAAGCAAGAAGTGTCCAAGATTTTTACAAGGGTAAATGCGTCATCCTAATATGTTCAGAGTGCTGTTCGTTTTTCGCAATTGCGCTCGCCATGGGATAATTTTGTTTTCGTCGTCGGATTCAGCGTAGCTTTCACTGCTGTTGTTTTGTTTTTTGCAATTTTCCGGTTTCTGACCGTTTTCCGTTTTCGAAACGTGGTTTTCTGTCGGTTGTTTCGTTGAGTTTTCTGGAACTGGCTCGATTTTCGTCGGGGCAATGGCAGGGGAAACACAGGGCACTGAATTTGTCCTGGAAGTTGAATGAGTTATACCATAGATGACAAATATTCTAAAATTTTATAATTTTGAACTTGTTTTTGTTAAGTTCTCGTTGTAATGATGAAGAAATTTTCGCAGGATCAAGGAATTCGTGAAAATCCATTTCAGAACTTGCAATTTTTCTTTTTACAATAATAATGAAATTTTATTGTCAGGAAAATATCAGAATCTTAAAGTAAACATTTACATAATTTGTTCTTTTTAATAATCGTTCAGTTTTGATTTGTCTCAATGTGTACTCTTTTCAGAATTTTTTTCTATTTGATGATAATTTCTGTTTATTTTCTTTTTTATAATATCAGTGAAGTAATTCATTTTTCTGAGATTGAAATTCATAATATTTATTTGGTTTGTTAATGTAGGTATTGCTTTTTAATTCTTCTAAATCATTTGAAGTATATGATTTCAATCACGAAAAACTTACTTTTTGTCTTCGCTAACTTTCTTGGCCAGAAGTTGTCTCTTCCAAGGTGGTATGGCTTTTTGTCGTCTTTCCTCGTTTTCCCTAGCTATTTGTTCCTCGAGGTCTTTTTTTGCCCGATCAGCAGCTTTTCTAGCCAGCATTTGCCTTTTCCAGATTGGTATTGTATTACCTGAACTGTCCTTTTCTGGTACCTAAGTATTTTTGAACATCATAATTTTTTATTTTTATACTTCGAAGGCAAAATCACCACAAACTTCTACAAATTACTGTAAAAAGTCTCATTTTGATCGGCATTATATTCAGTCATCAATTGTTTAAATTCAAATACTCAAATACTTCAATTTTCTGAAAAAAAAGTAATTTTTTTACGTCTCACAATCAGTATGAAGTAAACAAGTTGAAAAATTTCTGATTGTTTCAGAATTCATAAAATTGTCTATTTTATTCTTTCGTTTATGAAAACTTATATCTTGAAAGAGAAAGAAATGAAAAAATGTCCCACCTGCTCAACGAAATTTGAAATACTAAAAGCCTTGTTGATTTCTGAGATAAGGTTCTGCTCTTGGCTTTTTTCCACTTGAGCCTGTTCAACTTTGAGTTTTTTAATGCCTGGAATGTCCTTCGTCTTTTTTAGTTCGGCGATGAGGTCGATTTTTTGCACAAACATTGCCTCAGAAACTGAAAATTTCATTGTTAAGTAATTAACACATTTCATGAGAATTTGCAGTTTTTTTTTCGCAAAAACAAACTTTTTTAGTAACCGAACGCCTGCTAAAGTAAATGAACATATAAAAACATAATAAACTATGTGGCCAAACAATAGTAAAGAAACGATTGTTCATATAAATAAGTTGGATTATATAAAAGGACAAAATTGTTCATTCAAGTTTTTTACAGATTATTTTTCTAAATCGATAAAATTGTGTTTAAACAAGTGAAAGTTTGAAAAAAAAGCAAACTGATGTCATTAAATGAAATGAAAATTTTTCTGGCAAAAACATTTTTATTTACGTAATATATATTTATTCAATTTTTATTTATTTATTCGTTAGTTTGTGTTTTTTTTGTATATTTGCTTGATTATAATTATAAATCTTATATGTTTCATAATTTCAGGATTTTTACATTCATCATCTCTTTATTTATATCATAATTCTTTTTCTAATTTATTCATCTACTCATTTCCATATCTTTTCGTGATCGTTCATTCTATCATGTTCATTTTTTTCGATGGATTTATTCATTCGTTTCTTCATATGCTTGTTCGGTTTTCATTGATTCATTTTTTTTATTTTTTACCTTCTTTTATAATTCAATAACTTCGTTCGTTTTGAACGTCTTTTCCAATATTCTTTCTTTTATCTATTACTCATTATTACAGTTATCGATTTATGAATATGTTTACTGTTTCAAGCCCTGCATTATTCATGATTATATTGTTTTATAATTTTCGCACTTGATCATGAATTTGTTCATTTACCTAAAAATCGATTTTTTGTTTTGTCTATTCATTTACCTTACATTAATTTCTTTGTGTTTCTATTTATTGTATACTAAATAATTCAATCAATTATTGTGATCTATATTTTTTCTTACGAATTTGATATTTCATTAGTCAATTGATCTATTCATTAATTCAGTAATCGAAGATTGAGTTCCACTTTTTTTTTAAATGACTCGTAGAACTATTCATATATCTCATCTATTTATTTATTCATACCAAGAATGGCTCTTCAATATACTTGTCCTCATCTGTAATTGTTTTTTTTTTTAAGGTATTGTTTCAAACCGTAATATACATTATATTCAACTATTTTGTTTAACATTCGAATCATTAATATTCCACTAAAGTAAGATTTTAAATGAATTATATCTTAACTTCATTATACATTTCTCACTTTATCTATTTCTATAATTCACTATAATTATTGTACATATCATTTATTCATTTTTCGCAACTATTTATGTACATCCTTTTTTTATAGTAACGAAATATAATTCTTGATCACTTTTACCATTATTCATCGAAACACTTCGTGGAGGTGGCGTCGAAAACATTTTTGTTGCATGCATTTTTGTGTTCGTCCTCCTCAATTGCACACTCGTTAGGTCCTGAATGCTGATCGCCGCCAGAGGTTGTGGAACTTTCGTTGCTGAATTTTCCGATTGCTGATCTGGAAGATCTGACGTGATTTTGTTCGGTGGTGGCAAGGGGGGAGGGGGTGGACTCAGTGGAAAACTCTTGTTTTCTTCCTCTGATTCCCTCTCCTCTTCGTATTCTTGGTTCTTGCAAGTTTCTACACTTTCGAATCTACTTTGCAGGTCCAAATTGTCTACTGACCTGTTTGAAAAAAAAAAATTTATTTGAAAAATTGTTGGAAAAAAATCAACAAAAAACAAAATAAAAAGTTTCATAATTTATGAGAATTTTTGTAGTTCATAGAAAGTGTAGTTATTATTATACCTTAGTTATTAGTATACAGGAATAATTTAGAAAAATTGAATTATCTGCAAAGAGTATAATCATCGCAATAATTATGAATTACATAGGTAAATTGAATTATCATAAACCAACGTAAGCCTCCAGATTCCGTACTTTCTATCCATTACAATGTAAGTGTACATAAGAACAATTTCACGCGAATATTACAGTCTCTTTTCACATTAATGATGAACTGTAATTAACTCACCTAGTACGGAATAATTTTTTCATGCGTAGATGAACTTGGCGTGCGTTTGAGAAAATCATGAAAGAACGAACTTGTTCGTTGCAAAGTGTAATTTTATTTTAGACCGAAAGATTTTCAAACATTGTTGATCTTGTCCTCATTCTTAATAAAGTCTCCTCGACAATCTCAAAACTTCATTTTTTTCAAAATTTGGGAAACCTACCTCAAAATACTTTGCACAACGCAAACAATCTTGAAAAATTTTGCAATGTAAAGGAAACAAGATAATGATAATTTTTAAAAAATTAAAAAAAAACTTTTTAAAAAATAACCCTCAATGTTTATAATTCCAAGTAAACTTTATAATTTACAAGGAATATGTATAAATAAAATTTATCTGCAGCGAATCTTAAAGAATTTCCTGAAAATTATGATTATAGAAAAAAAAAAGATTAACCCTGGTGGAGATGAAAGTGGCATGTGTATGTATGAATGTGTTAAAATTTTGTCAGTATTTATACAATATTTGCATTTATTATACTATTATTTATATTTTCGACGTTTCCTCCTATGTGATCTTCATTAACTTTACCATCTCACGGAGCTAGCTTTTCATTTTTCAAAATTCTCGATAATAATGATACAAAAATTTTCACGCAAATGTATCACATTTTCTTCATCACTCGAGCTATCGACCTATTACTTCCTGGTCATTTCCATGAATCTAATTTAAGTTTAAAATCTATCTCTCTCCGTCGCAAAGTATTCTAAGATTATCAAAAGATAAACCTATTTTCAGATTTGAGAAAGATATCACTAGATTTATCGAAGACAAAGAAGATATATATCTGAAATCTTTTATAATCAACCGACATAGCCAGATTTCATATAACTAAGGAATAAAGAAAAAATAGATTTTATACGTACAATTGATTCCTGTAAAGAACCAGAAAATAATTGGTCATATTTTTACAAATCTGGCTACACACAGAGGAAAATCTATTCAGTTGCTTCAACTGCGTTTGTTGAATTAGAAGACAAAAAACTTGACGTTCCTGAAATTATAGTTTGATTTAACTGAAAAATGCGTTCATTCTTACTGAAAAAAAGTTGTAAATGGCGTAACTGACAAAATCAGTTATGACGTCGTCTTCACTAAAAAATTCAGCTGTGAGAACTGCGGGAAAATTTGTTCTTTTAAGCAAACTATTAAATGCAACCAATATACAATTTATTTACTTATTAGTGCCAACTTTTGTTGTCAATATCAGTGACAAAAAATTCAATCAGTGCAACTGAAATTTTCAATGATGCTTTTTCCAACAAAAACTCCAGTTGGGTCAATTGAAACCGAAAATTAATTACTCCAGTGCGAATTGATGATAAAAAATTGATTTTATTTGAGATCAGGGACTGCATCTCACCTCGAATAATTAACGTAGTCTGCAGACAACTGACGTTAAAAATTGCCCTAAAACGTTAAAAACGCCCCAAAACCTTCACTTATTTCTCTCTTTTTATTTGTCACAATCGAAACTTTCCGTTTTTAAAAATAACAACTGAATTTCTAACAGAAACTTCAATTTGTAAAATAAAAACAAATCAAACGCGTTCTTCTTCCCAATTTCAAGTTGAACCGAACATTGGCTACTTCTGAAAATATGCGACTTCACCTCCCTTGGCTGGGTTCGGCTTCAATTCAAACAGATTTTTTAGTGTACCTGGCTCTGGAGAAACTGCCTCTGACAACTGAATAGTAAAGAGAAACTTCGAATGGTATAATAAAAACAAAACAAACACGCTCTTCTTCAAAATGTCAAATCAAACCCGACGTTGGTTGGCTACATCTGAAAATATGCGATTTCACATCCCTTGGCTCGGTTCGGCATCAAACAGATTTTGTAGTGTATCTGGCTTTGGAGAGACTGGCCTTGACAATTGAATAATTAACAGAAACTTCAATCGGTAGAATGAAAACAAAACAAACGCGCTCTTTTTCCAAATGTCAAATCGAACCGAACTTTGGCTACATCTGAGAATATGCGACTTCACCTTTCTTGGCTGGGTTCAGCTTCAAACAGATTTCATAGTGTACCTGGCTTTGGAGAAACTGGCCTTGAAAATCGAATATTAACAGAAACTTCAATTGGTAAAATAAAAACGAACGCGCTCTACTTCCAAAAGTCAAATTGAACCCGACGTTAGCTACATCTGAAAATATGCGACTTCGCCTCCTTCAGCTCGGTTCGGCATCAAACAGATTTTGTAGTATATCTGGCTTTGGAGAGACTGGCCTTGACAATTGAATAATTAACAAAAACTTCAATCGGTAGAATAAAACCAAAACAAACGCGCCCTTTTTCCAAATGTCAAATCGAACCGAACTTTGGCTACATCTCAAACTACGCGACTTCACCTCCCTTGGCTGGGTTCGGCTTCAATTCAAACAGATTTTATAGTGTACCTGGCTTTAAAGGAAGACTGGCCTTGAAAACCGAATATTAACAGAAACTTCAATTGGTAAAATAAAAACAAACGCGCTCTTCTTCCAAATGTCAAATTGAATCCGACGTTAGCTACATCTGAAAATATGCGACTTCGCCTCCTTCAGCTCAGTTCGGTTTCAAATAGATTTTATAGAGTACCTGGCTTAATAGAGACTAGCCTTGGCTGCTGAATAATTTGAATAAACTTCAATTGGTGATCGGTATACTAAAAAACCAAACTAACGCGCCCTTTTTCCAAATGTCAAGTTGAACCCGACGTTGGCTAAATCTGAAAATATGCGACTTCACCTCTCTTGGCTGGGTTCGACTTCAAACAGATTTTTTAGTGTACCCGACTTTGGAGGAACTTGCCTTGACAACCTTATAATTAACAGAAACTTCAATTGGTAAAAGAAAAACAAATGCAATCTTCTTCAAAATGTCAAATATAACCCAAAGTTGGCTACATCTGAAAATACGCGACTTCACCTCCCTTGGCTGGGTTCGGCTTCAAACAGATTTCACAGAGTACCTGGCTTTAGAGGTTGAATAATTAACAGAAACTTCAATCGGTAGAATGAAAACAAAACAAACGCGCTCTTTTTCCAAATGTCAAATCGAACCGAACTTTGGCTACATCTGAGAATATGCGACTTCACCTCCCTTGGCTGGGTTCGGCTTCAATTAAAACAGATTTTTTAGTGTACTCGACTGAAGAAACTAGCTTTGACAACTGAATAATGAACAGAAACTTCAATTGGTATAATAAAAACAAACGCGGTCTTCTTCCAAATGTCAAATCGAACCGAACATTAGCCACATCTGAAAATATGCGACTTCACCTCCATTGACTGGGTTCGGCTTCAAACAAATTTCATAGTGTACCTGGCTTTGGAGAGACTGGCCTTGGGGGAGACCTTGCAGATGCTCTTGAGGTACTCTGAGGGCTTCAAAAGGGTGTTGGAATCGGCGGGGTCAACGAAGGTCGGCGGTATGAATGGCAGCACCATGTGCTTGTTGACCCGTCGTCCGGGCTGGCACGTCGTTGTCGTCGCCGACGCCGGCGTCGTCGTCGGCGTCTTGTTACTATCCTCGGCGTCCGCTGGACTGGCCGGCTCCTCCTCTACTTCGCTTGCTGCCTCGCACTTGTTAGCCGCTAAGCCGCGACAAACAACACCGACGCCTTCATTACTAAATGAGTCAGGAACTCGGGCGCCCCAACGGGGATGGGAAATCTAGGTAAGTGTATTATATGCTCACTGAGCTCCATGGTCTAGTAATGAGCGCATGCATTAACGCGCCAAGCAGCCAATTAGGCTCGCTTTTCGTTTTGGCCTCTCAAGGGCGCCCTCTCATTTAATTACGATTCGGTCTTTTCACGCGAAAATTCGTCTTGGAAACCGCCAAGAGTGGGGGAACTTATCCTAGGTTAGAAGGGTTTGTATAGTTGGAAACGTTTTTTGACGTTTTACATGGGATTTTCTACGTTTTTGTCTTTTAATTATTAGAATATGAATGGAAATTATACTTGCAGAAAAAAGGCAGGATGTCAGATGAGAAGAATGTATAGTACTTTTTTTATACATTTTCATAGTAGTAATTCAGTCAACGTTTTTACCATTTTACATTCAAAGATATAATATAACATCTTTTATGTTATTTCTGAACTATATCTTACCTATATTATACATACGTACGATATATGGAAGCTAAAAATATAACAAAAATTTTTGAATTATGTACACAAAGAACAGAAACATTTATTCAAAATCTTCGTGAATTTTTGCAAAAAAATTGTCCTATTCGTGCTGATATTTCCTGCAAACAATTTCTATCCCAATATAAACAAATTTTCATTCCAATAATTGAACCCAAAGTGAGAACACCTTATCAAAATTCAAAAGATCGAAACTAACAATTCAAAAACACCAGAAAAAAAATTTTGGGAATGACTTTCAAAAACCAAGCAAGTATCCACCAAACTGCAATTCTATATAAATTTCTAAAATCAAGACTAATGGTAGTAATTTTCCAATTTTCCATCGCTAAAGCCAACAAAACCTTTTCACCGCGCATCTGAGGCTCGGGTAATTTTTTCATATTTCACGGTCCGCTGCGCGATAATTCCCGATGAAAGTGAAGTAATTAATGCCAATTATTGTTGGCTGATCATGAAGGTAATACGTTTGTAACATCACGGAGGCGATTGCACTCTGTGCTTTCTATAAATTACAGGAATGCGTAAAGATAGATAATAATAATTTATTGTACAATAAACTCGTATATCGTGGGGCTTC
This sequence comes from Platygaster robiniae, assembly GCA_028476575.1. Classification (NCBI taxonomy): domain Eukaryota; kingdom Metazoa; phylum Arthropoda; class Insecta; order Hymenoptera; family Platygastridae; genus Platygaster; species Platygaster robiniae. The sequence goes on from CM052022.1 coordinate 3,215,818, forward strand.
GCCCGAGGAACCCCCTCTTGCATAGGTACGCAGTAATTTATATAAGTTATAAGATCTATAACATTATCTTATATGGTAAAAATGTAAATCTTTATAAAATTAAGATGAAGACAAGGTGGAATTTATGATAGGATATTACCAATTTTTTTAATTTTTCGACTGTCAGAATTCCTCAATTTTCGGGATCAATAACGAGACTGCAGAGAAATATTGGAACACGAAAATCACGTAGTAAAATCGAAATTTGGGATGAATATTATTTAATTTTGAAAAATACAGCAAATCGGAAGTTCACATTTGAAAATTTTTGTTTTCTTGTTATAGTTTATCTCAATCGGACGATTTTGAATGAAATGGGGTTGAAATTTGTAATTTTTTGGCTATAATACTCACCGTTTGAATTATCTGAATTTGCTTGTGATGTTGGACTTTCGTTGCGATCTTTTTTGTATTCTAAAACGAGTTTTGGCGGAACCACGAGCAGTTCTTCAACTTCCGGTGGTGGCAATGGTGGGGGAGGGGGAGGACTCGGGACACTGAAACTGCAGAACAATAGATTTCTTTTACATGCATTTTTATACTTCGTTTGAGTTGATTATTTATTATCTTATTCAATCGAAAATAGAAGAATTTTTCGTAAAATAATTTTGACGATGTTATTTGAAAATATTTCTAAACAAAATCTACATTCTTTAGTTGGAATTATTTTATTCGATGAAAAATCAAAGAATTCGACGTAAAATCATTCAGACGTAGTGATTTGAAAATATTTCTAAGACTCATTTACACTGTTCAATTGTAATTATTATTGTTAGCTCTAAAAAAATGAAAATAGGAATCAATGGTATTTCAAACTTTAAAATCTTCACGAGTCGAAGTTTCTAATATAAAAATATTTAATTGTTGATTGTATATTTTTAACTCTAAAGTTTACATTATGATTTTTAGAGATTTGTGACGTATTAGAGTTATGAGTGATATGGAATTTCCTGGATTCTAAAATTCCTAAACTAGAATTTTTGAAGTTTCCTTTATAAGACCTTACATTCATTATTCATAAAAATTATTTTTTTATCATTGTAAATTGATCATCAGGCCTCAAAAAATACTAGTTTTTAATTGTGAAATATTCGAATAAAATAGTCAATAATGAAACATTTATCGATTTTATTGGCTTTATCACGCCGCGACCTTGCGCGATTTACGAAACACGCGCTAGTCGCTCAATGCACTCGCGCCAGTATTTTATACTCTCTCGAGCTTTCTCCGCTTGCGGAGATTTCGCCAAGCGAGTTTTGCACAAAAAAAAAACCAACTGCAAATTTCTCGTCTTACTGTTGTATGTATACCCCTTTGAAGAATTTCTAGACCTCTATTTTCATTATTGCTTTAATTAATGTTTTTATTTGGAGTTAAAACAAAAAAAATCTGGAAAAGATGAATAATGATAGAAATCATTGTGTTAATTAGAAAATTCAAATATATAACAAGTCACAAGTATACAGATTATTATTTATAGATTTTCGTTCGAAAATCAAGACCGTGGAATATTTTTTTTTTTTTTTTTTGTAAAAGAATAAACGAGGTAAATAAAAATCGAAATTTATTCTATTTTTTTATCGCGATCTTTCGAACTTGCTTTAGAATATCGAAATTAAAGAAGATTCGTGATTTATTGTCAAATGCTAAACATCGCTACTGTTTTTTTTTTTTTTTTTTTTTTTTTTTTTTTCATTATTTTCTGATATTGCAAACGAAGACGACTTATTAAGCTCAAACTTGAAATAATTACTAGAATGAACAATTTTAGAGCAAAAAGAAATGAACTGTGAAATGTAAATATAAATGTAATTAATAAATTTTTCATGTAGCATGCAAGATTTTTAAACATTTCGATGCAATCTAAATGATGTTACAAACTTGAGAAATTCAGAGATTCGAAAAATTATATTTCTGCCAGTGTTGATTATAAAAATATTAGTATATCAGAAAAAAACTTCGTATCTCATTCCAAAATTTTCCTACCTTGTTTTTTCTAATTTTCCAGCCTCCTCGTTTTCTTCCTTTATAAGACCTCTTCCTGAAAACAACGAAAAAATTTTATCTTTAACAAGAAGTTCTGATTTTACAAAAAAAGGCCTTTAGTTGTGCTTACATATAAAAATATCAAAATTTACAGCATTAATTGTATAAAACAGTAAATTTCATTGAATTTCCATTTTTTTCATTTCCTGCGGTTTTCACAACTTCAACAATTTTAAAAGTGTTTTCATTCCTGACACTTTCTGAATTTTGAGAGATTTTGACAGTTAAAAAACTTTAAAATAGTTTCAACAATTATGACTGATGATTGCGATGAAGTTTAACTTTTTTTTTAACCTTCAACAGTGCGCAAAAAGAAATGTTTATTTTCAGCAACTATTATAGACGTATTTATTCCAAATTCTTGTATTTTTATTATTTCGTATTATATGACACAACCAAAGTTTCAAGTATGTCGTCTAAAACGAAATTTCTACAATAAAAACCACAATTTAGATAATTATAACTTCAGTTGTCATAGACAAAACTTTCATTAAACGATATTCAACTAAATTATCTACATAATCCCCATGATCTATTTTTTTCATGAAATTATTTGATGCAATGTTCTATCACTAGCAATTTAACTTATTTGTACATCATATAAAATTACGAAAAATGACATACAAATAAACTATACTTTTCAATAAAAATCCCATGATTATGATACTAAAAAAGATATTCTCGAGTTCCCTCCAAAAAAAAGAGAAAAAAAGAAAAACCCATCATTATTCTGTGGGATTTCCTTTCAGAAAACTGTCACGTTAGCGATGTCGAGGAATTCGTGGAAACGCATCGGTAAACCTTAATTTACGTGGAAAGTTTTCCGTGATAAGATGAGTTTTGCAAATCTCACCCGTCGGGCTCTCCGATAATTGATTGCTCTTGTTGATGCGCTCGTCCCTCGACAGCGGCGGCGTTGAAATCGTCGAAGAATAGCATTGGTTCTCGCTGCTCATTTCACTGGCGCTGCTGGAAGTGCTAGAACAAGATTTTCTTCGGAAAAAACGAAGAAAAAAATCCTTTTTAAAGGTGGTAATTGTGATACGAAATAGGAAAGTAGAAATTTAACAGTGTGCAATTTGTTTCATTTTTGTTTTTATATGTTAGTTCTTGTCTACAAATATTTATTCAAATTTTACCAACTAAATCTAGAACTTCATACCCAAAACTGCGAAAAAAGCAAGAATCAGTATTATTTTTTTTTGGTAATCGTAATGATTTTCTTATTTCATTAGTGAGAGCTTGGAATTATAACAAATTTTGTAAGTTTCAATTTAACAGCAGAATAGATGCAATTTGAAGTGATAAAATTTTTTTTTTTCAAATGGTAAGAAAGCTGATAAAACATTTAAAAATGGAACAAATTTATGCTTGTTATCGTAGATAGTAAATTTCGTTTAATGGTCTAATTTAACATTATTTGAAGAAATATTCATCTAAAGTGAAGTTTTTCAGTGATCTTTTCGATTTTTTTTGTCAGCATTCTTTTCTTTCAATTTTTACATAATAATATTAAGTTTTAGATCTATAATTCAATAAAATGACGAAATAATTTTGAGTTAGAAAAACTTTTTCCTTCCTTGAACAAATTTGGTTAATCAAAGAATTTCTTAAAATAAATAGACATGTTTTTTTACAAAATCGATTTCGTCAAGTTTGAATGATACTTTGAAAATTTTGGTTCAGACAGTAACTTCATTTTTGGTATGCTTAGTATTTAAAATTTAGTTTGTTTTTAGTATGTCCTTCGTTTTTTTAGTTTCTTTCATTATGTTTGTTTTAGTACGTTTTGTCTGTTTAGTTTGTTTTTGAATGTTTTAGTATGTTGAGTTTGTATATTTAGTATGTTTATTATGTTTAGTATCTTTAGCATGTGTAGATTATTATTTTATTAGTTTTGAGGTTTATTAGTTTATTATCTTATTAGTTATTTAGTTTTTGAGTTTATTTGTTTTTTAGTTTATGAGTGTTTGCGTTTATTAGTTTATGAGTTTTTTTAATTTACTATGTTTAGAATGTTAAGTATGTTCAGTTCATTGTTTTATTAGTTAGTGAGTTTATTAGTTTTTAAATTTTTTAGTTTATTTGTTTTTCAGTTGAGTATCTTTAGTATGTTTAATATACTTACAATAAGTATGCTTCGTATATTAAGTCGGTTTAGTTTTTTTAGTTTGTTTTAGTATATTTAGTCTGTTGAGTTTGTCTTAGTATATTTAGTTTGTTTATTTTGTCTAGTTTATTTTAGTATGCTGAGTATGTTCAGTTCATTATTTTATTATTTTGTGTGCTTATTAGTTTTCAAGTTTAGTAGTTAATTATTTTATTTGTAATTTACTTTTTGAGTTCATTAATTCATTAGTTTGTGTGTTAATTGGTTTTCAAGTTTATTAGTTTGTCATTTTATTAGTTATTTAGTTTTTGAGTTTATTAGTTTTTTAGCTTATGAGTGTTTGCACTTATTAGTTTTTTTAATTTACTATGTTTGGTATGTTTAGTATGTCTAGTTCATTATTTTATTAGTTAGTGAGTTCATTAGTTTCCAAGTTTTTTAGTTTGTTAGTTTTTTAGTTTAGTATTGTTAGTATGTTTCTGATACTTAGTATGCTTAGTATATTTAGTCTGTTTATTTTGTATAGTTTGTTTTAGTATGCTGAGTATGTTCAAGTTCATTATTTTATTACTTCGCGTGTTTATGAATTTTTAGGTTCATTAGATTATTATTTTTTCAAGTTTATTATGTTTAGTATGTTTATTATATTCAGTTTGGTTAGTATTTTTAGTATGTTTAGTTTGTTTTTGTATGTTTGTTTGAGTATGTTCTTAGTTCGTTTTCAGTATAACTCGTTTTGCAATTTTCTTGACTAATACTTCGATAATCAACATCGCAGATAAAATGTATTGCTGAATCAAAATATCTTCTAGTTCTTCTCTACGAATCTTGAAAAAATCTAGAGTCAATCATTACTCACCTCTACATAAAGATAACAATTCAAATAAAGATAACACTGAAGCATATGTAAAAGGAAAAATACGTGAAATCGATAAATCAGTCAGACCTTGTTTAAAATAAAGTTGAAAACTTCAGGAGTCCAAAGTTTGCTGATAGTGTTATATATCAGGTTGTAATCAATGGTATGAAAAACAAATAAGTTAGGTTTCGCGTAAATAATAAAATTCTGAATAAAATGTATGGCAGAGTGGTTGGAGAGAAGTATGAGGATAAAAAAAATGAAATTAATTACGGCTCGTTTAAAACAATACAAAAATTCAAATACTGTAACTGAAGACACGAATTTTTAAGAAAAATTAGGTTTCGGAATTCAAATTCAAATGGTTTGCACGCCAAAAAAGTATTTGTAAAGCCAAACATACCGAAAACTTGACATCAAATAGTTTGAATCTTTAAAAAAGTAAACAATAAAATAAATTTTTTAAAAACCCTTAGAATCAAACATTAGAAATACTCGTTTGTTGACTTTTTAATTTTAAATTTCTTACTTTAGGTTATGTCAATTTTCCCAACCTTCATCATGTAGCCCTTTTGAGGTTAGGTCACCAAACCTACTAATATTCCTATTCTCCCTTCTCATCCTCCTAAACTCAAAGACCCTACACCTTTATTAGACATATCCTTTACCATCAATTCTAAACAAACAATATTCCTAAAAAAACAATTCCTCAATTCATTTTTCACCTGTCTTCCGATGCGTTGTCAGAGGTTCTCTTGTTAGTAGAGGTCATGATATCAGATTCCGGAGGCAGGCAAATTTGCTCGTACGCGTGTTCACCATTGTCCTTGAGCAAATCGCCGACTTCGTCGATCTTCCCCTGGTTATTGTTAATGTGCACGTCGACTTTAACTGCAAATTTGCGTCTCGGTCACTTGCGATTGCGGCATCGCGTTTCCGGGCGAGACCGGAAAGCGATCGCCGACGACTGTCCTTCCATCGCGCGAATCAATAACGCGACATCGGGATTGAAAAAAAAAATACTTCTCATCAGCACCGTTATCAGCAATTAACGATGGAATCGTAATCCGTCGTGGATTTCCGTGAATAGGTCGAGGTAATTATCATACATCAAAATAAATAAAGCTTGGCATGTTACTTTCACGATGCATTCTGAGGAGTTGAATATTTATTTATTTATTAAATTCAAAAGAAAGCACTTCAGGGAACTATCGTTTTTTCGAAAAATTGTGTTGAAATTGTTTGTGCCGTATGGTGTTCTTTTTGTTTTTGAACCCCGAAATCGCCGATAATCGCGATGGAGGTCGCGCAGACTTGGAATCAAACGGAGGGGCCTTATCTGGGTCGCGCTACTTACCCGTTACAGTCTCATCTTTTCTCTCGGCGAAGTTCCGTTCTCGGTTCCGTAACTTTTCGGTGTCGTTGAAGAGCCGCGTGATCTTGGTGTACACGAGGTCGTGAGGACTGTGCAGGTAGAAGGATTCGGTGTCCTTGGTCTGCGGGGGGTCGCTGATAAAAGGGTTAATGTAAATTCCATCCCTGGGCCTGGTGCCCGGGGGATGCAGGAAAAACGGTTCCTGAAACATTCTGCAGCCACGCAACGAGCACTGGAACGAATCGTGGGAAATTTTGGAAAATTAGTTGGGAAAATCGCAGTCATTTTTTTTCTAAATGATCTGAGTCAAACCACAGATAAGACATGAATAATTTGTAGGACTAGGAAAATTCTACAATCTAAAAAGATATTTTTTATTATATTCTTCACGTAACATAATTTCTTGACTACAATTTATGACATTACCATTATTTTCAATTCTTTTGTTGTCTATTAGTATTGTAGAATGTTTTTCTTACTTTGTCCACTGAATTTTCGATGCAACTGCAGGTTGTGGCGTCGCTCAAATTCTCGATGTAATCCATGGTCGAGCGTTCCCTGGCCATGTCTTGTAAATCGAGAGTTTGAGTTTCATTAATTAATTAGCCGAGCCGAGGAAAATGACTGCAAAAAAGACAGTTTTTCCCTACAGAACAATTCGCATTCCACAGGATAGTGCTTTGAGTAAAAGTGTGTCCAACTTTGAAAAAAGGAAAATTTCTTTGGAGTTGATTAGAAACTTGTTTGCTACAATATAGACGTGGCACTACAATGAAAAATATAATTACGATATTGAAAGGAATTGGATTTTATACGAAAATTGACGTTTTTTGAAAATGCTAACGTAATTTTTTACGAAAAAGAAGTTGAGAATCGAGTATGAAAGGAACTTTTGTGATTGACATTTCGAGAAGATTGATATTTGTAAAAAATTTTTTAAAAATTTGTTGGATCGTGAAGTAAATTTTATATAATAATGATTGAAAGTTTGAAGAATTTGAATTTTTGCGAAGTTTTACCTTATATCACTGATTTCTGTAGGTGAATAGAAACTTGTCAGGAGTTCAAAATTTTTTATGTCAAGAAGATATGAGTTATTTCAGAGTTGAGAATATTTTAATTTTAAATTTTAGTTGAAAAGCTTACAATCAGTAGAAAACATACAGAACTTCCAGTTTTTTTACATATAACAGAAAGCTGGAGAATTTTATTTATTGGAAATTTTATATTTCTGGTAATTTTCAAAAAGCTTGTTTATAGTGACTGTTCTGCAGTAGTTTGATTTTCATTTTCCAAAAAAGTAGGATAAAAGTAGGATAAAAAATTTCGAAAATTTCCAAAAATTCAGAAATTTGAGATTTTGGTGAAATTTCTCAGGTATCTAGGAAAGTTGAGTAAACGTACACAAATTTTTGGTAATTGTTGTATGAAATAATGTTCCCTAAAACTCTAAAGAAAATTTTTTCACATAGGTTGAAATTAAGATGAAACGTGTGGTGGAGGAAGACGTTTTTCAAAATTTTTTATATAAAAATTGAATGAATGAAAAAAATTTTTGAGTTGTGCTGATTATTAAAAATAACGGAAGTTAAAAGAATGTCGAACATGTTCAATTTTTTAATATAAAACCTGAAAAAATAGAAGAAAAATAAAAATTTAAAAAATAATGAATAATTTGCAAAAATTCGTAAAGGTTCTAAAATTCTGAAAAATCCTTGTAAATTTTGCAGATTGTGTTCATTCAATCATATTTATTCAAAACATACATTTTTTTTTTTCATTTGAGATAAATTTACAAAACTCAAAAAGTATATAAAAATTTTACAGAGTTAAATGAATTTTTGAAAAAAAAAAAGAAAAATTTTGAATACTTCGAATTTTTACTAAAATACTAAAAATTATTTGAAATCTAAAGAGAATCAAAATTATCCTAAACCTAGTAATTCTGTAAAGTTGAAAAAATGTGTAGAATTCTATGAAATTTTGATAAATTTTAGAAATAGTGTTTACCATCATAAATTTTTGAAATCCTTTCTAGAATATCTTTTGGTTTTCTAACACAATCTAAAAAAACTCCAAAAGTATTTTAAAAATCTGTAAAATGTTAATGATGTGAAATAATTGTTATAAATAAAATTGTTAGCTTATGAATTTTTTGCATCATACTTTGCGTTTTTCGAAATGATCAAGAACCCAAAAAACTTTATCAATTTGGGAGATTACTGAAAAATTTACAGAAGTTGAAAAAATTTTTGTTAATTTTCTAGAACGTGTTCAGTACTTTAAATTTTCAAAATTTGTACCATGTTTTTAGATCTTTTAAACTGATGAGAAAATACGAAAAATCTTGATTGGTTGGTTGAATTGTAATAAAATGTAAAATTTCTGAATAGTTTGTTAAAACAAGTGATGAAATTTAAGAAATTCTTAAAAAACATGAAGAAGTAAATTTCGATCATTCTTTTTTATTTTCAAAAATTTGTGGATTCTAACATAATGTTGATCGATTTTGAAGAATGGAAGATTTCGAGAATTTCGTAAAATGACGGAAACCATGTAAGATCCTTTAATTCTCCAAAATTAAAGGAAGCTTCATCGTGCACAGAAATTCAATTAATTCAAAAATTAAATAAAAATCTCAAGTCCTATAAATCCATAAAAAATGCTCATAAATTTCATAAATTTATGTTCCAGTCTTTACAATGATAAATTTCTACGTTCATATTTCTGAGAATTTTACCCATTCAAAAATTTTTCTTAAAATGAATATAGTTCTTTCAGTCCTTGTAAGAATTCAAAAAATGAGAGAAAAAGGTTAATTTTACTGCATCAAAGGAATTTTGATATCCCTACTGTCCAATTTCAAAGGTCTTGAAAATGAAAAAAACGAATTCCAGCATAAATTGCATTTCTGTCTCTGAAAATTCTCTAAACTTTCAAAGCTCCAGCTTCGAATTTCTTGGTCAATAACTTCAGACCAGTTCCAAACGATGAAAAAAGGATCGTAATTAGTGCGATAGGCTCGAAAGACTCAACGTTGTTACGAAACGCAATGTGCCACGAAAATCCGCGTGTCGCAACCTACTTCCTCGACGCGATTACTATTGCATTGTGCAGTGAATGGGTCGCATTTGTTTTCATTGAGCAGACAAACGAGGCTGTTGCGTTAATCGACTCCCGTTACACGAACCTCGGTATCGCATCGTATACCCAATGATCAATCAAACTCACTGTTCGTGCTGAGTGTTTACTTCTGGGAACGATGATTGACCGCAAAATAATGGTCTTCTATTAATTATGAATAAAAGACATCATTTGTTCTTATAGTTCATGAATCAAAAAAGATTTTCCATTTTTAATCCATCATTCGATTGCCATCGATTGGCAAAGCAATTAAAGGGCAATCTTTGCACTGTCATTGCAGCATCTGAAGTTTAATGATTTTAATGAGAGTTGTCTTTTATTTTGATCGAGTAGTTCGTGGATGAATTTTTAATTGTGATTACTACATTGTGCATAATTCAAGTAGAATATAAAGAATTATTATTTCATGTATCATTTGAATATTATGTATGTCGTTTCTGAACTTAGTTAAATTTTCTCCAGTTTTCTATAGCTTTTTATTAATTTGTTCACGATTTAATTTATATTTCTACCTTTATTTCGAGTCTTTTTTGTATTTTCACAGTTTTTCACAGAGTTTCGATATCTGTTACAAATAAAAACAACTCTTTCAAGAAATTAACATCCCACGTCAATTAGCACTAATTCGTAAACCGATCCAAGACCTGATATGTAAATAAATTAGAATACTTTATCACCATGCAGTGAAAGGAGTGAGATTAGAAATTAAGAAAAGTGAATGTTGACTAGGTGCTCGACAACAAAAATTTGTTGAAAATAAAAGATTTTAGGTTTTTATTTTGGAAAGTGAGGGGAAAATTCATTATGACGAAATTCAGAGGTAGAATATTGAAATGATGATTTGCATAAATTATATTTCAGTCTAGATTGAGTTTCTTGGGGCTACGGGCAAACGTGTGAATTTTATCGGGTGAGATTTTTCGATTTTGCGTTGTATTGAGAAATGTATAGTGAAAGTAAGTCATTGCAAGTTTTGTGAATTGTATGGGAATCATTTTATAATTGAACTAATGATTGAGAAATTTTTTCTTGTGAGTTTTTTACCAATTTTTTTGTCTTTTGGAGAATAACGTCATGAACTTTGAAATTAATGAGAATGAGAAAAAATTAACATAAAGTAGTGATTCGTTATGTATAAAAATCTATAAATTCCATTATGAATTTTTATATTACAAACAATTCGATAAAGAAGTACGAAAGGAAAAAAATCATGAAAAAAACGATTCCAAAGAGAAAATTTTTCATGTATATCATTTTTCAAAATTCACTTACATCATTTATGCACTTTTCATGATTCCTAAGTAACTGGACTTCAGCGGAAAAAATTCAATTTTACATTTGAAATCAACAGATGATTTTCAGAGTTTGCTATTTACATTATATAAATGTTTCGAAAGACATCAAAGAAAATCATGGTTTATTCAAATTTTCACAACTTTCTTTGCTTCCTTTCTACGTTTCGATAAATCAAATTTCATGGCTATCAATGCCCATAAAATAAATAAATATATATATATATATACATATATATATATATATATATATATATATATATATATATATATATATATATATATATATATATATATATATATATTACCAGCTTTAAAATTGTCATGCCAAAAATAAAGTTGAACCTAAGCAATCTGCCATTTGTGGAATTTTTATGGTACCACGATTTTTTTTTCATATTGATTTTTATGTTAGAAAACCAAAAAAACTCGAATTCGACTGTCTAAAAGTTGATATATTTGCTATGAACAATAAAAATAATGAAAAACTATTTTTATTTCATTATTCATTGAATACATAAAAATAAAACCAATACAAAAATGTACGCATTCATTATAGCGCAAAATTACTGTTTGAATAAAATGTTATTTAATGTAATTGACTATTAATTGAATATAAATGTATTCTTACAAAATATAAAAAAATGGAAAAAATTATGTCTTACGTTACTAATATTCAATCATGTTTTTTTTCTCTCTCCTTCTGCTTTTTTTGATAAAATTTGAACCTTACTGACAATTGGAAAGTTTTCTATGTTTTCTTTCAGAGTTTCGTTTTGTTTTATTTATTTATTTTTCTGTTTATTTATTCATTGTTTCATTTATTTTGTATCTCTGCCTTACATATTTCACTGATGCATAACCCTTTGTAGAAGATCTTATATATTTTGTTTAATATTAGGAATAAAACCAATACAAAAATATATACGTCTTCATATTATAGTGAAAAATTACTGTTTGAGTAAAATGTTATTTGACGTAATTGACTAATAATTGAATATAAAAGAATTCTTATGAATTATAAAAATATGGAAAAAATTATGCCTCACATTACTCATTCAATCATGTTTTTTTTCTTTCCTTCTGCGTTTTTTGATAAAATTTGAATCTTACTGACATTTGAAATAAAGCTTTCTATTTTTTCTTTTCAAGTTTTGTTTTGTTTATTTATTTATTTTTTTTTTTTTGTATCCTTGGCTTATGATTATATTTTACTGATGCACAACTCCTTGAAGATGAATTTAAATTTTTGTCAATAAGAATTTTAACAACTACACTTGTTTTTCTGATTTTTCTAAAAAAGTTTCACAATAACCCCTATCTCTAGTGTCACAATAAACCCAAGCTCGACAAAGCTTACAAGGTAATAGTAACATTCAGTTTAAAAAAATCTAATTGTAAGTAAATAAATTGATAATTATAATCTTCGTCTTTTAGTTTATTATCAAACTTACACTTTGTTATGAACAAAATTAATCGTTTTAAGCAAACTAAAGATTAAAAATTTGAACACGAGGAAATAGATTGCCTAATTCGAGATCAAAATTTTGTCAAGAAGTGTTTATTTTTCATTGAATGTGCTTGCAAAACTGGTCAAATACATCAGAAACTCACTGAATTCAAAAGAACATCGAACAATGAATCCAAAAATATATTGCATTACTTTTTTTCAAATTTTAATGCATAAAACTGAATACCTAAGTTAACAAGCAATTTTAAGGATTTCTTAATTCTTTAGTCATAAAATCTTCTGCCAATAATTGAAGTTATATATTTTTTTCGTATTCTGAAGAAATAATTAGTTACCACAATCACATTTTTTTCAATTCCTTATAAGATGATTTCAATTTTTTACTTTTCACTCATGCTCAGATTCTATTTTATTCATTGTTAAAAAGCAATCATAATTTTTACATACTTGAGAAAAAATTCAAGAATAAAAAGCTCTCTTCTGCAAAAGAAATATTTAAAAAATCATCACAATTCATTATGAACAACTTTAAATGACTCGCATTTGGTTCATATCCGGCACAGAAAGTCTCGAGATCTTTCTCATCGGGAGCAAAAATTCTGAATGCGACAGTGGGAGAATTACGAAACCGTTGCAAAACGGGAAAGTACGGAAACATCTCCGATATTAACCGCGGCAACAATGTTTCCAACTTCACTTTTCACTCACAATCATCGTTATCATCGAAATCGGTCCGCGATTAAATTTCTTCCACATAGAAAACCGCGCATTACGCCCCGGAACGAGAACACTTGGCGACTTAACGACACGTGAAATAGTCGTCAAATCGTCGCTATTTTTTTTCTCGGAGATAAATTTGCAGGTTTCATTTTCAAGATTCTTTGCAAAAAACCAAGAATAAAAGTCCTTAGTCTTTTTTACGAAAAATGAGAATAAATGCAGTTATTGACGGTGAAAGTCAACCAATCAAAAAATGGGGCGTGGCTGATTTAGTTAATGACGCCACCGCAACGAGCGCTAAGTGTTTAATTTTGATGGTGTGTAAATTTTTTGATTGTGGATTTAGATGAAAATGGATTAGGAACTTTCGGTTCAGATTTTTAAGAAGAATCTGATGATGGATCTAGGGAATTTGAAGAAATTTTTCCAGAGTTTTTTACACATTTTCAAAACAATTATATTTACTGATGCTCTTTATTCAAAGTAGAATAGTTAAAATATGTTTCTGCACCAATTTGTTCGAAAATTTAAGTAATCCAATTCATCGATTCCTTCAAAAATTGTTTTGCTGCTTAGCTGATTGTGGAAAATGAAATTCGAACATTTTTGATATCATTTAAATAGTACGAACATTTTTTCATTTTTCGTTTGTGAAAGGGATGTTCTTTTTCCGCGTAAAAAAAATCACTCACTCCAATTCCCCCCGTGTTAACTAGGCTTATCGAGCGGAAATTCCGAGACTTTTACCATGTTAATTTCGCGATTGACTATCTGGGAGAAAAGTGAGCTCACGCAAATGAAACTTCTCTCCTCTCGTACACAGCGAATGACTTCCATGCATCGTGCACTTAATTGCGTTGAACACAACTGTTCTTACTAGAAATTACTCTTCACACTCCAAATTACCCCCTTGAACGTCCTTCCCCCATTTTTTTCATTTTCTTCAAAAATCTCCAGCCTTAAAATAAAATGAAACGCAAGAAATCAGGAACCGAAACAGTTTTTTAACACCAGACTAATTTTCATTCATTTTCTTGCCCAAGATATTTTTTTTTTTTCATTCCATTTGTTTGCAATCATTTCAATTTCTTTCTTCTAGAAACTAAAAATAATCATGCAAACTCAAGACTTACTTTGAATGGGTTAAAATCCATTTTCACATTTCGATGTGATTTAGTTCACTTGCACTTGTCGATGAGAAAGTGTGCAAATTATGAGTAGGTGAGAGTGACAATTTTAATTGTGTGAAGAGGGGGAAATCGGAAAATTTGTTGAAAATCGATTTTCAAGATCGTATAGATCGCGGCGTTCGCGGACAACGAACTCTCGCGACCGCTATTGCGAGGTACAGAAATGCGGCAGACCGTTTCGCTCACCTGCTCGATCCGAGCAACTGTGAGCTGCGAAAGAGATCGACGCGTTCTTTGCTCACCTTTCTCCCACCTTTTTTAATGTAAATTCTTCGCCTGTAGTTTTACAGTGCCAGTTAATAAACAAATTACGAGTTTGGTAGTTGTTGAAATTGGAGTCATTATTTTTAAAATTAGTTTGGTCGTCACTGACCAAATCACTGATATCTCTCAAATTTTTTCAATAGTCACGTAAACAAGTTTTAAAACATAAGTATTTTTTTATTTTGGACTGAAAATTGGTTTTTGTCGAGAAATTCAGATTCTACATTAGACAGTCGAATTCGGAGTAAGCTCACTTTTGTCGAAAACTTTTTTTTAAATCCTTATTTCTTATCTAAAAATCTATTGCCTTCAATAATGTTTGTGTGAAAACGTTCGAAATTGTGCGAAATTTATGAATTATGTGTTGAAAATATTTCTTGTAGCGTTGTTGAATTGTTATTAGCATAAATGAAAAAAGTGTAAACAATTTTTGAGTGAATAGTTTTCATAGTGCATCATTTTTTTTTCCTCCCGTTTTTTTCCATTGATTGGTAAAGGTATGAACTACATTCTATAAAGACCGTTACATGCCAAAATGTTTCGTTCGTAAGAGAGATTTTTTTTCCAATTTTCCAGCCTGCATTAACTAGTGATTATAAAATTTCAATATATTTTCACTTTTCTTGATCTTAAGACACTGCAGTATGTCCCATTCGATGATAAAGTATATTTTCAATGATTATTTCCTGAATTTTTTTTCATTACTCGGGATATAGCATGACATCAATTTTTCGTGCGTGTCTCTTGAGAATAACTTTTATATTAATATTTACTTCTGTGGACCTGATTTGATTATAAAATTTCGTTGCATATTGTTTAATAATGATAATTACTCAATTAAGCTGCTATACGGAAATCCATGAAATGTATTTTAAACGCGAAGATATTCGAGAAACTGACTAATGGTTGCACATCAGATATTATACTTTATGATTCCACACCTTAAAAAATACTAAAATTTAAGCAATTTCCTCAATAAGATTGCAAAAATTGAAGTCTTTTATTCTTTCATAAAGTTATTCGATGTATCCATATTTAAACAAAATAATGTAATGACGAAGAGCAGTTGACTTTGTGAAAATTCTGGAACGAGTCCACTGTGAGGACGTTGATTTGGTTGTAATCGAGGTGCAAAATGTCGAGGGACATTTGCAGGCCCTGCAATTCGGCTTCCAAGTGAAGCTGCAAAATCCTCGAGATTCGGTTGTAGCTCAATCCTGATTCTTTCAAACGTTATGGAAAGAAGACTTAACACTGAGAAATTCTTTGCATTCTTGTATAGCCAAAATTCATTGACTACGTAAAATATTCACATTACTGCAAGATTTATTATTGTAAAGACATAATTCAAAAAAATAAATATCCTAATAATAATTCCTACTGATGCATTGTTACAAATCGTCGATGATTGTAAATGCAAGTATCTTGAAGTTGACCATTATATTTACAATGTTTTTCTCATAACTGATAAATAGCTCATTGACGTTTTCAAGACCTGTACCAAATTACAGAAGTGCATCGTTATTCTAATTCGTCAAAACCTTTTTTCGCTCCAGATATGAAAACCTTATCTTCAAAAACATATACACTCTTGAATATTGAAAAATGATTGAGAATTGCCAAAAGAGTGAATAAATTAGACAGATTGCAAATAACTTGGAAATGTAAATAATGATCGTCGCTTCTGATCGCATAATTTTTATATTTCAATGTGAAATGATTTTGGCAGTTTTAAAATAATAAAAAATCGAAAAATGTCTAATTATTCGTATTAATCTGGGTCAGGCTAAACATAGAAAAGAATAAACATTGTTCACGTGTACAAGAGTTCTGGTGTGAAAAATACCAAAGCCACCAGCAGTCAAACATAAAGGTTTTTGAGTTCTAGCTATGGACATTTTGACTCTCACAGCATTTTCCTGGGACATATTAATCCAATCACAGTTGTAAACACTTTGGCTCATCCTCTCGCTCTGTAGCAAAGTGATATTTTGATCAAATTAATTATCCTTACATTTCTTAAAGTGAATTTCCCTCAAAATCGAGTCGAAATACTACAACTCAAATTGGAGTATTTTCACTGCTCTTAAAGTATTATTCGACTCATTTTTTTGAGGAAAATCTTCGCTCTAAAGATTGAAGAACCAAGAAAGTTAAAAGAGGAAATATATTTCCAAATCCCCTTAGTTTTTTTTTTTCAAAATCACTATCTTCATAAAAGTTATCTTTAATTGAAATAATTATTTTACTTTCTACTTTTTTCCATCTTCATAGCTGAAATTTTCATCATTTACTGACTCTTTATTCAGCGAATACCTCTGTTATCAAAGCCTCTCCAGCGGAGCAATATAAATTAAACACTGTTATCATTAAGATGGTCAGAACAATCAATGAAATTAGGAACTCAGGTTTTTTCGAGACATTCTATTAGGCATAGAAAAGAATTATATGAAGCCTACAAATATATATGTTAATATCCTATCGTTTGCAAAAAGAATACTTACAGTTATAATCTGGAATCCTAAGACGCATGTCGAAATGGTAGTACAAATGAGAGTTACGAATAAATCACCACTGAAAGAATTTCGTATTTTGCTACCGATTCTGCAGAGAAGAAAGTCATAAAAATATTATTATATTAACTATAGTTGCTGTGAATAATGTTGAACTGAAAATGAGAGTTACTTACTGCAACAATTCGATGAGACACTTGATTACAGTTGTAAGTTCGTTACTTTCTCTCGACACACTGTTACTGTTAGTTTCTGAAGATTCTGTTTTTCTTGACAGTACGCTTATGTGGCTAGCCCAATTAAAAACGAGAGTTATTAATATTACATCGCATGCTATATAGCTGAGAGTAGCGACACAAAAAAATGTAAACATGGACAAATACGTCCAGATGTAAGTCTGCAAACTACTGACTTCGTAAAATAGATGAAAGCGGTATGGCAGTATAAATCCCACTGAAGATTTTGACGGGGAACGCCGTACTGTAGTAAAAAATATGTTTATCTATATTGAGCATTGATATTTGAACTTGATTTATCAATCAAGTAAACTTGCTGAAACAAACTTACCCCTTTCAGTCAATGACTAGACAAAATAAGAAGACGCAGCCATGAATGAAACCAATGTCAAAAATGTGGATGTATTTAATAATTGTTTATTGTATTCAATGAAAACATTTAATTCTTTGCTGCATAGATCTTTCATTTTACTGTCGCCAGTAAAATAATTTAGGAGTTTTTTGAAAAGACTGTTGTAGTTACGCAGCACTACCATTTTTATAAAAGTTATGGTTAAACCGAGATTCTCCTTTAAATTTTCAAGGACCATTTCGATACTACCGACGGAAAGAACGAGATCCAAATATTCCATGGCCATGCAGTACACGAAGTAACTGTACAGTATATTCGATAAAATCTTATTAGGTTTGATAGGCCAGAGTCCGATAGGTATTGAGGTTATCTTGATTATTAAAAAAGCCAAGTGTTTTTTTTTTTTTTTTAATCCTGGTCCCTGCTGGAAAATATACAGTATGTGGTTAAGTATGGTTTTTAATTGAAGATGTATGAATTTACCTTCATGATACTGAAAATAAATACTGAGATTCGATAAACATATACTATTCTCAATATTTTGTATGAAAATAATAGAAATCTGTAAAACTTTTAATACTTGAGCATCAATTTTGAAAATGTATATAATAATTCATCGTTAGACTGGGAAACGCAAGAAATTTCATTAATAATCAAATAATACTTAATGCACTGGAAAAAAGCTTTGGCAAAAATAATTTTTTTACCTGAAATCTATAGAACTTTAGATCCTAGAGCATCTCATTTTAGAAATGTATGTAGAAATCCACGAAAATATCAGTAAACTATTAACATTTTAATTATATTCAAGAATTACAAAATATAAAATCTACGAAAAAAGTGTGTACTGAAACTGAAAAATCGTTTAAAATACTAAGAATCTAAAAGTCTTAGTATTTTGAAGTTTTTTAATTTTCAAATTTTTGAATATTAAAAAAATAAAAAATGCACCAAAAGTTAAAGAAGTCTGGAAAGTATATAAAATTCATGAACTCACTGATTTTGAAGGAGTTTATTAAAATACTTGAAAGCTCTAAAACTTCAGCTTCTAGAGGATAAAATTCTATAAATCTTTATTGAAGTATTTGAAAATACTAGATATGTATCAGGGACCTAGAGAATCATTCTGAATATGAAAAATACTAAAAAACATGAAACATACCTAGAATAATAGAAATCATTATATTTATGTAGATAAAATTTTTTCAAATAAAAATCTAAAACTACTATTTATCTATCAAATTTGATATCCTTAACATCGAATACTACATATCTTTTTTGAAATCCATGAATATTCCAAAAAATTGTTCCAACTGTAAAAATGATGAAAAAATTCGACAAATACTAAAAATAATGGATATCTACGAAATATCAATTATGTTTCGAAATAACTGAATATTTTTAAACTTTATGTTCAACTAAATGGTCGAATTCTTGAAACTGATACGAAAATCTACATAAATGCTTGAAATAGATTAAAAAACTACAATAGCGTTAGAAATTTCATAGATTGTAATTTGTTATAAATTCAAAAAACTTTTACAATTATAGCACCTCATGAAATACCTTAAAAAGAAAAAGGGAAGTACGATATACCCTCAATGTATGCAGGTATGAGGTAAAAACTCGTATCTTGAGGCATCGAGTTTTAGAATTGAATATAGAAAATTCCTATACAAACGAAATAATTCTTTAGTCTAAGATGTTATGATGCTTGAATACAATGAAATATCTTGACCCCTTTGATACTTCCATTCGCCACTCTATACGAAATTTCGTTGTTACTCCCCTGTTTTGAAATTATGGCTTAATATGGTTCTGGTTGATGTGTTCCTGGATAATCCTGAACAATTCGTATTTCAAGAATATGATATTCTAAGAAATGTGATCTTATCTGGTCTGCCTGATTTTCTGTTCAAATGTGTCTCAAATAAACATTTTACTATCTTCTGTCTCATCATGCTGCTCAAACCAGAACCAACCGATTTCGATTCAGATAGAACTCCAAGAAATTAAAACAAAGGACTCGAAAAATTCAGAATACTATTCAAATAAAGACTGAAGACTCTTATGTCGCTCTAGAATACACTAATGTCAAAAGCATACTTGCATGTCTCGAACATCAGATTACAATCTCCAAAATTGGTCAAACGAAGATACTATCTTTATTGCTTCGATCTCAACCGACGATTGAAGTTTTCCTCCGTTTTCGTGCCGCTGTTGCGCGTTTAAATATTCATAAAGTTGTCGAACAAAACAGTTCGAACATCAAGAACAACGGAACAAAGTTACCGTGCCTAAACAGTTACAAACAAGGGTTTGGACTTTTCTTTGAAGATTATGTTACTAAATTATTATTATTTTTGCAAATATGACTTCATTTTTGGATTCAGCAATGAGAAATCCATAGAGAAACCAGCATGTATATCTATCACGTACTCAAAAATGAGGTTTTTTGAGGTTCTTGTTATTCTTGGATGGGGAGTTAGCGTTTGAACATATTCGTCGGTAGACACTTCATTGCGGTATAAGATGTTTCGAATTTCTGTAAGTTTAGGGTACCCTTTGTTAGGCTCCAGAGTCTTGTCCATTTTTTTCAAATAATTCTTGTCGGTCAAATTATTTAGTGTTGCTCTAATGGATTCTACAATTTGAATGCTCTCTCTCATCGAAAGCCTTTGTTTTTCAAGTCGAGTGATTCCATCGCTAATACATGAAAAATTCATTTTGATGAATGCAAGTTGGCTCTTCACGTCTGGATCAGCGAACACTTTCTGAGATTTCGCGATGCTTCCGGCATCTTCCGGATCGAAAGAATCGACAATAGATTTCACGTCATGGAAATTCGCACTATAATACACAGCTGCTTTCGACCATGTTCCCCATCGCGTTACAACAGGCTCAGGAGGCAAAGCCAAGGTCGAAAATGTATCTTGAAATTTTTTTCTTCTCGATGGTGCCTGTAATACATCTTTTTCAATAATGTACCTAATATTTTTAGCAAAATATTAATAGCGTTATACCTTTACAAAAACAGCTTTTGTACTCGAAATTAGTAAGTTAACTTGAGGAAATTTCTCCCTTACGAACTCGGCAACGCGATGTAATCCATGTGCAAAACACGTTATATGTAGCATTTTCGGAAAAAGTATTGTTTTTCGTCATTTCGTCATAGATTGTAACGAAGATATATCTTCTAGCTATAGTTAACCATGAGACCACAAAATAGACAAGGAATCATTGAAGAACGCAGACATATTACTCGCATTGGAAGCATCAACTACAGACATGTTGAGCAAATAACATTTTCCGAATTCGGGCCGGCTCTCGTTGACTTCTAGGATACAGAAAATGAAATTTGCGATGAAACGCTGCTCAGCATCAGTTGTTTCATCCATCGACACCCATATAAACTTGCCAGTGGCTTTTTTTCTGAGATCGTTGAGACATTCGTCATAGAGTATTGGAATATACTTTTGTCGTAGGGTTGATTCACTTGGAATAGGGCATTTGATATGTTTTTCTAAAAACTTGTTAAAGCTGGGATGTGAAATTTTCTTTAGAGGAATATTCGCTTCAATCAACGATCGACACAATTCCAAGTTAAAAGGGTTGACTGAAGGCTGTTGTTGATACTCGGTAACGAGTGTTTGAGTCGTTTGTTTCCAATTTAGTGCCGCTTGTTTATGTTTCGACGTCACCAAATGTTGTTTAACATTGAAAATTTTCGTTGCATTTACAGTCGTGTTGCAGTATATACAATACAAGACTGTTCGGTCTTTTCGAAAAACACCGGGATGCATGTCTACCATGCGCTGAATAAAATCTTGCTGAGATTCTTTGTCTTTAGGCATATTTACTTATAATTTTGAGTAATTCTGGCGACACACAACAATTTTAATACTAAATTGCAATGAAATCAAACAAAAACAATTTACATATACGAAAAAATGACATTAATATGTTGCCATTGACAACGAAAAAGCATAATATGCGAAAAAAGCCGGGACATATGAAATATGCAAAATAAGCATGTAACATGCAAATGCATATAAATATCCGCTCTAGTAATAACAATCAAAAAATTTTTGCTACAGTTTGGTTTGTTCTACATATGTAGTAGAATTTTTAGTAACCTAAAGTTAAAAATTTCAATAAAAACTGTTTAAAAATCTTGAGAATTTTCTAAAAAGTTTTTAAAGTCATCATTGGGATACTTGATGACATTTTTAAAAGGTACATATTACTTGACAAAATGACTTCATGAAATAAAACGATGAGGATTCGGAACTACACAATTTCTTCAAAAAATTACGAGGGACATAAAAATCTTTGTTGAAAATCGATAGTCAAATACTAAGATAGCAAACTTTTAATTATAACAAGCAAAGCTTAGTAATAATATTGAAAGTTTTTGTTATGACAAAATTTGAGTAGTAATAATGGGTGGTATTGGAATTTCATTGAATCTAGGAAATAATCTCAAAATTTCATCGAAAGTTTTCAAATATATCATTGAGATACATTACACCTTAAGATAATAATTTTACAAAATGAAGCGATGGAGATTTATAATTTTCAGCTTATCTATAAAAAATTTTACAAGGAAACATGAAAAAAATGAAACGTTTTCCATTTGTTGCAGGAAGTATCGAACATTTGTTTACTAATATACTCCCATTCATTTGTACTTCGAACAATAATCAGTGGAAAAATATGCATCGAATGAAATCCAAAAGGAATTCCAAAATCACTATTTAAAATTCTTCATGAAAATCATTCGAAAATCCTCTAATAAATTTTTCTCAGAGACAGAGAAACATTTTTTTTTTCGTCAACGTGGGTCCCTCGCCATATACGTTTTCATGACATTATAGGGAATAAAGCTATTCAATTCTGCTTTCTAAGGTGTTAAAAAAACCATAGAATTCATTGTCGTATTGTCTTAAAACAGAACATGTCGAAGTTTAGTGCATTCGAAAGCGCCAGATCAGGGATTGAAGTGGCATATGGCGTGTGCATTTATGCTGGAAGCAGCATCTGCGAGACGCGCAATTGACATAGATCTTGTATGCAGTACAACGCTGAACGGAACGTGTCACTGAATAATACTTGTAGAACAATCAGGAGACTTATGTGATTAAAAGAAATTTCTTTTTAATAAATAATGGAAATACATCGTGCAAAATCTAAGTAAAAATATTAATCAAAATAAAAAGAAAAATAATAAAAATAGAGAATACATATTGGTGAAAAAAAAAAAATATAATAAAACTAAAAACTCGATTGAAAAAGATTTTTTTGACAAAATTTGGCATCGACATAGTTGTTTCAAGATCAGCTTCACAATTTCATCATCCTAATAATACAAAAAAAAATGAAAAATAGAAAATATCTGTGCAATAATAATAAAGTATGAAATAGGGTGATACTGTAGAATCTGCTTTAGTATTATGATAAATATGTACTGTAATGGCATATAGTAAAATCTTAAATATTATTTTACAGTTTTATATTAGAATATCGTACTGATTGTAAATAATTATTAGTACACAGTAATTTACAGAGAACTAGGAGAAATTTGAAATAAAAAGTAGATTTTGGGACCTTTGCAATTTCTTATGGCTAGGCCTAGGCGAAGTCGAGGATACGAAACCACTGAATCGTAAAAGTCAGCCTATGATTATAATTTTCGGAAATTTCAAAGTTGTGAATTTTTGAAATTAAAGTTTTTAGGAAATTATGATCCCGGTTCTAGATTTTAAAATTCTACATTAAAGTTGAGATTGTTACACCAGCAAATTAAATATTTAATAGGTCATTACTTAGTTATCAATTTTCATACAAGAGAACAGTCCTAATACTATCTTGTTTTTACTTTCACACCCACAATGTTAAAACATATAAAAATTTTCTTGTAATTATATTTGATACTAGAAGGAAAATTTTTCTTAAGATTGTTCTAATTTTTTCAATCTTAGAATGTACTATTACGAGAAAAAAACAAAAGCCTACTGTTATTTAGAAATTACTTTTTGTCTCGTGACCGCGACAAGGAGAAAGTTTTGATTGATTCGGATGCTGCGTCCGATGAATGTCGTCGATTATTATGCGACGAAATCGGATTTCACGAGGTGAAACGCGTGTAATAATTTGCAAAAACTAACGAGTTGTTTGATGGACGTCATTTTTCAAAAATTCTTGTAAAGAAAAATAATTGAAAATAGTAAAATTCATAATAACTTGTACGGTGATAGTAAAAAAAATATAGTCATTTCATCTCAAACTGTCCAAGTGATTAATTTTTGTTTTTTTAATCAGTGGCGTAACTACAGATGTGGGGGCCCCGGACAAAATTTTTGTCAGGGGGCCCTAATATGATCATTTTTATAGTAACAACAAAAGATTTGTTATTAAAATAGATTTTGTGGCAGCTTTGACACTTAAACAATTTTGAGAAGTTATTACAGTTCTGGCAGTTTTCAACAGGTTTAATATTTTAACATTTTTTGAAATTTTCGCTTTTTTCAACAATTTTCAACCATTTTAACTGTTTTCTACGCCTTAAAAGTATTCACAGCGTAAAACAGTTTGGAAAAATTTTTATAGCTTAATATTTTCAGGAATTTTCAAAAATTTTCTTAGTTCCAAACAATTTTGTTGACAGTCTAGACGTAAAAAGTTCATTACAGCATTGACAGTTTTGAAAGGTTGCGTTGTCCGAAAATTTTAAATTTTAAACAATTGTATTGACAGTCGTGACAGTTCGTAAACAGTTTTGAGAATTCGAAGAAAATTTGATAGCTCCAACAGCTTCTTTACAGTTTTTTTATTTTTCAACAGGTTCAATTCTTTAGCAGTTTTATAAATATCACACTTTTTCAAAATAACTTTGTAACAGTTTTGTCAGTGTTTTGAAACTCAACAAGTTCTAACGGTTTTAAAAATTTTAGCAGTTTTTCGAAGATTTGATGATTTTTATAGATTTAAAATAGTTGTAACAGTTTCGACAATTACGAGTCTTCACGATTTAAAAAAATTTTATTTTATACTTTCAAGTTTACACAATAAATAAATTTTTCAATCTGTTTTAAAGTCTAATTAGACTGATAATCTATTGAAAATTTTAAAACTATCAAAATTAATTTGAATTTTGTAACGGTCCAAATGTTTCAAACTTTCGTAAACTGTCGAAACTGTTCACAATTCTTCAAGATCATCAAGACTCCCAATGATGTCAAATCTATTGAATTATTTGATCAATTGTTGAACCGTCGAAACCCTAAAAACTGTGAAAGACATGCTAATAACTGCCGAAACTTTTATTACTGTAAAAGTTATAACATATCCAAAACATTATATGATATGAAAGAAAATGATAAAAATTGCAATACAAGTTCTCATTCAGAGAAAAAAGATCGTGCTCACTGCGAAGTGACTGGTTCACTGTGAATATACCACAATTTAAAAATCATAAAGTAACAAAAATAACAAAATTGAAAATAATATCCCTGACCTTTTTCTTTCCGTTCTTTTCTTTTACACTTACATATTTTCATCTATTCATTTGAATTTTTGGTTGCTTCCAGCAGATAATTAATAATATTCCTGAATTTCAACGTATTCATTTTCCTTCATGATTTTCGTGCAACAATCACTTGCTTTTTGGTTGACACCAAGTAAATTGCCACAATAAATAATCAAAAAACTCCATCATCTTCCATTCTCTCGAGGAATCCATCGAATAAATGAATCCATTAAAATATGAGAAAGGAAAAAACGCGAGCCAGGAATACCGTTCAATCGCACCTTGTTCTATGGTCCTGTCACATTAGCAGACTCGTTTGATTGGGTGTCTTGGTAAACACGTTACGCAAGTCCCAGAGAGCATCATTTATAAATTGAGCCGTCCTCTCCACGCAGCCGGCATTTAGTGAAAATTTCAGCACTCTTCGCAATGAAAAAAAATTTCGAGGTGACGTTTTTCTCTCTCACTTTTCTAACACTCTCCACCACAAAAACAATAATACCTCCTCAACTTCCTCTAAATTGAACCCTCTCTTGCATGATAAACAAATTTTCCTACAAAGTCACTTTCACTTGTAAAAAAGGTTAGTCATTAATTTTCAGTACGATAAAAGGTCATCGACTGCGAATTGTGCCTAATCTAGAATAATTTGGAGATATCCTTATCACTGGTTTTTATTACCGAAATTCATTCAGTGTGGCAAAATTCAAGTGTGTGTGGTGTAAGAAGGATTTGAAGTAATTGCGTATTCGGAAGGGAATTATCATTGCAAATGCCATTTCGGGAGTTGGAGTCATTAAAAATGTGCTCGCTATAGCGTATGAAATAATGCGCACGCGTTCACTTGGCGTTTAACTAGAAAGGCAGCTTTGGGATTGAGTTTTCAACGTGATTCGGTTTTTTTCCACTGCGCAGTATTTGACCGGATTCGGCTGCGACTTCAGCAGCGAGGACAAACGTTGTCCTGGGGCACTTCCGAAAGGTCAGAACAACCCCCAAAAGTGTCCTTATGGACTCTACGCGGAGCAATTGTCGGGAACTGCGTTTACTGGTGAGATCTACGAGTTCTTGTCATTTTTTTTCTTTTTTTCTTCTTTCTTTGACTTCTTATGAGGTAAAGGAAAATATAATTTACTATATTTTTAGTAATTTTGAGTGGGTTTTATTTAGAATTCTAATACCGGGCAGTTTTTATATATTCTTTTTTTTTCTTGTTCATACATAAATTCTGTGAACTGTGGGAATCATTGGGATTCCTAATTTTCATTTATCAGAAATTCTGAATTTTTCAACTAATTTCTCTCGATTGTAAAGCAGTAGATCAAATTGTTATAAATTATGAAATTGAAAATATGAACTTGCAGAAATTTTTAATTTGAAAGCTTCTTGCGAAAAAAAACACTGTAAAAAATACGGAAATGTTCCATACCATGCTACTGCAAATTTACTATTTTTTCATGTTTCCCATACTTCAAAAAGAAAATTTAATTAAAAAATGGAACAGTAGTTTAAATAAACTGGAAAATTCCAACTGCATGTAGTAAGATTATAGTAAAATTATAGTAAAATTTCACCACAAGGTAATGGTTAATGACTTTCATATCAGTGCAATAAAATTACCACAAATTTTTTTAGAGTAAAGAAATTTCTGAGCCCTCGATCAGAAATCATTCAAATCTTTAAAATTGAATAAATTTGTGTGCATGAATACAGATATTTATGTGTTCATTATTTTGATTTTTATCTCCCAAAGTTTATTAACGTGGAATTTTTTCTTCGAATTCAACACAAAATAAGAGTTCTGAAACAGGCTAAAAATAGTAGAATAAAAAACGATTGCAGTTGTAGATTTAATATATGAAAAATATGAATTTTGAGATGGAAAAATTTGTATTCCATGGAAGGGTGAATTTCTTTAAAATTTACACAATGACAGTTAACGATCAAATAAAGAATTTTTGATATGTCAGCACTAATATACATTCTTTATTATTTTCGGCAATGATACCTATTCAATGATTTTTGAAAATCTCATGTCTAAATTAGACATAATTTATTACATCATATTGATTGTTTCAGTTTTTTAACCAATTAATCACAAATTTGAAATTTTTGAATAATCAATCAGTTGAATTTTAATCTAGAACTTTTATTTGATACAAAAATTCTTTTTTCAATAATATCTGCATCAGAGTGCAGTAAATTCGATCTATTGATAAAAATATACCATAAATTCTATTTAACACAAAAATTAACAATATTGAAAATTCTTTATGAAAAATATCAAGATGACAAATATTTTTACATACATGAAAAATTGTGTACGTTCATGATGAATATATATTTGTAATTATCTTTCGTTCGTTTATTTCTCAATCGTTTTAAACTCTATTATCACTTCACCCTATATTCTGAAAAAAAAAATTATTAAAAAATTCATTTAATAAAATATTTTTATCAAGTAATGCAAATTCATAAGAATTGAATTATATTAATTCTTCAATGCAAAATAATATCAAAACTAATGCGAATTTATTCACTTGGACATCAATATGACAAATTTTTATTATTTTTACCTTTTTTCGTTCAATATTTTCATAGTTATCAATTTTGTCAGTTTTCTCATTTCTTGCCTTTCTTTTCGATCTTTATTTTATAATAATTCAATGAACTCTAATCTCGTAAAAAACTTTTAAGATCTAACGATTAAAAAAAAAATTTTTTTCAATTATTTAATATCAGTAAGGTAATTTTTTTATTCAAAAATCTGAGTCATGGTTTTTTTACTGAAACATTTAGTTGTTCGAATTGTTATATTGTTTAACTGTCCAGTCAAAATGGAATCTTCAAACTGTTTGCAAATTTTGCCATCAAATTTTTTGCAAGAAACTGTAAAATTTGCGATTCTTGCAATTACAACTTTTTGAAAATTCAGTATATTTTGTTTTTTATTCAGAACTGTTGCTGTATATTGATATCTTTAAAAGTTTTATCAAAAATTGTACAACCTAAGATACTGTAGAATATAATTTTCATTAAAGAGAAACATTTATTAACAAAGTGTTTCCTCATATTTTTATAATTTTCTCGATCCAAATTTGTTAAACAATATTGTTTGCGAATAAAATTTGCAAATCTACAACAATATTGCATTTTTATGCAATACACTGATGACAGATGATCTTACTATGTTTTATAACAGTCATCTATTATACTTAAAAATAACAATCATTAATGAATTAATATATTTTCACTGCATATTTCAAAGAATTCTCTAAAAACTCCTATCAAAATTTTAATTTTTCAACTAAAAATACTCATACCACCTATTTTTTTATATTTTGCATCATAAACATCCTTAAATTCTTGATATTCAAAAAAACCTCTCATAATTTTCACTAAAAATCAAATACATTTCCCTCATCCTAAAATTTCTCCTCAAATTATCAAAATATATCAAACCCTTCAATTTTCCTCGGAAATTCCTATGATCATTTCTACTTTTTCACCTCGTAATTAATTAATAGATTTTCGTCCGAAAGACCGCGCAAAGCGTAAGAAAAACAGCTGTAATTGTATTTGGAACAAACGCAGATGCAAGTTTTTGCGATCTGAAGATGAATCAACAGCGCGACTTCGCACGCGAGCAAAGTGATTACCCGCAATTTCTCTTTTTCCTTAAAAGCGCCTCGAGCCGAGAACAGAAGATCCTGGCTGTACCGCATTAGACCGTCCGTTATTCACGATGCGTTTCAGCCATTGACGGATTCCAGCGTTTACCTTACGCACGACTGGGACGAAATTTCACCCAACCCAAATCAGGTGCCTGCGTTTTTCCTTAATTGCTGAATTCAGTGGCGTAACGAAGCTAGTGTTCCGCAGGATAACGTTTCATTGAGTTTCCATTGGAGTCAGAAGGAAAAAAAATTAAAAATCGTTCCGCCATTAAAATATCAAATGTCTTTGTTTGAGTTGAAGCGCATTTTGAAGTATTTTGATTGATTTTTTTTACTTGATTTTTCATGAATATCAGTACCTAAAGTTGTGGTATTAATTTATTCTTGAATTACAACACACTACTAACAGGTAAAAAAATTTAGTGAAATGAAAACGAATAATAAAACTAAGTGAAAATTACCGAAAATTTATTAAGGGTTTATATACCTTTTTGTGCGGACAATTTGAGGATGGTTTGGAGTAACTTTTAAGGTATGTAGCAATCATGCTACGTCACAAAAGTCATAGTTCTTAATAGAGTATTGTTCACTTGAACAAACAAGTATTTGTTAATGAAAAAAATATCAACAAAATCCAAAAAATTTCAATAGTCTAGGTATATATCTAGTTTTTGAACGATCTTTTTTTTTTATAGAAAAGTTTATATCTTGCAGATAACAATTTTTTGATAAAATTTTCGGAGCTCAAAAAATCGAAATCTCGGGGGAAACGCTCTTGCATACAGAAAAAACGTAATATTCATTTTTTTCAATCGTTCAAGAACTAAATATATTCCTAGGCTAATAAAATTTTTTGAATTTTCAAATTTAAAATGACCTGTTCGACTTGTATCGTGGTCACCGCAAGCCTCTTTAATATAAAAGTTGTCTCGGAGAAAGGGCCATAACTCCGCCAATTGTTGATATTTTTTTATGAACAAATACTTGTTTTTCAAGTGGACAGTACACTATTGAAAAACAATAACTTGGTGTCATAACATTATTGCTACATACTTTAAAAGATACTAAAACCATCCTCAATTCGTCTGCACAAAAAGGTATATAACTCCTTAACTGAAATTTAAAGTTATGAAATATGGTTTCATGTATGTCAGTTCTCAAAGTAAAATGAAGTTCAGAATTCTTAATTGTATTACTCCAAAATAACAAATATCTTGTCTTCAAAAGAATTTATTCTTGAGCAAAATTCTAATCAAGAATGTTTAGCTGGGAGAACGAAGAAAATACATGTACACATTTCAAAAACTTATTACAAAGTGGTAATTGGAAAAGAAAACTTGGAATCTACGAGAATGCTTAATAATAAAACTTGAATGAGAATCTAGGAACGTTGAGTTCTAGAAATCTACATAGTCTAGAAATCTACATATTCTTGAATGCTACAATCTAAAAATCTACCAATTCTAGTACTCTACATATTCTGTTCTAAAATTTTTAGTATACTAGAAATCTGCATATTCTAGCATTCTACGTACTTTACACCAGAATTCCACACATTCTACAGTTTTACAAATGCTACTCTAGAATTCTACATTATATTCTATTTTTAAATTCTTAATATTCAAGGAATCTAAATACTTTTTCAATTTAAATGTACTATTATGGAATTCTATAATTATACATACGTATTTTATTTTGGAATTCTACAGATTCTAGAATTCTATATATTTTATTCTAGAATTCTACATATTCTATTCTAGAATTCTACATATTCTATTTTAGAATTGTGCATATACTCTATAAATCTACATGTTCTAGAAATCTACATAGAAATCCATAAAAATACTAGAAAATCTTACGAATTAGACAAATACTGAAGACATACTAGACAAAGTGAAATGAAATAAATCTTCTGTTTTCTGAAAAGTCGAAACAAATACTTGAAATCTTTAAAACTTTGAATCTCCGAGCATCAAATTTTCTGAAACGTGTGATACATAGCAATAAAAATTAATACTTAAAATTTTTTGAAGCTACCATGATACACTACGAAATCTTGTAAATATTTAAAAAAAACGAAAATACGAGAAAGCTAAAGTGAAATAGAAATGTATGAAAATCTCTAACAATGTGAATTTGCGAATAACCAAAAGAAATACTGAAAATCCGTAGAAATTTGAATTCTAGAGCATCCAAATCTGAAAATCTATACAGCCATTGACAAAAATATTTGAAATCGCAAAAAATACGAGCAAACACTCCAAAATTTTATAAAAACTTTAAAATATGTAAGAGATTTTGAAACTCTAATGATACTATGAAACCTATATCTTTCAGTTAAGTTAATTTTCTCAAAAATTTTTGTAACTTGATATCCTAAAGCAGAAATTATGAGAAACCTTTATGAAAATGCATAAAAAAATACCAGAACCTTTTTCGAATTCCGAAAATTATTGTTAAAATGTGAAAAAAAGTAATGGTTATCGGTAATAAAATAACTGTTTTCAAAAAATTTAAAAAAATACTTCATTTCTATGAACTTTCGAATTCTAGAGTATAAAATTCTAAGATAAATACCTATGCATTAATTATTACATACCTAAATAAAAACTAGGAATCTGTAAAAATACTAGAAAACGATATAAAATCTTTTAAATCTTTTCAAGAATACGAATAAAAAGAAATCTATTGAGTACAAAAAATCTGTGTGAATGTAATTTTCCCAGATTGATA
This sequence comes from Platygaster robiniae, assembly GCA_028476575.1. Classification (NCBI taxonomy): domain Eukaryota; kingdom Metazoa; phylum Arthropoda; class Insecta; order Hymenoptera; family Platygastridae; genus Platygaster; species Platygaster robiniae. Next base: position 3,247,367 of record CM052022.1, read on the forward strand.
AAAATACTGAAAGTCATATTACTTGAAACTGAATATGCAACTAGAAAATTCTTTTAAATTTCATAGTTTCTTAAAAAATGTGATAAGTACTGTAAATCTATTGATAATCGAAAACGCCACATACATACGTAATTTCTCGAAAATTGATAAAAATTTCAATCATTGGACATAAAACTCTAGAGAATCATATGAAAACCCATTGAAATACTATTAAATTTCTCAAATTGTAAATGTACTGGAAAAGTATAAAAAAAAAGCGAAACAAAACAAAAAGTATTAAGATATTTTTACACAAAAAAAAAGATTTTGATGCTTATAATTCTTCAAATTCGCAATATTACAGTATCAAACAAGAGAAATCTATAGATGAATACATAAAAACACTAGTAATCCATAGAAATACCAGAAAATACTACAAAATGTTAATAATAACATAAACTACACAAATTTTGGGAACCTATGAATTACTCAAGATTTGTGAAGATACAGTTCCTAAAAAATCTATGAAAATATTCAACATACATTCAAAAATTCATCGAACTTAAAAGGCTGTTTAGAAATAGATACATAATATCATAAATTCTTCCCATTTATTCGAATACTTAGAAAATTTTAATCAATACTACAAATATTTTTTGAAAACCATCGATGCCTTAGAAATCACAAAAACTGAATCCTATCATATTACAAATTATTAAAAAATTACATTCTTTCACAATATAATCATTGAAATAGAAAAAAACTGTTTTAGATTATTGTATGTTTCGAAATAATAAATGAAAAATACATTTGACAGCACATTTCTTCGCAAAATTCCTCCCGAAAATTTTTTTACGTTTTCCCCAAGCTGTCAAAAATGTCTTCGAGTTGAATAAATTCTGAAAATTTTCTCATAGACGTGTAATTGACATTTTTCAGACAAATGTATCAAACTGGAAAATAATGAATATATCCATTCAAATTCACTTATTCGTACTAAAAAAAAGCAAAAACTGTATCAAAATTATGAATCAGTATATTCTATCCTCAATCTTTAACACTATATGCTAACGAAAAAAGCTCCGTTGGAAACCCTTCGACGTACCAACTCGACATGACCCGCAAGTGGATTTCGTCCAAGGATTGCACACCGTTTGCGGAGCTGGAGATTCTCGCGTACGATCCGGGGTAGCGGTGCACGTTTACCTTTGCAATTCATCGATGCGAAATAGAGCGTTTTGCAACTCCGACGGCGACTTCCTCATAGGTACAACAATTGTTAATGAATGTTTCATGACTGTTTTGATAGCGTTTCTCAGATTGATGCAACCAGCAGTCATATTTTCCAGGATATAAACTTCCAAATGTGCTTACATAAGAGAGTTGATGACCTTCAATTCAGATATATGGAAATAAAAACGAGATGAATGGCCTTGAATATTGAATTGAATTTTGGAAGAAAAAAACCTAAGCAAAAGTGCAGGATACATTTAGAAACTCCATGAAATAATTTTGTCAATGGAAGAGTAGTGAATGGGAGTAATGAATGTATTTTTTTTTTTCTTAGTTCCACAGTTAGGTCCATTAGAGATAACCACTGAATTTGGTAAAATGCGAGTGGAACCGAACGAAATTACTGTCATCCAACGTGGAATGCGATTTTCCATGACGGTTTTTGGACCATCCAGAGGGTACATTCTCGAAGTTTTTGATGATCATTTTCAGCTTCCGAATTTGGGGCCAATAGGTACTACTCGACTTTTTATAGAATTTTTTATTAAACGAAGTGATTTAAATACACAAACTCGACTAAATGTAAGGGATGAATTTTAATCATTTTGTATTTACTTTGAAAATATGTAGGAGCCAATGGTCTCGCGAATCCTCGCGATTTCCTAACTCCAGCAGCTCTCTACGAAGATCTGGAAACGAAGTACACTATCATCACGAAATTCCATGGGAAATTGTTTTCCGCTTCACAAAAGCACAGTCCGTTCGACGTGGTCGCTTGGCATGGCAATTACGTCCCTTACAAATACGATCTCGATAAGTTTATGGTCATCAACTCTGTTTCCTTTGATCACTGTGTGAGTTGGGAATATAGTTCAATATACAGCTTGTCAAAGAAAACTTTTTTACACTGATAAAGGATGTTCCTGGTTTATTTTATGTATTAAAAAGGAAGAATATGCACAATTTTCGGAAGTAAGAGTAAATTTGAAGAAAATTCGTGGAATTTAATTTTTTCATAATTTATTGTTTTCATGCTCTCAATTTTTAATATTTTTCCAATAATTTTTCAAATTGACTGTGCTTATGTTATTAAATATTTATAAAAGCCACTACGTGAGAATTTTTGGCATAAAACGTAATTTTTGGAAAAAAAATTTTATCATATACAATATTTTTAACTATCATACTTCTTTCTTTTTACACAAGATGATGAAAATTTTCTGAATTTACATTAATTCATGACAAATTGAATTTTATCATAAATAAGAATAAAATTATAATCACTATCATTTTTATGTATCACAGATCATTGAAAACCTCAAAATATCAATAGCTATTAAGGATTTCTCTTAATTATTGAAAAAATTTTTTAAGCTATGAATGTCCCGAAAATTTAACAATTTTTCCAGAAATTTCTAGCTCGTGCACGAAATTGCTTACATTTTTAATTATTTCCAATGTTTCATTTAAAATCGTTTACAATAACTGAAACTTTATAAATATTGCATTGTAAGAACATGTTTTCGAGCATTTTAAAAGCCTTGACAAATTTTTTATTATGTAGGTCAGAAATTTTTTTATAAATGTGTGTAATTTCCAAGAATAACTGAAAATTATCTAAAAGTCAAAGTTTTAAATGATGTTTAATTTGTTTTCAACAATTCTCCAATTTAAATATATTTTCTCGAATATTCAGAATATTCATGCAGAAAAATGACCTACATGAATTCATTTGAATTGTTCAATATTTTTGCTAAAATTTATCGTTACTTAAGGCTCAACAAAAATATTGATAATTATCCAATACTGATATTCATCAAAAATTTTGTCAGAAAATAAAGCAGAATCTAATTGAAAATTTGAAGTATGAATTATGTCAAAAAAAATTTCAATTTCCCTGTATTTTTGATTACAGGATCCTTCGATTTTTACAGTTTTGACTTGTCCATCTGTAAAACCTGGAACTGCTGTTGCTGATTTTGTAATTTTTCCACCAAGATGGTCTGTGCAAGAACACACTTTTCGTCCTCCTTATTATCATCGTACGTAAGCAGTTTTACATGCAATAAAACCGATGACAAAATTTTTTATCCATAATGATATTCAAAAAACAAATGTAGGTTCAGAACCTTAAAATTCATCAATTCCCCTCTCCATCCAACATTTCCTTTTTTTTACAATTAACAAATCAATATCCATCTCTGAATAATTGAGCAAGAAGTTGTTTTTTTAGTTATTTCAAAATGTTTCTTTTCTAACTAAAATTAACAGAATTTACTAAAAATTATCTTACACAAGTATTAAGATTTCTCTAATGATAAAGAAAACTGCTTTGATTACGACATATATATTTTGTAATTTTTTTGTATTTTATTTATTGCTTCAAGATACCACCCATAAAACAATTTCCATGGAAATAGCTTTACACAAGAAAAAAATAAATATCGAATTTCATGCCCTAAGGTTCAGGATATTGAGTTTTTTCTCTTCAGCAAGAATCCTTTTGATTTTCAACCCTTTGATTCCCCACGATAAATTGGTTTACCTCACTTTTGCCTTTGGAAAACTCAGGAAAGTACATGAAGAAATTGAGTTTGCAGGCAATCACGTGAGCTTGATTGGAAGCCTTGAATTTCAAATATTCAGCAAAATCGATTTCCATATTATAGAAAACCTTCCAATTCACAATTTTCAACAATGAAAATCCGTTTCAAATCATATCCCAGTTAAAAATATAAAAAGAAAAAAAAAGTTTTTCATATCGAAACTCGTTCTTAATATTTTTGCAAATAACTGAAAAAAAACTGTAAAACATTTTCTAATACTTTGAAAACGACACTAATCATCGAAATAATTTTGAATTCAGAACCTGAAAATTCGTCAATTTTTCGTCATTAAACATTTTCTTTTTCTTTTTCTTCCATCAGGGGCGTAGGCAGAAAAAATTTTCGGCAGGGGTTTTCGTAAAAATTATTTTTCCTTCGGGATATCATAATTTTTAATCTTGGACAATACTGTTACAAAAGAGCGATTTTGAAATATTTTACACTTTGAAATTTTAAAGTTATACAACTTTTGGAATCCAAAGTTGCACATTTTTCATGTTCGTAAATAATGCAATTTGATTTTTGTGATTTTCAATTAGTAACTGCGGTTTCAATTTTTTCACTTATATCTTTTGGTTTGCACCACTTGCAAGATTACCTGATATGAAGTAATAAGGTTTCTATAAATCTTTCTCAAATTCAATGCTCTAGGAATAAAACTTCTAGAAAATTTGTATTTTTTGATTGATTTTTGAGCAAATTTTGATCACACAGCAAAAAGACACATCACAAATTTGTACCGTTTTTGTGTGGTATATTATTCATCATATTTCGTAGTATTTTTTACATTTCTAATTCTGATATTTCTATGGACGTTCAATAGATTTTTAAAAATTTATGCTATAGTATTCAAACTTTCAACAATTTTAGGAATTTAATTTGATCTTTCAGACAAGTTTCTTTTAAGACGATTTTCAATATATTTATTTCATATTTTTTTAGTGTTTATACAGTTGAAAGTATGTTGAATCGTATAAAGTGTATAAATTGGATGTATTTTTATAGTTCTCTATATGAATTCGTAGATTATTGTCTCAAATTTTATATAATTATAGTATTATATTATTTATTATGCTGCAGGACGGACAGTTTCTTGAATTTCTAAGAAAGTTATATCTACATAACTTTTATGTATCAAACGATTTCTTTTAAACTAGTAGGCTAGAAAAAGAGTGAATTAGCAAACAAGTAAACTAGTAAACTACTAAATTAGTAAAGAAGTAGGCTATTAGACTAGGAAACTACTGAAATTGTAAAAAAGTAAAACAGCGAACAAGTTAAAAATAAATAAGTAAACTAGTGAACTCGTTAGCAAGTAAATTAGTTAATAAGTAAACTAGTAAACTTGTCAAATTTGTAATATTAAAGTAGTAAGCTAGTAAACTAGTGAGCTAGTTAAATAAAAAACTAGTAAGCTAGTAAACTAGTTATCTAGTAATCCAGTAAACTAATAAACTAATAAACTCGTTAACAAGTAAATTAGTAAACTGGTAAACTGGTAAGCGAGTAAACTAGTAAACTTGTAAGCTTGTTAACTAGTAAAAAAGTAAGTTAGTAAACTACTAAACCTGTAAACAAGTAAGTTATTAGACTAGTAAACTACTGAAATAGTTAAAAAAGTAAAACAGTGAACAAGTTAAAAATAAATAAGTAAACTAGCGAACTTGTTAACAAGTAAATTAGTTAATAAGTAAACTAGTAAACTTGTCAAATTTGTAATAGTAAAGGTAGTAAGCTAGTAAACTAGTGAGCTAGTTGTTAAATAAAAAACTAGTAAGCTGGTAAACTAGTAATCTAGTAAACTAGTAAACTCGTCAACAAGTAAATTAGTAAACTGGTAAACTGGTAAGCAAGTAAACTAGTAAACTGGTAAGCAAGTAAACTAGTGAATTTGTAAACTAGTAAGCTAGTTAACTAGTAAAGAAGTAAGTTAGTAAACTAGTAAACAAGGAAGCTAGTAAACTATTTAGCTCGTAAACTAGTAAACGAGTATATTATCAAGCTAGTAAACTAATAAACTTATGTTCCACCTTCTTCTTGTATAATGTACGAGACTTGATAGAATTTCTGAGTATTTTTATAGATTACTTGTATTTTTTGATATTGTTACAGAAATATATAAACTCGATGCTTTAAAATGCAAATTTCGATCCATTCTCAGTAATTTCAAGAATTAATTATAAAATCACATTCAAATATATTTTTCATGTTCTATATCGTAATTTTTTTTGTCACGTATTTTTTAAATATTTAAAAGATTTTGTTGCGTTTTCTAGAATTTTTATAGATTCATAGTATATTTAGAATTTGATGCTCTAAAATCTCAAAATTTATAGATCATAGAGGAAGTTGTCGAGATTTTTCAGAAAACAGTGTTTTTACAGAATCTAATTGATTTCATTACTCATTTAGTGTTTGTATGAATCGAAAGATTTTTAATACTTTTATATGGGTTTTGTATAGATTTCTAGAATATAATGATCTAAGATTCAAAGTCTTGTAAATTTTTAGCATTTTCGTAGATTTTTATTTTTCTTGATTATTCACTGGGTTGCAACAATGTTTCTGATTCATAGTTTCTACGTCATCCTACGTTTTAATAGTTTTTTGTAACTTATATTTTCATTGCTTATCAATGTAACTTTTCCTTATTTTACATAAAATGTTAATTCATTTTATCAGAATTTCGGGAGTGGTTCGCACCCCCCGAAACCCCCCCTGCCTTCCATTAATCATATTCAAGACTGCAATAAAAACTTTTCCCCCGGGTTCGCTGAGAATTTGCGAGTTGAGCTTGAAAATAAATGGGGCATCTAGAACAAAAAAAAGAGGTGAATCCGTGATCGTTGCAGGCAACTGCATGAGCGAATTCATGGGCTTGATAAAGGGACGTTACGAGGCGAAAGAAGAGGGCTTTCAGGCGGGCGGCGCGACGCTGCACTCCGTAATGAGCCCGCACGGACCGGACAGCCAATGTTTCGACTCGGCCTCTAACGCGAACTTGCAGCCCGAAAGGATCGCCGAGGGCACGCAAGCTTTCATGTTCGAAACTTATTACAGCATGACGCTAACCAAATGGGCGAGCGAAATATCCGACAAACTCGACGGGGATTACTCCAAATGCTGGGCTGGACTGAAAAAGCACTTCCAGACCCAAGAAAAATGAGCTCTGGCTGAATCAGGAGCGGAGGCGGAGAAAATTTTTGGGAGAAATTTGAAAAATTATGTATTTCCTTCGGGATTTATTGAGTATTGAAGTTGGAGGATATGCAGTTATGGTAGTATGATTTTTTAGTTTTACGAATTTTGGGATTTTGAGGTTGGGGATCTTTTGGAGTCAAGGGTAGTAAATTTTTTATGAATGTATTTGAAAATATGAAAGTTGATTTTTCTAATTTTTTAGTCAGAGATTAAGATTTTTTTTCAGATACTTGCAGTGTTTTAGTTTTTTTTTTCAATATTCATAAAATTTGGAAAGTTGTGTGATATTATTACGGATTTCTATAGGACTTTTTAGAATTTAAGGGGTTATATACCTTTTTGTGCAGACGAATAAATTGAGGATGATTTTGAGTATCTTTTAAAGTATGTAGCAATAATGTTATGATACCAAAGTTATTGTTTTTTAATATTGTACTGTCCACTTGAAAAATAATTATTTGTTCATAAAAAAAATATCAACAATTGGCAGAGTTATGGCCCTTTCCCCGAAACAACATTTTTTTTGAAGAGGCTTGCGGTGACCACGATCCAAGTCAAACAAGTCAAGTTAAATCAGAAAATCCAAAAATTCTTTTCAGCCTAGGAATATATCTAGTTCTTCACCGGTCGCTTTTTTATAAAAAAGTTTTTGTTTTGCAGATAGGAATTTTTCAATCAAATTTTCAGAGCTCAGAATATCGAAATCTAGGAAAAAACGTTCTTGCATAAGGAAAAAACGTAACATTCATTTTTTTCAATCGTTCAAAAACTAGATACATTCCTAGACTAATGAAATTTTTTGGATTCTCTAATTTAACTTGACCTGTTCGACTTGCATCGTGGTCACCGCAAGCTTCTTCAAAAAAAAAGTTATTTAAGGGGAAGGGCCATAACTCTGCCAATTCTCGATATTTTTTTATGAACAAATACTTGTTTTTTCAAGTGGACAATACACTTTTACAAAACAATAACTTTGGTCTCATAATATTATTACTACATTCTTTAAAAGATACTTCGAACCATCCTCAATTCGTCCGCACAAAAACGTATATAACCCCTTAATGTTCAAGGAGACTAATACAAATTTTCAATATTCACGTAGATTTTTGAGAAAATAATATCTACGTAGATTTGAAATATTTTATGAAGTTCCAGAATTTTTGTATCGTAGATTAGTAATTAAACCTGATAGGGATTTTGTGGTTTCTCAATTATAAACATTTGTGGTAACTCTATGGATTGCTTTTGAAGTTTGTAGAATTATATGCTATAGTATTTAAAATTACAATGATTTTGAGTGTTTCGAAGAAATGTTCAGAAAATAGTATCATTTATACCAATTGCCAGTACCTTGTTTGTTTGTTTTTTTTTTTTCGAAAAACGTTATAACATTTCTATGAAAATTTATATAAGATTCCCAGAAATATGTGGTATGAAATAAAAAATTTATGGTTTTTTTGAAGAATTATACCTAGAAAGTTTTAATACGCATTTCAAATATATTGATAGATTTTTAGTATTTCTTGCATTTCCTGGCTATTTATGAAATTTCGGAAGACTTCTTTACATTAAAATAGGTCATTTTTTGTAGCTTGCTTTACAGACTCCTCGATATTGAAGCTCTTGGAATCCAAGTTATTGAAAATTTCAATAACCTTATAGAATTTGAGAATTTAATATCAACGTATGTTTTAAGTATTTTATAGATTTCCAGAATTTTCGTACTTTACATTATTCAACAAACTTTGAAGTATTTTGTGGTATTTTTAATGATTTACTGTATTTTTATTGACCACTTTATAAATTTTTCAAATTTTATAATGTAATATTCAATATTTTAACGATTATGAGTATTTCAATTTAATTTTTAAGGTCGAACAGTATCTTTTATACGAATTCCAAGTACTTTGTGATAATCAGAATATTTTTCAGTTTTTATACAATTCGAAGAATTTCATCGTATTTTTTTAGAAATTTGTATGAATTTATATAATTATATCCTCTCATATTAAAAAATTTAATTATTTTGTTCTAAAAATTATACCTACGTAGTTTTTATTCAGATAGATTATATTGATATATTATCTCACATTTTCCTGCAAATTTTCAAAATTTCGAAAGATTTTTCAGTATTTTTGTCGTTTTCTACATTTTTTTTAAATAGCTTCATAAATTCCTTGAACTTATGCTCTAGGAATCATAGTTATACAAATTTTTAATTAGTGTAAATTTTGAGAAATATCATGTCTTCACACATTTTGGGTATTTCATGTTGATCCAGAATTTTCGTATTTTTCATGAATATAGACTCAAAACTCTGTGGGTGTTTTTTTTAGATTTCTAATATTTTTTTGTATTTTTTGTGAATTTCCACTATTTTTTTCTATGTTGGTAATTTTTGATGCTGTAGTATTGAAAATTTCAACAGCTTATATAAAAATCAAAATTTATTTATCAGAAATTAGTTCCTTCGATAGAGATTTCCCGTACTACTTGTATTTTTCGTATTTTTTGAGTGTGTCTACAAAATTGAAGAATTTCATAGTATTTTCATGGATTTTCATATAAAATTTCAGAATTGTATATTCCAGAATACAAAGTTTCATTAATTACTGAGGATATTGAATAAATACGTATTTTTTGAGTATTATTAGATTTGTCCATTATCTAGAATGTATTTTACAAAAATTGATTAAATTACTGAGTATATTTTCGTATTCTTCCGATTTCAGGTATTTTTGTTAAGGACTACATCGATTTCTAGAATTCAATGCTATAATATTCAAAAATTATGGATATTCAGTATTTGTATCGATTTCTGAGAAAACAACATTAAAAGTTTTCTGAAGTTACATATGTTTCTTGCATATTCGTGTATTTTCAGTATTTATATTATTAAGTAACGTTTTTGGCTGTTTTCAAAAATTTTTATTATTTTTATAGATCGTTACATACGTTGCTTCAAATAATTTGTTTTCCTAGAATTCGAATTTTCATCGATTTCAGTAATTCTTCTGGATCATCCAAAAAACATTACTTTATAGATTCGTATCACTTTTAATATCTTTTCAGAATTTCTATTATCAGGAAGATTTTTGGTGACTTTCTGCTATCTTGATGTAGATTTTTAGAATTCAATACCCTTCAATTCGAAATTTTGTTAGATTTTCAGCACTTTCGTAGATAATAACTTTGCTTCATTATTCACTCAGTTAACACAATTTTCCAAACTTAAACTTTTTTCTTTACCGTAGCCAAAAATTATTGATTAGTGTTTTGTTAGAAAAAAATGCATGTGAAATCAAAATGATTGTTTCTTTTGAGTTGGTAATATTGTCATTGGAAAACAATTTTTACCTTTTTTAATCATTTTTTATGTCTATTGGTAACGATCACTTTATATCGTATACCATTTTTATTATTTGAACGCTCTTATTTGTAGTAATTCTATATTTCATTATTGTCTTCGATTTAAGATTATTATATACAAAAAAAACCACTTTACACTTTTCCACCCTCCTTTATTTCCGTACTCGAAAAACATTTAATCTACGCTTCAAACTATCATGGACGTTTTTTGCTTGTTCGTTGACGCCTCCACTTTTTTTATGGGTATTGACTTTTTTCAGGGGCTCAAAGCGATCATGATTTCATCCATTTACAGAGCGAGAAAATCAACTTAATTCAAATTGCAATTGTAAATCACACTACTATTCATCAATAACAATGATTTCACAAAAAATCTACAATACCCTGAATAATCGAATAATTGACGGATCAAATTCACTAAATGACTCCAAATTCGATTCAGTAACGAGGAAAAACGAAGCCACGAATTGCCATGTTCGGCAAAAAACAACGCGAAGTAGCAGTAACACGTATGGACGAATTTGCACGCGATTGAACACAATAATGTTTACAAAATTACAGCGCTCGATTCATGTACAATCGACTATTTTGCACTCACATTGCGTGTACATGCTTACACATTTACGTACATTTGATTCTGCATTATTGTGTCATTAATATCCTACAACCATGCACGTTGCGCCTTTTTAAGGGTGAGAATTTTAAAGGTGCTGAGAAGAATTTCAGTCCTATTGACACAAAATGTTTCAAGATTTCTCTAGGAATATTCTAAAAAAATTTGAATATTTTTATTGATGTTTGAGTGGTTATTCAAGTAGTGGAATCAGGCAAATGTTAAACGAAATATATCAAGAATATTTTAAAGACATTTCTTTGAAAATTTTCATTGGTATATTCTGAAAAGTTTTTCAAAAATACTCTGTGTGTGTCAATAGGGAAGATCGGTAAAATTTTTTTTTAATGGCACTTGGCACCTTTGGAATTTTCGCCCTTACAGAATCTTTGGTTACAATGAATGAGCTTTGGAGATAGGGATGGGTTTTAGAAATGGATATATTCAGCATAGAAATATACTTTTTTTTCTTAGTTTGCAAAGAAGAAACAAAAATATACAATATTAATCTGCAATATCTAGATGATTTTCATATTTTGTAACTCTCTGTAATAAAATCAAAGTATGTTATGTTTATGATTCATTCAAATTCCATTCACTCATAATTCATCCAAATGTTATCTCTTATCAATTTTAAAAAATCATTTTTAAATCAAAATAAATACTAAGTAAATGAAAGTTTAAAAAAAGCCAAGCATATATGAATGGAAACAATTGTAGTTGCAGATTCAATTCATTAAAATTGGAATTCCGGAACCAGTAAAATTTGTAATTTCGGTATTTTAAGCAAATTTTGTTGTAATTGATATTGAAACTGTTGATTATCAATATATGTTAACACAAATTTACGTCCTATATTAATTGTTTCTCTCAATTATGCTAATTACATGATTAGTTAAAATTGAATGTTTAAGTCTGACATTTTTCACTCACAAATGTTTTTCTTAAATTATGTCATCATTTGAACGAAAATAAACTTTTATCAAATGATTCTCACGATTTTCAATTAGGTTCCAAATAACAAATTTTATTCGATCATAGAATTGTACTTTTTTCAAATTTAAGTGGCCTTAGAATGAAGGAAATTGATACGAATCAGCCATTTATTCTAATAGTAAGAAAATATAGGATTTCGAGAAATTTTTTTACCCAACACATCGATACCACAAATATTTTTAGATCGAAAATATAAATTTTCCATTAGGTTAATCTATACCTTTAAATTTTTTTCATTAATTTTTTCCTCAATTTCTTCTGTGCGTTTTACTTTGCAATAAATGCTAAAACAAATCTAAGTCGAAAATTGATAAATTCCAAACACCCAATAATAATAAAATAATTCATTTCTTTATTCATTAAAACATATTTCTAAAAATACAAAACATCCAGTATTTTAATATGAAATTACAATAATTTTCAAAATTCCGCATTCAAAATACCAAAATTATAATTATTGTGAATATTTTATATTTTTGTCTCTCTTTTGACTTTTATATTGTTAGTTGGTTCGTTTTCAAAATCGTAAAACAAAATTGAAGGATAGAAATAGCGAAATAATTTATGATAGTTGTCAGTAATTTAAAATGTAAATAACGATTTCTCTTCTCTAATATTAATTTATTCTTATCCATTATTGAATTGTTCGTAATAAATTACAATTTTTTTTTTTTCGCAGATCTAGGAATGACTTTTTCAATTAGAAATTGTAAAACAATAAATTCACTTTATTGCAATCATGGTTTTTAAAAAATGCAGTAAATAATGTTTTTCTGTAGAACTTTGCTATTTATTTTATTTTCGCTTAGTTAAATTTTCAAAAATTCTCATCGAGAAACGGTTTACAATCAGAGCTACTGTATGGTTCATTTTTCATTAATTTATCAATTTTTTCGATCAAATGTATTTTCTATTTTATCGTCTAGGTCCAAATTATCTAAATTTGTTTACGAAAAAAAATTGTTATGATGATTATTCATGTTTAAAATATGAACGAACTTTACTTCAAGAAAATTTTGATTGTAAAATTTTTTGATTTTCGACATGAAATTCATTCTGTTATCCAATAGTTTCTCAAAAAATTTCAATTTTCAACAAAAAAATGATTATTCTAAAACTCCAAATATCGTATCGATTTCGAAAGTCTTCAGTATCAATTTTTCACTCTCTAATACCCACCCCTATTCAACAGCGATGCATAAATCAGCATCCCTTTTAACTTCAATACAAAATTATTCCAACAATTTACAGCCTTTCCCTGGCTAAATCAAGCACCCAAAACTGCAAGAATTTTTGGTACCCAAATGACCCTAGGAAACTCTGTTTACATAAAAAGAATCACAGTTCACCAACAAAAACCTACATTCATCCACCTTTGCTAGCATTAGTCTTGCCTAAAAAATGCTCCAATCGCATGGCAGCTTTTCCCTACATAAAAAAATATCTGAAACTTATCAATGTCCTGATTCTAATCCAAAACCGCAGTCGAGAATATCTGAACAATAATCAATATTTATAGTCCTAAACAATTTATGTTTCAGCGCTGTCTAAATATAAATATTACGTTAATCCTAAATAATACTGCACGTTTCCCATTTCTTTACTCATCCACGTTTGGGTTCTCCTTGGAACCCAAAAATTTGATTTTTCGCAAAATATCGGCAACGTTCTAATTATGCACATCGATCAAAAAGCTCCCAACTGTATAAAATATCGATCGAAATCGTAATATATCACGGGTAATCCTCACATAGTAAATATTATTGTACTCGAGTCTAATTAAAAAATACGGATTAGACATAATATTCACTTTGTGATACTTTTTGTATATCAATCGGTTACACTATCGTAATTATGTAATATTTTTTAATGTTATTCATACCACAAATTGTCTGAAATGAGCGTCGGTTGTAATGTAACATTGCGTTGTTGAACAAAATACAAAATCACTTTGAAAAAATATTTCTTTGGAAACGAGAGACTGAGATTCGTAACTTTTCTGGATCGTCGACAATTTTTTTGGAATGTTTCTTGGTATTGAAATTTTTTTACCATTAATTAGTTGACGATGCAAAAAAATTTGGCTTGGGTTTGCACTGAGAGAAAAGAGTTTGTTGGTTGAACAAAATAAAATGTTATGTTGAGCAATGGAAAACGTTTTGTTCAATGGAGTTGATTCAATGACATACATTTATAGTGAGATTGAGCAAAATAATTTTTCATGCAGTGACATGATTTTTACTTTGTTAATTTTACCTGAAAGTATTTTGAAATGTAAAATAGGTTTTAAATCAGATTTTTGAGCTTGAATAGTATAGTGATGAAATTATTATTAAAAATAAGTAAAAAAAAATATATAAAAGTTTTTTATAAGGTTATGGATAATTGTTTTGTTGAATCTGCGAATAATCATTATGTGGAATTCGCAGTGCCAGTTTTACGCAGGGGCAATATGGACAACTGTCCAGGACGGAAAATTTGAGAAGGCGGCAGATTTTGTAAAAAATAGTGTAAATTTGAGAATAAAATTATTCAAAATCACATTCATCAGAAGATATTGAATGGCAGTTGATTTACTAACAAGTTATTTTTATTGTGATTTATTATAAAAATGTAAGACTATTACAAGCTGCAACTGTTTAAAATTCATGAATTTTTTCAATCGATAATGATTGTTTTAGTAGTATTTTTATTGTTTATAGACCATAGATGGAGATAAATATTGGAACTTTTTGAGGTTGCAGTGTAATACTAAACAAATTTCAGAAAGTGAAATTTTGAACCTAGAATATTGAAGAAGTTTGACATTTTATTTTAGAACATTTTTCTTATGCAATTCTTTCCACCCAGAATGACAAAAATGAAAGATTAGGAAAAAAAAGGAAATATACAACTTAGTTACGTAAATAATGAATTCTTCAACTGATAAAAACTGTAATTGGGAAGTGATTTATTTCGATTTTCAGTAAGATAGTATTTTTCGCAGAAATGGATAATACAAGGTTAAAAAAATCTACACATATTACAAATTTGAAAAGAAATGGTACAAAACTAATTGATAATAAAAAAAATTGTTCATAAACGATAAAATGAATTCATAAATCATATAGTTAACAAACAAATTTTATGAGTAAAGTTGATCAAATGAACTATTCATAATAGAACATTTTCAAAAAAATATATAGAATATTTGTTTCAGAAAAAGTTTGCTTTATTAAACTATCAAAACCTAGAAATTTGTTCATCTAAGAAAATTATTAAATGTAGAATTTGTTGAATGCAACAGTCAAAAATTAAGTGATTTTAAATGAAAGAATTTTAATCAGATAAAGGGTATATATTGTTTCCAAAAATTGACGATTATTATAACTGAACAAATCCAAACATTGAGTTTAAAGTTTTCTGGTAAGAACCTTCTATAATCACAAAGAATTATGAATTTTTTTTTTCGTATTCCACATAACAATATATGCATTTTTCGAAATAATTTTGAATAAGAAAGTTAAAATACTTATCGAAGATAAATAAAAATCATAACTTCGTTAAAAAAATGTTAAATAAGATTTGAATCATAAAAGAACAATGAAGTCTGTCAACTTAAAGTTAAAATTCATCAGCAGTGAAAATAAATGAAAGTTGTTTTTTTAAGATTTACAACTGAATGACACACTAAAAAACCTCAAGTTTTAAGGTTTTAACTGAATTTTCAATGATGACACAAAAAAACAAAAGATACAAAAGTAACAAGATATAGTTTAAAAACCATTACAAAATTTTCGATTTTTGCCTAATCAATATTAATATAAAAATTCAATTTGAAACAGTTGAAACATAGGATCTAAAACATTGAAAATCGTATATTACAATTTAAAAATGTCTGTAATTTCAGAAAATTGTGAATTTGAAAATTTAAACTTTTTTCCAGAAAACTAGTCATTTTCTATCTTTTTTTTACCTAGAAAATGAACCTTTTTTAACCATTTCCAAAAATTCAATAGAATTAGAATTTTCCTCGTATTATTCAAAAATGACAAGAAAAGATATACTTTCTTCCTCCTCCCAGAAAGTAAATATTTTCTTGTCATTTTCAAATAATGCAGCAGAATTAGAAATTTATTCATATCATTTAAAAACGACCAGAAAATATTTACTTTTTCGTAAAAAATAAAGTAATAATGATTTTCCCCTGATAAAAAACAAAATAATCATCATTTGGTCACAACAGAAAAAAATCTTTCCCCGAAACCATCATCTTTTATAATCAATCGTCCAACTCAAAAAATCGCCTGGAAATGATCAACTTTCTGTATTCACGGAATAATGTACTATTACCTATCGATTTCTATAACTTCCTAAATTCCAAAAATTCTACATAACAGCAACCTCAAAAACCACCAAAAATCCCACTTTCACTCACAAAAAAAACCTTTTAACATTCTCAGAACAATTTTCCCGAAACCAACGAAAGCTTTTCTCACCTCGTAACCTTCTACTGCGTCCCGCTTAGATAAACATTGTTATACGTCAATAACATTCACTTTTTTGGCATTAGTTTATTATCACTCGACGTGTTTGCCGAGCAAAAACGCACCCTGCATGGTTTGTCTTGAAAGACCGAAATTTTCTGGACGGGCACTAGGTTATGTTCGGGTCCTCGTAGGCCTTCTCGTAATCGCGGCGCCTTATCACTGCGAAGTGCGTCATTTGAAAGGAATTGGTTTTTTTGCAACCGCGTTCGAGGGTCCCAGTCATGCTGTATCCCATGTTGAAGTCGCTGGACGAAACGTTTGACGTCAGGTACAACTACGAACAAATTTATTTAAAAAGAAAAGTTAGAACAATACGATCTAGATTAGAATAAAAACCAAAACAGAGAATTCTGACCATCAGAATATGTTCTTAAGATGGTAGGTCCATCAAAAATAAAAAAATAAAACTTATTTGGAAGTGACATATACAAAGTTCTCCCGAGATCTCGTGATTTTTATCTCTTTCCCATTTCATACCTTGAAATCTGGGTCAGTCGTCACTCTCTTGAACGACCCGATAATGTATAAAGTTCCTGAACCCATCTCCACCATCTTGGCTTGCGCGCTGTACCTGAAATCGCGTATGAATCCGCTCAATGGACCATAACATTCGTCTTCGAGTTTTCATGAGAGAAAAAATACCTTCTCGTTCCAGCGACCTCGACGACTTTGCAGCGACTTTTGCTCCACCAAAATGGGGTTAAGGTCCAGTAGGAACTACTCGCGCTTCTTGCCCAGCTTTCTTCCGGAAATAGAAGCACCTGGAAAGTCATTTCAAACGTTCATATGTTCTGAAAATTTAATTTTCAACGAATATTTTATGAGGGTTGTATGAAAGACTGGGTTTTGGAACTGAAGAATCACTGGTGAAACAGTTCCTAGAAGTTTAAGGAAACATTTCTTCGACTTCGCATGGTGCGCTGTTTGTTTTTGAAAGGTTGAACCTAAACTTCTGGAGGTACATGAACAATTTGAGAGGTAAGGGTAAATGTTATTCAGTGTTGAACCTAGAAAATGGAAATTTCATCCACGAGGTTTGAGGTTGACCCTTCAATTCAATGAGTTAAAGAACTTTGAAAAGAGGATTCCTATAATTTCAGGATTGTTGAGACAACAAAGATTAAGGTTCAGCCTTTGACTTTAAGGTTGTCTCCACACTTTTTAAAGGATAACCTTTAAGTTCTAACTTAATATTGAAGATTTAGGTAAAATCTTTGGGTAAATGGTCAAAGGTAAAAAAACTGGAGCTGTTTGGCAAATCAAACATAACTCTGTAAATTTAAGTATTGAACTTGATAGGTTTAAGGTTATCCCTGAAATCATATATTTTCTTCAATATAGAATGGTTTGAAAAAGTATGAAGGTGAAGGTGATGAACAGCTGACAGTTTTTATGAGAGTGTAGCCCTAAACTTTCAAGGTAATTTGCACTTTTCAGACAAAAGGTATGTTGGCCTCCAATTTCAGGTTTCGCCTTATAGCTAAGGTAAAGATGATTGATTGGATGGTACATGTTTGGAAATTGTAGTCAAATGATGAATTAAAGGTCTAACTTTCAAAATTGAGTGTCAAACCTAAAAGGTTAAAGTTTTAACCTAAATATTAAAGGTTTTCTTTCACATTGAATGGTTCAAAGAACCTTGAATGTTAAGGTTCATCTTAAAAAACTAGTGAAAGCTTCGATGAGAATATATCCCTTAACCTCTAAGGTTATTTGGACGTTTCAAATTTAAGATGGGCAATTTCAAGTATTATCTCAAAAATTACTTGAAATATTTCGAGATTTGATAGTTAATATTCTAAAATTGGAGTTGACTGAAAAATAAGTTATTAGCCTCCAAACTTTTAGTGTTAACTGTGAAAAGTTGATGGTTCATTGTAAGGTTAAATAACAGCTTAGAAAAACAAGAAAAACTTCTGTAAGCGTGTTCTTCAACCTTCAAGGTTATTTGGACCCTACAAATTGAAGGTATGTAGACCTCCAATCGTAGGTTTCACCTTTTAACTAAAGTGAAAACGTTTGATTGGATGACGAATATTTGGAAAATTGGAATCAACTAATAAACTTTTGGTCAAACCTTAAAAAATGAGGTTGAACCCTGCAAGATTAGAGATCCAACCTAAATATAAGGGATATATGGTTCAAACAACTTCGAAAATTAAGGTCCATCTTTACAAAATGATTTCAGCTTTAATAAAATTATATTTCTCAACGTTCAATATTTTTCAGGCCTTTCAAATTTACGGTAGGTTTCTAATCCAGATTTTACCTTAAAATTCAAGTAGGAAGTTTTGAATAGGTGGTTTATCTTCGGAAATTGGAGTTGGTTAACGAATTGGTAGTCAAACTTCGAAAGTTACATGTTAACCTTGAAAGAACTTGAAAGACTTAAAAGAAGACTAATTAAAAGTAAAATGCTTTTTCCATGCGAAATGGTTCGAACGGCGTTGAAGGTCAGAGTTTTTTTTTTAAATAAGGAAAGCTTCATGAGGGCATTCCTCAACCTTAAAGTTATTTGGGCCTTACCAATTGAAGGTACGTAGGCGAAAATCTTCATGTTTCACCTAATAACTAAAGTAAAAAGGTTTCATTGTATAGTACATATTTGAAAATTGGAGTCGACTTATGGACTGAAGGTCTAACCTTAAAAGTTGAGTGTTAAACCTAAAAGGTTAAAGTTTGACTCCAAATATAAAAGGCTTTCTTTGAAGTTAAATGGCTTTAACATTCTTCAGTTAAGGTTCAATTTGGGAAAATAAGGAAAGCTTCGGTATTGGTAGGCATTTAACCTTCAAAGTTGTTTGAACCTTTAGCAATTAAAGGTATGCCTCTGGTTTCTGATTAGAACTCAAAACATAGAAGAAAAGTTTGATTAGATGATTCTTATAGAAAAAATGATAGTTGACTGACGAATTGAAGTTCAACACTCAAAAATTGGGTGTAAACCTTAAAAGGTTATTGGGTTTGCTCTGAAGACAAAAGTTTCCTCTCTTCTTCAATATTATAAAAACTTTGAAAGTGAGAGGTTTTAGCTCGGAAAAACAAGGAAAATTTCTGCAAAGGTAGCCCTCCATTTCCGAGATTATTTGAACCTTTCAAAATAAAGGTTATCCTTCAATTTTTGGTGCAACCTAGAAACTGAAGGTTTGATGTTTAAAAAAAATTGACTAATGAATCTCAATAGAAGTTTATACGCGAGATGAATCTAATGAAACCCAAACCCTAAATATGAGGTATTGACCTTGAAAGATTTAAGGTTTTCTCTTGAGGTAAAAGCTTGCTTCAATTTCAAATTATCTGAAAAACCTTTGAATTTGAAGGTCTGACTTGGAAAAATAAAAAAAGCTTCTGTAAGGGTATCCCTTGACCTTCAAAGTTATTTAGACTTTTAAGGTGGAAGGTAGACCATCAATTTTATGGTTCACCTTAAAATTTGTAGATTCATAATTTACTCTGCAGGTCATACCTTAAAATTGAAGGAATTTTGGTTGATTTTCAAGTTAACCCTTTGAAGCATACATTTTCCAGATAGTTATTTTTTCATGAAAATAGTCGCGTTAAGAGTTTTCGGGATCGCTGATCCCGAATTTGATATCAGATTGTCGAAATTCAAAATGGCGGATCCGAGATGGCGGACAGAATCAGTTAAACTTATTCATATCAATATGAAAATAAGTATACACGGGTTTTCGGGGTCGCAGATTACGAATTTGATATCAAATTTCCGAAATTCAAAATGGCGGATCTAATATAGCAGAAACAATATATATGTTATAAATATCAGTACCAAATTTTTTGTCGTTAAAGAAAAGAAAATTTTTCCAAGTTGATAACAACAATATCTACCGCTCTCAGCCGAACCCGAAGACACGAACGAGGACGTAGCGGCTATCGTCTCCATTTTTTTTTTTTGGTATTTTTTTTTTGATTTTTGAAATTTTTTTTTATTTTACCTTTTTTTCAAAATTTTCGCATGATTAGTCAAGTTTCTGAATTATTTATAACTTTTTTTCAACAAACATGATCTTCCGTGAATCTTGACCGTATTTCACTTCATTAGTGTAGAGTTACTACTTTAAGTGTGGTAGCTCGCAAAGCAATTTCTCGTTTTTGACAAACATAATGGTACGTCGCAAACGTTACACATCCATTCACTTCTTTTTTCATTGGCTTTTGTGCTGCACAAAGCACATCGTCTAAAATGTCCACCATAGACCGGCATGTGAGACGATTGAGAACGTCTCTTTTCAAGAGGCACTTGAGATTTGTGGTGGCCGACTACTGTAGACTGGCGTTTCCTTCCTTTTTTTGGGTATATTTTGTCCAACGATTTCATGTACTATGCGCAATCTGAAATTCTTTAGCGATAAAGAAGCAGTTCCATGGTCTCTGACTGAATATATGATGAAGGCATTAGTCAACGACAGATCGACAAAATGCCAGAATATCCTGAGCCACCATTTTTTTGATTTTCGATCAATCTTATATGTTGATAGCAAACGATCAGCATTGTCAACATAACCCATGTGCTTGTTATAGTCAGAACATACTACTGGACAGCTTACTTCTATTAGAGATCCATCTTTTTGTCTTCGATTGACGGAAGTGACATCGCGTGGATCGTGATAGTTAGATAGAAAGTACTCAGCTTTCTTGTCCATCCATTTGATCCAACGAATGCCAGTGTTTGAAGTTTGGAATTCATGTTGTCCATGTTTCATTTTCTTGTCAAGTATTGTGCCTTTAGGTAATCTTGCACGGTTCGAACGCACTGTACCACATGCGAAAATCTGGTCTTTTTTTAATGAAATCATGAGGTCAACGCCAGTAAAAAAGTTATCAAAATACACATGGTGATTTCCACCAACAAGCTCGCGTGTAAGCTTCTTTACAACTCTTGCACCCAATTGTTTTTCAGAATTTTCTGTCTTGCCGGTGTAAACTTGAAATTCGCATACATAGCTTGATTCGTCTGCACGTACCCAACACTTATACCCTCGCTTGATTGGTTTTGCCAGCATGTACTGTTTTAAACTACTTCGACCCTTGAATTTGATCATGGACTCGTCTATAGACTGATATTTGCTTGGTTTTCAAGTTTCACCAAGTCTTGTCGATAGGGGTCGCAACTTATAGAGTTTATCATAATTTGGCTCACCTTTCTTTGGTTCTTTACTATTATCCGCAATGTGTAAATTATTCAAAATGATACCAAAACGATTGACCGTCATCAGTGGACTTATAAATGAATCGTTTAGTTTCGGATCTGTTGACCAGTAATCACGGTACGAAGGGGACTTTTTCACTCCCATCAAAATATTGATAGCTATAAAAGTAGTTAATTCATCTTTTGTGATGGATTCGCCATTTTTTTCTGTTGAATATACAGATTAGTTTGTTGAACGATACAATCCAACAAGTCATCAGGGAAAAGACGGAAAAAAATTTCAGATGGAGATGTAGCACTGTCGAGAATATTTGGCCCATAATCTTTCGTAAATGGTAAATCCCATTTTTTTTCCCCTCGACTAATCCACACTTCTTCTACTGAATGTTCTGCTTCATTTTCCTATTTAGAAAAGTCATCATCAGAATCATTTTGTAGTACACTTGTGCCTTTGTTTGTAAAATTTTCATCATCCGATGAATCACAAAGTCCATCAGCAGATTCCGCATCACTTGGAAGTTCCGTTAGTTCGACTCTTTCCGGCATTTGAGAAAAAAAAAATAACATTTTGCGATATGAATTTTCCAAAGATTACCAGTTTCTGATGTTCCACGTCTTGCGTCCGCGTTTGGCATCAGCATGAATGGAATGGAAGCTCCAACGTAGAGGTAAGCATTGGACGTATTTCAGGAAAACTCGATACTCAACAACTAAATGTTTTCAAACTGGTTTTACGCTTCTGTCTGAAAATCTGACCATAAATCACATTGCTCGACCCATCAACGTGAAAGAATCGGTGAACACGGCTTATCGGATAAATAAGCCTAGACAAGAATTCCAGACAAATTCTTGAAGTCACGCTATCATTATCGTATCTGCCTAATGATGCTTTTTAGACCGGATGATCATGTAAAAGCTTATTAACAATGCTGCGATGGGTGGGCCCTTTCTTTTTTTTTTCATTCGGGCACAAAGCAGAATATTTATGCTTAGAACTTTCGAAGATTCAGCAGAAAATACATAATATTATATAAATTATAACTTTTATGTAGAGCATTATATAACATAATATAAAATGAATAAAAAAAAAATTCCAAAAATAAAAAAAATACCAAAAAAAAAAAAAAAATGGAAACGATAGCCGCTACGTCCTTGTTCGTGTCTCCGGGTTCGGCTGAGAGCGGTACTTATTGTTGTCATCAACTTGGAAAAATTTTTTTTCTGGAACAACAAAAAATTTGGTACCAATACTTATAACATAGTTATTGTGTCCATTATATTGAATCCGTCATTTTGAATTTCGAAATTCTGGTATTAAAATCGTAATCAGCGACCCTGTAAACCCCTGTATACCAATTTTCATACAGATATGAATACGTTTAACTAATTCGGTCCGTCATATTGGATCCGCCATTTTGAGTTTTGAAAATCTATCACAAATTCTAAATCAGCGACATTGAAAACATGTAATAATAAATTATCAAATTGATCCGTTGAAAACTTTTCAAGATAATGAATTTTCTTTGCAAAAAGTGACTATTTTCACTATTTGTTTATTGATATTGACACATTAATGAACAACATTAGATAGCAAAGTTAAAATATTCAAGGTTCAACATGTAAATATAGTAAATTTAAATTTAAAATCATAAAAGTCAAGTCACAAGCACTTGAAATCTGGAAAAAATGGTAGTATTCTAGGTGGGATATACGTCTTCCCACCGTGCTGCAAAGGGTTAATTAGTGCTGCGGAATTCTCTCAGGCCAAAGAAAAGTCTAAAAAAGTCGGTATTTTTATTCTCATGAATTGTTGTCGATACTTTTCAAGTTTCCATCTCAGTGAGACTTGAAATTTACGAACGGCCGGTTAGCGATCTAAAGTTATCAATATCTGACACCATTTAAAACTCAGAAAACAGAAAATTAGTTAAACTCGAGCTGCAGAATTATCTTGAGCTCAACATAAGTCTGGAGAAGTCAGTATCTCAATTTTGTTAAATTGTTGTCATTAATTCTTAACTTGCAATCTCAGTCAGACAAGTAATTCGCAAACGGCCGACCAGCAGTCAAAAATTATATGTATCTCATAGAATTAAAAAAAAAGAAAATTTCAAACTAATTTCAAGATCAACCGAAGGTGACAGTAAACCCTGAAACAATGAAGGTCTCACCTTCAAGTAAATAGTCAATTCTTTAATGCCAAAGTTTACTCTAAAAATTTATAACCTATCCTTTAAATTTTGAGGTTTGACAGAAAGGTTGAAGGTTCACACTGTTATTAAGTAGCTACCACTACCCAACATTTAACTTTGACAATTTCTCACTCTGAGATAAGACTCTCATCTTCGACTATAGACCCTAAATTTTCATTAATCACAACCAAAACATAGGGTAAACCCTACAGTTCAATAAAGGTCATCTCTCAAGTTGATACTTCATTTTTATACATTTGAGTCACTTAAAAAAGGTTAAGGTCCAACCAGTAGGTTGAGAAATTATTCTCAAGTTCAATGGTCTGATTAAACTTGAAGGTTGACAGTAGATCCTAAAAAATAAGGAAAAATGTCTATTTTTGTCTTCCAAAACTGAAAACTTGAGAGGATGAATGCCCAAAATACGAGTTGATTGAGAGTTTACTTTTATAAGAAGTCCAAACACTTAAAAAATTGAACCTCACTCTGAGAATTTAATTTTGTTTATATAACATTATTCTTAATCTGTAATAACCATATTGAATTTGAGGAAAACATGCACAATTTTTCTAGGGTGAAAAAACCATGACGTGGCTCTCGCAGTTTCGGATTCGTGGGGAGTGAGGAAGGAATGAAAGGATTCAGCCAGGGATAGTAAAAAATTGAGGTGGCGAATCGAGTTTTCTTTGAAAAACGCTGTTCCCCGCACACGGTGCATTCAAGAAGAAGCGCGGCTCAGCTCATAGGACGATGAAAAATGGATTCCCAACATCGTCGAGGGCTTAAAACAAAAGAGGTCGTTAGGAACAAGTGGCCGCGATTTAAAATGCCGACACCACTCACGAGAACGTGTGCACAAACATCACTTTATATTTTAATCGTTCCCTTTTTCATGACGCGTTGCTGCAATGGAAGAGGTTTTTACAAAGCAGTTTCAAACATGGGAATAATAAAAAATTATCCATCAAATAAACTGAAATTAAAATCACTTTGTTACTGTTTGTTCGAATATAGGCCAGGAAAATGTACCTTTTTAATTGAATTTATGATGCAAACTTTGTTAAAAAATGTCAACGAATGATGTATGATTCGTAATTAAAAAATTACAGGAATATGAAGGAGATGAGAATAAATAGAGATGGGAAAATAATTAGAGTGAAAACTTTTTCACTGGCACCAGTATATTTATTTTATAACAGTTTTTTTTATTTTGAGTGAAAATGTGCAGTTTTAATTAATTGAGGAGTTGTGAAAAAACTGCTTACTCATGAGCATTGCTTTGAATGAATTACAAAATCAATTGCTTGTACTCGGATGTCATGTCGGTTTTTAAAATTTTAGAGGAAAAAATTCATGCTTGGAGGTAACTTATGTCAAACACGTTTTTAATGAGAAGTTTTTCCAGTTTTCACTGGTTTTTTCTGAATAGAATTTTATTCCGAACGAAATTAATTTTACTAAATGATTAGGGAAAATTTTATCATCTTGAGGATATGAAATGCAAAGTATGTTTCTTTAGAATAATGAAAAATTGTATGTTTTTTGGGAGGGAAGACGATTGAACACGATTTTTTTTGGGTAGGTTGTGATTCTCAAAAAAAACAGAAGAGAGTTTAAATGTTTTTTTGGGGAGAGGGGGAATTATTAGAATTTTTTCTTTTTTGTAACAAAAATCTAAAAAACTTGAAGAATATCAACAAATTATGAAAGATCTTAATGAATTAGACAATATTCCGTTAAGACAGTAGAATAAAACCGTTATTGACAATATATTTCAAATTCATTGAATGTTCATAAATCGAAAAAAGGAAATTTTTTAGATAGTCGATTCTTCAAGAAAATTCTGAGTATAACTAGAATTTCATAAAATGTTTACAAATTTTATTGATTCCGTTCATTATTATAATTTTAGTAAACGCACTTGGATATTTTTCTATTTTTCAGAAAATATCTAACAAACTTGCAAAGAATTAAGAATTACAAAATATCAATGAGCTGGATAATTGAAATGTAATTTCTGAGGTTTCACATTGTTTGTGTGATGTTCAAAATTTGAAAAATCTTAAGAAAACAAAGAACATTGAAAAGTTCAAAAATTGTCGATAATTCTTGAAAACACATCGACTTATATAAGAATTTCAGAAAATATAACTTTGGGAATTTTAGTCATTACATTATTTTTCTTTGCTAAATATGTAATAATGTTTTCCATTTTTGAATTCGTGTCTTGAAGACAAAAGTATTAAAAAATTACCAAAAATCTTACCGAGTTAGAACGAAATTTTGTATGAATAAGAATTTTTTCAATATTGTGGATTATAAATACAGTTTTTGAAAATCAAGAAAATGTTGAAAGATAGAAACCTTCCAATACTTTAGAATCTCACAAAATTCAAGCAATTTCATGAAATCCAGGGAAATATTCATGAAAATTGTGAGTCGTTTTTAAAATTATTTTTCTTCGGAATATCCAAACAGTTTTTTTATTTATTGATAACAATGATAAGAATAACTTGTAAAATGCCAAAAAACGACGAAAAACTTCAATAAGTGACACAAATTTTAATAATAACAAAATTTAGATAGCTTCAAACCGTCCGTATATTATTATTTAAATTATAAAAATTTAGAAAAATTCAAAAACATCGATACCGGTTTTGACTGTTGATTATTCCAAAAAATACAGATAGTTCGTACAGTTCTAGCAAATATTTATGAAAACTGCGTTTATTGTGATCGTAATCATATTTCTTTGAAATGTGTTTAAAAATTCTTCCATTTTCTAATAGCAGTTTGAAAAACTTAAAAAGAATTCAAAAAAGACTGAAAATCTCAATTACTTGGACACATTTTTGTAGAACTTACAAGATTTCGAATAAGCTGTATGATGTTCCTAGTAAATGGGATTTTGAAAAATTTGAAAACAATAAAATTTCGAAAGTTTGTCGAAAAACGTAGTTCATGAAAAACATTGGTATAATTTAAGATGTTATTAATAATATTCGTAAATTTCATTTATTATCATTTGTCTTCCAAGTATGCATGATAATATTTTATAATTCTTGAACGAGTACCCAAAAAACATGAAACGCAATAAAATATTGGCAAAAATTTCATTGAAATCATCGAATTCGTATAAATTATGAAATTTTTCACAAAGTTTATTTCATGCTCGAAAAAACTCTGAAAAAACAAAAAACTTATAAAATGTTAAAGATTGTTGATAGTTCTCGAAAAGTTCGAAGAATTGAAAGCATTTTTGAAAATCATACTGAGTTCTGTAGATTGTAGAAATTTGCTAAAATAAATGCCCTAATAATTTCAATCCTTACGAAAACCTTATAGGAAAACGGAATGTTTTAGAAAAATTTAATTTCTTGTAAATTGCACCTTATAAGAATTCAATGTCTTATAAGGTCACCTGATGGAAATCTTATAAGAAACTGAAATTTCTCATAAATAAGTAATCCAGAATATTTTATAAGTTTTTTTCTTATCAGATTTTATCAAATACATTTCTATAGGAAATGTCAGTTTCTTATTGGGTTTTGATAAGTTGCACCTTACAAGAAATCGAATTCCTAAAAGAAACTTCATTTTGTTATAAGGTTTTTATAAGGATCAAAATTACTAGGATATGGCTACAAAATCTTTGTGAAATCTTTCAAATCTGTAAAATGAACAATTATTTCATCCCACCAAAGATAGTCAAAAGTTCGAACATTTCAATAAAAATCCATTTTGCTCAGAAAACATCGATGAATCACATAAATTATGAAAATTTTCATAGATTTTCACGTGGTCCTTTCTTGATTTTTCACTCATCCAAAATTTTCCAATATGCTCATCCTTCCTTTCCTCCCCAAACTCTAACCACCCCTATTATTGTTAATAATTAATCCCCTTACATAAAATATTCCCAACCATCTCAGCTGAATGCCTGCAATAATCAAAACAATACGATAGAAAACCCATGAATAAATCATCACCCCCGCTGCGAGGGCTGCGAAAAACCGTGATAATCTGAAACTCATTCCTCATTTCGCCTTGTACCCGCTTTGACCGTTAATTAAAACATTCCAAAGCTCGTGACCCGAAGAAAAAACAATGTTATTATCATTTGAAGGAAAGAAGTATTGAAAGAGCGACGCGAATATTCCGGGTCCGTTGCCATGGAGACCCGCAACTCCGCTTGCACCCTGAAATTTCTCTCCTCGCTCCTCTTTTTCGTCTACCCCCGAGCAACCCTCTACCCCATTTTCCGCTTTCTTCTTCCACCCCTGTCCATCGTCATCCTTCCGGTCCTTCGTCCCAATATACTCCATTACGTCAACAATGTAACTTCTTTTCAAGCCCCGAAACCGGCTTCCCATCCTTTTCCCTCATTCAATTTCCCTTTTTCCCTCCGCAATTTTCCGCTCCCATATCGATTTCCGTCGCTGTTTTCCATGCATCGCTTATGCCGTCTTGTGTGGGGACGACGGTCAAGTCATTCCGACCATTGAACGATGGTAATGCAGGATTCACCTCGTACAGGAGAAAAAAGAGTCCTGGATTTTTCAGGGTCATCTTCAGACTTGAGAGAGGACCATGGAAAGTGAAGGTGACAATGCTTTTTGGTAGGATTTTTTTTTACTTCTTGATTTTGCATGACGTTTTCTTGAACTTTGAGGTTTTTTTTGTAACTTGTTGAAGGTGGTCTTCGTATTTTAGGATGAAATTTCAGTCAGATTAAGGGTGAGATCCTTGACTGCCAGGATTCTGTTTGGTAGAACCTTCTAAAGTTCTTCGTTTTTGGAATAGAAGCTACAATTTTAGTGGGCTTGGTGTAAAATCTCACAGTAAGTAGAAGAATGTGAGAAACAAACTGCAAGGTGAACCTTAAATTTTTCAAGATGACCTTAACATTTCAGGGTAAACCTTCATGTTTCATGTTCAAGGTGGCACTGCTTCTTTGGTAAGATTATTTTGGAACTTCTTGATTATGCATGACAGTTTTCTAATGTTTAAGGTATTTTCTGTAACTTGTTGCAGTTGAATTCTGTATTTAAAGGTTAAATTTCAATCGGTTTCAGAGTGAGATCCATAACTGTCAGAGTTCTGGTAGACAGTAGCTTCTCAAGATTGTTCTTCATTTTTGGTATAGAAGCTACAATTATAGTGGGTTTGGTGTAAGAGTTCACAGTAAGTAGAATTATGTGAGAACTTTGCTCAAACTTCAGGACAAACCTTAAATTCTGTCAAGATGACCTAAACATTTCAGGGTAAACCGTCATGCTTCATGTTGAAGGTGACACTGCTGTTTTGGTAAGATTATTTTTGAACTTCTAGATTTTGCGTTACAATTTTCTAAAGTTTAAGGTGTTTTTTATAACTTTTTACAGTTAAATTCTGTATTTTAGGGTTAAATTTCAATCGGTTTCAGAGTGAGCTCCTTGACTGCCAGAATTCTCAAAAAACGAAGAACCTTGTTCTTCGTTTTTTGAATAGGAGCTACAATTATAGAAGGCTGGGTGTAAAACTTCACAGTAAGTAGAATTATATGAGAATTTTGATCAAACTTCAGGACAAACCTTATATTTTGTCCAGATCACCTAAAAATTTCAGCATAAACCTTCATACTTCATGTTCAAGGTGACACTGCTTTTTTGGTAACATTATTTTTTAACTTTTGGTTTTTGCCTGACGTTCTCTTAAACTTTAAGGTATTATCTGTAACTTGTTAAAAGTGTTGTCTGTATTTTAGGATAAAATTTCAATCGGTTTCAGTTCAAATTTCCTCAGGGTTTCTCAGGGTCTTTGGGATGGAAGCCACAATTTTTATGGGCTTTACATAAAACTTGGAACTTAAATTTTATGAGAATTTCTATCAAATTTCAGGGTGAACCGACAATTTTGTCAAGATGGCTTGAACATGTCAACGTAAACTTTCATGCTTCAAAGTAACCTTTAATTTTTTAGAATTATCCTTGGTTTTCAGAATAGAGCCTTCGATTCCTACAGTCACCTCCAAACTTTAGAATAATTCTAGATTTTTAAGATGCATTCGTAAGTTTTAGAGTATTGAATGAATATTGTCTGGGTTTACCTTCAAACTTGAAAAGGAAACCATGACAGTTCAAGGTGACACTGCTTTTTTGAGAAGATTATTTATTGATTTCTGGGCTTAAGTTGATGCTGTCTTAAACTTTAAGGTATTTTTCGTTATGGTCGAAAGTGATTTCTGAATTTCAGGATGTAATTTGAATCGATTTTACGGTGAAATCCTTGGATTTCAAGAGTCTGTTAAGTATAACCTTATAAAGGTTCTTCTTTGTTTTTTGGATAGAAGCCTTGATGTTATTGAATGGGCTTGATTTAGAACTGAAGAGTTACTGAAATTTTTAGGAATTATCATCAAATTTCAGGCAGAACCTTGAATTTTGTTAAGATGACCTGAATATTTCAGCCTGATCATTCATGCTTCAAGGTAAACTTAACTTTTCTAAAAATTTCCTTGAGCTTCAGGATTGAGCCTTTTATTTCTTCAGATTCACCTTCAAACTTCAAAATGATTTCAATTTTTTATCGATTGATTGATTGTTCCAGAGTACAGAATAGATATTGTTCGAATTGACCTTCAGACTTGACAAAAAATACATTGAAGTTCAAGATGGCACTGCTTTTCTGGTAAGATTACTTTTTAACTTCTAAATTTTGCCAGACATTTTCTCAAATTTAAACGCATTTCCTGTAACTTGTTGAAGATGACTTCTGAATTTCAAGAAAAAATTTCAATCGGCTTCAGGGTGAGATCCTTGAATTTCATAACTCTGTCAAGTAGAACCTTCTCCGGGTTCTTCTTCGTCTTTGGAATAGAAGCCACAATTGTCAAGATCTCGAAGTAAAACTTCAGAGTAACTACAATTTGATCAGAATTGTGATCGAATTACAAGGTAAACCTTAAATTTTTCTTGATGACCTTAAAATTTAAGCGTGAACCTCTATGCTTCAAGATAACCTCAATTTTTTTAGAGTTATCTTTAAGCTTCAGGATTGGGCCTTTCATTTCTTCAGGTTTACCTTTAAATTTCAAAGTGATTCTAGTTTTTTCTAGATTAATCTGTATTTTTTACAGTTTAAAATAGATATTATTCTAATTAACCTTCAGGCTTGACAGGAAAAAAATGGAAGTTCAAGGTGGCACTGCTTTGTTGGTAAGATTACTTTTTAACTTCTGAATTTTGCCTAGTGTTATCTCAAATTTTAACGTATTATCTGTAACTTGTTAAAGGCGACTTCTGAATCTTAGGGTGAAAATCCAATCAGTTTCAGGGTTACACCTTTGAATATCATAATTCTGTCAAGCAGAGCCTCCTCATCGTTCTTCTTAATCTTTGAAATAGAAGCCACAATTTTCAAGATCTCGAAGTAAAACTTCAGAGTAACTAGAATTAAATCAGAATTGTAATCGAATTCAAGGGCAAACCTTAAATTTTGTCAAGATGACCTTCAAGGTAACCTCAATTTTGTTAGAGCTATGGTTAAGTTTCAGGATAGAGCCTTTGGTTTATCAGAGTCACCTTCAAACTTCAGAAAAACTCTGCTAATTTCAAGATAAATCCGTACGTTTTAGACAATTCAATAAATACTACCTAGATTGAAATCATCCCTATGCTTCAGCCATCATTTTCCAAAAACTGAGCCGGAAACTTTGGACTAGATGTGATTATTTCATGGTCATCCTCAGAATTGAAAGTATATGATGATTTTACTTTAATCCACAATCAATCAGTACAAATAATTATTTTAAGGCTGCCCTCTCATTTTGCAGTAAAAAATGACTATTCCCTCGTCAAAGTTCAAGATGATCTATCCCTATCTTTTTCTTCGCATAAACTATATTTCCCGTCAGGCTTATCGTATGCTGGGCTTTCTTAATAGAAAATGTGTGGATTTTAGGGATCCTAACACGTACAGATTGCTTTATTTGGCATTGGTTCGCCCGATTCTTGAGTATGCCGCTCTGGTGTGGTCACCTCGTACTTTGGTTGATGCACGTGTGGTTGAGAAAGTCCAGCATACATTTTTGAGACGTTATGCGGCCCTGCTAGGTCATCCTATACGTTTTGATCAGCATGATTATGCCTCGTTTGAATTTAGGTATAACATTCCATCCCTTCAGTCTCAGAGACACGCTTACGATCTTGTATTTTTATTCAAGCTCTTGAACAATTACATTGTTTACGATGAATCGAGGTTCCCAATCTCCTTGTATGCGCCGAGCACCTTACTCAGGAATAGAGTTAATGATGTTTTTTTTTTCATTCCGGCTGTTTGCACGAATTATGCGTCCAATAATACTATTATCCGTATTTATGGCGAGGGTAACGGAATAGCACATGGAGTCGATTTTTTTGATGGCAGTTTGGATTCTTTCACATAAGTGGTACGGCATTTATTATGATTTCATTTGTCCTCTGGTTTTGTTTTGCTTTTCTTATATTTCACTGAACTATGGTCTGTTATAGTCGCGTTATTTTCCTTTATTGTAATGGTACATAGTGTTACGGGGTGATTTGGTGCGTAATGTGCTGTGTACTGCTACAATATTCATTTGGGTTTGTTGTATAATTTTTACTGCGTTTCATCAGCTACGCATACGTGGCAATATTTCTGTTGTATGTATATTAAAAGGGTGTATGCCCGTACAATGTTATGAATAAATATATAAATGATGATACCTTCTTGAAACATACAGCCACAACCTGTCAAACAGACACCAAAAGAAACTGCTCGACTTGTAAGTCAGGAAATTGAGTTTCCCAACATCAGTCAAGCTTTTCTTATAATCTAGATCAGAAACGTTTTCTCAGGATGACAATAGTTGACTGCCAACCTTCAAATACAGATGCAAATCTAAAATTAGAAGCCCAATTCCTGCGATGGCATCTTCAATGATGATAGAGCACAGCAATTTCCCTGCAATACACGAAAACTAGACTGAAATACTGGAAATCGTACCTTGTTGGGATAGCCATTGTGCTGTAGGAGATGTCGGCAGCATTTGCCGCGGTTCTCGTAATAGAACATTTGGACCATGTCAGGTCGACAGGTAGCACCGGCAGGGCTGCTGACGGTGTAAGGGCCGCCCGGCGAATTTGTGCAATTGCGCCGAGTGTATGGCTGCGACGGGGACGAATTCCGGCGCCAAAGGGGCACACACGGGCAGCATCCGGAAACCATCTTTGTCACTTTTTGGATCCTCGTGCCCGCGATCACGTATGCTCCTCGCAGCCCATCACTCTGCCCACGTGAAAGCCCCGCTTTTTGTTATTTCATTTCTCTTTGTGCATTCGATCCGAGCTCTTGATTAACCCTTTCACGGCTCAAATAGCGCCACAACAACGCGTCGACCGATCATTGAATTCGCACCGACGCGATCAATGGAGCAATTAGGCCCGAGCCCTGCTTTACAAGGGGATTTTCGAGAATCCGATCATTCGCAGCTTTTTCAGAAAAAAAAGGAATGAAACGAGAAGGGATTTTAGAGCATTGGCGTGAAAGATTGTGTCTGTAAGGGGGGTGTGAGTTAATGGAGTCATTGGGGATTTGGGTTGCATTGGCTGATCAGAGAGTCGGAGTCTCCTTTGGGCCCTTGGAATATTTTTCATCTGAAAATTGGCTTTGAAGACTCATGGACAACTAGGTAAAAACTGTTCCTAATCTTTTTGAGAAATTGTTGCGAGCTGGATAAATTGATGACAGTTCACGTTTTTCTGGAATAATTCTATGACAATACTTTGATACTAGTGTCTTACTTAGTGGTCAGGAATGTGTTTTCAATTGGTTATCAAATATCAAAATAATTTTTCAAAAATTATGCAACTTGAAATTATGAAATACAATTGAAGTATTGGTAAAAAATTTTAGGAACAATGCAGTTAGACGAGGTAAATATTACTGTAATCTATGTCAATAAATCAGTTTCTACATTATTGCCAATTTATAATAATAATTGCTTTATTTTTTTTTTTTTTTTTTTTTTTTTTTATAATTTCAAATGTTCCCTCTTTCTTTTCCAATTTTCATGTAATAAAAATAGTCACTGATCTCTAAGAACCAGCTTTATTTTCATTCTATTCATAACTCATCAATATTTCAACATAGATCTACATAGATCTATGAAGATCTTTGTTGATCTACATTGAAAAGATCTCTGTAGATCTTCTTGCTGCAATTTTGAAAAAATAAGGAGTGACTTGTAGATCTAAGTCGATCTACATATATCTCGAGTAGATCTAACACTGATTTTTTTCCTTAAATTTTCGGTTACATGTAGATCTACATAGATCTCGAATAGATCTACAAAGTCGAGATCTATGTAGATATACTTTTTTTACCTGGGATATTGTAAATATTGTCGAATGATATTGTAATTATAGATAAATTTTGTTGAAAAAACTCCTCTACATCTTTCGTTTTCTACTATACTTCTTGTACTTTTTGCAATATCATATTGTAATTCCTATTAATCCAGATTTTTGAAAATTCCATACAGTTTTTTCGGTAAACAGATTTGTATAGGTTCTTCTTACAACATTTTTGTGTACTTTCTAGGTTGCAAGTGCATCATATTGTGATATGATACAGTATTCGAAAAATATGTAGCAAAAAGTGGCATACATATTGTTATTTGTACAATATAGCGGTTTTACTATACACTATTGTAATAAGTAAAATAAATATTGCAGTTTTTACAATAATATTGTAAAAACTAAAATAATATTGTAAAAACTGCAATATTATTGTAAAAAAGACAATATTATTGTACTTTTTACAATATATATGGCAGAAAGTGCAAGATTTTTTTCTCAGTGTATTGTAAATATTGTCTAATGATATTGTAAGTAAAGATATATTTTGTTGTAAAACTCCTCTGCATCTTCATTTTTCTACTATACTTCTTGTACTTTTTCCAATATCATATTGTAATTCCTATTATTCCATATTTTTTAAAGTTCCAGCCAGTTTTTTCAGTAAACAGATCTGTATAAGTTCTTTTTGCAACATTTTTGTGTACTTTCTAGGTTTCAAGTGCATCATATTGTAATATGATACAGTATCCGAAAAATATGTAGCAAAAAGTGGCATAAATATTGTAATTTGTACAATATAGCGGTTTTACTATACACTATTGTAATAAGTAAAATAAATATTGCATTTTTTACAATAATATTGTAAAAAGGACAATATTATTGTACTTCTTTACAATATATATGGCAGAAGGTACAAGATTTTTTTCTCAGTGTATTGTAAATATTGTCTGATGATAGTGTAAGGATAAATATATTTTCTTCGAAAAACTCCTCTACATCTTTCGTTTTCTACTATACTTCTTGTACTTTTTGCAATATCATATTGTAATTCCTATTAATCCAGATTTTTGAAAATTCTATACAGTTTTTTCAGTAAAAAGATTTTTATAGGTTCTTCTTACAACATTTTTGTGTACTTTCTAGGTTTAACGTGCATCATATTGTAAGATGATACAGTATTCGAAAAATATGCAGCAAAAACTGGCATACATATCGTACTTTGTAAAATATAGCGGTTTTACTATACACTATTGTTGTAAGTAAAATAAATATTGCATTTTTTACAATAATATTGTAAAAACTGCAATATTATTGTAAAAAGGACAATATTATTGTACTTCTTACAATGTATATGGCAGAAGGTACAAGATTTTTTTCTCAGTGTATAAAATATGACGTAGCAATATTCATTAAAATCAATTTCATAATATTTTCCACTACCCCGAAGTCTCGAGGCTCCATTTTGATTGATTCTCGCACCTAACGAAACCGGAAAAAGCGATTCTCGAAATCCCCTCACCGCGTAATTTCCATTCGAATTCAATAAAGTCCCCTTGATGGAGTGTCCGTGGAAGGGTCAATCGACGAGGGAATTAATTACGTACGTATCGCACTCGCGGACGGCCCGCAATAATCGCCGCCCCCGGGGGTGGATTTTTGGCAAACTGCCCCCTTCGCCGGCTTTATTTTGTTTTTGGCACGGATCATCCTCGCCGCCCGCGGTTTCCCCTTTTCTCCATCAGCGCTCGCTGCAAATGTTCGGAATTTCAGGCTTTTGATCTTCCCCAAAACGAGATCCACGAAAATTCACGAAATTTGTCTTGGCCCGAGAAAAGCGCGCATCGACATTATTCACCCCCGAGTAGGAACTCCGAGGGGCTCATTTGAATATACGTATATTCGAGTGTGTTTGAGCAATCAGCGCCGAAACAACGACGGAAAAATCGATCTGAGGAAATTCGCCATATTGGGGGTGATTTAAGGGGCAATTTCCAATATACGCTGCCGTGGAAAAGTCGTAGGACACAGGAATTTTGGGGTGATGTAAGAATATACAACTGTAGAAATGTTTGATGAAAAGTGTGGAAGATGTATGGAAAATTAGTGTAAATTTTTTTATTTATAATAATCATATATTTACAAAGCTTTGGGGAGAATTTTTTATGCAGCAGAAGAATAAAGAAGAATTTGAAACGTACTTCTGGGCTTTGCCAAAATTATCTCAAGAAAAAAAGAGATACGACCCTGAAAATCAAGACTTGGCTGCCTCAGTC
Organism: Platygaster robiniae; assembly: GCA_028476575.1. Lineage (NCBI taxonomy): Eukaryota > Metazoa > Arthropoda > Insecta > Hymenoptera > Platygastridae > Platygaster > Platygaster robiniae. The sequence continues at coordinate 3,283,883 of CM052022.1, forward strand.
CTCTGATTCGAACCCAATAAAATTACTCATTAGAAAAACTTGTACGTGGTTTCGAAAGAAAAATGGAATAAATTTTGAAAGTTGAAACCTAAAAACTTAACAAACACAATGCCTTGAAGGGCAAAAGCCGTTTGAAAAAAAGGTTTATTTTTTAAAGAAAAATAGGTTTGATGTATTCACACGTTAATTTCACATTGGTAATAAATTATTGTTATTTGTAGTAAACGAGTTTTTTGAAATATTTTTTGAAATGGTTTTAATAGTCTGAAAAAAACTAAGCATTCAAGCCTAGAACATACATCCAAAAACTTTGTTCTGCATTGCATAGCCAAAGTTGGCTATTTTTTTTTTTTTTTACAAAGTTTATTAATAAATGAATTTTAAATGATTACCTTTTTGAAAATGGATGAAGTGGAATTTCAGAATTCATGATTCTAAGTCATAGGGGCAGAGAAAAGTAATTTTTTCTTCAATTTTAGTAGTTATTATGACTCATTCAATTTTTGAAGAATGTGCTCATCATTATATTTCTTCAATACGTGGATTTTATAACAAAAATATAAGCATTAAAAAAAAAATTAGAGTTACGAATAATTCTTAAAAGTAAACCATATTCGAAATTTTTGAAACTCTTAAATAGTTTGTATAAACTTTGAATTTTTAGCATATCAAAAAATTGAATAGCGTTAACATTTTTTAAATTGTAAATACTACCTACTTGATGATTTTGTCGAAATTTTAAAAATTTATAAAAATGTTGTACAGTGGATTTATTACCGTACTCTATCGATATATGCATGATGAATTTTCGTTTCAATTGAAAATCTGAAAACTTGAAAAGTACAAAAATCACAAAAAAAATTAATGAGTTACATGAATCATTATGAGACTTGAGTAGTTTTTCTTATTTTTTGTATAACGTTCAAAATTTTGTAAATTTCACAACATTCAAAAACAAGACTTTACCGATCATCAACAATTCTATAAATTATGAAAAATTGCAGTACTCCAGCAAATGTTTATAAATTTTGCAGATTTTTGTCAGCATTACATTTCTTCGAAATATGGATGATCGTGTTTTTGTATTCATGAAATAAATCTTATGAAATTTAAAGGTTTTTTTTAAATTGCGAAAAATGGAAAAGAGCTGGAGAAAAGCTTAAACTATTTGAGAGTTCTAAATAGTTTTAATCACACTTTCAATTCTGAAAATATTGACAAATTTAATTCATTTTTCTCTGGAAATCAAAAAAATGATAATATTTTAAAAATTTCTTGAAATGATGAAAATTGTGCTCAAGATCATATTTTCTCGAAATATTTAAAATAACTTTTTTTGAAATTTAAATCAATATCTGAGAAACTCAACAAGTATTCAAAAATTTAACAAATCCATATGAATTGGACGAATTTTCATAGGATACAGTTTGGAAAATTCGAAATAGTTCGTACACCGTTTGGAATTTAAAGGACTTTGAATAATGACATAAAAATGGAAATTTTTAAGAATTGATAGTGATAATAAACTAATTCAAAATATATTATAATGTTCAGAAAAAGGTCATGAATTCTTCAGTTTGTGTTCGTTATCATATTTGTTAAAAATATCTTATGATAACGTTAATTATTTTTTTTTCATCAAAATCTGGAACTCTTGAAAAGAATAAAAAAATGACAGAAAATCTTACCGAGTTAGACGTATATTTATAAAGTTTCAAAAATCCTAAATACTATTCATAATGATTGAATATTCTAGTTTCCAAAAGTCAAGGCAGCATATGAAATCGAAAAGATTGTTCATAATTTAAAAAAACCGAAAATTCCGTAAACTTCTAGAAACTGCTAATAAAACTTTGCAGACTTTGTTAATAATTAGATGACGTTTTTTTCATTTTTTATTATGACAAAACCTGAAACACATGTTATCAGTTAAGATAGCATAAAAAATCTTGATGACTTAAAAAAATTTTCATTTTCTACTTTTAAAAAATCGCATTTTACAAGAGATTGAATAACAATTTTTTTCTCATGACTGCTATCAGATATCACTTTTTTATTGCAATTTTTTTTCCGTCCCTCGTAAAATGTGATTTTTCATAGGTATATTATATTATGTTCGTAATTTCGAAAATTTCGAAGAAGCAACAGAACGTTAAAAATTCTAAAGATTGTTCTACAAGTAATTATTTGAAAAATTTTCAGAATATCAGGTAATATTTATGAATTTCGTAGATTGTAGAGAAATATGAAAGTCTTGTTAAGCTACAGGAATCATGTCAACCCCAAAAATTTAATAAAAGTCCAAAAATGCTTCTTTGTACGAAAATAGTAAATTGTATTACAAATTGTATGAAATGTAGTATTTTAGAAAATTCAATAGATTTATAGAATCGCAGCAAATTTTGATGATTTATCAAAACTAAGATTTGTAAACTAATGGATTTTCACCAAAATTTTTTTGGGTATTTCACCCATTTAAAATTTCCAAAATCAGTGCTGCCTTTCAAATTTTCGATGTTTCTCAGTTTTTTGAGACTGAAAAAATTATTGACGATCTCCGGGTGATTTTTCATTTCGTAGTCCTGGAAAATTTTTAAAATACTACCCAGTTTCTATTGTTTGAGGAAATTTTCAAAACTTTTCTTTATCAACAATATTAATCAACATTTTTCGAAATATGTACTACAATTTTTCAAATTCCTTAGAATTATCGATAATGTATGAAATTTTCAAAATTTGCAAATTTCGAAACTTATTCTAGATTTCTTGCGAAATTGTCAAAATTATGAACATTCTTCGTACTATAAAAAATTTCATTATGTATTTTTAAATTTCATAGAGTTTCCATAATTTTTCCATAAAATATACAAAATTTATCAGCATTTCCTAAAGTTTTACAAATTTTTCTCATTTTTGGTACCTATTATTATAATTCATAACCTTGAAAAATTTCTCAAATTTTTCAAGGTTTTCAAAAATCATTGACGATCTCTGCGTGTCATACAGCATTATAATACACATGGTCCTGGAGTTTTATGAAAATACTCCCTAGTTTCTATTTTCTAAAAGAATTATAGAAATTTCTTGCAATTGACATAATTCATCCATATTTCTTGAACTTATGCAAATATTTTTGAATTTTTTCTAGAATCATTGATGATCTACAAAAATTTCCAATGTTTCTTAATTTTTCAAAATTTTCGTAATTTCTAGATTTCTTCGGATTTTTCATTTCGTATTCCTGGAAAATTTTTTAAATATTACCTAGTTTCTATTGTTTGAGGCAATTTTAAAAAGTTTTTTCAATCAACAATATTAATCAACTTTCTTGAAATATGTACATCCTTCATCTTTTATCGCCCTAGATCAATAAAATAGACTAAGAAACAGAGAATGAAATTTTTGCATCCAAAATATTATACATCTACCAAAAGCTTTCTTTCAACCATTCCCAATTCTCGAATTCCTGAATAAAAAAGATATAACCCCCCATAAATCAAAATCCACGACATTCGAAATTCGAGAGTCCAAAGTTCTGCATTCCCCTTAAATCCAACTCCTCCCAAATGGAAGCTAACAACCGAACCGCCCTCAATCCATCGCATTTTCCGTTCACTCAGCGAAATACGAGGACAAAAATCGCGAGAGCAAACTTTTCGCGTGTTTATCCAAACAAGGAAATCGATATATTCGCGATGTTTGCTCGCATAAGCACGAACGTTCGGGAGAAAGAAATTGATATCGTCATTTGAATTTCACGCGATTGCTGAAAGCTCGATAAAAGCTCGCTTCGGAGAAAATGTCCCTAATGTTAGCACTCGTATATCGCTTATGCGCTAATCCACGGGGCGTTTTTTCGCGATAACGCGAATAATGAACTCCCCATTATCTCCGTCCATTTGTATTCATCAAAGAGCCCGTTCGTTTCGGCGATAACGGAAGATTTCCGAAACGAAAGCTTCGTCCTTAACGAGCTTTTTATTTGCCCCAGCGTTTGACCCAGTAAAAGCTCGGGGAAACAAAGCGTTTAATTGAAAAAAATGTGAAAAAAGCGCGGGAGAGAGGCAATCTATTGAATCCAATTAACTCCGACGCGCGATTTACTCGCATTGATTCTCGCCCTGTCGTTTCGGATTTTATGAAAGTTCTCGTGACAAGGAGAGTTTTCTTTTCCACGTGAAATTTTCGCGATATGAAGTTTCGAGGTTGTAATTCGGAGCGGAAATCGGAGTTTGCAAGTTTGAAAGCTCTGTGAATGCCAGATCGCGAATTTTTAAGTCGTATATTTCGGGCAAGTTTCAATTGAAGTTTCTTGTCCATTTGTATTTCAGTAATTTATTTCAGTATTTCAGTCATTGTTTAAACTTTTGGAGATTATTCGAACGTATTCGAACTTATGAATTTTCAAAGTCTTTATTTGATTCTTTTTTTCGTGATTCTTAGTATCAGATATGCAAAATTCAGAGCACTTGAGTCCTTTCATTAAATTCTTTTAATCATATTCAATCAATGCAATTTTATCAGAACTTCTGATTTTTGAAGAATCTGGTTCACACATTCAAGATACAAGATTCTAAAGAATCTGAAATCAGCTAAAATTCATGATTTTTTGAGCTCCTTCAGCTATCAATTTTTCATTTTCGCTATGGTTGGCTATAATAATAATCATTTGTACAGTGACTATAAGATAAGTTAATATTTCACTAAAATAGTACTATTTTGGTAGTAATAGTAACTGAAACATAGACAAGTTATGAGAATTTCAAATGTTTACATAACAGTTTCTAAAATACACTTGTAAAAATCAACTTCAACGTAGTGCACTCATTTTATAAAATTACGTAAAGTTTATGTGAATTTGCCCGTTAGAGCAAATACATAGTTGAATTCATTTATAGATGATGAATCGAAGTTGGTATGAGTAAAAATAATGAATTTCAATTACTTAGATTAAAGAGGTGATAAGTTTACAAAAAGTTTTAGAAAGAAATATGGTAGTTCGACGTATAAAAATACATAAATAAACATGCTAACACTATTGAAGACTTGAATTTTTCATCATTGTGTTGAATACACTGAAAGCGAATTTTTCATATTTTAATCGTACGTCTATATCAGTTTTATGCAAATTATAAAATTTATTTTAATTAATATAATTAATATACTATTCATAAATTATAAAATATTGGAAAAATATTGTGAAAATGCGAAAGTTCTTCCATGCCAACTGTATAAAAAGTAATTCATCAATTTTCCATAGAGAAATTACAATTTTTTATTCTACTAAGCTTAAGTAGAAAATAAAAATTGTAATATGTAGCTAATAAAATATATAAGAGCAAAAAAAATCTATTTGTTTTTAAACAAAATAAGACTATTTTTTAATACAGCTGCATTACTTAATAACCGCGTATTTCTTATATTTTAACAAGGTTTATTTTCACGAAATACTATATAAAATTCTGTAAAGATATAAAAATATATAGATATAAAAATAGAAATTTCATCATAAAAATGTATAGGAAAAAAGGAACCTATATCTTGTGTGACACTAACTTCATTTCTTTTTTCAATAATTCATACAAGTACAAATCTTTCAACACTGTAAATTTTACAGTGGATTCCCAATAATGATAGTTAAAATACCTCGTGCACAAGTTTCATTGGAAAATTTTTATTCTCCCGGTATTTTTACTGTAATTTTAGAAAATACTGTAGAAAATGTGGTAACAATATGATAAATATAAGAAAATTCTCTCGCGCAACTGCAAAGAAAGTGATATACACATATCAGGTCAAAAGATTATGATTATTTTTTATTTCGTAAATCATAGAAGTATGTTAATCGTAAAAACTATACTGGTTTCCAAACTAAATGTTAATGAATTCCATCCTGTACAATTTCATTTGAAGTTTTTTAACTTTTTTTACACTGTTACTATAATTTCAGAGGAAACTGTACTTAACATAGTAAAAATATAAGAATACAAAAATTTTCAGATAGAGTTGTATAAGGATTTTACCCATAACCTGCAGAAAAATCAATGTAGTTTCTTTTAAGTGTGCTAATAAAATAGATAAATTTTCTTACTATAGTGATTTTCCCGTGAACTTACTTTCCATACAATTGCATGGCAAAATTTTTATATATTCACTGTGTTTTGTAAAAGGAACTGTATAAAATCTGTATATAAAATAATGAAAACACGAAATCATCCCCTGCAACTGAATAAAAAGTAATTTAGACATTTTTTTCTTAATTAATCACGATTGCTTTTATTGAGATGAGTTATATAAATATAATAAACTATCAAAGCTAAAGTGGTCCCTCCATAAAATATAGATAAATTATTTTTTATACAGTTCCATTGTAAACAGTTAATACTTTTCTTGTATTCTCCCTCGGTATATATTCACGAAAAACTTGAAATTATTCTACGAAAATATAGAAATTTTCTGTAAAACTGTATATTATATACTAAACCCATGTTTTGTAACAAAATTTCTATGGTTTTCATTTAAAAAACCGTAAAAACAAATAAACCATGTAACATTAGAGATATCGTAGATCTTGATTTGTATCACTTTTTATACAGTCAGGTTGGAAAATTTTCATGCTTTTCTCGTATCTTCATTATACTTCCACATAGAAATGTAAAATACTGTTAAATCATTAAGAAAATACAGGAATTTTCTCATGAAACTTTGTAGGAGGTAAAATGCTCTTATTTCGTGTAAAAATCAAATAATTATTTTTAGTGGAAATTCAAAGGGAATTTTCCATATTTTTGTTGGTGTATTTTTACAATATTAGGTAAAACTCTATGAGAAGTGGTAAAAATATCATGGATATAAAGGAATTTTCTGATGTAACTGTAAAGAAAGTAAATTTGCTAAACTTTGTTAGAGAATAATAATATTTTTTATACACGTACATAACAAAATTTTTGTACTATTATTATATGTTAACTTTACGTTTAGGAAAAATTGTACAAAATGTGAAAAAAATATCGTTAGAATACAAAAATATTCTCATTTGAATGTAAGAAGAAAGAATACATCCTTTTTTGTTGGGAAGAATAATTTTTTTTAAATGAACCATATAAACAAACCACCCTTCATAAACTATGCTGTATTTCTGAAAAAATGTACAGAAATCATGTCTTTTACAGTTAAATGGAAAAATTTTCATATTTTTCTTTTATTTTTACTAAATTTCCATATGAAACTAAACAATTCATAAAAAGCATCTTTTTAGCAAGTAAAGTACTCATTAAAACTAACTAAAATTTCCTACACTCCACACTACAAAAAATAATTCCAGCAGTGTTCAAAAATAATATAAATTATTCCCAAGATCAGTATCGACCACATTACATACTAAATAAAGAAATATCTCTTAATTTTCGCCTTTCTGCCAATCTCATACAATTTTCCGACTCTCCAAAAAATAGCGACTCTTTCAAATAAAAAAAAACTATAAAAAGTTATTTTTATCCAAAAGAGAAATTCCTGAAACACTAAAATTCCTGCGTTATACGAACCTTTCGCTTCGTTTCATCCCCCTCGAAATCACGCACGAAATCCCGCAATTACAAGAAAATATGTGAATTAGAATCCCAATAACCAGAATCACGTAACCAATCAAGCAAAAGTCGATTAATCAAAACGGCACGCGATTCCGCGATGAAATTTGCATACTTCGCGAGCTCCGCGAGCACAATTTGCTGATCGGCGACGAGGCTTTGTACTCGACTGCGTCTGCTCCGCGATTGCTCCTGTGGGATGCTGCGAGAGATATTCGCGTTGCAGCGCGCGCATGTGCTATTAAAAATCTCGCGGAAAACTTCGGGAATGGGAATAAAAATACGACGCGGCAATAATGTCCAGGATGGAAACGAGAATATGTCAACCCCCGAGATATTCTCGGCCTCCGTATCGCTCCGGGGGATTTATGAGCTTTTTTTCGCGACTACGCGGAGCAGCGATTTTGAGAGGAAAATAAATGGGATTTTCGGGACTTTGATTGGATTAATTAATCCGAGGTGCTTATTGACTTTTCTGTCGATGATGATAGCGGCGTGATGGGATCCTAATGACTGGAATTTCCGGAGTGTCATTGATTCCGATAAGAAAATGAACAATTTAAAGAGTTTTAGAATTGAAATTTATGAAGTTAAATAATTGAACTTCGTTTAATTGAGAAGTTTGTAATTTTTTGAGGAGAGAAGTATGGAGATGAGAATTATTTTTTTAATTAGCACATTTTTTGTTTTGAAAGATTAATTTATGATGATTTATGATGTCTGACGAAAAAGCTATCCAAGTCTTTTAAAGTCATTTAAAATACAAGAATACTTGAAATAAGAGGGAAAATTTTTCAAAATATTTACGAATTTTCCAAAGACAGTAGCACTTTTAAGCGCGTATCAAAAAAATTGTTACAACCCAGTGAATGATCAAGAAAAATAATAATCCGCAAAAATGATCATCGAATTCTAGAAATCTTTACAAAATCTATGTAAAAGTGTTATGAAAATCTTTCGATTCATACAAGCTCTACAAGAATGATGACATTAACTGAATTCGTTAGAAAAACTGTTTTCTGGAAAATCTCAATGAATGCCTTTACATCTATAAATTTTGGAGTTTTAGAGTATCAAGTTCTCAATATTCTCTAGATCTATAAAAATTCTAGAAAACACAACAAAATCTTTTGAATATTTCAAAAATACGAAAAAAGAATATCGATGTAAAACATGAAAAATTTATATGAATGTGATTTTATCAGTTATCCTTGAAATTATTGAGAATAGATTGAAATTCGCATTTTAAAGTTTTTCAAATCTATGTTGCACTCTACAAAAATGTAAGTAATCTATTACAATACTTAGAAATCCTCCAGAGTTTCGTATATTATACTACAAAAATATGTAAATTAAGTTTACTAATTTACTTTATAACGAGTTTACTGGTTCACTAGCTTACTAAACTAGTTTTTGTTTAACTAGCTTACTAGCTTACCAGTTTACTATTACAAATTTGATAAGTTGACTAATTTACTAAATAATTAAATCACTTGTTAACTAGTTTGCTAGTTTACTACTTTTCTTCTTCACTTGTTTAGTATTTTACTATTTTATAATTTCAATAGTTTACTAGTTTACTAGCTTACTTGTTTAGTAGTTTAGTAGTTAAAAGGCTTATTAGTTTGCTAGTATACTCTTTTTCTAGCTTACTAGTTTACTGGATACCTTTCAATACATAAAAATCATGTAAAAATAGTTTTCTTAGAAATTCATAAAACTTTCCGTCCCGGAGCAACTTCATGAATTCAACTTCAAGTCAACACTGTTACACCACTGCTTCCGCCATCGCCTTTATTCGAAACGACGCCTGTGCACAGACTGAACTTTGAAGAGTGGGTGACGGCGTGGAGACACTATATGATCAAGGTAAGCTTTCATGACAATGACACTAGAGTTTTTTCTCAAGAATCTCACTTGTTCAACTCTGTTGGTCGGATTTCATCTCCACACAAACTTTAATCAATGCTATAAATATTTTTTGCTACCATACTTTTAGCTCCACCAAGAGGCTTAAAAGCTTCTGAAGTGGCAGACATGGATGCAAAATAGTTATTTAAACATGTTCCTATTACCTGTTGGATATATTAAAATTCGAAAATTATTTATATAAACTGTGCAACGCAATATTCAGGAAAAAATTCTGACTTTTTTTTGTCGCAAAAATAGGTTGATACCATTGATGAACAGTCTTAAAACGGAAAAAACACACAAGGAATCCAAGAAAACAGCGTGTACACCATCTCTGACGACTTCAAAGATATCATCACATTCGCGCTTAAGGTCTGTTCAAGTTACCCAGACCTCAAACTAGAAGAAACGAATGCGATAGTTCCCTTCTTCCTTTGGAATTCGATTGCATGCACAATTCGTGACATGGAATCTGTTCTACGTTTCGAGAAGCGACCTCTATTTGGGAGTTTTTCGATGAACGAACGTGAAACTTTGAAAAGCCTATCCAGGATGTCTACAGTTTTGAGTAAGATTTTTTCGTATTTATCTAAGTACTACACATGTTGTAAGGCATCAGAAGGCAAAAACGAGGCATTAACTCCAAAGCACACAATAATGATTTTTAGCGTAAGCACAACTTGAGAATAATTGAAAGAGACGCTTTTATCATATATTCTTCTCTGCAAAGAAGACAGATTTTATGTTACCTTATTTGGTAAAAATAAATAACTATGGCCTCTGCCAAAAGACGTTGTAAATTTCCAAGATATTCCTTTAACAAGATATTCTACTAGCCAAGAAGTGCAATAATAAAACTGTTTTCAATCATATTTGCAGATATGGTTTACGCGGACTCAACCAGCGGATTAGTAACTGCAGTACAAGCAGTTTCTCAATGAAAATCTTTTATAAGCTTCTAGCGAACCAAAACGACGGTGACAGTGTACTGGGCTGGGGCCCTTTCGGAATCCTTGTCACACTGGTTAATTCTATGCCTGTCTTCTTTGAAATGCAAAGTGCTCCCTGCGATTAGATGACCACAGGCTCCCACAAAGCGTACGCTCTGAAACTGGTGTACCTTTTCCTCGTCGTAAAAATTATGTTGAAGAGTGATGTCGCTGACTTCAAGATCATTGGCATAAACAGCCAGTCCGAAGAAGAAGTCGAGGATATAGGGAGTTTGGACTCAATCCTGAAAGTGGCACAGAGTCTGGGCGTTGATGTGGGCAACCTCCCGAAGACCAATGTCTGGCGCTACCTGAAAGAAGCCTCGATGCCCTTTTTGCGCTGCTGCGCCCTCTATTTTCACTTCGTGACCGAAGCCCCAGTTCCAGCTAAACTCATCTGCGAAAACCGCGATACGTTTAAAAATATCTGTGAATATATAGGCCTCGCGACTGGTTTCGACGAGCTGATGAACTGATTGACAAAGTTAGCGCCAACCTGGGCCGAGCACTCAATGCTCGAAGAGCGCATATCGGTCGACGAGAAGCCCATCCGACCAAACAAAATCGTTGATCTGCCCGAAGACTACAACGAGCTTATTCAGACCATGTCAAACTTCATCTGCTCAGATAATGGAACCAGAGAATTTGCTGCAAACACAATGTGTCTCGTCTACGGTGTCATTGTTTGCCATTGTTTTTTCTGTCGGAAAAACTCTAAATATAAACCGTTCACCGAGCACATAAAAAATGTTCAGGAACATTTTCTATCTTTCTCTATATATGCCCCCCCCCACCCCCCGCCATCAAGCTTGTACGGTTGCCTTCCCAACTCAAGTCTATGGGAGCACCCTACGTAGACAATTACGGACAAGAGGGCATTAAGTACGAATGCAGGCCTTTGAAGTTGGACATGGGTCAGTACAACAAACTCAATCATCATTGGCTCGATGAGAGGAATCGACGTCTTTAGTGAGGATGAAAGTGAGTCTGATGATTATTAAAATTGACACCTTCGAGACGAAACGTGAAAACCGTTATAACGCTTCATTTTGTACGAGCTTTATAAACTGAACGCAATAAAATTCACGTACTCAACTCGATTGTTTTACTATACCTTTTTGATTGGACGCATGTTTAACCTTTTTCAAAATTGTTTTTAACGTGCTTTTTTATCATAGAGTGAGTGGTAGTAGAACAACTTGTACTTAACGTATGTTATGATTTCGAGAAAAAAAGTCTTAGGGAACTATGGAAACGGTTGAGAGCTTTCATATCAGGTTACTGATGTCTTTATTGTTACTCTCTTTTTCAATTCAACCAAAAATTGTCGCGAAAAATGGTGACATTTCGTTGAAATCTATGTTCTAAAAATTACTATCATTCTCTCTTCTGTAAATTACTTTTTCATTGATTTTCTATAAAATAAATCCAGCTACTCCAATCAAATTCTTCGTAAGATAAATCTCGAAATTTTCGTAACTGACAGGGCAAAAAAAGACGACATGGTCGTTTCTGTATTTTGCGTGTTACTTGAAAAGGTCATCATCAATTTTCAGAATAGGTTTTCAGTGAACATAAAAAAGAAGCAATTTTCATGAAAGAGCATGATTAATTATTCAGTATAAATATAAATTATGCAAATACTTGGAATCATAGTTCAAGAGAAATAAATCGACATTATTTCAAACACTTTTTACACATTTTCAAAGTATAGATAAAAATTCCAGCGTTACATTATTTGATAAACAATTGAACAATTTTCGATAGTTAGTATTCATATTCGTGCAATGATTCCAAATCGTAACAAAAAGTCTAAGTATTTTTTTCAAATCCACTAATTATTTTAGGCACGACGTGTGAGGTCATAGAAAAATGTTCAAACAGATAATATTCTATAAAAAATAGTTAGAATTGAAAAATCACAAAAAACTAAAACATAAACGAAACTTATTCTGTGAATTTTTATATGTTTTCATCTGAAAAACAAATAATTTGCATTTAGTGATGAGATTTATGAAGGTGTAATACTATTCAAGGGAAAGAAAATATACAACGTAATACGACGAAACTTTATCATTTACTCGTCCTTATTAGAATTAATTTCATTGCTTGTTGCAAAAATTGCTTATTTTCACGGTTTTCAAGTGATTACAAATCTGCAGAAAAAAAAGGAATAGAATGAAAATGTTAATTTATGTACCTCTGGCATAGAAAACGCGTTTCTATGTCAGCTCGAGATCTCTAAACGCGTTTTCTATACCCTCGGTACATAAAATATCGTTCGTAACAGGCACGGATGTGCTCATATGCAAAACGGGTTACAGTCCTCGGCTTCGCCTCGGACCGTAATTTCCCCGTTTCGCCAAATTCGCATATCCGTGCCTGTTACGAAATATACTATTATTAGAATTCTGAATAAACATACCTCATCATTATAGTTAGAGTTTTTAAAATGACATTACGTTTGATAGATAGTGGGATAAATAGTAGTGGATACATCCAATTTATTCCAGAGCGTACCGTAGAACATTATTTTTTTGAACAGTAACAAGTTAACGAGTTACTTTTTATTTTCTGGTAACTGTAACGTAACAACTAACTTTTTCCACCTGAGTAATGGTAACTTATTGCTTCTGGTACACTAAGTAATTTTTCAAACCCTGCTTAGATCATTAACTTAATTTAAGCAACTTCTAATGTATGTAACAATAATGTTACCACACTAAAGTTATAGTTTTTTCATATTGTATTGTTCGCTTAGAAAAGCAAGAATTTGCTCAAAAAAAAATATCAAGCATTGGCGGAGTTATGGCCTTTTCCCCGAAACAATTTTTTTCGAAGAAGCTTGCGATGACCACGATTCAAGTCGAATAAGTCAAGTTAAATCAGAAAATCGAAAAAATCCATTTTAGAAATATATCTAGTTATTGAACGATCGCTTTTTTATAGAAAAGTTTTTATTTTGAAGACAAGAATTTTTTAATACAATTTTCAGAACTCAAAAAATCGAAATTTCGGAGAAACCGTTCTTGCATAAAGAAAAAACGTAATATTTATTTTTCAAATCGTTCAAGAACGAGATACATTCCTACACTAATAAAATTTTTTGGATTTTCTGAAACAACTTGACCTGCTCGACTTGCATCGTTATCACCGCAAGTCTGTTCAAAAAAAAATTGTTTCGAGGAAAAGGGCCGTAACTCCGCCAATCGTTGGTATTTTTTCATGAACTAATACTTGTTTTTTAACGTCGATGATACACTAAAAAACAACTATAACCTTGGCGTCATAACTTCATTGCTAAATACTTTGGAAGATACTCCAAACCATCCTCAATTTCTTCGCACAAAAAGGTACATAACCTCCTAGAACAGCTTTTAAAATTATAATCGAATTTGCCGCCCTTTGCGACGACATAGGGGAATCAACAGACAGTACATTGCAATACATTTGAATGCATTGCAGGTACATATTTACTGATCCAATTGTGCAGTTGTCAAACTGCATTAATCAGTGATTAATCAGTCAAATTAGAGAGACTCAAGGGAGAGAGTGGCAATTGAAATCGCTCCTAATTGGAGATGTAGGTATGGCGGCCATCTTGGATACAAACTCAGCACAAACACAGTACTACTCTGTACTACTCAGCGTACTCGGTCGTCTGTGTGAGGATATATATTCGAGTTTATTAATAATAAATGCAAGTGCACTTCACTTGATTATCAAATGAATTTCCATGAATTTGAGATACACTTTTAAAACACGTATGAAAAAGTAAACAGAGTCAGCTGTCCTCACACAGACGGCATAGTACGCTGAGTAGTACAGAGTAGTACTGTGTTTGTGGTGAGTTTGTGTCCAAGATGGCCGCCATATCTACATTCCAATTAGGAGCGATTTCAATTGCCACTCTCTCCCTTGAGTTTCTCGAAGTCAAATGCAGTCAAATGAGTCAAATATAGAGCAAAATTTGTGCTTAAACGTAACATTGAATGGCGATCATGTAAATTTTGCATTAATTACGTTTATAATATATAATAACGATTAGGAAATGAAAATGGGAACATGGGAAAAGGCACGCAATCAGTGCAGTTACTGGCGACTCGGAGCTAAACAAATATCCGTGGATGCAATGATGCCTATTATTTTTATCCCTATTTTGGGCTTTGTGGCCGCCCAAAATTTGGTTTGCACACTCTTGGTTTTTACTGGGACGCCACTTTTTTTGTACTACCTTGACCATAATTTCTTAAGGTATTTTCACGAATTTTTTGAATTTTTGTCAAAAGAAAAATCAGTTGGAAATGATGTATTTTTGAAATTGAATTTTGAAATGGGAGTTTTACAATGTAAAATTTGAAAATATATTATTCTTAGTTATTTTTACATGAAATAGGTGGACAAAGTAACTCGAATTAATATTTGAGAATAATTGTAGTAGTATTATATTTTTTAGAAATATGTAATTAGTATGTTTATTGAAATATGTAATTAGTATGTTATTGTCGATGTATAGTTGTAGTCTTTTTCGACGGTTTGCATTCAAAAACAAGTTTTCTAGGCATATTTGTGAATACAAATATTGTATTTTTATGTACAACCGTCAATAAATTGAAATTGAAATTGAAAATATCAGTGAAAAATATTTTCTTATTTTTCAAATAGAATTCAATAACTTTCTGATTAACGTATTCAAAAAATTTTCTAAGTTTCAATGTTCTAATACAAATCTGGAGTTGAATTTATTTAAAATTTATTAGAAAAATATCAAAAAATGTAAAATATGCATATTTGATGATATTTATAAATTAAATTCATCAATTTATAAATAATGAATCAAAAAATATTCAAATGAATGGATTAAATGTATTTCTAATTGATTTACTATTTTAATTTTGTATGAGTATTGTAGATTTGACTTATTTAGTAAGAATTCAAAAAATTTTCCTTGGAAAATTAGTTTCAATAACCGTCTTTTCTAAAAAACTGTTTCAATACTTATGAAATTAAGTTTTAATTTTGATATGATTTTTATTAGCATTTTGAGGTATTCTCGAGTTTTTTTTATTTTTCAATAATAACAAGTTAGATAAAAAATACAATAATAAATAATTTTCAATAATACAAGTTAGATAGAAATACTATACTCCAAAATCAATAAAAATAGATATTAAAATTAAACATGAAAACTCACTTATCATTTAATTTTTTAATGAAAATTAAATAATTTAAAAATAACTTGAATGCAACCATGTCAGGAAAAAGTAAGTGTTCCAATAAAAATATTAATCTTAAATCTTCAAATTTATCAAAATCAATCTTAGAATCAGACTTATTTATTATAAATTCAAAAAATGTGTCAAAATCAAATCAAATTCTTGTTATCTTTGAAAAACTGTTTTGATACTTTTAAAAATGAGTTTGAATTTAATTTCTTTTTTATTAGAATCCTAACGAATCCTTACTTGATTTTTTTTAATATAATCAAGTAAGGTAAAGAAGAAAAGAGTAAAAAACTCTATTGTTAAGTCAATAAAAATAACTATTGTCAATAAACATTTACAATTGCATATTTCATAATTTACCATTTGAAAAGACTAATTTTTTAATCCACTTTCATGAAAAAATTTTATGGAAAGGTATTATTCCTATTTCAATGAATATTTTAAGTATCATAACTTTAAGTTATTTTTATATTGTAAAAACTACATATATAAGTCAGACTTATTCGATATCAATTCAAAAAATAAGCAATGGAAAAATCAATTCCAACAACTGTTATCTTTGAAAAACTGTTTTGATACTTTTAAAAATAAATTCGAAATTTGTTCCATTTTTTTTATCTAAATCTTAAAAAAGTCATCACTTTTTTGTCGATCAAATCCAGTAAAATATAAAATAGCTATTGAAAGTCAACGGTCCAAATTACTTATTTTCTAACTTTTGAATCAGAATAAAGTATTTTAAATGACGTACATGAAAAAAAATTCAAGGAAAATTTATATTCCTATTTTTAAAAAAAATGAAGTTCAATACACTTTAATCCATTATCAGCATAAGTTATGTGAGACTTGTTCAATACAAATTTAGGAAATATTACGTTGAAAATAATTTAAATGACTCTTATCTTTAAAAAACTTTTTTTATCATTGTGAAAGTGAGTTTCATATTTGACCAGTTTTTTGTATTAGAATTCCAAATAATTTTAAACTTTTGTTTCAGTGTTAAATCATGTAAAATGAAATATATATATATATATATAAACTTGATCTATAAGTCAATGAAAATATCTTTTGGAAGTTCACATTCGAAATCACTCATTTTCTAATTTTCAAAATAAACTGAAATAATTTTTAAACCCCTTTCATGGAAAAAATTTTAATGAAATACATTATTTATATTCCAATTCATTATTAGTGAAAGTCATATAAATGAGGCTTATCAACTATTAATTGAAAAAATGTTAAATGACATCAATTTTGATAACTATTATTTTTGAAAAACTGTTTTGTTACTTATGAAATTTAGTTCAAAATTCGATTCGTTTTTTGTTAGATTCTGAAAAAATAACTACCTTATTTTAATGAAATCAAGTAAAATAAAAAATACATGAAATCCCTTGATTGTTCAGTCAGTAAAAATAGCTATCATAAGTTAAAAATCAAAATTTATAATTTCGTATTTTATTTTCTTTTATATATGTATATTTTTTTTTTAATTAAAAAAATCAAATAGTTTTTCAACCATTTCCCTTAAAAAATTTGAAAAACTGCAATAAAAAATAAATTTTAATATCTGTTATCTTTGAAAAACAGTTTTAATACTTATGAAAATGGGTTTCGAATTTGATCCTTTTCCAGAAGAATCCTCAAACTTCATAATGTTTTTTGATGAAATCAATTAAACGAAATGTATAAGTACCAAATTGTATAATAGATAAAAATAGTTATGGAAAGTCAAAATTCGAAATAACTAATTCTCTAATTTTTTAATCAAAATAAAATAATTGTCAAATCACTTTCATGCAGAAAATTTCAAAAAATTGCATTATTTTTCTATAACAGTTTCATACAAGTTCAAAAAATTCTCAATGAGGCATCAATTTTTGTAACTGTTATTTTGTAAAAACTATTTTTATGCCTATTAAAAATGTTTATCTCAATTCTATAATTTTTTTATCAGAATCATGAAAACTCTAAGCTTCTCAAGTTCAAATTTCCCTATACTTATAGTTATACTATAATTTACATTAATCCAAATTTCATCCATATTACAACTCTTTGAAAAGTTTTCGACAGCCTTCCCATTTTACAGATTTCTAACAAGAACAAAATTCTTCTTCCTCTGGACAATAACGAGCGTCGTAATGCTGATGTTGATTTTTGAGAGCATCGTGGTGCCACTTCTGGAAATTTTGCCAGAAGAAAATTTTTTCTTCATTGCTTGTGTCGTTGGGGGCTTGTTATGTGCTCACAAAACGAGGTGGAGAGCTGATCAATCCATGAATGAGGAAAATGGCCATAGCCTGATCGGTTTGGAATTGGGCGAAGGAAGCACGAGTTCAGATGTATGCACCGTTTGTCGAAGACGTGCACCTCCTAAAGCTTTTCACTGCAGAATCTGCCAAACTTGTATTTTGGCTAGGGAGTATCACTGCAGATGGTAAATTTATAAAATGATGGTGTATCAATTTCAAAATTCCCAGCTGGCAAAACTTGTTAATTGAAGACAAACAAAAAATGATATGCTTTTTAAAAAAAACTTGACTTTGGTATGCGTTACATTATTACTGAATAAAAGTTATTAAACAAAAAAAATGTGGAACACAACTCAAATATACTATTAAAAAAATATAAATCTGTCATTTTTTCGTCGAAGGCTGGATTGCTGCGTAGGATCGAGCAATCTAAAATGGTACTTCGGCTGTCTTCTCTTCTCAGCCATTGCTTTCATTTATGGCTCGAATTTGACAATGACCAGTGTCTGTCATCCCTTCATCCTCATTGGTACTGTTCTCATTCCTGATGACTGCAGCGACGTTTATCACGAAATCGAGTAATTAATTCATTTCAATTTATTTTGTAGTTGTTTTGGATTTTTCTTGATCTTAAACCTGCAATCCAAACTGATTAAAATAAACTGCCGAATTTATTTCACTTAACAACAACATTTTTTGTTACAGCATTGCTCTATGCTTCGTCGCAGCAATTTACAGCCTTTTGTTAGGAATTGCATCGCTCTACTGTTTCCTGTACCATCTGTGGCTATTACGATTGGGCACAACATCACACGAACGGCGAATCTTGGACTCGGACAATCAGTTCCAAAGAAAAATACTTAAAAGCATCTCGCGACTTATTTGTTCCAAAGCTTAGAGAATTATAAACATTTTCTCAGAATGTTTTTTATCACTAGGTATTATCTATTTATGGTTCTTTTTAGATATCCTAGTCAAATGCTTGACTGGGATATCGAAAAAGAACCATATATATATATATATATAAACATTTTTACTCTTATGATTTAAAGTGATTTTTGAGAGTAAAGTACAATCAAAACACTGAATACATTCACTAAATCACAAGGTTAATGTCAATATTTTTAAAAAGCGTTTCTCTGCAGTATTAAATCGCAATTTAAACGATAGCACAATAGACTCCACATGAATGTGTACCCAAGTCAATTGTTATCATTTATTTTACTTATTTTTTGTATGTCATTATTTCACTAAAGAATGAACTGATAAAACAACAAAAATAAATAAATGTTACTCTAGTCAATTACGTTTTTCTGTCTATTCATTGCTTTCTTCCTTTTTAATTGATTAATTTATAGAATAAAATTCAAAATTATGATTTTTCATATCTCATTGAACTTGAGTTTAGTATAAGGATCATGAATTTTATTTTGACTTAGATTTACCTAGCAAATACACAAATATATTACAAAAAAAGTCATAATATTACCATTTAGAAAAAATACTGATAATTCACAGGGGCGCAGTTATTTGCTCCGCTCTTTTTCGTTTCTTCATATTGACAATAACATCCGATGCTTCTATTTTAACAGTTCCTGTTTTGGTCCAATTTATCAATTGCATATGTGCTTTTCGTCCAGTCAAATACAATTCCTTTTCAAGAACTGGCAGTTGCAAACTTAAATTTGGATCTGACAAAGGATTTTGTGCGCTGTCCATGATGAATCTAAATCGAGATTTGAATGTCTGGAATGATTATTGAAAAATTAATGTGTGTTACATAGCAAAAATTGGATATATTGTTTAATTCTTACATTTAATAAGCTTTCACATATTCGTTCCTTTTCGAGGATGTTCAACTGTGTCAAGTACATTCCTAGTTCGTAATAGTGTTGATTCCATTTACTTAAAATGACAGTGCATGGAGCGGCTTCCAAAATGTCCCTGTGTAAATTTTACAGAAAAAAAATTATTTTTTAATGCACAGAATAATGTGGTAAATATTTATTACTATTTTTTTCATGCCCTACCTGCAACTTGAATTGTAATTTCTTAATTCTTTGAGACTGAGAACTGGGGCATTTTCATGCCTTGGGCGAAGAAAAAATGAAACCAGCCAAAATGGGAGATCCAAGGTGCTTCCTTCTTTCAAATCGTCGCTGTCTGAAGAAATGTCCAAGTAACCTGCGAATTAAACAGAAATTAGAAAACAGTACCTGGCTGATATTATATTAAAAGGGTTTTTTATTAGGTGGGAAATTTTGTCACTAAATATTTATTACGCATATTATTATGTTACAAGATCTAAAAACATCTTTAAAATTTGTTTTACCTAGAAAAGATTTGATACTTGGTGTATGGGCATCTCAATGCAAAAATTTTTTAACTATAATATTGTGTCATATTTAAAAAAGTAACTTCTGAATTTGTTAAAACATTATTAAAACAACATTCAAAATACAATATTGTATATTTGGTTTTCAGAATCAAAGATTTATTATTGTAAATTAAAAAATCATTTGAACAAATATCAAAATTAATTATAAATTTATGAGGCTTGTATTTCGAATATAGATGAATTTTGTACATTACAAATTTAATTGAATACTTCCTGCAATTTTTTATTATTTGTACTAAAAAAAGAATCTGAGTGAAATTTTAAATTTAGAACAAATATCTTAAGGTTTGAAAATCAGGACTTACAAGTTGGTAAATCTTGAATTAATGACTAAAAATGTAAAGAAAATGAAAATTAAATTTTTGAATATTTATCTTCTATTAAAAACTTCGTAATTAGTGAATGCAAATCATAGGTATTGTGTAAATTTTTTTGTGAGAATAAAAACCTAGGAAAGAAGAAAAGTAGGAAAATTCTTGTTTACAAAATTGTGACTGTTGGATTTCAAAAAATTCATTATAAAATTATTAAAAAAAGTGATAATAAGAAAAATACAATTGTTACAACTGTGAAAATGTAACAATACATCATTTAATAGTTCATAGTCATTTTTGGTGGTACCAAATAGAAAAAAATTATTATTTTTCGATAATATGAAAGTATAGAAATAATGAAAAAGATTAAAATAAATTCATTCACTCATCATTATTATGTATTTTGTATATAAATTTCATCATTCATCGTAATAATTAAATAGGTTGAGATTAAAAATTAAAAAGTGAAATTCATAAAGTATTATTGAATATTTTACTTCATTTAACTTTATCGTTAAAAAAAAACAAAATGATATGTGCATGCTCCTCGAAAAATAGTTTTACGTTAAAATTCAGTGCAAACTCATACGAAAAATGATGAAATGAAGATAATAATTTGATGAAAATAATAATTCGATAAAAATACAAAATTGACCCATATGATTATGTTTTGAACATAATTATTTTTCAATAAAGGAATAATGAGATAAATATATAAAATTATTAATAAAGATGAATAGGTTGATTACTTTCAATTTTTTCTTTATATATTTCAATATTTCTTATGCACAGTAATTTTTTAACAACTTTTTTCTGCTTTGTTAAACTAAAAAAATAATATCAACAAAAGTGACCAATATCGACTAAATAATATATAATTACATTTTTAAAATTTTCGACTATTAGAATTTCCCATTATTTTAATTTGGTAATTTTTTTCATTAAATCCTAAGCGCCGAAAATGGAAGAAATACCAAGATTAGAAAATCAATAATCACAAGTTGGGATATCTTAAATTGATGACTAAAAACTTACACAAAATGTAAAAAAAATAAATGTATAATTTTTACATATTTTACATTTTTAATTGTATAAAATGTAAAAAAAATAATTAATAAATTTCTAAATGTGTAGATACTCAACTGAAAACTTGGAAATCATTAAATGCAAATCATAGCTATTCACATTTTTTTCCAAAGTTTCAGAACCTCAGAAGTAAAACTAGAAAAATTTTGAGTTACTCTGTGATTCGGATTTGAAAGTCAAATTTTCAATAATTCAGAATTTCAAATACTAAGCCCCAACTTCTCAAGTTAGACTTATAAACAAATAAATGTGACCTAAAAAATTACAGTTGTTATTATTACTGGGAAAATATAATAATGTATAATTTACTAAATAATAGTAATTTTTGCTAATTTTGATTTTCTTGTTTATAAAAGAAAAAAAAATTCATTATCATTAATACCAAGATAAAAGAAAATATAACAAATCAATCCATTCATTTTTATTGTGAATTCTATATATTATTACCATTATTTTTATTTAATAAATTTTTCCATAGTAATTGAAAAATGAAATGTGATACAATATCAAAATATTTTATAACATAAATATTGATAATAGAGCATGATTATATCAAATGATATAGACATCATAGTATTATAAAAAACAATACTATAAAATTTCATACCAAAATTCAGTGGAAACCCTGTAAAAAAATTATGTAAGAAAAAAAAATAGGAAAATGTGGACACATAGCATATATTTTAATAATAAATATTTTTTCCATTGTATAGGACAATTTGTGCCAAGATTCTAATTCGCAAAAAAATTTAATCTCATGCTGGATATTATACTGCACCACTGAACTTGGAAGAAAAAAACAGAAATAACTCAATTTCGACGTTTAATAACAAGCTTATGAACAAAAAAAAACACTATTTGAATAATAAATTAATGAATAATAACTAATGGAAATTATAATTCAATAGTTATTGTACATTCATAAATTCATTTTTTATCATCATAAAAAAAAATAAAAATAAATAAATAGCATAGTAAATAAATTATATTACAAAAATATTAACAAAATAAAATAAAATTGTAAGATTTATTTTAAATGATTTAATAATTATTCTGAAATCATTCAAATGTATTGAAAATTATTTATTTAATATTATGATTAATTAAAAATTAAATATTTTTACCGAGTTTTGGAATTGGTCTTTCGATTTTGCAGGGTAGTCTCTCTTCTGTTACTGCAATGTCGACCAGAGAAAAATAATCTGGTTCATAACTGTAGCACAACATTTTCACGAATTTTTCATCGGCTTACAAAAAATTTTCGTTATTTTTGATTACTTAGCTTTTTTGTTTGCATATTTTGTACTGTTTAGTGCATATGCAATTATGCAGCAAACATATATATATATATACGTATACGCATACGTCATTTCGAAGACCTAACCTAACCTACATAAAGGCGGCGAATTCAAATATAATTTTTAAGCTGTCTCAAGTTTTTGTGTCTAAATATAATGTATTTGTGACTTTCTTGTATAATTTGCCCTCTGTGTTATTTGCATAAGTTTTCAAGAGAGTATTATTTTTCAAATGTCTTTTTCATGAAACAAAAAATCATAGTAAAGTATTTGAAAATTGAGTAAAATCTTCATGAGCGAGTTGTTGAAAGATTTGAAAGTTCGTATTATGACAAAAATTGTAAAAAGTAGTGGAAATAAAAGAAAATAAATCATTTCAAAAAGATGTCTGTAATTCATGAATTGCAAGATTCTCTACAGGGAATTAAGAAAAATCTCGATATGAGCTCGATCCTTAAAAAATTTTCAAAACTTTGTATTAGGTACGATTCATGAAATGTTGATGACTATTTTACAATTAATTGAAAAATAATGAAAATTAGAAGAGTGTCGGTATACCTAGGAATTTTTTATATTTTAAAGATATATGTTCATCCATTACATTTCTTCGAATTGTGTTTTTATTTTTTAATCGAAATGTAGAAAGCTTTGATCAAAATTTACGAAAAATCTTAATGAATCCGACGATTATATAAAAAATAGATAAATTTTTCAATGGTTCGTATTATCTTTCAGTTTTTGAAAATGTTGCAAAGTTCAAAAATTTCACTTATTTCACTAATTCTAAGAATTGATAGAAACGTGTATCACGAAAAATGTTCGTGAATTTTATAATTCCTGCTCAATAGCACATTCCTTTAAAAAATACATATAATGATTTTTTTTCAATCTTTGGGGACGAAAACATGAAACATTTGAAAAAAAATTGAATATTTTCGAAATGTCTTGACGATATTGTTTTTTAAGAATTCGTATAAATTTTAAGAAATTCTGTAATGAATTAAGAAAAATTCCTCTGGAAACTCCCAATATGAACTATAAGTTGTTCATGTATCATTAAATGCCTTTTTTCTTACCCCAGCGTATCTTTAGTAATGGTGCAACTTGTAAAATGTAATAGACAAAACAATAATTCTATTCTCTGAATAACATGTTACATTCTTAATTGTTCTGTCGTTAAGTAGAATCTAATCAACAAAATCATAAAATTGTGTTTAATCATTACAAATATCAATAGATATATGTTTTGAATACAAATACATTTCATTGTCGCACTTTTTGGAACTTTACTTTATCTTTCGACTTTCAGAAAACCCAAGGTAGAAGAATTCTTTTGTCTTTTGCAAGAAAGATCAAATTGCATCTTGGACAGATTATATGTGCGAATATAAAAACTTACAATTTCTCCAATGAAAAAAATTCAACATGCGATAACGGAATTCAATAATTAAAAAGTGTATTCAAGGGTATTTTGCTCGGTTTAAAAGCCTTTCCAATCCGGATGTATTTTTAGCTTCGTCATTTTTCATGATCTAGGACCTTTTTTCACTTCTTCAATCTTATAACGGTACGCAATATTAATTGTTCCACGTTCAAGGCTCGTTCGTCAAAAGAAATGGAAGGTAATATCACTATCGAAAGTAGTTTTTTAGTTACACATGTGTTGCGAAAACAGCCGGATTCCGATCGTATTCAAAAAATACATAACAGCGATACGAATGATGACTTTTAGTAGCAGGACAATGCAGTATCATAGGAAGTAAAAACACGGAAAAAATACGAAATGTCAACTACAAAGACGAAAAAAATTGCGAGTAAAATAAAAAATAAGAGAAAAAAGTCTCTTGGTGAAGAAATCGTGATGAAAATTATTTTTATAAAATATGTAATGTTGCATAATTTAATAATTTGAAGATTTTCAAACATTTCAAAACTGTACTCTGAAACCAGAAGATGTTTCTCTCAAAAACCACTTTTGACAATTTTTTCCTCCAAATACCCGTTTACACTTACGTTTAAATTCGTTTACTCAGGAAAATGTTTTTTATACAGTTTTCAGTATCAGAAAAGATCATACATATATGACGGGATTACATATCCACTCGCATATTTTTCATAGCATTTCATCGTAATCATACGATACATTCATGTTTTCTTTTTGGATGTGATTTACAATTTTTGTGTTCATTGACATGGCTGAAGGATAAAGTGTATAAAAAAACCTGTCGCCTTTATTGATTTGTTTTTTTTTTACAATACCTCCTCCAAATATCCCTGTATACCTATCAATGATAGAATGACCATTTTTATATCACTGATTTCAATGACGAAGCAGTTATAAAAATAATAATGTATGTTGAAAAAACGTTGTAGTATATATCAATTACCACGAATTCAATTATTGTACGAAATCTATTAACATAAATTTATTACCCTCAGCAAGTTAAAAAAATCACGTACAACTAACAGTTTTTCATTTGAGCTTCTCAGAAATTATAAATCATGTTTTATACTGATATTCCATAACTACTCTCAATTTAGTTTTTCGTATCAAATCGTTACTGAAGCTTTAAAATTCGCAATGAAAGAAATTTTTTGCTTTTTTTTTAATCAATCGAGGACCTCTAATTTTTTTTATCAAAGGGTTTTTCATGGATCTATCGTTCTAGTCAAATAAAATTATGATTCAAAAATAGAAGATTTATTGCTGCACAACCTTGCATGTAAAAGTGCTGACAGTAGGAGATTGGTTCTTTTTGGGTGTGAGCCATTTTTGTTGGACATCGTATAAAAGCGCTCCGAAATTTCGTTCTGGCACCATTCGATCAGTATACAATCGACATTGAACAAACCACCATGGCATTCAAGGTAAGTTTATTTATTCATATAAAAACCTGAAGGGAAATGAAAATCGTTGCATATCACTTTTTTTATTCACTCATGCCTTTATTTAGGATATTTATTATTTTGAAATTCTGGCAAATGGGGAATAAAATTTGATGTCAGAGTATTTTTCGTTCCTTGTGTGAAAAATGAAATAACACTTTATTACCAACAATTAGCATAATCTGACTGAAACTTGCTAGATTTGGATGTCACTCGAATTTTAAATCATTTTATCATTTTTCACACACATTAAATTTTGATTTTATGGACATGCAAAAACTATTAATGAATTTCTTGTGTTATGGTTTTTGCAGAATCATATAGAAGAGTAGTATTTTTTAATGATTTTTTTTTTATTTTTCATAGCGATCTGAAAAACTTGAAGAGCATCTAAAATTACAAAAAATACTAATGATTTGGAAAAATGTTTAAAAATTTTGATAGTTCGTATCATGTTATGAATCGCAAAAAGTTTTTAAATAAAAGGAAAGAGAAATCCTAAAGAATTGCTGAAAGCGTTCATAAATTTTGCGTTTTGTGTTCATTATTTCTTCCAACTTTCAAATATGCATTATCATTTTTAATTTTTTTATTAAAATCTAAAAATTTTTACTAGTATAAAAAATCACAAAAAATCTCGACGAGCTGACAAATCTGAATAAAGTTTGTAAGGTTTCGAATATTTTGTATAACATTTAAAAATTTGAATATTTTGAGACTTGAAAAACATCAAAATTTTCAGAAAATGTTCGTGAATAACCGTAATTATTTTTTTATTCTTAAAATAATGCTTTATGTGTCCTAATTTTTTAATCGAAACCTGGAAAATATGGAAGGTTCGAAAATTTACGGAAAATATTAATGAATTCGACAGTTTGATAAAAAATGAGTTAAGTTTTCGATAGTTCTTATTATGTGTTAGATTTTGAAAATTTCGGAAAGTGAAGAAACACTGAACGTTTCAAAGCATGTAAATAATTATAATAATTTCGAAAAATTTGTAGTTTTTCGGAAAAAATTCCGAAGTTTTGTGATACCTAGTCATTTTTAATTTCTTTCGAAAAAAAGTATGTATGATGATTTTTTTTACGTTTTTTGATAAAAAAATGAAATGATTACAAAAAAAGAAGAATGATTTTGACAAATCCTTCTAATATTTTGAATGTTTTCAATTGTTTGTATTGCGTTAGAAATTTTCCAAAATCAGATGAATTCAAAAGGCATTCAACTTTTGAAGATCTAGGACAATTTAACAAAATTTAAATAATTTTTACAATTTCAGCAAATTTCAATGAACTTCGTAGATAGGTGTTCATTACTGCATTTTTTTGAATATCAATATTTTACTCTTCTTGGTGTGAAACTCAACTCATTTCATAATAATCTGACCAGAACTCAAGAGTGAAATTCAACTTCTTCAAGAGTGATACTTCACTCTTTTAGAATAAATCACTTTAGGAAATAAAAAAGCAATTTCTTTTTAAGATTCTCATTTTCGTGGCTGCTTTGGCCATTGCCAATGCTGGAATTATTCCAACGGTTTACGTAGAAGACGCCGAATTCGACCACCATCCCCAATACACTTTTGGCTATGGTGTGAAGGATTATCTTACAGGTGATGACAAACACCACCAGGAAACAAGAGATGGTGGAATTGTCAAGGTAACTAATTTAGTTATGATTCAACAATTCATACACAAAAAAGAAAAATTTTCATTACCAAGCTTCAAATTGTAGGAGTTCGATTTTAAAAAGAAAAAATTTGAAATACTTATTGAAATTTCGTAAATCATCAATCTCGATACGAAAACAAAGCAATCGACAAATTTTTCTTCAATAATTCAAGATTTGGAACAGATAATCTTGAGGACTGAATGTACATAAAAAAAAATCTGTATTTTTATTTCATGGAGAAGACTTCGATGATAGCCCTACAGATAATGAAACTAATATTTGCAAAAAGTGCTGATTTTCTACAAATTCATAAAAATCAGACTGTTTTCACTTATAATATGAGAAACTGTAAGAAAAGGCAGGTTGAAAACAGAATATCCATATCCTTATTAATATTTAACATCTGGTTACCATTCATTAAAAAATTTGATAGCTTTCAAATGTATAATGTTTTATTTAAACGTCAGAACAATCAAAATATTTATTTTTCAGGGAAGTTACAGTCTGACTGAAGCTGATGGTGAGTGACCAATTTTTTTCAAATAATACCATTTCTTGAACCTTCATCAAATAAGTAACATAGTATGGATTTGAACCCCTACAAAGACATAAGAAAAAAAAAATGATTATTTCAAGTACATAAAAGTCAAAATATTAAAAAATCTACTAAGTGAAGTGTAAAGATATAATAAACATAAAAATTCAATGTAGTTTCAAGATTGAAGAATTTTCAAACGAAATTTTCGAAGATAAAATATTTTTTTTTCGTAACAATGAAAATTCGAGTATACAGAAGGCAAAAATTTTCCTGCCAATTTTTAGAAATATATGCAAAACTAACTTTTTTCGTATTTCTTGCCATAATATACTCTTTTATTTCTAATACACTGGAAAAAAAACATTATATTCAAAATTTTGAGAATTGTGAATTAAAGAAATGTTACATAAAAAGATTAGAAAAATTAAAGATTCATTTTAAATTAGAATGATAAGTACCTTCACTCGTGAGTTTTTTTAACTTTGAAACTACACGTTTCCAGAATAATATTAAAAAGTTTCAATATAAACAAAAGGACAATAGTAAAATTTGTTATTTCCTCAAGTTTACAAGATCAGGGATTCCAAACTCAACAATGACATGTAAGATAATGTGTAATGAGCTCTGAAATAAAGAAGAAATTCAAAGTAACTTCATTAACTCGAAAACAACAATAATCTTCAACTCATTGTCAGTGCCCTGCAAATCATAATAATTAAATCTCATACTTGAAATATGTAAGTGAAAATTAGGAGTGGTAATGATTCGAAGATAGGAAAATTGAAAAATCATATGCTTGAAACCAGATTGTCCAGAATGTAGAATTATGAGATTTTGAAGAAAATATATTTCTAATAATTCCTTTTTACAATTATATTCTGCCTATGCCCACACATCGAATAAAAAAGGACAATGTTTTAGAAATTAATAATTACGTTACTTTACACATTTTTCAATAATTACAACTACCTCGAGGGAAAAGAGTACTTTAGGATAATTTGGAATCACCAAGTACGAAAATTACTGTCATTTATTTTGCCAAAGAAGATTTTCCAGGATATCAATGAAAAAAATATTTTGCAGCTTTTTTTCGGTAATTTCGAGAAACATCGAGAACATTTGATTCTATAAACATAAAATTTATTTATGTAATATCATTCAAAAGATATACTTGTCAGCTGTACTGGAATATATTGTTTTTGTTAATCAAAACAGTATTTTTTGTGTAAAATGTATTGAAAATGGAAAAAAGTGCAAATGTAAACACGAGTAGTTTATATACTTTTTTTAAACTTTGAACTCTTGTTACTTACTAAGTACTATTCCAATTGACGGAAGCAGTATATCATCGTAAAGCTACCAAGTTAACCTTCCAAACGATACATATTTTATGGGCATAAAATTGATTGTTCATGTTTTTCCTGGCGATGAATACGTTGAAAAATACGTTTTTTGATTATATTTTGAAAACTTTTCCTTAGCAATGTAAATGACAATTATTTTTGTACTCAGCAACCCAAAATTAGTTGATCGGAAATTTGGATTTTTTAAATTGACTAGGTTCTCGCCGCACGGTTCACTACACAGCTGATGACCTGAACGGTTTCAACGCCGTCGTAGAAAAAGACATTGCTGCCCCAGTTTTTGCTACAAAGATCGTCAGTGTTCCCCAAGTATACGCTGCCCCTGTCCATGTTTCCACAAGCTACAACTCTCCCTCAGCAGCTACATCCTACAGCTCTAACCATAAAATCACTACGACCTCGGTGGCTGCCACCCCTGTCGTAGCATACCAAACTGCCCCAGCTGTGGCCTACCAAACTGTCCACACTGCCCCACTACACTACGCCACTGCTACCCAGTGGTGAATTTCTCCCTCTTACAAACCTACTATGCGAATAGCAGTTACATACAAATAAAAGATTTTGTACCTAAAATAAATTTGACTCTCATTATTACCTACCACTTTCCCTTCTCTACCCTACTGAAAAATATGTGCTTCAGATAGTACCTGAGATCTTGTGTCAGACAAACATAAAATCACATGTTGATTTGAGTATATTAATAATTATCAGAGAAGATCAGTCGAAAAATATCAATTTCTCAGAAAAATACTATTAATAATTTGCATATAACTCAATTTTCTTCGTGATGGCTAACGCACAAAATATTGGTGTACGGTTTTAAAACTTTATCACAAAGTCCGGAAGGACTTTGCCGTCGCTTTTTAATTATTATTAAACAATCTGAAAAAAAAAATTCATCATGCAACGTACGGCCCTGACCCGGCGAGAGCGAAGTTCGCCCGGACTCTTATTTACCGCAAGCATCTTCTTCTTCTCCCTCTTACTAGAGCCGCGCGCTTTCTCTGTCCCTTTCTAATCGGCGATTTGCCTGTTATCACACTACGATCGCTGTACATCGCTATACCTATATTTTTGTCATTTTTGTTAAGACCCCATGGCTCGGGGAAGGTTAGGTTCCCTCAGAGCCCCGAACTTTGCCGAGCTCTCCCGATTAAGCCCGATATCGCGTGTTGTATGGTTGTGTGCTATGATATGCATAGTTTTGTGTTGGCTGGGAGGTTGGCAGTATTGACCGATTGTTTTCTTTTCCTTAATAAGATTGCCCAGAAAGCCAAACGCAGTCAATTTTTGGGTCATATTTGCTACATGCTCTTTGACATGCATGGCGCAAAGTTGGCAGCAGTTGCAGATGCATTAGGTAGGCAGTTTGTCGACAAGCGTTTGTCACCACGAAACAGCTACAAATATGATGCAAGCTACTAGCTCAATGTCATGCCTTTACTGCCCATGGGCAAAATATTAATTTTAACGTCATATTGTCGCAATTTTATGCTCCTGAAGTAAATGTAATGTTTAATAATAATAATAATAATAATAATAATAATAATAATAATAATAATAATAATAATAATAATAATAATAATAATAATAATAATAATGATAATAATAATAATAATAATAATAATAATAATAATAAAATATATAGTATGAACTGGAAAAATTAAATGGCGCAAATTTATACTCAAGTTGTGTCGAACATAACGTAGAAGATTAAAAATAAGCACCACCGACAATCATTCCATATTGCGTGAGACAAAAACACGAGG
This sequence comes from Platygaster robiniae, assembly GCA_028476575.1. Taxonomy (NCBI): domain Eukaryota; kingdom Metazoa; phylum Arthropoda; class Insecta; order Hymenoptera; family Platygastridae; genus Platygaster; species Platygaster robiniae. The sequence continues at coordinate 3,315,173 of CM052022.1, forward strand.
ACGGAAATCTAACCTACCACAACGTGGCCAGGTCTTAATATTTGCACCTTGCACTCAAATCAACGCGCCATACTTATAAACAATGACAAAAATAAAAAAAAATGTATAAATGCAACGCATATGCAAAAAATATATGCATCATATTATTAGTAATTTTTACGTGTTCCGAATAGCGTTGCCGTGCAGTCAACGCACAAAAATCACAGCTGACTGTAGCTGACTGTAGTTATTACGTAAGGAGGGGATACCTCCCCCCACATCTTTCTAGAAAATTGCTTAAACAATCGTTTGTAAACAATTATGATGAACCAATCCTTCAATTTTTAATTAATTCATTGTTTGTAATTTGTTATAAATAATTCGTTATGGATAAATAATAATTTGACTAAATTATTTAACAAATTTTGCAAAACGATCACATTTATTTTTCCATATAAACACGATCAATAATTTTTCTATTGTAAAAGAATTTATGATTGAAGAAAATTTTTGTCGACAAATTTTAGTTAGTTTATCAGTTAGTTTATGACCAAATGTTTATCACTAACAGTTTGCCCTCAAATTGGCAGCGGATAAACAAAAATATTAATACGAAAAACATTTCCGAAAAACTTCAGTCATTTTGAAGTTACGCATTTGCTATAACAGTTTGTACCCAAATTTGCAGCAGTTGCATTACAATTATTGCTCGTTAATAACGGCAAGACATTGGCCATTTTCGTTGCAAACATTTCACAAAGATTGAGGAATGAAAATGGGTATGAATATTCTTAGCTGCATGATATTGACGCCATGACATTGTGCTGATTTGGATGTGCACGCTTGGCTTACTGGGTGGTACCGGAATGTCAGCAGCAGAATAGGCGATTTTATGATTATTTGAATAATTTGAGAAAAAAATCAAAATCATAAGTAGAAAATAAATGCAGTGCACTCATATTCTTTAGAAAGTCAGTACTAACAATAGGATCGATAGTGTAGTGGATATGGCACCGGCCTGCCGATCACAAGATCGCTGGTCGAACCCTAGCGAAAGTATTTTTTTTTTTTTTAACACAATAATATACAAAACTTTATTATAGTATTTGTAACTTTTTCCTATTTCTATGATTTTCTTTACCGAAAAATACTTATCTTGTATACAGAAGGTTTTGTTAGAACTACATGAAAAATAAATAATGTATTCATAGTCTTCTTTGACATATATAATATAATTTTTTGATTAAGGCAGTCGCCAAAATCGAGAAAGATGAAATTATATTTATATATAGTTTGATTATATAAATTAGAATTAAAGTGGACGAATTTGAATTCATTTACACAACAATACTTCAGCTAAATTCTGTTCGAAAAGTAAAAAGTATTTTGAAAGATTGCCGCAGTGAGGAAAAGATTTGGGAAATTTACGTATGTAACTATTAGTTTTCACAAAACTAAAGTAAAAATTGGGTTGTTTACAATATGCATTTGCTTTTTACATTTATTTGGAACCCTGATCAGAAATATGGCATCAGACGTAGAAAATTAATTTGTTTCAACTTTTTTCTAGCAGTTACTTGTAAATTTGAAGTGATTGCAAGATGCGTTTGCTTTTCATGGCTTTTTTGTCGCTGATCATGAATCTTGTGCCATGTTTGCATAAGTCATTGATGAAAATATTTGCTCAAACGAATCACTTATAACAATGGTATTATTTCAAAGATGCATATTAGCTTACCATAGTTTTTTGATACGCTGATTACAGATCTGGCATCAATTGCGGGTATAAATCTATTTTACCTTTTTCAGTAAATATTTGCAAAATTCAAAATTTTGCGAGTCGCATATGCTGCCCATTATTTTCCAGGTCGCTAATAATAAATTCGGTGGTAACTATAAATAATTTTTCCATTTGTTACAACTGACTTACATCTCATATAATATATTCAATGCAGTATGAAAAAAAATGAATGAAGAATGTAAAACATTCATTTGGATGCAAAAAATTATTTTCATCATTTAGTTTCTGCTGTGCCATTGAATTTACTTCAAAGTAATTTTAATTTAGAAACATTGCCAACAGTGCCAACCACGCTTTTTCGAGTATTTTTAAGTCAGAAATACCCAAAAAAGCGTGGTATGAGAGCGAGGGAGACACTGTCTATAATGCATTGAAAAACCAGGACTCGACCGAAGCAATATTTATAGATAATATTCGAAACGCTGTAAATTCATGTGTAAGAAATAAATAAAGAAAAAAAAACTTCATTGAATAATTATGTATGAATATATTTAACAAAAAACAAACGGATTACATAAAGAATGAATGATTTTCTCAGAATATAAATAAAAAATTGATTATGATTATCACATATAATAGTATGATACAATTATACGATTATGATAAATATATAACCTTCATTGACACAGCAAAAGAAGTGATATCCCCCGCCACCTTCCTCCACTCACCACACACCTTGCCAATGTAAAGGCGGGCCGTCGCTTTTATGTGCCAACAAATCCATTTTTTCCTATAAGAAACCGTTTGTTTCTTCTCTTATAAAACTTTTATTCAAAATCACCCATATGATAGTTGTGATATCTGACAATTCGTCGATTATCAAATAAACATTACACAAACTAAAGCTGTGATATCCACAACGACACGTCGATCTACATTTTTAATATTAATTTCTTTCCTTGAAAAAGAATAACCTTTTAACAAAAAAATGACCGAAATATTAGTATTATACCAGCAACTGATTATTTAATGTTCAAAGGCAAGCGGCCGCCCGCTTCGAATACTGCTTTATAACGGCCTTGTAAATTGATTATGATCATTTTTTCTTGACGAGAATGTATTTTTAATCATTTTTCACTGTGACACGAGCTAGTTGCAAGCAATGTCGAGAAATTCATATATTATTAATACTTCCAGATACATTGAAGTTAGAATTGATATCTTCCAATAAGACAGGTAATCCGAGATTAAACTCTAAACGACTGACCAAAAAATTTTCGATTTTTCTTATTCGAATGTCTCACCACTATTCACGCTGCACTTCTTTTTGCCGAAAATTTTGTGAATGTATTAGGCAATTTTTTACGGAAAATAAAGGATAATAATACGAGTTTTTAGAATAACTAGTTCATTATTTTACAATATAAGAATTGTTTTAATGTAAAGCAACTACGTTTTACTCGAAAATGTTCTAATAAACAAATACTAAAATTTTTTGACAACAAACCTTTGTCTCGTAACGTTGTACTTCACCAGCGTCAACAAGAGTCGTCAAGTTTTCACTGACCACCCCCTCCCCCACCTACCAAAAAAACCATGACGTCATTTATAGACAGGCCCTTACTTAAAGTTCTTGTTCGAATAGGTATATTTTTTTTCTAGTACCATATTTTTCTTGCCTGATCTTAAGTTTATGTAAAAACTAAAAATGTTAAAGTACTTCGGTTATTCACCACTTACAAAAGAGGTGCTTGAATAATTTATTTTGAAAAATCCTGATTGTTGTTTTATATTTTATTTTTCATCATCCAAAAATCGTATCTATTAATAATATAATATAATATAATATTCTTATTCACACTTGCCATTCATAACTATTTTACGTTATATTCAAGAAGATAAGAAAATTATATTGACAAATGTCAGCCAGATTAGGTTTTTCGATAAAAATTGATTTTTCAAAACCAATTTCTCTTTTTGCCTATCCTTTTGCAAACGTGCCTGAAATAAGGATTCTACGTTCTCTTGAAAAAGATATGATTTTTTTAACGAAAAATCGTAAAACCATTATAATTTTGTTTGGTTAAAATTGAATTTTTCAAATTTATTTTTCTATTTGGCTATTTTTTTGCACACGTGTTATACATATGGATTTTACCTGCTATGGGAAAAGATATGAGAATTTCAATGGCAATACATTAAAAGTTAGATTTTTCATGTTGAAAGGATTTTTCTAAATTCATTTTTTTCTGCCTTTTCTTCAGCACACGTGTCATGAAAAAAATGTTACGCCGTTTACAAGAATATATTAAAACTTTAATGAGAAATCTTTGCGATATTAGGTTTTGCAAGTAAAATTTAGTTTTCTTACTAATTTTTTATCTCTAAATTTCTTTACGAAGACGTATCACAGACAAACTTTACGACCTATTGTAGAAGACTTGAGAAACTCGATGAAAAATCTTCGCAAGATTAGATTTTCGAAGTGCAAATTAATTTTTTTTAATTTATTTTTTTACTTGACTATTCCTATCGACACGTGTCGTAGAAATGGATCTTACGTCCTATTCAAGAAAATATTAAAATTTCAATCACAAAACTTTTTGCCAAATTGGACTTTTCGGTAAAATTTCATCTTTTGAAAGTAATATCACTCGCTGCTTATTATTTTGAACACGTGTCAAAGGTAAAGATTATACGATCTGATAAAAATATATGATAATTTCAATGAACAATTTTAGAACTTTTTTTTGTGATAATTGTTTCCTGCAAATGAATTTTCCCCCTGCCTGATCTTATGCACACGTGTCATAGATTGTGAATTTGCTTGGAGATGCCTTTTTTAATATTTGAAAAAATGTGACTATAATAGTCTTAACTTTCAATTTATTCACTTTATTCAATTTCATTCCATTTATTCACTTTATTCAATTTTATTCAATTTATTCAATTTATTGTAATGGTTTTGTAATTCATGAATTGCAGACTATTACAAGATTTCCCATAGGGATTTCTAGTAGAGTTTTTCGTACTTTTACATGGATTCTGATTTAGATCCATAAAATTGTATGCCCTGGAAGATTTATTTAGAAATGGTGTCTACTTCTATTCGAGGTATGTGATGGACTGCTGGCATTTTTAAAATTTTTTGCATTTCATTCCACTTTTGAAATTTCGTAGGATAACGCGAGTTTAATACTAGATTCATCTTATTTTTTAAGACGATTATAATATATGAATTTGATGCCTTGGAATTTAAAGTTAATTAGATTTTTCCTGAATTGATGAATTTTCCTAGAAATATGTGTTAGTCAATATATTTCCAGTATTGCTGGTATTTTACATATATTTTCAGTGATTGTACATGTAAAAGGATTTTCTGACATTGAATTGTCATGATTTTGTAAAGTTCTCGAATCCAAGAAAATCCAGATTTTACAAACTTCAAAAATATTTTACATACTTCGTTACTTTGCGAAATTTTACCACTTGCGAACTCAAACTTGAAACCCGAACGAGTGATAAAAAACTGTCACCTTCAAATAAAAACATTTGCGTTTGATTGCTCTGGAATGCTAATGAACTTGGCACAAATCGACAGTTTGTCAGGAAACAATCTTAATCTGTTCCTTCACATATTAAAACATCAGGTGTTTCATCTTTATTAAATGAATCAGTTGCTATTTACTCACATAAAAAACTGATTATGGGATGGAAGCAAATATGCGCGTGATTGATAGAAGAAATTATTGGCAAAATAATTACAGAAAAAAATTCAACATTACCACGTTCCCCCTCCAAGCTATTTTTTTTTCAATAACGCGGAAATGGAAATTCGTGAAAAAAATGAGAATTCCAACTGTATTCTAATAACATATGATTTTCTAGGAAGAAAAATAAGGAATGAAAAAAGGTGTAACTAAATTTTAGATTCATCTAAATTATATATCAAAAAATATGAATGAACAATGAGGAAGCTTAGCTGACCAGAAACTAAATTTTATTTTGTTATTATAACTTACTTGATAGAGTTAAAAAAGATTCATCGCATATCTGCAAAAATAATATGCAATCCTTCAGATTTGAAATTCTTTCTACATTTTGTCTACTCATTTTTCTTGTAAAAATCAAATGGATCATCCATCACATCAAAAATTCGTTAAAAATTCTGATTTCATCAAACGTCAAACAAAAATTGAGCAGAACTCAGATGGCATATTTAACTTGAATTACCGGATTAAATTCCTTATCCACTATTAATAGAGTCAATATTTTTTCAAGACACGTGAAAAATAACGTTGCATTACATTAATTTATTATTCAGCTTTAATCTCGAATGGAAAGTGAATAAGTAGGAGCCTCAGTGAAACTTTACTGCAGTCAAACGTCTCCTGTGAAGTGTTGAGATTGACTGACCAAGTATAAACAATAATGTTTAAATTTCTCTCGGTGTTATTTTTGTGTCACTTGGTCGTAGGTTTGCCCACAAAGCCTCGAAAAAATGAAGATTTCTCGCTCCGAATTTTGCACACAAATGACATGCATGCAAGGTACGTTTCTTTCACTGTATCTCCACTAACAAATTTCCTAATTTTTAGAAACAAAAGAAGTTATTCGTTTTCGATGACCATTGAAAGGTTTTTTTGACAAGATTTTTTGAAATTCTAGGTTTGAGCAAACCTCGCAACTTTCCTCTCCCTGCACGAAGACAGACGCCCAAAAAAACAAATGTTACGGAGGTTTTGCAAGACTTGCAACCCTTATTCGCAAAGCTCGTGAAGAAAATAAAAACACTTTGTTTCTGAACGCTGGTGACACTTATCAAGGGACTACGCTCTTTTCCCAACATAAATGGAAGATTGTTTCCAAGTTTCTGAGCATTTTGAAACCTGATGCTACGGTAATTCATGAAAATTTGGGTTAATAGCAGATCTGGAATTATTTAAGCAATTTAATCAAAATTCCAACTGTTCTCCAATTAAATCACAACATAATTACTGCCAGATCCCTCCAAAACAAATAAATTATATTTTTTTCAAAAGAGCCTCGGCAATCACGAATTCGATAACGGAGTCGAAGGACTGGTGCCATTTTTAAAAAAGGTTGAATTCCCCGTACTCGCAGCAAATTTGGACGTGACTGCAGAACCATCTTTACAAAAATTAGGCCAATTACAAAAAAGTACGACTTTCGAAATCCAAGGAACCAAAATCGGCGTGATTGGATATATAACTGGAGAAACTAAGCAAATTTCGCTTACGGAAGGAGTGAAATTTTTGGACGAAGTAGAATCGATAAGAAATGAGGTGAAGAAATTGAAAGAAAAAGGAGTCAAGATTTTCATTGCACTCGGTCACTCGGGGTACAGCGAGGATCAAAAAATCGCGAAAGAAGTGGAGGACATCGATTTGGTCATAGGTGGTCATTCGAATTCTTTTCTGTTCACCGGAAAACAGCCAGACTTAGAAGTCCCTGAAGGGCCTTATCCTACTGTAGTTACGCAAACAAATGGACGCAAAGTTTATGTGGTTCAAGCTTATGCGTATACGAAATACCTTGGAGATTTGAAAATAAAGTTCAACGGTGATGGAGAGATTGTGCAAATTGTTGGGAATCCGATTTTGGTGGATCACACGGTTGAACAAGTAAGATATTGTGATATTATAATCTAGTGCCCTAAACCCACATAAGGCCCAAAACTTATGGACTTGGTGAGAAATTTTATTTAGAAACGAACTAAAACTCGTCTTTTTCCCCATTATTGTTACTGATCACCAAAACCTAGATTTTCAAAAAAGATGATATTCTTTGAGAAGTAGATATATTTTCACAGGCAAAAGATGTACTTGAAGAACTTGAACAGTGGAAAGGAGATGTGGAACAACTATTGAATACTGTAGTTGGAAAAACTGAGGTTTTCCTTGATGGGCATGAAAGATCCTGCAGATACCATGAGTGCAATTTAGGAAATGCCATCACTGATGCCATGATTCAAATCGTAAATATCAGCATATGTCACTTTTTCGTTCAAGACATCGTAATCCCTTAGGAGATTGTTCACCTAAATCTCAACTGTTCAATTGAACTATTTTTGAAAATATTCTTAGTCATCAGGAGCGAATTTAATAGACTTTGATGAAAAACAATATATATGAATAAAAATTGAATAAATTTCATTCCAGAATCTTGAAAGAAGAAATTTCGGTGATGCATGGACTGACGCTGCAATTGCTTTACTTTCAAGTGGAACAATACGAAGTTCCATAACTACAGACAATGACAATAAGGTAAATAAACATACGTAAAAACAAGCGTTTGTTCATAAAAAAATATCAACAATTGGCGGAGTTTCTCCGAAATAATTTTAATATTGAAAAGGCTTGCGATGACCACGATGCAATTCGAACAGATCAAGCTAGATTAGAAAATCCAAACAATTTCATTAGTCTAGGAATATATCTAGTTCTTGAATGATTGAAAAAAAGAATATTACGTTTTTTCTGTATGCAAGAACGTTTCCCCCGAGATTTCGATTTTTTGAGCTCTGAAAATTTTATCAACAAATTTTTGTCTGCAAGATAAAAACTTCTCTATAAAAAAGCGATCGTTGAAGCACTAGATATATTCCTAGACTAATGAAATTTTTTAGATTTTCTGATTTAACGTGACTAGTTCGACTTCCATCATGGTCACCGCAAGCCTCTTCAAAAAAAAAGTTGTTTCGGGGAAAGGGCCATAACTCCACCAATTGTTGATATTTTTTTAAGAACAAATACTTGTTTTCTCCAGTAAACATTACACTATTAAAATACTATAACTTTTATGGCATAGCATTATTACTACATACCTTTAAACCCAATAGGAAATCTTGTGATAGTCTGTTATTCATGAATTACAAAGCTATTACAACCGGCAGGTTAGATCCCTATTCTACCAGCTGATCAAGCCGATCATTTTTTCGCGTGAAATATATAATTTACATTTTTCTGACATATTATTTATTAAATGTAATTTCAGTGATTACAATAATGAAAGATTCATATAAAACTTGAACTCTAACGATATGATTTTGGTAATTATTTAAAAGAATACATAAGGGAATTTTCGAAATTGAATACCGCGCGAAGAAATGATCTGGATGATCGGCTGGTAGAATTGGAATCTACTCTGCCGGTTGTAATAGTTTGTAATTCATGAATAACAAGATTCCCCATGTTACTTCAAACCATCATCGATTTTTCCGCACAAAAAGGTATATAACTCCTTAAATTGCCAGTATATTACACATTTCGAGGAAATCGAAAAACCATTTTAATGAAATCTCGAATGTTACAGATAAATATGAACGACATATTGACTGTACTTCCTTTCGGAAATACGATTCTCTCAACTAAATTGACAGGAAAAAAAATTCTACAAATATTAGAAAAAAGCGTAGAAACATTGAAAAAAGATTTCTCTAACGATCCCAACGGAGCTTTTCTGCAATTTTCTGGCCTTAGGGTAAGTCTGAATGCATAAATTGAAACATTCAAAAACAAATTTTTTAAACACCTTAAAATTATTAAGCTAAGATGTTTGAAAACTGAATTTTATCACATTACAATTTCTAATTATTTCCAGTACTTCGAACTCCTTAATTTTCTATATTCCAGAACCTTATAATTTTTCTAGCATTATGATTTAGTAACTTAAATTTTATTTGTTTGAACTTGAAATGTAAAACGGAATTAGTAGTAAGAGATCTGTGGCTTCCCCGCATAAATGACAAAGTCACATATGCCATAACGTCTTAAATTCCATCAGAATATCATGTAAAATGAGCCTTATGGCATGTGTAACTTTGTTGGTTATGCCAGGAAGCCACAGAGACAATATTATAACTTTCTTTTAACATGAACAGGTTGTTTACAATCTCAACAAACCACCTAAAAGTAGAGTGGTATCTGTTGACGTTTTATGTGCTTCTTGCAAAGTTCCAAAATTCTCTGCTCTGAAAAAAGACCAAGTTTACAAGGTTCTTCTGACTGACTTTTTGTACAATGGAGGAGATGGTTACGACATGATTAAAAAATCGAAATTTGAATCATTAGGTACGTATTGGATAATAGGTATAATTTTTTAAAAATCCGTTTGCTGATTATCTCGGATTTTTTCTAGGAGTGACCGTCACAGATGCACTGACTGCGTATATTAAAAATAATAGTCCTGTACACCCTGTTTTAGATGGAAGAATATCATACGTTAATTGGTTATAAAGAATGTAAAGTCACTAGAAATAAATTTTTGATTTTATAATAAAACTTACAATCCTGTCATTCTTTTTTTATAAAAGAGAAGTATAATCAAATAATAAAAAAAAACATTCTACTTTTTTGAAGTGGTGACGGTAACGCGTAACTATTTAACGGTAACGTAACGAATTGCTTTTTTCACCTGAGTAACAGTAACGTAACACGTTAAAATTTTCTAAGCAAATTTTCAAACTCTGCGATATACAGCCCTAGTAATTTTTATCTTTGTAAAAACCTTATAAGAAACTGAAATTTCTTATAAGAATGTAGTTGATAAAATCATAGAAGAAAAAAACCTTATGCAATTTTTCCGATCAATTCTTTATAAGGAATTTCATTTTCTTATGAAGTTCTTAAAGTTGAAGACAATTTCGCGACGGGGCGCATTTTCGCTTAGTTACGCCACTGGTTTTTGCGTAGTTAATTTTTACTCCGACAGGGGGCAAAACATGTCCGTTTTGCCCGAAGGTCGATCGTTCAATTCTACGAATTCTACCAAAACACGAACACCTGATCGTGTAAACAAACAAAACGAATCAAAATAAACAAACTCTGAAGCATGTGTCCGGAAAACGTGGTCGAGATCGTTCAGGAAAATCATCTCGAATCATTGATAAAAAGTTTATCCAATGAGCTGACCGGCATCATCAAACCGGAAAAAACCGTTGTCAAAGCAAACGTTGACAGATTGCTCCATGGAGACCTATTTTTTTCAATTATTTGCAAGGCTTGGAAAAATTATCTTCCGGAAAATGACATCTGCAAATATGAAAATGTGCTGGAATTTTATGCATATGCGAGGAAAAATTGGGAAAAATGTGAAAACATCGAGGAAGTAATTGAAATTGTAAGGTTACTTTCAAACTATACAAATTTTTTTTTTTTTTTTAATATGAAAGTTATTTGTTTTGAAATGCTTTTTTTAATTTTAAAATAAGATCCAAGTGTTTTTTACATGATTTGTTTGAATTGTTTATTTATACTGTGGAATAATTATCTTAATTCAATTATTATGATACATATAAATATAGTTAATAAAAATGTTGTATATACATTAAAAAAATTATAAAATAACAATATATGTTATGACATTATAATTATTATATTGAAAAATTTTCTAATTCATCGTTCAAGTACAATTTTGATTTCTTTTTTTTTCGCAACGAATTCGAGTTTTCAATAATTTTTCGAGAAAAAAATGTAATATTGACATTTATCTAGGGCAGAAAAATTTAATAAATATTCAAACATAATAAGACTATAAAATACAAAAACTAAGATATTTTTTTGAAAATTTATAAGAAAATAAATTTTAAATTTTGACCATTTTTACTTGAAAATGTGTCATATCATAAAAATAAATATTTTAATTTTAAATGAAAAACTCTGTTTATTTAAACTTATAGTAAAAAAATAAAATCGATCCTAAAAAATTGAAAAATAATATGATTAAGTACTTAAAAAAATACATTATTTTTATTTTAACAATAATATTTTAGAAACTAATTTATAAGGAATAGAAAAGATTAATTATTGAATAGAGTTAAGAAAACAAATCAGAAATTTTGAAATTCACTCCCTGAAAAATAGAAAGCTGTGATTTGCTTAAAAAAATGTTGAAAAATAGTAATTCAAAACACTATTATAAATATGAAAAAAAAAAAAACCTCAAATCTCATGCATTCCACTAATTCAACAAAATATTATTTCATCCGTAAAATTAATAAAAAATTTGATTGTCAATATTCAATAAAAAAAATGTTTAATTTTCAGACAGTAATTTTATTGAAAATTACAAAAGCTGAAATTTTTCCGAAAATTTCAAAGAACCAAAATTTTAGTAATTGAAAATTTGTACCTGGAAGAATGCTCAATCTCAGAATTATTATTATTTTTCTTTGTAATTTAAAACTATTAATATTTACTTATTCGCTTGAAATACAAAGAAATTTGAAATAGGGCTCAAAATAAATAATAAGAAATAATAAATCAGAAATTTTTAATTGCAATTGAAAAAAAAAAAAAACTGCTATTTGCTCAAAAAATTATAATAAGTTATAAATCAACAAAATATAATCACACGATTAAAAAAAAAAAAAAACAATAAAAAAGCCATAGATCTCATTTCTTTTAATCAGTAATTTGGTAAATAAAAAATTATGCCGTCACAATTTAGGTGAAAAAATATTTGATACTTACTCAGATATCAGATTGAATATTTATAAAACTTGGAATTTTCGTTAAAAACATTTCAAATAATCAATAAGGTTTAACTCTTCATTTTGGAACTAAAAATTTTTTATATGTGATTCAAAACTTTAAAGGTTTTCTAATTAGCACACAGATGAACGGAAAAATTTGGAAGTTGTTCTTGAAAAACAATAAATCAGAAAATTTCGAATTGAAATCTGGGGAAAAGCTGTAACTCACTTTAAAAAATGCAAAAAATAAGAAAATCAAAAAATATGATTAATTGTCATTAAAATTAAGAATCTTAAATTTAAATTTTTTTTACTGGTTGTTTGTTCGGTTAGAGATATTTAACTATGAATATTGAAGGAAAAAAAATCTGAATATTCAGACATAAATCGGTTTCTGAATATGCAAAACGTGGAATTGTTATTCAAAAATGTTAAATAACTAGAATCCTAGTCATTGAAAATTTGCATTCTAAATGTTAGATTTTGAAACTAGAAAACTTGTTTCTTATAATCGAAATCTTGTATAATTTTTTGATTTGTACATATATGAATGAATAAAAAAAATGAGACATATAACTCAAAAAACAATGACAAATTTCAAAATTGACACTGAAAAATAAAAAGCTTCAATAGGCTAAAAATATTCAAATAGTATATAAAAAAAATGACAGTTGATTCATTGATCAAAATTCAAAATCATTAGATAACAATTTTTAAGTTATTTTGTATATAAATTATTTTATTACCAATGTTCAGGTGAAAAAGGTAATGATTACTAAGATTAAAAATATTGAAAACATAATAATTCTTAATAATGACTATTAATACGTAATAATAATAAATAATAATAACCTGGAATTTACATTCAAAAACTTTAGAAAGACATAAACTTGAGTCTTCAAAACATTTATACTTGAAATGCTCAATTTTAAAACTCTTTTTTTTTTTATTTTTTTTGTAAACGTTGATACTTTTCACTTTCTGATTAATTCATAAAAATATGAAGAAATTAGTAAAAAATGCTCAAAAAACAACGCTAACTATAGGAATTTCAGCTACAAAAAATTTTTTAAAGCTATTGAACTTGAAAAACTCAAATTTTTTACACTGTTTTGCATTAAGAAATCATGTAACTGAGAAGTCGATCAATTAAAACGTTAAAATGCACATGGAAATTTTATAAAATATCAATATTCACATGCACAAACTTATCAAATAAGAAGAAAGCAAAAACACAAGTTTTTATGGATAAAAATTGTTTAATTACAAATAAACCATTTAAATCATAACATTTCTGTCTGGAAACAAAAATGGAAGGATTCATACTATAAAAACGTCAGAAATTTAAATTACAAATAAAAAACTCGAACAAATTTTATTCTGTAATGAAAAAATAATGAAGTAAAAAAGTATTCAAAATTTTCTGATTCTAATGAATGTCGAAATTCCAACTTCTCCCTACAAAAAAGCCATAGTCCGAAATCTATTTATTTATTTCTATTCTATGTATTAAAGGGCAAAGTCCTGCTCAACAAATTTAAATAAATAAATAAATAACCAGAAATCCACCAAAATTCATTTAAGTAAACTCAAACAAAAATCAACAGGTCTCAGAGTCTCTAAAGAACGCCTCCGAAAAATGGTCTTTGAAAATTTCCAACTGTACTTTGGAAAATCAACGTTTACTAATTTTCCTGGATCGTCCAAAAACAATAACAACGTTGATTCAAGCAGTGATTCATCAAAACCAAAATTATGGCAAATCACAACGAAGAATTCCCGAAAAATTCCACTTTCAAGTAATTCCTGACCATGAATCCGAACTCACTTTTGCAAGATTACGATTATTAAAAAATGTTTGCGAAAACATCGTGCGTTGTCAAGGACACGAAATCTCGGACACGAAAATTAGCAACAATTTCGTTTTCACGACGAGTTCGAATTGCAAAACTGACAAAGATTGTACGAAAATAATATGCGGCGTTGTGAGGAATGAAAAAACCAAGTCAAAAGAAGTTTCCACGAGTTGGGAAAAATACTTTGAAGAAAAGCTGAAAAGCATCGATGAAAAATCGGTTGACAAAGGTGCAAGTTCAACAATGGAGAAAAATTATTGTGATAACGTTCGTAATATCGCCAATGCTGTAATTAGCCTTGAAATGTTAGCTGTGAAGCCAAATTTGACGATGGTTCTTGCGGAAAATTCGAACTCCAAAAAAGAGCATAAAGGTATTTTTTTAATAAAAAAATGTTTTCATCTTAATTTCTATGAAGTTCCAAACGTATGAAAATAAACGAAAACAAAAAATTGTTTTTATAGCCTCTCATTATTTATACGTAAGGAATATTATCTGTTATTACTATTTTTTACTTTAAATTTTGGCTGAAATGAAAAATCAATTACTGATTTTCATGATAATTTTTTAAACGTTTGGAACTTCAAGTATACTTAATTTTTCGAGTTTTTAATAATGAAACTCAAATTTTCAGGAGCAACTTTCGTGGTGTACAATGCAGTGAGGATTTCAGCGATTTGCCAAAAATTCAGGGAAAAACAAAAATTAGGAGAGTACCCTAAGCTGGAAGAAATTGAGAAAATTGATTTTTCCATTCTCAACCAAGAAGTATGATTTTGAATTTTTCACATGAGCGTTTGCAGGAAAATTGTTAAAGAGGGTTTTCCAAAAAATGATCGTAATTTCAGTTTATCATCCTTCGAAACTTCAAATTCTTAACATAGTTAAAAAATTTTTCGATTCTCGTGTATTCGAATTTCTTGGTTTTCCATTTTAGAAAACTCAAAATAATGAATTTTTGTTTTCTGCCCTTCTTTTCTATATATAATTATGATAATTTTTCTATTCAGGGATTATATCATTGCAATTTTTTAATAACTTAATTTATTGATATTAAACAAATTGAATTTTAACAATTTCTCTGAACAAGGTAAAAATTGACAACTCAATTACAACAAATTTTCCAAATTTTGTAAACCAGTTTTAAGCCTATATTTATTTACAATAGCAGTTAATTTTTTTTCTCCGCAAAAGCAGATGACTCAAATCACGTAAAAATTGGAAATTCGTAGAATCTCCTTTTTTTCAAACCTTTTGTTTTTTTATCAAAATCTGTTATTTTCATTGCATTACATTTCTGTTTATTTAAAAAACGAATTTTTGCGATTCTGGAATAGATTAAATATTGATTTGCAGTTTACTTTCACTTGCTCAAATTTTGAGTCTATAATATTATCTAAATTTAGAGAAAAACATTCAAATTGTAATAAATTTCATAATGAAAAACATTGAATTCTGAAACTCTTAGTTTGAAAGATAAATTACTGTAAAATTAAAGAATTTGAAAATGTTTCGATAAGTCTTTTACTCAAGAAATAGATATGTCACAAAGATTTGAACGATTGGATTTTTTTAGACAGTTGATATTATAATAATAATATTTGTAACTCTCTTAAAATTGTTAGTTGAAAGTAACATGAAGCTACTTGAACTTTTGTGTTCTAAACATTTAATTTCTCACTATCCCAATAGGAAATATTTTCTTCAATAAAAATTTTTTTAGTCTTTTTTTTCCATTCTCTATCTCCACAACAAATCATTAAATTTACAAAATAAGTAACATTTAATCGGTTGGAATTGCAAACGGAATAAAAAATTTTTTTATCTTTGGGAGAACTTTAAGAAACAACCCAGAAACAGTTTTTTGCCTACGCCTATGAATATCAATCCAAGTATCTAAATACATTAATTTCTTAAATTCCTTTTCAGGAAGAGTGGCAATTGGTGTCAGCTTTCATTTTGACATTTCCTGAAGTTATCAGGAATTGTCTAAGTTTGAAGCCAAATTTCGAATTTACTCCACAAAATTTGTGTGCCTTTTTGTTCAGACTATGCCAATTATTCAGTGCTTACTATCGAAAAACCAGAGTTTTATTGGTAAGCAATAATTTTTGACAAATTTTTTTTTTTTGTAAATCAGAATGGGATTTGTAATGTAAATTTGTTTTGCAGGAACCATATCCTCACTTACTTCCACTTGTGATGGCGAGAATTCATTTGTTAGAGGCTTTGAATATTGTTTTGCAAAATTCGTTTGAATTGTTAAATATTAATTCTGTTACATGCATGTAGAGTATTTTTTGTATAAATATATTTGAAGAAAATGGCAGCAGAAACAATGACTTTTTGTATTAATTGAATGTTCAATATCTGAGTTTAAGACTCTAGATTTAATTCTTAAGTATGGATGTAGAGTTTTTAATGTATAGATTTTCTAGATCAGAACTAACGTAATAAAAAAAATGAGAAATTTTCCAATTTCGAAGTCAAATATATGAATTTCAGTGTCTGACAGTTTTTATGAAATACAACATTTCTTACTTTTTGAGTTATACAATTTTCACGATTTAAAAATATCAGAATTTTTTTAAAAATTGATATTTGTGTCGTAAGCTTCTATAGTTCGACAAAACGTTTTATTTTGTTTGTTTATTTATTGGATTCGTACTTTCACCTCTTATTAGGCTGTTTTTTCAATAAGCTCGTCCAATTGGAAAATCAATGAGATTTCCACTTGGGATTCAAAGCACTTTTCCAAACACAATAACTACTTTTCAAATACAAAACTAATTGTATTTTTGACATTGTAAGTTCTTTTGCAAAAATGCAGTAAAATAGTCCAATTGGAAACGTGTATACTTCTCACTTGAAAAGTGGAAGTCCGATTGAATTTCTAATTCGTATATCCAATTAGATTCCTAAATGAAAATTCGATTGATTCTTTAGTTGGACAAACCAATTTTAAAAACGATCATTTTTCCAGTTGGTCTTCCAATTGAAGAAGCAATTGATTTTCCAGTTAGAACAACCAATGGAAAAACGGGCATTTTCGTAATCATTTACCCAATGGGAAAATCAATTGGGTTTCTACTTGGAAATCGAAGTATGTTTCCAAACAGTTTACCATTTTCAATACTAAGTGGAAAGCCGATTGATTTTCCAGTTGGACAAACCGATTGATTTTTCTGTTAAAACAGAAAAACAGCTATTTTCACAGTTGGTTTCCCAACTGAAGAATAAATTTGAAAACTAAATGATTTACAGTTGGACAAACCAATTGTATTACAAAATAGAAATCCAATTGATTTTCCAGTTGGTTTTCCAATTGAAAAATTTATCGATAAACCAATTGAGTTTCCAGTTGAACAAACTGATTAGGTTCCAAAATGAAATTTCAATTGAATTGCCATTTCTTTTCCTAATTGAAAAATTTATAGGAAAACCAATTGATTTTCAATTGGACAAACCAATTGATTTTCCAGTTAAATAAACCAATTTAAAAATGTCCATTTTGAAAAAATCTATTGGAAAAACAACTAGTTCTCAAAACACAAATCTAATTGATTTTCTAGTTGGTTTCTCAATTGTAAAATCAATCGATTCTCCAGTTGGTTTCCCAATTGCAAAACCAGTTGTTTTTCCAGTTGGACAAACCAATTGGAAAAACCGCCATTCTTCCAGTTGGTTTCCCAATTGGAAAACCAATTGAGAGTCCAGTTGTTCAAACCAATTGGGTTCCGAAAGGGAAATCCAATTGAATTTCTATTTGGTTTCCTAATTGAAAAATTTAACCAAAAACCAATTTATCTTGCAGTTCGACAAACCAATTTGAAAATGGCCAAATTTGCAGTTGGTTTCCTAACTAAATAATCCATTGGAAAATCAATTAGATCTCAAAGTAGATATTCAATTGATGTTCCAGTTGGTTTCTTAATTGAAAAACCAATTGATTTTCCACTTAGACAAAACAATTTAAAAACGGTCATTTTCGCAGTTGCTTTTTCAACTGAAAAATCCTTTGGAAAACCAATTCGATCTCAAAACAGAAATCCAATTGTTTTTTCAGTTAGTTTCCCAATTGCAAAATCGATCAATTTTCGAGTTAGTTTTTCGATTGAAAAACCAGTTGATTTTCCATTTGGAAAAACCGCCATTCTAACAGTTGGTTTCCCAATTGGAAAACCAATTGATTTTCCAGTTGTTCAAACCAACTGGGTTCCAAAAGGTAAATCCAATTGAATTTCTACTTGGTTTCCTAATCGAAAAATTTAACGAAAAACCAGTTGATCTTCCAGTTGGACAAATCAATTGATTTTCTAGTTAGACATACCAATTAGAAAAACAGCCATTCTTCCAGTTGGTTTCCCAATTGGAAAACCAATTGATTTTCCAGTTGGGTAAACCAATCGAAGGAAGCCTTTTTTTCACATGGTTTTCCAATTGGACAAAACTAATTGAAAAAAAAAACTATTCAATATCGTTTCCCAATTGGAAAACCAATCGGAAATTTCCAGCGGGATTATTCCATTCTCATATTCAAAAAAGTGAAAAAATGTTACATACTTATATAAATACATGTACAATAGTATGTAAATTTATAAAATTTTTATTTACATGTAAAATGTGTCAGTTTAAAACAACGTTGCACAAATTTTTATCATCTCCAATCGACCTTGTTTACCCCAATATTTTTCTTTGTTCTCCGTTCCAACGTAACAATTAATATTCCCGAATAAAAAAAAGGGTAAAAAGTGCGCGCGCACGTAAACATGTGATACGTACCGGTGTACAATGCGATGTTCCGAGGCTCGATTCCGCAACGTCGAGCGCTCCGATTGGCGGATACCTCCTCATTTCGCGAATCTCGACCAATCGCGCGCCTTCTAAGAAAACCCTCCGCGGTTGCAAATGCAGTCCAGTGACCAGCCAGTATATTTCGCGAATCCAGTCCGTCGTTCGTTCGCAAACGCTTGTTGTCAACGCAAAATCCGCGAGTCATAATCCCGTGCGGTGTTCCCGTATCGTGCGTTTCCGTAATTCGTCGAATCGCGCGTTCAAGTGCAAAAAGGAATTTCAAAAAAGGGCGATCCCAGTGTGTTTACCCGTGGTTTACTCTCTCTCTCTCTCTCTCTCTCGCTCCCCTCTCACCTCCCCCCTCAGCCCCTCTCTCTTTCTCTCCTGGCAACTAATTGCGCCTCATCGAATGCACCGAAATCGCGAGTCCGCATGATAACAACAACACAAATTGAGAAACAGTGAGAGCGAGAGAGAGATAGCGCGGCACCGAAAGAAAAGTGGAAGAGAGAAGGAGGGAATATATAAATATACACACGGGGGTGTGGAGAGCGAGAGGAAAAGAAAGAAAGAGAGAGGGGAATATATACGCGCGCATACAAGCGCGCGTCGCGGTGCATATATACACAGAGGTACATGCAAGGGCGTAGGCAGGAGGGGGTTTTAGGGGTGAAGGACCTTTCTGAAGTTTTGAGTGAAATTGATGATTTTTTTTATGAGAGTATTGAAACAGTTACAATGAGGGGTAATGACTGATAAAAATAATAATAGTAAGGAAAGTTTTCAGGAATGATAAAATGGAGTAGTTTATATAAATTATAATGATATATTGAGAAATTGGTGAAAATTATTATAAGTGTGAAAATCATGACATTTAATGAACAAGAAGGTAACAATGAAATAATGAATTGAACAGGGTTTCGATTATAAATTTTTGGCTAGGGAAAAGAAAATTAAAATGAAATTCACTGAAAATCTCAAAAACTTCAATAATTACAGCATGTAATTTTACATATTTGCGTACAACTCCTTGAAATACCAGTAAATTTTTTGTATCATGTAAACACTGAACAAATACAAAAGAAAAATATTTATCTATGAGAGTTGTTTTTTGGGGATTCTAGTTGAATAGTTTACATTTATGAAACTTGGAATTCCAGAAAATGCATACGGTATTCCGTACATATACTAGGATTCTATAAAAATACTGGAAAACGCTACAAAATTTCATGAACATTGAAAAAAAGGATACTACAAGAAGTCTATAAAATAATGAAAATCTATGTAGACGTTTTCTCAGAAATCTATAAAAATGCTATCTATAGATTTCTGTAAATCTGAATAATTCTAGAGGATCAAATTCTAAATATTGCAGCAAATTAATGATAAATTCAGTAAACACTAGAAAACAAAAAATACTGAAAATCTGACTTTTATTTTCATTGAAATTCATTAAGGGTTCACAGCATTAATTATTTCTAAACATTGATACAGTAATCCATTGGAATACTTGAAATCTTTGAAAATTTTAGTAATTATTCCAAAGTTTGATTAATGCTGGAAAAAAATTGAAAATACTGAGAATATACAAATATTTATAATCCAAGTTGTGTAAATTTTCATTTGAATTCATAAGAAGTTTAGGGAATTGGATATTAAAAATTTAAATAGTAATCTATGGAAATATAAGAATTCTTCTAGATTTTTATCAATAACAAAAAGTATGAAAAAAACAAGACTCTAGAAAATACTTGGAGTAATATCTGAGATGTTTTCTCGGATAACTAAAAAAATACTGACATTCTATATAAATTTGAATTCCAGAGTATCAAGTCTAGAAATCTACATATCAATCCACAAAAATACTAGAAATCTGTGAAATTCTGGGAAGTCATTCAAAAGTTTTATAATTACTGGAAAAAATTGAAAATTCACCAGTAAAAACCTATGTAGATGCAATCTTTATTAAAATTCCAAAGAAGTTCAAGGAATCGAATTCCAACCATTTTATACAGATATCCATAAAGGTCCAAAAAAATAATTCAACTTGTATGAAAACTGGAAAAATACTGAAAGTCCTCAATATCAGTATTAAAGACTTCGTTTTGTAAAAAATCTATTTTAACATTTCTAATTTTTGAGACTCCTAATTTTACAAAATGAAATTCTAGAAATCTGTAGAGCAAAATCCATAAAAATAGTAAAAATGTGTCAAGCACCAGAAAATTTTACACGATTCCACCAATAAGCCAAAAATCCTTGAAATCCATGCAATACTATGAATACGCAAGAATATTTTTTTCCCAATTTCTGTATAAATGAATATTGAAACCCTTCATGGTCTTGAACCCTTCATCATCAGATTCTAGAAACCCATATTAAATAAAGAAAATCCCCCAAGTTCCATAAATAATCTGACTTGGAATGGTGAAAAATTACAAAATAAAAGTACCTACAACCCCAAAACCTCATTACTTTCATAACTTCATAATCCTCAAATTAGAAAAAATGAAAAAATCCAACTCTTGAAGCCGTATCGCCAAAAACAAAAAATCACTCAATCCCGAGGAAAACACGTTTCCCCAGCAAACCCCTTTCCTGAAAATTGGCACTGCCTACGCCCCTGGGCACAAGTCGCGCTATATACGTATATACACACAGGTATACACACATCGCTGCGCAACGTAAATACAGTGCACACCGCTCGTCCACAGTCGCCCGTTGCCTCGCGCGCTGACACGTAACATCGACGACCTCGAGAAACGTCGCCTTTGAAGAGGAGCGGATAGTCCTTTCAAAAAGTAGTGCACCGCGTGTGTTTCCATCCGTGCGCTCGCGTGTTGCTGTTGTTGTTCCTCCCCTTCCGTTCGACAAGGGACACGTAAAACGAGTGCCAACAGTTTCGAAGATCGCCTGGATCCACCAAGGAACAACCTCCAGAAGATAGCAACTACACGGAAACATCACAGACAGCTTCATCCTCATCCGTATCACCGGACAAAGAGAACACGTCCGGGAAAACAGGGAAAAGGACCGCGAAATGTCCCTGTGAAGGCGAATCTTCCTCCTCTCCCTTTATGGGAATGATCCAGGGGAACAACTGAAGAGAGAGAAAGCAGCCCTTGGGCAAGGTTCATAATCCGAAGGGCAAGGGAAAGGATAAAGCGAGAACGCACGAGGAGAGATGTTCCGTTCTTAGCCCGTCGCATTTTTTCCCCTCCTCCTCCTCCCCCCTCCCTTCCGCCCCTGCCCACTGGTCACGTAGCGAAAAACGCGTAAGAAGTGTAACGAAACCGATATTATCCCTGTGAGAAGAAAGGGTATAAACAAAGAAAGGGCAAGAGAGAAAGAAAGATAGAGTCAGAGAGCGAGAGAGACGGAAAGACCTTGGTGACCGTGTAATCGACGTGCTGCCCCGTACACGTCCGATTCGCGAATAGTGTGCGCATTAACCTCGCTCGTGGTTATTATTACGTGCGTCGGTGACGATCGCGTGCACGCCGAGCGGGTGGAAAAAAAGAAAAGAATATATTTGCGAGGGTGGAAAAGTGTTCATTTCGCCCCCGGTGAATTCGCGACGCTAAGGGGCGGGGAGGCGGGGAGAGGAGTGCGAGAGAAGGGATTCGCAGGGAGCAGGCGAAAAATCAGGGAAATATGAGCATAGCTGCCCTTCTACAAGCCGCTGAATACCTTGAGAGACGAGAACGAGGTATTGCAACGTCTGCAATCAACGATTCTGCAATGTGGACGAACAAGGAACAATAATATTCTCGAATCGGTAAACTAGGAGGTATTAGGGCTAAGCCGACAACCCTGCGTTCGGACAACACTACGAGTCTAGGGAATTTCATTTTCTATGAAATATTGAGCTTGACGACGCGTCCCTGCCGTTTTTTCATCACTCTAACTTCAAAACTGACCTTTAGAAGAAGGATGGGAGAAAGGCCTATATCGTGTGTAGAGTAATGAAACTCTACACACTCTACAGCGCGTGTAGAATTCTGTACACCAAATTTTGTTCGAGAAGATTTCAAGTTTTGCGGGCAATCTGGTATCTTGTTGGTTCACTTGGATTTGTCAAGAAGTTGATGATGACATTACCTGGCACTTCATGTATCAGTGAAAGATCATTCCGAACTCTACGTCGTTTAAAAAGTTATTTACGAATCAAAACCGATTGAGGGGGTTGTGCCATGTAAACGCCGTTTTTCGGAACGTTACTGAAGGAAAAGTATTCAATATTTTTCCATGCGTTTTTTTGTTTTTGTTTTATTGGTCCTCGAAGTACGAAGTAAAGTAATGATCTCTTTGTTACGCTCTTGCCGCAGCACCCTCGCAAAGTGAGGCCTGCCAAAAAAAGGTGGGTTGGTGGTTCACACGATTTTGCAAAAACTGTTCGTCAGAAACA
This sequence comes from Platygaster robiniae, assembly GCA_028476575.1. Lineage (NCBI taxonomy): Eukaryota > Metazoa > Arthropoda > Insecta > Hymenoptera > Platygastridae > Platygaster > Platygaster robiniae. Next base: position 3,338,446 of record CM052022.1, read on the forward strand.
TGAAAGGAAATTTTTTCACAATCTGTAGACTTGCGATTATCGTACGGTATTCGTCTAGATTATTATCTTTGTAATTGTTCAAATGGCGAATCATTGGAAAAAATCGTTTTTTTTTTTTTTGCAGATAAAAATAATGATTTATCATTTGTTAATGACGATTGGGGACGCAACTTCTACCGTAATACAGCGACAACATTGCCACACATTGAAAACAAAAAAATTATGAAAATCCATCCACTGGTTTCTTATATATCGCGTGAACCAGTTTGAAAAACGTGGTTTTGAGAAAAATGCGTTTTCAGTTTTAGTCATATGCGCCGAAAAGGGTGTTTTTTGGCCTTGAAGAGCATGTTGAGAGAAGTTTGTGAACAAATGAAGCCAAAGTTTTTCTGGGGTGGAATTTCATCCTTTTTTAGAATTCGTCCTCATTGTTCCCGTATAATGTGACCCAACATTATTATAAACAATTGAATGGCGAGCCACGGGAATTCAGTGGAGAGCGTGACAAAACTTGCCTCAAAACTCTTCTTTCCTTTCCAATTCAGCAAAATCATTTTGGTATCTTACTCCTAGATACCTAAACTTGCAAAAAATGCAAAAAAAATCAATTTTTTGAAAGTGTTACATGGTACGACTTCCTTAACTCACGTTGCGATTTTGAATGTTTACCGTGAATATGCTGATATTTCAACATCGAAACCCTGATGGATAACTTAATTTCAAAAAATTCAAAAAGGGGTGTATTTGCGAAGTCTTGTAAATAATGCACATATTCATTAGAAACTTGATTGCATTTTTTTGAAATCGCGTATTTATTGTGACGCGCCAGCCTAAAAATATTTTCGAAAAAAATTGGACCATTGATGAAAAAGGGAAACTCTTACATTTTACTTTTTTGCGTTGCGTAATACACTGTTTCGATACTTGTCAGCAGTTAAACTCTTTTTTTGTGCAGAGGGTGATTCAGAAAAATTTAGATCCGATGGTTTTACGTAAAAAACAGTGCTGAAAACGAATGTATGGCTGAAATTTCTACAAATTCAAGCACTAACCACAGCTGCACTGAGGCAAGATACCAGAAAATGAATACAACGCCGTAAATCCGGCATTCTGGCGGAGTTAGAAAAAACTGATGAGTTGAGGATTCAACAGAAGAAAGCAAAAAGTTTCGAAAAAAAGAGGCCATTTTCAAAAAACTAATTACTACTCCTAGAAAAGTGTTTGGATTTTTGATCCCATCTCGGTCCAGATTCGATCCTTCTTTGATCAACACAGAAATTTCATCTCCAAACAGTGTAAAACTGCATTATTCGTATACCTTTCTTATTTCACTATCATCTGCTATTATTGAAATTACAAAATTTAATTTTTCGCATTCAAAAATTTATTGAGACATTAAAATAATATTTTTACGGAAAAAATTGGCAGGAACAAAATTATTTTTTGTTCATCCGTAACGTCAGCAATAAAAAGAAAAAGGCATCTTAGGAGCCTGAAAATAAAGTTGGATCGAAAATGGACCGCCAATTGATTCAGATACTTTGTTAGGGACTTAACAGCAAACATTTTTCAAAGGTTTTTGAACTTGTGGATTTTGAAATGATGTCAAATAAATTTTTTATTGTTAAGAGAATCGCATTAAAAAAAAAAAGAAACAGCCCCACAGTCCACATCGAATTATGAAGCCATAAATCGGACAAAAGGAACAATAAGGAATTGCAACAGCTACGTTGTAGAGAACTCCCACTAAGCCGTATTTTATTGCAACACGCATTTGACACAAAACGTTGAAACTTGAATGAATACAGGATTCGATGATTCAAAAAGAATATTATTGTTCCTTGTTCTAATGGTTGACATTGGATGGATTTTATTTATGAAAGATACGAGACGACATTTCATTTCAGCGGTTGATTGTTGATTTGGGTGTCATGTATCTATATGACTGGTGTGCAGATGATGCAGAGAGACCTTATCAATATGCCTTTTTTTGAGGGGAAGAAAGACTGGCTTTTGTTTGTAGAAATATTTGGATTTGTCGTATTTTTAAAATTTTTTCGCATGCTCATTACACATACTTTTTGCATGAGGTTTTGTTGATATTTCCTGCACTTCCCTAACATAAGAAATAAGAACAATGGTGTTCACACTGATTTTTTCGAAACTTAGTCAACCACGGGGAACAGTGAATTTCCACTAATTTTTCAGTTATACTTTTCTAAACAACTGCTTCTTCTGTATGCATCAATCTCTATGAAACTAAAACAGTGGAATCAACACTGTTTTTTTTCAGTGATCTTTTCAAGCACTGTTCAACAATGGATGTTCATTGATTATTCAGTGGCCGAAAATAATCAATGATTATTAAGTGATACAAAAACGTTTTTAAAAGTGGAGGTCAGGTAGGGACTTTTCACATAACGAATTTTTCGTTTTTTGACGACTTTGCAGAGTCGATTCATTTTTTATTCATCATTCGAACTGGATTATCGAATTCTTTGCACAAGCTTCATTGACAATGTACAGTTTTTCTTGAAGGTGAAAAAATCGAAAATGTTACTCTATTATTGAGGCCATTTGACCTACACGTTCGAAAACGTGATTGAAAATGTCAAAAAGCGAAAATATTATTTACATCATGTATCTTTTAAACCTCAACATCGAAAATCAATAAAACTGAAAGATGTAACAGATTTTTCCCTTAAAAGTTGCGGGAAGTTTTAAAATGAAAATTTTTATACTATACGTAGTGATGGTGCAAGCTTGCATTTTATTATATAATCTTAGATCATATTGCTAAAAACAATGATAGAGTATGTTTATATTGGCAAACCAAAAACTTCCTTTTACTCTTTGCAAATCTATTATTTCACATTTTTTCTATGAACTTTTAACATCGGTTTCTTCTATCCAATTGACTATAAAATAAGGGTTTGAAAAAGACACAAATAAAAGGATAAAAAATATGTATTGTTCTGAATTCAAGTATCTTGAAAATCTTCAAAGAAAATTTATAAGATTGAAAATTCTGAATAGTCGATTTTGAATAAGATGAAAGCACAGAGACTTATTTTTTTATTAAAGTCTGTGACACGATTTCTTCATTCAAACATTTTTAAAATCATTATTTTATTTTTCGATTGTTCAATCACAAACTTAAATTTTCAAGTATGTACACATTGAAGGATCAAATTTCGTATTCCAGAAATCGTAAAACTAGTAATTTTGTTCATTGAAGTAATAGATTTGGGAAAATACAGTAAATTGTAGTAAATGCGGTTAATATTATAAATGGCGAAACCGGTACATTTTTTATGTGAAATTATGCCAGGCATCCGATCTCAACGAAGTTCAATTTTGCATTTGAAATTGAAAATTAAGAAAATGAAGAGAAAGTGTACATTGTCAAGAAAACTCGTGCTGAGAGGTTAATTATTTTTTTAAAAAAATGATCATACGCAAATATATTCTAGCTGGTCATTTTTTTTATTTAGTTTTTCTAAGATTCCGGGTGCCCTGAAAATAAAAAAAAATACCTTTGCTTCTTTCGAGATAACTAAAAGACCTTGTAATTCGAAAATTAAAAATTGTTCAAGGAAAATCCACGCCTAGAAGTTTTGATGCTATAGATATTTGCATTTTGGAATCTTTGGCTCGAAAAATCGAAAGTGTTTGGATGAAGAAACTCCAAAAAATGAAAACAATAATTGATCTTGGAATCCTTAAACACAGAAATTCAAAAAATACAACTGTTTAAGTTTGAAAGCTGAAAAATTACGTACATATGTACATAAGGTCTTGAAAGCTAAAATTTGTTCTATTTTAACTCAGAAGTTTCTGTTCCATCTTCTTGAATGAAAAATTACAAAAAAGACCGAAAAAAACGTAGAATTTTCTAATCTAAACCAAGTTATCTTGGAAAAATGTAGGAATCGTCTTACTGCGAAATCGGAAAATTTCAAAATAAAAAAAAACCCATTTCAGACGCATTGTGAATTTTTTCAAAACAAACGCGTAACACAGTTTAGAATGCTTCGCTTAAAACAGACATTAAAACGCTCGGAAAACAGAGATTTATGTGTTATCATTGACGCGTGTCACGAGAAACGCCACGTATGAATATTCTAGTTCGTTTTTTGCCATGGAGTATCGAAAAGCCGATTTACGTAACGACCGCTTTTCGCGCGATTGTTAATGAGTAAATAAGTTGTATACGAGAAAGAAAGAGAGAGGAAAAATGCAGCGAAGGAACATACGACGGCAGGATACACGTCGTACGTAGTCCCAAGGTTTTATTAGTCGCGTAACCTGATATTCAAAGGCAATACTCGATGCCGTAATAAATCTACGGTTGAGCTGTGCAGTCTGTGCACTCTTGGGCGTGTCAGAACGATCTGAGCCCGATTTTTCAAGTGTTGGCACGTCGCCGCACACAATGTAGACAATGTAGCTGCTCTACAGCGATCGCACGAGATGAACGGTCAACAAACCTTCCAAGGTTTCGCATTGTTGTTGCACTCGAAGACGACTAACAAACCGTTTGCGAAATTGCGAAAAAGTCCTTCTACACTGCGCAATATTCGCGGAAATGTACACTGTATAAGTTTTAGTCACGTAACTCGGTACGTTCTAGATAATGATCTCATTAAAAGTATTTCATGTCGTATCGCCAGGGATTTTCCGATTCAGTCTCGGAGACTGCAGCGACCGCGCTTACGTTTAGAAGCTCACTGTTGAGAATTTCTGACTAACTTTGAATGCAATTTGGAAGAATTTTGGTTTATTCGGAGTGACGTTTCAACGTTTGACAGGATGATATTGAATTGAAAAGATAGAATTACTGTGTCTTCATTTTGTAGCCTGAAAAAGGTCGGGTAATTCCGGGACAGGTTTTCAAGTATTTAAAAACACTTACACCCAAATCTACACCAATCTACTCGGATCTACACGAAAGTGGGAAAAAATCAATGTTTGGAAGAATTTCCATACACACGCGTGGAGATTTTCCATTTTTTTTGACATTTTTTCAATCATGGAAAATTCCCATGTTTGGAAATATTCCATACCGCGATGGAAATTTTTTGTACACGAACGAAAATTTTAGAGACCGTTTGGAAATTTTCACAGTCAAAAATGGGAGAACCCAATCTTTGGAAATATTTCCATACAAATTCATGGAGATTTCCCATTTTGTATTGGCAGTATTACTATACAGTTATGAGAAATTCCCATGATTGGAATATTCCATACCGCAATGGAAATTTTCTGTACACGACAGAAAATTTTGGAGACCGTATGGAAATTCGTTTAATCAAAAATGGAAAAAATCAATGTTTGGAAAAATTATGTACCTGAAGTTCCAAACGTTTGAAATTAAACGAAAATAAAAGATATGTGAAGTTTTTGATTTTTTATCATGATAGGAAGCGTGACAAATATTTTTTGGGGAGCATCATGTTTGTTGTTACGATCAAAAAATGTTCAAAAGCAGTTGGAGACTTTTTTTCTCCTCTATTAACTTATAAATTTGTTTCGTTCAATTTTAAACGTTTGGAACTTCAGGCACATATAAAAATTTCCATACAAATGCATGGAGATTTTCCATTTTTTTTGACATTTTTTCAATCATGGAAAATTCCCATGTTTGGAAATATTCCATACCGCGATGGAAATTTTTTGTACACGAACGAAAATTTTAGAGACCGTTTGGAAATTTTCACAGTCAAAAATGGGAGAACCCAATCTTTGGAAATATTTCCATACAAATTCATGGAGATTTTCCATTTTGTATTGGCAGTATTACTATACAGTTATGAGAAATTCCCATGATTGGAATATTCCATACCGCAATGGAAATTTTCTGTACACGACAGAAAATTTTGGAGACCGTATGGAAATTCGTTTAATCAAAAATGGAAAAAATCAATGTGTGGAAAAATTTCCATACAAATGCATGGAGATTTTCCATTTTTTTTTACAGTGTATGCTACCTTGTATCGTGGGAATATTATTTTTCTTTGGATTTTACAAGACCTTAAATTTATTGTTTACGATTTACATTTGAGAGGGTCACCACACAATAGAAACTACTGATTTTCATAAACTTGCCTCGAATAAACGCTTATGCCATGGAAACTTTTGGATTTGTAAACTCTTCGGAACTTTAAATCTTGAAACTTTAATTCTTATGAACCTCCGATCTTATAGACTTGCAACTAAATAACTTGAAAACTTTTAAACTTGTAACTTCGCAACTTCAGTTCCTTACTTTATAAGAACTTTTTGCTTGGAACTAATGTTCTAAAATATTTGTCGCATCATCCAAGATTTTATTCCTGAATTATTAAGGTCTATAATTTGAATTTTAATGTCCGAACTTGATCGAATCGCTTGATTGGATATTCACAATAAAAAGCATTTGTATCCTTAATGATTCTAAAAATTTCCAAAACAAATATCTAACGACACTTCTGCTAATGTTCGAAATTTGCCGTTAGTTACTGATAACGCCGCTTATCAACGATTATCGCTGATGACCGGAAAAAAAATGAACGTCCCAGTATCTCGCATCGAACATATTATTTTTGAAACCGAAAATTCACAAGAGAAACAACAAAAAAACGTTCGCAGTGAATTTCCGTGCGAAACGCGAATACAGGTATATTTAAAAAAAGCCAACGTAGCGGATGACGTACATAGAATTCCGCTTCTCCCCATCTATATTTATGTGTTTTGGTAGCAAGTTGTACAGGTCATGGATGAGTAAGATAAATAATCTATTTTGGAATTGCAATAAAATTCAAACGTTGCTCGAACGTGCGTATATTACGAGAAGACGTTCGAATACGAGGCATCGAATTGCGTGGCCCGGTTGCCCGAAAAAACTTTTATTTCGAAACTCGACGAAAATCAAATACTACGTCTTTCGAATAACAAATTCCAAAATTGTACGAGGCTAGACGAAAAATCTCTCGGGTTATAGGAGATTCACGGTGGAAAAATACTTAACATTCATTCGATATGGTGCCTAGACCGTTTCACTCGCGTTTATGGTGGGGCATGTGTCCGTCCCCGGAACGATGATCTCATTTTCACTTCACTTATTGCGATGCGAGCAACGTAACTGGCAACATTATTCCAGTGTATTTAAACACGCAATCGCCGCGATATTAAATCTGCTACAAATTATCGACAATCCCGTCGTTACGCTCATTGCCTTCATCAATGGTAGCCTCGAACTTTATCCTCTTTTCTTGTTCCTACAATGGAATTTTTATTGTTTTTCGAGATTGTTTCCTTGAAGATTGCTCTGTAGATAGTTCTTTTTTCTAATTTTGGAAAAGTGTGATAATGTGGGGTGGGGAGGGGCGTGTGGTTGTTACAATGGGTTAGGTGGAATTTTGATAGCAGCACTGCCTACAATATTGCCAAGGAACAAAAAGAAAAAATTTCTGAATATATTAAATCTTTTTCATCATTTGAATAACATGGGATTTCGTCCTGAACAAAGTCTATAATTTTTTTTTTGACATGAAAATCACTTTAAGAATCTTTCAAAGAGAAGTTATTGTTGATAAATATGGAATACTGCGAAAAAATTTTGAAGTCTCTGAATCAATACCTTCAACAAACTCGAAATCATGAGAGTCTAGTATTTTTTCGGTATGACATTGGATTTTTGCAAAATTTGATTGGTATTGCCAAAAAAATGATATTCAACGATTTTCGATATTCAAGATCATTCTAAGATTGTAATAACTTCTGAGATGGTTGTTTAAAAAATATTCATTACAGTTATAACAATTAAATGGATAAATTAATTTTCAAAGGGCTCTTTCTTCAAACATATTTATTCGTATTCTCATAATTATTATTACCAAAATGATGATTTAATTGATTATTCTTATTAATATAATTTTTATTATTGTATAATTGGTATATAAAATTATATACAATTTATATATGATGGTAATACACAAAGAAAAATATTCTACGTTATCAATCATATTGCTAATGTAATCACCATTATCATTATCATCTTCAGTATAAAAACCATCATCATCACGAAGAAACGTAATTTCGAGCTTGAATTACTGTAACTATAGAATAATCAAACTTTCCACGTAGATTCAATTATGACAATATCTATTATCATATTTGTTATCATAGTAATAATTATTAACAGGCCGAATAAAAATATTTTTTTTAAATACAAAATATATGTATGAATATTTTGGCTGTAAGCGTCAACAAATGAATATCATATTTATTACACATATTTCGTCAATATTCCAGTTTTTTAAAATATTTCTGACTTTTTTGCCCTCGAATATGAATGAATCTCGTGATTCGACAGACGAGTGTAATTTCTGCTGCTTTTAGTTTTTTTTTTTTTTTTAATTTTGACAGAAATTTCACGGAAAAAATATTTCATGCATCCAATGAGAATTTCATCGTTCATATATCAAACAAATTTTTTTCATTAGGATAAGTAAGGTTTTTGTTAGCCTAGTAACTTGTTATTTCGGTACAAGAATGATGTGTTTTGAGCTAATGAAAAAATTCCTTGTATCAATAAAAAAATTTTGTTTGATATATGGGCAATGAAATTTTCCTTGGATGCATGAAACATTTTTTTCCGTGTTTTTCAAGATTAGAATCCCGATCAACACGAAATGCTAAAAATTTAAGAAAGTTCTTCAAATTTTATCAAACGAGTTGTAGCTACATATCCTAAGTAAATGATCCTTGATTATGTCCGTGAAGTTGGCACCCCTGAATGTAAATTTTTTGCTCAAAATTAGTCATTCGTTAGTCCAACGTTAGTCCACGTTTGTACACTAAAAAATTTCTTTTGTCCAAGTTTTGCAAAAAAGTTACGTGTGAATCAAAAAAGTCACGAGATTTTTCACGAAAATTCAAAAATGATCATATCGTCACAAAACCTGAACTGTTCGTTTGTCCAACGTTAGTCCACGTTTGTCCTAACAAATTTTTCGTTTGTCCACCTTTCTATTGTTATAAATAAACGAATTATTGTTTGACATTGTTTAGAAATTTATCCACTGTTAACTCAGATGAAATTGTTGAGGCCTTTTCGTTTTCAAACTATAAAATGTTTTTACTGCGTTATCGAAGTAGATTGTTATTGATTTCGAACTGATTAGCCATGTATTGCAATTTTTTGTGACTAGATGACAATGTATTGTAATGATAAACGTAAAATTTTTAATCCACTCTAAACATTTTTGTGTACATGATAAAACTGTCTTCATAAATTTTTCACGAAAGAGATGAGATTTTTTCTATAGTGTTCGGGGCACTCAAAAACCCAAGAAAATATGAAGAAAGTAAGATAAATTAAATAAATAAAACAAATTTGATATTATAACTCAAATTTCTATGATAAAGCTCTCCTTTTTTCAGGGTTCTTATGTGCCCTGAACTCTAAAGAAAAAATATCTCAGCTTTGTTGAAAATTTTATCAAATCTCGTAAAACAGTGTAACTGGAAAATCGACGATTGCATTTTCATGAACCATTTACTCTAACGTGAGCCCTATTCTGAGAAAATTATGTAAGCCTAATTTTATTGCACGAATAAAGTAGATTGAATGCATTGTTGTGGCAACTGTAACACGTTAGTTTTTCAACCGAATCGTGTTATCATTCTCGTCACTTACCTTTGTTTTTTCGAGCAAAGAATGGCCTAACTGATGAAATCTTGGGTTGCGCTGCATACAATTTATTCGGAACGTTTTTTGTTGTTGAGTTTTTGGATAAACATATGTATTGAGGTCACTTTTGTTGGTTACGGTTGAAACGCGTCTGACTTGGCAGTATTTTTACTACTTTTTTTTAGAATCCTTCAAGTCCTGCAAAGTACTTGAATGTCCGAAAAATTCGATTTATTTAACTCAAAATGTTATTTTTGTACACAGTAATTCATAAATTTGAACAATTGTAAAAAAAGCATCAGATAGTTGGGATGTGATAAGGTTTCTCTGACCCAATTTGCCGACCTAGAAGTCAAATAGTTTTATTATTGGTATTTCGTTTTAAGGATGATGCGTTGAGCAAACATAATTAATGATGCATGTTTAACCAAACTTTTCTGTTGATTTTGCAGAAGCTGAACATGGATACGCTTCATCGATGCCTATACCTGATGATATGCGCACAGTCATTAAACGACCAAAAACTAAAAAATCCCAGGGAAGCAGGTAAATAACAGTTTGTTATTTTTATAAACAATAAATTTCTTTGAACCGGAATGTATGATGTACTCATATAAAATTAATAGATGTTCTCGCAACCTTACGTAACTATTTATTATGTGCAAATCAAGCGACAAATGAATAATTTTTAGGTAGAGAAAATAAGTTTCCAATAATTTTTAATACATTAATAACACAAAACAGAGAATACTTTTTTTTCATTCGATTTTTTAAGTAAGCTGAATGAAAGCACAATTTCAAAAATTCTATTTATTCGAAGTGGTGACTAAGTTAACTGTTTTAGACACTAGAAGATTGCACGATAATTTTTGAGAGTGTGCAATAATGTGTGTGGATTGTTTAATTGATGAGCTGCTGAACCTTTTGTATTAATTTTTATCTAGATTTTGAAGTTGTTAATAGAATAAATAAACGAAATTGGCTGTTATACGTCGTGATTCAATTCTATAAATAATAAAACTAGTTCACATGTCCAGTAACTTTGTCACCGTGCATAAAATTAGGCGAAAAAATGTTTGAAAAACAATCGAAGAAGGATTAAAATAGAGGTTCTCAAAAATTGAAATATTTAAAAGTAAATGCTTGAACTTTTATAAACATTTCTTTAAAATGGTTAGGAAAATTGGTCGAAAAAAGGTTAGGAGATTGCTTTACTGAGAAACATAAAAAAAGAAAGAAATTTTATGAACTATCATAAACTGTTAATAAAAAAATATTTACATAGAACTTTACTAGTTTCAAAGCTTTCGGAAATGAATTCTGAAAAATTATTTAAAATCGATCGAAAGTTTCGTGTCTTAGTTGAGAAATGTACCCATCAGTTATCATATAATTCGTGTTTTCTTGTGCACAGAACCTAATACATGATTATTTAAAAGGATTTTGATTTATTTTCTTTTCTTTTTCAGGACGACGCATAATGAACTAGAGAAAAATAGGTGAGTACAGCACTTATTATTTCAATGTCTTTTTAACTTACCGATGCACATTATTCCATTTTTTTAATTATTAATCGGCGTAAGTCAGTGCAATGTATTGAAATTCAAAAATTTTAGAAGCCTCTTCCATTCATTCGATTACTGATTTTTTCGATGTAGTGCGTTTATGAGTACGTTCCTAATGCGAGGGAGTTTCTTTCGGGTATCCATATATGTATTATATACAGAGCGAAAGCTGGATCGAGATTTACAATCGGCGGTATGAAATGCGCCGAGGATGAAAGTCGCATTCACGCAGAGTTTCGGGATCGCAGTTTTTATTCCCGTATGTAGGTCGAGGCGCATAAACCATATACATAACTTTCGACCATGTGTCTTGTTAAATAATAATGTATTTCCAGACGAAGTAGATTACGAGACCGTAACGTTTTTTGGGATACACATTGTGGGGTAAATATACGATTGATCGGGTTACGTGAATGCGTTGTTTGGCAATACTATAAATTGTTTAGTAAACTAGAAATTTGTTGTAAGAATTATTGAATTTTCATTGGAAGCTGGAACAGGGAAAAATATATCGTTTGAAATTTCAATGGCGAAATTTTGAAATACTCTATTTTCATTGACATTGCTGGATGTCATTTTAGCAAAAGTTTTTCGTGCATTGAGAATTTTTAGAATCGTTTTTTGATGCAGTGTATTCATAGATATGCATCGTGTGAATGAGCAATAAATTAACTGGAGTTATATTTTTCATGCAAGAACAATTGGTGCGGTCGTTTTTTTGCAGAAATTGAAAAAAATTTCAGATTACAAGTTTCCGACGAGTTAAGGTTTTTTGTGAATAATGAAAATTTGAGTATAGAGGAGACAAAACATTTTTCTGCAACTTAGAAAATAACTTGGAAATCAGAATTTTTGATTTTCCGACTTTTGATGATGATTTTTTATCAAATCTGAATAACTATATGTAAATTGGAACTTGACATTTCAGAAGTTTATAAATCCGAAAACGAAAATGTAAAATTACGAGAATAGAAGAAAAATTCGCAGGTAATAGCTTATTTTTCCATGCTTAGAAAATTTCACCAAAAATGTAGAAATTATCATAACTTAACTTTACGTATTTCCCTAAGAAAATACTGTGATGCAAGAATTTATGGAAAACAAAGGATCAATAGAATACGTTCGAAATTCCTAAGAGTTGATATTTATTTATTTATTTTTACAATGTTACGTCCAACAGGTCAATACCCAATTATAGGACAACAAAAATATTATTATTTGTATTATATTTTATTATTATTATTATATATTTATATTATTTATTCATGTAATTAATATATGAAAAATCAATATAAATAATATAGATAGTAAAATTTTTCACCATAACAAATTTACATATAAGACATTTTAAACGTTATCAATAAATTCGTTGTATATCAATTATGAATACAAAACTAAATTCAGGTTTATTCATTTCACGAATCCGAAAATGACAGTAATCAATAACTTAGTGACTTAAAAATCACGAAAAACTATTGAATAATCAAAATATATTATGTAAATGAAAAATGTGCAATCTTGAAATCTAAAATTTAATTAACTTGAAAATACAATGTTATTGGAAATAATGAATAACTTCAGTTTTGAAATTTTGGGCAAAAAAAAGGTTTTTGTAAAACAGTGAAAATTTGAGTGTCAAGAAGATAAAAACATTTTTGGAAATTATTTAATTAGTGGATGATTTTTATTTTTCATTTGTACAATTTTTTATGTTAATTCTTCATTATATTTGATCTACCAAAAATGCTAACTTGGAACTTGAAAACGTGAGAATTTTCAATGTAGAAAATTTGAAACTGAAAAAGTATAAATAAAGAATTCTTATTTTAAAAGTTGAATTCCGAACTTTAGAGAGTTTGGCTTTCATGATGAAAAATTTTAATACCCAAATTCTGTAAATTTTCAGAATAAATGACTGCAAAAATAAATTTTCGAAAAAAAGCGAATCATACTCAAAAAGATTGAAAATATATACATAACGAAACTAAAATGTTTCGTACTTATTTCAAATGTTGCGATCAAATGAGTTTCATTTGAAAATCTGAAAATGAAATGAAATTCAGAAATATTAATTTCATTAACTCAAAAAACTAATTATTTAAAACTTGGTCACCTAAAAATTATGAAATTTTAGCCGCATGATGTTAAATATTCAAATGAAAAATTACAAAAATAAACATCTGCACTTTAAAAGTTATAAAACTTGAAAATCTAAAACAAAGTGATCAAAGATTTTAAATGATAAGATCCTGGAAAGATATAATATTTCCTAAAGAAACCCTAAATGAAAGTTATTTTCTGCCAATGGCCCTGCTCCAGAGTAATGAAATTTTTCTCAAATCAGTATTTGATCACTATCAATAATTTCTTTATATTCTTTCTGAAAAATAAAATACATCGATAGGTACTCACTAAATCTGAATCTCTTGAATCCAAGAGATTGTCTGTTGTATTCTATTGAATACAACAGACAATATTTGAATCAACAAACAATCTTTCGAATTTGACAGATACGTCTGTCCAAAGTACAGGTTTTTCAGTGAAAATTTTCAACACATTGCTATCTGTTGAGATTAACCAGATTCAGATAAAGAAAGTATTTACTATTAAAGATCAATTGATATGAACTCGATCGGTAGCATGATGGAAGTGGGAATATCATGCTAAAGTTAATCCTTGGTAGACGACGTAACTTATTTCGGGGACATTCGCGTTCGGGAATAAAGTCCCACGATCAATGATTGTTTTCCCATACGTAGTTTACGCGAATTCTAGAAGCCGAGAGATGCTGTTGGGGTGAAGAGAATTATTTATGAGGCAAACATCGGCATTAGGTAGGAAGGGCATCAATTTTTGATTAGCTGAGCTAAGTGCGGTTCCATTTTACGTGGAGTTGCGAAACAAAACTTTGAAACGCAACGAGGTTAAGTACTCCGGCGAACCGGATCCGGTTCCATGGGTGTCTGTACTAACCCCGATTGTCAAGGTGATTTATAACTCACCAACCACGGCCCGGCTCACCAAGCCCTTCCGTTTCTGCTGTTTCAACGCTCAGACGTACATCTAGCGCCCAGAGCTCAGGTCCAAATACACTGCCTTGTTTCACCTTCGTTCCAAGAGCAACTATTTCCATTTTTCAAATTTGAAACGTCGAGTCACATTCCAAAGTAGGAAATCATGGGGTGCTTCAAACAGGAACTGAAACATAGTTTTCTTCGTTGATTGTAGGGCAGAGTTGGGTAACATGGACCACGAATCTCCTTAAGAAAAGATTAAATATATATGTGCCTGAAGTTCAAAACGTTTGATATTGAACAAAAGAAATTTCATAAGTTATTATAGGAGGGAAAAATTTTCTAGCTGCTTTTGAACATTTTGTGATCGTATACACTGGAAAAAGAGATTAGTTGAATCAAATATAATATGGTAAGTATAATTAAATCGCATGCTTGGATATGGCGAAATGAATGTTTAGTTGAATCAAACTAACGATAAATTCATATAACTATCTAATAAAGTTCAAGCAAACTTCTGTATATTAACAGTTACTGTATGCGTATTTGCTATGAATATCAATGAAGTAATCGCCATCAAGTAAATATCATATTTATATGAACTCTTTGAAAAAGTATGGACAAAACTTGATATGTTATGAGTTACCATATTGCTATTTGCAAGACAATTTCAAGTAACTTGGCTCAAGTTCAATGTTGGTTGTTGGAACTAAGATCGACCTAGGTTTTTTAATAAAAAAAAAAAAAAGATCTGACGTGTGTGTTGTGTTTACATAACCCTAAGTGAATATTTTTTTTCCTATTTCTCGGACTTTGTCCCCAATTCTCTCAAGAACATAATTTTTTCCGTCTTATCTGAGGCGCGCGCGTGCGTGAGTATCCGATGATCATCCATCCACGTACAGGCGATAGTTACCGCCGCTTGACCTAGGGAACTCGATGGTCGATCTCAAATGCAACAGCTCCATTGGACCTATCGATATTTATTTTGCTCAGGCCGAAAGATATATAAAAATTTGAGTGACTTGAAAAGTCATTAAACTTTTATTCCATCACATTGAAGATGCTGGAAAGGCCACACTCCACGAGGAGAGGCTCTATTATTTTGTTAGACAGTGAGAATTTATTTATAAACTGGCACTCACAAGCTTGTCTGAGCTCATGAAAATTGTCGAAAATTTTCTACAGCATTCGTCAAGTATCTGTATATTAACTGTTACCATATGAAACAGTTGTATATGAACAACATTAGTCAAGTATCAGTATATTAACTGTTTCTATATAGAACAGTTGCAATAAATATAGACAGCTGATTTGCTATTATTTTTGACTTTGAAGCTAACATTGATTTCTCACGCCATTCAAGTTTAACACATATTTGATCTTAATGCACGTGAAGTTGGTTCATGTAACTTCAGTCAAATATATGGTTTATTTGTCGCAAATACTGCAGAATCCAAAGAAATAAGTATGAAACATACGCTATCTTTATAACTAAGATGTATATTAATAGTTGATAAATATTTGAGAAATCGGTGCAACTATACGCGTATATTTGTATTGAACTTACTGTTTTTTCAGTGTGCATAGATATGCGTAGCTCCTTCTAATCACATGATTCTCTAGTAATTTGGAATCTTATATGATTCTCAGACATCTTATAAAATTACTGAAATTCCTTATATGTCCACCCATTCCTTACATGGAAGTATATAGAGGCATATTAGATTTTCGCAATCTAATATGGTGCCCATATATGCCTTATATAAACTCATATGGCAAACATATAAGATTTATGGTGACATAAGATTTCCATTCGCGAAATCTCTCAAAAATCTTATATGTCACCATAAATCTTATATGTTTGCCATATAATTTTTTATAAAGCATATATGGGGGCCATATAAGATTTCAAAAGTCTTTTATGGCTCTATATGGTTCCACGTAAGTAATGGGTAGACATATAAGGAATTTCAGTAATTTTATAAGATTTCGGAGAATCGTGTAAGATTACACATTACTAGGGTAGGATCTTTTATAATACTTTTCTTCAATAACGATACAAGAAATATTATTACGCGTAAAAAATTGTAGTAAGTGTAAGTCTTGAAGTAAATGGTACCTCGTGTAAAAAAGACACTTTAATATGGAGTAAAAAAAAAAACTCCATTTAAAAATTCTTTTCAGGCAAAAAGTGACTCGTGGAACCGAAATTCACCCGAGACTCCATACATGTATTCCCTTCATCTTTGCACGAATCAAATTCATCCCCTACCCCTTGGACCCCTCTCTTTTTCCAAACTAAAATCTCGCGGGCGTCCCGTATAGCGAGCAGAAAAAGCCGCGTTTTTCCTCGACACAAAAGAAACTCGACTACGATCCATTACGATCGAGCAGCTTTCGTATTTTATTTTCCCCGAGCCGAGATTCTCCACAGTACTCGCAAAATCGCCGTGGACTCGAAATTTATCCAGCCAAGCTGATGGTGAAAAAATTTGAAAAATGACGCCCTCTTCTCTCATTTCTTTCGCGGGTGCTATCTTTCTTGTCTTCTCGCTGTCGATCTTTTTTCACCCCCGCCGTATTTTGTTGCCTTCCCGAGCAGAGATTGCCCGAATGAATTACAGTCCTATGGCAAAAAAAAGGAAAGCCAAATAGAGAGAGAAACGAAGCAAAAATGCACGACGCGAGAGGGACGCGAAAAAGGCGACACCGAGTTTCAGGCTCTTTTCACAGGCATGCCTATTGATTTTTTTTGTTCCACGCCGCGTGCCCTATTCCTATCCCTCGTGCGCGAATCGACAAAAACAAGCCAAGACAACGTCGGCCCGAACTTTGCCTGTGCGCAAACATGCAAATAATGGACGTTTCCCCGGTAAACAAACGGGTGCTCGGACACGGGACGTGGACGAAATTTGCTTCTCCAGAGACTAGAACCGGTGCAGAATGTACCATAGGAAGAATAAGGGTTATACCATTCTTTTAGGTTAGGTTTGTGAAACAGTCAATTGATATATCGTAATTCGTGTGATGTGACCATTTCTCGGAAACTCATTTGCTATTGCTCGATTATGCGCTATTTTATAGACCCTTTCCAAACTTCGCGAAAAACATTCCGCCATCCGGAAAATATGGCGAAGATTTTCACGTGCATTGTCTTGAAATCGCTCTGAAGACTCGGTAGTTTCTTTTGCCTCATCGACGTCGTTTTCCCGCCGAGCTTTCTCCCGATCCAAACCTGTTCCTGCGCAAACTTTATTCACCTTTACGTTAACAATTACCTTATAAATTATGTATATCAAGAACAGTCGCTTTGGGAGTCACTCGGTAACTCTCCCACGCTTTTCTTATCCAAGCGGCGTAAAAAAATGAAACGGTTTATCGTCGTTAACGAATTCGCGGCGTGAAAGTCTTTCCCTCGCGAAATAATATATCGATTCCTCGCCCATTTCAAATGCATTGAATTTCCGAGCGTCTTCTTCCTCTCCTAAGGCAGCGCACTGTTTCTTCGCTTTTTTGTTACTAACGTTTTTGGGATGTTTACGAGCTTGGCGATGGGATTCAGACTTTTTTGGGGATACAAAGTTGCTCAGGAAAAGAGGGATTTCCTATGAAAATCAGCGGATTCCGCCGTTTTCTTAAGATGTACTGTTTTACGATTCCGAATGACTTTTACGATATTGGAAAACTAGTCTTCAAAGATTCTTTTTCTTTTCTTTTATCTGATACTATTCTGATATTGAAAAAGAAGAGATAATCTCATTGTAGACCTTGCTTCAAATTCGAACGTGGGATATTATGCAATTTACAGGAATTTATCTTGTTTCTTTTTTGTTTTTTAATGTCTTCTATTTTTGCTCGTGATATTTTGAGAGTACTCACACATGCCCATAAATTTTATTCCGATTCGTTTGTTCATGAATCTCGAATGAAGAAGTATAAACCTCTTGAGATTTTGATGGTTCTGGTGTTGTTTGCCGACATTACGAATGCGCGCATAACTTAATTTCGTTGATAGTGAGGAAGGCTCGCCAGAGCGTCTCGGCTTATCGCTTGTTATCTTATAATGCCTCGTATATTGATTATGCATGGCGATAGATGACTCTTGACTCTTAAGTAGACTTCGGTATGTATGAATACACAGACATCCATGACCATCCCAATGTTATTTCAGGCTCGGTGCTGACATCGTTGTTTTTTATGCTCATGAAGGCAGAATTTTTATTACACGTCCCCGAGAATGATTCCATTATGATTCGCCACGTCAGCGTGTGGTCGGAAATTTTGTTTTTTGTTTTATTATCCTTGTTTTGTGAAATTTTCGTGTTTCCAATGATACTCGGTTGGGATGGTTGCTCTTTGTTGTTCATTCTGCAGTTTGTGTGGCGATTGTTTGATAATCATGGGTTCAACGAAATATGGGGAAAATCATTTAAGATCAACATGCTTTTGGACTTATTGTGAATTCTTATCCGTATTATAAAAATTATTGTTTAATTTTTCCGGATGTAGTATAGTTTTCGTGAATTTAGGCAATTTTTTTCATAATTTTCATAATCGAATCACAGAGTTTCCAACTTCAATATTTTCAAAAATTTTACGTTGCCTTATAATTAAATTATATTCTCATTTTAGAAGTCATTCATACTTTTTGATCTATTCTGGGTAATCGGTGAAAGGGGCTAGTTTTATTTTTTGTTCCTCATTTATTGTATTTCGTTGTATTTTATTCGTACGGAACCGCTATATATCTTCGAAAAAGTGTGAAGTGGAGGATTTTCAATTAACATCGAAGTTTTGGTATTTCACGAGATTCGACACTTCGTTTAGCCGAGCTGGAAGAATTTATTTCCATCAATTATTCTCACTCGTAAGTGATTTATTTTATCGAATTTCGTTCGACACGCCTTTCCTCTGTAACCCGGGAGGAAAAGTACATTACTTCCCTTTTGAAAAAGGCATTCTTTTAGACATTGAGATTCACCGAAATTCTCCATTATCATTGATATGTTTCTTGACAAATTGAACTGGATAATTACTAATTTAAGTCTTCGAATTTTGATTTGATTTTAAGCATATTCATAAATCGTTCATGGAACAGTTATCAAAAATGATTTAGGATTACTTACTAGATTTTTTTACTTTATGATTTTTCAACTGTATGATATTCACAGTGAATCGATCACTTCACAGTTAGCACGATCTTTTTTCTCTGAATGTCAACTTGTATTGAAATTTTCATCATTTTCATTTATATCATATAATGTTTTGGATATGTTATAACTTTTACAGCAATGACAGTTTTTGCAGTTATTAGCATATCTTTCACAGTTTTTACGGTCTCGACGGTTCAACAATTTAAAGAAAAATTCAATGGATTTGATATCATTGGGAGTCTTGATGATCTTGAAGAATTTTGAACAGTCTCGACAATTCACAAAAGTTTGAAACATTTGGACCGTTACAAAATTCAAATCAATTTTAATAGTTTAAAAATTTTCAATAGATTATCAGTCTAATTAGACTTCAAAACAGATTGAAAAATTTATTTATTGTATAAACTTCAGAAGTATAAAATAAAATTTTATTTAATCGTGAAGACTATCGTAAGTGTCGAAACTGTTACAACTGTTTTAAATCTATAAAAATCATCAAATGTTTGAAAAACTGCTCAAATTTTTTGGGTTGTGGGTTTCAAAACACTGTCAAAACTGTTACAAAGTTATTTTGAGAAATTTGGATATTTATAAAACTGCTAGAGAATCAAACTTGTTGAAAAATAACAAAACTGTAAAGAAACTGTTGACGCTTTTTAATTTTTTTCAAATTCTCAAAACTGTTTACGAACTGTCACGACTGGCAATACAATTGTTTCACATTTCCAAAACTGTTTAAAACTATGATGAAAAATTTTGGGACAATGAAACCTTTCAAAACTGTCAATAAATGAAATTTTTACGTCTAGACTGTCAACAAAATTGTTTACGACTGAGAAAATTTTTGAAAATTCCTGAAAATTTTAAGCTATCAAAATTTTTTCAAACTGTTTTGTTCTGTGAATACTTTTAAAGGTTTGGAACACAGTCGAAATGGTTGAAAATTGTTGAAAAATGCGAAAATTTCAAAAACTATAAAAATATTAAACCTGTTGAAAACTGCCAGAACTGTAATGACTTTTCCAAATTGTTCAAGTGTCAAGGCCGCCACAAAATCTATTTTAATGACAAAACTTTTGTTATTATTATAAAAAAATAGGTCATATTAGGGCCCCCTGATGAAATATTGTCCGGGGCCCCCACATCTGTAGTTACACCGCTGCCTAATAATCATGATAATTGAAGGTTTTTAAATAAATTAAAAAAATTATCATTTTTCCCGAAGATTCTGCCAATTTCTTCTACTAATTGTCAAGATTTCTAATTTTTATTGGAATTTTTGCAATCAGTTGAGAATTCAAACTTCGTTTTAAATCTTCAAGAATGTTTATTAGACGTCGACCGTCTTTTATAAAAAATCTAGTTTTTATATACAGGGTGTCCCAAAAATACCCGTAACAGCCGAAAACTGTAGATTAACAATATTATTCTAAGACCGTTGGAATTTTTTTGGCCAGAATGGAAGATCATTTGTGGTTTTAAGTTTTGGAAATGTGATGAATTTAATAAACTTCACTCAACATATTCATGCTTTTCCTTCATCAATAGGTTCCAATTCGAAAATTCGTTGCGATATATCCGCGTATCGATATTTTGTTTACGACATATCGGCTTCCAAGATCGAATCTTTCCGATATATCGGAAGGCACAAAAGTCAGACCAAAAAACGACGAATTTCGAGTTTCCTTTGTAGCGTAGGATTTTTTGGAGGTCTGCTCGTTACCTGTATTCTTCGCAAACCTTGCCTGCACTTATCCATCGCTATCGGGACGAGAAAAGGTTGAAAAAAGAAAAAGCGACGACCGGTCGGAGCGAATCATTGAAGTCTATCTTATATCTCCATTTATCTCACTACCTGTCGGTCCATCTGGCCATTACAAAAATACCCTCCCTCGCTCGTTACTGTTGTCAAGAACGCAAGACGATTCCATAGCCGGCCTCGTAAGGGCCCGAGCACGATTTTCTTATTCCCGAGGTCTCGGGGCATGAGGGGCCCTTTCGTCGTCGTTCACCTTGAGTTCCTCAACACAGTGGCTCTCAGTGTTTTCTGACTTCAATCTACAGAACCTCGGAGTCCAATCAAGTCCATTTAAGATTGTTCCATTCTGAAATCCTCTATTCCAGAATTCAAGAATGTGTGATTCACTTTTTGAAGACTTTAATGTCTGTCAGAACTGTGGTATGATTTGGAACTTTTGTTTCTTCGAGTGGAGAAGTCTTAACAATACACTCTTCAAGTCTGGAGTTCATCATGAAAATTGGAACTAGCAATGTTAGCTACTGAAATCCCAGCTTCTCAAACTTTGTTGTCATCTAGAATTGATAATCTGGAATCCATTTGCCGTTGGGTCGCAAGTTTTCCTATTCTCGCGATCGGTCGGAAATCATCGCAAGCCGCGTTTGTGATGCCATGGCACGATGCCACTTGTGCCAGTTTGCATTGAATTTAATTTTAAATATCACGAGCAAGCCGGCGCACGAACGAATGCGAAAACGCCGCATATTCAGCGACGCCCAGATGCGCGTGAACGGCTTTTTTTCTTTCTTTTTCTATTTGTCTTCGAAAATATGCCATCTTTTTAGCAGCTCCAGAATCTGTTTCGCCAGATGGTCCGAGCATTTTTCCTCTAAATCTGGAAAAGTTAAGATTGTTTATTTAGGGTTGCCACTGTTGAATCTTGGGATTGTATTTGAAGGCAATAAATTTCCTCTTGATGTGGAAAACTGATGCTTCGACTATTCTGGAAGTACAGATAGAGGAGAATATCGCTTGCACCGGTGTAAAAAAATACCAGAGACAAGAAGAAGAAAGGCAGTTGGGAAGGAAG
Source organism: Platygaster robiniae (assembly GCA_028476575.1). Lineage (NCBI taxonomy): Eukaryota > Metazoa > Arthropoda > Insecta > Hymenoptera > Platygastridae > Platygaster > Platygaster robiniae. The sequence goes on from CM052022.1 coordinate 3,360,685, forward strand.
GCGAACCAAAATGTCAAAAGAGGCAATTGGATATAATTTGCATGCGGGGCGTAAAGTGATATTTAGCCGAGGTCTCGTTTTAATAGCATTCGCATCTTTGTCCGTTTATTTTTTATCGCCTCCTCTTTCTTCTTCGTCTACTTGTTTTTTTTCTTGTGATTAGGAATATCGCTTACCACTGGAAGTCAAAACAAGTATCTAGCACATGTAATTGCGTTTATTATGGTATTTCCTATCATAACTGTGATTACGAGGATGGTCGTATTAGCGCGATAACTACGATGATGATTATTATATTATAGATTCAAATCTGAATAAATTTTTTCATTAAGGCATTTATCACTTTTATTCAGGAACGTAGGCAGAGGAGGGTTTTGAAGGTTCAACCCTCTCATGAAATTCTGATAAAATCAATCAATATTTTATGTAAAAATGAAAAAAGTTACATCGATCAACAATAAAAATATGAGTCACAAAAAAGTGCATCAGAAAGCTAGCAGTATATATTCAATCAAAAAGTAAAAATGATTATAACGTAGGATAACGTAGAAAATATAAATCAGAAAAAGTGTAGCAACCCAGTGAATAATCGAGAATAATAAAATTGTACGAAAATGATAGAAATTTACAAACTAAGATCATTAAACTCTAGAAATCTATATAACATCCATATGAAAGCATTCAAAATCTTTCAGTTCATACGAACTCGGAAGGTATAATAAAATTAAATAAATTATATGAAAAAACTTTTTTCTAAAAAATCTCGACAAAAGCCTCTACGATCTATAAATTTTGAGATTCTAGAGCATCAATTCTAAATAAACTATGAATATATAAAAAATTTAGGAAACGGAACAAAATCTCTTGAATATTTCAAATATACGAAAAGAGAATAATCATATAAAGCATGAAAAATCTATGTGAATATGATTTTATCATTATTTCTTGAAATTACTGGTAATAGATCGAAATTCGCATTTTAAAGCGTCGGGTTTGGAAATATCTGTAGCAATCTACAAAAATATAAGTAATCTATAAAAATACTTAGAAATTCTCCAGGGTTACGTATATTATACTAGAAAAATGTGTAAAATTAGTTTACTAGCTTACTTGTTTACCAGTTTAATAGTTAACTAATTTACTTTTTAACAAGTTTACTAGTTTACTATTTTTCTTTTCTACTTGTTTGCTATTTTACTATTTTACAATTTTAGTAGTTAACTAGTTTACTAGCTTACTTGTTGACTAGTTCAGTAGTTGATTAGCTCACTACTAAGCTAGTCCTATAAAATAAAAATAATGAAAATCTTCATAAAAGAAACTGTCCGAAAAATCAATTCAAATTCTCAAAATCGCTGGAAGTTTCGATGCTATAGTATCAATTTTTAAAAATAATCTATTGAGCGATCCATAGAAATATTAGAAATACATAAAAATACCAGAAGATGCTACAAAATTTGATGAATAATATACTATACGAAAATAATATAAATTTATAAAGTACCTTTTACCTGTGTGGTTAAAATTTGCTCAAAAATCAATTAAAATACATGAATTTTTGAGAAGTTCGATTCCTTTTTAGAAAGCTTTATAGAAACATATATTACATACTTAATATCAGATAATCCTTAAAGTAGAATAAATACAGAAAGTATTAGAAAAAAAGTTGAAACCGCAGTTACTAACTGAAAATCACAAAAATCGAATTCCATTATTTATGAACATGAAAAATGTGCAACTCCAGATGCCAAAAGTTGTATAACTTCGAAATTCCAAAATATAAATATTTCAAAATCGCTGTCTTGTAGCCATTCTGTCAAAGATGAAAAATCATGGGATCCCGAAGGAAAATATTTTTCAGGAAAACCCTACCCGAAAATTTATTTGATTCCTAGTGATGGCATAGCAATACATATTCCACTATCAACGATTATTATTTTCATCACGCGAATTTCGAATTATTTTCGAAATCACAGCCACGTTCTCAAAAAAAGCAGGCACTAAGAGTAGCGAATAACGCGGGAAATTAACAAAAAATTAATGAGCTTTTTCCCCCTCCCAAGAATCATCTTATTCCATGGAATTTCTTTTCCCATACTTTTATATGGCTTCTAATTATGAAGCGGCTTTAATTGAATAAATGCTCTCCTTCTTTAGCTCACGGTGCGTTCGCCTTCCACTTGGTAATTGCAGGACGATTGCATTTTTTTGTTTTTCTCCCTCTTATAATTTTTTCTTAATTTTTTTTTTTTTTTTTTTTGTGGAGAAAATCTCTTTTTTCCGTGGTCATTGTAACGGCTATTGCAATTTCGTAAGTCGTCGCGGTTTTGCGTGGGGAGAGATGGATTTTTTTTCTTCTCGTTTCACGGGAGACATTGTTTTCCAAATTGACGGCCGGGAAAGCGGATCGTTGATGGTTTCGACGTAACAATCAGGAAGTTCAGTTGGCTGGAAAATGAGGAAAAATCGTCGTGAATTTTCGTATCTTGTATGATTTGTGTTATTAAATCAAGTTTTTTACGTGTAATGAGACGTCGAGCATAGTTACCAAAGAAAATGGAATTATTCGATTTAGTTTGTTTGGAGTTGGACAAAAGAGTTTGGGAGGCAAGTCATTGTAATGAAAAAAAATTTGTTTCGTTTTTATTTTTGATGTAATGATGAATGCAGTGAATTTATGAGTTTTTACTCAAAAAATCTGTTTCGTTACAAAAAAAGGAAGTTGTTTTTGGTCTTGTTGATTATGAGGTTTTGAAAATAACTGGCAGAAAATTGTGCCGCAAAAATGTACAAAGATTACGTAAATTGTTGATAAAGAATGATAATCTGATAAAAATGATTGAAAAAAATGTTGAAATTACGGGAAAATGATCAATTTCGGGCACTACAGAGTGTAATCATTATAAGAGTAAGAGAAAAATAGAACAATGCCGAGGTTTGCCAAACGTTAAAAACTTCTATAGGTGAATTTATAATTTATTTAAGGAACACAACTTCCAGATAGTGCATAGAATAAGGATCAATTGAATGAAGAGAAATTATGAAAGAAGCGAAGTAGAAAAGTATGTATGATAGAACAAATTTATAAAGTTGAGAACAGGGATTGTAATTCCATGTATGTAGGGAAAGAAAAAAGATGTTTCAGAACAAGAATTGAAGAACATAAGAATATTTGTTTCTTGGCTAGAAAGTCAAATTATTAAAAAGAGTAAAATCATAAGAATTTTTGTGTTATAGTTTGCAATATTATTTTCGTATTTTTATAGTTCGTTGTCAAAAAGCTCAATGAAAGTTAAATCGGAACGATTTTTATAAAAAATTCTGAGTTAAATGTAATCAATAAACTTTCATGGAATTTTATAAAAATTCTACGTTATGTGAAGAACATGCGAAGAAATTAAAAATTGAACAAATCAGGAAATTCAGGAACACTATGTGAGTGAAGAAGTTTTTTTTGTAAAATTTACATATCAAAAAAATTTTATCAATAGATACAAACAAAGTAAGAATCAATATTTTCCATGTATGGATTATTTATTATTATATAATATATGATTAATGTATAATATATACATGAATATAAATAGTAAATCAATAATTAAAACATAAAAAAAAATTAACACATGTAGAAGTTTTTAGAAATTGAACAATAAATTAAAGGATTCACTAGAAATTGATGCAATATTGTTGAAATTTCCCGAAGCTTAGAGAAGTTTGTGAAAATTTCTCGAAAGAAAAAATTTGTTCAATCTAATTAGACAATAATTCGGAGTTGTGTAATCATTTCTAGATAAAATATTCAAATAATTTAGAATTTATTTTAAATAAAAATCTAACGCCAGTAAATCTGCTAATGCTAACTTTAGCTGACTATATAAGCATATTAAAACAATCAATTTGAGAAAAAACTCGTAATTAGTGGAAAGAATACTGAAACGAAAAACGCCTCTAAAAAATTCGATAAGTCATCGTAAAAATGCGACAAGTAGTACATAAATATAAAGTTTTGAAGCTTCTTAGACTTTTTTTAATTAATGATTAAGGTTCGATAAGTTATGTCTTTTTCTGCTATTTTTAAAAGTTTGAACATAGTACGTAGGAAAATAAGGAAAAAATGATGTATCTGAACTACGTTAATAAAGAAAAAAATCCTTTTTTGGAAAAATTGCCCCCTTATAGAATAGTCTACTTTGAATATTTTGAAGCCTATACAAAGTAACTATTACAAAATTCGATTATATCAGAAACAAAAAATAAAGGGCTGCCTGTTTTGCCTAACTCTACCCTACATTAGAGAGTTTACGTGTAAAAAACTCGAATTTGAGCATTATATAAAAAAAACTCAAAATTAAAAATTTTATTTACAGTTGAAATTTGAAAAATGAATTTTTTTGTCATTGAAATACTTGTGTTTATAGATTCCATACTCTCTCAGTTTGAATTGGTAAAAAGTACTAATTAAGAATAGAATTTCACTCACTGAAAAAGTGAAAAGGGAGCAACGAAAGTTTTAGTACAAATCTACTAATTGAATCAGTGATATAGCTTACTGATGAAATTAGTAATATTTTACTGAAGAAAAAAGTAAATAACTGCCATCAAAATTCAGTATGAATCCACTAGTTTTGACTAGTCTTATTCGTGCATTATGACTAAAAGATAAATGTAGTTCAACTAATCAAAAAGTCAATTTTTTACTAATACTTTAGAAAATAGAGACTGTTCATAATAATAAATATTTACCACTGCAATTGTTGATTATCTAGGTAGCATTCAAATGCTACTAATTATTTATTGTTTAATAGTAAAAAATCAAACAATAAGAATAAACGTGTTTAGATATTTGTTAAAATATTTATTCCTCGAAACATCAGACTTTAAACAATGTTTTTTACTTGAACTTTTTGTACAGCTAGATACATATAATAGTTAATTTAGTAGAATTCTAACTTTTTCTTTGTCAACATGTCGAATTTTACCAATTCAAACTGAGAAAGTATTTTAGTATATTTATTACTTTATACTAGATACTCATTTATATTTCTTATACTAAATCAGTTACATTCAATCAATTTATTGATGATTTTTTTTAAATATTAATTTATATCAATTTATTTCATGTCAACGCTTACTATAATGATAATATTATTTGTTAGATGTAATATAATTGTATAATATTTATTTTGAATGGAATTTGTTTTATTTAATCAATTCACGTCAATTTATTCATTAGGTATAATAACTACTTGGATTCACAGATTCATACCTACAAATTTACAGAATAAAATTCTTATCATAACACATAATTTTTAATTGTAATTCTGTAGTTTTCTAATTTCAGAACTCTCATATTCAAAATCAAAAATTGTTAGATTTCAATTCTCAAACTTTGCAGTTTATGGTTAAATAATAAAGCTTCGATCTAATTGTATTCCTAATATGCGCTGAAATGTTGCGTTTCGTTGAATCTGACATCCGCATTTTCACGGGCTGTTATTACAATAAATTGATAGACGGCAACAATCTTGTTTGCGCTCATTACCGAGTTGTTTGATATCATAATTTTCGTGAATTATCGCTAAACTACTTCGTAATAATAGCCGCGACGAGGAAAATTGTCGACAGTATACGATCGCACGTCGAGATATGATTCAGCCAATGAATAGCTGCCATGAGCAGACGCGCCATAATAGGTGAGAGAGCACACTCGTTGCATAAATCAATCTCATGATATCGCGCCGGCTCGGTTAATTATTGTTATTTTATTTTCTTCTCTTTAGTTTGTTCAAAAACTTGAGCGGACAGTTTATTTCTTCACGCATGATTCTTTTCAACAATAAGCATTGTTCGGCGCGCCGCGGTTATGTCGCGGAGAAAAGAAAAAGCCGGCGAATGGAAAAAGTTTCCTCGTAGATGTTGCAAAATGTTATTCCACGCAATATTGCGCCCACGATATTGAGTTCTCTATACCGGTTTTTATTATTGGAAAGTGAGTATTTGATGCTTTTAAAGCGAGAGGATTATTGTCTGAACTGTGAATTTATCTGGGAGCAGTTGATGTATGAAAGTCAGAGTTTTTATTGTGTGAAATGTTTAAATTAAAATGATTGAAAATTATTTACTGGTTTTTATGAAATTTTGCTAAGAATGAATCATTTTCTTTGGACGATTTCCAATATTGATGAAGGAACCAAAAATTTTTAACTTTTTTAACATTGGTGTTTACTTGAACGATTGAACTATGAAGATTCACAGAATAAATTATTGATTAACATTTCGAGTTCCTTGATATTTTGAGAAATTTTCTAAATTTTGTTATGAGATGGATTCTTTAGGAAATGAGACGATGCCAAGGGTGTAACATTTTTATTCACTTTTATTTTGTTTATTTGTAACAATTTGCAGAATTATGACAATTACACTTTTTGTCTCCTCTTTGTTTTTTTTAATACTTTTTTAGATTATCTATTTAAATGAATTATCCCTTAGTTGATTGACTTTTAATCGTAGCCAATTTTAACTAACAAAAATAAATCATAAACATTGTTAACCAATCATAAACATTGTCGACCAATTATGAACATTATTTCAAATGAAATGCTTAGCTTATCAGGGTTTATGACGAGGATCCCTTGTCCGGAGTTATCCCAGAAGCACGACTTCCTCTCGACCACCCAAGAAAAGATCCAAATCCTCCTAGGAATAGGTCCCAAAACATCGTCGAAAATGGAAATGCCGATCACTCATAAAGCAGCAACAAGCAAAATCCTCGTGCAACCTCCCGAAATCTCGCCCTCCTTGACTCGTTTTTATCCCTTATTACAAATCGCGGAAATTCTTTTCTGGATGAAACGACACAAATTGATTACCAAAAAATTCACTAATCCACGACAAAAAACCAATTAAAAGAAGCACATTTCATAAAACATAAATCATAAACATTGTTAACCCAATCATAAACATTTTCAACCCAATCATGAACATTATCAACCAATCATAAACATTGTCGACCAATCATGAACATTATTTCATTTCCCCTTCACTGGTGAATTTCAAAATAAATGAAATTCTTTAGCTTATCAGGGTTTATGACGAGGATCCCTTGTCCGGAGTTATCCCAGAAGCACGACTTCCTCTCGACCACCCAAGAAAAGATCCAAATGCTCCTAGGAATAGGTCCAAAACATCGTCGAAAATGGAAATGCCGATCACTCATAAAGCAGCAACAAGCAAAATCCTCGTGCAACCTCCTGAAATCTCGCCCTCCTTGACTCGTCTTCATCCCTTATTACAAATCGCGGAAATTCTTTTCTGGATGAAACGACCCTAATTTATTACCAAAAAATTCACTAATCCACGACAAAAAACGAATTAAAAGTAAATTCTCACCTTTTTAATCAAGATTTCCGCACTCAACAGCGATAATATAGAGATTTTTTATTGTGGCACTTTCATGACGTACAATCATGCCAAAGTGAACAAATGCAATAATGGCGGTCGGAGACGCCTAATTTTCAGAGATGAAGAAGAAGAAGAAGGGGAACAAGAATCGATACTCATCGACCCGGCCCAAATCGATCCAACATTCTCCACTCGATACTAAAATTCCCTATCATATCGACTGTACATAATTCCATGGAAGGCCACCATCATGACATATATATATATATATACATATATTCGTTAGAAGGGTTATGAGGGAAGTTAATGAGTTTGCATAGTTTCTCGGTTTTTTTTTGGCGTCACTTTCGCAATTTCAGGACAGACTGAGACAACTGTCCTCAAATGGACTTTAGGGATTACGGTTTTCCAACGTACCACTTATTGCTTTTTCTTTGTGTATTTTTTGATTATATTTATACAGGGTGTTTTTATCATTTTTTGCGCGTTGTGAATTTTTGACTTGTGGCCAACTATGTAAATATATTCATCTGTAAGGAAACGGATATACCCGTGGAATTGAATTAGATTAAATTATAAATTTTTGAGTGATACTATATGAATCTTCCGACACTTTATCAAGTTTTTGAAAAACCCAGTGACATTTTAGAAAATCGTTTGAATTGCACTAGTATATTCTTGTAGAAAAATAAAACTCTAACGTTGGGATATTCTTTGGTTTTTAAATTTCTATAATAATATTCAATTTTGTAATTGACTATCGAAATTCATTTAACTTTCAAATCTCTAAACTTGAACTCAGAATGCTCATTGCGACAATCTAAATGTTTAAAACTCTATTTGTTATCAATTATGGTTTTTTCAATTGAGAATTAGAGTAATATCATATAATTACTAATTTTTCATCTGTATCATTTCTAAAAATCTTGAAACAGTTATTTTTAATCGTAAGAACGATTAATTAGTACATTATTATCGTGAAAAACGTACAGACTTTGTATTCGGTGCCATTGAATCTTCATGAACATTTCGAAATTAAAGACAATGACGACGTACGAGCTGCATATTAACCCCTACAACCTTGGCGCACCGGATGTTCGGACTAATTGCGACTAAATCGGTCAAGTGGAAAGATAGCTTTACATATCACGCTGCCTCTTTTTGATTGAAAAACGAATGGTGTGGCGAGTATCTTTGCAATCTTGTTCTTTCCCACGGATTTTTAATTGAATATTCTTCTTTTTCTTGTCCGAGCGCTAACTACGTGAAGTTTTGAAATTTTTGATTTAGAAGAGCAACCGTTATTACCAAATTTTGAATATTTTTATTAGTAATTTTACATCTTGCACTTTCGACAAGTTTTTATTTTTTATTTACGTTTACGAAGCAGATCGTGAATTATGAATTTTTTATTTTATTTCTAATTTTTTCGGAAATTTTACTTATTGTATGGTTTTGAAAACTTTACTGTTTTCTTTGCATATATGTTTCTAATTTTATTTTTGTTGAATAATTTCAACTCATGAAATTAGTTGACATTGAACAGCTTCATTTACAGATGAACTATGAAAAAACTATATTTTTCCAAATAATGAGTTTAAACTTGACTGAAACTTTTTTTTTCACAAATTAGATATGCGTTGTGAGCAAAAACTTTTTTCAGCAATCTTTTTTTTTTTATTAAGTCATACTTTTATACTTATTTACAAATAAATTCTGCTATACAACTATAACTGTTTTCCAGAATTACTATACTTTAAAAAATGTGTTTCGGAGTCATGATCTCAATACCAATAATGCATAATTTTCGAACAATTTCTTTACCTAACACGAATAAAAATCGTTCCAACTGAACAAATTCTCTCTTACAATTAGAGCAAGAAAAAAATTGTATTAAATTTGACTCACGCTGAAGCGAAATTTTTACATTTGTTTTTCCCGCATTTTTCGAAATAGGTTGAATGCATTTGTGCAATTTTTATGTACTCGAAAACTTTTCGACCCAATAAAACGAGTTTCTCAATATTCTCTTTTTCCAACCCAAAGTCGTGATTTAAAATCGTTGTTTGCCCAATTACATCGATGCGTAATTATTGCAGAACAAAAGAATCACGGCGCGTTTATCGCGATATCACCTGTTCTTATCAGAAAAGTGTAATGTTTTGTTTTTTAGAGTTTTACTCGTGGAACCAATCGAACTGGCAAAAATGGATCATTCAAAGTGTATAAAAAATAACTGTTTCGGTGAAATTTGATTTATCAACATTGTTAAGGTTTTTAAATGGATGGAAAGTGATAAGAACTAATTATTGTTAGAAGATATGATATAAAATAATATAAATAATATTACATGCGAATTAAAAAATTCCAAAGAAGTAGAAGAAGTTATGAAAAGTGTTGACATAGATGATAAGGTATTAGTAAATTAACAAGTATATACATTAATGAATTATTTAGAAGCATTGAGTTAACCCTTTGAAGCATACATTTTTCAGATAATTATTTTTTCATGAAAATAGTCGCGTTAAGGGTTTTCGGGGTCGCTGATCCCGAATTTGATATCAGATTGTCGAAATTCAAAATGGCGGATCCGAGATGGCGGACAGAATCAGTTAAACTTATTCATATCAATATGAAAATAAGTATACACGGGTTTTCGGGGTCGCAGATTACGAATTTGATATCAAATTTCCGAAATTCAAAATGGCGGATCTAATATAGCAGAAACAATATATATGTTATAAATATCAGTACCAAATTTTTTGTCGTTAAAGAAAAGAAAATTTTTCCAAGTTGATAACAACAATATCTACCGCTCTCAGCCGAACCCGAAGACACGAACGAGGACGTAGCGGCTATCGTCTCCATTTTTTTTTTTTGGTATTTTTTTTTGATTTTTGAAATTTTTTTTTATTTTACCTTTTTTTCAAAATTTTCGCATGATTAGTCAAGTTTCTGAATTATTTATAACTTTTTTTCAACAAACATGATCTTCCGTGAATCTTGACCGTATTTCACTTCATTAGTGTAGAGTTACTACTTTAAGTGTGGTAGCTCGCAAAGCAATTTCTCGTTTTTGACAAACATAATGGTACGTCGCAAACGTTACACATCCATTCACTTCTTTTTTCATTGGCTTTTGTGCTGCACAAAGCACATCGTCTAAAATGTCCACCATAGACCGGCATGTGAGACGATTGAGAACGTCTCTTTTCAAGAGGCACTTGAGATTTGTGGTGGCCGACTACTGTAGACTGGCGTTTCCTTCCTTTTTTTGGGTATATTTTGTCCAACGATTTCATGTACTATGCGCAATCTGAAATTCTTTAGCGATAAAGAAGCAGTTCCATGGTCTCTGACTGAATATATGATGAAGGCATTAGTCAACGACAGATCGACAAAATGCCAGAATATCCTGAGCCACCATTTTTTTGATTTTCGATCAATCTTATATGTTGATAGCAAACGATCAGCATTGTCAACATAACCCATGTGCTTGTTATAGTCAGAACATACTACTGGACAGCTTACTTCTATTAGAGATCCATCTTTTTGTCTTCGATTGACGGAAGTGACATCGCGTGGATCGTGATAGTTAGATAGAAAGTACTCAGCTTTCTTGTCCATCCATTTGATCCAACGAATGCCAGTGTTTGAAGTTTGGAATTCATGTTGTCCATGTTTCATTTTCTTGTCAAGTATTGTGCCTTTAGGTAATCTTGCACGGTTCGAACGCACTGTACCACATGCGAAAATCTGGTCTTTTTTTAATGAAATCATGAGGTCAACGCCAGTAAAAAAGTTATCAAAATACACATGGTGATTTCCACCAACAAGCTCGCGTGTAAGCTCCTTTACAACTCTTGCACCCAATTGTTTTTCAGAATTTTCTGTCTTGCCGGTGTAAACTTGAAATTCGCATACATAGCTTGATTCGTCTGCACGTACCCAACACTTATACCCTCGCTTGATTGGTTTTGCCGGCATGTACTGTTTTGAACTACTTCGACCCTTGAATTTGATCATGGACTCGTCTATAGACTGATATTTGCTTGGTTTTCAAGTTTCACCAAGTCTTGTCGATAGGGGTCGCAACTTATAGAGTTTATCATAATTTGGCTCACCTTTCTTTGGTTCTTTACTATTATCCGCAATGTGTAAATTATTCAAAATGATACCAAAACGATTGACCGTCATCAGTGGACTTATAAATGAATCGTTTAGTTTCGGATCTGTTGACCAGTAATCACGGTACGAAGGGGACTTTTTCACTCCCATCAAAATATTGATAGCAATAAAAGTAGTTAATTCATCTTTTGTGATGAATTCGCCATTTTTTTTTGTTGAATATACAGATTAGTTTGTTGAACGATACAATCCAACAAGTCATCAGGGAAAAGACGGAAAAAAATTTCAGATGGAGATGTAGCACTGTCGAGAATATTTGGCCCATAATCTTTCGTAAATGGTAAATCCCATTTTTTTTCCCCTCGACTAATCCACACTTCTTCTACTGAATGTTCTGCTTCATTTTCCTATTTAGAAAAGTCATCATCAGAATCATTTTGTAGTACACTTGTGCCTTTGTTTGTAAAATTTTCATCATCCGATGAATCACAAAGTCCATCAGCAGATTCCGCATCACTTGGAAGTTCCGTTAGTTCGACTCTTTCCGGCATTTGAGAAAAAAAAAATAACATTTTGCGATATGAATTTTCCAAAGATTACCAGTTTCTGATGTTCCACGTCTTGCGTCCGCGTTTGGCATCAGCATGAATGGAATGGAAGCTCCAACGTAGAGGTAAGCATTGGACGTATTTCAGGAAAACTCGATACTCAACAACTAAATGTTTTCAAACTGGTTTTACGCTTCTGTCTGAAAATCTGACCATAAATCACATCGCTCGACCCATCAACGTGAAAGAATCGGTGAACACGGCTTATCGGATAAATAAGCCTAGACAAGAATTCCAGACAAATTCTTGAAGTCACGCTATCATTATCGTATCTGCCTAATGATGCTTTTTAGACCGGATGATCATGTCAAAGCTTATTAACAATGCTGCGATGGGTGGGCCCTTTCTTTTTTTTTTCATTCGGGCACAAAGCAGAATATTTATGCTTAGAACTTTCGAAGATTCAGCAGAAAATACATAATATTATATAAATTATAACTTTTATGTAGAGCATTATATAACATAATATAAAATGAATAAAAAAAAAATTCCAAAAATAAAAAAAATACCAAAAAAAAAAAAATGGAAACGATAGCCGCTACGTCCTTGTTCGTGTCTCCGGGTTCGGCTGAGAGCGGTACTTATTGTTGTCATCAACTTGGAAAAATTTTTTTTCTGGAACAACAAAAAATTTGGTACCAATACTTGTAACATAGTTATTGTGTCCATTATATTGAATCCGTCATTTTGAATTTCGAAATTCTGGTATTAAAATCGTAATCAGCGACCCTGTAAACCCCTGTATACCAATTTTCATACAGATATGAATACGTTTAACTAATTCGGTCCGTCATATTGGATCCGCCATTTTGAGTTTTGAAAATCTATCACAAATTCTAAATCAGCGACATTGAAAACATGTAATAATAAATTATCAAATTGATCCGTTGAAAACTTTTCAAGATAATGAATTTTCTTTGCAAAAAGTGACTTTTTTCACTATTTGTTTATTGATATTGACAAATTAATGAACAACATTAGATAACAAAGTCAAAATATTCAAGGCTCAACATGTAAATATGGTAAATTTAAATTTAAAATCATAAAAGTCGAGTCACAAGCACTTGAAAACTGAAAAAAATGGTAGTATTCTAGGTGGGATATACGTCTTCCCACCATTCTGCAAAGGGTTAAAGTATTATGAGTAAAACATTTTTTTTTTTATTAATTGAAATACCCGTTAAGGATAATGAAAAAAATAAATAAATTTATTTTTTTGTCATGCATCCCTACTACTATTAGTTTTCAAAAATTGACAAAATCTTGGCAACTTTTGAATATTTCGAAGTAATATACTACTTGTCAATAATCAAAAAATGGGAAAAAAGGCTCTTTCCATTTTCACTTGAAATATCACTTAGACTCCAAAAAATCGCAGAATTTTTTAAGGGAATTTTTTAAAAATCTTATAAGGGATCGGATTTTCAGAAGGTTCGAAATTTCCATTCTTTTCCCAAAAATCATAACTTGGTGTTGTTTCTTAACAAGTTTCAAAAAAAAAATCAAGGGAAGAGAAATTGATGCTGTTTTAAAATTATGTGATTAAAAATTTTCTTTTCTTATGAAAATCTAAATTGCTAGAAAATCTTTTACGAAAAATGAAGCTAAGAACTGTTTCTGTTTTAGCAGATGCTTGCCTGAAAAGTGAAAAAAAAAGTTAACGATCAGATATTTCCTGGTCGAGATATTGAATAATAAAGAAAAATTAGCAAGTGGCAACTAAGGAGAATCAAATATATTATAAAATATTTCATAAATTTTAAATAAATAACTTTCTTAATTAATCGAAAAATACTGTACATGATAAAGTATACGAAGTATATATATATATATATATAATATTTTAACATAGTGATAACTAATTATTGAATAAATAACTGCATTGAGTAATAATTTATTATACATACGTTGATAATAATAGTATTATCTAATAGATAATAATGTCTTAATAAGGTGCTGATGATGGTCACTCACAAGTGATCGAAACGTTGACACAGAAAAAAAAGTGACTGGAAAAGCGAGAAAAAAGAAGAAATTATATTTATATTATAATCTGCCATAATATATCATTATAATAATATACAAAGAAGGAAGTGATTGGTGTTGCTCATCTTATTTATTTGAATTATTTAATTACATAAATTGATTACTCCTATTATGTTAATTTTATATAAATTACATCAATTCATATAATGAAATGTAATAATAAATTTTGTCATTCTAGATAAAAATATTACCTATAATCAATTATAAATTTGTGATAGTTACTCTTTCGATTTGAATTGAAAAAAAAAAACTACTAATTATTAGTAGAATTTCACTAGTTGAAAATGTTAAAAGGGAGCAACTAAAGTTTTAGTAAATCTAATTGAATTAGTGATATAGCTTACAGATGAAATTAGTAATATATGAAGAAAAAACTGAGGAAACAACTGAATAACTATCTTTCAACTTTAGCATAAATCCACTACTACAGTAAGCAGGTTTTTACCGTTAGTCTTATTGACTTGGTAAAGTCAACATTTGCTAGTATTTTAGTGAATACTTATTGTTCACAGTAATAAATATGTACACTGCAATTATTCATTATAATAATAGCATTCAAATGCTATTAATTCATTATTGTTTAGTAGTGAAAAAATCAAACAAATTAAAAGACATATTTAGAAATTTGTTAAAATATTTATTCCTTGAAACATCAAGCTATCAACAATGTTTTTTACTTGAACTTTTTTTACAACTAGATACATATAATATATAATTCAGAAGCATTTAACTATTTTCTTCAAGTCAATTTGTGGAATTCTAATTTATGTATCGATCTCTGACTATATCTGGCCTACTAATTGAACTAGTAAAAAATGTACTAATTCGAACTGAGAGAGTACCCCTCTGTAAAATTCGGATAACCACCCTCATTCACAATCTATCGCTTCTCCCACTCGTAGCATAATATACTATTAAGCCTAAAATGTCGTGGCAGAAAATCTATCAAATCCACTGAACGTCAAATGACGTTTTCAAATTCATGCTCAGGCGACAATTACAGCAGTTATTCGAAATTCGAGCTATAATGACGATTTCGATTTTTCGAGGAATGATAACTCAAAATGTTCATTTTTGAAAAAATTCTTATATACACCATTTTAAAGCTGTTTGACTGCTCTTTCAAATGACGGTTTCAAATTCATGCTCAGGCAACGATTACAGCAATTATTCGAAATTTAAGCTACTATGACCTTTTTGGAAGTAGCTTGAATTTCGAATAACTGCTGTAATTGTCGCCTGAGCATGAATTTTGAAACGTCATTTGAAAGAGCAGCCAAACAGCCTTAAAATGGTGTATAAAAGAATTTTTCCAAAAATGAACATTTTGAGTTATCATCCTTTGAAAAATCAAAAACGTCATAGCAGCTTGAATTTCGAATAACTTTTGCAATTGTCGCCTGAGCATGAATTTGTAAACGTCATTTGAAAGAGCAGTCAAACAGCTTTTCCCCGAACTCATACGTCTGAATCCTTGCCATCGTTGGGCCATTTGGTCTGAGAAGAAGCATCCATCTGGATATTTTCGTGCCCGCTAAAGAAATTGGCGACGCAACTGGTCCTTCGATTTATCGGGGCGAAGAAGCCTGACTCTATAGCTGCTGATCGCCAACGGGAGCTCTCGGGAGATGGAAAAACGGAGGTGCACTTGGGGGATTCCCGGTTTCTAACGAGACGCGGGATCTCGAGACTTTGCGAATCAAGCCGGAATGTAATCGCGCGCGATGTACCCGCCGTACCGTGAAAAGAAAAATCCACGAGAGGGGAAAAAAGCAACCGGATAAGTGAGTGACAATTTCGTTTGCATCACTGGAGATGACCGGGAAGTTTTTTTCGTTTTGAGAATATTTTCGGCGAGGGGCATAGGAATAGAGGGGTTTCGGGAGTTTCAACCCTTTCTCGAAGTGAAGAAAAATTTGTTCGTCATTTAATTCCCTAGTAATTTGGGTTTTTATAAAGTTTGTTTAAAACTCCTTATAAAATTTAGGTATTTTTTATAAAGACACTTTATAAAAAGAGCAACGTTTCATGAAGTTTTTATAAAATGACGACATTTTTATGAAGTTGATTTTGAAACTACTTGATGAAGATTCTGTCTTTTTAGAAAGATTTTACAACGTGACTTTATAAAAAAAGCGGAATTTTATGAAAAAATACAGAAATTTTATATGCAGTTTTATAAAAACTTCATCAAAATTCAAATTACTAGGGATTTAAGAAAAATTCGTTATTTTCATGACGAATGATGAAAATTCAAATAAAAAAATGCACAAATAAATAGAATAATGATAATAAAAATAAAGTAGTAAAACTGACTGATTCTTTTATTCATTTTTTTTATAATCAGGTGTAAAAAAAGGTTTACAGAATATACAAAATATTCCTACAAAAAACCAAAGCTCTTGAAAGATGGCCTGATGTACATTTACAAAAATATGCAAAAACTTAGTTGAAATCCCACAAATAATATTGATTGAAGTACAAATAATCCTAATTCCTGATACTCCTATAAAATAACGATAGTTTGAAATGAAAATCATTGAACATTTATAAAATATAGAGGACTTGAAAAATTAGTTTCATGTGAGTCCTTAAAGTTGAACTGAAATCAGGATTAATCAATTTATTAAATGGAAAATAACAATAACTTTGGCTTCAAAAATTTTATTTTTGAACAGAATTCTTTCATTTAATTTTTGGCCAGGAAAATGTAGAAAGTAAGAAATAGATAAATTGTTTTAACCCAGTATGAAATAAAGAAAAATTTGAATCTGTACAAATGCTAAAAACTGAAAAAAAATCTGAATATCAGAGCATTGGATTCGAGCAAATAGCATAGAAAGAAAAAATATGAAAATAAAAAAAAATCTTTTGGAATATATGAGCATAGAAGAAATGCAAAAGTAATGGAAATCAATGGAAGTTATTTTTCCGAAAAATAAAAAAAAATACTTAAAATATTTAAATCTTTGAGTTTTAGATCATAAAATTCCAAAAAACGTATATGTAGAGAGATATATGGAAATACGAGAAACCATAGACTAGATCTATAGAAAATGAAATCTTTGAAAAACTAAAAACCACGAAGAGACAAAAAACTTATAAATTACTCAAATTCTATGTAGTTTTGATTTTTCCAGAAATCTATGAAAATTTAAAAAATATGTAGGTATATTGAAATTCAAATTCTTGAGCATGGAATTATAAAAATCCAAGTACATCAATAGCAATCTATAGAAATACTAGATACGTAAGAAAACACTAGAAAACGTTACAAAATCTTAGAAAAACTAAAAATTACGAAATGACAAGAAACTTATAAAATTCTGTAACTATGTACATTGTTGTGATTTCTCTAGGAACCTAGAAAAAAAATTTTTAAATACTTCGGAATTTGAATTCTTGAGCCCAGAATTATAAAAATCTAAGTAAAAAGACTAGAAAATCTAAAAACACATTGTAATATCTCTCAAAATTTTATAAGTACTGAAAATTGCGAAAATTAGAAAAAATTGAATATTAGATAAAAACGAAGCTCATAAATTTTTTAAAACATTTTATCATACTATAAATCATAGATTATATATTCTCAAAATAGTTAAAGAAATACTTATGTAGAAATACCGGAAAATTCATGAAATCGTGAAAATATTTTAAAATATGTGAGAAAAACAAAAACAAAAAAAACTGCTAGAATTTTGTATAAAAGGTATTGTTTTTTGATAAAAAAATCTATATACTGAAAATCTCTGCGATTTCAGTACTACATATAGCATCTAATTCTATAAATCAATAAAAACACAAGAAAATATTGCAAAACTTTCTAAATGAAATAGTACGGTTGAAGAATTCTAGAAATCTATAGAATACTTAAAATCTGTGCAGGTGTAAATTCTTCCAGAATCTATTAAAATATTCAAAATTTTTAGAACTTTTGGATTCCTGGTGTATCGAATTTTCAAAAGTTGTAAAGAAATTAATAATAATATGAGAAAATTCTTTGAGTCGTAAAAATACTGATAGAGTGTAAAAAGTACTAAAATTATTATTAAAAAATTTCTACATCTTGAATGACATGTATATGCAAAAATTGAATTGTATTATATTTAATCCGTATATGAAAAATGTCCGACTCTGACTCCAAATATTGAATAACTTTTTAATCCTGACATTCATAAAATTGAAAAATGATAATTTCGTAAACAGATTGGCAAAGATAAAAAATTATGAAATCCGAAAGTGAATGATATTTTTTCAAACTAATTTTTTTATTCTTGGAAAAACTATATTCCCAATCCAGTGCTTAAAATATTTTGCAAACTTATCTTGATGTATATTCGAAGGAAAAAGAAATAATGTATGATTTTTCGAATTTCCTAAAAACAATGGGTTTCGCGGTTTCGCGAAATAAGTTACTTTAGAAATACTCCGAAAATTCCTGTATTCAAAGCATTCTACTTAAGATCATATAATAAAGCAATTTTTCTCCGTGAATATTTTCCGAATTTTCCGACATTTTCATTGATCTATTTTCTCGAAAGCTCTGCCAGCAACCTGAAACCTTCTAAATCTTTTCTCCTTTCTGACAGGCATTGTTTTTGGAAAGTCCTGGGTACAATTAGAAAGGTACGATGTTTCCCGAAAATTTGCGTTGCAAATACTGGCATTTGCATGAGGGAAATTCAATCGCGCGTTGTAACAATAAGTTCGCGAAGTTGATGAATTTATGAGGAACGCGTACCGCGTGTAGTTTGGCCGGAATTTAGGTGGTATAACGCGAAGATTTTCTTCAAAATAAACATGTTTTCTTTGGTGCAAGCTTTTACGAAAGAAAGCTGCATCAATCTTGACTTAAAAATGCAAGGGAAAAATTGCGCCGGGGCGCCTAATTTGGCGAAAAATTTTCCGCCTTATTCGAGTTTCAGCCTGGAGATTTTTCTTTTCATTTTCTTTTTTACAGTGTTATGTGTAAGAGATGGATGAATGCAATGTGTTTTCATGTGATTCACGTATTATGTGTCTTAAACCGATTTTTTTGTAAGCAATGTTGTTCGTAGACAGCTTGGTTCTATGAAACGACATTTAGAGGTAAAAATGAATTTCGAATCGTTAATTGAAGTCAGAAAAGGCTTATTCTAATTAATTAATTTTATTGTTTCTATTAGTATAGATTTTGTATCGAGACTGTATGTCTCGATACTAAGTATAATTACCCTCATTCCTCGCATATTGATTTTTTTTTAAATTTATTTATAATTTTTTTTTTGAGCGATGATAAAATCACCTCGTGTTTGTGCGCCCACGTGCGAAATTGTTGTTGGGGAACGTTCGTTGTACCGCACATGCATTGGCAGCCTGCCATTTTCTTTCATACCAAGAAAGTACCGACTTGTGTACCCACTAAACCTGCAACTCGTGGTTGAAGATCGCATCTCGTCCACACAATCGTTATATTTTTCTCTTTTTTCCCCTTTTCTCGCCCTTATCATCTTTCTCGTGACAACCACTGAATACAGCATTACGAGCTTTCTAGGGGACACACAGATTTAGATATAAGTCTTGGAAAATATGTATGCGATTTTTCACATAGCTTTTTTGAGTAGGAAAACTGCAGATTCATCAGATTTTGGAAATTTATAATTCATTTTCAATTATTACAGTTTATATGGGTGTATCATTAAAAGTTTTGAGTATCTTTGGGTGTTTGAATATTATCCAAGTTAATAAATAAATAAATAGAAAATCTTCAAAATGCTCCGTCCAAACAGTATTATTCATTCAATGTCAAAAAATGATCACTCGGAGCCAATTCTTCAGTCAACGAATTTTATTCACTTAAGGTAAACCGATCAATATTCCGACCTTACATGAGGTCCTCTTCAGGATCAATCATATCTAATATTGATATTGCTGAGTTTTTCGTTTTGGATGAATTTTTTTATTGAATACAAAATTTCAGTTTGTGTATTAAATTTTTAACATTTAAATTAAAAAAAATTGTACCTCAAAACTTTTAAGGCTCGTGAAATTGGCTAAAAAATTCAAAAATTTGTCTGAGTGAACTTTCGATAGAATACTATTGAATTATTCATCATTATCATAACGGGCCAAAAAATACTGTAATTAAAAAAATTTCGAATAAATACATGATAAAATTGAGAAACTTGTATCATGAAATTTCGAATCAAATATCTTAAATTTAAAAATTTTACTCCTTAAAGATTAATTTTAATAGAGAAACGAAATGAATTTAGAAACTGAATTTTGACATATGCGATTTGCTCCAAATCAAATCTGAAATCCAATTGTGAGTTTTTTTTGAGAGCCCGGTTATAAGGACTTTACAATATAAGGAAGAAAATTTGACGAAAAAAATATTCTTGAGAATAAAATTAATGAATGCAAATTTTTGAAAATCCTGGAACGAATGTAATAAGTTGGCAAAGCTATTTTCAAGTTTTTTGATATATATATATATATATATATATATATATATATGAGGAAAAAGTCTGTTTATTTTCAAGAAATTGAAAAACAGCGAAATAATATGCAGATTCCTAATTGCAAAAATTTGTTCGTTCATACGAAAATTTAAACTTCCAAATATTTGAAGAAACTCTATCATTGAATTCCAAATCATATATAAATATATATAAATCATGTATAAATCTCATATAAAATATATAAATCATATATAAATATTTATGAAATATAATAAATATGTATACAAAATATGAAAATGTATTAAATATATATAAAATATAAAAATGTGTTGTATATATATAGAAATATATATAAATAAAGAGCAATCGAATTCGTTATGTCTAAATTATTGAATATTGATATCATTCAGTATTTACCAAATTGAAAGATTCTTCAACATATTTTTACAATAATCTACATAGTAAAAAAAAAATATTTTCCAATTAAAGAAAAAGTCTTAAAATTTTTCATGTTTGAAATTACCCAAGAAAATTTTCAAGATCAAATTTTCACGAAAATAACTGACTACTTGCAAAAAAAATTGCCTAAATTGATTTTTATCTGAAAATAAGTTTTTATTCTTGTGAATCGTTCAACATTTTTTAAAGTAATAAATACTGTGCTGTAACACATGATGACGAATTTAGAAAATTAATAAACTAAAGTAATTTGTCTAAAAACATTGATCGCGAATTTTCAATGATTTTTATGTATCATCGTAAAAGCTTGATTTGTTTCTCTCAGTTCTAAAAAATTTTATTTGAATCTGAGATATTATGAAATTTCCCAGACGTTGAAATACGTAAATCAATTTTTTCCTCATCTTTCAATACAAACTTTTATAGTTTGCTTTGGCAAATATTCAAATTTCGTTTATTTTTTACGAACAAATTTGTTTATGGCATATATGGATCTCTAGAATATTGAAAGTTCTAGAAGATAAAACAAAAAAATTATTTTCAGTTGCTTTTTTTGTACAGTAAAATTTATTCAGCGAGCTCTCTCAGAATAAGTTAGTTTTTTACTAATTGAATTAGTAGATCAGAGATAGTCAGAGATCTACTAATAAATTAATAGAATTCCACAAGTTGACTAAAAAAAAGTTGAATTCTGCTTCATTATATAATGTATGTACCATATCTAGTAGTAAAAAAAGTTCGTGTAAAAAACATAGTTAAAAGCTTGATGTTTCAAGGAATAAATATTCTAATAAATGTCTAAATATGTCTATTAGTATAAATTGATTTTTTACTTCTAAACAATAATGAATTAGTAGCATTTGAATGCTATTTAGATAATCAATAATTGCAGTGGTAACTATTTATAATTATAAACAGTAACTATTTACTAGAGTACTAGTAAAAATTGACTTTTTCATTAGTTGAACACTTATGCACTAATAAGACTAATAGTCAAAACCTACTTACTGTAGTGGATTCATGCTAAAGTTTAAAGATAATTATTCACTTTTTTCTTCAGTCAAATATTACTAATTATATCACTTATTCAATCAGTAATTTTTAGTAAATCTTAAGTTGCTCCCTTTTCACATTTTCAATTAGTGAAATTTTACTATTAATCAGTAGTTTTTTACCAATTTAAATTGAGAGAGAGAGCTCTTATAAAAAATTGTTCTCCTACATTGTAACATAAACTCAATCCTCCACTAATTCGCGGTAAAACGAGATGTCGTCGGCGATATTTAAGAATACCTCTCGCGATTTCGTGAAAGACGAGTTCCGACACTGAGGATCGTAAAATTTTGAATCTCAAAGTTGCGGCGTCAATGCGAGATTACGAGAAAAGTTTATCCCGACTTTCGTAGAGTATACCGTTTTCTGCAATCTATGAACCATATAAGAAAATGGAGGGCGATGAAACTTAGTTTGCCTTTAAGCCGCGACTACACGCTTTAATCGTAGTCGCGCAATTTGCACAAATTCTCGACGAACGAGCATTCGCCTCGTTATCTTCGATCCCAAAAGCGACTGACATCGATTGGACAAGAGGCAACATTTTTTTCTGACCAGGTTTTTTTTTCTGTTTCAGGTAAGACGGACTCAAAGATTGAACACTTCGAAACTTGGTTCGTAATGAAACAATTTTTTTTTACTAAAGTTCATGTTCGCCGAAATGACAGTGTATAGTGATAAGTTATTTAAATTGATATCGTATTCTTGAAGAATATAATGAAGTAGGCAAGCTTATATATTGACAAACTGAAAAGCTTTAATAATTAATTGGAGATAAATTAGTTTGAATTTAATCTATTTATTTATTTTTATCTATAATTTACTACACAGAGTAGGAGTTTGAAAGGAAGACAAGAAATAAAAAGAAGTATATTATTGCTTGTAGGAATGGATTTAAAAGAAAAAATTAAAAGATGGATATCAGTAAAATTTGTGATTTCGAAAATATTTTTCTGGGACTTTTAAGTTGTTGCAGCAAGAATTTGCTTTACTCGAATGATGAACATAATTTGCTGTTAGCTTCTAAGTAAGAAATTTGATATGATGAAACAATTCTTCTCTTCTAATTATAACTATATAGAATGCAGTTAATTCTAACAATTGACACGAATTTGAAAACTCTTCAGCCAAAAATATCAAGATTACTTATATCTTAAGTAATTACAAAATGTTCTTTTTTTTTTTTTTTTGAATCTATAAGTACAACTATTTTTATATTTGTTTTTCCGTCAATTTTTTAAATGCTATTCTACTAGTAAATTTGATAAGAAAATCTACATCAAAAATTTGTAAATTTAAAACACTAGATAGTTAGAGTAACAAAAATTTCTATGTTTATCAAAAAAAATTTATAAATATGCAGTTAATTTGGTGATTTGATGCAGAAGTTTTTAATTTTCAAAATTTCATACTGAATATATTAGAACCACAAATTGTTGTCATCTTGTAATTTTTATTTCTTATGAATAAATCTCTACCTCTATAATTATTTTTCATTTTATTAAATAACTTATTCAATACAAAAATTAGAATACAAAATAAGTAAGATTTAAAATTCAAAATAATTGTTAATTATAAGTCTGTCGCAGTGAGATGTATGTTTTTATTTATATAAAAACCAAGATCTTGATTTTTTGATTCAAATATAAATTATAAAGTATATTATTGCATTTTTCATGTATCATTAAAAATTCGATATTTCTTAACTATTTACACTATTCGTATTCGATGTTATTTCAAAAATTCAAAAATTTTTGAAAATATTTTATTCACAATTATAGCTCTTCAAAAATTCATAATTTTGCAGTAAATAATAATAACCGATAAATCGATAGATTTTTTATATAAATTTTAATTGTGCATCCGATAGAGTATCGTAAAATTCTCATTTTCGATTTAAAAAAAATGACCAGTATATGATTTTTCAGAAAAATTCTGTTGTAATTTTCAATAATCATATTCAGCATAGTAAAAAATTCATTAATTCAAGATTTGAATGAGGAGGAGCGAAATTCTGTATATTCTGATTAGATAATTCAAGAATTTGAAAAAATAGAGTCTATTGATTTGAAAATCATGTTATTTTGAAAGTCTTGCGAAAATCCAAAATTTCTGATTCAAAATATAATCATGTTCAAAAACTTACTATACTTGAATGAGTTCCGATTCGTCCACCGAATCAATGAACTACTCAAAATATTTTAATGAATAATTCAGTTGATTTAAGTGATGTTAAAATTATTCCATTATTAAAAAAAAAATATTTTAACAGTTTACAATTCTTAGATATTAATTTTCTAAACATATTTATTACATATACAAAAAGAAACCAACTGTAACACAATAACTTTAAACATTTTTTGTTCGAGAAAACATCATTAAATGTATTCAAAAAATCCAAAATTGCGCCTTAGTCTCCCCCAGGTCAAAAATGTGTTTCAAATTAACAAATCTCAACTTCAACCTAAACCAGTTCGCATTTTTTTATTGAAAAAAATTCAACAAATTTTAATTATTAATATACAACGAAGTCATTCGTGTCTATGTAATAGTCTCCCGAACGTTAAATATCTCAAGTGAAAAAAATCACTGATTTTATTCAATTCTGAAAATCTTATTTTTCTCCGGTGTAATGGAAAAGCTTTCATTAACTTTGTTCCAACTGCAGGAGGGAATTTTCGTAACTTGAAAAAAAGCTTTTTTGCTAAGCAGTTACGTGCTTTGGGAATGTCTTCTGCCACTAAGCTTTCACGGTTTTATTTTGCTCTCCCGTAACGCTTACTTTTCTCGTACGGAATCCTCAGGGATTTCAAGCGTACGCGTTTCACTAAGATATTGGAATTTCGGGAAATCCTTTCTTTTTCTTGGCTCTTTTGTAAGTTTTTTTTGTTATGTCACGTGAGAAAACCTACTCATTTTCGACTCGTTTTGGCATAGTGATTCAATTAAATTTATTTTATGTTTGTCATTTAATTTTTTTTTCGTAATTTTTGATGATATGATGAAGTTTTTCATAAATAGTGAATAAATTTAACCTGTATCTCCGAATAAGTAGTAATAAATAAAAAGGTGTCCAATAAGTATAAGATAACATAAAGATACATATAATATTTTTCTGTAGCAAAATTCACTTCAGCAATCTGTGAATGAAAAACTTTGCCCTAAATCTACTTTGAGCAGCGTGAGTTCATGTCCGCCGATCGATACGATAACAACCTTTAATATCGAAACTCCCCCACACCTAAAATACCGGATTTAAGGCCGCTTCGAGATAAGTTTCCTCCTTCGAACGGTCTCGGTCGTAAAGGGCTTATGTATATACAATGTAGAGAATATTATCATACAGAGAGCGAGTGCTACTTTCTCTCCCGAAAAAAAAATTCGATGATATCACACCAGAAAACAATTCCTGACTTTCAAGTGTCAGATTTTCACATACACCAGCTTTTTCTTGTAATAATACATTGAAAAACAATATTTTGAGATATTATTTTAAGCTTTTTTGTACTGTGAATGTTAAATATCTCACGGAATTTAAATGGCCGTTTTTTTCGTGTAGTTCAGTACTCACGGGTCTCGATAGGGCACGCAAAAAAAAACGTCCAATGATTAGGAGAGACTCGGTTCCCAAGCAGTCCCCACTATGCAGGTACGAGTGTACGTTTAGCCCCCAGGTCGCCATTTTGTCTTTTCTGCTTTGTTTCAGAGTACAGGAATTGTCTCTTCTCTTCAACTTTCGGGAAATTGTAATTTTTCTGACAATATTATATGCATAGACAATTTTCGCAGTATCGACATTCAGGCATGAAAAAACGTTTGATCGCCCTGGAGAAAAGGTTGTGATATTTTTATTCACTTCCATTTTGTTTATTTGTTACAATTCGCAGAATTATGACAATTACACTTTTTATCTCCTTTTTTTTATACTTTTGAGATGATCGATTTAAACGAATTCTCCTTTACTTGGTTGACTTTTTTATCATAGCCGATTTTAACTAACAAAAATAAATCATAAACATCGTAAATCAACAATAAACATTTTCAACCGAATCATAAACATTGTTGACCCAATCATGAAATTAATCAACCAATTACAAAAATTGTCAAGCAACCATGAACGTTATTTCTTTTTCCCTTCATTGATAATTTCAAAATAAATGAAATCCTTATCTTATCAAAGTTTATGACGAGGATTCGTTGACCGGAGTTATCCCAAAAGAACGACTTCCTCTCGACCAACCCAATAAAAGACTCAAATCCTCCCAGGAACAGGCCCAAAACAGCGTCAAAAATGTAAATGGCGACCACTTACAAAACAGCAACAAGCCAAATCCTCGTGCAACCTCCCGAAATCTCGCACTCCTGGACTCGTTTTTATCCCTTACGAATCGCCGAAATACTTTTCTTTTTCAATAAGGCCTCCGCACTCAATATCGATAATATAAAGACTTTTTATTGTAACACTTCTGTGACATACAATACCACCAAAGTGATCAAATGCAGTAATGGCGGTCGGAGACGCCTAATTTTTCGGAGATGAAGAAGAACAAGAAGAAGGGGAACAAGAATCGATACCCATCGATCCGGCCCATATCAATCCAATACTCTCCACTCGATATCAAAATTCCCTATTATATCGACTGTACATAATTCCATGGAAAGCTACCATCAAGACATATAAACATACATCCGTTACAAGGTTCGTCCGCACAATAATAGCATCGGTGAATAATGTTTTTCCATTTGTTCACTGTCTTTTTTTTTCTTGCCTCGTCTTTCATTGGGGAAAATGATGAAACGTCGGCTTTAGCTTTTCGCTAAAAGTATCCTTGTCTTTAAGAGAATCTAACAGCCTTTTCAAGCCCTCCATCTTCTGCCATCTTCCCCAGGACGTCGAGAAAAGCAACTACAGGCTTCTCTCGGGTTTTCTCAATCTACAGCTCTTCAAGCGTCCCTGCCGTTTTCGCTCGCAGTGACAATCAGTAACAACGCCCGGAGCTAGAACTCGAATTTTCTACCTCTTTCCTTTTACTTTTCCCAGCCTCTTCGCCAACCCCCTTCTTTCATTACCTACCCTGCCATCCTACCATACCTTTTTTTCACCTTTCCTTCCGAGTTTGCTCGACAACAGACGCTGTTCTTTTACGACCCTGTGAGAAATCTTATAAGAAAACGTAACTACTCTTCAAAGATAGCTGTTTTTCTCGGTTTATTGACGAAATGGACTCGGCACATTTTTGATAATTTTGCGAAATCAGCGAGGAAGGTCAGGGAAAATATCAAAGACCCGATTTCAAGAGAGAAGAAAAATGTGGAGATCTTTTAGAATCAGATTTAATATCGATGGAAATTATTTGGAGAGTTAGAAATCTTTGAAGAATTTATTCTTAAAATGATTTATAACAATTTTAAAAAGGTTGAGTAACAGTTGAGCAAAAGAAAATTTTGCGACTAGTAGAAGATGGAGAAGGTTCTACAAGTGGAGTTTTCCGCACGAGCGTAGCGAGTTATGAAAAAGTGTCAACTTAGAGAAACATAATTTAATACATATAAAAACTGAATTTAGGTTATATAGATTCTTCCATGATTATCTAGCGATTAGTTAATTAATACCTGAAGTCCTGAATGAAAATTAAATATTTTTTTTAGTTTTTAGTTTTTGTTTTGCTAAGATAGTATTAACTTAGCGGAACATAGATAAGAAAAAAAAATAAATAAACAACTTCATCTCTTACATGATTAATTAGCGATGAATTAATTGTATACCTTAAGTGCCGAAAAAAGTGTTTCGTTTGTTTAATTTTGGTTTTGTGAAAATCGTAAAAATTATTCTGACACGTTTGAAATTTTGTAAATAGTTAACTATCTTTAACGGAATTTTGGATAATTATAAATTTTTCATGATCAATTATCAAAAGATTTGATAATCAATATAATTTATCGAATATAATTATTTAATTAAATAATCAGATTAATATTATTTTGATTTTTGATTTGCTAAGAGATGAACTTCGTAAAAATAGTTTGAAAGTAAAATTGAATCAAGTATAACTTTTTTTGTTACAGTATGATTGTTAATTAATTAATTACATAAACTGAGCGTTAAATAGAGATCGAATCATAGTTTGAAAAATTTTCCTTTTGCTAAAATGATATCGATTTAGCGGAACTTAATTAAAAGTGAATTTTTCTTTTCTACTTTTTTTTCAGTAAATCATGTTGTATAATTATAATACAGTACAGTTCATCAAAATTAATAATCGCTCAAGTATTTCACTTTGTTGATATGTATGCTCTGTAAAAATAAAAAGTAGAATTTTTCTCAAGTTGTCGATATTACAAGTATTCAAAAAATTTTACTACAACCCTAAACTTTTTTAAAGAAATTCATCTATATTGCTTTCACCAACTTGTTTGTTTATTTGAACCTAAATATATCAGGAAAACTTTCGATATTCAATATCTTTAGAGACGTTTGAAGGTTTGAAAATTGTTTATAAATATCGATTCACTTGAAAAAAATGTTTATAAAAACTAAAAATTCTAGATATTTCAATCACTGAATAAAGAAAAATGGACATCATAAAAAAGTACAAAGTTATTGAAGTTGAAGAGTATGATTGTTTAAGTAATTTTCAGAAAATAGTTAATTTAGTAAAATAAGTAAATTTTGAGAAATAAAACTGTAAAGCTATTACATGAATTTTAGTTTTTCAAAAGAATTTGAATATTTTTAATTTTTTTTTAATAACATACAAACTATTAAAGCTGTAACAGATTTGTTAATAGAGTAAAAATCAGTAAACAGATTTAGAAAATGAAATATTGAGAACTTTAAATGATGTCAAGTAAAAAAACATTTATAAAAACTTGATAAATTGTTAAAAATTGAAAGAATCGTGGATAGAAAATATGTGTATTAAGGATTTGGAATTTATTGTCATTTTAAAAACCATTCAGTGTAGGTTCTAGAAAAATGTATCAGGTTGTGCTAAGTCACAAAGTGTCATTTTTCCCAATTCAATTCGTTCAACATCATTTGTTGATCTTTCAATCGAATTAAAATTGCACTTCTTCCATTTTCAAACAAAAATTTGTACTTTTTATCCAGCCAAAATCATGCCACTTTAATTTGAAGTGTTTTTCACTTTTTTGAGTATAATAGTAAAATTTTCACCTTTTTTTAAGTAAAATTAGCTTACTTGAACCTAAATTGTATTAGATATTCATTCTAATACATAAATATCGTAATCCTGCATTAACTTCATGACTTTAAACTTAAACGAAATAAAATTTAAGTAATTCAAAGATTTATTATCGATGCCACCATCTCCAAAAATGCTAACATTATTGAAATTTCGTGAAACGTGACTTGTTTGGTCGCTTAATTACAAACGAGCCTTTCCTCGACGCAAAAACCACGCTCGTTCGTTCGTGATTTTCAATAAACTTTTCCATGAAAAGTATGTTGGCGTGGAAAAAGAGGCTGGTCCCGGTGAAAACGTAAATACATTCCCTTTTTGGTACCAGCGTCAAAGTAAAAACGTTCGGAAGCGGATTTCTGCAGAGTTTTTTCACATTCAAAGTCATATTTGGATTCTGCTTTTTATCTCGTACGCACCAGCTATAATATTTATTTGCCTTTGGTAAAAATCAACCGGTAAAAATTACAGCTATGTGAAGTGGATTTATTAAGTCTCTTGGAAAAAGAGCCAGGTTCATCAAACCGCAAATAATCGTAATCGAGGTAGCTTTTTTTGACGCCAACGCTCGCCTCTCGGCAAAGAAAATAATTGGGTACCAAATTAACAATAATAATGATAACGAGAAAATGGTTTCTTCGACGAGAAAAAAGAAACGAGCTGGAGAACTGGAAAACGAAAGGGGAGAGAAAAATCCGACAATAACGTCGTTAAAAGCGACGCGCGTATTACGTGGCGAAGTAATAAAGCACTCCTCTTTTTCCTAGCGCTTTGCCATCGACATCCAACTAACGTAAAGTCGATAAGGGCAGTCAGGAATTGTGCTTAATATCCCGAGCGTTAACGTCATATGGCTCGGATAATGCCGTGACACAAGGGCGGTACGTGCAACGCTCCGCTAAATACCGAAATAAAAAGTGCCCATTGACAAGTATAATTAAACACACAATTATACCCGCGCAACCATAACCGAGCAAAAGTAGCGGACTTTTATTGCGTGAGAAAAACTGCTCACGCAATCGCCTCTCGATCTAAAACGAAATTTTTCCATCGCCGATTTGCTTTACAAATGCGCGACTTGCCGGATAAGCCGTGTTTTTTACAAAACTTGATTCTCGTCGACGAGGCAGCGAAAATGTAGCCTTATTTTTCCCGGTCGCGGAGTCGATAACTTGAAACAATGCACTGGAAGTGGGAATTGTTTTCCGTCTTTTTTCCAAGTGTGTAATGAGGAGCTTGGGGTTGACGCAGTTTCATTCAGGGGGATTCAAGCAGTTAAGTTTTTCTGGGTTTTTCTTCACTGACAAACAGAATTAGTTGAATCAGATATAATATGGCAACTATAAATAAATCGCATACTTGGATATGGCGAAATAAATGTTTAGTTTAATCAAACTAACGATAAATTCATATAAAGTATCTAATGAAGTTCAAGCAAATTTCTGTATATTAATAACAGTTAGTATATGCGTATTTGTTACGAACAGCAACGAAGTAATCGCCATCAAGTAAATACCATGTTCATACGAACTCTTCAAAAAAGTATGGACAAGACTTTTATTACAATAGTTGCCATATTGCTATTTGCAAGAAAATCTCAAGTAACTTGGCTCAAGTTCAAAGTTTGTAGTTGGAAACTAAGATTTAGTAAAAACAAAAAGAACTGACGTGTGTGTTTGTGTGTAAATAATCCTAAGTGAATGTTCTTTTCCCTATTTCTCGGAGTTTGTTCCTAATTCTGTCAAGAATATAAATTTTTTTCCGTCTTATCCGAGGCGCGCGTACGTCAGCACCCGATGATCATCCATCCACGTATAGGCGATAGTTACCGCCGCTTGACTTAAAGAACTCGATGGTCGATCTCAAATGCAACAGCTCCATTGGACCCATCGATATTTATTTTGCTCAGGCCGAAAGATACATAAAAATTCGATTGACTCGAAAAGTAATCAAACTTTTATTCCCTAACATTGAAGATGCTGGAAAGGCCACACTCCACGGGGAGAGGCTCCATTATTTTGTTAAACAGTGAAAATTTATTCATATACTGGCACTCACAAGCTTGTCTGAGCTTGTTGATATTGTCGAAAATTTTCCGCAACATGCGTCAAGTGTCGGTATATTGACTATTACCATATGAAACAGTTGTATATGAACAACATTAGTCAAATATCAGTATAATAACTGTTACTATATAAAAAACAGTTGCATCAAATATAGACAGCTTACTTGCTATTATTTTTGAATTTGAAGCTAACATTGATTTCTTACGCCATTCAAGTTCAACACATATTTGATCTTAATACACGTGAAGTTGGTTCAAGTAACTTCAGTCAAATATATGGTATATTTTTCGCAAATACTGCAGAATCCAAAGAAATTAGCATGAAACATACGCTATCTTTACAACTAAGATATATATTAATAGTTGATCAATATTTGAGAAAACGGCGCAACTATACGCGTATATTTGTATTGAACTCACTGTTTTTTCAGTGTAGTTTTTAGGGAATAGAGGGGGAAGTTTGTGACTTGGGGATTTTTGGGTTCAGAAGTTTTGAGGAAAAAATAGGAATGTGTCATTTGAGAAAAAGTTTTTTTGTTTATATGGCATATCAAGAATGTGTGTTGTGGTGAGGGATCACTTTTCGCAAATGTGCCTGAAGTTCTGAACGTTTGAAATCAAACGAAAAAAATTTATAAATTAATGTAAGAGATAAAAATTCTCTAGCTGCTTTTGAACACTTTTTGATCGCAACAACAAACATGATTCTCCCTAAGGAAATATTTGTCAAAATTCCTATCAGGGTAAAAAATTAAAGAATTCGCATATTTTTTATTTTTGTTTAATTTTTAACTTTTGAAACACTGGGCACATTTTTTTCAATAAACTTTTTCCTAAGATAAATTTTTCGATATCTTAAGTGTATTTTTTGAAATAATTTTTTTACAGATTTGTATTATCATACTTTTGTTTTAGAACGTCAACATTTTCTCAACTTCATTGTCTAATAGAAAAACTTTATATTGCTTTTAGAATTTACATTTCCAATCCAGATTTAACCTGTGTTTTCAGAACATAGTTTTATTTTTGAACGAAACTGGAATAAGTACGTTGCTTCTTGGTCTTAATAGTAAGACACATATTTTTTTACTTTGGCCGAAAAAATTGTTCTTTTTTTCTCGAATTTTCGGAACGCTTTGTTTCGACTGTAAAAATTTATGTTTTTTATTTACAGTAAGACATTTTTTTCAAATACGCAGAAATTTGTCAATTTCATACTATGAATTTTTTTGTTATAATTCACTCTATTCAATTATTGTATTGACAACTGTCCAATTCTTATAGACAATTTTTCACCGATCGGTAAACGAAAAACTCAAAAGATTTTTAAAATCCGATTTCTTGAAAAGTATACCTCTACTCAAATTTTTGGTCAAAGAGTTATGGTTTTTGGTAAAAACCTATTTTTGTTTTACTATACATAGATTGCTAATATCGCAGTTATTTTTACAATGTTGGAGTTTTTTTTTCATTTTTGGCTTGGAAAATCTATTAAATTTTCAGAAACAAATTTTTGCGAAATTTCAGTCAAATCACATGCAATGAATTGACTAAGATTTTTGCATTTTGGCATTATTTTTAATACTTTTATACACACAGTCAGTTTCTCCGACTCATAAAAGTATGGCAGCAATATAACTGAAGCAAAATCTTGAAAGTATCATAGTACAACAAACAAATCATAACTTCAAACAAAAAATTACATTCGAGGAAAATTTCACAGAGTAAAGGAAACAATAATCTTCATGTATAAATATACGCTTTTAAGACATTTAATTTTGAAAAAAAGGTGTATTTATTGTTGAGGAATTAGTGACAATTTGTTCATAACTACTGGGCAGTCGTTCATACAATAATTAAACAGTGTCAATTACAGCAGAAATGTTGAATATAAAACTGCTGCAATTTATCAAGTTAAAAAAAAATCTGCGCATAAAATTGAAAAAAAGTTATGTTAATCTGACAAATTGTTATAAAATCTTATTTTCAACCCCCTAGATAAAATTATGTCTTGAAATCACTGTTTGAATCAAGATAAAATGCCTCTTAATCATTCAAGATTTTTTTTAAATACGTATTGTCAAATCCTTACTAAAAGATAAAGAAAAAAATGAAATACCCGAATTTCAGGTTATTTCTAACATTTTAAAAAATAAAAAAAAATTCCTAAAAACTACAATATTATGTTAATTCATCACGAAAATCAGAATCTTGATCAATTTCGTCCAACTCCCCTACTCCCTATGTTTGAGCCGTTTGACACGTTGCCAAATTTCTCATTTTCTCCAACGCCCTTTCCTTGATTATACCTAATGCATATGTGTCACATGTTGAATTGCGCACGTTCGCATTTAGCGGGAAATTTCACTGCAAAAAGCTTATCCCCGATTAATGCGAAAACAGAGATATACGAAGGTCCGATTCTTGCCACGAAATACACAAAGGATGTTTTCATTGTCCGCGCAACGGAACATCGAGCTTCGTGATTACAATTTTCATTGCATAGTACTCGAGTTCTAGTCAGTGCCCTCGCTATCCGCTTTTCAACTAATGACTTTAGCGAATCTCATTTCAATGTTGATTAATAAAGCGCGACGGTGACTGTTTTTCCGCGAAATAAAACACATCACTACAATCACTTGCAATTTGTGAGGATTGTTTTTATTACCATCATGGTTGGGGTACTTCCCACGCCCAACATTTATCAAATCAATTCAGGGAAGGCTTTAGACTTTTTTTTGAAACCTCTTTCAACTAGTCAGAAGATGCTTTGATGGTTCAATTATGATGTGGTTGAAGTTCCATACGTTTATGAAATAGATCAAATTAGATACAAGAATCATCATTTGGACAGAATTTAGAAAAAGTATATGAACTTTCAAAATGACTGATTGTCGAATTTCGAGCAGGTTTGTGAGCAAATGTTGCTGCTAACAATTAAAATATTTAATTTTATATTATCTGCGTGGAGGACTTTAATTTTGCTCGAGAGGTGTCGATTTGCTTGGAAGCGCCATTAAATTTATTAGCAATGGAACCATAGAATAAAATATGATGTTTGCATTTAAAATATGGAAAAATTGCATTGCAGAGTCTGAAATTGATTTCGCAAATAAGTGTTAGCCAAATAGATATTTTATCATCAATCAATAATTTGTTATTTCCGCAAAATTTAAATTGAATAAGATTTTTTAGGGCTGTTTTGTTGGGAATTAATATGGCACGTATTTTATCATGATGAAAGAATGATTTTACATTATTTCAATATACATAGAACAAACAACAAATTATTATTATTTTACCAAGATTTGTGGAATAATTTCTATCACGTATAGAGAATTTCAAGAGCAATCATTGGGAAAAATTTCATTCAGGGTACACGTTAAAAACTTCAATATACTTTCATGGAAAATTTACCAAACTTTTAACAGTGTAGAAACGAATAAGATGCCCTTGAAAAAATTTGTTAACAAGTTTTTACCTCACCTGAACTTGAAATATGAATGAGATGAATGAAAAAAAAGGACTCCCTTTTTATCTTTTTGATATTTTATTATATAGATACGTCTTTTTTTTATTCTGTCTGTATAATGATACTTTTGGATTATGAACAAAAATAGCTACTTTGAAAATAAATTGCTACATTTTTGTTAGTAAGTTATTTCAAAACTTTTTTTTTCTACACATGAAACAATTTTTGAAAAATTTTAAATTCACAAATTTCGGAAAAACAAAAACTGATTTATTTTCTCCAATAATATGGCTCTGCTATAATTGATCGAGGGTATAAGTATTAACATTTAATATATTGTGAGTAATTTCCTTCGAAAAATATTTACATACATTTGGAAATTTAATAGACAAAATTCATCTTTGAAAGGATATCCTGACAGTAGAAATTTTTCAAATTAATCAAATATATATACGTCATCGTACTCAAATTTGATCAAAAAATTATGAAATATTTTGTAATTATAATTACAATATTGGATTGATCTTTGAAATTATTGAGATATTATAATTGATTATATCGAAGAAAATGATTTGGAATTTAAATCATTCAAAAGATGTAACACAATATTATAAATGATTCGATGTATAGTACTATTACTAATTGAATTTTATTTGACAACTGAAGTGAACAAATTACAGCTCATGTCATTGAAAATAAAAAAATAAAATTGTAAATCACAACTTCATTGAACTTAATAAATAAAGCAAATAATTATTATCCAATTTATGATTTTCAATTATTCAATGTTTAATGATTTAATTTCCATATTAAACATTTATTTAAAAAAATATAAAATATAAATTATTGAAATTATTTTGTGCAATTATATGTACCAGTAAAACTTGATTTTCATTAGAAAACAATTTATGCAATATTTAATCGATTTCGTATGTCAATATAGAAATTTCAAAATTCAAGTTCATTTTATACCCTTCAAATTGAAGTTTTGGATTACAAATTTTGAACATTTAATTCCAAAAATTATTACCTTGAAAAAAACAACAGTTTTTGTATAGTTTTATGTAAAATTTGATATTTATGAAATTGAAAAAAACAATTTTTTATGCGACAAACTGAAAAAATAAGACGTATCGCTGAACATCACTTTGAAAAATTCAAAAAGTAAACAAAGATGCAAGTTTGGTTTTTCCGAGAAAAACAACAATGATGATTCATCATAATTTTTTTAAAGCACTTGATATTGTATTTTCTTCAAGCACGAAAAATTTTTTTAAGATGACATTTCATCAAATGTCAATCGCGGAATCTATATTAGCCTCAAAATTTCATTATGCACACCCAAACAATTACATGCCATTTTTCGATATTTACTCACGAATTTAAAGAAAAACCAAGCATCATGACGTGGCTGAGATTTTATTCATTTATTATTGATCACTACTCATTCTCGCAGCGAGTTCGCAATTTTTTTACACTTTGTTTACACAACAATCGACATGCAGCAAAGAATAAATGTCACAAAATTCAGTTCATCACTTTAAGAAAGGATCAAAGAACATAGCGTAAATAATTTCATTTAAAAGTAATCTTGCTCGTTGATTACAATTAATTTTTCTGTTAAATTTTTGCTTTTAATTACTTTTGTAGTTAATATTCACTCTCTCTATTTGCTGCCTTGTATAAAAATCTTGCAAAAATCACACATATAACGCATATAATCCTGATTGCGCTTTGTATAAAAGGCCGAGACAAAAAACGTTGCCTCGCTTAATTTACACCAGTGACGTATTAACGCCGTGTAAAGGTCAAAAGCGCCAATCCTTAACGTGTCGTTCAGTAAAGGTAAAGAGCAGATTTTCAGTGCTCTTCGGTACCGTCGAAATGCGCGAAGAAAAACGTGGGAAAACATACCAAACGTCAGTTTGAGCCTTTCATCTTTTCTAAAATATACATCAGTCTCTTTGGACTTGGGTTTTCCATTGAACTTTATGAAACAGCTCGGATCTAGCCAGGATGCTGATTTCTCCAGTAAATTGGAACGAGAACGTAAAGGGGCTCTTCAGAGAACAATGAAAGCGATCGCTCGTGTATAGCACGAAAATCTGTCTTTGACGACGGGGAAAACGGTTTTCACGAAAACCGTTTCATTGCTTTGCGATATTT
Organism: Platygaster robiniae; assembly: GCA_028476575.1. Classification (NCBI taxonomy): domain Eukaryota; kingdom Metazoa; phylum Arthropoda; class Insecta; order Hymenoptera; family Platygastridae; genus Platygaster; species Platygaster robiniae. The sequence goes on from CM052022.1 coordinate 3,397,728, forward strand.
TCCTTTGGGTACGTGAAGAGAAAACCACGATACGAGAAAAGGACTCGGATGTACGCGTTCAAAGCGATGTATTTAATATGAAACAGATGTGGTTGAGTTGATGTAAGGGCGTCATTGTTTCTTGGTTCGATTTGCTGAATGTTGTATTTTTGATTTTTAATGTGTACCAGAAGATATAAATGTTTGAAAGTAAATGAATTTTAGAGTGTTACGTCCTGAAGGGACGCAACTGGATCTCAGTTACTAAGACCCTATGTTTGGGATTTTGTTGTTAGATCAATGAAACAAAATTATCGTTTTGCAATATTTATTAGCACACGGGCACCTCCTTTCTGTGTCCCCTGCTTAGGGAATTTCCCAGATGGACAGAAACAATTTAGCGATTGTGAATTTCCTCTGATTTAATCAACATGGATTTACGACCTTAAGATTACTAAATACTATTTGAACAAAGTTAGTACCTCGCATTTTACTTACATTTTCTATTTCGTAGAAGTTTAACGCAAAAAGAGAAATCGTGAACTGAACTTTGCATATCCTTTTCCCTTACTTTTTCTTTCCGTACGCTATTCGAATTACACAGAATCACAACTCGGTGACTGATCGACGATTTACAAAACGGTTGGATACTAGACAAAATGCTCGAGAGTGTTTTTTCCGAGTTTCGTTCGCTCGTTTTATAATATCTTCGTGATGAGGTACATTGAAGCGTATCAGTAAAATGACATCCTATTGCGAAATCCTAGCATGAGCGATTTTGGAATATTTCTAGCAACGAAGGGAAACAAAAATGAGATAGTAGTTAAAAATATATATATCGGGAACGAAAATAGTAAATTTGGAAATGATATGCGATATCTGCAGTCTTATCGAATGTTTATTTAATGCCCTGGGAATCCCGGAGGAAACTAAATGCGAGCGATAACGTTCTTTTTAGAAAACAGAATATAAATGGAACAAAATTCATGACGTTACAAGAGGATGGAAAATAGAAGGACTAGTGCAACATAAACAAGCTTACCAAAAAATATATATACTGGGTGTCCTAAAGTGATCATCTGAAAATCATCAATTTCTCATAAAATTCTAAGACACTTTTTCCTTTGCAATTTTCGAAAATTTGAAACACTTTAAATATTATAACTAATTCAATTTTGTCTACTAACTTTTGGGGAGGCGGAGCTTTTTAAAAAAATTACCTGCAGATCGCAAAAAACTTGAGTTTATTGACATCTCTGCGAATATAAAAAATTGAAAAAGATGTATGTTGTCGTAAAACACCAAATAAGTACTTTTTTAACATCACATTCATTGAGAAAAATTCAATGATCTTGAACGTTTTCAAAATTTTCTCAAAGATACACCTCTTCTCAAATTAAGTATTCAAGGTTCTGAACATGTTCGAAAAAATTCAAGATTATTTAAATTTTGTGAAAAAAAGGATTTTTATTAAAAATTACGCAGTGGTGAAATTTCGTAAGATATGGATTTTTGTAAGAAATTTATATCGAATAATATAGATTGAAATTAGTCCAATAAAAACATTGAAAAAAAAATCTACATAGAATTGGAAGTGGCAAACTTGCAAATTGCAGGACAAGCATCTATTTGATGCTTGTTTCATCATCAAATTCTCGTTCTGCAATTTGACGATTGCAGAACGAGTGAATGCAAAAAAACGCATTCACTCGTCAATTTATCCCAAGTCACATATGTGTTATTTTTGAATAATGTAAGTATATCAATTTCATTTTGAAATCATTTTATTCGTTTCTCTTTTTTATTAATTTCTATTCATATTATTTTTTATGTCTTACATTCAACTTTAATTTGATATAATTTTCTGTAATATCATTTAATTTTGATTGATTGAATTGTGGTTTTTTTCATGTAATCTTGTTTCTTTTATTTCAAAAATTCGAAATTTTGTTGTAGTCGCGAAAAAAATTGTATCACGTGGAACACTATATACAAAAAAGAGGAAATCATTTTTTTTTTAAATAAAAAAAGTGAAGTGGATATATAAAATCAGAATTATCAAAATATTTTGGGAGTAGAAAAAACCAATTGCAAGAGATTTCGAGTTTACAGTATGTTTGATTGTGTTATATATATTATCCATAACTCAGGTTAATTATTAATAATGGAATGAAATACAATTTGAATGATATTATTTTTCTGTTATGTAACTATTTTCCCTTAAATTATTATTGTTTATCTTTTTTATTATTATTTATGTTAGGAAAGTTTCATCAATTCAATAAACGGTGATGCAATTCTATTTAATTGCATCTATTATAATTGAAACTGATTTATTTGTATTTATTTTAAGAATAATCATATTAATAATCATCATGTAATGGAACTCAATTCAAACATTGTTATTATAATGTTATGTTATTATTTTCAGTTACGATATTATAGTTTATTGTTGGTCATGTATTGCTATCATTATTAATGTTATAAAAGTTTGATTAAATAAATAAATCCGGCTCTAATTTTTTTGAATTTTCTATAATGCTATTAAATCTAATTTATTTACATTGACCTATATTGATGATGATAGAAATAATAATAATAAAAAAAAAAATTATTATCATCATAACAATAATAACAATAATGATATTCACAATATTTTGTCAATAATATTTTCATCGTGTATGGAAATTTACCAACTGATATCATTATATTTGTTTTTTTTTTTTTTTTTTTTTTTTTTCATTTATTTGTATTTCATTCAAAATGCTTCATTTTTTGTTATGTAATGTGATATGTTAAGTTGATGTAATTCAACTTAAATGAATCTAATTTTTTAAGTTTTATTCCGTCCAATTTGACACAAAACGATGTAATACAGACATATCAAAATTCATTTTATTTTATAAAGTCGACGTTACCATTACGCCGCCATATTTAGACAGAAACCTCTTAAGTCGTTAAATGTCGCTTCTAATGCTATCTTAAATAATAAAAAATATAAATTTAGAATAAATTAGTTAACAGTCATAAATATAACCTGTGACATCAATAAATATTTTTTCAACACAGAGAAAACTTCGTGAATCCCTACTAAAATAATAAAGTTGTCGAGAATTATCTGTAGATCGAATCCCCAAGATAAAGCAGTAATAACATTCATCCGGCAACATCAATCCTTCGGCCATCGATCATGCTTGAAAAAGTGCAATTGTAACGCGGCAGAGTCGAAGTAATGAGACATTTGAAGGAAAGTTATGAGCGGATGCATTTTCGCAGAAAGTACACGCGTAACGCCTCTCACAATGCCATAATAATGTCTTGAAACACACTTCAATTATTCATGAAATGGCTTTCTACTTTAATTTGTGCCCTTTCATGCAAGCCCCGACAGGTAGCATTCTGACGGCGCAGGTGAGTGCCACCCAAAGATAAAAGCTACGAGATTTTGAAATTCGTGGCATAATTATAATCACCCCGCGTTGCATTTATTCATGCTGTCTCGGCTCGTGAATTATTGTCTGTCGCTATTTTTCGACGCCTTTTTTTACCCCTCATACTACGATTATTAATTATCGGACGACACGCTGGATGCGGCAATGTTTACGATTCGAAAGGGTGCTATTATGTGCCAGTTTCATGCCACAATTACCGCGAGCGAGAATTTTCGTGTCATTGATAGTTGCATGTTCCTTGGCTAAATTCGTTAAATTCGTTAAATTGGCTTTCATTATGTAGTGAAGGCTCTGAACAGGTGTGGGCTTGAAATTTGTCTACGAGACTTTCGAGTTACTTTTTCAGAAAATTTCCCGATTTAATAAAAGGAGTATTTAAAGGTTTGAACCTTTTGTGGAATTTGGGGGAAATGAATGATTTTTTAAGTTGAATGCGTCAAAATAATGTTTAGGGATAAGCATATAGGAATTGCGATTTTTGACAAATTTAGTCTTTTTTGGAACATAACGAATTTGGGTACGAAAAAGACTAAACTTTGACATTTTGATTATATTGAAGAATCTTAGTTTGTAATTCCAACATTTTTTATGTTGTTAGTAGATAATAAATATAAGATAAACTACACAGAGAATAAGGTTTGTTTATTATATTTATGTGGTGCCCGATTTGATTTATAAAGAAAATTCATTAACCTCAAAGAAATTTTATTTCCATAAACTGTTCTAGTGGATCGTTCAAATGTAACCTTCGGTGCTATTGTTCATTAAAAGGAACAAATAAACAAAAAAGAACATTTCATCACAGTTAACGAATAATACATTCGAAGGAACAAAGAAGCTTACACAAATAGTTTGACTATTATTAACAATAAACAAACCTTATTTCATGAGATTAAACTTTTCTCTCAGTGTAGGTATGAAAATTTCATACTTTGAATTTCAATAACTTTTCATGTAAAACATCTAAGGTTAGGATTATGATAAAGATTAGGACATAAAAAAATCAGAAAAAGATAAGTTTTAGAATCCCGATAAGTTGACAGATAAAAAATTGAAAAATTTAATTAACTTGTTACTATTAGTTTCCAAAGTATAATATGGTATGTATATAAATAAAAAAGTTTGAAAATTTGTTAATGATGGAATTTCGATTGAAAATGACTTTTTTCCAGGGTTTATTCGAAATTTTTGCGAATTGATTTTTGTGAAAAATTAGTCACTTTTTGTCGCTTTTGAACTTTGTTATTTTTCGTTCTATTGTTATTTGTTTTGTTTATTTTTTGCTTGAAATCATTATCAAATACTTCAAACTGAGAAAATTGCAATGAAAATTTTCAAATTCCTTATCGTCAATCCTTTTGTTTTTAATTCGAGATTACCGAAGTATTTTTTCAATTTTAATTAAAATACTTTGTCAGAGTTAGTCAGCTTCTTTCAAACATTTGTGAGTGTGTTTTCCAAAATTTTGACACTGATCCTCAAACATTCCGATATTAAAATTTCCAAAGACTGTGAAATTTCAAGAATTCTCGAAATAATGTTTCTGTAAAATTTTCCACTGTTTTCAAAAATATTTACGATATTATTATCAGCTTCAGATTCTCATTGAAAATATTGCGATTATCCAATAAAAAGATAAATTTTTCTGAACTCGTGCCAATCTCAGTATTTCAGAACATTTATTGCGATTATTGTGAGTTCCTGAAGATAGACAGAATATTTTTTGTTTTGTTTTACATTGAACTCACATCAGCTGAATCTCGTGAATCTTAGAAAATTGTTATTTGTGAAAATCGTGCAAAAGTTTTGTAACTTGTAAAATATTTCACATATTTCCTACCAATTAATAAAATTTGGAATAAATTAGCAGTATTTTACTATCAAGAATACGCAATTATCGTCAAATTCGTTGAATTCAGAACACCAGCAAAAAAAGTCAATATATTTGAATCCAATTTTTTCAATTTATATTCTGTGAATTATTAGATAAATAATAAAAAAGAAAGATGAATTATTGTGATCAGGTACATTATATTGATGTATAAATTTTCAACATAATTTTAACCTGTCGACAAAAATCTTAGATTATATTGATTAGAATTCAATAGATTTGACATTATTGGGAGTCTTGATAATCTTGAAGAATTTCGAACAGTCTCGCCAGTTTACAAAAGTTTGAAACATTTGGACAGTTACGAAATTCGAATTAATTTTGATAGTTTCAAAATTTTCGATAGATTATCAGTCTAATTAGACTTCAAAACAGATTGAAAAATTTATTTATTGTGTAAACTTCGGAAGTATAAAATAAAATATTTTTAAATCATGAAGACTATCGTAATTGTAGAAACTGTTACAACTGTTTTAAATCTATAAAAATCATCAAATCTTTGAAAAATTGCTGAAATTTTTGAAACCGTTAAAACTTGTTGGGTTTCAAAACACTGTCAAAACTGTTGCAAAGTTATTTTGAAAAATTCGGATATTTATAAAACTGCTAGAGAATGAAACCTGTTGAAAAACAACAAAACTGTAAAGAAACTGTTGGAGCTATCATATTTTCTTCAAATTCTCAAAACTGTTTACAAACTGTCACGACTATCAATACAATTGTTTCAAATTTCCAAAACTGTTTAAAACTATGATAAAAAATTTCGGGACAATGAAACCTTTCAAAACTATCAATAAATGAACTTTTTACGTCTAGACTGTCAACAAAATTGTTTACAACTGAGAAAATTTTTGAAAATTTTTGAAAATTCCTGAAAATATTAGGCTATCAAAATTTTTTAACCGTTTTATACTGTGAACACTTTTTAAGGTATAGAAAACAGTTAAAATGGTTGAAAATTGTTGAAAGATGGGAAAATTTCAAAAACTTAAAATAATAAACCTGTTGAAAAGTGCAAGAACTGTAATGACTTCTCAAAATTGTTAAAGTGTCAAGGTCGCCACAAAATCTATTTTAATAACAAAACTTTTGTTATCATTTAAAAAGAAAGGCCATATTGGGGCCCCCTGGAAAAGATTATCATTTAATTTCATTGTTGTTAAAATCACCATTCGTTTCTCTCCTGAGAAAAACACAAATAATACAATACGAAATAAGTAAGAAAGAGTTAGATTTCACAATTTATATGTCTGACATCTTACGTGCATGACCTCTGACCACAAAATAATTAATCTTCTCTAATTGCTAATAGTCGATTATTTCACGTGTGTAAAAGTTATTCCGATCAAATGATCGCATTAAAAATATCTGTCGTTAAGAGAAGTTTTTATTTTTATTGCGGTTTCGGGGCTGGCGAGTTTAAGAAGGTCCCACTTAATCGGGCTCGTTCCGATCTGCGGAACGGTTATTTTTCCTCGTTATACAAAAGTGCGGCGATAAAAAGAGTGACACGTTCAAGGTAATAATATCGTCCTTCTTGAAATCTCAGTCTTGATAAAAGCGTCTACTCCGTTTAAATTGTGATGCGATTCAATAACCGAGCTCTCGTCATTGTCGCGCGTTACGTGCAGCTCACGCGGTTTCTTCACGCGGAACCGAATCTATTTTGGAAAACAATTTTCTCTATCGTTTTCAGTGGGTCTGAGTCACGTGCACGAGTTTATGGAATTTTTCGTCATGCGACTATAGTTGAAACTAATGATTTTAAGAATACTCCTTCGACATGAAAGAACTATGTTTATGATAAATAAGAATTTGAGAATGCATGATATTTTATGCTGACCGAATCAAGACTACATGATCTGAGAAAAATTCAATGTCTTGGCATGAAGTTTATCGCGAGGATTTATTATTTCTTATTTTTAGGTAATGGACTCGAAATTAGGGATGACACTTTAATACTGTGTCAGAATATTAAATCATGAAAGTAATGGGGTGTTCATTTTTTCTGTTTCAGGTGAGTTTACTCTCCATCATTTCCATGTCTATGAAAAGATTCAGCAGCAGGGTGATTGTATATAGACCCTGATTTTTTAAAATTATTACGACAATCTCAATAATTGCGTGGACATTTCATGGACAACTTGAAATAATATTGTAATTCAAATACTGTTACATAAATACAATAAGAATTTACATAATTCGTAGATGCAAAACAATGAAAAAAGATTTTTCAGCATTCATTTTTATATTTTCGCTGTCTAGACACTCTAATATAATAATAATCATGTTCGAAATTGAGATTTTAAAATTGTAAAGAAAGTTGACAATTGATGACAGCAATGAATAACTGCTATAGTTGAAAAAAATATCTAGTAGAAAAAATGTTCAGTGGAAGGAACGGAGAGGAAAAAATGTAGTAGGAATTGTGGAGTGGAAAAAACGTCTCTCTACCATATCATACATTTAACAATATATTATTTTTTCAATCTATGTACTTACGTCTATAATACTTTCTATTAGTAAATGAAGTATTCCATATAACCTGAAAAACATTACATGAGTTAAAATATTGAATTTTATAGTTTATAGTAAATACTACAAATTATGTAGTACAATTTATTTTCTGTAGATTGAAAATTTTACGAAACCTAATTGCAAAACTGGCATACATATTTTGATTTGTACAATATAATAATGTTTGCTATACAATATTGTCATTAGTAAAAAATATATAATTTACAATATTATTGTAAAACTTACAATATTCTAGTACTTTTTACTTGTATATGGGTCATTATTTTTAGAATCAGTTTCATTGTCACTGACCAATCACCGATTTCTCTCAATTTTTTTAAATAGTCACGTGAACTAGTTTGAATAAATACGTATTTTTTATTTTCGGCCTGAAATTGGTTTTTGTCGAGAAATTCAGATTTTAAATTAGGCTGTCAAATTCAGAGAAACCACACTTTTGTCCAAAACTTTTTTTTGAATCCTTATATTTCTCATCACAAAATCTATGGATTTCAATCATTTTTGTATGAAAACGTTCGAAATTGTACGAAATTTACGAATAATGTATTGAAAATATTTCTTGTAGCGTTGTCGTATTGTTATTAGCGTAAATAAAAAAAAGTGTAAAAAATTTTTTGAGTGAATTAGTTTTCATATTGCATCATTTCTTTTTCCTCCCGTTTTTTTTTTTTTTTTTTTTTTTTTTTTTTTTTTCATTGATTAGTAAAGGTATAAACTACATTCTGTAATAACCGTTACATGCCAAAACAAAATATATACTCTAAACGAAAATAATAAACAAAAAATTTCTAACTAGATGTTCAATGGCACGGAATACAATTGGAAATAAAGCTTTCGCGCGGACCACTAGATTGCTAAAATACTTATCACGCATAATTTCATAAGAATACTTTCGTTTCCATTTCACAGAAACATTTTATTGCATTTTTATGTTTATTTAGGATTCTGAAGGTAGGTCTATTATCTATCGGAAAAATGTTCAACTGTGGAATTATGCGATAATGTCATCAATTTTTTCGTCAAATAGTTTAAATTTTCTAACAAATATCTCAACATTTTGAAGCAAAATAAATACATATAAAAATGATATTTCATGATTGAGAAACGTTCATTTTTTTCCAAACTAAATAAATTATTCAACATGTTCGACGTGCTCACGTTTCAATGTTTTTTTCGGTAAACAAAGATGCTTTTTGTCACTGTACTATTTTGTTTATATATTGATACATCGAATTACTTTATAAAAGAATAAAAGTTTTTATTTTTTAACGTGTGAAATCATAAAGTATAATATCTTATGTGTAACCATTAATCAGTTTCTCGAATATCTTCGCATTTAAAATGCATTTTATGAATTTCCGTATATAAGCCTAATTTACTAATTATCATCTATAAACAATATGCGAGGAAATTTTATAATCAAACCAGGTCCACGCAATAAATATAAAAGTGACTTTCAAGAGACACGAACGAAAAATTGATGTCATATTATATCCCGATTAATGAAAAATAAAGTTAGGAAATTTTCATTACAAATATACTTCATTATCGAATGGGACATACTACAGTGTCTCAAGATCAAGAAAAGTGAAAATATATCGAAATTTCATAATCACTTGTTAATGACAGGCTGGAAAATCGGGACAAAATTCTCACTTACGAACGAAACGTTTTGGCATGTAACGATTTTTACGGAATGTAGTTCATACTTTTACTAATCAATGAAAACACAACGGGTGGAAAAAAATGATGCAATATGAAAAAAATTCACTCAAAAATTTTTTACACTTTTTTCATTTACGCTAATAACAATTCACCAACGCCACAAGAAATATTTGCAGTACATTATTCATACATTTCGTACAATGTCGAACGTTTTCATTCAAAAATTATTGAACTCCAAAGATTTTCTGATTTACAAAAGTGAGGTTACCCTGAATTTGACAGCCTTATCTTAAATCTGGATTTCTCGACAAAAACCAATTTTCAGCTCAAAATGAAAAAAAAAACCCATGTTTTAAGACTAGTTTACGTGACTATTTAAAAAATTTGAGGGAAATCGGTGATTTGGTCAGTGACGACCAAACTGATTTTAAAAATAATGACCCGTACACGTCAGAAAAAACTCGATTTTTTTCTCATTGTGCGGAAAATTTTCGGTTTGTGAGGCTGATTTCACAGGACGCTCATGGACCGTTTTCACCCAAGCGTGCAAATAGCGTTTTGTTTACCAGCGCTATGTTAGATGCTAATGCAGCTCAAAGTGAGGTAGTGAAATCCATCCCGGGGGCAAAATTGAGGAGCGAATTGTGTTCTAGGGTATCTCGCCGACCGCCACTGTTATTTATGCATTTATACGTTTGCGCCCTTTTCAACTACCCCCCACCCCCCTTCCCTTTGCCCCCTCTCACAGAGAGCTGTGCGCTTTGACCGTAGATTCTGTGCTCGCAGTCGTGCATCCTGACTATATGGCCGAGCTCTCTGTAATCGTTTCTGGCCATCATTCCCATATGCGAGGCTAAAAAATATCGTTTCCGGGCCACGCTTAACCTTGCGCCTTTATGCGTTTCATACGTCAAAAGTACTATCGGTATCGCACTAAATATGCCTTTTATCATTTTCTGGCTCGTAAATCGTCTTTCTACGTTCAATTTTCGAGCCCCGTTTTCGCGATTTATATACATATGACCGAGAATGTTGTTTAGGTAAACAAAGGAATCGTTTAAAAGGAGTTATTTCAGTTTCTTGCATTTTTATCGACAATGTTGTATTTCAAGTTTCGTAAATTGCATAGTTTTGTATCAGTTGGAATTTCTCGCTGTTGCGAAAAAGTTTATCATGTATGTAGAATATAATCTGATATATGAATAATGTACTGAAGACTATTTTTGGATGTTTCTAAAATGGATATTCATGTTATTGAAAAGAGAAAGTAATGTTAACAGTTATGACACTCTTTACAAATGACATGAAAATGATTTCGTTTTGTTCGATGAATAAAAAAATCTTGGGAGAAGCATCACATTGAAGTTTGTGTTGAATATCACTAGGGCGGAATAAAAAATAAATAATTCATGGCGTTGAACCGCGGCGACGCCCTTTTTCTTCGGTTCGTAAATCTTGTGAGTTTTTTTCCTTTTTTCATTTTTCAGTGTCTCGTAAAGAGATTTTCGCGGCTGTGCTAGGCGATCAAGCATAATCTCAAAGCCCCAGAAATTAATTCAAAGCGCACTGTTCTCGCCTCCGAGGTGCATTAAGCACGCGCGCGTATCGCGCATTTCAAGCAGCTGTAGAAAAACTCTTCGTGCTCGGAAAATATCAAGGGCCCGATGGAAAAAGCGATTGCTTGGAAAATTCACAGAAGAAAATGTTTGCCAATTAGATCACCAGATACGAAACATACTGAAAATGATTTCGATTTTGAGACTCTTCGATTGCTTAGAAAAACTTCTTCAAAAATACTGTTAGAGCAATTTTCTAGACTCTCAGAAGTTGAAAAAATTAAATTTTTTGATTTTCAACCGTACGAATTTCTTCCAAAACTTCCACAAACTTAATTAAGTTTCATTTTATATTAGGTTATTGGTGAGTCTTTTTTTTTTGCTGAGTGGAAAAATCCAACACGTGGAAATTAGGTAGAAAAAATTATAATTCTATTGATGACGTAATTTTCGAAGGTTTTTTTATTTAATTTTTTGAAAAGTTTCGATACATTGGATATTTTTTCGAAACTTCTTTCATATTTTTGAGAAATATTTTGTAAAGGAAAGGGAAATACATTTTCGCGATGTACATAATGAGTAGAAGATGTAAATGACTTTGAGTAAAGTCGATTTTCACGTAATGCCAGATAAGTTGAATTTAAGTGTGGAACGTGGTTAACGTATAGGTTGAAGTATGAGGTAAAGCTGATTTTAATTCTGAGTACGAAATGGTCTAAAACGTGTTCAGAAATTTTCGAGTAGAAAATTTTTCATTAAAGTTGAAAATAATGTTTCATACAATTTTATAAGTCTTTGTCATGAAAAAAATTAGGCAGTATGAATACTTAAAACCATTGAAAAAAAAGTTGTTCAATCGGAAATTTTTTGGAAATATTCATGTTTATTTTTTATACTGGCTTGGATTTGTAAAAAATTTATGTAAAGATATGGATGATTCTCGAGGATTGAATTTCGCAGATTTGAAAAATTTGTTTACATAATTTGCTAACAAAATGAAAATAATAACAACTACGAAAATTGGACTAAAAAAATATTTTTTATAAAATTTGCAAAATGTAGACCTGACGATGGAATTATTTTGTGCGAATTATTATAGATTTTTCAGATACTTTAAACTAGGACATAATGAAATAGATAAATAAATAAATTTCATTTGTCGTCGCATACGATTTCCAAAAAAGTGATTACATTTTCATGAAACACAGCGTCATCACAAACATAAACGTGTTTTTCATACATAATATTGTTTGCCTCCATCATAAGTTTATTGAACTCTATTCGGGCTACAACGATTACTATTCAACGACACGTTTGTTTCGATAAGACCGTATTTTTTTTATAAGGAATTCGCACATGAGTTATTCATTAGATAATGGTTCAAACTATCTATATATTTTCAAGTAGTTTAACTTTAATCAAACTTGAATTGACTATATTCAATGGAAAGTTGGGTTGATAAAAATTATGATTTTTCAATAAAATTAATGACGTTTCCAACATTTTCTGAAAACAACATTTTTTTCTTATTCTATGGAGGAAAAAATTGTGTTGAATTTGAACTGAAAAAAACAAAAGATTTGAACGTAATGGATACGAATTTAAAAAAATTCCGTATGCATTTGGCACATAAAAAATTTTTTAATGTTTCTGAGAGTTTGTTGAAAAATGTGTAAGTTTTTTGAAATGATTGAAAACTGAGAGTGAAAATGTAGTTTGAACGGTCTAAATTATATTTCGAATATCAAATAAACAAACTACTGAAATTCTTGCACAAAAATTGACTAATTTTTGTTGTTTCTTTTACTAAATTTCTAGGTCAAAGGTTTGAAAACTCTTCAGTTTCTTAAAAATCACTTATTAATATTTATTATACATATTTCTTCAATATTCCAGTTTTTGGAAAATATTTCTGACTTTTTTGCCCTCGAATATGAATGAATCTCGCGATTCGACGGACAAAAAGTAACAAATGAATGTAATTTGATGCTGCTTTTAATTTTTTTTTATTTTGACAGAAACTTCACGGTAAAAAATGTTTCATGCATCCAATGAAAATTTCATCGTCCATATATCAAGCAAATTTTTTTCATTGGGATAAGTAAGGTTTTTGTTAGCCTAATAACTTGTTATGTTGGGACAAGAATCATGTGTTTTGAGCTAATGAAAATATTCCTTGTATCAATGAAAACATTTTGTTTGATACATAGGCAATGAAATTTTCATTGGATGCATGAAACATTTTTTTCTGTGTTTTACAAAATTGGAATCCTGATCAACACGAAATGCTAAAAATTGAAGAAAGTTCTTTAAATTTTATCAAACGTGTTGTGGCTGCATATCCTAAATAAATCATCCTTGATGATCGACAAAGATCATTTTTCATTTTCGGAAATTTTTTTCAGTTTGTTCTATTATATTATAATCAATAAAAAGATCAAAGTGTACAATGGTTCATTTAATTGAAGAATCCATGGAATTTTAGAAATAATAGAAAAATATGAATATTCAATATATTTACTAAATATTTTGCTTTTTTCGTGAATATTCTCTGATTTTCATTAAATCAGAGTTAAGTTTAAATTCACAAAAAGTGTGAATTTCACAAGTGCAGTTTTTCATTTTTCTTAGAGACTTGATTCTTGAGGAAAGATTCCAATATGATAGTTTTTACAATTTTTTCATTTTCACTCAACTGTGCACTGAAATTTTCTGTATTTCTCGATGCTCTTTCAAACTCCAAAAACAAAAAGATTCAAAAAGTTTAGAAAAATATATCTTTAAGGGAAAGGGTTAAGATTTCAGACTTCAGGACTACCTAAGAAATACAAATCATCCAAAGTGCTGCCAGTATAACGTACAATATTTGCTACAACTTCTTAGAGAAACCCTCGGTTACTGTTCAATTAATCTCGTAGAGCGTAATCTCGTAAAGGTCTGGAAATGCTACGAATATTCACCTTTGATCATACACCTTCAAAGAGCCAATTCATGAGATTTCCTTTTCCAGCCGAAACGAGAAGTCGCGTTTGCACTGTTCGATATTGTTACGTATCAATCGCAGAGAGGTAGAAGAACTGTTGACTCAATTTTCATAAGTAAACTTCCATTACCCGATTCTTCTTCTGGTACACAAAAATACGGAATTCCTTTTCGACCAAATTTCGTTTTGGTAATAACACAAGTTCTATTGAAACATTGTTTATTCAGTTTTGTGAAATTTGCGATGTATCCGCATTATGTATGAAATTGAGCATTATCAGCGAATGATGGAGGATGGAAAAAAAGAAATGTCAAAAGATATTTACGCGTACGTGATATCTGAATTTTTATTGACGTCAATGTGCTTTGTTGGTGAATCAATAATTCTTTTGTTCACGATTGTAGGACAAATGATGAATTTTTGCAGAGTTTTGGAATGATTTGTTCATGGAATTTTTGTGGAAAGATGGAAAATTATAATAAAAAAAAATATTGCCTCTTTTTTAGCAATGAATATTGGTAGATTTATTTTTAATTCGGAATTTCAAATGCTGGAATGCACGTGTTTCGATGTTGAACATATTTCAAGCAGGCTGAATAATATACGTTCATTTCGGAGTTATTCCGTATTTATCGAGTTGCGTAATCCGGGTACGGACTATTCTGGTTATTAATCTATTTTTGCATCGTGCTTTTCGCGAATCATTCCTCTTTTTGACAGTGATTTCACGTTGAGCCTTGGAGTATTTTATCATAAACGTTATTTCTGTTTTGTTCGATAATGAAATTTGCAGTTGATGGATATAATTGTCAATATGATCAGTTTCAATCAACATGTGAGTTCAAAATAATCAATTTCAAATCATCGAAAACCCACACTTCAAAATCGCAAAGATTGAACTTGAGAATTATATAAAGGTTTTCGATATAAACATTCTTGCAACTACGATTCTCAACAAATAAAGATTTTTTATGGAAAAGTAACGGTTGAGTATAAAGAGTAGAAAAAATTTATCTAGAGTATATAAATTGATGGACGATACTTATTTCCGAATTATACTGTTTTTTATGTTTATTATTCATTGTTTTTTATGAACTAGCTAAAGGAAATCAGAATTTAAAAGCAAAATATGCAAAATTACAAGATTACAAAATTGAAAACTTTGTACTTAAATAGTTCCATTTTTGATATTTATAAGTAAACAACTAACCAAAATTTGAAATATTTTGTACGTTACCAGAATAAAATAGATACTAGGGTGTTACAATTTTTCAAAAATATAATAATCCAAGTAATATCGCTGAACATTTATAAATAATGAAGCCGAAATTTCTCACACTTTTAAATTCACAAGTCTAAACATTTCGGAAGTAACACTGAAATAAGTTGTGGAGAAATTTCAAAGTTGAAAAAAATTTATAATTCCTCAAAAACAACAATAACTTGAAACTGGCATATTCAAATCACGAGAATTAAAATTCATGATCAAAGTAAGCTCATCCGAAATTGAGGGCCCGAGAGGAAAAAAGCAGATCGTGAAAATTTCAGGTAAAGTACCAAAAATAAAGTCACGGCGTAAAATGATGATCAGAATCGTGCGTGGAAAAGTGAAGAACAGGAAAGTTAGTGGAAAAGTAGAGATCGAGAATGTCCAGAGAAAAACGATGATCGAAAAAGTTCCTGCAAAAGTGCAGATTGGAGAAATGGATTAATAGATGAGCTCATAAAAATCGAATTTTCAGAATTTATTTGTTAAAACTATTTGTTTCAACATTTTATGAAAAAAATGTATTAACTAAGTGACATGTGCATTCCACGGTTTTCCAAGCTGCTAATCGTGAATCTGAGGTCGGATTTGCAAAATTCGATTGTTCAAACTTTTTGTTTTAACAAATTATGAACAAAATAGAATTTGCCGAGTAGCATATGCATTCCACGGTTTCCCAATCCGCTGAGCGTAAATCTGAGGTCGGATTTGCAAAATTCGATTGTTGAAACTATTCGTTTCAATAAATTATCATATAAGAATAGTAGCAAGTAAATCTTTTTTCCAACCTTTTTTCATCTTTGTAAATATGTAAAATTTTTTTATTTTTTGTTCCTAATGCCGAATTCCAACTACCTTAACATTGAACTGTAGTATATAATATATATTATATACTCTAGTTATTTACTACTACTACTACTACTACTATTATATTCTTTTCCAAAATTTGTTGGACCGGATAGTTTAAACAAACACATTTTGCAAATTAAGCCATAGATTCATGGTCAGCAGCGAAGATAACCATGAAAGAAATATTGGTCTTACTGAGTTCATTTTCATTCATAATTTGATAAAACAAAAAAATTAAACAATCGAATTTTGCAAATCCGACCTCAGATTCACGATTAGCAGCTTGGAAAACCGTGGAATGCATACGTCACTTAGTTAATACATTTTTTTCATGAAATGTTGAAACAAATAGTTTTAACAAATAAATTCTGAAAATTCGATTTTTATGAGCTAATCTATTAATCCATTTCTACAATCTGCACTTTTGCAGGAACTTTTTCGATCATCGTTTTTCTCTGGACATTCTCGATCTCTACTCTTCCACTAACTTTCCTGTTCTTCACTTTTCCACGCACGATTCTGATCATCATTTTACGCCGTGACTTTTATTTCGGTACTTTACCTTAAATTTTCACGATCTGCTTTTTTCCTCTCGGGCCCTCAATTATAAAATTAAAAAATTTGCAGCAATTGTCGTCGAAAGTTAGATAAATTAAAAAATGAAAAATTGAGCTCTTAAAACCAAACAGTCGAGTATTTTAAAATTCAAGATACTGAAAGAAACAAATTTTTCTGATGAATTCCCTTAAGAAAATGAAAAAAATTATTTTTATAATATGACAATATTTTGTTATGTTAGATTGATATGTATTAATATTATACAATAATTGTATTATATTACACTGAAAAAAAATCTAGTACTTTTTGTCATATAACGATGTAAAAAGTATAAGAATATTGTGAGTTTTGCAATATTACTGCAAATTTTTTTTATAACTTTTTACAATATTGTATAGTATAAATTATAATATTGTAAAAATTACAATATGTATGCTAGTTTTCAATAGGTGATTTCGGAAAATTTTTAATCTACAGAATGCAAATTGTTCTATATGAATTGCAATTTTTCTATGCTAGCAAAATAGATTGAAAATCCGTATACAGTGAAACCTCGAATCAAATATTTTACTTTGTGTATTTTTTTTGTCATTTCCTAAAGTATACTATTGCATTTGCTAAGATATAATATTTTACATATTGATATACCTATCGCAAAAATTTTGTCATTTCATAAAATCTACTATATATTTTCGACTTTTTCCAATATTGTGTCAGTTACAATATTATATACTAGAAAGAATGCTAAAATATAGCGAAAAGAACTGTACTTATATAAATACTAGCAAAATTGTATGACATTTCATAAAATCTGGAGAAGTAGGAATCACAATGTGATATTGCATAAAATACAAACAAATGTAGTAAAAAACAAAATATTCTTAGGAATTTTTAAAACAAAATACAGCTACTACTACAATAACATTCAGCAATTTTTACTATACAAAACCTGCAATAAATATCTTGCAACAAGTGCAATATTTCAAACTGATTCCACAGCACAATACAGTATTGTAATGAATACTTTTTTTTCACAGTGAATGGCAGAACTAAAATAAAATTCCTTACACTCTCAAATTTTCAAGTTGGGACGTTTCGAACGTAGCAAATAAATCAGTTCAATTAAATTAAAGAGTTCAATGAAATTAAGTACTCTTTATCTACTACAAAAAAATATTTCTTAAAAAAGTAGCATTTGAATGCCTAGAAACGAAATTCATGATTGGAACAAGCTAATAAAAAAATTTCGAAAACACATATACATGCATCAGTCAACTCCGAAAGTTGGATAAATTAAAATTTTGGAAATTGAGCTCTTGGGAGTCTTGAAACCATAATGTTGAAAACCTTAAGATACTGAATAAAACATTTTTCTGGTGTACCCTCTATAAAATTGAAATAAAATGATGTAATAATAAAATATGATATGATACTATTATTCTAATTTTTAAACCTTAACATTTGTTATATTCTTGTGTAATTATATTGAATAATAACATTGTATTATCATATAATAATATTTTATAATCATGACGATAGTATACCATTTTTTTATAAAAAAAGCCGAAAATAGTTCAAAACTAGAATTAATAAATGGAATGGCCCTTTTTCGATCGATTCAAACTGAGGTGGAAAAACTATTTTTCCGCGTACACACTCGGGTATTTCACCCAAGCTCGGGAATAACAATTCCGTTTGTACTTCCGTTTTTATTCGGAATCGCATTATCATCTTCTTATTGGTGGCACTCGGCGTAATTCATCACGCTGATGGCATGCATCGTTTCTGGAGGAATAGCGCGGAGAGTCGAGTGGCATTAGGAATGCATGTATGCACTGATCCGCGGCCAAGATAAGTCTGGCAATACGTCAACCCACGAGCAGAAAAATGCTTTCTCGTGTAACCGTTCGTGAATCGACAATGCCGCGGGAAAATACAATATTTTCGTTGAAAAATGAGGCGTTTGCGATTCGTCTTATCGCCGATAAATCGCGCGCCGTTAAAAGTTGCCGGCGCAAAAGTAATCCATTAAGTCCGCAAACACGAAAACTCACGATCGCCAAGGCGGAAAACTTGTTTCCCGAAATCATGGTTTTTCCATTCGTCGCCCTAGTTTTATGGCGTCTTTTTTTTTTAATTAGATAAATTTTAGTACAGATCATTTCTCTGACTGTAAAATTTCGAAAATTTCCGTTCAATATTTACATTTTTACAGAAAGAATTGATTTTTATCAGGCCTCTGCACAGAAACCTGTATTTGGAGGGGGAGGGGTTTCAATTTTTATGATGTACTTGTAGAATAACATGCAATTGAAATTGATTTGGTTTGGAAGTACATGGTCCAGTCAAAGGGACGTAGATAAGTAATGTAGATTAAATAAGTAAATAAATAAATTATTTAACTAATGAACATTCAAATATATGAGGTAATATCACAACATCATGTGTTTTCGACAACTTCTACTTTGTATATTGAATCTTTATGTTTTCAACAAATTTAACACAAGCAACTCAATAATTACAGATACACAATTGCGAAAAACACGTTTATTATTTCTTTTTCACATTTAGATGTATAACGAATGCGAAATAAATAAAAAAAAAACCTTTATATTACTACACTATACACTTAATTTATAATTTCAAGGGTTATGCACCTTTTTTGAGGACAGTTTGGATTACTTTTTAATGTATATAGCACATAATTTTATTACATGGAAGTTATATTATTGTTATAGAATATTGTCAACTTTAATATAAAAACATTATTTAATGAAAAAAATATCAACTAATGGTGGAGTCATGGCCCTTCCCTAACTTTTTTTTTTAAGAGGCTTGGAGTGACTGCAATGTAAGTACAATAAGTCAACTAAAATTATAATATCCAAAAACGTTACATTTTTTAGTGTAACGTTAACGTAACGCGTTACATTAATTAACAAGTAAAGATTACAGGAACGAGTTTCTTTTTTTTTGGTAACAAGTGACGAAAATCGTGTTATTCATTTCATATCTGTCTCATCAAGTTTTTAGAACGATTTGTAACTTTGTACGAAACTTTTTGAAACTAAGATATAAGTAATTTTTTCACGTCCTTATTTTGAGTGAATAATTGTATAATTTTATAATTTTTGATGAAACAGAGTGATAAATCAGTAATTTATGTACAAATATCGACGAAGAGTACGCTTTTTCACTTTTTATTAGGAATTTTCACAACTCTAGCAATAAATTTTAGAAATCTGCATATAGATACATGAAAATACTGGAAAGCTTAATTTTTAAAATCTATAGCAGGATCACTAAAACCTATAGATTATGCTGGAAAACTTTACGTAGTTTTATGAATACAGCAAAAAAAATTAATAAAGAAAAATACTAGATATTATTTAATTTTTTTAAAAAAGCTACGAGATTCTTCGAAAATTTCTGTAATTCCAGTAATTAAGAAACTCTGATTTCTCGAGCATTGAATTCTAATAATATATGTGTATAGAAGTACATGAAAATACTAGAAAAATTTTCAAATTTTAAAAATCTGTCAAAATTCAAAAAATATTGAGGGCTCCCTAAATCTGTAAAGAAACTGTTTTTTGCAAAATCGATCAAAATACTGCGAATATCTCAAATTTTCAATTCTAGAAAATCTAATTCTTAAGATTCAAAGAGATATATTTGAAAAAACCTTAAAACTTTCCAGCATTCTATAATTCTAGGAAATACAAAAATAAAATATATGTATAGAAAAATACAAGTATATCTATGGAATATTGAAAATCTATATAACTTTCAAAACTAAAGCATCGAATTCCAGAAATTTGTACAGAAATATACAAGAAAACTGAAAAATCCTTCAAATCGTAGAAAAACTGATGAAATACGAAGGATACTGAAAGAAATATGAATTCATCGAGACACCTGTCTTCTTAAAAAATTTTTTTGGAACTTGAAAAATTAAATGAACTTGGCATTTTAGAGCTCGAGATTCTCGAAGTCAATGTATACAAATTTATATCAAAACGCTTAAAGTATATCAAAAAACCAGAAAATCCTGCAACATTTTATGCATCCTAAAAAGTATGAATAGTCTCAGAAATACTGAACAATCCTTCAAATCGTAGAAAAACTGAAGGAAATACGAAAAATACTAAAAGAAACAAATATCGATTGAGACACTGTCTTCTGAGAAATCCTTTGAACACGTAAAATTGATAAACTCCAAATTTTACAGTTTGAAATTCTCGGAGTCTATAACAATTTAAATGAAAATTCTAGAAATACATAAAAATTCAAAGAAATCTTGATACATTTAATAGATCTTGAAAAATACGCATAAAAATATGCACTGTTAAAAATTTTCTTAAATTTCATACACTTTTTATTCTAAATGTATTAAAATGTACTTCAAATTTCGTAAGCCAGCTGTATGAAATGTATATTAGATACACATGTTTTAAAAGTGTATGATTTAAGGACACCTTCTTGAGTTTAATACACTTTCCATAGATTCTGTATTAAAATGTACCT
The DNA here is from genome assembly GCA_028476575.1 of Platygaster robiniae. Lineage (NCBI taxonomy): Eukaryota > Metazoa > Arthropoda > Insecta > Hymenoptera > Platygastridae > Platygaster > Platygaster robiniae. Next base: position 3,418,993 of record CM052022.1, read on the forward strand.
GAAATTTCATAAACTTGATATTTGAAACATAAGTATGATACACATACTTTAAATGTGTATAAATTCGAGACATTTATTTGAGTAAAATACATTTTTCACACAAGTTAGTTACTACATTTGTGCTCGCTAGGTGGCTACACCAAATTTTTTCTCGAATGCGAATTATTGTGGAAGTCCTTTAGATATAATTGGAAACCATATAAATATTAAGGTGAAGGTGGGTGAAGGACCTGATGGATGGAATACATCATGCAAAAAATGCGAAGAAATTACTTATCTTTGAAAGTGTTTTATTCAGCTGAAATTCAAAAATAATAATAAGTAAAATAAATAGAAGGGAAATAAAATGTGAAAATTTTTTCTGTAAATCTTTTCTCAAGACCAAACTTTTTTTGTATTAGAATTTTAACAGAAAAAATTTGGTGTCGACATGGTTTGTTGGGATGTAATGCAAATTACACATTACTTGTATTGAATTTAATCCGAACATTTTTGTATGATTTTCGTACATCAGTGCATTAATACAAACCTGACTTAAACTCATCTGGAAAATAATAAAAGTATACAATAATGTCTTGTATAAATTTAAACACACATGATGTATAAAATTTAAGGCACCTGTATATCAAAGTAATGTAAGCGTGTATATATTTTGTATATTTTGAATGCATCATTAATACAGGTTACGTGAAATTTGCGTTATACGCGTTACATTAAATTTAAGACAAAAATTTCTAACAGTGTGAACAATCCTTCAAATCGTAGAAGATACCCGAGTGAGATTCTATGTTGCCTGAAGGTTGGTCCAATATTGGCCGGCCAGTTTACAACATAGGCCAGCCAATTCAAATTATCGATATTGGTCCAATATTGAAAATGTAACGCCTTAGGAATGTTGTGCCAATAGTGTATCAATTATGTTGTACCAACCTTGGCCAAACTGTGTCACAGCAACACTGGCCAGACTGTGTTGTACAAACATTGGCTTTATCGCGTTGTGCCATTATATAATACTGTATACAGTACCAACATTAGTAATACCGTATAGTAACAATGTTGGTTCATTGAAGTTAGACCAATATGGGAAAACCAATGTTGTACCAATGTACAAAAAACCGTATCCCAATAATATGGATATTCAACGTGCTCTCGATACACGATCTCCTAACCCGGATTAGCTTCAGATTTAACTCATTCGTGCATATTTTACTTCTCTGACTGTTGAATTTATCAACTCATATGTAAATTCATCAGTTTATCAATAAATTAATGAACTGCCTACCTGGAACTGATGTTGCATCATGTTTTTCCTTCCGTCAAGCTTCATCGAATTTCTTTAGGCCACGTAGAATCTCCCGATGTTTGCGAACACGTAATTTTACAGCCTCGCGTTTGCCGTCCATCATGAATTAACTAATATTCACAGCATGGCATATTTTTGAAATTCTCACAGCTCCCGCAACTATACGGGAGAATCAAATTTCAGGTTATGTTTCAGTTCGCAGGTGATTGGGATCCCGAAATTTCGAAATGACAATTAGATACTGGTACTTCCTTGGAAAATCTATATAGTTTTGCCAATGTGATTTATTTATTGATCACACATCGGAAAACTAATATTGGTTAGGCAACAAACATCGATCCCTTGATCCAGTATCGAGAAACCAATATGGAAATATCAGTGTACAACTTTCATTGGTCCAACATCAAAAAATCGATATGTGTTTGCCAAAGTCTGCCGTTCATTGGTCCTGTGTTAGAAAACCAGTATCGCTATGCCAGTGCAGGAAGCTTCTTGGTGCAACATAGGTTTATCAATGTCGGTTTGCCTATATTCTTTGCTTATCGGTCCCATATAGTAACATCAATATTGGTTTGCCTATGTGGGATGTTTATTGGTACTATATAGAGTGACCTGCATGGAAAGGCCAAGGGAATGCCAACATTGGTACAATACAGATTGGCCTAGGCCAATATAGATTCTCACTCGGGTATATACGAAAAATACCAAAAAGAAATAAAAATCTATTCAGACGCTGTTCTCTGAAAAATATCATGCAAAGCAGGACATCAAAATTTATATCACAACGTGAAAACCAATAATAGAAGCATTTCATCGAAATAGTTTGAAAGATCTCGTTGAGGGGGGGGGGGCTCTAACCCCCCTCCCCCCCTCCCCGTCCACACGGGCCTGATTTTTATTATTTTTCAATACACTCGGCAAATATGATTGAGCAAACATGTTCACTTTTCGCCACGTATGAACGGGGTAACAAGGAAAACGTTCATAATCGAATTTTGTGCTTTCGCGTCACGATACGTCGTGTCGAAAAATGCCGGATTCGCGGGGATTTAGTGTGTCGCCGCTTCGTGAAATATTTTATGCATTTTCGCGAGGCGAGAGGAAGGGGTAATCTATCCATCAGTGAACTTTTAATAAAATTCGTGACTAGGTATACACGCCGAGCTCGTGCCGGTTGCAATCGTGATCCTTAATAATCGTGCAGTATTGTCTCCGTTGCGGATTGTGGGCGCGTTTCGCGACCTCGAGCTTTTGCGAAATTCAAAGGAAACAATGTTTGCCTCTGTGAAGTTCTACTGAAAGGACAGATTTCCGTCGCGATTATTACTCAACACGTTTTGGATTCGAGGGAATGAGAAAACTCGAGTACAAAGTGTTAAATTAATTATGAGTGGAGTAATAGATTTCATGGTTGATGCTTTGGCTCTGATTTGGTTTGTGAAGGAACGGGAATGTTCTGTTGCCGATGGGAAGTGTGGAACAAGAATATTTTTTTGTTTTTGTATTGTGGTTGTGGTTATTGATCAATTTTTTTCATTGTTTTTAGGTGATTTGGAATTTTGAGAGTTTGACATTAAAGCATAGTGATATTCAAAGTAATTGTTTCGGTTATTCAACTTATAAATGTGATTTTTTTTTATTTTATGAATTTGTTGAAAATTTTTTTTTCAGTGACTTTTGAAATTAATGAACGATTCCAGCATTTTTTTAAGTGTGACTTCGAACTTCTAGGATATCCCAGAAATTTAAATAATTTTCACTGTTTATAAAACTTTCAGCATGATTTTTTTTATTAATGGTAATGTTAATTGTGCATTTCTCTTCATTATAAATATTCTTTCATTGTTATTATTTCTTGCTATGATTATGTCTTTTTTTTAATCAAATTTGTCTATGTATATTCATTTACTTATATTCAAATTTTTGAACCCTTTACTTACTTCGTTTATTACATATTTCGGACTGTATTCGATTTTTACATTTTTTTTATACAGAATTTTTATTCGTAACAGTCTTATTCCTTTTTCATTCTTCTTTATACCTTTTATTCTATTTTCTATATTATTCTTGATTGTTATGATTTCTCTTTTATCATTGTTTATTTGTTCATTACTACATTATGTTTATATGTTAAAATTTTTTCAATTGCTATTATTATGTTGAATGTTTTTGAATAGTATGTACGTCATTATTTTATTATATATGTACTACTAAATTGTACTCATATTATGATTTTATAATTACTCTTTTGCTGTAAACTTATATACATATTCTTGTTCATTTCATGATTTAATTATTTGTTAAATCATATTTTTTTACTCGTTTTATATTTAACTTCTTTATTTACTTTAATACTTTATTATTCATACGATTTTCACCTTAAAAAATTTTTTTTCGTAATCATATTTACTTCATTGTTTTCCTTCATACTCAATTAAAAAAAAAATTTTTTTTTTTTAATTATTTATTTGTTTCCGTTGTATTGTTCTAAGAAACAAAATATTTGTCATCTGATTATAAAAATTATTTTTTTTTATATACTATATCATTTTATTACATGGTTATTTATAATAATACATATATAGTAATATTGTATAGAAATATCATAATACATGATCAAAATTAGTTGATCCTGTACTTGATAAAATTCTTGCTAAATATACAAGAATAATTCTTATTATCATTGATAATTATAATAATCACTTTTTCACCGTGTAATTATATTCATATTTATTTTTTTTTAAATTTATTTATTCATTTAATTTTTATATTTATTTTTGTATAACTTAATAATTCACTTCAATACTTTATTTTTTTTTTTTTTTTTTCATTGTTCTTATAAATGAAACATATTCCATTTGATTTTGATTATTTATACTTTTCATTGACTCTATAATTTCATTATATAATTTTCATTTATAACTATTATAATATATAACAATATAAAACATTTCTCCATTGTTTCATTATATCATCAGATTTATACTATAGCTGAATAATTTGTTTATAATTTCATATGAGTATTATTTTACTTTTATATTAAATTTTATCAAATTCTAACTCTGTAAATAATATGATTGTTTAAAACTTTTTTTATTCTTATAGCTTTATTATTATTGATTTTTTTGTTACCCTTTTTTTGATATTCTTTTCAAATTTTTATTTCTGACCCTTTTAAGATATTTAATTTTCGAATAAATTTTCCCTTTTTTATTCACATTTTTATGTTTTATCATATACTTTGCATCTTTTCATTATGCGAATTGTATTTCATTTATAATTCTGATTTCGTGAGGATGAATGCCATAATATTTCATTTGTATACTTCACTTATAAATACTGCACTAAAAATAGGCTCTCAAAATAATCAGTTTACGAAAAACTTTTGCTTGAATGACACATTCATTTATTGCATGAGTAGAAATCGACTGTTTCCTGTGGTCAAACTTTCCTACAAATATAATTAATTAAACTCAACGATCCGAAACTAATGCCTGTATCAAAATGTGCAAAAATCCGTCGATCTTCTAAAATGAAACAATCCACTCTCGATATTTGCCAACTACGAATGTTTGAGCAGCTCCCTGAAAATTCCATACAAGAGCTTGAAGATAAACGCGGATTATCATTATGTAATTCAACCCGCGCATTTTATCCGATCGGGCATTTTTTGAAGGGGATCGAAATTTAATTAAAGCGAGTATCCTGTAACGTTGTTATGCCAGCCGCAGGCGTACAATTAAATTAAATTAGAGCAGAATGCGGTGGAGTTTCGTTAATTTTTTCGTTGAAATATATTCCCGAGCGCGGCCGAATTTACGGTTCCGGCGATAAAAGCGAAGCGCCCGGGAAATTGTATTTTTCTGCAAAATAAAAAATAAAAAAAAAGGTGGCATTTTCTTATTGCGCGGGTTCACGGTTATGGCTTATATTCTTTCGGCACTATCACGACACCTGTAATCGCCGCCGCGGGAGCTTCAGACGCCCACGAATCGGCGTTTCTTCCGAGTATATCCGATCGTTAATGCGGCAACTTGGCACGAAAGTCGAGTTGTCGTAAAAAAAAGGAGTTTTGAGAATATTATCACGCGACAGTGGAGCAGGTGCGGTTGATTTTATTAGGAAGAAGAGTTTCTGTGAGGGGGAGGATAAGGGAGAAAAGAAAGGAATTTGCATGATTTGTGATGGTCCTGAAGGTCCAAATGTTTGAAAATAGAAGAAATATTGAAAAAATGGTTTTTATTACCTTCTATAGTTAGAAAATGAATACTTATTCAAACTTACTGAAGGTTATTCAACCTTCATAAGCCTTTTTTGAATGTTCTCTTGGGTGGAGTTAAGAAACTCATGTTTATCGTTTTTAATAATTATAATTATCGTTTTTCATAATTTTCTTCAACAAAAATCAAAATTTGTGTCAGTAATCTATCGTTTTTTATGATTTGCTGCATTTACTGAAATTTACGGAGGTAGGAAAAAGTGACGAAAAGCTAAAGTTCCATACGTTGAAATCCTAGATTTCTATAGTCCCGAACAGCCTATTATCCCGAAAGTATGATGACCAGAACAATTAATATCCCGACATTAAAATGAACCGAAATTGAAATGACCCAAAATCGCAAAATCCCGAACATAAGAAAAGTTCCGAAAATAGTATTATCCCGAAAATGCGATGACCTGATGGCAAATTACACCAATCGTTAAAGACACGATATTCCAAAGTCCTGCAAAAAATTGCCCCGAAGCTTCAAAATCCCGAATAACACAATGGAAATTCGGGAATTTGAAGCTTCGGGGCAATTTTATTCAGGACTTTGGAATAACGTGTCTTTAACGATTGGTGTAATTTGCCATCAGGTCATTGCATTTTCGGAACTTTTCTTATGTTCGGGATTTTGCGATTTTGGGTCATTTCAATTTCGGTTAATTTTAATGTCGGGATATTAATTGTTCTGGTCATCATACTTTCGGGATAATAGGCTGTTCGGGACTCTAGAAATCTAGGATTTCAACGTATGGAACTTTAGCTTTTCGTCACTTTTTCCTACCTCCAAATTTACTTCATTTTTAAAAAGCGTAAATTGTATTATATGAAATTCCGAACTTAGCTATTTCTGGATTAAAAATTTGATCTCTAATTATAAGTTATTCATCTAGAATTTCAAATATCAAAAATTTTATGACCATTAGAAAAAATGTAAGAAATACAAAAATGAAAAACAATTATGATCAAATACTCATTGAAAATACCGAAATTAGAAGAATTCGTGGTTTTTATATTTTTATTATTTTTGATAAGAAATTTAGAAAATTGTTGGTACTTTGTATCAAAAAGCCAAACTGACTGCATTCTAATAATTATAAGTTGATAAATAAGGACATTTACTTCTATTGTTTTAGTTCAGAGTTAAAAATTGATCAACTCTAGATAAAAATTTTTTTTCAAATTAACTTTAAAATAAGAGTCTAAAAATGGATAATCCAATGAATGGAAAATAGTTATAGGAGTATTTTTCAACTGATAAAGAATAACAATTTTTGATTCAAAAAAATATGTGATATTGATGTTTTATATGAGGAATTTCATAAGTACCTAGTGAATTTGTTCGTAATTAGAATAAAGTCATAATACATAACAAGAATTCATACATTTTTAAAATTGCAATTAAAAGTGTAAAACTATTCAACTACATGAATATGAATTTATATATATGATAATAGTCATTTTGAATTTCAGTTCTTATAATTTTTCTATCAAGGTTGTTATTTATAGTCTTAGTTAAAAAAATATAATTCAAGAAGAAAGGGAAGAAAAAAATTAACAGTGACTTTTATTAGGATTAAATCAATAAAAAATAGAAATTTCGAGATCAAAAAATTTGTGACCTGGACGTTTCGGATTAGAAATTTCTAAAATCGTCAATATTTTGCGTCAAAAAACTGAATCGACTATATTCTTATAGTTTGTGTTGATAAATGAAAAATATTTTTCCGATCATCATCATTTAGTGTTAAATATTCATAAATTTGTAATAAAAACCTTTATTGAAAATGTTGCAAACAAGAGATTTGAGAAAATTGAGAAATAAAGGGAAGAACAACTTACAAGTATTAACTCAAGTAATGAAAAATAAACATTTTGGACTCTAAAAGATTTGTAATCTAGATACTTTAGGTGGAGGATCTTCAAAATTATAAACTTTTTCGTCATCAGAATGAATGGTGAACAATAAATTTAATTTGCCTATTCTCAGGCAGTTGCTATTAGAAAACATAGAATTTTACTTTATCAAAAGTTCTAAATTAAAACTTCATAAGAAAATGCACTTTTTATTTACAAATAGTACATTTTGGCATGACTGATATAAAAAAAATGAGTAAGTTTCAAACGTTCTCTGCTTCATCAGAATTTTCATCATGAAGCATGAAAACACATTTTATTTCTCATTAAAAATGTCGAAGACTTGTCGAACGTTCATATTTTCTTTTTTCTGCTACAAATCATTGCAATCATCCCTGAAACGCGATTAACTGACAATCGTAAAACTCATCACGATCCAAGTAAAACCCCAGATAAACGACAGATGAATAAACACCATGAACAGTACAATCTCAAGCACTTCATTTTTGTTTCATCGAGATCCTTTCCGACTCGTGCCAAGAAGCAATTACATTGCGAATATTTTCCTCGTTCCCCGATTCTATCATCATCATAACAACACTCTCGATGAATACTTCCAACTTTTACAAGGCGCGATTTTGATTCATTTCTTGCAAGCAACTTTTCAATCGTTAAACTTGGGAACAACTCTCGTTTAACAAACTCCCATTTCTATCAACTCACACAAATAGTAAAAGTACAATGAAAAAAAAAAACCCATTCCATCACTCTCATTCGTTATTCACACTTAATTCGTGGATTTGAAGAAAACGATGTAAAATGGATCAAAAGTCTGACGAATTTTCCTCGATAACCAAAAACGTAATGAAAGGAATTCCCAGTTGGAAACTCCGAAGGAAATCGAATGAGGTTTCCACTTTCATACATTACCCCGGTTTTGTTTGAATATTTTATTCTCCCGCGCATGGATGAAAATTGGCCTTTGGTTTATGAAAAATGCAGTTCTCAAAATCGCGATCGTTATTGTAATGTCCTCGATTCGAGGCATGGATTTCGAGTTCTCGCGGAATGGAACTGTTGAGTCGCGGGGGTTGGTGGAAAGAGCATTGTTCGGGTTGCGAGGGAAACCGAAGTGAAAACGTTTCTGGAATACCTCGACCGAAACTCGAGAATCTTCGGGAGGTTTATCGTTGAGCGATAATATGCAGGAATAGTGTCACAATGGAATGAGCTGTAACAGATGTCGCGAATTATTACTTACGACGTCGGGTGTTACGTAGTTGCGAACGAGCATTTCAATGAGCCGCCAGATACTCGACGCCTCGTGTCTGCAGGGAACGTTGCCTCCTTCAACTCCCTTGAATTTTAGTCGCTCAAGTGAGGGTGAATGTCCAAATAATGACGGATAATTGGGGGAATTCGTGCACATGACGAATTGGATGGATGTAACCTAATGTCGATATTTTGTAGGGAAACTAGAGGTGAAGGAACGAGAGATGCATCATGCTTTTTTTGAAGGAAATGGAAATTTGTTGAGAAAGTATCGGATGCTGGATCTAAATTTGCATTGAACAGTTATTGATTTATCGATCCGGAGTGGCAGAACGCGATTTTTTTGGGTTGGTAGTAAATGCATCACGTATTAGGGGGGGGGGGGGGGGATTTATAATCGTATTGATTCAAAAGAAGCATGATAATGTTTTTCAGTTTTTGGATAAAAAAAATGAGAAACTTGAAAAAATAGAAGATTACGAAGATTTCTTATGAATTGGACAAATTTGTATGATCTTTGGAAACTTTTTAATGGTTTTTTATCTGATTCGCATTTTTAAAAATCTGAAAAACATGGAACACCTTTTTATGTGTCAATGGTTTAAAAAAATTAGCGGAATTGATGAAATACCATCAAATGTTTTGTGTATTGTGTTTAGAAACATGTGTTTTTATAAATATGCAAGGCAATGTTTTTTTTTTTAATTTTTTTATTCAAATAAAAAACATTGTAGAGTACTTCAGAAGTGTATTTATTATTAAAAAGACGCATGATGATGTTTTTATATTTTTAGATAAAAAAATGAGAAACTTGAAAAAATAGAAGATTACGAAGATTTCTTATGAATTGGACAAATTTTTATAATCTTTGGAAACGTTTTGGTGGTTTTTCATATGATTCACATTTTTTAAAATCTAAAAACATGGAACATTTTTTTATTTATCGATGATTCAAAAAAATTAGCGAAATTGCTGAAATACCATCAAATGTTTTGTGTATTGTGTTCAGAAACATGTTTTTTTATAAATATGCAAGACAATGTTTTTGATAAAATTTTTCTGTTCAAATAAAGAAAATTGTAGAGTACTTGAAAAGTATTTATTATTCAAAAGAGGCATGATAATGTTTTAATATTTTTAGATAAAAAAATGGGAAACTTGATAAACATTAGAAGATTACGAAGATTTCTTATGATTTGAACAAATTTTTATAATCTTTGGAAACTTTTTTGTGGTTTTGCATATGATTCGCATTTTAAAAAATCTAAAAACATGGAACATTTTCTCAACTGTCGATGATTCAAAAAAATTAGCGAAATTGCTCAAATTCCATCAAATGTTTTGTGTATTGTGTTTAGAAACATGTTTTTTTTATAAATATGCAAGACAATGTTTTTTCTAAACATTTTTTTGTCAAATTAAAAAAATTGTGGAATACTTGAAAAGTATTTAGTATTTAAAAAAAATCAAACTGAGCTGTACACATTTCACAAAATTTTTGAAAATACTAGTATTTGATATGATGTTTGAAATTTTGCAAATTTTGGAGAATCAGAATAACACACTAGTAATGTCAAATAATGGCAACTATTCTCAAAAAAAACTAATTTTTTGTGGAATTTCATAAAATGTTTATAATTTTTTAAATTGTGTTCACTACTTTAATATTTCTTCAAAATATGCATAGTGATATTTTTTATAATTATTGTAACGAAATTTCGAAATACTTGAAAAGTATTCAAAAATTACAACAAATCTTTATAAGTTGCACAAATTTTTAAAAAATTTTGAAAATTCAGAGTAGCTGACTTGACTCAAATAATTTTGAAAAATCGAAACACAATAACAATTTAAGAAACTAAAAAAATGAACATAAAAAAATCAAACTTCTGCGGAATTTCAGAAAATTTTCACTAGTTTTGCAAATCGCGTTGATTATAATATCCCTCCAAAGTATGCATATAAATATTTTTATCAATTCTCGCATGAAAATTTGCAGTATCTGAAAAGTATTGTAAGATTTAGAAAGATCTTGATAAGTTAGATAAATGTTTATAAATTTTCAAAAATTTTGAATCGTCTGCCTTATCTTTCCATTGTTGAAAATGTTTGAAAATTAGAAAACATTCGAAATTATGAAGATTGCCAATAATTTCGAAGAATTCGAGATTTCGGTAGAATTAAAAAAATGTTTATGAATTTTGTACATTGTGTTCACTCTCACATTTATTATTTCTTCAAAATATGCATGATAATGTTTTTTAAATTTTCTAAGAAAAATCTGAAAATCTTGAAAGATGTTTCAAAATCACAAGGAATCTTCACGAGTTAGACAAATTTTTAGAAAATTTCCAAAGTTTTTGATAGTTGTTTTAATGTTGAAAATAATTTAAATTTCGGTACAGCATGACACGATAGAAATTTCGATAATTGTCAATATTTTTAGAAAAATCAAAAGTTTCGTAGAATTTCGAATATTTTCATTAATTTTGTAAATTGTGTTCACCAAAATTCATCGGAATATAAATGATGATATTTTTATTGTATTTTATAATGAAAATTGTGGATACATGAAAAGTATTTAAAGGTTAGAACAAAATTTGCATGGATTCGATATATTTTCATAAATTCAGAAAATAATTATAGTCTATTACGTCCATAAGTTTTAGAATTTATTTAAATCAGAAAACATAAAATTTTCCAAGAATGTCAGTCATTCTGCGAAATTCAAAAAATTCGTAGAATTTCAGAAAATGTACGTAAATTTGGTGAATTGTAGAAAATTTCGAAATATCTGTGGAACTACAGAAACTGTGTGTAATCTTCAAAATTTTCACATTCCAAAAGTTTTCAAAAAAAATCTAAAATTTCAGGCAATTTTGAGAAATTCCGTTACTTGTTCAATAAAATTACAATTTCTGGAGTAACGCATTTTTGCTTGGGTATTTTTTATTTACTGCCACATACTTCATTTTTAAAAATAAATAGTTAGATATAACATCAACATATATTTTGATAATAGGTGATGCCTTGAATATGAACATTCAAACATTATAAATTCATCAATCAGTACATTTCATGAAACGACGAATTTCAATTTCGATTTGCGGAAATTTCTTTTTCGTATAACAAACAATCGACACCCTGTACACGTATTGGCTATCTATTTTGTTGGAGCCGTTACCGAAATTACCAGCACCTGTTACACAGGGAACAGTTGTCACTGCGTTTGAAATTGTGTATGCGAAATCGTGCGGTAATTATCGTTTCCGGGGAAATAGTAGAAAATTATCTAACATGAATGATCGAATATTCAACTTGTGGATCAAAATTAGCATGATGAACGTAAATGCAATTCATTTCACACAATTTTCGGAGTGAAATGGCTAATATCTTAAAACTTTCTTTAATTCCAAAATTTCAAAGTTCATGGACATCCATATTAAAAAGATCATTATTCCTTCAAACATCAATTGTGAATAACGACGATTTTTTAAGTGTGACGAAAGAGGATACCGTTTCCTGAAAAATGATATTAGGTTCCATCAAAAAGCCTGGAATTCAAGTAAAATTCAACTGGCACAAGAGAAAAAAGGAATTATTCAGCGTCTACTTTAGCCTTTGTTTCGCGGATATCGCCGGAGCTAATATCCTCGGAAGCGCGAATTTTCCCTTTGAGCGACGCATTCGCGGTGGTTTGATATACGCTCGGTCGGCTTCTAGTCGGGTCAACTCGGCTCAGCCGCGAAATTAACCGTACTTATTGAAAATAAATGAGGGACTTTGCGGTCCCCGGGGACCAAAGCTGAAGTTGCGCGACCACCGACGAAACCTGGGAGTTCCAGTACCGCGGGTAACCTAATCCTGCAAGAACTTGAAATGGGACCAAACAGTTCCTTAAATAATTGATGCTTAGAATAAGGAAACGCGTCCAGTCCCTTGCCATATTATGCGGCAATCTACTTTTTTCACATCTTTCTTGTTATTATTATAAATTTTTTGTTGATATGTTGGTGTAATTTGGATTTTTGAATATCGCAGGCACTTTCGATTCAACAATTTTACCTGTTTGAAAAGGTTCAACTCTTCTCAATTCCATCAGGTGAATTTAATGTGAATAGAAAAACATGTCAAAGTATATATTTACAAATTTTGAGGCCATGTTATGTAAAAAAAATGATTTGTGTGCTAAAGAACACAAGACAGAAGTGAAACTTCAATAAAAATCAATTACCAAACATACAAGCTCGTGAAATAGAGCAGGGTTTGGAAAGTCACTTAAAAGAATGTTACGCATTACGTTACGATTACAAAAAAAATAGTAACTCGTTGCCGTTACCACTTGAAAAAAGTAACGTCCCGTTACTTTTTGGAATAAATTGAATGTAATTAACAAGACGTCGAAAAACTAAGGCTAAAAAACACACTTGTGTCCAGGTGTGGTTCATTGTAGGAGTAATTTTTAACAAGATTTTTTATGGTTTCTATGTTATCGAGGGGTGTTTTTAACTTGTTTTTCAGTTTTTCTGAGGTCGTTGACTGAACAGTTAATTTGAATCAATATTTTGACTAGATGCTGGCATGAGCGCCTATTTTTCTTAACTCTGACTCCATAATGTATTACATACGTTTTTGATTCACGCTTGATTTTTCCTCGTAATTGCTGTTTAGACGGAAGGTACATTGTTGATGTTTGGAATACTTATGTTTATTATGTTTACCATGACGTTTTTGAATTTTGTTTGGTTTTTGTTTTTCAAGACCTATCGGATATATTGATGGACCATTTATTAGTGATTATTTACTTGGTATGAATTGATTCGGGACAATGATTGGTTACATCTGATTTGATCTTATTTTGGCTATTGATGGAAATTAAGGCGATCATAGATGTTCATTGGAATTTATATATTGATGTGAGATGTTTTGAAACATTTTTTCTGATATTGACTTCGTGAAAATCTGATTTAATGTATAGAATTATGATTGTTTTGTTGATTTGATGATTTGTATTCCTAATGATGATAGCGGTAGGCTGTTGAAAGCTTGAATTAATAACCACGATTTCCCTATTTACATGTTTATCATTGCTGGCTCCGAGGATCGACTCTTTATACTGTAAAAAAACAATATCAACGTACTGGCGGTTTTTTTCTATAGAAATTGTATATTTCAGATATAATATAAAATGATAATCCGTATTTTTAACCTTGAAAAGAATCAATCAGGCTATTCAAATTTTTATATTTTTTTCAAATTTACAAAGTTTCAGAGTATCACATTTGATTCAATGGTAACTACAAGGAAACATTCACAAATTTAATAGGGTTTTGGGAGAATCTTGATGCCTATCCAGATTTTAAGATAAAGTGTTGCAGGGTTTTCTAGTATTTTTATGAATTTGACTACTTTTATGTATATTGATACATAGGTTTCAAGAATTTCATGCTCTAGAATTCAAAGTTCATGAAAGTATTTGTATTTGAGAAGATTTTTCAGCAAATAGTATCTATGAAGATTTTCATTTTCTTTGATTTTTTTAAACTATTTAAATTTTTCTACGATTTAAAGGATTGTTTAGTATTTCTGAAACCATTCGTATTTTTCAGTGTGATAGAGTACTACAGAATTTCCCAGTATTTTAACATAATTTCAGGATTTTTATCATATAAACTGTCATATACATTTCAAGAATTTCGAACTCTAGATGTTAAACATAATGAAATCTTCCGTCTTTGACAATATTTTTCAGAAAACAGTGCCTTGATATATTTTCACTTATATACCAGTACTTTTTGTGTTTCTTCAGTTTTTCTATGATTTCAAGGATCGTTCTTTATTTTTATATATTGCTGTATGAATTTCTGGAATCTGAAAGATTTTCAATGTTCGATCTCGGGTTTTTCGTTTTACACCCAACCGAGCGTCCGAACAAGAGCATAGAAGTTTCACTTCAAAAACAATTTCAGAATGGGAAAAGTATCTGATTTGTCGCCAATAACAGTTAGTAAAATTTCCGGCAATCTGGAAACAAAAAATATGTCACAATACCAAATAGCACGAATTGTAGGAGTTTGTCGAAGTTCTGTACAACGTATAAAACAAAAAGTAGATTTTGGTGAAGATCTGAGAGCAAAACGCAAAGGTGCGTGCATTCGTTGGAGAATCACGACAGAGAGGATTGATTAAAAAATCCGCAATATTTGTGTTGAGAATCGAAAAATGCCAATTAACGTTCTCGCAAAAAAAGTTCTTGAAGCCGGCATTGAAGAACAGTGCAGCAGAGGTTAACAGAAGAGAATCTTATTGGACGTAGACCAGCACGCAAACTAAGACTTACACTTTCTATGATATCAAAGCGATACCAATGGGCACGAAAATACAAGGATTTCACGATTAATGACTGGAAAAAGGTTAAGAAATGCTACGTAACCGTATTTAAGTTATTCTTGTACTATAGATATTGTTCAGTCTAAATTCAATGACATTTCACAGGTGTGCTTTACGGGCGGATCGACTTTCCAATTGTTCATCCGACAAATCACTTTTGTAGCTGTAGAAAAATCACTCCATTAGACATATTATACTAGTATAAATACCAGCTTTGTTTAAGTAAGTTCCAATTTCAGCTACGCGCACTGCAAAAAAACATATATGAAACATGTCTCCGTGGAAGACACGAAGATGCGAAATCCATATCTTCAGTCATTAAGTGTCTAACTTTTATGTGTCAAAAAGATGTTTTTTAAAGACATCTTTGAACGTCTTAAAAATGGCGTCAAAAAGTGTCTCGTGGCAAGACACCATTTTTTGCAGTGTGATAATTAGTCATTTTACGATTGATTTGTTACACTATACGCTGCCTGGCATGAAAAATTGGCTCACAGGTAATGTCGATGTTTGGATATCGACGTTTCTAGAGCTACCTTGTATTTTCAAGGTATTGTCACACCAGTCTCATGGCGGCCATAGATTCGCCCGCTGAAACCCGCACAGGTGGCAGCGATAAATCTGCGGCGAGTCGATTCAGCAGCCGAGACGCGCCGGTCCGAGGGCTTTAATCCCATTGCTTTTTCTTCTGTATATATGTATGGAGGCCATAAAACACGCCGCGAGACGCGAGGCTTAGGGAAAGCGTTATTGCTCGCTCTAAAAAGAGCCGGGAAAGTGTCGCGATTCCGATGTACTCCCGAGTTATGACGTACCGAAAACCTTCGCAACTCGCGATCCTCTGTTTGGTTAAGCGACCTCGCCTCTTTTTCGCTCGCCCCGATATTGCAGAGAACGTATATCTCAACAGCCTTCAATATGTTCGGGCTGACAATAAACCAGAGGTCGGTTTTTAGTACCGAGGTCTTCATAGATGTCACATAGAAAAAATTCCAAGTACTACGGATGGAAAGGATAAATTAGGTTTGACGTTTTTTAATTGACTTCGATGTTCAGGTTGATTCTGAAACATCTCGAATAGTTTTCCTTCCATACTAGAAATGGTCTCAGCTCTTGAAATTAAGCGTACTTTCTCATACCCTCTACCAGAATTCATCGTCCGATCTTACCTCGCACGTACTCGCGATTTTTCTCCCGAAAATATACAGCCCGTCGATAAAAACAAATCAAGAACGTCGTTGCTGGAATTCCAATGACCAGGCACGTTTTATTTCCACCCGGAGGAAAATCAATTACAAACAATTTGGCACACGATCAAAGTCGCGCCTGCGACACTTATCCGCGTTGTACCTTGTGGTGATCGATGATTAGAGTAAGGGTGCTCGGAAAATTGTCATTTTAGATCTATTGTGCTGTAAAGAAGTTTTCGAAACATTAATTTTCAAAGGGATCTCGAGGTGTTCGCTGCTATAGCCGAGTCACGATCTCACGTATATGCTCGGCTCTGAAGAGAGTGATTAAGCGGAGTGATGAACGGATGCAAGGAATGGGGGGGAGGGCGATTACATAAGTTAAGTAGCAATTAGAGAAACTCGAGATTTGGGGGATGAAATTTTGAAGTAAGTACAAATGTCGCCGGGAACGGGAGAAGCGACGACAATTACAGTAGGCGATAATGAAAGAAGATGAAGGCGAGCTGAAACGTTTCCCTTGGCGTTACTTTCGAGGATTCTCCCTTTGCATTTGAAATGTCGTCGCGTTACCGAGGTAGATTCATCAGGCTCGCGATTTGCGTAAATTTGTTAATATAGAATTGAATACGAGACAATGAAGACATTGTCGGAGTTTTGGTTTTGAAATTACTGAATGAATTTTGGGTGTTGTGTGGAAATAGTTTTTACTGAAATGCGACCGCATGGAAGTTTGTCCAACGTATGTTAGTCGGTAAAATTGTTGGAAAGGGAAAAGCATTGAAATCAAGAGATTAGACATACTATCCCACAACCATTCAAAAATTGTTATCTGATGATCAGTAACTCGCGTTTTCGATGGATCTAATTTTTATAATAACGTAAGAAGAGAAGATCAATTTGAATGGAAGAAAAGGGCAAATGAATTCGTTTAATTTTTTGCAGCTAGGAAATTTTGAAAAGCACAAATTGTCATGGGCTAGAATGTGGATTGAAGTGGAGTTCGTTGCTGGGCTTGCACGTACTCGGGATGAAATTGAATTTAAATATGAATGCCCTTAGTAAACAGCGCCATGGCGTGAAACGTGTTATTCACGGAAGACAAATAGGCACTGTGTTGATCCGGGCCCGTACTTTCTCTGGTTTTTGCCAGAAGTGAAAATATGCTAGTATGCGGAATATTGGCGGTGACAGGAATTTCGAAAAACCTGGAAGTGAGAAATCTTGTTGTCAGTCATGGTTAAAACATTAAATTCATGGAAAACGAATGTTTTTGTTGTCTAGGATACATTTACATTAATAATATTTCTATTCATTATTAGATAGAGAAATAAATACATGAAAGTGAATAAACAATTTATATTATAATTTACTCAAATTTCAATTTGTTCTCAAATGTCAAGTACTTTATGAGATACAAAGTCTCTTTTTTTAAAACTTTGAATGCTTTGGATACTCCGGGGACTCAAAAAAAGACTTGATTTAGAATCTTCATCTCGGAACGTGGCTGAAGACAAATTTTTTTCAAGCACCTGCGGGATTTCAGCGCCGAGTTTTGAAAACGCAATGCTTGAAATTTACGCGGAAATCGCGCGCGAGCATATCTTGGCACTCTCTCGTCGTGAAGAAATCATCTTTTCATTCACCTACACATCGAGAAACGAGTGAAACTACGAAAATGCGCGAAAGTACGGAAAACAACCGCGTATAAATAACGACCTAAGTTCAGAGATATATCAAAAAGAAACCCGAATGTACGGAGTAGAGGGAAAAGCGCTTCAGTAGCGTTTTACTTTTTGAGCGAATAGCGCGTGTAGACGCCATTTTTACGGCACTTGCGAGTATACTGGAATTTCATTTAGAGGATGAAGAGCCTTGTAATAAATTATTGAACGATCGTTCATTCCGTGATCAGGATGTCTGATGAAAACAAATTTACCGAGTAACTCAGTAATATTGCAGAAAAGTGAACCAAGTGGCACTTGAAGAAATGCGAGAATTTTATAAATATAATTGAATTGCTGAAGAAAGATAGGAAAATCTTTCATTACATCGTACTTCTTGAAACTAACAATACGATTCCATCCAGTAAACAAAACTGCCATTTCCTGTAATCCGGTGAAATCTCCAATCCAAATTCATGGCCGGCAATTCGAGTAATAGCTGGAATAATCGAAACGTCGCGAAACATTCGAACACCCCTTCAATTGATCGCCCAAACGCGGCGTTTAATTAAGATAAAGTCTCCTACGCCCTTCTTGGATATAATCCCTGCTAAAGTTCTATTTGTTTCGGTGTATTAGCGCAAGACGCCGGTTGAACGTGCGGCGTCATTAATCGGAGTGTCTTTTTAACGCAAGCACACGAGAGCTTTTTCTTTCACGCCGACGAGAAAGCTGGAGCCGTCACTGCGAAAACGTGGGACTGATCAAGAACTCTTTCTCGGCACTTTTCTTCTGATTTACAAGTTTTATGGGACTGGAATGATGACGTCGACTCAGAGATTCTACGTTTTTAGTTGATTTGCACAGAGGCAAATGTTTGTCTACAGTACGATGATTTTCTGTTATCTGAACAGGAATGTTCCTGCTGTTATTCTTGCTAATGCCTCTACAAAAATATTCAGGGTTTGGAAAGTTACTTAAACAAGTTTGGCGCGTTACGTTGGCGTTACTTAGGTTAAAAAATTAATTCGTTATGTTACCGTAACTTATAAATAAATAGTTGACAAGTTTGGTTTGGAAGTTTGAGACGGAACGAAATAAGACGTGCTTAATTTTTCAGTTTTAACAAAACGTTTTGCCCAAACAAAACTTATTTAACAGGAATTGTTTTGTGGTCCAAGAAGAATGCGTTTTTTACTATCATCACATGTAAAATTTTCCTCGGTGTGTTAATTCTGATCTACGTGCTATTCGATAAATTTCTCGGTTTAAAAATGCCAAGAATTGATCGACAATGGTGCGAAAAAATCTCCGGTGATTATCTGCCGGAGCCGAGTGATTAAGCGCATTATTCCGCCGCCCCGAAACTTTTCATCTCCGGCAGTCTTTCATTCTTCGTGGGCAAGGGGGATGCTCGCGGAAAAACGCGACTTTTTGCCATTCCCTACCCGCTGCTCTGCACTGACACACATCGCGTGCAATAATTTCATGCCTTTAATAAATGTTGGCACAGAGCACCGAGCAACGGAAGTAACGATATTGTTGATTTATGTTGCTTGCAATTCAGTCTCGTAATAATTCATAGTCGCGTTCCGTTAAACAGAATCATTAGAAAGCTACCTGTCATGAAAAAAGGACTGCCCTATTTTTTTCACCGAGTGTTACATTTTATGCGATTTGATTGATCATATGGGGAGAGGATAGAAATACTCGATGTCGTAAAGAAAATTCTCTTTTGAATATTGATGTTTATATCGTCAGAACCGAATTCGCAGTGAAATTCTTGCCCAGAAATTTAAGATCAAACACAAATATAAGATCGTTTGGATTGTCATAGAAAAAAAAAATTTCGCCATCTCACAAAATTGCGTGGTGAAAATGGAAGAAAATACGTTTAGACGAATGAAAAATGACGGCTTGCATCAAGCTTGATGAAAACGTCAAATGGTATATGCTCCACAAACTGAGAATGAGAAGGAATTTGTTATTCTCTCTCTAGTTATTTCCGCGCATATATCGTTAGTGTAATTTGCATTCCCGCAATGCCTGCGCCGCAGCAAAGGTCGGGTTACAAAGAAGTAATCCTCTCAAAATGCATTTTTTATGTGTGAAAGGTGTGGGCATGTTTTTATTCAAAAACGAGGGATTGGTGTTCGTATTTTTTCGAATTGCGTAAATATGGTTGCAATGAATTGTGCCTAATTTTCGACTTTCCAAATTTTTTCGTGCGGACCCTCCGTAAGGATTTCGATGAAATGCTTCTATTATTGGTTTTTACGTTTTGATATTAACTTTTATACCTTGCATTGCATGATATTTTTCAGAAAACAGCGTCTGAATAGATTTTTATTTTTTTTTGGTATTTTTCGTATTATCTTCTACGATTTGAAGGATTGTTCAGTATTTCTGAAAATATTCGTATTCTTCAAAATGTGTAAAATTTTATAGGATTTTCTAGTATTTTTATTTATTTCTAGCATTTTCATTTGAATCGTTATAGATTCCGAGAATTTCAAACTGCAAAATTTGGGGTTTATCAATATTACGTGTTCAAAGGATTTTTCAGAAAACAGTGTCTCAATAGATATTTATTTTTTCTAATATTTTTAGTATTTCTTCAGTTTTTCTACGATTTGAAGGATTGTTCAGTATTTCTTAGACTATTCATATTTTTTAGGATGCATAAAATGTTGCAGGATTTTCCAGTATTTTTATATACTGTGAGCATTTTGATATAAATTTTTATACATAGATTTCGATTAGTATTTTTAGGATTTTTTGTACCTGATAATATTCATGAAATTTTTAAGGATATTGTAGTTTTCTTATATAATTCTATCATTTTTATTGATTGTCATCCAGGTTTGAGAATTTTATGAACCAAATTTGAAAGTTATAATATTTTTAGCGTTTTAAATAATTTTTCAGGTAAAGCAGTATTTCCAAAGACGACTGATATTTCACAGATTTTCAGTACTTTTAATATTGATCGTACTTTTCATCGATTTATGTATATAAATGTCTTGAATTCAATGCTCAAGAATTCAAGGTTCTTTTTTTTTTTAATTTTTGATAAATAGTTATTAAAGGAAATTGTATTTACACGAATTTTCAGTATTTGATTGATTTATAGTATTTGTAGTACTTTTGATATTTTTTAGCATTATTAATATTTAGTATTTCCATGTTCTTTATACACACTAGATGAGATTAGCGCGCCCGTAGTGCGCGCAATACAAGAATCATCATTTGGACAGAATTTGAAAAAAGTATTAAGACTTTCAAAATGACTGACTGTTGAATAGCGGTTTCGAGCAGACCAATCTACTTTGGTTAGTGAGCAAATGTTGCTTCAAACAATCAGAATATTTGATTCTATATCATCTGTGTAGAACGCGCTTGAGTTTGCTTGAGAGGTTGTCGATTTGCTTGGAAGCATCATTAAATTTTTTAGCGATCGAACCATGTGAATAACATACGGGGAAAAACTTTAAGTATATACTATGATTGGATGCTGCTTGATTGAGAAATAAATAAACATATTTTTTGTAAGTTTTTGTCGTTAAAAAAATTAAACTCTTTCTCTACATAATTGTAAAGTTACCCGAGCGTTCTAGACTTGAGAAAATTCGTTCAATTCAGTTCAAGATTCAGTTAAAGGTATCTTGTAGTGCTTGGTCACTTATGTAGAAATTCAAGCATTTTTTCATTTATTATAATTTACGTGCGAATTTATTTTTCAAAAACTTATCAGAGCAACAAACTATGTACTAACAAGCAACAAAAACATGAAAAATATTGTTTCCTTATTATAAAATCTATCTGTAGGAGAAAATTTTGTTTAGACATTGTAATTCCGTCTTATGGATAAAATTTGCAACAGCACACTTTCTTGATTTTTTTGTTGCGCTTTAGTGAACAGTTTGTAGCTGAGGTCAGTTTTTTTTTCAAAAGTTGTCATATTTAAAAAGTGTTAATAAAAAAAAACAGTACAAATCTGTGCCTCACCGACAGAGCACTATAGAACGCTCTTATGTTTGGTTAAGACGACTCGGAACATACTGTAGTGCAAGAAAGACGCGTAAAATAGAAACTGGTTAAGCTGTACAGAAATATAATTTGTTGCTGTTGTTGTTGGGAATGAATAAGAATGTTTATTAGCATGCTACCGGTATTCGATTCGATATAAATGTACTTGTGAAAGGGCACCGGAGTAGCAGAGGATGAAAGCTCCTTTCTGTATCCCTTCAAATACAGCGGCCTCGATTGGTTGACCCGGTTTACTATCTATAATAAAATTATAGTTACGCCCAACCATCAAGTTAATATGTCCGCAGCGCTACTGACTCCTGAAACAGGCCGGCGCGTCGCCAATTCTATACAAGATCGAATCGATAGCCGATAGCATGTCAATAATTTTCGAATTCTCCCAACGTTTTTGTTTGTCGGTACATTTGCATTTCGCGTATGAAATATTATGCTCATAAATTTTTCAATAATTGATCCTAAAAACTATAATACATATTAAATGAATTTTACTGTTTTTTTTACAATATTCTAACTTTCAACAGTCAACACTTGCGCGCCAGCATTATGATGTTCTATGTAGAACATCATATGTAACTGAACGGAAGTGAATTCAACGAATTTGATTGTATAATTTCAGTTAATGAAAGCGTAAAAATGACAGCAAAAATATTGGCCTAACTTTACAAAATCATAATTCCCAATCAACGAATGTGAGTTATTAGAAAATACTGTAAAATATTACTGATTTTACTAAATTGATATCAGGAAAGAAACACTGAAAGAAATTGATAAAATTTTGGAATTCGAAGGTTACAATTTTTCGATTTTTTTTACATGATAATACGAAATCGCAAAATTGTTTTGAGATCTAAATGTGTGCGTTTTTGGAAATACAATATTATTCCTGTTGAACCTAAATTAAACTTCCATGAACGAACTTTTTTTTGTGGCACTCATGATACTATAATGTAATGTTCAAGACCAAATTTTTCTGTAATTTTCTATTGCTGTTATCTATGTCTGATAAGCACCGAAAATAGCACTTTGACTACAAAATACCGTGTTTGCCAAACACAATATTTTAGCTTTTACAGATTATTATGATTGTTTTCAATTCAGCGAGTTTTTTTTTATTAATACAGGGAAATAACCGATGCAACGTTGAAATCTTCAGCTTAGAAGTTATCGTTTTTTCGATAAAAATTACGATCGAGAGAAAATTTTCTTCCAAGAAGTTTAATTCATGATTCTATTTTCTCTAATGAAACTTTATATACATACAAAAATGAAGCAATCAGTGTGTCCAGATTGAATGCGCTCACTTTCAATACACGCGAGCGGTCTTATGCGTGTGAAAAGAGAGAACGTGACGTCATACCATGTTCCTCTCACATGCATGAGACCGGTTTGAGTGTATTGAAAGTGAGTGCATTTAATCTGGGCACACTGGAAGCAATGATTAGGAGCCGTTTATGAACCTCGTGACTCCAATGTCGGTTTTTTTAACCCCCCTCCCCCCCTAGAAAGGAAACGAGGTTCATGAAAGGCCGCTTGTAAAAATTTGATCATTTTTCCCCAACTTATTGTATCATACAGAAAAAGTAACACGTGGCAATCGAGAAAAAGCCGCTTTTCAGTCAGTATTCCCTACAATGAAATAGCTGAAATTGAAGAGGAAAAAATCAGTCTGTATATTATTTTTGTTCAAGACACGTGTCTTTAATTCATAGTATTATGAATCACCTCAATAAAATTCGAGATCGATGAGATGAACACAATGCTTTTGTACACGTGGCGGCCATTTTCACTCATTCTCACTCCGATTTCTTAGCGCGATCGCAAAATCACTACATCTTAAAATGTCACGGACCGCGTTTTCGAAATTCATAATCGTGAATTTGGAATTTGTCTCCATCATTACTTCGATTCGGAGAGAAAAATTCCAACCCACGAAATCACAGTTCACCCGTCCATCCATAAGGGATAGAGTTCGGGACAGTGTATCTCTAAACGAAACGAAATTCTTTCTCCGGCGTATCCAAGATGATTAATGACTTTGCGCTCACCCGGCCATATCGTGCGACCGTACCTTTCTATACCGCACTGAAATTTCCCGTCAAAATCGGCATGGGACATTCCGACGAAATAACTGTTAGAGACGCATACCTTTTTCTTCGTGGTTCACAAAATATCTGCACGAGTCTCCCGTAAAGTAGACTCCCTGAAGGATGAACGAATGAACAGTTTAACCGTTCCTTTTCGACGGTGTGTGCACGCTTGAACTGGCGCGTACGCGGTATACTGAAGACTGATGAACTATACTGAACAGCTCGAATCAGTGATTTGGTTCGGCGCGCGCATATTTCCACGTGGCTCTGTCAGTTGAATATTAGGTTTTCTAGAATATTCTAGAATATTGAATACCAGATTTATAAAATAATTCATTTACAATTTGAAATTAAAATCGAAAATTGATAGTAAAAATCTTATAGGTCTTAATCAATTATGAGGTACAATGTAAATTACTCTTCAACTTTGTTGATTGAGTCCATTAGGTTATTTATAATTTCATGAGGCTTAACTTGTATCAATTAAATTTTATATAATTCCAAAGACATTTGATTTTATTCAACTCAATTTATCATAAATTATATAAAGGTAATCCAAACAAACATGCAAGTTCGGTTTTTCCGAGAAAAATATCCATTATTATTTATCATTATTTTTTCAAAAACTAAAAAAAAATTTTATAAAATGACATTTTATCAAATTACAACCGCGGAATCTATATTAGACTCGAAATTGAAGAAAAACGAAGCACCATGACGTGAGCTGGAAGTTTTTTTATTTATCAATTTATCACAACTCATTCTCACAGCGAGTTCGCAATTTTTTTCAGTTTGTTTACAAAACAATCGACATGCAGCCAACTTGATGTGTGCCCAAATAATGAATGTCACAAAATTCAGTTTATAATTTAAAAAAGGATCTCTTATTTTTAATAATTTCAATATAATATATTATCCAATCCAATATACATATTATGTAGGTTTCTAGAATTTCATATTGAAGCATCTAAAATTTAAGAGAGTTTTAGTATTTCAATTAAATTTTCAACAAACATGAATTCCAAGTACTTCACAGATTTCTAAAATTTTTTGTCAATTTTGAGTTTTTTCAATACTGATAAATTTCATCGCATTTTTCAGTATTTTTAGGTATTCCTATGTAATTTTTTAGAATCGAATGGTTTAGGATCAAAAGTTTCATAGATTTGTGAATATTTCTAAAAAATTTTGATAAAATAATAGCTTCACAGAATGTTAGTGTTTTAATGTGCCTAAAGTTTGGAATTTTTAAGGAATAAACAAAAACGAAATAAATTGGTTTTCCTTTCTCGCCCAAGATCAAAGTAAAAAATTGTAACTTTGGATTATATTTGTTAAATATCAATAACTATAAGAGTTAATGGAAACAATCGTTGCTGTTTTTTTTCATGTCGTTTATTTTTGAACGTTTTAAACTTGAGAAACGTGAGAATTTTAAGCTCTAAAATGTGAAGTTCATGAAATTTTTCATGTTCCAAATGAATTTTTCAGAAAACAGGTGTCTCAAGAAATTCATATTTTTTTCAGTATCCTTCGTATTTCTTCAGTTTTTCGACAATTCGAAGGATTGTTCAGTTTTCTTGTATATTTCTGTATAAATTTCTAAGACTTGATGCTCTAGTTTTGAAAGTTTTATACATTCTTAATATTCCATAGATATACTTGTATTTTTCTATACATGTATTTTCTTTTTGTATTTCCTAGTATTTATAGAATGTTGAAAAATTTTAAGGTTTTTTCAAAGATATCTCTTTGAAATTCAAGAATTAGACTTTCTAGAAATTGAAAGTTTTAAATATTTGCAGTGTTTTGATCGATTTTGCAAAAAATAGTTTCTTTATAGACTTTGAGTGTCCTCAATAATTTTTGAATTTTTAACAGATATTTCCAATTTTAACATTTTTTTAGTATTTTTATGGTTTTCTGTACACATTAGAATTCAATGCTTAAAAATCGGAGTTTCTTTATTTCTGAAATTACAGAAATTTTCGAAGAATCTAATAGATTTTTAAAAAAAGTACATAATATCTGGTATTTTTCGTACTTCATTTTTTTTCTGTATTTATAAGACTACGTTAAGTTTTCTAGCATAATCTATAGACTTCAGTGATCCTGCTATAAATTTGAAGAACTAAGGTTTACAGTATTTTCATGTATTTATATGCAGATTTCTAAAATTTATTGCTAGAATTGTGAAAATTTCTATTAAAAAGTGAAAAAGCATACTCTCTGTCACTATTTGTACATAAATTACTAGTATATCACTCTGTTTCACGTAAAATTATAAAATTATAAAATTTTTATCGGAAAATAAGAAAGTTAAAAAATTACTTATATTTAAGTTAAAAACTTCTCAAAAATGTAAAAATCGTTCTAAAAACTTGATGGGACAGGGGTGAAATGGATATCACGGTTTTCGTTACTCGTGACAAAAAAATGAACTCGTTCCTGTTATCGTTACACCAAAAAACGTAACGTTTTTGGATATTATATTTTCAGTTGACTTATTGTATTAGCGTTACAGTCACTGCAAGCCTTTTAATAAAAAAGTTGGGAAAGGTCCATAACTCCACCATGTGTTGATATTTTTTTCATCAAATAATGTTTTTATATTAAAGTTTCCAATATTCTATCACAATAATATAACTTCCATGTAATCAAATTATGTGCTATATACATTGAAAAGTAATCCAAACCGTCTTCAAAAAAGGTGTATAACCCCTCAAATCATAAAATATGTGTATAGTGTAGCTATAAAAAGTTTTTCTTTTTTTATTTATTATGCATTTGTTTTACATTAAAAAGAAATAATAAAGGTGTTTTTCGCAATTGTGTATCTATAATTATTGAGTTGCTTATGTTAAATTTGTTGAAAACATAACAAAGATTCAGTATATAAAGTAGACGTTGTTGAAAACAAATCATGTTTTGATATCGCCTTATGTATTTGATTATTTATTGATTAATTAATCAATTTATTCACTTATATAATCTACATTTATTATTTACATCACTATGAGTGGACCATGAACTGTCAAACCAAATCAATTTCAATAGCATGTTATTCTACAAGTACAACATAAAAGTTGAAACACCCTTCCCCCCAAGTACAGGTTTCTGTGCACGGGCCTGTAAAGTAACAAGAAAGTTAGTTTTTTTAGTGAAAGAGAGCTGGGGATTGAAGTTACTGGACGTCGAATTTCGGGTAATTTGATTCGAATATAGCCCATTAAGTACATGAATACACCAAATCCGTAGAGCAGGCAATAAACTGCCCCACGAACCGCCACATGCGATGTAGTGCTCGCGACCAAAACCATCGGAACAGTTCGCAAGTTGGTTGAAAATTATTCACTTGCTACGCCGCTGTGTCCAACAATCGAACAAATAGCTAATGACCAATCAATTGTCCTTTTTTGGCCTGCACCAATTTCGATAACCAATCGCGCGACATTAACTGTTCTATTTATCTTCTCGCTGCTCGAAAATCGCCCCATCGCGGATTTCGCGATGGTTGCAAAAGCGAATGATTTGCACGAATGCCGATGGAAAAATTTTATCTCAAAATGTTTCCGATGCCAGTGTTTCGCGAATGGTGGGTGCATTGAGAAAGAAATTTAAGTTTTTGGCATATTTATGGTAAAAAGTGATAGGATGTAGTTACTCTTACAATATTATTGCAGATTTTGTTGTTTTCATTTTATTTATTACAAATTTGTATCGTAGAAATTGTTGTACTGCACAGGTTTGAATAAAAAATATAAGAAAAGTTGAAAGTGTTAGATAGGAAATTGTGTATATTGATTAGTACACAGAATTTGTACATCCCTGTATATGAACAACATGAATGGTTCTACTTTTAATTCCTGAAGCTTCAAGTTCGAAGAATATGAAATCCTTAAACTGAGATACAATATACTGTGCCACCTATTTATTATTATAATATGTACAAAAATTATGATTATGTAAATAACTATATATATGATAATATAAATATATATATATTATTAACAACTATGTAGTTTTATTTTATTTCCGATTTTTTCAACATTTTTTCAACCGATCGTCAACAATTGCCTTTGCAATATCGAAATTTATAACTGTAAGCAAAATTTCGAGGTATATGTCCGACAAAATAAAGCTTTATGATTTTCGACCTCGCTTTAGACCGTAACTCTTTGTTCCATCCAAATGATTTGTCAGAACAGACTTTCCCTAATTCAATCTTTGCGGAAACTCCTGGTTAGAGCATGAACTTTCGTCGAAAAATTATATACTCGCAACCAACTCCGCTCATTTATTCCACTGTCATCCTCAACAACGCGATGGAGTGCTCTACGCGAAACAAGTAATTGCCTGTGAATAATTGATTCTTCGTCGTTTTAACATTTAACCACTCCCCTCTCTTTTACCCTACCACCACTCTGGTCGGAGACCGCGAACTTTCGAGATCCGGAACAACGGGGCTCAACTTGAGCAACGCTCAAAATTTAACGTCTGCCGGGATCATAATACATGTAATTTCCTGTTCCTCTTGTAACAAATACACCCAAGGAATGAAGTTCTCGTTGAATATTACAGCGAGCTTGCGGATGCGTCAAATTTGCGAGTCATCCTGCGAATTTTCATGATTTTTTGTTTATAACAGTCCCGAATTTTATAATTTTTGATTTTCCAAGAATAAAAATAAGTAAGGTCACTATTTGTTGTCTATTTTCATATTTTTTGATATCATAAGTTTTTCATTCTTCCCATTTTCAACGTGCACCATGCAAGATAATTTAACAAACTGTGCAACCAGGTTTTTTTTAACTTGAGCAAGGGTATTTTTATTTTCGAAAAAGCTCAGCTTATTTGGATGTTCAATGAGCCACGTGATTCGAATATCGAAGAAATAAAAAAAAAATGTGAACGTGGAGGGAAAACATCGAGACGTCCGAATTGACGAGGACGATAAAATTTTCAAGGGCCCCCGGGAGATAACTCTTGATTGAAACAAAATTGAAAGCTCGTCCCGTGGCAAAAAAAGAGATGGTAGCGACGTTTTACGATACGGATCTGCATATTTTAACGAGGCCAGGGGTTAGAGGGGAAGGGGGGGGGGTGGATCGATAAGCGGGAATCATCCGAGACTAGATTGAAGGGTCCGGCAGTTTTTGGGGGTTTCATCTTTGGTTAAGAGGTGCGAGGGTGTATGCAAATCTGGTACACGATGGAAAAAGTGCGTTGAGGGTGTAATATATGGTTTCGAATTTGGTGAAAGGTAAGTTTGTAGGATAAAGAGAATATAAAAACGAGATATTTATACGTATGATTTCATAAACTATTCGATGATTTAGAGCTAATTTTTGGTTTCCATCAAGTTGAGTGACGAAAAAAATACTTTCCTTGTGAGGATAAGTTTTTGTGAAGTTTTATAGTTTTCGACAGTATGAGGGTCATTATTTTTTAAATCAGTTTGGTCGTCACTGGCCACATCACCGATTCCTCTCAAATTTTTTAAATAGTCACGTAAATTAGTTTGGAAACATACGTATTTTTTGTTTTAGGCTGAGAATTGGTTTTTGTCGATAACTTTTTTTTAATTCTTATTTTTCATCAGAAAATCTATGGATTTCAATCATTTTTGTATGAAAACGTTTGAAATTGTACGAAATTTATGAATAATGTATTGGAAATATTTCTTGTAGCGTTGTTGAATTGTTATCAACGTGAGTAAGAAAAGTGTGAAAAATTTTTGAGGAAATAGTTTTCGTATTGCATCATTTTTATTTCCTCCTGTTTTTTTTTTTTTTTTTCATTGATTGGTGAAGGTATTAACTAAATTCTGTAAAAACCGTTACATGCCAATACGTTTCGTTCATAAGTGAAAATTTTTTTCCAATTTTCCAGCCTGTCGTTAACAAGTGATTATGAAATTTCGATATATTTTCACTTTTCTTGATCTCAAGATACTGTAATATATGCTATTCAATAATAATATATATTTTAAACAAAAATAATAAACGAAAATTCGTAAGTAGATGTTCAACAGCTCAGAATACAACTTGAAATCAAGCTTTCGCGTGGATCACTACATTGCTGAAATATTAATAATCACACATAATTTCATAAGAATACTTTCGTTTCCATTTCACTGAAACATTTTATAACATTTTTATGTTTATTTAGGATTCTGAAGGTAGGTTTATTATCTATCGTGTAAATGTTTAACGGTGGAACTGAGCGATAATGTCATCAATTTTTTCGTCCAATATTTGAAATTTTTTAAAAAATTTCCTTACATTTTGAAGCAAAATAAATACATATAAAAACGATATTTCATGTTTGAGAAACGTACATTTTTTTCCAAGCTAAATACAATATTTAACATGTTTAACGTACTCACGTTTCAATGTTTTTTCGGTAAACAAAAATGCTTTTCGTCAGTATACTATTTTGTTTCAATATGGATACATCGAATGACTTGATAAAAGAATAGAAGATTTCAATTTTTGCAATCTTATTAAGGTAATTTCTCAAATTTTAGTATTTTTTAACGTGTGAAATCATAAAGTATAATATCTGACGTGTAACCATTAATTAGTTTCTCGAATATCTTGGCGTTTAAAATGCATTTTATGAATTTTCGTATATAAGCTAAATTTAAAAATTATCTTGTATAAACAATAGTCAAAGAAATTTTACAATCAAACCAGGTCCACGCAAGTGAAAATAAATATAAAAGTTATTCTCAAGAGACACCAACGAAAAGTTGATGTCATGTTATATCCCGATTAATGGAAAATAAAGCTAGGAAATTTTCATTAAAAATATTCTTTTCTATCGAATGGGACATACTACAGTGTCTTAAGATTGGGAAAAGTAAAAATATATCGAAATTTCATAATCACTTGTTAATGACACGCTGGAAAATCAGAAAAAAATTCCCACTTACGAACGAAACGTTTTAGGATGCACTGAGAAAAAAATTTTGTGCTTTCTGCCGTATATATTGTAAAAAGTACAAAATTATTGTGTTTTTTCGAATAATATTGCAATTTTTACAATATCATTGTAGTTTTTACAAAAATCTTGTAAAATCGGCAATATTTATTTTACTTACCACAATATTATACAGTAAAACCGCTATTAACGTACAAATTACAATACGTATGCCAGTTTTTACTGTACAATTCCAGAAAATTTAAAATCTTAAAATGCAAATATCATTACACAAACTGTAATTTTACCATACATGGCGAAAAAAATGAACTATATTACTTTTATCCGGCTTTTTCGAAAACTGTATAATATTACAATATGATGCACTAGAAAACTAGGAAGTATACAAAAATATTGCGAAAAGAACCTATACAGATCTGTTTACTGAAAAAGCTGTATGGAATTTTCAATAATCTAGATTAATAGAAATTACAATATGATATTGCAAAAAATACAAGAATTATAGTAGAAAACAGAAGATATATAGAAGTTTTTACAACAAAATATATCTATAACTACAATATCATTTGACAATATTTACAATATGTTGTTTCAAAAATTGATATACTATCTAGCAAAAAGTACAATATGTCAGTGATTCCCGTTTACTATACAGTATTGTACTAATTACTATATTTTTTTCACAGTGTGTAACGGTTTTTACAGAAAGTATTAGTTCATACCTTTATTAATCAATGAAAAAAAAAAAACGGAAGGAAGAATAAATGATGCAATATGAAAACTATTTAGTCAAAAACTTTTACACTTTTTTCATTTACGCTATGAACAATTCAACGACGCTACAAGAAATATTTCCAATACGTTACTTATAAATTTCGTACAATTTCGAACGTTTTCATACAAAGATGATTGAATTCCATAGATTTTCTGAAGATAAAAAAGGATTAAAAAAAAAGTTTGCAACAAAATTTAGGTTACTCTGAATTTCACATCGAAATTTAAAATATGAATTTCTCGACAAAACGAATTTTCAGCCCAAAATAAAAAATACGTATGTTTCAAAACTAGTTTACGTGACTATTCAAAAAATTCGAGAGAAACCGGTGAGTTGGTCAGTGACGACCAAACTGATTTTAAAAATAATCAATTTGGTTATAATCAATGATCAGGAAAAATCGGTCACTCGGAGCCAATGATTGAGAAGACAAACAATTTAAATCTTGTACAATTTATTCTTCCAAGCTTTCGGCTGAAATCCAGCCCTCATCAGGGACTACAATTATATAATGATTACAAAATTTTTTTTACAATCGTAGTTGGAAACAAAAAATACTCACTCAGATGAGAGGAAAAAACAATTAGTGAAAAATTATGTCGTTAACAAATCCAATGATAATCATCACGTCGAAATTCATGATTTTCGTCATGCCACTTCGCCAAATGTAGAAACCGAAGTGAAAAAACAATTTGAACAAAAAGAGAAATCGAGACAATGCGTACAACGTGACGAACTGCGACGTTCTGAAGCAATAAAACATCATGAACGAAAATCACGAATTTCGACGTGATTATCATTGGATTTGTTAACGACGTGATTTTTCACTAATTGTTTTTTCTTCTCATCTGAGTGAGTATTTTTTGTTTCCAACTACGATTGTAAAAATAAGTTTGTAATCATTACATAATTGTAGTCCCTGACGAGGGCTGGATTTCAGCCGAAAGCTTGGAAGAATAAATTGTACAAGATTTGGACTCAAAATTGTTTGTCTTCCCAATCTTTCGCTCCGAGTGACCGGTTTTTCCTGACCATTGATTGTAACTATAATTATCGTTTCCATATTTTCGATAATTTTTTTTTGGTGTAAATGAGTACGAATTCCAAGCCGGAAAGTGCAATTACTCGTTGGGCCTTGGCAAGCCCGTGTCAAGAGCCGAAGTATTGCTGCACGTCCTGCGCAGGAATACCTTCGCGGAAGAATTTTCCGAGCTTCCGTCGAGCGGGACGTCATTTGAGTTTCCGCGTGCGCTGCCCAGTTGGGTTATAAACGAAATTAGCCCGGGCCCGTTGTTTCGGATTACACGGGAGCGCGCATACTGGCCGAGTCCTAATGAAGGCACGCGCGTTCTGCGCTGCTCGGGATGCTTTTGTCGCTCTCCCGTCCACAAGGCCAGGATTTACCAACCAGACATAGTTTAATTAAGCCAAACCGAGCAATACGAATGCCACGATGTACAATGTCCATGCGGACACACGACCAACGGCCGCAGGAGCTGCCCCGTCTAGCCCGGAAGCTCCGGCAAAAATTTAATGTAAATTCCGCAACCCTTTCAACAGAGACGCTTCGTTCGGGAAAAAGCAATTTCAGTGGTTTGACATTTCTGTAAGGATTACCGTGTTGTTTGGTCCTGTTTTTTTTGCATCGTTTACGAGGCGTGTTGCAGGAACAAAGCATTTTTGTATTAATTAAATTGTATCGCAGACCGTGAGTTAGAGGGCTTTTTGTTTGAAATGCAGAGGCAGTGGAATGATTGTTTGAGATTTATTCAGGTGAAAACATTGAGGATTGAGAGGTTTTTGGTTTTTATATTTGAGAGTATCAAATTTTTTTATTCAATTATAGTTTTTTGTAGATACTTGGAAGTAGACTTTTATTCATTTAGATTTTCCAGATTTGTGAGTTTGTTGATTTTTTTTTTTTTTAGTTTGCTTGTGAAAGTCTGCAGACACAAAATTTGGGATGGGAAATTTTGATATTTCTTATTATTTTTATGGAAATTCTTCGGAAAAAATATTGGAGTTTGCAATTCTTGTAGAAAATTTTGGGGGTTTTGGGAGTTTACAAAAAAAATCCATGAATTTCAATGCTTGGGAAAAAAAAAGTTTGAGCTTTCGGTAAACAGATTTTGAACGTTCGAGTTAAACAATTTCGTGGCATAAGTAATAAATTTCTTTATTTAAATTTTTCTTGTAGTTCAGACACTTTTAAATTCATTTCTGTTTATTTGGATTTTCAGATTTCCGATTCTTGAAATTTAAGCTTCCTTTTTTTTTTGGTTTGTGTTATTTTTTTTTTTTTGCGATCGATTGTAAACGTTTGCAGACAAAGAATCGAAATCAAACCTCTGAAAATTTTTAATTAACATTGAATATTACTTCAAAGTTTGATATTCTCATCAAAATAATTATCGAATTTCAAGAGTTTTTATTCAAATTTCATGAATTCGAATTTATTATGTTTGAAAATTCTCAACTTTTTTACAAAATGAATATTGCCAAAAAGTCAAGAATCTTTTGGCTGATCTTATCAAATTGTCGTAATTTGATTTTTTTTGTTATTTATGCACATTAGAAATAATTTTCATTCATTTAAATTTTTGAGTTTGGAAATCTAAGTACCTGCGTTTCCTTTTTTTGACGAAATATTTTTTATTGAAAATTGCTGGATTCAAATTTTTCAAAATTAAAAACTATCAAGGGGTCAGATTTTTATATAATATTTTCGAATTTTGGTAGTTTTTTGATAAAAATCTTCGATATTGAATGTTACTTGATAAAAATTTGAGATTTTCCTAAAGAAATTCTACACGTAAAAGTTCAAAAATTTGAGACCTACGTGACATTTTGCTAATTTTTTTTTTTTTTTTTTCATTGTTATTTTTGTACACTCTTCAATTGACTGTTCCTTTGAATTTTATTTTTTCAATTAAATTTAGGCACCTGCATTTTTGATTTTCCAAGTTAAATCATGAGAATTTTCAGTTGAATATTCAAAATCAAACCTTCAAGATTTTTCATTTGTTGACAGGAAAAATACTGAAAGTTTCGAATTCTTCCTAAAGTTGTATCGAATGTTGAAAATTTGTAATAAAAATTTGAATCATGTTTAAAGAAATTTCCATGTTTTTCTTAGTAGTTTTATCAAATTTTCAATAATCTTTTTTTTACGTTCTCTAGACACTTCCAAAATCATCATTTATTTGGATTTTCCAGATTCTTGAATGTCGAAATTTTCAAACTTATTTTTTCACTTTTTGCAAGATCAGTTGTAAAAGTTTGTGAATAAAGATATAAAAATTAAATTTTTTAAGATCATCGAAAATCATCGAGAGTACTTCAACTTTTGGAACTCTTGTTACAATATCATTGAATTACTGGAGTAAATTTTATGATCAAAATTTTCCAATTTTTTATATTTTGCCATAGAAATTCTCACGTTCTTCTCGAAGGTTTTTTATACATAAGAATTCAATAATTCTGGAGCTTATTACATTAAAATTAATTTTAAATGATTTAGACTTACGAGATTTTTGAGTTTTGAAATTTTAACAAACACATATTTCGATTTTTCATGTCTGGTTGTAAAAGTTTGCAGATAAAGAATAAGCAATCCAATTTCTCAAGATAATGAATTTCTTGAGTGTATGATAATAAAAAAAACACTTGCCAGTTTTGAATTTCTGATGTGGTTTTTTCGTTAAATTCTAAAAAATTGTTAAATTCTAAGATTTTGCTATTATTTCACATTACAAATTCTATAATCTCGCCTTTACTCGATGCCCCAAAACGTTAACAGTCATAAAAATCCCTCAGGATCAAAAAAAAAATTTTTCATCAACAAAAGAAATGTTCGCCGAAATTAAATAACGAAACGCGCCCATTGAAAAAGAAATGTATAGTGCCCATTGTTGCGGCAGGTAAATTGAACTGCGGAGTTTTAATTGTTTTCCGGTTCCACTTTACACTTTTTCCACGCCAGTTAACAATCGTTTTCTCATTTTTTTGTTACAGGAGAGCTCACCTACGTAACTGTCTCGAGAAGCTCAAAATATTGGTGCCCCTGGGACCAGAAACCTCGAGGCACACCACGCTTGGTTTACTCACGAAAGCCAAGCGGTTTATTAAGGTTGGTTTCAAAATCCTCCTGCACACACAATTATTAGTTTAACGAGTTTCCCAAAACCTTGCAGTCATTTCGCATTTATTTGCGAGTGTCCCCAGCAACTCTAGGGCCTGTTGCATATTTATTGCCGACTTCAGTGCACTTGAGATTTTCAAATAATTATTATTGCTACAAGCAATAAAGCTCAAACTTTTGACTATTTTAGGTACTTTTGTTTCACTGTTTTTTTTGTAGAATCAATTTTGAGATGGTTATTGAAATTTTTCATAACTTTCCATCGTATAAGTCTTGTGTCTGCACTGAGAAAAAAATAAAGTAATTATTACAATACTGTATAGTAAACGGGAATCACTCTGACACATTGTACTTTTTGCTAGATAATATATCAATTTTTGAAATAACACATTGTAAATATTGTCAAATGATATTGTAGTTATAGATATATTTTGTTGTAGAAACTCCTATACATCTTCCGTTTTGTACTATTCTTCTTGTACTGTTTGCAATATTATATTGTAATTCTTATTAATCCAGATTTTTGACAATCCCATAGAGTTTATTCAGTAAATAGATCTGTATAGGTTTTTTTTTGCAATATTTTTGTATACTTTCTACGTCTCAAGTGCATCATATGTGGCGTGGACCGAGGAAACGTACCTTACAGCACCAAAAATCAAAAATGAGATTACCAATAATTCTGAATGAAGTAAACTTTGTCTATGGATTGAGTATACCCTCGAAATTGTAAGATTATTGTCTTGCATAAAAATTTGAGCTTTAAAGTTCACCTGCTCGTAGAAATCATAGGGACTTTCCATTTTTAAACTCGTTTTTCTCTCAAAGCGCCCGGGTGCTGTAAGGTACCTTTCTTCGGTCCACGCCACATATTTTAATATGATACAGTATTCGAAAAAGTTGGATCAAAGAAATGTAGTTCATTTTTTTTGCCATGTATGGTAAAAATTACAGTTTGTATAGTGAAATTTTCATTTTAAGTTTAAAATTTTCCGAAATTATACAGTAAAAACTGGCATACATGTTGTAATTTGTACATTAACAGCGGTTTTGCTGAATAATATTGTAATAAGTAAAATAAATATTGCAGATTTCACAATATTACTGTAAAAAGTACAATGATATTGTAGAAATTGCAATATTATTCTAAAAAGTACAATAATATTGTACTTTTTACAATATATACGGCAGAAAGTACAAGATTTTTTTCTTAGTGTATAATTTATCTTTGAAAAATGAAGGTTCTATTTTACTCGGTATATGTAGTCTATCAAACTTTCAAGATTTTCCGTTTTTTCTTAGTTTCGAAGAATTTCTTATTGAAATTTCTAAATGAATATGTTGGAAAATTTTCAAAATTAAAAATACATTCACCGAATCTTCTCAATGATAAAAAAAGGGTGTTATCCTCACGTAGTGCTATTTCATTAGATTCCCCATTCCCATCAGATTGCGTAAAAATGGCGTCAAGTCAGATTACCTCTTTGAGAGAGATAAATAAAGGCAACGAAAATCCATCAACGAGTGACACACTGGGGTTATGTCCTCAGTAAAAGAAGTCGCGTCGTCAGGATAATTGCGCGACTTTTTTTGCTCGCGCATTCTTTTCGCACGTCTTATTTTTCGACCCCCTCCCTTCAAACCTTTTGCGCCACTCTCGCGGAATATTTACCTCATTTCTTGCTTGGTGAACTTATTTTTACGACCCACTATGTTTTTCTGAGGGATTCCCTTGCGTTTGCCTCGAGATCGCGCTTTTTGAAATATGCAACACCTTTCTTCGCCCTTTGTCTTGCTGCTTCAATTACCTTTTCACGTGAATTCTCGAAGTTATTGTTTTTTTCATGGTTTTTCATTTCTCGTGGAGGATTTTTGGAATTCAGAAGACAGAGGGTTTCTTGCTGTAATTTATTCAAAGTTTTGTTTTTATGAAGTTGGAAGAGAGAGATTTATCTTACAATTATGAAATAGACGTGTTTGAAAGATGTTGAATAATTAATTTGAACATAAGATGTTGTTTTTTATATTTTTCATGCTTGTAGTAATGAATTATTATTGATATTGAACTATTATTTGAAATTAACAATTTTCTTTAATGGAATCTTAGGTAGAAAAGAGAGAATTATTATTTTTTTCTTTTATTTTCGTTTATTTCATGAACGTTTGGAATTTTTGGCACACACTGAGAAAAAATATGGAAATCATTACAATATTGTATAGTAAACGGGAATCACTCTGACATATTGTACTTTTTGCTAGATAATATATCAATTTTTGAAATAATATTGTAAATTTTGTCAAATGATATTGTAGTTATAGATATATTTTGTTGTAAAAACTCCTATATATCTTCTGTTTTCTACTATAATTCTTGTATTTTTTGCAATATTATATTGTAATTTCTACTAATCTAGATTATTGAAAATTCCATACAGCTTTTTCAGTAAACAGATCTGTATAGGTTCTTTTTGCAACATTTTTGTGTACTTTCTAGGTTTCAAGTGCATCATATTGTAATATGATACAGTTTTCGAAAAAACTGGATAAAAGTAATGTAGTTCATTTTTTTCGCCATGTATGGTAAAAATTACAGTTTATATAGTGAAATTTGCATTTTACGATTTTGAAATTTCCGAAATTATACAGTAAAAACTGGCATACATGTTGTAATTTGTACATTAATAGCGGTTTTGAAAAAATTATGGAATCTTACTCTTGAATCCAAATTTTCGAACAAGGAAGACTCTAAAATCCTGAAGAATACATATTTCTAAAAATATAATATAAATAATATAAATAATAATAATGAATTGATATAACACAAGAATATCAAAATATTTACATGATTCATGATATATATTTGAAAATATATAATAATATTTTTTCGGTCAACTCTCCTACTTAACAATATTCAACGTTAAAAAAGTAGATACCAATTTGAGTAGTAGCTAAGTTTTCTAAAAAAATTGTATATTCTTCGCTTTTCTCAAGAATTCGTTGTAAAGGGCAATTGTAGTTATTTTTATGAATTTTTATAATAATAGTAGGTATTTTAAATAACTTTGAACTATTATTATAGCTATTAAACTGTACATTATACTTATATTATGTATAACTTAGTATATATATATATAACTTGACTTGATAATAAGATAAACTGTGTATATGACTATAACT
Organism: Platygaster robiniae; assembly: GCA_028476575.1. Classification (NCBI taxonomy): domain Eukaryota; kingdom Metazoa; phylum Arthropoda; class Insecta; order Hymenoptera; family Platygastridae; genus Platygaster; species Platygaster robiniae. The sequence goes on from CM052022.1 coordinate 3,458,108, forward strand.
ATTAACTATTATTAACTATAACTATAAGAATATTAGTTATTTTGGTAAATATAATGATTGCTAACAGAGTGTCACAATCGTTGTTCGAATTCTATGATTATAACTTTTTTTATTATTATCATAATTTTAAATCCATTGTGAAAAAAATGCAAGTTATAATTTTTTAAGACCTTGGTCATTGATAATTTAATTTATTTATTTTTCTGTTAATATCACATTTGTTCGACTGACAAATGAAATACTAAATATCACATTTCTTATTATACTCAAAAAATCCATCACTGCTAAGTAATAGTCATCTCGCGTAAAAAAAATGAAGCAGCGGAAATATTATTTGAATTCGATTATAAAAATTTTATTATTTATTTTGATCTCAGATTTAGCATAAAAAAAGTTAGGTGTTGAAATTTGTCCAAATTTTAAATACTTATAGCTCGATTTTTTTTTTTTTCTTTGACATTAGTTTTTTTTGACTGCGAAATGAAATAACGTATATGGAATTTCCTATTAACAATGAACTACTGATTGCAATAATATGTTTTAACTACCTTAATTGGAGGAATTTTAAAATTCATGAACACGGGATAAATGTATGTTATTCAATAATAGCAAAAAAAAATTCTGTGGCATTCCTTATCTTTTTTCGTTGTTTGTTAGTATTTTTTATATCATCTTTTTATCTATTTGTGTTATCTTTCTATTTATATTATATTTTTTATAGGCAACCACTGATCATCATTTATTTTATTTCTTATAAATTGAATTTCTTAAATTATTCAGAGTGCAAATCTTCAAGATATTAGTTTCGGGAGATTTATTAGTAGGTACTTGTTGCATGTTGAAATTTTTGATTCAATTTGTTGAAAGCATTTGAATATCTGTGCTGCACTGTATTCGTTACATTCAACAGATGACCTGTTGCATTCTACAGATTGTTCATTAATATTTTCATAATGAAATCTGCTGAAAATTCTAAGAATAATTTCAAAGAATGCAGCAGCAAATTTGTTGAAACTACAGTCTTCGAAACTTGACAGTTACATCTGTTTAGAGTACAGATTTCCCATTGAAAATTTTCAACAGATTGCAATGTGTTGAGATTTAACAGATTCAGATATAGGGAACAAGTTTCGGGTACATATATAAAATTGTTCGACACCGTAGTCCGTTTTCTTTCCACGTCAGGAAAAACTTTTCCACTCGCGAAGACCATGAAACTCGCAAACTGATTTTTCGACACATTCCAGTCACACATTGCCCAACTTGGCGCTTCTCGCTACAATCACTTCAACTTGGTATCCGAGACTTTGGCCCATCGGCATTTTCGAGATTGCAACTCTTAAACTCCCTAGTCGAGTTTTCCGAGTCCGTGATTATTCCAATGAGATTTTTCCCTTGCCTGTGTCGCGTCTCCCGGAGCTTGATGAGTTTAGGCAGATTTTAGTTTAAGCTCCTCCGTAGTCGCGACGATTTCGAAAGACACTGAAACAAACGAGTCGCAAGTTGAAGATATCGCATTAAGGACGAATCCACGCTTGAGGAAACGCGAGATACTCGTGTTCCTCGGCGAACTGAGAGAATTCGAGTCGTTTATAATTAACTAAGTACACGACTATTATGCCTCGTTTCTCTTTCTTTGACTCGCTGTTCCCATTATCTTCGCATTTCTCCTCGTTTCATTGTACTTTGCGATTATCCGAGCCTACACTGTAAAAAATACAGCATAGAATTCATTTCAATACACTTTACTTAAATTCGGTTTCCCAACAAATTTATTCTCAATTGCCATCTTTCTTACACGGAAAGTTTCCTCATGAATTTTAGGAACAGATACTTTAGCCCAAAAAAATATTCTTAACATTGTTCTTCCTCTACAAATGATCCCTCCCAAATATTAATTATTCTCAAAAATGTTTTCTAAATATTTTTTATTTCGAAAGTTGAAAACGTATGAATAGAACGATAATCCTCAAGTAGCCTTTATGGTCATTATTTTTTAAATCTTTTTGATCGAAATCACCGATTTCTCTCATATTTTCTCAATATTCACGTAAACTAGTTTTCAAACATACGTGTTTTTTATTTTGGGCTGGAAATTGGTTTTTGGCGAGAAATTCAGATTTTAGATTAGGCTGTCAAATTCAGGGTAACCTCACTTTTGTCGAAAACTTTTTTTTAAATCCTTGTTTCTCATTAGAAAATCTATGGATCTCAAGAATTTTTATATGAAAATGTTCGAAATTGAACGAAATTTATGAATAATATATTGAAAATATTTCTTGTAGCGTTGTTGAATTGTATTAGCGTAAATGAAAAAAGTGTAAAAAATTTTGTGTAAATAGTTTTCATATTGCATCATTTTTTTTCCTCTCGTTTTTTTTTTTTTTTTTCATTGATTGGTAAAAGTATGAACTGCATTTTGTAAAAACCGTTACATGCCAAAACGTTCCGTTCGTAAGTGAGAATTTTTTTCCGATTTTCCAGCCTGTCATTAACAAGTGATTATAAAATTTCAATATATTTTCACTTTTCTTGATCTCAAGACACTGTAATATATTCCATTTAATGATATCGAAACGAAAATAATAAACAAAAAATTCCTAACTAGATGTTCAATCATAAACTACTTTCGTTTCCATTTCACTGAAACATTTTATTACATTTTTATGTTTATTTAGGATTCTGAAGGTAGGTCTATTATCTGTCGGAAAAATGTTCAACTGTGGAGTAACGCGATAATGTCATCATTTTTTTTTGTCCAATATTTCGAATTTTCTGAAAAATTTCCCTACATTTTGAAGCGAAATAAATACATATAAAAACGATATTTCATGTTTGAAAAACGTTTATTTCATTCCAAATGAAATAAATTGTTCGACATGTTCAACGTGCTCACGTTTCAATGTTTTTTTGGTAAAGAAAGATGCTTTTCGTCGGTATACTATTTTATTTCAATATGGATACATCGAATGACTTGATGAAAGAATAGAAGATTTCAATTTTTGCAAACTTATTCAGGAAATTTCTTGAATTTTATGAATGGGACATACGACAGTGTCTTGAGATCAAGGAAAGTGAAAATATATTAATATTCCATAATCACTTGTTAATGACAGGCTGGAAAATCGGAAAAAAATTCTCACTTGCGAACTAAACGTTTTGGCATGCAACGGTTATTACAGAATGTAGTTTACACCTTTACTAATCAATGAAAAAAAAGGGGGGAAAAGAAATAATGCAATATGAAAACTAATTTACTCAAAAATTTTTTACACTTTTTTTTATTTACGTTAATAACAATTCAAAAACGCTACAAGAAATATTTTCAATCCATTATTCATAAATTTCGTACAATTTTGAACGTTTTCATACAAAAATTATTGAAATCCATAGATTTTCTGATGAGAAATAAGGATTTAAAAAAAATTTATGGACAAAAGTGAGGTTCATCTGAATTTGACAGCCTAATTTAAAATTTGAATATCTCGACAAAAACCAATTTTCAGCCAAAAATAAAGAATACGTATGTTTTATAACCAGTTTACGTCCCTTTTTGAAAAATTTGAGAGAAATCGGTGATTCGGTCAGTGACGAATAAACTGATTTTAAAAATAATGACCCTTTGATAAAATGAAAGTGTTACAAAAATCACAAATTTCATAGAAAAAAGAAATTATAAATAAAAAATAATCCAGAAGAAAGTATCGGTTTATAACTGAATCATTTTGTACAATCACATGCGAATGTAATATCTCAGAGGGTTCAAATACGTTTTATCATTGTTATTAACATAGTCATGTTATTTCGAAACAATATTAAATATATTACCCTAAATAAAATGATGAAATTAAGTACCGAAAATCTTGAGAACCAGACAATTCTGAGTAAGTACAAATGACGTAGAAAGAAATTGTTTCTAATAACGAAATTGGATACATTTGTTATTTTGTCGTGATTTTCAGGTTGTGATAATAAAAGTAGTCTTAACATAAATTATAAGAAACTCTGATATATTTTGCTAGTATTAACGAATTTTGATGATTTTCTTATTGATCATGTACATATTTTATTCAAAAAAGAGTTTTAGTATGAAAAGCATATTTCAATCATTTTACGTTGTATCAAATTTGTATTGCTCATAAACATGGAATTTCGAAAAAAACCAAATAGTAATTTAAACGAATGTCGAATATGTTTGAGAAATAATAATGAATAATGATTTCCCACTTCCCTGGCCATATCAAAAGCATTGGTTGCCACATTCGAAAATTCAATAGATCCATATCTTTTCCTATACAGGTTGTATGCTTTGGTTGCTACAACCAATCATTTCTTTCTGTGAATACTTTTCGGACTGTCATCCATGTAATTTATTGCAGTTCTTTGTATTTTGTTTAAAATGATTTTTTTCCTGTACTAAGCAGGAGATGCATTATTTGGTTGTAGAACTTGGAGGAGCGCGAGAGGAAACATGCGGGGCACAAGGACCAGTTGTCTCGGGAGCACAGGTACCTCAGGAGGAGACTGGAGCAGCTGACGAGCCAGGGCGGTCTGCAAAGTTTCCATGGTCTTCAAGCTCTGAGCGCCCTGGCGAACTCGAATGGCGATGCCGCCGTCGAGAGCACGGCCACGCTGCTCTCCAAGAGGCGCAGCGTGTCCGAATGCTCGGTCGGAACCGTCTCCTCGACCAGCTCCACCGGAAGCTCCACGAACTCGGACACGTCTGCGGGCAGTCCTTCTGTGTCGGAGTCCGGTGAGTAATTTTTAAATCATTTATTTATTACACATAGAGCTTCTATTAACAATGAATATCACTTATCCAGGGTTTGGAAAGTTACTCGAAAAAATGTAACGCGTTACGTTACCGTTGCCACTTAAAAAGTAACGTTCCGTTACTTTCACGTTACTTTTGGGAAGAAATTGAATGTGAATAACAAAAATCGAAAAACGAAGGCTAAAAAATACAATTTCAACGTACTTCTGATTTTTTTCTATAGAAATCGTTTATTTAAGATATAATAAAAAATGTTATTCTGAACTTTTTCACCCTGAAAAAGAAATCAATCCGCTTGTTCAAATTTTTATTTTTTTTCAAGTTTACGAAATTTCCGAATCTGACATTTGATTCAATGTTAGGCACAAGGAAAGATGAGCAAATTTCATAGATTTTTGAAAGAATCTAAATACCTTCCCAGATTTTCAGCATTTTTAAATCTTTTTGTAATTTTTAGTATGTATAAAATGTTGCGGGATTTTCTAGAATAAATTTTTACTATTTTTCTGTACATTGATATAAAGATTGATTTGAGAGAATTTTTCAGCTAAAAATTTCCAAGTCTTTTATTTAATTTGTTTTTTTTTTTTAACTTTTTTCATTTTTCTACGATTTGAAGAATTTTTCAGTGTTTTTGAAACCATTCGTATTTTTCAGTGTGATAGAGTACTACAGAATTTCCCAGTATTTTAACATAATTTTAGTATTTTTATGATAATAATAATTGTTCTATACATTTGAAGAATTTCGAACCCTAGAATTTGAATATAATGAAACATTACGTGTCTTACAGGATTTTACACAAAACAGTGTCTCGATAGATTTTTACTTATTCGAGTACTTTTTGTATTTCTTCAGTTTTTCTATGATTTCAAGGATCGTTCATTATTTTTATATATTGCTGTCTGAATTCCTGGAATTCGAAAGATTTTCAATGTTTTATATATTTGCACGTATTTTCCGAACGTATTTTCTTTCTGAATTTTCAAGTATTTAAAGAATGTTGTGGAATTTTTGGTTCTTTTAAAGACATCTCTTTAAATTTCCAGAATAAAATAAAATTAAAGTTTCGAAATTTCTGGAGTATATTTCGATCGATTTTGCAGTTTCTTTATATATTCAAAGGGCTCTCAATATTTTTTTTATTTTTCACAGAGTTATTACAATATAAAAATTTTCTTATCTCCTCATAGACTTCTATCAACATAAATTTTTTAGAGTTTAAAGCTCAAGAAATTGAAATTTTTTGATTCCTTGAATTACATAAATTTTTTTAAAATCAAGTATATTAAAACTTAATAAAATCTAGTATTTCTCGTATTTTTTGTATTCTATTTTATTTTTTTTTTGTTTTCATTAGTATTCCATAAAATTTTCTAGCAGGATCTCTAAATCTCACAAATCCTACTATAGATTGTGCGATCTATATATTTTAAGTATTTTTATATCTTTTTATGCGAATTTCTAAAATTCAACGCTTTCAGTCGTGAAAATTTTCGATAAAAAATAAAAAAGCCTATTTTTCGTCAAGATTTTGTCACAACTTACGATTATTCTACAAGGCTTCATTAAAAATTAATAATATAGAATTTTATATCTCAAAATGAGGAAGTTAAAAATTACTAAGATCTTGGTTTCAGAACATTTTTTAAAAATTTCTAAATTGTGCTAAAAACTTGATGGGTCAGATAAAAGTAACGTAAAATAACGGGATTTTCGTTACTCGTTACCGAAAAAAAGTGACTCATTCCCGTTATCGTTACTTGTTAATTAATGTAACGCGTTACATTATCGCTGCAGTAAAAAATGTAACGTTTTAGAGTAACGCGTTACTTCCAAACCCTGAACTTATCCTTGTTTTGGGCGCTCCAAAATTATGTTGGAGGACGTTCACATATTACATTACGCAGTTTTACCTTTTTTGACCTACTTCAACCGTGTGAGAAAGTTGAAATTCCCCCTCCCCCTCCCCCTGGAAACGCAACAAATTTATCTAAATTTTGATGATTTTTCGTATTTGTTTATATTTTCGATGTCACTCCAAAGTCATCAAGAAGAAACAACTGTTTGACTAACATAGGTAAATTTTAAAAAATTCGAACATCTACTTTTCGCAATTTGAATTTTTTTGAGAATTTGAGTAAATTTAGTAGCCATTTGGCAATCATCAGACAACATATCTTCATTTAGCCATTTCCGGGAACATCGTTTGTTTCGCAGTCGATTTATTTAGGGCCGAAGAAGCAACATCTTGTTCAACAATGCAAGGTGTGATTTCCATCAACAATATTTGCCCTCTTTCGGAACATCAACAGTCCCTATATTCGCGGCGCGTATTCCGCGACATTGTTTGTACAATGAAGAATGGGTTGTTGGTTGCATAATATGGGACGGGTAAGCTACTTCGGCTGTATAAACATTTAATATTTTCTTGGGATCGTTATTTCGAGGCGATATTTTTTAATTTTACTTTCTTGTGGTGCTCATGTTGAGTGGAGAATTCTTTTGTTCTTGGACGTCTGGGCGATGAAAAAAATTGAGAGAAAATAAGGGTTAAAGATATTTAGTACCAACCTTTACTATAATATATTTACATTATTATGAGAGATTTTTCGGTGTTTGTTTAAATCGTTTTATAGATTTCTAGAATTTGATACTTATGGTATTGAAGATTTGTAGATTTTGAGTGTTTCATATACTTTTAGATTTTCCATATTTTTTAATATTCATAAAATGTTGTAGGATTACCTAGATAGATTTCTAGAATGCGATCTTTCCAAATTAATTGTTATAATTGTTTCGATAAATTTTTCAAACATAATCATAAAATTGAAGGACTTTTCAGAATTTTGCATAATTTTTATCGATTAATACAATTTCGATCATTTTTTGATATTTTTATGAATTGTAATATATATTTCCAGAATAAAATGATTTAGAAATGGAAGTCTTGGTAATTTCCAGATTTTTGTGGATCTAAAAAAAATTATACCAACATAAATAGGTATCTTTTTAATTTTGAAAGTTTATGGTATGTATTTTTTTGTGTAAATAAAATTTCATAAGATTTTCAGAGTTGAAGATTCCAAGATTTATGATTTTTTTTTTTATTACTAACATTCTTGGGAGTAGTATTTCTGCATGAATTTAAATGCTTTAGAAACCAAAGTTATATTGATTTCCGGAATTCAGTAAAATTTTCAAAATAAAAAAATCAACACTGATGAGTATTTTTTAACTTCTGGAATTTTCAGTACTTTTTTATCATATTTAAAGCAGTTCGCGAGATTTTTGAGCCAATTGAAAATTTTTTAAAATGTTATTGATTTCTAAAATATTATGTTCTAGGAATCAAAGTTTTATTGATTTCTTGATTTGTTGTACATTCAAAAAAATTTAATCAAACATTTATGAGTATCTCATTGATTTTCAGTATTTTCAGTATTATTTTTATTTATAATATTTCGTATGATTTTTGAGCACATCTAAAGTTTTCCAGAATTTTTTTGATTTTTCTATCAATTTTCAAAATTCGAATGCTCAATAAATCGAAGTTTCATTCATTTCTAGATTTTTATAGATTTAAACAAAATTAAAAATAGCGTTAATGAGTATCTTGAATTTCTAGTCATTTTAGTATTTTTTTGTATTTATAAGGTTTCATAAGATTTTTCAGGAGACTTGAAGATTATTAAAATTTTCTTGATTTCTATATAGATTTATAGAGTTAAATTCTCGTCAATCTTAAATTTTGTTGATTAGAAGATTTTTTGAAGATTTAAAAAAAATTCTAGCAGCGTTTGTGAGTATCTTGAATTTATATTATTATTGTATTCTTTTGTATAGAATTTCTCGAGATTATAAGGATATTGGCACATTTTTATAATTCTCTTGATTTCTATAGCGATTTATAGAACTTATCGCTCTATAAATCAATGTTTTACTGATTTTCAGAATTTTAAATGATTTTTGAAAAAATTAAATAAGCAGTCATGAGCATCTTTTTGATTTCTAGTATTTTAAATATTCTTTTGTATTTACAGAAAATCGTTTAATTTTTGAAATTTCAACATTTTGAAACTTGTATTGATTTCTTCAATTGATCGCTCTAGAAAGAAAAGTTGTATTGATTTCTAGAATTGTTATACATTGTAAAAAAAAACTCAATCATCATGAATAGGTATCATTTGACTTTCTCGAATTTATGGTATTTTTTTTTTACTTACAGCATTACATAAGATTTTTGAGCATATTTCATAATTTAAAAAATTTTACTACTTTCTGAAAAGATTTCTGAAATTTCATGCTCTTAAATTCGAAGTTTCATAGATCCAAGGTTCATATTATTCATCTTTTGTACAACATTTACTTCATAGATCCCTCGCAGTTTTTGTATAAATTTTCTGATACACATCCATATAAAATTTCGAAAATTTTGTACTGATTGAATTCATCATAATAACCTAAATGAAATTTATTTCAAGCGGAGATAATTATGAGAATATCGTTACGAAAGAATCTTTACGTCTTTTGAATATTCCTGCATTTATATTTTTGAAGACACAGACCTGAAGTTCTAAACGTTCAAAACTAAACGAAAAAAACTTACAAGTTACAATAGGAGAAAAAAATTCTCTAGCTGCTTTTGAACACTTTTTGATAGTTACAATAGACATGATGCTCCCCCAAAAAAATTTGTCACACTTCCTATCATGATAAAAAATCAATTATTTCACATATTTTTTACTTTCGTTAAGTTCCAAACGTTTGGAACTTCAGGTACATAACCATGTATACTACTATGGTATTTCGAAAGTTAAAAATTTGCAAAAAGAAGAGTGAAATTGATGTCGGAAAAAATTACTAGCCTGAATGCTAAAGTAAATTTATCTAAAAAAAATGAATTTCCCTTGCGGATTCAAAGGGTTTCAAGATAGTTTAACGCGTCTTCTTTCACCATATCGGGGGTGAGGTTGGCAAAAAAGGGGTTTTCGGGGGGAGGGGGTGGTGGATGATAGCAGAGACGAAGGCGGCGCTGTGGAAATCGCGTTGCTGACTCAGGCGGAAGCAAGTCGGAGAACAAACTTCGCCCAAAGTGGCTCATCCTTGCCCACGTTTCGCCACGTAAGACAGTAACTTTATTAGTGTCGACGCCGCCACCAACCCCCCACCCCTTCATCCCCTTTCCAGAATCCTCCCTCGATCGGGTGAGGTTATTCCTAACCTACGCCGAACACGCCCGGGCGTGCTCGAAAATTATTGTTCGGCCAAAGGGGATGATACCCTTTGTCCTGACCGAGCCGAACATCGGGAAACATTGATGTTACGGGTAAAGGGGGGTTCGGGAGCCAGTCGGTTAGTCTCGTTTTTCGGCTGTTTGGTTAACTCTCGAGGGCGGAATATGGAAATCAGGAGGAAGACGAGGAGAGGTTCCAGGATTTTGGACTTGGGGGAAGAACTACGAAAGATTCAGTGGTTTTCTTTTGGACGATTACTGGTTTTTTTGGGTTCTGGGGAAGAGGGTCTCGATTTGGACAAAGCTTTTCTAAGGGGTTGGTCTTTATTATTGATAAGTTTGCAGCGAGAGAAAAAATCTAGATATTTCTGACATGTGCATGGTAGAAAACTGCGTGGTAAAAATTTATTCGGCAATAGTTTGTAACTTTTTTATGCAATTTCATTTTGTTTATTTGTAACAATTCGCAGAATTATGACAATTACACTTTTTGCCTCCTCTTTGTTTTTTTAATACTTTTTTAGATTATCGATTTTAATGAATTCTCCCTTACTTGACTTTCTATCATAGCCAATTTTAAGTAACAAAAATAAATCATATATATTGTAAACCAATCATAAACATTGTCGACCAATCATGAACATCATTTCAAATGAAATTCTTAGCTTATCAGGGTTTAGGACGAGGATCCCTTGTCCGGAGTTATCCCAGAAGCACGACTTCCTCTCGACCACCCAAGAAAAGATCCAAATCCTCCTAGGAATAGGTCCCAAAACATCGTCGAAAATGGAAATGCCGATCACTCATAAAGCAGCAACAAGCAAAATCCTCGTGCAACCTCCCGAAATCTCGCCCTCTTTGACTCGTCCTTATCCCTCATTACAAATCGCGGAAATTCTTTTCTGGATGAAACGACACAAATTGATTACCAAAAAATTCACTAATCCACGACAAAAAACGAATTAAAAGTAAATTCTCACCTTTTTAATCAAGATTTCCGCACTCAACAGCGATAATATAGAGATTTTTTATTGTGGCACTTTCATGACGTACAATCATGCCAAAGTAAACAAATGCAATAATGGCGGTCGGAGACGCCTAATTTTTCGGAGACGAAGAAGAAGAAGAAGGGGAACAAGAATCGATACTCATCGACCCGGCCCAAATCGATCCAACATTCTCCACTCGATACTAAAATTCCCTATCATATCGACTGTACATAATTCCATGGAAGGCCACCATCATGACATATATACATATATCCGTTACAAGTTCGGCAACTGTTCGGATAGTGAGCGTTTCCCGATCATTGCCAGACAGTTTGGCAAAACCTTTTTTTGGTATGAGTTCGGTGAAAGTTTGGCAAGCTTATGTTTGGTTGACATTTTTTTGAAGAAAACAAGTTGTTCGGCAAAAGTTCGGCAAAAAAAAAGAGTTCGGAACAAGCTTGACATAAGTTCGCGTCAAAATTTGTTTTGCCGAACAAATTTTTTCCACGCGGGAAGTACTGAAGTATTGTCTGTTTTACAATAATATTGCAAGTTTTAAAATTTATTATTGTACATTTTGTCATTTTTATTTTACTTGTAACAATATTGTATAGTGAAAATTTATATTGTACAAATCGCAATACATATGCCGGTTTTTACCAGATAATTTCAGAAAATTTTAAATACACACAGATCTGAATTTTTAGGAATTACGATCCGATATTGCAAAAGTTCCAAAAAAAATATTGCCAAAAACGAAATATGTATAAGAGCTTTTACATCATAATATATACACTAAGAAATAAATTGAATTCTTTCTGATCCATGTATATAGTATAAAGTAGAATTTTGTAAGTTTTGCAGTCATATTAGAGACTTTGCAATATTGTTGATAATTGTGTCATTTTTACTTTACTCATTACAATATAGCATAGCAAAAACTTATAAATTATTTGAATAACAATATGTATGCCAATTTTTTTACTAAATAATTTCGGAAAACTTACAATCTATAAAATACCTTGTAATTTTTACTATACTAGCACTTATAATTTCATATATATGTATAATTATCTAATAACATATTTCACCTTTTATCATTTGTTCTTTAGTTTGTATAATTTGATATTCCATTTACTAAGAGAAAATATTGTACATGTTAATATACGTATCGCAAAAATTCTATTGTATCGTAAAATCTACAATATATCGACTATTTTCAATATTGTATGAATTCCAATTATGTTATACTAGAAAGTATACAAAAATATAGCAAAAAGAACGATACAGATATGAACGCTGGCAAAACTATATAGCAATTTCTAAAATCTAGATTAGTAGAAATAACAATTTGATTTTGAAAAAGTATGAAAATGTATAGTAGAAAACGGAATATGTATAGGAATTTTCACAACAAAATATATCTACTATTACAGTATCATTTGACAATATTAACTATACATTGTGAGAAAAACTGCTATAAGTATCTATAAAAAAGTACAATATTTCTGACTGATTCCACAGTACAATACAGTATTGTAATGGTTACAATATTTTTTTTCAATGTGGGATTTAATAGCATACAATAATAGGAAATTAGTAAAATGTTGATGTTTGTTGAATTTGGAAAAAAATGGAGGTATAGACTGTTTCACAATGATTTTGACACAGACCTAGAATATTTTTTTTTTTTTCAAGGCAGTCAAAACTCTTGATAAATGTGAAAAATGGATAGTGTCGGCTGTTGAATTTTCTATAAAATTTAATTTCTTCTGATTTATGATAAATTGTGAAAATTCGAATTTTTTTTATATTCTGATCATTATCGATCTCTTTACACAAGTTTTATTGATAATTCACTTTGATTTGAATTTGAATTTTCGAAGCTTTTTCGCTCATATTTTCAAAATATATTATTAAAAGGTAAAAATTCAAACACGTATACAAATTTTTTTTTCATTATAAATTTTGATCTTTGAGGTGGAAAGTCAATACTGCTGGAAGATGAAACACAAATATTTTTCCATTCTGAGTAAAAAGGAGTTGAATAAAGGAAAGTCTAATAAATCGAGATAAAGAAAATTGCATCTCTAGCATTAACAACGGAAAAAACGAAATTTCGACTTTTATATAGCATACGTTGAAAACAAGCGATTTTATGGCATTAGAATGAAAAAAATTTTTTCTCACGATGTAAGTTCTTTACGAGTTAAATGAAAAAATTTTCTTTTGAGAAAAACACAATAAATTCTGTACATCAGAGAATGTAATATTTTTTATTTATAGTATTACATTTTTTTCTCATCCACAGTATATTTACCTTCTCCATATTTCACTCCATTTGCGCTTCAAATTGTCCAGAAATTAAAAACACAATGACTGTCACAAAATAATCCATTTTCGAAAAATTCAACAACTCTCAGTTGCTCTTCCCAGAAAAATCAGCTATCCCTGATTTGAATAAATTTATCAGCAACCGAAAAACAGCTCTAGATACCTACTATCCAAAAAATGCTCATGTTGAGCGACGCGTCACGCTATGCTTGTGCTTGGGAAATTTCGAGACGTCGCTTCCCGTAAGACCCGAACAAATAAGGTCGTTTCAAACGGATCGAACTGATGAAATTTCAAATGCGCCGATTGTAATTTCCGGTCGAACGGAGGATTCTCTGTCGAAGAACGATGAACTTGAGGGGTGAAATTCCTCCGACACACGTTCTAATCTATCGAGCATTTGTCGTTACGCTTTCCTTTGAGTCGCGTCCGAAGGGCTTTCTCGAAATGCGATTCAGCGGCAAAGTATTTCGCGCATTGCCTTCAATTACGCTTGATTGGCCCGACGAAATGCGATGGGATCACTGGCCGATGTTAACGTATAGTCTTGTGCTTTGTAGCAAACAAGAAAAAAACCAGGGAAAAAGATGTTGGAAACATGTTACATGAGTTGGAAGTAACTTCCAGATTCGAATTAAGAGACCAGAGGGGGAGGGGGGTTAGGGGGTTCAAACCCCTCCCGAAATTCTGATAAAATCAATGAATATTTTATGTAAAAATGAAAAAAAGTTACACCAATAAATAAGAAAAATACAAGTTACAAAAAAACGCATGAAAACGTTAGCAGTATATATTTAATGAAAAAGTAAGAATAATCAAAACGTAGAATTACGTAGAAAATATATTTGAAATCAGAAAAATTGTTGCCACCCAGTGAATGTAATATAAAAAAATATAAATCTACGAAAATGCTAAAAATTTACAAAACTTTGAATCTTAGATAATCAAATTCTATGAGTCTGTATATATAAAGGTATTAAAAATCTTTGAATTCATACAAACTTTAAAAGAATAATGACATCAATCAACTACTATGAAAAAACTGTTTTCTGAAAAATCTCGACAAGCTCTACGATCTATAAATTTGGAATTCTAGAGCATCGAATCCAAAATATACCATAAATTTATAAAAAATCTAGAAAACGCAACAGTATCTTTTAAATATTTCAAAAATACGAAAGAAGAATAACTATGTAACACATGAAAAATCTATATGGATGTGATTTTGTGTGATTTTGTGTATGTGAATCTAATCTATAAAAATACTGAGAAATCCTCCAGAGTTTCGTATATTTTACTAGAAAAATGTGAAAAATAAGTTTACTAGTTTACTCGCTTACCAGCCTACTAGTTTACTAGCTTACTAGATTACTAGTTAACTATCTTACTAGTTTACTAAATTACTAATTTAATAGTTAACGAGTTTGCGAGCTTACTATTCTTCTTTTTCACTTGTTTACAATTTTACAATTTCAGTAGTTCACTAATTTACTAGATTACCAGTTTACTAGTTTACTAGCTTACTAGATTACTAGTTTTTATTTAACTAGTTCACTAGTTTACCAGTTTACTGTTACTAATTTGACTAGTTTACTAGTTTACTAAATAACTAATTTAATTGTTAACGAGTTCGCAAGCTTACTATTCTTCTTTTTCACTTGTTTACAATTTTACAATTTCAGTAGTTTACCAGTTTACTAGCTTACTAGCCCACTAGATATTTTTCAATACATAAGAATCATGTAGAAATGATTTTCTTAGAAATTTATAAAACTTTCTCTCCTGGAGCATAATTATTAATGTAATACTATCGATATATATAATTTTATAAATTATTGTAGAAATTCTTATAGAAATCAATAAAAATACATCCAAGTCAATTGATAGAATTTACACAATTAAACATACTTTTAATTGTAGAAATACCAAATAAAAAATAGAATGAAAGTATTGAAATTCTCAATAAAAGAAACTGTCGTATGAAAAATCAATTCAAATTCTCAAAATCGTTAGAAGTTTTAATACAATAGCATTAATCTAAAAATCCATTAAACGATCTATAGAAATATTAGAAATATATAAAAATACCAAAAAATGCTACAAAATTTGCTGAATAATATACCATATGAAAATAATATACATTTATGGTGTACCTTTAATCTGTGTCTATAAAATTTGCTCAAAAATCAATTCAAATGTATACATTTTTTAGATGAAAATACATCCAATTCAATTGATACAATTTACACGATTGAACATACTTTTGATTGTAGAAACACCAAAAATATATAAATTCTCTTCATAAAAGAAAGTGCCCTCTAAAATATCGATTCAAATTCTCAAAATCGTTGGAAGTTTCAATACTATAGCATCAATTTCTAAAAATCTATTGAGCAATCCATAGAAATATTAGAAATATAAAAAAATACCAGAGTATACTACAAAATTCGATGAATAATATACCATACGAAAAAAACGTAAATTTATAATGTACCTTTCATCTGTGTAGTTAAAATTTGCTCAAAAATCAATTCAAATATATTAATTTTTCAGAAGTATGATTCCTAGAGCATCGAATTTCAGAAAACTTTATAGAAACCCATATTACTTTTAATATCAGATAATCCTGAATGTGTTTTCAGTTCATTATTTCCTCCTGTGTTCATAAATAATGAACACAGTGCGTTCATTATTTATGAACATGAAAAATATGCAACTGTTGATTCCAAAAGTTGTAGAATTTTGAATTTCTGAAATGTAAAATATTTCAAAATCGCTCCTTTGTAACCATATTGTCAAAGACGAAAAATCATCAAATTCCGAGGGAAAAATATTTTTCAGAAAAACCCCTCCCGAAATTTTTGTCTGCCTACCCCCCTGTAAGAGACAATTAGAACTTCTTGTTTTCAAATCGTGGATTTGAATCAAACATCAAATTCTTTTTTATTATTTTGCCACCTCTTATGTTGGTAAAAACAATTTTAAATTTGTTGTAAATAGGAGACAAATAATTTTATAAAAATGCTCTACCCCCTTCTCTTTTCTTCTGATAATAACGTCACTGCGTATATGGTATCAGCTTGAAAAAAAAATGTAAAAAAAGTATACGAGGCTGACGAATGCCGCGAACAAAGCCATAACAATGGTGTAACTAACTCGTCAGAAGTTTTAATTCCATAAACCCTCTCGCGAGTAACCAATTTCGCAAGTTTCGCGATTTTCTTCGCATGAACCGCTTTGCCTCCCGAACCACCCTTATTTCATCCCTTAAAGGCTCGGCAGTTTTACTAACCACGCAGGAGCGAAACATTCCGTTGAATCCACGAAATAGTCTCTCGCGAGTCTTGGAAAGAATGGCGCCCAACACGCCTAGTTGAAGCCAGTGTCTGAAGAAAGTTAGCGCTCTTCCTCGGTGATAAAGTGAAGCAACAATGCGAAGCAAAGTTTAGCCTTCGTAAAATAATTTTCCGCCGTCTCCTACCCCCTTCGTCTTTACCCTTTTCGAACTCGAAGAAGGCAGATAAAACGCGTCTAGTATATTGATATTTATCCGGTGCGGGGTTTCACGCGTGGCAGAATTTTGAGGGCTTGATAGAAGAGGAATTATAGGGATTTTTGGATTATTTTTAGGTCAATAATTTTTTTGTGTAGTTTCGTAGAAAGCAAAAATTTTTGTTATCATTAAACTTTTATCGAAATTTTTATTAGATGAGAAAAATGCTACTGGAATTCATCTATTAGGTTTCTACTAATGGAAATACATTGCCAAAATAACTTTACTTCGAGATTTTAATGGTTTATTATGTGTATGTTACATTTTGTCTGATTTTATATGGTCAACTGTTTTATCACTGAATTTTCGCTTTGATCAGGGTTCGGAAAGTTACTTAAAAAAGTGTAACGCGTTACGTTACCGTTACTTGAAAGTAATAGTAACTCGTTATCGTCACCACTTAGAAAAGGAAGCTTTCGTTACTTTCACGTTACTTTTTGGGATAAATTGAATGTACATAACAAGACAACGAAGAACTAAGGATCAAACAACAATATCATATTTAAAATCCATAGATTTCGCTAGAAAACATTACGTAATTGGATAAATACAAAAAAAACTGAATATTAAATAGTTTTTTCTAAATGATAAGATTTTTGATATATGATAAGAGTAAAATTTTGCAGGATTTTTGAGTATTTTTCGAAATTTTACTATTTTTTCATGAAGTGCTACATAGATATCAAACATTGTATAATCCAAAATTCAAAAATCATTGAATTTTTTGTATTTGGAGGATTTTTCAGGAAATATTATCTTCATAGGTTCTAATTTCTTTTTGTTATTTTGGCACTTTTTAAGTTTTTTTTTTTACGATTTTAAGGATTGTTCAGTATTTCTTGAACTATTCATATTTTTTAGGATGTATATAAAACGTCGCAGGATTTACTAGTATTTTCATAAATTTCACTATTTTTCTGTGAAGTGCTACTTTAGACATCAAGAATTCAATGCTCTAAAATTCAAAAATCATTTAATGTTTTGTATTCGAGAGGATTTTCCAGGAAATATCATGGCTATAGATTTTTATTTTATTCAGTTATGTATTTTGTTACTTTTTCAGTTGTTTTTTTTTACGATTTGAAGGATTGCCCAGTCTTGAACTATTCGTATTTTACAGGATGTATAAAATCTTGCAGGATTCTAATAAATTTTCATTCCTTTCAGTATTTTTAGTAATTCTTTAGTTTTTCTACGGTTTGAAAATCGTTCAGTATTTCTATATATTTCTATATAAATTTCTGGGATTCGATGCTCTAGGTTTTACTATTTTTATTTATATGAGTTGTATGTATTCTTCATTTTTCATATATTTACTAATATCATTTTCAATATGTACTTTCTTTTGCATTTCCTAGTATCTATAGAATGTTGTCGAATTTTTCGGTTTTTTCTAAAGATATCTCTTGTAAATCTCTTCAATGTATCTCTCAAAATGAGATTTCCTAGAATTAAGTGTTTGAAGTATTCGAAGTATTTCGATCGATTTTGCAGAAAGCAGATTTTTATAAATTTAGAGTGCCCTGTGTATTTTTTTAATTTGTTACAGACTTACTATTTAAAAAATTTTCTAGTATTTGTATGGAATACTATAATAATACATATATTTTCAGAATTCAATGCTCGAGACATTGGATTTTTTTATAAGAAACTATTTGATATGAAGTATTTTTTTTTTTTTTTTTGTATTTATTCAACTACGTAAGATTTTATAGCAGAATCTATAGATTTTTAGTATTTTTATGTATTTTCATGCGGATTTGTAAATTTAATTGCTTCAAATTGTAAAAGTTTTTAATAAAAAGTAAAAAAGCGTATTTTTTGTCGATATTCGAACACAAATTACTGATACATATTTAACTCAATTCTATTAAAAGTTATGAGTATAGAATTTTTCATTCGAAAATAAAGAAGCTTCCAATTACTTATTTCTTAGTTTCAGAACTTTTCCTAAAAAGTTCCAAATCGTCTTAAAAACTTGATAAGACCAATAAAAGTAACGTGAAATAAATATGTCTAGTCCCAAACCCTGACGTTTATAAATAATCAAACACCAGTAAAATCACTTTCTTTCAAATAGTTAAAAGTATGTGTCTTTTTCAAAAAGTAACTTTTATCATTTTTAAGTGAAAGACATTTCCCTAGTAATTTTGAACCTCATAAAAACCGTATAAGAAACTGAAATTTCTCATAAGAATGTATTTGATAAAATCTTATTAGAAAAAAACCTTATGAAATAAATTTTTTCGATCAATTCTTTACAAAAAATTTCAGTTTCTTGTAAGGTTTTTATAAAATGCTCCTTAAAATAATTGTATTTTCATAAAAAATTTCATTTTCTTATAAGGTTTTTATGAGAATCAAAATGACTAGAGTCTCCTCTTTTTTGTCGATCATAATATACACTCCCAAACAGTTGAGTGAAACTTTCCCAGACTCGAAGAGTATACTTGTACCCGCAGAAAAACGTATTCGCTCATATTACGTGGAAAAATCACTATAGCTTTCCTTCTGAGCGCACAATTTGGCGGATATCGAGTTGGGCTCTGTCTCTCGGGACGTGAAAGCCAGCGGGGCGTGTGTACCTATAAGGAACGCGCCGCGGGCGAATCTCGTTAGCATAAAATTTCGTGGAAATGAGATTAGATCAATATCTCATCCGTGTTTTCGGTGAGAAACGACGGCGAAGCCCGTAAAGCGATCGAAGCCTAGCAAAAATTAGCGGCCCGGCGAACGTCCGATTCGTGGTTCCCTTTTCCCTTGGTTCCCTTGCTTGGATGTGGCGGTGATATTTTGTTTTTGCACAGACACTCGTAGGGATTCGATTCCCGAGTCGTTCCCGTGTGAAACCATTATTGCGCCCAATTTTCGGCAAACTGGGCGATGCCGAAAATTCGGGGTAAGAAAAAAGATCTAGTACAAACTGAAAGAAAAATATAGTAATTATTACAATACTGTATAGTAAACGGGAATCAATTCAATCAATTGTACTTTTTGCTAGATAATATATCAGTTTTTGAAATAACATATTGTAAATATTTTCAAATGATATTGTAATTATAGATATATTTTGTTGTGAAAACTCCTTTACATCTTCCGTTTTCTACTATATTTCTTGTACTTTTTTGCAATATCATATTGTAATTCCTATTATTCCAGATTTTTTAAAATTTCATACAGTTTTTTCAGTGAACAGATCTGTATAGGTTCTTTTTGCAACATTTTTGTGTACTTTCTAGGTTCAAGTGCATCATATTTTAATATGGTACAGTATTCGAAAAAGTTGGAAAAAAGTCCTTATATTTGCCTTTATCACTAAAAATGTGTTTTACACGTGAGCGTCAGGTTTGCTGGTCTTTTTTAATGCATTTGCAAATAAATTGCGGGCGAGAAAAAAAACCCGGTCGCCACCTGTTCCCTGTTGGCTGACCTTAGGAAACAGAAAAAATGTATGGTAAAAATTACAATTTGTATAGTAAAATTTTCATTCCCAGATTTTAATTTTTTCGAAGTTATACAGCAAAAAGTGGCATACATATTGTAATTTGTAAAATATAGAGATTTTACTATACACTATTGTAACACGTCAAATAAATATTGCAGTGCTTAGAATAATATTATAATAACTAAAATAATATTGTAAAAACTGCAATATTACTGTAGAAATTACAATATTATTGTACTTTTTACAATATATATTGCAGAAAGTACAAGATTTTTTTCTCAGTGCACTCTCAAGAAAGATTTGGAATTTCAAACATCTTTCATAGTTTCCTCTCAAAATCGTGTTTGAAATTTCATGGACACGTATATGAAAAGGATTTCAAAGAAATAAATATTTAATTTTTTTATACATTGGATACATGAATTGTAATATTTTCTATAAATATTAATTAAATTTCAAAAGACTACAGATTCGTATATTTAAAGATGTATTTAGTATTTTATTTTCGTTATACAACTTATATTCTATAGAATATAAAATTTTGTTTCGATGAAAGAGCTGTTGATAAACTAGGAAAAATTTGCTCAAAAAAATTTATTATGCCGAAATACACTCTAATTTGAAAAAGGTTGAATATTTATTTTCAATGAGAAATCATTAAGAATAAAAATGATTTTTATGTCTGCTTTATATTTACTAAACACTTTGATTTCATGAAAGGTTTTTAATTGTTTAGACTGTTTGGGAAATCTGCTTCAAAAACAGTCTCTTAAGTTTAATAGAAAATTTTCTGAGAGTGCAGGTAAAAATTGGCATACATATTGTTGTTTTTACAGTAACCTTATTTTTACTACAAAACATTGTGTGAAGTACAATGAACATGACAAAATTCACCATAATATTGTAAAACCTGCAATACTATTGCAAAACAAACAATATTCTAGTACCTTTTACTATATACTGGGGGTATGCGGGATCCCGACTTTTTGGGAATCCCGAATTTTTCAGGATTCTCGAATATTTCAGGATACGACAATCCAAAAAAGTTCCTTGATGCCGAAATTCATAAGAAAATGTATTTCTTATGAAAATACATGAAAGTTTTCGGAAAAACTATAAACGATAATCCAAATTTTGCACAAATGAAGTTTGTACCAACATCTATGAGACGTAAGTCTTGAAAAATTTCTTTTTTTTACGCGGAAACTTAAAACGCGTTTTTAGGAAAATCATTTTTTTCAATGGTGGGACAAGTAGAGAGAGAACGGCTCGACTGATTTTCATAATTTTTTTTTTATATCAAATCTAACACAATGCTTAATGAATTAACATTTTCCAAATTCGCAAAAAAAATGCGTTTAAACAATTTTTTGCTTTTATTTGGTTGAAAAATTTTTTTTTAAAAAACTAAGAATGTCAAGTTATAGTAGGCGTAATACCCAAAAAATTTGTAAAAAATTTTTTTTGGATTGAGTTTTCGAAGCTGTACAAGTTCCAACGTTTGCCTCTGCAAAATGTGCAGGTGCGATTTTGAAGGCTTGGATTCGCGAACGAGGCAACATTTTTGCAAAATGAGATTCATCACTTTGCAGTATATGAAATTAACTTCATTTGTGCCAAATTTGGGGTTCCTATCGTTGACAGTTTTCCCACGATCCACGCACAAAGTTTGTGAACGATTTTCACGAAAAAGTGAATTATTCTAAAGAAATTAGCATTTTTACAAATAAGAAATTTTGAAATTTCTTCGTTCATCAATATAAATTCATAATTCGGCTGTCGGGCGCAAATAAACATTTCTGAAGAATGTTTATCTAAAACATAAAAAATGCTAATTGTATTACTTTTAAAACTTTCATTCCTAATTAATCGAAAATTTCAAGATTAGAACCTTCTATAATTTTGTTATTTTCTGCCTTTGTTTTTAACTCTCATTTAGTTGTGAACCCAATGAAAAAATTCTCATGAACAATTGATGAATTTTAAAAACCTTCATTGTATTGTTATGGACTGTGTTTGAAAATCCGTCTATTTAATTCAATGTATTTGGTGACAAAAATAATTTGTAAAGGTAAATATGTTAAAACATGAACGTGTCTTTGAAATTAGAAACAGGATTCTAACATGAGAGAAAATTTATTGTTAGATGAAAAATATATTATTTTTATAGACTGTCTCATATAAAACTCCTATATTTAAAAAAGTTTTAATATGTATTGCAAACTTATTTCAATGTCTCTAAAATGTTTACACTTCAATTTCATAGACAGTATATTTTTTTCATAGAAAAATACATCTAACACATTGAATATATGAATTCCTGATAAAGTGACTACAAATTTAGAATTTCGACGTGATATAGACCATCTGGCAAAATCGAATCCTCAAGATTTCGCGCCAGCTCAATGTTTCGCTCGAGTCAAAGCACAATAGGAACAAGTACATCGGAGATGAAGCCCTTTCGCGCGTGAAGATCGCGGTTCCCGATTCAACACCGTTCGGTCATTCAATTTTTTGTTCGCCCACGGCTGAATCGGCCATCTTACTCCTTCGCGAGATAAATTCCGAGATAGAATCTGGAATCGAGTGCGGCAATAAATTTTCGCCCGTCGACGTAATACTTTCTTTGTGCAGCTTGACTATTATGCTATGTAGCGAGAGCACGCTCCGCGCTTGTACCATGCAATAAATAGGGGTAATATATTACAATAAAGGTCCCTCGGAACTTCATGCCCAATTACGTCAATTCGGGAGGAAAAAACGAGCTGCAGCAGCATATCGGGGGCCGCTTCTTCGACGCGAGAAAAACGAAAATGACGCGCCCTCGCGTACGGAAATTGCGTCTGGGAAATTTAATTATTGTTTCGTTGTATTGTTTTAGTGTGGGGCTTGAAATCAGGTGCAGAAAATAATCATCTGTTTGAACATGCGATGCAGTGGGGGCATCGATGAAAAATATGACACGTGGAATTTATATTTTTTTGTATGGAGAGCGATGCAATCGCGATTGAAATTTTTTTTATTCAATTCTCCCTACATAACTTAATAATAAGGTTTTTTTTATCGTGAAAATGGCGTATGACATAAAGGGACAAAAGATTTTTATTGGTTAAAAGTTTGAAATTTTATAACTCATTTATTATTTAAGCTGATTTTATAACTCATTTATTCGAGCTGATTTTATAAAACCCTTCGAAATCAGAATGAGAAGGTTTAAAGAAAACATGTTACATTAGAAAATTTTTTATCTCATACTTGCATTCAAAACGCATGATTGCCGACTGACTCTGTGAGACAAAACATTTTTTCAATTTAAATTCTCAGGATTTTACAAGATTTCGTAGTTTCATGTAATTTTTGAATTTTGGACAATCTACGAAATTTATGAACATTTTTGAAAAGTGTACGATTTATCGGATTTTTAAGAATTATTAATAATCTTCAAAATTTTCTGTTTTTTTTTTTTTTTTTTTTTTTTTTTTTTTTTTTTTTTTTTTTTTTTTTTTTAATTTCAGACAAGACGAATCCCTTAAAATTTTTTGAATTTTATGGAAGTTTGTGTGACTAGTTAAATTTTTGCATATTTTGAAGAAATATGATTATTAATAGTCTTTTTGGATGATGGACGTGAATTTCTACAAATTCTTTGATTTCTGAGTGATATTAACGTTTTTTTTTTTCATTTCAAATATTTTTTCGGTTTTTTAAAACCTTCAAAATGTCACACAAGACAGACCCTGTAAAATTTTTCAAATTTTCAACTTTTCGAAATTTTGAGAATAACATATAAGAATGTAATAAAACATTGCTAATTATGTATATTTCAAAGAAATATGATAGTAAGTAATATCTACGAGATAAATGAACATTTTTTCACTGGAATTCAGCGAATTTGTAATTTTTTAGAAATATTGACATAATTATGCATTCCCAATATTTTGTTGATTTTTCAAACATTTAAAATTTTGAATAAGACAAACTATTTAAAATTTGTTAAATTCAATTGAAGTTTAATATTAATGTTAAGATTTTTCGTCATTTTTCAATACTCATCGAAATTTTGAGATTCACATTTAAAAAAATGGAAATGAACATTTAGATGCATACTGAAAAGAAATATAATAAATAAAATCTAGAAAAAATATGAACATTTACCATAATCTACAAATTTTCAGAATAATTAATAAATATTGACTGTTTTTGCAATTCATCGTACTTTATTTAATTTTCAAAAATTTTCGTAACTTCAAACATAATGCAAACCATTTCAAACTTTCCAAATTTGATAAAAAATTATCTAACTTATGGGGTTTTTCGGCATTTTTTAATACTTTCCGTGTTTTTCAAATTTTTATTGAAAAATAAAACAAAATTGATAATGATAAATTGCACGTAGCTCAGGATTAGTACCTTAACACGATCTACAAAATTCAGAAACGTTTTTGGAAGGGTTAAATTCAACTTCTCCTAGAGTGATATTCAACTTATTTAAGACTGAAATTCAACTTATTTAAGAGTGACTTTCAACTTCTTAAAGAGTAGAATTCAACTTCTGTAAGAGTGAACTTGAACTTCTTTAAGGGTGAAATTCAACTTCATTTTGAGTGAAATTCAACTTCTTTTAAAAAAGTCTGTAAGAGAGAATTTTAACTTCTTTAAGAGTGAAATTCAACTTCTTCTAGAGTGACTTCTTCTGAAACTCACATTCTTCAAGAGTGACAATTCATCTTTTTGAAGTGAATGTGTACTCACTGTTAGAATGGCAATATGTTGACTCAACGTAGAGTGAAATTCACTCTAAAAAATCAAGAAAGGTGCTAGATGACTCATATTCTCCTCTACCAGCATCAAGACAAAAAATTTTTCTGAAATCACTCCATAATGTTTAAAAGAATATAGTGAAGTTCCCTGCAAAAGTTGTCAAATATTTCTTTAATATAAATACATTATATACTAAATGTTTAATAAATTTGAAATACCTAGAGCATGGATTTCAATATACTTGTACATTAATATTCTATGTACAAGTTCATCGAAAACCGCAAACTTCTTTATTTAAATCCCAAAACGTTTATAAAAAAACTGTATGCAGATTTCAAAATGCGTTTATGTGAAAAAAATTTCCAAGTCAAGTTTATTAAAATCAGTATAAAAATGTCTAACATTATACTTGTAAATGCATCGTTACCGCGTACCGTGATAAGCATCGAACAAAATTGTTATCTGTTCGAGTCGAGTGGTTCTACGTGAAATCTCGTTTGTTTGCACCTTGCCTTCCCCTCCACGAGAAAGTCACGTTTTCCTCCACAGTACCGAAAGCGCCCTTTTGGTCATTAGTCGCGTCCGCAGTTGCGCCGCGGTCATATTTTCCAGGGCGGCTAACAATGTGACGGGACTTGTGGCAAATGCGCCGTTATGCGCTTGACTCGCTTTTGTTTCACGCGCGCATAACAGGTACATAATGCACCTTAACGTCACACAAAACCGACCGGAACGCGTTCCGATACATTCGAAATTGTTCTCTTCGAACAAAGATATTACGAGGCAATAATTATCGCTCGCGATTTTCGAAAAGCTCTGAAACAGTCGCTTTAAATACACCTTCGTTGACTTCCAGGTGATTTTGCACTTATTTATGAGTATAATGAACAAAATTACATTTGACTTGATTTTATGCACGAGTTATTATTATTCTTTGGAGTAAAATTGAATTCTCTTGAAGAGTGAAAATTTTGTACATAAGAGTGAATTGCACTCTTAAATTCCTTTGAAAATGAGTTGAGTTTCAGTTTAGGAGTGGATTTTCACTAATTGAGAGTGACTTTCACTCTGAGAAAGTAAGAAGTCACTCCAAGTCTGAGTGGCAGTATTTTGACTCTATGTAAAATCATTTGTTTTTATTAACGATTTATTGTTATTCCTTGGAGTGAAATTGAATTCTCTTGAAGAGTGAAAATTTTGTACAAAAGAGTGAATTGCACTCTTAAATTCCTTCAAAAATAAGTTAACTTTAACTTGAGGAGTGAATTTTTACTAATTTAGAGTGACTTTCACTCTAAAAAAGTAAAAAGTCACTCCAAGTCTGAGTGGCAGTATTTTGACTCTATGTAAAACGATTTGATTCTATACACGATTTATTATTCTTCCTTAGAGAGAAATCGAATTCTCTTCCAGAGTGAAAATTTAGTACAAGAGAGTGAATTCCACTCTTAAATTCCTTCAAAAATAAATCGAGTTTCACTGGAGGAGTGAATTCCTACTAATTTAGAGTGACTTTCACTCTAAAAAAGTAAAAAATCACTCCAAGTTTGAGTGGCAGTATTTTGACTCGACGAAAAGTGAAAATTTATTCGAAATAAAAACGAGTATTATGTATTCTTTAAATAGTTGATTATTTTAATTTAATTTATTATGTGTTCAATCCACTGTTTTGTTCTATATCTTTTCAGATGATAAATCGCGTTTCCCGGGCGAATTTCGGAATTAAAAATCCACATTGTTGGTTGAAAAATGATGCTCAAGCTCGTGGAATTTGACGAGGGCGTCACGACGACATTTTTTTAAAAAATCGAATAGGTGTCAGAGTGACGTTTTCTGTCTTGGAAGTAATTGAATCTGGGAATATGTGATGTTCATATACGAGGGATAAGTTTGTTGGTAGGGTCGATTTTTTGTTGTTCTTTGAGTTCATTGTTTTTTTTTTTTTTTTTTTTTTTATGGTTTTAGGGTATTAGGAATTTTTCAGGTTTTTTGAGTGAAATTCGAGACATGCATTATTATTAGTCTAGGAAATTAAGATAAGGTCTGTTGTATATTTGCAGTCAACTGAAACTGAGATTTTCTGTTAAAAATATATCCTGTAATATTTGTGCACATTTAATTAAGAAAATTAATTAATTTGAAGGAATTTGAATTTCGACACTATCGAGAATTGTAGAGAAATGAAAGAAATCATTTGAGTATTGAATTTTCAACCAAATCATTTGAATAAGTAAAGACAAAATTTTAGAAAATAAATAACTTCTCTTAAATTTTCTTACAGTTTAAGAAATTTAAAAAGTGAATACTTCAAAAAACATGTCTTCACTATTCAAAATATTGAAAAACTTTTAGATTTTTCGAAGAAAGTTTAATATTTTTTTTATAGTTTTTATGAAAGATATTCGTGAATTTTCGTGCATCACAAAAATATTTATTATTGCATATTTTAAATACTATTGATGATAAATTGAATTTTCAAAACTTCTTCAAAATAATAAGACGCAGCACAGTGAAGATTACTTTTTTTTTTTGGATTTGTTCAACTTGATAATATTTTTCTATTTGTAAACAACTTTGTTTGAAGATGAAGAAAAAAAAAGAAATCTTGATGAATCGAATAATCTTCCAATAATGATTTTTCTGAACGAAAAAATCGAAATGACAGAAGTTTTTCGAAGGATATAATGTACCAAAAAATGTTCCTGAATGAGATAAGTTCATAAAGTTAATTGAAATCAAGGGTTTTGAAAAACATTACAGAGATTGCAAGGGTTCCATTAAAAAATATAGAAATTAAATGTTTTTTTTTTAGTATCTGTCACTATAAAAAAGCCTTCATTTTGTGAAGATTAAAAGTGTAACTTTATAATTAACCTTTTAATTCTTAATAATTGTAAACAGAAACTCAAAATAACTGATGTATAAATATTTTTTACTCATTCTTATTTTGGCAGTAAGTATCAAACAAATAATGACATTTTTTCGTAGCATTTTTTCAGATTTTCTATAGTTTTAAAAAAAATTGTTAATTATTAAAAAAATACCTTATTAACAATTCTAATCAGAGTATACAAGTTCATTTATAGATTTAAGTTTTTCTCAAAGAAACATCAAGTATTTATAAATAATATTTATGTCAAATCCTATTATAAATATGAACACAGAGAAAAAAAACTTTTGCAAAATTTAAGCAAATTACTTGAGTCAGCTGAATTCAATGATTTTTTGAGATATTGCATTTTCAAAGTTTCAGCGTCTGAGACCTGCAAGTGACAAACTTTGTTGCATTTTCAACAGCTTAATCAATCAATATTATTTGGGAACTGAAATAAAGAAAACAAACTTTAGAAAAAAGTTTTTTCAGCAAAAAATTTATAAAATATTCTTAAAATCAATGGATTGGGTAAGTAGCTTTTATTCATGTTTGGCTAGGAGCTAACATTTATTATTATTTTTGAAATATTGAGACTCAATTATGAAACATAAATATAATGCTAGAAATTGTATTTTATTTTTATTTTGAAAAGCAAAAGTTATCTACCTTTGGTTCATTTTTTTGGTTCATTCCTCTGTACTTTTATTTTCTATCAATTCCAACAAACGTCCCCAAAAAAGAAACTTACTTTTTTTCTGCCCTAGAGAAGCCTCAACTTTAATTTGAAAAAATGAATGAAATATTTTTTGTCAAAAATAATGAAAAACTACTCTTCTTCGATCAAATGTTAAAATATTTTGTATACTTTTTTCGATTGATCTTTTTCTCATGTATTCTTGAAGAAAATATTTCCGATTGTTGAAAAATGCAACAAATTGATATAAAGAAGACCTTGGTCCCTGCAACTTAAAAAATTCAATATCCGGAAATCTAATGCTTTATTTGTCGAACTTATCCAATTTCTTTATAAAAATAAAGAAAAACTTTAATATACACTTTTTCATGACGATACCCTGCAAAATTTGCAGCTGTTCTGAATATTCTAAATTAATCAATTCAAAATGAAACAATTCCGAAAACAAATCAATGCCCTTTATTTCTTGATATTATTTTTCCTTTGTAAACAAACTCTTGTTGCAAAGGTCGCACTTTTTTAGCATCGGCCCCAATTCAACCCCCGGGTAAACATAATTTCACCAAGTTCGACCCCGAAATCCGACGAAAGTCGTAAAAATTATGCACAAACAAGGCAAAAGTACCCGCAAAACCCGCGTTCGAGAAAATGTGCGCGGATTGCGTGAATGTTATTCTGTTTCCACGTTGTTTACTCGGGTTGATATCGCACTCAATTTTATCTGCGAGCTCGAGTGCGACGAGCTCGACGAAATTCGCATCGCATTAAGTGAAAGCCTGCGGCCGATAACGTTAGCTGTCACGATAATCAATAGTGCTATCTCTTGTAGCAGCTAAAAGATTCTGACATCGTATTTCATTGTTTTGCAAACAGCTAAAAATAGTTTTGCCATCGATTCGCGTTTGTACCAACTTTGCTGCAAACAATGTAATTCATTGTAATCGAGAGCATGGGCTCATTTCTTTTTTTATGTCACGTTTAATCATTGGCCTGTATCGGAGAGGATGATTTTTATTTTTATTTTGAACGTTATTTTTTGCAATAACGTTTTTGATGATCGAATTTGATGGCGAGACACGAGAGAATTGGACGCTGAAAATCGAGAGAGAAAAAAATTTTACGAGTCGGGTTGATTATATGGTAGTCACAAATGTTTGGTAGAGTGGTAGTTAAGAGGGGTTATGTGAATTTTGAAAATTTGCATAAGTTTTTTCAGATTTTTAGAGCAATATCAACCTTTGCTGGTAGAGTCCTCTTTTCTGCATTTAAATAACAGGGGAATCATTCTGATAGTCATTTCTGCGATGCAAATTTTTGTCTATAGATATGACGTACTTCAAAAAAATAATTAAGGTACTGATAATTAATACTTTTTTGCTAAGCTTGAAGTCATAATCGAAAAAATCATGGAAATGTACAGTTTTTTCTAGAAAACACAAGATTTTCTCATGAAACTGATCGGCATTTTGTAAAATACGTTGCAGAAAAAATTCATTAACTTTGTAAAAAAATTTTTTGTCCTTTGTACGTAACTCACATGCTTGTTATTCAAAGAATTAACATAATAATTATGACACAATTTACTAAATGAAACTGCGTTTTTTTCTATATTTCTAGATTTTATAGTTGCAAATTCGTGAATATAATTGCATAGGAAAATGAACAATGTTTTTTAGAACTTAGTTGATTGCAACTTAAATTATTTAAAGATTCAGGGTGATTAAAATTTTAATTAAATAATCACACTGATTCTTCATTTCAGGTAAAATATGAATCATATAGATCAATTTTTCTTCAATTTCTAGAGGGCTCAAAAAACTGAACTGGTAACTCAAAGATTATTATGACATCAAAAATTATGGATTTGTGTAATCATTTCATTTACATGATATATGAAACCTAATTATATTCATCGCTGCATTTCGTATATTGATTTCCTGACTTAACGTTAAATCCTCTTGATTCTTCAGAGTAATTTTCACTTCACATAGAGTGAAAATACTGCCACTCAAACAAGGAGTGAAAATTCACTCCAAAAGAGTGGATTTCACTCTTGAATTCTTGCAAGATTCCTCTTTAAAAAATTAGTTGAATTCCACTCTGAGAGGAGTGAAATTTCACTGCGTTCGAGTGACTTTTCACTCTGAAAGTGTGGAAAACCATCTCTTAGCTTTAGTAACAGTATTTTGACTGAGTTTAGAGTGAAAATTGACTCTAACAAGCTAGAAAGAATTTTTAATTTCTTGATTTATTATTTATAGCTTTCATTTTTCGTTTAGTGTACCGTGAAAAATTCAGTCAACAACTGTAAGATTCTACGAGGTATCATTGTATTATACTCTCTCAATTCCTTAGAGTAAATTTTCACCCCCAGGTTGAGTCAAAATACTGCCACTCAAACTTGGAGTGAAGACTCACTTTCTTAGAGTAAAAATTCACTCGAAAGTAGTTATATTTGACTCTTTTTGTAGTGAAATTCAATTCAATTTTTGAAAGTGAAATCTGACGAGAATTTAAGAGTAAAATTTTACTTCTCTAAGAGCGAGGATTTATTCTTTTGGAGTAATTCTTCACTCTAAGAAACTAAAAAATGAATTGAGGTGTTCCTTAATATATTTAATCATAGTTTCAATTTTTTGTTAAGTGCAGTGAAACTCTGCAAACAACTGTTATATTATAAAAGTTTTCATTGTATTATACTTTCTCAATTCCTCACAGTAAGTTTTCACTCCAGGTTAAGTCAAAATACTGCCACCCTAATTTGGAGTGATTGCTCACTTTCTTAGAGTAAAAATTCACCTGAAAGTAGTTAAATTTTACTCTTCTAGCAGTGAAATTTAATCTAATTTTTACAAATGAAATCTGACGAGAATTTTAGAGTGAAATTCTACTTCTTCAAGAGTGAGGATTTATTCTTTTGGAGTAATTCTTCACTCTAAGAAACTATAAAAAGAATTGAGGTGTTTCTTAATTTATTTATTCATAGCTTCATTTTTTGTTTAGTGCAGTAAAATTCTGCGAATTACTGTTAGATTCTAAATGTTCTCATTGTATTATACTATCCTACTTCTTTAGAGTAAATTTTACTCCCCCTCAGTCAAAATACTGCATTTTAAACTTGAAGTAAAGTCTCACTTTTTTCGAGTGAAAATCCACTCGCAAGTAGTTATATTTTACTCTTCTTGGAGTGAAATTCAATTCAATTTTTAAAAGTGAAATCTGACGAGAATTTAAGAGTGAAATTCTACTTCTTTAAGAGTAAGGATTTAATCTTTTAGAGTAATTTTTCACTCTGAGAAACTGAAATATGAATTGACGTGTTTTCTAATTTATTTATTCATAGCTTTAATTTTTTGTTTAGTGTAGTGAAATTTTGAAAATAACTGTTAGATTCTTAAAGTTTTCATTGTATTATACTATTCCACTTCTGTGGAGTATATTTTACTCCAGGTTAAATCAAAAAACTGCCACTCAAATTTAGAGTGGAAATTCACTCGAAGGTAGTCAAATTTTATTACTTTTGAAGTGAAATTTATTTCAATTTTTGAAAGTGGAATTAAACGAAAATTTTACAGTGAAATTCTACTTCTCTAAAAGTGAGAATTTATTCGTTTGGAGTAATTCTTTACTCTAAGAAACTAAAAAAAGAATCGAGGTGTTTTTGAATTTATTCTATCATAGTTTCAATTTTTTGTTTAGTGCAGTAAAATTCTGCAAATAACTGTTAGATTCTAAAAGTTTTCATTATATTATACTATCCTCCTTCTTGAAAGTAAATTTGACCCCAAGTTGAGTCAAAAAACTGCCACCCAAACTTGAAGTGGTTGCTCACTTTTTTAGAGTAAAAATTCACTCGAAAGTAGTTCCATTTTACTACTCTTGGAGTGAAATAAAATTCGTTTTTTTTTTTCAAACTCTAACCAGAATTTGAGAGTGAAATTCGACCTATGTTACAGTGAGGATTCAATCTTTAGGAGTAAATCCTCACTCTATGTAGAGTGAAAATTCACTCCAAGTAATTAAGAAACTTCAAACAATAAACTTGAGTCCGTCACAGAACGTGACAAAAAACTAAGACTAATCCTTCTGTAGCAGGACATACGAAATATGTGTACTCATAACGCATATATATGCACCTATATTTTGAGTGAAGCAGTAGCCATGACATTAGCTGGGATACGTGACATTAGCATGGACGATTGTGTCGAGTAACCCCACACTGCTTGCCATTGCATTCATGCGAGGGGTTTTTTTGCATGATCAATAACACGCCTTTATTCTTGTCACACAACGAGCTAGTTTTGCTCTCGCTTTGTGATTTTCTCAAATACACAGCTCGCTATTTACCACTGTATTCCGTTGCCTGCGATCACCTTTAAAAACGCTTAACGAAGCGCGCGAATTCATCGAACTAACCTAATTCGATCAACGGGTGTTAACGGCTTCGATTCAACTCTGTTTTTCATATCGAACCGACTCACAGAAATAAAATTCTCGATCCATATGTTGTACGATTTTGTACAATATTTTGTTGACCTGTAGCTGTTGAAATATTGCTACTTGTAGAAAATATTATAAACAATTATTTGTAGAGACTGCAGATTGTTGTATGCTGGACAGATGAAAAGAGATTTCAAAACGAGAATTGGAGAACATGATATTATTTGATTGATGAATCTTGTCTACTTCAAAATGATACAAAAAAAGAGTGCAGTAAAGTGAAAGCCTCAGTAAAAGCCTGATAAGATCCTTGCACCAATTTTCTTGGAATTCCATTGAGAAGCCAGGGCTCTGTCGAGATTGCTTTCTATGGAAGGCCCGCTGATTTCGGCAATACGATTCGCCGGTCTTTACTTACATTTTACGAAGGTTGCTTTAATTCGGTGTTTTATATAAGGCCAACTTACCCGCTAGCCCTCCAACAAATTAAACTGTGAAATTGTAGCTTCTGCAAAAGACGGTTCCATTTGGCGTTGAAAAAGTAACTTGATAAGGAAGCAAATTTTTTAGAAGAAACTTTTTTCGTTTATGCCAGCAATATTCGATACATGAACATGATTTGAAGTATTTTATAAAATATTGTATCGATATTTTAGAAAATAAAAAAATATATAATAAAAATAATAAAAAAAAATATGAATATATATAAAAAAAAAGTGTAGGTTATCCAAAGGGCTGTTCCATTTGGCGTTAAAAAAGTAACTTAATAAGGAAGCAAATTTTTTACAAGAAACTTTTTTCGTTTATGGCAGCAATATTCGGTGCATAGGCATGATTCAAAGTATTTTATAAAATATTGTATCATTATTTTTAGATATAAAATAATATTCTAATGAGGGGTGCATAGAGACAAAATTTCCCGGAGGGGGGGGGGGGGTGTTTAAAAACACATTGATTCAATATGTGTTTAAAAACACATATTGAAACACATATTGAAAATGAAATTTTAGAGTTGCTAATCTTTAAATTCAGTAGTCTAGGAATTGAACATTTTAATTTGGAAGAAGTATTTTTAATAACAGAATTTTTCCTTTTTAATTCCTTGAAGTGAAAAATCTTTTTTTTTTTCTAGATATAGAATGTAGATCAATTACCAGAATATAAAAATAAAAAGTGTCATTTTTTCTCAACATTTAAGTTCATCGGTGATTTTTTTCATGAATATTTTTTTTTTTTTTTCAAATATAAATACAATGCAATTTTTTTTACTGAGTTTTTTACATTCGAAATTAAGGAAGAATTATGATATTTAAGGATTTTGAATCATCACTCCTTCAGATTTCTAGGTATTTTTCGAATTTCTTTCATACATAAATTTTTAGTACTTTAATTCAAATGCTCGTTCAACGAGTTTTTTTTTGCAATTTTTTCACCTCCAGAATCATACCACAATTTACTAAGTAATCTATTATGTACACTCTCAGAAATGTCTCTATTAAATTTATGGACGCACCTATGAAAAAAATAGACACTGTCTAATGAAAATTATAAACCGTCTTTGAAATCGAAGTGTTTATTTAATATGAAGCAGACATTTACAATCATTTTACCTTTAAATGATTTCTTTTCGAAAATGTGTAATCAAACGTTTTTAAATTCAAGTGGACTTCGACATAAATTTTTTTGGGGCAGATTTTCCACAATTTGTCAACAGCTATTAAATTGAAACAAAAAATTTATATTGTATAGAATATAAATTGTGTAACAAAAATTATATTGTATATTTGTTAATATGCAAGAGATATTTTAAAATATTTAAACATGTAGTGTTTTAAAATAAAATAAATAATAAAAAAAATATCTTTAAATTCATATATCTAATACGAAAACAATATTTTTGATATAAATTTCTTTGAAATCCTTTTCATATACGTGTCCATGAAATTTCAAACTCGACTTCAAGAGATAGTCTGTAAAAGATGTTTCAAATTTCAAATTTTTTTTGACAGTGTATGAAATGATTAAATTTACATGTTTTTTTCTGCCTTTTTATTTAGCAATGTTTACTTTTATTTGTCGAGACTTTTTAACTCCATATTTTCAAAACTTGACCTTGAATAGTTGACATCAGTTACTCGAAAATATATTTTTTATTCTTTTTTAACACATATATGGAAATTCATCTCTCTTTCTTATTCAGTAAATTTTTATCTTAAGAATGGACTCTTAAAAACCTAAAATTTAATATGAAATGCTGAAAGACATTCAATTAAAAAAATTTTTTTAATATTATTTTTAATAGTTACAATTGGAAGTGGTATTTGATATATTGTCATTCATATATGTATATTACTCAATTTTATTGTTCATTTCATGTAATTATATAGTTTTATCTATATTCATTCAGTTATCTGAATATACACATAAGTGAATACATGACAACACAATCGAATAATATGAAATTTAATTATATTGAAAGGATAATTCAAAAGTATGCAAAATTGAGTATTTTTCATGTTAACATAGAATTCATTTCTTCTTTCTGTGTTTGGAAATGAAAATTCTGAATTTACGCCTTATACTTCCCTTTACATTTTGGATATCAAAATATATGATTTCAAAGTCTGATTGTTTTTAAATTTTTTATTCATTTGTTATAATTTGTGCTTTAGAACTATTAGGTTCTTGTCAATGATGCAGTTATTTTTTTTTAATTTCTCATACTCTGCTTAGTTTCACATTAATTCTCAACAGAAGTGTCAATAGTAAATAAAAATAAAACAAATTCCTAAAAATAAAACAAAAATAATATTGAAAAATATATTTTATTATGTTCAACAATTCAATTTTATGATTATTTGATTACAAATGAAGTTCATTCGAATTGAAATTCTACCTTTTTCCAAGTCTTCATTTCTGCAAACATGATAATTCTATTTTATAAATATATAAATATTTTCATTTCTGCGAATTTTCCATAAAAATGGATTGACCCTTTGTTGGTTTAGCCCGCAAACCCTTTTAAAATCGCGTTTTGATGCTCCGGCTCCGCTCGATATTCCTGGCTTTGAGTACATGGTGCTTACCACGCAAAATCGGAAGCGCGTTGCTTCCACAGTATACGGACAGTCGCATAAGAAAAGTATGGATTCGAGGGTTCTGCTTTGAAAGCGCAAAGCACCTCCGTGCTTCTGGGGACATTTTTCCTATGAGCGTGGGAAAAGCAAAAATGAAATCGAAGGAAAAATAGCGGTGTTGGGAGAGCGAAAAATAGAGGATGATTTAGTTGGGTAGGATCGCATCACGGTCAACTGCCATAAATCCTTTTCTAAAATGAGAACGCGTATGCGCTTAGTTACTTCTACCAAAAACCTCCAGGATCTCTACGAAAGAAAGACGAATTGTTTTCACTTAACATGTAATATTCTTGAACGCGAATTCTCGGGAAATAGTTTTCTTTTACGGGATGAAAAATTTTGCGAGGGAATCGGAGGTGGTGGTTTTTCACGATATTGAGAGGAATGAGAAGGTTTTTTTTACTGATGGTTGAGGAGTTTCAGAGTATATGAATGATTGGTGGGTAATTAAGTGATTTTTTGGCATTTAAAATGTTTATTTTATCAGTAAAACAAAATAATTAGTGTTGTTTACGAATTGATCAGACACCTGTTGAATACAAGATGTTTATTCTTACTTCAATGTTTCGATAATTTTTTTAGGAAGAAAGTGTAATGTGGAAAAGAAATTTAGAAAGAATCCAAAATGAGAAATCATGATTTTATACTGGAGTTTTTCCATGTGACAGACTATCACTAATTTATACGAATTTCTCAATTTTTTTTCGTATCTCTTCTTATTCCTTAGAGTGAATTTTCACTCTTCATACTGCCACTCAAACAGGTAGAGGAAATTTACCCTTATACATAGGGTAAACGTTCAATCGAACAGACTGAATTGTCACTTGTGGAGAAGTGGAATTTCACTCTTTAATTCTAGTCAGATTCCTCACTAGAAAAAAAGTTAAGTTTCAATCTAGAAGCAGTGAAATTTCTCTACTTCAGAGTAACTTTCTAAAGAAGAATCTAGCTAGAATCAAAGAGTGAAATTCAACTTTTCTAAGGGTGACGACTCACTCTTTTAGAGTGAATTTTCAATGTGACTCGTAGAGTGGATTTTCAGTGTGACTCGTTGCAAAGTGAATTTTCAATGTTACTGGTTATAAAGTGAATTTCCAACGTGATTCGTTGTATAGAGTAAATTATCAATGTGACTCGTTGTGGAGTGTTATATACTCCAATTTTAAGAAATAATTTTGAACAAATTTCAAATTCCTTTATGTTAACTTTTTTAACGTTTCAAATTCAAGAAATACAAAGATAGTGAAATTTCACTACTTTTGGAGTAAACCTCGACTTATTTTTCTAAAAAAGAATCTAGCTAGAATTAAAGAGTGAAATTCAACTTTTCTAAGAGTGAATTTTCAAAGTGACTCGTAGAGTGAATTTTCAATGCAAACAAACTCTTCATTTCTTATACAATAACCAATTCGATGCGTTCAGAGAGTCCGACATTCACGATCGAAAATTTCGAGTTTTTTCGGGATTTCAGGCAACTCCGCGCACGGCCTTGGGTGGTGTTGCAAAAATCGCGTTCGCAGCTAAAAATATCGATACCCTCGAGTTGGTAAATACGCGAATAACTTTGGGTGCTTCCATTAAGAGCGGCTCTTGTTTACATTCCCGTCTTTATTGGGTCGTGAAATGAGCGACGGCGAGGCGGAAAAGTACGCGGAATGGGGAATAGCGGCGAAGGCGCGGGCGGACCGCGGCCTAAGGATATTATACATGAAGTGGGTGGGATCCTTGCCAAGAAGACGCCGGATTTCGATGTGTTTCTAATCCAGTTTAAGCACCATCTGCCAGTGGCGCGTCGCGGTCCAAACTGGTCCAAACGATATGATTGCGCCGCGGCGCAGCTGGTCTGCCTCGAAGCGCGAAGGCACCAGCACCTCCGAGCTTGGCAGCCCAGCTTAGCATTTATCAAGCCAGATTAATCAATGGCCCCGGCTCGTAAGTGCCCCGAGTCCAAATTACCCCCCTCCCCACACGCCCCGTTTCACCCCCTCCCCCGTAGGAAACATAAGGGATGAAAATTTCATGGATATTGAGTCACCTTTCAGTAAACTTGGTACCGGGTTCTTGGAGTTCTGGCTTGGTTCCTGGGATTTCGTGTGATTTTTTCAGATTTTTATAAATTGGAGCGTGTTGAATCAACATGCGAAGTGAAACTTCTCATGCTGCTTTGTTTAAGGTTCCGATGTATAGATTTGTATTATTCTTACCTTTTTCAGTTATAACAGATCCCTCAAGTTTTCTGGGTAGTATTTTTCTCGTTTTTTAACTGTGAATCTGTTGAAAAATTAATTCATTCCTGGTTTTCCAGTCGAATCTATCAATGACGTCTTACACTCTTACAGTGTTACAGACTTATGAAATCTCAAAATTACTCCCCCAAAACGAAAACATTACAGTCTTACATTACAACAAAATCTAAAAATTACTTCCTGCAATCGAAAATATTACACTCTTACATCTCACAGTTTTACATCTTGCATCTTACATCTTACATTGGAAAATCTCCAAATTACTCCCTACATAAATTACATTCTAGAAAAGTGACAATGCCACTTATGAAGTCTTACTTCAAAAATGGAACCTAATCCTTTATACTACATTCTGATATTTTTCCACTCCTTTTTTGAGATTTTTTCATGCGTAGTTTTTTATGAATTTTCATTTTCTTCGTTGCTCGAAGTGAATTTTCACTTCACACCGAAATTCGACTTTTTTAAGAGTCACGTTTCTTTACTTGAACTTGGAGTGATTTTTAAATTTTTTCAGGTCAAAAGTCACTCGGAAGTAGAGAAATTTCACACATGTTGGAGTGAAATCTGATGAGAATTTTCGAGTGAAAATTCAATCTTTTGGAGTGAATCTTCACTCTCTGAGAGTGAATTTTAACTTTTTGTTTGTATTTTGACTCGATGTATGTATAGTGGAAATTCACTCTATTATACATACGCCGGAGATACATTACTTAAGCATGTTAAAAATATAGTATGATATGTAGAATAGAGACAATAATAATAATAACCAGTTGCAAGTCCCTCATGCTACTCAAATAGAAAGTGGAAATTCACTCTGATAGAGTGAAAATATACCCTCAAAGAGTGAAACACCTTTGAGCAGCAGAATTTCACCCTTTGATTCTACTAAGAATTCCACTCTAAAAAATGAGTTGGGTTCACTCTAAGAGGAATGAAGTTTCACTACTTTCGAATGACTATTCACTATAAAAAAATGATAAATTACTCCAAGTTTGAGTGACAGCATTTTGACTTAACCTAGAGTTGAAATTCTTTCCTATAAGAGTTAGCAGAGTGTAATACAATAAAAACTTGTAGTATCTTACGGTTATTTAAGAAGTTCTCACTATACTGTAAATAGAAAATTAAAGCTATCAATAAATAAATCAAGAAATTTTACATTACTGTCTTTCTGAGAATAAAAATTCTTGAATTTTTTTTTTCATATTTTCAAAATTGCTTCGCATTCTTCGCACTAAAATATAACACTATTTCGGAAAGTTTTGCTCTAAAAACCTCTGCGGTTTTTTGAATACATTTTTTGTTTTGAAATTCAGAAACTAGTGGGATCAATAATTTATGGATGGTAAATCAACTTTCAGTCATTTTTTTTTTTTTTTAATTTTAACAGCAGTGTTTTGATTCATAAAACTGCAAATTAATTTTCTAGCTTCACACTTACTACCTGATAAATAAAATTCTTGGTTAGCCTCTGGATTTTTTAGAGTGAATTTTCACTCTGCATAGAGTCAAAATACTGCCACTTGAACCTAAAGTGATTTTTTATTCTTCTAAAGTGAAAATTTACGCGAAAGAAGTTAAGTTTTACTCCTCTTATAGTGAAGGTCAATTATTTTGTAGAGAGAAATCGGACTTGAGTATAAGACTGAAATTCATCTTCTCGTAGAGTGACTGTTCACTCTCTTAGAGTGAATTTTTACTTCATTAGAGTGAATTACCACTTCCTTCTGAATCGCAGTATTTTAACACGTGATGAAGTAAGATAACATATTACAAGCCCCTTCTAATTCTTCCTTACTTAAAGTTTGAAAACAGAATCATAAAATTATGCATTATTCTGTCTTAATTTCATAGAGTGAATCTTCACTCTGCATCGAGTCAAAAAAACAGCCATTCAAACATGGAGTGAGATTCACTTCTGTAAAGTAAAAATAAATCTGAAAGAGTTAATTTTCACTTTCAGACAAGTTCAATTATTTCACTCTTTTATTCAAGTCAGTTAAACTAATAAGCTGAGTTTCACTCTAAGAGAGTGAAAATCTCTCATAGAGTGAAAATTTATCATGAAAGAGTGAGTCGCCACTCTAAGAGGAGTTGAATTTCACTCTTGAATTTTAGTCAGAATCACCTTTTAAATCACTATAAGAGGAAAGGAATTCAACTACTTCCGAGTGACACTTCACTCTAAAAAAGTAAAAAATCAGTCCGAGGAATTAGAGGTAAGTTTGAATGTTATGAACAAATTTTTCACAATAAGATAATCGTTTCCAGGAAAATGAAGAATCATTTTGAATATTTTTTGAAGAATACTGAAATATAGTTGCAACTCATTTTTAAATTTTATAAATATTTGGAATTGCATATATTATTTCTCTACATGACATTGCGAAAATATTCATTTAAAGCATACATTCGAATTTCAACTTATTTGTTTATTTTTCTATTTTATACTGACGAAATAGCTCTCATTTACTTCAGTCGCATGTAAATAAAATACCATGTATCATTGGATCAAAAAACATTACATTCATAAAATCTTCTCGTAAATGGAAAAGAATAAAACATGAACGTCATACTGAAACTCATTAACTCTCCTCACCGTCAGTTCATTAGAACCTAGTATGTGAATAATCCTGCTTATGAAGGCGAAAATTTCACTGAGGCATTTCCATCAAGTTGATTAATCATGCGAAAGTGTTCTCTTGACTATAGTCTGTTTCTCGCGCACAACTTTGAGATCAAAGTACGATTTATACCTGAAAACGAGAGATACCGACTTCAGAGCTTGGCTACTATCTGTCTCGGGGAAGTTTGTCGCTATTGCTCCATTGCGCGGCAATGATCACGCTAATCGCGCCGAGTTTAGCGACAGCCCCCTTAACTAGCGTAAAGTTTGATTAACTCCCGCGAGCTTTTAGCGGCCATTACTATTTACGACCCTGGCAAAATGATTAAAAAGAATCGCTTCATTTAAAACGTCGTTCCCAGCCGGGTTTTTCCATTTGTGTTGAGCCCACTAAATTAAACGAGAAAATTCCCGCGGGCAAATAGTCGCTATGTACACGTGGGATACTGTTTTTGGAGTTTGCACGATCTTGTGTGTTTGTCAAGTTTCAAATTTTTTTAAGGTTAAGTTTTGCCAATCGATTTTTTTGAGTAAAATGAGTAAATTTTCACTCTAGACAGATTAAAAAGTCACTCCAGAGTAGTGCATTTTCACTTCTTTAAGAGTGAAACTCAATTTACTTTTTCGAAAGAAATCTTAATGGAAGTAGAGTGACTTACTCTGTAGAGGAAATTTTCACTCTATGAGATTGAATATTCACTCCCTGTTTTTATGGCAGTATTTTGACAAGGTGTGGGATAAAAATGCACTCTAGAAGGTAAATTTCCATGTGAAACTTTCCAATAATTGTACAGTAATTTATAATTTTTAGGCCGACATCTTCCTAATCCAGAAAATTGAAAGAAAATAATAAAAGACATGAAAAGTATTGACACTTACTCCAATCTCTTGATTTCTTAAGAGTAAATTTGTACTTTACATCAAGTCAAAATACTGCCACTCAAACTTGGAATGTTTTTTTAATTTTCGATAGTGAAAAGTCACTCTAAAGTAATGGATTTCCATTCCCTGTTTGAGTCACAGTATTTAAACTTTACGTAGAGTGAAAATTCACTCTAAAAACTGAAGAAAGAAGGTTTCGATGCAAAATTGTTTAAAAATCGTACAGCTTACTTACTTTTTATTTTTTTTAATGAATATTTATTCCTCATCAAGTTTAAATAATGCCACTCAAACTTAAAGTAATTTCACACTTTTTTAGAGTGAAGTCACTTCAGATTAGAGGAATTTCACTCCTCGTAGAGGGCAACTCAACTCATTTTTTAGAGAGGAATATGATCAGAATTCAGGAGTGAAATTCAACTTCTTTAAAAGTGACGATTTACTCTTTTAGAGTGCCTTTACCTTCTATGAGAGTGAATTTCCACTCCTTGTTTGAATGGTAGTATTTTAAAAGAATGAAGAGTGAAAATTTTCTAGATTTCTTAAAATTCAATTTTCACTCTTCATCAAGTCTCAATTCTGCTACTCAAACTTGGAGTGATTTTTTACGTTTTTAGAGTGAAAAATTACTTCAGAGCAATGAACTTTCACTCTTCAAAGAGTGAAACTCAATTTTTTGTTTCAAAAGGAATCTGACTAGAATTATAAAGTGAAATCCAATTTGTTTGTAGGTGATAATTGACTTTTTTGGAGCGAATTTTCATTCGATGCGAGTGAATTTTCACTCTTTGTTTGAGTGGCAGTATTTCGACGCGATGTAGAGCAAAAATTGACTCTTAGGAATTTGATAAGTAAGATTTCAGCTAAAACTTTATAGAAATTGTACAGCATTCGTGCTTTTACAATTTCTTAAAATGGAAACTCACTCTTCATCTAGTCTAAATATTGCTACTCAAACTTAGAGTGATATTTTACTTTTTTAGAGTGAAAAATGACTTCAGAACATTAACTTTTTCTCCTCAAAGAGTGAAAGTCAACTTATTTTTCAAGAGGAATCTGACTAAGATTAGAGAGTGAAATTCAACTTGTTAGTGAGTAATGATTTGCTCTTTTGGATTATATTTTCATCCTATTGGAGTAAATTTTCACTCTTTGTTTGAGTGGCAGTATTTCGACGCGATGTAGAGCAAAAATTGACTCTTAGGAATTTGATAAGTAAGATTTCAGCTAAAACTTTATAGAAATTGTACAGCATTGGTATTCTCCCAATTTCTTATAGTGGATTTTCACGGTACATTGAACTAAAATACTGTCATTTGAAGTTAAAAGTGATTTTTTCATTGTTTAAGAGTAAAAAGTTACTGGAAGATAGTGAAATTTCACTTCTCTAAGAGTGAAACTCGGCTTATTTTTTATGAAGTGATCTGACAAGGAGTACAATTCATTTACTTTAAGAGTGAAATTCAACTTGTTATGAGTGATGATTCACTCTTTGAAAGTGAATTTCCATTCTGTGAAATTCAATTTTCACTCCTACTTTGAGTAGCAGTATTCTCGCTCGACAAAGAGTGAAAATTCACTGTAAGGAATTACGAAAGTACAAACTATTGTTCTTTCTTTCTTAAAAACATTGATCCATTTTAGTGATCATCACACTTCTGTACAAAATTTTTCGATTCATGGATTTGCAATAATCATAAGATTTCAACTGGCTCATTGCATCTTAAATCGTCCAGGTGATTCGATTTCAGTCTTTTTTTTGCGTGCAAATTTTTGCATAGCTTCGTGATCGAAATAAGTTGATGAGATACGTATTTTTGCTTTTAGTTTAAACCTCACTCGTTTTGCCATAAATAATGTTTCAAACTTCCTTTGAAGAATTTGGTTTTATAAATCGGCTAAAAATTTCATTTTTGAAAATTTTTCTGTATAATTGAATAACAAAACGAAAAATCGTCATATTGTAATAAAATTTCAGTTTTATACAGACAAAAGAAAATATTGAATCGAAAAATTTCAACAATAAATCCATTATTTCCCTTTGTTTTTTTGAATAATAGTCAAGTTTGATTCATAACATTCAGAAGCTGTCTCGATTAGTAAAAATTCAAAATTCAAAAAGTTGTTGACGAGTTCTGCAGTAAAATTGTCCGAAAAAATATTATTAATTGTGACACTAATCGATTTTGCACTGCGAAAATTGTATTTTTCACATTTTTTTACA
Source organism: Platygaster robiniae (assembly GCA_028476575.1). NCBI lineage: Eukaryota > Metazoa > Arthropoda > Insecta > Hymenoptera > Platygastridae > Platygaster > Platygaster robiniae. Next base: position 3,502,327 of record CM052022.1, read on the forward strand.
AACTTCGTCTCATTTTTAATGTCAGTCATAAAATTCTACACTAAATGTTAAACAATTTTTACAGAAAAGTACTTAGATTCCAATAGACAAATTTCTTTCCTAAATATGTATATCAAGGAGAGTTAGAAACAAATGAATTCATTTGGATTCCAAGATTCTTCGACATGTGACAGTCAAAGTTTACATTTAATAATTTTCTATACATTTAATAATTAAACATAAATGTACAGATTTCTTACATACATTCGTATACTTTAATCAACTTTAATGTATAAAACTTTCATGAGTTGTCTCAATTTATTAAGTACCTCCTGTTTTCTCTTCGATACAGGGCGAGTGGCAATCCTATTTTCGCATTCATTGTTATTTCAATTTATCGGAATAAACATTCTCGCGGTGGAGAAAACGTAAACAGAAAACGTAGATGGAAAAAAGGCAAGGGCGAAGGGGTTGGAGGTAAATGCAGGAAGCGTGGAAAAAGCCATACGACTTGGGCGCCAGACCAATCTCCCCCGATAACATAGTGCCCCGGCGAGCGCAAACGAAAAGTCTTCGATATAATTTGATGGATCGCGCTTTCCGAGCAACATTTTACCGGGCTCGGAAATTCGCCGATCGGACGCGCTGAAATATTTCCCCGGCTTTTGACCATTCCGTTTCGATTCGACGTTAATTCGAAAATTATGAAGCCCAACACCTGCGAACAACCGGATGCTTTGAAATTGCCAAGCAGGAAGTGACAAACGTGATCGAGGCATTTTGAACCTTCAAGTTTTTCATACGTTTATAAAACGTATCGCCACTGAAAGGTATAGCTGTGGAACTCAAGCTATTTCAAATAACACTTCAACGACTCGAAATCACTGTGGAAATTATTGCGTGCAATTTCCTGAAAAGTTTTCTTACGCTTCTGGGCCGGCTTTAATTGTTGTTTATCGCGGACGAGGCGAGAATGTTTTGGCTCCTGTCGCGTCGAGTGTTTAGAAACCCGGCAAAAGCGAGCTCCGGTATTTCAGCCCGTAATAGAAAACCCCCTTGTTCTTCTTTTCCTTCCCATTTTTACCAAGCTTTCGTTTTGCGCACCGCACCCTGAGCCCGGCTAACGGGCTTTTGTTTTTTACGCGATTCGGGATTTCGCGGGGATTCGGTACTGGAATTGCTAATGTTCCGGGTAAAGGGAAGGATAGGTTCAACCGTGGGTTTTGGGTCGAGTTGGGATGATCTGGAGGTGAAGTAAATTGCATTGAGAATACTGTCAGTTACTGCAAATGTATGGAGATGAGATAGAAAAAGTTTGAATTCACTGTGGATATCGTATGCTCCACCATAATACCTCGAATAAAAAAAGAATAAATTCACTCAAAAACTGGTTAAGTTGGCTCGATTAAAGTTTTGGTTACAGCAAAGAAGTTTGAGTTGGCTATAGTATATTTTAGGTACGGACGAACACATTATATTCAGCAGTCATAAATATTTATTTGGCTGAACCAAAATTTGTTAGGGTCCAATGAAATTTGTTTGCCCATACCAAACATTTATTTGAGTCAATTAAATCTTTGCTTAGTCATATATCGACCAAACGTTTGTTTGGGCCAACCCAGGCCCGTGCGGACGGGGGGGGGGGGGAGTTGGGGGGTGAGATCCCCCTAACTAGATCTTTTGAACGATTTCGATGAAATGCTTCTATTATTGGTTTTTACGCTTTGATATAAATTTTGATACCTTGCATTGCAAGATATTTTTCAGAAAACAGCGTCTGGATAGATTTTTATTTCTTTTTGGTATTTTTCGTATATATCTTCTACGATTTGGAGGATTCGTCAGTATTTCTAAAAAAAGTCCTATTTTTCAAAATCTATAAAATGTTACAGGATTTCCTAGCACTTTTATGTATTTCTAGAATTTTCATTTAAATTTTTATAGACTCCGAAAATTTCAAACTGTAAAATTTGGAGTTTATTAAATTTTTACGTGTTCAAAGGATTTTTCAGGAAACAGCGTCTCAAGAGATATTTATTTCTTCTAGTATTTATCGTATTTCTTCAGTTTTTCTACGATTCAGAGGATTCTTCAGTATTTCTGAAACTATTCGCATTTTCTAGGTTCCATAAAATGTTGCAGGATTTTCTAGTATTTTTATATACTTTAAGCATTATGATATAAATTTTTATACATGGATTTCGAGAATTTCGAGCTGTAAAATGTGAAGTTCATCAAATTTTTCATGTTCCAAAAAATTTTTCAGAAAACAGGTGTCTCAATAGATTCATATTTCTTTCAGTGTCCTTCGTATTTCATCAGTTTTTCTACGATTTGAAGGATTGTTCAGTTTTCTTGTATATTTCTGTATAAATTTCTGGAATTCGATGCTCTAGTTTTGAAAGTTGTATAGATTTTGAATATTCCATAGATAAATTTGTATTTTTCTATTCATGTATTTTCTTTTTGTATTTCCTAGTATTTATAGAATGTTGAAAAATTTAAAGGTTTTTTTAAAGATATCTCTTTGAACTTCAAGAACTAGATTTCCTTGAATTAAAAGTTTGAAATTTTTGCAGTATTTTGATCGATTTTGCAGAAAACTGTTTCTTTATAGATTTAGTGTCCTCAATGTTTTTTGAGTTTTTAACAGATTTTTCAAATTTCAACATTTTATGGTTTTCTATACACGTATATTATTAGAATTCAATGCTCGAGAAATCGGAGTTTCTTGATTTTTGAAATTACAGAAATTTTCGAAGAATCTAATGGCTTTTTGAAAAAAGTTAATAATCTCTAGTATTCTTCGTATTTCATTTTTTTTCTGTATTCATAAAACTACGTAAAGTTTTCTAGCATAAAATACAGATTTTAGGGATCCTGCTATAGATTTTAAGAACTAAGGTTTTCAGTATTTTCATGTATTTATATGCAGATTTCTAAAATTTATTGCTATAATCGTGAAAATTTCTCATAAAAAGTGAAAAAGCATCTTACTCATTGTCGATTTTTTATACATGAATTACTAATATATCACTCTGTTTAATCTAAAATTATAAAACTATACAATTTTTATCTGAAAATAAAGAAGTTCAAAAATTACTTATATATAAGTTTCAAAGAATTTCTTAAAAAGTTACTAATCGTTTTAAAAACTTGATGAGACAGATATGAAATGAATAACACGATTTTCGTCACTCGTTACCAAAAAAAAAAGGAACTCGTTCCTGTAATCTTTACTTGTTAATTTATGTAACGCGTTACGTTAACGTTACACTAAAAAATGTAACGTTTTTGGATATGTGATTTCAGTTGACTTATTGTATTTGCATTCAGTCAATGCAAGCCGCTTAAAAAAAAAAGCTGGGAAAGGGCCATAACTCCACCATTAGTTGATATTTTTTTCATTAAATAATTTTTTTATATTAAAGTTGACAACATTTCATCGCAATAATATAACTTCCATGTAATAAAATTATGTGTTACATACATCTAAAAGTAATCCGAACCGTCCTCAAAAAAGGTGTATAACCCTTTAAATCATAAAATATGTGTATAGTGTAGTAATGAAAAGTGTTTCTTTTTTTATTTATTTTGCATTCGTTATACACCTAAAATGTGAAAAAGAAATCATAAAAATCTTTTTCGCAATTGTGTATTTGTAATTATTGAGTTGCTTGTGTTATATTTGTTGAAAACATTACAAAGATTCAATGTATAAAGTAAAAGTTGTTGAAAACAAATGATGTTTTGATATTGCCTTATATATTCAATTATTTATGGATTTATTAATTAATTCATTTATTTACTTAGTTAATCTACATTCATTATCTACATCGCTATGAATGGACCATGTATTGTCAAACCAAATAGACTTTAATTGCATGTTACTCTACAAGTACAACATAAAAATTGAGACCCCTGCCCCCAAGTACAGTTTTCTGTGCACGGGCCTGTGTCAGATAAATCCAGATTTTGTGATAAAATAACTATAGTTTTTTTCACAATCTTTTTTTCAACCTCCGCGGGATTGTGTAGAAAAATTTTTTTTCTTTCTTTAGAATTAAGTCATCCGGCTTCCGCGTAGCATCGTAATCCTGCTAAATGGCTCTTGCATTGCGTGCTCATTGAGCAGTGGCAAGGAAGTGCAAAGAAGTAGACGCTGTTGCGCTCTTTGCCCTCGCTTTAGCGCAGCGCAACGCGGAATTTCCTGGGTCTTTTGCGCGAAACAGAGCAACGGGACACGGGAAAATCTCCCACACTGTGTCAATGCAATGTTTCATAACGGCCGAGAAATACAGCCCGCGAGCGCCGGGCCCGAACTCGTTTGTATGCTAATTCAGCGCTCCTGCTGCACTGCTGGTCGCTTCAAGCCACGCAACTCTTTCTCTCCCTTTGGCTCCCATTCTTTCGCTCCCTTTGCAGCCCTCCATCATGGCCATTCTCGAACAATTAAGCGAGGCTAAGAGGTTTTCGTGTTTTAGATTCTCCTTCGGGCAAAAGCGAGCTCAAGGCGATCAATTAAGGAACTCGCGACAATACCGATCAAATTTATGTTTACCATTAATGGGGGTAAAAGAGGGAGAAATAGCGATTCCCTGATCATTCCTAGGCTGGGTTGACCCTTCACGAAATCATTTGTTTATTCAACTGTTTGGAAATTAAAGATTGGATTTCAAGGGATCCAATGAGAAAACTTTGAAGCATCAAAGAATTTGTAAATAATAATTCAGAATTTGTCGTCTCCTCCACATATCATAAACTGACGTAAAAACTTTTTCCCAAATTTCAACCAACTTTCGCCCATATTCTCTACGTAACAGTGCAACCTGCTCCTATTCCCCATTTTATTTGTCCCTCAAGTTCAAAACCCAAGATAGCTCTGAAACTCCGGAAAATGCGGCGACTTTTCCAGTCAAAGCCCCGTTCCACAACTTTACCCAATTTCCGGCTTTCATCAAATGCCCGATTAAAAGCAGTGAAAACATCCAACAAAAGGAGCCTTTGTCACTGGGAACGCCATGGAACGCTATTTAATAGCCCCCAGCCGAAAGGACGCGGTCAAAGTGAATCAATTGATGAATTCGTATAGGCGCGCCAGATGACAAATGTATACAAATCCATTGGTATACCGATGCACAGATGGCTTTGATAAATGCGAGCGTGCTCGAGGCATTTGTCATTGTCTTCTTCGTTAACTCCGTTAATTGCATAAGTAACGAGAGCCCGGCCAGAAGAGACCTTACCGAATCAAGGAGACCTCGCGAAATCCCTTTCTCGCAGAATTCCACTCGCAATCACGGTGGAAATCTCGCGAGCTCTATCATAAGATGAATCACAAGGATCGTGGAACATTCGTAAAACTCGATATTCGTGACTTTTTATTACAGAAGGATCTGTAACAAAAAAAAAATTTGGATTCAATCAAAAAAATTATCTTGTAATGATTGCCACAGTGCTTTTTCCACTCTTAAATTGGATTGGTAGAAAATGACTAATAATTAGCGAAATACTACATACAAAATGGACATTTGTCTTGATTTCTATGAAAGTTAATACGTTTATAAATAAGTGATGTCAAGCTCATGCACAAAAACCTGTATTTGGGGGGGGGGGGGGGGGGGTGTTTTCAACTTTTATGCTGTACTTGTGGAATAAAATGAAATTGAAATTGATTTGGTTTGACAGTACATGGTGCATTCATAGTGATGTATATAATAAATTTAGAATAAATAAGTAAATAAATTATGTATCACATCAATAAATAATCAAATATATAAGGCAATATCAAAACATCAATTGTCTTCAATAACTTTTACTTTGCATATTGAATCTTTGTTATGTTTTCAACAAATTTAACACAAGCAACTCAATAATTACAGACACACAATTGCGAAAAACATGTTTATGATTTCTTTTTCACATTTTAGATGTATAGCGAACGCATAATAAATGAAAAAAGAAACACTTCATTACTACACTATACACATATTTTATGATTTGAAAGGTTGTACACCTTTTTTGAGGACAGTTTGAATTATTTCTTAATGTATATAGCACATAATTTTATAACATGGAAGTTATATTATTGTTATAGAATATTGTCAACTTTAATGTACAAACATTATTTGATGAAAAAAAATTCAACAAATGGTGGAGTATGGCCCTTTTCCAACTTTTTTTTTTAAGAGGCTTGGAGTGACTGCAATGTAAGTACAATAAGTCAACTAAAATTATAATATCCAAAAACGTTACATTTTTTAGTGCAACGATAACGTAACGCGTTACATTAATTAACAAGTAAAGATTACAGGAACGAGTTCCTTTTTTTTTGGTAATGAGTGACGAAAATCGTGTTATTCATTTCATATCTGTCTCATCAAGTTTTTAGAACGATTAGTAACTTTTTAAGAAATTCTTTGAAACTTATATATAAGTAATTTTTGAACTTCTTTATTTTCAGATAAAAATTGTATAGTTTTATAATTTTAGATGAAACAGAGTGATATATCAGTAATGTATGTACAAATATCGACAAAGAGTAAGATGTTTTTTCACTTTTTATTAGAAATTTTTACAATTCGAGCAATAAATTTTAGAAATCTGCATATAGATAGATGAAAATACTGGAAACTTTAGTTCTTGAAATCTATAGTAGAATTCCTAAAATCTATAGATTATGCTAGAAAATTTAAGGTGGTTTTATGAATACAGAAAAAAAAATGAAATACGAAGAATACTAGATATTATTCACTTTTATAAAAAGCTATGAGATTCTTCGAATATTTCTGTACTACTAGAAATCAAGAAACTTCGATTTCTCGAGCATTGAGTTCTAAAAATATATGTGTATAGAAAACCATAAAAATACTAGAAAAATTTTCAAACTTTAAAACTCTGTTAAAAATTCAAAAAATATTGAGGACACTTTAAATCTATAAAGAAACTGTTCTCTGCAAAATCGATCAAAATACTGCAAATATTTCAACTTTCAAATTCTAGCAGGTCTAATTCTTGAATTTCAAAGAGATATCTTCGAAAACGCCTTAAAATTTTTAACATTCTATAAATACTAGAAAATACAAAAAGAAAATACATGTATAGAAAAATACAAGCTTATCTATGGAATATTAAAAATCTATACAACTTTGTAAACTGGAGCATCGAATTCCAGAAATTTATACAGAAATATACAAGAAAACTGAACAATCCTTCAAATCGTAGAAAAACTGATGAAATACGAAGAACACTGAAAGAAATATGAATCTATTGAGACACCTGTTTTCTGAAAAATTCTTTTGGAACATGAAAAATTTGATGAACTTCACATTTTACAGCTCGAAATTCTCGAAATCCATGTATCAAAATTTATATCAAAACGCTTATAGTATATAAAAATACGAGAAAATCCCGCAACATCTCATGCATCCTAAAAAATACGAAAAATACTAGAAGAAATAAATATCTATTGAGACACCGTTCTTTGAACAATCCCTTGAACACGTAAAATTTAATAAACTCTAAATATCACAGTTACGAATTCTCGGAATCTCTAACAATTTAAATAAAAATACTAGAAAGAAGTACATGAAAATTCCTGATATTGTATAAATCCTAAAGAAATACGAAAAATTCTCTCATTGTAAGTACCAAAAATCAATAATAAATTTTATATTTTTAGAGACACTGTTATTTGACAATTAATTGACGAACAGAAAACCCATTGAACTTCTGATTGAATAGCATCGAATTCTAGAAATTCCAAAATTATACAATTATCAATGAAAATACTGGCGATGTATGTAAATACATGCTCAAAAATCTTCAAAAATTTTATAAATATTTATTGAGAGAAAAAAAACTTGTAATAGAGCAATCTATAAAATACTATGAATCAATGTAAATAAAACGTTATTAAAAATGTGTAGAAATACTTCTGTTCGTTAGAATTTCGAAATCTTGAACATAGAATTTTCGAAATCTGTATAGAAATCCGTAAGAATACAAGAAAATTCTTTATAGTATACAAATAATGAAAATATTCGAAAAATACTAAAAGCACTAGAAATCTCTAAATGACTAAATGTTCATCAATACACTGTTTTTAGAAAATTTATTTAAAACACGAATCTTTTAATAATTCATCATCCTACTTATTTCAAAATCATCAAAAACGCCTCATCATACCCATGACAAAATATGCATATCAATGAAAATAATTTCAATCAGTAAAATGCGTTGACGTTGAGTTTGCCCTCATAAAATGTTTATTCGAACGCCTTCGTTCACTGAATCACTCGATAAACAAAACCACTCACTGGAAATCTGCTCAAAGTAACTGGCTGAAAAAGGGAAAAGCCGGAAAACAGCCGGGAAAGCCCGATTCGAAGTAGTGAATAATAGATGGCCGAGGCCCCATTTGTCTCGTTGATCGCCGTCGCGGTTAAACCTGGAAAGCCCTGAAAATACGGGGGCCTTAATACACGAGAGCTTGCGATGGTAGTGTATTTATAAGCGCCCGAGACGAGTTATTACGCAAATAACATTAACATGTACACGTTTCTCCGCCTAGTATTACATATATATTGGGGCCCGAGAGAGCGTACCAGGTGTGCGCACCGAGACAACACGGCCGCGTACGGCATAACGGCGAGTACATAAGCGCCGTCATTACGATGCTCTCGACCTACCTACGTACCTAACTATCTCGTTTCTAGCGTTCCTAGCACTTGTCCCTGCGCTCTACGTGTACGTCTGACATGGCCAAGCTAGCAATTTTTTTTTATAGTTTTCAAAAATCAATAAAGGACACATTATTGAAAAATGATCTGTCGATTTTACAAAGAATAGCAGGTTGAAGGCCTGAATGTGCGATATTTTAATAGGTGTTTGCATCTGAACACAGGAAGATAAATGAAAGTCCAAAGGTATCCAAAAAGTCTCTATCTAGGTGCACCACTAGTATTTTTGACGCGTAGGCAGAGGGGGGTTTTGGGGGTTCAAGCCCCTCCCGAAATTCTGATAAAATCAATCAATGCTTCATGTAATAATGAAAAAAAGGTAACATAGATAAACAATAAAAATATACGTTACGAAAAAATGCATGAAAACGTTAGCAGTATGTATTTTATGAAAAAGTAAAAATTATCAAAGCGTAGGATTACGTAGTGAATATGAATCAGAAAAATCGTTGCAACCTAGTGAATAATCAAGAATAATTAAAATCTACGAAAATGCTAAAAATCTGCAAACCTGCGATTCTGATATCATCAAATTTTAGAAATCTATTTAAAATCCATATAAAAGTATTGAAAATCTTTCGATTCATACAAACTCTAAAAGAATAATGAAATTAATTTAATTCAATGAAAAAATTACTGTTTTCTGAAAAATCTCGACAAATGCCTCTACGATCTATAAATTTTAGAATTTTAGAGCATCAAATTCTAAATTTACTATAAATCTATAAAAATTCTAGAACACGCAACAAAATATTTCAAAAATACGAAAAAAAAACGAAATGAAACATTGAAAATCTATATAAATGTGATTTTATCATTAATACTTGAAATTACTGATAATAGATCGAAATACGCATTTTAAGGCATCGATTTTTTTAAATCTCTGTAGCAATCTACAAAAATATAAGTAATCTATAAAAATACTTAGAAATCCTCCAGAGTTTCGTATATTGTACTAGAGAAACGTTATAAGAAATTTTAGTAGTTTACTAGCTCACTAGTTTACTAGCTTTATAATTTACTCGTTCACAAGTTAACTAGCTAACTAGTTTACTGGCTTACTTGTTTACTAGTTTATTAGCTTACTAGTTTACGAGTTTACTAACTTACTAGTTTACTGACTCACCAGTTTACTAGTTTACTAATTTACTTGTTCACAAGTTCACTAGTTCACTAGCTTACTAGATTACTAGTTTACTAGTTTACTAAATAACTAGTTCACTTGTTAAAAAGTTTTCTAGTTTACTATTTTTTCTTTTTCACTTGTTTACTATTTTACAATTTTACAATTTCAGTAGTTTACTAGTTTAGTAGTTGACTAATTTACTAGTTTGCTAGTTTACTCTTTTTCTAGCTCACTAGTTCACAAGCTTAAAAAATTACTAGATACCTAGTTTACTTGCTCACCACTTTATTAGTTTACTAATTCACTAGTTTACTAGATATCTTTCAATACAAAAAAATCATGAAGAAATAATTTTCTTAGAAATTTATAAAACTTTCTCTACTGGAGCATTATTATAAATATAATACAATAAATATAATTTCAGAAATTATTTTAGAAATTTATGTAGAAAACGATGAAATTACATTCAATATAATTGATACCATTTACACAATTAAACATACTTTTAGTTGTAGAAATACCAAAAAAATATGGAATAAAAGTATTAAAAGTCTTCATAAAAGAAACTGTCGTCTGAAAAATCAATTCAAATCCTCAAAACCGTTGGAAGTTTCAATACTATAGCATCAATTTCTAGAAATAGATGGAGCGATCCATAGAAATATTAGAAATATGTAAAAATACCAGAAAATACTACAAAATTCGATATATAATATACCATACGAAAATAATATTAATTTAGGATGCACCTTTTATCTGTGTATATAAAATTTCCTCAAAAATCAATTCAAATATGTAAATTTTTTAGAAGTATGATTCCTAGAGTATAGAATTTTAGAAAGCTTTATAGAAACCTATGTTACTTAACATCAGATAATCCTCCAAGTGGTTTTAATACAAAAAGTACAAGTCAAAAAAATTGGAACCTCAGGTACTAATTAAAAATTACAAAAACGAATTCCATCATTTACGAACATGAAAAATGTGCTACTCTAGATCCCAAAAGTTCTATAACTTTCAAATTCCGAAACGCAAAATCTTTCAAAGTCTTTTTCTTGTCAACATATTGTCAATGATGAAAAATTATGAAATACCGAAGGAAAAATATTTTTCAGAATAACCGCTCCCGAAAATTTTTTCTGCCTACGCCCCTGAAACCTTATAAGAAAAAGAAATTTCATGTAAGAATGTATTTGATAATATCTCAGAAGAAAAAATCAAAAATTTTTTTGAATAATTCTTTATAAGAAATTTCATTTTCTCATAAGATTTTTACGCGGATCAAAACTACTAGGGACTCATGTCCACTTTGGAATTCTTTTTGTGAGACTTTGAAAGTATTTAAATTCGAGCTTTCAGTCTCCCAAAAATATACTTCAGAAGATTCTTTAACGTAGCTTAAAGTTACAGGAAGGTCGATCATTTGTAAGTCCTGGTTAATAGAATTCCCTGAAGCATGCAGAGCCGCGCGATTCTCATCCAATTATTTGCATCAACGTGCCCGTGTAATGTCAGATGTTGCGAATTTCATAGTGGCGCGGAAGGCGAGTCTGTGGAGAGTTGAGAGCTTGCCGATTTCCCAACAAGGAAGCAATTTCGTGTCACTGCTCCGGGGAGCAGCTCCTGCCACGTAGAAATCCTCTTAAAGCTCTGCTTAACGACAGAAAAATGAGCTTCAAGACCTATTTTTATCACGAAATCAAATTCCTCTAGATAAATCAAGTCTGTATACACATTGAGAGACGATATTCTGTAAATTTGAACACAAAATGAAAAATGACTTGAGTATTTGTGAAATTATGATTCTTCGTGAAATTCTGAGAAGAAATTTCCTTTGCAAAATTTGTGAAAACTCAAAATTGGAGGAGATATTGACGATTGTGATTTTGAGTGTTGGACCAATGAGAGCGCGCCTTTAAGTTTGCTCAGCGTGATCGGAGTGAAAGCGCGCTCTCATTTGTCCGGCACGATAAATTTTTAATTGTTTATATCTACTTCAATATTGAGAATTCGCAAAGACGGCAAAGAAAATATAATTTTAGAATTTCGTGATGAATCACATTGTTTATTTTTCATTACCAAAAGGTCAATAAGTGACCAACTTATACTTTTGGCTGTTTCCATTATTAACAGGTTGTATGGAATAGGCTGAAAAAATGCATGTACATTTCCTGTACATTTTTGAGTTTTCTTGTACATTGTTTTGGACAATTCAAACACTAAATAATATTGCTATATAGTTTTTTATTTTTTGATGATGATGCTGTAGATAGATAAATTATTAGCTAAAGTTTCAAAGTGCATCAAATAATGCGATTATTCATTCATTTCTGGTGTTGAAAATTAAAATCTTGATCATCGATTTTATATTTTACGATTTTTAACTTTACTCATCCAGAATATTACAATCGCGAATCTGTTTTGATCCAATTTTTTTACATTTCATTAGTAAGGTCTATGTCAATAACAATTTTTGATAATTTATTTATCTATTTTTTCATAGAAAATTAATTTATTCAGAGCACGGAATAATAGTGGTGCAAAGACATTTCTTCATTTCTCAACACAAATATATGAGATTGCAGTCAATTTTTTTTTTATGCATAATCTTCATAATTTTGAAAATTTCTAATAAAAATTGTAGATTCATCTGATTTTTGAATTTTCGTTTGTCATTAATCAAAACCATAAACAAAAATTTAGTAATTTTTTTTTATATCTTGCCTTAGTTATTGACTATTATTTTGTAGTAAATCCAATGAAAAAAAATCGTCATAAACAATTCATGGCATTTAAAAATCTAAATGATTAATATTCAAGTTGTCGATGATGTCGGTGAGTTGTATTTTTCATCGATTTCATTACTCAAACATTTATTTTTGTTATCGTTAGATTACTTGATTATTCAATAGGAATTTTGAAAATTTTCAACCATTCATAAATTTTGCGATGAATTTTTTAATTCAGAAATCGTAAAATTTTAAATTCTTTAGATTGCAATTATAGCTTTTCAAAAATGCAGTGAATTTGGTTTTTCGATAGAAATTTATGATAAAATTTAATATTGAAGTGAATGTATTTTTAAAAATTTTCATAGAGAAATAATACAATCTGAAATACTGAAAACTTGATATTTTATTATTAGGTGAAATTTTTACTAGAAAACATTATCCGGAATATTAAGAATACCTTGTTAATCAAAATTTTCCAAGTTCCATTAGTTAAGGTAATATACCTATTTTTGTTTTCCATTCATTCATTTTTCAATTTTTTTCGAAACTTTTACTCTGCAATAAATTCGATGAAAAAATTTTTTCAAAAATTTATGAATTTCTTCATTCATCAATACTAATTCATGAGATTGCAATCAATTCTGTTTTTGGATGCAAAATATTCATAATTTTTGATATTTCTCATCCTAAACAACAAAATCACAAATACATACTTTCAATCTAGAAATTTTCATTTTTTATTATTTTAAAATTTTCAGATCGGAACACATTGGTAATTTTGTTATTTCTTGCCTTTGTTTTTGACTCTTCTTTTGTTGTAAATGATATAAAAAAAATTTTTTCATTTAAAAGTCTGAGTCGCGATTTCATCAATCAGAAATTTTTTTATTGTTCACTGATAAAAAAATATAGTAATTATTACAATATTGTATAGTAAACGGGAATCAATCTGACATATTGTACTTTTTGTTAGAGAATATATCAGTTTTTGAAATAACATATTGTTAACATTGTCAAATGATATTGTAGTTATAGATATATTTTGTTGTAAAAACTCCTATATATCTTCTGTTTTCTGATATACTTCTTGTTCTTTTTGCAATATCATATTGTAACTCCTATTAATCCAGATTATTGAAAATTCCATACAGCTTTTTCAGTATGCAGATCTCTATAGATTCTTTTTGCAATATTTTTGTATACTTTCTAGGTTTCTAGTGCATCAAATTGTAATATGATACAGTTTTCAAAAAATCTGGATAAAAGTAATGTAGTTAATTTTTTTCGCCATGTATGGTAAAAATTACAGTTCGCATAGTGAAATTTGCATTTTAAGATTTTAAATTTTCCGAAATTATACAGTTAAAACTGGCATACATATTGTAATTTGTACATTAATAGCGTTTTTACTGTATAATATTGTAATGATTAAAATAAATATTGCAGATTTTACAATGCTACTGTAAAAACTACGATGATATAGAGAAAATTGCATTATTATTGTAAAAAGTACAATATTATTGTACTTTTTACAATATATACGGCGGAAAGTACGAGATTTTTTTCTCAGTGTTGGATTGTTGAGTTATTCAAAAATAATTTAGAATTTTTCAACTATTCCCTAATTTTGCGATGAAGTTCTTCATTCGGAAACCGTGAAATATGAAATTCTCATTATTATAATGATAGATTTTCAAAAATGCAGTAAATTTGGTTTTTGGCACAAATTTACGATTAATTTCATGTTTAACAGAATAACACTTTCAAAATTACTCCTAGAGAAGTTACACAATCTAAATTACTGAATAGTCAATCTTTCATTTAATAAATAAATTTTAACAATAACAAATTCCCGTACAGTAGACACCTTAATTAAGTTCACAGTCTCTCTACAAAAAAAAATTTTACCCTTCACATTCCATTCGTCCTGTTTCTTTGTTACGCAAACATGAGAAAAAAAGCTGAAACTTTGTGGAATATTTGAAACACGCACAAAATTCATTCCGGTTAATTCGAGAAGTCTGGAAACATGGCTCGCCCGCATATCCATCATCGACCCTAAATTTTTCCACTCGCTTTACGAGCTGTTAATATTTCGAGTTCCACGTCCCTACTCGGAAAAGCGCGGCCTGATTCGCATTCAATGATCCTGGCTTTTGTTCGCGGATAATGAAAGACGAGAGAAAAGCGCGCCGGGCTTTAATTAGCCGATCCGCGAGATATGAAAAGCCGGGAAATAATATTTTATTAACGTGGATTGAGTGCAACGCAATGATCACGAAACTCGAATTAAATTCAGAACTTTCACAGTATTCTATAGAGCTAAAAAAAGCCGTTACTTTTGGTTTATTTTTTTTATTCGAAGCATGGTCCCAGGAAATAGAGAAAATTTTGCAAGTTAGAAGGAAGACAAAATGATTGTCAATGGTTTTTTTTAAATCCGAAATGGCCAATTTCAACGATTTTCGGTACTTAGAAAATTAATTAAGAAGTATATTATTAATTGATTTTTTTATCAAGGAACAAGTAGTTTAAAAGACTACAATTAGAAAATTTTCTATATGAAATATAAAATGTTAGTTCTAGATGAATCAGTTTTCGAAATTTGAATTCAGTACATTCTGAGCCATGAAGCGAAAGAAATGAAGATTTTTGAAATCCGGAAATTGACGTCTGTATTAAAATGATTCTTGATATAATGTACGTTAATTCATGACTCATACACAGTTCTTTCATAAGCCCTGAGTTTGAAATGGCTTGTCTTCGTGTTTCTGAAATTGATCAAACAGTATCTAACATTGAATAATAAAAAACGAAGCGTGCACTTGTTCTCATGAAAAATGCACAGTTTGTCAATCACATTTCGTCACGACAGAAACGTTGCCAATCAATAAAGAAACGATAAATAATTCACAAACCTCGATATGTCTAAATTACATCACATAAAATGTCAGATTTTTCTATGAATCCTGTCAGTGTTTCCAAATTCATAGTTTTTATACTACTTTTTGCCTTTTTTTGATTACTCTCATAATTTACAAGGCATTTGATCCTCTTCGGAAAATTCGTTGAAATTATGAAAAGTGATCGATCATAAGAGATTCATTCGTCTTTTTGGTTTTGTCACGATTATATCGAAGTGACAAGTGTACGCGATGTATTCTTCTTGGATAGGAGAATTTTACTGACATTTCTATTCTCGAGGAATTGAAACAATAGAAACTGAGAGAAGCTGATTGATACTGACAAATTGTTTGTTTTTGTTTTACAGATGAGGTCGACGTGATTGGTTACACCAGCAATCAATCAGACACGGATGATCATAGCAGCGTGCAAAGCAGTAGCGACAGTGGTGTCGCGATGTCTACCTCGAGGCTGACGCTTTCTGAAATGATGGACAATCTTTAGGTTCGTTGCGCTTTTTACGTATATATTATATATTTTCTAAATAAACAATTTAACGTCTCATGACCTTGATCTACAAATCATCAATTAATCACAGGGTTTGAGAAGTTACCAAAAAAAGTGTAACGCGTTATTTGGGCGAAAAAAGTAATTCGTTATGTTACCTTTATAAATTCTTGAGAGAATCTTATATACCTAGATTTTTAGTATTTTTGACGCTATTTGTATTTTTCAGTAGGACTAAGGTTTTGTAGGATTTTTCTGCATTTTTATAATTTTTACTATTTTTTTGTAAAGTGCTGCAAAGATATCAAAAATTTTATGCTCTGAAGTTCAAAAATCATTAAGTTTTCTGTGTTTGAGAGGATTTTTTGGAAAATATTACCTTCATAGATTTTTATTTATTTATTTATTTTTTTGTTATTTTTATACTTTTCCAGTTTTTCTATGATTTGAAAGATTGTTAGGTATTTCTTGAACTATTCATATTTCTCAGGATGCATTAAATGTTGCAGGATTTTCCAGTATTTTTATGTATTTCTAGCATTGTTTTATGAAGTGTTGTATACCTAGATTTCCAGTATTTCTTTTTATACATTTTTCTATTTTTCTATAAAATGCTAGATAAATATCAACGATTTTATACTCTAAAAATCAAAAATCATCGAATTTTTTGTATTTTAGGAAATATTGTCTCCATAGATTTTCATTTCTTTTTGTTATTTTGGTACATTTTCAGTTTTTCAATGATTTGAAGAATTGTTCAGTATTTCTTGAACTATTCGTTTTATACATCCTTTTTGTATATTCTAGTATTTATAGCATGTTCTAGAATTTTTAGGTTTTTTGAAACACATCTCTTTGGATTTCCAGAATAAGATTCCCTAAAGTTGAAAGTTTGTTATATTTGAAGTATTTCGATCAATTTTGCAGATTCAGAGTATCCTTAATATTTTTCGAATTTTTACAGATTTTTACGATTTGAAATATTTTCTAGCATTCCTATAGACTACTGTATACATATGTTTTTAGAATTCAATGCTCGCGAAATTGAATATTTTTTCTGTTTTGAAATTGCATTAATTTTTGAAGAATCTGAAGTCATTTTTATTGAACTAATTATCATTTAGTATATTTATAAATTGTAATATTTTTTTGTAAAGTGCTACATAGATAGATATCAAGAATTCTATGCTCTAAACTTCAAAAATTATTGAATGTTTAGTATTTGAGAGAATTTTTCAGGGAATATTATCTTCATAGATTTTTATTTATTTTTGTTATTTTCGTACTTTTTCAGTTTTTTAAGATTTGAAGGATTCTTCAGTATTTCTTGAATTGTTTATGTTTTTCAGGATGTATAAAATGTTGCAGGATTTTCTAGTATTTTTATGAATTTCTAGTATTTTCATATAACATGTTTCATAGACTTCGAGAATTCCGAGCTCTAGAATTCAAGATTCATCAAATTTTTTGTATTTCTTCAGTTTTTCTACGATTTCAAGAATCGTTCAATATTTTTTTATGTTTCTATATAAATTTCTGGAATCTCATGCTTTTGTTATAATAGTTGTATATATTTTTAATTTCTCATATCTTTGCTTGTATTTTTCTATACGTATTTCTTTTTTGTATTTTCTATTGTATTTATAGCATGTTGTAAAATTTTTTAGTTTTGGAAATATATCTCTTGGGATTTCCAGAATGAGATATCCGAAAATTAAAAGCTTGCAATTTTTTCAGTATTTCGATCAATTTTTCATCAGACTGTTTTTTATAGATTCACAGAGTATCTTTAATATTTTTTGAATTTTCACAGACTTTTTCTATTCGAAAAATTTTCTAGTATTTCTACAGACTACTGTACGCATATATTTTTAAAATACAATGCTCGAAAACTTGATTTTTTTTTTATGGAATCACATAAATTGTTGAAAAATCTAGTCATTTTTCATAAACTAATTATCATTTAGTATTTTTATAAATTTGAATATTTTTCTGTAAAGTCCTACATCGATATCAAGAATTTGATGCTCTAGAATTGAAAAAGCATTGAATTTTTCGTATTTTACAGGATTTTTAGGAAATGTGATCTTTATAGATTTTATTTTCTTCTTGTTATTTTGGTACTTTTTCAGTTTTTCTGTGATTTGAAGGATTGTTCAGTATTTCACTAACCATTCATATTTTTCAGGATGTATAAAATGTTGGAGGATTTTCTAGTATTTCTATAAATTTCTAGTATTTTTGTATAAATTGTTTTATAGATTTCGAGAATTTTTAGCTCTAGAGTTCCAAGTTCATTAAATTTTTCGTATTTTAAAGGTTTTTTCAGAAAACTGTGTCTCAATAGATTTTTATTTCTTTCAGTATTTTTCGTATTTCTTTAGTTTTTATACGATTAGAAGAACCGTTCAGTATTTTTATATATTTCTATATAAATTTCTGTAATTCGATGCTCTTGTTCTTGAAATTGTATAGATTTTCAATTTTTCATATATCAACTTGTATTTTACTATTCTTTTTGTATTTTCTAGTACTTATCGTGTGTTGTAGAATTTTTTTGTTTTCTGTGTTCGAAGTATTTCGATCGATTTTGCAGAAAACTATTCCTTCATAGATTCAGAGTATCCCTCATGTTTTTTGAATTTTTACAGACTTTTACGATTTGAAAAATTTTCTAGTATTTTTAGAATTCAATGCTCGAGAAATTGAATTTTCCTTTTCTGGAATTACATAAATTTTTGAAAAATTTAATTTAATTTACAAGAAACTAATTATTATTTTTTTTTGTTTTCATTAAATTACGTAAGGTATTCTAGCATGATCTATAGATTTGAAAGATCCTGCTATAGATTTCAATTTCTATAGATTTCAAGTACTTTAATGTATTTCCATGCAGATTTCTATAATTTATTGCTCTGAATCGTAAAAGTTTCTAATAAAAAGTGAAAAAGCACATTCTATATCAATAATAGTACGAAAGTTACTAATATTCGACTTTGTCCCATTACAAATTATATATATGCATAGAATTTTGGATTTGAAAATAAGGAAGTTAAGAATTACATTATCTTAGTTTCAAAACCTTTTTTAAAAAGTTGCAAATTATTCGTGAAATAAATAACAGTAATGTCGTTATTTCTGAATCCTGATTAATCAAACAATGCAAACATGTGTATGAAGATTTCCCCCAAAAAATTCAGTTTTTTTCAATTTCCATCGAATAAAACGAAATATGAAAGCATGAAAGCCTTTCTCCATCTTCTAGAAAAAAAGCAAAATTGTACTTTCCCTGGTTTTACGGCACTTGCAGCATTTCCACTTTTCCCTCATTTTCGACTCATTCACTTTTTAACGAACTTTGTTTATCGCGCGCTTTGGGAGCTGCACAAAGTATGAAATAACAATTTTAATGCCGCATTTGCTCGAGAGCGAGCATCTCAACTATTCACCGAGATATAAAATCCCGCGGCGGGAGCATGCATCGAATACGCGAAATTGCGAAGATCCTTTTTAACTCGGAATAATGACTGCGTAACATCATGCTCGGTGCGCTATAAAAAGCTGCAATTTCGTCAGAGATGCTTCGTTGCGCAACCGAGGAAACTCGGCTTTTTCGAAAAATGACAAGATTATGCATTTGAGTGTATGCACCGCGGAGTAAAAGACCATTTTTCCTAGCTTTCCACAACTCCCCCATTGACGTGATCGGATGCGAAAATTTACAGTTGTCCATTCTCGCCATTAATTTCGTGCTGTATGGGGAAAATGAATTTTGAAACTCAAATGATAAAACAAACAAATACTCTGCAATTGTTGCATAGTAATGAATTTTGAAAAAGTAAATATTCTTAACCATTTTTTATTTCTGAAATTGTCATTTATGATTGTGTTTTATGCATTACATAAATATTTGAGGGGAAGGATAGTTTTTACACTTTTGTCATATGTATATGCCTTTCAAACTTAATTGTAATAATCAGTTGCAAGTAAAGACAAAGTCAACATAAATTTTATTAAATGTTAGGTTTTGCATTTTTCGTAGGAAATTGTTACTTTGTACATCAGTCTAATCTTAGAATTTTTGAAGTTAAAGAAATGCTAAGAAAAAATAAAAATAAGCAATACAATTTTGTAGGCATTATTTATAAAGTAGAATAATATTTTTGAGACAAAATGATTCGTTGCAATATTATTCGAAAATATGTGGAAATTCTACAGAGTTCTGCGAATTCAATAATATTTTCTGATTTTACTTGGAAGACAATCATAATAAATAAAAATTGAACAATGAAAGATTATAATGATAACAATTTAAAAAATTCAATCATCCAATGATTTGGAAAAACTAAGAAATAACAAAAAAATGCAAATTAGAATAATTTTTTTTCATGCAAAGTTCTTATAAAAAATTTTTTGGAAATACGTAACAATTATAAAAAATAATAATATAATTCAACAAAAATGTTCTTTTGCTATTACTTGAATTTTAATAAGGAATAATTAAAACTAAGTTGTTAAAAAAGTTATAATAATTGTTATAAAAATTTCAAAAATACAATTCCACAATAATTTTGAATCAAAAAAATGGCAAAAAATATGAAAAATATGTAAGAGGATTTTGTAATTTAGTTGCAAAACATTACATACAAAACGTACAAGACAAAACATCTAACTAAAGTCCAATTCATCCGAACCGCAAAATTTATGTCAAATGTTAAGTTTTTCATTTTTTGTAGAAAATTTTTACTCTGCACTTCAGTCTAATCTTAGAATTTTATGATGTAAGTTGAAGTTGAAAAAATGCTAAGAAAAAATAAAAATGAGCAATAGGATTTTGTAAATATTATTAATGAATTAGAATAATATTTTTGAGATAAAATTACTTGTTGCAATATTATTCAAAAATATGTTTGAATTCTACATAATTCTGTTAATTTAATGAAAATTAATGATTTTGTTTGAATTACAATTATAATAAATGAAAATTCAACAATGAAAGATTGTAAGGAATAATTCAAAAAATGTCATCTTCCAATGATTTAAAAAAGCTAAGAAATAACAAAAAAAAAGCAAAAATATATATTTAAAGTAATTTGGGTTTTTATAGAATTTTTATATCATTCCTTATAAAATTTTGGCATTTTTTATAAAATTCCACTTTTTTAATAAAGTCACTTTATAAAAATGCCGTTTTTTAAAAAATATTTTATAAAGTTTTTATACAGTTACTTTATAAAAACTAATAAAAACTTTGTAAAACTTTGCTCTTTTTATAAAGTGACTATAAAAGCGCAGAATTTGATAAAAACACATAAATTTTATAAAGAGTTTTTTAGAAAAACTTTATAAAAACCTAAATTACTAGGGTATTATAAATAAAGTTAGAATAATTGTTGTTCATGCAAAATTATTAATGCAAAATTTTTCGAAAAAACGTAACAATTCTGAAAAATAATACTAATTCAACGATAATGATTCTAGATTTTACTTAAATTTAGGAATTAGAATTGAAAAAATAATAATGATAATACAAATTTTTGAAGCACGTAAAATTATACAGTAATTACAAATTTAGGTGCAAAATAATATCAAACAAAAGATTTTGTAATTTGGCTACAAAACTTTCAATCCAAAACGTACAAGACAAAACATCTAAAGTCCAAACTATCCCAAACCCAAAATGCATTTCAATTCGCAAAACGTCGAATATGATTGCAATATATTGCAATATATATATTTCTAATATATTATGAATATTATCAAATATAATCCACTTGTACATTTTCTTTACTATTTTATATTGTGTAGTATAGTTTTAAATAGTTCAGTATTTTTATGTTCAATTTCTTCTAGATATCTGTTTTTCATTTTTGACAAGATTGAACGTTATCGAATATTTTAGTTTTCAAGTATTCAATAATATGTAATAAATAATTCTCAATCATTTGTAAATGCTTAGCTAAGAAACGCAAAATATTTGTGTTTACTGTTTCTATCATAAAAAAGCGTTGAAAGTCAATAAAATAAAATCCAAACAAAAATTTGGATTCCATAAGTTCTGGATCATTCCATTATTTTTCTTGCAGAAAAAATTTTCTGTTTTCTCATTTTCTGATTTGTGGAGTTTTGAATATTGATAAAATTGGATGTTTTGAATTGAATGATTTTTCTCCCAACAAAATTATTTAAAACAATATTTTCAGAAGATTCGTATTTTTCTATTCTACTGCAGAGTACATACGTAAATAATTTCGTAATATAGTCATCAAGATAAATATGTAAATAAGAACAATATAAAAAATATTCAATAACGTTGCAGAATATTTCTTACATATGAATAATTATTTATTAATCTTATTATGAGAGATTGAACAACATTTTTTTCTTGTTTTCCTTTATTTTCGAACATTTGGAACCTCAAAAACAAAAGATTAATACACGTCTTCACGAGTTGTCAACGGGTTGCCAAGCTTTCCATTTTTACCAGAGAATGTATACGCAACATTTCTTTTGATCGCTCATTATTCACTCCATTCACCCTCTCAAAATGAAACGACAGCCTCGATTCCTTTGAATCCCCTCTTTCATTTGAAAATAAAAAAGACAAGCAAAACAAAACAAAAAAAAATGAAATCAATTTCGATTACAGACAAAAGTGAGTCGCGGTTACTGCGGGAAAGGGAGGACCACTCGTGCAAAAGGCAATGGAAGAAAAAAAGACACCGAAGAAAAGGAGAACATGTACAACTTGGAGGGCTAAAAAAAGCAGACAAGAACGAAAAAAAAATTTTGAAAATCCGATTGAGGGGCAAATGACGAGTATCGCCATTCAACATGATGAATCCACGAGAGCGTGTTATATACGTACATATATGATTATAAATATGTAAAAAAAAGCCAAGTTCGCGAAAAACGGCGAGTAAGGAGGAAAATCCAAGTAAGGGGAAGTTTTTCCAACGCCTGAAAATAAGGGGGTTTGCGAATTTTGAAAAAAGAACTTGTATTTGCCAGAATTGGCGTTTTTCTTTTTTGTTTAGCGTTGGGTGAACTTGGACTGTGTTTTTATTGATGGGGTCACCAGACGATCTGAGATATCGGGATATTTGGGACGTGTCCCAATTTGTTTTTTTAGTCTGGGTTTTAATTTTTTAGCGAGTCTTGGTTTCAGTGAGTGGAATTAATAGATGATTAGAGAATTTTTGTCAAAGAATCTGGAATGTTTTATTATTTAAAGGGATCAGGATTTTGGGACAGTTGGAATTTCTTTTTTTTTCTTTTTGGAATTGGAATGTCATAATTATGTATGTGGGATTTTAGAATTTCGATAGTTCGTTGGTTTGAAGGTATCGAAAAAATTAAAGTTATCGGGACTTTGGGACACTTAGAATTTGCAGTTTTCTTTTCTGAAGTAGAAATTTGAGAATGGTGTATGTGAAATTTTGGAATTTTGAAGGTCGTTGATTTGAAAATGAAGGGATAATATTTACATCTTGAAATTTTGAGATATTGTTTGTTTGGAGTTCCAAATTAAAAAAAAAAAATTTTCTCTATTTTAATACGTAGGAATTCAAAGATTTGTTTTTAAGGATTTTGTACATTTTTGGACATTGAAATTGGGACAAAGGAATTATGAAAATTTTAGATTTATGTAATTAATTTTTAGCTTCTTAGTTTTGTGTTATGGGACTTTAAAATTTTAGGTCATATGCATAGCTGAAAATTTTACAGTTTTTGTAAGTTTTGGAGTTTGAATAAACAACACGTTTCGAAAATTATTTGCAAATCTCGGAAACCGCAAAAATCAAATTTCGAAAGAAGTGTATGCAGAAAACGAAAGACTTAGTTTTTTATTTTATTGTTTTTTTTTTTTGTTTATAATTCTGTATTATTTCATTTTATTGCATTTTATTCTATTTCATCTTGAAAAATGCATTGTTTTCTCGTCTATTTTCACAATCCGAACATTTTAAAATGAGACAATAAGTGATACGAAAATTACGTCTAGAAGTTTGTTATTTTCAGAGGTGTGAAAAAAAATTACCCAAAGTCCAACATTCCTGTAAATTTGATTCCAAAAAATAAGAAAATCAAAAAATTTTAAAGGATTGTAGTATAAAATATTCAAATTGAAACATTTCGAATTCCAAGAATAAAATACATTATTGATATCGAAACATAAAAATTTTCACATCAATTTTTTCTGCACTCTCGTCTGCATTGTATAGAAAATCCGACATTTCTTTAAAAAATATTTAAAAACCCAGAAATCAGAAAAACTGTAAATTTTCAGTTTATGGTTTCAAAAATTTTCATTTGATACATGGTATTCTTGAAATTCAATTCCGTTGACGTCAAAAAGAAAATAATCATTCGATTTGATTTCAATTTGTTTTCATTTTATTTCATTGAAAAAAATTATGTGAAATTTTCTCGTGAATTTTCTTAGATTTTAAATAATAATAAAAATTCATTCTACGTATGAAAGTTGGTAATTTTTAGAAATGTGACATAAAAATGTGACCAAAATTTCAACATTCCAGTAATTTCGACTTCAGAAAATCAAAAATTCAAACAATTACGAATGAATGGTGTATGGACTATAAAATATCAAAACCTGAACGTTTTCATTCACAAGAATAAATTATATTATTATTATCAAAACATAAAAAATCTTCATCAATTTTTCAAGCTTGCATACCCAAATTGTACCTATAAATTTTTCTAAATCTTACGAATCAGAAGAATAAAAAGTTCCCAACTTTCCGGATTCAGAAATGCTATTAAAAAATTTTGAAAAAACATTCAACCAATATGTAATTCCCTTATGAGGTAAAGTTCAATCAGTTACAAAAATTTTATTCAACATTATTTTCTTTCAACAAAAAATGCTTTATTTTCTTGTGAATTTTCATGATTCGAACATGCCAAAATTAGATAAATGTTACGAAAATTCATTTAACGAACGAAATTTTATAATTTTAAAACCTGTTACATAAAATTACCAATAGTTCAAAATCCCTGTAATTTTGACTCAAGGAAAGAAGAAATTCAAAATATTTCAAGTAATTCAAATGTGGGTTATAAAATACCTCTTTCATATTCGAAAACCCAGTTAAAAATTTTCCAGATTCTCATTCATGATTTTCAAAATATAAATCCCATCGGCGTCAATTTAGAAAAAAAATTCAATCAATTTGTAATTCCTTCATTTAATCCAGGTAAAGTTGAATCAATCACAAAAATCATGTCCCGATTTTTCAGAAGAAACGTCTGTTAACCCTATTTTCGCCGAGCTTGATTAATTCATTTCCACTGGGCGCCGAAGACGAGAGAAAACAGAGGCAAATTCGTGAGAGGTCGCCCCACCCCCCGGATCAATATGAAGGAGCGCGGCGACCTCTGCGGAAAAAATGCATGCTCTTGCATTTTCCTCGAGAAAAACCAAAACAATTATCAAAAATGCAAAAAAAAAGCTATTATTGTAAATAATATATTAGTTTCGAGCGTGGATATTTTAATTCGAAAATCGTGTGATTCGAAGAAAAAAAAAGTTAGCCAAAGATATCAGAAAGGGCGTTTCAAAAACGAAAGGGGAAATTTTGTTTTGAATATTTATTCGAAGAGTGCGTCCGGTTTTCGTATGTATTATTTCGAGTCATTATATGCCTCGTGCACGCGTTTTAGGAGGGAAAAAAAAGAGGTTTTTGCCAAATTTGGGAGAGAGTTTGCCGATCGTGTGTCAATTAAAATTTACTTCAAAGCCAGGTGAAGAGGGATTTTCGAGGAAGGGAAAAAAACCGAACAATGAA
The DNA here is from genome assembly GCA_028476575.1 of Platygaster robiniae. Classification (NCBI taxonomy): domain Eukaryota; kingdom Metazoa; phylum Arthropoda; class Insecta; order Hymenoptera; family Platygastridae; genus Platygaster; species Platygaster robiniae. The sequence continues at coordinate 3,528,125 of CM052022.1, forward strand.
TGTGTAAATTGCGCGCGTCCTTTGATCACTCTTTGATTTTTTACGAAGGGGAAAAAAAATTTTTCATCCATGTTGATTCCTATAGGGGTTTTCAGCGTGTAAAAATGTTTATCAATCCGTGATGATTGAGAGGGAAATACAGAGGTTTTTATCCCGACAAACAGTTATGATGACGTGGAAATCACGAGGTTTTTTGGGGTTGAAAAAAACAGCGTAGGGAAATTTTTTTATTATAATTGTGTTTTGGGGGGAGGTGTGACGTGGTATGTGAAAAATTGTATCATTTTTTGGTATTCTTTTATTCAACTATTTATTGAATTGTTGAAAACTTTCAATTCTTGCGAATTAGGAGATCTATGTGAGAGTGAAAAAATGAATTAGTTTTGGAGGTTTTTCTTTTTATGTACATTTTCCTTTTTTATAATCCTTCCCCCTCTTTTACTACGCTGTTTGGTAAAAATGGCGGAGACTGAAGAAATAAAACGGGAGAAAAAATGGCGCGAGATAAGAAAGCAAATATGTGGGAAGGCTCCGCCTTTGGGAAACTTATCGATCATGCGAGGGCGATGTTTGTTTTTCTTGAAAAAGATAATGTTGATGTACGAAGGGAGGAAACGTCGTGTTGGTCGTGAGGAAAATGCCTTGGTCTTTCCCAACAAAATGAAGGATTTTTCACGAAATTAGGAAGTTATCAGTGTTGCTGGAAGAGATTTTTAGAAGATATTGGGTGATTTGGACTGTTCTTAACTTTTTTTTTTTTAAGTGAAGGAAAATTTGAAAAAAAAAAGGCTAGAATGAAGGTTTTTGACGATTTATAGAGTGTTGAAGGAAAATTTGAATTGACTGTGATGGAAAGAGAATTTTTCTTTGGGTGGGGAAAATTTGACAGTGGTTTTAATTGTGATTCATTACGAAATTTTCAGAGAAATTATGGAAATTAGAGTAGTTTTTTCTGGTTTTGTTGAAAACTCTGAATATGTTCGAAGAACATGCTTTTTTTATCATTTGTAGCATTTTTTGAACATTTTTTACGATAATTCAATCTTCTGACAAAAATTTCTTGCTTCTCTTAAAAACTAATGTGGAATCTTAGAAAATCGATGGAAAATTTTTCAAAAATTTTAAACTAGACTACAAAGTATAAGGGATTTATATTTCCTATGAAAAAATGATATAAATTTAGAAACTTGATGATTCATTATTATTTTGAAAAATTTTTGAAAATTGTATTCTTCAAAAAATCTATCAATAATCTAAAATAGTCATAAAATTTTGATCAATCTCCAACAGGATTTTTATAGTAGGTAGACTATAAAATAATGATTTTTTATCTGCAAATTTTATTTATTTTCAAAAATATGTAAAAACTTTGGAAATAGGTGATTTGATTAACAACAATTTCAAGGGGAACTATGTGATACTGAATATTCGTATTTCTAATGAAATAATTATCGCAACCTGAAAATCATATAATTTATTACTATAATTTATGTTCATAAATGCTTTAAAATAATTTTTTCCACAAAACTTACACAAAATCAAGGAAAATTGGTGATAAGATTGTTGAAATCTTGAAGTAGACTATAAAATACCTAAGATTCTTTTTTTCTATAAAATAATGAATAAAATTCGAAAATCAGATTATTATTGTTATTATTTTTTGTGGGAACTCTTTTACTCTTTGAAAATTTGATAAAACATCTTCGAAAATCTGTAATAAATTTTCAAATAATTTAAAATTCCACTGCAAAATACTGAAGGATCGTATTTTCTATAAGATATTGATAATAACTTGAAAACTAGATGAATTACTGTTATATTGTAACATTTTTGAAAAAAAAATCATCGAAAAGTGGTCACTAAATTTTGACAAATTTTGAGATAGATTTTTTTAATGGACTACAAAATCAGAATTCTCATCTGAAAATCAGGCTATTATTATTTATTTTCAAAAATGTGTAAAAACTTTTTCAATTTCAAGAAAATTATGAAAAATCTTCCAGAATTGGTGAATGAATTCTGAAGATTTGTGTTTCTGATAAAATCAAAATGTTGAAATCAAATGGTTTACAATGATTTCTTTGACAAATTTTTAAAAATTGTTGTTTCCTATAAAAGTTACATACAATCAACAAAAATTGGTGATAAAATTCCGAAAATCTCGAAGTAGACTATAACATACTTTTTTCTACAAAATAATAGTTAAAGTCTAAGAATTAGTTTATGTGTTTTTTATCATATTTTTGAAAACCCTTTTATTCTTGGAAAATACGATAAAGCATCTTTACAAATCTGTAAAAAATTTCAAAGTAGACTGAAAATTACTGAAGGTTCGTATTTTCTACTAAACAATGATGAAAACAAAAAATTTGTAGATTAATGATTCTTTATTTTGATATTTTATCCAAAAAATTATTTATTATATTATCTATTATTTATGTATTATATTACCAGTCTGTGATAAATTCAAAATCAGTAATACAATTTCTTAAATCATCAGAATAAATGCATCCTAAGTATTATAAACAAATATTTGAATTTCAGATTGATAAATTGGAAAAAAAAATACACTGAAATATTGAGATATTCTATTGGATACATGAAAAAAGTCCCTTTTTTCAACTTTTAATTATTTCTGCCAGTTTTTGAAATTCCTAACGTTTTTCACAATATTTTCGAAAAAAGCCAAAACAACTGACAACACTGAATAATTTTTCAAGAAAACCTTAAAAAAATCCTTCGTAAGAAATAACTTTAACTCTTGTACAAACGATATAAAGTGATCTCCGAATACTTTGATCGAAGGGAAAAGTTTGAGAAAAGGGAGGAAAAACTACCAACCGAGAATGTGCAATTTTCTTGGAAATGCAAAAACGTAAATGCTTTCACATTCTCATTACGTAATTACGCTGGGGAAAATGTAGACAAAAAAAAAGAACTTTTTGCGAGTGATTGGAACTTTGTTCCAACTTTTTTACACAGGAAGTTCCGAGGGGGAAATCTATTACGAAGATTTTTACTAACTTTTAATGGCGCGTTCTTCAGGGGTTTCAGAGTGTTTCAATTTCGCGAGTAACAATTATTTCTATTGAATTCTGTCGAGTTTGAGCATATGCACAGATTTACGAATCAGAAAATAATTACGTTTCGTGTCAGATTTGTTTTTGGGTGAGTTTTTGTGACATTTGATGTGGACGAGTTCAAATTGCAATTTCTAAAAGAAAATTTGAATTAAACTTTTATAATACCAAAAAACTCACTGAAATTCACAGATTAAAATAAAAAGAATTTACAAGTGTCGCCACCGCAAAAAAAAAAACAAAAAAAAAAACAAAAACAAAAAAAGGTAAAGGGAAAAGTAAACACAATCAATGGTGAAGTTAAAAATAAGTCGTGTAAAAGAAAAGTGTTGAGAAAAAAGATAATATAAATGTTTTTCTGAGTGTGTTAAGCATAAAGGGATTTTTGAAAAAGTAGAGACACACGCCATCGTGAGATTTCTTTTGATTCTCTCGTGTGATCGAGACCACTAAAGTGTATGTACTTTGGTTCTTTTTAACGCAGTAAGAAGTAGTGACGTATGTACATGTGTACTGTATATTTTACAAAAATAATACAAAAAGAGAGCACATTCGCCCGATGTATTCTCTGCGCTTCAGTAGTGTTTAAGTTCGCATAGTCCGCCGAGAAATAAAACTATATAATTAATAATATAAAGTTATCCCAATAGTTTCATAGCAGTAAGTACATAAGGCGAGTCTTTTTGTTTTTCACCAACTTTGATCTCACTTTTTACCCGTAATATTTATTATTTTTACGTGTAGTCGCACTGTTTTTTTTCTCGCATCGAAGATCGCTTAAACTCGTTTTCGACTTTTCCCCGTGAAATTGGTGAATTTTTTTGGAGTAAACTGATCGTGCCCCGGTGAAAATTTGGAAGAAAATGGAAGAAAAATAAATGATTGATCATACATCGGGCCAGTCTGCTTTCTCGATCATGTGATACTAAATTTAATAACGGAAACAAATGGGTGACGAGGGTAAAAGTCAAAAATGGTAATTGTAGCCGGCGAAATTGGTAATGACGAGGGCAAAGTTGAAGAAGCAGCAGCAATATACGAACTGATTACAGTATTGATGCAGATTACGATGAACAAAAAAATGTGTCGCTCCAGCCGTTTTTAGATTGTATGTAAGCGTAATTTAACGGTACATTTAAAAAAGTCATTGCCTTGGACTTGAGAGATCTTTCGACCACAGACATTTTTTTCTATCCCAACACCGATCGGAGTATCGAAAATCTTTCTCTCACGTCTCCCAGTGCACAATGCGACCCAATCATACACGTGAGGATGTTTAATATATAAATGCTAAATAATAAAAAAAAAACCTTGACGGATTTTGAGAAACCGCGCGAAAATTGCAGCAAGGTTTTTGAGGCTTTTCGGAAATTCGTGTTCAAATCCACTTTAAAAATTTTTTGTCCTTGAAATTTCATCGTTGAAAAAATTTCCCTAAAACCCTCAAAAATCGTAACTGTTTTTCGCAGTTTCGTAAAATCCGTTGAAAAAAGCGAAACTAAGAAAAAAAACTACAAAATACGGAATAATAACATAAAATGGGTGTTATTTTTAGATGTCTATTAGATTTAAATATCAGAATCAGAAAATGAATGGAAAAAAACTCATAAAAAAAAAAAAAATTTTACCACTATCGCTGTAACTATAACTACCACTATTACGATTACTACTGCTATAACCTATCATAATTATAACTATTATCACCATACTTGTAATGAAAAAGAATTTTCAAAACAACAATGAAAACACAAACGATAAGATGGATTCAAATGCCCCCGAGAAGAAAAACATTGGATTCACGCTGCTCCGAGTACTTTAGTTTGACTTTCGTTACATGGTAATCATAAGTTCTAGCCTTTACTAGTACGACGTGAAAAAGGGCATTGTATAATCTATAGATTCTCCATCGCGAACTGGTCATGATGCAAAAAACTGACAAACAAACGAATACGAAATATGAAATGGCGCGCTAAATGTTCTCCTGCTGTCTGCGAGAAATTTTTTTTCCTCGAGACTTCCTGCTGCTTTCATTGTTTAGATGAGTATCGATAAGCGAAAGAAATAGGAGATTTAACGAAACAAGTGCAAAAGCCTCGAAATTTCCCGCGGGGAAAAATATGTATGAGAGGATGAAAACAGAAGAGTCGAGATTTTCCAAGTGGCGATACGATGTCAGAGGAAAAGTGCGGTCCTTTTCTCGGTCGTTGTTGAGTCACCATTTTTTCGTCATTTCTTAGGGGGGGAAAACCTCGCGGGAAAAATTCGAGCAACGTCCGGGAGTGGAAGGCGAAAATGGAAATTCCCCCGAAAACAAGAAAAATGAACAAACCCGTTGGCTTTTTCACGCTAACGCAGAATCCAATATGGCGGCCCGACAAGATGGCCGTCCGTCATAATACGTAATGCATATTATATGGAAATATTGTTGCACCGAAGAGCTGATGGGTTCGTTCTTGGGGTGATTTCCGCCAACATCCGCGAAAAATGTCCAACACTAAGAGCATTTAATCAATGATAGAGAATGCTTGGTGTACATTGAAAACAGAAAATAATAATGGGGTAAAGAGGGAGACGAATGAAAAAAAGAAGACTATGATGGAGTACAAGTTTGAAGTTTGTAACGGTGACGCTGAAGATGAGATGATTATAATGTTATTATGTAACTATTATAATGATGTGGAGGAGTGCGAATGCGGGTAAATGAGGACTGAGCGAAAAAAAAGTGGGAGCGTTTGTAGGTACGTTAATAATATGGAATACGCCTGTATTTGTACTTCGGTATAAAAAACAAAAAAAATGGACGATAGGACACTTCTGCATAACTGTTGTAAATCGACCGCCACGGCAATTTCTTTGTACGGAATTTCATCTTAGATTTGTCGAAAGCGCGGAATTATGAACAAGAAACGGAAAATGGCGCGTTTGTATAAGTTTATCGCGGGATGTGCTGTGTCTTTGTTAATTGCCTGGGAACGGTTGAACATCATGATGGTGTATGAAATATTAGTAATATGATTCATCATGATTATTATAATTATGGTTACATAAATTAATCATCATTATTGATTATCATTAACAAATGAAATAAGAATAAAAAACTATGAAAAACAGATGTGAGCTTGTTTTGTGTGTCCTGTACCCCAGACTTGTTTAGAGAAAAAGTTTGGATTCGTCTATGAAACATCGGGAAAAAAGTTACTCAATTTTTCATGGCATAAACTTTTATTTTAAACAATTTCTAAAGAATTTTTGAAATGTCTATTGGGCTTTAGGATAAAAACCCTTTTAGCCAATTTGTTCTTCTGTTGATGCTTCAATTGCTACCTTGGAATCATGAGATGTTTGGGAAGGTTTGCTAAGCTTTGGATATGGATCCTCAAAAACTTCTTATTATTGATTATACTTGAGCTGTAAATTTCATATGATACTGACATTTTTCTCTTTGATGTAATTAATAAACAATCCTTTCTTTTGGATTTCATAAAATCCAAGATTATCTAAAGTATTTGTCATCTGAAAAATTTTTCTTCTACAGTGCAACTGGGACTGAAGAATTTGATTAAAATTTGCGATTCTCGTGATTTTCAATTCACCTAGTTCAGGTTTTTTTTCTAATACTTTTGGTGTTTTTCATAATTTTCTTGGTTTCTATACGATTTAAAAGATTTTCATGTATCATCATAGATTTTCTATCCACTTTTTTGAAACTCGATGCTCTAGAAATCAAAAATCCAAAAAATTGGAGTATTTCCATAATTTAATTTATGGAAATACTTCAATTTTTTAGAAAATACAACTAAATAGATTTTGATTGTTTCATAGATTCCTAAAATTTTCTTAATTCATGTGTTATGAATAAAATTTTGTTGCATGTTATAGTATTACCATAATATTTTAGTATTACTATGACTTACTCCATAAACTTTTAGAATTTAATGCTGTAGTATGTTAAATACATTTTCGACTATTTTTACTTATTTTTACATGCATTATTATTTATTATTTGTACTTATCATCGATAATGAATAATTTTACTTATTTTTACGTTAAATAATAAATAATGTCATCCAAGTGTCCGGAAAAGTTTGAATCCCAAAAACCCCCCTCTGCCTACGCCCCTGCCTGTCAATATTTGAAAATGTTTCACAAATTAATTTTCATTTCGTTATTGTATAAATGTATGAAACGTTTTTACCTGATTTAGGGATATTTCAGTTCCTGTGATCCCCGAATTTGAGACCGGATTTAGGCTAATTGGGCCAAAAAAACAACTTTATAAAGAATAAAAAAAGTTGATATCTCGCTTCGTTCACGAGATATCAACACGCCCCAAATACTCCTTTTGACGCGCGCCACGAGCCGTTATCAACATTCAACACATTCGCTCACTCACGTTCACGATTCACTCTTTTCGCATTCATTCAATTCGCAAGCGTTCATTCGCGATTTCGCAACCTTTTTTTAGTCGTGTTTATTTATCGGTTTCGTGTTGTTGACAGGGGCACACACTGTAGGTAAAATTTTTGTCCGAAACTAACCTAAAAAAATACAAGTGTATATCTATATATATCCTCATATATAGATATATTTTACAAAGGATCCCTCCCGCCCCGTCGCCCCACTTTTTAGGCCACTTTTTCCCTATGGAGTGTGGGCCCCCTGGTCGTTAATGTTTATCATCGATCATTGATCGATCACTCGACATATCGATTTTCAAGGGTGCGTTCCAAAACTCGTTCTCGCTGATTGGTGCGAAACCCACCAATGGCACCAATCATCGCTAATTCGCATGCGCACGCAAAATCTGCGTGAGTTGAACTTTGAACTTGAAAACGTGCAAGAACGAGTTATATAATATACTTTCACTCAAAAGCAACGAAGCAACGTTAGGTAAGGTTAGGTTAGTTTTAAAAAAGAGGGGGCCCCCCACCCCAACTTCCTGGCACCCCTGAATCGATATGTCGAGTGATCGATCAGTGATCGATGATAAATATCAACAACACGAAACCGATAACCCTAGTAGTTTTAGTTTTTATAAAATTATTTATAAAGTCCTTTATAAAGTGATTTTATAAAAACTTTATAAAATTTCCGAAAAAAAAACCAACCATCGTCAGGATTTGAACCCAAGATCACTCATTCGCCAGGCGAGTGTGCTGCAAACTGAGTTACTTATGACTTTACTGAGTCTCATACTGAATATAAAACAGTTTATAAAAATTCCCGAAGCTTTATGAAGATTTACAATTTTATAAAAGTTTTATAAAGACTTTAAAAAATGGCTTTATAAAGTTTTCAATGCTTTACAAAGGTGTTTTATAAAAAAAGTGAAATTTTATAAAAACTTTATAAATGTTTTATAAAAAAAGGAAGGTTTTATAAAAACTCTAGTTACTAGGGAAATAAACACGACTAAAAAAAGGTTGCGAATCGCGATTTTTCGCGAATCAACGTTTACGAATTGAATGAATGCGAAAGGAGTGAAAAAATGAAAAAAAATGGGTTGAAGTTGACAACGGCTAGTCGCGCGCGTCAAAGGGAGTATTTGGGGCGGTTGATATCTCGTGAACGAAGCGAGATATCAACTTTTTTTATTCTTTATAAAGTTGTTTTTTTGGACCAATTAGCCTAAATCCGGTCTCAAATCCGGGGGCCACAGGAACTGTAATGTTACCCCTGATTTTCTCAATTGCATAATAAACAATTGACTCGAGAATACAGAAAATTCATTTGGATTTCCCGAGAAAAAAACCGTTGGAATTTGAATTTCTAGTTTTCTACATTACCGACGAATTCGCGCGGAAAAATCCGCAATGCGCAGAAATTTCAAGATGGCCGCCAGTCAAGATAACACAAGATTTGCAAGATAAGGAAATGTCAACTGTCACAAAAAAATACACAAGAATCATTATGTTTCATAAAAAAACACTGTAATTATCTCGCACCAACGGAAATTTCACGTTTTATTAATCCATTGTGAAGAAGAAAAATTGTACGTAACGCATCAAAAGTTTGGGTAAATATATTATATCATTCTGTTTATGCAATGTATTGACCCTTTTCGCGGCTCGACAAATTTGCGAAATTTTCGTTATCATCCGGGATTATTTACTTCATTAGGGAAGTTACCAATGAAAAAAAAGATCGATTTTTTGGTTTATGGGCAGTGTCATTGCAAATACATTTGAAAATGTTTGGATAATTTCATAATTGTAGGTTATGTTTTTCGTTGATGTTAAATTTGTTTTGAAAAATTTTCCTATCGAAGGCCACGAATGACATTTAAAATTTGTTACATTTTTTGGATTGAGTTTTTGAAACTAGATGAAAAAATACTGGTTGTTGCAATTTTGTTCGTTAATATTGATAGTTGAAGAATTTTTGTTACAATAAATATTTTGATAGTTATATGAAAAAAAAAAAACATTTTTAAGGGCAACAAAATTTCTGGATTTTGAGATAATAATTTATCTTTTTTCTATTTGTTCTTATTATTCAGTTTTTTCCATGATGAACCTTTTTTTTATAAATAATTTTTAATTGTTTTCCATGATTTTTCAATTAATTAAGAAACTATAAAACATGAATGTTTTATATTTTATCAATGATTGAGATAACTTTAGAAAATTAATTTTCAATGATTCAAAAAACATGAAATAATGATTTTTCAATGATTTAAGTAAATATAAAAATCCAGTGAATTAAGTATATTTTTATTTTATTCACTTACAGATATGTTACCGAATTAGAATTAAATCTAACAATGACTAAAATATGTCTCTACATAGAACATGAAAATAAAAATATTTCATTTCAAAATTTTTTAAATAATATCAACGAATTTCCTTGAAATATAATTTTTCAAAATGTAGCTGTAAACCTGTCAGAGTAAAAACAATGAAAATTGAAAAAATTTTGAGAACATTTCATTTGTTGGTACTCGAATTTTAATTATTTTATTTTTTGTTAATCCAAAATTTTCTTTTGTTGAATTAGCAACATCTTGTTTTTAAATATAAGAATTCTGATAAATTTATCTTCATACAGCTTTCAACTTTAGTCTTATCATATCATTTCGGAAACTAGCCGATTTAGGATTTCCGTTAAATCGGTTATCTTCTGGAGATTTCCATTCTTTTTGGAAAAAACAAGTAAATGATTCCCGGTAGGACTATTGTTCCGTTAAATCGGTTATCTTCTGGAGATTTCTGTTCTTTTTGGAAAAAACAAGTAAATGATTCCCGATAGGACTATTGTTCAGACTCGAAACGAAATAATAAGTCATATCGATACTGATATCTGTTCCTTTTGAAAAATGAAGAGAAAATGTGACCAAAACAAGCAGAGTCGTTTTGATTTCCTTAGCTGAAGCGATACCAGCGAGTTATCGCACTTGGGAACATTTTCTTGTCGTTGGGAATACCCACTGCGCAAGAAACCTAGGTATCAGAAAATGAAAAACTTATTTGTTATCTACATCTCCAGACAGTAAATTATTCTATTTTTTTCTTCGAAATCACATACGCTTAGCCTTCCACCTCAAATTTTTAGCAATAAAAAGCCCAATGCTCAAGTCAAGAGTTCAGTCGGACAGTCAGTATAACTCAGTCGGTATAACACGGTCAGTGTGCCTCAGTTGGACAGTCAGTATAACTAAGTCAGTAAAACTCGGTTCAATTCAATAACAAGTAAATCAGTAAATCTAGTTAGTTTCAATCTCTCTTCGAAGTATAACTTTTTCCAGTTCAAAAATGGCACCGCAACGAGTCATCCTTATTTCTTGTGGCAGTTACAATCCTCCAACAAATATGCATTTACGTATGTTTGGTGAGTAACTTCATATTTATTTATTATTATTGTTAAAAAAATTAAATATAAATTTTAATGTCCTGACAATACAGTTATCATTTAAATCCTATTTCAAATATCAAGAAACATTTTATATGAGTTAAAATAATTTATACTACTATTTTGTGAAATTTCTCTCGATTTGTAATTTTATTTTTTTTATTTTTCATATTTCGAGTTCTCTAATTCTAAAGTTGCAAGTTCTCATATACTTATAATTCATATCTAATTAAGAATCAAGATAAAAAATATTACTATTTCACAATTAAAATTTTGAAATCATTTTCTGATTTTCAGAAAAAACTTTATTTTCTCTGTACTCGAATTTCTACAGTTCCATGAAAAATCTTTTTGAATTGGTCAAAAATTTTCAATCCTTAAGTTGTTCACTAATAGATATTACAATAAATTTTCCAGTTAAAAACATTGAGTCCTTTTTAATTTGCATGTGTTAATTTTTTTTAATTAGACTCTTTTTCTTCAAAATCATTAACTGTACTCAAATTTCTACTCTGTAATAAAAAATCTTTATTTGTCGGAAATTTCAATCCCAAGTTTGTTCAGTAATAGATACTAGATTGAATTTTGTAGTTCAGAACTGTAATTTTTTTTTATAATTTCAGTATGTGTGTTTATAATTATTTTGGCTCATTCTCAAATGATCATTTATTTTATTTGAATTTTTACTGCTTTTTAAAAAAAAATCTTTATTACTTGGAAACCACAATCTGTAAGTTGTTAGTAATAAATATTACGTTACATTTTTTTGGTTAAAAACAGAAAGTTTCTTCTAAATTAAATTATTTATATTCTAGCTCTTTTTTTGTAAACGAGCATTAATTTTTATTCGAATTTCTACTGTTCGACAAAAAATCTTTCTTTGTCAAAAATTTCGATCCTAAAGTTGTCTAGATATTGCATTCAATTTTTCAATTCAAAATTGTGATCTCTTTTTTATTTCAGTATGTAAATTTTTTATTATTTTGACTTATTTTCTCTAAATGAACACTAATTTTACTCGAATTTCTATGATTTAATAGGAAATCTCCGTTTATTAATATATATATTTCATTGAATTTTTCATTTCAATGTGTACATTTTTCATTATTTTGACTCATTTTCCCCAAATGGTCGATAATTTTACTCGACTTTCTACTGTTCAATAAAAAATCTTTGTTTGTCAAAAATTGCAATTCTGAAGTTATTCCTTATTAGAATTAATAGAATTTGTTGGTTCAAAACAGTAAGTCCTTTTCAATTTCAGTATGCATATTTTGTGTAACTTTGACTAATTTTCTGCAAATGATTATTAATTGTACCCGCATGTATACTGTTTCACAACAAATTTTCATTTGTCGAAAATAGCAATCCCAAAGTTATTTTTTTTTTTATTATTAATATTTCAGTTTGTACATTTTTTATTATTTTGACTCATTTTTTACAAAAGATCATCATTTATACTTGAATTTCTACTGTTTAATAAAAAATCTTGTTCTTTCGGAAATTGCAATCCTAAAGTTGTTCGTTAAAAGATAATAATACATTAAATTTTTTTATTTGTAATAGTAATTTTTTTTTCACTATGTACATTTTAATTATCTTACCTCATTTTCTTAAAATAGTTATTATTATAATCTGTATTATTTTCAGAGCATTATATACACACGGATCTCAGTGTGAATAAATGATAATCTAGAATATAAAAATATATAAGATACAAAATATAACAGACTTTTTTGAGGAATTCAACAAATATACGTTTCTAATGAATTTTGGATTTTTATTGTTTTGCAGAGCTAGCCCGTGATCACCTACACAGAATGGGAACACACAAAGTCATTGGCGGTGTGATATCGCCAGTTCACGACTCATATTTCCGTAAAGAACTCATCCTCGCGAGTTCCAGTCACAGGTGCGAAATGCTGAAGCTGGCCTTGCAGAGCAGTGACTGGATTCGCCTCAGCACGTGGGAGGTCAGGCAAAACTCGTGGACGAAAACCAGGGCGACCCTCCAACACCACCAAAACTTGCTGAATTCGGTTCTCCAAAACGCCAACCTCGAGGAAAATTTTCGGGACAACAAAGATATGGAATGGATTCCGGCCAATATCGAAAAGGATCCCGATTCTGGACCCATTCAAATCAAGCTTCTCTGCGGTGCCGATCTTTTGGAGAGTTTCGCCGTGCCTAATTTGTGGATGGAGGAAGATGTAATTGGAGATTGAAAAAATATAATTATTTTTTGGAGGTCATGCGGTTAGAAATACATTCAAAAATATTTTGCCAAAATACTCTTCGGATTCACTAAAAATGAGTGAATCCGAAACTAATTTATTTTAGAAATAATATGTTGAAATCGATGAACCATTTTTTTTTAACATTGTACATTATTCAAACTCGTTTGAAGTTACTTGGAAATCGGTAAGGAAAAATTTTGACTGAACTTATCATTTTGATTTTCAGATAAATGAAATAGTAGGACAACATGGATTAGTCGTTATCACAAGGGAAGGCTCGGAGCCACATAAATTCATTTCTGACTCTGACATTCTCTACAAATATATTGTAAGTATTAGAAACTTGGCGTATGAAGATATTTTTGTGATTGGAGTATAATATATCGTTGATTTATTACAGAACAATATATTTATCATCACGGAATGGATCACAAATGAAATAAGTTCAAGCAAAGTAAGGAGAGCTCTTAAAAGGGGCGAGAGTATAAAATATTTGACGCCTGACCTAGTGATCGATTACATCTACAGACATGAATTGTACGATGCAAGAAATGATTCGCAATTGTGAGTATGAAAATTCGTTATATAGACAATAATAATTTTTGTAGAAAAAAAGAAACTTTTGCAAAGAAATGAATAATTATTTTTATTTAAAAACATGGGATATGTTTGTAAGTAGATAAAGATGTGTGCAGAAAAAAAGGGTGTTTGAGAAATTCGAACGAATTTTCAAATGGAAAAGATGCACTTCTGTTTTGCAATGACGAAAATGGAATTTCACATACTTCCAAGTTTACAAAAATTTGTACTTGAAACGGAACAATTCAATTAGTTTTTTTCACTGCACTTATTAGAATATAATGATCTTAAACTAACATCAGTGATCTGAAAACCAAGAAATTTTCAATTACATTAATGAAATATGTAAATAAAAAATTACGAAAATGGAAAAAGTGCCATTTTGGATTCTCAAAGTTGAATAATTTAAAAACTCAAAAATTTTTAAAAGTTGTTAAATCCTTACTCTTGAAAATATATTGTCGAAGAATAAAGATTCAAGATTCTTACAGGAATATACTTTTTATAATAAACCTCTAAGAAATTTTTATCTGCTTATTCTTCTGATATAATCCTTTAAAAAAAGTAAATAAAAAATTTATTCATGAATGCAAATAAAATTTTGCATATTTTCAAATTTACAAGATTACAAAATTCAAGGGAACAATTAAATTAGTTTTATATAAATTAGAGAAGTAAAACGAAATCCAGAATTATATTTGTGATTAAAATAACGAATAACGTGTAACCTAGCGACCTGAAAATCACGAAAATCAAATCGTGTGATTAAAATTTGCAAACAAAAAATGAGAAAAATGTAAGAAGTGTAAATTCGAATTCAAGAAGTTGAATAACTTGAAAATTCAAAAATTGTTAGAAATCGTGAAATATGTCTTTTAAAACCTAATTATCGAAGAATAAAGATTCCAAATTCCTTAAGAAAATATTTTTTCTCTAATTTTATAATAAAACTCTCCCAAAATTTTTATCTGTCTATGCCTTTGATGCAATTGTTTTGCAAAAGTTAAAAAATTTATAAATTAATGCAAATAAAATTTTTCGTGCTCAAATTTACTATAATAAGTCTAATGCAAAAAATTAATTTTATATTATTTTCAACGTAAAGTGAGCCTCAGAATTTCTTATTTCGTTAAAATAACAATAACTCAGTAACCCAGTGACTTGAAAATTATGAAATTCAAAAATACTCAGAATATTATTAAAGAGTTGAAAAATACAGAATTTTTAATTTCATTGAATCGAAAAAAACAATATGCAACTTAATGACCTGAAAATTACGAAAATCGAATTGCATGATTACAATATTTAAATGAATAATTAAAAAAGGTGAAATATGCGACTCTGAACTTAAGGTCGTCGAAGATTTAAAACTTTGAAATCCTGAAAAATATATATTTTTCTCATAAGCCCCTTCCCCTCGCCCAAATAAAAAATTTTTTTAATTTCTCACGCTCTTGATACAATTCTTTTGAAAAATTGATAAATGGTGCAAATTAAATTTTACATATTTTAAAATTTACTGAAGATGCAGTTTGGATGAAACAATTTAATTAGTTTTATGTCAATTATGAAAGTGAAAGGCAATTTAGAATTATTTATTTCATTAAAACAACAAATATTTTTCTGTAACTCAGTGATCTGGAAATAACGAAATTCAAAAAATTAAAATTTTTAATTTATAATTTTTTATTTCATTAATTTAGAAATGACAATAATTTACTATATAGTGACTTAAAAATCACGAAACTCGAATTGCATGATTAAAAGATTAGAATAAAAAATTACGAAAAAAAATTGAAAATTGAAGAATTTCTAGAAATTGGAAAATCTCACTCTTAAAACCGGATCGTTTAAGTAGAAGATTCGAAATTCTTAAATAAAATACATTTTTCTAATTACCCCCTCTCTAAATTTGTCAATCTTTTTATGACATTGCCTTTGATAAAGAGCATGTTAAAAAAAGTTTTTTTCCTTGTAAATAGTTGCTTTAGACAAGTTACTACCAACAAACTCAATTATTATATTGGAAAAACAAAAGGTTTTCTGGTTTATTCAACTCTCCCGATTTCTAAACGAACTGCGAATAATTCTCTTTTGTAATGAATAACATCACCTTTTTTACTTTTTCGCATTGTACATTATGCACTTTAAGTTTATTGTGAATGTCGCCTTGTACAACCTTTGAAAATTCGTTCAACTCACACCCTCGACTAAACCTTTGGAAATCATTAAAACAAGTCTGTTTCTTCCACATTTTTCAGACGACCAAACTAATACACGAAAATTACCTCTGTTTCCATGCTGCTGACGTTCTTCGAACACTCAAGTAAGTTGAAAGTTTTTACTGACAATGCTAATCATCATCTAAACACCGCACCCTCCTTCGAGAATTCACTTTTGACCCCATCCCCAAGCGATTTTCTCATTCAAGCCCCCTTAGATACGATTTCTACCGACGTATCGAATTCGGTTCTTAAGAAAAACCTCGAAAACTCGAGATACGCGACCCCCAAACGCAGTCTGAGCGAAAACGATCGTTCCCAAAATAAGATAATCCGCGGGCCCGGCAACGGGAATCAAATACCCTCGAGTTCGAAAGACGCGTGCGACTCGGCGAAGGAAAGCGATTCCCAAATTTCCGAACAAATCGGCTCCAAAGAAAGTTTCGTCCTCAAGACTGAATCCAGCAGAAGCGCGGAAAACAAGGTTCCTACGAAAAAAAAGTACGTCTGCATCTGCGACAGCCAAATGAGCTTGTATTCCAGCACGGAAAATTTCCTCAACAAAAACGACGTGAAAATCGACGTCTCCAGCGACACGAACGCGCAAATATCCACAACTTCCAACGCTGAAAAGGATTCCTCCAGATCCAACGAAACCATGAGAGACGTGAAAACCGAAGGTGAAACTCACGAGGAGGACTCGACGAAGCAAGACGTGAGTTTGGAAATCGATGGCAAGTATTCCCGGTCTTTGGTCAACTCCAGGAAGTCTTCTTCCAAAACCCAAGAACCGTGGCAGGAGTACAAGAGAAGGTCCAGCAGAGCCCGCAGAAAAGAAATCGAGTCCAAAAGAAGCAGTTCCGAAAGTTTCCCGTCCAGGTACAAAAAGTACCTCGACGACGACGAGGATGCTTCGCCGATCATCAGATCCAGCATCGCGAAGAAGCCCTTGAGGAAAGTCCCTTCCATGGACGAATCCAAACAATGCCAAAGTATCTTCCTCCAAAGTAGCTTGGACTTCATCAACATCGACGTTCCCAAAGATCGTATCAGTGACTTGAAGATCACGACTTCCAAAAAGTCCAAGAGCTTCGAGTCCATCAAACCCGGAAGCGCGAAATTGTCACTTCCGAAAACCGACATCACCCAAAGTGTCTCGGCTACTTTCAAATCTTCAGGGCTCGTGACGACCAACGACTTCGACATGCCAACAGAAGAATTTTGCTCCGTTTGTTATTTACCGAACGATCCTTCGTCGGGGGAAATTTTGTACACCTTGAGGTCGAATTGCAGTTCTCCAGCTGACGACGATTCCACCAAATGCGACATTTGCAGTTCCTGGAATTTTCAGGGTGATGCTGAAGTCTTGGAAGTAAACGAAACTTTGGAGAATCCGTTCGAGACTTGCGAAATTTGCGGGGAACCAGCGGCGGGGTTCGAGGAAAGTTCCGCGACCTTGGACAAGGCCACGGAACTTTTGCCATTGAATGTGGATGATGAGGTTGGGGAAGGTCCCGTGACCTTGGGGAAGGTTGAAGGGGATGAGGACAGCTTTGAGATCGAGAATTGTGGGTCGAAGGCGGAGGAAGGTTCGACGGGGAAAAGTGAGAGAGATGTTGTCAGGAAGGGATCGATCATGAAGAGAACCAGTGACGGAGATGGAAGACTTTACGCTTCGGTGGACAGCTTGCAGTTTTCCAAGTTGTCTTTCAGGATGTCTGGGGATAAGTTGGTCAAGTTCAAGGACACGAAGCATATGACCTCTGCGGATAATATTCGGGCTGCTAGAGGTGGGTCTTTTCGGAGGTCGGTGGATAATATTGGGAGGTGCGATTCAAGTGGGGATAATTTGGATTCGCTTGTGGAGAATTATGATAAGGAGAATGAGGAGATGGAGAACGTAGCGAAGAAGAGGGTCATGGATAGCGAGACCATCGAGTCGATTCTTACGAAACATGGGATCAAGATCATCAGTGGGAAAGAGACTGTTTTGTAAGGGGTTTTTTTGGGGGTGGGAGAATTTTTGGGATTTTGAAGAGACAATAAGGAATTGGTGAAGAGGATTGGTTGTAGGGTCGCCACTGGTCAAGGGATGTTAGGGTCTGTGGGAAATATGCTTTTGGGTGTGGGAAAAGAAAAATATCGACGTTAGTTTATTTGATGTACTGGAATCATCTGCTATTTGATATGGATATTAGAAAACAGGTTGTTTATGGATGCTTTTCTTGTTTTTTAGTAGGCATTTGATTTGAAGGATTTTCATGGATTTCTGGAGAGATTGATCCTGCAGGATTCAAAGTTTGAAAATTTTTTTTAAAGCATAGATTTTCGACAGATTGTATTTGCCTGGATTTTTGGTGTTCTTGAATTTTTTTCGCGTTTATTAGTATTTGTTGGTATTTATAGTATTTTAAAAGATTGTTATAAGGAATTCCAGAATTTAGTCCACTGGAATCTGGGAATTTTTTGATTTTTCGTCTTTGAATGGATTTTTCAGAAAATAGTATCTTGATAGATTTATAATTCTTTTAGGATGTTCCATATTTCTTTTATATATTCATTATTTAAAGTATTTTTCTTTTAATTTTCTTGTAAATCGTTAATATTTCTGGAACTTGATACTTTGTTTGTTGAAATTTCGAAGATTTTGAGTATTTCATATATTTTTACTATTTTCATACTTGTTGGTATTTATGAAATGTTTTAGGATTTTCTTGTTTTGCTTAAGATGTCTCTTTAGATCTCAAGACTGCAATTTACAATAATTTGAAGTCTAAAATATTTCAATAAATTGAGATAAAGTTTTCGAAAAACATAATAGTAACAGTTTGAAATATTTTCAAAATTTTATTAATTTCTACGAAGATTTCTAAAATTAAATGCTCTAGAAATTAAAGTTTTATTGATATCCTGAGTTTTTATAGATTTTCAAAAAAGTTAAATCAGCATTTATGAGAATCTTTTTTATTTCTAATATTTTTAGTATTTTTTGAAGGTGTCCTATAGATTTCTAAAATGTGGTTACCTAGAATTCAAAGTTTTAAGTATTTCATTCATTTCGATAAACTTTATAGAAAACATAATTATGTTAAAAAAACATTCAGTATTTTACGTATTTTTTAAGTACTGAAAAGACTTTCTGATATTTCAATATATTTTTTTATTGATTTCTAAATCTCGATGCTCTAAGAATCAAAGTTTCGATTTACAGATTTTTCATAGATTTTGGAAAAAATTCAATTTGAATTTGTTAGTATCTAAAAAAATTCCAGTATTTTTATTATTTTTTGTTGTTTTTTCTGTTAATCGAGTTTTATAAGATTTTCTTGAAGATTTGGAGGTTTTACGTATTTATGAAGATTTTCAGTAAAATTTCTAAAATAATTTTTTCTATTTCTAGGACTCGTATGGATATAAAGAAAAGAAATTTTAATCAGAATTCATAAGTATCTTCCTAATTTATATAATTTTCATTGTTTTTTTTTTTTTTTTTTTTTTTTTTTTTTTTTTTTTTTTGTATTTTCATAATTACGTTAAACGAGGAGTTAGAGAATTTCAGTATTTTATAGAATTCTTCAATTTTATGCTCTAGAATCTTAAGTTTCCTGAATTTCGAGAATATTTTTAAATCGTTTTAATATTCAAAATTATATTCATTTTATAAGAAAAAAGTAATTTTTTGAAAGTTAAGAATTTTTCTAAAGGAGAATGAAATTGGTGTTGAAATCACTGACATTAATGCTGAATGTTTTAGTAAAATTCAAAAATACATAAATCAAAACCAAAATTTTTTTTTACCTAAAAAGCTTGCGATATCATTTTTTTTTTTACAGAGGAATTTTTGGGATTGGAAAATTTTCAAATATGTAGATTTGGAAAACTTTCAAATTTTTTAACAGGATTTTTAAATCCTCCTGAATAACGAGATTAGAGTAAAAACAAATTATTCCAATATCTTTTTGATTACCATGATTAATTAGGAAAAATAGTGGCGACCCTGAGTTGACCGGAAAATTTTGGAGAGTAATGAAATTGCGTGATTGCTCATGAATTTTATGCAAAATTTGCGGGAACTGACGGATTTGCAATCAGGGAATTGAGCTTCAAACGCGGTAGTACTTTGTCGGAATTTTTGCAGTCCTAGCTGGACTTTTTTGAAATGAAGAGAAAATTTTGAACGGAATTGATTCAGTTGGAGATGGATCAAAAATGCATGTATGCTTAAAAAATATTCATATTTTGTAGAGTTCGACATCTTTGAGTGTCAGAAAAAATTACGTTAGATTTCAATGAATGATAATTACTTAATTAGTAATACAAAAGTGAAATTACGAATGTAAAGTAAAAATTCTGTAAAAAGATGAACACTCATTTTTGGAAATTAGATGTTTTGAAAACAAATTTTATCAGACACTCAAAGACACCTGTTATTATAATTTTTACATATTTTTTAATTAAGTACGAAGTTATATACTGATTTTAAATTTATTGTCAAAAATCAATCGTGTTAATTAGTGGGCTTCCCTGATTTTTTTAATAAGATTTTTAAAACAGAAGCAGAGCTTAAAAGTGTTATCCACTGTACTCGAGAAAAATTTCAGTCATTTCTGCATTCGATGATGTAATGAATAAATTACTAAGTAGCAAAAAAATTGGACATATTAAATCAGAAAGAAATATTTAACTTAAATTTAAATATAAGAAATTATTTCAAATACTCATAACTTTGAGCTTGATAATTTCAAACCTCATGCAAATCCATAAACTGTGAGCTTCAACTTTTTCTAATGCCTATTTTTTTAAGGGCAATTTTGAATAAAAACTCATGATCTCTATTTTCTGTAGCATATGTCACTTTCGTGAATTCAAAAAAAAAAGTTGACATTTAAATATTGAACTGTATTATTGAAATTATTCTAAATTTTCGTTTTCATAATCGAATAAAATCGCAAATTATTTTTAATTCAAATAAATTAAAATAAGAATAAAACTCGAATCATTTTGGTACAAGATGACTCATTGAAAATAAGAAAAAAATACTGTTTATCAATGATGAAGTGAAATTGTTCGATATTTTAATCTAATCGTTGGAGAACGAAGAGTTTTTATATTCAAATGGAAAAAAATCAAAGATGTTTCAATTCAAAATTTGAGAATCGAAAATGTACAGTAGTTCTTTTTTGTTTTTGAATTTTTATACAATGGTCAATAATTTCCAAAACGGTTCTACATACGATTTTTCCGAAAATTCATTAGTGCCAAAAAACGTGCTTCCAATCCCGTCAATATATTTGTAAGAATATTCCATAGGAAATGGTAAATCACGTTTCCAATAGTTAAATAGCTTGTAAAACTAATAAAAAGCTGTTACTACCTTCTGAATTCTATTTTATAACGCCTGTTACAAATATCATACGAGTACTTTCAATTGTACATAATGTAAATGCAGATCCATCAATTAATCTTCCACTTACACATTACATTATTATTAATAATATCAAAATATTCAACAACGCTACAGGACATTATTATCACGTTTATTTACATCCCAAAAATCAGAAATGCAGAAATGATCGAAATTTTCACAATTTACAATAAACTCGGACGGAAAATATTATATTTGTAAAGAATCGTGCCAAATGCACTAATATACAGCAAATATGTAATACAAAAGTTTAGAGAACAGTTGCTAAATCGATTTTGTGGCCAAGAAAAAAAATCATGTATTTATTCGTGAATTCAAGTGACAATCGAAACGTCAATACGTACACACTTCTACAAAACTATAGAGCTGAAATTTCTTTTTATTCCAAAATTCGACGAGAAGTGCTTGGATTATGGGAAAATGTTGAAATATTATGGCCAGGCTTTATATATTCTTATCGAGACGAACTTTGGAATAAGAAAGTTGGCGGATATATTAACTGTTATGCGGTATGAAAAATAAAAAGAACCGACACATCGATATCATAAGAAACGACGTGAAAAGAACTGTTAATAATTATAAGACACTAGGGAAATTGATTTTCTTCCTATGATTAGACCGAATTCTATTTTCAAATGCGTTTGTTGAAATTTTGACGCGCCCTTTTTTAACCATAAGCGAAAAGTCTACCTTGCCATAATTTCGGAACTTTTATGGTTTGAAAATCGAAGTAGCTGTTTGTAGTTTTTATATGCATTTTTAGTCGATGTTGAATGTGCGTACAGGTTAAGATAAGGATTTAGAGATTTTTATGGGTTTTTCTGATGATGTGTACAGGTTACATTTTTTATTATCGAAACTGAGGAAATTTGTTATTCTCGTACTTATCTGCATGAGTAATTTTTGCATGAGTAATTTTTGTATGGGCAGTGGTTGAGATTTAAATGTTTTGTTTCGGGGATGTGCGCAGGAAAAATTTTCAAGGGGGGTTTTTGAGGAAGGTAAAATTATGAGCTGTTTTTTTAAAGAATTTAACGAATCTGTTCATGGTTATTGAAGAAATGAGTAATTTTCCTATTTTTAATAAGAAAAAAAGTACATTTATTTTTAAGGAAATAAACGACTTTTCTGGTATATTTTGATTAATTTAGTAAATTAACATTAATTAAGAATATAAAGTTTTTTGATCGAATTCGAATTTGAACGTCTTGTGATTTTTGAGTTTTATAATTCTAACCTTTTCTTTCAGACTTCAAAATTTAATTTTTTTTGTCTTTAGATTATCAGAAAAGATGAAAAATTCAATTTTTCTAGTTTCCACAGTCTAAAAGTTTCTGATAGTACGAATATTCTAATTGTTCAATCTTAAGATTCAAAGTTTTTAGAATTTTTAAAATTTATTTTTATCATCGAATAGAATTGTATTCAATTTTTCAAAATAGAAATACAATTCAATCGAATATGTTTTAACCATTGATTAGAGTTAAATTTTTTATCAAATTTTTATTGGACAAATTTTTTTAAAAATTGGAAATCCAAATATAAAAGTCTTTTGATTCTCAGATTCTGGGATTCCAATATTTGCTTTCATATATATATATATATCTACTCTTTACAAATATTTCGATCTTGAAATTATATTTTGTTTGGTTTTTGTTATCACTGGTTTGTCAATAACAGTATTTTTTTATCCAAAAAGCTAATTTTTTCTAGTTTCAAACGTTTCAAATTTTTTGGTCGGTATTACGAACTTTTTAATTGTTCAATTTTAAATTGACTAAGATTCATATCTGAAATTTTTACAATTTTTGAATTCAAGAGTTTCACGTTTTTATTTTTATCATGATCTGTTATTTAAATGTATAAATTCGAACTCCAGATTTTCTAAAATTGTGTGTTGCTGATGAATTATAAAAACTTTGTTTTTGTTTTTTCACTAAAATTTGAAACTAGAAGTTTTCTTTTTCTTTTTCCAAGTTCTCATGGAATTCCTAATTTTATGTAATTTAGAACAATTAAAAAGGAATTATTTATGTTTAAAAATAGTGTTTTTCTAGTCGAAATTTTTTTAATACATACAAAATGACAATTTCCAAGTTTATTAAATATTCAATCATGATTTTAAGTTCTGACGTTCTAGGGATACTTTTTTTTAACCAAGTATATTCTTATCTGTAAAAATTTTAACTTTGACATCACAGTTTTTCTATAAAACAACTTAAATTTCACGGTTTCTATTATTTATTCATTTATTCCTTAAAATATGCAGATTCCTTGAATTTCTATCGATTTGAATTTTTACCTTTCAGTGTCAATTTTCATGTATTCAATGTTTTACTCAAATTTCATTTTCTTTCATTCTCTGAAAATGATCAATAAAGAAAAAATCAAAATCTTCATTTTTCAAATTCTGCAAAATATGCATCTTTGCATATTTTCACATATTTTTATTCAATCTGTTTACTATGCAAATGAAGTTCCAAACTTTTGAAATTTAACGAAACATGAGAAAAAACAAATATTTATTCATAAAAATTTTCCTGTTGCTTTTAAGAATATTTCGTTTGAAACAACAAACTTTATGCTCACTTACAAAATATTTAACTCAATCTGCCCATGAGGAAAATTAAAAACCATTTAATTTCTCTTTTCGTTTAATTTTAAAAGTTTGGAACTTCAGGTACATCTTTTTACTCAAATTTTGAACGAATTCGTTTTCATTTTTATACATTTTCGAACCCTCAAAACCCCTCTTTGCGCACGCACCTGGGTAATTTGCATGAAAATAAGTATCAAAAGTTTTCGGAGCAACGAAAATCTACACTTGATAGTTGAATGCGATATTTTGTTCCATGATCAATTCGTTAACTTGTCAATTAGAAGTGTGATTCTTATTTATAAAATTTAGTACCACCCTGGCGATACTAGAATTTAAATAAATAAATGAAATCAGTAGAAATTTTTCTAATCCATCGAACCTTATGCCTTAAGTTAAAGCTTTTTCGAAAATGCACAATTTTTTATCATGAGAAAAACATCGCGAAAATAGAAAGCTGTTTTGAAAGATATTCCACTTATTCGTTATAAAAAATAAATAAATATAATAAAACGTTATTTTTTATGATGTTACGATAATAATTTAATTATTTAAGAGAAACTTCAGGAGATATTATTGTTCTAGTTATAAGATTCTTTAATAAAAAATTTTCTTATTCATTTATTCTTCAAGAAGATCGTCAGGATGGTAAAAATCTTGCCAAAATAGAATAGTTTGAAAAAAAGCTCGTCCTGCATTCATACGTTCCCAAGCTCCTTCCTTCATTTTCCATGCATCGCGTTATTCTGATGAGCATGTGGTACGTGTTTTTCAGGGTACAACAAATTCTGCATGCCTACTGTAAAACAGGTTATTGGCGGTCCAGTTGCTGCACGTCACACTCGACTTTCCGCCAAAGTTTGTCGCGATTCGACAAGCGAAAAAAAATCGAATCGGGGCGATAAAAGTGCGACAAACAGCAACGTGCATGCCAAAAATGAAAAATATTTTCATAAAGACGATGTCGCCAAATTTGCATCCAAGTACAATTTGCGATCGCGTTGCGTTGAGTCCTTCGATTTGGCCTTGAAAATTCGAATCAACTGAAAACGCACGTTCTTCCATTTTCAGAAAGTGCCCAGATGTCCCGTTTTTTTAAAGATCTTGATACTTTTTTTTAGTGGAAAAAGTAAATTTGGTTTTCAAAATTAGGGGAGAAATGTGTTTTGATTGTTTTAACTCTGAAAAAAGTGATATAACACGTAGTAACATCGTGGTAACATTGTGGTAACATCATCCAACTACATGTTGTGACATTTTTCGCTATTTTTAGTTTAGAGTATTTTAATTTCTTTTTGAAAGAGTGTAATTTTTACACAAAATCATTATCTTATCCAAGAAATGATTACTGTACGAAAAAATTTTAATGTGCAGTTGGATGAGGATGTTACTGCGATGTTACGACAATGTTATTACACGTATTGGCATTATTTTCCTGTAACTTCTTTTGCTAGAGACGTAGATGAATAAAATAAAATTAATCATTTTTAGATTGGTGCTGAGGAATCCGTGAAAATGGTAAAAAAGAACTTCTCCACTTGAATTTATTCCAAAAAAATTTCGTCCCATTCCCTCACTCAGACATCTGGTCACTTTATAAATAAACTTTTTTTTTATCAATACAATCACTGTGATTTCTATTTTAAATAATATCAATTAGTTACGAAAAATAAGGTCGTATTTATTGATTATTTATCGTAAACGCAAACCACAAATATTTTGTTGAGTAATAGTAAAATACGAAGTAATGAAATAAAGTAAATGTAATTGCAGTAAAAGGATAGAAATAAAAAATGGATATATAAATAGAATAGTAATCTCTGTAAAAGAAAAATTAAACGTGGAACGTGAATAGAAAAATAAAAATGGCATATTTAATATTGTATTATGCGAAGCGTGCATAAATGTTGGAAAAAATTTTTATTGTGACTCTTCGGAGTGCTGAATTTGTGATGTTGGATAATCGTCGTTATAATCAATTATTTAGTTTTTAAACAAATAAAAGAATGTATCATTCCATTATATTTTGTTATACTTTTGTTTGGTCTTAATTGAAATAAAAAAATTCTGAAAACGTGAGACTGCGGCTTTGTTTTTCACCTTGGGTTTGATAGTAAATAGGTTTTATGAAAAAACATTTTATTTACAAAATCGATATTTTACAACGTCGAGTGCTTAAACTACTTACACTTACTTGATTGTGTTAAGTATTTTGTACTGATTTTCGGAGACACAGTGTTGTAATTTTTTTACCATTTCCATTTGGTGAAATTGAAAAAGTTGAAGAAAATTATGCGAATGACTGAATTTCCTACGCTCCAGTAGCAAATATTTTTATCAAATATATTACAAGGAATCTTTGGTTTTTCATTCGTCGTGTCGTTTCAGTAAATAATTGTTTCTTTTTGAATGTTTTTATTTAAATACTGTTTTTCATCAATTTATCAGAAAATTTGTCTAAATCAAAGACTTTTTATACGTTTCTCTCGTGATTCACGAAATTATGTGTATCCAACATATTTTCCTTTTTCATATGATTAATTAATATTTTGAATATATTACATATCCCAAAAATGGATCTCTTTTGATCTTTATGTACACGTTTTTTCCTTGTGATTTTTGTTACCTAAGAAACTTTATTTGGATCGATATTTCAATCCAAGAAAACACATGAATAAAAGTCCAGCTGACCAGGCCAAGAGCACGAGAAAACCACTGTAAACTTGGGGGTCGCTTATGGGATTTCCTTTATCGAACATTGTTCGCAAGGAAATTCCTGGGATTGTTGTTGGCATCAAGTAGCCAACCCATCTCAAGGGCTGTGGTATTCCTTCCATTGGCCATAGAAATCCTACCAAAATTAGAATAAATTTATAAGTTCAAAGTGTATAAACGAATTTTTTCAGTAGTATGCTCTGAAAATTATGTAGCTATCTCAAAAGAAATAGAAAATTACGTTATTATTTATTTATGACTATATAAATTATTTATATATGAAAAAATAGTGTTTTTTTTTGAGGTGCATAATGACATTGAGGAATTTGGGACCTGTGAAAAAAATATTACTATATTAGGCCTTGATCAGTAGAAAAATTTGTAGATATCTGATAGTATTTTAAATAAAATCGTAATATCAATGTTATCGAAGTACTATTAGATGAATAAAATATTTAAATGCAGTTTGGATATTGATTTCGTATTTAGAATAAAAAATTAGAATTATTTGTACACGGTGAATTTAAATTATAGAACTTCAGAAAAAGAAAATTTTGTAGCTTTTTGTTTTCTTTGAATATTATATACTATTTCAATATTATGTAAAATAAAAAATTGTATGCAAAATAAAATTAAGAAATTTGGGACTTGTGAGAAATACCTATGATATTGGGCCCTGATCAGTAGAAAAATTCATAAAAAAGAGTATTTTTAATGAAATCGTAATATGAAATGTAATTAAAAAACTTTCGGATAGCTAAATTTTCGAAATGCAGTTCGAATATTGATCTCGTATTTGTATAAAAAAATTAGAATTCTTTGAATGCAAAACTTCTAAAAAGCATTACTTTTAGAAAATTTCCTACATTTGTAACTTTTTATTTTTTTTATACTTATATATTTTTAATATTTAAACTAGAATAACTGTGTTTTTCAAGAGGCATAAAAAAAAATTCATAAATTCAAGACTTGTAACAAAAATCCGATGATATTGGACTTTAATTATTAGGAAAATTTATGGACAAGAGTATTTTTAATGAAATCGTAATATGAATGTAATAAAAATACTATTAGACAAATAATTATAGAAATGCAGTTTGGATATGGATCTGATATATATAGAAAAAAATTATAATTGTTTTAATTCAAAAAATTTAAATTATATTACTTTTTTGGGTTTTCGAAATTCATAACTTTCAAATTTCTTCGAAACTATATATTATTTATACAACTATAAAATAGAAAATCGAGTTTTATTTCAGGATGGATAGTGATATTCATAAATTTAAAACTTGTAAGAAAAATTTTATAACATTAGACTCTAATTAGTAAGAAAATTTGTGAGGAAGAGTATTTTTACTAAAATCCTAATATCAATGAAATAAAAATACTTTTGGATAATTTAATTTTCGAAATGTCGTTTGGATATTAATCTCTTATACATGGAAAAAATATTAAAATTGGTTTAAACAACAAATCTAAATATTCTCATTATTTAAAAAATTACGAATTCGGTAACTGGATTTTCTTTGGACCTATTTTATTAAAGATGAAATTTGCATAAATTCACGATTGATCCTTCCAAAAATGAGTGATCTCATTTTTGTTAAGTATTTGAAAAACTCGAGTTTTTAGACTTATTGTTTATTTTTCTTCTGTTTTAAAATTTTGCAAAGCCTTAAAAACTTGATAAACATGAAAATTTTCATATCACAACTTCTTCAATATTTTATTTACAAATTTACAAATTTTCTGTTGCCATTCAAAGTTCTCAGCTTGCCTGAAAATTGAAAAAATTGACAATTTAATCTGAAGAATTAAATCGCAATATAAAATAACTAAATTCTTTGAATTTGTTTGAAATTTCTGAGTTTGTAATTAATTTTTACCTTCAAGTTACAGCAATTTTTTTTCACGAAGAGAAAACGAAAAATACACATGATACTAAAATATATTTATAAGTATATGAAAAAATTGGTGTTGTTTTGTTTTTCAAATTTCAGAAATTTCTCATTTTTCAAATCTCATTGCCTCGCGCTAATTTTTTTTAATTTTATAAACCCCTTAAAAATCTGTCAAATTTCATATTTTATTTTTCAAATTCCCTCCCCCTCCCCCCCCCCCCCCCCCCCAAAAAAAAAATACTATCTAAACTTCTTGATTGCTAAATCTCAAATGTCAAGTAACATTGTAATAATAATCTTTATAGTTTGTTATTGCAAAATAATTCTGAGTTGGACTTTGCATACACACCATTTGATATTATTTCGTAATTTTGAAGTTTGATATCAAAAATCTCAATCTTTATGTAAATGCAAAATTATATTTATCCAATAATCTATGTGGCTATATCAATTACTCCAATAAAAGCAAATGTTTATCAAGGATAGAAAGTTGATCAGCTCGAGAGTTGAAAAAATCACCACAGGAAGAGTGAAAAGTTCAAATCGGAACATAATCGACTTTCACAAAGCAAATTGACCGAGCAAAAGAAAAAACAAAAAAATTTTTCCGGGTCCACAGTGTAATTATTTCTACATCATACTTCCTTTGAAACAAAATTCTCAGGAAAAGACAATCACGCGAAAATTTGTTGTAAATAACTGGAATGATAAAAGAAAAATGTAATACTCACCACAAAGTAAAATAAGTGGGTAAAAACTTCCTGTCACTATGAAATTTGCTACGGAATGCGAAGTGCACATCACTGAAATTAGAAACCCTGAAAATTGGAAATTATATAGTAGTTTTTTTGTGGAAGGAATAGGTTTGAGAAAATTATTGTTTATATTTACCGAAACAAAGACCGCAAAATCCCATTAGGAACACCAAAAGTACGGATGAAACAAGAGAGCCTACGATTATCATATCGAAGTACAGAATACTGACGAGCAGAGTGAGACTGACTTGTAAAAGAACAACGATCAGTTGTGAAATGACGTGACAGAGTAGGATTTGCCATGTGGTCACTCCTGAAAAAAAATTATTGTTGATATAGAAAATATTATTAAAGTTTTAAGCAAGAGTGACGCAGAAAAAATGTTGAATTCAATAGTAACATTTTTACCATTTTTATTTTGATATACATTGAATCATTATTATTTTAATTTGTACTATTCGTAATTTTCTTCCATACGATCATAAATCAAGTGTATGAAAAATAAGTGAAATTCGGCATATCAAATTTTGTTTTTATGAAGATTTTTGCACAATTGGGACAATGAAAATAATTTTTATTCTTGATCGTTGAAATTCCGAAACTTTTATCCTATTTTTACAAGTTTCATATTCAAAATACATTTGCTTTTAATTTTTCTGGCTGCAGATTCTAATAAATTTTGATAACATGAAAATGTTATAAGTATTCGAAAAGTATAATATAAGATAGTAGATATTTTAATGAATTTGATAAAACTACTAACCTTGAACAATACTTCTTTCCCAAATTCCCTCATGTCGATCGGTGATAATGATGGCAGTTGAAACCGAAGTAGCGAGGAAAAATATAGAACTAAATAAACAGCCAATGTAATTATTTATAAAAAGAAAAAAACATGTTTTTAGAAATTAAAACTCACGCCAAAATGAACGTTGGTGCCATGAAAGTTACCAAATTTGGGTCCAGGGAACCAGAAAGTGGTTTTTCAAACTGTAATTAACAATCACAGTGTATTTAAATTTATTACAACGAATAACAAAAATAATTTTAAGAATATTCATATTATTATTTACTTATTAAAATACCATAATATGAGAATAATAATAATATTTTTTCAACATTTAGATATGAAAAGTACCTATTATTTTTATAAATTATATTTTTATACAATAAAATCAATTATTTTTAATAGATTTATTTATTCAGTTATTAATCTTAGTGTATTTTAAAACTTACGTATACTGGTGATTCCGCGAGTTTCGGATTGATACCACAGTCAACCAAAAGTGTTCTGAGGACGAAGTCAAATTTTTCGAAAAGTTTTTTTTGAAAAAACAACCCTGTTTGCCTGTCTGAAAATGAAACGAATTTATCAGAAAATTTCTTTGCTTTAACAATGTGGAAGATATCTTTTATTAAAAACTCCAATTTTAATATTTTCTAAACACTTTTATATATTTACATGAATAAATTTTTGTGTAAGAATCTAGATGAAAAAATTAATTGTGTAACAAATAGAAAATGATTTTTTTTTCAAATTTTACTAATTTTGAAGCTGATAAAAACTTGAGCAAGGAAATAAAAATGAATTGAAACGTTTAAAAATTTGAAATACACGTGATGTATTTGAATTGACAATTCTATGAAATATTCTATAAAATATTACTATATTCGTGAAATTTGTAATAATCCATTAGAATTTCAAAAAACTGTTTAATGACTTTCCCAGCTTAAGGTATAAAAACAACTAAATTCTTCAAAATTTCAAAGATGCTCAAGAATTCTGAAGTATAATGAGGTTTTGAAAATTTCCAACCTTTTTTTAGGAAAACAAAACATGAATCGAAGTTTTTGAAATTTTTTAATACACCAGGATTTTTCGAACTATTTTTCACAACTATTCAAAAAAATGATTTCAATTACTTAATTATATTCGAAGTAACAACTAAAGGAACTTATTAAAATTTTGAAATATTCTGGAAAATTCAATTTTAGTTTGAAGATGTGCACTGAGAAAAAAATATAGTAATTATTACAATAATGTATAGTAAACGGGAATCACTCTGATATGTTGTACTTTTTGCTAGATAATATATATCAATTTTTGAAATAACATATTGTAAATATTCTCAAATGATATTGTAGTTATAGATATATTTTGTTGTAAAAACTCCTATACATATTTCGTGTTCCACTATATTTCTTGTATTTTTGCTATATCATATTGTAATTCCTATCAATCCAGATTATTGAAAATTCCATACAGTTTTTTCAGTATGCAGATTTGTATCGGTTCTTTTTGCAATATTTTTGTATACTTTCTAAGTTTCTAGTGCATCATATTGTTATATGATACAGTTTTCGAAAAAGCTGAATAAAAGTAATATAGTTCATTTTTTTGTCATGTATGGAAAAAATTACAGTTTGTATAGTAAAATTTGCATTTTAAGATTTAAAATTTTCCGAAATTATACAGTAAAAACTGACATACATATTGTAACTTGTACGTTAATAGCGGTTTTACTGTATAATATTGTAATAAGTAAAATAAATATTGCAGATTTTACAATACTACTGTAAAAACTACAATGATATTGAGAAAATTGCAATATTATTCTGGAAAGTACAATAATATTGTACTTTTTACAATATATACAGGAGAAAGTACAAGATTTTTTTCTCAGGGAAAAAAAATCTGGAAAATGTCTAAAATCATTAGAAATGTTTGTATATTTGTTTAAATAATGTCAAGAAATATTGAAAAAAATGAACAGAAATTTTCTGCAAATTCCTTTCTCATTCATTTGAATCATGAAAATCCTGAAAATAACTGGAATATTTCTACAAATACTGAAAATTTTCATTGATGCAAGGAGCCTAAAACTGCTCGAAATAAAAAATTTTGAAAGCTTTCAGAAATCGCTTTGATTTCATTTTGAGTTTATTTGCAAAATTCTTCGATTTTTTCATGATTGTTATATTTTTCTATATTATCCTAAAATAACGTACTTCCCATGTCTAAAGCTATTTCAATTTCACTAGCAAAAAGTTCTTCAGACGTCATTTCCATTGGATTGTCTCGTCGTTTCATCAAAGCCGAAGAAAAGTTTTTCGAAAAATGTACCAATCCGATAACTTCTCCTTGTGAAACATCGAATTTGACTTTTGAAGCGTCCGTGTAATATTCCTAAAAAGTTAAAAATATTGTTAAATATCTTCAAAAAAAATTTTTCAATTAGTTCATTAAATAGTTTTAAAATGGTTCAAGTTAAATAAAGAATCAATGATTCTGCAAGATTTTCGAATTCTTTGATTTTCAAAATAACTTCAAGTCGAAATATTGTATTTTTTGAAAGTTTATTCATAATTATTACAAACATGCAAAATATTTTAAAAGCTATGCAAAGTAACTTTTTTGATGCAATCAAAAAGACATCACAGAACTTACTTTTCCTATCAAAGACTCTTCTATATTCGACAAAAACCTACAACTTATGTCTTTGTATATACACGATTCATCATATGGATCGTACGAAATGGATCCTTGATACAAGCCATAATTGCAATGTCCTGCTTCATCATTTATAACACCCAAAGAAAATCCTTTTGGATCCCCCCCGATGGAATAAAAAAAAGCGAAAGATTGTACTACTGGGAACACGAAGGCGAACATTATTCCACTGAAACAAATAAATTCACACAAAAACAAGGTGTTACTTCACAAGTATAATAGAATTTTCCTTTTTTACTATATAAAGGTTGCAATTTTGAGGTTAGAAAATCCCTAATTCGCAAGGTACGAAAAAAATGTTCTGACATTATTGAAAACCTCTTATATTTTTTTTATTTACTCATAAAGAATAAATAAATATTTACCCAGGATGTCGCAAAAACTGGAACATGTTTTTGGTCATGAGAGCTTGAAAAATTTTCATTGCTATATTTCGTCGACCATTTGTGTGTCGTCGATCTTTTTCTTCGTGAAGAAGGCTCTGAAATTCGATCAAAAAAATTTTAAGACACTGATATTTTTATTTGTTTTAAAGGGTTTTATACTTATTTTCTGGAATGACTTAAATCTGGAAAGTATTTTTCAGACATCATATTTCCGGAATAACTATTATACTTTTTTTTTTTTTTCTTTTTTAAAAAGGTATTTTTGTTTTTCTAATTTCATTCTTATAATCATATTGTATTGTTTTCCAGAAAATGTCTGTTCTAAAGAATCGTTCTAGATTAAATCATTTCGGAAATTCAATTCAAAATTTTCCAGATTTTGGGACTTTGAGTGAATGAGAGTCAATCATTTTCAAAGTGATATGAAAATTTGAACATCCAAATTCTATGAGAATAATTGGTAGAAACTATTTAGATATTTGTTAGGATTATTTTGTTTTTGGTACACACGTAATCACTGTTGAAATTTTCCCTCGACGATGTCGGGAAAGAAATTTCATCGTAAACTGCGCTAAATTGACTCGTTATGTCTTTGATTTGTCTGTCTTGCTTTTCTTTTTGGAGTTGGCTTAAATACAGAAAAGCGTCTTCCAAAGTGTCACATTGGATAGTGTCGAGTAATTGTTTGGGCGAAGCTTCCGCTAAAAGCTTTCCACATCTCAATAGTCCGATCTAGTAAAGAAATAAATAAGGAAATAAATAAGATATTTTTTAAATTTCCACTACTCTGATAATGAGAGAAAATTTTGGTCACAGTAACTAAAGAATTAGTAAAATATGGACCAAGAAAATGAGTACCAAAGTTATAGTTGTAGAAATGGAAAATATGATTATAAGTATCATTTTTTTTATTTTATCAACAAAAACTTTGTTAGGTTCATATTTAACTAAATCTTTGTTTGCTGGAGGTAAATTTTCCTCTTCGTGTAAGAATATTCAAATTTGTGATGTATACCAAGTCTGCTTGTTTTGCTTCGTCGATGTAGTGAGTTGTTATGACTATTGTTGTTCCTAGTACTCGAGTTATTTTCACTAAATAATTCCAAATCCTTGAAATAGAAAGGAATTTTTTTTTACAAATTTGAGAGCAGCACCATTTTTTTTTTTTTTTTTAGTTAATGCTTGAATAAAAACATATGGATTCTTGTTGATGCTGTTATTTTTTGCAATAGTGAAACTTGTTGAGTAAATACAAGATTGCATTAGGATTTCTTGATTGAAAATGATAAAATACTATATTTTGTTTCTAAATTTTGATAATATTATAAAAATATACTTGCTTTTCCCTTAAAATTGGATCCAGCCCAACTGTTGGCTCATCCAAAATTAAAAGTTCCGGTTTGTGAATCAATGCAGCTGCAAACGAAACCCTTCTTTGCTGACCTCCACTCAACTGCTTAACTAGTTTATTCCTCCATGGCAAGTTCAGTAAATCAGACAAAAATTCGTACTCGCGGTCTGCAACAATTATAGTTATTTCAGCCATATCTGTATAGGTAATTGCATGCAGAATTTACATTTCTAACATATTTTCGCACGTTTTTTTTTTTACAGTTCTCTAACCGAGAACAGATAAATCACTAATTTTTCTTATTTGATTTATTATTCTATGATTAAGTCACCTTTGACTGATTTTTGGGTTAAAAAAATTTTGCGGATTTAATGGATTTTTTGGAAAATCTTATCTACCTGGATTTCAAGTATTTTTGAAACTTAGTGTGTTTTTCAGTGTGCATAAAGTGTCGCGGGATTTTGGAGTATTTTTATAAATTTTTACTATTTTTCTATACATTGCTATACACAATTCAAAATTTTCATGCTCTAGAATTCAAAGTTCATTGAATTTGTTGTATTTGAGAGGATTTTTCAGGGAATAGTGTCTATGATTTTTATTTCTTCTAAATAAATATTTCTTCTATGATTTCTTCTAGATTTTTATTTTTCCAACTTGTTGGTATACTTTTTCAGTTTTTCCACCATTTGAATGATTGTTCAATATGTCTGGAAATATTCGTATTTTCCAGTACGTATAAAATGTCGCAGGATTTTGGGGTATTTTTATAAATTTTTACTATTTTTCTATACATTGCTATACACAATTCAAAATTTTCATGCTCTAGAATTCAAAGTTCATTGAATTTGTTGTATTTGAGAGGATTTTTCAGGGAATAGTGTCTATGTAGATTTTTATTTCTTCCAAATAAATATTTCTTCTATCATTTCTTTTAGATTTTTATTTTTCCAACTTGTTGGTTTATTTTCAGTTTTTCTACCATTTTAATGATTGTTCAATATTTCTGAAAATACTCGTTTTTTCACAATGTATAAAATGTTGCAGGATTTTCTAATATTTTTACAAGAATTATTCTATAGATTTCGAGAATTTTTAGCTGTAGAATTTAAAGTTTATTACATTTTCCATGTTTCAAAGGATTTTTCAGAAAACAGAGTCTCAACAGATTTTTATTCCTTTCGGTATATTCCGCATTTCTTCAGTTTTTCTACGATTTGAAGAATTTGTTCAGTATTTTTGAATATTGCTATATAAATTTTTGAATTTCAATGCTCAAATTATTGAAATTTATAGATTTTCGATGCTTGATACATTGACTTTTTTCACATTCCTATACATGTATTTCCTTTTTTTATTTCCTTGTATTTTTTGAATGTTGTAGAATTTTTGGTTTTATTAACGATATCTCTTTCAATTTCCTGAATGAGATTTCCTGGAATTTATATTTTGAAATATTTCAATTATTTCGATCGATTTTACAAAAAACAGTTCCTTCACAGATTAGTGTCGAATTTTTCAGACTTTTAGATTTGAAATATGTTCTATTATGTCTATATACAATACTACTCATAAATATATAAAATACTACTTATTACTTCTGTATACAATAATATTTAAAGTATTCAATACTTGAAAAATTTAAATTTCTTGATTCCTGTATTTACATAAATTTTTGAAGAATGTAATGACATTTATGAGAAACTATTTAAAATCTAGTTATTTCAGTAGCATTCGTATTTTTTTTTTTTTTTTTTTTTTATTATATTACGTAAGATTTTCTACTTAAGTATTTGTATCTATTTTCATGCGAATCTCCAAAATTCAGTGGTTCGAATTATGGAAGTTTCTAGTAAAAAGTAAAAAATTATATTTTTCGTCGACGTTTGTACACAAATTACTATTATATACTCTATTCGATTAAAAATAAAAAATATATAATTTTCATACTGAATGATTCTATTCGATATTTCATTATACTTTGCACCATCTAGTAAATAATAATTTTATCTTTATTTTTTAATTTTGTGAGTGCAATACGTACCAATATCACTGTCATTCATTCCATTGATTCTGCCAAAGTAGTAAAGAGCTCCGATGACTGAAAATTCGCCGACTAATGCTATTTCTTGAGGCATGTAACCCACTCGGGGTCCCGGTATTCCCGAGCCTTTAGAACACGGGCTTCCACCCAAAACCCAAATCTCACCGCAATCTACTTTGCGCACCCCAACGACGCACGATAAAAGGGTTGTTTTCCCGCAGCCACTTGCCCCGAGAAGTCCATAACTTAAAAAAAAAAAAAAAACAGAATATTCTTTAAGTTGAATCCTAGCTGAAAATAGTATGAGAAAGCTGGTTTTTTGGGTAAATAAACAAATTCAATTCCTTTTTTTTTTATTTTCATTCATTTTCGAAACTCTCCCTTTCAATGAAATTGAAAGAATTTACTATAGGCTTTTAAATTGAAAAAAAAGTAAATAATTTATTTCGGTTAAAGGAAAATTCAGAATATATAAATATTCCAAAAATTTCGAAAACCGATGATTTCCAGGAATTTTACTGAAAACTTTTTTGTATGAAAGAAATTCAATGATTGAAGTTACTAGTTCGCGAAATAAATTTTCCTGAATGATGATTGATTTTTTGTACTTGAAAATTGTAGGTTTCATTTCATCTAAGTTTATTACAAAATTTCTGCGATTGGGTAAATATTTCAACGTAACATCGCACAAAAAATCTGCAAAATCTCTATCCTTTGATCAAATTAGTGGATTACATAAACTAACCGTATATTTACCAAGTCATTCATTAATGTTTCAACATTGCCCGAAAATAGACTTTCGGCATTTTTAGAAAGAAAGTGTTGGAAGTAAAATATCCATGTCTCAAGTAAGAGAAATCGGTGTATATAATAATCTGATTTAGGTTTGCTACTTCGAAAATTCGTATCATTTTTTAATCAACTGTAAGCAAGTTTTTTTTTTTTTTTTTTTTCCTTTTTTTTGGTCTTTTATCGTGGGACACAAAGACAATACATTTATGACATTAATGTGAACTGGGAGTGATATAATTTTTATGATTTTTATGGTATATTCGATGTGATTTCTTGACAATTTCTGCTGCATAAAGTATCTATTTCAAATTCCTATCAGGTGCGTAGACAGAGGGGGGTTTTGGGGTTTCAAACCCCTCCCGAAATTCTGATTAAATCAATCAATATTTCATGTAAAAATGAAAAAAAGTAACATCGATGAACAATAAAAATATAAGTTACAAAAAAATGCAAGAAAACGTTAGAAGTTTATATTTTATGATAAAGTAAGAATTGTCAAAACGTAGAAGTAGGAAGAAAATATGAATCAGAAAAATTGTTGCAGCCCAGAGAATAGCCAAAAAATTTCAAAATCTACATAAATGCTAAAAATTTACAAAAATTTAATTCTTAGATCATAAAATTCATATTAAAGTGATAAAATCAATTGAATTCTATGACAAAACTGTTTTCTGAAAAATCTTGACAAATGCCTCTACGATCTATATATTTTGGGATTCTAGAGCATCGAATTCGAAATATACTATAAATCTATTTGAATTGTAGAAAATGCGAAAAAATCTTTTAAATATTTGAAAAATACGAAAAAAAATAACGATATAGAACATAAAAAAACTATACTAATGGGATTTTATCAAAAAATCTTAAAATTACTGAGAATTGATCAAAATTCACATTTTAAAGCATCAGGTTTTCTTCAAATCTCTGTAGCAATCTACAAAAATATAAGGCATCTATGAAAATTAATATATTCGAATTCCATTATTTACGAACATGAAAAATATGCAACTCTGGATTCCAAAAGTTGTTTAACTTTCAAATTCCGAAATGTAAAATATTTCAAAATCGCTCTCTTGTAACCATATTGTCAAAGATGAAAAATTATGAAATTCCGAGGGAAAAATATTTTTCAGAAAAACCTCTCCCGAAACATTTTTCTGCCTACGCCCCTGATTCCTATATTTGGCACTGAATTCAATATAATAAACGAGTCCAAAAAAAATCATTAATGACTTACATGACACCCCTTGGCACAGTCATGTTCAAATCATCGAAAATTGGGTGTTGAGTTTTCCCATATCTTTTCCGCACGTTCCTAACGACGATTGCCTCTTGCGTAACCATTTTGCTTCCCCAAGAATTTTCCGGGTACTTTTCTGCAACAGGAGAAGTAAAAACTTTTATCGACTTTCTCATGCACGTACACGTCATTTTCATGGTAATCAAGTGGGCTATAAAATCTCGTTACTATCCAGTAAAGTAGAAGTAAGGTCATAGTCATTGCTCTGTTATCAACACTTTTCTTCGACGTTTCACTTTTCCGATTCTCACTTTTGCCTGATAAAGTATTCATTGAATTTCACAAGATCGTACGTAGGGAAGGGTTTTTTTAGAAATTTTTTTATCTAAATTTTTGGATGTATTGTTTAAACTCGTTGG
This sequence comes from Platygaster robiniae, assembly GCA_028476575.1. Taxonomy (NCBI): domain Eukaryota; kingdom Metazoa; phylum Arthropoda; class Insecta; order Hymenoptera; family Platygastridae; genus Platygaster; species Platygaster robiniae. The sequence goes on from CM052022.1 coordinate 3,567,229, forward strand.
GAGTCATCATTTTTTGAGGGTGATAAATCTATCTCAAGCTTCATGAGGTAGTTTTTTTGATTGAAATTGAAAAAAAATTTGAAAATGTACTTTTCGTCACTATCAAATTGTTCTACTGCGGCAGCGACCGTTTGACGAAAGAACAAATCTGAGGATTAAGCGAAAATAACTGCTATAAAATTGCTTATGTCACCGCGTTAATTCTCATCTTCCGACTCTTGAAATTCGAAATTTGCAATCAAATTTAATGTCAGTCATTATAAAATCAACAATCAAGACTCTTCACCCAAAAAACGATAATTTATGTTCTACTTAACTTAAAACAATGGTCTGAAAAAAGAAAAATATTTTCCAAGGTGAAATTTGTAATATTGAATTGAAATTTAAAAATAGTATTGTGTCTTTAATACGATGTTGGTTTTTCGAAAGTGTATAAAAAAAATGTGCAGTCGAGCATTCCGCATTATGGCATTTTAGCCTAAATTCAATGCCCATTAAAAAAAAGTAACTTACGCAAACCGAATGCTTCACACTGGTTTGAAATAACGAGTACAGGTCGATTGATTATTATTGTAATAGTTTCGTAAAAAATCTCCTCAGAGTTTTTTCGAGCGACGAGTTTTGCAATAGAACGTCTCATTTTCGTTATAGACTGTAATAAATACATATCTTGCGAATTAATCTGCATGTCATTTTACATCCTTCTTTTATAACAGCTTTGGAACTGAATTTGACGAGAACTGAATTCAAATCACTGAAAAAACAGTTGAAAATTTGTTTTGGAGAGTATGGAATTCATGGAAAAGATGGAATTTTAAATATTTGGAGATTGAAATCAACAATATCATAAAAATATGTCGGAAATTGCAAAAAAAAAAGATATTTATGGTAATAACAACTTTTTGTATTCTCTCAGTACTTATTACCTTTTGAAGGATTTTATGGTATTTTTATAGATTTTATATCAATATTGAGAATTTCATTCTATAGGATTCTGACTGGATTTTCGATATTTTTGAATTTTTTCGTGTTTTTTGGAGTTGATGAAATTTTGTACGATTTTATAATATTTTTGTAGATACTTTGAATTTTTAAGGGTTGCATGAAGATTTTTTAAATTTTCTGCTTTAGAATCCAGTTCACCTAATTTTTCGTCTTCAAATGAATTTTTTAAAAACAGTATCTTCAAAGATTTATAATTTTTTTTGGAATTGTTCATATTTTCTTAGTATTTTTATGATTTTAAGGAGTTTTGGGTATTCTGATGAATGGTTACATAGATTTCTAGAATTCAATGCTTAATTTTTGAAAATTTTTAGATTTTTAGTATTTCATATATTTCTGGTATTTGAATATTTTTTGTATGCATAAAATGTAGGATTTCCTGGTTTTTTTCATTATTATTCTTTTGTTTCTTTCTATTATTAGAATGTCATATCCTAGAACTCAAAGATAAAAATATTTCAATCATTTCCATTAATTTTTCAGAAAACATAATAGATTTGAAACGTTTTTGGTATTTTTATGATTTAAACGTATATTTCTGGAATTGAATAAAACATTTTAAATTACTGGATAAAATGAAGTATAAATATTATTATGAGTTACTAATAAAATGTAACATGAAATATTGATTAAAATATTGATAAAATCAAATAATTCACGTAGGTATTAAAAGTAGGTATAAATATTAGAAATATTCAACAAATGAAACAAATAATATGAAATTAATTATAAATAAGGATTGTGTATAAATAGAAAAAAATAAAAAGGAAAAAATTCTCTAGGAATCAAAGTTTTATCGTTTCCCAGATTTTTTATTAATTTTTGAAAAATTTGATGAGCATTTGAAATTTTGAATAGTTTTCGAGTATATTTGGTATTATTTGTTGTTTAAAGTAATAGTTTCGTAAAAATAAATGAATGCTAACGAATATTATTATAATTATAAATAAAATAAACTATAATATTAAATACAAATTAAATACAATAAATTGAAAAGAATTGAATTCTCCAGGAATCAAAGTATAATTTCCAGATTTTCATATATTTTCGAAAAATTTTATTAGCATTAAAAAGTATCAAATAAATTTTGGTATTTTTGGTATTTTTAATTGTTTTGTGTGTTTATGTAGATTTGTAACAAATATTTGAAAATTTTGAAGATATTTAGTTTGTTTTACTTTCATTTTATAGTTTTTTGTAATTTGAAGCCGCAGGAATAAAATTTTTGATCATTTGTAGCATACATCTATGGTTTTAAAAACTAATTAAATCAGCATTAGAAGTATATTTCGAATTCCTTGTATTTTAGATATCTTTTTACAATTCATTGAATGTTGGTAAGATTTTCCAGCAGATTTGAAAATTTTTAGTACTAGAAACTTTCATTGATTTGTGTATAAATTTCCAGAGTTTTGTCCTCTGGAATTAAAAGTTTAATAAATTTTGAGTATATTTAATAATCGTTCAAAAAACAGTCACTCCATAGATTTTGAGATTTCATAGATACATATTTTGCTATATCATCTCAAAAATTTCGACGGATTAAATTTATTCTATTGATTTTAGGTTTTATACGTTTTATACGAAGAAAATCATAAAAATATCGTAGTAGAAGAATTTTAACGTCTTTCGAATATTCCTGCAACTTTATTTTTGAAACTAACAACCAAAATATGTCCTCCATAGAAACCATGTAACTATTATATTTTTAAAGCTAAAAAATTGTAAAAAAAAAGGATAAAAAATTTGATATTGGAAAAATCACTGACCTGAATGCCGAATGTTTTGATTAATAAAAAAATCAGTCAAAACGAAAATTTTTAATAAATTAATTATTTAAGGATCATTATTTGTAACATCAGTTTGGTCGTTACTGCCCAAATCACCGATTTCTCTCAAATTTTTTAAATAGTCACGTAAACTAGTTTTAAAACATACGTTTTTTTTATTTTGGGCTGAAAATTGGTTTTTGTCGAGAAATTCAGATTTTAGATAAGGCTGTCAAATTCAAAGTAACCTCACTTTTATCGGAAACTTTTTTTTAAATCCTTATTTCTCATCAGGAAATCTATGGATTTCAATAATTTTAGTATGAAAACGTTCGAAATTGTACAAAATTTATGAATAACGTATAGAAAATATTTCTTGTAGCGTTGTTGAATTGTTATTAACGTAAATGAAAAATAAGTAAAAAATTTTTGAGTAACAAGTTTTCATATTGCATCATTTTTTTTTTCATTGATTGGTAAAGGTATGAACTACATTCTGTAAAAGCCGTTACATGTCAAAATGTTTCGTTCGTAAGTGAGAATTTTTTTCCAATTTTCCAGCCTGTCATTAACAAGTGATTATGAAATTTCGATATATTTTTACTTTTCTTTATTTCACTTACGAACGAAACATTTTGACATGTAACGGTTTTTACAGAATGTAGAACCTTTACCTATCAATGAAAAAAAAAAAACGGGAGGAAAAAAAATGATGCAATATGAAAACTTTTTACTGAAAAATTTTTTAACCTTTTTTCATTTACGTTAATAACAATTAAATACAAGAAATGTTTTAGATACATTATTCATAAATTTCGTACAATTTCGAACGTTTTTATACAAAAATTATTGAAATGCATAGATTTTCTGATGAGAAATAAGGATTTTAAAAAAAGTTTTCGATAAAAGTGAGGTTACTTTGAACTTGACAGCCTTGTCTAAAATCTGGATTTCTCGACAAAAACCAATTTTCAGCCCAAAATAAAAAATTCGTGTGTTTTAAAACTAGTTTACGTGACTATTTAAAAAATTTGAGAGACCTCTGAATTAATTTGAAAAAATATATTGATACCGATTGATTCGTAAGCACTTTTTCCTTTGTTTTTCACGTATTTTCATTTATACGAAGAAGCGTACAGTGATGCATAGTTTAAAAAAAAGGGAGAAAAAAAGTTCTTTGGCCGGTAAAATGAAAAACTAGGACAACGCATGGACGGAATTCTCGGTCCCGCTATACCGAGTGTACGAGCGCGAAACTCGCTCATTAGAGTCGTCGTAGGTCAAGAATAATAATCGTTAGCGCGATCAAATCTGCTAAGAAATCGTGACGGAAACGAATCCGAGCCGACTAGTTTATGGTGGACAAGACACCGGGAAACTGGTCGGCGAGTATGTGTTCTAAGACAATTTTTCGAGCAGGTCGAAAATGGGTCAGAATCAAGTCGAGCGAGTTTTCGACTTTTTAGATTTTTTGGACTAATGAACTTCGTACCACTTATCACAATTAAGCATGCAGAAATCAATAGCGTGTATCTTTTGAAAATCCAGAAAGAAGTGGGGGATTTAAATGAGAAAAAAATTTCGAGGGGGGTTTTAGTAGAAAAATAGATTTCCCTAGGGGTTTCATAAGTTTTATTCTTTGACGATTTGGTGCCAAAAGTGCGATTTTTCAATTTTAGCGAATTTTCAATTTTTGAGTCATTGTCGAAGTAATGTGGTTCAGAGTTGCATATTTTTTATTTTAGTAATTTTTCACTGACGTGTTTCAATCATGGAATTAGATTTGAATAATTCTCAAGCTACTAGGGTATAGATTTTTTTTCTCGTCTCTAATACTTATTTTCCATATTTTTTTAGTATTCACAAAAGTTAGAGAATTCTATACATAATTTTATGATTTTTGGTATTTTTGAAGATTTCTAGAATTTATCAAATTTTGTAGTTTTTTCTGGTATTTTTTTATACTCATAGTATTTCTATGGATTGCTCTGTGAATTTCTAGAATTCGATGCTAAAAAACTGAAAGTTTCAGAGATTTTGAAAATTGAAATAGATTTGTTCAGAAACAGTATTTTTAATACAAATTTACAGTGCTTTCCATATTTTTTGTATTTTTACAGTAGTAGATAATTTGGTTCGAAGTATTTTTATGTATTTTAGTATACATTTTTAGAATTTCATACCCTGAACTTCGGAAGTTGATAAATTTTCAAGAAGATTATATCAACTTAGATTTAGGATTCATCTAAATTATTATCAGTATCTTTGTGGATTTCTGAGAGAAAATCTAGATAAATTTAAAGTATATTATAAACTACTTGTATTTTCGTACTTTTTGGTGTTTATAAAATGTTATAGTGTTTTCTAGTTTTTTAAAAGATTTAGTGTTTTTATAGATTTATGTAGATATATTTTTTTTACATATTCATGTTCTAGAATTTGAACTTTTGTATTAGATCTGGAATGTTTGTTTAGATTTTTTAAACAAACAATGATTTCATAGATATTTTTTTTTCATTGTTCGTATGATTCGAAAGATATACTAGAATTTTATTTTATTTCTATGTTAATTTCTAGATTAATTGCTTAAATGTACAAAACTGGAGGATTTTCTCATTTTATTATAAATTTCAATATAACATTTCTAGAATACAATTCTTAGGGGTTGAAAGCTATAAAAAATTGTGGTATTTTTAATGATTTGTAAATAAATTTCATTCTTTGGTACTTGTAACATTTTTTGGTATTTTCTGGTATTTTCATAAATTTATAGTAGTTCTTGAATTCCTCTATACATTTTACTAGAATTCAATGCTAAAAAGTCAAGTTTTATGAATTCAAAGTATTAAAATGGATTTTTTATAAAGCATTATCTTTAGTACAGGTTTTTGATATTTTTTTCAATAATGAATAATCCAATTTCGAATAATTTTCCGGTATTTTCACACGTTTTAGTAACAATTTTTAGAATTCAATTTAACAAAAAATAATAATATGTATTTACGTACATTTAAAGTATTAGTTGAATTTCAGATTTTTTTGTATTTTTAGTGTTAATATAACTTTAAGAGATTTTCGTGTTTTTTATAAATTTCTAGTACTTTCGTGTATTGTTGCACAGATTTTCAAAATGTCATACCTTTGATTCAAATTTTTCTAAATTATTAGTATCTTAATAGATTTTTGAGAAAAAAACATCTACATAAAGTTCAAGTATTTTATACACTCTTATTTACGGATTTTTGATATTTAAAAAAATTTTTTCGTGATATCAGTATTTCCAAAGATTTACAATATTTTCATAGATTACTGCATATATTTTTTAGAATTTGATGCTCTAGAATTCGAACTTTTGTACTAAATTTGGAATGTTTGTTTGGATTTTTTAGAAAACAATTATTTCATAGATAATTATTACTTATGGTTTTTTTTTTAAATTGCTTGTCTGACTCGAAAGATTTTCTGGAATTTCGAATAATTCCTGTATAGATTTCTAGAATTACATAATGCTTTAAGTTTCGAAGTTTTCTAGATTTTGAAAACATTTGTTGCATTTTATTTTTATTAATTCAAATTTTTAATTCCTTCGTTATCCAAGCCATACATTTCTAAAAAGAATTCTGTTTGAGTAAAAATTCTTCCAAATGCAGGATAGTTCTTATTTTCGAAATATTCCAATTACAAAATCTATATTTTGTTTAATTTTGAAAACATTAAACCAATTTTTTATATGTTCTATATTTAAGTTATTATATTCTTTAAATTTCTATTTATTGTTACTATCCATTACTTTACGAATATTATTTCTACTTCCGATTACTTTATTTTCATTGTTTTCTTGCATTTTTTTATTTACAGCGTTTTAATTATAATAATCACTTTATTTATATTCTTACATGTAATTATAACTGATTTGAGTGTATTCTAGAGCTATAAAATCTTGAATACGTTTCTAGAACCCTAAAATTCTAGAAAACAAAAAATTCCAAATTTTAAAAGATGGTATTCATTGTGCGAATCATCAAAAATTCTGGAAACATTTTGAATTTTCTAAATTCATTTATAAAAATTTCACTGTCTTGCATCATTTTAATATTATTGAAGATTCTTGGAAATTATCAAAATTTTTAATCCGAATGATAGGCAATCTTCACGTACCATGTTAAAAACCTTACTAGATTCTCTCAATATATTTAAAGTAAATATTTATAATACTGTTCTATTATCTTTCGTAATAAAAATTCACGTTTTTGCAAGTTCATATAAATTCAATTTAGAGTTAATTGATTCGAATTCTTCCGACTCCGGGACATATGTTCATGAATCAGTAAAAAAATAGAACTAAAAATTGGAATAATAACTTGTGAAATGAACAACGTCGTTAAAAAAACTATTATTTTGCCTTAATTACATATTCAGGAACAATGTTGAATTACGTTGATTTTCACGCACTTTTTTGTATGTACATTTCACCGTTAGAAAAAAAATGACCGATTAATATACCCTTGCATGCACATAACTATCACGTGGCGAGAAAAATTGTAACTCTAGGTCACATGAAAGGCAATGACCGCTCACTCGAGAGAATGTTGTCAAAGCACGCGAATTTTACGAAAGAAAACAAAAAAATTCACGTAAAGTATCTATTAATTAATCATAGTTTTTTACATCTAACGTTTTTTCTGAAGTATCAAAGTTTTGTCAATATTTCTGTCATTCCAATTTGAAAACCTCAACAATATTTTTTAATTCAACTTAAACTAAGAATTTACTAAATTTAATTGATAGAAATAATTTGTTTTTCATGGTATGTTTCTTTGCTATATATTTTCAAAAATAATGCAAACAAAAGGGATCGGGATTTCGGTCATTTTTTTATATTCGATATTCAGTTTTCATGTCTTATTTCTCATTGCGATTAGAAATAAATTTTTAATTCATTCCAATAGTTCAAGAAGACTAATTTTTTATCATCTGGAATATATTTTTGAAAAAAAAATTGATAATTTCATAATTTTGATTTTAATACAAGAAGTTGCGTCAATATTTCTGTCATTCCAATTTCAAAACATCAACAATATTTTTTAATTCAACTTAAACTAAGAATTTGCTAAATTTACTTGATAGAAATAATTTGTTTTTCATGGTATATTTCTTCGCAATATATTTTCAAAAATAATGCAAACAAAAGGGATCGGGATTTCGGTCATTTTTTTATATTCGATATTCAGTTTTCATGTCTTATTTCTCATTGCGATTAGAAATAAATTTTTAATTCATTCCAATAGTTCAAGAAGACTAATTTTTTATCATCTGGAATATATTTTTGAAAAAAAAATTGATAATTTCATGATTTTGATTTTAATACAAGAAGTTTTTTTATTTAAATTAAGTGTTTAGAATTCGGGATTTTAATAATTGAACGTAAAAATAAGAAATATTTTTATAGAAAAACTTTGTTCTAGTATGTAAGTTTGTAGTAATTCATTCGAAAGGATATTTTCAAGGTATTGCCTAACTTATTGTGGAAAAATTGATTCCAATTTTTGTGTAAATATCAACTTGGCACTGAAAATAAAGGGCCACAGAAAAATATTCTGCGATGTTTTCTAATTTCGCGAGTAAGAATGAATTGTGCCACCCGTGTTTGGCGAAAGTACCGTCAATCGCAGTCTCCTTCATCATGTACAATAGGCAGCTGACTTTCGCAGAACGTCTTTGCGAATTGCGTTGCAAACGATCAGGGCCGAACTCAGAAAAATTTTTTGTAGAAATTTCAAGTAGAAAAATTTTTAAGACTTGGTTAATATTCCCAAAATGATATATTTAAAACACCCTTTTCCGTATTTAATTCAATTATGTTTAGTTTTTATTGAGAGCATTTAAAAAATAAAAATATTTTGAGGGGGGGGAGCTTAACTTTGCAGAAATATATTCAAAAGATGATTTTTCAAATTTATTGAAATTCTATACAATTTTTTGTTAAGGGCATATCAAAAGATATTTTGAAGAAAAAAAAACTGAAAAGAACCGTTAATCAATTTTTTTTTTTAATATGATGAATTTGATCATTTGTTTCAATATTGTTCGTCTATGTTTTCATCGAATTAGTGTCAAGGTCTGAAACTTGATGTTTGAATGTCAAAAACCTGAAATGCAATTTTCACGGTCTTGAAATTTTCAAAGGTTTTAGCAGGTGGACTTAAAAAGTTTTGATCCCTGAATTAAATCTAACGGGAAGTTGAAATTTCCGAGCTAGAAAATGTGTAAAGGTTTTGAAATAGAAATGTTTCCCGTTTTGAAATTTCTAAAAACTCTGAATAATTGTTTTCAAAAAAAAAAAAAAAAAAAAAAAAACAATGGTAATAATAAACTCAGAACAGAAAATTTGGAGATCAGATTGTGCAGATATTTTATTTATGAATTTAAAAACTTGGGTTCTGAATTTTCCCATCTCTGTAATTCAATTATTGATGAATTTTTTATTTTTTTTTCCATTACATTTATGTTATTCATAAAACATTCCATACTTATTTTAAGATGATAAATATCATTTATTTTTATTTATTTATTTATTTATTTAAACCAACGTCCAACAGGTTATAAAAACTCAATTACAGGACTACCCAATGTAATTAATAATATCATCGTATTTGAATAATTTTTGGGACAGAATGTTTGATTTAGGTACACTCATTTAGACACTAGAAAAAAATTCGAAAGTAAATTATTATAATTATTTAGAATTTTCTACTTTCTTCTGGAAATTTGAATAAGGTGTTTTGTACTTTCAAAGTATCATTCCCAATCAGTTGAGTCGCAACTAGTTTTTGAATAAAATTTAATTTTTTGTAATTTATGTTTGTAGATTACACATTTGAGGTACCCAACTAAATTCTAAAAATTTGCAAATCTACATTTTTAAATTTCTAATTCCAAGATTCACGAAAATTTAAACTTTTGTCAGTCAGAAATATTGATCGATAAACTGACTCAAACGGAGTTTCAAGTCAAAAATTTCTGGTTCCTCAAAATTTTAATTTTTTTCAGTTATGATTAGAGTTAAACTTAAAACTTCTCGAATTTAACAAAATACAATCTTAAACTTTAATACGTAAACATTGAATTCCTAAATAATGATGCCAAATTTTGATTTTTTTAAATTTCTGATTTTTCATAATTTCGATAAAATGCAGGTTGTATTTGCATTTGAACATTATAAAAATCGAAATCGAAGGTACTAGAGTGAAAACTTTTACATCTGTGATTTCGTTTTTAAAGATTTTCGAATATTTGAAATTAAGGAAATTGAAATTTCTTCATAATTTGTCTATTTACTGTTTTTAATAATATTTTTAAATTTTTTTAATATGAATTTCAAAGTAATTTATCTCTAGATTCCAAAATTTTTAAGACACAGAATTCAAAAGCATACTAAAAATTATCGACTCAAACCCCTTACATTTTTGAATTTCATGTTTTCGATTTTCAGAATTCGTTTAACTTAAAAATTATCAATATTCTGAAATTACATACAGCTTGAGAAAACTCGATTTTTAAGTTTCTAAAATTCATAATTATTTTCCAAGTTCAAAACATTATCAAAAGTTTTTCATGTCAAAATATTTAAGGTTTGCAACAAAATTTTCAACTTTTTTTTGTACTACTGTGTATGTAATTGAATTTTTCAGGCTCAGATAAAATTTCATGTAATTTTCAAAAATCAAATGTACTATCCAACTAAATTTCAAAATTCTGAAAATTCAAAGTCCCAAGTTCTCTATCTTCATGTTTTCATAAACATTTGCTTGATTTCTCTCCAAAATATGGACTCCTTTATAATTTCCATTTTTCAAACTAATGTTTTCTATAATTTTCTGGTAATTTGAACACTTAACGTTCACTTTAACTACAGCCCTGCAAAAGATTGACAGTGCATCGAGTTCATAGCCTTCGGAAAATCTCGACGTTCAAGGAAAAAACGAGAAAAATCTAGAAATTGCACAAAACCGACCTTTCGCAAATCTCCCCTGAAATTTTGCGTTGCCTACGCGTAAAGTGCCTTTTTTGCTCGATGAACATATACTTTTTAATTGCAGTTTTGCGCGTTACACTTGACATAACGCTCAACGTTCACTTCTTGACATCATACCATTTCGAAATTCTCCATAATCTCAACTTCTCTTTGAGCAATACCCAGAGTTTTTCCCATTTTTCACGAAGGATTTCTACGTTGAGAAAATCAAATTTCAAAACTCAGTTGTGCAATTTTCATTCAAATTTTGGCAAAACTTGTAATCAAAATTGACACAAAAATTACAAAGTAGGCATTGAAAAATCTATTGGGAAAATACTTTTCCAGTTTCAATCAAAATTTTTCTTCGTTTTGCAAGACATTATTTTTCTCTTTCCTAGCTTGTCATTTTCCTCAGATTATACGCATTATTCCCATGTTTGTATCTAAATGTTACACTGGAAGATTTCGCAACAACAATTTTCTTTCCGTGACAATTCGTGAGTTCTTTCACCGCGGAACGAAACTGCAATCCGTGAGATCTGTTTTTTTCTTACATAACCACCCTCAACAATGAATCGTCACCAAGTCAATTTTTTCTTCTCCGAGCAGTGCAAAAATCATGTTACTGAAGTTCTGAACTTTTTGAAAAAAAATTGTTTAATTCAACTCTTACAGTTACATTAATAAGTAATTATTAATAATAATTAACTAATATTATCTAATGTTACTAACACATTCTTTTTAGTTTTTGTTTTTTTCTTAAACATTTGGAACTTCAGGCGCATAAAAATCATTCAATGGAAAAATTTGTTGTTTACTAAATTATTACATTTTAAGCAAAATGTAATGCAAAACTTTTAGAGTTTTTCTTAATTTACAATTGTAATGTTTTTAAGAGTCACAAAACGTTCGTGAGACATGGAATTAATTTTTTGCTCGAATCTAGAGTAACCTCATGTTGATTAAGTACATTTATAATAATTGCTATTCAAGAAAAAAAAGGCGTCAAAGTGTAGTTGAATAATTAAAATCCGAGAAAAGTTTCCTGTAGATAATGTTTATTCATATTTCAATTTGTCGATTTATCACAAGAGCGTAGGAAGTGAGTATTTTTGAGAGGGGTGTGATGAATAATTTTTTTATTTTTTCGAAATTTTTGAATTTAAAAGTATTTTTCCTAATTTTCCATACAAAAATTTGATAAGAAGAATACGTATTTTCTTGAGAATATTCTACAAATATTTTATTTTAATATTCGAAGAATACTGTTTTTGAGTTGAAAATTTTGTAAGTTTAATTTTAAAAGAATATATGTTAATTTTCAGTCTTCTAATGATTAACTATTATAATTTTTTAATAACTTAAAACATAAATTCGAAGATTCAATTCTCGTTCTATTTCAATTTTGCTTTTTTTCAGTTGTAACTTTTTTTCATTTTTAAATTCTAAGTAAGTAAATTATTAAATTTTACAAGTTTTTAACAATGAACCCTTTTTTTGCAACAATTTTCATCGTTTTTAATCTAGTGGGATGATAAATTTTTCAAACATTTATTCGGAGTAATTAATCTCTTTAATTTTCATCAGGTAACAAATTTTTCATTCTCATCATTTTGATATTTTTCATTTTCCTTTTCCTACTCCATTTTTTATTTATTAAGTATTTTTATAATTTACGAATTTTTCATAAAAATAAATATTTTAAAAATTAAATTTTGGATTTCTTGCAACACGAACTTTTTTCCATAAAAAAATTCAAGATTTTATAAAGTTTTGATTTTGAATCTATTTTGCATCTTTCGAAAAATAAAATAATAATTATTTAACTCCGTTTGAAATTTTTTATATCGAAAAACTAGAACATTGAGGTTAAAAATTGGAAAGATATTCATTTTACTATCTCTGAACCTAAATTTTCTATTTTTCAATAAAAATTTCTGTTTTTGAGAAATCAAGTCTTAGTTTCTATAAAATTCATTTACCTACTAAAATTATTACCCTAAAAAAAAATTATAATATCAAAATAAATAATAATATAAATATTTCGAAAATGAAATATTGTATTTCTTGCAACACAAACTTTTCTCCATAAAAAAATTCGAGATTTTAAAAAGTTTTGATTTTGAATCTATTTTGCGTCTTTCGAAAAATAAAATAATAATTATTCAACTCCGTTTGAAGTTTTTTTTATTGAAAAACTAGAATATTGAGGTTCGAAATTGGAAAGATATTCATTTTACTATCTCTGAACCTAAATTTTCTATTTTTCAATAAAAATTTCTGTTTTTGAGAAATCAAGTCTTAGTTTCCATAAAATTCATTTACCTACTAAAATTATTAGTTTAAAAAAATGAAGAACCCTCAACATCTCGAACTGCAAATTCGTTTTTTTTATATTCCATGCAATTTTAATTCGACTCACTGAAATCATCCATTTATTTTGCATTCTGGCTTCCGAAACTCTTTTTGCGTACGAACCTAATTTATCATGCAAATTTAATCGAGATTGTTTATAGCGCAATGACTACATATTCGTCTTAACAGTCATTTATTAACACGAGGAAAATGATGTTTTGATCGAATGACTCCATTACTGTTTTCCTTGTTTGAACTTTATTTTTTTCCAGAATGAGGATAAAACTGTGATAATTATGCAAGTAATGTTAATCCAAGTTACAATAGCAATTATTTTATAATAATGCTTTTTTCTGTGGGATATATTTCAGTTATAAACAAAAAAGTTTTCCGAACGAAAAGCATTGTTTCTAGTATTAAAACAATTCGTCAGGTGCAAATTATTTCACTCAGTAAAATGGGGGGAATTTCGTTGATTCAATTTTCAATAGGTATTTAAATTTAAACAATTTACCACTTCATTTTTGCACTCTGCAGATCCGGACATCTCCCAAAATCGCAAAAACCATAATTCAAATTTGAAAATTGTTTTCTCAAACTCAAAATGACAAATATGAGAATTATCATTCTCGAGTTGAAATCCATTGTCACGATCAATTTAAACGAGGAAAATCATGTTCTTAAATGATTCTATCATCGTCTCGATCATTTGAATTTCAATTTTCTCGACAAGATGAATAGATGAAAAATTGAATTGATAATATTATAGTTTTTTTTTAATTCAAGGACCAATAAATTTAAAAATATCAATATTTTATGAATGAGCATTTTAAACTTCATTTAAGTATATATTCTCAATTCTTTTGATACATGCAAACTTCATGAAAAATTTGTCAACGTGATATTCAAGATTTTGAAAAAAACGTGTCTTAAAATTATAAACATTGGTCGAACGTGAAAAAATGTACGAAACACTGAATTTGTAAATTTTGATTCAACATTTTGTTATAAACCTTCGTTCTCCAAATCGTGGAATTATATTCAACTCGCATTTTTGCACAATGTTTAAAAAATATGGTCCTTGACTTACGTGGAAAAATTTTATAACAACTTTGAAGTTTAACGATTGTTAATGTTTTTCAAAGAGTTTTTATTTACTTGATGTAATACTATTAGATTTCTTTGATTTTTTTTTTAACAGTACAAGATAAAAATTCATGAAAAATCAGAAAGTAAAAATGGATTGGATGGAAAAAAAGAAATTTTGTTATGTTAGTAGCGTTAGTAACATTAAACAAGTTTGAAAAAAAAAATATAAAATGGCAATAAGTTGCATAAGTTGCAGAAAACAAATCATTTGACATAATTAACAGGCAGTTTCGAAAAATATGCTAAAAATTCAAAAGATCACATGTAATACAAATTTCGACATTTTTCCTGTTATTGTCATTTGTAAAAAAAACACTAGGATAAAAATTAACCAATAAAATTTACCTACGTATTTTATCATTCTGTGGCTTAGTAATCGTCTATTAAAAATTCTTAATCAATACTCGATAAAAATAATATATCACTGTGTAATTAATGATCTAGTAATTATAAAAATAAAATATTGAGGAAACACTGAAATATTGTAGCTTTTATTAATTATTTGACAAATTTTTTAATGTTACATTGATTACATTGTCAAATGATATTGTATGAGTAGATATACATATATTATTGTAAAAACTCCAAGATGTAATATACATTTGTTTTTTTTTGTATATAAAAATATAAAATTACGTATTATTCTTCACCATCTTCATGTTAAGTGAGTAATTTTTATTTTGTGCTTTTATATTTATAATTTATTTATATTTTCGATAGTGAAAATTTGTTAGAATGTTGTTTCTACATCTTGATAAGGGCCAATGTGTTAGACTGAAAGCTTGAAAAATTAAATTGATTTAAAAAAACTGGATCAGTTTAATAATTTGTCTTTCAGGAAGGTATAATAATTTATTTTGTATTCTAGTGTAGTAAAATGTACGATTCTACTACTTTCTACCATAAATGTTTAAAAATACCAAAAAGAAATATAAATATGCAATAAAAATATCAAAATGCAATCAAGCATAAATTAAATTCAATCACTCACAACAAACGTGCCCAACGAAATTTCCTGGTCGAAATCCTCGCGAGTCGTGGCCCAAAAAAAAGTATTCCAAGCACGTTTCGTAACTTCCTTGTCGAAATATGCACTTCTCGACCCACCACCACCGCCCGATCTGCTTCAATACATTTCTACCGATTTTTCATTCACTCGTTATCCTAAATATATCCCACAAAGTTGACAAAAAATCGTCAACAATGACGGAAATGGCGAGCTGTCACTCGAAATCGCGTTTATATTATTTGTTGCGAGTGTTAGAAGTCACGTACTCCAATTGAATAACGATTTCTGAA
Source organism: Platygaster robiniae (assembly GCA_028476575.1). Taxonomy (NCBI): domain Eukaryota; kingdom Metazoa; phylum Arthropoda; class Insecta; order Hymenoptera; family Platygastridae; genus Platygaster; species Platygaster robiniae. The sequence continues at coordinate 3,582,823 of CM052022.1, forward strand.
TAATTAAAAACGATTCGGATTTATGGCTCCTTTGATGAACGTGTCTTCGGCGGGAGACAACAATGTTTTTTGCTCAACATCCGCGATCGCGACGGTTGAAAAAAAGAAAATAAGATAAACACATTCAGCTTGGGATTTATGCAACTGCGAAAATTGCAGGAGGGCACTTTTCAAGTCACGAAAAGCGAGGATTTCGCGGGTACGAGACGACGATTTCCCGTACTCTATCCTCGAGCCGCATCCTCGAGACACTGTGTTCTGTTCTCTTTACGGTTTATCGAAAAGTGGGGACTTGAATTTTCTCAGACCTCCTTTCGGGACGTGCTCGAGCTCTGTGGCTGAACAAGTGTATCTTCTGGTGAACGTGGTAAAAGGATTTTGCTGAATCGGGGATAAATTTTTTGTTCGGTCGATGATTGCCAAGTTATTCGGAAGAAGAAAACTTGGCAATAACAAAGACAACGACAGTTTGAATTCGTTTGCGCTTTTGAAGTATGGAAGTTCAGTTTATTTTGGATCACTATCAGTTGTTACCATGGTTTGGAAGTAACGCGTTACTCTCTGAATCTGAATCAGTCAAATATGACAGCTTAACTGTCAAATATGACTGATTTCCTGTTGCCGCATTCCTTTTAATTGAATCGGTCAGACTTGACTGTTTCAACCGGTGCAGGCCCCCAACGAGATCTTTCAAACGATTTCGATGAAATGCTTCTATTATTGGTTTTTACGTTTTGATATGAATTTCGATATCTTGCATTGCATGATATTTTTCAGAGAACAGCGTCTGAATAGATTTTGATTTCTTTTTGGTTGTTTTCGTATATATCTTCTACGATTTGAAGGGTTGTTTAGCATTTCTGAAACTATTCGTATTTTTCAAGATCTATAAAATGTTACAAGATTTTCTATTATTTGATATATTTCTAGCATTTTCATTTAAATTGTTATAGATACCAAGAATTTCGAACTGTAAAATTTAGAGTTTATTAGATTTTATGTGTTCGAAGGATTTTTCAGAAAACAGTGTCCCAGCAGATATTTATTTCTTCAAGTATTTTTCGTCTTTCTTCAGTTTTTCTACAATCTGAACGATTGTTCAGTATCTCTGAATCTATTCTTATTTTTTAGGATGCATAAAATGTTGCAGGACTTTCTAGTATTTTTATATACTTTAAGCATTTTTATATAAACTTTTATCCATGGCTTTCAAGAATTTCGAGCTCTAAAATGTGAAGTTCAATAAATTTTTCATGTTCCAAAAGAATTTTTCAGAAAACAGGTGTCTCAGTAAATTCATATGTCTTTCAGTATCCTTCGTATTTCTTCAGTTTTACTACGATTTGAAGGATTGTTCAGTTTTCTTGTATATTTCTGTATAAATTTCTGGGATTCGATGCTTTACTTTTAAAAGTTGTGTAGATTTTTAATATTCCATAGATATACTTGTATTTTTATATACATGTATTTTCTTCTTGTATTTCCTAGTATTAATAGAATGTTGGGAAATTTTAAGGTTTTTTCAAAGATATCTCTTTGAACTTCAAGAATAAGGTTTCCTAGAATTGAAAGTTTGAAAGATTTGCAGTATTTTGATAGATTTTGCAGAAAACAGTTTCTTTCTTTAGTGGGATACCATCGATCTTCTGAATAAACCTTATTCAGTATCATATTTATTTTTCGGAACTTCAAGCGTAAATCTTCTATGTTCCATTAATTCAGACATGTGTTTAATAAAATCCTTAAGTTAGACAACAAAATATGGGCACATTTACCGATGATAGATTATTTACTTATTAATTTTTGTTTTAAAACGTGAAAGATTCAAGCGTTAAATCGGTATAAGCAGTAAAAATGTATTTTTTTTCTAATTTTACAGGAACAACTCGAATAAGATGTCGTACGTTATGAAACTAATAATACAAACTCGATTGTAAATTTTCGTTTCTACAGTTAACACTAAACGATTACTCCATTATATTGATGATAAGTATACGCAGGCAGACTATCCAAGGAAAAAAGTACAAACATCACTCATGCTCTGTGTGAAATGAAACTAGTATAAATATACATTATCGAATATGCTGAATCAGAACATTTGAAAAACGTTTATAGCTTTCTATAGTACCCAAAATGTTATAAATTCTGAGTTTTCAGTCTTTTATCAAATCGCCAACTGTACGTGAAAGAATGTACCATTTGTTAAAGGGATAAACAAGTAAAAGTTTTAGACCAAACAAATAGTAAAAATAAGACCTTCATGTTGCATACGTATAAAATATCAAACTAGATAAAAAAGTGACTTGAATATTCTATTTCACTGTTGTCAAAATGATCACCTTACGATCATTCGCATTATTAATGCTTAAAAGCGTAATATACAATTTCTCACTGACCAGCACAATACGGTTGAAATTATTATTGCTCGAATTCACTTCGCTCACATACTGATTAAACGTTTTGCCATAAAGCGGCAAAAATGTGTACAGTGCAACTCAATGAAAGCTTGATTTGCTCAAACACCGTTTATAGATTCGGCCTGCAGGCAGCAGCTATTAATTCAATGAAAATTTGTTCCGTCGAACTATATTCAAACGGCACGTATACTCTCCGCCTGTAGTCCGCAGCCATCCATACGTCGGACATTTATTCGAGAGAACTTTGTGAAAATGCCAAACATACAAAAATGGCCGCCTCGATCCTAGAAGTATATATATATATATATATATATATATATATATACACGCGCGACGCGCTTCGTTCATTCACGCGTACTTTCACGTATTTTCTTCAACTGCTGTTCAACACATTAAAATTATCCTACAACAGTGTGTTAACCCTTAATTCATGTCATTTATTTATTGCGCAGCATGTTTTTATACATATGTTCACTTATGAAATAACCCAAAATGGTTCATCGCCATGCGAACTCTGCGCGAGAATACATGCGTACGTATTTGCAAAACTCGATTGTTGTTGTTTTCATTTGTCATATCACAGGATTATGGTGAATTCAGATTATGAAAAATACTTATTGTTATGATCATAATTATAATAATAAACAATCAACGATTGCGATACCATTCAATTAAATGTGAATTTTTAGTGTTCATTCAAATTCTCTGTTAACTTATTTATTGTGTTGAAAATTAAATTACATCTAGTTGAATTTTGAGAATACTCGTAACAAAACTCGTCCCGATCATAACTATAACGAATTACCTATGAATCAGATTCAGATAGCTTACATTTTTTTCCGGAACATTTTTATTCCGAGTCAAAACACGTCAAGTGTGTCATAAAAATTCCACTGCATTACGGAATTTAGGAAAAAATAGCATTTTGTGCAATCTTTGTGTTCCTCGTTTTACCATGTAAATATTCCGTCAAAATATTTTTTTTGTTGCTATTATAGACACATCAACTTTTGTGTTAGCCTCAATTGAAAAATTCATAACTCCAAAAGAACTCTCGAATGAAATTTCTTTTTCTTGTTTTGGTATGAGTTTATTCGGTATGACAAGCAAAAAGACTTGCAATAATTGTTTGAAAAAGTAATTTTTAAAATAATTTTTTTATAAACCATTGCATTTTTCAACGCTTTTGTCGCGCTAAAAAATTTTGATTCGTTTAGCGTGAAGAAAGCGTTGAGAAATGCAATGGTTCCCTGGAAAACAATCTTCAACCGAACTTGAACCTTCGAAGATTATAATTGGGTTAAATTCCGGTTCTGAATTTTTGAAATGAAAAAAATAGGCCTTGGGCACGATATTTTTGCAAGGAATGGCATCGGTTACTCATGTTTGATTATTTATCGGGAAATTCAATCGTCAGAACTATAAATTTTGCCTATTAATTGTTACTTTATCTTTTTGAATGGCTGGAATTTCCTCGAAATAATGAGAACGCAATAAGACTGTAAACACGATGCAGATAATTAATTGTAAATAAAAATCATTTTGACACGTTCTACCCTCTAGGATGCGGTAATTTTTGATATTTTTTATTATAAATTATAAGCTATCCATAGATACGTGTACATTAAGGAAATAAAAGCCATAAAAAAAGAAAAAAGAAAAATTTAAGGCAAAATTCATAGTTCTGACAATTGAATTTGCCAACAAATAATCAAACATGATGAACCGATGCCATTCCTTCCAAAAATATCATGCACAAGGCCTATTTCTTTCATTTAAAAAATTTACAACCGAACTTTAACCTAATTATAACATTCGAAGGTTGAAGTTTGATTGCCAGGGTTTATGGAAAGTTATGTTAACAATTATTGTTTTAAACAATTATTGAAAGTTTTTTTATTGTCATACCGAACAAACTCATACCATAACAAGAAAAAGAAATTTCATTCGAGAGTTCTTTTGGAGTTATGAATTTTTCAATTGAGGCTAACACAAAAGTTGATGTGTCTATAATAGCAACAAAAAAAATATTTTGACGGAATATTTACATGGTAAAACGAGGAACACAAAGATTGCACAAAATGCTATTTTTTCCTAAATTCCGTAATGCAGTGGAATTTTTATGACACACTTGACGTGTTTTGACTCGGAATAAAAATGTTCCGGAAAAAAATGTAAGCTATCTGAATCTGATTCATAGGTAATTCGTTATAGTTATGATCGGGACGAGTTTTGTTACGAGTATTCTCAAAATTCAACTAGATGTAATTTAATTTTCAACACAATAAATAAGTTAACAGAGAATTTGAATGAACACTAAAAATTCACATTTAATTGAATGGTATCGCAATCGTTGATTGTTTATTATTATAATTATGATCATAACAATAAGTATTTTTCATAATCTGAATTCACCATAATCCTGTGATATGACAAATGAAAACAACAACAATCGAGTTTTGCAAATACGTACGCATGTATTCTCGCGCAGAGTTCGCATGGCGATGAACCATTTTGGGTTATTTCATAAGTGAACATATGTATAAAAACATGCTGCGCAATAAATAAATGACATGAATTAAGGGTTAACACACTGTTGTAGGATAATTTTAATGTGTTGAACAGCAGTTGAAGAAAATACGTGAAAGTACGCGTGAATGAACGAAGCGCGTCGCGCGTGTATATATATATATATATATATATATATATATATACTTCTAGGATCGAGGCGGCCATTTTTGTATGTTTGGCATTTTCACAAAGTTCTCTCGAATAAATGTCCGACGTATGGATGGCTGCGGACTACAGGCGGAGAGTATACGTGCCGTTTGAATATAGTTCGACGGAACAAATTTTCATTGAATTAATAGCTGCTGCCTGCAGGCCGAATCTATAAACGGTGTTTGAGCAAATCAAGCTTTCATTGAGTTGCACTGTACACATTTTTGCCGCTTTATGGCAAAACGTTTAATCAGTATTTGAGCGAAGTGAATTCGAGCAATAATAATTTCAACCTTATTACTAGTGTTAATTTAAAAAAAATAAAAGTACCGTATATTTGTACGTGATATTCCAATGTGTTATGAATGCAAGTAGTTTCTTTTCTTGATTGATTATGAACAATACTGCGACATATATCGTTAACTTAACTGTTGTCCCTACATTAAATATATCATGAAATTCTCTTCTGCATCAGTTGTGAACTCAAACACTTTGTAATTTAGTTTCCAATGATGAATAATCAAGGGCATAATACACAATATATTTGTAATGAGTAAAGCAAATGGATGTACATGGATGTTCAAAGTTTTTTTCACTGAAGAACAAACTATAATGCACAATCCTCATTAGACTTATTTGATTGTGTGTCGTGATGCCATGGCGAAAAGTCGTTACGAATAACCATCGACTTATTTTATATATGTTGAGCATTCAGAAGACATGATCTTTTTCATTTACTCATTCTACTGATGGTTATGAGAATAATCATTGTCTACATAGTATTTCCGCCAATCTTCACTTACCTTCTCTCCTTCATTTATTCGTCTCTAGATTAATGCTTAAGAAATTAATGGTGGTATCCATATCCAGTGTAATAATTATGAATAAGATGACATTATGAGTTGAATAAAATACCACTGTCCTAAGTAAGGTTGACTTAGTATAAATTTGAGAATTATTCAGTTTAGTAGAAGAAAAATTTTTAATAGATCGGTTAGCAAACCGAGTATGCTGTATTGACGTGACTCTATCGTGAAAAAGTATAATTTCAGCAATTCTCTAAAACGCTGGATTGAAGTTCGAAATCATAAATACTTCACTGAATCAAGTTTATTCAGAGGATCGATGGCATCCCGATTTAGCGTCCTTAATATTTATAAAATTTTTAACAGATATTTCAAATCTGAACATTTTTCTAGTATTTTTATGAGTAAATCAGAGTTTCTTGTTTTCTGAAATTCATTCAAATTAAATCTCATGTCGTATGAGATTTAATTTAAATGTGCAATTCCGCAAAACGATTCTGTGACGTCAAAACGGACAGCAAAAAGTCTTCTGGTAACCAAAGTTACGACTAATGACAGACCGTAACAATTAGTAAATTTATTGAATTTGGTGCCATCGAAGAATCGAGCATTTTTATAGGAATATTAATCGAAAACTGTTAATACAGTGTACTGTTATCGACCCAATGACATAATCAAGTAAAGAGAAGCCTCTTTCTTTGGAAGCCTTACTGTGTACCCCACCCATTATTTTAATCCTCAAGCTCCCAAACGAACCTACCAACCATGTTCTACACTTCTAGTTGCTTCTTTTTCCCTTCTACAATGTAGTGCAGTTCTCATAAACAACTTCCGAATCGTTACAGTGTGTAATATCGTCACACAGCTTCTCAAATCTATGCCCAGTGCGGCAAAATGTTGCTGAAAAAGTGATTCGCCGCCATTTCGCGAGTGGCTCAACCCAAGACTCTAGTTTATTTTATTTCCCCTAAATACACGCCAATTTTTGTTACATAATAAACAATCTGAAAACGACAGACGTTACTTGAGACTTCAAGAGAAGTTGGACCTGTTTTTATACTTTTTTTTTTTTTGAAATTGCGCGTTTTTGACTGTGGGCTGTTCCGTTTTTTTGATGAGCAGGGTTCGTTTTTTGGCCAGACGATTGTTTTAGTGCGAATCACTTGGTGAAAATGATAATTGCGCTGATATTGACATTGTGGACGTGCACGGTGACGACGTACGAACTTCCTGTGCAGTACCCACCATGCTTTTTCAACCCCTTGTGCACGTGCTCGAAAGTGATTCCCGATTTGGGGATAGTTTCGTGTTTGAATGTACCGATGCCACGAATACCGCAGCCTATTAATTCGTCGAAAGTTTTTATGCTGCAATTGGAAAACAATGGACTTCACATACTGCAGCCTCAGTTTCTCATGAGCACTGGTAAGAGTTTTTTTTCGTGCTCTGAAAGCGTGGATCAAGTCGTGATTTTTTTTCGTTAGATTTTGAAATTTTCTGGATGATTGTGAGTGTCAGGCGCGTAGGCAGAGGGGGTTTTGGTTTTAGTTTACTAGTTTCAAACCCCTTCCGAAATCCCGATAAAATTAATCTGTATTTCATGTAAAAATAAAAAAATTATACGTCAATAAACAGTAGAATTATAAGTTACAAGAAAATGCATGAAAACATAAGCAGTATATATTTATTGAAAAAGTAAAAATTATCAAAACGTAGGATGAGGTGAAAAATATGAATCAAAGAAATTGTTGCAACCAAGCGAAGAATAAGGAAAAATGAAAATCTACGAAAATGCTAAAAATTTACAAAATTTTGAATATTTGATCAACAAGTTCTAGAAATATATATGTAATACATATGAAAGTATTAAAAATATATCGATTCGTACAAACTTTGAAAGAATAATGAAATTAATTGAATTCTATGAAAAAACTTTTTTCTGTAAAATCTTGATAAAATCCTCTACGATCTATAAATTTTAGGATTCTAGAGCATCAAATTCAAAATATACCATAAATTTATAAACAATCTAGAAAACGCAACAGTATCCTTTAAATATTTCAAAAATACGAAAGAAGAAGAACGATATAAAACATGAAAAACCTGTATGGATGTAATTTTATCATTAATTCTTGAAATTACTGGGAATAGATCAAAATTCGCATTTCAAAACATCGAGTTTTTTGAATCGCTGTAGCGATCTACAAAAATATAAGTAATCCATGAAAATATTTAGAAATCCTCCAGGGTTTCGTAGATTGTATTAGAAAAATGTGAAAAATGAGTTCACTAGTTTATTAGCTTACTAGCCTAATAATTTACTTGTTTACTAGTTAACAAGCTAACAAGTTTACAAGCTTACATGTTCATTAGTTTACTTGCTTACTGGTTTACTAGTTTACTAGCTTACTTGTTTACTCGTTTACTAGCTCAATACTTTACTAGTTTACTAGTTAATTAGCTTACTAGTTAACTAGCTTACGACTTTACAAGTTTATTAATATACTTGTTGATGAGTTTCCTAGCTTACTAGTTTTTTATTTAACTAGCTAACTAGTTTACTAGCTTATTAGTTTTTTAATTAACTAGTTTACTAGCTTACAATTTTAGTGGTTTAGTAGTTTACTAGTTAACTAGCTTACCAGTTTACAAGTTTACTTATTTACTTCTTTACTAGCCGACAAGTTCACCAGCTCACCAGATTACTTGCTTACTAGTTTACTATTTACGTAGGAATCTGTCAATATATTAAAGTTTTGTAGATATAATTATGAATCAAAAAAATTGTTGCAATCAAGCAAATAATAAGGAAAAATGAAAATCTACGAAAATCCAAAAAATTTATAAAATTTTGAATCTTAGATCATTGGATTCAAAAAATCTATATAAATACATATAAAAGTATTAAAAATATTTCGGTTCGTACAAACTTTGAAAGAATAATGAAATTAATTGAATTTTATAAAACAACTGTTTTCTGTGAAATCTCGACAAATGCCTCTACGATCTATAAATTTTAGGATTCTAGAGCATCAAATTCAAAATATACCATAAATTTATAAACAATCTAGAAAACGCAACAGTATCTTTTAAATATTTCAAAAATACGAAAGAAGAAGAACGATATAAAACATGAAAAACCTGTATGAATGTAATTTTATCATTAATTCTTGAAATTACTGGGAATAGATCAAAATTCGCATTTCAAAACATCGAGTTTTTTGAATCGCTGTAGCGATCTACAAAAATATAAGTAATCCATGAAAATACTTAGAAATCCTCCAGGGTTTCGTATATTGTATTAGAAAAATATGAAAAATGAGTTCACTAGTTTACTAGGTTACTAAATTAATAACTAAATTATTTACTAGTTAACTAGCTTACTAGTTTACAAGCTGACCAGTTTACAAGTTTACTAGTTTACTTGCTTACCAATTTACTAGTTCGCTAATTTACTTGTTAATGAGTTTATTAGTTTACAAGTTTACTAGTTTACTTACTTACCAATTAACTTGTTAATGAGTTCACTAGTTTACTAGTTCACTAATCTACTAGTTTAGTAGCTTCCTAGATTACTAGTTTACTAGCTTACTATTGTTTTACTTACTATTACAAATTTGACAAGTTCACAAGTTTGCTAGTTTACTTGCTTACCAATTTACTAGTTTACTAATTTACTATTTCACTTTTTCACTTGTTTACTATTTTACAATTTTTCATTTTCAGCAGTTTTCTAGCTTACTTCTTTACAAGTTTAGTAGTTTACTAACGTACTAGTTTGCTAGTTTACTAGAAATCTTTCAATACATTAAAATTATGTAATTACAGTTTTCTTAGAAATTTACAAAACCTTTTACCCTGGAGCATATTTATTTATATAATACTATAATTACATATAATTTTAGAAACTATTCTAGTAATTCATATAGAAAACAAAAATACATTCAATTCAATTTATATACTTTTAATTGCAAAAATACTAAAAAAATATGAAATCAAAGTATTGAAAATCTTCATAAAAGAAACTCTCGTCTGAAAAATCGATCTAAATTCTCAAAATCATTGAAAATTCCAATACTATTAGCATCAATTTCGGAAAATCTATTGAGCGATCCATAGAAACATTTGAAATATATAAAAATACTAGAAAATACTACTGTATGTGTGGTTAAATTTGCTCAAAAATCAATTCAAATATCCAAATATTAATCCTCAAAGTGGTAACAATACAAAAAGTATTAGTAAACAATATTAAAACCTTAGTTACTAATTGAAAATCACAAAAATCGAACTACATATATATTACATACGAACATGAAAAATGTTTCACTATGGATTCCAAAACTTGCATAACTTTCAAATTCTGAAATGTTTAATACATCGAAATCGCTTTCTTGTAACAATATTGTCGAGGATTAAAAATTATGAAATCCCGAAAGAAAAATATTTTTTAGAAAAACCCCTCCCCAAAATTTTTTCTGCCTACGCCCCTGGTGGGTGTCATTATTTAGAGCAAAAGTTTTTCGTGCATTGAGCATTCTGAAGATCGTTATTTGGTGCAGTATGTCTTGATGCACAAAAATTAGTTGTGCAAGTATTTTTGATACAATGACGATTAGGGCAAATTTTTTTATTTCTTGTTTTAACAATTTTTTATGAAAATAATTTTATGTAGGAAAATAACGTGCGTTTTCTGACTGTTCATTTATTAATTGTGTGATTGCAATTTTTTAATGGGATTATTAATGTTGAAGTTATATGGTGGAGGGGGGTCACTTTTTCCAAAAAAAATTTTTTTGTAACAAATTTATTGCCCTTTCAATATTATTTCTTAAATATATTCCATACTATTTTTGTTTTTTAATTATTATTTGGTTATTTTTAAAAACTACTTGAATTTTTTCCATGACTAATTCAATTATTTCCATGACTACTATTTTTATCACAACTTAAAAATGTCGAATGACAATGATTTAATAACAAAAATATTACAATTTATTTATGTAAACAATTTATTTTTACGTAATTTGTTCCTTGTCAAAACTTTCTGTTTCTCGAGATTTTTGGTATGAATAAATAAATTCAATTTTTTTTGCTTTCGGTAATATGTTCAATATTGTTTCGAAATACCATTAATATGTTGATGACAATTATATCACGTACATAAAAAGCTATTCGAGGAACATTATTTCATTCATTCACTTTCAATTTCTGCAATGAAAAAAATTTAAAAAAAAAAAAAAACATTTTTAGGAATAACCAATATTTGGGAGGAAACATTTCTTGTGGAAGAAGAATGTTGTAAATATTTTTACCATTATTTATTCATAACAATTTTGTTTGGAAGAGATTGCATTGGGATATAAATTTTTTAGAAAAAAATTTTTTGGGAAAAGTGGACCCAAATAGAAAACTTAAATATTTTCCCATAAAAAGTTCAAGATCCTAATAGTTTCATATATAAAATAGCTCAAATCTAAGAAACTTTATTTTCGAATTGTTTCGCCAAAGAAAATTCGAATAAAAAAAAAAACAATTTACAATAAAAACAAAAAGTTTATGAACATTCGTATGAAAAAAATTTTTGATCGAATATTCAAACTGCAAGAAACTTATATGATTTGAAAAAATGAATGAATTTTTGTATTATCATCTCCAGCAAATATAATATAATCAAAATTATCATGAGAGTCATAAAAATTCATAATCTTCCGTTTTCATGTGTAAAAAATTGAACTATTTTTTGAAAAAAGTTTAATTTAGAGTTTTTTTATTTTTACGAATTTGAAATCTTGAGCTGAAGAAATACGTTGAGATTTAAAAATTAAAAAGTTTTTCTGAAATCTTGAACGATTCAATGTTTAAAATTTCATAAATTCCGAAAAACGAAACCTTCATATTTTTATTATTTTCAAGCCAAATATTGATATGAATAAAATGAAATTTATCATTTTTATCAATATGAAAATTTTCTTACCGTTGAATATAAATATCGCAAATTAAAACAATTTGCATTAAAATTATTTTATATATAATTTTACAAGCAAAATGCGTTTTTAATTATAAAATTTAAGTGAATAAAAAAACGAAATATTGATGATTTTTGGTGACTTGCGAAATTTGCGCACGAAAAATGTTGAAATATTCAATGTCTTGAAAGTTTTAATTTCTTTAATTTTCTATGATTTTTAGATAAAGTTATATTTTTTTATGGAAAAAACAAGGACATTGACGACTCAAAACTTTTCAGTTTCAAAGTCTTTCTTCAATCTATGAAAAATTTTGATTAAGTAGGTGTAAATGTTGGAGATGAAAAAGGAATGTCATTTTTCCAAAATAATCAAATATTATAAATATTTTGGAGTGTTTAAATTGTCTTTGAATTTGTACATTCTCAAAATATTTGAATTTATTATTCATTTGGAGATTTTCATAAGCATCGAAGACATTTTTTAGAAATTTTTACATAAATTGAAAATTATTCGTTGATTACTCGATGTACTTGAATAATCAGAATATTCCAGAAAGTTTTTCGAATATTTATAGAAATTTAGAGTAAAACTTTTTATATACAAGCAAAATTGTTCAAGTTTTTAATTTTTCTAATTTTTAGGACTTTTAAAATATTTTGGGTCAACTTCGTAGACTTCAATGTTGAAAAACTTTTTATTCAAAATTCAATGTTCGTCAAATCTATCAATATTTCAACATTTATGCACCAAGAAAATTTTTTAACAAAAATATAATTTTATTTAGGGAATTTCTCACTGATATAAAATTAGATTATATTCATACCTACATACTGCAAATTGGCAAAAATTCTGAAAACTTCCAAATCGTCTTGAATAACTTTGAACTAAAAATATTCCAAAAAAACTTCTCAGCAGTTTATTCAAAAAAATTTTCTGGTTGTTAAATCATTTTCTAGAATTCACATCAATTTAACAAAATAGGAAACAAATTTGTAACTTTTAGAACCTAATTGTAAAAGTTGCTAAAAAATTCGAGTGAAATTCGTTAAATTTCGTTAAATTCGTTGAATTTTGCTTAGTTTTTTCTTGAAAAAAATATTACAGGATGCGACAAATACGAATTTAGGTTGTGAAATGATGTTATTCTAGGTTTATACAAATTACAAATCAAGTATAACCCTTTATCGGATATACCGGATGAAGCATTCTTAGGACTTGAGAGATCTTTGTGGGAGCTCGAGCTACCCTACAATCGCCTATTTACAATACCAAGCAGATCATTTAGACACTTGCAAAAACTACGTCTTCTCGATTTAACAGGTATCGATGAGTGATGTTTGTTATTTGACAACTTATTGCAACTTTTGAAACAACGAAAAATTCCATACCCTATAAAAGGCAAAAATGTAGCAGGCACAATCTAGGCCAGCTATCTATTGAAATTGCAATTATTTTTGCGAAAATTCGTACTTGGTTTCGAAATTATGGATACGCTTCGACAATTATTATTTACACCAGTCTCTAACACTTGACTGATAATATTATTTATTAAAAATTTTTTTATCTTTTTGTAAAGTTTGGAATTTTTGATTTTTTTTCATAGATTATAGATTGTCAAACTTGCTATTGAAAAGATTTAGAGAATATGTTCAATTCTTTTTCAAAGAAAATGTGTTGTTTTTCATCTCGGTTCAATTGATGTATTTTGGATATGATTTTATTTTCCAATCAAACTGAAATATGTTGCTATAAAAAGACACGTATTTTTACTTTTCGTCGCAAAAAATTTTTTTTATGATTTCAAAAGATTAGATTATAAAATTAGAAATTGATATTTTCTGTCTACAGTAGGAATTTTTTTTTCAAATTTGCATAATTTAGTCAAAAATCAATGGATATTCACATTTTTATATTAAAAATTTCTGTAATAATTTACACTTTCCAATTATTGTATTAACAAGCATCTAATTCTTATAAACAAATTTTTATTATTGATAAACAAAAGGCACAAGTTCTTGTACAAATCGAGCAACTTGAAAAACTTATTTTTATTTTTTCTTAATTTTTTTGTACATGGAGAAGATTACTGGTATTTCTATTCTGTAAAATTTACATTATCTAGAATTTTTCAAAGTTGTAATTTTTCGAAAAAAAAATTGTTCTCCTCTACACTTATTACTGAGGTAGCTGTTAATTCTGCAATGTATGAATTTTTTTTACTTCTCGTCTTGAAAAATCAATCAAGGCAAAAAACAACAATTTATGAATATAAACTGAAGTTTCGATTTGGAAATGTATAAGAATTTTTGTTGTAACATTGACATCAAGATTCATGAGTTTTTGAAAAATGTATTCATACTGTTGAAACTTCATGATACAAAATCTAGAATTCAATTTTTTCCTTTTCGACAGAAATTATTTGATACCTTAATTTTACGGGCACTTCAATAGATATACGTTCATGGTTTTTATAAAACAGTTATACATAAAAGTTATACAGAAAAACTAAAATACACGAGTAAATGAAATAAAGAAATAATAAAGATATGAAATTATACATAAAAGAAAAAGTCGTAGCCTTTTGAGTAAAATTTTAAAAAAAGTTAACTGCAAAAGTAATTTGACAGAATTTTATAAAACTTCATCAAATTTCGAAAATTTATGTACATTTCTCAAAAACTTATTAACTTTTATGTAGAAAAAATGTGTTTATTTCTGAATCAAAACTTCACTCGATTTGTTTCACATATTTATACATTATTATCCAATCTGACTCAAATTTTGCAAAAAAAAATGTGTTTTTTTCTACATTGAAAAACGAATTCCAATATTGCAGAAATAACAATTACCTTAAAAATTAGTTTTCTTGATATGTACAAAAACTTTGAAACAGAAGTAAAATACATTTCCTGAGTTGACTTGTAAAAATATTTGCTACTTTTTCTCTATCAGATAGTAAAAATTTGTTCATAATGATTGAATAAAATAATTTAACACTGTGAATAATTACTGACAAAGATTCTGAATATAAAACCGTCTAAATCCATTGATTTTTAAGAAATCTATGTGCATTTGAAAAAAAAAGTTCTTCTCGTAGATGAAATGCATCAACTCGATAATAATTATTGAATTTAATTTATTTACTGCAATTTTAGATAAATTGTACAATATTATCACAAACAACTTCGAGATTCTTGAATCTTCTGATTTACTAATGTAATTTGAGCGCCATTCAGCTTTTTTTTTTAAACTACCGAAAAATCATTTCCAAAGCAAATAAAATTGCGACCAACAGGCAACCAAATATCTCACATCGCGCCGGAAAATTGGCGCGGCCTGGAAAATTCGCTGCAAATATTGCGACTTGGAAAAAATTCCATCGACAAATTGCCCGCGGATGCGTTCGTGGGTCTTTCGTATTTGGAACTTTTGGACCTCCACGAAAATTGCCTGAAGGAAATCGATCCCTCGGTTTTCCGGGACGGCATGGCGCACTTGACTCATTTCTACTTGAACGACAATCAATTGACCAGTATCCCGTACGCACAATTGTCGTCCCTGAAACGTTTGAAAGAATTAGACTTGAGCTACAACCGAATCTCGAGGATTTTGCAGCCCCACTTGGAAGCCGAATTGCGGGGCCTGCAAATGTCCCTCGACATTTTGCACCTCGATTACAACCAAATCGACGTCCTCACAGTGGACTCGTTCCAGCATTTTTACAAAGTCAACAAAACGTACTTGAATGGAAACCCATTGGTGTACATTGAGGTTTGGTGAAAAGAAAATTTTGGAATTTTCAGGGAGTTCTTGGGCTCTTGTGGAGCTCTGTTTCTTTCAATTCTGTGATTTTTTCCCATTTTTCCCTCTTTCAGTTATTTAGAGTGATTTTTCACACTCTATTGAGTTGAAATACTGCAACTCTGATAGAGAGTGAATCTTCACTTTTCGAGAAGTTGAATTTCAGTCTTAAATTCTTGTCAGATTTCGATTTCAAAAGTGAATCGGGTTCAATCTAAGAGGAGCGAAATTTTACTTTGCAAAAAAAAAATTCACTCAAAGAAATTAACAAAGTTGGATTAGTTTTAATAATTTGAATTTTTTTATTTTCTTCTAATTTTCTTGGGATTAAAGATGTTGACATGAAAATTAGGAATTCTTTAAAACGTTTTTACTTTTTTGTGAAAATCTAGTCTTATAGAGTAGAATTTCACTCTCAAAGAGTGAATCGTTAATCTTTGAAAAATTAAATTTCACTATTAAAATTTAGTTTGTTTTCTGAAAAATGACTTCAGTTTCACTCTAAGAGAAGTAAAATTTTATTACTTACTAATGACTTTTCACTCTTATCAAATTAAAAATCACTCCTAATTTGAGTAGTAGTATTTTAACTCGATGAAAATTAAACATTTACTCTGAGGATTTTCAATACTTGAGAATTATGTTCCCTCAATTTTCTTGATTATGAAAATTTATATGTAAAATTAAAATACTCTTTGAAAGTTGCATGTATTTTTCTAGAAATTCACTCTCATATAGTGAAAGTCGACTCGAAAAGAGTGATTCATCACTCTAATGAAATTTAAATTTCACTCCTCAATAATTATAATCAGATTTCTCTCTAAAAAATTAGTTGAGTTTCACTTTGAGAGGGGTAAAATTTCACTACTTTCCAGTGACTTTTCACTCTAAAAAGTAACTCCAAGTTTGAGTGGTAGTATTTTGGCTTGATGAAAAGTAAAAATTTAATCGAAGGATTATACTTTCAATGTTTTTTATTTTCCCTCAATTTTCTTGAATATGAAAATTTCTACGTAAAATTTAGAAACTCTTTATGAAAATTTAATGTATTTTTCTAGGAATTCACTCTCATAGAGTGAAAGTTGACTCAAAAAGAGTGATTCATCACTCAAACGAAATTTGAATTTGCCTCTTAAATTATAGTCAGATTCTTCTTTAAAAACTTAGTTGAGTTTCTCTCTGGGAGGAGTAAAATTTCACTACTTTCCAGTGACTTTTCACTCTAAAAAGTAACTCCAAGTTTGATTGGTAGTATTTTTACTCGATGTAGAGTGAAAAGTCACTCTAAGAAGTTAAGAGGGTTGAATGAGTTTTAAAACTTCTGATTTCTTTCGTTTACTCTCAATTTTATTCATTAGGAAGATGTCGACATGAAAATTAGAAATTTTTTTTTTTCTGGAAATCTAGTCTCAATGAGTGAAAGTTCACTCTAATAGAGTAAATTGTCACTCTCAAAGAAGTTGAATTTCGCTCTTAAATTTTAGTCAGATTCCTCTCTAAAAAATGACTTGAGTTTTACTCTAAAAAAGTAAAAAATGACTACAAGTTTCAGTGGTAGTATTTTGATACGATATAAAATAAAAATTTACTCTAAGAAATAAAGAGATTAGAATCAATGTTATTTCTTTTCATTTCTTTGATTTTCTCTCAATTTTCTGAATTAGAAAGATGTCGACATAAAATTAAGAAAATTTTCTGCATAAAATTTTCATTTTTTCGTGGAAGTACTACTCAGATTTTGGGCTAAAAGCATAAAATTAGAGTAATGACACAATTTCAATAACTTTATTTGGATAATAATTTGATTGTATGTTGCCAAAAGTTAATTTTATGATTGTTTTTAAAATAAAAAATTCGTAGTCACGACAGAAACTTTTGCAGCTTGATAGTGAATTTTTATAAATTGACGATTCATGGATTTTTACTATCTTTCTGAAAAATCTTGAAAAATGATAAATTTTCGTACCTTTTTAATGTAAAATTGTTATTACGTAGATTTCAATCGAAATCAACACGTTTTAAAGTTTTTAAAGTTTTAAATTTATAATACTAAATTTACTTCAATTTATTATACTATATTCGTAAAAATTTTCGATTAATTCATTTAACGATACCAGTCAAGCTCAAATTTCTATGATTTGAAAAATTTTTCATCAAAATTATTTTATTTTGGAAGTAAAATTTACAAATTTTTTGATATTTTCAATCAATGACAAAGAAGATTAATTTTACCTCAATTTTTGTGCTGTTTTCTATTAAAGAACATTCCATTTTTCTATTCAGTCATTTCACTAATTTTTCATTTCAAAAATTTACAAATCAGTAATCTCGGATTAACGAACTTCCAACTTCTTGATTTCTGTATTCTGATTTCTTAGATTTCTTTAATTTAAAATTAAAAAAGTGGTTGATCAGAATTTTGAGAATCTCAAACATTCGGACACTTTCAAAATGAAAGAATTTTCAAAATTTCATAATTATTCAGAATGATAATTCTCTTTTGAATATTTGTAGTTTTTATTTTTGTCAAAAATGTATCTAATTTGACCAACAACTGAAATATTTGAATGCTTAAAATTTTCATGTTTTTCAACAACAATTGGAAAATTTTTTAAGAATTGAATGATTCAAGAAAAAGCTCAGAGCTCTTGTTTAAATTACTCAAAATTTTAGTTTTCGATTTTTTTGCCCTACTAATTTTAATTCACATTAGAATTGAAAATAGCCAAATCGATGAAAAATTTCCAAAAATCGTCAATTTTAGAAATGTACTATAAATTAATGTTATTTCTGTTTATGATAAATTTTTAATAACAATCTTGGTTTAAAAATTTTAACAAAAAAATTTACAAAACTCCAATATGTCATCAAATTTCCATGATTACAGAAACTATTTTCCTACATTCTTCGTGTCGTTAAAATTCTCATTCAAAAAACTTTTACGTAAGAATTTCTCTCGAAAGTTTCTCATTTTGAAGAAACGAATTTTTTGGATTTAGGAAGGTGCATTCAGGGATTCTAGGATTCGAGAATTGTACTTTCCAGACTGCAAACTTTACGACATAAACTCAGCAAATTTCGCTGGTTTAGAATCATCGTTAGAGCTGATCGACTTTTCGGGAAACAATATTACGGAATTACCCCATCACTTTTTTCAAGAGTTTGATTTCTTGAAGACTGTCGTTCTGAGAGAAAACCACGTCCAGACTTTTCAACCAGGTGATTTTACCATAAATTTAATTTACTCAGAACTAAGTTTCCTCAAGAAAACGACATACATTTTTAGCAAACAAAATAAAACTGATAGAGTGGGCATTTTTATTTTACCAAAGGAAAAATTGTTGATAATTATTTATGTCAGGACTTCCATGCGAAGATATTTATTAATTTTCTTGAATATTATAAAAAATATATATTTTCGATTGTCTAAATCATGGGTGCGACGAAAATTGATGTTTTTATGGCACGGAATGTCCCATTTACATAATTTTTTATTGTTTAGATATACCTCCTCAAAATTCAAATCACGATAATCACGACACTAATTTAAATTACGATACTTATTCAAATTACGACTCTCGTCCAAATTATGATTCTCGTCCAAATTACGCATCCCGTACAAGTTACGAAAATAATTACGACTCCGAAGAACCTCGTAAGTCAGATTTTCAACATTTTAATCGCTGCAATTCATAACGAGTCGATTCATTTGCAACCCTAACAGAACACTCGAAAAACGATTTAGCTTTTTCATTGATTTTCGCAAGAAGTAGCAATTTTTTTTATTTTTTTCGAAAAGTAATTCAATCATCATTCGCTATTTTAAGCGAGTATTGCTCTGATGCTTTTTCATTCATTTGCATAATTTTTTTAATAAGGCTATTACATTTTCAAGTATATCCCATGAATTTTTGAGTATGAATATTGTAGGCTAGAAAATTGGTCACCGTTACCAAAAATATACTTGAAATTCAAGAACTGTATAATTTTTGTAATTAAATGTTGATAAATTTTTAATTTCATGTGCTTGAAGATTTTTTTTAGCTTCAAACTTTATGAGAAAAATGTTGAGCTTGCAAAATTTCTGAATTTGTCGAACACTGAAAAATTCGATTTTCGATCTTAGATGTCTAAAATTTTTATGAAGCTTCATTGATCTTCGAATTCTTGTTTTTTTACACTTTTTGATTCATGTGATTTGTAGAATGATGAAAATTTTATTGGTAATTAAATAATTCTAATTAATTTTAGGTTATGAGGTTTATACATTTATATTTATATATAACCTGAGGTTTTTACATTTTCCAATTCTAGTTATTTTCAATAAATGGTATTTAAATTATTAGAAAATTGAAATTTTTTTATTGCATGTTCTTATTTTCTAAACACTTAGTCATTAATTACAGATTTCCGATTATAATGTGAAATCGACAACACAAATAAAAGCAAATTACGTAATTTTTATCGATCGTTACAATTACAACAAAAACTTGAAATCTTTTCTTTAAATCAGTGCCTTATTTTATTTTTGAGTTTTTCATAATTTCCTAAGTCATGCCACATAATAATAATTTTGAAAAGTATTTTTTTTTTTTAGTTTTGATTATACGTATTCTCAAACTTATGAAATTTGCACTGACATAAAATAGGTATTTGAAAAAATTTTTGTTATACAGAATTCATTAATGAAAATAAGGCTTAGAAGTTTTAAATATTTTATAGAAAAATGGTTTGATTTCATCATAGACAAAAAAATTTTCTCTAAACACTAGAATTATAAACAAAATATTATTTATACTTATTAATATTTCAGTACTTGAATTTCCTGGTCAATGTACTCTGATAAATTTGTATATTCTACTAATTCAATTTATCGAAATAGAAAAATATGAATTACGTTTTACAAGCAATTTTTTTAAATTTCACAATGTTTAAATTATTATCAGTATACCTTACATTTAATTCGTTTAATTTTTGTTTAATTCGTGGCAAAAAAAATTTTTCAATTGCTCATAGTCAGAATAATTATCGGTTCAAAAATTTAAATAAATTTCAATCAATTTAAAATGTGTTCGAATAAATCAATAGTTCAACTATTTAGAAATATTCAAAAAACGACACTTTTTTCCAAATACGCCAACATTCTCAATGTTAAAACACTTCATAAACAAAATTTTTTTATCTCTCACATTCATTAAACCTCAAGCCCATTTTAAATTCATTTTGACACTTTTCGATCCTTATTCTATTTTTGAACTTTACATAATTTTTTAAGTCATACAACATAATTATGGTTTTGAAAAGTATTTTTTTTTTAGTTTTGATTATATGTATTCTCAAACTTATGAAATTTGCACTAACATAAAATAGGTATTTGAAAAAATTTTTGTTATACAGAATTCATTAATGAAAATAAGGCTTAGAGGTTTTAAATATTTTATAAAAAAAAATTAATTATACTCATTAATGTTTCAGTACTTGAATTTCCTGGTCAATGCACTCTGATAAATTTGTATATATTCTACTGGAAATTCAATTTATCGAAATAAAAAAATATGAATTATGTTTTACAAGCAATTTTTTTATATTTTACAAAATTTAAATTATTATCAGTATACCTAACTCTAATTTGTTTAAATTTTGTTTAACATTTGTTAAATATTTGTTTGACTCATGAAAGAAAAACTTTCGATTGCTCCTAGTCAGAATAATCATCAGTTCAAAAACTTAAATAAATTTAATAAGTGAACTACTTTGAAATATTCAAAAAACGACATTTTTTCCAAATACGCCAACATTCTCAATATTAAAACACTTCATTAACAAAATTTTTCAATCTCTCACATTCATTGAACCTCAACCCCATTTTAAATTCATTTCGATACTTTTCACTGCAACCATCAAATCATTCACAGCCAAATCATCAATAAAAAGCTCTCGTTCTGTTGGGGAAATATCATTTCCTCACACTTTTAATCTCACCTCGCATACAAAACCTCTTTCAAATCGCCAAGCACAATTCATTCCCAAAAAATTCATAAATTTTAGAAATCTTCAACGGTTTCCAATATTCCCTTTATAATTTGGATTTGAGTGGTCACGACAATGCCGCAGTTTCGCTTCAGGATTTGCGACGAATGCGAAATCTCCGTTATTTGTGTCTTTCCAAGCTGTCATCATCGTCATTGTCATCAAATGATTTCATGGAATTCGGAATGGACATAAAAGAATTGCGAATAATTCGAAGCAATTTGGATTCAATAAAAAATCACGCCTTTACTCACGTCCGAGGAATAAAATACTTCGATTTTTCCGAAAACTCCATTTCCTCGATCGAGGAAGAAGCCTTTTACGAGGTATGATTTTTCGGGAAACTTGCCCTGCATTTTTTTCGAGCTTTTTTCATCCCCAGGTTGGGAATTCGCTGATAACTTTGAAAATAGCCCATGGGTTCAAATCGTCAATGAGCGAACTGCCCAGCAAACCATTGAAGTTCCTGAGCAATTTGCAACATTTGGATTTTAGTAACAACAAATTTCATTCGATGCCGGATACGTCTTTTCATTTTTTGAAGAGAATCAGGAGAATCGAGTTGCAGGACAATGAGATCGATAAAGTTCATAAGGGGACTTTTCAAGTTAGTTTGTTGGTTGATTACGAGCATTTTTTCTTTCGAGTACTGGAAGAATTTGTTAAGCAGTAATTTGCATGAATTTTTTATTTATTTAAGGGAGACATACACTCCGTTCTGGAAGAGATAAACCTGTCTTACAACAAAGTAAAAGATCTTCCTACTCACACTTTCGTCGACTTGGCGTCTCTTATGAATATTAATCTGGCTGACAATAAAATTGAGTCAGTCTCGAGGAGAGCGTTCATGAACATAAACAAATTGAAGTATATTAACTTGCGGGGCAACAAAATAAAAAATATGGAGGACGAAGCGTTTCAGGTAAGAAAAGGGAATACTTGAAAAAGGGGCAATTTGTTCGGATGAATTAAGTTTGCTAGTTTATGATTATTCTCAAAACAATTAAATTTTGAGTGGAAGTATTGTAGTAACATTGCAATAATATTGTCACTGTTTAAGTTTGCCATTGAAATCTGTAAGTTTTCGAATTGTGGTATACAAGTTTATGAAAAACACTAGTTGGTCTGAACGCTTTTTTGACCTTTTGAGGATTATACAAGGCAAATCCTTTTAAGGGAGGATAAACCTTTTATATGGATTTTAAAACCTTACAAAGAGACACAAATCCTTATAAAGAGATAAACCTTCTAAGGATTTCAAAACCTTATAAAAATATCTTAATCCTGCAAAATTAAAGATTGTTTGAATGATTTTTTGTGAATTATTACTAAAACTGAGATGCAGTTTCAAGTTATGTTCAAATTCATAAAGTTATATTAATACATAATAATGTGATTTATTGTGGGAGGAAATGTTCGATTTTTATAAGAAAATTGCGAATCCTTATTAGGAAACTTCAAACCTCATGAAGAAATTGCTAATCCTTTTAAGAAAATTTTTATTTTCATAAAAAATTAATTGCTTTAAAGAATTCTATAAGGTTACCTTTTAAGGATTTCAAATCCTTTTAAAGTTTTTACCATCGACATGTATAAAAAAAAGTGTCTATAAAATAAAAGTTTTATGCGATTTTCATAAAGAGTTCATAAAGTTACCATCAAAAACTTGGAACCTTATTAGGACTTGCTTCCTCATATAGAAAACGCAATTTCTTATAAAAAGAAAAAATCCTTTTAAGAAATCATGAAATCATTTTAACCATAGTAATTTTGGTCCTCATGAAAACTTGGAGGAAAACTGAAATTTCTTATAAGAATTTATTGATGAAATCAATTTTATATTGTAAAAAATTAATTATTTTTAAGCATTCAATAAGGCTACCTTTTAAGGATTTAAATTTCTTTTAAAGATTTTATAAGAGTTTTCTTATAAAAAATCGACAATCTTATAAGGAAACTTTGATTTTTATCATGAATTTATAAGGTTTGAAATGGCCAGCCTAAATTATTGATATTCAAGCTTTGTACAAGAAAAATTTTTTATAAAATAAAAGTCATACGATTTCGATAAAGAGATCATAAATTTACTCTAAAAAACAGCGGAATTTCATAAAGATTTCGGTATTTTTGTAGACTTTTTATAAAAACTGAAATTTTCGGGTCTCGTAAGAAAGTTGCAATTTCTTCGTAAGGAAATTTTCGATATTTATAAGAAAACTTGGAACCTTATTTTAGGAATTGCTTCCTTATGTGGGAAACGCAATTTCTTATCAAAAGAAAAGATTCTTATAAGGAATCATAAAATCATTATAATACTAGTAATTTTAGTCTTCATGAAAACTTGAAAGAAAACAAAATTTCTTATAAAGTGATCTTATTAAATTCTTATTAAATGACCTTATAAAACCTTAAAAAATATTGTCGATAGACTCTTTATGAGTAATTTTAGTTTCGTGTAAGGTCTCTATAAGGTCACTTTATAAGAACTAGGAAATTTATAAGGATTTTATAAGATCCCTCTATCATAAATTGAATTCTTATAAGAAATTTCATTTTTCATAAGGTTTTTTAAGGATCAAAGTTACTGAGGGAGAACATTTTTATATTTTAAAAAAGAGATTCCTTTTAAAGGATTCTAAAAGGTCACCTTTGAAGGATTTCAAATCCTTTCAAGGTTTTAATAAAGGTTTCCTTAAAAGAAATCGACAATCTTACAAGGAAACTTAGATTTTTCAGAAAAATTCATAAGGTTTAAAGTTACTATCGTAAATTGATATTTAACCTTTGTACAAGAAAAATTTTTTAGAAAATAAAAGGTTTATACAAGTTTTATAAATAGTTCATGAAGTTACTCTGAAAAATACCGTCGATAAATTTTTCATCAGAAATTTCAGTTTCGTATAAGGTTTTTATAAGATCACTCTATAAGTACTGAGAAATTTATAAGGATTTCATAAGGTCCCTTTAGAATAAATTGAATTCTTATAGGAAATTTTGTTTCCTCGTAAGGTTTTTATAAGGATAAAAGTTACTAGGGAAGGAAATTTTTAGATTGTAAAAAGTTAATTCTTTTTAAAGAATTCTAAAAGGTCACCTTTTAAGGATCTCAAATTCTTTTAAGTTTTTATAAGGATTTCCTTAAAAGAGATCGATAATCTATAAGGAAACTTAGATTTTTAAGAAGAATTCATAAGGTTTAAAGTTACTATCATAAATTGATATTTCACCTTTGTACAATGAGAATTTTTTATAAAATAAAAGTTTCATACAAGTTTCATTAAGAGTTTATGAAGTTACTCTTAAAAACAACGGAATTTTTCATAAAGATTTCGATATTTTAGTAGACTTTTTATTAAAACTTGAATTGCCTGGGACTCTCGTAAGAAAATTGAAATGTCTTTATAAGAAAATTTTCAATCCTTATAAGGAGACTTGGAACCTTGTAAGGACTTACTTCCTTGTATGGAAAACGCAATTTCTTATAGAAGGAAATATTAAATCCTTTCAAGGAATGATAAAATCATTATAACCCTAGTAATTTTTATCCTCATGAAACCTTTTAAGAAAACTAAATTTCTTAAAAAATGATCTTATAAAGTTCTTGTGTTTCCCAATTCTTACAAAGTGACCTTACAAAACCTTATAAAAAACTGAAATTTCTCATAATAATTTATTGATAAAATCGTATTAGAAAACAACCTCATAAAATATTGTCGATATATTCTTTATAAGAAACTTCAGTTTCGTATAAGGTTTCTAAAGGTCACTTTATAAGAACTAGGAAATTTATAAGGTCCCTTTATCATAAATTGAATTCTTTTAAGAAATTTTGTTTTCTTCTAAAGTTTTTATAAGGATCAAAGTTACTAGGGAAGGAAATTTTTATATCGTAAAAAATTAATCATTTTCAAGCATTTAATAAGGCTACCTTTTAAGGATTTAAAATCCTTGAAAAGTTTTTTTAGGGTTTTTTTTATAAGAAACCTAAAATCTTATGAAAAGAATTAGATTGTTATAAGGAATTTATAAGGTTTGAAGTTACTATCCTAAATTAATATTCGACCTTTGTACAAGAAAAATTTTTTTCAAATAAAAGTTTCATAAAGAGTTCTTGAATTTACTCTTAAAAACAGCGGAATTTCGTAAACATTGTAAACTTTTTATGAAAATTAAAATTACAGGGACTCGTCAGAAAATTGAAATTTCTTTATGAGGAAATTTTTAATCCTTATAAGAAGACTTGGAACCTTATAAGGGCTTACTTCCTTATATGGAAAACGCAATTTCTTATGAAAGGAAATATTAAATCCTTTTAAGGAATCATAAAATCATTATAACCCTAGTAATTTTTATCCTCATGAAATTCTTATGAGAAAACGACATTTCTTAAAAAGAGATTTTATAATATTCTTATGTTTCTCAATCCTTATAAAGTGACCTTATAAAACCTTATAAAAAACTGAAATTTATTGATGAAATCCTGTTAGAAAAAAACCTCATAAAATATCGTCGATATATTCTTCATGAGAAATTTCAGTTTCGTATAAGATTTTTATAAGGTCACTTTATAAAAACTAGAAAACTTATACGGATTTTATAAGATTCCTTTATAATACATTGAATTTTTACAAGAAATTTCGTTTCTATAAGTATCAAAATTACTATGGTAGGAAATTTTTATCTTGCAAAATATGTATCCCTTTTAAGGTTTCTATAAAATTTCGTAAGACGAACTTTATACATTTTTTTAACAACTTTTTAAAGCCTTGCTCGTCCTTGTACTCCAATATCTCTTGAAAAACACTGCGCATGCCTTTACTTTTCCCGAACATTTCCAGGGATACCATAATTTTCTTTTTTTCTGCTAATTGCAATAACTTTCCTCCGTCGCATTTTATTATTCCACGAATTTCAGAATCTACCGGATCTGGAATTTTTGGACATAGCTTACAACGAGCTAACCATGTTCGATTTCGACGCGTTCGATCAAGTTGGGACTTTGGCATCCTTCAAAGTGAACGCAAGCCATAACGTAATCACGTCATTGTGGATGAGTAACACATCGTACGCTCCTCCGTCCGGCAGTAGGTAGAACTTGATATTTACACAAGGTCGGCCCTTCGACGACTGATTAACCCTAATTCCAGATTATCACATTAAAATACTAAAGGTTCTCCGCGAAAAGTGTAATGCTGTCCAAGTTGTACACTCCCGGTTGTACAATGGCTTCTTTCGGATTTTGGATGGAGTCTATTTGTTTTTCAAAAAAATTCAAACACGCTGACAACAATATTTTCACATCGCATTACGGTATTTTACTATAACTCTTGCATACGTCTTTTCTTTTTCAGTTTCCATGATGTTACAGTCCAACATTAAAGTCCTGGACTTGAGTCACAATACTATTTCAGACATAGCAAAAAACTACTTCAAGCCTGTCGAGTACTCTTTGACGCATTTGTATTTGTCGCACAATCAATTGACGAACGTGACACAAGCTGTCTTTGGTAATTTGCCTCACTTGCAATGGCTTGACTTGAGCCACAACAATATCATGGAAGTGGATTTCGACTGCTTTCGCAACACGAACAATATACAAGTAATCATTTGAAATTCGTTTACAACTGCAGTAGAAAAATGTTAACAATTTCTATTTGCTTCCATAGATTTTCTTCATTTGTTTAGACAGAGTAACATGAAAATTTGAATGACGTAGTAGGGCTCTGAAAATCAGAATGTTTCGATTTATCAGGTGTTCTACTTGTCGTGGAACAATATAATGGACATTCCCGTCGAAACTTTCCGGAACTTGAAAAAACTTCGAATCGTCGTTTTGTCTCACAATAAACTTCGCACATTACCGGATAACTTGTTCGCCGATGCTCAAATAGAAATGCTGGATCTGTCTCACAACCAGTTCATGAGGTTGCCGATCAAGTCATTATCAATGACGTCGATCGTCAGTCTCACGACTTTCGACATGTCCTGGAATTCTTTATCAGGTGTACACAGTACGGACGCGATTTTCCGCTTAAAAGTAAGTTTTGGTGAAATCATTTGAAAATTAATGAATTTTCTGGCAATAAAGCTGGCAAGTAAGAAGAGACACAAACGAAGACTCTTCTGAACTTGTCAGGATTTTGGCATGGGCAGTTGTAGGGGATGAGTCATTTCTTTGGGGGACAAGGCATCCAAACCGAAACATCGAAAACTTACTACATGAGTCCAAAAGACAAAACATCCACATTAGTCAACTTTCAAACCTCAAGAAATCCACATTGGACTGTGGTTGTTTGGTATTGCATGTTTTGTACATACTTTGAAAATTTGGGTTCTGGAACTTTTGGGGTTTGGATGTTTTGTCTTGTACTTTTTGGATTGGATGTTTTAGTTTGGATGTTTTGGACTGTGGACGTTTGGTATTAGAAATTTTGGATCTTGGAACTTTTGGGGTTTGGATGTTTTGTCTTGGACTGTGGATGTTCCGTTTTGGACTTTTTGGATTGGACTTTTTAGATTGAATATTTTTTACCACAATCCGTTTTGTTGGGTAACGAAACATCCAAAACTCAAAAAATCCAGATTGGACTGTGGTTGTTTGGTATTGTATGTTTTGGACTGTGGATGTTTGGTGTTCGAACTTTTAGGAATATGGATGTTTTGTCTTGGACTTTTTGGATAGGATGGTTGGTTCCCCCAATCCATTCTGTTGGCGACGGAACATCGAAATCGAAACATCCAATCTAAAACATCCAAAACTTTCAATGTTCGAAAGACAAAACATCCACATTAATAAACTCCCAAACCTCAACAAATCCAAATTGGACTACGAATGTTTGGTACTAGGTTTTTTGACTTTGGAACATTTGGAGTCTGGATTTTTTGTCTTGGACTTTTTGAATTGAATTTTTTGTACCATAATCCATATCCTTGGAGAACAAAACATCCAAAATTTTCAACGACGACAAAACATTTACATTAATCAACATCCATAACTCACAAAATTCAACTTGGACTGTGGTTGTTTGGTATTGGGTGTTTTGTACATATACTCTTAAAATTCAGATTCTTGAACTTTTGGGGTTTCGATGTTTTGTCTTGGACTTTTTGGATTCGATATTTTGGACAGCGTATGTTCCGTTTTGGACTTTTTAGATTGAATATTTTGTACCACAATCCATTTTTTGGGTAACAAAACATCAAAAACGAAACGTCCAATCTAAAATATCCAAAACTTTCAACGTCGAAAAATATCTACATTATTCAACATCCAAAACTCAAAAAATCCAGATTGGACTGTGGTTGTTTGGTATTGTATGTTTTGAACATCTTTGAAGATTTCGAATTCTGGAACTTTTAGGGCTTGGATGTTTTGTCTTGGACTTTTTAGATTGGATGTTTTGTACTAAAGAAATTTTGAGGTTTGGATGTTTTAAGCTTTCAATGTCTTGTCTTGGACTCTCTGGATGGATGTTTAAGTTCGGATGTTTTGGACTGTGGATGTTTGATATTGTAATTTTTTGGGTTTGGACGTTTGGACTTTGGATGTTCGGTATGGAAATTTTGGAGTTTGGATGTTTTGGACTTTTGAATGACTCGATTGGAGCACGAAGCATTCAATGCAAAAAGTCCAAGACAATTAAATATCCAAAGGCCAAAACATCTAAACCTCAAAATTTTAATCACTGAATTATGAAATTTACTCTCTACTTCAGGAGGGTACAATATTATCTTACATTTAATTCCAGGGTTTGGCATGGCTAGATTTCTCCTACAATCGAATGGTGAGATTAGATGACGGAGTTTTCTCGGATCTTCCTTTCTTAACGCACTTAGACCTAAGTCACAACAAACAACTTATTTTGGAATCTCGTGGAAGAACTTTTCGAGGACTGGAACATTGCCTCAGATATCTTGATCTAAGCAACATTTCCTTGCTCAGTGTGAGTAAAAAAAGTTTAATTGTCAAAAGTTGGATAAATTACGTAGTTTCATAAATTTTAAAATAGAAAAAAAGTAACTATTTCATGATTTTCTTTATTTTTACTTTCTTTTTTTTTTATATCTCAAATTTCTCCGTAGTGAAATTTCGTGTTTCGAAAACAAAGTTTTTTTTGTAGGTTCCTGACCTTTCTTTTCACCAACTGCGAACCTTGCACCTTGCCCACAATGAACTGGCAACGGTGCCTGCAGAAATGGCATCGAATTTAACGACTCTTCATTACTTGGATTTGAGTTACAATGACTTGACAGTGATCCCCTTGATAACCCATACTCTCCCTCAACTCAAATGGCTCAATATAGCATACAATCCCATCACCGCCATCACCAACACGAGTTTCTTGGGCTTGATGGAAACTTTGGAGTACCTTGATATTCGTAGACTCTCATTGTCTACTTTTGAGGTAAGTCTTTTTTGATATATGTATGTATCTATACTGTCTGTTACATTAGTTAACAATAGCAGTTTTTTGGTTTCTTTTATTTAGTTAAAAAAAGTATGTTGTGCAATTTTCTTCCATTTCTTTCAAATATGGTGTTTTATTGAGCCATGCATGTTTTATAGAATTCTAATATAGACAATAAAATCATTGCATGTACGTTCCTTATTGAAACCTGGTAGAACGAACACATAAGATTTTGAAAACATAATGTACTATCATTGCATAATTATGTTTCTAAATTTACTTAGGCTGGAGCTTTGTGCAAAGCTTCAAAACTTCGTACTCTTCTAATAACAGCGTACACGGAAATAAAACATTTCAATTTGCCCAACATTCTGGAATACAACCATGGACTTCAACACCTGTACATAGAGGTCAATAATCATTAATTTTTTTTTTCTTTTATATAACTTATATCGATTTAATTGAATGAGTAATACTATAGGGAGAATTAAAAAAAGAATTTTCCTTATCCATATGATTGATCGTTAAATATTAAATATATAATTGGCTTTAACGGTCGAAAAGTTTATGGAATACATCATGCATTAAAAGTATGCAAATGGTATTGATTGATGATTTTATTTGAAAATAATGCCAATTTGATTCTTGCAGGTGATGAACGAAACTGACTTGGAAAAAGAAATGCGAGGCAGGTTCCCGGTAAAATTGCAAAATTTCACGTTCAATGGCCAGGCTTTGAAAAAAATACATGAAGATATTTTGAAGGTTCGTGTAAATTTTTTTTGAAAAATTGAAAATTTTAAAGCTTGTCAATAGTTTGAAAACAATCAAAAAATTTTTTATTTCAGAAAATGTTCATAATCTTTGTAGATTGTGTTTATCATCATAATTATTCGAAATATATATATTTTTTTTTTTTTTTTTCAATTTTTAATAAAGACCTGAAGGTATTCAAAAATTAATTTAATTTTCATTCAAAAATTAAAAAAAAATTGTAAATTCTGAAGATGATCAGTAATTTGAGAAATTTGTAGAGTACCTGTAAATATACAAAAATTGAGAACTACATAAACTGTGTAATATTTGAAAAACTTTTTTAATATTTTTTATTTAACGAAAATAGTCAAGTTTTGAAAATTTTCACAAAATTCTAAAATAAACTAGGTTCTTTCATTTTCAACTGCTTTTCTTTTCCTGCTGCAAATACCAGATTACTTTTTCATTCAATCTCATAATTTTCTATCAAGATAAGAGATTTTCATTCTCCATTTCTGAAATTTCACGTTACAAATCAAACCAAAACCTTCCAAATTCGCTCTAATATTCAAATGTACGATTCTCTTTTCAGGGAATGAGAAGTCCAAGATTGCATTTTGGAATGTACAACACCAGTGTTTCAGTGGTACCCAGTAACATGTTCCAACATGCAGAAAAAGTAAGGAACGTCACAATTGACATTCATGAAAGTGAAATGAAGACCGTTCACAATCCATCCACAAGTTACAAACCTGGGGTGCCAGGAAAAAGATTCCTCATGAGCTTGAGGATCAGAAAAAGTCATGTGAAATGTGACTGTGACATTGGGTAAGTGCATTCAGTCATGGACTTTTTTCAAAAAATCCCAACGACCAAGAATTCATACTTTCAAAGTAGTTCCAGTATCACAAAAAATAAACACTAATTAATCAATCACCTTAACTTTAAATCAATATTTCAAAAGATGCAAAGACCTTTGAAAAACAAGAAGAACGAAGCCTGGTAGTAATTATAAATTCAATAATCTAGAAAATACGAAATTACTAATTGCAGATGGATCGAAATTTGGCAGAGAAAACAAAGACAATACCGAGAAGACAGATGTAACTCAATGTACGGTTTGTACAAACCACTGATGGTAGACGCCCACCAAAATCGCGATTATGAACAAAACGAGTTCGAGTGCTGGAACAATGGCTGGGATGACGATTTAAGAGAAACCTTTTGCATAAACAAAAGTAACAAATCAGTCGCTGAAGCCTTCAAATCCGATATCGAATGCTCTTGGGGAAACGCCTCTACGATTCATTTAAATTACGTCCTTTTGGTAGCAACAATCATCACATTCTACTTTCCCTAATTCTCAATTCAACTGGAATGACCTACTGCATTTTTATAAAAAAATCATATCCTAATCGTACCATTCTGTTTTCAAGAAATGAATAGAAATAGAACCCAAACAGAGGTTTGCAGGTACATATTTTTCATTATAAATAAGATTCACTGTGCCATACTCTCGCTGTCACTTTTTGAATCTGTACAATTTATTTTGAGTTTATCGTCTGTTTGTAAGAACCGATTTTCCAACTGTGGAGTTCCCTTCTGCGAAAGCTTTTTTTTGTATTGAAAATATTATATCCAGATTTATTAGGCTGTCAAAGTAATGACGTTATTAAATTATGCAATCGTTGCATGTATCAGTTTTTATAATCAATAGAACCTGGAATTTTAGATTGAGTTGAGAAGAGAAATCGTGTGAGAATATTGTTTGATAAGACACTGGACATTATAAGTGGTAATAAACAATTTTTCCGAAAATCTGGTTTCTTGGAGTTAAATTAATGGTTTTCCTGGCAAGGGGGTTGATATTGGTCCTTGGATGTGTTCAAGACTTCGAATCCATGGGTCATCTTGAAGATTCTCTCGATGTTCGACAGTGGAAGTACTGGTCAATTTTCTTCGCCTATTCAATATGCTTTAGACAAGTATTAAAACTTGATTTTCTCTGTCAAATCAATAATATAATATGTGAGGCGATCCGAGAAAAGGGACGTGTACTATCCAAAAAATCGTTTTTCCGATCATGAGTGATTCTTAAAGTTTTTAATCCAATCTTCAGTATGTGCAATCAGAATTTACTAACTTTAATTTTTTAGCAAGCTATGAATTTTTGAAAATCTGTCATCCCATTTACCGTTGTGTATTTTGATTCATTCAATTGTCCGTCCTGTAAAATTTGCTTTTTGGATAGTAGGTCCCTTTTCTCGGATCGCCTCGCATATTTTTTATTTCGTTTGTATTTTTTTATGTTCATGTTAGAAAATTTGAATTTATCAAATAAAACCTAATCATTTTTAGAGAAAAATGGAAGGGGTGATAAATTGGAAGATCAACTGGTTTCATTTAACAATATAATTTTTATTCAATATATAATAGTGTGTACATTTGTTGTAGATTAACCTATCCTTTCATTCAAAAATCTCATGTAATGTGTAAATGGCGCTCAAAATTTAAAATAAAAATAGTTTTCAGTTATGTGAATGTAGAATTTTTATAATATTCTTGAAATTATGTAATTGATTATTTTGTTCCGCTGGACAGCAACAAAAACGTGATAAGTTTATCTTAAATAATTACAGCAATATAAAAATTATTGTAAGATTTCTAAATAGGACGCAATGAAAGAACACAATTTTTATTTAGTCTTGTTGGATATGTTGTTGTAAAAATTAGAAATTTATAATAGTCTTCAAATGGCATTTCAAATCTATTATTACAATCTGAATATCATTTCAATTTTCCAGAAAGTTTCCAGGAATGGGCCTAATTTACAGTTGAAATTATTTAAATGAAAATATTATTTATAGATAAATATTAATTTTCTTTGGTTATTAATATTTTTGACAATGTTACATGTGGATTAACATACTTATGATTTTAGTTACAAATTTCACATCTTCATAGATATCATAATTTAGTAATATTGTGAATTGTTTTGATTGCAGCAGGAAATTTTTTGACGACCAAATTAGCATCTCTGAAATGTTGTAGTTATCATTATTACTCAAGAGGAACTGAAAAAACTTATCATTATACCTACAAATTTTTGTGTTTGTGTTACACTGTAGAAAGTTGTGTCTCAAAATTTCTATTTAATTTAAATTTGATGGTAATTTATGATTAATATTATAGTTCCATTTTCTTTTAAATTTTCTCATTTAGTGATTTGTTGATAATTATTGAATTAATTTATCTCAACTCTCCTTTTAACCTTTTTAAATGTACTTGTATTTTCAATGAAATCAATATAAGAAGTTTTTAAGCAAGTATGACTTTGATTTCTTTCTGCATTGCTTCTACTGTAGCTTTTCCTTCCCTGGTGTAGAATGTCCCACGAAGTCCCACGATGATCTCGAAGCTGGAAGTCCCTCGATGATCTCGAAGCCAGAAGTCCCACGATGATCTCGAAGCCATAAGTCCCACGATGATCTCGAAGCCAGAAGTCCCACGATGATCTCGAAGCCAGAAGTCCCACGATGATCTCGAAGCCAGAAGTCCCACGATGATCTCGAAGTCGGAAGTCCCACGATGATCTCGAAGTCGGAAGTCCCACGATGATCTTGAAGCCAGAAGTCCCACGATGGCCTTGATGCTGGAAGAAGTCCCACGATGACCTTGAAGCTGGAAGAAGTCCCACGATGATCCCAATGCATGAAGTCCCTCGATGATCCAGAAGCCTGAAGTCCTATTTTATTCTCGAAGTAGAATCGCGATCCAAACGTCTTATGGCATTGTCCACATTAGAGTCCAACGATGTCCCACGGCGATCTTCTGTAACATCTCCCTCGAAGTCCCGTACCATAACGAAATCTCTGGATCTGAAACCCCTTGTTCCTTTTCCTATTCTACTGTCTTGTTGTTTTCTACTCTTTATTTTTTCCTCTACTCACTCCTTCCTTCATTTTAATAACTTTATTGACAGAAAGTTAATGAAATGTTGGTTGTTTTTTTTTTAATACTGCATTCAATACTTTTTACTTTTTAGAACTTGATAGTACTGATTTGTTATCAAATTTTTTTATGAAGGTGACAGTAGAATGGTTGGTGGCAGTTTTGAGTTTCATGCCAACCAAGGAACCATATGACTATCAAGGATGTCAGTTTCCAACATGTTTTCTGCAACAAAAAAATTCAAAAATTAGAATGATCTACTTAATATCATAAATGGTAAATGAATCAGAACACAGACTCCAAATAAACTTCAGCTTATTTTTTTCCATGTTCAATATAGGTTTTATCAATTCAGTTTTATTTTGATTCTAGGATCTTTCGGATTAGACTTTTTCAGAATCCTCACAAAGGACTATTGAAATGAAAAGATTGATATTTATAATTTTGTGTACTATTACTTTATGCATTTAAAAATAAATTAACTTTCTTCTCTTATTTACTCACCAAATTTGTTGTAAAGGTGTGCTCTACAAAACCCTGAACGCCTAGACCTACGCCTGTAGATAAAACCGCAAATCCTCTGGAAGATTCATTACAAGTAACCGCTCGCTTATTCACAACCCACGCCACCGCACCAACAGCACCGCAAGGAACAGGAACCGAAGAGAAGAACCGCACACGCCCGCTGCCTCTAGAAGTCTTCGCCAAGACCAAGCTCCACAGGTACTTTCCTCGAGTGTTCACCGCCTCCTTCGGAAGCTGGACCACCAAAAGACCACACCCTTGGGAGTTGATGTTGACAAACCTCGGAAGAGGAAGGAAGGGAACCGCAAGAGGGGAAGCCTACACCTAGATCAGGGGTCGAAACGCTCAAGGAAATCCCCGCGACATCGACGACCGCATGAAGAATGACAACCGTAAAAAGGACGACAAAGTATAGATGAGAGCCGCAACCCGCGATGATAATAGACCAAAAATGAAGTAACTGATGGACTGAAATTCAATTCAAGAAAGAAATTTTGAATTGAGTCTATGTATCAACTTCAAATATACACTGTTTCATATTGGATAGATAGGAATCTGTGACCATATGCTTCATGCAACTTATTTTTCAGCAAAATACAGTAATAATTGATGGACTAGTTTTTAATACAATGTCTTATGGAAAATTGTTAAAAAAGATTAGTTCTAAGATGAATTGCAAGTTTAATCGAAATTTTATAACATACAACAATAAATTCCTCTTAACTCACATATGGAAATAATTTTGTTGTTATCTTCGCATGAATCCAGGATACGGCTCACTGGTCCCAGAGGAAGCAATTCATAAGACGCAACAAGGGTGAATTTTCAAAGTGCCAATGAATTGATCGCCCATGAAGGTGTAAGGGAATCTCATCAACTCTTCTACCACACTATGTTTCATATCGCTTGCAAAATTTTGGGTTTCGATTTACTGGTTTGCTCATAATCATTTACTATGACTTCATGATTAACTATAAAAAAACTCATTACTCAAAAAAGCACTAGACTATGATATACTATGTTTTAATGAAAATGAGAGAAACTCTTGTTGCCTTTGATCCTTAGCGTTCTTAGATGAATATCACTAATTGCTGTGACTCATATCTTCTAATGTTGATTGTTGCCTCGTAATCGGTATGTTAGAATATTCAACAGTATCCATTTTTTCGTGATTGAAAATTGAGATATTTGATAGAATATTGAGAACATTGAAGCTCGCTGGCTTTTGGTTTTTCTGACTTCCATGCAGAATATGCTCATGGAAAAACAATCTGCAGAAACTACTTGTCTCCTGGAATTTTGTGTAAACTAAAAGAATTAGTGCACCCCCACCCCAACCCCCAAAAAAATTTATTAGACCATTTAACAGCAACTTACAGTCATGGTCACAAACTTCATAACGTGAATTGCTTTTAACAAACTGATCATTCAATAACATTTCAAACCAATAAATTGTCAGTCCCATATAACATACTTTCGTGTTAATAATTGCAAAACTAATTCCGCATATTTTGTGATGATTAACAGAAACTGCACATAGATATTTTAAATCACATGACACAGGTTTCGAGAGGTAACAGCTAAAAATTTTGTTATGAATGGTTCTTCTCATTTTCCCCCAGACCAAGAGCATTTCAATGTAAATGGTAATGCATCTCAACCTATTGAAAATCAAACATTTCATACAATGTATACTACAAATTTAATCTTGCAAATGTGAAAACTTCCAGTACCTTCTTGGATCTTCCATTTGTGAAGGAGTGGGGGCAGTGATGTGATTCCATCTTGAATCCCCGTGCCAAATGAAGTGTCATAAAAATTTTCTTATCGCATCCTTTGTTTTCGCATGATAAACCTTACTTGCATATGCATTTATATTTCGGAAAATGAATGAAACACGTTATCTCTTCTGCCAAAAAAAAAAACTCTTGGAAAGTATGCTTCAATGAACCAAATTTGGCAGTTTGATGGATGTCTGTGAAAAAAAATTAGTGCTCCTAACCTACTACTGCTTCATTAACAAATTACTGACCTCCAAGTTCCGTGATAAAGTGGGTAAAAAAACTATAAAAACGCAATCAGTTGCGACTGGTACAGGGGTCATAAGTCCACGATCAAATGTATCGCCTGAATTTAACGCTTAGTTCACTCCTTAACTGTCATTCTACAAGTCCAAAACTTATTTTCTCAAATACTCCAAATATTTTTAAAAAAAATCTTCATGGGATGTGTACTTATTGGCCGGTTCAGTGGATTTTTACTTGTGTGATGATTGATGTGCCTCAGGTATCGAATTCAATACTTCTGTACCTAAATATCCTTTGAAAATTTCCTGCGACAAAGTTATTTTCCCCAACCCCCAAAATAACCTACAATAATATGTAAATCTAACATGTGTGGTACTTATCATTTTCCAGCAATCGACATTCCAAAAACGAATTTGTTGCAGTGTACCTTAATTTTCACATTTTCCTAGGATTAAAAATGTAGGTACAATCTCATTTTTAATTAATAATAGAAAGAGAAATTAAGATCTACTCCATAACAGACTTCAACATTTGTACTTATCGATTCCTCGAATATCTTGATAGGTTTTCGCCTTGCGCTTTCTACTTCGACAAATCCATTTTCAGGTTTGTGAGCCCTTCCTGCGACTTAAAAGCAAACAATTTTCCCCACACCCCCCACTATACAATTCTGTGACATTAAAAAATTGTTGTACTCCCTGGTGATTTTTCATACTGGATGACCATCTTCACCGAGTTGCTTAGTGTCTTCATGTTGCTTGGAGTATTAAAAAAAATTATACCTCTGCTAGGCATTTCTATTCCAATTCCATTGTTGATTCAGTAAAAGGAGTCATTATTTTCTATGGCAAAAAAAAGACTAAGATATGCCCCCCCTAACCCCTATACATAATCTTTTATCATTGCCACAATATGTAAAAACAATTTGAGAAAACCAAATTGTAATCAAATACCAGATTCAAGTGGCTGTGAATCCATCATTTTACCCATCCATTTCGTCAATCAATTCATTATGCATATATAATGCTCTTAATTTACCACACATTTCAAAACAATGATCAGTATTGATTCCAAAATGCTTCTTCTCAGGTGGTTCTCCACATCTTTTTTCTGTCCATTCAGATGCACATTGATATTCTGATGACCACAACATTTGAAAACAAATTAGGACCGTCATTTGTAATCAAACGTGTACAAAGGCGGTGTTATACATCCTGTTGTAAATAAGTCAACATAATCAAACCACGCATTTAAAAACAAGTGGAATGAATCACTTGTAATCAAATGCACACCAAGGTGGCATTTTATTTACAGCACAATAGCTATTTCAAATAATAGAAAGGACCCCAAAAATTCATTTATTGGAGTAACCATACCTTTAAGAATACTTCGCCATACCAGGGTTTAGAAAATATGTACCTTCAAATGCAAACTTTTCATGATACCTGAATGCTTGCCAGAATTCAACACCGGACGAGGTACTCTTCATAATGGAGACTGAGAATGGTGTTATACTGGGCACGCGCTTACAACCATCCATTTTCAGGAATGACGCCATGCTCACAAGCAGAAGGTGCTACACTGAAGCGAAAACTTTTTTTCAGTTTAACCCCCCACCCTACTAACCCACATTGACAAACTTTTCTTCACATCCATGCTACTGGCACAATGTAAGACTCGAGGTTTGATACTCATAAATAATCAATGACCAAATACCACAGCGCACGGAATTTTCTGTGTCAAGCTCTAGATAACTACTTATAGGCGATTGATTCCTGCCAAGCTCTTCAATGTCGCTGCTAACGCATAGTTTAGTTTCTCACAGCAATTTCGGATCTGCTGAAACATGGTTATTTACGAGGGCTACTAACAGCCAATGCAAAACAGGCTTCTCCAAAAAATACATTGGAAACGATAACTTTTCTTACAATATGTTCACCTCATGCAGTATTTTTTATACATATCGAGAATACCTTCATCTTCGACCTAGTTCTAAATATGTTTTGTTACATGGCTCATGGAAGTTTTTGTTTGCAACAATCGTGAGTGATACGGATGAACCTTCATGGATGAACCCACACTGAGGACAGAGGTTCCATGTGTGTATTGGGGAGGATAGCGAGTTCGAGCGGAACGAATCTTGGAGCAAGACGCAATGGGTCGAGGCGCAACGGGTTGGTGCAGAACGCGAAGTTTTCTCTAAAATCAGACTCTTTCCCTTTCTTTTCCACCTGACACAAGCCCACGCTCTCACCGCATTTTTCGTGATGGATGAGGGATATTTTCACATCCAGCATGACTGGGGACACATTTTCACAACGCATTGCCAAATGCCTTTGTTTGGGTCATTTTACCGGTGCACATACTGAAAAGGATCCAGGACATTAATATCATGTTTACATTAGGGTCATTGAATAAATGCTACATGAATTTTGTGCAAAATCGTGTCTTTATTATTCATTGCATTGTTTTCATTTACATATATCAATGTTTGACTTCATTGATCATTTGGTTTGAAAATAACTACTAATTGAGTTACCAGTCATTTATTCTATTTTTTACATAAGAGGAAAATATAAAAACAATAGATTCTTGATATTAGAGAGAATAAGAAAAATGAATGTTGATTTTGAAGATAAAATATCTATAACTGTTCAGTAAAACAGTACTAGTATGAAACAGTAATTGTTATTCACATTTGAAAAAATTTTATGTAAAATTACAGTTTAACGATTGATTAATTTAACAGGTAAAATTAAATGGCTATTTTCTTTTGAACAGTTTTATGGAGAATCAAAAACTACTTTAGGCCATTTTAATTTCAAAACTAACATTTTGAGGTGACTTCTAGGTTATTATGGCGTATAATACTTGAGGTAACAGGCACAGATGTGCAATTTTTTTATGTAAGAGGAAAATATTAAAACAATAGTTTCTTGATATTAGAGAATAAAAAATGAATCTTGATTTTGAAGATAAAATAACTATAACTGTTCAGTAAAAAAGTACTAGTTTGGAACATCAATAATTCTAATTTGCATTTAAATAAACTTTAAGTTACAGTTAAATAATTAATTTATTCAATAGGTAAAATTAAATAGCTATTTTCTTTGGAAAATAATTTATGGAGAATCAAAAACAACTTTTATTCAAGTTCACCCACCAAACTGATACCTGGTTTCTACATTCCTGATGTTCAGGATATTTTCTCTCTTTTTCATCCATTGCCAATCCAAAGCACGCAACTGTAATCAATAAAAAAAAGTACACTTACAGTATTTATTACTTGCAGACGTGTAATTATAACATTAATGATAAAAAATACTTTCTTTATCATTCTTGGAAAGGCTTCATTGATTTATACAGCCAATTTTTATTAAATGATCGAGTGTTTTTTAAGTCTGTTTTGAGACATCTTAAAAAAATTTAGAATCTAATACTGAATTTTATGTTTCTAACCTTTTTTGTTTTTTCCACGTTTCATTGTTTAATTGAAAAAATAATAAATTTGCAATAATCATTACTTAAAGATAATATGTAATTATGAGACAGTTTTTTTTCAAGATAATTAATACTTTCCTAATGATTCTTGGCAAGACCAATAGATTTGTACAGTTCACTCGTTAAAATTCTATTCAATGACATTTTTTAAATAATTTGGATTAAATAGTGAATCTAGAAGTTCTGAACCTTAGATCACAATTTTTTTTTAATTTTCATTGCAATTACAATTTAGAAAAGTAGAAAAACTTATCACATTTACAATTGTTCACATGATATCCTTTGAAAATGTTTTTACAAAATTTTCATGAAGGAATACTAAATAAATGTGTTATCAAAATTCGATGTAAATTTGAAGACTTCAAAATTGTTGAAAAGTTTACAAAGAAATTTACAAGTCATTCATGATTAAGCCATAAAAACTTTCATAGTTCATAAAATTCATTGAACAATGTTTCCAGAAAACAAAAATGTCAATAAAATATTATTACCAAATCAAAAATCAATTTGTTTTTCAAAGGAATAATTGTTGCAGACTATTAAAAAAGTTTTAATACTTAATTTTTTTTTATTGCTTTGTGTTATCATGGTCAAGTTTCAATGATCAACAAGCATACAAAATAGGTTTTGTTTGGAAAGTAATAAAAAATCAATTAGGTGTCATTAGAAATAACTGAATGTGTCAAAAAAAACAAAGCAATACAAAAATATATTGTTTTAAAATCTTTCAGTAAATGAACACCTTTTTATCATGCTTATATCAATACTGAATGTGTTTTTTAGGAGTTTAAGCAATTGCAAGTACTTTCCTTTTTATCCTGTAATTAAATTTTTTGCTTGGAAAATTTGAGGTAAATCAGCAGTTTAGCGATTTCTATTAAGACTAATTTAAGAAATTGAAGGTGCATTTCTAAAAAAAAAACCTAATCAGAACAAAAAAAAAACATTACTTAGGCTAGTTTGTTTCTCTTTAGAAATATATCTTGATTTTCTTTAAGAAAAATTTTTTTTTTTTTGAAATTAGTCGCTAAACTGCAAATGTATCAAATTTTGCAGTTAGTTAAATCACCTTGATATGAAGCTCTTTTAATATTAATATTCATTTTTAAGATTTTTTAAAAGACTATCATTATTTTTAATATCACAGATTTCATAAAAAGCATAATTTTTGTTAATTATCAAATGAAAATAGGGAAACTATTTTTAAAAGAATCATTCAATAAATAAAGAATAAGTTGTCAGGATTTATGGATATTTTCAAATTCTAGAGAAAAAAGGTAAAATACCTTCAATTATTTAATATCACATTAACAATTAAAGTGTAGATAATATTTTTTCAAGTATCTCTTGAATATTGAAATTCAAAATCATGACCTTGAACTCGCCTTCCCACAAAAATTTGTACATTACGCCATTGTCGCCCTTAAATCAAATCACTTTGCCCTACCCCGTCTTTGTAATTTACAACTTATCTTGATTTTTCAAAAAATTCCTCGATTCTATGAAAAAAATGAATAAGAATAAATACAGTTTAGTCCAGAAAACGACATTATAGAATGAAATCACAAGCATTTTCGTGTTCAGATTCTGGCGTCACTTTGGACGACAAAATGGCGGACGCTTACTAAAAATAGGACGCTCTCACAGCTAACTAAAGCGAAACTTTCCTAGATTTGTGCCCTAAAATTGATTATTAAGAATAATTATGAAACTGCGTCATAATAACTGAAATTAAGGAGCAAAATTTCATTCGTTTAAGCCACGCCCACTTATCACGCCATGCCCACTATTTCCTCGATAAATTCCCAAATTCAATCACTTCACATATTCCACGATGTAAATTATAGTAAAATCAATATTTACGTTAATAATTTGACGCCTTTAAAGATTTCTCAGGTAAGAAAAAACCGTTAAAATATATTGCCGTAAGCCACGCCTACTTAGCGACCCACATAACGCCACGTTGCACAGATTTCACGATGATACAAAAGTCAATTACAAAGCGATTAAAAACGAGGAAAAATCAATACTCGGAACTAAAAAAAAATACTACACATTACTAACCTTTGTCTAGCTCGATTTGATGTCTCGCAGAGATGATGCATCTTCGATGGCGATGTTGAATTGAGCAGGAAAAAAGAGCGGGACGAAGAAGCTGCGTTCGAAGCGGCAATGGCGATGGAAAACGGAGAAATGCGACTGTTGCAGTTTGGAGGGGCTATTTATAGCGCACGGAAATACGACGCAGTAACTTGATGCGCGCGCAGCTATTGTGTTACGAAATGCGGCTATTTTAATGATTTCTGCATTAAGATTTGCTTTTTCAGGGTCTTCAAAAATTCTATTTGTAATTAATCTAAGAGAAAATGTTGATTGTTCGCTCAAACTCAGCTTTTTTCTCGAATATTCGAAAAAATCAGTACACGAACGGTTCTGTCTCCCTTCTCTC
Source organism: Platygaster robiniae (assembly GCA_028476575.1). Lineage (NCBI taxonomy): Eukaryota > Metazoa > Arthropoda > Insecta > Hymenoptera > Platygastridae > Platygaster > Platygaster robiniae. Next base: position 3,626,187 of record CM052022.1, read on the forward strand.
TTCGTGACGTCACTTCCGTTCAATCTTGGGCGTATTTTCGTGCAACAGCGTTGCCATATTTCGAGATTTTTCGAGAATATTTGTCTTTTCAATCCTTCAAGGTCATTTTTTTACACGAAAAATTCTATTATTTTCAATTTTATTTGATAAGGTTTCACTCTGGGACGTACACTAAAAATAGGGAATTTTATTCCTACACACTTTAGTGCGGAATTTGATAAATATAGAAAAGATGGAAATAATTATCCATGTAACTCGGTTATTTTTTATGTTTTACCTTCTATATTATTCTCAGTTATCGTTGCCATTTTCACATTTTCTTCAATTTAGGACTAATAAAAAAGTTTAGCTTTGAATCACAGAAAAATTAAGTTAAACGTGGCAATAATGTAGATTGGGATTTTCCATTGTCCTTCGAGAAAAAGCATGATCTTCGTTTTTTACATCGTGCTGGGAAAAGTTCTTTGTTATTTGTTTAGAAAAAATATTATTCTTCGTTATCTACAAGTTGTTATTCCTCTTTTTTTCAGAAACTTTTCATGCAACATTAGGAAGAAAGAATGTTTGAAAAGAAAGTTTTCCTTCCAAAAAAATCACAAAAAAAGAAAGTTAGTCATCAAATTCAATTTTATGATGACGCACGTTCACAATGCAAACAGTGTATTGATCGCGTGATGTCATAGAAAGTTGAATCAGAAAATTTTTGTATTCGACAATTATCTTTCATGAAAATAAAAGTTGAAAAAGAATTCTTTGCAATACACAGCAATACATTTGGATCAATACTTTTAATAGAACTATATATGAGAATCGTTTTTGAACAGATAACTCGAATCATTTGCGCGTTTTCAAAATATTTTTAGATTTGATGATTAATGCACAAGTCACGCGTTTCCAGATGTTTCTCATGTTTCAGACTTTATCTTCATACGGAACAATACGAAAAATGAGAAAAATAATGCGTGCAATACATTTCAACGGTCAAAAAATTATCAATTCCAAAGGCTTTATTTTTCATTCCTTTATTTTAAAATTATTACATGCATCAGGGCCAAAGATCACAGAAAAATTTTAATATAATTCAGATAAACAAAGTCAACATTTTTCTGATGTTAAACTTACGAAAGACAAATGGAACATTTTTTTATAGCTTTTAAAAAATTTTCGTAAAACAGAGAACAATATAAAAATTTTCAAACCTGACATTTTGATTTTTTAATCTACAAAAAATTGAAAATGTAGTCAAATATCTAGCTTGAATAGTTGAAATTCTAAAAAATTTGCATAATAAAATCTATAAATTTGAACATTTTTATTGCATAATGTAAATTTAACGATTCTTAAGAAAAACAATAAAAAATATAATATTTACTGTAGTAAAATATGACGATAAATTAAAATCAATATATGATATTAAAAATTTTTTAGATTTTATTTTACTGGATAAAAGATTGTCTCTAGAACTTGAAATTTTTAATTTAAAAAATAGTTTAGACGATAATTAATTTTCTATCAAATAATTCATAGAATGTTATTATCATTGAATGAGAATTTTATTTTTCCTTCCGCGAAAAAAAAGAATTTGTATCTTCAATTGTACCTTTTATCATATTGATAATGGTATTATCAGTAATCATTAGACACCTTTCGAAATTCTAGCTATTATTGTAACGTTTATTGATTCTATCAAATAAAAATGAAAAATTTTCCACAGAAGCATCCCTAATTTAAGTTTAATTTTATACAAATGAAATGTTGCTTTCAATATGGAAAAAACATGAATAAAAAACTGCAAGAGATTCTAATGTTAATTTTTTCCAATTATAAATGCTGTGTTAAATGCAGAAATTTGCATGTAAACTTTATGCATGAAGTTCGTACATAATTTTTTTGCATTCAAGTTTACATAAGCTTTATGTATACCAAATGTACACAAAATGTGTTTAATTTATTTTGAAACATGTGTTTGCATGTTTTTAAACGAAACTTTTTAATCTAAACGTTTTATATTAATTTAGACTAAAAATCTAAACATTTTTCATTGAAAATTAATTTTCATGCTTTTGAAAGTCTTATATTTCATCTTTTTTTTCACGGTCCTCTCCCATTTCCAGCAGTTTCCAGCATTCATGCCAAGGACTCGTTTTCTAAGCCGCTGTATTGATCCATAGTCCCCTACTAACGGTTTCAAGATTTTTTTTCGTTGAAGGGGAACCCAACCTGAATAAAATCGATTACATACATGCTTCTATAGAAATTCTATTTAAATGAACTACGTATATATAATATCTTTCAAGTGAAAGTTTTTTGTATTACGTTGAGCAAAAGAGAAACTGGAAAACTGTTATTTTTGGTACAATTAATCTTTTTCTATGTAAATTACATGAATGAACAAAACATTGAAATTAATTTTATGAAACAAGTATTTTTAATGTAATGGATCATCGATGATTTTTGCAGAAAATTTATTTGTTCAAAAAATTTTTAATCAGGAGAAAAAAATTCTACCTCTGACTATACATGTCTTAACAGATTTTGAATATTTTTTAGATTTTTAGAATTTTCGTATTTAATGTTATTTATACAATTTGATAGTTTTTCCCGACATTTTTATAAATTTATGGTGTATTTCTATGGATCAGTATATTTATATAGAAACAGTATCCTTTTACAAATTTCACTACTTTGGTTTTTTTAGTATTTATACAATTTGAAAGTTTTTCAGGTATTTTCATAGATTTTAGGAATTTTATGTCACAGGATCAAGTTTTATAAATTATTAGGAAAATTATATCTGTATGGTTTTTAAACATCATTAGATCCTTAAATTTTGATCCTTATAAAAATCTTATAAAAAAAAACTTCAATTTCTAACCAGAATGTATTTGATAAGATCTTATAAAAAAAAAACCTTATGAAACTTTTTCGATCAATAATTCTGCATAAGAATTTTCAGTTTCTTCTAAGGTTCAAAATTGCTAGATTTCCAGTATTTTTCGGATTTTTCAGAATTTGTGAATTTCAAGATTCTCTAGTATGTATTTTTATATATTTCCCGAATTTGATGTTCCAGAATTCAAATTTCAATAAATTTTCAACATTTTTAGATTTCTGAGAAAATTAAATCAATGTAAATTTTTATTATTTTATATATATTTATTGTATTTTTTCAGTATCTATAAAATTGAGCAGTTTGTCCAAGTATTTTTATTTTTTACAGATTTTTATTATTTCTATGGGATGCTATAAAAAATATCTGTCAAGTGAAAGTTTTATGTATATCGAGCAAAACAAAAAATGAGAAATTGAAAAAATGTTATTTTTGGTGAAATTTGTCTTAGTATGTAAATTACATGAATGAAAAAAAATAATTTTATGACACAACTTTTTTTTATTTAATGATCATCAATGATTTCGGCACAAAATTTATTAGTAGAGAATCATTGTTTAAAAAATTTGTAATCAGGAAAATAATGCAACCTCTGACTATACACATCTATAGATTTTAAATTTTTCCTAGATTTCTAGAATTTTTGTATTTTGTGTTATTTCTAAAATTTGGTAGTTTTTCCTAACATTTTTTTAAATTTCTAGTATTTCTATGGATCAGTATTTCTATAGAAACATTATCTTTTTATAAATTTCACTACTTTAATTTTTTTTTTAAGTATTTATAGAATTAAAAGTTTTTCAGGTATTTCATGGTATTACACATAGATTTTAGGGAATTATATTTTACAGGATCAAAAGTTTTATAAATAATTAGGAAAATTATATCTGTATAGTTTTTAAACATCATTAAGACCCTGGTAATTTTGATCCCTTTAAAAACCTCAGAAGAAAATGAAATTTTTTCTAAAAATTTATTTTCTTATAAAGTGCACATTATAAAAACCTTACAAGAAATCTGAAATTTCTTATAATAATGTATTTGATAAAATCTTTTAAGAAAAAAACCTTATAAAATTTTTTCTATCAATAATTGATAGAATTATTCTTTATAAGAAATTATAGTTTTTTATAAGGTTTTTATGAGGTCACCTAATAAGAAATTGAATTATTATAAAGTTTTTACAATGTGCACCTTACAAAAGATATAGAATTTCTGTAAGTTTCATTTTCTTATAAGATTTTTATAAGGATCAAAATAACTAGGAGATTTATAGTACTTTTTGCATTTTTCAGAATTCAAATTTCAATAAATTTCCAACATTTTTATAGATTTCTGGGAAAACTACCACGTAAATTTTTATTCTTTCATCAATTTCTTGTATTTTTTCAGTATTTATAAAACTGAGTAGTTTTCCCAAGTGTTTTTATTTTTAAAGATTTTGATTATTTCTATAGAATGCTGTTTAGTAGAATTTAAAACTCTGTAGTTCGAAGATTCATATATCTCAAGTATTTGTTTGATTTCCCAAAAAACAGTAATTTCATAAACTTCTGTTATCATTATTTGTATAATTCGGAAGATTTTCTGATATTTTCATAGATTTTTATGTAGATTTACCAAGTTGAAACAATGTTTCAAATTTTTATTCTTTTTATTATCCTGACCGAAAACATTAATAACTATAATTCTTTTTTTAAAAAAACTTTCTGAAACCAAAATCATTGTTATTTTTAAGTTACTGAAATAAATAATTCTGAACTTTTTTGAACTGCGAGAACTTACATGAAAACACCACATTTTTAATTATTTTTTCATTTCATTTCTCTGATCAGTATTCTTATTATAGTGCATTATTTTTCTTATTTCTCTATAAGTATTATTAATTTTTTTATTTTGCATGAAGTAATAATTAATTTTCCCAAAATGTCGGTAGGAGTTTGAACCTCCAAAATCCTCCTCTGCCTTCACCCCTCATAACAAAATCCACATGTCAAATTTCTATATGAAATCAACCCTCGTAGACATTTCGTACAAAACTCAAAATTCTATTACCTTTTTTTTTAAATCCACAAAATTAAAAATAATTTTAGTAGGAGTGTAAACCTAAATAGAAAAATAACTTCTTTGGTTAAAAAAAATTTTTTTAATTCTCAACAGGATAAACAGACATCTCATGATTCAACAAGTAATTTTTTTAAGATGTCACGTGTCATGTTAATCTCTATATTTCCCTAAATTCGCTGTACTAAAACAATCATGACTCTCAATAAAATTCTATCAACTTGACATTCATCATTCACAAAAAAACAGCATACAATCAATGAGCGAAAATTCATATTAAAAACCACCACACGCAAAAAAGTGTCAATATTCGTATAAAAAATCAACTCTATTGAATTCTAATCAAAAACATCCTCAAAACGCATGGAAGTCTTTTCTCCACAGAGATTCAAGGCTCTGTGAAAAACTAAAATTGGCAATGCCCAAATAAAAATAAAACATAGTTATCTTAAAAATAGACCATTTCTCCATGATAGAAACTTGACACGTCTCCCATCTATTTTTGCAATACCTCAATTTCTCGCCATAAACCGAACGCACGCAACACTTTGACATTTCCATAAACGCAGTCATCCTCGAGTGCGTCTGTAAAGTGTGCTCGATGCATCGCACCAAATCGTTTGTCCTGAGAACCAACAACATTTGTCTATTGACCCTCTGCAAAACGTCGCTGATCTGGGGCAGCAAATTCGGCACTTGGGATTGGAAAAGCTCCTTCTCTTGTTCGTCGTACTTCTTTTTCCTCACGCCCGACATCAAAGTGTCCCAACTCCTGCCAGAAACCATGCAAGCCAGCAAACCATAAAGATCTTCTACTCCCAGATTTCCGCAGTGTAACCTCATGGCTTCCTTGTTGCCATCCAAAATAGCGAGCCACAACTTGGAGTACTCCCAACGAAACTCATTGGAAAGGTTCGCGTAGAGTCCATGATCCAAAAGAATGATTTCAGCTTCCTTATTCTTTGTTTTCCTGATGAGGATGTTCCCAGGGTGGGGGTCCGAATGCACGAACCCAGTGATGAAAATCATGTGACTGTACAAACGACCGAGTTTGTTGGTCACTTCCAAGGGATTGATTTTATGTTTCTTCAGGTACTCAAGGTCGTTGATTTGACCCCCTTCGACAAACTCCATGGTGAGTACTCGAGAAGACGACAGGTCCCAGAATATTTTTGGTACTTTCAGCCATTTGTACTGTTTGAACATGTTTTGTACTTTTTCTGCATTCTTGCCCTCTTCCACAAAGTTGAGCTCGATGGGTATGTTTTTTTTTATTTCGTCGACTAGCCATTGGAATTTGAACTCGGGGAAAATCAAGGATGTGATTTTCACCAGGACTTCCATGGCCTTGATGTCGACATACGAGTTGGATTTGACGGAACGATGTTGGACTTTGACGGCGATCGTTCTGCCATCTTTCAAGGTTGCTTTGTGAACTTGTGCGAGGCTTGCTGTGCCCAAGGGTTCTTTTTCGATACTTTCGAATATTTCGTAAGGGTCTTTTTTGAGGTCTTCCTTGAGGATTGAGAGGACGTCTTTGAAGGAGGATTGCGGGGCTTTGCTGTGGAGGACTCGAAGTGTTTTCACGTACTCGGGGGGAAGTATGTAGTCGAGGGCACCTGAAACAAAAGAAAGAAAAATTATCAGTGTGCACATAAACATTCTTAATTAGGGGTTTTCCAAAAGTATATGATTTACATTTCATGATTTCTTGAATATTCAAATTTATCAATTGATATTCAGGAATTCTATTAATATTTGAATTTTACATATTATATTTACTATAATTAGATTTTTAGATACTTCTAACCTTTTTTAGTTTTAACAGATCTCTCAATTTTTCTGTGTAGTATTTTTTTTCGTTTCTTAACTGTAAATCAGTTTAATAATTCTGCCTAAGAAGTTTTACTTCAAAAAGGTTCCTATGTATAGATTTTATTCCTCTTAACTTTTTTAGTTCTACAAAGTCCGTCAACAGTATCACACGTCAAGTGTGATGTGTGATACTGTGTCATTTTGTGTTTTTGTGACTTTGTGACCTTGTGACATTTTGTGTGTTTGTGACATTTTGTGATTTTTATGCTATTTGTGATTTTGTGACATTTTGTGAATATGTGATATTTTGTGATTCGTCATGAGCTGAAAAGTGATAATGCCGCCTAAGAAGTTTTACTTCAAAAATTTTACTTATATGTGTAATTTAGCAGTTTCATTGTATTTCAATTTTTACTCCATTCATAAAACTTGGAAGTTGCAGCTATAAATTTTTTCATTTTCGGCAGTAAAAATTTGCATACATTCCTGCTGCATATTCAACATTATTTTATGATAAAAACGTCCATTGTAAGTGGTTTCAAACTGTATCAATAAATCAATTGATTAATATAAAAATACATGATTATTAATAGATCTATATCAATTAGTATAATAGCATTAGAATTCTCACTTTAAAAATTACAAAACATGCATTTAAATGGCAAGTCTTTTTTTCGATACTTGAATTTTCGCTGTTATATTTACTAGCATAATTTATATTTTTCAAATTCAACAAGTGATTCTAAAAATATTAATATAAAAATATTTTACTATGAAAAATTATGTATAAATAATTCTAACATTTGATTGTATTGTAATTTCTAACGCGATCTTTACAATTTGGAGTCAAAGCTATTATTTCTTGCTTATATTGTAGTGAAAATTTCGCATCTTTTGTTATTCCATATTTCACATTACCTAAAAATAAAAATGTAAATAGCAAGTTGTTTCAAACTATATGAATTAATTATTTGTTCGATATAACTATAAATGATTATTATTATATATGTATATTAGGACTAGTATTCTGAGTAGAAATTATAAAGCATAATTTAAAATGCTCAGTCTTATTTTCGGTACTTGCTTTTCTGCTGTTACATTTACTAACATTTTTTACTCAATCCTTAAAATTTGGAAGTTCACAATATGTAAATTTTGTTATTCTCGAGTGGAAATTTCGCATTTTTCCTATTCAATATTTGACATTATTCTCAGATAGAAAAGTTAATGGCAAGCGGTTTCAAGCAATATAAATAAATAAATTGATTGATTGATATAATTTTAAATGATTATTAAATTCATCTCCATCAATTAGTAAAATCAAAATAGAATCGTCAGTTAATAAATTATAAAATATATTTTAATGTCAAGTCTTACTCTTGATATTCGACTTTTTGCTCTTATATTTACATGCGTCAAATTTCACAAATGATTCTAAAGATGATATAAAAATATTCTAAAATACAAAATTATTGTACATAAATGATTTTTGATTTGCATTGTATTATAATTTTTTCCTCCATCCTTAAAAGCTATTAAAATTTTCTCATTCTGCAGTGGAAATTTTGAATTTTTTTCTATTCCATGTTTTACATTATTTTACGATGAAAATTTCAATGGTAAGTGGCATCAAACTGTATCAATTAAAAAATTGACTGATATGATCATAAATGATCAAAAATTAATCTACATCCATTCTTACAATAGAACTAGAATTCTTACTTTAAAAATTATAAAACGTGAATTAGAATGTCAAGTCTTATTTTTGATATTTTAATTTTTGCAGGGTTATTTTCTAGAATAATACATGCTTTTTTAATTTCAAAATAAATAAACAAATATATTAAATATATTATGTACACGTTACAAAAATGTTAATAAATTTTGGTCAATAAGTACTTTGTCAATAAATAAAACAAAAAATGAACAAAAAATACCTATAAAATGTGAATGAATCTAATATATATATCATGTTTTAAAATGTGAATAAATCATTATTATGTACATAGTGATTAAAAGGAAAAAAACAAAAATATACCTATAAAATATAAAAAAAATACAAAAATGTATTAATTATGTTATAAACATGTTATAAAATATCAATATATATTAAATTAATAAATGAAAGAAAAAATGAACAAAAATATACTCGTAAAATGTAAATAAATGCAAAAATATACTAATCACTTAAAATACGTATGATAAAATGTATATAAATCATGGCAAATAAATATTGAATGAATAAATTGAAGTAAAAATAAAAAATGTATACCTATATGTTGTCCAACTTTTATGTAAACACCCTTATTAGCGCAACACAGTTTCAGCAATTGTTTGGCTCCGTATTCATGGCACTGTGACTTCAATTCCTTGTAACGTGGAGAATCCGAACTCAAACCGCTTTTATACAAATTTTCCTGGTAGTAACGTCCAATTTCAAAAACCGCGACTCCGGCTCTTCCTAATCTCATCACCCCGATGGACCCTAAATCATATTCGTTAGCTTTCAAGGACGCCAAAGTTCCCACGCCAATGACACCCGCAGCTCCAAATTTCAAAATTTTCCTCGATACCAGCATACCGATCCTTTAATTGCATCAGCTAAAAACACAACATTAATTAACAATAAATAAACAGACAGAAAACTATAACCCGTCGTTCACTTTTTTTGTTGTTTTTTTTTTCTTAACAGAAATGTCATTCGAAACAGATGACTTACCTTAAAAAAGGAAACGTTGCTTCAACGATTTGACATACTCCCTATTTCCATTTACAATTCGTGGACTAGATATTTGTAATTTAAAATTTGTAACCTCAAAACTTGTTTCGAAAGTTGTGACGTGTTTCAGCTCAGACACGAACCTGCACTTACCGACGGTTTGAGTGGTTTAAGTCTGTTTTACCGACGGATGAAGAAATTGTTTTTTTTTTTTTTCAATGGAGATATTTATAAAGAAGTGTGTTTTTGACATTTGAAATTGTTTAGAAATTGTCAACTGTTGTCAACAGTTGTCAACAATGACGGGCTGGGAAAGTTCCAATTCGAGATGTTGTGAAAATTTGTAAATTTGATGGAAATGGATGAAATGGGGAGAATTAAGTGATCGAATTCGAGTGCACCTAGTCGTTATGAATTGTATGTTTTCGGAATAAATGAGTGAAATCATGGCACAGTGCAAATTAACTGCACGGGAATTTGTCGCTACAACATTTTTGCCGCAAATCGCTGTTATTTGCTCGAGCAATGCAGAAGCGACGTGCCAGAAAAACAACTTGTCATTCATACAATTGTTGCAACCGTTCTGCAGGCTCAATGCAGAGGGTACATTATTTTTATACAGTATTTTAAGTACTTTATTAATGACCAGTTTGAATGTAGATTGTTTTATTTGTTGTCAAAATATTGTTGCTTATTTTTTGAATATCTGACATTTCAGAAACTGAAGTGACAAGACATAATTTTTTAGCGTATTTAGATCTGGAAATTTAGGAGAAATATTTGTTTGTTTATTTATTTATTTGTATGGTAAATTAAGAAACATTTCAAGATCAATAAATTTACAATGGAAACAGTATCAAAAGTATCTTAAAAAAATGTCACTCTCGTTACTTCAAAAATTGCATTTTTGAAAATCAAAACTAGATTTATAAATTTTCTATCTCGTGAGTCAAAATGTAAATATTATAAACTGAAAAATCAGGAGCAATATTTAATTGTTTATTTATTTTACTTGTATCGTAAATTCAGGAACGTTTTAAAAATTAAAACAGCATCGAAGGTATTGTAAAAAAATTTCACTCCTTACTTCAGAAATTAAATTTTGAAAATACAAATGAGATTTACAAATTTTTAATCTCGTTTATCGAAATGTAAATGTTAAGAATGGGAAAATGATTTTCAATTTTGTTTTGAGTTCTCCATCTTCATATTTTATATTTTTAAATGTATTTAAATTTATTTTCTATTTTTTGAAAATGTAGAAACTCTTTGAAAGAATTTTTACAGTATGTTTATCCAAAAACAGCATCAAGATTATTGTAAAAAAGATTTTACTCATTACTTCAGAAATTAAATTTTGAAAATAAAATCGAGATTTACAAATTTTTGATCCCATGAATCGAAATGTAAATGTAATGAACTGGGATATGATTTTTAATTTTATTTTGAATTTTCAATCCTCATATTTGATATTTTACCATATATTTTAATTTATTTTCTATTTTTTGAAAATGAAGAAACTCTTTGAAAGTATTTTTACAGTCATTTTAGCACTTTAGTAATGACCAGTTTGAATGCAGGAAGTTTAATTCGTTGTCAAAATTTTATTGCTTATTTTTTGAGTGTTAACATTTGAAAAACTAAAGTGACAAGACATAATTTTTTAGCTTATTCAGATCTGGAAATTTAAAAGAAATATTTGATTGTTTATTTATTTATTTGTATAGTAAATTAAGAAACATTTAAAGGTCAATAAATTTACAATGAAAACAGTATCAAAAGTATTGTAAAAAAATGTCACTCTCGTTACTTCAGAAATTGCATTTTTAAAAATAAAAACTAGATTTATAAATTTTGAATCTCGTGAGTCAAAATGTAAATATTATGAACTAAAAAATCAGGAGATATATTTTATTGTTTATTCATCTTACTTGTATGGTAAATTCAGGAACGTTTTAAAAATTGAAATAGCATCAAAAGTATTGTAAAATAATTTCATTCCTTCCTTCAGAAATTGAATTTTGAAAATAAAAATGAGATTTACAAATTTTTCATCTCGTTTATTGAAATGTAAATGTTAAGAATGGGAAAACGATTTTCAATTTTGTTTTGAATTCTCAATCTTCATATTCGATATTCTTAGATGTATTTAAATTTATTTCCTATTTTTGAAAATGTAGGAACTCTTTGAAAGAATTTTTAAAGTAATTTTATTACTCTGATAATGACCAGTTTGAATGCAGAAAGTTTGATTCATTGTCAAAATTTTATTGCTTATTTTTTGAGTGTTTAACTTTTGAAAAACTAAAGTGACAAGACTTTATTTTTTAGCATATTTAGATCTGGAAAATCAGGAGAAATATTTGATTGTTTAACCATTTTATTTGTAAGATAAATTCAGAAACCTTTTCAATAGCAATAAATTAACAGTCAAATCACTACTAAAAGTATTGTACAAACAAAAAAATGCCACTCTTTAACTCAGAAATTGCATTTTGGAAATAAAAACTAGATTTACCAATTTTTGATCTTGTGAGTCAAAATGTAAATGTTATGAACTGGAAAATAATATTTTATTACATGTTATATTTTTAATTACATTTTATATTCTCTCTCATTTTTTGAAAATTAAGAAATTCTTTGAAAGTATTTTCACGGGAATTTAAATACTTTAATAATGACTAGTTTAAATATAGAAAGTTTAACTTGATGCCAAAATTTTATTGACTATTTTTAAAGGCTTGATATTTTCAAACTCAAGTGATGAAAGTGGATTTTTCTGCATATTTAGATCTGAAATACCAAAAGAAATATTTGATTATGTATTTATTGGTACGGTTAATTCAGAAACCTTTTCATAATCAATAAATTAACAGCGCAAACAGTATTTAAAAAATGGTAACAATGATATTACTTGAAAAATTATGTTTCGACATTAAAAACTACAGATTTAGTTTTTTGATCTTGCAAATCAAAATGTTAATCAAAATGTAAATGTTATGAACCAGAGAATTCTTTTTTATTGTACTTTATTAGTTCTTATTTTTCAAAATTTAAGAAATTCTTTAAAATTGAGATTCAAAGATTTAAAAAATGTTGTGACTATAAAATTCGTCATTTTGTGACACTAGAACTTAAAAGTTCAACTTTGCCAAATTTGAAATTGGGCATCCATGCTGAAATTATTGATTCAGCAGATGGAAAAATTTTAAAACCTGTTTTAAAAATGCAAAGCTATATTTAAATTCACATCCTCAAATTGAGAAATTTGAAAATAAGAAAATTCAAAAACCTGAGAAGTTCAAATTCAAATTTAAAATTTCAATGATAAAAAATTGATTGTTTATTATCATGATATTACAAAATATATGACATGACCAACTCCAAATTTGATTATGTATGAATTACGGACTTTCAAATATATAGGCCCGCTAATAGGCAAATATGAATTTAATTTTTTTTTTATGTTTGTTTTGAAAAATTGCGAAGAGAATGATATGTCAATTTTTTAAATTTCAGTTTTCAAACATTTTGAGATTCTAATAAAAAAAACATTTTAATTCTATGAGCTTCATGCATTTTGAAAATTTAAATGTACAGTTTGAAAACTGAGTTTATGAGATAATCATCTAGCTTATAAATTGAAGAAACTCATAAAATTGTAGATTATACAAATGCAATTCTAGAATTTAACAAGTTTAAATTCATGATTTTCTAGATTAAAAAGTGTCACAATTTTAAGGAACATGAATCATAATTTTTGTGATTGAATTATTCATTTCAATACTTAAATTATTGAAATCATAGACTATTAATTATTCGTTTTAGTCTATTAAAAATTTTTTCCATAACTTTTTTTGATTACACAAATTTTTTTCCTTCATTTTCCCAGCCCTTTCAATATTATCAGAGAAACATAATTTCCACCACCATTTTCACTATACTATTCAACATTTCTCATAATATTCAATTAATAATTCCTAGGCCACTTCCGCGATCCACACGGAACAAACGTGACGGTCCACTCGCTTCAAATATCAGTTAAGGACATAAACTCCTCGCCGCCGGAGCCAACTTTAGCTAGGAAATATTTAAATGAATCCGTGAGTTCTTCATTTTTCGAAAGAACTACCTCGGTCCAAGTTGGAAAAAACCAACTGGATGTTCCCACGTCGGTTCCTTGGTTCGAAGCTTGGAGGGACACTTTGCTCAACGTTCAATTTCCCTCGGATCACGAGTTCACCAAGCACTTCCTGGCTTGCATGATCGTCGTTTCCACAGCTGATGAAAATCCCAAGGAAAAGATTCAGCAGATGAGTTTGCAGCTAACCCAAAGTGTGCCTGGGAAATTGCCGAAATGGTTCAACAATAATACCTTGAGATATTACGTGTTGACCTACGATGTTTCTCAAGATGATAAAAAAAAGTAAGTTCTGGAAGAATGAAAATTTCAAGACTCCTAAGGCAATTCGTTTTAAAATCTCGTATTTTATTAGGGCTGAAGACGTGTTCGTGGATATGAAAACAATGTATGGACATAACAATTGTTACCTGCTGCAAATGAACTCGAGGCCAATAGGTTCGGTAGATGACGGTCATTTGCCTGATCCTTGGAGTCAATTTATAATGAAACATGCTGATTCTGCTGGCAGTGATCAAGGAAGTTTGCCACATACTCCTGCGGATATGATCGGTGTTTCCGGAATGCCAAATGAATTCATTACAGAAACTGACAAGTAATTGACACTTTTTTCTCATAGTTAAAAGTAATAATTTTAAATGATACTAAACGATATGTTACATTCCAGACCTACTCGAGTAGAAACTCCAGTTGCACAGAGGAACCCCATTTTCACGTCACCAGAAGTATTTCAAGATAAAACTGATCTAGGCTTTGATGTCAACGAGACTTCAAATACACCATTAGAACTCGGGCAAGAAGCAGTGACAATAACAATTCATCCTCTAAGTCCAGAAGGAGAAACTTTTCCAAGTTTGAATCATGTGACTCGAGCAAAAGTCACGGACAACAGTTCTCCTTTAAATGCAAATGTTTGGGCTGATTCTCCGAATTTCGCGATGCCCCAGCATGGAGCAAGATTATCAACTGATGATTTAGAGCAAATTAGGCTAATGATTTCGGAGTTTTGTTTGAAAAGTCTGCTGCCTTACGTGGAAAGGCAAATTAGTTTGCTGAACGATGTTATTTCCAATAAAAAAGGAGTCAGTCGGTCATTGTTCAGTGCCACGAAAAGATGGTTTGGTACGAATAAACCTGGCGCCCTAGGTTCCTCTCCCGCAAACGCTGTGATGTGAGTATTTTCATTATTATCATAATGCATTGAAGGAGAATTTTATTTAATTAATTCGGCATGTTGTTAACTTCGTTTGAGTGGAATTCCTAAGTATTTCTCTGGATTTGGGAAATTTTTCGAGATGTTTGTCAAGAATTTTGTGATATATGTAAATGTTCTTCAAAATTCCTCGTTTTAAACAATTACATGCAATTATGTAACTAGTATATTTTGAAAATTTACAAATTTAAAAAAATGGAATTTTATTTTTTAGATACTCTGCAGATTCTCCAGAACTTCAACTTCGACGACTCGGAGATCTGTACTTCATGTTCGGTCATTATTCTTTGGCTTATCATGCTTACCACAACGCGAAACGTGATTTCAGCGCTGACCAAGCTTGGATTTATTACGCCGGCGCTTTGGAAATGGCAGCGCTCAGCGCTTTTATGATGGACGAAGTCACGCGCAAAACCATTGAGTACATGGACGAAGCAATTACGACCTACACGCACAAAATGCCGCAATTTGCCACAAGAGCGACGCTTTTGAGCGTGGAATGCCTGAAGAACCGGGGCTTGTATGGGGAAGCCGCGAAACAATTGATTCGCATGACCAGCGAGGACTCGGATTTGCGTTCTGCCCTGCTCTTGGAGCAAGCTGCTTATTGTTTCATCGGGCCCAAAATGCCTCGAAAGTACGCATTTCACATCGTTCTGGCTGGGCACAGATTTTCCAAAGCTAACCAGAAAAGGCATTCTCTGAGGTGCTACCAACAAGGTCATCAGGTAATTTTATTTCGGTTTTTTAATTGTTATTCTGCTGCTAGGTGAAACAAGTCATTTATAATGAAAATCATAGCAATGTTAATCAGGGTTCAAATCCCTTCCGAAATTCAGATGAAATTATTATTATACTCATGTAAGAAAAGTTTTGATAAAAGTATTTGATAGTTGAATAATATTCCGAACTTATAGTTTTAGTAACTCAAAAATAACAAACTTCAGAAGAACTTTTCTTTTAATGACATTGAAATTATAAATGTTTGGCTCGGATGAAGTGAATAATGAAGAAAAACTAAAATCTACGAAAATGCTGGACGTTTAAAAATACTTTGAATCCTGGAGTATTTAATTCTAAAAATCTATAATTCAATGTTAATAATATTCATTGTGAAGATTCTACGATAATAAAACTCATTTGACCTGCGAGGGTCTAGACATAATTTTATTATTAAACCTCAAACTTTGAAAATCATTGCAGAAAAGTTTTTTAATACATTTTTCGTGAATTGATAATTACTTTTGTGGTTGATTTTCAGGTTTACAGTGATAAAAAATGGTCTTTGGCTGAGGATCATATTTATTTTACGATAGGCAAGCAAGCTGCTGCTCTGAGATTCACTCTGCAAGCTGCACAAGCTTTTGAAAAGTTGCTCAATGCATCGAGCAGACAACCTGCCCTTCAGCAAACAGCGTTTTTGAAAGAATTTTTGAGTATACACAATGTTAGTACATCAGTCATACAGTTTAAATGAAAAAATGCAAATATTGTGATCTATTAAGTGTCAAGCATGAAGAAAAAAAAGTATTTGAGAATAAATTTAAAAGCAAAAACCTAGCTTGAAAAATGGAGGTTCATGTTTTAAAAAATGTTTCAGTTGCTCATCGAAGAAGACAAATCGAAACAAACATCACTTCCAATTCTTCCCTTGCCTCTGGTCGAAGGAAATCAAACCCAAGTCTTATTTGGCGTCGTTGCTGTAAATGAAGAAAGTGACGAGCCTATAAAGCAAATCCTGTCTTCTAGTCAAGAGACAGACGACATCAGGTGGACCAAACTCGAAGAAATTTTAGTGACAAAAGCGCAAGGATCAGCTTCCATGATTTTCAAGCCTACCATCAATCACTATACGAATATGAGCAATAATTCCATGATGCCAAAGGCAATTGTGGACGAGCCTGTTTATTACTGCATAAAACTGCGAAACCCTCTGCAAATATCGTTAACGTTGATGGATATATGTTTGCTTTGGACGCATGAAAGCGATGGAACGATGTCGAGTAATGAAGTGAAATTGGAAAATAGTGTCGTGGATTCAAGGACTTTGAAAATGGTGACCTTGCAGCCAATGAGTGAACAGGAAATTTTTTTGGCGTTGACTCCTAGGAAAATTGGCCAAGTTGAAGTATGTGGAGTGATGTACAGCGTAAACCCTCCGAACCAGGGAACGGTGGAGCAACATTTGACAGACGTGAAGCCAGTTCGAGGGAAACAGATTTTGAAGACCAAAGGACCCAAGTTGAAGAATGTTAAGGAAAAACCTGGGGTTGAAATGTATGGGGAGGATTATAGATTGAGGATGACTGTGGTTGAGAAAGCTCCGTTGATGAAGGTGAGTCAAGAGAAAATAGCTGTTATATTTCTCAAGCTCTAAACGTTTTTCAGAAAACAGGACTTGATAAATCGCCATCACTTTATATTGTTTGTATGATTTGAAACATTTTTCATGTTCTGTAACTTTTTCAGATTGTCTTCCACGAATTTTCTCAAGAAATGCTGTGCGGTGAAATACAAAAAGTTAGCATCGAATTGAGCAACATTGGAAACGCCTCACTATCAAACATTCACATCGCCACCACAGATCCTAGATTACTATTTGTACAAAACTCAGAACCCAATGAAATTATAGGTGAATATTCACAATAATCTACGCATTCTCTGATAGGCATAAATTCAAAGAAAATAAAGGTCGCATACATCATAGAATCGAGCAATTATTTTCAAGTTTTATTCCTCAAAATTCTTTCAATCCCATTATATATTTTATATTTAACAAACATGAAAAATTTCTTTTTTCACATTTCAGGCGATGCGAAAAAAACAAACGACCTCGTAACAAAAATCACTCTACCTTCCACGATGAACGACACCTTGAAAGTTGGCGAAATTCACGAAACAACTTTGTGGATTCGCGCGTCTCATAAAAAAGGAGACCACCGCCTGGATCTGCTTTTTTACTACGAGAATTCAGAAGCAAAATGCATGCCTAGGTACCGCGTTTCCCGACACACCTGGCATTTGACAATCATGGATTCCATCCACACAAGTGCAATAACTCGAAAAAGTGCAAAAGACCACGAAAATTCTCCAACCCTCAATCTAACAGTCCACATAAAAAATACGAATCAGGTCCACGACCCTTCGATGAACGAAATCGAACTAACTGATATATCTTTGCACTGCCGTTCATGGTCCTTGTTGGACATCAAATCCCTCACGAGAAAAGGCACGATTCAACCTCAAGAAATGATACACTTTTTGTTCAAACTACGGAGAAAAAACCAAGACGAAGCCGAGGTATCGCACATTGTTATGGGAGACGACAAAAGTGAAGCCCCTTTCATCGATTTCTTTAGGAGACGAAATTTGCTGACCTTGGAATCGAATACGAACGAATTTCAGCAGCAGCAACAAGAAAAACATGTTGAAGTCGAGGAAAATATCACAGTGACCTTGAAACTCGAAGCGACCTTGATTTTGAGATGGAAGGCGTACTTGAGGGAAAGTGGGGAACTTACGAGGAATGCTGTTGGACAGCATCACATTGATATTGAAGCCTTGAATAGGCCTTACAGTCATCCTAGCGAAGTTAAAAACGATCGGGTCGAATTCACGGAGCCTCTGAGGATTTTCGGGCCCAATGTTAATATTTTTGAGAGGAAGATGGCGACGAAAAAAGAGGTTTTTTCGGAGATCCAGTACAGGAAAAATGTGATATCGTACAATTTAAGTCATTCCAAAATTACTTCGCACGATTTTTCAAGGAATCAATTGTGCGTCGTTCCTGTTGTCTTGGTGTTGCAGAATAATTGTCAGTCTTTGGTGGATGTAAGGGTTGACACTGTTGGAACTAGCAGGTGATTTCGCAATTTTCTGAACTTTTTCTCTGTTAGAATGAAACTTTGAAATAAAAAAAATTGACAAATGGCAATTGAGAAAAATCAACTTTTGAAATTTCGGAAATTCCCTACGACGAAACAACTGAAATTTAATTGAAAAGAAAAAATCTCTCTTATCAATTTTGATATAAAAACTGCAAAAAATTTAAGCACAATAGAATATCCAACCTGAGACACCTAAACGATGTAAAATAAAATGATGAAAATGCAAGTCATGATTTTAATTCACTGTCGTGTTTACATTTTTGGACGAATTAAAGTTAATGTACTCAAGATGAATTGATTATTTCAAGTTATAAAAAAATTTTGTCTTGCAGCCAAATGAATCTGCCGAACATCAAATCTCAGGTTTATTCACCTCAAGCTTCAACATACTTTCGCTACATTGGACACACGTCGATAAAATGCCAAATTGAACCGTTTGGTAATTCCACTATGAAACTGCAAGCGATGATTTCAACATCTGGGACCTATGATTTGGCTTCGAGATTAAACGTTTCTGTAAAAACTGATGATGCGAGTGATTTTATTCAACAAGATTGGCGAATCGAAAGTGTTTGCGTTGTAGATCATTCAAGTTCATCAGTTAATTCTAGAACCTTGCCAACAGGGTAGAAATTAATTTCTAAATGCAAAAGCGTAGGCTAAAGAAATTTTCCAAACTAGATGTTTGGTGCTGAATATATTCGTATGGATTGTATTACAAATTTTTTATATAAACATTTCACGTTTGGTCATGGTGAAATATGACAATTTTTATATATTTGTAAATACGCAGAGAAAAAAACTTTCCTTGATTTTTGAGAGAGTTAAATGATGAATTTTCATGATAAAAGTTCAATCAATAAACAATTTTCTCTGAAATAATTGTTCACTCTTGAATCCAGGAAAATAGTGTCTTATCGATATTACAATTTTATTCTTGAAAATTTCTTCTTCGGGAATTCTCATTGGTGTTCCAGTATACAAAATTTTCTTTTGTGTAACATGAGAGAGGGTAAAAAAAACACTACAAAAGTGAGGTATTATTTATGGAAGTTCCCTTGCCTATGCTCGTATGCAAATATAAGCTCAATGCTGCGCATAAAAATGTAAATCTAAAAAAATGTGGTACCTTCCTACCATACATAAAAAAAAATTAATCATTGTAAAAGAATGATACAATGTATCGCTTTAATTTCAAATACTTAAAATGTACGTCTTCGGGCAACGAGATTTTAACATGTAGTTTATTTTTTATAATTGCAACATTTTGTATTAACAGCGCAAACAGCGGTTACATGTCGTAAAATTTATTCATGTAGGAAAATTCTTCCTCCTGTAAAATTCGTGCCACTTTGATGTGCACGCATTTTTTTTTTTTCAAATGTAGAGTACATAGAAAATACGCAGATTTATCTTCAAGTGTCTAAAGAGACCCTTGAATAAAGCAAATCATGGAAAAAATGGGAATAGTCAAATTCCAAAGCAGACGCTCAGCAGTTTGTGAAGTTGGGAATGTGTGTATATTTTGTTACTGTAAATAAAAACCGTTGAAAATCCAGGGATAAATAGGGTTTCTTGTAAAATCTGTAAACTGTAGGTAAGAATAATGAAATTTACTCGCAAGTAAAAGAGCTACGTGGAGTTTATATAACTGTAATCTAGGTGAAAAACGATTTCAGATTTGGAAAAATGTTAATTTTAATATAAATGCTAAGTTATGCATCATCTGTCGTTTTTTGTTTATTTTTGAGGGCTACCTAGAGGTTGTGGGATTAGACTATACCCTCATTCCCGAAAAATATTTAGCGAAAAATTAAATTTTACGATTTCAATTTTTTTGAACTAGTGTGTCTAATCCCTCATTGCAACTCAAAATTCGAACTAATCAGTATTATATTTACTATTAAATTATTGAGTATAAAAATTATGTAATATACTATACAATGTAATTACTTAAAATTTTGAAATCAATTGTTCATAGAGTTGCGAAAAAAATGAAATTGAAAAAATAAATTACATAATATCAGCCCTCTCCGACTCCCTATTCCGCTGTAGAAACAGTTTTACGTTTACGAAATGAACTAAACCGGTAGATGGGGCGTCGACCTTGGAGGCTTTTTTCAGTGGGGGTAATAGGGGAAACCGCGGTAGGCAGCAGAGGGAAGCGCGGGCGGCGGAAAGCGCATGTTATGTATTCGTATACCCGTACGTTAACTGCGTTGACCGGGTTGACCATGTTAACTCACGTGTACGTTGTATTTTTGAATGTTCTGATTATAGGATAATTAAAAATTGAAATAATAAAAAATCTATTGCAAAATTTCTTTGTGAGGAAATGAAATTTGTTTTAACTAGTTCTAGTTCAAAACTTTTCACTTAAGGCAGTAAGTATCATTTTTTGACAAATTCGATAACTCGATCGTTCTTCAAACATTCTCAAAATTTTTACAATTCTATTTTTTGATGATTACTTAGCTCGAGATTGCCTTAAAATTTTTTATATAGTTACTAAAATTGTGCTATTGGAAAACCATTCGATCATATAATAAATATTTCGATTAAGCAATAATTTATATAAGCATTAACGAGACAAAAATATTTTTTCAAGAACTTCTAATATTAGAAACTAAATGGAATTCGAGTTTGTTTAGACATGCCCTAGTAACGGGGGTCCGAGAGTCCACTCTCGGAACTCTCTCGGAAGTCTGTCGGAACTCTCTCGGACAATTATCCGAGATAGTTCCGAGCAGGGATGGGCAAAATTGATAATCAATGATTGACGATTACAAAATACATTTAATTGAATGGTCAATTTTTTTTCGATTGTATGTATTTGAGTATTTCAAAAGAGTGAAATACTTAGGTACATTTATTTCAGATCCTCCGAAGTATCGAAATAATTCTATTCCGTTATTTCCAAAGTCATTCATTACTTTCTTTCGAGTTATCATGAGGCGTGACAACTCAAATAAATGTATTTGAGTAATCCTGAACAGTGATTTCTGAAATGATTTTATTTGAAAAATCGTGTAAAATGATTGATTTTTTCATGTTCCTTCTTGATGTGTAACTCTATGTCAAAGATTTTTTGTATTATTCTTTGTTTGTTTCCCCCTAGGCTATTTTCTGCAATAGATTGGATACTTGAATTATGCTGTGTATGTTATACTGTTTGTTAAAATAATTGAAAAAATTTACATGGATTTTTTAATTAGGATCATAAGTCAGAGGGACTATTTGATCATAAGAGAGTTTTTGAATCTTTTTAACAAACAATTGTTTAAACAATTCAATAAATTATAAACAAATTTAGAATCAGAGAAAAAAATTCGGATCTTTCGTATCAATCGACAGAAAGCATTTATACATGCGTAATACTTTTTTTGAAAACTTCTAAAATTATTTTTTCATAAACGAAACTCACGAAACCAGTAATGATATTTCACCAAATTGCTATGCAAGTTCCTGCAATTGATCACCACTTGCCGTTTTTTTTGCAAATTGCAAATGTTTTATGTAATGCTTGACGTGAATATCGTTTTTCATATTAATTTAAACAATCACCGAATGTTTAAACAATTTTTAGTGAAAAAAAATTAAAGTAAACTTTTAGTTAATAAGTTAAAATACCATCGAAAATCGAACACTTTCATGAATGTTTCCATTTACTGCATTTCACTTCAAGTTCCATGTCCATGAATCTACAACATTATTATAGGATCGTCTGTAAATTTCATAAGTCCAGTATAATTTTACGTTTTAGCGAAATTTTTTCACATAGTTAAATGTTAAAATCGAGTTCTTCAGTCGATGAATGTTTTTTTCTATACAAAAAATAACTAATCTAATCATATATATTATCTTACTGTACAGGAAATGACTTGGAAAAATCCAAAACTCGAACCTTGATAACGGGTCTCCTGAAATACCCGAGTCCTGAGACTGTCTAGATGATCTAAACAGTCACCGTGACTAATTGAAATGTATTTTTATTGTACCTCTTTGTGAGTAGAAATCGGGTTGGATTTACACTATGTGCTCTCGGTGCTTAGGCACAGGGCGGCAAATTTTTGGGGGCGGCAAATTTTCGAAGTTGAAAGTAATCTCTAAAAAAAAAAAATTGGTGACTTTTTTTTCAAATAATCGTTTTTCGATGTCCTCCAAAAAAGTGGTGACCATTTTTTTTTTTTTTTGTAGCGATTCATTTTCGAAAATGGGCGGCATTTTTCCTACTGCCCCGGGGCGGCACTTCGGGCAAATCCGGCCCTGCGCGTGAAAATGAGGAATGGGGATCTCGAAAATTCCGAAAAAATTATTCATGATGCAGATGCCTTGAATTTTTTTCGATCCAAACAAATTATTGATTGTAATGATTATTTGATTTCAAAACAAAAAACTCGTACATCGAGATAGTGAATTTTTTATTTCAAATGTGTAATTCGAACGATTTTAGTATATTACGTAGCAGGTACAGATGTGCGAATTTGGCAACATGGGGTAATTACGGACCGAGCCGAAGGCGAGGTTTGTAACCCGTTTTGCCTACGAGCACATCCGTACTTGTTTACGTAAGATATTTTTCATCACGATGGCCGAAAAGTCGCTTCAAAATATCAGTTTTAATGTTAGAGTGATGAAAAATATTTTTTTCATCACTCTTCAAAAAATTGTCCATTTTCATGGACGTATTATCCATTCTATTCTTTGCTTGTAGATAAGCTGATTATTTTGTACATGTAGACTTTGGAAATGAAAAGCTTCTTGTTTTTAACATGTTGAGTGAAACGGTTGCAATATGCAGAACAATTGGTGATGAATTACAGGGTCATGTAATTTGCCGTAAAAAGCGACTCAAGTTTCGTCAATAAAAAAAATGTTTAAGTGATTTGAAAAAAAAAAAAACAATATATATATTGCTATTGTGAAAATGCTTCCTGTCTATGAATACAAAAGTCCTAGTCTGAATTTATTACTGGTTTTAAAATTAAAAAATTTTTTTTACATTGTTCAAACAATTTTTTTGTCACATTAAAAAATATTTCAAAACACCTTCATTATAATATGAAGTGCTCATTACGTTTGATAGAAATAAAAAAACTGTAGAAATGTTTTTTTCACTAAAAATTGTTTAAACATTCGGCGATTGTTTAAATTAATATGAAAAACGATATTCACGTTAAGCATTACGTAAAACATTTGCAATTTGTAAAGAAACTGCAAGTGGTGATCAATTGCAGGAATATGTGAGAAGGCCTCCGAACTTAGACCATATAGTACATGGACTGCTAGTAGTCCGCCATTTGCCGGTTGGACATAGGAGCACTTAAAGCTGGTGGAGTTGCGGGCTAATTCGACGGAACCAACCGACCGTATCCGAAGGTACCCAGTCGTAGCCCCTCGGCTGCTGCCGTTTTAATCCGTATCGTACGGAATGAGCCGAGCATTCCCGAAGGTGCTCGATCGTAGACATTTGTACGACGTCAGACATCTTCGGGTACGGTCGGTTCGTTCCGTCGAATTAGCCCGCAACTCCGCCAGCTCCTATGTCTAACCGGGCTGTTTCTATTGAGTTTACGGCATACTAGCAGTCTATGTACTATAAGGTCTATGCCTCCGAAGCCTCCATGCTTCAAGCGCCGCCCTATCGGTGAAATCTGTCCCTATCCGCAAATTTACTGAGTCGGAGAGGGCTGCATAATATTATATTATAAAAATAAAAAAAAGGATTAGCGTCCCCCGGGGGAAAAATTGTATACTTAACTTACCCACTGATGAATTTGAAAGTCGGAATCGTCGGAACTCTTCGGATGAATTCGGAATTGTTTGGTTGCGTTTCGAATATATATATATATATATGTGTGTAACTGCGAATAACGGTCATTACGGTCTGTTACGGTCAATTCGATTCAAATAATTGACATTGTTGATCTCTCGCTCACTGTTGTTAATTATTGTTTATCTTCATTGAAAGTGTTGTTACTTAGAAAATACCGCGCTTGTATACTTAGGAAAATATCAACAAAGGTTCGTAAACGTTTATTTACATATATATATTTCACTTACAATTCAAAACAACAAATTTTTAAATGTTTTCCCTCCAAAACAAAATCTCAAAAAGTATACACAGGAAACTTTAACGACAATTCTCAAAAAATCGTTGATTGAATTTTCAAATTAATAAAAGTTAATTTGCTAAAATACGTGTATTTTTTAGTGTCTAATAAACCAAGTGTTGACATAACCTGAACTTCGCAAAATTTATGGGAATTTGTGGGAATTGAACATTCCATTTTGATGAATTTTGATTTTAATAATAATCAAGTTATAAAATGGACTTGAAAAAAAGAGATAATTTTTTATAAAAATATGATCTCGAAGGATGAATTTATCAAGTCTGTAAAAAATAAAAATGAGTATTCGGTAAAAATACACAAAATTGTTTAAAGGAAACTATCGTCTGAAAATTGTCAAGTTTAGAAGATTGATGCTTGAAAATTTAACAAGTCTGTATTATTTGAATTTCATAATTTCAAAACAAATGAAATTTGATTCTTAATATATAATTATATTATTAATTCACAGGTAATCGCTATCAAGTGTTAATATTTGTTTGATTTATTAATATTTAGACCATTTACTGATAAACACAGTCAATAATTAATACAACAATGAACACTTATTATTGAAATGAACAACAGTAATAATAAAACTAGTTCATAACAAAATTTTTTAATGTGTTTGAATAAAACTAACGCCAAATTTAAATTGCATCGCGTTTCATGAGATAAAATGATTAATTTACAATTTCCAAACCAATTATCACCATAATCTGTAAATGCCGTAAAATCTGAAGTAATTCATTCACATTCTGAAAATGTTATACTTGATTATTTACTTTTGAGAAATCATCATATAATTTAAAAAAAAACCTTCAAGAATTTAAATTCAACAAATGAAATCATAAAATTGAAAGCAATTGCTTTTGGATTTGAAAATAATTAAATCTAAACACTGTGACTGAAAAATCTTATTTTTCATCCTTCAAATCTGTAAAACTTAAATTTTAGAATTCAAACTGTACAAAATTGATAAAAAATAGCCTGTAATGGAATGATGTTCAAATTTCTAAATCCTTAAAATTAAAATTTCTAGAGTAGTTTTTGTATCGTTAAAAAATATATATTTGACATTTAAAAGCTAAAAAGTTTAATGAATAAATCATATTTTTCAAATCTGAGGAAAGGATATCAAACTGAAAATTCAAAAATATTAATTACGAATTTCTGATTTTTAATATTAAACTTGCAGGATAGTAAAAAAAAAAAATTTTTAGAACATGGATCAGTTCACATATTTTAAAAATTGAAAAATTCTAATATGTATTATGTATATAAATCTCTCATTTCATAAAATTTTAATAATAAATTTTATAAATCAAATAAAACTTTAATATCATATAAAAATTATTTTTCGGAACATAAGTCTAATACTTAGAAAATAAATAATTCAGAACAAAATTTTGTTGATTCAAACTTAAAAATTATACATGCAATTTTATTATCTGTGAATCTTAAAATAATCTTGAATTGAAACCAAGAAACTAATAATTTCAAAAATTTGAAATCTAAACAAAATTTTATAAAAAAACTTTTTTTTCTTTGCCAAAGTAAGTTTTTGCATGACTTTTTTCTAGGATCAAACTGGATAATTTCATGAATAAAAATTTTTCAAATCAAATAAATCAACTGACAATTTTTTTACTTGACTGTTTTCACTTTTTACTCTAACCAAGAAAATACTCTTCAAATAATTTTAAATGAAGAATTATTTCTACACCTTTTTTTCTATGTTGTTTCTTTTTCAATTTCCACTAATTTTTTTAAATTATGCTTTCAGATAGAATGGCTGAAATGGAAGAAACTCCTGCAATTCCCATCAAACGTCATAGCAACAAAAAAACAACTCCTTTGGAAACCCTTGAAATGCAAATAAATAATGATGAAGAGGAACTTTCATTACGTAGAAAATCTATCTTGCATAAAAGAAAATCAATCGACCTCTCCAAGGTCGAAAAAATGCCTACCATCCAAATGGAAGAAAAAATCAAACAATACATCCAGCTCAACACCGAAAACAAAATTAATATCAAAAACGTGTTCTCCATTGAAGCCATTGACCTACTGACCCAACTGGTCAAACAGAAAAACTCGAATATGTCAAATCTGAACGTAGCTGGTACATCTTTGGACGTGGGTTCTAAAATTTACAGTTTGAGAGTAGACTCCGTATACAACCAAGTCCTCAAAATGATAGGTGTTCTAAAAGAAAACGAGACAGAAGACGGTACCAAAAATGAACAAAATGAACCAGAAAATGCAACTAAAAAAAAGCCTCAGAAAAGAAAGAGAGTCCAAGTACTATCTACGCGTGAAGGGTTGAAAGCATTGAAGATTGAAAAATTCAACATAGAAGCCATGTTGTTGCCAAAAGACGATCCTCAAACAACTGACATGTTATATCAATCAGTTTTGCCCATTCGTGCCGATTCTATGTACCTGCAAATGAATTCCACTGATAAATTCATTGACCAACCGTCTGAACAAGAAGAAGATTCTGAGCCCAAAAAATATCCCATGACTTTCCCCAAAGGGCTGGACCAATTCGAAATATGCGAGGGTCACCAAAATTTTCGGTTCTTGCATTGGAACCCTGAAGACAAAAACAACGAATCATCACATGCCACTGAAGACCAGAATGCTTTTCAATTCGATCTGGACGCTAGTGTTGCCAAGGACGATTACCCGAATTTCCCACAAGAGGCCACCTGTCCGGAAGGAGATGAATTCAACCCTGGAAATTCTGAATCCACTCCATTTATTTGCAAATTCATTGCAAGGAATGTCGTGTTGGACAAGTCCTTCGAATACGCTTATTTCAGTAAAAACGACTTCATCCACTGGTCAGGTCCAGCGCACTGGACAATAAAAACCCAGAAATTAAACAGCCACAGAAATATAGAAGGACCTAAGAAGCCTAAGAAAAAAGAGGTCTTGTCATTCGAGGAAGATGAAATTAAGAAAGCCCAAGCATTGATGAAATTGACCAAGAACACGCACGTTCTGCCAGCTACTATTGAACATTGGAAGCTTGCCAACTTGAGCCTTCCTGATGATATGACCCACGACATTGCCACATGTTTCAAGTTCTATGTGAGGCCTAATTCGAATGTCAAAATGATGAAGGAAGCTGACGCTGACGAAACGCATTTGACTGATGATGGAATGGATTACGACTACGGGAATCAGCATGATGCAACGTTTTGTGCAGATCTGGACTCGGAGGAGGAAGGCGATGATGAAATTCAAGGCCCTTTTACTGGCAAAAATCTGATCGATAAACCAAACTTGGTTGAAGACATTTACATCCCATACTCGAAGAAAGCTCGAAGATTGGATGTTTTCCAGCTGAAAAGTTCCATTTTCAACTTCATTGGTAAAGGTTCTGAAGATGACAAAACAGGTGCCGAGAAGGATGTTGCATCTAAAGAAAATTTTTCTTCAATTTATGCAAGTTTGCCCCAAAAACTTTCAAAAATGAATAAGGAGGCTTTGAGTACGCCTATTGCCTTTGTTTCTCTTTTGCATTTAGCCAATGAAAAAAGTTTGTTAATCGAAAATACTCATAATTTTGACGACCTGAAAATTTCGATTGATAAACAATGAATTTGTATTGTTTTTTTTACATTAACAACATATACATGCCTTGATTCTTTTTTTATTCAGTTTCTTTAATGTCATGCACGCAAAGTTTGTAACATGGAATAAATATATATATTTTTGTGAGCGCTACTGGGTTCTTTTGTTTTTGAACTATCCATGAAGTTCTTTTTTGTTTGATCTCGATAGAAATGTAGGCGATAATCCATTCTCTTTTCCAATGATTTTTGGAATATTTTAGCTTATTGAAAAAATTTCTAGTTCATTAGGTTTAGCAGGAATTAACTATACTTGAAGATATTAAAAATCAGTGAAAATACTTGAGTTACTTTGAATGACTTCTGCAATATACACAGACAACAAAGAAATACATGATGGATAAATTAAATGAAGGCCAAGTTTATATATATACAAGACTTTTTATTGATTCTGTTTGAATATTCTCTCTCAAAAAAAAAGGGGGAACCTCAAACATCGTGACAAAAGCCAGCTTCAAAGTTTCAACAAACAGCAGATTCACAAGTGATTCCATCAATGATTCAATAACAACAAAATTAAGGACTATGCAGCTCTAAGCATCTTGGCTTCTTTGGCCTCTTGTAATTCTTTTTCTTGCTGCTCTAAAATTATGGCTCTTTCTTCTCGAAATTTCTTCAACTCTTCTGCGTCCAAGTGACGAACAACTTCGATGCCACAAGTACGAGCAGCATGCATGATATTTTTACATATTGTTATCATTGGCGTCAGAGCATTGCAAGGATCTTCAGACTTTATTTTGGCTATTTCATAAACGTGTTTGTAAGTTATCTTTCCAGCAATTTCTTGACCTGAAAAGAAATTTCCATTTTAAAGAGAAGCATGTTAAGAATTTTTCAAATTTGGAATAGAAATTCTAAATTGTAACTAGATATATGAAAGTTATAATTTGGCAGTCAAAAATTTAGAACTAGAATACAAATTAAGAAATCTATGACATACATTGAAATTCATTACAAGTTTTATATTACGTAGGAGACTTTGGAAAATCCAATAAGTTTGAAATTCCAAAACTTGGACTCTGGGCTTGGAAATTAAAAAATATTCATCTTAAGAATAGATTATTTACCCAGAAGTGTGAATAAAAATCTTTGAGAATTCATATTCAATTCTAAATTTTTGGTTGAAGAATGTGTCGTAATTGAAATACCTGGGTTTCTCGCTCCTTTTTCAATTCCAGCTGCTTGCTTTAAGAAATATGTTGAAGGCGGTTTGTAGATTACCAACTGGTATGAGCGATCTTCATTGACTTTGGTTCTGGTTGGCAAAGGAATGCCAGGTTTTATATTTTTTGTTCTTTCATTGAAATCTTTGCAAAATCCTGCTATATTTAGGTTTCTCTGTAATCAAAATGAAAAACAAAAGTCGAATGAATTTTAGAAGAAACATGAAATCTTGAATTATTTTTTTAGTCTTGAAACTTGTAAGAAATTGGGTTATTTTGTATTTATTTAAACAAGATATTTTACAAATAAATTAAATTCAGTTTGTATCAATAAATTTGTGTGTATCATCCAAAATTGTATGTAAATTGTCAATTGAAAAAGTAAATTTTTGAAGAAAGTTTTTTTGTTGCTTAAATATGAGTATTGTAAAAATCAAAAAATTTCAATTCAAGTTCTTAGAAAATTATAATAATTTATTTTCAAATTTTGACAGTCATGTAAATACATTAAGTATGTACATGTAAAAATCATTCATATTTTATTTATAATCCTCTGGCAAAGGCCTGGGGACGGAGTTCCGTGCTTTTCGCGTACTCTTTGCCTCCTTTTTCCGTTCCATGCTGTTTTCATAGCAATTATTATCAAAATCCCATACATTTTCCCCGGAAATTACTTTTTGGAGTGTTATGTTCTTAAGAAATCAATTTCGAAGTAACAATTTATAAATCATTAAATTTTTTATGCCAAAATGACTGAACACAAATTTATCCGAAATCTTCTTTATCGACTTTTTTGCTTGATAGTTATCATGCGATCACGGATTTAATTTTTTGACTTTTTCAATGAATACATGTAAGAATGCAATTATCAACTATATAATAATGGAGAAATTGACTTTATTTATTACATGTAATCAAAAACAAGACATTTCAGCTTGAAATTTAGGAGAATTTATCAAAGGACGGAAAAGGCACTGAGTTCCATGCCTTTTGCGTACCCGAGCCTTTGCTAGGGTCAATTGAATAAAAACTTACAAAAAATCATGTTTTTTTGAAAATAACAATCATAATTTTTAATAGGTCTATAATAATCATTTTTCTTTCAAAAGAATGATGAAATTACAAAAGGAATTTTAAATATATTTTTTTAAATCATATAGTTATCAACATTTTTAATACCAACTTATTAGTAATTAGCATTGGCTTTTAAGTTGAGAATAACATTTAAAAACTTTGAACAAGTCATCTTTTATTCATAAAGTAATAAAAGACAAAAATTTGGGGAATGTTTACATCGCATTATCACCTTACCTGACCGAGCATTGAACCAAGTGGAGGACCTGCCGAAGCCATTCCGGCCGGAATATTAGTTTGCATTCTCCTTTTCAGATGATCTATTTTATCAGGTGGTATCGTATTGGCAAGGAACTTTTTCACAACTTTCATAGAACGCGACATTTTCGTTTGTTTTTAATTATTTATCAACACGACAATGGACAAGTTTTCATAAAACACGAAAAACATAACAAAGCATAAAACATCAAACATTTGAATCACAATATGTATCATACAAAAATATCACACACATGATGTGTCACAATAATCACAATAAAATGTGTCGTGATCAATCACATGAGGGATTTAAAATAGATATTTTGTTAATTTTGATTTTTATAACAGTTTTGTCAATATTTTTGCTATCAATAATCTTTATATCATCTGCATGCTAGTTATATTTAATGTCTTCTTTTTTTTGGAATTATTGACAAATTTTTCAACTCGCCTTATTGATTTCTTTTTCATTTTTTTTTCTATCAGCTGATAATGACATTGTACATAATATGTATGTACTACATATGCATTGTACGCAATTGTACGACATTGGCAAACAATTTCCACTGATTTTCGCTACGTTAGAAAGGGAAATTTGCCTTTGATATTATAGTAAAAGTTTTTAAAAATACGCTCACGTTGACGTCATTCAGATTCGGTGCAATTCTGTGTTGTCTGTGTGTTCAGTGTTCAGTGTTATTCAGTTGTATTCAGTAAAGTCATCGTGCTGACAACGATAACGTCGATAACCAAATTTTACGTGCATCAAAGAGGAATTTCTACTAAAACAGTAATTACGTTTTTTTTTTTTTTCATATTGTTTTGAAAATGTACTTGCTAACAGTTTACGAGTTTGATAACCTTAAATAAAGACTAGAAATTTTTTGTTATTAAATTTGTTGCTGTAAAAATTATTGATACATTGTAAGAATGCTTTATCTACATTCTTTAGTCTTTATTTATTTTTATTATTCTTGTTTTCTTGCGTTGTTTAGTTCCAGTCATTTTTGACTATTCATTTATATTCTTTTCTTGTAAATTATGTAAAAGGGATCGAAACATTTAAACTTGAATTTTTGTAAAAGTCTGTAGATAAGATTGCTGCTTATTTTTTTATTATTTTAGAGTAATTCTGTGGCTTCCAGCCATAATTGCCGAAGTCACTTATGCCATAAGGCTCATTTTACATGATATTCTGATGACATTTTGAACGTTATGAGATGTGTGACTTCGGCGATTATGGCTGCAAGCCACAGAATTATTTTCAATATTTTTAAATCTATTGGAAAGTCATTTTTATATTTTTATTGTTTTCGTTTGCATTTTTTAATGGTAACCAACGTTTTTCACATAATGATTTTTAAAATTGTTTATTTTAGTACACCAGGTACATCGCAATAATAATTGATTATAATAATATCGAATTATTGTTCTTTTCCCAAAATATAATTACCATCAAAATCGTTCATTTTATGAGTGAAGAAAAAAAATGTAAAAATGCCATTAATAATATCTTTCAACACTCTAAGAGTAGATAACAAAATCGTAAAGTTAAACTGATTGATTTCAGAAATTTAAATTAAAAAAATAGAAATAATATTATAAGCTCCTGTCATTATATATATATTTTGTCTCATACTAATATTATTATTTTAATTATTACAGATATTCCAGTCTTAATTTTTATTAAGAATGGAATATCTGTAATTTTATTTAAAAATTGTATAAAGAATTTTAAAAATTAAGGCCTTAAGAGAACAGTTCAAAGTTTAAAATAAAATAAAAATTAATTTGTGACACCCCGTATGAGTCATTCCACAGGAGATGTTCTTTTTTTTTATAATTTTTGATAATATTCGATAGATATTTTTTCAATTTTATATTGTATGCAAAGTTAGTAAGGAATACATGTTAAAATAAATATCTTCTGGAAAAATTCATTATTTTCAATAATAAGGAACTAAATACGTATGTAAAATTTTTTAAATTGAAATATTACATACTTTGTACTTTTAACATATTTTATTATTAATTTACTATTCTTTTGTAATAATGATTTTTTAATTTCTCTATTGACAACTCATAAATAAATTTTTGGAATTATAATTTTGAATAATTCCTTAGTTATACATATTACTGAAAAATTCAATTTTTCAAGAAGAGTTTCAAATAAATAATAATACTTGGTTAATTTTGCCCATAATATAAAAATATATAAAAAAGTAGTTGTAAATATTTCCTAACAAAAAACCGTGCTAAAGAAATTTTTATTTTCATGAGCAAAATAACGAAAATTAATAAATCAAATTAAATGTATATATTTCTAAATATTTCGAACCATAAAAAAACGAATGTTAACTAAAGCTCAGTTTATACAAAGTAAAAACAACCCAGTGCGAGAGAAAATTTTTTTATAACTAATAAATAATCAATGACTTAATATAAAAAATTATTCATGTTGCCAGTAATTGGAATAATAAAACTAAATTTACTGAAATTATCGAAACTAATAAATAAATAATCCATGACTTTTAAGATTCCTCGTCTAAAGAAAAACAGTCAAATCACTCTACAATGGAGCTTCCACATCTGGGCGAGCACTGTTCCAAGAAAACCTGCAACCGCCTCGACTTCCTTCCCCTGAAGTGTGACGCATGCGAGGGAATTTTTTGCACAGACCACATCTATTACCTCAACCATGAGTGCCCTAGCGCCTACCAAAAGGACGTGCAAGTCCCAGTTTGTCCCTTGTGCAACGCCCCAATACCCTCGAAGCGAGGCGATGCCCCTGACCTCGCCGTCAGCAAACATATTGACAACGATTGCCAATCAGACATCAGCAAAAGTAGGCGAAAAATTTTCGTCAACAAGTGCTCTTTCAAAGGCTGCAAGATTAAGGAAATCGTCCAGGTAAAATGTGACCAATGCAGGGACAATTACTGTCTGAAGCACCGACATCCCAGCGACCACTCGTGCATCGGGGAGCAGGAAGCAATGAGACGTAGGCGACTTGAGGCAACTTCAAAAACGACCACGAAACCTAGCAACGACGGCTCTCAAAATTATGGAAACATTCAGGGTTTCATGAGCGAGGACGAGGCTCTGGCTCGAGCGCTGCAGGCTTCGCTTCAGGACGAACAACTGTCTCGCAGACAGGGCCTCCAGCCAGTGCCTTCTCCGAGTCGGAATGGTTGCAGGCTTTCGTAGTTGTTTGCCCCTTAATAGAGAATTATTTATTGATAAAACGTCTCATGTTTTATTCGTGCATGTTTTCAGGTGATATTTCTGTCAAAAATCGCTTTAAAATACAAAATTTTGTCGGAAAAGGCTATATTTGATTGCAAAAATAAAAAAAAAAAAGAAAGTGTACCGTGTGCCCACTGTTCAACTGGATACCTGAGTTGAGTTGGTAGCACTGATCCTATGCTTTTATTATAGAATCAGTACTGCCAACTTAACTCATGTGTCCAGTTGAACCTCAGAACACTTGTTATTTGACAGAAGTAGCTCATGGAAACATTTACCTGTTTTTGGTGATATATGGGAGGGGGGAGAGGGATGATGGTTTTAGAGAATTTTGGAAATCAAGTTCTGATATACATTATTAAAAAATTTTCCTAAATTCAAGCGAAATTATATGAAGTTATAAAATAATATATGAGTTCCTAATGATACTTTTTGTTGTTATATACTATAATATTCTGCAGAGAATCATCGAATCAAGAAAAAGAAATTGTTCTGCGATTTTTTTGTCTTTTAAATGTTGAAAAACTTGAAAAAAATTTTTTTTGTTGTCTACTACTATTTCGTACATCGAAATTTTAATCAGACCATCATTGATTGCTGGAATATTGAAAATTATTGCATACTCAAAAAACGTCGAGATATATATTTAATATTTTAAAATATTCTATCTAGATATGCTGATTGAAATTTTGATGTCTCAGTTCGAAACTTCCTGTTGTAAGTTTTAAAACTTCTAATGCTTTTCTAAGCTCTTTCTCAGAATAAATCTCAACCAGCTCAGCTATAAACCCATAACTTCAACTTATTACTCCGCATTTAGCTACAAAGATAGTAGCTTTCAGAAAGTAAAAATATAGAAAATTTGAAAATTGTACCAAGGAAACAATAGGAATTGTTAGCAGACTTGGTTAGAAGCTTTAATTGAAAAAACCTTTTTTTATATCGCTAGAATCGTTTTTACTAAAATTCTATATTTTGATCGTACTATGAATACCTTTTTAAATAGAATGATATCTTTATGAATTAAATAAAACCTTCAGAGTCGAAATTCGTAATGACATTTTTTAGGACTCACATCTAAGGAAAAATTTAGAAATACAAGTTTTACAATTTTCATATCCGCTTTTGCTAAAGCGCACGAACTAGGAATTATGTATATCAAATATATATCTGCGATTGTCAATTACGTAATTAGATAGCATGTAATTTATCACTTCCGGAAAATCACTAAAAGTTCCGAGTGTTTTAAGAAACTGTGATAATAATTTAGCACAGGTGTTGCTTGGCGAAGGGGCATATTCTTGTAAATGTTAAATCGTGGTGCTGAGCAAGTGAACTTCATTATTCAGCTATAATGCAAACAATCTTGAAGGTGGAAATTTGTAAGGGCGATAACAGATTTTATCACTGCAGTTTTCAAACATCGTCGCAATTATAATTGAATTATTTTTCCATTTTCAAGAGTTGTTCACAAGTCACGATTTTAACATTCACATTTGAATTAGAGCTGTGGATGAAATTCATATGCCACGTTTGAAATTTAATAACATACATATATTTTACATGTGTACGCTCGTACACATTTTTTTTATAAGCAATTGTGATTAAAAGGTCCTTTTTAAAATGTAATGAACAATTGCTCACATGCCTCGTGCTACTTGATCCTTCGACTAGAATTAAACGCAAATCTGTACGATACATTCCTTTTCTAAGGCTAAATAAAGGAATTCGAAAAAAATTGCGTTTTTAATATGCATTTAGTAACAGGAATTTATGTGATTCTATTGGAAAATCAGAGATTTAAGCAAATTCTACAAAAAAGTATCTTTTTTATTGTGTTTAGTTGATAGAAACAAAATTACAAGTATTTTATAGACTAGATACAAAAAAAGACGAACATTGATTAAATATATAACTGCATATCATGGTAATTTCACTTGCAATATAAACTTAAACTATGGAAATTATTTTCCGATTCTGCCAACTTGGCCCAATCGAGTATCAGTTTTTGGATTGGCAGTTATGGTTTGGACAGCAACGATTGTTTCGTTGATTTTTGTCTGTAACGCTCTAAGGTCTTGAATGAATAATAAATTCAAAATTTTTGCAGCGTTGTTGAGGTTTGAATCACCCAGATTTTTTCCTAACGACATGTCCATGATTGGAAATGGTTTTCCTTCGGCTATGATAGTTTTTGGATTTTTCACAACGGAAGGGTTGAGTCTCTTGCCCACTAATTTACAGCAGGCTTCCAGTGTTATCAAGTGATTTGGATGATGAGGAATATTCAACAATTTGGCCAACGACTCGACGCCGTCCTTGAAATCTTGACTTTCGACTGTAATTTTGAGAAAATTTAATGGTAATTTAATTGTGAGATTTGGAAATTTTGAGTCAAAATTTAGATAGTCTATAATTTAATATATCCTATTATAGGTATATATCACTATAAAATGATAATATATTTTATTCAATATACTATGTATATATCAATTATTATTATACATAATATTTTTTTGTACAATAATTTTATACTCAGCAAGAGTTACAAACTTCCCAAAATTCAATATACTTACAATCCAAATTATCGAGCGAGTTTGTTGATTTGATACTTGGAGCTGCTTTTTGCAATTGAGATTCTTTTTCAGTTTTCACTTTTTGGTACTTTTCGACTGCAAGAATGAATAAACAAAAGTTTAAAAGAAAATAATTATTATCAGTGGTAGCAATTATTAGATCCCACTGTGTTCTATAAAAATCAATTTTCAAAAAGAAATCCATCATTTTTTAACAAAAATCAAAATTTGTTGAGATAATAAAAATGCTGTGTTCAAATTTGTATTGAAAATGATTTTTGTTGATCCGTTCTAATTATTTACTGCATGTAATACATTTTTCAAAAGCTATTATTGCAATAAAAATAATTTCAAATATTACATTCCTAAAAAAAAAATAAATCGAATAATGTCAAATTTTTTATTTTACGATAAAAAACTCGATCAATTGAAAAAATTCATATTTAAACAAAGAAATCATGACAGAGTTTTCAACAAATTTAAGAGAAAAAAACTCCTCCGATATTGACTAATTAAAAATCAACAAGTTGTAAATTTAGATCCAATACATTTTTTGACAATTAACTATTGAATAAAAGTCAAAGAGGAAGGTGAAAAATAAACAAATTTCAAATAGTTATGGTTATGGATTTAATACATGCAAAATAAAAATTTTGTGGTGAAAAAAATTTGCAATTTCGATATATTGGATGAGAAATTTTAAAAATTGTATTTTGCATCAAAAAATAAAATTCACTGCATCACATTACATTTGTTGATAAAGATGTACGACTGAACAATCAAATAAAAAATATTCTACAATAAAGAATTTGTGATTTAGAAATTCTTTTTTTACAAAATCATGCAATTTATATCATTACAGAAAATAGTAAAATGATCATTCTCTATAATAATGTTGATTTCAATATAAAATTTACCCAAAATATTTAAATGATGAATTTCTCTGATTTAGAAACTTTTATTTTTCTATAGTTAACTTTATAACTATAATTTTTACTATTTCTGTTATTTAAGGCTTTTATTTTTTACTATAATTTTGTAATAAGTGTCATTGAAATAATCAGTCTTCGAAATTCATAAATTTGAAATAAGTAATTCTTAATTAATAAGTAGAAATTTTGTGGTTCAGTTTTGATATGTTATTGGTTTTAATAAACTATTATCAAATAAACCGCAGTTTCAGAATGAAATTTATTTCATAATTTATTAAAGAAAGTGTACTTGAAAACACATCATTTTAGTGTATACAATTGATTGATTAAAAAAAAATTTTAACATCTACTATTTATGTAAAATTTTGAGCTCAATGCTATTTTAATTTTAATCACACATATTCTCAATGATTAATAGTAGTAAATTATAATAGCGAAAATAAATAGTAAATAAATAATATAAAATAATGATTATCAGAAAAATGGTCAATCGGAGCCAAAGGGAGAAGTAATTCCACTTTCAAATTTGTGCCAACATTGCACTTTAATTAATTCCAAGCTTTCGGTCAATATTATAACCATCTTCAGGGCAACTACAAAAAGAACATTGAACGTCATTTTATTAAATAATGAATAATTACATAATCAAATATAACTGAATTTTGATTAAATAGAAAAGTAATAAATATAAAAAAAGTAAATAACTAATAAAAAATAATAAACTATACATAATTGTATAATCAAATATAATTAAATAATACTTAATTATAAATCATAATAATTTAATGGAGAAATAATAGCCAGAAAAATAAGTAGTAAAATTTTGAAAATAGTAATAAAAATTAATGATAAAAGTAACGGTAACTAATAATAGTGAAAAAAGAGTTTTTAATTCGAGTGAAATTCTGATTTCATAAATAAAAAATTCCAGTTAGATAACAATCAAAGAGAAATCTACTTACAATCATCCTCGAAAAGCAATTTTATCGCCAAACCAATGATCCATTCTAATTTATCCAAGGGAGAGCTTTTAATTGGACATTCCAAATCATTGCAATATTTTTCAAAAGCCTGAGGCCAATCATTCGAATTTATTTCGCGCAAAGCCTTTCGATCTTCGATTTTGTAGTGACGAATTCTCTGATCCTCTAGCCAACATATTAATTTACGAAATTGTTCTTCGTCTGTGAATAGAAATTGCGAAAGTTTATAAAAAACACTTCATTTAAAATAATTATTTATCATTTTTCAGTAGTAGAAATCAATTTATTATTATAAATAATACATTTTTGTTTTGTAAATGTCGAGACGAAACGACAATATTTTTTTTTCGTTAAAAAAATCTTACCGTTTTCCTTGAGTTTATCCCAAAACATGTACTCGAGAGTTTTTAGACGATTTTTGAACATTTTTGTTTGCTGACTATCAGTTTTTTCAGTAATTAAGTTATTAAAATTTAATTAATTGTTTATTTTTATTTTTGCTGCAGGAGATTCACATGGATTTACACTGATTCAAACTCACAACAACTCACTAATATTCACGAAATTTGCGAATTTAAATCATTTGCGCATGAGTACAAAAATAACAAAAATATTCATTTATTTTCGCGCAAAAATTCAAACACGTTTGTTTCAATAATAAAAATGAAGTTCTTATTGACATTGAAATGAAATGAAAATATTCAAATATGCAACAAGTGAACTGGAAATTTCCCGAGTATAATTAAATTGTTATTTGATACATTAATTAGATTTTTATTTCTGAGAAAAATTATATCACAAGGTCCGGTAGGACTTTGCCGTCGTTAATAATGTCTACTATTACAAATTTTTGTTAATGAGAATTATTAATAATTACGATTCCAAGTATATTGTAAATTCTATATAATTACAATTAAAAATACGAAAAATAAAAAATTGCAGATCGATGTAAATTATATGAAGGAATAAATTTTTCAATGAAAATTACGCTTCACAATTCAGAATTATCTTGATGTACCTTATACGATAAAAAATCATAATTTTTGTAGATACGTCAGTTAATAATCTATTTTTTTTTTTAAATAAAAAACTGTATGATTTTAATAGTTGAGAAACAGTATAAATACTTAACATCAAAAATTAACTTTCAGAAAAATTCCCAAACTTTGAATAATTGAGAGAAAAATAAATAAATAAAAATAACTTCAATAGGACTTTAGGTCATCAAATAAATACATTATATGAGTAACAAAATCACATCACATTTATTTGTTCCTTAGAAAGACTTGTATATACAAATAAATTAAGATACATACAAAACTTTACCTGACACATTTGAGTTGCTCTAAATCATAATAAATTGTTAAGCAAATCAAGTTTTGTCAAAATTGATTTCCTAGAATTTTTCACATTTTTGTATCTTTTCATTTTTATTATTGAATGCCAATCGTTTGATTTAGTAAAATGAAACAGTACTATTGAAAGTGATAAAAAAAAAGATGTAACAGCTTTATAAATTAGTAAAACTTGTGTGGTAATTCGCCTGTTTTGAATTTTAACTGACAATGAAACAAGACTCAAATTATACTACTCAAAAAAACAATGCTTTCAACAAAATGATTTCAAACTTATTCGCCTTTTACAAAATTCAATGTCAAATCATCAGCATGTAATTTTCAAAAGTCTTTTTTAGAACTTGAAATAAAAAACAGCCAATGACTAGAAGATATTTCTAAAGGCACTTTAATACATTTTTCAATCTATGTTTATATTCAGAGAAAGTAACTATTTTTATTTACAGAAAATGCCCAAAATGGTTTCGATGTAAAAAAATAATTATTATCAGTGGCACTAAATGGAGTTCGACTATCATAATTTGTCGATAAGTAGTTTTTAAGAAAATGCAAATTTTTTAAATTTAGCATTCATTGGTTGTGGAATTTAATAATTTAATCATAGCGAATTCGTGAATGCTAGATGTATTTAAAAATGGCGAATATGATTCTTTAATCATCAATTTTTCAATTTCCCTGCGCCCCAATTTAAACTTTTTAAAAACAAAGTTTTCAATTATCAGTTTCTACATAAAAATCCATCAATTAAAAATGGTTTCAATTTACAGCCCCTCAATTGTCAGTACTAAACAATACACTTGTTTTCAGGTACTTCGAAAATCTCTTTCACCACCTTTCAAGAATACTTTTTCTGGCATTCGTTCTAAGTTTCGATTTTCCCTTCTTAGAATCTTTCCCCAAAATATGCGCAAAGTAATTTTCCACGACCCAAAGTTCCTCGTACAAATCAAGAGGATGCATTTCCAACATACTCGCACATTCTCTCATCAACCAAGAAAAAGTGTGAGGAAATTCTCTTTCGATCATTCTGTACTCTTTCTGAGCAACTCGACTAAATTTGCAATCGTGCATCCAATAATCCTTGTGTGGCCTGAAAAGCACGTCGTTATAATCTTCCAAATTTTCAGAAATACTGTCTTCAAAGTTTATTTCCTCTTCTTTGCTGTCACATGTGGCTTTGGAATCTTCTGCAACGTCTCGTTCTTTTCTTTTTTGCTCAATCGTGATGGATTTTCGCTCAGCCTTGCTGAAGTACAAATTGTATTGTTTGCACAATTCCTTTCTCGACACCATTTTCGAATTTATAGGAACGGATGATTCAGGTTGACCGTCAACATTTTTTCTTCCGTCATCGCCAAGCAACAATTCTCCATTTCGATCCATTTGATGAAACGCAAAATCTTCGTCGTCTTCATCTTCTACCTTGAACAATGGCTTTGTCGACGTCGTCAGATTTTTGTAGTTCTCGAAAAGTTCACGTTTGCTTTCGTCTATCACGATATTCGAAACGAATTCCTTCCTATGAAAATAATCCAACACGTTTGGGACTTGTGAATCGCATTTTTCATTCACTACTTCGACATTTTCCCACAACATTTTTTTAGTCAAAGTTCGTTCGTTCTCGAATGGCGCGACTTTTTTCTCAATAAAGTTCAAGTTCGAGTCGACAACGCCCAAGGACAGTCCACATTGTTTTGCCAAATCTTCCAAACTGTAAAAAAAAAAGAATATGAAAATTATGTTCATGGTAAATTGGACGTGATTTTAAAATTCATGTTGAAATGTAACATAAATAAGAAAATTTATTAACAGTCATGAATATAATAAGTCATAAATATGTGATATAAATAATATTATATAGAGAATTAAAATCATAAATATAAAAAATAATAGTCATTATTAGGAGTATCATTTTGAAATTAAATAAAAAAAAAAATAAAAAAAAAAAATACATTGTACTTTTCCTACTAAAGGCAAAAAAATTACGCGATTTTTAGGAATTTCAGAATTTTCAAGCTATGTAACTATTGAGGTTAAAGTATACACATTTTTCATTTTTATTAGTTAATTTTGCATGGAAGTATTTCATGTTTTTCAAATTACTGAGTTTTGGACAATTTTTTCGTCTAGTACTTTTACTTATTTAATTTTTTTTTTCATATTTCTTCAGTGTTAACAGAACTAAAATTTTATGATTTTATCATGGATTTATATATACATTTTTAGAATCCAATAATCTGAGGTAGAAAGTTATATAAATTTTTAGTATTTTCATAGATTTATAAGAAAATAATATCTAAAAGTATTAGTACTATTTAGATTTTTAGAATTTTCGTATACTTTGGTATTTATAAGATCTTACAACATTTTCTGGTACTTTTTAAGATTTATGTTATTTTTATGAATTGCTTCATATATTTTTATAATCCGATGCTCTATAAATTAAAGTTCTCAAGAGATTCAGTATTTATTTTTACAGATTTTTGAAAAAATAATACATCATCAGATTTTTAATGTTTTGTAAATTTTAGAGCTTCCTATTTAATGTTATATACAGTTTTCTGGTATGGTATAGTATTGTTATACATTTTCAGCATTTTTATGGATTGCTCTTTAGATTTCTCGAACTTAATGCAATAGGATTGCAAGTTTCATGGAATTTAAATATCTGAATGAATTTTCAAAACACAGTATTTTCATAAATATTCTCAGTACATGTATTTTCACAATTTCAAGGGTTTTCTGGAATTTTTTTAGATTTCTAGAATTCGATACTCTAAAATTGAAATTTCCAT
Organism: Platygaster robiniae; assembly: GCA_028476575.1. NCBI lineage: Eukaryota > Metazoa > Arthropoda > Insecta > Hymenoptera > Platygastridae > Platygaster > Platygaster robiniae. The sequence goes on from CM052022.1 coordinate 3,669,052, forward strand.
AAATTTTCAGAATTCTGTAGATTTTTGGAAAACATCTACATAGATTTTCAGCATATTATAGATTTCTTCTATTTTCGTATTTTTCAGTATTAAAAAAATTTTATAGTATTTTCCAGGATTTCCAAAGATTGATAATAGTTATTTAGGTTGCTATACACGTTTTTATACATAATTTGACACCCTAGAATCTAGAATAGTGAATTTTATAGACAATAAGTATATAATTAGGTTTTTCAGAAAACAGTATTTTTATACAGTTTTCCAGTAATTTTAGAATTTTTCGTATGTTTTTTGTATTTATACGACTCGAAGTGACTTTTAGAATCTTTGTTAATGTCTATATATGAATATTTTTGTAGTCAATGCTTGAGAATCGAATTTTTATCAATTTTCAGTATTCTTGTAAATGTCTGAGAAAACAACTACATATTTGAAGTATTTCATAGATTTCTTGAATTTCCTCATTTTTTCATCACTTATGAAATCTGGTAGTTATTTAATATTTTGATAAATTTACAATAATTCTTTAAATTGCTATATAAATTTTACAGAACTTGATACTCTAAAATTCGAAATTTACAAGATCTCACATATTTATTTAGATTTTTTAGAAAACAGCACTTCCATAGATTTCTATTTTTTTAGCGTTAGAATGATTCAAGATTTTTTGGTATTTTCATGAATTTCTACGTAGATTTCTAAAATTTGTAGCTCAAGGATTTGTGGTTTTTTAGATTTTCAGCGTTTTCCTAGATTCTAACTATTCTTTATTATTCACTGGTTTTAAACAATTTTTAAAATTTTTATTGACTTCGTTATTCTAACTAAATACTTACAATGAAAATTCTGTTGAAGAAAAAAATCTTTCTAAACCAGGATTGTTGTTATTTTTGAGTTTAGTAAAACTTTGATTTCTGAACGTTGTTCAACTTTAAGAACTTACATGAAACTATTTTCTATGTCCTCTAGATTTCAGATAGTAATGTATACATTTTCATTAATTTTTGCCCAATTTCATAATTTGTTATTATATTTATTCTATTTTCATTTGTATGCAATTTTTTTATTATCAGTACTCTCCTTACGAGTATACTATAGTGTTAATATCAATATTTGATCATCAATAACAAATTTGAATAATATTCACCGTTCACTTTCCACCATATATCCAACTTCTGTTTCAACAAAATTGACTCTCAGGATGTCAGGTAAACTAATATTCTCATCATTCAACAATTGCTGAATGTAGGAATGATTGGGAGTTAACGAATATTGAAAATTGTAAACATCATGGTGGATGAGAGTGTCCTCGCACAATTTGTCCAAGCTTTTTTTCATCGAATCCAGAAGAATTTGGGGCAAAGCTAATGAACCAGTGAGCCGAACAATGTCTTCCCTGTCGTTTTTTGAATCTATGGATCTAAAAAAGTCCCAGAACAAACGTTTGTTTCCCAAATCAGCCATACCAAATTTGGCTTGAGTCGGGAAATGCAAACCCCCTAAAAATGTACGTCGACATTCGATGTAACGCTGCCATTCGCAAAAACTGAACAAAGTTAAATCCAGCACGTTTTTGTTCGTGCACAATCTGAAAAAATATAGCAAAAGGTTTCATATATTATTTATATCCTAGAATACACTCATGCCAGAACTTTAATTTAAAAAGAAAATCTGGGAAAACCTTCAAATCAGAATACTTTTTAAATTAATTCTTCATTATTATTAGCATTAATTTTTAAAGCTTTGAGATATTTCTTACTTGTTCATTTTTTCAGCTAATTTGCTAATTGCGAATTCCGTCACACCATCGAGTCCCACAAGCAGTTTCAAAACAAAAATTATGTAAGCCATTGCTCTTCCTTCATAATTATGAAGATGAACAAAGTTCAAATTGAACATCATTTTTGGTTGAGATAAAGCCAGCAGTCTGTGAGCATAGTTCTTTATGCCATCTGGAAAATCAGTTTTTATTTTATTTCAAAATGTTCAAATTAGATATTCAAAGTTTTTGTATGCTTGATATTTAATTGAAAAATATTTTTCAAACTCTAACACTTTTAAAGTTTCAAAAATTGAGTTGATGATTGCTTCAAATTTACGAGTGTTATTTGTACAAATAAAAAAAATTAAAAAACCTTGCGTCTGTTTGGTGTAATATTGGTATGGCAAAGTTAGTAAGTTTTTTTAAATTCTACATTCTAAAACTGTTTTATAATACTTTAACTTACGAGGCAGCTGCAAGTCAATGCAGTATCTTTCCACAAGTTCACTCAAATTCGGAGTGAGTATTTGACGCACTTCTAAGAACAAAGCCATGTCCATCACTGCTTTTCTAAATTTCTTATGGCTTAATTCATTCGACGATTTCAACAATTGGAAATCGGTAGTGGTCAGTTTCACTTCTTGCGGAATCAGATGATCCATTCGATAAAACGACAATCGCCCCTCTTTCGCCAACCTGGAATAATCGATTCCAATAATTAAATAATAAATTTAAGTAATAAAGTCAACATTAATTAAAGAATCATAATTATTTAATCGAGAGCGTGAAAATCTATATTTATAAGGACGTTACAATACAACATTTTATGAAATCAAATCAGAGTATGTTAAGTCAAATCGGAAACTAAAAGGAATAATTTACAATGCCAATAAAAATTCTAATGAGTTTTGTATATTTAGATTTATTATTTATAATATTACAATTTCTTATTATATCTGTTACTAACATACCTCAACATGTCGGAGACTTGAATGTTTTCACCATGGATTCGAAGGGCCAAACACAAGATAGCCCAAAGTCTGCTTGGCGTAATATTTTGAGCACCTTTTCGAAATCTTACCGACTTTGGGTTTTCATCCAATTTTTTCCTATTCCCATTAAACATTTTTTTCGCTTTTTTCAAGACTGCTCTGGCTTCTTTCTTGCTAGCTCGAGTATATTGTATTCTGAAGAGAAAAAAAACATTTCGATGTACGTTTAAAAATTATATTTTTAGGTGTATATCATTATAAGTACATTAATAAGTATAGCTTACTTTGGTCTTGTGTTTTGACCGGTGCCCGACCCCAAACTGTCCAAACTTTGATTCGTGAAACTTGCAGTGGTAGAGCTATCTGAACAATTGGACTGCGATAATTCTACGTTAGCAACATTTTTCTGAAATTATAAAACAGCTTCAGTACATGCATAATTTTCCACTTTTGTTCAACAATTTCATGTTATTTATCAAATTTAATAGATTTGAGATATTTTGCTTTTTTTAGGTTTTAGGGTGTGAGTTAGAAGCATTTTTTACAGCAATATTATATGTTCGTAATTATTATTATCTCAAATAAATGTTTATATTCAGAAAATTTTTTTATTTCAAATTTTCAATGGAAATTAATTAAATTTGAATTCATAAACTTTTAGAGATCTTTTTTCAGTATTAATTTTTTTGTAATTAGATCTTAAAAAACTAAAACTGCAGTGAATGAAATCTTCTAACCATTTGTTTGTTTATGTTTTTCCTGCAGGAGCTTTCTTCACTACGAAAACTAGAAGACACGCCCGAAACACTGGCGATGCTGGAATCTTTTTTCCGGCGTTTTTTGGCCTTTTTGACTTTTCCATACAAAATATCAGCATCTCTAGATTCGAGAAAAAAAATCATACTAGTGTTTAATACAGTTAATGAGTTTAATATTTTATTAAGCATTTTGAAATTCAGTGAACACTGGAAAAAATTACTCCAAATAGTAAAATTAGCAGTTTTTTTTTCAATTTATAAAAATAATGGCCTTTTTCGTGTACCTTAATTTTTTTTTGTAATTCATAATACCAATACAAGTTTTTTGCAGAAAATAAAGTTAGTGAGCAATACTTAAAATTTCATTTTTTATGGAAAAAAATATATTATAATTAATTTTCTATGAATAATAAAAATACTATTAAAAAAATCAAACAAATAAATAAAAGAATCATTTGTGTAGATGTAAATGAAAAAGATTGAACTAAAAAAAGACAATTATTTAGAGTTGTCATTGAATAGTAAAAAAATTAGGCTCACATTTTTAAAACAAAGCCTCTTAAATAATTAAAAAAAAAAACAATTCAAAAAATATTATAGATTCTGGCTATGTATTGATAATGTAAAATAAATGTATACCGCTTCCAGTATCCCAGAGAAAGTTTTGGAGCTTCTCTTTTATTGGTGGATGTGAATGCAACTTCCAATTTTTGTAAATAGGTAGCCCAGAGTTGCAATATAGTAAATTTTATGCTAGGAGTGACTCCTAGTTCAATTAATTCATTTGCTTGACCAATGAGAACTACGTTGAATAATTCCCATGAAGTCAAGCCCAAATTTTCATCTGTAAAAACAAGGATTAACTGCACAACATTTTTTGAAAAAGTGCCTTTAGGCAAAAAAGTGATGCTTGCAATTAAATAAGAACATGAAAAAAAAAACGAATTAAAAAGTAGTGGTAAAGAAACTTCTTTTTGTTCGATTTCTTTTGTGTAATAATAATAAAAAAAAATGCAGAATATTTAAAAATGTATACAGTGAAATTCATAGGGATTCAAAGTTTTTTACTTGAAAATTCATTCTTGTTTTTATTGATGAACAACTTTGGAATTATAAGTTTCGACAAATTAAGATTTTTCGTAAAACAGTGAAAATTTGATTATAAAGAAGGCAAAGCATTTTTTTGTAGGTTAAAAAATACTAAAAAACCCATTTTTAAATGCGACTATTCTTTACATTGGTTCTTTATTGGATATTAATATGAGAACTTTCAAAAATAGGAAATAACGAGTTTGTAAATAAAATGGAAAATTCATAATCAAATAGTGGGATTCTATGTCTTGAAAGTTTGACCAAAAAATGGTATATTTTATTATGTAACTTTATTTTGCATGTTTCCAGAATAAAATATTACATTGTTAGAATTTACGGTAAACAAAGAATTAATTCAAAAACATATAGATATTATAAATCTTAATAATGAAATTTTTTATTCTCTCAAATTTACATATTCCATACACTAGATAAGAAAACTTAGAACTTGAAATGCCAGAATTTTAAATACAAAAAATATAACACTACAAAATCATTAAAAAGGAAAACTCTCACAATCTGCAATTAAAACAAAATTCAGAAGTCCTCATTTTAATAACTAAAAAAAATAATAATCTTAACATAGTGACCTGGAAATCACAAAAATCCAGTTATATCATATTCAATATTTAAATGAAAAATTACGAAAATAAAAAACATGCAACTTTGCACAGACAAAGTCAGAGAATTTGGAAATTTGAAATGATGGTATCCAAAATTTGAAATCATAAAACTCTGAAAAAAATGTTTCTTTTCATAAAACCCTTGAATAAATTTGTTCTGTCCTTGACTGAATCCAAAGAATAAAATTATAAATTATTATCACCATTTTCGACTTCAGGTTTTTTGATTTTCTGGGTTCTGAAGTGAGCATTCACAGCAAAATTTTCTTCAACCTCGTCATCTTTGAGATTCTGTATGAAAAAATAATAAGTGTTAGTAAAATATCATAAGAAATTTATTAATATGATTCAAGACATTTATTTACTTTTTATAACATTGCAAATACACATATAATATAAAAATGCGTAAAATACTGAAATAAAAATTTATGAGATGATAATAACAAATATAATATATAATTAATAAGTAATAATAAAGAAGAAAATAATAATTAAAAAAACTGGGTAAAAAGTATGTTTCTAAATAAGTAATCGAATTTTGTTTCGGGTTTCTTAAATTTGTTCCCTAGTTTAATTGAATTTTTGAATGATGAATAAGAGTTCAAAAATTTATCTAACATTAAATTTTCTGATTTTCAAGTTTTTTAGGTAGTGAAGTCACAGTAATGAATTTTTGGTATTGTTAATTAATAATGTTGTAATACATACATCATTCCGTGTTTGACACCTGGTACAGTAGTAAAAACCATCTTTTAGAACAAGTGATGATTCTCCGCAATTTTCGCAATCACCTTTTTTTTGTTCAGACATTTTCAGAAACAATCGATGGTAATAAAATCTGAGGATTCGATTAAAAATATTAATTGAACACTGGTAGAGGTTACGTATTTTGAAAAAAAAACAAATCCAATATGTGGTGGTGTGTGCGTGTGAATCGGTATATATATGTGTGTGTTCGTGTCTAGTTGTGCGTAGAAAAAACCGTTATACCGAAAATTGTTTTCTTAATCAATATTTGTTGTAAGAACATTAAAAAGCAATAAAAAGTTCTATCAATTATTTTTGACAAATTGTTCTAAACCACGCTGTATTGAATGAATTAAAAAAAAGGCAAGATTCGGTAGTTATCGAGATTCATAAAATTCATTCATATATTTCAGTTTTCAAACGCAGTCCTGTGATTAGTCGATTCAAATATTTGAATTTTTGAACAGCCTGTAGGAGATGCGCGTGTCCGTTCTTTTTTCATTGCATAGAAAGCAATTCATTTGCAACTTTTTGCAGTTAAAAAAATGAAAAGATTGTTATAACGTGGAAAGCGTTTAAAATGAACGTTATCAAGAACGATACAGCGCAAAATGCGCCAAGAGGTGGATTACGATTTGGCCGTGGTCGTGGGAGAGATTATCAACATTTCGATTGCTTCAAATTGCGAGATCGTCCTATAACGTCCGTTCAACCGAAATACAGTAACTTGAACATCTTATTTTTTCAATGTTTCTCCAGAAATCCTTTGAATTCTTATGTTTAATCGCATTCAATTCGCTAATTTTCGAAATTTTTTTATTCCCCTTTACCCTTGAAAGCATTGCCTAAGTTGATGGAAAAAACAAAATGGCCGACACTCGAGAATCAGCAATTTATTGAAAACCATTGTGATTAGCCAATTTTTACGTCGCTTCGTTTATTCTTATGTTATATTTGTTATATTTCCGAAATCTTTCCATAAACGTAACAGAAATGTTTTGTTACAATAATTTTTAGAAATGTTTCAGAAAGAGTTCTGCGGTATTATTAAAATTTAAAGTCGAAAATGTCGTAACTTTAGTTTTTATGAAGTGTCTACAAAAGTACCTAAATTTTCATAAAATTTCGCTGTTAAATAATTATGGAAACTATATGAAAGATCAAATTTGTTTTGTGTGAAAAATTACTATAATAAAATAGCTGGATCTCCTATATAAACTACTAATTGTTCGAACTTTATGAAAACCTTAGAAATTTTTTATTTAAGAATCTAAATTTCTTTAATTAAAAGATTGTCGATTCCTTACAAAGCAACTGTATAAAAATACTATTAAAAACCTTTATAATCAAGTGATTTCATGATGCCTTATCAGGATTTCACATTACCTAACAAGAAATTGCGTTTTCTTTGTAAGGAATTGAAATTTACTTAAAAAGAAGCAAAACCTTTTGAGGTCCCAAGTTTCCTTATAAGGTTTTCATCTAAACAATTTGGAGATTCTCTTTCATCAGTTAAAAATTGTTGTCCCAACTTTTTCAACCATGTTATTAATATTATTTCGAAACTATTACCAGGAATCCATGACAGTGGCAGAAGTACGAAAATTTCTACAGTTGTAAGTGCAGGCACCGAATTTAAAACACCGAAAGTGCCACCGTCAAAAAGACCACTGACCTCTTCATCTTCGTCAAATGTACCACGAAGCTCAACGTCAGTTTTTAATAACTAATTGATTATAAATTATTTTCGCTTAATTTTCATAATTTATTAATGCAAATTATTCCTTCTTTTTTCTAACTCTTAGGACCAATCAGACAGAAGCCAGCGCTTATTCTCACAACAATCAAAATGAATCATGCGTCATCATAGGTAATCTAATTATTTCAATCAATAGTCATAAAAAGTTCACCGTAACTGACAAAAAATTCTGATATAATACATTAATCATTGGAAATTAACGCAAAATTGTGAATAACAAAGGTAATACAATTAATTTAAGCTTTAACTACTGGTCGAGGAGAATCGTCTTGTGAAGTAGGAATGGCCGCAATGGACTTGGCATGTCCACATTTGATCATGTCTCAAATCAGCGATACGGAAACATTTATTCACACAATGGCAAACATCAATTTGTTTCACCCTGTTGAGGTAAAAAAAATATTGCATTGCATCGTCAAGCTTGCATTCTTAACATTACACTAATTGAAAAAAACTGGGATCTAAAACTATAAAGACTTAAAATTTCCGAAACAATTTTTTCAAAATATATTTTTATTAGATAAGTGTTTACGCAAATATTACCATTATTTATGTGAGGAAATATTGTTTTCAGGTAATCATGCCGGAAAAATTGTGCACCACAGACAGCGTGAAAAGCAAACTTTTTGCCACAATTACTGAGACTTTCAAAAATGTGACCATCACAGGCATTGATCGATCTCATTTCAACGATGCCGATGGTTTTGATCGCATCCAAACCCTCGTGGCTGATCAGTACTCATCAATTGTGTTTTTCATAAAATCAAAGTAAAGCCACTTTTCCTGTTTTAAATTATTAAACAATAAAAAATTTTTGAATGGATTTCCATGAAGCTGAACTTGTCAATATTCTATCAGAATGAATGAATCAGTTTTCATATAAATACTTTTTTGTTCAGGTATTTCGCTTTGTCTGCCTCAGCTGCACTTTTAAAATACATCGAGCATATTCAGCGAATCATTCACGCTCCAAAATCGTTGAAAATTGAATTTCAAGTGACTCAGAAAAAAATGCTAATTGGTACGACAAAACGACATTATACTTTTCACAATATTTATAAAGGCGAAATAAAAATTAAATCAGTGGGGTATTTTTCAAAGTTCTTTACAAAGAATCGCATTGCAGTGTTTCTTTTATTCAATTTCATGGAGTAAAAAATATTCATAATTTTGTTATTTTGTTTTCTTCAGACGTCGACACTGCAAAGAATCTCGAACTCGTGACTTGCTTGAACACACGAGTCAATTATTACAGTTTGTTCAGTGCAATTAATCGCTGTGGTACTCCTATGGGAAGAAGGCTTCTTCGAGCTTCGATTTTGCAACCACCTTGCGATCCAGAAGTGATCGAAACTCGCCAATCATGCATTGCTGAACTTTTGTCAAATCGTGCAATGCACTCACTCATAACAGTGAGTTAATTGAAAACAAAAATATTATATAATTTGATCCCAATGAGACTGAAACAATAAAAATCCCAGTTTTTAGAACAAAAGGCAAGAATGGAAGAAGAGCAATATTATAATATTTGTCGTGTTAATCAGTATATTGAATAATTTAAAACTATCGTACAGATGAATCTGAAACGCCTCGGAGGCATCGGAAAATTGGTCCACGGTTTATGCGTGCAAACGCTCATGATGAATGACGAAGACAATACAAAAATGGCAGAACGAAAACTGAATTACATACTCCTTCTCAAGCACACTTTGGAAATTATTCCCGAACTACGAAGCAATTTGGAAACATCGATCTCGCCATTTTTCCGAAAAGTCTTTGAGGTAATTTCCGAATTTGGAATCTCGAAATGTCTACATAAAAATTGTTGAACTGTTAAATTGTTGAACGCTGTTTTTACAGAACTTGGGCGATGATCGATTCGTTTCGATGCTGGAGCAAATCAAAACTTTGCTTCATGACGATGCGAGGTCTGTTTCGGGATTCACGTCTGCAAACATTCAACGTTGTTTCGCGATCAGGTCCGAAATAAGCGACAGGCTCGATGTCTCCAGACAAACTTACTGTGAAATCATCCAAAATATGAATGGTATATTTTCCATGAACGTATAAAAGATTTTCCTTTCATTCGTACGGAATTTTTATGTGAACTGGAATTGACATCAACTTATTTGCGTGCCATAGAATTGGTCAGTTTCTACTGTGAGAAGTATCGTCTTCCTCTGACACTGAATTCTACAGCGCTCATGGGATATCACATAAGAATGCCGGTGCCAAAGCGACCCGAATTTCGACTAACCCATGTGCCGCAGGAAATGATCAACGTTCGTTTAATTCTTTTTCTACTTCTACCTAACTTTCCCATACATTTCTCAAAAACTCAAAGTGTATTTGACTTTCAATTGTTAGGTCGTTAGAAAACAAAACACCCTGTACATGTCGACATACAGGCTCATTTCAATGAGCAACAGCTGCAAAGAACTCAACGAAGAAATCCACATCTTAAGTGCAATGTATGAACTCCTGAATCCATAAAAAAAAACGACTTTTGTTTCCAAATTTCATAATTTAATTGGCCTTATTTATGTTCATCTTGTTGTGCTTCATGAAAGAAAAGATTCACAAGAGAAGCACAGCAAATCTTTATATAATTTTGACACTTTTTTCCGAAAAATTAATCGTGATCCTAATTATTTAATCAGGCTTTTGGAAGGATTGGTTCAAGACCTGAGAGAACACATCGGTTGCTTGTACAACCTCAGCGCGGATATCGCAGAATTGGACATGATCGTGTCTCTCGCGCGGATCAGCTCAATTCCAGAGTTTGTGGAGCCTACTTTTGGACCCAATTTTCGCGTTCAGGAATCAAGACATCCGATAAAACACATTTTCGATGAAGAAACGATGATTCCGAACAGCATCGTAAGTGTCATTTAGGAATGCTTAGTTTTTTTTTTCCTATAACTGAAATAGACACTGCTCGTATTTCAGACACCTTAAATATTGAGTGGTTCCACTAATAATTGTATGTACTACTGAGAACATCATTTTTCTTCAGTAATTTTCAAACGATTTATTGAGTAAAATTTTTGTATTTTTATAAATCTTTTTTATACCATCGAATTGAGTGCTGAATGATTTAATTGAGTTCGCAAGAATTTCGAGTGTTTATTTTTTCATTTGTGATTGAACTACTGCACTTGCATCGATTTTAATGAAAAATTTTCCAATTTTAATATTTGGCTGGACTACCTGCAAATTTTCAAGTACATTACGATGGATAAATGTTTTGTTTAACAGGACGCAACTGATGACGAAAATTTGCAAATCATCACAAGTCCGAATAAAAGTGGGAAAACGACGTACTTGGTGCAAATTGCTTTACTTCAGATCATGGCCCAGGTTGAATCTCTTTAAAATTTGATTAAAGAAAAGCATGGTTGAATAAATTGTAGATAGATTCTTGAAATGAATCGAAATTATAAATATTTATCAAAGAACTACAGGATTCTTAAATCACAAACTTTTCAAATTCTCATGAATCGCATGGTTCATAATTTATGATTTTCAAATCTAAAAATTCATATGCATGGCAATTAGAACGATTTATCAAATTTGAAAAATTCTTAGATTGGATGTCGAGTCCCAGCTGCAAGAGCCGAATTTCGCATAACTGATAGGTTATTTAGTTTGATCGTTCCTCGTGATGATATGGAGTGTCAAGCATCGACTTTTGTGGTTGAGGTAAACGATTTAAACTGTTATACAAACATATTTTTCGTATTTCAACTTTTACGTAATTTTATCAAAGCTGGATTGAGGCAAAAAACTCTTAGAGACCGAGTTTTCTAAGATTTTTTAGCAAACCTAAACAGCTCGACAATGAAAAATGAAAAGATTCGATCAAGCGACAAATTCACTTAAACAATAATAGAAAATAAAAATTTTCCAAGATTTTTCTCATGAATCCGTATAGATGTGTTCTCTCACATCAAAAAACATTCACGAAAAAACGAGGTAGATTTTTTTTCTAAATATTAAGATTTGCTCCTGCAGATCAAAAAACTTCAACACATTTTGATGGCCTGTTCGGAGAAAAGCCTCATTATCCTTGACGAACCCTGCAGTAGCACATCCGTCGAAGAAGGAACGTCTTTGGCTTGGGTGATATGCGAAAAACTGGCGAGCACGAAAGCTTTTACCTTCGTGGCAACGCATTACATGTACCTGACGCAATTGGCAGACTTTTACATCAATGTCAAAAAGTAAACTTAAACTTTTAATACAGTTTTCAAGCTAAGAGTGAAATAAGCAAAGTATTGTCTTGTTTTGGATCCATTCTTGAAGCTCTGAAGCCAAAATTCTTTCCTTAGTCTTAATTTGGAGTGCGTGTACCAGACCGAAGATGAATGCAAACTTAAGTTTGAGTACAGAATCAGCCCAGGACCAACCAAAATCAGTCATTACGGACTCACCCTGGCAAAAGTTTTAGCTTTGGATGAAAGAACTCTGGCACATGCCGAAAGAATTTCTACGGAAATCTCGAACCAAGTACAAGTAAGTTGTATTTTTTTTTTTAAATATATTTATTATCAACACCTTAAGAGTCGTTATTTTTAGTACAGCATTTGTAAAATTTTTGAAAGCTGCTGAATTTAGAGGACTATCGAGCTTCCAATCTCACTCGTAAAAAGATAGAACATCGAAAATGTACAAAACTTCGTCCAAGTCTTGGCCAAAGCTTAATATTTTTGAAAATTCTTAAAGATTCCTTCCAATCATCAAAAACGGTAACAAGTGTTGCAAAAATTAAAAACGTCGATTATTTGCAGGAGAATAAAGGTCCCAAAACCAAAGACAGGTTGATTGAAGAAACATGCTTCGAATACTGCATCGAACTCATCGAACTGAAAAGCACAAACAAGTTCGATTTCTTCTCTGTCCGAAACGTCGCCAACAAAGTCTACAACGATCCGTTAATGAAAGACCTCGTTGTCGAAAAACCAGTGGAGACACCATTTTCAGCTTCAACGGTCCAGAAATCCACTGACCAAGAAATCCCAGAAACAGAAAACATCCCAGTCCAAATTCAACAAAAAGAGGAAGAACGACCAGCTTCCCCAGTCATACCAAGGCGTACCAAAGGACGAGTCCAAATGAAAAATGCCAGCTCAAAACTGAATTTCGCAGCCCTCAAGTCTTCCAGCAAAAAATCCGGGGAAAGAAGCGTTAGTCTTTCCAATCCCTCTTCGTCCTCCCAAAAAACTTCTTTCCGCCTATCAGTCCCCAAATCAATCACTCCAAGGCAAAACCAAAAAATGAAGAGACAAGTCCCTATGTTGGACTTGAGTCATTACGGATTCACAAGAAGAGAGCCAACCGAGAAACCACAGCTGGAAAAAGTTCCCAGGCCCTTGGGACATCTAACGCAAGGCAAAATATTGTCACACTTCAGCTCGAGCAAAGCTAGATTGACGAATTTATTCCAAAAAACCCCGAGCTCAATGAGTCGCATCACTCCTGTGAGTTTGAGCAGGCGATCATCCATGAGTAGTACAAACAAATCCTCTTATACGGCTGCAGGAAGTTCGAGTGCTTCACGTAAAAATAGCGATGTCGCCACACCGACTTGCACGTCTATGAAATCAAACTGCTCTGTTTCCAATAAGTCCTTCGTCTTGAGCATGATGACTTCGAGTGCTCTACATAAAAAAAGCGATGTCGCCACACTAATTTGCACTTCAATGAAAGCAACTTGCTCTGGTTCCAAGCCCTTTGTATCGAGCATGACTTCGGCTGTTTCACGTCAAAGCCATGATTTTGTCACACCGACTAGTACTTCCGTAAAATCAAACGGCTCTGATTCCAACAAGCCCTTCGTCTTGAGCATGACTTCGAGTGCTCCACATCAAAATAGCGGCGTCGTCACACCGACTAATGATTCTATGACAGCAAATTGTTCTGGTTCCAACAAGACTTTCGTCTTGAGCAAGACTTCGGCTGCTTCACGTCAAAATCGCGATTTCACAACACCGACTAGTATTTCTATGATGGCAAACCAGTCTTGTGCCAACAAGTCCGTCATCTCGACCCGTGAAAATTCTTTCTGCAGCTTAAGCAACGTTTCCAGGACCGCCAGTGTTACGGTCGATCGTAACAAAATGTTCACTCCTATTCCTGCTTCGGAACTAAATTCGGCTAACAGCTCGTTCTCTGAAAAATATAAGAAGTATTTCGGGATACAATCGACGCAAGACACTACCGTGTCTTCACCGGTTCTGCAGGAGTCCAGCTCAGCTCCTACCGTAGTTGTGCAGATTGGTTCGCAGATACAGCAAGAGTCCAACACGGGCTCCACTATCATTGTGCCGATTGAGGAAACCGAGGCGAATTTCCCTGGTAGGAATGTGAATCCTCGAGTTGGTCCTCAACAACATTTGAGTGTGAACTTGGGGTCTTCGCCTTCTGGCAGCGTGAGTTCGGTATTTTTTGAGCGAGTACGTGGGCGTAAGCATAGAAAATGTTCGGGAAGGGTTTTTTTAGAATAAATATATTTCTTGAGGGATGTTTACGATTTTCAATCTCTTACAGTCTGGTTACGAGAGTCCGATTTTTTAATTTTTAGGATCTTTAGATTTTGAAGTTGCACAACTTTTAGAGTCCAGATTCGCACATTCTTCATATAAGTTTTTAATGTAATAGAATTCGATTAACGTAATTTTTGGGTAATTGAGTAATTTATTTTATTTTTCTAATACCTTTAGGAATTTTCATATTTTTCGATATTTATGTAATTTGAAAGAATTTTTGATACTGTAATGGATTATTGAGAAAATAATATCCTTAATAATTTCAAAAATTTCATAGATTCAGAATTTTCTGCTTTTTTTATATGTAGATTGCTAGAGATCTCTAAAATTCATTGCTAATTATTTGAAATGATGTTTCAGAAAACGGAAAATTTTCTTTTATACAAGTTCCCAGTTCATTTTTTGCATACATTTAAAAAATTGTTTAGTAACTTTCAATACCCAAAGAATCAAAGTTTTAATATTTTATAATGTTGTTATGTATTATTTCTATGCATTAGCTTTTAATTATTTATGTTTTCAATATTTATTATTGTAGTATATATCATATTCACTTTTATAGTATTTTTCTTTCTATATTACATTATTAGTATATTAACAAAAAATTTGTACATATATTTTGACTGAAAACTAATGATTTCAGGGAAAAATCGCGAGTTTTATCTCAATAAGGGGCGATGAAAATTTGTTTCGTCGATCTTCGTTCACTCCACCTCTTTTGAAGCAGTCAAAAATATCAGATCTCAGGGAGCCTACAAACGATGTGAGAGAAAGTTTGAAAAAAGAAGCTCGCATATTCAAAGAAATCGAAGGAAGCAACTTCGACGAGATAGAATTTTACCGGCGTACGCAGCAACAGATAGACCGCAAAATTGATGTTGAAAACGATCAGAGTATTTGTGAATGCAGTCAATCATTTGGCTCTATAACGGTGGACGATGAAAGTGATTAAGGTATTCTCTTCCTTGATTCAAATATTCAATTTGATATCAGAATTATTATGATTAAGATCCATATGATCATACTCTCTTACATTATTCGATCAAATCCAATTATTTTTCTTATTATTTAAACGCAATTATTTGCCATTATAAAATTAAATCACTGGATCAAATGTATAACTCAGTCATGAAGGTGTAACAAGTTTCGTTTATTCTCAGTCATTATATTTATTTTTACATTTTGTCAGTGAGTAAACGCGCTCCGCTCATTTACCATAAATCGGACTAGTTCTGATGTTCATTTCAAATAAATAAAATTTTCGCGTTCACATACGATACTGGCTACGACGATAAATCGCGCAGTAATAAATATTCACCAAATATTGTAAGAATTTGTTCCAAACAAAATAAAATGTTTTTGGAAAACTAAATCTACGCTTGAAAGGAAAACGTTATTTTGAAAGATTTTTCTAAAAAAACATTTTCGTAAACGTTTCCTCTAGCAAAACTAACGATTTAGTTATCTTTAATTTGGCCGTAGTGGAACTTGAACGTTACAAATACACCGTCACTCAACACTAGGAAACAGTTGTTACTCTTCGCATAAATTATGAATAATTTTTTTCAATTACAAGCGATTCAAGTAGAAAAATTTAACGAAATTCAATAACGATAAACAACAGACTCGAATAAAGGGAAATACCCAAAGGGTAGTAATAAAAATTTCCGAAAACCACAATCTTTTGATGGCCAACTTGCAGCAGTCGGAAGCATTGAGATTTCTGGCCGGTCAAACAAATCCGTCGTCTTTAACTACAATCCCTCGATTGATAAAACAATATATACCCGGTTTCAGAGTTTTTCTGAATATCCGAAGTGAGACCGTAAAAATCTTCTATAGTTGACGCGTCAATTTTCTGGAATTTAAGAAGTACGTTGAAGAATATCTTCAAGTCAAAATATAAATTTTTA
The DNA here is from genome assembly GCA_028476575.1 of Platygaster robiniae. Taxonomy (NCBI): domain Eukaryota; kingdom Metazoa; phylum Arthropoda; class Insecta; order Hymenoptera; family Platygastridae; genus Platygaster; species Platygaster robiniae. Next base: position 3,685,246 of record CM052022.1, read on the forward strand.
AAAATGTTGTTTCTCTTACATCGACCATGTCATCGTCGAAGAGCAACCAAAATCCGTGACTTTTGACAATGGAAATGTAGTGCCCTCTGTTAGGTCCGCTCCCACAGTGAATTACAACAGCTACCAAGTCGTATAAACGATCTGGATTCACAGCATCGTCGCTCTGAAATAAATTTTATGAAGTGTGTTATACTGGAATGATAATATACTTAATAGTAATTATAATTATGATAATAATATACAATATACTCGAATAATAGATAAAATATTTCAGTTTTGAGTAATTAAATATTGGAAATATTTAAAAAATATAAAAATACTTTTACGAATAACAAATAGCTATATAAATAAATGTATTACATATAAAAAATTTTTATAGATAGTTTATCAGAGAAATATGTTTTCTTCGATATTTTAAAGTTTCCGATCTTAGACTGTATAGTTTCAAGATCGAAATTTTTTAATTTTTTTACATTTTGGAATTTTAAAGTTATCCAACTATTGAATTTTAACGATACACATTTTTAATTTTTGTTATGTTTTTATTAAATTGTTCTAATCATAGGATTTGGTTTCATGGCTTTTCTTGTCACTTATTTCAAAATGATTCCTATTTTCAAGTATTAAAATAAGGAATCCTGGATTTTGTTCAATTTAAAGAATTTCTGTATGAATTATTATTTAATATTTACATTCAAATTGTCTAATTCACTGAATTTAAAAGAATAAGAAATTTCAATTTCATCATTTATGAATTTTCTAATGATTCCAATTCGTTTCTTATTTTTCCAAATATGATAGGATGACAATATTTTATTCTGGAAATGTACTGTATCATGTTATTAAAATTCCTTGATTTCTTAAAAAATTAAATTATTAATTCATGAAACTATCAGATTTTACTATGGCACATTTTTTATATTTGTCATATTTTTATTTACTTACAATTATTATAGGATTGGATTTTAATACAATTCTAAATTACGTCAAATTTTCGGAATATCTATAGAACTTATTTAATTGTTAAATCCGAGACATTTAATTTTGTGAATATAAAAATATGAGGAATTTAAGTTTCATCATTCATCAATTTTTTGATGATTTTTATTCGATTCTCAGTTTTCCAAAAATTAAAAACGACAGTATGCTATGATTTGTAACTTTTTGCACAATTTTATAATTTTTTGACTGTGTTGTGTGTGTGTGCATTTGTGATATTTCAACAGTGCACGTTTATATATACAGGTTGATAATTGTTATAACCAGACTCTGATCTATAGTACACAAAAAACGATTTTTAAAAAAAATAATGAAACAATTCCTGCAGTTACCGTGTTAAATAGCCTCAACTCCAATGGGAAAACTACTCGATGAGACACTTTTATATGCCTGTTGTACTGCTCCATATACTTAAATCTTTTCAAATGAAGCGCCAAAATCATGGGCAATTTTTTCACCCTCATACATTTCTGGAATAGAAATCGCACAAAACCATCAAATAAGAGTCACTTACATAATCTAAAAATAAATGTAAAACCATACCTGCGCTTCTTGGTAACTACAACAATGGTCGCATTTGAATTTATTATCGTTGCACAATGTTTCTGTATTCGAAAAGCACCTCAGACAATGGGTTATCGAGGTGTTTTGATCGACATCGACTTGAAGATCGAAAAAGTCTTCGTCTTTGCTAGACAAAGTTTCGCAGTTGAGGCAACGTGTTTCGGAGGTCAAAATTCCTTGAAATATTTCGTGAACCCAAGTTGGTTCTGGCGGGGAATCTGCATCTCCTGCACCTCCTTTTCCTCCTGTATTTTTGCTTTGGTTCCTCTCAGCTAAAGACAATATTATTATTAATTCCAGTGACAGTTTAATTTTCTAGACTTGAGGTAGACTCAAACAATTATTCTCAACTTTAAAAAAAAGTGAACAGCAAATATAGACTCACCAATAATTATTTCGTTGATGTGGTTGATGAGAAAGTTCAAAAACTCATGGGCATCTTGTTGCATGTAGTTATCGAATTCCTCTGAAAGAAAATTCAATAAAAAAAAATTTATGAGATTCAAGAACGAAAAAATAATTGAAAAGAAATAATTTTTCAATTCACCTTTTTCTTTCCTTAGCCTAGCAATGAACTTCTTTGGGGCTATTGAACCAACTTTCTTTTTTTGTGTTGCTATACTATAAAATAAATCTGCAAGGCATGTCAACAGAGTTTCTTTCGTTCTTTTGTTTCTCGCTTTGTACTCTAGAACTTTTTCTCTGAAAGGCCGGCAAAAATACAAAGCTTGCAGAACGGAGTTGCTGTAGCAGGTGTTCCCAAACTTAAAAAACACACACACAAACAAAAACCGAGGGTTAGATAATTTTCTGATCCGTTTCACGAATAATTATAGAATAAGGGATAGAGATCTTACATTGACGAGGCCAAAATAATGCTCGTTTGGGGGAAATTGATCAGAGCCGATATCTCTTTCAAGTTGAGATACGTTGGCACCCTGTAACATAAATATTTACATTTTTTGTTAGTTAATTAACCAGTTTTAAGTTTCAAATCTTGTCTTGCAGAATGTCAGTGTCAAAAAGATTAAAAAAATTTTTCTACTCTTTTGAAGATATTTTAAGTTTCGAATTGAATTATAAGCTTTTTGTAAAATTGATTGAAATAATTCAAATATTTCAATCTTTCACTTCTAGAAAATCTCATACTAGAAAATTTATGAAACATTAAAAACCTATACATTTTCAATAGCTAATGCATCGAATTCCAGCAAATTATACAGTACTTGAAAATAATAAACGATTCTTCAAATTGTAAAAAAACTCAACTATCACAAAAAATACTGAAATAAATAAAAATCTATTGAGATACTGTTTTCTGGAAAATCCTTTAAAACATAAAAAATTTGATGAACTTCGGTTTCTAGAGCTTGAAATTCTTGAAATCTGTCTAAAATTTTTTATAAAAATGCTAATAATATATAAGAATACTACAAAATCCTGTAACATTTTATAAATTCTGAAAAATACGAATAGTTTCAGAAATACATAATCTTTCAAATTGTATAAGCACTATAAAAATACTAAAAAAAAAGAAAAAATAAAAATCCACATAGACACTATTTCATGAAAAATCCTCTCAAATACAGAAAACTTAATGAACTTTGAATTCTAGAGCATGAAATTATTAAAATCTACACAATGTACAAAAAAAAAAGTAGAAATGCATAAAAATACTAGAAAATACTGTAACATTTTAAATATACTGAAAAAAACAACAAGTGTCAGAAAAAGAGAATTCTATGTAGAAAAAATTCTCTTAGAAATTTATTGAATTCACAAATTTTTCCTCATGGCTAGTATTGAATAACACGTCATATTCAGAAATTTTTTAAACTTGAAAAAATACAAAAATTCGAACAAGCTGACTGATTTTTTTCTCGGGAGTAAGAAGAACAGAATAACGAATGCCTAATGATTTTCCTTACTTAGAATAATTATTGATGAATGACTTGTCGTAACAAATAACAGATCTCCAAAATACGTTTTGTTTAAATATAAAAACAACTGAATATGTTTCATATTTTTCCATCTGAAACCATTTTATTATATATTGATTTTTCATTCTAGTAGTTTTTTGATGTCTTGTTATTAACATTCAATTTATTCTAAAAAGTAACATGCTAATAACGAAATGTTACTTTTTAAAGTGGTAATGGCAAAGAGTTACTATTCCTTTTCAATTACACTAGACTTCCATAACGTTACAATTCTCGGGACTGAAAGCGCTCCTTACTTTATGAACAAGGACGAAGCACTCTGATTGGCTACTTATATTGCGCGAGTGACGCACAACCAATAGAAACTGTTCCCAATTCTAAAGTACACTGGAAGCTCGATTTAGGCGCATAGCTATTGCGCCTATACGGCGAACAGGCAGTTTCGAGAAAAATCAGCACTGGTCGAGGTGAAGGGCGAGGATTTGCGCCTAAATCGAACTACCAGTGTAGAGAGCGCATGATTCATGAAGTGGAAAGCGATGTAAAGAAGGTAACGTCAAAGTTGGGGAAGTCGAGTGTAAAAGTAATATAACGAGTTACACTTTCCAAACTTTGATTATTATATTTTAACACTTATTATTGTTACTTATTATTAATTACATTTATGTTATTGATATTATTATTACTATCTCTTTTTACACTATAATTTACTATATCTCATCAAATTCTTATTATCCCATTTGTGATGAATTGCATTATGCTTGTTTTTCTTAAATGTAATGGCAAAATTAATAACAAGTGTGTTCACTAGAAAATCGGCTATTCAGCTCTAAAAATAAGTGCCAGAAGAAACCAAGTTTTCAATAACAACAAACAAAATACAATTGTGTATTTGTAAGGTTATAAGTGACATGATGGTCTCTTACCATTGTGAATTTTGTCTGGTTTCATGCGGTAAAAAGAGAGTCACAGCACGCAAAGGTGAGGACTAGAAGCGTAAAATCCACGGAGCCGTGGTGGAAAATTCATCGTAGCATTCCGTAAAACCCGGTTGTCAAATTTTCACCAACCCGAAGCATGTTTGCGGCACTTTCGCGAACGGCATACTTCGAAAAACGAGATTGATTCCTGGGAAAATGTAGATGAACAGGGGAAAATATTTTCAGGCCTACGGGAATATCACTCAGCGTAAATAAACATTCACTTCAATCACTCATTAAAAACAGTTGAAAATGTCAGATTGTCCACTGTGTTTTCAATTACGCTTGATTACGTTGTGATACTTGGTGATATTGTGATTAATGTGTGTGCGCTGTGTGTGTGAAGTTGGTATATATACATACATGTGTGTGGAATAGAGTGTACGTCTGTAGGTGAAGGGGAAATATAGATATACATATATGTAAATACCGTGACGTCAGAAACAGATAGAAACAATACAAAATACTCTAAATCCCTTTTTGCGGTGTCGTAAACTCCGCAAAAAAATTCGAGTTGAATTTCTATTATTATTATTAATATTATCTATGAATTTGAATTATTCAACACATTTTTCAGTACACCGGTCGATTTCATCTTCATAGGCGGCGACACAGTCGCCTTTTGCGGCCCATCTTCTTTTACCTCTCCTTCCGTACCTTAAAGTAAAGACCAATAAAAACACCTCTGTTTAAGGACCGACTTTTGCCCCCCGTTAAGGACGAAATTCCTTCAAAATAAGGGCAAGGAATGGAGAATCTGATTGGCTCTCAGCTGAGAAGAGGTTATGTTTACACTTAGCATAACATAAACATATGCCTACTGTCTAGTGTTCACTAAATGTCGATACATATCGATATTTGTATCGATACTCCAACTACCGATACTACATGGCTATATCTATATATATGATATATATAGATATATATGTATTCCGATATTTCGATATTCCATACTATATCGATATTTAGTGATCACTAAACTGTCATACTGTGCACGCGACCCTTATTCCGAGGGGAGCCCCCACTCTGATCACGTCCTTATCGGGAGGTTTTCAAGATTTTTTTGGTCCTTAACGGGAGAGAAGAGTGTAATATTAGTTCCCTGGCCCATTTCATCTTCTCAGAGGGCGCGGATGTTGGGAGAACAAGGTATATATACATTGTGGTGAAATGCATATTTGTGTATATTAGCAGGCTTGCCAGGTGGCAATCTTCTTTTACTTTCTAGCGACAAACAATACGTAATTTTGTCCTTGTCTTTGGCGACTTTGACGTCATAATCTGGCATCCCTGATATTAGACAATATTAGCAAATATTAGACATCACAAATTGTCGCAGTAATTGTATATTGTTCACGAGGATTTTTTCATAGTACATAGTTCAATATTAAATTAAATCTAAAATAGCAGAATGTGAAAAAAAAGGGTTTGTGGTAAAAAGTGTTGCGTTTCCACGGAAAATGAACGATTTTTTACCATGCTCGAGAAAAATGCACGCCATTGGGACGCTTTAGGGGAAGAATTCGCCGCTGTTTCTTGGAACACAATTTTAAGGTATATTTTTTATTTTCCTTTTTTTCAATCAAGAAAGATTACTTTGGTCAAGACAAGGTTTTTTTATTTTGAAAATTTAAGATTTCCCAAGAAATCCCATTGTTTAGAAATATGAATGTTTTTTTTTTTGTTGTTATTTTTTGGTCAGGACAGGTTTTTGAGATATTTTTGAGCTGATCTGCCAGTGAATTTAAAATTTTTTTTCTTTTTCAATTCTGATATCGATTCAAATGAGAACTGATTTTTTTACATTTTACAGAACTGAAATTTTGAATTACTTGTATTTTTTTTCAGTCAGGGCCGGATTTAGGGAGGGGCAACATGGGAAACTGCCCAGAGTGGCAAAATTTTTTTTTGGGGGGGCATCAATAGAAGGCGCAAGGAATCCCTAGAAAATAAATTTGTCATCAATTTCTTTCTTTCGAAAATTTTTTGGGGTATTCATAGAGTTTAGGGAATAGGGAACTTGAAAAAGTTTTATGAAACCATTTTAGATGTAAACTGGAGAAAAAAAAAAAAAATCAACACGTACTTTTTCTTTTATTGATAGGCTGGAAATCGCTAGAGATACAGAGATTTTAAAAAAATGACGTGATGTAACCGTCCATTTAAAGACAATATAAATTTATATGGATCTTGACCTACGTCACCCCCCCCCCCCACTCCACATTTCAACCCCTCTGTATCTCCTGCAATTGTCAATTAATGAAAAAACGAAAAAAATACCTATCGATTTTTTTTTCAGTCGTCTAACAGATGTGTATGATATAATTTTTTCGTCAAGTTCCCTATTCTCCCAAAAATAACCTAACCTAAAAAAAATTTGTTCGTGTTATTCAAATATTAAGTTTCTAAAGAGCTGCACCTAGCCTGAAAAAATTGAAATAATTATTTTATTAAATAACCTCCTTATTTCTCGGATTTTTTTTGGCTTAGGTGCAGCTCTTTAGGAACTCATTATTTGAATAACCCAAACAAATTTTTTTTTGAAGTTAGGTTATTTTGAGGGAATTCCCTAAACTCCATTAATACCTTTTTTGAAAAAATTTCATCGGAGGTGTTCGAGTCTATAACAAAATCATACATGTGACGCATTCTGAGAAAAGAGACCTACTGTCCAAAAGCAAAATTTTACAAGACGGGCGATTAGATAAATTGAAATACAGTACGGAGATTTGGATGACTAATTTTTTTTAAAAATTCGTAGCATGGAAAGTAATCGAAGTATGTAAATTTCAATTTATTAATAATTAAAGATCAGATTCAAAACCACTCATGATCCAAAAAACAATTTTTCGAAAAGTAGGTCGCGTCAGATATTTTCATTTTATTTACTCATCAAAAAGTTAGATGACTTTTTTTTTAGAGATTCATTACTTGCATTAAAGACTCTTTTGCCAGAAAAGTTGATGACCTTTTTCTTTTTCCATTCTTTTTCTTAGAAATTCATTTTTAAAAATGGCAGCACTTCGGGTAAATCCGGCCCTGTTTACAGTCATTAAACGTTTTATTTTGAAAATGTTGATTCGGTCATTTTTTGGTCTAGACAGGTTTGTGAAATAATTTTGACCTTATATACTGGTATTTTTCAATGCCGATATTCACCAATCACAAAACATTTGAATTTTTTACTGTTATTTGATGTTTTATTCGAATATCGCTGATTCGGTTTTTTTTGTCAAGATACGATTTTGCGGTTTAGGATAAGAATATTGCGTTATACAATGAAGAGAGACAAAAATACGCTTCAAGTGAGATAGAGACAGAAGTATAAAAAAGCGTAATGTAATATTTGAACGATCCCTTTTTGAAATAATTTTGACATTATCAGCTGGTAGTTTTCATTTTGTTTTGCTATTTTTTATTTCTGCTTCAAGTCAAATGAAAACTTCTGATTGTTTCTAAATATTTGAAATTTTCAAAAATTTATATTTTTTCACTTTCATTGCATGTTTTATCTGGATATTGTTATCTGGTTTTTTTTTTATGTCAAATCAGGTTTTTAGAATAATTTCGGTATTATCTGCTGCTAATTTTTATTTTATTTTGTTTTTTTGAATTCTGATATTGATTCAAATGAGAACTTCTGTATTAATAATATTTGAAGTTTTTCAAAATTTGTACTTTTTTTCTGTCATTCAATGTTTTATTTTAGTATAGTTGGTTTGCATGGAAATATTGTCTAGTTAAGAAAATTTCTTTGTTCAGTTTGAAATGTACAGAATTTTTGTGATTCAATTGTAATACCTTCATTAATTTTGATTTGATTTATTTCCTCTTCATATACTTTATATATAACGATTTTTCATCCTTTTTAATTCTTAGTGCATTTGGAAAAATTAAGTGCCAATTTATTACCCGAACAAAAAGTTTATAACACTTCAGAATAAAAAGTTATAACTAATTCTGCTAGCTCAAGAGACCTTTTCCTTTCCTTATTATTGCCCAATAATAAAACATGTTTTTTATAATTTCATTATTATTCATTTCATTGAAATATTTCACAGACTTTCTCCTAATGGTAATGTTTATCTATAAAAAAATTTCTCAAAATTAAAGTCTTGCAACAGTTTCAAGTTTTTAGAGATTTCGTTACAATTTTATTTTCTTTCATCTTTCAATTTTAGTATTCAAAGTTTTAAGTTTCCTGAATCAGATTCGCCACTTTTTTGTTCTTCAATTTAAATTAAAATTTTAATTTTTCATATCGTCAGAAATAAACTCATTACCTATATCGACATCATAATTTTGTGTTGAATTTTTAAATGTTTTTATATTAGAATGTATGTTTTTAATTAACATGAGCTTTCTGATTTGAATATTTTATTATTTAAAAAATTTTCTAAAATTAAACACTTACGCATGTTGAAAGTTTTATAAAAATCCTACCAGTAGAAAATCCTTTGAAAAATTTGTTGGTTCCCAAATGTGCTCTACTTATCAATGCATAAATAATTATATTATGACTGTGGCACGATTTCAATTATTTTATGTGTCAAAGTTATTGTGTAAAAAATTTATTATATGAATTAGTATTTCTAAAAAGTAATATGAATATGATGAATGTAAATTATATTGTGTATAAATAATATATTCTAAGAGTAATAATAATATTTATAAAATTAATAAAATCGATTCATCCTATTTTTCAAAATAGGATAATTATAATGATTATAATTTAAAAAATATTCTCAAGTTGGATTACGAAATACATAACTGATCTTTCAATCATATTATTGATAACTCATAATTTATATGAGATGTCAAAATATTCGAAATATTCAATAACGTTTCCGACGAACTGAATATAAAAAAAGTCCTGTAACTCATCGAAGTATGTAGTTATTGTAGATTGCCGTTTATATAACGTTCAATACACAAGGTTTACGTAAACATTTTTCTGCTAATTTACATTTATAGTCGAGGAGTATCATTTCACATCTTCAGAAACTATTAATAATCTTAAGATGAAATAAAAAATGAATTTGTAAATATATATTGATTTGAAAAATTTATTCCTTAAGTAATTTTTGTTCCTGTTAATTCCGTAGATTGAACTTTTATTAATTCATCCAAACTCTATAACTTTTTGATATAAAAATTGACGTGCTTATTGAAATAAATGCACATTTATTGATTATGACAACTTGAAAAAAAATCAAATTTCCAGCTAACATTTTTTTTTTTTTTTTTTTCAGGAAAACTCATTATACAAATGTATGATAAGGTAATTCTAGAGAATGATAAAAAACATTTAGTTGACTGTGTTGTTCAGATTCTAGGTATTTTGAAAAGAATATTTGGTTTTCAATAAAATTAATAAATGAATTTCAGAATCCATGGCTAGCACGAAATGGAAATTGAACTTTGATGTCATTTATATTATTTTGAAAAATTCTAACAATGTTTGGAAATTTTTTGTTTGTTAGCCTCCTTTCTTTTTTGTTTCAATGTAAATCTTTGATTCTCTAAAAATTTTATCTAACTTTCTCAATCTACTTTTTTGGTGTCTATTCTTTTTTTTATTTTTGTGATGAAATTTTGTATGAGAAAATTCTTTTTTTTCGGTTTTCATGCCATTATATAATATTTATCATTCTCTCGAGTCGGAAATACAGTTTGAGGCACGTTCTTGTAATTCCAAACACCATCACAGCTTGACGGATTCGTGATGTTTTTTTTCAACTTTCCAAAAATTTTTAAACCATTACTTTCAGGGAATTAATGAAGGAAATGCTGAATTATCATTATTCCCTAAAGTTTTTATACATTATGGTACATAAGCTACACCGTTTTATACTTTTCGAGCCAGTTGAGTTTAATCGTTGATAAATAATGAATCGTATAACTACATCAAATTTTTTTTCGAAATTTTAGTCACTTCAATTTTCATCTGCTCTGCTTTTTTTCAACTCGGTCTTTATTTAAAAAAAAAAAAAAGAAACAAACAAAAATTCAGGTATGTATGATCAAAATATGTAGAAAATTGAAGAACTATTTTCATTCAGGAATAACTTTTCAAGACTGTAATTATTTCTCGTCCTACTCGAAATGTTCTATTTTAATAGTTTCGAAATTTTTTCAACTTGAAAGAATTGAACCTTCCATTCAATTAAAAAACGATATTTTAGTAATTTTCGTAAATTCTTGATATTCTGTATAAAAGAATATTCATAAATCTACGTAAAAGTTATGAACTCGGAATATTTTTTTTTTTTTTTTTTCATAAGTCATGTTTCTGAATACTCTCTAGTGTACTCGTATAATTAGAAAATTGAGGATAAATTCTTTGAGAATAAATGACAAAATCAAAGAACCTGTCTTGCAACGAAATTGACTTATCAAATTTGTAGTGTAGATATGAAACCATAGTAATAACAATAAATTGTTAAAATTGCAGGTGATCATCGAGAGAGAGCGGCGCGAAATTGCACTTCAGCCACAGAAAAGCAGCGAATCTTCGAGCAAATGTGTCGAGTATGCGAATGAAATAGTATACTAGTACATCAACTTAACTCCAAGTTTGATTTCGCTATGGTTCAACAACGAATTCCAGGTTTTGAAGGTAATTAATAAAAATTGACTTTTTTTCTGCTACAGCAAGTTTGAGATTTCTTAGAAATTATCCAATTCTCATTATACAATATTAATTAACCATCAAATTTTGCGTTGTGGTTTTTGGTACTGATTTCTTTTGTTACTCAAACTTTTCTTGATTGATGTTTTTTTACATTTGAAATTTCAACAAAAATGTTTGATCATTTTATATGAATGTTCAGCTTTATATTTATCATATTCCCTGAGTTTCCAATACTTCAATTTATAATTAAAGTTGTCTATTTGATTTTATTTCCAGTTTCTGTTTCACAAAATTTTTAATTCTTTGCCTGTATTATCATTAAAGTAACTAACAAGTTTGAAAATGTAAATATATTTTGAACTGAATGTTAAGCTTTTTTATGTTTCTCATTACATTTAAAATTCAAACTGTTGTTTTTAAAACTTTTTGTTTTCTTTTTCTCTATAAAGGGATGAGTTATAAGTTACAATTGTTATTTTTAACATGGACTCCAATCTATAATTGCTCAATTTTGCAACCTGCCACTCAGAAATTTCATAATTTTCTGGCTTTTATTTACACGAATCAATTTACAAGTTTTATTTGTGTTCGGCACCGCTGTAAAAATGAAGGGAGCCCGCATTTAAGTAAGCTGTTATCAATGCCTCGATAAATGCTCGGTTCTTGCAAAGAAGAGCAAACAGATGTCCATCGCAAACCATTAAAGATACGACCTTAAGTCATATTTATTGTCACAGCTTAAGGCAGTACAGAATGCACGTTCCAAATTGACTGTTGTAAATTCAAGTTGCAACGACCGATTAAAGTTTATTAAGCTGTATTTCTTATCATAAAATATTTTTGCTATTTCTTTACGTGAGTTTTTTTATCTCATTGATTAAGGCGTTATATACACTTGTATATAATGCCTTAATCACAAAATGTCACAATATCACAAAATGTCACAGAATCACGAAAAATCCAGAGTATCACAAAATGTCACACATCACAAATGTCACAAAATCACGAAATGTCGCAGAATGTCACAACACTTAATAACGAGAAAAATGCTACACAGGAAAATTGGGGGATCTGTTAGAACTAAAAAATATTAGAGGAATAAAAATCTATACATACAGAACGCGTGTTGATTCAACACGCTCCAATTTTTTTTGTATCGCGAATTTTATGACAACCTGTCTATTTTTTTTTTCTTTTTTAGGCCGAGGAGGTAGAAAATTGCTGGCTACACTTTCTCTTGGAATGATTTGCGGTTTTTTATCGGCATGTTTGTTGATCCGAAGTGTGAGTGACACGCCGTTCAATTGGATTAATGGAAACTCGATGCTCATCAAAGATGCTCATCATACTTCTGATCTTGAATTTGAAGTAAGTTGACGACTTCTTTTTTCGTCAACCTACACTCCTATCTAAGCACCTATGAAAATTATAACATTCTCATCACGCAATCTTTGAAATTATGTTTTAGGATGAATTTTGAGGTAATTTTTCCATTGCTTGAATAATTATCGTTGATTATTGATGTAAGTTCATGAAGTGAAATTCTGACCTAATTTACTGAATTATATGGTCAACAGAATCTATATTATAATGGGGTAAAAAGGTTTTTTGATTCATTAGGAATTTTAAAGTAATGACTCTCTAAATTTTGATTTTTTCTTATGTTTTTCTATATTTTCTTAATTTGAATCGCGTTTTATACTTCAATGTTAAAGACAATGAACTGTATTTTGAACACTGTTGATTTCATAACAAACAAAAGCAAATTACGTTTGTGTTTATTTTTTTATTTTCTCATGAATCGATGCTTAAAAAACTAATTTTCCTTTGCATTTTAAGATCTTGATTTTTGCGGATTTCAGTTTTTTAGTAATATTAATAAATTTATTTGTGAAATATACAGAGAACCTGCGTTTTAAAGAAATTGAAATTTGGTAGGAAAAATTTTTTCCGATCTATAGAAGTTTAGAAAATTTTAAATTCCAGCGAATTCTTAAAAATATAGCTGTAAGTGGAAAAAGATTGTTGTCGTCTACTTGCAGCTAAAAATTTATGTAATGCAAAAAAAAAAAAAAAAAAATATCGGGTACAAGTTTCAAAGAGTATAAAAATTGTTGGAAAAAGTGTCGTACACACAATAAAAGTAGCCATAAAAACGAATTTTGAAAGAAAATTCTTCTATATTTTTCGAGATGTATCCGGGATGCCTTTTGTTTGAGAATTTTCCAGAGCTCGTTAAATATGCGATAAAACAATGCAATTGAACTCGTAATCATATGTTCCTTTTGTTGTTCTTCGAAGGTTTCCATATAATAACTGTCATGTTCGTGTCGATCGCTGCTTAAGCAACAGCGGAAACGCGAATCTTTTACGTTGTTGCAATTTTTTTTTATTAGTCTTTTTCTCAAAAGATACAAATTGTTTTCGGAAGCTTTAATTCTCATCTTTGAGCATGAATCATATTACTTACATTTTTTTTCAATTATTTTTAATAGGATTTTTTGAGCTCGTGCTCTTGAAATATTTGAATAAGGTTCTTTCGTTTTTTGAAGTAATTTTTAAAACCTAAAATTTTGGAATCGTTTTAAAATCTCGTTTTGAATATTTTTACTACATATATTTTAATTGCAACTCTAGGATTTGATTTTTGAAAAAATATTAGAAAATTGTTTCAAATCATAATCATTTGGATAAAAATGTATCAATATTCTCAAAGATTTTTCAAAAGTATGTAAGTCAGACCTTTTTTTTCGAATGTTTATTCTTTCCTTTTTCCCGACATTTATTTATGTTGTAGTTTTTTTTTGTACCTTTCAGTTAATTTATAAAAATATTTCTTGGTACTCTGTGAAGAAAAAATTATATATTAAAAGATCGAGTAAAAGCATGTACAGAAAGTATTTGATAAATCTTACAATGTATTTTTCAATACAGTATGATGCCCATCGTAATAATATAACTTTCTTAATTTTAATGACTGTTTTTTTTTCCAAACAAAAATTGTCAAAAAATTCAGATACAGCAGTAATAAAATGCAAAATTTTTGTATCCAATATTGGATTATTTTGTCAACCATGACATTTTAATATTGAAAAGAAAAAGCAATGTGTAAATGCAATAGTTTATTGAAATTGCGCATTTGTTCAAACATTGGCTTTAAATCTTATCAAACTTGACTTTATCAGTTATGAAATCATAAATCTCTGGATTGATAGGACACAAATCAAGATAAAACAAACGAGTTGATTGGCAATTAAAAAAGTACGAATTTGATGAAATTCATATTATCAGTCATAAACTCTCCAACTTGGAAATTGTTTTACTATATTTGACATGTTTTTTGGGAATGTTGAAGAAATTCAAAAACTTGGAAAATTTACGAAAACATGAAAATCAGAAAATACTTTAGAATATACGAATTTCTTGAAGCAAAGAATAATAATTGATAATTAGGTTCAATACATTATCTTCTGGGCCTTCAAATGAATTAAAAAAAAAAAAATATATAGTGTCAATAGTATATATTTGTATATGAAATCAAAATGAATAAAGATATTGTCAACTTTTTGAAAACCATTGCAGTTATTTCATGTTTTGGAATCGGTGAGAAGTTGTGATTAATATGTATGTAAAATAACTATATGGAATCTTGAATGTAGAAACTGAAGTTTATTATCTTTGGTAAAAAATTATTAAAAGATTTAGAAAAATTTATTGAATTGTTAAGAAACATTTTCGTAGTTGATTTTTGTCGTGAAATTTTTATTTTCAAGATTCCATCATCCTAGAAAGTTGATAATACATTTCCTCAAACTGTTAAGACACGCAGAATTGTTTTAAAATTGAGAAACTTGATCAGAATCTGATAATTTCTCGCGAATTATTTTAAATGTTTAGCATTATCTTGAAAAGTTCACCAAGGAGTTAGAGAAATTTTTACATTATTTCACGTTTTTCAAAAAAAAAAAAAAAAAAAAAAATTGAATAGCAAAATTTGCCTCCATTAATTCTCACGCTTATCAAAAATGCAGTTATTTTTCGGTATCGAAATAATACTTTTAAAGAATATTGAAAAGTAAAAAATTATAAAAACAATTTATAAATACTGAGATGTGTATAAGGATTTCAAATTTCCACAAGCCTCTATCATAGTTTTTCACAAAAAAAAAAAAAAAAAAAAAAAAAAAAACGATAAACATAAACACATTCGTTTGTAAGAATATTTTATTTCGTACTCCTTCTAAAATAATATTATTCGTCATCGACAGTATCATTAGATAAAATTATTTTTCAATTTCAATATAATTTAATTTAGGAGTATTATAAAGTACCTTATTGTATTATATTTCTAATATTTTATTGTCAAGTAATTATATTATATATAAACATGAATAAATATTCCCTTTTTTCCGATGGGCTGTTGATTTTACTTTGTAAATAATTCTTTGAATATCGTTAATTTGCCGGATTTTTAAATTCAAACAGAAAAGAGGACGTAATTCCATTCACGAAAATCAATCGTTAATTTAGTTTTATAGTTTTTCATTACGATTCTCTAATGTCGAAAATAGGTCGGACCTAACCAAGACGTAAAGTTCCATGATCAAGACGAAGATTTTCACAAAGGTGAAGATAAAGTTGCGCAGGAAATGGCAAAGAAAGTCAGGGTACTTTGCTGGGTTATGACTGGACCAAAGAATCATTTAACCAAAGCCAGGCATGTAAAAGCCACATGGGGAAAAAGATGCAACATATTACTCTTCATGAGCTCTGTCAATGGTAATTACCATGCATTTTTTCTAAGCCCCAAACAATTCGGAAAAACTTTTTTTTAGAGTACTCGCTGATGCTGTTTATAAAATTTTTATCCAACTTTTAACCATCAAAAATTTACTTTCAAAGTGATTTTAAAAATGTATATTGTTAATGAAAATTTCAGTTTAATCTTTTGTTGACTTTCAAAAAAAATTATAATACTCTTATAATTTTTTTTTTTATAAACCATTTAATTTCTCCATGTCTTGTTCTTTTTCTTCAGACATCGAAATTTCGAGTAAGTGCGAAGTATTAAATATTAGAATGTAAAGCTCTGGTGATTACGATTCGTGCTAAAGACGCTGGAATTTCCTATGACTCATTTGAAATCATACGAGTTGTGTTCTCCACTGCGATGCCGGAATCGTGCTCGTTATCTCGAGAACATTAATATAGAATTTCAGCGAAACTTGATTCCCTGACAGCATTAAACAAGATTCTATAAATTTCCAACGTTTCATTATCATCGATCACATCGAACAGAGTTCATCATTTCCGTGTTGGAAAAATAGCAACGATCGGTTTCATTATCATATCAGCATTGCAAATCTTTCGGATAATGCATGCTTATATAGCTGGGGAATTTTTTTGAATGGAATTGAATATCATTTTTTATTCTCGTTTACTCGGCTATTGTAATAGCTACAATTCTGTCTATTATTTGATTAGTATTTACCAGGGTTTGGAAAGTTACTTGAAAAAATGTAACGTGTTACGTTACCGTTACAAAGGTGGAAAAAGTAATTCGTTACGTTATCGTTACTTAAAAAGAAATAGTAACTCGTTACCGTTACCACTTGAAAAAAGTAACGTTCCGTTACTTTCACGTTACTTTTTGGAAGAAATTGAATGTGAATAACAAAAATCGAAAAACTAGGGCTGAAAAATACAATTTCAACGTACTTGTGATTTTTTTCTATAGAATTTGTTTATTTCAGATATAATAAAATATGTTAATCTGAATTTTTTCACCCTGAGAAAAAAATCAATCAGTTTGTTCAAATTTTTATATTTTTTTCAAGTTTATGAAATTTCTGAATCTGACATTTGATTCAATGTTAGCCATAAGTAAACATTCGCAAATTTCATAGATTTTTGAAAGAATCTAAATACCTACGCAGATTTTCAGAATTTTTAAATATTTTTGTACTTTTTAGTATGTATAAAATGTTGCAGGATTTTATGGATTTTTATAAATTTCTACTATTTTTCTGTACATTGATATATAGAATTCAAGAATTTGATGCTCTAGAATTAAAAGTTTATTGAATTATTGGTATTTGAGAGGATTTTTCAGCAAAAAATTTCTAAGAAGATTTTTATTTCATTTGATTTTTTTAAAAACTTTTTTAATTTTTCTACGATTTGAAGAATTCTTCAGTATTTTTGAAACCATTCGTATTTTTCAATGTGATAGAATATTGCAGAATTTTCCAGTATTTCAACATAATTTTAGTATTTTTATGATAATAATTGTTCTATACATTTCAAGAAATTCGAACTCTAGAATTTGAATAAAATGAAACATTACGTATTTTACAGGATTTTACACAAAACAGTGTCTCGATAGATATTTACTTATTCAAGTACTTTCTGTATTTCTTCATTTTTCTATGATTTCAAGTATCGTTCATTATTTTTATATATTGCTGTATGAATTTCTGGAATTCGAAAGATTTTCAATGTTTTATATATTTGCACGTATTTTCTGAACGTATTTTCTTTCTGCATTTTTAAGTATTGAAAGAATGCTGTAGAATTTTTAGTTTTTTTAAAGACATCTCTTTAAATTTCCAGAATGAAATAAAATTAAAGTTTCGAAATTTCTGGAGTATATTTCGATCGATTTTGCAGTTTCTTTATATATTCAAAGGGCTCTCAATAGTTTTTGTATTTTTCACAGAGTTATTACAACATACAAATTTTCTTATCTTTTTATAGACTTTTATTAACATAAATTTTTTATAAATTAAGGAACTCAAAACTTAATAGAATCTAGTATTTTTCGTATTTTTGGTATTCTATTTTTTTTTTTTTTTTTTATATTCATTATTATTCCATAAAATTTTCTAGCAGGATCTCTAAATTTTACAAATCCTGCTATAGATTCTGCGATCAATAGATTTTAAGTATTTTTATATTTTTTCATGCGAATTTCTGAAATTCAACGCTTTCAGTCGTGAAAATTTTCGATAAAAAATAAAAAAGCCTATTTTTCGTCAAGATTTTTGCACAAATTACGATTATTCCACATAGTTTCATTAAAAATTAATAATATAGAATTTTATATCTCAAAATGAGGAAGTTGAACATTACTAAGATCTCAGTTTCAGAACATTTTTTAAAAAGTTCTAAATTGTGCTAAAAACTTGATGAGACAGATGAAAGTAACGTAAAATAACGGGATTCTCGTTACTCGTTACCGAAAAAAAGTGACTCGTTCCCGTTATCGTTACTTGTTAAATAATGTTACGCGTTACGTTATCGTTACAGTAAAACATGTAACGTTTTAGAGTAACGCGTTACTTCCAAACCCTGGTATTTACAATCAGAAAAACCTAATTGTGAAAACTTTGGGTATAAGTGATTGCAAATACGAATTGAAACATTGAAATTAAAAAACATGAAATGAGATAACTTGGGTTCCTCAAAGATTTTTAGGGTTTTATGAATTTTTGTTATTCCAAGGTATGAAAACTTGGAAATATGAATGAAACAATAACTTGTGAAAATTTCAGCTAGTTTCGGAAACTGTGTTTTTTGGACCTCGTGATTTTCGCAACTTAGAAAAAAAATGAACTTGAATGTTAAAAGATTTTAAATATAAATAATATAATTGGAATCGTATTCATTGAAAAGTCGTCCTTCTTTTTCATTCAAGTTGGAACATTTCAATTGTTGAAAGTCAAAAACTAACTGTTATTAATAAATAAAATAGCTTAGGGAGTGAACAAAAAATTTTTCATTAGTGTTTGAAATTTATTGACGATGCCAGTGTGTCGTCAATGAGCGTTAGAAAATGAAACTACTTGCAATGAATGGCACGTTCCGATAGAGTAGAGCTTACTTCAAACGACAATGTGGGCTTTATCGGGATATTTTTTCTCGCAGACTCGAGTTTGCCGAGTATCGCGCTTCCTGTAAAAGAAGGGAGAAACAATCTGTGGGCAAAAACGAAGGAGGCTTTTAAATACGTTTACAAAAACTATAAGGACCAAGCTGATTGGTTTATGAAAGCCGACGATGACACGTAAGTTTTCTCCCGAAACTTGTGAAAATGTTTGATACCCGAGCACATTGAATGACTGAAAATTCACGTTTTTCGAAAAAATTTCAGGTATGAATATAAAATGCAGATAAACTAATTCGAAAAGTACAATTTATATTATTTTTAGGTATATCCTTAGAAAGTGAGATACTAAAATTTTGATTCGTTTTAATAAAATATATAACACTTCCAGCGCCGAATTTATAAATTATAATACGGATCTATATGATTCAAATTTAACACCTTATAATAACTCTAAATAAGATCAGCTTGAATTTTTTGGGTATTATGATCAAAATTTGGCACGTCGAATAGCCACACCATTAATATCTATAGCTCGTTAAAAATATGGAGGAAAATGCTATGTGAGTCCGCAAAATCGATTTATAATCCGTTAAGGTATTTTAATAAACAGTCGGCACCCTGAATAATCAGACTATTGATTTTTATAGCTATAGTTGTAAAAAATGCTACTTTCATAACCACTATTTAACATTAAACTATCATTTTACTAAAAGTCTAAATTATTTACATTCAAACTCCACGTTAACGAGTCAAAGAATGCATGATGAACCTATGTTCAATGACCCATTACGTCTAGTCGTGATCAGTGATCAGCGACGTTCAAGGGGCACTCATAACTGATAAAAAAATCTTATCAGTAAAAACTGTTAAAAGCGTTTATCCTTATTGCAATTTTTGTGTATTGTATTTATCAAGAAAATACAGTAGGTGACTGATGCGGGAGGCCACTAAAACCAATTTTTTCATAAAAGTCTCTTATTTTCAATGCTGATTCTTTCAAATTTTCAAATCCTTAAAAGTGATCCCAGGAGCCAAACCGTCAAAGAAAAAATCTTCCAAACATCACTTCAATAATTTATTTTCAAGCTTTCGGCCCTTCAATTGGGGCCCTCATCAGGAACTGAACATAAATAAAACTTGGCAAATTCTCATAAAATTACAATCCTCTAGACAAAAACTATAAAAACTTACAAAATCTTTCTACATTCAGTCATGCCTCATCATCATCAGGGAGAAACCTTCCAAGTAAGATCGTCTAAGAAAAAGGGGGGGGGGGAGGTTTTTAAGCCCCTTGAAACAGCAAGCACATTTCACTTCAAATACCCTTAATTTTAAACGACCAAAAACATAAAAACTCGAAAAGTATGACGGGACCAATCAACTTTATAGGCATGACTGAATGTAGAAAGATTTTGTAAGTTTTTATAGTTTTTGTCTAGAGGATTGTAATTTTATGAGAATTTTCCAAGTTTTATTTATGTTCAGTTCCTGATGAGGACCCCAATTGAAGGGCCGAAAGCTTGCAAATTGAATTGAATTCAATTTTCAATCATTCAATTCATTCAATTGAATTGAATGAATTGAAGCCAACAGTTTTGACGCAGTCTTAATTTAATGACTTTTCCGGGGCAAGGCGATATCCATTTGAATGGTCACATGGGGCCCAAAGCATCAAAATTCTTTCACGGTTACTTGAACGTCGCATGGATCAGTGTGTCAGAGATCGGTTACCTACTGTAACAGAAAAATCATTCTTTTCATGCACAATTTTCTGAGTGCGTTTGGTTACCTCATATTAACGTAGGAGACAGTTATAGTAAAATTCATGTTTTACTTGTCATTAATAGATAAAATATCATATTGACAGTTTCGTCAAACCGGGCATTCCCAAAAACTGTGAATAATATACTATTGTTCTCAAAAATCGAAATATTTCGACCTATTACTGAAAAACTCTCCACCTCCAAAAATCCTGTTAAACGACTTGACAATTCAATGCGACAGTGAAAAATTTGATAGTTAAAGTCAGAAATCTTCCCGATTCCTAACCTAAGCAATTCGAACTCTATTAATGTTCACAGGTATGTAATAGTAGAGAATCTGCGGTACATGCTCTCGGCGTACAGTCCGTCGTCGCCCTTGTACTTCGGTTGCCGTTTCAAGCCCTTCGTGAAGCAGGGCTACATGAGCGGTGGCGCGGGCTATGTCCTTAGTCGGGAGGCCCTGGAAAGGTTTGCGGGGGGCGTCGGGGACGATAAAAAGTGCCGGCAGGACAACGATGGCGCCGAGGACGTCGAGATGGGAAAGTGTCTGGAGAACGTCGATGTCCGAGCGATGGACAGCCGCGATCCCCACGGTCGGGGCCGCTTCTTTCCTTTCGTCCCCGAGCACCATCTCATACCTGACCACGTCGACAAGGGCTTCTGGTACTGGAAATACATCTACTACGAGACCAAGGACGGCCTCGACTGCTGTTCCGACAGCGCCGTCTCATTCCACTATGTCTCGCCCAACATGATGTACGTCCTGGAGTACTTGATCTACCACCTCAGGCCCTATGGCATTTCCCACGCTATCGAAGAGAGTCCACCGCCGCCCCAGCAGCAGTTCATCTATGAGGACAAGGCCTCGAGCCCGCCCCTCGCCGCCAACTACTAGTCTTCGATGCGACGTCACTAGACTCAGGGACAACTTTTATTCGGTCTATCAAAAGCCTCGTCATGTAGAGATGTTGGACTGTCACGAGATGACAATTTTTATCATGGGTGAGAAAGGCAAGTTCATTTTGTTTGTGATGGTGCCGTTTGACTGTGCATTTTTCAGGTATGTTTTTATTGACTCGAAAATTATACGAAGTATGTAATTTAGGGTGGTCGTTAAAATGGGTTAGGTGGAATTTGGATGGTGTCGCCCCCCAGAACGTTTCCAAATAATTCAAAAAAATCCCCAAATTTTTTCAGATTTTTAAAACAACGTTAACCCGTGCCGGTAGAGTCGTCTTTTAACCCATTTAAATAACATGGGATTTTGTCTTGCAGGCAGTCTATAATTTTTCACGGATACACAAATCGCTTTAAAAATCGGTTTGACACGGCAAGTTATTGTCGATAGTTATAACAAACTGCAAAAAAATTGGCAGCTGTCTACAACGATTATTCGTTTGTTGGTTCGAAGCCAAAAAACCCAAAATCATGGAAGTTTCAGCTTTTTTCAATGAAACAAAGAATTTAACAAGATTTCAAGAATCTATGTGATGTATACCTACATGAAATATCATTCTCTACGTTCGTGAGTATTTTTTATCGTTATAGAAGTAGAATGGGTCACATTGCTACAGTTCCAAGCATGTGCATCACAACTTTAATAACGAAATTCGATAAATAAACAAATTTCTGAAAAGCTACTTCTTAAAATGAGTTTCTTACTAGATAAATGACACTTATTGGAATGAATTATCTTGTATTAAACTATACTATCAATAGTCATGGTCATAACGATAGTAATAATAATAATAATAATAATAATAATAATGACAATAATAGAAATAGGAATAATAATCATGTGAACAATCTAATGCACTAATAGAGAAAGATTTTTATTATAACACAACACGAAATATAGTTAACTTTAAGATATCAATACCAAGTTATCAAATTTATTGCTAAATATTGAATAATAAGAAGATGATGTGTTTTAATTCTTCTAGGATCCATCAGTCACTGAACAATATCAACAATTTTACAAAGAAGCAGAATTTCCATAAAAGTTTGCAGTTTTTGCAAAAATGGCTAGATTCGTTTGACAACTGAGACATTTACCTTATCCATAAATTCTAGAAAGTTGTTTTGTAATTACAAATTATTCAAACTCGTACTTGAGCGCATCAAACATTGCAAACGAAATCACAGAAACATTTGTCAATCTTGAATAATATTCCTTATTTAGGTTATTATTATTTTTATTGATGTTATTCTTCTCCATTTTCAGATTGTCCTTATAACAATAGTTCACGATCATTTCGAAAAACAAATAAGGTATCATTAGAATAACCAGCTTTTTCCCTTGACTTGTAAATGTATTCTTTCTTATTCACCAATTTAGAACTATTTATATTCTTATTCCTATTCTTATTATTATTATTATATACACTTTTATTATTATTATCGTTATGACCATTAGTATTGATAGTATAGTTTAATACAAAATAATTCATTTCAATAAGGGTCATTTATCTGGTAAGAAACTCATTTTAAGAAGTAGCTTTTCAGAAATTTGTATATTTATCGAATTTCGTTATTAAAGTTGTGATGCACGTGTTTGGAACTGTAGCAATGTGACGTAGAGAATGATATTTCATGTAGGTATACATCACATAGATTATTGAAATCTTGTTAAATTCTTTGTTTCATTGAAAAAAGCCGAAATTTCCATGATTTTGGATTTTTTGGCTTCGAACCAACAGATATATGATTGTTTTAGACAGCTGCCAATTTTTTTGCAGTTTGTTGTAACTATCGACAATACCTTGCCGCGTCAAACCGATTTTTAAAGCGATTTGTGTATCCGTGAAAAATTATAGACTGCCTGCAAGACAAAATCCTATGGTATTTAAATGGGTTAAAAGATGACTCTACCGGGGCACGGGTTAACGTTGTTTTAAAAATCTGAAAAAATTTGGGGATTTTTTTTGAATTATTTGAAAACGTTCTGGGGGGCGCCACCATCAAAATTCCACCTAACCCATTTTAACGACCACCCTCATGTAATTATGACCCTTATTTTTTGCGGACATGTCACGATCCATCGTCTCTACATCATGCTTCAAATTCAAATAATCTGGCGAATCTTATTTATTTTTATCATAGCGGGCTAAAAAGCCTACTTTTCTGGCAAAAGTCGGCTTTTTCTCCCGCTACGATAAAAAGAATCGTTTGCACCATGGAAAAAAATGAATTTCTCACGAGGGTGTAAGTTATTTTTTCCCTAGATGCAAAATGTACTATTCAATTCAGAAGTAAAAGATCAGAATCTTAGATTTGTAAAAACTACTGTGATGCCCTGTTTCATTTTTCTCCGGGACAAAGATGCTACTATTTT
Organism: Platygaster robiniae; assembly: GCA_028476575.1. Classification (NCBI taxonomy): domain Eukaryota; kingdom Metazoa; phylum Arthropoda; class Insecta; order Hymenoptera; family Platygastridae; genus Platygaster; species Platygaster robiniae. The sequence goes on from CM052022.1 coordinate 3,709,348, forward strand.
TCCGAGTAGTTTTTTTTTGTTTCCTTGTTCGCTTGACATCCTGGATTTTTACTACCGAGACGATGCTAGTCAATGTTAGATCGGGTAGTTTTGAATATGAAATCGGTGGATAGCCAAGTACGAGAAATGTGTGAAAATGTTCGATTTCAAAATGTTCTGCAAGGCCGCGTTCATGCATATTTCCTTACCATTTTTTTCATGTTTGAGCATCAGTTTGAAGTAGTACAAACTTGATTATTATATGAACTTGTTGGTAAATGGCCGGCAGTCGTGACATTTTTGGGAATTCAAAATTGAAATACAAGTTTTACAGGTGCAACACTTCTTTTCTTAACTTATTTAAAGAGTATTGATAAAAACGTCAGCAATGATGAAAAAATAAAAAAAAAGTAAATTAGATGCAAGTTGTAAAGCATGCTGTAAAAGTTGAACACCGTTTTGCATTTCATACACAGCAGTATGTATGATGATTTAGAATCTCTTCAACTACTGTAAACCATATATTGCTCATAAACTCAACTAATTTATCACAATTTGAATATTAACTTAAATTAAACTGACTAAGTTCTTAACAAGTCAAGTTAACCAATCTCAGTCATGGAGTAGAAATCGGAAGTGTAGCATTTTGGTGACTAGATGCCGAAGTCATGTATAACGTGAGAGCTCGAAAAACATGAGTTACTTATTTTTAAAAGGCTAAATTCTTTTCCGTGTGTGGTACAGCGTACTTGTGACACTTTTAAAGTATCTTTCAGTAGCCTAAATGGGATAGTAAAGCATCTTAACTTCAACGATAAGGTGATTTTTCTCTCAATGAAGTATTGGTAGCCCTGAAAAAGCCTGGCTGGTGTAAATACCTCTTATCACAATGAAGCGAGTGTAAAAGCGATCCACGCAGAAAATATCTCCATTTATTTTCTTACATAATTAGGTTACTTTCAATGCAACGCAGTCGTACACTTCTTTTGTGTGTCCTACCATATACACCAATTTTTTACGTTTTTCTGATTGATGAATGTTTAATATGTTGTTTAATAAACGAAGGTAAATTTCCAGAGTTGAAAACGTGAATAATATTTATTCAGTAATCAATTTTTAGTAAATAAATGAATGGTGTGCCATTTGCCATGAATTGATTTATTACTAGATGATCGTGCCACGATAAGCTGCAAGTTGAAAAAAGTTCGGCTAATTCAAGCTAAGAAAGTACATTGAAAAATAGGGACTAATTGCTCATGTTGACAAGGTCGATAAAAAAACTATCAGAGCATGGTTTCTCGAATCAGAACATTTTGAATGACAAGCAATGGAAACGAAAGTAACGGGTTATTTTAAATATCCTCTTAGGTAAATAAGCCATTTAGGATCAGTATTATCAATTGTATAAATATTCACAGTTGATTTTCTACGCACTCTATATACTTTCGATTTAAATCAGTCCTAATGGACTTGAAGAAACTGTGAGGCAGTTTGTATGGTATGGAAGAAAATCGCTCTGGCAATGAGTGTTTTTGATATGAAAAAAATTATAAACCTACAAAATACAACACTAAAAGTGCTGTGGGAGAGAAATTGAAAGTAAAAGTGTCACGTTTTTGTGTATGTTTATTCAAAGGTCAAAAAATCTTGACGTTCTTTATGTCACATTTTTCGATTTCACATAGTTGTATGTCACGTTCATAGATTTTCAAACGTTATTGTCTGACTACAGATTCACAAAGACTGTTGTATTCAAGGGTTCGTGAATCTATTCAGATTTTAAAAACTGCAAACGTTGCTTCATACAGTACATATTTAATGTTCTTTATTGTATTTTGTAGATCCTAGTTCATTTTTTATAAACAAATTCGCAAGTGTTCATTTGGTATCTTGATTAATATGATGTAAGTTTAATGTTAGTAGTGTTGCCAAGCAGTTTGGCGTATAAACCAATAATTAATGTCGATTAGAAGATTTTATTCCAAATTTAGAAGGGTTTTTAGGGTCCAAATTTTTTGGCAACACTCTCACGATCTGAGTATTGTCATTTATAAAGAAAAATTTTTAATATATAAAAGTTTTTAATATATTGTATGCAAAGAGCTGATGGAACTATCGATACTTGGATAAGTGAAACTATTATCCTTTTGTATATTATAGAAACGCGAGTCAAATACTTTAATTGTTGATATTATTCGTGATGTATCTGCGTTAATTCTGTGCTAGTTATTGCCCAAGTAATTGTGTACTTTTTCAATAATATATTCTGTTAGCTGTAAAATGCAGAATGTTTGTTTTCGTGTGTTTATTCGTATTTTCATACAACTCTAGTCGAAATTATTCCAACTAGAACACATTAATCGCTTATTTTTAAGTCTATTTCATGAAAGAAATGTAGAAAAATTGTTTTCTTGCCAAAGAATTATTTTATGGAATTTTCCGTTGGAATAGTTTTGAAAATTTCAGTGACGTCATTCACGTGCCATAAAGTAATTTTAATAGATTTATGTAATAAATTTCATTAAACGAATTGCCTGTAAATATTTACCAATAGCATTGTGAATCTTCGATACAAGTCCATGCAATTTCAGTCCCACTTTTTATGAAACTACGTTCAGATTTGATTAACTTCGATGGATTCGATAGTCGTTTGTGGAACGTTAAGTATGAATTTAAGGATTCCAATCAACCAAATTTCGACATTCCAAAAAACGTACCAAGTTTTCAATTACACTTGTTACTTTTTTACTTTTCCGGCAAATGGCTCAAGTTCCAATTTTATTATTCGCGATCATGTACGAATGGCGAGCCGAATTATCTTGTCAGAAAATTGTTTTTAAACGTTTTGTATGCATGTTGCAAATAAACGATTATCGGAAATTTTACAAATGTTTTCTATTATTTACTCTGATCATCGACATTTTGTACTCGTTGATTGAAATGGAAATTCATACAATTTGTCAGTAAAGAACTTTCGCAAAAGTAAGGAAATTTCGAATTCAACAATCTACTGATTGTGAGAATTTATTTTTCTATGCAGAACAAAAAACTTTTTACGTTTTACGATTTAATTATTCCGTTAAGTTATCATATATCAAGAAATAAGTGCTAGGAAAACCTTTTTCTTATTCTCTTAAGACGAAGTTAAATAATGTTTATTTATAGTTATCAATTTTTACGAGCTTCATATTGCTCGTTAATTTTTTTCTGGCAGTCTTCGAATGTGGAAAAAGTGAGTACATTATAAGTATTATTAAAATTATAAGATGAGCTTTTTTACAAGAAAACTTACAATAAAAAAAAATGTTTAGGTATTATCTGTTTTGCAATAATTTTTTTCATTTTCAAAACTTTGTGAAGGAAATGTAATCTTTTGGATATTCTTGGTAATAAGACATTATCTGTCGTCATTAGAAGCAAATTATATTTTCAAATGAATATACCTATTCACACTAGTGAAAAAACTATTATGTGCGATTTCCGTTCCATCGAAATTTAAGAGAATTAACGTTTTTTAAATGTTGTCACTATTTTTTTGCTATTGTAGAGAATTGATTTTTCTCGTGTCTAATATAACATCGCGCTTTCAGGCATTATTTTATCGACTACGACGAATTGGAATCGCAGGTGATGATCGAGAAAAAATGACACTTGGTCACAGAAATAGTGAAATTTCGGTCAAATCGTACCTGAACGAAACAGCAAAAACTCTGATTTTCCTTTCACTATGGTTACTCTCAGTTATGAAGGTGAGTAAAAAAAATATACAAGTGCATGCTAGTGAAAGTTGCTTTTATTGCTAGCCATTCAACAATTTACTGATTGAAAGAAGAAAAACACAACTAATTTTTGACTAAATCATCGCACCCTATAGAAAATCTTGTAATTCATGAATTACAGACAATTACAAGATTTCCCATAGGGCAATTTTGGACGACTATGTCACACATCGAGTTGAATTCGTCAACAAACTGAATTTTTCATGGTTAATAATATAGATGTAAATATAAATAAAATATGGATTCTTCATGGATAAATTCAAGAATCGATTTGAACAACAGGTTGATCAAAACATCAAAGGATTTAATCCAATACTAGAAAAATTTTTTCCAACAAAAAAACTTTCGAAAATATTTTTGATCTTCTAGCAGGTTGTAAAACAATTTTTAATTATAATTAAATGATGAAAAGAATGTTTTTGTGCTAACCTAAATCTGTTGAAAAATTTGTCTATTCCAAGATATATTCATTGGATAATATAGTAATAATTTATTTTTTTCTGTTAAAAGCTCTATCTGAAAAAAAGGTGTTGGTGGCAATATTCATTTTTGCGTTTTTTTGCGGAAGTTTATTAGCTGTTCTCAGTGTGATTGATTCGTCATCCAATCGTACAAGTATCTTTGGATGGCGCATCTTATATCATGATGATTCGGAATTCAAAGTAAGTTTTCAAATTTTTAACACAAATTTACTGTAAATCAACTAAAAATGAAGTTAATTTTCATAGCTGATTATAAAAGTAGATAAGTCAGACATCACAGCATTAATTTTCCAAAGTGAATTCGTGTATTTAATTTGAAAATTATTTATTATATTTATAATATATTTGCAGAATCGGATTCTTCATCATTATTTTTCACGACAAAGAAAAAAAAAGATTGCTTCCATAATTGGCAATACGATTTTTCAATCTGTTCTTGAAAGTTATTACAAAAAAGATGAATTCGAAAAACTGTTTTTTCAATCTCGAAGGTGTCCAAATATTTTTCATTCTTTCGGAAATTTTGAAAATTGAAAAAATTAACAAACTGGTTATAAAAATGTCTTTAGAACATAAAAATTCTTCAAAGTTTCCGAAGAGATCCTTCGAAGTGAAAAAATGACGAAAAATCCTCGATGATTGAAAATTTTTTGCTTTACAGTAAAACCTGTAACATTGTCGCTCTTTATGTATTCAGAATCCAATTTAGAATGCGACAGTACAACAGGTTTTGCTGTTCATCTCGAAAAATGCTTAAAAACTCAATAATTTTTGTAAATTTGTAAAATCTGTGTTAATTAGAAAGAAAGATAAAAAACATTGGAATATAATAGAAAAATTTTCAAAATGTTTTACTATCCTTCGCTTTTCTTTAAAGTTAATATGTGCTGGAAAGTTTCAGTGAACATTTTTTTCTGTCCATCATTTACAAATAACTTTTCTGTTTTATTTGATAAATTGTAATTATAAAAATAGGTTGCACCTGACGAAGAAATGGTGTTTCATGGTGAAAACGAAGATTTTCACAAAGGAGAAGACAAAGTTTCACAGGAAATGGCAAAAAAGATCAGAGTTCTTTGCTGGGTTTGGATTTCACCAAAAAATTATGAAACTAAAGCTAAGCACATAAAAACCACTTGGGGGAAAAGATGCAATACATTACTTTTCATGAACTCTGTGGAAGGTACGAGACATGAAAATGTTCAAAATTACGGAAAATCTGAGAAACTTTATTTCTGAGAATAATTTTTCACTGAATTTTTGATACATGACCTTTCAATAATTAGCGAGGTAATATATTATGACTTTCAAAAACAGTCAAGTTGACGTGTCAGTTTTTCAAGATTTAGTGTAAACAGATATCAATAAAATATTGCAAAAAAAAATATTCAATTTACATTGTTAGTTTTTTCTATATGCAATGAATTCAGTGAATTTTGTCGCATACATTTTTTACTGTGAATTACATCTCAGAATAATTTTTCCAATGTGAGTCGTAAAATTCAATTCGTAAAATTTGATTTCCGTTAAAGTTTCCTCGAACACCATGGTTTTATTTTCAAAAATATTGTATTTTTTCATCCTTTCTCGAGTTCGTTATTGCAAATGTCAAAAAATCAAGTATTCAAGAATAATTTTCTCTAATGTTGAAAATTTTTTTACATCTAGTAGACCGGTGAAACCTATATGAATTAAACCTACATGATTTTCCTTGAAGACCATGAGTTGAACGAAGTAAAATATTTTTATTAATAAGTGTTGGGAAACCAAAAGTTATTGAATGGTGAGTTTTCTACTGTAATTTTTTGTAGCAAATTCGAGTTTTCCGAGCATCAAGCTTCCTGTAGAGGAAGGAATAAACAACGCATGGGGCAAAACCAAAGAAGGTTTCAAGTACATTCACGAAAACTACAGGGACCAGGCTGATTGGTTTATGAAAGCTGATGATGAATCGTGAGTTTCCTTTCAGAACCTACTTTCAGTTTATTTCATTTATTCTATGATATTTTATTACATTTTTTACTCATAATTTCATTTTATTTTACTATTTTCATTTTATTTCATTATTTTTGGTACTAGAGAGGATTATAGATGTCTGAAAATTGACAACTATTGACAGGGCCGGATTTGAGAAATCATGCGCCCTAGGCTAATAATATTTCTGCGTCCCCCCCCCCCCTTTAACGCCTCTACAAATGTATAAACGTTTTATTTATGCAGGGTAATGAAAATCTAGGAAATCCAGAAATTCATAATAAATAAGTTTTTCAGTTATTTTTTATTTGAATATGTAACAACATATAGATCGATGCCCGATAAATCTTAGACGATGGATAGAATTTTTTCATAGTTTAAATTAATTATCACCTAATTTTACTCTTAGCAAATTCTTTAATCAATTTTTCACAATCAAGTTATACGCATAAAGAAGATTCGATCGCGAGTAGAGGTAATATTGACGTTCGGTGTTCTGACGTCGTTGAATGAAAGTAATTTTCGATCCTTCGAAAACAAGAAAATGATTTTTCTGCAACACAGTTTGTCACTGCATAGTCTTTAGAATTTCAAATGTTTTCTGATTTTTGAAAATTGTTATAATTTTAAACGTAATGCAGACTATAAAATTTTCGAAATTTAATGAAAATTATCAAACTTATCAAGATTTTTCTTAGTTCTTACTCAAAAACCGATTTGGTTGGCTTAACCAAAATTTGGTTTGCTGAACCAAATTATTTGGTCGTTATTTGACCAACCAAAACTTTGGTACATTGAAACAAATTTTTTGTTACGAAAATTTTGGTTCGTTCAATACACTATTTGTTTCAGAGAACCAAAAATTTTGTTGCCATAACGAAATATTACGCCTTGTCCAAAATAAAAGATTTGTTTTGTCGAACGAAATTCTTTGTCTGAGATGATTTTCTCGAATATAATAAAGAGTTTGTTTCTGTCGATGCATATTTGTATTTGTCCCAAACCAGATAATGTTTATCGCAAGCAAATTCTTTGGTTTGGGGTAAAATTTGTTTTGGTTCATTGAACAAAACGTTTGTTTCCTTTCACTTTCTTCTAGTCAATATTTACAATTATTACAACACGTGAAAAATGTAAGGTTGAGCTCGTGACTTTCGAATGATTTTATCTGCTGCTCGGAAAAACAAAACGAGCACGTGCGACGGAATTTCCAATTCAAATTAGTTGATTTTAAGGAAAAAATACAGATTTGCTTACTTACTCTTAAAATTTTCAATGTATTCTTCAAGGCCCCAAATCTGTAGTAATCTTACTGTTTTTTCGACAGCCATTGTATTGCACTCAAATACACCATTACGCGTTTTCACTTTACCACGTCTGACACGTCACCTGACGTCACCAGCTAAGCGAGTTCCCGCGCTCCGGTCGCCATTTTGACCGCTTCAGTAAGCAAGTTACTGGTTGGTTGGTTTAAGGCGAGTTATTATGACTGGAAATTCAAAGTTATACATCGTATATATAAACGATTTCAACTTTACTTCTATATTAGAATCAATTTTTCTATTCTATAATGTGATTTTTTATTCAAAAAAAAATTTATGATTATTAACGAATTGTGTTTTACTACCGTGAACTAAAATTAAATAGATTTTCAGGTGACTTTCTTCATCCGAAAATTGCGTGTCATTTTAAATCTCTCGTCAAAATTAATTAACTTAGCAAAAACTTATATTATACATTACTATTTATTACTGCAACCATTTGTACACGTGCCCATCACTACAAGATATATGATAAATAATCTGATTGATGAAAATAACTTCGCTTATAAAATTTCTAACATTATATATTGCGTGAACAATCAACACACGCACTTTATGTACACTGAAACCTCATTCTGTATGAGGCAGATTAGATGTAAAATCCAATATGCTTGCGAAGAACTAAAAAATTTGTGGCTACTGTAATACTGTAAAACAAATAACTGTGTACAGTATACCAATAAATTTGTTTGACAGAAACAAACCATTTATAAAATATACTTGGAGCAACCAAATATTTATTTATGCCTACAAAAGCATTCGGTTCAGCGAACCAAATCTCGCCAAACGAATTCCTTTGGTACAGCCAACCAACCCAGTTTTTGAGTGCTTGAATGCTTTTCAAGTACATACTGCTCAATTGTAATGTGCATGAAAAAATTAAAAAAAATATTTTCATGCATGCCTAATTCGTCGAAATACATATAAAAATGAACACAATTTATAAATGATGGATGTTTCCTGATCTTATGTAAAACTTTCGATTTTTTTAGGATACATAATTGACAATTTTTGGAATTTTGATGTGTTGCGATTTATCAGAAATTTTTAAAGTTTTAAATAACATCAAGCCTACTATTTAACAATTTCAAAATTTTAATAAATTTGTCAAACTCGTAAAGTGTTTTTCTATGATATTTGAATATTTACCAAGTATACCAAATTTCCGTTGAAAATGTACAAAATATTGTAATGCATATTTTGGAGGAATATAAGAAACACATTTACAAAATAATATATATATTCTTAAATTTTAGATTTTCTCAGATTTATTTTGACATTTTCTATCATTTCCAATACATTCTGATTTTTCAAAATTTTCTAAATTTCTAACGTACCATACTACTCACTACTCAAATTTTCAAAAATTTATGAAAATTTGTCCAGCTCACAAAGATTCCTTCCGATTTTGCAGTACTTTTCAAGTATTTCAAATTTTTGTTAAAAATTCGAAAAAACACTATCGTGAATATTTAGAAAGAAAAACTCAAAAATTATTTAATATTTTCTGAAATTGTTCTAATTTTGCGAATTTTCGTAAGTTATTCACAATTTCAAAAATTTTTGAGTTTTTGAAATTTCAAATTATTAAATAACTATCAAAAAATTTTCAATGATAAAATAAATCATAGAAGTTCAATAGAAATTTTCTTTTTTTTTTACTGTTTTCCAAATTCCAGTTTTTTATTTGAAAATGTCAAAACATTATCATGCTTATTTCGACAATTATTATTGCTTATTTTGTAGCTTTTTCTTGCATTTTAGAAATCGTGGGTGTTTTTTTAAATTTTCTGAAGTATATGTAAATTTCTAGAATTCGATTTTGTAGAATTCAAGTTTCAGTCGACTTTCAGTTATTTTATAGATTTTCGGGAAAACTACATGTATATCGATTTTCGGTGTTTTTAAGTTTCTTATACTTTCGTATTTCTTTAGTATTTATAAAATTTTGTAGCTATTCCTTGTATTTTCATAAATTTCGTGTATAAAATTGGATTTTTAAAAAGTACCTACATTCCTAGTATTCGAGTTTTCAGAATTAAAATATAAATCGATTTTCAATAATTCTAAAGATTTTTTGGAAAATAACGCTTACATAGATTTTCCATGATTTGTGGATTTATTATATTTTCCTTTCGATAATATTCATACGATTTTTTATTTTTTTTTTGTATGTTAATAGATTTCTAGTGTTTATATACGTAGATTGAGAGGTATGTACGTTTTTTAAATATTTGATGCTCCAGAATTTTGAGCTGATTATTATCCATATTTTCGAAAACAATTCTTTGACAGAATACCTACTATATAGTTTTTAGTATTGCTTCAGAGTTTGTAGGATTTGCAATATTTTCTGATACTTTCTCGGATTTCTATTGTAGATTTCTTCAATTCAATGCTTCAGAGTTCGAATTTTTTAGATTCCTAACACTTTTGTAAATTCCAATTTTTTTGCATAATTTCATTTCGTTCGAACAAATTTTTAAATTTTTGTTTACTACGTTATCCTAACCAAACATTTATGATTATGAATTCCGTTTGAGAAAGAATTCTTCTAGATCCAAAATGGTTGTTATTTTCGTGCTAGTGTAATTAAGAGTCCTAAATATCGTTAACTTCGAGTACTTACATGAAACTATTCGTTATTTTCCTAAGATTTCAGTGAGATTATGATTTCTACTTATTTCATTCATCTTCCTGAATTATTCTTTGTAATTCGAATTTTTCATTTATTGCTATAAGTTTTATCATTTTTACAAGAAACAGTTATTTTATGCCTATTTCTGGAGGGGTTTGAACCCCCAAAATTTCCCTCTGGCTACGCGCCTGGTTCTTATGCATTTTATAATATCTATTTTATATATTACTCTAATCGAGTTAAATAAATGCTTTGTATTTTTCATACAATTTTGTGTTCCCAGGTACGTAATACTGGAGAACTTGAGATACTTGCTCTCGAACCACAGCCCATCGTCGCCCTCATACTTCGGCTGTCGTTTGAAGCCCTCAGTGAAGCAGGGGTACATGAACAGTTGCGCAGGCTACGTCCTTAGCCGAGAGGCCTTGGACAGGTTTGCAAAGGGCGTCAAGGACGGCGAAAAATGCCGGCAGGAGAACGACGGTTTCGAGGGTGTAGAGATGGGAAAGTGTCTGGAGAACGTCGATGTCCTGGCAATGGACAGTCGTGACTTTCATGGGCGAGGTCGCTTTTTCCCATCCTCTCTGGAAAAACACCTTATGCCTCATCTGGCCCCTATCCAGTACCTGGAGAACGTCTATTGTAAGGCCAAGGAAGGGATGGACTGCTGCTCAGATACTGCCATCTCCTTCCACGTCTCACATGATATGATGTACGTCCTGGAGTACTTTGTCTATCATCTGAGGCCCTATGGCATTTCCCAAGTTGTCAAAAAGAATTCTTTGCTGTCTGAAGATCAACTTATGAATGAACAATGATAAGAATTCACCAGGGGCGAAGGCAGAAAAAACTTTCGGGAGGGGTTTTTCCTTCGAGATTTCATAATTTATAATCTTTGACAATATGGTTGCAAGAGAGTGATTTTGAAATATTGAAAATATCGGAACATACAAGTTCTACAAATTTTGGAATGCGGAGTTGCACATTTTTCAAGTTCGTAAATAGTGGAATTCGATTTTTGTGATTAGCAATTTGTAACTGAGGTTTCAATTGTTTTTATTACTGATAGTTTTTGTATTTGTACCACTTGAAGGATTGTCTCATATTAGGTAACATGGGTTTCTATACAGCTTGCTGAAATTCGATGCTCTAGGAATCAAACTTCTAAAAAATTTATATATTTGAACTGATTTTTGAGCAAATTTTAACGACATAGATAAAAAGTATAATTATAAATTTATATTACCTTCTTATGCTATATTATTTATCAAATTATGTAGTATTTTCTGTTATTTTCATATATTTATAATATTTTTATGGATGGCTCAATAGATTTTTAGAAATTAAGCAATATTATTGAAACTGATCAACGATTTTGAAAATGTGAATTGAGTCTTCTGACAACGGTTTCTTTTATAAAAATTTTTAATACTTTTTGCAATATCTTTTTAGTACGTCTACAATTTCAAGTATGTTTGATTATATGAATTGTATAAACTAAATTGGATCTATTTTTATTGTTTTCTATATAAATTTCTAGAATAATTTCTAGAATTGTAGATGTATAATTTTTATATTCTATTGATAAATATGCTCCAGGACAGAAAGTATTGTGTAAATTTCTAAGAAAATTATGTATGCATAATTTTTACGTATTGAAAGATTTTTGATTAACTAGGAAACTAGTAAACTACTGAAATTGTAAAATAGTAAAATAGTAAACAAATTAAAAAGTCAAATAGTAGACTAGTAAACTCGTTATCAAGTGAATTAATTATTTATTAAACTGGTAAACTTGTCAAATTTGTTATAGTAAACTATTAGACTAGTAAACTAGTGAGCTAGTAAACTAGAAAACGAATAAATTATTAGGCTAGTATACAAGTAAGCTAGTAAACTAGTAAACTTATTTTGCACATTTTCTTGGTATTCTACATATAATATACGAAACCCTGGAGAATTTCTAGGTATTTTTATCATTTTTATAGAATACTTATACATTTTTGTTGATTGTTACAGAGATTTAAAAAACTCGATGCTCTGCAATGCGAATTTCGATTTAATATCAGTAATTTCAAGAATTAATAATAAAGTCACATTCATATAGATTTTTCATGTTTTATATCTTTATTTTTTTTTCATATTTTTGGAATATTCAAAAGATTTTGTTACGTTTTCCAGAATTTTAATAGACTTATAGTATATTCATAATTTGATGCTCTAGAATCCTAAAATTTATGAATCGTAGAGGCATATGTCGAGATTTTTTATAAAACAGTTATTTCATAGAATTGAATTAATATAATCATTCTCTTTGAGTTTGTATGAATCGAAAAATTCCCAACACTTTCCTATAGATTTTTCACAAATTTCTAGAATTCGATGATCTAAGATTCAAAGTTTCCTAAATTTTCAGCATTTTCGTAATTTTTATCTTTCTCGATTATTCACTAGATTGCATTTCTGATTCATATTTTCTACGTAATTCTACGTTTTGATAATTTTTCCTCTATTATTAAATACATGCTGCTAACATTTTCATGCATTTATTTGTAACTTATATTTTTATCGTTTATCGATGTAAGTTTTTTCAATTTTACATGAAATATCGATTGATTTTATCAGAATTTCGGGAGGAGTTTGAACCCCCAAAACCCCTCTCTGCCTACGTGCCTGGAATCCACGCATCGCCGTAGATGAATTCTTATTTTTGGTGCACTGTTACGAAACCCAGTGCACATAAAAAATATATTTGTTATCAATAAATGCGCTCTCGAATATCGAATAAAGAGTCTTCTTGGGATAACACCTTCGGTAGGAACGCCACTGTACACTCTCAGAAATTTTCTATTTAATTTAAAAGACTGTCTTTGAAGCAGATTTCCTATACTGTGTATTACACGCAACTTTGAAAAAAATAGACGCTGTCTATGAAAATGAGAAACCTTTTATGAAATCGAAGTGTTTATTTAATATAAAGCAGACGTTAAAGTCAATTTGCCTTTAAATGATTTCTCATTTAAAATGTGTATTCAAACTTTAATATTCAAGTGGATTTCGACATAATCAATTTTTTTGAATAAATTGTATAACAAAAATCATATTTCATTTTCGATGATATGCAAAAGATATTTTAAAATATTTAAACATGTGGTGTCTTGTGTCTTGAAAAGAAATCTCCCTATATATTGAAAAGAATATAATATATAATTAAAAGAAGCCAATCGCCGCTTCCGCCGTGTCAGCAACTTAGGAGAGATAATCGAGATAAAGAAGTTGAGATAATATGATCTTGATAAGATAATCGAGATAAGAGAACCAATATAAGATAAAAAGATGAGATGATTGGATTAAGATAAAAAGATAAGATAGAAAGATGAGATAACATGACAAGATAATCGGCACAAGAAAACAAGATGAGATTATTAAGATAAGCTAATAAGATATCTCCCTATAGAATAAAAAGAAGTAGAAATTTAAAACAATACAGAATTGAAATAAATTATATTCATACATAAAAATTACTGAATGCGTTTAATTAAATTATAAAAGTTTGTGAATGTAAATATTTCTACATTCGTATTTATTGAAAAAATTATCTAATTCATCTGATGTATTACAAGTTTCTCAAACGCATCCAAAACACTTTTTGCAATTTTTGTTGAGAATTCCGGGAATTCACGAGTTCACTGTACAAAAGCAATAAGAAATAAACAAACAAGCTATTCAATTCCAAACTTCTTTATTCGCCAAATACCTTACTTGACACAGTTATTCAGTCTACATGCGTTCTTATACAAATTTTCCAACATGGAAATTCACGGCTCATTCTTCGTTCCAAAAATTGTTTCCAAACTCAAGTAAAAATTCTGAAAGTCAACAATAATTGTTCATTTTCATTGCCTTACTTGTCGCCTTTAAAAATCTTACATCAAACAGGAAATTTTCTTCAACTCGACGCTGGGCATATTTATAAAATTGTGCTAAAAGCGAGGATTCACGACGCTTCATGAGGGATTTTAAAGACAAATTTCGCTTTTATACGATACTGTATTTTTTTCTTAATCCTAAGCTCTCATTCATTCTTTGCATAGCAATAAAAACGGGTATTGGTTAATAACAATTGCAAATCGCACACAATTGACTTCAATGACGATGATGATTTCATGATTGTTTTTTCTTCAGTATTTTTCTATCGCTTTGAGCGTAACTTGAAATATACCATAATTTGCCAGTGAACCAGTGAGCTCGCAGCGTGCGTGAAAATCAAACTCTCGCAGCGTATTCATTATTTCGCCTCTTTTCGAACACGCCGCGAACTCGCAGACACTCGCCACGACTCACAGAGTACTTCCAAATCGTTGATAATTATTAATATATAATTCAGGAAAATATAGAATTTAATTCATTATTTACAGTAAAAAGTAATCACAATGAAGCTGTGAAACGATTATCTAATTAAAAAAAAATTTCCCCCGGGTAGGATTCGATCCCGTGTTCTGCGGAGTTGAACGCTAATAAGTATCATGTGTATTAACATGAGACATGCACTTTATTTAAGCATTCTACACAAAACTTGAAACATGAGAAAAAAAACCAGCAGCCATCTGGTGAGCGCTTGGGGAAAGCGCGCGAATTTTCAAAATTTGAATGACCTTATATTCGAATTTTGAAAATTCGCGCGCTCTCCCAAAGCGCTCACCAGATGGCTGCTGGTTTTTTTTTCTCATGTTTCAAGTTTTGTGTAGAATGCTTAAATCAAGTGCATGTCTCGTTTTCATGAATATGATACTTTATGGGGTTAAACTCCGCAGGATACAGGATCTGTTTTCATTCGAATGAATTTTTTTTTATTAAATAATCGTTTCACAGCTTCATAGTGATTACTTTTTACTGTAAATAATGAATTAAATTCTCACTTTCCTAAAATATATATTAATAAATATCAAAGACTGGAAGTACTCTGAGAGCTTGTGGCAAGTAGACTGCGAGCTCGCGGGCGTGTTCGAAAAGGGGCGGAAACAATGAAAACGCTGCAAGCTCGCAGCGAGTTTGATTTTCACGCTCACCGCGAGCACGCTGCGAGCTCACAGGTTCGTTGGGTTATTATGAATGTAACATTACGTAATCACTTTTTCGTAAATTACTCTAAGTTTTGGTTTACAAAATTTTAATACTAATAAATAATTTATTAATAGTGACAATAATCAAAATTGAGAACGTGTTCAATAAAATTTACCTTCATAAATGTGCGTTGTTTGAATTGATAGAACTTGAGAAAAACTTCTAAAATGACTCTTCGTTTATTGAAAACTATGAATTCCTGCTAATAAATTTTGGATTTTCGTAGAGTCGTTTTCAGAAGTTTCTTCAAATCTCTTATGACGAATGTATTCAATATCAGCTCAGACATTTTTCGCTTTTTTATCATTTTTTTTTGCTTTTTAAGTACCTGTAGCAAAAGGTTCGAAGTAAGTGTATCGAACTACCAGAACTATCAACAAGCCTCTGTTTTTCTGCCCCAAAGTTCCCTGAACTTTTAATAAACTTGAGTATTTTTTTTATCAAACGTGCTACAAATATAATAACAAATACAAGATAAGAACATTTTTTCATAAGACTGATATGTTTTTCAGTAATACAATCATGCTTTTGTCCCATCAACAATTGACTAATTGTAAGCAAAATTTACGTGCAAGCACTCAATATTATCAATTATGAACTTCGATCATAAAAGACAGAAAAGAGGCGAAAAAAACTTTAAAAAATACATCAGATAAAAAATTCTGTCATGTCTTTTTCATTGTTGAATATTTATTGACCTAACAAAATACTAGAAATAAGTTTGACTTTTTTATACAAATTTTTATTCACCTCGAGTTTGAAATTTAATAAAAAGATTTCATAATCAGAGTGCTCAATTATGAATTATTCATTAAAAGATTTATTAATCTTTTATTGTCAATTTGCAACTAGGAAGATAATTGTTGCCAAGCATTGAAATAGATTCCAGCAGTTGGAAGCTATTTTTTGTAACTAATTTTAACTGTAACTGTACAGAAGGATTTTGTGGATAAATCTTTTAATAGCACGTATATCACAAACGAGTTGATGGTTATTGCTGAAACTGACTAGAATGATTCAATAATTATTCAACTAAATGGTAGGCTGAATAAATAATTGACGCCGAAAAATTATGGTTTGCTTGAAAAAGTCACCTGATTCACACTTAAAGCACTATTATTTAGTCAAAGAGAGCATGGAAAACTTTAAAAAATGAATTCCAAGTTGGGTGATCAGATTTTTGGCAGGGGCGTAGGCAAAGGTGGTTTTTTCCCCGAAATTTATAATTATTCGAAGTAAAAGAAATAAAAAATATATAAAAATGTAGGTACTGACTCAAGTATGCCGATTTTGAACTTGATAATTTCATCAGTTTCAAGAATAAACAATTTTTTAATTTTTTGTAGAAAAGTCGGAATTCGAGTATATAGAAAGCAAAAAGTTGTTCTCAAAGTTTTAATAGAATAGTATAATTCCAATTTTTTTACTAAATTTTGAACTCGAAAACTCAAAAAGTTTTTAAAATAAATGAATTTTGCATTCAACTTTGCCAATTGCTTGTGGAACATAATTTCACTGAGCAAAAAATTTTTCTGTTAATTCTGTATAATCCCAATTTTTTTTTTTATAATTTCAACGTAAAATACTTCATCATTTCTAATTTATAGGATGAAATAACTTGGAACTTCACATTTTGAAAATTTTGAATGTAAGAAATGTAAAATAATAAGATAAGAGAAATAGCCATATCATAAAAGGTTTTAAATAATCGAAAAATTCCACACTTTACAGTTTACTTCTGAACATTTTATGCCTACACCTCCGTTTCTGAATAAAATGATGCGGACGAAATTTTTATATTTACTGCACCCAACACAAATTTAACTCGAATAACCTACAATTTACAGTAGAATTCTACTGACTTGTTTTTATCCATAATTTTTATAAAACATAATATCAATTCGACTAAAGTCTGAGAATGTAAAAAAATTGATGAGTATTGGATTTTTTCAATTAATTTCCCATCGTTATGCGCACTTAAACAAATAACTGAAATTTCAAAAAGATCGCACAAATCGGTGATTTGGAATATTTTCATCAGTTTTAAATATAATATTAAAATTTTTTAATTTCGAAATTGGCTCATTGGACGCGATATATTTTGGACGATCTTATTTAATATTTTCTTTTTTCAATTTTCCGTGTTGATTCAAAAACTCTTCAAATTTAGAAAATATTACATATTTTCCACAAAATTATTGGTATTGAACAAAATTCGTACATGTGGAAAGCTGAGAGAATGAAAAAATAAACGTGAAATAGAAATAGATTAAAAAAAAGATTATGGTTTCAAATCAACATGAGATTACGATTTAAAAAAAAATTTTCAAAATCCCATAGACACACTCTGATTTTCGTAAACAATATTAAAGAATCTCAAGAAGTTCAATTTTAAAATTCAATTACGTGTTTAATTATTGAAACACATTTTTTTCTTTTTTTGTGTATCATTCTGGCTAGAAAAAAACTTGAGTCGAGAGTAAAAAAAGTCAAAATTCAAAATACTTGTGACACAGTCGATCCTCATTTCGAAAAAAATCAAAAATCAATAATTAATAAATATTCTCTTTATACTTTTGTGTAAGCCCATTCTTTAAAATTTAGTTAATTGTTAATATGTAGAGATCAAAGTACCAAAGCGAGGTATATTTTAACAAGGGGCGAACCAGCTTCCATTTCGATTTTCTAATTTTCGAGAAGACATCGTTTGGTGCATACGATTCTGAATTTTTAAAGTAAAATTATTTTTCTAAAACAACTGACAGTATTCGCAGCGGCATGACTGAAATTCAGCGCAGGTTTTTTCTTATTCCTTTGTTTTGCCAGAAATTGAAGAATTTCAGGGACTTTTTTTCTTCATGGGCTTCTTTATACGAGGTAACGTAGCGTAGCTGGAAATCTGGAAAAAAATAAATCACAAATTAGAAATTTAAACGAATTTAGTATAATTTCATTAAATTATTCTAACAAATTTTTAGTGGCAATGCAAGTGGATGATGACATTAGTTTTTTTTTGTAGCTCAATTGAATCAAATATAAAATTTTTCTGTACATGTGTATAGAGTTTCTAGTTTTATTGAATAATTCAACGAATTTCACGGAATTCTGTCAAGTTTGTCTTCTAAACCAGTTTTATCGTATTTTCGAATAATTTTACGATAAATATGCATTTTTGCTGTTTTTTACCTTTTTTTGTTAGTACTCCATTGAACTTTTTTTGGTTTAATTTCTTGAAATTTATTTACTACAATGATTCTTTTCTGAAGTTTAGAATTTTTTCAAGCAGAGAACTTGGAGAGAACTCAAAATATTGACATTAATTTTAAAACAAATTTTCACATCTGTTTGTGTGGTTTTAAGCGCAGGAAAAATTTTGATAAAAAAAACAGACCTTGGTTCAAAAAATACAAGCTATTAGTGTTAAAGTCACGAAATAAAGATTTTTTCATATCTTTTTGAAGGATTTTAAACAATAAATATTTTTCTGTAACTATTACATATGACCTTTTTTTTACAATAATCTATAGATATTGTGATTCAATATAATATTAATAATGTAAAAAAAATATATTTCGTTATATTTTTTGCTCATTTTATGTGTTCAAATTTTTACAGTTGTAATCTGATTTTAGGAAAATTTTAAACAACTTGTAAAATGGATGAAAGAAAATTTGCAGTAGAATTATTGAGAAAAAAAAATATAAAAATACTTTTTCGATGGTTCATATTCTCCACAGTTGAAACAAAGTTTTTTTGGCATCGAAGAATTTCGGAATATTGTTAAATTATAAATAATCGAAAAGTATGTTTAGTTCTTTTTGCAAAATGTTCGAGATACCAAGAAATTTCGAATTGCATGAAATTATCAAAATCAAATGATAAAGTAAATTAACAAAAATTATTAGGTACTTGGATAAATTTGGAACTAAAAATCTGCACCCATTTGAAAAAATTAAAAACTCTTGCTTGGAAAAATTATTAATCAAGCCAGTTGAATTGTTATTATTTTATAATAACCTTATTCTAAATTTTCCAAAAAAATTATTGCTCAAGTTTAACAATAAATATTTTTTTTCTTCAATAATCAAATATCCGAGTAAAATTTTCATAAAATAACTTGCCTGATATTCAACTCAATCAGGGGCGTAGGCAGAACAAATTTTCGGGAAAAGTTTTCCTGAAAAATATTTTTCGTTCGAGATTTCATAATTTTGAATCTTTGACAATAAGGTTACAAGAGAGCGATTTCGAAATATTTTCCATTTCGGAATTTAAAAATTGTACAACATTTGGAATCCAGAGATGCACATTTTTCATGTTCGTAAATAATGGAATTCGATTTTTGTCATTTTCAATTTGTAACTGAGGTTTAATTGTTTTTATTACTGATAGTTTTTGTATTTACACCACTTTAAGGATTATCTCATATTAAGTAATATGGGTTTCTATATAGCTTCCTGAAATTCGATACTCTAGGAATCAAACTTCTAAAAAATTTATATATTTAAATTGATTTTTGAGCAAATTTTAACGTAATACATAAAAAGTATAATCATAAATTTATATTATTTTCTGATGCTATGTTATTTATCAAATTATGTAGTATTTTCTGTTATTTTCATATATTTATGATATTCTTATGGATCGCTGCATAGATTTTAAGAAATCGATGCAATAATATTGAAACTGATCAACGATTTTGAAAATTTGAATTGATTTTTCTGACAACGGTTTCTTTTATAAAAGTTTTTAATACTTTTTACAATATATTTTTAGTACGTCTACAATTTCAAGTATGTTTAATTATATGAATTGTATAAACTGAATTGGATCTATTTTTATTGTTTTCCATATGAATTTCTAGAATAATTTCTAGAATTGTAGATATATAATTTTTGTATTATATTGATAAATATGCTCCAGGACAGAAAGTATTGTATAAATTTTTAAGAAAATTATGTATGCATAATTTTTACGTATTGAAAGATTTTTAATAAACTAGGAAACTAGTAAACTAATGAAATGGTAAAATAGTAAAAAAATGGAAATGTCAAATAGTAGACTAGCAAACTCGTTAACAAGTAAATAAGTAAGCTAGTTAACTAGTAACTAGTGAACGAATAAATTATTAAGCTAGTAAACTAGTCAACTTATTTTGCACATTTTTTTTGGCATTCTACATATAATATACGAAACCCTGGAGAATTTCTAGGTATTTTTATCATTTTTATAGAATACTTATACATTTTTGTTGATTGTTACAGAGATTTAAAAAACTCGATGCTCTGCAATGCGAATTTCGATCTATCATCAGTAATTTCAAGAATTAATAATAAAGTCACATTCATATAGATTTTTCATGTTTTACATCTTTATTCTTTTTTCATATTTTTGGAATATTCAAAAGATTTGGTTACGTTTTCCAGAATTTTAATAGACTTATAGTACATTCATAACTTGATGCTCTAGAATCCCAAAATTCATAAATCGTAGAGGCATATGTCGAGATTTTTTATAAAACAGTTATTTCATAGAATTGAATTAATATAATTATTTTCTTTGAGTTTGTATGAATCGAAAAATTTCCAACACTTTCCTATAGATTTTTTTACAAATTTCTAGAATTCGATGATCTAAGATTCTAAATTTTCAGCATTTTCGTAATTTTTATCTTTCTCGATTATTCACTAGGTTGCATTTCTGATTCATATTTTCTACATAATTCTACGTTTTGATAATTTTTCCTCTATTATTAAATACATGCTGCTAACGTTTTCATGCATTTATTTGTAACTTATATTTTTATCGTTTATCGATGTAAGTTTTTTCAATTTTACATGAATTATCGATTAATTTTATCAGAATTTTGGGAGGGGTTTGAACCCCCAAAACTCCCCTCTGCCTACGCGCCTGATCTCAATTATAATTCTATGAGTGAAACACATGGAAGTAAAAATTTGCACATACTTGTAAATGAATCAAAAGCTCTCATTTCAAAAAATAGTTAGTTAAGCCCACTAAATTATTGTTATTTTATAATAATCTCAATCAAAATCCCTTAAAAATGTTTATTACATAAGTTTAAGAATATATATTTCCATTTTTCAATATTATCCAAATTTCTGAATGAAATTTTTAAAATAAATTGCAAAATATTATATACTCAAACATAAATTCATCACTCAAACACGTACCAGCACACAATTTTATCATCCATCCAAACAAAAATCATTAAACAAAACACATGAATTATTATTCATTAGTCAGGGGGCACCCAGGGAAAAACACCATACGTTTTCTTTCCAAAAACACATAAATTTCCCACCCGGAAAATTCGTGTTTTCCACCACTCAACGCAACTCAATCATCTCCAGGATCAATCATCTTCGAGCCCCTCGTTGGCGAATGCGACAACTGCCTTATCAAAATTTTCTCTCTCCTCCTTTCCTCCCGACTTTCCCCTGAATTTCCGAAACTCTCCTCCAAATTTTCCCCACTTCCTTCCTCGAAATCCTTGGAAATCAACGGACAATTATCAATGCTATCAGATCGAAGATTCACGTAACTCCCAGATTTTCCATCAGCACTCGCAGCTTTCAACAAAATATTTTCCACGTCCATTTCCCGATTTTCCCTGACTTTCCCCGTAAAACTCGGAGACCTCGAACGCCGTTCGTTACCCTCAGAATCTCGATGAAAATTGTGGAAAATGTTCTTGGGCAGGGTCAACAATTTCGAAAAACCATCCTTGGTCTTGGAAGATAAATTCCCTTTTTTCTCGTTTTTCTCGTCACTCACTTTCGTGATGGTCGTTAAAGTTCCACTTTTTATGACCAACGTGGCTTTAACTGTTTTTCCTGCGTCTTCGGACATTTCCACTTTTGGTACTTTTGGCGCTGGTTTTTTGTGGTACTTCCCAGCCCGGGCAAAATGCGATTCGTCGAGTTTTTCCTGGGACGAAATGATCCCTGAAACAGCTTTATTTGCATTGTTCAGGAGCTTTTTAAGCTCGTCGAGCTTTTCCTGGGGGATTTCTTCAGGATCTGGATTTACGATAGGGACATTTTCGGTCAAAGTTGAACTGTCGCTGGAGTCCGTTGCGGAGTACAAAGATTCGGAGCTCGAGGATCGAGATTTATCTTCGATTTCCAGAGGGCTGCTGAAAATCGGGTTTGGAAATTCGAAATGATCGTCGATTGACTTTCGTTGCGAGAGAAATGACATGATTTCGAGGGCTTCGTCGGTGGTGAGAAATGCCAAGGGGTTCATCGATGACGTGTTGATCGTCGTTGGAAGGACGTATTTTTCGTACTTTTCGTACATCTCATTTTCCTTCAAAAGGTCAGGAATTGCTTCAATATGAGCTTTTCAGTTTTTCTTTCATGGTTTTTCGGATTGCATTTTTTACGCTTGAAATAGGTGCATATGCAGGAAAAATATCTTGGAATAATCAAGAATTTTGAATACGTAATTGAATGCTGATTTTTAAAAATATATACTGACAGTGAGTCACAATACATGGTTATTCTTCAATGGATGACATAATATGAAAAAATTCCGGGAATTATAAAGTGTACCATTATTTATAATAATCATAATTAGTTAGGATGATACTTAATTTATAATTATACTTATCAGTGGTAATAGTTATCAAAAACCATTATAAGTAACCAAATCATTAAATTTTATTATTATTTATGTAATCATTATATTCATTAATTACTTTGATAGATATTTTCAATTTCTTTATTAATGTATCATTATTTATTATTAAGGAACTTTTTATACAGTAAATTTATTGATATTGGTAGACAACAATCAGGTATTATTTTATTAGTATAATTATTGGTTAAACATAATGATTCATTATTGAAGAATGGTATGATAAATTAATCATTATTTCGATTGATAATTATGTATTGTTTTCCTTTATTAAATCATAATTATAATTATCAACTAATATCGTTATCAGTAATATATTAAATTATAACAAATAAAACATCAATTATAATGTAAATATATAATCAATCATATAAATATAACACAATCGATTATAAACATCAAATCATCAATTATATTAATCAATTATAACAGATTAAACAATTACAAGGAAAAAGTTGATCATAATAATAAACATCGATTGAAGTGTAATAAATCATAATATAAAATAATACTTGTATGTACTTGAAATAATAATACGTATAAAATTATATAATGTTTATTGCAATGATTATAATTTTAGCATCATTTATAAATTAAATAGTACAATAATTATGATTTCATGAATGAATATAATTGATTAATAAAATGTATTTATGATATATCATTATGTATAATAACTATTTATGTATATGTATTATGTTTCAAAAATTACTTATAATATTTAATATCCATGAATTATAAACCATCAATTATAATATAAATATAACAATTATGTGTCAAAATATAACATAATCAGTTTCAACATCAAATTATCTATCAACCAATTATAACAGATTATTTAACTATGGCAAATAAGTTTAACATAGTAAAAATCTTCGATCAGAATCTTAAAACTTGTAATATTAAGAGTATTATCAATAACATAATAATTACAACCCAAAAGAATTAGTTATATACTTTTTTCATGTATGACGATTTGTTTTCTATTACAACAAAATAAATCTATCTATATGAATTAAAATTGTAATAATATATTTTACGGTTTCTGATGATTTATACATGCACACATATTATATTTGATATATATAATTAGATAATTTTCTTAAAGTATAATTGATAAAGATTATCATACAAGCTACTAATTTCCATTTATATATCACTGAAAAATGTATATATTATACTTTGTAATATATACTTCATAATGAAATAATAATATATATAATTCATAATTATTCATAATCAGGTATTAATTAAAAATCAATTCTAAGAAATAACCAATTCAGAAAAAAGATTGTGTTGAAATTCATAAATATTAGCAAACAAATAATAAGTAGCAATCATCAGTAATGATAATCATTATGATAATATAATAAATAATTATTGTTATGGTTATAATGACATTATCATTATTTTTTTGAAAAATAACAATGACAATAATTTGTACTGAGTTCTTTCCTCATTTAATATAAAATTCTTTAACATATTAGTTTTCAAAAACTGCTATTGTTGGTTCTGAATAATTTAATTACCCATGATAAATACTTAGTACAAAAATAATTGTAAAGCAATAAATAACGTATTAAAAATGTCGAAAATTGAATATGATTCTCTTCGTATACAGGAAACTTAACTTTTTGCTTTTACTGGAAAAAAATGGCAGCTGAAGTTTATCAAACGATTGTAAAAAAAGTTTAAAATAGGCTCTATTTATAGCTAGTCTCAAGAAACGTAAAATAACATGATCAAGCATTTCAAAAATTTCCACACTAAGAGAAAGGTTTATTTATTGTTAATTAATCTCATACTATTTGAATACGAGCAAATAAATATTATTTACAGTCAAGTAAGTAATTTGTTTGTCCTGTAACCTTTTCAAAAATCCGTATTGAAATCAAAGAATTAATGAACAATTACACCTACTATATAATAATTTTCTTGAAAATACCGAATAGGCAGCATATGAACTATAAATAAACCTTTTTATAAGTGCAGAAAATCGGGAAAAATCATTGCTAACAATGACTCATTTTTTTGTTTAATGAACTCTTCATTTCATATGCCAGTATCTATGATGAGAAGAATATTTCTTTCTTACTAAATAACTTTTTTCTCCTGAAATTCCACCCTCAATTCACCTCTAACTTCATACGAAGCTTTCATCGAACAATGAGAAAATTCCGATTTTCTCTCTGCCTTGTTTTCAATGCTACCTCTTGACAGCCCACCCTTGGAACTCGCCGGATATTTAAGTCGCGGATTCCGCAGTAAAAATGGTCATTTACCTCCGGCATTTTCTTTGTTGGCAAACGAGGTTGTTTCGCTCGGGTTTTAGCACCAACGCTTGCCGTCCTCGCGAGCGTTTCTCCCGGTGCGCTTATTATACGCTGCGCTGGCAAAGCCTCGCCGCTGCTGTACCCGCTGGAAATATCTTCCGAAGACTTGATATCCCTGCAAAACGTTGCGAAATTATTGTTCCTAAACATCATAGGCTTCAAATTACTCGCTGCGAAACAATTTTCCTTCATCATTTCATCCTCAGAAAGTCAAGGACTTTACCAAAGACAGTTTTTGGGGGTTGTTTTAATTTTACTAGTGAACATGAGAAATTTATTTTGTGGAAAACGTGTTTTTTGGAATAATTTTGGGTTGCTGAGTGAGGTAATGAGTGTCATTTATTTTTTTAAGGAAGATTTTTCGGAATATTAGAAAAAAAACGTGTTTTTTGGCCATTTTTGCGGTTATTGGTGGGTCATTATTTTTAGAATCAGATTGGTCGTCACTGACCAAATCACCGATTTCTCTCAAATTTTTTGAACTGTCATGTAAACTAGTTTTAAAACATATTATAACATATTTAGATTTTAGATTAGGCTGTCAAATTTAGGGTAACCTCACTTTTGTCGAAAACTTTTTTTAAATCCTTATTTCTCATCAGAAAATCTATTGATTTCAATCATTTTTGTATGAAAACGCTCGAAATCGTACGAAATTTATGAATAATGTATTGAAAATATTTCTTGTAGCGTTGTTGAATTGTTATTAGGGTAAATGAAAAAAAGTGTAAAAAAATTTGAGTAAATAGTTTTCATATTGCATCATTTTTTTTTTTCATTGATTGGTAAAGGTATGAACTACATTCTGTGAAAACCGTTACATGACAAAAAGGTTTCGTTCGTAAGTGAGAATTTTTTTCCAATTTTCCAGCCTGTCGTTAGCAAGTGATTATGAAATTTCAATATATATCCACTTTTCTTGATCTTAAGACACTGTAATTTGTTCCATTTAATGATGATATATATTCTGAACGAAAATAATAAACAAAAATATCCTAAATGGATGTTCAACGACTCGAAATACAACTTAAAATCAAGCTTTCGCGCGGATCGCTAGATTGCTGAAATATTAATAATCACACATAATTTTATAAGAATACTTCCGTTTCCATTTCTCTGAAACATTTTTAACATTTTTATCTTTATGTAGAATTCTGAAGGTAAGTCTATTATCTATAGGAAAAATGTTCAAATGTGAAATTATGCGATAACCTCATCTTTTTTTTCGTCCAATATTTTAAATTTTCTCAAAAATTTCCTTGCATTTTGAAGCCAAATAAATACATATAAAAATTATATTTCATGTTTGAGAAACGTTCATTTTATTCCAAACTAAATAAATTATTCAACATGTTCAACGTGCTCACGTTTCAATATTTTTTCTGTAAACAAAGATGCTTTTCGTCATTATACTGTTTTGTTTAAATATGAATACATCGAATTACTTTATAAAAGAATAAAAGATTTCAATTTTTGCAATGTTATTTAGGAAATTTCTTGGATTTTAGTATTTATAACGTGTGAAATCATAAAGTATAATATCTGATGGGTGAACATTAATCAGTTTCTCGAATATCTTCGAGTTTAAAATGCATTTTATGAATTTACTTGAATTTACTTTAAAAATGAAGTTAGGAAATTTTCATGAAAAATATACTTTATTATCGAATGGGACATACTCCAATGACTTAAGATGAAGAAAAGTGAAAATATATTGAATTTTCATAATCACTTATAAAATAACAGGCTGGAAAATCGGAAAAAAATTTTCACTCACGAACGAAACGTTTTGGCATGTAACAGTTTTTACAGGATGTATTTTATACCTTAACCAATTAATTAAATAAAAAACAGGATGAAAAAAATGATGCAATATGAAAACTATTTACTCAAATTTTTTTACATTTTTTTCATTTACACTAATAATAATTCAACAACGCTACAAGGAATATTTTCAATACGTTATTCATAAATTTTGTACGATTTCGAGCGTTTTCATACAAAAATGATTGAAATCAATAGATTTTCTGACGAGAAATAAGGATTTAAAAAAAGTTTTCGACAAAAGTGAGGTCACTGAATTTGACAGCCTAATCTAAAATCTGAATTTCTCGCCAAAAACCAATTTCCAGCCCAAAATAAAAAACACGTATGTTTGAAAACTAGTTTACGTGAATATTGAGAAAATATGAGAGAAATCGGTGATTTGGTCAGTGACGACCAAACTAATTCTAAAAATAATGACTTCAGCAGAAATATCAAAAATGACCGATTTTGTCGACATGAAATTTATAATGTTTGAAAGGTGTACTTGTAAGCTTCACGATGATATATTGTTTTTGGCAATCGGAATAGTAGTTTTTGAGTTACAGGCATCCAAAGTTGATAAGTTCATTTATTAAGCTTTTTTGAAAACTGCTCATGCCTAAATTCGACTTTCAACGCCTGTAATTCGTGAACTACTATTTCTATTTATAAAAACCGCATATCGCTGTAAAATTCATCAGTATACCTTTTAAAAGATATATTTTTCATTTGAATAGAATCGATCGTTCCTGCTATTTCTGGAATTAACTAAAAAAAAGTTGAAAAAGATGTTTTTAGTTAATATTTTGAAAACGCTTTTTTGGAAAGATAAATGATAGATATGTTTGTACTCTGCGACTCTAAATTAGTTTTAAAAACTTTTTTGTTCGTCAAGGA
Source organism: Platygaster robiniae (assembly GCA_028476575.1). Classification (NCBI taxonomy): domain Eukaryota; kingdom Metazoa; phylum Arthropoda; class Insecta; order Hymenoptera; family Platygastridae; genus Platygaster; species Platygaster robiniae. The sequence continues at coordinate 3,737,344 of CM052022.1, forward strand.
TCGTCAAGTATCGGTATATTTACTGTTAACATATGAAACAGTTGTATATGAACAACATCAGTCAAATATCAGTATAATAACTGTTACTATATAGAAAACAGTTGCATCAAATATAGACAGCTTATTTGCTATTATTGTTGAATTTGAAGCTAACATTGATTTCTTAAGCCATTCAAGTTTAACACATATTTGATCTTGATGCACGTAAAGTTGGTTCAAGTACCTTCAGTCAAATATATGGTATATTAGTCGCCAATACTGCAGAATCCAAAGAAATTAGTATGAAACATACGCTATCTTTATAACTAAGATATATATTAATAGCTGATAAATATTTGAGAAAACGACGCAACTATACGCGTATATTTGTATTGAACTCACTGTTTTTTCAGTGTATAGAGCTGGAAAATAGTAAAATCTGAAATAATTTTCCATGACTTACTTTTATATTTCTTCATTGTTTGCAAAAAACAAATTTTTGACATGATTTTTGTACAAAACATTGTTTACATTTTCTCCAAATCATCTAGTTTCAAACTAATATAAATCTTCATTTTCCCATACTCATACTCGTGAAAAAATTGTGCGATTCCTTCTTGCTCCAAAAATAATTTGTTCATCTTTTTCCATTGTCAACTTATTAAACATTTAAAATTTTTTCCATAACACGTTGGAACGGATATATGTATATATGTCCTGATGGTGGTCTTCAATGGAATTATATACAGTCGATATGATAGGGAATTTTAGTATCGAGTGGAGAATGTTGGATCGATTTGGGCCGGGTCGATGAGTATCGATTCTTGTTCCCCTTCTTCTTCTTCTTCTTCATCTCTGAAAATTAGGCGTCTCCGACCGCCATTATTGCATTTGTTCACTTTGGCATGATTGTACGTCATGAAAGTGCCACAATAAAAAATCTCTATATTATCGCTGTTGAGTGCGGAAATCTTGATTAAAAAGGTGAGAATTTACTTTTAATTCGTTTTTTGTCGTGGATTAGTGAATTTTTTGGTAATAAATTAGGGTCGTTTCATCCAGAAAAGAATTTCCGCGATTTGTAATAAGGGATAAGGACGAGTCGAAGAGGGCGAGATTTCGGGAGGTTGCACGAGGATTTTGCTTGTTGCTGTTTTATGAGTGATCGGCATTTCCATTTTCGACGATGTTTTGGAGCTATTCCTAGGAGGATTTGGATTTTTTCTTGGGTGGTCGAGAGGAAGTCGTGCTTCTGGGATAACTCCGGACAAGGGATCCTCGTCATAAACCCTGATAAGCTAAGAATTTCATTTGAAATGATGTTCATGATTGGGTTGACAATGTTTATGATTGGTTTACAATGTTTATGATTTATTTTTGTTAGTTAAAATTGGCTATGATAAAAAGTCAATCAAGTAACGGAGAATTCATTTAAACCGATAATCTAAAAAAGTATAAAAAAAACAAAGAGGAGATAAAAAGTGTAATTGTCATAATTCTGCAAAATGTTATAACGTACAGTTGATTTTGAACCCATCAACTTCATTTCATCGCGAGTGTCATCACAACAAAAAAGTACGTAAAAAAACTCAAAACTTACTCAAAACTAACTACAGGTTCTTTGGGACTTTGCTGTCGTACTTGAACGTCGAGCTCGGAGAAATACATTTCTACCCTATTGCTACTGGATTGAGTGCGTCGTGGGCTGTACCCTCTACGCCCTCCCCTCTCTCTTCGACGAGGAATAACTGCGAAATAGGTGCGAATAAGAAAAAAAACCTAAAAATAATATTTTTTACTTGTAAGACAGTTATATACACGTCTCTGGTAACTAAATAATAAAAAAAACACCCTCGAAACAGCCAGACAAATCGAAGCCTCTAGCGTAAATGCAATCGATAGAGCCAAAGGAATTCAATAATCAAGTGCGTGAAATGTTGATAAGTACCTTCCATATCAGTCTCGTCAAGCGATTCGGACGTATTTCTATTTTCGTCTTCCTTTTCACCTGTCAAATCACTCAGACTATAACTCTTCTTGAGCTGCTGCACCAACCCTCCGCCACCCTGAAAATGTCACTCCATATAACCCCGATCCTCAATATTCAACATTTTTTTTCTCCATTTTTTTGTTTGTCTCAATAAATAATAACTGAAAAGAAATCTTACCAACGAAAAACGGTTAATTGCAGAACCAACTCTTTTGGAATAATTGTTCGATCGTTGAAGTTGGGTGGAAAAATCGAGGATTCAAGAATTCTAAAGTCTAAAAGTCTAAAGTCTGAAATGTATATTTTTGGACATTGAAGCATTGAATTTGACATTCCAAAAGTTTGAGATATTTTCTGCACTTCATAAAGTAATTGCAATTTTCTAAAAAAATCATCATGTGCATCAAGCATTTCTTGTAAGAATAAAATAAAAGTGTCATTAATCAGGCCTATGATGCTCTGTTATTCGAGTACTATAAAACATGAAGCAAGTGCCAGACGAAGATTAATATCGATCAATGAATCCTAGAACACAACTAAACCAAGAAAATCAGAAATGAAGAAAAAAGTTAAATGGTTTGTTAAAGCCGATGAAAATAAAAAAGGCGAAGAAAATTAATAATATGCGTTTATTATAGAGGATTAAATAATAATGGATCTTTGGGATCAGGTATAAAATTCTTATCGACTAGTGAAAACGCGCGATTCACAATATTTCACGTGTCATAAATATTTCTCGACAATAATTTATAATCTTTCGAGGTCCTACACTAGGAGGTAAAGTCGAGGAAAAAAGGTATGCTCCATAGGGAAATATGTTAAACTGTCTTTTGGAGCAAAAAATGCAATTATACCCAAATTGAACCACATTTGATCACATTGACAAACACTGTTTAAAAATTTCGTTCATCGCTGTAAAACTACTGTAAAAATTTTTTCTGTAAAAGTATTGAATAAATTTAGCCGATGTTACTATTCTCTTCTTTATAATTTTTTTATAACTATATGAGGCACTTTCGGTGGCGGGAAATATGGGTACACAGTCACGCGATTTACAAAATTCATCACAAGAAAGATACACTCATTGTCAGTAAAAGTTTCGAAAAAATAGGAAAAATCCCATCAAACGACGACGCTTTGAGCGTGAAAAATCGAAAACTCCGAGGAATCACAAACTTATATCTATGCATTTCGCCACTAGCCTCAGTCTTTTTGATCACGTCGTTGCAAAAACCACGAAATCGAAGAGTGACAGGAATTTCAAAAAAAAATTATTTATAATTGTAGTAAGGTCTCAACAAATAAATGAGTATTCTTTTAATTTTCTGGGAGAGATCGTTGTAAAATCGGGAAAGAAATCCAAGAACTTGGAAATATTTCGAAAATCTGCGAACCTGAAAAATTTCAAGTAATTCGCACTGAAAGAAAAAAAATTTTTTTATAATGTGATGTAGAGGCTTAGACAGACTAATTTTTTTTTTTAAATATTACATTTTTTTTAGAATTTTGATATTTTCAATTCTCAACTATCTGGTTTCAAAAGCAAAATACTTCAATCATGAAATTCGGTTTAAATGATTTCTAAAACACTGGTTTATAGAGGGTTATGGTTTTTGAGTTATTGGAATTTAAAAGTCACGAATTTTGATTACCTTTTACAATTTTCATCAAACTCATTCAATTGGTACATTCGAAAAGTTGAATTCGGCAAATTCAAAAATATAGGTAATTTTATTTTATTTATTAATAAAGTTTTTCTAATTTCTTACTTAATTCTTTCTTTACTGAAAATTTGTTTTATGTACAGAGTTAATAATATTATTTGTTTTTGAGTAGTAAAAATTTTGGCAAATATAATTAAACTGTTTGAATAATTCTGTATATCTTACTTCGAGGATTTTCAAAATGTGAAGTTCAAGGTTTTTATGTCCAGGTATTAGATATATTTAATTATGATTTAAAAAAAACACTACATTTCGAAAATAATGATTGACCAGTATTTTAATAATTGAAAGAATAATATTTCGTTTTCTTGAAATTCAAATTTCTACTTCTCCATAAAAAATCGCAATATCAAAGTAGAGTTTATCTTCGTATTTAAATTTCAAATAATCTACTAATTGATTCAATAAGAATTTTTCAATAAAAAGTTTATTTTGTTATAAATACAATAATAACAATTGATCATTATACTTTACAAAAAATTAATTTCTTTTTCTCGGTGATTGTTAATCTCTTGAATTTCTTGTCTTCTAAGAATTTGATTTTAGGTAATTTTGCCTGTCGTAAAAATAAATCAAGAAAAGTGTATTTCCAAAACTATTGTATTTTCTCGTTTTAAGTGCAGTCTTTAAGATTTCAATCTTCAAATATTGTTTTATTTTCTTGATATTATCATCATTTATGACGATTTTCAAAATGGACTTATTTAAAAGTCCTGAATTTTGATTAACTTTTACAATTTTCATCAAACTCATTCAATTGCTGCATTCTAAATGATGAATTCTACAAATTCCAAAATATAGGAAATTTTATTTTATTTATTAATGAAGTTTTTCTTATTTCTTATTTAATTCTTCCTTTACTAAAAAATTATAACACATGAGTACTTTATACTGAAAAGTTATTTGATGTACAGAGTTATTAATATTATTTGTTTTTGAGTAGTCAAAATTTTGGGAAAAGAAGTTTAACTGTTTAAATACGAATTTTTAATTTTTCGAATAATTTTGTATTTCTCACTTCGAGGATTTTCAAAATGTGAAGTTCAAAGTTTTTATGTCCAGGTAATGAGATATATTTTATTATGATTTTTAGAGAACACTACATTTCAAAAATAATGATTGACCAGTATTTTAATAATTAAAAGAATAACATTTCGTTTTCTTGGAATTTAAATTTCTACTTTTCCATAAAAATCGCAATATAGAAGTAGAGTTTATCTTCGTATTTATATTTCGAATAATCAACTAATCAATTCAATAAAAACTATGCAATAGAAAGTTCATTTTGTTATAAATACAATATTAATAATTGATAATTGTAATACTTTACAAAAAATTAATCTCTTGAATTTATCGTGTATATACCGAGAATTTGATCTTGGGTAATTTTGTCTGTCGTAAAAATAAATCAAGAAAAATGTATTTCCAAAATTATTGAATTTTCCCGTTGTGAGTGCAAAGTCTTCAAGATTTCAATTTTAATTCTTTGCTTAATTTTCTTTAAATTATCATTATTTTTGCTGATTTTCAAAAGGGACTTCACCCTCGACACCCCCTTCTGCCTATACCCTTAATGTGATGTCTGGGAAGCTGAAAACATTTTTTTCAACCAATACGTATCACAAGAAATTCTTCAGCAAAAATCGAAACAAAATCTCAGAGAATTTCCAACAATAATTCGAATCCTACTGTCAAATTCTCCTTCAATCCAAAATAAATATTCAAAATCATCAACGTACTCAACCAGTAAAAAATCAATTTACAAAATAAATACTACACCGCGGCCTAAATTACTCTAAAAAACTTTTTTTTCCAAGGTACTCCCAATTTTCAAAAAAACAACCTTCAAACTTCACCCCCAGAAAATTTCATCATTCCTGTCACTCTTTCTATCGCCTCTCCGAACCATAAAAAAACTCTTAATCGTCAAACCCATCATCACTAAACTCGCACTCCTGCTTGATTTGCTGCCTGGTTTTCACCCCCGAATTTTTCGATCCCTTGGGACGCCCCCTTTTTTTCTTAGGGGGTTCTTCCTCGATGACATCGTCAAGATTCGTTTCATCCATGCCGACGTCCTTGACCTCGTGAATTTCGACCTCGAGGGGTTGAAAATCATCGGAGAAATCGTCATCGCTCAAATCCAGGGATCGAAAATCGGCTTCGTAATCAGTTCTGCAGGGCGTCCCCGAGTCTGTCTCCGTTCGTTGGGGCAAGCTAGAAATCGCCGGGTCCGGTTGACTGGCAGGAAGGACACTCGGGGAAAAGCTCGGGAGGTTCTTTTTTTTGGTTTTTCGTCGAAAATCCACGTTGGACACGTCGATGGTTGTTAGTGGGGGACGACGGTTAAATTTATTTATTTTTTTTCAGGGGTAGGTACATGAGTGAAGAAGGTGGCGAGGGAAAGGGAAGAATGCAAAAAAAAAGAAAAGAAACCAAACAAATTAGCATGATTGATAAGCATGGCGTACGTACAAAATATGGTATTAATTGCGGTTGAATGTGTACACTGGAACCTCGATAAGTGACGCAGGGTTTGTATTGCGAGACTTCTGGTTTTATGGAGGTTTGAATTTGAGTTTGATGGGAATATTTTTGTCTAGTTTTGAGATGTATTTTTTCATTAACTAATTCGGTTTTTTTCTTGTAATTCGTATTTTGTGTATTTCTTATTGAATTTTTATTTACTACAAAGTTTATAATATTTTCGAAAGAATATGCAATCTTAATTCAATATGAATATTACTGCATTTTCTCTTGTAAGTTTTTTGACCAAATGTATATATATTAAGCCAGGGGCAAAAATGCCTAACTTTATGAACTGTAGTTTTATCGACTTGTTTAAATTTTTACAACTCAAAAAATTCATAAAAATGTCTACAAATGTTGATTTTTAGTCTAAATTTTTTAAATTCAAAAGTTTTAAAGATTACACGCAGTTTCTGTAGTATTACAGCATTTATGAAAATTTCTACATGTAATCTACAAATTTTCTTAATTTTCCAGAATCATTGACAGTCCTCGGACTTTCAAATGTTTTCTGTTAAAAAAAATTCTTAACTCCACACGTAATTAACTTTTCAATTTTTCGCAATTTATGAAAATTGGCCAAAATCATGCAAAATTTTCCTTGATTTTAAAATACTTTATAAGTATTTTGAATTGAAAAAATTTTTATAATTCATATTTCGAAGAAATATAATGCGCACGATTCACAAAATTAATGAACATATTCTGAAATTCTACAAAAATTTTGATTTTGCCAGAATTATTGACAGTTTTGAAAATTCCCAATTTGTTATGATTTTTTGAGATTTTCAATATTTTTGACATCATACCAACTATCAAAAGCTTCAAAAATTTTACGAAAAGTTGTGTAACTCATGAAGATTTCTCGTGATTTTTCGAAACCCTTCGAAATTTCTTAGATTTTATTTAAAAAATTGAAAAGTAGTATTTGAAATCATATATAAGAACGAAAATTAGTACTAGTATTATATTAACCATTTAAACTATCATACATATTTTAAAGAAATATGCAAAAATGTATGACGATGAACACAAATACAAAGGTCATTAAAAATTTATTAAATTCTAACAAATGTCCGATTTTTTTTTCGAATTATTGACAACCCTAAGAATTTCAAATGTTTACTGTTATTCAAATTTTTTCAAAATTTTAAACGTAATGCAGACTATTTAAAATTTTCGGAATTTTATGAAAATTTCCCAACTTTTCAAGATTTTTTTTTTAGTTTTTGAATGCTTCCCAAGTACTGTAAATTTTCATAAAAAACTAAACATTTTTATGCATATTTCGTCGAAATGTGTATAATAATGAACAAAATTTTTTAAATGATCAATATTTTCTGAAATTATAAAAAACTGTCCATTTTTTATGATAAATAATTGACAGTTTTTAGAATATTCGATGATTTATAATTTTTTTCAAATTTTTCAAATTTCTAATAACATAAAACCAACTACTCAGCACTTTAAAATCTTACATGGTAAAATTCGTCGAACTTGTAAAATTTTTTGGTAATTTATTAATATTTTTCAAGTATTCCAAATTTTCGTTAAAAATATACAAAATATTATTAAGCATACTACTTTGAAGAAATATGATAAAAAACACAATTCATAAAATTATGAACATTTTCTGAAATTTTACAAAAATTTTGAATTTTCAAAATTTTTTGACATTATATCTACAATTTCCAATGTGTTCTGATTTTTAAAATTTACTAAATTTCAGTACAAACTACTCCAATTTTCTGAATTTTATAAACATTTGTCCTTCTCAGAAAGATACCTTTCGATTTTTAACTACTTTTCAAGTATTTCTAATTTATGTTAAAAATTTGAAAAACATTTTTGTGCATACTTAAAATAAAACATGAGTTTCTCAACACAATATTATACGAAATTAGAATTTTCTGAAATTTCTCGAATTTCGCGAATTTTTGAAAATGGTTAATAATTTCAAATTTTTTCGATTTTGTTATTTCAAAGTTATAACAAAGTTATAAAAAACTATTTAAAAACTGTCCAAATCAATAAGAATTTTTGAAATTTTGTAATGTTTTTCACTTTCCACAGTTTTTTCTTTGAAAATGTAAAAACATTACCATACGTATTTTGACAAAATAATTTAGTCATTCACTATCCACCCGGAAAAATCGCGTTCTGTCGCCCTTGCATTAAGCCATTATGATTTGGAATAAAAATTGAAAAATTTCAAAAAAAAAAAAAAAAAAAAAAAATGACAACATATTTTTTTTCCATCAAAAATAACGCGTACAATTTACACCATGTCATAACCAAATCACTTAGATAATTGATTATTTAGATAATTATTCAATGTTACCATAAAAAGTCTCGATAACCAATCAAATGCTCCGAATAATCATTTACATTCCATTTAAAATCAAGAAAAATCAGAGACACGTCAATTAGCGAGGCGTCAGTTCTCGAGGGTTCAGTGTAATTGAGAAAAAAGCGAAATTGATTGGTGACTGAAAAATTTTATTTCCATGAAAAATAGGGCGTTGTGTGCTGGTGTTTGGATGAGGACTTGATTTTTTGGACTTCATGGACTTAGTCTCTTTTTTGTCTGAAATGAAAAGGGTTTTTTTTTGGGATCGAGGAGAAGAATTTTGAGGGTGTCTAAAAAATGTGATGAGATAGTAAAACTGCAGTGGCTTGAAATTAATGAACAAAAATTCCAGTTCTTGATTTTTTGAAACAATAAATTGGGAAATACTAGTTAAAAAATTGAAATCCAAAGATTCATTTAAATTTTGAAGGACACCTATGGTTCTGATATAATGTATCAATTAAAATTTTTTTTCATTTGCGTAGAAAAAATCTAAGCAACAAATTACCTATCATTCATGAATTTACTATGGTTTGAAGGTTAAGATTTTGTGATTTGCTGCAAAAATGTACACACATGCTGACACACAAAATGCAAACACAGATTTTATAAATTGATGAGTTTTTCAAAGTTGGTGGATGAAGCAGACATAAAAATTGTAAAAAGTTTTGAGTTCAAGTAAACGATCCTTTTCTAACATTAAATCTTCCCAAGATTCAAATATTACTTCGACTAGAAAAAATTGTAATCAAAGTAACTTTTTCTACCATGTAATATAAATGACGAATCATTAATGTAAATACTATCAAAGTTAATGTACAACAAAAAAAACTAAGGTTAAAATCCCAATAAATAGCTAACTGAATTCATGATAAAAGAATGTAGCTTTAAAATAAATTACTTTTCGTCATACTTTGAAGTACCCATCACATTTTTCGATGAAGCAACAGGCATGGAAGGGAGCACACAATTCATAATGACGGATTTTCAGAACTCGAAATAAAAATATCAATGTATTCAAGACGAGCAGAGGGGTAGGAAAAATAAAAAATTGAAAAATAACTTAATTATTGAAAAAACGTTTGTTGGTTGAAGAATGATAATTGAAGTGACTTACCTTGATTGCGGTGTGCATGAGGACAGTGGTGGCGTAGTTGACACCTTTGGTACCAAGTTGAAGGACCGCGGAGTAACCTTGCTCGGTTGCTCTGGCGATGGCTTCGTCGATATCTCCTTCTCGACGAAGCAAAGCAGGATGGACGAAACGACGATACAAAATGCTCGAGCCCTTCGTAGCAGGGCTCAGCATCCACAGCACCAGAATAATTTTTATTTCGTAATAAAATGGGAACCTGAAAAAATCACATGCGCCAAGTTCCCTCAGTGGCTGTCAAAAATAAAGATGTCTCTCAAGTTACGAAAGTTTGAAAATCAATGAAAAATAACGAATTTCTCGACTTTTGTAAAACAGTGTAATACATACATCGAAATGTAGAATACTTTTTTAATGAATATTTGTGGATGTTGGTGTAGAGGATAAAATTTTATCAAACTTTTTAAGCGTATAATGTAGTACCAGGCGCGTAGACAGAGGGTGGTTTTGGCGGTTCAAACCCCTCCCGAAATTATGATAAAATCAATCAATATTTCATGTAAAAATGAAAAAAGTTACATCGATAAACAATGAAAATAAGAGTTACAGGAAAATGCATGAAAACGTAGGATTACGTAGAAAATATGAATCAGAAAAACTGTTGCGACCCAGTGGATAATCAAGAAAAATAAAAATCTACGAACATGCTATAAATTTACAAAACTTTGAATCTTAGATTTTTTAACTCTAGAAATGTATAGAATATCCATATGAAAGTATTAAAAATCTTTCGCTTCATAAACATTCTAAAAGAAGAAAAAAATCAATTGTATTCTATGAAAAAACTGTTTTCTGAAAAATCTCGACGAATGCCTCTGCGATCTATAAATTTTGGGATTCTAGAGCATCAAATTTTAAGTATAATCGAAATCTATAAAACTTCTAGAAATCGCAACAAAATCTTTTAAATATTTTAAAAATATGAGAGAAGAATAACGATATCGAACATAAAAAATCTACATGAATGTGTTTTATTATTGATTCTTGAAATCACTGATAATTAATCGAAACTCGCATTTTGAAGCATCGAATTTTTGAAATCTTTGTAGCAATTTACAAAAATATACGTAATCTATAAAAGCACTTCGAAATTCTCCAGAGTTTCGTATATTATACTAGAAAAATGTGAAAAATAAGTTTACTAGTTCACTAGCTTATAAAATTCCTAGTTTACTAGCTTACTGGTTTTTATTTAACTAGCTTACTAGTTTATTAGTTCATTATTACAGATTTCACAAGTTTACTATTTTACTAAATAACTAATTTACTTGTCAACGAGTTTGCTAGTTTTCCTTTTTCACTTGTTTACTATTTTACTAGTTTACAATGTCAATAGTTTACTAGTTTACTAGATATCCTTCAATACAAAAAAATAAATAGATATAACGTTCTTAGAAATTCATAAAACTTTCTGTCCTAGAGCATAATTTTTAATATAATACTATCATTATATATAATTTTAGAAATTATTCTAGAAATTCATGTAGAAAACAATAAAAATACATCCAATTCTATTGATACTATTCACACAATTCGCCATTCTTTTAGATGTAGAAATACTAAAAAAATATAGAATAAAATTATTGAAAATTTTCATAAAAGGAACTGTCGCCTGAAAAATCAATTCAAATTCTCAAAATCGTTAGAAGTTTCAGTAGTATCATCAATTTATAAAAATCTATCGAGCGATCCATAGAAATATTATAAATATACAAAAATGCCAAAAAATACTACAAAGTTTGATGAATAATATATCATACGAAAAAAATATAAATTTATTATGTACCTTTTATTTGTGTGGTCTAAATTTGCTCAAGAATCATTTTAAATATATAAATTTTTTAGAAGTTTGATTCCTTGAGCATCAAATTTTAGAAAGCTATATAAAAACGCATAAGATCTAAAATCAGATGATCTTGAAAGAAATATAAATACAAAAAGGATTAGTAAAAAAAATTGGAACCTCAGTTACAAATTGAAAATGACAAAAATCGAATTCCATTATTTACGAACACGAAAAATGTGCAAATCTGGATTCCAAATTTTGTATAATTTTTTAATTTCAAAATTTTTTCAATTTTAAGTAATCTCAATAAGCTGGACAAATTTTTATAAAATTTTTCAAGTAAAGTCAAGTAGTTCAAAATGTCTAAAATTGTGCAAATTTTAAAATTCAGAACACATTGGAAATGAAAAAAATGCCTGTGATTCTTTTGTATAATTTTAGAAAAATGTTTATAATTGATAGAATTATGTTCATTATTGTATTTCTTCAAAATTTGCATCGCAATAATTTTTATATTTTTAGCAGAAATTAAAAATACTTGACAAGTATTCAAAAATCACAAAAAATGTTCATAAGTTGTAGACTTTTTTTTGTAATTTTTCAAGTTCGAGTAGCTGGTTTGATGTGAGAAATTTCGAAAATTCCTTCAAATCATAAACCAACAAAAATTTCAAAAACTGCCAATAACTTCAAAATAATCAAAATTTTTTGAGAAGCTCAGAAAATGTTCATCAGTTTCATAAATTGGGTTTTTCATTATAGTTCAATGAAATATTCATAAATATATTTTTTGAGAATTTTATATTGAAAATTCGCAATACGTAGAGAGTATTTTAAAATTAAGAACAATCTCAATAAGTTTAACGAAATTTCATATAACTGAAAATTTTTAATAACTTCTGCATTACATTTAAAATTAAAAAAAAATTTCAACATCCGAAAAATTCCGAGTTGTTAAAGATTGCCAATAATTCTGAGAAATTCGAGAAGTTGGTAGAATTTCAAAATATCTTAATGAATACTGTATACTGTGTTCATTATCAAATTTATTGTTTCTTCAAAATATGCATGATAATGTTGTTTTAATTTTTGAAGAAAAATCTCAAAAAACTTGGAAAACGTTACTAATTCACAAGAAATTTTCACAACTTGGACGAATTTCCATGAAATTTTGAAAGTGTCCCATGGTTAATATATTGTTGTAAAGTTTTGAAAAATTGGAAATCCAGATCATTGTAAAAAAATATAGAAAAATCAAGAGTTTCGTAGAATGCCAGAATATGTTCAATAATTTTGTAAAATGTGTTCACCGTCATTTTTCAAAATATAGAAAACTTTAAAAATTTTTAATAATAAATAAAAATATCGCATGGTTTACACAAATTTCCAAAAATTCCGAAAAATTGAAAGTCTATTACGTTAAATGTTTTGAAAATTTTTCAAAATCAGAAAACATGAAATTTCTAAGAATTTTCATTATTCTGCAAAATTTAGGAATTCGTAAAATTGTAAAAATTGTACGTAAATTTCGTAGATTGTGAAAGAAATTTAGAAAGGCTGTAATACTACAGAAACTGTGTGGAATCATGTCTTTAAGATTTTTTGAATTAAAGAGTTTTCAATGTAAGTTCTGAATTCCAAGCAATTTAAATTAATTCTGTAGGTTTTGAAAAGTTTAAAAAGACGATAGAATTATATTTGAAATAATTTATTTATTTTGCATGGGTATTTTCGAATATTTTACGCATGCAGAATTTTTCAGGTGGGTAGTGCTACCCATCATACTCAAATCTTCTGCCACCTCTGTACACGTTTTTATTAAAATAAAATTATTCAGCATTTTTTACACAATATAAATATTTATATTTACTGAGCTTTCGAGTTTCATGGTAAGATATTCTTAGCCCTCAAAATAAATGAAAAAACAAATAAATTTTCGGGGCCTCGTATATCCAAATTTTTATTGCCAGATTTCTAAATTAAAAAATCTTAAGTCAACACCTTTTGCTCTCTTTAGATTTTTGAACAAAAAAAAAAAATTTTTTTTAGAAACCCTAGTCATTCCAGGCACATTTAGAAGAAGCAAATGAAAGGCGAAAATTGTGAGCGTGTCGATATATCCTCGACTTAAATTAGACGTTTCCCCCTTGCTCTGTGAATTCGAGACAATTTATTGGCTTGAGGAACGAGATCACAGCACTTAAACTTTCAGCAGTTATTTAAAGCTAATTATGCTAGACAAGGTTTACGAAAATTCTTTAAAGCGAAATAATTAATCAGAAATTCAATCTTGCAAGAAAAACAGAATTTTAAATAAACTTTACCTATTACTTAGTATTTTTTGAGTAAGGTAGAATAACTTGAACTGACAGAAATGTTGAAAAACATTAAAGTCATTTAAAATATTTCTGCAATTCCTTACTTGAGTGGGGTTAAGAAATGGAGAAATGGGTAAAGAAATTGTAACATTACTCCGTCTTATGTTACAATATTATGAGTTTCTAAAATTCAAAGGAACAAAAAAAAACACAGAAAATAAAGTTTACGAACCGCCTTAAAATATTAAACATTTCAATGCATGTATGTTTATTCAGATGAAATTTCCTGAAGATATTTACTATTTGTAATTTCTCTACTTCTTTGATCAATGCAAAAATTTACGAAATTCTCGGAAATTTTTCAATTCTATAGTCTTTTTCTAATTCTCAAATTTCGCGACTTTTTCAAAAATACTTTGAAATACCTTCAAAAATACTTTCTAAAAAATACTACTTCGATAAATGAAAAATTTCTAACGAAAATTAAATGGAGTGAATTTCCACTTACCAAAAACTAAAAAAGACATCTGTGAAAGTTTCGATTGCCGTAAAAATGGCGAATACGATCCAGTACATCATCCATTTCACCTGAAAACAGTAAAAAAAGGCCCTTCAATTTTCAAAAACGATGCATCTAAATCACGATCAGAAATCGAGCTTTAAAAAATACAGCAACAAAAAAGTGGCAATTTATATGCAGGAGTCTGGTAATTCGCAATGAATAATGTATGCATATGTAATAGCGATGTTTCGGGAACGAAAAACGCTCGTTTTTTAATCAAAAATGAAATAGCAAATAATCACAGAAGCGATGGTCTGTAATTTTCGTGTTATATGTGAAATTATCGAACAAATTTATAGGCCAAAGTTATCAATATTTCGAAATTTATGTACATAAGTTGGAGTGTATGTGAATCTCGTATTTTTCGAAATTCTAGATCTTGCAACAGAGTTTCAGATTTATCATTTTCATCACTTTTACTTCTTGTAGGTTTCAAACTTGTAGAATTTTAACTACACACATTCTTGCAACATAAATAAATCTAATGTAGAGAATTTTGAATCATGAACTTTCAAATTTGAATCTGATTTCTGAAATCTACGAACACATATTGTTATTTGATGCTCACAATTTACAATTTTATCAAAAAGTTTTTTCAACAAATTTCTCATTGTTTTGATTTTGATATACTTTTCTAACTTATAATTGATTTTTTGTATTCCTTTTACTTCTATTCACATTGGATATAATTAATATCAGGGGCGTAGGCAGAAAAAATTTTCGGGAGGGGTTTTTCTGAAAAAAATATTCTTCTTTCGGGATTTCATAACTTTTCATCTTTGACAATATGGCTACAAGAGAGCAATTTTGAAATATTTTACATTTCGGAATTGACAAATAACACAACATTTAGAATCCAGAGTTGCACATTTCTCACGTACGTAAATAATGGAATTCGATTTTTGTCATTTTCAATTTGTAACTAATTTTTTTACTAATCCTTTTTGTATTTATATTTCTTTCAAGATCATCTGATTTTAGATCTTATGCGTTTTTATATAGCTTTCTAAAATTTGATGCTCAAGGAATCAAACTTCTAAAAAATTTATATATTTAAAATGATTCTTGAGCAAATTTAGACCACACAAATAAAAGGTACATAATAAATTTATATTTTTTTCGTATGATATATTATTCATCAAACTTTGTAGTATTTTTTGGCATTTTTGTATATTTATAATATTTCTATGGATCGCTCGATAGATTTTTATAAATTGATGATACTACTGAAACTTCTAACGATTTTGAGAATTTGAATTGATTTTTCAGACGACAGTTCCTTTTATGAAAATTTTCAATAATTTTATTCTATATTTTTTTAGTATTTCTACATCTAAAAGAATGGCGAATTGTGTGAATAGTATCAATAGAATTGGATGTATTTTTATTGTTTTCTACATGAATTTCTAGAATAATTTCTAAAATTATATATAATGATAGTATTATATTAAAAATTATGCTCTAGGACAGAAAGTTTTATGAATTTCTAAGAACGTTATATCTATTTATTTTTTTGTATTGAAGGATATCTAGTAAACTAGTAAACTATTGACATTGTAAACTAGTAAAATAGTAAACAAGTGAAAAAGGAAAACTAGCAAACTCGTTGACAAGTAAATTAGTTATTTAGTAAAATAGTAAACTTGTGAAATCTGTAATAATAAACTAATAAACTAGTAAGCTAGTTAAATAAAAACCAGTAAGCTAGTAAACTAGGAATTTTATAAGCTAGTGAACTAGTAAACTTATTTTTCACATTTTTCTAGTATAATATACGAAACTCTGGAGAATTTCGAAGTGCTTTTATAGATTACGTATATTTTTGTAAATTGCTACAAAGATTTCAAAAATTCGATGCTTCAAAATGCGAGTTTCGATTAATTATCAGTGATTTCAAGAATCAATAATAAAACACATTCATGTAGATTTTTTATGTTCGATATCGTTATTCTTCTCTCATATTTTTAAAATATTTAAAAGATTTTGTTGCGATTTCTAGAAGTTTTATAGATTTCGATTATACTTAAAATTTGATGCTCTAGAATCCCAAAATTTATAGATCGCAGAGGCATTCGTCGAGATTTTTCAGAAAACAGTTTTTTCATAGAATACAATTGATTTTTTTCTTCTTTTAGAATGTTTATGAAGCGAAAGATTTTTAATACTTTCATATGGTTATTCTATACATTTCTAGAGTTAAAAAATCTAAGATTCAAAGTTTTGTAAATTTATAGCATGTTCGTAGATTTTTATTTTTCTTGATTATCCACTGGGTCGCAACAGTTTTTCTGATTCATATTTTCTACGTAATCCTACGCTTTCATGCATTTTTTTTTGTAACTCTTATTTACATTGTTTATCGATGTAACTTTTTTCATTTTTACATGAAATATTGATTGATTTCATCAGAATTTTGGGAGGGGTTTGAACCCCCAAAACCCCCCTCTGTCTACGCGCCCGATCAATATTGAAATAAAAACTATCCTGATCATAATTCAGAAAAAAAAAATTTAATATTACACACACACGTTTTGTAAGTTTTTGACGTTGATTTCTACATTGTTTTTATCGCATAATTTTCCTACAGTATAAATTATTTTTGTTTCTCCGATATATTACAATCATTAATAAGAGGACAACTATTTTAAAAGGAGTGTTTCTGAAATGTTATATAATAAAAAGACCAATGGCACTCTGAATAGACAAGAAGAAACGAAGAACGTGGGGATCGTTTATGATCGATTTTTGAAAATGTTTTGAGTCCTGATAAATTCAGATAAGACTGTTTACCGTCAATGTGTTTGGGTAATGGGTGTTAATTTCTGTTTCGAGATTTTATTAGTCAGTTGTTGATTGAACGTGAAGTTATAATGTCGTGAATTGAAGAATATATATTTGTTGTACAAGCATAAAAAATGAAAAAAGAGGAATACGACAAATTGTGGGATGCCTGTGATGCATTTGTATAAATCATTATCCATTTCACAAAAATTTTCATGATAATAAGAAGAAACTTTTTTTAATTATTCTTTTTAAACATGGATTTATAGGCTTTTCATTTATTTCCTGAAATCCAGAAATGGAAAAAAACTGTAGAAAATTTGTAATTTTAATTAGTAAATTCCATTTTGCAGCAATAAAATGTTAAAAATAATCATATACTCACGTATTCTTTGACATTCTTGGTCCTTATCGTTTTGTAGGAAGCATAAGCCGGGTAAAGGGTCCCAAAAATCAATCTGAAAAGTGGGTAGATAATGACGTAAGTTATGGCACGTGGCATCAAAACCGTCAAAAGAACTGTCACGAATCCGACGTTGCCAAAGGTCATTCTGACAGGCAGCCTTTCCAGGCATTGGTGTACCCAAATCACGATATTTTTCACTACCACGCCCGACAAACTTATCCTATCTACCATCGACATATTCATCACACTTCCAACCGAATTTTCCTCCTTGTAATTTGCCTCAAATACTTGACACTGTCTTTGGGAAATTTGTATCTCGCTCATCATCTTTACGCCCTCATCCTTATTATGCACGCCCATATCACAGGAATTTTGAAGCACACAAAATAATGAAACTTTTTCGTTTTCATCCATGGCCGAACTGGGTGAGAGAAATCATGATTTTGTTTATTTGTTTCTATTAGGGAATGTTGGTTTGTCTGATAATTCAACTGTTATTTCGAATCGTGTTCAACTTCAAGACATTCATTTATCAGAATTGAGAATGTTCGAAATCTTTTTGCAAATTCTTCAGAGGTGTTGCAAAGGATTTTCAACAACTAACAATGTCGAATTATTAAATTTTCATTAATTTAAACATTTTATCAATAAAAACCCAATTAAGTCTATTTTCTATAAAAGAAAGAGAAAGACATGATTACTTTGAAAAATGCAATATTCTAAAAAACGAGTAAAAAAAATGTTTCAAAATTTTCGGAAGCATCTAAAAATATTCTTCAAGTTCCACAAATTTTACAAATGGACATGTGGAAATTTTAGATGATCTCCAAAAAAAGTATACTAAAATTGCGAAATCCTTATACTACTTAGGATTTTTTTCCCAGTGTTAAATAATAAAATAAAGAAAATTTCTTAAAGAGTGAATAAAAATTGCAAAATTCACTACACGTGTAGGTTTTCGCGGCTTGTCGCACGTGATTTTTGTGGCAGACTGAAAATTCCGAGCGCAGCCGGAGTCTTCGTGGACGCTTGCGAAGATCCGAGTGCGAACTATTTTCGCCCTAGGTCTTCGCGTTGGCCCGAGGAATTGGGAGCAAGTCATTACGCGCACACATACATGCATGCACCGAGAGTCATTCGAAAAATGACTCGCAATCAATCATTTGTGAAACACACGTGCCGTGGAGGAATTTATTTCTCTTCAGTTCTAAGCTCATACACTGGAACCTCGGTAATTGTCGTCTTTCAAACTGGCGTGGTCCACTTAAGGGATGACTAAAGTTTCTTTTGATATTTTTCTTTAGGTGAATAAGAATTCATATCAATGAAGATTCTTTAGAATTGATTTCTTTTTTCAATGACCATGTGTGACAAAGTTTTTCCTACCTTTCTGTCATATCCAGCTTAACCTGGATAATTTGAAAAAAAATAGGATGCATTCGTGACAGTAAAATAACACGAATGAAGTTTTTTGCTGATATTTTGTGAGATTGTCAAGCATTTTCAGTCATTTTTTTATAATTTTCATTACGTTTCTCTCCAGGGGCGTAGGCAGAAAAAGTTTTCAGGAGAGGTTTTTTCCTTTGGGGTTTCATCATATTTAATTTTTGACAATATGGTTACAAGAGAGCGATCTTGAAATATTTTACGTTTCGGAATTTACAAATTATACAACATTTGGAATCCACAGTTGCACATTTTTCATGTTCGTAAATAATGGAATTCGATTTTTGTCATTTTCAATTCGTAACTGAGGTTTCAATTTTTTTTTACTAATACTTTTTGTATTCATACCACTTGAAGGATTGTCTGATATTAATTAGTATGGGTTTCTATAAAGCTTTCTAAAATTCGAGGCTCTAGGAATCAAACTTCTTAAAAATTCATGTATTCGAATTGATTTTTCAGCGAATTTTGACCACACAGATAAGAATTACATCATAAATTTATATTATTTTCGTATGGTATATAATTCATCAAATTTTTTGGTATTTCCTGGTATTCTTATATATTTCTAACATTTTTATGAATCGCTCGATAAATTTTCAGAAATTGATGTTATAATATTGAAACTTTCAACGATTTTGAGAAACCTAAGGTTACGACCGTTTTCTGTTGCACAATGACGACCATTGCCAGGAGCATGTATGTTCCCGTACGTGCAGGCTGATACCCGCAAGTTTTTCAGCGATGGGCAGCCCATGTTTTTGAGGTCGATGACGACTGGCCATCTGTCTAGGGTTTCTTCGAGCCAGCCTTTCTTCCCCAGTCCCTTGACAAAAATATAGCTGGCGTTCTCGAGTTTGCTGTTCACCACGTTCCTGTAATCGGCGTAAGGTATATCGCCAGTTTCCCATGGAATCCCGTGGTAGTTTCGGGTTAACCAGGAATTCGCAGCCTTGACTGTTGCTGGCAGACTCAACCACGGACACGGAGGCTGGAAAAGGAACGTCTCCACGTTGACGTCATCTGCGGGTTCGATCCTGATAATCACCAGCTCCTTGACCACGAACAGCTTACTTTCAGGCATAGGGAAGCCTTGAGCGTCGACGATGAATTTCATGTTGGCTGCACCAAGAACTTGATGAGAATGACTTGAAGCTCAAGCGACGAGCCTGTAATATAGAGCTCCTCCCTACTCCCAAGTGACCCCCTCCACTTACATGAAATTTACTATCACCATTTCAAACATTTATATAATTTATTCACCAGAAGTTGACACTGGATTCAGAAACTCGCAAGAGTTCATTTTCCCACCGAGGTAACGAAACTGGACTTGATTAAGGGTTTCCGTGGCTTCCTTGAGATCGCGCAGCTGCTCCTGGTGCTCGTACAGCCAATTTGAGACACGTTCCGGCAAAAAGACGGTGAATCCTCCATCGAGGGTTACCACGATTTTCGGTCCGTATGACGTCTTGACTTCAGACACCTTCGTCACCCTGTAGCCTTTGTGCAGTTCTAGATCCATGATCCTCTTGTGCTCCACGCGTCGTTGAAACTGATGAAGCCCAGGAAGCCGTTCTCGATACACGGTGCTCCCCACTCCTCTGCTTCTTGCGTCGACGGTGCTGCCACCACGTTGATGAAATGCGAAGTATTGGTTTTCGGGTGCAGCTCGTTGTCGCGCTACGATGTGCTCAAGTTAATAGTTTGATGAAACTGATGCCAAACTCGAGCAATGGCCTCTATTATAGTGTTTCCCCCACCACTAACGTCGACTGTGCTGCCACCATGTTAACACATTTTATATTTCAATCACTTGTATTTCTGCATCATTTTCAGAAATTTCTGCAACAATTCTTGAAATCTATCAATTTCTAATATTTTTGGATAAAATTTTTCAAATTTTATTTTCGAATTTCAAGTATATGTTAATTTTCGAATTATTGTCACTTTTTAAATTTTGCGTCTAATTTCCCGCCATCTTGGATTTTTCTACCAATCAGAAAGATGAAAGGGAGCCTGGTGGGGGAAGTGGGAGGGGGCGCAGCCGCTGCCGCACTTCAGTAGAAGGGAGCGCGCGACCATGTCATTCGGCCAGAGATGCCAGATTATGACGTCAAAGTCGCCAAAGACTAGGACAAGCTTACGTATTGTTTGTTGCTAGAAAGTGAAAGAAGATCGCCACCTGGCAGGCCTGCATTCGGCTATTGGCGCTGGAGCGCACGCAACATCTGCTGCACCACGCTTAAAGACGCGCTACGATGAAGCCACTTCAACGTCTCGACGAAATTGACGTAGAGGCTCAATGTGTTAGCGTACCTTGACGGATACCCCCACTACTACTACTACTTTATGTTTTTCAGGTCCCCCTACCATTGAAATTTGAAATAGCGATTTTGAATTAATGATGCTCATGAAAACGCTAATTAATGATAATGATCATGATAACGCTTATTAATGATAATTGCTGATTATTGAATAATAATGATAATTAATTAATTATTCTTTCAGTGGAGAGGGAAGGGGAGAGGTGGGTCACGTGACAAAAGTTGAAGGGGTGGGGCAGTATTGGCTCCTCATCGGCTGGGTCTCGGCCCGCCAAGTGCGCTCGAACCCGCCTACCCCTACTACTCTTTTATTCCATTTTTTTTTAAATATTTCTACAATGAAAAGTATGTTTGATGGTATAAATTGTATACATTGAATTGGATGTATTTTTTTGCTTTTTGAATGAATTTCTAGAAAGATTTCTAAAATAAATTAGAGTAATATATTTATAAATATGCTTCTGGACAGAAAGTTTTATTCATTTCTAAAAAAATTATATCTACACAATTTTTATGTTTTGAAATATTTCTAGTAAAGTAGTAAGGTAGTAAACTACTGAACTAGTAAACAAGTAGGCTAGTAAACATGTAAAATGCTGAAGTTGTAAAATAGTGAAATAGTAAACAAATAAAAAAGATAGATAGTAATCTAGCAAACTCGTTAACAAGTAAATAAGTTAATTAGGAAACTAGTAAACTTGTCAAATTTGTAATTGTAATCTGATAAAGTAGTCAGCTGATAGACTAGTAAGCTAATTAAATAAAACACTAGTAGTTTGGTAAACTAGTAAGCTAGTGAACTAGTAAAATGGTAAGCAAATTACCTAGTGAACTTGTGAACTGGTAAGCTAGTAAACTAGTAAAAAAGTAAGCTAGTATCCTAGTTAGCTGGTAAATTAGTAAATGAGTAAATTATTAGGTTAGTAAAGTAGTAAGCTAGTAAACTAATCTTTCACATTTGTCTAGTATAATATACGAAACTTTGGAGGATTTATAAGTATTTTTATAGATTACTCATATTTTTGTAGATTGCTAAACAGATTTAGGAAACTTGACGCTTTATAATGCAAATTTCGATCTATTTTCTGTAATTTCAAGAATTATTGATAATGTAACACTCAGAAAGATTTTTCATGTTTTATATCGTTTTTTTCTTTGTATTTCTAAAATATTGTAAAGATTTTGTTGCGTTTTCTAGAATTTTTATAGATTTATAATATATTTTAAGTTTGATGCTCTAGAATCACAAAATTAATAAATCGTAGAGGCATTTGTCGAGATTTTCCAGTAAACAATTTTGTCATAGAATCCAACTAATTTTTTTCTTTTTTTCGAGTTTGTATGAACCGAATGATTTTGACTTCTTCTATATGGATATTGTATAGATTTCTAGAATTTGATGATCTAAGATTTAAAGTTTTGTAAATTAATAGCATGTTCGTAGATTTTTATTTTTCTTGATTATTCACCAGGTTGCAACGATTTTTTTTATTCATATTTTCTACGTAATCCCACCTTTTCATAATTTTCACTTTTTTACTAAATATAAACTGCTAACGTTTTTATGCATTTTTTTGTAACTTTTTTTTATTGTTTATCGATGTAACTTATTTTCTTTTTACATGAAATATTGGTTGATTTTATCAGAATTTCGGGAGGGGTTTGCACCCCCAAAACCCCCCTCTGCCTACGCGCCTGAACTCAATTATAATTTTATGAGTGAAGCATATGGAAGTAAAAATTTGCACATACTTGAAAATAAATCAAAAGCTCTTATTTTAAAAAATAGTTAATTAAGTTTCAAGTTAAGTTTAATTGAGTTCTACGGAGGAAAGACAATTGAAAAGAAATTTAACAAATCGACCAAAACTAATGTTTTCGAAACATGAAAAAGTTTTCTTCAAAATTAAATTTAAATCCATGTGAAAAAAATCTTTAATTACGCTAGCAATCTCTGGTAAAAATTTTAAGCGCTTAAAAATAAACAAAATAGAAGAAAATTATTCACATTATAATAAATAATAGTAATTTATAATAAGTAGTAATAAATAATTATTGAAATTGGCAATAACTATGTAACTATTTTCCATCTCAAGTTTGAATGGAAAAATGTATAAAACTATTTATCGTTCTCGTTTATTTCTTCTCAGGCACATGCAAATTTCTCAGTCTACGTATAAAAAGTTAAAAGAATTTTTCAACCGCATTCAAGATTCATCATCCGCAGTAATATTTTGCTAAGTTTCTACTCTACAATGTTATAAGAAATTTGGCGAATTTCCCATAAAAGTGTTTAAGTTTAAAAACCATATTAATATGCGAAATTTGGTGAATGAATGAAAAACTGAATATGCAAGTTTTTCCATAATTTATTGGAAAGTTCCCATAAAGCATGGAAAATTTCCCAGATCTATTCATGGGCAATATCCCATACAGACTATGGGTTAAAAAATTTCCAATACTTTCATGCAAAATATACCATTGTTTTTCGTCAGTGAATTTCGTTAACGAAAAGGAAATCATTAATCCGTTTTTCACGATTTAAATTCAATCCGAAACAATCGTGCTGAACGGAAAATCGAGTCCCAGAGCGCACTAAACGATTCGTCGCACCGAGGAAGGTCGAGAACAATTCGATTCGCAAATTCACGCCAAGCAGAGGTGCGTAGCGCGATAATTCGACGAGCATTACCGGTCGTCCTCGTTACGTAACGCTTCACAATACGCGCCGCGCATAATTCACAGAGCCCGGAAAACAGCGCGAAACTCAACGAGATCAACGCGATATTTTCCATCAATGCATTCAACCGCTGCTCGATTAATACGGAAGTCGGAGGCAAACGCTTCTCTTATCAAGCCTTGATGGCGATAAGACCAACGTCGTATAAAGCCTTATCCGCGTGTCTGAATTATCTATAAATTAATAAATATTTCCATGGTTATAAGACCTTATCTTTTTCCTTGCGTACGAATTAGTAAAAGTTTTTCGAAAACTGATAAGACTCTAAGCAAAATTGAAGACATTTTTATGGATTTGAATTATTTTATGTTAAAACAAAGAAAATAAATTTGAAAGTCGAGTTAATTTTATTAGATATCGAGACACGTGGGTTTTGTTGCAGATTGTAGAGAAATATGTTCTTTAATTTATGGTGCACTTGCACTAGAATCATGAGAAATATCTCCGAAAAAGTTGTGCTAAAAATCAAACTTTTATTCTGCCAATAAATCACTAAATGATGAATGTTTTTTTTATTTCATGATTGGAGAGTTTAGACTTTTAGGTTGGGTTCTTAGGTACTTATTTAGTGCTAATACATTACACAAAAGAAAAATGTATTGCCAAATTTTTTCGCCAGATATGAGTGAGTGGGCTAGCTTAAAGATTAAGTTAGCACACACCAACTTCCAAATCACAATAAGTATTACTTTTCGGGGAGGAATAATTAAGTGCTAATATAGTGCACCAAAGAAACCAATGTCATATCAAATTTTCCCAAAATTATCGTTACCCATCCTGCGTGTTATAAGTTAATTATTAGGCCAGCACACTCTCTGCGATTTCCAAAATCAAACTAGTGTACTAAATTAGTACCAATTTAGTGCTAATATATTACACAAAAAAAAATTTATTGCCAAATTTTTTCGCCAGATATGAGTGTGCTAGCTTAAAAATTAAGTTAGCACACGCCAACTCGAAAACACATAATGTATTACTTTTTGCTCAGGAATAGTTCAATGCCAATTTATCACACCAAAAAAATATATTTACATCAAATTTTTCCAAAAGTATCGTTACCCTCTTTGCGTGTCCTAATTTAATGATCAAGCCAGCACACTGTGCGATTTCCAAAATCAAACTTAATTAGTACTAATTTAATGCTTACTTATTACACACACAAAATATTTTATTTCCACATTTCTTTGGCAACAACGATTTGCTAGTTTCACAGTCAAGTTAGCACACGTTCATTCGGAAACACAAAAGCTATGACGACGGATTTTCCTAAAATTATCGTTACCTTCTCTGCGTGTGTCAAGTGAAATTTCCAAATCGGGACAAAGCCTGCAATTTTCAAATTCAAAGGAAACTACGAAGTTTGTATCAATTTATTCCTTATTAACTACCTTAACCAAAAATTCATATCCAAATTTCTTTGTGAGAAATAGCGGTTGAGAAACACAGAGAAACACATTCGAGAAACAAATGTGGGATTTCCGGAATTCAACAAGTTATCTATGTTCGCGTTAATTTAGTGATGATTACGTACGTCAACTCAAAATTCATCGCAAAATTCCTTTGCAAGATACAGTGTCATGTGGGAGCTTAACCTTAACTAAGCACACACAACTGCCCCAAACTACATTGCATGCGGATCATCGCCAACGTAAGAGGCACACGCGAATGTAAGCGAGCTACGTACTAATTTCGAATATATTAATTGCTCGTTTTTTGTCAAGACGGAAAATTCTTTGCCCTTTTTTTTTTAATAATGGCGTGTGCTTGCCTAATGTTCAGGTCAGCACACTACAGTCGAGATGTTTTTACCATGCATGTTTTGATTCCTAGTAGTTCTTCAAAATCTAAAAAAATAAGCGCATTTGAGCATTATTAGCCCTAAATCGATTACTACCAAAAAGTTTAAATAAAGTCAAATGAACCAGTTCTCTATCATTGAGAACTATACATTTAATGCTTATTAATCGTACAAAAAGTATATGTGAAAACGAATTTCCTGAAAAAATCGTTACTCTTTTCGCGTGTG
This sequence comes from Platygaster robiniae, assembly GCA_028476575.1. NCBI lineage: Eukaryota > Metazoa > Arthropoda > Insecta > Hymenoptera > Platygastridae > Platygaster > Platygaster robiniae. Next base: position 3,763,458 of record CM052022.1, read on the forward strand.
CTAATTCAAAATATATATTTTAGCACACACTGGGCGATTTTCAGAGTCAACAAGTGTACTGAATTTGTGTTAATGTAGAGCTCATTTTGTACGGAAACTGAAAACCAGCCGTATGCAATTAGCTATCTTGACAGTAAGAAAATTTACGTCACATCAAATAAAATTTGATGTGACGTTCGTTATTTTGGCGTAATAAATTACCACTAAATTATTCCTGAGCGAAAGGTAATACTTTTTGTGATTTGGAGTTGGTGTATGCTAACTCAATTTTTAAGCAAGCACACTCACTCATATCTGGCGAACAAATTTGGAAATAATTTTTCTCTTCGTGTGATGTATTAGCACTAAATGAGTACTGTCGAAGTCTGCGACACCGAACGCATCGGGGGTTTGAATTTCCATTCCGCTATGGCGAGCGACGTCAATCACGAAAAAACTACCATGGCGAAGGGCCCGGGCCCAAAATCAGGAGTCTCAAGCCAACACTGACTGAATGACATTCCAGACGTTGCTGGCGACAGAAATTTCCTAGTCAACTGACCTTGACTGGCTATACAAAGGCTTCTCTCTTCTAATCTCTTCGCGGTTATAAGGGAGTACCAGTGGGTCTGAAGTTCCACGGGTTAGCTTACCCAAGTATTAGTTTACGGGTTAGCCACGGAGGCGCTAGTTTCCATTTGAAAACCTATGCTTCTCCCTCTAAAGAGAGAGAGAGAGAGAGAGAGAGAGAGAGAGAAGAGAGAGACAGAGCGATGAATTAGGGTTACATAGGCTCTTATGGGACTTCAAAGACACTGGGGAGTACGCTGTGGCGGAGGTCGCTCTCGCGGAATTCGACAGTACTAATTTAGTACACTAGTTTGATTTTGGAAATTGCAGAGAGTGTGCTGGCCTAATAATTAACTTATAACACGCAGGATGGGTAACGATAATTTCGGAAAAATTTGATGTGACGTTGGTTTCTATGGTGCACTAAATTAGCACTTAATTATTCCTAACCGAAAAGTAATACTTATTGTGATTTGGAAGTTGGTGTGTGCTAACTTAATCTTTAAGCTAGCACACTCACTTATATCTGGCGAAAAAATTTGGCAATATATTTTCTCTTTGTGTAATGTATTAACACTAAATAAGTACTAATCTAGTACACTAGTTTGATTTTGGAAATTGCAGAGAGTGTGCTGGCCTAATAATTAGATTAGCACACGCAGGGTGGGTAACGATAATTTCGGAAAAATTTGATGTGACGTTGGTTTCTATGGTGCACTAAATTAGCACTTAATTATTCCTAACCGAAAAGTAATACTTATTGTGATTTGGAAGTTGGTGTGTGCTAACTTAATTTTGAAGCTAGCACACTTACTCATATCTGGCGAAAAAATTTGGCAATACATTTTTTTTTGCGTACTAAATTAGCATCAAATCATTCGAAGACGGTAAGGTATGAAATTAGTGATTTTACGGATGTGTGCAAGCCTAATTTTTAAGCTTGCACACACACTCATATTTGGCGAAAAAATCAGGCAATAAATTTTTTTTTGCGGATTTAATTAGCACTAAATTAGTACCCATTTAGTACACTTATTTTAGTCGCGTGTGCTACAATTGTTGTGCCAGCTTAAGAGATATTATTATTTCATCAAATACATTTTTTTAAGAAATTAAATTCTAGTATAAAGTTTTCATATAGTTCAAAATTACTTGGGTTGTTTTTGTTGTTGCTGTTGTTTTATTTCAATTTCATTACAAATTTAACAGTATATCAGCATTCTCATGTACTCTGATCTAATTGTAAGATCTTTTGGTGTCCATTTTCATCGGTTATTCATGAAGGAAAAATTAATAATTCTTGGGAAATACTGTGAATTATTTATTCGATGTATATATAATTTTTATGTATGAATAAGTTATAATTTGATGATAATAATTGTGAATGTGTAAATTATACTCTTATAATATTAAAATACATCAAAAAGTTCGTGATCGAGATAAATTTGCACTGTAAATGGAAAAAATGTGTAGAAAATTATCGAAAAACATCAGTTTTCTCGAAAAACACCAATTCATTCGCAAAACACTAATTTTTTTTCGTGTTAGCTATAGCTATTAATGTAAAAAAATTGGTGGTTATTTTACCGTACCGATACCGAAAGTCATGAACTATTACCTTGTGGTGAAATTTTACTATATTTTTACTATACGCAGTTGGAATTTCCTAGTTTATTTACACTTATATTCTATATTTTAATAAAAATTTCCTTTTAAAGTATGTGAAACATGAAAGAATAGTAAATTTGCAGAACCATCGTATAAGAAATTTCCGTATTTTTTTTACAATGTAACGCGAGAAATATTTCCATAAGGTATTGGAATTTATTTTACAATTATTCGTAACACTTGCCCAAAATTTGACGTGTCAAACCGATTTTTAATACATCTTATGCGCCCACAAAAAATTAAAGACCCTAAGTAAGGCAACATTTTTCCAGGTTTTTAGGTATCTTTAACTTACAAAAAAGCATTTCAGCTCTGTTGCAAGAAAATTTTCAAATTTTGAAGAATAGTGGACCTAAATTATAAAAACTTTGTCGATTTCTAGGAGTCACTAAAAAAGATAATAGTCTTATCCATTTCCAAGCTTTTAGAATTTTTTTTGCCCTAATCAAGAAATTTATCTCGTGCTAAAAAAATCTTTTAAGTATCACATAATACACTATTGCAAGTTTTTTTTTTTTTGTAATATAGAATCTCAAATTCTTTAAATAATTTTCAGTTAAATTAAACTGATCACCCCGGAAGACTGTGATCAAAACTAATCGTAAGCAGTTGATTACAGTCTTCCATGACTTCAGTTTTCTTCCACTGAAGAACGAATTGAACAACACGGAATTATACACTAACAAAATTTTTTTAATCCACAAACATCTGGCTGCAATAATATGTTTATTAACCATCTTTACTGTGATAATTGAAAGATTTATGAACATCAGATAAATTTCCCGAAGAGAGCAATATTAAAAATACCAATAATAAAAGTTATCTTTTTTATTATGCTTCTTTTTAATCAACATAAATTTAAAAAAAGAATTAAAAAAAACTATCAGTGAATTTATTTTTTTTTACACATCGAAAAATATCGTAAAAATTACCCCATGATAAAAATGCAGAGAGCAACCTCAATCTACATAAATATAAAAAAAAAAACAAATTCCTCGACTTTCCCTCGCATGTGAAAATCGCCCACGAAAAACTCGAGTAAAAATTCGAACCTAATTCATTTCAGGTAGTTTTTTCCGAGGGCAATAAATGCGGGGAAAAGCGTTGGTCTCGGAGAAAATCGCCGTCCATAAAATCGGGCCTGACCAAGCGTGTTCTGTGTAAAAATATTTCGCGTATAAATAGAAAACGCGTGCTGCAATGGTATGCGGACTCTGATCCGCGTTCTGGATTTTCGTTGACGGGCAAATAAACGAGCAACGTTGCTTGCAAATGACGTAGAAGCGGCAACATTTCTTTAGTTGTCTTTTTGTCATGAAACAAGAACGAATAAATCTGTCTTGTAAAATAAAATCAAAAAGAACGCAAATTTTTTGTTGTACATACTCGAGAAAAGTAAAAGAAATAGTTATTCATGAATTCGAGCCCACAAAAGGGATTTTAGGTATTATAACGTCAATCTTGAATAAAACGTTGAAATTAATGACTTATCGTTAAAAAAAATGATGAAATAGACGAATTCGTATTGAAAAATCGAAATACTGCTATGGATAATTGTAAAAATTAATGACTCGGAATTTTGTCTGATATCAATTTTCAACGTCGATTTTTTTTCATGGAATTTACCAAAAAATTAAAGTCAAGAAGAAGAGTTAGCAGTAAGAGGATAAAAAACAATGCTAATAATGAATCAGAATTTTTCATATGTCAATACAAATTTACCTTCTTGATTCATTATTTTTTCTGATGATTTTTTCAATTTAATTATTATAATATTTTTTACATTCGACAATTATTATATTTCATAAGATTATTATATTCCTTTACAATTATTATTACATTATATTTATAGTTGTTTCCTCAAATTTTCCTTCACAGTTTATCATTGATCTTGATGGAATGATTTTTGGAAGTCAATGGCTAATTTTTCTATAACATATTGAGCATTTTAAGTAATTAGTATTATATGAAATAAGTATATATATTAAAGAATCTTTACTCTCAATTTTTTTGTCGCTTAAGCAAAAATGTCCTATTTTCAAATAATTTTCAACTTTTTGCAGTAGAGTTTCAATCCAGAAATTGGATACCAATAAAAATTATATTTTTAACATTCGTAATTGTCTAAGAATACAGTAAATACTATTTATTCATAAAAATTGACCATTTATCCTCACAATAGAAAAAAATACAATTATTTTGAAAATTCTCCACCCGAAATATCAGGACCAAAAATCTTTTGAAATCAAAATTTTAGGTTTTTCATTAGTTGAATTACTTGCAACTATTTTTCATTCATTTATTTCTCAATTTTTTCCCAACATTTTTACTTTGCTGTAAATTCGATAAAAAAATCTTATCAGAAAATTTATCCATTTTCAATAATAAATAAAAATGATAAGAAGAAAATATTCATTTATCAACAAAAATTAACAAGAATGTAGTTATGCATTTGGTTTTTCTATGCAAAACATTAAAAATTTTCGAAATTGCTATTTTTCAATCATTTCATCCATAACCATGATATTTTGAATTTTGTCATTTCTCGCCTTTCATTTTGTAATGAATTCGATAGAAAAATCGTCACTAAAAATTTATGGGATCTGAAATTCTTATTTTTTTAAATTCATAATTAGTCGATGTTAATGGGGGTTTTTTTTTTCAAACGTCTGAGTCGCGATTTATTCATTCAAATATACTAGGTAATTTCTATTAATTCACTTTTTAACTGTTAAAAAAAAAATTTTAAATTTTAAACTATTAAAATACCTTGCGATTTAGTTTTTTATCCTGAAATTGTAAAATGTGAAATTTTCTTTATTGCAATCGTAGATTTTCAAAATTGCGTTGAATACAGTAAAAAAAATTATCGATAAATTGGTAGATTTTCAATACAAATTTCGATTTTCGATAGAAAAATTATCAATCTTTCGCTCATTCACCTTTTTTTTTATTTATCTATTTTTTATTCTATTACTCATTCTTTTTACAATCATTCATATTTCTGATGTCAATCATTTTGTTCATCGTTTAGCATTTTTTTCATAAATTAGGTTGAATTTCAGTGACAGTCCATAGAATTTCACAAAACCTTCTCAGGAAACTTAGAAAGTATACTTACTTATTATTCCAGCCTCACTAGAACTATCTTTCAAAATTTGCTGATTTCTCCAATTATTTCAATTTTAAATTTTGATAAAAAAATTCCAAGATTAAAGACTTCATAGCTGAGCAATAGTGTTCAATATTCCTCATTAGAATATTTTAAAAGTCCCTGACTGAGTTTATTAATTTTTCATTAGGTTTCTTGATACATATATTATTTTTTTTTTTTCGGTATTTTTAATATGTATGAAATAGTGAAAATTGGCTTGATTTTATTTATGATCGACAGCTGCTGAATACTTATGCATAAATGAATACTCAGAGATTTTACTGAAAAAAAGAAATATACCAAATTCATTTCACTGAAAAATAAGTCAGAAATTTTAAATTGTGCACATCTATTTACGCTTAATATTGTGGCTGAAGGGAAAAAAAGTAGTATTGATAAGAAACTTCAATTGGGACAGATGCACTTTTTCGCAGCCACTGAACTTTCTGCGCGGTAATCTTATCGCGAAATGACGTGACGCGAGCTATTTAAAAACGAGATCCAGCGCACCCAAGTACGAAGCGTGACGCAATTTGAACAATGCGAAAACGACAGTGATCTTGACCTTACGGTGCGTCGCTCGCGAGGTCGCTTTGAATGAGAAATATTTTTTTTTTTTTTTTTTTTTTTCGCACAAAACGTCGCTAAGCAAAATTCCAATTTAAATCCCAACGTGATAAATGGATTTTTCGGACGTTCTTGAATGTTACAAACAATTTTACTGCTATTTGAAAGTCACGTAGACAGAAGTTTGTGATAAGTAAAAACTTTGTTTGTGTTTTGAAAATTCTATTAGGAACATTTTAAAAGAATTCGAGGACTTCTCGAAACAATGTTTTCAGAAATTTTTTCACTGTGAAGTTTGGACATGATAAGTAGAATTTGAAAATGAAAAAAACTAGCGTTAAAAATCCACGAGAGATAATATCCGAAATTATTAAATTGTAAACAATTAGAACACTTTTTTTACTTTTGGGTCATTATTTTTAAAATCAGTTTGGTCGTCACTGACCAAATCACTGATTTCTCTCCAATTTTTTAAATTGTCACGTAAACTAGTTTTGAAATATATTTATTTTTTATTGTGGGCTGAAAATTGGTTTTTGTCAAGAAATTCAGATTTAAGATTAGGCTGTCAAATTCAAAGTAGCCTCATTTTGGTAAAAAAATTGTTTAAATTCTTATTTCTCATCAGAAAATCTATGGATTTGAATCATTTTTCTATGAAAATGTTCGAAATTGTACGAAATTTATGAATAAAATAATATTGCAATTTTTACAATATCATTGTGTAATAACGTTGTAAAATCGGCAATATTTATTTTACTTATTACAATATTATACAATAAAACCGCTACTAATGTACGAATTAGAATATGCATGCCAGTTTTTACTGTATAATTTCGGAAAATTTAAAATCTTTAAATGCGAACTTCACTATACAAACTGTGATTTTTACCATACATGGCGAAAAAAAGAACTGCATTAAATTTATCCAGCTTTTTCGAAAACTGTATCATATTACAATATGATGCACTAGAAACCTAGAAAGTACACAAAAATGTTACAAAAAGAACCCATACAGATCTGCATACTGAAAAAGCTGTATGGAATTTTCAAAAATCTGGATTGATAGGAATTACAATATGATATTGCAAAAAGTACAAGAAGTATAGTAGAAAACGGAAGATGTATAGGAATTTTTACAACAAAATATATCTATAACTACAATATCATTTGACAATATTTACAATATGTTATTTCAAAAATTCATATATTATCTAGCAAAAAGTACAATATGTCAGAGTGATTCCCGTTTACTATACAGAATTGAAATTACTATATTTTTTTCTCAGTGAAGTTTACGTGACTATTAAAAATTTGAGTAAAATCAGTGATTGTTCAGTGACGACCAAACTGATTTCAAAAATAATGACCCTTTTGCAATCCAAATTCGCTTACTCCATCATTTTCAAACAACTTACTTTTCATTACTTCCACAAACGCCAAAAGTTGATTCAAATCCCATTCTCGATTAGCTCTATTTGCATAAATCATTATGAACCAAAACTCTACCAAAAGTAATGGAAAAATTTCCAGCTGATTCCCAGCAACGTAAAATTGATGAAAAATCGTCGGAAAGTGTTGCAAAGCGCTCTTCGAGAAAAATATCGAAGCGCGTTTTCCCGAACATTTCACAGTCGGAGATTAGCATAAACAAACGGTGCGAGGAGAGATACACTAAAGTTATTTGTTCGGCGAGTTTACGCGAAATTCAGGGTGTATCGGCAATTTGAATATCAACTGCTCGAATCTGCGATCTTACGGACTGTTGAATGGCTCTTGTTCCGTTTGATTGTATCTTTTGGAACATAGCAAAGCGATGCTAATTCTCAGTCGTCGGATCTTGATCGGAAAGTGCACAAAAAACAGAAGAGTATGTTGCTCCTGAGCAATGACATACGCGCCAAGTTTCTGGAGGAATCAGATTGAAAATCATACCTTCAAATTTCGAAACGCCTATCCAATTAAGTTGAGCATGATTTGAACATAAACTGTGATAAAAAGTATTGCGTGAAAAAGCAAAATTTATAGTCAACATGTAAACAAAAAATATATAAATTCACACGAATGAATAAATTTCGATATTTTTAATGAGTATGGGGGGCACACTGGAAAAATTTTTCGGAGGGAGAATTTGATGAATTTTTGAATAGTTGAATGTATTTTTACGAATTTTCTGTTTTTTTTTTTTTTTTTTTTTTTTTTTTTTTTTTTTTTTTCGTTTGATTCTTTGGAATTCCAAATTTTAGGCTCTCAAACTTGTAAAACTTGTAGTTTTTCATGTGTTGAAATTGAATATCATCAATTTGTCTAGTAATGGAATCCATCCAAATCAGTAGAATTTTCAAGTTCAATATACTCAATACTTTCTATTGCTGAATTTGAACAGTGATTTTGTAAGCAAATATATGTATATTATTCATCAATTTCATGCAACTTTTTTATATTAAATTATTACAATTGAATAGTTGGAAAAATTAGTATTTCATATTTCAAGGTATACTATTATGCATATTTCTTTTGTAGATGAATTTTTACCGCGTAGATCTAAATGTTCGTTTAACATTTTGCGGTTTTTTCATTTTCAAAATGATCCCTAGTAATTTTTAACCTTATTAAAACTTTTCAAGGAAACAACATTTTTAATACGAATCCAATTTTTTAAAGGTGAGCTTAGAAAATTTTTCACTCTAAGAAGTGACTCAAACTGACTTGAAGTTCTTCTCTGACTCGAACAAACTCGAAGTTAAAAGTGAAGTGGAGAAGTGAAGTGTGGAGTTATCTTTGTTTATTGTTACATTCTTTTGTTATTTACAAGTTTATTTGTTTATTAATTATTATATCAATTTTTTAGCATCTATTTATTGTTTATTATTCTTTATTAGTATTATTATCTATTTATTATTTATTATTCTCTTATTATTTACAAGTATACTGAAGTTTCTAAGTTTTTATAAGGTGACTTTATAAAAACCATATGAGAAACTGAAATTTCTTATTAGAATTTATTGCTTCAATCTTGGGAAGAGAAAAATTTATAAAATCTTATCGGGAAATTCTTTATAAGGAACTTTAATTTCCCATAAGGTTTTAATGTGTAAAGATCAGAATTACCAGGTGTACCTTAACATACTGAGTACTTTTTGAAGTTGGAAATATTAAATCTCTCACTTTTTTCAGGTTTTTTTTTTCCAACTTTAATTTCTTAATGGCTAATTTTTTCAGCAAAAATGTTTATTTATTAAGAATTGGGCTTTGAAATTTCTTATTTTCCAAACTCACATCAAAAAGTTGAAATCGATAATTCGAGACAAAATTCAACTCTTCGAATTTACTAATAAATTTTTTATTGTTTTTCATGAATGAAGAATAAGAAACTATCATCTGGAAAATTAAAGGGTCAACATTCACGATATAATATATAATGTTTAAAAAATATACTAACAAAAAAGCAATTTGTCACTGCGTTTTCATATATAAGGGTGCACACCCGCAAACTTTTTTGTAACAAATAAACAAATAAATGAATAATAAAGGAAATAGTTCAAAAATTATGCACTTAAATGTTTATTATATAATTTATTGCTCACAGTTATTATGTGAAAGTGTAGTTAATTTATCGTCATTAATGTATTAAAATATTAACATAATCCAATCATAAGAATAATTTTCGTAATTATGTTATTCAATCTATGTTCATTTACTTTATCAAATATATCAGAGTATGTTATTACACAATTACATAATATGAAAAATGTAATTACATAAAGATGAATTCAAGTATAATTAAATTGAAGGAATAATTGAAAAGTATCGAAAATTCAGTATTTTTGAAGTAGACAATAAATTTATTTGTCTTTCACGTATTTAAAAATTGATATTTTAAATTAATGTCAAATATTTTACCTAGAATTTTAACTAATAAAATAAAATAAAAATCTTCTTGTTCTAAATTTTTCATTTAACTGTTTAAATTTGTCCCTATAAACTATTTAATACGTTCAAAGTCCAATTTTTTTTTTTTAATAATTTTTTTTTATTATGATACTATATTATTACGATACTATGATTTTATGACGATTTTTTACTAAGGTAATATTTACATTATTTCAAAGTGTCGATAGTAGATTGTTGAAAATATTAATTTACCCAAATTTTTCTGAAATAATAGATATTTTAGCTCTAATATACAACATTTGTACTTCAATTTGAAGTTTCATTTTTGGTGTTTTCACTGACGAAAAAACACTTGTACTTTCTGCCTTATATATTGCAGAAAGTACAATATTATTATACTTTTTACAATAATATTGCAATTTTACTTATCACAATATTATACAGTAAAACCGCTATTGACGCACAAATTACAATATGAATGCCAGTTTTTACTGTATAATTTCGGAAAATTTAAAATATTAAAATGAAAATTTCACTATACAAACTGTAATTTTTACCATACATGGCGAAAAGATGAACTACATTACTTTTATCCAGCTTTTTCGAAAACTGTATCATATTACAATATGATGCACTAGAAACCTAGAAAGTATACAAAAATATTGCAAAAAGAACCCATACAGATCTGCATACTGAAAAAGCTGTATGGAATTTTCAAGAATCTGGGTTGATAGGAATTACAATATGCTATTGCAAAAATACAAGAAGTATGGTTTTTACAATAAAATATATCTATAACTACAGTATAATTTGACAATAATTACAATGTTATTTCAAAAGTTTATATATTATCAAGCAAAAAGTACAATATGTCAGAGTGACTCCCGTTTACTTTACAGTATTGTAATAATTAGTATATTTTTTTCTCAGCGTTGTAAGTTCCGCTGTTATTTTTATTTAAAAAATAGTTTTTTTCATTGTCTCTCATTGTTTCTTTATTTACTAACATTCTTTAAAATCAATGCATACATGAAACTTCATGCACCCAGTTTTTCTTTGTAATTTGAAGTATATCAAAGTTATAAACTTTGGAACGAAAAATTGATTGATGTCTTCAAGCCAAGTTGTGAGTATATCAAAAGGTTCTTGCACCGTTCGAGCTTGGGCCAATGATCTTCGCTCTGAACTCGAAATAATCTCAACGCTCTTATTACGACGTTTCGTCAGCTGTTGGCTTTGCGAATGCTCGACGACGTCCGATTACCTTCAATAGATGCTCCACTCAAATTTAGATATTCTGCCTCGAGCTTGAGCTAGGATGCATTTTCTTAGAACATTCATTTTCACGACTTGGACATCATAATTAAAATTTGTCTGCTCTCCATTCGTGAAACAGAGAAAAAAAACCATACCTGGCAGACTTTTACAACAAATCTGTGTTTAATAAGAAAACGTTGTGTACAATGCTGTGCAAAAGTCTTTAGAGACTGAAAAGTTTACCTTCTTTCGCTCTTAATGCTAATCAATTGCAAAAAAATATCGCTGTTAGACCATTAGAGAAAATCCGGAATATAGATAAGAAGCATATACCTACGTGGCTAACGAGAAAACGAGCAAAAGCTCGACATCATTTTCCAATCAGATTTCATGGGGCATAAAAACAAGGAACTCGCAAGCGATGAGGTAATTTTGTGATTAATGAGTGTAGCTGCGTGCCATGAGAAAACGGCTTTGCCAGGACGCGTTCAATAGAAAGTAACCGTGTTTGCGACTTCAAGGGCGATTTGCACATCGTGACTCACAAATAGTGACGAGTGCAAAAAGCCTGGCATAATGGGACGATGAAAAAATAATTAAACTTATAAGCGTTTTGAGGGACCTGAATCGACTGTCATATTTAATGAGTGTTAAGGATGTCTAAGCTGGGATTTGAAAGACGTGAGATAGAAATTTACTCTTCTCTAACAAGACGTCCAGAGATAGGAAAAAGAATGTTTTTTTGTTTATTTGTTAATTTCATAAAACCAATTCGCGTTTATACTACCCTCATGCAGAAATAACAAAAACGCAAACAATTTTTCCATCAAAAAAGAATATCTACACAATTTCCTTACCTGAAATTACATTCTTTAAAATAATCCAACACAACTTCACATAAGAACTGAGTCTTGAAAAAACGTGAACTGTATTTCCGAACATATTAATTCTAATTTTTTTCTAACCATCGCAAGAAAATCAATGAAACTTGAGCATTTCCTAAAACATGCTTTTTATAGAGCTAACAAAAAAACTGGCAGTAAAGAACAAAACTCACAGGGTGAATCGTAAAAAATTGCAGAACACGTTTTATTCACTTACAAATGATACAAAAAAATCATTGCCAATGATTCACACTTTGAGAATGTCTCAAAGAATATTCGAACGATTTTCAAAGTCGAGGCTTATGAATATTTTGCGTCCCGAAGAAAAATCGGTGACAAGTAATGTCATTTTGTGAGCATTCAAAAAAAGAAGTGTTTCGTAGATATCGTTATTTTTTGCGACCGTTTCACACCATTCGAAAGCTGCACATACTGATTTAAGGATTTTATTATACTTACAAAATTACTTCTTATACGTTGAGGAAAAATCTTCTTATCATGAAACGATTTTTTTCATTAACTGGGAGAAATTTCGCTCAATAAAGATTTGGTTGTTTAACTACTCTGATCAAGGAAAAGCTATAATTGAAACAATTCAGAGACTGCATTGCATTTTCAAATAAGAATGGATGTTTGAATGATTGTATCACAAGATGAGTTTGCATGAATAAAAAGTAGTGAATGTACATTAAGATCAATGGAAATAAGTCAATTATAATTCTACTGAACCACGAAATCAGTCCAGTAAATCTCACTTTCATCGATCTCATGTGACCTTCATTTCAATCCTCGGAAAATGCAAAAATTTCCTCATAGGCAATCTCTTTCATCAATTTCTCTAATCTAGAACAGTTTCATCATAAGAAGATTCTTGTAAGGTTAGCAAGATTTCTTCCATTCTAAACCAGTGGAAAATCAAAGTGATAAAAAAAATATGAAAAATTTATACATCATAGATGAATTTCACTGTAGAATATGAATTGTGATGATGAATTTTTTGCTTTTTTTCAATTTCCCAGGTTCGTTTTGTAATTTTAAAGATATATATATATAGGTAAAACAGCGAATCTTTGGTAACAGTTTGTAGAAACAAGGTAAATATTCCCACAAGCAATTTTTACCATATGTTTGGAAATAAATACTGTGAGTTAACGTTGTCCACCAATTCCAGTAAATTATGGTAATTTTTGAGGCACTTCCTAGCACATGATCTCATAAATTTTTTTCCGTGTAGACGAAATTGAATTATTAACAACTGTTTAAGTGTTGCCAATTTTTAAAAAATGCAAAGGAAAAAGTTTCGTAAAAAAAAGAATCAGAAATGTCTTTCACTGTCGAAATTTTATACAATCATTTTATTTATTCTAATACCTTGGAATTTTACTGGAAAAATTTTGACAATAAATGAAGTTTGTTGCTAGGTTTGTTAATAAACAAATGTCATACCAACGTTTGCGATTTTTTTAGTTTCAAATTCAAGAATTTTTTCATTCTGTACGTGAAAAGTTAGGGAAATATTTACAATAAAATTGTCAACTCCGGAAATATTTATTTTCAAAAAATTCCATTGAAAAATTTAATCAAATATTTTCTGTTGCTCTGTTAATAACATAATTTTTATATTCCTGCAGTCTTCCAAACAGAGAGTTTTTAGAGACATTTAAACTTTCCCTTCAGTCACTTTTAAGAATATTCGTAACTTCTAAAGCATCTTCTTCGGAGACTCGCATTTCTCAAAGTATCTTTTTCTAAGACTAAAATCTCCAGTTTGAACACTTTGCAAGACTTCAGTCTCTTATTCAAATACTTTCAAAATCTCAAATTATCCTTGGTTACACAAATAGGAACTTTTTGAATACTATTCAATTTTCAGAAACTTTCATTTTTCGCAATATTCAACGGCATCGGCAAAAACATCACCGACACAGTACTCACAGCCGTGATTTTCTTAAAAATCGGCAAATGTAAATTTCTGGACACTTGGGCCAAAATCGGCACCACGACCGGGGCGGCGTTTCGCCTATTCGAAATCGGACAAGTCATGCTCCCACTCACAAAATAACCTTTGCAAACCTAACCTCGAAAATAACCAACAAACTCCCCGAACAATAAATTTTCTCGAGCGTTATTGTTTTTTGGCAAGCACTCAACACTTTGTTGCACGGAGTAGAATAAAGGACAAAGAAAACTCGAGGGGTTAAAATTGAAAGAACGTCGGGAAAATTCGCGGTTTTCCACGACGGGAAAGAAGACGGCGTTGTGTCGATGATTTCACTTTCTCTTCGGAACCGTTATAGCGCGGGGCATTTTTCCAATTCGCGCTTGGTCGATTCTTCACGCTCGATCGGGTCCTTTATCGTCGCGCAAGTGCAACGACCGCTTCGGGACGCTGATTTCGAATTTTCCAACCAATTTCCCAACACGCCCGCGACCTTTCTTTACCCCTCAGATGTAGATAACGACGACGCTGTCGTTGAAAAATAGCGTTATGCGAATTTCTTGCTTCGTCCTTGACGACATCGAACCCGGTTTTCCGGAAAATTCTGCACCGGCCGGGAAAAAACCAGAAATTGACGTGAGAAATGTATATCACAACATGATTTTGAGGTTGAGGAAGAAGTTGGGAATCATTTTGAATTTCAACGATTCTACTTTCTTCGTAAGAATCTGTTTAATTCAAGAGATTGTGTGTTTAACTTTTCACAATGCAATCAGTGAAGAATAAACAAATTGAATTTGTAGAATGCAACGGACGATTTGTCGAATTTGATAGATATATTTGTTGAAAGTACAGATTTTTCAGTGAAAATTTTTAGCAGATTGCAATCTGTTGAGATATATAACGAATTCAGATTAAGAAAATTAGATTTTCATGTTTCTGAAGTTATAAATGTTGAAAAATCAACGAAAACAACAAAAATTGTTTACTCTACCTCTCATAGTAAGAGATAACAAATGATTGTTCATGTTTTACAAATATTACTCAATTTTACTTAACGAATTCAACAGATTGTCTGTTGTGTTCTACAGATAGCCTTGTTAAAATTTTCACCATGTGATCTGTCAAAAATTAACAGATCGAATTTTGTAGAATACAAAAGAAAATCTGTTGAAATGACAAACAATCTATTGAATTTGACAGATATATCTGTTTAAGGTACAGATTTTTCAGTGAAAATTTTCAACAGATTGCATATTGTTGAGATATAACAGATTCACATTAAGAGAGCAAATATAGAGAACCAATTTTTTTGTTTTCTTTTATTTTTTTAACGTTTAGAACTTCAGGCACATACGGTTTTCGAGAATGTTGGAAAATTAACTGTATGAATGCAAATTTTGATCATTTATTAGAAAACTTTTGAGTTTCGCGAAATGAAAAGAGACTTGATGAGATATCTGTTGATTTTACTGTCTTTAAGAGATATTTTTATAAGACTAGGATTTTTTGTCTGCAAAGTACTCAAAAACCCGAAAAAAATGTGATCAAGGAGAGGTCGGCTAAGAATTTGAAATTTTACTTTGAATTGTTTTTGTTTTTTTCAACTTTTTTTACATGAAATTTAAACATTTTCATTGATTATTTATATTTATTTAAATAAATCCTAATTTCATTGAATATCAATATAAATCTATTATTTCTATTGTTTAATAATTTATATTTATATTGAATTCCGAACAAACGGTTTCTTTCATTTTAATTAGAACTAATTGTTCAACCTCTTTCTACAAGCTTTTCTGACAATGCACATTTTAAACAACAAAGAAAAACGTTGATGAATTTTCAAGCTTTTTTTGAGGCTATTTGGTTAACTTGTCCGAAAGATATGATTGAAAATGTCAAAATGCAAGTATAATGTAAATCTTATTTTCGTAATATATTTATGTAGAACTTTAAAAATTAATACACTTGGACATTATAAGACTATTTTTTCCCTTAAGGTGTGAAAATAAGTGAAATTTGATATATTGATATTTAATTTGTATGCTATGTTTTTTTTTATTTACAGTTACAATTGGAAATGATAATTAATTCAGTCTCAACAATGAAAAAAAAAGAGTTTTAAAACTCGTCAAAAGACACAAAAATTGATAGTACTTATTACGAGAATCTTTCGGTTAATATATATCCTTTTTTAATTTTTATTTTTAGTTTTTGGGTGCCCTAACAATAAAAAAATATCTCACCCCTGTTGCAAAATATTTTTCATATTTCGTAAAATATTTCTGGTAGTTAAAAATTAGAAATTCACGTTTTACTCGTTATTTACAGATAAAACATCGTAATGACAGTTTCGTCAAACCAGGCATCCCCAAAAACTGTCAATAATATACTATTTCCAAGTACCTACTTATAAAATTTCTGTGTGAAAATTTTGAAAAATTTAATAATAAAATTTGGAGAATTAGAGGTACAAAATTGTTGAAGTGATGGAATAATCGAAAATATGCAACTTGGTGAACAAGAAGAAAGTTTTTTTCATTCTAAATATTTTCCAAATTCTCATCACAATCATAAACTTTTTAGATATTATGTCTATAATTCACTGATAACTTATATTTACGATTTATAAATTCTAAAATTTACAAAAATCATACTTAGTCTCATCAATCTCAAAAAACTAGAAAAACTCAAAAATCTTCCCCAACATGATTTTTCATATTCTCAACAATCTCAAAATCATGGTTACAAAAAACTGGCATTCAATTTTAATGTCTAAAAACAATTTTTTTTACATAAATTTTTTCAATGCTTCTCATGTATGCGTGAATAAAACTTACTGTTAGAAAAAATCGGTGTTTTTCACGAAAACCTCAGACAAAATTCAAGTTTATTTTGATTTCCCTTGTCCAATATTTCGATTCTCTACAAGTTTTCGCGATATTGTGTTGCGAAATTTTGAATTTCGTGATGGAAAACGTCACTTTTCGGCAAAATTTTGGGGCACGAAATAATGTGCTCGTTGCTCGGGCGTCGCGACGTCAAGACTAAAGAGACTCTTCGCTCGCGGTCAGATTTATATTTAAACGACGTCGTCGACGACGCCTCGGCTTACTCAACGCAGCGCGAAAAAAGAGTTCGAGAGCCTCAGCGTGTGTGGGGTTTTCCGATTTTGAATATCAACGAGTTTTTCGGCGCCAGACCGAGACTTTTCCCGCTATTACTCATTCGTCACCGGCTCGATTTCGGCGCCGTGACGCGCTATTTATTTTGCAACATCCCTGAATCATTTTCAACCTAGCACTTCTTACGCGGATAGTGAAAATTGAAGCAGTTACTCAGGAAGTAAAAATAATGCCAAGTCATTCCATCATGAAAGATGATAATTCATCTAAGTTGCCTATATCACTGTTTTGAAAAACCATTTCGGAATCCATCCCAAACATTTTTTTTTAATTCCCATAGCATAGATAGTTCTTGCATAAGAAGGTGAGATCGATCATTTTGATTTTTAAAATGGAAATTAGTTGTAAAAGAATTACCAGTCGAAGGATTAATGAATTATATGAAAAAAAACTCAATTTAAAAAATTCGGATAATTTAATCGAACGATAATTATTATACAGTACAGTTTCTGAATGTATAATTTCTTGTGAGAATTTTTCGAAACTATTTTTATTAATTCTATAGTAATTATAAATCGGTATAAGATAGCAAAATTTAATAGCTAGGATCTAAAAATTCAATGTTTTAAATTTTAGATGACATAATTGTTTTCATTAAATTCACTATATACAAGTTACAAAAAAAGCCAAGAAACAAATGAATAAAAAATTAAAACAAATGTTTTATAAGGAAAATTGGTGATTTCGATATTGAATATCTTATTTTGCATATAAAAACCAAATCGACTGCATACTTCTAAATTTGTGTTCATGGAGAAAGAAATATTTTTTTTCATTATCATATAGTGTTTTGAGTACATAACTTTTCTATTAAAATATTTTATCGAATCTACATCGAACTAAAAGAGTGGAAAGAAATTGAAATTGAAATAAAAGTAAAATAGCAATAGATAGAGATGCGAGTAATGAAAAATAAAAATTTTGCATCCAAAAAAAAGTGTGATGTCTATATATTTTGGGTGAACATTTTTCATAATCAGTCATATTTTTGCCGTTGAAATAGTTGAAGAATTAGTATTGATACATTGAATTGACTGTACTCTAAGAAAGTTATAAGAGAATTTTTTTTTATACTTCAAGAGTTCTGGATTGCAACTTAACTGCGATATGCACAAATCATTGAAAAATAACAAATTTTTGCACTTGTGATTGAGATATCAAAGAAAAAATTATTCAATCGTTGAAAATTGTGATTCAAAGATTCAATTTCAAAAATAATTCCATTGATATTATTAATAAAATGAAAAATAAAGAAGGTATTTTGTATTGACACATCAAATTTTCGATTATTTATTAATTGTCTAAATTTAGTTTAAAAAAAATCGTCAAAAAACCTAAAAAATCACAAATTTTAACAATAAAAAAATATGTACTTTTTTTTATTGAATTCATAACTATGAAAAACATTATTCTATAGTATCAAATTTTTGAACTACATATTAAACAGTCGCTTTACAATTCATGTGAATTTTCAATCTCACATATTCAATCTCGATAATATTTAATTTCCCTAGAACTATTAACATAGATTTTAATTTTGAAGAGTTCGAACACACCAAAAAGATTTCTGCATAAAAAGAAAAAAATATCGTAAAAATCATCAATATTATACAATAGTTATTATTCTAAAAAAAAAACTATTTTCAGAAATATTTGAGTTGCATAACTTCTGAATTTCTCGACTTAACAAAATTTATCAAAAATTCGCGAAAAAATAGGGAAAATAGCAATAAATCACGCAAATCCTCGAAAATTATAGAAGCTTCCGTCAGAACATTTGTTTTAAAAAATCGAAATAACTTTCACAAAAACATTCAAAAGTGTAAGTTATAATATCGAAGGTTTTTCAATCCGTATTTTTTTTTATATAAATAACAATTTATTTTATTTGTAAATTTCATCGCTGTTAGAAATGGAGTTGGGATATCTTAAATATGGATGAATTTTTTTATAAATTGAGAGATCTCAGTATGATTGAATGCAGAAATATTATTGTAAAAATAAAAGGGATCATGTATTCAAAAATCTTTTAACTAAAAGATATATAGTATATAGTAGTTTATTTATTTCAAAATCCACAGTTCCTAAATGCAAATTGAAAATTCTGAAACTTGTTTTTTTACATACTAAACTTTCAGGAACAAAAATATTATGAATAAACAAAAATCAATGTTCCATAAATTTTAACGTTGAAATATAATTTTGCAAAAGTACGTCAAGTTACATTATATCGATTGTAAATTGTTGAATGTATCAATATTATTTAGATTTAGTTTTCAGATGTAATAATTTATAATTTAGTTTCATGTAAATAAATATATTTTTTAATTCAAATATTTTAAATTTTTGAAATAAAACAGCTTGAATATCTGAAGACGTTAATTAAAGAATAAAATTTTACAAAAATTGAATTCATGAATTCCTAACACAGTGAAATTTAAATTCTTTAACTCAAAATTTATAAGCCCTGAAATTTGAAAATAAAAGAGATTCAGATTTTAAAAAATTCAAAATGGAAATTCAAGTACATAAATATAACTAAAAAATCAGTTCAACATTTAAAATCAAAGCTTGACCAAAATTGTCAATACCACCAAAAAAAAAGCATTTCGAACACAAAATAACTTCAAATCCCACTATCATTTTTTTTCAACCAATTATCCAACAAAAACTCGAGGAAAAAATAAATCCAAAATATGACTAATTTCGAAAAATGGCAATGTCACCAAACAATATTGCACAAAATAAAATATTTGCGAATTCTTTTCTTTTTCTTCTTCTTCTTTTACCCAAAGGCTTTTTTTCACATTTGCATAGCGAATACGGAATCCGGCGTCTTTTCAATGTTATAAGAAGCATTTTTCACGTGCTTTATTGGAAGAAATTGCGAAAGAAGTCTCCCAAGAGCGTGATTTTTCAAACTCCGGAGCAACATTGAATGTATTTTCAAAGTCCATTGTTCGTCGGCGGGTGATTTGCGAATAAAGAAACGGGCGCGAGTGACGCAAAGCGCGATAAAGAAAAGGACAAAGAATGGGAGGCCGGGCCCGTATAAATATACGAATCGCGGGTCACCCACGCGCGCCTCACCTTTCAACTTTCCCAACAAATGTTACAAAATCGACCCGCGTGGGAATTTATTTTTATGGATCCCAGATTCAGCATCCCAAACGAATTTTTAATCGACATTTACCTAATTTCAAAATTATCCCAGACATTTTCATGTTTTCCTTCTAGTAAGTACAGAAAATGAGGAAAATTGAGTACTTAACTAAGAAAAAAATCTTGCACTTTCTGCCATATACAGGGTGCGCCATTTCTTATGTCGGTATTGTAACATTGAATAACTTAAACATTTGACAACCGATTTACTTGACTTCACTTGTTTTGGAAACGTCAATTCAGTACAATTTCAACCATGTATCGCTTCACACCAAAAGAACGCGCTGAAATAGTTACTTTGTACATTGAAAATAGTCGTTCAGTTGTGTTAACTCAACGAGCATATCGTCGAAAATATCTTGGCAAACAGGCACCATCTGACAACACTATTCGTCGTTTGGTGTCGAATTTTTGTGACCACGGGACAGTGAAAGATCGCGAACAACCCGTTCATCAACGACCAAGACGTTCAAATGAACTGATTGAAGCTGTCAGAGAGAGCGTTGCCCAAAACCCAAAAGTTTCATATCGTCACCGCGCTCAGCATCTCGGCATCAGTGGAACCACTCTACGGCGCATTTTGAAAGATGATTTGCATTTGTTTCCGTACAAAATGCAATTAACACAAAGAATATTGCCTACAGATCATCCACGTCGCTTGGAATATGGACAAACAATCGCTCGAATAGTTGATACTGAACCTGATTTTTGGAAGCGAATTTTAATGACCGACGAGGCACATTTCAAACTTTCTGGAGGCGTTAATAAGTTATTAAGTTTTATTTGGGGAACGCAGAATCCACACGAGATCCATGAAACGCCATTGCATGACCAAAAAGTTACTGTTTGGGCCGGCGTTTGCGCCAAAACCATCATTGGTCCTTATTTTTTCAAAGAGAACCAAACGATCGATGGAAACCGATATCGGTGGATGTTGGCTCACTATGTCTGCCCACAAATGCGTGAAAAAGGTCTTGAAGATTACTGGTTTCAACAAGATGGTGCGACCTGCCACACTGCGAATCAAACAATCCAGTTTCTGCAACGAAAATTCCCTGGACGTCTGATGTCAAAAAGAGGCGACATTGAATGGCCACCCAGATCTCCAGATTTGACCCCTCCAGACTTCTTTTTGTGGGGTTATTTGAAAAGTAAAGTGTACGCCAGCAAGCCGCAGACCATTGAAGAGCTTAAGGAAAATATTCGTGCCGAAATCATTGCTATACCACCCGAGATGCTCGAAAAGGTAATGGAAAACGCCGCAAAAAGGGCATATTTTGCTGTGAACAATAAGGGCGGCCACTTGATTGATGTTGTGTTCAAAAACTAGTCTAAATAAATTGTAAAGGACCAAACTAAATAAAAATACCTCATTTACAGAAATCGGTTGTTTTTTTTTCAAGTTATTCAATGTTTACATGCCGACATAAGAAATGGCGCACCCTGTATATTGTAAAAGTACAATTTATTATTACTTATTACAAAAGTGTATAGTAAAACCGCTATATTGTACAAATCACAATATGACTGCTACTTTTTGCTATATAATGTTGGAAAAATTGAAATCTGAAAATGAAAATTTTACTATACACATTGTAATTTTCACCATACATTTTTTCCGCGTTTCCTACGGTCAGCCAACTGGGAACATGCGGCGAACAAAAAAAATGCATTACTTTTTTACAACTTTTTCAAATACTGTATCACGTTACAATATTATGCACTTGAAACCTAGAAAGTACACAAAAATGTTGCAAAAAGAACCTATACAGATCTGTTTGCTGAAAAAACTGTATGGAATCTTCAAAAATCTGGATTGATAAGAATTACAATATGATATTGCAAAAAGTACAAGAAGTATAGTAGAAAACGGAAGATAAGCAGGAGTTTTCACAACAAAATATATCCATAATTACAATATAGTTTGACAATATTTACGATTTATTATTTCAAAAATTTATATATCATCTAGCAAAAAGTACAATATGTCAGAGTGATTCCCGTTTACTATACAGTATTGTAATAAGTAATATATTTTTTTCTCAGTGCAAATTCAAGTAACAAGGTAATTTTACGTTCTTGACGACCTCGTGTACCATCAATACAGGTAAGAGATTTGACATTCGCAATGTTTTTTTTTGTTTTTTATAAACTTATGCAGTTTTCAGGAGTTTTGTTGTTTTTTATAGTTTTGACGATTCTTTATGATTCTGAAAGATTGACAGTCAAGTCTTACTAATCTTGAAACTGTCAAAATTGTTTGAAATAAATCGTTTAGAATATTCGAAAAAAAATTGAAATAAATTTAACTGTTATAAAAATTGCAACTCAAAACTGTAAAATGAGAAAATTTTTGTAACTGTTTAAAACAGCCAGAAATGTCTAACTTACAAAATAGCTCTAATCAAACTGTTTACAATATAAAAACTGTTAAAATGTTACGAACAACGAAGACTTTCAAATTCCTAAAAATTGTCTGAAATTTTATCTGCGTATTTTCAAAACTAGTTTTTTTTTTGGAAAACTAGCATATTTCAACATCGAAATCAAACTGGAAAATGGAAATGTTCTACGTTGGGTGCACAACTTTTCCCAATCCAATATCCCCAAAGAAAATTTTTTATCAAGTTCATTTCTTCCAATGATAAGTTTTCCGGATTTTTTTCCTAAAAATTTTTTTTTAAATTTGTAATTGAACATTTTTTCCACACTTTTTCTCCTGCAAAAAATTTCTCAACGCGCTAAATTTTCGTTAAAGAGTTGAAATAAATTCATTACTTTTTTGTTCTGTTTTCACGCAAAATGTGGCATTGATATTTGTATTTTTAAAGATTTTGTCACTTATAAATTGTTATCTTAACATTTTACGTTAGATTTAATTATTTCTTTATTTTATTATTAATAATTATTTCTACATTCTAAACCCAGTTGTAATTATCTACTTATTGTTTCGTTACATGATATTTTGATTTGAAGTTTCTTAAACATTTTAAATTTCAAGTTTGTCAAAAATCAAGCACAATCAAGAGAATCTTTTAAAATAGTAAAAAAAATCTCGATATTTAAAAAAGTAATAGATTAAAAATAATGTAATGATATTTGAAAAATATTTATTACGATATCACGTAGTAGTTTGATTAAAATCTATCCGATATTGTTGATATATTATTTACGTGTATAATGGACTGCTAATTTCGTAAGTTTTATTTTCTACACGAAGCATGAGTTTTTTTTAGGACGAAAAGTTTTGAAAAAATGGATGTTTAAGAATAAACGTTAAAGAACCAATTTACAAATCAGAAATATATTTTAATCAAAATTTTCAGTAAATTATGCGTCTATTATTTTTAAAAAGCTTGAAATTGTTTGAGTATTTTTCGCGATCTTTTTCAAACTGCGAATTTCAAATGTACCAGCAACTTTTTTCAAGTTGAAACAGACTATAATATAATATATAAACTCTAATACATAATGGAATAATGAATAGTATAATATAATAAATAATATTTTCAATATAATAAATAATAACCAGAAATATGTCGAAAAAAAAAAAAAACTCAAAAATATGCATAAATTATAAGAACTGGATTTAAATTCATGAAAAATAAAGATTTGCATAGAAAGAAAAAAGAGTATGAAATCTCCAAAGAAAAAAAACGAGTTTTCAAAAATCTTCGCCAACAGTTATCCAAAAATATAAAAAAATTTGTGAATTTTTTTAAATTACCATCAAAGCCAGTTTTAAATAAAGTTTATTAATTGTAATAGACAGACATATTTGAAAATGCTTCAATTTTCATCATTCATCTTAAACTTTCGATCTACACCGAAATAAAGCGTCATTAAACATTAATATGCTGCCCAATTTGGTATTTTCAACCAAATTGATTAACCTTTAGCAAATTTCATTTCCATGCACTGTTCCAGTAGGTCGTTTAAATATAACTACATTTTTATGCAATCGTTCATCGATTTCTTTGACTTAAATACGAATTTATTATTAGTTAACAAACCTTATTTGCAGACAAAAACATTTCCTAACAACTGACGAATAATCCATTTGAAGCATCACAATAGCTCAAATAAATTGTTAGTTTCGACTCTTAACAATCTTTATGTGCTCGTATTCAAAAATTTGAGGTTTGTTAATAATAAACGAACCTTTTTCAATAGGATCAAACCTTCCCTCAGTGTTCAAAGGTATCATCAATTGAAAGGCTGTCTACAAATCAACATCTTCCAAAAAATTTTCTGTAATAAACTTACTTATGGTTCTCATTTTTGCTACAAAATTTCTCTGTATAATTATTTTGTCAAGTATGTACCATGGCAAAGGTCAGAATCTAATTAATTGATTATTTTTAATTATTTGGAAACAATTTAGTGTCCGACACTTTCAAAATTCCTCTAAAAAACTTTTTTAATTATCACCCCTCCCCTAACCATGTTTCAAATTAATGTACTGTGTCAAAGATTCTTTTTTCATTTGTCGGAATTCGGAGTCTGGGTCACGGAGCGATTTTGGGATCCTGGCAAGTCTCCAGAGAGCGAGAAATATGGGCTCAGGGGAGGCGCGAAGGGCATAATTACGCGGGTGGCGTAAATCATGACCCTGCCAAGGGTGAAAAATGAACGAACTCGGTACAGGATTCGCGGTTCCGAGATTTCCGCCATCATGCTAAGTACGCGGTTAGAAAAGAGTCGCTTCAACTTCCTGATGTGCATTTTACAACAGCCCTCATTCGGTAAACAATGTCTCAAGTCGCCAAGAATTTTTAGTAAATAAATAAACAATCCTGATAAATCAAAATTACATGATTCCGCAAAATAAGAAGCTGTAAAAATAAACAGAAAAGAAAGAGTGTTTACTCTGTCGCAAATTTTCAACCTGAATTTAGCCAAAAATAATTATTCTCAAGGTATACCCTTTTTATTTTAAATATTTCATTTTTAAGAAGGTTCAGAAAAATCTCAGGATATAAAACTCCAGAGAAAAACATGTACGGCATATTAATTATACTTTTCCTTGATTTTTCAAGTAATAATTACCAAAAAAAAAGTTTCATACATATTTTACTGACAAAGAGATCATGTCACCAGAAAGAATAATTTTAGTTTTGTTTCTTCATAAAAATGTGACACGAAAAATGTTTCATCTCATTAATAACTTTTTTCCCTCTAAAAAAGAATGCAACCACAATAATAATGCTCTAGATTTATCAAATCTGTCACATTCATGCCATTCTCTACAACCCTTATTATTATAATTAAGAACCCTGCTCACTAATTATGACACAGGGCATATTCTTTCGCGTTTCATCTGGATAGGAAACAGCGGTGAAAAAAGATGTGCATCGGTGAAGAGGTAATTAATTCATGTGTTCTACAAAAATTTATTAACCTTCATAAAATTCTTTCAAATTGTGAAACCAATCGCTAAATTTCTAAATTTCCAATTGGAAATCTTATTTGAGTAGAATAAAGTAACAAATAAATATCTTACAAAAAAAAAATGAATTATCAGTACGAGTAGAAGACTACATTTTTTGGGGATTCGGCACGCAAGAAAAAAAATTTCCATTTTTATCAATTATTTACATATTTAATTATTAAATTTATGACTTATGATTTCTTTTAATACAACAGGGAGTAGAAAAATGTGGGTCTTCACATTTCACTTAAAATATAGACTAAAAAATTGTTATTTTTACGTTCTTGAGTTTTATTAAACAAATTATGAATATCGTGTAACAGTCCTGAAACTGGAATTTGACGTGAAAATTAACTTAAATTTGTTTAAATCCTAATTATAGAAGGTTCGAAGAAAAATTGTTTTCCATTATACACTCTTAGTTTGAAATGATTAAAGACGTTATTTCAAGTATTTAAAATATCTAACATTATTCCGAAAATCTGAAAAATCTGCTTGGAATGAAAACTCACAAATAAAAACGTTTTCAAATGACAACTTATATTCTGAAAATTTTTTGAGTGCATTCAACGTTTCCTAATTCAACAGCAATATCTTTTTTGATACTGCATTTAATAAATTACAAACATAATTATACATTAGATTTGTAAAAATCTTTAAATAATGCGTAGAATGATACGAAAGTAAAGAAAAAAGGTTCAACTTTATAATTTGAAAACGATGACAACTGAGAAAATTGGTCAAAGTTCAAAACGCTAATCAACAATATTGCATTGGCTAGCAGTGAAAAATTTCACGAGTTTGATAGTTCAAGGCAATTAAAAAAAAATTTTTTTTTAAAGAATTTTAAACATTTTTGAATATGCGTGAATATGACGAAGAAATATTTATTGTTAGAATCTTTCAAATGTTCATATCTTGGACAGTTATTCAAATTTTTTTCATTACTATGAGTTTGAACGAGAAATATTTATCGAAAACGTTTTTTTCTTTATTATTTAAAGAAATTTAGAATGCAAATTCAAAATACTTTGAATGTATCAAAAAAATTAAACAATTTCGAAAATTGTTAAGTGTATTGAAATGCATTTGATTTCTTGCTAATAATTCGAACCAGTTACGAAAGTAGATGTAGACCTACAATTTTTAGACTTTTGTATTTGATTTGTTTATATTGATGCTTTGATTTTCACTTTCATGTATTTCCGAAATTTTTCAATTCTTGAAACTATAAACCAGAATTATCATAATAAGTTTTATTTCAAGGAAATCAGAAGAAAAATTCAAAGTACTTTGAATAAAAAAAATCACATAATTTCAAAAATCATTCAGTAGGTGTATTCAAATGCAATTGATTCCTTATGTATTAATACTCTGAACCAGTTACAAAATCAGATGTATTAATGTATACAGTTCTTAGACATTTATATTGAATTTGTTTATATTGGCTACATACTTATAACACTCATGTATTTCCAAAAATTTTCATTGCTATAATATTTTTGCATTCTAGATCATAAAATGGTGTTTTTTATTCCTAACTCTTCAGAGAAAAAAAGGAGGAAAATTTTTATTCCATTTCCACCTAGGATCGAAGTGAAAAATAAATACTAACATTTAATAATATTTTATAAATATCAATACCTATGTATCACGTTAAATATGACAGGTTACGTAAGCAATTTTTTTTGTTTTCGTTTATTTTCAAACGTTTGGAACTCCAGAGACATAAATTCACGAACTTTCCATATAATTTTCCAAGTTGACCAGGTTAGTTAAACACCCTACTGATCATATAAATTTTAATTAAAAAAAGTTCAGATGACAAACCGGAAGTTGCCAGGTTCTTGTGGCCTTGCAAGGATTTATGTGGGCAAACTAAAATACTCTACATTCTGTTGCCAACCAAACATCGATCCAACGAGCTCGCGTTTCCTTCCGCCTTGTACCTCCTTTTCTGGAGAACGCAGCCGGAAGGAACTTTCGCTACCAGGGCAATGCTAATGCGATTTTCTTGTCGCAATTCCGGAACAGCTAAAGGGCATCCCCGAATTGAAGACAGGAACGCTACCCTGAAATGATCCTACTTTATGTAACACGATTCCTACAGTAATTTTTGTCTTTAATTTCAACTACTCGTAACCAAGTATACAACTTGGGACATTGAAACTCTACTCGAGGTGGGAAACTGAAGTTAATTTTCGCGATATTTTTACAGTTTAATGAAGTCTCATTTCTATCAAGTTTCTCGAACTTTTTCGTACCTGTTTAGAATAAAGGAAGAACAATTCCGAGTCGAAATTAGAATCAGAATTAAAACCAACTTAAACCTATTAGATCGGATTTAAAACCTTTATGACCTGTGGAATCTGAAATAGAACGCAATAATTCTGGTGAGTGGTTTTTCAACTATTTTAACCTACGCATTCGAAATCAAGACCGAAAGTACAACCAAGTTAAAACTGAGAAAAACAAAGGTTAACTTTCATGACTCTGTTTTTAAATTGAATTAACACTTCGAAAAATTCGATTCTTGAAAAGACTATATTGAATGACGATTTTCTTTTCCTTCAAGTCGAAAAAATCTATCTTATTACTTGCATTTGCTTATTATCACTGAATTTAAGGAATATAAATTTTTATTGCTATTTCGAATAAAATACGCAAATATTATTACATTGTACAATGTACAGAAGTTTATTCAATCACGTTTGATTAGCTGATATTCCAAAGTATACAGTAATAGTCAATTTTCATCGATTATATTAGAGATAATGTGATCCCTTCATCTTGAAAGGGGGTCTAGCTGACTTGACAGCTTGTGACACAGAGATAGGAAAGGGAGGTATCAAGGAATCCTGACAATCGGTTTATTTTATTGATGAACAGCCCATTCAGCACGTAATATTTTAGAAATATTTCTTAAACATTTGAAAATATTTCAGAAATATTTTGGAATATTTAATGTCAACTGGAAGCTCCTTGAATGTAAAATCTACGCTTTGAAAAGAACGCGTCATTTATTTTTCTAAAAATTTGAAAACAGAAGTTTAAAGATTTCTTGTCAAACGAACTTATTTCTCTTCGAAATTTTCTTTTCTGACGCTGTGACGAAAATTGTATGTTGATAAGAGAAGAAAATTCATTCTGATCAAATTAAATTTATTTCTAATATATTATAGAAATGTAATCAAGAATCATTTATATTCAAAGTGAAAGTTAATTTATATTTATAATACAAGTTTTGAATTCTGGCGCATTTCAGACCCAGATCGTCCTTTGTTTTTTGTTTCGATTTCCATTTTATATGTCAAATGTCAATACGGATTAAAAATTGTTTTCTAGTGTTGAAGGTTCATCAAAAGTTTGAAAAATGGGCCGAAAAAAATTGCTTTTATTTAGTAGATAATTAGAAAAACCGAGCATTTTAAGGCCACAATCCTCACGATCGATGAGTTAATTAAATTATTGTCAATTTTCAAAAATTTTTTCAAAACGAATATTTTTAAGAATATTGATGGCATATTTTTATCATATTTTGCGTTACTATCATTTTGAGAATATCGAAAATTGCTGTGGATTTCATGCCCAAATCGCACATGCGCAATATGGCATTTTTTGCCGCTGTTGGTTATATCAAAATAAAACCTAGTTTAGGCGTAAAATCCGTAAAATCGATAATAACTGCCATGTTTACAGTGTAAAGTTGGTTGAAAATGAGTTTAGTTTGAACCGATGAAAACCGAAATATCTTTGATTTATTTGGTTCAAAGTTTGACTCTAAAAAAATTGTGATATACATGAATTGTTCGTTAATTGAATGAGATCATTAGTTATTTTAGGCTGATTCAAGTATTGAATCGAATACAGATTTAGTTTAGATTTGAAAGTAATCGAATACTGATGTTTCTTCGAAGAGGAAATATTATGTTGGTTGGACTGTGTAATTTTGCATTGATTTAACTCTGAAAATTGAATGTTAAAGTAACTTCAAAATTGTACATCGGTTGACCCCTGAATTGACATGTAATTGTGAATACTTAAACGAACATAAGTTTCACTGCATCATTGAAAAAACATTCAATTTCTAAATTTTATCTGAAATCAAGTGAACATGGAAAAAAGAGCATTTCAAATATAAAAAGCACAATCTGAACGGGTACGTCAGGCCGCTGTAAACCCTGACCCGTTTCACTTGTAGACCTGCATTACTTGCAAAATATACTTTAAGTTTGAAGTATTTCTGATGTTTCAATTGTGGCATATTACACTATTCACAAAGTATAAAAATTTACAATTTCCAAACGAAATTGAAAAACATAGTATTGTGAAGACTATATTTTATCATTTTACAGAAAGCATTGTTTAATCGTCCTCGTCTACAACAATCATCATTGGCAGAAAAACCAAATAGAAAAAAAAGTGTATCCTCGTTCCACTTTAATTATTGTCAAGTGCGCGTGAATCACGATTCCCAAGGCGCGATATCAGCTGAAGATATAGTTTAGTAGACTTTGCCGGAAGATAAAGACGCTTTTCGAATTTTAGCGCAGTTTTCGGTCTTTTTTTTTGGATTCTCAGCTATTTAAAATTCAATACAAGCTCGGGTTATATTTACATGTCACCGAGGATCTCGTTTGTTTGGAAATAAAGACGGGAATTGAATTGCAAATGCTCTGGCATTGAAATCAAAACCCGTGTACGTTTCCTCTCACTGATCGTTTGGACTCTGCTTCTGGTTTGGGAAAATCGCACAAAAGTTGACTAGAAAAAAAAACTATGTAATCAAACGTTTTGCCAAATTTCCTGACATTTCCAAGCTATGCAAAATTTCGCGATTTCCAAATAATCCAAGATTTGGAATCCGGTCGGATTTCGACCGTAGGCGAAGAAAAACGACGCACGGATGATTTACTGCGAGAATCATTCACTGTCTCTGTCTTACTAATGCGCTTGTATGGCGTGCAAGTTGGGTGTCTCCCTCGCACCTATTCATTACAGCTGCTGAGATAAAATTTTTCTCCTGATCTTTTATCTAATTGTAAGACACTTCACATCAACAGCGATTGCAAAAGCTAAATGAGGTTGTTTGTCGTGCTCGATCTAACCAACTTTCACTCGGAAAGATGGGGAAAAACGAGGGAAAAAAAGGAAATAAATAAAGAAAAAAAAAAAAAAATTTGCGAGCGTGATTAACCCGATGTTGCGTTCTGAGTTTTATGCACCTGACGAGGGATCTCACTATTCGTGACGTGAGTCATTGCGATATCATCACCAAAGTCTACAACCTCACTCGCAACGTGCTCGTTCTATTTACTCCCGGCTAAGACCTCGCTCTCCCTTTCCATACTTGACCATCATCTTCGGCCATCTATAAAAAAATCTTAAAATGCTATTTCGAGACTCATAGACTATTTCGGATTGAATTACCATCTCTGAATCAGAGGCGTACTCAGAGGGGTTTAAAGGGTAACGCTTACACCTAAATCATAAAATTATAAAATAATAATAATAGTTGTTCCACCAAATGCTGACTTTCAAATTTTTGTTTTTGAAGTTCTAAACGTTTAAAAATAAATAAAAATTGAGGGAACGACTCATAGTGAGACGTAAAAGTAATTATTGATAATGATTAAATCTTATAAAATGTAGCTATTCTTGACTTGAATCTTGGATAGAAATAGATCACTAATTTCTATTTTATTCTATAAACTTTTGAAAATTCAGGCACATGCAATTTTCTATTCTGAAGGATGATTTTTTTTCCATCCCAGATGAAGAAACATCCAACGCCTTTTTTTTTTAATTTTCTGCAGATTTATTTTAAGAAATATGTATGATGTTTAAAAAAGTGGAAGTCTTCTCATCATGATAAAAGGTAAGATTTTTCGTATAGCTAGGAATTATGATAGTTAAGTGTATGAAAATTCAGTAGATTACTATAAACATTGCAGTTCAGAAATGAAGAGAGAATTTTATAGATAAAATATATTTTTGGTTTATTATTCGATTAATTTTCTTATTGGAAAGATTGTTTGTCTTTTAAATTTTATATTTTTTCAGTTTTCAATGACATTGATTTCAATGTTACATATGAGATATTTTAATTTAGATGATTTTTCCTCTAACTGTTGTCCTGATTAGGGTACAAAACATCTAATCCAAAACATTCAGAGTTAATTTCCCAAAGTACATAACTTCTAAGAATATTGCAATATATTCAAATATTTTATATATTACCAATGTATTATGAATATTACCTAATTGTACATTTTCTCTACAACTTTATATTGTGTGAGTGTAATATTGTTTTGAATAATTAAGAATTTCTCACTTATTCTTCTGTATTTATTATTTGTTTTCGATTTTTTAGAGGATTGAATGTTACCGAACATTTCTCAGGAATCTAATAAAAATTCAAAAATTATTTACAACAATTTGATTGTCACTTCATGGTGAATGTACTTGATGGAAGTGATGTTTCAGGAGGGTTTGAAAATCTACTTTATAAAGATCCTGTTTTTTTTTTGTAAAGTTTTTATAAAGTGACTGTATAAAAACTAATAAAAACTTTATAAAACATTACTCTTTTTATAAAATAACTTTATAAAAAAGCGAAATTGCATGAAAAATACCCAAATTTTATGAAAAGTTTTATAAAAACTTCATAAAAACCCAAATTACTAGGGTCTTGTGATGTGGCAAACCTCACATGTGGTTTGTGGCTGTTTTCACCCTTAGGCACACAATATATATATATATATATATATATATATATATATATAATGAAAAGAATTATAACAATAACAATTATGATAATTATAATAATTATAATTTCTGAAAATTTTTAATGATAATAATTATTCGAAACGTAATTTTTGCAATGATTATTATAATACAATAGTTCCTATCATTGTAATTATCATTGTCTATAAAAAGCATTAAAATTATACAATAAAAAAACAACAATAATAATAATGATAAAATTCTAAATAAAATGAAAAATAATCATAGCAACAAAGATTATTATAGTATCCGAACAATAGTATTTATAATAATGATCAAAAAATGTAATTTTTAAAATACTTATTGCAATAGCACCATAATATTTAAACAAAAATCATGCATTGTTAATTATTATATAATTGTGATAATCATTGCAATTAAAAGAAATACAATTTACTACAGCAAAAATAATATGTTTAATGGTAGTTGAAATAAAAGCAATCATAATAATAATTATGCATTATAATATCCGAACAGTAGTAACTATAGTAAATATTCAATAAAGTAATTTTTATAATGATGATTATTATAATATAAAAATATTATTCTGCTATAATAAATAACAATAACAATTACAATACAAAGAATCACAAATTGCAACAGCAAGAATAATAATAATGAAAACAATATTTATGTAATGATTATACTAAAATTGTGATAACGATAATAAGAAATGTAATTAAAAGAAGAAAAATAATAATGATAATTTTTATTGTTATTATTATATCTGAACATTTGCAATCAGAATAATTATTCAAAAAAGTAATCTTTGTGATGATTATTATAATACAATAGTTCCTATTATTCTAATTATCATTGTCTATAAAAAGCATTAAAATTATAAACAAAAGGAAAAATAATCATAGTAATAAAGATTATTATAGTATCCGAACAATAGTATTTATAATAGTTATCAAAAAATGTTATTTTTAAAATACTTATTACAATAGCACCATAATATTTATACGAAAATCATGCATTGTTAGTTATTATATAGTTGTGAAATTATTGCAATTAACAGAAATACAAATTACTACAGCAAAAATAATATGTTTAATAGTAGTTGAAATAAAAGCAATCATAATAATAATTATGCATTATAACATCAGAACAGTAGTAACTATAGTAAATATTCAATAAAGTAATTTTTATAATGATGATTATTGTAATATAAAAATATTATTCTACTATAATAAATAATAATAACAATTACAATACAAAGAATCACAAATTGCAACAGCAAGAATAACAATAATGAAAACAATATCTATGTAACGATTATACTAAAATTGTGATAACGATAATAAGAAATGTAATTAAAAGAAGAAAAATAATAATGATAATTTTTATTGTTATTATTATATCGGAACATTTGCAATCAGAATAATTCACAATAATTATCATTGTAATAATTACTTTTTAAGGAATTTTGTACGTGAATCCGTTACGGCTTCCGCATACTCTTAAAATTTACAATACTTGTCCTCGTGGTGTACGAAAAATCCTGGCATTCAGGCAATCGAACTGACGTTGATATAAAATTAAGATTCATGACAGTTATCGAATTTTTAGTCAACAAATCGCTACAACAATGCAACGTGGTCGGAGGAAAAAACGGGCAACGTCAGATTTTGATAATTTCAACAAAGAAACGGCGGTTTTTGTGTTATTACTTACATTACTAGTCGTGAAATGATGGAAGAGATCATATTGGCGGTTCGGAGCACTGAATTGGATTCGCACTAACAACAACAAACAACGCAATAGACTGCATGAATACACGCGCGAATTAAAGACGAATTGCAATGATTGCTGACTCCGGCATTGTTCACTCGGCGGCCATGTTGAACTGATGTTGAACTGACATCTGGTTTTTTTGCCTCCGTTGATTTGATAGTGCGCCGAGCGGTCAGGTGACGTAAACATCACGTGACTCAGGGCCGTACGACGTCAGGGACAGGGGCATTTTTTTACTTGAAAACCGTAAAAAGTCAGGAATTTCAGAGGGAGGCAGTCAGGCGCGTAGGCAGAGGGGGGTTATGAGGGTTCAAACTCCTGAAATTCTGATAAAATCAATCAATATTTCATGTAAAAACGAAAAAAGTTGCATCGATAACAATCAAAAAAAAGTTACAAAAAAATGCACAAAACGTTAGCAGTATATATTTAGTGGAAAAGTGAAAATTATTAAAACGTGGGATTACGTAGAAAATATATGAATCAAAAAATTGTTACATCCTAGTGG
Source organism: Platygaster robiniae (assembly GCA_028476575.1). Taxonomy (NCBI): domain Eukaryota; kingdom Metazoa; phylum Arthropoda; class Insecta; order Hymenoptera; family Platygastridae; genus Platygaster; species Platygaster robiniae. Next base: position 3,798,182 of record CM052022.1, read on the forward strand.
ATAATCGAGGAAAATAAAAATCTACGAACATGCTACAAATTTACAAAACGTTGAATCTTAGATTATAAAATTCTAGAAAACTATTCAATATCCATATGAAAGTAGTCAAAATCTTTCGATTCATACAAACACTAGAAAAATAATGAAATTAGTTGAATTCTGTGAAAACATTGTTTTTTGAAAAATCTCGACAAATGCCTCTACAATTTATAAATTTTGAGATTCTAGAGCATCGAATTCTAAGTATACTATAAATCTACTGGGGTTGTCGATATTTTATCGATATTTTTGCGGACAGTATCGATATTTTAGCGATGATATTTTTATCGCCGATATTTATCGATATCGATATTTTTTTAAATATCGAATATCGATGAAAATTATACTACGTACCGATATTTTTCGACGATATTTATCGGTTACTGACATTTATTGACGATAAATATAGATGTTTTTTGAAAATATCGATAAAAATATCGATATTTGTCAAAAATATCGTACATCGAGATTTTTTATCGATATATCGGAATATCGATATTTTTTCAATGATAAATATCGACCTATGATGATATTTTTTTTCCGAACGATAAATATCGATATCGATATTTTTAAAAATATCAACAACCCTAAAATCTATAAAAAATCTAGAAAACGCAACAAAATCTTTACATACTTAGGAAGTGCGAAAAAAAAATAACAATATAGAACATGAAAAATCTTTATGAGTGTAATTTTATCAATAATTCTTGAAATTACAGAGAATAGATCGAAATTTGCATTATAAAGCGTCAAGTTTTTTAAATCTCTGTCGTAATCTACAAAAATAAGTAATCTATAAAAATACTTAGAAATCATCCATAGTTTCGTATATTATACTAGAAAAATGTGAAAAATAAGTTTACTAGCTTACTACTTTACTAACCTAATAATTTACTCATTTACTCATTTACCAGCTAACTAGGATACTAGCTTACTTTTTTACTAGTTTACTAGCTTACCAGTTTACAAGTTTACTAGTTAATTTGCTTACCATTTTACAAGTTTAGTAATTTATTTGTTAACGAGTTTACTAATTTACTAGTTTACTAGCTTACTAGTTTTTTATATCATTAGCTTACTAGTCTATTAACTGACTAGTTTACCAGATTACAATTACAAATTTGACAAGTTTATTAGTTTCCTAATAACTTATTTTACTTGTTATCGAGTTTTCTAGATTACTATTTTACTATTTTACAATTGCAGTAGTTTACTGGTTTACTAGCCTACTTGTTTACTGGTTTAGTAGTTTACTACCTCACTAGTTTACTAGAAATCTTGCAATACAAAAAAATTATGTAGATTTCATTTTTTCAGAAATGCATAAAACTTTTTCTCCTAGAGCATATTTATAGATATAATACTATAATTTACTTTAGAAATCATTCTTGAAATTTATTTAGGAAGCAAAAAAAATATCCGATTCAACTACTACAACTGATACGATCAAACATACTTTCCATTATAGAAATATTAAAAAAAATATGGAATAAAAGTGTTAAAAATCTTCATAAAAGAGACTGTTGTCAGAAAAATCAATTTAAATTTTCAAAATCGTTGAAAGTTTCAATATTCTAACATCAATTTCTGAAAATTTATTGAGCGATTCATAAAAATGTTATAAATATATAAAAATACCAGAAAATACTAAAAAATTTGATGGATAATACACCATTCGAAAATAATATAAATTCATTATGTAACTTTCATCTGTGTGGTTAAAATTCGCTGGAAAATCAATTCAAATATATAAATTTTTAAGAAGTTTGTTTCTAGAGCACCGAATTTCAGGAAGCTTAATAGGAACCTCTATTACTTAATATCACATAATCTTCAAAGTGGTATGAATAAAAAAAGTACTAGTAAAAAAAATTAAAACCTCAGTTACTAATTGAAAATCACAACAATCGAATTTAATTATTTACGAACATGTAGAATGTGCAACTCTGGATTCTAAATAGTGCATGACTTTTACCTACCGAAAAGTAAAATATTTCAAAATCGCTCTCTTGTAACGATATTGTCAAAGATTAAAGATGATGGAACCCCAAAGGAAAAATATTTTTAGGAAAACCACTCTCGAAAACTTTTTCTGCCTACGCCCCTGGAGGCATTGCATTTATTTTGAATTTTTGATACGGAGCATCAAAATCTAGAAATTCATGTAGCATTGTACAAAGAACTCTAAAATCGTAAAAATTTTATAAATGCTAAAAAAATATGACAAATGTATAAATACACGAAACGTATGAAGATAGAATTTTCTAGATAATTCATATTATGTGTAACTGAAATCGATATAATTTTTAATGCAAGAGTATGGTATTCTAAAATTTCATACAGACTAAAATTTTATACAGAAAAGACTGGTATTTATTAGATTTTCAGTACTTTTTACTCCTTAGTGTTTTGGGTTTGTACAAAGTTTTTACTAATCTCCTTATGAAATTGAAAATTTAAAAATCATTTTCCGAAATAAAATCGGAAATTCTTATCACCGATGTAGAATACAGTAGTATATTGTAAAGTTCGCCAGTCTGCCATGAAGCAATCTTTGTATGAGTGTGAAATATCTAAAATGCATGAGGATATAGTTTTTTCAAAAATATATCAAAGTACTGAAAATTAATGAAATCCTACACCCCTAGGAATTCTACAAATTATTTCAAAAAATTTCAGCAAATACGAGATAATCTCATAAACGGTATAAATAAATTATATTGTTCATTTGTTTACACTCTCTTATGTTGAATCAGTGAAAAGTCGCTAAATTTAAGTGGCATACTTTTTACGTCAGAATTTTTTTTATGTTACCAAAAAAACATCATTTTAGTAAAGTAGAACAATTTACTATTCAGAACATACAAACTTTTGCACTACTGATATACAGCAGTGATCCACACAAAAAGCAGAAATTTATATCACAATAAACATATACGTAAATACTTAAAGTATAAGATTCGAAAATAAACTGAACAATTTTTTCAAAAAAAAAAAAAAAAAAAATCCAAGAAGCAATGTTGTTTCAGACAATAATTGAAAAAAGAAAAAGAAAAACTGTGTAAGTCATTTTGTAAAAATCCAACAATTTGTCTTAAATTAATGAAGCGTGTTTTACAGCATTCCTTTATTTCGTTTACATCTTAGTTTACACACAAATAAAAAATAAATTGTGAAAAAAGTGATTTACTGAATCTTAATATCGTTTTCGAAGTTATCAGGAATTTCCTCGTGCCAATGAGGTTTCGAACCATCGCCTCTATTTTTCATGACCATTCGTATTAATTCATCGGATGGCTGTTTTAAATCATAAGCCCAACCAGTTTTCGAGAACATGTAAATTATAAATCCAGTTAAATTCATTCGTAAATACCCCATCTCAGAGCATTTATAATCCCACGGGAAAACATGATGATAATTGTGCCATCCTTCACCAAGTGCAGCAAATTGAACTATATAGTTGTCTGATGGGGGAATCGACCTATATTTAACGCAAAATTACTATCAATACATGGAATATATCTACAAATCAGATGAAATTTTATCTTCAAAAGATTCCCTCTAAAAACCTAAGACTAATGTTTTTTATCAATTTTCTTTCGTAATGAAAAATTAGAAGGTCAGAAGGAATCGAGGCTCAAATCTCTGCTCTTGCCCTTTGGGCAAATTTATCTCTGCAATCAATGACTGTTCTTTGGAAAACGTATTATATTTTATTAAAAATCCTAATCATCATTAGAAGAGAAATCTATTCACAAATATGAAATCCAGGCGCGTAGGCAGAGGGGGGTTTTGGGGGTTCAAACCCCCCCTGAAATTGGAATTAAATTGATGATGCATGTAATAATGATAAAAATTATAAGAATAAATGAAAAAAATACAAATTCTAAAGAATAATACAGGAAAATGAAATAAGTAGAAATCATCATAAAAGCACTCACTGAAATCTTGAGAAAATAACAAATGGTTTCATGTAAGTACTCAAAGTTGACAATATTCATGACTCTCAATTGTGAAAACACAATTATAATAATGATTTCGGTTTAAAGAAATCTTTTTCTAAGACAAAATTCTAATCATAAATGTCTGGTAAGTATAACGTAAAAAAACAAAAATTTGAAAAATTGTTCGAACCTAATGAAATTATACAGATGTATTAGAATTCATAAAAGTTTTAGAAGTTTATAAAAATTCTAACCCTGAAGCATGGAATTGTAGAAACCTACAGTAGAAATCTGTGAAAATACCAGAATATCTTTCAAATTCTACAAACTCTAGAGAAAAACTAAAAATTAGAGTAAGTATTCTGTCAAAGTATTGTTTTTTAAAAAAATCTAAAAAATAATCAACTTGAAATTCTAGATCATCAAATTTGAAAAAAATTTACATACCTATCAATCTGTATGAATACTAGAAATCTATGAAAATACAAAAAAGTTATAGAATCATATAAATGCTATCGAAATGAAAATATTATTAGAAATCCAGATCTCACGTAAAATCGATGATGGTGTAATTTTCCCAAAAATCTATGAAATTATTGAAAATCGATTGAAATTTCAATTCCACAAGCTCGAATTCTTGAAACGTAGGTGTTTTTAAAAAATTTAAAAATTTACACATGATCTATGAAAATACAAGAAATAGCTAAGAAATCTTAAAAATACTAAAATAAATACTGAAGTATAAGAAATCTATAAACACTGAAAATCGATATATGTAGTTTTCCTGAACATCTATAAAATTACTGAAAATCGGCTACAATTTGAATTCTAACACATCAAATTCGAGAAATTTACTCATACATACTTCTAGAAAATCTAAAGAAAACACCTACAGTTTCTAAAAATACAAGAAAAATCTACAAAATTCTACGAATACTAAAAAATACAGGAATACAAGTAATTCATATACGAAATCACCAGAAATCGTAGAATATAGTGAAAAATATTCCAGGCTCCATAAATAATAAAAAAAAACGCAAGAAACAAATTTTTAGATATGAAATAAATTATTGTACTTTGACGGATGAATTGATAGGATTTATTCACTTAATATACCAATATCAACACATTGAAAACGCAAGTGATACTTGAAATCATAAATACTCAAACAGTATGGTATGTAAAAATGTTTTTCTGAAAAATTCATAAAACTTTGAGTTCTAGAGCATACAATTAGAAACCTATAAAGAAATTCATAAACACGGTATAATCTTCTTCCAATGGTTTGATTAGAACAAAAATATGAAAAAAGTTCAAAAAGTATTGAAAATTTTAGTGAAAGACACTGTTTTAGAAAGTTATTTCAAATTCTTAAGATCGCTGTAATCTGCAATAAAATACCGTCAAATCCTAAGAATCTATAAAAATCTAAATATAAAATATAAAAAAAATATCATATATACGAAATATGTATAATACGAAAATTCTGGAAGTCCATAAAATACTGAAAAACTTTTCAGTGTAATTTTTTAAAAATCTAGAAATGTACTGAAAATTTTTCAGGACGTTCATTCCCAGAGAATCGAATTTTAGAAAGCTATATAAAAATTGTTATAATGTATTATATTCGAATATCCTTCAAATTTGCGTTTATAAAGGTACAAAAAAAGTTATGAAAAATACGGAAATTATTAGAAAAATAAATCTGAACCTCAGTGACTTGCATGTAAATCACAAAAATCAAATCCTATTCTACAAACATGAAAAATGCACTACTCTGGACTTGAAGAGTTGTATAAGTCTGAATCCTGAAATCAGAAAAATTGAAATCCCGAAGTAAATATATTCTTTCGAAAAACACTTCCCCGAAAATTTTTTCTGCCTACGCCCCTGATGAAATCAATTTTTCTTTATTATTTAGTGTCTTCCACATTTCGTATAAAGTTACGTACTTATCGTAAGGCTTGGATCCCCACATATGTGCGACGCTGTTGACCGTTGAAACGGAATTGATGATTAGAGGATATCCTATAAAAACGATGGCAATCATCGCATATTTCAATTCTTCGTTCCAAAAATAAACAGGCACAGTAATTGGTAAGACAAACGTAAAAAATGTGCTCAACAGCATACAATGCCTGAAAAATTGAGGTTAGGTTATCATACAGTTCGATCATCTGAAAAACAATGAGTGATTTGCTGACTTTTCATAGAAAGAGACAATCGCATCATTTTTGATATCCGTCATGTCCAGTTGTTCTTGACGTTTTTTAACTTTATCGTTACTTTCCATCATTATCCAGCCTATATGGCAGAAGAAGAAGCCACGGTTACTGTTGTGTGGGTCTTCATCTGTGTCGGAATATTTATGATGCACACGATGATCGAGTGTCCATTGGTATATTGAGTAGGTGTACTAAAGTTACAGATATAGTTATTGTAGTCATATAGTTACAGTCATAGAAACTTCCAAAATTAGTTTTGTCATTGCGTTCCTTCTGCATTATTTGTAACTGGCTATATAATAGCTATTTGCTCAACGCTCGCAGAAGGAGCTTTTTTGATGAATTATTGGTTTTACCTGCCCTGCCATACAGTAACACAGAAATAGAATGATTCGCAAAGGTGTTTTAGCTTTGTAGGAACGATGTGACCAATAACGGTGAGCACCGGCAATTATTCCAAACAGTCCAGTGTTATACGTAATCAGCACTTAAATTCACGAGTAATAATTAGTAAAATTTGAGCTTGTTCTATGGATTAAAATGTTTCAGTTGATGGTCATAATTGACAATATGAATAAATGATTACGAATTTCACAAAAATTTGAATTCCTCTACATTGTTAAGTTGAATTTAAATATGGCATTAATATGAAATACAGGACTTTTACATTGCTTATGACATAAATAAATGTTTGTGAACGAGGTAATTTTTTGAAGAGCGGGTGTTAAATAATATTTACTCCATAGTGTGGTCCTTTTGTGACTGAGATATGGAAACATCACTACCCAATACGCGAACAATGCGTGCAACAGTGCAAGCCAAATGACTTGGAACCAGAGTATTTCATTTTCAAATCCCAACCTTTGAGATAATGTTTTATTTTCCTTCAAATTTTGTGTCTTCGGACTTGCGACCTTGGAAAAATCACTATGTTTTTTCGTATGTTGCGATAATTCAAGTCCAGTTTTTGTCACTTTTAGCGTTTCATGTTGATCCATCTATTTTAATTAAAAGGCAATTATTTAAGAGTGCTTTCGTATTTATCAAACGATTGAGAAGCGTTTGACAAAACAAATTTTTGAAAAAAAGGTTTCAAAGGAATACAAATCGAAATTCCGGAAGTCTACAAATTTGCACTTGCGACACTATGGAAGTTTGGCATTGTTCAAGCGGCAAAATTGAAATTGTAATGAGTAGTGCTTACATTGTTTCATCTGTTAAAATCGAAATTTTGAAAGAATCAAAGGAAAAAAAATCCACATTAGTCCTGCACTTTAAATGGAACAAATGAGAAATAATTGAAATATTTTGGAAAAATAAAGATAATCTTTATTAAAAACCTCCTAATGTTCAAATAAAAAAGCTGACTCAGCCAAAACTTTCTGCAGATTCGCAATTGGAATTATTTAAATGTAAAAAAAAGGTATCAAAATCAAAATCTTGAATCGAGAAATTCAATGTACCAAATAAAAAATCGTTCTTTCAGAATTCTTTAAATACAAAGATCGTTATCTTTATCGTTTATCATGAGTTTAGAGCTTTTGTTGCAATTGAAACTAAAAAATTAAAAATATGAACATATTTAATGTACAAAAAGCATCGGAAAATATAAATTAATGAAAAAATTAAATCCTAAAATTGTAGAATTCTCCGATCTTTTTTCAGAAATGATGACGTAAAAAATTTTAGATGCTTTTTTTAAAAAACACTTGAACAAAATAGAATCAAGTTCTTCAAAACTTGTTTTGAAATATTAAATTTTTGATAGAACCTCATCTACCTAGATTTTGAGTATTTTTACACTATTGGTATTTTTTAGTATGTATAAAATGTTGCAGGATTTTCTAGTATTTTCATAAATTATTACTGTATTTCTGTACATTTATATATTGTATATTTTAAGAATTTCATGCTTTAGAGTTCAAAGTTGAATAAATTTTTTTTATTTGAGAGGATGTTTCAGGAAGTAGTATGCATACATACTTCGATTTTTTTTAGTTTTTTTCGGGACTTTTTCAGTTTTTCTACAATTTGAAGGATTGTTCAGTTTTTCTGAAACTACTCGTATTTTTCAAGATGTATAAAATGTTGCAAGATTTTCTAGTATTATTATACATCCCTAGTATTTTGAAATAAAATGTTATACTCATTTCGAAAATTTCGAGCTCTTAACAAAGTTCATTAAATTTTTCATGTAAAGGATTTTTCAGAAAACAGTGTCTGAATAGATTTTTATTTCTTTTAGTTTTCGTATTTCTTCGGTTTTTATAAGATTTTAGGATCATTCAGTATTGTTATTCATATACTCTATTTCTTGAAGTTGTATAGGTTGTTTATGTGTCACATATTTACTAGTATGTTTACATATTTTCTTTGTGCCTTTCTTAGTAATTATTGAACGTTGTAGAATTGTCAACTCGTATTTTTCTGTATTTTTAAAAAATTATATTTCTCAGTATTTATGGAGTATTGTAGAATTTTTCGGTATTTTTAAAGATATATCTTCAAAATTCCAGAATGAGATTTCTTTACCAAAAGGTTTTAAATATTTCAAGTATTTCGATCGATTGTAAAAAAACCAGTTTCTTTGTTGATTCAGAGTGCCTTCAATATTTTTTGTATTTTTCACAGACTTTTACGATTCGAGAAAATTTCTTGTATTTTTATGGACTTCTTATATACATATATTTCAGAATTCAATATTCGAGTAATTGATGTCTCTTTTATACCACGAGGAAAAATACGATTTCGAAGGCCTGGTGGCCCTGGTGGGACACAGCGAAAGTGATAGATTCTATCATCGATGATGAGTCCGTGTGGGAAAATGTACTTTATCGCATTACGATGATAAAATCGATCACTTTCACCGTGTCCCACCAGGCCCCCGAAATCGCATTTTTCTTCGCGGTATGAAAGAAAAATTAATTACTTCAAGATCAATGCCTCAAGCGTTAGAATACATGATTTTTTACTCGTTGAAGTTTTTTTTGGAACTGTTATGAACGTTAAGTATAATAAAATAAGTTACGTTTTTCCTGTAACTACATTACAAATCGTTATTAAATGAATGCGATATCTTTTACCAAATGAATTGTACCAAATTCAAGAAAAAACTTACGTTTGTCCAGAATGAATGAAAAGTTACGCTACAATGTAGTACACAGTATTGACACGTTTTAATGAAATGAAAGAGTGATCGGAAAATGATACCGTTGCAAATATATACAGGCAAAATGCAAAGCACTTCTATATTAAGATCCTCTTTTTCAAAACGCGTATTTGTCGGTCATCGTATGAATATACACCAGAATGTTACAAAGAATGCAAAACAGTACACACTTGCCATCAGAAAGTATAATACTTTCAAGGTGTTCGCTTACTTTTAATTAGGTTATCAAAGAATCGTTTTGAGTATATTGTTCACAGACAATGAAAATAATTTTTTGCAATTCTTAGTTTTTTTAACTTTTGTGAACCTCCTAAAGTTGAGTTTTTCATGAAGAATCTTTAAAAATAATCCTACTGCAAGATTTGTTGATGATTTGTGAAATATCCAGCAGAATTAGATTGTATTCAATAGTTTTGAAGCATAAATTTTAACAGTTAAATAAAAAACTTGGAAACAATCAGGCATTGAAATTCTTCGTTTCGGAATTCAAAATTCTTAGTAAACGAGTAGACATAAATAAAATTTTGAAATATTATTTTTAAACAGATGATTACCATATCAACATGAAAAATACTGAATTAGCCATACTTTGAATTATCTTTTAATAATATTAATAGGGGAAGGTGGTCACCTATCCAAAACGGCCATCCCCTATTTCTTGCAATTGGTAACACTGATTGTCATTTCTGTGGGGGTGTTCGAAGCGTTATGAATCTTTGGCGCCTTGACTAAAGGTGTAGAATACCCTTGCAAACTTTCTTCGATTGACAAATAATATCGACCATCATTCATAACATGTGTCAAAAATTTTATAGTTGAACCAAAAGAAACGAAAAACTCTAATACTTTAAATGCAATAACTAAAAATAAAACAACACTCAGTTGTGTTCCTACAGAGCAAATACATTCATAATTTTGAACTAGAATTGATAAAATCTTGGACAAGCTCTTACAGAAAAACATAAATGATCTTGAGCTACAATTGACAAAATCTTGATCGCGAGTATTGTTCAAGATTTTATCCAGATCTTGATCCTTGATACTGAAAACGGTTACAGATATGAACAAAATTTGTCCAAAGTTTCTTCAAAGAACTTGATCAAATTTTGTCTTAATCTTTATACCAGGTGGTTTACTGGGACTATACAGTAATGTAACGATTACTATATATTTGTCCTGTCAGGGCCGGATTTACCAATAGGCCGGGAAGACCGAAGCCTAGGGCGACAAATTTTTATGGGCGCCTTTCGGTGGGAGAGTAACTTTCGGAATTTAACAACCCATATAGAAAAAAATAAAGAATGAAAATTCTTAGGTTCAAAATAAAGAAAATGAAAAAAAAAAATAAACAAACAACAATCTTTTGCGCGGGCATGAACCTATATTAGAGAAAGTGTTGGGAATCGATTCAGAATTGGAAAGAGAATAAAAGTATTGTAAATTAGGGAAAAACAAGCAAAACTCAATTTGATGAAAATAGAAAAGAAGTGAGATACAGGGTCAGCAGAATGCGATTTTTCCAGGTGGGTTGTATATGACTCCATTTTAAGTACCTCTGGCATAGAAAACTCGTTTCTCGTCCAGTTCAAAATCTCTAAACTCGTTTTCCAGCCCTCAGTACGAAATATACTATTTTAGGGAAGGGGTGTTATGATTGTATTTTCTCTAAATAAGCATGATAATGTTATCTATTTATTTATTTATTTAAACAATGCACGGGCTTGCGCTCTTGAATATACATAATGTTACATGATTTTGTGCCGCTTCATGTTGTTAATCGTCTACGCAACAGAGAATATCATACATAAAATTAATATAAAATAAAAATATAATGATAAAAAGGTGAAGGAAAAACCAAAAGTCTAGGAATAATTGTCCTTATCAGCCTCGACCTAAAGTCCTTATCAACCTTGCCCTAAACTCAGAGAATGATTGGTCGAAAAACTTAAAATTGTCTGCAATATCATTACCCTCACAACACAACTGATGCAAAGTGGTGTCCATTGCAATTTTCGTACGACAGGCATCCACATAAAAAATATTTCCTGATCTTTGTCGAAGAGAACATAGCGGAGCATACAAACTAATCAATGATACTAACTCATTACAAGCGGTCAAGCCGTTCACAATCTTGTACAAGAAAATGAGGTCGTTGATGAGCCTACGGGACCGCAAAGATGGAATACAATATTTCCTCTCAAACGCAGAAAAATCGTGCCTATCGAAAGGAATAGGATCATTCAGTAAGAACAAGTATCGCCTCAAAAATGCATGTTGAGGTCTCTCAATCGTGCGACATCTACCCTCACTGCCAGGAGACCATACTGGAGACGCATACTCCAGTATAGGGCGAACCAATACCATATAAAGAGACCTGTATGTCACCGGGTCTTTGAAATGCACGCAAATTCTATTGAGAAAATCCAACATACAGAACGCCCGACGTGCAACATCAGTTATATGGGCGGAGAATGAGAAGGATGGTTTGTATATCACCCCAAGATCCCTAACCTCATCAACAGTCCGAATTGTAATACCAGATAGAGAATCTATGTTCAACGGTAAGCAATTTCGCCTGGACCAATCATACACTCTATCTAAATCCTCCTGCATCGCCAAGGTATCCATAATGGATCCAATATTAAAGAATATCTTTGCATCATCAGCAAAGAAAAGACATTTACAATCATGCAAGGACAATTTAAAGTCGTTCATAAAAACATTAAAAAGAAGAGGACCAATATGCGAACCCTGCGGCACCCCAGAGACCACCCTCACCGGGCCAGAAAAAGTCCCATCTAACGAAACAATCTGAGTCCTGTCAGACAGGTAACTCTCCAACCACGCGAGGAGAGGTCTACCAAGCCCATACATACTCAACTTGGAAAGGAGCAGCGAGTGATCAACCCTATCGAAAGCCTTCGAAAAGTCCGTGTATACGACATCAACCTGTCCACCCTTATCAAGAGTAGTCGACAAAAAGTTATTAAATACAGTCAATTTAGTAGTAGTCGACCTACCCCGAAGGAAGCCATGCTGCTCATCAGCTATAATGTTCCTAAAATGGAAGGTCAAGTAACCACAAACCAGCCTCTCAAAAAACTTCGGAATCGCGTTAATGGACGAAATAGGTCGATAATTACGAACATCGGAAGGATTACCACTCTCAAAGATAGGAGTGATCCTACTAGCTTTCCAAGTTGAGGGCAAAGAACCCTCCCCCAATGATTTATTGAACAGTATCCACAGCGGTCTAGCCAATGAATACCTGCATCTGCTAAGAAATAAGTTTGGAATGTTATCAGGCCCCGGTCCAGAGTTAAGTTTCAAAGGAGACAAGCCATGAAAAACCTCGGAACGACTCAAAGTCAGTGAACAGAAATTAGTACCTGCATCAAGAGAGTGCGGAAGAGTCGCCACTGAGTCACGAGCGAATACCGTCCCAAAATAATCCGAAAATAAGTTAACTTTATCCTGGAGCCCTGTAGCAACAGCACCATCGAACGACAATGACTGTGGCAATCTATCCTTCTTTCTCATAGAACCGACATAATTCCAAAAGGCCCTTGGATTACCACCAATAGATTCCTCCACACCCCGCATGTAGGAAAGATGTAAAGCCCTAGAGAGGTAGTTACAACGGGAACGGAATCGAGAGAACTCCATGTAGTCAACAGGAGACCCAGATTGTTTAAAAGCCTGGTGAGCGATCTTCTTATTCACAATAAACCGCTTCAATTCATTATTGAACCAGGGCGGATAACTGTCCCTCCTCAAAAGCTTAACTGGAACATACTTCTCAATCAAGCCGTTCAGGATCTCTTAAAGAACTGATACCGATGTCTCAGTATCCCCTTAACCAAGCAAGTAGTCCCAGTCAATGTTATTTTATTCAGAGTTGATGTTAAGGTAATCAGCAGAAGTAAAGTTAAAAATAGTTCTAATAGATGTATTAGTTATGCCCCAACGCTTGACCCGCAACCGTATACAAAGTGGTGGATGGTGGACATCGCCGGGAACTAATAAATCACTAACCCTAGATATTGAACAATCAGTAGATACCCAAAACACCAAGTCCAAAAGTTGACCATTAACATTCCTAATATCATTAATCTGATACAAATTCAAATATCCGACAATATTCGAGAGAACCGCGGCTGCATTTATTGTAGCAGAGGTGGCTAGGGAATCAGCCCGAAAACTAGACCCCAAAGCATCAGTTACCCATGAAATCCTAAGAAGATTGAAATCACCAACAAGTAGGAAATCAGACTCCGAGAATTCAGACTGCACTCCGAAAATCGTACCACACAGCTGTTCATAGCAAGAAACCGGACTATATGGTGGTAAATAAATACCCCCCATAATGAGAGTCGCAGAAGGTAACTTGATCATGACATAAAGCTGCTCCAGAGTCGAAGCAGGAACAAGAATTCGCGAGGAAACAATTTCCCTATAAACAGCTATCAGGACCCCCCCCCACCTATCCCAAATTGACTCGTCTCGGGGGAACGATCACAACGATACAATACGTAATCAGTGAGCCCAAGCTCAGCATCAAAAATACCGTCATGCAGCCATGTTTCTGTAAAAATTATGACATCGTAGACAATATGTGAAATAACTAGAGCATTTCGCAATAACGATAGTTTAGTCCGTAGACCCCGAACGTTCTGTATATAAACTTTTAATTCCCGTTGATGTTGATCGGCGAAACCCGTGCTCGTGCGTTTCCCTTCTGTACAATCTGGGGAACACCGGAAATGTATTTAATCGTAATATTTTTCTCACCATTTTTTATCCTCGTTTCAAGAGTGGAGCGAAGATTTTGTAAATAATCGCGTTGAGACTGTGTCAGGTCTGACCTGGCTATAAAATCGTGCATCGATAGAAACTGTTTATTCCGAAAAAGAGCGCGAGCATCATCCTCCGAGGTAAAACAGACCTTGAGTGGACGCGGTCGATTGTCTGAGCGAAGGCCACCAAGACGAAATGCAGAATGTGCCAGAAGTGGTGTGGGAATAGAGGCAAACGCTTCATTGATAAAGACCGAGTCCTTATCAGGTTCACCATTCTCAGGAACATTCATCAAAATAACATTTTTGGCACGACGAGTTCTTTTGAATATTTCCTGGTGGATCAGCTCAGAGTTAACGATAGGCTCCGAATTGATCGTTGATTCGATTCTTTCCATACGCTCTTCATGCGTCTGAACAATAGTGTTCACTTCGGCCACCTGTTGTTGAAGAGCGGTGACCGTGTTTGTGATCGAGCTTATCTCAACCTTGACGCGTGTAAATAATTCCTCACGCGTGCCTTGAATCACCTCGAGGATCATTTCGCGAAGCTTGTCAACAGTGACAGTGGAATTTTCGGATGATGATAGTGTTCTATCCACTGATAAATTACATTGACCCGAAGTATACGAACTTCCACCACACTTCAAAAATCCACCATTTGGTGAGATCTGTTGCTGCCTGGAACACCCGGAATGATAAGGCGAAGAACAATGAGGGCAAGGCGTAATTTTCGAGGATGTTACAAATACCTTATCACATGAACGGCATTTCATGTTTCTGTACTCCATAATGGATGATGGAAATAGAGATGTCTAAATTCAGCCCAAAGATGAAATTGCACGGCAAAAAACTGACGTGGAGAGAAGATGGTGAAATGTGAAACCGTAAATGTGGCGCAATTGTTTGGCTTGCTCCTCTTTCAGCCGGGAACAACGCGCCTCGCCAATTGAGCTGGGTTTCAAATCCAATATTCAGGTCGAAATCCAAAATCACAGTCAAAAAACAGAAAAGAGCAGTAATTTAATGTCGCGAGAATCAAATAGATAAGAAAACAGTAAACGGAAAAAGTAAGCGGAGATAACACGTCCGATCACTTCGGCGTCGCGTCACTGACTAATAATGTTTTGACGTTTTCAAATAAAAAACTGTGAAACTCGAAAAACAGTAAAAAACCACGAAAATTCCTATTGAGTTGGGCAATTTTTTATAATCATTCAAAATTTCTTAATAGTTTTTTAATAATTTTAAATTCCAAAAAATCGGAAATTTTTGAAATTGTGAACAACTTACGAAAATTAAGTAACGTGTTACTCTAAAACGTTACATTTTTTACTGTAACGATAACGTAACGCGTTACATTAATTAACAAGTAAGGATAACGGGAACGAGTCACTTTTTTCGGTAACGAGTAACGAGAATCCCGTTATTTTACGTTACTTTTATTTGTCCCATCAAGTTTTTAGCATGATTTAGAACTTTTTGAAAAATCTTCTGAAACTGAGATCTAAGTCATTTTTAACTTTTTCAATTTGAGATATACAATTTTATATTATTAATTTTTAATGAAACTATGTGGAATAATCGTAAGTTGTGCAAAAATCTTGATGGAGATTTTTCATTTTTTATTGAAATTTTCACGATTCGAAGCGTTGAATTTGAGAAATTCGCATGAAAAGATATAAAAATACTTTGAACCTATAGATCGCAAAATCTATAGCAGGATTTGTAAGATTTAAAGATCCTGCTAGAAAATTTTATGGGATAATAATGATTACAAAGAAAAATGAAAAAAAAAAAAAGAATACGAAAAATACTAGATTTTATTAAGTTTTAAGTTACTTGATTTAAAAAAAATATATGTAATTCAAGGAATCAAAAAACTTCAATTTCTTGAGCTTTAAATTCTAAAAAATTTATGTTAATTGAAGTATATAAGATAAAATATGGAATTTTTATATCGTAATAACTCTGTGAAAAATACAAAAAATTCTGAGGGCCCTTTGAATATATAAAGAAACTATTTTCTGCAAAATCGATCGAAATATACTCCAGAAATTTCGAAACTGGAAATTTCAATCTGGAAATTTAAAGATATGTCTTTGAAAAAACTAAAAATTCTACAGCATTCTTTAAATACGTAAAAATGCAGAAAGAAAATACGTTCGGAAAATACGTGCAAATATATAGAACATTGAATATCTTTCAAATTCTAGAAATTCATATAGCAATATATAAAAATAATGAACGATACTTGCAATCATAGAAACACTAAAGAAATACAAAAAGTACTTGAATAAGTAAAAATCTATCGAGACACTGTTTTGTGTAAAATCCTGTAAAACACGTAATGTATCATTATATCCAAATTCTAGAGTTCGAAATTCTTGAATCGTATAGAACAATTTATTATCATAAAAGTACTAAGACTATGTTAAAATACTGGGGAATTCTGCAATACTCTATCATATTGAAAAATACGAATGGTTTCAAAAATACTGAACAATTCTTCAAATCGTAGAAAAATTAAGAAAGTTTAAAAAAATCAAATGAAATAAAAATCTTCTCAGAAATTTTTTGCTGAAAAATCCTCTCAAATACCAATAATTCAATAAACTTTTAATCCTAGAGCATGAAATAATTATTCTGGAAATCTATTTATCGATGTACAGAAAAATAATAGAAATTTTTAAAAATTCTAGAATATCCTACAACATTTTATACATACTAAAGAGTACAAAAAGATTTCAAAATTCCGAAAATCTGGGTACACTCTAAAAAAAATTTGTGGTGTTGAAATTTTACTATAATTTTAATGTAATATTACTAATTTTACCGTAATTTACCAGTTTATTTATACTAATATTCCATATTTTAGTGGAATTTTCCTATTCACGTATGTGAAATATAAAAGTGTAGTAAATTTGCAGTACTATGGTATAAGAAATTTCCGTATTTTTTTTACAGTGTAGGTATTGAGATTCTTTCAAAAATCTATGAAATTTGCGAATGTGTCCTTGTGGCTAACATTGGATCAAATGTCAGGTTGAGAAATTTCGTAAACTTGAACAAAATACAAAATTTGAACAAGCTTTTTGATTTTTTTCTCAGTGTGAAAAAGTTCATGTTAACATTTTTTAGTATACATGAAGTAAACAATTTCTATAGAAAAAAATCACAAGTACGTTGAAATAGTATTTCTTAGCCTTGGTTTTTCGATTTTTGTTATTTACATTCAATTTCTTCCAAAGAGTAACGTAAAAGTAACGGAACGTTACTTTTTCAAAGTGTTAACGGTAATGAGTTACTATTCCTTTTAATGTAACGATAACGTAACGAATTACTTTTCTCACCTTTGCAACGGTAACGTAACGCGTTACATTTTTCAAGTAACTTTCCAAACCTGATAAATAGAACGTTTAGACATCGGCTGAGGCGTTGAAAGCATGATTCCTTAAATCCGGCCATGGTCCCAGCGTGCAAACTTTTCAAAAACATACGAAGTGGAAAAATTCAACTCGGAAATCTGCGACCAGTTTCTAGCGTACCAATACCCGCAACAACATTCTTTCCACATCAACTCGGGACCTCTCCAAAACCCGAGGCATCTCTCCAGCCCGTCTAGACGCGTCGAAAACTTCGAAAACCCAAACAAACCCCAACAACAAACCCCGCCGCGCCCTTCCACTGCGACACGTTTCTCCCTCTCTGTCTCCCGCGCACCGTCTGACGCCCCCTTTCACTCACGCCCGTTCCCGGCGCTTTCTCGTCTCGTCCCATTAGAGCGAGTGAGAGGGAGCGACGAAGGGACAGAGAGCGTCGAGATTCGCGAGTTCTGCCTCGCGTCGGCGGCGGAGGGGGAGGCTTCGGTCTCGCAGTCGATCCTCCCGCAGTTCGCGCCAAGATATTTCACTGGCCGGTCACGATCCCTCGTTCTCGGAATTCCCCTCAACGTTTCGCGTATCAGTTTTCCAAGCGACACTCTACCCTCGCTGCGGACGCAGTGACCTCCCCCTCCCCTCTCCCCGCGCTGCCCCAAAAAATGGCGGCAGCGCCGACGGTCCCCGGGAAATGCGTGCCGCGACAAATCGGCCGGATTTGGTGATTATTCGCGCATCTGGAATACACGCGTTTCTCGTGCGCACAGTGCGGCGGCAAGTTGTTGGTCCTGTTACAAGTGCGCCGGAAAGTTGGATGAGGAAAATCTAAATATGGCTTATAAATTTCGCGAGGAAATCGTGGGAAAGCGCTTTCTCTCGGTCAGTGGTCTCGGCAAGATTAAGGTGAATAAGATCAGTGAGTGGGGGTGGCGTGCTGGAATTATTCGCGCGGTCACTCACAGGGATAATCACTGCCAGGAACTACAGGTCAGTTTTTTGCCCATTTTTTATTTGATTTCTTCTTATGCTGGGATTTCTAAAGAATGCGGTTTTTTTTCGTATTTTTGATTAGAATAGTATATTATGCACGCTGATTTCACGCCAGGGCGAGGGTTTTATTCCGAGCCGCAGACGAGGGATAAATTTATGCTTTTTTTCATGGTTTGAACTGTATTTTTTTAATAATGTGAGTTTTGAGAACGTTTTTTCTTGGCGAAGTGAGCTGAAAAGTAGTCTTCTAACTCTGCTGTGAATAAAAACTTTTTTTTTGCCGGGTGGGTGGGTTCGTAACGACGTTTTTGCGGCTTCGATGGAGCACGTGTGATTCGCGAAAAGGCGGGAAAAGGCAGGTTGAACTGAGCCGCGTTCGGCGAAGAAATTATGTCTGATGAATAGTGTTTAATATGATTTTCGCCATTTTTTGACAATTTTTTGATTCACCTAGTTTTCTGGTTTTATATGTATCTTCTCTTTTTTTCCTGTGACAAAGCAGTTTTTGATTGTAACTTGTGTTTTTGTTGGTAATTTTACGAAGGTATGAGATTATGTTCTACAATTATTATTTCTGATGATTCTGATGGTACAGAGCGAAGAAAAATAAATGTAGTTCTTTTTTTTTATACATATTTTGGGCAGTGGTCATATATGATTTTTTCGAAATCTACGAATTCACTGATAGTCATAACAGTGATATGAGAAAATAAAACGAAAGGTGATATTTTTGGACTAAACAAATTAATTTTGAAAGCATTGAAATCTATAAATTTATCAACTTGGTGATTTTCTGGAGCCAACTTCCCAACTATTCCCATATTCAAGAAATCCATAAAATAAATAAAATGTATGTACTTTGTGCTTATACGATTTTCTTCCACGCTGAAAAAAAATGTAGTAATTATTACAATACTGTATAGTAAACGGGAATCACTCTGACATATTGTACTTTTCGCTAGATAATCAATTTTTGAAATAACTTATTATAATTATTTCGTTACAAAAACTCCTCTACATATTTCGTTTTGTATTATACTTCTTGTACTTTTTGTAATAGCATATTGTAATTTCTACTAATCCAGATTTTTAAAAATTCCATACAGTTTATTCAGTAAACAGATCTGTATAGGTTCTTTTTGCAACAATTTTTTGTACTTTCTAGGTCTCAAGTGCATCATATTGTAATATGATACAGTTTTCGAAAAAGTTGGATAAAAGTAATGTAGTTCATTTTTTTCGCCATGTATGGTAAAAATTACAGTTTGTATAGTGAAATTTGCATTTTAAGATTTTTAATTTTCCGAAATTATACAGTTAAAACTGGCACACATATTGCGATTTGTACATTAATTACGGTTCTACTTAATAATATTGTAATAAGTAGAATAAATATTGCAGATTTTACAATATGTATGGCAGAAAGTACAAGATTTTTTTCTCAGTGCATAATATTCCACTTAATTTATTTTTCTAGTGTTTGACAATTTATTTTGATTCTTTTTAGCAATCTGATAAATAATTTTACAAAATATAATACATACTATTACATTATAATAAATGGAAAGCAAACATTTTTTATAATACACTGTAATCAAGCTTTTTTTTCGTTATTCGGAAAAAAATTTGATATACATAACTCTTGTCATATAAAATTCAATAGAACTTTGGTTACTTTCATACTTTGGATAATTTTATTAAAGTTTTTATCAAATTCTTGAATAATTGATAATTCGATTTCTAAATGGCCTCTTTTTTCTATACTTCATACAAAAACTGACATTTAAAAGTTTCAATAAAAGGAAGATTAATACGAAGAAAATAATTTTGAGCGTTATTGGATGGTTTTATATGCATCCAAAATTCTCACTTATGTAAAGTAACACGAGAATGAAAATTTTCAAAAAAATGAAGGTGAACATGAAAAAAAAGCGAGAATTCATGCTTATGTGTATTTTTTTTGTTGGCTTCAATTTATTTTACACGATAGAAAGTACAAGTATTAATTTTATAGAAATGATGAAAAGTTTGATTTGGATTATAGGGAAAATTGATCAACTTTTATGAAAAATGTTGAAAATTTATTGAATTGTATTCAAGATCGTTTTAAAATTTTACCTTATTTTCATATTTGGAGATTGTAGGATTTTCCAAAATTTGCAGAACTATCCCAATCTTCAGCAGTTTTATTACCTAGAAATTAAAATGATGTAAAAAAGATTGTTGAATATTTTCTACAACTCATGTTCATTTTAAATAATGATCAATCTGACATTAATGTTGATTAAATAGATAAGTACGTACTTCATATGCCACTTTTCATGCGAAATTTGGTTGTTTTTACAAATTCTTCATACGCTGTTTTGAATTTTTAAAAATTACATTACAAATCGTCCTTGTACTGATTGTAAGTAAGTACAACTTAAATCAATACAAATTTTTAGATCGTTCAAAGCAAAAAATGATTATAGTTTCTTTTCCTAAAAATATAAGTAAATAATTTTACAATCATTTTCCGACAATTTCTCATACATTTTTACAAAAAAAGGAATACACAATAAAGTATAGAAATTAGTTACTTAAGTTATACAGTAGTAAGAATATAGTGAAAAATACTTTGAGTATCACGATTTAAAATTGACAAGAATTTTCTGTGTACAATTAACTACTCTACGAATATAAAAATTATTAAAAAAACTCAACAAAAACTTAATTTGAAAATAACTCGCAATTAGTTGTATCAACACCTTTCCTTAAAAAAAAATTAGTAATCCTCATAAAAAAAATTTCTGCGTTATTTTAAATAACGTGTTCTTTCACGTGCTAATATTTAATCGAGATTTCTCTTGAATTTATAATGATTTTCATCGCGTTCTCGCCATTGATAAATGAACGTTACAATTACGCGATAAGGAGAACATGATTCTAATTATGTGTAAATTGGTTAACACGTTTCAAATTGAACTTTCCCAGATAGTAGCGCAATTAACAAAAAATTACCTCGCCAACTTTAACGTTTAAGTTGAAAACGAAGTAAGGAAACATCGTTGCATTCGTGAATTTTAATCATATTTTAATGAGACGTTCGAATTGCGTTTTGAAAATTACGAGGAAAAGGAAAACCGTTTCGATTACATTTTAATTAGAAATTTCTTCGGAATTGCATTCTTCCATGTTCGAATTCAAAACTTTCTCTCAAACATAGCAAATTGTTTTCCTCCTACGAATCGCATTCTTCTTGACGTGCTATTTTATTGTTTGTTGTAAAATAAGAAAAATTGAAGTAAACCGTGAAACAAGTAAAGAAGGAAGTGACGATGCAATTTCGTTTTCATCTGTTTTTCCGCTCTACTGCCCGATTTTATATCGTGATTGCCG
The DNA here is from genome assembly GCA_028476575.1 of Platygaster robiniae. Taxonomy (NCBI): domain Eukaryota; kingdom Metazoa; phylum Arthropoda; class Insecta; order Hymenoptera; family Platygastridae; genus Platygaster; species Platygaster robiniae. The sequence goes on from CM052022.1 coordinate 3,820,103, forward strand.
TTACAGGTGCAATAGCAATTATTTGTAATTTGGTACTCTCCACGAGCTTTTTAATTTCGCGATCAACAATACACGTTTTTTCAGCAGTCGATTTGTTTTCAATGCTAACGAAGCTGATAAAGGTTTGATTGTCGTTGTAAAGCATACAAGACCGAGGCCGAGATCGAATTTATTCAATATTTATGTTTTTTTAACGTTTAACACGTCTGTATTGCATTTTTGATATGTTCCAAATATATATCTGTTATGTCTATTTTTGGACAAGCTGATATAAATCATTGGTTATTTTTATATGTGATTTACTGCCAGATAAAACGAAATGTTTAATTGTAGCATCGAAGTTAAAGTCAAATTTACGAAACGTTTTTTATTTTTCTTTTAGTGGAACGTGCGTGAATGATGAATTTAAAAAAATTCAAATTTTCATCTTGAGTTTCATAAGGTGATTATCTGTTGCCGAGGCAACACGTGATTTTTTTCCAATTTAAATTCAAACCAATGTAGATCAAAATAGTTTGGCAATGTAGATGAATTTGGAAAATTAGATTCAATATCATTTTTAGGAACATCGTTTTTTTTTAGTGTTAGAAACATATTTTCGGAGATTGTTCAAAGCGTAAGAAAAAAACTGCTAATTTTTCTGTGCAAAAAATATAAAATAGGTTGTGATTGAAAGAAAATACAGAAAAAGGACCGATAACAGTCTCTGCAAAAAATTACTCAAATATTTTACTTCACAAGGTTTAAGTTTTGATTTAAAACAAAAGATTATAATTGTGCTTAGTCTCGGTGCGACGTTTAATGAATTGTTCCGAAAATATCATTTTCAAATACAAAAAATATGTCATTCTGATATATTTAAGGCGAATTTCATTAAATTGGATATTAGGACGGTTAATGATCAATGAATATTTATAATATGTCAACAGGAATTTTTTTCCTTCGTGCATCTTTTTAATAATATGCTTAAATCTCACATTTTTCATCAAAAAATGTATTTAGTTTGATTTATTTGTCATTGAATTTAAAATTTGATACTTTCAAATAATTCCCACATTTTGCAGTGAAATAATGATACATAGATTACATTTGGACACAAAATTCTTTTTATCGAATTATTACTGCCTAAAAATGCAGTATGTAAATTCTATTTATTGATGTGAATTGGCCAGTTATTATTATTATATCATAATAAATGTTCAATTTTAAAAACTTGTTATCCAAAATATCTAAATCAAAAATCTTTTTAGATTCAAAATTTTCATTTTTAACAAGTTCAATCAATAAATATGACTATTTTTACTCATTTATTTCCTAATCTTTACTACATTTTTCACTTTGTGGTTTCGAATTCAGTTAACAGATCTGTATTGACAATTCGTGAATTTAAAGTAATTAATAATAATTATATAAAAAATTATCTTTATCTACTGACAGAAATTTGTAAAAATGCAGGGCAAATTCCGTTTATTCATGGAAAATATTAACAGTTTTCGTAACTGTTTATCCAAAGTTGAAAAATCACTAATTTTTATGATTTAAACAGTTATATTTTTCAATTTCGATCTATATTCAGAACTATCAATAATTTTGGTTCTCTACTTTTTTTTGTTTGACTTATTTTGCAGTGAATTCGACAAAAAAAGTCGCAACAAGAAACTAATAAGATCTGAAATTTAATAATTTATCAATAATGTATAATTAAATAAAGCATTACTTTGTATTTTTTTTGTAGTCAGTCAATATTTTTTTACTCCGACATAAATTATTTGATTTGTTTGATTTTTCTATTGTTCAATCAAGAATATGAAATTGTCAACTTTTTACACTTTCCACGATGATGTAATTAATCCGGGAATATGAAAATTTACAATTCTCTTAATTTTAATTATTTTTTTTTTTGACCTAGATGATTGCAGTAAACGCAGTAAAGAAAAAATCAATAAACCAATAGATTCTTGATTCAAATCTCAAAAAATTTCAATTTCCGAAAAGGAAATAATCGATTTTTCTTTTCTTCATCTCTTGCTTAAAGAGATAACAGTATTAAAAATTTCGCAAAATTTTCAATCATACTCATACATAAAAAAATTATTTTTATCTTTCAAACATAATTTTTCATTATCTCATCGTAGAAATTTTTGGTCCATAATATCTTACATGTCTTCGGTTACATGCACTGTCGAAAAAATTTGAAATTTTAAACATCTCTTATAAGACTTTCCCTTTAAAACGTGTTTGGAATTTCATGGACACGTATATGATGAGGATTTCAAAGAAATTTATATCAAATTCATTGTTTTCATATCAGATATATGTAATAATTTCAATACTTTTTACTGTTATTTATTTTATTTTGAGACTGATGTTCAAATATCTTAAAATATCTTTTGCACATTATAAAATATACAATATAATTTTTGTTACACAATTTATATTTCATACAATATCAGTTTTTTCTTCCAACCAAATAGCTGTTAATAAATAAGGGAAAATCTGCTCCAAAAATATTTTTTCTGTCGAAATTCACTTGAATTTGAAAAAGTTTGAATACACATTTTCAATGAGAAATCATTTGAAAGTAAAATAATGCTAACGTCTGCTTTATATTAAATAAACACTTCGATTTTATAGAAGGTTAATAGTTTTCATAGTAGCGTTCAATACACATTATAGGAAATCTGCTTCAGAGACAGTCTCTTGAATTTAATGGAGAAATTTCTGAGAGTGTGAGGCTGCTATAGAAAATATTTTCGAAAATATTGTCAAACCCAAATAACAATAGTAATTTTTTAATTACTGCATTCTTGGAGAAAGAGTTTTTTTGTAATCTTTTAAAAATCCAACCCACGTAACATAAGTAGTTTTGTTCAGAAAAAAAGTTTTTCTTTGCACTTAAAAACCCATTTGGTTGGTCTAACCAAAATTTGGTTCGCCGAACCAAATTGTTTGGTCGTTATTTGAGCAACTAAAACTTTGGTACACTGAAACAAATTTTTTGTTACGAAAATTTTGGTTCGTTCAATACACTATTTGTTTCAGAGAACCAAAAATTTTGTTGCCATAACGAAATATTACGCCTTGTCCAAAATAAAAGATTTGTTTTGTCGAACGAAATTCTTTGTCTGAGATGATTTTCTCGAATATAATAAAGAGTTTGTTTCTGTCGATGCATATTTGTATTTGTCCCAAACCAGATAATGTTTATCGCAAGCAAATTCTTTGGTTTGGGGTAAAATTTGTTTTGGTTCATTGAACAAAACGTTTGTTTCCTTTCACTTTCTTCTAGTCAATATTTACAATTATTACAACACGTGAAAAATGTAAGGTTGAGCTCGTGACTTTCGAATGATTTTATCTGCTGCTCGGAAAAACAAAACGAGCACGTGCGACGGAATTTCCAATTCAAATTAGTTGATTTTAAGGAAAAAATACAGATTTGCTTACTTACTCTTAAAATTTTCAATGTATTCTTCAAGGCCCCAAATCTGTAGTAATCTTACTGTTTTTTCGACAGCCATTGTATTGCACTCAAATACACCATTACGCGTTTTCACTTTACCACGTCTGACACGTCACCTGACGTCACCAGCTAAGCGAGTTCCCGCGCTCCGGTCGCCATTTTGACCGCTTCAGTAAGCAAGTTACTGGTTGGTTGGTTTAAGGCGAGTTATTATGACTGGAAATTCAAAGTTATACATCGTATATATAAACGATTTCAACTTTACTTCTATATTAGAATCAATTTTTCTATTCTATAATGTGATTTTTTATTCAAAAAAAAATTTATGATTATTAACGAATTGTGTTTTACTACCGTGAACTAAAATTAAATAGATTTTCAGGTGACTTTCTTCATCCGAAAATTGCGTGTCATTTTAAATCTCTCGTCAAAATTAATTAACTTAGCAAAAACTTATATTATACATTACTATTTATTACTGCAACCATTTGTACACGTGCCCATCACTACAAGATATATGATAAATAATCTGATTGATGAAAATAACTTCGCTTATAAAATTTCTAACATTATATATTGCGTGAACAATCAACACACGCACTTTATGTACACTGAAACCTCATTCTGTATGAGGCAGATTAGATGTAAAATCCAATATGCTTGCGAAGAACTAAAAAATTTTTGGCTACTGTAATACTGTAAAACAAATAACTGTGTACAGTATACCAATAAATTTGTTTGACAGAAACAAACCATTTATAAAATATACTTGGAGCAACCAAATATTTATTGACGGCTACAAAAGCATTTGGTATAGCGAACCAAATCTCGCCAAATGAATTCCTTTGGTACAGCCAACCAACCCAGTTTTTGAGTGTGTACTGTCTCAGGTTATTTGGTGAAAAATAACTAATTTTGTTGCACACCTTTTTCTTTTGCAGTTAGTGATTTTCCACTTCATAGATAATCATTTCTCGATAATTATGAATGATAATTCTTGAATAACCGTAAATATTATGGAAAAATTACTTAAAATTAGAAAAAAAAAATTTACTAACCAGCAAAGAAAAAAATAAGCCACTAAAAATTAATGTATTTTCAATTACTCTATTCAAAAGAGTATACCAGTGTTACGCAACCGCAAAAATTTGCTCGAAGGCTGCAGACGAATGTGCATCAATAATTGAAGTAATGAATTCCACGTGCATACGATATTGATAAATTTACGATAATTCTATGATCGCGCCAATTGTTCTTTTTTTTTTTCCTGAGTCATCGCCATCATAGCGTTTTTTATCGTTACAAAAAATGATTCGCGTGTTTTCGTGAATGTTTTCGCGTGTCCAATTAATAAGAATCGGAGCAGTGGAAGCCCTTCTTCCAACGGAGACCCGTTACACCGCGAGTCGTGTTCGCTTCACCACGAAAACCACTCTGCATTAAAAGCCGCAAATTTATTCACGACTCTAATGGCTTGGTAAATTTTTCATGACTTTTTGTGGCGCTTCTCCCAAAGCATTTTATTCGCCGGTGTAAGCAACGTTTTCCTTCCACTCTCATGTTCTCCAGCATCATTAAAAGACCCAATGACCTTGTTTTTCCTCTTACAATCTACATTTTTAGGATCGTTGGTCATGTTTTCTAGAATTTCTTGGAGATTTTCATTCGATGTTGATAAAGATATCAAAATCAAAGTTTTTCAAGCTCACATCTCAGTAAAACAGGTGTATTTAGAACAGAATTGGGAAAATAAAACCACGTCCCAAATCCACCGATTAAATCGAAATAAAAAGCATGTATTTTTTTCTTACCCTGAATTCAGAAATTTTATTCACCCATCGAGACAATACTTAAGAACCTGTAAAACATGGAGAAACGAGAAGAAATGTAAGCAATGAAATGTAAAAGTATTCAGTGAGCGAATCCAAAGTTCAAGTTAAATGCAACGGATGGTTCGCACGCAACGTGAATTCCAAAACAAAGAGGTGACCTTAAACACTGTTATTTGAGGTGAATATATCGGGTTTGGCTCTCTTTACCGTGGCAAGTCACGCAGCCGAAAAAATGTATTGTAATGCTCACGTGTTGGCATGTTGATTGCGATCGTCCATATTAATTGCGAAAGTAGGCAGTCTCAAATGCGAAGAAGATTCCGAAAAAAATACGAGCAATGCTTGTGAAAGCTGAAATCGAAGAAATTTGGCTTTTTATTCAAACTGTTCACTATGTGGAAGATACTTGAAATAAATGATACTTGAGTGCAGGCAGGGGCGTAGGCAGAAAAAAATTTCGGGAGGGGTTTTTCTGAAAAATATTTTTCCTTCGGGATTTCATCATTTTCAGTCTTTGACAATATGTTACAAGAGAGCGATTTTGAAATATTTTACATTTCGGAATTTGAGAGTTTTACAACTTTTGGAATCCAGAGTTGCACATTTTTCATGTTCGTAGATAATGGAATTCGATTTTTGTAATTTTTAATTAGTCACTGAGGTTTCAACTTTTTTACTAATACTTTTTGTATTTATACCACTTTAAGGATTATCTGATATTAAAGTAATATGTGTTTCTAAAGAGTTTTCTGAAATTCGATGCTCTGAGAATCAAACTTATAAAAAAATTATATACTTGAATTGATTTGTAGCAAATTTTAACTACGCAGATGAAAAGTATATCATAAATTAATATTATTTTCATATGCTACATTATTCCTCAAATTTTAATAGACTTAATAGACTTTTAGAAATCGATGCTTAGTATTGAAACTTTCAACGATTTTGAAAATTTAAATTGATTTATCAGACGACAATTTCTTTTCTAAAGATTGCCAATACTTCTATTCAATATTTTTTTTAGTATTTCTACAATTGAAAGTATATTTAATTGTAAGAATTGTATACATCAAATTGGATGTATTTTTATTGTTTTCTATATGAATTTCTAGAATGATTTCTAAAATTATATCTAAATAATTTTTGTGTTATATTAATAAATTTATTCCAGAACACAATATTTTATAAATTCATAAGAAAATTATATCTACATAATTTTTACTTATTGAAAGATTTCTAGTAAACAAGTAAGCTAGTAATCTAGGAAGCTAGTTAACTACTGAACTAGTAAACAAGTAACCTAGTAAACTAGTAAACTACTAAAATTGTAAAATAGTAAACGAGTAAAATAGTCAAATAGTAAACTAGCAAACTCGTTAACAGGTCAATTAGTTAATTAGTAAACTAGTAAACTTGTCAAATTTGTAATAGCAAACTGGTAAACTAGTAGGCTAGAAAACTAGAGAGCTAGTTAAATAAAAAAACTAGTTAGCAAGTAAGCTAGCAAGCTAGTGAACTAGTAAACTTATTTTTTACATTGTTTTAGTATTATACAAATTATACACGAAACCCTGGCAGAGTTCTAAGTATTTTAATAGATTACTTATATTTTTGTAGATTGCTACAGAGGTTTAAAAAACTCGATGCTTTAAAATGCAAATTTTGATTTATTCTCAATAATTTCAAAAATTATTGATAAAATTTCAATCATATCCATTTTCATGTTTTATATCGTTAGTCTGTTTATGTATTTGTGAAAGATTTGAAAGATTTCGTTACATTTTCCAGAATTTGCATAGATTTATAGTATTTTTAGAATTCGATACCCTAGAATCCCAAAATTTGCAGATCGTAGAGGCTTTAGTCGAGTTTTTTCAGAAAACAATTTTTTCATAGAATTTAATTATTTTCATTATTTTTCTAGATCTTGTATGAATCAAAAGATTTTTTATACTTTTTTATGGATTTTTTATAGATTTCTAAAATTTGATGCTCTAAGATTGAAAGTTTTGTAAATTTTAAGTATTTCCATCGATTTTTATTTTACTTGATTATTCACTGGGCTGTAACAATTTTTCCGATTCATATTTTTTTCGTAATTGTACGTTTTGATAATTTTTCCTTTTTTATCAAATATATACTGCTAACGTCTTCACGGATTTATTTGTAACTTACATTTTTTTGTTTATCGATGTAACTTTCATCATTTTTACATGAAATAATGATTGATTTTATCAGAATTCGGGGAGGGGTTTTAACACCCAAAACCCCCCTCCGCCTACGCGCCTGGGTGCACGGAAATAAATTTGGTTCGATTACTTGAAAAAAAAAAAAACGATTTCGGAGAAAAACTTTTCCAAAATAATTATACAATATATAATTAGGCAAATAATTTTCAAGAGTTGAAAATTATATGCTTAGTTTGTGAGTTTTCACTATTAAGAGAAGCATTCCTTATTCGGTGTATTTTTTTCTTTTTTTTAATAAATGATGATTTGAAGTATCGTTGACATTGCCTTTCCAATAATGCAAAAAAGTAGATAAATGTTTGACGATTTAAAAGCAGAGAAAGCAAAGATAAACACTGTATTCACTGCATCGTGTAACTATCGGAAAAAAGATATGCGTCTTGAAAAAATGCGAGATTGTTTGTTTCGTCGATTCATACGATGACAGATATTTTTTTCCAGATGATGATAATCGTTTTGATAAGATGGGATTCTTGTGTCTTTCGATTTCTGCGCAATATGAAGAGTCAATTAATTACATGATGAAAAGTCATAAATTTTTCCAGGATTTAAGAAAAATCTGATATGCTAAGAGCTTGAAATGTAATAAACTCCTCCATTTTTTTTCCAAAACTTCTTTTACTTCTTTTTTTCCAGCCTTTAAATAAAGTTTGCAGAAAACAAACTGGACCCATATTTAGCAACGACAAACGAGTTGCAGAATGTCTTTTGAAATGTTGAAGAACAAAAGTAAGAAGTGTGTTTTTTTTCTTTCTTCAAGAGACGAAAGTCCTACTTTCGAGAGCTCGATAAAAAATCATTACCTGCCCGTGGCTCAATTTGGGTCTACACAATTGTCTTCCAGGTTGAAAAAAACTGCCATTAGCTCGCCCCTGGGCAATTTTTGTAGTATCATACGTGTTGCTCCTAAAATTGCTTTCACAAATGAGCGAAACTAAATGACCCCCTGTGTTCTCTCAGTTTTTTTGTTGCCCTGTCTTCGTGAAATGAGGTACCTGACGTGCTATTTGGTACGCAACATTTCAATTTTTGTTGTGGATGATTGAGACACTCGTTCAGTGAAAATACTGAAATATACAGAACTGCTTTGATAATGACATAATTTTCATGATCGTTTTCGAGGCAAGTTAATACGAGTTATTGCAGAAACCCAATGACTGGTAAGGTCTAAACTTTTCAATTTATTTTCTAAAGCTTTGTCACTTCTGGAACTTTCGAGATATTTGCTATGACCAAAACCCAATCTGAAATATCTTGGATACAGGCCACACTGGGGTCATATGAAATTGAAGAAATTTCCGAATGTGTACTTGATAGACACTCCTTTTCAAGTCTGTGGGAAATGAAAGAACTCCCTCTCCGTGCTGTCAGCGTATGACTGCCCGTAGTTAACAATGACTCGAAGGCTGACCCAGTTTCTAAGCCTATGTAGAAAGCGCAATGGCTTGCATAACACGTAGTCGAGATATTATACCTGTGGCCCGAGTTAACTGGGTCTGAAACACGTCACATACGTACACTGCAAGTTGAGTAGCTCTTTTTTTCAAAGGGCCACAGAACGATCCTCGGGGAGAATACGCTCGCGAAATACTCAGCAGTTGGTGGTTTTGCGGAAAAATTTTTGACGGTTTTCCGTGGCGAGGAGGTCTTTGGAGCGAGCCGTTGTAGGACGAGAAACAGGTTCCTCGCGGACCCCAGGTCACTCACCCAAGTTCTACAAACAGCCAAACACTGTATATATACCTCTCCCTTTTTCAAATTGTTTTTCTCTTTTATCTCCCCTGGACACCACACTCGGCCTCTCCTTCTGGTTCTTCTTTTCCTTTTCCGAGGCCCCATTTTTTTGCCATACACTACTCCTCCTCCTCATGTTCACGTGGTGTGTACTTTTTTTGTGTGTTTGAGATTCTCTGATTTCGTATGTTCTTGATTTCTAGGGTGTTTTCGTAATAATTGATGTCATGGGTTTTTTCGAGTTTCATGCCATCACAGAATCATGGGAAATATAGTGAGAAAACGAATGAAATTTTAGTGTTTCGTGTGTTTTTGAAACAAATTTTCTGATCAATTTCAAAGATGCTTGGAGTAGGCTGACCTATTTCAAAAAAATTTTTTTTGATTCTGATGGCAGATTGAGGTATTTGTTTAATAGAGGGGGTGATCACAAATGTTATAAAATTGATAGTTTGAGAGTTGAGTGTTATAGAAATGATATTTGCAGAATTTGGCATGACAGGATTTTTTGGTAATCTTAAAATGAGGAGTTGTGAAATTCTCCGTTCCAGAATTCATGATTTTGTAACTTTTTACTCTAGAAATCACATGTCTTCCGTTTTTAACTATATTATTTTGAGTCCTAGAGAAAATATTATTTCATTTACGAGTGTATTAATAATATCTTGTAAAATTTATAATTTTCGTTCTCCATAATTGGTAAGTTATAAATATTACATTCTTTAGCTCTGGAGGTTTACAAATAGACTATGAAAATAAAATTTATAAATTATTATCATTTCAGTAGAGAATTAAAAATTACTAGATTCTATTCTAAGGCTCAAAACTTTATCACCATCATATGCTAAAAAATTGATAATTTAAGGTGTGGAAATTCTGCATTGTAGACTTTGAAATTCCATAATATAAAATTTGTGTAATGAGTGAAAACCTGAAAAATTCTCTATCATAAATATAGAAAAAGTGCCATTTTTTTGAGTTTTATCGCATTTTTACATTGAATAATTTCGTATAAATTGTTTCAGGATTCCATCGATTCATATTCTCGAAATTAAAGTTTCAGAATATTATCTAGTAGAATTTATGCAGAACAACTTTTTTTTAGAATAATTCCATAGTTATTGAGAAAAATGAAATCATTCTTTCTTCAATACCTTAGATTTAAAAGTGTGTACTGTATGAACCGAAATCATCACCATACGTACAGTGTGTAGCTCTTGAAAGTTTTCATGGAGAAACCGCGCAAGCGGTCCTTATGCGTTACTGAAAGCCGTAAGGCCGAGTTTATCAAGGTCAACTCGAATAATGCTTACTCAATAAGCTTTCCGGCTTCTATTCAAAGGGGCCGGTTTTCTCGATAATTTATTCAGATGAATTCAATATGAGTTTACCCAACTTTCGTCATGGATAATTTCTTCATGTCAAAAATCAGAGTTCCTTGTTTCTGAAATTCTTGATTCTAGATGATTGCGGGAAATCGTTATAAATCTTTTAGATTTATGGATGAAAAGAATCGTGTAAAATTAGAAAAATTATTGCAAGGCATGGAAAAATCGATAAACTATGGAGAATCGTGGAGAATAATTTACACATAAAAAACCTCGTCAATTGTATAAAATCGTAATTTACATTGAGTTATGATAAAAAACTATGAAATTTTAGTTAATCACGGAAAATCGTAGTTTTTCCGAGAGAAGAAAGTTCTTCTGAAAAAGAATCATTGAAGGTAGATTGAATAAATAATTTCAGAAAAATGTTCAATTATTATTAAATTTACTTCGTTTTGCTGATTTCTTAATTTTAGTGTGTCGCTTTTTTTCATATTCAATAACTCTCCTATTACCTTTGACGATTTCGCTTTTTTTTTACTACATGTGAAGAGTTTAACTCTCGAGATTATTGCCAACACTTAAACTTTAGTTTGTTAAAATTTTTTTAACAAACCAAAAAATTTGAAAACGTCATTTTCCAAATGACGTTTTCAAATTTATGCTCAGGCTACAATTACAGAAGTTATTTTGAGATTAATCTACTACATATATATTGGTTGTTTTTTATTTTTTAAAGAATGATTACTCAAAAAGTTCATTTCTTAAAAAATTCTTTCATATACTATTTCATAGCTATTTGTCTGCTCTTCCAAATGACGTTTTTAAATTTATGCTTAGCTACAATTACAGAAGTTATTTTAATTTTAATCTACTACATATTTTATGGTTGTATTTCATTCTTCAAAAAATAGTTACTGAAAAAGTTCATTTTTTTTAAAATTCTTTCATATACCATTTCAAAGCTATTTGTCTGCTCTTTCAAATGACGTGTTCAAATTGATGCTCAGGCTACAATTACAGAAGTTATTTCAAGTTTAATCTACTACATATTAATTGGTTGTTTTTTATTTTTTAGAAAAATAATTATTCAAAAAGTTAATTTTTTGAAAAATTTCTTTTATACATCATTTTAAAGCAATTTCACTGCTCTTTCGAATGACGTTTTCAAATTCATGCTCAAGCGACAATTACAGCAGTTATTGGAAATTCAAGCTACTATGACGTTCTCGATTTCTCAAAGAATGATAACTCAAAATGTTCATTTTTGAAAAAATTCTTATATACACCATTTTTAAGCTGTTCGACTGCTCTTTCAAATGACGTTCTTAAAATTATGCTCAGGCGACAATTACAGCAGTTATTCGAAATTCAAGCTTCTATGACGTTCTCGATTTTTCAAAGAATGATAACACAAAATGTTCATTTTTAACATTTCTCGAACCGATACTTGAACAAAAAATAGTACAAAACATTCCTGAAGTGATTCTCCCATAAAATTTGTTGGAAACTTCTGGCGCCAAGTCGTAACTTTTTACAATCGCATTTTTTCCGCGACCCGCGCGATAACGTATATCGCCGATTGCTCAATGCCTCATCTCGCGTAATTGGAATCACGACCTCGAAATTTGCGAAAGAAAAAACAACTTCGGATCGAGCTGCGGGAACGAGGATAATACGTATTTTTTTTTTTATTTCGCGGCGAAGAAATCGTTTTCGGGATGAATCGAATCCGCTTCTGATTGTTCGCGAAACGCGATCTTTCGCCACGGTCGTCAAGTAGACAATTGTAGACGGAACTTTCGTCTTCGGCGACTGATAATCGTGATTTGGAATAGCCCCGTTTTTTTTGAAATGCTTCGTGTTAGAATCTGACAAGTCAATGACACCAATGACGCAAGGCTTATCCCACGTTAGCTGGCTCTTGCCCGGTGAAGTAATTTTCATTTTTATTTTTCGCTGACGTAGTCGACGGTTCCCTTGAATTCTGAGATTACGTATTCATATTTTCTTACGTTTCGAACGAATTTTTAGAGGGCTACATTAGTAGAAGTACATATGATGAAATATGATGACAAAATTCACTGACTGGAATCAGTTTATTCTAGAGTCAATATAAAGTGCGAGAATGCTGAAATTGTAATAATTATGATCGAAATTAACCACGAAAGTTACTGGCAGGTTCTGAGATTTGATCGTTATGACAACTTTCTCTGGAATCGTTTGATTACATTATCAACAGTCAATCACTCTATCGCAATATGTGTTATAAAACTCTTAATCTTATTTTTCAAGTTCTGTGTTAAGAGCCGATTATTTTAATATAGCATGCAATCAAGTCATGAAGTGTGATCTTAAAAAATCATTATTTATCATCATGATTTTTTGTTTAAATAGACCTGAATACATATAAAAAATATTCAAGACAGAAACCTTATTTGGAAACTTTACGAAATGAAAATTAAGGTTAGAAACGCTAAGAAGACTTGATTTTAAAAATTTCCTTGCCTTGCACTTGCAATAACACATATATTTCGAAACTTGATGAAGTGTTCGTCATGACTGATAAAATCAGATTAAAAAGTAGACGAATGCAATTACCTTTTTTTTTACAATAAACTCTGCCTATATTATCTTCTTATCTGAAAAAAATGAATGTTTATGACTCTATTCTATTGACACTATTGTCTGATAATATCTAGAAAACTTGATCTTTTTGCAATAAACATCGTTTAACGAGCATTCCATGTTACAAGTACATTAATGCTGAAACGAGTACATGGCCAAGGTCAGTAAAGTTACAAAAAAGCACTTGTCACGTGAGTTTCACACGTCAATGTGATTCTCTGCAATCTTCTTTAGTGATTATACTAAATAGTTTCTTTTCTGACACATGAATGTTATCGTATTTTTTCCAATGCGGAGAAAATGGACTTTTTAACAAATATTAATACAAACACTGTTTTGGAGTGGGAAGTAAAACTTCAAAAACAAATATTGATAAAAAGAAACTATAGTCATGTTAATCAACGAATTTCAAATCAAAGTACGTAATTACATTTCTCAAACGAATATGAAACGCATTGTAAATAATAATTATATCATTTTATCATTATTACACATGAGACTTTTTCATCTTGTAAAATGTTCAAAATCCTCATACAAACATTTTGTGAAGTCTGGTTACATCAACTAGTTACATGTTTTTTACATAAATTCACGCAATATTGTCCTCAAGGAAGGTTTATGAAGTAACATAAAAAATTTAAGTGTGTAATGCACTGGATGTAAAAAAAATATTATAAGATGTAATTGGATGTCTTGATTTGAAATGGATTAGACATACTATCGAACACATTTTGTCTCATTTTCACCAAATTAAGGGGGTGTTCCGGTTCGTTAGGCGATTTTCGAAGCTATTTTTGGAAATTTCTTGTGAAAAAACAATCTAAGCTATTGGAATGTATATTTTTTTTTTTTTTTATTGAGCAAGATCAAATGTTTAACATTCATTCAGGGCCGGATTTAAGGAATCATGCGCCCTAGGCCAATCATATTTCTGCGCCCCCCCCCCTCCTTTAACGCCTCTACAAATGTCTAAACGTTCTATTTATGCAGGTTAATGAAAATTTAGGGAATCCAGAAATTCATAACAAATAAGTTTTTCAGTTATTTTTTATTTGAATATGTAACAACGTATGGATCGATGCCCGATAAATCTTAGACGATGGATAGAATTTTTTCATAGTTTAAATTAATTAGCACCTAATTTTACTCTTACCAAATTTTTGAATCAATTTTTCACAATCAAGTTATACGCGTAAGGAAGATTCGATCGCGAGTAGAGGTAATATTGACGTTCGGTGTTCTGACGTCGTTGAATGAAAGTAATTTTTGATCCTTCGTAAACAAGAAAATGATTTTTCTGCAACACAGTTTGTCACTGCATAGTCTTTAGAATTTCAGATGTTTTCTGATATTTGAAAATTTTCATAATTTTAAACGTAATGCAGACTATAAAATTTTCGAAATTTCATGAAAATTATGAAACTAATAAAGATTTTTCTTAGTGTTTGATTGCTTTTTAAGTACATAATGATAAATTGTTATGCGCATGAAAAAATATGAAAAATTTTAATGCATGCCTGATTCGTCGAAAAACTAAAATAATGAATACAATTTATAAATGATGGATATTTCCTGAAATTATATAAAAATGTCGATTTTTTTAGGTTACATAATTGACAATTTTTAGAATTTTGATGTGTTACGATTTATCAAAACTTTAAAAGTGTTGAATGACATCAAGCCTACTATTTAACAGTTTCAGAATTTTATAAAATTTGTCACACTCGTAAAGTTTTTTTCTATGATTTTTGAACATTTACCAAGTATTCCAAGTTTTTGTTGAAAATGTACAAAATATTATAGTGCATATTTTGGAGAAATATAATAAGAAACACAAATTTACATAATAATATACATTTTCTTAAATTTGAGATTTTCTCAGATTTATTTTGACATTTTCTATCATTTCCAATACATTCTGATTTTTCAAAAGTTTCGAAATTTCTAACGTACTACTCACTACTCGAATTTTCAAAAATTTATGAAAATTTGTCCAGCTCACAAAGATTCCTTCCGATTTTGTGGTAATTTTCAAGTATTTCAAATTTTTGTTAAAAATCCGAAAAAAACACTATCGTGAATATTGAGAAAAAAAACGCTCAAAAATTATTTCATACTTCCTGAAATTGTACTAATTTTGCGAATTTTCGTAAGTTATTCACATTTCCAAAAATTTCCCATTTTTGAAAATTTCAAATTATTAAGAAACTTTTTAGAAATTTTCAATGATCAAAAAAAATTGTACAACTCAATAGGAATTTTCGTGATAATTTACTGTTGTTCAAGTTTCACAGTTTTTTATTTGAAAATGTCAAATCGGCATCATGCTTATTTCGACAAAAAACATATCATAACACCCCTCCCCCAAAAAATGGAGTCATATACAACCCACTCGGGAAAATTGCGTTCTGCTGTCCCTGTATGTCACTTTTTTTTTATTTTCATCAAATTGAGTTTTTCTTGTTTTTTTTTCCCTACTAATACAAGTCTTATATTCTCTCTCCGAATCTGAATTGATTCCTGACACTTTCTTAATTATACGTTTATGCACGCGCAAAAGATTGTTCGTTCGTACGTCAGTTTTTTTTTCATTTTCTTCATTTTAACATTTTCATTTTTCATTTTTAACTATATGTGTTATTAAATTCCGGAAGTTTCTCTTCCACCGAAAGGCGCCCCCAAAAATTTTCCTCCCTAGGCTTCGACCTTTTCGGCCTACTGGTAAATCCGGTCCTGCATACATTTTTGACAGAACTTTGTCAATTTTATTTACAACCTTTCGACGACCTTCAATGTGCCTCTCTCGAGTAAAACGGTGCACAGATTCAGCTCGTATAAAGAATCTGAAGCACAACAAATTTTTTTTTCAATACACATTTTTTCAATAATAAATTGTTGTCATAATGTTGGCTATCGTTTGATCGAGCAGTTTTTGAAAATGTCAAGAGTGTACATGCTGTTTGCTCGAATTCACCTTTGACTTCCTTTTAAATTTTGTTCACCATGTCCTGTTCATTTCTTTTATGTTACAATTGAAAACAATTGAAAACATAATTTTTCATTATATTACGTGACATGTGTATTACACTTGCAGTTAAGGCTATTTAATCTTTCATTCTCGCAGTTCCAAAAAATGTTCTGAAAATTGCCGAAATCATAATTATTCATTGGCACAGGGGTAGCTTTTGCTGAAGGGAGGACATTACGGTGAAATCGAGTTGCGGAATTCACCGCGAGAATCGTTACTGCTTACGCTACCTCTGAGGGTAGGGTAAAAAGGGGCGAGGGAGGGCACTCGGGAATAGTGGTCCGTTATAAAGAGACACGTAGACTGCGCTCGAAGCACCCGAGACTTAACGGTCACCGCCAATGACGCCGTAACGAGGCCTTTCCGGATATATAACGCGCGTTTCTCGGTGATCGCGAATTCTGCCCTGACACATTTCGCGATTTCTTCTTTCGCGACCGGGTAATTCCGGTTCCGCGCTAACGCAGCTCGCGCTCGTGGGCGTTTCATGTCCTTACTTTGGCCGGTTTTTACGGTTGCAACTCGTTTTGGAATGATTCGCTCGCAATTTCACGTTCCTGTGGCCAGGCGGAATTCGCACGTTTTTTTTTATGATGTTGCGTACCTTTTTGTATGGGTTTTTACACGAATGAAAAGTTCTTTTATTTGTACGTTTAAGGGGGGAATACCAATTAAATGAAAAAAAATTCACTTGACTTTGGGCGTGGATAGAGAAAAAGCTGTTATTACGCGTAATGTAAAATTTCGTAGGTAGGTTGTGTGTTATATTAACTAACAATGTAGAAAAAAATTTTCGCAAAATTCGCATTTACTTTCTAGTTAGAGTCGCGAAAAAAAGAGTATCCCAAATTTGCGGTGTGACAAATTGCAAATCTACGGTTGAACTAATTTGCACAATTTTTTTCGCCAATTACAGAGGAAACAAATATGCTGCCCTTGACGAATGATTTTTTTGCAAAAAGTGCTTTGTTTTTCCATAAAAGTTCGCAAATCAAAAACAAAACAATTAGTAAAATGATTATTTATGTTTATTAACGGAAAAATTTTTTTTTGCAAAATCTGAAAACGTCAAGGGCAAGTATATGTCATAACAAAACTATTTTATTCACACTTTTTGCTATAGAAAGATTTCCTGAGGCCCTATCTGTCACACCGCAAATTTGCAGACTCTTTTTTTGCACGCTTGTAACTACAGGCTAGATGCGAATTTTGAAACAACATTTTTTTTATATTGTTGTAAACATAACATACTGCATACGTAAACAATTTAAACATTACTAGCATTGATAGTTTTTTTTGCTATCCTCGCTCGAAGCCAAGTGTCCGTTTTTTCTATCTAATTGGTATTCCCCCCTTAAGGAGGAATGTGATGGAGAGCACTACAAGGAGTTCGATTTGGAATTTACTATTGTAGATGGGCTTTTTCGCGCGTTACGTACGGACATTCGGACGTTTTTTTCGACACAAATGTATGAAAAAGTACTATGATTTTACTTTTGAAATAAAAATCAATAACACCATGCGAAAGAGCGGGAATTTTCCTATTAAGGAAGCACGTTTAGGCAGGAAAAAGACAAAACGTTACGTACGGACATTTAACTCAAAGTCATTGTAATGGTCATATTCAAGAGCAGAAGTATGTTATTCTTATCAATTATATTCAATTTATATCACACACAAAATACAAGAACTTAAAAAGAGTAGGAAAGGTCTGATTTCATATATTTCATGAATAGAATTTTTCAATATTTACATTACTACGGTAAAAATTGGAAATTTTTTTCATCTTACTAAATATTCGAACATAAATCATGAAAGCGAACGGTCATTCGAAGATTAAGATAGTATATGGGATAATTTTACTGTAATTTTTCATACCGACAGCAACGCGCTCTTCTCTAGGAATATTAGAGTCTTCAGTGAAGGTGATCGGATCCATAACTTTTTTGAAAGTGGTTGGTTTATCTATGGCTTGTGATTCAATAACATAACAAACGCGTCAATAATAAAGTTTCGAGGATTCAGTTCTTCGATATTTTTACACTAGTCGCATTTTAAGGGTAGCGTTCTATGTTTTCGGCTACAATTGTATTCTAACTTTGCGCCTGGATATGAATAAGTCTGTTCATATTAGGCACAACAATTTTCGTACACATTTCATTCTTCATATGAAAACACGAAAAATTGTCACAATTTGCAAAAATGGTGCTTGGTTTACATAAACAATGCACCCAAAGTTAGCTCTGCGCGGCGTGTAAAGATAAATGATGTGGCGTCTAGAGCCTGTTCAAAGATAGCTATAATCAAATTTTTATAAAAAATAATTAGATATCAACATCTTTCAGATATTGACGTTAAATTTTATTCCATAAATGTTTTTGATCCAATTAGACACCTACATGTGACACATTGGATTTCTTGCAATGGTTTAGTGTAGAAAATATGAAGAAAAAATTTTTTTCAAAACGCGAAACATCAGTCCCAGCAAAATTACGTGTTATGAAAGTTTCTAAAATTTCATTAGAATCAGTCAAGTTGTTCTTGCGCGATCCGTCACACCAGCACCAGTTTGAAAAACATGGTTTTCGGGAAAACGCAGTTGAAGGGCGTCACGCACCATATAATTTCTAGCCACTGCGTGCTATAAAATAACTTAGCACATCGTCAATATGCAAGATATTCACTTCAAATTTCTCAAACACATTTTAAATATGTCTTGAATAAAATAAAGTGAATAATAGAAAATGGATTTTTTTTCAAGCCAAAACATATAGAGCGCTACCCTCAACAGCACTGACGTTACAGTTGTTTATAAATGTCATAAGTAATTCGAGTTATTTTGTTTATTTCTTTTGTTGCTTCATCGCCACTCAAGATAATCGAAAAAGATGAGATGTAATCTCAAGAGTAAACAATGGTAAACTTCGAAAATCATCGCTTAAATATCTTGGATATATGAGTGAATACACAGAGCGTCCGTAAGTAACGCTCAAAAGCCGAACTTCTACTCGTTTAAAAAATCCACAAAAATTATCAGTTAAACCTTGCACATTTTTAACTTTGAATGCGAATTTTCAAGTGAATAGAATCGTTTTACAATGCAAGAGACATTAATATGTATGTTTTTCGTTACGTACGGACGTAATCATTTGCGAATTTTTGAATGCCTTGAAAAAATATGAAATTAACTATTAACAAAAAATCACTTGATGCAAAATACTCTTGAAGATACTTATATCGCACCGCTATCAGTAATCAGTGGCATTTTTCGGTTTTGAGATATTTTTGAGACCTCAAAACGCGAAGTAGCTAATATGCCTTAAAGCTTGTTCACGCGTCTATGATGTTAGTAAGCTGTTTGCTTGTAGGTTCCTGAACTAATCATGATGTACAACTGCATAATGTAGAATTGGAACTCTAAATAATGCGAAAATAAACAAAAAACCACAGTACTCGAGTATTTAATTTCGATAGTTCATGTCCGTGATTTTGCGGAAATGCCCAGATGCGAGGGAAAAAAATGTATTTATAACGAATTTGGATTTGCTGAGATCATTTTATTGCAGTGACAGACAATCTTGTTGGAAGTGCAGGATGATTTCACTATTGTAGCAAAGAAGTTTTTTTTGACATGAGGTATTCGTTTTGTTTCTGTTACAAGATGTTGATTTTTTTAGCGAATCAGTTGTGCTGCAATGACGAATCTGTTTCGCTGGGACGGACATAATTTTTGCTGAAGAAATGATTTTTCTTAACAGCTATAGTAGAATGTTCGGCTGTAATGCGAATTTTTTTCACTGTAAGAGCCATGTTTCGCATTCAGAACATCATGTTTCATTGAAGTAACAAAGTGCTTCGTTGCCATAAGAAAATAATTTTTCATTGCTATAAACATACTTTGCTGTAATTTCGAACATGGTCTTCTCTTTTTATAGTCGATTTTTTCGTCACTGACAAAATCACTGACTTCTCTCGAATTTTTTTTATTGAATATGAAAATTAAGGCTGAAAATCGGTTTTTTTTTCGAGAATTTATCATTTTTGATTGGGCTGTCAAATTCAGAGTAACCTCACGTTTGTAGAAGATTTTTTTTGAAATCTTTATTCCTCATCAAAAAATCTAATGGATTTTAATCATAACTTGTATGAAAATGTTTGATGATGTACGAAATTTTTGAATAACGAATTGTAAAATTTTCTCGAAACGTTGTTGAATTGTTATAAGCGTGAATGAAAAATGTGTAAAAAATTATTACATCGCATTATTATTCATCTTACTTAGCCCCATGAAGAAAACACACTAAAGTGCATTGTTGGAAAAAAAACTCACTAGGTCCAACTGTTTAACATTAGTACATGATAGTTTAGAAAAAAATCGTCAGTCCACGCTTTGTTTAAAAGTTATCCTAAAACAAAAAGTTACTAGATTACACCACAGCACCCCAAAATCAGAAAAATATAAGTTTGAAATTACAGTTCAATAATTGTCCATGATAATTTCACGTTAGTTCAAGCAAATAGTTCTTTAGTACATAGTTTGTTCAGAAGCTTTAAAATAATCAAAAATTTTCCCATCAATGTTAAAATAACAATATAAAAAAATTAATATACTTAAATGAAAGTATAGTTTAATCATGTAAGGTTAGCCCCCGTTTGTCCAAATGAGAAATTGAAAAATCCAGCCTTGGTTTGAAAATTTTCAACGAATATAAAAATTATGAACAAAAATCGAAATACATTCCAGATGAGGAATATATGGAATAGACGTATGACATAATTTTTTGACATTTTGCCGGAAAATCATTTTTTAATTTATTAACAATGACTTAAATAGGTACTCCCCTTTTTTTACGCACTCAGAAGTAAAAGTGGTTAAAGAAAAAAATCTTATCCTTATTCTCTGGAAAAGTTTCGAAAATACTAATAATTAAGTCGAAATGAGGAAAAAAAAACGTTTTTTTCTTCTACTTTTAAATAAAATTCACCCCTTAATTGCAATATTATGTATATGACATCATTTTGCCCAGTTATGAATTTCAAGCATGAATTCAGAGTCCTTAGTCCGTACTCTCTCGAAATAATTTTCCCCAGTTTTCTCTATTTTCTGAATTTCGTTTGACATCATTTTTTGACTTTTGTTGGAAAAATATTTTTCAGTAAATTAATAATTACTAAAATAAGTAATCCTCGTATTTCACGCACCTAGAAGTGAAAATTGGTGCCAGAAACGAATCTGAGATCTTGAATAATGGAAAATATTTTGGAAATACTATTATTCTTTAAAATTGAACAAAATTTGTGTTGATTCGGAAAATATAAACGATTGCGACTAATCGACTGTAATTTTAATTCGTAAATATGTACATACACGTGTTTTTCTTATGATTTGTATAAAAATTTTCAATTTTTTCAGGAATGCATTTTTATTTGTGAAACTTGACAAAATTTTAGTACGGCACAAAAAATCCAGAATTGAATTTTTCCAAATTCTTAGCCGAAAAGCTTTTTATTGAATAACTTTTTCGTTTACATATGATTGTGTAACTAAACTTATGAAATAACGCCAAATCAAACGCTTGTAAATTAATCATTAAAACAATTGTCAAATCTTAATGGATTTGGTTTTGGATTTTTGTGTCATGTACTAAAACTCTGTCAAGTTGCAGAAATGTATATGCATTCCTCAAAAGTTTCCAAATTTTAATGTCAAACGTACGGAAAAATAAATGTACATATTGCCGAAAGTAAACTTTTAGTCAATTTGTTGCACTTGTTCATACTGTACAAATTGACCTACACTCTGCAGTAAAATGTTCTTCTCAACCTTGATCAACTTTCTTACATCAGAAATGGATAAATTTCAGACCTTGCATATAAATATAGGCTTGGAACTTCCACTAGCTTTATTTATAGAAAACTTTTTTCGTCAGTGATAATTTCAAACGAGAACCCTCATTTGGATCTCTTCAGTTTCGTCTATCGTCAGAGTAACATAAAACATTGGATGCACAGAAAAAAATTGTATGCTTGCTTTTTCCGAAGCGAGAATTCGTGGTTGAATGCGGAATACATTTCATACGCGAACAATGTCGCATGGCTTGACAAGGGCCGCTAAAGTTTGAACTCAGCTGACTGCATATCCTGACAACTTTTTGTCTCGCTCGCGACTTGTCTAGTCGCGGCATTGTTCACCGTGGAAAAAATCGCCAAATGCCACGCTCCGGCGACCGAGAGGCGGGAGCCCCCTTTTGTACACCTAGAAAAAAATGCGAAATATCGCCGCACTCTGGCTGAGCCGAGGGGTGGGAACGGAAAAATATTTTTTCACCTTCATACGGAATGTTTCCGACGTGGAAAACGTAGGAAATGATGTGCCTGAAGTTCCAAACGTTTATGAAAGAAAATGAAGCAAATATCACTCTTTCTATTTTTTTATCAAAGAATGAAGTAAAAAAAGTCAGTAATATTGTGACTGTAATATTTTTTGTTACACATCGACAAATATTTATTACTATTACCATGGAAAAATGAAAACGTTTTTTAAAAAATTCATAGTAAACTGTAGTGATTCGTGATATAGCAATTTGTTAGTTCTTTTCCTTCACGGATGTTCATGAAAGTGTTAATTATACTCATTGTGAAATTAAAATTTATATCTAAAAATAGTTTTATTCGTGAACTATGGTCACTTCGAGAGATATTATGAAGGGTGTATTAATTTGTGTATTTTTTAATAAATTGCATCTAGACACTGCCTCGACTTTTCTTCTAGAAATGAAACGAAAAAAGAATGGCCAATAAATCTTCACAACTTTGTTATTTATTTAAGTCTTTGCTCATTTCTAAACAATTTCATTCATTTCAGGGGCGTAGGCAGGAAAAATTGTCGGGCGAGGTTTTTCTAAAAACATTTTTTCTTCGGGATTTAATAATTTTTAATCGATGACAATATATTAGAAGAAAGTGATTTTTAAATATTTTACGTTTCGGAATTTAAAAGTTATGTATCTTTTGGAATCCGGATTTGTACATTTGTCATGTTCGTGAATAATGAAATTCGATTTTCGTGATTATATTTGTGTATATTATTTTCGTATGATATATTATTTATCAAATTTTGTAGTATTTTCTAGTATTTTTATATATTTTCAAGATTTCTGTGGATCGCTCAATAAATTTTTGGAAAATTGATGCTATGATATCTAAACTTTCAACGATTTTTTGAATTTTATTTGATTTTTTAGACGACAGTTTCTTTTATAAAAACTTTAATACTTTTGTTCTATTTTTTTTTTTGTATTTCTAGAATCAAAAGTATGTAACATCGTACAAATTGTATAAATTGAATGTATTTTTTTTGTTTTTTATATGAGTTTCTAAAATTACTTCTAGAATTAAATATAATTATAGTATTATACTTATCAATATGCTCCAGGACAGTAAGTTTTATAATTTCTAAGAAAATTATATCTACATAATTTTTATGTATTGAAAGATTTCTAGTAAACTCGTAAGCAAGTAAACTACCAAATAAGTAAACAAGTGAGTAAACTATCAAACTAGTGAGCAAGCAAGCTAGTAAACTAGTAAACTACTGAAATTGTAGAATAGTAAAATAGTAAACAAGTGGAAAAAAATAGTAAACTAGCAAATTTGTTAACAAGTGAATTAGTTATGAGTGAACTAGTAAACTTGTCTAATTTGTAATAGTAAACTGTTAAACTAGTAAGCTAATAAACTAGTAAGCTAGTTAGAGAAACAACTAGTTAGCTAGTAAACTAGTAATCTAGTAAGCTAGGGAACTAGTCAACTAATAAACTCAGTAACAAGTGAATTAGTAAACTAGTAAACTTGTAAACTGGTAAGCTAGTAAATTAGTTAATAAGTAAACTAGTAAACTTGTCGAATTTGTAATAGTAAACTGGTAAAGTAGTAAGCCAATAAACAAGTAAGCTAGTTAAAGAAAAACCTAGTTAGCTAGTAAACTAGTAATCTAGTAAGCTAGGGAACTAGTCAACTAATAAACTCAGTAACAAGTGAATTAGTAAACTAGTAAACTTGTAAACTGATAAGCTAGTAAACTAGTAAACAAGTAGGCTAGTAAACTACTTAGTTAGTAAATTAGTAAACGAGTAAATTATTGGGCTAGTAAACTTATTTTTCGTATTTTTCTAGTATAATATACGAAACTCTGGAGAATTTCTAAGTATTTTTAAAAATTACTTATATTTTTGTAGATTGATACAGAGATTTAAAAAACTCGACGCTTACAAATACGAATTTCGATTTATTCTCAGTAATTTCAAGAATGAATGATAAAATCACATTCATAAATATTTTTTATGTTTTACATCGTTATGATATTTTTGTATTTTTGAATATTAAAAGATTTTGTTGCGTTTTCTAGAGTTTTTATAGATTTATAGTATATTTAGAATTTGATACTCTAGAATCCCAAAATTTATAGATCATAGAGGCATTTGTCAAAATTTTTCAAAAAATAGTTTTTGTATAGAATTCAATTAATTTCATTATTCTTTTAGAGTTAGTATGAATCGAAAGATTTCCAATACTTTGATAAGGATTTTATATAGATAACTAGAATTTGATGTTCTAAGATTCAAAGTTTTGTGAATTTTTAGCATTTTCGTAGATTTTTATTTTTCTTCATTCTTCGCTTGGTAGCAACAATTTTTTTGATTCATTTTTTTTACTGATTCCTACGTTTTGTTAATTTTTACTTTCTTATTAAATACATACCGCTAAGATTCTCATGCATTTTTTCGTAACTTGTATTTTATTGTTCATCGATGCAACTTTTTTCATTTTTACATGGAATATTGATTGATTCTATCAGAATTTCGGTAGGGGTTTGAACCTCTGCCTTCGCAGTCTTATAGTTGTCAAATTTCCTATAATATCTCCCACACCCCTGAAAACATTTCATAAAATTCCTGTCAGTGATTTCGCAATACCCAAACGCAGGAAATAAAAACCCGAGGACCCAATGATTCAACACCGACATTTCATTAACCCTCTTCACTCGCGATCCACCGCGCAATTTCACGGACGTTTACCTCATCTTGCCCCTGTGATTTCGACTCGGCGAGAGTCCGTTTTCGAAATCGCGAAATTTCGCAAGCCCCTCGCGCGAAGGCGCCCGCGCCGTAATTTATGCCTCGATTCAGTTTCAGTGTAGCGCGTATGTAAATCGGCGGTGCCGGGGGATTCGTAAATAAGCAGGTGGATGATTTTTGGGGCCTGCGGAAGAGAGGGATAGAGAGGTCGTTGGCCATGCTCCATGTGGCGCATGCGAGGGCCAACAACCTCACCACGAGGCTGTGACATAACACCCTCAAATGTGTGCGTGCGATTAGTTGGATTGATACACGCGAGTCTTTACCCGCAACCCGCGGAAAAGTAATGTTCCCGCGGAAAAGTAATGTTCCCGCGGACGCAAGGGAGCGTCGCGAAATGCGCTGGCACCGCGAACGCGTTGATTTCCGAAACAGTTTTCACTTGGAAAGCTCTGGCTGTGGAACTCATGTGTCATTCGAGCGAAGGCAAACAGTATTTTACAGACTGCTGGTATTTTCAGAATTTTCCAGTGTTTTTAGAAAGGCATTTTTTCAACTCTGCATGCAGAGAAAAAAATCTTGTACTTCCTGCCATATATATTGCAGTTTTTACAATATTATTGTAACAACGGCAATATTTATTTTACCTATTACAATAGTGTATAGTGAAACCGCTATATGGTACAAATCACAATATGTATGCCACTTTTTGCTGTATAATTTCGGAAAAATTAAGATCTGAAAATGAAAATTTTACAATACACATTGTGATTATTACCATCCATTTCTTTCACTTTTCCTAAGGTCAGCTAACTGGGAACAGGTGGCGACCCGGTTTTTTTTCTCGCCCGCAATTTATTTACACATGCATTAAAATAGACCAGCAAAGCTGACCCTCGCATGTAAAATACATTATTCGTGATAAAGGCAGATAAAAGGACTTAGGTTAACACAAAAATATAGCAAAAAGAACTATATAAATCTGAATCCTGGCAGAAGTGTGTGGCAGTTTCTAAAATCTGGATTAGTAGTGATAAAAATGATATTCTAGAAGCTACAAAAAAAGTACAGTAGAAAACGAAATATTCAAAGAATTTTTTACAACAATACACATTTACTACAACAATATTATTTGACAACATTGACTATATGTACCTACAGTATGACAACTGCTATGAATATCAAGCAAAAAGTATAGTAAATGTGAGACTGATTCTAATATACGTACAATACAATATTGTAATAATAACTATATTTTTAATGTTTTTCAGTTCGTATAATATTATATTTGATGTCGAGAGAAAATACTGCACATGTAAATATGTAGACATATCGCTAAAATTAATAACATCGTATTGTAAAATCTACAATGTATTTTCGACCATCTCCAATATTGTGTGAATTACGATAAGATATATTATAAAGTACACAAATATACATGTAGCAGTTAGAACTATACAGATCTGAATACTATGAAAACCGTATGGTATTGTCTGAAATCTGGATAAGTAGGAATCACAATATGATATTGCGAAAAGTACATAAAAAGTATAGTAGAAAACGAAATATGTATGAGATTTTCTTTACAACGATATACACTAAAAAAAAATCTTGTACTCTCTGCTGTATATATCTTAAAAAGTACAATAATTATGTTCTTTCTACAATTATATTGCAGTTTTCACAATATTATTTTAGTTTTAACAATATTCATGTAAAAACTGCAATATTTATTTTACTTATTACAATAGTATATAGTAAAACCGCTATATTGTACAAATTACAATCTGTATGCCACTTTTTACTGTAGAATTTCGGAAAAATTGAAATCTGAAAATGAAAATCTTACTTTACACATTGTAATTTTTAACCTATACAGATTTGTATATTGAAAAAAACTGTATGGAATTTCGAAAAATCTGGATTAATAGCAATTACAATAAGGTATTGCAAAAAGTACAAGAAGTCAAGTAGAAAACGAAAGATGTAGAGGAGTTTTTACAGCAAAATATATTTATAATTACAATATCATTTGACAATATTTACAATATGTTATTTCAAGAACTGATATATTATCTAGCAAAAAGTACAACATGTCAGAGTGATTCTCGTTTACTATACAGTATTGTAATAATTACTATATTTTTTCTCAGTGCAAATGATTTTTTCATAGATTTTTCTTTTAATATTTGAGATTCTTAAATACATTTTTTATAGACTATTTTTGTGAGTTCATGATATTTTCATACGTACATTGAATGTGGAAAACATATTGCCTTAAGGTTTCGTTTTTCCTAGATTTTGGGTATTTTGGAAAACAATAACTCGACCATTTTATAGACTGCTGGTATTTTTAGAATTTTCAGTCTTTTTTTTCATTTATAGAATCATGTAAAAAAATTTTCTTATTTGATAAAGAAATAAATTTTTTCATAGATTTTTTATGTACACATGTGATTTTTTCATAAATGTGTCTAGATTTTTTTCACAGATTCCTACTATTTTTCTCAGTTTGTACCTACATATATTGAAATAAACTTTGTGCCTTAGACTATAATTTTTTCTACGTTTGGGGTAGTTCGTCGGATTTTAGAAAATGGTATTATACAATTCTATAGGCTGCAAAAATTTTAGGGTTCTCAGTTTTTTTCATATTTGTCTGCACTATGCCATATAATCCTCTTTATGTCACCGATTTTTTTACTAGTTTTTTCATAGATTTTTTCAAAAATATTCACATGGATTCTGTCATAAATTTTGTTAAGTGTTACTTTTATCAATTTCTAGTATTTTTTATTAATTTGTTTATAGGCTTGAAAAATCTGAGTGCCATAGGATTTAATTCTTTCTAGATTTCGGGTACTTGGTAGTATTATAGAAACAGTATCTCAACAAAAATATGCCACGTTAATAGGTACCATTCACCAACAAGATTTTTCAAGTTTCTCGTGAATTTATGTTACTTTAGAAACGTCAAGTATTAAAATGATTGTCATAAAAAAATCGATTTAATTGTTAATCATAGAAATAAGCCACAAGGTTTTTTTTTGTGAATAACATTCTTACAATTTTTCATGTTTCTTTATGTTAACTTTTGGATTATACATACGTACTTCGAAAAATGTCGTAAATTATCATTTCTGCCATATTTTTAATCCTTTTTATACACACAGTAAGTTTCTCCGACTCAGAAAAGTATTGCACCAATATAACTGAAGCAGATTCTCTTCCGTCTATTTTACTGGATAAATTCCATCAAATATATATATATATAAACTCCCTACTTTTTTTAGATGCGAAATCTGTATTATCTTTTCCAGTTTGTTTTTAATTATTCAATAAATATGCAAACTTAAAGATTCAAATACAGTGGGTCTCAAAGTCGAACTTGATAGTCAATTACTCCATCTATCTCACAAAACCGCCCTCCTTCCATTAGCAATAAACATTTAAATAGCATATTATTCTTTTCTCGCCCCTTTTTTCCTGCATAAAAAGTCATTTTTTCATTACCAAGGGGAAAAGCGGAAACGAGCGAAAATTTATTACGAATTCAAATGTCACCGTTAGCAAGGAATATTACGTAAACAGAGGAAACGATTTTCATTTGGACATGAACATGCAACCTGCGCAACGCGGTTACGATTTCGATCATCCAATGCGATGTTATCTCGAAAATCATCTTTTCTGTTGCATATTATAAGATAATAAATGAACTCGCCGGAGGTTCGTATATTTTCGGAGATTAAACAGCACTACGAGATCGATAAGATTAATAAATTTATAGACTCCTGAGATGTTTTTTGCAAAGGCTTGAAAATAACTCAACTCAGGTATGGAAAAATGCATATGTAATATATTAAATTGAATTAGTTAACTCTTCGAAACATTAATTTCATGCCTGTGTGGTGGAAAGTGTTTCTTGATTAGTATCTTTGAGAGTTGAAAAATTAAGTGGAGAAGTATGAGATGCTGCATTTTTATCCCAATGGCTATGAATTCGATTCAGACTTTCTATTAAATATAGTAATCGATGGTGTTCATTATTTATATTGTTCTTGTAAACTCGTTGAGTTCTTGATAACAATTTTATTTTTGTAAGTCTGAGTAGAAGTCATGAAAACCCACTTTTTCATCCGTTGTTTCTTCTTTTTACTTTGTTCAATAATTCATGACTTCATAGAACATTTTTTTTCATGTAACTTTAAGGAATTTTTTTCTGAGGGCGAGTGACCTGAAAATAACACAAAAAGTTTGCAGGAAAAACGGAGCAAAATCGTTGAATCAGCTGTGCCGAGAATGTCGGACTTTTGTCCTCGGCGAGAAACTTTTCAACCTAGTTGCTCGGGAAGAGTAAAGAGTGAAGGGAAATTGCTGCAAACAAGCGGGACAAGTGGAATGGGCTTTCGTGGTCGCGAAAATGGACACTTGTCCCTTATTCATTCTCTTGACTACGTGAGCCAACGACTTCACAAACCCTTGAAAAAAATGGCTTCCACTTTCTTTTCTCCCCTCGAAAAAATTCTTGCTCTATTTTTTCGAATTTTTGACAACTGAAATGAGCAGGAAGTATGAATCTCACATCAAAAATTTGTTATTCTTTATTTAATTAGACTATAAAATCATAATATCATTAAAAAAACCAATTCTACTACGATTCCCCATTAATATAGTGATGATTTGACTAATTTGATTTGAGAGATTTTTTTTATTCAATTCGTGAATGCTCTCATTCAAGAAACTTTGAATGATTCGGAAACTCGGTTTTACTCCATGCTGAAAAAAACTTAAAAGCTATTAACTTTTCGATAGAAATCTCGCTTTTTGCTGTTTTCTAATTTAGCTTCGTAGGCTAAAGAAAAAAACTCGCGTACACCAGTGCTTTCGGTATGGTTTTTTTGGCTCGCCCTGTAATTGATTTTCGGCATCTGTTGCTTCGGGTGGTGAATTTTCTCGTAATGACATAGAAAGGTGGTTGTGGAATGTCGATAATCGACGAGGCAAAAAAAGTAAACCAGCGGCATCGAATCGATCGCGGTGAGAAGGAGCGAAGGGCTCTGCCCTACATTTCGTATACGAGCTTTTCGTATTTTTTGCTTACGCTTTTTTTTCGAACACTTGAGGATTACCTTTTTATGTCGTTAGTTCAATAGGAAGTTATCGTTCACGATTATTTGAATTAATAAAAATCTGAGAATTTCAGTATTCAAATAAATATGAAGTAGCTAGACATTAAAATTCAAATATAATATTAATATAATTGATCTCTAGGAGCCATTAATAAGTCAGTATCTTGATCATTATTCTTCTCTTTATTTCTTCAAGCTTTCGACCTCATAATTTTCGGTCCTCTTCAGGAAACTAAGTATAAATATAAATTAATAAGGGACACAATTAATAAGGGACATATTTTGTAAAAAGAATAGAGAATGAAGAAAAAATGACTTGGGGACAAAAAAGACATTGAATGTCGTGACGTAATTGACAAATCAATTTAGATAAAGAAAGCATTACAAAAATGAGAAATGTAAGTGTGAAAATCTGATTTTATTAATATTTATTTATGTAAAAATGAATTGATACTTTATATTTATACTTAGTTTCCTGAAGAGGACCGAAAATTATAAGGTCGAAAGCTTGAAGAAATAAAGAGAAGAATAATGATCAAGATACTGACTTATTTATGGCTCCTAGAGATCAATTATATTAATATTTACTACAAAAAACGGAGCGAATGAATAATTATTAATATATTCTTAATTCACGTAAGTCAAATATAATAATAACAATTTGATTTTCTGTTGTTTAATTGGAATCGAATTATACCTATTCTTAATTTATTATAACAATTTGTAGTGTATGTCTGAATACTGGACTGAATTTTCCTGAAGTGCTTCAATAATTAATTTTTTTATTTTGTTGAATATTACATGGAAAATAATTCAGAATATGAGGGAGAATTTTTTTTGGGTTCTACTAATCCGCCTGTTACACATCAAAGAGTAATTGCATGTAAAACAAAGGGGCCGAAGCGGAATGAACCGCTCGCGGGCGAAATCGACCGGGATCGTTGAAACGTAACAAATGACTTGCCAGGTAAACGAGAAACGTATGCACGAGATCGCACTATGCGCCGATAACGTATACTCGCGATAAATCCGGCACTTCTCATTATAATCCTTAAAAATGACTCGATAATAGCTCTCGCCATTACAGCGATAAGACTCTCTACAATGTTCAAAGTTACGCGAAAATTCCGTCACTTCTAAGTCATTTTAAATTCTTATTTTTGAGGTTAATGACTAAATTTCAAGATTTAGCGATATGACTTTTTTCTCAGGCTACTCAACAGTTTTTTTTTAAAATCATTATTTCATACTCGTTACTCTTTCATTCTTAAAACTTGCCGATGATTTTTTAGAAACTGATTGTTTCCTAAAAATTTGTGCCTTATTTTGCTATACTTTTTCAAATTGTTTTTTGTGCTGTAAAGTGGAAATTTTCAGCTGTGAAATAATAAATTGTGAGTTTTGTTGTGATTTTTCAGACTTGATTGAATTTTTCATGCCAGGGCAGAGTCTTCAAAATTTTGGGCATTTTTTCTTGATTCTCAAAAATGCTGCAACAAAATTGGTAATAGGGGGGAAGGGGAAAAAATTAAATACTAAGGAAGTCAATATATTATGTACGTCAATATATTGAATTTCTTGAAATATGCATCAAAGAATATTTTTTATTCAAGTTTCATAACATCTTAGAAATCGACTTGCGACATTCGAGTTGAAAATGTTTAAAGATATTACTTTTCTTATAAAATAACAATGTATAATTTCTGCCATATCTGTTATTTTCTTCACAGTTATCATTGAGGGATTGTCTCATATTATTATGGATTTTTACAATAATTTTTAGAGTTTAGGATTCAAGGTTTTATTATTAAAATTTAAATCTACAAAGATGTATAGTTTTTCATTAATTTTTCGAAAAATCAATATTTTTCGTATGTACAGTATTATTAAGGTTTTGCAGAAAAAATATAAAGTATTTTTATCGATTACTCGTTCTTTTATGAGTTTCTATACGTATAGGTTTCTAGAGTTTTGTGCCATGGAATCCAAAGTTTTAGTGATTTTTAGTATTCTTATAGCATTTTTCATGAAACAGTATCTTTTAAAGTTTCAGGTGGTTCTATATAAATATTTTCTTTTAATTTTCTAAGTATGTATGGAATTCGAAGAATATTTTGAAATTTTTCTGAATTTCTATACAGATTTGCAGAATGCAATCATCAAAGATTCAAAAACATTCTTAATTTTAAGTATTCATAGATTTTCCAGAAAATTAGACTTTCATAGAGTTTTACATAGTTTATACTTTATTTATTTTCCGTTTATTCCAAGTGTTCAGACAATCGAAAAGATTTTCTAATATTGTGATGCTCTAGAATACAAAGTTTTCGGATTGTAATACTTCATTAGGTTCTCAAAAAAAAAAAAGGATTTACTAAGTTTCTTCTAGTTTTATTATTGTTTTAGTTTTTCGATGGTTAATACATTTTTATATTTATTAATCGACTTCGAAATATAATCCTTCGAAATCCAAGAATTCCTGTAGATTTTTGATATTCGTAGATGATCTAGAAAACAATATGTACTATCATAAATTTTTAATGCTTTCATTTTTTTCGTATTTTTTAGTTTTGATACAGTTTAAAAGATTTGGTAATATTTTTATGGATTTGTTGATAGGTTACTAGAATAAGATGGCGTAACAAAAAGATTCGAAAATTCATAGATTTTCAGTATGGAGAGATTATTCCAAAAAAAGTAGCTTAATACCTGAGTTTCTAATACTTTTTTTGTGTGTTGTTGAGTAATAATACAATTTGTAAGATTTTATTATATATTTATACATTTTTTTATACATTCCTTGAACCAGATGCTTTAATATACAAAAAATTTCTAGATTCTGAGTATTATTAGATTAAAAAAAAAAAAAAAATAGAGACTTCGTTAGATTCTTGCACCTTTATTTTGTCTCGTTTTTTTACAGTTTTACTACGATATGAAAAATTTTCTGGTATTTTTATAGATTTCTGTATGCGTTACGAGAATTTGATTCTAGTAATATAAATTTATTAGATTTCGAGTATATTGATATATTTTTCAAAAAATAGTATCCTCACTAGTTTCCAGTACTTCATAAATTTCTACAATTTTGAGTATTTTTTCAATATATCTCCAATTCAAAGAAAATTATCTAGTACTTTTATAGGTTTCTCTATATATTTTTTGTAATTCGATATTGCAGAACCCAGAGTTCTGAATATCATTAAGTTATGTTGTAGATTTGCAAGAAAATAAATATTGATAATATTTTTAGTATTATTCGTTTTTCTTCATATTCACGAAATTTTGTAAGATATTCTAGTTTCTGTCATATCGCCAATTTTTCGATATCTCAGTTACGTCACGTGTATCTGTTAAATTAATCAATTGTATTTAAAAATTCACATGTTTCCAGTCAAATACTTTTCACAAGTTCAACCTCAAATTCAGTCAAAGATTCAAGAAGATTTTTCAATATATCATTCATGGAGCAAAATTTACTGAAAATCGTGAGACTAATGAGTAACTTTAAACTAGGTTAGGTTAGGTTAGGTTAGGTATAATAAATAATTATTGAATGATATAAACAATATGTAATTATATTTTATATATTGTGTGTATAACGTTGTATATATAATTATATAAACAATATAATTCTTCATTTTCAAAACAAGGAAATGTTATAAAAAATAATTTACAATTAACAGAAAGTGAAAATTTTCGATAAGCCTAGTCAAAGGGTGATGAAAAAGAGGGGGTAGGATAATAACTCTTCGAGGACAAGAAAATTATGGGGCTGGCCCCACATGCTATACGCCGATAAATTCGCCATGCCGGTTTTTATCTCGTGCCAAGACAAGGTCGACTAACTGTACGCGCCGCATGCAATTTGCTTCGCGCTGGCATGCCTGCGAAAGTATTCAGTATCTTCTGCAAAAAGCACTGCATTTTTCCGAATTGGCATAAAATTTAACCAAAAAATGCGATATAAAATAAGCAACCTTATTTCACCAACAACTGCTAAAAAACATTTAAATAAATATTCAGCGTATTTGTGAAGAAAACTTTTCCTGGGCATACACTGCAAAAAAAATAGGAAAATTTCCTATACCATGGTACTGCAAATCAACTAGTCTTCCATGTTTCACATACTTCGATCGGAAAATTTAATTGAAATATAGAATATTAGTATAAATAAACTGGAAAATTCCAACTACGTAAAGTAATGTTATAGTAAAATTTCACCACAAGGTAATGGTTAATGACTTTCGGTACCAGTACAGTAAAATTACCACAAATATTTTTTAGAGTGTGGGTATCATGTTGTAAATGTCAAAAGACTTTTGTAGTTTGTCATAAAAATTGTAGTCACTGATTGAATCAATTGATTTTTGAGGAATTCAACCTCAAAGAAAATGTTTTGAATTAGAGTCCCATTAAAGTTACGGCGAAAAAAAAGGTACATTGAACCAGGAAACGCAGATATCTGCAGCTCGAATTTCAAATCTACGTGCAAGTTTAATGGGATGCTCCGGGGAACAAGTTGTAATTGAATCTTGCGCTAGTGAATCGCTTGGGCGTTTGACCGAAATACCCTCAACAATCGTAAATTTTGATTGCTTTCCTTTCGCTTTCCAATGTTGCTCACAGTCTGTTTCAATGCGGAGTTAACGCTCGATTCAACAAATCCTTGCGTGGGAGTAAATTGCAAATCTTTTTGTTCTTTCTATCTTCGGGCGAGAATCTTTGCAAATCTGAAGATAAGGGGGTTTCTTCAGGTTCTGATTTATCTATAACTTTAAAATATGTATCTGTGAATTATCAAATGAAAGTCATTCAAAAAAACAATATCTCACAAATCAAAAATGATCATTAAGCTCATTTTTTTCATGTATCTGAATGTTAGAAAGAACCTTATAGCAAAATGCATGGAAAGCAGTTTTTTTGTATGGCAGGCGTGTTATAAGGGGAACAATCGAGCTCGACCTATGTGAAAAATCATTGAAGAAGTCGCGAGTTGCTCGGCCTCGTTTTTCCCGAACAAGAGGCTCATCTCTCATGTCCGAAGCTCGCGAGCTTTTTCGAGTGGTTGAGCTTTCGCTTATCGCGCCCTAAGAAAAAGGGTGTGAGGGAAAGCTGAATCGAAAAACGTCTCTTTTATTGTCGGTTTTGTTGCCAGCAAGTACGTCTTGCTGACTTTCGAATTTGAAGTATTACATACATGAATTTTCACCTGTAAGTATCACTCTTTATTGTCGAATTTTCAAGTTTGTTTTGTTCATTTTTGAGTATTAGAGAGTTTGTATTCTTAAGAAATAGAATCGATGTTTTAAAGGATTTTATTATTTATAATCGTTCATGATTTTCTGTCGAATTTTTAGGTTATAAAACTTTTAGAGGGTCGATTTTTTATTCCAGTAATTTTTCACTTGAATATGAAAAATCACAAAACTTGATAAAGGTATTTTTTTAGGTAGCTACTTTGTAAATAATTGTTATTCTGGAGTTGTTCAAATTAAAATTTCTGCATTTCGTTAAATTTTCAGATTTCTGCATGAATTTCTTGAACCCTTTTGTTTAAAATGTTGAATATTATAAGGTTTAAAGAAAAAAATATTGCCTATTTTTTCATCATGTTTCAAAATTTTTTTGATTCTATTCTTTCTTTTCAAAAATGTGTAATACTGCAGCATGTCTTTCATTATGGGCTGTCCATTCCATAAATTACGTAAAGCTCATAGGGGGGAAAGGGGACAAATTTATAAATGCTTTCATATACCCTTGATTGACATGAGAAATCGATATTTTTTTTATTGAAAAAATGGCAAGTGATTGAAATTTTGGAAATATTCCATTGAAAAAAATCACCATGATTCATTTAGCGAATAGAATAAATTAAAAAAAGTCGATGAAATCCAAAATTTGTCGTGTTTGTAATTATATTTATAACATTATTTCTGCAACTTTAAATTATAATTTGAACCATCTTAAAAACTAGAACTTTTTTACCCAAACTTGGAGTATATGATTCCGAATTTTCAGAATTGCACGAAAAAGTCTGAAACAGTAGTCCATGATTTTGAGTGATAAATCACAAAAATGAAGAACTTTTTTAGTATTTGTTTTCTTTCTTTTCAAAAATAACACCGCAGTATGTATTTGATTATGGAAATTGACAGTATGCAATTCCTGAGGTCCTAATTTCCAGAAGTTAATGTTTGAAAATTGGGAATTCTTTTTTGTCAGCAAGAAGTTATCTACTTTTCTGGTATTCCGGAATGAAAAGAAAGTATCCTTAAGTCTGAAGAGTGTCATGAGTTTCCGAATTGATTATTCGACCCAAACGATACTTTTGTTGTATATTCCAAGAAATAAAATATTCGATTCGGAGATCAAAGACGATTGTAGGAGACTTTTAGAGACTCGTGAAAAATTCGTACATTCCCGAACACTCCTTCGGTACTCTTGAATACTCTGGGAGACTCGATGATACTGACTCCAAGGCTCAAGATACTCTTGGAGACTGAAACGATACTCGGATTTTTTATCCCGGGTCAACATCTAATACTTTCTTTTATATACATCAAAATTGAATATCCGGATGATTTCAACACATCAAATCAGCCAAAATTGATATGGGTATATTTTTCGTTTCGATTCGCATCCCCAGACTCAGTACGCGAAAACGCGCGATAAGAATAAGTAGAGTAGAACGTGACGCACTTGGCTGTGAACGACGGAAGGCTTTTGTTTATCGTGACTGGAGATAATACGCATAATGTGCGTGTGCGAAATACGAGAAAAATAGAGGCCAAACAAAGCGAGGGAATTAGAATAATTAGGAGTAGTCGGCTGAAGAAAAGACGGTTTCGGCGTGAATGAGCGGCACGCGAACGAGAACAATGCACGACTGATGGAGTGTCGACCTCGTCGTGTGACGGTGAACGACCCTTCGACGCCGGACATTTATTAACAATTAAACGTTTCCCTTCCGCAAAACGGGGAGCAAAGAAACCGACTGTCACGGAAGCTACCGTGACGCCATTTTTTTTTCTACGGCAATTACTCGCCGCCGTAAATTCCTGCATATCAACAACGTCATGAATATTGAATTGCTCACATATCTGCTCTTCCCATTTCAAGGCACTTCTAGAAATAGAGACGCATTTTACGAATTTTTCCGTCTTGCGTTAGAAGACTCTTACAGAGAGAAAGTCGATGTTGAAGTGACATTTTTGGGATGTTTGGGGATGAGCTTCATATAAGAATTATATTGAAAACTAAAGTTGGTGGTTAATAGAGGTTGATCATAGAGATTATCGTATATTAGTTATATAATAATGTAATAATAATATAAGATATAAAAAATATAGTTGTATTGTCAGTATGATTTCTGGATGTGTCATGTAAAACTTTTGTTAGGTAAAGAAAGAAGTCGTTTTTGTTGAGCTTATTTCATTCACTGTTTTTTTCAGATGTTTAGGATGTTTAGAAAAAAGCAGATTTTAAAATATTAAGAATATATGATGCATCAAATCGTGAAGCATAATATTCTGCAAAGTTGAAGTAACAATTCGTGAATATACGTACAACATTATTATACACAAGGTTGGAATTCTCAAAAAATGAAAGTAACTAGAAATACGAGCAGTGCATACAATACTATGAATTCACGGTAATATACTTCCTTTAAAAATTTATCAATATATATAGAATCTATTAATCAGCACTTCTAGAGAATCGAATTTATACAATCTTTATATAGAAATCCGAAGTAAACTTCGAAATCCTTCATATTGTATAAATACTGAAGAAATACGGAATATACTAAAAATACTAGAAATCTACCAAAAACTTGATATCCATGGGGATCCTGTTTTCAGAAAAATATGTTACGGTACAGAAAATATATTGAATAATAGTAACAATCTCTTATATCTTTTTTTAGTCGTGAAATATTATTCATCAATAATAATATGAAAAATATCAATCAATGAAAGAAAAACGAGAAGAAATAAAATGATGCAATATGAAAACTATTCACTTAAAATTTTTCTACACTTTTTTCATTCACGCTAATAACAATTTAACAACGCCACAAGAAATATTTTTAATACATCATTTATAAATTTCGTACAATTTCGAATGTTTTCAGACAAAAATTATTGAAATCCATAGATTTTCTGATGAGAAGTAAGGATTTAAAAAAAAGTTTTCGACAAAAGTGAGGTTACTCTGAATTTGACAGCCTAATCTAAAATCCGAATTTCTCGACAAAAACTAATTTTCAGCCCAAAATAAAAAATATGTATGTTTTTAAACTAGTTGACGTGACTATTTAAAAAATTTGAGAGAAACCAATGATTTGGTCAGTGACGACCAAACTGGTTTTAAGAATAATGACCCTATATTGTACAAAATGTAGCAGATCTACATATATACATAGTTGTATCTATATGTAGTTGTTCCTGAAAACAGTTAACTTTGATGAAAATACGTAAAATTCTCTGATGTTCCATTTATATATTTATACGGAGTAAACTTGAAAATGGAGAAAGTGAAAATACCAGCGATCTATGAAATAGGTGAATCTATGTTTGTATGGGTATTTTTTTATTCTGTAAAAATACTTAGAGCCTGTTAAACGTCGAAAACTACAAATTCGAATCTAAGAAATTCACATAGGCATCACTTAAAATACAAGAACATTTTTCAAAATGTGTAAAAATCGAAGAAATTTGAAATATACCTGTCGGTCCAAGAATTTCTGAGTAAAAGATAATGTTTTTAAAAAGTCGATTAAAGAATAAAAATCAATTGAATTTTGAATCGTAAGACATACAACGCTTGAAGTCTGTGAAATTATCTATGCAATTTTTGAAATGCATAAAGAAACGAAAAATTCATCTATATCAATACAAAAAAAACCATAAAACTTACAATTATTTACTTCCAAATTACTTTATGAAATTCCAAGTGTGTCAAATTTGATGAATATATCTTTCTAAGCATACAGTCTAGAATCCGTCTTATTTTGCAGATCTTAAATATCGTCTTACGAATATCCCCAGATGACTATAAAAAATTTCATTCCGTCTTACCAACATTACAAAATTCGTATAAAATGTTTCTGCAGTTGTATTTTTATACTCATCCGGAAAGTTTGGTATCCAAAGATTATTTAACGTACACAAATAATATAAGACTCGCATTTTTGATAATAAATAAAACTCGTTAGCTTGGAAAAAAAACAAAAACAAACCGTGTTTCAGTGCATAACGCGTTTCACGTGAAACCGCTCAATGCCGTTTAAACTGCGGATTACGTTTTGCAATGAAAAACACGTCCTTGTCCTCGCGAGAGCGAGAAACAGCGTCTAATTGGTTTTCGCGGATGCAGAAAAATAAAAACAATGGTAGAACCTGCGGTTGACAGTTCAACGCGTGTTCGCAGGTGACAATTCGCATATGCACTGCGTCAGACTATTACTGAAAACAACACGTCATGCTTGTTAAGAGTCCATCCTGTGCCAATTCGTTTTAAACATTGTTCGAGAAAAAAAATCAAAGGCTGTGGAATATTTATGGATTGATATAAATACTCCAAGTGGTCAATGAAAAACAAGTTTTTTAAAGGCAGTCTGTAATTCTGAATCAGTGAAACGTAGTTTTTTGATAAATGATTATCGTTAGTAAATGACTGATAATTGCATTGAAGTGATTTACTTTTTTGATTACTAATAAACGAGTATTAGAATTATTTTTACTCCTGTTTCAAACAAATTTATACGAAATAAATTGAATTGAATTTTTCAAATTATATCAATCCAATTTTATTAAGTTAAACTATTTATAATAAATGGATTATTATAAACAAAGAATGTTAATGATAACCATATTCATTAACCATAATATAATAATTTTAAGTGAACAATATCAACCAGGATAGAAAAATCGGTTGTGAAAAAATGCAGATGATCAAAGGTGCTCATGAAAGTCGAAAATGTGACCATGACCATAAGAAATCAGGCCATGAGTTACATTCTATGAGTTTTAACGCACGTCGCCGATCATTATTGCGGGTAATGAATTTCCCATGCATTATTTAGTTGTGCGGGCATTCATTATACTCATGCTGGCGCCTTGACAACGCTACTAGAATAAAATTCGTCGCTTCGACTCGCGAAATCTCATTACCTCGCAACTTGTGGCGCGAGCTTATCGTACTCGTTAAAGCTAATAAGCTACTAACCGCATTAATCAAAACTGCTGCTAACTTCTATAAACACTGAAATTGTATTTTATTGAATTAAAACGAATTTTGGAGTGAAAATTTTTAATTCTGTTATGGAGACTAGAGAGTTACGGAATTCATGGATATTATGATTAGAAAGTTTTGGAATGATTTTGTCCATTAAAATTATGATAAGAATTATACTTTTATATTTCTTATTCATGATTCTTTTTGAAGAACTCCACGTGTTCAAATATTCTATTTCCAAACTCAGATTTGACAGTCGGAAACTGAAATGTCATTCAAAAACTCCACTCATTCATAAATCATGGTCCGCGTCTAAAAATGACTTTCATGACTTCCTCAAATCCCATTTCTGTCTGATACAAAAAATTCCGCAAAAAATCCTAGTATCTGAAACGCCCATCGACCCAGAATCACTTCAACCCAAATGGTACATCTCTTTAAAGCCACGAGAAATCACGTAACGTTTTTTACAAGTCTCATCCATCGCCGAAATTCCACATCTGGACCACCCATGAGATCTTTCGATATCATGTATACAAAGCTTTTTTCACCTATTTTGAACACAATAAAAAGGAAAAAATGTTTTGTCGATGCGAGGTGTCAGACGCGGCGTGCGCATTAAAGGGAAACGACCGTTCCGCACTCAGAGCACAGAGCAATGTCCTTTGCCTGTATTTCTGATCTTCTGAGTGCTCGTAGTAGAATGTAGGAAATAGGCTAAAGTGCTATATGTAGGGCAGAGTTTTGTCTTGTCACAAAAAATCAGA
Source organism: Platygaster robiniae (assembly GCA_028476575.1). Classification (NCBI taxonomy): domain Eukaryota; kingdom Metazoa; phylum Arthropoda; class Insecta; order Hymenoptera; family Platygastridae; genus Platygaster; species Platygaster robiniae. The sequence goes on from CM052022.1 coordinate 3,861,577, forward strand.
CTGATTTTTCTGTGGTACTGTAAGTGCCCAAAAATCATCAATGTGCAAGGTTTTGTGATGGAGAGGATATTATTGCAGGAAGGTCGAAATGAATCATAACCAATCATTTAATGTACATCTTTGTACAGTGCACAATTTTTTGTATCGACATCATCTCACGATGTAGCATATTCCAGAAACATTCTTATCATATTTTTCGTAATATTTCCAGAACACTTCTCTGTCAGATCTTCGTCTAACGACACCAATAGTAGAAAAAATATTCTTATAACATTCTAGTTCTAGAACGAAATTTGGAAAATATTCACAGAATATTCATCATATGACAAGAATGAGAAATAAAAATACAACGAAGATATTTTTTCTGTTACTAATCAGGCTGCACCGTTGCAGAATCAGGTGTTGCTGGAGGTTCAGATGTCGGAGTTTCTGTTGGAGATTGATTTTCAGATTGAGATTCTTTCTCCTCAGATCCAGATTCAGTTCCATCTTCTTCCTCAGAATCTTTCTCTGACGAATCCTCTGACTTTTTAGATTGTTCTTGAGACCCACCTCCAGACTTAGATTCATCTTCTTCTTTGGAATCTTTCTCTGACGAAGAATCAGTCTTTTTAGATTCCTCTCCAGATCCAGATTCAGATTCTTTCTTTTCCTTGGAATCTTTCTCTGACGAAGACCCAGTCTTTTTAGATCCCTCTCCAGATCCAGATTCGGATTCTTTCTTTTCCTTGGAATCCTTGCCTCCAGGTGAAGGCACAGGTCTAGATCCAGCTCCGAAATCGAATTGCTTGTCATCAGCTTCTGGTTCTTCATCAATTGGGGTTCCACCAAAGATGACATCCCAGATTGGATCTATGCTGCTTTTCATGACATTTACGATAGAAATCCTGACAGAATCTGGAACGTATTTCATGTTAAGACGTTTGTTTATTAGGTTTGTCAGGCCACTGTGAGAATTGACTTCCTTGCACTCGGTGCCATCGCTGCCGATTACGCAGGGGAACGTTCCCCCTAAAAGTCGTTCCGCAAAGATGTTCGTTACTTCGTCAAAGTCTTCGAGTGCCTTGTCAACATCATTAGAGAAGCTGATCAAGTAGTTGCCGACGTAAGGGATGCCTTTTATTCTGTCTTCCATGCTGCGTCTTCTGCCTAGATTGGTGATGAAAAAGCTTTTGAGGTTTTTTGGGGGAATTTTGGAGGTATAGCCGAAAACGTACTTTTGAAAGCTGGAGGTTAGGTTTGGAAACATAATATGAAATCTCTTTGATCTCCGATTGTACTATAAGTAGAAGGAAAAAAAAAATGACTTTTATTGCATACTTGACATTTTGTCTAGAAAACAATTTTTGTATACAAATTAACATATATTATGAAGAAGATTGATATTTTTCGATCTTTTTTCAGAAAAATTCAACTTTTCATGTTCACCTTTGTAAAAAATTTGAAATTGTAATATCTATCGTTGAAATAAATTGACATCGGGTTCGAGAAAGTATACGTTCTAAAGTAATGACTGGGAATTTGTTTTAACGTATAATTATCGTAGCAGTTTTGATGGTATTGGTATATAGTCGAACTTGTCAGGTTTATGTAAGAAGTAAAACATGCTGGAGTGAACTTTACGATGTGGCTTTAGAAAAAACTGTCTGAAATGACAGCAAATTATTATTTTCATGTGAAGTAAAACTATCTATTTCGATTTTTTTATACTAATCATTATTTGTTCCATTTTAAAAATAAGTTCAATGCCCTTTGCCATTATTTGGAACTATTTTTCAATTTGAATCTGAAATAGACGATTAAAATATTCAAATTATACTCGAAGTTGTTGACAATTCATAAAAACAGTTGAAATATGTAAGAAAGATTTTGCAAGGCTTGTCAGAACTATTTTAAAATAATCTCATGAAATCTCTCTATGTTATGAAGTTTGCCTTCGAAAAATTTTCTACTTTTTTAGTATTTGTATATATTTCTGGGATAATCAGATCTACATAGATTTTTAGTATTTTTTTCATCCTTCCTGTCTTTGAGAAAATTGATTTTTACGAATTTCCGCATATATTTCTAGAATTTGATATTTCTCCATTTTCTTCACTTTACGAATAACTTACTCTATACAACTTGATAATTTTTTTGTATTCCCTTTCGACTATGCAATAAAGTGTCTGAAATTTGAATATTTCGTCTCAAAGTCTTACAATTGTAGAATCAAATTGTTCCAAGTAGGATTACAAAAACTTCGAGAATTGACTCAAGAAGACCTTACGCATTTTTTACATTCATTTGGATTTTTCTTCAGCTCAGAGAAAAGTTTTTAATTATAAAATTTAGTATGCCGAACCAGAATACATGCTCTACAAACGGGATTTTGTAGGTGAATAATATTTTTTTTAGTCTCAAAAAAAATCTGTACATTTATAAATGCATTTATTGCGTAATTGGAAATATTATCCTAATTTCTTCAAAATTATTTGCGTACGTGTAAGCTTAACACTTAAAATCTTTATTTTTAATATTGATCGTCGTCACATTGCAAAAAAACTTTAGTTACATATTTTTAAGAACTTTAAGATAGTCGTGACGAGTCAATTTAATACAATTCGTTTACAAGTTGGAGGGAGGGTGGTAAAAAAAAACTATAAATCCCCTCATCATAATTTTCAAGAGACGGAGGATGGGCTTTCATCCCTTTTATCGGAGAATCAAATATTTATTTCCTCATTCTACATACCTTTTTTTTCATAATCAGTGTAAGCAAAAATCGTCACTGCAAATCATAAAAATTCCAATATACTTATTCAAGCAAATTATTTTAATCAGCCCAGTACAATTTCTCCTCCCTCCCCCCTCCAACAATATTTATGACTTTCACCTCCTCTTTTATCTAGAAAAAAAAAAAACTCACGAAGTGCTGCGTTTACGTTGTGAAACACGACGAGCAATGCATAAGCCCAGACACACGCTTGTGTACCAAATCTCATCACTGCCTTATAAATGATAGATTTAAAAAAAAACTACGCATTAACGCAAAATGCGTCGAATGTAAACTGCGAGCTTTTTTCTACGTTGCAAGTCTATATAAGCATATCGCATTATTTGCTCGCCGCTTATCGGCGTTTAAGCTTCGGAAACGACGGGCGTTTATTTTTTGAGTGTGTGTACGTGGATCCAAAAAAGGGAAAACAGGGTAGTTTGTAATCCAAGGAAAGTTCGCGACTCGCGAAGCTATTATCGCTTCACCTTGCGCTTCGCATTTGATTACCTAACGTTACTTGGCATAATGAGCGCTTCGTTAATCGTCCCCTTCGCCTATCTCGCTTTCGCGATAATGCCCGTGCACGTCATTCTCGATGAATTTCCCAACGGCGCACTTGGGAATTTATTGGATGCCACTTTTACGGATTTCCAAGCTTTCGAGAAGTTTTACGAGTACCTGGAGATGAAGGGGGAGGAATTTCATTCTCAATTGGCTTTAATTTGATGCTGTAAGGAAGACTTGCGCTAAATGTAGAATTTTTTGAATATATATTTTTGGAGGTATTAAATCATGCATCACTGAGAAAAAGATATAGTAATTATTACAATACTGTATAGTAAACTGGAATCACTCTGACATATTGTACTTTTTGCTAGGTAATGTATCAATTTTTGAAATAACATATTGTAAATATTGTCAAATGATATTGTAATTATAAATATATTTTGCTGTAAAAACTCCTCTACATCTTTCGTTTTCTACTTGACTTCTTGTACTTTTTGCAATATCATATTGTGATTCCTATTAATCCAGATTTTTGAAAATTCCAGACAGTTTTTTCAGTAAACAGATCTGTATAGATTCTTTTTGCAACATTTTTTTGTACTTTCTAGGCTTCAAGTGCATCATATTGTAATATGATACAGTTTTCGAAAAATATGTAGCAAAAAGTGGCATAAATATTGTAATTTGTACAATATAGCGGTTGTACTATACACTATTGTAATAAGTAAAATAAATATTGCATTTTTTTACGATAATATTGTAAAAACTGCAATATTACTGTAAAAAGGACAATATTATTTTACTTTTTTAAAATATATATGACAGAAAGTACAAGATTTTTTTCTCAGTGTATTGTAAATATTGTCTAATGATATTGTAAGTATAGATATATTTTGTTGTAAAAACTCCTTTACATCTTTCGTTTTCTACCATACTTCTTGTATTTTTTGCAATATCATATTGTAATTCCTATTATTCCAGATTTTTGAAAGTTCCAGACAGTTTTTTCAGTAAACAAATCTGTACAAGTTCTTTTCGCAACATTTTTGTGTACTTTCTGGGTTTCAAGTGCATCATATTGTAATATGATACGGTATTCAAAAAAGTTGGAAAAAAGCAATGCATTTTTTTTTGTTTGCCACGCCACTAAGTCAACAGGGCCCACCTGAGGAGGGGGGGGGGGAAGCATTAAAAAGTAAAAAAAGAATCGAAAATCTAAGTCCTTTTACCTGCCATTATCACGAAAAATGTGTTTTACATGCGAGGGTCAGCTTTGCTGGTCTATTTTAATGCATTTTGTCAATAACTTGCGGGCGATAAAAAAATCCGGTTGCCACCTGTTCCCAGTTGGCTGACCTTAGGAAACGTGGAAAAAATGCATGGTAAAAATTACAATGCGTATAGTAAAATTTTCATTCTCGGATTTTGATTTTTCCGAAATTCTACAGTAAAAAGTGGCATACAGATTGTAATTTGTACAATATAGCGGTTTTACTATATACTATTGTAATAAGTAAAATAAATATTGCAGTTTTTACATTAATATTGTTGAAACTAAAATAATATTGTGAAAACTGCAATATAATTGTAGAAAGTACATAATTATTGTACTTTTTACGATATATACAGCAGAGAGTACAAGATTTTTTTTTAGTGTATATCGTTGTAAAGAAAATCTCATACATATTTCGTTTTCTACTATACTTTTTTTGTACTTTTCGCAATATCATATTGTGATTCCTACTAATCCAGATTTCAGACAATACCATACGGTTTTCATAGTATTCAGATCTGTATAGTTCTAACTGCTACATGTATATTTGTGTACTTTATAATATATCTTATCGTAATTCACACAATATTGGAGATGGTCGAAAATACATTGTAGATTTTACAATACGATGTTATTAATTTTAGCGATATGTCTACATATTTACATGTGCAGTATTTTCTCTCGACATCAAATATAATATTATACGAACTGAAAAACATTAAAAATATAGTTATTATTACAATATTGTATTGTACGTATATTAGAATCAGTCTCACATTTACTATACTTTTTGCTTGATATTCATAGCAGTTGTCATACTGTAGGTACATATAGTCAATGTTGTCAAATACTATTGTTGTAGTAAATGTGTATTGTTGTAAAAAATTCTTTAAATATTTCGTTTTCTACTGTACTTTTTTTGTAGCTTCTAGAATATCATTTTTATCACTACTAATCCAGATTTTAGAAATTGCCACACACTTCTGCCAGGATTCAGATTTATATAGTTCTTTTTGCTATATTTTTGTGTTAACCTAAGTCCTTTTATCTGCCTTTATCACGAATAATGTATTTTACACGTGAGGGTCAGCTTTGCTGGTCTATTTTAATGCATTTGTAAATAACTTGCTGGCGAGAAAAAAAACCGGGTCGCCACCTGTTCCCAGTTAGCTGACCTTAGGAAAAGTGAAAGAAATGTATGGTAATAATCACAATGTGTATTGTAAAATTTTCATTTTCAGATTTTAATTTTTCCGAAATTATATAGCAAAAAGTATCATACACATTGTAATTTGTGCAATATAGCGGTTTTACTGTACACTATTGTAATAAGTAAAATAAATTTTGTAGTTTATACAGTAATTTTGTAAAAAATAAAATTATATTGTAAAAATTACAATATTCTTGTAAAAAGTACAATATTATTGTACTTTTCAAAATATATATGGCAGAAATTACAAGATTTTTTTCTCAGTGCATTTAGATATGCATCTTGTAGATAAATAGGTCATGAACAGGGCTATTAAAATTTTTTTTTGAAATATAAAATATTTTGTTACATATTTAGACCTCTGTTCGACTTTTCTTACATATTTCGACGCAACGGGATTAGAAAATAATTCAATAGGCTTCTCTTAGTTACTTACGTTATTTATTTGCGAAGAAACAAAAATTTTTTGATTTTTTCGATTAATAAAAATAATTCTTCATGGTATGAAAATTCTTAATCAAGAAGAAGACGTTCTAAATGCAATTAATTGTGACTATCTTGTTGAAAAAAAATGATTGGATGATACATGTTGAAATCCAGGAAACCGGAACGTACCGCTTCGGTTTCGCGAGAATGTCACGTTGCGTTGAATAAAATTGATACGGTACGAATTATTCCTCATTACGTAACTGATAATGCGAAATAGCACGCAATCACTTGCTTCAGGCAAGCGAATATTTTGCCTGGAATGAGGAAATTGCTTCAGGTCTTGTAAAATCAAGAAAAAAAGTGAGTTCTAAGCGAAGTAGCTAAAAAATTACTTTTTTACCAATGTTGAAAGGCAATATTTCTTAATGAATAAGACATAAATAAATAATGTGTATTGCCTCATTAAAAAAGTCAACATCAAAAATTCCAAAATACGAAGTATCCAATTATATACAAATCAGATAAAAAAGTTAGAAATTACGTTTAATTAAGATAATCGCATTTCACCGAATGAAATGATTTCGGTTTAGAAAAAATGTGGCTCACGATGTGAAATCGATCGTTCTAGAGGCAAATCCTACTTTTCCACGTTTATTGGAACGACGATTTAGTTATTAAATTTTCATCTTCCGTAAGCTCGTTTATTTATCGAGAAACATAGTTCTCGAATAGCTCGGTGGAACGGGCAAAGTTTCTTGCACGAAATGACATGGTAATTCGAAAATGGCATTGAACTCTTGCCGACATTGACACTTGCGGAAAGTTGGATAAACTCGTGAAAAATAAAGTCTTTATCGCAGTTGAATTTTCGATCGACGTTTAGTTGAAGAGCGCTCAATTGGATTCAAGCGGAATATGGCGCTATCGCCTTGAATGTTCCGTATTGCAATGCATGACTTGTTTTGAGTGATCCATATTCGATGTAAATGACAATGCGAAGCTCGTGTTTTCTTATCGTGGCTTCGTAATATTAATTTAAGTTGCGAAGAATTATCGATATTTAATAAATAATGCTTTAATATAATATAATTTCAAGAGTAAGAAACATCACTACAAAATAATTCGCGAAAATTAAATTTGTTAACATTAAAACTGACATCGTTATGGATTTTAATGTTAAAAACTTATAACTTACATTTTCTAGTAATTCGTTATAGACACAGAGGATGTTTTTACTTATTTTCGAAAAATTACAGATTGTTTTATAATTTTTCTACGGCTGCATCGTAATTCCCAGATTCGTAAAAAAAACTTTTCTACATTATTTAGAGAATGAGTGTGTATGTTAATAAATTTTGTGTCATGATATACATTACGTTTTTTTTTGGCACTTTTGAAACAAAAACAGCAATTTACTCGAAAAATATTAGGAATTTTGCGGATTACAATATTTTCGTTTCTTACAGGAGACATATAATTTGTTCGCCACAGTATAAAGATATCATTTTTTTAGTTTACTGATTTTTAATGTGTGATGTGTGAAATTAATAAATTCTAAAACGTCTTAATACTCAAATTATTATCATCAGCTTTAAATGTTCTCATAAATTTTTTTTTTCTTTTTTCAGGTACGTGGAAGAAAAAGCAAGAGTTTTGTAATAGTCATGCGTGAGTTGCCTCGTTTTACGTAAGTCATTCTACATATATAATTTTGCGTAAACATGTGTGAGTACTAGAAAAAAAGAGTTACAATAAGTATTATTTAATATTATATTAGGTATTGTTTATTTGAGATGCATGAAAATGTAGCTGTAAAGCTTAACATCAATGTATATTCATACAGTACAGGAAAAAGTTAAGTAAAACGGACCCTTTATGATTTTTTAAAAATAATCATTGAATTTGTTACAAGTCATTACTTACGAACGTTGGGATAATATTAACAGAGACTCGTCAGTAAGGAAACAACTTTTTTTTAGCAAAGTTTTGATTTTTTGAAAATTATAATAGTTTGCTATAAATCCGATTTTATTGTCTTACTAAGTTGTATGATGAAATGGACACCCTTAAAGAAATGTTTGAATAGACGTTAGTTATTTTTATTATGATATAAATTTAAGAAAATAATGTCTTACAAGCTCTAAAACTTTCATTCTAATGCTTTTTCCTTTTTTAAAAATTTTTTTTCAATTTCTTAGAGGCAATTTATGTGCTGAAATTTTGTTCACTAATGATAATATATATATATTTTTTTAAAGATCTTTTTAATTTCATAATGTTGTCAGGTGAAGTTTACACAATGGTTTTTTTTTTATATGTTCTGATTTTAAAAAATTCACAATAATTACTTACCGTTTACATATATTATTCAGAAATATTAAATCATTTTTTCACTCATAATTTTCACTAGTAACGAAATTCTGTAATTTTCTACAAACCCTTAAGAAATTCTTCAAGGACCTTCTGAGAAATTCTTGAAAATTGTACATGTAAAATATTCACGTGAAATCGACAAAGATAAACTTATTAACTCCAATATTTTTTTGTTATTGGTTCAGTTGTTATTTTCTCCAGACTGAGAGAACATACAGTAATTATTAGAATACTATATTATACTGTTGAATTAGTCTGGAAAATTGTAATACTCACTAGAATTTTAAAGCAAAAAGTTCATTTTTTCATAATGTATAGTAAATATTGTCAAATGATATTGTAGTAATAGATATATTCTGTGGTAAAAACTCCTATACATGTTTCATTTTCTACTTTACTTATTTTGTACGTTCTAAAATATTATATTAGAATTTCCATAATTCCACTTTTTAAAAAATGCTATACCTACAATTTTGTCAGTATTCAAGAACTGTAGATATAGTCCTTTTTTCTATATTGTTATGTTTTTTCGAGTGAATCACATTTTGATTGATACAATATTGAAAAAAGTTGAAAACGTATCGTAATTTTTACAATATGATATTAATTTTCGTGATGCATACATGTACTTACATGTACAATATATTTTCTTATTACACGAAATATCATATTATACGAACTGAAAAACAAGTGATAAAAATAAAATATTTTATCTGATGTTTCACCATAAACGGATAAAAAATCTCGTGTAATAGTATAGTGAAAATTACAATTCATATATGTAGTAAAATTTGCATTCTGTGGCTTAGGAATTTTCCAAAATCATCTAGTAAAAACTGGTATACGTATTGCAATTTGCCAACATCGCAATTTTAAATATTAAATATTGTAATAGCTAACATAAAATGAGAAAATTGGCGATGTTTTGTAAAATTTGCAATAATATTGTAAAACTTGCAATATTGTAGTAATATTTACCATGTATATAACGTCAGAAAAAACTAGATTTTTCTTTCAGAAACATATATGTTTCTCATATTTGTATAACATAGATTGGTTTTAAAACAGTCAAAGCAGATACATATATTGATAATCTGTATCACAATTTATTTTTTGTTCGCAATAAAATATTGCAAAACAGTAAGTTAAGAAATATATTCAAAATTATGAATGAAACACGATGATGAAAAAATGATAAACGTCACGGCACAGTGAAATTTAAATTATAAATCGATTGTTTCCGAAATATTTAGCCTACTCAAGAAAAATTGTTTATATATTCTTACAAATAACACCGAATTTTTGTTTGACATAAGTACACAGCAGTTTTTCTGAAATGATTATACTCAACTGTATTCAAAAATGAAGCATATAACTTACATTGACAGTAATTTTCATGATTATAAATATATTGCCACTATTGAAAATTTTCTTCAATTATTCAACAGTACAGATTTTTCTATTCCACGAAAGAAAATCTTTGAAAGTTCGACTAATCGACTTCTCTAGCATCAAGTGAATAATTTACTATCTGTAAAAGGCAGTTTCTAAAGTTTTTAAAACCATTCGTTGTATTTGATTTGAAAACTCAAGGCAGTTTTCAGAGTGTCATCCATTGTTCAATTTTTTAAAATTACCTTGGAAATCCATGGAAAATGGCAGCATTCATTGCAACTTGTAATTTACAAAATTTAATAATAAATCGCTGTCTTCAATATTGTTTTATGCTAAGAACTGAATTTTTAATATACAACGTGCATTCTCAAGACTTCAATAAGCATTTTTGTGATGTAATGAGTTTTACTTTACTTTAAACCTGGGTTTTATACTTCCGGTTCTTATCGTCTGAATAACGTTCGAGCCGGATGCAAAAAGTAATCTTAGCTATGCTTTTTACGAGGGAATTTTTTTCACAACTTTAATTAAATTGTTTTACTCGGTGCTTGTTTTCTGAACTAAAAAGTTAAGAATTTTTAAGTAGATAGAAATTTAAGATAATGTACATGGAGTGCGAGGAAATTTTCAGATTATGACCATGGGAAATGAAAATTTCGTTTTTTTTTGCTTGAAATTATAGGAAACCACTAATTTCATGAAAACTTTACAAGATATTGTGAAATATGGAGAAATACTTTAAAAAATTCTTAACTAAAGGAAAATAAATCTTAACCTATTTGAATTTGAGAAATAAAAAAATCGAAATATTATTCAACAATCATAAAATATTTAGAAATATGTACCCTAAAATAAATTATTAGTAAAATGTAAAGGCATATAAAACTATTGCAGAACCTGATTTACAAGAATACAAACTATTTTCAGATATATTTCAATGTATGTAAAATATGACGACTTGAAGATAGAATTCCTTTCATTGTAAAATCAAATACAAATTTTCCTCTTTAAAAATTGCCAGCTGTTTATGTTTGGACAAAATTAATCTAAAAAATGTCATCGAACTCTACAAAAGCTCAGCAAATCTTGAAGAATACAAAATTGAAAAATTCAAAAATATGCAGAGATACCTAAACTTTTTAAACTGGAAGAAGATTCATTTCAAATATTGTTCGATAATCATGGCAAATTCTAAAATATGTAGATTCCATCGGAACATTCGTGAAAACTATTGTTGAAAACGACTGATGAAAATAATCCAAATGTCAATTTATGGATACCTTATATTGTGAAATTGACACCTGCGGATCCATCAGTGGTTGAGATATTTGCACAAATGGGATGATCTAAACGTACTTGACATCCTATATATGGATCGAGAGTCGAGACCGACCGACCGACCAACGCAAGGTCAGCCGGTGGCCTCCAACTTCCGCGCTAGTAAACTAATGCCAATGCATATTTCTCATGCGTAAGAGCATATACCCGAACTTACGGGTTAATGTCAATTATCGGATCCATTCTTCGCGGATTTTGCCGTACGACTTACAAGACTGTTTAAAAAAAAATAAACCAGAGCAAGAATTAAAAAAAAAACCATGGTGAACACACCATACTCGATAAGTTACGCTTGTTAAAGGTCACAAATGAATCTCATTTTATAGAACAATAAAAAGAAACTATTTACTTTAAATAAACAATGCAGAGTATAAAATGAAGAATAAAATTTGTAATTGTTGCTGTATAGTCTCTTAATAAATGTGTAAGTTTTCTCCCTTGTTCTCATTACTTGCGACAACAATTTTCAAAAACTCCGATTTCTAGGAATGCGACGGATAAAATTTTCTTCAATTTACTTTATACCTTTTTTTGTGTCTTTTGATTTGCTCGAACGTAGAAAATCACAGCTATTTCCGGATAGATATTACAGTGCTTCTGCGTTTTTCTTGAGGGTTGCGCGATATGATTTTCTATGTCTTCCACGAAGGACGATTCATTTTTATTATTATTATGGTGAAATCATTGGGTAATCATTCGGCTTGATACTAATGGTGTAGCAATTTTGCTCGTGTTGTAGACAATAATCGTCCAGCTGAATCCAACTCATCAGCTGCGTGCACTTATTTAGGAATTTTAGTGATGAACCGTGTTACACCGAAAAAAGTTTGAATAAAGATTCTTGTGCGTTGGAAATATTTATGGACAAATTGAGTTAAAAAAAATCGATTCCAAAAGAGCGTAACATGTATGGAATTTTTCGCGAACGAATGGAAATTCGTTTTTTCCAAAAATCTTACATAAACATAAGCAATGTAAAATTAGATACTTTAAATCCTGTAAATTCTGTATCAGGATTTTTACTTTTAGTCTTCAGTTTCAATCTTCAGTAAACTGCAGACATATTCTGCAGACTATACAACATGTGATCGTATGGGGAAAAGCTTTTCCCTAGTTGAACAGAAGCAACGAAACGAACTTTTTTTATAAGGGAGTCGACGGAAATAGAGAGTCGCGGGAAGAAGAGAGCTTTTCTTGGGCGCTTTCGCTTTCCATACGAGCAAGCTCGGCGACTGAGCCACCCAGGAGGTAAAAAGAAATTGCCTCGCCCTCGGCCCTTTTCCCCGCGAGAAATATTATACTCGAAAGTCCGTGGGATGTCGAGTGATGCATGGTCCCTCGTGGCGCAGATAACGCGTCGGGCGGAAAAGCGGGTTCCGTTGATTAAATGATCTTCCATCCACCCCTTATCATTTTCCCTCACTTTTCCCGTTAACTTTAAATGTATTATTTTAATTAATCCATCTTCTTATCAATAGAAATTTCGTGAATTCTGTGGGTTTGAAAGTTATTTTCAGTAATTGGTTGTCAACTTGTTGCAGATTTGAAAATTTTAGTGATTTTTTTCTTCGTGATATACTTCCAGCAGTAAAATTTGAAACTTTAGCATATTTATCACGGACTTTGGAAAATAAATGTCATTTTTTATACATAATTTTGGGAAAAAACATTTATTTTTACATGTAAGAATAAACAGAGGATGTAATAATATTTAATAACTATATAAGGTTTCAAAAAAGAAGACACAGAAAAAAAGACGTACAAAAATTTGTAAAAATTATCGAAAATATACTTACATATTGAAATTCAGAAGACACGAAAATGGTTAAAGTGCTTAAAATTGAACAAAATCGAGAGTTCTTAATTTTACTAATTCAAAGGTAATAATAATCTTAGTTTCAAAAGAACTTTTTCTAACACTAAGTATTACTCATAAATGGTTGGCTAAGATAACGTAGGTAATAGTAACTTCAAAATATATTTCTAGTGAGTGAATAGTACAGAAAAATTTGAGATCTACGAAAATTCTAAAAATCTCAATAACCTTCAATCCTTGAGTATAATATATTTAAAAATTGTAGATATAAGAAAGTAAAAAAAATTTTCATATCGTAAAAACTTTTAGAAAATACTAGAGGTTGAATAATTTTATGAAAGAACTGTATTCTGAAAAATCTGATAAAATACCCACAGTCAAGAAAATTTTAAATTATTGAGCATCAAATTCTTAAAATCTTTACAGTGATCTACAGAAATACTAGACAACTCAAAAAACATTTCAAAAATCCTTATAATTTCGTAAAAAGTAAAAAAAAAATGCAAGAAATAATAGAAATCCCTAGTGATTGGCGTTTTTATAAAACTCCTTATAAAATGTGGGCATTTTTTATAAAATTCTGCTTTTTTTTAAAAAGTCACTTTATAAAAAGAGCCATGTTCTATAAAGTTTTTATTAGTTTTTTTAAAGTCACTTTATAAAAATGCTGTTATTTCATAAAGTGACTTCATAAAAACTAGTAGAAACTTTATAAAATATTGCTCTTTTTATACAGTTATCTAAAAAAATTGGAATTACATCGAAAATACCCAAATTTTAAAAAGAGTTTTGGAAAAAATTTGTAAAAACCCAAACTGGTAAGGATACTTTAATGCTTAAAAGCTGTGTAAATATCATTTTCAAAAATTTCTCAAACTTTGAACACTAAGACATAGGTATATGATGGAAGAAAATTATACGAAAAAATCATAAATACCTTTAATGCAAAATCCATACAATCTATAGTATAAATATAGTATAAATTTTTTACGATAGAAGATTCTTTTAAATGTATTAAAGTATGAATATTTCAAAAATACTAGGTAGAAAAAAAGACTAAACATTCAAATACGAGATATTGCTTTTTAAAAATCAATTTTAATGTGTGACATCTTTAAAACTTCCAATTCTATTGCATAATGGGCTGAAAAGTCTTTTTAGCAATCTGTAGTAATACTGGAAATGTGAAAAATACTTGAAAAATCGACTAAATTTAGTAAATACTCAAAATATAAAATAAAAAATTGATCTAACATAATGAATCTATATAAATACGTTTTTATTCTATTTTTATTATTATTATTATTATTATTATATGTATATTATTAAATTTTAGAAACCACTAAAACGATTCATAGAAATACTAGGAATCTTAAAAATACCAGGAAATACTACAAAATTTTATACTCGTATAATATACACAAATTCTAGAAATCTATAAGAACTCAATAAATTTATTGTAATTTTGTGAAAAATCAATAAAAAAAATTTTTCTGCAGAAGTTTGATTCCTAGAGCATATAGTATTAGAAAGCTGAAAAGAATACCATAACAATATCAAAAAATTCTTTAGGTTGAATGAATACCAAAGAATTATGAGAAAAACAAAAAGTATTAGAAAAAAAAAAAAACTAAACCTTAGTGACTAAGAAATTATTAAACTCGAATTCCGTTATATAACATACAAACATGAAAAATATTCGACTCTGAACTCCAAAAATTGTATAATCTTAAAATCCTGGAATTCGACAAATCGCTTTCCTCTAACTCTATCGTTACGATTGAAAATTATAAGATCCCAAATGAAATATACATGTATGTATTTATGAAAAACCCCTCCCGAAAGTTTTACTCCCCAGACCCCTGGTTTACATATAAATTCATAGCAATTATAGAAGATAATGATGTGTATCACTATACATGTGTCATAATCTATTGAAAGATTATTTCATTGTTACATCCTTATTTTTCATTACCAACGTCAAAATCTTTCACTTTGACAAATCAAAACAAAGTGAATTATACTCTTGAAGAATAACCAGAATATCAAAACAGTGCTCTTTTCGCACGACTTCAATCAAATTCTAACCAAACCTGGTCCACTCTTTGTTCTCGCCTATTGTGTATAACGTTCGAATAAACAAAACAGAATTTATGAATCTACTAAAGGTGGATGGAAGAAGCAAAAGCAGAGGGACCGCTCGGAAAAAGAATGACAGGGAGAAAAGGAAAAAAAGTTGGCGGATTCACCGGGCTTTCATCTTTTTCTACCTTTGCCTCCCTCGCGGTGGCCTATTTTTCCCGCTGAAAATGCGCTTTCGAGTTAGCAACAGCGCGGGAGCTTTTGCCTGAAAGCTCGCGAAGCGAGGAAAACTCGACGGACGATGGAAAACGGAAAAAGAAAAAGAGGCCATGTTAGCTCGCGAGTCACTTGACGACGTTTTCAGGAAAACGGGAAAATCTCTCAGACTCGGGAAACGCCGGTAAAATTTTTCTTTCCACGATTTCAAGGGATTTTCGGTTTTCCGCAGGCGAATTTTCTCAAGTATGTTACAAGAGCTTTTCAGAGTGTAAAAAGTTTTCATAAAAAATGACTTGCGAGCATCAACGTGATTTTTAGAAGGAATCATAATTTTAGCCGTCAAGAGTCGTAAAAAATTTCAGTAAAATAAGTGAATAATTGCAAAATAAAGATTCACCCTTTTTTTTATTTATACTTTAATTTCAAATACGTGCTTCTTCTTAAAAAACTGTCGAATTTTTTCATAATGCACATTCAAGTAAATCAAATTCATCTATTAGTATTAATCTACGGAGCTATTCATTCGGCAATTAAAATTTAAATAGCCATATATACCGTCAAGGCAAGAACCCCCTTGGAAATCAGAATTTGTCCCTGGAGAGCAGTAAGTGCGCGCAATACCACCTCGCATAATTACTGCATTATTCACAGAAATCTATTACGCAAGCGCCTATCAACATCGCGATACGATAATAAGATAAGCTATCGTCGTGCAAAAAGTTTGTAATCTCGCGAAGACCTTCGCATTCTGATTGCTCGAAAGGTAAACATCTTCGGATGGTTTTTTTTCCGCCCCTTGACCGTCAGAAAGGACATTTTTTGTGAATATTAACAAAATTTTGACGAAAAACGATTTTAACTGATATAATATGTTAATTCTTGACTCCTTGAAAACAGTGACTGTGTTTTTTTTTTCATTGTACAGTATTGTGGAATAATGAACAAACATTAGACACTCTAAAAATCTGAAGAAGTTGAATATGATAGATTTTCTGTCATATAAGACTGATTTCCTATTGCCACGTTTTTTTTTCAATTGAATCAGTCGAATTTAACCGTTTTAACCTGTGGTATCAACACATGAATCTGTCAAATTTGACATTTTGAATTTAAAGGAATGATGCAACAGCAAAGTCAGTGAGATGGGACTGATGAAGATTTAGAGAGAAAGATTTCTTTACTGAAAAAAAGGAATTAGTCAAATCAAATATAATATGGTAACTATTGATAAATAGCATACTTGGATATGGCGAAATAAAAGTTTAGTTGAATCAAACTAACGATAAATTCATATAGCCTATCTAATTAGGTTCAAGCAAACTTCTGTATATTATGTATTAATAGTTACTATATGCGTATTTGCTATGAATATCAACGAAGTAATCGCCATCCAGTAAATATCATATTTATATGAACTCTTTGAAAAAGTATGGACAAAACTTGATGTATCAATAGTTACCATATTGCTATTTGCAAGGAAATTTCAAGTAACGTGGCTCAAGTTCAAAGTTGGCTGTTGGAAACTAAGATCGACCTACACTGAGAGAAACGTTTGGTTCAATCAAATAAGATTCGTGAATAGTTAATAAATCCCATATTTGAATACGAGCAAATAAGGATCGTTTTTGGTCAAAGAAGCCACTGATTTGAGCGGGTAAGTTGCTTCAAATACATGATTTGTTAACAGTTAAGAAATCTGTCTTTGGTCGTAAATGTGATTTGATAACTATTTACAAATCTGTATTTGAATCAAACGCGTCCATTTTAACTTGAAGCAAAAAAATATTAGATGGAAACTAACACATACTAACAGTAAATGAATCTGATTTTGATTAAAACTATTGTATGTTATCAGTTTTATTTATTCGGGTTTTTTAACAAACCAGACTTCCGTACAAGTGCTTTGATATTGAAGGTGAGAAAATTAATTTTTCATTCAACAGAATAATCATTTTTCGTTTATTATGAAATGCTTTGTTGCAGCAATTGTATACTTTTTCCAGTGAAGTGTCTAGCACTTAACTTAAGATTCAAATTTTCAAATAAAAAAAAAATATAATCAGTATTCATTTAAATGAATATTGATATTTTACATTAAATATTTATAATATTTATCATTTATATATAAGTTGCGTAATATAATATTTATTAATCATCATGATAAATATAACATTTAATATAATTAATAATTGTATTTGAGATTAAATATTTAATGACATATTCTTCATAATTTTCTTATTTATTTTATATAAAATTATTACATTCATTTCAATACATAAATTTGTAAATGAAATTACAGCCGAAACTTAAGCCGAAAGTTGTATTGATTTCGTTTAAAAATGGTATGCTCAAAACCCAGAGCGTAGTAACGTAAAGTAACTTTTTTTGTTGAAATCAAAAATCAATTTTTTTTTATTTCTTTTTTAGTCGTACATTTTTTTGCGCAATTGGAACTTTAGGTTCTAATTTTTTTCTGTTTTCCGAAAAAAATCAAGTGCAAATATATATCTGCTCGTTTCGAAAAACAGGAAGAAATATTTTTGTCGAAAAAATTGTAGTGTCTAATGTTTGAAAATCTCACATGGTAATATAACTTCGATTTACTGGTAGGAATACTAGATTTATCATGGTGCATCAAAAAACTTTAGTAATTATTAAAAAACTGACCAATAAGTTTCTCGGACATGAAGTCAAGACCCCACGCTTCCAAATGTTCACCAATGTTCATATTTAATTTTTTTTTCGAAGTACTCGAACTATAAACACTTGGTGTACAAAACTACAAAACAGTTGAAAACAGCGAAATATGGACGATGTTGCTTGAAGTCCTTAAGGGGGGAACCTGGTTTAGAACGCCGAAAATTGCATGATATTTGGCACAGTTTCTAAGGCTGCTTATCTTTTGAAATGTTTCAAGTACTGTTGAACTAGGTCATAGATACACAAATCTTGCAAAAAAAATTTATTTTCATGTTATTCGATAATGTTAAACAATAATTATTCATATTTGTTTCGGGCACTACTCGCTTGAAGATTCTCCACTGCGTACACGATAGCAATCGTCCTCTTTATCAGAAACATGAAAACTAAAATTTTTTTTGCACTTTAGAAGTTTATCTTCTATTTAAACCTAAAAAATTTGTTAAAATGTTAAAAATTGCGAATTTTATGGGTGTTTGAAAAAAAAAATTCTCGTTTCACTGACGAAATTTTGAGATAATTAACCACAAAAAAAATGGATTAAAAAAATTTTTTACGTAGTTTTTTAGGTTCACATACAAGCTTACACTTTTGGCTTTAAAAAGAGCTATCACTTATAAAAATGCGGCAATCACAACATTTTTAATCGTGTACGCAGTGGAGAATCTTTAAGCGAGTAGTGCAAGAAACAAATACGAATTATTATTGCTTAAAATTATAGGATAACATGAAAATAAATTTGTTTTTGCAAGATTTGTGTATCTATGACCTAGTTCTACTGTACTTGAAACATTTCATAAGATAAGCAGCCTTAAAAAATGTGCCAAATATCATGCAATTTTTCGTCGTTCTAAACCAGGTTCCCCCCTTAAAGTACTGTTAGGACAGTCACGTCACCACTCACTACACTACAGCGACACGCACAATGCTCATACCGATTCAGCTCAAACGACACGTTTCTTAACTGTTAACAAATCGATGTTTCAGGGAATGAAACATTTGTTTCAGACGAAACATGAAGGTTTGAGTGGAATAAATGAATGTATTTAAAGTAATCATTCCATCAGTTTCATCTAAATATTCAGTATTAAACTTTGCAATATTTACGATTTGAAAGAAATAAACGAATTATTGCAATCGAAATTTGGTAATATTTGAACGACCTACTTGAAGAGTTCGTAGAAAGGAAATTTCTTAAATGTTAATAAATATTCCTGAAAAATACCAAATTTGGCTGCATATTTGCTGTAAATAAACGTTTCTCTCAGTGTAGGTTTCTTACTAACAAAAAAAAAAAGGACTGACGTGTGTTTACATAACTCTGAGTGAATGTTTTTTTTTCCCTATTTTTCGGAATTCGTTCCTTATTCTGTTAAGAATATAAATTTTTTCCGTCTTAACTGAGGCACGGGCGCTTGAAAACCCGCGTATCACCCATCCACGAACAGGCGATAGTTACCGCCGCTTGACCCAGGGAACTCGATGGTCGATCTCAAATGCAACAGCTCCATTGGACCCATCGACATTTATTTAGCTCAGGCCGAAACATATATAAAAATTTGAGTGACTCGAAAAGTAATTAAACTTTCATTCCATAACATTGAAGATGCTGGAAAGGCCTCACTCTACGAGGAGAGGTTCCATTATTTTGTTAAACAGTGAAAATTTATTTATAAACTGACACTCACCAGCTTTTCTGAGCTTGTTGATATTGTCGAAAATTATATACATTCAATATTTGTATTGAACTTACTGTTTTTTCAGTGCTCTTCTTTTTATATTCATTTTAGTTATAACAATAATTGTCGAACTGAATATTATTAACACTCTTCTGTTTTTCAAATTCGACTCTGACGTATCACATCATTGGATTTATTGAACTGTCAAACGGACCCTTACGATTTTTGTTTGAAAATATAATCTTATAGAAATACATGGCTATGAATTCATTTTAGAAAATATATTTTTGAAATTCGTATTTGTTTATTTTCGATGTTCCGTTCGAATTTGATCGCAGACGGGGTAAAGAACCGGGGAAGGCTCGCATTAAGGTGAACCATAAATAAGCAAGCGTGCGCTTTGCGTTGAGTCTCGCAAACATTCTTTCCCGCCCACGAAACTTTCTTCCTCTTTTTCTCTCCGTACGACCTCGTCCTCCTCTCTAAACTCTTCTTTTTTTTCCATTTTTTTCTTTTATCCTCATTTTCGCTGTGAATTTTGCGTCTTTTTTAAAGGAGGAGATGAGCAACTACCTTTAAGAATAAAAAAAAGTTTTTCAAGTTTTCTCTGCCAATTCGCAATATTTTTGAAAATCCTTTGGCACACTTCCTAAACATAAGCAAACAAATACAGGTTAGTTTTTTTTTTTTTTTTTTGTAAATATTTTATTCTTGGGGGCTAGATTGTGGTAGAAAAATGTTGTTATTGAGAAAGTGTGCAAAGAGATTATGAAACATATTGCTGATTGGCAAAGAAAACTTGGAAATACAATTTTATCCATTTTGGAGCTAACGTTTCCAAGTTTCATCGGAAAATTCGCAATACTTTTGAATTATTCTTCTTTATTCTAAGCTTTATTTCATCATCTTCTATTAATCATAAAAAAATGCCGTTTCTGTCTATTTTGTTGCATAAGAGAAGTTATCAGTTTTTTATGTGCCTGAATTTTTAATCATTCCAGAAATAAATTGAAATGGACCAAATTTTTTTTATGCTCATCTCCACAAGAGTATAGTAAAAAATAGTAAAATATCAATGAAAAAACTTCTTTAATACCAAAGTTACTTATTTTTGTAGCTGCTACGAGAAATAGAAACAACTTTTTCTTATTTTGTTAACTATTAACCTTTTGAAACTTAAGAAACATTTTTTGTCACATAATTTTTACAGAGTAGAGAAAATAACCACTTTCCCCACTACTCTCCCCCAAGTGAAAAAAATAACATAATATTTTGTCTTAAGCTGAAAAAATATATAATTCTCATATGCAAAACAAGTTAATTTTCTGAAAAATTATAGAAAAAAGCTTTGTTCCGATAAAGAGAAGTGAAGAATCGTTTTTGATGAAATTCAAATCTCGCATGCGACGCGTGGTCGTGTCGGTGATAGCAGCGAGTGATAAAGGGGCCGATGAGGGGAGGTAGGGGAACCGGTGGTTGAGGCAGGTCATGATTCAAAAATGGCCGACTCTTAAGTTGTCATGGAAACCTGCTTAAGGCGGGGATTTTCTCTCTCGGGGGGGGGGGGGGGGCGGCGCTTATTCAACGGCGGCCATTATGGTTCCGCTTCTCCGACAAACGTCCCCATCTGAAGGAGCTTTTCCAAAGCTCTCTCATCCAGTGCCGGATTAAAAATGTGAATTAACCGAAAATTTTTGAAAATAACAACATTCAAGGCAAAATTTGTTCAACTAAAGGTTGTAAAAATATTATTATTATTATATTTTTCAAGAAAAAAGCATCTGGCTTACGCCCAGTACTTCAAAGGAGCAAAATGTTTGTGCACAGTATAATGAACATGAAAATAGAGAGAGAAACCCAAAAGTGGAAAAAACAAATGTTTTAACAACGTAAGAGAAATCTAATGAGCCAAGAAAATATAGTTAGAAATATTCATAAGTGATTTGAAATCAAGATAAACCATTTGATGTGTGTGTAAGACATATTCGAGAGTCTGGCAATGTGATTAACAATATAACATTTTTTTTTTAACAACAGGCAAATAAACCTCAATTAAAATATAAACAATGTAAGATCGATGAGTATACATCAATAGGAATAGCCTTATAGCATAAGTGACTTTGTCTGTTATTCCGGGAAGCCGCAGATTTATAAAACTGCGCCAGGATCTTGGAGCACTTTTACAGCACTACAGTGCGGCTTTAATGACATGAATACAATAGAAACGAGTATACTTTAAGTGCATTATGATGCAAAAATGGGTACTTTGAAGATATTTTGATGACAAAACTTTGTACTCGGGATTCTAAATAAAAGTTACTGAAAGAAATTGTTGATCTCTTGAAAAATTAATTCTTCTTCTACTTTTCATTTCAGAACTGTAAACTCTTTTTTTGTTTGGGAGAAACAAGCAACATTTACAATTAAAAAATATTACTATTTATAACATCAATGAAACCCAAATATTCACAAGTTCAGGAAGTTTTTAAAACGTATGTGACACATATATTCGAAATATTATTTATTTTAATACTCGAAAAATGAGATTCCATAGTTAACTCTAACAGAATTCTTCATTATTTATTCTGCTCGCAATGTCCGAAAATTCCTTAATTTTTTCATGCAAATGATTGGCAGTGTAAATGATTGTCATTAATACATTACAGTAAAGATATGTAGGATAATCTTACATTCTACAATTTTTTTCAAAAGTCAAAAGTCGTCAACCTCAGGTGATAAAATTACGAATTTGGAGATTGAAACTTTTTGGACTGTTTAAAATTAGAATTGTGAGATTCTCAGGTTATTCAAATTTGACCTTGAAGTAAGCACAAACTGTACACTCTTAATTCTTTGGAGTGAATTTTTGCTCTGCAACGAGTTAAAATACTGATACTCAAATAGTGATTGGAAGTTAACTCCTTCAGAGTGAAAATTCACTCTTAAAGAGTACTGTCACTTTTGGAGAGGTTGAATTTCATTCTCGAATTCTATTCAGAATCCTTTCCAAATTATGAGTTTGTTTTCACTCTAAAATGAGTTGAATTTTACTTCATTGAGCAACATTACACTCTGAAAAAGTGAAAAATCATTCCCAGTCCGAGTGGCAGTATTTTGACTTGATGTAGAGTTCAAATACTGCTATCCAAATATTGAGCGCAAATTAATTCTCATAGTGTAAACATTCACTCATGAAGAGTGAATTGTCACTTTTAAAGCAGTTGAATTTTATTCTCAAATTTAAGTCGGATTCCTCACCAAATAATGAGTTTTTTTTCATTCTAAAAGGAGTTAAATTTCACTTCTTTTGAGTAACGTTCTACTCTAAAAAAGCAAAAAATCACTCCTACTTTGAGTGGCAGTATTCTTACTCGATGTAGAAAAAATAAAATACTGCTATTCAAATATCGATTGCAAATTAATTCTCGTAGTATAAAAATTCACTCTGGAAGAGTGAATTGTCACTTTTAGAGGAGTTGAATTTCACTCCTCAATTCTATTCAGATTTCTCTTTGAATAATGCGTTGATTTTCATTTCAAGAGGAGTGACATTCTACTCTGAAATAGTGAAAATCCACTCCAAGTTTGAGTCGCAGTATTTTGACTCGATGTAGAGTTAAGATACTGCTACTCAAATTGTAGTGAGTAGAAAATAACTTTCATAGAGTAAGAATTTACTCTTCAAGGGCAAACTATCACTTTCAGAGAAGTTTCATTTCACTTTTAAATTCTGGTCAAATTCCTCTCTAAATGATGAGTTAATTTTCACTCTGGGAGAAGTGAAATTTCACTTCTTCTGAGTAACATTCAAATCCGAAATAGTTAATAATTACTTCAAAGAGTGAGTGGAAGTTCACCCTCAGTGAGTGAAAATTCCCCCTCATAGAGTAAGAATTCACTCTTAAAGAGTGAACGGTAACTTTTAGAGAAATTGTATTTAACTCTTAAATTCTAGTCAGATTTCTTTCTAAATAATAAGTTGATTTATCACTCTAAAAGAGGAATGGAGTTTCACTTCTTTAGACTTATATTACACACTGAGAAGGTTAAAAGTCACTCCAAGTTTGAGTGGCAGTATTTTGTTCGATGTTGACTTGAAATACTGCTTCTAAAATAGTAAGTGTATATCAACTCTCATCAGAGGCGTTGGCTAAAAAAATTTTCAGGAGGGGTTTTTCTGGAAAATATTTTTCCTTCGAGATTTCATTATTTTTCATCTTTGACAATATGGTTTCAAGAGAGCGATTATGAAATATTTTACGTTCCGGAATTTGAAATTATACAACTTTCGGAATCCAGAGTCGCACATTTCTTATGTCCGTGAATAATGAAATTCGATTTTTGTGATTTTCGACTTGTAACTGAGGTTTAAATTTTTTAACCAATACTTTTTGTATTAATACCACCTTAAATATTACCTGATATTAAATATTATAGGTTGCTGTAAAGCTTTCCAAAATTCAATGCTGTAGGAATCGAACTTCTGAAAAATTTATATATTTGAATTGAAATTTTAGCAAATTTCAACCATACAGATGAAACGTATATCATAAATTTATATGATTTTCGTATTCTATATTATTCATCGAATTATGTAGTATTCTCTGTTATTTTCATATATTTATAATATTTCTATGGACCGCTCAATAGATTTTTAGTAATTGATGTTATAGTATTGAAACTTTCAACGATTTTGAGAATATACATTGATTTTTCAGACGACAGTTTCTTTCATGAAGACTTTCAATAATTTTATTCTATAGTTTTTTAGTATTTCTATTATTAAAAGTTTGTTTAATTGTGTGAAATGTATCAATTGAATTGGGTGTTTTTTTTAAATTATTTTCTGTATGAATTTCTAGAATTATTTCTAAACTTATATATAACTATAGTATTATATTGATAATCAAGCTTCAGGACAGAAAGTTTTATAAATTTCTAAGAACATTATTTCTACATCATCTGTATGTATTGAAAGATATCTAGTAAACTTGTAAGCTAGAAAAAGAGTAAACTAGCAAACTAGGAAGTTAGTCAACCACTAGACTTTTAAACTAGTAAACTACTTAAATTGTGAAATAGTAAACAAGTGAAAAAGAAAAATAGTAAACTAGCAAACTCGTTAGCAAGTGAATGAGTTATTTAGTAAACTAGTAAACTTGTCAAATTTGTAATAGTAGACTGGTAAACTAATAAGCTAGTTAAATAAAAATTGGTAAGCTAGTAAACAAGTAATCTAGTAAGCTAGTGAACTAGTAAGCTTGGTAACGAGTAAATTAGTAAAATAGTAAACTGGTAAACAAGTTAACTAGTATACTTATTTTTCACTAGGATAATATACGAAACTCTGGAGGATTTTTTAGTATTTTTATAGCTTATATTTTTGTAGATTGCTATAGAGATTTAAAAAACTCGATGCTTTAAAATGCGAATTTCGATCTATTATCAGTTATTTCAAGAATCAATGATAAAATCACATTCATAAAGATTTTTCATGTTTCATATCGTTATTATTTTTTCGTATTTTTGAAATATTAAAAATATTTTGTTGCGTTTTATACAACTTAGATAGATTTATACTATATTTAGAATTTGATCCTTTAGAATCCCAAAATTTATAGGTCGTAGAGGCATTTGTCGAGATTTTTCAGAAAACAGTTTTTTCAAAGAATTGAAATAATTTCATTATGCTCTTAGAGTTTGTATAAATCGGAAGATTTTTAATACTTCTTTACGGATTTATATAGATTTCTTGAATTCAATGGTCTAAGATTCAAGGTTTTGTAAATTTTTAGCGTTTTCGCAGATTTTTATGTTTCTCGATTATACACTGGGTCGCAACAATTTTACTGATTCATATTATCTACGTCATCCTACGTTTTGATAATTTTCACTTTTTTATAAAACATGTACTTCTAACTTTTTCATGCGTTTTTTCGTAACTTATATTTTTATTGTTTATCGATGTAACTTTTTTCCTTTTCCCGTGAAATATCGATTGATTTTATCAGAATTTCGGGAGGGGTTTGAATCCCCAAAACCCCTCTCTGCCTACGCGCCTGACTTTCATGGTGTGACAATACGCTCTTAAAGAGTGAACTTTTATTCTTAAAGAAGTTGAATCTCACTCTCAAATTCTAGTGAGTTTCACTCTACCTAGAGTGAAATTTCACTTCTTTTGAGTGACACTCCACACTGAAAAAGTGAAAAATCACTCCTGGTTAAAAAAAAACAGTATTTCGACTCGATTAAGAGGGGTTTCACTGTGTAAGGACTAAGGAAAAACTGGAACTCAGAATGCCTATGGCACGTGATTCCCAGCTGTCCCGTGAGAACATACAAATGACGAGACGAAGCGCGCACACCGGAAAAGTCGCCGTTGAAATATGAATCGTCTGGCGAGGAGCAAACTCTTGTAATACCACGCTCGCGCTCGCCCGAGACGAGGGCAACGTTACTCATGATCGCCGCTTAACGAGCTGTCACGATCGATCTTCCGATCGTTGACCTCCAAACATTGTCGCCATTAGATGGCAGAGCGTGATAAAACTCACGAAAAACATGTATGATTTCAGAATTTAATGTTAACATCAGAGAAAATTACAAATATGGAAAAATATCTTCCAGAGTTTGAAGATTGAGAGCATCGATATTGAAATACAAGGAGTCGAGGAAATAGGGCGAGTCGATTTCCCGCGGGAACGCGAGCGTATTTTCTCACCTCAATCGATGCGTTATTTAGTACAAACGTGGAACGTCGATTTTCCCTAGAATTCCTTTAACTCGATTCGCATGAATTTTCATAGTAACAATTTTTCTATGGAAGGTAATTTCCCACTTTTCACGTAAAGAAAAGTACTCAGGGAACGTCGATAAGCAATTTAATTTCGAATATGAAACATTGCAAAGGAGTATTAATCGAGAAAAAATGTCTTGAGCAGGTATTTTCTGATGAAATTCGTTGCTGTGAAATGCCTTTTCGAGTTTATCAATTGCATTTCAGTTTCGAAGACGGAAATGAAAATTTTGTACAATTTTGTCGAATGAACTGAAATTTATAGTCTTAAAATTAGTGGGGTATTGCGGTCGAATTATATAGTTGAACTTTTATACTTGTTTATAATTTGAGATGAATGCTTGAATTTTTCATATTTACGATTCTTGCTTGATATGGATTTAGTTATTTGAAAATTTGGATTACAACTGATGTTTATACAACTTTATGCAAATGATCGAACACTGATAATGAGAGAAAATCTAGTATTTTCTTACATATGCATAGTTCAAAGTAGTAAAATATTGTAATTTTTGCAATAATATTGCCGGTTTCACAATATTCATGCAGATAAAAAATTAAAAAATTCACATATTTTGCATTTTAGTTTAATTTTCAACGTTTGGAACTTGGGTTACAAAAAATTATTGGATACTTCGTGATTTTTATTTTACTTTCTACACTATTGTACAGTAAAAAATTACTATGCTGTAAAAGTTACACTATGGACGCCAGTTTTTACTACTTTCAGAAAATTCCAAACCTACAGAGTACAAATTTTACTACATAATTAAAAGTTTTTCCATACTAATACACTGGATTAAATATCCATGTATAGTGAAACATCAAATAAAATAGTGTACTTTTTTAAATTTGTTTTTCAGTTTGTGTTACATAATAATTGCTAAAAAAAAATTGTACATGTAAGTATGTTAGTATATGTATCGCGAAATTTCATATATTGTAAAATGTACAATATATTTTCGACTTTGTCCAATATTATACCAATTATACAATATGATATATGATATACTAGAAAGTACAAAAAAATATAGCAAATAGATTTATAAAGTTCTGAATACTAGTAAAACTGTATATATGGCATTCTTAAGATGTAGATAAGTGGTAATTACAATATGATATTACAAAAAGTACAAAAAAAGTATGGTAGAAAACGAACTACTATCACAGAATACGATAATATATTATATTATCACAAAAACTGCTGTAAATATCTAGCAAAAAGTACGGTATTTCAGATTGATTGCACAGTACAATACAGTATTGTAATAATTTCTAAATTTTTTTCTCAGTTCAAATGCTTCGAAATAATTAGTTGAAATAAGATTTTTAAAACTAGAACCACAAAAAATATTATCAAAACTAGAAACGGATAAAAAAAATTATAGAAAGTTGTTTAGAAATATATTGCCAAAGATCTGTAAAAAATCGTTATAATCTCTATGAATACAGTCTAAAATACAGTAAAAAAGTATCAGTTGCAGAATATTCACATCTTATGTAATTACAAAAAAACTACTTGAAGTTACAGATTCTGTAATTCAAAATAGGTTTTTTTTTTGTAATTAAAGTATGAAAAACCCTGTAACAACATTTTTACTGTAATTCTGAAAAAAATGTAAAAATACTCACATTTGCAAATTTTCATAGCTCTGTGACGAAATTGAGACAGTTTTTCCGCAGTGAAAAAATGAGCAAAACATAATTGTCGACCATTTATGTTTCCCAAACTGTTGTTTTTTAACTATGTCAATTTTTACAAAGTAATAACAATCCTCGACTTCGCATCGAAGCAATATTTCGTAATTTTGTCAGAATCTGTATTGTCCAAATTCACAATACATTCTATTGTTGTTTTTTCTAAGATCTTACGTCAAAATTCTCAATTACTAATGAATTGTCTTTAAAAACTTTTTCTAACTCAATTTTCTGATCGTAAGTTCTTGAATTAACTATTCCGTCGGAAAATCATGTATCCAGGAATTTTCAAAGATTCTAGAACACCGAATGATCTTAACTCCAGGTTGAAAAACACCTGTCCATTGAGCTTGAAGCTCCTGAACGTCTTAACGAGGCCGACGTGTAATAAACATAATAAAGCGAGCGTGAGAAATGACCCACACTCTCGCGCTGTTCGTGCGTTATAAATAATGCATAATAATGACAATTACGCCCACTTCATACTTATTCATAGAAACGTAACCGAAACGCGCCGCTCGGCACATCCGCGAGTTATTTCGTTTCGAGACGCGAATTTCATTCGAAGGAGATATTTGAAAAAATGTGGTTATGGTAATACCTGTTTTTGCAACCGCGAAAGCGCCCCATGAATATTTCATAAAAATGCGCTCGTGAATTGCCGAGTCACGGTGTCACATCTTTCTCCTTGATTGCGTTCCGCGACCTTCTCGCTGCTGACTTTTCGTTCCTTCGAATAGCGTTTTTACGCATAGTTTTCCTATTATTTAAATGATTTGTTGTGTTTATGAACAACAGGCGAATATGCCCAGCAGGGGCGTAGGCAGGACAAATTTTCGGGGGGGGGGGGGTTTCCTGAAAAATATGTTTCTTTCGAGATTTCATAATTTTCAATCTTTGACAATATGGTTACAAGAGAGCGATTTCACAATATTTTATGTTACTTAGTTTGAAAGTTATATAACTTTTTGAATCCAGAGTTGTAAATTTTTCATATTCGTAAATAATGGGATTTGGTTTTTGTAATTTTTAGTTACTAACTGAGGTCTCCATTTTTTTCAATAATACTTATTGTATTGATACCACTTTGAGGATTATCTAATATTAGGTAACATGGGTTTCTATAGAGCTTTCTGAAATTCGATGCTCTAGGAATCAAACTTCTAAAAAATTTATATATGTATTTGAATTAATTTTTTCGCAAATTTTAACCACACTGATGAAAGGTAAAACGTAAATATATTTTATTTTCGTATATTATTCATGAAATTTTGTAGTATTTTCTGTTGTTTTCATATATACATAATATTTTTATGGATCGCTCGATAGATTTTCAGAAATTGATGCTATGGTATGAAAACTTCCAACGATTTTGAAAATTCAAATTGATTTTTCATACGACAGTTTCATTTATGAAGATTTTCAATACAAATTTTCCATATTTCTTTAGTATTTCTATAATTAAAGTATGTTGAAAAGTATAAATTGTATGAATTGAATTGGATGTATTTTTATCGTTTTCTTAAGAAATTTCTAGAATAATTTCTAAAACTATAAATATATAATTTTTGCAATACCTATAATAATGAATTTGCTCCAGGACAGAAAGTTTTATGAATTTCTTAGAAAATTGCGTCAACATACATAATTCTTTATAAATTGAAAGATTTCTAGTAAATTAGTAAGCTAGTAAACTACTAAACTAGTGAACTACTGAAATTCTAAAATAGTAAAATAGTGAACAAGCGAAAAGTCAAATAGTAAACTAGCAAACTCGTTAACAAGTAAATTAGTTAATTAGTAAATTAGTAAACTTGTCAAATTTGTAATAGTAAACTAGTAAACTAGTAAGCCAGTTAATCAAAAAACTATTAAGCTACTATACTAGTAAGCTAGTGAACTAGTAAATTCGTTAAATAGTATATTCGTAAACTAGTAAACTAGTAAACAAGTGAACTAGTAAATTAGTAAGCTAGTTAACTATTAAACAAGTAAATAAGTTAGCTAGTAAATTAGTTAGCTAGGAAACTAGTAAACGAATAAATTTTTAAGCTGGTAAACAAGTAAGCTAGTAAACTAGAAAACATATTTTTTCCATTTTTTTATTATTATACATATAATATACGAACCTCTGGAGGATTTTGAGGTATTTTTAATACAAACTTAATTTTTGTAAATTGCTACAGAAATTGCAAAAACTCAATGCTTTAAAACGCGAATTCCGATCTATTCTCAGTAATTTCCAGATTTAATAATAAAATAACATTTATATAGATTTTTCATGTTTTTTATCGTTATATTTTTTTCGTATATTGCTACATTTTCCAGAATTTTCGTAGGTTTATAGTATGTTTAGAATTTGTTGATCTAGAATCCCAAAATTTGTAGATTGTAGAAGCATTTGTCGAGATTTTCCAGAAGACAGTTTTTTCATAGAATCGAATAAATTTATATATTCCTTTAGAGTTTGTATGAATAAAAGGTTTTTAATTCTCTTATATTGATTTTATACAGATTTCTAGAATTTGATGATCTAAGACTCAAAGTTTTGTGAATTTCTAGCATTTACTAAGATTTTTATTTTTCTTCATTACTCACTGGTTTCCAACAATTTTTCAGATTCATATTTTCTACGTAATCCTAGGTTTTGATAATTTTTACTTCTTCAGTAAACATATACTGCTAACGTTTTCATGCATTTTTTTGCAACATATATTTTTATTGTTCATCGATGGAACTTTTTTCATTTTTACATGAAATATTGATTGATTTTATTAGAATTTCGGGAGGGGTTTGAACCCACAAAAACCCCCTCTGCCTACGCTCCTGATTCCCAGTTTACAATATGAAAACAGTGATCGAGTTTGAATAATAATGGTAAAAAAATAGAATGAAAGTATATAAAAATTGACAATTATATTTTTAAAATAACAAAATCATGTCTATAAACAATAGGTTATTTAGATATAAACAATCATGTAGTTGATACAACAAATTTCAATAATTAATTTAAGCATCTATGTGATCAAAGAAAATTCATCCAAACAAAATTCTTTTAAGACACTTTATTCTGTCTTAATATGTTAGAATTGAATATATGTGTTTGAAAAAGACGCGATAGCAATTTTTATTCCTCTTCGTTCCAAAATAATTTAATATACTTTTTTTAGAAGGTCGTCTGGTTAACACTATATATATTAGGTTCGACATGAGATGTAGAAAAGTCAAATTTTGGTTTTTATTTGGTTTCTAAATTTCTGGTTGTAGGTTCTGGTAGAATATGACGACGTTGAATGGAAAAGACGAGAATGGCTGTCGCCGCACAAAGACAACGTGCTCTCGTACTTCCTCGTGGAAAAGGGTCTTTTTTGGGCCGAGCGACCTGACCCAAGGCATACGAGTCTCATAGCTATGAACCATCATAATAATGCAAATAACAATCATCACCACTCGATAAATGGGACTAAAACTTTACGTGGGACGACCGCTGCTGCCAACACTGTCGCCTGGCCTGCTCTGGTAATTAACAAGAAAAAAATTCTTTAATGTTTATAAATTTTTTATATCATCAAGTCATCATATCATTAGTCATCTTTTCCATGACCCAAATAATACAGCACTTGTTTAAAGTTTCATCAAAAAATTCAATCATGACCTCACCAGACCACTTGTCTTGAAATGGGAAGTATTCACTTATTTCAATACTGAAACACAAGTGTACCTTCCTCCGTCTTTTCCTATTTCCGGTCGATGCGGAGTGAATGCACAAGAAAGAAACAGAAAGAAATAAGCGTGAGATCGTGTATGTCGTAAAGTTACAGGCGAGATGTGATTTTAAAAAATTGGGGGAGGGAGAAGCTATAGGAATGGACGAACATAGGGATACTTGGAGTGTGCAATAATTGCAGTATACATACGCGGGAGAGTCAGAGTTCGAGCCCGACGCGGACCTGCTTGTAAATACAGATGTACATGCATAAAATACATATGTATGCGGGCTCTCGCGAGCCTGCACGTTATCTAAGATGAACCGAAGCTAAAAGTATTTCTTCCTCGTGCACGGTATGTGTAATGTGCGATGTATGTTGGGTGGGGGGGGGGAAATAAGGGTGGGGAGGATACCGTTATCGAGTACTTGGGCGCACACCTGTACGTGATCTTTGACGAATACAGATACGAAATCCGCGAATTGAACATCTGCAGTGTTAAGAAATTTTGAATATCTTTTAAGTGATTATATAAAGATCACTTTTCTGACAGAAAATTCCTATAATGATGAATTTTCTTCGAGCTTTCTTAGAGAGAATATAACAATAAAAAGATTGCTCACAGGGAATCAGTAGATTGTATGAATAGTAATTTTCATTGGATTTATTGAATTTAATTATTTAATTCATCTTTTTCTTTCTTATGTAATAGTGGGATATCTAATGAAGAAACAACGATGTGTTAGAAAATAACATTACAAGTGTAAATGATCTACCACGTAACAGCCTTGCGGTTAAAAATTTTACTCCAGGTTCGAACGTTGCCAAAAGAGCAGCCAAGCGAGCCGAGCACGCGAGATATTTTTCCTTTTCTCCTCTTACTCTTTTTTTTTTTATTATTACATTGGATGGGCCCCTCTTCATGGATTGTTAGACTCATTGTTTCGTTTCGTGCTCTCTCATTGTGGGGGGTACACATCGCGAAACTTGTGCTCCACCTGATTCTTCGCTCGATAAAATGACCCTTTTTTCCTCTTGGCTTTTGAATTCACCTGGATGATTTTCAGATTTGTCACTTGATTCGTCTTGTTTGAGGTTGCCTTCATTAAATTGATCCAATTGGTTGCATTTATATATTTATATTTAGTTTTATAGAAGAGTGTTATGTTGTGAAAAAAAGTTTATTGTAGGGCTGAAACTAAAATAGGGCAAAAAAACACGATTTTTTTGGGTGGATCAAAGAGGAAAGAAGTATTCATTTACTTTCCTTGTAATTTCTATTTTGATTTTTCTCATTTTCAATACAAATCTGAAAAATCTAAAGGTAGGAAAAAAACGAACGACGAATTTTCATCAAGTTTGGAAAAATTTTTACTAGTTGGTATTTTGTTTTGAATTTCGAAAGATTCAAAAACCCTTGTAGATTGAAAAGATTATGTTCATCATCTTTCTATAAAATTAGCACGATAATAGTTTTCCATTTTCTAGAGAAATATAAAAAATTCCAAGAGTATGAAAAAAAATTCTGAAAAATCCTGTCTTTTAATATGTTTCCATAAGGTCTGGAAATTTTCAATAACTTTTTATTTTGTCTTGAATTTAAAAAAAAAGAAAAAAGGAAGTTCAGAAAATTGTCAGTAATTCGTTCATTTTGAAAAAATTTCTAGGATTTTCTAAAATTTTCATGAATTTTACATGTTGTGTTTAATATCACATTTCTTCAGGATTAACGCCTTTTTTTCTATAGAAATCTAAAAAATTTCGAGAGTATGAAAAATAACGAAAAATCTTAATTGCTTTGATAAATCTTCAGTAAATTTGGAGTTTTGAAAAGATTAATCAAGAAAAAATTTCAAATGTTGCAAAAATAAACCAACGAAAACATGTTGAAGAACGTCGATATCTAATTCAACGGAATTTGGAAAATTTGTAGAATGTTCGAAATGGTCCATGAATTTTGTAGATTGTGTTCATTATAGAATTTCTTCATAATGAGCACAATTATAGTGATTCATTTTTTATAGCAATTTAAAAACTTCACAGTTATTAAAGTATAACACAAAATATTAATTAAATAGAAAAATTATCATGAAATATGCAATGTGTTGAATAGTTTGAATTACATTTCGATTTTTTCAAGATTTCGAAAAATAATAAAACATTCAGAACGGAGAATACAAACAAAATTCAATAGGTATATATTATGTGATCCGGAGAATTTGTAGAATTTCATAAAATATTTATTAATTTTGATGATTGTGTACATTTCAATATTTTTCTTAAAAGTGCATGATTATTCGTATTTTCTATAGAAATTTTGAATTCAAAAGAAAAAAATCCTCAGAAGTTGGACGAATACCCATAAAATTTGGAGATTTTTGAATATTTTGAATTACAATTGAAAATTCAGGAGATTAAAAAACATTGCTCATTTTAGAGATGGTCAAAATTTTATAAATCTTCAAATGTTTGTAGAGTTTAAGAAAATATACATTAATTATGTACATTGTGTGTTCATTATCAAATTTCTTCATAAAAAGCACAAGTATTTATAGTTTTTTATTTTTTATAGAAATTTAAAAAAACTGAAATTATTGGAATATTTCAAAAATCCTAATGAATTAGGAAAATTATCATGAATTATGAAAATTTTTGAATAGTTTTAATGACATGAAGATTTTTTCGAGATTGCGAAAAATCGGAAAATATTCAAAACGAAGAATGTCAACATAATTCAATAGGTGCATATTATGTAAACCGAAAAATTTGTAGAATTTCAAAAAGTATTCAAAAATTTTGACGATTACGTACATTACCACATTTTTTTGGAAAAATGCCTGATTATTCGTATTTTCTATAGAAATTTTGAATTCGGAAGATTTTAAAGGACCTCGAAAATTCAAAATATTCTTAATAACTTGGACGAATATTCATGAAATTTGGAGATTTTTTCAGGAGATTAAGAAACATTGCAAATTTCGTAGATAGTCAAAATTTGATAAAATTTCAAATTGTTGTAGAGTTCAAGAAAATATACATTAATTTTATACATTGTTTTCAGTTTTCATTATCATTTTTCTTTAAGGGATGCATCAAAAATATTCTTTTATTTTAAAAATAAATAGTAAACATTTGAAAAGTATAGAAGTTTATGAAAGTTCTCAGAATTTTATATATTTTTCTTAATTTAGAAAATTTCGAAAGACTCGAGTCTTCCCAATCGATATATTTTCAAGATCGTTGAATATTTAAAGATTCGAAAAATTTGTAGATTTGCAGAAAATGTCAATAAAATCCTCAGATCATTCAAAAATTCCAAAAGCTTTTTTGATTCAAGCAGCTTATTTATATTCTTAAAATTTGTTGTCAATTGAGAAAAGTTTTGGTTGATCATTATTAAAAGTTTCGACGTTAAGTTAAAAAACCAAACGTGAAAACTGGTGCATTTTCTAGTGGATATTTTTCGGTATTTACCCATCTCGAATTTCCGTGCAAGGGACGAATAATTTTTGGATAGGGCCCCATATCGGGATATGGGCCCTTTGAGCTCCATTTTCGGTTCTGGTTTATTGAACAGAACATGACATCTCAGGTCAATGAAGGTTTCATGTGAGAAATTTTCCTCATTCAGTTGGGTTTTGCGAATTGGCTTGGATTTCGTGAAAATCTCTGGAAGTTATAAAGTGAATGTAATTACTGTCACGCACGTTAACGAATCCAATTTAAAACAGCCGAAAAGTTGGCGAGGCGTGCTTACTTTTCCGACAATGCGGAGATCCGTTGTGAGAGGGTTTGCAGATCTTTTCAGCGTGGCTCGCGTTTTCCGGGGGAAAAGGAAAGTCCCAGGGATCGAGTTACCGCGGGATTACTTTGATTGGCGGCGACGCTTTAAAAGCTCGCCCTTGCAAGCTCCTCGCGTAACCGGAAACGCGCCTCGAATGCAAAGCCGCTACGTTTGAGAACATTATTCCCGGGTATGTGTACTCGGGCCCTCGAGTATTTGCACTTTTGTTCGGCCGCCCGCAGCTGCTTTTGCCGCGAACGCCAACTTCTAATCGTAATTAGCCAACTTTTAATTATCCCTAACGCTCTGACTCAGCTGCGTGTGCGTATATCGTTTCGGTCTTTCAGCCGAGATTTCGCGATTACTTGTCTTATTATGGAAACGTTACACGAAATCAGGGTAAGCTTTGGTTAACTTGGGGTTTTAGGGAATGGTTATTTCCACTGAAATGCGAAAATATTTGGATACTTCTTATTGAAGAATATTTTAAATGAAATGAAATTGAAAAGTTGATATAACCATTTTCAGACTTGCAGCACTCACAAAACGCTTTCAGGTAGTTCCGGATTTTTTTTTTTGAGCTCACCTGTCATTCTGTTACAAATATAAAAATGTATTATTAGTGTCTGAATAGAACACGATTCGCATGATGATGCAATATGAAATTATCGTGAAGGTATGCATTGTAGTTAAAAGGCTGAATTTTTTGTCGCAGACTTTTTATCCACTTGTGGCACGTGCAGAACTTCCTGAGGATGCTATGCCTGTGGAATTCATGCAAGACCGGCGGTTGGAGTTCGTCGACTATTCTAAACTCAAGCCATTCACCGTGAGTATTTCACGATAGAATGATATTTTGCATAAGGGTCGTGTTTTAACACCGGAAAAGGTCATTAACCGTCAATATTTTTCAGCGATTGCCGTGATTGTAATTCTATAGTATGTATCAAAATTTTGTAATTTTTCACAATTCTCAGAAATTTTGGAAAGGCTCATGAACCTCATATTTTTCTATGCAATTTTTGAAAATTGTGGTATTTCAATTATTTAAATGAGTTTTTTATCCTACGATAACTCAAATAGTCGTTTTTAAGTAATAAATTAGACTCATGATAGTTCCATTTTATGATTTAAATAGTTATTCACCATGTAATTACAATTAATTAATATTTCGGCTACTGAAATCGTGAAACACTGACTATTGCAATTACACATTGCAGCTTTTACTCTTTTAATAAAAAGGTATCTATAAATGACAGGGAAATTAGTTGGACTGAAACTATGTATGCATAATTTAATAATCTGATACATTCGAATCCGTTAAATATCTGAAACATTTGTTTAAATTCTATGACTAATACAAAAATTGTACTTGAAATCTTCATATAGTACTATAAATCTGTGAGGATACTTTTTTTTCGAAAATCTATTAAAGTATCGGGAATATAATACGTAACATTGAATCATAAAGCATAAAATTTTAGAAGTTTACTAAACAATTCGTTTAAATACAGTAAATCACTGAAAATTAAAGATTATTCTACACAAGTTCGTAGAAAAAAAAAAAAATTATAAAATCACTTAAAATACGAGCATGCCATAAAATATTTTTGATTTCGAAATATACTTTCGTTAAAAATCTGTTTAAATATTTACAATCTATGAATTTTCAGTCGTTGAGCATCGAATTCATACAATTTATATTTAAATCTGTGGGAATTCTGGAAAATCTTTGATATTGTATAACTACTGGAGAAGTACAAAAAATACTCAAAATATTAGAATTATCTACGAAATACTTAATATCTATGGGGGGATACTGTTGACTGAAAAGTCTATTAAAATATAGAAAATTCATCAATCTTTGAATTATATACCACTAAATGCAGAAATCTGTATTGTTTTTCATGGAAATGTAAAATTCTATGAAAATTTGAAAAATACTTCGATTTTCATAAACATTTTCAAATGAGGAATTTCCAAAATACAAGGAATCTATGAAATAATATTAATGAATCTATGTTTATTTTTTTTTTTTTTTTTTTTTTTTTTTTTTTTCAAAATCCATACAAGTACTAAGAATCTATCGAATTTCAAATTCTAGAAGATCGAATTTTAGAAATTCTTACAGCCTATCACTTTGAATAGAAGTACATTTTTCAAAATATAAGAATTCTTAAGAAATTTGGAATATACCTAAAGGACCAAAAATTTGTGAATTATATGTTTATAAAGATACTTTTTTTGAAAAGTTGTCAAAATTCTAGAAATGAAATATATTTTGAATCCTCGGTTACAAAATTCTTGAATTCTGTAAAGTTATTCATCAAATTTTAGAAATGTATAAAAATATAGAGAATTCTTTAAAATTTGACACATATTTGAAAATAAATAATAATGAAATTGCATATTGTCCAAAAAATACTATGAACCTTTGCAGACATAAGTTTTTCAAAAATCTGTAAAAATACTCAGATTCCACAGAACTTCGAGTTCTAGAAATTCATATAAAAATCAATGAGAAGACAAGAAAATTCTTCACAATGTATAGATACTGCGAAAATTAATAATTTATTGAAAGAGCTCAAAATTTCTGAACAATTGTTTATGGAGTTATTGTTTTCAAAAAATTCATCAAACACGAAACATCCATTCAACTTTGAATTCTAGGGAATGTAATTCTTCAAATCTGTAATTTATACCACGAAGAAACTGAAAAATCTGTAAAATACGAAAAACTCTTCAAAATTCTATAAATATTTTAAAATTCAGAAATGATTTCGATTTATAAAATACTATGAATCTATATTATACTTTTTCTAAAATCTGCTAAAATACTTAGAATTTATAAAATTATGACTACTATGATATCGTATGTTATGAATTCATTGAGAACACGAAAAATTTTTTAGAAAGTAGAAATACTGTAAAAATTCGAAATTTTTCAAAAGAACCAGAAATTTCTGAATCATAAAATTCTTTCGGAGATACTGCTTTTGAAAAACCTATAAAACACTACAAATTCATTAAATTTAGAATAATCCAAGGGCATCAACTTCTCGAAATCGGTAAAGTTAACCATAAAAATATTAGAAATTTGAAGACATAATAAAAATTCTAGAAAAATGATAAATTTCCAACTATAAATTAATTACAAAATTATCTGAGAGTGTCAATTTTTTATCATACAACTGTGGAATAAACTATATTCTGAAAAACATTATTTAATCGATTCAAGTGAGTAGAATTGGACAGTCAGTATTTGTTTCTGCTTTTTAATTACATAAATAAAATAAGAATTCATGATTCTTTACCAGAAAATGATAGTCTACTTTTCAAATAAATTTAATTTAACAGCGAATGATTTATATTATTATTTCAAAGTACCAATTTTCAACTAGCGGCAAGTAAAAATGAGTGTTTGAAATCGTATCTTGAACAATCATAAAGTTAAATTGCTATTGTGATAATTAAGTTTCAATTATTTGAATGGGTAGAATTCAACTATTTCCAATAGGTACCACATGATAGTTAATTAGTCAAAATAATCATTTTTGTCTATTTGCTGGCAACTTTTTTCCACTAGAGGAATTAGTTCACATTTGACTAAGAAATAGTCAAAATCCACCATTCCAGAGAAAGAGAGTATAAAAAACAAAAATTCCTCCACATAGAAACATTCAAAACACGAACTTCCTCGCCCATCAACAAACTGCAACAACTTGGTGCTCCCATTTTTGTTGTTTCAAACCTGATAAAGACTTCTACCAAACTCTCGCGAAAAATATAGCAACGAAAAGCGAGATTGCAAAAGTTTCAAGAGCGTGCGAGTTTCAAAATCCTAGCCAAGTTTCCTCAAGAGTTCTCGAAAGAAGAACAACGCGTTTGCATTCTTCTCGCGGTTTTTTGTTCCGTTTTGTTTTGCGAAAAATGCACTCGCCTTGAAAATGTGAGCACAAATAAAGCGACGACACCCCTCAAAAGTTGCAAGTTTTGGCGCGGAACGAGTTTCGAAGTCTTGGCGTAAAAAGAGTCGCGACGCGGTGGCGAGTTATCGGCGACTCGGTTGTTGGAGAAGCAATTTCCGACCCAAGTTTTAATGAAGCGAGTCTCGCTTCATGAAAAGAAACGGGAACAGCTGATTCTTAATCGTCCCTGCGAAAACGAAAAGATGTCTCGTTCCGCGTCTGCTGGGCTGAAATTTCAACGTCGCCACGCCGCAAAGGCGATTTCTGAGCTTTTTTTTATCACGATGATCAATTTTAATAAGCAATGAGTACAATCATAACTAATCAAGCCCGTAGTCAGGTCTGTACGTTAGAGGCAAAAAATTATCTTTTAAAGGCTAAAGTTTTATTAAAATCATTTTTTAAACAATCCAGGGGCGTAGACAGAGAAAATTTTTTGGAGAGGTTTTTTTGAAAAATATTTTTCCTTCGGGATTTCATGATTTTTCATCTTTGGCAGTATGAATACGAGAGAGTGATTTTGAAAGACTATACATTTCGGAATATGAAGGTTATACAACATTTGAAATCCAGAGTTGCACATTTTTCATATTCGTGAATGATGGAATCCGATTTTTGTGATTTTCAATTAGTAACTGAGGTTTCAATTTTTTTTTACTACAACTTTTTGTATTATCTGATAGTGAGTAATATGAGCTTCCTAACTTGGATGCTGTAGGAAATAAAGTTCTAACAAATTAATATATTTGAATTGATTTTTGGGCAAATTTTAACCATACGGGTAAAAGATACTTCATAAATTTATATTATTCCCATAAGGTATATTGTTCATCAAATTTTGTAGTATTTTCACGTATTTTTTTATATTTCCAATATTTATATGGTTCGCTTAGTAGGTTTTTAGAAATTTATGCTATGGTATTGAAACTTTCAACGATTTTGAAAATTTAAATTGATTTTCCAGACGAATTTTGGCTTTATGAAAATTTCCAATGCATTTATTCCATATTTTTTAAGTATTTCTACAATCAAAGGTAAGCATGTTTACTTTGATAAATTGTAGAAACTGAATTGAATGTACTTTTATCGTTTACTGTATGAATTAGTGAAAAGATTTTCAAAACTATACATAATTATAGTATTCTATTAATAAATATGCTCCATGACAGAAAGTTTTAAAAATCTCTAATAAAATTGTAGCTACGAAACTTAAATATATTTAAAGATTTCTGCGTAACTAGTACACTGGTAAGCAAGTAAACTGATGAGCTATTAAACATGTCAGCTGGTAAACTAGTATGCTAGTAAAAGAGTAAACTAGAAAACTAGTAAGCTAGTTAACTACTAAACTACTAAAAAATTAAGCTAATAAACTAGGTAAATAAAAAACTGATAAGCTATTAAACTAGTAAGCTAGTTAAATAACAAACTAGTAAGCTATTTGACTAGTAAACTCGTTAGCAAGAAAATAAGTAAACTTGTAAGTTAGTAAGCTAGTTAACTTGTAAGCTAATTAACCAATAAACTACTACACTACCAACAATTTCAGCTAGTAAACTAGTTAAATAAAAAATTGATGAGCCAGTGAACTAGTTAGCTAGTTGAATAAAAACTGATAAGCTTATAAACTAGTTAGCTGGTTAAATAAAAAACTAGTAAGGTGATAAACTAGTAAGCTAGTAAACTCCTTAACAAGTAAATAAATGAACTTGTAAACTGGTGAGCTAGTTAACTTGTAAGCTAATTAACTAGTAAACTAGTTAAGTATTTAGCAATAAACGAGTAAACAAGTAAGCTAGTAAACTAGTAAGCACGTCAACTAATAAACATGTAAGCTTGTAAACTAAGTAGCTAGTAAATTAATAAATGATTTAATTATTAGGTTAGTAAAGTAGTAAGCTAGTAAACTTATTTTTCACATTTTTCTAGTATAATATACGAAACTGGAGGATTTCTTAGTATTTGTATAGATTCCTCATTTTTGTAGTTTGCTATAGAGATTGAAGAACTTGACGCTTTATAATGTAAATTTCGATCTATTCTCTGTAATTTCAAGAATTATT
Organism: Platygaster robiniae; assembly: GCA_028476575.1. Taxonomy (NCBI): domain Eukaryota; kingdom Metazoa; phylum Arthropoda; class Insecta; order Hymenoptera; family Platygastridae; genus Platygaster; species Platygaster robiniae. The sequence goes on from CM052022.1 coordinate 3,903,372, forward strand.
GATAATATAACCCTCATAAAGATTTTTCATGTTTTACATCGTTATTTTTTTTTTTCGTATTTTTTAAATATTGTGAAGATTTTGTTGCGTTTTCTATAATTTCTCTAGATTTATAGTATGTTTAGAATTTCATGCTCTAGAATCTCAACATTTATAAATTGTAGAGGCATTTGTCGAGATTTTTCAGAAAACAGTTTTTTCATAGAATTCAACTAATTTCATTATTTTTTTAGAGTTTGTATGAATCGAAAGATTTTGACTACTTTCATATGGATATTGTATAGATTTCTAGAATTTTATAATCTAAGATCCAGAGTTTTGTGAATTTACAGCATGTTCGTAGATTTTTATTTTTCTTGATTATTCACTGGGTTGCAACACATTTTTCGATTCATATTTTCTGCGTCATCCTACGTATCAATAATTTTTACTTTTTTACTAAATGTATACTGCTAAAGTTTTCATACATTTTTTGTAAATTTTTATTTTATTGTTTATCGATGTAACTTTTTTTCCTTAAATTCTGATTGATTTTATCAGAATTTTGCGAGGGGTTTGAACCCTCAAAATCCCCCTCTGCCTACGCACCTGCAACAATCAATTGAAAAATATGCAATTTGAGGGAAGAAAAAATTTTTTATCATGATTTTTCAATCATACTTTTATGAAATTTAATTTCTGTACTGTTCAAATTAGCTAGAAGCTATGCTTCGTTCCGTAGCTTTGAAGAAAAATTCGATAGAACTTTACTGCGCATTTGCTTTTGGAAAAATTTTTTGATAACTAAGAATCTCAGAGGGGGCAAACGATGAATTCCCAAATTTGTCCATGGAAAAAGTGAATCAATTAAAAAGAATTTCACCGACTGCTGGACAGGAATCGGAAATATCGCTGGTTGCGCAATAAGTAGCGCATTAAAACGTAATTGCAGATTGACGCGGTCTCAAATAAAGCGCGCGGTGCGCTCTGAAAATGAAGAACAGAAGAATGAAGACGCAGAAAAAGCCGTTGCATAATTTATCGGGGCTTTTAAGGCGAGAGCCTTTAAAGGAGAGCGCAAATTCAAGACTGCTGGAAATGGCGTTCCTTTACCGGAGGCATGTATCCTGCGGACACGCGGAATGGTTTCCAAGTAATTAAACTGCCTGAACTTTTGCCCTTAAAACTCGCCTACGAAAGCGCGAGTTGCAAGATTTGCGGTCAGGGACTAGGCCGGAGCTTTCGAGTGAAGTTAACTTCCTGGAGGCGAAATTTTTTCTGAGTTTGACCCAGTCAATATTTTTTGAGAAAGAGGTTCGTGATGGGAGAAGGATGTGTCTGAAGAAAAAAAATGCAATTTATAGAGTGGACAGTGGACAATAAGAAAGAATTGACTGTACGAGGAAAAGAGAAAGTTTTTTCCAGAAAAACAAAGAGTTTACAGAAAAAACTGATTTTTCAGTATTTTGAAAAAAGTAAGCAACGCTTTCATTTTACAACCATCCCACTTGTTATCACGCACGTGAGCGTTTACGATCTGTTTTACGACGCATGAATAAGCATGACCGCTCGAGATCGCGCAATAACGGCACAGTTATTATTCACGATCGCGTAACTCACTTTATTAGGTCATTCGTATCTCGCGATGATTTGCGCTCGGAAATGTGTGCAAGAGGATTCTTTTCCTTTATTAGGTATGGAACTGGAGCAGCAATCACGATCCCAGCCAAAACTTACAGGCTTTCGAAACACTACTCGTGAATTTGATAGTCATGAAATTCGCAGTACTAAATTGGTAAATTGTCCATGTACGTTACTCTGGATACATTTTTTTGGAACGCTTACCAAAATCTCTGGAGTTTGTGATGGACCACAAAGTTTGTTGTCCTTGTGAATTCTTCGAAATTTTGATGAAATTCAGACATTTTTGGTAGACACTTCATTTTAATTAAGTTTATTTGAGAATATCTTTAAATAATTTTGTTTTATTAGATGATTCATACAATATTTTGAGAAACACATTTTATTAAGGGGTTATATACCTTTTTGTGCGGACGAATCAAGGATGGTTGGAGTATCTTCTGAAGTATGCACAATAATGTCATGACACCAAAGTTATTGATTTTTAATAGTGTATTGTTCACTTGAAAAAACAAGTATTTGTTTATGAAAAAAATATTAACAATTGGCGGAGTTATGGCCCTTTCCCCGAAACAACTTTTTTTTTGAAAAGGCTTGCGGTGACCACGATGCACGTCGAACAGGTCAAGTTAAATTAGAAAATCCAAAAAATTTCACTGGTCTAGGAATGTATTTAGTTCTTGAACGATTGGAAAAATGATTTTTACTTTTTTTCTGTATGCAAGAACGTTTTTCCCGAGATTTCCATTTTTCAAGCTCTGAAAATTTCATTAAAAAATTCTTATCTGCAAAATAAAAACTTCTTCTATAAAAAAGCGATCGTTCAAGAACTAGGTATATTCCTAGGCTAATGAAATTCGTTGGATTTTATGATTCAAATAGGCACTGAACATCGGCAAAATTTTAACTGATTTTCACCAGTGAACGTTTTTAACTGATTCGGATTTAAAAAGTACTTACAAAGTATTTTGTTGGACTATGTGATAGAAAATGCCAGCTTTAAAAGAGGATTTTAAGTTTCATCAGGATGGACAGTATTCAGAAAATAATTAATTTATTACGAGGCAGTGAGTTGACGAAATATTTTTTCGAATTGATTTATTCATAAACTGAAATAATTTCACGAACTCGCAAGTGATGACAGAATAGATTTATCAGTTAGCCTTTTTTCAAAAAGTGGATATTTTTGATTTTAGATTTGTATTGATGCATTTTTTGTTTCTTCATATATTTATTTGTCCAAAAATTACACACAGAAGTTACCTATTTTCATAACTTAACTCAAATAACTCAATTGTCGAGTAAAAATCCTTGAATTCTTCACATTAGGAAAAATATCGTTATTGTTTTCAAAATAAAAATTCTCCCCTGTTTTTGATCACAATACATTCTATTCTGATACATATACCTTTTTACGTTCAATTATACAATACAATACAAAAACAAATAATAATATACAATATAGTACATGATATATTGTATTATAATATATTATATATTATAATTATATATAATATTATATGATACATTGGTAAGTCTACATTACTTGCTACATTATTATATATAATATGCAAATAAAATACCATACAATAAAATACAATACAAATATTACAATATATATTGTATTTCATTTTCAGATGTATTGATAATCAAATATATTCATTTAAAATTTGATGCTCAAAATTATTTCTCGAATGGTATACTTGTTTTATAATAAATGCATGAAATGTAGTGAATAATATGTAATAATACATAAATTTCAATTGTTCCTACAATTATACATATAAATTCACTGATGTAGTAAAATCTGTAATGGTATTCAAACTTACGGTAAAATTTTCCAGTATAACGCTAAATAAATAAATTCAAGTTTAAAATATAATGCAATCGAAGGCGAAATTTTAATGTACGGACATATTAGTAATTTTGATGAGGATGTGCTTTTTTCATATTTTCAGTGTCAAAAAAGAAAATTCTGAATAGACTTCTACTTTTTTAACTAAAATTTCAGTTTTTTAAACAAATATACCTAAAGTTTAGGTATAATAAACTCAACTAGAAAAATTTTGAAGTTGTATTATTCTGCAACATTCCAAATGCCTCAACTTAACTCATTTCAGAATAGTAAAAGTAATATACAAAATCAGATTACAGAAATAGTAATTTTGAAGTATTCATAGCAAGAAGTGTAAATTCATTCGTGCATTGCCAACGAAAAATATATATAGTCTCAAGTTCAGAATTGATCAATCATTGCTCACTTCAGGGCGAAAATTGCAAATAGTAACGTTGTTTGAAATCCAATTGTGAACATAGTAGTCGGAAAATTTTTTGGAAATTCTGTGAATGGCATTGTTATGTTGGAGTTGTGGAAGAGAATCAGTTTCAAAAAACACAAACATCCTCTACCATTGCTTCTACAACATGTTAATAAAACACTTCATCATCTCGACAAGACAAACGAGTGAAATTTCCGGTCATTTTATACATTCGCTGCACTTTCTCCCGAGAAAATCCAAATTTGGCGATTGTCTCGTGCGGATAGTCTGGTGACCCTGTTCTCTCTTGCACTGGTAGTAGAACGAACGTTACAAATGACTGCATAGTGAGCAGAGAAGCGCAAGTGAGGATGCTTTCCTGCATTCGTAATGTTCGTAAAACTCTCACACACGCGAAAAATGCGGGCATTCGTATGTGTGTGAAGGGGGTGGGCGTGGTGTATGCGTATGTGAGTGCAGTCATCAATTCATTTTGCTTACTGAAGATGCAGCTGCCTCGTGTGGCTGCACGAATAGTGCAGTGGCCAAGACGAGGCGCCAACGCGTTCCCGTTCCACCATAACGGTCCTTGGCACCGGGTCACGCTTATGTGCAACCCACCGTACATAATATGTACAATCCGCTCCTGGCAAAATTACCCGATTAAGACGTCAAATTATCTGACGAATTTTACACGACCACTAAACGTCATAGCTGACTTGAGAGTGTCTGCCATTCACGGTCATTTTCCGAAATCCGTTATCCAGAGCCATGTAAATTTTGAAGTTTTTTTCAAGTAATTGAAAGTCTAGAATGCTATTATCTAAAACGATTATCCAGGAGACATTTTTCGGAAAAAAATAAATATATACATATGTAGGATGATGGAGAGGGAAATTAGGAATCTTTCAATTTTCTTTCTAATAAAATAAAAAAATTCAAAGGAATTTTTGAGTATAGAAGAAGAAGCCTTTTTTGTTTAGTAATTATTTGATAATTTAAAAAGATGATAAGAATCCGAGACAAACAACTGATTTGCTTAGGTTTGATTAAAAAATATTTCATGAGAACATTTAGAAATAATTTACAGGCATCATGAAAACTAGTGATAAAACGAAATGATGCGACACAAAATTTGATAATTCGTATTATAAAAACTTGAGATTAAAAAACACTTTTATTTTTGAATCAGTATAAACAAATTCGTATTTCTCTTATCGTTATTTTGTCAAGTATTAACAGGTTGTAAACCTAAGTAATCAAAAGAAGAATTATACATTTTCAAAACTAAACGAAATTTCAACGTAAATGTATGCACGTATTGTGAAATCTTCAAATTGAAAGACATAACGAAGAAACAAGTACCTAGAATCTTCAAAACTACACTAGATCTTGTAATTATAACAAAAAATATGGACATGCTTCAAAAACATAAAAAATAGAAAGGGAATAAATGACAAATTACTGCATTTATGTTCACCTATCACGATCCCTATCTCGACCCCGCGAATTCCATCAATGAATTTAAAAGCAATGAAAAAGCATACAAGCATCAACGACAATTTGTCTTCTCGCGCACAAAACTTGCCGTAATAACCAAGCCCGTAATTAAGACATTCATTATTCCGTCGTGGTATGACAAGGTTTGTGATAAAGCGAAGAGTATTTGTAAGCAACAAGGTGAATAATACCATCTTATCCTTTTTTCACATACTTTGAAAGTCCTTCATTATCTCTCTAAATTCTTCAAAATAATTGTCTGCGCTCAATATTCATGAAACCAACGTCTATGATAAAATAATAATCATTGGAAATTGTATAATAAGCTGCAATTTTACTCACATTGGCAAATCCTTATTGTCCTCGCAAAACAAATTTTCAAAGACCAGATTCAATTATAACTCACCTAGTTGCAATTACTCGTAATTTCCCTTTGTGCGCCCTTTTCCTTTATCACAAAAAAGAACTAAACGACGCGAAAAAGCGTACAGCATAAAAGTCGCGTTTTTAATTAACAAGGTCGCCTAGTTATATCGCGATTCCGAGTTTGCCGGTGATTCCTCGGGATAAGGCGATATTGCGCTGGCCGGAGTAAAAATTTCAATTAAATTTAATTGAGGAAGTGACGTCGCGCACTTTCTACGGAGCTGAAAAAGGCACGTGACGCGATCTCTTAGTTCATTACCATCCAGCTCGGCGTGCACGCGGAAAAGTTGTGTTGATAGCTGCCGGTCCCATTCAAGGGGCGGCCGTTTTTCTCCTACGAGCGCGAAACTTTTAATTGAGGCTTCCCCGTATACCCGTAGTTTTATGCAACACCGGCCTCGTTTCGGCTCGGCGGCACTTTTTACGCCTCGATTTCGTTTTTACATCCATGATGTCATTTGCCCGGAATATACGTAGCTTTTTATATCATCTGAATCTCGGTATTTTAAGGGAAAAAAGTACTTTTTTGTAAATTGGTTGATCAAAATTCTCGATCTGTTTGTTTTTTTTTTAAATGCATAGTTTGTAAAATATGTCAAACATTTCAAAAAGTTTCATTATAATGTTTTTCATTGCCTACATTGATTTCTCACCGGTCATCACGTAACGCATTTCGTGCACGATCAATGATTAAAGTACAGAGGTGTAGGATTCCCCCGAAATCAATTAACCATCTCACCGGTGCTCACGTTGTTTCATCACTTTCGGATAAATGTATATATAGGGGGTCGAAGTCGTGATAGGTCAAAATTTCCTCGGTATCATTTTCCGAGCACGATTAAGACGTCGTGAATCGACCTACAACTTGATTAACCGTGCCCAACCTGGCTTCATTGTTTCGTCCAGCAATTATCCAACGATGGCTTTATCAGCGTCATTCGAACAATTAATTGACCCCGGTAGCTTCGGTGATTTATTCGCGTGCAATCAATTGTTGCAATTGTTGCAAAGGGTTTTTTAAAATGAAGAAGAATTGGGCATTTTGATGAGGAAGGGTGTTTTCTTCGATTTATGTGAAAATTCAGTAAATGCTTCTTCGAGGAAGTTCTCAGATGAATCTTCAGTATGTCATTCAATGAAAGGAAATTCTTTGGAAGTACATTTTTTTCTGTAATTTTCAAATAGGTGAATCATGATTCTTTTCTTTTTGCTGGGAAAACATTCCTTTTCTGGTCATTTTCGAATGATGTAGCAGAAATGGTAATTTCTCCACATTATTCGCAAACGACCAGGAAGGGAATGATTTGGAAGCCAAAAATGATGAAATGATGGGCGATTTTAGAACAATAAAATTACTTGACAGTGTAATAAGACATATCATTTATTACAAAGAACTGTCCGAAAAATGTTTGCTCTCTGTAACAGTCAAGTAATGTACTTATTTTCTGCAAAAAGTAACTGGTCTTTTGCAAATATTACAGCAGGAATGGAAATTTCATCATATTATTTGTAAACGCCTAGAAAGTTAATGTTTTTTAAGCAAAAGACAATGGGATGAAAGATCACATTAATCGAAAGTTTGAGATTTTCAAGGAACTGCCTGGAAAAGGTTTATTTTCTGAAACAATCAAGTAATGTATTAATGATGAATTACTCCGAAGAGATACTACACTAATATAATGGATTATATTGGTCAAAAAGATTTTATAAGTATTTTTAAAAATAGTTTCTAATGCTACTTTTCTACAGGGGCGTAGGCAGAAAAAAATTTCGGGAGGGGCTATTCTGCAAAATTCCTTCGAGATGTCATAATTTGTATTCTTTGACGATATGGTACTAGAGAGATGTTTTGAAAGATTTTAGATTTCAGTATTTGAAAGTTATACAATTTTTGGAATCCAGATGTGCACATTTTTCACGTTCGTGAATAATGGAATTCGATTTTTGTGATTTTCAATTATTACCTGGGGTTTCAATATTTTTTACTAATACTTTTAGTACTCATAGCACTTTGAGGATTATCTGGTATCAAGTAATATGGGTTTCTATAGAGCTTTCTGAAATTCGATGCTCTAGTAATCAAACTTCTAAAAAAATGTAAATATTTGAACTGATTTTTAGCCATTTTTGACCACACAGATAAAGGTACATCATGAATTTATATCATTTTCGTATAATATGTTATTATTTATCAAATTTCGTAGTATTTTCTGGTGTTTTTATGTATTTTTAATATTTTTATAGATAGCTCAATAGTTTTTCAGAAATTGATGCTATGGTATTGAAACTTCCAACGATTTTGAGAATTTGAATTGATTTATCAGACGACAGTTTCTTTTCTGAAGGTTTTGAATACATATTCCTTTAGTATTTCTACAATTGAAAGTATGTTTAATTGTAGAAATTGTATAGTTGAATTGGCTGTACTTTCATTGTTTTCTATATGAATTTCTGGAATTATTTCTAACATTTTGTATAATTGTAGTATTATATTAATAATCAAGCTCAAGTTTTATAAATTTCTAAGAAAGTTATATCTATATAACTTTTATGTATTGTGAGATTTCTAGTAAACTAGTAAGTTAGAAAAAAAGTAAACTAGCGAACTAGTAAGCTAGTCAATTATGAAACTAGTAAACAAGTAAACTAGTAAAATACTGAAATTGTATAATAGTAAAATAGTGAGCAAGTGAAAAAGAAAGATAGTAAACTAGCAAACACGTTAATAAGTAATTTAGTTATTTAGTAAATTAGTCAACTTATTTTTCACATTTTTCTAGTATAATATACGAAACCCTGAAGGATTTCTAAGTATTTTTATAGATAACATATATTTTTGTAGATTGCTACAGAGATTTGAAAAACTCGATGCTTTAAAATGGAGATTTCGATCTATTCTCAGCAATTTCAAGAATAAATGATAAAATTGCATTCATATAGATATTTTATGTTTTATATCGTTATCCTTTTTTCGTATTTTTTAAATATTTAAAAGATTTTGTTGCGTTTTCTAGAATTTGTATAGATTTATAGTAACTTCAGAATTTGATGCTCTGAAATCCCAAAATTTATAGATCGTTGAGGCATTTGTCGAGATTTTTCAGGAAAAAATTTTTTTATAGAATTAATTTGTTTTCATTATTCTTTCAGAGTTTGTATGTATCGCAAGATTTTTAAACTTTTATATCGATTTTTTATAGATTCCTAGAATTTGATGATCTAAGATTTGAAGTTCTGTAAATATTTAGCATTTTCGTAGATTTTTATTTTTCTTGATTATTCACTAGGGCGCAATAATTTTCCTGATTCATATTTTCTGCTTTATTCCACATTCTGATAATTTTTTCTTGTTTATTAAATATATACTGCTAACGTTTTCATGCATTTTTTGTGACTTATATTTTTATTGTTTATCGATGTGACTTTTTTCATTTTTACATGAAATATTGATTGATTTTATCAGAATTTCGGGAGGGGTTTGAACCCCCAAAACTCCCCTCTACCTACGCGCCTGCTTTTCTACGATAAAGTAAAGAGTGAAATTGATGAAAGTTCATTTGTTAATCAGAATGAGGAGATGATCATGATGATGATCATAATAAGAATTTTATTATGACTTAGCATGATTTGTGGCGATGTATGATTTTGTGACTTTTGTCATAATTTGTTATATTTTCTGTTATTTCTTATACAGTTTGTCCCAAAGTCGACAGATTATCAGAAAAATATATTTCGATGTCTAATGAAAAAAAACTGTCCCGACTAAAAACTACAATTATATAATATTTTTTCTTTTTCCACATATGTTTTCGTAGAAAGAACCATAAATGCCCTTGATAACTTGATCAGAATTCGTTACCAAAATGGATGTTGATCTGTGTAATGCTCAACCCCAGGTAGTTTATTAAAGAAACTAATGAACCAAGGCCGAAGATCAATATTTTGAAAACTCGCGTGTCCACGCTACTTAAATGACGTTTGTTTAAACAGTCGCTCGTTGTTGACCCTCGAATCGTGGAAATTGTTTATCCCGATACGTCGATTCGAAAGAGAAATGATCGTATCGGTTCGGCTGGCGATTATCCTTCGCCGGTAAATACTGTGATTACTTTCACGATTCGAGGCTAAGAAAAGCGTCATTACAGCGGTCGCATGCGAATCTCGAGATGAAAGCATATGAAAAATTCTGCAGTGGAAACGGCGTGCGCCACGAAAGAGCCAAAGTCACGCGATTTGTTACTCCGAAAATAGCCGAAGAGCCAGGCGTAGCTACCCGAATGAGAATCTATATTGGCCTAGGCCAATCTGTATTGTACCAATGTTGGCATTCCCTTGGCCTTTTCCATGCAGGTCACTCTATATAGTACCAATAAACATCCCACATAGGCAAACCAATATTGATGTTACTATATGGGACCGATAAGCAAAGAATATAGGCAAACCGACATTGATAAACCTATGTTGCACCAAGAAGCTTCCTGCACTGGCATAGCGATACTGGTTTTCTAACACAGGACCAATGAACGGCAGACTTTGGCAAACACATATCGATTTTTTGATGTTGGACCAATGAAAGTCGTACACTGATATTTCCATATTGGTTTCTCGATACTGGATCAAGGGATCGATGTTTGTTGCCTAACCAATATTAGTTTTCCGATGTGTGATCAATAAATAAATCACATTGGCAAAACTATATAGATTTTCCAAGGAAGTACCAGTATCTAATTGTCACTTCGAAATTTCGGGATCCCAATCACCTGCGAACTGAAACATAACCTGAAATTTGATTCTCCCGTATAGTTGCGGGAGCTGTGAGAATTTCAAAAATATGCCATGCTGTGAATATTAGTTAATTCATGATGGACGGCAAACGCGAGGCTGTAAAATTACGTGTTCGCAAACATCGGGAGATTCTACGTGGCCTAAAGAAATTCGATGAAGCTTGACGGAAGGAAAAACATGATGCAACATCAGTTCCAGGTAGGCAGTTCATTAATTTATTGATAAACTGATGAATTTACATATGAGTTGATAAATTCAACAGTCAGAGAAGTAAAATATGCACGAATGAGTTAAATCTGAAGCTAATCCGGGTTAGGAGATCGTGTATCGAGAGCACGTTGAATATCCATATTATTGGGATACAGTTTTTTGTACATTGGTACAACATTGGTTTTCGCATATTGGTCTAACTTCAATGAACCAACATTGTTACTATACGGTATTACTAATGTTGGTACTGTATACAGTATTATATAATGGCACAACGCGATAAAGCTGATGTTTGTACAACAAAGTCTGGCCAGTGTTGCTGTGACACAGTTTGGCCAAGGTTGGTACAACATAATTGATACACTATTGGCACAACATTCCTAAGGCGTTACATTTTCAATATTGGACCAATATCGATAATTTGAATTGGCTGGCCTATGTTGTAAACTGGCCGGCCAATATTGGACCAACCTTCAGGCAACATAGAATCTCACTCGGGTACTGCATTCTTCGATTCCTTCCCACCCCGATAAATTTTGTCTCACAATTACAGAAGAAAGTTTCCTCAAACATGATGATTTCCACTTTTTTCTCCCGTGGAAATCCAGTATTGTCGGGGGCGCTCGTCGAGCGGAAATCAAGGCCAAACACCGGAAATTGTATCAGTAGCGTGAAACGTATTACGTGACGGTTATTTGATACGATTTCGTCTCGTTCGAGAAAACAATTTCGCGGTTGATTGATGAATGAGTTTGCGATTCGCGGGATTTCCCGGTCTTGAAAATCACGCGGTTTTGTTGTTCTAGAAGTTGTGAACTTTGGGAAATTTTTTTTGACATGAAGAGAAATGACCTTCTTCTGAGTGACCAGGAGTTTACCGACTTGACATGTCGTTAATGGTTTGTCTTGTGTCTTTTTTTTGCAGCGGGACTGGGAATTGACGAAGGGTTCGATGCCCTGGGGCAACGCGGTCAGGAGGTGGGCGGAAATGCAGGATGGACAAAGAATACTCCTCACGACGCCCAGTGTCCTTGTTGGATTTCGTGTTGAAGTTTATCGAGCCGAGGGTACCACGCAGTGGTACACCGCCGTCATCGTCGGCTACAACGAGGCAACCAAGGTCATCGTCAAAGTTATTTAAAATATTTTGTTCTGAAGTCAAAAAAATTCGAATCGTATTTCGATTAAAACGAGAAAAATAGGAAAAGATATTCTCCATTCGGGATTTAATCATTAAATGGTTAGATTTCCGCATATCGACAGTTCGCTTGTTTTTTTTTTTTCACAAAAATCCAGATTTTGTGAAATTTACCAGTATAAGCAACGTGGAATCACGTTTTGACAAGTAGCACAAGGTATGGGAAGAATACAAACAAACAGGGAACCCGACGAATGGATATAAGTAAGGTAAATAAGGTTGTTTACATCCGTAAAAATTAATCATATTTACGAACTTTGGTGCTAAATTTCGGAACAACCACGAGTTTACCATTAATTCGGCCTAGACCTATCGATTCGTAATTTTATTTCGCAAAAAATGACATATTACACTTGAAAATATGATGATTTTTAAGGATTTTACGATGTGTATACCTATGCGGAAATTGCACCCATTAAATTAATATCTTACTGAAATTTAGGACAGTAAAAAAAAATTTCCATAATTTTTTATCCCACATTATATCGCGTTTTCAACACTGAGAAAAAAATATAGTAATTATTCCAATACTGTATAGTAAACGGGAATCACTCTGGCATATTGTACTTTTTGCTAGATAATATATCAATTTTTGAAACAACATATTGTAAATATTGTCAAATGATATTGTAGTTATAGATGTATTTTGTTGTAAAAACTCCTATACATCTTCCGTTTTCTATTATATTTTTTGTACTTTTGCAATACTTTCTAGGTTTTTAGTACATCATATTGTAATATTATACAGTTTTCGAAAAAGCTGGATAAAAGTAATGTAGTTCATTTTTTTCGCCATGTAAGGTAAAAATTATAGTTTGTATAGTGAAATTTGCATATTAAGATTTTGAAGTTTCCGAAATTATACAGTAAAAACTGGCATACATATTGTAATTTGTACATTAATAGCGGTTTTACTTTATAATATTGTGAAAAGTAAAATACATATTGCAGATTTCACAATATTATTGTAAAAACTACAATGATATTGTAAAAATTGCAAGAAAAATTAGCTGAAAGTATAAAATTTTTTTCTTAGTGCTACTGAAAATTTCAACGTAAAATTTCTTGAAAAAATCAGCTTTGGAATAAACAGTTTCCTGCAAACAATAATTTTTACATTCATGATCTTCTACAATCTCTTTAATTCTTTCTACAATTCTTGAAAAAAAAGTTTTGTCAACTTGGTGAAATTTATACAAATAGTTGCAAAACCCAACCATAAAGTACAAATTATAAAAAAAAACCCGAAATCACTCAAAAAACTTATTTTAACATGAACGATTTCCAATGAAAAATGAATTTAAATACGTCGTATTTTCTGTTCATTAATGTCCGAAAAACGAATTGGGAATTGAATCGGTCAATTCGGACAATGAGTATCAAAACTCTTCTGTTCAACCAACGTTTCGTTCTTTATTCAGAAAATCATCAGGGTTCAATAGTACAATCTACAAAATTTAACAATAATTCATAACGCTGATCCGACAAATAATCCCATAACAAAACAAATCAAAAAACACTCCCAGTCACTCACCTACAAGAAGGTCAATTCAAGCTAATTAACAATAAAACCGATGACAAATAGTTAGTGTGAGAAACATCGTCACGGAAAACTTGTTACCTTGCCTTTTAAGACAATATAGAGATATATTTTTTATAAAGGGTGATAAAGGTAATGTGACAGTTGCTGTAAATAGAATGGAATATATTGATAATATTTAATTGTTGTTGAATAATGATGACACATATACCAGAATAAAGAATAATCCTTTGAACTCGTTATTGAATTCTTTGCGAAATATTACGAAGAGATTATTAGATAAGAACTTTATTGATATGTCAGAATATAAAGGGATTTATCAGACATTTGGGAATTCGTCTCGGTGTTATGGATTACCGAAAATACATAAAGTTGGTTGTCCGTATCCTATTATTGTTTCTTTAATTAGGTTTTTCTCTTTACAAGATGGAAAAATGGTTATGTAGAATTATATCAGAGAGTATTAAACCTTTAAATTTCAACATGAAGAATAGTTTGGGTTTTGTTGAGAGGATTAAGAACATTAAGGTGCCTAGGGATTACATGATGGTTTCATTCGATGTCGTGTCATTATTTCCAGTGTTCCCAGATCGATTATTTTGATAGTATTGAAAAAGAGATTTCATAAGATTAGAAGTTCAAGTAGAGGTTCGGAAAATTTAACATCGGAAGAATTTGAGAAACTTATTAATTTCTTTTTGAATTCGACATATTTTACATTTAATGATAAATATTATAAACAGATTAAAGGTACTCCTATCGGGTCACCTGTTTCGCCCATTTTTGCTGATCTAGTACTAAGAGAATTAGAAGATTTTGTTTCTTCTTCCCCACTGAAAATTTATAAATATTTTAGATATGTGGATGATTGTTTCTTGATTATACATAAGGACTTTATTTCTGCAATTTTGGATAGATTGAATGAATTTCATGCTGTTGAATTTTTTAGATGTTACCATTGTGAGAAAATTAGATGACAGTTCAATTACTAATTGGTTTTCTAAACCCAGTAATTTTGATGAAGTTTTAAATTTTTGCTCTTCAAATCCGATTTATCAGAAAATTGCTATGGTTTATAATTTAATCGATGGGGCTTTTCTTATTTCGGACCCTTCCTTTCACCAGATTAATGTAGAAAAAGTGAGGTGTATTTTAATTGAGAATTCATACCCTAGAGACTTTATTGATAAATATACGGAGAGAAGATTAAGAAGAATAGAGAATGAAGAGAAGAATAACAATAAATGCATTGATTCGAGATTGTCGAGTGGAGATTCATGTAATTCTAGAATAGTTTTACCATACTATAGAGGTGTCATTAATAAACTTCCGAACAAATTGAATAATGTAGTGTTATGAGGGAAGGATAAGATTAAGAAACATGAAAGAACGGGAATTGTTTATGGTATCGAGTGTGTTAACTGTGATTCAATATATATAGGTCAGACTTAAAACTAGAATAAATAAACATATTGAATCAATCGGGAGAGGAGAAGATAAAGTCATTCCTAATCATGTTAGAGAAACATTTCCAGGTCACGAATTTGATTTTGATAATACTGGGATTTTTGATTCAGAGATAGATTTCGGACGTAGAACGATAAGTGAGATGCTACATATTAGGGATAACAAGTTTTGTTTGAATATAAAGAGTGACACTGGGAATCTTGATGTATGTGATGGAGGATTATTTGTTTAATTAAAAATGAGATTTCGAGCATTATTGAAGTTTTGATAGCTGGTGAGATGTTTGTACGTTTCGGTTTTGGGTAGTTGAACTCATATATTGGTTTGAAATGCGGTATTTAATGTTTTCTATTATGATTTTATCTTTTTTGATCGAGGTTGGTTGAAATTGTCGGAGAGTCGTCAGTGTTTTCCCGCTTTTGGGCGAGGAAACAAGTTTTCCGTGACGATGTTTCTCACAGTGACTATTTGTTATCAGTTTTATTGTTAATTAGCTTGAATTGACCTTCTTGTAGGCGAGTGACTGGGAGTGTTTTTTCATTTGTTTTGTTATGGAATTATTTGTTAGATCAGCGTTATGAATTATTGTTAATTTTCGTAGATTGTACTATTGAACCCTGACGATGTTCTGAATAAAGAACGAAACGTTGGTTGAACAGAAGAGTTTTGATACTCATTGTCCGAATTGGCCGATTCAATTCCCAATTCGTTTTTCGGATATTGATAAACGATTTCCATTAAACAAAAAAAGTGAACACACATGATCTTTTGAGTACAATGGTGGAAAAACAAGAAAAAAATTGAGTATACAATGAAAAAATTACTGTAATATAACAAATTCAAAATTTATGTAAAAATTTGACGATAATATTATCTTCTTCGTTTTTTCTTTTTATACAGTAACTCATTTTACAAAAAAATTAGAAAAAAAACAATGTTTTATATTATTTTACGCAAAAAAGACACTTTGAGACTTCGGCTCGTTTTTATATATTTGAAAGTGATTAAATGTTTATATAATGGTCTAGTCGTAATTTTGCAACAGTTCGACATTATATAAATTTTACTGTTCTATCTCGTTCTTCATTACCATTCTAAAGAACACTGTGAAAAAATATAGTAACTATTACAATACTGTTTAGTAAACGGGAATCACTCTGACATATTGTACTTTTTGCTAGATAATGTATCAATTTTTGAAATAACATATTGGAAATATCGTCAAATGATATTGTAATTATAGACATATTTTGTTGTGAAAACTCTACATCTTCCGTTTTTTACTATACTTCTTGTACTTTTTGCAATATCATATAATTGCTATTCATCCAGATTTTTGAAAATTCCATACAGTTTTTTCAGTAAACGAATCTGTGTAGGTTCTTTTTGCATCATTTTTAGTGTACTTTCTAGGTTTCAAGTGCATTATAGTGTAATATGATACCGTATTCAAAAAAGTTGGGAAAAAACAATGCATTTTTTCCAACTTTTTAGAGAAAAAAAAACCCGGTCGCCACCTGTTCCAAGTTAGCCGACCTAAGGAAACGTGGAAAAAACGTATGGTAAATATTACAATTTGTATAGTAAAATTTTCATTTTCAGATTTTAATTTTTCCGTAATTACATAGCAAAAAAAGGCATGCATATTGTCATTTGTACAATATAGCGGTTTTACTATACACTGTTGTGATGAGTAAAATAAATATTGCAGTTTTTACAATATATATGGCAGAAATACAAGATTTTTTTCTCAGTGAAGGACTCACCCGGAAACAAACTTCCTCTCCCTAAAACGTCCAGAGCAATTCCAGCTCTTCTTCATTTTTTCCCTCAAGTATCGCATGTTCCCAATGGCTGGGGGGCAAAAGTGGGACGAGAGTGATTCTCGCGTTTTCTCGTTGCGAGCTAGTCGCTCGTTATTTATCTCGAAACAGGGCGTGAAGCCCAGTTACAGAGGAGACGCTCAGAAAATCGTCGAGAGGGGGGGTTACGTGAAAAAGGAGTGAAATAAAAAGATACCGAGAGGATAAAAGAGTCGAGGGAATCCGCGGCCTTTGCGGCCAAGTCTCGGTCTTTCATTTTGTACATTTTGGCCAAAACCTACGTCTACTTCTGAGCCCTTCGTTTCTTCGCCCTTAAAATATAAGCGACGCGTTTTCTCTTTTTTGCCCTCGAGCGGCCGCCACTTTTTGTTTCCATATTTTTCAAGGCCCGCTCTGGCGCAGAGCTTGTCCAAGGTGCAAATAACTCTTGTGGTCAACGTGTTTAGCACTTGAAATTGATGCTAAATATGTTTGAATGCGGGTTAATGGCATCTTAGGTCATCTTTTAAAATTTGTTTTCGAAAAAGCAAGTTCTATTAAATGTGCTCGTGTTTGTTGAACTATGCATTTCATCGTCTAGTAATATTTTTCTGATTAGTTTGTGTTTTTTCAAGATGCGTTAAAATTCTTAAAACAACACCTGGCTTGGCTACGGTCTTGAACCCAAAGAAAAAGCAAAAATTCGCATTATCTCCATCACAAATAGCCAGCTCGAGCGAATGTTAATGAAGAAACAAAATGCGGTGACGTAATTCAATTTGAATGACTGCTCGTAAAAAAAACAAACGATGCGTTGAGAGTTGACGTAAGGCAATCAAGTGATGGAGTTAACGAGCGTCGCGAAGAAAGTCACGTGTCGTTATTATTTCCGCGGGAGACATTGACGTCATGGCCTGGTCGTTGACATGGCTTTCGTGAAAATTGGCTAAGTTTTCGCGTTACGATGAAAGACCCGGCGCGTAATTTACGATACATGAATAAATTACGCGACGACGTCTTTTGCGAGGCTTCCGCGCTCGTGAATCGCTTTCAGTAATGCGACAAATTAATGCGGATTTCGCGTAATACGCGGTTTCGAATTCAACCAAACAAGCGTTACGTGAAACTTTGCTTTTGATGAAAAATGGAATCATTTTTTGGTGGTTGTGATTGTTTCATTCAGGTTTGAAGTAGATTTGTGTGGGGTTGAATCAAAATTCTGAAAAGTTTTTTGAGAAACTCGGTAATTTAAGAACAAATTTTTTTCTGCATTTACACAACTGTTTTATCGGATGGATAGATTCTCGTAGATTTCAAAAGTATTCGTTCCATGTGTTAATAGAAAGTGAAAGTCAAAAAATGATCAATAAACTTTTTTTTACAGTATCCGAAATCTCATTTTATTAAGTTAGAAGATCAGTGAATTTTATTGCAAACTCGAACTCACATTGCATATTTTGTAAAAAAAATATGCAATTATCAAACTTCGAAAAATATGTGTTCTTTATATGAATTGTAATTTTTTTCCATGAGATTCTCTGAGATAATTCCTATAAAAATTATCAAATGCATAATTTTCTAGAATGAATTTTCAGTCACCTTTAGTTATGGTTAAAAAAATTGTGAAATATTGAATTTCGAAAAATGAAAACGAATCCATACATGCAATGACAATGTAAAAATACCCACGTTATAAATAAATTTCCATATTCCGACTTCTTAATTAACATAATGAAGCATAATTACACAATTTTATGAGAGAGGAATGAAAATAACTTTTCATTTTTTTTCTTCACATATCCAAGCAAGATTCAATTGACTCTTCATTTTTCATCAAAATAAATAAACGTACAAATGCCAATTTATTTTCGTTTTTGAAATCTATCACCTGAGAAATTAAGGATGTTTCTTAAATTTGATGAATCAACGAATCAATACCCTGAACAAATGTTTATCTCATTTATCTCATATTTACATGGAATGATCAACAATTTCTTACAACGTTGTGGTTTTCAAAAAATGTATATGTTCACAATGGAAAAGTGTACACTGTAAAAAAATGTTATCAAATTTTATAAACTTTGTAAGTTGTTTTTGATATTTATGAACTGAGAAAAATAAACATGTCGATCAGAAATTGTTGATGATCCCTACTTTAATTTAGCAAAAATTATATTCAAATCTCGAATCAATATTATAAATCTTCAACATCATATGATCATGTTTGGTTAATCAAAGAATATAATAAATACAATGCATTTTTTATGAATATTCCAGAATATTCATGAAAGACATGCAACAATTATTATTAATTTTCAGCAACATGTTTGATAAACATCGTTTATTTATAAAACTTCTAAGAGTACTCAAATAAATAGAGAAATTTCTAAAAGTGTACAGATGTACATCGATGTTATAAAACGAGTAAAAATATGAAGATTTATTTGTAGAAACAATTTTTTTTTTTTTTTTTGATTTCAGGATCTAACTGTAACTGATGACACAGTTCTTGAAGGCCACAATGAAGATCCAAGTTTGGTGCAGATGCGATTAATCGGCGATGGAAGTAAGTTTTATTGAATAGAGATTACAATTATTTATTCATGATTATTTGCATGTCTTACGGATTAGACAAATAAATTCTTGACATTTTTTATATGTACAAGCAGAATACTGCAGAAAGATTGAGTTGGATGTGTACATACATCAAAATGAAGAAGAATGATTAAAAAGTATTTACAACATGAACTCGGCATTTGGAATAAGAAAATCATAAAAAATCTTTGACAACTATAAATTTTCGATCATTTATTCCATTATCTTGTTAGCGATTTGATTTCAAGGTGTCTATCTAAATTTTGTCGCGGAAACAAAAAATTTGAGAGAAGATATATTTCTACCTCCACATTTTGAAATTTCAGTCAAAAAATATTGGTTACAGGGTTTTTTACACCTTGACTACAGAAAACCATTTATGATAACAGATTGAAGTAATCAAGGTATGAAAAATCTGAATCGATAGTTTTTGACTATTTCACAGTAATCCCGATAAGTAGGGATGAATATACATCTACTTTCAAATTTTCATGGTTCTAACTATTGTTTTGTTGAAATATAAAAAAAAAAAATTGAACAGTCTAACCTTTTTTATCTCAAACTACAATTCTTATCGACAAAAACAGTACATATATGTATCGTCGTGATGTAAATAAGTATATCTTTCAAACGATATATATTCCATGTTTAAAAATTGATCGTTCTTGATGTTTTTGCACACGGAGAAATTTCCGTTTATGCCTGAAACGAAAAAAATTTTCAAGCCATCTCCTTTCAAAATGAAACTCTAACCCGTTCATTTCAAAACGGTCGATGTTTAAAAGTAAAAGGGTTGGTAGACAATGAAAGAGAATTCCTTATACTTTGAAACGGAAAGTTTTGAGACATAATCCCTTTCAACTGTACGCGGGAGTTTTTTGAGTGTAGAGCAAGGGCGTAGGCAGAAAAAATTTTCGGGAGGGGTTTCTCTGAAAAATATTTTTAATTCGACATTTCATAACTTTTATTCTTTGACAATATGGTTACAAGAGAGCGATTTTGAAATATTTTACATTTCGGAATTTAAAAGTTTTACAATTTTTGGAATCCAGAGTTGCACATTTTTTATGTTCGTAAGTAATGAAATTCGATTTTTGTGATTTTTAAATAGTAACTGAGGTGTACATTTTTTTTACCAATACTTTTTGTATTAATACCACTTTAAGGATTATCTGATATTAATTAATATGGTTTTCTTTAAAGCTTTCTGAAATTCGATGCTCTAGGAATCAAACTTCTAAAAAATTTATATATTTGAATCGCTTTTTGAGTAAATTATAACCACACAGATAAAAGGTACATTATGAATTTAAATTATCTTCGTATGGTATATTATTAATCAAATATTGTAGTATATTCTGGTATTTTGATATATTTCTAACATTTCCATGGATCGCTCAATAGATTTTTAGATATTGATGCTAGAGTATTGAAACTTTCAACGATTTTGAGAATTTAAATTGATTCTTCAAACGACAGTTTCTTTTATAAAGATTTTTGATACTTTTATTCCATATTTTTTTAGTATTTTTACAATTAAAAGTATGTTAAATTATATGAATTGTGTAAAATGAATTGGGTGTATTTTTGTTGTTTTCTGTATGAATTTCTAGAAAAATTTCTAAAATAATATATAATTTTAATATTAAAATGATCAATATGCTCCAGGACGGAAAGTTTTGCAAATGTCTAAGAAAATTATTTTCTCATAATTTTCATGTATTAAAAGATTTCTAATAAACTAGTAAGCTAGTAAACTAGTAATCAAGTAAGCTAGTAAACTGGTAAGCTAGTGAACTAGTAAACTACTGAGGTACTAAACTAGTGAGCTAGTAAACTTCTAAACGAGTAAATTATGAAGCTAGTAAACTTGTATACTTATTTATAACGTTTTTCTAGTGTAATATACGAAACCCTGGATGATTTCTAAGTATTTTTATAGATTACTCATATTTTTGTAGATTGCTACAGAGATGTAAAAAGCTCGATGCTGTAAAACACGTATTTCGATCTATTATCAGTTTTTTCAAGAATTATTGATGAAATCACATCCATACAGATGTTTATTGTTTCATATGGTTATTCTTTTTTCGTATTTTTGAAATATTTAAAAAATTTGTTGCATTTTCTAAAGATTTTATGGATTCATAGTATATTTCGAATTTGTGCTCTAGAACCACAAAATTTATAGACCGTAGAGGCATCCCTCGAGATTTTTGAGAAAATGGGTTTTCCATAGAATTCAATTAATTTCATTATCCTAGTAGAGTTTGTATGAATCAAAAGATTTTTAATACTCTCACACGGATTTTGTATAGATTTCTAGAATTTGATGACCTAAGGCTCAAAGTTTTATAAATTTTTAGCATTTTCGTGGATTTTTATTCTTCTCGATTATTCACTGGGTTGCAATGATTTTTCTAATACATATCCCCTACATAATCCTACGTTTTGATCATTTTTACTTTTTTAGTAAACATACACTGCTAACGTTTACATACATTTATTTGTGACTTATATTTTTATTGTTTATCGATGTAACTTTCTTCATTTTTACACGAAACATATATTGATTTTATCTGAATTTCGGGAGGGGTTTGAACCCTCAAAACCCCCTCTGCCTATGCGCCTGGTGTAGAGTATGCGTTTTTGAAATTTAACAGTCATGTCCTTATCTCCTCTACTTAGTGGCAAAATTGCTATACGGAAATCGTGAGTCGAAGTAACACTTTCCTTGTGACTGCGAGGCAGAGATTATGGTAACAAGAGCTAATCTCGGGTTGCCGGTCGTGTTTGTTACAGTCGTGGAGAGCATTATGAGAGGTGAGGTCGTCGGCATGACGCCCAGGAGGTCGAGGTCGTCGACTGCTCTGACGCACACTCTGGTCATGGTGAGTGATAATCGGATAAGCACG
The DNA here is from genome assembly GCA_028476575.1 of Platygaster robiniae. Lineage (NCBI taxonomy): Eukaryota > Metazoa > Arthropoda > Insecta > Hymenoptera > Platygastridae > Platygaster > Platygaster robiniae. Next base: position 3,925,688 of record CM052022.1, read on the forward strand.
CGTTCCGCGATAATGCCGGCCACGAAAGGTCGTTATTGCTATCAAGCCCAGTTCCCCGCTCTCACCAACAATTCCAAGATGGAAACTTCCTCGGGGTACTCTGACCCAGAAACTCGCCGATTCACCGAGAAACGCGCGCTGGCATTGAATTCCGCGCGCTCCTTTTATTTTATCGTCCCGCATCCAACCACGCTCGCAAATACCCGCTTCTCTAACCTCACTCCTTTTTCCCAGTGCAGGCTATAAAAAAAAGGACAAGGTTATTTCCACTTCTTTCGAGACCAGCTTTTTTCTGGTACGAGAATAATTTTCGTACAGAGAATTCAGAGATGATATGGCGTATAGTAACGTGAAGTTCATGCTTTTGGTTTCTATCCAAACTCTCATCAGTAACTGCATAAAAGATGTATTAAAAATTCAGAACGATGATGAGATAGCATGAATGTTATGAACAGACTTTTATGAATGATGGTAATTTTTGAAATGGAAATAATTTTTTATTGTTCAATACGAATCATAATAGTTGAATTTAAAAACATTGTCATTCGTTTTCTGTTTAGTAGAGAACACATAAATTCATTTGAAGTTTTTAATATTCAAATATTTCAACTTCTCAATCATAATTTTTTGTTAAAAACATAAAAATGCACGACATAAATATGATCACGAATGAGAACATCTATTCCCGAGAGTGTTACGTAAATATTAGGTATTCGAAGTGTGTACGAAATTGTCCGCGATGACGAATTTCGTAACCTGCCACAGAATCGATCGCTACGTGAGTGGAATCAAATTTTGAGTTCGTTGTTTGTTACTCGCCACAGTGACGAATTTTTATTCAAAAAGTATGCGAGGGTGAAAAGATGAAAGAATTTTACTTCGTCTTTATTTTGTGAATGATTATAAAAAACATGAAGAAAATTGATTTCTTTCTTTGAAATTTTCACTGTACAAACTTTATGGTAAGAAAAATCTAGGTCGAATTTCTTTATGTCAGGATTTATACGTTCTGAGAAAAATGAACATCGTGATTCATCTATTAGATCGATGACTTTTTTAATTTATCAATATAACTGTAATTCTTAGAATATCCAAAAATATTTATGGTGTTCTTAAATTTTTGGGTATAGGATTATACTTTTTGAATCTTCGTCGTTTTCAATCTGAAATTCTTGATCGAAAATATAAAAATTTTTATATTTTTGGTTTATTCAATACTGCAAACGTGCATTTTTGTTATTTTAAACGTTTCCAACAAGAGATTCGAAAAATCTAATGCACTAGCCCAATTATTATTCATTACCTCAATATTCTTATTTAAAATATTACAAATTCATGAATGAAAATAATTTAAATAATAATGTAATAATATATTGTATGAAAATACAAATAATGGATAGTATATATTACAATAATTATAAGCCTTATATACTTATCATGATAGTTATTTTTATCTATATCATTTTATTTCCAACCCTAACATTTATAACATTTTTTTCGTATGTTTCAATGTGTTCACTTTTTGGATTCTCATATCTAATATTTTGATTATATCTAATACAGATTTTTGAGTAAAAATTTCTAACAGATTCAAATTAAAGGAGTAGGTAACTTTTTTCTGTTCCTAATTACAACAATATTTCATTGAACAATAAATTCTACTACAATTATAATTGCAGAATTTCGTCCCCGAAATTCTAATATTTTAAAAGTCAGCATTGATTTCTAAATTGAACTCCCTCAGTTTTCTGATTCATGATCAAAATCATACAAATTTTAGAGCATCAATAATCAGTTTATTGCAATAGAAATTTTTCCTTTATCTAAACTTGTAACTTCCAAGAATTTTTACTTATTTTGTATTCAAATCTGTAGTTTTTCGAAGACTTTTATGCAAATATGTTCGAAATTGAACAAATCCAAAATAATTATTTCCTAATGAGCAAGTTAAAAATTTGGCATTAATAGTAATTTTATCTCCAACTTGAAGGATCCACAGGTTTATTTTTTAATACTTATTTCCTTATCAAATTGAAGTACTTCTTAAGTTAAATTATTCTAGTGTAGTATTATTAGTATAAATTAATTAATTTGTTTTGTTATATATTGATGATTAAGTCTTTCATTTATTATTTTATTCATTTATGTGATGAAGATTTCACTTATTTATCATAATTTTCATTTACTTGCATTATAAATTTTTTTTCATCATACTTGCTGAAATTTGAAGCTATATTTAAGTACAAAATCTTTAACTTGAAGGACCCACAGCCTTTTTTCATATTTTTAATTAAATAAATCATCTAGTAAATTTATTGTTCCAATTCACTAGTTACTAATTCACAAAACCAAAGTAGAACCAATCTCTTGAAATCCATTTGTTTAGAATTTCAAGTATAAGAATTTTAACAATTGAAATCATAAACTTTAGAATTGTCATATTTTGATCTATCCAGTTTCACCATTCAAAAAACGTATAAAAATTTCATCTATGTCAAACCACGAATTGGTAACATCTGAAAAATTCATACACAGAAAAAAATTACATATTTCTACTGAAAAAAAGGCATCTGAGGGTATCGTAAAACTTGGCAGAACCGAGCAAAAAACAGGACGAATCCCACTAAAACTGGACGAGTTGTAACTCTCGGGGTTTAGAGACAAAACTTTTGCTTGAAAGTTGTTGGGGCTTGTTGACGCTCCCAAGTAACTTTGAAAAAGTAATGGACGTTCGGGGACAAGGCCGCAAGCGAAAGCTTCCCTTTAACGTGCCAATCAATAAATTTGTGCGCGACTCGTATTTTTGCTCGCTTGTCCACGCCAGCCGTGGGAAAAAATAGAAAAATTCGAGAAGAGTTGTTTTCGCGTGCAAACCGCGATTGTTTTCTGTATAAAAAAACTGCTGCCAAGTGTTTTTATGATTTTTAAGCTTGTCAGGCCAAACTTTCGTGATATCGTTGAATTTTAAAGGTCAGCATATATTATTGAATTTTTATTTATGTTGATATTTTATTGAGAAATAATGCATCAGAGTGGTATACAAATTTCAGTTCTTTTGCAAAGTCGTTTCTTGTTCTACAATAAGTTGAACTTCACTTTTAATCGTCAGATCTTGTCAAATAACTATTCTTAAAAGAACAAAGATAATATTAGACATTTGGCAAAAAGTCACTCGGTGTTAACTGAACATACAATTAAGAATGGCCATGATTTCGACTGGGATAACGCTAGGATATTGGATAGAGAGGTGAATTATAGAAATAAATCTGTTTCTTAGATGATTCATATAAAGAGAACTGGGGACACTCTGAATAAACAGGAGGACATAAAATTCCTCAGCACGATTTATAATGGTTTTATCGGTTAAATTTTTTAATACTCTTTATCATTTAATTTTCATGATTATATTCATTATTATATTATATTGTTCATTATTATTAATGTGGAGTATATTTATCACGACCATGGATCTTCCGATTTATACTGTACTTGCTGTTCCAATATTATAAATTTACTGATACCAGATTCTCTGTTGTATTGATTAAGTTTTAATTGTTTGAATTTTAAGAGATTGTTTGTCGTATTATACAGTTCCTGATGAGGGCTGAAATAAATGGCCGAAAGCTTTAGGTAGTTGCTGAAATCGTGTTTTGTTAATAAAACCCAAAATCATTACATTGGCTCCGAAGAATCGTTTTTTCTGGAATTGTTGAATGAGAAAATGAAAAACAAAAACGTGCATCTATATTATTAAAAAACATTCTGATTCACTTCTAAAATACGTCAGGCATTACTCACACTTATCTGAATTTCACAATGTTTCTCCACCAGAACCATCGCTTTAAAAACCCTGTCAATAAAATCAATAGTTCATCAAAATACTGAAAAGGTCGGAATCAGTTTTCCTTTTGTGTACACTTCCATGAAAAAACTGTGTGTCGGGTCCGTGAAATAATTCGGTTGGAAAAAAGCTCTCTGAAAAGCTTCGGAAAACTTGGGTTGATGAAAATTTCGATTCTTTTTTAACGCAATTACGCTCGCGGCGCTCGGAGCGGAAAAATATTCCGCTGGATCTTGGAAATTGGCGAGCGGGGGATCAATCAATGACCCGGAATACCCGTTGTAGCCGAGTCATATTTATGCGGCGCGATAAAACATCGCGTTATCTCGCGTTATCAATACATATTCGCGGTGTGCAGACGTCGGGCAGCGCAAACCGTCGGCTTGGTCTGTTTATCGGTCCGTCTAAATGTCCGCTCGCATTCACGTGTCTCTCTTCACTTTGAAATCATGTTGAGCCATTGCGATCCGGACGTCATTGCATATGTATGAATTTGATCCGAGCTACCAATGCTACCAATGCTACCATACGTGTGTCTGGGCGTTTTGTGTCCGCGTTATTTCGACGGATAAACACTGTCGCATCGTCCCGCAAGCTCTCGAGTTTCCAAGTTTGCGTTGGCTCGCGTGAACTTACTTCCGAAGGGATTAAACTCGCGAGTTTTCGGGAACTCGGGGAAACAACTTCTCTATAAAAGTCAGGCGGAATCGGGATAGTTGCGGGAGTGGATTAGGTAAGAGAAAATTGGAGAAATAGGAGATTTGTGAGTTGGGTGTTTTTTTTTCAAGTTTGCAATCGTCTTGGATGAAAAAAAAGAACTGTTTTTTAGTGGCAAGAGTGTCTATGATATGTTCTGCCACAGTTTCCTGAGTATACTCAATATTTTTTAAATGTTTTTAATACTTCTACAAAGTTTTACTTTTTTTGGCAAGTTTTTGCTTGAGGTAGAGTCATGTTTTTTGATAGATATTGGAACCTACAGGATACTTTGGAGACCCTAGTCTCGAATGAGGAGAGTTTTTTCTCAAACGATGGCATAATCGATCTCCTAAAGAGTGACTACAGTCTTCTGGAGACTTATATATTTAAAAGAGATACTTTCCTTCATTTTGATAAAATGAAGACGAATAAATGTAGCAGACTTTTAAAATTTGACGAAGGTTAGAAACTGAGAAATGAATTGGATATGCAATTGAAAATATACATTTATTGTACATTTTCGCCGAATCGATAAGAAACGTTAAGTACAAAATATTTCAATATTATTAACGGTGGAAAAAACTTGAATTTTATTTAGATTCACAATATGTTTACTGCTGGCAAAATCCAAGTTTTCCAACTTGAATTTGAATACAATTAACATTTTTCTAAAATTTGGTAAAATTCACATATTCTGTAACAACCATTTCTTATAAATTTTACAGAAACGAATATGACAACGCATATCCAAATAAGTTCTTATTTCCTGACATTTGTAAAATTTTATGTGTCTACTTCACTTTTCCTACTTTCTTTCATGAAAGTTAGTAAAATTACGACTTTACGGCGTTTGCAATTTACTGTTCCTCAATTTGATCAAAGGAAGATAAGGCCTTTTTTCATTTCCGTATCTGGATCATAAATTGAACAAAATCTTGCACTCATTAGGGCGACTCGTTTTTTTAATACGTTGTATGCGTTACCATCGGCTAAAGTAGATTTATTCAATGATAATTTCAATAAATTTCTTAAGTTTGTTAGTGATCATACGGATTGTTTGGTTTGAGAGGTAAAATAGGATTTGGAACTGTTATGTAATTCAACGTTTATTGTTCGAGCGTCACCGAGATTATTGTAAGCATAGTATCGTAGTAACTCTTTTATTGGTCGAAAGACTGTTGGGTTTCTATTTAGACAAAAGAAAAAAAAAAGGATCCTATTTGGAGATGCTATTCCCCAAAAAACTGTAATGAATCTTTGAGAGATTGTTAATGGCATCATTTCGCAAATAAATCTCCTCATTCGAGACTAGCATCTCCTGAAGTATCCAGAAAACTCAAGTATCCACAAACGAGATCCTACTTGAAACAAAAATCTCTCGAAGATAAAAAAATGAAAAATACTGATAGAAACTTAAAAAGACTATTAAAAACAGTTTTTGAGACGCGGAATCACTATTGGGTATACACTAAAAAACCAATTTGGTTGACTCCAACCAACGTGTGGTCGATATGTGACCAAACAAATATTTGGTTAGCTCAAATAAAATTTCGGTTCGAGCAAACAAGTTTTATTGGGTTATAATATATTTTTGGTACCAACAAACACATTCTATTTACCAGTCATTAATATTTGTTTGACTGAAACATAATTTTTACAAGTCTAATAAAATTTGTTTGCCCATACCAAACATTTATTTGAGTCAACATAATTTTTTTTTGGTCATATATCGACCAAACACTGAGGAAAAAATATAGTAATTATTAAAATACTGTATTGTAAACGGGAATCACTCTGACATATTGTACTTTTTGCTAGATGATGTATAAATTTTGAAAATAACGTATTGTAAAGACATATTGTCAAGTGATATTGTAATTATAGATATATTTTGTTGTAAAAACTCCTATATATCTTCTGTTTTCTACTATAATTCTTGTATTTTTTGCAATATTATATTGTAATTGCTATTCACCATATTTTTGAAAATTCCATACAGTTTTTTCAGTAAACAGATCTGTATAGGTTCTTTTTGCAATATTTTTGTGTACTTTCTAGGTTTCAAGAGCATCATATTGTAATATGATACAGTATTCGAAAAAGTTGGAAAAAAATAATGCATTTTTTTTTGTTCGCCACGCCACTGAGTCAACAGGGGCTCCTCCTGAGGGGGGGGGGGGCATTAGAAAGTAAAAAAAGGATCGTAAACTTAAGTCCTTTTATCTGTCTTTATCACAAAAAATGTGTTTTACACGTGACAGTCAGCTTTGCTGGTCTATTTTAATGAATGTGTAAATAAATTGCGGGCGAGAGAAAAAAAACCCGGTCGCCACCTGTTCCCAGTTGTCCGACCTTAGGAAACGTGGAAAAAATGTATGGTGAAAATCACAATGTGTATAGTAAAATTTTCATTTTCAGATCTTAATTATTCCGAAATTATGTAGCAAAAAGTGGCATACATATTGTGATTTGTACAACATAGTGGTTTTACTACACACTTTTGTAATAAGTAAAATAAATATTGCAGTTTTCACAATAATTTTGTAAAAAATAAAATAATATGGTGAAAACTGCGATATTATTGTAAAAAATACAATATTATTGTACTTTTTACAATATCAACAATTCTAGAAAAAATGATTCTTCGGAGCCGATAAAATAATTTTGCGTTTTATTAACAAAACACTATTTCAGCAACCACTTCAAGCTTTCGACTATTTATTTCAGCCCTCATTAGGAACTATACAATACGACAAACAATCTTTTATTATACAAACAACTCAAACTCTATCAATACAATATCTCCTACTCACAGAGATGAAATTTCATCATACTCTTTATTATTTCATTTCCAGTTTATAGTCTGTTTGGAATTCATATTCATTGTCGCGTAGCAGGTCGACGAGGAAGTGTCTAAAATTGTTTATTATTATTAATGTGGAGTATATTTATCACGACGAAGGATCTTCCGATTTATACTGTACTTGCTGTTCCAATATTATAAATGTACTGGCTTGGCTTCAATCGAGCAAAATTTTTTTGTTCAACGTATTTATTGTGTACTGGACGATTGTGCAAATTTACACAAATTTCATCGCTATGATCCTACATTCAACAAAAAAGAAAAACTTCTAAATTGTAAAATTTGTACTGAGAATTAATTCGCTATATCACCCTGTGTACAAATTTCGTGGCATTTTGTACAATCGTCCGGTGCACAATAGTACGTTGCACAAAAAAATTTTGCTCAATTGAAGCCAAGCCAATTTACTGATACCGGATTCTCTGTGAGTAGGAGACATTGTATTGATTAGGTTTTGATTGTTTGAATGTTCAAAGATTGTTTGTCATATTATATAGTTCCTGATGAGGGCTGAAATAAATAGCCGAAAGCTTCAAGTAGTTGCTGAAATGGTGTTTTGTTAATACAACCCAAAATTATTATATTGGCTCCGAAGAATCGCTTTTTCTGGAATTGTTGACAAAGGAAGTAGAAACGTTATCAAATATGAAAATTTCTACAATATACATGGCAGAAAGTACAAGATTTTTTTCTCAGCGCATGTTTGGTTGAGCCAACCAAGCCAGTTATTGAGTGTACTCAAAAGTCTGGCAGGGACTGATTCGAGTTTCTCGAAAACCTGAGAAAGCGAAAATTCTACTTTATTCCAAAGTTGTTAGTCTTCCTACTTCTAGAAACTAAATGTCCCCTTCAAAACAGCCAAGTTTCACTTTTCCATATCTGCAGAAAACTCTTCCCAATGCTTAAACAGCAACATCGCCCGGGGCTAAAACCGTCTCGTCCCCTTTACTCCGACACCCGTGCACGTAATCGCGAAATTCCAAGGCCGCCGCCCCCGATTCTGCAAATATGCATGCAGACACGCGAGATTTCCCGGCGTCCCGTATTCCATATAGCCTGCGCACTCAAACCAACCCCTGTCTGGGCCTGTCTGTCTCTCATGGGGGTCGCGCGCGCCGGAATCGGGAAAACGGGGGGAATGGGTCGCTCGTGCGGTCGGTAGCTGTATTGATTCGCGGGGCAAGACGAAGTTTCAGCGGGGCAATGGGGGACAGGGGGGAATTCGCCCCGAGACACACCCCCGTTGGCCAGGGTAACGGGAATACTGTCCCGCCGCGGACGCAGACGCGGAATCCGCAACCAGGCAACCCCTCGCTCATATTCCATCTACGACAGCTTTTCCACCCCTTCAACCCCCAACCCCACCCACGATTCAACCCTCTCTTCGCCTGGTGGCGCGCGCCCCTTCTCGCTCTTTGTTTACATCCGCAAACTAATAGCCCCCTGCGTACACAAAGACCCTTCCGCTCCGTATAACTCTCATCCCTTTGTCAGGATGTTGGGGGGAAGGTTCGACCCGGTGTGCATCCATGGACTCGACGGCCCGCCACGGGAATTCGGGTTGTCGGGTACATTCAACCTTCCCTTTTTTTTGTGGGAGGTAGGTCGGGGAGCTCGCCTTGTAGCCTTCCTTCACTTTCCTTCCTTGTCCTTTGGTCTGGTATGCTTGAATTGGCTTTTTTGTCACCGGGGTCTGTAAGTGCATAGTGGAAGTCTCGGGCACACTTGTACGGCCTTGGGTGAGTCCGGAAATCGGTCATTGAGGGTGTCGAGGGCAGGGTGCGATTGAGAGTGATAAGCTCTTGAGGATTGACGGAGGTTTCGTTTTTCATATATCGGTCAATGGGAAATGGGAAGTTTCGTGCAAGGGAAATTCCGTATTAAAATCTTAGTTCCCTTAGATGATATTTGATTTCTTATAAGGCGCCTTATAGAAACCTTATACGCTGTCAAGTAAATTTCAAACATCTTTGATAGAGTGGTTGATTTCAAACATCTTTCTTGAGTCGTTGATAGTACGTGAAGCTGCAGCGTCACAACTTGAAGAATACTTTGTTGTACAATTTAAAATACTGACAGAAAATGACAAATTGTATGTTTATCGCGCTTCTTATTAGGAGTGGACGAAATGATTTTTCCATTGTACAATAGTGATAGATTCAATTTCAGAAAGAAATTTTTTCCTGATAAGGGCTCGATTGCAGGCCGAAATATAGAATTGTCAGAGTGAAAAATTGGGTTTCTTCATTTATAAAAAACAATTCTTGGCTCCGAGGGATCAATTTGATATTCGATGAATTGGTTAAGCGGAGCAGTGTTCAAAAATATTGATCTTTCATAGACTTTCTCTTAAAATTGTGCTTAAAATTTCATGGGCACGTATATAAAAAGGATAACAAAAAAATTAATAATAAATCCATTGTTTTCATATTGGATACATTGATGATAATATTCTTTTAAAAATATTTATTTAAGTTGAAGAGACTACAAAATGAAAAATATAGTTTATGTTATACAGTATGCTTTATACAATATGAATTTTACTTCTAATGAAATTACTGTTGATAAATGGGAAAAAATCTGCCCAAAAAATGTGTTATGTTGAAATCCACTCAAATTCACAAAGTTTGAATCTACAGTTTAATAAAAAACAATTTAAAGTTAAAATGATTTTAATGTCTGCTTTATATTAAATAAACACTCTGATTTAATAGAAGCTTTATTATTTTCATAGACCAGTGTCTATTTTTTTCATAGATGCGTCCACAAATTTAATAGAAAATTTAATAAACAGTATGGGAAATCTGCTTCGTATACAGTCTCTTGAATTTAATAGAGAAATTTCTAAGAGTGTATAATATATTTTTAATTCATCGTAGGTTACCCTATAAAATACTTAAAATACATGTTTTCCATTGGATTATTATTCCTTGTAAAGTAACTTCATAGAAACTTCATAAGAATTTAAAATTTTTTTAAGGTGACATTATAATATCCTTGAAATTAATAGATTTTTGATGAGATTTAAATTTTTTATAAGGATTCCTCATTATCTAGAAATTCTTTATAAGGAATGTAGTAGAATATTATAATGTAATGTGATAAGTAAAAATTAAACGTTATATTCATTCCCAACGAAACATGCTTAATCAGGTAATTTGCTAATGATAATTTTGTGTTGCATCCCTACATGATAGTTCAAAATCTGACTTATTAAAAAATTCAATTACAAATATGTTTTTTTTTTTTTTTTTTCTTAAAGATTCGCGTTTTCTTTTTAGGTTTTGAAATTCTTACAAAAGGTTTATCTTTTACATTAAATATTTGCCTCGTATAAATTTCATGATTATCAAATAATGATTTCATTAGTTCGCCTTATGAAGATTTTGATCCCTTTGGTGGACTTCATAAGGCAACCTTACAAAGTCACCTTTTTTTAAAAATTGAAAAATTGTTATTTTCGAGAGAGACTCATACAAAACTGACGAGAGTTATGTTCAAGCCAGCTCAGTGTAATAGCTCGAATTTCACACTCTGTAATTCAACGCGATATTTAACATCTTTGGACCTAATCAGGCTGCCATATACCATGATTGATGTTCTATTCAGATTCTGAAGTGAAGCTTCGTGATACAAATCCCTTTAACATGATTATTCAATGAATTGGAAAGACTAGAAACCGAAATAACATTTCAACCTACATCTGGAAAGTAATAAATAAAGTCTCACAGAACATAGAATAACCTTCTCACATCGAAAATTGAATCAACTTACATATGTTCAGCAAAGTGTGAAGATCCTCCTTATTATCAATTATCTGTTACAAAAAGCTTCAACTGGATGAATGATCAACATATCAGGTTACTTATATAATATCATCCTTCCCTTCGTCTTGCTTAATTTAGTAAGCAAACGCCTGAAAATCTTTTTCAGTCTTGCAACCGATAAATCACATGAATATTATACCTACCCGATTCTTCGTAATGGAAATATCGCACGGATAAATGCTCTCAAAAATTGATTATTTATGAGTTCCTTAACTCGATCACTTTTAATTGAAATATCCAAGCCATGGTAGGAAAGCTTTCATGGAGAAGCAGGAAATATTTTTAGAGTCGGCGTTTTTTCCTTGTTTGCGAGTTCGCGGTTCGGAATATCGGTTTTTCGGTGATTGCATTAAATGATGCAGTAATTGCTGGCACGGTCGTTTGACTTCGATCGGTTTTTTGTCGTCGCGACAAGGACGCCGAGCGGCTTTTCTCCTGGGAACAGAACGAGGACGAAAAACAGCAAGTGGTTTATTCAGTATCACCGCACTTGATTGACTGGCAAGTTATATTATTGGAAGCGGAATACATTATACGTCGAGGAGTAAAAATACTCGGATCAATTGTCACGAACTTGTAAGGATTGCGTTTTTTTTTCCCAAACTTATACGAACTTTGACATATTGTTGGCAGTGAATCAAATAGTGCATGAGCGAGATAGTAGAGTGTTGATAAAAATAAAAAAAGATAAATTAATGTTTGGTGTGGTCAACTTTCGTGTCACTGAAATCAAGGAAAAGATGGAGACTAAACTGAAATATACATAGTTGGTGTAGAAATAATTGTTTTTATTGTAGGAATGAAAAGGTCTTACTCCTCCCAAAAGTCAGTTAAATAAATAATTATTTTACCTACAAATACAACAATACTAATAGAAATTGAATTATTTAAAAATTGTGACTACAAATAACAATAAAGATAATAGAAATAAAATAACCAATCCAACTAATAGTTGTTCATAGATATAACTAAGTGAAAATTATAACAAATGTACCTACTCAAATCTAGTAGACATAACAAATAGATTCTACGTGAATTTTCAAAATTTATTAAAATGCAAAAGTCTTCATTCACCTAATCATAAATAAAAACCACCTTAGCTTCAGTAGAATGTTTCCTTAGACAGAGTATTAATTAAAAATATTCAGCTTGTTTTCAAAATTGTTTGAACCTAGTAAATGATGAAGGAAAATAAGTATGTGCTATAATGCCAAAAATCTAGAAAACCTTGAATCCTGAAGCATCAAAAACTTAAAAACTACATAGAATTCCATTTAAATGCAAGGGAATCTTTTAAATCATACAGACACTCAAAAAATACTATCAGAAAAATGAATCTATCAAAGTTTTGTTTTCTGGAAAAACTCATTATTAGGGGCATTTATTATTATAGAACAATTCATAAAAATGCTAGAATTTGATAAACATACTAAAAAATTCAAAAAATTTTCACGAATAAAAACATTACAAAATCATCTAAAGAGCACTCAACATTTATGTAGATTTAATTTGCCTAGAAATTGAAACAAGTTCTAGAAAAATGCTTATTATTTGAATTCTAAGGCATCGAATTACAATATCTATAAAAACATATATCAAAATACTAAAAATCTGAAAGAAAACTAGGGAGCTTTTGAAATTTCAGATAAAAGTTAAGTAATGCAAAAAACACTCAAAATCTACAAATATGTAGTGTGAAAGTATATATATAGATTATAATTTTTTCCAAAACTCCCTAAACCTTAAAGCGTAGAGTAAAAAATTCTAGAAAACTATATAGAAATTCATGAGAAAAATAGGAATATTCTAAAAATTGTAAATATACTAAATAAATACGAAGAAGAGATAAAATGCTTCAGAAATTTGCATAAATGGTTTCGTTATTTGGAAAATAAATTTTCAATACCTTAAATCATGAAATTTCTCTATACTATACCATTAAATTCTAGAAATCTATGACTTGATCAATAAAAATACCAGAAATCAATCAATATACTTAAAAATATTACAAAATTTAACGAACTGAAAAAAACTATTCGTTTTCAAAAAGCTGTAAAATCCTGGAAATCTATGTAGATTTTATTTTTTCAAGAATATATAAAAATAATGAATATTCAGAACTTTGGTTTCAATAGCATCAAATTCTAAAGTTCTATGAAATAGTTCACAAAAATACCAAATGTATATAATTCAGGAGTACTGAAAAAATGCTAAAAAGTTAGAAACTATGTAGATATAATTTTTTTGAAAATTTATCCAAATTCGAATCCTAGAGCATATCATCGGGAAATCCATGCAAAAAACAAATACTAAAAATTTCTTCGATAGTGTAAATACTAAAGGAAGAGAAAATACCTGAAATCTCTATGAATGATACTGTTTACTTGAAAATTAGTTCTTAATACCTAGAATCATTAAAATTTTCATTAAAATCTGTAGATTACAAAATAAATACAAAAAGAAGTGTACGTGTCTAAATACTGGCAAATTGTATGGCATTTTCTGAAATCTGGATAAGTAGAAATCGCAATATAATGTTGCAAAAAGTGCAGTAGGAAACAAAATATGTATACTAGTCCTTGCAACAAAATATATTTTACTATTACAATATCATGTGACGATATTTAGTATGAATAATGCCAAAAACTGCTGTAAATATCTAGCAAAAAATACAATATTTCAGACTGGCTCCATTACACGATACAGTATCGCAACATTTAGCATTTTTCCTCAGTTTGCAATATCGGTCAAAGGACAGCAAAACTTCCGATCGAAGTGAAATTTATCATGCACACCTCGTACTTGGTTTCGTTTCAGTCGTAGCGTTTGTTGGCTCGAAACAAATTTGGCGCTGTTAAAGCCACAATATTTTCACCTGCTCGTGTTGCGGAACTGCCCCCGAGTTTTCCGCGAAACTTTTCCGGCCGCGCTCGACGAAGCGCGGGCATTTTCGTAATTGCGAAGATATTTTCGTTCCTCTTGCCTTTGTCGAGTGGAAATAGCGTAAAAGTTGAGTCGACGATTTGCAAGTGTCGCGATACAGTTTGACAAATGGAATAACAGTTTGCACGAGGGGTTTCGACCGTGACGGGTTTTTAAAGCGAGCATCTAATTTACGATTCCGGTGCTGTAGCATTGTTTGCGACGCGTGCTTTTGATGCGCCGATTTAATTTGTTTTTGAAAACCGACCATCGGTGGAATTTTTGTAGGCTAGGAGAAAAATTTCTTATCATGACGTAATTATTGAACAATTATAATTATCAATTCCATAAATTATGCAATCGATATAAATTGATATAAATTTCGGGTCACTGCAACAAAAAGAAAAATATTTGGCTCCAGCTGAAATTTCCTGAATTCAGCATCCTATTTTCTCATGAAACCGTAATCCATCGAGATTTTCCAATATCGGAGAGTCCTCGTCTCCGTGACTATTAATTTTGATGGAAATAGCTGTTTAATCGGCGTCGACTTTTTTCCTCTTTTCCGGGAATCCTTCAATCATGCGCGTTGCACGTAACGCGCGTAACTCACGGTTATCCTTTCGCGAAGCCCGAAAACCGCGCCGCAGAAGATTACTCCGGTTATCGCGTTTGCCTGAATAGATTATACGCTTTCCATCATGTCCCACTTTCTTGCGCGCTTGTTTCCCGCTCAGCTTCTTCGTTCTATATCGCGAGGAGTATCGAATCTCGCGAATAAATTTGTTATACAGTAGAAAGAAGCTCGTTGATGGCGTTTTGGTAGCATAGGAAGTATTTCAGGGACACTGAAGTTCATATCACAGTATGGAATGAAACAACAATTTTTATCAGGGTCAGACAAATATGGACAATTATGCTGGAACCCACATTTCTTAATAATTTGTTTCTAGAATAATGGACAATAGTGTGTGCTATGAATTTTCTTTCTCTTGAATCGAATTATTGAAATCGTTAACTTGATAACAGAATAGTTACTCTTGGAGATTCAACAATGAAAATGGTAAGAATTCCCTGTTATTCATTTTTGAATTGATGATGCAATTCCAAAGATCAAAGATCAATCTGCTGTCCTGCCATAATTTTACTAAAAATTATTTTTACCCACAATTTTTATGTTTATATCGTATCTGCACGAACATTCAACAATAGGTCACTTCACAACCGAAATAACAGTTCCACTCCAACTCTTGGAAATCAAACAGCTCGAATCGATAACTGCTTGTTGCCTTTTCGCATTGTAGACACAAGCAAGAGCGAGTTCTCGGTCGATCGAACGTGCACGTGAGTTTGCAATAATATCGTTCTCTCGCGTGACGCTCTTGTGTGCATTGAGTTCTGCTGTGAAACGGAAAAACGCCATATCTTTATAGAAAAATTTTGATGTTTCTGACAAGTTCATCTCTCGTTGAAGAGCATTGGTTTGGAACGTTTTGAGCATCCATTCCAAAACAGTGCACGGTCAAAAGGTTACCTTCATGGATTCTGGAATATTTTGAAATGTCATTCAGGGCATTTCTGATCCATAAATACATTCAGGAAAATTTTTTTTTTTAAATTTCAGTTATTAAAGAAAGTTATTGCGAAATTCCTTTTTTTAAAGAATTTCACATCATGTTAAAATTTATTCGAGAATGTCAACATTGCTCTACAATTTGTGCCAAATTTCATGTTATTGCGTTTAGCAGTTTCAGAGAAGGAAATTTTTCAATCCAATCCTATCCAAAATGTTGATTGTTCATAACATTAACGAATAACGTAATTTCCGCAAAATATGTATATGGTAATATAAATGTCATGTTCCCTTCCCAAAAATATTGTTATTTCAAAAATCTGAGATTTGATCGAAAAATCGTGTCCCACTTGACATGCACTGAGAAAAAGAAATATTTAATATCAACATTTCTATTCAGTTGCATGATTTTAAAAACATACGTTCATATCTAACGTTGTATCTGAACTATCATAATATATCTAATTTGAAACGATCCCTATGATGTCAAATAGTGCTTCCAGTAAATCTGCGACATATTTAAATCATTTTTGTTGTGGCAAAAAGAGGAATGTTAACGGTAGCAAAATATAGACCTAAAACTACTTTTAATCTTCCAACTTCGCTCAAGAATGATACATCGTAACAAGTGGAAACCGTCATTTTCCGTTAATAATATTCGAAACTTTCTGTCATACCCCGATCTTTGCATGAAACAAATTTCGGTGTAATGCAAAACAACATAAAATCAAATCAAAAAAATAGAAATGGTCAGCTCAACTATGCTTTACTTCTAGTTGAAATGGCACATTAATAGTTAATATATCAGAATTGAGAGGCTATTACAGAAATCCTCGCTTTCCTGCTCGTTTCCGCGCCGCAGAAAAACTAAAGCGCGTCGTGTTTTTAAATACTTGTGGAAGAGTCGACATTGTAAGAGTTAAATTTGCAAAAAAAATGAAATTGGAGGAGATTGTAGATAGCTGGGGACTCACTTATCTGTTCCCAACACTAATGGGTAAGTTTTCAAGTTATCGATCACGTTTGATGTATTTGATGTATTTGATGTAGATTTACAATAAATACTCCGGTTATTTTTTCCTACATATACATATAAAGGTTAAATTGCCGTAACTTCCTTGCAATGTTTGCATTTTGCACGTTATTCAAGTTTTGATCACGCTGAAATTTGAAGAACTACAATTCCACATACGTTTGCGTGAAATTTGGACAATTTTAAATAAAGAAGCGGAAGATTCAGATGAAAAAGCGATATCTCAACTATCAAGATACCGATTCTTGTCTTACCAGTCCTAAATAAATCGAAGATGCCATGTTGGTGTTAAAATATTCAGATGTTAATGGTTCATATCTGAACTATTAACATACCGATTTTTGTCCTATATAGATCAGAGATGCCATATTGAAATTGAGAATATCTTTCACGTAACTAGATATCGCTTTCACCATAGGCAAATATCTTAACATTAAATATACGCACCCATTAGCAAATATATCTTTTTCTCAGTGCGGCTTGATTCATCGAAAACAGCAATTATCCCACATAAGGGTGCTGTTCGAAAAACAAGATTCGATGTAAACGGACAAAACCCATTCCCGATAAACATCAAATGCGATACGTCCTTTTCCCTTATCACGGCCAAGTCGAGTGCGCCCACGGTGGGCGGTCAAAGGGCCGCTGCCAGGAGCTGTGTCACAGGGGGAGTGCGGGAGAAAAAGGCGCCGCCGGCGGGGGCAACGACGCCGTCGCTGTTCCAGAACCCGCGAATCGCATCCAGTAGACGGCAGCACTGCGATCCGCTTGCATCTCAGTTCGCGTCCGATTGCATTCACATCCACTTGCGGTCATACGATCGACTTTCGCTCAACAAAGGGATATCAAGATCCTTCCCCCACCCCCCGGGCCCCTCCCCCCCTACGACTCCATTGCGGCAGGTGCGTCTTCAACCCCCCGGACCCCTGTCTGCCCCTGGTCGAGGGCGTCGCGACCCTTCGTCCTGGCCCTCGAGGAATCGTCCTTTGTATGTTTAGAACGCGGATGCCGGTGCAGTGTACCCCCCGTTGTGCTTTTCCATCCCCTTTTCGATGGCCCATTGAGCAACATCGATCCGGGACCCAACAAGTGGAAACTGGCCTCAAGTTGCTGTGTGTTTTTTTAATCAGTGTCGAGTGAATGTCGCTCTGGATTTTTGGATAGTTCCCGTTGGATCCGGCTGCTGATTTCTGGACCAAGTAAGGGTGTCAGGGTGAAGTGGAATAGGGTTGATGGTTAAGGTGGAGCATATGGAGGGTGTTGATGGATGTGGAAGGAAGATGGTTCTTTTGTGAGGTCTGGTGGTTTTTAGATTGTCCAATTTGTTGATTATGAGTTTAGCTTTTGGCTGAAGAGCGGAGTCCTTTTCAGGTCTTGAAATGTTCTTAAGAGCAATACTTAGGCGTTTTCCATTCTTTACTTGTCATTCGGAATGCGATTTGCGCGATATTTTTACGGTAGTGATTTGATGTTTCATTTGAGATGATTTTGCGTTTGGGGTGGATCAGTTGAAGACAGGTCATGTGATGGTTGGATGGGATTGATGGGATTTCTCATGGGACAAATATTGCTTCATTATTGAATGGATCCGATTTATTACTGAGGTGGATCAATAAGAGATTAACAAATTGGTTCATAGACAATTGCATTCCCTTCTTTTTTAAACCGTAGACGTTTTGGCTAGGTTTGGGACCTTATCTGGTGTCTTGATAAGAGCCCTAAATGGGGTTTAAACGTCAGCGGTCTTATTTAAAGAGGAATTACATTGACTGAGGGATCGGTCAACCAGTTTAGTTTATTGATCCTTTCTGGGACAAAGTTGATTTTGATGGCAGTTTCTGTTTTTTTTTTTTTAGAAGTGGGCCTGTACTGGTCTATGATTGTAAGGTTGAGGTAGATCAGTGTAAGAGAGAACATTTGATTATATGATGGGATGGAATCCAGTTAGGATTTTCTTTGAAATCATGCTTTTGTGTGGTTTCTTGAAAAATTTGTGGGTTGAAGATGGATGGGAACAAAGTTACGTTAATGTTGTAAGTAGGACATGTGATGGAGAAAAAGTTTCATAGTATAGGTAGATGTGTTTGTATGTGATTATTAGATTAAACTATGAAAAAAGTATTTTTATTAGATCAATGAAAGTTAGTTCTGTATGACCTTGAGTAAGGTCTTGAATTATTAGTGGTTTTAGAACAGATTTGACAGCAATGGTGGCTTTTGGTTTTTATTCAGGAGGAGACTTATGAAGACTGATTATGATGATAATGATGATATGGATGATAGCAGAAAGATTTGATTTTGTTCTTACATACGTTCACGATAAATAATTTAATAATTCAATGGAGAATAGGCATTGATTAACCAAATGCAACTGTAAATTTTTTTTGCGATTCCTGAAACGAATATGTGTGATGAATATGAGTGATCTGATTCGACTTGATTTCACTTCAGATTCAGGCAAAAAAGGTATTTTATAACTTTTGGAACTGGATTGATAGTTGTGGCAGCTTACAGGGCCTTATGAAATGTGATGGGAAAGGGTTCGATGGTTGAGGTAGATCAGTTTTCGTTTATTCATTCGATAAGATGAAAAAGAGATGTAGTTGATAACTAGAACTTAGTTCTTTATGTTTTTTGGTGTTTTACGGTTTCTGAAACAAAAAAGTTGCAAGAAGGAATCAAAGCAAATTCAGGAGTAGAATTGCTTTGGTAATTGATGATGATGATTATGATTGTAGTAATAAAAGATTTGAAAAAATCACGTGAGGAGTTTTTTTATGTTAAAAGTGTCGAAGTGGAAGATTAAGCATTCGATGATTTTATAGAAAATATGAAATTCACTTTGACTTTCCTTCTAATTCAGCTTGTATAGTTTTACAAAGAAGATGAAACTTTTATGACACTACATAGGTGTATTCTTGGTAAGTCTTCAACTTTTTAAAGATTTTGTCGAAAAACGTCTTTTGCGGTTTCAGAAATAAATTATTCAGTCTATACTGAGGCAAAGCTTATACAAGTTGTATTATATGATCAAAAATTAAGGAAAAGTGAGTCTAAACTGATGTCAGTTATACTTTCATTAGTTTCTCGATAAAATCCCAATGTAGAAATAGTCTAATATGTTTTAATAATGAGGCGTATTGGAGAACACTAATTGAACGATGTTAAACTTAAAGTTAAAAGAAATAGGATTAGTGTTTTTTTAATGTCTGATCTACTTCGTTAAAATATAAAATGTATTCCTGGTAAAATTAACGCTTTAATTGCATTTTTTAATAAAATACATTCAGAAGAGTGAGATGTTTTGAAAATGTTGAGGGCCTTCACTGAAAAATCTAAGAAACTTGTTTTTTGTAATTGCGAATAATTCCTTAACATTTTCGATCATTTATGATCAAAAAACTGAGCTGGAGGTCGAACCAGAATAATTTTAAGAAACGTTGTTGTCTTGTTGAAGAAGGCTAACCTTCAATGTTATTGATTCTTAGCGGTGCTATTATACATCGAATTCCTTTCTGAGAGTTTAACAACTCGAGAAATTGCTCTTTTAACTCACTTCTAAAAACAGACTTGAAGGTGGATCGATGCCTTGACAGATCGATTCTTATGCTAAGTAGATTTAAATTTGTTGCTTCGAGTTGGGAATGAGTTTCAAGATAGTTCTAAGGTAATGAACTTTCACATTATGTAACTTATGTCGCATTAATGTAAAAATTACAGTTCAGGCCAGTTGAATATGTACAATACAAATCATCATGTTATATTTAGATCGGACAAGTTGACCTACAGAAAGGTCAATGATTTTTCTTTCTTCAACTTTTTTTAAATGTGCATGAATTTTTTTTCGAGTATACAATTTCATACAAGTTTAGTGAAGTATTTTCAGTTCAGGGAAGATAAATATTATTTTATTATACACTGAAAGAAAAGATTAGTTAAATCAAATATATTATAGTAACTATTAAATCGCATACTTGGATATGGTGACGTGAATGTTTAGTTGAATCAAACTAACGATAAATTCATATAAACTATCGAATAAAGTTCCAGCAAACTTCTGTATATTAACAGTTACTATATGCGTCTTTGCTATGAATATCAACGAAATAATCGCCATGAAGTAAATGGTATGTTTATATGAACTCTTCGAAAAAGTATGGACAAAACTTGATATATTAATAGTTACCATATTGCTATTTGCAAAAAAATTTCAAGTAACTTGGCTTAGTTCGAAGTTGGTTGTTGAAAACTAAGATTGAACTAGGTTTTTTACTGAAAAAAAAGGAACTGACGTGTTTGTAGTGTGTACATAACTCAAAATGAATGTTTTTTTTTTTCTTATTTTTCGGAATTCGTTCCTTATTCTGTTAAGAATATAAATTTTTTTCCGTCTTAACTGAGGCACGGGCGCTTGAATACCCGCGGATCATCCATCCACGTATAGGCGATAGTTACCGCCGCTTGACTTAGGGAACTCGATGGTCGATCTCAAATGCAACAGCTCCATTGGACCCATCGACATTTATTTAGCTCAGGCCGAAAGATATATAAAAATTTGAGAGACTCGAAAAGTAATTAAACTTTTATTCCATAACATTGAAGATGCTGGAAAGGCCACACTCTACGAGGAGAGGTTCCATTATTTTGTTAAACAGTGAAAATTTATGTATAAACTGACACTCACAAGCTTGTCTGAGCTTGTTGATATTGTCGAAAATTTTCCACAACATTCGTCAAGTATCGGTATATTTACTGTTACCATATAGAACAGTTGCATCAAATATAGACAGCTCAATGCTATTATTTTTGAATTTGAAGCTAACATTGACTTCTTACGCCATTCAAGTTTCACACATATTTGATCTTAATGCACGTGAAGTTGGTTCAAGTAACTTCAGTCAAATATATGGTATATTCGTCGCAAATACTGCAGAATCTAAAGAAATTAGTTGAAACATACGCTATCTCTATAACTAAGATATATATTAATAGTTGATAAATATTCAAGAAAACGACCCAACTATTCGTATATATTTGTATTAAACTTACTGTTTTTTTTGTGAAGAAAATGGCCCTTTTTCAAAAAAAGAGTAAATACTAGAAATCATTAAAAATACATGGAATGAGAAATTTGCAATATTGAAGAAAAATAAAAAATACTCAAAATACTATGTAGTATCAGTGTATTGATAACTGATATTCTATGCAGAAAATTTTCCGAATATTCATGAAAACACTAGGAAACACTATAAAACTGAATTCATGAGCTTTAAATCTTATAGATCCTGATAAAATTTTCAAAATACTGAAAGTATCGAAAAATATGAAATACAAGAAACAGCAGGATACTGTTCATCAAAAAATTTAGCACGAAATGTACAATACTAAAAAAAAAAACTAAAAACACAAGCAGTCTATCAGTCACTTATACTGTTTATTTTAAAATCGCATAAATAATTATTGAATTTCAAAATTTTTTTTCAAGCTTAGATTCCGGAAATCTGTATAGTAATCCATAAAAAGGTATTAGAAAATTCTTTAAATTTTACATGACTGAAGAGTTCGAAATTTGTACATATCTAGAATTTATTTCTTAAGAATTCCAGGTATGTAAGATTTTAAGTATTTTCATAGATTCTTTAGAAAACTATTTTCATAGGTTGATTTAGTACATATTTCATTAATTTGTAGTTCTTTCAGTATTTTCCCTATTTTTTTATCATCCATACTAATTAAAGATTTTTTTATTATACACTCGATTTATACATAAATATTCATGCTCTGAAGTTCAGTCTTATGGTTTTTTAAGTCATATTTATTTGGAAAAATTATGTTTGTTTAGGATTTCAGTATTTGATAGTCAGCTGTATTAATCCATTTTTCCATATCGTTTTCATCGATTACGTCATATAACATACTAACAAGATGAATGGGCCCTTCTGAATTTCGGGAAAGATTAATTTCGGAACCGATTTCTATCCCCACTTTTTACTAATTTCAATTTATTTATGAACTGGCATTCACAACCTTTTCTTAGCTTGTTGATATTGTCGAAAATTTTCCGCAACATGCGTCAAGTGTCGGTATATTCACTGTTACCATATGACACAGTCGTATATAAACAACAATAGTCAAGTATTAGTATATTAACTGTTACTATATAAAATAGTTGCATCAAATATAGACAGCTTATTTGTTATTATTTTCGAATTTGAAGCTAACATTGACTTCTCACGCCATTCAAGTTTAACACATATTTGATCTTAATGCACGTGAAGTTGGTCCAAGTAACTTCAGTCAAATGTATAGTATATTCTTGACAAATACTGCAGAATCCAAAGAAATAAGTATGAAACACACGCTATCTTCATAACTAAGATATATATTAATAGCTGATGAATACTTGAGAAAACGACGCAACTGTACGCGTATATTTGTATTGAACTTATTGTTTTTCTCAGGGTATACAATGTCGACAAAGTATTCTACTAAGTGAATAGTGGGTCTCTGGCCTTAAAATTTAATTAGTTGAAACTGAGAGGGTGTAAGTTCTGGGGTATCGAACTACCATTGCCGGGGCTCGTCAAGATGGCGGTAACTTTGGAACGGATTCTCGGGAGATAATTTAGCTCGGGGAGGCAGACAAGCAGGCGGGCAGGTAGTGTATTACACGTCGGAGAGTCGGCACGAACCGGTATCGCGAACCGGTTGGCTCGTAAGAGAAAAAAAGGTGGCAAAAATCGGTAAACAAGCGAGGCAGCTTTCAGAGTCCGCCTGTAGTCTCGTTACTTGGGGCTCGCTCATGTGTTGCGTGCGTGCGTGCGGTTTACAGTAGCTTGAGCGCTTCGGCTTACGTGGGCTCGCGATTGCGTCTGATGCCGACACTTTTTTCCCCTCGCCCCTTTCCTACTTCGCTTCCTCCTTTTCGCGTCCAACCCGTACTTGCACAGTGTGCCAATGTGCACACGAGTGACTCTCGTCGTTTGCAATTCCCATCTTTCATTAATTTCGACTTTATTCATCTTTTGAGCATTTTGAAAATCGTTATTTAGTCCAATTTTTCCTCGTTCATCTCATGAATGAGAGATAATTGGTTCCGCAGGCAATCGAATGAGCTGATTTGATCCTTGTGCCCCTTTACTCGTTCCTGGTCACATTTGGTTCTTTGGGAGTTTATAATTGTGTTCACTGATTTGAAAAACCTACTATTTTTCAAATAAGAATATGAAAATCTATTTCTGTTACAACCCGAAGTGCCCTACAAAATCTTGAAGAAAATTAAGATCAAATAAATATTCTACTATTGACATTTATTCCTTGATAAATGATAGCTATAATTTCAGCAAATCTTTTCACATCATTAAAAGTGATTCATGTACTTGATTCTATGACTTTATCTTTTTCCTACTCAACAATATCTTTTCGTACATTCCGATGAATGATAACGATCTGGCGAGATCAACTTTTTCTAATCAAAACAACTGTGATTCATTGAAGCCGAGTCCTTATAATCAGAGCATGATGCTGTTATGCAAGATCTAATTTATTACATGCCTAAAACGTTCAGCTTCATAATTATTATCTTTTTTTTGGCAAAAGTTATTTTCAAGGAAAAGCATTATTACGCAAAAATCGCTATATGCGAACGATTGTTTTTTTGCACACTTTCGTTCTCCAATTAAATGAGTAATAATGTTTGAACACGTTGTAGTGATAAAGGTGTTAGATAAGGGGTCTTGGATAGAGATAATCGAGTTATTTTTTATCATGGAGCGTTTTATATTAACATTCGTTAAACGGTGATTCTGGTTGAGAGTATGAATGTAACGACTTTAATTGATTTTGCGAAATGTTTTGATTATACGTGTATTTTTTGTATAAAACAAGTAGTTGTCTTATTGCTTTGGTCGTATTTCGTCAATTTTCGAAGGCAATTTGAAATTTCCTGTTTTAAAATTATTGAAAAAAAAGTTGGATAGTTACAAAGATTTTGAAGTAATTTTAAACCCTTTTAAATCAGAAGTATATAGTTCGTTTCTTGTTATAGATTAAACGTTATAGAAAATTCCTGTGAATTCTTAGAAATGTCTTAAATAATTTCTAAAAAAATTTTGATTGATTCTTTTCAAGGAATGTTGCAGAATTTTCATGAATATTAACACTAACCTTTCATATTTTCTTTGAATATTATTGTTTCTACAAAAACAATTGTACTTAATTTGGATCTCTCGAAATTCATTAATTCGCTTTTTTATGCTCAAAAAAATTTTTGATCATCAGAGTCATTATTCATTTCATATGATCAATGAAAAAAATTCGCAGAGTACACAACTATTCAGAAAATTTTCAATACAAGATACACTGACGATTCAAGAAGAATTTTAAAAAATACAAATTTATTTTCCAAATTTGTTCAGGGAAAAGTTGCAACTTGAACGTGTAACTTGGGATATGAAGCTCCATTTTTTTAAATTTTATCATACGCATTTATCGTACAAAAAATAATCTGATATCAATCATTTTTATTTTTAAAGAGGTGTAGGAAATTTCCTACTTTTTGCAACATTCTTATTTTTTCCTTTTATTCTCTATGATTTATCATTGAGACGAAAATTTGCGTTTAAGGAAAAAGAGTAGAATTTCCCAAACTTTTGAAGAACAGCTTAAAACTTTTTTTTCCATCTTGATGATACAAGTTTCGTGCGAATCAAATATTCGTTCATAAAGTATTTTGTATTTTTCAAAGAATTAGAAAAAGTTTTAACTTTAGAAGTTTTATGAAACTTTTAACTACGTAAAAAACTTTAATGGACTGCGAAAAGTTTGTAGACATTTATATGTAAGTTGTTGGTAGAAGTCGATAATTTTAGTAGACATATCCAGCAATAAACATATTTCTGTCAATTAAAAAATATACATATTTTCGTTTATAAGATACCATTGTAAAAAAATCATAACCTATTATCAAAGATAATTAACTAAGAATTGAATTTTTTTTTCGAAAATTGCCATAGTTCTCAAACTATCCAAAATGTTAGTGAATCTGGAAACTCTTACTCATTTTTGGTGATTTTTAGTAAAAATAACAAAATGACATTGTGACAATGAGTTTTTCTATCATATACAGGGTGTACCAAAATCCCCGTACCAAAAGAAAACCCAATATTCCTTTTTGAATTTTGAATATAAAAGTCCTTTACCACTTTTCACGAAACTCAAAATTGAAAAAGTTATTTAAGTTTCAAATTTAAACAATAAATGGGTTCTCTCAACAAGTGGGCATAAAATTCACCGACCAAACTTTACCCAATTTTTTTTCATATTTTTTAGAGTCGAAAAGTCCTTTGCCACTTTTGACAAAACTCAAAATCAAAAAAGATATTCGAGTTTGAAATCTAAGAAATTTGATTGGTCAAAACTTCTAGCGAGCACATTTTTTTCCATTTTGAGTTTTGATAAAAGTGGCAAAGGACTTTTCGACTCTAAAAAATATGAAAAAAATTTGGGTAAAGTTTGGTTCATGGATTTTATCCCCACTTGTCGAGAGAGCGCATTTATTGTTTAAACTTTTGGATTGAATAACTTTTTCCATTTTGAGTTTTTTGAAAAGTGGTAAAGGACTTGTCGATACAGAATTCAAAAAGGAATATTGGGTTTTCTTTTGGTACGGGGATTTTGGTACACCCTGTATAATGCTGTTAATATTTAAAATTTTGACCTTGAAAATGACTACAAATGCAGATCTTCGATATACCGATAAAAAATTAAAGCCAATGAATAATATGACTAGTTGGGTGGAGTATTTTCATCCTCTTCAAGGAAAAAAAAAAACAACAATGATTTTACAAAAAAATTCATAACCTGACACAATTGCGATTTGAAAGTCTAAAAATTATGTCAGTTTACTTCTAAAATATCAAATTTGTAAAAAAGGTGACATTGTTTCAAAAAATGTATTTATCTTGATCAATGAAGGTATCAGAACTTGTAAAAATAATGAAATATGGCGTGGGACGCAGATTGTCCCGAAATGCGTAATAAGGGTGCAGAAAAAGTTTCTGAACATTTCCAAAAATTCAAAAGACAGTAATTTTTTTGCGTTTGATTGTGCCATGAAGCAGTTTACGTTTTGCGGGATCTTTCGAGTGATGCGATTTTCGCGAAAGCGCCGCCATAACGTGTGTACGCGAACGTATTTATATATATGCGAAGCCTACGTGAATGCTTGGCCGTGCGCCAGAGACTTTAACCTCGATTCGCAATAAAACACACGCGGAACACTATCTCGGATTTTTCTCTTTCGACGCCGAGAAAATTGCTCGCTCACGGTATTTCAAGAGGTAACTGGTCGAGGGCGAAGACGCCGTCGCGGCAAATGGAGAAAAGGGGGAAGAAATAGTTTGACATTTTCCCGATTTCTTCGCTTTTTACCACTTTCCACCAGTGACAAATTGAAAAGATGACGGCGGACTTTTGTGAGCAACTTGGCGGAATGAAATTGCACTTTTAGATTTGTTTCATTCGCTATTATAAAGTTTTGACGTAATGAGAAAAATTGTGATAGTGGAAGTAATATTGTAATGAAAGTTCATTGCTGGAGATGTACTTTGTAGGAAAAAAAACTGAATTTCAATCATTCGAGCTTAGGCTTATAATATTTTTTTGACAGGGCATTATCAAAAATTATTACTTATTCAGTTATTTGGATTCATTGCATTGCAACCAATAAAATTAAATTTTTTGGTTTTTATTAGTTGATACGCGAAAAATATCAAATTTATTGAGGTTGGGAAATCTGCACTTCAAATTTCCTTGGTAAAGGAAGAATTTTGTAAAATTTGCTTAAAATGTAATGAGAAATGCAAATGTGTGAGTTTGAGTACGCCTCGTGTGGAAGGCTCAAGATCCTTGAACCGCAAGTGGAAACAACGCAATTTTCGTCTTCCCCTTTGAATATTCATTTTTTTAGCAACACGAAGTCACACTGAGAGAAAAATTTGTTTAACTTAACTTGGGGATGTGACAACTAAAATTTTAATAATGGAAACCAAAATTCTTTTTATAAAAGACAATATTCGATTGTTAAGAATAATATATTATTGTATAATGCATTAGGTAGTATATAATTCGATACTGTAATAATAAATTATCATAAGTTCTATATTCAATTGATTGTTAATATAAGGCAAATTTGATGAGACAAACATATACGTAAAATCATGTTTTTATGAATATATTCGACTGAATTCAAAAAATTCGATACTTCATATATTGCTTATTTAAGCTTTAAAATAGACGTAAATGATATGTATAAATGACATAAAATCGAAACATTTATATTTAGTATAAGTATTTTGCAGTTTACGGGAAAACATTCATTATAGAAATTTTCAGACTGATATAAAAAAAGGAAATAAGGAAAATCTGATAATTTTGTTCTATCAATTTGAATTTATCGGAAATGAATGCGTTGCATTTTAATGAAGTTGAATCTAAACAATCAATTCGCATTTATTTTAACGAAAACGTATAATAATGCCTAATTTTCATGAAATTATGAACTGCAAATATTGACCTTTTATTGAATTATTTAGATTTTTCGACTAATTTCTTATAATATTAAACAATTTTTTATCATTTATTTTTATCAATTCATTCAAACCTTAATGTTTTACTCATGAAAATATTCACGAATTGGTATTCTGATTAGAGTATTCACGAAAAAACGTGTGAAATTTTTCAATATTTTCTGAACTTCTTCAAACCTGCCACGTAACCCACGTTTGCATTCCCGTTCTGTTTGGACAGGTGAACTTTATCAACCCCAATGAAGCACCTTACCCAAAAATTTTCTTGAAAAACCACGTTCTTATTTGTTTACAAGAATTGTTCTTTCAATACGGAAAAATGAAAATCACGAACTCTGAAATATAAAAAATATTGGAACAGCTTGGCAAAGTACCAACTGCGAAATCTTCCATCAAATCAACATGGAACAAACATTACCAGAAAAGTAAAGGAAGTCAAATTTTCAATGATATTGAACTTGGCAGGCTGTTGTTAAATGTGAGAAAATTTCTAGAGGAGTTTTCGGAATATTTAGATATTATTTCAGCTCTGAATTATAGTTCAGTTTTTCAGTAATATATATATAAATAAATAAAGAAATCTTGGGTTTATAAATACAAAAAATTACCAAAATTCAGAAAATTGTATCATTATTATTATTATCATCAATAAATCATTATTTTTAAAATCAGTTTGGTCGTCACTTAACAAATCACCGATTTCTCTCAAATTTTTTAAATAGTCACGTAAACTAGCTTTAAAACAAACGTATTTTTTATTTTTGGCTGAAAAATAGTTTTTCTCAAGAAATTCAGATTTTTCGATTAGGCTGTCAAATTCAGAGTAACCTCACTTTTTGTCGAAAACTGTTTTTTTTAATCTTTATTTCTCATCAGAAAACCTATGGATTTTAATAATTTTTGTATGAAAACGTTCGAAATTGTACTAATTTATGAATAATGTATTTAAAACATATTTCTTGTTACGTTTTTGGATTGTTATTAGCGTCAATGAAAAAAGTGTAAAAGATTTTGAGTAAATAGTTTTCATATTGCATCATTTTTTTTCCTCCCGTTTTTTTTTTTTTTTTTTTCATTGATTGGTAAAGGTATGAACTACATTTTTTAAAAACCGTTACATGCCAAAACGTTAAGTGAGAATTTTTTTTACGATTTTCCAGCCTGTCATTAACAAGTGATTATGAAATTTCAATATATTTTCACTTTTCTTGATCTTTAGACACTGTAGTGTGCCCCATTCGATAATAAAGTTTATTTACCAATCACTAAAAAAATAACGGGAAGAGAAAAAATGATGCAATATGAAAACAATTTACTCAAAAATTTTTTACACTTTTTTCGTTTACGCTGATAACAATTTAACAACCCCACGAGAAATATTTTCAATACATTATTTCTGAGTTTCGTACAATTTCGAATGTTTCCATACAAAAATTATTGAAATCCATAGATTTTCTGATGAGAAATAAGGATTAAAAAAAAAGTTTTCGACCAAAGTGGGGTTACTCTGAGGTTGAGAGCCTAATCTAAAATCTGAATTTCTCGACAAAAACGAATTTCCAGCCCCTACCGGAGTAAATCCCATTTTAAAACCATTTCCAGAATGGTTTCAAAATGGGCCAGAAGGGGACTTACTCCGGTAGGGGCCCAAAATAAAAATAAGATATGTCTTAAAACTAGTGTAAAGACTATTTAAAAAATTTGAGAGAAATCGGTGATTTGGTACGTGACGACCAAACTGATTTCAAAAAGAATGACCCTAATATAGGGTTCCCATGTCCTCTTTTTTCTTCTTCTTCTTACTTGAAGAAAGACATAGGTTTGTCTATTTTTGTCCTCTTGAATACGTCACGATCTGGTAACCCTACCCTAATATTATCAATGTTATAGTATGATAATAATAGAATATATATTAAATATTGAAATATATGTCACATACTATTATTATTTGATTATCTTATTATATATAAATGCATATAAAAACACAAAATATTATAATAATAAGATCATAATACTATAAAATTCAACATTTCAAATATTGAATACAACACCATCGATCTTCTTGGAGCCAAAATTCTTCTTATTTCAATAAAATAACTATATAATATAGTAAGAAATAGAAAAAGTCGAGAAGATGAAAGAAATTGACAAATATGTAAATATGACATTGCTATAGGAATAGTGATTTCAAATTCCTGATGAGGGCATAATAAATTGCCGAAAGCTTGAGCAGAAATGAATAACGTTTAGTTATTTTATTGAAATAAGAAGAATTTTGGCTCCAAGAAGATCGATGATGTTGTATTGAATTGAAATAAAGGAGCGAAACAATAAGATTTCAAATATTGTATCATATTTTCTTGTTAATGATTCCTATTCGCAGCAACAGCCAAATTCAGTATCGTAAAATTAGATGAAAAAATTGAAATATCTAGGTATCTTTGTTTTAATTATTTTGATGTGAAATAAAATATTATTTCGGTGGAATTGTATGGATTTCTAATAGGTCGAGATTCGTTGGAGGATCAACTCGGGCGATCGTTTGGAGTCGCGTCACACGCGAGGCACACATATATCTCGCTATCAAGTCGCATCGCGTAGCCCCAACCGACATACATACGTACGTTGCTCGCTCTGCGCCTTATTTATCGCGCAACGTCTAGTCGCCGCGTTTATCTGGCCCGCTAATAAATGCATCGGTTACACAAAGACCCTGGGCTCTTTTTACAAGCCACGACAAAGGAGCGTGACTAACCCGATATACCCCGCGATCGACTTTCTTCTCCCTTGCCGGGGCTCCCGATAACTCGCTCCTCGAGTTACGCGACGCGAGCTTTCGATGCTCGGCTTGTTTTTTTACCTAAGGTGAATGAAAACAATTGATGATAGCTACCCTAACTGTATTCATGCTGTTGAGGGAATTGTAGTTGAAGTAGCTGAAAATACAGTTATGACAACTGCAATTAAAGGTATTCTAAGTTTGCAGTCTGCAGTTGAAGCTTAACCATAAATTCACAGTTCGTTTTGGAACCTACATTT
The DNA here is from genome assembly GCA_028476575.1 of Platygaster robiniae. Lineage (NCBI taxonomy): Eukaryota > Metazoa > Arthropoda > Insecta > Hymenoptera > Platygastridae > Platygaster > Platygaster robiniae. Next base: position 3,957,073 of record CM052022.1, read on the forward strand.
TTTTTATAGTCTGTGCAATCGTAAATTCAAGTTGCTACTCGAATAGTCGTACAGGTATGCGAGCTTTTCGAGAGACAGTTGTTGCACCTTTTTAAAAGATACGCGAGGCAACTTCAATATCCTGTAGAAAATCACATAAAATTAAAAGCTAAAACATGAAAAGAAACGTGACAGTGAGTTGCCGTTTTTGTCTTGAGGAGGAAAAGTAAGTCATTCATTTTGAACTTTTAATGTTATTTTACTTGATAAAGTGGCTTACTGTGAAATAATATTCATGCACGTTAATGCTTTTCTTTAAATCGCGCGCGCTCGAACTCGCTGATACGTTCCACCCATACATATGAATTAAACTTAAAAAAAGTTGTTGACCACTGTATTTTCCAACCACAGTTTCGACTAAATTTTCGAGAAAAAAGGTACAAAATATTAAAAATTGACATATTTATTTTGTAAAAAAAAACTTTTGCGATGACGAAATAGCGTACTTTTGTAATATTAGGACGATTTATCGTTGCTGTCAACTTTTTTTCTTAACCTCACTTTGCGACAAAAATGAACAAACTTTCCAACTGTAGTTTTATAGTAGATGCAACTTTAAGCTTTTCTTAAAAACCATCGTACACCATGTGCATTGTAAGTCCAACTGTAATTTTATAGTAAATGCAAGTTTAAACTTTTCTCGGGAAGCATGCAGAACCGTAGTTGGAGTAACAATAACTGTACTGGTTGGTGTTGGGACGAACTACGTATTTACTGTGGGGATAACAATATTTTTACAGTTGGACAGTCAATATTTTTCTCTCAGTGTGTTTGTTATTGGAAATTGATTCATTTCGGTGCACGTAAGGTTCGATGAATCCTTAGGATGTGATTCATTAGAAATCGCAGCAGCAGTAAGTTTTTTCTGTGAAGGTGTCCTTTTAATTTATTTTCTTCATTATACAGTAGATTCATGATAAACGTGTTCTGAATACAGTAAAATATCGTTGAATGTTGTCGAACTAAAGTCAATGACCAATGTGTTAATGAAATAGAGTTAATTATCGATAGGTGCCATTTGAATACAATACGCTAATTGAATTAATTTTCTGAATTCAGAGAAATTAAATTGGAAGATACTGTTAGACCACAGTCAATTTTCAGTTTGTAACTCGAGTATAGTCAACTTAATTTTGATTATAATTTTTTTTAACTAAAAAATCTACATTATTAAATCCACATGATTGTAATCTACAAGATTAAAATCTACATAATCTGAAACTCTGGAAAATATTAAACGCTTTCATTGAAATTTACGTGATTTAGAATTTTAAGGAATAGAAAATTTATTTATAAAAATTGGCAGGATTTACAACTTATAGCAATATTAAATCTATTGATAAAAATTTACATTGATCAAAATCTAGGTCATTTGAAATATCAAGCAATAATAATTACATTGATTTAAATAAACATGGTTTGAAAATTCAGAAAATAATAAATACAATAGATACTTTGGAAAAAAGAATTCTCATTATCAAATACTTTAGGGAACAATAAATACGTTTTTAATATTCAGTCGATTTAAAACTTTGAAAATAATATGAAACACATTCATATAAATCTATGGACCAAAATCTACATAATTTGAAAATTTAGGGAATATTAAATACAAAACTGTATGAAATATCAAATACACTCAATACCTTGATTTCAATATACATGAATTTATACTTTCAGGAATAATAAATAATACTTTGAAAAAATCAACATTAGTTAAAATCTACATGTTTCGAAACTTTATGAAATTTCGGCAAGAAAAAATGTTTTATTTTTTGCGTCTCTCATTATTTTAAGTGTTCAATTTTTTCTTGAGACATTGATTTGGAATTCTTGCTAAAAATAGCTTTGAAGAGTTTATTATAAATGTGTGAAATTCAAGTTGGGAAGGTTGAATTACCAACAGGTTAAAAGTTTTTAAAACAACAACACTAACATGATGGGAAAAACGTTAGGATATAATAGACAATACTTGAAAAATTATTATCATAATACTACGGAGTTGAAAAATAAGTTACGAGTTTAAAGTATTTCTTCCATTTTTTTAAAAGTTTTGTTGAAATTCTGCAATCATTTTACAATTACGAATTAATTCAAATGTTGAAGTATGAGATTATATAAAATCTCTCTTTTTGATAAGTAATTGAAATGATATAATCATTTCATTTTCTATATAATTTGTTTTCGTTGAATCAAAAAACGACTAATTTTTTGTTTGATTGACAGAAACATTACTTTTGATGTAGAAAAATGATATATTATAAAAAAAATTTCAGATGTTAATTCTTGTAATCCTATACTTTAATATTATATGAGGAAAATTCTTCGAAATGTACAAATAAATTGTATGATACATACAGAAAAATTTTTAACAGTGTCAAGATCTGAATTAGTCAACTGAAAAGTAAATCAATTAAGAAATATGTAAAACGAAGTTATTTATAGATTTTTTCTGTATATTGCATGATATTCGGATTTACAGTGTAAAATTTTTTCATAAATTTAAATTTACTAATTCATCTAATTTTTTACGATTAAAGTTGCCGAGAGTATGTTTATCAAAAACTCATGAAACTCTTCTAAAGATTTGAATTTTAGAGACTTTAGTTTTGCAAAGCAAAAAGATGTAATTTACATATAAAAATTACTATTGAATCAAGATTTTCTAAACTTTGCATAACCTACTCTGTAAGATTGACTATGAATTAGTGAAAAATCACGAAGTAGTGGCACTCTCTTCTTTATTCATACTGGTAAATTTTACACTAACGAATTCGTTGCATCAAACTAATAAATAATGTAATTTACCACTTATTGTAATATTATTCGATTTATTACGTGAGTAAGATGTTGAAAAAATAATAAGCGAAAAAGTCACTAATTATTAGTACTTACTAGTTATAAATGACTAAAAATGAGTGAAAAATTACTAATACCAAAAAGGTTGGGTGCTACTAATGATAACTTATTTTTCATTATCTTAACCCCTTATCAAATATTTCAACTTTAATGAACTGTAGAGAATAATTTCTAATTTGATTACGTTTTACGAATAAATTTCTTATTATTAGCGAATTCTGAATTGTGTAGTTCGAAATGAATTTCTCTCTGGGAAATAGCGTTTCCTAAATTTTCAGAGTAACTTATAATGTATGTCAATCAATATTGGACCTCTTGTGAACTCTTTTTCTGCACAAACAGAATACAGAAAAGGATTCAATGTATAAATTGGATTCATTATATTCAAGAAATTTGTTAATGTTACACAGTACTTTCAATTGTTCGAAATTTTTGTTTTTCAGCCTCGAGCTGGTCGTCGACCTAGAGGTCGTCCGGGGAACGCGACACAACTTCAGCCATCCTTGAGGACGCAAAGCCCCGTTTCTCAACAGCTCGATAAAGGTAAGAAAACCAAAAACAAAGAAATATACTTCATTTGTGATCATATACAGTCCAATTGAATGATTTCTTTCGGTTTAAATTACTACAAAAAGGTCCTTCAACACTAATAAGTGTTTTTATTTATTGCCCAATTTCACTTTAAACTACTGAAGACGTTTCCACCTAAGTTTAAAATCAATCAGAAATTAAAGTTTGGCCCCTAAATTCTAGTATTTTCTTGAAACCTGAATTCCGACATCACAAAACGAATTTCAAATTCTTCCAAATATTCGTGAAAACATGTTTGACTTTGTATGATCATAATATGTAGGGAAAATACGTAACATCGAAAGCTCAACAAAATAACCATCGGATTCGAACCTCTTCATTTTTATAGCGCCATTTTACTCTCCCCGGATCCGATGAATTATTCAGAGCTTTCCTACGTGCTTTCAGGGAACAAGCGAATACAATGGCCTTTTTATTCACCGATGCAAAAATTGATCGCTCGCGGAAACTGTAATTTTTTTTTTCATTCACGTCCGAGTAAACTCGCTGGAGGTGTTATCATTTTTTCGGTTGTCACTGAGATGAGAACGAATTTGGGTCACGCGTTCGCGGCGAATATTGCGACCATTTCTTTTCATTTTACTCGCGTCGGCGACGATAAATAGCGATGCGTTGGAGAGGACGCGATACATCAAAGGATGCTCGAGTTTCGGAGCTTTTTTTTATCGGGCTCGTCACAATAAAACGGGGTCGTGCGACTTTTGTAATCTCGGGATCTCGTACGATTCGCGACGCTGGAATTTCCGGCTGCTCTCGCGAAGCGCCGGCAGAGATTTTTCGGATTCTGGAGCGAAGGTTGTGTTTGTGGAGGTCAAGTTTTGTTGAGGTACGAGGTTGATAAATAGATCTGAAAATCGGATGAACATGTTATAGATTCAATTCGGTACGGAGACGAAGTTTTTCTATTGATGTTTGATTTTTTCTCTTCTTTTTTTGATGTTTTTTTCCGAATGAATGAAGAAATTCCATTATTTTCATAGTAAAAGAGAGGTGCCATTTTTTCAATTTATCATACCTCAAATTGGAAAATTAAGCTTAATGAGAAGTTCAACTCGCCATAAGCGATGAGTAACTCTTTTCGGATATAAAATATCCCTTTTTCGTCCATGGTCGGGTCGACCCTAAATTTACCCACCTTCTAAAAAGCATAAAAAAAGCCCGATAACTTCAAGTTTTGGCGAGAAAGTTTAAACGACAGTTTTACAATTTCATCATCGCCAGGGAAGTTGGGAACTCGCGCAACTTCGCCCGTAAATTTACAAAAGCCACGCTCTGGTGCCGGTTTTGAGCGCTTTAAAGTACATAATGGCGAAGAAATGGCTCGACCGGTTTCGTAATTGGCGGAATTTCGCCGATTCCAAGGATCGCCAATAAACATAACGTCACCTCCGACCGTGATCCTTTCGCCTACCCTTTTTTTTATATCGGCAACAACTGGCTCGAGGAAGGTCAGCAAATGTGGAATGATGAATGGGTCGTTGGTAGGAGGATTTTTTGCTTCGGGGCCGATGTTCTTTCGAACACGCAGGTTTTTATAATGAGGAACGAAGTTGAGGACTCTAATACATTCTGATTAACGTGATTAAATTATAGAAAAATCAGAAGAACAAGATGTTTTTGCAACAAATTGAAGACATGAGATGATATTTTTATCATTTCAAGTTTTAAGAAGCAAATTTTTAAACTCTTGAGAGGCTCAGGGCTGGATTTAAGGAATTATGCACCATAGGCCAATAATATTTCTGCGCCCCCCCCCCCTCCTTTAACGCCTCCACAAATGTCTAAATGTTCTATTTATGTAGGTTTATGAAAATCAAGGAAATCCAGAAATTCACAACAAATAAGTTTTTCAGCTATTTTTTCTTTAAATATATAACAACATATGGATCAACGCCCGACAAATCTTGGACGATGGATAGAATTTTTTCATAATTTAAATTGATTTGCACCGAAGTGCATTCTTAGCAAATTCTTTAATAAACTTTTCACTGTCAAGTTTTACGCATAAAGAAGATTCGATCGCGAGTAGAGGTAATGCTGACGTTCGGTGTTCTGACGTCGTTGAATGAAGGTAATTTTTGATTCTTCGTAAACATAAAAATTATCTTTGTGCAACACAGTTTGTCACTGCTTAATCTTTAGAATTTCAAATGTTTTCCGATTTTTTGAAAATTTCATAATATTGAACGTAATGCAGACTATAAAATTTTCGAAATTTCATGAAAATTATGAAACTTTCTTAGTTTTTGATTGCTTTGAAGTATATACTGCTCAATTGTAATGCGCATAAAAAAATAAAAATAAAATATTATCAGTCAAAATACATATAATAATGAGCACAATTTATAACTGATCGATGTTTCCTGGAATTATGTAGAAATTTCGATTTTTTTAGATTACATAATTGAAAATTTTTGGAATTTTGATGTGTTACGATTATTCAAAAGTTTTAAAGTTTTGAATAACATCAAACCTACTATTTAACAGTTTCAAAATTTTATAAAATTTGTCAAACTCGTAAGGTTTTGTATATGATTTATGAATATATTTAAAGTATTCCAAATTTTCGTTGAAAATGTATAAATATAACAATGCATACTTTGGAAAAATATAATAAAAAACACAAATTCACAAAATAATATACATTTTCTTGCATTGTACATAATTGTAAGTTTATTTTGAAATTTCCTATCATTTTCAATACATTATAATTTTTAAAAATTTTCAAAATTTCTAACGTAGTATTCACTACTCAAATTTTCGAAAATTCATGAAAATTTGCCCAGCTCACAAAGTTTCCTTTCGATTTTGTAGTACTTTCAAGTTATTCTAATTTTTGTTAAAAATCCGAAAAAACACTATCGTGAATATTCAGAAAAAAAACTCAAAAATTATTTTTTTTTTTTTTTTGAAATTGTACTCATTTTGCGATTTTTCGTAAGTTATTCACAATTTCAAAAATTTCCGATTTGTTGAAATTTCAAATTATAAAAAAACTATTAGAAAATTTTCAATGATAAAAAAAAAAGGTCAAATTCAATAGAAATTTCCGTGATTTTTTACGGTTTTTCAACTTTCACAGTTTTTCATTTGAAAATGTCGAAACATTATCATGCTTATTTCGACAAAATACAATCACAAGACCTTCCTCCAAAAAATCGAGTCATATTCAACTCACCCGGAAAAATCGCGTTTTGCTGCCCCTGTATCTCAATTCTCTTCTATTTTCATTAAATTGAGTTTTTCTTGATTTTTTCCTACTAATACAATACTTCTATGCTCTTTCCAATTCTGAATCGATTCCAAAAACTTTCTTAAATATACCTTCATGCACGCGCAATAGATTGTTTGTACGTTTGTTTGTTTGTTTTTTTTTTTTTTATTTTCTTTATTTCGATCCAAAAAATTTTCATTTTTCAATTCAATTTTCAAAAATTTCAGAAATTGATACTAATGGATCTTTTTTACGAAAGCCTGTCATATGACGTATTTGAGAACATTTTTAAATTTGCTGGAAGTACATATGGCAATTTATTGTCGATATTGAATTCATCTGCACAAAATATTTCAATAAAAAATCAATATGCCACGTTTCGAACCAATTTAAAATTTTCTTTAATCTTCTTTCTAGCCTGAAAAGTCGCGGAAATGATCCAAACTCAATTTCAACTACACGGTTAGTCTCGTTCGAAACTCGGCGCGAAATTCCGCTTTGCTGTCTCGTCTTTCGCATCAGACTGACAATCTCGGGGAACAAATAGCGTCGCAACGGGCGTTGCGTCACCAGGCGAACGGGCGCGTCTTCCCTTTTCTCTGTATTTTACACCCCAATCACTTTGAGCAGCAGCCCTTCTTGACTTCCAAGCTCTCTTTGAGAATTCGCTTGTGAAATCAGCGACGTTATTTGGCGCCACTCTCATTTTGATCGCGAGCATCCGGGGAGAAAATATTGCTGTGTTTTTCTTCCTCCCTCGACTTAGGAACTTTTATTTTTCAGCTGTTGGGCTTAGCTTGAGGAGAGATGCTCCTTATCTTCGATTTAAAAAAGGAATTCTTTTTAATTTTTCATATTTATAATCTGAAGCATGTTAGAGATTTGACGTAAAAAGTTTTTTGTGAATCCCCTTCCCCTACTTGTCAGCAGTAATTTAGGAAAACTATACAGGATTTTACGAAGAACTAGAAAATAAGAGAGAATTTCATAATTGATAGAAAACACGAAAATAAGAACAGATTTACAAATGCACCAAGAGTATGAAGATAAAATTTTCTAGATACATAATCCGTTTACTAACCTAAAATCTATAGAACTTGAAATCTTAGAATAACTTCTTCTTAAAATTTATGTGGAAATCCATGAAAATATCAGTAATTCATTCGAATTTATAGATATTTAAAAAAAACTGAAAAATACTGGAATGACCACAACTTTTCGAAACATTAGAAACCTACGAAAAATTGGGTAATGAGTTATCGTTTAAAATACTCAGAATCTATAAAACTTTGAAATATAGAACATCGAATTTTCGAAATTTTCATAGCAATCCATAAAAATATCAGAAATTCAGAAGAAAACTGGGAAAATGTGCATTACGTTATTCCATAAATGCTGAAAAATATGAATAAGATAAAAATATAATAGAAATCACTGATTGAAATACTAAAATTCTATATGAACATTACATCCTCGGAATTCATGGAAATAGTAAAAATCTGTAAAAATTTTTATCCTGAAGCATCTGATTCTAAAAATCTACATAGGAATCGAAAAAAACACTAAAAAAAAAAAAATTTGAATCATGAATTTCTATAAATCTGTCAAATACTTGAAATCTATTATGAATATATGTACTGTTTTCTGAAAAATTTCCTAAAACAATACGAATATAAAATTTTCGATTTTGAAGTATCGAATTCGAAGAATCTATACTGAAATTTTTTCAAATATTATAAATCTATAAACAACCTACAAAATCCTACTAAATTAAAATATTGCCAAAAAAATGATAAAAATATTAAAAATACTAAGAATAAATGAAATTTAATTTATGTAGATATAGTTTTCTTAAGAAACTACGAAATTACTAATTATCTACTGTATAACCTTGACTGCTGCAAGATCGAATTTGAGACATCTATATAGGTAGAAAAACCTTTAAAAATAGCAGAAAATCGTTCAAACTCTTAAAACACTAAAAAAATACAGTTGATACCAAAAATTCTAAAATCTCTGAAGATAATGATTTCTGAAAAATTCTTTGACATACTTAATCAGTATCTAATATAAAAATTGTATTCCTAGAGTATCGAATTCTTAAAAGCTTTACTAGAATTTTTCAAAATATTAGAAATCTATGAAGAACTCAAAAAATCCTAGTAAATTTTAATAAAACAACAAAAATATTAAAAATACTGAAAATTCATGTAGATATCGTTATCTCAGGTCACTATAAAATGATTGAGTATTTATAAAACCTTGATTCCTAAGGCATAGAATAAAATTCTAGAAACCTGTGGGTAAAAAAACCCATAAAAATTGCAGAAAATCGTTCAAACAAGTAAAATACTGAATAAATACACTTAATACCAAAAGTCTTTGAAACACTGAAAATCCAATATACTTTGAATTCTAGATTATCGAATTCTCAAAACCTATGAAAATCTACAAAAATGCTAAAAATATATAAAAACCCTTGAATATTGTTCAAAATTCATAAAATAGTATCAAGTAGAAAAAATTCTAAATATACTAGCACTCCGTGAAATATCTAAAAAAGGCAAGGGTATAAAGTAGCTTAAATGTTTGCAGATATCATAATTTTCTCAAAAATCGAAGTAAATATTTACATATATTAAAACCTTGAATCCTAGAGTATTTTATTCTAGAATTCAAAGTGAAAAATTCCTTTAAATACGAGAATATCCTTAAAATGGCATGCTAACTGAGAAAAAAAAGTACTGAAAGACAATTGAATTGAAATGTAGAGATTTGAAATCAAAAGTGATATATTTCAAAATATCAAAGCTTGAGCTCGAAAATCGGTTTATAAGATGTTATGATGCCAGAATAATTATTCATTGATACATTTAAATAAAATATGTATCAACCTTTTGAGATTTGAGTCTGCCCCCGACCAAAATGAATGGAAACCATGAATAAATAATCTCGTGAAACATTATTGAAAAAATTTTTTTTTCTAAATTTATATGAAAAATGCATAGACTCTAAGAACTTTCTCACAATGAATTTTCCCTGTTTTCAAACATTTACTTAAATTTTAAGTTATTTTTTTCTTCAGGAATCTTTTCAAAGAACATTGACGATTTCAATTTAATTGTACGAATGATAAAAAGTACAAATTAACGTTCGATTGTGAAAAAAAAAAGTTGGAAAGTGTTCATCGAAATCGTACATGCTATGACCGAGTAGCAATGAAAAACCCGGTTTTTTGGTCGAAGAGGAAAGATCAGCGTCCTCGAGAGCGAAAAAGTTGGGCGAACGAGTTGAACGCGCCCAACAAACTTTGCAGGGACGAATTCCGTGGAGCGGGTGAAAGTTTTGAATCACCCACATGCTGTACTATCAGCTCAAACTCCCGCTCTATGACGGAATTTACCCTGAACTTTGCTCAATACCGACTCTCAGGAATACTCTGCATCATTTCAACTAATTTCGACAATGTTCGCTTCTCTCAATTCAGTATTTTACCCAATACCACAAAGCTCTATCGCTTGCTGTTGGACTTCCATGTTTGAGGAAAATAGTGAAACTTTTAACCATTTTATTTTCGATTAACTCATGAAAATGAAGATAAAACAAAATAAATATTTTCAAGAATGAAAGGTCTTTCATATACTCTGATCAACTGTCAGAGTTAGGAAACAAAATTTTAAAACTTATTTATCTAGTAACTAACCATAAGAAGTTTCACTGAATGATAACATGATTTCGGAAATTCGTGCAAAATCTCTGCAAATTGATGCAGCAATTATCTGAAACTTGAAAAACATTTATTCATGCATGTTTCTGAAGTAATTCAGAGTGAAAAAAAATGCTGCAAATATATACATCGGCGCAGGGAAGAATGTAATTTTCAGGTCAGGAAAAAATCCGTTGTGTTAATTACCACTTTTTACTCGCGTTGCAGTAATTCATCACATTTACGGCACTGGCAATTAGCACGATTTCTTTCATCGGATTGAGATGGTTTTTATCGGGATATAAAGTGTAACGGGTACGTGAACGCGCTTATGCAGTACTTTGATAAAAATCACATACCGATTGGCATGTTATTAAATTTCTTTTGATTTACTTTATTCACGAATATAAAATATTTATGGTCATTTTAGCCAAAGATTACGTGCCTTATTTTTATATTGGAACGTATTTGAAAGTCGAATTTCAACATGTCAAATTTTAATTGTATAATTCATCGAATTTATCACTTTTTTTTCATTTTTTATATAAATCCTGGTCGATTTGTGGATTTGAAATTCAGATATTTAAATTACACAATAAACATATTGGATGAAAAAATTAATATTATGAAAATGAATCAGATTATACATATTTATTACATGACAAGTTACGAAGATACTAAATAGAATGTATGATTTCCAATTATAATGAATAAACTAGAAATAGAAAAACTTTACGTCAAAAATCGACGAAAATATAAGTAGATCTCCAAAAAACAAAAATTGGATAAAAATGTTTGGTGATCTATTGGCATAAACAAATTTCCAAAGTTAATAATAACAAAGAAAAATATATCCTTATGATGAGTGAAATAACTTGATTACACTGTATTGTGAAGAAAAATTTGTTTATATTGAAATCATAATATTATTTTCGTGTAATTGTTTAAATATTAGACTCTAATTAAGGACCTGAAGAAGACCAAAAAAAAAAATAGTCCAAGTTCAAAGAATATTAAAGAAGTGTTATTTGTTCTTGGTAGAAATCTTATTTTTCCATTAAATACGATAATTTATTATAGTGTATACTATGCATACTATATGTATTATTTATTATACATTAGAGGAAACTGGGGAGGTTTGAAGCAATTGTTGCTAAATATTAAAAAATGCAGGGAAGTTGTGAAGAACGATATATTATAATTAGATACTCAATTTTTTGTCCATCTTTTCTCGTAGGTGACAACTTTTTCTATTCATCAGGCTTTAAACTATCATTATTTTGGAGAAAGTTGGTTATTAAAAAAAAAAAAATGGAATATCTCAATTTTCCAGAATTGACACCAGATTCATTATTAGAGCACCTAAAAACTGTGGAGATTTTATGCATCTTGCAAAACTTCAAACTTTTAGTAATTATTGAAAAAAAGTCGAAACAAAAAAATTTTGCAAACCTAACACAAAGTTTATCATCATGCTTTTCATGGTTTATCTGTGAAAACTATGGAAAGCATATATGCATTTTGGAAAAAAGTTTAATTTTGCAAGTAACTGTTGAATAAAAGTTTGAACAAATTCATAACTGAAACCAATCACTGACTTGATTGAATTTGCAACAACTGAGATTATAAATGCAATAATGAACTGGTAATATCGATTAATGTATATATATTTTTCCTTTTTTTAAATGGAATTCAGGTTCAAACCTCCTAAGCTGACATTTTGTTAATAAATATGACAAGAAATAATAAGAATGAAATGAAAAAATTTGTTCTTCCTCGCATTGTTTCTCGTGATTATTTCAAGTGATAAAAATTATAATTTACTGAAATTCACTTATTTTAACATTAACTACCAATTTAGAAAACAACCTGAAAATTTACAATTCGTTACTCATATTCCGTTGTTCGATAACAATTCAGTGAGAAATTTATTGTAAATTATGAAATAACAAAATTAACTTCATCAATAGCAACAAATTCAAAAATATTTCTAAGGAATTCGGAAATGAATAATTATCGAAAAAAAATGACTAGGTTAGAACCTCCCGTAGGTTCAAACCATCCAAGTCTCTACTATATACAAATGTATGAAATAGTATGACATAGTTTATGATAAAATATTTATTCCTATGAGAATGTAAATAAAACATATATTTTTGAATTTTCATTAAAAATGGAAATATAATGAATTCAGTGAAAAAACTGTCGAAAATAATGTATGATTTTTTATCCACTTCCCAGTAAGTTAAATTAAGGTATACTTTAATTCCCCTGTACACTGAAAAAAAGGATTAGTTAAATCAAACATAATATGGTAACTATAAATGAATCGCATACTTGGATATGGCGGAATAAATGTTAAGTTGAATCAAACATTCATATGAACTATCTAATAAAGTTCAAGCAAATTTCTGTATGTTAACAGTTACTATATGCGTATTTGCTATGAATATCAACGAAGTAATCGCCATCAAGTAAATACCATGTTTATATGAACTTTTCGAAAAAGTATGGACAAAACTTTAAATTTTAACAGTTAGTATATCGCTATTTGCAAGAAAATTTCAGATAACTTGGCTCAAGTTCAAAGTTGGTTGTTAAAAACTAAGATTGACCTTGGTTTTTTACTAAAAAAAAAAGAACTGACGTGTGTGTTGTGTATACATAACTCTAAGTGAATGTTTTTTTTTCCTATTTCACGAATTCCGTTCCTTATTCTGTCAAGAACATGAATTATTTTTCGTCTTATCTGAGGCGCGGGCGCGTGAGTACCCGATGATCATCCATCCATGTACAGGCGATAGTTACCGCCGCTTGACTCAGGGAACTCGATGGTCGATCTCAAATGCAACAGCTCCATTGGACCCATCGACATTTATTCAGCTCAGGCCGAAAGATATATAAAAATTTGAGTGACTCGAAAAGTAATTAAACTTTTATTCCATAACATTGAAGATGCTGGAAAGGCCACACTCTACGAGGAGAAGCTCTATTATTTTGTTAAACAGTGAAAATTTATTTATATACTGGCGCTCACAAGCTTGTCTGAGCTTGTTGATTTTGTCTAAAACTTTCCACAACATTCGTCAAGAATCGGTATATTCACTGTTACTATATAGAACAGTTGCATCAAATATAGACAGCTCATTTGCTATTATTTTTGAATTTGAAGCCAACATTAATTTCTTACGCCATTCAAGTTTAACACATATTCGATCTTAATGCACGTGAAGTTGGTTCAAGTGACTTCAGTCAAATATATGGTATATTAGTCGCAAATACTGCAGAATCTAAAGAAATCACATATCTTTATAACTAGGATATATAATAATAGCTGATAAATATTGGAGAAAACGACGCAACTAGTTAGTTTGTCGCAATCTGTGGTCATTTCAAACGAAACATTCGTAAAACCATCGACTCCATAATTTATGGAAACATGAACTTGTAACGTCGCGAAGGAAAAAAGGAGCACTGAAAATACGGCTCGCTAAAAATAAAGGAGCGGCCGAGTGTCGCTGGAGAGAAAATAAGTAACACGAGATGAAGATGACTTGGTGCATTTTGGCGTGGTCCCAAAGCTACAGAAAGCCCACCACGCGAGTTTCAAGTCCTCTTCTTCCCTTTCGTATCCCGATCCCGTGCAAACGTCTCGCGTGCGCGATTTTATGCGTAAAATTTGCGGCATCCGCCGGCTCGGCTTCGACTCGTCCCGGCGTGTGTTCACCGTGAGAAAAGCCGGGACGTGGCGTTTTTCAAGCGCGCGTTTCCGACCTTCAATAACTTGCCGGAGGAAGTTGCACTGCCTAGTTGGCCAAAGTTTTACATTTAATGAAGCAATTATCGCGGCCATTATCATTACGCGCAACGGTAACTTTTGTTCTCGGAAACGCAAAAGCCGGCGGCCATGCAGCCGCAACTTCTCTCGTTCCGATAAGTGCCATGTTTCAAAAATTTCGGCATTCGAAAGTCGAGGATGAAATTGGGGAAGCTCTTTGAAATTTTTTTATTCTGAAAGGTTATAAGTTGGCGCTACATCAATTGAGCTGTGAAAAATTTCCTGTGTCCTACTGTAAATTATTCCAGTGTTGATTCAACAGAAGAGATGCAATTTGAAATTCATATGAAAAAGTATTTCGACTGAACGCGTGAAATTTGAATGGGTCGCAGATGGCAAAACTTGGCGGGCACTGACTTCAAAGTTTCTCGTAGGGCGAGGAAAACGCGGATTATAGGGAAGTCTTTTAAGATAAGCTCTCGCGTGAGTCAACGAGTTCTTTACCTCTTGGAAAACTTTCTTTGTCTTTTGAAGTGGCGTCGAAAAGCCTGACGTGCTTCGAATGGGTCGTCATAGCGACACCCTGAAGATGAAGTTACAGCTCCAAATATTCTACAAATAATTATGCCAGAGCAGAGATACCTACATGGTTATGTTTTTATCATTCTTCTAAAGTTTACATGGTGCATTCTAAAGTTCGAATTCACCTTGAGGCTTGGGCACATGTTCTTTAAGTTCCAACTTGACCTTTTCGCAATCCGCAAAACTTGAGAAACGACCTTTTATCTCTCTTTTCTTAGCGTCACTCATTGCTCTTGAATGTTGGAATGAATTTCCGTCCGACATTCCTCTTCTTTCGAGCTAACTTTTCAAGCGAGCCGTGCCTGGTCTTATTAGAATCAAGAGTCTCGGGCTTCTAAACTTTAATGAAATCGCGACTGGCTGTTTCTGGGGTTAAACTGCGACTTTATTGAAACTTTGTTGTGCTTGGGTCGAGTTCAATTTACGACTTGCGATGTTTGCGAGTGTTGACGAGGGAACACATAGAAGTGATGTTTATAATATGCAAGAAAAGGAAGTGCATTTTATGCATTTGTTGTAGATTCTTTATTACTGAAAGTGTTTAATTTTTTTTTTTTTGAGTTCCTGGGAAAGCTGTGATTATATACAAAATTTATTAGGATTGAACGAAATAATAATACGGTGTTTTGTAATTAAAAAAACATTGACAATTTATAATTGATACAAGGAATATGAATTTTGAAGATACTGAGATACGAACATAAACATAAACAATCGTTACGAGATTTCGTAAAAATGCAAGATTGTTTGGAATTAATAAACATTCGATTGTAAAAACTTAATTTTAAAAAAGTTTCACGTGAGCTATATTGGGAGGGGTGAGGTCCTTCAGTACAAAAAAAATTTTTTTTTTTCTACTACAATATTTTTTTTTTCTAAGAAAATTATTATTTCTGAGTGTTAAACTGTATTTTTAAAATCAATTAACTGAGTAAAATGATGACAAATATAAATAAAATCATGATAAATTATTCCTACTGTACCTACGATAAATATTTATATATATTGTTTATTGATTTTTTGAGAGTATCTGGAAAAGATGCAATCGATATGAAAATTCGTTAAAATAAAATTGTACTGTGTTTCGAAATAGAATATCAAAATATTTAAAACTTTGTAACCAAATTATGATTAACGTACAAAAAAAAATTGAAAAATATATCACTGCTTTAACTCATTATATATTCCAATAGATTCTTTACTGTTTATTTCAATAACATAATTTATTATATAATATCTTAATGGATGTTAATCATAAGTTATTGTGGAATATCTAGAAAAGCTGCAATTTTTTACAAAATTATTCAGAATAAAATGAAATTAGACTGTATTCCGAAATCAAATATCTTTGTAGAAGTGTATAAAAATTTGAAGTTTTGAAATATTCTTTTGGAAAATTATTAATCATTATTGAAATGAGTTTGAAAATTTCAAATTTTGGAACAGAAAAAAAAATGCGAACAATCGTTACAAATCTTTGTTATGACGCAAAATGTATTGAAATTTTCGTAATCTAATGAAGAATGATTAATTCACATTAACTTGCAAAATTTTTCGATCCAACAACTTCTGTATGAAACTCCAATTTACGTATGTCGAATTATAATTACAAAATCAAATCACTGAGTAAAATCATTACCGATTCGAATCAACTCTTTATTTTATTAATTTTTTTTTTTTAATAATTGACTCAATATTTACGAAATCAACTTAACCAACAAAATCATTACATATTTAAATAGTCACTTTAATTTTTGACTACAATTTGACAACAATTGTTAACATACAATTTATAATTTATTTAATATTTCCTTTATTCATGTACCTAGATTATCTGCAATCCATTACAAAATTTTGAGAATACCTATAATAAAATTATACAATGTTTTGAAATCTAACACCTACATATGATTCTATAAAAAATCAAAATTCATAAGATATTTTGTGTAAAATCAATAATTCATCAAAAAAGCTTGAAATTTCCAAATATTAAAACGACAATAAAATATGTGGACAATTGTTAGAAATGTTCTAATGATACAGGATTATTTCAAAATATTGCAAACTTGAGTGAGAGAGTTTATTTTAAAAACCGTTTGTTTTATTCTATTCGAAATCTTTTTGTACACTTCAATAATTTTTTTTTACAAAAAAAGTTTCAACAAAATGTTCATTCGCTTTCGTCGACTTGCAATAACAAAATAAAATTACCAATCGAAATCATTAGATATTCAAATATACTTTTTAAATTTTCATTAACTTTCTTCCATTTCATAATCTTGACAAATTCCACATGAATCAATAGACATTAATATTTTTTGCAGTATTGTTTATCGATCACTTTAATGATTGATGAAGGTCGCCATTTTCATAAAGTTTTTCTTTCAAAACATAATCTAGGAAATTTCTCGATCTCGCGTTATTTATTTTTATCAACACTAAACTTCAAGTACATTTTTTAAATTTACCTTTATTCTTTTACAATCCTTTCATAAAATATGTATTTCATGAAATAAAACTTTGGTTGATTCACAAATGCCCTTCAATTCTCCGCAAAACTCGATGTCAGAATGAACCTCCTTCTTTTACCAAAAAAAGTTATCACGTCCCGAATTTGACGTAGTTTTGATATTTTTTTTTTTTTTTCAAAAATCGCTCATTTTTCTATGACCCATCACTCCATAAACACCGGATTATTCGAGTTCAAAAACATTCTTGCGTAAAAAAAAGCCATAAATAAACTTTTTTATCACCAACTGGAAAAGTTTCTCGCGCGATTGCGCTCCTCGGCAACAAAGAAAGTCGCCAAGTTTCAACCTCGAGTGGATTAAAGTCGGATGTAAAGTGGGAGGGTCATAAATCGCGCCTGCCTTTTGACAATAAGGCCATAATCTAGAGATAATCCCCTTTACATTTGTGATACAAAATGTTTTTCCATTCAATATTTATGAGCGAGAATAAATATTGCACAACGAGTTTCGTGTGATTCAATTGGGTTTTTTTGCATTTGAGGAATTCTCGATGAGGTATTTTATTGGTCCTCGAAATTCCAAATTTTTTTTAAATTATTGCATAGAAATCTGCGAATTGCACTATATAATTTTACACGTTGAATGTCTGGGGTAGAAATTCCAAAGACTTTTAATATTCAAATATAGGAGATCTAACGTCAAATCTTACTAACGTTTGAAACAAAGAAAAGACAGATTCTAGCAACTCGCAGCCATTTTATTCGCCAAGGTTTCCTCGCGAGCAATGTCGAGAAAAGAAGTCAAGAGCCGAGCAGATCAAAAGCTCAAGGCTTTTTTCCGATCTAATATTCTTAAAAGGGAATAAACTTGTAAATTCGATGCAGACCCGATTTTCATCCCGTACTGTACGAGCACAAAGTGCCCGACATTTGAACAAGCTTCTTTGACATCAATCCATTCATCATTCAGCTCTTTTTTCATTTTCTGCTCATTGTCAGTAAGATGCTAGATCGATTTTGTTATTTATTTATATTTTTTTATAAAAAGTGTAGAGACGTCATCTGGAATCAATCAAAAAATTTTCCATGTTTTACATATTTTGAATATGTTTCAATTTCAAATTCAACCTATAAAATTGATTGTTATTCTTTTATTTGTTCTTTATTCTCTAAAATTGAAACATGGTGGTTTTTCGTGATGATATTTTACAAGAAATTTAAGATTATCTTCTGAAAAATTCGAAATTATTGAATACCTGCTGAATGCATGACACCTGCCAAACCTGGCCAGCCCTCCGTTTTCTAGTGGCACCTGCGTCTGAATGTGCTCGTGTAAACGCATTTCGCTCGAACGTGTACATCACGTTAATACCTATACGTATATATATACATGCGCAAAAATGAGAGACAGCTGCGACGCAGCTACTTTTGGCTCGCGAGCCATGTGATGCAACTCTCGATGGGGGCAAAGAAGGTGGGGAAAACATGCAGCCACGACCTCGTAAATCAGGGACTGCATTTTGATTCCCGAGCAGGTGATTATTATTCGATTAAAGAAAAAATTATGGTCCCCAAAAAAGGTGACTAGACGTCCCTGTTCCCCTAAAAATCCCCCACTTTTTCACCGTGGTGTCCCAGTTTTTCAACAAACAAATTAAAAACTTCCTTTGATTTTCTAAAATTCCATGACATTTTTTTGTCGAAAAGATGGCACCATTGAAAGAAAAAAGAGTTCTTCCCGATTAACTCTTAATTTCAGCAACAAAAAGCATCGAATTTTTGGACCAGTGTTTGTTGATTGGTTTATCTTATTGCAAAAAGATTTTTCGAGAACACGTTCTTTGAAGCATTTGAATGGTTGCCAATGCAGACTACGGTATATCGGAGCTCGTTGCACCGTGTATTGATCTTCAATTTGTACAGGTGGCCTTTCGTATTGAGAAAGTGAGGTTCCCTGGCGATTTGTTTGGCCACTCGCCAATTTTCACTCCTCCCTCGATTCGCATCTGCGAACGCAGGCCGCCAATCTTACGCATATTCCTGTACATCCGGGTCACCCTAATCTCAGCAAGCCCCAACTTTGTGCAATCTTTTTTTTTCCCTTCTCAAACTGAAACGTGTTGAATGATATCTTATGAGACGCAATTATCAATATTAGAGCAGTCCCTAATTACGTTGATTTTTTATTGATGAAGTTAGTGATTGGTGTAATTTATCTCCCCTTCTTTTTGAGTTTTCTCAATGTAAGAAAATTTTGAAATTAAAAATCAGAGAAACATCAAAGAGTGTATTCAAGTATCTTTTTGAATTATCCGATATTCAGTACCGATACATAACAAAGAAAATATCATTGTATTGGTTTACTGCATGGATTTTGAAGGATATTTCAGAAAAACTTCCTAGATTAATAGTTCTTTTTGTATTTTTCGCATTTTTTAGTACATATACAATTTGAAGGATTTCTCAGTATTTACAATCTATATTGCTATGCAGATGTCTAGAATTTATTCATTTTTTTTTAAATTTATTTATCATCAGGTGTAAAACAATGTCTACAGAATATTTAATCCCTTATGATTATAAATCTCAAAGATTGTCAGTGATTTCATAATTCGTAAGATTACCGTACTTACCTGAATTTTTTTTATTCTTCAATTGTTCGTACTTTCAGTATTTATAAAATGTTTCAGTATTTTCTATTATTTATAGAAATTTGTGCTTAAGAATTCAAAGTTGGATAAATTTTTCGTATTCCTTCAGAATTTATATACGAATTTATATACGAAGCTCTTGTGAGTGAATTTTCATGAATTTTTTCTGTAGCGTAAAGTTTTTTTTTAATATTATTTTTTTATTTTTAGTGTTTATAAATTTAGATAGATTTCTCAATATTTTGCATATTTTTTAAGCATTTTCACGAATCAAAGTATTTTCGATGTTTTCATTAATTTATCCATGGATATGGATTTTTCGAATTCAATGCTAGAAGAATCAACGTTGCATTAAAATTTCCAAACTCTGCAAAGAATTTGAAAAAATTCAATTAGTATTTACAAGTATCTGATGAAATTTCAGTATTTTTAGTTTTTTTTCGTAATTTTTTTTATTTATTGAATTACTCAATATTATCTAGAAAATGTAGAGAATTCAGATTGAAGGTATTTTTATCGTCTTTTATGTAAAATCAAAGTTGAAGAATTCCGGGATTTTTCATTGATTTTTGAAATAACTGAATGACCATTTAATATCATCTTTTTCATTTCTAGTGTTTTTTTAACAAAATCAAATCGATATAATAAAATTTATTTACAGATTTACATTATTGAGTTGTTATTCTAATGTATCATAACACGAGATGAAAAATATTTTAAAATTTATTCTTTGTAAGTGGTAAAAAGTCAAGACTGATTTCGAATTTTTTGAATTTTTGCCCAGTGTGAAAGAAAACAATGTTCCTAAATACAAAGAATGAAATGAATAGGGTAAATGTTTATAATAATCAAATTATAATTGTTCTAAAATAAAGTCACCTATTTTTTAGTGAAGCTGTAGATATGTAAACAAACATTCAGATTTTCACATTTATATATGATATATGTATGATTTATGTATAATAATAAATAATAAATACATAATGTATATTTAAAAAGGTAAGTCGAGTAATGGATGAAAAAAAATGTTCTGAGAAAATGTTCAAAAAATCAATACAATGATGCAATTGTATTAAAATAGTAAATATATGATTTTAATGGGAGACATATACGATGTTAATATAAAATGAAAAAATCATAAACATGAAATGTCTTCATATATATAAGTTTTTCTTTTTGGAATTCAGATTGAATTCATAGATAATCATGCATATTTTACATGTTATAAATATTGAATTCAAGATATAAGTCTTATTTTCGAAAAAAACTGATTTGTGTGTTAAAGATCACAAGACAGAAGTGAAACTGAAATAAATAGTATATTACTCAACCATGACTTTAATTTCATATTTACAATAACACTCGCGAATATAAAATTCATTTCCTAGTTATACTTCATGTGCCGAGGGCTAAAACACGAGTTTTGTTTAATCCATTCTGGAATCACTTCATTCATTTACACATCTGTTTAAAAATATCATTCAAATGATATCAAACCCTTTTTTATCAGAACCTCGAATATTCAGGTCCTTCAAAAATAAAACAAGAACGAAATCAAAATAAAAAATACGTACTTGGAATTATTCTGCAATAAAATTTCAACTCGCGACTTTTCTACAGCATTGAATAAAAGTGAAGCGAAAAACTTTGCAAGGTTTGATGATAGAAGGGATGCTAAAATTAAAATTATTCAAGAAAAATCCTGCATTGAATACTGAGCTTCTATACCAGTGAAAAACCAAATTCTCAGAATCCTTAGAATACGTCTTTGCGAAATATCTACATGAAGGGAAATGTATGGAATGACTACGAAAGGATTGAACTGACAATCCGATTTCCAAAGTAGGTCATTGAGTTGAAAAATCCATTGTTTCGTAAAGGACATAAAAACGTCATCGCTTCAGCTTCGAATGTCATTATCGTGGACGAGGCGCAGCTGCGTTTCGCGTGCAATTGCTGCGTGCACCGGTTTACATGACCAACACCGCCCACCTTTTCACGTCCGCAGTCATTGAAACGCATTGCTCGACTTTCATTTTTCCTCCTGAACGAACAAAGCGAATCCATAAGCAACGACTCATACGAGACGATTACTTTTCCTTACTCAATTTAGGAATTTTTCGAAATAATTTCACTGCAAATGTTGTACTTGACTCAGGGGCGTAAGACTCAAGATTTTGAGTAAATTTGATGATTCTTTGAAGAAAATAAGTCAGCATTAGTAAAAAAGTAAACCTCGAGGTGTCAAAAAAAATGTGGAGAATGTAATGTTGTTTAAGAAAATGGTGAATTTTTGAAATCGCAGTATTCCAGTTAAAAATTTCAAAAATCTTGAATAATGTAAAAAGCTATTTGTGAGTCATTTTTGAAATATGCATGTTATCTTTTATCTCGACTTTCTTTAATGAAATATTTTTACCTACTTTCTACGGTCACGCGCTTGAATAGATTCGTTCCATCTTCGCCCACGCGTCATTTCTTATCGGTGCGCGATAATTACGAACGCTCGAACGTAATTGCCGTAATGCAGAAAATGGACGTTGCGTTACTTACGATACTTTCTCAGTTAAAGGAAAAAATTGCGATTAGGTTCACGTTGTCACGGTTTCTTGGGCAAATCATGTCGATGTGCATGAGGTAGAATTATTTAAAAAAACGTTAACGACGGAATAAATATTCAGTTTCTTTTATACACTGATGAAAGAAGTACTTAAGTCAACGAAAATTGAACTTAATATGTATTTGTGTGTGCAATTCATTTGAAATACTACAATTATTCAACTAACAACACTGTCTTGCAAAAATCTTTGGACAGGCGCGTAGGCAGAGGGGGGTTTTGGGGGTTCAAACGCTTCCCGAAATTCTGATAAAATTAATCAATATATAATGTAAAAATGAAAAAAAGTAACATCGATAAACAATAAAAATATGTAACAAAAAACGCATGAAAACGTTGGCAGTGTATATTTCATAAAAAAGTAAAAAACATCAAACAGAAGGATAACTTAAAAAATATGAATCAGAAAAATTGTTGCAACCCAGTGAATAATCAAGAAAAATACAAATCTACGAAAATGCCAAAAATTCACCAGACTTTGAATCTTAGATCATCAAATTGTCGAAATCCAATAAAATCTATATCAAAGTATTGAAAATCTTACGATTCATACAAACTCTAGAAGAATAAAGAAATCCATTGAATTCTATGAAAAAACTGTTTTCTGAAATATCTTGACAAACGTCTCTGCGATCCATAACTTTTGGAATTCTAAAGAATTACATTCTAAATATACTATAAATCTATCAAGCTTTAAATCAAGAATACGAAAATAGGATAACGAAGTAAAACATGAAAAATGTATCTGAATGTGATTTTATCATTAATCCTTGAAATTACTGAGAATGCATCGAAATTCGCATTCAAAAATATCGAATTTTTCAAATGTCTGTAGCAATCTACAAAAATATTAGTAGCCTAAAAAATACTCAGGAATCCTACAGGGTTTTGTATATTACACTAGAAACAGGTAAAAAAATAAGTTTACTAGCTTACTTGTTAACTAGTTTACTAGTTTAGTAGCTTACTATTTTTCTAGTTTACTAACTCACTAGTTAACTAGCTTATTAGTTTACTAATTTAACAGTTTACAAGTTTATTGGTTTACTTGCTTACTAGTTTACTAATTAACTTGTTAACAAGTTTAATACTTTACTAGATTACTAGGTTACTAGCTTACTAGATTTTCATTAAACTAGCTTACTAGTTTACAAGTTTACCAATTTACTAATTATCTAATTTACTTATTAACGAGTTTTCTAGTTGACTAGTTCACTAGCTTACTATTTTCTTAGTTAACTAGCTCATTAATTAACTATTAACTAATTAATTAACATTAATTTATT
Source organism: Platygaster robiniae (assembly GCA_028476575.1). NCBI lineage: Eukaryota > Metazoa > Arthropoda > Insecta > Hymenoptera > Platygastridae > Platygaster > Platygaster robiniae. The sequence continues at coordinate 3,980,866 of CM052022.1, forward strand.
AACTAGCTTATTAGTTTACTAGCTTATTATTTTATTAGCTTACCAGTTAACAAGCTTACTAGTTTAATAGCTTACCAGTTTACAAGCTTACTAGTTAACTTACTTACTAGTTTACTAATTTACTTCTTAACGAGTTTACTAGTTCACCAGATGACTAGGTTACTAGCTTACTAGATTTTCATTGTACGAGCTTACTAGTTTACAAGTTTACCAGTTAACTAATTTACTAATTAACTTTTTAACGAGTTTGCTAGTTTACTGTTTTACTTTTTCACTTGTTTACTATTTGACTACTGTTCGATTTCAGTAGTTTACTAGTTTAGTAGTTGACTAGCTTACTAGTTTGCTAGTTTAATCTTTTTCTAGCTTGTTTACTAGCTTACCAGTTAACCAACTTACTAGTTTACTCTCTTACCAGTTTACTAGAAATCTTTTAATACATAAAAACTATGTACCTGTAGATATAATTTTCTTATATATATATATATAAGAAAACATATCTATAGAAAATATATAATAAGATTATAATTTATGCAATTCCTACAATTAAACTTACTTTTAATAGTAGAAAAACCTAAAAAATATGGAATAAAAGTATTGAAAATTTTCATCAAAGAAACTGTCGCCTGAAAAATAAATTTAAACTCTCAAAATCATCGAAAGTTTCAATACTATACCATCAATTTCTAAAAATCTATTGAGCTATCAATATAAATATTAGAAATATATGAAAATACTACAAACATTGATGAATCATATACCATACGAAAAAAATATAAATTTATGATGTACTTTTTATCTGTGTGAGAAATATTTTTCAGAAAAACCCCTCCCGAAAAATTTTTTCTGCCTACGCCTTTGTCTTTTGACACTAATATATCTAGCCCTATAAGTTAAATATTACATGAATACTTTATACAAACAACACACCTCTTCTAGTTAAAATTACTTCCAAAAGATATTTTCACAATAAAACAAATCTTAATCAAAATACCAACTTTCCAAAACACGGCTGCTAAATAACAGCAGCCTTTAATGAATATTGCACCCTATAATTAACTCTTTTATTACACACATACAATCGGCTCCGGAACGCGTTATCAATTATTCATTTCAATAATCAAGCTTGGCTTCCATAAATCCGCCGACAATGAGCATTGTGTTGTAGCGCGATAATGAGCAGAAATAATGAAAAATAAATTATGGTAATAGAATCCGATCAATCGTGAAATTTTCCCGTAGCTTGCGCAATTTTTAGGTGGCTAAACGACCATTAATGCATAAAAATTTGTACACAGAAATGAATATAGATTAATACAGATTACACGAGGGAAAATTTTTATACTATATTGTTGAATAATCCTGAGTGTTTTTTGGAAATTTCGTAATGAAGAATTTGATACGAGAAACGTTTGTGTTAGGATGGAATAATACTTATGAATGGAATGATTGAAAGACAGTCAAATTAGTACTGACAAGGGAATTTGATTGGCTGACGTTTTGCCTGCGAATGGACGACGAGTCCATGTTGTGGGGATCGGAAAATATATAAATTAAATTTCGTCAGGTTATTGTTCAACATTACCATCAATTTCGTGACAGCTGTTACAATATGACACAGAGACGAAGTAAAGAAAAATAATACGGATGCGAAAAATATTTTTTAATTATCACTATGATTCTCTGATTAAATTTACTTCTAAAGACATGAAATGAAATTTTTTGTAAAATTGAAAGGAGGGGCAAAACTCAATTATTGAAAAAGTTAGTATATGGACAAGATTTTTTTCTTGTTGCATATTCATATCCTCTTATTTCAAACGTTTTTCCGGAAGAAAGTAGATATGAAATCGTCGCGGATCGCGATGAGCCGATGGCAAACGACACCCACATTGAATGAAACGAGTTTTTCGTATCATCTTCGCCCCTCTCCAGAAGCGTATCTCGTTGAAACTTTTTCGCAGCCAGATTGTTTCCCGTTCAAAAGCCCCTCGAATATCGCAGGGGCCAGAACCGTGTACGTAGCGAGACAGCATCGATCACCTCACACCACGGCTACGCCCGAGTCCCCTTTAAAAGCACGCTCTTAAAGGGGATGTGTCGCGACGTAACGCTCGCGAACCTTGCACTCCGAATGCAGTACTGCATACTTCGACTTCTGACTTTTCGCTTTCACTTTCGCAGAGTCTTATTGTTCTTTTTCTTTTTTTTTTACATCGGGAAATTTTTTCAAAGTTGTTTGAAATTGATAAAAAAAAATTGTCATACACTGAGAAAAAAATCATGTACTTTCTACCGTATATATTGTAAAAAGTACAATAATATTGTACTTTTTACAGTAATATTGCGGTTTACAGTATTATTGTAAAAACTGCAATAAATCTTTTACTTACTACAATAGTGCATAGTAAAACCGTTATATTGTACAAATTACAATACATATGCCGCTTTTTGCTACATAATTACAGAAAAATAAATATCTGGAAATGAAAATTTTACTATACACATCGTAATTTTTACCATACATTTTTCCACGTTTCCTAAGGTCAGCCAACTGGGAACAGATGACGAAAGGGTTTTTTTTTCTCGCCCGCAATTTATTTACACATGCATTAAAATCTTAGGTTAGGTAATTCTTCAGGAAACTATCAATTTTAATATTTTTACGATTCTTTATAATTTACAACCGCCTTCCAATAACACAGATTACTCGCATGGAAAGACTCGTAGACATTTTATGTTTTATTTTAGTTTTTACGATATTATTGTAAAAAATGCGATATTTATTTTACTTATTACAATAGTGTATAGTAAAACCGCTACATTGTACAAATTACAATATGAATGTTACTTTTTGCTATACATTTTTCGAATACAGTATCATATTACAATATGATGCACTTGGAACTTAGAAAGTAAACAAAATTGTTGCAAAAAGAACCTACACAGATTTGTTTACTGAAAAAACTATATGGAATTTTCAAAAATCTGGATTAATAGAATTTACTATATGATATTGCAAAAAGTACGAAAAGTATGGTAGAAAACAGAAGATGTAGAGGAGTTCTTACAACAAAATATATTCATAATTTATTACAATATCATTTAAAAATATTTACAATATGTTATTTCAAAAATTGATATATTATCTAGCAAAACGTACAATATGTCAGAGTGATTCCCTTTTACTGTACTGTATTGTGAAAATTACCATATTTTTTCTCAGTGTTCGAAAATATCTACATTTTGACAATTTTTTCGGTCGGCTAAGAATTTCAGAAACTTCGCAATTTAAATAGTTTTAACAGACTTAACTAATAGATATTATGTTACTGTCTACAGATATTGAATGATGTTTTTTTAACAAACTATGAAAATATTAAAAATGTAATGAATAAACCTCTAATCATAGAACTTTGCATTTTCCAAATCTGTATAGATATTCATTAAAAATATTCAAATCGATAAAAAAAAAAAATTCTTTTATACATAAAAAAATTGAAAGATTAATGAAAAACCTTAAAATTTTTTCTGACAATGACTTATATCTATAATAAGATACTGTTTTCTTGAAAATCCAATAAAATACTGGAAATATAGTAAACTTGTAGAAATTAAAGAAAACACTGTATTTTGATTAGTCTATAAGAATAGCAAAAATTTATAAAACTTTGATTCGTATAGTATTATATTCTAGAAATATATATGAAAATCGACTTATAAAACTATGAATATGAAAAGGAAAAAGAAATCCCTTCAAAATGATACCTACCAAAATAGTAACCTAGAGAGTACACAATAATATTGCAAAAAGAACCTATACAGATCTGTTTACTGAAAAAACTGTATGGAATTTTCCAAAATCTGGATTAATAGCAATTTCTATATGATATTGCAAAAAGTACAAAAAGTATAGTAGAAAACGAAATATGTAGAGGTGTATTTATAACAAAATATATCCATAGTTACAATATCATTTGACAATATTTACAATATGTTATTTCAAAAATTGCTACATTATCTAGCAAAACGTACAATGTGTCAGAGTGATTCCCGTTTACTGTACTGTATTTTAAAAATTACCATATTTTTTCTCAGTGAATGTACTGTTTTAGATTGAATTAGTAAAAAGTGGGGATAAAAATCGGTTCCAAAATAATTCTTTCCCGAAATTCAGAAGGGCCCCTTAATCTTGCTAGTATGTAATATGACGTAATCGATGAAAACGATATGGAAAAATGGATTAATACAGCTGACTATCAAATACTGAAATCCTAAACAAACATAATTTTTCCAAATGAATATGACTTAAAAAACCATAAGGCTGAACTTCAGAGCATGAATATTTATGTATAAATCGAGTGTATAATAAAAAAATCTTTAATTAGTATGGATGATAAAAAAATAGGGAAAATACTGAAAGAACTACAAATTAATGAAATATGTACTAAATCAACCTATGAAAATAGTTTTCTAAAAAATCTATGAAAATACTTAAAATCTTACATACCTGGAATTCTTAAGAAATAAATTCTAGATATGTACAAATTTCGAACTCTTCAGTCATGTAAAATTTAAAGAATTTTCTAATACCTTTTTATGGATTACTATACAGATTTCCGGAATCTAAGCTTGAAAAAAAATTTTGAAATTCAATAATTATTTATGCGATTTTAAAATAAACAGTATAAGTGACTGATAGACTACTTGTGTTTTTAGTTTTTTTTTTAGTATTGTACATTTCGTGCTAAATTTTTTGATGAACAGTATCCTGCTGTTTCTTGTATTTCGTATTTTTCGATACTTTCAGTATTTTAAATTTTTTATCAGAATCTATAAGATTTAAAGCTCATGAATTCAGTTTTATAGTGTTTCCTAGTGTTTTCATGAATATTCGGAAAATTTTCTGCATAGAATATCAGTTATCAATACACTGATACTACATAGTATTTTGAGTATTTTTTATTTTTCTTCAATATTGCAAATTTCTCATTCCATGTATTTTTAATGATTTCTAGTATTTACTCTTTTTTTGAAAAAGGGCCATTTTCTTCACAAAAAAAACAGTAAGTTTAATACAAATATATACGAATAGTTGGGTCGTTTTCTTGAATATTTATCAACTATTAATATATATCTTAGTTATAGAGATAGCGTATGTTTCAACTAATTTCTTTAGATTCTGCAGTATTTGCGACGAATATACCATATATTTGACTGAAGTTACTTGAACCAACTTCACGTGCATTAAGATCAAATATGTGTGAAACTTGAATGGCGTAAGAAGTCAATGTTAGCTTCAAATTCAAAAATAATAGCATTGAGCTGTCTATATTTGATGCAACTGTTCTATATGGTAACAGTAAATATACCGATACTTGACGAATGTTGTGGAAAATTTTCGACAATATCAACAAGCTCAGACAAGCTTGTGAGTGTCAGTTTATACATAAATTTTCACTGTTTAACAAAATAATGGAACCTCTTCTCGTAGAGTGTGGCCTTTCCAGCATCTTCAATGTTATGAAATAAAAGTTTAATTACTTTTTCTGTCATTCCAATTTTTATATATGTTTCGGCCTGAGCTAAATAAATGTCAATGGGTCCAATGGAGCTGTTGCATTTGAGATCGACCATCGAGTTCCCTAAGTCAAGCGGCGGTAACTATCGCCTGTACGTGGATGGATGATCCGCGGGTATTCAAGCGCCCGTGCCTCAGTTAAGACGGAAAAAAATTTATATTCTTAACAGAATAAGGAACGAATTCCGAAAAATAAGAAAAAAAAAAACATTCATTTTGAGTTATGTACACACTACAAACACGTCAGTTCCTTTTTTTTCAGTAAAAAACCTAGTTCAATCTTAGTTTTCAACAACCAACTTCGAACTAAGCCAAGTTACTTGAAATTTTTTTGCAAATAGCAATATGGTAACTATTAAAATTTGAAGTTTTGTCCATATTTTTTCGAAGAGTTACGAATTCTAATACGCATATAGTAACTGTTAATATGCAGAAGTTTGCTTGAACTTTATTAAATAGGCTATATGAATTTATCGTTAGTTTGATTCAACTAAACATTTATTTCGCCAAATCCAAGCATGCGATCTATCAATAGTTACCATATTACATTTCATTTAACTAATCCTTTTTTTCAGAATAGTTGATTTCTACATGGAAAAACTAATTGGAAATTGTTTAGCAGGGTAAAGAATAAAGGAGGATGGTTTCGAGAAAAGATAGGGCCCCAGAAATATTTCGGCACTGTCCCCTAGCGAGATTGCCTGCATCCCTGGGCCGCAGAAATCACGATCACGCAAAACTTGGCAGGTTGAAAATAAAAAAACCCGAGTCGCCAGGTTTTCCTTGACCGCCAGACGATCGTCACCGCGAGTGCAAAATGCCAGACGTCGCTTCGAATCGACGAAAGAGGCGGCGATTCGAAACGAGGCCCGTTATAAATGGGTTGCGTCACTTTGGCGCACGAGTCGCGTGCTGCTCCTTTGTTAAAGTTCAAAAGAGCGGCTCGCTCGCAACAAACAATGCTCCGACTCACGTCGAAAGTCGGCAATTAGAACGTTCTTTGCTATTGCCATTTCCCACTTCCCTTCCTTTTTTCCACATTTTCCTTTATGCTGCCCGGTTCTTGAAAAGCCGTTAATTTATGATTCGCAGTCTCGCCTAATTAGAATCTCAAGTATTTCGCGAGCGTGAAAGTCTTATTTATACATGCACCGGATTATCGAAATGAGCTCGTATGAGTCGCAAACTGGTCGAACGAGTATTGGAAACGATTTGGAACATTGAGGAAAATTCATTCCCACTTAATTGATTTCTGTTGAGGTGGATGATAAAATTTGCACTGCTTTACGAAAGAGGGTTTTCCATTGTACTAGATAGGAATTGGGAAAGTTTGGTGGTCAAATCATTGCAATAAATGAAAATTTGGGATCTTGTTATACGGGTTGAGGAGTTTAATTTTCCAGCTCTGAGTTTCACCTTGTGAACAATCGAATCGATAGGTTATTTAAGAGATGATCGGAGTGATTTATGCCGGTGAAATAATATATATATTTATCGCCTCGTTATGCAAATGACCGACCAGTATCGCTGATTTCATTAGAAATAATTTACACCGCGATGTAAATCGGCTCATTTACACATTGTCGGCATTCGCTGGTGGTCTTGTCGGGCGCGTTTTTTTGTCCTTCGATTCACGGCTGACGCAACCCGTTTTCATCGAGAAAAACACTCGGTCGATCTGTAACGGGGCATTTTAGAAAGCAGAAGTTTATTTTGAAAAAAGAGATAACTTCGTGGAATGACTAATCTTTCAAAAATATCAGATATTTACTGAGTTTTACTTATATTTTACTGCAGTTTACTTTTTTAGGTTGCATTAGTAGAATATCAATAATGTTCAGTAAAAAGCTTTTTTATTGTTTAATCAGCAGTTTTTCAATACATAATTGCTAGTCGTTTGTCAATCATTTAAAGTTGTCATTGAAAGATGGTTATCAATTTTTTGTGAATATTTTATTGATCATTAACTAAAAATTTTATTTGAGTTGAATAATGAGTGTACAAGCAGATGTAACAAATAGCCCTAAGTTAGATCATTACTATTTTTTCATAGACAATCACTCGTTAGTAAATAAATTGCTTGATAAATAACTTTTTCATTCAAATTAGGCCATTTTCTAGTTACTTAATTTGAAAGGGAATAATTTTAATAATGGATTGAAGTAAATCAGCTTATTTCAGAAAAGAAGAAAACTTGTTTTAGGAAGTCAAAACATACATTTAATGGATGATTTTACTGTTTAAAAAAAAAAAAAACTATAGTCATGATAAATAAATGACAGTATTTTTGGAAGATTTTAAGAAATGAATGCTTAAAAAGAAATTGAACTGACTTTCAGATTTGATTGAACCTTTCAAAACTTTTAAGATCAGTGTAATCATGAGATTTTTCAAATGAATGTACGTAATGGATAAAGAAAATTGTAAATAATTTTTTGAAAATTTTTTCACGTATCTTGGTTCACTACAAAATTTTGAATGATTGATTCATTAAGATTTTTAGAACTTTTGAAAATTGATGAAAATTAACATGAAACGGAACACTTACAACTTTTATGAAAAATTTTAAAACGTTTTTTTTGATAAAATGGAAAATTCAGAACATGATAGAATTTTTGTGGATTCTCAAAGTTATTATAAATTTGAACAAATTTTACAAGGTTCATAAGGTTTTTATCATTTTTAGGCGAATAAAATATTCCTGAAAATTATATTGAAGTCTCGAAAAACGTTGATAGTCTTAAGAAATCTGAATAAATTTTTCTACTTGCATTTAGTAAGCACAAAAAAATCAATAAATTTAATTTTCATCAGAAATAAGTTATGACTGATTTTCATTATCATTTACAACTTTTACAAAAATCTATGAAGGTATTTTTTTGATACTATGAACAACTAAGACTTTAATAAAAAAATCTACAGGTTCAGAACAATTCTAATCGTTATTTTTGCATTGCCAAACTTTTTTTAATTACACTTCAGTCTGAGGAAACATTGATTATTTCTGGAGATCGTACAAAATTTTTCTTAATGCTTTCAGTTAGAGAAAAAATGAAAGAATTCTTCACAATTTTTTAAAATTTTGAAATAAACTACCTTTTTAACAAGATTATTGTAATTCGAGTGAATATCAACTAATAAATTTTTTTTCTATTCTGAAAAATCTTCAAGTTTACAAAAAATGTCGTTAGTTTCAAAAGTAATTTCAGTTTGAGAAAACAGTTAGAAGAAAAAAAAACACTTATTGTTTTGTATAAAAGTTAGGAATCCTCGAAAAGCTTACAGTACTTGTAGAATATTTACTAATTAATCAGAAAATTAATTTTTCCCTTTTCTCTAAAACTAAAAGATACTTAAATATTTAATCAAGCTTTTTAAAATACTTCAAATTACAGCAAATTGCATTTTAATAACTTTTACGATAATAATTGAAACAAAATACCCTTTTCCTTACGAAAATGCTGTGTGACTTTTAACTCTTGGTAAATCTTTGTAAGAAAATGATTCCTAAAATTTCTTTAAAACTTTCCAAAAAAGTTAGCGATCCTTGAAAATCGTGAACAAGGCTATCACTTAGTCACTTATTTTCATTCACTGCAAAAAATTTCACTGTTACTCGCGCAAGATGATATCATAACGCAAAGAAAAAAAAAGATATTCATAATTTCAAGTTCCAAAACTTGTCAGAAGAAAGAAAAAAAAGTGCGAAGAATCCTGCATAAATGACATGAATACTTGTAAGTGTCTGAATTTTATTTCCTGCAATTTCATCCGTTCACGCTCAAAATTCCGAGTTTTTTTTTAATAATATACATTTGTGAGCGAAACTCCGAGTATCTTATGGCAGCACGGGAGAAGCAGCCATAAAACGCGAAATACAACCCCGATGCCGAGCTATAAAATCGAAACCGGACTCACTGGAGCATACCTGTCGCGGCTTTCTTTTTCCTTTTTTCTCCCTTCCTTTCCCTCTTCTTCCCCTGTTCTCCCGTTCATGTATTTTCTCGAGTTTTCCGCGCATTTCACGCCCCGCGTAAGCTCTGCATCGCGAGAAACGCGTCAACCTTGGTACAGCGAAAATTACGCGAATCTCGTGTACCGTGACGCCCCGATATATGGAACTTTTTTTTCTCCTCGTTGACTTTCGATTGCCCCATTTCGAACTTGTGCAGATTTTTATAGCCGGTGTTTTTTTTTTTCATTTTAACATGGGAACGACGAATGAGAATGAAATAAAAATGATTTTATGAGTTGTTTGAAGGGTTTGGAAAATTTGTAAGGAATTTCACATGATTCTAAAAATGTTGTAAAATAGATTATTGACTCTTTTTTTATCATTATGCCAGAAGTTTGGAAACAAAATATAAATATTTTGAGGACCTTAGTACTATCTCCATTCCTTATAATGAAAACTAAAAATTATTGAAACAGTGAGAAAATGTAAATTTGAAAAATTGTTTCAACCCAGTGAATGATGAAGAAAAATGAAAATCTATTGAAATTTTATATTTGGGTTATATATTTGCATTCTTTTGTATGTATTTGTGTAAAGTATAATCTGTTGTATATGCATCTGTTTGAATAAATTATTATTATTAAATTACTATAAATATAAATAACTTTGAATATTAGGTCATCAAATACTATGCATCTCAAATCGATGTAAACGTTTTATGAAATCTTTCAAATCATACAAACTATGAAGAAATACTAAAAGTAATTGAATTCTATGAAAAAACTGTTTTCTGAAAAATCTCATGAAACAACTACGATCTATAAATTTAGAATTCTAGAGCATGAAAGTCTAAATAGCGTGTTTAGCAATACATATAGGTACACTCTCTTTAAATCTATGAATATTCCAGAAAACGCGACAGAATTTTTTAAAATACATGAAAAAAACGAAAAAAATCTAATAAAACATGAACAGTCTATGTAATTGGGATTTTCTTATCAATCTATTATATTACCGAGAATATATTAAAACTTGCATGCTAGAGAATTGAGTTATTATAATCCATATAACAATCTACAAAAATATAAGAAATCTATAAAAATACTGAGGAATCTTCCAAGGTTACATCTATACATGTACTAGAAAAATGGGAAAAATAATAGAAAAAACTATGTAAATATAATTTTCTTAACAATTCATAAAAGTTTAAATCCTAAAAAATATTAATAAATATATTTACATACATAATTGTACAGTTATATATTTTTATAGAAATTCATATTATATTAGAAACCCTAGTTCTTTTGGTCCGCATAAAAACCTTCAAAGAAAACAAAATTTCTTGAAAGGTGAACTTACAAAATTCTAATTAGTTTCTTAGCAGGTGACCTTATAAAAATCTTCTAAGAAACTGACACTTTTTGTAAGAATTTATCAATAAAATTGTATTTAAAAAAAAGTTTCGTGAAATTTTTAAATAAATTCTTTATAAGAAATTTGAGTTTCTCGTAAGGTTTTTGTAAGTTTTTATGAGGTTACCTTATGAGAAATTGATTCTCAAAAGAAATTTTGTTTTTTTCAGAGTTTTTATAAGGATCAAAATTAGTAGGGGAACAATAAACATATATCATGTTAAATTTCCACTATTTATACCATTAAACATTCTTTAGATAGAATAAATACTGAAAAAGTAAGAAATAAAAATATTGAAAATTTTTAGAAAAGATACTGTTTTCTAAAAAATCAGTTTAAATACTCAAAATCGTTAGAAGTTTTAATAATTTAGAATCGTTTTCTAGAAATATTTTGAGCGATCCATAGAAAAACTAGAGATTCATAAAAATTTTACAAAATTTGATAAGTAACATATTCTACAAAAATTTCAGAAATCTGTGAAATACTTTACATTTGTGTGATTATTTTTACCTCAATTACTTATTATTTAGATATTATTATTTGTCCATAATTATATCAGAAAATCCTGCAGAAATACCAGTAATATTAAATAGAAAAAAATGTAAATCTTAATGACTTATTAACAATAGAAAAAATTGAATTCTATCATATTCGAACATGAAAAATGTGCGGCTCTAAACTCCAAAAGTTCATCAACTTTTCAACTTCAAAATGTGAAAAATTGTAAAAATGGGTTCTTGACACCTGATTCTCAAAGATTCAAAATGATGAAATCCAAAAGAAAATATATTTTTGAGAAAAACCCTACCCAAAAATTAAATCTGCCTATGTCCCTATTTTGATGAGTATATATTTCTGAGATAAACAAATATTGTGTGGGTTCTACAATTTTCGTACATTTTTCATATCGCGATTTTTTTTTGTTTTCTTGTCTTTGATTCAACAATTTAAAATAGTGATAAACTTTTCATGAAATTTAGATACATCGAATAAAGTCTGAGAATTTCTACTGTATTTGTTCATTTTGCTTGAGATATTATCAAAAAATGAAACATTGTTTTAAAATATCCTCCAGTATGAAATCGTGAGTTTCATTAATTCCGTAAGAAAACCAGTAAACCTCCATAATTTCTTCATCGCCGTTTATAAAAATACCGAATTAATTCAACGCGAAGATCGACAAAGATATATCAAATATAAATCACTTTTCCGTTATAAACATAGATTCTCATTTTCGAAAGAAATCACATTACGTGTCACGAGAGAGGAAAATTCTCTAAATGCCACATCGCGAATAATGTAATTTCACGCGAGTTAAAATCATACTTCAATTGAACGGTGCATTAAAATCCTATGAAAATGTAATCGAAAAGTGTAAGATCCCCGATAAAACCGAAAACGCGGCAATTATCGAATCCACGGAATCGCAAAGTATGCTTATCAATAATTCACTATCACGAAATGCAGACTTCACTTTCTCAAACGTCAGTGTGAACGTTTGATAAATTGCCATGTGCCACTTATAAATGTTTGACATTTTTATCTCTCTGGATTACGATTCGATAGCGCTTTTTATTATGCTCGTGAGTCTTCGATTACAATAAATAAACTGCTGAATAAATTATGCAATCTGATGCCAAATTTAACAAGTTCACAATTAAAACGGACGTTCGATAAATTCTCGTTGGCATGGCCGAGCTTTTTTCCTTTCCAAGATGGACTTTCATTAAAACTCTTTCACGGTGTCGATTCGGGGCAGAAATTATGAGGCCTATAAATTTTGCGAGGAGGTTTCCTGCTGGTCGCGCGAGAGTGAAAAAATACGTAGCGTGAAATACGGTTTTAATTGGCGGGGTATGTGGAAAATTTAATGTCGATGGAATAATAACTAAGGGTGTGTTGACAGATGCTGACATTTTTTCAATATTGATTATGTATGTGGAATATATCAGTTTCATTTTTGTCAAAACATTGACATAACCTTTTTTTTATTCTTGTTATTCCAGAATTATAAGTGTACGTCCATGAAAGAGGAATGGACAAAAATTATGATCTATTTGATCTTTGATCAAGGCCGTAGGCAGGAAGAATTTTAGAGATGTGGTTTTTCTGAAAAATATTTTTCCTTCGAGATTTCGTAATTTTTAATCTTTGACAATACAGTTACAACAGAGGAATTTTAAAATATTTTTCATGTTGGAGTTTGGAAGCTATAAAAATTTGGAATCCAGAGTTGCACGTTATTCATGTTAGTAAATAATGGAATTCGATTTTTGCGATTTTCAGTTCGTGACTGAGGTTTAAATTTTTTTTACTAGTACTTTTTGTATTTACACCACTCTCAGAATTAACTGATATTAAGTAACATGGGTTTCTATAGAACTTTCTAAAATTCGATGCTCTAGGAATCAAACTTTCAAAAAAATTTATATATTTGAATAGATTTTTGAGCAAATTTTAACCACACAGATAAAAGGTACATCATAAATTTATATTATATTCTTATTGTATATTATTTATCACAATTTGTACTATTTTTAAGTATTTTTATATATTTCTAATATTTCTATGGATCGCTCAATAGATTTTTAGCAATTGATGATGTAGTATCGAAACTTTCAAAGATTTTGAAAATTGAAATTGATTTTTCAGACGGTTTCTTTTATGAAGATTTTCAATACTCTTATTTTATATTTTTTTAGTATTTATACAGTTGGAAGTATGTTTAATCGTATGAATTGTGTAAATTGAATTCGATTTATTTTAATTGTTTTCTATATAAATTTCTATAATAATTTCCAAAATCATCTTTAATTATTGTATTTATTTGATGAAGATGCTCCAGGACAAAAAGTGGTAGAAATTTTTTAGAATATTGCATCTACATAATTTTTATGTATTGAAAGATTTCTATTAAACAAGTAAACTAGTAAACTAGTAAACTACTGAAATCGTGAAATAGCAAAATAGTAAACAAATGAGAAAGAAAAATAGTAAACTTGTCAAATTTGTAAAAGTAAACTGATAAACTAGTAAGCTCATAAACTAGTAAGCTAGTTAAATAAAAAAAAAATAAGTTTATAAACTACTGAGCTAGTTAAATAAAAATCTAGTTAGCTAGTAAGCTCATTAACAAATAAATTAGTAATCTAGTAAATTAGTAAGCTAGCAAACTAGTAAGCTAGTTAACTTGTAAACTAGTCAGCTAGTAAACTAGTAAACAAGTAAGCTAGTAAACTACTAAGCTAGTAAACTAGTTAGCTAGTAAACTAATAAACGAATGAATTATTAAGTTAGTAAAATAGTAAACTTCTTTTTCAAATTTATCTAGTATAATATACGAAATCCTAGAGAATTCCTAAGTTTTTTTATAGATTACTCACATTTTTGTTGTTTGCTACAGATATTCAAAAAAACTTGATGCTTCGAAATGCGGATTTCGATCTATTCTCTGTAATTTTAAAAAATAATGATAAAATCACATTCATATAGATTTTTCATATTTTGTATCATTATTTATGAAATAACGATATAAAACATTTCCATATTTTTAAAATATCTTAAAGATTTTGTTGAATTTTCTAGAAATTTTATATATTCATAGTATATTTAAATTGGATGCTCTAGAATCTCAAAATTGATAGAATAATAGAAAACAGTTTTTTCATAGATTTTAATTAATTTCATAATTCTTTGGAGTTCGTATGAATCGAAATATTATTAATACTTTTAAATGGATTTTTTATAGATTTCTAGAATTTGATGATCTAAGATCCAATGTTTTGTAAATTATTCGCATTTGCGTAGATTTTCATTTTCTTGATTATTTACTGGGTTGCACTAATTTTTCCGATTCATATTTTCTTCGTAATCCTATGTTTCGAAAATTTTTACTTCATATGTATACTGTTGAAGTTTTCATGCATTTTATCGTAACTTATATTTTTATTATTATTCGATGTAACTTTTTTTATTTTCACATGAAATATTGATTGATTTTATCAGAAATTCGGGAGGGGTTTGAACCCCCAAAACCCCCCTCTGCCAACGCGTCTGTCTTTGATTTCCAATAACGTTATATCATCCATTTTTATGTATGTTCAAAACTTTAACGAAAATCGAAAGTTGGCGATCATTAACCTTCCCCCGCGAAAAGCGACTGTCGGGATCAATGAATAAATACTCCAGTTCGTCCTCCCAGTTTACCCAGATTCAAAGTCCAATAAAAGCGTGGCGAGATCACGAAGAGGTTTTCTCTCCTCCGGATCGAAGCAGTATCGGGATTTTTCTTTTGGCGAACCGGTTGCTCGCCGATCGAGAGGAGCGTTTGCCGATGCTCAATGAGTCGTACAAGATCGAGCGTGAGAGCAAATCCAGCGCAACTGGTCCAGCAAGAGAAACTGCAGCGAAAAGGAAAAGGACGATCTCGCGAGGGCCGAGGATAACGCGGGGGAAGAATCGCTTTTACCGTTAAACCGATCCTCGTTTCCGGCACTCGGCGGACAGTCGTCCTTATCGAGAAGAAAATTTAATCGCCGTGTAGCTCGTCAATGGCGCCAGTCAGTAACCCGTGTCAACGATTTTTCAAAGGCTTTTATGATGGCTTGAAAACGTTCGCGAATTATGAAAATGATATTCCTGCATCTTGAATTTGAGATTTTATAGAAAATTAGAAATTGGAGAGGTTTTCGTTGGACACTGAGAGGAACTTTAGTATACTTTGACATATTTATGGTTAAAAGTAGTAGAATATGGTTAGTTTTACAATAATATTGCTGAGTTTTAAATATTATTGCAAATTTCGTCATTTTTATTGTACTAATAACAATATTATATACTAAACATTTTCTATTGTACGAATTACAGTATGTGTGTCAGTTTTTAGTAGATAATTTTGGAATATTTCAAATCTGCAGAATGCTAAATTGTACTGCGTATATAGGAATAGTCGTTTTCACTACACTAGGACACAAGATTCAATATTCGAATATAGTAGAACATCAGATGAAATATTTTACTTTTGATAATTTGTTTTTCAGTTTATATAATATGATGTTCTGCGTACTAGGAGAAAATATTGTAGATGTAAGTATATGCATCGCAAAAATGTTTGTCATGTTGTAAAATCTATAGTATATTTTCGACTTTTTTTATTATTTTAGACAGTACACAAAAATATAGCGAGGAGAGTTATACAAATCCTAAAACTGACAAAACTGTATCGCATTCTCTGGAATCTGGATTAGTAGGAATTGCAATATGATATCGCAAAAATATGAAAAAAGTTTAGTAGAAAATGAAATCTGTGTAGGAGTTTTTAGAGAAAAATATATCCACTCACAATATAATACGACAAATACCTGTATAATATGACGAAAACTAAAAATATCTAGAAAAAAGTACAATATTTCAGACTGGTTCCACAGTAGAATATAGTATTGTGATATTCACTATAATTTACAGTAAAAGTAAAAATTTTTACGCCGAAACAAAAACAAAAAACCAAAAATAACCTCAACCAAAATGAGTTCGACCGAAATTGGGTCTGATAAAATAGTTAACAGTTATGTCTCAAAAATATTGGAGTGAGACAATTTTTGAATAATACCACAGATAATTTGAAGAATAATTTTATAGGAAATAATTACTTATTGTTTTGCAGTAATGATTGTAAAATATATAATTATGACTCACAATTAGAGGTACAATCAATTTTAATTTTACTACTAGTAATAAAATAACAAAAAGTAGTGAAGTGAATGTTTGAAAAATAAATAATTTCTCATAACTTTCAAAAGTACAATCATGTAGATATAATTCATAAAAATTTTAACAAAACATAATTTTTCAGTGAAAGATCAGTCGATTGATAGCTACATTTTTAAGAAAAATGAAGATAAAATTTTACATGGTGGAAGTGAAAAAGTGGTTTATGAAATTCAATGTAAAGTTTACAAAAATGAAACGTAAAGAAAATGAAGAATCAGAGTAAAAGAACATTAAAAAAATCAGTCACATTAAAAACACTCCAATGGTGACTAATAATGTTATAAATATTTATCATGATTTTGACTGTAATAATCTCGAGATTTTCAATACAATAAAGTAATTACTGCAAAAAGACAATAATTGTCTTTGCAATTATTGTCTAATTCAATTCGAATTCACGTGAAATTCTATCTTCAATACTGTCAAATTCTAAAATAAAATGTTTTCTTCATCTGAACACTTTAAATGACTTTGTGTAAAATAATGATTTTCACTCAAAATAAATTTTTTTGTATCATCGAGA
The DNA here is from genome assembly GCA_028476575.1 of Platygaster robiniae. Classification (NCBI taxonomy): domain Eukaryota; kingdom Metazoa; phylum Arthropoda; class Insecta; order Hymenoptera; family Platygastridae; genus Platygaster; species Platygaster robiniae. The sequence goes on from CM052022.1 coordinate 3,998,110, forward strand.
TTTGTGATTTTCTTCCCTCTTCAATTTTCAAATTTTTTAACATTTAAAAGTCTCAATTATGAAAAATAATTAATATTGAGTATTTAGACGTCTTATTATACTTCATTCACACTTATTCTGAATGAAAACATCAAAAAATCGTTGAATATTTCCCACTTTAATTTTGAAATAATATACATAATTATATCAAAGAGTAACTTATTATCCTCAATAATTTCGTTTAATTGAGTTCTAGAAATTTATCAATATGTAATGAGTTAAGTAATAACTTGCATGTCTTTCATGAAATTCACTTTCTACAAATCTGAATCTATGAAATCTCAACAGATTGCAATCTTCGAAAAATTTTCACAAAAAACTCTGTTGACACACAGATGCATTTATAGCAAATTCAACAGATTGTGGTTTCCACAGTCTGCAAATATAATCTTTTTCCATTCCACGGATTACATTGTAATGATTTCAACGAACTACAGAACATAAAATTTCTTGAATTCAACGGATTCAGAGTTAAAGGGCAACTACTATCATAAATTTTATATCTCAACATTAATTGATTGTCCACGACTCAGACAAAACTAGTTTCGACTAGCTCAATCCTATGGTTTTGAGGCTGTGATTAAAGTAGAGCTGGAAATGATGAGCAAATAATCAGAATGTCTTCAGAAGATAAATTTTCAAATCTAAATTTTTATTGAATAGGATCCACTGTTTTCGAAAGTCAATAAAAGTAAATCATCCTTCTTCTTTTAAGTCTTCCAATTTCTATCAAATCACATTGTATCAATACATCATAAACGTTCGACACAAAAAACCAGAGAAAGGGCTAATTACATAAATTTTCAAAAGGTGCACTCCATTGAAACGAGGTGCTCATGCGAGGTTTTTGTCAAGTGTCCACAAGGTTACAAATTAGTAAGCAACCGAGGCATAAAAAAATGCAAAACAAAAACATCGAGATGGATCGATGAATCGCGACTCGCATTTGTATGAATTAGCATTGAATGACCTGACGAAATTCGCAATTATCGAGGCACGGAGGGAAAAAGGGGAGATGTTATTTTCGCATGCAATTACGGGCGCGCTGAATTAGCGATGAGACTTTTGTTTCGAGTGGGGCATTGTGTTCGCTCATATTTGCACGGTTCTAATGCGCACAGTTATTATACGTTGCTCGCTTTTGTTTTCAGGTAAAGATCTTCAGTGTTCGAGGGCCAAGTATCATTCGTGTAACGATCGTTCGGTGAGTTTTTCTCGCATTGCAACGCGCGGAATGAATCGCGCTTTTTTGCCAAGAATATTCAGTCGTAACTGGTTTTTGTGTCTTTTTGTTCTGCTTTTTATCGCTTCGTGAACTCGCGTTGCATCGAGGGTCTTTGGAATTATACGGCTTTTATTCGCTGTATTCAAGTGGGTTTTGCGTGGCAGTCATTCCGAATGTTTGGAACGAGTTTTTTATGTAGTTCAGGGAACTGAACGGATCATTTTGAGTTTCTGGTTTTTGAGCAATTAGTTTTTTATGAGGATTGATTTAATGACCTTTATTGCAAATTTTTATTATATTTTATTCGGGGAACTTTCAATTTTTCGAGGGCCACTCTTCAACTTTCAGGATCGATGCCTAAAAGGTTTTTACTCTAAAATTTCGAGAGCAACCTTCAAATGAATATATTCCACATGATTTATTGAAAATTTTTCTTGCACAGTTTCATTTTTCGTACATATGAAATCACCATAAGTATAACAACAAAAATTTGAAAGGATCGAACTCGAATTTGTATCAATTTGAATTCGCTTTAAATGTTTTGGCAGCATTTTTGCACTTGTGTTGATAGCCTTTTTTATAGAGATTTATTGGAGTTATAAGTGAATTTTTCAATTAATTCTACTACTTTACCAATGATACACATTTAACATGCAATGTATCATTATTGAAAGAAGATTTAATAACAAGTGCACAAAAACCTAAATAAGTGAAGTATCAACCCTGAAATTCATTGAAAATTGACTATGACAATTGAGAGTTGCTTCTGAATTTTGATTTTTCTGAAGTTCCAAATGTTCAAAAATAAACGAAAACAAAATTCACCGTCTCTGTCGTAGCTTAATGAGTAATCAATAAGATTCATCAAATATTACTTAAAATTACAAAGTATTTTTTTTTTTTCAATTTAACCTTCAGAAAAAATGAAACGGACATTTCCATAAGGAGAATTCGTTTTGGAAAAGTTAAACAGCGTGGTAGAAGTAACACGGTATACAAAACCAATCATAAAATGAAAGTTTGAAATCGAAATTCAATTATTAGATGAAATATTTTTATGAATTTCTTCGGTTCTATGAAATCCAATGTATTTATAATTATCATTACGATTTTTTTTAATGTAATTGAGTCGAATTGCAGTTTATAATCACTTTCCACGGCTTTGTTTATTACAATCAAATTTCATTGCATTGTACACATTTTTCAAGATTTCCGCCTGCTTATTTTATTAAATTTTTATTTATTGCAGTGAACTGGTAAATTTTTACTTTACTGTTTCATGAATTCATTTGTTTCTATAAAATCGAATGTATTTATAATAATTATTCTGATTCTGTTAAATTGATTTCAATTGCAGTTCGTAATCATTTCACGAAACATTGTTTATTATTATCAAGTTTCATTACATTGTACCTTATTTTCAACAATTTTCTCTGACTTCCGATATTTCATTTTTATTTATTGCAATAAACAGTTAAATGATCACTTGTTGCATCGCCTATTTTTCATAGAATTTATTTAAATTTTTCTGAATTATGTAACTTTATATATTTAAACAAGAATTGATTGTACTTTTTTCTTTTTTTTCATCATTTTCATTTATAATCTTTCACTTAATATATTGAACTTCAATTTCATTTGACACTACATTTTTTAATTTAATAGATATTTTGTTCGTACATATACTGAATGTTATTTCATTTCTTTTATTTCATGTATTACATTTCATACGTTTCAAGGCCATAATTGTGTAGGTTATTTAATTTTATTTTATTAATTGCGATTTGATACCATGTTTTGCATACTCGATTGATTTTATAAGAATAATAATATCATTTCATATAATTGTAGTTTGGTTATGATCGATTGAATTTGTTGTATTTATTTCATTATTCTATTTTACTTGTTTTAATTCCTTTTCAATTTTATAATATGACGTAAATGTAATAATACTATAATGTTTGGTTTCATTTTCATCTTTTATTAGTAAAAGTTTTATTTTTATTTTTTTATTTAGTTTGATTTGTGTGTAGTGATATAATCTTAGTAAATCGTAATAAAATGTAAAAAATTTTATCATGTTATTAGTATTTATTGAATTTTATGAATTTCATTCGATTCGATCTCCAAACTAACTTAACATAAATATCCAAAATTTCAGTTGACTTAACGAGATTACATATTTTTTTCTAAATTGCAAAGCACATCGTAAAAAGTTAAATTAAATAATTTTTGAGGTGAAAATTTTATTTTAGTTATTCAAGTACAAACAAATTTAGAATAACATCATTTATTCACTTATTCTTTTAAAATCGCAAATCCTGTAAAATTCCGTGGTTATATCATCGGTGTAGTCACATAAATACCATTTGACCCTAAGAACTTGAAAGATACGATAATTCCATGAATTCAATATCCTCAATTTAAGCACAGAATTACAGATTTGCCCAAAATTAAAATTTAAACCTGAAAAAATAGGAGGTATATCGTTTACTACTCTTGAATTCATAGATCACGTTTCGAAGGTCAAATAACCCTCAAAAAAGACATCTACGAATAATCGCGAACCCTAAACGATGGAATCCAGAAAATATTCAACGACCCTCCCAAAAAACGTGCAAAACGTATAATACCCATAAAATATTCCACCATCCTTGCGTAACGGAACGCCGCTTAACTTTATTTATGGATTTTTAATAGAAGCGACGCTCGAATCCCCGGGCAAAGTTCACCTCGGCGAGATCGAGCGAGCGACCGGGGCGATAACCGTATTACAAACAGACGCTTTATTTATAGATCGAAAAAGTTTGCGACACTGGTAAACTTTATTACACAGATACTTCAATGAAAACAAGCGACTCATTCAAAAAAAGAACTTTATCGAGCTCGAGAGAAATAAAAAGTCCGAACCTTGTATTTCACATGAGGAATTTTGAGCTCGTTAGGAATGAGATTAAGTGAAAAAAAAGGTGGTTGTTGATATACAAACACGCGTTATCGGAGCTTCACGCGATAATTCCAGTGTGACAAATTGCATCACTTTGGAAAATGTCCATCTTTCGTGAGTCAGTCCGTATCGCTCGAACTCGATAATCTCGCGAGGGTTATCAGTGTTTTTCCCGAAGAACGAAACTCGCTGTTTCCGACTTGACATAATATTTTTCGTGATCTTATGCTGCGAAATTGGAGATATTTCGATGTTTTTTGTGAGGGTCAAACACTGAGAAAAAAATCTTGTTCCTTCTGCCATATATATTATTTCAGTTTTGACAATATTATTGTAAAAACTGCAATACTTATTTTACTTATTACAAAAGTGTATAGTAAAACAGCTATATTGTGCAAAGAACAATATGTATGCCGTTTTTTACTCCATAATTTCGGGAAAATTAAAATCTGAAAATAAAAATTTTACTATACACATTGTAATTTTTACCATACATTTTTTCCACGTTTTCTCGTCCGCAATTTATTTAAGCATGCATTAAAATAGACCAGCAAAGCTGACCGCCACGTGTAAAACACATTTTTTGTGATAAAGGCAGATAAAAGGAATTAGATTTAAGTCCTTTTTTTACTTTTTGACGCTCCCCCCCCCCCCCCCCCCCTCAGGAAGAGCCCCTGTTGACTTAGTGGCGTGGTGAACAAAAAAAAATGCATTACTTTTTTCTAAGTTTTTCAAATACTGTATCATATTACGATACGATTCACTTGAAACCTAGAAAGTACACAAAAATATTGGAAAAAGAACCTATACAGATCTGTTTACTGAAAAAACTGAATAGAATTTTCAAAAATCTAGATTAATAGGAATAAGGATATGATATTGCAAAAAGTACGAGAAGTATAGTAGAAAACGAAAGATGTAGAGGAGTTATTACAACAAAATATATATATATAATCAGAATATCTTTTGACAATATTTACAATATGTTATTTCGAAATTTGATATACTATCTAGCAAAAAGTACAATATGTCAAAGTGATTTCCGTTTACTATATGGAATACTGTAATAATAACTTTTTTTTTTCTCAGTGTATGAAAATATCTACATTTTGACAATTTTTTCGGTCTACTGAGAATTTCATAAACTTCGCAATTTCAATAGCTTTAACAGAGTTAAGTAATAGTTATTATGTGACTGTCTACAGATACTGAGATCATGTTTTTTGAACAATCCATAATATTATAAAAAATGTAATAAAAAACCTTTAATTCTAGAATATTGCATTTTCCAAATCTATATAGTTATTCATTACAAATATAGAAATCTATGGAAATTGAAGAAAAACTTGAAAGTCGAATTAAAATTGAAATCCTAAAAAATGAAAAAATTCTTCCATGTATGAAAAAACTGAAAAGATAAATGAAAAACTTTAAAATTTTTACCGAAGATGCTTTATATCTATATCAAGATAATGTTTTCTTCAAAATCCAATAAAATACCGAAAATATAGTAAGCTTATAGAAATCAAAGAAAATACTGTACCTTGATGAATCTATTAGGATAGAAAAAATTTAGGAAACTTTGATTTGTATAGTATTACATTCTAGAAATCTATATAAAAATCGACTTACGAAACGATGAATATTAAAAGGTATAAAAAAATCCCTTCAAAATAGTACCTACCAAAATAGTAGCTTAGAAAGTACACAAAAATATTGCAAAAAAACCTATGCAGATCTGTTTACCGAAAAAACTGCCTGGAATTTTCACAAATCTGGATTAAAAGCAATTACTATATAAAATTGCAAAAAGTGCAAAAAGTATAGTAGAAAACGAAGGATGTAGGGGAGTTTTTACAACAAAATATATACATAGTTACAATATCATTTGACAATATTTACAATATGTTATTCCAAAAATTGCTACATTATCTAGCAAAAAGTACAATATGTCACAGTGATTCCCGTTTACTATACAGTAGTATAATAATTACTATATTTTTTTTCTCAGTGAAGGCACTCATTTATTTTGAAACTAATTAATGTTGGGGGGGGGGGGGTAGTTGATATACTTATAACCATGGAACAAATAAAATATATATTTCAAATTGTCGTTTATTGGTCGTTTTGTTTCTATTTTATGGGACGAAGAAAATATTTCATGGAAAATAGAAGTGATAGTGAAGGAAAGGAGCTTTTTCTTGGACGACCTCCAAGCGACCTCTGCCAAAAGTCTCGCATGAGAAGAACACTTTATCTATAACATGCTTATTCAAGTCACTGATAAGCGACGATAAAAAAATGAGTTATCACATAGCTCGAGCGCTCGTCGCAATAACACACATTCGTGCACGCACTTGCCCTTATCGCGCTCTTTGATTGTCAAGAGACTCGGCTCGTTACTCATTACAAAGGTTGATGAATCGAACAAAAAACATGTCAAATTGTGGAACACGTCACCAATTCCTGCAGAAAATTTGCGCAATTCGTCACAGTCAAAAGTCAAAATACTTTTTTGGACGCCAAGCTTTATTTGAATGTCCACCCAGAAAAATTCTTTGAACAAAAATTTTTAGTATGACGCATAATAATTCTTACATTTACATAAACATTACATTTGAAGACGTTTTATGAACACGATTGTTGCCATGTTTTCCCTGAAATTCCCATTCATTTAGTTGTGCACGAGTTATTTCGCGATGTACGAAAATGTAAATTGCTCGGCTCGGACGCATTGCAGATGGCAAAACTCGGGACGTGTTAAAATTTAACGACGTAATTCATACGTCGCCGATAATAGCCACCCTTGCGCAACGATGATTTGAATAATTGCATTCCATGGAAGCGGAAAGATGCGAGGAAAGTCGATCTCTTCGGTTTCGTACTTTGAATAAAAGATACACGGAAATGAGAGATTCTTCTGCCTTCAATTTAAAAAAAAGACGTAATCTTGAAAATTCTAGATAACATATGAAGCTATAATCAGTCACTTTGAATTTTTATTTATTGTTTAGTGAATTTGCTGGGACCATTTAAATAATAAACATTATTTAGCAAGAAAAAAGGAAATTGAAAAATATAAGTACAGTAAAATGAAAATATAAATTGTCAGCTTAAACAATAAGTTTGGAAAATTTTTTCTTGTAAGAGACTTTTCGATTTCGAGTCAGATTTATAGAAATAGTCTTTTTTTAATCAAACTGAATAAAATTTTAGTTCTGTCGAAATAATTTCATGAGTTCGAAGTTTTGGTAGAACATTTTTGAAGGTTCTTTTGAAATTATTTATATAATATATTATATTTTATATTATTTATTATATTTTATATTACTTATTGTTGTCAGGTGCGAAAGCAGAGGGGGGTTTTCGGGGTTCGAACCGCTTGCGAAATTCTGATGAAACCAATCAATATTTTATGTAAAAATGAGAAAAGTTATATTGATATAAAAAAAAATATAATTTACCAAAAAAATGCATGAAAAGGTTAGCAGTATACATTTAATAAAAAAGTAAAAATTATCGGAACGCAGGATTACGTAGAAAATATGGATCAGAAAAATTGTTGCAATCTAGTTAATATTCATGAAAACTAAAAATCTACGACAGTGCTAAAGACTGACAAAACTTTCAATCTTTGATCATCGAAGTCTATTAGAAATGTATATAAAATTCATATAAAAGTACTGAAAATCTTTCGATTCATCCAAACTCAAAAAGAATAATGAGATTAATTGAATTCTATAAAAAACTATTTTCTGAAAAATCTCGACAAATTCTTCTACGATCTATAAATTGTGAGATTCTAGAGCATCAAATTCTAAATATTCTACAAATCTACATATATTCTAGAAAACGCAACAGAATATTTTAAATATTTCAAAAATACGAAAAAAGAATAAAGTTATAAAACATGAAAAATCTACATGAATGTAATTTTAATATTATTTCTTGGAATTGCTGATGATAGATCGAAATTTGCATTTCAAAGCTTCGAGTTTTTGAAATCTCGTTAGCAATCTCCAAAAATATGAGTAATCTATAAAAATACTTAGATATTCCCCAGGGTTTCGTATGCTATACTGGAAAAACATGAAAAATAAGTTTACTAATTTACTAGCTCACTATTTTACTAGCTTAATTATTTTTTCGTTTACTAGTTTGCCAGCTAATAAGTTTACTAGTTTACTTGCTTACCAGTTTTCCACTTTACTAATTTACTTGTTAACGAGTTCACTACTTTACTAGTTCACTAGCTAACAAGCTCACTAGTTTACTAGCTTACGAGATCACAAGTTTACTATATAACTAATTTACCTGTTAACGAATTTGCTATATACATAAAGTATTATTTGAAAAAATTAGAACCTCAGCTACTAATCGAAAATAACAAAAATCGAATTCCATTATTTACAAACATGAAAAATATGCAAATCTGGATTCCAAAAGTTGTGTAACTTTTAAATTCCGAAACGTAAAGTATTTCAAAATCGCTCTACTGTAATCATATTGTTAAATAATGAAAACCATGAAATCTCGAAAGAAAAATATTTTTCAGAAATACCCCTCCCGAATTTTTTTCTGCCTAGGCCCATGATTATTGTATAATATTATATATTGTACATTATATATTGTATATCATATATTATATATGTACCATACAATGAACAACATATTTTTTCAAAAATATGATATTATCGTACAACGTAATAATATGCTTGAAACAATGTTACTTTGTTTACTCTTCAAACTATCTCATCACTCCTTTATCAGTTATCAGTTCATTGATGCGAGTCGTTGGAAAAAGTGTAAGTTGATAATTTTTATCGTCAAAGATTATGAAACAATCGATATATGCTCACCGACGTGAAAAAGAACTTTATCGAACTTTTCCAGAACATCGAATATTCTCGTGACATTAATAATAAATAATCCATATTCGCCAGACACCATTATCTCTATTGCACTTGATAAGAGTTGATCGTTGTGAATATAGTTGATCCGCGATGAATTAAAAATAAGCGTACATTAATGAAATCGCGAACGCTTGCGACAAGGCTGATTGATTTTCAATAATTCCCTCGGATACGGTTTTAACGCTGATATACACATTACGTTTTTAGAATAAGATTTTTGTTACATCATAGATTGCTTTTTTCTTCGATCTTATGAGTTGCGTGTTGGATAACTGTTTAAATAGCGGGAAAAATTAATGGAAAGAATAATGGGTTCGGAATTGTTTTATGGAAAGTGCACTTTTATCTGATTAAGCAAAAAATGCGAGAATGAGAACAGATTTATAAAACTTTTTCATGAAATATTTATTTTGGTTAAATGAAGTTTGTGTTAGACATGGCGGGTTCAAAATAATTTTATAAAAAGTGTTTGTATTCAATTAAACGGAAAAATATTAAATATGAAAAAGGATTATTATGAGTAAACTACCAAGATGTAAAGTCTCTTTTTTGGATATTCTAGAGACTCTATTCTTCGTCTAATAAATCTAACTAATTTTTAATTTCCTTCATTGAAAAAAAAATCTTGTACTTTCTGCCATGTATACTGTAAAAAGTACAATAATATTACAATAGTTTATAGTAAAACCGCTGCATTGTACAAATTACAATATGTATGCCACTTCTTGCTACATAATTTCAGAAAAATAAAAATCTGGAAATGAAAATTTTACTATACACATCGTAATTTTTACCATACATTTTTCCACGTTTCTTAAGGTCAGCCAACTGGGAACAGATGGCGACAGGGTTTTTTTTTCTCGCCCGCAATTTATTTACACATGCATTAAAATAACTTTTTTATTACCTTTTCGAACTTTTTCGAATACGGTATCATATTCCAATATGATGCACTTGAAACCTAGAAAATACACAAAAATATTGCAAAGAAACTATACAGATTTGTTTACTGAAAAAACTGTATAGAATTTTCAAAAACCTGGATTAATAGGAATAAGGATATGATATTGCAATAAATACAAGAAGTACAGTAGAAAACGGAAGATGTAGAGGAGTTATAACAACAAAATATATTCATGATTGCAATATCGTTTGACAATATGTACAATATGTTATTACGAAACATGATATATTATCTAGCAAAAAGTACAATATGTCAGTGATTCCCATTCACTAAGCAGTACTATAATAATTACTAGATTTTTTTCTCAGTGTACGAAAATATCTACATTTTGACAACTTTTTCGGTCTACCGAGAATTTCATAAACTTCGCAATTTAAATAATTTCAACAGACTTAACTAATAGTTATTATGTTACTGTCTAGAGATATTAACATTATGTTTTTTTAACTATCTATGAAAATACAATAAATGTAATAAAACACCTTTAATTCTAGAATATTGCATTTTTCAAATCTATATAGTTATTCATTAAAAATATAAAAATCTATAAAAATTGAAGGAAAATTTGAACGCCTAATTACAATTAAAGTCAATAAAAATAAAAAAATTCTTTCATATATGAAAAAATTGAAATGATAAATGAAAAACCTTAAAATTTGTTATGAAGATGATTTTATATAAAGATACTGTTTTCTTGAAAATCCAATAAAATACCGAAAGTAAAGTAAGCTTATAGAAATCAAAGAAAATACTGTACTTTGATGAATCTATTAGGATAGAAAAAATTTAGGAAACTTTGATTTGTATAGTATTACATTCTAGAAATCTATATAAAAATCGACTTACGAAACGATGAATATTAAAAGGTATAAAAAAATCCCTTCAAAATAGTACCTACCAAAATAGTAACCTAGAAAGTACACAAAAATATTGCAAAAAGAACCTTTACAGATCTGTTTACTGAAGAAACTGTATGGACTTTTCCAAAATCTGGATTAATAGCAATTACTCTATGATATTGCAAAAAGTACAAGAAGTATAGTAGAAAACGAAAGATGTAGAGGAGTTTCTACAACAAAATATATCCATAATTACAATACCATGTGACAATATTTACAATATGTTATTTCAAAAATCGATATATTATCTATCAAAAAATACAATATGAAACAGAGTGATTCCCGTTCACTATACAGTATTGTAATAAATACTATGTTTTGTTCTCAGTGTTGCCAAAAACTTCACCAGCAGTTTTTCGCGAAATTTTCTCCCGGAAACGCGCCTTACCCCTTAAGATCGGGCGACCGTTATTAATCACGCGATCGCGAAAAAAAGTGCATCGTTCATGCGCCTCGCATCCAGTTATTTATGCCTTTTTCTGCGCCTACATCGGAGATCGCTCGCCGAAAACGGGTTCGCGAAGGAGACCGGTTTTCTCATCGCGAGCTTGCCTCGTGAAACACGAGCGAAGCGAGGCGAAAACGCCATCAGGTTCTCCTCCGCGCCCGCAGGAGTGTACCAATGCATGCCCGCGTTTTATATATAAATGCCGAGCAGGTATGTACCACTCGAGACGGACTGAGACAGAGGGAGAAAAACGAGAAACCACATTTCACCCGGTTCCCTTCATTTTGCCTGGCCTTTTTTTTCTCTCGCTTTTTTGCCCCTTCGAGAACCCTTTTTTGCTCTTCCTCGTTTGGCATGATTGAACGGTTACATTCACTCGTGTTTTCGTGAATGGCCTGGGCTTGACTTTGAAGATCTTGCGGGCGAAGGGATTCCTCTGTGTCTGCTTCTTCTAGGCTGAATTTATGAAAATTGTTTTTTTAATGATTGCAGAATGAGGGGACTGTCTAGGAATAGTCTTTGAATTGTTTGCTTGTTTCATCTAATTATTCCGACTGATTTTGGGCCTTTTTTCTGTCAATGGGTCATCTTCCGATTTCAGGACTTTCTCGATGAATATTGTGTATGGTCACGGACGGATTTTATATAGCAGATTGGCTATTTATCGATTCGTTGTTTTCTGGTTGAATGCGAGATAATTCATCGTGGCGTTTTTGCGTGGAGCAGCAGTAGATAGGGAATGAGAGCTGAATCGATCAGCAACGCCCTCGAAAATTCGAGCTTTCATTACGATTTATTTACATCTCGTGATTTCCAGAGCATAATTCGTACTAGCATGCACGGGTTAATTCATGCTCGGTGTAATCCGAACGGTATAATTGCAGGTTTCAGGAGATGGAGGAGGTTTGGGATTTGAGTTTGGAGTGGGTGGGTTTTTTGTGAGATGGTAATTTGTGCATTGTTTCTCAGGTGATATGTCAAAAGTATGCAGAATGTTTTTACATAAAAGTGGCATATATATTGGAATTAATACAATATAGTGGTTCTACTATGCACTATTGTAATAAGTAAAATAAATATTCCAGTTTTCACAATAATTTTGTACTTTTCGCAATATATATGGCAGAAGGTACAAGATTTTTTCTCAGTGAATAAAAGGAAATCATATTGGAAAAGTGTACTCCAAACCTAATAAATATCACATTCCTCATTCGAAAACCTTTGACTTTAAACTCAAAAAAAAGCGTATGGAAGCTCTGAAAGCCTCCCACGTTCGTTTCAGACGTCACGTTGCGCAAGCGGTCTTTCAGCGCCGAGCGAAGCTCTTGGAGCAGTCTTTCGCGCGCCTTCGCCGAGCTTAGAACCGGCATTTTTCGCCGACCCCGTGACCGCGAGTGCGAAAAATTCGCGAGTGCGCTATTTTCGAATCACGTGAAACATAGTTTTGTGCACATCGAAAGCGACCAAGCTCTGTTACGTGCTCAATTTTTACACTGGATTTAACTGGATTACGACGTCATCGATCTCGAGTTTTAATTAGGTCGGATTTATTTAAATATTCTTGAGATGTCGAGAATCTTTTTTGAAACTGAAAGAGGCTTAGGTTTCTTCATGTTCGCGCTTAGCAGGTGCTATCTTGGTTAATGAAATACAGTGACCTGTATTCGGTCGTTAGCGAGTGACAAAATGCAATTTGCAACGCCATTGTGAAAGACGAGGTGTCGAATGGTCAAAGGGATATTAAGGAGGTTGATTTTTTAGGGCTAGGGTGATGAAGGGCTTGTGCTTGAAGGGTTTTTAGTCGTTTTTATGAATTTATCCTTCTTCTTGGGTTTGCAGGATTCGTGTTTCCATGCAACAAACCAAAATTATCTCATTATACTTTTTCTCACTGGATTTATCATTCTCAATAACATCAGCAATTTCGTTTTTTTAGCAATGCAATATTTAAATTATAATGAGCTTTACTAAATTTTTACTGTTTTTGATTTAAATGATTTTGCAAGTAAAAATATATTCATATTTTCACTTATAAATATAATATATTTAATAAAGCTAACGTAATGATAAAATTTTCTATTCTCAAAAATAATGATTCTTCGCAACTATTTTTATCTTAGAAATCGTACAATTTTACTTTTTCTAACATTAGATCATTCCACGACATAATCAACTTTATAAACTTGTTCTACAGTATTAACAAACTAAAATATCAAAATTGTTCAATTCAGTACAATAAATTTTATATAAAAAACAATGTTATCAAAGAACAACAAAATTAATATATTAAGTCTCGAATACTCCTAATTTAAAAATGAAAAAATTTCATTTCACCAACTCAACACATTTTCATTCGAATGCTTAATTTAAAACCTGTGCATTCTCAAATTTATTTATGCAAGTTTTATTATGAATGACGTGTCACCACATAACGTGCCTAATTGGCAAATCAGGGAATGTGCAGGGCAAGCTGTTTAAATGAGATTTTTTTCCTTGCCAAAACAGGTAGCAATAAACATTTGAAGTTGCTTATATAAGTCATTCTGTAACAAGTATTTCATTTGGGCCTTGAATTGACAGAAAAAAAATTGTCATTATACAGCGATGAATTAAAAATGGAAAACAGAGTGTGAAATTGACTTCATGACTAAATTGTTCAGTAGCTTCCACCATAAAACCGTCAAAATATCATCATCTTTTATTGAGAAACATTCGGAAATTATTGTTAAACTGTCTCGCCAAAAATTAAAACGAAGTGATTTATATGTGCTGAAATAAAAGCTAAATAAATGTAATAAGAGATAACTAATTAGGAAATAAATACTATAAAATGAACTCAAATTACATGCCAGACTGCCCTCAAAAAATGTTCTGAAGGTTGAATAAAAAAAAAATTATAACCTGGAGAAGACATTACATTAAAAAATGTGAAACCCGAATGAAGCTGGAAACTTGCGTAAAAAGTTACTTTGAAAACAAAACGTCGTGGGCAATAAAAACCTGATTAATTGCAATGAGATTAATTAAAAGTTCGGCCTCGAGTTCCGGTGTTTTTCGTCGGGAAACTTCTCTCCGCGACCGCATTTACATCTGGCCTCGTAAAAATCTTGAAAACTCGCATTAGCCAAAGTGACTTTGTCTGTTCGCGCAGTTCGAGTGTACTTTGGGAACTCGGGAATTATTGCGGAAACGTACTTCGCGACTTGGGAATTTCGACTCGGCAAAGTAGACCGATAAATCCATGACGCGGATAAAATTTCGGACCGAGACTTCTTCGACTTTGCCGGAAATTCGAATTTATTCTCCGACCAAGCAATCATAATAATTTGAAATAAATTTAAAGGATTTGAATTTAATCCTGAAATTCATGAATGTTAAAATTTTCGGGAGGGGTTTCGAAAAAAATTATTTCCTTCGGGATTTTTCAATTTTTCGGATTTCAGGATTTTAAAGTTATACGACTTTTGAAGTTCACAGTAGTACATTTTTCAGCTTCGTATTTAATATAGTAGGATTCGATTTTTGTGCTTGCTATGCAAATCACTGAAATTCAGATTGTTTTTCTAGTACTATTGGTATTTTTCATAATTTTTGTTTGTTTGATTATACATATATATACGAAAGATTTTCAAATATATATAGAATTTTTGGCCAGATTTCAAAAATTCGGTACTCTAGCAATTGACTTTTTAAAAATTTGTATCATTTCTGCAGATTTTTCATGAATATATACGTAAAAGATTTTCAGTATTTTATAGACTTCCAGTATTTTCATATTGTAAATATTCTTATAAAATTTTGTAATATTTTCTGGCATTTGATTATATTTTTAGTTATTTGTACTATATTACATATTGCAAATTTCAATGAACTTTAACTACTTCAATCAATTTTAAATAAAACAGTATCTTCTACACAGATTTTGAATACTTTTAAGACTTTTCGTATTTTCATAGTATTCAAACTATTTGGGAAACTTTGTATAAAATTTATCAATTTCTTTATAGGTTTCTAGAATTGTATATGTACTAGAACTCTGAAGTTTATGAATTTTTCAAAAAATCATACTTACATACTTTTTCAGTATTACAAAGCTCTCTCTATTTTTCGCTTTTTGTTCATTATTCCCAGACCATATAAGATTTTTAGAGGTTTTGTATATATATTTCTAAAACTTGATGCCAAAAAAACCAAATCTAAATTGATTTTCAATAATTTTATAAATTTTTGGCAAAATAACGCTTATACAGATTTTTTGTGTATTATAGATTTTCGGTAAGTATTTCTGTATTATTTTAGAATTCATAGGATTTTGTAGCTTATTCTTGTATTTTTAAAGATCCTGGGTGTTTCTTTTGATTTTCTAAAAGGATGGTAATTCCTGGAATTCAATGTTGTAGAAATAAAATCTAAGACGATTTTCAATAACTTTATAGATTTTTCAGTTATCTACATGTTTGTCGATTTTCTATGTTTATTGATTTCTTGTCCTTTCGTATTTTTATAGTTTTTATAAGATTCTGAATCTTTTCTTTGTATATTCATAGATCGTGTGTATTTTTTTAGATTATTCAGAAGAACCTATATTCCTAGAATTTGGTGTTTTAGAATTTAAATTTGAATCGGTTTTCAATAATTTTATAGATTTTTGGAAAAATCACACCTTCATTAATTTTTCGTGATTTATAGATTTCTTATATTTTCGTTGTATTAGTATTCATACGATGTTGTAAGTAATTTTTTGTATTTTGTTTAGATTTCAGGTATTCATATAAATTGAAGGTTAAAACATAAGTTTTTTTGAATTTAATGCTCTTGAATTTGAAGTTTAGAAAATGACTCTTTCTCTACATTATTGCAAAGTTACCCGAGCGTTCCACGCTTAAGAAAATTCGTTTAATTCAGTTCAAGATTCAGTTAAGGATAAAAAAGTTGAATAATTATTTAATAAAAATAATTTTTTTTTTATTACAATTCAAGAACGAATTTATTTTCCAAAAACTTATCTCAGCGACAAACTATGTACTAACAAGCAACAAAAATATGAAAAATATTGTTTCTTTCTTATAAAATCTATGTGTAGGAGAAAATTTTGTTTGGACTTTGTAATTCCGTCTTATGGATAAAATTTGCAACAGTAAACTATATTCATTTTTTTTTAGTTGCGAGTTAGTACCAAGTTTGTAACTGAGGTAAGTTTTTACAAAAGTTGCCATATTTAAAAACTTTTAAATAAAAAAAACAGTAAAAATCTATGCTTCACAAACAGAGCACTATGGAACGCTCTTATTTTTGATTAAGACGACTCGGAACATACTGTAGTGCAAGAAAGACGCGTAGAATAAAAACTGGTTAAGTTGTACAGAAATATAATTTGTTGCTGTTGTTGTTGGCGAAGAATAAGAATATTTATTAGCATGTTACCTGTATTCGATTCGATACAAATGTACTTGTGAAAGGGCACCGGAGCAGCAGTGGATGAAAGCTCCTTTCTGTCTCCCTTCAAAGACAGCGGCCTCGATTGGTTGACCCGAATTACTATCTATAAAAAAATTATAGTTACGCCCAACCATCGAGTTAATATGTCCGGCGCTACTGACTCCTGTAACAGGTGGGCGCGATGCCAATTCGATACAAGATCGAATCGATAGCCGATAGCATGTCAATAATTTTCGAATTCTCCCAACGTTTTCGTTTGTCGATACATTTGTGTTTCGCGTATGGAATATTATAGTAATAAATTTTCGAATAATTGATCCTAAAAACGATAATACATATCAAATGAATTTTACTGTTTTTTTTACAATATTCTAACTCTCAACAGTCAATACTTGCGCGCCAGTATTACGATGTTCTATGTAGAACATCATATGTAACTGAACTGAACCGAATTAAACGAATTTGATTATATTATTTCAGTTAATGAAAGCATAAAAATGGCAGCAAAAATATTTCTCTGACTTTACAAAATCATAATTACCAAGCAGCGAATGTTAGTTATTAGAAAATACTATCAAATATTTCTGATTTCACTAAATTGTTATCAGGAAATAACATTGAAAGAGACAGATAGAATTCTGGAATTTGAAGGTTTACAATTTTTCGATTTTTTTTTATGATATTACGAAATCGGGAAATTTTTTTAAGATCTAAATGAGTGCGTTTTTTTAAATACAATTGTATTACTGATGAACTTGAATCAAACTTTTATGAACGTACTTATTCTGTGACACTTATTTCAAGAAAAGAAATCAATAAATGAATGCAAAAATCGCACTATGATTTAAAAAGAATTGTCGTTAATCATGGTAATTTGTTACATAAAAAATAAAATAGGAAAACTAATGCGATTTTGAAATTTCAATTTGGATGTAATTAAAATACTCACAATATATACATACTTTTCAGTCGAGAAACTTTTGATTTTTAGTTTTAAATAATAATAAGTTCAATAGTCTCGAATAAGATGATTTATTAAAAAGTTATTTCGACATTTTTTTGGTCCCTAAAATTTTTTCTTTAAAATTAAATTCTTACTGATGAACCTGAACGAACACCAACATGATTGAAGCATTTTCTATAAATTTGTAGGGTTTATATTTACGATTTTTACGATTTTTTTCTAGAAAACCAAAACGACCATTTTCCAAAAATTCAAAGCCTGTTTATGTATTCATGTCCCAGGGTATTTTATGAATTTTTTGAGAAAACAATTTTCGTAATTAAGGTCGTAGCGACCATCGTGCCAAAACACAACCTTTTTGACACTGCATGCGGGGAGCATGATAAATAAGGAACTGGTTATCTGTAATACAAAACACAAAAAAAAGCTCAAGTTTATACCTTTACGCTCTGCGTGAACGAAGGGTTTTGCTATAATCATATTTTTACGAAAATAGTGGTCATTTTCCTAAAATGTTTGATTTTTCAGCGTCTGGGATTTCGATTTTTGCAGCAAGAAAAAAAAGTTTTGCTAAAAATTTAAAATCCTTCATGCACGCAGAGGCTATGGTTATTATAAACAAGCCTTTAAAAATCCAGACTGTTCAGATAAAAGGTTTTCGAGAAACTGTGCCCGCGGAAAAACATCGGATTTTGGCACAATTGCTGTAGTGCACCCATTCATGAAAATTTCATTCTGAAAAAATTTCTGAAATATCTTGTGACATTGATGAATAAATAGGCAATAAGTTTTTCAAAACATATTGTGTTGTTTTTCCAAAATAAATTGTGAAATCAGTGTGTCCAGATTGAATGCGCTCACTTTCAATACACCCGAACGGTCTTATGCGTGCGAAGAGAGAGAACGTGACGTCATACCATGTTCCTCTCACATGCATGAGACCGGTTTGAGTGTATTGAAAGTGAGCGCATTCAACCTGGACGCACTAGAAGCAAACCTCGTGACTCAAATTTCGGTTTTTTGAACCTCCTCGCCCCCCTAGAATGACAGGAGGTGTCATGATCGGCCCCTTGTAAAAATATGATCATTTTTCCCTAACTCATTGTATCATAAAGAAAAAGTAACACGCGACAATCGAGAAAAATCAACTTTTCAGTCAGCATTCCCTACAATAAAATAACTGAAATTCAAGAGGAAAAAATCAGTCTTTATATTCATTTAGTTCAAGACACTATGAATCACCTCAGGAATTCGAGATCGTTGGAATGACTCAAAAGCATTGTGTACAAGCTACTAAAATACTCAAACCGAAAGTTCTTTTTTCCAGGACATCTGCGCGCGCACGAATTCCGCTCTTAAGGGGGTCGTCTACTTTTTAGGCCTCATTTTTACCCGAACTTTTCCAATGGATTAAAAGAAAACTACTCAAGATTTTTCAATGCGGTTTTTTTCTAGTTGTAGGTTTATTCTTGAAAAATATATACATATATATTCATATTCGATTATTCCCACCCCCTTGGCTAAAACACGTGGTTATCCGGGCTTCCGTCGAAATCGTATAGACAGATGGTGTGACCGACTTTGCGAGTTTAGAGTGTCTGAAAATTGAACAACCAAACATTTTTTTATTTGTTATTACTTCGATCAAAAGTTGACACAAGCTTTTTGATTTATTTTGTTTTTTTTTCAAAATGGCGGACCTTTAAATAAAAAGTATCGTTTTTGTCATGGATTTTCACCACTATTTATTTATTTAATTACTTAACTAAACAAAATATCGCAAAAAGCTTGTGTCAACTTTTGATCGAAGTAATAACAAATAAAAAAATGTTTGGTTGTTCAATTTTCAGACACTCTAAACTCGCAAAGTCGGTCACACCATCTGTCTATACGATTTCGACGGAAGCCCGGATAACCACGTGTTTTAGCCAAGGGGGTGGGAATAATCGAATATGAATATATATGTATAATTTTTCAAGAATAAACCTACAATTAGAAAAAAACCGCATTGAAAAATCTTTAGTAGTTTCCTTTTAATCCATTGGAAAAGTTCGGGTAAAAATGAGGCCTAAAAAGTATACGACCCCCTTAAAAAAAGACTAACTCCTCTAAAAACCTGGAAAAATCGCGAAAACAAGCTTTCCGCCGCGTGAAAAACCGTATTTCGTGCAAACTTTGAAATTCTACAAACCTTTTTTCGGCCATTTTATCCCAGCATCGGCGTCAGTCGACGTAGTCCCTTTCTTGCAGTCGCCATGTTGGACAAAAGGCGGCCATTTTCACTGATTTTCACTCCGATTCACAAAATCTAAAAACGTCACGGACAGCGTTTTTGATTTTTACGATCGCGAATTTGGAATTTGTCTCCATCATTAATTCGATTCGGAGAGAAAAATTCAAACGCACGAAATTAAAGTACATTTCAACCTGTTCTTTTCGACGGTGTATGCACGCTCGAACTGGCGTGAACGCGGTATACTGAAGGCTGATGAACTATACTGAACAGCTCGAATCAGTGATTTGGTTCGGCGCGCGCACGCTACCACGTGGCTCTGTCAGTTGAATATTAGTTTTGTTTTTCACAATTTTAGCAAATACAGTAGTAGGAAATCAAAATTTTAAAACTGCTGGATAAGGGCGTCAGCAGTGAAAGTTTCGGCAGAGTTTTATCTGAGAGATATATTTTCTCAAGGATTTGAAATTTCAATTTTTTACAATTTAATTTCAAAAATATAAATTCGTGATTTCTCATCAGTGTCTTTGATATTTTGAGTTATTTAACTTTTGCATATAGGTTACAATCTCTTATTTTTCCATTCCTTGTAACTAGATTTATGTAACAAGTCATTAACAATTGAAAATTTAAATCGAAAATTGACGGTTAAAATCCCATGGGTAAAATTAAATTCAATTATGAAGTAAAATATGAATTACTCTTCAACTTTTGTAATTAATTTAATCAGGTCATTTATAATTTCATGAGGCTTCACTTATTTTAAATAAATTTCATATAATTCCAACGACATTTGATTTCATTCAACTCGGTTTATTATAAATTATATAAAGGTAATTCTATTCAATTTTTCGAACTCTTTCGTTGATTCGACGAAATCGAATCATTTTTTATTTATTTTATGTTCTACATGTTAAATTTTTAACTTCCGAAAAAGATATCTACGATAAGCTATCATCTAGTTTTTGATCAAATTGTTTTTCATAGAACTTTTTGTATTCTATGAAAGGGAGGTAAAGTTTTTCGCAGTCTTCCTCCTCTCTGGAATGGAAATGTTGGCAATATATTGATTATATTTGAAATAAAAGTTTATTGAAAGTGTTCTTCGAAATACTTCCGGTAGTTCTAATCAAGATTATGCAATAGACTCTTATTTTTCATCACTGTAAAAATTTTTCACTGCAATGTACTCTAATGAAATTCTCAACACATTAAATGTTTCCGAGTAGGAAAATAAAACAAATATTCATGCAATACGAACTGTTCTACATATTTATAGGCCTACTTCGCGAAACTTATAAATGACGAATGAAACTCGGGGTGAAAAACTATCGAATAATTAATGGTCACGATTATGTCTACGAACGACGAAGGCATTTATTATTGCACGCGTGGTATGAATTAACGACAGTCACGAAGGAACGATGACATTATCGTTGAAACGCGGCCTTCCGACTCAGTGACAATAATTACGCCAATTAAAGAAGTTTCTGAGAAAGCTGCTACGTTTAAGGTCACACGAATCGCCGATTTTCTTCAAAGACAATTATCACATTTTATGTTTATAAATGGACGTCGATTTGGGAATGAGTATTTTTGACCAAAAAATCCACGAATCATTGATATAAATATATATATTTGCAGATAACTTATCGTTTTCTTTATTATGCAGAAATGAATTGTTAATACCTTAGTATTCTTTGATTTTTTACTCAACACTACAAAATAAAAACAATAGAATTGAAAATAAACGTTTTTAAAAAAAAATTAAGTTTTGTCAGTAATATCTCAGAAAAATGAACATGCATGAAAGTTAAGTTGAATAAGAATTTGGTTGTGAATTGATATTCGAACTATCATCTCAAATTGTACAATGTTTATCAAGAAAAAAATATGTACATAAAAGTGACAACAATATCATGCGACAGTGATTATGAACAAACATGAATACCTTAGAAAAATTTTGATAACGATAATAGCGAAGTAATATGAATTTCATTTTTAAAATATTAGCTCTTTGTAGTTTAAATTTGAAAATAAATGCACCTGGAAAATATTAGATATAAGTTCTGTTTTCCAGTACTTTTTTAAAAAATTTGATGTAGGGAAAATTAAATGTAATGCCTGTCTGGAAAATTTCAGTTGGGTTAAATACACAAAAATATGCACATTAGAATACTTTTTTTGAAAATAGAAGATTTACCAAGAAGTCAAAACTTTTTATTCTTTACAAAACTTTACGTTTTCAGATTCTCATAAATTTCAGAATATTACACGGTTTATCTAGTTTAACGGAATTTGAAAAATTTTTCACAATCAACGAAATTCATAAAAGTTGTTTTCTGTTATCGAATTTTTAGATTTTTTTCACATGTCGAAAATTTTTAATGCTTTTTTCTTTTGACATTTATTAAATTTCAAAGACGAACAAACTTTTCAAGTATGTAGAAATAATAAGAGTTTTTTGTAATTTTTTTAACTTTTTAAGTTTTTCAGGTTCTTGAGTAGAAATCAAAAAAAAGTTATTATGCATATTTCGGATACATATAGGCGTAAATACAATCTATAAAATTTCTAAACATCCTCTGAATTTTAACGTATTTTTCTAATTCTATAAAGTTATTCACTATTTTCAAATTTATCGATGTTTTTTTTTTTCAATTTTCAAACTTTTTGAAATTTGAAACATGATATCAACTATTCGAGAGTTTCCGAATTTAATGGAAATTTTCCAAACTCAATAAAATTTTTTCTCGTGTTTTTTTCTGTTTAGGCTTTTTCAGATTTGAAAATGGGAATAAAAGAACGTTATCACGCATATTTTGAAGAAATACAATGATGAATACAATTTACCAAATTTATGAACATTTTCTAAATCTTCGAGTTTTACTAACTTTGTGCATCTATTGACAATTTTCCGAATTTTCAATGTTTTTCTTTATTTTTTGAAACTTTTACAAAGGTTTTGAACCTGATACAAGCAATTTTATGTTTTCCAGATTTTTCACAAATGTATCAAGCTCATTAGGTTTTTTTATATTTTTGTACTACATTCTACATATTTTAGATTCTTTAAAAAACAAACTGGAACATTTTCATGCGAATTTTGAAGAATTATAATAATGAACACAATGACAAAATTTTTATATAAGATTTTCGGAGTTTCACTAATTTTACGAATTTTCTAGACTTCATAACAATCTCAAACATTTCCGATGGTTTTTAATTTTGATAAATTCTAAAAATTTCAAACGTGGTTAAAAACTTTTAGTATTATCAAATTTCAGGCGAATATCTAAAGAATTTCATTATGATTTTCAGTAATTTTGAATAGTTTTGAACCGTTTGAAATTTCCATTGAATTCAAAAAAAGACGTCTCGCATATTCTAAATTCAATTATAAAAACAATCTTTAAAATTAACGAAAATTTTTTTAATTTATCAAATTTTCAGAATTTGAGAGAATTATCGACAATCTTTTGAATTTGGAATATTTTTTATACCTCAAAATTTCGAAAATTTTTCATAAACTTTCCGAGTTCTTTCAATCTTCATCTGAAAAATCATAATAAATTTTCACACTTGCGATAGAAGATATAGTTATCTTTATTTTCACCCAATAACATATTAATTGATCAACAATAATACTACTGTATTAAAAAATTAATATCACATTCTAATTATTTTTTTCTTGTATCATTTTTTGTTCATTGTCACTATCGCAAATTAAATAATTGACCAACAATTTCAAACAACTAAGTACCTTCTTTCATATCTATTGAGTTATTTATTCAATCTCACTTGCTCCAGTTTCGTTATAGTATTTTATCAGTGCTAAATATTCCACTTATCGTTAGAGGATCAAATCGTATGCTCGTCAACTTTACGAGAATTGAAAAATCGATGTTTGCAATGCTAGAGAGTTCTTCTAGAATAGTTGCCCGTCGTGCTCATTTTCATTTTCAATTGCACTTGCTGCAAGTGCACTTGAAGAACACTCGGAAATCCAAGAGAGGGAACAGTAGAAATGGAAGGGAAAAGAGCATAAAGTACGTAGACATTGAGAAAAAACTGGGAATGCAATTTCATATCAAAGTTTCTGTCTTTACCAAGTAATAAAGAATTCTGTTCCTCAAATACAAAACACTTTATTTGATTTTTTGGGATGACAAAGAACAAAATGAAATTTGGGAAAACGTGCATCAAATTGAAAATGGACCACATTTTTTAAGAAAACCCCCAAAACATTTTCTTCATATTGTAGTAGAGTATGTTTTATACATATTTTTTATATTTTAATAAATTTCAAAGAGTTCATATAGTTTTCTTGTGTGTTGACGAACTTCAAAATTCGTTACTTGACATTGGTTTCAATAGCTGATTCTAACAATATTTAGAGATATATCTCTACATGGAGATATTAAGATTATGTTTTTTGAACAATCTGTGAAAATATTCAAAATGTAATAAAAAACCTTTAATTCTAGAATATTGCGCTTCCTAAACCTAAACAGTTATCCATTAAAAAAAATAGAATCCATAAAAATTGAAGAAAATCTTACGATATCATATTGATACTAAAAAGACGAAAAAGCTATAAATTTTAGCAGTCCATATTATAAAACTCTGAATCGTAGAACGTCAAACTTTAAATTTTAATAAAAATCGATGAAAATACAATAAATTCTTTCATTTATGAAAAAATTAGAAAGATAAAATAAAAACCTGGAAATTTTTTGTGAAGATAATTTATATCTATGTGAAGATACTGTTTTCTGAAAAATCTATTAAAATACTGAAAATATAGTAAGCTCATAAAAATAAGAGAACATACTGTATTTACAGAAGTCTATCAGAATACAAAAAATTTATAAAACATTAATATGTATTGTATTATATTCTAGAACTCTATATGAAAATCCATTAAAAAACTTTCAATGTTGACAGTTACAAGAAAATCCTTACAACATTATGAAGAATACTGAAAAATGCAAAAAATTTCAGCAGTTTGAAAAATATTATGAATATTTGCTTTAAATTTTCTTAGATATCTATAAAATCTTCTCTAAATTGAAAATGGACTAAATTTTTGAAGAAAACCCCCATAAAATTTTCTTCATATTGTAGTACAGTGCGTTTCATACATATTTTTTATATTTTTATAGATTTCAAAAAGTTCATATGGTTTTCTTGTGTGTTGACAAACTTCAAAATTTGTTACTTGATATCAGTTTCAATAGCTGATTTTAACAATATTTAGAGATATATCTCTAAATGAAGATATTTTCATACATGAAAATATCTACATTTTACTTACATGAAAATATCTACATATATTAGTATATGTTTTTTGAAAAATCTATGTAAATATTAAAAATGTAATAAAAAACCTTTAATTTTTAAATATTGCGTTTCTCAAATCTATTAAGTTATTCATTAAAAAAAATAGAATGTATAAAAATTGAAGAAAATCTTACGATATCATATTGATACTAAAAAGACGAAAAAGCTACAAATTTTAGCAGTCCATATTATAAAACTCTGAATCGTAGAACGTCAAACTTTAAATTTTAATAAAAATCGATGAAAATACAATAAATTCTTTCATTTATGAAAAAATTAGAAAGATAAAATAAAAACCTGAAAATTTTTTTTATCAAAAAACTTTCATTAAAATTTTCATCATCAAAAATTTTCATTAAAAAACTTTCAATACTGAAAGTTACAAGAAAATTCGTACAAAATTGTAAAAATACTGAAAAACGCAAAAAATTTCAGCAGTTTGAAAAATATTATGAATCTTTGCTTTAAATTTTCTTAGATAACTATGAAAATTTCTCTGAATTGAAAATGGACCACATTTTTCAAGAAAACCCCCATAAAATTTTCTTCATATTGTAGTACAGTATATTTTCTCCGAGTACTTTCTCTCTTTGAAAAAAATGCGAGACAAAAATCCTTGTCTGCTCAATTTTTCACCGGCGAAGTATGAATTTTAATGAAAGCCGCAGCGAGCGCAAAAAATGGTCGCGTATCTTTTCGCGATCCGCAGAAAATTTCCTCGCCAGATCATATCTGGGAAATTTGTTTCTCGTGTTAGGTCACTCGCCCGAGGTACACTTCTCGCATCCGCGAGTGTCGTAAATTAGACGAGATACATAAATTGCCGCGAGATCGTGCGTTGCCTTTCGAGAAAACGAAGCTCTTCCGAAGCGGTCCAACGCTTTCTCACCGTACTTATCAGCCGGCATCGGCTCCATCGCCAGTTTTGCGCAATCGAACTTTGTTTAACGAGAGCGTCATCAATTTTCCCTGTTTATCGTAGATATGAAATAATATCTACGAAACGTTGTAAACACGAAGTCAGCAAAATTTCGAATTTCGTCATATTGATTTGTGGTGGTGAAGAAAAAACCGCGTCAGTATTTGGAGTGTTGTGTGAATTTTCGAAAAGTGTCGGGTTTATTAGAAAGAAGAATTTTGTTCAGGTTTTCAAATTAAATGATGTAATGGGTGTCATAAATAAAAAGTAACGATAAGTTTTACATTTGTTTTTTTTTTGTTTTTTCGTTTTTTTACAATATCGGTTAAAAGGTTTTGATGATGTGTATGGAAATTCAAAGCTTGGAATATTTCAAGGGAGACATTATTTAGTCTCAATTTTTCTTCTTATTTTTCTGAATAACGCTAATTTTTAGATGAAAGTAAATTTATAGCAACAACGAATATAAATTTTTGAATTTAATAATATTGTTGTTTATTTTCGGCAGAAATCAATTCATGAAAATTCTTAAAAAAACGAACAATGAATGCCAGTGGGTGTTGAAAAGAATGTTCTTTATTTTTGAAGTTTTCGGCCTTTCCGCCATTTAATTCTTTTTTACGTTTATATCAACAGTTTTATTTTCTCAACAGTTTGTGAACAGTCATGGCAATCAAAAATACTCTGAACTATTAATTATTTTATTGTGTACAATAGTGTTTTTGAATTTTATTAAATTTCTAAAAGTTTATACAGTTTTCTTGTTTGTTGGCAAACTTCAAAATTTGTTACTTAATATCAGTTTCAACAGCTGATTCCAAAAATATTAAAAGATATGAAAATATTTGTTTTGAAAATTTTTTCGGTCTACTGAGAATTTCATAAACTTCGCAATTTAAATAGCTTTGACAGAGTTAGATAATAATTATTATTTTACTGTCTACCGATATTAAGATAATGCTTTTAGAACAATTGATGGAAATATTGAAAATGTAATAAAAAACCTTCAATTCTAGAATATTGCATGTTCCAAATCTATATAGTTATTCATTCAAAAGATAGAAATCTATGATAATTGAAGAAAAACTTGAAGTCGAATTAAAATTAAAATCAATAAAAATAAAAAAATTCTTTCATCCATAAAAAAAATTGAAAATGAAAAACCTCCGAATTTTTTCTGAAGATGATTTATATCTATATAAAGATACTGTTTTCTTGAAATTCCAATACGATACTGAAAATATTATGGCAAACTTATAGAAATTAAAGAAAATACTGTATTTTGATGAGTCTATTAAAGTAGAAAAAATCCATGAAACTTTGATTTGTATAGTGTTATATTCTAGAAATCTATATAAAAATCGACTTATAAAACTATGAATATTAAAAGGTATTAAAAAATCCCTATAGAACAGTAAAAATACTGAAAAACCCAAAAAAAATTTACACTTCAAGAAATATTATGAATCTTTGCATGAAAATTTTCTTAAATAACTATGAAAATACAAAAATACGAAAGCATCGAATTATTTTCATCTATATTTCTATCTATAACAATGCTACAAAACTTATAAAAATACTAAGCAGTCTCACAAAACATTAAACATTATTGGTCACTAAAAAATACTTTATATGTTTACTATTACATAGATTTAGATTTAGAGTTTTAAAAAATTTATAAAATTAATCAAAAACTTCAAAGCTGTGAATTCCAGGATAGAAAATTTCAATGATCTATAGATTTTCGAAATTTGGGACACAGAAATCCATGAAAATACCAAGAAATCTTTCTGATTATATAAAAATAGAAAAAACACAATGAATTCCAAGAATACTGGAATCTATAATATAATATAAATTCACGAAGATACTGTTTTCAAAATTACCTGAAATACTCAAAATATACAAAGTTTCCACTTCTTGAGTATGGCATTTCAGAAATTTACATGTAGATTTATTTATTACTTAAAATAGACGAAAATACTAGAAAATCCTGTAAAATTTCACCAATATTACAAAATACCAAAATGTTTAAAATACCAGTAATCTAGAAAATACTTGCCATGAATTTATGTAAAAAATTTTCATCATAAATCTGTGAAAACTCTAAAAATTTTGAATCATAAGTCATAAAATTGAAGATAATAATGAAAATCCTAGATGATCGGAATATACTAAAAATACGAATTCGATGATAATGTATATGAATAAAAACACGAGTTTGAGAAGGAATAAATGAATAAAACAATAAATAAATGTATAAATTATTGTACATTGAATAAAAATTAACCTACTCGGAACTTAGGTTATCCCTCCACCCTATAAAGAATTTTTGGAAAACGTCCTTGAAGTTTTTAAAATTTAGAAGCTCATAATAGCTGTGAAAATTGAAACAATAATCAAAAGTTTCTGCTGTTAAAAGTTTTTCAAATTCAGAGTCAATACAAGTTTCCACGGTTTTGACAATGTCAATTATTTTTACACTTTTACAACAATTCCACATATTCACAATTTTCTGAATCTATCATAGCATAGAATCAATCTTTAATATTTCAAATTGTTAAATCATCATTACTTTCGAAAATTTATGAACGACTGCATTTCTGAAAAAATTTCTTCCATTCGAAAATCAGATTATCCGCGAAACTTGGCAAAATGATAATCAATTATTGAAGTAATTTTCCGCATTTATGATGATTTAACATCAAAGACTCCTACTTTTGCGTTTACTGTCACAATTTTGAAAAAATGCCGAGTTTCAAACTGAACGAGTTAACGAGAAAATTGTACCGAGTAGCGGGGTGGTGTTCATATTTAAAAAGGCCGCTCGGGGCCGGTACGAAAGTTTTTAATTGATTTTGTCTACAGTTTCACGAGCGTCCCCCGAGCACGAACTTTGCCGTGTTATTCGCAAAGTCAATACCGCTCTTATTTCCCCCGAATAACTCGTTGACTGAAATGCGTTTCATGCGCTCGTTTATTACGGAGCCAGCCAGTATCTGATTCATCAAAACGAATTAATCCACTTTTCATCGAGCGAGTAACGCAGAGCGTACGTTGCCAACGGGATTTTTCTATTGTTGGAGGAGATGGAAGAATTTTATAGAATATTGGTTTATTATTACCATTTAGTTCTAAGAAAATTGATTTTTGTTTTTTGCAAGAACTGGCAGTTTTGAGAATTTATGGAAACGTTTTTTCTTTTTTGAATAATTTACTGGCTAAGTCGATCATAATTTTCTTTGAATGAAAATTCAATTATTAAACTGAGCTAGTGTCACAGAAGGTGATTATGGTATATGTATAATTACACTTTTATTAATTTTGAGACATAAGGGTAAAAAGAATATTGATTACTTTTTAATGTTTTACATTATACAAGTCTGCCAGGTAACTAAATTATCTATCAACCTAATTAAAACTATGATGAATTTTCATTATTGGCAAATTTTCGATGAATTTGACGAGTTTTAGAAGCATTTTCAATTCAAAAAGTTTGTAACAAACTTCGAATTCCAAAGTTGGAATTCTATAAAAAGTTCGATTTTTCTCATATTATTTTATTTTCAAAGCTTCATTTTTCTAATAAATAATGAAAACTTGAATACTCAAGTAATAGAGAAAGATTAAAAAAGTTTTCAACAATAATATGTTACCTATAATGAAAAACAAAAAAAAACCCAATACATAGAAGACAGTGTAAGGAGTTTTCAAAGTTGAAAACACAAATAAAAAATAAAAAAAAAGTATGTAAAATTCAAAACTATGATAAAAAATCATAACAGCAATTATTGTCACTGAAATTCAGATTTTACAAAAAAAAAATTCTGGGAAACCCAGATACATGATAAGATTTAATATTGTGAATGATGACACAAATTTTTTTATGTATTTTCCAATGTTTTACATACTTCTTTTTCCATTGCATTCGTACATTTTTACGTCACGAAATATTTCATCAGTAATTTTACTAGTTGTTGCGAAAAACACGATTTGGTATGTAACCAATTTATTATCAAATAAATAAAAATTGTTTTTGCAGCTAAAGACTGCCTGTCATATTTAAAAAAAAACTTCGAGAAACCATTGTTTCTAATGAATATATCAACCATTAAAGTTTTAAATTTTTTTCTTCAGTTTGTTAGACATAAGAAATGAAAGTTTTTAAAAGTTTCCGAAAATTAAGGAATATTTAAAAAGTCCCTCTCTGTGCACTCCAGAATATTTTTTGAGAAACTGAAAGTATCCGAATTAGAGACTGAAGTCTTGCAAAATATTCAAACTAGACATTTCAGTCTCGGAAAAAGATTCTTTGAGAAATGCGAGTCTCCTAAAAAGATATTTTGGGAGAGTCGAGTCTCTAAAAAAGATACTTTATAAGATTCGAATATTATCAAAAGTGACTGAAGGGAAAATTCCAAGGTCTCTGAAAAATCTATGTTTGGGAGACAACAAGAATGTAAAACTTATGTTTAAATAATTAGTCTGAATGCGATTTGGCAATGAGCTACTTTATTTCAAATAATTTTCGACAATAGTGTACAACAGCCATAAAAAACTTGAATTTACGCCTAGTAAACTCATTTGAATTTGAATAAAATTACCCATTAGGTTATAACCATTTCTAATAAATTTGGAAAAAATTATCAATAATATGTTTCGAAGTATACGTTTACAAATTATTTCTAATTTCCTAACGTGTGCAAAATTTTTATAAGTCTGCCTCATTTTTTCGCCTTTTTTTTATGAATATTACAAAAAGTATCTCATCCGGAGATTCAAGTCTCCAGAAGACTGTAGTCACTCTTTGGAAAATCGTGAGTGACATCGTTTTGCAAAGAAACCTCAATTAAAAAACTAACTCAATCCAAATACTTAATGGAAAACTTGGAAAGTATTCAATTAAAAGTTTTAATAATTCATGTTGCAAAAAACCTTTTTTCAAAAAATTTCACATCATGTCAAAATTTATTCGAGAACGTCAAAATTGCTCTACAATTTGTGCCAAATTTCATGTAATTGCGTTTAGCAGTTTCAGAGAAAAAAATTTTCCAGTTGAACCCTACTCAAAAGTTCGATTGTTAACTACATTGAGAAATAACGGAATATCCGCAACATACGTATATGGTAATGTAAGTGACATGTTCTTTTCCCAAAAATATTGTTATTTCAAACATCTGAGATTAAATCGAAAAATCGAGTCCCACTCGACATGGCTTGACTCGCAATAAATACGAATGGCAGGAGGTTTTTGCTGGTTTCCTAACGCCACTCAAATCAACAAAACGACGACAACAAATTATAACTATACCAAATCCATAAAAAAAAGAAAAAAAGAAAAACTTGTGTATTATACAAACAATAACCATAAATGAGAGGACATGCGAGAGGTAGTTCACCTGATATGTACCAATTTCATTTAATTCACATTCTTTGGTTTATTCGGCGAATTATGGAGAGACGTCAAAAATGTAACGAAATTTGAATAAACACTTTTAAAAAGTTAAGAGTAAAAAGCTCGACTCACAGCGCATGCCACTTTTCGTGTTTCCAAGCTACAAACGTTTCTCTGGTTCACGTCGCGAATCTCGTTCATAAACTTTTCCGGTCCCGTTTTTCCCATTGAAATGCAAGCCTCTTCGGGCCTGCGACGCGGGCATTGTTTTCCATTAAACGATGGGAATATGGCGCGTTCAAGGCCGACGCGAAAATCCCATTCATTAACGTTATTAAGAGCGCGCGATCGCATAACGGAGCCACGTCGGATAAAGAGAGATATACGCATATGATCTCAATACGAACGATCCCAGAGAAACGAGGGAGTTAAGAAGTAGCAGTGTAAAATTGCTTTGCGTATCGTGTGTACGTATATCGAACACATTTCACACACAGAACACACAACACGTAACCGCTGGCTGGCTGATCGTGCCTGCTTCTTGAATAATGCAAAAGCTCCGGCTACGCTTCCAGACTCGCAGATTTAAATTTCTCGAACGCACCGAGGCAATCTCGATTTTTTTCTTCCCGCGTCTGGAATAACTTGGGAAATCGTTCGGCCGATTTTGCGTGGGGGCTTTTTTTATGCAGATTGTGTTTTACCGGGCTCCGGAGTGATTAGTTTTAGATCTAAACGAAGAACGAGACAGGGCGATGCATTTTTTGCGTGGACATTCGGTCGTTCGTTAGTTTGCATTTTTGCATTTGGATTATCAAAAGGGGTTTGGGGATTATAGTCAATTGGATAATAAGGATGATAGTTTTTTTATAAGTGAATTGTGGAAAAATTAACGCTATCATGATGGGCAAAGGGTTTTTTTGTAAGTCGGAACATAAAGGTTAGGACTAAAATTTTATGTCATGTGTATGCAGTTTGTTGTGTGAATAGTCTTAGTTTATGATTTATGAAATTGCTGTAATACTTTAAGTATTAGGTATTTCAAATCAATTTTTTATACAGGTAGCAGAAAATTTAGAGGTTAAAAAACTTAGGAATGTAGAAGTTGTGGATTTAGGTTTTTTGTCACTGATTAAATTATATTTGCTGTTATTACATTTTAAACATATGAAATTTCTGGATTTGATATTTCTCTGTGTAAAGGATGTATTTAGAATCATAAGAATCTTGGTAGTTCAACAAAGTAACACTTTTTTGCGGAATATTGATAATAGAGAAAATCTACTCGAAAGTTGGAAAAACT
This sequence comes from Platygaster robiniae, assembly GCA_028476575.1. Lineage (NCBI taxonomy): Eukaryota > Metazoa > Arthropoda > Insecta > Hymenoptera > Platygastridae > Platygaster > Platygaster robiniae. The sequence continues at coordinate 4,031,141 of CM052022.1, forward strand.
TCAAGAAGGTTGTGAAAACATTGTTCAAAACTTTCAAACTCCGATAACTTTACAGAACGCCTGGAAGTTGTGAAAAAAAGTCGATTCGTATTCTGTAACTTGTGCCATACAAATGTTTGAAACGAACATAATAAGACAACACTTTACTTTACTCTTTGAAGCTGAGATAGAAATTTTCTAATGTAAAAAAGTGGTTCAGATTTCTAATAGTTGAATAGTAATTACTTTTTCAGTCTACAGTTATTAAATTTCTACTCGTAAAATACTGAAAAGTTTTACAGATTTGAATGAATAGAATTTGGATTACATTGTTTTTCTGTTAATAACTGGTTGCAAGTTTTAAATACTTTTAAAATAAGAAAGTTTGAACCCGAGTCTGTTGCTATTGTTATATAATGAAGATTTGTTGTGATTAGTAGGTAACCCCTGTTAGGTCAGCAAAACAAGAAAAAAATTTTTAGGGCTGAAAACGTTTCCAAAATTCAAAATTTATGAATTTCAATGATGACATTAAAATTAATTTTTATGCTTATCGATGTAATAAGTATAAATTTACTTGAGAGGCTCGAAAATAATCAAACTGTCATTACACATAATAACTGTGAGATTTTCATGTTCCCAAATTGAATAGAATTTGAGACTCGCAATTCAATATTATTAATCCAGTTTAAAATGAATTATAAATTTTTTATTCAAACTTATAATTTTTATAAAACAAACTAATGATTTTAATCATTTTCTACAAGAATAACTTGACAGTAAACATATTAAAACTTTATGATCCTCAAATTAGAACATTGTTTTTCCGAAATAACAAATTTATATAGGTACTCATTCCAGAAAAAATATATTTCTTTGGGATTTTATGTATTTTTCAATTTTCAGGAATTTTGAGATTTGAAATTTTTCATGCTTGTAGGTATATGTATAATTACAAGAGAAATTGAATTTTGTAATTTCTAGATCACTGAGGTTTAGATTGTTTAGAAACTTTTGGCATTTTTAATGGTTCTTTGATATTTATGATACTTAAAGAATTTTATAATATACTTGTGTATTTCAATTTAGCTTTTTAGAATCAATATTGTCGGAATTTTTATTTTTATATAAAATATAGAGTTTTAAGAAGATAACCACACAGGTTTGAAGTATTTCATAGTTTTCTATAACCTTTGTATTTTCGGTATAAATTTTTCGTGTTTTATAGATTCTTTGTAATTCCGTATTTTTTTGTTATTGTTGCATGTTTATGATATTGTAGTATTTTGTAATATTTTTATAGATTTATGGAAAAATTACATCTATGTAGATTCCAAGTATGTAGAAAATAACTTTTATATATTCTTCAATTTTTTGGTATTATTTGAATTAACGTAAATGTAAAATAAAGATTCTGTTTCTGAATTCAAAGTATGAAAAAATGGTTACTTCATAGTTTTTGAGTATTAAAAGATTTTTAGTGTTTCTTGAATTTTTTTAGCCTTCATGAAACTTTCAAGGATTTTAAAGCATTTTTTCAGATTTCTAGTATTTTCGTTAGATTGCTCTGTTTCATATTTTTAGAACTCTGTTTAATATTTTTAGAATTTTTTCTTGTTTTACAGATTTCTCATATTTTCATATTTTTAGTGTTCATCTAAAAATCTATTAATTTAGATTTCGTATCGTTTTCTAGTGTTTTTATAAATTTATAGCATTCATACAGTATACAGGTCACTATATACTTTTTTCAGTATTTGATGCTCTTGAATTTCATGTTTTATAAATCGTTGGTATTTGTTAAAATTTCTTATAGAAAACAGTTCTTTAATAGAATTCTCTAACTTCAATTGTTTCATCAGTGTTAATATGATTCGAGGGATATAAGATATTTTCATTGATTTCTACATGTCTAGATTTCAATGCTCTAGGTTACAAAGTTCAGTTTTTTAGATTTGCTTCTTTTTGTAGATTATAATTTTCCCTCATAATTGTAGCACTTTGTAGTATTTTTATAGATTTCTAGTATTTCTATGAATTGCTAACGATCTATACGTTTTTTCAGTATTTGATGCTCTCGAATTCGAATTTTGTACATTTTCAGTATTTTTATAGATTTATGGAGAAATTACATCCACGTAGATTCTAAGTATATGTATTATATAAATTTCTTGTATTTTCGCATTTCTCAGTATTATTTGAAAAAACGCAAACATGTGATAAAAATTCTGTTCATGAATTTAATACATGTAAAATAAATTTTCTAAAAAATTATTAGTTCATAGTTTTTGAGTTTTAAAAGAGTTTTAGTATTTCTCGCACTACTTCAATTTTCATGAAACTTTGAATTAGTTTAAAGTAGTTCTTCAAATTTCTAGTATTTTTTGTATTGAATCAATTTTTCGAAATTCTATTTACCACGTTATCCTAGCTAAACAATAACGACTAATATTTTGTTTAAGGAAAAATTTTTCTGGAGCCAGAATTATTCCTACTTTAGAGTAGGTACAATTATAAACTCAGAATGTTGTTCAACTTTGAAATCTTACATGAAACCAATGTTCACTCACTGTTCACTCACTTATTCAATTATTTACGTACTGTTTAACTTTCTATGCTTTTTTATTTATAATTTGTACTTCGGTTATTTATTCTGATAGCTTTTTTTTCATGCATCAAATCATCGTGTCCATGTAAGTACACGATGATTCATCAACAAAGAGCTCGAAACCTGAGCCCTCGAATCTCTCGTGCCAAATTCCCGCGAGATAAGAAGCGTTGCCGGCGACCTTCGGCGTCTTACTTCGGATCGGCACTTTCACGTGCACACGCGTTACGTCACGCTCGTGTTTGCATACCCGAGTGCACTTGTCTCGTATAATGCAAATGCGAAAAGTGAATGCAAAAAGAAGCTGAAAAAACTCACCGAACGAATGATAACAAGATAAACTTTTAACGACCATCATTTCTATCTGTGTTTACGACTTCTATTCTTGTTTTTGTTGCAGGTGAGGCAAAAATTATCAGTCACGACGCTTGCAAAAGCCCAGAAACGTTACGTGAGTAACTCGATTAATCAAACAAAGCGATCATACTCATGGGTGTAACTGTGTTGGTGTTAAGGGTTATCCAATAACATGGGAAATGGGAGGGATATTATTTTACAAACAAACAATAAAATTGGGCGAATTTTTCGAAGTTTTTGTATTTTTAGAACTTGGGGACTTGATTTTCGAAAAAGCCTTGGATATAATGTCAATGTTAATAACTGACACTATAAACACGAAATTCTTTTTCATGTACAAGTTTCAAAATCGAGAAATGTAGAAGACTTGACTTACAAGTTTATAAAAGTTCACATGTGCATTGACCTCGAGTTAATTCTGATAGTTATAAACTTTTAACAACTTTTGACAGTCAGAAAATCATGGAATTAGTTCCAAAGTTCCATCTGTGAAAAGTTTCGTTTATAACTATTCTGATTTTAATCGTTTAGGTATATATCACTATTGTTACTTTGAATTCCACATTTCGAAATTTGTAAAAAACTCACTACATGGAGTTGAGTAGAATTTTTGAAAGTTACACTTTGTAGCATAAAAAATTTGCTTCCAAATCCGCGAATCAATAGATAATCTAAAATTTTCATAGAAAAAAGTTTGAAAAGAACTGACAAGGTCCTTTAGAAATAAAATTTTCAGTCGATAATGCTTTAATTTAAATAGAAAAAAAAATTTTATTTTGAGTAGTAAGTCTGCGAATTTCCAATTTTTGTATGACTGAATTTGAACAATTAGGCACGTAACAACTAATTATATAAATAAAATTATAATGTTTAAAATGATCGAATTGAGAAAATTTCAAATTTTTATAGCAACTCAAATTATTGCTTTTTTCGTTTATGTCATCATAATCAAATTAAAAATTTTTTGTGAATCGAACTTTGCACTTATTTGCATGTGAAAGGTTATAAAAAAATTTCAATTTTCAAAATACCAAAATTTCACCTCAAACGATTACATATATATTTCTTCCACTAGTTTTAACTGGGGATTTTTCATAATTATGAATTTGAAAAATGCGCGCTTCATGATTCTTGAAAAAAGTTTAGAAGACTCAAAATTTTGAAAATGTCGAAACCTTGATTTAAAAAAATGCAACGTAATTTGGAATTTTATGCAAGCAATTTATCAGAACTTTAATTTAACAATATTTTTTATTTTTGAAATTTTATATTATTAGTTCGAATTTGCCAGCTAAAAAATATTTAAAAATACAGAATTTGAATTATCATAATCAGTAAAAGCAGTTTAATATAACGCAAAATGAAGTAAACAAATTATGAATTCAACAAATTTGAGAAGAAAAAAATGAAAGGAATAAAAATGCAATAATTAATAAACTAATTAACACAATCACATAATATTTTCATAAGTTCTTCAAAAAACCTTTTATATATTCAAATACACTATGCTACAAAAAATGTCTTCAAACCTTATTTTTTAAAAGGATTCAATAACACATTCTTATCTAAGTTTGCAAAGACATTTCAGCAAACACTTTCAATAACTTGTTTATTGTAAACAACATCAATTTATAAGCAATATTACGTACAGAAAAGAAATACTTTGTTGCAGCAACCAAAGTTCTTTTTGTTCCTACAACCTATAAATAGATTGCATCAGCTAAATATTTGGTTGCTGTACCCAAATATTTTACTGACTTATGTATAATATTTTTACTCACACTTAGAATGAAAAAAAAAAAAAAAAAAAAACTTCTGTTTGTTACTACTTAATAGTTTTACATAAATACCATCCAATATAACAATTTGTTATTGTTCAAATTTTTGAATAATTTCAGGAAATGTACAAAAATTATTATTACATCCTATCTATATATACTATCAATAAATGATACAATTTTTTGTCAAATATTTACGCAGTTTTACATATTGTTATAATAAATCAAAAAATTTAGTCCCTAACGATTTTCTCACAGCAATGTTGCACTGATAAAATATATAAAATTGCAAAAAACTTATGTAACTGTTAATTCTCAAAAATCAATCGCAACTTTCTGCAAGGAACTCTGAAACTATACAATTAAAAATTTTTATGAAATGAACGAAAACGAAAAAAAAAACTTACATATTCTCTCCCAATAATTATTCATTACTATATTATAAGATATGAAAGAACAATTTTTTTTGTTTTCGTTTATTCTTAAACCTTTCGAACTTCAGAAACATTGACTTACCAAACCTAAACACCTTCCAAAAATTATTCAAACCTGTATTTCCCCAATCTTATCAGTGCAAATTTCGATGATTAACCTATCGATGAAAATTCATTTATTTGACGATCCAAATTACTCTCTTATCAGCGGGCTCATCGGTACAAAAAACGATATGGCTCGAAAGAAAGCACGTGATTAGATAAATCGCTGTTATCTCTTATGTAAAAATGATGAATCACTCCCCTTTATGCGATTCAATTTATTCAAAGAATGTTGCGACGAGCTGGAAATTGCTGCGCAAACCGTTCGATATCGCTCTGATAAAAAAAAAAAACAAGACGACGCGGGTTAAGGAAAAAGGATGGAAGGGGAAGCGAAACAAGAAGTGAAAAAAAAGAAAAAAAAACTTGAAATTGATTCAACTTTGCTCGAGCCACAGCCAGCTAAAATAACAATGATAATTTTATCTGAATATTACGACGACGCGATAAAATTTTTTTCCCCGTGTCGGACGCTTTTAAAAATACATCGCCACGTCGATGTTTATTTTTGAAGACGAAAAATTGGCTGATTCGAATCGGAGTGGAAAGTTTCGAGGAGATTTCATGATCGGGACAATTTTTTGGCGTTCTTGGGAAGGGGGAAATTGATTGCAAGCTAATTTGAATGCATGCGATTTCTTGGTATTTGCGATGTCATTGGAAGGGATTTGCATCAATTTAGAAATGTCGTAATCAATTTGAGGTATTTTGGTATTCTTTGGGAAGGGCTTGTTGATTGAAAGTTGAATTGGAGTGGGATATTTTTCATCTTGAAATTAGTTTTTTGTTAGTGTTCAGGCAGAGGGGAGTTTGAAGAGCTTCAACTTTATCTGAAATTTTAATAAAATAAAAATTATTTCATGCAAAAAGAAAATATATGATCGGGAACAATATAAATAGTAATTTGAAAAAATTATGTGAAGAAATAAAATCAACAAATTAAAATTATCAAAAATGTAGGTACTTACTGAAATTTAGGATATGTGACAAATGATTTTATTCCAGTTCTCAAAGTTTAATAAAATTCGAAATTCTTAATTTCAATAATTTGCGAGAAACAATTATCCTAGATTGAGAAGAATTTTTTAAAAACTGTAGCTATTATAATTATGGATGTTTGGCTACAGGATAAAATAGTAAACAGAAATTCAAAAAATTATTTCAACACAGTGAATGATGAAGGGATATCACAATCGAGAGAAATATTTAAAATATTAAGAATTTGGAATCCTAGGGCATTGAATTCTATGAATCTTCATTGAAATTCAGTAAAATTCCAGAAAATCTTTTGAATCATACTAAAACTCAAGAGATACCAAAAGTGATAGTAAATTATTCAAGTATTGTTTTACGAAAATAATTGACACATACTTAAGATCTATAAAACTTTGAATTTTAGAGCACTGAATTTTAAAAAACTTATATGGCAATTTATTGAAATACTACATACTTATAAATCTAAAAAATACTAGGAAACGCTACTGATTTTATACATAATTTTAAAATAAAAAAAAAATAATTAAAATCTTTAAAACACTGAGAATTTATGTGGATGTAATTTTCCTGGAAATTTATAGAACAACTAAAAATCGATGGAAATCAGAATTCTAGCGCATCGAATTCTAGAGATTAAAATACTTGGAGATTTTCAAAAAGAATAAAAAAAATTTTAATCATATACTACTAAATCCTTCTAAAATTCATACATACTAAAATAATGGAAGGAGTACAATACATTTCATAATACTGGAAAATCATAAAGATATCATTTAATTATTTGTAACAATGAATTCCAGAACATTTACATAATTCAAGATATCTATACGATACATCATAAAAATACGTGAGAATCGTTTACATTGTATAAATACTTTAAAAAAAAACAAGTAGTTAAAATGTATAGAATTACAAATCGATAGAATTACTCAAAATCGATCGAAATTCGAAACTAAAGCATCCAATTTGAAAAATTTAAATTACTAATTCCAAAAATACTCAAAAAACATAATAATACTAGAAAATTCGTTAAAATTTTGTAAGAACCAGATAAAAGCTAGAATAACTAGAGATGAATAATTTTAAAAATAAGGAAGTATAATTTTCTTCAAAATTTTGAAAACTTTGAATGTCCTTGAACATATGAATCTAGAAATCCATATAGAACATGATAAGAATACCGAGAGAAAAAACTGAAATTTCATTATTAATTATTATTACTAAAAAATACGACAAAAAGTAATAAATATCTATACAGAAGATACTGTTTTCTGAAAAATGAACGAATTTAACAAAGTTATTGAAATTTTCAATACTATAGGCTATAGCATCGAATTCTAGACATCTATAAAGCGATTGAATAACGTACGATACGAAAATTACAAAAATCTATGAAATACCTAATATCTGTGTAATTATAATTTTCTCTAAAATCTATAAAAATAATAAAATTTTACAATTGAGCTCCTTTGAGCATAAAATTTTGGACGTTTTCATATAAATCGAATAATTGTGTTTATTATTACTGAAAATATGTATAAAGTATTAACATAATTTTTTTTTAGAAATCTTCAACCCAGTGACTTGAAAATAATACAAAACGAATTCCATCATGTTAAATCGTATTCTAAAAGTTGTAGAACTTTAAAACCACGAAATTGAAAAAACTGAAAAATCTTTCTATCGTAGCTAGATCGTGTACGATTGAAGATTATAAAATGAGGAAAGAAATATGTATTGTTTTCAAAAAACCCCTGCTGAAAATTTTTTCTGCCTACGCCTCTTTTTTTTAAATCATTCGCAACTTAAGGATAGAATATAAAAATGTTCATTATTGTTTGAAACTTTGACTACTTATAATTTAAAACTGTAGAAGCAAATTCACTCAAAACAAAATAAATATTTCAATAGACAATATAATTAAAAAAAAAGGTATAATAAATGCCTGAAGTCCAATCATCATTGCTGCAAAAAAACTTGTACTTCGGAACTTTTTCCACAAGAAATGAGATTATAAGAGTTATCTCACAAATTAATAGTTTTCCGATTCTTAGAAATTTTCTATAAAGACTGAAAAATCACGAGTGGAGTAATAAAAGCGAGGGGAAAACTGCGGATTCGTGGCTAAAAGTTAATAGAAAGTGATTCCAACATTGCCAAGTTTGCGGAAAAGTAACCAAAGTCGTGCCAAGTTTAAGCGGGAATGGCAGAAATAAAATGGAACGACGAGAGAAGAACGTGCAGTGGCTTAATGTATATGAGACGAAAAATCTTGGCTCCCGTCCAAACGTCGCGAGATAAATAATTTATAACCATTGTCATTCCGTGGCTCTTTCCCGTTTAAGGACAAAGTGTACTGACATCAAAAGTGAAAAATATATATATTCGAAAAGCTAGAATTAAGTATGGTATCAAAAAAATATATATCTAGCACTTGAGTACATGATATTGAAATACAATCATAAATTCAATGACCTTGTGAAGGTTCCATTTTTCAATCCAGAGCAAGTTATTCTACCAGTAAAACATTCAAAATCGTCATATTTGATTAGCTGAATAATGTTAAATTGAATATTCAAATCATCAAACTGAAAGTACAAATTTATTCACTGATAAAATTTGTCGACTTCAAACTGATAAAGTAGTTTCTAAATCAGCCATCACTTCTGACATTCAACGTGATTTTTTTATTTTTGATCAGACAGAAAATATCTCGAGTAGTGTCACATTTCAATAATAATGTAGGAAGGCTTGTTTTACGAGCTGAGTCACCGGTGGAAAATGAACGATTTCTCAGTTCGCGAAATGACACCCCAGCGTAATCTTGCTTTTACGACAATGATCTTTCGCTGACAGAATGCTGATATAGTAAGTGGCGCTTTATCGAGACTTCCTGGACGTGGCATCAAAAAGCCTCTTTTTACATAGCTGAATTCCGAATTAGGAACGATCATGAAATGACTTCGAACGTCATTTTTTTCACTCTGAGAAAAAAATATAGTAACTATTACAATACTGTATAGTAATCGGGAATCGCTCTGACATATTGTACTTTTTGCTAGATAATATATCAGTTTTTGAAATAACATATTGCAAATATTGTCATTTATATTGTAATTATAGATATATTTTGTTGTAAAAACTCCTCTACATCTTTCGTTTTTTACTATAATTTTTGTACTTTTTGCAATATCACATTGTAATTCCTATCAATCCAGATTGTTGAAAATTCTATACAGCTTTTTCAGTATGCAGATCTGTATAGGTACTTTTTGCAATATTTTTTTATACTTTCTAGTTTTCTAGTGCATCATATTGTAATATGATACAGTTTTCGAAAAAGCTGAATGAAAGTAATGTAGTTCATTTTTTCGCCATGTATGGTAAAAATTACAGTTTGTATAGTGAAATTTGCATTTTAAGATTTAAAATTTTCCGAAATTATACAGTAAAAACTGGCATACGTATTGTAATTTGTACGTTAATAGCGGTTTTACTGTATAATATTGTGATAAGTAAAATAAATATTGCCGATTTTACAAGATTTTTGTAAAAACTACAATGATATTGTAAAAATTGCAATATTATTGTAAAAGGTACAACAATATTGTACTTTTTACAATATGCACAGCAGAAAGTACAAGATTTTTTCTCAGTGCACTCTCTAAAACAGAAGAAATTAAGTTGAACTATTTTTCAGTAAAATTTGATAGGTACATTCCTACATATATTGATGATTTAACACTGAGAAAAAAATATAGTGATCATTACAGTATTGTATTCTGTAAAATCAGTCTATTATATTGTACTTTTTTCACATATTTGTAGTGTTTTTTTCGCATAATACATAGTAAATACTGCCAAACAATAATGAATTTCTAGATATATATTGTTGTAAAAAAAACTCTCATACATATTGCTTTTTCGACTAAACTTTTCTGTAGTTTTTGCAATATCGTATTGTAATTCTTACAAGTCCAAATTTCAGAAAATACTATACGGTTTTTATAGTATTCAGATCTCTATAGTTTTTATTGCTATATATTTGTGTACTCTCTAATGTATCTAATCGTAATTCATGAAATATTGGAAAAAGTCGAAAATATATTGTAGATTTGACAATATAATTATATTATTTTTACGATGCGTGCACTTACATATGCAGTTTTTTCTCTTCACATCAAATATAATATTATACGAACTAAAAAAAATTATGGTTATTATTACAATACTGTATTGTACATTAGAATCAGTACATGTGCAGTATTTTCTCTTAACATCAAATATAATAATATACGAACTGAAAAACATCAAAAATCTGGTTATTATTACAATACTGTATTGTACATTAGAATCCGTCTGACATTTACTGTACTTTTTGCTTGACATTCAGAGCAGTTGTCATACTATACAAATAGTCAATATTGTCAAATAATGTTGTTGTAGTAAATGTGTTTCGTTGTAAAAATTTAATGAATATTTCGTTTTCTACACTGCACTTTTTTTGTAACTTTTAGAATATCACTTTCATTACTGCTAATCCAGATTTTATAAAATGCCACACACTTTTGCCAGTATTCAGATCTATATAGTCATTTTTGCTATATTTTTATGTACTTTCTAGAATGTCATATTGTTATTGATACAATATTAAATCGAAAACATGTTATAAATTTTACAATACAAGAGTTTTGCGATTCATGTACTTACATTTACAATATTTTATCTTAACATTATATATATTATATATAAATATAATATCATTATATTTAAAATATTTATTATATTATATAGTAATTATTAGCAAATTATAGTGCAGTAAAATATTTTGTTTTACAAACTCCCATGCATATTTGTTTTCTACTATCTTTTTTTTGGTAATTTTGACAATATTATAAATTGTAATTCCTACTAATCTAAATTTTTGGGAATGTCATAGCATTTTGCCAGTGTCAGATATGTGTGGTTGTTTTTGCTATATTTCTGTATACTTTCTAGTATATCATATTGTAATTGATACAATATTGAGAAAAATTGAAAATATTTAGTAGGTTTGAAAAAAAATTTATTAATTTATTTGATGAAGATACTTACATGTACAATATTTTCTCTTAGTACATGAAATTTCATGTTATACAACTAAAAAACAAAAATATTTATATCAATCACTACAATACAGAATTGTACTGTGGAAATAGTCTATAATATATTGTACTTTTTGTTAGATATTTAAAGCAGTTTTGACATAATACCTAGGAAATATTATCAAATAATATTGTAGTAGAAGAAGTATTTTATTGCAAAATCTCCTATGTACATTTTTCATTTTCTACTATACTTTTTTTGTACTTTTTGCAATATTATGTTGTAATTTCTACGAAACCATAATTCATAAAATGCCATACAGCATTCATAACTGTATCGTTCTATTTGCTATATTTTTGTGTTCTTTCTAGTATTTTATATCATAACCGATACAATGTTAGGAAAAATCGAAAATATATTGTAGATTTTACAGAATGAAATAAATTTTTGCCGCGCGTTATACTTACATGTGCAATATTTTCTCTCAGTTCATGAAATGTCATATTATACAAACTGAAATCCAAATGTTAAATGGTAAAATGTTTCATTTGATGTTTCACTATACACGGATATTGAATCCTGTATACAAGTATAGTAAGGACTACAATTTACACAGTACAATTTGGATTCTGTAAATTTAAAATTTTCCGAAATTATCTTGTAAAAACTGGCATACATATTGCAATTTGTACAATGTATGCCAGTTTATACTGGCATTCCTGAGATTATCCTGCAATAATATTGTAAAACTTACAATACTATAGTCCTTTTTACCATGCGTATGTCAGAAAGTACTAGTTTTTTTTTTCATAGTGAAGTTGAATAACGTCCCAACATCAATATTCAAATTTTAAATAATAAAATATTTTTGCAGTTGTATTCTCATAACATACAAAAAAATATGATTCAAAGACTTTACTACAAAAAAAAAAAAAAAAAAAACAGTTTTCTACGATTTTTCCTCGTTTATAAATTCTTATGCTCCCTTGAAAACCTCGGTTAGGACAATTTTCACCTTTTCCTCTCGCTCTCAGCGTCCCTGAGCTTACGTATAAACTTTTGATGATGGATGGCGAAGAAAGCTGCGAAGTATTCGTAAAAAAATCCCAATGAATTGCAAACACGATGCAACACCGTGAGTATTTCCGATGCAAATCGTTGGAATAATGATGAAAAGCGCGCGCCGAGTGCAAATGTGCCACGTACGGATGTTATGCAAACGCATAAAGAGACAAGTCTTCAATCGCGAATCGTAGGCGTAAACCACGCGTCCACGTGGCTTTAATGTTCGCAAATGAAACTTTGTCATAGTCGTTAAGTACGTGCCACGATAGCGTTCTCACGAGCCGTGCAATTTACGCTCTGGTTTTTTTTAATTTTCCTGGTTTACATTTTTTGCTCCTGTTTTTTGATGTATGATATCGACAGTTTTTCAGTGTTTTGATAATAAACATAGGAATGAAAAGAGCATTTTTATTCAATTTTTTTGAGTAAGTCGAAGCTGAAATGTTTTGGAATTTTTTGTTCTTGGAGATTGAATGTAAGGAAATTATCTGATAACTTTATAAAGTGATTGATATCATGTAAATAAGTTCATAGATCACTGAGAAAAAATATAGTAATTTTAACAACACTGTTTAGTAAACGGGAATCACTCTGACATATTGTACTTTTTGCTAGATAATATATCAATTTTTGAAAGAACATATTGTAAATATTGTCAAGTTATATTGTAATTATAGATATATTATGTTGTAATTACTCCTCTACATCTTCGGTTTTCTACTATACTTCTTGTACTTTTTGCAATATCATATTGTAATTCCTATTAATTTAGATTTTTTGAAAATTCCATACAGTTTTTTCAGTAAACAGATCTGGATAGGTTCTTTTTGCAACATTTTTGTGTACTTTTAAATGCGTCATATTGTGAAATGATACAGTATTCGAAAAATATGTAGCAAAAAGTGGCATACACATTGTAATTTGTACAATATAGCGGTTTTACTATACACTATTGTACTAAGTAAAATAAATATCGTATTTTTTACAATAATATTGTAAAAACTAAAATAAAACATAAGATGTACACGAGTCTTTCCATGTGAGTAATATGTGTTATTGGAAGGCGATTGTAAATTATAAATAATCGTGAAAATGTTAAAATTGATAGTTTCCTGAAGAGGGCCAAAAATGATGGCCGAAAGCTATAAATTATAATAAAGAAATAAAGAAAATTCAGGAGGATATTGGATCGGAGTGATAATTTCTTCGATAAAAACCATTATACCGACCATAATCTCTACATATCAAAAACTAAAATAATATTGTAAAAAAACTGCAATATTATAGTAAAAAGTACAATATTGTTGTTCTTTTTACAATATGCATGGCCGAAAGTACATTATTTTTTTCTCAGTGATTTCTTATTTTTTGCTTTTTCGACACTCTGTAATAATTTTGTTTAATTGATGATGACAATGTTTACGATAAAATTACCTTCTAATTTCTTCTATTTCGTTACTGTCATGTTCCTCTATAGAGTTTAACTCGTTTTTCTTGTTCAACCCTAAAGTCATTTCTCGTAAAACGGCCGTGACGCGAAAGCTCGTTTTCACGGAAAATTGCTAATGCCCTAACGTGATGAAGAGCTAAGACAGAAGAGGTGACTAAAAGCGCCTTGAGCCACGTGATAATTTTCTCGAATCTACATTCCTGGCGCTTCGCTGTTCTTACAAATTTAATTTTATCCCTCTTTTTGAAATTTCATATTGGAAAATGTCTTCTCCAATTTCGAACTTTGACACTTTGATGTTGGAATATTCTAAAAACTGCCAATTAGAACTTATATTTCTCTAAGGCTTTATTTTCATGATTGTTTTGCAGCAAAAAACTGGAAAAATACTTTTCCACCGCGTATATGGAGAAAAAATTCTGACGTTTCTGGAATACCCAATATTTTGAAAATATTCTGAAAAATATATTTTATTATGAAGTCTTATTACACATAATTGTTCAAACATGGAATTTCAAGATAGCAAATCATTCTGCAGAAATATAATTCATCATCTTATCATTTCTATGATAATATATCATCCATTTCCATTACAACGACGTTGTGAACTATTGTACAGAAAGTAGGGCAAAATATTCAAGCTTGGCGATTCTTTAAAAACTTTGTTCGAAACTGCAAGTTTTGTAACTTAAAAGAGAAAAGTTCTGATGCCAAACAATAATTTTTGTACACTTTTCTTGCATTTTATCATCGAAATGTTTTGTTGTATAATTTTATTTCTCAGAATGTTATTGAGTACGCGGGTAATAGCGTAGTTTCCGTGGCAATTACACACTGTAACGAGGTGCCACGAACAAGTATCATATTCAGTTGAGCATGACTGAATACTCGTGATTTCCCCTGGTTTCGTTTGCACGTGATCGTGTTTGTCCAAGTGACGCGAATCTAGATATTTGCTTATCGTCCCCACGCGAGATATTCGCTTGAGAAACATGAATTTTTGCACGCTCCACAAGGTTATTTTTACATTTTTTTATCTGTAGTATAAACTTGGAACTTATAGTTTTTCCTGCCTCGGGTTTTTGTTTCCGACTTGAAATGGTTTTGCAGAAGTTGCTTTTTTTTATGTAAGATGTTGAAATTTTTTTTTATTGAAAAATTATTATCAGTTTGGATTTGGTCTACAAGTTTTTTAATGCAAGAAACGTTTTTTGCTCAATTCAGAATCTACAGTAAATTTTAGCAATGATGATGATTTTTACTAAGTTGTTTGAAAGTATCTATGAATTTTTAAAGTAATTATCAAATTCAATATTCGAGGTTTTTCGACTTTTCGTGATTTTTGTCGGTTTTTTTTATGTTTCAAAAGAAATTTCGTAGATGATTAGAATATGTATGAAATTTGGTGCAATTTTCGTAATTAACGTTTTGGTTTTATTTCAATGATGGAATTTCAAACAGTTTTCTAAATTTTTTGATTTATTTTGTGGATTTTTTGAATTTTGGGAATGAATAAAGTACGATCAGATTGTCAAATGTAGAATTAACTTAATTTTAAGATGAAAATAATCATGGCAAATATGATATGTACAGAATATACTTAAATGCGGGAAAAATAATTTTAGGAATAACTTAATTTTGAAATAACACTTCAAAATTCCGTTGATTTATCGACAACAGAACTTGGAAAAACTTCTAGAATAATGTATTTTTGAAGCATAAGAACTTTCACATCAAAAATTGTAAGTTTTCAGGACTATTGAATATTTGTTATCGTTTTCAGTAAACTTATAAAATTTTACAAAAATTTCACTCTTTAATTTGAAGCATTTTTTTCAGTTTTGTAAATTCTTCGACTCAAAATCTTATCATACAATTTTCAATGATTTTGCATATGTTGCCATTTTTATTTCAATATTTTACCACTTTTTTATATTTAAAAAATATTTTTTCAATACCTAATTTTGTACAGAATTTTGAGTTGACATTCAAAACTATTTTTTTTCTCAAAATTATGAGCTATTTAGATACAATGTTAATGATTTTTCATCAATCTATTTCTTAAAATGGTTTTTCAAAGATACGTAGTCACGTCTGCATTCTAAATTCTTATGATTCAAAGTTTTTTCGATTTTACAATATTTTACATTATTATTCAATTTTTCCAGGAAGTTTCCTATGCATGTAGTTAAAACAATTTTATGAGAATAAAAAACATTTTCTCGCTCATTAGTGTGGATGGAGAAGTGCTTTAAAGGTTTAAATTCCTTTCGAAACTCAGGTAAAAAATAGTGATTGTTAAAAAAAAATAAAAAATTGCAATAAGCAAAAATGTACATGGGTCAAAATTCTCGAAAAAGCCACAAAAATATGACTTTTTTTTATCGAAATGATGAAAAAATGATAGGTCATTATCATCCTAATGATTCGACAAAAGAAAAAAAAAATTTTTTTTTGTAAACATTTTTTTGTAACATGAAATTTTTACGTTCTTTTTAAATAAATACATTTTTTTAATAAATCAATTAACCGACTTCAATCAACTTTTGAAATCTGATAAGACAATAAAATGAAGTATATAAAATCAACGAAAAAATTTTCAACGAAATTTTTTATATTATTTTCCAACACTTTTTCTATAAACAAATAATTTTTTACGATGTTCTGGACCGTTTAAAAATCTGAAAAAAATTACAATGTATAAATAAATATTGAGGACTTTCTATTTTTAACTTTAAGGCGAACAATTTGAGAAACGAAGATTTTTATTGTAACAATTGGTATTTGGGTTTAAAAAATACCAAAAATTACTCTGTTATTTAGAAAAAGACTGAACAACCCTACTTTTTTTTATAATTTATATGTACATTATTTCTTACAAACTGATTTTTCGCTCTAATAAACTAGTAGAAAAAATTTTAACTTTGAATTTTATCGATTACAATTGTAAAATTCGTGAAAATACAAAATTTAAGAAGTAGATAATTTATTTTTCTAATGTTTTATTTTAAATCTTGAAAAGTTGCACATTAGAAAATAGAAGACTTTAATACCTTGTTTTACTACATTTCTAATGTAAAATATTTTGATCGTGGATTTCTTTAGAAAGAAAAAAAAATAATTGAAAATCTTCTAAAATGGAAATGATATGTTCTTTTACTTTGAAATTTACAAGATTTGACATTTTGAACGTAACAATTACATAATTTTTATGAGAATGCTCTAAATTTAACAAAATTAGGAATTCTTTATTTCAGTCTTTAAAAAATAATTTGAATCTTAAATAATTTAAAGACACCTTTGAACTTTATAAAGATGAACATTTTCCCTCTTGAATCAGGTCGTTAATGACTAAAAACTTTAAAATTCTGAAGGAAAAATATTTTTCTAATAAACTCCTGCCGAAATTTTTTCTACTTACACTCATGTTTTTGTAAATTCTTCGACTAGTCTTTGATTGTGATTTTTTCAGTCAGATGTAAAACTTTTCTCCAAGTTCCCAAAATTATTTCGTGAATCCTTACAAGTATTTCTGATTTTTCGAGACGAAAAATTCTCTAATTCTAAAAAAGGCTACAAGCAAGTAGCGATACAATTCTCAAATCTCACAAACTTAACGAAAAAAAAAAATAAATAAATAAATGACAAAAAATTATAAGAACCTTGCCCTTAAGTCCAAGTTCATAAAAATGAAATTGAAAATCATACGATTTTTCACTTTGCAGTATAACTACCGAAATTCCAAGTCCTACAAAAAATATATCGTTTTTGTTACACTGAGAAAAAAAATCTTGTTTTTCCTGCCATATATATTGTAAAAAGTACAGTAATATTGCAGTTTTTACAATATTATTTTAGTTTTTACAATATAATTGTAAAAACTGCAATATTTATTTTACTCTTTACAATGGTGTATAGTAAACCCGCTATATTGTACAAATCACAATATGCATGCTACTTTTTGCTACATAATTTCGGAGAATTGAAAATGTTACTATTGAAATTGCAATACTTACCATGCGTTTTTTTCACGTTTCCTAAGGTCGGCCAACTGGGAACAGGTGAAAAAATGCATTGCTTTTTTCCAACTTTTTTGAATACTGTATCATATTACAATATGATGCACTTGAAACCTAGAAAGTACCCAAAAATGTCTCAAAAAGGACCTATACAGATTTGTTTACTGAAAAAACCGCATGGAATTTTCAAAAATCTGGATTAAAGGGAATTACAATATGATACTGCAAAAAGTACAAGAAGTATAGTAGAAAACGGAAGATGTATAGGAGTTTCTTACAACAAAATATATCTACAACTGCAATCTCATTTCACAATATTTACTATATGTTATTTCAAAAACTGATATATTATCTAGCAAAAAGCACAATATGTCAGAGTGATTCCCTATACAGTATTGTAATAATGACTATATTTTTTTCTCAGTGTACTCCAAATGAATTCGAACCGTGATTTCATATCGATCGTTAAAATATCATCGTTTTCTTGCGAGTCATCTAAGACAAAAAATCATTCTGAAACGTCATCATGAGAAACGTACTCACCTGCGGAATGTAAAAACGGGAATTTTTCCGGTGCGGGTATCGCAGTCGGGATTTTTCGCGTGGGAGATGAATGTAATTTGTAACGTTGCAATTTCACAATTACCTCCATCTGCGCGAAGTAATCATTTCCTAGCTATACGTGAGGAGAGTTGATAAAAAGCAGAAATGGTAGGCGTACGTACGCCCTTCTTGACACACTCCACAAAGCCGTCGACCTCTTCGCCCTTTTCCTCTTCCATACCTTCCTCACCTCGAGCATTACGCTTCCGTGATATATTCGCCGTGCAATAGGGAAAGAAAAAAGGAAAAGAAAAAAATCTTCGGCTTTACCGTTGCCATACGCGCTCAGCTCAAGGTTGTCTGAGAAAAGTCGTAAAAAACGCCACGACGCACGTTGAATTCGCTCGTCATTTTTATGATAAACATCGTTATCGCGTTCCCTCGATTTCCGCGAGCGTCGTTTTGCTCTTTTTTCAAGTCACGTTTCTATGGGAAAGTGAATTTCACGACCCAACGTCGGAGTAATTTTTCGTTGGCGTTTTTCATAAAGATAGAATGATCGGGTATCTGAGAGAAGAAAATAGGATGAAATTTTCAGAAACCTTGTCCATTCTTTGCATTTTATTGTGCGCAAAAAAAAAGTCGACGAAATGATGGTATGAGTATTTTTTTCATTTATGAACTCTCTCAGGTTAAAAGAGTCGAAATTACTAAGTTTCAGTGGTGCATTTTTTTAATTTTTTTGATAGTTATATATTGACAATCTTAGTTAGTAAGTTTTTACTTATCTTGAATAATAGAAAAATCACTTATAATAAGTAAAAAATTACTGATTGAAAATAAGAGAAGTAAGCCACTCAAAATTAGCGACATCTGACTAAGCAAACCTAATAGAGGCCCTAGTAATTTTGATTCTTATGAAAATCTTATGACAAACTGAAACTTTTTTATGAGAATGTACTTAATGAAATCCTGTGAGAAAAAAACCTTATAAATGTTTTCGATCAATTATTCATAAGAAATTTCAGTTTTTAAGAAGGTTTTTATATGGTCACTTTATGAGAAATTGAATTTTCATAAAGTTTTTATAAAGATCAAAATTACTTGAAAAGAAAAAATTCTGAATTTCCAATTTGAGGATATGAAATTTAAAAAAAACGTTACTCATGTAACAGTCTCTAAGTAAATTAGAACACACAGTCATCTTAAAATCAACCGAAATTATTAACAATAAACATTAGCAAAACGCAAAAAAACTATAATTATTTCAACGTTTGGTGCTAAAGATATACGAATCATATGATAGATAAAGATATATAAATCGATCATGTAAATTATTGCAATATTTATTCTGAAAAAAATGTATTGTTATGGATAATATTTATATTCAAATTAATATATTTATATGAAACGATTATAAAATGGTAATAATTATTGTTACATCAAATTAAGAATATCATACTCTATTAAGTGCAATTTTTATTTTTATTTATTCTTGATGTCTGTAAATAAATAATTTTTTACTTTTGAAGTATGCTTCGTTAAAATTTTCAATTTCAAACAAACTGGTTCCAAAAGCAAAGTTTTTCATTTTTTCATTATCATCGAATTTTTATTGTACCCAACGTTTCACACTTCTGATTGCTTATTATTTAATTTCAATAATTATTTACAGGTATTTTTGTCATCTAACTCTATTTTTGTGATGTTAAAATTACTAATAGATAAATAATACTTATTTTTGAGTTATTTGAATAAGGATTCTGAATTTTGTTCAAATTTCAGAATTATTATGAAAATTATTCGATTGTTGAATTGAAAATGTCTTATACTGTGAATTTAGAGATATAGGAAATTTTATTTTCATAATTCGTACATTTTTATAAACAAATTGAAGGTTTCATTCTTCATTTTCCAAAAAATTATAACACATTATCAGTATTTTATTCTGTACATAAATATTCTATAAAAAGTTATAGAAATTTGTCATTTTAGAATAGTCAACTTTTCGAAAACTGGAATGAAACTTTCCAAGCGGAAATTTCTTATTTTTTTTATCTTGTAATTTATTATTTTTTTTTATTTCAAAATTCGTCTTATTTCAGGTTCTAAGATAACAATTTTGAATTCCATGTTTATTACGACGTATACATATCTTTTTTTGGAATTTTCATTTTGTGCATTCAACGATTATGTAATTTTCCATTCCTGTTGTTTAAATAATTGTCACATTTAAAGGGTATATACCTGTTTATTGAATGAGAAATAAATGGATGAAAATTCATTTAGTTAGAGGAAATTAAGAATTAACGGAAAAAGTACTAAATTAAAGAAATAGGAATCTTAACAATAATGTTATTTTTCAGACACATGTTTCATTTCCTCCAAATTCAAATAAAAATTTTTTACGAAAATTGTTCAATTGTCAAAAATGGCAGTTTCAAAGTAATTCTCTGGGAAAGTCATAATTGAATTCTCCGCTTAAAATTAAGCGTCCTGCAAGTTCAAGTTGATTTTTTCTTAAATTGATCTTTTATTTCATCAAAATTCAGAAGGAGTGTAGTTTTTACTTTTTGTATTCGAATTGCTAATCCTTAATTTCCTGATTTAAAAGTCCATTATTCCCAAAAATAACACAATCATTCTCGAATTGTAATTTACGTTGTAATAAATTTTTTCAAAATTAGAGTCCTTTTATTCGAGTTTCCTTTTTTCCGAACAAAAATAAATTAATTCTTACAAATCATCCATTTTTTCTAGTGTAAAAAATCCCAAAAGTATAATTCAGGAATGGACATCATCTTTAAAATACCCATTAATATTGTCACCCATTTTCCCTAAAAAATGTAATCATAAGAAATTTTAAAAGAAGTTGGTCTTTAAAAAAATGGGCACAAAATTTTTTCTGAAAACTTCTTCATTCTCTAGTTATGTGTCCATGTATCGAATTAAGATATTTCCATGATTGCCAACTCTCACTCCCCTTGGAAAAACAGAAAAGAAC
The DNA here is from genome assembly GCA_028476575.1 of Platygaster robiniae. Lineage (NCBI taxonomy): Eukaryota > Metazoa > Arthropoda > Insecta > Hymenoptera > Platygastridae > Platygaster > Platygaster robiniae. The sequence goes on from CM052022.1 coordinate 4,052,561, forward strand.
GAATCCCCGACTCGTGATGCCGGGAAGAATCTTTTTCTCGAAAAGATCCCTGGCACTGAGCCAGAGCCACACGTATAACGATCCAGAATACGCCTCGGTATCTCAGAAAATCTCCACTTTCTCCGACCTTTAGTTAGAATTACGTTTATCAACAAACCTTGTAAAGCCGCGGGAACGATGTTTGAGGTTGGCCTGATAAAAATAAACGCTGATTGAAATGGATTCCCTCTCAGGAGAGACTTTCGTTTCAAGAGCGTTTCGCTTTAAGATACAACTATTTATTCATTAAAAGGTACTATTCACTCCAACTGCTCTAATTTAGCTGGAAAAACCAATGCATTTATAAACCGTCTGGTACAATAAATAATTAATTTCATCAAATATTCAGTTGCACAATGAACACACGATTCCGTCAGAAACAATCGCGATAAGATTTTATTTACCATGCAACGCCCGAAGAAACTCGTTTATCTAATACACGATCGAGATTAAGGTGGCTTACATTGTTTCGAGAACTTTTGGAATTCCGATAAAGTTCGTTATCGGATGTTTCCTGCTCTGCGATATGAAGTTATCTCGACGGAGAAATAAAAACACGAGAAACTTACGTGATTGCGCAGTCACTTTCGCAATCGAACTTAGAATCAATTTATGATCCGATCGATGTGTGCCGGATTAAACGGAATTTGGCGGATAACGTCGGCCAAGATTCGGCGCGATATCTCTGATAAGGCTTCGACCTTCGCGTGACCTCTGGGCGAGATCCGAGAGGCTCTCTTCATTTTCATCCAAATTGCGTTTTCTCGTTCGGGGCGGCGACTTTTTACGATCTCATAAAGTGAAATTTATGGAGCAAACTTGGCCAATTATTCCGCCATCTTATCGGGAGCTTTCGAAACTTATAGATATATATATTGACGTGGGATAACTCGTTACTTTGGGTATAAGAAGATCTACGGATATTTTTCGCGCTGTCGGTTTTTGAGATTGGAATATAGAAGAAATAAATACAAATTGACGTAATTGTTTATAATTGCAATGAGAACAAAATCTACACTCTGAATTTCTAAAAAAAAATTTGACACTACATGGAGTTAAAATACTGCCACTCAAGGTTTGAGTGGATTTTACTTTTTGAAAAGTGAAAAGTCGCTCGAAAAAAAGCAGTGAAATATCAATCCTTCTAGACTGAAATTCCAAATAAAAGTGACAATTCATTTTTTTGGAGTGAATTTTTACTATGAGGAATTGAAATTCACTGTAAGGAATTAAAGGAGTAGCTCTTTCCGACATATTTTTGACATAAAGAACTGGAGTTATGTAATTTTTATCGAATTTTTGCAGAGTTTGTCATGTCTATCTTACGCATTACAAGACTGTACAGTAAACGATGTAATATTGTAGAAAACACTATATTCTCTTAATTCCTTACAATAAATTTTCACTCTAAAATACTGCTACTTAAAATGTAAGTAGTTTTTGACTTCCCAAAGTTAAAAGTCATTCGAAAAATTGGGGTATTCAACTTTTCTTAGAGTGAAGATCATGTTTTAGAGTTGAAGCTTACAAATTTGGGAGTGAAATTTATAACTTCTCTATGAGTGACAGTTTACATTTTTGAGTGTATTTTAACTCTATGAGACTGGATTTCCACTCTCTGTGGAAGAGTAAAAATTTACTATAATGGATTCTAAGAGTTTTGAAAATGCAAGTGATGCTACATGAATTTTATATTTCACTATAATTTTACATAGAGTTAAATACATGGGTATGGAAAAATATCAATTATGTTATTTTACTTTTAACTGTTTATGTTTTCAGTGTACATACATACTAGGAAAAAATACTGTACCAATCAGTATTAAATACACATTTATAGAGTATAGTAAAATCTAAAATATACTTTTACAATGTCAACAATTTCAAATTACAATATAATTCACTGCTATCATAATTCTTTAGAGTAAATGTTTACTCTACATCGAGTCAAAATACCTCCATTCAATGTCAAACAAAGAGTGGTAATTCGCTCTCATAGAATCAAAATTCACTTCAAATAAGTATATTATCAGTATGAAAGAATTTTAATTTCACTTTCAAATTATATTAGAATTTTTTAAACACTATTAGGAAAAAATACTGTACCACTCAGTATTTAACACACATTTATAGAATATGGTGAAATCTAAAATACACTTTTACAATGTCAACAATTTCAAATTACAATATAATTCACTACTATCTAAATTAATCAGAGTGAATTTTCACTCTACATTGAGTCAAAATTTACCCCAAAAGAGTAGATTCTCAGTATCAGAGAAATTAATAAATTATGTTCGAATTTAAGAAAGAGTTGAATTTTATCTAAAGAAGAGCGAAATTTCATTACTTTAAGGTGACTTTTCACCTCAAAAAAGTAAAAAATCACTAAGCTTGAATGGCAGTATTTTGACTCAATGTAGAGTGAAAATTCACTCTTAGAAATTAAGAGATGAGAAAGCAGACAAAGATATGTCCAAAAGAACTGTACAAATTTGAATACTGGGAAAACTATATGATTTTTTCTATAATGTGATAAGTAAAAATTACAATATTATATTGCAGAAAGTACAACAAAATTATAGAATAAAAGGCAATACATTTGCAATTTTTTTTCTAAATATGTCTACGACTGTAATATCATTTGACGATGTAAACAATCTAATATAACAAAAAACACAGTAAATAACTAGCCAATAATATTTCAGATTGATCCCACTGTACAATATTTTATTGTAATAATCACTGAATGTTTTTCTTTATTTGATACACACCAAAATGAATACATCTAATTGTAAAGGAATATTATTATAGTATGGCAAGTATATGCATGGCAAGTTTTAAATATACTTGACACAAAATTTTCATACCTCAGAACAAATATTCGAAAAGAGAGCAGTTGAATAGTTTTTACTTGTTTTTTCATGATATTCAAAATTCATCAAAATTGAAAAAAAATACATATAATCAATGTCGTTATAAAAGAGTCAGTTTCAAATACACTAAAAAAAGAGGTTTCCTATAAATAAAAAAAATTCTCAAAATAAATTTTAGTGGATGCGTATAGTAAAAAACAGGATTTATTTAGACTATCTGAAAATTCAGTCGAATCACAATAATTTCTATCAAATAATTCAAATTTTCATTCCAATATCGACCTTCTTAATTTGATTTATTTTGCATTTATTCTATAAGTTTTATCTGAGTTTATTCTTGGTTTTACAAAAAATAGAAAAATAAATGAATATCCCATATAATCATAAAAAAAAGGGGAATATCCCAAGTTGAAATGTCATTCCCACAAACTTTTCCAAAAGAATCTGCCGAAAATTCCCCTCCCTCAAATCCACCCCTTTCATATAAATCAATCCCGAAAAGCACGACCCATCCAAAAGCACGCGAAATAACTCCATATTGAATCGAAAAGCCAGATTTCATCGTGTACGAAACTCCTAAATGAAGATTGAAACCAAAGCGGAAATCGAAAGTCCCGAAACGTCACGAAGCTCTTCGTTTGCACTCCCTCAATTTTGTCGCACGGAATCCCCTTTTGCCGGTGGCTTTATCGGGGCGACCCTCGCAAATTCGACTACTCCAACATAGACAAAGTGACATATTTACGGCATTACTAACGATGGAAAGCCGATTAAGTCCGTGCACATTTGAAATTTACGCGCTCTCGGGTTACCCCGCGCGGGCATTGAAATTCGAGTGGACGATAAAGGCCCATAACCGAGGCCATAACCGGATTTCGCTGTGCGTGACGAAAAAGCCGAATGAAAAAATGTTCAAAAAGAGACTTTTAAAGGGGAAATCGAAGGACCTGTGTAGTCAACGTAGTCATTACCGTCATTACGTATGCGAAGCACGACTTGAATTTACGGGTCAGAAAAATGTCGGTCAGGTCATGGTAATTTCGTAGAGTCATTCACCGTCACTCAAGGTCAAATTACCGAAATTTCTTTTCAATTAATTCCTTAAATGGTTTTAGGTTAGACGTAAATTATGGTGGAACTATTTTTTTATTCTTTATTAATCACAACGTGTTTGCCACGTGGAACAAAAAAATTTGTTTATAGATTTCTACGAAATTTGGTTTAACCCTGAGGTTGAAATATATTTTCGTGTTCGCTTGATAATTCATTGGTACCAGGGGCGTAGGCGGAAAAAATTTTTGGGAAGGGTTTTTCTGAAAAATGTTTTTCCTTCGGGATTTCATAATTTCAAATCTTTGACGGTATGTTACAAAAGAGCGATTTTAAAATACATTAAATTTCGGAATTTCCAAGTTATACAATTCTTGGAATTCAGAGTTGCACATTTTTCATGTTCGTTAATAATGGAATTCAATTTTTGTAATTTTTAATTAGTAACTGAGGTCTCGATTTTTTTGTATTTTTATCCCTTCAAGGATTATCTAGTTTTAATCTATATAATAAGAGGTAATAATCCAGGTAATATGGGTTTCTATATAGTTTTCTACAGTTCGATGCTCTAGGAATTAAACTTATTCTAAAAAATTTATATATTTGAAATAATTTTTGAGCAAATTTGAACCACACAGATGAAAGGTACATCATAAATTAATATTATCTTTCAAATCCGTAAATTAATCCCAGGAGCCAAACAATAAAAAAAAAGGGATTTTTTTCTTTTTCTCAAAACAACTCCATCTCAACCTTTTTTTTCTAGCTTTTCTTTTTATTGTTTGGCTCCTGGGATTAATTTTACGGATTTGGATTTCGAAGATGAGGAGCAATTAAATTTCTTTTTACTGATATTATCTTCGTTGTGTATGTTATTCATCAAATTTCGTAGTATTTTCTGGTATTTTCATAGAATTCCTGATATTCCCACGAATTTCACATATTTATAATATTTTTTTGGATCGTTTAATAGATATTGAGAAATTGATGCTTTAGTATTGAAATTTCTAACGATTTTGAAATTTTAAATTGAATTTCCAGACGACAGTTTTTTTTCTGAAGATTTTCAATACTTTTATTCAATTTTTTTTTTTTTTTCTACAATCGAAAGTATGCTTAATTGTATATAAATTGTATCAATTAAATCGGGTGTATTTCCATTGTTTTCTATAAGAATTTGTAGAATAATTTATAAAATTATAGTTACATAATTTGTGTATCAAAATAATAAATATGCTCCAGGATATTTGGTTTTATAAATTTCAAAGCAAATTACATCTACATAATTTTTATGTATTGAAATATTTCTAGGAAACTAGGAAGCTAGTAAAATACTAAAATATTAAACAAGTAACCTTGTAATCTTCTGAAATTCTAAAATAGTAAAATAGTAAACAAGTGAAAAAGTCAAATAGTAAACTTGCAAACTCGTTAACAAGTAAATTAGTTAATAAGTAAACAAGTACACTTGTCAAATTCGTAATTGTAAACTGGTAAATAAGTAAGCTAATAAACTAATAAACAAGTTAGCTAGTAAACTAGTAAACGAATAAATTATTAAGCTAGTAAACAAGTTAACTAATTTTTCACATTTTTTTAGTACTATACATATAATATGCGAAACCCTGGAGGTTTATAAGTATTTTCATAGATGACTTATATTTTTGTAGATTACTACAGAAATTAAAAAAACTCGATACTTTCAAATGCGAATTTCGAACTATTCTCAGTAGTTTCAAAAATTAATGATAAAATTTCATGTTTGATATCGTTAGTCTGTTCTCGTGTTTTTGAAAGATTTACGTTTACCAGGATTTTTGTAGATCTATAATATATTCATAATATGATGCTCTTGAATCCCAAAATTTATACATCGTAGAGGGATTTGTCGATATTTTCATTAAACAGTTTTTTCATAGAATTGCAATATTTTAATATTCTCTTAGAGTTTGTATGAATCGAAGGATTTTTAATCTTTCATATAGATTTTATACAGATTTCTAGAACTTGATGATCCACGATTCAAAGTTTTGTGCATTTCTAGCATTTTCGTAGATTCTTATTTTTCTGGATTATTCACTAGGTTGCAACAATTTTTCTGTTTCATATTTTTTACGTAATCCTACGTTTTGAAAATTCTTACTTTTTTATTAAACATATACTGCTAACATTCTCATGCATTTATTTGTAACATTTGTATTGTTCATCGATATAACTTTTTTCAATTTTACATGAAATAATGATTGATTTTATCAGAATTTCGGGAAGGGTATGATCCTCCAAAACCCTCCTCTGCCTAAGTACCTGATTGGTACCGTAAAAAATTTATTGCCATAGTATGGGGGAAAAAGCGAAGCTCGAAAAATGTTGAAATTATCGCAGAGAAACGACAGTGACGATTTAAACTGCAGCGAAAAGCGCGATGATTTAAATGAGAAATGGAGAGCCCAGAATTAAATCGAGCACGCGAGTAATTATCACGACGGCCATCCTTGGCACGTCACATCCGGTCAGTGACCATTTGGTCGTGCGAAAAATTCACTCAGAGAGACGAGGCTCGGATGAGATCAGATGTGCCAAAGAAAACAACGGTTTCGAAATTTTAGTGAAATCAGTTAAAATTCACTGAACTCTAGTGAGACTTAAATAAATGATGCGTTTACCAGAAACTTGGTCAGTGAAAATGAGATTTTCGTCTTTGTATTCATAAAAATAGAAAATAGGTAGATGAAGATATTTATAATTGAATAAGAATACATTATTGATTGTAAAAATATAATTTATATCATGTACATATGCAAGTGTGAGTAAATATTATAATGTGTAATGTTTATCAAAAAGAATATACAGTAATGTATAATGTACAGTAAAAATCAATCAGCCTAATCTGATATTCATTCACAAACGTTTAAGATAATAAAACCGAAGCCTATAAACATAAATGGAAGATTCCAAACAAATACAGAATTGAGAATCTAATCGGGTTCTCAATATTTTGGAATTATAACAGTTTTTTTAAAGGCCTGTCAGATAACCTATCAGCGATCAAATTATCGATATTTGCAAGTAAAGACAGCATTATCAATATTTTTGGAGGCTGGTATCGTCTGTTATCGTTTTTTTCGAACAAGGGTGATGAAATGTAGAAGAATTTTAAAAATAAGTACATAATTATTACAAAAGAGTGAACACATAGCAGTAGATTAGATTGTTTTTTTTATCACATCATCTTGAGGATTTTATCATTACCAAAATACACATTCTTAAACAATAAATTTCACTTTCAGTTCAATAACGGTAGATGATTATTTTTCTCGCGGTATTTTGGGAAATGAGTAATATGTTATCTATGAGTTGGAATTTCTTCAAAACAGTTTGTAAGTATTACATGATGAACCAAAAGCAAGCAGAATGCATATTGATATTTGAAGAATGCAAAATTTTTTATGTCATAATTTTTTAATGTTACGATAAGGTAACTTCTTCAAGCTTGAAGAAGCAAAAGTAAAATTTTTTATATTTTTTGGAATACAAGTATTCAATTAAGTGAAAATTGTTTTTTGTTCAAAACAGTCTTGATGAGGACCTCAAACATTAATAATAAATATTTGAGGGGGGAATACCAATTAAATGGAAAAAAAGTCACTTGACTTTAGGCGTGTATAGAGAAAAAACTGTTATTACGCGTAATGTAAAATTTCGTACGTAGGTTGTGTGTTATATTAACTAACAATGTAGAAAAAATTTTCGCAAAATTCGCATTTACTTTCTAGTTAGAGTCGCGAAAAAAAGAGTATCCCAAATTTGCGGTGTGACAAATTGCAAATCTACGGTTGAACTAATTTGCACAATTTTTTTCGCCAATTACAGAGGAAACAAATATGCTGCCCTTGACGAATGATTTTTTTGCAAAAAGTGCTTTGTTTTTCCATAAAAGTTCGCAAATCAAAAACAAAACAATTAGTAAAATGATTATTTATGTTTATTAACGGAAAAATTTTTTTTTGCAAAATCTGAAAACGTCAAGGGCAAGTATATGTCATAACAAAACTATTTTATTCACACTTTTTGCTATAGAAAGATTTCCTGAGGCCCTATCTGTCACACCGCAAATTTGCAGACTCTTTTTTTGCACGCTTGTAACTTCAGGCTAGATGCGAATTTTGAAACAACATTTTTTTTATATTGTTGTAAACATAACATACTGCATACGTAAACAATTTAAACATTACTAGCATTGATAGTTTTTTTTGCTATCCTCGCTCGAAGCCAAGTGTCCGTTTTTTCTATCTAATTGGTATTGCCCCCTTGACGAAAAAAAAAAAAAATTCCGGGCATCAAAGATTTTCATTGCATTATTTTCAGAAAATATTCATTATGTTTATTTTTGTGATAATTGTTATTATAGATATTTCAATGTAGGTATTTTCAAAAACATTTTCTTCGATAATAAATATGTTTGTACATTTATATCCTATTATGTAATTTTTTTTATGAATTATTACATTAATATCCACAAATTATTTACGTATTGTAGAATACATATTAAACATATTTCAATATAAAAAACATTTTTACAATTTTTCCAACAATATTGGCATATTTTCTTTTCGATTTCTCTAAAAATTCGATTACACTAATTTACAAATTATTCGGTAATTGCGATGACTTTTTTAGACTTATTTGGGGTAGTAGAGCACGGAAATATTTATTATTTATTTTTCCCAAGAATCGTTTTTATGAAATTAACAAATAACATGTTTTTCAGCTTTTTTTCAGTTAGTTGCAAAAATATTGTAAATGATCGATTCTATTTATACGAAACATCTATTGCTAAAAAGGTATACTTATTAGTTTGACGATAATAATAATATATTGCACAGGAAGAAATATTTGGTTTCAGCAACCATTCATTTGGAAAAATATGGACCAACCAAAGTTTTAAGTAGAACAACAAAAGTTTGGGTTATGACAACCAAAATTATCGTTATAGCAACCAAAATGAAGTTTTCATGGCGAAAACTTTGGTTGACCTAACCAAAATTTTGGTTGTCATATCCAAAACTTTGGATCTAAATAATTTGGTTGCTAGAACCAAATATTTCATTCCATGTGTTTTTGCTTTTCAAAATAGTAGTTTATGGGTCATGAGTTTTGAGGGTTGAAATAGTGCATACAAAAATATGGATATTTCTTACAAAAGCTCAAAAAAATACATTTTCCTTAAAACTTTGAAAGCCTGTAACTCGGAAACTTCTATTTTGCTAATGAAAAACAGTATATCGTCATAAAGCTAACAAGTATACCTTTCGAAAAATGAAATTTATTTAATGTATTCAATATTCCGTTTCAATAAAATCGATCGCTATTTATTTTTCTGCACACTAAGAAAAAATATAGTAATTATTAGAATACTGTATAGTAAACGGGAATCACTCTGACATATCGTACTTTTTGCTAAATAATATATCAATTTTTAAAATAACATATTGTAAACATTGTCAAATGATATTGTTATTATAGATATATTTGTTGTGAAAACTCTTCTACGTCTTTCGTTTTCTACCATACTTCTTGTACTTTTTGCAATATTATATTGTAATTTCTATTAATCCAGATTTTCGAAAATACCATACAGTTTTTTCAGTAAACAGATCTGTATAGGTTCTTTTTGCAACATGTAATTTGTAGAATATAGCGGTTTTACTATACACTATTGTAATAAGTGAAATAAATATTGCAGTTTTCACAATAACATTGTAAAAACTAATATATTATAGTAAAAATTACAATATGGCTGAAAGTACAAGATTTTTTTCTCAGTGTGACAGTAACTGGAAAAAGTGCCAAAAAACAAGTTTTTTACTAATATTCCGAAACCCCTTCTTAGCAAAAATAAATGTCAGTTATCATCTCACTCAGTGACCCGAAATTACTCTAAAAACCCCTTCTCCAACAAGTTACATTGCTCAAAATATAAACTAGTCTTATCCCCCTTAAAATATCGATCTTTCCTCGCCCAAAAACAACAATAACCAATTTCTCCTTCGCCTACACATTCATCAATATCGATTTTCGATACTTCAACCAGTAATACCCAAACCTGTCTCGCATTACCCCATCGTGCTAGACCGACCATACGACGAGTAATAGCTTGGGGGCTCAGAACCATTCCAAACGAGGAGATGAAAAATGATCGCGACTTAAGGTCATTGCTTGACAAAAAAGCTCTGGTTGGGGGGGGGGAGGGGAAATGCGCGAGGGACGTACGTCTAGATCGGCAATAAAATGATTGCGCCGGGTCCGGGCGCGATATTCAATCGCGCAACATTTGCTTCATTTCAAGATGACGTCACGCGCAATTGACCCCACGACCATTTGACGCGATCCAATGGCTCCGGGAGACCGTTCCTCTGTCAAGAGAGTCGCCTGTTATATACGAATACGAGTTTCCCGAGCTCGGACAAAATCCCACATTTAACCCCCTCCACCCGTAAACCGCGTTCTCCACTGTATAAATAATGCATTTACGTACGAGCCGGCATTTCTATGCAGCCTTGTATTTACGATCCCGAACGCGCGCCGTGCATTTTTGTCGGGTCGTGAAAAAAAATACATATGGGGGTATATTAAAAAATGTTTAATTTATTTTGAGATTGTGGTACATTATTTATGCTTGATATTATAAATATGTAATGTATGAAATTAAGAAAGATGTGAATAACAAATGGAAAATTCCAGTTCTCAAAGTTAGCATCGGAAGAAGTCTGGAAATTTTTCATTTGTAAGCTTATTAATTGAGGTTTTTTGAATTTTATATTTTTGATAACATCATTTTGTCGTATGGATTCTTTACAAGTTACTCTCTCAGTTTGAATTGGTAATTAATAGTAGAAATTTAGTAATTGAAAAAGTGGACAGGGAGCAACTAAATTTTCAGTAAAAATCTACTTATTGAATTAGTTACATACCTTACTGATGAAATTAGTAATATTTGACTGAGGAATAAAGTTAATAACTACATATCTTGAAACTTTTAGTAGGTTTTGACTAGTCTTATTCGTGGATTATGACTGAAAGATAAGTATATTAGTTCAACTAATGAGAAAGACCATTTTTACTTCTACTTTAGTAAATAGTGACTGTTGATAATATATAATAATAAATATTTACCAGTGCAATTATTCAGTATCTAAATAGCATTCAAATGCTACTAATTCAGACATTTGTTAGAATATTTATTCCTTGAAACATCAAGCTTTTAATAATATTTTTTGCATGACCTTTTTTTATAACTAGGTATATATTATATATAATTAAGTAGAATTCAACTATTTTTTTAGTGAACTTGTGGAATTCTACTAATTTATTAGTAGATCTCTGACTATCTCTGGCCTACTTATTAAATTAGTAGAAATTTCACTTATTGAAAAACTAAAAAGGGAGCAACCAAAGTTTTTGTAAAAATCTACTAATTGAATCAGTGATATAGGTTGCTGATTATATTAGTAATAATTGACTGAGGAAAACAGTCATTAACTACATATACTTTAGTAGAAATCCACTACTACAGTAAGTAGGCTTTGACTAGTCTTATTCGTGCATTATGGCTCAAAGATAAGTATAGTTCAACTAATTAAAAATAAAATTTTGATTAATACTTTAGTAAATAGTTACTTTTCATAATAATTATTATCTACGACTGTAATTATTTATTATCTAAATAGCATGAAAATGCTACTAATTCATTATAGTTTTATAGTAAAAAAATCAAACAATAACAATACATAGACATGTTCAGACATTTGTTAGCATATTTATTCCTTGAAACATCAAGCTTTCAACAATGTTTTTTAAATGAACTTTTTCTACAACTAGGTACATAAAATATAAAATTTAGTAGAATTCGACTTTTTTTTTTGTCGACTTGTGGAATTCTACTAATTTATCAGCAGATCTCTGACTAGCTCTGACATACTAATTAATCATTGAATTTCACTAATTGAAAAATTGAAAAAAGGAGCAACTAAAGTTTTTAGGAAAAATCTACTGATTGAGCTAGTGATATACCTTACTGATGAAATAAGTAATACTTGACTGAAAGAAAAGTTAATAACCATCTTCAAATTTTAGTAAAAATCCAGTACTACAGTAAGTAGGTTTTGACTAGTTTTTTTCGTGCATTATGACTAAAAGGTAAGTATAGTTTAACTAATGAGAAAGACAGTTTTTACTAACACTTTAGTAAATAGTTGCTGTTCATAATAATAAATATTAACCACTGGAGTTATTGAGTATCTAAATAGCATTCAAATGCTACTAATTCACTATCGTTTTACAGTAAAAAATCAAAGAATAATTATAGACATATTTAGACATTTCTTTGAATATTTCTTCCATGAAATATGAAGCTTTGTACAATATTTTTTACATGAATGTATTGTACAACTAGGTATACATATAATATATAATTTAGTAGAATTTAACTATTTTTTTAGTCAACTTGTGAAATTCTACTATTTATCAGTAGATCTCTGACTTTCTCTGACCTACTAATTAAATTAGTGGAGATTTCACTTATTGAAAAATTAAAAAGGTAGCAACTAAAGTTTTAGTAAAAATCTACTGATTGAATCAGTGATATAGCTTACTGATGAAATTAGTAACATTTGACTAAAGAAAAAAGTTAATAACTGCATATCTTCAAACTTTAGTAAAAACCCAGAACTACAGTAAGTAGGTTTTGACAAGTCTTATTCGTGCATTATGACTAAAAGATAGTTCAGCTAATGAAAAAGACAATTTTTACTAATACTTGAGTAAATAGTTACTGTTCATAATAATAAATATTTACCACTGCAATTATTGAACATCTTATGAGCATTCAAATACTACCGATTCATTATTATTTTATAGTGAAAAATCAGACAATAATAATAGACATATTCAGAAGTTTATTAGAAATTTATTCCTTGAAACATCAAGCTTTAAACAATGTTTTTACATGAACATTTTCTACCACTAGATGCATATAATATATGATTTAGTAGAATTCTACTAATTTATTAGTATATCTCTGATTATCTCTGACCTAATAATTGAATTAGTAAAAATTCTACTTATTCGAACTGAGAGAGATTTATTTTATTGTTCTTTGAAATCGGTACTTTGGGATGAAATTCGGAAGTTTTAATCAAGATGAATACTGTATCGAGCGTGTGGGAATGTAGGTTTTGGACTGGAACTCTTCGGTTCGTTGAAACCAACATTGGCTACGTGCTCTGAAAACTTTTATCTTTTCTGGTAAATTGAATCATCGCTGATATCCCTCTTTCACTAAAGGTTGAGTCATCAAATGTTATTCAGCGAAACGAATTTTTCATTGTTCGGTATTTTATCACGAAATTATAAGGATAATTTGCAAATTGGACTGGACAAAGTTTTTAGAAAGCATGTCCTTATTGTAGAATTTATGATAATTTTGATTTACAAACAAATATACAGAAATTATGTGGTTTTTCCAAAAACAAATTCTAGTTTTAACTTTGTAACACAAAAATGTTAACGTTCAATGACTTCAAAACTTTAATTTCACGAATTCAGCTATTGCGCGATCGCACTAAAGTCGTAATCGTAAATAAACTAATTTGAATTACAAACTGCTCCCATCGGAAATCGAAGCTTCAATGAGTGTCAAGCGAGTTGTTGTTTATTCACTCACTTGAGGACATAAAAAAGGAATAAGATCTTGCATTCATCAATAACAAATCCCTTTTTTCCAACATTGTAGCTAATTTGCAAAGTTGTTGTTACAGAGTGTACAGAATAAACAATATTCATACAAGAACTTATGAATTTTTTAATTCTAGTTGCAAAAAACTGATTCAGAAAAACACAGCTGGAAAACATTTAAAATGGGATGTAAAAATTACATTACTGCTATGTAACAAAATGTAATACAAAAGTAATGCAATTGAAACTTCTGCGAGAAATAAAAAAATTCCTTCCTAAAATATTCCACGTCAGGTTCAAGTCCACAATTATTTTCTACTATGTGCAAATTTTCATTCCCAGATAAATATTTCAAAAAAACAGAAAAGAAATAATTTACAAAATATTCTGTCTCGTTTTTCTAACCCTGAAATTCTCCTTTTTTACTCGAGGATCTACGTCAAATCAGGACATGAAATAACGACGGAAAGTTAATCCGAATTAAAATGAGATAATTTGTGGTCACCAATACCAACGTCCATTTTTTTTTCGCTTATTCTGCGGCCGTCCATGCCGCATTAACTTCTTGAATATAATCCCAGGCAAACGAGATGCTAATTCAAATCCAGCCAAGCTAATAAAACTCGCTAAACTATGCAAACTGTCTTCGAAATGCGTAAATGGAAGAGGAAGATCGAGTTGTAAAACAATTAAGCGAAGGCAGTGCAACGTTTCGCCGGTTTATGTAAGCGTTTTGGAATAAACGACCTCTTGTTTGACCTCTCTATAGTAGACGTGAGTCACTGTATACGAGTTTCCTTTGCGCCGCAGTTGTAAGTACGCCACTATATAGCACATACCTTCGGGACAGAGAGCCTCTAATAATGACGCTAACTGGGACGTTGCGAAACTCAACTCTCCGCAATGCGTTTACAATTGATTTTCCATTTCCCTTTCATCACATTGATGAATTATAATTTTTCGATATTTGTGTTTTAAATCTTTGATTAATCATATTTTACATCACGACAGGCCCATGCACAGAGACCTGTATTTGGGGGGGGTTTCAACTTTTATGTTGTACTTGTAGAATAACATGAAATTGAAATTGATTTGGTTTGACAGTACATGATCCGTTCATGATGATGTAGATAATAAATGCAGAATAAATAAGTAAATGGATTAATTAATTACTCAATAAATAATCCAATATATGAGGCAATATCGCAACATTATTTGTTTTCAACAACTTCTACTTTGTATATTGAATCTTTGTTATGTTTTCAACAAATTTAACACAAGCAGCTCAATAATTACAGATACACAATTGCGAAAAACACGTTTATTATTTCTTTTTCACATTTAGATGTATAACGAATGCATATAGTAAATAAAAAAAGGAATACTTTTTATCACTACACTATACACAAATTTTATGATTTAAAGAGTTGTACACTTTTTTTAAGGACGGTTTGGATTATTTTTGAATTATATAGCACCTAATTTATGACATAGAAGTTATATTGTTGTAATAGAATATTGTCAACTTTAATATTCAACCATTGTTTGATGAAAAAAATATCAACAAATGGTGGATTTATGGTCCTTTCTCAACTTTTTTTTTTAAGAAGCTTGCAGTGACTGCAACGCAAATACAATAAGTCAACTGAAATTATGATATCCAAAAACGTTACATTTTTTAGTGTAACGATAACGTAACGCGTTACATTAATTAACAAGTAACGATAACAGGAACGAGTTTCTTTGTTTTTGGTAACGAGTAACGAAAATCGTGTTATTCATTTCACATCCGTCTCATCAAGTTTTTAGAACGATTCGCAACCTTTTAAGAAACTTTTGGAAACTAAGATCCGTAAGTAATTTTTTAACTTCCTTATTTTCGGCAAAAAATTGTACAATTTTATAATTTTAGATGAAACAGCGTGAAATATTAGTAATTTATGTACAAATATCGACACAGAGTATGATAATATTTCACTTTTTACTAGAAATTTTCACAATTCTAGTAATTAATTTCGAAAATCTGCATGTAAATACATGAAAATACTGGAAACCTTAATTCCTAAAATCTATAGCAGGATCCCTAAAATCTATAGATTATGCTTGAAAACCTTACGTAATTTTATGAATACAGAAGAAAAATGAAATAAGAAAAGTACTTGACATTATTTACTTTTTTTTAAAAAGTTATTAAATTCTTTGAAAATTTCTGTAGTTCCAAAAATCGAGAAACTCCGATTTCTCGAGCATTGAATTCTACTAATATATGTTTGTAGAATACCATAAAAATACTAGAAAAATGTTCAAATTTCAAAAATCTGTTCAAAATTCAAGAAATATTGAGGATACTCTAAATCTAAAAAGAAACTGTTATCTGCAAAATCGACCAGAATACTGCAAATATTTCAAACTTCTAATTATAGAAAATCTTATTCTTGAAATTCAAAGAGATATCTTTGGAAAAACCATAGAATTTTCTAACATTCGATGAATACTAGGAAATACAAAAAGAAAATACATGTATAGAAAAATGCAAGTATCCATGGAATATTAAAAATCCATACAACTTTCAAAATCTAGAAATATACAAGAAAACTGAACAATCCTTCAAATCGTAGAAAAACTGATGAAATACGAAGGATACTGAAAGAAAAATAAATCTATTGAGACACCTGTTTTCTGAAAAATTCTATTGGAACATGAAAAATTTAATGAACTGCGCATGTTAGAGCTCGAAATTCTCGAAATCCATGTACAAAAATTTATATTTAAATGCCTAAAGTATATTGTAAAAATACTAGAAAATCCTGCAACATTTTATGCATCCTTAAAAAATACGAATCGTTTCAGAAATACTGCAAAATCGTTTAAATCCTAGAAAATCTGAAGAAATGAAAAATACTAGAAGAAATAAATATCTATTGAGACTCTGTTTTCTGAAAAATCCTTTGAACCCGTAAAATTTAATGAACTTTAAATTTTACAGTTCGAAATTCTCGGAATCTATAACAATTTAAATAAAAATGCTGGAAATATATAAAAATACTAGAAAATCCTGTAACATTCTATAGATCTTGAAAAGTACGAATAGTTTCAGAAATACTGAACAATCCTTCAAATCGTAGAAGATATATACGAAAAATACCAAAAAAGAATATAAATCTATTCAGACGCTGTTTTCTGAAAAAAATCACGCAATGCAAGGTATCAAAATTTACATCAAAAATTAAAAACCAATAATAGAAGCATTTCATCAAAATCATTCTAGCCCCCCGTCCGCACAGGCCAGCATCACGACATTAGAAAAAGTCCCAAAGTAGAAAAGATTTAGTTTCGCAATCTCACTGTATAAAAAGTACCAAACTTTTTCAGTAACTGGATGTTCATTTACCAATTTCGTTTACCATTGGTGGAAATTTTTCCGATTTCCGGGAAAGTTTTGCGCTTCAACTTTCACAGATTACTTTTGCGGTAGGTACATTATTGACTTTGCGAGTTTCGCGATCGTGCCATTCCAGAACTAATTTCATCAAAGTGGACTTTTTGTTTCTGCGGGAAAGTTTAGCGGGCGTGTACGCGTGTCCCAACTTGGATTGAATAAGCAAAGGGATCCGATCAAACAAGCCTGCCCACAGCTGCGCGAAAAAGCCTTTGTCACGTGCTTTCATCGTCCGGCTCTTTTACCGGACCCTTGTATTGCGCAATGGTCATTAGCGGCAGATCGTATCTGACCCTTAATTGTCGTTTTGATAAACTATGGACACGTTTTCGCGATCCATTCAATTAAGGATGGCATATATCTCGTATAGGTCAGTCTAGGTGATTGAACATCATAACCTAACATTTTTTGGGTAACAAGAAATGATTTGAGTTTATATAACTTGTAATAAATATTATACATCATACATTGCTGCCATTTTATATTTTACTCTTGAAAACTGAATTTTTCAGTAATGACACTGTCATAACTGTATATCTCAGTTGCGCCGTTTCCACCTCTTTTTTCAGTTAAAATGATACAATCTTCACTTAGCATCAACTATGACTCTAACAAACACCTCATTTGGAACAAACTAAAATTTCCGTAACGTCGACATTTTCGTCTCCTAACTGAAAGAACGCTGTTGAAGCAATTGAATCGATTTTCCTCTGGTGTGCCTATTCGCCGGAATAGGGACTCGATCGATTTGTGCGGGGTAAACGACGCGGGCAAGAAGCTCTAGATGTATGTCGCAGACGTGCTTTGTTCAATTATCCGCGGGTACGTAACGCAGCTCGGAGCTGCCCCGAGGACGTATACGTTTATGGCGATAGATTTATGCGCTCCATTACGGTACGTGCAATGTCGGGACGATCGCAGGCCGGAATAAGGCCGATTATGCTTGCTCGTGAAGTCGTCGCTAAACTTTTTCTCAATTGATAGTTCCGTGGATGAAGACATTGATTCTGACGGCATGGGATTTTTTGCCTCGGTTCCGAGTAAACCCGTAATTAGCTGTAATTTAGTTGGAGTATTTTTTGGTTTAATTACGTTCGTTGATGTCGGAGTTGTTTTGCACTGGAAGAGCATTCCAGGAGAGGAATAGACGAGTTTAATTATCTGCTACTATATTCTTATGGCTGGAGTGTGGAAGGAAGAGAAGGAGAAATTTCGTGGATTTGTTGGTTTTATTGTAAAATTCAATAAAACTAGAGAGCATTTCTGCAAGATTTAGAGTAGGATCAGGGCCGGATTTGCCAATAGGACGGAAAGGCCGAAGCCTAGGGTGGCAAATTTTTGGGGGCGCCTTTTGGTGGGAGAGAAACTTTCGGAATTTAACAACACATATAGTGAAAAATGAAGAATGTATATTTTTGGCATCGGAATAAAGAAAATTAAAAAAAAAAAAAACAAACAAACAAACGAACAAACAATCTTTCGCGCGTGCATGAACGTATATTTGAGGTAATGTCGGGAATTGATTCAGATACAAAAAAAACTCAATTTGATGAAAATAGAAAAGAAGTGAGATACAGGGGCAGCAGAACGCGTTTTTTCCAGGTGCACTGAGAAAAAATCTTGTACTTTCTGCCATATATATTGTCAAAAGTACAATAATATTGTACTTTTTACAATATTATTGTAAAAACTGCAAGATTTATTTTACTTATTACAATAGTGTATAGTAAAACCGCTATATTGTACAATGTACAATATGTACGTCACTTTTTGCTACATATTTTTCGAATACTGTATCATATTACAATATGATGCACTTGCAATCTAGAAAGTATACGAAAATGTTGCAAAAAGAACCTATATAGATCTCTTTACTGAAAAAACCGTATGGAATTTTTAAAAATTTGGATTAATAGAAATTACTGTATGATGTTGCAAAAAGTACAAGAAGTATAGTTGAAAACGAAAAACGTAGAGGAGTTTTTATAACAAAATATATCTACAACTACAATATCATTTCACAATATTTACAATATGTTATTTCAAAAACTGATATATTATCTAGCAAAAAGCACAATATGTCAGAGTGATTCCCGTTTACTATGCAGTATTGTAAAATTACTATATTTTTTCTCAGTGTGGGTTGTATATGACTCCATTTTTTGGGGGTGAGGTCTAATGATTGTATTTTTTAGTCGAAATAAGCATGATAATTTTTTGACATTTTCAAATTAAAAACTGTGAAATTTGGAAAACAGTAAAAAATCACGGAAATTCCTATTGAGTTGGACAATTTTTTTTTGTCATTGAAAATTTCTTAATAGTTTTTTAATAATTTGAAAATTCAAGAAATCGGAAATTTTTCCAATTGTGAAGAACTTACCGAAATTCGCAAAATTAGTACAATTTCAGAAAATGTGAAATAATTTTTGAGAATTTTTCATTCTAAATATTCACGATTGTTTTTTTCCGAATTTTTGACAAAAATTTGAAATACTTGAAAAATACTACAAAATCGGAAGGAATCTTTGTAAGCTAGAGTAATTTTCATAAATTTTTGAAAATTTGAGTAGCAAGGAGTACTGCGTTAGAAATCATGAAAATTTTGAAAAATCAGAATGTATTGGAAATGATAGAAAATGCCAAAATAAATCTAAAAAAATCTAGAATTATGTGCAATTTAAGAAAATGTATATTATTTTGTAAATTTGCGTTCCTTATTATATTTCTCCAAAATATGCATTGTAAATTTTTTACTTTTTTCGACGAAAATTTGGAATACTTGGTAAATATTAAAAAATCATAAAAAAAACTTTACGAGTTTGACAAATTTTATAAAATTTTGAAACTGTTAAACAGTAGGTTCGATGTTAGTCCAAACTTTGAAAATTCTGATAAATCGTAACACATTAAAATTCCATAAATTGTCAATTATGTAACCTAAAAAAATCGAAATCGTTACATAATATCAAGAAACATCCATCATTGATAAATTGTGTTCATTATTATACGTATTACGACAAATTAAGCTTGCATGAAAATATTTTTTTTTAATTTTTTCGTGCGCATTACAATTGAGCAGTATGTACTTAAAAAGCAATCAAAAACTAAGAAAAATCTTCACAAGTTTCATAATTTTCATGAAATTTCGAAAATTTTATAGTCCGCATCACGTTTAGAATCATTACATATTTTCAAAATCGGAAAACATCTAGAATTCTAAAAATTATGCAGTGACAAACTGTGCTGCAGAAAGATCATTTCCACGTTTACGAAGAATCAAAAAATTACCTTCATTCAACGGCGTCAGAACACAGAACATTACCTCTACTCGCGATCGAATCTTCTTTATGCGTAAAACTTGATTGTGAAAAGTTGATCAAAGAATTTGCAAAAAATAAAGTTATGTGCAAATTAATTTGTCTAAGATTCATCGGGCATCTATCCATATGTTGTTACATATTAAAATAAAAAAATTGCTGAAAAACTTATTTGTTATGAATTTCTGAGGCGCAGAAATAATATTGGCCTAGGGCGCATGATTCCTCAAATCCGACCCTGAAAAAGATACAGTGATTTGAAGGTTACAGGTATGATTAAATCTACTTTGTTAGTATTTATATCTTTTGTCTTCAAATTCCGAATCATGATGTTCATCAGTTGTCGTGAAGTTGGGTATCATTGACCCGTTCTCTTAACCTATCCTCGAGATATCGTGGCCCGAGTTTCGCCCGCATGCAACGCGAATGACTCGAGCCAAAGTACATAAATAAGGTGTAGGCGTAGGAAGAGAATCGTGTGATTCACTATGTAGCTGCGGGTGTATCGAAGGGATTGGCCTCGTGAACCAGCTCCATAATCCTCGGAGGGATGGCTCACGCAACTCGCGTCCAACAGCTGTGATTATCGATTTTATCGCGTCCCGACTCTTTTGAATGAGTCGCATGCACACGCCACTGCAATGAACGTTGTATGCGATATCGTAAAATTCATTCGTCAAGGGAGAAGTCTGCTCATTTGGTCATGGACGTTGATCTCCGAAAGAACCTTTCGGCAGTCGCACGATCTGTAGTTGGTGTTTCCCCCCCCCCCCCCCCTTTTTTTTTTGTTTGCGATTGTTGGAAATTTTTAGATGTTTTGGAGGGATGATGAATATTTGTTATGTCGGATTGTAATTTTGAATAATGAATGAATAAATTTGTTATTATTGAGAATGATAAAATTTGAAGAGAGGATTTTATTCGAAAGAGGTGAGAAAAAACTCACTAAAAAAATTACTTTAGATTTAAACTGACAGCAATTTTTCAAGTTTTCATGAATACAGATAGAGTTTGATGGGTTTAATTATTATTATTCAAGATTTATAGAATGTTTTTTTTGTTGGTAACAAAAATTAACAGTAGGTACTTCAATTTATTAAATAAAGCAATAAATGTTTTTGTAACTTTTAGGCTCATTCTCGAGTTATAAAAAAATAACATTTTTGAATCTTTGGAATTCTTACAATAGGGAATTTGTATTGTACTATTTGAACATTTTGACCTATTCTATAAAATTTGACGTCATGACCAAATGAAATTCCCTGAATCTATAAAAAATTCAGAGAATAATAGTAAGAACAACAAAAAATTTGTAAATGATTGTTAGTTAGCTACAGTTTCAAAAAAAAATTTTCAAATAATGACGATTTTGGGCGATTCTTCATGTTTTCAGAAATTCTGAAGATTTTCATGTCAGAGAAACACAAAACTTGTTGTGCATAAAAGTTTTGAAACGTTCCATAAAATCTATGTATTAATAAACAAAATTCAACAAAATATCGAAAAATTTTCAAAAATGAAGTTGAAGTTTTTCAAAATTTGAAGAAATTTGAAGAATTGAAGAGTACATAGTTGATGGGAATCATGAAAAGAGATAGAGATTCCGAAAAATTCCAAGCTATGTTTTTTGGTTTATTGTTTATATTTTTTCAATAAAAATTTTTTTTTATAGATTTTTTTATATCAAGTTAGTTGCTTGTTCACGGGCATATTATAACAATAACCGTTATTCATGGATATGCATAATTTTTTGCATTTGTTATCAATAATTATTTCAATGTATGAGAAATAATAGTTGGGAATATTTTTTTTTCGTTCAAAAGGTGAATATTTGACTTTTTGTTTTCAGATATACTATTTAAATTGATTAATTTATAAATTATGTGTAGATTTTGAAAAATACACATTCAAGAATACAATTCGAGAATAAAATGAAAATTCGTAAAATATATAACAAGTTTGTTTTGTCTCTTGCTCCAACTTCTACTTTTTTTTTCAAAAACTCATAAGTCACAAAATGATTTTTGAATTTTGTTGATAAGTGCAATTCGTAAAAGTTTTTTTATTTTTTTTTATTTCTAAAACGCCAATGAAAATCTCCTTGTTCAATAATAAGAAATGATGACATTTATAATAATAATAATAATAATAATAATAATAATAATAATAATAATAATAATCATCATCATCATAATAATAATAATAATAAATAAGAAGCTAATTTTTTGATTGCTTGAAGATTGTTAGAATGTAAGCATTGCGAATCTAAATTTCTTTAAAACGAAAAAATGCTATTCCACATTTTTTTCATTTTGAAGATATTCTCTGTGATTTCTTTAAGTTATGAGTCTGACTGTGTGGATGTTAGTGAATTTCATAAATTTTTTCGAAATTCTTGGAAAAATGTAGTCATAAGTTTAAAAAATGTAAATAATGCCAAGGTCCCTTAAATCAAAAATTTCGTTGATATTTTTTCGAAATCACAAAATATCGCACTAACGGATCTGAATATCTTTCAAATTTTCAATGATCTAGAGAAAATCTGAATTGCCATTTTGAACTTTCCAGGAACATCGTTCTTCTTCAGATAATCTTAGCACATGAATAATTAATCACTAATTTTGATGAAATTCTATGATGAGATTGCATTTCGTACCAATGTTAAACCCTTGGAATGAACGACGGACGTCACAGTTTTGTAAAATTTTTTTTTGAAAAATTGATTGATCCGAACTTCTTGATCAAGAAATTTTGAGTTTTGAAGCTTTAAAACTGACATTCCAACTACATAAATGAGAGAACTTTTTTTACTGTCTAAGATTATGTAACTGAATTGATGAATGTTTATCTCAAGAATTCTAAGACTGTATAAACGAAACAGTTGAAATTCTTCGAATCGATTTCGAAAAACATGAAAAATAAGATTATTTTTGTTCTTCATTTACATTAGGTCGAAAAAATGCCCTAATCTATAACAAATCAAAATAATCTACAAATACTTCCATAAAGTCTTCCAAGTCGCAAAACGCCAAGTTTTATATTGTTCATACCTTGTCAAATGACAGTATTTTTACAGTTGGCCCAACATTTTCTTTGATTCCCCATACATATAACAACACCCCACGAATCTTGCCGAATTTTCAATAACCTCGAAAAACCAGAAGGTCCAGTCCAGTCCCTCTAAACTTTCCTCAGTATTTTTCCGCCCCACTGTAAAATTACAGCATTTTACAGCTCACGCTCGATACAGTCCTCGTCCCTCGAGAAATTTGTCCCTGGAATTCGCGGATAACACAAATAAGAGACTGGTGCTCGAGGGAAAAGGGCGTAAGGAAGAAGGGAAACGTTTTTACTGTTATTACCCGGGGGGACGGAGCGGTCTCTCGGTGCAAGTTTCTCGAGCAGCACCGGGATACGATACCACGAAGAGCTCTGCAACCGAGTGTCACTCATCCCCGTCGCCGCAATTACGCGATAATGTGCGCACTCCTTTTTCTCTCTTTTCGATCCTCAAACCACCTCCCCCCTCCCCCCCAAACCCTCTTTACCTCGTGGAAATTCCGCGACTAACTGTATTTCCCGTTTCAATTTTCGTACTGAAAGAGACTTGTTTCTCTCATTTACGGTTTTTCTGTATTTATGTGATTTTTTTTTTGCATCGTTTATTCACCGCGTTGTGGGAAGAAACGTGGGATTGACAGTCAGAAAACAGCTTGTCAGGTCATGGACATATTCGATGGTTGAATCATGAAGTTTAACAAGTCCATTTTACAGTCAGCACTTTTATTTAAGGCAATCGTGGAAGGCCCGTGCGGACGGGGGGGGTTAGAACCTGCCCCCCCCCCCCCCCCAAAAAAAAGGGATCTTTCAGATGATTTTGATGAAACGCTTCTATTATTGGTTTTTACGTTTTGATATAAATTTTGATATCTTGCATTGCATGATATTTTTCATAAAACAGCGTCTGAATAGATTTTTATTCCTTTTTGGTATTTTTCGTATGTATCTTCTACGATTTGAAGGATTGTTCAGTATTTCTGAAACTATTCGTGTTTTTCAAGATCTATAACATGTTACAGGATTTTCTAGTATTTTTATGAATTTTTAGCGTTTTTATTCAAATTTTTAAAGATTCCGAGAATTTCGAACTGTAAAGTTTAAAGTTTATTAAATTTTACGGGTTCAAGGATTTTTCAGAAAATAGTGTCTCAATAGATATTTATTTCTTTTAGTATTTTTCCTATTTCTTAAGATTTTCTACGATTTGAACGATTGTTCAGTATTTCTGAAACTATTCGTATTTTTTAAGGATGCTTAAAATGTTGCAGGATTTTCTAGTATTTTTATATACTTTAGGCATTTAAATATAAATTTTTGTACATGGATTTCGAGAATTTCGAGCTCTAACATGCGCAGTTCATTAAATTTTTCATGTTCCAATAGAATTTTTCAGAAAACAGGTGTCTCAATAGATTTATTTTTCTTTCAGTATCCTTCGTATTTCATCAGTTTTTCTACGATTTGAAGGATTGTTCAGTTTTCTTGTATATTTCTAGATTTTGAAAGTTGTATGGATTTTTAATATTCCATGGATACTTGCATTTTTCTATACATGTATTTTCTTTTTGTATTTCCTAGTATTCATCGAATGTTAGAAAATTCTATGGTTTTTCCAAAGATATCTCTTTGAATTTCAAGAATAAGATTTTCTATAATTAGAAGTTTGAAATATTTGCAGTATTCTGGTCGATTTTGCAGATAACAGTTTCTTTTTAGATTTAGAGTATCCTCAATATTTCTTGAATTTTGAACAGATTTTTGAAATTTGAACATTTTTCTAGTATTTTTATGGTATTCTACAAACATATATTAGTAGAATTCAATGCTCGAGAAATCGGAGTTTCTCGATTTTTGGAACTACAGAAATTTTCAAAGAATTTAATAACTTTTTAAAAAAAAGTAAATAATGTCAAGTACTTTTCTTATTTCATTTTTCTTCTGTATTCATAAAATAACGTAAGGTTTTCAAGCATAATCTATAGATTTTAGGGATCCTGCTATAGATTTTAGGGATCCTGCTATAGATTTTAGGAATTAAGGTTTCCAGTATTTTCATGTATTTACATGCAGATTTTCGAAATTAATTACTAGAATTGTGAAAATTTCTAGTAAAAAGTGAAATATTATCATACTCTGTGTCGATATTTGTACATAAATTACTAATATTTCACGCTGTTTCATCTAAAATTATAAAATTGTACAATTTTTTGCCGAAAATAAGGAAGTTAAAAAATTACTTACGGATCTTAGTTTCCAAAAGTTTCTTAAAAGGTTGCGAATCGTTCTAAAAACTTGATGAGACGGATGTGAAATGAATAACACGATTTTCGTTACTCGTTACCAAAAACAAAGAAACTCGTTCCTGTTATCGTTACTTGTTAATTAATGTAACGCGTTACGTTATCGTTACACTAAAAAATGTAACGTTTTTGGATATCATAATTTCAGTTGACTTATTGTATTTGCGTTGCAGTCACTGCAAGCTTCTTAAAAAAAAAAGTTGAGAAAGGACCATAAATCCACCATTTGTTGATATTTTTTTCATCAAACAATGGTTGAATATTAAAGTTGACAATATTCTATTACAACAATATAACTTCTATGTCATAAAATTAGGTGCTATATAATTCAAAAATAATCCAAACCGTCCTTAAAAAAAGTGTACATCTCTTTAAATCATAAAATTTGTGTATAGTGTAGTGATAAAAAGTATTCCTTTTTTTATTTACTATATGCATTCGTTATACATCTAAATGTGAAAAAGAAATAATAAACGTGTTTTTCGCAATTGTGTATCTGTAATCATTGAGCTGCTTGTGTTAAATTTGTTGAAAACATAACAAAGATTCAATATACAAAGTAGAAGTTGTTGAAAACAAATAATGTTGCGATATTGCCTTATATATTGGATTATTTATTGAGTAATTAATTAATCCATTTACTTATTTATTCTGCATTTATTATCTACATCACCATGAACGGATCATGTACTGTCAAACCAAATCAATTTCAATTTCATGTTATTCTACAAGTACAACATAAAAGTTGAAACCCCCCCAAATACAGGTCTCTGTGCACGGGCCTGAATCGTAGTCTCGAATTGATTGAGTGGGTGTTTCGTGTTCATAACCGAAAAACTTTTGCCTTGTTTCAGACAAAAGCAGCGCAAAAGGTAACCGAAAAACCCGGATAACCGAGACCGCGAACCGGGACAAAAGCGACCGGGCCGAAGCAGAATCAGACTTGTCTTCAAGGCAAGAAGATAGAGAGAACAAAGGTCCATCAGCTGGTAGACCTGGGATTCGGGCGCCACGTACGATCTTGGAAGAAGCGAATTCTGGGCTTTCGAAACTCCGTCGGCGAGTTGCAGCAGTGATAAGTCCTGTTGATGGTCGAAGGCCATTGCGGAAAAAGCCGAAATCAGGAGGTGAGGAGAAAAAACAGCAGCCAATAATCGAGGAATCGGACGCGGATGTCGAGAAACCCGAAGAAGAGGATCGGCTAAAGGCCGAGGAGAAGAGCGGTTCCTTGGAGAAGAGCGAGGAGAAGAAGGCTGAAGACGCCGAAAGCGAGTCCAAGGAACGGGACCGGGAGCCCGAGCCACCGCCAGCACCGGACAAGGATTCCGGAGGCGGTGAGGTCGTTAATGGCTCGCTGGGGGAGGTAAAGACATTTAGCTTAAAGTAATTTATTCCAAATCTGAATGTTTAAATCCCAACATACTGTATTTCATTCAAATTTTTCACTGAAAAATGTAAACTTTGAACGAATGCATCTGTCAAACGTACAGTACTCTCTAAATCTTAAATCTAAACAGATGGCAGACTGTTAAAAAACATACTGAAAAATCTGTACCTACTGTAAGCAGACGTATCTGTCAAATTCAACTTGATTTTACAAATTATCTGTTACATGTTAGAAATTTCTTCCTTCTAATTTTCACGGGTTTTATTCCAAAAATTGTAACGGGACGATCTGTAAAATACACCAGACAATCTGTTTGATTGAATGGATTCAGATTTAAAGAGTGAAACTTCTGATGGTATACCGTAAGGTGGTCTTGCGGGGAGTAAAATGGGGGAGAGTAACGCTGCGGATGGATGGAGAATGAAAGAATTGATGATAGCGGTAGTGTTGGAGAGCAGTAGTCAGGGGCGTAGACAGAAGGTGGTTTTGAGAGTTTGAAAATTTTTTTGGAATAGGGTGTAAAATTATTTGTTATTTCATGTACAAATGAAAGAAACGTTATAATGATTATTAGTGACTCATAAAAATGTAAATAATAAAATATAATGGATGAGAAAATAATAATGACAATGGAAATGGAATTATTAAAAAAAAATATAAATCGTAAATCATAGAAATAAGTAAAAATTATCCAAAATTCTATATACTGGATTCCAGAAGACATGCCAAATGGTTTCATGTGAGTTCTGAAAGTTAACCAAGATTTTAAATTATAAAAATATTATAAAAATATAATGTAAAAAAATATGGATCTACAATACTGCTGATGATGTAAATACTCTGAATCCAGGATCATCGAATTTTGGAGATTTACATAAAAATCCATAAAAATACCAAAAAATCTGTCGAATCATACCAACACTGAAGAAATACTCAAAGTAGTGGTTATTTATGTAACTACTGTTTTCGGAAAAATCGAAACGAATACTTCAAATTTATAGAACTTTGACTTCTAGGGCATCAAATTCTGGAAAATACCTCTAAGAATACATGTATGGACATAATAGAGATTCATGAAAATACTAGACTACGCTACGAAATCTTATACATACTATAAAAAAAAACGTAAATACAAGAAATATATAATTATAAAATACTAGATTCATTCAGACTTCATTTTTAATCACTAGGGACTTCATTAACGAAAAAGTACATTTCTTTATAAAATACTAAAAATCCATGGAGAGTGCATTTTTCTAAAAAACAATAAAATTACGGAAAATTAATCGAAATTATAATTATAAATCAGTAGAGTCTGAAATCTTAAATAACTCAATCTACAAAAAAACTAGAAATCTGTAAAAATACTAAAAATCCTTCAAAATTGCATATATATACTAAAAACACTGCGACAATAATTAGAAATCTATTGATACTCAAAAACTATCTAGGCACAAATTTTTAAAAAAGTTTTTTAGTATTATAGCCTAGAGTATATTGATAAAAAAATATATAATTACCAAAGACATACCAAAGTATTCTTCAAATTGTATGAATATTAGAAAATACAAAGAAAAAAAAAAAAAAAAAAAAATACCAGAAATTCGTATAAGAAAGATTGTGTTTTGGTAAATCAATGAAAATGTTTAAAATCGTCGAAATTGTTAATACTGTATCATCAAATTCTAGAAATTTATATAGCAATCTACAAAAATACGAAACGTTCATAAAAATAGCAGAAAATTCTTTATAATTTTATAAATACTAAAAAATTCAAGATATACTTAAAATCTATGAATTGTCAAAAACGATGAAGATATAATTTCTACGCTGATACATGAAACTTTGAATCTTATATTATATAATTCTAAAATTTATACAATAATTCATAGAAATACCGAATATTTTTTCAAATTTTGATAATGCTTGGAAAAACAAGGATAAAAATAAGAACACAACTCTGTGTCGAAGACACTATTTTCCGATATATTACTCGAAATAGTTGAAATTGTGAGTATTCTATTGAATTCTAAGAATCTGTAGAGCGACCCATAGAAACACCTAAAATCTATAAAAATACCAGAAAATACTATGACACTTTGTAAGTAAAATGGAATACGAAAGTTTTTGGAATCTATGAATGAGTGCTTTCAATCAATGTAGATAATAATGTCCCAAAAATTTACGAAAAATACAAAATTTTAAGAATCTCTATTCA
This sequence comes from Platygaster robiniae, assembly GCA_028476575.1. Lineage (NCBI taxonomy): Eukaryota > Metazoa > Arthropoda > Insecta > Hymenoptera > Platygastridae > Platygaster > Platygaster robiniae. The sequence goes on from CM052022.1 coordinate 4,081,982, forward strand.
CAAAGCGTCAAATTCTAGAAACCTGTACAAAAATCCACATTATCAGATAACTCTCTAAGTCGTATGAGTACTTTGAAAAGACGGAAATTTCTGACTATATTTTTGAATAATCTAATCCGTAGAGGCTTGAAAATCCCGAAACTCAAATTCCATAAGAAAAATCTGCGACTCGGGCTCAAAAAGTTGTATCACTTCAAAAACTCTAATAGTCGAAAAACAGAGAACTTATACTCTCGTAACAACATCCTCATAGATAAAAAAATTACAAAATCCCCAAGAAAATATATTATGTCAAACCCCCCCCCCCCAAAAAAAAAAAAATTTTGTTCTACCTACGCCTCTATCAGTAGTGCATTCTACATCATTCAAAATGAATGGACAACCAAGAAACTTTCACCCTCCATGACTCTTATTTCAAATACACCGAAACCTCGATTTAGTTCCTTTCGGTTTAATTGAATCAGGTGGATAGGTCTTCCAGAAGCTCCCCCGAGCTTCTACCTAAATCGAGGTTCTAGTGTATTCCGATCTCTTTAATTTCCTAATATGCGCTCGAACCCTGCAGGATGAGCTTCGCGAGCTCGTAGACGATAAGAAAAGCGAGTGTAAAAAGGAGGTCTTGGAAGTAGCAAAGGAGGTTGTCAAAATCGAGGATGTCGAGATAAAGGAGGAGAAAGAAGTGAAGAGGGAGAAAAAGGAGGTTAGCAGCGTCGACGTGCTGGAGAGGCTGAGCCCGCGGCCCGGGCGGCATCCCCTGCTCCCGGAGGAGCAGCAGGACCGCGATCGCAACAACGAGAGCCCCGTGATCCTCTCCGAGAGGCTGAGCAAGCCCCCGCCCCCGCCGCCCCCGAGTCACCACTTCGGCCCGTACCATCACCACCTCCACCATCCCCAGCAGCCCCAGGCCCAACACTACAACCACCCCCATTTTCAGCAACGCTATCCCGGGCCCACTGGGCCTTGTGATGAGGCCTCCGGCCACCTCATGGAGGTGGAGGCGGGGGCCGTCGTCACGCCGTCTTCGCTCGCCATCGGCCGAAGCTACGCTGACAGCAGTGGCTCAGACAGTGGGGTGAGTTTTTGCAATTTTTTGTAGTATTCATGATTTAGGAATTTTCGTGAGTTTTTCTATGTTTCTTAGGTCTATGTGTTTATTGAAGCATGTGGGAAAGTTAGAAAGAGAGAATTTCTTGATTCCATGGAGTAAATTTTCATTTTACAACAAGTTGAAATATTGCTTCTCGGGTTGAAGGTGATTTTTGATCTTTTTTAGATTAGAAAGTGAATCGAAACTAGTGAAATTTTGCCGTTATGAAACTGAAACTAGACTTTTAAAGAGGAATCTGAAAGGAGTATTGGAGTGAAATTCATCGTCTCTTAGAGTGACGATTCACTCATCTAGAGTGAAATTTTACTTTCTGTTTGGATAGTAGTATAATGATTCGATGTAGAGAAGAAATTCACTCTAATTTTCAGTTTTGTGTAGTGAATTTTAACTCTATATTGAGTTAGAACACTTGCACTCTAATTTTAAGTGATTTTGCACTCATTTGGAGGGAAAAGATACTCGAATAAGATTATGTTTCACTTTTACAAGAGTGAGACATTACTTATTTTTCAAAAAGGAATCTAAAAGGAATTTAAGAGTGACATTCAACTTCTCTAGAGTATGACGATTCAATCTTTTAGAGTGAATTTATTGTTGCCTGTTTGAGTCGTATTATTATGAATCGATGTAGAGTGAAAATTTACTCTAATTGCTAGTTCCTAAGAGTGAATTTTCTCACCACATAAGGTCAAAAAACTGACACTTACACTTGGAGTGGTATGGAGTAAAAAATCCCTTGAAAATAATGCTATTTTACTTTTCCAGAAGTAAGACTAAACTTATTTTATGAAAAAGAATCTGAAAATAACTGCAGAGTGGAATTAATTTTCTCCGAGAGTGATGATTTTCTCTTTTAGAATGAATTTTCTTCTTCTTTTTTGGTAGTAGTATTTTGACCAAAAGTGGAGTAAACAGTCACTCTAATTGTTAGATTCTTAGAATGAGTCTTCACTCTAAATAGAGTTAAAATACTGCCCCTCCAACTTAGAGTAATTTTTCACTTTTTTGAGTTAAAATTTACTCTAAATTATTGAGATTTTACGTTAATAAAAGTGAAACCCACTTGTTTTTTGAAGAAGAATTCGAAAAGGATTGAAAGTGAAATTCAACTTCTCTAGCAGTTACGATATACTCTTCCAGAGTGAATTTTCACTCCTTGTTCGAGGGGTCGTATTATAACTCGATGTGGAGTTCAAAATGCACTCTAATTGTTAGTTCTTTTTAGTGAATTCTCACTTTATATAAAGTTAAAATACTGCCACTCAAACTTGGAGTAAGTTTTAGCTTTTTTAGAGTGGAAAGTCACTCAAAAGTAGTGAACTTTCACTCTTACAAAATTTAAACTCAACTTTCTTCCTAGAAAGGAACCTTAAAAGAATTGAAGGGATAAATTTACCTTCTCTGAGAGAGACGATTCCCTATTTTGGAGTAATTTTCCACTCCTTGTTTGAGTAGTAGTATTACGACTCAATGCAGAGTGAAAATTCACTTTAACTATTAGTGCCCCAGAGTAATTTTTCACTCAACATCGAGTCAAGATACTGTCACTTAAACTTCAAGTGAATTTTCTCTGTTTCGGAGTGAAAAGTCAATTGAAATTATTGTTAGTAAAGTTACACTTTATAAGCTTGATTAAAACTTAACTAATTTTTTGAAGATGTTGATAAGAATTTGAAAATTAAATTCAACTTCTCTAGGAATGATGATTTTTTACTCTTTTGGAGTGAATTTCTGCTATCTGTTAGAGTGATATCATGATGACTTAAAGTAAAGTAAAAATTTACACTAAGAAACTAAGTGATGGCACTTAAACTTGGAGTGAAATTTCGATTTCTTTATTATCTGATCTAGTAAAAAATCTGAATAGAATGTTCTGCGGAGCTGAACGCCCAAAAAGGATCATATTCATGATTATGAGATATGCACTTCATTTAGGCATTCTACACAAAACTTGAAACATGAGGAAAAAAAACCAGCAGCCATCTGGTGAGCGCTTGGGGAGAGCGCGCGAATTTTCAAAATTTGAATTACTTTATATTCGAACCTTGAAAATTCGCGCGCTTTTCCCAAGCGCTCGCCAGATGGCTGCTGGTTTTTTTTTCTCATGTTTCAAGTTTTGTGCAGAATGCTTAAATCAAGTGCATGTCTCATGTAAATTTATATTATACTTTTTGGCGTTCAACTCCGCAGAACTCGGAATCGATTCCCACCCGGGAGAATTTTTTTTTTATTAAATAATCGTTTCTACAGCTTCATTGTGAATACTTTTTACTGTAAATAATGACTTATCTTTTTATTTTCCTGAAATATATATTGATAATTATCAACGACTGGAAGTATTCTGTGAGCTCGTGGCGAGTAGTCTGCGAGCTCGCTGGCGAGTTCGCGGCGTGTTCGAAAAGGGGCGGAAATAATGAAAACGCTGCAAGCTCGCAGCGAGTTTGATTTTCACGCTTGCCGCGCTGCGAGCTCACAGGTTCACTGGGTTCAAATATATAAATTTTTTAGAAGTTTGATTCCTAGAGCATCGAATTTCAGCAAGCTGTATAGAAACCCATAATACTTAATATGAGATAATCCTTAAAGTGGTAAAAATACAAAAACTATTAGTAATAAAAACAATCGAAACCTCAGTTACTAATTGATAATTACAAAAATCGAATTCCATTATTTACGAACATGAAAAATGTGCAACTCTGGGTTCCAAAATTTGTACAACTTTTATATTCCGAAATTTTTAATATTTCAAAATCGCTCTCTTGTAACCTTATCGTCAAAGATAATAAATGATGAAATCTCGAATGAAAAATATTCTTCAGAAAAACCCCTCCCGAAAATTTTTTCTGCTAACGCCCCTAGATAATATTATTGTCATAATTTTCGTTTATTATAATCCAACTATATAATACATGTTTCAGTCTTTTGATAAAAAAAAAAATCAAAACTGCTTTGGGAATGACATATTTTTTACTAAAGAGGTCCAAGAAATTCCTTCAGAACCTTAGAAAAAAGAAAATAATAATAATAATAGAAAATCTTTAGCCACTGATGGCAGTCTTTTACAAGCTTTTTCATGATGAACTTCCATTTTTGTCCTCCCTCAGGTAAGCTCCCTCGGTAGAGTAAGCTCCGGGGACGAGAGGAGCGGGAGCCGAAGCTCGGCCCTGAGCGCCGAGGACGCGTACCCCGCCGCCCCCGCCAGGATCTGGCACGTCCAGAGCGTGCAGCACCACTCGCTCCTGATGGCGCACCCCCAGCCGGGCCAGGCCAGTCCCGCCGCCCCCAACCCCGGCGTCGTGGGTCCCCAGGTCGGGGCCTACCAGGGCCCTGCCGCCCCCGGTCATCACCACCCTTCGGAGATGCTTTGGAGGCCTCCCAGGTATCCGCCCCTGCCCCATGGACTCATTGCTCCGGGCTCCCATCCCACGGAGGACCATCTGGAGAGGGGCCGACACGAGAGGATGATAAGGTAAGAATTATTTTTGATGTAAATAATTTACAGGAATTTTCGTCGTTGTCTTCGTAAGGAATTCGTAAGAGCTTCTCAATTATAGCGAGTTATTTGGGTACCTGTAGAAAAAAAGTGCTGAAAGATTGAGAGATCAATCATCGAAGTAGGAATTTCGAAAATCGAAATTTGTGAAAAGCGATAATAGGGCTGGATGTGTTTATTTTTTATGAGGAATTTATTCTTTATTTATTTTCAGTTATTACTCTGTTTTTATTCTTGTTCATCTTTTTATCAGTAACTTTTTTCTGCGAGTATATAAGCAGTGTCTGTTGAAAAATTCGGTAGAATCATCAGAGTCATCAACGAAGTGCACAATACAGCAGATATTTACTGATTAAGAAACAAAATCTGTAGATAATTTGTTTTTCACGAATTTGGACTCGGAAAATTAAGAGTAGAAGATACTTGATAAACAATTTTATTAATTAATAAAAAATGAGTTTTACAATATTTAAGAGTCCAGAATTTTTTGATGAGGATCTACAATGGAAATGATTAGTAAATTTTTTATTAAAAAATAAAATACCTGCATTTTAAGATAGGTCTAATTACTAAGTACAATGAAAAGGATTTCTAATTTTATAATTTCTGGATAACGAACTTACAATTAGTTGCAAAGTCTGTGAATAGTTGAATAATGTCAAATTTTTTATTTAACAATAATTTGAAAATTCAACAAGGAAGAAAATGAATGTTTGAGAAAAGAAATTGTGACTCAGATTTTGAAAAAGAATTGAATTTTTACTGATATAGATTTATCGTAAATAAATTGTTTTAATTTTCAGATCTCATACATTTTTCATGACAACTTTTCTTATCAAATTTATTGCAAGATGAAAGTAAAAAAATTGAGGTGAGAAACAGAAAAATGATTATGTATGGTTATAGATTCAATGAATGAGATATAGAAATTTCGAGATCAGGAAAATTTGTGATTTTTTATTTTGGATGAGAAATTTATATACTTTAATAATCTTGCATAAAAAAACAATGATAACTGCAATCTAATAAATGTGTGTTTTGTGACTGAAGACATTTTTTTCTTATTGTTTTTATTCAGTATTTCAAATTCATATATATCATTTATATTGATGAAGATTTTCGTATGAAAATTATTGTGGTTTGAAAGAGTTAAAAGAAATTTAAAATGAAATAAATCAAATATATTCAACCAATGAAAAATCGAAATTTCGGATTTAAGAGAAAATGGGATCTTAAAATTTTGGATGGGGAATTTTAAGACTTTTTTTGTGTGTATGTATTAGAGTAAATGGTAAACAGAAATAAATATAAAAAACTGCATTCTTCGATAGTTATAATTACAAGAAAATTTAATTATTTCATCATCAAAAAGGTGTGAACTTCAACTTTATTGTAAAATGAGCAAAACATACGAGAATAGCACTTTTTTGCTAAAATGACTCAAATATCAAAGAATTTCATTTTGCAATAAAGAACGTGTGACACAGAAACTAAGATGAATAAAAAAATTATTTAATTTACCTCACCCAGGAAAATGAAAAATAAAGAAGGTAAATCTGTGTTGATATGGTAAAAATTTTGACGGAGTGAAATTCACCAAAAATATTGAATCCACAAATTGTTATGACTTCGAAATTTTTACTTTTCATTTCTTGAACCAGTATTTATAATTTTTTTCATTCTTCAACCTGGCCTTTTCTTTGATTCTTATTTTGTAGAAAATACAATGAAAAAAATCAGCGTTTAAATTCATGATACATGAAATTCGAGATACTGAATTTTTAAAGTAGAAATTTTTTCGTTAATTTTTCCGAATGTACCTCAAATTTCACCTAAAACACTGTCCCTTTGACAAAATTGGCGAAATTCACTGAAAAATCAGAGGTTCCTCATTTCACGATTCAAAATACAGACAATTGATTTTAACAGTTTCAAATTGAAAGAGCTCGTCCCCTTTTATATTATGATCCTCGCGAATTCAATGACTATCAGTGATAGCAATGACCCGTGATGACTCGATTTCTCTGTCTCGGGCAAAAATCGAACGGAAGTTGGTCGGTACTACTCGGGAGTGAGTACTCGCGCAGCTGGCGCCCGGAAACGCGTTCTTTTCACTGTACATATAATACATACTGCGTGCTTGCACGGGCATTCCCTGGTTACGGGAGAAGGATCAAGAGGCCACAGCAAGAAAGAGGCAAGAAAAGTTTGGGCTCCATTCCACGCGTTCGGGCGCAGCTGTTTCGTGCAACTTACCAGCCGGTGCTTCGGCTGGCAACGTGAGCATCGCCGTATCACGAAAGCCTCGAATTTCATTCCGAGTATATCTGGGGCGTCGGTGACTTGTCCACGTATTTATTTACACGCTTCGGGGGTGTCCCGGAATTTTATATGACGATCCATGAGGTGCGTGCAGTTCTTCCCCCTCGGTCGAGTTGCACCACCAGACACATTGGGAAAAAAGTTTAGCACTTTCTGAGAAATATACACCGAGAGAAAAATCCTGTACTTTCTGCCACGTGTTTAGTAGAAAGTACAATAATATTGTACATTTTACTATGATGTTGCAGTTTTTACAATATTATTTTCGTTTTTACAATAATATTGTAAAAACTGCAATCCTTATTTTACTTATTACAATAGTGTGCAGTAAAACCGCTATATTGTACAAATTACAATATGTATGCCACTTTTTGCTATATAATTTCGGGAAAATTAAAATCTTACGATGAAAATTTTGCTATACAAATCGTAATATTTACCATACGTTTTTTCCATGTTTCCTACGGTCGGCCAGCTGGGAACAGGTGGAAAAGGCATTGCTTTTTTTTAACTTTTTCGAATACTGTATCATATTACAATATGATGCGCTTGAAACCTAGAGAGTACACAAAAATGTTGCAAAAAGAACCTATACAGATTTGTTTTCTAAAAAAACTGGATTATGAGGAATTACAATATGATGATGCAAAAAGTACAAGAAGTATAGTATATAATGGGAGTAATGAGGAGTTTTTACAACAAATATATCTATAATTACAATATCATTTGACAATATTTACAATATGTTATTTCAAGAACTGATATATTATCTAGCAAAAAGTACAATATGTCAGAGTGATTCCCGTTTACTATACAGTATTGTAATAATTACTATATTTTTTTCTCAGAGTAGTATGGTAAACAGTACTAGAGTATCGTTAGTTTTACAGTTATGATGCAAATTTTTCAAAATTATTGCCAATTTTGTCATTTTCATTTTACACATTACAGTAATGTATATAGATACAATTTTTGTATTGTACAGATTGCAATATCTATGCTAATTTTTACTACGTACGTTCGAAAAATATGAAATTTACAGATTGCAAATAATACTATATAAAATATTTTTACCAGGCTAGTACACAGGATTTCATATCCTTGTATATTAAAATATCAAATAATTGTATATTTGACCTTTTATAATCTTTTTTTTTTTCAATTCCTACAATATGATTTCTGTAAAAAAAGAAAATATTGTACATATAAGTATATGCATTGCCAAAAATTAATCTCATTTTGTAGAATCTACAAAAGGTTTTCGTTTTTTTCCAATATTGTATGAATTGCAATATGATGCACTAGAGAGTACACAAAAATATAGCGAAAAGAACTATACAGATCTGAATCCTGGTATAATTGTATGACTTCTTATAATCTGAATTAGTAGGAATTACTGTATAATATTGCTAAGAATACAAAAAAAGTATTGTAGAGAAAACGAAATATGTATAGGAATTCTTACAACAAAATATATCTACTACTACAATATCGTTTGACAATATTAACTATATATTATGACAAAAACTGCTATGAATATCTGGCAAAAAGCACGATATTTCAGATTCATTCCACAGTACAATACAGTATTGCGATTATTATATTTTTTTCTCAGTGCACTCAGACATCCCTGACGAAAGGAACTATGAAATCCTTCTTGTGAAAGATTCAGCATTTCCTGATCAGAAATCATATTTTCTTGTTTGAACATGGAGACTTTAATTCAATGTTCATGCTGATGCTGAGCACTTTAGTAATAAAAAACAGTGGGGTCTGAGTTTGGTGAATCTGTTTCGCTCAAAAGTTGGATTTTATATTTTTTTATGCGTACTTGGATTTTAAATTTTAATTTAAAAAAATTTATCATGAAAATCTGGGATGCAGATGAGAGAAATTGTGGATGGGGAAAATACCAAAAATGTAGTTTTACTATAATATTGTGAAAACTTTCTGAAATTTACAAAATTCATCAACGTTTTCCAGGATTCTGGATTTTTATCAGAATTCATTGAATTGATGACTATTTATGTATAAAACGTTTTTTGAATTTGGATATTTTTAAGATATCATGCGGGTTCTGTAGTTTGACGTAATTTTTTAAATTTTCTAGAATATAAAAAATTTATGAACATTTACTCCAATTTCACAAATTTTTCGAATTCTTCAAAAGTGATAAAATCTTTGTTATTCTAAACTTCTTTTTTGAAATTCTTTAAATTCGGAACATACTCTAAAATATTCAGCATTTTACAAATTTCACAAAATTTGCAAAGCTTGTTAATGTTTGTTATAATTTTAGATAGATTTTTCTAGTTTCTCAGATTTCTTATTATTGAATAAAAATATTATCAAACATGTTACGAAAATACAAAATTGAACACGATCCACACAATTCGTCAACATTTCCCTAAATTGTAGACATTTTCGAATATCACATCAATAATTTCGAACATTTTTCGAGCGTTGTAACTTTACAAAATTTTTGAAATTTCAGCATAATATCAACTATTCTAAACTTTCCAAGTTTTCTTCAAAAAGTACAAATTCGTGAAAATTTTCGTCACTTTTTGAATACTTTACAAGTTTTCGAAATGACCATCAACATATATATGAAAAAAAATTACCATGCATAATCCAAAGACATTTGATGATGAACATCTATAAAATATATGAACAATTTCTGAAATACCACAAATTGTTGGGATTCTATACAATTATTGACAATCTTGGAAATTTCCCAAGTTTTTCACTTTTTAAAAATATTCCGAGATATCAATCAAAATGCAATCTGACTCTAACAATTAAAAATTTTCCAATAATTTTAATAATTTCAGCACTCCCACTGAAATTTTTTCTAAATTATTATTATTTGTAAAATTAATGAAACCTTCATCATATAATGAAAACAAAATTATGAGGCATATTTTAAAGAAATATTATCTACGATGATAAATAAAATTTAGAAAATTTATAAACGTTTTTTTGAATACAACAAATTGTTTCAACCTCATAGAACTATTGGCAATGTTAAAAATTTCCGATGTTTTGTAAATTTTAAAAATTTTATTATTTGAAACATATGTACTGATTTTAAAAATCAAAATTATGTTCTAACAAAATGCATCACAACTGAAAAAAAAAAAAAAACATCAATAACTACAAATTATCCCGATTTCAGACTTTTTTGATTTTTGAGCATTTCATGCTACAATTTAATTTTACGAAGCTCAAATAATTGGAAAATATCGAAACAGAACGTCCATTATTGACTACTTCTTCATATCAAGATCAGAAAATCATATAATACAAAAATTTCCCTTCTAGACTCAAGATAAAACATGAAATTTCCAAAATCAAAAGTACAAAACGTGACTCAACTCAACGTAGTTTTTCCATTGAAGAATAAAGTTGCAGGGATTTATACTCAGTGAAATCGTATCTACGCTTTACGATCTCTCGAAAGCGCGCTTTCGGCTTTTACGACGGCTCCTCGCTGTGACATTTACGACGAATTTCGATTGCTTGCCTTTTTTCGGATAAAAGCGATCTCTGGAAAAAGGAGATCTTGATGGGAAAAAGGATTTCACGTGCTCGAGGAATCCGGAAAAAACCCAAAGTACTAGAAAAAGTAATGCTGTATTGTTCTATCAAACTATTTTTACATAAAATCTTCGATCTTCCAGGATTCAAGCAAACATTATTCTCAACTAAATTCCCAGGTTATGACGCAAACTGAACTTCAAGAGACGAATCATAATCATGTTTCTCTCATGAACTCCTGGATTTTGGAATTTCATTCGCAGTTGACTGCGCGAGTAAAATTATCCATCGTTTTTTCCTTCAAAAGATTATTATTCAGTCCCCAAAAAAGTGAAACTCTAAGAACGAGTACATAAATTTGCATCATTGAAAAAAAAAAAAAAATGGGATGTGACCCGCTTTCTGGTCTTCCTTAAGATTCTTCTCTGTTCATATTTTATGCATTCATGAACCAAAGAAACGCTTAACTTTTTTATCGTCTGTTATTTTCCGGGATCTGTCCGATGAATCTCAATTCGCGATAATCAAGAAACGAGTCAGTTCCGAAGCGAGTTTGTTAACTAAGAACACAGGGACCGGTTTTCCACTCAGGATCCTGACGATTGCGTCACGAGCCTCTTCGCGGTTTTTACACCTCGAGCTTTTTTTGCACCCGCTTCGGCAAAACCTGACGCATTTTGCAAATGATAATGACACGTCTCTTCTCCGAGATTTGTTTGTTATAGAAATGTGCATAGCTAATTTCACAAGCGGGGGACGAATGTCGTCAAAGGTCACTCCAAGGCTGCCGAGTTTTTTTTCGCGCATTTCTCTTGAGCATAGCACAATGGATATTCCATTAAATCAATTATCAATTTTTTACAAGAAGATAATTATAATAATGTGATGATTTTCTTGGACAAATCGGGATTTCTTGATTTTTCAGGCTTTCGACTCCAGAAACATGATAAACTCGATCTTTGAAGTTTATTTCCAACAAGAAATGTATATACAATATTTAATTCAGTGAAATAATTTCTTATTGAATAAAATGACAGGATAACAATGTGTATGAAAATCACGTAGTTCCAGGGCCGGATTCACCAATAAGCCGGAAAGGCCTAAGCCTAGGGCGGCAAATTTTTGGGAGCGCCTTTCGGTGGGAGAGAAAATTTCGGAATTTAACAACACATATAGTAAAAAATAAACAATGAAAATTTTTGGGATCGGAATAAAGAAAATTAAAAAAAAAAAAACGAACAAACAATCTTTTGCGCGTGCATGAGCGTTAATTTAAGAAAGTGTCGGGAATCGATTCAGAATTGGAAAGAACATAGAGGTATTGTACTAGTATAAAAAAAAAAAACAAGAAAAGCTCAATTTGATGAAAAAAGAAGAAAAGTGAGATACAGGGACAGCAGAACGCAATTTTTCCGGATGGATTGTATATGACTCCATTTTTTGGGGGAGGGGTGTTATGATTGTATTTTGTCGAAATAAGCATGATAATTTTTTGACATTGTCACATAGAAAACTGTGAAACTTGAGAAACAGTAAAAAATCACGAAAATTCCTAATGAGTTGGACAATTTTTTTTGATCATTGAAAATTTCTTGATGGTTTTTAAATAATTTGAAATTTCAAAAAAACGCAAATTTTCGAAATTGTGAATAGCATACGAAAATTCGCAAAATTAGTACAATAATTTTTTAGTTTTTTTTTTTCTTTTTTCTAAATATTCACGATAGTGTTTTTTCGAAATTTTGAAAAAAATTTGAAATACTTGAAGAATACTGCAAAATCGGAAGGAATCTTTGTGGGCTGGACAAATTTTCATAAATTTTTGAAAATTTGAGTTGTGAGTACTACGTGAGAAATTTTGAAAATATTGAAAAATCAGAATGTATTAGAAATGATAGAAAATGCCAAAATAAACCTAAGAAAATCTAGAATTATGTACAATTTCAGAAAATGTGAAATATTTATTGAGTTCTTTTTTCTAAATATTCACGATTGTGTTTTTCCGAAATTTGAACAAAAATTTGAAATACTTCAAAAATACTAAAAAATCGGAAGGAATCTTTGTGAGCTAGAGTAATTTTCATAAACTTTTGAAAATTTGAGTAGCGAGGAGTACTACGTTAGAAATTTTAAAAATTTTGAAAAATCAGAATGTATTGAAAAAGATAGAAAATCCCAAAATAAATCTAAGAAAATCTAATATTATGTACAATTTGAGAAAATGTATATTATTTTGTAAATTCGTGTTTCTTATTATATTCCTCCAAAATATGCATGGTAATAATCTTTACATTTTCAACGAAAATTTGGAATACTTGGTGAATATTCAAAAATCATAAAAAAAACTTTACAAGTTTGGAAAATTTTATAAAATTTTGAAACTTAAACAGTAGGTTCGATGTTAGTCCAAACTTTGAAAATTTTGATAAATCGTAACACATCAAAATTCCTACAAAAAATCGAAATTTTTACGTAATTTCAGGAAACATCCATCATTTATAAATTGTGTTCATTATTATATGTATTACGACAAATTAAGCTTGCATGAAAATATTTATTTTAATTTTTTCATGCACATTACGATTGATCAATATGTACTCAAAAAGCATTCAAGAACTAAGAAAAATCTTGATGATTACGATAATTTTCATTAAATTTTGAAAATTTTATAGTCTGCATTACGTTTAGAATCATGAAATTTTTTAAAAATCGTAAAACATTTGGAATTCTAAAGATTATGAAGTGACAAACTGTGTTCCAGAAAGATCATTTTCTCGTTTACGAAGGATCAAAAATGACCTTCATTCAACGATATCAAAACACCGAATTTCAGCATTACCTCTACTCGCGATCGAATCTTCTTTATGCGTAAGAGTAAAGTTCGGTGCAAATTAATTTCAATTATAAACAAATTCTATCCATCATCCAAGATCCGTCGGGCATCGATCCATAGGTTGTTACATATTCAAATAAAAAAATAGCTGAAAAACTAATTTGTTATAAAATTCATGGATTTCCTTGATTTCCATAAAGCTACATAAAAAGAACGTTTAGACATTTGTAGAGGCGTTAAAGGGGGGGGGGGGGTGGGGCGCAGAAATATTATTAGCCCAGGGCGCATGATTTCCTAAATCCAGTCCTGTCTACAATGAAAAACTGAAAAATTCAATCAATACTTACACTTGGAAAACAAAACCATTCTGATGTGAATTCTTCAAAAACAAAGCTCAAGAGAAAAAATGTAACCAATTTTTGTTTGTCTGTGGAGGAAATTCGGTCAGAGCCAAAGGTGATTTTCTTTGTTCAGAATTCGGGCGTTTTGGTGTTATTGTTGAGAAGAGCAATTTTAACTTGGGCCGCTCATAAATCACTTTGGTGTCTTCCAAAAATAAATGTTCCCTCGGAGCTTTGGGAAGCACGCGAAATGCGCGCTGAATCAACACATCCTTTAACCGTGCTTTACGCTCCAAAGAACTGGATCAGCAAAGTGGCTTATTCTACAGAGGCATTCAAGGGGAATTGAAACAGTAGTGGGGAATACAACAAGAGCACCTCTACAAAACAAAACAACATTTTTCCGAAACTTAGCTAATCAATTCCAAAAAATATCAGTTCACAATATCGTTCCAATCGATGGGAAGAGAAATAGATAAAAATATTGGAAGCTTAAGCTTTTGATTCCAAAAAATACACCAGTCGAAAATGAAATGTGTTTTATTCATGAAGTTTTCATATAAATGATAATTCACGTGTAGGTGAATTAGTGACAATTCATGATAATTAATGATAATGATCATTCCGTACACCGTTAGTGTCAAAGGTTACACCCATTACGTGATTATTGTTGTTGCAGTAAATATTTATTCGAACATTGTGTAAGGGTTTGGAAATTATGGTTGATTGATGAGTTAATAATTGGAGAGTTCGTAATGACGCGAACGCATACATACCACTGTAGGGCTGTAATTAATTGGAAGGGAGAGCCGCTTTTGGGAGGACAAGGACGGCTGGATTCAATGAGGTTCAATGATTTTTTATCTGCCCTCGCATCCCCTGCGTACGCTGGAGCGTGTTTCATTTCCCCTTCGGCACAATGTGGAATACAGAGCAGTTGGCTCGTGCTTGTGCATATTCGCTTCGTGTATATGGAGCCCGAGCTTCCATCGATTCTACTCTAGCGCCCACAGTGACATTGATCGTAACTATACACTGTAAATAATTCATTGCAAAAATAGAAACAGAGAAAAAATATATGTACTAATTATAAGAGTATATCCCATATACCGTTGAATATTCCAAATTCAAAACATTCTTCGTACAGAGATAGAAAATTCCGATAAAAATCCAGTATACCTAAACGATGAATCGATCGATAATTCAAAAATGCGAAAAAATGAGAAATTAGGAACCAAAAAATAGAATTCCACGACTGTCAAGTTTCCAACCAAAACATGTCGGAAGAGTGGAAAATTTGAATTTAACAGTACAGAATTTCCAGAAAAATTAATTTTTAACATTCTTTCCCAAAATTGGATATGTTCTCGAATTTTTAAGATTTTCATTCATTTAATTAAGTACCTTTATAATTTTTGACAGAAGTGACGTCAATATTTAAAGACGTAATATAAATTTTATTTTACAGAAAAACATGTATGTTGCATTGATGTTTCAACGACTAAAATTCCTGAAAAAAAAGGAAAACTAACTAGAAAATGATGACATCTTACGATTATCAAACTTACAAACTAAAAATATCAAAATACTCAGAAATCCGAACTTGATAGTCCAAAACTCCAAAAAAAGTTCCAAAACATCTAACTCAGCAATAATTTCAAAAACTCCTTCTGATTATTTTTCTTCGTACACCCCTGCAGAATAAACAAGCGCTAAAATCAAGAATAATTTTACGTTTAGCACGTGAAACATTGCATATACGACTCGGAAATTTTCGCGGTAAAAAAATAATGTGCAGCGGACAATGTTGGCGTTTCTTTTGTAAAGGAGAACAAAGACAATGGACATTCCCCAGCGTCATATCGTCGCAGACAATGACACTTGCGTATACATGACACTATCAGAATTCGTCAGTCCGCTTTTATTTAAAGATACTACGAAGCGCGATACGCGAGTAGTCCAATTATTTACGAATGTAAATCGGGCCCGAGTTTTCGAGGCACTGCCCTTTCAAGGTCACTTATCAAACTATTATAGTTGGCGAACCGTTAAGTTTTTTTTTTTTTTTTCTGAATTTACTTACATAGTCTTTATCTTATTTTTATACTTATTTTGGCACCCATTGTTTCTACTACTTGTGCCAGGGGCGTAGGCAGAACAAGTTTTCAAGAGAGGTTTTTCTGAAAAATGTTTTTCATGCAGATAAAAGGTACATCATAATATTATATTATTTTCGTATGGTATATTATTCATCCAATTTTTAAGTATTTTTATATATTTCTAATATTTCTATGGATCGCTCAATGGATGTCTAGAAATTGATGCTATAGTATTGAAGTTTCAATGATTTCGAGAGTTTGAATTGATTTTTCAGGCGAGAGTTTCTTTTATGAAGATTTTCAATACTTTTATTCCATATTTCTTAAGTATTTCTACTATTAAAAGCAAGTTTAATTGTATAAATTGTATGAATTGAATTGTATGTATTTTTTTTTTGTTTTCTATATGAATTTATAGAATAATTTCTAAAGTTAGGTACAATTATGGTATTTTATTAATAAACATGCTCCAGGACGGAAAAATTTATAAATTTCTGAGAAAATTATATCTACGTAATTTTTATGCATTGAAAAATGTCTAGTTAACTAGTAAGCTAGTGAACTGGTAAACTGGTAAGCTAGTAAACAAGCTAGTAAAGGAGTAAACCAACAAACTACTGAAATCGAAAAAAAGTAAAATTGTAAACAAGTGGAAAAGTTGAATAGTAAACTAGTAAACTTGTCAAATTTATAATAGTAAACTGGTAAACTAGTAAACTTGTGAGCTAGTTAATTAACATCTAGTAAGCTAGTAACCTGGTAATTAAGTAAACTAGTAGACTCATTAACAATTATATTAGTAAACTGGTAAGCAAGTAAACTAGTAAACGCGTAAACTGGTAAGCTAGTAGACTAAGAATCTAGTTAACTAGTAAATTAGTCAACTACTAAACTAGTAAAGTACTGAAATTAAAAAAGAGTAAACAAGTGAAAAAGTTAAATAGTACACCAGCAAACTCCTTAACAAGTAAATTAGTTAATTACTAAACTAGTAAACTTGTCAAATTTGCAAGAGTAAACTAGTAATCTAGTAAACTAGTTAGCTAGTTAAATTAAAATCCAGTAAGCTAGTAACCTAGTAACCTAGTAAATTAGTAAACTCGTTAACAAGTAAATTAGTACACTAGTAATAAAGTAAACTAGTAAGCTTGTAAACTGGTAAGCTAGTAAACTAATAAACTAGGTAACTAGTAAACTAGTGAGCTAGTCAACTACTAAACTAGTAAAGTACTGAAATTGAAAAATTGTAAACAAGTGCAAAAGTTAAATGGTAAACTAGCAATCTCGTAAACAAGTAAATTAGTTTATTAGTAAACTGGTAAACTTGTAAACTAGTAAGCTAGTTACGTCAAAATCTAGTAAGCTAGTAACCTACTTATCTAGTAAACTAGTAAACTCGTTAACAAGAAAATTAGTAAACTAGTAAGCTTGTAAACTGGTAAGCTAGTAAACTAATAATTTTGTTAACTAGTAAATTAGTGAGCTAGTAAACTAGGAAAATAGTAAGCTTGTAAAGTAGTAAACTAGTAAACAAGTAAGCTAGTTAACTTATTTTTCATTTTTTTCTAGTATAATATACAAAACCCTGGAGGATTCCTAAGTATTTTTATTGACTACTTACATTTTTGTAGTGTTACAGAGATTTGAAAAATTAAATGCTTTCAAATGCGAATTTCGATATGTTCTCAGTAATTTCAAGAATCAATGATCAAATCACATTCATATAGATTTATACGTTTTATTTCGTTATTCTCTTTTCGTATTTTTGAAATATTTGAAGTTTGATAGATTTATAATATATTTAGAATGTGATGCTCTAGAATCCCAAAATTTATAGATCTCAGAAGCATTTGTCAAGATTTTTCACAAAACAGATTTTTTCATAGAATTCAATGGATTTTATCATTCTTTTAGAGTATGTATGATTCGTAAGATTTTTTATACTTTGATATAGATTTTCTCATATTTCTACAATTTGATTATCTAAGCTTGAAAGTCTGGTAAATTTTTGGCATTCGTCACATATGCCTTTTTTGTTACATATTTTTATTGTTTATCGATGTAACTTTTTTCATTTTTACAAGTCACTTAAAAATCCAAAAAAAGTTACACTTTTTTTGGACTTAAATCACACCAATTTTGTAGAAGGAAGTCTGACCAGACTTCAAGACTGACATCGAACTTCTCCCAGAGTGATTCATCAAACTTTTGGAGTTAATTTTCACTCTACAAGAGTTCATCCCAACTATCCACTCAAGTGTCAATATTTTGACACCAAGTATAGTGAAAATCAATTTTAAAGATTTAATACAGTGCGTTCAAATTTTTAAACCTTCAAATCATCAGATCTTGCGATTATTTCAATGTCGTCACGTTTCGTTTTCGATCGAGAAAAAAAAAGGGAAAAGGTAACTTCCATTGTGGAAGTCGCGCGAGGATAACGAGCGCGGTTATAGGTGAACCTGGCATTAACATGTCAAGATGCCCCCCCCCCCCCCCCCCACTCGCGCCTCGTTGAAAAGCTCGTTGTTGGGATCGTCGCGTGCAAGTGCACAATAAAACGCGATCGCACCGCGTGCCGTGTCCTACACGCGTGTTCACGAGCAGGTTGATTTCGCGACTGGCTTGGACCCATCAAGGTCCTCGACCTAGTGAGTCATGCTTGCAATTATTATTGCGCTCGTCACGGAGCTCACTTGCGATTCCACTCATTCCTCGCTTACAATCTCTACTCGACCCAGCGATACTGATGCCCATTTCGTTCCTTCTTTCGCTCTTTCGAATCATTTCAAAAGGACACACACTACACTCGAAGCTTGCAATCTGTAGGGATGAGCGATATTCAGGGTCGTCGGGAGACATTTCAGGGAGTGATGAAAAGTCGAGGGAAAAAAATTTTGGGAAATTCATCGGAAGAGATAAGAAAAAATCAAATACGTTCACTTCTGAAAATACACAAGTATAATAATGATTATTATTTTTCATTTTTCACTGGCAATCTTTCCTCTAATGAAACAAATAATCCTCTGCCAGTCGAATTTTTGAAATATTCTGTTTATTTCTCTCAACGTTTCATACGTATCTTCAGAGTATTATATTTCTTCTCAAGTTTTAAATCATCGAAATACATATTTTTATCGTACGAAGTCTAAACGTCGTTGAGTACTTTTTTACTTTGTTCTTGCAAGTTTGATAAATTATCAAGACAGAAAATTAAAATGAAAATCGGGAATTCGAAGGAAATCATCAGATATAGTAGAAGAAAATGACGATGTTGTAAATATCGATATATTTTTCTGTGATTAATGATAAAATTAATTGGTATCTCATCTTGAATTCAGCAGTTATTATAAACGTTAAACAGGTGACATTGTGTGTTTATCATTGAAATTCTCGAATCTAGTATCTACAAATCTACAAATTCTACAAATCTACAAATAAAAATGTACAAATAAAAAATCTACAAACCTACAAAAAAATCTACAAATTTGACAAGTTTGCTAGTTTACTAATTGACTAATTTACTTGTTAACGAGTTTGCTAGTTTACAATTAAACATTTTCACTAGTTTACTATTTTTCAATTTCAGTACTTTACTAGTTTAGTAGTTGACTAGCTCACTAGCTTACTAGTTAGCTAGCTTATTAGTTTACTAGCTTACCAGTTTACAAGTTTACTCCTTTACTTGCTTACTAGTTTAATAATTTACTTGTTAACGAGTTTAGTAATTTACAAGATTACTAGCTTACTAGCTTTTTATTTAACCAGCTCACTAGTTTACTACTTTACCAGTTTACTATTCCAAATTTGTCAAGTTTACTAGTTTACTAATTAACTAATTTACTTGTTCACGCGTCTGCTGGTTTACTATTTTACTTTCTCACGTGTTTACTATTCTACTATTTTTCAATTTCAGTAGTTTACTAGCTTACTAGTTTGATAGTTTACTCTTTTTATAGCTTGTTCACTAGCTTACCAGTTTACTAGTTTACGAGCTTATTAGTTTACTAGAAATTTTTTAATACATAAAAATTATGTACGCGTAGATATAATTCGCTTAGAAATTTATAAATGTTTCTGTCCTGAAGCATATTTATTAATATAATACTGTTATTACATATAATTTCAAAAGTTCTACGAAAAATTAATATCGAAAACAAAAAAAATACATACAATACAATTTATACAATTTATCCAATTAAACTCACTTTCAATAGTAGAAATACCTTAGAAACATGGAATAAAAGTATCGAAAATCTTCAAAAAAGAAACTGTCGCCTGAAAAATCAATTCAAACTCTCAGAATCATTGAAAGTTTCACTACTATAGCATCAATTTCTAAACATCCATTGAGCGATCCATAGAAATATTAGAAATATATGAAAATACTTAAAAATTGGATGAATAATATACCATACGAAAATAATATAATATTATGATGTACCTTTTATCTGCGTGAAAAATATTTTTCAGAAAAACCTCTCCCGAACATTTTTTCTGCCTACGCCCCTGACAATCACGAAACTGTACAGGAAACGATTTACAAATATACCACCGAAAAATTACTATTATTCTTCCCACCGTGCAGCTTTCTATGACACAAATTACATCGGCTGATAAAAACCTGTAATTTCGAATCATCCGATCGCCAGACGTTTCTTTCTTTCCGTCAGAACGCGAATTAATCCGGGTACATAAACTCGGGATGCGCGTGAACGTTCAATTTGGCGTAATATCGGCGAGCACGATCCGACAATCAGGCGCAGTCACGAATTCATTCCCCCTGGATCTCGACCCCCCCCCCCCCGGGGGGGGGGTATCTTCTCTTACAATAATAATTCGCGGCCTTGGCGGCGCAACTCAATTTACTTTGCGAACACGTCCGCCCCCGAATACGGAGCGACGCGGTTCCTTTTTTCATTCGGCAGGAACGCCGATTTCATGTTTACAAATGTCACGTTTATTCGGGACCCTCTACTCTCGCGAAAGTTTTTCACCGAGGGATTTTTGATCTCCAGGAACTTGGCGGGAAATTGAGCTATGCAAAGGAAAAGTTTTTGGGAACTAGTGAAGAATGCGCGATGACGATGGTGTTGTAAGTGAAAAAAACATCATAAGATTGTAAGAGTATACTCTTTTAATTTCTTAGAGTGAATTTTCACTCTTTAAAGAGATAGAATACTGCCAATCGAATACGGAGTGGAAATTCACTCTCATAGAGTGAACATCACTTTTAGGGAAGTATTGATTTTCACTTTGAAATTTAAGTCAGATACCTCTCTCGAAAATTAGTTGATTTGGATTCTAAGGAGAGCGAAGTTTTACTACTTTCGAGTGAATTTTCACTCTTTAATGAGATAGAATACTGCCATTCAAATATGGAGTGGAAATTCACTCTCATGGAGTGTAAATTTTTTTTTGGAAAAGTATTGAATTTCACTTTTAAATTTAGGTCCAATTCCTCTCTCAAAAATTAGTTAATTTGAAGACTAAGGAGAGTGAACTATCACTGCTTTCGAGTGAATTTTCACTATAAAAATATAGAGTGAAAATCCAATCTAAGAAACTGACAATTAGAGTAAATTTTTACTCTACATCGAGTCATACTAATACCATTTAAATACGGAGTGAAAATTCGCTTTAAAAAAATGATTATTTACTCTTCGAAGAGTTAAATTTCACTCTTAAATCACAGTCATATTCCTCTCTCACAAATGAGTAGATTAGCACTCTAAGAGGAGTGAGAGTTTACTTCTGTCGAGTTACTTTTCACTCTCAAACATGGGAAAATCACTTCAAGTTTGATTGACGGTATTTCAACTCTATATGAAGTTAAAATTCACTCTAAGAAACTAACAATTAGAGTGAATTTCTACTCTACATCGAATCATAAAACTACCACTCAAACAGGGAGTAGAAATTCACTCAGTAACGATTCACAGAGAGCGAATCGTTACTGTTGAAGAATTTGAATTTTGCTCTGAAATTCTAGCCGGATTTTCCACTCAAACATGAGTGAACTTTCAATCTGAGGAAAATATGATTTCACTACTTTGGAGTGACTTTTCACTCTAAAAAGGTAAAAAATCACTCGAGTGACAGTGTTTTGACTTAATGCAAAGAGAAAATTCACTCTAAAAAACTTACAAGTAGAGTAAATTTTTACTCTACATCGAGTCATAACACTACCACTCAAACAAGGCGTGGATATTCACTCCAAAAGAGTGAATCGTCACTCTCAGAGAAGTAGGATTTCACTCTTAAAATCTTTTCAGATTCCTCTTAAAAATAAGTTGATTTGATTCTTATTAAAGTGTAATTTATAATAATTTCCAGTGCCTTTACACTATCGTCAAGTGAAAATTCACTCCAAGTTTTAGTTGCTGAATTTTGACTCGATGCAGAGTGAAAATTCACTTTCAGCTAATTCAGAGATTATCAGTAAATAAAGAAATTCATTTTTCCGATCTCTTTTTGAGTATCCAAAGTATGTTTCTAAAATATAATATGTACATAAAATTGAGATACCTAGTCTCGAAAAATATTTGAAAAAATAGTTGTTTTTAATAGTCATCTAAAGTTTCCATCGGTCTTTTTTCGGGAAATTTTAACTTTAAGTAGAATCTCGTTTTTGGACATATGAGTCTCTCATTTAAGTCCTTTAAGAGATGCTACTAACGAGTGAGGAAATTTTTTTTGCTAAACGATGCTATCAACTATCTGCCAAAGAGTAACTAGTCTTTCAGAGACTTAAATCTCCAAATGGAATATTTTTCCTTACTTTCATAAAATAAAGTCGGAGAAATGGAGCATACTTATATAATTTTTTAAAGCATAGAAACTTAGAAACAATTTGGATATCTTTTTTGTGAAATACATGTTATCGTTCATTTTGACAAAATATGTAATTTCTGTTAACACTTGAAAAAAATTAAATTTTGTTCGAATTCAAGTGAGTTAACTAGCTGCAAAATTTGAATTTCCAAATTGTTTATGGAATAATGAGAGTTATTATACATAATCATAATAAATTGTTCGAAACAAAGTAGTTAATTTGTAGAATTGCAATTGGACTGATTATTCACTGATGATTTTTACATTTCTGTGATCTCCTGGACAGAGATTTTTCAGAGACTTTTAAATAAGCACTATTTCAAAATAACCCTTAATTTGCAGTTACACTTTAAAAATTTAATGAAATATAAAAACTATCGAATATCTCAAACTCGCTTATTGAATGCTAATTTTTTATACCAGAGTTTTCAGCTACATATTTTCTAACTGTACAACTACCTAATCAATGAAACGATATAAGATTCTTAGAAAAAACTTTGCACCTCTAATCACACAAGAAATTCTAGCGACTGTATTTATAATAATAATTAAGAAAAAAGAAACTTGGAGGGTTCAAGGAACATTCCTTCAAAAAGACCTCGGAATTCCATGTCGGGACCGAAACACCAGCTGTTACGATTTCGACGAACATAATCACATATAAATTACACACTTTTCCTCCACGAGAACGAGTCATTTTTTCAGCCAAGCCGAACCTTCCTTTCCCGTGTTCTTTCAAGACCACACGCGATATTTATCCTCGACATTCGAGAGTTCGCGAGGATTTTTCATGAATCCTCAAACTTGGGAAAGAATTTCAACACAAAAAATCTTGCTCATTGTTTTGCCTGCTCTGTATTTTGATAAAAAACAAGCGGAATCTGAATTTCCAAGTTCGAAATCCAGTGTTGGAAAATATACGTCAAAGATACACTTTTTCTTGCAAAATTGTGAATTTTTTTAAACTATATCGAGGTTTCTCTAATTAAATTTTATACACTCAAGTCAGGCGCGTAGGCAGAGGGGGGTTTTGGGGGTTCAAACCCCTCCCGAAATTCTCATAAAATTAATGAATATTTCATGTGATTTGATGTAGAGTGAAAATTCATTCTCACTGTTGGTTTTATAGAGTGGATTTTTACTTGGCATAGAGTCAAATTTCAAAATGCTGCTATTCAAACTTGGAGTGAATTTCACTTTCTGAGAGTGAAAAGTCATTCGAAGGTATTAAATTTTTACTCTTATTAGAATGAAATTTTTACTCTGATTAGAATTTTTATATTTATTTGGGCACCTATTGTTTCTACTGCTTGAGTCAGGGGCGTAGGCAGAAAAAATGTTCGCGAGTGGCTTTTCTGAAAAATATTTTTCGCAAAGATAAAAAGTATATCATAAGCTTATATCATTTTCGTATGGTATATTATTCATCAAATTTTGCAGTATTTTTATATATTTCTGATATTTCTATGGATCGCTCAATGGATGCTTAGAAATGGATGCTATACGGTGTTAAAACTTTTAATGATTTTGAGAGTTTGAATTGATTTTTCAGGCGACAGTTTCTTTTATGAAGATTTTCAATACTTTTATTCCATGTTTCTAAGGTATTTCTACTATTGAAAGTGAGTTTAATTGTATAAATTGAATTGTACGTATTTTTTTTTGTTTTCTACATTAATTTATAGAAGAATTTCTAAAATTATAAATAATTAAAGTATTATATTAATAAATGTGCTCCAGGACAGAAAGATTTAGAAATTTCTATAGAAAATTACATCTACATGTACCGTATTAAAAGATTTCTAGTAAACTAGTGAGCTAGTAAATTAGTAAACTGGTAAGCTAGTAAAAAAGCTAGTAAAGAGTAAACTAGTAAACTAGTAAGCTAGTCAACTACTGAACCAGTAAACTACTTAAATTAAAAAATTGTAAAATAGTAAACAAGTGCAAAAGTTGAATAAAAAACTAGCCTAATCCTTAACAAGTAAATTAGTTAATTAGTAAACTAGTAAACTTTTCAAATTTGTAATAGTATACTAGTGAGCTACTTGAATTAAAATCTAGTAAGCTAGTACCCTAGTAATCTAGTAAATTAGTAAACTAGTAAGCAAGTAAACCAGTAAGCTTGTAAACTGGTAAGCTAGTAAACTAATAAGCTAGTCAACTACTCAACTAGTAAAGTACTGTAATTGAAAAATATTAAACGAGTAAAAAACTAAAATAGTAAACTGTCAATCTCGTAAACAAGTACATTAGTTAATTAGTACACTGGTATATTAGTAAACCAGTAATCTAGCTCAATTGAAATCTAGTAAGCTAGTAACCTAGTAATTTAGTAAACTAGTCAACTCGTTAACAAGAAAATTAGTAAACTAGTAAGCAAGTAAACTAGTAAACTTGTAAACTGGTGAGCTGGCAAACTAATTAGCTAGTTAACTAGTAAACTAGTGAGCTAGTCAACTACTAAACTAGTAAAGTACTAAAATTGAAAAATAGTAAACGAGTGAAAAACTAAAATAGTAAACTATCAATCTCGTAAACAAGTACATTAGTTAATTAGTACACTGGTATATTATTAAACCAGTAATCTAGTTCGATTGAAATCTAGTAAGCTAGTAACCTAGTAATTTAGTAAACTAGTCAACTCGTTAACAAGAAAATTAGTAAACTAGTAAGCAAGTAAACTAGTAAACTTGTAACTGGTGAGCTGGCAAACTAATTAGCTAGTTAACTAGTAAACTAGTGAGCTAGTCAACTACTAAACTAGTAAAGTACTAAAATTGAAAAATAGTAAACAAGTGAAAAAATAGAATAGTAAACTAGCAAACTCGTTAACAAGTATATTAGTTAATTAGTAAACTGGTAAATTTGTAAACTAGTAAGATAGTTCAATTTGAATCCAGTAAGCTATTAACCTAGTAATCTAGTAAACAAGTCAACTAGTTAACAAGAAAATTAGTAAACTAGTGAGCAAGTAAACTTGGAAGTCAGTAAACTAATAAGCTAGTTAAATAGTTAACTAATGAGTTGGTAAACTAGAAAAATAGTAAACTAGTAAACAATTAAGCTAGTTAACATATTTTTCACCTTGTTCTAGTATTATATACAAACTCCGGAGAATTTCTAAGTATTTTCATAGATTACTTATATTTTTGTAGATTGTTACAGAGATTTGAAAAATTTGATGCTTTCAAATACGAATTTCAATATATTCTCAGTAATTTCGAGAATTAATGATCGAAGCACTTTCATATAGGTTTTTCAACTTTTTCATGTTTCGTTTCGCCCTTCTCTTTTTGTTTTTTTTTTTAAATATTAGTAAAAACTCATCTACTTTTTTATAGAGGAATCTATCCAGATGTTGGTATTTTATTCAATTTCATATGATTTCATATCCCAATTTATTTCATTGTTTTTAGTTTACTTGAATTGAATTCAATTTTACCGTTTTAAATTTAAAAACCACGATTTCAAAAGATACCCTACCAGTTTTCACGCAATATCTGGAATCCCTTCGAAAAGAAACTCCCACAATAAGGGCCTCAACAATTGGGGGTAGAAAGGCCTCCGAAAAAGCCTAATAAACTGTAATGAACTGCTAGCTCCACGCGCCTGCAAAGTCGAGGAGAAAAGGAAAACGAGGAAAAAGAAGACGAGCGTGTATGTAATATATAGGAAGGTCCAAATAAGGGCCAAGCTGAGCCGGTGCAGGCTGCACAAAGAGAAGAAAGGGGGTCGCTGTGGGCCCCAAGTCGTGGGCCCGATCGTTTCCAGGAGAAGGGGAGAACTCCTCCAGGCAAACCGGCTCGACAGGTTAGGTTCCTATTTACCTGCCTACGTTGGGACTCACATTGTGCACATGTGGAACTCAGACCAAGCATCAGCTATACAGAAACGAGACCGTGGGTCTTTGCTCTTCTTGGGGCAGGTTCAGAGACCATTTCGGGAAATCTGAAATTCACGGTCTCAGCTGACGACCGTAAAGTATCAGCTAAATTTGAACTCCGATGCTGGGGTTCTGCTCGAGGAGAATTCACTTCGTCTTCTTTTTGAAATGGAGAAAATCTGCTTTTCTCTTGAAAAAGAAACATCCGTCACACAGAATCTTTGAACTGTTTATAATTGTTTTTTCAATCCAATCAAGAATCTACTGTATTTAAAGTCTAACCATCAAAAGTTCATCCTTCCCATTACAAAATCATAATTACTTCTCCAGTTTTATCATTTTTATTATTCAACAAGTTTTTATGTTGATTTATGTACATAATTATTTTTGGAGCAGTATTGGTTCAAATGGTACTAATTGAGATTGAAATAATTATGATATTTTCTACCTCGCCCTCTGGTTTATGATAAAAAAAAAGTGGTGACCAATCTCATCTCGTCTGGCGTGTTCGTTCAACCTTAAAATGAACTGAAAAGCGATTCAGGTTTTTTGCAGTATTCTCTGTAAACTTTGTCGACTCGGTAATGAACAAGTATGCCTTGTAATTGTTTGCGAGGAACGCGATGACGCAATAGAGTCAAGTCTTGGCGACGGAATAGGATGCTGGCGAGATGTACAAGGTCGTCTGATTGCAGCGAGTAGGTATTGCCCTCGACTTTATGGCTCGAGCACGAAACGGGATCATTTTCAAGATTGTTGACAAAATAAGGTAATTGCTCGGGTACCGGAAATTGTAAAGGGGAGCATCGGAAAAAGGATGATTGGGGATCAGGTCGTTTGACCTCATAATAATTTCTTTTGTTATTTTACTTTTTCATTACGTCTTCTTTTGGAAGATGAAAACTTTGGTTTCGAAGAAAACTTGCAAAAAAATGAAATGAGGCGAATTAAGATCTGGGATTAAGTTTTGACAACAGCAAACGATCCCATCCCGAAATTCGAACGAAATTGATGCTTATTTTATGAAAAAATTAAATAAATATAGAAAAAAAAGTAATGCATCACAATTGAGTGATTTGTACTAAATTGAATGAAAATATAAAAAATGTACGTGGAATCTGGAGGACATTATAAAAGGTTTCATGTAAGCTCTCAAAGTTGAGCAAAATTTAGAATCTGAAATTCTTATACGCGAAAATTACAATAATTTTGGCTTCAAAAGAATTTTTTCTTCAATGTACATAATCGTAATCAAAAATGTTTGGCTAGGATATTGTAATAGAAAAAATTGACGAAAATTGTTTAAACTTAATATATTATGGAGAAAAACAAAAATCTATGAAAAATCTAGTGAATTCTATGAATCTATGAATGGAAATCAATAGATGTAATATTTGAAATCTTTTGAATCATAAAAACCTTAATGGAACACTTAGAGTAATAGAACTCTGTATAAGAGCTGTTTTCTAAGGAATCTAAAGTTTATAATAAAAAACCTAAAATTACAAAAAATACGTATGACTTATAAAATTTGGAATTCAAGAACATTAAATACTAAAAAATGTATTGTATAGCGATCTGTATAAATGCTACAAATCTATAAAAATACGAGAAAACACTACAAAATCTTATAAATACTGAAAAAGTACGAAATTGCAAGAAACCTATGATACACAAAAAAATTTATGTTCATCGATGTAATTTCCCTAGAAACCTATAAAATTACTGAGTATCGATCATTATATTTATAAATTCTAGTAATATATCGAGCAATCTAAAAAAATACTGAAGAAATCGAAAAAAAACTACTCAAAAATGCTTCGAAATTTCATACAAGAGGGGTTATTACGACAAAATATATCCATAATTACAATATCATTCGACAATATTTACAATACGTTATTTCAAAAATTGATATATTATCTAGCAAAAAGTACAATATGTCAGAGTGATTCCCGTTTACTATACAGTATTGTAATAATTACTATATTTTTTTCTCAGTGATTTGGTCGATATGATGAATTTTTCTATTCTAATGGACTCATCAAAATATAGTATTTTCTTTGATTTCTTTAAGCTCACTTTATTTTCAGTATCTTATTTGGTTTTCAAGAAAACAGTATCTTCATATAGATATAAATTGTATTTAGAAAAAATTTCAAAGTTTTTCATTTATCTTTTCAATTTTTTCATGTAAGAAACAATTTTTTTATTTTTATTGATTCAAATTTAAGTTCAAATTCCAAGTTTTCCTTCAATTTTCATAGATTTCTATATTTTTAATGATAAATTTATAGATTCGGAAAAGGCAATATTCTAGAATTAAAGGTTTTGTGTTACATTTTTTATATTTTCATAGATTGTTTGACAAACATTATCCCAATATCTGTAGATGGTGACATAATAATTATTAATAAACTCTGTTAAAACAAAACAAATTGTGAAGTTTATGTAATTCTCAGCAAACTGAAATAATTGTAAAAATGTATATATTTTCGTATATTGAGAAGAAAGTATAGTAATTATTACACTACTGTAAAGTGAATGGGAATCACTGACATATTGTACTTTAGGCTAGATAATGTATCAATTTTTGAAATAACATATTGCCAATATTGTCAAATGATATTGTAATTATGGCAATAATTTGTAGTAATAACTCCTTTACATCTTCGGTTTTCCACTATACTTCTTATATTTTTTGCAATATCATATTGCGATTCCTATTAATCCATATTTTCGGAAATCCCATACAGATTTTTCAGTAAACAGATCTGTATGGGTTCTTTTTGCAACATTTTTGTGTACTTTCTAGATTGCAAGTGCATCATATTGTAATATGATACAGTATTCGAAAAATATGTAGCAAAAAGTGGCATACGTATTGTAATTCGTACAATGTACCGGTCTTACGATACACAATTGTAATGAGTAAAATAAACATCGCAGTTTTTACAATACATGTGGCAGAAAGTACTAAATATCTCAGTTTTTACAAGAATATTGTGAAAACTAAAAATTGTACTTTTTACAATATGTATGGCAGACAGTACAAGATTTTTTTCTCAGTGTGTCTCAGCGTACGCACATCAGGTCCATCGACACTCGTAAAATCGATACGAAATCGCTCATCTCCCCGGAAAAAAGTCGCGATTTTCGTCGATAAATCACGTCTCGAAACCCATCCTATAAATCCTCGGATCCAAGGATCGCGCGGAGTGAAAGTCAAATTTCTTAGCGCGATGGATCTCGAAATGAAGTGGCGAGCCGAGATCGTCCGTGAAAAGCGAGGCGGGTGAAATCGGCGCTGCGAGTGCAGCATGTATGCACTTACAACGCATCGGTCTGATAGACGATACGGTGCCGGGGAACGGAGACGCGATTGTTCCAGGTAACAATGAAGCCGAGGGAAAATTATGCAAGTTTATGGCGCCGTTTCCGCGTAGCGCTCGTAACTCTCCATCAGCCGCGTTATTCGCCGACGCCGCAGTCACGGCCGCGTGTTCCAATGGCCCCGACCAAGCGGCGGACCCACCGGCGGAATGAGCATTTCGCATTATCGTGCAAATGGGTCAGCTGCGAATCCTATGCTAATTTTAATGTACGACAACCAGCGCTCAACGACGCCCGAGACACCTCGTGATTTTTCTCCCGACGAACGGGTTTATAACCACTAACTTCGAAAGTTATTCGGTTATTGAGATTAATTGATTGAATGGTTCATGAAATCGCTATAATAATGTAAGATGTTTGAATAATTACGAAGTTCTTTACATTATTCATTAGTCTTTTCTATGGGAAATCGCATAATTTAGACACTGAAAGAAATTCTAGAGAAATTGCTGAAATAAAAATCTTTTTAGAATTCTCAAATTATACAGATTATAAGAGAAAATATTCACTTATTCAGATAATTTACTCTGTAGTTGATAGAATCATTGTGATACATCTGAAGTTACATATTTACATTATATATATTAGGATTATTTTGTTCCTTTACAATTTCAAAGACTTTGATATTCATGTCATTTCTTCTGGAAGCCAAATGATTTATACATCTTGTCTAAATTACTTCAATGAAATTCTGAAAGAATGGTCAAAATTATGATTCTTCAAGAATTCTGAAGTTTTTTGTATACAATGTAGAAGTTTTTTAGTTTTTTAGATCATTTTTTGTATGGTTCATGAGATCATTACAAAAACGTATGCTATTTAAATAATTCTGAAGTTATTCACATTATGCACTATATATTGATTTATTTTGCAGGTATGTTATATATTGTTAATGCACTTGAAATCTGAGAAATTCGTTTCCAAATTGTTACGGCTTTAATGATAATGTCTTTTCTATGAGAAATCGCATAATTAAGACACTGAAAGAGATTCTAGAAAAATTGCTGAAATAAAAATCTTTTTAGAATTCTCAAATTATACAGATTATAAGAGAAAATATTCACTTATTCAGATAATTTACTCTGTAGTTGATAGAATCATTGTGATACATCTGAAGTTACATATTTACATTATATATATTAGGATTCTTTAGATATTTTGTTCCTTTACAATTTCAAAGACTTTGATATTCATGTCTTTTCTTTTGGAAGCCAAATGATTGACACACCTTGTCTAAATTACTTCAATGAAATTCTGAAAGAATGATCGAAATTATGATTCTTCAAGAATTTTGAAGTTTTTTGGATACAATGTAGAAGTTTTTTAGTTTTTTAGATAATTTTTTGTATGGTTCATGAGATCATTACAAAAATGTATGCTATTTAAATAATTTTGAAGTTATTTACATTACCCATTATATTGAGATTATTTTTAGGGATTTATGTACACTGTACGTTTATAATGCATTCAAAATCTACAAATCTACAAAATCTACAAACACATTGTATTTAGCAGTCATTATTTGTTTGACTGAAACATCATTCTTGAGAGTCTAATACAATATGTTTGCCCATACAAACATTTATTTGAGTGAACAAAATTTTCATGAAAATTCAAATTCTGAAGCACGAATTCTTATAAATCGATTTTAATGATAGCTATCCATAAAAATCCCAGAAATCTTTAAACATATGTATTAAAAAATTCCATAACACCTTTTATGTATTTTATAAAAAAAAAAAAATCCAGGTTTATATGACTGTCTAAAAAATCTATGGAATTACTAGGAATCTTTCAAATTCAAAATTTTAGAAAACATTATAGAAATCTGAAAAAATACCAGCAAATTCTATAAATTGTATACTCATAAACATATGCTCTCCCACATCAAACCAGAAATTCATCAACAATTTCGCATCACCGCAGAAATAACTTGCCTGATTTTTCCCAAGACGAATTGACGTTAGGATTGGAAAGTTGACGAGTGCGGAAAATGTCGAATATTTTCGTTCTGAAGATCGCGGTGTAACTGGTTGTGATTTATCTCGTTCAGTGTCAATGATAATAAGGAAATAAGTGTCCATCACAACAGAGACATTTTGCTTCGTCACGGTAGATCAGTGACGACCCTCCGCTGCCCCGGCGATGGGCCGTGACGGGCGGATCTATCTTTTTTTTTTCCCCTCGAGCCAAACTGTTATTCCATTTCGACAACAATCGTGCGGGTCAGAAAATTTGTCTCAAATTGTAGATTACGAAAAATCATGAATCATCCCATGAAATTTAAAATCTGGGTGTTCAGTCATTAATCTCGAGTCCGAAAAAGTGAAGATGAATCAAAAAGGGACCGTTTTTTTAGGACCTTTTCTATTGAGTCGGAATTGGCTAAACAGTATGTAAATAACAGCATGAATTTGTATACATTGTGTTTTCTAACTAGTGCAGAAATGAATTTATTAAGAGGAATTTTACAACCACAATGAACCCTGTTATGCACCTGCTGAGAGGTATGACATTTTGACCAATGGTGTGAAGATTTTGTCAAAAATCGTAGATAACGAAAAACCATGAATCACTCCATGGAATCTGAAATCTGTGGGTTAAGTCATCAATCTCGTACCTGAAGAGTGTAAAATCGAAAAGGGACTTTCTTTTGAGGCGCTTTCAACAGTGTGAAATTTGCCTGAAACAATATGTAAAATAACTGTTCAAGTTTGGGAACAATGTATTTCCAACAAAACTTGAAAGAACCCTGTTTTCCACCTGTGGCAATGTATTTTCCCATTGGAGGAAAATGGTTTTTCGTTCAAGGACAGGGCGTAAAATTTGTGATTTCTCGAAAGTCGTGTGCTCTTTACCGAGCAAATGAGGGAATGGCGTGATTGAACATTGAGCGAGATGGGAAAGCGAGGCGATGGTAAAAGGTCAGGTACACGGATGAAGAAGCGAGTGGAATCAATCAGACTTGATACATTTTCCCGTTAGTTCTCGCTTCGGAGGATGATTTTCTTGCTCGGGGCTCATTATTTTGGATTTTCAGTTCGAACTACAAATCGTAGAGAAATTTTAACGACTTTGATTTGAAATATAAGTACAGATATTTCGGATGATTAGATGGAAGCAAGATCGTATTCCAAGGAAAAGTCTTACACTTTTTTTCAGTTGCATAAGTATTTTGATTATTGGACTTCTCATATGGTTGTTTTTTATTTGGGTAAGGATTCGTCATTTCGACAAGATAGAAAACTTCATAAAAATCCTGCTTGTATTTTCTAAGAAATCTACATTGATCTGAAGAAAACTTTTTCTTTTACATGAAAAAATGTATCATGAATCAATAGTCAATCATGTACTTTGTAACACCACTTTTAAGTATTTTTACTGAAAAGCATTATTGTAAAATACAGCTCGATCTTGGAGAGCAAACTCAAAAATGAAAAAGTCAATATTATATTAATTTCAATGTAACAATCAATATTCATTCTAGCATCATAAAATTTTTGAAATTTATTTGCAAGCACGAGTTTCTACTTGCAAAAATGTATTACTTTTCTCAAAAAATCATATCTCATTTCTATCATCTCTTATATTTATTTTTCTAGTATATTATTAATAATTAACTCATATTAAATTCATAATTCACTCGTATTTATAAAAATTTTCTGCATCGATTTCTGGAATTCGTAGGATTCATGGTTTCATAAAATTTTAGTAGGCATATGGTAATAGATTATTGAAGTATAGTATTTTTGGATTTATCCTATTTATTACCATTTGTGAAAATTTTAAAAATATTCTTGTTTTACTTTACACATAACTAGCATTTTCGTAGATTGTCATATTATAAGTTTTGAAAATTTGATAATCGAGACTTCAAAAGTTATTACATTTTTAGAATTTTAAAGAATTTTCCAGTATCATCATTATATCATTATATCATTATAATATTGATAAATTTATTTATTTTCAAAGATAACTAGTATTTCACAGATTATTAGTAGTTGCAGTATTTCTTGTATTTTTCTAGTATTTTTACAGTTTGAACGAATTTATGGCATTTTCATGGATTCCCATATAGATAATTATGCACCCATGTAAGATCAAAGGATTTTTAGATATTTAACATTTTTTTAATTATTTAAGAAAATGATATCTGCATGGATAAAAAAATTTTTTTTGATCTCTTGTATTTCTAGAATTTTTTACATTTCTTACTATTATTCAAATTCCATACAATTTTCTTTGTTCCGTATGGATATCTAGTATTTCCAAAAATTCTAATAGAAATTTCTTGAATTTGATACCATAGAAATAAAAATTGTATAGATTTTTAGTACTTCAATAAGTTTTTCAGAAAACAGGATCCTTCGCACAAAAACATTGACATGTACAAAAAACAAAAATATAATGAAGATTTTCTGTATGAAATATTAAAAGATTAAAATTTATTGAGATTTTTTCATTTGCATCAATTTTTCAGAAAATAATACTCATAAAAAAATATTTCCATTTTTTTTAATACTCTGCATTTTTTCAGCATTTATAAAGTCCCGTAGTTTTTCGAGTATTATTCTAGATTTCTTAATTTTTTCATGGACTGCTATGTAAATTTGAAGAAGTTGATGCTTTAAATTTCATAGTTTCATAAATTCTCCATCTGGTTAATATTCATATTTTCTGAAAATTAATTAAATTCGAATGATTTTCCGGTGTTTTTATGCGTTTTCGCATATTTTCTTTAGAATGAGTTGTTTTCAGATTTAAAATTCTGTAAATTATAGGTCAAGAAATAAGAAAATTTCATCTTCATACATTTCCTGTGTTTAAAGATTTGTTGCACATATCTGAATTTGGTCTTTAGATGAAAAAATCCTTGTCGAAAAATTCATAAAAACAATTGTTGCTTCGATATAGGAATTTAATTCGAGAACGCAACAGATATTACCGACTTCCTTAAAAATAGACGGATTTTTTTCAAGTGTGCTCTTTTATTTCCGTCAGAAATACTTCTTCGCGAGGGTAGCTCAGAAAAAAAGAAAAGTTACTCGTCACCCAGGCAGCCATGTGGCCAACACTTGTGTCTCGAGTGTCAAATGTTTCACTTTGGAATTTAAAATGAACTTAACTTAAAACTCCCGTAAATTGTCGCTTTTTTCACCAGTTTCTCATGACTTTGTTTTTTCTTGTGTTTCAGGTACGTGCCAAGTGTGAGAGACAACAATTTCAAGGTATTGTTTTTGCATGAAAATGATAGTTAAAAATAATATTTCCCTGGAGGGATGAAAAATGATGTATGAAATTTAGAGTCAAAGGAACAATGAAACATACCGCATTGTGGAAACTCGTAAAAATCGTGTCTAAACTTTCCCTGAAATGAAATTCAGAATGCCAGCAGGGATCTGAATAAATCTGCGTTAGAACGCACTTTGTACAGAGTAATATTGACGAAGCGTTTTAGTGAATCAACTGAATGACTGTTCGTTTTTAATACGAATCAGCGTTTTTCGAGACGAGTTTCGATGAAACCGCAAGTTTCGAAATTTTTTCTACACTACGTAGAAAGCAGAGCTTGCATTTTTTTGGGCTTGCAAGAAAAAAGATCGGCGTATCAAATTTCGAAGAATTTTTTTTTGTTAGGTAGGATTTCGCCAAAGAGATAATCAGGCTCGTAGGCAGAGGGGGGTTTTTGAGTTCAAAGCCCTCCCGAAATTCTGAAAAATTCAATCGATGTTTCATGTAAAATTGAAAAAACGTACATCGATGAAAGATAAAAATATAAGTTACAAATAAATGCATGAAAACGTTGGCAGACGTATTTGATGATAAAGGAAAAATTATGAAAACGTAGAGAAAAATAAAAATGTACGAAAATGCTTAAAATTTACGAAACTTTGATTCTTGGATCATCAAATTCTAGAAATTAATGTAAAATCTATAGAAAAGTGTTGAAAATCTTTCGATTTATACAAACTCTAAGAAAATAAAGAAATTAATTGAATTCCGTCAAAAAAGTGATCTATAAAAATTTCGACAGATGCCTCTACGATTTATAAATTTTGGGATTCAAGAGCATCAAATTTTGAGTATACTATAAGTCTATGAAAATTCTGGAAAACGTAACAAAATCTTTAAAATATTCCAAAAATATGAAAAAAGAATAAAGATATAAACATAAAAAATCTATATGAATGTGACTTTATTATTATTTTTGAAATTATTGATAATAGATCGATATTTGCATTTCATAGCATCGAGTTTTTGGAATCTCTGTAGCAATCAACAAAAATGTATAAGCAGTCTACGAAAATACTTACAAATCCGCCAGGGTTTCGCATATTATGTGTATAATACTAAAAAAATGTAAAAAATAAGTTTACTAGTTTATTAAATTACTATAACGAATTTCACAATTTACTAGTCTACCAACTAGCGAATTTACTTGTTAACGAGTTTAGTAGTCTACTATTTGACTTTTCATTTCTTTCCTATTTTACTATTTTACAATTTCAGTAGTTTACTGGCTTCCTAGTTTATTATAAACCTTTCAATACACAAACATTACGTAGATATAATTTTCTTAGAAATTCATATAATACTCTCTGTCCTGGAGCATATTTATCAATATAATACAAAAATTATATATCCACAATTCTAGAAATTATTCTAGAAATTCATATAGAAAACAATAAAAATAGATCCAATTCAGTTTATACAATTCATACAATTAAACATAATTTCAATTGTAGACATACTAAAAAGATATGGAAAAAAGTATCAAAAATCTGTATAAAAGAAACCGTTGTCAGAAAAATCAATTGAAATTTTCAAAATCGTTGATCAGTTTCAATTCTATTGCATCAATTTCTGAAAATCTATTGAGCGTTCCATAAAAATATTATAAATACATGAAAATAAAATACTACAAAATTTGATTAATAATGTAGCATACAAAAATAATATAAATTTATGATATACTTTTTTCCTGTGTGGTCAAAATTTGCTCAAAAATCAGTTCAAATATATAAATTTTTTAGAAGTTTAATTCCTAGAGCATCGAATTTCAGAAAGCTGTATAGAAACCCATATTACCTCATATGAAAAAATCCTCGAATTTGTATAAATACAAAAGCTATTAGTAATAAAAAACAATTGAAACCTCACTTACTAATTGATAATTACAAAAATCGAATTCCATTATTTACGTACATGAAAAATGTACAACTCTGGATTCCGAAATTTCCAGAACTTATATATTCCGAAATTTTCAATACTCCAAAATCGCCCTCTTTTAACTTTATTGTCAAAGATTAAAAATTATAAAATCTTGAAGGAAAATATTTTTCAGAAAACCCCTCCCGAAAATTTTATGAGATTATTTATTTCAAATTCAAGAAGATTGTATTTATATGCAAAGATTTTTTAAAGCAATAATAACTGTGACATCTGACATAATTTACAAACATTTTTAAGGATATTTCATTAAATAACAATGTTTTTTCTTCGAGAAGATTCTGCTTCTGCTCCGGTTATTCCTTGAGTTATTTCCATTGATTCGCTGAGAACGAGAGCGTAAGATAAAATTTAGTGAACTTTGAAACTGTTTTTCAAGCGAGATCTAATGTGTTTCCGTGGGAGGTGTTGCACGTTTATCACGACGAGAGTAGAATTTGACCCTTGTTTTTTCATACATACCGGACTACGTATCAATTCGCTGTGAAAATATTATCCTCCACGAAGTAAAATCACAAGTTTCGATTCACTGAATTTCGTACTTATCGTTGAGTTGAATAAGGACATTGAAAAATATGGGGATTGAATTGAAAAGAAAAGAGACGTGGCTGAAAAAGCTTTTGAAGTTGTTTTGATATGAATAATTTTTAAAAGTTTTATAATTGTGTTGTCATTGATTTCCTAGAACCCTACTCATTTTTTTTAACACAAACTATTGTAATATGTACTTTATTATTTAGAATTTGTATTTTCAAAATGTTGTGTGGAGCACACAGAAAAATTTGGACAAACATAGCAAAATTCAAAAATTCTTCATCATTTGATATTTTCTCTGAAAACGAAAATTATCTACTTTTTTGTTATATGTCTCAAGAAATAATCCTTTCCATACTTGAAGGACTGTTTAAAAACCCGAAACAAAACCAATATAATCACATAAATTCCATTTCCAAAGATTCAAATCAAATTTCAATGATTCCATGTACACATTCTGCGCTCAATGATTTATCAATGACTGCAGCAACATCAATAACAATCATCGATAACCTTTTTTATCCAAACATTTACCACCCCAATTATGTACTCAACTCATAATCAGTATCCATTGCACATTGTAAAGTCATCGCGTCGATGAGTGAAAAAAATGGAGCCACGTTTGAAAGTCGATTCGGCACGGGCAATTACACCGAAATAACGCAGTAAAAATAGCCGGGGATTTTTTATCGCGCGACAAATGCCTCCACGTTTGTTTGCTGATAAAATGTGTCAGCGCTTCGTAAACGTCGAACCCGTTGTTAAATAAGAATAATCCGCGATTTTTATCTCCGTTTATATTCACCTACATCTGTTTATCCTTCAAATTTTATGTACACCAGTGGCGGATGTAAAGTTTTCTAGAAGAGACGAAGAAGTCGAGGATGTAGCTGGAATTTGGAGTAGGTAAAAAGTCATTTTTGAAGCAGAACAGCTGATTAAACAAAATTGAAGAGGCCGTAGGAATTTAAGAATTTGAATTATTTATAATAATTTTCTTTTTTACACACAACAAGTATCGAATTTTTCAATTTTTGAATTATTTGAAAAACTTAGAAAACAGTCCTATGATGCAAGTGTGAAATGAACTTCGGATTCTAAATTTTCAAGATGTCTAATTTTTTAGGGATTTCAAGTTTTTTGAATTTTCAATTTGTATATGTGATTTGATATTTAGACTTGCTTTTATTACTAGTCAAACACAACCTCTTCAGGTTTAAAAAATAAGAAAATTTCAATTCATATTCTTAAAAAAGAATCTCAAAAACAATCATGAAGAATCATGGTCTAGGTACAAAATTCATCAGATTACAAAATTTTTGATTCCAATTTCCTGTATTTCATACCCTAAAAGTTCTGTTATTCTCTCAATTCTTGTGTCAAATTCTTCCATTTTCTGACTGCTCGATAAAATCTTTCAAATCTAAAAGAAGCATTCCATAATATTAAGGGTCTGGTCGTGTTCCAACTTCACTCACTATTTATCACGTAAGAGGACGTACCCTCAAAGTTTCACGCCCAGAATTTATCATTTTCATGCACGTGTAAGGAAAAAAAATATTATACACTGCGAAAGTAAAAGTTATTTCGGGACCATCCCCTTTCTCTCTTACAGCATATAAACATCTTCAAGCACTTATTATTTTTTTGCTGCAACACCCGCCCAGATGGGAGAACAATCGAACTCGTCTATCGAAAAAATAATCTTAAATGGTGAGATAGATAATTCTCTGATAGATCAGACACATTGAAAAATCATAAATTTCAGCTGAAAATTTTGTAAAAGGTGAATAAAGTGAAGTTGCTCTTTTTTGAGAATTACCTAATAACGTTTGACCTTTTTTGGAGTCTTCACATTCGAAAAACTTGTATTAAAACGAAAACGTGTGAAGTATAGAGAAACTATAGCAGGAAAAATCTTCGATGAGAAAATTTTTAGAATGGGGATAAAAATTAACCTTCCGTATTCATCATTTTCCTAAATGGTATGCCCTGAATCGTTTTTTTTTTTTAATGTCAATATCACAAATTCTTTAATACAAAATGTTGTTTTTTTATTTTTTAGTCATACTAGCGAAAATTCGCTATTTTAGAATAATCTACACATTTTACAATAATTTTTACTCAAGAATTTTATAATGATCACATAATAATGTTTTTTTCCCAATTCTTTACTGCCCTCGAATGCAGTATATTTGATGTTTTGATGCAAATTTTCGATTTATTCTTATAAAAACAAAATTTCACAATTTTGAAAATTCCTCATCGATAATTTTAATCATTTATCAGTTCAATTGATAAATATACCCAACTATTTTTTATTCATTCCTTTTTCAATTTTTTTCTACTCTCTAACTTAACATCAGTGAATTCAATAAAAAATAGTTATCGACGATTTATAATATAAAAACACTGAATTATAATGTTGAGAAAAAATTCCATCGTTAATAAACGCGAATTTCTAAAGTTACAGTCAATTTAGTTTATTATGATGCAAAATTTTCACATTTTTCTAACATTTCGATTCAGAATATAAATAATCATAAATTTTTCTGATTTTCTGTAATTGATTGGTAATTATCGTGTTTCTTCGAAACAAAAATTGATGGAAATTAAATAACATATGTAAATTTAATGCAATCAAAAAGAATTTGAAAAGTTTTCAAGAGTTCGCATTATGTTCGGAACTCTTCAAATTATGAATAATTGAAAAAAATATTTAAATTTACAAAAAGGGTATCTAGAATATTGTAGAAAATTAGGAAATTTTGTCAATTTTAAGAGAAACAATAATAATTTCTGTATATTTTACTCATCATCATATTTCTTTGAAATATGCATGAAAATATTTTGCCACTTTCAAACGAAATATGGAAAATTTAACAACTAACGGAAAAGAAAAATTACGAAAAATCCGAATGAGTTAGAAAAATTTCCACAAAATAGTAAGTTCTACTTATATGATAATAAAATTGCACAGATACAAGTTGACGAAATCACTGAAAAAAGCAGTTTGATGAATTTCACTACACTGAGTAAAAATCTTGTACTTTATGCCATATACATTGTAAAAAGTATAATAATATTGTACTTTTTACAATAATATTGCAGTTTTTACAATATTATTTTAGGTTTTACAATATTATTGTAAAAACTGCAATATTTATTTTACTTATTACAATAGTGCAGAGTAAAACCGCTATATTGTACAAATTACAATACGTATGCCACTTTTTGCGACATATTTTTCGAATATTGTATCATATTACAATATGATGCACTTAAACCTAGAAAGTACACGAAAATTTTGCAAAAAGAACCTATACAGATCTCTTTACTGAAAAAACTGTATGGAATTTTCAAAAATCTGCATTAATAGAAACTACAATATGATATTGCAAAAAGTACAAGAAGTACAATAGAAATCGAAAGATGTAGAGGAGTTTTTTCAACAAAATTATCCATAATTACGATATCATTTGACAATATTGACAATATGTTATTTCGAAAATTGATATATTATCTAGCGAAAAGTACAATATGTCAGTGATTCACATTTCCTATACAGTATTGTAATAATAACTACATTTTTTTCTCAGTGTACGAAAATATCCACATTTTGACAATTTTTTCGGTCTGCTGAGAATTTCATAAACTTTGCAATTTTAATAGTTTTAACAGAGTTAAATAATAGTTATTATGTTACTGTCTACAGATATTAACATATTGTTTTTTTAACAATCTATGAAAATATTAAAAATGCAATAAAAAACCTTTAATCCTAGAACATTTCATTCTCCAAATCTTTAAAGTTATTCATTAAAAACATAGAAAACTATGTAAATTTAAGAAAAACTTGAAAGTCGAAATAAAATTAAAATCAATAATAATAAGAAAATTCTTTTACATATGCAAAAATTAGAAAGATAAATGAAAAATCTTGAAACTTTTTCTGAAGATAATTTATATCTTTATGAAGATACTGTTTCCTTGAAAATCCAATAAGATACTGGAAATACAGTGAGCTCATAGAAATTAGAGAAACACTGTATTTTGATGAGTCTGTTAGAATAAAAAAAATTCATGATACTTTGATTTGTATAGTATTGTATTCTAGAAATCTATATAAAAATCGACTTATAAAACTATGAATATTGGAAGGTATAAAAAAATCCTTTTAAAATAGTAGGAGTTTTTTCAACCAAATGTATCTATAATTACAATATCATTTGACAATATTGACAATATGTTATTTCAAAAATTGATATATTATCTAGCGAAAAGTACAATATCCCTAGTAATTCTGATTCTTATATGATTCTCAGAAATCTTATAAGATTACTGAAATCCCTTATATGTTTACCCATTTCTTATATGGATACATATAGAGCCATACAAGATTTTTGAAATCTTATATGGTGCCCATATATGATTTACGAAAACTTATATGGCAAACATATAAGATTTAGGGTAACATATAAGATATTTCGTCTGAAAAATCTTATATACTGAAAAAAAAAATCTCTTAGTAATCCCGAAATTTTTTCTGAAAAAGTGCTATACTAGTCTTGCTCCGGAAACACGAGATGAATATCTATTAGAAAATGATAGTTGGTATAGCAAAATCTGATGTAGGTAGTACATGGTATTTAAATTACGTTATAGTGTTGTACTTGTTCATAGACTATGGTGTAATGAAAAGTAATATAAGCTATACTGAAAAATTAAGTACTACTGTCATAAAAAAAGTAATTCACATATTATTATAAAATATTAAATTTAGATTGTATAAATTAGGCATCTGTGAAGGTGAATATATTTCCACCGATTATCAAAGACTAATGACCAATGACCAAAAGCTCAAAACATAATCAACAAAATATGATCACAATAACAAAAAAAAACATAATCAACAAAACATAATCAAAACAAATCAATATCGTTTCCCAAAGTTGGTGAACACGATCCTTTAAAAATGCACCCACAAAGCACGAAACTGATTAAAAAATAGGAAAAAGAAACGAAGGACTGTATTTCCATGCAATAAATTCCTACTATTCGACACAATGCTTAGCACAATTTAGACGTAAATAGGCGCTTCGATCCGTCCGATTTCAGCCATATTGTTGCATCGAGGAAGAAGCTTGTCACGTGACACATCTGTGCATGCGCAGAGGAAGTTTTGTCTGAAAGTGCTATACCATATATGAGTTCATACAAAGTAGAATAGCAGTTTGTCGTTTATGAGATCGGATAAGTTGATCTTTCAAATAGCTTAATGTAGAATCAAAATTGTAAATTTTCGTTGATGATGCACTAAAATATATTGAACGCATATTATACAATTTGAAATTTTGAATAAAGTAT
The DNA here is from genome assembly GCA_028476575.1 of Platygaster robiniae. NCBI lineage: Eukaryota > Metazoa > Arthropoda > Insecta > Hymenoptera > Platygastridae > Platygaster > Platygaster robiniae. Next base: position 4,124,962 of record CM052022.1, read on the forward strand.
AATTCCACTGTCTTGACTCGTGCTACACCAACATTTCACATTTCGTGTAAGTGATCTACTCAAAACAGCTGCTTCGTATGATACTTTTTACGAAAAGTATGTTAAAAACAACTGTAAATTCGTTTCGTTTTCACGTCGCGATGGAAGTATAGCAAATACTGGATGCAAGTATCGCACTGTTTAAGAGGTTTTGTTTTCAGTGTATGTTACCCTAAATCTTATATGTTCGCCATATAAGTTTACATAAATCATACATGGGCACCATATAAGATTCCAAAAATGTTATATGGCTCTATATGTGGTCATATAAGAAATGGGTAAACATATGCGTGATTTCAGTAATCTTGTAAGATTTCTGAGAATCATATAAGAACCAGAATTACCAGGGATGTCAGAGTGATTCCCGTTTACTATAGAGTATTGGAAAAATTAGTATCTTTCTTCTCGGTGTATTCTGGATTTAGACAGAAGACATTGCGCAATCGTCGCGACTCGTGATAAGCGGAATTTCGAGTTTGCGTAATTTTTTGCGCCAGGCATCGTCTTTCGTGGTGGAATGATTTTTTTACGAGCGCGCAGCCAGTCGTGGTGAAATAACCCGTCTGCGCTGCAGCGGTATTATGGGCAACGAGCGGGCGTCGCTATTGGTAATGTTGTTCGTCGATCGTTAAATCTCCTCGATAATATCAGAGAGCCGAGAGCCGAGCCGGTACTTTACGCACGAGTCATTAACGATCCCCGATGGCTTATCCGAATTTCTAACTAGAAAGTCGCGAGCGCCGATTATATTCAACGTGCGCACTTTGAGATCGTTAATTCGGTTGTTCGAGCCTGTGGATTAGTAATTACCGCCGGGAGAAGTGAAGTGATAGGGTTCCGGTTTTGTCCTAGTTCCGAGGAGATTATTCTCAAATTGGTCCAGTTCCGGTTTTCGGGCTGGGCGGCAAGTTGTTCTGGTTGGACGTAGTGGTTCTGACTAATTGACAACTGTATTTTTGGCTTGATCATACTTTGACGTGCAAAAATCTGCAGTAACTTGTTTCTTGTCGAGTAGATCAATTTATTATACGAAGGAATGTTCGTCAAGATGAGAAATCGAGGCTTCTTAAAGTATCCTAAAAATCTACAATGTGTAAAATCAGGAAGGCCTAATACTTTTTAGCAGGGTTTGGAAAGTTACTTAGAAAGTGTAATGGGTTATGATATCGTTACTTGAAAATAAATACTTACTTGTTGTCTTTATCACTTAAAAAGGTAGTAACGATCTGTTACTTTTATGTTACTTTTTTGAATGAATTGAATGTGAATAACAAGACATCGAAGAATTAAGGATGGAAAAACAATATCAATGTAGTCGTGGTTTTGTTCTAGAAACTGTTTTTTTTTTGCTCGTATAAAATAATATCATATTTTCGAGATCTGCTGTTTGTTAGAATGAGCACTATATGAATAATTTTTCAAGTTAAGAAAATCATTAGGCTGTACTTTCTAACGCTGAGAAAAAAATCAGTCAGCTTGTTCAAATTTTATTATTATACAATTTCTTGAATATGACATTTTATTCAATGTTAGCCACGGGGAAAAATTTGCGAATTTAATCGATTTTTGAGAGAATCTGATCTGCCTAATTTTTAGAATTTTCGATAAGTACTTTTTGTATATTTCAATGTGTATTTAATGTTGCAGGATTTTCTATTATTTTTATAAATTTGTGCTATTTTCCTGTACATTGCTATATAGATTTCAAGGATTTCATGCTCTAGAATTCAAACTTTATTAAATTATTTGTATTTAAGAGGATTTTTCAGGAAACAGTGCCTTTGTAAATTTTTATTTCTTCAAGGTTTTTTTGTACTTTTTCAGTTTTTCTACGATTCAGAGAAATGTTCATAGTTTCTAAAGCTATTCGTATTTTTCAGGATGTATAAAATATTGCAGGATTTTCTAGTATTTTTATATATTTCTAGCATTTTTATACAAATTGTTATAAAGATTTCGAGAATTTTGAGCTCTTAATTTTGAAGTTCAATGAATTTTTCGAGTTTCAAAAGATTTAGCAGAAAACAGTGTCTCAATAGATTTTCATTTCGTTCAGTATTTTTCGTATTTCTTCAGTTTTTCTACGATTTAGAGAATTTTTCTATATTTTACAATAATAATATATAAATTACTGGAATTCGTTGCTCTAGCTATAAAAAATGTATAGATTTTTAATGTTTCATATATTTACTTGTATTTTTCTATATATGTATTTTCTTTCTTAATTTCCTAGTTTCTATAGAATGTTGTAGAATTTTTGGTTATTTTAAAGTTATCTCTTTTAATTTCGAGAATGAGATCTTCTACAATTAAAAGTTTTAAATAGTTGAAGTATTTCGATCGATTTTACAGAAAACAGTTTCTTTATTGATGTAGAGTGCCCTCATATTTTTGCAATTTTCACAGACTTTTAAGATTTTTAAAAATTTTCTATTATTTTTCTAGACTTTTACATACATAATTCATGTATATTTTTCAGAGTTCAATGCTCCAAAATTTGAAGTTTCTTTATATATCGAAATACATAAATTTTTGAAAATTTCATAGCATTTATAAAAAATTAGTTGATATCTAGTATTTTTAGATTTGGAAGATCCTGCTATTTATTTCAAGATTTATAGAGTTTTAGTATTTGTACGTATTTTCACGTAGATTTCTAAAATTTAATGCTTCGGATTGTGGAAGTTCATGATAAAAAGTGAAAAAGCATACATATTCTTTGTCGATATTTGTATACAAATTACTAATATTTCACTGTTCTATTAAAAGTTTTTTTTCTTTATAAGAAATATCAATGTCTTATAAGGTATTTCCAAGGTCACCTTATAAGACATTGAATTCTTATAAGAAATTTCTTTTTCTTATAAGGTTTTGTATGAAAGTACATGAAACAACAAGATTGGTTATTTTCACCTGGAATTGTTGGATATCGATTTGTCAGTTACGTTGAGTCACATTTCTTCATCGAAATTCTGTCCGACCGATAATTACTGACCGAATGCGAGTTCTGACGGTAAAATATAATTACCAAGTTTTGAAATTTTACTGTAAATGACAGTAAATCCCGTCAGAAATTACCATGACCTGACTAATTTGTTTCCTGAAACTCACATCCCTGCTGTACACTGAGAACATTTTTTAGCATTTTTTCCTATACTTTATATGAGTTTTGGGATGTCAAGGATATTCTTTTGTTTATTATTGTACACTTTTTATAATCGCTTATACACTGAGGAAAAACTGGAAAAACTACAGGAAACATTCCAAGGATCCTGGGAGTATTTCCTATAGTTTTACCAGTGTATAGAATATGATCGAAAGTGTACAAGAAAAAACAAAATAATATGCTCGGTACGCCTAAACTCACATAAACTATAGGGAAAAATGCTGAAAAATTTTCTTAGTATACAGTATTTTATTCAGGGTTTGAAAAGTTACTTGAAAAAATGTAACGCGTTACGTTACCGTTACAAAAGTGAAAAAAGTAATTCGTTACGTTATCGTTACATTAAAAGGAATAGTAACTCATTACCGTTACCGCTTTAAAAAAGTAACGTTTCGTTACTTTCACACTTTTTGGAAGAAATTGAATGTGAATAACAAAAATCGAAAAACTAAGGCTGAAAAATACAATTTCAACGTTCTTGTGATTTTGTTCTATGGAAATTGTTTATTTCAGATATAATAAAAAATGTTTATCTGAACTTTTTCACCCTGAGAAAAAAATCAATCAGCTTGTTCAAATTTTTATTTTTATTTTTTTTCAAGTTTACGAAATTTCTGAATATGACATTTGATTTAATGTTAGCTACAAGGAAACATTCGCAAATTTAATAGAGTTTTTAATAAATCTAAATACCGACCCTAATTTCCAGAATTTTTAAATCTGTTTGTACTATTCTGTATGTATAAAATGTAGCAGGATTCTCTCGACTTTTCAAAAATTTCTACTATTTTTCTGTACATTCATATATAGAATTCAAGAATTTCATACTCTAGAATTAAAAGTTTCATAAATTACTGGTATTTGAGAGGATTTTTCAGCAAAAACTTCTGAGAAGATTTTCATTTCATTTGTTTTTTTTTAAACTTTTTTAATTATTCTTTTTGAATTTAAAGAATCGTTCAGTATTTTTAAAACCATTCGTATTTTTCAGTAGAATTATAGTAGAATATTGCAGAATTTCCTAGTATTTTAATATAATTTTAGTATTTTTATAATATTAATTGTTCTGTACATTTCAAGAATTTCGAACTCTAGAATTTGAGTATAATGAAACATTACGTGTTTTACAGGATTTTCCAAAAAACAGTGTCTCGATAGATTTTTATTTATTCAAGTCCTTTTTGTATTTCTTTCGTTTTTCTATGATATCAGAGATCGTTCATTATTTTTGTATATTGCTGTATGAATTTATGTAATTCGAAAGATTTTCAATGTTTTATATATTTGCACGTATTTTCCGAACGTATTTTCTTTTTGCATTTTTAAATATTTAAAAAATGTTGTGGAATTTTTAGTTTTTTTTATAGATTTCTCTTCAAATTTCCAGAATGCAATAAAATCGGAGGTTCGAAATTTCTGGAGTGTATTTCGATCGATTTTGCAGAAAAAAGTTTCTTTCTATATTCAAAGGGCCCTCAATATTTTTTGTATTTTTCACAAAGTTATACAATATAAAAATTTTCTTATCTTCTTATAGACTTCTATTAGCATAGATTTTTTAGAATTTGAATCTCAAGAGATTTAAGTTTTTTTATCCTTGAGTTACATAAATTCTCTAAAAATCAAGTGACTTAAAATTCAATAAAATATAGTGTTTTTCGTATTTTATTTCGTTTTTTTTCGTATATATTATTATTCCATAATATGTTCTAGCAGGATCTCTAAATCATACAAATCCAGCTACAGACTTCGCGGTCTATAGCTTTCAAGTATTTTTATATCTTTTCATGCGAATTTCTAAAATCCAACGCTTTGAGTCGTGAAAGTTTTTGATACAAAATAAAAAAGTCTATTCTTCGTCAAGATGTTCACACAAATTACGATTATCCCACATAGTTCCATTAAAAATCATTCATAAAGAATTTTATATCTCAAAATGAGCAAGCTAAAAATAACTAAGATCTGAGTTTCAGAAGATTTTTTAAGAACTCCTAAATTGTGCTAAAAACTTGATGGGACAGATAAAAGTAACGTAAAATAACGGGATTCTCGTTACTCGTTACCGAAAAAAAGCGACTCGCTCCCGTTATCGCTACTCGTTAATTAATGTAACGCGTTACGTTATCGTTACAGTAAAAAATGTGACGTTTTAGAGTAACGCGTTACTTCCAAACCCTGAGTGTCGTATAATGATTCGACGAGAAAGAATGTGAGTAATCTCGTTCGACAGCTTCCGAAACACGTACAAGCAGACGATGTCGAATTTCTCGCGCGGAAAATGTGGGACGTTGGCGGAAGAGTTGGCGGTTCAGGGTCGGGAAAAGTGCGAAAGCGATGGAGTGCGCTCGAGCGGGGCTTATTCGGGCTCGACTAATTACTTGAGACCGGCACGAACGAGGAAGTCGAGCGCGGTGTGTGCGTAGGTACTATCTCATTACGACATCGGTTACTCATTCCCGGGCTCGAATGCTCGCCCGGGGGAGATCGTGCCGAGCGTCATCGGACTCCCGTTACCAGACCGAACTCTCGGTGAAATTACACCACGTTGCGCCAGTGAAAGCTCCTCATAATCCGCGCCACGATTCACCATTCGATTCCTGGCTTTCGCGGTTATTCCCGTTTTTCACTCGCCATCCGGGAAATCCCGATTTCGAGGGTCGTTCAAGCTCAGCGGTGTAGCCATGGAATAGTTGCAAATTATATGAAACTTATACTTTTGGAGCGTGTTAATTTATTTTGAGAGCAGAGGATTTGTTTACAGAAATGAATAAGAGTGGAAATTGATGGGGTTATGCATCACATATAATTTTTTTGAATGAGATAAATCGATTTATTTAGAAGAATGTGGAATTTGAGTCAGATACACATTGCTTCATTCTATAAAAAACTGAGATTTTATTCCCAACGTGCATTTAACTAAAATTCAGCAATTGTAATCAATTAAGATAGTATTTATTAAAATGAAAATCAATAGTTTAAATAAGGTGCTTTATCTATTACGATGGAGAATAATTTGAAATAATAACACAATTAAGATTCACTGTCATTTCATGAAGATAATAATTACAAATTTTTTTTTAACATCTTCCAATTCGCATTTAATCAAATTGAAGGGTATACATTGGAATTCCAGATTTGAAGATTTTGAAATGTTTATTTTGGAATTTTTTAGCTACCGAAATACTATTTAGTGACATTGCTCATTTTTGGATGACACAATTGAGGTATCAAAATTTGAAATTCATAACTCTTATCTTGGTAACGTTTTTCATTTATAACTTATATTTTTAGTTTCATAGATTTCCAATTTGTGATTGTAAGAATCAATGTCAACAGTTCTGACACTGCTTTACCTTTTGTGCGTATCATGCCTTTTTACAAAATCTAAAATTTTCATACTTACTTCAGCCGTTTCATTCCAAATCTGAAAAAATAATACAATATTGACAAATTATGAAAACTCATGGTGAGTCGGACGAATATATATAAAATTTAGAGAATTTGGAATGGTTTATATTGTGTTTTAAATTTTGAAACTTTTGAAAACATTGAAAATTGAATGATTGCTGATTACAGAAATAATAAAGATTTGTACAATTTCAGAATATACATACATATTTTGATTATGATCGTGTTTCTTCGAGACACAAATTAATGGAAATTAAATTACATATGTAAATTTGATGCAATCATACATTTTGTAAACTCTGAAAAATTCTAGATAGTTTCTATAACGCTTGAAAATGTAAAATTTTAAAAATCTTGATTGATTGAAAATTGAAAATTATGAATATTGTCGATGATTCTAAAAAATTCGAAACATGTACGTTCAGGATTCCAAAAAAATTCATGTTCATATTTTGTAAATTGTGTGAGGATTCAATTGTTTCAAAATATAAATGATTTTTTTCCGAATTTGACTAAAACTCTACAAAAACCTCGAGAGAAATTAAAGATTATGAAATATCTAAAAGACTTATAGTTCGACAAATTTTTAAAGAATTTGAAAGTTTTCAAGAGTTTGCGTTATGTTGGAAACTCAAATTATGCGTATTTGGAAAAAACATTTAAATTTCCGAAAAGTATATCTAGAATATTGTATACAATTAGAAAATTTCGTCAATTTTAAAAATAACATTAATCAAATCTGTAAATTTTATTCATTATCATATTTCTTTGTAATATGCATGAAAATGTTTTGCCACTATTAAATGAAATATGGAAAACTTAACAACTGACGAAAAAGAAAAATTACGAAAAATGCAAATGAGTTAGAAAAATTTTCACAAAAATAGTAACTACTGCATAGTACTTTCTGCCATATATATTGTAAAAAGTACAACAATATTGTACTTTTTACAATAATATCGCAGTTTTCACAGTATTATTTAAGTTTTTACAACATTATTGTGAAACTGCAATATTTATTTTACTTATTACAATAGTGTATATTACATCCGCTATATTTTACAAATCACAATATGTATGCCACTTTTTGCTATATAATTTCGGAAAAATTAAAATCTGAAAATGAAAATTTTACTATACACATTGTAGTCAGGGTGGGGGGGGGGGGGGGGCCTGTTGACTCAGTGGTGTGGCGAACAAAAAAAATGCATTGCTTTTTTCCAACTTTTTCGAATACTGTATCATATTACAATATGATGCACTTGAAACCTAGAAAGTACACAAAAATATTGCAAAAAGAACTTATACAGATCTGTTTACTGAAAAAACTGTATGAAATTTTCAAAAATCTGGATTAATAGGAATTACAATATGATATTGCAAAAAGTACAAGAAGTATAGTAGAAAACGGAAGATGTCGAGGAGTTTTACAACAAAATATATCCATAATTACAATAACATTTGAGAATTTTCACAATAATATGTTATTTCAAAAATTTATATGTTATCTGGCAAAAAGTACAATATGTCAGTGATTCACATGTCCTATGCAGTACTGTAATAATAACGATATTTTTTTTCTCAGTGTACGAAAATATCTACATTTTGACCATTTTTTCGGTCTGCTGAGAATTTCATAAACTTTGCAATTTTAATAGTTTTAACAGAGTTAAATAATAATTATTAAGTCACCATCTACAGATATTGAGATAATGTTTTTTAAACAGTCTATAAAAATAGCAAAATGTGATAAAAACCTTTAATTCTAGAATATTACATTTTTCAAATCTATATAGTTATTCATTAAAAATATCGAAATCTATGGAAATTGAAGAAAAACTTGAAAGTCGAATCAAAATTAAAATCAATAAAAATGAAACAATTCTTTCAAACATGAAAAAATTGAAAAGATAAATGAAAAACCTTAAAATTTTTTTTGAAGATGATCCATATCCGTATGAAATTCATGTTTTCTTGAAAATCCAATAAGATACTGAAAATATAGTAAGCTAATAGAAAGTAAAGAAAATACTGTATATTGATGAGTCTATTAAAATAGAAAAAATCCATGAAACTTTGATTTGTATAGTATTACATTCTAGAAATCTATATAAAAATCGACTTATTAAACTATGAATATTACAAGGTATAGAAAAATCCCTTAAAACCTGTACCTACCAAAATACTAACCTAGAAAGTACACAAAAATGTTGCAAAAAGAACCTATACAGATCTGCTTACTGAAAAAACTGTCTAGAATTTTCAAATATCTGGAGTAATAGCAATTACAATATGATATTGCAAAAAGTACAAGAAGTATAGTAGAAATCCAAAGATGCATAGGAGTTGTTACAACAAAATATATTCATAGTTACAATATCATTTGACAATATTTACAATATGTTTTTTCAAAAACTGACATATCATCTAGCAAAAAGTACAATATGTCAGAGTGATTCCCGATTACTATACAGTATTGTAATAATTACTTTATTTTTTCTAAATGCATATCTGCGACTTACATTTTACAAGAAAAAAAAAAAAAAGTAAATAACGTATTTCCAAAATCAATGAATCACCGAGTTTCATATTCGATGATACCTCGAATAACCTTGATAATTCGAGATTACAATATGTGCAATCTTCATTATCATTAAATCCCGAGGCACGAGAAATAAAAAAGCGGAACAAAAGCGGCGTGTCTGGATATTTTTCGCTCGTTAAAGCGTGACCTTTATCGATGTCGTGGAGGTTGCGCTGGCTGTTGCAGAGAACGCGGTGCGAGGGGTGAACGGATGACGGCGCGGGGGGGGGAGGTAAACGTACACGGCTTCGCCTCGGGGTCAAAGGACGCCGCGCGCTCGCAAGCTCCGAACCCCCTCCCCACCCCACCCCCTCCCCCCTCGTCTTCTCATCGCTCGACGTGTTGTGCCACGCACCGGCACAACACTGTGTATATATATATATACTCGCGTGTTTCCGATACCGCTGGCTGTATCTCCTTATTTGAAGGCTGTGTAATAGTCATTTAAAAGTCATGAACGAACCTCTACCCGACATTAGTTATTTCTCTGTAGAATTCGTAGTTTATTCATGGAGAACCTTGGCACAAAAATATTGAAGAGAATTCAAAAATATGTACATGAATAGATGAGCTTGAGGATTTCGAAGGTGTGAAAACTTAGGTATGTTGGTTTGGGATGGTGTAAAGTTAGAGGAAAATGATGATTTTGGAGATAATTAGGAGCTGAGAACCGAGGCAGAGCTGAGGAGTGTAATCGGGTGGAGGGGGAGCAGAAAATTCTGGATGGGTAAAGGGCCTGAAAATGAGCTTTAATTTTGTGAATTGCGGTTTTGGCAAGTTGTAGAAAATTTTTATGATTTACAAAATTTGTAAGTTGTTTCTGGGATTCTAGATTCTTATGGAAATTTTTCAAATTGTGGAGGATTTTGGGATGATGACAATTTTTGTTTGTAGAAAATTTGAGGGTTAGGTTAGAACAGTTTCTCCAGTTATCAGAATTTTCAACAATGAATTTATGAACGTTTTCTGAAACCTTGTAATTTTTTCGAATTATTTTAAACTATTGACAATTTTTAAAATGTGGAATGTTTTTTTCATAAATATTTTCAAAATTTCTTACATCGTACAAACTACTCAAATCTTTCCAGTTTTTGCAAAAATTTATCGAACTCATTTAGATCTTTTGTCAATTTTGTTATACTTATCAAGGTTAATCAATTGTTATTAAAAGTAAACTAGTAAACTTGTAAATTGGTAAGCTAGTAAACGAATGAGCTAGTTAACTCGTAAACTAGTGAGCTAGCCAACTACTAAACTAATTAAGTACTGAAATTGTAAAATAGTAAACAAGTGAAAAAGTTAAATAGTGAACTGTCAAACTCGTTAACAAGTAAATTAATTATATAGTAAACTTGTAAACTTTTAAACTAGTAGGATAGTTAAATTAAAATCTAGTAAGCTAGTAACCTAGTAATTAAGTTAACTAGTAAACTTGTTAATAAGGAAATTAGTGAAGAAGTAAGCAAGTAAACAAGTAAGCGTCTAAACTGGTAAGCTAGTAAACTAATAAGCTTGCTAACTAGTAAACTAGTAAACTACTGAAATTGAAAATTAGTAAAATAGTAAGCAAGTAAAAAAGTAAAATAGTAAATTAGCGAACTCGTTAGCAAGTATATTAATCATTTATTAAACTGGTAAACTTGTAAACTAATAAGCTAGTTTGATCCAAATTTCGGAAGCTAGTAAGCTAGTTTTCTAGTAAGCTAGTAAACTCGTTAACAAGAAAATTGGTAAACTAGTAAGCTTGTTAACTGGTAAGCAAGTAAAGTAATAAGCTAGTTAACTAGTTAACTAGTGAGTTAGTAGACTAGTAAACTAGTAAACTGGTAAGCTATTAAACTAATAAGCTAGTTAACTTGTGAACTAGAGAGCTAGTTAACTGCTAAATGAGTAAAGTACTGCAATTGAAAAATGGGAAACAAGTGAAGAAGTTAAATGGTAAACTAGCAAAGTCTTTAACAAGTAAATTAGTTAATAAGTAACCTGGTAAACTTGTAAACTAGCAAGCTAGTTAAATTGAAATCTAGTAAGGTAGTGACCTGGTAATCTAGTTAACTAGTAAACTCGTTAACTAGAAAATTAGTAAACTAGTAAACTTGTGAACTGGTAAGCTATTAAACTAATAAACTAGTTAACTTGTTAACTAGAGAGCTAGTCGACTACTAAACTAGTAAAGTACTAGAATTGAAAAATAGTAAACAAGTGAAAAATTTAAATAGTAAACTCTGAAACTCGTTAAAAGTAAATTAATTATTTATCAAACTGGTAAATTTGTAAACTAATAAGCTAGTTAAATCAAAATCTAGGAAGCTAGTAAGCTAGTTATCTAGTAAGCTAGTAAACTCGTTAACAAGAAAATTAGTAGACTAGTAAACTTGTAAACTGGTAAGCTAGTAAACTAATAAGCTAGTTAACTTGTGAACTAGAGAGCTAGTTAACTGCTAAATGAGTAAAGTACTGCAATTGAAAAATAGGAAACAAGTGAAAAAGTTAAATGGTAAACTAGCAAAGTCTTTAACAAGTAAATTAGTTAATAAGTAACCTGGTAAACTTGTAAACTAGTAAGCTAGTTAAATTGAAATCTAGTAAGGTAGTGACCTAGTAATCTAGTTAACGAGTAAACTTGTTAACTAGAAAATTAGTAAACTAGTAAACTTGTAAACTGGTAAGCTAGTAAACTAATAAGCTAGTTAACTTGTTAACTAGAGAGCTAGTCAACTATGAAAATACTAATCTATTAAACTAGTAAACTAGTAAAGAAATAAACTAGTTAACTTATTTTTAACCTTTTTTTTTTGTAATATAAAAAAAACCTTGAGTATTCCTAAGTATTTTTATAGAGAACTTATATTTTTGCAGATTGTTACAGAGATTTGAAAAATTCGATGCTTTCAAATGTGAATTTCGATATATTCTCAGTTATTTCAAGAATTAATGATCATATCACATTCAAATAGATTTTTCATGTTTTATTTTGTTATTCTCTTTTCGTATCTCTGAAATATTTAAAGTTTGATAGATTTATAGTATGTTTTGTATGTGATCCTCTAGAATCCCAAAATTTATAGATCTTAGTCAAGATTTGTCAAGCTTTTTCAGAAAAAAGTTTTTTCATAGAATTCAATAGAATTTATTATTTTTTTAGAGTTTGTATGAATCGTAAGATTTTTATTACCTTGATATAGATTTTATCAGATTTCTACAATTCGATGATCTTATATTCACTGGGTCGCAACAATTTTCCTGATATATATTTTCTACGTAATCCTACGGTTTAATAGTTTTTACTTGTTTATTAAATATATACTGCTAACGTTTTCATGCGTTTATTGTTACATATTTTGATCGTATATCGTTGTACCTTTTTCCATTTTTACATAAAAAATTGATTCATTTTATTGTAATTTCGGGAGGGGTTTGAACCCTAAAAAATTTACAGTGAGAAGTCACTTAAAAATGGTAAAATTTTAAAACCAAAAAAACAAGTATTTTTGGACAGTTACAAAATTCAATCGAAAATTTTTCTATCATAAATTGTTTTTCACGGTCAAAACTATGAAAACAATTCTTCTGTTCTAAATGCTGAATTAGGTAGATACTCTTCAATTTAATAGAATGCGATCACGAAAATTCTCAATATAAAAAAAAAAGCATCATTATTAATTCAAACTAAACTCTCAGGAAATTATTTGCGTCTAGGGCTGCAGACGCCCTTATCTCGGAGTTCCCAAGAGCAAAAGCGATAGCGTCGAGGAAACCCTGAAATGGCGTAGAAATAAAGAACAATGAGCGAAGAAAGATCGGAACGCGACGGGAATAAAAGAAATGCGTGCGTAGGAATAAGCGTTATATTGCTATGTTGCCAGCCGAAGACAGGAAACACGTACACGTTTTCCTCGCCTGGAAATCGAAGCGCGCTCGTTATTCCGGCGAGACCGGTAATCTCGGAATTACATTCAGGATGTCTAGCGGTCAGGGAAAACTGGTAACAGGCTTTTTTTTATTTGATCCCCAAAATATCGGTGTCGCCCGAGTGGCACAAAGGAAAAAAAAATAAAACTTGGAGGGGTTCGGAATATAAGGTGCCTTGATCCCACGGATGAGTTGAGCAAACCGACCCCCCCGGCATCATTTCAAATAGCATTATCATCAGATTCGACAACTCAACGTTTACGTTTTCTCACGGCATACTTTACGAGTACTTGTTTCAAAATGAAACTATCGACTATTTTTTTCAAGCTATTCAAACTTAGGTAAAACAACAATTTTTTACTGTATTTATTGTCCGCTCCTTTAATTTTCATATTGTCCAAATTTTCTTTTCAGCGATCACTTCTGGAGCCAATTTTTCATAAAAACAGCAATTTTTTCTTTTTCTAGCTTTCGGCATATATTTTGCCCTTATCAGGAACTACAAAATTATTTATTACAATTATTATAACCACTTCTTTAGACGATTCTGAGATTTCTATTGTTACTTACATTATTATTATTCAAAACATCGTCGAAATACAATCAATCGAAAAATTTTCTTTAAAAATTAATCACATTTTCGATCTTTTAATTCATGGAACCTTCTTGAATTTCTTTAAATTTTGAAGAGAACGAACTGATAACTAAACCACGTTACCTATGTATTCTTCGTCACCTTAATAAAAATCATTTCTGAAATCATTCTTTTCCTGTAATTACTTTTCTTGTCCATAACTTTTACATCTTGCCATTTAAACTCATGATTTTTCTGGGTCGTGGGTTCAGTTAAGACTGAGTGATTTTTCGTCAAATTCCTAATATTACTTTCATGTTCCTTAATTCTTGTTTTTAAACATCTTTTTGTTTGTCCCACATATGTAAATTGACAATTCTTACAATCAATCCTGTAAACAACACCCTGTTTATTTAAACTTTCTAATTTATCTTTTCCTCTCTTGATAATATTCATATTTAATTTGTTACTACTTTTATATACAACATAAAAATTTTCCTTATTTAATATTTTTTCAATTTTCTTTTGACCTTTTTCTATATAAGGTCAAACTAAACATTTCTTTCTTTCCTCAACACAATTTGGATCTCCATTAATCTTCTTTTTTGGTTCAAAATATCTTAAATAATTCATTCTGTTTTTGATATTTCTATTTATAAATTCAATTGGGTAATGATTCTTTAGAAGTATCTTTCTCATTTTTTCAAAATTCTTTTTATAAAACCGTTCATCAGATAATTTTACTACTCTATCAACCAAAATTGCTGTTTTTATTAAAAATTGGCTCCAGAAGTGATCGTTGTGAAGAAAATTTTGACAATTTTTTACTGTGTAATACTAGATGTACTCTTAATTGAACATGTTTGAAATTCAGAACAGAAGAATTATGTTTATAGTTTTGACCGTGAAAAATAATTTATTGTACGAAAATTTTAGATTGAACTTTGTAACTGTAAAAAAATAATTTTTTTTTGGTCACTTAAAGAAAAGAAAAAAAAAAAGTTTAGTCTCAGTATTAAAAAAGTAAAATTTCACGATTTTCAAGTGACTTCTCACTTTAAACAAGTAAAAATTCACTTCAAGTTTGAGTGACCGTAATTTTACTCTATTTGGAGTGAAAAGTAACTCTCAATAAATTAATTAATTAGATTGAATTTTTACTCTACATCGAGTCATAGTACTGCTACTCAAACAAGGAGTAGAAATTCACTCCAAAAGAGTGGATTATCACCTTTGGAGAAGTTAAATGTCACTCAAATTCTTTACCGATTTTTCTTCAAAACGTTAATCGAATTTCACTTACATAAAAGTAAAATTTCAGTACTTTCGTGTGGCATTTCACTCTAAAAAACTGAAAAATCAATTTGAGCAACAATATTTTGACTCGATGTAAAGTATAAAAATTTTCTTCGGAAAACTAACAGTTGACTTGCACTCTGCATCGAGTTAAAATAATACCAGTTACACAAGGAGTGAAAATTCACTCTTTAATAATGAATCTTCACTCCCAGAGAAGTTGAATTGAACTCCTAAATTCTTTTCAGAGCCTTCTCAGAAAAATAAATTTAATTTCGCTCTTACAAAAGTGAAATTTTACTACCTTCAAGTGATTTTTCACTCTAAAATATTAAAAAGTCGCTCCAAGTTTCAGTAGCAGTGGCATTGGATTGAATTTTCACTCTCGATTGAGTCATTAACTCCTACTCAAACAAGAAGAGGGAATTCACTTTAAAAGACTGAATCATCACTCTCAGAGAAATAGAATTTCTTTTTTAAAGAATTTTCAGATTCCTCTCTAAAAAAAGAGTTGAGTTTTACTCTAGCGAATGTGAAATATCACTACTTTCAAGTGGAATTTCACTCTAAAAAACTAAAAAATCACTCCAAGTTCGAGTGGCGGGATCTCGACTTATTCAAGAAGAAAAATTCACTCCAAGGAACTAACAATTAAAGTGAAATTTCATTCGGCAGCCAGATAAAATACGACAAGTTAAAAAGGGAGTGAAAATTCACTGTTAAATAATGAATCGTCACCCCCAGAAAAATTTTATTTCACTCTCAGATTCTTTTAAGGTTTCTTTAGCGAAATAAGAAAAACTTGAATTTGAATCTACTGAAAGTGAAATTTGCTTACTGTCTAGTGATTTTACACTCGTAAAAATAAAAATATCACTCCAAGTTTAAGTGAAAAAATAAAGACCTAATCTAAAGTGAAAGTTCACTGTGAAGAACCAACAATGAGAGTGAGTGTCTACTCTACTACACCGAATGATAATACTATCACTAAAACAGTGAGCGGCAATTCACTCTGAAAGAGTGAATGGTCACTTTAAGAAAAGTTCAATTGCACTCTCAAATTCTTTTTGGATTTTTCTTAAAAACATAAATTAAGTTTCACTTCAATAAAAGTAAAAATTTACTGATTTCGGTTACTTATTCACTCTAGAAATGTTGAAAGTCGCACTAAATTTGAGTGACAGTAAATAGCCTCGATGTAGAGTGAAAATTTACTCTAAGAAATTACTAAGAATTAAAGGTAATTTTTACTCACGCAAACATTCAGTGCAAATTCACTTTAAAAAAGTAAATTGTCACTCTCAAAGAAATTGAATTTCACTCTTTAATTCTTTTCAAATTCTTCTCCAAAATACTACTCAGAGTTCGTGTGACAGTATTTTCACTCGATGTTAAGTTAAAAATAACGATTATATCCCTAATGAATGAAAAAAGAAATAAATAATATCGAAATAAATAGTATTTCTAGTTATTTCCTAGTCTTAAACATTTTTTCATGATGATTTTTTTATAGCAGAACACGAAAACAAATTGACTCTCCTAATTCCTTAGAGTGAATAAATGCTTCACGTCGAGTCAATATACTGCCACTCCAACTTGGAGTGATTTTTCACTTCTTTAGAGTAGAACGTCACTTGAAAGTAGTAAAAGTACCCTTCTCTTAAGAGTGACATTGAATTTCTCCAAAAGTGACAAATCACTCTTTTGGATTTGATTTTCACTCTATAAGATTGAATTCCAATTCTCCACTTAAGTGTCAGTATTTTGACTTAATGTAGAGCAAAAATTCATTCTAAAGATTTTATGAAATAAGTCCACATTTCTTGACCTTTGAGTTTGAAGTGAAGTGGATGTGTTGAGTGACAGTATATTGACTCGATGTAGAGTGATGTAGGGTAAAAATTTACTCAAAGAAACAAACAAGAATTATAGTAAATTCTTGGTCTACATCACGTCATAATAATCTGACACAAACAGTCAGTGCAAATTCACTCCAAATAAGTAAATTGCCACTCTCAGAGAAGTTTTTCAGTATCTTCTCCAAAAACTAGGTTAAGTTTCACACCTATGCAAATGAAATGTCACTACTTTTACTCTAAAAAATGTGAAAAATCACTCTACATTTGAGTCGCACTATTTTGACTCGATGTAGAGTGAAAAAATTCACTCCAAGGAATCAATCAAGACACCCAAGGTTTGGAAAGTTACTTGAAAAAATGTAACGCGTTACGTCACCCTTACAAAGGTGAAAAAAGTAATTCGTTAGGTTATCGTTACATTAAAAGGAATAGTAACTCATTACCGTTACCACTTTAAAAAAGTAACGTTACTTTCACACTTTTTGGAAGAAATTGAATGTGAATAACAAAAATCGAAAAACTAAGGCTGAAAAATACAATTTCAACGTTCTTGTGATTTTGTTCTATGGAAATTGTTTATTTCAGATATAATAAAAAATGTTTATCTGAACTTTTTCACCCTGAGAAAAAAATCAATCAGCTTGTTCAAATTTTTATTTTTTTTTTTTTCAAGTTTACGAAATTTCTGAATATGACATTTGATTTAATGTTAGCTACAAGGAAACATTCGCAAATTTAATAGAGTTTTTAATAAATCTAAATACCGACCCTAATTTCCAGAATTTTTAAATCTGTTTGTACTATTCTGTATGTATAAAATGTAGCAGGATTCTCTCGAATTTTCAAAAATTTCTACTATTTTTCTGAACATTCATATATAGAATTCAAGAATTTCATACTCTAGAATTAAAAGTTTCATAAATTACTGGTATTTGAGAGGATTTTTCAGCAAAAACTTCTGAGAAGATTTTCATTTCATTTGTTTTTTTTTAAACTTTTTTATTTATTCTTTTTGAATTTAAAGAATCGTTCAGTATTTTTAAAACCATTCGTATTTTTCAGTAGAATTATAGTAGAATATTGCAGAATTTCCTAGTATTTTAATATAATTTTAGTATTTTTATAATATTAATTGTTCTGTACATTTCAAGAATTTCGAACTCTAGAATTTGAGTATAATGAAACATTACGTGTTTTACAGGATTTTCCAAAAAACAGTGTCTCGATAGATTTTTATTTATTCAAGTCCTTTTTGTATTTCTTTCGTTTTTCTATGATATCAGAGATCGTTCATTATTTTTGTATATTGCTGTATGAATTTATGTAATTCGAAAGATTTTCAATGTTTTATATATTTGCACGTATTTTCCGAACGTATTTTCTTTTTGCATTTTTAAATATTTAAAAAATGTTGTGGAATTTTTAGTTTTTTTTATAGATTTCTCTTCAAATTTCCAGAATGCAATAAAATCGGAGGTTCGAAATTTCTGGAGTGTATTTCGATCGATTTTGCAGAAAACAGTTTCTTTCTATATTCAAAGGGCCCTCAATATTTTTTGTATTTTTCACAAAGTTATACAATATAAAAATTTTCTTATCTTCTTATAGACTTCTATTAGCATAGATTTTTTAGAATTTGAATCTCAAGAGATTTAAGTTTTTCTATTCCTTGAGTTACATAAATTCTCTAAAAATCAAGTGACTTAAAATTCAATAAAATATAGTGTTTGTCGTATTTTATTTTATTTTTTTTCGTATCCATTATTATTCCATAAAATGTTCTAGCAGGATCTCTAAATCATACAAATCCAGCTACAGATTTCGCGGTCTATAGATTTCAAGTATTTTTATATTTTTTCATGCGAATTTCTAAAATCCAACGCTTTGAGTCGTGAAAGTTTTTGATACAAAATAAAAAAGTCTATTCTTCGTCAAGATGTTCACACAAATTACGATTATCCCACATAGTTCCATTAAAAATCATTCATAAAGAATTTTATATCTCAAAATGAGCAAGCTAAAAATAACTAAGATCTGAGTTTCAGAAGATTTTTTAAGAACTTCTAAATTGTGCTAAAAACTTGATGGGACAGATAAAAGTAACGTAAAATAACGGGATTCTCGTTACTCGTTACCGAAAAAAAGCGACTCGCTCCCGTTATCGCTACTCGTTAATTAATGTAACGCGTTACGTTATCGTTACAGTAAAAAATGTGACGTTTTAGAGTAACGCGTTACTTCCAAACCCTGAAGACACCATACCGTTTTCTCAGTCTTCGATCTACCACGCAACCCTGATCCAGTAATACAGATCAGCCCCGCAAATCGCGCCATGCAATTCGAGTAAGTCACGAGGGAGCGTGTTTTTCGCCGGGGGCGATATCGCGACAATCGATATCGCCCGCGACTACACTTACGACGCGATCGCGCTTGAGCCTCTCGCTGCATCCGCGCGTTTCCGCTCGCTCGCGCACGTAAGGCCCCAAGGTCGATTCTGAACCCCCCCCCCCCCCCACCCCGAAGCCCCTTTTTTATTCGTCTTTCTCGATCCGTTCGCCCACTACGCAAAACCCGTTTATTCTACTCCCCCCTCTGTACCACTGTCTTTTTTTTGTAGTGTTTTTTTTTTTTCATTCCAACCGAGAGCGATCAAGTATTCCCGCAACGGATCGAGTGAGATGAGATATTGAATAATAAGCTCGTAGCGCGGGTGTTGTTTTTTTTCTTTCTTTGTTTCCTCGTACGTGGCGAGTTTTTTTAATGAAGAAAGTTGAGACCTCTCGATCGTTTGTTTTGCTGGGGAAACTCGAGCGAGATGACTCAGGAATTGATAGGGAAGGAGGGGATGGAGTATACCAAAAACTCGGTTATTCTTGCTTGTATACAAGAAGGGGCGCCTTTCGGTGAGAGAGAAACTTTCGGAATTTAACAACACATATGATGAAAAATAAAGAATGAAGATCGTTGGGATCGAAATGAAGAAAATGAAAAAAAAAGAAAGAAACGAACAATCTATTAAGCATGCATGAACGTATATTTAAGAAAGTGTCGGGAATCGATTCAGAATTGGAAAGAGAATGGAGGTATTGTATCAGTAGGAAAAAAACAAGAAAAGCTCAATTTAATGAAAATAATAGAAGAAAAGTGAGATACAGTATAAAATCACGAAAATTCCTATTGAGTTGGACAACTTTTTTTGATTATTGAAAATTTCTTAATAGTTTTTTAATAATTGCGAATTCTCAAAAATCGGAAATTTTTGAAATTGTGAATAACTTACGAAAATTCGCAAAATTAATACCATTTCAGAAAATATGGAAGAATTTTTAAAAATTTTTCTTCTAAATTTTCACGATAGTGTTTTTTCGAATTTTTAACAGAAATTAGAAATACTTAAAATGTACTACAAAATCGGAAGAAATCTTTGGGAGTCAGACTAATTTTCATAAGTTTTTGAAAATTCGAGTAGCGAGGAGTACTACGTTAGAAATTTTGAAAATTTTTAAAAATCAAAATGTATTGGAAATGATAGAAAATGTCAATATAAATCTACGAAAATCTAAAACTATGTACAATTTAAGGAAATGTATATTTTTTTGTAACTTTGTGTTTCTTCTTGTATTTCTCCGAAATATGCATTGTAATATTTTTCTACATTTTCAATGAAAATTTGGAATATTTGGTAAATATTCAAAAATCATAAAAAAAACTGTACGAGTTTGATAAATTTTATAAAATAAAAAAAATCACGAAAATTCCTATCGAGTTGGACAATTTTTTTTTAATCATTGAAAATTTTCTAATCTTTTTTGAATAATTTTAAATTTCAACAAATCGAAAAATTTTCGAAATTGTGAATAACTTACGAAAATTCACAAAATTAGTACACTTTCGGGAAATATGAAAT
Organism: Platygaster robiniae; assembly: GCA_028476575.1. Classification (NCBI taxonomy): domain Eukaryota; kingdom Metazoa; phylum Arthropoda; class Insecta; order Hymenoptera; family Platygastridae; genus Platygaster; species Platygaster robiniae. Next base: position 4,145,707 of record CM052022.1, read on the forward strand.
ATTTGTTAGAGTTTTTTTTTCTAAATATTCACGATAGTGTTTTTTCGAATTTTTAACAAAAATTTGAAATACTTGAAAAGTACTACAAAATCGGAAGAGACCTTTGTGAGCTGGACAAATTTTCATAAATTTTTGAAAATTTGAGTAGTGAGCACTACGTTAGAAATTTTGAAAATTTTGAAAAAACATAATGTATTGGAAATGATAGAAAATGCCAAAATAAATCTAAGAAAATCCAAAATTACTTATAATTTGAGAAAATGTATTATTATATTTTGTAAATTTGTGTTTCTTATTATATTTCTCCAAAATATCCATTGTAATATTTTTTACATTTTTAACGAAAGTTTGGAATACTTGGTAAATATACATAAATCATAAAGAAAACTTTACGAGTTTGACAAATTTTATAAAATTTTGAAATTGTTGAACAGTAGGCTTGATGTTACTCAAAACTTTCGAAATTTTGATAAATCGTAACACATCGAAATTCCAAAAATTGTCAATGATTCAACCTAAAAAAATCGAAATCATTACATAATTTCAGGAAACATCCATCATTTATAAACTGTGTTCAATATGATATGTATTTCGACGAATTAGGCATGCATGAAAATATTTTTTTCAATTTCTCCGTGCGCATCACAATTGAGCAGTATGTACTTGAAAAGCAATCAAAAATTAAAAAAAATCTTGATAAGTTTGGTAATTTTCATTAAATTTCGAAAATTTTATAGTCTGTATCACGTTTGAAATTATGAAAATTTTCAAAAATCAGAAAACATTTGAAATTCTAAAGATTATGCAGTGACAATCTGTGTTCCAGAAAGATCATTTTCTTGTTTACGAAGGATCAAAAATGACCTTCATTCAACGATATCAAAACACCGAACTTCAGCATTACCTCTACTCGCGATCGAATCTTCTTTATGCGTAAGAGTAAAGTTCGGTGCAAATTAATTTCAATTATAAAAAAATTCTATCCATCATCCAAGATCCGTCGGGCATCGATCCATAGGTTGTTACATATTCAAATAAAAAAATAGCTGAAAAACTAATTTGTTATAAAATTCATGGATTTCCTTGATTTCCATAAAGCTACATAAAAAGAACGTTTAGACATTTGTAGAGGCGCTAAAGGGGGGGGGGGGGGGCGCAGAAATATTATTAGCCCAGGGCGCATGATTCCTTAAATCCGGCCCTGCTTAAGTGAATTAAATTAAATCGAGGGAGACTCGTTTTTTCTTGCCTTCAAGGAGTAACTTACCTTCTCTTCTGTCAGAATGAGGGGAAGAGGAAGAATAAACGAGTCAGAGTCAAGTTTGTAGCGTATTTTGATACATTAACAAGTGTAATTGTTTAATGTAGGACCCAAGGGATGCGATCGCATTCCGTAGCGGCCCCGTACCGTTTCGCTTCGGGGCCCGAGCGGGTTTCCTGCCATTCTTCTTTTCTGATTACGAGCTGCCTCGCATAATCCTTTATCCGCTCTACCGACTACTCGACTTTCGTCGCCATCAGCGTTTACTTTGTTTTTCCTGCATTCACAGGGTTACGGGATTAAAAATGTCGAGTTGACATGCCATGTGACTGAAGCATTGTGGGACTGGTGGACCTGAAGACAGTACCGAACACATTTTTAGAAAGTGTATTTCATATCAGATTTGATGACGATTTCATTACTTTATCCTAGATGATGATTTTTTTGAAAAGTTTACAGTAATTTCAAAGTTCTTGAACGATATTTTTGGATTTCAATAAAATAAGGATCATTATCTGGAAGTGTTTTTTGTTTTTAATGACTTCAAACGAGTGAGTTAATTTATTTTGAATGATAAGCTGAGTTTTTTATATTTTTGAATTTTTTGGTGCACGATTCAGACGTATGGTGGAAGTTCAGAGATTTTCATATTCATATTTTGGAGCACCAAATTGATTTCTCATAGCAATATTCCTTAAAGGTCCAAGTCATTCTTGAAAATTAAAAACAGTTCCGAAATCTCGGAATCTTCTAATGATTTCCATAACTTATTTCAAAACTTGAGATAAAAATTAAAAGCTCCTGAAAGTTCCCTGAAGCTCAAAAGTATTCAAGAAGTCTTCCTCTGTGAACTTGGGAAAACTTTTTGGGAGACTTGAAAAGGATTCGAATAAAAAAAAAATGCTTTAAAAAATGCGAGTCACCAAAAAATATATACTTTAGAATGTAACTGAAGGGGAAATTTAAAAGTCCGTGAAAAATGTCCGTTTGGGATACTAAGGGAAGGTATAATCATATGCAAATAATGATAAATAAATAACACCAAGACCAGTCAACTCTTGTCTTTTCTCTGAAAGATAAGAATTGACTGGTCATGATATTTATTTATTTATCGTTGAATTATTGGACCAGTGAACAACGGATTTGATCATATGTAAATAATAAGTTGAATCGTAATTCAAAGTGCTCCTAAAAATTTCCCTAAAGTTATTAAACCTTGTAGACATCGTCCTTTAATTCTCTGTATTCCTGGGAACGAGGATCAATACCTGAATCACTCTGTATATGTGTTTCATTTCTTCAACGAGATGGAATCGGATTGCGATGGAAGTAAAGTGAAGGAAGCAACCAGACCAGCCGCGATTGTCCTTGAACAACGAACGGGGACCGTTGCACGCAGGCCTCCGAAGAGGGTCTCAACTTGAGTCTCTATTCGGCCTGATAGACCGGTAGAGACTTGTATCCACTGTGAAAAAATTCTAACTACATTTTAAAAGAAACGTAGAACAAATCTAAACTAATAATATAGTCGAAACATTGAAAATTCAGGGGCCAATCTGAGAATTTTGAGAAATTCTTCTGAAAATTAAGCAGAATTTATATTATACACTTTTATTTTCATGCCTTACTGTACATTTTCACGATGCTGGAATTTTTATCGTATGTACACAGGGGCGTAGGCGGGAGAAATTTTCAGGAGGGATTTTTCGGAAAAATATTTTTCCTTCGAGATTGCATAATTTTTATTCTTTGACAATAAGGTTACAAGAGAGGGATTTTGAAATGTTTGAATTTTAGGAAGATGAAAGTTCTACGAATTTTGGAATCTGGAGTTGCACATTTTTCATGTTAGTAAATATTGGGATTCGAATTTTTGTAATTATCAATTAGTAACTGGGGTTTCAATTTTTTTTTACTACTATTTTTTGTTTATACCACTTTAAGGATTCAGGTCCAGGAATCAAACTTCTGATAAATTTATGTATTTGAACTGATGTTTGAGCAAATTTTAACCACACAGATAAAAAGTATATCATAAATTTATATTACTTTCGTATGCTACATTATTCATTGAATTTTGTAGTATTTGCTGTCATTATGATATATTTATAATATTTTTATGGATCGCTCAATAGATTTTCAGGATTTGATGCAATAGTATTGAAACTGATCAACGATTTTGAAAATTTGAATTTATTTTTCTGACAACGGTTTCTTTTATAAAAGTTTTAAATACTTTTTACAATATTTTTTAAGTATGCCCACAATCGAAAGTATGTTTAATTATATGAATTGTATAAACTGAATTGGATCTATTTTTATTGTTTCGTATATGAATTTCTAGAATAATTTCTCGAATTGTAGATATATAATTTTTGTATTATATTGATAAATATGCTCCAGGACAGAAAGTATTATATACATTTCTGAGAAAATTATATCTACACAATTTGTATGTATCGAAAGATTTTTAATAAACTAGGAAGCCAGTAAACTACCGAAATTGTAAAATAGTAAAATAGTAAACTAGCAAACTCGTTAACAAGTAAATTCGCTAGTTAGTAAACTAGTAAACTTGTGAAATTTGTTATAGTAATCTAATTAACTCGTAAACTAATAAGCTAGTAAACTAGTAAACTAGTAATCGAATAAATGATCAAGCTAGTATACAAGTAAGCTAGTAAACTAATTAACTTATTTTTCACATTTCTCTAGAATGTACTAAAAATATTATGTATGAAACCCTGGAGGATTTTTAAGTATTTTTATAGACTACTTATACATTTTTGTTGACTGCTACAGAGATTTCAAAAAGTCGATGCTCTGAAATGAAAATTTCGATCTATCATCAGTAATTTCAAGAATTAATAATAAAGTCACATTCATATCGATTTTTCATGTTTTACATCTTTATTCCTTTTCCATATTTTTAGAATTTTTAAAAGATTTTGTTACGTTTTCCAGAATTTTCAGAGACCTATAGTATACTCAAAATTTGATGCTCTTGAATCCCAAAATTTATAAATCGTAGAGGCATCTGTCGAAATTTTTATAGATCACTTTTTTGATGGAATTCAATTAATTTCTTTATTTTCTTAGAGTTTGTATAAATCGAAAGATTTTCAACACTTTTCTATAAATTTTACATTAATTTCTAGAATTTGATGATCCAAGAATCAAAGTTTCGTAAATTTTCAGCATTTTCGTACATATTTATTTTTCTTGATTATTCACTGAGTTGCATTTCTGATTCATATTTTCTACGTAATTATACGTTTTGATAATTTTTCCTGTATTATTAAATACGTGCTGCTAACGTTTTCATGCATTTATTTGTAACTTTTATTTTTATCGTTTATCGATGTAAGTTTTTTCAATTTTACATGAAATATCGATCGATTTTATCAGAATTTCGGGAGGGGTTTGAACCCCTAAAGCACCCCTTGCCTACGCGCCTGAATGTACAACAAAATTGAGAACATCACCAAATAACAACAAAAATAGTTGACTTAAACTTTCCAGATTGTAAAAATTACAATCCAACAGCTTGTTCAAAAATATTTTTCACAACCTCAGGCATGGAAAGTTTGGAAAACTCCGCAAAGCACAATGCGAGTCCCGGATTTCACGAATCTAAAATTCGCGTTTCTCAAATGGTGGGTCGATAATAATTCAAAGAGATAAGAGTGGGGGCGTCGCTTGAAAACGCAAATGTCGAATCGATTCGATTCGCGAAAGCGACGAAAATAACGGTACCTTCCCCGCCCTGCATTTTTATCGTTTCCCTCGGGAAAAACTCGATTTTGCGTTATAAACTGACGGATGCGCAGTGGTCAAAAGTCGATTTAAAGGAAGTAGCGCGAATCCCTGCACGTGGCGAAAAAGAGGATCCGAAAACAAAGGAGAAGAACGGAGAGAAATGAAGCGAACAGAATGATGGAAACGGAGATAAACTAGGCGAAAGGCGAGCTGGAGAAGGGGAAAAACGATGGGGTTGTTCCATTCTAAATGCGAGAGAGAAGAGAGAAAAAAATCCAGTACTTTCTGACATGTATAATATGGTAAAAAGTAGGAGAATATTGTAATATCAAAGGATGCGTCCAAGAATAATAAATAGTGTCATCATTGTTGCTTCAATAACTCGGGATAACGGAAAAAAAAAAAAAAAAAAACATTCATACATTTTTATCACGCCGCATTTTCAGAATCGTTGAAACGTTAGAAAAACGAGATTTGATTCGGAATGCTTCCCATAGTACCAAGTTAAGTCATTTACATACTTCTCTTGTTTCATTCATGAAGGGAAAACTTGAATGAACAAGATTTTCTTCATCGCATTTTTGGGTGCCAAAGAATAAACCCTAGAATGATGACAAAGAAATTCTTTTCGTGCTTTCCAAACATACCCGTGAACGAGCCATTGTACACAGTAGAATAAAAAACAAAGCCCATCACAACAAACCCAAATCCCAATCCCATCCCCCCCACTAAAAATTCGCCAACTCGACACAGCGAAATTCCACGCGAAACGACCCGCGTACCGCGTGTGCAGCTCGCGAACGCACGGGCGCAATAACCGCTCCCCCCACCACTACCCCCACCCGAAACGACCGTAGCGTAGCCCTGTCCCGTCAGTTGTCTGGCGGCGTTCGAACCGTACGGGTCTCCAGCGCCCAGTCTCCGAGACGTCGTCCCACACCCCCGATGCCGTGACCTTTTTCATCTCCCAAGGATAGGATTACAGTGCCTTCTTTCCAGTGTGTTCTCGAGTCGATGAAAAAACCGTTGGAGAGTGTGGAAAATATCGTGTGTAGTTTTGGCAGTGCTCGGTGGATCGTTTCCCAGTGTGTGAAAAGTGCGTAGTGGCAGGTGCGCGCGGGCAATGACGGGACGGGTTTGCAAATCGAGGAGGAAAGCGAAATGGCCCCGGTTCTAGGAGGCGCGGCGGCAATGGCGGTACTTCCGGCGAGCCCGCAACAGGCCCAGAACAACGTGCTCGGGGCCTCCGGGCCGCCGCAGCAGCAGCCGCAGCAAATGCATCACCACCTCCATGCCCTTCACCACCACCCCCTTCACCACAGTCACCACCCGCAGCAACCTCCGCCGCCCCATATGCAGCAGCAGCAATTGTACCAGCCCTACGGTTTCGTGCGCGCCGGCGTGTCCTCCGCTTTCCAACCGCCGGCCCATCACTCGCACCGTCATTCCGCCGCTTCGGCGGCCTCCCTCTCGCCCCCCGCCCCCGCGGCGAGCCACCACCCCTCGTCGGCAACGTCGCCCTCGTCCTCCACCTCGTCCACTTCTTCCACTTGTTCCGCCGCTTCCGCCCAGCAAACCGGATTCGGGCAGCCGCAGCAGTCCAATGCTTTGCAGTGAGTTCTCTTGTCATTGGAGTAGGGTGTCGATTGTGCACTGGGCAATATTGGGCGAATTTTCACATTATGATTCTCGGGGTTATTTTTAACGGTCATTTACTGTCTTTACGGTTGAATTTTGAGACTTGGTAATTATATGTTTGACCGTCAGAACTCGTATTCGGTCGGTAATTATCGATCGGACGGAATTTCGATGAAAAAATGCGACAAAATGGTTCGCAACCATTCCATGTGAAAATGACCGATATTTTTGTGAAAAGCTTATAAGGAAGAATATTTCTTTTGAAAATTCAATGCCTCATGAGGTGACCTTGGAAATACCTTACGAGTCATTGATGTTTCTTATGGGGAATTGACCGAACAAGTTTTATGAGATTTTTTTTTCTCTTGTCATTGGAGTAGGGTGTCGATTGTGCACTGGGCAATATTGGGCGAATTTTCACATTATGATCCTTAGGGTGCGGGCATGTGAGTTTACTGGTCGGAAATAAATGAGTCAGGTCATGGTGTTTCTGACGATCATTAACTGTCATTTTCGGTATAATTTCGAAACTTGCTAATTATATTTTATCGTCAGTAATTATTGATCGGACAGAATTTCGATGAAAAAATGTGACTAAATGTAACTGACCAAATGATTTACAATTCCAGGTGAAAATGACCAATCTTGTTGTTTCACGTATTTTCATAAAAACATTACAAGAGTTCAGTGTCTTATGAGGTGACCTTGAGAATACAAAAAATAAATCGAAAAAATTTTATAAGGTTTTTTTTTTAGAAGCAGGTTCGTAGGCAGAGGGGGGTTTTAAGGGATCAAACCCCTCCCGAAATTTTTATAAAATCAATCAATGTTTCATGTAAAATTGATAAAAGTTACGTCGGTAAACAATATATATATATATAAGTTACAAAAAAATGCATGAAAACGTTAGCGGTACGCATTCAATAAAAAAGTAAAAATTATCAAAACGTAGGATCAGGCAAAAAATGTGAAGCAGAAAAATTGTTGCAACCTAGTGAATTATTAAAAAAATAAAGATCTACGAAAATGCCGAAAATTTATGAAACTTTGAATCTTCTACCATCGAATTCTAGAAATATTTATAAAATTCATATAAAAGTATTAAAAATCTTTCAATTAATCATACAAACTCAAAAAGTATAATGAAATTGATTGAATTCTATAAAAACTGTTTTCTGCAAATTCTCGACAAAAGCCTCTACGATCTATAAATTTTGGGATTCTAGAGCATCAAATTCTGAATATTTTATAAATTTATAAAAATTCTATAAAACGCAATAAAATATTTTAAATATTTCAAAAATATGAAACATTAAAAATCTATATGAATGTGATATTATAATATTCTTGAAATTACTGATAAAGATCAGAATTCGCATTTTTAAGCATCGAGTTTTTTAAATCTCTGTAGCAATCTACAAAAATATAAGTAATCTGTAGAAATACTTAGATATCATCTAGGGTTTTGTGTATTATTATACTAGAAAAACCTGAAAAATAAGTTTATTAGTTTATACTAGCTTACTATTTTACTTGTTTACTAGTTTACTAGCTTACTAGTTTTTATTCAACCAGCTTACTAGTTCACTATATATAACTAATTCACTTGTTAATGAGTTCGCTAAATACAAAAAGTATTAGTGAAGAAAATTGAAACCTTAGCTACTAATCGAAAATTATCAAAATCAAATTCCATTATTTACGAACATGAAAAATGTGCAACTCTGGATTCCAAAAAATGTATAACTTAAAAATTCCGAAATGGAAAATATTTCAAAATCGCTCTCTTGCAACCATATTGTCAAAGATTCTAGGAATTAGGAAACTCCAATTTCTCGAGCGTTGAATTCTAAAACTGTAAGTATGCAGAAGTCCATGAAAATACTAGGAAATTTTGTCAAATGGTCAAAGTCTGTGAAAGACTTAAAAAATATTATGGGCATTTTAAATCTACAAAGAAACTGTTTTCTGCAAAATCGATCGAAATACTTCAAATCTTTCAAACTTTCAAACCCGGGAAATCTCATTCTCAAAATTTAAAGAGATATGTTTAGAAAAACCAAAAATTTCTACAGCATTGTATGAATATCTACTGGGAAATAAAGAAAATACAAGTAAATCTAAGAAATATTGTAAACCTATACAACTTGAATAACTAGAGCATCGAATCCCAGAAAATTATATAACAATATTGGAAAATACTGAAAGAAATGAAAATCTATTGAGACACAGTTTTCTGAAAAATCCTTTGAAACATGGAAAATTTGATCAACTTCAAATTTTAGAGCTTGAAATCCTCGAAATCTATATAGCAATGTACAGAAAAATGGTACAAATTTATAAGAATACTGGAAAATCCTGCAAAATTTTGTACGTACTGAAAAATACAAATAGTGTCAAAAAAACTGATAATCTAAGTATATAAGATAAGATTCTCCAAAAAATCTATTAAATTCTCACATTTTTCCCCGTGGATAACACTGAATAAAATTTCGTACTCAGAAATTTTGCGACCTTGACAAAAATATAAAAATTCGAACAAGATGCAGACGTTAAAAAAATACTGGGATTTTAAGTCATTTTTGGGACTCTGTTTTCCAGCTACATATGTATTTTCAATTACTGGAGACAGAGATTGCGCACAGTTACATTTCATGATATGTACTTATAGCGTAGTTAAAAGAAATTACGTAGTAGATAAATTCGTATTGACACACGAAAAATTTCCACTGGCTGATAAAAAATACATTGTTTCAAATTTCAACGACGATTTTTTTCATCTATTTCACTAGAAAATTAGATTTTCAAAGAGAGTAATAAAAAAATGTAAAATAATTTTCTTCGTGGATTCAATGGATATGAAATAAAAATGTTGAGATCAGTTAAAAATTCATTTTGATATTTCCAACCAAGTTCTTCGAAATCGACTTGATTATTTCGATTCGTCAATCGAAATTTTCCATACGCCAACACAAATGTATTTTCATTATTTACAAATTTCCTTGACGATATCAAAATTGGATGATTTTTCAAATGTCCGAATCAGTCATTGTTTTTTAAAGAAACGAGTGTTATCAATAGCTTGTACACGTCCTTGAAATTTATATCATAAATGAAATGTGTAAAAAAAAAAAGTAAAAACAGATAATTCAGGAAAATTCCAAATTGTGATAAGTTGATAGGTAAAAAATCCTGAAAAATGCAGTAAAGCCAAAACATGAAATTGAATTTCAAGTTTTACAATGTTTGACCTAAAATCATTCCCGAAAAAATTCAATAAATAAACGATTGCGGAAAAGAAAAACGCGAAATATGCCATCGATCGAAGAAATCCGGACAGGTTTCTCGTCTTCCTGGGAACCATCATTTTAAAAGGATCCGCTCTCTACCTGCTCTCTATTATCATTTTTTTTTTTTTTTCTATTTCGTCGGCCCTAGGGTTTAGGGATGGTACATACATAATGGGATTTTTCTCTTCGGAGAACTCCAGATGACCGAGATTAGAAAAGACTAGAAAAACAAAACAAACTCGCTTTTGGGATTTGGGAAGGTCGTGCCAAGGGGATTCCTCGTGGATATCCGGAAGGTCGAAATAGAGGTCAAACGAGGGAAATTAATGATTTATTTGTTTACACGGGGAAAATATATATATATCGGAGCGGAGGTATTATAACGGGGGATTTCGTTACTTTCACCGGACATATGGCGAAAGTAACGGTGGAACGCGAGAGGTTACGAAGCGTTACGAGTCGAGATGACGGCGAATAATCTCGTTTCTCTTTTTACCCTCGCCTTTTTTTTCATCTTCGCTTACCTTTTATTCTCGTTTTTACCGTTATCCTTCTTCTCCGAGGCGGAAAACAGGGTTGGGAAAATTACAAAAGATTCCTTCGCGGAACATGGAAATTATTTGACGTCCGGTCACGTGCCGAGGTTTTTAACCTGGCATGTTTGTCGATGTTATTTTTCGAAACGGAAGGAATCGCATTGAGAAAGAAAAAGTACGTTACTTTGTGAGATTTTATGGTAAAAAGTACTGGGATATTGTGAGTTTTACAATATTATTGCAAATTTCGTAATTTTTATCTCACTTTTTGCAGTGTTGCATGGTGAATATTGTTATACAGTAGTTATTACAGTATGTTAGACAGTTTTTGCTTGATAATTTCGGATAATTTAAAATCTACAGAAAGTAGTGTGTGCATTGTGATTTTTACTACACTAGTACATAGGATTTTATATTCGTGTAAAGTGAAACATCAAATAACGTATTATACATGTAATCATTTATTTTTCTTTACGTAAAAACTGATATTTCATGTTTAAACAAGTATTTTGCATGTAAATATATGTTGCAGATAACATATAATAAATAAATAATTATACGATTTATATTGCAAATAAATTAAATATGTATTGCAAAGGTCCATATCATATTGTAAAATCTACTCTATTTTTCGACTTTTTCCAATACTGTATCAATTACAATATACAATGATTAACAACAAAATACACAAAAAAAGAGCAAAAAGAATTATACAGATTTGTAACAAAACTGTATAGCATTTTCTGAAATCTAAATTAGTAAAAATTACAATACAATTTAAAAAAAATAAAATGTACTTCAAGTTCCGAACGTTTCAAATTAAACGAAAATGAAAAATATGTGAATTTTTTATTCTTCATCATGATGAGAAGTGTAAAAAATATTTTTTGAGGGAGCATCATGTTTTTTGTTGCGATCAAAAAGTGTTCAAAAGCAGCTAGAGAATTTTTTCCTCGAAAATTAACTTATAAATTTTTTCGTTTAATTTTAAACGTTTGGAACTTCAGGCACATAAAAATAAAAAAAAAAGTTGAAAACGAAGTATTGTAAGTTCTACTACAATATTGAGGTTTTACAATATTTTTTCAGACCCAGTGATTTTCTTTTTACGTATTGCAAAATTGTATAATAAAAAGTGTTATATCCTACACATTACAATATATATGCCATTTTGAATAAGATGAATTCGGGAAATGAAAAATCAAAAAAATGTCAAATACTGTATAGATTGTAATTTTTACTATACTAGAACACAGGATTTTATATTCGTGTATAGTGAAACATCAAATAAAATATTTGACCTTTTATCACTTATTTTTGAGTTCGTAAAAAATGATGTGTCATGTACAAGAAAGTATTGTACATGAAAATACGTATACGTATTGCAAAAGTCCATATTGTATTGTAATATTTACAATATATTTTCAACTTTTTCCAATATTGTGTCACTTACAATATATTATGATTAACAACAAAATACTCGACAATATAGCAAAGAGCACAAAAAATTATAGGAGAAAATGAAGTATCGTAAGTTTTACAATATTATTTCAGTTCTTGTGATTTTTATTCTACTTTCTACAAAATCGTCTAGTAAAAAGTGTTATGTCTTACACGTTACAATATTATAGTAACAAGAGTTATACAGATCTGTAATAAAACTGTATTTTATTTTCTAAAATCTAGATTAGTAGGAATTACAATACAATACTGCAAAAACTTGAAGAATCATAAATACATACTTTTCATCAAATCCATTTTACTGCAGAGTAAAAGAGTTAAAAATAGTTATAGCTATAGATTCAACAAATAAAAAATGAAAATTTCAGGTTCAAAAAGAATATTTATATTATATATAAGAAATTTTCATTATTGCATAGAATTTTCTGCAGTTACAATCGAAAAAAAAGAGTTTCGTTATGAAAATCAAACGAAAAACATGTTTCATATTTTTGCAAAAAAATCGGACGGTAATTTTCAAAGTTACTCGTTGAAGGACATCCCAAGGTCACGGATGTAAAAATAATTGTTATATAAAAAAAGTATTTATGTACTACAAATTTATACTTATAAAGTAAAAGTAATTTACGTAAAATTTTGTTTCGGTTGGTTCGCAATAAATTTTATTCAAAATAGCATTAAGAGAATTTTTTTGCAGTTTCTTTAAGGTACTTGAATTTTATTATAGGAGTATTTCCTTGTTTCAACGAAAACGAAAATATTTATTTTATAAACGAGTAAAATATTTAAAAATAAATGAAAAATTTACACGTTCTCAATATTGTTTATCTGTCTTCAGAGTCTTCAGTAAAAAACTCAAGTTTATCATGAACAGTGTGTATAATGCCGACAATTTTGGAACAAAAGCTCATATTTTACGTATTTATTTTTCGATTTTGTAATACATACTGATTTTTGCAACATTATAGAGCCTGATAAAACAAAAAGCAATTGTCGGCTTTTGAATAACATTTTTTATCACTTCGCCTATCCATTAAGAAGTTGTAGTTTGCAATTTCAATTTCCGCAATTTAAAAGATAAAGTTTGATTTGTTGAGTCACGATAATTTCAAAATGTTGAGAATTTTATACATTTTGGATTAAAAACTATGAATTTTTGTCTTGTACATAATTTTATAATTCAATTCTTCTTTTGAAATATTCAAACCGTAAAAAAAATTGTACCGTTTTTGAGAAACTACCATATTATTATGTTTCTCGAATTGGAAAACAATAAATTCTGAAGATTTTTAATGAAATTTTGGTATATATGACATTGTACGAATTTGAAATTACACATTTTTACAACTTCATGTAATCGTAATAATATTTTTATTGATGAATTTTTAGTTCACTGAATTATGTTTAACTATTTGAAAAGAAAATTTATATTCAATTTGTGTTTTTAGACTCACAAATATAAAAAATTACTTGATAAAAATTCATACTTGCTCCACATTTCTATAAAAGAATTTTTTGTAATAACGAACGTTTTACAGATGAACCGCACGAGACATTCAAAGATTGCTAAAAGTCATGCAACGAGTTGTTAATTAAAATCATTATAATGAAAAAGTAATCAAATGATATCCCTTGTTGGGACTACCATTTTTCTTTCTGCCTTACTTAAATAACGATTTTGAATGTTGAATCTAAAGAAACTTCGATTTAAAACATCGTAAAGATAAAAAACTTGAAGGTCGAATTTTTCATTTTCTACGTTTTTCAGAACAAAAAATTGTTCGGTTCTTATTGTGTTGTTGGAAAAACATATGTAACTTTTTCCAAGTTGAATTTAATTCCATTAAAATGTGTATTCTTCATATTTTCGGATCAGTCATTGAATTATACGTTTGGATTTTTTGACGACCAACATTTCGCTTCTATTTTTAACCATTATCAAGATCCACAAAGTTATAAGTAATCACGTAAATCAAACGAAGTGTAAAGATTAAATGACACGCGAATTCGAAATGTGATATTTACACGTTGGTTTTTCAATTCCTTTTATCGCATACATTTCATGTACATACCTCTACTTAGATATGATCTAGATAAGAAATAAAACACGATATTTTTCTATATTTATCTTTTTCATTTAGCATTTTTCATGTTAATCTTTCATGGAATTCTCAATTCTGAATCTTTCTAATGCATAAAACGAATATACATTAGTGAACTGAGATATTTGGGTATAATGTGATGTTTTATTAATTTAAATTGCTACTACAAAATTTTTCTCTAGTACATGGTTACATTAATTTACGGTTCGCCACGTTTTTGAAAAAAGAAGTAACCAGAAATAATTTTCTTTTTGTTCAAAAAGTAAGATTGAACGTTTCACAATTCATTGAGCAACAAATAGTTTTTTCACTGCTCCTTAAATTTAGGTTTCACGAGTTTTATTTATGTGGACTGTAAAACTTTTTTAACTGAACAATTGATTTCTCATTCTTAGAGTCATCAAATCTTTTTTTCACTCGAGAAATTCTGTTTTTGAAATTGTAATTAGTTATTTTTTAATAATTCTTTTAGAATTCTGAAGTTGTTTACATTGCCAGGTAGAAATGTTATTTTGATAATTTATTGTATAGTTAATAGTATGAGTATAATACAGTAATCTATTTAGATTATTCTGAGGTTATTTGCATGATTTTTAAATAAATTTTATTCTTGAGATATATATGCACATTGCAAGGTGTAATAATTAAAAAATCTGCTGATTTTTTTTAATACCTAAGGCTGATATTCGTGTCTTTCTGGAAAAAAATTCTGAAAAAATCATTAAAATAATGATTCGTTGCAAAATCTGAACTTACTTAGATTACAACAGAAGTTATTAAGCTATTTAGATATATCATTAATAGTTAGTGAAATTATTATATTAATGTAATCTATCTAGATAATTCCAAAGTTTGTGAAATCGTGTATTATATATGATTTTTTTAGATATTACATTATACGTTTATAATACATTCAAAATCTACATATTTAGTTTTCAAATACTAAAGACTTGGATATTAATGTCTTTCCTTTCGGCAATCAAATGATTTAGACACCTCGTCTAAATGACTTGAAAAAAATTCTGAAAAAATGTTTAAAATAATGTTGATTTTAGGATTCTGCAGTTTTTCAGTCATTTTGAAGAATTTATTTAATAATTTATGGAATTAAAATAAAAATGTAAGCTATTTCGATAAATTTGAAATTATTTAGATTTTTTATCGTATTGAGATTATTCTTTAGATATTCATGAACGTTATACGTTTATAATACATTCAAAATCTAAAAGTTTTGTTTTAAAATTCGAAAATTTTCAAATTCATGTCTTACCTTATAGAAATCAAATAAGTCAGACACTTTGACCAAATAACATTGAAAAAATTCAAGAATCATTTTTTTTACGATTCTTTCAGAATCCCAAAGATACTGAGATTACTTGGAAAGTTATTCAGTTATTTAGATAATTGATTGTATAGTTCATGAAATTATTATAATAATGTGAGCTATTTATTTAATTCTGAAATTATTCACTATATATTGAAATTGTTTGACAGATATTTATGTATATTATACATTTCTGATGCATTCTAAATCTGAGAATTTCGTTTTCAAATTAAGACTTTGATATTGATGTCTTTTCTTTGGGAAATTGCATAATTTAGACACTGAAAGAAATTCTAAAAAAATTGTTAAAATAAAAATCTTTTTCAAACTCTCAAATTATTTAGATTATAAGAGAAAATATTTACTTATTTAGATAATTTACTGTAAAGTTGATAGAATTATTGTAATACATCTGAAGTTACATATCGACATTATATATCTTGGGATTCTTTAGATATTTAGTTTCTTTTCAATTTCAAAGACTTTGATATTTCATGTCTTTCCTTTTGGAAATCAAATAATTTCCACACCTTGTCTAAATTATTTCAAAAACATTCTGAAAGAATGATCAAAATTATGATTCTTCAAGAATTCTGAAGTTCCCTAGATTGAATATAAAAGTTATTTGGTTATTCAGATAATTTTTTGTATGGTTCATGAGATCATTATAATAGTGTAAGCTTTATAAATAATTCTAAAGTTATTAACATTATGCATTAAATAAGGATTACAGTGAGAAAAAAATCTCGTACTTTCTGCCATGTATATTGTAAAAAGTACAATAGTATTGTACTTTTTACAATTATATTGCCTATTTTACAATATTATTTAAGTTTTTACAATATTATTGTAAAAACTGCAATATTCATTTTACTTATTACAACAGTGTATAGTAAAACGTCTGTATTATAAAAATTACAATACGTATGCCACTTTTTGCTACATATTTTTCGAATATTGTATCATATTACAATATGATGCACTTGAACCTAGAAAGTACAGGAAAATGTTGCAAAAAGAACCTATACAGATCTGTTTACTGAAAAAACTGTCTGGAATTTTCAAAAATCTGGATTAATAGGAATTACAATATGATATTGCAAAAAGTAAAAGAAGTATAGTAGAAAACGAAAGATGTAGAGTAGTTTTTACAACAAAATATATCCATAATTACAATATCATTTGACAATATTTACAATGTCTTATTTCAAAAATTGATATATTATTTATCTAGCAAAAAGTACAATATGTCAGAGTGATTCCTGCTTACTGTACAGTATTGTAAAAATTACTATATTTTTTCTCAGTGTATGTTTTAGGTATTTATGTACATTTTACATTTATAATGCATTCAAAATCTAGAAATTTTGTTTTTAAACCCCAAAACTCTGATATTCATGTCTTTCCTTTTGGGAGTCAAATAAAATTTAGACCTCTTGTCTAAATTACTTGAAAAAAAAATTCTGAAAAATTTATCAAAATAATGTTACTTTCAGGATTCTGAAATTATTAGAATTACTATGAAAGTTATTTATTTATGTTGATCATTGATTATATGGTTTATGGATTTTCAGAAAGTTCTCTCGGAGTAAAATGTTCATTGATACACAAAGGAATCCATTTTTTCATTCAAAATTCCTTTATTTGTTTATTTGGAACGAATTAAGGAACTTTTTTATTGAAAAAATTGATTCCCTTATGCATCAATGAACACTTCACTCCGAGAGAACTTTCTGGAAATGGATAAAACTACGGAGTTAATAATCTACAATATAGTTTATGGAATTATTATAATAATGTAAGCTATTTAGATGATTCTGAAATTCTTAACATTATGAAGTACCTTCGGATTATTCTCCAAATATTTATATGTGTATGTTTATTATACGTTTTTGATACATTCAAAATCTGCAAATTT
Source organism: Platygaster robiniae (assembly GCA_028476575.1). Classification (NCBI taxonomy): domain Eukaryota; kingdom Metazoa; phylum Arthropoda; class Insecta; order Hymenoptera; family Platygastridae; genus Platygaster; species Platygaster robiniae. Next base: position 4,162,996 of record CM052022.1, read on the forward strand.
TGTTTTCAATCTCCATAACTTTCATGCAATGAGAAAAAAATGTGGTAGTTATTACAATACTGTATAGTAAACGGGAATCACTGATTTTTACAATAATATTGTAAAAACTGCAATATTATTGTAAAAAAGTACAATATTATTGTACTTTTTACAATACATACGGCAGAGAGTACAAGATTTTTTTCTCAGTGTATTCACGTCTTTTCTTTTGGAAGTCAAATAATTTAGCCGCTTCATCTTGAATATTCGAGATGAAAAAAGGACCTTTTGCGACCCCTGCGTTTCCGATCGCAAATAGAAGCCGGGATCTCGAGCGGGGCCACGATCTAGGTCAATAGATTCGCCAAGCGCATGCGTGCCCGCGAGTCTCTTTGAAAATCGCCGCGTCCGCGGAAATATTACAATTATTTCCCCTCCCTGCCCCCTTCTCTGATTAGAATCGCGACAACAACAAAAAATGAAAGGAATAAAAACAACCCGGCTGAGGGCAACAAATAAATAATACACGTCGAATAAATATTATCGCGCGATAACACGAGCACTCGTGTATACCAATTCCGTACCCCCCCCCCCCCCCCTTCACCCTTTTGGTAACACGATCCAGTCGTTGCACATTATTTCCCCCCCCCCCCGGCGATTATGTACGAACAGCGTACATAAAGTCAACGACGCCGTTGATATCTAATCGCTCGTTTTACTCAACGCGACGCCTGTAAAGACTTTTTTCTTCTCTTCTTTTTTTTTCTTTTCTTTTTTTTTTTTTTTTTCTTTTTTTCCCTTGGATTTTGTTTCTTCATCTGTTCCAACAACACCGAATCACCCAGTATTCTTGATTATATCGTGATGGTAAACACGCGTTTACGCACGTTTGGAGTCTTTGACGGTGGTATTTTGTGACGTGTAGAGATTTTTTTTTTTCATGAATTTGGGAATATTTATGAAAATGACGAATTTTTTTGACGATGTGGTTGGGTTGAATGAGTTTTTGGTGGTTTTTTGAAAAGTAGAACTGTGGGGTATGAAATAGGGTTTTTTTCACCTTGTAGAATAAAAGGGTGGGGAAAGTGATTACTTTCGACACTTGTAGAAAAAGTGTCGTGTAATAATGTAGGGCGACATTGAAATTACAAGTTTGAAACGTTTGAAAATAAACGAAAATGAAGAAAACTGTTTTAATTATCTGCCATAGGTGAAGCAATGAATAATTATATAAATATTGATAGTTAACGAAATATTATTCAATATTTCTTTGTCATTTTTGTTTATTTCTGACACTTTTTGGAACTTCAGGCGCATATTCATATGTTTCTGAAGTTCATAAGAATTTATTATTTTTCTGTTTGTTTCTATGTCTTTATTTATTTATAACAATGCTTGTTAACTGAAGTTAGGAATTTGTGCTTTTAATTCTTCAGGTGTTGAATATTATTATAATTGTTTTAGTTTTTGAGTTTCATTGTTGACATCTTTCAGGATTTAATAAGAATCTCAAAAACAGAATTATTTACTGAGTTGTAATATCGATGTTTATTACTATAGGGAAATTGAGTCAGTGAAAAATACCGGAAAAATTGTAGCAAAAGTATTGTAAATTATATATTGTTATATATATTGTTGCATAATAATGATAATTATATGTCAACACTGTCTAACGAAATTTAGAATTTTTTGAAACAAAACTGAGATATTTTTTTTCCTGTTTAAAGCTCCTAAGAACCAAGAAAAAAAAAATTACGCCGATCAGAATTTTCTGATTATGATGTATCAATTTTTTTTTTTTTTTTTCTTTGACAAATTCATAAAAATGGATCTGTTTTTTTATAATTCCAGCTAAATTAAAATTATCTAGAATCATCCCCTTTGCAAATTTCAAACATAAGTACTTTTCTTCGTTTCAGGTCACATATAGGCAATATTGAATGCAGGATAAATTATTAAAAAAAATTCATAAGAGATAAATCGAGGAATTAACTTTCTTGATTTTTCATCGAAATTCTATTTTATTAAAAAAATTTTAAGCGTTCATGAAAAATAAAAACTCATTGTAACAAAAATTGTCGAAGCAAAAACTTTGTTCCATTTATCGCCTAATGACTTTATTCGAAGTATAAAACTGTTGAAGTGCGATTTAAAAGTAAAAATATATCTGATGAATTTTAAGTTATTCTTGTAACTGGGAAAATAAATGTGGAAATAATGCGATTGCTCCTATCAAAATATTTAGAAAATTTCCTACAATTCAGGAAGAAATAATCGGTTTTCTATTGTTCAGTTACATTAATGTTCGACATAGAGATAGGTTTTAAATTTGACCAATGTTTTTTCCTTCAGACAAAAAGTGTGCTTTTGCAATAAAACTTGTGAAAAATGGTATATAATTTAGTTTAAATTATAAAAAAATGGTACGATTTTTAGAAATTGGTTAAAAATGAAAAATAGAGGGTATTATGTGAAAATTTTCTGTCTGATATGCTTTTTTTTTTAATTTTTTAAAGTTTTTGGGCGTTTTGAAGGCAAAAACGAATATCTTGACTATGATGCAACATTTTTTTTATACTGTGTAACGTTTAATGATTAATTTACGATTATTATCTCGCATTGATTTTTTTCGGTTTGCCAACTTCAAGCTTTATCCGTCGAAAAAAACTAGTCAATGAAACAAGAATCTCAACAATAACATCGAAATTTCAACGATGCTTAATGAATTGTGCCACAACCGTTGCATCACTGACACATATTTACGTAATCGCAGAATATTTCAACGCGAAACGCATCAGCAAAACAATTCCGCAAGCAAACGAAAAATACATGCGCGCATTATCGCTTTTTACTCGTTTACGTTTCAATCATTCTTTTTTCGTGAATTTTTGTGTCTGCGTTTCATATTATTTCAGTATTATTTGTTAAGTAGTTTTTTTTTTATTATTGCAATTCGTACCTTACAATATTTTTTTATTCATATTTACAGACAGCATTTTCATTTACAGTAAATAAATAATTGATATTTAGTAGTAGAATTTTTGGGTCTTTCTAAATAAAATAATATTTTTTCATTTTATTTTTCGTTTGTTCGTTTTTGAAATTTATTTCGAAGTTGATGATTTTCTTGAGCTCGCAGTTTCGTCATTGCAAAACGCATTGAGAAAAACATTGGTGCGTCACATCCGGAAAATTTTATTTGCTCATCAGTGTGACTTTTTAGATAAGTAACGTTGAATAATGTTTGTTAAATATCAATAATTATTTCATACTTCAACTATGAGAGAATATTGAAACAATTCATTGGTTTTCCTTTATTTTTAATCGTTTGGATCTTCTGAGACATGGAATGTAATAGTTCCATGTGCATTTGAAAAATTCCTGATTTGTCAGTGAAGGAATTTTCACTGTTTCAGATATTGAAAAATATATTTGGCTGATTCATAATTTGCTAAAAATCGAAAATTTTGACAAGAAAAAAATATAGTTGTTGTTACAATACTGTATTTTGATAAGGAATTAGTATAAAATATTGTACTTTTTGCTAAATATTTAGTTTTTAGTGTATTAAGTTAGTTTATTCAGTTTTTCGATGTATGTTGTCAAAACTGTTATAAATATTTTGTTTTCTACTATACATTTTGTACTTTTTTCAAAATTATATTCTGATTCCTACTAATCGAGATTCCCGAAAATGCCATAGTTTTGCCAATATTCAGATCTGTACAGTTTTTTTTTCCTATATTTATGTGTATTTTGTAGTATATTATATTGTAATGGACACAATATTGTGAAAGGTCAAACATATTATATTGTAGATTTCACAATTGGATATCAATTTTTGCAATGCATATGCTTGCATGTACGATATTTTCTCTTAGTGAATGAAGTATCATATTTTACGATCTGAAAAACAAATTATAAAAGGTTAAATATTGCTTTATATGTTTCATTATACACTAAATCCTATGTAAGTGTGTACTAGTATCGTAAAATTTTCAATTTATATGGTACACTTTGCATTCTGTAGATTCTGAATTTTTTAATATTTTCTGGTAAAGACTGGCATACATATTGTAACGTTTATAATATAAAAATTTTACTATACAATATTGTAAGAAGTAAAATGAAAATGACATAATTTACAAATCATTTCAAAACCTGCAATATTATTGTAAAACTTACAATATTCTAGTACTTTTTACCACACACTGAAATAAAATTTAGTGTTTCCTTACATACCTATGTATGGTGAGAAGTACAAGAATATTGTAAGATTTACAATAATTTTGTTCTTTTTACAGTATTATTACAGGTTTCACAATACTATTGCTAATTTCGGAATTTCTATTTTACTTGCTAATTTATTTTATAGTGAAAATTGTTTTATGGTAAAAGGAACAATATTTATGCCAGTCATTACTTCATGATTTCGGAGAATTGAAAATCTACTAAATCCAAATTGTACTATATACATTGTAATTTTTACTATAGATACTATTACGCAGGATTAAATATCCATGTATAGTAAAACATTAAACAAAATATTATATTTTTTGTTATCTTTTTTTCAGTTTGTGTGCATTATATTTCATGTAGGTACTAATTGATTTATGAAATTGATCTATTGAAGAATCTATAGTATATTTCCCACTTTTTCCAACATTGTATCAATTAAACTATTATATACTAAAAACTACTCAAAAATATAGTAAAACGAACTACGCACATCTGAATACTAGCAATACTGTATGGCATTTTTTGAAATCTGGATTAGTAGGAATCACAATATGTTATTGGAAAAAGTACTAGAAGAGTATGGTAGAAAACTAAATATGCATAGGAAAGTTTACAACAAAATATATCTACTATTGAAATATCATTTGAAAAATATTTAATATACACTCGAACTCGTTTATCCGGGATTATGCGGGGCTCGAGTCTCGGTTTAACGCGCCGTGAAGCGTCAACATCTGCGGTTTTTTTCGTGCCAAAGGAGATCAGTCATCTCGACAGAAAATGATTATGCGGGACATAGCCCCCGATCAGTCCCGAATAAGCAGGCTCGAGTGTACATGTATTACGACAAAAACTGCTATAAATATCTAGTAAAAAGTACAATATTTCAGGCTTATTCAACAGTACCATACAGTATTGTAATAATTACTATATTTATACTCAGAGTACATGTCAGAAAGTACCAGATATTTTTCTCGCAATCAGTGTAGTCTTCAGAACTCGCCATAACATCCCATTTCCCTCATTTCTTCCGAATGCTAAGTTTCTTTTTTTTTTCTTCTTCGCATTCACGACGACACATTATGCAAAAATTCACGGCGTTTTGTATAAAAAATCGCGAATGCCCTGAACGACCGGTACGGCTTCCGTTCATCGGCCTGGCTTTGTATTTCGCAGCCGCTTACGCAAGTCCACTGGCCCTTCCTTTTTCCTCCCCCCCCCTTCCCCTTTTTTTACCCCCCTGCCCCTTGCCAACTTTCTTCTTCCGCGACTTCAAAGTGCCCACTTTGCCTCGTCTATCTTCGTACGAATCCTGGCAAACGCGACGAGTGTCGGGGACACTAAAAATAGCGCGAATACCGCGGGCGCTGCAAATAGCGAAGTGTCTAACGATTAGGGAAGAACATGGAAATTGGGAGTGAAAGAGGGTAGAAAGTAACTTGAAGGTAGAAATGAGTGATTTAGGGATTTTGAGTGTCTTGAAGGGAGGTCGGGAAAATGAGGAAATATTGCGAATTTTGAAATTTCTGGGTCTTTGATAGAGCAGGAATGAGAGAATATTTTTATTTTCTGGAAGTTTGTTGGTTTTTGAATTTTTAAATGCGAGGAGAAGTGAATTTTTTATTTCGTCCGAAACAGGGGCATAGGCAGATGGGGGTTGAAGCCCCTCCCGAAATTTCGATAACATTACTATTTCATGTAAAAGTAATGAAACTTATTGCAAGTATAAATAACAGAAATACAAACTATAAAGCATAATGCAGGAAATATTGAATAGGTTCAAATCAAAAATGTACCTGCCGAAATCTTGAAATAATTTTTGCTTCAGAATAGTATGTTCTTATCGAAATGATAATTATAAATGTTTGGCTAGGAAAACATAGAATAAAAAATTTGAAAAATGGTTTCAACATAATTATATAAAAAATAAGAATTCTAGAAGATTCTGAAAAATCCGAAAAAATTCAAACACTGAAGCATCGGATTCTAGGAGTCTACAATATAAATCCAGAAAAATACTAGATAATTTTTCATATCTTATAAACTTTGAAGAAATACTAGAAATAGTGGTATTCTAAAAAAAATGGACAAATAATAAACTTTTAATTCTGGAGCTTTCAGATTCTTGAAATGTATATATTTTAATCTGTGTAAGCATTAGAAATCTATGAAAATATAAAAAAAAAAAAAAATATAAAACCTTATAAATACTTGTAAATACGAAAATATGAGGAATCAATAAAACAGAAAAAAATCTATGTAGATGTGATTTTCCCAAAAATCTATAAAATAACTAAAAATCGATCAAACTCGATTTCTTGCACATAGAATTCTAGAAATCTAAATACTTTCGAAAAATCTGAAAAAACCTATACGATGTATGAAAGTACAAGGAAAAGCTTCAAATGTTAAAAATTCTAAAAAATACGAAACTACAAGAAATTTATAAAACACACAAAATCTTCATAGATGTTACATATTTTTTCATTAATCTATGAAATTATGAAAAATCAATTGAAATTTGGATTGTAGAACATAGAATTCGAGAAATTTATATATTTATAGAAAATCTGAAAAGTTAACCATGATCTACAAAAATGCAAAAAAAAAGCTGTAAAATCTTATATATACCAAAAAAAGGCGAGAATACAAAAAAATTTATGATACACAAAATCCTCGTAAATTTATATAATTATTGAAAATCAATTTTCATTCCATTTCTAGAACGTCGAACTCTTGAAATCTATGCACATAATACTAGAAATCTTTTTTCTGGAAAATTTTTTACACTAGAAAGTTCCTCAAACGATATAAATACTCGAAAAATACGGAAAAAAAGTATTGGAAATATGTGTGAAAAATACTTTTTTCTGAAAAATTAATTATAATACTCAAGATCGTTGAAATTCTTAATTCTCTACCATCAAATACTAAAAATCCATAAAAATGCCAGAAAATACGAATTTCGATAAAAATATACAATACACAATTTCTGAAAATCGAGGAAACACTGAAAATCTTTGCTGGTACAATTTTCTCAAAAATCTAGAAAAATATTGAAAATTTTTACAACTTTGCTCGATAAAGTATCGAATTATAGAAAGCTGTCTAAAAGTTCATTGTATGATATTTAAAAATCTTTCAAGTTTTATAAATACTAAAAAAATTATGAAAAATACCAAAAGCATTAGATTATAAAATGTTAACCTCAGTGAGTTGTACGAAAATCACAAAAATCGAATCCTAATTATATCAAACACGAGCATGAAAAATATGTAACTCTGGACTCGAAAAGTTGTATAACTGTCAAATCCTGAAATCGGGAAAATTGACAAATCCCGAAGAAAATATATTTGTTCGAAAAACCCCTTCCAAAATTTTTTTCTGTCCACGCCCCTGGTCTGAAAAGTACAACATGGGACGAAGAATATAAATCTTTTCAGGTACATACTTAAAATTTTGAGCGAAGATAGAACATTGATTAGTCTTGTTACGTATTATTCATTTTGTCGTTGAATTAAATAATCTTCTTTATGGGGGTTTCCCAAATCTTTCCTCGAGAGTGCCAATATGATCGGAATTTAGGTATCGATGTCGCCCATGCCAAAGTGGCACCCTTACCCCGTTTGTTGGCTGTTTCGGCCCTTCTCTCTTGTACTATGTCGGTGAAGTTAAGTGAACTTCGCCGCTTATCGATTAGCCCCGTGTACGCGCCGGCTTTTACCCTCTTCTCTCGGCCATTGTTCCCGTCGACCTTCTCCCCCGAACAGCTCTTGCTTCGCCCATTATTATTGTTATTATTATTCAGGGGAACGCATTCCGACGAAACCGGTGTATACAATGTGCCCGGTATAACTGTGTTTCTTTTTTTTCATCTTTTTTGCTTCAATGGTTGGGTAGACAAATTGAAAGGAAATTTACCTTTCAATGGGCTACACATCGAGGACCATTATTATTGGGATACAAATTATCGCAAGTGAATTATTTGGCGTGGAAATGTTTATTTTGGATGGATGTTTGCAAACTTGATAGGGAAAAAGAGAATTTTCTTACGAAGCATTGCGGATATGTATTTTTTTTGCGTTGGCATTTTGCAATACTTGAAATGGATTTTTTTATTAGGTTTATTGAAAAATTGTTTGTTGTTCATTGAAAAATTCTATGTTTCGATAATCTTGAAAATCCCGGGGCAAACCGGACACACTCTAAAATAATGTAGTCTTCGGGTTATTGTTTAGAAATGCATTATTTATTGAACATGGTATTGTTACGCCAAGTTCAATTTACAAGAGAAACAATTACAGGAGTTTCTATTTTTTACTATGAGATGATAATATTTTAGAAGTACAATGCTAGTCTGTTTTTTTTTTTACAAATTTTAAGTTCTGGACTAAAAAAATTCAGTTATTTGTTAAATTGCTAACGATTTTTTATTTACATTTTTGACTATTTTCCAGTGTATAGTCAAAAATGGCTGTTTTTAATAGTCATATTAACATTTTCTACTAGAAGTAGTACCTACAATTTTACTATTAAATTATAGAAATTGGATTATTTCAAAAAGTCATTTCTAACGAGTTGAAGTTTAAATTTGACGTTTTTAAACAGTCATTTTGAGTTACTGATGGTTGAAAATTAAGTCTTTGAAATAATTACATATTTCAATCATTCCATAGTTGAATCTTACCAATTTGCAGAGGGGTAAAAGTTTTTAGAAAATAATAAAAATTGTTTAATTCTATTTATGTGATACGTCAAAATTGAGTTTTTTGGAATTATTCATTCAGCTAATAAATAATCGAAAATTGATGTTTCAAAATATTTTGATTGATGTTTAGTCGATAATTGACCATTTTTATTGAAATTTCAGGATTTTAAGTTGGACTAATTTTTAGTATTTGACAGATCTTTCAAAAATAGTAAGCCATAAAAATTTAGTCACTTTTAATTTGGTACTCATGGTATTTTTGGAATTGCTTAAGTATTTTAATATTGTAAAAAATTTTCTGGGCTTGTTCTGAATTTCTATAAGTATTATTATGATTTTCTGTAATTCAAAGTTTTCTAAATACATACTAAGTATTTTTACAGATTTTTCAAAAAGTTATAGTATTTTATAAACTGCTAGTATTTTTGGTTATTTTTCTATTTTTACAGATTTTTAGTATTTTCATGAATGGCAAAATATAATTATAGAATTTGATGTAAAAGTTTCAAAGTTTAAAAATTTTTCTGTATTTTAATAGAGTTGTTTTTTTTTTTCGTATTTCTTCAATTTTCGTACGATATCAAAGATTTTTTTGTATTCTTACAAATTTCAATGTACACAGTAAATTTTTAAATTCGATGCTCGAAGATTGAAAATTTATGTTCCCTGCTTATTGCACTGTTCGTATTTTTTTATATTAAATAAAGTTTTGTAGGACTTTCTAACATTTTCATAATTTTTTTGTATTTTCATGAACTGCTGCATAAATTTCTAGAATATTGTGCATCTGAATTCAACGTTTTATATATTTTCGATTGTTTAATACATTTTTTTCGAAAACAATATTTTTACAGATTTCTAGAATTCTGTAGATTTCAAGTATTGTGTATTAGATTTTTTTGAATGAACTAATAATTGTAATGAGTCAAAATATTATATATATGCATAAATTTTGACATTTTAAATATGCATCTATTTTGAAATGACTATTTCATGAAATTTTTTTTTGCTGATTAGATAAATAAAAATGTAGACGAATTGTAATTAGTTGAAAATCTGGTGATTTTTACTGCATAGTTGAAACAGGGATCCTTTATATAAATCATGAAAATTTAGCCATTTTTAGTTAAAAGAGTAACAGAAGATATTTACATACTTATCAATTTCCTTGAACTTATCATGGTTCAAATTGTTGATAACTCGTGCATTTCTTTAAATATTTATTTACCTCTATGTTTCATGTTTATTTAGAAAATAAAAGAATGTCAAAGATAAATATCAATATTGTCTCAACTTGGAATAATTTCTAGAAAAATGTCGTTTATCAAACATAATTTTGATTTAAAAGAGGTAGAGTTATTCAATTTCAACGGACTGATTTCAATTCTTCTTTATGCCTTCTTTTTCTCGCATGATTTACCGCCATTTTGTCAAAATTTGACTAATCGAATCGTGACACTGAAAAACGATCCTCCGATGTGTTTGGTTCGCTTTCTTTTTTTATCGCCTTCTTCTCTCTCTCGTTGCCCAACGGGATATAAAAAAGCTCGACCTTCGATCCGGTTTTTGGCACCCGAATTCTTGAAATCGGAAACGAGATTTCTATCAAGATCTTCGGCATGATTGCGCAATGAGAATCTGGTTTTCGCGTATCGACAAAAATACTGTTTCAAAAACTTGAAAATGTGGGATTATGCAAATAATTGGAATACATAAGTGCTAACAAGCAATTACGCAGAGCACGTCTTTTTCATGTTGACATGAATTGATTTTTCTCTTTTTTGAAATTGAGTTTAATTCAGGCGCGTCATTTGTAGCTTTATTTTTGTGTGGAAATGGTTCGCTTTGAACGAAAGCCTCGGGGCATTTAAGAATGCCTTATATCTCATTACTGACTTTCAACTTTCATGAGCACTGAGAGTCGCTCCTGAATATTGCGAGCCTCCAATTACTTCGTTAGCGTCAGACCGTGTAATTAGGAATGCGTTAATGTTCGCTCGAGCCACCTGTACAAAGCGCACTTGGTAAATGTGCTTCATACATTTGCCACGAACGTTTTTTGAAATTATGATTATCGACCGTTTTTGGAACTCTCGTTTTAACGTAAAACGTGGAAATAGAATGGAAAAAGAACATGGTAGATCAATTTTTTACGAATGCTATAAATTTTTCAGAGTTCTCTGTCAGGATTAGTCATTTGGATTCGTTTCTTGAATTTCTAACGCTCGCGATCGATGACATTGATGACTTGTTTTTTTTTTCTTTTCGTCATTTATTCATCGTCTCATTTATAACCCTTGGAACTTTTTCCCTATTGTCGTTATCGTCGAGAAACTTGTTGAGGCATCGCTGACATGTCGGAATTAATGGTCATCCGGCGACGACAAAGTTTTCTCGGCGAATCGATTTGAGTGCCTATTTTCAATATTCAAGATAAGTTGAGACGTACAGTGGGCGGGGAAAGTTATCAGTTATGACGGGGGAAAAAAGAAAAATGGATAGAAAAAGGAGTGGAGATGGAGAATGAAAGTGGAATAATTTAGGGATGGTTTACGTGAACTTTTTTTTCTTGAATGACGTTGAAAAGTGAAATGTTTTTTTAGAGATTATTTGGGTGCGATTTTTTTGTATTTAATGTCGAAAGTATGTAGTTGGATAAAGAAAATTTTGAACGTTTTCACGAGTCTAGTGGTATTAAAAAATATTACTGATTTCAGAAATTTTTCGTTTGAGACACTTTTTTTTATTCTTCACAAATCTTTATTTTTGAAATAAATTTAGAAAATTGCGAAGGAACTAAATTTTTTCGTTTAATTTGAAAAAATGGACAAATTTTCGAAATAAAAAGTCATAATAAACGAGATTTTCTTAGTTCATGAATTTTTGGTTTTAATGATTATTTTAAATTTCGAAATTTGTACCTACATAATTGGAAAAAAAAAAATTTTTTGAGTTTGCTCATTTTTTATCTCAGAACCTTGATGATCCGTTTATAAAATTTTGACTTTTTAATACAAAAACTTATGATTTTTCAAAGTTATAACATAAACTGAATTCAAGAATTCAGTTTTTAATATATGCCAAAATTTTATGTTAAAGTTTCTAACATTTAAGATTATTTTTTCAATAGCAGATATTAGAAAAACTTGATAGTTTTGAGTCCTGAAAAAATTGAAATCTAAAGGTTTGAAAAACAATTTTTTGTAGATAACAATTTTAACGATTGATACTACAGAATTTGATTATCTAATATTTGAAAAAAAAAAAAAACATTTTCACTATGAAAATTTTTTGTAGCAATAGTCAAATTGAATGAAAAATGGAAAATTAACGAGTTTTTTTTGTCGCAAGCTTGTAATAGTATTTATTTCAAACTCACTAAAATTTTTACTTTCAAACCTAAGGAATTTTAACAACTGTAGCGCAGAAATATGTTATTTCATAATCTGACGTTTAAAAACACAAAATTCGTGAAATTTATAACTAAAGTTCATTAATTGAAAAATCAAATTAAAATTACTAGCGTTAAATATTGAATTTTTCTCTGTGTTGTATTTACAATAATTTTTGAATTAGTATGTTAGTTTGAGAATGATAAAGTTCTGGTTACATATTAAGATTCGAAAATTTTAAAATTATGCAAGTCAAAAAAGTTGGAAATGTCATGATTTAAAACTTTCAAATCAAAAATTTGTTTGTTCTAATTACAAATTTTTCCTTGTCCTAACATAAAAATTGTAAATTATGAATTCCCTGGATGAAAATTTGAGTTTAAAACGAGAAAAAAATCAAATAATGCTTCTACAAGCCATGTTGATTTTGACGAAATTCATCGATTCGTCAAAATTAGCACTTCTTACATGCGTAATAATCTACTATTTTCAGACACTGATCTTAAAAATTCAGCTGTACATCAAAGCTCACAAACTGAATGATCATATACGTACATAGTCAATTTAAGCAACAAATAACGATTTTCGTAACTTTCTCATCATTTTTACTCGATGATTGCGAACACTCCAAAATTATAAAATGATTTGTAATCATCACTGACAACCGCTTGAAAATGCAATCAAAGATACAGGAAAGTATTTTTTAAGAGTAAAGAAATAATCATGTCAATTTTCTGATAAATACAATGTAGCACGAAAAAAAGTTGCAAACTCTACGACACGTGTTTGACAATTTCTTCAAAGAGTGCGTATCTGCTCAAAATTAAGGTCATCCACTAAAATCATTGGACATCAAGTTTCGAGGCACAACATGGCACGTTATTGAACGCGTTTCTGCTTGGGTTTATATGGGTTTTTGTTTGATCAGCTTTTATCGCGAACTTATTGATGGATGTATCCGAGATGAAATAATTGGCCCGATATAAAGCCGTAACGGCGTGACGAGGAACAGGTTGTGAAAAACGAAGATAAGTCGAAGCAGTCAGTCAGTCAGTCAGTCAGGCGTAAGGCCTTTTTTGGCCATTGGACTCGTCAGACCGGATTATTCAAAGGTTGTCTCGCTGCTCGCGAGAGAGCTTGCCCAACCTGTCCTGCTTCTATATACATAACATCATGCCATGCCTCAACATACTACACATACTACGTATCCCCATCAGCAGCCGGCTTTTTTTCCCCGCCTGCTGCAGCTTTCCTTCTTCTTCTTCTTCTTCTTCTTCTTCTTCTTCTTCTTTTGCTTCGTATATGTATTTTTTTTCTTTTCTTTTTTTTCTTTCATCAATTTTCGAGCGACATTTTTATTGCCCCGAGAAAAAGGGGGCCTTTTGTGGCCATTATGTACTTTTCGGCGCAGCCGAGAAAACATTCCGGCGTTTTGGGTTACGTAATGAGGAACCCTCGTCAGCTTCGTTTTTAATGGCCTTCTTTGCTATTGATGTCCTTTAGGACCGGAATCCGGAGGAATTTCATTTGGATTTTGAATGAAAGATGGGTTGACCGGACGAGACGAGCGATGTAAATGGTACTTGTACTATTTTGGACCTTGTCCTAGGGCTAGGGATGAGATGGCATGACGAATCGACATTCCCTTTGGTCTGATATCTCGCGTGGGGTTCTGGTGTTTTGGAGGTTTTTGCTGGTTAACTTTTGGTGTATGATTGTTATTTTTGGAATTTATGTTTTATCTTGATGTCAGGCGCGTAGGCAGAGGTGGGTTTTGGGGGTTCGAACCTCTCCCGAAATTCTGGTGAAATCAATCGATGTTTCATGTAAATTTGGAAAAACTTACATCGATGAAAGATAAAAATATAAATATTGTTTCATTTTCCAATGAACGGAAAACATGCCGATAAAACGTGCCACGCGTTTTTCCTTGCGCACTGCGCAATGCGCGAAACGAGGCCGGATAAAAGTTATGGCATTGATTCATGTGACGCGCATCAGTCGGACACGAGTCGTAGACGAGGATCGCGATAATGAATAAACTCACCGCGCACGTAAGCGCATAAATAACTCGCTTTAATTAATGCGCTTATCTCGCTCGACGCAAAATAACGCGAGATTCGACGCTCTCGTAAACGTTGATTCTTCGCGCCTGTCAACGTGGGACGTGGAAAACGTTCTCATTATCATTGGGTCACGCTCGTTTCCGATGAAAAGTCTTAATGAAACCGTGGCAACTTGGCTTTTTCACGAAAAATAATCCGCGTTTCCTCGTTACTTGTGATTCTTTTTTTTGGGGGGGGAAAAATCGTAATTGAATGTTGCGCAATTTCAGTCGGCGAGCAATTACGGGACTCGAAAAGCAGACTTGAATTTTTGATAGTGACTTCTTATTTTACTTTTTGTGGGAACAAGGAAAGAGGTTTTTATCAGGGGCGTAGACAGAGGGGGGGGGGGGGGGGGTTTAGGGGTTCAAACTCCTCAGGAAATTCTGATAAAATCAAGTAATATTTCATGTAAAAATGAAAAAAGTTACATCGATGAACAATAAAAATATATGTTGCAAAAAAATGCATGAAAACGTTAGCAGTATATGTTTAATTAAAAGGAAAATTTATCAAAACTTAGGACGATGTAGAAAATAGGAATCAGAAAAATTGTTGCAACGCAGTGAATAATCAAGAAAAATAAAAATCTACGAAAATGCAATAAATGTACAAAACTTTGAATCTTTCGATTCTTGCAAACTCTGAATGATATCAGTGAAATTCTATGAAAAACTGTTTCTTGAAAAATCTTAACAAATGCCTCTACGATCTATAAATTTTGGGATTCTAGAGCATCAAATTCTGAATATATACCTTCAATCTATGCAAATTTCAAAAAACGCTACAAAATCTTTTAAATATTTCAAAAATACGAAAAAAGAACAACGATGTAAAACATGAAAAATGTATATGAATGTGATTGCATCATTAATTCTTTAAATTACTGATAATAAATCGAAATTCGCATTTTCAAGCATCAAGTTTTTAAATCTCTGTAGCAATCTACACTGAGAAAAAATCTTGTACTTTTTGCCATACAATAATATTGCAGTTTTCACAATATTATTGTTGAAACTGCAATATTTAATTTACTTATTATAATAATAGTGTATAGTAAAATCGCTATATTGTACAAATTACAATATGTATGCCACTTTTTGCTACATATTTTGCGAATACTGTACCATATTACAATATGATGCACTTGAAACCTAGAAAGTACACAAAAATTTTGCAAAAAAAACCTATACAAATCTGTTGACTAGAAAAACACTAAGGAATTTTCAAAAATCTGGATGAATAGGAATTGCAATATGATATTGCAAAAAGTACAAGAAGTATAGTAGAAAACGGAAGATGTAGAGGAGTTTTTACAACATAATATATCTATAATTACAATATCATTCGACAATATTTACAATATGTTATTTCAAAAATTGATATATTATCTAGCAAAAAGTACAATATGCTAGAGTGATTCCCGTTTACTATACAGTATTGTAAAAATTACTATATTTTTTCTCAGTGTACAGAAATATAAGTTATGTATAAAAATAATTACAAATACTCCAGGGTTTCGTAAATTATAGTAGAAAAATGTGAAAAATAAGTCTAGCTGACTTGCTTACTAGTTTACTAGTTTTTTATTTAACTAGCTCAGTAGTTTATTAGCTTATTAGTTTTTCATTTAACTAGCTTACTAGTATACCAGTTTACTATGACAAATTTTACAAGTTTACTAGTTTACTTGATGACTAATTTACTTGTAAACGAGTTTGCAAGCTTACTTTTTCTTTTCCACTCGTTTACTATTTTAATATTTTACAATTTCAGTAGTTTACTAATTTACTACCTTACTTGTTTTTTAGTTAAGTAGTTGACTAGCTTACTAGTTTACTCTTTTTCTAGCTTACTATTTTACTAGATATCTTTCAATAAATAAAAATCATGTAGAAATAATTTTCTTAGAAATTTATAAATCTTACTATCTCGGAGCACATTTCTTATTATAATACTATAACAATATATAATTCTAGAAATTATTCTCTAAATTCATATAAAAAAAAAAAAAAAAAATACATCCAATTCAATTTATACAATTGATACAATTCAACTTATTTTTAATTGTAAAAATACTTGAAAAATATGGAATAAAAGTATTGAAAATCGTCATAAAAGAAACTATCACTTGAAAAATGAATTCAAACTCTCAAAATCATTGAAGGTTTCAATACTATAGCATCAATTTCTGAAAATCTAGTGAGCGATCCATAGAAATATAAGAAATATAAAAAATACTACAAAATTTGTTAAAGAATATACCATGCGAAAGTAATATTAATTTATGCGATGTACCTTTTTTCTGTGTGGTCAAAATTTGCTGTAAAATCATTTCAAATATAATTTTTTGAGAAGTTTGATTCCTAGGGCATCGAATTTTAAAAAGCTGTATCGAAACCCAAATTACTTGATATCAGATAATCCTTCAGATTTCTCAGATAATCTCAGTTACCAATTGAAAGTCACAAAAATCGAGTTCCATTATTTACGAAAAAGAAAATGTGCAACTCTGGATTCCAAAAGTTGTAAAACTTTCAAATTCCAAAATTTAAAACATTTTAAAATCGTTCTCTTGTAACCATATTGTCAAAGATGAAAAATTATGAATTTTCGAAGGAAAAATATTTTTCAGAAAAACCCCTGCCGAAAATTTTTTCTGCCTACGCCCCTGGTTTTCATTGAACTCTTACATCATCTTTTCAAACTGTAAATTCTTATAATTGGAGTGCCTTATTTTCAACATATTATCCAGAAATTAATCTTAATTAATCCTGACATGAAATTTCCAATTTTCTACATTCCCAAAGATTTCCAGTTTCACATTTTGCAACTGTTTTTTATCCCTTGATAAGGATCTTCTCCATCTTGAAAAATAAGAGGGGAAGAAAAAAAAAATAGGGAACACATAATTGAGGGAAAGTTTCTACTGGTAAACGGAACCGTGCCCGAGCTCAAAGGACGCGGAAAAGCCGAGTTGAAACTTGGGGAGGAGGGCTTGGTTGTGTACTCCTTTGAACTCGCGCGACAACTTTGCGTGCATAAATATCGCCACGAGCGAGCGCACACGCGCGCCTATTCCCACGGTGCGAGACCCGGGCTCCAGCTTCTTGTATATCTCGAGGAGACTATGCAACTTTTCGCTAATCCGTCAAGGCGTTCCGGCAGCGCGTTTCCCAGATCGAGATCTCGGAACCTGGCTTGATAAGGAAGATCTTGCTGCATATTTATCGCTATAGCGACAGTTTATTGCTCCAGGTCGTTTTTTTTTAAACATTTGTTTTTGTCACGTAAAAATTTAATCTCAAGCAGATAATTGAAAAGCGATAAGAACTAATTTATTTATACTTTGCATCTGGATAGATGAAATTTATGATGGTTTGTAAAGTGTATTTTGTAATCACTGATGCTCTTCAATCACTGAAGAGCTGTGATTTTAATGGTTGAATCAGTAGAAGAAACTATCCTGATAGGAATTAGTGATTGAACAAGATTATTGTTATCACTGTTTTAATGATTCACTTGGACCTACTGATTCTATTAGCTACTAAAATCAATCAGTGACTTGAATTTTTATGTTTCGTTGTGTGAAACTGCACTGAGCTTCGGAGAAATTTTACTGTTTTGATTAATGGCATGTCGTGAAAAATAGGTGATTTTTTAATGATTTAAATAAAGAGAAACTAGGTAGAAATTATGGGATTATGAATTTCTAATTAAAATTTATGATGATTTGTATAGCGTGTTTTGAAATCACTGATGCTCTTCAATCACTGAAGAGCTGTGATTTTAATGGTTGAATCAGTAGAAGAAACTATCCTGATAGGAATTAGTGATTGAACAAGATTATTGTTATCACTGTTTTAATGATTCACTTGGACCTACTGATTCTATTAGCTACTAAAATCAATCAGTGACTTGAATTTTTATGTTTCGTTGTGTGAAACTGCACTGAGCTTCGGAGAAATTTTACTGTTTTGATTAATGGCATGTCGTGAAAAATAGGTGATTTTTTAATGATTTAAATAAAGAGAAACTAGGTAGAAATTATGGGATTATAAATTTCTAATTAAATTGTTAAACACTCTGGATCTGGATACATTGATAAAATTTATGATGATTTGTATAGCGTATTTTGAAATCACTGATGCTCTTCAATCACTGAAGAGCTGTGATTTCAATGGTTGAATCAGTAGAAGAAACTATCCTGATGAATATCAGTAATTGAACTAGATTCTTGGTATCACTATTTTAATGATTCATTTGGACCTACTGATTCTATAAGTTACTAAAATTAATCAGTGACTTGTATTTTTATCTTTCGTTGTGTGAAATTGCACTGAGCTTCGTAGGAATTTTACTGTTTTGATTAATGGGGTGTCGTGAAAAATCAGTGATTTTTTAATGATTTAAATGAAGAGAAACTTGGTAGAAGTTATAGGATTATGAATTTTTAATTAGACTAATTGGCACCTTGAATCTTGATATATGAAAATATAATGATTTGCACAGTGCATTTTGTCATCACTGATTGAATCAGTAGAAAAAACTAACCTTCTGTAAATGAGGTGATTGATTGAACAAGTGAATTGTAACCTGAAACATTTGTACGTGCTTGATGTTGACGAATCAGTGATAGTCTATGTAGTACCTTAATTCATGGTATCGCTTTTTTTATCAGTTACTTTCACTATTTTGATCAATGTAATATCATAAAAATCAGTGACTTTTTATTGATGTAGATTATTATTGATGTGGGTAGAAATTATAAAATTATGAAGTTCTAATTAAACTCTGAATTCGGATACTAATGATTAGCCTGGCGCGTTTAGTGATTACTGATTGAAAAAATGAAAGAAACTATCCTGCTGGGAATCAGTGACACTTTCATGGCAAAACATGTGGATTATGAGGTTAATTATTTGTACGTGCTTGACGCTGACGAATCAGTTAAAATCTATTTTTGTCAGTGCCTTACCCTTATTGATTCTATTAGTCACTGAAACCAACCAATGACTCGAACATTTACACATAGTACGCTTCATTCTTTGAGATTTCGCTCTTCGATTTAGAGAAAGAGTAGCTAGATAGGAATTACGGGAATATGAATTTGTGATCAAACTGATTGACACTTCGAATCTGGATATAATGGTAAAATTTTTAATGATTAGCCCAGTAAATTTTGTAATCACTGATTGAAACAGTAAAAAAAACTATCCTGCTGTGAATCAGTAACATTTTCATGGTTAAAAAAAAGTGGACTGTGAGGTGAATTATTTGTACGTGCTTGAAGCTGACAAATCAGTTAAAATCTATACTTATCTCAATTCTTAGTATCACTGTTTTTATCAGTTACTTACACTTACTGAGCCCTTAGGTCACTGAAACCAATCAGTGACTCGAATATTTATACATTGTATGTTTCATTCTGTGAGATTTCACTGAGAATCAGCGAACTTTCACTATTTTGATCAATAAAATATCTTGAAAAATCAGTGATTTTTCACTGATTTAGAAAAAGAGAAGCTATATAGGAATTACAGGAATATGAATTTGTGATCAAATTGATTGACACTTTGAATCTGGATACATAAGTAAAATTTTTAATGACTTGAACAGTGCATTCTGTAATCACTGATTGAAATAGTAAAAGAAATTATCCTGCTGGGAATCAGTGACACTTCTATGGTAAGAAAAATAAATTGTGAGGTGAATTGTACGTTCTTAACATTGACGAATCGGTTAAAATCTGTATCTCAATTTTTAGTATCACTGTTTTTATCAGTTACTCGCACTTACTGATTCTACTAGTCACTGAAACCAATCAGCGACTTGAATTGACGTCAGATTTCACTGAGTATCAAAGTTGTGGTCAATGAGAAATATTTATTATGTATTATATTATAATAAACATTATTTCAAATAATTTTATAATATTATGAAATTATTTGAATATCATGATATCACTAGTATTTTACAGAATAATTGAATTCCAATGACATAAAAAAATTGAATTCAATTAAGGAAGTCAATGAAACATTTTCAAATTTCAAATTCGAGTTCTCCAATTGCATCCTTTACATACTCTAAAATTTTTTACATGAACATTTTGAATCTCGGAATGCGAACTTTGAAATTCCTGAAATTCTAATATTAATTTTAGAGCTTTGGGGAAGTTGATTTATGCACACACTGCTGCGGCGCGTATTTAACTTGGTTTTATCACTGTCCAACAAAAAATTTCCTGCTCAAGTCGTTCTCTCGAGCTAATAAAAAAGAGATAATAAACTAGACCTGACCCTGATAAATTCGGTGCTCGTTTTTTTATTGGATTTGCGCGATAAGAGGGGAATGGTTTATTGGACGGTAGATTGGTTTTGACTTTCAGTGTGTCTTGGAAATTGCCTCGAGATAGTCGCGAAAAATGAATGAAAGGGAGAAAAGTGTGGATAATGCATTTTCCGGACATTGGCATTGTTATTTTCTGGTTTTGAAGGTATATTTTTCATTTGTGGAGATGATTTAATGTGATATTTGTTTGGAAATGAGTATGTTAATCGAATGATAGGAATTTATCTTTATTTAATCAGTTTTTTTTATCATAGTCGTAGATAACTTTTTTTTATTCTTTGATTATGATTGACTTTTTTGTTTTGTAAGGTTTGACAGTAATTATGAAGTTTTTTTTTAATTGGCTGATTTTCAACGAATTTCAGTCAAATTTCACTCATTTATGAATGTAACGATGCTCATTGTCAGAATAATTCGTAGAAATCATTGAAATTCTGCAAACTTATAAATCAATTATGGATAATTACTGTATACGTTACAATTCTGTCAAATAATATCATTTCGATAAAAAAAAAAATTCATTTTTAACATTGTGTATGGTTCGTTACAAATAGTTATTAGAATAAATAATGAGTGTAGGAAAAAATCATTATATTACTAATTACTTATCCTTTTCAACTATTTTTTGCATGATGTAATATTAATTGCATCGTTCATGCATAAAATGTACATGTTAGTCAATCATGAAGATTTTTTTATAATTGTTTTTCAGGAAAATGCGCCTGAAGTTCCAAACATTAAAGAAAAAAATGAAAAAAAAAAAAAAAACATTAGTTATCCTCCATCCCTCGAGGTCTTTGATTCAAATTTATGGGAATGAAAAATTATTTATTTTTCATTTGTTTAATGTTTCTGGGGGAGGGGGCAACATTTTAAAATAAAATATTATTTTAGTCTTGAATAAGCAAGTTTGATACTTGCTTATTGGACACTTTTCATGAATTTTGTGTAAATTTATGTACATAGGATTAAATGAGGATGTTATTTTATGCGCAGGGAGCGAAGAGAGGCGGAAATACGGGAACTGGAGAAGCGAGAAAGGGAGGCCAAATTGGAACGGGAAAGGATGGAGAAGCAAAGGGCTGCTGAGCAGGCCGTTCATAAGCATTTCGAGGAGTCCCTCAGGCTCGCTCAACAAAAGGTGAGCCCAGCTTTGAAATCACGTACACTTGAACCCCGATTGTGCGCAGTCCGAATCTTTGTATAATAATTATTAGCCCCCCAACTGACCTTGGGAGGCAAATAAAAGTGTTCCACAGTTTCGCAAATTGCAGAGTTTTCGAGAATTTTAATTTCTCTTGATCCTTGTTTCGGTGCCCATGATTCCTTGCAAATAAGAACGGGGAACTGCAAAAAATCGAGGAACAAGTGTACGTTTTTGCACGAGATGCAGTTTTTGAAAAAATATGAAATTTGCCCTGTTTTTTTGTTTTCAATGACCTAAATGCGAAAATTACGAGAAAAATCAAAAAAATATAACGTCCGAAAAAGATGTTAAGGAATACTAATTTTGCGAATGATTTAACAATTTTCAATCTGAGATTTAAATCTTTTTTTAGCTAAAAAAAAGCAGTAATTTATTTTGGAATATTGTAAAGTACATATTCCTGATTCTCAAAATAATCAAATTATAGTGTTGATTCTTTGAATTTTATACATTTCACGACTTTCGAAATGTTTATGATATTATTGAAATATTCTTTTACTGTGAAATAAGGTCATTAAAATGAACTTCGAGACATCTGTTTGTAGTGAATTCTATCGAAAATTTTAGAAATCGTACAAATTTTTGATTTTTTCACCTGAGGGACCTTATTTCTTTACGAATTCAAAATAAAACAATAGTTCAACTATTATTCTGGATTATTAAAAATGTCCGTTGTTTTTGTAAATTTCAATAGAGGCAAAGAAAAATTATCGTATCTCTAGAACGCAAGAAATTTATTTAAAAAATAATCACATTAGAATCAGGGTAACTTTTTGATTTTTATTCTTCGAAAACTTTTGTATGTTGAAAAAATTAGTGTGATAATCTATTATAGCAAAATTTATTATTATTGGAAATTTCAGGAACGTATTTGTGATAAATTCTATTGAACAATTTGGAAATAATACTACCTTCTAATTTTTTTACTTATTCCGTTCATGTGTTAAAAATTAATCATTTAGAAAGTTATTATTTCGGATTAGTAAAAATGTTTTTTTTTTTTTTTTAAATCTTAGTAGAGGCAAAGATAAATGATTAATTTTATTAAAAGCCAGAAAATTTTCTGCGAAGTAATCACATCATTATAATGGTAATTCTTTGAATGTTATTTGTTGCAAGGTTAATTGATTATAATGAAACTTTACTAAATGCAAGTTAAAAATATTATTGAAAATTCTGAAAATCATACGTTCTTCAAATTTGTAAACCTTATTGACTCTATTTCGTGCATTAATTGAAAATAAATCATTCGTAAAAGTATTGTCATGGATTTATAAAAAGTTTGTCGTTTATGCAAATTTTAATAGATGCAAAAGAAAATAATCTTTTATTACAAAATTGATTAATTTTAATGAACTTCTGGCATGTTTGTTACAAATTTTATTCCTAATTTTTGAAATCATACAACAGCTGTTGTTCATCCTTTTTGACTCATTTTGTTCATAAAAATTCAAAATAAATGATTTATTGAATTATTGTTGATGATACATCAAAATGTTGATTTTTCCTAAAAATCTCAGTAGAAGCAAATAAAAATCAAGAGCTGTCTTAAATTCGATTAATTTATGGATAATTATAACATTTGCTAATTAAATTATTATGCAAACATAAATAAATAAAAACGTTGAAAAAAATGAGAAATCGAGTAAACTTTCGAATAAAATATCTCTCAGGAAAAAAGGAAAACTATTTTTGATTGTTGTATATTTATTTCGTTATTTCTATTTAGGACGTTTGACCTTGTTTGTGATTTTCTTGTGCTTCTAGAATTTTTCCCAAATTTATCTTGCATACCTCACTGAATATCTGAGATAATGAAAACACGTTTTCCCATTTGAGAAAATTTCAAAAATCGAAAGTTGCGAAAAAAAATTTCTCACAAAATTAATTTACAACTACTACGTCTCTCGTGGCTTTGAATCAATTTGAAAAAATATTATTGAATGCTTTTATTTCGAAACACGCTATTTCTCTACATTTATTTATACGAACTTGGTCTATTTTCGCGTCTGTCGTAAGAACCCACAATCAACCCGTTGTTATCAACATTTTTTCAAAGCCAATATCACCAACGAGCTCTCTCTTATCGCGCCAAATACAAAATTGATAACCCCAAAAGCGCCGGCGGAAATACGATCTCGATGCGTCACGGAATTCTCGAGCTTTGGTCAAAGTCCGGACTCGCGGAAATGCGATGAAAAATTATCGTCGGGTGAAAATATGAATGAAAAAATGACGTACGTAGAAACAGAAAATCTATACGCAGGGCCGGATTTACCAATAGGCCGGAAAAGCCGAAG
This sequence comes from Platygaster robiniae, assembly GCA_028476575.1. NCBI lineage: Eukaryota > Metazoa > Arthropoda > Insecta > Hymenoptera > Platygastridae > Platygaster > Platygaster robiniae. The sequence continues at coordinate 4,187,277 of CM052022.1, forward strand.
CCTGGGGCGGCAAATTTTTGGGGGGGCCTTTCGGTGGTAGAGAAACTTTTGGAATTTAACAACACATAAGGTGAAAAATAAAGAATGAAGATTTTTGGGATCGAAATGAAGAAAATGAAAAATAAAGAAACAAACAAACAAACGAACAAACAATCTTTTCAGCATGCATGAACGTATATTTAAGAAAGTGTCGGGAATCGATTCAGAATTAGAAAGAGAATAGAAGCATCGTATTAACAGGAAAAAAACAAGAAAAACTCAATTTGATGAAAATTGAGTGGGTTGTATATGACTCCATTTTTTGGGGGAGGGGTGTTTTGATTGTATTTTTTCGAAATAAGCATGGTAATGTTTTGAAGTTTTCAAATAAAAAACTGTGAAACTTGAAAAACAGTAAAAAATCACGGAAATTCCTATTGAGTTGGACAATTTTTTTTGATCATTGAAAATGTCTCGATAATTTTTCAATAATTCGAAATTTTGAAAAATCGGAAATTTTTGAGATTGTGAATAACTTACGAAAAATCGCAAAATAGTACAATTTCAGAAGATATCAAATAATTTTTGAGTTTTTTTCTGAATATTCACGATAGTGTATTGGAAATGATAGAAAACGCCAAAATAAATCTAAGTAAATCTAAAATTATGTACAATTTAAGAAAATGTATATTATTTTGTAAATTTGTGTTTCTTATTATATTTCTACAAAATATGCATTGTAATATTTTTTACATTTTCAAGGAAAATTTGGAATACTTGATAAATATTCAACATTTTGATTTATCGTAACACATCAAAATTCCAAAAATTGTCAATTACGTAACCTAAAAAAATCGAAATTTTTATATAATTTTAAGGTAACATGCATCAATTATGAATTGTGTTCATTATTATATGTATTTCGACGAAAATATTTTTAAAAATTTTTTCACGCGCATAACAATTTAGCGGTATGTACTTAAAAAGCAATCAAAAACTAAGAAAATTTGCTAAGAATAAAGTTCGGTGCAACAAATTCTATACATCGTCCAAAATTTGTCGGGCATCGATCCATATGTTGTTACATATTCAAATAAAAAAAATAGCTGAAAAACTTATTTGTTATGAATTTCCGGATTTCCTTGATTTTCATAAACCTACATAAATAAAAATTTTAGTTTAGAAATTTATAAAAGCGTTAAAGAGGGGGGGGGGGCAGAAATATTATTGGCCGAGGGCGCACGATTCCTTAAATCCGGCCCTGTCTATACGTGATCTTCACAAACAATGAAAAAGCGCATAAAGTCGTAGAATTTTTTTCTCGTTGATTCAGACTCATTTATTCTTCCTCTCATTCTGATTTTCCACCCCCCCCAATAACGAGGAATCCCTTCGAGGCAAGAATAAACGAGTTTTGAAAATTGAATTGACCGAATGGTCTCGATGCATAAAGGAACGTTTATGTGGCGTTTGTGGCTTGATGAGTCAGTGTGAAAGAGGGTGAGAAATAGAGAAAGAGATCGGAAAAAAAGGAAAAGAAAGAGAAGAAAGGAGACGAATAATAATGGCAGGACATTTTTAAAGGGCCGAGCTGGCACGCTGGGGCAAGTTCCCAGACGTGTCTGAACACTGTGGCAGGGTCGAGGGGTGTGGGGGGGGGGGGGGGGGGGGGTAGCAGGGCAATCGATGCATTCCAGCACCTGCCCTTTGTGCCTGTTAAACCTGCGCCAAACCTGCTCTCGTCATGGTGATACTGTGATACGTTAATGTAGGAATTTGTTGATTGACATGTTAGTGGAAAAAGAGGGTTGTTGGAAAATTTCCGACTGAGTTTTTCAGTGGTTCGTTTGATTTGTAACTCAAAGTCAAGGTAAAGTGGATTTAATCAATTCAGTATCTTATGTTATATGAAGTTTTCAACGTTTAAGAAGTAAATGAACAATTGATTTCCTGTTCAATCCGAAAATCAAAGTGAAAAAGAGATTGTAATGTTGCATCGTTGGGTAATATTTTATTAATATAAATTATTTATAATGATGTTATTTGTTATTTTAACTGTAAGTTGTGATGATAGATTTTTTTCTGTTTTCGTTAATTTTTTTATGTCTGGGATTTCAGAAGCATTAAATTTTAACTTCCTTGGAATAAGAGTGTTTGGATGTTTCTTCCAAATTTGGTTGTCGTTTGTTCGAAATTTTGAATTTCTTAGTTTTTCAGGATTATGGTCGGAAATTTTAAAATTCCGCGCTGATGTAGGTAGATGTGGTAATTTAATGAATTCCATTTTTTGAGATTTCTACTATGATGTTTTTGAGCTTTGTTCTTCGATGTTTTTTGAAGGTTTAAGTTTCTTTAAAGTCAAATTTTCGCCTGTGTGAGGCGTTTTTAAAGATGTAAAATTTTTTTGAAATTATGTATCTTCAGAGCCTAATTCGAGAAATTCGTTTTTCCGAAACACGTAAATAATGAAAAATGTTGACTGATACGTAAGTGGAAAAATAGGATTGTTGAAAAATGTCTGACTTAATTTTTCAGTGATTTATTTGATTTTCGGAATGCGCAGTTTAGGAAGTCTGTGAATTTCTTCTAATGAATTTTTACTCGTAGTGAAAATCTTAAAACACTAAGAAAAAATGTAGTAATCATTATAATACTGCATTGTACTGTGGAATCAGTCTGAAATATCGTACTTTTTGCTATATTACCATTATGTAGTGTTGGATATTTTATAACAATTTTCATTACACAATATTGCAATACTTGAGTAAAATAAAAATGACAAAATTGGCAATAATGTTGTAAAACCTGCGAAATAATTGAAAAACTTAGAATATTTTGGTACTTTTCACCATATATATGTTGAAAAGTACATACATTTTTTTCTCAGTGAAGTCATAGTTGAGACAATTAATGTACAGTAAACTTTAGAATTTGAGTTTTCTTATAGAATAAGAGTTTTTGAATAGTGATTCTAAATTCAATTTTCGTATAGTTTTGTGTCTACGAAATTTTAGATTCCTCAATACTTTAAGATTTTACCAAAGGTTCTGCACTGCCAATCATTGGACGAATTTCATTTGTAAAAAATCTCCACTCATTTTCAGACTTTATAAATTTAGCAATGTTTTGCGTTCTACAGTTTTCGAATACGAACTTTTTTTAAAAATTTACCGTTTTATGTTGTTTTGAGTCAGGTTATTCTTTAATTGATGCTTAACATGTTTTTGAAATTCAATTTTCCACAAAGCATAAAATTTTCCATGTTTCTGAAGTTCAGAACGTTTAGAAATCAATGAAAACAAAAAAATCGTTTCTATTTCCTTTTATAGCTACAGCAATGAATAATTATTGTCATTAAACGAATATCAATCTTTACCTCATTAAATCTTGAGTAGATATGGAAACCTAATTTTTTTCGTTTTCGTTTATTTTTTAAACTTTTGAAACTTCAGGCACATGATTTTCCTATAATTCAAGTTTATTCAAAAATGAAATTCCTTTGACAATTAAATTATAGCTTTTTTTTTGGAATTTCAAGTTTCTTGAAAATCACATTTTTTGTACAGTCGTTTTTAAAGAAGGTAATCATTTCCTGTAATAGAGTAATAAAGAATAATAATTGAAGTTAAACGAATGTAATCCAATGTTACTGTCTTTTTTTTAATTTAACCTTGGATGTAAAAAACCAATTTTTTTCGTTTCCGTTAATTTTCTTTAACATTTGAAACTTGAGGTACATGATTTTCCTTCAATTATTCAAGGTCATTGATCAACGATCTTCTTTTGAAATTAAAGTTCCATGTTTTTTTGAAAAAATTGTTAGAAATCGAATTTTGTTTAAAGTTTTTTTTTAAGAAGTTGATCATTAAAAATATAATATAATATTTCGTTTATTTCTTAAATGTTTGGATTTTGAAATACACGATTGAACCTCAATTTAAGGTGAAACAAATTTCTTCAAAGTTAAAATAATTCAATGTTTTTTTTCTTATTTCGAGTTTTTTGGGAATCAAATTTCCTCCTATGTCGTTTTAAAAGAAGTAAAGTGTCTTTGAAATTATCTTCGGAGTCGAAATGGTAAAATTTGTGTTTCCGGAAATTCGGTGTCGGCGCTTGGTTAGGGTGCACGTGGCGAAGAAGAAGAGACATTTTGGACCAGAAGAAAAAGGTACACACGTGACGTACAGCCAAAGAGCAGACACAACAGACGTCGGGCATTTTTTTTCGGTCGTGAATATCATCTGCCTTGATTTCACGGAATTTTGTCCGTGTCGGAAATTTTTTTTTCTTTTACTCAACTCCTCCTTTTTCTCGGGATCGTGGGTGCTAAATATAAATGGAGGGGTTTATTTCGAAGATGTTTATGCGCTTGAGATGTGTGATGGATACGAGGATCACTTAGCAATGGATTATTCAAATTAGGGATGTGTGAATGTGCTTCAATCCTGAGAGTTTTTAATATTTTACGTTTTTTTTTTGGAGTATTTTTGGATATTTTATCGATTGGTGAAACTATATGCTGAGGAAAATTAGGAAATTGAAAGTTGAATAGCATTAATTCGAGGTTCAAGTGTAAAGAGTGAAAATTAGTCTCATTTTTGAGAAACTAGATCAAATTAGCGAGCACGTAGGGCACGCGAAATAAGAATCATCATTTGGACAGAATATACAATAAAATCTGATAATTGCATTTAAAATATGGAAAAATTGCATGACAGAGTCTGAAATTGATTTCGCAAATAAGTGTTAGCAAAATAAATATTTAATCATCAATCAATAATTTGTTATTTTTACAAAATTTTATTTGAATAAGATCTGTCAAAGCTGTTTTGTTGGGAATTAATATGGCACGTATTTTATCATGGCGAAAGAATGATTTTACATTATTTCAATGTACATAGAACAAACAACGAATTATTATAATTTTACCGAGATTTGTGGAATAATTTCCATCACGTATAGAAAATTTCAAGAGCAATCATTGGAAAAAATTCTATTCTGGGTATACGTTAAAAACTTCAATATACTTTCATGGAAAATTTACCAAACTTTTTACTGTGTAGCAACAAATAAGATGCCCTTGAAAAAATTCGTTAACAATTTTTTACCTTAAATGAACCTGAAATATAAATGAGATGAATAAAAAAAACACCCTTTTCATCTTTTTGATATTTCATTATATAGATACATTTTTTTGTTGTTCTGCCTGTATAATGATACTTTTGAATAATGAACAAAAATGGCTTTTTTAAAAGTAAATTGCTACATTTTTGGTAGTAATTTCAATTACACTCGGAACAATTTTTGAAAAACTTTAAATTCACAAATTTCGGAACTATAAAAAGTGAAGTAAAGTTTTTATCAAGGGTATTAAGTATTAACATTTAATATATTGTGAGTAATTTCCTTTAAAAAATATTTGGATACATTTGGAAATTTAATAGACAAAATTCATCTTCGAAAGGATATCCTGAGAGTAGAATTTTTTCAAATTAATAAAAAATGCATGTATCCATTTTTCACTTCTGATGCGTACATGTATACGTCATTGTACTCAAATTTGATGAAAAAAATAATGAAATAATTTGTAATTATGATTATAATATTGAATTGATCTTTGAAATTATTGAAATATTTGAATATATCGAGGAAAATGATTCGGAATTCATAATTCAAATGATGTAATACTATATTATCAATGATTCGATGTAAAGTACTATTACTAATTGAATTTTCTTTGATAACTGATAACTGAAGTGAACAAATTAGAGATTTTGTCATTGAAAATAAATAAAAAAAATAAAATAATAAATCACGACTTCATTGAACTTAATAAGGAAAACAAATAATCCTAATCTAATTTATTTTTTTCAATTTTTCAATATTCAACGATTTTTAACAAAAATATAAAATATGAATAATTGAAATTAATCGTGATTATTATTTTGTGCAATTATGTTTAGTAGTAAAAACTGATTTTTATTTAAAAACAATTTACGAAATTTTCAATTGATTTTGTATGTCAATGTAGGAATTTCGAAATTCAAGTTTAAGTTTTGGATTACAAATTTTAAATATTTAATTTTCAAAACTATTAAAAATAAAAACGACAGTTTTCGAATAATTTTATGTTAATTCTTCAATTAATGAAATTGAAAAAATAATTTTTTTTTGCGACAATAAACTGAAAAAATAAGACGTATTGCTGAACATCACTTTGAAAAATTCAAAAAGTAAACAAACATGCAAGTTTGCTTTTTCCCAGAAAAACAACAATGATCATTCATCATTATTTTTTCAAAGTACTTCATATTGTATTTTCTTCAAGCACGAAAAATTTTTGAAGATGACATTTCATCAAATGTCAACCGCCGGAATCTTTATTAGACTCCAAATTTCATTATGCACGCACAAACAATAACATGTCATTTTTCGACATTTACTCACAAAATTGAAGAAAAACGCATCATGACGTGAGCTGAGATTTTTTTTCATTTATTTATTTATCACTACTCATTCTCACAGTGAATTCGCAATTTTTTTCAGTTTGTTTACAAAACAATCGACGTGTAGCCAAAACTTCATGCATGCCCAAAGAATAAATGTCACAAACTTCAGTTCATCATTTTGGAATGGGTCCAGGAATTGTAAAACATTTTCTGGATAAGATCGCAATCGCGATAATGATGGTAATGATTTGATCATGAAATTTGTCTTCATTCGTGCAGCATTAATCAATATTGAAAAGTCGACTCAGTTGCAATTAGTTGCGCAATGCTAAAATGTGGAATACGATCGTAATACGTAATCTGCAGAGTACTCCATGAATTATCACATACATCACCTACTTTCGTGAATAGAAAGCGGAAAACACCGACTCTCGAGCTTGGTCGAATCGCCTGCGATCGATATCCCGGAAAAGCTATTCAACTGCTGGAGAATTATTCTAGATTGGTTGATAAAAATTTGTTTTTACATATGTTTTTTACAATTCCACAAAACTAAGTTCACAGTTGATTTAAAATACATAATCAAGAATACACACTGAATTTTGAAGGGGGCTCAATATTTTGAACTTGAGAATTTGAAGTAATTTTTATGAATGAACAACTTTGGAATTGTAAATTATGACTTATAAAGATTTTCTGTGGAACAGTAAAAATCTGAGTATGAAGAAGAAAACATTTTTTTGTAATAAGATGTAAAAATACTGGGGAATTATAATTTTTAAATTGTACTATTTTTTACATGGAACTAGGAAATTCAAAAGTTTAGAATTTTGAATGTACAAAATGTGAAATTACGAGAGGGGGAAAATACAAAATTCGAACATTAGTTGCATTTTAAATCTTTGAAAGTTGACCGAAAATAAAAAAATTGGGGACTTTTAGATATTTATAAATGTTAGTAATGAAATTTTTTATTCTTTCACATTAACCAGCATAATACATTTCAAACGTTACAAAATTATATTCATTGTATGAAAATTATGAAAGTTAGTAGAAATTTAAAGGTCTCCATTTTCTTAACTCTAAAGTAAAGATAATCTAGAAGAATCGAGTTCACAAATTAAAAATATGTAAATAGAAGAAAAAGAAAAAATGCACAATTCAGCAATTCAAAGTAAGGTTGATGGAAATTTTCAAGTATTTTTTAGGATGTACCTGAATTCCGAACGTTTAAAAAATGAACGAAAAATAAATTAATTTTACATTTCCAGCCAAAAAATGAGTGAACAAAATAAAGATTAGATAATATTACTTTGTTTAGTATCAATAATTATTTGTTATCCTAGCGAAAAGAGGTAATGGAGACCAATTTTTTTTTATTTTCGTTTATTTCTAAACTTTTGAAACTTCGAAAAGATTTTTTGTATTAAAAAAAAAATGAAATTTCGATTCTCGACACATGTACATTTTTTGTGAATCAGTAAAAATGTTAATTTTAGAAAAGACTTCACATTTTCTTTAAATCAAAATTTTGTACGATCTCAGTTTTTGATTTAAACAGTTTTACATTTTAATCTGATTTACTAGATATAGGAAGTTGGAATTTTAAAAAACTTTTGTAAAAAAAAGTGAAATTCACAGAATCAAAAAAAATGAAAATTCTTGCAGTCAAAGACTAAATTTTGAAAAATTCTAAATTTTGAAAACTCGATACCGCAAATCTCCAAAGTGAAAGATAAGAGTATTTTAAATTGAAAAACAAAAACAAATAATGAGATCGAAAAGTTTATAAATGTATAAACGAAATGCAGAAATGAAATATTTTTAACGTTACAATTAAATGTCTTTTACGTAAAAATCTGAAAGTAACACAAAATTTCAATTTCTCATTTTCAATGACTTACAAATAATAATTATCAATAGCTCAGTAACTTTAAAATGATATAAATCAAATTCCATGATATTAGTATTAAAATGAAAATTCACAGAAAGCCGGGATACAAAATCAGAGTATCGTTTCAGTCTCCAAGAGTATCTTGAGTCTCAGAATCAGTATCATCGAGTCTCCGAGAGTATGCAAAATTTTACAAAAAGGTGACTGTGAGTCTCCGAGAGTAAACTAATTTTTTGTACGAATCTCCAAAAGTCTCCTACAGTCACCTTTGATCTCCGATTTGAATACTCCATTTCTTGAAAGCAACAAGAAGAGTATCTTGAGTATTCCATTTTGCCAAACGAAATACTGCTAATGATCAATTTGGAGACTCAAAATACTCTTGAGACTAAAGGATACTCTGATTTTTTATCCCGGGAATAAACTAAACTCCAAAAGTTAGATAACTTAAAAATGTGAAACAAGGTCGCCTAAGATTAAAAATCATTAAATCTTATCGAAATTCTTCTTCTTATGTCCCTGGTTAAAAATACATTTTTTTATGAATTCCTAAAAAATTGGAGGAAAGAAAATGTTTCTAAAGTCCTAAACATTGAAGAAATGATTGAAAACGATAAAACATCAGTTTCTCAACTGCACCTCAAGATTTAAATAAAAAATAGTTACGTTAAATAATATTTGTTAAACACCAATAATAATTTATTAGTCTGAGTGTAAAAAGAAATGAAAACAATTGTTTGAATTACTGTTTACATGTTTTAAGCCTTCGGAACTTCAGAAGTAGAAAAATTTCGGTATACCGTATTATTTACAAGAATCTTTACATTCGCGCACCTGGGTAACCTGCAAACGCGCAAATGCACGCGAAACGAGGAAAAAATTGCTCCCTATTAATTATACATGCGGAATCGTTGTTTTGAAAATACCTCAACGACGCGAATTGCGTAATTCCGTGAGAATGGCACATTTTTACGGGACACTGGAATTTCAGCGCGGGGCGCATTGAGGTGACGTTTTTTTTTTATTTTTTTATCTTCCTTTTTTATTTTTCTAAAGCGCGTGTATGATACGGCGTTGCTCTTATTATCCCACGGGCGAGCACGTTCGTGGCTGCGTTTCTCGACGCTGCGTGCATAATTAATGGCCTCGCCTTTATTCTTTGCGGAAGGTGTATCGCGCGAAATGTAGCCGGAGGCCCCGGGAAAGTCAACGGGACTCGCGTCGTCCCATTAAATCGGGACGACCCCGCGAGTCAGGCTCAATTATAGAAAGTCGCTCGCGATTTATGCACCGTAGTAGCATCGACTACGCTAATCGCTTACGCTTCATTCGCCAATTTCCTGAAGATCACGTTGTGAATTAATGAACCTTGAGGTCAGGGAATCTTTCATTCTTGAAGACTCTGTATCAGAGACAGTGGAATTTACATTAAGTGTTTTTTTTTTCAATGATTTTTTCGAACACTGCAATGAGATGGAAATACAGTAGTTATTACAGGACTGTATTGTACTGTGTGCTTTTCTTTTACTTGTTGCAGTATCATATTGTAATTTGTAATAATTCAGATTCCAAAAGTGTCACACAGTTTTGCCAGTATTCAGATCTGTATAGTTCTTTTTGCTGTATTTTTTTTTTTGTACTTGTATGCCATATTGTAATTTATACAATATGAGGAAAAGTTGAAAGTATGTTCTAGATTTCACAATGTGATCCAATATTTTATTTGATGCTTTACTATACACGGGTATTAAATCCTGTGTAATTGTATATTGAAAATCACAATTCATTTAGTACTGATTGCATTCTGTAGATTAATGAAATTTTCCGAAATTTTTCAGTTCAAATAATCATACATATTGTTATTCGTGGAATATGACAAATTCGACTGTATAATATTATAGTAAGTAAAATAAAAATGACGAAACTTGCAATAATATTGTAAAAGCTGTTATTATTATTGTAAATCACACAATATTTCAGTACTTTTTACCATGCATGTTTCAAAGCATGTTTCGACTACTCAAAAAGCAGCGGAAACAATATTTGAATATTCTCTTTTCAACTAATTACGATCAGTCATTATTTTCGACTACTGAATTGGTCAAACACTCACTACTGCAATTATTTATTCCAGTTTTCACTATTTAAATAATGAAAGCATTTTTTCATTAGAAAAATCAATTAGACTCAACTGTCAATAATTTTAAAAATCGATATGAAATCAACGAGAATGCTACGAAATATCTAAATTTTTGTAAGTACTAAAAAAATTTAATGAGAGATAATAGTATTTGAAATCTATGTAACACTAGAAAGCTGTAAAGATACTGTTTTATGGAAAATCTATTCAGAAACATAAAATCTATTGATCTTGAATTTTAAAGCATTAAAGTCGAGAAATTTATAGTCATCGATGAAAGTACTAAAAAACTATAGAAATAAAGTCCTTAAAAATTTCATAAATACTGAAAAATAAAGAAATATCAAAAATACTAGTAACTTGTACGTATAATTATCTCAAATGTCTATTAAAATACTGCACTGATTGTGAGAGAAAGAAATACATATTTACTACATATTATTTTATTTTTTTTTTATTTGCTCTTGGCGAAATAAATATATATATTTGCCTCAAATGTATGACGCTTTCATTACAGGATAAAATATGTCAACAGCTACCAAGTTATATTTTATAGGAAGTTTTATTATATTTCAGGCAAATATGTATCCATTTTGCCAAGAGCAAATATACATATCTTAATAGCAAATATTTCTTTTTTCAGTGAAGGATTCTAAAAATTCATGAATACTAGAAACCTATAAAGGAATTTTTAGAAATACTGATGAATCCTTTATTATCAATAAATGAATAAATTCGAAAAATACTAAAAGTGCCATAAATATCTGAATAAATAGATTTTTATGAAAATTCTTTTTTTTAATGTAATGAATACTGGAAGTTAGGAGCATCCAATTTTTGCAATACTGCAAATCATAACAAAAGTAAAAATTTATAAAAATGGTAAATACTTTAAGAAAATCGTCTATTTTGAATTTATGTTCATAAATTTTCAATCATTTATAGTCAAATAACAAATAAACTAAGTATGTATTCCAAAAAACTAAATTTCGACTAATCACATGAGTTACATTAAAGTAACTGCTTTCTGACTGATCGAAACAGTTATTTTTTATCATCAACCAGAATCTGTTCCTCCGATATGCAACTTGGTCAAATTCAATGATGGAATAACCAAAATCGTCTATTTTGAAAAGTCAATTTTTGACTATGACGCTTTAAAATCATCAATCCCTAATTTACATTACACAGTTAAACCATTCAAAAGACTCAAGTCTCGTTAATTAAATTTAATAAAATTTGATCATTTTCTAATGAAATTCGACTGTGATGCAAAAATTCAGATCACAGCATCATCACCCCCCCCCCTCCCCCCTCCCCCCTTAAAAATGATCTGTACGCTTTCAAGGTCAACAACGCGATTTCACTCCTTTTCATCGATCGGAACGAGGAAAGGAAAAGGAGAAATCGAAAGAACAAAAGTTTTTTTTTAATCGAAAAACGCGGCGGTGATGAATTTCACGGGGACAGGATTGATAACGGTAATCGTGCTGGCTTGGTTTGTCGAAACTCGTGGAAAGGGAGAATGATAAAAGAGGGCATTGAATGGCGGAGGGGGTGGGGGATAAAATTGAGAGGGGAAGATATTCCAGGAAGACGATGACGCGGTTCCTCGTGACTTATCGACCGACTCCTCGCGGGGTCTTGGCAGACTTGTTGCGAGAACGGTCCTCATTAACCGTTCCCCGAAATCTCTCGTATGTGCCCTCCTCCGCTGTAATGAAATGTACCAACGAAAAACCGGTTTTCCCATGACCAAGGAGGAAAGGGATCAATACAACGCCGGAATTCCGTGGTTTACAACAGTTGACCATTATTTCCCGGGATAAAAAATCAGAGTATCCTTTAGTCTCAGGAGTATTTTGAGTCTCCAAATTGATCATAAGGAGTATTTCGTTTGGCAAAATGGAATACTCAAGATACTCTTGAGACTCAAACGATACTCTTGTTGTTGCTTTCAAGAAATGGAGTATTCAAATCGGGGATCAAAGGTGACTGTAGGAGACTTTTGGAGATTCGTACAAAAAATTAGTTTACTCTCGGAGACTCCTTCGATACTCTTGGAGACTCGATGATACTGATTCCTAGACTCAAGATACTCTTGGTGACTGAAGCGATACTCCGATTTTTTATCCCGGGTAGGAATCAAACTTATAAAAAATTTATATATTTGAACTGATTTTTGAGCAAATTTTGATCACACAGGAAAAAAGTATATCATAAATTTATATTATTTTCGTCTGCTACATTACTCATCAAATTTTGTAGTATTTTCAGTTATTTTCATATATTTATAATATTTTTATGGATCGCGCAATAGATTTTTTGAAATTGATGCAATAAAATTGGAACTGATCAACAATTTTGAAAATTTGAATTGATTTTTCTGACAATGGTATCTTTAACAAACTTTTTGAACACTTTTTACCATAATTTTTTTGTATGTCTACAATTGAAAGTATGTTTAATGGAATGAATTGTATAAACTGAATTGGATCTATTTTTATTGTTTTCTATATGAATTACTAGAATAATTTGTAGAATTGTAGGTATATAATTTTTGTATTATATTGATAAATATGCTCCAGGACAGAAAGTATTACATGAATTTCTAAGAAAATCATATCTACATAATTATTATGTATTGAAAGATTTTTCATAAACTAGGAAGCTGGTAAAATACTGAAATCGTAAAATAGTAAAATAGTAAATAAATAAAAAAAAGTCAAATAGTAGACTAGCAAACTCGTTGACAAGTAAATTCGCTAGTTAGTAAACTCGTAAACTTGTCAAATTTGTCATAGTAAACTAATAAACTAGTTAACTAGTAAGCTAGTGGACTACTAAACTCGTCAACAAGTAAATTAGTAAACTAGTAAACTGGTAAGCTAGTTAACTATTAAACAAGTTAACTAGTAAACGGATAAATTATGAAGATAGTATCTAAGTAAGCTAGTAAACTATAGTAAACTTACATTTCACATTTTTTTAGTATTATAAAATAATGTACGAAACCCTGAAGGATTTGTAGGTATTTTTGTATACTACTCATACATTTTCGTTGATTGCTACAGATATTTAAAAAACTCAGTGCTCTGAAATGCAAATTTCGATCTACTATCAGTAATTTCAAGAATCAATAATAAAGTCACATTCATATAGATTTTTCATGTTTTATATCTTCATTCTTTCTTTATATTTTTGGAATATTTTAAAGATTTCATGTTCTCCAGAATTTTCATAGATTTATAGTACATCCATAATTTGATGCTCTAGAATCCCAAAATTTTTAAAAATATAAGAGGCATTTGTCGAGATTTTTTATGTAACTAATAATAATATAATCATAGAATTAAATTAATTTCATTATTCTCTTAAAGTTTGTATGAATCGAAAGATTCTCAACACTTTTCTATAGATTTTATATAAATTTCTAGAATTTGATGATCTAAGATTCAATGTTTCGTAAATTCTCAGCATTTTCGTAAATTTTTGTTTTTCCCGATTTTATTTACTGGGTTGCATTTGTAATTCATTTTTTCTACGTAATTCTATGTTTTGATAATTTTTCCTTCATTATTGAATACGTGCTGCTAAAGTTTTCATGTATTTATTCGTAACTTATATTTTGATCGTCCATCGATGTAAGTTATTTCAATTTCACATGAAATATCGATTGATTTAACAAGAATTTTGGGAGGAGTTAGAACCCTCAAAACCCCCTCTGCCTACGCGCCTGATTTCAACCAAAATAAAGTAAAAATATTTAGTTACTCCGAAAAACATTTGCTCAGCATCAATAATCAAATTCTTCTCTTCTTCTCAATTGTTTGAAACTTCAGGCACATCCCATAACTTCAACTATCCCGGGACAAAAAATCAGAGTATCCTTTAGTCACAAGAGTATTTTGAGTCTCCAAATTGATCATTAGGAGTATTTCGTTTGGAAAAATGGAATACTCAAGATACTCTTCTTGTTGCTTTCAAGAAATATAATATTCAAATCGGGGATCAAAGGTGACTGTAGGAGACTTTTGGAGATTCGTACAAAAAATTAGTTTACTCTCGGAGACTCACAGTCACCTTTTTGTAAAATTTTGTATACTCTCGAAGACTCCTTCGATACTCTTGGATACTCTTGGAGACTCGATGATACCGATTCCGTGACTCAAGATACTCCCGGTGACTGAAACGATACTCTGACTTTTTATCCCGGGATAGATCATTAAGATCATGCATGTGCCCCGCGATAAATACAGGAAGTACACACGAAGAGGTCAGCGGTTTTTCATTTTGCTGACTGGCATATCCCTGAGGACGACGGGTTTCTTCAATTTTTTTTTTGTTTTTTTTGCTCTCTCGCTTTATCTTGTTGCAGTCGTTTGGCAGCAGTTTCACCTTTAGCGCACTTCTTTCGTTACAAGCCGTATTTTTTCCGTTTTATCATTGGCGCGAGGTCGAAATTCATGTTACGAGAATTCCTGTTTGCCTTTTGGTCGCGGACTTTGATTAACGATCAGGTTTTTAATTGCTTTCGCGGAATGTTTTTGGGCTTTGATTGTTATTGGCGTGTTTGCGAAATTGAACGTGATTGAAAGTTGTTTTGTTTTTTCAAACGATTGTGGAAAATTTGTACTATTTTTGAATCTTTCAAGGAGGAGTCCCTATTAGTTTTTTGACGAGAACTTGAGATTTTATCAAATAAGTTTAAATCATTGAGAAAAGATAAAATCAAGTGAAAGTTTTTTATTTAATCTTGAATGCAAGTCAAATTTAACGCATGTTTATGGTTTTTTTTTTTTTTTAGTGTTAACTTTTGTAAGAAAGATGTTTGTTTTCTTTGCTGATAAAATTTTTCAACCTTTACGGTACATGAAAGTCTTTTAACTACGTTAAGGGAAAAAAACGTATGGTTGTCGCGTTATCTTTAAGACGGATTTTTTTTTTTTTTTTTTTTTTTTTTTTTTTTTTTTTTTTTTCAATTTTCGATTGTTGAAACCGTTAGTGTATTCCACTACAAATCGATGAGATAAAAGTTTTTAGTGGAATGAACACTCGAGAGAACGAGGATTACTGATAAAGTTCGGTTGTGAGATAATCCTAGCCTGAAAAACACGAAGCTTTCGGCGATAACCTTGTTTCGTTTTTTAGAGGTATTTGTAAAATTCATGAGCTTATCGAGACAATCCAAGTTATATTTTTATCCGAAAATCATTGGAAATACGTGAATTACAAGTTACTTTAAGCTACAGAAATAAAATAAAGATACGTGAATGAAGTAGATGAAAGTCTGGGTATGAGTGAGTTTGAAAATTTGCACAAAGATAGGTTAAAAGTTAGATATTTTTTCAACAGATGATAAAAATGTTATAACTATAAATTCTTACATCAATATTTACTCAACATTTTAGATACGTGAATGTAGAAAAGTATTGAAAATGAAAATTAAAAAAAAAATTTCATGTAATATAATGCATTTCAAAAAAATTTTGTTATAATTTCCAAACATTTCAGAAATCATCTGTAGAATTTTGCATTTTTTTCATATTCTGATTGTAAAATATTCCAACTTGGCACAGATATAATGTTATAATTTTCTACTTCCTTGTTAAAATTACATATTTACGTACATAGTTGAATTTTAATTCTTTCAAGGTCACTCTAAACTAAGGAAAAATATAGTAAAATTATTACAATACTGTATTGTACTGTAGAATCAGTCTGAAATATAGTACTTTTAGCTAAATATTTATAACAGTTTTTTTCATTATAAAATATATATATAATGTTGTCAAATGTTATTTCAGTAATAAATAAATTTTGTTGTAAAAACTACTATACGCGATTTTCGTTTTCTACTGTAATTTTTTGATACTTTTTGCAATATCTTATTGTAATTCCTACTAATCCAGATTTCAGAAAGTTCTTTACAATTTTGGCTGTATCCAGATCTGTATAGTTCTTTCTGCTTTATTGTTTTGTATTTTGTAATATTTAATATTGTCATTGATACAATACTAGTAAAAGTCGAAAATATAGTGTAGATTTTACAATATGATAATATATGAATCTTTACAATACGTATATTTTAATTTACAATATTTCCTGATCAAATATTTTATATGACATTTCACTTTACTCGGACATGGACATAAAATCTTGTGTACATATAGTGAAATTTACAATTCATATAGTACTGTTTCCATTCTTGAGATTTTAAATCTTTCGAAATCATTTAGTAAAATCAATCACAAATATCGTGATTCGTACAGTGTAACAAATTTTACTGTAAAAGTATGATACACATACTTGAAATGTGTGTAACTTCGAGACACTTACTTGAATAAAATACATTTTCCACACAAGTTGGTTACAACGCTCGTGCTCGCTAGGTGGCTACACCAAATTTTTTCTCAAATGTGAGTTATTGTGGAAATCCTTCAAATATGAGTGAAAACCATATTAATATTTGGGTGAAGGGCCTGATGGATGGAATATTACATCCAAACAATGCGAAGAAATAATTTATCTTTGAAAGTGTTATATTTAGCTGAAGTTTAAAAATACTAATAACTGAAATCAGTAAAAAGGAAATATAATATAGAATTTCAACAAAAACGAATTTGGTGTCGACATGGTTTGTTGGGATGTAAGGCAAATTACACATTGCTTGTATCAATTTTAATTGAAACATTTTTGTATGATTAAAATTCATCAGTGCATTAATACAAATCGGACTTAAATTCATCTGGAATATAATAGAAGTATATATTAATGCCATGTATAAAGTGTAACACACATGATGTATAAAATTTATGACACCCGTACATATACAAAATATATGTATAAACCAGTATAAAAGTAATGTATGCGTGTATACATTTTGTATATTTTTAATGCATTATTCATACAGGTTATGTGAAACTTGCGTTATTCGCGTTAAATTAAATTTAAGACAAAAATTTCTAACAGTGTAGTTTACTAGCTTACTTGTTTAATAGTTAACTAGCTTACCAGTTTACTAGTTTACTAATTTACTTGTTGACGAGTTTAGTAGTCCACTAGCTTACTAGTTAACTAGTTTATTAGTTTACTATGACAAATTTGACAAGTTTACGAGTTTACTAACTAGCGAATTTACTTGTCAACGAGTTTGCTAGTCTACTATTTGACTTTTTTTTATTTATTTACTATTTTACTATTTTACGATTTCAGTATTTTACCAGCTTCCTAGTTTATGAAAAATCTTTCAATACATAATAATTATGTAGATATGATTTTCTTAGAAATTCATGTAATACTTTCTGTCCTGGAGCATATTTATCAATATAATACAAAAATTATATACCTACAATTCTACAAATTATTCTAGTAATTCATATAGAAAACAATAAAAATAGATCCAATTCAGTTTATACAATTCATTCCATTAAACATACTTTCAATTGTAGACATACAAAAAAATTATGGTAAAAAGTGTTCAAAAAGTTTGTTAAAGATACCATTGTCAGAAAAATCAATTCAAATTTTCAAAATTGTTGATCAGTTCCAATTTTATTGCATCAATTTCAAAAAATCTATTGCGCGATCCATAAAAATATTATAAATATATGAAAATAACTGAAAATACTACAAAATTTGATGAGTAATGTAGCAGACGAAAATAATATAAATTTATGATATACTTTTTTCCTGTGTGATCAAAATTTGCTCAAAAATCAGTTCAAATATATAAATTTTTTATAAGTTTGATTCCTACCCGGGATAAAAAATCGGAGTATCGCTTCAGTCACCAAGAGTATCTTGAGTCTAGGAATCAGTATCATCGAGTCTCCAAGAGTATCGAAGGAGTCTCCGAGAGTAAACTAATTTTTTGTACGAATCTCCAAAAGTCTCCTACAGTCACCTTTGATCCCCGATTTGAATACTATATTTCTTGATAGCAACAACAAAAGTATCGTTTGAGTCTCAAGAGTATCTTGAGTATTCCATTTTGCCAAACGAAATATTCTTAATGATCAATTTGGAGACTCAAAATACTCTTGAGACTAAAGGATACTCAGATTTTTTATCCCGGGTAGAGCATCGAATTTCAGAAAGCTGTATAGAAACCCATGCTACTCAATATGAGATAACCCTTAAAGTGGTACAAATACAAAAACTATTACTAATAAAAACAATTGAAACCTCAGTTACTAATCGATAATTACAAAAGTCGAATTCCATTATTTACGATATTGAAAATTGTGCAACTCTGGATTCCAAAATTTGTACAAATTTTAGATTTCGAAATTTTAAATACTTCAAAATCGCTCTCTTGTAACCTTATTGTCGAAGATGAAAAATTACGAAATCTCGAAGGAAAAATATTTTTCAGAAAAACCCCTCCCGAAAATTTTTTTCTGCCGACGCCCCTGGGGGAAATTATAAATCCATTGATTTTATTTCCATTTCCATCATACTCTCGATTTCACTCGAATCAGAAATTCCGAATGTTACCATCACTTCGTGTGATTTCTGTATACTTTATTTATCGTTATATTGTCCGATCGTAATTCAAGTTGCCTGTGGGAATTGCGAATCCCAAGTTCATCGCTCTCGAAATCGCAACGGGGCTCGTAACGATCTGTGCGAATTGGAGAAAAAGGGCGTGGGGGTTGTTCGGGTCGAAGGGAAAGGGTTTGGAGAAGAGGGAAAACCCGGGTGTGGGAAGTCGAATGGAATGGAAGCGTGGATGGAGATTTCGCGAACGAGGTCGTGTCGTTGCTGTGCCTCTGCCCCCTTTACGGGCGCCGGAGGGTTCATCCGTGTGCTGTCGTTCGCTCGTTCGTGAATTAATCTTTCTTTTTTGTCCGCCGGTTATACGGGCCCGGGAAATAATGAATGGCTGAGTGCCGCCATCGACCGCCGCGGCGACGACGTTCAAGGGTGGAAACGGTCCGATCGATGCGAGAGAGGAAAACGTGCTCGGGCTCCGGGACAAAGGGAAACGCGCAAAAACGGGCTTGCCACGCGATTTCGAACATGGGACCGAAAAAATCCCAATCTCAAAACAGTGGAACACGTATAAAATCAATTAAATGTCCATGAGAAAACCATACGACAGATGCTTATTAAAATTTTCATAAAAGGAAGAAAAGTTACGTCCAAGTTTTCTTTATGAACATTTCATATTGCTTGTCACTTGTCATAACTAAAACTTCAATTGGTCTATATTTTTCCCAAAGAATGGTTGCTACCCGGGATAAAAATATTAGAGTATCCTTTGGTCTGAAAAGAATTTCGAGTCTTCAAATTTATTATTAAGAGTACATATTCCGTTTGGCAAAATGGAATACTCGAACAGTGCTTTTGTTGTTGTTTTCAAGAAATAGAGTATTCAAATCGGAGATCAAAGGTGACTGTAGGAGACTTTTGGAGATTCGTAAAAAAAGTTAGTTTACGAAATAAATTTTAACTGAAATTGAACAAAAACCAAATGAAACTACCAACTAACAATAAAACTAAGAACTGAAACTAAAAATTGGAACTAAAACTTTACAAAAACTTAATAAAACTAAACCAAACAAATTATGAAGGTAGAAAAAACTAAAACTGAGCACTAAAAATAAAACTAGGAACTAAAATTCAAGACTGAAAATGAAACTAAGAAGTAAAGCTGGACAAAAAGTAAATAAAGCTCAACAAAATAAATGATGAGACTAAAGAAAACTAAACACTGAGGACTAGAAATAAAACTAGGAACTAAAACTAAAGACTAAAAATGAAACTAAGAACTAAAGTCGAACAAAAACTAAATAAAACTAAACAAAACAAATGATGAAACTAAAGGAAACTAAACATAAGGACCAAAACTAAAAGTTCAACTTGGAACTATAAATAAAACTAAAAACTCAAATTGAAGGAAACTAATAAAAAATAAATAAATAAAGCTCAAGCACAAAGGTATTCTACTGATTCGCACAGCTAAAAGAGTGCCACTGAAAATCAGTGTTGCTGAAAAATCAATAAACTTTTTTGGAAGTTTTTTGTACAGGAACGTGCTATTGATATCGTTCAAATGTACATTAAACTGAAATAAATAAACATGTCGATTCAAATTCATCAACTTTTACTTCAATTCAGCAAAATGTACATTGAAATTCTCAATGACTGTATTGAACCTTGAACATTACACGTTATGCTAATAGTATACAAGTACAATATAAAATAGTACAAGTAAATTGATCATCAAGGGTACATATTCCGTTTG
This sequence comes from Platygaster robiniae, assembly GCA_028476575.1. Classification (NCBI taxonomy): domain Eukaryota; kingdom Metazoa; phylum Arthropoda; class Insecta; order Hymenoptera; family Platygastridae; genus Platygaster; species Platygaster robiniae. Next base: position 4,207,991 of record CM052022.1, read on the forward strand.
GCAAAATGGAGAATACGCAAACGATACTCTTGTTGTTGTTTTCAAGAAATAGAGTAAACATATAAGAGATCAAATGTGACTGTAGGAGACTTTTGGAGATTCGTGAAAAAAGTCAGTTCACTCTCGGAGACTCCTTCGATACTCTTGGAGACTGAAAGGATACTCTGAATTTTCATTTGTTCGACTCCTGGGGTCGTTGGCATTCGTCGCATTTTTGCGCGATGATCGGAAATGGGGGGATGGATGTCCCGGGAGGAATAACCGGCTGTATTGATTGAAGTAGATATCTTATATCCCGCAGAGAAACATGCAGTCGGCCTCGATGGCGTGGAACACTTTTCTGCCGTCGTCGCTGCCGCCGCCGCCGAGTGGGCGGACGGCGCATCAGCCGGCTCACCCTGGGAGCCTGGCCGCGGCGCACCATCCTCACCCGGCGTCCTCGGGCTCCTCGAGCGCGGCCGCAGCGCACGCCGCGGTCGCGGCCACGGTCGCGCAGCAGCAGCATCACCGGGAGCGCGAGGAACGCGAGCAGCGGGAGCATTTCGCGGCCGCCGAGCGGCTTCATCGCCAGGTCGAGGCCAGGGACCACGTGGCCGTTCATCCCAGGGCGGCCTACTACGCGCCGGCCGCGCCACCCTCGTCCCAGCAGGTACGAAAAAATCACGGAAATCGAAGCATCCTGTACAATGATAAGGAAAAAAGGAAAAAAAATTGCGAATAATGCATTTTTGGTAATCTCAATATTGTACGTTCATTGATCTTATCAGGGGCGTAGGCGGGACAAACTTTGGGGAGGGGTTTTTCTGAAAAATATTTTTCCTTCGAGATGTCATGATTTTCAATCTTCGACGATAAGGTTACAAGAGAGCGATTTTGAAATATTTCGAATTTCGGAATATATAAATTGGACAAATTTGGGAATCCAGAGTTGCACATTTTTCATGTTCGTAAATAATGGAATAATGGATATGGGTTTCTAAACAGCTTTCTGAAATTCAATGCTCTAGGAATCCAACTTGTGAAAAATTGATATATTTGAACTGATTTTTGAGCAAATTTTGACCACACGGGAAAAAAGGATATTATAAATTTATATTATTTACGTATTCTATATTATTCATAAAATTTTGTGGTGTTTTCTGTTATTTTCATATATTTATAATATTTTTATGGATCGTTCAATGGATTTTTAGGAATTGAGGCAAGAAAATTAAAACTTATCGCCGATTTTGGAAATTTGAATTGATTTTTCTGACAACGGTTTCTTTTATAAAGATTTTCAATACTTTTTACCATATTTTTTTTGCGTGTCTACAATTGAAAGTATGTTTAATTTCATGAATTGCAAAAACTGAATTGAATCTATTTTATTGTTTTCTATATGAATTTCTAGAATAATTTGTAGAATTGTAGATATATAATTTTTGTATTATATTGATAAATATGCTCCAGGACAGAAAGTATTATATGAATTTCTAAGAAAATTGTATGTACATCATTTTTATGCATTAAAAGATTTTTAACAAAGTAAGAAGCTAGTAAACTACTGAAATTGTAAAATAGTAAAATAGTGAACAACTGAAAAAGTCAAATACTAGACTAGCAAACTCGTTAACAAGTAAATTCGCTGGTTAGTAAACTAGTAAACTTGTGAAATTTGTCAAACTAATAAACTAGTTAGCTAGTGGACAACTAAACTCGTTAACAAGCAAATTAAAATAACATAGTAAAATAGTAAACATATGAAAAAGTTATATAGTAGACTAGCAAACTCGTTAGCAAGTAACTTCGTTAGTTAGTAAACTAGTAAATAATTTAGCTAGTAAACTAGTTAACTAGTAAACTTATTTTTCACATTTTTTCAGTATTATACATATAATATACGAAACCCTGGAGGATTTGTAGCTATTTTTATTGACTACTTATACATTTTTGTTGATTGCTAGAGTTTTAATAAACTCAATGCTCTGAAATGCAAATTTCGATCCATTATCAGAAATTTCAAGAATTAATAATAAAGTCACATTCATACAGATATTTCATGTATTATATCTTTATTCTCTCTTTATATTTTTGGAATATTTAAAATATTTTCTTACGTTTTATTATAAATAATATTCATTCTTTGTTGCTCTATAATCCCAAAATTTCTAAATCGTAGAGGCATTTGTCGAGATGTTTTGTAAAACAGTTTTTTCACAGAATTGCATGAATTTCATTATTCTCTTCAAGTTTGTATGAATCGAAAGATTTTCAACACTTTTCTATAGATTTTATCTAAATTTCTAGAATTTGATGATCTAAGAATCAAAGTTTTGTAAATTTTCAGCATTTTCGTAGATTTTTATGCTTATCGATTTTTCACTGGGTTGCATTTCTGATTCATATTTTCTAGGTAGTACTACGTTTTGATAAATTTTACTAACGTTTTTATGCATTTATTTGTAACTTATATTTTTGTCGTTCATCTATGTAAGTTTTTTTTAATGAACCTTGAATTTTAGATAACTCAATTCTCAAATTTTATATTACAATCTACAATAATGCTACAAATATCTAATATAAAAAAACCAGAATATAGTTTAAACTTTCATAAGTGAGTATTATATACACTGAAAAAAAGTCCGTTTAGGCGTGAAACGGAAAAAATTTCAAAGCCATCTCCTTTCAAATTGCAACACTTACCTGTTCATCTTCAAACAGTCGATGTTTCAAAGTCGAAGACCTATTGACAGTAAAAAGAAATCCCTTTCAACTGTACGTGGGAATTTTCTTACAATTAGTGCACAAATTTAATGCAACTGAAGTTCTAAACGTTTCATAAATGAAAACGAAAAACAAATTAACTTCCATTTCCATTCAATATTAGAGTAAAAGAAAGTATCATTAGCTTATATTAATTTGTTAAAAATTATTAATTACATATGACTGTGGTATACAGAGGTAATGGGAATAATTTTCCTTTTATTTCGCTTATTTTCAAACGTTTGGGACTTGAGACATTCAATTCTCTTAACTTACATTGATTGATGAGAAAAAAAAAAAAACATTCAAATTCGAAATATACTTGACCAGAAAACTTTCTTGTCCCCCCCCCCCCCAGGTCCCGAGGCCCTCGAGCGTGCCCGTGAAAGTGGAATACCCCCCTCCACCGGCGCATTCGCGCACGTCCAAGTCGTCGCTGGCGGTGCCAGGACTTCACGAAAAGGGCCCAACGATCTCGGGCCCGAGCCACGGACTGCCCAAGGCCGAGCCGAACGTGAACATGTTCAGCTACTCGGCGTACCAGCCGCCCCAGTCGAGCTACCTGCACGAGGTCAAGGTCAAGAGCGAGCACCAACAGGCCCACAAGTCCCCGGCCTGCAAGGTCGAGCGCGAGCATCATCGGGACGCTGTAGCGCCCGTGGTCATCGCCGACCACAAGAGTTCCGTGATCGTGAAGAACGAGGGCCGCGACATTACCAAGGCCCAGAACACGGCCCAGTCACAACACTCGCCAAGTCCCAAGATGATGCCCTACCTGAACGTCCAAACGGTCGCGACCGGCCACAAATCTTACGACTACCACAGGAGCTCGTCCCAGAGCCCTCATCATCATCACCATCATCTAGACAATATCCAGGTTACGCTTGTTCCATTGTTTTTTCGATCAGGATGGGAAGTTGGTTTACTATCTGAATTCAATGGTAGAACTGAAAAAAAAACTGAAACTAAGAGTAAGAACTAAAACTACACAAAAACTAAACAAAACAAATGATGAAACTAAAGAAAACTAAAATTAAGGACTAAAAATAAAACTAGGAACTAATACCAAAGACTCAAAATAAAACCAAGGACTAAAACTGAACAAAAGCTAAATGAAACTACAAACTAAAAATGAAACTAAGAACTGAAACTATACATTGAAACTAAAACTTCACGAAAACTGAATAAAACTAAACAAAACAAATGATGAGACTAAAGAAAACTAAAAACTAAGGAATAAAAATAAAACTGAGAACTAAAACTAAAACGTCACATGAACTAAATAAAACCAAACAAAAGAAATTACGAACCTAGAAAAAACTAAATCTAAAGACTGAAAATAAAAATTCACAAAAACTGAATAAAACTGAACAAAGAAAATGATGAGACTAAAGAAAACTAAAAACTAGGAACTAAAACTAAAGACTCGAAATAAAACTAAGAACTAAAATTGAACAAAAACCAAATGAAACTACAAACTAAAAATAAAACTAAGAACTGAAATTCAAGGTTGAAACTAAAACTTCACAAAAACTAAGTAAAACTAAACAAAACAAATTATGAAAGTAGAAAAAACTAAAACTAAGCATTAAAAATAAAACTAGGAACTAAAACTAAAGACTCAAAATAAAACTAAACAAAAACTAAATGAAACTATAAACTAAAAATAAAACTAAGAACTGAAACTAAAGGTTGAAGGTAAAACTTCACAAAAACTAAATAAAACTAAACAACACAAATGATGAGGCTAAAGAAAACTAAAAACTAAGGACTAAAAATAAAGCTAAGATCTAAAACTAAAGACTCAAAAGAAGAACTAAAACTGAACAAAACCCAATGAAACTATCGATGCATTCAAATATATCGATATGTTCGATGTATTTGAATTTAATAATAATTCCTGGAAAAATTGATTTTTCCTGAATTTCTAGAATGTTCATGGTCTCCATAACTTTCGATAATAAATATATAATAAATAAAATATAATAATAATTGAATTCAATAATAAAAATCAAATACACAAGTCCAATTACAGGACTAACATTGGTAAATCATATATTTTTAGTAGTCAAATTTCAGTTAAAAAAATTACAAGACTCCTTATAACTATCTAAATATTAAATGTTTATTCTTAGTAATTGAATTGAATTCTAAACACATTCGATACATCGATTATTCAAATATATCGATATTTGAATATATGAATGCATTTAAATATATCAGTATATTCGATATATTAGAATTTAATAATAATTACTGAAAAAATAGATTTTTTCTGAATTTCTAGTATGTTCATGCTCTCCATAATTTCAATGATAATTATATAATCAATAATAATTTATTTCAATAATAAAAATCAAATACACAAGTCCAATTACAGGACTAACATTAGTGAATCATATACTTTTAGTAGTCAAATTATAGTAGAGAAATTACAAGACTCCTTATAACTATCAGAATAATTAATGACTTGTTCTTGGTAATCGAATTAAATTCTAAGCACATTCGATACATCGATTGTTCAAATGCACCGATATTTGAATATATCGATGCATTCAAATATATCGATATGTTCGATATATATGAATTTAATAATAATTTCTGGAAAAATTATTTTTTCCTAAATTTCTAGAATGTTCGTGGTCTCCATAACTTTCGATAATAAATATATAATAAATAAAATATAATAATAATTGAATTCAATAATAAAAATCAAATACACAAGTCCAATTACAGGACTAATATTGGTAAATCATAAATTTTTAGTAGTCAAATTTCAGTAGAGAAATTACAAGACTCCTTATAACATATCAAAATATTAAATGACTTGTAATTGAATTAAATTCTAAGCACATTCGATACATCGATTATTGAAATGTATCGATATTTTCGATACATTTGTATTTAATAAGAATTCCTGGAAAAATTGATTTTTTCTCAATTTCTAGAATTTTCATGCTCTCCATAATTTCAATAATAATTATATAATTTATAATAATTCATAATAATAAATTTCTTTTATAAAAATCAAATACACAAGTCCAATTACAGGACTAAACATTGGTAGATCATATATTTTTAGTAGTCAAATTTCAGTTAAGAAATTACAAGACTCCTTATAACTATCACAATAATTAATGACTCGTTCTTAGTAATTGGATCAAATTCCAAACAAATTCGATACATCGAATATTCGAATACATCGATATTTGAATACATCGATGCGTTCGAATATATCGATATGTTCGATATATTTGAATTGAATGATAATTGCTGGAAAAAATTGATTTTCTCTGAATTCCTAGAATTTTCACGCTCTCCATAATATCAAAAATAATCAATGCTTCAATATAAAATTGTTCGATTCCAGGGAAAAAGCGTGGCCCAAAGTCACCACAGGAGCAGCAGCTCCAACAGCAATTCCGGGGCCAACTCGCAAATGGCGCACCCGCACAATCGACAGCAGTCACCGCATGGGCAACCGACGCAACCGGAGGCACGGTACCTCAGCAGGCACGAAAGCAGCGGTCTCGCGGCTTATGCGAAGGCCTCGTATCCTTACGGGGGACATGGTCATCCGGCGACGGGTCCCCAGGGCTCGCATTACGCGACGTCCGCGGGGCTGAAGCCCAAGGTCAGCAGCCCGGCGCCGTCGCACATCTACGGGAAGCCGAATTCCGGAATCCTGACGGGAACCCCGGTCTGCAGGTCGAGCGCGGAGCAGCCGGGTCCTGGTTCCGCGGTGCCACTGCCCTTGACCTCGAAACAGTCGAGCTCGCCTTACCAGCAAGTGCCTCATCATCACGGGGCACCGCCTCCGCCTTTGCCACCCCCGGCGCATAGCAGCAGGTGAGGATCCTCGTTCCTTTTTCATCGGGAATAATGTATTAGGGTTTCTCGTGGGATGAATTTAGTTAGTTGCTTCTTTGTTCCCTTTTTTTAGAAACTTTCACATTATGTTAGAATTTATTCGAGAATGTCAACATTGCTCTACAGTTTGTGCCAAATTTTATGGAATTGAGTTTGGCAGTTTCAGAGGAGGAAATTTTTCGATTGAATCCTACTCGAAAGTTTGATTGTTGATAAGATTAATAAATGAGGGAACTTTCGCGAAATATGTGTATGGTCATGTTACTGACATGCTCTCTTGACGAAAATATTGTTATTTGAAAAATCTGAGATTTGATGGAGAAATCGAGTCCCACTTGGCATGGCTTGACTCAGCGTGTTTCTTCGATTGGAAATATACATGGTAATTTTTTTTTCATTCTTGAACGAAAATCTGATACTAGAAAATTTTTTAGGGAATTATGAAATAGCTAAGGAATTTTCGTAAAATTTCTGAAGTTGAAAGTTATTTTAATTACATTTGAAATTCCAAAAATGGCGATGGATTCAAAAAATCTGAATATTTTATTAATTTTAAATAATTTCAGAACATTTTCGTAAATTTTGTAGATTGTATCAGAAAATTTTGATAATTCCGTAAAATAACAGAAACCATGTAATATCCTTCAAATTTTTTGAAATAAAAAAAAATGTTTTAGAAATCTCAAGAAGATGGTCGATACTTTTTTAAAAAATCTGTATATATTAGATTTGCAAACTGATGCATTTTCGAGTTGTTATATTTTGGTATTTCACCAATTCAAAGAAGAAAAAAGTCTGAATTCAAGTCAGGCGCGTAGGCAGAGAAATTCTGATAAAATCAATCGATATTTCATGTAAAATTGAAAAAACTTACATCGATGAAAGATAAAAATAAAAGTTACAAATAAATGCATGAAAGCGTTAGCAGCGCGTATTTAATATTAGAGGAAAAATTATCAAAACGTAGAATTATGTAGATAATAAAAATGAGAGATGCAACCGAGTGAAAAATCGAGAAAAATAAAAATGTACGAAAATGCTGAAAATTTACGAAACTTAGATTCTTGGATCATCAAATTCTAGAAATTTATATAAAATCTATAGAAAAGTGTTGAAAATCTTTCGATTCATACAAACTCAAAGAGAATGATTATATTAATTCAATTCTATGAAATAATTGTTTTATAAAAAATCTCGACAAATGGCTCTGCGATTTATAAATTTTGGGATTCTAGAGCATCAAAATATGAGTATACTATAAGTCTATGAAGATTCTGGAAAACGTAACAAAATCTTTTAAATATTCCAAAAAAATAAAAAAAAGAATAAAGATATAAAACATGAAAAATCTATATGAATGTGACTTTATTATTAATTCTTGAAATTACTGATGATAGATCGAAATTTGCATTTCAGAGCATCGAATTTTTTGGATCTCTGTAGCAATCAACAAAAATGTATAAGTAGTCTATAAAAATACTCACAAATCCTCCAGGGTTTCATATATATGTATAATCTACTATTTAACTTTTTTATTACAATTGCAGTAGTTATCTAGCTTCCTAGTTCATTAAAAATCTTTCAATACATAAACATGTAAATATAATTCTCTTAAAAATTTATATAATACTTTCTGTCCTGGAGCATATTTATTAATATAATACAAAAATTATGTACCTACAATTCTAGAAATTATTCTAGAAATTCATATATAAAACAATAAAAATAGATCCAATTCATTTTATATAATTCATACAATCAAACATACTTTCGATTGTAGACATACTAAAAAAATATGGTAAAAAGTATTGAAAATCATTATAAAAGAAACCGTTGTCAGAAAAATCAATTTAAATTTTCAAAATCGTTGATCAGTTACAATACTATTGCATCAATTACTAAAGATCTATTGAGCGATCCATAAAAATATTATAAATATATGAAAATAACAGAAAATACCACAAAATTTGATGAATAATATAACATACGAAAAAAATATAAATTTATGATATACTTTTTCCCTGTGTGATCAAAATTTGCTCAAAAATTAGTTCAAATATATAAATTCTTTAGGAGTTTGATTCCTAGAGCATCGAATTTCAGAAAGCTGTATAAAAATGCACATTACTTAATATAAGATAATCCTTAAAGTGGTATAAATAAAAAAACTATGACTAATAAAAACAATTGAAAGCTCAGTTACTAATTGAAAATCCCAAAAATCGAATTCCATTATTAACGAACATGAGAAATGTGCAACTCTGGATTCCAAAATTTGTAGAACTTTCATGATCCCAAATTTGAAATATTTCAAAATCGCTCTCTTGTAACTTTATTGTCAAAGATGAAAAATCATGAAATCTCGAAGGAAAAATATTCTCCAGAAAAACCCCTCCCGAAAATTTTCCTGCCTACGCCCCTGATTCAAGTCGTTACGTTTTGTAATAATTTTGTACATTAAAATTGCATTTCCCATTATTATTATATGATTATTTCATATCCTTTGTATGCAATAATTGCAAATGATTGTTGTTCCCAGGTCTGTCTACGATTCCCGAGGATTCGTGAGCTCGATGGGTGTCACGAAGCTGCCCCCGATCGGGATTCACGGGACCTCCCCGAACCCGGGCTCCGCGGCCTTGAGCCGACCCGTGGTGCACCCCGCGCACCACAACAGCGTGGGTCACCAGACGAGTTCGCCTCATCACCACCCCGCGGCCGTAGCCGTGACCTCCTCGACCGCTGGCACTTTCCAGACCCAGCCCCTCGACCTGGGGGTCGAGAGGTCGAGCTCGGGCTCGCCCAAGCGGAAAATCCCGACGCCCATCACCTACAAAGACGAAGCAGAAGTGTCTTTGGAACACCAGAAAAAACGCGGCCCCGAGGAACCGCTTCCCCTGCAATGCGTGGGGCCACCGATTTTGTCCAGGGTCTGCGAACCCAGTCCCCTAATCGCCTCGGCCGCCACGTCCATTACCACAGTCGTCAATACGGCACTCCTCGCACAGTGCAATAGTCAGAGTCAGGTAAGGAAGGTTAATAATTTATTTTTGCTACTCAGCCAATATCAGACAGTAAACATTCGTGATCGTGATATCATATACGCAGACACGTGCTTCCGCATGTGCATGTCATCATGATATCATTTGATGTCGTAATGACGTCATGTGATGTCACGTTACATTGCATGATATTCTATGATATCATGATGATATCACATGATGTCATCATGACATACAGGTATTTCCGCATATGCATGTCATCATGATGTCATTCATGATGATCACGAATAATCACGAATCTTTACTGGGACGTGTCTGAGTTTATGATATCACGATCACGAATGTTTACTGGGCCATTCTACAAGAAAAATTTATTTGGAGTACTTGAGAACACTCGTTTCTAAATTATTGCTTTATTCGACCTTTGATTTTGAGGATTGTTGAAGAGGGAAATGAATTTTGAATGACTTTGAATTGGTCATTTTTGTTTTGACCTTTTTTTTCTTTTGGTAATTTTTTTTTTTTTTTTTTTTTTTTTGGGAAGAAATTATTCCTTTAGTTTTTTTTAAATTTAGTTATAGGACTTTTTAGGGGGTTTTAAGCTACTTTCAATAATAATTTTATGAAACTTATTGTTGTTTCATTTGATCTTTGCTTTTGAGAAACGTTGAGGAAAAGAGTGAATTGGTGAAATTTTACTGATTTTGTAACATATGTGTACTTATTTTAAGTGGTTTAATCTGCAAATCTATGTAAGTGAAAATTCACTGTTTCAAATTTTGAGTTTGTATTATTTTGAGAGGATGGAAAAATTCTTTGGTCCATCTTCCATTTTTTTTTTTCTAATAACCATTTTAGATATTTTGATTCATTTATCATTTTCATTCATCTTCTTAGTAATTTTGAACCTTATGAAAACCTTGAAGAAAATGGAATTCCTTATGAAAATTCTATTTTTTTATTAGGTTACCTTATAAAAACCTTATAAGAAACTGAAATTTCTTATAAGAATATATATGATAAAATCTTATAAGAAAAAAACCTTATGAAATTTTTTTGCTCAACTCTCTATAAGATATTTTAGTTTCTTATAAGTTTTTACAATGTTACCTTATAAAAAATTGAATTTTTAGAGACAAATCCTTATAAAGAAATAAACCTTCTAAGGAAAATCTGACTCCTGAAAAATAAAACCGATTGAGATATGAGTTCAAGTTATATTCAGATTTATTAAAATTTATGTGATTTTAAGGAAATATGAAATCCTTTAAAAAAAAATAAATAAAATCCTTATGAGAAAATGTAAATCTTTCACAAAACAGAAAACGAAAAAAATGTTCTTTATAAGGATTTTATAAGGTCATCTTACAAAAAGAATCTTTAAAAGTTTTGATAATGACAATCTTAAAAGAAAACAGATTTTTATAAGGAATTTGTAAGGTTCATAGTTACTAGGTTACCCATGAAATCTAAATAATTGATGAACAAATTGCAAAAATTTCTAATGAAGAGTTTCATAAACTCAGATATGCCTTTTATAAAAATTTTCTCATCTTTACATTGATCATTGGTATCACATTTTATTAAGTTCCTTGTAAAAATTTGAACAACTTTGTAAAGAGATTTGGAGTCGTTTTAAAAGTATGATTTTTCCGAAAATGAAAGGTTTATACGAATTTCATAAAGATATTCTAAATTCGTTATAAATACAGTGAAATTTCATACAAATTTTGGTATTTCCTTACACGCTTTGAAAATACTAAAGTTATTAGGACATATGAGAAAATTTAAATTTTAAATCCTTACAAGGATATTCCGAAACCTTATAAGGACCTGTAAAAGTTTACCTGAAGTTCTTCACGATTATGAAATAAACAAAAATGGAAAAAATATTTTTATTTTCACCTAAGATTGAGGTGAAAAAAATCACTAACATTAGATAATATTTGTTAAATATTAATAATTATTTATGGATGGTAATGGAAACAATTTCTTCTATTTTCATTTGATGAAGAAAAAAGTTCAAAATTTCAGACACTTATAGTAGAATTGAATTCAATTCATTATAAGGAACTGTAAAATTTGTGTACAGAAATTGAAAACTTTTATATTTTATTTAAATTTTTATAAAAGACATACCTGAGTTTATGAACCTCTTTATTGAAAGTGCAAAATTTTTACAATTTGTTCATCAATTCATTAGATTTCATGGGTAACCTAGTAAGTATGAACCTTGTAAAAACCTTTTAAATTCCTTATAAAAATCTGTTTCCTTTTAAGATTGTCATTATCAAAACCTTTTAAAGATTCTTTTTGTAAGATGACCTTATAAAATCATGTAAATAGGGCATGCAAAAAATGGAGCAAATATGAGTAGACGAGAAAGTTAAGTCTCGAGTCGCAGAGAAAACGCACTATCGTTTTATGACGTTCGTGTTTTGGCGGGGGGTATTCAGAACTGGGAAAATTAGCTGCAACTTTGGGTTAACTGAGGAAATTCGAGCGTTTAATGCCAGACGTCGCAAGTTGGAAACTTGGCTGAAACTCGTAATGGTAATGGCCGAACGATGATGCCAAGTTTGTATCTGCCGTTTCAGCATGTATAACTAAATACCTTGGAGCTTTGCGACTCTAGTTTCGAGGCACGATAATAATCGTTGAATAATGTCGTAGGTCGAGTTTTGGAATGAGATTTCCAGTAGTCAGTGAATCGTGGAAATTCGAGAAAAATTTTCCCCAGATACCATGGACTTGGACACTATACATTTTGATTTCACTCTGACGTGGAGAAAGAATTTTGTCTCGAAGACTACAGATTTGGGCATTAAACATTTTGATTTCATTTTTACGTGAAGATAAAGTTTTTCTTCGGCCACGATACAATTGGATTTCACTTTGATGAGAAGATACAATTTTTCCTTGGACGCAGGGGGCGTAGGCAGAAAAAAATGTTGGGAGGGGTTTTTCAAACAAATAAATTTTTTTCGGGATTTTTCAATTTTCCTGATTTCAGGATTTGAAAATTGTACGACTTTTCGAGTCCAGAGTAACATATTTTTCATGTTCGTGTTTGATATAATTAGGATTCGATTTTTGTGATTTTCATACAACTCACTGAGGTTAACATTTTTTTTTTTCTAATGCTTTTGGTATTTTTCATAATTATTTTAGTATTCATAAAACTTTTTTGTTTAATATTATGCAATGAACTTTTAGACAGCTTTCTATAATTCGATACTTTATCGAGCAAAGTTGTAAAAATTTTCAATATTTTTCTAGATTTTTGAGAAAATTGTACCAGCAAAGATTTTCAGTGTTTCCTCGATTTTCAGAAATTGTGTATTGTATATTTTTATCGAAATTCGTATTTTCTGGCATTTTTATGGATTTTTAGTATTTGATGGTAGAGAATTAAGAATTTCAACGATCTTGAGTATTATAATTAATTTTTCAGAAAAAAGTATTTTTCACACATATTTCCAATACTTTTTTTCCGTATTTTTCGAGTATTTATATCGTTTGAAAAACTTTCTAGTATGTTCATGAATTTCTATATAGGGTTCTTGAATTGTATGCTCTAGAATTCATAGTGTAAAAAATTTTCCAGAAAAAAGATTTCTAGTATTATGTGCACAGATTTCAAGAGTTCGACGCGTTCTAGAAATCGAATGAAAATTGATTTTTAATAACTATATAGATTTACGACAATTTTGTGTATCATAAATTTTTTTGTATTCTCGCCTTTTTTTTAGTATATATAAGATTTTAGAGCTTTTTTTTTGTATTTTCATAGATCATGGGTAATTTTCCAGATTTTCTAGAAGTATATAGATTTCTCGAATTCTATGTTCTACAATCCAAACTTCAATTAATTTTTCATACTTTTATAGATTAATGAAAAAATAACATCTATAAGGATTTTGTGTGTTATATAAATTTCTTGTAGTTTCGTATTACTTAGAATTTTTAATATTTAAAGCTTTTCCTTGTACTTTTATACATCGTATGGGTTTTTTCAGATTCTTCAAGAGTATTTAGATTTTTAGAATTCTATGTGCAAGAATTCGAGTATGGTCGGTTTTTAGTTATTTTATAGATTTTTGGGAAAATCACATCTACATAGATTTTTTCTGTTTTATTGATTTCTTATATTTTCGTATTTACAAGTATATAAGGTTTTGTATTTTTTTTTTTTTTTTTTTTTTTTTTTTTATATATTTTCATAGATTTTTAATGCTAACACAGATTAAAATATATATATTTCAAGAATCTGGAAGCTCCAGAATTCAAAGTTGATTATTTGTCTAGTTTTTTTAGAATACTACTATTTCTAGTATTTCTTCAAAGTTTGTAACATTTGAAAAATTACCTAGTATTTTTCTAGATTTATATTGTAGATTCCTAGAAGTTGATGCTTCAGTGTTTAATTTTTTTCGGATTTTTCAGAATTTTCTAGAATTCTAATTTTCTATATAATTGATTACGTTCAAACAATTTTTCAAATTTTTACTTTCTATGTTTTCCTAGCCAAACATTTATAATTAGAATTTCGATAAGAGCATACTCTTCTGAAGCAAAAATTATTTCAAGATTTCTGCAGGTACATTTTTGATTTTAACCTATTCAATATTCCCGGCATTATGCTTTATAGTTTGTATTTCTGTTATTTATTCTTGCAATAACTTTTATTACTTTTTCATGAAATAGAAATGTCATTCAAATTTCGGGAGGGGCTTCAAACCCCAAAACCCCCATCTGCCTACACGCCTGCCCATTCAACATTCGTGATTATTCGTGATCATGATGTCATGATGACATACAGGTGTTTCCGCATATGCATGTCATCATGATATCATCTGTGATATGACATCATATGACAGCATAATGACATCATATGATGCCATATCATGAATGACATCATGATCACGAGTAATCACGAATCTTTACTGGGACCTTACAGACTTTCAAGTTTACTCTACCGTGGAAATTTCATCATTTTTCTCTGCTACACCCAGGAGTAAAAATGTTTCCACGTGAAAAAGCTGATAATCCCTGCTAGGAAATGAAAGTGAAGGCCCCTGTGAAAATGACGATGACAAAAGCACCAAAATTGCACACTTTTGTTCCAGGGTTCGGTCACGTCCGTGAGTCCTACGCCGAGGACAGCGAGCGGGGACGGTTCGATACGACCCGCAAGCGCCGGATCCGTGGGCTCCCTGACGAACCCCATGCCGAGCACAGCGCCGAGCCCGGCCCCGATGCCCAGTCCGGCGCCCTCGACGGTCCCGAGCCCGGCGCCCTCGTTGCCTGGGACCCCGGCCAAAGTCACCTCCGGCATGGTGGACAGCGAAAAGTCCAACAGTCCGGCCCCGAGGCCGCCGAGCAGCACGAGCTACCCGGTGACGAAGCTGAAAAAAGCCTGGCTGCAGAGGCACTCGGGCGAGGACGGCACCGAGGACACGAGCGGTGCCATAGGCAGCGGCTCCTGCGTCTCGTTGCCGGTCAACGTCTCGCAATCCCGGGACCAAAGCACTCCCCAGCAACAACAGAGCAACAACAAGGAACGCGAGTCCAACACCCTGAGCGTGCCCAGCGCCGTCAACTCGATACACAATGTTGGCAGCATGGCCGTCAACAGTATCAGCAAGGCCAAGGGCGGCAAAGGGGGCAGAAAGCCGGCGAACAAAGAGCCGGTCAACGGTCATGCCAATGAGGTCAAGAACATGGCCGAGGACTCGTCCAGCAGCGACCCCGAGCGCAAGTCCCCGCCCAAGCGCAAGCTGCCTAAGGTATGTGGATGAGGCTTCTTCTGATGGAAGGGAGTCTTGGAAGCGATGACGTTACTTCAGACTACCAAACAGTCAGATTCAAAACTCGGAACCCCAATAAACATTCATGACATCATTCCTGCTCATTTCTGATCACGCCGTGAGATGTCACACTATGATATCATTTCGGATTCCAGTGACATCATTATGTCAGACGGTGATGTCACTTGAGTGTGATATGATATTACACTATGCAATGCCATAACCCCAGTAAACATTCGTGATCATGCGCGATCGTGATGTCATGTACGCAGACACGTGCTTGCGCATATGTCTGTCATCGTGATGTCACGGCATGACATGGCATTATGATGTCATGGCTTGACCTGAAATCATTATGCCGTCATCATGATGTCATGTCGGGCCGTGACATCATGATGACAGACATATGCGGAAGCATGTGTCTGCGTACATGACATCACGATCACGAATGATCACGAATGTTTACTGGGACGTGTCACGCATGATATCATGATGCATCCATATGATGTCAAGTTGGCATACCGTGATGTCAACTGAATACTAAATGATATCGAAATTGTGACAGGACATCGTATGATTTGCTAATGACGAAGGACGTGTATGTCATATGACGTCATGGCGTGTATGTCATGACATCACTGGGCATCACTGGGCATCACATGATTGCAGTATGAAATCGTAAATGTTTACTGGCTCGTTTTGTCTTGTTTTCAAGAGGTTTTTATTGTTCTCTCGCTGGAGTCACGCTATTGAGGGTGTGAAATCAGGAGGAGAGGAAAAATAAATGAGTCACAGTTAGTAAGAGATTCCGGGTGCAAAAAAATACCTTTTGCAAGATGATCTGAGTTTGTGGTGGAGTGTGTTTGGTAGTTTAAAGTGAGATTTTCCATGGCTTCTGATTCATCTGATGTGTTGGAATCATAGGATACTTAATATCAATAAATCGGGAAAAAAATATCGGTATGACAATGTATCACAGATTTCGATGGATTCTTTAAGGAACAAGTAGTTCATATATTTATTTATTATTTTTTTGTATCTTTTGTAATTTTCAGTAAATGTACAATTTGACAGATTTTTTTGTATTTTTTATAGATTTTTACAGAAATATCTAGAATTCGATCACTTAGAATTCGAAATTTGAAAGTTTTTTGGGACAATTGTATTTGCCTGGATTTTTGGTGTTTTTAAAATTTTTAGTGCTGTATCGTATTTATAAAATTTTATAGGATTTTTAAGTGTTCTAGAATTTCGTGTTCTAGAATCTCATTTTTCGTCTTTAAATGGATTTTTCAGAAAACAGTATCTTTATAAATTTATAGGTCTTCAGTATTTTGCGTATTTCCTCAGTATTTTATGGTATATTCATGGTAATTTAAGTGTTTTTCGTACTTTTCAGGACAATATAATTGAAATTTTATAAATTTTTGAGAGAATTGTATTTGCCTGGATTTTTGGTGTTTTTAAAATTTTTAATGCTGTTTCAGAAAAATGAAGATTTTTAGTATTGTTTCACAAATTTTTGAGAAAATCGTGTATACTTGAATGTTCGAAAGTTTATTAATTTTTCGTGTTTTTAAGTATTCATAAAATGTTTTAGAATTCTCTTCTATTTTTATAAATTTTTGTTTTTTTTTTTTTCTAAATGGTTATGGTTTAGATTTCTAGGAAAACTACGTTTTAGAATTCGATGCTTCTTTGTATTTTTTTTATTTTAATCGATTTTTCAGGAAACATTATTCTAGATTTGTTATTTTTTCAACATTTTTCCTATTCCTCGATTATTTATGCCTACGACTTGAAGGATTTTTTGGTATGTTATGAATTGCTGTGGAAATTTTTAGATTTTGATACTCTAGAAACATAGTGAAATTTCATAAATTTTTCAGTATTTTACATATTTCTAGTTTTTCATACATTTTTTTGTGTTTTCTAATATTTATGAAATGTTATAGTATGCCTTTAGTTTTTGAAGATATCTCGTCAGATTTTTAGAATGTTCCTTTCTCGAAATCAAAGTTTAAAATATCTCAATTCTTTCGATTTTTTTTTTTTTGAAAATACATCATATATTTCAACTGCTATTAAAATTTTGCGTTTTTTGAGGATTTATACGATTCAAAGCATTTTCTGATATATATGTCGATTTGCTCATATATTTCTAGAATTTGATGCTCTAGAATGAAATTTTAGTACTTTTAGTACTTTAGGAATTTTTTTGCATTTTTTGATTGAACATTCTGAGTCATTTTTTGAATTTCATATGATTTTCTAGAAGATTTAGAGATATCAAGTATTTTTATAGGTTTCTAGAATGCAATATTCTAGGAATAAAAATTTTATCTATTTTCAGAATTTCAATCAATTTTCGAAATAATTAAATGAGCTATAGTATCTTTTAAGTTTTTAGTACTTATAGTTTTTTTGTTCATTTATTGAATCGTATAAGATTCAATAAATGAACAAAAAAAAGATTTAAAGATTTTCACAGATTCCAATGTGAATATCTAGAATTTCATGCTCTGGAATGTAAGATATCAATGTTAGTATATTTATTAATCGTTACTATAATAGTTACTTCATTAATTTCTAGCATTTCATAATTTTTTGATAAATTATGACAAAGAATTTTGAGAATTCAAATGAAATTATGGGTTTAAAGTATATTTATCATATTAGAATAAAATCATGAGATTATTTTTATAAAAGAATTTTAACGTCTATTAAATAACTATACTTTTGAAACTTACAACTACTGTTCATCTTGTTTATACACTTTTCTTTCTACTTTTTTCTATTTTATTCGCTCTCTACAGTTAACTGTCGGTTATTGTTGATTGTATAGTAAAAATTATTTGATTTCAATTCAACCCACAATGTGTAAAAGACATGATTCTTCATTAAAAATTCGGATAATGATTCAAAAATCCAGAAACGAAACAACGTTTAATAGTCCTCAAAAAAAAAAAAAAAAAAAAAAAAATGCATAACTCTTGTGTTTGTCGTTGCCCACCAAAAAATCAGGTTTTTTTTCTATCATATAAAAAAAACTCGTTTTATTTGTCACAATTCCTTTTCCTTTTTTCAATTTAACCACGAAGTATTATGAAACTGATAAATTCTGGGCAAGTTATGAATAACTGGTTATCAAAATGCTTAATTCATGAGTAAATAAAGCTTATCTCAGAATCTAGTGTCGACATGCATTCATGAATTAAAGCGATCGTGATAAAAGCGTAGCGGTAATTGATACAAACTTGAGTCACTACTCGGAATTTTATTGCCGGTTTATCTTTGCAGCAAACTCTGACCAGCACGTACATGACGTGATTATCAAAACAATGTCAGCGAATGGATCGAGTTTCGATTTTTCGTATCAACATGTGTAATTACTCTTTTTCGCTTGTTCTCGTTACTTGAGGATTACTTTCAGGCTGGATTTATAATGTTAGTAACCAGGGACGGATTTAAGGAATCATGCGCCCTAGGCCAATAATATTTCTGCGCCCCCCCCCCCCCTCAACCCTTTAACGCTTCTACAAATTTCTAAACTAAAATTTCTATTTATGTAGGTTTATGAAAATCAAGGAAATCCGGAAATTCAGAACAAATAAGTTTTTTAGCTATTTTTTTAATTGAATATGTAACAACATATGGATCGATGCCCGACAAATCTTAGACGATGGATAGAATTTGTTCATAATTTAAATTAATTTGCACCTTATTTTACTCTAATGAAAATTATCAAACTTATAAAGATTTTTCTTAGTTTTTGATTGCTTATTAAGTACATACTGCTTGATTGTAATGCGCATGGAGAAATTGAAAAAAATATTTCCATGCATGCCTAATTCGTCGAAATACATATAATAATGAACACAGTTTATAAATGATGGATGTTTCCTTAAAATTATATAAAAATTTCGATTTTTGTAAGTTGCATAATTAACAATTTTTGGAATTTTGGTGTGTTTAGATTTATCAAAATTTTCAGTTTTGAATAACATCAAACCTACTATTTAACAGTTTCAAAATTTTATAAAATTTGTCAAGCTCGTAGAGTTTTTTTTTATGATTTTCGAATATTTACCAAGTATTCCAAATTTTCGTTGGAAATGTAAAAAATATTACAATGCATATTTTGCAGAAATATAGTAAGAAACACAAATTTGCAAAATAATATACATTTTCTTAAATTGTACATAATTTTAGATTTACTTAGATTTATTTCGACATTTTATATCATTTCCAATACATTTTGATTTTTCAAAATTTTCAAATTTTCTAACTTAGCGCACTCACTACTCAAATTTTCAAAAATTTATGAAAATTTTTCCTGCTCACAAAGATTCCTTCCGATTTTGTAGTACTTTTCAAGTATTTTAAATTTTGGTTATAAATTCGAAAAAACACTAACGTGAATATTCAGAAAAAGAACTCTCAAAAATTATTTTGTATTTTCTGAAATTGTACTGATTTGGCGAATTTACGTAAATTATTCACAATTTCAAAAATTTGCGATTTTTTGAAATTCCAAACCATTAAAAAAACTATTAAGAAATTGTCAATGGTCAAAAAAAAATTGTCCAACTCAAAAGGAATTTTCGTGATTTTTTACTGTTTTTCAAGTTTTACAGTTTTTATTTGAATATGTCAAAACATTATCATTATCATTATTATTGGTAAATCCGACCCTGTTAGTAACAGTATAATGTTGCTGTATATTGGGAAAAAAAAAGATGATTTGGTTTACTACGATTTTGAAAAAAGGTTTTTGATTTTTTTATACGTCTGGGAACAATTTAATCATTTTATTGAACTGATTTGTAAGATTTTTCTTAATTTCAAGATATTTTAGTTTGGATTATATTAATTGTTGGGTTTTTTTTAAACCGTAGTTTTTCAATAGTGGTATTAAAACGTTTGAGTTTAAGGTGATCTTCGATTTGAAATGAAAATTTGATTTTTTGGTTTTTGCTTTCAAATTTGTCAGTTTCAAATTAAAATCAATTTATACCTTAGCTGTCGAGGCTACGTTTTTGGAATAGCAAGAATTCAAGAGAAAAATAAATTTTCTGTGGTTTTTTTACAGAGTTCTTGTTTTTTTTTCAAGTTCTTTAGTTGG
This sequence comes from Platygaster robiniae, assembly GCA_028476575.1. Taxonomy (NCBI): domain Eukaryota; kingdom Metazoa; phylum Arthropoda; class Insecta; order Hymenoptera; family Platygastridae; genus Platygaster; species Platygaster robiniae. The sequence continues at coordinate 4,228,543 of CM052022.1, forward strand.
GGCACTTTTTCACACAAACGTTTTCATGAAAAAAAATTTTAACTTAAAACCTTTGTAGATACATTTTTTTCCTCAATATTTCCCTACGAAAATTGTGACTTGAAAGGTTTCCCTGTAATAAATACTTTCGTAATATTTTATTGTTGCTTGAATCGAGAAAAATTTTTACAAAAGTGATTCGATGAATGATTTTTAACGAAATTACTGAAAATAATTCAAACATTGGTTTAATTTAAACTTTCTTCAAGGCTTTTTCTAAAATGATTAAACTCTTGGATGAAAAAGAATGTTTTTTGGTAATTTATTTATTGTTTTATAATTTTATAACGATAAAATTTTGAAAATTTTCGTGATATTAAAAGTATATATTCTTCGAGAGTAAAGAAAAGACAAATTTTCGTCAATATTAATTACGAGAAAACGTATTAGAGCAAAAGTAAAGATCCGAACATTTTTACAAGAAACAAATTATAACGTTTTTCCTATATTTCTACGTTATTTTAAAAAAGAAGTTGACAAATTTATATTTGCCTAAAGTTCCGAACGTTCAAGAAGTAAACGAAAATTTTAAGAAACATAAGTTTTTCATTTCTTCTGAAAGTCAACGGGAAAAATAATTAGTAATTTTGATTTATATTTGTTAAATATCAATAATTATTCATCACTCTAACTATGAGATATAATTAAAACAAATTTTTTTGTTTTCGTGTATTTTTTAACATTCGGAACTTGAGAAACAAATTTATTTTGATTCTAAAAAACGAAATATATTCCGAGAAGAATTAAATTAATAAAAATAAAGGCACTTACAAACAAAATATAATTAGAAAAATAAATATTACGGAAAATTTTCATGGACGAAATAATTTGTAGAAAAAGTCTTTTCACCTTTTTTTTTTTTTTCATAAAAAATGACCAAAATCTCAATTGGACGTGAAATTATTCTGATTTTTTACAATTTCATTTATTATGATAAATAGCGTTTTCCAGCTTATGAGAAAAATTTTCACCCTCTGAAAATTATGAGAAAAAAAAAGAAGAATTGAGTAAATAAAAAAATTGCCCATTGGAATAAAAAAAGTTTTTCGGGCGAAATGTTTTTGAAAAAAGTCTTGTTGCCTTTTTTTCATATACAATAAAATAACAAAATTTTCAATTTTATATAAAATGGAGATTTCAATGAAAAATTATTCAGTTTTTTTACAAATTTATTACACGACAAATAATGATTTCTAGATTAGGTGAGAAATTTTAATCCTTCAAAAAACATTACACACGCTACTCCAAATACGAGAAAGGAATCACTATATCCGCATTTGAAACCTAGTAAGCGGATCCGTTCTTCGTTATCGTTCATATTTCCCGCCTCGCAAACACTGCGAATTTCGCAATCCCTTCAGTTCCCTTTCCATTGTATTTACCGCAGCCGATGGCGGGCATTGATCTATCACATGCGCTCACGTACACCGCGTCGAAACCATAAAGCATGTTCGAGGTCACGTAGAGACATGTTCAAAATCCCGTTGCAGTGGTTACCTATTGTTGAAAGTTCGTGCATTACACAAGTACACATGCAAAAGTCGTGATTCTTACTCAAAACTAAAAAAAAAAACAAACCGTTTCAACGATTCCTCTCTTCTCTACCATTCAAATTTCCCGCCCCGCAGTGTTGCCAACTTGACGAGCACTTCTTCCTCCTCCACTTTTTGCAAAGGTTGCAAAAAATCACATTGCAGTCATTATTATTGTTCGAAATTCGTACATAACAAAAGTACACATTTACGTGTCGTTTTTATGGTCGTGATTCATTCTCGCAATTTGAAAAAAACCGCTTTTTTCGCGAATATTTGAATTTACCGCCGCGCATTGTTGCCAAATTGACGTACGCTCTTCCCCGCCCGTCCCTACCATTTCGCTATCTTTGCACAGCATAAAAATCAGATTCCAGTGATAATGATTGTTGAAAGCTAAACATTACGCAAATACACATTTACGTGTCGCAATTCATTCTTGTAACTCGGAAAAACCCGTTGGAACGCATGCGTTTTTCGCGATTATTTGAATTTCCCGCCGCGCATTGTTGCCAGATTGACGAACCTTCCGCGCCCCCCTTCCCCACTTTTTCGCCGCAGCCAACGGCCGCCATTGCTGATCGCGTGAACTCACGTAAGCAAGTCTACCGCGTCAAAATTAATGCGATCGAAGTATTTACCGCGAAATGCAAAATACTTCAAAAGAGTAGATAAAAACGATTGCGAATTCAGTAGCTTCCTTGGCTATTGTTTCGTTTTACCGTATTTACGTGGAAGTTGCATTGGTCGCCGCGTTCTTTTCGCGACGGGACGACTTGGCATTTCTTTCTACGCGGATTTACGTTCTTTCGGGTGTATTAATTACTTTCGGGAAGTTTTTGATCGAATTTTCTGATATTGCTCGTGAGAATTTCGAGGAGTTTCGAGCTAGTGACCGGGAATTTCGTGTCGCCATTGACGGGTTTCGAGCCGAACACCGCCCGAGTTTCTCGAATCTCGGAATCGGTGACATTGAAGCTGAAAATGAATTACTATTCCGCGTCTATGGTAATTTTTAACTCTTTCGATTACTCCCGATTTTGCGGTTAACGCGGATAATAAGGTTATGAAACATTTACGCAGTCATTTTTGATAAAAAAATAAATATGGGAATGTATATAGATATACATGTGGGACGTCACTTTTTATACGCCATCTACAATACGTGTCCTTTTTATCCTTAATCATGGGGTATATCTTTACACGGCATTTTTTGTATTATTTATGTAAATATAAGAGAGGAAATGGGAGATTATTGCGATTAGTGTTATCATTATTCTGGTGAATCATGAGATTAAATTTGTGTTTGGTTTGCGCGTTTTTATTCATTTATAGCTATGATGTTTACATTTGTGGCACTGACCTGTTACAATATTGCTTGAAAAATCAACAGGTGGAAATGCAGTGGCGTAACTACCGCAGGTCTGGCTCATTGTCGGGGGCCCCTGAAAGTAGTGAAAAAAAAAAAAAAAATAGAAAAGATAGAGATGAAAGATATTATTTTCAATTTTGTTATTTTTGTTATTTTATGGTTTTTCGGGATGGTATCTATTGTGTTCGAATTTATTGAGCACCTTATTCATTGTGCACTGGTCGATTGTGCACATTTTTATGAACTTGTAAGGAGGATGATACAACAATTGTTATACAGTGTAGTTTTAGAAATCTCAAAGTTTTTATATCTAAATTTATCGAATTTAGGATCAGAGTAATAAAAATCGTGAAAATCTGCACAATCACCCAGTGCACAATAAAAATGGCGCTGAATTAATTCGTGCACAATCGATACCATCCCATTTTTAAGTTGTAGGATATTCACAGTGAACCAGTCACTTCACAGTGAACACAATCGTTTTTCTCTGAATGTGAACTTGTATTGGAATTTTTATCATTTTCATTTTGATCATATAATGTTTTAGATACTTTATAACTTTTACAGCAATGACAGTTTTGGAAGTTATTAACGTATCTTTCACAGTTTTTTCAGGCTCGACGGTTCAACAGTTGATCAAAAAATTCAATAGATTTTACTTTATTGGGAGTCTTGATGATCTTGAAGAATTTTTAGCAGTCTCGACAGTTTACGAAAGTTTGAAGAATTTGGACAGTTACAAAATTCAAATCAATTTTGATAGTTTCAATATTTTCAATAGATTATCAGTCTAATTAGATCTTGAAACAGATTGAAAAATTTATTTATTGTGTAAATATAAAATAACATTTTTTCATATCGTGCAGACTATCTTCATTCTCGAAACTGTTACAACTGTTTTAAATCTATAAAAATCATCAAATATTCGAAAAACTGCTGAAATTTTAAAAACCATTAAAACTTGTTGAGTTTCAAAACACTGTCAAAACTGTTAAAAAGTTATTTTGAAAAATTTGGATATTTATAAAACTGCCAGAGCTATTAAATTTTCAAAATTGTTTATGAACTGCCACGACTGGCAATACAATTGTTTTAAATTGCCAAAACTGTTTAAAACCATGATAAAAAATTTTGAAACTAATTAACCTTCCAAAACTGTCAATTCAGTAATGAAATTTTTACATCTAGACTGTCAACAAAATTTTTGAAAATTCCTGAAAATAATAAGCTATCAAAATTTTTTTAAACTGTCTTATACTGTGAATACTTTTGAAGATATAAGTGTCAAGGCCGCTAAAAAATCGTATTTTAATAACAAAACTTTGGTTATTATTATAAAAAAAGGGACATATTAGGGCCCCCTAATAAAATATCGTCCCGGGCCCCCACATCTGTAGTTACGCTACTGTGGAAATGTGTATTCAAAATTGGAGATGGTTTTTTGTATCGATAATAAATTATAGTTGATTATTATGATAAGAGTTCTGGATACATATATTTTATTTTATTAATGTTTATCTACATCATTATTATATGACATCAATTTTAGAATCATAATATTGAGGCAGTGCTTATTCGTACAGTTCGTGTATTTTCTGTACATTGTGTTACACAAAATGTTCTGTACTTCGTGTTACACAAAATGTCAAACTGCAGGTATTTGTCGTATACATCGTGTTATATCCGATTTCATGTTTTATAATAGTTTTCACGCATTAAAAAAAACCTTCCTTTTCTTCAACAAACACGAAAAATAAGGTCAGCTGGTATGACTCGAAGTATACTTAAAATATTAAGGAGGGGAGGGCCCACTCTGGGGCATCAAAATTGAAAAAAAAAAAAAAACTGTATAATTCGATAGAAAATCAAAAATTATCACACATGTATTTCATCGTTTTGGTAGGAGGAGGGCCCTAGTTTGATTATAATAAATTTTTGAGAATTACACATGTTCGCAACCTAGCGGAGATGTTTTTTTTTTTTTTTTTTTTTTTTTTTTTTGTATTCTACACACAATTGTAAAAAAGAATCATGCAATAACCCTTTTGTGGTAACTTCAATTTTTACTTACAAACAATTCAAACAATTTTGGATAATTAAAATGAAAAAATCGTGACTTTTTTTATAGGAAACTTTATTATTTGATTAGTGTTCAATATTATTGACATTCTCGCGAATGATATTCATTGTAAAACCACTTGAAGCATAATGTTTTTCTACGAGCACATTTTATTTAACATAAAAAAAATAAAAAAAATAATCTTTGCTAGGATTCAAACAAGCATTATCGGAATGCCAGGCAGGCGTTCTGCCACCGAACTACCATTACTTGGTAAAAGTACATTGAGAAAATGGTATTAGTTGATTCGCCGCTGCAGCCATGTTTTTCAAAAATTTGTTATAATAAAACTAGGGCCCACCTATAAAAACGATGAAATACAAGCGCGATAATTTTTGATATTTTATCGAATTAGGATAAACTTATTTCAATTTCGATGACCCGATGCGGGCCTTTTCCTTGTAAGATACATACCCGAAGTCTGACTTTTCGTATGGCACAAAGTATACGAACAGTGCGAATAAGCACTACCTAATAATAATATTGTAGAATTGATTTCAAAAAATATCATAGAAATATATTTATCATTTACAAATATACTTTTATTTATATACAGGGTGTCCCAAAGTCATCGGATCATCCAAAAACCATCAGTTTCTCATGAAATTCTAAGAAACTGTTTCCTTCGCAATTTTTGAAAATTCGCACAATTTGAAAAGTTATCAATAACTCAATATGAGGTGAGTCGACGAAAACTTTATAGTCTAGAATTTTATGTCTAACAGTTTTCTTTCAAGATAAGAAACATCATTAATCTACATTCAATCAAACACTCCAATTACCCCCACTTTTATATTAGAGTAAGTTTAATAAGATAAGGGGGAAGGAGAGAAGAGTCTCAATGAAAGTCCCCGCCTGCCGAATGGCGAGTGGACGAAATTGAATTAATAGTAACTTGTTTAATTTTGCGAATTTTCAAAAATTGTAAAGGAAAAAGTGTCTTTGAATCTCATGAAGCATCGACGGGTCATTAGAAAATCATTCATACCCGTCTCTCCAAAAGTTGGTAGATGAAATTGAATTATTGATAACCATTCTAATGTTGCGAATTTCCAAAAATTGTGAAGGAAAAAGCGTCTTGGAATTTTACAAGGAGTTTGTCAGATGATCCACTGATTTTGGGACACCTTGTATATTACAATTATAATAATTGCAAATTACTTTGAAAATACAAGATTATTCTTATCACAGTGTTATTTTTTGTCACATGTGAAAATGACCCATGATCATAGGAGAGTGAGCTTTTTAATACTGATAAAACTAATGTCAAGTTTTTTTTGTTCCGGTTGTTGAAAATTTTGTTATATTTTATTTTGAAATTGATTTCAGGTTAAGAGAAAAAAAGGTCCCTCCCGAAGGTTTCAAGCCGTCGAGGAGAAAAGGAGAAAAGTAGAAAAAGTAACAAGTGGAACGGCTGTGAGCGAGTCCAGCAACGAAAGCGAAGCTGGCTCTGTCAGCGATGCAAGCGAACAACCACCTTCTAGGGCTCGCAGCAACGCGTCCACAAAGTCAAATAATGCTTCGGGAAACGGTTGGTATTTTGTAAACATATGAAAAAGTTGAAGAATATAGTAACATTTATGAGATTGTGTTATTTGTTCAGATTTTTATTTTTTACTTTATAATTTTACCAATTTTCAAAATGTCATTTTATTATAGTTCTTGATTAATTTGTATGAATTTCAATTTTTTCATTGATTCACTTTTAGCATATTTTAACTTGAATAATTTGGAAAATGTAGGTCTTTTTTTAATTTCATGCTCCCACATTACTTAGCATACTATTTACTTTTCTTAAAACAGGGAACAAAAAGCCACGAAAGCGTGGCCGAAGACCAAAAGTGCCAAAAGGCGGCAGCGACGTTGAATGCGAAGACCAGCCACCTGTGAAGAAAGAGCACAAAGAAGAAAACAATTCGAGCGGCGGAGGAGGGAATGGACAAGGCGAAGATGGAAGTGGAAAAAGCGATCATGGCAAACCGTCACCCGCCAAGTCCAAAAAAATGAAGTTGAAGTCTTGGCTCCAGGATGGTTCCTGTCGCGAGCTATCCACCAAAATCAGCAAATGTCGGGAATGTCGAATGCTGAGCAACAGGCCCTACAATTCTTTCTGTCGATTTACAGCCTTTCGAAGACTGCGCCACACCCGAAATGGACAAATCACCGTCGCAGGATTTTCCAATCCTCACAAAGATCCATCAGCGGTATGTAGAGACTTTTAGAAATGATTTTCCTTTTTTTGTCTTTGTTAGAATGTGAGATTTAAGATGAATTAAAACGAATCTTTCAAAGACTTCGCATTTCAAATTTTTGAATTTGAAGCAATTGCGTTACAAATTAGAAACAATTTATTCATCGTGTCGAAAATTTGCAGGAAGACATGCAACTCTGGTTACCAGGGAAAAAATCAAACAGTGTCAAGTCGGAAAAAAAAGATAAAAATGAAGAGGAAGAAAGTGGCGAGTTAGAGTTGAGCCTGGCTCATGATCTTGTCAACCAGGTCGGGGATCAGTTTTGCGACTTGTACCACCACGAGGAAAACGCCGTCCTTGAACACATGGGAGAAGGTATTTTTTCTTTCTTGTTTGGTACAGTCACGGTGTCAACGTTTTTTGCTCATTGAAAATTGCTACTCGATTCAATTTCATTGGTTATCATTGCATTCAACCATTTCACTTTGGTGGCCAAATAACGTTACATGAGCAACATTTTTGTCGCATCCATTTCGCTTCTTTAATTTTTTCATGATTTTTGGTTTGCATGATTCTAACGCTTTGTTTGTGCATTATTAATTGGTCCTCACAGCAAAATTGGGAATTGTAGAAGAAACCGTGGCCTGGAAAAAAGTCGTCCAAGGTGTTCGAGAACTTTGCGATGTCTGCGAGACAACGTTATTCAATTATCACTGGGCTTGCAGCAAATGTGGTTTCGTCGTTTGCATTGATTGTTACAAGGTAATTTTTTGTTTTGTCCATTATCGAAATCGGAATATGATTTAATTTCATTTCAAAAACTTTTTTGTCAATGACAAAACAATTTATAAAAACTTGGTATACTTGTAACATGTAACTGTTTGCATGTATTCAATTTCCGTTAATAAACTATCTGAAGCTTCATGTAAAATCTTCATATACCCTGATTTTACGAACCTGAGTGATGAAAAAATTTGTTTGAAAAAACCATGATTGTACACAAATCACGAGCTTTTTAACACTGAGTATCTAAAGTTGAAGAATTAATTGTTGAGCCATAATTATGTTACTCATATCTCGATGTTTCTTTTTTGCAGGGTCGCAAAAATCGTACCACCAAGGTTTGGGGAGAGAGTGCCCGGGATCGCGACGATTACTTGTGGCTTCTGTGTGCGAACAATCGTCAAGTACACGAGCCCGATCGCCTCATGCTAACACAAATAATTGCTGGTGACAGCTTACAGCATTTAGGGCTGCGATTGCACGAAACTCGCTCCGAGTGGGGCGTTCCCCAACATTGTGGTTGTTCGTTGGTAACGCAAAAACCGGCCAACGACACACTCAAGAACTTGATCAAAGATGACACAGCTCCTGTTACGAACGGCGTCCCCAAGCAAGAGCCAAAAGAAGAAAAAAAATTTATGAATGAAGTCAAGGCATTGACAAACAATGCTAGTCTAAGATTGGCTGCTGCGGCACGCCAAAACCGGGGTAAAGACATGAGCGATTCGGGCTCGGACTTGGACGGCGAAGAGGGCGAGGGTTATTCAACGTTAAGAGAATTATTGATCAGGCCATCGAACAAGTCCAACGGCGGAGGCTCCGGGTCCAACTCGCCTACCAATAACAGCAATAGTGTCACATCGCCGCTGCCAAACAATGCATCGAGTGGTTAGTATTACACAGAAATTAATTTGTGAGTAATTTAAAGTGTGGGTTACAAACCGGTTTTCTAACAAATTATTCCTGAAATTCATAATGATTTTTTGAGAGAGGGTGCACGATGATATTTCAACTCCCTTCATACATTATGAAAATTATTTTATAGGACAAACTACAATATTGCCAAAGAGTGGCAAAAAATCAACCATGGAATCATTGGACGAGGTGATATCCACCGTGATTGGACACAATGCCAAAAGTGACAAAGAAGACGACGTCAGCATCGACGACAAAAAGCCCAAAGAGCTCAAACATTTCCTGCGTCGTTACAAGTACACGCAATGCGGACGTCAGCCATTGCCAACTCGCATAATGACAGTGACCGAGAGTTCGCTCTTGTATCCAGACGTGCCCCATTCCTGGCTCTGCCAAGGGCGTCTTTTGTACCTCCACGACCCCAGCAATATAAACAATTACGGCATTTTCCAAGACATGTGGAAAAGGGGCCAGCCAGTTCTAGTCGCTGGCGTCCACAAGAACATGTGCATGGATCTGTGGCGTCCTGAAACTTTCACCCGTGACTTCGGCGACGAAAAGAATGATTTGATAAATTGCATGACGGGCAATGTGGTGCCAAATCAGCCGATGCGGAAATTCTGGGATGGTTTCGAGAATCCGTCGAAACGCCTCAAGGACGACAAAGGCAACTCCATGCTTCTGAAGCTGAAGGATTGGCCACCGGGCGAGGATTTTGCAGAAATCTTGCCATTGAGATTCGCGGACCTCATGAAGTCACTGCCCTTGCCCAAGTACACCCATCGAAACGGAGTGAAGAATTTGGCGAGCAGGTTACCCCAAAGTTGCCTCAAACCCGACCTCGGGCCCAAAATGTACATTGCTTATGGATCGGCCGAGCATCCCGATAAAGGGACGACCAATCTGCATCTCGACGTTTCCGATGCCGTCAATGTTATGGTCTACGTGGGCGTTTCCAAAGATGGGGAAAGCGCTGATAATTTACAGGGTGATTATTATTGTATGGAAGTATGGACTGAAACGTTGGCATCCAAGAAGAAAGGAGTACAGTGTTTTGTTTCTTTTGTATTCCAGAGGCACACAAGGCAATCGAGGAAGCAAACTGTGATATTTTAATGCGTCGAAGAAGTCTAGCTTCAAATGAGACTCCGGGTGCTTTGTGGCACATTTATTCGGCGCGCGATGCTGACAAAATCCGAGACCTTTTGAACGCAGTGGCATTGGAACGCGGCGCGCGTTTGGAGCCATATCACGACCCGATTCATGACCAGAGCTTCTACCTCGACGGTCCTTTGCGAGAACGACTGTACCGGGAATACGGCGTCGAAGGGTGAGCATCTGAAATCGATCGTGACAATTCAATGCAATGTGGAAAATGTTTCAACCACCTGTTTTTTGACCAAATTTTGTTTTTCCCCGCAGATACACTATCGTGCAGTGCTTAGGCGACGCGATTTTCATTCCAGCGGGTGCGCCGCACCAGGTGCGCAACCTGCGCAACTGCATCAAGGTCGCGGAAGACTTTGTCTCGCCGGAGAACATCAGCCACTGCTTTAATCTGATGCAAGAGTTCCGTGCCTTATCCGACACCCACACCAACCACGAGGACAAGTTGCAAATCAAAAACATCATCTACCACGTGATAAAGGATTCGATAAGTGTGCTGAGCAACGCCAAGGAAGAAATCCTGCGGAAAGCCAAGATGAACGCCGCGAACGAGGCGAAAACGAAGGATAAAACGTCGTAGCGCAAGGCTGGCGCTCAAAGCTCCAAGGCCGCGAATCGAAACTCCCACGCTCGCTCCAGGACAAAAAAATACAGCGATCCTGTCAGATTTCCCAAATAACTGTCATTTTAACTCGCGATATGAGCACATCAATTTTCTCATTATTCGTATTATTTAGCTGGACACATCAAGTCAGTGAATCGAAATATTTTTTTTTTTATATTTATCCCTCGCCCGGGGAAAATGTGATACTGGATACTGACTATGAATTGTTTTATTGTGTATGTCAAAGCGAATGCTTGACATGTAATGAGAAATTAGATGTTGATCAAGTTTTATCTACGAAGAAAAATAAAGGGAGTGTAATTTGTGATTCTCGGCTTTCGACGCCTCTTTCACGTCAATCGATTCGATGTTCCTCTTCACTACACTGCCTCTTGTCATTTTTTGATCGATAGGTTTTTTTTTTGTTTCAGCCTAGGGTTGCTTGTACGCGCGTCGCGGTAATGATAGATTTTTTATTATTATTATTTTTTTCGAAGTGTCAATGTTGATGGAAAGAGAGATGGAGAGAGAATGACGCGTCAGCGAGTTCCTACGTTCGCGAACGATAACCCGATTTCGGAATGATCTATTCCTCTGATCTCAGTAAATGTGTAGCATACAACGATTTGTTTGAGAGAAACAAAAAGCCAGACGTCGATCGAGGACGATTATCGTAAAGTTGACAATTTTCAATCCAAGTTTTTTTTTTTAAGTAGCTTGTTTGTGGAGAACAAGAAATACGGGCGGGTGTATAAAGTTTAGACATATGGTGTAAATACATGGTACATTTATACATAATTTATAAGGGCGTGCTTAGATTTTACGGAGAAAGCACATTATCGCTTAGTTAGCGCATCATTAATCAGTATCGCGATGCCCGTGCGGACGAGTTTATGACGCATTGAATATTTAAATGTGGCTACTGAAAAGTGTGATCACTGGAGAGGAACCAAGAGTGTGATGGAATGATTGTTTGGTAAGCAAGTGAGATTATCGGGAACGAACTTTCGGGTTGTGAATCGGGGGCGGATTTTGGACTTGGGCGTCGACTTGTATAAAGTATTTTGTTTTTTCGTTGAACAATAAAGATCGGTTGGAGGTTTCGTTGCTTCCGCCGATGTCTCCAGACGTCCACCCAGTGGTCGCCCCCTGGTCATGGCAGTTGCGCCATTGTCGGTTCCGAGTATAATTTTTTGTACCGTGTAAATGTAAGAATACATACGTTTGAATAAAAAATGTTTATATTATATATATTGTTTGACTCGTTCATTCCTCCATTTTGAGAAATTGAACGAGCGACATTGTCGCTCCGTAGACTGTGAGTTGACGATCCAACCCAGGGGGTACAAGCTTTTAAGTAAAATGCATGTTGAGGATTTTTCGGAGCGCCACCTGATGCTTCAGGCAGGCGTTAGTTATGTCAGTTGGTTTTGAGGGGAATGGTGACGAGCGAGGCGCAGGTAATAGGGGGAAGTCTTCAGTGACTGGAATTTTTGGAATGTGGAAATTCGACGAACGCCGGAAACGAAGATTATGAATCCTAATGCGCTCCCCTCAATTACCCTTAGAGCTAACGCCTGCCTGAAGCATCAGGTGGCGCCTCCGGAAAATCCTCAACGCGAATTTCACAAGCTTGTACACCCTGGAAAAGGGTCTCCTATACGATAAAAAAATAAATTTTCATAGTGAGAAAGGGGCATTGTTCTATACGACGCAAAAAAAAATTTTTTAAGTTGGAAAGGGGGGAGTCTTGTACGATAAAAAAAAAATTTTTTCAAAGTTGCAAAGGGGAGAGTTCTATACAATGAAAAAAAAATTTTTAAGTTGCAAAGGGGGGGACTCTTCAATACGATAAAAAAAAAATTTTTTCAAAGTTGCAAAGGGGGGAGTCTTCTATACTATAAAAAAGAAATTTCAAATTTGTAAAGGGGGCAGAATTCTATACGATGAAAAAAAAATGATTCAACAGCGTTCATAATTTGAATTTTAAATCCCTAAATCGAAAGTTAATTTCCAAATTATGCATGGTTCAAAAAAATAACACGTTTGGCGTGAGTTTCATATTCAATTGTCTATTTTTGACAATTCTCCAAATTTTGCGTCTTTTTCTTGCTACATGATTATATCAGCAACAATTTTCAATTTCCTCGAAGTTAAGAAGTGTCTATAAATAGAGAGTGAACAATTTACAGACTAGAAAAATTAAAAAAATCAGGAACTTGGTCATGCCAACTTAGTCTACATCACTATCCCAACATCATATAATCACGATCAGTAAAAATATGTACAGTCTTCAGATCTTATATTCATATACCAGTGGTATAGTTTTTGACGTGACTCCGGCAATACTTTAGTAAAAACACAGCTTTTTCAGTAGTAAACAAATTCACTCAAATAAACATCGTTATTTGTTTATTGACCAAAATATTCGATTTGGATATTGCAATTTGCTTTAATTTACATGATATATTCTTATCTGCTCTCACATAACGTCTTTATTCTTGGTAGACTTAAAATCATAATAACCACGGTTTCCCACTAGAACTCTAAAACCAAATCATATCCCACAGACTCATGATTGCATTCTTTTTTTTACTCAGTGAAAACTAGTTCTTCATATTCCTTTTTGTTACTGGAATGAATCAACTAATTCATAGAAAAAAATTTACATTCCATAATCAGAGACTTGAAAATTGATTGTCTCTCTAAACCATAATCCTTTCTTCACAATCTACTTGGGAAATTATCACACGATATTCATTCTTGTGATTAAAACAAAGAAAATTTCCTAATCACCAGTAAATGCGAAATCGTTTTTTCTTTCCCCAAAAAATTTCTGTCTTTCGACTATAAAGAAACTAATTTTGCGTTTCACAAACACAAACGTTTGAATTTTAGCTTTTGACGCTCATAAACAAAAAATGAAAGTTTTCTTATTTGTCATATAATTTTTGAGAATTGACAAGTTCATAACAAAGATATTTTAATCACAACGTCAAAGCCGGTACCTCTGCCATATAAATTTACATTACATGTTACATACTCAGTCTATTCATATTGTGGCATTTTATTCTTCTCTGACCATGCAGGAAATCCCAATATCTTGTGGTTTTTGACTTCCTCAAAATCCAGGTCACGATCAGAGTTCAAATTGATTAGGTTTCTGTCCGAAACGCAATTCAATGTATGTGACACCAGGATATTTTCGACATAAGAAGTCGAAATCTCTTTTTCGATTCGCTCACTTCCCTCGTGCTCCATTTCCTCCATGGACGAGTTACTTGGCTCTTTTTCCAAATCTCTTGGAAGTTCGTCGTTGCTGGACGCACTAAAGTTCACGTCTTGCCCAAAGATTTCCATAGGTAACAAAACAGAAACTCTTTCTTCGTTATTTTCCAAATCGACGACCAATTTTCTTGGCCTTGCACGTTTCCACTTCGACGTTGTTTCTCCATAATGTTCTTCGGGTCTCGCTAAATGAGCAAAAGATCAAATTTATTTAAGATATTCAACAATTTTGTAGCAACATAGGATAATTTTGAAAAATATTCTAACTACTTAAATTCCTGGGACATTTGCTATTCTTTCAAGCCTGTAAAATGTAATTTACAAAATTTTCTGAAAATTGATATTTTTATATTAAAATTAAAAAAGAATTAAGATCAGTTACGAAAACATAATGATAATTTTTTTTCGTTTTTTTTAGCATACCTGTAACAATCTCCAAAGGATTTTTCGTGGTCGTCCTTGTTTCCTTTTCACGATCAAAGGTACTGCTTCAGGATCTACTTGACTTTCTGGAAAACAATACAATTATATTGCATACAATTGTGCAAAAGGTGCAGTTTAGTATTGTTTCAATAATAATCAAAGATACTATTTTTTCATTAATAATTGAAATCTTTTAACAAATCGCACTCGTTATATAAAATAGGCATGTCTTTTTTAATGTTTCTTTGAACAATTAAAAACACTTTAAAAATAGAAGATAATCAAATAGCAAATACATTCTAGTACTCATAGATTTAGAATCATTGTTAAGTATAAATAATAATTCAAGTGAAAAAATTGATTACCTGAATTTTTCATAACGCTCTTTTGTTTCGTCACTCGAATTTTCTTCAACAATCTTTTTTGGTATATTCTTCTTTACTTTGGGAAAAACTGTCACGCCAGGATTTGCCAACAACACATCGTATTCTACAGAAAAAATTAACGTTTACATTATTAAAATGACTGAAATTCAGTTTTTCATTATCAATCTCCACCGACCATTTAAAAAAGTCATTCACAAAATTTAAATTACCAAAGTGAAAATGAATCATTTTCTTCATCTACATTTAACAATTTTTAAAATTCGAATTTAACTTTTTTTTGGTTTTCATGCTTGATTACATAAATGGTCATATAACAATCTATAAATTGCCTGTTCCTCACAATTAATGACTCAGCCTTGAGTAAAAAAAAAAAACAAACTAATAAACTGATATTCAAAATTGTTCACAAATAATTACACCAAATATTTAGCAAATAAAAATTAAGAAATTCGCCGTTGTTGAAATTTTTTTTCTCGATTTATAACAATCATTTTCAGTTAACAAATGTATTCATTATTTTTCTTGTATTGTAAAATGTACGGTAAATCATCACAGAAAAATTAAACTAGTGCAAAAAATGCGTTAAGAAGAAAAAGGATAAGAGCAATACTGACGGAAAAAAAATTTCGATTAAGTACCTGGTTTTGATAAAAGACTCAAGGATCTCATAAAATTCTGCTTTTCAGAAGGAGCAGAATGTGAATGACTTACCAGCTCATCCTTTGGTTCCTCCTTAAGGTTCCAGCAAAGTTCACTAGAATCCCCTACTTCATGGATAATTTCCAAAAAATTGGAAAGAAATGGAAGAAGAAAATTGTCTTCACTTTCGTATCCCATGGCAATCGAGTTTTTGTCCTTTTTGGCAGTGTCAAAGAGATTAAACGAATCTTGACGTTCTAAACAAAAAAAATACATAGTTATATATAAATAGCCTTGAGAAATTGCATTTTTTTATTATTACAATTCTGTTATAATTAACAAAGAATATACCAATCACATCAATGGCTTAAATTGAAAAAAATATTATAAATCTGAATCATGCCGTCAACTGTTAATCAAACAAATTTTTTTATTCCAATGCCATCGATATATTCGTAATTACTCGGAGAATGAATTAACTTATTATAGTGTTGAAAAATATTGTTTGTCTTTATTATACGTTACTCTAATAATCACCTGAAACTCAATCGAATACACATTATTGTTAACTACTGAATGATTGTTAAATGAATGAGTCATTTATTTTAAGAGGTCTTTTTTACAAAAAAGCCTACTAATGAAGAAAGTTATCCGTTTTTAATACCTTTGATGAATATTTTGCTCGAAGCATGTATTCCAAAGAAATAAACAATCTTTGGAAATAAAGAAACATGAGTATAACATACCAAATTAAATGAAAATATTTGTCATTATTTTATGCAATTGCAGGAAAATTTTTAAACAATGAAGGATTTTCTAAACAACGTTAATTTGAAAAATTTTTTTTTAAATTAACTTTAAAATTTTAATTAATTAAATTTTTAATCGATATGCTCTATTCTACGACGAACTTCGTTAAAACAAAAAACAGATTTTTTCAGTGAACAGTTGTTTATTGCACAGCATTTTCAAAGCAATTTAGAACAATCTAAATTTTTGATGGATCCTTAATCTCTAGGCATTTGAAGCTAGTTTTATTAATGAATCATACAGGATGTTGATAAAATACCTCCAGAATCAAAATGTGTCGCAACAAATAATTTACTTATTAATTATTCAGTATAAGAGTGATATTTTCCAAATTCAAATAAGTAAAATTAGTATGAAAATGAACGAGAGAAATTCAAATTTTAATAAATAAATGAATCATTTGCTTCATTACTACTTTTACTATTAGAATATTTAAGTCTATTTTATGAACAATACAAACTGCCTTGGAAAATTATTGCTATTTTCATCACATGATTTTACATTACGAAAAGTCAAATTTTTTGTTTTGTTTTTGAATTTTTCTATCTCTGCAAATTAAAAATATTCAAAGAAAGGTAATTAAAATAATAAAAGTATTATCTGTGTAGTAAAAAAATATACATATACACTGGTATTATAAAAATATGTCATTTAATAAATCACTTTTTTAATAATATATAAGGTTTATTTTATATGATAAATAAAGTTGATGGGTAGATAATTTTTATGAGATTAAATGAACTGTAGACATCATTAGAACATTTTTGCATTGAATTTGGTTGTCAATAAAATTTTTTTGATATTATATAATTCAGATGAATGAATTCATAAAAAATGACAAATAAAAAATTTAGCTATGATCTAATAAAATGACTGTCCTTAGTCAGAACAGTTGAAAATGAAAGTTCGTAATTTCGTACTTGACGATAAAAATTTGATAACAGGTTAACTTGATGAATCGTTCTAAAAAAATCACTTGATAAAAAACTAAAATTTGCTGACAGAACAATTGTTAAAAATATATATATATAATGCAATAAAGGAAAAATTATTGTATATTTAACCTGAAAATAATTGAAAACAGTAATGTACTGAGAATGAAAAAAAACACAAAAAAATGTGAGTATAATAACATTCTTTCAATATATTTGTCTGCAATAAAAAAATTTTGAAAATCATACCTAAAAGGAATCGATGTCGCTTTCGAATTGTGGAAAAATATTCGCTTCAATTTTAATTTTCAATATACGAAGATTAAATGTTATTTTATCAATAGAACTGATGAGTAGAACATTTTTATTCGATGATCTACTAATATGAAATGTAGATATTACAAAAATACTCATGTGGGCATCGAATTCGGTTAATGGTAAAAATTTTGTTTGAATAATATATTTTACATTACACAGTTTTGAAAAATAATAAATAAAGAAAATAGCCAAGATTTAAAAATTTCCAGTCAAAAGAAAAAAAAGTTAGCAATTGCAGATCGAACAATAAAAATTAGTGATTTATTTTTGCACTAACAAAAAAATTATTGGCCATCAAAATTTTCAAAAAAAGTGTTTACACATACAATAAAACGAAAAATGAATAAAATGATGATGAAAATCATGCAATATAAATTTACATTTGATGATGCAATGATTGCATGAACAAAAAACATGTGCAATAAATAACGAAAAATTATTTAATGTCCAATTTACAAATCAGTGAAAAATACCAAAATACTGAAAACAAAAAAGGCCAAAAAAATAGCATAAGTCAAGCTTATTCATAAATTAAAAATCGGTAAGGTATTTATGTAGTTTAGGACATTTTTCCAAAAATAACCTAACCTCAAAAAAATTCGTTCGGATTATTTAAATCATGAGTTTCTTCATTCAAATTATAAGTTATTCAAATTATCATAAATCAAAATTCTTACCTTGAATTCAGCAAAGCAAAAGTTTTCACTTCATTCCCAAATTTTCGAGAAGATTTTGGGTTTGGCGACGACAATCACGAAAGGTTTGTACTCATGTGTACTCATTTGTATTGGCTTGCAGGCCTGCTGGTTTGTACATTGTAAATGTTTGTAAGTAACAGTTTGTAACAGTTTGTAACAGTCAGTAACAGTTGGTAAAATATAAAAATCAGTGTTGGCAGAGAGGAAAAAATTCTTCCGCTAGAGGCGCTGGTGCAATTACGCCAGATTCCGCTAGATGCAAATATTTGTATTTTTTACACTGACTTTCCTAAAAAAAAAAAAACCAGAACTGAGATCGAAAAAAAAATTTTTAATGCTTTATAGGTACGTTCGGAAATCTACTGGCCAGTAATGACAGTAAAAAGAAGAATGGAAATTCTTACTGACAGTACTGCCAGTAGATTTCCGAACGTACCCTATGCTTACAAATGTATTGCGCACAGAACTATTTTTACATTCAAATTCGATATATTTCAATAAATCGCCAAATTTTCAAAAATATACTAAGATAGGAGAATTCCGCTAGATTTTTCGCTAGCCGCCAGACATGATTTTTTTCCGCTAACATGCGCTGAAATCCGCTAAATCTAGCGGAATTCCGCTAGGTCTGGCAACACTGATAAAAATTCCGATGGGGGGGGGGCATATATTTGTTGCCAGTATACGCATACATGCACATTGCACATACATGCATGCGCATCCACAAAAAAACACTGTAGCTTTGGCAGTAATGGCAACTGCAAAACACAAAAACACTATTGGCGCTGCTGGCAACACTGTTTATATAACGATCGCAGGATTGCAATAACGCTTGTTTTTGTATGTTATTGTTCATTTCATTCATTATCAATTCATTACCGTTTTCTTTGCAAACCAAAACAACTGTAGAGACACTTATTACACGATCAAAACTAATTTTTTCCACCACAGAGTTCGTATTTTGTAACCATGTCCGAAAAACATAATAAAAAGGAAGAAGTAGAAAAACCTACTGTTGCAAAAACAGCTGTTGATTTACAACGATTGAAACTTATGAAACTAATGAAAAATCCGGTAACTATAAATGAATAAATACATATCACGATCTATAATTGTCAAACTCATCATATCTGATATATTATGCATGAAAAGATCAAACGATATGATCTTTGTATTACAAAAAATAATGTAATTTTGTTTGTAACTTGAGGTTATGCTTGTCATTAGAAAAATATTTGAAATCTATATGAAATTATGTTTCTGTGATTATTGTTAGTAAATTGTAAAAAAAATGTACAGGAATTGTATTGTAATTATTAAAATAGTCATACTTCACACTAGCAAAGTTTGGGGTACTTTTCAAAAATATTGAAAAAAAGTCATAATATTGATCAATGTAAAAACAAAAATTTTTTAAATTATAAAGTTTACTTGATATAAAAAGTTTTAAAATTGTTACATTTTTAATAATTATTATTTATTATTCATGATAAACATGACTTAAATATTTCGAGCTGTAAATTTTATGAATTTAGAATACTGAAGTCAATATTATAAGATCAAAACATGGAAAATTCTTATATTACAAATTCTATTTGAAATATCGATAAGTTTCTACATGCACAATATTATGAGTATAATTTTATTTCCTTTTTTCTACTCTGCTTGAATCTTAATATTAATCTCCTTAATCAATAAAAAAAAAAAATTGATATTGCTCCGAGTAATTAAGAAGATTGATATTATTGTTATACATATATTTCAATCATGAAATTTATATGAATATAACATATTTTTCCCAAGGTAAAAAATTTTTTATTTTTGACTTATTTAAGGAGCACAATTTTCAAATTTTTTCAGTTTCTTTCAATTATTATTATTATTATATGTAGATGAAATTGAATTATTAAATTACTGTTCAAGCGTTGCCAATTTTCAAAAATTGCAAAAGAAAGAGTGTCTTAGAATTTTATGAGTTATTGATGATTTTCGGATGATCCGCTGAGTTTCATACAGTGAAAGTACAAAGAAAACTCACGCACATGATCAATTACTGTGCAAAAATTCAGAACGTTTCGCGCAGTAGTTTTGAAGTTGTAGGCGCACAACTTATAGAAATTCTCATTTATACTGTTTAGTCAGTCAGTTGTAAAATTGATCAGTTAGATTTAAGATTAACAAAAGATAATTAAATTCAATGCTTTTTTTGTTTCAATAAGAACAAACCGGTTTTGATACCAAGTGCTCCAAAAGACAAAAACCACCCAAATGCGCCGGAATTCGTCAGAAATGTAATGGGAAGTAGTGCTGGAGCAGGAAGTGGAGAGTTTCATGTTTACAGACATTTGCGACGCAAGGAATATTCAAGACAAAAATATATCCAAGAAAAAGGGCACAAGGTATATTTAATTTCTCCAATAATGATTTTTGTGGTCACCAAAATTTCAACCAATTTTAATAAATTTGGTGCCCTTAACACCATTATTAATTGACATATTTTAAATGTCAAAATTATACGGATTTTCATTTCATGAATTATGAACATCCCGAAACTAGAAATTTATGTTGTGATACCGGATAAAAAAAGTTTTTATAATGTATTTATTCGAAGGATTGCATTTAAGTAATCATAAACCAACTCGGTTTTCACAGAAGTTTTATTTCCATTCTCAGGAACTTTTGGATGAAGAATACCACAAAAAACTGGAAGACAACAAAAGAAAGGCTGAAGAAGCAACATCGAAGAAACGAGCTAAACGCCAGAAAAGAAAACAAAAACAACTGCAGAACAAAAAAATGAAAAAAGAATCTAAAAATGACACAGAAAAAGAAGATTCCGAAGAAAGTGACACCGAAGATAAATATATTGCTTCGAACGATGAAAAAGGCTCTGAAGAAATCTGTCAACTCTCTAAAGACGCTGATGACGAAAATAATGAAAACGCAACGGAAGACTCAAATAGTTGATGGTCATAATATAAAAATGTTTATGTAAATAATTTGTTAAAGGCTTTTAATTTAAATATAAAAACACAACAAAACGATGTAAGTTGCCGAACCTCATTGAGTTGAAAAAGTATCGACATCATCAAAAGCGTTTGGTTTTCCAAACAGTTGGACCAGAGTTTCGGCGATTTGTTCTTCCCTGCAGGTACTTGCAGATTTTAAATGATTGTCACAGCGAATTTTGGCATTCATTAAATCCCCAGATTTTTCTGGAAGCACGTGTAACTATAAACAAGAAAAAAATAAAACTCTTTTTAAGTATCCTATAGAATTTTTGATAATAAAAACAAATACTTGGAAATGCTGAATGAACGGCGAAACGTCTTTCACTTGTTCCCCAATCTCCGACCAAACGGAATTTAAGTCATTCAATTCCGTGTAAAGAATCACATGGCATAATGCAAGGCACAACTGAGAAAAAGAAATTAAGAAATAAATTAGAAATTTCATAATGGTTTAGTCATTTTTGATTAAAATACCTGTTGGACAAGACTATCGTGATGAGCGTACTCGATGTAATTCGGGACATTGCGAGAATTTTCCAATGCTGAGATAATGCTTCTCCACAACATAGGAATGTATTTCCCAAACGAAGTACAAACTGACAGAGCCCAGGCTGCGTTTATGCGGACTTTGAAATTTGAGAAGTCGCTGATTAGATTGCACAATGTTGGGAAAACTTTATCCTAGAAAATTAAAGTTCCAACATTTTTCTGACTTATGGATATACCACTGAAGGAAACTCGATTTTGGTTTTGCAAAAGTAAGCTGCAATTTGATGATTTCATTACCTTCCATGAAACAGGTAAAATAAGATCCGGTTTTTGACCAAGGATGAGTCCCAAAGCGTGACAAGCGTTCCACCTCAACTGTTAAAAGATAAACTAAATTTATAAAAATTCTTAAAAGCAGTTGGAGTGTAATATCAACTCTCATTATTTTTAAATTTCGATTTTTGAAATCTAATTTACAACAAAATCAAGTTTAAAAGAATGGCCATGTAAAAACAAAACGCAGAACTTTTATTTATAAATTAAACAAATGATTCATTCATTGTTATAAAATCTTTCCATGTAATGAAATAGTGCAATGGAAAATCCATGAAAAATTACTACCAAAATCATAATAATTCAAAGGCTGCAGATTTGTTAAATCCTCTGTTTTTACCTTCATGTCTGACCCTTTCGAAGCGCATAAAATCAAAGCATCGAGTCCTTCACTAGTATCTTTGAAAATTTCTTTTTCCGAAGACAAAGCCAAAATAGTTCCAATCGCTCTCACGGCATTGCTTTTGACTTTGTTGTTATCTCTGGCAGCGATCACGCCTATTTCATACAATTTTGGCATCACAGTTTCCAAAGGAACTGGCTCTAACTGAGTATTAGACCTAGAAAAATATTCAGTTTCTTTATTGTTGTTTCAAAACGATGTATAAGAATCATTCATTTGAATGACTAAATCTTCAAATTGACTTCCTGATTTCACAGGTTCCCTATTTTTTCTTTGATCATGTCGTTACTTTCCCAATCCTAATAAAAATATTCAGACTACAAACAATAAAAGTTTATTTATCCCGTATGACGAGTAAATAGAAATGTCTTACTCTCGACGAAAAAGACAATCACACAAACTCGCCAAAGCCCAAATCGCCTTCACACGAACGCTGGGATTTTGGTCTTTCATGGCATGAGACGCGACGTGCATTAGATCCATCAAGAACCCAGTGTCTTCTTCCAAAACTGACGTCGAGACTAATACTCCCAATGCTCGAATTCCTGCGGCTCTAACTGCACTTTCTTCATCCTTGGCAGAACTCAACAGAATTGTGACGATCAATATTATTTTCTGTCTCTGGAAAAAATTAATGTTCAAGTATGTAAACAAGATCGAGTCGAGTTCAGTTCAAGACTTGTGTAACGCGACTCACTGGAAGACGTGAAAGCATGTTGGAGCCCAAACTACTCAAACAATTGCACATGACTTCTCGCAGCAATACTTGAGGATGCTGCGCCAAAGCGACGACACGATCGAACACGGTGTTCCAGATGATTGAGGGGTCGAGGTGGGAAAATTCCGGAGTGGAAAGCCGAGTCGAGGCGATTTCCACCACTCGGCAAGAGTGAAAAACTATTTGATGATCTGAAGCTTGCATCCCTGCGAGTAACGTGGCTGCTACTATTTCCATGTGGGGAAATATCAGGTTTTCAGCGTTGGATACAAGAGTGGCCAACAATTTCAGAGACTGTGTTCTGACTGGTTCGTGGATCGACTGAAAAAAAAAATATCGTAGCAATATGTGACAGCCAAATAGAGTAGCTCAAATCTAAAATTTTTCACATGATTTCAAAAGTATTTTAGAAATTGAGAAAATATTTTCTGAGATTCATGAAATTCTAAATCTAATCTTAGGTCAGGTCTTTTTAATCGAGTACCATGATATTCAATATTTCAATGGAAAATCACAAAAATAAAAAATGTTTTGAAACAAGGTCTTTGGGGATTAAAAGTTATATAATTCTGAAAAAAAAATATATATATATTAAAATCAAAGCAATGGAAAATTTTTGACTTTTACAACTTTTTTTCAGATATTTAAAAGGAGTTACGATGGTTCAACTGGATTTCGGATTCATTTTTCAATATTTTCTTCAAAACTTATTAAGTTTCACCTTATTTGAAATATTGTGCAAGCAAATCCGGACCAAAGAACTCATACTTTTCCCCTCCGAATCGTTTTCCAACTCAAAACTTGCTTCGTTTTCAACTTCATCGTAAACTTGTTCGTCTCCTTCCAATTCAATATCGCTGACTCCACTAATTGCACTTAAACTCAAATCCGAATCGTCAACATCTATCACAGAAGATTTTTCCAAAATTGTCGATATTTCTTTCGT
This sequence comes from Platygaster robiniae, assembly GCA_028476575.1. NCBI lineage: Eukaryota > Metazoa > Arthropoda > Insecta > Hymenoptera > Platygastridae > Platygaster > Platygaster robiniae. Next base: position 4,252,660 of record CM052022.1, read on the forward strand.
CATTGGATCCGTTGAAGCTATTGCTTCAAAAACCAATAAAACAGCGACTCTTATTGTTGGATCTGCAAAAAATTCATTATTAACATACATAGCAATTCATTAGGTTAATTTACAAATTCGAAATGAGAAGAAAAAAGGCCAATGCCAAATTTGATTTCAAAATGAGCAAATTGGGACAAATTTTCCATTCCCTTATTTTCAAATCCTTGGACTTGGTAATTAGAGTTCAAAACTTTTCCAACGAACCAGAATGCAGTAAATGGATTCTGCAATTCCTCATCAATTTAGTTGCAAGGCCAGGTTTCATTCTGGAATATGGCGTGTTTTGTGCCAAAGCTTCAGAGCATTTCAGGATTTGTGTCAAGACAAGTTTGTTACGAACACTGCTTGACAAAAGTGACAAAGTTGAATGCAATTCTTTTATCATATCTCCTACCATCCCGAAAATTGGGAGAAATGAAGAATGCTCCACTTCCTCTGCATGTAACAAAAATTTCTTGGCCTCTTCAACGAGTTCTGCGAGTAAAGTCAGAGCCAACTGTCGAGATTTGCTGTCTTGAACTTTAAGCAACCACCTGGAAAATCATGGAAATGCACAAGGATTTGCTTATGGTTGGAATATGTATAATCAATTTTATTTTTCTATATTTGTTTTAAATATTAAAAAAAATTTTCTTTATCTTGAATGAACATGAGTGTAAATCAATATTGAAATATATTTATAAATATAATGAAGTGTAGAGAAAAGAAGCAATATTTTTGAACTGTTTTCATTCCAAAGACGAAAAATTTTGAATTTTAAGGCGATTAAATGAAAGAATTCTAGAATATGTGAGGCGATCCGAAAAAAGGGACCTACTATCCAAAAAATCGTTTTTCCGATTATGAGTGATTCTGTAAGTTTTTAATCCAATCTTCAATTATGTGCAATCAGAATTTACTAACTTTGATTTTTTTGCAAGCCATGAATTTTTAAAAATCTTTCATCCCATTTACCGTCGTGTATTTTGATTCATTCAATCGCCCGTCCTATAAAATTTGCTTTTTAGATAGTAGGTCCCTTTTCTCGGATCGCCTCACATATACCCAATAATTGAATCTATTGATATTCATCTGTCGATATTCAGAATTCATGAATTTTTCTCGACTCTAAATTGTAAATTAACAAATATTGATAAAATTTTATTGGAATTGCATTCAATAAAAATATTTCACAATTTCTTTCAAGCCTTTAAAAACAAAATCCTCTCATTTCTTTCTCTAAACATCCTCATTGTATGCCATTACCTAGACAAAACACGGGGATTTTTCCCAGAGCCAATGGCAATGATTTGCGTCCAGTACCCAAACATTTCGTTGCTCGAAACAGAGCGTGACAAAGCTTGAAAAAGCTGCACTGCCCGCAACCGAACTTTCCAATCCAACAGCGCCGCAAGTTCCGAATCTGAGGTTTCCGAGTCACTCGAACATGGAAAACTTGGCTTTGAATCGGCATTTTTTTCACTGGCGTTTTTCTTAATCCGCTGCTTTCGGTCTCTAGTTTTGTGCTGGGAAAAATTGTTTCTTTTTGGAGCAAGCTGTTCGCGTTCTGGGAGATTCATTGGTGCCGGATGAAGAACTTCCGGTTTTATAAAATTGTAGCCTTTCACGCCATGGAACAAGTAAACTTGCAAAATTCCTAGAATTTGTCCTGTCATGTTTGGCCAAGTCGAAACCTCGGTGTTGGAAACCAAAATTTGTGAAATTCGGAGGCTGAGGCAAGCTGTCTGTGAAAAATGGAAAAACAATGATTTTGATAAATAGTTTTTTTTTCTTATTTCGCCAATTAGTATCTATAACAGGAATTTTTTGAAGTCCTAAACATACTTCTGAATAAAAATTGATTTTTTGATTATGACAATTTCTTGAAATATAAGGAGTGAAAATTTTCCTTCGCTGCGGAATTTTACCTTGTTGAAAAGTGTTTCCTTTTCCATTATTTTATATGGCAGTTCGCACAAAATGTTCATCACAATATTTCGAATGGAAGGTAAATATTCCATAAGTTTGCTTTCTTCGTTGTGAGTGGCTTTGACTAAAAAATTTTCTAAACAACTCAAAGCAAGAACATTGCATTCCTTCCATTCTTTAGGGTTTGGATTAAGGTACTTCCACAGAGAACCTTCTTTTCCGAATAAGTTTGCCCATTCCTGGTGAATTAAGAAAGCACATTTTTTTGAATCTTTTATTAATTGTTTCCCAGACGAGACTTGCAGATAATTAATAGAAATTCCTAGTTCAATTTAAATTCAAGGTCTTTTTTCTTCCATTTAACATATTCAAGACTTTCTGCCTAGGAATTCTGAGTTAAATTTTCAAGTATCACTGCCTATAATAATGGAATTTCTTTATTTTAAAGATTACTTTTATAACAATTATTAGAATTTTATTAAATTTTTGTTTGTAAATTCCCTATTATTCGTCATTAAATTCACGAAATTTCTCCCAATGAACATTAAATAAAAAATACAGCAATAAATATAAATTTGAAAAGAAGTTTTTAAAATAATTTCAATACTTTGTTGATAATATCCCATGATCCAAAATTTACAAGACTTTGTACAGCCGATAAAATTTCACTGTGACTGGCGATGTCTGAATATTTCAGATTATTCCAAATCCATCGATTGCAAACAGCAAATGTGATAGTATCAAAAGTGACTCCATTTTTCAAAATCGTCGTCAAAAATTTGGAGTTTAATTTCACCAATTCGGTGTGCTCGGTACGTAAATTGGCGCATAAATTATTCACGAGTACAATTATCACCTGTAAAATTAAACAACGAATTATTCAGTATACTTTTAATAAAGATGTTTAAAGTTTGTTAAGAAAATATATTTAAAAAACTCACATTATTATTTACTAAAAACGGTCTGAATGTATTTCCAATCAGTTCAGTCATGTAGGTTTGGAGAATTTGTTGATCATAGTTTTTCCAATTTATTGAGCATAACAAGTTGTTAACTAGTTGCTTGTATCTGGCCTGATCGCTCATTTTTTCTATGTATTTTCGAGCTGTTTATATGCAAAATTTTAACCTTATGTTAAACAAACACAAAATTTAAATAATAATCAAAATAATATTATGATTACATAAATTTTTGCAATATAAAAATCTCACCATTTGAGTGATGATTTTGTAAAACTAAGACCACAGATATGAATTTCTTACTCGAAAGTTGAATATACGATAAAATTTTGGATGTTTTGGAGTAAAAACAATTGGTAAAAACTAAAAAATGTTACTGTTTTTTCTTCAAAAATCAAAACAACTTATTCTGCACAGTGTTGCCAAATTGATAATCAATCTGGCAACACTGTACATTTGTTGTATAGTAACGATAGTAACAATTGAGTAACATGTTATAGTTACTATAATAACAACTATATAAATATATAATATGTGAAATATTTACATTAGATAACTAATTAAAATTGGTTTTTTATTTATTGTTTTAACCGTTTTAACCGTTCTACGTGTTGTGTTGTTTTTGATCTGGCAACACTGTGCATGAGTTTCTGTCCTTATTCAATCAATTGTTTTGTGTTTTTTTTATTGTTTTTTATATGCCGGTTGCCGGTGTACGTAATCTGTAATCTACGTTGATTCATTTTTAATTTGTTACATCATTCTCCAGTGTTCTCCAGATTGTGCTACGGTCTACGCAGATTTCCGCCGATTTTCCACAACCACGTAAGTTTTATTCGCAACAATTCGCGAAAAACAATGTAGTGACGTTTTCTAATTCACCGCACTTTGACCTTGGCCTCGATAAACATAGATCCAAAGTATAATGCTAAACATTTTTTCCATAGCCATAAAAAAATGCGTAAAAAAAAGAGTGCTGTTGCGAAAAATTAATGCAACTTGAATTACACCTTTTTTTCATGAGTTTGGCAATAGATTTTAGATCGACAAAATGGCTATGGCTTCGGGTTTTGCTATTTAAAACAAAATTAACAGAATATAAATGTAAATGAGTAATTATGAATATTTTTTAACTTGTTTAATTAAGTAATAATATGCATGTGTATTTGATTGGAGAAATTTATCTGATAGTGAATTATTTATTTGATGGCGATGACCTTGATAAAATTTACCAATAGCGTATTAACAGGGGAATTTTATAACATTCCACCCCCCCCCCCCCAGGGAAATTGGATTAAAAAATTTGAAGCAACTTTTCAAAAATGCACAATATTATTTGAACCAAAATTTGGTAAAACTTTGTAATAGCGACTATTGTTAAAAGTAATCAAACTTATTTTATTTGAGTTTTTAAAAGATGCGATTGTAAAATTAGAGAGAAAGACAAAATTTTACAAATTTTAATTATTGATAACAGAAAAAACTTTATGTAATGTCAGTAATTTTTAAAAAAATTCCAATTAATTAAATATGTTTTTGGAGCTTGAAACGATGTATAAATTGTTAATGATTTAGCTAGTTGTTATTTAAAATTATTTAAGTTTCCAGTTGTTCTCCAGATTGGCAAATATTTGAAAAAAATCATATATTTGGAGCTTAGAGTTATTCGATTTTAATTATTGCATTCGAAAATTCCAATACAAAAATTATTAGAAAATTTCAAATGATTAATGTATGATTTGTATCAAATGAATGTATTTGCATACATTTTTTTTAGATATATGAATTGAAAGAAAAATTGAATAATAAATGATTATTGAAGCCTGATACACTATGCATTTCAATAATCTAATGCTTATACTTGTTTAGTTTGAACATTTTCAAAATTAACGAACAATTTTGGATAGTTTATTGATATGTTTTAAATTTTTTGAATCATTTCTTTTTCTTTCTTACTCAACTTCCAAAATAAAGAAACAAAAGATTTTGAAATATTTCCATATGAAAGTTGTAAGACGAGAATAAGATCTGTCGAAAATTTTATTTTCGAAAATAAAAAGTAAAGAAGCCCAGCAATTTTCTAATAGATCATGTAGCTTATGATAATTTTTTCTTTTCTGACAACTTTGAAATCCATAATACTGTTTTATTTTACTTTTTGCATCCATCTTTATTATTAAAGATAATACAGTGCATTGTATATATCATTATTGTAATTCATAGATTATATGTTATATGATTATTTATAATCTCATGAACAATTTTTTCCAGCAAAATGCCTTCGTACAAATTGACGTATTTCCCTGTAAAAGCTTTGGCTGAGCCAATTCGCTTTATTTTGAATTATGGAGGAGTGCCTTTTGAAGATGATCGATTTGACCGAGACAACTGGCCTAATTTGAAACCTTGTAAGTCGATCCCAAATTTTTATAAGGTATTTGCTAGAATGCTAGTAGTATAAACACAATTTGGATAAATATATCCACCTTAAAAAATGTCAAGAAAATTAACAGCCCGCAACAAATTGAAGCACTTTTAAAGACTAGGACCTCTAAAGAAAAATAAAGATTTTAGATTAATAAATATAATTAAGCATTTAATTCTAAAAAAAATAATAACTAAAGAGTTTTCAAATTCAGGAATCATGCTTTAAGCCAAGTTTCTCAATAAAAATGGTAACATTACAAAAGTTTATTTAAACTATCTGTGCAAAAATTAATACCTTTGAAAATAGCATATAATCTTATCTTTGACAAAATGAGGTTTTTGCCATAATTTATTGCCCAGTCAAGATAACAAAATATTTCGCTGATTCATCTGAATTTCGTGATTGAAACTGCAAAATTGGTTTTGCAATGACATTTTTAGTTTATGGGCATCTTATTACAAGCTTTTAAAGTTTTGTCCCAAAATTTACAATGATCAAAGAAGCTTATTAATTTGCTCAACAATAATCTTCAGAATGAGTTTATGAAAGATTACAATTTTTCTTATCATTTCTTTCCTTACCAGTCGATAGCTGAGTTGAGTGATTCATTGTTGCATATTAATGACAATTTTTGAAAAAATCAAATGGCTTTTAATAAAATTATATTTAGAATAAACCAGAAAGCAATATTCCACAAGATCCCTTTCTACAAATTTACTGATTTTCTATCACTCACACATCTTTTTGGCTAACACATTGATTAATATCTTTCAATTGTTCTGTAAATTTTTTTATGTAATTTTCTAGTGATGCCGTTTGGCCAAGTTCCAGTCCTCGAAGTCGATGGCAAAAAAATCCATCAGTCAGCTGCTATCTGTCGTTATCTTGCTAAACAACACGGACTTGTTGGCAAAAATGACTGGGATGCACTGGAAATCGATGCCACAGTTGATACGATTAATGATTTTCGCATGAGTTAGTATATTTTTTATATTACTTACATCAATTTTTCCATTACTTGTAAAGTATGATTTAATTGATAGTAACAGTTAAAATCATATGACGGCAATATTTATTGTTTTTCCCATTTTTTCTGTCAATTTCGATACCAGGGTGTTTAATTTACATGAAATTTAAGGGAATTTCCTGCAATGTACAGGAATTAGTTGCTGTTAAAATTTTACTCATCAATAACACATGAACTATTCAGTATTTTGAATTGTGTAATTGCTATGTAAGGATTTTTTAAAATTCAATCAACTTGAATAGGAAATAAATTGAAAAACTAAATATACAGCATTTTTTAAAAGTCACCATTGCAAATAAAGAAAATATCTAGTTGAATGCTTTCTAAATTGAAAACTTCATTGCTAAATTTGTGAAAAGTCAACAAATTTTAAATTTTCTGCTGAGTAATAAAAATAACAAATGTTTCAGTAATAACATCAAATAAAAAAAATACTTGACACTGATATCTACTACTTCAAGATCATTTATTTCGATTTTTGAAACTCATGAATTTTTCATGACAGTTTTTTTTTCATCAGGTTAACTACAAAATAAGAGATAAAAAAAGGCAAAAACAGAAAGATGTATGTTTTTGGTATTTTTGATTGTAAATTTTCAAAATTATAAATATGTCTCATCCGAAAACTAAATTTACCGCAATCTTAAAAATTCGTGTTGATCAATGATGAAATGTTTTCTTACAACCATTATTGATAAACTATTGAAAAAAAGGAATGTTGGAGTAATGAAATCTTAATTAGGCTTTTAAGTACAAAAATACTTTGATAGCGAATACTTGAAGATGAATTTTTTCGATTATCATGTCTAGTTAAATTTTTTATAGATTTGTTTTTGAGATTTACTACAAAATGAAAGTCGAAAAAAAGAAAAAAAGAATAGAAATGACTAAATGTATGGTTATGGATTCAATGAACAAGTGAATATTTCGAGATTAGAACGATTGTCATATTGATATTTTGAATGATATATTTTCAAAATTATAAATATTTTCCATCTGAAAATCGAATTTACTGCAATCTTATAAATTTGTGTTAATGATGAATGATAAAATTTTTGACATTATTTTTTAGTGTTTTAAATTCATAAATTTTCGATGAAAGTTTTTTATCGAATTTACTGCAAAGTAAAAAGGTTAATAAAATTGGAAAATAAATGAGTAGATAATAATTAAAACTATGTAATCAACTAATGAAATAAAGAAAATTATTGATTGAGACAGATTTGTGACCTTGATATTTCGGATGAGGAAACTTTGAAATGCTAAATTTTAAAGTAATTATCAAGAGTGGAATTTTCCTCGCTAGATATAATAGCAGTAATCGCATTATTTTGATGCACTTTGGAATTCTGACTAGTTTTTCTTCTATTGCATGCATCAACAAAAAATTAAAATTATAGCAATATTATATCAAGTGTTGGAATTTTCTAAAACCATGTAAGGGAAAACCAGAAAATGTAGGGGAATTCAATAAATTAAATCGACTTCAATTAATCAAGTTATGAGAAATTGGAGTTATTTGATGCATTTTGTAACTTGAATCAGTTGTTATTTTATTCATTGCACCAACATTAGTAAATAAATATTGAAGTTATATTATTAAGTTTTAGGATTTTTCAAAACCGGGTATGGAAATTTTTATCAGTAAACAGCCTGAAAAAGTTCAAACTCATCATACAAGTAACTCGTAGCATGAAATCAGGATACTATTTTTATCATACACAGAAATCGGAGCTTATCATTACGAAAGTGATCCTAAGGTCAAGGAGTCGAAAGAGGCCTTGATGAAGGAGGCCATCCCTTACTACCTGGAGCGCCTTGATCGTCAGGTGAAAAATAATAAAGGCTACTTTGTCGGTGGAAACCTCACTTGGGCGGACCTCTTCTTCGTGGCCATTCTCGACTACCTCAACACCATGGCCAAATGTGACCTCACTGAGAATTATCAGCACTTGGCCGAGCTTAAGAAAAAAGTCCTAGACATTCCTAGTATCAAAGCTTGGGTCGAGAAGCGCCCCAAGACTGATTTTTAATCGCCTGCAGAAAACCCAGGCAAAGAGCTCGATGGCTTTTATATTTTTTACACCCCACCTCGCGAATGTTTGCAACAAGATAACTCAACGTTGAGCAATCGTCGATGACTCGGCACCGGTGATTATCGTTTCAGCTGTTCTTCTCATGATACTTTTTTACATGCACTTCACTAAGGATTATCTATAGGTTACCTACATCACGAGGAATTTCAGATTGTTGTGATTCGATAAGGAATTTCTTTGTTCAGGCAATTTTGTTGGATTGGCAGGTTATTTTTTTATGAAAAATCGTACTGAGTACAGGATTATATTTTTTGTAACTGGAAAGTAAATTCTTTATATGCAAGGGTAAGATGAAAATTCTATTGAGTGGAAAATTAATTTTGTGATGAATAACACTGCAAAAAAACATTTATGAGACATGTCTCCGTAGAAGACACGAAGATGCGAAATCCATGTCTTCAGTCATTAAGTGTCTTACTTTTATGTGTCAAAAAGATGTGTTTTAAAGACATCTTTAAACGTCTTAAAAATGGCGTCACAAAGTGTCTCGTGGCAAGACACCATTTTTTGCAGTGAAATACGTTTCTACAAAAGTTGGGGAAAAAAGTTATATTGAATAGTTCAAAAGTTTCTTTTATTGTTCTTTATTAAATTTATATTGGAATTTTCTACTCTGAACTTTCTTCCAATCCAATAAAATCGCCTTTACCAAAAAAATGGTCGAGAAATTCTTTAGATCTATTTAAAATCGACGATGCCTTTTTTCATGTTCATTCTCGTGTATTCTTTACTTGAATAAAAAATTTTGCTTCGAATAAGAGGTTTTTTGAAGGTTTTCTTACAAAAGAAATGAGTAAAGGGGCGGATCGCAAAAATTGTGCAGTGTGGGAAAATACCGGTTTGAACGCATGGTTGCGTTCGTTCGTGACATCGCCCATTTTCCGCAAGTAATAATTACACAGACCAGTGTCTATTGATTATTTATTTTTGCGTTTCGAAGGGTGGCTTTCAATGGTTGAAGTTGGAAAAAAGGAAAGCAGCTTTTAAGCTTTCGATTTGGTTTATTTCTGTTTGTTTTGTTTCGTACGTATTATTCAATGAATTTACAATAAGACGTTTGATGTTGAAGTTAAATTTTATAATGATTGCTTAACATTTTTAATTATTTTAGAGAATTTGTTATTTTTTCAAATTTAAATATTATTCTAATTGCCTAGTATATATATTTTTGGATCAGAAGATGAATTACAAGATTTCTTGATTCATTTTCGATTCAAAAATTATTATGAATATTTTTTGATGATTAATTTACAAAAGTCTTGAATGCAGTGATCTTTGAATATTCCAACTAACAAATATATACGATTTACTTAAACTGTAATTAAAGCATATTTCTTAACTCATTTGTTTGTGAAAAAAAGTTAATTTAGTAGTATAGAAAAAATTAATACTTGTTTATAAAAATCAAATTTGGATGAAAACTTCGATATTTTGTTTCTATTGGAATGAAAATGGAAAAGATAAAATTTTTATTAGTCAATACGAATTTTAATTTTTTTGTAGTTTCTTTGATAAATAATACAATCATCAGAAAATCTTAGTTCTTATAGAAATTTCACCATTTTATTCTATGAGGAATAAAAACACAAATTTTATTATGATTTTTTTAAATTATTTTACAACAACAGTTATTTTACAACTGTTGTTATGCGTGAGTTCCTGAAAGTTTGATTAGTTAATTGGAATATTGTGAAATTCAGAGATGTTATTTATTTCATTATGTATGTCTTGAGAAGGGATCTGAAACCCGTTGACAGTGTGTAGAGAGAAAGAAATAAATATTTGACTGGGCTACCGAATGTGTGGAGAATGTATAAATTTTATTTTGTCCTTGAAAAATGGATTTTTTGAACCATTTTTGGTTCTACCCTTATAGTATACTTCTTTTTCTTAGAATTCGAACTTTTTTTATTTTTCTTATTTTCTGCTCTACGCATTTTGGATTAGAAGGTTATTTCTTGAATTATAGTAGAATTGATAGATTTATCTAATTTTTGATTACATAATTGAAAAATTTTTTCGATTCTCGACTCACAAAATTTTTAAATCCAGTAATATTTATATATTATCTTTGCTAGCAAATATATAAAATCCATTTTAACTAATTAACGAATATTGTTTCAATTTTTATTTTTTTATTGAAAGTTGATTTAAGTGAAACACTGATGCAAAGTAGCCCTAAAAGAATTAAAAAGTTCTTCCAAAAAGTCAACCTCGCAGGAAAAATTCAATTTTTTTACTTCCATTAGGATGAAAATTATATTTATCAAACACAAATTTTCATTTTTTTGCAGTTTCCTCAAGAAATAATCATAAAAAATAACCCAATAGACAGAAATTTCACCATTTTATTCCGATGAAAATCGATATTGCCAGTTTTTTTCATCCTTGAAAAAAGACATGACCTAAAACTATAGCTATCATTTTTTTCTACATTTTAAATCTTTTCCATTTTTTCAAATTCGAATTTGAGGTTCTTATATTTTTATGATTTTTCTTCAATGCAAATTTTTGAATTATAAGGCAATGTTTTGAATTTCAAGATACAAAATTTTTAAATGCAGTAATTCTTTAATATATTTATTTGAAAATGTATATGATTTCTTCAAACTCATCTTCAGTTTTTTTTTTTCGTTAATAAAAGTTAATTTATCAGGATATTTTATAAAATAAAAAATTTCGCCATTGAAAAATGAAATTCATCATTTTTTCCAATTTCCTCAAGAAATACTAATTACAGAACTCAACTTATAACAGGAATTCATTATTTCATTCGAGTATAAATTGAAATCGCAATTTTTTTCGTCCTTGAAAAATACAAAGTTCCACAGAATATTTCTCTGTACGTTCTCCTCACTGCAACCTTGAAAATGATAAAACTTGCAATAAAATTTTCCCAGAAAAATAAAGCCTGCTTAAAATTTCACGAAGACCCAAAATTGCAAACGTTAATATTTTTCATCGACAAACATGAAGTTAAATTAAACGTTCATTTTCACGTTCATCACGAAGTTACGTAACAACCTACATTTATCTTCTACTACATCCAAGTAGAATGCGAACGCACAAAGATTTTATTCTCTTGCAAAATCTACTCTGTGTTCGTGTTTCGCAGATAGACGTGGGAGAAAAAAGAAGGGACAGTCTAGCAATCACGAGTGCCATTGGATTGCATGTACAATGTGGAGTTACCACTCACTACCAGTACTTTGCTGCAGTTACGCCTAAGCGTTCGTTAAGGAAACGTGCATTTATTGTGTAACACTCTTTTGCCGGTTATTCCAAGTGTGATCCAAAGGTAAAACACATTTTTTATTTAAAATGCACCAAGTTCTTACCTTGACCGAATATTTCATGGGATTTTTTTTTCTTCTTTTTAACTTAAATCATGGTAATGATTTTTTACCGGGTTCAGTGAACTCTCGTTGCGTGCGAAAATTGCATGGGTAAAAAAATGGGATATGTTGCAGATGCCGAAATATTCGTTGTATTATTTCGATATCACCGGGCTTGGCGAGCCGGTGAGGTTTTTATTGCACTATGGTGGAATCCCATTCGAAGATAAAAGGCTGTCTTTTGAGGAGTGGCCAAAGTACAAGCCTGGTATGATTTTGAGATTCTGGGTTTGATTTTTTGGTTCGTTGGTTGTGTACCAGGGAAAATATGTAGGTGGTAATTTTTATTAACAATCTGTGATGAAGGGAAATTAGGGAGTTGTAAATTATGGTATTTTATGGTGGACATTTTGGTTCTTCTTTCAGGGTAGTTTTTCATTTTAAAAGAATTTTCGTTTATGTCCCTGATGAAAATTTCCAACTGGAAAACTCACTGGGAAAATGATCCTTGTTCCCACTGGTTTTCGAGTTGGGAAATTAATTTGTTTGTCCTTTGGAAAATTTTTTCCCAAGTACAATAGTTTTTCATTTACAAATCTCATTAGATTTCTATTCGGAAAACTACCCAGTGAACCTGTGAGCTCGCAGCGTTTTCATTATTTCCGCCCCGTTTTGAATGCGTCGTGAACTCGCCAGCGAGCTCGCAGACTACTCGCCACGAGTTCACAGAGAACTTCCAGTCGTTGATAATTATTAATATATATTTCAGAAAAATAAAAAGATAATTCATTATTTACAGTAAAAAGTAATCCCAATGAAGCTGTATAAAACGATTATTTAATAATAATAAAATTTCCTCTCGGGTGGGAATCGATCCCGTGTTATGCGGAGTTGGACGCATAAAAGTATCAAAATCATTAACATGAGACATGCACTTGATTTAACTATTCTACACAAAACTTGAAACATGAGGAAAAAAAACTAGCAGCCATCTGGTGAGTGCTTGGGGAGAGCGCGCGAATTTTCAAAATTTGAATTACTTTATATTCGAATTTAAAAATTTGCGCGCTCTCCCCAAGCGCTCACTAGATGGCTGCTGGTTTTTTTTCTTCATGTTTCAAGTTTTGTGTAGAATGCTTAAATCAAGTGCATGTCTCATGTTGATAAATATGATCCTTTTGGGGCGTTGAACTCCGCAGAACACGGGATCGATTCCCACTTCGGGAGAAATTTGTTTTTATTAAATAATCGTTTAACAGCTTCATTGTGATTACTTTTTACTGTAAATAATGAATTATCTTTTCAATATCCTGAAATATACATTAATAATTATCAACGACGGAAGTACTCTGTGAGCTCGTGGCGAGTTGGCGGCGTGTTCGAAAAGGGGCGGGAATAATGAAAACGCTGCGAGCTCACAAGTTCACTGGGTAATTTTATTTTTGAAATCAGTTTATTTGTAAAAAATGCAATGATAGACAAATCTATTGAGAAAATTCACATTTTTCCAATCGGTTTTCTAAAGGGAAAAACAATGGGAAATTTTCTGCAGGGGTATTGATTTCATTATCTAATATCATTGCATTTTCGATCTCTTGAAATTTTGAGTGTTCCCAGTTTTTCACTTAAAAGTTTGCAAATTTGAGGATGATACTTTTATGACTTCGAATCAAACACTTATGTCAAGAATTCTGGATTCATACTTCAAAAAATATCAATTTATTAAATTAAATAAGTTCGTGAATTTGAATTGAGTTTTGAATTTCAAATCGCATTGGTTTTTTATTGAAAAACTACCTTGAAAAATGGCCGTTTTTAGTTTGGAAATCAATTTAATATTCACTTGGAAATTCAGTTGTTTTGTTATATAAAAAATTTGTTATAAAAAACTTATGTCAATTCAAATCAAAAATTTTCTAACTGGAAAACCAATTCGAAAGCCTATTGAAAAAATGACCATTTTTCAAGTTGATTCTCCAATGGGAAAAACAATTGGAAATTTTCAGCAGTAGGATATTATATCGATTTATAATTTTTTTTTATTTATAACATGATATCTATAATTTAATATTGAGTTTTTGATCTATTGAAGTTTTGAGTAATGCTTTTACTTGAAAGTCAGTAAATTTGAGGATTCTACTTTTTTTTATTTGGGGTTGAACATTTATGTCAAGAACTCTAGATTTATACCTCGAAAAATATCAGTTTTCGAAAATTCAAAATTATCAAATGGAAAGATTCGCGAATTCAAATTGAGTTTTGAAAATCGAGACATTTTGAATCGAATTTGTTCTTTGAACGGGAAACTGAAAAAATGGCCGTATTTTCCAACTGGATAATCATTTAGATATCCTCTCGAAAAACCAATTCGTTGTCGTATTCGAAAATTTTTTTACAAAAAAACTTTTATCACAAATACAATAAGTTTTCTATATAACGTGATTAGATTTCCTCTTGAAAAAATTTAATTAAAACTCCAATATTATTATATTTCTGAATTTTTATTTCATCATAGATCTAATGATAAAACTTTCTACTTATCATACTTTTGTTTTCCCAAAAATATACGTCTTAGAAATCACTCATACAAAATGTAATTTTTTTCAATTCTAAATTAACTCGATAAAACCATTAAAGTTAAATTTTTCTTTTTTTAAATTTTCGATCGTGAATTTCCAGAGCCTCGAATTCCAGAATATTAATATTCTCGAAATTTATGTTAGCAAAATCACTCAGTGTAAAAGGATTTTATGGAAATCGGAGCTGTTGAATAATTTTGAATAACTGATTTCTCGATAAAATATCTAGCCAGTAATAACACCCTGAAGTGTTCAATGTAAAAAAACAAATTGCATTTCTTTCATAGGTCTAGTCTACCATTTTATCTGATGACATATTAAGGACAAAAAAAATGTAACAACTGCGTAACTGCATTGATAAAACAACAGTGTCATATCACCTTCAGTTTTTTGCTATATTTGATAACATGCTAAAACTTGTTAAATTGCTCTTTGCATTATTTTAAGTACGGTGTGTCAAACAGTACAGAAAAATAATTAGTTGCAATATAAAATAAAAATGATAAAACTTTCATCTCGTTGAATTCAAAACAAAATGAAATTATTAGAAATATACAAATTCATGAGATTTTATAAAAAAATGTTTAATTTTAACGAAATTCATGGATTCTAGGAGCTAGAAAATTTCAAGTCTCTTACATAGTTTCTAGATAATCCTATGAAATCTGAGAATAAGATTCAATAAAATTTTCGAAAATACTAATTATAGGAAGAATTTTCTCTTCTCATGCGATTTTGAACGTTCAAAACTTTGTTAATATTGAATATGAATCTGATATTTTATTTTCAAGTTTGAAAAATTTCATGGGAAAATATTAGTGACATCATAAAATAGACAAACTTTTCTCTAATCTATATATTTTCATGCTGATTATAAAAATAAATATTTCAAGTTTTAAAAGTGAATTTTCACTGCAAAACCAATCTTTCATCGAGTAAGTATTTTTGTTCTTTTGGAAAGAATTTGCAGTAGGATAATATCGTTTTTCAAACTATCAAATCGTGATTCTAAACTAAAAAGAATTTTTCTAAAATTAGGGCTGGGGGGGTTATGGAACGCTAATAATGCAAGTAGATGAAACTATTTAGTAATTTATAATCTACACAATAAGAAAACAAAAAATATATCAACATATGTTAAAAAAATTATTTATTAAAATCAGACATGCCCATGGGACAAATGCCTGTTTTGGAATGTGATGGAAGAAAAATGCATCAATCGAAAGCTATCTGCCGATTCCTTGGAAAAAAATTTGGCTTGTATGGCAAAGACGAATTTGAAGCCGCCGACATTGACGCAACGGCAGATAGCGTTGATGATATGCGAATCGGTAATAATTAAACAATACTTTTTCTGCAATTTTTCTATCGTTCCATAGTTAAGATGCAGGGTACACCAAACAAAATGTGAATTTCATACTCATTTTTTTTTCTAAATGAATTTTCACTTTAAATTGAGTCAAAATACAGCTACTAAAACAATGAGTAGAAATTCACTCTTATAGAGTGAATAATCACTTTAAGAGAAGTTGGGATTTCTATAATTCTGGTTGGATTTCACTCTGAAAAAGAATTGAATTTTACTACAAGAGGAGTGAATTTTCACTCTAGATCGAGTCAAAATACCGCCACTCAAATAAGGAGCAAAAATTCACTCAAAAAGAGTGAAATCTCAATCTAAGAGAAGTTCGATTTCACTCTAGAAGATTCTAGTCAGATTTCACTCGAAAGAATCAGTTCAATTTCACTCCAAGAGGAGTGAAATTTGACTAGTCTCGAAAACTTTTCACTTGAAAAGAGCGAGGAATCACTCCAAGTTTGAGTTTCAGTATTTTGATCCTATGTAAAGTGAAAATTCACTACGAGAAATTTAGAGAGTACTCAAAATAGCTAAGGTTAAGTTTCTAAAAAAATTTTTGCCTAATATCTTTTAATTCGTAAATGTGTGAATTTTTCTTGTATAAATTAAAGATAAAATAATTATCACAATCACGATAAAATACTCTCATGATTCTTAAGAGTAAATTTTCACTGTATGTCGAGTCAAAATAATGTCACTCGAACAAGGAGTGAAAATGCACTCTGATAGAGTGAAAATTTACTAAAATAGAGTGAATCCTTACTCTAAGAGAAGTTTAATTTTATTCTAAGTTTCTAGTCAGATTCCTCTTTAAACAATGAGTCGAGTTTTACTCCAAGAAGAGTGAATTAAATGAAGAAAATATTTGTAGCATGATAGTAGATTAATTAATTTTTCGAAGTTTCCTCGCAGTTTTGATAGATAAAAGGTTGGGTAATTAAGATAATTCGTTTTAGGATAATATATAGATAAATATATTATAACTGTTTTTTTTTATTAGCAATTAGTTCATGGTATTGGCAAGACGACGAAGCGATGAAAGCCAAACTCAAAGAAGTTGCCATGACCAAAATGAAGTCTTCAATGGACAAGCTTGAAGAGCAAGTGAAGAAAAACGGGGGATTTTTTATTGGGGGGAAGGTAACTTAAATTCTCAAACGAGATAACATAATAAAAAACACTAAATTACCCAATCACATTAATAATAATAAACGTAATAATAAAATCAAACGATATAACAAGACTGTAAATCAGCTTAAATGTTCGTTCAATTTTTTTTATTAATCCCATTAATCAATGTAAAAGTTAATTTTTGTTATTTTAGGCTATATTAAAACCAATGTATATAGAATTTTCATTCAATGAAAGAAAAATAAAATGTTATTTGAAAATACTCCTGAATAATGCACTTTCAAAATTTCGAAATAGGTCTCCTGGGCTGACATTCATTACGCTGGGTTGTGCGAATATTTATCCAATACGATGGGTCATGATTTCAACAAAGATTACCCATCATTGAAAAAAATGACGGACACCATAAAATCGAATGCTTCTATTCAAGAATATCTCAAGAAGCGTCCTACCACAAAAATTTAAGGTTCCAGCATCACGTTCTTCAGAAAAATTCGCGGCCTTTAAATTATGGACATGAGACCAATATATTTACGATATACTGCACCGAATCACAAAATATGAATGCCATATTTTACATTTTTCATATACATATTTTCTTATATGAGATATAAATGTGTCATATAAGCACGATATGTATGTTTACATCTGACTCATGTCTACATTACCTACATTTCTTATGTATGTCATAATATACAACTGTTTCATACTTCTCTTTTTTACCACTTCTATTACATAAATTTCATATCTAGTTTTAAAGCATCCAGTTTTGCACAGATTTGAACTAATCTAAGAGGCATTTTAGAGTGTATTTGGGTGATTGAATAAAATTTTTGAAGCTTTTTTTGAAAGTGTTAATTAAATTTGAGACCCTTCAGCAAGATCAATTATTTATATATATTTGTTTCATTTACAATGAAATCTTTAAATTATACATTAAAGGAATGACTGGAGAACTTTTTTTTTGTTAATTTTTCATATCTGTATTTTATAGACATGTAGATATTGGAATGAATATACAAGGGTATTGTTAAAAATTTGTAATCTGTCGACACTTGTGAAATTTTAATGAATTTGCAACATAAACTTTTGGGCTGCGTAACTTATTTTATTGTTGTCGTCAGTAACGCTGCTATCGCTTTTGAAACTTTTAAAACAGACTTTTCAAGTATTAAAATTTCAAGGAAATTTCGAATTTTTGAAGCTTGTAAATCTGAAATTCTAAGGAATTTCAGTTGTTCTTATTATAATTTGAATGTAAAAAGACTTTATGATTTTCGATTTTATGAACTACAAACCACATCTGCTGTGAAGGTGGTGATTTCTTAAATATTTATTTTTTTATTCAAAACAAAACTAGACCTGAAATGATGTCTAGAAATCTTGTAAAAACTTTCTATAAAATGAAATCCTGAAAAAATTTTCCTGCGAATTCTTTTATTTTTTTCTTATTCGAACTCATTGAAGAATTCTCATAAGATATTTCAGTGTTAGAATTTTTACTATGCAACACATATTGAAACAAGTAAAATAAAACGACAAAATTTGCAATAATATTGTGAAACCTGCAACAATATTATAAGACTACTTGAAAAAATGTAACGCGTTACGTTACCGTTACAAAGGTGAAAAAATTAATTCGTTACGTTATCGTTACTCAAAAAAAAATAGTTACTCGTTACCGTTACCACTTAAAAAAAGTAACGTTCCGTTACTTTCACGTTACTTTTTGGAAGAAAATGAATGTTGATAACAAAAATCGTAAAACTAAGGCTGAAAAATACAATTTCAACGTACTTGTGATTTTGTTTTATTGAAGTTGTTTATTTCAGATATAATAAATAATGTTAATCTGAATTTTTTCACCCTCAAAAAAAAATCAATCAGCTTGTTCTCATTTTAATATTTTTTTCAAGTGTATGAAATTTCTGAATATGACATTTGATTCAATGTTAGCCATATGAAAACATTTTCAAATTTAATAGATTTTTGAAAGAATCTTAATGCCTACCCAGATTTTCAGAATTTAAAAATTTTTTTGTACTCTTCAGTATGTATAAAATGTTGCAGGATTTTCTAGAATTTTTAAAAACTTCTACTATTTTTCTGTACATTGATATATAGAATTCAAGTTTAATAAGTTATTAGTATTTGAGAGGATTTTTCAGCAAAGAATATCTGAGAAGATTTTCATTGAATTTGATTTTTTTTTAAACTTTTTTAATTTTTCTACGATTTAAAGAATTGTTCAGTATATTTGAAACCATTCTTATTTTTCAGTATAATAGAATATTGCAGAATTTCCTAGTATCTTTACATAATTTTACTATTTTTATAATAATAGTTGTTCTATACGTTTCAAGAATTTAGAACTCTAGAATTTGAATATAATGAAACATTACGTGTTTTACAGGATTTTCCACAAAACAGTGTCTCGATAGATTTTTACTTATTCAAGTACTTTTTGTATTTCTTTAGATTTTCTATGATTTCAAGGATCGTTCATTATTTTTATATATTGCTGTATGAATTTCTGGAATTCGAAAGATCTTCAATGTTTTATATATTTGCTCGTATTTTTACGAACGTATTTTCTTTCTGCATTTTTAAGTATTTAAAGAATGTTGTGGGATTTTTTTAGTTTTTTTAAAGATATCTCTTCAAATTTCCAGAATGAAATAAAATTGGAGGTTCGAAATTTCTGGAGTATGCTTCGATCGATTTTGCAGAAAACAGTTTCTTTTTATATTTAAAGAGCCCTCAATATTTTTTGTATTTTTCACAGAGTTATACAATATAAAAATATTCTTATCTTCTTATAAAATTCTATTAACATAAATTTTTTAGAATTTAAAGCTCAAGAAATTGAAGTGTTTTGATTCCTTGAATGACATATATTTTTTAAAAATCAAGCAACCTAAAACTTAGTAAAATCTAGTATTTTTTGTATTTTTCGTATTTTATTTTATTTATTTATTTTTTTTTCTTGCATTCATTATTATTCCAAAAAATTTTCTAGCAGGATCTCTAAATCATACAAATCCTGCTATAGATTTTTCGATCTTTAGATTTTAAGTATTTTTATATCTTTTCATGCGAATTTCTACGCTTTGAGTCGTGAAAGTTTCTCATAAAAAAAAAGGCCTATTCTTCGTCAAGATTTTTAGACAAATAAAGATTATCCCACATAGTTTCATTAAAAATTATTATTAAAGAATTTTATATCTCAAAATGAGAAAGTTAAAAATTACTAAGATCTCAGTTTCAGAACATTTTTAAAAACTTTTAAATTGTGCTAAAAACTTAATAGGACAGATAAATGTAACGTAAAATAACGGGATTTTCGTTACTCGTTACGGAAAAAAAGTGACTCGTTCCCGTTATCTTTACTTGTTAATTAATGTAACGCGTTACGTTATCGTTACAGTAAAAAATGTAACGTTTTAGAGTAACGCGTTACTTCCAAACTCTGCCATATATGTGTCAAAAAGTACAAGATTTTGTTCTCATGGTGCATTGGATAATTATCACATGAAGTAATCGATGTCATTGCTATATCAATAATTTTAAAACTGCTCTCACAATTTGAGCCATTTTATACAAAGAAGTACAATTCGCAATTACTATACACTGCGAATGATCGCGTAACGAAACTAATTACTTGATGTGTGTTTGTGTAATGTGGGGCATGATGGAAGGAGAAGCCCTTCATGAATTTAAACTCTGTTACTTGTTCAGTCAATATGCAGCTCCCGAGTGTGAAACAGAATATTTTATCAAGTAATTAATATGCTTTCTAATTTCATTTATTTCTAATGATACGTGTTAAAGTTGCAGCTCTTTAAATCCATGCAATTTAAACCTAACTTCCAATATAATCATTAACTTGTAGAAATTCTAATACTCGGAACAATACTTGAAATAAAGTATTGAGTAAAAATGGGTTGGCTGAAATTTTACGTAGCAGAAAAGGATAAAATCTTTTTAAGTTTTTATGGTACTTATTTTGTAATGATTGATGCAATTTAGAATTATTAACCATCTTTAACTGGATAAGATTTCGAAACAACATTTATTCTAAATGATCTTGATATATACTACGAACTTGTAATTCAAAAAAATTTACTCATGCTATCTTTTTGTTGTTAAATTTAACTAAAAATTTCATCATTTCGTAAGGTAAAAAAAGTCATAATTAATCTTGTAATTGACTGCGTATTTCATTGGACATTTTGCTCAATTTCAATCTTGGTGATGATTTTTTACCGGGTTCAATGAATTCTCGGTGCGTACAAAAATTGCATGGAGGAAAAAATTGGATTTTTTGCAGATGCCGAAATATTCGTTGTATTATTTTGATTTCACCGGCCTCGGCAAGCCGGTGAGGTTTTTATTGCACTATGGTGGAATCCCATTCGAAGATATAAGGCTTTCTTTTAAGGAGTGGCAAAAGTACAAACCTGGTATGATTTTGAGATTCTGGGTTTGATTTCTTAATTCTTAGTGCTCATTTTGGGAAAATATTTAGGGTAGTAATTTTTTGACAATGATTGGATAGAAGGGAATTAGGGATTGCGACTTATGGTTGTGAATTACGTTGTATTTTATGGTGAAATGGGGATTTTTTTTACTCCTTTTGGCGAAGTTTTTGATTTTAAAAAGATACTTCATTCGAAAACTTATTGAAACAAAGCAGATTTGCCCAATCGGTTTTCTAAAGGGGAAAAAATTGGAAATTTTCAGCAGTGGTATTATTTCACAATATAATATTTATGTCATATAGAATATAATTTATAATAGAATATCCATATTTTTATATCATTGAAGTTTCAATCTGGTAAAATTTTGAATGTCTCCAGTTTTTCACCCAAAAGTTTGCAAATTTGATGATGCAACTTTTTTTGACTTCCAAATGCACATTTATGACGAGAATTCTGGATTCATACCTGACTACCAAAAATTTTCCGTTTTCTCGTCATTTACAGATAAAACAACTTTAACAATTTTAACACATGACATTTGAAGGATAAAAAAAATGTAACAACCACGTAACTGCATTGATAAACCCAGTGTCATGTCGCCTTCAGTTTTTTGCAATATTTTTCATGATAAACTAGTTAAATTACTTTTTGCATTATTTTAAGTAGGTATGGTGTGTCAAAGAGTACAGAAAAATAATTGGCAAAATAAAACAAAAATTATACTTTAAATTCAAATTGTAGTTTCATTTCTCATAATTCAAAACAGAATAAAATTCTGTTATGTATTTTAAAAGATTTTAGGAGCAAAAAAAATATCATTATTAAAAAAATTTAAAAGAATTTTATGAAATTTTGGGGGGGGGGGGAGGGGGTATGAAGTACGAATTATGCAAGTAGATGAATCTCTATCGTAATTTACAATCTACATGATGAATAAACAAGAATATATAAAAATTCACAAAAAATATTTATTGAAATGAGACATGCCCATGGGACAAATGCCTGTTTTGGAATGTGATGAAAGAAAAATGCATCAATCGAAAGCTATCTGTCGATTCCTTGGAAAAAAATTCGGCTTGTATGGCAAAGATGAATTCGAAGCCGCCGACATTGACGCTACGGCAGATAGCATTGATGATATGCGAATCGGTAATAATTACACAATAGTTTAAATAAATAGTTAATTATTTTCCGAAACATTTTAACTGTATTTTTCGTATTAGCAATTGGTGAATGGTATAAGCAAGATGACGAAGTGATGAAAGCAAAATTCAAAGAAGTTGCCATGACCAAAATGAAGTCTTCAATGGAAAAGCTTGAAGAGCAAGTGAAAAAAAACGGGGGATTTTTTATTGGGGGGAAGGTAAAACAAACCCTAATTAAATAATTCAAAATAGTTTCAAATATTTTTAAAAGTTTTATTGTATCGTAATAATTTGCGAAAAACTTGTGAATGCATGACTTTTCGCTTTTAATTAAATGAATGAAAAAATCAATTTAAAAGACTTCTGGGTAATGCTTTTTCAAAATTTCCGAATAGGTCTCCTGGGCTGACATTTATTACGCTGGGTTATGCGAATTTTTGTCCTATGCGATGGGCCATGATTTCAACAAAGATTACCCATCATTGAAAAAAATGACGGACACCATAAAATCGAATGCTTCTATTCAAGAATATCTCAGGAAGCATCCTACCACAAAAACTTGAGGTTCCAGAATTATTATCTCCAGAAAAATTCACAACTATGGACATACGACCAATATATTTACGATAAACTTCACTGAATCACGGAATATGAATGCCATATTTTACGTTGTTCCCAAACATATTTTCTTATATACCATGTAAATGTCATATAGCAAGATATATATCTTCACATCTGACTAATGTCTCATCACTATTACTTACGATTCTTATGTCTGTTTTACACTTCTCTTTTTACCACTTCTATTTTATTAGAGTTTAAGATTATCTAAGAATTTAAATAAATCTGAATTTTCTGACTCTTATTATCAAATATATTATATTTACATATTGAGTTGTAATTGAAATTAACATCACGTCAGGAAAGAAGGCCACTTCAATTTGCGAAAAATTTTAAGAAAGGATTTTTATTTCGTACAAAGGTACTTTAGTAGAAAATCGAAATCTTTTTTCTGAATGTTCTGAGACTATGGAAGGGACGCAAAAAGGGTCGTGGATGAGACTGATTGATGATGTGATGGCCAAGGGAAAACATTTACTATATTTTCGTGTATGTGAAACGTTCAACGTTTTTATCCAGACGAATCAAAGGAGGACAGATTTGAATCTACAATTTATCATTTCATGTCAAATCAAGGGAAAAATGGAAATAGCATAACAAATTTATCTGCAAACATTAAAAAATTATATACACGAAAATTGAATAAATTATACTACAAAGATGATTTTAATGTCATAAATTCTTTAGTTCTTCACTGTATTCTATTTTAAGTTTTTTTTTTGAATGTACCAAATTGTAAAAAGATTGAATGTAAAAAGATTTTATTATGATTCTCGAACTTATGAAATCCAAACTACATTTGCTGTGAAGGTAGTGATTTTGTTAATTTTGTTCAATTCTAAAAAAATCCATACCTGAAACGTTGTCTAGAAACTGCGAATTTCACTTATTTAAGGGTTTTTATCCTTATAAAAGCCTAATAAAAAACACATATTGTAATAAGTCAAATGAAAATGACGAAATTTGCTATAATATTGTAAAACTTATAATATTCTAGTATGTGTCAAAAAGTTCTAGATTTTGTTGTCAATGATTTTGCTAATCTTGATAAATGTTCGATTTCATTCTTATGAGCAACAATTTTAAAAATACATCCAGAGATTGAACCATTTTCTTGAAAGAAGCACAATTCGCAATTATCATACATTGCGAGTGATCGTGTTACGAAACTAATTACTCGATGTGTGTTCGTGTTATGCAGCATAATGGAAGGAGAAGCTCTTCGTGAATTATACTTTCAGTTCAGCATTGCAGCTTGTTCAGTGAATGTGCAGCTTCTGAGTGTGCAACAAAATAATTTATCAAGTAATGAAAATGGTTTTTAATTTTATTAATTTCTATTGATATATATTATGCTAAAGTTGCAGCGTATCCAAAAATAAGAAAAAATTTATCACTTCCAATATCATAGTAAAGTTCTTGAAATTCTAGTACTTGGAATAACAAATAAAAGGAAATATTCAGTGAAAATTCACTTATAAAGGAGTTAAATGAAAATTGTACGTAGCAGAAAACGAAAAGTTTTTATGATACATGTTTCCTGATGATTGATGCAAGTTATAATAATAGTACAGCCTTGATTGAACGAGAATCAAAAGAAATAGTATATTTCATAGGAAATGAAATCTTGTCAACTTTTCAAAGCAATTGATGATCTTTATATTTTTGAGTTCTACTTAAAAAAATGCTCAGTCCCTTCTTCAAAGAAATTAACTAATGCTATCTCTATATTGTTGAATTTTACTAAAAGTGTCATTAGTTTGCGAGGTAAAAAAAAATTATAATTAATTTCATATGATCCACAGAATATGTCGAAATACACTCTTTACTATTTTGATGTAACCGGTCTTGGTGAACCAGTGAGATATTTATTGCACTATTGCGGCGTCCGATTCGAAGATAAACGATTCACCTTTGAGGAATGGCCAAAGCACAAAAATGGTATCTTTATTTTCTGTAAAAACTCTGAAAGAAACATTTACGTTTACAAGACTGTTCATCAACAAGTAGATTTCATATCAGATTTCATATCGCGAGTTCTTATCAAAGCAAACATTGAGGAAAACTGCATTGTTACAAAAAAAATTGGATTTTTCCAGCAATGCCAATGGCGCAAATGCCAGTTTTGGAAATAGACGGAAGGAAATTTTATCAGTCAAAAGCTATTTGCAGATTTATCGGGAAGAAATTTAACTTGTATGGAAGTAACGATTTTGAGGCTGTAGAAATCGACGCTGTTGCGGATACTGTTTATGATTTGGTTGTTGGTAATTTTTGTTCTAAACTATGTTTTTTGTAAAGGTTAAAGTTGTTCATACATTTTTTTCAATTATATTTGAAGACATGATTTCATGAAATGAAAATGATTTATATGAAATGTAAGGGATACGAATTTCCCGATATAATACACTGCAAACATAAAATTTGCATTAAACGATCTGAATTGTTTTGAAAGTCTTGACTGAAAGTTAAGAAGTGAATTTTCAGTTATTTGGATTACAACAGTCGATGCATAAAGAAAAGTATATGATTTTTTTATGAATGACAGACAAATGGAAATACTGAATTTGAAAGATCTTGAAGTTACACAAAAATATGGCATAATTTTTTATCAACTTCAGAAGAACTATGATTTGAATTTTTATTGTTATATGGTGTGAATAACTCTTAAACTTTTATTTTTAAAAAAAGCGACTGGAACATGGTGGTGGGAAAAAGATGAACCCCACAAATCGAAGCTCAAAGAAATCGCCCTGACAAAAATAAACTCTGTAATGGACAAATTTGAACAGCTTGCTGATAAAAATCGCGGATTTTTCGTTGGAGGAAAAGTGAGTTGATTATACGTTCTCAGTATTCATAATTCTCGATTCTATTACATAATTCAGAAACAGCAATAATAATTTGTTCAAATGATTATTGCAGGTTTCTTGGGCCGACATAATGTACGTCGCTCTGAACGATTACTTCATTAACACTCTAGGTCAAGATTTCAGTGAATCTCGACCTACTCTGAAGAAACTGAACGAAACTATAAAGTCAAATCCAAAAGTCAAAACTTATCTCGATAAACGACCAGTGACCAAATTTTGAATTTTGTTATATATTTCAAATAAGTTACAAACACCGAGGTTGCGCAAATATTTTATTTCTATAAAAACATTGAAACCATGATGTGATTGTTGCAAAAAAATGTTTTCTTATTTTACTACTCACTTAATAAAATTGTTTAAATGTCGTTGCGTTTACGAGATAACAAATATCGAATGTCATTTACCGAGTATTTCAAGTCACTCGAGATTATAAAACAAAACATCGGGGTAATGATTTTCAAGAATTTTCTTTTGCTACTCATCATCGGTTTGAAAACTTGACAAGATTTTACAGTGAATTAGTTAGATTCAAATTCTACCCATCTGAAAAATATCCAAAAATATCCATGCAAAAATGCAATATGTAATTTAAAAACTGCAGGTTTGTCGACTTTTTAAACTTTTCACAACGCGCAGAATTTATGAAAATTTTATAGAGTTAATGATTTTTGATCGAAACTTCTTAATTTCAAAAGTTTTAAAGATGACCCGCAGTTTCTGTAGTTTTACGCCACTTTTGAAAATTTCTATAATCTGTAGAATTTTCGGGCATTTTTTGATATTCTATGTACGAATTTTCATAATTTTTCAAAAATTATTAACAATCTTCGTAACTTCGAACCATTTCTGTTGAAAATTTCTTGTTAAACTTGAAGCATAATAAACTATTCAATTTTTCGCAATTTATGAAAATTTGCCCAACTCATGCAAGATTCTCCTTAATTTTTGAATGGTTTCAAAGTATTTCAAATTTTTATGGAAAAAAGTTTCATAATGCATTTTCCGAAAAAATATGATGAATACAATTCACAAAATTAATTAACATATTTTGAAATTCTACGAAAATTTTGATTTCTCTAGAGTTATTTAAAGTTCTGAAAATTTCCTATGAGTTATGATTTTCCAAAATTTTCATAATGTTTGACATCATACGAACTATCAAAAACTTTCACAACTTTACGAAAATTTGTGCAACTCGTGAAGATTCTTTAAATTTTTTAGATTTTTCTTAAAAAATTTAAAAAATACTATCTTGCATATTTCAATGAAATATGTATGATGATGAACACAATATACAAAATTCATTAAAATTTATCTGAAATTCTACTGATTTCTCGATATTTTTTGAATTATTGGCAATCCTGAGAATTTCGAATGTTTTCTGATTTTTAAAAAATTTCAAAATTTGGAACATAGTGGAGACTATTTACAATTTTCGAAATTTTATAAAAATTATCGTAACTTGTTATGATTTTTCTTAGTTTTTGAATGCTTTCCAAGTACTACAAATATTTATGAAACAATAAAAAAAAGTTTTTTCATGCATTCGTGGAAATACATAAATATTGAACAAAATTTCGAAAATGATGGATGTGTTCTAAAATTCTGTGAAAATTTTGATTTTTAAAGAATATTTAACTTTGGAATTTTGAATGTGTAGTGATTTTTCGAAATTTTCGGAGTTTTTAATAACATCCAAACAAAACTCAAAACTTTCAAAATTTTACAAAATTTGTCAAACTTGTGAATTTTTCGGTGATTTTGAAATATTTTTCAAGTATTTCAATATTCCGTTCAAAATATACAAAATATAATCATGCATATTTTGAATAAATATAATAAAAAACACACTTTTTAATGAACGTTTTTTGAAATTCTACACACGTTTTGATTTCTTTGGATTTATATTGATTTACTACTGTGTTCTGATTTTTCCAAATTCGCAAAATTTCTAACATGGTACCAACTACTCAAATTTTCTTGATTTTGGAATCTTTGCTCACAAAGATTCCTTTTGATTTATAAGTACTCCTCAAGTATTTAAAATTTTAGTTGAAAATTCGAAAAAACATTATCATGTATGTTTAGAAAAAACATGATTCTGAAGAAATTAAAACACATTCACTGCAATCTTACAAATTCGGCGAATTCGTGAAAATTATTGCCTATTTAAAAAAAATTTTGATTTTTGAAATTCCAAACTTATGAAAATCTACTAAAAAATTTTCAATGATCATGAGAAACTGTCCAACTCAATAGGAATTTTCGTAATTTTAGTCCATACTCCAAATAACTCAAATGAAAAAAAAAAAAAATATTTTCAAATAGAAAATAGGACAAAACATAATAAAGTCATAAATGAAGTATTTACTGCGTTTGGTTGGGACTCTTTTCCATTGGATCAGTACCGATATACATACAATGGGAACTGTCTCAGGAAAGGAGACAAATTCTTCAGCGCTTTCACACTCTTGAAGTACAATTAATTGATGACATTAACTAAATTTTTTGGATCTTATTATTGGGGAAATTTCTGTTACCAGCTTCCCCACTACTATGCCTCTAAATAACTTCTTTTTCTCATGAATCTTACAAAAAATCTAAATTTTTCAATTCATTCATGCCTAGTGCATCGAATTCTAGAAAGCTGAAGAGAAATCCATAATAATTTCAAAAAATTCTTCAAGTTGTAAATGATTAATACCAAGAGTACACAAAAAAAATTATCTTAACTTCTTCCTGGGCTTTTTTCGACCAATGACGAGTCATCAAATTTTGAATTTCGTTATATTTACATTCCAAATAAGTTACAAACGCCGAGGTCGCACTAATATTTTACTTCTATAAAAACATGGAAACCGCGATGTGAGCGACGCAAAAATACGTTTCTTATTTTACTACTCACTTAATTGTCTAAATGACATTGCATTTACGAGATAATAAATACCGAATAGCATTTATGGGAGCATCTTAAGTCACTCGAGCTTACTTTAAATCGGATAAACGATTTTCAAGACTTTTATAGGCATAGAAAAATATGATTGAAAATGATCTGAATTTCTAAAATGTGAGTTGCTTTTAATTTAAACAGCATGGAATGTCATTACAGTCATGAAATATGGAAGATTATGCGTTTTCTATGTCAGCATACAAGGAATCGAAGAGAAATTTTCTAACGGATGAGGCTTACATAAATTCTGTACAAACTTGCTTCGTCCCTTAAATTTAAAATTATTACATTTATGTAAATCATTTATTTTTATAACGCTTAGCAATGATAGATATTAGATGGTTTTAACATGTTTTGCTGGAACTCTGGGAACAATTTTTTCTTTTGTTGAAGGATATCATGATTGGCATTGACGAACTTATTCTGTTTTTACAGGATAGATTTTCTATGTTGGCTTAAATACTGAACCATGTTGAATAAACTAAGAGTAGAAGTTACTGCTTTAGACTATAAATATCAATGTTGTTTGTTTTTTTCAAACAGTTTCTATATGAATTCCACATTTTGTTTCAACTATTGTTTTCAAATTTCTCCAGTAAAAAACTCAAATTCATTAATGCTTCTATGAACATTATCTTCAAAACAAATTTTTTTATAGTAAACATTTGCGTTGCAATAACAAACAGTTTCGTCAAAATTAATTTAGAAAACAACATTCGGACTTCATTTTTCACAGTCTTTTCGCAATCACAACGTAAACCAAAAAAAAATTTCCTCGCAACGAAAAAGTGTTTAAGTGCTTGAAAATTTTTTGCGCTAAAACTACCGTTTATTACATGAAAATCATATCAATCTGAGTAATTTCTTTGGTAATTTTTCATCTTTTCTCACAAACCTGGAAGATTTTCACGATGCCAACAAAAGTTCTCTAAATTTTTAAAATATGTTCACTAACGTATTTACAAGGCTTTTCACCGTTACAAAAATTTGTTCGTGGCGGCGAATCATGCTCTCCAAATCAGAATCAGTGATTTTTTTACTGATGTTTAGTAAAAAACTGCTTTTCCACAGTGTTTCGTTGGCAACTGATTTACCATTAAACGGATTTTCTCTGAGAATCAGTGAAATTTTACTGATTCAAATTGAAAGAGTGTTTTTCGGTCGATAATCAGTCCATCTCGCCCATAAATTCGGCAAGTTCCAGACCGCGTGCTTCGAATTCTTTCGGTTCGCTGTCCAAAATTACGTTGTCCTCAACTTCGCATGCTTTTGGCGGTAGAATTGCCGTTTCCGAGCTGCTTTTTGGCTGCGTTTTGTGCTGTTGCAGCATATAGAAACCGCCAGCGCCGAATTTTAACCTCTCTGCAAAGATATTGAGAAGTCTCTTGTTAATTCTGAACCTTAAGAGAATGTAAAAGTCATCAAGAAACATGATACTTGACTTCAGGGTTTTCGCAGCATAGAATCATCGGGAAAATGATAAAAAATTAGGTGAAAGAAAATGTTGATAAAAATAATTTGTAAATAATGATAGAATACAAAAAGTTTTGACGATAAATCATTAATTTACAAATTTAGAAGGATAATAAAAAAAAATGAATGATAATAAAATAATTGCTGAAACGTACGGGATATAATAAAAAGATTCACGTTAGTTCTCGAAGCTAAATGAACTTCAGAATGATTCATTTTAATTATTAAAAAATAAAAATTATGTATCCTGGTTCCAGGAGGATTTTTTTCTTAAAGTTCTAATCATAAATATTTGGCTTGTACAACGTAGAAAACAATTTCAGAACTTGTTTTAATCTAATGAATTACAAGAAAAAATATGAATCTAGGAAAATTCCAAAAATCTTGAAAATTTTTGTCGTTGGAGTTATGATTTCTAGAAATTTACATAGAAATTCATAAAAGGAGCAGAAATTCTTTTGAATCATACAAACTTTGGTGGACTATTTGAAGGAATAGAATTCTATGAAAGAAATGTTTCCTGAAAAATCGAAAAAAATACAAATGATTTATGAAGTTTTGAATTCTAGGGGAATCAAATTCTAAAAAGCGTAACTAGAAATTTTTTAATATCATTAATAAAATGCGACGAAAATACAAGAAACCTATCAAACCTAAAAAATCTATATAGTCGTGATTTTTCCAAAAATCGAGAAAAAATCTGAAAATCGGTTAAGAATTGAATTCTAGAGCATCGAATTTTCAAATTTTCATAGAAATCTACAGACAGACAAAAAATTAATGAAAATACTGAAAAATACTACGAAGTTTTATTAATACTTAAAAAAATGAGAGAAATACTAGAAATCGTTGAATGGGTATATTTCAAAACTAATATGGTGTACGTATGATTTTCTTCAATATTTTCGAAACTTTTACCATAGAATACATAACTCTAAAAATATAGAGACAAATTCATATGAATAAAATAAATTTTTTCGAATCATGTATACAAACTCTGAAAGAATACTAAAAGTAATTAAATTTTAAGGAATCGTTTTTTGGAAATTCTAAATAAATACCTGTGATCTGTGAAATTTCGAAATCTAGAACATCAGATTCCTAAAAATGTATACAGTAATGTAGAGAATGACTAGAAATACATAAAAATACTAGAAAATGCCACAAAGTATTAATAAATTACGTAAATACAAGAAATCTATGAAACATGGAATATATGTAATTTTTCCAGAAATTTATAAAATTGCTCAATATCGATAAAAAATTAAATTCTGGTGCATCGAATTCCGGAAATCGATATAGCAATTGACAAAAATACGAGACATCTCTAAAAATACTAAAAAATTATTCAAAGTTTCATGAATACTAAAAAAATATGGGAAATACTAGAAATCTATGTATCATAGAAAACTATGGAGATACATGATTTTCTCAAATATTTATGAAATTCTACGTCTGGAAGCATATAATTCTAGAAATCTAAATAGAAATCCATAAACATTCTATAAAATTCTTCAAAGTGTATAATACTACTAGAAAAATACGAAAAAAAGGAAAAAAGGTTAGATATATCTGTATGAAAGATACTGTTTTCTGAAAAATCAATTAAAATACTAAAAATCAAAAAATCTTTGATCTACTTGATATTATAGTATCTAATTCTACAAAATTTATCGAGCGATCCTTTAAAATACTACATATATTCTATAAAAATGCCAGAAAATATAACAAAATTTAACAAATGGCATACAACACGAAAATTTTAGAAATCTATAAAACATTTGAAATCTATTCAGATAGTATTTTTTTTATCAAGAATCTATAAAAATATTGAATAATTCATATGACCCTCATTCCCAAATCATCGAATTATAGAAAGCTATATACAAATTCATAAATATTTGGGGGAATCCTTGAAAATGTCTAAATATTAAAAAATCATTAAAAATACAAAAAGTATTAGAGGAAAAAATCAAAACCTCAGTCGCTTGAGAATCTCAAAAATCGAATTCCATTACATTTCAAAAAATTGAGATCGTCAAAGATCAAAAATGAAAACTTTCTCAACATATTCCCTGAGATTAAAAAATTGTGCCATTAGAAAAAATGTGCTACCACGTCTGGAATTTCATACGAACGTACATTCTTCAACTCTTTTCTGATATCGATTGTTAATCTTGAAAACTCGAGTGAAATTCGCATTATGGATTAAATACACATAAATTATCAAATCCTAATCAAATACAGTATGTTTATTCATTAATTACTTCAGATTTATTATGTAAACAAATCCATTATCATCACTGCGTAAAATAAATTACCTATTGCCATATTTTTGAGTGGCTGGTGAATACTCTTTACGGTAAAATTGTTGTTATTCTTGATAACACAGTTGGTGTCCTTATTATCACGAGTAACGCAGGAACCATTAGGGTTGTCGAGGGTGGTAATGGTCGTGGTCTGACTGATGTCGGACGAGCCCCTCGATATGCATTTCCCGCTCCCGTTCGAGTCAAATGGATTTTTTTTCGAGGGGTTTTCCTCTGCTTGATCGCAAGATTTCTGTCGAGGGATGATTTTTTGCGTGTCTTCGCAGGCGGAAACGGACACCGAACGCGGCTGTTCTATTCGACGTATGGTGGATTTTTGGTAACGCGAGATACTGCTGTATTCCCTTTTGAGCATCGATTTTCGCGATTTTCTTCGGCAGTTGTTTGACAGCATCGCCTTATTTGATAAGAAACACAAATATGTAGAGTTATATTGTTTAGTTTCGAGCAATGGAATGATAAATAATAGCGATGTAGATATTAAATGTAGAATAGATAAATAAAAAAATTAATTAATCAATAAATACACAAATATACAAGGCAATATCGAAGAATTATTTGTTTTCAACAACTTCTACTGTATATTTCAAATTTTTGTTATGTTTTCAACAAATTTGACACAATCAGCTAAATAATTACAGATACACAATGGCGAAAAACACGTTTATTATTTCTTTTTCACATCTGGATGTAGAACGAATGCATAACAAATAAAAAAAGAAATACTTTTTATTACTACACTATGCACATATTTTATAATTTGAAGAGATATACACCTTTTTTGAGGGTGGTTTGGATTATTTTTTGTATATAGCACATAATTTTATTAAATGGAAGTTACATTATTGTGATAGAATATTGTCAACTTTAATATACAAACATTATTTGATGAAAAAAATATCAACAAATAGAGGAGTTATGGCCCTTTTCCAACTTTTTTTTTGAGGCTTGCAGTGACTGCAACGCAAATATAATAAAAGTCAGCTGAAATTGTAATATCCAAAAACGTTACATTTTTAAGTGTAATGATAACGTAACGCATCACATTACCCTAGTGATTTTGAACCTTATAAAAACCTTATAAGAAAAAGTAATTTTTTATAAGAATTCAATTTCTTATAAGGTGACCTTATAAAAACCTTATAAAAATTCGATTTCTTATGAGGCCACCTTATAAAAACCTTAAAAGAAACTTAAATTTTTTATAAAGAATGGTCGAAAAAATTTTATAAGGTTTTTTTTTATTAAATTTTATAACATACATTCTTTTAAGAAATTTCAGTTTCTTATAAGGTTTTTATAAGTCACCTTATAAGAAATTGAATTCTTATAAAAAATTACTTTTTCTTGTGAGGTTTTTATAAGGTTCAAAATCACTAGGGTAGTAAAAAAGTAACGATAACAGGACCGAGTTCCTTTTTTTTTAACGAGTAACGAAAATTGATTTCATTTCATATTTATCTCATCAAGTTTTTAGAAAGATTTCTAACTTTTTAAGAAATTTTTTGAAATTTATATGTAGGTAATTTTTCAACTTCCTTATTTTCAGATAAAAATTGTATAATTTTATAATTCAACATGAAAACAAAGTGATACATTAGTGATTAATGTACAAATATCGACAAAGAGTATGATGGTTTTTCACTTTTTATGAGAAATTTTCACAATTCTAGCAATAAATTTTAGAAATCTGCATATAAAAACATGAAAATAGAGGAAACCTTAGTTCTTGAAATAAAAAGCAGGATCCCCAAATTTTATAGATTATGCTACAAAACCTTACGAAATTTCATTTATAAAGAAAAAAAATGAAATACGAAAAGTACTAGATATTATTTACTTTTTTTTAAAAAGCTTTTAGATTCTTCGAAAATTTCTGTAATTCCAGAAATCAAGAAATTACGATTTCTCGAGCATTGAATTCTACTAATATATGTTTGTAGAAAACCATAAAAATACTAGAAAAATGTTCAAATTTCAAAAATCTGTTAAAAATTCCGAAAATATTGAGGACTCTCTAAATTTATAAAGAAACTGTTCTCTGCAAAATCGATCAATATACTGCAAATATTTCAAACTTTCGATTCTAGGGAATCTCATTCTTGAAATTCAAAGAGATATCTTTGGAAAAACCTTAAAATTTTCCACCATTCTATAAATACAAGAAAATACAAAAAGAAAATACACGTATAGAAAAATACAAGTATATCTATGGAACATTAAAAATCTATACAACTTTCAAAACTAGAGCACCGAATTCCAGAAATTTATACAGAAATATACAAGAAAACTGAGCAATCCTTCAAATCATAGAAAAACTGAAGATATACGAAAGATACTGAAAGAAGTACGAATCTATTGAGACACCTGTTTTCTGAAAAATTCTTTTGGAACATGAAAAATTTATTGAACTTGACATTTTTGAGCTCGAAATTCTAGTAATCCATTTATAAAAATTTATATCAAAATGCTTAAAGTATATAAAAATACTGGAAAATCTCGCAACATTTTATGCATCCTAAAAAATACGAATAGTTTCTGAAATACTGAACAATCCTTCAAATCGTAGAAAAACTGAAGAAATACGAAAAATACTAGAAGAAACAAATATCTTTTGAAACGCCGTTTTCTAAAAAATTCTTTGAACATGTAAAATTTAATAAACTCTACATTTACAGTTCGGAATTCTCGGAATCTATAAGAATTTAAATGAAAATGCTAGAAATATATGAAAATACTAAAAAATCCTGTAACATTTTATAGATACGAAAAATAGCGTCTGAAAAACATCATGCAATGCAAGATATCAGAATTTGTATCAAAACGTAAAAATAAATAATAGAAGCATTTCTTCGAAATCGTTTGAAAGATCTCGTTAGAGGGTTCTAACCCCCAAACCCCCCCCCCCCCCCGTCCCTACTGGCCTGAATTCCTTATGAGATTCTGAATCTCCTTAAAAAGATTGTCGAATTTATAAGGCAACCTTCTAAAAACCTTATAAGGATTTGAAATTC
The DNA here is from genome assembly GCA_028476575.1 of Platygaster robiniae. Lineage (NCBI taxonomy): Eukaryota > Metazoa > Arthropoda > Insecta > Hymenoptera > Platygastridae > Platygaster > Platygaster robiniae. The sequence continues at coordinate 4,288,412 of CM052022.1, forward strand.
CTAAAACCTGACCTTCTAGAATCCTTACCAAGTACAAATTTTCAAAAAGATTTCATGATTTCTTAGAAAGATTCTTCATTTCCTTATAAGGAATCGCAATTACCTCATAAGGATCACAAATTTATTATGCATGAATCTAACCCAATGAGTAAATTTTGATTTTCACTCGAAACTACCTCTCAATTACTTGCAAAAACTTGTTCCTAAAATTTTTTATATTGCAGAAGTGAGAATTTTTCTATATTGTTTTTTTCCCCTCGCTAGGGTTTGCATTTCCTTATGAAAGGTTCATTTTACCTTCCAAGGCTTTTATATGGTCATCTTTTAATGTTTATTTAAGGTCCAGAATTACCAGAAAACAAATTCATTATATTTGAAAAATAATCCTTACTTTGAAAGCCTCGCGAAATTTGTTGGACATGATGTTATAAAGCAGTGGATTGATCGTCGTTGAAAGGTAGTAAAGAACTCCAGAAACGTAGGTGACGACCTGATACAAAGCTACCACAGACCCATCAACTGGTTGCTCTTGCTCGTTCGATTGTTCGTTGAATTCTGTGGTTTTTTTCTTTCCATACACGGCCAAAAGTCGCTGAGCATGAAATGGAGCCCAGCAAATAAAAAATGCTACCACAACCGCAACTGCAACAATGTGAAATTACACTCCCAAAATATATTTTGGTGCACGAGAAAAATGAAAAATTCAGTTATGCCTTGGAATTTATTATTCATGACTGGAAATTATATTCACTTATCGTAGAATTTATAAAATTGTAAACGAATTCTTAAGTCAACTGGAACCTCTTTTCACTAAGTGATTGTTGAAGAAATTATACAAAGTAACCATGTAATATTTTGCCAAGTTTGAAAGATTTTATACATTTTTTTTTATTAATAAATTAATTTTACAAATTTCATTTTACATAAACTATCGATGTCTTTGGATTTTCCTGATAAAGATCGTTTAGTTTTTTTTTTTAACTCTGCCAAAATAAAAAACGATCTAGATTACTTATAACGCTTGTGATTAAAAAGTTTAATCATATTATATCATTTCACTATTCCCATCTATTTATTTTTTGTTACGATTTTTCTAAAGGACATGCAATTCCTCTTAATCTTTATTTATACTTGTTTCTGTGTCTTACGAATAAGTGGATTGACTTGGATGAAGAGGAAAACGTAAGATTCAATTAGTAGTACGAAGGAAAAATAGTCGGTCTGAAAGAATGCAAATGGGCTATGCACTACTGAATTTTGCCTGGCTTGTGCATTTACGTTTGTAATGAACTTTTATCACAGTGTCTTCTCTGTACTTTTTTTCTGTCCCGTTTTTTTTTTTTTTTTTTCGTAATTACTTTCAAAGGGTATTTGATTGCATCGAACCACATTTGAATTCTTGTGGAACTGAGGTTGAAATTTCTGAAAAAAGTTACTATTTTTACAGAAGTTTCTTATTTTTTAATAGAAAACAGCTCCGGGTGATTCAAAATAAATTTTTCAGAACTTTTTTCAGAATTGATGACCATTCGAAAATTTGTTATTGAGTAATTTTATTTCAAGTGAGCATTTTATCAAAAAAACTCGTGACATTACGGTAGCAATTTTTTTACAGTTGGTTTTTTTTATCGTGCAGACAATAAATACGCGAGTCCAAAACTTCCTAAGAGATTAAATTTTTTTAGTATTCGTTCTAGCTGATAGAAATGTACGAATTGCGAAACGTGGAAAGAAAAAAGTCACAAACAGACTGGACTTGAAGAGAAATTAATCAAGAAGTCGTTCTGCGTTGTTCGTAAGTGATGACGATTTATTGGGGGTAAGAATGAAATATGATTCTAGTTACTGAAGATAGCTATGAATTTGCACGATGTCAATTTGAAAAATTGGATCAAAGAATAACTGGAAAAGACGCAGAAAAACTATACTTTATAAATAAAAATAATTTAGTAGATATTGATGTTTTTTTGTGGAATTTAAGAATTTTTTTGAGTGTATACAGTTAAAAAAAATGAATAGATAAATAAATAATAAAAGATATTTCTCCTTCTACAACTACTCGAATTCCAAGTGTTCCAATAAGTTACTTTAGGTAGTCATATGTTTTTTCATCAAAACCTCGAGGGATAAAAATTTTGTTAGTATTGAAATTTATGTGCGAGCTATATGTATTATATAGACGTGAAATTTCACGTATCGTGCGTGGTGTCACATATATCAAACTTATCACAGTCTAAATAAAACACGAACATGCCTCATTTTCACACAAAATTATCAGGACAAATTGCAAATTTTAGTATCTTTTTTTACCTCACACTTTGGCACAATTAATTACTTTTTCCTCTGTTTTTATTACTGTCGCGTGAGATGAATTTGGTGCCGAGAAAATCTATAATGAAATCGTTCAAATTGAAAAATAGTTTATCATTTTCGAAACGTCCCATTTATTTTTTACTGTAATTTGAAGATATACAATTTTTTTGAGTATTTAGAAAACTAGACTTGTGGCACCAGCTGAAAATTTTGTATCACTCGGAGTTAATCATTTATAATTCACAAAATTCGGCACTCTCTAGAAAGAATTTCGAGCTAAGGACTCAAATGGAGTACATTTTTCTTCTGCTTGTTTTTGCTGCCTGAAAGATAAAGTGTGGTAATTATTTATTGACTCTGATCCAGGGTAACTAATTATACCCTCGCTCCCCTTGACTGTGGACAAACTTGGATTGTTTCTCACGTACATTCAATGAGTAATGTTGGTCCTTCGTTACTCTCATCGTCCCAATGGAACTCTTGAAATACTTCATATGTTAAAAAAATTAGGAATAAAGTTACGATCTTTGAAAATTTATAAAAATACAAATATTACTGCAGAATTTGCAAAAATTATTTAAAATAAAAGTGCAGTATTTAACATGTTAAATTGAAGTGATTACTTTCCGTTAAATCTTCACCATTTTTAATTCATAATAGAACAATTACGGTATGTAAAATTTTGTTATTACTTATTATTGTCGTTATGCCACAAAAAATTTTACTACTTATACAATTAAATCAACTGTGTTTAACAGGATCGTGAACAGTAAAAATTTGTAGGAAAGGTTTTTCGTAAAAATATCATTTGAATTTTTTGAATTTCGGGATTTGAAAATTATACAACTTTTGGAGTTCAGAATCGTACATTTTAGATATTCGTATTTTCGAATTCGATTTTTGTGATTTACATGTCACTAAGGTAAAAATTTTTTTTTGTAATACTTTTGGTATTTTTCATTTCGAGATTATTATCGACGTCTTTTCAGCTACATAGAATTGGATGTTCTAGGAATCAAAGTTAGAAAAATTGAAATATTTTTATTGTTTTTTGAAAAAATTAGAACTACACAGAATTCAGGTATTTCATGGATTCCTATAATTTTCGTATTGAATGTTATTTTGAAAATTGTTTATTATTTTCTGAAATGTTTGAAGATTTCAATTTTTTTATCGATCGCTTTATTTATAGATTATGTTATAGATTTTCTGGATTGTTAATAGATTATTTCACAGATGTCTTGAATTTCATGCTATAGTATTGAAACTTTCGAAAAATTCGAGTATTTGAAATAATCATCCACTAAATGTATCTTTAATTTAGATTTTCATTATTTTTCTATATTTTTTCAGTATTTTTACCATTGAAACTGTATAAATTGTATTAATAGAATTACAAGAATTTTTATTGTTTCCTGTACAGATTTCTAGGAGAATATGTTTTGATTCAAAGTTTTATAACGTTTTGTAAAGCTATAGCTACTTAGTTTTCGAGTATTCAAAGATTTCTAATATTTTTCGAATTTTTTTAGAATTAATAAAATGTGGAATGATTTCTGAGTATTTTTCAGAGATGTCTAGTATTTTTGAAATTCGATGCTCTAAAATTCAAATTTCGATTGATTTTCAGCAATTTTATAGAGTATAAGCAAAATTACATATATAGAATTTTCGTGTTCTACGGAATTCTTGTATTTTCGTATTTTTACTAATTTAAAAAATTTGTGGCTTTTTCATAGTTTTTTTGGAATTTTATAGATTGCTGTATACGCTTTCAAAAATTTTATGCTCTAGAATTCGATATTTTCTAGATCATACGAATTTTTGCACGGAATGTTTTCAGATTATTCAGAAAAAAGCTCTTCCTTAGAATTCTATTACTTTTAGAATTTCTTCAGAGTTTGTATGTTTCGAAATACTTTTTAGTACTTTTATGGATTTTTATTGGATTTCTAAAATATAACGCTTCAGAGTTCACAGTTTTTTAGATTTTTACTTTTTTTGTAAATCTTACATTTTCTAAGTATTTCATTCGGTTAAAATATGTTTAGAAATTTTTACTTTTTACGTTGTCTTAGCTCAACAATAATAATTACAATTTTGTTTAAGAAAAAGTTGCCCTAGAGTCAGGATTTTCCTTTTTTTTTTTCGAATCAGTAAAATTAAAATCTGTATATTGTTTAACTTTGAGAATTAACATGAAACCATTTGCCATGTCCTCTATATTTCAGTGAGTACATTATCACTCATCATGTTAAACATTCCTACTTTTATTATTCTTATAACCAGTATATTTATCATTTATTGCTATAACTTTTGTTTATTTTTACATGCAACAATAATTGATTTTATTCAAATATTAGGTGAGTGTTTTAAGTTTCAGAACTCATATCTGTCTATAAGCCTCATGTTTTATATAAACAATAAACACTCTAAATCTATAAAGAAACTGTTTTCTGCAAAATCGATCAAAATACTCCAAATCTTTCAAACTTTAAATTCTAGGAAATCTCATTCTTTAAATTCAAAGAGATATCTTCGAAAAAACCTGAAAATTTTCCAACATTCTATAAATACTAGGAAATACAAAAAGAGAATACATGTATAGAAAAATGCAAGTATATCTATAAATATATCAAAAATCCATACAACTTCCAAAACTAGAGCATCGGATTCCAAAAATTTATACAGAAATATACAAGAAAACTGATTAACCCTTTAAATCGTAGAAAAACTGATGAAATACGAAGGATACTGAAAAAAATATAAATCTATTGAGACACCTGTTTTATGAAAAATTCTTTTGGAACATGAAAAATTTATTGAACTTTACATTTTAGAGCTCAAAATTTTTGAAATCCATGTATACAAATTTATATCGAAATGCTTAAAGTATGTAAAAATACTAGAAAATCCTGCAACATTTTATGCATCATAAAAAAATACGAATAGTTTCAGAAATTCTGAACAATCCTTCAAATCTCTAAAAAACTGAGGAAATACGAAAAATACTAGAAGGAACAAATATATATTGAGACACTGTTTTCTGAAAAATCCTTTAAACACGTAAAATTCAACAAACTTCTCGGAATCTATAACAATTTAAATGAAAATGCTAGAAATATATAAAAATACTAGAAAATCCTGTAACATTTTATAGATCTTGAAAAATACGAATAGTTTCAGAAATACTGGACAATCCTTGAAATCGTAGAAGATATATACGAAAAATACTCAAAAGAAATAAAAATCTATTCAGACGCTATTTTTTGAAAAATATCATGCCAAAAAAATCTCCCAGTAATCGCAAATCTTGCAACAAAATGCCACTTTTTAACTGCCTAAATAATCTCGAATTTCACCTCCTGAATAATAATCTCTCATAAATACTCAAATCTTCTCTTCTAAAGTCCAAGCCTCTAAATAACTCCAAGAAACTCGCGGAAACTCGAGTTTAATAAGCTGGGCGTAACTCACGAGAAAGCACAAGGGTGTGAAAAAAGCATCGGTGAACTTTCGCGACAAAAATAATTACAAAAAAATGTTTTCCGCCCGTGGTCGAAGAGCTTGCAAGAAAAAAAAGAAATGGTGCTTTTTTCGAAGTCGTTATTTCCATCGATCGCACACCAGCAAGAACGAGTTTTTCGTGGCTTAGAAAAATCCAGATCGAGGTTTTTTCCTCCCAGTTCTGATTTTTTTCCTAGTCACACGTTTTCCTCTAAAACTCATATTCATTTTCCCGTAAATTCCATTTTTTCCGCACATCAATGTCAATGGAAAAGAATTTCGAAGAATGCAATTTTCGAAAGGATAAAAATGTCGGAAAATAAGCATTAAATATCGTTACTGGGTCGAGGAGAAAATATATTGTTTCTTCTCTGCCGAGATTGGATGCAAAAATCAAATCAGAATTAGAGCATCAAATTCGATAAATCTATAAATAAATCCATCAAATCATATGAATACTGAAAAAAATACTATAATTATATACAGTACATTGAAAAATGATAACAAATAAGTGCACGTAAAAATACCGTGAAACGATTCCTATCACTCGTTTTTATACTGTCTTGGAGAATATTTCATCTTGTTATCCTGTACTTTTTGGGCGACAAAGCGTATTCGATTCAATTTCTTCGTTTGGAAAAAAGAGAACACTCTCGAGCACTAACGAACAAGCTTGATTATTCCGTGGCTTTTTTCGTGGACAGGGCAAAGAAACGAAACAAAAACTTTGACTTTGCGAAGCTGACGAAAATCCTCACGCGCAACTTATTCTTGTAATTTCGAGCGTGACATTTTATTTCTGGGGTCCGAGCCTCGAGTGGTAATTTTTTCTCTTTGCCTCGTAATGCGATTCGGTAATCAAGTCTCTCATTTGAAGGAAACAGCGTGTCACGTCTCCTCCGACTTTGATTTTACCACTTGCTTTATTAAGGGGACCACGTCGTTTTTTGACTTTTTTTGGGAGGAATATTCAAAAAAATACGTAAGATTTTGAAATGACAAGAATTCTTCTTCCAAAAAACATTTTTCTTTCTACCCTGTTGGTCTTTGATATCAATTTTTGCCAGGACAAGAATTCTTTGAAACACAAGAAAGATGATCTAATTGTTTAAAAAATTTTGTGATTTCGGCAAATGCGATATGGTCTAAGAATTGTAAGTCTTTAAAATAATTTCCATACTCTTTTGTAGTATTTTTGGCTCATACTATTTGGAGGATTATTTGGTAGTATTTTTATGGATTTCTGAATAGGATTTTCTGAATAATTTCCTATTATTCCAATTGATTCTTATTTGGTTATATAGGATATTATTTATTGGGTCAAATTATTATAGATTTTCAGTATTTTATGGGTAACTATTTTCGGTATTTTCCGTATTTTACGATATACATGAAATTCAATGAGTTTATAAAAGACGGTATATTATAGTTTACAAAATACTAGTATTTATACGTATTTTATTTTTTTTCCAATACTTCCAATGTTCAAAAGATTTTCTTGTAATATTTTTATAGATTTATGTGTGAAAATCTAGAATTTGATGTTCAAGAATTTCAAGTTCAATAGATTTGTAAAATTTTCATAGACCTTTCATACTACAATTTCTTTATAGATATAAGGTATTTCATAGATTTATAGTAATTCTAGTTTTTTAATTATCTTAGTTAGGATCATATATAAAAATTCCATTATTTTTTGAATATTTTAGTATCTATACCTTGTGAAAGATTTTTTCGTACAACTTTATGGATATATGTGTAGAAATCTATAATTTGATGCTCTAGTATATAAAGATGAATAGATTTTGAATATTTCCATAGATTTTCCACAAAATAGTATCTTCATAGATATAAAAGTACTTCGTAGATTTTTAGCAGTTCCAGAATTTTAATATTTCAGTACCATTTATGTAGTTACAAGTATTTTTAGCGTTTTTCGTATTCTTTTAATATTTGGAGAATTTAAAAGATTTTCTCGTACCATTCTTAAAGATTCATGTGTATAAATCTAGAATTTAATGCTCTAGAATTCAAAATATAATAGTATTTGCAGAATTTCATAGATTTTTCACAAAACAGTATTTTTACAGGTACTAAGTATTTCATAGATTTCTAGTACTTTCAGTATTATACATAATTTCTACTGTTTTCAGTATTTTTCGCATTTTCTCAAAACTTGTACCACTTTAATGATTTTTTCGTACTATTTTGAAATTGATGGTCTAAAATTTTAAGGTTGAATTTATTTTCAATACTTTCATGCATTTTTCACACAACAGTATTTTTATGCAGATTAAGTATTTTATAGGTATCTAGTAGTTTTAGCATTATTTATATCTATGTAAACTCCATTTATATTATTTCTACTGCTTTTAGTATTTTTCGCATTTTTTTAGTATTCAACCGCTATTAAGGATTTATCTGTTGAAATTTAGAAAAGTCTGCTCTAAAATAAAAAAACTGATAGTTTTTGAAGAATTTTATCAATCGTTCACAAAATAGCATTTTTATAAAATTTACGTATTTCATCAATTTCTAGTAGTTTGAGTATTTTTTATATCTTAGTATCATTTATATAATTCCTACTTGTTTTTAGTATTTTTCGCATTTTTCCAGTATTGATACAATTCAGAAGATTTTCTCGTAGCATTTTCATTGATTCATGTGTAGCAATATGAAATTTCATGCTCTAAAACTCAAAGTTGATCAGACTTATAAGATTTTCATAGATTTTTCAAAAAATGGTATTTTCATAGATATTAAGTATGTCATTGATTTCTAGTATTAGTTAAATTTTTTTTTATCTCTAAGTATTATTTACATAGTTTCTATTTTTAGTATTTTTCGCAATTTCTGAGCATTTATATCATTCGAATTTTGAGCAAAAGATTTTCTTCTGCCATTTTTAAGGATTCCTGTGTAAAAATTTAGAATATATTGCTCTAGAATTTTAATTTCAATAGTTTTGGAAAAATTGCATAGATCTTTCACAGAACAGTATTTTTACACTTTACATATATCAAGTATTCCATAGATTTCTATTAGTTTCGGTATTTTTTATATCTTTTTATCTTTCATAGGATTTTTAGATTTTTAGTATAAAATTTACGTATATTTTTAGAATTATATATATTATATACAATTCGAAATATTTTCTTGTACAATTTTTTAGGATTCGGTTCATCTGTAGAAATCTAGAATCAAAATAAAATAGATTTTCAAGGTTTTCATAGATTTTTCACAAAACATCTTTACATATATGTCAAATAGTTTATTGATTTTTAGTAGTTGTAGCATTCTAAGTTTTTTCATCATTTATGTTATTTAAAGGATTTTCTTGTATTTTGTCGGATTTCTATGCATATACAGATTTCTATTTTCAGATACTCTGAAATTTTAAGTGTAATTAATTCTTGATATTGTAAAGCTTATTAGTATTTTCAGTTTTTTTCAAACTTTAAGATTATATGAAAATGTTGCACGATTCTCTAGCATTTTCACGGGTTTTTTGAGTATTATTTAAAATTTTTGAGTATTATGCAGTATTTTCGAAGATTTCTAGTATTTTTATAAATTTTTCATTAGATTTCAAAAATTTCATGCTTTTTATTCTTTTTTCTTCCATCCTTCATATGCCCCTTACAGCCTAATAAATTTAGAAAATTCTTTATATTTTCGAAGATTTTGAGTATCTTCAGCTTTATTCGTACTTTTTTGCTTACATAAAATTTTAAGTATTCTCTAGTATTTTCATAGGTTTTTAGTATTTTTATAGATTTTTTATCAGATTCCTAGAATTTGATACTTTTTCTACTTTTTTCTTTCAATCTTCATATAACCACCCCTTTACAAACTAATATACATATATTATTTTTCAAGAATAATCAAAAACATGTAACACAATAGAAATACAAACAATCATAAAATCAATTAATTTTTCTTCAAAACATTTTCTTCATTAAAAAGCTTTTGAACAATAACTTTCTGCATAAAAAAACACTAATAAAATTTATTCATTTATACGACGCTTTAGCAAATATCGCACCAAAATATAACGATTTGAAAAATTCTCAACGCATGATAAACTTTTTCTCGAATGACACTCAGTCCTTCAAATAAATAATGAAAAACAGAAATTTTCTTATAAACTGTACATTGGGTTACTTTATGATACAGGGGAGAGAAAATGTGTTTTTGTAGCTCAGTTAAGGGAATATTTATCAAAAGCTGGAAGCGTCATCAAAGTCGCTTATAAACGGCTTTTATGAATAGTAAAAAATATTTCGGGTTTCGTGTCAGCAGCAAGATTTAATGTGGATCATTCGTATTTATGTGCCGAGTGGGAGTTTGGATGTTCATTCGTGTTGTTTTGTTTCAAGTTCTTACGTTTGACGAATGTTCCAGAAAATCGGAGAAAATAAAAATTATTTTGACTTTGGTGATCCGGGGAATTTCAGAAAAGAGTTATTCAAGTATGAATAAATTTTCTTGTTCAACATGTATCTGAATGCGTGATTGAATTTTTTCTTATTATTTTAAATTTATCAATAATTTGCTTTTTTTAAGAAAAAGACAATACTGGTGACATTTTTATTTTGGGTCAAATTTTTTGCATTTTTAAAAGTAAATTTGCAATTTTTCTTAGTCAAAATTTCCGATCCATCAATCTTCGTATTCAGATACGAATTCGAATAAAGTTATCCAAATGATGATCAGGTTACACCGAAATAATCGTTTTTTTTCTGCAGAATGCGATGCAACCGGTTTTCCTGAGTCACGCTGAATAAATTCCAAGCGCATTTACGGATCCTTTAAAAAATTGGTTGACAGGGTATAAAAATATCCAGAACTACCCAAAACAACTCGAGAAAAAAAAAGAAATAGAAAACATTATTCACCACTTTTTGAAATTTTTATTCAAGATTAGACTTTTTTAACAAAAAAAAAGTAAAAAGTTGCAGAAAGTTCAATAAATCATTTTAAAATAATCTTGTGATAAAATTCAAGATTGCTATATAATATAAAAATAATTCATGTTTTTCGTGAAAAAATCTAGTCATTTTGATTATCATAGTATCGACAAAAAGTGATCAGATTTTTTCATCAAGTATAATTTTTTGTCGAGTTCGCGAAATGATCGATCGAACAAGATTTGTCCATCATTTTCTCTGCTACGATATGAACTTGATTTTTCATCTCTTTTTGGCTCAGGTCGTGGGAGTTTTTATGTCGAGTAAAATTTCGAAGTCAATGCTTAAATGGCTAACATAATGGCCTAGGTACATAAATTTCGCATTATCAAAGATTTTATTCGCTGGCTCGATTGCCTTATAAGTTTCTCGCTAAACGCCAACACATGCGTTTTAACGGTGGAAAATTGTCAATGAACGACGAAAATTAATAATTTTTTATTTTTCTTCATAAACATAGCACAGTCAGTTTGTAAAATAATGAAATTTGTGAAAACTTTCTCTTCGTGAAAGAAAAGTAATCAATAAATGAAGAAAATTGTGTAAATTAAGACAGCATGTTTTTTCCTGAGTAATATTTATTTTCTTTCTAAAGAATGGGAAAAATTATTGATTTCTATTTAAAAATTTATTAGTTTACAAGTAAATGAACTGTTATCCTGGTTTTTCTTTTTCCCGGCGTTAAGTCTAAAAATAAATCCGGGGAAAATGAGGCACCAAAAGGAGTCGGATCATTTTTTCCTGTCGCTTCGACGTAATCTTACATAATGTGCTAGTGACCTCCAGTTTTCTATCAAATCCGAAATAACGCAAAATTCTTTCTATTTTATTAATAACTCATTGAGAACTGAAACAAAGTGATTTCGTCGAGATCGGTTTTGGTTCAATTTTCGACGTTGGTATAGTTATGATTTTTTATTTACACATCATTTTTTTCGGTATGATACCAGGGAAAGAAATGGAAAATAAATGAACAATTGAATAATTATATGAATAAATAATATTAATAGGTCGAGTATGAATAAATTAATCAGAGAAATACGTACAAAATGAGTGTATATGTATATTAATAAATAAATGTGTTTGTTTGCAAATTTTTGCATAACTCTCTTGATTTTTGAAAAATTTTGTAATATAACCATTATCATATTTTTGTCTTCCGATTTCATCAATGAAAATTTGTTTGCCATCATTTCAATTTCATACTTAATTTATCTTACATTTCCATCAGTTTAGAAAACAACCTTTTACGAAGGTAAAATTTTTCGTTCCAAAGTCATTTCCTTTACGAAAATTTCATCGACGCTATTGCTCAAAGTTAAATGATAACATAAACATGACACCTAATTATTAATTTACTTCACATACTTTATATTATTGTTCCTTTCATCATTCTATTTTTCATTTTGCTGCAGTTCACCATAAAACCAGATAATAACAAAATAATATGAATCAGAAAAATTGTTGCAACCCAGTGAATAACCAAGAAAAATAAAAATCTAATAAAATACTGAAAATTTACAAGGCTTTGAAACTTTAGATCATCAAATTTCAGAAATCCATAAAAAATCTATATAAAAGTATTCAAAATCTTTCGATTCTTACAAAATCTAAAAGAAAAATGAAAATAATTGAATTCCATGAAAAAACTGTTTTCTGAAAAATCTCGACAAATGCCTCTTCGATCTATAAATTATGGGATTCTAAAGCATCAAATACTAAATAATAATAATAATAATACTATAAATATATAAAAATGTTAGAAAACGTGACAAAATCTTTTAAATATTTCAAAAAGACGAACAAAGAATAAAGATACAAAACATGACAAATCCATATGAATGTAATTTTATCATTATTTCTTGAAATTACTGATAATACATTGAAATTCGCATTCTAAAGCATCGAGTTATTTATATCTCTGTAGCAATCTACAAAAAAATAAGTAATCTATTAAAATACTTAGAAATCCTCCAGGGTTTCGTATATTATATGTATAATACTAAAAAAATGTAAAAAATAAGTTCACTAGTTCACTAGCTTACTTGTTTACTAGTTTACTAATTCGATAGTTTACTAGTTTAATAGTTAACTAGCTTACTAATTTAATTGTAAACGAGTTTACTAGTTCACTAGCTTACTAGTTTACTAACTAACTAGTTTTTTTATTTAATTAGCTTACTAGTTGACTAGCGAACTAGTTTTTTATTTCACTAGCTTACCAGTTCGCTAGCAAACTAGTTTTTTATTTAATTAGCTTACTAGTTTACTAGCTTACTAGTAGACAAGTTTGCTATTACACATTTCACAAGTTTACTAGTTTACTAATTAACTAATTTACTTGGTAACGAGTTTGCTTGTTTACTATTTTACTATTTTACAATTTCGGTAGTTTACTAATTTACCAGGTTACTTCTTTACTAGTTTAATAGTTAACTAGCTTCCTAGTTTACTAACTTACTAGTTTACTAGAAATCATTTACTTTCAATAAATAAAAATTGTGTAGGTATACTTTTTTTAGAAATTTGTAAAACTTTCTGTCCTGGAGTATATTTATTAATATAACACAAAAATTATATACCTACAATACTAGAAATTATTCTGGAAATTCATATAGAAAACAATAAAAATAGATCCTATTCAGTTTATACAATTCATACAATGAAGCATACTTTCAATTGTAGAAATAAAAAAAAAAATGATAAAAATTATTAAAAATCTTTATAAAAGAAACTGTCGTCTGAAAAATCAATTTAAATTTTCAAAATCGTTGAAAGTTTCAAAACTACAGCAATTTCTAAACATCCATTGAGCAATCCATAAAAATATTAGAAGTATATAAAAATAACAGAAAATATTACAAAATTTAATGAACAATATACCACACGAAAATAATATATATTTAAAATGTACCTTTTATCTGCTTGTTAAAAATTTGCTAAAAATCAATTCAGGTATATAAATTTTTCAGAAGTTTGATTCCTAGAGCATCGAATTTCAGAGAACTCTATAGGAACCCATACAACAACCCTCAAAGTGGTAGAAATACAAAAAGTATTAGTAAAAAAAATTGAAACCTCAGTTACTAACTGAAAATTACAAAAACCATATTCCATTATTTACAACCATGAAAAATGTACAACTCTGGATTCCAAAAGGTGTATAAATTTTGATTTCCGAAACGTGAAATATTTTAAAATCGCTCTCTTCTAACATATTGTCAAAGATTGAAAATGATGAGATCCCGAAAGAAAAATATTTTTCAGAAAAACCCCTCCCAAAATTTTTCCTGCCTACACCCCTGCACTTTTCCATTTATCATTTTTTATATTGACACACTAAAATAAATATTGCGAAAATATATTCAGTTACGAGAAAAAACTTTCCATACGAATTTTATCTTCCCCTATTTTATGAGAAATATCTGCCACTTGATTTGAATGACAAACATATTCCTTCGTACGTCAGCAGACAAATTTCAACTTTTTTATTATTTTTTAGATTATTTCAAATATCCTGAAAATTTATGATTATTGTCATTCATTTTGAAAACTGGAAGCTCAAAAGTCATGATTTAATATTCAAAAATCTCGTTTTTTAAGTAATAATTAAAAACCATTCAATATTAGGGATATTTAATTATTTTCACAAATTTCCCAAAATGTTTAGTTTTATATTAAGTATTATTTTGCATTCAAATACTTTTGCAAAAACAAATTATGAAATTTCATTCCCTGAAATTCACTTCTGCCCTGCTGAGAAAACAGGGCCATTTGTATAGGAGCTCATTTATCTTTCATTCTTCAAAATTACGTCACATTCACCATATTGTGGATGAAAATGATAAAAACTTGTGCTTTCAAGACCTATTCGTTTCTCAGGATTCGAAGTATGGAAAACATGGTTAATTAATTATCAAGATTCTGAAGAAAGTGTATTAATTAGACAAAATTTGAGCTTGAATAATATTTCACAAATGTTAGTAAAAAATACAATTTTTTAGTTTTCCAACCATGATAATTTCAATCTTTATAACACCCTAGAACTCAACATTTCTTATGAAAATCTCGAAAATTTTATAGAACTAACATTTCGCTAATCATTTAACTTCTTAAAAAATTATAATAAATCATTTAATTTTGTCTAAGATGATGGTAATTGTTTTGTATTAAAATTTTAACTGATTTCGAAAATCAAAAAACTCACCAAGCATCCGAATGACGTTTCTTTGGGCTTTGGTTTTGCTCCTTCCACTTTCATCGTGACCGAAATTTCCCGAGCTTTTTGAGTGGCCCTTGGTTGACGCCAATTGCCTTGATCTTCGTAACTTGACTCCGATCAAAATATACCTATGAAACATATTGTAAAAAAATAAAATAAGAATCTTTTACAATATAGAACTGTGTGAAGTTCTAAAGTCAAATTTTTATGTTGTAAATTATCTATTTTTGAAAAAGAAGTTTTCCTTGAGTCAGAATCATGAGCTTGAAAATGACTGCTCTTACGACCTCCAAAAAATTTGAAAACTGTTGTAAGTTTTTGCTATGACTAAAAAATGTGTTCATCAATTTTTTTATTTTGTAAAAAATTCGGAGATTTCATCATTCTACCATTATATCTTTTGACTAATTTTTGAAATCAAGATTGTTTTTGATATTTTTTCATAACATTTGTGCATTCAGAAAGTTTCTTCGACATGTAAAGAATATTTGAATGCAAGGAGTTCAGTCTAAAAAGGCAAGAAATGACAATGATGTAATATGTATATTTACAAGACTGTGATGACGGTCATTGGAATGACGAAGAAAATTAATGTGGATAATTGAAAGGCTTGTTCGAACAGCATTTTCTTGATGGAACAAGCGACTCTATCGTCCATGATTGTCCCGTTGTTTCCCTCTTGGTAAACGAGTCCGAATTGCATGGCTTGTGGGGCGGCTAGGCACAACGCCAGGACCCATATTGCCACCACGTACTTCACAGCCCTCGAGAGTTTTGACATCGTGTGCGAGATAAACGGGTGACAAATGGCCACATACCTGGACATGTGGATAATCAGTGCGTGAAATTTATGTCGTCTCTCTCAATTTCGCACAATTTGTTCTCCAAGATTTCGGGAGAAAAATTTTTCCCATATTACTTCTACTGTTATGTTACTATTTATTGCCATTTTTTACAATTTCGTTACTATCATCGACTCTTAAAAGGGGAGGAACAGGTTTTCTTTGAAGAATTGTTCAACGTAAATTTGAAATCAGGTTTCAGGATAACTTGATTTTTTTATTAGTTTTTTTATTAGGATAGTTTTTGGAAATTTTTACAAATTGAACTTGACATTTGCGAATGTGTATACGTTTCAAGAATGTTGAGGAATTTCGATATTGAGGGATTTTGCAGAAAATTTGTAGCAGGTTTCCGAAATTTAGGGGAGATTTAATGAAATTTTTGGATAACCTAGGGATACCCTGGTGATTTTATACCTTATAAAAACCTTATAAGAAACTGAAATTTCTTATAAGAATGTATGTGATAAAATTTTCTGAAAAAAAACCTTATAAAATTTTTTTCGACCTATTCTCTAGAAGAAATTTAAGTTTCTTATAAGGTTTTTTTAAAGTCACCTTATAAAAAATTGAATTCTTGTAAGGTTTTTATAAGGTGTACCTTATAAGAAATTGAATTCTTATAAAAAATTACTTTTTCTTATAAGGTTTTTATAAGGTTCAAAATCACTATGAATAGAGATTTTTGGCAAGTTTCTTGATGCTTTTCGGAATATTTGGGAATATTTTTAAGTGTACGCAATTTCAAACCTTTTTTACGACTACTGATAAATTTTTTCGTTTTTGAAGAAATTCAGGAGTTCAGGAAATAACGGACATTTTTTTGGTACTTTTTCAGTTATGGGTCATTATTTTTAAAATCAATTTGGTCGTCACTGACCAAATCACCGATTTTTCTCAAATTTTTAAAACAGTCACATAAACTAGTTTTCAAACATACGTATTTTTCAGTTTGAGCTGAAAATTGGTTTTTTTCGAGGAATTGAGGTTTTAGATTAGGCTGTCAAATTCAGGTAACCTCATTTTTGTTGAAAACTTTTTTTAAATCCTTATTTCTCATCAGAAAATCTATGAATTTCAATAATTTTCGTATGAAAACGTTCGAAATTGTATGAAATTTATGAATAATTATTCATAAATAATAATAATAATAATAATAATAATAATAATAACAATAAAGTTGAGACCAGAAGAATTCTCAAAACTTGACAAGTTTTGTATAAATTTTACTTTATTTATGGGTTTCAATAATTTTTTTTATGTATTTTCTACTTGAAACTTTGAAGACTGTTTGAATTATTTTATTAATTTTTTCCATTTTAGAACATTTCAGAAGTTCAATCACTTTACAAAGCCATCTTTTATTATTTCTACAATCAAAGCTATTTTCAACTTTTAAATAATTTTCGTAAATCCCACAAGTTTTTTCGAAATATTAATACTTTTTGTGTTTTAAAGAATTTTTTTGAGGAATCTAGAGAAACACAGATAACGCAGAGAAATTTCGAAAAAAAGCTTAGGACTACAATACTTTTTCCAAACTTGAAAATTTTCGTAAAAGTTTGAGTTAATTTTTTAGTTGCATAATATTCTTATGAATCTTTAACAAATTGTTCCAAACGTCTAACTGTATCCATAATTTCATGAAAATTCCTTCAATTTTTAAAATCTACTAATATGTGCCGCTTACAAAAAATTGGTGGAACTTCAATCAATAACAATAATTTCTTATACTATGTATTTGATGCATTTCATACGACTGAATTTGAATAATTTCGACTACATTTTGTATGTATTTCAAGGGTTGAGTTTAGATTAAGTTTTTTTTTTTTGAAAAATGATATTTGTTTATTTGTCACAAAGAAAATTATGACTACATTCCAGACGTGTTTTCAGAAAAAAATGATAGACACAATCAGAGACAAATAGCTCGTTCCCACTCGTTATTCAATCTGTTGGTCTATAAAAAAGTATATGTCTCCTAAAATGAACGAAAAGAGAATATAGTACATACAATAAAAAGTGATACGTCTAAGATTGACATTTCATTTACCACTCATAAAAGAAAATAGACTATACTTATTTATGGGATCATATAAAAGATATTACTATTCACATGTTTTCCGATTTTCCCAGCAGCCTAATTCTTTAGAAATGTTCTATGTATGATTGATGATTCATGACCAAATTATTTTATCAAGATAATGATTATATGATAAAAATTTATTATTTGCATATTTTTAAATTAGTACTTTTAAATGTTGACTGGATGTAGACTAGAAATTTACCCTAATGAACTCGGAGATTATAGATAAATATTATGAAAAAAGAGAAACAATCTGAATATAGAAAAAAGTGAAAAGATAAGTGTGAATAAACCAAACATATGAGTAATAAAATTATTGATTGATTAACTTTGATTGAATTAATTTAATTAATTTTCATGTAAAAGAATATGCAATTGTTTGTCATATTTTTGTTATTTGATTCCTAATGAAGTTTCTGAAAAGTGCTTTACAGGCCCGTGCGGTCGAGGGTGGGGGGGGGGGGGGGTTAAGGTTAGAACCCCAAAACGAGGTCTTTCAGGATTGTTCAGTATTCCTGAAACTATTCGTATTTTTCAAGATCCATAAAATGTAACACGATTTTCTAGTATTTTTATATATTTCTCGCATTTTCATTTAAATTTTTATAGATTCCGAGAATTTTGAACTGTGAAATTTGGAGTTTAATAAACTCACGCGTTTATAGGATTTTTCAGAAAACAGTGTCCGAATATATATTTATTTCTTCTAGAATTTTTCGTATTTCCTCAGTTTTTTAGAGATTTGAAGGATGGTTCAGTATTTCTGAAACTATTCGTATTTTTTAGGATGCATAAAATGTTGCGAGATTTTCTAGTATTTTTATATACTTTAAGCATTTTGATATAAATTTTTATACATGGATTTCTAGAATTTCGAGCTCTAAAATGTCAAGTTCAATAAATTTTTCATGTTCCAAAAGAATTTTTCAGAAAACAGGTGTCTCAATAGATTTATATTTCTTTCAGTATCCTTTGTATTTCATCAATTTTCCTACGATTTGAAGGATTGTTCAGTTTTCTTGTATATTTCTGTATAAATTTCTGGAATTCGATGCTCTAGTTAGGAAAGTTGAATAGATTTTTAATATTTTTCTATACATGTATTCTTTTTTTGTATTTCCTAGTATTAATAGAATGTTGGAAAATTTTGAGGTTTTTTCAAAGATCTCAAGAAATAGATTTCTTAGAATTGAAATTTTAAAATATTAGCAGTATTTTGATCGATTCTGCAGAAAAAAGTTCCTTCATAGATTGAGAGTGTGTTAAATAGTTTTTGAATTTCTAACAGATTTTGAAAATTCGAAAATTTTTCTAGTATTTTTATGGTTTTCTATAGACATATATTATGATAATTGAATGCTCGGAAAATCAGAGTTTCTAGATTTCTGGAATTACAGAAATTTTCGAAGAATGTAATAGCTTTCTTAAATAAAGTAAATAATATCTAGTATTTTTTGTATTTCATTTTTTGTCTGTATTCATAAAATTACGTACGGTTTTCCAGCATTATCTATAGATTTTAGGGATCCTGCTATAGATTTTAAGAACTAAGGTTTCCAGTATTTTCATGTACACATTTATATGCAGATTTCTGAAATGTGTTGCTAGAATTGTAAAAATTTGTAATAAAAGTGAAAAAGCATAGCCTTTGTCGATATCCGTACATAATTCACTAATGTATGACTCTGTTTCATGTAAAATTATAAAATTATACAATTTTCATCTGAAAATAAGGAAGTTGAAAAATTACCTATATCTAAATTTCAAAAAATTTCTTAAAAAGTTACAAATCTTTCTAAAAACTTGATGAGACAGATGTGAAATGAAATCAACTTTCGTTACTCGTTAAAAAAAAGGAACTCGGTCTTGTTACCGTTACTTTTTTAATAATGTGATGCGTTACGTTATCATTACACTAAAAAATGTAACGTTTCTGGATATTAGAATTTCAGTTGACTTATTGTATTGCATTGCAGTTACTGCAAGCCTCATAAAAAAAGTTTGAAAAGGGCCATAACTCCACCATTTGTTGATATTTTTTTATCAAATAATGTTCGTATATTAAAGTTGACAATATTCTATCACAATAATAGAACTTCCATCTAATAAAAGTATGTGCTATATACATTGAAAAATAATCCAAACCGTACTTAAAAAAGGTGTTCAACCCCTTAAATCATGAAATATGTGTATAGTGTAGTAATAAAAAGTGTTTCTTTTTTTATTTATTATGCATTGTTATACATATAAATGAGAAAAAGAAATTATAAACGTGTTTTTCGCAATTGTGTATCTGTAATTATAGAGTTGCTTGTGTTAAATTTGTTGAAAACATAACAAAAATTTGATATATAAAGTAGAAGTTGTTGAAAACAAATATGTCGTTTTTATATTGCCTTATATATTTGATTATTAATTGATTAATGAATTAATTCATTTATTAAATCTACATTTATTATCTTCATCACTATGAATGGACCATGTACTGTCAAACCAAATCAATTTCAACTGTATGCTATTCTACTCATATAGAAATTAAAAAAACAAACAAACGAATTCCTCTCTTTGCTTCAAATAATTGTTCAAATAATTGAATGATAAATATACAACAACCACGTCAATTTTCTGTTTTTTTTTTGCCTGGCGCCAAGGCTTTTCATATTGAAAATAAATGCAACTCATCAGCTTTTTTCATGAATTCCGAATTATCCGATGAACCGGGCGTTTATATTTATAACACTAATTCGGGCTCGAGAAAACATGACCTGGAATAATTAATCTCCAGGATCGCCCGAAGATATCAAGTTTACTCGATGTCCCAAAGCACTTTCATTGATACTTTTTGCAGTCGTCGAAACTACCCCGTATACTATTGCCGTACGCAATAAACTGATCCACCATCGAACAAAACTTGGATTCTTTTTCGCATGTGCTAGGAGATACATACAGTTTTTCTCCGTGGTTTTGATGGTACTTTATCTACACGACATCAAGGGCAACAGCGGAACTTTATAAAGTTCGATAGAAAAAATTTCGAGTTTGGCGTCTCGGGTGAACTTTTTTCTGCCGAAACTGAAAATATCCTGCTGGAAAAGCAAATATTGCAAAAACGATTTATGTTCGTGCTGATGGAATTTGCCTAGATTTATTCCACGAAGAAACCGATAAAACGTCCCCTCGAATTAGACACGCTTGAACACTTAGACATGTAATTTCGTATCACATATGTATGAATTTCTGGAGAAATTTTAATAGATTTTAAAACTCCAATTTTAGGCTATCTATTGAGACATCGTGTTTTTTTTTCTTGGATTGAATTTTTATTGGTGGGGTCGTTGTAAGTTTATTCAAGTGATTAGCAGTAAATTTGATTTTGTAACAAAGTTTTTTATCATCGCCAGCGGCTTATTATTTTGTGATATTTATGCCTGTTTTTGTCGTTTTTGCTGTATTTTTGAAACGAAGTGGTTTTTCAAATTTAGAGAAATTAAAAGTAAAGAAATACAGACATTTTTATTTTCTTCAGTTGATTTGTTAGTAAGTTCAAGTTAGAAGAAGACGATTGAGTACCATTTTCCACAAAAGACATTTTTTCTAAAGCCAAGTTTAATAAAGATCATTTTCTGAGGAATTTTTCCTTACTATCCTTAATTTTTGGAATATAGTTGACCTGAACTCAAATATTTTTCAGAAAAATGGCAGTCAAACATTCTTTTGTTGCAGAAAAATTTTTCTTCAGTTTTTGTTGTGATAGCGAAAAAACTGAAACAGTAAGTCCGAGTGGTGTTTTTTCAACTACTTTTGAGGGAACTGTTTGTTTTTGGTAAAAATTGCGAGGTGACTGAAAATGTAACTATGAATGTAATTATCCTAGATATTGATGATAATACTTTAAATTTGTTGAAATTTGAATTCTTGTGCATCGAATTGCAGTAACCTACATAGTATTATTGTAAGAAGTATAAGAGATCTATAGCCAAAAACTATATTAATATAATTTTTTCAAAAATTTTTAAAACTTTGCATTTTAAAGCATAAAGTTCTATGAATTCTAGAAAGAATTTATAAAAATGATTGAAAATTCTTCAACTTATGTAAATTCTTGAAAAAGAAATCAAAATAAGTATTGAAGATCTGTATCGAATATACTGTGTTTTTTGAAAAATTTTGAATCTCAAAATCATTGATATATTAAATGCTATAATATCAAATTCCAGAACAACTAAGTATTTGAATTCTATGCATACGTAATTTTCCCCCAAAATCTAGAAAAATACAGAAATCTATTAAAATTTGAATTCTAGAGCATTCAATTCTCGAAATCTACATAGCAATCTCCAAAAATACTAGAAATTCTTATTCAAAACCAATGTTAGATATAATTTATTCGAAAATTTTTAAAGCTTTGAACACTAGAGCATGTTATCCAAGAAATCTATAATAGAATTCTTAAAAATACCAGAAGATTCTATTATAAAATTTTTTTAAAAATATCGATAAATCTGTATCGAAAATTCTGTTTTCAGAAAAATCAAAAACAATACTCGAAATCATTGAAATTTTCCAATGCTATAGCATCGAATTCCAGAAGTACTATTAACTATTAAGAATCTTTGTTAATTAAATTTTCCCAGATTTTAATAAAAATACTAAAAATATATTGAAATTTTAATTGTTGAGAATCAAATTCTCGAAATTTATATAGGGATCTACAAAATTACTGGAAATTAATATTCAAAAATGATGTAAATATTTTTTTTAACTTATAAAACTTTGAATAGTAAGGCATAAAATTCTAAAAATGTATACAGGAATTCAAAAAAAGCCTACTCAGAAATTCTTCAAATTATATGAAATCTTTAAAAAATACCTAAAAGCAAACAGAAATTATTCGAGATCTGTATCAAAAAAACCTTTTTTTTTTGAAAGATTAATTTGGATACCCAAAATCATTTATATTTCAAATCCTATTGCATCAAACTCCAGAAAAACTCAATTTTTGAAATCTATGCAGACGTAATTTTCCTAGATATCTATGAAAATACAGAAAAATTGTTGAAATTTGAATTCAAGAGCATTGAACTCTCGAAATTTACATGTCTACATGTCTACATGTGCAAAATGTAATTTACTCGAACATTTATAAAACTTGGAGTACCAGAGCATTAAATCCTTGAAATCTATAAAAGAATCCATAAAAATACTAGAAAATTATATTGCATAAATTGTTTAAAAATATCGATGAATCTCTATCAAAATTATTGTTTTCTGAAAAATCAAGTAGAATATCAAAAATTATTGAAATTCTCAATGCTATAACACCAAATTCCAGAAATACTGAGTACTAAAGATCTATGTAAATTAAATTCTTCGAAATTTCTGTAAAAATACCAAAAATATATTGAAATATTAATTGTGCATCGAATTCTCAAAGTCTATATAGCTATCAACAAAAATACAAGAAATTTATAATAAAAAACGATGTAGATATAATTTTTTCAAAAATTTCTGAAACTTTGAATCCTAAGGCATAGAACTTTAGAAATCCATACAGGAATCCAAAAAAGTACTAGACAAATTTTCAAACTATGTGAAATCTTTGAAAAATACCAAAAAGCAAACATAAATTATCGGTCATCTGTATCAAAAACATTCTTCTCCAAAAAACCGACTTTGAGACTCAATGAAATTTTAAATGCTACAGCGTTAAATTCAAAGAAACCTAAAACTCAAAATCAATGCAGACGTAATTTTCCCAGATATCTATAAAAATACTGAAAATCTCTCGAAATCTGAATCCAGAGCATCAAATTTCAGAAACCTTTACTGCAACAATCTACAAAACCACCACAAATTCGTAAACAATCAATAACAACCTATACACCGTTTTTTCCCCAAAAATAAAACCCCAAGATCCGAGAAAAACTCTGTTTCCCTGAAACCAACGTCTCCACCTCAGCCACAAAACATTCGGCGATTCCCGCGAACTCCGTTAAAAATACAAAGCCCCAAAAATAATCGCCGCTGATTTATCTCTTCGCGACAAAGACGCGAAACTGACCTTTCTACCGTAAAAGCCGTGATAGTGAGCACGGAAGCGTTCGCCGAAGTTTCCGAGGCGAAGCTCTGCACCACGCAGCACATTTCCCCGAGGACATGGGGGTAATGCGATGACCACATGAACCACATCTCCGGGGGCATTGTGGACACCAGCAGCAGAAGGTCCGAAACTGCCAAACTGCAGAGATAATAATTGGTCGCAGTGTGCATCGACTTTTTCCTGGCGATGACGATGCACGTGGAAACGTTGCCCAAAATCCCGGTCACGAAGATGACTCCGTAAATGACGGTGATGGGCAAAATGACGTACAACGAGTCCCGAATCACCGGCTTCGGAAAGCTCTCGTTCAGGGCCTCCGAAGCCCGAGTAAAATTTTCCGGGTGGACCATGATTTTCCGTTAATCCCGGAAAAGCGCGTTCGTTGCGCGCACTTTTGAATGCGGCGCCGTCATTGTCCCGATGTGGGGGGGAATGGGGAAAATTTTTTTGGAAATGCCGCGGAAAAGCACCGTCCCGAGGCGTACGAAGTCCTCGGAGCGAGTGTCGCATCCTCGGCACCGCGTCTTTCGGCTTCTCCCACCTTCGGGGTATCGCATGTGGGAATTTACTTCGGGGTCCTCGAGAGGCAGAAAGCGTGGTGAGGTTGAGGAAATCATGGGGGAGGCATGTTATGGGATGTCGGACGGTTCGAGAATTGTTCTACTGAATATTGGAGCATTCGTACACCCCCAAAAATTTCTCTATGAAATTGAAGGGGTTATATACCTTTTTGGGCGGACGAATTGAGGATGGTTAGGAGTATCTTTTACAGTAGGTGGCAATAATTTTATGACACCATAGTTATTGTTTTTTGATAGTGTGTTGTCCGATTGAAGAAACAAGTATTTGTTCATAAAAAAATATCAACAATTGGCGGAGTTATGGCCTTTTTCCCGAAATAACTTTTTTTTTAAAGAGGACACGATGCAAGTCGAATAAGTCAATTTAAATCAGAAAATCCGAAAAATTTCATTAGTCTAGAAATATATCTAGTGCTTCAACGATCGCTTTTTTATAGAAAAGTTTGTATTTTGCAGGTAAGAATTTTGTAAGAAAATTTTCAGAGCTAAAAAAATCAAAATCTCGAGGAAAACGTTGTTGCATACAGAAAAAACGTAATATTAATTTTTTCAATCGTTCAAGAACTAGATACATTTCTAGACTAATGAAATTTTTTGGATTTTATAATTTAACTTGACCTATTTGACTTGCGTCGTGGTCACCGCAAGCCTCTTGAAAAAAAAGATGTTTCGGGGAAAGGGCCATAACTCCGCCAATTGTTAATATTTTTTTATGAATAAATACTTGTTTTTTCAAGTGGACAATACACTATTAAAAAATAATAACTGTGGTGTCATAAAATTATTGCTGCCTACTGTAAAAGATACTTCAAACCATCCTCAATTCGTCCGTACAAAAAGGTTTATAACCCCTTAAATTTCCTATACAAATCGTTAGACATTGGGAAAATTTTTTCTTTCGATGAAAATTGTTAGAAAATATGTATATTGTGAATAACCTTCGAGAGCACAATACTTTTAAGAAAATTTGGCATTAGGGATGATTTTCTTCAGGAAAAACAAATTTAGAAAAGTGGTCGGTTACTATTTTTCATCCTTAGACTTTTTTTCTAGTATTGAATTTTCGATTAAAAAAAAAAAAATCGAATAATCTAAAAAATTGCTGGAGAAATTTTTATTAGTTCAAGAAATAATAGTCGAATTATATACTAATGATTAAGAAAATTTTTCACAATTGATACGATACAGTAAAATACCAAAAAAATTAAACTGGTTTTATTCGTTTATGTGCATTATTGAAAGCCATGTCGGTGTGTTAAATTTTCTATACAAATCGCAAGACATTGAAAAAATTTGTTTTCATGATGAAATTTTTAAGAAAATGTGTAGATTGTGAAAAATTTGTAAAACATAATATTTTCCAAAAAATTTGGCATTGTGGACGATTTTCTTTGGAGAAAATAAATTTATAAAAGTGGTTCTCTACTATTTTCTCCCTTTAGACTTTTTTTCTTACTCTTAAATTCTCAATCAAAAAAAAGTAGAGGCCAAACACCTAATTTCAAATGTTATACATTATATTTCATAGAAAAACTTAATAAAGCTTGAGATTCATTTAATATTGAGGAAAATAATGAAATTCATTTACCCAATACGAAAACAATGAATTTAATATAATTTCCTTTCAAATTCTATTCATATACGTGTCCATGAAATTTCAAACACGATTATTTCAAAAGAGAGTCCATGACAGATGTTTGCAATTGCAAAATTTTGTTGACAGTGCCTTTTGGAAAAAACGTGCCATTCAACTTCTGAAAAAGTGTATGATTTATTAATATTTTTTAATTCTAGTTGAAAATTTTTGAAAAAATTAGATTCACTTTAACTGGAAATCTGAGAAAATAAAAAAGAGACAAATTCATGAATTTTTCTAAAATCATCGTGATAGTAATTGGTCATTCGATTTTTATTTTGGGATTGATATTCATCGATATCATTTGTATAATTTTTTTATACAATAAATATTCACAAGTATTTATTTATTGCTTTTTGTATTTCTTCGTGTTTATGAAATGTTGTAGAATTTTTTAGTCTTTTTAAAGAAATCTCTTTGAAATTCTAGAATGCGACTACCTGGAATTTAAAATTTGAAATTTCCGGAGAATTTCGATCGATTTTTAAAACAAACAGAATATTCAAAGATTTTTAGTACTTTAGTTATTATTATAATTTTTTAAAGATTCCTACGATTCGAAGAATTTTCACGAATTTTCGTACAATTTGATACATACATATATCTATAATTTAATGCTCGAGAATTCAAAGTTTTATTGTTTTCTGGAATTTGAGTAATTTTCGAAGGATCAAGTAGTATTTATAAGAAACTTATGTAAATGTAGGTCGAAATTATTGAGTTTTCAAACCTTTTACTCCTTACTTTATTTCGTTCAGCTTTAAACCATGATTTACTCCCTAAATTTCATCTCCGAAGTTGTAAATCCGATTTCTATGACCACGATTTTGTGCATATTCAATCCTCAATTGCCAGAAACGATTTTCACCACTATCCAAAAAGAAACATGCTTTCCAGACGGTCTCAAACATATCAATTTCCATCACACAAATGTTTCTCTTGATCGTATTCCAAAGAAAAGACACGCTGTTTCATGTTACCCGAAATTCCGCCACAAAATATGAAATCATCGTAGATTCAATTTATTTAACGCCTCCAAGAATTCGTTTTTCGACAGAAATGCAATCGAAACTTCGTTTTTATTGACTGTAACTTTTGGAGACGATCGTAAACATTTCATTTTTCATGCAAAAATATTGTTGCAACTTTTTTTAAATCCTGTTCACGTGATTGTTAAGTAACACTGTTTTGGGTTCTGGTAATAATCACGAGTTGGTTTAATGATCTTGTATTTAACGACTGTAAACACTGCGAAGTAGAATGTCTGGCTTAGAATGTAGGATGGATTATATGAAGATTTTTGACAAATGAAATCTTTTTTTGATGAATTACATACCTGGTTTCAGTAAATAAAAATATGTTTAACGTAATTGAATTAATGAAAGTGAGAAAAACTGATATTACGAAGATTATTTTCTTCCAGAGTAGAAGTTCTGATGTTCAAATTCAAAATTTCTTCATTCAACTTCCAAGGTGAAAAAAATTTCACTATTAAAAAATAAAAAACAAAAACTAAAAAATCCAGCAGTGTTACCCAAGGAACTACTTGCTTTTTCCAATCAACAAAACTGTGACATTCAATAACACAACCCCACAATTTTTCTGCTTCGTAGGGGCTGCAAAACGAGAATCTCTAGAAATCGGGGGCATCAAAAATTTCCCCACTGTCACAGGGGAAACCGCGGTGACAAATCATACCCTCGTAACCAGAAAAGAAAAAGCTCGATTTCCCTCCCCCAACGTATACCTTAAATTTCGAGCTTCCTAAATAGCTCATCCTATTTTCCTCCCAGCGCACTTTTTTCCACCCCCAAACCACCCCTACACCTTCAGTCATAGTGAGGATAAGAATTTTTTTTCTCTCGTTGTGGCAAGAGTAGAACACAAGGCGATATACTTCGATCAAAAGGAGAATCATAAAAAGTTGTTTTCAAACTTTTTTGAGTGAAGAAATTTAACAAACTGAAAGTTTAGTCACTTTTATATTAATTTCATACGAGTATAGCATTAAGAGTATTATTATAAAATATTTATAAATTTTGAAAATTATCCAAAATACAGTGAATAATTTACAATGATATTTATCACGATCTCTATGAACTTTGAAACATCCGTAAAAATTGTAACGTATGAAAACAGGTGTTGAAAGTATTCTTAAATCTGATCTGAATTGTTTAGACGAGTTTTGTTACGAAAGTTCCTAATTTTATATAAATTTCATTAACTGTTGGGAATTTTCCTTGATCAGATTAAACTCAGAGAGGCCATTATGGATATTTCCAAACCGTTCAGAATCTATTGCGGTTCTGATTGAAGAGGGTTTATTCTATAAAAAGATTCTTGGGTTCGAAATAACAACAAAGGCAGGTCATTCAACTAACTGACAATGTATTCTGAGCAAAGGAAAAAGAGGGTACATAATAATCTCAAGTAGTACAAAGATGCCAGCGAAAGAATCAATAAATCAATGAATGACACGTAAAGTTGCGAAAAATTTCGACGATATTTACGAGTAATGACATTTTTATCAATGTTTTTTAAAATTTATTTTACTAAATGGTGTAAAATGCCCAATTTACGATCATTTACAGACGAGTACATAAATTGATTAATTTTCTCGGATTTCTCATAGACACATTAATTTATAAATTAGACTAATAAAAACCATAAATGTAAAATTTCCAAAAACTTATTGCATTGATTAATGATTACATTTAATTCCTTATAATTAATTTCAGTGAAATTATCGTAGGTGATTTTAAGTTTATTGTCACTCGAAATTTCTGGTTCAGTAATAATGTTCTTCATGTAAAATGATAAGATTTGGGATTATTTATAAATCCCTGAAAAAGATTAGAAAATGTATGGTTACAATAAATTACCTTGATTATTAACAGTATTAAGAAAATGAAAAATTTGTGATTTGAAACTCAAAAATTCTGAAGAAAACATATTTTTCTAATAAACCCATCCCGAAAATTTTGTCTGCCTCAGCATCTGAATGACTTCAACATTTCGAGCTCTAAACTCGAAGAAATCAACTTTACAAACTTCAAAAACCTAGAAAAGTCACGATTATTTTATTTTATGGCATATAATTATTCTATAGATACATTTTACTTCGTGTTCTTTTAAAAACCAATGTTATCGAAAGCAGCAATTGCAGTTTATACGCACGATAAACACGCTGGTATCGAACTCCCATCGATGAAGAACTAAGAAAAAGAATCCAATAAAGTCGGATGCTACGAACTTTTCCTCGTAATCACGTATTACGAGTAAAATGTGCGCAGCTATTTTTCTTGCCATAGCTTCAATTATTCGTTTCAATTTCACGTCGCATTCCCTTTTTATTGATATATCATGAAAGTGCAGTTGACCTTTTGAGCTGACAAAATAAAATGCAGAAATATCATCTAAAGTGAACAAATCATTACTCCGAAACCAAAATTTTCATAATAATAAAGAATTTTTCGCACAAGGAAAAATGATGCTACTTTCAACGAATCCCTTCAATGATGAAAAATGTGTTCGAAGTAAAATTAAAGCAGGATAATCCCCTTTTCATACTACACCCTTGCCAGATGTCATTTTGGTAAGACTCTCTTTGTAATTCAATTATCACAGAAATTATGCTCAGCCCTAAAAAACATCCTACACTTGAATAATTTTCTGTCATATTGGGATGGCATGAAAAATGGTCGGAACGTCGACGTTGGATAAATTTATAGTTGACATTTCCGCTGCAACATTTGCTGATGTAAAGCACTGGGAAGGAAGATTGATCGTGATTGCGGTTGAAACTCGCGTTGCACCGTCCACCAAAAGGCGAAATCGGACGAGCAAGGCGATACGTTTGCGGCAGCTGTGTTAATTAAACTTCATTGCAACGATTACCTCGCAGACCCTGTGTTTTCCCGATCGAAGATGGAGATAATAATGAATGGGATAAGAATGAAACTGTTTTCGATGTCGCCAATTTATGTTCGGCATTTTTTTTTTAATTTGTTGCAGGAGGTATTGGTGAATTTATGGGGAAATGAAGGTTTCGGTATTGCGTGGGTTTGGCGGTTTTTTTTATAATATAGAAAAAAGATTTAATTAATGTTCGAAGAAGAAGTTGATAGTATGTTTGTGATATAAGATGATTATTTGGAAATTGGGTGTTTGGGCTTTACTTTTTTTTAATCGAGAAATTAAGAGTAGGAAAAAAAGTCTAAAGGGAGAAAATAGTAGAGAACCACTTTTATAAATTTATTTTCTCCAAAGAAAATCGTCCACAATGCCAAATTTTTTGGAAAATATTTTGTCTTACAAATTTTTCACAATCTATACATTTTCTTAAAAATTTCATCATGAAAACTAATTTTTTCAATGTCTTGCGATTTGTATAGAAAATTTAACACACCGACATGGCTTTCAATAATGCACATAAACGAATAAAACCAGTTTAATTTTTTTGGTATTTTACTGCATCGTATCAATTGTGAAAAATTTTCTTAATCATTAGTATATAGTTGGACTATTATTTCTTGAACTAATAAAAATTTCTCCAGCAATTTTTTAGATTATTCGATTTTTTTTTTTTAATCGAAAATTCAATACTAGGAAAAAAGTCTAAGGATGAAAAATAGTAACCGACCACTTTTCTAAATTTGTTTTTCCTGAAGAAAATCATCCCTAATGCCAAATTTTCTTAAAAGTATTGTGCTCTCGAAGGTTATTCACAATATACATATTTTCTAACAATTTTCATCGAAAGAAAAAATTTTCCCAATGTCTAACGATTTGTATAGGAAATTTAAGGGGTTATAAACCTTTTTGTACGGACGAATTGAGGATGGTTTGAAGTATCTTTTACAGTAGGCAGCAATAATTTTATGACACCACAGTTATTATTTTTTAATAGTGTATTGTCCACTTGAAAAAACAAGTATTTATTCATAAAAAAATATTAACAATTGGCGGAGTTATGGCCCTTTCCCCGAAACATCTTTTTTTTCAAGAGGCTTGCGGTGACCACGACGCAAGTCAAATAGGTCAAGTTAAATTATAAAATCCAAAAAATTTCATTAGTCTAGAAATGTATCTAGTTCTTGAACGATTGAAAAAATTAATATTACGTTTTTTCCGTATGCAACAACGTTTTCCTCGAGATTTTGATTTTTTAAGCTCTGAAAATTTTCTTACAAAATTCTTACCTGCAAAATACAAACTTTTCTATAAAAAAGCGATCGTTGAAGCACTAGATATATTCCTAGACTAATGAAATTTTTTGGATTTTCTGATTTAACTTGACTTGTTCGACTCGCATCGTGGTCACCGAAAATCTCTTAAAAAAAAAAGTTTTTTCGGGAAAAAGGCCATAACTCCGCCAATTGTTGATATGTTTTGATAAACAAGTACTTGTTTTTTAAGTGGACAATACGCTATTAAAAAACAATAACTTTGGTGTCATAACATTATTGCACCATACTTCAAGAGATACTCCAAACCATCCTCAATTTCACCGCCCAAAAAGGTAGGTCACCCCTTAACAGACCAACTTTCCTTTTATTTATACACATAAACAATTAAGAATCGTTGAATTTTTTTTATTCTAACTGATTCGTCGTTTTGATTGTGAAAAATTGTTCTTAATTATCCATAAATAATTTAACTGTTATTTCTTGAGATTTCAAGATCCTCTCAGTATTTTGAATGATTCTTTTTTTTAAATGATTAGTTTTTTTTAAACTGTAAATTTATGATGCTCCAGGAAATTTTTATATGTAAAAACCGGTAAAAACATGATAAGAAAGAAATATTGATTACTATAAATTCGTTAGAGTGAATTTTCGTTTTTTATTGAGTCGAAATATTGCCACTCAAACAAGGAGTGAATCCTCGCCTTAAGAGAAGTTGAATTTCACTCTAAAAATGAGTTGAATTACACTTTAAAAGAGTGAGAAATCACTCCAAGTTTGAGTGGCAGTATGTTGACCTAATGTGGAGTGAAAATTCACTTCAAAGAATTAAAAGAGTCGAGAATCACGATTGGGCAAACAAATCTGGAAAAATCAAGATTGACGCAGAAGAAAAAAATAACAAATATTAGTTCAAATTGTGTTTTTTCATGGAAATTACGTAATTGGTAACAGTTGACAACATACCTGAAACATACTTCTTTATCAATTGCTTACAGTGAATTTTTATTCTAAATTAAGTTGAAATATTGTCACTGAATCTCGAGGTGATTTCTAACTTTTTTAGAGTGAAAAATTACTCTAAAGAAATAAGTTTCACTCCTTTCAGAATGAAACTTAACTTATTTTCAGAGAAGAATCTAACCAGAATTTTAGAGAGGGAAATTCAACTTTTCTCAAAGTGACCTTTTACTCTTTAAGAGTGAATTAAATGTGCAATCTTGTATTAGAACATTCTATGACTTTCGAAATTCTTTAAATTACTTATAATTTTACTGTATACTTCGTGAAAGTAAAAATATTTATAAAATAGTTTAATTAAACAATTTAAATATAAAGAACTTTTAGACAAAGAGGTAAAAAACTTGAAAAATTTCGAATATCTATTTCATAATTCCAACTTCTCAAAATGCGAAGAATCTTCAATTTTGAAAAATGATTAACTTATTAAATCTATTTACAATATAAATAAAATTAGCAAAAACTAAGGTCCTACTTTCCAGACTCGATTTATTCACCCAATTCAATAAAAAAAATTCAAATACCAAATTCTCCGCACATCCCAATTTCACATTTTTCACAAATAAGTACTGCACTTCATATTAAATTACGTGGTGAAACCGGTTTTACTCCCAAAATCGCAAGATCTCATGCACCGAATCGCAGGATCGTAAAAGAATCCTCGCTTCAACGATCGGTATTTTGTTTATCCACTCCCACATTTTTTAAAAAACTAAATTTTATCACCCACAGCTAAGCGGCGATAAAAAAGATAAAGATGGAAAAAAACCAAGTCAGAAAAAACGAACGATCGCGTGATAGGGTGTTAAAAATTTCATGGTTCTCGATAAAATATGGACTTTTTTTTACCAAGGACCGGGCAAAATTTTTAACGCGAACACGAATCGAAGCACGCGCAATCATACGTGACGAGAATTTGATTTCATCCTCATTTTTATCGCCAAATTGAAAATGTCCCAACGCGAATCGCGGATGATATTTTTAGAGCGGATTCAATTGAACCGATATATAAAGAGTGAGTTGCTCATTGATACTATTAATATTTTGGTCCTTTTATCTTCGAATTCAATCTTTCGATTCCATAGTTAACTATGAATTTTATTTTTTCAAAGGTAAGTGATGATGAAAAGAAAATGCTTTTTTGGAAATACTTTACACACAAAAAAAACAGTTCGAGATTCCGCAACTTCCGGGAGTCTTTCCATCCAGATCCGTACCATCAAATGCATAATTTTGCAATCGTTCATCTATTTCAGTTAGATCGTAAAATTGAATAAACAAACAAGATATTCTATTTAGATTCAACCTCCAAAATTAATTCATTCCCAGAAGACGAACACTAGAAACAATATTTTTTGTCCCATAAAAATAAATTGACTACTCAACTTCGTCGTCTTCAATGCGACAATTAATCATTTAAAAGTAATTTGCAAGTTTCTCGATTTCTGCACCATTCACAAAATGAAAATGATGACGATGCTGAAATTTGATTTGGGAATGATTAATCAGCTGCTCAATGAAATGACTAATTATTTCGATAAACATCATCACACTTTTATAGCTTCGAATTTCATTAAAAGTCGAGTAAAAAACAGGTGATTTACTGCGTGGTTCGTGAATTCGTTTTGTAATTACCGATCGTCTCGAAGCGGAAACAAAATTGTTTTTGACTGTATTTATGGGTTTTCCTGAAGAGATATTTATTGAATTGTTATTCGCATGGTGGGCTTTAATTTTAAATTCCGTTTTTTATAAGTTCGAGAGAAAATTAGTTTTTGAAAAGTTGATATGGATTAGGTGTCATTTAAGTCGGAGTTTTTCGTACTTGAGCTTTTTGCAGATTTCGTTAGTTTTGATGAAAAAGCATTTATTGTCATATTTCTTCGACATATGAGTGTTTGTCTTTTTTCAAACTGATCTACAAAACTAAAAATGTAATTTATAACTACTGAGAATATCAATTTGTTAAACAAATTTTCGAAAAATATGAGAATTTGTTTAAAGCTTGTATTATAGGTAAGGTTTTGCGATTTTGGAATAATAACAAAATATCAGTAAATTCGGAGGTTGTCAATAAATTTAGGAAAATTTTAAAAAGTGTAGTCTCAGAAAATATATATAAATTTCGTACAATAAGCCCATTAAGTCCATTATCACTTTTTTTTCGAAATATTCATGAGAAGGTTAAAAAAAGAAAGTTTAAAATATGAAAAGTTTTTAAAAGTTTATATTATATAATTGAAGTTTGAAATACTTCGAAAAATAAAAAAGCATTGAAAATTTTGTAGAATGTCAATTATTCTATCAATTTTCGGAAAATGTGTAGAGTTTTAAAAATATTCATTAATTTTTTACACGTACAATATATTCTGTTTTTTATAACATTTCTACGAAATATGCATAGTAATTTTTATTCATTTTTTAAATGGAAAATTAAAAAATTTAAATGATAGAAAAAAACTACGGAATTCCTTGAAGACGTGGACAAATTTTTACCAAGCATAAGGAGTTTTTAAAAATTCGTACTATAAGTTTGAAGTTTTGAAAATAATTTGATAAATTTTAAAACATTGGCATCAATTTCGTAAATTTTCCAAAATTCTATAAAATATTCGAAAAATGTGTTGTTTTTCAAAAATGTATATGTAATCGTAAATTTTGAAGATTGCGTTCATAATCATTTTTTTTTTTCGACAAAATTTTGCATTACCAATCAGAAAAATTTTAAAATTAATAAAAAAATATGAGAAGTCTGATGAATAAGTTTAAGAAATTTACAAAAGCATGATAAATTTTGAATAATTTATGCTTTGTTTGAAGTTTTGAAAAAATTATAAAACAAGGAATTTCGTAGATTCTCAATAGTTCCAGAAATGTCGTTAAATTTGTAGAGTGTCGAAAATTTTTCAACAATAATACTTCGTTAATTGTGTTCATGATAATATTTTTTAAAAATTTGCAGATAATATTTTTTCATTCAAAATTTTTAATACATGTCAGAAATATTTAAAAAATACGAATAATCTGAATGAAGTTAGTAAAATTTCTATCAACATGATAAATTGTAAATAATTTTTATACTATTTGAAATTTTGATAAAATACAAAACATTGGTGATTTCGTAGATTTTCAACAATCGTTTAAAAATCCAAAAATTGTCCAGGGTTTTAAAACATTTTCGAAAATTTAGTAGATTGTGTTCATCATCATATTATTTCAAAATATGCATGATGTTTTTTAATTTTCCAATAAAATTCAGGAAAATTTTACAAAGTATTGAAAAAATACGAAAAATCTTGAAAACGTGGGCTAATTTTTTAAAACATGAAAATAAGTTTTCAAAAGTTTCCACTGTAATTGAAGTTTTGAAAATTCTGAAGATTATTATAAAACATATTGAATATTTTGTAATTAGTCAATTTAATACTATAAATTTCGAAAAACGTGTAGATTTTCGAAAAATTTCCATAAATTTTGTGGATTGTGTTAATTACTATATTTTTTCGAACTTAAAATGATAATGTTTTTTTGTTTTTCAACCAAAATCAGACAAGTGTAAAAAGTATTGGAAGGATACAAAAAATCTGAATAAGTTGGAAAAAATTCATAAAAACACGATAAGTCTAAAATAGTTTGTATTAATGTTCAAAATTTAGGAAATTTTTAAACATTTAAAGATTTTTGGAATTCGATAGATCGTTGACAATTCTGTGAATTTCAAAAAATTTGTAGAATTTTGGAAAAAAAACCATAAATGATGTAGATTATGTTCATTAGCACGTCTTTGGAATATGCATGATAATGTTTTTTTTTTTATTTTTCTATAAAACTCAAGAAAATTTGACATGTATTTAATAAATCTGAAAAATCTAAATAAGGTGTAGAAATTTTCTTTAAGAGGAAAAGTTTAAAAGTTTCAAAGTTTTTACTATGCTTAAAGTTCTCAAAATTTGGAAAAAATACGAAATATTGGAAAATTCCTACACTGTCAATAATTCTATAACATTCGAAAAATTCGAAGAATTTTGGGCAAGAACTATAAATTTTGTACATTGTGTGCATCATCATATATTTTTTCAAAATAAGCATGATAACGTTTTTACGTTTTTCAAGCAAAATAACTGAAGAATTTTTGAAGTACTCAATCATTACGAAGAATCTGAATAAGAAGAAATTTTCGAAAAAATAGTTAAGTTTGGGATAGTTTGTGATGCATGTTTAAAATTTAAAAAATTTTGTAAAATAAAAAAAAATCCGAGAATTTCGGAGAATGCTCCTAAATTTTGTAAGTTGTGAAAAATACCTAAAGATTACAGAAACTTTGTACTATCCTTAAAATTTCTCAAAATCAAGAAATCTTCTACCCTCCATAGATGGACGATAATTTTGAAAATTTCGCAGAAAATGTTTATAAATTGAAAAAAATTACACATATTAATATGTTTCCTTTCCAAAATGAGTATTTTCCTTTTTCAGTTTTCTGCACAAAAAACTGCATAAATCATTATTGCATAAAAAATACTTGCACAACTAATATTTGTTCATTATTCATTCTTTTTCTAAAAACTCACTGCCGTTCTAAAGATACTAGAATTCATGAAAAACTTTTTGTTTAAATAACAACCAGCATAAAAAAATTCTCTGTAAGAAAAATTTCTTTTTTTTGTCTGTTTCTTTTTCTGATAAATATTTATGACTTGTTATTATGCCGTCGAAAAAGGATAAGCTTGCGTGACTTTTGCGTTCTCGCGCTTCGGTCATTTATAAAAAGTGACGAGAAACCTTACAATTAGCCTGAAGCAAAAAGAATTAAAAAGAGCCGACAAAACTTTCACGTGGGGTGAAAATTATCCATTTTTTTTCTGCTGTGTATAAAAAAAATTAGCGAGTGTGCTTAAGACCACACGATTAAGCGAAAACTGGCAAGTCCGAAGTATCCACAAATTTGTTTAAGTGAATTATTCAATAACATTAAGAATATGTTACATCGAAATACATACATAATAAAATGGTTAATTCTATTTTTGATAATTGTTCCATTCATCGTTTTTACTGTCGTATCTACTTCCTGAATTTTCCTTCTCATTGTCCTGCTATGGAGAATAGTTTCCATATTTATCACAAAATTGTAATGAAGTTTTAATATACTAGTATCTTCGGAACAAAATGAAATTCGTATATTATTTAATGAATATTTAGGCATATATTTTTTCATCTAATAAATTATATACTTCGATGACTGGCCCTGCTTTATCTTGTTGACGTTTTTTGTATTCACGCATATATTTTCTATTTCTGTTTCTTTCCGCTATTTTCCTTTTAATTTCTAACTGGCGTAAATTTTTAATTTAATTGTTATTTATTATTCACTGTTGATGAGAATAAAATATGTTGAAATTTTCCAGAAAGAGCCATAGGAAGCTTTCGCTTCAAAATTATTGCAGAAACAAAAATGAATTTTGGTGAATTATGTAAGGAAATGCACTGCTAAATTTTTGGTTTAGCAGTTTATCCAAGATGCTGAAGCTTTCCAGAATCCTACTGCATTCGTTATCCAACCAAGATTTGTGTAAGCGAAAAAAGCGTGTAAAAGTTTGGAAGTAATCTTTCGGGATTTAAGTGTACTTTACTGGACTTACTCAGTGAAGTTGTTCGTTGCCCATTTATTTCCCCGATTACGTATGCGACGTGGAACTTTTTTCAAGAGTCAAAACAACCTAAGGCTGAAAAATTCGTCACATGAAACAACAATTATTTTGAATTCATTTTTTAACATAGTAAATCCGACCTAATTTTTAAAACACTCAAATTATTATTGGGGAAGAATTTTATGGATCTTGCTGAAGTACACTGAAAATGTCTTTGTCGAACTGCGATCGATCGAAGAACGAGAGTCTTAAACAGACCAATTTCTGTACGAAAAAGTCGAGTCAGCATTCTTGGAATTTTGAACCTTCTATCTGATAGTGCATTTAGCATTGAACTGCATGATTTTTTTGTTCATTTTTCGAAAGAATAAAAATGCATGCAGGATGAAAAATACAAACGTTTATTTACAACAAAAATAAACTTGTTGCAAATACATGTTTTACCATTGTAAAAAATGTCAGACTGAAGAAAAATTTCCCATGATTTTTTAACGAGCATCAAGCCAACTCTCCAATTTGGAAGCAATTTTCTTGGCAGCCTTGATGTTGTTTGATACGGTTTCTAGAGCCCGAACTCGG
This sequence comes from Platygaster robiniae, assembly GCA_028476575.1. Classification (NCBI taxonomy): domain Eukaryota; kingdom Metazoa; phylum Arthropoda; class Insecta; order Hymenoptera; family Platygastridae; genus Platygaster; species Platygaster robiniae. Next base: position 4,327,102 of record CM052022.1, read on the forward strand.
TCCATTTTTCCAGCTCCTGATTCTGGATATTTTTCTGAAGAATCAAAAATTCATTAATATGCAGCCACATTGAAGAAACTTGATCAAACTATTGCACAAATTATTTTACAAAAAGACAACATACTAACCGAAAAATTTCTTCATTTCCTTGAGTTCTTTTTCTTCATTGAAATTTTTCGTGATCATGTACACCAGTTTACCGAAATAACGGTCGTTCAGAGTGTACCTTTTCACCAAAACTTCCCAGCTTTCTCTGACCCAATCCCAAACGATTTGTGTCCCCATTGGATTTTCGGAAATCCAAATCAGGTAATTCAAGGCGTCTTGCGAGCGAACGTACTTTTCGTCCATTATTTTTTCGACCAACCTGCAAGAACGAGTTTACGAGGTTTTTGAAATCTAATGGGCGCTGAGTATTTGCGAGGAAATTGAAAGAAAATGTACTTTTTCAGAACGCTCTGGTCTTGAATACCAGCCAAACCGAACATGAGCTTGTTTTTCTCAGCTGCGTCAGTTTCTTCAGCGAATTTTTTGAAAAGCTTCGTCCATTCCATTTCAGTTCCAACTTTGCGCATGCCTTGAAACACGAAAAATCCTTTTTACAAATTAAAAGTTAGTAATATAGTATTTATTGTCCGCTTCTTTAATTTTCATACTGTCCAAATTTTCTTTACAACGATCACTTCTGGAGCCAATTTTCAATAAAAACAGCAATTTTTTCTTTTTCTAGCTTTCGGCATATATTTTGCCTTCATCAGGAACTACAAAATTATTTATTACAATTATTACAATTACTTTTAGTGACACTTTAAGATTTATATTGTTACTTACATTCTTAAAAACATCGTCGAACTATCAATCAATCAAAAACTTAGATTAAAATATACGCAGAAAGCTAGAAAAAGAAAAAATTGCTGTTTTTGTTAAAAATTAGCTCCAGAAGTGATTGTTGTAAAGAAAATTTGGATAAAAGTTAGTAAATCATGCTCACTTTGTTTCGTGAATTTTGAAAACATCTTTAATTTTCATTCCACGTTTTGGGACTCAAATTGTGTATGTAATGAATTTAAAGAATTTTTGTTGAAAGTTATTCTCATTTGGCTATTATAATAGTCACCATAGTAATAAATCAAATGTCTGATGTCAGGATGAGGACGTTTATCTTCTGGATCATTTATCCATGATTTAAATATTGCACCAGCTTCATTCATACATTCTTCATGACCGATGGAACAAGCGAGGGCCAAAACAACAACCCTGAGATCACTGAAATTAATTGAAAATGCGAGGATTAGTTTGAATTTTCAGGAAATCTTATGTGTACGTGAAAATTATTGAAAAAAGCATAAAAGTTCAATATTTACCGAGATGCAGGACTTTCGTTATTGTCCACTTTCCACGTGACATCGAGATAAGTTGGGTCTACAAGATTCTTCACGTAGTTCTAATAAAGTAAAAAAAAAAACATACAAACACATTTTTAATCATTTTTGAACATGAAAATTGCCTCAGGATTTACAAAATTTGACCAATTTTTTGGTTGAAGTTTTCAGTGTTTTAAAATTTTCGAAAATTGATACAAATAAAGCTGATTTATGAAGATTTCTCGCTATATTTTGTAAGTTTTTAGGATTTTTAGGTATAAACTAAAAACGAAAGAATATTATTATTGAAATTTTGAATAAATATTTTTACAAACAGGATCTACAATTTTTATGAAAATTTTCTAATGAAAATTTATTTTATTTTTTACATTTCTTGACATTTTTACGATTTCGGGTGTTTCACAAATTATTAAGAACTCAACTTTCCATTTTTCCAGCTCTTCATCCAAAAATGAAAAAAAAAACTTCTCGCGAATTTCAAAAAAATATAAAGAACCCAATGAACAAAGTAAATGAATCTTTTTTTGTGTTTTGCAAACTTTTCGAATGTCTGAGAAATATTAACAATATTCAGAATTTTCGAAGGTCTTTAAATGTTCTAATTGTTAGGAATTTTTATTTGATAGAAACTGTTTCGAATTTCTAAATTTTATTAACATTTGTTTAGCTTGTTCAGATTTTTCGTTATTCTTTAATACCTTTTAATTTTTTCAGGTTTCTTTTAAAAAATGAAAAATTATCATACGAATTTAGAAAAAAAAAAAAAAACAAATACTGAATTTTAAGGGATTTCTGAAGTTTTTGTGGAATTGTGATTTTCTTAACTCCTTCAAATTTATCGTGACTTCTTAATGTTTTCCAAGATTTTAAGTTTTTCATCAAAAATAAAAAATAGTTATGTAAAGTTTGAAAGACTTACAAGAAAACGAGAACAATCTACAATATTTTTAAACTTTTTTTTAAATTCTACAAATTTTTCGAATTTCACGAAATTTTCAATGTGTTTTAAAATAATCCGAAATTTCTGAAATCACAAATAAGACACAAACTATTCAAAATTTTCCAAATTTTATCTAATATTTTCAACTAATCAAGATTTTTCGTAATTTTCCAAAGTTTTTCAAATTCTACTATAAAACGAAAAGAAAAAAAACAAATGCATATTTCGAAGAAATATGATAATAAACACAATCTACAAAATAAATGAAGTTTTTCTAGAATTTAAAAATTTTCCGGAAAATTGATCATTTTCGACGAATTACAAATTTTTCAATGTCTTTCAATTTTATGAATTAAAAAAAACGCCATTGTAATACAAACTATTCAAATTTTATAAATTGTATAAAAATTTGTCCACCGTACTATGATTTTTCGTAATTTACTTTTATTTTTTAATTTTTTCAAAAATTTTTAAGAAAATGAAAAATTATTATCTACACACTGAAAAATGTTGTAATTATCACAATTTACAACATTTATCAACTTTTTTCTGTAACTCTACAAATTTTCCAAATTTTTAAAAATGTTTGACAGTCTTCCGTATTTTCGATGTTATTTAGTATTTCGAAATAATCAAAATTTCAAATGTACTAAAAACTGTTTAGAATTTTTCAAATTTCTTTAAACCTTTTTAACTAATTAATTCCACTTTTTTTCCAATCCTTCTAAATTTTTCACATTTGTATACAACATGAAAAAAAAGGAAAAAAAAAAAAACAGTATTCATACTTCGAAAAAATAACAAAGAACACCCTCAGACTTGTTTTTTCAGTCTCGAGAATACCCATACTAAAAAAATAAAAGAAAATATTCAAGATTTCATTAAAAAGATTTCAGTCATTTACTCTGAATTTCGTGGACGTATCCGTTAATAAAAGCAGTTCGTCAATTTTCAGCAGCTCTGATTTCGCGACGATCCAAGGAAAATTACTTCTTTCCTTTTTCAAGTACATAGTCAAATCCATGGCAACGCTGTAATCGAGCTGAGAAGCTCGAGCCAAACTAAAAGCATCGCTCAGAAGACTCGTTCTATCAGAAGCAGCGAATTTCTAAACCATAAATCAAAACCTTCAACACCATCTCGAAAAAACCAGTCCATAAATATTCCATCCAATTCGATGATACTGAACAATATTATTGCAAACTTTCATTAAAATAAATTAAATCGAATCCCTACCTTGTTATTCCTGCGAAGTTCATCACTCAAAGATTGCCATTCAGGAACTTCGTAATTCACACGATACAACCCAACTTGCTCGTGATTGAATTTTATCCATTCAACAGGTTCGTCAAGTTTGATGACCACTTAAATGAAAAATCACGAATAAACAATCCCACAACATCATTATCGCTGAAATATCATCAAAAAATACTAACAATTTTTAGCGTCTTTGTCAAACCACACTAAAGTTGGTTCGGGGTTTACACTGGTAATGTACGTAATTGGGATTGTCCACTTGTAACTAAAAAAAAACATTTCAACCAAAAATACACAATAAACAATATCGATGGTAAATTTTACAGAAGTACTAATTCAATCAATCACCCATAATCCGATTCGGTGGGATCAGATTCAGCTTCGGGATCGATCAAAAACCTTTTTTGGGTCAGCGTGAGCGTATTTTTGTTTCTCGCGACGTTTACAACTGGAAAACCCATTTGTCGCGTCCAAGTATCCATGATAGCAGCGACGTTAATTTTGTTGCCAACGATTTCTTGCAAAGAAGCGAACAAATCAGACGTTTCTGCGTTTTTGAAAGCAAACTTTTTCAGATATGACGATATTCCAGCGTTGAAAGCGTCAGTGCCCAAAAACTTTTCCAACATTCGTATGATGGTCGAGCCCTGATGTAATGTTTCATAGCTTCAGCTTCTCAGAACTTTTCATGCACTTACAAATTGATTGATCTGTAGCTAATTACCTTTGTGTAAGAAATGGCGTCGAAAATGGATGTGATTTCATCTGGATGGCTGACGGTTTGGACGATTGGGTGAGAACTGAGTTTGTCATCAAGAGCAAAAGCACTATGGGTTTGTTCAGCTAGGAACAAGTCCATCTGGAATATTTTGGGTTGTACACGTAATTTTGTAGATGATGGATACAGTAGTTTTCAGATGCAAACAATCTGATCCATGCCCGAATTGAAATTAGAATCAAACTTTGAAACAAATAAATCGAGGATATTTCGGTTCTCATCGGTTCAAACTAAGCTCATTTTCAACCAACTTTACACCATAAATATGGCAGTTATTATCGATTTTACGGATTTTACACCTAAACTAGGTTTTATTTTGAACCTCATTTAAACCATTTATAACCAACAGCGGCAAAAAATCTGCCACATTGCGCATGTCCGATTTGGGCATGAAATACACGGCAATTTTCGACATTCTCAAAATGATACAAGCTCTAGTAACGCAAAATATGTTAAAAATATGCCATTAATATTCTCAAAAATATTCGTTTGTCCAAATTTTCATCATAAGGATATCAGTTAAAAAAATGTACTAAAAAGAACATTTCTAACGAATACTTAAAAATTATATACTAGATGTTCTTGGTACATTTTTTTGATATGGGCCTGATAAGGTTTTACATGATAAATATTATGCTACAATAATTTAACTAACTCACCATCGATCGCGAGGATTTTGGCCTGAAAATACTGTTTTTCCTGTTTGTTCATTTGCAATGCCCTTGATATATCGCTTGTTTTTTTGGAAACGACGTCAAATCTACAAATCTACAGTATCACTATCATAGCTATTTATCTACTAAATAAAAGCAATTTTTTTCGGCCCATTTTTCAAACTTTTGATGAACTTTCAACACTCGAAAACAATTTTTAACGCGTATTGACATTTGACATATAAAATGGAAATCAAAACCAAAAACAAAAGACGATCTGTGTCAGAAATGCGCCAGAATTCAAAAAGCCGTGGAAATATAAATACAGCAGATTGTGGTAGGCGTTAAATTATATTATAAATATAAATTAACTTTCACTTTGAATATAAAAGATTTTGAATGATATTTCTATAATATACGAATAATAAATTTAATTTGATCAGAATGAATTTTCTTTTTTTGTCAACATACAATTTTCGTCACAGCATCAGAAAAGAAAATTTCGAAGAGTAGTAAGTTCGTTCAACAAGAAATCTATATATCTCTATTGTTTTCAAATTTTTAGAAAAATAAATGATGCGTTCTTTTCAAAGCGTAGATTTTACATTCAAGGGGCTACAGTTGACATTAAATATTCCGAAATGTTTCTGAAGTATTTTCGAATGTTTAGGAAATATTTCTAAAATATTACATGCTGAATGGGCTGTTCATCAATGAAATAAACCGATTTTCAGGATTTCTTGATACCTCCCTTCCCAATCTCTGTGTTACAAGCTGTCAAGTCAGCTAGACCCCCCTCCTAAGATGGAGGGATCACATTATCCCTAACATAATTGATGAAAATTGACGATTTGTATACTTTTGAATATCCGCTAGTCAAACGTGATTGAATAAACTTTTGTACATTGTACAATTAAATAATATTTGGGTATTTATCTGAAATAGCAATAAAAATGTATATTCCTTAAATTCAGTGACAATTAGCAAACGCAAGTAATGTGATAAATTTTTTCGACTTGGAGGAAAAGAAAATTATCATTCAATATAGTCTTTTCAATAATCGAATTTTTCAAAGTGTTCATTCAATTTAAAAACAGAGAGTCATGAAAGTTTTCCTCCGTTTTTCTCAGGTTCAACTTTGTTGTACTTTTGATCTTGATTTCGAATGCGTAGGTTAAAATAGTTAAAAAACCACTCACGAGGATTGTTTCGTGCTATTTCATATTTCACAGGTCATGAAGGTTTGAAATCCGATCATCTAATAGGTTCAAGTTGGTTATAATTTTGATTCTAATTGCGACTCGGGGCAATTAGCCTTCTGGATTGATATATTTTACTGAATATGTACTAGGTAAAGTACGTTACCATTTTCCATTGTGGGCAAATGGCATCCAAACATCTAAAGCAAATGTAGTCAGCAAAACCTTCGTTTAACCACAAATCGTTCCACCAAGTCATAGTCACTGAAAAAATTATCTGATGAATCCCTGTCTCTTCAAAGATGAATGTCTGATTCAGACCTTGCTTCTATTTTGATTCACTTTGTATATAATTGTTATATACCTTACCTAAATTTCCGAACCACATATGAGCGAATTCGTGAGCTATGACTTTGGCTGTATAGAGTTTGTTGTCACTCGAGTTCACATTTGGGTCATAAAGAAGATTGGTCTCACGGAAAGTTACCAATCCCCAATTTTCCATGGCACCAGAAACGAAATCCGGTATCGCTATCATGTCTTGAAGTTTGAATTTAAAATCAGGGTCAATGATCAATAATAAATTTGAAATAATCAATCATTACAGAGAAATTGTTTTCAACATCATTTTGGAAATTTACATTCCAACATAAGTTTATTTCTTCAATATTGCTATTTTTTTAATATGATAATTCAAATGTTCAGCAGTACCCATTTTCGGCAATGGATAATCGATCTTGAACAAACTGATGTAGTGCTCGATGGCTTTGACACCAATGTCCAAGGCAAATTTTCCTTTTTCTTTCTGCGCCCGGGATGTGTAAACGCTGACGGGAAAAGTTTTTCCATCCATACCCTGGGCATTGACGGTAGTGGCCACAAAATCACTGACAATAAAAGCCGCAAGGTACGTCGACATGGGGACGCTCTTAGCGAACCTTACGGTCGTCAGACCAGTGGACGGTTTATTTTCTGCTACGCTCTGAGAGGCGAAAATGATTTTTTTAACAATACTATGAGTAATAAATAAGGAAAAGAAAAATCAATGCAGGAGAATGATGATACGAAATGAACATGAAGGATGTAAACTAGCAAAACATATTTGATCAATTATACCTCAACAGGCATATTCGAAAGAGCACCATAACCATCCCCAGAAGGATGAACCAAATGAACCGTAAATTTCGCCTTGAAATTAGGTTCATCGAAACAAGGAAACGCTTGTCTCGCATAAGTTGGCTCAAATTTGGATGTCGCGATACACCTACGTGAAATTAAAAAATATCATTTTCAATTATCCCCCTAAATAAAATGCCTAGACAAAACACTTTGATCTATCTAAAGAAACACACCTTGTTTCTTTATTTTCATCCTTGTACTTGCTCGAGTAAAAGCCAACCATTTTGCCTTTCAAAATTCCATTGAACTTCAATTCCAAATTGTAAAGTCCTGGGGTCATTTCATTTTTGGTACAAACAATAATCATTTCGTATTCATCGAGATCGTAAGTTTTGGCGACATCGATTTCGGTATTTTTGTTCTCGTCAACGTTGTTCAGCTTTGTTGACGTGATATTGAGGTTTTTTTTGTGCAAAGCTATGTACCTTCGGGCGTTCGACAAATTTAGCAAAATGGACACTTTGCCTTCGAATGTTTCCTCATCCAATTTGGGGTGTAAATAAACGTCATAGTGTTGGGGTTCGACGTCTTTGGGTAATCTGAATGTGAGATCGTCCGGAATCTCCATTTTGGTATATATTTTTGGGAGATTGTACGCTAAAATTAAAGAAATTACTTTGAAATTTTAGCGAGTGGAATGAAAATTAATTGTTTTTAATAAATAGAAATCAGAAGAAAAGGCTTATGCATACATTTACGTGAATTGATTTTCTTGCATTGATTCAGAAGGTTTTTCATTATCATGTTCTGCAAAACGTAATGTGCGTAAAAAACCCTCATCATGTGCATGAAATTTTTATCTGCAATATTTACTCAATACAATGCACAAGGTAATCAAACATTCTTATAAAAACATTATAGTCGATTTCATTCATCGAACGCTCAAGTGTAGAATTGGGAGGTAGGAATTTGGAATCGCGGCTTTTGCGAAAGGTCCTAAAAAAGGGAAATTTTTCCCCTATCATTGTTTTCGAAAGATTTGATTTTGCAGATAGGTAGAATAAGGAAATTGCAATAGTTTTTAATCGTATTTTTAAAAAAATCGCAAATTTTTGTACTTTTTTATATATGATCAAATCTTAGTTTTTTTTATTGCTGCAATGTGATTTTATGAAATAGTTTCGTCAAAAAACTTGGACTCAAATATCAAAGGAGTCAATATAATTTTATTCTTATGTAAAAATAAATATTCATTCTACCATCATCACGTCTTTGATATTGATTTGCAAGCTCAAGCTTTTACATTTTTGAATATATAACTTTCCATTTGAAATCACAAAATCTTATTTCTAACCTCTGTAAGTACTTTGTTTTTAGTACCTACTTATATACTATTTAGAGGATTATCTCGTATTTTTAGGTATCGATACTCTATGTTTCAGAGTTATATAAATTTTCATTATTTTTAGAGATTTTTGAGAAAATGAACTCTGCATGCAATGAAGTATTATGTATGGACTGTTCGTATTTTTAACATTTTTAGTATTCATTACTAATTACGAAATATTCGAAGACATTTTAGTTTTTTGTATATGTTTTTGTAATTTTTGTAGATTTTCATACAGGTTTTGAGAATTCATTGTATTAGAATTCACAGTTAATTATATTTTCAATATTTTACGGAAATCCGCAGGAAACGTTATTTCCCGAAATGATAGGTTTTTTGAAAAACTTTTACAATTCGATGCTGATTCGAAGTTTTACAGATGTTAAGTAATTTTATAGTTATTCAAGGAAATGATACTTATTCATGCAGAATTGGAAAATGTTATCGTTTTTCAATAATTTTGCATATATTTAAGTATTATTTAAATATAGCAGTTTTTTTTAAAGGCAATTTCTCGAGATTTAGTATTTTCGAAAATTGTAAAATCAATTTCTAGAATTTAATGCTGCATGACCTAAAACTTGAGTATTTTAATGAATTTGTATAGAAAACAATATTTCTTCGAAGAATTTCAATATTCCACAGATTGTTGAAAATTTTAGTAAGATTAGTATTTTTTGCCATTTATAATTTTGTTGAATTTCTAGTATATTTTCACATATCCCTCTACAGATTCTTAGAACTGATGCTCTAGGAAAAAAAGTTTAATTGATAATCATTATCTATATCGATACATTTTTTAGAAAAAAAAAAAAAAAATGTAAAGGATATCAAAACTATACTCGTATTAATGTTAACATTTTTTATATTTTTCACTATTTAGAAAATCTCGTAATATTTTCTTGAATTTTTTTAGATTTCTAATATTTTTGCCGACTCTCTCTAAAAATTTTCAAAATTCGAAGATCAAACTACAAAAGTTTCAAAGATTCTTAGAATTCGAAATTATTTTTAAGATTACAGTTTCTATTTAGATTTCTAATATTTCGAAGAATTCTAGTTATGTGAGAATTTTCATATTTCTTGAAGTTGCATAAAAGTTCCATAAATTCTAGGTAAATGAATTGATTTTTTAGAAAATTCGTAAAACTAAGCAGTATTTATTTTTGTAATTAATAATTAATAATCGATGTTTTTTTGGCTTGCTCTCTTATTTTAACTCTCACATTTTCAAAAATATACATATAAAAATAAAACTTTTTTTGATAGCCACTTTTCACAAAAGCCGCTATTTTAAAAATTTATGTATCTAAATCACAATTAAAAAAATATTTACAATCATCTCATAAATTAGTATTACTGTGGAACTAATTTGTTATCAATACGATAATTCAAATTTCCCGCTTCTCAGGGATTTGCGCTCCGTCGGTATTGCAGGTCTCTACTTATACCGACTAGGCAATTTAATAATTGACAATAATAGAAACATGAAATTTCAAAATAAAAATAACATTCTGACATTCTGAATTATTCTGAATGATTTCAACAAAAACACTGTTACACTATTGCTAATTGTTATCTAATTGATTATTATTTTCGTAACATTCGTCCTGTATCAGAACTAAAATAACTAAAGCAAATTGTCTTATTGACATTACAATAATTTAGAAAGTCAATAATCATCTGCATGATAAATTAACAAATATCTAAGCTTACCAAAGCTGAAAATCTGGAACACTTGATGCAAAAGATAGGATACAGTCAACTCAAATCAAAACAAAACACTATATATAGGACGTCGATTAGCGTTAAATAAACTGACAATAAACTTTTGTTACTAAATTGTATGTGAAGATATGTGCACGCCGTGCATGCAGTCTGCAGATAATTTCAGGCTTATCCAGGCTTATCTAGAAATCACCAGAAACTTAAATTAAGAGAAAGATTGAAAGAATTAAATCAAGATCTTTGATAAAACGAGAATAAAATATTTGCAAGATTTAAAAAAGTGTTGTTCATTTTACAATCTAAAATTCAGTATTTTTACGTGTTAAATAATTGTTTCGAAAAATTATTTGACAGTCGATAAGTTAGTTGTTGACAATATCGACTATATTGTAATTGTTGTCTGCCTGTCACTTGTCAACATTTAGAACGAATATTACAATTATTAATAAAAATGGCTCTTCTTGCACCGGAAATTGAAGCTCCTGGTTTTACCTTCGACCTTTGTAAAAGGTATGTTGGAAATTTGTGAATTTAGAAATGTCACTTAAAAATATATTCTTTTTTTTCAGCTGACATAACCTCAACAAAACCGATACTGCTGTGTCATTTTTTTTTCAAATTGTAGGAATTTTAATGTTATTTTTATTTTCAATGTTATTATCACATCGAGATTTGTTTAGTTATTGTTTTGCACACTTTTTTTACATCTCATAAAGTAATGTACTCGCAAAAATTGAGAGGTTAAAAATGTCAATCTTTTTGCGGTTTCTGATTTTCTTTTAAATTGATTATTTAGCAATTTTCGTGATTTTTCGTTATATTTATTTCATCTTAATAAAGATATTGAACTCAAGAATAGTTCACTGTGTAGCTTAAGTTTTTGTTATTTAAAAAGTGTTGAAAACTTTAATGATTTTAAAAGTAATCAATAATTAACGAAAAATTCGGTAATGAATAAACTTTTTTTAAAATGAACTAGCTTATGGATAAAAAACATAATTCAAGAATAATTACTAACAAATAAACTAGAAAAAATTAAATGGTTACCTAACTAATAAACACATCCTATATTAAGTCAATATATAAATAAATATTACGTCGATTAGTTATTACAGAAAGTAAAATATTAGTACAAATGACTTGATAAATATATTGTAAAAAAAATGATTCAAAAATTATTATTTCAAAAAATATTACATACATAAATCAGTATATTATACAATATCAATTACTTAATAATTGTAACTGGTAAATTTATTAAACCTATATTAATGTAACAATATTTTTAGATACATGGAAACATACGAAAATTCAATACTTAAAATTATGAAATCAGTAAATTATTGACTCCAAAATGAATAACTTTATCAATAAAATTAATGTGTCAGTAAATATTAATAAATAATAATGACCTATTAGAAATATATACAATGATAAAAATAAATATTCTGTGAATGAATTCTCATATAGGTAACTAACATTAAGTTGATAATTGTTAAGTGAGTAATTAGATGAATTGTATATAAATAAACAATTACTAAATTTAAAAAATTACTAAAATTTTAATGAATCAATCAATAACTTTGAAATGAATGAATTTAATAAAATTCTTCTCTATTGTTAAATACCTTTAGTGAAAAAACTTAGTTGAAAAAGTCAAGCAGATAACTTTACTAATTCTTGAAACTTTTTTCAATTATTCATTGCATATTTTTTTCATATACTCGGAATAGATTCAAATACTAGTATAAAAATTGTTGAATTCCATATAAGGACAATATTTCAATTTTTCTAATTATTACCGAATTGGAAATATTATAATAGCTATGGATAATTTATGAATCGTTAATGGAAAAACTAATTATTTTCAATCAGTGAATTGTATGAATTTGGAAGTCTACTTTATAAAACTTGTTACAAAATTTTGTGTACAATATAATTTCTAAATAAAATAGTTCTGGTACTTGAGATTTACTAATCAACAATAATGATGTTAAAAATTCTATTTTAGTACATTTAAAACTATGTATCTAAATATATTTCAAGGTTGAAGAGACATCTTTATTTTTATTATAAATTTTATAGTATAAGCTGTTTCCATCCAAGAATTATGAAATGAAAATTAATTTGTTTTTATGCTGTTAAAAAATCTTACCCGTTGACAGCATTTTTAAGTTTTGCATCGACTTCTTTATTCTGAGAAAAAAATATTTGTAATAGTTTTTTGAACACTTTGTGAGTTTAAACAATCTACTATTTGAAACTTTTATTCAAAATTGTAGTCAAAAAAAATTTGAAATTCACTATCTAAAATTTTTTGAAAATCCTTAATTTAATTTAATCGACCTTTATTGAGTTACAAATACCTGTTATCAAATTTTAGAATTATATATCCGCAAAAAAAAATTATTAAAATTTGCAGTCAAAAATACATTATCATACAACCTATTCAAAGATATTTACACTTAAAAGAATTCTGAATTTTTTGTTTAACATTCTTTAATCTAAGTAGTTTTTATGAAAGAATAATCAAGTAAAAAATTTTTTGTTTAAATGCTATATAAATAACACTCCAATGATATATGATTTTAAGCCTTGATTTTTATGCTTGATATACAAAAAATCTAACCTGTTCATGGTTTTCATAATTTTTACATCAACATCTTAATTTAGAAAAAAAAAAGTTGTATCAGTATTTTGATCTACTTGTGATTTTTAACAGTCTGCTTCGAAATTTTCAATTTGTAAATCAAAGATTTCTTAAATTCTTTGTATCAAATTTAAAAACTAATAGTTTATTTTCATAAAATTCTATTGATTGTGAGTTTTAAGTATCTGTTACGAAATTCGAAAAAATACAGTCTGAAAAGAATTATTAATAATGCCATAATAGAAAATTATTGAAAATGCTGCAAATCTTCTTGCATCCTTAAGATTCACGACTCAATAGAAATTTTTTTTTCTTATTTTTCAGTAGGTTGCAATCGAAATTAATAAAGTACTATTCTTTTCCAGGAATGAGTTTTTGTTAAAAAAAGGATTCGCTGCTCCAAAAACAACGAAAACAGGAACAACAATTGCTGGAATCATTTTCAAAGATGGGGTCATTCTTGGAGCTGATACTCGTGCTACAGCAGGACCAATCATCGCTGATAAAAACTGCCAAAAAATTCACAGGCTCGCAAATAATATGTAGTAAGTATACAAAATGAAAATATTGCAATTGATAAATGCACATATTAGCTCTTAATTTTCTATGGATTATTTTTAAATCTCGTATTAGTTATTTACTCAAAATAAATTATTATATAAAACCAATTCATCAGAAACATGATGAGTATGGCAAAAAAACTTTTTTTCAATAGAAAAGAAATTTCGAAAATATTATTGTGATTTATTAACCATTATAAATTATCTAGAATAAATATAACCCTTTGTTTATGACATATTGATGAAAATTACTACTTGGATAGTCATAAAATTTTTAATTTTAGAAGTTTTACTGAATGTAGCATTTTAACCGTTTTCGTAAACTCTAAAATCAATATTATCAATTTTAATCTAACCAAATTCCTAATTTCATTTTTCAATTTGAATTATTATGATAGTTAAAACAAAATTTGTTGAAAAACATGAGATACTTGAAAAAAGCATTTTAAAAAACCAAATTGCATGAACAATTTGTTTCATGCTTCAAAAATGAACAATTATTTATATATACTCATAGCATTTTTATAATGGTCAATGATTCTGATATTTTTATAAATCTTAATGATGAATATTTCTGTTTTTTTAGCTGTTGCGGAGCTGGAACCGCAGCCGATACGCATTCAGTTACGACGATGATAGAAAGTCAGTTGGAATTGTTTCGCTTGAACACAGGGCGTCAACCACGTGTTGTGACAGCGGAAATGATGCTGAAGAGATATTTGTTTAAACACCAAGGCTATGTTTCTGCTGCTCTTGTTCTCGGTGGCGTTGACTTACATGGTCCGCACTTGTGCTGCATTTTCCCCCATGGTTCAACGGATAATTTGCCCTACACCACAATGGGATCTGGTTCTTTGGCCGCCATGGCCATGTTTGAAAGTGGATGGAAGCCAGACATGACGGTAAATTTTGAAATTTTCGAATTTCATTATTATTTGCTACAAAAATTGAAATAATATATTTGCAAATGGGAAGTTGTTGATTATTTTAATAAATAAAAACTATTTATAATGAGGATACTATTAACTAATGTGTCTTTAAAAGATTAGTATATAAATCTATCAATAAATTAATAATAATTAATAATAATAATGATAATGAATACGAAATGGACAAATGGGTTATGGAAAGTATATGGAAATTTTACATTCGATTTTTTTATCTTGAAAATGTAAAGTTGAATTCTCATGCTTGACTTCAGAATGTAGTTATTATTTTAGCTTTCATTTAATTTGGGATCTAAGAAAATAAGTTTATAATTTTCAAGTTAGAAATTTAAAGATGTGTTCTGTTGTACAAAATAAATGTTTATGAAAAGAAAATCGTTAATTTTTAGATGAAAGATTTCAAACCTTATTACTCTAGATTTCAAAATGCTGCACCTAAAAAAAATTCAAAATCAAAGTTTGCTCTATTAGGTAGTTGAATTTGAAAATATTATTACGTACTTTTCAGTTTCTGAAACGAGATTCTATTTCTAAAAATTTATTGTCAATGCAGTTTTTTTGAAAATCAAAATCAATGCATAAGAAATTCAATTTTTAACGTTATGAATTTGATTAATGAAGAATCATAATTCAAAACAAAAATCGCCCTTAATTTAAAAAAAAATGACAACTTGAGTGTAGCAGTAATATCGATGATTTATTTCACATTATATTAGATCATTATAGATATTTTTAAAACTCTAATAAAATTTATAAATCTTTAACGAATTTTCAAGTTTTGTGTGTCTTACAAGGTTACTTAATTATATTGTTAAACTCGAATTTTGATGTAAAGAAACATTTGTGTTACAAATTTATTAAATACTATAAAAAATCAAAACCCTCAATCAAATTGTAGAAAGAAACCCAGTAAAATCAAAAGAAAAGTTTGAATAGTAAAATTATAGTAATAATAAAAATATAATAAAAAATATAAGAAATATTTATAATAATATAATATAGAATTAATAACGCTAAATAATTCATTATATTCTTATCACAAATATATTTACATATTCATTTATTGATATATAAATATAATAATTAGTTATCAAATAATAGATGTATAGAAAATAAAATAATCATAATTTTCAAAAAAATAATAGCGATTAAAATCATAAATGAAGTCAATAAATAATTTATAGCAATAAAAATGCATCCTGATGAGTTAATCAAAAATTAAATTAAATTAAAATTCTGATCTTCTTATGCTTGATATAAAATTTGAAATCTTGATAAGATCATCATGAGATTTTTACAAAATTTTACGAGGGTCAGAACTGGCAAAAGTATTAATTAAAACAGTCATTTTAAGAATTGTCATTTATTCAATAATGCTCATAAAAAATTTCAAAATTTTCTGATTACATATGTAAATAATTAGATGCTTTGTTTTACCCAACTATTTTTATCTTGAATTTTTCCGAAGTTAAAAAAATAAAGTTAATATGATTAAACATTCATATTCAAAAATTACGAAAATGAGTTTCAAAGTTATAAAAATTGAATATTATGGATTAGAAAATACTGGTACTCCAACAAACGAATGTTAAAATGAAAGTTAGTATTTCGAAAATAAGTAAACATAATTTCAACTTTTGAAAACTATGATATTCTATTTCTATGAAAGTCAATACAGTTATTTTTTAATTTAAAATTTAAATTCAGTTGAGTGCAATTTCTAAGGTTGTGAATGAAACATGATATATTATAATTGAAACCAAAAAATAGCGATAATTTTAAAAGTTCGGCATTCAAGGTTTAGACACAGCTTTGATTTTTTTAAATTGTGTTTAATCATTATGAAAGTTCATAAAACTTTCACGAAATTTCTGAATCTTTCAAGGTGACTATAGTATTGCAAGGCCTTTAAATTTATTTTCGAAAAAGTAAATAATATAGATTCGATTTCATTAATATTGTTTCATAATACTTTTTAGAATAACTGAGGTTTCTGTAAAAATTTTAATAACCTTAACCAAAATTGAAAATTCATTGAAAAATTTTCATTCTTGTCGAGCTATCTTTATAAAATTTCCAAAACTGTATTCACTCAATTAGAAATTATTGTAATTGCAATTAAATCAATACTGCTCACAATAAAACTTGAAATTTTTATTTTACGAATTTGAAGGCATGATAATTTGCATTAAAAAACATTATTCTAATGAATTTTTCAGGAGGAAGAAGGCAAAAAGTTGGTGGCTGATGCCATAAGAGGAGGAATTTACGAGGACATGTACTCTGGCTCGCATGTTGATCTCTGCATCATTCGCAAGGGAAGCTTCGAGTATATCCGTCCTTACGACGAAACTTGTGCCAAAGGTGAGAAACAATTGGACTATAAATTCAAAAGGGGAACAACCGAAATCCTCTCGATGAAGGTTACACCACTCATAATCGAGGAAGAAACTGTGCGTAGAATTGAGCCAGAATCCATGGACACTTCGTCTTGAGCGATACTATAATTCTACGATTCATAACCTTTTTATATACTTGAGGTTAATAAATAAATGAAGGATTTTCAAATATTTTGATTGCTGAAAATCGGGTTTTCCATTCATATTTTTTAGGCTGTTTGGGTATAGGTAGTTGGAAGAAAATTATTTAGTATTATGATGGATTTGATATTTTTGATTATTAAATTGAAGGATACTTATCAAAATGAAAAAAAATCAGAAACATCCAAGATCAATATATATTTATTCGCAGTAAAAAAACTAACATTGTTATTATTATTCGTTGAATAAATTATCTTAGAATAGTCCTTTGTCTTGTTTCAAGCGTTGTTTTTTCCATGAAGGTAAATTCTCAAAATCTGCTGGTTCCATTTTGAAAATTGACATGAAGTCGTCGAATGTCAAGTGCAGTTCTTTGCGAGAAACGTTGACTCCGGAAGGCAAATTTTCCGGTTTGTCTTTTAGGGTTTTCAGGGGGTATTTAGCGTGGTTGTTGAAACCGGTTGCGAGTTTTGTTGGAACTGATTTGTAAATTTCGGCTTCTTGTTCTTGCAATATCGATCGAAGAATTGCGAATGATTGATAATCTCTGAGAAGATTGTCGTTCCAATTGTCGAAAAGTCCAACGAATGTGGGAGGTTCTTGTCCTGGAAGTTGGAACCAAAATTTTTTAATTACAGTTGAACAATATTTTGTTGTCAATTGAAAAAGGAATTTTGGAAATTGAGAAAACAAAGGATAAATTGTAGTAAAATGTTCTTGAAGGTTTGATTTTTTTTACCTTGTTCGATCACACTTATGATCGTGTTTCGATCTCGACTGGCTGGATGAGAGTACAAAAATATTTTTCCAAATTCGATTCCTTCCTCGTACGATTGGATTCCTGAAAATTTTCCGATCCAAATCCAAATGACAGTGCCAGAATCGAGGAGCCAAGCAGCTTCTGGCAAAAGGCTTGCTTGGGAAAAGTCCAAAACTTCGATTCCTGTAAAAACTTTGTCTTCGATTTTGCAGTGGTATAGATGTTTGTCGTTTTGTTCTTCTCGTTCTATGTATTCACTTCCATAAGTTCCTTGACCTGGAAAAGAAAAATATCTTTTGTATTTTTAGATGAATGAATGATGAATGAATATTTGTTTTGAGTTTTGACCTCCAAGTTGGTCCCAAAATTCTTCATTCTCTTTTCCTTCGCAAATCAAAGGCGCAGTTGAAGGTGCCAATTTTCTCGAAGCTTCTCGGGCGTCTCCAGTGCTACTTTTTCCACACCAAACTATTGGAGTCTCGGAAAATAGAATGAAAACTCCTCCAGAATCCAAGCTACTAGCTTTTAATGGACGTTCCACAGCTTTTGATGTGTAGGTTGCTGATCCGTGAATTCGAACTAAATATTTTTTTGGGGCTGACAGAAAAATTTTGTATTAAAATGAAATTTTGTCATGATTTTTTCCTTATTTCTTCATGTTTTCTAATGAATTTCGTTCAGTTTTAAAATTGATTTTGTTACAATTTGTAAAAATTCAGGATTCTTATAATTTATGTATTCACCGATTTTTGGAAAGTTGGGATTTTTGAAATTCTATAGATTACAACAACAACTAAATTGAAAACATATTTGAAGAGAAATGTAAACGTGATATTATATGCTTACGATTTTCTTTGTGTTTTCCCGAGAGAATTTTCAATTTCCCTTTGTAAATTTGCAACAAATGTGGTGGTTCCCAACCTTGGGATGCTTTCACCAATTGTGCAGAGCATTCTTTAGCCATCGCACAAGCTGATTCTAAAGCACTCTCACGATCTGCACAAATTGAATGTGCGCCTTCCCAAAAATATATCTAAACAGAAAAAAAACTATCATGAAGTTAAAAAAAAAAAACTATGATATTAAGAAATCAGGAAAAAAAGGCCATATAAAATTCTAAACTCATTATTAGAATATTTGTGTAATAATGATACTTAATTCAAGGGTATTATATTCTAGTCTGAATTTGAATAATTTTCTTTGTAGGTATTTTTTTAAAAAAATTGTTTAATATGATAGTTGCTCTTTAGACAGGGTGTCTACTGAATAAGAAAAAGGGGAATCATAAAAGTTAAATTTTTCACAATTCACAGGATGCTAAAATTGTATAAATTGTAAAAATCAATAGAACATTAACTATTCAATAATTCAGACGGTGTAATTGCGCTATTAGGATTTTTTATACTTAAATTCACTTAAATATGAAGTTATTGGTAAATTTGTACCGAAATAATAAATTTACTGAATTTTTGAAAAGCTATCAGTGCAATAAAGAGAATTTTGAATTTTATGATATCTGAATCGAAAACTTCATCGCAAAATTTGTAAATAATGAACATTTTTTAATCGTTTATGAATCAATTTATAACAGTAAAAAATGAATGTTTGGATAATAAAATCGTGACTTAGATTTTTAAATAAATAATGCACCTCACCGATATTCGACTATTTGAAGATTAATAATTTTAATTTTGAAATTTTATAAATTTTTAATGATTTTTTTCATCAGATTACTACAAAATAGGAGTCAAAAATAAAGGCAAGAAATAAGTTTACCAAAGTTATGATCATGGATTTTTTGAAAAGACAAAATTTAATGAAAATGTCAAAAATAGAATCATTTGTGATTTTAATATTTTAGAAGTGAAATTTTCAAAATTATCTATATTTTGTGTCCAAAAGCTGAACTGACTGCAGTATCATTAATTTATGTTGATTAATAATGAAATTTTTTCTGACCATTATTATTTATTATTTTGCATTCAATGAATGTTCGATTAAAATTTTTTTGTCGAATTTCTTGCAATTTAAAAGAGTTGAAAAAAATTTAAAAATATATAAAACGAAAATAATAAAAGGTATAGACACAGTTAATAAAATGTGAACATTTTTTGATAGAGAAAGATTGGTAATCTCGATATTTTGGATGAGGAATTTTCTTTACCAGTAATAATTGCAATAATCTCATTATTATGATGGGCTTTTTAAATTTAGTTAGTAATTCTTCTATCTAATGCATCAACATAAAAAAAAATTAAAATTACAGTGATATTATTCAGTGTTGGACTTTTCCAAAACCATGTAAGGGAAAACTAAAAAATGTAGAAGAAGTAGATCAATCAAATCACCTTTAATTAATTAACTAGTGAAAACTTGGGAAATTTTGTATTTTTTTTTTCAACAATTACACTATTAAACAATAAGAAAATACACTGATAACGAATACTTGCAGAATAACTATTTTCATTTTTAGATTTTATGAATTTTCAATAACGATTTTTTTCATTAGATTTACTACAAACTTGGAGTCAAAAATGAAGGCGAGATGCAAAAAAAATTACTGAAGTTGTGGTTATAGATTCAGTTAACAAATGAAAATTTTGAGACTAGAACAAGTTGTGTGTTGATTGATGAAGAAATTTTTCGTTATTATTATACAGGATAACATACATCATGTAATTCAGCGCTTTAAATTAAAAAATTTTTGGTGGAAAATTTTTTATTGTATCAACTGCAAAATATGAGAGTTGAGAAAAATTGAGAAATAAATGAATAGAGAATAGTTTAATGTATAGAATAAGTAATGTATTTTATGAATTTCTTATTGAAAAAGATTGGGATCTTTATAGTTTAGATGAAGAATTTTCGAAATCGTTAATATTATATTACATTATATTTATATATTATATATGATACTCGTCAATCCAAGAACAATATTGTACTCTTATTCGAACTAAAATATTTTTTTAAATTCTATTAGAAATTATTTTCTCATAAAATGATGCTTGTGTAAAATTCTAAAATATTGGAATAGTTTATCCTGAACTTTGAAGTTCTTAAATCTTTGAAGTTCTTAAATGATAAAAAAATGCAAATATTTCAAAAAACGCATAATCGACTCACAATAGTTTTCGTTCTTCGACCATGCCCGTATTTGTATCTCAAGACGTAACAAGTTTCCGCGTAAAATACCCCGTAATCCTCGAGCTGGACCAACCCTTTGTCCCGGCAAACCCTCCAAAGAATTTTGTCGCCTGAACCGTCGTCGACTAATTGACATTCCGCGGCCGTTTTCGGTCGGTCGTTCATGTAATCCAACTCGAAATTCGTTGGTAGAGTCAAAGGCGTTGATCTGCTTTGTCCCCAACCTCGGATCAAGCTCCTCATCTCCGTAGGCTCGTGGTTTTCAAGGGCTCGAGCAACGGGGACGCTCGCACTAGAATACAAAAAGTGGCAATTGATTGCAAAATGAAGCAGCGACGAACAAAGTTTCGGAAAATATACGTGAAATTTGTTTATTTCACCACTAGGGAAGAAATGTTACTATTCATTTTTGAAATTTTTTCTAATTGAAAAAATATTTGTCACTGCTTTCCTGAAATGATGTTTCACATAAAAAATGTGATGCAAGTTTTTCATTATTAATTTTTCAACAAATGAATAACATTTTTGTTTACTGAGTAAGGGGTGGAGAAAGCTTGCGATTTCCTTGATCATTTATGTACCTGTATTCTTTCTTTTTGATGAATCCTCGGGTATTCCTCACGGCCTCCAAACATTCGCGAGCATTCGCGTTTGCTCCAACCCAGGCCCAAACTCCGACTTCTCCTCGATCCAAGATAAATACCGATCCGGAGAGCAAATCTTGCCGGCATATTGGGCCTGATTTCAATTCCGCGACTTTGTATTTTCCACTTTGTTCGTTGCAAACGTAGAGTTTTACAGGCTGTGGGAGAAAAAGCGTACGTTGTTGGTGCTCTGGAAGTACAGCTCTCGAAGCTGGATGAAGAACTTTCGCCAGCAGACGTTTCGCTTCCCCTTGTAATGTTTGTTCGTAACCGTCGTCAACAATGAAAACACGAACATTGTTGTTTTGTTTGCGGTCTTGCAAGATTCTAGCCGCGTGACGTTTGTGGAGCGGATCGGCTGAAGAGCCCAGCCAGAGGAATAAAACGCCTCTGAAAGTGAAATTTCCAGGTTTTTTGCCATTCGCATGTGATCGTGATTACAAGTCAAAACTTTCAAAATATAGCTGTTTGATCTGTCTAAATGATTTTGTTACGTAGTTTATCTTACAGGTTTTTACATATTTTTGAAAAAGATTTAAACAGTTTTAACTGCTGAAAATGTTGAGATTTCGGAGAATTAGATAGCACAGTCTTTCCTTTTATTATTCAGAGATTTTTGAATTTTTTATACAATTAATATGGAATAATCGATTGCTTTTATTATAAAAATATCAAATTGGAAATAATGATTTTTGTGTTTTAGGAATAAATATTCAAAATTTAATGATTCTACTATAAGTGAAGTGATTTTCTCACAGTGCACTGTTTTTTTTATGAAAATGAGCTTACTCGTGAATATTGTTATGGAAATGGCGACTTTGGTGTACTTTTTATAATTTTAAAGTATTGAAAAAAAAGGAATAATGAGCAATGACTATTCATGGCAGCTTTAACTATTTTGACAGTCGTTTAAAACTTTTGAAGGAATTAGCAGTTTTTACAGTTTTCGTAACACTTTAATAAATTTTATAAATTTTTTTTGATGAAAGGTTTTTTCGAATTTCCAGATGAGTGCTAAATCAAAGTCAAAAGTTCAGAAATGATTAAAGTTATCTCTGAAATGGAACAAGTATTTTTCTAAATGAATTCTTGGTTCCTACTGATAACAAGATTTACAGTATCAATATCGTGATTACATGTCAAAACTTTCAAAATATAGCTGTTTAATCTGTCTAAATAATTTTGTTACGTAGTTTATCTTACAGGTTTTTACATAGTTATGAAAAAGATTTAAACAGTTTTAAATGCTGAAAATGTTGAGATTTCGGAGAACTAGATAGCACAGCTTTCCTTTTATTATTCAGAGATTTTTGAATTTTTTATAAAAATAATATGGAATAATCGATTGCTTTTATTATAAAAATATCAAATTGGAAATAATGATTTTTGTGTTTTAGGAATAAATATTCAAAATTTAATGATTCTACTATAAGTGAAGTGATTTTCTCACAGTGCACTGTTTTTTTTATAAAAATGAGCTTACTCGTGAATATTGTTATGGAAATGGCGACTTTGGTGTACTTTTTATAATTTTAAAGTATTGAAAAAAAAGCAATAATGAGCAATGACTATTCATGGCAGCTTTAACTATTTTGACAGTCGTTTAAAACTTTTGAAGGAATTAGCAGTTTTTACAGTTTTCGTAACACTTTAATAAATTTTATAAATTTTTTTTGATGAAAGGTTTTTTCGAATTTCCAGATGACTGCTAAATCAAAGCCAAAAGTTCAGAAATGATTGAAGTTATCTGTGAAATGGAATAAGTATTTTTCTAAATGAATTCTTGGTTCCTACTGATAACAAGATTTACAGTACCAATATCTTGATTACATGTCAAAACTTTCAAAATATAACTGTTTAATCTGTTTAACAATAAATCATTTTGTTAGATTGTATATATTACAGGTTTTTACATGGTTTTAAATAAGATTTATACAGTTGTTTTTTACAGTTTCGACATTTTCAGGGTTTAGAAATGTAAATTAAAGTATCATCCGTCAAAAGTTTTTTAATTTGTAAAATTTGGGAGACTAGAAACTGTGAAAAACATGTCAAACTTTTCAGAGCTTTCATTACAACTCTAAACTCTGCTGTAAATTTGTTGACTGTAAAAACTGTAAATAATTATTATTATAATTGTTGAAAGTCTGTGAAAACTGTTAAACTATAATACTCTTTCAGGTTAAATTAGTGAAGAATTGCTAATTTTTCCTAGCAAACTTTTCTCTTTACCAATTAGTGATTTTTCACTCACAACAAGTAGTTTCATATTTACGAACGTGATTTAAAACTTTGTAAAGAGTCATATCTTGACAATACAGAATAATAAGTTTTTACTAATCTTAATTAATGGAAAAGTCATTGATCATTATTGAAAAAATTACTAACTGAAAAAAGAAAATTAAATCATTAAAAATTGATGACTTTTCACTAATATAACCTGAAAAAGTAGTTATTACAGTAATCTGTAATAACTACTTTGTAAAGTGACTTTTTCACTTGGTTGACACGTAGAACAAGAAAATTTTGTTTAAAATACCAAGAAACAAAAATCTCAAACCCTAAAAATCTCTGACTTAGAAAAAATTGGAAAATTTCAGAAGTAAGAAACAAACGTTATTAGTTTAGAAAATTGGAAACACTTTATTCTGAAAAAAAAAAAAAAAAAAAAAAAAAAAAAAAAAAAAAAAAAAAATACAATGACGATGAGTTAGAATTTGCAAAAAGTCAGGTATTAGGTTGGAGAAATTATTTGTAATAGTGTAGTATCATTAAGTGGCATGAAAGTTTTTTTTGCAAATGGGAATTTTGTAGGCTGACAAAAAAATTTAGTTATTAAGTAGATATTATCTTTTTTAGATTGAGGAGAAATGGAATTTGTTTAGTGACAGCGACAGAAAAAAAATTTTAGGGATAAAAGGTAGCATTACATAAAGGGAAGAGTTTTTTTGAAAACAAAATACATTTTTGAAAATGGATAAACTTTAGAAGGTGCGTATTAGAAAAAAACTATTCAAATTTTTGTTAGTTAGACGAAATGATTTATTTAGACTATTGGCAAATTAAGTCAAATTTATCATAATTTCTTTGATGTAACTAAAATTTTTTTTCAGTATGCACTAATCAAAATTTATCTATTTTAGATTAATTTTAGTAGGAAAAATTTTCATTGGTCAGATACCGAACAATGCTCTTAACAAAAATGCATCAATTTGAAAAATTATAGTTTTGCCAAATCGGGAAACTTTCTACAATTTATTGAATTTATTGACGTATTCTAAAATTCAAGATTTTTGTTACAATTATCTAAATTTTGGCTAGTTCTGTACGCTGGAACATTTTTTTAAGTTACAAATTTTTTGATGATACATGGTTGCTGTAGATTTATGGAATTTTTGGAATTTTCCACTACCTACAAAATTTATGGATATTTACCTAAATTCTACGAATTTTCAGAATTCGTTAAATTGTTCACCAACTTGCAAAATTTTAATTGTTTTTCAATTTTTCAAAGTTTTCGAGACATTCAACGTTATATAGAACTTTTCAGAATAATTAAAATTAAGTACAAATTTTTTCAACTTAGAAAGATTTTCCGTATTTTCCTAACACCTTTTAAGTTATTCAAATTTTTATTGAAAAACGAATAACACATTATGCATATTTCAATGGATTAAAAAAATGAAAATCAATCCATAAAAATTTAAGAACATTTCACAAAATTCAACAGAATTCTAGAATTAAATAGTATTACTGAAGAATTTTTGAATTTTCATGTTTTTTCATAACACGAAATTTTCAAAATTTGAAGCTTCCAAAACTCTCTCCAAAACTTAATAATATAATAAATATTTGTACAACTTATTTATATATTTCATATTTTTGTATTGATTTTTGAAATTTTAGATTCGTAATGAAAAATAAAAAAACACATTATCGTGCTTATTCCAAAGATTTCATAAAATGAATGAAATTCTCCAAGTTTCTTATTTTTTTTAAATTTCAGGTTAATACTAACTATTGAAAACTTACGAATTTGAAAAAAATTTGTCCAACTTATTAACATTTTTAGTAATTTTTAATACTTCTCAAGTTTTTCATAGTTTTATAAAAACTGCAAAAAAATAATCATGCATACCGATTCCAAAAAAAGGCAATAATAAACAGGTCACAAAATTTTTTGACATTTTCTGAAATTCAACATATTTTTCGAATTTTCATCATATTATTGACAGTCTCCGAAATTTGCAATGTTTTTGAATTTTTTGAAATTTTATAAAAATGTGTATAATCCATTTAAATTTTTTCTGGTTTTTTAATGCTTCTCAAATTTTTCAGTTTTTTATTCCAAATGAAAAAAAAATTGTCGTTTATGTTTTGAAAACATATGAAGTTGAACATTTTATACAAAATTTATAAACATTTTCTGAAACTCAACGGATTTTGTGTATGTCATAGATTAACGATAATTTTTAGAATTTTTAATTTTTTCTAATGTTTCAAAATTTTCAAAATTTTAAACTCAATTCGAATTTCATGAAAATTTTTTCGAGTCGTTGAGGTTTTCTGTGATTTTTATAATCTTCGAATATGTCGTGTTTTTTTTATTAATAATGAAAAAAAATCATGCTTGTCTTGAAGAAATATTAGAATGAACCTAATTTACAAAACCTATAAACATTTCCTCATATCTTACAAACTTTTCAAATTGTGCCTATAGAATTTTCGACAACCGTGGAAATGTGTTATTATTTGCTTTTTCAAAAATATTTCTAAATTTTTAGACGTTATTAAAAGCTCTTCAAATTTAATGAAAATTTTCCCAACTCATTAGGATTTTTTGTGATTTTTCATCACTTCACAAGTTTTCTCTTAATTGTAATTATTTTAAAATTCTTCTAATTTGTGTTTCTCAATCATATTTTTCTATGTTGTATTTTCGATTTTGATAATATAAGTTGTAAATAAAATCATAAAAGAACCTTACTCGGATTTCAAATCAATGAGAATAACATCTCGAGATGTAAAATTTTTCCATCCAATTCCATCGAGCTCCGTAATTATTGGTACTACAAGTCCAGAAACTCTGTGTAACGAGCAATTAGTTTTTTCACCATCGTTTTCTACAAAAATCGTGTTCCTGAAGTACGCCAAAAAACGTGGGCTTTCTCGACCTTGTGCCTAAATAATCAAAAATTTTGCATGAAAACATCGTAAATTTGTAGCAGAAACTATTTTCACTGCCTGCAGAAAAAGTTGGAAAATATTCCTCGAATCCCTCTTTTTCTGCATATAATAATACAAATGAATATGAATTTTTTTCAATGTCTGATAGGATTTTTAAATAGGCAAAAATTTTACAGAAAAGTTGAGTATTTTGTACTTTTTTGAACATTAAAGTTATTCAAAAAGCATGACCAAAATTTTACATAATTTTAGATTTTGGCAAAGTTGAAGAAGTTATTCAGATTTCGAAAGTCTTATAAAAAATTTTCAACGAAATTTTACAAATATTTCAATAGTTTCGGAAAAAAATTAAATGTGAACATCATAAAGTTTTATGAAGTTCATTAAATTAATTCCATTGAATCATAATTGATTTCAAAATTGAAATGAATACAGAAATCAAAATAAATTAAAATTTTATAAGACTACGCATTTGTGATTAATTCAAGTTTGGACTATTTCATCGTATTAAACTTTGAATTGTGTTAATAAATTATTTCATAGAAAATGTACCTTTCTATCTACATAAAAAGTTGACAGTTTTTAAATATTTAAAGATTATTTCGAAAATTTGTATAAACATCGTTGTTGAGAAAACAAACATTCTAGTTTCATAAATTTCCACAAGTATTCTTAACTTCTTTCTTGTATTTTTATTTTTTGAAACTTTTCTTAGATCTTTAAAAAAATTTTAAAACTCAAAAAATCTTGGAACATTTAGAAACTAGGAAATTTAAAGATCTTGAATGATAACAAAAACGTTTAGGTTTCAGAAAAATCTTCTAACTATACTTTGAAAAAGTTTGAATTAGTGAAAATCACTTTCGGGATCTTTCAAATAATGAGGAAAAAGGTCAAACCTCGCGGAAAAGCAAAGTTGCGGAAACGCGAGAATCGAGTTCCGCGGCTCGCAATGCAGCTGCTCCAGAAACGCTCGAATCGCAATCGGTACCGATCCAAAAGTGCACGGCACGTACGCTCGCGTTTTCCTTAAGTTCTTTCGACTGTAACAAGAAAAAGAAAAACATTAAACAGGCCATCAAACGCGAAAATTGATATCACGAGAAAAAAGCTTCTTCAGAAATTAATTCCTTCTTTTTCATAAGTAAGAAAAAATTGCAAGTACACTGAGAAAAAGAATATAGTAACTATTACAATACTGTATAGTAAACGGGAATCACTCTGTAATATTACA
Source organism: Platygaster robiniae (assembly GCA_028476575.1). Lineage (NCBI taxonomy): Eukaryota > Metazoa > Arthropoda > Insecta > Hymenoptera > Platygastridae > Platygaster > Platygaster robiniae. The sequence goes on from CM052022.1 coordinate 4,355,214, forward strand.
CTATCAATTTTTCTTAGTTATAGATATATTTTGTTGTAAAAACTCCTATACATATTTCGTTTTCTACTATACTTCTTGTATTTTTGAAATATCATATTGTAATTCCTATTAATCCAGATTATTGAAAATTCTATACAGCTTTTTCAGTAAACAGATCTGTATAGGTTCTGTTTGCAATATTTTTGTATACTTTCTAGGTTTTTTGTGCATCATATTGTAATATAATACAGTTTTCGAAAAAGCTGGATAAAAGTGACGTAGTTCATTTTTTTCGCCATGTATGGTAAAAATTACAGTTTGTATGGTGAAATTTGCATTTTGAGATTTAAAATTTTTCGAAATTATACAGTAAAAACTGGCATTCATATTGTCATTTGTACATTAATAGCGGTTTTACTGTATAATATTGTGATAAGTAAAATAAAAATTGCAATATTATTGTAAAAAGTACAATATATACGGCGGAAAATACAATATTTTTTTTTCATTGTACAAATGCTGGAAAACAAAAAAAATAGCAACAAACAAATCAACTAAATAGATGAGATTTTTATGTAATTATACAGTTGATTGGAATCTAAATTCGTATTTTTTTTTCAAATTTTGGGTAAATTTTTTAGACACTAATTAAAAAATTTTAGACCTGATGTAATATGTTTTACTGTTTTTGTAATTTGAAAGTTGAGCTTTTAAGTTATGGGAAATTTTGTGGTTTTCGAGATAGTGTGAAAACTTGGACAATTTTTTAAAGTAGAAAAAATTTTTACAGCTTCAACAGATTTTACAGTATCCACCTACGATTTTATCAGGTTTTTTAACTATATAACTTTGACACTTTATGAATTATGTTCACTTTTGATAGCGTTAAAAGTTAAAAATTTTCTTAACAATCCAACAATATAACAGTTTGTTTTTAAATTTTTGACTAACCAAACGATCTAGTTAATTTCAAAATAGTGATAACAGTTTCAAAAGTGTTGGAAGAAAAGGATTTCTCGAGATTGTAGAAAATTCCTCAATTTCTCAAAGTAAGAAAAATAATATTAGAAGCCATTGTAATAAACTGTTAGATAATTTATACGGTTCAAAATCCAACTTTTTGTGATATTTTAGACAACTGAAGAATTTGTTCACGTAAAAATAATTCAACAATTTTCGCCTTCAAATTTCTATAAAAAATGCGAATAATTTATTAACAATTTCTTTTTGAATAAACAGTTAAGTCTCTCGATTCTATTTTCAATTTCGAAATATTCAAAAACAATTTTTTTCTTTGAAACTATTACTTTCTGTTGGAAGAAATAGAAATCTCTATATTTTCACAAAATACAGAAAATGAAACCACAGTAGAATAAGGTTTTCAAAAATATTTGTATTTTATTCGGATTATTAATTGAAATGCAAATCAATCCAACACGAAAATTAAAAAAAACATTTTCCAAAATCAGTAAAATTTGTAGGAATCTGTTTTTCGATTCCTCATTCTTTGGAAATTTATTTAAATACAGAAAGAATTGTAAAAAATATTTTGTAAGCAATGTGTATCCTGCAAAATTTGTTTTTTTATGTATAGAATTGTTTTTTATATATTAGATATCATAATAACCTTTGACCTTTATAAGAAAATTTCTAACAGTGATGTTGAAGGAAGTTCATAAAAGTTTTTTTATAAAATATTTACCGGTATTCCTGGGTAAGGAAGAGGAAGACCCTTTCCAGAAACCGCGTAAATTAGGTACGCAGCGTTTGAGAGAAAAACGCCAGTTTTTGCGCGGCTCAAAACCGTTGCTTGAAGACCCTGAAAAAAATTTCATAACTGTATAAATTTACGAAAGAACAATACAAATCCCGCAAATCTAATTAAATCCTCGAGTTGAATAACATATTTTCGAATTTCCCTCTAATTTTTTTTAGCATATTTCATTTTTTTGAGTGCGAATCAGGTTGCAACTAGATTATTGCATAAAAGTGACCAAATTCTTACATTTTTCCTAAATTTTTATTGAAATGTAAAGAAAAATTAAATCAATATTTACAGAAAATGAAAATTCAACGTTTTTCCAAATTTTCACTTCATTCATGCCATCCAAAGATAAAATTATTTTCAGAAAATGTGTTTTTACGAGGACGGTTTTCTTACCTCAATTCTCCAAACGCAAAAAGTAGTTTTATTTTTCGATGCATTTTTGAAAAAGTCGTTGATGGAGTCGTCCGAGCTGGTGCTCGTATCATCCTAAAAAAATATTTCAAATTCGTAATTTATTCATTTTTATAATCATATTATCCTCATTTGTCACCTTTCACTACAATTAATCAAATATTCCTGAATCTAGATAGTACATGAAAACTGTGACTTCGTTTTGTCAAAATCTCTGTTACAATGAAAATTACCGATTTCAGTAAAAACGTAATTTTCAGTGTGAATTCTAGTAAAGCGTGGTAATTTCTTCGCTTTTCAATCAGGCTAATTGAACAATACCGTTCAAGAACGTTTAATTACCCGAGAGTTTTTTAGGACCATCTTTCAAAGTCGCACGGTTTGTTGAGCAGCGATTTATCGTGGTATTTCAGTTCATCTTCGTGCACTGAAAAAAGAGTTTCGTGTTCTTTAGTATCGTGTTCAATATCGATGATCTGTAGTTAAACTTCGTGTAATTTAAAGAGTTTGTTGTTTCCTGGTTATACAAAAATAAAAAAAACCGATGTAGAAAATCTGCAGAGTATAATATAGTTTTGTTGATAGTCATTATGATGTTTTTATGTGTTTTTCTTAATCATAAAGTGGCAATCTTTATGAAAGTTAGCTCATATCAGGAATAAAATTTCTATGCACTTACTGCAATTGTTGTATTGCATTTATGATTATCATTTCATGTGGAATAAGTAATAACAGTAACGAACGTTCTTGATTTTTTTTCTTTTTGTACATACTGAATCTATATAATATAAAAATACGCCATGTGAAGGATTTCGTCAAAAAAAAAATTTTGTAAATAAGTTTTCCCAAATTCTAATTGGATTTTTTTAACTTTGTAATATGACTTGTATATCCAATCATTTTGAGCAGTTTCTTCAAAATTATTTCTTTGAAATATTAGACTCGAACATGAAAAGCACCTCAACATTTTTCAGTTTTGATGATTATTAAAAATGTGATATATTATTCAATTATATTATTTAATATATTTTGTCATAATTATGTATTATACTAAATTTCAAACATAACTTTTTAAACTTTCTCACATAATATAGGACAGTTTTGACAGTTTTGAAAAAAAAAATTAAACTATTTATGACATTCTTGGCAGTTTTGACATTTTTCTTTGTTTGTAACAGCTTCGATATATCATTGGTGCATCAAAGTTTACGTATTCTGAGGTTTTTAATATTGTGACAGTTCTCGATAGTTCAACAAATTTTTTAAACGTCTAGTATAATTTCACCAATTTTACACTTCAATAGTTTATGACAGTTTATGCAGTCTTTACATTTTTCAAAGTTTGTGACAGTTCATACATTTTTTAGTGCATACAAAAATTACACATTTGATAGTTTTGATTTACTCTACAATTTCAACGATTTTCGTGCAGTTTTCATAGTTAACTAAAGTTTATTTGTTAAAAAGTTTTCTACCGTGTTGAATTCTTGAAACTATAAAATTTTCGACGCTGCGGAAATTTTTATTAACGTTCAAAACTATTTTTAACTGCTAGAACTGTAAATATATTTAAAAACTGTCGAAATCGTGAAAGACTGTAAAAACTGTATAAAAATTGTTGAAGCATTTCCAAACTTTTGAAATTCCAATGGTTTTTGTCATACGTCATAATAAGAAATAATTTGAAAATTTGTAGGTATGAATTCGTTAACTTTTTTGTTTATGTGATTATACTGTAAAGTAACTGATACAGAAAATAAATTATAATGCAAGAAAGAAACATTGTATATAGCAGATATTTTTCAACATTTATTTTTCTGTGGTCACGATAACAAAAGAAATTCGCACACTAAAAAATTATTTTGTTGCAATATTGTTCTAATAACCCTGAAACTTTAAAACAGCTCTATCATTTACATAATTTTGTTGAAAAGAATAAACTTATTGAATATGAAAAGACTGTTATTCAATGGGAATTCCGATCCTCCTCATAAAAGAGTATTTTTTAGTTTTTTTTAAAGAATAGAAAAATGTTTTGAAGAACCAAGAATTTTTTCGTGATTCAAAAATTACATTGCAACTTAATGATTCTCTCGTGATTTCAAAATTCTGAAATTTTGATCTTCGTGTCCTAAAAATTTGTCATTTACAGCTCAACTTATTCGACCCAAAAATTCTCCCACTTAAAAAAAAAAATAATTTAAATTATATTTCTTGATCTACAAGTCACATAAAATCCCAAAAATAATTTTCATACCTGATTTACTTTGAAAGACTTTTTTGATTTTCACTATTTTCACCATAATGTAGATTCAGTCATTTCTCTTCGCGTAAATTCAATATAAATGTAATTGACTTTGCGTGGAGGAAGTGGTTTTTTTTTAAATATTGTATATGCTTTCGAGAAATTTTTTGCGGGACTCAGGCTTGATTTTAGCGCGTCCGTGTCTTGCGGTTTCTCAGTGAAAACTGGTACACGCGAGGGCCCAAACGCGGGGTCTCGCTTCAATGCCGGTAAGGCCAATTACACGCGTACGTGCATGAAACTTTCATTGCGATAGTGCACATTTTGCACGGTATCATCTTCTGGGAACTCTCATATATCAGAGTCCGGAGGTGCTCAAGCCTTTCGAACATTCGTACTTTGTTATAACTTGTAACGCAGGTAAATTGCTGTTTTTCGAAAATAATTTTATTTATTTTTGTGACGAGTATGGGAAGAACAAAATGTAGAGAAGATATAAATAATAAATTATTCTCGATTCAATTTTTGACAGTGATTTTATTGTTTCAATTTGTCAACGTTTTTACCTGTTATCATCATGACAAATAACGAATCAAAACAATATTGACATCCAAAAGAAAATCAAAACATAGTTATAAATGATACCCTAGTGTTTTAGAAACATTAGTTCATTTTGTTTATTTCGATTTTTAATTCACTTCTGGAATTGGTTCAGAATCTATTCAAAATCCCAAAAATTTTGATTTGTGTAAATTTGGGAACGAAATTATGCTGAAAGGAAATGAAAGACAATTATTGTTTGGTTGGACCTTTTTACACACTTCAATTTGAAGATTCGAAAATTGTTGAACTGAAAATTATTTATACAGGATTTTGTGAAGTCTCAGTGACGCGTGAATGCAAATGGGAAATTCAGGTCGCGGTATCATGATTTATAGATTGTCGTGATTTTGTTGATTAACGATTTTCCGGATACATGGAGAAACGGATTTATAAATATTAACATACATAGACAGGATGCTGGATGCTGAAAAATGTTAAGATTTCGGAAAATTAAATAGCGCAGTTTTACATTTTATTATACAGAGGTTTTTGAATTTTTTATGAAAATAATACCGAGTAATCGATTGGTTTTATTATAAAAATATCAAATTGGAAATAATGATTTTTGTGTTTTAAGAATAAATAGTCAAAATTTAATGATTCTACTATAAGTGAAGTAATTTTCTCACAGTGCACTGTGTTTTTCATGAAAATGAGCTTACTCGTGAATATTGTTATGGAAATGGTGACTTTGGTGTACTTTTTATAATTTTAAAGTATTGAAAAAAAAGCAATAATGAGCAATGACTACTCATGGCAGCTTTAACTATTTCGACAGTTGTTTAAAACTTTTGAAGGAATTAGCAGTTTTTACAGTTTTCGTAACACTTTAGAATTTTATAAATTTTTTTTCACGAAATGTTTTTTCGAATTTCCAGATGAGTGCTAAATCAAAGTCAAAAGTTCAGAAATGATTAAAGTTATCTCTGAAATGGAACAAGTATTTTTCTAAATGAATTCTTGGTTCCTACTGATAACAAGATTTACAGTATCAATATCGTGATTACATGTCAAAACTTTCAAAATATGGCTGTTTAATCTGTCTAAATGATTTGTTACGTAGTTTATCTTACAGGTTTTTACATAGTTTTGAAAAAGATTTAAACAGTTTTAAATGCTGAAAATGTTGAGATTTCGGAGAATCAAATAGCACAGTCTTTCCTTTTATTATTCAGAGATTTTTGAATTTTTTATAAAAATAATATGAAATAATCGATTGCTTTTATTATAAAAATATCAAATTCGAAATAATGATTTTTGTGTTTTAGGAATAAATATTCAAAATTTAATGATTCTACTATAAGTGAAGTGATTTTCTCACAGTGCACTGTTTTTTTTATGAAAATGAGCTTACTCGTGAATATTGTTACGGAAATGGCGACTTTGGTGTACTTTTTATAATTTTAAAGTATTGAAAAAAAAGCAATAATGAGCAATGACTACTCATGGCAGCTTTAACTATTTTGACAGTCGTTTAAAACTTTTGAAGGAATTAGCAGTTTTTACAGTTTTCGTAGCACTTAAAATTTTATAAATTTTTTTTGATGAAATGTTTTTTCAAATTTCCAGATGACTGCTAAATCAAAGCCAAAAGTTCAGAAATGATTGAAGTTATCTCTGAAATGGAACAAGTATTTTTCTAATTGAATTCTTGGTTCCTACTGATAACAAGATGTACAGTATCAATATCTTGATTACATATCAAAACTTTCAAAATATGAATGTTCAATTTGTTTAACAATAAATCATTTTGTTAGATAGTATATATTACAGGTTTTTACATGGTTTTAAATAAGATTTATACAGTTGTTTTTTACAGTTTCGACATTTTCAGGGTTTAGAAATGTAAATTAAAGTATCATCCGTCAAAAGTTTTTTAATTTGTAAAATTTGGGAGACTAGAAACTGTGAAAAACATGTCAAACTTTTCAGAGCTTTCATTACAACTCTAAACTCTGCTGTAAATTTGTTGACTGTAAAAACTGTAAATAATTATTATTATAATTGTTGAAAGTCTGTGAAAACTGTTAAACTATAATACTCTTTCAGGTTAAATTAGTGAAGAATTGCTAATTTTTCCTAGCAAACTTTTCTCTTTACCAATTAGTGATTTTTCACTCACAACAAGTAGTTTCATATTTACGAACGTGATTTAAAACTTTGTAAAGAGTCATATCTTGACAATACAGAATAATAAGTTTTTACTAATCTTAATTAATGGAAAAGTCATTGATCATTATTGAAAAAATTACTAAATGAAAAAAGAAAATTGAATCATTAAAAATTGATGACTTTTCACTAATTCAACCTGAAAAAGTAGTTATTACAGTAATCTAAATGAAAATTTTTCTAAAAATTCTACGTGAGCTCACTTTTACGAAAAAATAGTAAGCTCCTTGAAAAGTGACTTTTTCACTAAGTTGACATGTAGAACAAGAAAATTTTGTTTAAAATACCAACAAACAAAAATCTCTGACTCGGAAAAAAATGGAAAATTTCAGAATTAAGAAACAAACGTTATTAGTTAAGAAAATTGAAAATACTTCATTTAGAAAAAAACGACAATATGACGATAAGTCAGAATTCGCTAGAAAATTAAGTAATCACTAAAATTTCAAAATGATATTCCTATTTTACCTGAAATACAATGCCATTAACATAAAAACGCCCCGCTCCTAATTTTCCGAAAAAATAGAACAAAATCCCGAGAGAAGTCGCCCAACATAGATTTTTTTTTTCATCCAACCAAATCCTACTTTATCATATTTTCTTCAATAAAAATGCATCTAGTTTACGACTTCTATTTTCTTTGTCAATGGAATAATTTTCATTCCCTCGAGCTGGAAAAAATTGAAAATTACACTGGTTTCTTACCGGCTGGAGAAAAAACCCTTACGACGGCGTAAATCGGAGAAGCAATTGGAAAACTCAATGGAAAATATGAAAGATTTCACGTTCGCGTTGGGATGATCTGTGAAAGACTGCCGGCTATATTTTAACGGCGTTATGAAAGAAGCCGTAGCTGCCTCCGGAAGTGGGCCCGGAACTCGGTGCATCGAGCCGTGACCAGCGAGCACCTCGTCGACCAACACGGGCCCCGCGTTATCCAACACACCTGCCATCCTTTCCTTCTCTTTGTCCGCGATGTGCCCTCGTCGACACTGGATATCGCGACGATCCCCGTGAATTTTGAAATTTCCGCAACCTCCAGCTCGTCGCGACACTTCTTTTTTTTCACGCTTTTGATTTTTTCCTGGTTCCAATGACCGAATGCGAACAATAGTATACAGGGTGATCCAAACTAACCTGGACACCCGAAAAATATGGATTTCTCATGAAGCCATAAGACTTTTTTATCCTTTGCTATTTTCCAAAAAACTCAAAATTTTAAAAACTACTCAAGCTTGAAGTTTAAACAATAAAAGCCCTCTCCCGACGAGAGGGGCTCAAATTCACCGAAACCGATTTTTCCCAAATTTTCTTCATATTTTTCTAAATGAAAAGTCACAAAACTGAAAATCAAAAAAGTTATTTGAGCATAAAATCCAAGAAATCTGATTGGGTTAATTTGTGACCTGAATAGCGTTTTTGATTTTGAGTTTTGTAAAAAGTGGCAAAGGACTTTTTCGGGAGAGGGCTTTTATTGTTTAAATTTTAAGCTTGAATAACTTGTTGAATTTTGAGTTTTTTGGGAAATAGCAAAGGATAAAAAAGTCTTGTAATTTCATCAGGAATCTATATTTTTCGGGTGTCCAGGTTAGTTTGGATCACCTTGTATGTATAGTAGGGTTTGGAGAGTTACTATAAAAAGTGTAACGCGTTATGTTACCGTTACTAAGGTGAAAAAAGTGATTCGTTACTGTTATCACTTAACAAGAATAACGTTTAGTTACTTTACTTTTTGAAATCAATTGAATGAAAATAACTAAAATTAAAGTAAATAAAATTGAATGGATAATTTCATGCTCGTTGGGAATCTCCTGTTTTCCCCACTCGATTAACAATGTGCTTTTTTTTCAGATGTAATAAAGTGGTCTGAGACGGAAAAAGATTAGACGTGAGCCCTCCATAAATAATTTTTTTAATTGAAGAGAATCATTGAGCATTTTTATAAATCTTTTTTACATCAGTCAGCTTGTTCAAATTTTTATGTGTTTTTTTTCAAGTTTAAAAGATTTATGAATATGATATTTCATTCAATTTTAGCCTCTGGGAAAAATTCGCGAATTTGATGGATTTTTGTGAGAATCTTATCTACTTAAATTTTTAGTATTTTTTAGTATGTATAAAATGTTGCAGAATTTTCTAGTATTTTTTATAAATTTCAACTATTTTTCAGTACATTGCTGTATAGATATCAAGAATTTCATGCTCTAGAATTTAAAGTTCATCAAATTTTTTGTGTTTAAAAGGATTTTTAAGGAAATAGTGTCTTATTTCTTTTATTTTTTGCAGTACTTTTTCAGTTTTTCTACAATTTCAAGGGTTGTTCATTCTAAAACTATTTGTTTATTTCAGGATGCATCAAATGTTGCAGGATTTTCTAGTATTTTTCTATTTTTATAGCTTTTTTCTACAAATTGTTATATAGACATTGGAGATTTCGATCTGTAAAATTTTAAGATACAGAATTTTTAGTATTTGAGAGAGATTTAGAAAACAGTGATGGAGATTTTTATTTCTTTTAGTTTTTTGGTACATTCTCAGTTTTTCTACAATTTGAAGAATATTCAGTATTTCTGACATTATTAGTATTTTTCAGCATACATTAATTGTTGCAGGATTTTCTAGTATCCTTATATATTTATAGCTTTTTTCTACAAATTGTTATATAGACTTCGAAAATTTCTATCTGTAAAATTCTAAGATACTGAATTTTCTGTATTTGAGAGGATTTTTCAGAAAATAGTGTCTATGAAGATTTTTAATTCTTTTAGTTTTTTTGGTGCTTTCTCAGTTTTTCCATGATTTGAAGGATTATTAAGAATTTCTGAAACTATTCGTATTTTTCAGCATGCATTGTTGCAGAATTTTCTAGTATTCTTATGTATTTATACCTTTTTTCTACAAATTGTTCTATAGACTTTGAAAATTTCGATCTGTAAAATTCCAAGATATTGAATTTTTAGTATTTTTTACAAAATAGATGAAGATTTTCATTTTTTCCAGTTTTTTTGGTACTTTCTCAGTTTTTCTATGATTTGAAGGATTATTAAGAATTTCTGAAACTATTCGTATTTTTCAGGATGCTTTAAATGTTGCAGGACTTTCTAGTATTTTTATATATCTATAGCATATTTATACACATTATTATCTAGATTCTGAGCTCTGAAATTCGGAGTTCATTAAATTTTTCGTAGTTCAAAGGATTTTTTAGAAAACAGTGTCTCGATAGATTTTTATTTCTTTCAGTATTTTTCGTCTTTCTTCCGTTTTTTTATAATTTGAAGAATCGTTCGGTATTTTTATCTATTGCTGTATAAATTTCTGGAATTTGATCTCGATACTCTAGTTATTCAAGTTGTATATAGATTTTGCATAGATGTACTTGTATTTTTCTATACATGTATTTTCTTTTTTTATTTAAAAGTATTTATAGAATGTAGAATTTTTTGGTTTTTTTAGAAAAATGTTTCTTTGAATTTCCAGAATGAGATTTCTTAGAATCGAATGTTTAAAAAATTTGAAGTATTTCAATCGGATTTGCAGAAAACAGTTTCTTTATAGATTTAGATGTGTTCTCAATATTTTTCGAATTTTTCACAGACTTTTACGATTTAAAAAATTTCATGTTATTTTTATGGATATTCATATTCATATATTTTTAGAACTCAAGGCCCGAGAAATTGGTGTTTTCTAATTCGGAGTTACGTGAATTTTTGATAGAATTTACAAGAAACTATTTTGAATGCTTGTATTTTTTTTTGTATTCAGTAAATTACTTAGGGGTTTTATAGATTTCAATAATCCTGCTACATATTTTAATCATTTTTATGTATTTTCATACTAATTTCTAAAATTCAATCCTTCGAACTGTGAAAGTTTCTCATGAAAAGTGAAAAAGCATCTTTTTTGTCAATATTTGCACACAAATTACTTATATTTCACTGTATTCCATTAAAAATTGTAAATGTAGAATTTTTCATTCGAAAATAAAGAAACTCAAATTTTATTACATCTCAGTTTCAGAACATTTCTTGAAAAGTTACAGATTGTTCTAAAAACTTGATGAGACTGATAAAAGTAACGTCAAATAAATAACGTTATTTTCGTTACTCGTTACCGTTATCGTTACTTTTTCATTATTGTAACGTTTTAGAGTAAAGCATTACTTCCAAACCCTTACAAAAAAATAAGATTGACAACTGTTTGTATGAAAAATCATTACTGAAAATTAATCAATAACTAATCACTATTTACTCAATATCGAATAAAATAACTAATTTAGAATTGCAGATCGAATCATGAAAACAATCAAAACATTTTCATTATTTAAATTTAAATTGTTTCGATTTTTTGTAATAAGAGAAAATGATTTATTTAGATTATGTTATAGAATTCTTATACATAAATAATAATTTTTCTCTTAATTTCTCAAGTGGACCATAAACGTGAGAGTATTTTCTCAATATCTCAATATTCTTACGCTCGTTGTAACTGTAAAGCCAAAACTGTAATTTGAAACATCCGAATGGATAAACTCATTTGTCAATAACCAGGTAAAAATTGTGTGTAACAATGCAGAAGCAATTACTATTCGAAAGTTGGAGGAAGTGGGATTGACGATTGACGGAGTAATAACAGTAATAAGAGAACAATGGCTGTAACGTGCAATTGCGAATGTCTAGATGTTTGAAGTACGATTTGGAGGTTTGTTTTAATTTTTCAATCAAATTAAACAAAGAAATAATAGCAAACAATATGTAGGTGAACTGAAAATACTTTTTTTTAGTTAGTGAAATAAGAGAAAAAGGAGTGAATTTTCAGGAATTGAACGTGCAATGAAATTTTGTTAAAAAAATCGGTTTTTGAACATCGTGTATCAATAGATAATAAATAAGATGATTTTTAAATTTGATGATATTCCGAAAGAAAGAAAACAGTTGAAAATCCAAAACTCGTTTTAACCATCAAATTTTAATTATACATTGACAGTTTTTTAAAAAGGTTTTATGAAGTAATAAACTGTTGTAAACTGTAATACTCTCATGAGTTCGCGAGTTTCTAGTGGTAAATTACACATCTTTTTGTTTATTTAAAATAAAGTTTGCTGATGCGCGATTTTTTTTAATTGCCAGGTGAAAGTTTCAATTGGGAAGAAGAAAGTGTAATTAAACAGAGCAGCGACACGAGCATTACGAACTTGTTAAATCACACGCTGAATTTTCATAATTACGACGTGAGTTAAAATCCAGATTTTTTTTTTAATGATTATTGCTACATTTCAGAATATTCAGAGATATTTTTTTCGAGAATTTGCAGAATTTCTGGACAGGGTCCTGAATATTTTTTAAAGTTTAAAAAAATTATTTATATAGTTTTGATAATGGTGCTTCATTGAATTATTTAATTTTTCGGTGGCTTTAAATATCTTGAAAAAAATTGGAGTATGTTTGTGGAAATTTTCAAGAAAATATTTGTTGACTCTGGATGAATTTTAAATAATTTACTGTATTTTTTAAAAATTTGTATCTCCCTCCCCCCCAAAAAAGAAAAAGAACTAGAATTTTTGACAGGTAAGGGTTTTTTTGGCTCGAAAAATTACGAAAAATGTAGAGTAATGATCGGTTTCATTAGGGTTCATCGAAGGCGAAGAAATAGCGATCCTTCGAAAGGATTAACGTCGCGAAGTTACCGCGAGCGCAGAATTTACCGTTATACATGACCCGTTTCAGATTTTTTCTTTGAGATGCAAACCCCGAATGCTAACCAGTTTAAAATAATTTTTATGGCGTTAATTATCGTCATTTCCTGGTGTAAATTTAACCACAACGAAGAAGATTAAAAAATATGGTTATTTTTTACACAAAATATTCAGAAAAACTGGAATGATACCACGAAATGTTTTTCAAATTTCAAACTCCCATTTCTAATATATTATTTAGTTTTTTTTGTTCACACATTTTTTCGAAAAATTGAATTTTTGAAATTCTAATGATTTATTTGTGGTAGAAAGTTTTTTACGAGATTTAATTATAATTTTTTGGTGTGCATTATGGAAGTTTTTTTTTTTTTTTTTTTTTTTTTTTTTTTTCAGAGATTATCTTGAATTTTCAGTTATGCTTTATTGTTAGCAATGACAATTTGTTTAATAGTGGACAGGTGATGTAAGACTTTGTAAATTACGAGAAGTTGCGAGACATAATTAGAATTATAAATGACTTTTGCGTTATTAGCTTTGCGGAATTTGTGACTTTAATCATTTCATTATCATTAAGTCATGACAATGTTTGCGTGTATAATGTAATGCTAAGATGTATTGATCAGTTTTCGACAATTGTGTAATTAAAAGCTTTGGTAATTTTCGAAATGTTTTATGTAACCTGCAAAAAAATTTTTGCATAGTTGAAATTTGAAAAAAATTTCTATTTGCTGAAAAAATTTTGTAGAGTATTTGAACCGCATTCTGTGATTTGCAAAAATTTCGAAAATCTTGTCAAATATTCTAAAGTATTCATCAAAATCGATGAAAATTAATAATGGTAGAAAAAGTTTGATTTTACAAAAGTTCTGAATGATTATTACTTTTATCAAAATTTTCTTGTAATTCTTAGATTCACTGAATTCATTTATAAATTTTTTTCTGAATGGAATTTCTATTGCCTGTATCGAAATTCATAATTTTGGAGTGATAAATTAGTTTGCATGATTTTTGATAGAATTTTCATTATTTTTCTGGGTTTTATTACGAAAATACAATTTCATTTTTACAAATTTGAATGAATGTAAACTAGAATTGAATTTCGCTACAATATTCGACAAAATTGTAAACAAATTCCCCTTTTTTTCTAAAGGATTCTCGAAAAATGAATTTCAAAAATTTTACTGAATTTTCAAGAATTAGAAAGAATTCTCCTACAGGTATAACTTAGAGAATTTTTTTATAATTTCGAGGATTTTCTCGAAGTGAAGTTTTCAACGAATTCTCATTTTTTTCTCTTTTTCGAGAAATTCTTACGAAACCTTCAAAATTTCAAAAAATTCTCTTATACAAAAAAAATGCTTGTATGATATTCAGGATTTTTTCGAAATATCGTATTTGAATTAGAATTTCTCAAAAATGTCCAAGAGTATTTTAGACTTTGATTTTTCAAATATCGTGATAAATTTCGGAATTTTTCAACAATTATTCTCGAATTCTTAAAATCACTAAATTTTTTGAGTAACGAATGATTTTTCCTCATTTTTAAAATAATTTTTATGATTTCTTCTCGATTTGATTGAGATCTCGCAATGTTATTTATAAATTCAAGTTCACATTACAATTCGAGGGATATGTACACATTTGAAATATAAATTGAAATTAAAAATAGTTTTGAACGAATTCGCCCTTTTTTTTTTACATAAAATGTTTGGGAATTCAAGAAAATTCTTTATTTGTACCTCAAAGGATTTTTGTGAAATTTTGAAGATTTACTCGAAGTAACTACTTGACACAGTTTTTTCTTTTTTTGAAAAAATACGGATAAGTTATAAAAAAAATTTCGAGAAATTTTTACGAAACGTCTAAAAATTTCTAAACATTCTGATACTTACAAAAAAATATGTATAATATCGAGAATTTTTTGAATGTATCCCATTTGCATCTAAATTTTCACAAAAATGTTCAAGAGTTCTGTAGATTTTCATTATTTAAATTTCATGATCAATTTTTATAATTTTTTAAAAATTCTTTTCGACTTCTTAGAATGACTGAATTTCCATAATGATTATTGTATAATTATTTTGTAATTCCACTTTCTACTATATTATTCACAAATTTCCATTTTGCATGTTTTTACTTGCTTATTTCTTTCTACTCTTGATAAATCATTATTTTATCCTATTTAATACATCGAGATTATTTCCAGATTTATAAGTCACAGAGGAATTAAAAACTTTTTAACAGTACACTATATCTAACTCAGTTGTTGTATTTTAGTATTCTTCAATACGAATTTGATTTTCCAAACATTCCGAAAATTCCGAAAAAAAATGTTTATTTAATTAATATTTAGAAAATTAAATAATTTAGATTTAATGAAAAGATTTAGAAAATCTTTTCATTAAAATCATTTCAGTTTTAAGCAAAACATTTTCCATTTCAACATAGATTCTCTCTGAAAGTCATAAAAAAACCAGAAATTTTACATCTTCCTTGGACCAATTGAACGCTAAAATTGATCAGTTCAAGAAAAAAATCATGCCTTCTCCAAAAACTCGATCTGCAGAAACTTGCACTTGTGAACATTGTTTTGGGTTCAAGACTTACGAAGTTCCTGAAATGCGTCCGGTCATACAAGGATTAGAAGTTCTCAATTTCAAAGTAAATTTGTATCTTTTTAAAAAATTATCATGATTTTTGGAAATATAAATTCTATAGCAAAAATGGTTAAATGAAAAACAATTCTTTTCTTTTATTTTAAGAATAAATTTTTCAATATTATTTTATCACCGCGAGATTCTTAAAAAGTAGACAAATTTTTGATGTCGAAGATTTCTCATTTTATAGAAACATAATAAAACGATAGTTAACCTAATTAAAAATGTTTTACAGTTATTTTAATGCTTTTGAATTTTCAGGATGTCCAATACTTTTTCTGAAAATATAAGATATTCCATTCCTAAACTAGAAAAATTGAATTTCAAAACGTCTTTTCTCATGCAAACCGTCAGTTAACTTGTTTTTTTCGTTGTATGACACAGTTGTAAACTGTAATTTGTCTTGGATTAGATGATTAGAACCGTGATGAACGCGCTTAATTATCCGATAAACAGGGCGTGAAACACTCCGTGAACGAAATAGCCCCATATTGGAAAAAGGACTCGAGAATGTGGCTGTGGAAATCGGTTCGATCGGCGCAAAAAAAGAAATGCGAAGCTTCCTCTCAGAAATCAGAGTAAAATGAACGACGCAAAATTTCTTGCATTTTTCCCCAGAATAAAAAATTCCAGAATTTCGATAAATTTTCATTTGGTAAACAAAATTTTGTATCTGTTCTACAACTTGAAGATGAATTCTTGTATTGATTTTGGAAAAATAAAATGAGTTCCTTTTTGTAGAGAAATTGAGAAAATAGATGAAGTTTGGTTATTTAATACCGAGAAACTATCAAAACTCACAATTATAGTAATTCATTTTTATTTATTACAACAAACTATTCCAAATTTGTTGAAAGAACAAAATATTCACATATTAAAATTTTAAATCATATTTCCTATGACTTCCCTACTGTACACAGTCAATTTAAAAAATCATTTGAACACATCAGTAAAAAATGTCAAGCAACTCACTAACCACCAGTTTCAATGTCAACAATTTTAGTTTTTTCTTCCATAGTCTCGCCTATTTCGTATCGTGTGAAGTCGATAATTTCAGTTTTCGTTTCCGCCAGCACTTGCTGAACTGTCACATCTGGATCCAAAAGATACTCTTGATAAATCATGGCACTTTCTTCTTCACCATTTGGATTCGCTTGGTCCACCACAGCATCGCCAATTTTTTTGGGATTCATTCCTGAAACACAATTTCCACATATTGTAGTTTCAATTCCTAAAAACACGTTTTTAGAATAAGCAAAAAAAATCTCTTCCTACCAATAATATGCTGACACAATTGCATCCCCAATTCCTCACTCCCCTCTTCGGTTTTGTAAGCCAGCAATGCACCGTATTTTCCAAAAGTGACCGTCGAAGAATTTTCAGACATCGGATGAGTGTACGCCATAAGCTGAATGTCTGGTGCAACACCGTAAACAATTGCTCGATTAACTGCAATATTTTCGCCCACGTTTCCTATCAACAAAGCTGCATGATCGCCGACGGATTTTCCATCCATCGCAGGTAAATTTTTCAGGGTCTCGGAGTCCAAGTTGCTACGAAAAAGTGGACTTTGTGGGTTCAAGGTCGTGGCGTATTTCAGAACGGCGCCAGCGATGGTTTCTGCGAAACTCTGGAATTGCTGGTTGCGAGCGACGAAATCGGTTTCGCAGTTCACTTCGACGAGAGCTGCATTTTTGTCCTGCATTATTCCGGCGACGAGTCCTTGTTTCGTGGTGCGAAACTGAACTTTTTCAGCCTTCGCCCAGCCAAGGGCTTGGGCTTGTTCCTTCAGCCACAATTCTGCCTGGAAAAATTAAAGGATGTTTTCAAAGCTGTAAACGTTCAATAATAATAGAAAATAAATGAAATTGATGCAATAAATAATTATTGATGACTATTTTTTTTTTCAATCTTGGGTGGAAATCGGAAATCCATTTTTCACGATTTAAAGAAAGCAAAAAAAACTTTCTTCGTCCTTTTTATTTTTAATTTATCAAGTATAGATATGAAAATATATTTTTATAACCATCCACATTTTCGAAATAATCCAAAAACCTAATTTTATAAGAAAATGTTATTAACTTAACTTATTAACTTAACAACTGAAAATAATGCTGTATACTTTTTTAAAAAACTTTTAGTCATTCAAATTGTTTTTATAAGAATTATTGCATACCTTCTCCAAGTCATTTTCGTGCATTTCCAAGGCTTTTTTGCAGTTGGAAAATGCATATCCTGTTCTTTTACGTAGTTTTGCCAGCAAAGATTGTTTCGATGAATCAAATAAAGCTCCATTTGTAAAAATATTCCGGACTATTTTTCTTGCAATCATCTGAAATTCAAATATCATTATCAAAAAACAAAGTAACACCTGATGATGCCGAGTGAAAATTAGATCATTTTTTGTATATTTTGTTAGGAGTTATTTTTAGAATATTTCCTGAGATAGTTTGATTACTACCAATTTTTTTTTTAAGTATTGCATACTTGAAAAATTATTTGAATAAAATTTGAACAATGTTTTCTTACAATAAAATAGAAGTGACAATTTTTTTTATAACATTTTTTTTAAATTATCAACATGAAATAATTTTATGGAGCATACTATTTGATGATTTTAAGTTGCTTATTTTCAATTGAATTTCTTATTAGGGCTGAAAATATGATTGATAACTTATCAATTTATAATCAATATCTGGTTATTGTTGACTTGATCTAGTCAAATAATTTCATGTAAGACATTTTGGTCAATCAATGTAAAAGCTGTAAATATCATGATCTTTTTTCAAATCATTATTTTCTGTTACGGTGATTGAAAATAATAATAAAAATGAAAGTTTTTTCAATAATTTTTAACATGGATAAAATTATGGACGATTCTTAAATCTTTGACATTATGAATGAAAAATTTCTGGATATGATTTTCTTTTTCTTTCATCCTTTTTAACAGATTATTGTTTTTGCTATTTTTATTTTCATTTTTATTTATGAATGATAATTATTAGAAAAATCTTACATTTTATTATTTTCTTTTTTGATTACTTTTAGAGTTTTAGTTAAAACAGCAATAAATGAAAATCAATTTCGGTTCAAAATAATTTATGAAATAAAAATATAAGAATTTCTGTGTTAATATTACGTTTCACAATTTTTTTTGATAACTTCTTATTTTTAATTGTCAATATGAAACTATTATATTTCGTATAATAATAAGTGATTTCTAAAGTCACTATTAACAATTTAATTTTTAATTGAGGTTTAAAAAATTATTCTTTTTTAATTTTATATTCTGCCATTTTTTAATCAATATTTGAATATTACTGCGTTAATCTAGCCAATTTATTTTCTTACACATTTTCATTAATAAATACAAAACTTTTGAATGTTATGATTCATTTTATATAATATTTTCTGTGATAACGATAGAAAACAATCATCAAACTATAATGTTTTAGAATATAATCAAAATTATTTATAAAAAATTTCTTGTCACAATTTTTTCTTTGAAATTTTTATATTCTACATGTTATTATGTTAACCGTTATTGTTTTTTATGAATTACATCTTAGTAATTTATTACTTTACATAAATAATACGTTAAAGAATTTTTCATGTTTTTTTTTTTTTTTTATTTCCTTTCCTTGAGTTTTGGTAAAAATAATATTTAATATAAACATCAAATTCAGCTCCAAGAAGTATATTCTATGATTATAAATAACGTTTTTCAAGTTATGTGATTTCTGAAACAGCTTTCTTAAAATAAAGTTTTCATCTACGTATTTTAAAAAAAGGTTGTCAAAATCTTAGAAAAATATTTTAACTTTTGCGTTGAAAAATAAGATCAACATAAATTTATAACTATTTAATTAAAAATTCTGTGTAGTAAAAAAATATAAGAATTAAAATATAATAATATTAAATAATTGTTTTTCATTAAAATTGATAACTTCATAAGTTAAAAATAAAATTAATTTAATTGTCTGAAATTTCAATTCACTTAATTTTTTTTTCAATACATGCATAATTTAAAATACAACAAAAAAACATATATATACAATAAAAAAATCTATAGACATTTTGGGACCATCAAAAATTCGAATTTGTGATACTTAAATACAAATAATACATCAAAACATTTTCAAAATATAACCTCAAAAAGTGTGGAATTCTGTCAAAAAATGTCATCTGAAAAACAGATTTTCCTCAAAAGACATGACGAAAAAACAATTTAAAATTTGTTAAAGATCAATATTGATCAATTAACTATGTAAATTAACTTTTTCCTTGTATTTCTCATGGAAATAAATTAAATCAATAAAAGGTTTCCTAGGAAACTACATATTTGTTGACACTCACTGTGTGATGAGAAACTCAATTAAGAGTAACTTTCCTACTAAAAAATATTTATATCACTGTTTTTTGATAATTAACAATAAACAAATTCATCCTCGGTGCACTCATGTAAGTAATAACAATGATAATTTTCTAAAATTTCTTTCATGAACTTATTTCTTTCGTTCGTCGTTGGATGTCGCGATTGTGGCATAATTTAAAAAATTAAATATTCAAAAAAAATTATATTATTTTACTATAAAAAAAAACAGTCAAAATGAATAAACAATTTTAGGTTTTTGAATTATTCAATGATATAACACAAATATAGAAACAAAAAATTAAGGAGTTTCAGATTATATTAAATTTTTATATTTTCAGAGTTGGAAAGTAAATTGTATAATTTTCCTAATGCTTGTCATAATATTTTCAGGTAGTTAACCAAGAATCCCGAGAAAATTAGAAAAGAAAACATTTGTGGACTTTTGAAATATTCCATTTTCCCGCTAATCAAGATGGCGGAAAAGGCGGTAAATTCAAAAACGATGAAAAGACACCACGACGAAGAATCACTTATTAACTTTCCAAAAAAACCACGTAGTCACCAAAAAAATGCACTAAAAACCAAAACTCAGAAAAACTCACTTTCCGAAGAACAAAAATTCAGAAAACATTTACTCGGAATAATTATTAAACCAGAAATCCCCTTCGAAAATTACGACTTCAACACTGACAAGGAAATAAATAGTTATTGGAATTACATAAACAATGGCATAGATACAACCAACATTGCAGATCTTGAGGAAAATGTTATAAATAATATCCTCAAGTGGTTTCCAGAAAAATTAAAAAATCAATACAAGAAAAACTTGGATTTTATTTTCGAAGACTTGAACAAAGATTTAAATATTGCCATGAAAAGAGCTGTTTTGGAGTTTGCATTGCAGAACCGTTTCAAAGAAAATCCTAATGAGGTTCTTTTAATGAAAGTTTTTTTGAATTTTAATTAACAACCTGATTCATTATATCTTTCATAAATATACAGGAAAAGATGAAGACGAGAGTTCATGAGGTTCGTCAATTTCTTGCTCCATACCAACAACGATTTTTTTGTAATCAGGACAAATTAAAAATTGATTTTTTTTTGGTGAACTCGTGTATGACATCGACGTTGGAACAATGGGCTTCCGAATATAGGTACTGATGACTGGATAAATTATGACTTTATTTCAGAATTATTCGATTTTATTATTCATTACACACTCGAAATCAATTTCTTATACGATGAGCAATAATCGAATGAAAAATATTTGTATTCATGCTTGTTTTGTAATGATATTGATCGAGTCAATCAATATATTCAAAATAGAAAATCAGCTTTTCAGAAATATGAAATAATATCTATTCTATGGACATGAAATTAGAAGCACTAGAATAGTTATTTACAATTTTAAGTAAAATTTGAACATTTATTAGAGAACTTTAATAATTTTTCATATTTTTATTTTATAGTCAACTACGACTAATTGATGTTGAAAAATTAAGGACTCTCGAAAGTTTGGACTTGAATAATTTCATGAACACAATATTTGAGCAAATTGAGGCGTCGAAAATTTTGCTGCAGAATACGTGGTTTCTTGGGATTCAAGAAATATTTTTAGCGGTATATGTTTTTTTCTTATTTGATGTGGATTGAACATTTTGTTGCACATAACAATAAATAAAATAATTCTTCTTTTTTCGTAGAATTTCAAGAAACATCTGATACCAAGTCCCATTGATAGAGAAAATTTTAAAAGATTTTACAATTGTATATCAGTTTTGATGGAGGCCCAATTACTTTCAATTTGCGAGTGCACTTTGGCGGATTTCGTAAATTACGTACTTGATATCAACGTGAGTTTTGAATTTTCTTTCAAAATTTCTTTAGGAATTTGGGGGGGGGGAGAGGGGTGGTGGTGGTGGTGGTGAGAGATTGTAATTTATTTTTGAATCGTATTTTCTGTGGTTTCGTTACAAAAATGTAACAATTCAAAAAATTTTCAGCTGTTTTTGCACATTCAATTTTTTTTGTGTGTGTTTTTTCGAAAGTTTTTACGTCGATATTTTCAGCTGTTTCTATTATTTATCTCACTTTCCCATGAACTGGAATTCATCTTTACACGTTAATAAAAGAAAAAGTTTTTGTATTACAGCAAGTATGACAAGTTAAAACTTCTATTTGATGATATAGCGATTTTTAAGATGTCTATTGGTGCAAATAATAGGGTTTCATGTTTGAAATTAGGAAATTTCAAAATCTGCTTGAAACATTATCAAAACAATATTATTTATTGAAATTCTAAATAATTATGCCTTACAACTCAAAATCTTTCAAATTCATTTCATTTTCAAAAAAACAGTTTTTTCAAAAGATTTCATTCAAAATTATACGTACTCAAAATGAGAAAGCCATTTTATGAATCATTGTTACACATTGAAAACTCTGATTGCAATTACATTAGAACTATATAGTTAATACAAATCTTAAATAATAATGTTTTGCAACAATAAAAAATTCTTCAAAATCATTTCATTTGCGAAAAAAATAGTTTTTTCAATAGATTACAAACGAAATTATCTTGAAAATGAAAGAGCCATTAAATAAATCAATGTTAAACAATATGAACTTTGCTTCAAATATCATTATAATCATATTATTTATTGCTATCCTAAATATTAATGTTGTACTACTACAAAATTCTTCCAATACATTTGATTTTCGAAAAAATTTTTTGTCGTCTTTTCAAAAATTTGTACATAAGCCTTGTTTTCTAGAATTACGTCATGTTTTTACAAAAATCAGGAGGCAAGAACATAATAAAAATAATCTATGTTTTATATTTCTCGAATTTTTTGAGACAGAATAATGTTTATTTTTCTTGCATTTCAAAAATGTTGAATTTAGTGCTACTATGATATATTGCATTTGGAATGTCAATATTCTATTATGCCTTGTCCATAGGTAAAATTTTTTATTTCAGTGAATCATTTTCATATTTAAATTATACCTTGAACACACATCAATTCCTAAAAAAATTAAAACATTTTCATTTAATGATGACTCATAGATAAAAACTCTGTGTTAGAATTTGAACATTGCATTCATGAACTTTCGAATCCTAGTAGTAAATAATAACGAAACTACAATATTTAATGCATGATTTCCACACTTGAACTATTTGTTTATCGTAAAAAAAAAAGAAATGAAAGTTTTTTTTAGTTCACTAATAATCTACCATTTCACAAGAAAATAATTTACCTCTTCTCTCACTTTCCAGTTTTTTTTCCTTCAAAAATCTAACTATATATCATAAAACGTACTAGAAAACAATGATTCTATAATTTATAGAACTCTCATTCTGGATTCAAGTTGAAAATAATCGTCAAGGAAAAAACTCTGGCATTCGAACCCACCCTTGAATCCATAAAAGTGGCTTTTCACAATGCATTGGATTCAATTTGTCAAGCAGTCACGCGTTTTGACAGATTAGAAAAGCGGCTTTATTTAGACTGGTCCGAGCCCTCCGTTTATTTGAAGGTAGCAACTTCATTCCACTTCTATAATAATGCGAAATCCATGTAAAATTCACGTAATTTTTGCAGCCACAAATTAACCCAACGCTTTTAGCCGGTTATAAAAACAAACTGACGGAATTGATTGATGAGAAACGAGCGGAACCGGAGGAAAAATTGAAAGAGCTGCTTCGGTAGAAAATTTTCAGAAAAAGTAGACGATATCACCGTTTTACGAAACAATCATATTCCCACACAATGATTCCTTAAAAATTATACTTTGTAACAAGAAAATCCCTCGCGTAAAACCCAAAAAAAGGTCATAAACTTTTCCGTGGTATTTTCTCGTTAATCATTGATGCACGTGACTTTTTACGCAGATATTCGAGATATTTTAACGGGGAAGAATCGGCTTTAGTGGAGGATTTCATAGCAAAAGAGACGAGAAATTTTGATGAGAGCAAAGAAGTTATTGCGCGTTACGACGATATTGCTAATCGAATACCGATGGAAAACGAGGGGACCATATTCACCACGCTCTTCGAGCTGAAACTCAAAGATTTCATCAATACCGTAATTTTTAGCGTCGATAAACTCAAGGAATCCTTGATTAATGATTTGTTTAAACAGTACCAATCCACCCTTGAAAAGTAAGTATATTACTGAAAGATTGTTGTAACATTATAAATGTTTTGTATCAAGATAATAGTTTTAAAGTGGTCAGAGGTTTCACTACAAGGAAGTTTCAGGAATTCAAATTCTGCGCAAAATTAGCCCAGTCGCAATTAGAATCAAAATTATAACCAACTTGAACCTATTAGATCGGATTTCAAACCTTCATGACCTGTGAAATATGAAATAGCACGAAACAATCCTCGTGAGTGGTTTTTCAACTATTTTAACCTACGCATTCGAAATCAAGATCAAAAGTACAACCAAGTTGAACCTGAGAAAAACGGAGAAAAACTTTCATGACTCTCTGTTTTCAAATTGAATGAATACTTCAAAGATTCGATTATTGAAAAGACTTTATTGAATGATAATTTTTTTTTCCTCCAAGTTGAAAAAATTTATCACATTACTTGCGTTTGCTTATTATCACTGAATTTAAGGAATATACATTTTTATTGCTATTCCGAATAAATACGTAAATATTATTATATTAAAAATGTACACAAGTTTATTCAATCACGTTTAATTAGCGGATATTCCTAAGTATACAGTATCGTCAGAGCTTGTGACATAAAGATAGGGAAGGGAGGTATCAAGAAATCCTGAAAATCATTTTATTTCATTGATGAACAGCCCATTCAGTACGTAATATTTCAGAAATATTTCTTAAACATTTGAAAACACTTTAGAAACATTTCGGAATACTTAATGTCAACTAGGAGCTCCTTGAATGTAAAATTAACGCTTTGAAAAGAACGCATCATTTATTTTTCTGAAAATTTGAAAACAATAGAGGTATATAGATTTCTCGTTAAACGAACTTACCTCTCTTAGAAATTTTCTTTTCTGACGCTGTGACGAAAATTGTATGTTAACAAGAGAGGAAAATTCATTATGATCGAATCAAACTTATTTCTAATATATTATAGAAATATAATCAAAAATATTTTATATTTAAAGTGAAAGTTAATTTATATTAATAATAAAATTTAATGCCACCACAATCTGCTGTATTTATATTTTCACGGCTTTTTGAATTCTGGCACATTTCTGACCCAGATCGTCTTTTGTTTTTGGTTTCTATTTCCATTTTATATGTCAAATGTCAATACGCGATAAAAATTGTTTTCGAGTGTTGAAAGTTCATCAAAAGTTTGAAAAATGGGCCGAAAAAAATGCTTTTATTAAGTAGATAAATAGCTATTATAGTGATACTGCAGATTTGTAGATTTGACGTCGTTTTCAAAAAAACAAGCGATATATCAAGGGCATTCCAAATGAACAAACAGGAAAAACAGCATTTTCAGGCCAAAGTCCTCGCGATCGATGGTGAGTTAGTTAAATTATTGTCGCATATTTATCATGTAAAACCTTATCAGGCCGATATCAAAAAAATAAACCAAGAACATCTACACGGAGAAAAATCGAGAGTAAATTTCACCAAAAACGCTTGAAAAATTACCAAACTGCTGAGAAACGCGGGATAAATTCCATGTTCGAGACATAATGTTGAACGTCCAGTAAAAATGAACTGCCAGAGTGATGAAAATTACCATACATTCGGCAAAAATTACATGTTCCGAAACCTGATTCATCCGATTCTTTGAATACTTTTTACTTCAAAATAAAAGAAGAATTTTTCGAAAGATTTTTAATGATGTGGTTTTGTATTTTAAATAATGAAATTCCATTATACAAATCTTTAGTGATTTAGAACCTATAAAATCTTATCAGAATAAAAAATTTTATTTTTATAAATATTCATTTCTGTGGAAATGGTAGAAATTTCGATGCTAGAAATTGATGCTAGAATGAAGAGAGATAACTCGGTGTTGATTCTTCATTGGTCATGTTTAGTCATGTTCTTCAATTCTCTCTCTTGTGTATGGTTTTCACTCATATTTAAAGGATTTCCACAATAATTCGCAATTGAGAAAAAATTTCATTCAGCCACCTAACGAAGTTGAGTGAAAGTTTATGTATGGAAGCAAAGAAAACAAACGCACTTTTCGGCGACTATAAATAGAATTCCTCGGCGCGCATACCGGCATTAACACACGCTTATACGTGCATTTAAAAAAAAATTTAGAGAAAGAATGTGAATATAGCCTTACGGCAAGACATTTTTACCAAACGATCGGTACATATTCTTTTTTTTTTTGGAATAGTTCCTGCTGATATGCGGAATTATTTTGCGTTTTTCAGCAGTTTTGTAATTTTTCGTGCGTTTTTAGTGAGATTTACTCTCGATTTTTCTCCGTGTAGTATTCAATTTTCAAGTATTCGTTAGAAATTTTCTTATTAGTACGTTTTTAATTCATGTCCTTATGAGGAAAACTAGGACAAACGGATATCTTTGAGAATATTAATGGCATATTTTTATCATATTTTGCGTTACTAAAGCTTGTATGGTTTTGAAAAGATTGAAAATTGCCGTGTATTTCATGCCTAAATCGCACATGCGCAATGTGGCAGAATTTTTGCCGCTGTTGGATATAAATGGTTTAAATGAGGTTCAAAATAAAACCTAGTTCAGGCGTAAAATCCATAAAATCAATAATAACTGCCATGTTTATAGTGTAAAGTTGGTTGAAAATGAGCTTAGTTTGAACCGATGAGAACCGAAATATCCTCGATTTATTTGTTTCAAAGTTTGATTCGAATTGCGACTCAGGTAGGGTAAAGTTGATGATCTTCAATGAGTTTACAAAATTTTCAATACCTGCCTTAACCACGGAAGAAAAAGTTCTAGAAACTAATTTGGGATCACTGAGTACAAAAATAACCGTCATTTATTTGTCTTTTCTGAAGTAACCGAAGCTGATTTTACTTAGATCATCCACTTTCTTTATTTTTGAATTCTTCAAGTGTCATCTCCCAATACCAGACCATAACCGAAACTTTGCTGACTCCACCTCCAAATACACTCGCTCTCATGCAACTAATCAACTACGTAAAAACCACCGAAGAATCCACACTAAACAACTTGGAGTCCCAACTCGAGAAAATTCTCAACTACACCATATTCCTCAGCGGATTCCGTTGCCTAACTGAAAACGACATTAATTCTAACAACAACGCTTACAAGCTTTATCGCCAGATGCCTCGAATTCTGGAAGACAACAGGTTATTGATGCAGAGTAAAACCCTGGAATTTCAGGAAGCTCTGAAAGGTACGATCCATAACTTGGTAAAACGCGGATTGAATCGAAAACTTATTAGCCAAAGTTTCCCTCGGATCTATTAATCTGGCTTTCCGCGCGGGATTCAATTAGGGAAATCTTTTCAGTGAAATATCACAAGTTCGAAGAGGAGTTGGAGGCTTACTCGGTGCAGGTCGAGGAAATGCGAAATTGGGGAGAGGTTAAAGAAGTGTATCGATATCAGAAGAAGGCTAAAAGTCTGGAAGATAAATTGTTGACGGCTGTGGAGAAGATGGATAAGTTCAACGAAGAAGAAGTTGCCTTTGGTTGGGAGACGACTCAGTATCCTTTGAGGAAGAAGATATCGGATCGTTTGGCACCTTTGAAAAGTCTTTTCGACGCTGCCTGTGATTTTTATACGAAACATGAGAATTGGTGTAATTCGGTGGTTGGCAGCTATGATCCAGACGATGTTGATAATGATATTTCTGTGGCTTACAAGTAAGTCATTTTGAGTTATCGATGGATCACTTTTTAATGAAGAATGTGGTAATGTGACAAATATCAGTATTCAAAAGTGTTGATTGAGGCAGAAGATCATTCGAAAAAATTGATACAAGAACCCAGAACTTGTCTAAATAAACTCGATGAGTGCAACTGCAAATTTTTTCTTGAAGAGAGGAAAAATGTTTTCACCTATAGAGCCCTTATTTAAACATATATATATATGTTGGTTTGACATAATGAGCGTCGTCGTAAATATAGCTATTTTTCTAAGCATAAGAATAATATGATAAAATTGAGAGAAGTTGCGTCGAGTTTTCTTGAGTAAATCTTCGAAATTTCATTAGATTGTGTAGCAATTTGACTCCATGATTAAAAGCTAAATGAAAATATAAAGTTTTTGTAATTTAAATAACAATATTTTTAAAAACAAGGAACTTATGGAAGCACTATAGAATCAATCGAAGTTTTATGAATATGTACTTATAAAGACCAGAAATACTAAATATACTTTGAATCTTAAAAATATTGAAATGTGTAAGTATATTACAAAAAATCTTGGAAATAATGATGATCCATAAAACTTTCCATGTTAGAATATCGAACTGTAAAAATGAATGTACATAGAAATCTGTAAAAGAGCAGGAAAATCTTTCAAACTATATAAATACTCGAAAAGTATAAAAAATTATTAAAAATACCAGAAATCGATCGGATAATAGAAATCTATGTATCTGCTGTTTTCTGAAAAATCTCATTAAATACGAAAAATGCTAGAAAACTTTTTTAGTTGTATGAACATTAAAAAAATTCGATTCATTAAGCGAAGTTCCAGAAATCTTTCACATACGAGAAATCCATCAAAATATGATTCGAAAAATTGATATACATGAAATGAATTCATAAAACTTTGAATTAGAGAGCATCAAATTCTATAAATTATCTTGAAAAATATTGGAGAATCCTACAAAATTAAATATATATGAAAAATACAAAACATACAAGATACCATACATAAAAAATGTTTGAAATCTGTGTAGATATAGTTATTTGAAAAGTCAATGAAATTACTTATAGATAATTCATAAAATTTTGTATTTTAAAGCATAAAGTACTAGAAATTTATAAAAATACATATGCTTATTCGAGAAAATATCTTGAAGTTTTATGGATACTGAAAAAATACCTAAAGAGAAATTTAAGAAGTGATAGAAATTTATGAAAATGAGTGTTTACCAAACAATTTATTCAAATACTAAAAATCTAGAAAATTTCAAATTGCATTACAGCACCCTATTCTAGAAGTATCAAAAAATAGCAAAATATTTCAGAAAAGTTTATAAATAATGAAAAATTATGGAAATAATTATTATCCTAGAAATACTCTGTATCTATTAATAAATTTTCAATAAATCGATACAATGATTAATGATCCATACACTTTTGAAATCTAGATCATTAAATACATGAAATCTAGATAGTGATATCTAAATATACAATAAAAACTTTTCAATTGTATATATATAACAGAAATACGTTAACTAGGGACAAAAATTAAAGAAATATTATAAATTCATGAATGTACTTACTGTTTACTGAAAAATTTATTTAAATACTACAAAATCTAAAAAGCTTTGAATCCTAGAGCATCGAATTCTATAAATCTTCATAGAGATGTAAGAAAATAACAAAAAATCCTTTCGATCGTGTAAATATTAGAGAAATACGAAAAACAAAGTATCAGAAATCTATGGAATGTTAGAAACTCATAAAGATACTGAGCCGCTGTAAAAAAATGTATTCAAATCCGAATATATGAATAATTTTGAATTATGGAGCATGAACTTTTAGAAATCTATATTGTAGTCTATAAGATACTAGAAATTCGTAAGACAATAATTATAAAAATATAAGAAAATAAAAAACCTTCTCTCAGATCTATATAGAAGTCATTTTTCGAAAAAACCATTAAAATTCCAAAAATCCATGAATCATTGGATCCTAGAGAATCAAATTCTACAAATTTTTTTTTGAATTCTCACTCACACAAATACAAGATCATCCTTTGAATGTTATAAATACTGAAAAGAAATACACGAGATATGTCAGAAATAAGATACTGTGACATTTCAGAAAAATGATATATTCAATAATGTAAAAGCCTAAGTTTCACAGTTCAATATAAAATATTTCATGATGCCAAAATAGGTAATATTAATTCATACCTCTGACATTTGAGTTTTCTTCCCCTCGATCATACAAATGTTTGTTTGCAACAATACTAGGAAGATGTAACCATATCTACAGTTTCTGAATGTCAAACATTGTTCATTAAATCATCTCTTGAAAAAAACTAATATTTATAATCACTAGCGATCACTCAGTTCAAAATAATGAAATTCATCGAATTTTTTCAGAACCTTGTACAAATTAGAAAAAAGTTTCACGTCAGCAGAATCCAAGAAATTAGCTGAAACAGTGAGAAGAAAAATCGAGGATTTCCGGGTGCATGTGCCGATGATCATAATGTTAGGGAATCCTGGAATGAAGCCCAGGCATTGGGAGCAGGTGTCCGAAATCGTGGGCCACACTATTAAATACGACGCTGATCTAACTTTGGGAAAAGTTCTGAGCATGAACTTGGACAAGTACATAGGCCAGTTTGAGCCAATATCCGAAGCTGCTGCCAAGGAAGCAACTTTGGAAAAAGGAATTGATAAGATGGAGCGAGAATGGCTCAATATGTCGTTCACAGTGGTTCCCTACAAAGAAACCAAGTCCTTCGTCGTTTCCAGTATCGATGAAATTCAATTGATGCTGGACGATCACATAACCAAAGTGATGACTATGAAAAATTCGGCCTACATTAAACCGTTCGAGGCACAGATTCTGTAAGGGTCATTTTTAATGCACTTTCAAGCCAGGAAAAAACACATGTCTTACGTAGCAATGCGTTGGCAATAACTGCACAATTATTGCTCCACTTCATTGTTAATAGAGTAGAAAACATTCGTTTCATCCAATCCAGAATTTGACTCTAGTCACCTATTCCAGAAAATGGGAAAAAAAGCTACGTTTGTTGCAAGACATCATCGATCAATGGCTTATGGTCCAAACAACTTGGATGTACTTAGAGCCAATTTTCACTTCTCCAGACATTCAGCAGCAAATGCCAGAAGAGGGTCGTCGATTTTCGTTTGTGGACAAAATGTGGAAAGATATAATGAAAACAGTAAACTCTGATCCGAAAGTGATGTCAGTTGTTCTTATAAGTAAAATGCTGGACAGACTGAAGAAGTGTTTGAATTTATTAGACTTGATTCAGAAAGGATTGAACGACTATTTGGAAAAGAAGAGGCTCTTCTTCGCAAGGTTCTTTTTTTTATCGAACGACGAGCTCTTGGAAATCTTGTCCGAGACCAAAAACCCAAAGAGAGTGCAGCCCCATTTGAAAAAGTGTTTCGAGGGAATTGCGGAATTGACTTTTGATTCGGTTTTGGATATTCATGAGATGAAGTCTACAGAAGGAGAAGTCGTTGAGCTGGTTGACGTCATATCAACTACTATCACTCGGGGTCAAGTTGAAAAATGGCTAGTTGAACTCGAAATCGACATGAAGAAAAGTGTTCACCACAAAGTTGGTCTTGCAATTCAAGACTACCCTGTCAAAGAAAGAACGAGTTGGGTTCTTGAATGGCCTGGTCAAACAGTTCTCTGCGTTGGTTAGTTGTGATTTTATTATCTTGAAACAAAAGGTTATGCAACTTTATTTATGTTCGTAGGGCAGTTATATTGGACACAGCAGGTTGAAGAAGCCATGCCTAAAGGGGTGAATGGTCTGAAAAGCTTCTTGGATTTGTGTCAAAGCCAGCTTCATGATATTATTCTCCTAATAAGAGGAAAATTGTCCAAACAGAATCGTATCACCTTAGGTATGACGTGCAAGATATCTAGTTTGAAGATAACCCAATTTCACTTAACTCTTTTTATGTTCTAAAGAGGCTTTGGTAACATTGGACATCCATGGAAAAGATGTTGTAGCAGACTTGTGGAAGATGAAAGTTGAGAAGAAGAATGATTTCAATTGGTTGTGTCATTTGCGTTATTACTGGCATGTAGGTGAATTATTTTGAAGCTCACACGAGCAATCAAGAGATGTATTGAAAAAAATGATTGTTGCTTTAGGATAATAACTTGTGGACGAATATGATCAACTCCAAGCGAAAATATGGGAACGAATATCTGGGAAACACTTCTCGGTAATGCGTAGTTACTGATCTTAGCTTCTTTTCTTTCTACAGAAAACTTCTTCAAAGTCAACTGGATCTTTTAATGAAGAGCGTTACAGATTATTTCAATTCCAGACTAGTCATCACACCTCTGACGGACCGTTGCTACCGTACCCTTTTTGGTGCGCTGAGTTTGAACCTCGGTGGAGCTCCTGAAGGTCCTGCAGGAACAGGAAAAACAGAAACAGTCAAAGATCTTGCCAAAGCAATAGCCAAACAATGCGTCGTGTTCAACTGCTCTGATGGTCTTGACTACATAGCTTTGGGAAAGTTCTTCAAGGGTCTAGCTTCTTGTGGAGCTTGGAGCTGCTTCGACGAGTTCAACCGAATCGACCTGGAAGTGCTGAGTGTCGTAGCTCAACAAATTTTGACCATTCAGAGAGGCATACATTCTGGATTGGAAAATATGGTCTTCGAAGGCACAGAAATCGTTCTGGATCCAACTTGTGCTGTTTTCATCACTATGAATCCTGGTTATGCTGGAAGATCCGAACTTCCTGACAACTTGAAAGCTCTTTTCCGATCTGTCGCTATGATGGTTCCAGACTATACCCTTATTTCAGAAAGTATTTTGTATTCTTATGGATTCTACAACGGTAGACCATTGGCTGTGAAGATCGTCACGGCATACAAGCTTTGTTCAGAACAATTGAGTAGTCAGCCTCATTATGACTATGGGATGAGGGCTGTTAAGTCTGTTTTGGTCGCAGCAGGAAATGGTGAGGCAAAGCCAATGATTGTACATTAATTTTACCTTTCTTAAAAAATGGAATAATTGTCCCTTTGTTATTGCTTCAAGCGAAACTCAAATACCCTAACGAATCTGAAGAAATTCTTCTTCTGCGGAGCATAAATGACGTAAATCTACCGAAATTCCTAAGTCAAGACATTGCATTGTTTCGTGGGATCGCGTCAGATTTGTTTCCTGGCGTTTCTCTGCCAAAACCTGACTACGCTCATTTGAATGCCTGTGCGGTGGAGGCTTGTGAAAAAGCTAATCTCCAATGCACTGACTTTTTCTTGGAAAAAATTCAACAAATCTATGAAATGATGATTGTACGACATGGATTCATGATTGTTGGCCTACCTTTTGGAGGAAAGACTTCGGCATACAAAACTCTTGCGGATATTCTGGCTTTGCTGGAAGAGAAGAATTTAATGAATGAAAATCATGTAGAGATTAGCGTTATCAACCCGAAAGCCGTTACTTTGGGACAGCTCTATGGACAATTCGATCCGGCTTCCCATGAATGGAGTGATGGAGTTTTGGCAGTCAGTTACAGAAATTTCGCGTCTTCTCGAAACAAAAACAGGAAGTGGTTGATTTGTGATGGACCAATCGATGCTGTGTGGATAGAAAACATGAATACTGTTCTTGATGACAACAAGAAACTTTGTTTGATGTCAGGAGAAATTATTCAACTGGCTCCAACTATGAATCTTATTTTTGAACCAATGGATTTGGAGGTGTTTGGATTATTTGTGTATCTTGTATATTCAAGAATGCTTTGTAGTAATAATTTTTTAAAATTCAGGCGGCATCGCCAGCCACAGTTTCGCGTTGTGGAATGATTTACATGGAACCAGTTTCACTTGGCTGGTCACCACTTTTGGATTCATGGATCAATAATTTACCAGGAATTATAAATACCCATCTGAAAAATCATCTGGAGAATATGTTCTTCAGATTCTGTCCAGTTCTACTTTACCTGATCCGAAGATGCGGAGCTCAAGTTTGTACTTATGACTGATTTCTTAGAAATTTGATCATAAGAATTGACCATTTTTAGGAAATGATGAAGACCCAAGATGCAAATTTAACCAGATCAGTGATGTATTTTATGGACTGCTTCTTAGAAGATTTTAAACATCAGGAACACTTGAATTCCATTGACGAAATCGAAATGACAGCCCAAATTGAAGTAAAGTTATCAAAAATTACTCGACTTAATGGAAGACTAATAATGAATTAATCATTTTAAGGGTTGCTTTTTCTTTTCCTGCATTTGGGCTATGGGTGGAACTTTGAAAATGCCTTACAAAAAATGGTTCGACATAACTTTCCGAGCATTGATTGAAGACGAATTTTCTGAAGACGTACAAAAACAGTTCAATATACCTCAAGAACTACTTATCAAACCGAAAAGTTCTTACATTACATCAGTTCCTACGGTTGGTCTAGTTTACGATTATAAATACATCAAAGAAGGCAGAGGAGTTTGGAAGCTGTGGCAAGATGATCTTCAGAACTTACCAGCCATTCCCCATGAAATAGCAGTCAATCAAATTATCGTTCCAACTATTGAAACGATAAAATATTCTTACCTATTGAAGCTTTTGGTGAACCATCAGAAACCAGTTCTTTTGGTTGGACCGACGGGAACAGCAAAATCTGCATGCATAATGGATTTTCTTCTGAAGAAAAATGATCCAAAGGTTTATATGCCCTTGCTGATCACATTTTCTGCTCAAACAACGTCTAATGAAACGCAAGATACTATAATGAGTAAGATGGATAGGATTCGGAAAGGGGTTTATGGAGCTGTTCCTGGCAAATGTTGGGTAATAGTTCACTTTCATTATAAGATTCCTAAATATTCGTTAAATTAAGATATATTTTCTCTACAAAAAGAATCTACAAAGATAATATATGAATGCGAAGGGAAAAAATTCTATTTTTAGGTCATTTTTATTGATGATGTTCACATGCCTCAGAAAGAAAAACATGGTGGCCAACCTCCTATCGAGTTATTGCGCCAGTTACAAGATCACTCGATGTTTTACAATAAAAAAGACAAAACTCCAATGAATTTCATCAACACCCAGTTAATAGCTGCGATGGCTCCTCCTTCAGGAGGAAAAGACATAACCCCAAGATTCAAAAGACATTTTGTGACTTTGGCTGTATCAGAATTCGAAGATGATGTGATGACGAGAATTTTTAGGACAATAGTCTCCTGGCACATGGAAAAATATGATTTTTCTGAACATTTTCAATCTTTTGCTGAGACTGTTGTACATGCTACTTTAGATATTTACAAGTCTACGTTGAAAAATTTGCTTCCAACGCCAGCGAAATCACATTACCTCTTTA
Organism: Platygaster robiniae; assembly: GCA_028476575.1. Taxonomy (NCBI): domain Eukaryota; kingdom Metazoa; phylum Arthropoda; class Insecta; order Hymenoptera; family Platygastridae; genus Platygaster; species Platygaster robiniae. Next base: position 4,390,330 of record CM052022.1, read on the forward strand.
ATTTGAGGGACTTTTCACGAGTTGTGCAAGGATTGCTTCTGTCAAGACCAAAGTCTATAGAAACTCTGGTATTACAACAATATTCTTCACTGAAAACCTAGTTCTTCATATATCTGAATCATAAACTCTTTCACAGAAATCATTTAAACGTCTGTGGGTTCATGAAATCCTACGTGTTTTTGGTGATCGTCTAATAGACAATACTGATCATGTATGGTTGGCAGAAGAAATCAGTAAAACTCTCAAAAATAGAATGCAGGAAGATATGAACACCCTTTTCGCTGACTACACTGGAAACAGTGGAACACCTGTAATGCAAACTTTTAACTTCAATTTCACAAATAGTCGTTCATTAATCCAACAATTTTCTTATCCAGGTCACTTTTTCACATTTGAGGAACTTAATTTATTGCGATTTCCAAGATTTCCCAGCTGAAGATGAATTGTACAAAGAAGTCGATGATCTTGATAAGCTTGCTACTACTGTTTCCAGTTTCCTTGAAGAGTACAATTCCATATCGAAAACACCGATGAATTTAGTACTGTTCCGGTGAGTCCAATTGTTTGAATGTAATCGACAGTTTCCAGCTTGTCCAGATCTTGTATAATAACTTTCAATATTCGTCAGGTACGCCATTGAACATCTTTCAAAGATTTGTCGGATAATGATGCAACCAAGTAGTCATATCATGCTAGTCGGTATTGGCGGAACAGGCCGACAGTCCTTGACTCGTTTAGCAGCTCACATATGTGACTACGAACTACTGCGAATCGAAATATCTAAACAATACGACGTCAGTGACTGGCAGGAAGACCTGAAAAGTTTTCTGATGAAAAGCGCTGCAACGAATTCGCACACAGTATTCCTATTCTCAGACACTCAGATCAAAAAAGAATCCTTCCTTGAAGACATAAGCAATCTTTTGAATGCTGGAGAAGTGCCCAACTTATTTTCAGTCGATGAAAAAGCCGAGATTTGCGAAAAAATACGTCAAATCGACCGGCAGCGTGACAAGTCTCAACAAACAGATGGAAGTCCAGTTTCGCTTTTCAATTTCTTCGTTCAAGTGATTAAAGAGCATTTGCATATCGTGATTGCAATGTCTCCCATTGGCGAAAGCTTCCGTATTCGCATACGCGAATTCCCAGCTCTTGTCAATTGCTGCACCATTGACTGGTTGCAGCCTTGGCCTCAAGACGCATTGGTTGCTGTAGCAACAAAGTTTTTGAAGGAAATCGAACTTTCCGGCGAAGAACGCGTTGCTTGCATCGAGATGTGTCAGAACTTTCACACTTCGACTCAAGAACTTTCCAAAGAGTTTCTTAATCAGGCTCGAAGATTCAATTACGTTACTCCCACGTCTTACCTGGAACTAATCAGCACCTTCAAAGATCTCTTGGGCAAAAAGAGAATTAAGGTTTTGCAGAGTAAAAGAAGGTACGAAGCAGGTTTGGATAAGTTGGACAGCACTCATAAACAAGTTGGCAAGATGCAGGAAACGTTGGTGGCATTGCAGCCAAAGTTGATCGAAGCTGCGAAAGATGTTGAAAAAATGTTGGGTGACGTTGAAAATGAAAATGTAGAGGTTGCTGCTAGGGAACAGATGGTGAAAAAAGACGAGGAAGCAGCGATGGTACGTATTCATCCCATAAGAAACTATAAACAAGAGATGCTAGTTGTTGAGCTTTGTTCTGATTGTCTTTGAAGGTCGTTGCTGCTGATGCAGACGCGATTCGTTCAGAGTGCGATGCTAACTTGCGAGAGGTCATGCCGATTTTGAACGCTGCTAATGCTGCACTTAACACTCTGACGCCACAAGATATTCAAATTGTGAAGGCTATGAAACATCCTCCGGCTGGTGTAAAGTTAGTCATGGAAGCTATATGTATACTGAAGGTAATAAACTCTTTATTGTTAATCGAAAATAGGATTTGTGCAACATTATTCATTCTCGTTGAAGGATATCAAACCTGATCGTGTTCCTCATGAAAGTGGCATGATGATGATTGATGACTACTGGAAGCCTTCATTACGAATTCTCAACGATATCAAGTTTCTAGAGTCTCTGTTGCAATATGACAAAGATAACGTTCCAGAACGTATCATGAATACCATCAAGACATCAATTCTAACCAACCCCAACTTCGATCCCGATAAAATCAGAAACGCTTCGACCGCCTGCGAAGGTCTTTGCAAATGGGTTATCGCGATTTCAGAATACGACAAAGTGGCTAAAATCGTAGCCCCAAAGAAGATAGCGCTGACCGAAGCTGAAGCCATCTACAATGACGCCATGTCTAAACTTGAGATAAAACGATTACACTTGAAAGAAGTGCAGGATCGTCTGCTGAAACTTCAAGATCTTCTTGCACAGAGGAAAAGGGATTATCAAGCGATGACTGATGAAGTCAACGAGTGTGAGAAAAAACTCGAACGTGCAAAGGAACTGCTTGGTGGTTTAGGTGGAGAATACACTCGATGGTCAGACACAGCAAAGCTCTTGGGTGACACATACCATGAACTTACGGGGGATATTCTGATAGGAGCTGGAATAGTCGCGTACCTTGGAGTTTTCACAACCCAATATCGCCAGAAACAGATTGACTTATGGACCAAACTCTGCAGAGATCTGGGAATAGTCTGTTCCAAGGATTACCAGCTGACCCAAATCTTAGGTGACCCTGTATCAATACGTTCTTGGAACATCTCTGGTCTCCCTAATGACGCTTTCTCGAACGAAAACGGAATCATTGTGACAAACTGTAGAAGATGGCCGTTGATGATAGATCCCCAAAACCAAGCCAACAAATGGATCAAGACCATGGAAAAAGAGTCCAATATCAATGTCATAAGACTGACCCAAAAGGATTACATGAAAGTTCTGGAAAATGCTGTGCAATTTGGTCAACCAGTGCTTCTGGAGAACGTTGGTGAAGAACTGGATGCTGCTCTGGAACCATTGCTACAGAAGCAAACTTTCAAAGCTGGGGGAATATTGTGCATCAAGATAGGTGATGTGGTTGTTGAATACAGTGACGATTTCAGGTGAATCAACGTGTTCTACCACATATATCTGTTTTTTTGAAATTATATATTTACGTAGTGAAATTCGTATCAGATTGTACATCACGACCAAGTTGAGGAACCCTCACTACCCACCAGAAATCGTCGTCAAAGTGACTCTTCTAAACTTTATGATCACTCCAATTGGTTTGGAGGATCAACTCCTCGGGATAGTCGTTGCAAAGGAAAGACCTGATTTGGAATCCGAGAGAAACCAGCTTATTGTGCAAGGGGCAGCCAATAAGAAGTACTGGGTCATTGATTCCTATGTCTATATATCGCTCTTTGTCAAATACCCGTTTTCTTGATAGGATGTTGAAGGAAATCGAAGATAAAATACTGCAAGTGCTGTCGGAGTCGGACGAGAATATACTCGAGGACCAAACGGCAATAACAATCCTCAGCTCGTCAAAGAACTTATCCAATGAGATCGAGGCGAAACAAACTGCCGCGGAAGTTTCCCAGCAATCGATCGACGCTGCCAGAGGAACTTACAAACACGCTGCGGTTATTGCTTCGTCCTTATTTTTCTCCACAGGTGAATTTTTTTCGGAATAGTGATTCCATGAAAGAGATACTGTCGTTTATCATTATTTAAAGTTGAACTTCGAGTTTTCTGGTTTACTGGGTTATCTAAGAGCCTAATATAATTCACGTATACGTCCGGTAATGTTCCAACCCCTTTAAATTCCAGTTACTTTGAGCAATATCGACCCCATGTATCAGTACTCCTTGGCTTGGTTCGTGAATTTATTCAAGTCGACGATCGACAACACTCCTCTTGCAGAGGACGTGAACAAACGTCTGGAAGACCTCACCAAGTTATTCACGTACTCGCTTTACGTAAACATATGTCGCTCCCTTTTCGAGAAAGACAAGCTTCTGTTTTCTTTGATCCTGGCCGTGAATCTTCTAAGCAAACAGGGAAAAGTGTCTCAAGTTCAATGGATGTTCCTTTTGACTGGCGGTATCGGTTTGGAGAATCCGTATGTTAAGTCCGTGGACTGGCTTCCGAGCCAGTCGTGGGACAAGCTTTGTCGTTTGAGCGACGTCCCAGGGTTTGCAGTAAGTGCAAAGTGTATTTACTGTCGTGGTCGTTGTTTCACAGATTACGACTGTTTCTACATTTCTTCTTTTGTGTTTCAACATCATTACACAATTTGGAAATTAAATGTTTTGATATTATTAGGACTGCAATATGAAATGTTGATTAGGAAGGTATGAATTTTAGAAGCATTTAATAGATGAACAATTTGGAAAAGTTTTGTTTACCTAAAATGAATGGTTTTTGAAGATGTGAATATTTAAAAAGTTTAATTTTAATGAAGGAAAACAGGGACGCTGCAATCAGGGGGAATTCCAGAGGGTGGCAGTATATTAATTTTGTTCTTCTGTTTGTGAACATTAAATTTTAGAAATTCATGCAGGATTTCACGAAAGAACTAGAAAATCGTGTGAAATTACATAAGTGCTGAAGAATGCAAGAAATACAACAGATATATAAAATATTAAAAATCTATGAAAATGTATTTTTTTCTTCAATCTACAGAATTTAGACTCCTAGAACATCTCGTTCTAAAACTTCATGGAAGAATTCATGAAGAAGTCAGAAAATCATCCTAACTTCATATATGTTAAAAAAGTTTTAAAAATACTGAAATAGCAAGAATTGTTTGAAACACAAGAAATCTATGGAAAACTGTGTTCTGAAAAATTGTTGAAGTACTAAGAATCTACGAAACTGCGAAATTCAGAGCATCAGATTTTTAAAATTTATATAGCAATTCATAAAAATCATAGAAATCTGAGAATACTAGAAAATACTTCGAAATTTCTGAAATGTTGAAAGGTATAAAAAAGACTTGAAATCATAGAAATCACTAAAATACTATTATTCTATTAGATAAAATTTTCTCGAAAACTTATAGAAATAATAAAAGTTTATGAATCTTTTAATGCTAGGGCATTCGATTCGGAAAATTTACACAGAAACACATCAAAATGCTAAAAAATCCAATGAAATCTATGAAAATCGGCAAAATATATAATGAATGAAAAGTTTCAGAAATTTGTTAAATGCTTGAAATTTATAAAGATATTAATAACTAAAAAATAAGTTGGAATATTGTTATCTTATATAATTTTAGATTCCAGGGTGTCCAATTCTAGAAATCTATATTGGAATTTTTAAAAAAACTAGATATCTACAAAGAACTTAGAAAATAGCGAAAATATTTTGAAACACTTGAAATCTACAAAAAAAAGTGTTCTTAAAAATCGTATAAAATACATAGACTGTATAAAATTTTGAAATATATATGATCAAATTCTTGAAATTCTTATAGCAATCCAAGGAAATATGTAAAATCTAGAAAAAATACTAGAAAATACTACGAAATTCCATACATGCTGAAATAGATAAAAAATACTTGAAATGATAAGAATTATTAAAATACGGAAATTGTATACGTAGATATTGGTTTCTTAAAAACTTATGGAAACAATAGAAATCCACGTAATTTCGAATTTTCAGGCATTTAGTTTTGGAAACCTACATAGGAATACATCAAAATACTAGAAAATCCAATTAAACTTATTATTTTTGAAAAAGACAAAATGAACTCAAAGTTTTGGAAAACTGTAATATACTCAAATAGGAAGATACTTTTTTCTGAAAAAACTTGTTAAAATATGCAAACCCTTTAGAATTTTTAATTCTTGAGTATCAATTTTTAGAAATCTGTACTGGAACTTTTTAAAATACTAGATTTTTACTAAGAACCTTGAAATTCTTACTTAATTTTGATAATACTCAAAAAAATAGAAAATACTAAAAATACTGGAAATCTATGTGAATTAAAGCATCCAAATGAAAACATCTTTAATAATATCCATAAAAATATCAGAAAACCGTCCAAACTATATAAATAGTAAAAAAATACGATCTTCACTAAAAGTACGGGAAATCTATGTAATATCAGTTATCTTTGAGAATACAGTTTCCTGGAAAATTATTCTTTGAAATACTAAAAACCTAATAATTTTCAAATTCTAGAAAAGTAAATTCTCAAAATCTCTACAATAATCTACAAAATGCTAGGAATAAAAAAGATGACAAAAATTCTCTCAAAAGTTTTATGAACAGTTTTAAAAACCCTGAAAATGCAGGCACCCCATGAAATATGAAATAGTGATGATTTTTTCTGAAAAATGATGTTTTTAAATAAGTATGAGCTTGAGCTTGTGAATTTATTTCTAATATTTTGTAATGCTAGAAAAAATATAATTGATAATTTGATAATTTGATAATTTGATAATTTGAAATAATTTCAAATCACTATTAAAAAAATTGGAGATATTAAACTTGTCTTTCTTAATAATAAAATATAAATTTCTAAACAGAAATGCTCAAAGTTACGACTCAACAGAACGAATTTTGCAAAAAAAAAATACTGCAAAATCGAAAATATGAAATGAATAAGTTTTTAAACATTGCAATCACTTTTCCTAAGCTCTCCAACCCTTCAAAAACTTTAAATTTTATTCTCCCTTCACTATTTAAAGAATAAACTACTTCCTGCAACATTCAATGTATCGAAAAATGAAGATCAAAACATACTTACATTACTACTTTTCTTACAAAAGAATATGGAAAACGCATGAATAATTTCATATTTTTCTTCATAGCTACTGACGTTCTTTCAATACGTCATTTTTTATTTCTCTTATGCTAAGTTTAAGGAAAGCTCCTCGGTTTTCAAAGACTCCTTTATAAAATGAATCGTATTACATCTTACTTCCTTATTCTGTACGCAAATTCACAGATGATCAAAGAATCCTTTGAGAAAAACACGATCGGATGGAAAACCATCTTCGACCATAAAGAGCCACAAAACGCAAAATTTCCGGCTCCTTTCAATCGTCTGAACCTTTTTGAAAAATTGCTCGTTTTAAGGTGCATTCGACCTGACAAAGTCGTGCTTGCTGTGCAAAATTTCGTTCAAGGTATGAATAATATTCATTCAAAATGCAATTGTTATTATGAATAAAAAAATTCATTCATTTATTTCTCATTGGCATTAATTTCCAAAAACTCTTCTGGAAGAATCTATAAAAAACCTGGAAAATTTAGGAAATTATTCATTGAGTAATTTAAGAAATACATCTAAAATCTACATTAAGTTGATTTCTTTTTTGATATAATCTATCTTTCGAAGATGAATTGGGCAAGGAATTCGTTGAAGCACCGCCTTTCGATTTGTCAGCGTCCTACTCCGATTCGAATTGTTGTCAACCCCTCATTTTCATCTTGACACCTGGGGCCGATCCAACTGAGACACTTCTGAAATTCGCCGACGATCAAGGTTTCGGAGGGGAAAGACTTTCTTCCCTTTCTTTGGGCCAAGGACAAGGTCCAATCGCTGTGAAACTCATTGTGGAGGCTGTCAAGAACGGAACTTGGGTTCTCTGTAACTACTCACAAAAAAGCTCGATTTTATACTTTGCACATACTAGTCATGATATTTCAGATAGGAAACTTTATTGAGTAGTATTGAATTTATTTGCAGTCATTGGTATTTTGTACCAAGTTTTTCCAAAAGTGTCTACGCTGAATTTGTTTGATTTTGTAGGTCAAAACTGCCATTTGGCTAAAAGTTGGATGCCTGATTTGGAGAAGGTACTTATACATTATTTGTTGAACTTTAGAAATGTAGAGTAAGGAGAACTGATAATTCGGAATGCGATTCTTCTTGAATTTCAGAGATTTGAAAAAAATTGTATTCAAGGTAGAAATAATTAAACATATTTTTTATAGCTATGTAACATTGAAATTTCATAATTATTAGACTCATGTTTCAAACGTTTTGAATAATATATGACAAAATTTTCATGCTTCGAATTTGGGATCAAAAAAGGATTCAAACAAGAATCTAAACATCGATTTCCGATGTTTTTAGATGGTGATTTTATCATTGTAACATTAGAAGAATTAGAGTTTAGACATTTCGAAAGTCTAATTAACGATTTATTTTCAATAACTAGAAAACGTGAGATTTTTAATTGTTAGTCGGATAATTCAACATTTTGATTCCAAAATTTTATAGAAAAATGCATTCTAATCCAAAATTTTTTTTAACTAACAACTTACAATTTTTATAAACTTTTCAAAGTTGGATTGCTGAAATGAAATTAAAAAATTTATTTTTTAATCAATTTAAAAATACATAAGTAATGTAAAAAATTTTTGCATCTAATTACGACGTTTGAACATTTCGAAGATGAAAAATTCGAGAGAATCTATTTTATTCGAATTGAAGATTACTGCGAAATAATCAAAACAAAGAATGAAAGATTTTTATTCTAGAATCCGAAAACCAAGAGTTTCAGACAGAAAAATGAAAAAAAAAAATGTTTTCAACTCAGTGCACGTTATTCCTTAAAAAATTTTGTCAGTTTCGAATTATCGTTTAAAAAGTCTAGTCACAGTTTTTAACTATATAAAATAACTGATGAATTCACGTATCAATAATTCAAAAGTGCCAAGATCATTGAAATTACGAATTTTGAATCTCATGATTTTTGAACTCGTAATTATCAACTTTTCCAAAATGTTTTTTTCACGACAAAACGTACACTCAAGTCTACTTAACCTTATACCAAGTTTTCTACGGCATTTTTTTTCAAAACCTTTTTATTTGAATTTTTTCTCATTTCTTAAAAAAAATGATTAGCAAGCCCATTTTCCTCGACATGTATTTTTTTCTAAATCTTTCCAATTTGAAAAACTTTTTCTAATGTTTTAAGAATTATATATAAAATCGATCTATTTAACGAAATTCTCGTTTGATTACGAAAATAAACGATTGATCAACATTTTATTTTCGTTATTTAAAGAGTCAAGTGGTGTACGAATCGTTAAAAAAATTATAAAAATGTCATTTTTCAGATAATAAGTTTTACTAGTATTTTTAAGAACGATTTTCTTGAAGATGTAAATTTATTATGCTCTGGTAACTTTTTTCGAGTCGAAATTTGATAACGAAATAATTTCTCAATGACTACCACTGGAACAAAAAAAAATCTATGAGCAAAACTAAAGATATGTATGAATGAAAAAAAAAGAAATCTTATTCAACATTGTTACAATTTTAAGACATCATATTTAATAACTATCAAAATTCTCGAAAAGAAAAATTTTTTCTTTCCAACGATAGAAAAAAAATCATCAAAGAGTTAAATGTTACTCTATTGCAAAATTAAAAGACATAAGGTCTATCAACGAAATTCTCGTTTGATTATGAACATGAACAATTGATTAAAATTTTGTCATTTTTGTTATTTAAAGTATCATGTGTTGAATAAATCGTTAAAAATATTATTAAACTGTCATTTTGTTGAGATATTAAGTTTGACTAGTATTTTCAAGAACGATTTTCTTGAAGATGTAAATTTATTATACTTTTGTAACTTTTTTCGAGTCGAAATGTGATAATAACGAAATAAAATTCTTAATGACTAACACTGGAACAAAAAAATCTATGAGCAAAAATAAAGACATGCATGAAAAGAAAAAAAAAGAAATCATTTTCAACATTGTTATAATTTTAAGACATCACATTTAATAACTATCAAAATTCTCAAGAAGAAAAATATTTTCTTTCCAATGATAGAAAAAAATTATCAAAGAGTTAAATGTTACTCTATTTTAAAATTAAAAGACATAAGTTCTATCAACAAAATTCTCGTTTGATTATAAACATGAACAATTGATTAACATTTTGTCATTTTTGTTATTTAAAGTGTCATGTGTTGAATGAATCGTTAAAAATATTATCAAACTGTCATTTTTTTGAGATATTAAGTTTGACTAGCTAGTATTTTTAAAAACGATTTTCTAAAAGATCTAAATTTATCACGTTCTTGTAATTATTTTTTGAGTTGAAATGTGATATTAACGAAATGATTTCTCAACGATTACCACTGGAGAAAAAAAATATGAGCAAAATGAAGATAAGTATGAAAAACAAGAAAAAGGAAGAAATCATATTCATCATTATTACAATTTTAAGTCATCATATATAATCCAAATTCTCAAAAAGAATGATATTGACTTTCCAATGATAGAAGAAAATTATCAAAGAGTTCAATGTAACACTATTCCAAAACTGAAGGACATAAAAAAAATTTTTGTTTAGGAAATGAGCTTGATTCAAATCAAATTCCAAAATTAAAGACATGGTGTAAAAATTTTTATCCAGATAATTTCTTCGATAATATCATATTAAAACCCATCTAAGATTCAAATACCCAAATAATTCACTTCCAAAAATCCCAATACCCAGACAAACGATTCCAATCAATCAAAACCTAACACAAATCACTACAATCCATCCCAATGCTAACATCTCTCAACCATTGGTTCCTAGATTTGCGAAGATTTCACGCCAGACACGGTTCACCCTGATTTCCGTTTATGGCTGACAAGTTACCCCGCGGATCACTTCCCTGTCAGCGTTTTGCAAAATGGGTATGCCACACATCAACCTCATTGCCTGTTCCTAATTACCTTCTAAATGAGCAATTCGTTTTCAAACTCTTCTCAAATGATATTCCGAAGGATCAAAATGACGTACAAACCCCCGAAGGGATTACGAGCCAATATGATGCGTTCGTACCTGCAGGTAATTATTTTTGACGTCCTTTGGTCTTCGCCCTTTCATCGCTCCCCAGGATTATATTTCTCAATTAGCTATGCAAATTGGGGCTTTGATAGAATTCATAATTGGGATTCGAAATTGAATGTTACACGGTTTCGACAAGCTGTATTGACGCGCTTCGGCTGCATTAAAAGCGTCGGGGCGCGCAAGCGTTCTCAATGCTCGAATCACAAAATGATTGAGTTTCATCGAATTGTGGATTTAACAAAAAAATGTTGATTTCACGATCTGGAATGTTGCGAAACGCGATGACAATCATAGGACCATCATTGCAGCAACTCATGCACGCCCTGTTTTACAATCATTGAATATGCAATGTTACAATGTGCAATCATGCATAAATCGTGATTTGTACGAGACTGTGAAATTTGGACACTGGGTTTTGTAATTGTTTATTGTTCTTTATGTTCTTTTTGTGGGTTGAAAGAATCGGAATATAGCTTCTGAACTATAAAATTATGGCTTCTGAAAAGGAAATTTACATGATTAGAGGGTCATTATTTTTAAAATCAGTTTGGTCGCCACTGGCCAAATCTTTGATTTCTCTCAAATTTTTCAAATAGTCACGCAAACAAGTTTTAAAACAAAAGTATTTTTTATTTTGGGCTGAAAATTGGTTTTTGTCGAGAAATTCAGATTTTAGATTAGGCTGTCAAATTCGGAGTAACCTCATTTTCGTCAAAAACTTTTTTTTAAATCCTTATTTCTCATTAGGAAATCTATGGATTTCAATCATTTTTGTATGGAAACGTTCGAAATTGTACGAAATTTATGAATAATATATTGCAAATATTTCTTGTGGCGTTGTTGAATTGTTATTAGCGTACATGAATAGAGTGTAAAAAATTTGTGAGTAAATAGTTTTCATATTGCGTCATTTTTTTCCTCCCGTTTTTTTTTTTCATTGATTGGTGAAGGTATGAACTACGTTACGTTAAAACCGTTTCATGCCAAAACGTTTCGTTCGTAAGTGAGAATTTTTTTCCGATTTTCCAGCCTGTCATTAACAAGTGATTTTCAAATTTCGACATATTTTCACTTTTGTTGAACTTAAGACTCTGTGGTACGTGCCATTCGATAATAAAATATATTTTTAATAAAAAATTCCTAACTTTATTTTTTATTACTCGGGATATAACATAACATCAATTTTTCGTTCGTGTCTCTTGAGGATAAATTTTATATTCATATCCACTTGTGTGGACCTTATTTGATTGTAATATTTATTTGCATATTGTTTACAGATGATAATTACTAAATTAAGCTTATATACGAAAATTCATGAAATGCATTTGTAACGCGAAGATATTCGAGAAACTGATTAATGGTTACATATCAGATATTATACTTTATGATTTCACACGTTGAAAAATACTAAAATTCAAGTAATTGCCTGAATAAGATTGCGAAAATTGAAATTTTTTTATCTTTTATGAAGTCATTCGATGTATCAATATCTAAACAAAATAGTATAATGACGAAAAGCATCTTTGTTTACCGAAAAAACATTGAAACGTTAGCACGTTTAACATGTTGAATAATTTATTTAGTTTGGAGTAAAATGAACGTTTCTCAAACATGAAATATAATTTTTATATGTATTTATTTGGCTTCAAAATGCAAGGAAATTTTTGAGAAAATTTAAAATATTGGACGAAAAAATTGATGACATTATCGCACAATTCCACAATTAAACATTTTTCCGATAGATAATAGACCTACCTTCAGACTTCTACATAATCATAAAAATGTAATAAAATGTTTCAGAGAAATGGAAACGACAGTATTTTTATGAAATTATGTGTGATTATTAACATTTTAGCAATCTAGTGACCCACGCGAAAGCTTGATTTCAAGTTTTATTCTGGGCTGTTGTATATCTACTTACGAATTTTTTGTTTATTATTTTTGTTTCGAATATATGTTATCATTAAATAGAACATATTACAGTGTCTTATGATAAAGAAAAGTGAAAATATGTTGAAATTTCATAATCACTTGTTAATGACAGGCTGGAAAATCGGAAACAAATTCTCACTTACGAACAAAACGTTTTGGTATGTAACAGTTTTCCCAAAATGTAGTTTATACCTTTACCAATCAATGAAAAAAAAAACGGGAGGAAAAAAATTATGCAATATAAAAACTATTTATTTAAAAATTTTTTACACTCTATTCATTTACGCTAATAACAATTCAACAACGCCACGAGAAATATTTTCAATACATTATTCATAAATTTCGTACAATTTCGAACGTTTTCATACAAAAATTATTGAAGTCCATAGATTTTCTAATGAAAAATAAGAATTAAAAAAAAAATTTTTTACACAAGTGAGGTTACTCTGAATTTGACAGCCTTATATAAAAATCTGAATTTCTCGACAAAAACTAATTTTCAACCCAAAATAAAAAATACGTTTGTTTCAAAACTCGTTTACGTGACTATTTACGAAATTTGAGAAAAATCGGTGATTTGGTCAGTGACGACCAAACTGATTTTAAAAATAATAACCTTAGAGTAAATAAATTATTACTTGTTGAAGTGCAGTTCAGATTGATATTTTCTGAATTCTGACATCTCTCGAAATAAGGTATTTTCGAACTTCCGGATGGAGAGTTTCGAGCTTTAGAAGGTTTGATATTTGTATTTTCACGTTTTTTGACTTCTTCGTTCCAATTTCCGCATTTCTCGATTTCGCGGGTATTCAAACTTTGATTTTGCTACTCGTCAATTGCATGTTTTCTATTTGGACAGCTTTTAAGTTTTGAAGTTTCCAAGTTTTGCGAAGTTTAGCAGTTTGGAAATATCGATTTTCGGTAATTCACTTGAAGGAGTTTTGGAAGAAATGGAAGGAAGATTGGGAATTCAGGATTTGGAAACTTTTATTTCAGCTTTCAAATACGTTTGTGAGTCAGTTTTATTTTATAATTGTTTTTTCCATGTCATTCAATCAATAGAATACGAATATTTCGTTGATTTCGAATTCAAATTTGTTTTAATAAAAATTTGATATTTTCATCTCATACTTCTCGTGCATTTTCTCGTTTCATCTGAGACTCAGCAGAATTTACTATTTTCTTATTTCATAACTGGAAATATCATTCAGAAAGGAAAACAACGAAAAAATCACAACTTTCAAAATTCCTTGGCTGATGTTGAGAATTGAAATAAATAATAAAAAATTCGTTGTTCCTCAAAGTTCTTTTTTGTGATGTTCAAACTTATTCAAAATAAACAAGAATGTGAGGCACAAACAATAATTTTTGAGAATATAAATAAATTTTACGTGCTGTAACAAGATTTTATTGATGTAGACATAAAAAATAAGGTTGCTATTGTTATAATATGCTAAGCTCAAAATTTATCAGACTTCTGAATCAATAAAATTGAAATAAAAACTATCAAAGTTTGTAAATTCATTTACGTGAGATTAATAATGGAATGGTAGATAAATCTCGAATTTAAGAGCTTTCAAATTGAAGGTAGAGAGGTATTGAAAATGAAAAAATTTAGGTTCCGAACCTCTTAAATCAGGAAATGAAGTATTCAGAAATATTGAAGATAATAGAAATATGTTAGAACAAAGAAAACAATAATTCCTGGTTGCAAAGTTTCAAAAATCTTAAGATATTTTTATTTTCTGTATTAGGTAACTATAAAAACTGCCATGAAAAAAAGGTCTTTTAAAAGAAGAAATTTGAAAGGTTAAACGTAGAATTTCAATTTGGTTTGTTGTTTAAACAAAACTTGGAAGTATTTAGTAAAACTAAAACTCAATCTTTGTTTGAGTCACCAAGAATCAGAAATTTTGATTTTTATACATTCAAAATTCAGAAATTCGTTCGATACCCTGGGATTCAAATACATTCAATTACTCATAGATAAAAAAACTGAAAATTCTAATTAAATTGAAGTTCTATTGTCTTTGAATCCTAATTTCATGACAATAATCAACAATTACTTTTATTTAGTTGTACAATTCATCATCTAAAAGTAATTTTCATTTGATACATTATTATTTTTCTGTTAACACTAGTTTTCATCTCAAATCTACAACAAATGAACAAATTATACCAATTCCTAAAAATTATACAGATTTCTCTGAAATTTCAAATTTTCAGAATCCTATATCGGACCCGGAATTTTTCGAAAGCTGCAAGCAGAAAGAAAACTTCAAAAACCTTCTGTATTCCTTATGCTTCTTCCACGCCATCGTCGTTGAAAGGAAAAATTATGGTTCAATTGGTTGGAATAATCCATACGAATTTAATGAAACCGATTTGAGAGTTAGTGCACTCCAGTTGAAAATGTTTTTGGACCAATATGATGACATACAATTCGATGCCTTGAAGTATTTAATAGGTGAATTGTTTTTCTTTGATAAAAAATAGTTCAATCATGAGGATAATAAAAGGTGTAGTTCCTTGTATAAATTATCCATATCGTCACTGTTTACAACGTAAAAAAGAATTTCAACTTAATAAGCAAAATATTTTTGAACTAAAGCAAATAAAGGTGAAGTTTGATCAAAATTTCAATAAATTCTGGAAAACTGTCTATATCTCAGCCTAATAACATTTCTAATGTCACGGAATGTTTTTGTCTGGCTAAACAACAAAATTTTTACAATTTTCTTTCTCAATCTGCAATATTTTTGCACAAAAAGGTCAGTGTAACTACGGTGGTCGTGTGACAGACGAATGGGACATGCGTGCACTTGTCACAATCCTCGCCAAATATTTTTCACCTGATCTCTACCAGCAAAAAAAAGCAAAAACCAGTACAAGTTACTCAGAGACAAAATATTGCGTGCCGAAATTAATGGATTATACGCAGTTTTTGGATTACATAAAGTCATTGCCAATGACTTCCAATCCTGGTATTTTCGGTCTTCATGAAAACGCTGATATCATTAAAGATCAGCAAGAAACAGAGCTCATGATGGCTTCTATACTTCTGACACAGGTTTTTCTTTCAAAATCGAGGAATCTTGAATTCTGGATTAGCAAGATGTAAAGTTTGAAAAAGTTATTGTTTTTTTTTCTTTTTTTCAACTTTTCTCTCCTGCTTTTGATGAATCTGGAAAATCCTCTCAACAACTTTGGAAAAATGCGGTGTTTTTCAATTTTCGGACGAATTCTGGCGATTGCAGGACGTGGGCACGAGCGAAGTCTCAGAGGGCAAGTCACCGGAAGAATTAGTTTCGGCAATAACCGACGACATTCTCGCGAAATTGCCCGCGGACTTCAATCTTGCGGAAGCAATTGCCAAATATCCAACGTCCTACGAGCAGAGCATGAACACGGTTCTGCTGCACGAAATGGGAAGGTTCAACCTTTTGTTGCGCGTCGTACGCGACAGTTTGCTCAATCTCCAGAAAGCCCTGAAAGGTGAAAAATGGTGGCAAAGTCAGAGGATCATTTGTATCTTTGAGAGTTCTGCAGTGTTTCTGGAAGTAGCGTGTAGTGTTTTTGGTTTGTGATTGACACATGAGAAGTTTCACTGAAACTACATCAGAAATTTTGACTACTACGAGAAACTACTGCCTGAAATAGTAGAGAAGTTCGTATATATAAAAATTTGAAAGTAAGCTTGTTAGACACTTTGATAGTTGATTCAGCAGACCAAAATTTTAATCCCTGAGAGAAAATTCGTTCATTTCTGCAAGCTGTCAAATATGAAGAAACTTTGACAGTAAAGGAGTAGATAGAAAAATAATTTCCGAGATGGGTTTTTTGAGAAAAAATTCCCTTTTGAATTTCACAGGTTTTGAATTTTGACAATGAGAATAGGAAAGTATGATTTTTCAATTTTTCGTATTTCAGGATTTCGAATTTTACAGCTTCTCGGGTCCAGAGTTGCATATTTTTTACATACGTATTTAGTGTAATGTAATTCAATTTTCGAGATTTGATATTTTTTTCTTCTAGTTTTTTTGTATTTTTTCAGTATTTATACGACTCGAAGGATTTTCAGTTAGTATCATAGATTTCTATACAGTTTTCTAGAGTTAGATGCTTCAGGAAACGAGGATTAAAAAATTTTCAATATATTTGTGAATTTTAAAAAATATCAAGACAGGTAAATACGATATATTATCGATTTCTAGAATTTTATTATTGTATGTTATTTATGATTGTTCAGTTTTTACTGATATTTTTATCAATTTTTAGGATTTAATGGATGGCTCTATGAATATCTAGAATTTAATGCGATTGTATTGAAAATTTCAATTATTTTGAGTATTGAAATTAACCTTTTAAAAATCAGCATCTTTTATACAGATTTTTACTACTTTTGATTTTTTTAAGTTTTTTTTGTATTGTAATAATTTGAAACATTATTGTGTATTTGCATAGATTTTTTACTTGAATTTTTTGAACTACATACTGTATGTTTTACAGTTTAATAAACTTTGGAGAAATCACATCTTCATAGTACTTAAGTATATATATAAATATATTTCTAGTATTTTTCAGATTTTTTTACTATTCATTAAGTTTTATTGGATTTTTGCGCAATATTAATAGATTTCTAGTATTTTTGAAGATTGCTATACAGATTTCCAGAATTCGTTGCTTTAGAATTTCAATTGAAATTGATTTACGGTAATTTTTTAGATTAATAGTATTACTATCGATTGCTGAACATGGTCTAGAATTTGATACTAAATTATAAAAAATTTCAAAGATTTATGTACTATTAAAATTCATTTTTCAGAAAACAGTATGGTTTTGTGAATCTTTTTATTACTTATAAAATTTGAAAAGTTTTTTTGAATTTTTATAGATGTTTACGAAGATTTTTAGAATGATATACTTTAGGTTTAAAAGTTTTACAGGTTTTAAAGAGAAAATTATAGTTGCATAGTTTTTTAAATGTGATAGATTTTCAGCATTTCTGACATTTTTTTTCTACCTGTAAAAGTTTGAAAATTTTTCTAGCATTTTTTATAGTTATTTTGTATTTTCGAAAATTGCTTTACAAATGTCTAGATTTCAATGCTATAAGTTGTTGAGATTTTTTTGAAAATCCTCAGTAAATTTATAGATTTCGGGGAAAATAACAATCCAATAGATTTTTAGTATATAATACATTTATTGCATTTTCGTATTCTTTTAGAATTCATGATTTCATGAGATTTTGTAGATTTTTATAGTAGTTTTGCATATTTCGAGTATATAAATAGATTCTTATATAGATTTTATTTATTTATTCTACATATTTCTCGTATTTATGGCATTTTTTTAATGCTTAGAAATTTGAAAGTATTTTTTTGTATAATATGCTAAAGATTTCTAGTAGTATTGAAAGCGGTTCTTAGGTTTTCTAAAATTTGTTGCTCTAGAATTTGGGATTTCGATAGATTTTTGGAAAAATAATATTCACGCAGATTTTTTGCATTTCCTATTTTTCAATACCTTTCCACAAGATTTTGCAGCTTTTTATACTATTTTATTTCAGATTTAGAATATCTCTATAGATTGCTATATACGTTTTTTAGAATTCGATGCTCTGGGATTAAAACTTGTATAGATCCTAAGTATTTGTTTAGATTTTTCAGAAAATAAAAATTTCATAGCTTTCTATTACCTTTAGTAATCCGACAGTGTTTATAAAATTCAAAAGATTTTCTGTTATTTACATAGATTACGATGAAAATTCCAAGAATTCAATGCTCTACGATTCGAAGTTCATGTAAATTCTTATCACCTTCGTTGATTCTCATTTTTCTCCATTTTTTACAAGGTTAAAACAATTTTCAGTTATTAATTATTTACGGTATCTCAGGCGGACATTCATTATTAGAATTCTGTTGAAAAAAAAAATCTTCTGAATTCACAGTTGTTGTAATTTTCATGGAGTTCTGATGATTTTTCTTGAACTCTGAGTACCAACATGAAATCACTTGTCATGTTCTTTGGATAGAAGCAGATATATTCATGGTCATTTTTACTTATTTTTGTTATCCATTATCATTTTTTCTATCAGTCTTCAGTTATATTTATCAATATTTTTTATGTGTGCATGATTTTTTATTATTTTTATATAAAATAGTAACGTATTCCTCCGAATTCCAGGTAAGGTTTGAACCACCTTGTTTAAAAAATGAACCGTCAGAAACTTTTTCGTGCAAACTCACTGCAGAAAGACTAGTTCACTTAGTTTTCATCTTCTTTTTCCGAAATCACATTTTGCTAGTCGAATTTTCCAGGTGTCGTGGTGATGAATGCGGAATTGGAAGAAGTTTTCTCGTCTATGGTCACCGGACGGATTCCGGCGCTTTGGAAAAAACACTCGTATCCTTCGTTGAAGCCTCTCGGAAGTTACGTGCGCGATTTTTTGCAGCGCTTGAACTTTTTGCAGGTACCCTGAGAATTTATTTGGGCTTTTATAAAATGGAATGTCGACTGCAGCTATCGAGAGTTTTACGTTCCTTCGCGGTCGGGAAAACTTTTTCTGTTCGAAAAAAAAAGTTCGATTCTGTTTATTGGGGAAAGTTGGGCCAAAAATCAAATTACATTTATCGAAATTATTTATTGGGAAAGCAATGTTGGTCAATTCTTTGGGAATCGAGTAACGTTTATTTATTTTCTTTGGAAGTTGGGAAAAAGAAGATGTTGCACATATTTTATGGATGCGGAATACGACGATTACAATAAAAAATATAAAAATAGTTGGCAAGTAAAAATTCGTAAATTTTTCCAGATTTGGTATGATAAAGGAGCACCAGCAAGTTTCTGGTTAGGTTGTTTTTTTCAAATTCAAGCATTCTTAACTGGAGCTCGGCAAAATTACGCCCGCAAACACTCGATTCCTATCGATCTCTTGATTTACGATTTCGTGCCCCTGAAAGAAACGATTTTTACGAGGCCGCCAGATGATGGGGTGTACATTTACGGCCTCTATTTGGATGGTGCAAGGTTCGATCTCGAGCGTATGATGCTCGGCGAATGTTTGCCAAAAATTCTTTACGAAAGCGTTCCCTACGTAAGTGTTCATATTTTGATACTTAAAAAGCACTTTTCCAGACTAAAGTAGAGTATTTTGTTCAAAAGTGTAAAAAAGACAGAGAAAAATGTTTTTTTTTCCTATTGTGATTTATCAAACTCATATTTTCTATCTCATTGAAAAAGAATTAGGTTCACAATGAGTGTGACAAATATTCTGATTATTTATTCTTATAATCCATTACCTCCGTAAAAGATAATATATCATATATTTATCACTGTAAAATTTTCACAGTGAAATTTTATGCAGATATCATCTCACTGACAAAAGAATCTTGTACTTTTTACAATAATATCGCAGTTTTTACAATATTGTTGTGAAAACAGAAATATTTATTTTCCTTATTACAATAGTGTACAGTAAAACCGCTGTATTGTACAAATTACAATATTTATGCAACTTTTTGCTGTATAATTTCAGAAAAATTAAAAGCTGGAAATGAAAATTTCACTATACAGATTGTAATACTTACCATACATTTCTTCCACGGTTCCTAAGGTCAGCCAACTAGGAACAGGTGGCCATAGTGTTTTTTTTCTCGCCCGCAATTTACTTACACATGCATTAAAATATACCAGCAAAGCTGCCCCTCACGTGTAGAACACATTTTTCGTGATAAGGGTAGATAAAAGGACTTGAGTTTACGATCTTTTTTTACTTTTTAACGCTTCCCCCCCTCAGGGGGCCCCTGTTGACTCAGTGGCGTAGCAACAAAAAAAATGCATTGCTTCTTTCTAACCTTTTCGAATACTGTATCATATTACAATATAATGCACTTGAAACCTAAAAAGTACACAAAAATGATGCAAAAAGAACCTATACAGATCTGTTTACTGATGAAACTGTATGGAATTCTAGACAATCTGGATTGATAGGAATTAAAAAAATATATTGCAAAAAGTAAAAGAAGTATAGTAGAAAACGAAAGATGTGGAGAAGTAATTACAACAAAATATTACTATAATTACAATATCATTTGACAATATTGACAATATGTTATTTCAAAAATTAATATATTATCTAGCGAAAAGTACAATTTGTCAGTGATTCCCATTTACTACACAGTATTGTAATAATTGCTATATTTTTTTTCTCAGTGTACGAAAATATCTACATTTTGGTATTTTCTTCAGTCTGCTGAGAATTACATAAACTTCACAACTTTAATAATTTTAAAAGAGTTAAATATTAATGATTATGTAACTGTCTACAGATATTGAGATAATGTTTTTTGAACCATCTATGAAAATATAAAAAATGTAATAAAAAACCTTTATTTCTACAATACTGCATTTTCCAAATCTATATATAGTTATTCATTAAAAATATAGAAATCTATGAGAATTGAAGAAAAACTTAAAAGTCGAATTGAAATTTGAATCAATAAAAATGAATAAATTCTTTTATTTATGAAAAAATTGAGATCATAAATGAAAAACCTTGAATTTTACTGTAGATGATTTATATCTATATGAAGATACTGTTTTCTTGAAAATCCAATAAGACACTGAAAATATAGTAAGCTTATAGAAATTAAAGAAAATACTGCATTTTGATGAGTCTATTAGAATAGAAAAAGTCATGAAATTTTGTTTTGTATAGTATTATATTTTAGAAATCTATATCAAAATCGACTTATAAAACTATGAATATTAAAGATATGAAAAAATCCCTTCAAAATAGTAACCTAAAAAGTACACAAAAATATTGCAAGAATATTCTATACAGATCTGTTCACTGAAAAAACTGTATGGAATTCTGAAAAATCTCGATTAATAGGAATTACAATATGATATTGCAAAAAGTAAAAGAAGTATAGTAGAAAACGGAAGATGTAGTTTTTACAACAAAATATATCTATAATTACAATATTATTTGACAATATTGACAATATGTTGTCTCAAAAATTGATATATTATCTAGCTAAAAGTACAATATGTCAGAGTGATTCCCGTTTACTATACAGTACTGTAAAAATTACTATATTTTTTTCTCAGTGCTGGATGATGTATCATGTAATAGGAATTTCAATTAATATTTTAACCGATTCATCAATAATCTATTGTTTCAAACCATGATGTCTCGACGTCCTTAATTTTGAATCAATGATTCCTGAAAGCCATCGAACTGGGAAAATTGGGTTGTGACAGTGACCTGTGAAAATTGCCGCGAGTAATTCAGGTATTTTTGATCCTTCAGCTTTGGCTCGTGCCCATGAAAATGGACGAGGTAGAAGAACGTCCCGCCTACACGTGTCCGGTTTACCAAACGAGCGAAAGTTAGTTCATTTTCCTCCTTCAGCAGAACATTTCTTCTTTATTTTCAAATGCTTCTAGTCACTTACAGTCGAGTGATAGAAAAGTTTGAACAACCGAAGATGCCTTAAAACGCTGCAGAAATTGTTTGCTTTTTTTATTGGTTTCTTATTTTCCTCTTCTACTTGGATATTTCATTAAACGCTTCGTGAAGTTTTATGGAATGTTTTTGAAGGATAACTTTGGGAATTTTTTTTTTTTTTTACATAGGACTCTATGCAGAAGTTAAACATATGAAAATTGAATTCAAAAGCATTAAAACGTTAAATATTTATTTATCACTTTCCAAACATGAAGAGTTTATGTCATTACATTCACTGACAATCCTTTTCTGAAAAATTCATAAAAAAAGTCAATACACGAAACAATGTTTTTCGATTAGATTGGCATAGGAATAAGGGAAATAATACATTAGTTTATGGCGTTGAAATTTGAGAAGTAATTTAGTCCTGCATAAATTGCTGGAAAATTTTATTGTTTCGACGTATGTTTTTTTTAGGAAAAGGTATTCTTTCTACAACAGGACATTCAACAAATTTCGTAACTTCCATGCAACTTGCGACAGACCTTCCCAAAGAACATTGGATTATGCGTGGAGTTGCCATGCTTTGTCATTTACCTGATTGAAAAAATTGTCATATTTTTCTTACGATTGTTAGAATAAAAATAGCATGTAAAAAACATTTACTTAACATGTAATTTTTGAATAGGTATTTTAAATTGTCCAATTAAACTCGGAAATATGTACAAACACCAAACAATTTTTTACACTATTTAAAAAAATTGGAAAATTTCTCATAAAAATAGTAAAGGCTTTTAAGATTCTAATTTTTTTATGGAACACTGACATACAAGAAATTAACAACAGTGTATGTGAATAATGTAACATTGATGCGAAAGTGTAAATTATCATCAAAGTAAGCAATTTTTTAGAATGATGGATGCAAAAAAAACATTATGAACTGCTGACTTTTTTCTTATGTTTCATTGTACAATCTTGTACATAATGACTAATGTGAATTTCAATATAACGACCTAAATTGAAAAATCTTATATCTCTAAACTTAAATTTTAATTTCAAATTTTTAATCGATCAGAAAGCAAAGGTACATGCAGATTAGAATTTGAAAAGTCATGATATCATTTGGGTAACTTATACTCAAATCTGACTGGGAAAAGTTTTAACAATAAATTACTACTGTGATGATTCGAGTTGATGATAAAAAAACTTAGAACATACAAAAAACATTGGATTCTGATAAGTTTTGCAACCTGAAAGTATGATTAGACAAGGCATTCTGCAAAATTGACGCGAAAATAGATAACGCTTCTGAAATAACTTATTAATAGCTTTTGATTATTCGATGAATTAGTGATTTCCTGCCTTTCAAAGATATCAGAAAATGAGGCATGACTTCACAGTTTTTTTTAATTTTTTTAATTACTAAATTCATTAGATGTCTGGGATCTTTTGATAAAAATATGTTTAAAAGCATCTAAGATTTAATTGTTTACCAGCAAAGTTTGTGCAAACTTCAAAATGGCAAGATTTACAATCATCCACGTCGGTTTCGTGATCATGGTGGTAAGTGTTGAAAAAAAAACTTTTATCCACTTTTTGAATATTATTTTATATGATGATTATATCTCAATGGTGTGTATTCAGGTTATTTGAAAAAAATATCATTTATGTTTTTATACTCATCGTTGCAGATGTAATTAAAAAAAAAAATGAAATTAATCATTTAAATCAATGACATAATCTGACTACCACTATGGCCATTTTACATAATACAAAAAAAAAAGAATATATTTACTTTCGATTACATACCTTTTGAAGACGATGATGAAACATTGAACAATGATTCGTTTTATGAGGTGTTTATTTCTATTGAGTTTTCAATTCTCGAGAGTAAAATAATAACTTGGATATGAATATCAATTTAATTCAATATTTCTCGTTGAATGCAGATCACAAGCTGTGCATGCGGTTTTAATTTGCCGGGTATTTTTGGTGGCGTATCGACCCTGCCTCTACAAAAGCAGATTGAATTTATTGCTAAAAATTTATACACGCATATTAATATTCAGAAAACATTACTCAATGATATGCAAAATCAAGAAAACGCCGTTGCTCAGTCAAGAATAAACTACGTCAACAATGCACTAGCTGCACTGGATAGGTTATACCTTGTGGTAAGAAAAACTACGTTGAAAAATATGTACCTATGTTGTCAAGAAATCGGTGGATTTTGGTAAGAATAGTAGTGTTTCGACCTGATCTTTTCTTTTTTTCTTTTTTTACACCATGTTGACAAGCTCGTTTCGTACTTTACAGATGGGTCATAATATGGCGAGTGGTGATGAATATTTCCAAAATTGTCAGGGACAAGCATTGCATCTCTCGGAATTGTTGGATAATGCTAAGGAATCTATCAACGAATGTGCTGCTCCTATCTTACAAGCAGACACCAAAATGAAAGGCCCTGGAGGAGCTATTTATGATGGATTGCAAACGAAGTATAAGGCATACGAGACACAGGCAGGAGTCTGTATGAAGGACTTTTCCAACAATGCAATTCAAAATTTGCCAGAATTGAAGTGCCTGCAACAGGTGAGTTAGAATGCTAATCGTTTTTTATCTTTGGACGGTCCGGCTGCTAAAAGATTTCTGTAACTGATAATTAAAAAAATCAATCAAAGATCTACTAATTAAGAAACTCAATAATTCCTTGTGTCTTTGGTCTTTATGGTGCCCAAAGAATACAAAAAATAAGCAGATTATATTTCTGAGAATTGGTATTCTGGAGTAAATGATGAATGTTCAACATGTTTTTGTAGGTGAGATCATCGTTGGATCAACACTACGAACCAATTCCTCCGGCACAATATTATGTTGTTAGAGCGCCTTTTCTGCAAAAAAATTGCGTGTCCCTGATTAATGCTCATAAAAGGGACGCTCGTTCTGCACGTGCTAATCTTATCCAATGCCTGACGGATTGATGAACCAGAGATGTTACCTGATTTTATGCATTATGTTTGTGATTTGCTCAAC
Organism: Platygaster robiniae; assembly: GCA_028476575.1. Classification (NCBI taxonomy): domain Eukaryota; kingdom Metazoa; phylum Arthropoda; class Insecta; order Hymenoptera; family Platygastridae; genus Platygaster; species Platygaster robiniae. The sequence continues at coordinate 4,415,498 of CM052022.1, forward strand.
TCTGTTAATAATCAGTATGTTTTATTTAACGTATGATGATTATAGATTAGTACTTTCTCTTAAATGCCTTCATTCTTAACTCCAACCATAGAACATAGGTTTTAGAATTGCTGTGAACTGCTTCTGTGAACATTGTGAAATAAAATGTGAATACACCATAGACAGTGCTTTTAACAATAATAATGACAACTTTTCCTTTAGAAAGGATTTTTCTGATCAACTGTAGTAGTTATGAAATTATGAACATATTTACTTTTCAAGAAAAATTTGTTTCTGATTGATTTGAAATTATATTTTAGATGGGAAATTTCACAAATACAATATTTTACTATGTTACAATAACGTCATCTGGATATTTTACTGATATATTTTTGAATACGAGAAATTGGAAAATAGCAATCTTTTGTTAAGTATCGAACGAAATATATGTATACTGAATTTTCCTCAAAAATAAAAAACAATCTAATTTGAAACAGTAAAGGATCTTTCAATTTTTTTTAAAGCTAAAACGTGATATCAAAATCTTGCTGAAAGATGCTGAATTGAGATTTTAAAATCTACAATGGCTTCGAAACTTTACTAAACGATATAACTTACTCCCTTTACCCTCAAAATTAATACTTCCATTCGTTCGATTGCATCCATTCCATTGAAATGTAAAGTGAAACGTCTATCTTCAACCAAGTTATATAAATGCAAAAGACATTTTACCTTGCAGTTTATATCTTACTGGCCAAGTCATGTATTCGTGCTCTAAAAAGCATTATTAATACCGAGGAAATCCATCAAATTCAATATCTTAGCACTTTGAGAGTAGCCATTTGAATTTCATAATACAAGGAATAATTGCAATGCAAATATTCTCAAAGTACATACACAATTTCAGGTTATATTACTGATTGCTTCTTTTTTACAACCAAGCTTCAGATTACGTTTATTTTGTTTACCTTTATTTTATATTTTGATTTTTATGTTTTATTTTGGATTAAATATTTACTTGAAAAAATTAGCTTACACAGAAACATTAACCTATATTATAGAAAGAGTTCTTATTGGAAAAACTGTCTGAATATCCATTGACTTCTCATAATCATACACATGATAATCATATTTTACTATGTTTTTTCAAATTACTGAAATTGATAACTGACTAACTTCTAATTCTAATTAAATTCTAATTTATTCTAAATTTAATCTCCTAATTAAATTTTACTGGTCGACGAGAAAATCTAATACTTAACCGAACGACTAATTGATATCTGTGGCTTTTCGGCATAACCGTCAAAGTCACATTTGTCATAACGTATAAAACTTTATTAGAAAATCATCTAAAATGAGCCTTATGGCATGTGTGACTTTTCCGGTTATGCCGAGAAGCCACAGAACTAATCGATGTAATATTTATTCACATATTGACTTATGATGAGATGTATTCACTAGTTAGGTAATCATTTAATTTTATCTAGTTCATTAATTAGTAACTGTTCTTAAATTAGGTTTTTGCCAATGAGCTAGTTTATTCTAAAAAACGTTAATTTATTATGGAATTATGGAAAAAACAATAAAGGCAACAATACATTAGCTTTTGGTGTTCAAATCGAGACTAAATTCGACCTGAATGTTTCTTAAAAATGTAGGAAATTATGATTGCTATTGTTGTAAATTTTGATATTGTAGGAAGAGCATAATCTCAATAATTTTCAGCAGTGTATGTGAATAATGTAACATCGATGCCAAAGTGTACGTTATCATCAAAGTCAGCAATTTTTCAGAATGATGTATGCAAAACAATCATAATGAAATGCTATCGATATTTTTACTTTTCATCGTACAATTTTTTACATAATGATCTACGTAAATATCAATGTAACGACGTAAATTGAAAAATCCTTTCTTCTCAAACTGAAACTCTTATTTTCAATTTCTGACTGATGACAAAGCAAAAAATCGTTATGATTAGATTTGGAAAAGTTATGCTCTCCGAAAAGTAAATTATATCCAAATGTAGTTTGGAAAAGTTCCAACATTAAATATCTACAGTGATGATTTCAGTTGAGGGTGGAAAAAGTTCAGCACAGATGCAAAGAATTAGATTTTTATTATTTTTGCAATCCGAGAATATAATAGGACAAGGCATCTTGCTGAATTGAGGCAAGAAGAAGAAAACACTTATAAAATAACTTACTAATAGATTTCTCTTATCCAATGAATAAATAACTTCCACCCATTCGAAGATATTTGAAAATGAGACATGACTCGACAGAAACATGTTATTTTGAAAATGGGTAAATCGAATAGACGTCTGGATTCTTTTGATAACAATTCTTTTACAAGCATATGAAATCCAAAAGTTAACCAGCAAAGTTCGTGCAAACTCCAAAATGGCAAGATTCACATTCATCCTCGTCGGTTTCGTGATCATGGCGGTGAGTAAAAAAAAAAAATATTTTTCATCCTCGCAGCACAGAAATCCTTTATTCTTCTGTTTACTATTGTCCTGTGAAAAACGAATTCTCTGCCACCGCCTTTCGCTGCTATTTCTATGCCGCTCCAAGGTCGAGCGGCATAAAACTCGTTTTTTCACGACACAACATTAAACAAAAGACTAAATGATTCATGTGCTGCGAGCGTGAAAAATATCACTCAATTTGCTCACTCGCTACGCTCGCTCGCAAAAATTCGCATACGTAAAAACGCTCGTTTCTGCTCCTTGATACGAGATATACTATTTCTACTTTTTGAATATTACTTTATACTGATAAAATCTAAATGGTGTACATTATGGTCCTTTACATGAAATATTAAAAATTTTTATACACTCCTAGTGACCTTTTTAATTAACTTATCTATATATATATAAAAAAAATATTTAACTGATATTCAGTTGAGAAAAAGAAGGTTAATATTTTCTTACTCTGTATCAGTTCAATCTGTATGTTTACCATGTCCAAAGAAATCAACTTACGTATTTGTATAATTATTCTATTAATAATGATTTAGAAATATTATGATCTGCTACCAAATCAAAATCGTGACCATCACTGTGGTCATGCTACATTATAGTATATATAATAAAAATAAATTTATTCGCTTTCGAATTGCATGAAATAAAATAGTAAAATATTGAACTGTGATTAATTTTTCTAGGTTAATAATGCTATGAGTAATTTTCAATCACTTGAAAAAAAATAATAATTGCGATGTGAATATCAATTTTATACACTATTTCCCGTTTAATGCAGATCACAAGTTGTGAATGCGGTTTCCATTTGCCGGGTATTTTTGGTGGCTTTGCGACCGTGCCTCAACAAGAAGAGATTGGATTTATTTGTAAATCTTTAAGCACGCAAATAAATATCCAGCAAATATTGCTCACTGATATGTAAAAACGAGAAAAGGCCGTTGTTCAGTCAAGAATAAACTACGTTATCGATGCATTAGCTGCACTTGATAGGTTACATCTTGTGGTAAGAAAAACTCCATTCGAAAATACGTATGATATGTGACTGTGAATTATGTTGAAATTTCAGTCACTTGACCTACTATAATTTTTTTTCTTTTTCATACTATGTTGACGATCTGGTTTTTGTATTTTATAGATGGTTTTTAATATAACCAGTGGTGACGAATTTTTTCAAAATTGTCAGCGACAAGCATTGTATCTCTCGGAATTGTTGGATTTAGCAATAGAAGCTGTTACGGAATGTGCTGCTCCTATCCTACAAGCAGACACTAAAATGGAAGGTCCTGGTAAAGAAATTTATGCTGGATTGTTATTGAATTATAAACATTACTAGACGGCGGCAGCGGACTGTATGAAAGACTTTTCCAACAATGCATTTGAAAATTTGCCAGAATTGACGTGCCTGAAACAGGTGAGTTAGGAAGCTAATCGTTTTTTGGTTTTAGACGGTGACTGGACTGCTAAAATTTCTGTAACCAATAATTAAAAAAATCAATCAAAGATTTATTAATTTAGAAACTCAATTATTATTCTTTGTGCCTTTGGGCATTATGGTGCCTAATGGAATACAAAAACTAAGCAGATTAAAATTCTGAAAATTGATATTTTGGAGTAAATGATGAATCTTCATTATGTTTTTGCAGGTGAAATCATCGTTGGACCAGTTCCACAGACCAATTCCTCCGGCACAATATTTTGTTGTTAGAGCGCCAATTCTGCAAAACAATTGCGTGTCCCTGATTAATGCTCATAAAAGCAAAGCTCGTTCTGCACGTACTTATCTTATCCGATGCCTGACGAATTGATGAACCAGAGATTTTACCTGATTTTATGTATTCTGTTTGTTATTTGCTCAACACCGTTAATAATTAGTATTTTTCGATTGGCGTATGATGATGAAAAATCCTATTTTTTTCTACATGCTTTTTTTTTTAATTCACACAGGGTACATAGGATTCAGAATTGCTGTGTACTGCTTTTGTTTCATCGTGAAATAAAGCGTGAATACGTAAAGGACAATGGTTTTGTTCTTTTGGTTTTCAGAGGCAATTATAACAATAAATAGGTAATATTTATTACATTGTTACAAATGTTATCGTACAGATATTGTCAGTTACATAGAAAACTTTATTAATAAGCAAGAACTTGGTCGATACTGAGAAATTGAAAAAAATTAAACAATGATTTTAGAAGATTGGTAAAATGAGTAAGATTGCAGAAAAATATGATTGATGTTATAAATTTTCAAAACACCAGAAAAATTGTTTCACATAACGGAAACTGTAATTTTAAAGTAATATTTAAGTAATGAATAATGTTTTATCGTACTATGATCGTCAATAAATGAAAAAACTTTCATAAAAATCCAGGAAAAATTTGTAAGATTACAGACTATGATGTTTAACGTGATAGTCTGTGAAAGACTCCAAAAATTTCACTCAATTACATGATCTGTAATCGTTATGAAATTTTTAAGGTGGCCTTTAGGAAAGTTTTTGTTTTTTATGGAGGATTTCATGCTTAATTTTGTGAGTTATTTTCTATAGAGATCTAAAAATGAAATAAAGGAGCAGTAAATATTAACCACTTTTTTAACAATTTTCAAAAATTGTGACATTGTTTCCAAAACGTTTTAAAGATGAAAAGTTTCGGTCACTTAAATTACTGACAATTATGAGAGTCCTTTCTAAAAAAACTGATCAAAAAATCAAGAAACTAAAGTTTTCTTGTAATTGCAATGACGGCAATAATACGGCGTTGAAATTCGAGACGTAATTTGGACCTGCATAAATTTCTAAAAAATTAAGAAAGAAATGAATGTTTAATGTTTAAAATGTTAAAATTAATATTTTATTCTTAAATAAGTATTTTGAAATGTTTAATTTAAGTCAGAAATATGTACGGGAATATAACGGTCTGAAAAATTTTATTTTATACACTGTTAAATAAAATAGGCAAATTTCCAATTAAATTGATAAAGGTTTTCGACCCTTTTCTTTTTTAATGAAATTTTTTAAAGTATGATACTATATTTTTCAGTATTAACTATAAAAAAAAACACAGAGTAACGAAAAATTACCCATAATATTCAACAGCGAATGTGATTAATATAACAATAATGCAAAAGTGTAGGTACATTATCAACAAAAGAAGCAATTTTTTAGAAAATTTTATGCAGAAATGATCATAATAAACTGCTATCGTTATTCTTATTTTTCATCGTACAATCTTGTATATAACGACTTACGCGAATATCAATGTAACGACTTAAATAAAAAATCCTTTTTTTACCAAACTTAAATTTAACTTTCAAATTGTTGATTGATGAGAAAGCAAAAAATCATGAAGATTAGAATTTGAAAAGTCATGATCTCATTTGTGTAAATCATTCTTGAATATAGTTTGGACAAGTTCCAACATTTAATATTTACTGTGATAATTTGAGTTGACGATAAAAAAAACTCAGATTAGATGAAAAGCATTGGATTCTTATTAGACTTGCAACCTAAAAATATGATAAAAAAAGCATCTTGCAATATTGAAGAAAGAAGTGGATAACGCTAATGAAATAACGTACTAAAAGATTTTGCATACCTGATGAATTACTAACTCCTTGCCATTCACATATATTAGAAAATGAGGCATGACTTTACAGTTTTAAGTTATTTTTTCAATGAGTAGATCCATTAGATGTCTGTATTATTTTTATAAAAATGCGTTTATAAGCATGTGAAATCTAAGAGTTAACCAGCAAAGTTCGTGCAAACTCCAAAATGGCAAGACTCATAATCATCCTCGCCAGTTTCGTGATCATGGCGGAGAGTGTTAAAATAAACTTTTTTCACTTTTTGTATATTATTTTATATCGATAAAATCTATCTGCTGTGTATTTAGGTCATTTACATAAAATATTGTAAATGTTTTTACTCTTTTTGTTACTTTTCTAATTAACAGACCTATATAAAAAAAAATGAAATATAACTGATTTTCGGTTAAGGTAAGGTATGTAAATATTTTTTTTACTTTGTGGACTCTATAGTATACTCTATATTTCATTTATATATATATTTCATGTCTAAATAAATTAACTCGTATGTGTATAATGATTTAGACATGTTATCATCAGCCACGTTTTTCTCGTATTGAATGAAAAATAAAAATCTGGACCATCACTATATCCATTTTATATAATAATACAATGAAAATAAATTCTTTCTCTTCCGAATAACTTCTAAAGACGATGATGAAACATTGAAATACGATTTTTTATATGAAGTGAATATTTCAACGAGTTAATTCAAATAATTTCGAGAAAAATAATAACCTTGATGTAAATATCAATTTCATTTAACATTTTTCGTTTAACGCAGATGACAAGATGTGGAAGCAGTTTCCTTTGGCCGGGTGTGGTACATATTAGGATTTTGCCTCTACATGAACAGATTAAATTGTTTTCAAAAATTATGAGAATTGAAATAAGTATTCAGAAAATATTTCTTACTGAGATGCAAAATTAAGATAACGCCGTTCTTGAGTCAAGAAAAAACAACGTTACAAGTGCATTAACTGCACTTGATAGGTTATACATTGTGGTAAGTAAAACTACGTTAAAAAATACATATTAGTCACTTGACCTAATCTTTTATTTTTTTATTTTTTAATACCATGTTGACAAACTGCTTTCGCATTTTACAGATGGGTCATAATATTACGAGTGGTGACGAATTTTTCAAAAATTGTCAGGAACAAGCATTTTCTCTTTCGGAATTGTTGGATAATATGGATAATACTAAGAAATCTTTTACGAAATGTGTTACTCCAATCCTAGAAGCAGACCCCAAGATGAAAGGTCTTGGTGCTGCTATTTCTGACAGATTGCAATTAAAGTATGAAGAATACGCGATGCAGGCATCACACTGTATGAAGGAATTTACCTACAACGAATTTATTAATTCAACAGAATTGACGTGCCTGCAACAGGTGAGTAAGAAACTACTTACGTTCTAACGTTCAGTAATATTAGTCCTTTTTTGGCCTTCAAAGGTGCTGGTACTGGAAAAATTTCTGTAACTAATAGTTCAAAAACTTAATCAAAGATATATCAATTTAGAAACTTGAATATTCTTCTTTGTGCCTTTGGCCATTATGATGTTCAATGGAATATACAAACTTAGCAGATTGAAATTATGGAAATTGATATTATGGAGTAGATGATGTATCTTACAAACTTTTTTGTAGGTGAAATCATCAATGGAGAAAACCTACACAAAAATTCCTCCGGCACAAAATTTAGTTGTTAAAGCGCCTATTCTGGGTAAAGATTGCGAGTCTCTCATTTATGATCCTAAATTTCAAGCTTGTTATGAATATTCTCAGAATCTTATCCGTTGCCTGACGAATTGATTAATCAGAGATTTCACCAGATTTCATGCATTTTGTTTGTTATTTGCTCAACACAGATAATAATCAGAATTTTTTATATAACGCATATTGATTATAAGATCTTTTTTGTTCTTAATGATTCTTTTCTTTACCCCAAACATAGAACATAGGTTTTAGAATTGCTGTGTACTGCTTTTGTGAACATTGTGAAATAAAATTTGAATGCATAATAGACAGTGCTTTTGATCTTTTGATTTTCTGACAATTATGATAACAGTAAATAAGTAATATTATTATTTTGTTCAAAATATTATCATACAGATATCCTCATTAGTATAAAAATCATCAATAATAGACGAGAAATTGGTCAAACAATGAGAAATTAAAAAATATTACACAATGATTCCAGAAAATTGGAACAATTAGTAAGATTCCAGAAATGTATGGTTGCTGTTATAAATTGCCAAAAACCCCAAAAAATTCTGTCAAATTACAGAAACTGTAAATTTTATGAAATATTTAAGTGCACACATAATGTTTCATTGTACTGATAATTTCGAAAACTTTCATGAAATTCGAGAAAAAATTTGTATGATTACAGACAATAGCGTTTGACGTTAAGAATTGCAAAAGAGTCTGAAAATTTCGCTTAATTACATGATCTGTAATAGTTACGAAATCTTGAAGGAAAGTTCGTTTCTCACTGATTTCAAATTCCAGATTAGATGGACAATTTTACAACTAAAATATTTCATCTTTTCACAAAGACTCGACCTGCATATTGTACTAATATTTTGTTGAATGCCAAAAATTAGAAAAAACCTATTTTTCTCAAAGATTTTACAAAATATATGTAGACTTGAAGTCTTTCAAAAAAAGAATACTATCTAACATCGAATAATAAATGATGATCCAACTTTTTTTAACAGCCAAAGCCCGATATAAAAATCATGCCGAATGATGCTGAATTGAGATTTCAAAATCTACAAAAGCTCTGAAAATTTATCCAACGATATAACTCTCTTTACTCTTAAAATTTATACTCATATTCGTTCGATTGCATCCATTCCACTTAAATGTAGTGTGAAAGGTCTATCTTTAACCGAGTTATATAAATTCAAAAGACATTTTACTTTAAAATACGATTGGCGATTCATTTCTCACTTGCCAGGTCATGTATTCGTGCTCTAAAAAAGATTATTGATTCCGAGGAAATCCCACAGATTTCAATATCTTGGCACTTTGAGAGAGCTCATTTGAATTTCATCTTACTAGGAATAATTGCAATGCAAATATTTTTTGAGTACATAGAAAATTTCATGTTCGATTACTGATTGGTTCTTTTTTACTATCAACTTCGAATTACGTTTTTTTTATTGTTTTCTGTTTTTTGAATCTTAATTTTTATGGTTTACTTTTGAGAAAATATACACTTCTCAAAAGTAAGGTTATACAGAAACATTTACCTTTATTATTGGCTGATTGGAGAATAGTACTGTCCGACTATTCATTGACTTTTTATATTTATGCCCTTGATAATTATATTTTACTGTTTTTTTAATTACTGAAATCGAAAACTGATGGAATCGTTATTCATATTTTTTACTGGTTGACGAGATATTAAAATACTGCAATGAACGACTAACTATTGATATATTCTACTGATTTACTTGTCAATCATATCAATTTGATTTATAACATATTACTGATTTCTATCACTGATAGAATTGCCATTGATCTAGTCTATTGATGGACTTGTTATTGAAACACTTCAATGTTTAACTATTTCTGAATTATTTCACTGATTAACTCGTTATCATGAGTCTACTGAGTCAATTTAAATTATTGATATGCACTACTGAAAGATTCATCATCGATCGATTTCACTTATTACTGACGAACTTCACTTTTGAAATTCGGACTTATTGCTTAAATGATTGCATGAGATTTGAGGAAAAAATGTTTTTCAATACTAGAGGCAGTAAGCAAAATGACGTATTAAAACAGTTCGAAATGAAGAAAGAAAAAAAGTTCTTAAAAAAATTACCTTGAGAAAACAAATTACTTTGGCTTTCAAATAGTGAAAAGAATGAGAAATTCTTGAATGATCATTATAAAAAATAATTTTATATTCCTCACATCGAAAAAGCTCGATTTTAAATTCATGTGAAAAGTACCTTGGATTTTTACAAAAAACAACTAATTCCACTCCTTTTCAAAATTTCTTACCCTTCCAGTCAGTTACATAATGTAATTCAATTAGGGAAAAAATTTTCAATAATTGTCGAATAAGCAAAATAAGAAATCAATTCCATATTGATTTTATCAATCGTCAAGAAATAATATTGTGAAACCAATATTTTATACGCTCGTTCATATGTGTAATATAGACCGACTTCACGTAACTAAGGTATGAAAAAAGAATAGATTTTAGACTTACAACTCATGTGTAGAATAATTCAATTACCTCTTGTTATGGGGAAAAATTTGTTTTGTATCCAATATAATGTATTGATAATAATTATATTCCTCAAGAGAACGAGAAAATAGTATAGTAATTAGTTAAATTTAATTAGTTAAATTAAATAGTTCACTGAGAAAATAGTATAATAATTATAACAAATACAAAAATGTACTGGGGAATCAGTTTTTTATCATAATATACAGTAAATATTGTTAAATAATGTCGTTGCAGTAGATATATTTTAGTTTGAAAAATCCTACACGAATTCAATTTTCTTCTATACGTTTTTGTACTTTTCGCAATATTATATTGTAATCCCTACTAATCCAGGTTTCAGAACATGTCATACAGTTTTGCTAGTATTCAGAACTGTATAGTTCTTTTTGCTATATTTTTCTCTACTTTTTAGAATCATATTGTAGTTGAAAGAGTATAGGAAAAAGTAAAAAAAATATTGAAGATTTTACAATATCATATGAATTATTGTGATGCATATGCTTTCATGTACAATTTTTTCTTTAAGTATATGAAATATATGAACTGGAAAACAAATGATGAAAATCCTTGAAATAATAGAAAAACTAAAGAAATACAAAAAGTACTTGAATAAGTGAAAATCTATCGAGACACTGTTTTGTGTAAAATCCTGTAAAACGCGTAATGTTTCGGTATATTCAAATTCTAGAGTTCGAAATTCTTGAAATATGCAGAACAATTATTATTATAAAAATACTAAAATTATGTAAAAATACTAGAAAATTCTGCAACATTCTATCATACTGAAAAATACAAATAGTTTCAAAAATTTTGAAGAATTCTTCAGATCGTACAAAAATAAAAAAGTTTAAAAAAAAAAAACGAAATAAAAATCTTTTTAGAAATTTATTGCTGAAAAATACTCTCAAATACCAATAATTTATTAAAGTTTTAATTTTAGAGCATGAAATTCTTGAGTTCTATATATCTATGTACAGAAAAATAGTAGAAATTTTTGAAAACTCTTGAGAATCCTGCTACATTTTATACATACTGAATAGTACAAAAAGATTCAAAAATTCTGGAAATTGGGGTCGGTATTTAGATTCTTTCAAACATTTGCGAATGTTTCCTTGTGGCTAACATTGAATCAAATATCATATTCAGAAATTTCGTAAACTTAAAAAAAAAAAAAAAATAAAAATTTGAACAAGCTGATTACTTTTTTTCTCAGGGTGAAAAAGTTCAGATAAACATTTTTTATTATATCTGAAATAAACAATTTCTAAGAAACAAAATCACAAGTACGTTGAAATTGTATTTTTCAGCCTAAGTTTCTCGATTTTTGTTATTTACATTCAGTTTCTTCCAAAAAGTAACGTTAAGTAACGGAACGTAACTTTTTTTAGGTGATAACGATAACGAGTAACTATTTCTTTCCAAGTAACGATAAGGTAACGAATTACTTTTTTCACCTTTGTAACGGTAACGTAACGCGTTACATTTTTTAAAGTAACTTTCCAAACCCTGCTGATTTCAAAAATAATGACACCATACAATGTTTCCAAATCCCAATGCCAAAACCTCTCAAACACGTGGAAAGGGAGCGTTTCCTGTCCGTACCTGGACCCCGCGAAAAGCCTGGAAAAGCCCCACGGGAAAATTCTTCCTTTTCCCCGAGTTTGTAAATACTCGATGGATATTTAGCGAATGTGAAACGTCGCGGGGTAAGTTTCGGGCGATAAAAGCAAAGCGAGGAGCGAGATGGGGCGAGGGTGGATTTCGCTTTGCAGGAGTGAGAGGGGTTGAAGGTGCGACGGAGAGGAAGAAGAGCAGCGAACGCGAGAGTCACATGGGAAAGGGGAAAAGCCGAGAAACGGAGAGAAATCAATAGCACGTTGCCAGGCAACGAGCCTCCGGCGAAAGCGGTCCAGGGTAGACTGCTCGGTGCCTTACCACCCTTAAACCACCCTTTCGAAGCTCGCCTCTCTCTCTCTTTCAACCCCCTTCCCTGCCCCTCCACCCTCGCCGTCCGACTGTCTTTTGTACATTTTATTTCTATATATTGCGTTTACACAATAAATTACGAGCCTCGCGTATTACTTCCGAGTCTCTTCTTCGGCGACGCGATTTAATGAGACGCGAGAGCTTTTTTCCAACCCGCGCCGGATTTGATTTACCGGGGATCGCGAGGGTTTTCTTTGCATTGGAAAATTTCATGAAGTTTTCCGGGACTTTTGCGAGGGTTTTCTGAGATTGCTTTAGTTTGGTTGGGTTCTGGAGGATAATGTTTTTATTTGGAGTTTTTGTATCTGGGGGTGTTATACTTGGTTTGCATCTCTGCATGTATTTCGCGGACAGGGAAAATGTATTTGATAGAAGGCAATGATCGTTTTTACAGTTAAGTTTGGAATTTCATACTTGGTTTCTTGGGTTTCTTATCAAGATTATGGTGAATGGGAAAATTACAGGGTTTGGAGAGTTACTTGAAAAAGTGTAACGCGTTAGGTTAACGTTATCTACCACTTAAAAAAATAACGTTCTGTTACTTTCATACGTTACTTTGTGGAATAAATTGAATGTATGTAACAAAATATTGAAAAACTAAAGATGAAATTATCAACGTACTCGTGGTTTCGTTCTAGGAACTGTTTATTTTCGATATAATAACATGGTTTGAGGTGAAAAAAGATAAGGTGGGTTTGATATTTTTTTCATAATTAAACAAAACATTTTGCTCGAAGAAAACATCTTTTTTCCAGATCTTTTGTTTGTTAGGACTGAGAAAAAAAATAGCCAGCTTGTTCGAATTTTCATATTTTTTTTTAAAACAAAAAATTTCTGAATATGACATTTTATTTAATGCAAGCCACGGGGAAATTTGAAAATTTCATAGAGTTTTGAGAGAATCTTATCTACCTAGATTTTTATTACTTTTGACCGTATTTGTATTTTTCAGTTTGCATAAAATGTTGCAAGATTTCGTAATTTTATAAATTTGTACTATTTTTCTGTTATCTTGCTATGTAGATTTCAAGGATTTGATGCTCTAGAATATAAAGTTCATTTTTTTTTTGTATTTGAGAGAATCCTCACCAAACAAGCATCAGTACTGATTTTTATTCATTTTAGTTTTTTAATACTTTCTTAGCTTTTTTGCAATTTGAAGGATTGTTCAGTATGTCTGAAAATGTATTTATATTTTTCAGGATGTACAAAATGTTGCAGGATTTCCTCGTATTTTTAAGTATTCCTAGCTTTTTTCAAAAAATTGCCCCACAGATTTCGAGATATTGAGCTTTCGAAATTCGAAGTTTATTGTATTTTTCGTATTTCGAAGAATTTTTCAGAAAATAGTGTCTCAATAGATTTTTATTTTATTCAGTATTTTTCGTATTTCTGCAGTTTTTCTACGATTTTAGGAATCATTCGGTATTTTTATATATTTCTATCTAAATTTCTGCAATTTGATGGTTCTAAAAGTTGTATGGATATCTAATGGTTCATATATTTACTTGTATTTTTCTATATACGTATTTTTTTGTATTTTCTAGTATTAATAAAATGTTGTAGTAATTTTTGAGTTTTTCAAAGATATCTTTTTGAATTTCCAAAATGAGATTTCCTAGAATCAGAAATTTGAAATTTGTGTAATATTTCGATCAATTTTGCAGAAAAAAGTGTCCCCAATATTTTTAAAATTTTTCACAGACTTCTACGACTTAAAAAATTTTCCAGTACTTTCATGAACTTCTATATAGATATATTTTCCGAATTTAATATTCGAGAAGTTGTAGTTTGTTGATTCTAGGAATTACATCAATTTTTCAAGAATCTGATATAATTAATGATAAATAATTAATATCTATTATTTAAAGTATTTTTCTTTTTTTATGGTATTCATTATATAATGTAAAGTTCTCTAGCATGATCTATAGATTTCAAAGATCCTACTATGGATTACAAGATTTATAGATTTTAAGTACTTTTATTTATTTTCATGCGGATTTCTGAAACCTGATGTTTCAAATTGCGAAAGTTTCTGATAAAAAGTGCAAAAGAAAATTCTTTGTTGATATTTGTATCCAAATTTATATTATTTTATTCTGTTCCATTTCAAATTCTAAATATAAAATTTTTCTTTCGAATATAAGGAAGTTCAAAATTCCCCGTATCTCAGTTTTGGAATTGGTGATTGAGAAGTTCAAATGAAAAAAAAACTGACAGAGTCGAAAATAATTATGGTAAGCTAATTCAGAGACATAAGAAATATTTTTTGTTTGACTGAAAAATTTGAACACTATTTAATCATAAAACCTTTTAGCAACTGGTAATCTAATGTTTGATTTTCCAAAACTTTTGAATAATTTTCAAAACACGAAAAATATTGTTTGATCTAGCATCCATAAAATTTTCATACAACGCACTCCAAAAAATCGAACTTTTATTATTGCAAGATTTTGAATATTTCAAATTTTTTCGTGTTGGTTAAATTTATTTTCAAATTTTGAAGTTTTTTAATCTTTTTTAGAATATTATTTCACCTCAACTAGACTTTTACTCCTCAATCAAATTTGTGGAAATCGCGAAGTTGGAAAAAAACTCAAAAAAACTTAAAGATAAATCGTGTGTATGTTTTGTGAATATATCTACATATGAATATTTCCAATTCACATAAGTATGATAGTCGAATTTTGCAATCATATTTCGTAATGAAAATATCACCATCTACAGAGAAAAGGATTATAAATTTCAAAATGATTTCAAGCAACGTCGTTTCAGACATTGATTTCGTCTTCCCAAACACTGATTTTTCCACTTGAATGCTCATAAGTGAAAAAGCAAACATCAATAAATGGTGAAATTTTCTATATTTTTGTACTCTTGACCTTGAACTAAGTGGAATGTAATGTTCAGTGAACAAAAATAATGATAAATCAATTATTCATCAAATCTCTGAAATCTCATAATTACTACGATTTTTCGAGTCTCTGGAAATTCGGAAGCAAAAATTCAAAAACATTTTTAACTCCAAATATTTGAAATCCATATATCTCAAGAAATGTAACTCACAGTTATGTAAGTATCAAATGTAAAATTGAAAATAATAAATACATTATTATTAATTATTATTTTCTTTATTATATATTTTATATTATTATAATATCGATGAATGATCAAGTTTTTATATTACTTTATATTTTGGGTGTTATAATAGTCTCTTTGTATTTGAGGAGAAGTTAAATATTTGAAAAATAAAAAATTTGTAAATAATTGTTAGTTACAAATGTACGTCGTGATTCCAATGTGAGTTCTGATATTTTTTGTTGAAAAATTTTGAATCGTGTTCATGATTTATTGTTCGATATTTTCTATCTTTGGCATACTTTAAGTTCTCCATATGTATTGTGTAATTTTCATGATTGAAAATACTATATCGTATTTGTGACTACTGTAAACTTTTTTTTTGCAATGACAAAAAAGAAAATTCTAGAATGCGAATTCGAGAGAAAGAAAACTAAATTGATGAACGGACTAAGTTCTTTTTTTTACTTATCATAGTTGTAAAATTTATTCTTCTGCGATGATAAACTTTAGCTTTGAAATTCAAAAATAGCCAATCCAGAAAAACCAGCATGAATATCATCCCTAATTTTCCCTTTCCCAACCCTTGATAACTGTAATCATGTTTTTCCAACTTCATTTTCCTCGTAGCAAGCCCTCGACTCAACAGTAATATCGCGCCAACGAAACTCAAAGCTCACAAACTCTCTGTGTCTCAACTTCTGAGTCAAATGAATTTCCCGCTCCCGCCAAATATATACAACTTTTCCTCGCCGACGATGAAAATCCAATTTGGGGTTCGTTTTTTCGCACGTTTCGCTAGATATCCCAGCGACAGAGCTCGTATATATTGCTGTTTTTTCAGCGGAGCTAGGTAAATATCAATAGAAATTCCTCTTGGAAATTTATGAACAGACGGCGGAGATAAAAATAATAACCCGGAGTGCATTAGCTTACGACGGGAAAATTGAATTAGAAATCTGCCGAGTGCTTTGTTCAAAAATTGCCTCGGGTCGAGCGCATTACGATTTATGCCGTCCCCATGTATATTTGGGCTCTGCGTTTTGGCTCGCGAAAGTTACGAAGATGAATAATGTTGGACTCGTTTTGGTCGATCTGGTGAAGGAGGATCCAGTAAACAAAACAAGTGGCTATTTTTTTGATTGAATAAGCATGATAGTTGTTTTTTTGATTCACGAATTAATTACTTAGAGTTTCAACGTAACAAGATATTAAAACTATTTCAATATGTACTTTAGAGAAATTTATTTCTGATTGATTCTGTATGAATGAAAAGCTTTGTTGAATACACGAAAAATTATGCATTGCATAACAGGAATTTGTTGAAATTAATCTAGAATGTTTTATTGAGAAATGATTTTGAAAATTATTATACTTATTTTGAGAGCTTGGGTAGATGAAATTTATAATCGAACTATTTAAATTCGTACTAGTTAAATAGTTTAAATATACAAAATAGAAGACTAGACAAAAATGTCAAAAAAGATAAATTATTAATTCCAGGAATATAAATTCAACTTTGAAGTTTTCTTAACTACAAAAATTGTACTTTTGTTATATATTGTATGGAAAGTTTTTTGAAGAAGATGCGTGTACATCAAGATTTAATGAGACATCGGATTCAATTACACATAAAATAATGTCTAGTTAATTTTTAATGCAAAACTTGAAAGTTGTAGAATTGGAAAATAAAAGACTTTAAAGATCAAAAAATTGTAAATTGGAAAATCAAACCATTCAAATTCGTAGCAGTCGAAAGTGAAAGAAGTTGTCCTTTTCAAAATCCTGGATCGAGATTTTTTGTCTTGAGATAAATATTAAATTTTTGTAAGTATGGAAAATTTTTCAAATAAAATATGCGTAGGTATAAAAATTTAGTACAATATTGAGACCAATTTTTTTTTTACAAAAAAATCACATGTAGATAATTTATCAAATATTATTCACCAATCTGCATTTTTCGATAGTTGTATCAATGAAAAATGAAAAACTTCAAAATAAAAAATATGGAGAGTGTGAAAATCTGGAAATTTTCAGACTTATATTTTACGTTTCATAGTTTTCAAATAAGAAGAGATCAATATTTAGTTACTTATAACTAAAAATCAAAAATTATCATCAATATTGTAAAATATTTAAAAATTATAAAAAAGGTAAGTAGCAAAATTTATTTTTAAGATTAGATCCAGAGCATTTGTATGTAAAAAGTCTACTAGGAAGATAAAAAATGTTAGAAATTAGAAACTTTTCCTATAATTTGAAAATAATAATTTTTCAAGTCGATCAATTGAGTATGAGTTTAGAATATAGCAAGATTGACATTTTACACTAAAAGTATCTGAAATTGAGAGAATTTCGGATCAGAATTTTAACTTTCAGGATTTCTAACTTCTCATTCGAAAAAAGGGAACTTTAATAACATATTTGCTTTAGTACATATTTGCTAAGTTAGACATGTGAAATCAAGGGCCTAAACTCTGAATGTAGCCTTTCATTTTTCTGAAATATAACGAAAAAAAAATCAGTTGGTTCAAGAAATCGAATATTTTAAAATGTCTATCCTAAGAAAAGTATTTATCATTTTATGAAGGACACTGAAATTGAATATTTTCAAAGTTTTCAAATGTGAATTGAACCCAAAAAAATCAAAACTCCGAGCAAAACATGTTTTCATTTTCTATGACGTCTAGTTACTCTACTTTAGAGAAAAAGGAAGTAATTTGAATAGAAAATCTTCAAAATTTAGTGGTTTTTCATCTTTCAACAATTTCATTATAACCAATGTTACATCGATTTATTAAAATCCTTATAACTTAACACTGTAAAAAATATGTAAACATAACTATATTTATCTCATGTGTATATTTTGTATGCATAGATATTTTATTTGCTTTAATTGAATTTCTGATATAAACTGTATTTACAACTTGAATTTTGAAAAACTGAAATTCGCTGATGAATTTTTTTCTTACTATACTATTCTGCCGAGAATGTTCAAAATCTTGAAAATTCGAGACCAGAATTCAAAGTTTCATAGGTTTAAAAATTTAAACTCAAAACAAAAAGTAAGAGAAAGATCAATTTCGAAACTCGAAATTCAGCTGCAGAAACTAAAAATTTTCCGTCAAAATTTCCTTAATTAGCCAGAAAATTTTTTCGTTGGAAATCAGTTTTTCAAATATTGTTTTTTTCTAAAATAACATAATGAATTACAGCCAGTAAGAATCTGCAAAAATTAAAAACAAAATAAGGAGCACTGAAAAGTTCAAATCCAAAATGAAACACGTTTTATTTAATAAGTACATCTGGTTATACACTAATATTAACTTACATAAAAAAAATTTACTAAAAAATCTCAAAACTTCAGCAATCCTTCATCTTCCAACAATCTCACAAGAATCGAAGTTCCAAAGGTTTTTCGCAATCTTGAAAACTGTTTCCGTCATGATCCTTCGTTTCCATCTCAAAACTGTGAAAAATTCTGTTTGCGAATTCCAACTCGATAGAACTCTTACAAATCGTGCGCGATTTGGCGCTTGTAAATGGAAATTTATCGTGCAAGTTTGCGGAGATTCGCGCGGTTTATGCGACGTAGATTAGGAGGGCACGGATTCCGAAATTACTTATGCGCCGAAGTCGCTGCTCGGATTTATTTATTCTCTTCTGCTTGAAATGCTTTGCTTTGGGGAGTCCATGATTCGCAGTACTGATTGCGACTTTGAGTAAGGCCTAGAATTTTGTGAACCGTGAATTTCTGTGTCCTTTGATACTATAAGAGCCTCATCAAACAAGATTGAAATCGTCCTGTTTTATAGTTCAAGTAAAAACTGAAAAATATTTTTAGAACAATAAAATCAGTATTAGCAGAAGAATTTCACTCATAATTTCCATACAAAAATTTTAAAAATAATTACAAGAAAAACTTCGATTTTTTTTTCATGACGTTTTACCTTAGTTTCGCCGACCAGGAAGAATCGTTTTTTGGTCTTACAATAAACAACTCAAAAATGTCTTGTGATAAGTAGAATTTTATTTACAGAATCTTAATTAATTTTACAGCAAATTTGAAGACGTTTTCATTACTCACCAATTTTATTTTCCCACGTAAAATAAATTATGACCAGCGTCCAATGAAACACTTTTTACAGTTCCATCTTCTTTCGCATTCAGTTTTTATCTCCCAGTAGTTTTATTTTACGTTCCAAAGTAGCTATATTGCATCAGATTTATCTCATCGTAATGCGAGGAAATGACCCAATAAAGCTTGACGTTCTGACTTTTTTTCGATCTTCGATACCCTGAACGAATCGGTTTTACAATATTGTACGACGAATGTGGTCAATACATCATGTACAAACATTAAAAAAACTAAATTTTCAATCAGTAAATGACTATCAAATGAAAGAGAAATGCAATCTGAAAATAATATGTGCTTTTTTGCAGTTGAAAAAGTGTTATGAAAATTTTTAGATTTGGAAGGGAAATTTCAATTTGTTACAGAATAAAATATGGTATTTCATACCGAAACATAATTCTGCGAGGAATTCAAATTATGCACACATCGAAGATAATGGAAATGTCCAGTGCAGTAAAATGTATTATCGAATGAATAACGCCATCATGTGCAGATAATCGCTTGAAGTTGTTCATGTGGAACAATCACGAATATTCAAAATCAGTGTTGAAGAACAGGAACGGTTTAGGGAAGGTTTGTATGGAGTTTTTGAATGTAGACCCCACATTTTGGAGTGTTTGAAATACGTTTTATTGGAAAAATATCTTTTTATCAAAATGATTTTGAATTTTTTTATGCAACAATATATTTTTAAAAAGTTCTGATTCTTTGAAATTCAAAATGAATTTTTACTTTCTCATTGGGAAGGTTTTATTACATTTGTGAATATATATGATTTTAGGAAAACTTTCGTAGCTTCTTTTTATTCATGACTATACATAAAATAAGTTCTTGTTTATAGATTTTATTGTATTGAAAATGCATATGAAATCAAATTATACGTGGTGTACCTCATTTTCTTCCTTGTTGAACTTACAGCTACTTTTTTTGTAAATATAATCTTTGCCTAATGTAATCAGTAAAATTTGCAGTACCATTATAATTTTCGGAAAGCGAATGAGAGTTGAAAATTTTCAATAATTTTTTTTCACAGATAAAGAACAGAATACAGAAATTGCTATGAAAATTACTCATGTGAAAAAATGTGGAAATCGTTTCAAAGTGAAAAATGTTTCTTTCTTTCTATTTCGAATTCAGGAAGCAGTATAACAATTTTTTTTTAATTTACCAGAATGTCAAATATTTTTATATATTTGAATGGAACTAAAATGGTTAGATTGTGTTTTTTAATGATGCTCATGATAATCATAAGTTTTAAAATTTTTTTCAAGAAATTTGCTAAAATTTTTGGAATATAATATACCATAGGCACAACATGCTTTTACTAATATTTTTCATAACAGACGAAAGATCATTTTTTCATCATTGCAAGAGAAACGTCAGGGACACTATTTTTGATGCCATGTATGTAATAATCATTAAGTATCTTCAATATTTTGAAATTTTTTCTGATATGATTTTTTCATCTCCAAAAGTATTTATAACTGTTATGAACACTGTTGAGGGTAAAAAAAAAATAAAATATTTGTGATTATTCTTGAAACATTATAGTTAAAGATAGTTTAGTTGTTTTTCCAAACTTGGAAATATTGTGAGAGTAAATAATTTTTGTTGGAAATTAATAATTAATAATATCGAAAGGTTGAGACAAATTCAACAGTTTTGACAGTTTTTACAAGTTCACAGTTTGTAACGATTTCTTGATCATATCAATGGGTTTGATTTGTTTGATATGTTGAATAATATTGAATTATTTATGAACTTATTCAGTTTTTATATATTTCAGAAATTTCATTAACTCAACAATCTAAATAAATTTCGAGTGATTTGATATTATTTAAAGTTATTTAAACATTTTAACAGTATTAAGGGTTTAAATCAAAAGTTCACACGAAAACACGAAGGGAAACATATGTCATAATTGTACAAAAAAATTTGTACCATAGCTTATACGTAAGTAAAAATTTCTACAAAATAAATAAAAAAATATATTTATCCATCACTTCATCGTTCCTCAAATTTTCTTTTAATTTCTAATTCAATCATTAATTTACTCAAAATATGCTTGTTACAGGAAATTCAATGAATAACTCAAAACATGAATAACACACTAGTTCATAAATTTATCAATGAATGTATCCACCTTGGATAAAGGAGTTTTTTAGACTAATTAGTGGTCACTCAATACAAACATAACTGTCAATGATTTTTCCAGAGAAGTCTTTTCAAAACATAAGGAGAAAAATGTTTTGAATGAATTCTTCAAGAAAATGACTCATTATTCCTACGTTTTTCATTTTCAAAGTATTATTTGTTCTATCGTATTTAAATATGGCAGCAAAAAAAGAAACATTTAAATTCATTACTCGAAAACGACAAGAAAAGCAATACTTTCGCAGTGAAAAATGAAAAAAAATTATATACTTTTCTGGGATATTTCATACAAATTGCATTGCTTGACAGTTAGAGAAAATAAATCATTTCCAGTCATTAGTTTAAGTGTATAAAAATTGAGTCAATACGCAGAAAATATGATTAAATTACGACCTAGAAAACTGCATGGAAATGGCTCATTTTCTCAAACTACGAAGTAATGTATCATTTTTCTTGAGGTAAATTTTCTTTTGTTATCTAATTGATAATTCACTTTCTCTTTGAAATCTCATACCATTATTACCTTCTTCAAAATATATATATACGTTTGTACCGAAAAATTCAACTACGAACTCAGAACATGAATAACATTATGGGTTCACAAATTTTTCGATGTTTGATACTACCTTTGCAGAAAAAAAAATTATCTTTGACTCATTTTGGGGTCACTGACTACGAAAATAACTGTTATTTATTTTTCCAAAGAAGCCTTTTCTAAACATATGCTAAAAATATGTTTTTTTTTTTCAATCTTCCAGAAAGTGACTCATTATGTCTTCGTTTTTATGATTCCTTTTAACTTGTATTCAAATATGGCTGTAGAAAAATAAAATGAATCGTTTGCGTAACGTTATTATATTTCGATCCGCTTGGAAATGTCTCATTTTCTCAAACTACCAAGTAATGTACTACTTTTATCGAGGTACATTTTCTTCTGCAATTTCATAAATTTTCTAATTCCTTTTTGATATCCAATTCCATCATTACTCACTAAAACTTTGCTTGCACCAAAAAACGTACCTGAGAACAAAAAAATCCGAATAATCCGACAAAATTCAATCGTAGAATGTCAAACAAACCTTCCTAACCCTGGGGCAGTTTGCACCCTTTTTCAGGAATCTCCCGCGAGTAATTTTTCTGAAACGCGGGGGAGAAAGAAAACGCGCATTTGAGATGCTCTGCGAGGAAAAAAAAAGTCGAGAAACGAGAAAAAAGGGAAAAAAGGGACAGTGGTTGAGCATCGGGCTTGAATAATGGAGGAAAAAGCTCCGGGGAAGCGGCGAAAGCTCCGAGGCCGGGATGCTGTAGACCCCTTGTTGCCTGGCAACGGGCGTCCACCCTTTCAACCCCCGACCTTCATCCCCTTTCCTCCACCCCTCGTCCTTTCCTGGCCGGTCGATAGGAACAACCCGGGAATTCCCCAATTCCGGGGCTTGCATGGTACCCAAACTTTGAGCTTTTCTGCCTATCGCGCAATTAACGGCCTCGTCCCCGTGGCGTAATTGGCCCATTGTGCCCCTTTGAAATTACATCTAGATGGAAGGAAGGGGGTTCGTACTTTTGGGGACGGTTTTTTAATGTAAATAGAGGTGTTCTGATGAGGTTGTTTGAGGTTTGTTTTGAAGAGGGAGGTTTTGGGGAGGGATTTTTTATTGGTGGTGAGGATGGAAGGAATTTTTTTCTGGTTTCGTGCTCTGATAAGGAAGGAGATTTGGGGAGGAGGTTTTGGGTAATAAGGCAAAATTGAAGGGTTTTTTTTAATGGGTTAAGGGATGGTGTACATTTTTTTAGATTGGTTAATATTTTGGTTATTTTTGGTGTTTTGTTGGAACATGCAGGTTTCAAAATGTTTGAAAACAGTATTTATCTTATTTATGAGGACAAAGGAAATGATTTTTCAATTTTTGAGAAATTTTTGAAGAAGAAAGTTTTGGAGTGGGATTCCTCATCGGTTCGAAAGATGGAATTTTTTTCCTGATTTTGTATGATGATTAGGAAGAAGATTTTGGATGAGATTTTGACTATCGTGAGGTAAAGTAAAGATTTTTTTTTGATGGGTAATTTTTTTTGAAGGGGTTTAGAAATGGTGTATAATTTTTTTTGAAATTTATCATTACTTAATTCATTCAACAGGAGTTCTGGAATTTCGATGGTGTTTTATAGGAATTTAGATATTCTGGGGTAGTTTCTTCTTTTAAGTTTACAGGGAGAAAGAAAATGATGTTTAGTTTTTGACAAATTTTTGAGATTCAACTAGTTAGTTCTGAAGAGGGAGGTTTTGGGGTAGGATTTTTTTTCTTTGTGAGGATAGAAGGTTTATAATAATAATTTGTTTTTTTTTTTTTTTTTTTTTTTAGTTTTGTGCACTGATGAGGAATGTTATTTGTGGAAGAGGTTTTTGATCATTTTTAAAAAATTAAAGGGTTTTTTTATTGGATGAGTTAGTTTTTTTAAAGTTGTTAAGGAATAGCGTGAATTTTTTTTAGGATTAATATATACTTTATTCATTTCATAGACATCCTGGAATTTTGATAGTGTTTTATAGAAATACATACATAGAATTCTAAGATGTTGAAAAACTGTTCTCCTTTTTTTTTATTCACGAGGGCCAAGCAAAAATAAATATTCTTTAATGTTTGAGAATTTTTCGTTCGATTCTGACAGTTTTGTGAAATTCATATAGTTTCCAAGGATCAGGCAATTTCATGGAAGGAATATGAATATTTGGTATTTAAAAGTTTTTGTCAGTTGCTTTAATTCATATGAACTGATTACAATAAAGAAATACTTGTAACAATACAAATATTTGTAAATATTTATTAGAACATCATTAGAACCTCATGAGTTTAGCATTTCCTAAAATTCACGCTGCAATTTCGAGTCTCTAACAGATTGTTTAAATTATGGAAAATCCTTTCAGAAGTTTAAAAAATCTGTATATAATCACAGTTTAGGTTAGGGATTTCATTTTGTTACTTTTCTGTGAAATGGACTCTAAATCCTTTTTCTTCAGTAAAAATGCTATATTTTTTTATTTATTACTCATTTTTTATAATTTATGAATAAAAGTATTATGATAAAAATTGAATTTTGCGTACAAAAATATTTCTTCCAAAATTTGAATGCATACATTTTGTTTCAATAATTTTTCCAAGTGCTCTTACTTTTCAAATATTTTCTCTGAATTATTTAAAAAGATAAATATTATTACTAATCATCTGAATGTATAATTTTTCTCTGTTTTTTGAGCTCTCCAAAACTTATGACAATTTATCTTGGTCTCTCTTTACATACATTTTTGCCTGAAATTTCGTATACATAAACTTATTTTATTTTGAATACTTACGACGCAATTCTTAAAATTTTCATGATCTTTTGATAGTCTGTACTAAAATTTTCTCAATCGCTTCCAGTTACATAGAGTTAACTTATGTAGTTATATGAAGTTCAATTTGTTCTTAATTTCGAAAAATGTACAACAAACTTGAGAATATGTTCAAAATTATAACAATTTTTTTCCAAATCCTAGAGTGAAATGAAGGAAAAAATTATGTATTTTTCTTTCATGAATTTACTTGTGAAGATGTCATGATCTTGGAAATTGAAAAGAATAAATCATGAGTTCTGTATGGCAAAGTAAGATGATGAAAAATCTCCTTAAATTTTCTACATAGATATTCAAAAATTTGATTAATTAATTTTCGAATACTGAATACCAGGAATTTTCACAACCCTTAGCTCAAGGTAAACTTCTACATTTTTCTTGAAAGAAAATTTGAAAAATTTTCGTTTTTCGGAAAGATACTAACGTGTTTTCAAATAAAACAAGAAAAAAAAAACAATTTTTTTCTACTTAGTTTAACTTGATTCCAGTCCAAGTTGGTCCTCACTGAAAGAAGCAAAATTATTGTTTATTAGGATAACAACAATTTATTTTCTGTATTTGGTAAGTAACTCTTCGGCATAGGGTGGTAAGTTATTTTTTTTTTCGTATAGTGTTTATATTGTTTATCATTTCAACAAAAACAATGATACTTTGTAGCTATTAAAAATATTTTTCGTGGAAAAACCAGAAAAACCTTGGTTGAATAGATTAAGTTCATTTATTGTATTTCTCGTAAAGTTTCAATATATAACTTCGTGGAGTTGACTGTTACACAACAAACCACTAAAACTTCTGAATTTAAGACCTGCAGAGCACTTGTTAATATTTTTACACCAATTAAAAATTTTCTTGTTCAAAATCTGAATACCATTTGTATAAAATTACCGACAAAATAGTTAAATATCTCACAAAATCATCTTTTTTTTCAAAACATTTTATGAAATTTTCATGAATGAGTTTGTACCGGATGAAATTGTACTATAACTTTATAAGGTGCGACTTAATTGAAAAAAATTTTCTTATAAAAAATGTATTAATGTAACGAGTAACAACACATCCATTTAAAAAATAGAATATGTTTTTTTTCTAACTCGAAAATCTTAGCAGAAAATGCAAAATGGATGATGGCTGAAAACAAAGCTAATTATTTGTTACAAAAATAGTATATTGGGTACAAAATTCTCCACGAACATTTAATACAATTCTTACAAAGCCTTCATTATCATTTTATTTTTATTTCATCTCCATTTTGGATATAATCTCCAGTGATGAATGTGTCAAGTGCCAGAGCCAGAAAATACCTTTTTTTCCCAACATTTACTCCAACTTTCACGCCCTTTTCACCCATCAAGAGTCTGATGATATCGTATCCATAATCCATTTGGCAAATACTCACTCGTTACAACTCGTGAAAACCACAATTCACGTAAATTGCTCGAGACACTTGGCACGTTATCGCAGTAACGATGGCTTCTGCAGGATCGTTGAACATGGTCCGCTCTTGGCATTCACCGCGTGCCTTATGAATTTTGAAAAGTAAGCACATGGCCAACAGTGAAAGCGAGGAGCGGATTAAAATGGCTTTTCCTCTTGATATAAGAGGAGTCAAATTTTCCTCCAAACGACGTCTTCCCCGCTGACGAAAGGATCCAATCTGATTTCAGTGATGTAGTTGACGAGTTTTCAAACAATTGTCATTGTACAAACGAAGTGAATTACAATTTTTTACACTGTAAAAAAATTTTTTTAAATAAATGATCCAAGATTGAAGGAAGATTGATCGGCGTTATCATTTTTTGTATAAATACTTGAACAATTCAACCGATCATTATCACAACTATATAAATTTTTTACACTCTTGAGAGGAAATTCTTTTTGAGTAAAGGATGAGAATTAATTTCGACGTTGGGTATAATGAACACTGAAAAAAAAATCCTGTACTTTCTGCCATGTATATTGTACCTTTTACAATAATATTGCGATTGTTACAATATCATTGTATTTCTTACAATATTACTGTAAAAACTGCAATATTTATTTTACTTACTACAGTATTGTACAGTAAAATTATTAATGCACAAATTTAAATATGTATGCCAGTTTTTACTGGATAATTTCGAAAAATTTTAAATCTTAAAATACATATTTTACTATACAAACTGTAATTTTTACCATACATGGCGAAAAAAATAAACTACATTACGTTTTTCCAGCTTTTTCGAAAACCGTATTATATTACAATAGGATGCACTAGAAACCTAGAAAGTACACGAAAATGTTGCAAAGAGAACCTATACAGATCTGTTGACTAAAAAAACTGTATGGAATTTTCAAAAATCTGGATTAATAGGAATTACAATATGATATTGCAAAAAGTACAAGAAGTATAGTAGAAAACGAAATATGTAGACAAGTTTGTACAACAAAATATATCTATAACTACAATATCATTCGACAGTATTTACAATATGAATTACAAAAAATGCTACATTATCTAGCAAAAAGTACAATATGTCAGAGTGATTCCCATTTACTATACGATATTGTAATAATTACTATATTTTTTTCTCAGTGAATGAGTGGAAAATTACGTAGGCATTTTTTGTGTGAAGAATTTTCTGGGAAATTTAGTTATGGAGAGTGTAATTTTCTGGGGTAATCTGGAGGGACATTAACTTTGTTACTTGGTGCAGGAAAAAATGTGGTAGTCAGTGGCAATTTATGTAGAAGCTCGTGTGTTGAGAATTTTACTTTTATATAAGTTTTTTCATAAGTGAACTGGAAATTTCTTCGTTATTTATAATTTTGTGTGTATCATTTGATACACATAAAATTTTTATTCACTGTAAAAATCACTTGGGTTATTACAGTAAGTTTGTTTGCATTGGAAATTTTAGGGAAAAATTTACTAAAAAACGTAAGTAATGTACGTTTCCTTCATGAACTTTTCTGAATGTTGGAAATTTCGTTGAAAATATTTCGATGTAACTTGACATATTGGGATTTTTACAGACGGTAATCATGTGTTAGAAAAAGTGAATTTTAAGAATCGGATCGATTTTTTTTCTACAAAAGTGACTCCATATAAATGACACTCTATAGAATAATGATTGATGTTGAAAATATTTTTTTAGGCCTTGAAATTTGTTTATTTACCATATAGAATAGAACATGAAAATTCATAATAATGGCTTGAAAATTTTCACAAATTAAAGGGAATGTATAGAAAACTGAAAAGATATTTCGCATGTAAATACAAAAATCACGATTCTGTACCGATCTAAGTGCTTTAGATATTTTGAAATTTCGTGCATTTTTTCAAAATTTTCACCATTTTCCTTAGCTTTTTTTGAAAAAATACTACATTATATAAAAAGAATGAACAAGGTATCTAAAAAAATTTTTATAATGAATAATAAAATAATTAGTCAATCATAATATTGAATTATTATAGAATTTTATTTTATTTAAAGACTGGCGTTAATACTTGTCGAAAGTTACAAATTGTTTCATTTCAAATAAAAAAATGTACATTTTGTAAATAGCTGCAAAATTTTTTAGAAATTTATTACAGTAAAAGTACGTAAACTTAAAATCAATTTATTCTTTGAAAAATTGGATTATTGAATGAAATTGTAGCAGATGAAATGTTGCTACTTCGCCTCCCTAAATTCGAAAATTGAATATGTAGCTCAATATTATAATATAAAGATTATTAATTAATGTATGTGATATTTGACGAGCAATAAAGTTTCTTATTTCAGTAATTATGTTGATTTCTTCTATTTATCAATTTTTTAAACACTTCAGAATGATAAGTGTAGTTTTATATAAAATATTCCGTTTGAATTTCAACATTTTGAAGGAAATTTATTCCTTTCTTCGTGTTAATATTTATATTTCTAATTATTTAAACAATGAATTTTTGTAGCTTTAACAATCTATTTATTTGTTTGCTTACTTGCCAATAAATCGTAATTTCGGCATACCTGTTGCTGAAAATATTGAGAATTTAAAAAATCTTTAACTGCAACAAATACGTAAAATTTTAAAAAAACTTTTCCAAAAACCATGAATTATTCTTATACACAAAAAAATCAATTTTCCAAAATTGCTCAGCATTCATAAATTCATCATTAAAAACAAAGTTCAATCAGTTAAAAACTTCATTGTACTAAAATCAACGTAAGTTCTGCATAGACCCTACGTAAATGACACAGTATAAAGAAATAATTGCTACTATACAAATTTTTGATAGCCTTAAGAAAACAATACAAAGTACAATTTTTCATTGCGTAGAAAAAAATATTCAAAAATCAATAAAGGCATTCTGCACGCTCAGTAAAACAGTCAAAGAAAAAAAAACTTCATTACCAATTTCAATTCATATATCTTTAAATTTTTGGATCTCTTTTAAACTTCTTACTGGAACATTCCTATTTTGAGCAAAAATTTGCAAGAACTCTGGAAATTGGAATATAAATCAAGTCATTTCCAAAATAATTGCGATAAAACCCAAAAATCATTATTTAAAATGAGACAAAAATCAACGTTAATTCTAGTTTCAGAGGATTTCAATGTCCACGAGTGTAAATTAACCGGAAAACTCACCGTTTGATGCGACGATAAAATAGATGGTAAGGTAAAAAATTGGGAGCGAGTTGGAGTGTCGATGAAAACGAGGTCTGACCGAAACTGCGATACTCCACTCGCCCTAGATGCGGGAAAAACAGCGGGGGTCGTCGCTTATTGCCCATGTCGCCGAGGGTGTGTTATAACCTCGTGCAGAAGGAGAGAGCAGCTGACGTGTTTTTATTGTCTGCGGCCCGTCCGTGTGATATCAAAAAACGAGGTGCATCATCGAATGTCAACGAACCCCGACGAACCCCCAGAATCGTGTCAATTTTTCACGCCAGGACTCCCGCATTTTCGTCTCCGAAAAATTAAACTTTAATTTCTTCTTTCTGAATTCATACTCCAGAACATTCAATTGTGAATTAGGAGTTAAAATGGATTAGGTAGGTTGAATGAATTGAAGTGAAATCCAGAGAAAACCTGGTTAATGCATGTGGTAAAATTAGAAAAAATAATCTGAAGCATGAATTTCACGAGAGATAAGTATTTTGTTTTTTACAATGAAATTGAAGGATTTTATTGATGTTGAAAGAAGAATAATTTAAATGTTGGCCTAGACAACAATTATGTATTTAATAATCAAGCCTATGTTTTGAATAAAATCACAGAATGTAAAAATATGGTTTCCTTTAGTAATTTCGATTCAAGTTTTTATAATTGTTGATAATGGAAAAAATTCAAATATACTTGTTTTTCTATTTCTTTCTGACCCAAAATACTTTGAACCTAATAAATTACAATCGAATGTAAGATAATGTTTCGTGCATATTTTGATATTATCTGTGGAAAAAATTTGATCAGATAAAGTTGTATGTAAGGAGTCAATCATAAAATGATTTTAACCAGAAATTTGAAATATTATAAAAAATCCACAGCCAAAATACTTTTCGGTTTACTATATGATTCTTAGAATTCTTGGAGTATTTTAATTATTAGCATTTAACTGATTTTTACCTCCTGTGAACAATTATTCTAAAAATTTGTTTGAATAAGAAGAATAAGTTGAATTTTCGAACTAACAAAAAGTTACTTCGACTCTTATTAAGAAGGTCATTTTAAATTCGAGTCAAGAGAATTATTTTGTGATTTTATAAATTTATAATCGAATAACAAAGTTTTCGGAATATAATCTATGAAAGAAATAAATTTCATGTTGTTTGTTTTAGTTTTAACCTGAATAGCAAAAATCACTATAAATTTTCTAAAAAGCTTAGTCAATCCTCCAAAATTACTCAGCATTGCGAAAAATTTTATAATCTTCGTATTTGTCTAGATTTGTATTTATAAGAAAGATTGTTCAAATGTTCAAGAAATTTTAGTTCCATAAAATGGTGCGTAACGATTTTACAAATTTTCAAAACTTGATTTTGCCGAAAGGAATTTAAATTCGAATTTGTCTTGTTTTCTAGACTACTTCAGTTTTTAAGAATCAACTCTGAATTTCAATTCCCTTCATTAATTCATATTCTCAGGTTCAGGAATGATTATTTCCAATAGCATATTTCTGCAATTCATTCGAGTTGCTAAAAAAATGTAAATAACAATGGCTCACAACTTTTTAAGAAAATTTTACAGAATCCACAGTTTTTGTTGGTCCTCAAAATTCATAAGAATTTCTAAGAATAGTAGCTCATAATATCGAAAATTGTATGTCTTGGAAATAATATGTTATAGAAATGGTAGAATTAACTAGCTGTAACAATGTAATTGAATTGCAAGAGTTTTTTATACAAGAAGAGTTATTATTTATTGTAATTTTTCCGAGGATTGGTAAGGACGAAAGAAAGTCTAGACTATCCTCGAAAATTGGTATAAGTTTTGAATATTTTTTAGACTTTAAAAGTTATTGAAAATCATTTAATCTTTTATCAAAAAACTTGAATAAATCATTGGGTAGGTACAATATTTTCTACTATAGTATATGTTAGATTTTTACAGCACTGCGAAAAATATGAACCTTATGCTACAAGTTTTACATGAAGATTTAGCAGTTTTAGAAAATTTTATGTAAAATCTTCATTTCTGCAAAATTTCGCAAGATTGTTTCAAGTTGAAACCTGAACCTAAGAGCAAACCCTGAAATTAAGGGTTCTTTTCAAAATACAGGATTCATTAAATAGATAAGTAGTTTAAAAAACTAAAAAGAAAAATTAAGTTAACAGTATTTTTAAACATTTACCCTCGAAAGTTAAAGTTTACTTTGTTTATTCTAATTTTAGTAGTTCAAAAAAAGCTGAAGATTTTTGTCTAACCTTTGATTTCAAGGTTGAACAATTCAACGTAAAGATTTATATGGAATTTTATATTTTGAGATGCAAATCTTCATTTTTTTTTTGATGAAGTTTTCACCATATATTTAGAAAACACACTGAACCACAGTTAATCAAACTTTTCATTTGTTTCAATAATTGATTGTCTTAAGTAATATGAATAATTAAAATAGTTGTTCAACTTCAGATAAATAAAAAATAATTCTCGTATAGGTGTAGACACCTGAATTAGAGAGCTTTCATTTATTCATCCTTAGATTGAAGATTCTAATAATTGATGTCAACTTAAAAGATAAATTTAGAATCGCAAGTCCAAGACTTACGTTGTAATTAAGGGTTTAACCTTAATTACAAGGTTGTAAGAATGAATAAATATCTTAGTAAACCCTTGAATGACAAGTTTATTCGTTCTTTCAAGGATGAAACTGAAATTCAGCATCAGTTCGAAGTCTTTTCCTTGCTACCCTTGATAAACTTCAGGATTTTTAATGTACCTTTTCATAAAAAGTTCTACTTAATCTTTACCTTGAAAATTCAATTCTAATTGAGATTTCATTCTGAATTGTCATGATAATTATATAACTAATTTTATTGTCGAAATCTCAACTTGACATTGAATTAATTTCCATTTTTGTGGTACATTCTTGAGGTAAAATATCTTAGTGACCTTGAAAATGAAATTTTAAAAGTGTTTCTACGTTTATTGTCTCTAAGCTTTGTTATTTTTAATATAAACTATGCAATCAATAGTTCTCAGATTTCCAAAGCTCGAAACATGTAAGTCAAGGTTCCACCTTCAATTCACAAGTTACATAAAATAATAAACTTTTGGGTGATCATTGAACTTAACAGTAAAATTCTCAAAAATTGAAGCTCGAATTCAGGGTACATCGAAATTCATCATTAATTCTTGAGTTTCAGCGTAAATTATAAGTAACCTTACAATGAAAAAGATTTTTCTTCAGTTCACCTTCAATTCAAGATAACTCTCAATTCAGATCGTTTAAAAAACTATAGATGTGAGATTTAACCTGAATTTTATAAGCTTTCATTCAAACCATGATGAAGTTTTAAGTTTAGAGTCAATTCAAGAATTTTTTTTGTAATAATTTCTGCGTTAAACGTTTTCATCATTTTGGTTCTCAAAGTAGAGATGACCTTGAAATTGAGCTGTTCAAAAGAGCCAGGAGTGAAATTTTCACCTTTGATTTTTAAGTTACTCGAATTTCCTGACTAAATAGCACACTCTGAATTTTATAGTGAATACTTAACTCAAGATTTGACTCTTAATTTCAGGGTGAGTATACTGAATTTAAGTACCTTTACCTAACTTTTGGTAATATGTTCAAATTGACTAAAACTGGATCGATTATGAACCTTCTGAATCTCATACCATAAATTTGATACTTGAAAGATAAGTCCTGAATTATTATTCAGGGTGTATTTTTAACTTGGAATTATACTGTGCCATAGACTTAGAAGAAGAACTGAATCTAATTTCAGAGAAAACGAAAAAACTTCTGAACTGTGAAGAACGTCCTCATAAAATCACTTTGAATCCAACTTAGACACTGTAGTTATCTCATATACTGAACTTTGAGACAAACTCTGAACTTTGAGCTACATTTTTAGAGTAGTAGTCGTTTTTTGAATTCAGGGTTCTTGAATGCAGTAGTTCATAGAATCTTTAGATCCAAATAATCAAATACTGCACTATATAGTAAATCTTCAACTAAAAGACTTACAATTAACTTCAGAAGGTTAGCTTAACCTTATTTGAGAATATAACCCTAAATTAAAGGAACAGCCCTTGATGTGAAGCATTTGTTTATAAAATTTGAGGTCTACTGTAGTAGAATGAAAAATAACTGGAAAGTTGAAGCCACAGCCATGAATTGAATAAAAAGCTTTTAAATAAAGGCCAGGACACAAAATTCAGGGTTCTATGCCCAGAAGAAGTAAGTTTAACCTCATGAAATAAAGTAAGCCTTTTTATTGAAGATTTACTGTATTTTACAGTGTTCGCCTAGGACATAAAGGTTGTAAAAAATACTAAATTAAAGAAACCTGAACTACATACTGAGAATAACAGTTATTTTCTAAATTCAGGGCTCCTGGATTTGGTAGTTATTAGAACTTCAAAATGCAAAGCAAAAACTAAAATATACAGTCAACTTTGAACTAAACATCTAAAACTTATCTTCAGAAGGTTTAAATTATTTTATATGAGCATGGTATCCTGAATTTCAGGTACATTCTTGATTTGAAAGATTTATATTTCATTCCAAGTCCACTGCTACAAAAAACTTAAAATTAACTTAAAATTAATAAACTTAGGATTTTATGCTGAAAATAAATGTTTCAAACCTCCTGAAGTTGAGTGTAAGCTTTCGAGTTGAAGATTTATTGTATATTACAGTACTCACTTTGGTTCTCAAGGTTGTAAGAACTACTAAATTCAAGAACTCTGAACTGCATTCTCAGAATAATAATAGTTTCTTAAATTCAGTGTTCCTGAATTCAGTAGTTCTTAGAACCTCAAGATCTAAGGCAAATACTATTCTATATAGTAAACCTTCAACTAAAAGGCTTACACTCAATTCTAAGAAATTTGCTTTACTCAATTTGAGCATAGAACCCTGAATTTAAAGTAGAGTCCTCGATATAAATTTATTTTAATAAATTTAGTACTTTGGCTTTATCTTTCAAATTTATTTTGTTCTGTTCTACTGGGCCTTAAATTTCCCAAAAACTTTTCAAATCAGGGCCTGTACCTGAAATTCAGGGCTCATGATTAAATTAGGCAAATCATACTCCATGAATTTTAGTGTGAGCCTTTTATTTCAAGATTTACTGTATAATACAGTATATGCATGGAATTTTTTGTTTTAAAACTATTGACTTCAAGAACCCTGAACTAAATTCTTCGAATAACAGTTGTTCCTTAAATTTACTGTTAGTATTTATTACTATACTTTACAGTAAATCTTCAACCTAAAGGCCAAGATTCAGGCTCCTGAAGTTAAGTATGAGCCTTCTAGTTGGAGATTTACTGTATATTACAGTGCTTGCCTTGGGCCTCAATGTTGTAAAAACTACTCAATTTAAAAACCCTGAACTGCATTTTCAGAATAGAAGTAGTTTCTCAATTCAGGGTTCCTAAATTAAGTAGTCTTTAGAACCTTAAGATCAAGGGCAAATATACAGTAAATCTTCCATTAAAAGTCTAATACTGGAATCCAGGAAATTTGCTTTACTTATTTTCAGCATCGAACTCTGAATTCAAAGAATAGGTCTTCATATAAAATTTATAATATGAATTCAGGGCCTCAGATTTTTTTTCCAAGTTAGTTTTGTTTTATTTTACTTAGTCTTCAATTTTATAAGATCCTTCCAAATCAAAGCCTGTATCTGAGATTCAGGGTTATATGCTTGAATCAGGTAAGTCATACACAATGAATTTTAGAGTAAGCCTTTTATTTCAAGATTTACTGTATAAAGCAGTGTTTGCCATGGATATCTATGTTGTATACACTACTGGATTCAAGAACCCTGAACTACATTCCGAAAGTAATAGTCATTTCTTAAATTCAGGGTCCCAGAACTTATAAGTTCTTAGAATCTTAAAACCCAAGGTGAATACTGTTTTTTACAGTATATCTTCATGTAGTTTCATACCCTAAATTTAAGCATAGTACCCTGAATTGAAGGTTCAGTCATCTTCTAAATTCAAAGCTCACAACAACATATAATAAAAACATCTTGGAACTTGCCTTCAATGCATATTTTTTCAAATTCTACTAAAATTTTGTTCTTCAGAGAATCCAAAATTAAATGATACAACATTTTCATGGTTCACTTCCCAAGTTTTTCAGTTTTATACGTCAGTGTTGAAGAAGTATTCGAAGTATTTCTAATTTTTTTCCAATGAAAAATTGTTGAAATAAAAGGGATGGAATAAAAACTTCGCCATCGAAAAACCCGATCGTGAGAGATTGAAGAAAGGGCCGATTCGGACTTTTGAATCGGACGGGGATTTAAAATACATACGTAGGGGAGATGATTGCGACAGGGACCGGCTCTTCATAATCGGTCAGCTCGCGCTTTTAGACTTTTAATCCCCGATGTATCGAGGGGGGTTCGTTTGGCCCGAGGGGGTGAGTTGTTTCGGGGGTTTAAGCATACAGGGGGAAAGGGGGAGGGGGGGGGAGTCGATTTATATTTGCCAAGTAGGGGGCGTTCACAATGGGGCATTCCCTCGTCAAGGGGAGCTAGTCTGCTGGGTCAGGGTTATCTCGAATAAAACAGGGAACGAATGCTACATATTTTTTTATTGAAATAATTTTACTGTTTTTCTGGAATTTAAAATAGTGGGGAATGTTACTTGGATACGAATCTTTGAAAGAAATATGCAGGGGCGTGAGCAGAGAGTTTTATTGGGGCACAAGATTTGGAGAATGATTGAGGTGTATTTTAGAATAAAAAGAATAATGTTTTTATTGTTTTAGGATTTTGGAGTGGGACTCTAAATAATATTCTTGTGCATATGGTTATATGAAATTTCTGGTATATATTATTTTGTATGAGATCTGATTTTTTTCTGGTATTTTGTATTCATTGAATCTTGAATTTTCTAGTTAGAGGGTCTATTTTAGCTTGATTAGACATTTGATGAAGCTACTGTTTTTAGTATTTTATTATCATGTTTCAGATGTGTGAAGTTTCCGATGTCTGTGTAACGTAAATTTTAATTTTTCGTTTAATTTTGTTCTTCTTCACGAACAGTAAAAAGTCAAGACTGTGATTTAACTATTTTCAATTAACTTGGTCGTGTATTTCGATTAAATTAGAAAAAAAAATTTTTTGTGATAGAGTTTTCGAATTTTGTTTGGAACCTGAAGCTAACATTCACAACATTCAATCTGCCAATAATTTTATTGAAAAATTCTAAGCTTGGAAGGAATTTTTAGCAAGTATTATTAATTTTTGAAATAAGGTTCCTGTTTTTAAAAACTCCCATTAGAAAAGCTTCAAACACAAAATTCATGAATTTCAAAATATTCGAAAATTCGGACGTTTAGATTTTAGGATACAATAGAAAATGAAAAATTTTTTCCCTTTTCTCAAAACTGAAGTAATAACTTCCGTATAAACGTAATTTCGTTAATTCGAATGATTTTATGTTTTCCAAATTTTAGTGCATAGTAAGATGTAACAATGAAAAATTTGAATGTTTTAATCATTGTGAATAAATTTCTTTTATGAAATATGTTCTATATTGGAATTTTTCTTGTTCTCCTCAAAATGATAAATGATTAATTCTTTTACAATTTCGGAACGGTTTTTGACCCCGAATATTTTCTTTTGCTTGTGCCCTCAAAAACAAGCAAAAATTTTACGTACTAAAATCACAATCATTTGAATTAAAAATATACACTGAACATCCCGACATTTTGCAAAAGAATTCATGAGAAACAATTTTTTTCAAAAGTACACATTTTTCAAATGATAAAAATCTTTTGTAAGAAAAACGTAGTTACGTTCTGAAACTCAAAAAAACTACATCTGTAGGTTTATCCGTGCAACATGAATGATGAAAAGTAAAAAAATCTTCAGACAAAAAGAAAACATTTCAAAAAAATATGAAATACTATTTTTAAACAAAAAAATTTATAAATAAAAAGTTCATAATGATTGAAAAAATTTTATACGTTTAATAATTTTATTTAGTAACTGGCAAAGGTGGCAACAAAATTTTTTTTTGAAAGAACCTTGATCTCTGTGAACTTCATTCCGATCTTCGTCAAAGTTTAAAAAGTTAATGATGCATTTATTTTCGAAGTTTAGTTTGTAATCCACAATATAAATAATGTTAGTTCCAGAATGAATTCATAATTCATACAGTCTACTATATGACAAAGTTATAATTCAAGGAAAATTTACTTTGATTTTGAATTTCTTTTACGATTATGCAAAAGTTGGAATTTTTGTCGTTGTCAATAGATTCGAGATAAAGTATATAGACACCATAAATTTTGAGTGCCTTGCAATCCCTATCAAATTACGAAAAATGTAAGTACAGAATATTTTATTAATTGTAACAATTTTATTACTGCATTTATGTAAAAGTTTGTAATCAAGTGTTTTTGTAATACATGCTGAAATTTCGTAGATGTAAAAAATTCGAAAAATAACTGAAGTTTTTATTTTCCAGTTCGTTTAAAAAATCTCGTGATTCATGTAAAATATGAATGATTTTGCGGTTTGTTCGAAATTTCTTCATCACAAACATTTTTTGAATATTTGTAAATGTTGACTCAATGATTATCATTTTCGAGAATTATCATCACATGATGCAAAAGTGGATACATTGTCTATTCAGATCAAAAATTCGTGAATGCAAAAAATCAATTAATTTTTTATTTGTTTTCAGATCTGTTAAATTGAAACTTTTTTAAAATTATGAAATGTTTGTTTGAAGTTCTGGTCTTTCATGTTTTCA
Organism: Platygaster robiniae; assembly: GCA_028476575.1. Taxonomy (NCBI): domain Eukaryota; kingdom Metazoa; phylum Arthropoda; class Insecta; order Hymenoptera; family Platygastridae; genus Platygaster; species Platygaster robiniae. The sequence continues at coordinate 4,453,950 of CM052022.1, forward strand.
TATTGATCATTTTCCTATGTTTAATAAAGGTTGAAATCAAGTTTCTCGTTGAATGTAATAAAAATTGATATTTAATTTCAAATTACTTTGAATAATGAGATCGCCAATCTAATAAAGTATCGTGAAATTTCATAACTTACAGAAAGTTTTCGGTATTTTATTCAGGATAGGGAAATCCTGTATTGCATTTTGAATACATAATGCAAGTCGATTTTCAACAGAATTACATGTAAGAGGCAAGATACTAAAATTATATTTTTAAATATTTTTTTAATTTGCTCATTTTCTGATATACTACTGTATTATCAACATCGTTGGAAAATTTTTTAAGCTTTCCTTAATTGAATAATGAATACTCATTGAAATATTCAAGTGTTTTGTGAACATGGCTCGATCTTATAAAAAACTACCAAATTTTCTTATGACAAGTTATGATTTAACGAAAAATTTACAGTTGCAAATATGAAAATGAGTACATATGTTTTTGCGATTCTGCGTTTTTTCAAAAATATGTAATCATGTTTATCATATAAAAATGATTCGTTTCGTTTAAAAATTCAAGAAACAAAGAACTGAAAGTTTTCGGAAAATTTAGATTTTTCCTGAATGAACACTTTGAGACTTTTTTTTAAACAAGAAGTAGAGCAATACAAACATAAATTATGAAATTAGTATACGTATATCTTGAGATATTTGATTTTTTGAAATAAATATTTCAAATTATTGCTATCATCATTAAATATTTCAGAAGAATTGGCAACTTTTCAGACAGTTTGAATTGTTCCAAAAGGTAAATCTTAATTTCATTTTCCAACATTCGAAATTGGTGTTATATTTTTTTCTGTAAAAATGATGTCAACTGATGAGATCCTTCATTTATGAAAATATTCATTTTGCTTTACACTCTCATTATAAAAATATTGTTTATCAAACCCAAATTATACACAAAACATCAATTCTATCTAGCTTGATTCTCGAGTTTTAAAAACACGAAAAAAGAACAGAAGAAAAATTCATCAAAACTTTCCCAGCACATTCACTCAATAAACAGATAATTTTCTAATCCTCCTTTCAAGCTTCTCAACCAAATCTTCAATTTTGATTTTCCTGCAAAAAACACATTTCAAAAACCCAAAATGAAATCAAAACCATTATAAACAAAAGAAACTGAAGCAAAATTCTACAAAACATGCCAACATTCCTGGGGCAAGAAGTAACACCTGGAAAACTCCAAAACTTTGTTAATAGAAGCTACTCAAGTCACACGAAAAGAGAAGAAAAATCGAAGTTCTGGGTCACGAACATGCACACCTTCGTTTACCTCCCGTCATACTGCCGTACTTTCGTCCTCGTGACGTAACCCAGCACGTGTATCCCACGCGGAAAGTACCCGACGTCACGAAAAAGCCGCGCCCTCCTCATCGATCCCTTTTCCATTCATCCCCCTGAAACAAAAATTCCAAAAACACATCAAAATCTCCCCTCTAATTATCCAAACTCTCCCTAAAAAACTTTCTCCGAAAATAAAACAACAACACAAAATAAGTCAAAATTTTGGAACCCTCTCAGTTTAATTCCACGATTGTTTACACAAACTAAATGAGATTACAGACACTGAAAATTTCGTCATTAAGAAACCCCAAATCAACATGTTTCTCCTGAACGAAGACTTTTACAGAAAATATTCAAGATAAGAAGCCTTTTTTTGAACCACATTCATTTGCAAAACTTTCCCCAAAAATTAGGTACACTTTTACACCAAAACCTGACAGCCAAGTTTACCAGAACCCTGATCTATTCTCTTAACAGAATATGAAAAAATTGACCGGAAGTTGAGGATTCTCGAAAAAAAATGCGTGATTGCGTGTCGTAAAGGGACTCGATGACCCGAGCGTAATTAAAGCAAGGATCATACATCGTAGTCATGGCACTACTGATAAAACAACACTGGGAGGAGGACAAAAGAAGCGAAAAATCACAGTCACTGGGGCGAGAATGAAGGGCCTTTTTCGGAGTTCCGGTTGCGGGGAAATTTACCTTGAGAGCAGGGTTTCGATAGCCGGTCTACGCCGGAATGGGAAATTCTGCCGGGACGAAAACACGGGGGTCGCGATTGCGCCGGTTCCGCCGGGCTAGCTAGGGGTGTTGTTGGTTTGATGGTCGCGGGCCCACTGCGCCCTGCACAGCCCTGCCCGTATCAGCCCCCCTTTTCGCGCTGGGCAAATTTCGTTCCGTCTCGCTCTCGCGAAGCCACCCCCGACTTTCCACCCCTTCCATCGACGCCCGAGCATCCCCCTCGGCTTCCCTTCCACGGGGCTCTTTTTCACCCCCGAGAGATTTTTCCCCGGTCTTCCGAGGGTGACGAGGGATGTGCACAGGAAAAAATGGAATTGGTTTTGGATGATTATGAATTCGACGTCGAGGATGCGGGGGGGGCGGGGGAAGAGAAGGGAGAGGGTGAATTTTTGGGGGTTTTGGGAATTTTTGGGAAGCTGACTAAAAAAGTGTAGCGCGGTACGCTGTGGGAAAAGTTTGTAAATTTCTTATCACGTGGTATAGTAAATTTCCTGTACCTCGAAATTTGCTATACCGCGATAGAATTTTTTCCTCGACCATAGGACTTTTACTACTCTTTTCGTGAATTCTTTCCATGTCTGGTATATGAAAGATAGATATAGTAATTTTATTATGGCGTACTATTATTTTATGAAAAGTGATAATAACCTGATGAAAAATTGCCATTTTCATTAAGTGATTTTATAAAAAAATCGGAATTTTATGAAAAATACCGTAGTTTTCTAAGGAGTTTTACAAAAACTTCATAAAAACCTTAATTACTAGGGTACCATATCATTTGACAGTATTTACTACACTGTAAAAAAATTTTGTAAATTTCCTATAACGTACTATGGTAAATTTCCTGTACCTCGAAATTCACTATACCGGGATAGAATTTTTTCCTCAACCATAGGACTTTTACTACTCTTTTCATGAATTCTTTCCATGTATGGTATGTGAAAGATAGATATAGTTATTTTACTATGGCATAATATTATTTCAATCTTCTCGCTGCACTAAAAATATATTTGTATATTTTATATACAAATTATGTATTTTTTATAAAATCCCGCTTTTTTATGAAGTCACTTTAGAAAAACTTTATCAAATGACGGCATGTTCATAAAGTGGATTTCAAAATCTGCTTTATAAAAATTCTGTCTTTTTATAAAGTTTCATAAAGTATTTTTAAAGTGACTCTATAAAAAGTGATAAAACTCTGATAAAACATTGCCCTTTTCATAAAGTGATTTTATAAAAAAAGTGGAATTTTATAAAAAATACCGAAATTTTCTAAGGAGTATTATAAAAACTTCACAAAAACCCAAATTACTAGGGTACCATATCATTGGACAGTATTTACTACACTGTGAAAAAATATTGTAAATTTCGTATAACGTAGTATAGTAAATTTTCCATACCTCGAAATTTACTATACCACAATAGATTTTTTCCTCGACCATAGGACTTTTACTACTCTTGTCATGAATTCTTTCTATGTCTGGTATATGAAAGGTAAATATAGTAATTTTACTATGGAGCAGTATTATTTCAACCTTCTCCCTGTACTAAAAATATCTTACCCAAGCACAAAAATTTTGCATTATTTTTTCAACCATATGGTAAAAAAGCTGGCCAATCTTCCCATGCCCGGTATAGTGAATTTCCGAAAATCTGCATTTTTCTATACTTCATTCGACACTTTTCTACGATCATTGCTTATTTAATATATTTTGCTTATGTATTTTTTCAATGTCCGTATAACAAAAATGAATGTAAATATTAATTTTACTACAGAACGATAGGGAATTTTTACTATTCTTGAGTACAAGAAACAAATTTACATGCCTTGTTTTATAATCACTCTTGGAGATATTCCATACTCGAATGAGGTAAAAATACTATACTGAAGTATGGTAAATACTATTTATATACAGTAAAGCTACTATACACTGATATAGGAAAATTACTAATCCTGGAATGGGTTAATCGCTTCCAATACCGGTATGGAAAAAATACCTTAAATTTTTAGTGTATGTTTATGTTACTCGAAAAGAAATAGATACTCGTTACTGTAGTTTCTTGAAAAAATAAGGTTTTATTACTTTGAGGTTACTTACTGGAGAAATTGAATGTAAATAATAAGATTTTGAAAAACTAAGGATGTAAGAGCAATATTAACGTACTTGTGGTTTTTTTCAAGAAACTGTTTTTTTCAGATATGGTAAAATGGTTTGAGACAGAATAAGATAGAACTTGTTTAATTTTTTTTAGTTTTAACAAAAAGTTTTGCTTGGACAAAACATCATATTTTCGAGATCTGTTTGTTAGGACGAGCCCTCAATGAATAAGTTTTTAAATTGAGAAAAATCATTAGGCATTTATTAATCTGTATATTTTGACCTTCGGAATAAAATCGGTCTGATTGTTCAGATTCTTACATTTTTTTAAGTTCAGAAAATTTCTGAATATGATATTTCATTAAATATTGGCCGTGGGGAAAAATTTGCAAATTTAATAAAGATCTGAGAAAATCTTATCTACTTAGATTTTTCACACTATTTGTATTTTCATTTTGTGTAAACTTGCAGGATTTTCCAGGATTTTCATAAATTTTTGCTATGTTTTTGTACATTGCTATATAGATTTCAAAGTTTACATGCTCTTGTATTTGAGACGATTTTTCAGGTAATAGTATTTACATGGCTTTTCACTCCTTTTAGATTTTTTAGCGCTTTTCCAGTTTTTCTACGATTTGGAAAATATTTCAGCATTCCTGGAACTCTTCGTATTTTTCAGGATGTATAAATTATTGCAGGATTTTCTAGTATTTTTATATATTGATAGAAATTTCATATAAATGGATATATAGATTTCAAGAATTTCGAGCTCTTGAATTCCATGTTCATTTAATTTTCCGTTTTTCAAAGATTTTCTCAGAAAATTGGATCTCAGGATATTTTTATTTCTCTCAGTATATTTTTATATTTCTACATTAATTTCGGGAATTTGGTGCTATAGTTATTGAAGTTGTATAGATTTTTCAATGTTTCGTATAAACTTGTAGATTTGTATGTGTATTTACTTATTGTATTTTCTAGTATTTATAGAATTTTGCATAATTATAAGGGTTTTTTTCAAGATATCCCTTTTAGTTTCTAGAATACGAATTCCTAGAATTAAAAATTTGGAATATTTGAAGTAATTCGATCGATTATGCAGAAAGCAGTTTCTTTCGAAATTTAGAGCCTACATATTTTTGAAATTTTTTACAGATTTTTACGATTTGGAAAATTTTCTATTATTTTTATGGACTAACATCTGCATACACGTATTTTTAAGTTCAATGCTCGACAGTTTGAATTTTTTCATAGGTATTGGAATCACAAAAATATTCAAAAAATCTAATTACATTTTTAAGTAACAACTTACAATCTAGTATTTTGATTTTTTTTCGTATTTTTATTTACATTTATCAAATTACGCAAGGTTTTCTGGCTGGATCGATAAATGTGTAATATCCTGCTACGAATTTTAAAATTTATAGGTTTAAAATATTTTTATGAATTTTCATACGAGTATTTAATATTCAATGCTCCAAATCGTAAAACTGTTGATTAAGAAGTGAAAGGCATATTCTTCGTCAATATTTGTACACACATAAAACATATTTCACTCTGTTCCATTAAAAATTGTAAGTATAGAATTTTTTATTCGAAAATCAGGAAGTTCAAAAATACGTATATATAGATCTGAGAACATTTCTTTAAAAGTTACAAATGGCCCCGAAAACATGATGTGGCTCCGAAGACTTGATATATTCAAAATTCACTGTCAACAAAGCTAATTATTGTCGTCGTATTATTTTAAAAATTTTTTGATTTTCTAAACTTCAAAATCATCGAAACAGCATTGATCTGACGATTGGGAATATTATTTTGCAGTTCTTTTAACTTTTAACGAATTTAGTTGAAAAATAGAAGAACAAAATATTCAAATTGTTAAAAAATTTACCTTTCAATCAAGAATTGAAAATTAGATAATATCTATCAAAAGCTTAAGTTATTTATATTCTAGTCTTCTAATATAGGACACTAAGACTTTGTTCTTACTATAACAATTTTTATGTATCAGGATATGTCAATAATCTTGTTAATTAATGGGGTAAAATGAATATTCTTATGATTCAACTCACAATTATTATTTCTCACGTTTATGCAATTTTGTACTTAATTATTATACAAAATCGTACTTCAACATTAAATTTTTCTTCTTAACTTCGGCCTAAAGTTCTTAAGATTTTTAAGTCATGAGATCTTGAGTTCTTTAAATTTAATCATGTTTACGTCAACAGTTTGCGTTGAGTTTGCAAAAAAGATATATTTATATTTCTTTGGATAAATTGGACACTTTGAAAAATCGTTGATATATACTTTTGACTTTCGAGTAGAGATGTCTTGAAATTAGAATATAACTTTCAAAATTTGATGCTGAGTTTGCTGAATACGAGATTTCAGAACTTTTTCTACTAAATAAAAAAAAAGTAAGATTGTCGATGTAAGCTTTTTCTTAATTTACGTCGACAACTTGTAATTTTTGATTTTAATGTAAAGTAAATTGCCTAATTTGATACCTATATATGACTGATAGTTTCTCTTCGGTTTACGAGTGACTACAGAATTTTTCAATTTTTACATAAACTTATTACCTTAATATCAACAAATTATTTACAAAACAGAAATTAGCTAAATAAATTGTTAATTACTTTTCACAACAAACTCAGAATTAAATAATCGTGAATTGTAAGTATTTCGAAAACGATAACAATAACTCAAAAGTTGCAGAATAGAGAATGTAAAATAATTTCATAAATTATGTATAAAATATATAATTGATTGATCTTGAAAAATTTTGCACATTCATTCGAGGTATTCCTACGAAATCGCAAGTGAGAATAAATATAAAAACTACAGAAAACAGTACCAAATAAAGTATGAAAAAAGGGATATTTCATCATTTTTTAGGAAAGTAGAAAATTGTCACGTGAAAAAATTGGAATTTTAGATTTTAAATATGAAACGAGAAAGAAGTATATTGTTTATTTTGAGAACTTTGTGCAGTTCTCAAAATTTCAATAGTTTACTGGAATTCTCGAGTTTTTAATTGTTTGCAGGCATAATGGAATTCGATATAAAAAGTTGACGTTAAAAATAAAATTGTGTTCATTTAAAATAATATGTTCAAGTGAGAAATTGAAAAACTTGTGCAAGTTATACAAGGTTTGATGTTTTTGAAAATTTTCCACTTTGAATGCAGGATTTCCTAATATAATTTGTTTAGATGGCAAATAACACCAGCAAATGAACAACAACGTGTATAAAATATTATACTCGAAAACTTTTAAAAGAAATCTTTAAATTTCGATATAACAAATTCTAATTTTGTGGCAACAGAACTGTAAATGGTACACTTTTTGAACAATTTTGTTGTAAAAATAAACAATGAGGAAAAGTTTAAAGAGTGCAGGCGTTTTTATTGATTTTGCTAATAGTTTGACAGTTTATTGCAACAATTAGATTACTATCAATAATTGTCTATATTCATGAAAAAAACTTGAATTTTTTTATTATAGCGGCATTTGAACATATTTATTGTTTGTTGAGATAATTACGAGTTTTTTCAATTCCACAATTATTAACGAAATGATCATGAAGAAATTTTCAGTTTTTTCAAGGTTATTCTTTGCTTAAGATTTGAAATTCTATTGTAAAAAAGTTTGGGGCAGAAAATTTTGTAAATAAAATGCAAATAAAGAATTTTTGAAAGTACGAGAAAAACAGTTGTTCATTCAAATTTGTTGAAAATGAGTTCGAATTTACTACTAGATGGAATGCTTTGAAATGTCAAGACTATATGCAAATCAAGGGCTAATAAATTTATCTGAAAAAAAAAAAAATATGTTTGACATTATTCTGTGTCATTCAAGCACTTGATTTTGAAATCATTTAAGTATTTGATTATACCATTTACAAGCTTCTCGAAATCCTAGTAAAATAATGACGACTTATGTAAAATTTTCGCGAATCTAGCAATTTTTGATAAATTTTTCTATGCCTTCGGGATATAATATATTCTATGTATATTTCCATTCTCTTAATTTCCGAATTCATGTAAAACCAATAAAATTTCAGTATTAACCGAAATTTGTGGCACTGGTTAGTAATATTCAAGTCTTACTTCACACAAAGTAAAAAAGTTATTTCGGTTTATAATATTCACTTTGACCTTCTATCTAAACTAAACTATATTCAAAAATCATTAAATGTGTAATTTTTTTTATTATAACAAACAAAATAATCTAAACTCCCAAACTTAATGAATACAAGAAAAAAAAGCTTTAATTTATGTACCGGGATCTCAAAAAAATTCAAGGAGTTGCAAAATTTTAAAAACTCAAATGATATTCCTGATTCCAAGTGTAATTGTTTTTAAACGAAATATTCGTTGCCCAAATTCACAAGATTTTCAAGAAATACATGTAAATCATGATTCAAAATATATGCTACAATTATCTTGAATGCCCCCAAAAATGTATGCAGACATTTATGAAGTTACAACTACTGAAATAAAAAATAATGACATTGCTTGATAAATTAGTTAATAAAAGAGAATACATGAAAAAATTACAACCAAACAACAAATAAACAAAAAAAAAAAAAAAAAAAACAGTTAACTGATACAATATTCTGAATAATATTATTTATGTCCAAAATAATCTTAATCATATTTCATGCAAAAGACAAAAAACATAGTTTTAGACAGTAGACTATAACGAAGATAATTACTTTTATTGTATGTTTTAACTCACCATAATCTAAATAATCATGAAAAAAAGTCAAAAAAAAAAAAATATATATATATACGCATATTGAACTGTAAATCGTAGCAAAAAATAAAAAAATAAAACTTTAATTACATTTGTTACCATTTCTTCAAGAAAATACAAGTATAGAAATACGATCAGGTCATTAAGACTAAAATAACACACATCCAAAGTATAAAATACATCGCCAAAAAATCATAAACAATACAAAAACTCCAAATCATAACTCTAAAAACAAGCAATTCCAAAATATCTATATAATGTCAATCACATTACACATATACACTAAAATTTTACTTAAACCCAAAAAATAAATCTCACTCACCCAAACTTTAATCCCATTCCGAGCGGTCACTTTCCTCGAGAAAAATTGATGTATCCCACTCCGAAAATTCATGTTTCCCGAAAAAAAGGTGTACTACATGTATGTGATGTTTTTTGGAAAAAATGTTCGAATGTGGAGAAGGAATCGAGAGTGCATAGAGTTTGATTTGGAGGACGATGATCGGGTTTTTGGGACGCGTAAAGCGAGCGTGCCGGCAATGACCGGAGATTGCCCGGAAAAAAACAAGGGTTGTTACGGGGTTGGGGGTTGCTCACGTGCGCGAAGCGCAGGTCTATGATCGGCTTGCGCAGCGCAAGCGTCACCCAGAAAACGCGCCTGAGCCCTTTTTGCCCTCGCCGGGGTGTGTTCCCCGTTCAAGGGCGTCCTCCCGTGGACCTTCACGGCCCGTCCGCTCTACCCCGGTTCACCGAGCTTCGTTTTATCGAATCCGGCTTCTGAACTTTCAGCATTCTAAAGTGTCATCAACCTCGAGATATCTCCTCAAATTCGAATCCGACTGTGTGAATGATTAGGAAAAGTCTTCTTTTTTTTTGTAATCGTTTTATCGTATGAAATAGAATGAAAAATTGTATGAATTAAAAAAAAATAAATACAATGTAGGTGTAACTATTCTCAGATTGAGATCATTTTTAACGAAAGAATTTATACATCCTGGTAAAATGATATAATGTACATAAATAGATTGTTATTATATATTGTAATTTTCAGAGCAATTTAGCATTTTTTTGTATATATTTTGAGGTCTTTTTCAAGAAAATATAAATGTTGGCGATCTTCATTTTTTCGTACATGTCCTCATTAAATACTCTCTCAGTTCGAATTAGTAAAATTTTTACTAATTCAATCAGTAGGTCAGAGATAGTCACAGATCTACTAATGAATTAGTAAACTTCCACAAGTTGACTAAAAAAAATAGTTGAATTCTACCAAATTATGTATCATATGTACCTCGTTGTATAAAAAGTTCATGTAAAAAACATTCTTAGAAGTTTGATGTTTCAATGAAAACATATTTTAACAAATGTTTATTATTATTGTTTGTTTTATTACGACGATAAAAAATGAATGAGTAACATTTGCATGCTATCTAGATAATAAGTAATTGTAGTGGTAAATATTTGAAACTAAGTGGTAAATTTATGAAAAAATATAAATATTTAAATATGTCGAAATTCATAGCGACTACAATAATTCTTGAATTCATCAAACATATTAGAAATTTCAATATCAATAAAGGAACGTAAAAAAATTTTTTCTTCAATATATAACAGTGGTGAGGCATTAATAATATATCTTCAATTTCATTATATACATGATAGTCCTGAATATATTCCACTTTATTTATTTTTCTAACTTTCGACCATATTTTTTGGTCCTCCTCAAGTATCAATGATAAGTATTGTATTTTTATTTTCTTACTCTATAAGTCATACTGATTTGTTTACGTCAATTAGTTATAGACGAGTTTATATGATTTCTGGAAATATGTACAAGGCTTTTTGGAAGATTTTGTTAACATTCTGAAAAATTTGTTTCATACTTCGATAAAAAACAAGCGATATCTGTGGAAAAGTGTTAACGATATGACTGTTTACATTTTTGAATATTTTGACTGTATTTTTAAATAACGAAGTCATCGTAGTGAAATACAAAACTTTTTAGAGGACTAATAATTTTTTTTGAGTTCTCGTTACAAAATACAATAACATTTTATAATCTTGTTGAAAAACCTTCTGATTTTCCTTACTAGGTTGCTTCAATAACTTTTTGGATTTTTGCAGTTATCGATTTTTGATTAAACCGTCTATCAAATAACGAAGAAATTTTTTACTTTTCCGGTAATTTTGATTTTTACAAAGAAATTTGAAAACCCCTTTCACGGGATTTTTTTGGATAACGTTGGAAATATGTCATAATGTGGTTTTATAAAAGCTATTAGAAAACCTTATAAAATCTTTTTGAAAAATGCCCAGCTTTAGAAAATTGTAACAAATCGTCAGTCCTAATAGCAAGAGTGTAATACTTTGAATAGTCTGTGTAATATGAACCTAAATGTCAAACATAATTACTTTTTCTAATAACTTTCATTAACATTTGACAGGGCTTGTAACTTTGGATAATTCTATAAAGATTTTCTAAAATGTTTCCATAAAGCACAAACTGCTGTATAAAGATTTTATTAAGGGATTATATACCTTTTTGTGCAGACGGATTGAGGATGGTTTGGAATATCTTTTAAAGTTTGTAGGAATAATTTTATAACACCACAGTTATTCTTATTTATCAGTTTATTGGCCACTGTAAAAAAAAAGTATTTGTTCATAAAAAAATATCAACAATTGGCGGAGTTATGGCCCTTTCCCCGAAACAACATTTTTTTTGAAGAGGCTTGCGGTGACCACGATGCAAGTCGAACAAGTCCAGTTATATCAGAAAATTCAAAAAATGCTATTAGTCTTGGAATATATTTAGTTATTGAACGATCGCTTTTATATAGAAAAGTTTTTATTTTGCAGATAAATTGTTGATATTTTTTATGAACATATCCTTGTTTTTTCAAGAGGATAATACACTATTGAAAAACTATAACTTTCGTTATAAATAATAGTAAGTTCAATAGTTCATCAATATCTTATAAATATCAAAATACAATATCTTATACTTTTTTTTAAAAACTTACTTGATATTGCGAAGTAAAGAATAATATTTAATGCTTATTTAAAGATGAATTTCAGAGAAATGGTCAACATGAAATCGATATTTTTAGTTCTTTTTTTTTATGTAATAGTTACTATGAGAGAAATTGATTGCTTATTCCCATAAATTAGACATCAAAAAGTATTACTTTATGAACAAATTATCATCCGAAAAATCAAAGAGAATATCTTATTTTTTCAGTAATAATTACCTTGAAAAAAATATCAAGTTCATTATTCTGAAATAAAAAGAATATCATGTTAATTATTCTGAAATAAAAAAATTTTTATTTCTTTTTCTCAAATAAATGTGTTAAAAATTAAAAACGCGAAATACAAATTTCTAGTTTTAACTTTCACATGAATTTTATTATGATAACATTCGAAATAAAACTGGTGTGAGTTCGTCGTGAGAAGTTTCACTACTCTCGCAAGTTTTTAAACTCATGCCAGTTTTTTTTAGTAGAAGTGACTGATTATTCGATCAGTAGGATTGAAAATTATATGAACACAACAGACATTTTCAGAGATACCTCTTTCAACAAAAATTTATTCAGTTCAAATGAAATTGAAGAGTTTTTATCTCAGTGTACATTCATTTGAACGTAAAAATTTCAAATACAATAAAATGTAAAGAAAATATTTGAAAACTTTCCATCGGAGAAAATTTCTTTCAAAAAAATTGAAAAAGTAGGGTTTATGAAAACTTGAAAACTCGAGATGGAACTCCAGATAAAGCCCGATGGTTTTCTCAACAAGACTCGAAAAACGGATGCGCTCCATCCCGAGGAATATCGAAGTGGCTTGATTTCCTGAAACTGAAAACGATATAAATTTTCCTCTCCTAAAAAACCTCGAAAGTAGTACTTGATACGGAAAAATAGCAGAAAAATCAAAAGGATTTACTGTTGCAACCAAGAATAATTTTTATATGATTTTTTTGAAAATCCAGATTTCAAAGATACGTTTATTATGAATCAATAGTTCTACTTATTTAACCTTTGAAGTTGATATAAGAAAAAGGCAAGTATTCGAGAAAATAATACCTATTCTAATTTTTTTACCCAAAAATATTTTAGACCTTAGAAAGATGTAGCCAGGGTGAAATTTTTGTTTACATGACAATCTAAATCAAAAGTCCTGATATTTTTTAATCTAGTAAAAAAAAATTACAAAATAACAAAAGCCTGCAAGAAAATCCATTAGGAACGATTTCAAACCAAACATTGATTCACACTGCAGTTCCTGAGTTATATTATTGCAAACTTTGAAATTGTGTTACTAAAGAATCTCGATGTACAGTTTCTAAAGTTTCCAACTTTTTTCAACTCTTTTTTTGTGAAACTCCAAGTTCATCGACCCTTAAATTACAGTTCTTACTCTGCGAATATTTAAACATTCAACGCTAAAGATTTGCAATTATTTCTGCAATTTTCTATATTCCGAAGAAATGATTTCTTCATCACGAACTCATTAATCTTAAAGTTTATTAAGAATTAAATAGGGCAGCATTTTCATACACTAATTTTTTTTCATTCGGCAATTGAGTTGTTATTTTTGGATATTGTTGATTTCGAATTCGAGATATGTATTTGAATTTTTTTAATTTGAATGTTAAGAATTAAAGATAGTTTTAAAACTCTAATCGACAGTTTTTGTCATTTTTCAGATGTCTATACTTGTATGAAATCGTTTGAAATAGTAAGCAATATAATATAACAAAAATGCAATAAATAAATAGCAAAAAATATACTTTTTTAGACTAGTTCCACTGCAAGTACTGATTGCTGTATTTTTTGAGTGTACCTTCGAAAAAAAGGGGGAGGGTCTGATAATCGGAAAAAAATGAGCCAGCATGAGAAACAGTTCTGGAATTCAAAAAATTCAGTGAACTTCTTTTTCACAGACCCCTCCCCCTTCGGACCTTATTACCAGGGCTATTCATAATATTATTTAAAATGTAAAATATTTCTTTAACTTTGTATATCAATACTTATATACAAAGAGAACATTTTTTCGTTACACTTTCAAAAATATGATTAATTTCGAATAACTGTCTTGGAACTTTTTTAAATAAATGTTTTATTAAGATCCATGAAGTAGTATATTGTACTGGAATAACGTAAATTCAGAAGAATGTATGTACGTAACATTTAGTAAACTTTTATATGAAAATTCCAAAATCTGTATAAAATTCAAATAACACCTATTACGATTACACTTCTTATACAGATTTTGAAATTGTACAGGAATGTAAATTGTATGAACTTTGATTATTATTTGTGTCTAGCAAATTGGACCTTAACAATTACTCAAATTTTCGGTATCAGTATAAAATATTCAGTAAAATTACTTGATTTCATATTTCACCATTAGTTTTATTCCAATTATTATACAGCAATTTGGGCTTCATGTATATCTTTTTAGAATGTTGCATCTTTATCAAGCCTGGCGAAGTTTTGTTAATGCCATTATAAAAAGTTGTTCGATTTTACATAGAACCTCATTTATATAAAAAATTCAATGTGTGTCTAATCTTGCGATTAAGACTAACATTTTTTTATTTAGTTTTCAAAAGGCTGAGAATTCTTTATAAAGATCTTATAAAGTTATAAATAAGGAACACTAGAACAGATTTTTGTAAAACCCGTTATAAATATCAGAATTATTTGGTACGTGAAGCATGATTTTGTTTTTGATTGTTCGTTAGTTAAACCAAAAATTGATACTGCAGAAATTGAGAAAGTTATTTAAGTGAATTGGTGAAAAAAATTTCAAGGTTTGCTGGAAGATTGTGAAGTCTTATTTTGTTTGATAATGACTACTTATAAATTATTTTGTAATTTACTACCATAACTTCGGTAATCGAACATGCATTCAAAATAGTCGAATCTATACATATCTAGAATAATTTTGCTTGCTTTTATCAAAGTATACAATAGATATTTCAGACCTTCTAACAAAATATTCCATATAGCTCTGTTTATTTCACTTTTTTGACATAGAAATTTATCTTCTGATATTTTTACAGCACAGTTTTGAAAATTGTAACCAAAAACGTCTAAGCATGACTTCGAAATATGAAAAATGAAAAAGAAAAACATTTAGGGGTCGAAACATGGAGTGCGTATATTTGTATGCTGAATTTTCCGCGCCCGCGTTCGCTCGTCGAGCGCGGCATCGAGAGCTTGTCAAGGGGCGTAGATTAGGGCGAAAGGGGTTGCTGGAAATTTTGCACAAAAGCCGGCTAACTGAATTTGACGGTCCGAGTTTTCACTCGATGCCACCCTCGCTCGGCTCAGCAGCCTCCGCTCTCGTTTCTCTCATTTCTCGCGCCTTCCTTTTTCCACCCCAACCCCAACCCCCCAGAAACGCCATTACGGGATAAGGGGCGAATCAAAACCTCGTTCCCTGGGTGCTTTTTTCCCCCGTTCAAAAGGCTTTCGCAAACTCGTTCCTGATTTACTAAGTTGAACGAAAAGTAACTTCGAGGTTTGAAATAGTAATGAAAACTGCTGCTAACAATTTTAATTGTTTACTGTAATGTACTGAATTTTTTCCAGTAAAAAATGTCATGAAATGGGAGAAAAGTCATAATTTTCACACTTGACTGTATTTTTTTTTGTTTTGTGCAACGTTTCAATTTACACACAGGAGCAATTTATGCAAGAAGTGTAACTGTCGTTCGAGGGAATTTACTTTGGAGGTAAATTCCAGGGGGATGTTTTGGACTTGAGAAACGTAGGAAATATTTTACTGCAATTACGTATAGGATTCCATGCGTCGGAATCAGATATGCGCGTCCACGTGCTTGTGGTTTGAATAATTTTGGTTTCCTGCGGGAACGTTTCGAATATTTCGAGTTGTGCCAACTTGTAAAGTGCGTTAGAATGGGAAATTCAGTTGCAAAACGATTTGTCTGGGCTATTGAAAATAAGTGGAATAGATGTGAGCTTGCACAAGGTATATTTATTATGAAATTCAAAATGAAATGAATATTAATGATAAAAGGGTTGAATTTATTTGACAAATATGGTTCGAAAGTGATGTATTAATGTGAATCAGAAACACCACTAGAACCAATTAAAAACTTCACAAATTTTTTCTTTACAATTTTTTTCGCCTTTTAGATTGCATCCATCTAAAAGCAGAGAAAAAAAGGAAAATTTTCTATCAAAGCAATATTTGCTGGCTTCAATCTTTGCGACTTTTGAGTTCTTTATCGATCCATCTACTGAAATGTATTTCCCTCGCGAAAATCAAAAGTGAATGAAAAGAGAGCTCTTTTGATGTCGTGGAATTTAATATACTCTGTGACATGCGATAACGTTACTGAAAAATCGTGTAGAGAAAGGTAAAAGTAAAGAAAACGTTTTTATTCCCTTTATTTAGTTTTGCTTCATATATGAAGAGTGAAATTTTTGTATTAACAATAAAAATATTGCAAGAAACGGATTTAAAATAAAATAATTACCACGTCAGAATAATATGAAATCTTTTGAAATATTTTCACGAAATTATTCTTGACTGAATTATTATTTTGAAAAATTTGTTTGAATCTTAATCTAAACCAAACAAAGAAATCTAAGAAGGAACTATAATAATTTAACATAATTAAGTGTTTAAATGGTGTAAAAATTAGTTTTGTTTATTCTTTAAATAATAAATACTAGAAATTGGTTCAACAATGCTTCACTTAAAAAAAATTATATTATCTAGGACTCATAAAATTTGACTCTTTCTATTATTAAAAATTTCTACAAGTATTGATGACTATATATTTTACATTTTGAAGCCAGTCATGGATTTGGATTTTTTTATATTCATTTCCCAAATGGAAGAAAAAATCTAGCATGCAAACTCTTCACAACAATAAAATAAAAGCTTTACGAGATCGATTTGACATACTCCAAACTTTAAAATTTTTGTAAGTCAATTGACACAAAAATAAATAATAAGAAAATAAATCATTATTTAGAAAACTAAATGTAAGAAAAATTAGAATTTACGTAAATGCTGAAAATCTAAAAAAATTTGAACCTTGCGGCATTACCTCTAGAAATGTACATAGTAATCCATTAAAATACAAGAAAATCTTTCAAATCATACATACAAATTTTGAAGAAATACATAAAGTAATAGAATTCTATTGAAAAAATTTTTCCTAAAAAATGTTTAGAAACCGGAAAAATCAAATTCTAAAAAACGCATGTAGCAATTGATTAAAGTACTGTAAGTTTATAAAATACTAGAAAACGCTACGAAATCTTAAAAATACTTACAAAATACAGATGAACAGATCTATGAAAAACTGAAAGTGTATTAAACATAGTTTTTTCATAGATTAAGAAAAATGTTCAAAACTTATTGAGAATTGAATGCTAAAGCATCTTATTTCACATATCTAAACAGCAATCTATAATTTTTCCGCCAGGGAAATAATATTCGTCAAGTATATTAGAAATTTAGAAAAAATAGCGAAAATCATTGAAAAATTGAAAAATACTAAAACAAACACATATTTAGTTTTGCTTGATCTATGAAATGATAAATAATTGTTTCAACAATGAAAATATTGCAAGAAAAGAATTCCAAATAAAATCATTCCTTACGTCGGAACAACTTGAAATCTTTTGCAATTTTCTCACAAAATACTTCTCTTGAATCTAAATTTAAACAAAACAAAGAAATTCAAAAAGAAACTAAAATAATTTAACATAATTGAGTATTCAAGTGGCGTTAAATAAGTTTATTCTATTCCTTCGTCTAATTGTTCTTCTTTTAAATAATAAATACAAGAAATTTGCTCAACAATGCTTCAGAAAAAAATTGATTGATCTAGGACTCATAAAAGTTGATTCTTTCTATCATTACAAATTTCTACAAGTATTGATGACCATATATTGTACATTTTGAAACCAGTCATGGATTCTGATTTTCGTACATTCATTTTCTAAATAGGAGAAAAAATCTGACATGCAAACTCTTAACAACAATAAAATAAAAGCTTTACGAGATCGACTCAAAATATAACAAAGAATTTTCGTTACTTAATTTTCACGAAAATTAGTAATAACAAAATAAATTATTAAAAAGAAAAACATGTATGAAAATATTTGAATGTACGAAAATGCTAAAAATATTAAAAAATTTGAACCTTGCAACATCGAATACTAGACATCTACATAGAATTTGAATCATGGATACAAATTTTGAAGAAATACACGAAGTATGAGAATTATATGCTAGAAATGTTTTCTAAAAAATGGTAAGAAACCAAAAAAAAAAAAAAAAAAAATTTCATAAAAAGCATGTAACAATTGATAAAAATACTGTAGATTTATTAAAATACTAGAAAATTCTCCCAAATCTTAAAAATACTCATAAAATACTGAAAAACTAGAGATCAATGAAAAACGAAAAACCTATTAAATTTTATTTTTTCATGAATTTATAAAAATACTCAAAACTCATTGAGAATTGAATGCAAAAGCATCTTATTTCACATATCTATACAGCAATCTACAATTTTTCTGCCAGGGAAATAATATTCGTCAAGTATATTAGAAATGTAGAAATAATAGTGAAAATCGTTGAAAAATGAGGAAAAACTAAAACAAATACATATCTAGTTTTGCTTGATATAGAAAAAGATAAATAATTGTTTTAACAATGAAAATATTGCAAGAAAGGAATTCCAAATAAACTTATTTCTTACGTAAGAACAATTTGAAATATTTTGCAATTTTCGCACAAAATACTTCTTGATTGAATTATTTATTTAAAAAATTAATTTTCACCCTAAGTATACTACTTTTTCATGTCTTCCCTTGCATTAGCATCAACACAACAGATTTTCAAATAAAATTCCTGAGGAAAAAAATCATCCAAACATTAAAAAATTGTTCCAACTAATCTTCTGGCCCTATTTTCAACCCTTACTGGCCTCGTTAAAAGCCCTCGAAGAATAAAGGCAAGTTATCACTATCACTCGATGTAATACACGACATTATTCCCCGTCAAGAGACGTACTCGCTCCCAAGATATCTCGGGCGCTATACACATTTTTTTCCTCTTTTCTTTTTTCCCTTCGATAGATCAACGAAGATGGAAAAGACGGGAAAAGCGTATGAAAAGTATCGGGGTAAGAGCGAGCTGGATGAAAATAGAGGAAGAGGGTTGGAAAAGGAGGAGAAGCTTGTCGCTAGGCAACCTCGGTAGAGATGCTCCCTTGGCTTTCCAATTTTTGGCTGCCTAGATGTACGAGAGTCACAAAAAGTTCATTGAATTAACGGATAATCTCTCTCATTAAAACGGCCTTACTTTTTTTTACTCATCGTCTGGAGCAAGTTTTTTACCAATTGGGTTTTTGTTAGGTGTTTTAGGGCTGAGCTGGATCATGGAATTGAGTCTTGATAAAAAAAACAAAGGGTCGGGAAAAGCCTTAGGGATGATGATAGGTTTCGTAATTTCGGCCATGTTGGAGAAAATTTGGAGAAGTATATTAGTTTTTGTAAGGTACTTTTAACGGTAAGAAAAAAAGAAAAATTAGACGAAGAAGTACAAATAACTTATTTAACGTCACTTAGACATTCAATTATGTTCAATTATTTTAGTTTCTTCTTCAACTTCACTGGCAGTACGTCTTTTTTTTAGTTCTCTTACGAAGAAAACAGATATAACTGTGGTTTCAATTTTCAACTAGCAAAAAGCTCTGTTTCTGTGATTCACTTCAATTTTTGAACTTGCAACCATATGAACACATACATTTCTTGAATTTTACTTTTTTTGCAAAACAAGTAAGCCGAAGGCAAAGTAAGATAATACGAAGAAATCCAAGAGGAAACTAAAATAATTTAACATAATTGACTGTCTAAGTGAAATGAGTTTTTTTTATTTCTTTGTGAAATTTTGCTACTTTTAGGAAGTAATAAATACTGGAAATTAGCTCAAGAATGGTTTACAAAAATAAAAAATTATATGATCTAGGAATCAGAAAATTTGTTACTCCTTATCGTTCCAAATTTCTACGGGTATTGATGACCACATATTTTACAATTTTTCATCTTTTAAAGCTAGTTATTGATTTCAATTTTTTTACATCCATTTTCCAAATGGAAGAAAAAATCGAGCATGAAAACTCTTTACAACAATAAAATAAAAGCCTCGCGAGATCGATTTAAAATATCACAAACTTTAGATCTTTCGTAAGTTAATTTCCACAAAAATAATAATGAGAAAATAAATTTTAAATAAGAAAAATAAATGTAAGGAAAATTCAAAAGTACGAAAATGCTGGAAATATAAAAAAATTTGAACTTTGCAACATCGAATTCTAGAAATCTGCATAGCGATCCATAAAAATGCAAGAAAATATTTCGAATCATATATATACAAATTTTGAAGAAATAATCAGAGTATTAGAATTTTATGAAAGAATTGTATTCTAAAAAATGTTAAAAACCAAAAAATCGAATTCCAAAAAACGTATGTAGCAATTAATAGTAACAGTGTAAATCTATGCAAATACCTAAAAACGCTAAAAAATCTTATAAAAACTTTAAGAAATACAGAAAAACAAGCGATGTATGGAAAACTGAAAATGTATCAGATGTAATTTTTTCATTAATATAGAAAAATAGCAAAAAGCGTCAAAAGATTTAGAAATACTGGAACAGTCAAATATTCTATTCTAATCTTAAAAATTCTTAAAATTGTATTATTACTGAAATGATACGAAAAGAATACAAGAATTAAAAAAAATTGGCAATCTGTATAGTAGAAACTCATTCTCTAAAAAATTCAATGGAACACTCGAAAAATTCTCAAAACTATTAAAACTCATAATGCTATAGCATCAAATTCTAGAATGTATGAAAAAACCAGAAAAAATTATAAAATTAAAGAACACAACATGCAATACAAAAATCCTCAAATTTCATGAAATAATAAACATTATTTATATAGATCTTCCTCAAAAATATAATAAATATTTTAAATATATCTGAAACTCCGGTTTTTGAAGCATGCATTTCATTAAGATATTAGAAAATCCTTCAAGTTGTATGAATACGTAAGAAATACTGAAAATACCATAAGAAAAAAATCTATACATCAGTGACTCAGAAATCACAAAAATCAAATTCCAATATTTTGCATATTTATATGAAAAATGTAAGGATTCGGACTCTAAAAAAAGTGTAACTTCAATATCCCAAATTTCTCAATTCTCAATCAAAAAACTCCATGAACCAAATCATCTAGGTTCAAAAATAAATAAATCCTGAACAAAACATTATTTTTCGAAAAACCCCTCCCGAAAGTTTTTTCTTTAAACGAACATCATTATCTTAAAGAACACTGTTAAAAAAAATTGGTAAATTTCCCATAAAAGTATTGGAAGTTTTTAACCCATATTCTGTACATGACATTTCCCATAAATGATCTGGAAAATTTTCCTTACCTTATGGGAATTCTTGCATAAAAATAGAAATTTTCCCATAATTTGTGGCAAAACTCCTATAGCATATAGAAGATTTTCCAAATCCATTTATAGAAAAAATCCCATATTGTTTAAAAACTGTCAATAGTTTCATGGAAAAATCAACCTTTTTTAACTGTGAACCTTCTATATTTCAGTTGTGTCTAGAATAACAAAGTATGTTTTCAACCGTCCAATACCCATAAAATACCAAAGTAGCAAATTTAAAAAACTTCTTTCAAACCCCCAAAGTGACTTCATTGACCCCTTATTACATCCCACGTTAACCCCCGAAACCCCCCCCCCCACCCTCTCCCCAATCATCCCTTACGCATCGACCGCTACAGAAACGATTGTTTTGCATTCCACCCCCTCCCCCACCCCTCCCTAAACCACCCCTACGATCCGTTTTGCATAAAGTTGCGCGTATCGATACGCGCGCGAATTTCCACGGGGGTCGCAGTGTACGACTGTACACGCAGCGAACTTATGGGGATTTCGCGGGTGGGGGTGTAGGGGGTCGGGGGTGGGTTTCAGGGGGGGCGGTGGATCGATGGAGCAGTGACGTCACGGGCGCGGGAAGCTGCGTTGCCATGGCGACCGCCACGGGTCCGGCCTGAGCGCTACGTTTCCAACCCCCAACCCCCGGGGGCGGGGGTGGGAGAGGGGGTCGGAAGAGGAACCGGGAGAATGAAATTTTATTAAAATCCACTTCCGCCTTTTTTCCGAAGCGGGAAATTACCGCGGCCGCCATTACGTTATCGTGGAAGAAGAACCTGCCAAAGACGACGTCTGGGGGTGGAAGCTGGGGCCGGGGGTGGTAAAGGTGTAGCGGCGCGAGCGACAATTAAACACTCTGGGCTCTTCGTTTTAATCTTGGGGCTTACGGGGGTGTAGGTTAAAGGGTGGTTGCCGGGCGCAGGAGGGTGGGGGGGGGGAGAGTTTTTCCTCTCGAGAATGTTTTACGACGTTACCTGGCATTGGGGGGTGGGGGCGAGGGCTGTAATCGAGGGTTGGGTTGAGGAGGGGACTTTTCGAGGGTTTCCCGCGGTTTTTGAGCTTTCAGGAACGTGATGTGAGGTTTTTAAGGGATGAGTGGGGTGAGGGGTGGGGATTTGTATGTTTTCTTAGGAAGGAATTTGGATGATAAACAGGGATATTTGGAATATTATTTCAAATGTTACATTTGTTTTTACGCTTTTTGACCTTTTTTGGGACAAAATACTAATGTTAGTGGTTGTTGATTTTCCTTCCTTATTTTTGCAAAATGAAGCGAGAGGAGGAATTATTTATAACCAAAGAGTGCGTTTTGTTGTTTCACTGTCAAAAATATTAGTAATTTTGGATAACTATTTAAGATACAAAATAAATGAACAAGTTTATAAGAATTCATTTACTCTTACGTTAATTCAGCAGAAAGTATGTACGTAACATTAAATAAACTTTTCTATGATAATCCCAGAATGTGTATAAAATTCGAGCCACACTTATCAATATTGTCAATGACACGTTTATTTGAAAAATCTACACTGTTAAATAAAATTTTGGTAATTTCCAATATAAGTATTGGAAGCTTTTTAACCCATATTCTGTATGGGATTATTTACATAAATAGATCTAGGAAATTTTCCATACGCTATGGAAATTCTTCTGTAAATATGGAAATTTTCCCATAATTTGTAGGAAAACTCCTGAAGCACATGGAAAATTTTCCAAATCTATGCAGAATATATGTTAAAAATTTCCAATACTTTTATGCAAATTTTACCAACCTTTTTTAACAGCCTACGTTCTTTCATTGATATTGATACACAAATTTTGAACTGCATCGAAATTTGAATTAAATATGCTTTGATTATTCCTTGTAACAAGAAAACATAACCTTAACTTATAACCATTTTGTAAATTAAAATTTTTGAAATAGTTATAAAATTCCCTATCAAAATGCCAAATTTTGTATACTACTATCATTTTTAAGGGGTTATATACCTTTTTGTGCGGACGAATTGAGGATAATTTAGAGTATCTTTTACAGTTGGTAGACATATTATTGTGACACCAAAGTTATTGTTTTTTAAAAGTGTATTGTTCGCTTGAACAAACAAGTATCTGTTTATGAAAAAATATCAACAATTGGCGGAGTTATGGCCCTTTCCCCGAAACAATATTTTTTTTTAAGAGGCTTGCGGTGATTACGATGCAAGTCGAACAAGTCAAGTTAAATCAGAAAATCCAAAAAATTTCATTAGTCCAGGAATATATCTAGTTCTTTAACGATGGATTTTTTATAGAAAAGTTTTTATTTTGCAGATAAGAATTTTTTAATAAAATTTTCAGAGCTCAAAAAATCTAAATCTCGGGGAAAACGTTGTTGCATACAGAAAAAACATATTAGTAATTTTTTCAATCGTTCAAGAACTGAATACGTTCAATGAATAATGAAATTTTCAAGATTTTCTGATTTAACTTGACCTGGTCGACTTGCATCTTGGTCACCACAAGCCTCTTCAAAAAAAAAAGTTGTTTCGGGGAAAGGGCCATAACTCCACCAATTGTTGATATTTTTTTATGAACAAATACTTGTTCTTTCAAGTGGACAATACACTTTTAAAAAAGAATAACTGTGGTGTCTTAAAATTGTTCCTACAAACTTAAAAGAATATTCCAAAGCATCCTCAATCCGTCTGCACAAAAAGGTATATAACCCCTTAATAAAATCTTTATACAGCAGTTTGTACTTTATGGAAACGTTTTAGAAAATCTTCAGGGCCGGATTAACCCTCAACGGGGCCCTAGGCAACCATCAATTTGGGGGCCCTTTTTTTACGTCCGTTCCCTTCTTTTTTCGATTAAAAAATACAAACTTATATCTTTCATAAAAATTTTATTGTCACAATGTAATAATATCAATAAAATTACTATCTACATTTTAAACATGTCGTTTTCTACATTTGTTTTCGGCAAATTCATCAATTATATCATCAATATCGATTTTGTTCAATACATCTGACTCAATGCAAAGTATACCTAACATCTCGAGTCGCTATTGTCGCGTTGTAGCTCTTTCAGCAGCTTTGATTCTTTTTAATTGCGAGAAGGATCGTTCGGCAGAACAATTTGTGATCATTAATGTTAAAAAAATTCGAAGAGCTATTTCTGTGTTAGGAAATACTTCGGCTAATTGATCTTCCATTAGAATCTTATACAAATGACTATGATTTTTTTGTGCATCGGTGTATCTGGAGTTCACGTAACTTTGGAATTGTTTCATTTCAATGAAAAATTCTTCCAAATCTCTAGGATAAAAACGAACTAAGTTATTTATAGCTTCGTGGAGGTCTCCATCACTTAGAGAAAAGTTGATGAGAAATGCAAATCTCTCTGAAACTTCCATATACACTTTCCCACGCCGTTTGATTTCACTGTGAAGATTGTCGATGATTTCGAGGAAACCTTTTGTTCTAAAATCATCGCGAGGCGAAAATTCTACTTCTGGAGCATTTCCGTCATTAGGTTGTTTTTTTCTACGACGAGTACGTTTTACGATTTCTGTATAACCTACACCAGGTAATAATCGTTTTGTTTTTTCCTCGAAATCATTGAACTTTTCACGGAATGAAGCTAAACTCTCTTCTAACGATCCGTACAAAGAAGCACACGTTTGCAAATCTGCTTTTTCACTTTGCAATGACTTACTCACTGAACGCATAGCAGTCAAAATAGAGTTCCATAAAATCAACATGAAACCAAATTCGAATTTTTGCATTTTATTCGCGATACACGTCGCCTCATAACGAGTATCAGTATTTTGTGATTCATCATCAGCAATGATTTCTAGAGCCTCTAATATGATATCAAATGAATCGTAAACTGCATTCGTCGCGTTCGAATGTGCTTCCCAGCGTGTAGTTGACAATGTCTTCAAAGTTTTCTCATTGTTTATTTTATTTTTTAATACGCCCCAACGATAGGTGGAAGCGGAAAAAAAATTATATAATGTCTGCATAATGGCGAAAAAATCTACTGCATAAAAACAGCACTTCACAGCATGCTCTCCAACCAAATTAAGGGAATGCGCGGAACAGGGAACATAGATCGCATTCTCATTCAAACTCAATATTCTTGCTTGCACACCTTTATACTTTCCGGATATGTTGAATGCGTTGTCATATGATTGTCCTCTACAATTTTGAATATCTAAACCACAGTCTTCAGTAAGAAAGTTTAAAGTTTGATTCGCTAGACTTTCACCAGTATGACCTTCCAACTGAAGAAAAGTCATAAACCTTTCGACTGGTTGAAAATCGTTCGGAGAAACATATCTTAAAATAATAGACAATTGATCAACATGCGATACATCAGGAGTCGAATCGACAGATAAGCTAAAATACCTAGCCGAAGTAACCTCTTTTAAAATGTATGATCTGACTTTTTTACCCATAATGTTAATGAACTCCTCGCAGATCGTCTTCGATAAGTAAGAAGTTACACCTGTCCCAGCATTGCCGTATCTAACAATATGACCTTGCAAAAAAGGATCGAATTTCGCAACGAGTTCAAGTAACCCTAGATAATTTCCGTTGCCCGGCACCCCGAATTGCTCGTTCGAACCTCTGAATGACAAACCTCGCTCTGCTAATGTGGTAATGACAGCAACTACCCGTTTTAAAACGTCGCGCCAGTATTTTTTTTCACTTAGTAGTTCATTCTCGAGTAGTTCTGGCAGATTATTTTCGTCCTTTCGTTTTTGCCGGTAAATCAGCAAACACTCCCGATGTTTTGGATTTTTTTCATGCTGTTGTAAATGACTTCCGATGTTTTTCCAGTCATCATATCCTTCACGAGAAAGTTTTATCGATTGGTCGGGTGGTAGAAATAGCTTGCAATAAAAACAATAGACAGACCCTGTGAATACAAACCAAAAATTATTATTATCAATTACACTGTGTGCCTAAAAATAATTTTGAAAATTATAAAAAAACGAAACCTGTCTAGAATGGTTGGTAATGACCCCCTGAATACTTTCTTTACAGGTTTTTTTAATGTTAAGTCTATTTATTCGACCGGCTTTCCGGTTTTCTGTCATTTTCCGTTTTCTTTTCTCTGAATGTTTTTTCAAGGTCAGAGAATATAAAAAAAAGACTCATTGACCGCTATTTCAAATTTTTTCCCGTGCAGTTTTTGACCTATTTTATTCCAGAAACGTGATCAGGTTAATAAGAGGACACAACTAGTCTTTTGTTCGAAAAAAAGGACCAATATTACGTGATCAAAAGCATGCTTTTAAAAAAAATTAATTTAATGAGTAAATCGAAAACGAGGGCTAAATTTGAAAAAAAAAAAATGTAATGGAAGTATTTAAAGAATCATCACCAGCCATTGTAGACAGGTTTCGTATTTTTTTTTTTTTTTTTTTTTTTTGTAATTTTCGAGGTCACACAGTGTTACAAATTATGTGAATGATACACAAACTATGAATTAAGGGTGGGTGAGTTACTTTTTAAAAGAAACTTGGTTGAGTTAATGTAACTTGTTTAAGTTAATGTAACTTGGTTATATTACAAGTTACTCATAAATTTTCAAGTAAGAAATTAGAAGTTACTTTTTAAGCGAATTCGTTTAACCTCAAGTTTTATTTTTTAAGGATTTTTTTTTCTTGCTAGAAAAAAACCTGATTCTTTCTCAAAAAATAGAGTGAATTTCGTGAAAGAAATTGATTCAAATCATACATCACCTTTCATTGGTGAATAAATAAGCCAATCTCGGTTTGTTTTTTCTCCATTTGGTTTAGTCCCAAAAAACACGTTGGGCGAACAATATCTCGATGTTGATTCGTTTTCATACCAACGCTTAGATGATTCGAATGGTCCAGTCGAATTTTGACATGTGGATGGCCCATGTTCAATCCAAAATCTTACATCTTCACTAGTAAATTTTTCCCATTTTCCTGGATCGTTGGAACGGTAGGAAATTTCTACACCTTGATTTTTATGTACACTTTCGCCCACAAGAAATTGGTTTGAAGATTCAGGTGTTGAGTTGACTGGATCATCGTTCAATTCAGGACTAGTTGCAAGTCCTTGACTGCCTGATGAATTTGGTGTTTTTACGTTCCGATGAAAATAATTGTCGAGTTTTGGAACTTTTTCTAACACTGCACTTGTTCGTGATCGTTTTTCTTCGGCAACCTTTCTTTTTTGCGCACCACTTAAATATGAACGAGACATTTTTTTACAAAATAACAACTTAAGACACAAACGATGGTTTTAGTATTTACTAGTGTATTGCACTTAAACTATCACTCCCGAAAAATGATGGTCTCACTACGGTAAAGAAAAAAACGCGGACATTTACGAGATAAAAACAAGGATATTTCATTCACTTATTCACTTTACACTATGTTATTGTTCACGGTGAGTATTCTCAGACGTGACTATCCCCGTACAGCGAATTCTTCGTCTTATATACAAATTCAAGTGTTCCAGAATATTACAGAAAATTCCAGTCATTTATTGTTCTCGAATATTCTCGACCTTTTCATTGATTTCTATTCTCGAACATTCACGAAAACGTATTTGTTAAATGATACCAAATGACAGGCTCAGAGGCAAAACGACACAAGAATTTCCAAGAAAGGATAAAAAATATGCTGACTCACATAAGTCGGTCTTTCTTTTGGGAATTCTTGTGTCGTTTTGCCTCTGAGCCTGTCAAATGATACATTAATTTATTTGTCATTTGTCATCCATCATTCACTCATTCATCATTCACGTTGAAATTTCCGCTTGAAGGCTTCTATTCAAGTCAATTGTGATTTCACTTTGTTTGTTTTATTATTTCGTATTTTTTCAATTATTTTCAGTTCTGATTATATTTTTCTTTCACTCTCTAGAATTGTATGTTTGTAAGAAAATTTTAGAAGTCTTTTTCATTTTTCGGGGGCCCCCTAAAATCGGGGGCCCCAGGCAACTGCCTATTCTGCCTACTTGTTAATCCGGCCCTGAAAATCTTTATAGGATGTTCTAAAAGTACAAATTCTGTCGAAGTTTTATTAAAGTCATTAGGAAAAGTAATAATATTTGACATATAACTTCAAATTACATAGAATATTCAAAGTATTATATTCTTGATATTTAGACTAACAATTTTTTATAGTTTTCTAAAGCTGGGCATTTTTCAAAAAGATTTTATAACGTTTTCTCATAGCTTTTATAAAACCACATTATGAAACATATCTAAAGTTATTTAAAAAAATATTGTGAAAGGGGTTTTCAAAATTCTTTGTAAAAATCAGAATTACTGAAAAAGTAAAAAATTTCTGCGTTCGTTGTTAGTTAGATGATTAAATCAAAAATCGATAACTGCAAACATACAAAAACTATTGAAGCAACTTTGTAAGGAAAATCAGAAGGTTTTCCGACAAGATTAGAGAATGCTGTTTTATTTTATAACAATAACTCATAAAAAATTAATTATCTTTTCAAAAGTTTTGTAATTCACTACGGTGACTTCGTTAGTCAGAAATACATTCAAAATATTCCAAAATGTAAACAGTCATATCGATAATACTTTACCACAGGTACAGTTTGTTTTATCGAAGTATGAAATAAATATTCCAGAATGTTAATAAAATATTTTAAATGAGCTCTGTAAATTATTTCAAAAATAATAAAAATTCGTCAAAAATAATTGACGTAAAAAAATTAGTGCGACATACAGAGACAAAGAGAAAATAATAAAATACCTATCATGCTCCTTGAAAAGGACCAAAAAATATGGTCGAAAGTTAGAAAAATAAATAAAGTGGGATATATTTAGGATCATCATATTTATAATGAAATTGACGATATATTACTATTGCCTGACCACTGTTATACATTGAAAAAAAAAAATATTTTTTTACGTCCCTTTATTCATATTCGAATTCCTAGAATGTTCAATGGATTATTCTAGTCACTTTGAGGAATGCTCCAATCTCTGCATTACATAATTATTTATGTTATTGGCCATGAGTTCAAATTTTCGTATTTCACCTGTTGGAAGATGTATTATACCTATAACAATTTGTTCTTATGTTGTACAGAACGTCATGCAACTCTAAATGTTCAAAAAATTGTTACATTTATTTAATGTTTTCGTTTTCATATTTCTGACAAATTCTTCCCTTCAAAATAAATTCTGTCTGCAACTCTATATCGTCAGTGTTTTCTTTTTCATTTCATTGGGATATAAAAAATACAATAAAAAATACCTCTATAATTTTGTTGGAAACGAATCACTTCTCGGCCTTATTGTGACCACGAACAATGCAACTGTACTCGCCATGTCTGATTGTGCCTCTCGATCGCTTTATTTTTCAGCTCGGGAATATCAGTCTGCCCGGACAAAAGCCGCGTGTCCAAGTATCCGCGCCAATTAAATTTTCGGTGCCCAAAATGATTGCTCTTGCTCCCTTTGCCGCTTTTTCAACCCCACCTCTTTTATTTTCAAGTGCCGACATGAACGAATTGCACCCTCGTTGAAATTCTGCAGAGCGACGAAAAGAGCTGATTATCTGCGTTCGTATCGAAACTGGAGTTATTGTAGAAATAATCTAATTTCAGTTTTTTTTATGACTTGATTGATAATCCATAGTTTGTAATTCAGATATAATGAAAATTGTTAATCGCAAATTGAAAATTCTTTATTTTTGGAGTATGAAAGAACAAAGTTTGAAATTACGTGAATTTTCGAATTGTTGTATTGTTTTGTAAATCATGAAGTTTATATTGAATGTTTAATGAAGTTTTGTTCCATGACTGTTATTTTTTTAAAAACGAAGATTACTGGTTACTTTTTTATTGAAAGTCTTAAGTAATTTTCCCAAATTTTAGATCCAAATTCAGGAGCTTTTGAATGATTTAATAAAAATCCCAACTTTTTGAATCCATGCACTCTGAAAAAAATTTGTGTTAATTTTACTGTAACAATACGAAAGTCACTACCCATTACCTTGTGGTGAAATTTTACTATAATTTTACTATGATTAGTTCAAATTTTCCAGTCTATTTATACTAACACTCCATATTTTCATGAAATTTACTATTCAAGTATGTGAAATATGACAGAATAGTGAATTCGCAGTACCATGGTATAGGAAATTTCCGTATTTTTTTTTACAGTGTACTTCACCTCAAATTTAATTTTTCCTTTTCCAACCATACAAACTTCATATCTTATAACTTAAGGGGTTGTATACCTTTTTATGCGGAAAAATACAGGATGGTTTGGAGTAACTTTTAAATTATGTAGCAATAATGCTATGTCACAAAAAATATAGTTTTTAATAGTGTATTGTTCACATGAAAATACAAGTATTTGTTCATGAAAAATATCAACAATTGGGGGAGTTATGGCCCTTTCCTCGAAAAAATTTTTTTTTTAAGAGGCTTGCGGTGACCACGATACAAGTCGAACAAGTCGAGTTGAATCAGAAAATCAAAAAAACGTCATTAGTCTAGGAATATATCCAGTGCTTCAACAATCGGTTTTTTATGGAAAATTTTTTATTTTGCAGATAGGAATTTTTCAATAAAATTTTCAGAGCTAAAAAAATCGAAATCTTGGGGAATACGCTCTTGCATACAGAAAAAACGTAATTCTTATTTTTTTCAAAGGTTCAAGAACTGGATACATTCTTAGACTAATCCAATTTTTTGGATTTTCTAATTTACTTTGACCTGTTCGACTTGCATCGTGGTCACCGCAAGCCTCTTCAAAAAAAACAGTTCTTCCGGGGAAAGGGCCATAACTCCGCCAATTGTTAATTTTTTTTATTGAACAAATACTTGTTTTTTCAAGCGAACAATACACTATTTAAAAACAATAGCATTGCTGTCATAATAATATTGCTACATACTTTAAAAGATACTCCAAACAATCCTCAATTTATCCGTCCAAAAAGGTATATAACCCCTTAAATCACGAAGTTGATTTCAAACGTTTCATGAAGTTTTGTTTAATGACTGTTATTTAATCAAAGACAAAGACTCTTGTTTACTTTTCTATTAGAAGTCTAATGCAATACTCCCAAACCCTAACTTCGAATTCGTAAGTTTTTTACTGTATCAACAAAGATCATGAACTTTTGAAACCATACTTCACGTCGAATATAATAATTTTACTCTTACAAACTTCATCCCTTATATCCTAAACAATAGTACATCACCAAAACATCAACTGTTTCTGCAAAACCTAACGCATCAACTAAAAATCTAAAAAATTCAGACTACACAAAATTCAAAATACCCTTTGAACCCCAAAAACTGGACCCTGAAAAAATTTGCTCTTCCCTCATCGTCTCGGCCACACAGCTGGAGTCGACAAGTCAGCGGCGCCTTTTGTCTCGTGGCTCCCGCGAGATTTTCGAAAGGACTATACCAAAACGATTGCGGGGAATCGAATCCCCCTTCCCCCTCCCCCTCCTCCCGGCTCCTCCAAGGGGGATGAAATTGAGGGGTCGCGGGGGGTCGGCGAAATTTCAGCGACCACCGAGCGAGAAAGTTACCCCTCTACCACCACCACCCCCTCCTCCTCGCCCCCTCTACCGTTCCCCTTCGCCCCCTCCCTCTCTTCTTCCCCCTTACCCCTTTACGCCCTTCCCCACCCCCTCGAGAGCGAAAGGGAACGAGGGAGACGGAACAAGATAAACGTCAGGGGCGGGGGGAAGGGGCGGGGGTTTAAGGGGGTGAGGGGGCAAGAGGGGAGGGTAGGGGCGGAAGGGGGGGGGTGAGTTTCGGGTCCGGGAAACTGGATGCTGTATTGATCCGAGAGGCTAAAGTAAGCCGGAGCGTTGCCCTGGCAACCCCGCGCGTCCCCCACGCTCCGGGGGTAGTTTCACCCCCCTCGCCCCTCACTCTAACCACCCCCGCTTCCAGCCCCCCCCCCCCCACCCCCCCTTGTCATTGCGTTTCGCCTCGCGTTTGCTTTTTTACGTGTACTTACGGGTATAATAAGGTACACAGGGATGAATTTCCACCCCCCTCTGCCCCTGTGGACCCCCCCCCATCCCCCTCCCGCCCCGAGGGAGGAGGGGGGAGGTCGGGGTTGACTTTACCGGCGGAGGGTGTGTGTATTTGCAACGAGAAAAGTTTGCTAAGTTGAGATTTTGTTGTCTTTAGGATTAATTTTTGTTTTATTTTGGAATTGAAAAAAAAACTTTTTGTTTGGTATTTGTAGAATTTGGGAAATGAATTTTGAGGTGAAAGTGGAGAAAGTGTATGAAGGTTGGAGTTGTTTTGAGCTGTGGGGTTGGACTTGAAGAAGTGTAGGACTTTTTGAATTTTAAGGAAATGGTTTTTTTGAGAAAGTTACTTTGGGAAGTGTTGATTGATCTGAGGGTATCTAGTTCTCTTTGGGTAGTTGTTGAAGTTTGATATGCTATAGGAAATTTGTGAAAAGTGCTTTCAGCGTGATGAATTTTGAAGTTCAGGTTTCAAAGTTGTCTTAGATGAGGTTTCGGAAGGTTGTTATTGTTACTGAAGTTTCTTGAAATGATTAAGAATGCTTGAATTTTCTTGAATCCTAGAAAATCGTCTTTTGAAGTGTTTTTAGTTGTTGAAATATATGTATGAGATTCATGAAATTTCAAATTGATCCCTCGGAGCCAAGAATCGTTTTTTATAAATGAAGAAACCCGATTTTTCACTCTGACAATTCTATATTTTGGCCTGCAATCCTGCCTGAATTTAGAGAGGAGAATGTGAAGATTGTTTAGGATATCTTGAAGAAAAATAATTACCCGGAGCAGTTTATTGATAAATATATAAAAAGCAGAGTTCAATATTTAAATGTTAATAAAAATACAGAGAATAGGGAGATTGAAAATGAAAAGATGAAAGTGATAGCTTTACCTTTTTTTGAAAATCTGGATATGAGAATGAGGAAAGTTTTTCAAAAATACAATTTCAGAGTAGTTAATAGAGTTGATAACAAACTCAATAAGCAAATTATAAAAAGAGGAAAGGACAAATTAGATAATTATGAAAAACAGGGTGTTGTTTATTAAGTTGATTGTAAAGACTGTAGTTCTACGTATATCGGCCAGACAAAAAGGAAATTAAAAACGAAAATTAAAAAACATAAGAATAATATTAGATTAATGCTGACTAGCCACATAGTTATAACTAATCATAGAATTGAGAAAGAGCATGAGTTGATTGGGAAAATGCTAAAATATTGGACAAAGAACATAATCACTTTAAGAGGGGTGTGTCTGAAATGATGTTCATTAAAAAGACTTATGATACTCTAAATAGGCAAAAGGAAACCAAAAACGTGAATATGATGGGTTTTTGAAAATATTTTGAGTCTTCATCGATTGAAAAAAGATTACGTGTTACTTTCAGTGTGTTTGGGTGAAAACGGTATTCTCAGTTATATTATAATAGTCAGTCGTTGATAGTACGCGAAGCTGCAGCGTCACAACTTGAAGAATACTTTGTTGCACAATTTAAAATACTGACAGAAAATGACAAATTGTATAATGTTTATCGTGCTTCTTATTATGAGCAGACGAAATGATTTTGCTATGTTCTTGGGAAATCATTTATAAGAAAAAAGAAAGATTGTACAATTGTGACAAATTCGATTTCATTAAGAAGTTTGTAAGTAGTCTAGGCAACACAACATTTCCTTGAAAATATGTTTTCTTCCAAAAGTTTTATCCTCACAACTAGTAATAGAAACCAAAAGAATGTAGCACTCTCACAATACAAAATAACACCACTCTATGTAGCTCCTAACAACTTTTGAATTCTAGGTCCTGGTTACATAATATTCCAACCTTGAAAAAAACAACCAAAATGTCATTTTTTGTTTGTTACGTATGTTCGGGTCAACAGCTCAGTACGATAGAAGTTGCGACTTTGCAATTTGTTAGAGTGCGATCAATGTTCCATGATACGCGCCGAGAAATAACGGGACATAATTTATGACTTATCTTGTGGCGAGTGCCAAACGTAGACGCGGTAAATCATCTATTAAAGGCATTTTTTTAGCAGAATGATGATGAATTATTGAGATCGGCGGTGTTGAGAAAATAATGAAGTGGCTTCATCGATTTGGGATGAAAAAAGATATCGACAAGTACGTAATGATTGACTTTATTTGAGCAATTTTTACTACAAAAGTCGAGCAAAGTTCAAAATTAGTGACGTGTTCGCAATATTATTTTATTGTCATTTATTATATGTACATTGTTCGAAAACAAAAGCAGTTTTCCACTGATGCATATTGCCAAGTACGAATTGAAATGTAAACATACTTGGAGAAAATTTAATCTATACGAGTTGTTTTTCGGTTTCTCAGGGTGCAGCTTCCAATCAATTCCTGTCGATTCCATCCTCGATATTTACAATTCATCCGTTAATTGATTTCCACTGTGTAAGTGCTCTCATGTAACAAAGTGAGCAAAGTACTTTGATCACATCATCGATACACACAGGCACGAGTACCAGAGAAGGGACGCTGTCCCTTTGCCCATCATGTACATGCCTTTATTAATTACACTAATTGCGTTCATTTACAACGCTATTTCCTGAAATCACTACAGAGATATTTGGTTTCACAGTATTTGATTATTGTTTCAAAGTTCATTTTTCTTCAATTTTATCAAAACTATATCAGTTTAAATCGATTGTAGAAATTTTGACGTTCTTTGAATATAGTCAAAATTTTCTAGATTTTCTTAATTGCATCGATTGTACGTTAAGTTTTGGATCTGAACTTGGCTCCAGCTTTTCTCTTTGGTTGACTTTCTTTTTCGTTTTCTAAAATATTATTTTTCTGGATAAATATCATTCCTGTTTCTACTTCAAATTAAAGAATTTCTGAGAATGCTTAACTCATTTTTGTTCATATTTTTCTTTCTTTATTATTTCTTCGTGCATCAGTCACAGCAATGAGAATGTAACCACTTTTATTGTGTTGCTTACGAGGTAAAATTAATACAAGTAACGCGTTACTCTGAAACGTTACATTTTTTACTGTGACGAAAATGTACCGCGTTACATTAATTAACCAGTAACGATAAAGGGTATGAGTCACTTTTTTCGGTAACGAGTAATGAAAATCCCGTCATTTTACGTTACTTTTATTTGTCCCATTCAGTTTTTAGCACAAAATGGGACTTTTTAAAAAATGTTGTGAAACTGAGATCTTGGTAATTTTTAACTTACTCATTTTGAGATATAAAATTCTATAATTATAATTTTTAATGAAACTATGTGGAATAATCGTAATTTGTGCAAAACTCTTGACGAAGAATAGGCTTTTTTATTTTTTAATAAAAACTTTCACGTATTAAAGCGTTGAATTTTAGAAATTCCCATGAAAAGATATAAAAAATACTTAAAATCTATTGATCGCAAAATCTATAGCAGGATTTGTAAGATTTAGAGATCCTGCAAGAAAATTTTTCTTGAATAATAAGGAATACAAAAAACAAAAAAATTGAATATATAAATAAAATAGAATACGAAAAATACTAGATCAAGTTACTTGATTTTTAAAAAATTCATGTAATTTAAGGAATCAAAAAACTTCGATTTCTTGAGCTTTGAATTCTAAAAAATGTATGTTAACAGAAGTCTATAAAAAGATAAGAAAATTTTTTTATTTTATAACTTTGTGAAAAATACAAAAAATATTGAGGGTCTTCTAAATATATAAAGAGACGGTTTTCTGCAAAATCGATCGAAATATACTCAAGAAATTTCGAACCTCTAATGCTATTTCATTCTGAAAATTTAAAGATATATCTTTAAAAAAACTAAAAATTCCACAACATTCTTCAAATACTGAAAAAATGCAGAAAGAAAGTACGTTCGGAAAAATACGTGCAAATATATAAAACATTGAAAATCTTTAAAATTCTAGAAATTCATACAGAAATATATAAAAATAATGAACGATCCTTGATATCATAGAAAAACTAAAGAAATACAAAAAGTACTTGAATAAGTAAAAATCTATAAAGACACTGTTTTGTGTAAAATCCTGTAAAACACGTTATGTTTCATTATATTCAAATTCTATATTTCGGAATTCTTGAAATGTCTGAAAAATACGAATGGTTTCAAAAATACTGAACAATTCTTCAAATCGTAGAAAAATTAAAAATATTTTAAAAAAATCAAATGAAATGAAAATCTTCTCAGAAATTTTTCGCTGAAAAATCATCTCCAATACCAATAATTCAATAAACTCTTAATTCTAGAGCATGAAATTATCGAAATCTATATTTCAATGTACAGAAAAATAGTAGGAATTTATAAAAATTCTAGAAAATCCTGCAACATTTTATACACCCTGAAAAGTACAAAAGATTTTAAAATTATGAAAATCTGGGTAGATATTTAAATTCTTTCAAAAATCTATTAAATTCTCAAATGTTTTTTTCTGGCTAACATTGAATCAAATGTCATATTCAGAAATTTCGTCAACTTGAAAAAAATGTACTAATTTGAACAAGCTGATTAATTTTTCTCTCAGGGTGAAAAAGTTCAGATAAACATTTTTCATTATATCTGAAATAAACAATTTCTATAGAACAAAATCACAAGTACGTTGAAATTGTATTTTTACCTTAGTTTTTCAACGTCTTGTTATTTACATTCTATTTATTCCAAAAAGTAACGGTACGTTACTTTGTTTAAGTGATAACGATAACGAGTTACTATTTATTTTTAAGTAACGATAACGAAACGAATTACTTTTTTCACCTTTGTAACGGTGACGTAACGCGTTACATTTGTTCAAGTAACCTTCCAAACCCTGAAATTAATTAAAAAAATACATTTAAGAGGGGGATAATCAAACAGTATCTTCGTAGACCCGTGGAAATCAAAGTTGGCGTGCCAGGATCGATACGAGCCGAAAACGCTCTTCATTTTCGAAGCCGTTCCCAAGTGACAGATGGACAGAGTTGCGTCGCGGCGAGGGTGAGCTTTTGATTTCGTCGCTACATTATGCTGATGACCGTCATGTATAACGCTCGTTGGGACGTACGCGCCGTCTGTTTGTTCGTCATCGGCATTCGAGGCCCCCAATTTATGCTTTTTTTGACCTCATCCGATTATTTCCGGCCCATTTTTGCCCTGGATCCACGTCTCCTCAGTATCCTATTAATTATTGGAAGTTACCGGATATTATTTTTTGACAAAAGAGTTTTGTATTGTTCTAAACTTAGAGCTCACAAACAAATTTATGGTCTTTTTTGAATTTAGGAAGATTATACCGTAATTCAATCAGAATTTATGCTTTCACAATTTTTAATGTTCCATGAAGCAATATTTCTTTATTCAAGATATGTGGAAATTGAACAATTTTGAAATTAGAAAATGAATAAATAATAATTACTTCTTTTAACGTGTATCATTACCAGGGCTATTCAAAATATTTTTTATAATGGATGTTAAATATTTTTCTACATATTTCGACCTCTTTTTGAATAAAACACAAATTTTGAATTTTTTTTATATATTTCGACCGAACGGGGCAAGAAAATAATTATTTATAAACAAAGAGTGCGTTTTATCGTTGCACTGTCAAGAATATAATTGATTTTGAAAAACTGGTTTCAAGTTTTTTACATGAACGTGAACAAAAATTCTAGAATGTATGTGAAATTCGTGTAACAATTCTTATGATTTTCAATAACACGTTCATTTAAAAAATCTCTAGGGCAGATTAATAAAATCGATATACAGATTTTTAAGTGTTTGAAAATTAAAATTGAATGTGTTTTAATTATTCTTTGTGTCAACAAAATCAGAACTCAAAATTTTACCAGTTTTTGTAATTCAAACTTTTCAAAATCATTATACAACCTCTCACAAAATTACTAAATTTCTTATATAGTTATTAGTTTTAATAAAATCCTTATGCAGCAGATTGTGCTTTATGGAATCATTTTATAAAATCTCTTCAAATTGGTACATCTTCATAAAGCCTGACAAAGTTTTATGAATGTCATTATAAAAAGTTGTTACATTTTACATGAGACTTTATATAGGTACATCAAAGATTCAATGTGTGTTTACTCTTGCGATTAATAAGACTAACGATTATTTTTAAAGTTTTAATAAGGCTGTGAATTTTTTATAAAGATTTTATGACGTTTTTAAGTAGCTTTCATAAAATCACTTTATGAGATGTCTATAAAGATTTTTTAAAAAACCCTACGAAAAGGATTTTTTTAAATCTTGTATAGAATCTGGATTACTAGGGAAGTGAAGCATGTTTTTTTTTTATAGTTTGCTATTTAAATAAAAAAAGGATACTGCAAAAATCAAAGAAGTTATTCAAGCGAGTTTGTGAGATAATTCCAAAAGTTTTTTAGGAAAATGTCAAGGTCTTATTTTGTTTAATGATAATGATTCCTGATGATTTGATAGTCTCTTAAAATATTTTTTAATTTACTACGATGACTTCGTTTATTAAACATACATTGAAATTTCTGAAATCTACTGTATATATACAATGGAAATATAATTTTCCACCAATTTTGCTTTTTTTTTCAAAGTAATAATCAATATTTCAGATTGTTGAACAAAATATTTTTAAAAACTCTCACCATGACCTTGGAATCTTCAATTTATTTACTGAACATCAACACCTTGCTAATTTGTTTAATTAAGAGACCTGTATCTTGAAATTTGATATAATTCATTCTCCTGGATTTCATGATGATGTTTTTGAATATGATTAGCATTAAGTCAGGGAAAAAATCTCTAAAATTTTACGAAACTATTGTTTGTTTTTTTTTTCATTGATGAATTGCCAGAAATTTTTGGTTTCATCGACTTTTCACTGATTTTCATTATCTTCGAAATTTCATGATCTGTATGCAAGATATGTTCTATTTTTAAAAGCTACTATGATTTCTTAAAAATTATTCAAAAATTCAGTAAGGTTTATCCTCTGGAGATGATCGATAGTTTTACGAATTTCATTGAAGATATGAAATTTAAAAAAAAAAAACTGACAAATTTTAAGAGTAAAAAAAATTCTGATGGTTGGGTCAGATAATAATTTTAAAGTCGTAAATTGAGAATACAAAGTAAATAAAAAGGGAATGTTCAGTTTAAGCAACCAAATCATTAGGTAAAATATGTATAAATCACAGATTCGATTCT
This sequence comes from Platygaster robiniae, assembly GCA_028476575.1. Lineage (NCBI taxonomy): Eukaryota > Metazoa > Arthropoda > Insecta > Hymenoptera > Platygastridae > Platygaster > Platygaster robiniae. The sequence goes on from CM052022.1 coordinate 4,493,590, forward strand.
GACAACCATAATTCAAAAAATACTCAAATATAATATTCTTTATGAAAAATTGACATCGGTTATTATGAAAATTTCAGGTTGTCATTTTAACAAAAACTTCAGTTATCCTATGGAAAACCTTTATTTCCAAATGAATGGTTGCTAAAACCAAAAATTTATTATTATGCAAAAGGTTATAACTTGGAACATTAATGATCCTGAAATCTTAAGATCCTTACAATAATCAAAAAATATTTTAATACCTGATACAGCAATTATAAAAAAGTGTATAGTTTTTGATTCAAGCTCTCTTATAATAGTATGTGAGGAAACATAATATTCAAGTAGTTGAATTCACCCTTGAAAAATAAAAAAAAATATTTAAAGAAGTTTTTTATGATCAGAAAAAGTGACCGATAACACTTATTAACAAATTTTTCAATGATTGCGACTACTTCAAGAAAAAAAAGTTATTTAGACTAATTTTTCAATAATATTTCAATATTATTTTATAATTATTTCAGTAATATGTGAATGTTTGATATAAGCTTCTTTAGAAAAATAAATGACAGTTATTTTTGCACTCAATAATTCAATAGAAACATTAAAAAACTTTTTTCACGAGGTAAACTTTTTATGTAAACTAGTGTAATCGGTTGTCGATTAAAAGCCGAGCATTATATTTCATCCCCAATTTCTGTCCTCCAGCCGATAACATTATCATAGGGGTTGTAGAACCCTTGATTTTCAACCCCCTGAAGAGAGCGCCAGCAACTGGTCCAGCACAGATTCCAGGAAATAACGCACCCTGGAGGATCATTCCAAAAACCGGTGGTGACAAACGCGCAGGACGATTGCGTCCTTTTTCCAAAATTTTCACAAATTTAAGTCATATTCCTACTATAATTTTGATCCCAAACGCGATACAAATATTCAAATACGAATTGCAGTGTTTTGTGCTGTGATATTTGAAAAAATAGAGTTTTTTTGTAACCGGCGAATCAAAGTTCGTGCATTGTTACAAGGGGTGCGTAAATTAAAGATGGCCGTGTTTAAAAGCCTTTGATTCGGGTTCTGAGGAGCAAATAATATGTGCCTGATGATTATTTTGGCTTGAGAATGAAAAGTTTATTATGGTTTCGATGGGAATAGTTAGTGAATTTTCTCAATGATTAGTTAATGTTTTTTGGGTTGGGGGGAAGAGCGGATTGTTGAAATGAAACGAAGGAAAGTGGACCGAGTTTTCTGAGGTGAAGGTGAGTTGAGAAAAAAAATGTATATTTTTTTCATAGCTTGAGTTTTCTTGAATTTTTAAACATTTTTTTTGGTATGAAAGATGGAGGAATTTCAGTTTTTGTCTTGTTTTATACTGTACTTTTATTTGACATTACATTTTTTATTCTGAAATGAATAATTTTTTTGTTTTCAACAGAAATATTATCTTTGAATTTCGGTATAGAAGTGTTAAGCAACTTGTTTTATTCATGAAATGAAAAAAAAGTAGGAAGATATTATTTTCGTCGTCCAGTTTCAAGGAAAAATATATTATCTTGATTTCGACATCGATGGTGAAAAATTTGTTGGATAAAAAACAATAAATCAACAATGTCAAGAAAATTTTTAACATATCAAGTTTGTAGAATTAAGTATTTCGGAGTTTTCTGATAGGTTTGGTGTTTGATATAACAAGCCTAATTTTTCGAAACTTCATTATTTAATTCAAAATTCTCAATATCTTATTTTTAAGTAGAAAAAAATCAATATGATGTTTCAATTTTGATAACTAGAGACAGTATGGGATTTTTCCAACTTTTAAAAAACAAAATAATTTTATGACAATTTTTTCAGCAGATTGAGAAATGTGAACGTCTTCATTGCCAAAAAAAAAAAAAAATTTGCATCCTTTGAAGTTCAGCAATTAAAGGCCTATAGAAAAATAATAAAAGAATCTTGAATATTTCTTTCCTCAATTTTATTCATGACTTATTAAGATAAACGATGCATGAAAAACTAACTATGAAAGTTGCAAAAATTATTTATTTATAAAGTGATTTTAATGCCTGAGATGATATATTTTCATGCATTTAGCAACCAATTTATCTTTTTATTCTTCTAAACATTTCCAAATAAACTTAACGTAATCATCATGTAATTCTTTCAATTAACATAAAAATGTCGTATAATTTATGTTAATACTTCATGAAAACTTTGACCAAATGTTTGATTTGATAAACTGTACTATTGTATGCCATAATCAACATTTACTTTTTGCATTGCCTCCATGTTAATTACAAAAGTTAAGTTTACGTAACGAGAATCAAAATAAAATTGATTGACAGAAATGTATGAGAGTTTGATATTTTCAGAAAAGAAAAAAAGAACAGATTTCTGTAGAAACTAGAGATATTCAGATAAAATGAGGTCCTATGATGGAGAAAGTAGTTCTTGCGAAGAGGACGAAAGGAGAGAAAGTTTGCCTGTACCCAATTTGCAACAAAGTGTTTGGCAACGTTCAGCTTCTCATCCAAATTATGGTTGGGAGCATCGAGGACCAGTAAGTTTACCTGACAAATTTTTACTGGATTCGTGCATCATACTCTCACAATTAGTTCTTACTCAGATCTGTTCAATAATTATTACAAAAACTCGAATTTTTTCCATAAAAATTTTGTTTTTCATAAGAACTTGTCACATTTTTCAAAAGTTGTCAATCAGGTAATAAATTATAAACCTGAAACGATGTAAGAATAATTGATTTTCAAATTTTTGACGTTAATGGAATTATAAAACAGTTAATCTAAATTTCATTCCACAATCTGTAATTTATTATTGAAAATATTATCTTAAAATAGTAAATCCATAATCTGAAGTTATATGTATGAGATTCCCAAAAATATTTCCCAAAGTTCACTGTAAAATTTTACATTCGCAGAATTTTTCCAATTTTCTAATTTTCCAGAGTTTGTTTACGAATAAATTTCAGACTGATCAGTGAAACGTAAATTTGTAATATTATCAAGAGATAATTTCAATTTAGAAACTATAAGAAATAAGTCATTTACTTTTGATAAATGGTATAAGTTCTGTCTTTGAAATTTCTTAAATGAATATTATTTTGCAGCATCAATTGTCATCCACATCATCTACCCTGCCCCCTGAAACAATGGGGTACCAGAATCCAGGAACATCGCATTTGCCAGTTCCTCCTGGACCTACAAATTATAACGCTCCGGAACATGTAACGAGCACTCCTGGGAGAAGAACACCTTTAGGTGCCGTTGGCCTCGGAGGATTTTATTTTCAGCAGCAGCCACAGCCACATGCTTCGAGTTCCTTGTCTGATGAAAACAGACCCGATCACGAGAGGTCGTGCTTTTTTATTTCCATTCTTCAAAAAGATACAAGCCAAAGACACGAAATCGTTCACGTAATTTAAATTAATTTTGTACCTAATGTTGAATTTATGAGCTTGTTTTTTGTGTTTCATGTGATCAATCACATTTCTAGAATACTTGATTTAAAATTGTTTATTTTTGTCATACGTTGAGCATGAAAAATTTGTTTGAATTATAAGTACATGAATTCATACTTGGCGTTTAATAAAATTCATTTCCTTTTTCTGAATATCATTTTATAGAAATACTTTCAATCTGTTGATTATCATAAGTATCAGAAATTTCTGATTAAGAAAGACATACTTTAAACTCAAAAATGATATCTTTAATAGTATTTCTTTTTAGCAGGTCCAGCACTTCAAGACTCAATTGTCCTTCAAAGTCAAAAACTACTCGTCAAGGAAAAAGTGTGAGATTAAACATCAATGCCAGAGAACGAAGAAGAATGCATGATTTAAATGATGCTTTGGACGAGCTCAGATCAGTTATACCATATGCTCACAGTCCATCAGTGAGAAAGCTCTCAAAAATTGCCACGCTTTTGTTAGCAAAAAACTTCATTTTAATGCAAGGTACGAAAAACGTGATATATCTACATGTATTTCAGAGTTATTTCTTTCAAAATTCCAAGAAAAGTTTTATATTTCATTGTTTATAATTTGATTTTTGCTAAAAAAATTATACAAAACCTTGCTTTTTTAGTCAAATTTTTAGAAAATCTATTGAAAATCGACGAATTTCAGTTTTATACACATATAAAATGATTATTCATGACAGGCCCGTACACAGAACCTGTTTTTTTTTTGGAGGGGCTGGGGGGGGGGGGGGTTTCAACTTTTATGTCGTACTTGTAGAATAACATGAAATTGAAGTTGATTTGATTTGACAAAACATGGTCCATTCATAGGGATGTAGATAAAAAATGTAGAATAAAAATTAAATTATTTAATTATATAATCAATAAATAATCAAATGTATAAGGCAATATCAAAACATCATTTGTTTTCAACAACACCTACTTTATATATTGAATCTTTGTTATGTTTTTAACAAATTTAACACAAGCAACTCAATAATTACAAATACACGATTTCGAAAAATACGTTTATTATATATTTTTTACATTTAGATTTATAACGAATCCATTATCAATAAAAAAAAACACTATATAATTTCACTATATGTATACATATTTTTTGATTTGAAGGGTTTTACACCTTTTTTGAGGACGGTTTGGATTATCTTTTAATGTTTACAGCGCATAATTTTATTACATGGAAGTTATATTATTGTGATAGAATATTGTCAACTTTAATATACAAACATTATTCGATGAAAAAAATATTAACATATGGTGGAGTTATGGCACTTTCCCAACTTTTTTTTAAGTGGCTTGCAGTGACTGCAATGCAAATACAAGAAGTCAACTGGAATTACAATATCTAAAAACTTTACATTTTTAAGTGTAACGATGACGTAACGCGTTACAATTATTAACAAGTATAACAGGAACGAGTTCCTTTTTTTTTTAATAACGAGTAATAAAAATCGTGTTATTCATTTCAGATCTTTCTCATCAAATTTTCAGCACGATTTGTAACTTTTTAAGATATTTTTTGAAACTTCGATATAAGTAAATTTTCAACTTCCTTATTTTGAGATAAAAATTGTGTAATATAATAATTTCAGATAAAACAGAGTGATGAGTAATTTATGTACAAATATGGACCAAGGGTAAGATGCTTTTTCACTTTTTATTAGAAATTTTTACAATTCTAGCAATCACTTTTAGAAATCTGCATACAGATACATGAAAATACTGAAAACCTTAGTTCTTGAAATCTATACTAGAATCCCTAAAATCTATAGGGTATGCTAGAAAGCCTTAGGTAATTTTATGAATACTGAAAAAAAAATGAAATACGAAAAATACTAAACATTATTTACTTTTTTTTGAAAAGTTATTAGATTCTTCGCAAATTTCTATAAGTCCAGAATTCGAGAAACTCCGATTTCTCGAGCATTGAATTCTACTAATATATGTATGTAGAAAACCATAAAAATACTAGAAAAATGTTCAAATTTCAAAAATCTGTTAAATATCAAAAAAATATTAAGGACATAATAAATCTATAAAGAAACTGTTTTCTGCAAAATCGATCAAAATACTGCAAAAATTTCAAACTTACAATTCTAGGAAATCTAATTCTTGAAATTCAAAGAGATATCTTTGTGAAAACCTTAAAATTTTCCAAGATTCTATAAATACTAGGAAATACAAAAAGAAAATACATGTATAAGAAAAATGCCAGTATATCTATGGAATATTAAAAATCTATACAACTTGAAAACTAGAGTATCGAATTCCAGAAGTTTATACAAAAATATACAAGAAAACTGAGCAATCCTTCGAATCGTAGAAAAACTGATAAAATACAAAGGATACTGAAAGAAATATGGATCTATTGAGCCGCTTGTTTTCTGAAAAATTCTTTTGGAACATGAAAAATTGATTGAACTTTACATTTTAGAGCTCAAATTCTCGAAATCCATGTATAAAAATTTTTATCAAAACGCTCAAAGTATATAAAAATACTCAAAAACCCTGCAACATTTCATGCATCTTAAAAAATACGAATAGTTTCAGAAATACTGAAGAATCCTTCAAATCGTAGAAAAACTGAAAAAATACGAAAAATACTAGAAGGAATAAATATCTATTGAGACACTGTTTTCTGAAAAATCCTTTAAACACGTAAAATTTAACCAACTCTAAATTTTACAGTCCCAAATTCTCGGAATCTATAACAATTTAAATGAAAAAGCTAGAAATATATAAAAATACTAGAAAATCCAGTAACATTTTATCGATCTGGAAAAGTACAAATAGTTTCAGAAGCATTGAACAATCCTTCAAATCATTGAAGATATATACGAAAAAGAAATACAAATCTATCCAGAAGCTCTAAAAAATATCATGCAATGCAAGATATCAAAATTTATAACTCAGGTTCTTTCTTGTCACTGAGTATAAAATTTATTACTTCTCCTCATATTCGATAGCCCAGTCAAATATTTATTTTTTTTTCTCTACACGCTGTCGACGCGTTTCAAATCCTTTTTAGGATCCCTTTTCACGACCTACATAATAATATAAATAACATCTCTGAATTTCACAATATTCCAATCAACAAATAAAACTTTCAGGAATCAAAATTCATATCAAAACCTAAAAACCAATAATAAAAGCATTTCATGAAAATCATTTGAAAGATCTCGTTCTAACCCCCACCACCACCACTCCGTCCGCATGGGCCTAATTCATGAATAAAAATGAAGTCAACTTCATGATTGCACTATTACGTACCTCTGGCATAGAAAACTCGTTTCTCGTCCAGTTCAAAATCTCTAAACTCGTTTTCCAGCCCTCGGCACGTCAAATATCGTACGTAACTAGGACAGAAATTTTTTATGTACTCGTGTGATTGTAAACCTCGGCTTCACCTCGGTCTACAAACTTCACACTCGTAAATAAAAAATTTATCTCCTAGGTACGTAATATACTATTTTCTATCAGCTGCGATTCAGAAATGATCGTTCTATGATGCGGTATCAGTTTAAAAAAAATGTTCCTTTTTTCGATGGGCAGCAGATACTGCAACGATTGTTACGATGATTGTCATGACATTGCAATGTACGATGTGATTCAATTCCAAACGCGATGAAATTGCAGCAAACGCCTTGGAGGAATTGAAAAGAGTGATCGCAGTTCTGCAATCTCCGCACGCGCACACGGCCACTTTGCCACCCACGCCCGTGTCTTACGATCTTTTGCACGGTTTCCCTGGGAAGTTGTTCCAGGGCGTGCCGGAAATGCAAGGAATCATTCCCAATAACTCGCAATCCGCCGCAACTGGAGGCCCGCCAACAGACGGAAGTGCCGCCAGTGGAGAATCTACCTAAATTATTTTTTCATTTTCTCTACTTATAACCAGAGCTATTTGAAAGATTTATATTCAAAGTATAAAATATTCATTCAATATTTCGATGAAAACAAGCTAAATATGTTGAGATGAATATTCTCGATATAACTGCATGTTATTGAAACATTTTGAATGTATGTTTGAGGAACAAAGTCATCTCAGTAATTAACAAGATATTGCAGAAGAATAATAAATTGTTAGGAATGATTGTTATCAAACACAACAAAATTACTTCATTATTTAGTCGAAAACTGTTTAGATTTTTCTTACAAACTGGCTTAAATAATTTCTTCCATTGTTGCAGTATCGCTTTGAAAATTAACTAAGAAAATATCAGAATGATGCTTCAATTCACTAGCATTTCTAATTTTTAAATGAATTTGGAAAAAACAACTGTATAGTGTTTTTTGGAATAAGTTTTTAGACATTTCATGAAGTCATTTATTAAAAATTATTTGAAAACTTTATAAAATCTTTACAAAGAACTATCAGCCTTATAGAAACTTTATAAAAATTATCAGTCTTAACCGTATGGTTACACTGTCAGAAAATTTTTTAGTAAATAAAGAGTGCTCATGTCATCTCTTGAATTTTCGATAAAAGTTATAAACATAACTTTATAGTTTGAATAAAATATATATAAGACATCAAAATCATATTAAATTTGAATGACTTTTCAATAAAAATGTATAATACAACTTTTTTATACATTTAAGTGGTTTTTATTATGATACAATCAATTATAAATAAATATATTCAACATAAAATCAATAACTTTAATACAATTTTCTTTAAAATTCTTTTCATTGATACTTCCATGAAATCCAGAACACAATTTTTAGAGAAAGTCGAGGAAGGATGTTAAAAATTAAAATCTATTTTGACATTGAATTTTTTCTGTATATAAGGTTCCATGTAAATTTTATCTTTTTTTATTATGACAGTCATAAAACTTGTCGAACCTTTATAAAGATGTAACGTTCAAAAAAGATATTATAAAATGATTTCGTTAGCACAAATTACTATAGAAAGTTTTAATCAAAACTTAGAAATTATATAAAAAACATATCAATTTTATGGGGAGTATCATAATAGTTTCAAAAAGTTTGAACTACAAAAAAGTAATTGTTGAAATCCCATTCACTCGACACAAAGATTATTCAAAGCATCCAATACATCAAATTCACATGCAGTTTGAAATTTGTTTATCAATTTTAATGAACAGTCCTAAAGATTTTTTTATATAAGTGAATCATTGAAAGTGATACTAAGTGTTAGTACTTAAATTTCATACACATTCTGGGATTTTCATGCAAAAGTTTGAATAATGCCATTTATATACTTTCTGCTGAATTTACGTAAGAGCAAATGATTGGGTATAAACGTGGTAATTCATAAAACTTTCATGGGAAAAACTTCAAAGTAGTTTTCCAAATTTCATGACATTCTGAACAGTTCAACGAAAAATAAAACTCTTTGTCCATAAATAAATATTTTTATGTCCTATTTGGTCTAAACACGTAAGAAAAAAATCTAAAATCGCCAGCATAAGTATTTTTTTTCATACTGTCGTCGAAAATTGTTGATGAATATTTTACATTTGAAAAAATATTTTGAATAGTCCTGCTCATAACTTTTTCATTTCGAAAAAAAAAAAAAATATAAGTAAATCAACAGTTACTATTCAAGAACCAGAATAAAAGAAAAGAAGACTTATTTACAACGAGAATGAAATCGAATGAATGTGGAGAGAGTTCCAGAGAAAATTTAAAAATTCGTGACTATCGAAAGATTGAGTCTATAATCATATATGAATGTGATGAATGATTTTGATGACATTATTTTAATTTATTTCAAAGTAAAGAAAATTAAAAATTAGCTGTGGAAGGAGTTAAAAATGTTTATGTGAATGGATGTTTTCCGTGGTTTTAGGTGTAAATCGATATGGATGAAATTTTAGCGAGCCAGGGGTTCAAATCCTGCAGGGCAAAGATGTTTAACAAAAGATTATAATTGATTTAGAGATTGATTAGGCTGTTTTTAAAGCTTTTTGTGTTCGGAAAAGTCAGCAATTATGAAAATTTGCGAGAAGTGTATGGATATGTGGATTTTTTAGTGAATGGGATCGTGTATGAATTCAGTTTTACTGGAGTTTATGATGGTCAACTGACTTTTTGTAATTGATCTATTTGAAAGTGACTTTAGTTATCGTCAAACTATTCATATAATAATCAATTTCAGATCTTTTTTACTCGTTGTGAAAAACTATTTTAGTTTTTTGCTCTTAGGCAACAAAAAAATTTGTAAAACTTATGATATGCATACTGAACAAAAATTGATGATGTGGTGTTGAAAGTATTAAAGATTCAATAATTTTCGTAATTTTAAAATTTTGAATCATATACTTGAATATTTGCGTATTGTATAGTAGTGGTGGCTGAAAATAATTTGACTGAAAATAGTAAAAGAGGGAAGAGGAAAAAAGCATTGTTATATTTTTAAAATTTTTTCAGCATAATAAATATCGAAAAAACTTGAACAATTTTAAGAAAATACGAGAATTTTAATGGATATCACGAATATTCATAAAATTTAAAAAGTTTTCGAAAATGTGTATCATGTTTGATACTTTTAACTTTTTGAAAAACAATGAACAAGAATCCAATTTAGTGAAACGAAATTTCTAAAGAAATGTGTAAAATCATCAATAGATTGCAGTATGCTTGGAATTTTGAAAATTCTGATGAATCAAGGAATATGGAAATGTTTCAAGATATACTAATTCATTGAATCATGGGAAATCGTGAAAATTCTGTAGAATTACAGAGATCGTGCAGTATCTAAATAATTTTCAAATCAAAAAATGTTTGATGTGTCACAGACGTTCAACATTTTCGCAAATTCCAAAAAAAAAATCATTCAGAAATATAGGAAATTCGATACTATTCGTAAATCGTAAAAAGTCGTGATAATTTTTTCAAACATCTAATAGAAAAGAATAAATGTTCACTGGGGTATTTTTCGGTATTTTACCTATCCAAAATTTTCCATGTGGTTCATACCCCCAACATCATCACATCTTCTGTCACTGCTGTTTCACAATCCGTTAGTAAAATCACATTTTGATTATAACCAAATTTGGATCGATAAAAAATCAATCTATGATCATGTTTTAACAAAACCAAACGTTATGAATCACTTTATATGAATTCCACGTATTGTGTTCCAGAGTGAATAACTATTTTTTAATTATTCCAAAAAACTTCAGTGACTTACAAATAGTTTCGATTTTATATTCGTACAAAGTTGTGAGTGTAATCAAACGATGAAAGTAAGATGAAAAAATAGAAGATGTGTCTTCGCTCACTCGAAGGAAAGTTACAATTTCCGCCCACACGATAGTCAATATAGTATGTGATACGTATACTAAAACGAAAATAATATTTATATATAAAATATTTCGATCAAATCCTCGATTTGAAAATATATGAATTATATACAAATGTAACGAATATTAACGAATAATGAACAATCTAGTCCTTGCATTGAAAGTACGTTTGATCTATGTGAGACAGTTTTTTCTTACGTATAGATTAAGGATTACCTATGTATAAAGTGCCAAAATATTTATTATTATCAAAGTAGGTTAAGATGCAACAAAAGTATTGAACATTATTAAAATTACAAGTAGTGGAAAAAAAACAATATTATGATAAAAGTTAGGAAATGCTTTATAAGAGTGTATTGCAGCAGCAAAGTAGGATCGACGTGTGACAAAAATTTACACAAATTATTTATTATTTATGCACATATTAGTGCAGGAAAAATTTTATTTGTTGTTTCGAACCATTGAGGATACCAGCGTTTTTCTTGTTTTATTTCAACGTTACATGATAAATGATTGGACAATATATGGTGAGATGGTTCGATGTTACTAGTAAGATAAATTCAACATCGATACAATATTTTGCAAAGCGTCGTTTCGTACATGAAATTTATTTCTTTCGGATAATTTACATTGTACCTACATGATTATTTAAAAGAATAATGTGAATTTATGGTGTTTAGAATGTGTACTCGAAAATAAATGATATTATGGCCTGGAATTTTAGTGACATCATCTCCAAATTTTTATCATGCCCATTTTTATGACATCCGCATGTTGCACAAAATTATTTACGAAATGTGTAGATAATATTTTTTATATTCTACGAATTTTTTGGTTTATTGACAATCATTCACTATATCCTAGTTTTACTATGTATTTTAAATTTTTTTGAAAAGTGAAATCCTCATATTGATCTTACGTCACATCTAATATGTGATATGATATGAGATCTCACACAAATTCTGAACGACACATTTTTTGTCTCGTATCTCATATCAGATCACATATTAGAAATTGACAGTCCAGAATTAGTGTCAGATCTTACATAAGATCTCATATCAGATCTGACCAGGGATTTCAGGAGACATTTCAAAATTCCCTTGGCATATTTCTAGAAACTCGGAAAAAATGTTGCAAAATCTTAGAAAGTTTTCGAGTTTTCTCAATTGTCAAAAAACTGGAAAATTTAAGGCGTGGTACACGAACTGCACAAAACTTTCTAAATTCTATGAAAATTAATCTATCTCAAGAATTGTTGATTTTCCATGCTTCTTAGGTTCCAAAGATTTTGGTTGAAAAATTGTATAACATCAATATTGATAATTATCATGATTATTGAAAAGAAATATGCATGATAATGGACACAGTTTAAAAAACTTCAGGATAGAATTTTTTGAAACTCTACTGATTTTTGGGATTTTTTAAGATCATCGACCATCTCCAAAATTTTTAAAATGTATTCAATTTCGAACGATTTCGAAATTTTGAATTTTTAAGAACTTCTGAATTCTTCTTGGCATTTCTAGAATCTCGGAAATATGTGTTATATTTTCCAAAATTTTGAAAGTTATTTTATTTTAAAAATCCTCAAAAATTTGGGGCGTAATACATATGGTACAAAACTTTCTCAATTTTATAAAAACTGATCTTTCTCGATCAAGATTTATTGCAAACTCTTAATGATTCTCAAGTTTCGAAGATTTTGCTGAAAAATTATACATCATCCAAGTTGATAATCAGGATTTGGAAATTTGATTGAAAAATTCTAACGCGTTTGGTAATCAGTACTTTTGACCCTGAGAAAAAAATCAGTCGGTTTGTTCATGTTTTTATATATTTTTCATGTTTAAAACATGTCTGTGTATGACATTTCATTCAGTGGTGGCTGCTGCGAAAAATATGCGATTTAATAGATTTTTGAGAGAATCTTATCCACCTAGATCTGGAGTAGGTATTTTAATATGTTTCTACTATTTGTATAAATATTTCTATATAGATTTCAAGAATTTTCTGCCCGATTAATAAAAGTCCATTTTGTTGATTGTCTCTGAGGGAATTTTGCAGGAAATAGTATTCATATAGATTCCTTTTTTTTTAGTTTTCTGGCTTTTTCTTGATTTTTTCTACAATTTGAAGGATTGTTTAGTATTTCTGAAACTATTCGTTTTTTTTTCAGGATGCATGTAATGTTGCAGGATTTTCTAGTATTTTTTAAATTCATAGCATTTTCATACAAATCGTTAAGTATATTTTAAGGATTTCGAGCTATTCACTTCGAAGTTCATTTAATTTTTCGTGTTCCAAAGTGTTTTTCAGAAAACAGTGTCTCGGTGGGTTTTATTTCTTTTAGTGTTTTTTGTATTCCTTTAGTTTAGTTTTTAAAGAATCGTTGAGTGTTTTTATATTTTTTGCTGTAAAAATATCTCGAGTTCGATGCTCTAGTTTTTAAAGTTCTATAGATTGTTGATATTTTATAGATTTACCTGTATTTTTCTATATGCATTTACTTTTCATATTTTCTTCCATTCATTTAATGTTGTAGACTCTAACTTTTGACCATATTTGCAGGAGGACTAAAACAAATCTGTGGCTTCCCGGTATAACCGAAAAAGTCACTTTTCCCATTGGGCTCATTTTACATGATATTCTGATGAAATTTTAAACCTTATGGCAGAAAAACTTGATTGCTTATGCCAGGAAGCCACAGAAATATGGTCGAAAGCGACAGTAGAAACAATAAAGAAATATAATATATTCAAAGAAGACTGCGGTTTTTCATTGTGGTTCATGACTTCACGATTGTAAGGATGATTGGCTCTTAATCATTGTACCGTAAAGAATTTCTAATTAAAAGTCAAAATGCATATTTTTTTTTTTTAATTATATTGATTTTCACTGGGTTGAAATATTAATTAGAAGAGTTCCTTTTCGATGTTCCCAGTCAAATTTATTCTTTTTAATTACATCGTCGACGTTTCGGCTATTTTTGAGCCCTTATCAAGACCTAATTTATCCACATCAATTAAATTATGATCCCTAAGGCAATGAATAAACATCTCAAAAATTCTTTTCATTCTCTACTTACGTTCGTATGATAAAAAATTTTTTTCAACATCATGTTAATATTCTGTTACAGTTTTAAAACAACTTCACAATGAGTAATTAATATATTACTTTGTTTTATATATAAACAATGTCATATTGTGAGTGTCTTCCATGGTAACTCGTCAATGATTAAAACAATAATAATTCTATACAGCGTAGTCCGATCGTTATATACATAATGTTATCTTTATCTATTCGTCATTTTGATTCCAAGTAAGTTTACATTTCTTTAGGCTTGAGAAACACGAAATAATAACTTTTGATATCTTTAGTTTTTTTCTTTTTTCTTTATATGTGAACAATAATCCACTAAACAATTGTAAGAATCTGTCCAGCGTTCCAAGTCTTTCTGTCTGTTCATTACTTTATCTTTAAATTTCTTAATGAAAACCATTTCAGTAAAAAGACGTTCATAATATGAGGATTCTTTATTCATATCTATCCCATTTCATTTCATGATCAAACTGCAATTTGTGTTCACTAATGACTGTCGGTTCAACATTAATTTTATTTATGTTATCTTTATGTTCTTTGATTCTCTTTTCTATGTGCCTTAGAGTTTGACCAATATATATTTTTTCACAGTCATTACATTCAATCCTATATACTACGTTTGACTGTTTCGTTTTTTCAGTTAAATCTTTACCTAATCTAACAAAGGTGTCTGTTTTATCTTTGTGAATTTTATTAATGACTTTGATTCCATATCTCTTAAATTTTTTGCTTGCTCTCTCTGAAAAATTTTTTATGTATGGTAAAGGTAAATAATGTTCCTCTTTTGTATCTCTTTTTATCGATCCATTGAATTCAATCAGTTCTCTATTTCTTAACATCTCTATTCTATTTGACACTATTTTCTCAACTAGTTCCTTTGGGTAATAGTTATCCTTTAATATATCATAAACTTTATTAGTGCTTTCTTTTTGAAATTCTTCACCTGATAATTTGAAGGCCCTATCAATTAGGCCAATAATAGTACTAATTTTTTGTGACATTGGGTGTGCTGAAAAGTAATTTAAACTTCTCCCAGATGCGGTCTGTTTTTGAAACCATTTTGTCGTTAGTGTAAAATCAGATTTCTTAATTACAGTCATATCTAGGAAATTCAATCCGCCTTCAGTCCCCATTTCTACTGTGAATTATAATCTTTTATGATATGAATTAAAAACTGATAGCATTTCAATGATCTTATCTGAAGGAATGACCATGAAAATATCATCTACGAACTTATTTAGTGGATTATTGTTGACATATAAAGAAAAAAGAAAAAAACTAAAGATATCAAAAGTTATTATTTCGTGTTTCTCAAGCCTAAAAAAATGTAAACTTACTTGGAATCAAAATGACGAATAGATAAAGATAACATTATGTATATAACGATCGGACTACGCTGTATAGAATTATTATTGTTTTAATCATTGACGAGTTACCATGGAAGACACTCACAATATGACATTGTTTATATATAAAACAAAGTAATATATTAATTACTCATTGTGAAGTTGTTTTAAAACTGTAACAGAATATTAACATGATGTTGAAAAAAATTTTTTATCATACGAACGTAAGTAGAGAATGAAAAGAATTTTTGAGATGTTTATTCATTGCCTTAGGGATCATAATTTAATTGATGTGGATAAATTAGGTCTTGATAAGGGCTCAAAAATAGCCGAAACGTCGACGATGTAATTAAAAAGAATAAATTTGACTGGGAACATCGAAAAGGAACTCATCTAATTAAAATGCATATTTTCACAGAAATCACTAATATTCCTTTCTGTTACATTAGAAATTTAAAATACAGAATAACAAGACAGAATAACCTGAAATGACAAGATTTTGGTCACTCTTTACTAAATAAAAGTAACTTGTTTCCGTTATAGTTTGTGCGGAAAAACTGAGGATGGTTTAGAGTAACTTCTAAGGTACGTAGCAATAATGATATATTACAAAAGTTATAGTTCTCCAGAAGTGTATTGTTTGCTTGAAAAAACAAGTACTCGTTTATAAAAAAAAATATCAACAATTGGCGGAGTTATGGCCCTTTCCCAGAAACAACTTTTTTTTAAGAGGCTTGCGGTGAAGCACGATGCAAGTTGAACAAGTCAAGTTAAATCAGTAAATCCAAAAACTTTCATTAGTCTAAGAGTTTATCTACTTCCTGAAAGATTACTTTTTTATAGAAAAGTTTTTATTTTGTAGATTTGAATTTTTGAATAAAATTTTCAGAGCTCAAAAAATCGAAATCTCGGGGAAAACGTTCTTGCATACAGAAAAAACGTAGTCATAATTTTTCCAATCGTTCAAGAACTAGATACATTCTTAGACTAATGCAGTTTTCAAGATTTTCTGATTTAACTTGACCTGTTCGACTCGCATCGTGGCCACCGCAAGCCGCTTCAAAAAAAAAGTTGTTTCGGGGAAAGGGCCATAACTCCGCCAATTGTTGATATTTTTTTATGAACAAATACTTGTTCTTTCAAGTGGACAATACACTATTAAAAAACAACAACTTTGATGTTATACAATTATTGCTACATACTGTAACAGATACTCCAAACCATCCTCAATCCGTCTGCACAAAAAGGTACAGTAATGCTCACCGTACCGCTGGCTATCGTAGTGCAAGGTTTTGGCCGCTTCCCCTCCAGCGGTGCCCTCACTCTCTCGCTTGAGGGGAGCGCGACCAGTGCCGAAACGCCCGAAACCCGACGCTCCCAATAACGGGAATCATCCGAATGATCTTCCGATTCCCGAGGAATAATTTTTACCTACTTGTTTTACGTTACAAAAAATTATGTACAATGATGTCCATTTAAACATATTTATAATTGAAATCATGTTTAGTACACATGAACGTATTCAATGTTGATTTTACTTATATCTTACAGATACGTAGTATTTAGTATTAATATTCACTTTTAAAGAATGTGAATGACTATTGCATTCAAAAAATGTATGCTTGTTTTTCACCCTTACATGCAATCCTTTCGTGATTTATTGATTTATTTTTCAAGTTTTCTTGAAATCTTTTCATTTAACATTTACTCTCGATGGCATGCAGTGCTAATCAGTTGTTGAAAATTGTTCAGAATTTTAATATTAACGGTGCATGATATCGATTAGCTATAAACAATAATCATGACTTTGAATTTTGAAAATTCAAACTTATAACAAAACTGAAGTACATATATGGACAGTTTATAAAGGACGAAACGTAATACGCATTTTGAATTGTTGGACTTTCGATACATGACATTTTACGTCATATATATACTAAATAATACTTTTATACATAAGTAAATATAATTTTTTTTGTCAAGATGAAAATATAAAATCGCTTTGAACATAGAGAAAAACACTTTTGTGCGAATGAAATCAATTGAATAAGGGATTTATAAAAATTTTATAAAAACCCAATTTACTAGGCGCGTTAATTTTATTATTCGATTCGTCAGGAATCCCACGTTTTTTTCCGATGACTTGATTCTTATTCTATTAAAAAAATTACTGTTATATTTCAACTCAATCCACTTCTCCCTCCTACTTCCTGTTATATTAATAACCATATAGATATTAGAAAAGTTTATATAATAGTACGAGTGAATAATATTTGTAATAATGATAATACGAAAAGTAAAGAATTTTATTATATAAAAAGTATATCAAGGACAATAATGCGATAAGTAACTTATAGTACACTGATATATATTTTCTCTTTTATAAAATAATAGATTAATGAAAGAAATATATTTTTCATTAGAATTAGAAGTTACGATAAATGCCTTCAACACAGTTCAAAGAGACCGTTATCAACAAATTCTTTTTCATATTTTCTCTGAAAAGGTTTGTTGTTCTTAAAATGTGCATGAAAAAAAATAATAATAATGATTTTTATAATTCATTTATGACCTAATGAAGGAAAAGAATAATTTTAACATTTTGAAGAAAAAATATCGTGATTTAATTTTCTTCGATTGTTTACTATATTCCTTGTGAATCTTGTAATAGTTAAAAGTGACTGCAGTATGCGTAATTATAAAATAAATATAATTATTTACAAAATATTTCACAAGCACAAGAATACAACTAGAAATATTCAAACGTTATAGCTGTATACAGGGAACCAAGCATATGCGCATATACATGAATACGCTCCTGCTTTGAGGCGTGACTCGCCCGCAAATTGTTGTCCATCGTAGTGCAAGGTGGAGACCGCATGTCTTGCACTACACAGTAAAAAAAAGTTGTTGAAAAACACTACGCTGGGCGTCAGTAACCAAAAGGCCTACGCTGAGTGAGGGGAAATTACTAGGAGCGGTAGTGAAATTCCCACCACCCGAAAATTCACTAGCGCTGACGACTTTTTCAGCGCGCTAGTAAATTTCAAGGCGCTCGTAAATTTCATCTCTGGGATTATGAATTCACGGTGTGGCTGGCGATTTCGTTCAGTACAATAGTGAAAATCAGCTAGCCAGTAAAATGCAGCTGAAATTCATTAAAAAGCATGAAATAAAAAATCATTACAAAATGAATTGTTATGGATATTTTGCATATATGCATAAATATGTAAACACGCTAGCGATAATGCAAGGAATGTAAGCGTGTTTTTTAACCTCAAATATCTCGTGCATGCACAAGAAATATTCGGATCGCAACTAATCTTTAAAAGTGAAAATCGAAATTCACTTGACTTGATAATGATTTTCCTTATTTTTAAGAGAAGCGATTAATCTCAGTTAAAATTGATAAAAAAAATGTATATTGTGTTCTTTATTAATGCGAACCGCTCTATAACACAACGTATGAATGTTAACGAATGGGAATGATAATACAAATCATATGATGACAAGTGTGATTGAATAGGATAAGAAATTACGAAATCATCTCATATAATCACAAGCACTCAGAATTTTACGAACCACATTACGAAATCTACCATCTGCTATTAAATTCACTAGCGACAGTAAAAAAGCGCGTGGTGATAATATTTCTACGCCGAGCGTAGGTTTATTCATAGAAGCTAGTCATTTATTCAGCGGATGTCGTTTTTCGTTCCACACTGGCGGGAAATCACTAGCGACCGAAGTTTCACAAGAGTGGTTCGTGATATTACTACGCCGAGCGTAGTAAAAAAATCACTAGCGGCCCTGTCAGGCAGGGGACAATACTCACGCAATAGACAATAGTCATAAAATAGTCAGATAGATGCCAGGAATGTATTCTGACATCTATCTGACTATTTTATGACTATTGTCTATTGCGTGAGTATTGTCCTCTGCCTGACAGGGGGCTAGCTTTTTTCATCTGCATTTTTTACTGTGTACGGTGAGCATTACTGTATATAACCCCTCAATTCCAAACCCTGCCTTTTTCTAACCTCCAAGGACCTTTTTCAAAAAACCTCTCTACTTTTTTGCAGTCAACATTCGCCACCTAGTGGAGACCTTTTGCAATCTTTAACCTCGTTATTGAACCTCACTGCCATCTTACATGCGAAGGTGTAATCCGTGCAAATTCTGCAATCGCTATATTCGCTATTGTGTTTGCGCTGGCAAATAATAATTGCCATTTCACCGTTGTATTGCGCAGTGTTTCACAGTTAAACAGTGTTGCGCAGTGTTGCGTTGCGGACTGAAGTAAACGGTTTTGTTTTTTCATTCGGTCGGTTTTGGTGACACTTCCAAACACTTCCAAAACAGCAGTCAATTTCGTAATTCGAATTCTCGAGTAGTGAACGCCCCGAAACGAACTTTTTACTTCGCTTTTCGATTTTTCGACCGCACAATCCACTGCCATTTCTCGCATCTAACACCCACAACGGAACATGTGACGAGTTTCAATAGTGTTGGTGAGTGAGTTCATTGTTCAATTTTAAACCGGTCGCTTCTTTTTTTCCGTTGTTTGAATTCTTTTCAGGTACTTTTTTTGTGTCCCTTTTATGCCCTTGGAGATTTCTAGGAAGAAGTATGTAGAATTATGGTTTTGTTGTCGAGTAGAGGTCGGGAAAATAGGGGGGGGGGGGGGAATTTTTTTTCTTGTAGTGATGTTCGTTTATTTAATTATTTATTTGAGCTTGATTTTTTATTAGTTGATTTGAATTTATGTATTAATTATCGAAATAAATTGAGGTATATTTATTTGTAGGATTGAATTCTAATTTATTGATTTATCTAAGTAAATATAAATTTATTTATTTATCCAAATGAATTTGAATTGGACTTCGTTTAGTTATCGTAGAGTTTCCAGTGAAATTTTTGAATTGCTATTACTATATCTTTAATATATCATATTTTTTTTCTTAATGATAATATTCAATAAATTTATCATAAATAGTAAAATAACTGTATGTAATAATATTATTAAATATATTACATATATGAGATATAGATGCATAAAATACATGAAAAAATTATATTTCAAACAAAAAATAAATGTATAGGTTGTATATAAAACAATAAAATATCCATGGATATTACAAATTAACATAAACTGCTCAAATAATTCTGTTTCAAATAATTAAACCCAAAATTATTTGAAATTTTATTTCCAGCAAAAGAAATTGATAGCAGAATCCATTAATTGGGCTACAATTTGAATTTTATTTGAAAATAAAAAGGAATTTGAAGCCTAGAAATAAAAAAATTCAGCATTATTAAACCTAAATATTTTTTAAGTCATTTAGTATGAATTTTCAAAGTTTAAAATTTGGAAGTCTTAATTTTCGATGAATAAATTTGCACTAAAAAATCCAAAAGTTAATTATAACAAGTTGATTATTTGAAGAGCCAAAATTTTAAATAAAAAAATGATGTTTAATAATAATTCATTGTATTATTACATATATATTGTTTTGAATTGCATTATTTTATATATAATATTGTATATATTGTTTTAATGTATAATCTGTTGTGTATGCTCCTGTTTGTTTAAATCATTTCGAATTGAAAATTGAATAACTTGAAAAATAAACATACGTTTCAATTACTTCAACTCTTTGAAATAAATACAGGCAATCATGGAATGTATGTAGGATTTTCAAAATTTTTAATTTGGAAGTCTTAATTTGCGATGAATAAATTCGCACAATAAAATCCAAAAGTTAATAATTTCTTGGTAATTAGTTAATTGAATATCTAAAATTTTGAGCATAAAAAATAATGTATGATAATGAACATAGGTAATAATTATTTAAACCCTTTTAAATCACTACAGGCAACCATGGAATTTATGTAGATGATGTTCCAAATGCTTAAATTAAAAAATTGTTTATTATAATATATACATTTTATTCCAAATACATTACAAGGAATGAGATGGAAATTTGCATAAACTTTCATTCCATCTACATCTTTAATGTATAAATTATCGAACAATTTGTAAATTCTTGGTATATTTCTGATTATATTACTTTACAATAAATATTTATTGTAAAATGTATCGTTCACTCTGGATATTTGAGCTGAATATTGTCTCGGAGATAATCAAATTTTTTCTTCCTGCCCAAAAATTCTGGAAGGCAGCTGAAAAAGTTTTTCTCTAAAACTCATAGGCATATTCTTTTCTTGCACATTATCTTCAATGTTTGTTATTTTGGATAAATAATGTGGGTTTATTTTAGAGTCTTATTTTGAAGGAAAAGAAAAAAAATTATAAAAAACCCAAGGATAAATTTTTATAAACTTTGAAATAATTCCTCTGTAAGTAGGGACACATTTATATCTCTGCTCTCTATTTTTCTTATCTTCCATTGAGGTCAAAAAATGATAAATTAAGAATAAGATTTTGTATCACAAATATTTCAACTTTTCAAAATAATTGCAGACTCTTGAATTTTTTTAAATAAATTGTTAAAGGTTGTTATTTTAAAGTAGAGTAATTATTCAAAAATCAAAAGTTTGAATATGTTGGAAAACTATAAAATGAAAGACAAAAAAAATTCATACATGATTACTTGTTTTCATGAATAAAAGTGATCAGAAATGCAAAATTCAGTGACATTTTCAAATTTGAATAATTTTTATAACTGTAACACCAAACATGTGATTAACAAACATATTTTGTTGCCAACAAATGTATTTCTAGTAATTTATTTTATTTATGAATGTTATTTTTCCTTGCAAATATAGATTTTGAAAAAAACAGGAGACATTATTATTGCCTGCAAATTTTTATTGCAAGAAAATATTATTGTTTACAGTGAGGTAGGAAGTGAAAAATTCACAATGCACGAGCTGTGAAATTCGGCCACTGATGTGTTTTTTATGTGAAAGTATTGCTGTATAAAATGTCAAAATAAGAAGTATGAGGCACTATAAAAACAGTCTGTAGGCAAAATACTTTTTTAAAATTTTCTCTGAGCATTGAGAATCCTAGATAATTCAAAGTTTTTATGCAAAATCAAAAAAATTTCGGTTCACTCTAAATAATTCATGGAAAATTCATGAAACCTTGTAAATTGCAGAATTGCCTGTATGAAAATAAAAAAATTGGGAAAAAAAAATATTTCTCTAATAAGAATTCTACGTAATTTCTATATTTTTGCATTGCAAGTATTTTAAATATGAAATTTCTATTAGATTTTACTTTTCATTCAATCAATATTACGATGCATACCTGTAAATTGTTGAGTATACTTTTTCCTAATATTGCCAAAACATATTTCACAACAAAAATGCAACAGCGAAATCTTGTTTTATGAATTTTGAATTTGTTGAATAGACGTTAAAATGCACTCTTCAAAAAACGAAAAATTCTTGAGTAGTTATTTTCATTTTTTACGGAAATTTTTGGAACGATTTTCACTATCTCAATTTTCTAAACTTTTTGTAATTTATAAAAAGGCTTCCTCTATTTTTTAAATCTAGGCTTCGTTTGCGTAAGTAACGTATACCAATGAAAAAAAAATAAAAACCACATTGAAAATTTTCTCATGTAAAAAATTTAATTAATGAACTTGTTGAAAATGAGAATGAACGTAAAATGACGAGGATAATTATTACGAAGGAATTTATGAACTTTATCATCTTTTTTATAGCTAATTACCAAGGTGATAAAAAACAGCTCGAAATTTATGTCCTGAAATTTCCCTTGAATATTCTCGAAACCGAGTAAAAGTGGCGTGATAAATTTTCTTCTGAATAATTGATAAAATGCCAGACACTTTAAAGTTGAGTCAAGGGAGAAATGCTCTGCATTTCGTATGATTCATTCAATGAAAAAGTTTGTAGACGCAGCACTTTTAAATTCAGTGGATAAAGAGAAATTTGTAGTATATCCAGTGTGTTATTAAAAGAAAAAACATGGACTTGAAAGAATAATTATGTGCTTGGACAACGGACAGTTTTTTAAACTTTTTGTTCATCGTATTATTTCGAACAAATTGAATATATTCTGTAAATCCAATGATCATGAATAAATTACAATTCAAACGAAAGGTAAAAAAAATTACCTAAAACTGGTGTAAAAATTGTATAAACTTTCTATTCAAATTTTTTATTGAAGTTTCGAGCGATTCACTAAATGAAAAAACGTGAAATTTCAGTAAACACAATAAGTTGCAATTGAAATTTTGTTAAATCAAATATGAAAAAATTATTAAATAATAACACATTTTACTTTTAGAATCTGAAAGCTCTTATTTTGAATCATTATTATCAATAATTTCAAAATGTATTTGATTAATTTCATAGAGCTTTTCTGAAGTTGCTACCTTTTGTTGAATAAAAAAAAAAAAACGTTTTTTCTACACAGAACGACGATAAAATCTTCATTTATAGACCTTATTCTTCAAAAAAAAAGGATGTTAATTGAATTTTCAGAATTGCAAAATAGTTCAAAACATTTATAAATCATTTGATACGTCTTCTTTGTATCTAATAACTCAAGCTGCTGTTAAAATGTGACGCAACTTGATAAACAAATTACCGTCTACGTGGTATTTATTATCTAATTTTACTGAAAAACTATGATTATTTCATTTTACTCTACTGAAAGACTTTATTCATTAAAGTTCTTCCAAATCAAAATTTTTTGACTATTTTTTTTCCTCGAATATATATCAAGAAACATAGCTTTAGTTTCTTCCAAAATATTGTTCATTAAGAAATAATTTTCTTTGAGTTTCTTGGACTCATTTGCTTTTTCAAAATCTCTCTAATATAATAAGCTGTTGTTATTATCGATTTAAATAAAATTTCACTGAGATTCCTTGAGATTGTTTTTTCAAAAAAACTCGTATTTTTATTATGAGAAAATTGAGGTTCTCAGTTTTTTCAATGAAAAAGTGTTTTATGTGTTTTATTAAAAGATCTTACAAGATTGAAAATTAGATTTAGAAGTTCTAGTTGGTACAATTTTATTGTTCTTAGTCGATTCTAAAATAAGGCGACTCAATTTCATGAATTAGTAATTTCATTTCAATTACTATTGGTAACGCAGATGGAGATTCATTTATTTCAACATTCATTAACTTTTGAGAATATTGTTCAGTTATTTTACAACTTTAAACTTGAAAAGTCTTTTGAAATAAATTAGATGTAGGTAATAGAAGCCGATATTCAAATCGAAAAGTTTTAAAACTCAAAAAATTTTGAAATTTTGAAATCAAAATCTACGAATTCTGAGTTTAGTTGTTTATATTTTTTTAAGTCAAATTCATTTACATAAAGAAAGAAAAATCATTTTTGTACTATATGCCATTAGCACAGAATAATCAATTTATTCTTATGAATTAATAATCACATATTTATCAGGTGCATGATTATTTCTAATCAATTATGTAACCATGTGCATAAAAAGAAGAATGATACTTTCAACAAATAATTTCTATTAGTTTTTTTTACAACTTGTTGAAAGCTGAAGAATTAGCTGTAAATAATCAGAAAGTTTATTGAATCATATTCTTAATATTATCTGTAATTTTTTTTCTCCCTCCCATACTCATCCGTATGATAAACATTAAAGTTTGACCACTCCATTTGTAAAAATAATTTTCTGACCTCAATATAATTTGTATTGTCACCTCATTTTTCATTAATTATTACACATTTACATTGACATCAAAAAATTATTTTCTAATGATGTTTTGATAATTTTTTCACGTTCATGAGATTCTCGATGACGGTCGGAAAAAAATGTTGAACGAAAGCTAGAATACTTATATTAGAGGGAAAAATTTTACCACAATAAATAAAGAAACATAATTTTGTCATCATTTTTTTTCGAATAATTTATTATTAGACATTATTATGACTTATAGAATTGCAGAAAGGATATAAATTTTTTATTATGACAGAGCGAAACATAAAGATTCGATTACCAATAATTGTTTTCACTTTTGATAACGGTTTTTCATTATTATAATATAATATCATGAATTTCGATTTCGAGTGTTATCTACTTCTGCAGGTCATTTCTTTTGCACACTTGAGAAATTTTTACGTATTCTAGATAAAAAATACTTGAAATTTATCATGATATAAAAAGCATGTTTTAAAATGCTAATGATTTGTTTTACAAATGATTTTTTCGTATGCTTCATATTAATTTTATTATATGTATAATAATAAGTTAATGAATATTTATATAAATTTACACCTCAAGTTAGGTGAAAAATCGAAGTATCAAAGTATAAAATTTAGTACCTACGGTATTAGTAATTTACGAAACCTCCATTCAAAGAAATCTAATAAGATGTTCAGAAAAAAAGATTCAAGTTTTTATAATGATCTGTCTCTCGTAAATTTATAATGAACTACAACATTTTTTTGAACACTAAAAATCTTGTGAAACTATATTCACAAGTACCTGAAATGTTTTACAAGTTTTTAGAAAAACTGATATTTTGTTTAACTCCACGAGTTGCCTCTCAAAACTTGTCAGAATCAAAAAAAAATATTTTCTTTCAGATAAAAATGAAATTTCTGAAAAATTGGAAAAAGTAGACAAAGGAATTTTATTTCAATGCTATATAGAAAATTTTACTAAGCCAGAAAGTCGTGGAAGATTATTCATGATTTTTCAAAGTAAAAATTCTTAAGACAGTGTTTAGGAAAAATTAAAATTGTTGAGCCCTCTTTGTATGGTCTTGATGTAGTAACGAAGAAATTAATGTTTTTTCAGAAAGATATTTCTGTTTGCTTTTATTGATCCTGAATATTTAAATTTCTTTGTTATTCATCGATCAATAATTTTTGTATGAAAATTGCAAAATTAGCAACTGCTAAACAAAGGTAACGCAGACGCCAAGGAAACAATGGTGAATCGACCCGCCAAAACCGTAGCGTCTTGCGCAGTTGATCGCATCTGCTCAAAACAACGAACGTACTCTCGTCATCGTCAATTTCCCTTCATATTGATCAGGGTAGTTTTACCCCAAAATAATAGTCACATTCGCAAATGGAATTTCTCTGGGGGAGAAGAAATTCGAGCGATTGCTGCATCACGTTTTATGGACAATAATGTGTAGCAAAAATCGTCATGATGCTGGGACACTGTTCCTCTTTTTTGTACAAGTTCAAAACTTCATTCTAACGAATTCTTCCTGAAATTTTATAATTCATGATATACAGGTAAGTATTTATTTCATCAATACATTAAATAAATTACAATAATAAATACTTCTGTTTAAAACATCTTACTATGTTATATTTTTATTATATTTTGGCATAATCTTGGGTCCAACATTTTTTAATCAATCTAATGAATATATTTTGGGGCAAGACTTTGTGCTTGAATTTGAAGTATGATGTGTTAGTTTTCGTCGTGAAAATCTGATTTTCCATGCGCCCTGAAATAGAACGTTACGTGCTCTCCGGCACTATTAATTTGTAGAATGTGATTCATAAAACGAAAAGAAAATGTGCTGGTGCCTACATTCAACATGCGTAACTCTGCTTTGAGATAAAAAATACGAACTTCAGTTATGGAATTTCATACAATTTATCACGTGGATTTTGATTTGATTTACTTTTTATTCTTCAGAAACGTTTCTCTCATTAATTATACATAAATGCTTTTTTTTTTGTAAATACAAGGTCAGCTTTTGAATCATATATTTTTTGATACAGAATATTGATTACCATACTAAAAATTTCTGCAAATTTTATGAAATTTCGACTTTTTATTCAATTTGTGTTTTTTACAGAATTTGAATGATTTATAACATTCAGTAAAACGACTAATTAAATTAGTTTTTACGGAAAAATCAAATATTATCTAAAAACCTGACGAACTCTCCTCTGAATGTTTCAAAAGTGTCAGAATAATTCATCAACTGATTCGTAATTACATGAGAATATCGAACCATTACTTGAAATTTCAATACTTCCACACCTGTTATATATATGGTTTATCAACTTTTTGATCATTTAGAGCGAATTTGTTTTATCTCAAAAGTCATGTAATTATTGTCTTGAATATTATCATTTTTCTTTCCATATTACAGCATTCGATCATACTCAGTCCTCTTCAAAAATCATTTGCAATCAATCATATTGAGTGCGATTTTCTTTTTATTCCATGAAAATTTCTCAAAATCTCACATAACGTTTGAAAACTTCATAAATGTTTACTTCTCAAATCAGTTTTAATTTCGTCACTTTGCGCAGATCTTTAGAATTAAGAAATTATTGACATTTTTGTATTGGAATGAACTGTGAGGAAAGAAAAAGAACGATCTAACTGAAATCAGTTCATTTAGTATGTACACAAACATACGCATTGTACACTTAGTAAGACAACATATTGGTTTGGTTACTCAATAATATATAATGTATCTAAGTCTACTCAATCGATTTGACTACACTCTGCACCAAAACGTACTAAAAGTTGTGCCATAGAGTCTGGAATCTTTACGAATTTTCTCGATTAAAAATTCAACATTTCTTTAGAACATAGAAACAGTAATTACACATTCAGTAATGGCTTCATGATGTCCCATCACACTCATATACATATAACCATACATACTGAGAAGCAGTGAAATCCTGCATAATACACTTCGTAGCATCCTACACATGCTTCAACGCATTTTATGAATAGGTGTCTAATGTTCCATTGCACACTAGGACCCACCATGACCAATTCAAACTCGAGAATGTCATAAAACTTGCTTTAATTTCCCAGTTACAGTGCTGTTCAGCACGTTTTACAACCCTGCAGCCTACCATTAACGATGGCTTACTTGTTGGTGTCTTCATCATCCAAAACATAATGTATTTTTTTATTATTATGTCTATAAAATCGATTTTGAACAAATCGTTTGAAGTCAGCTGAACATTTGACTCTTCATTGCATCTCGAAAGATATTATTTGTAACGAAAGTTGATGTGACATCCCATTGTCACTTTGAAGGCATGATGGAATACATAGCTCGGACTGTCTCACAGTTTTCAGTGAAATGTCATAAAATAATGGCAAAACAATGAAAAAGTTAAAGTATCGATCAATGATGTACCTATAGATGTAAAAAATAAGAAATCGGCCTCAATTTTGCCAGCTCAGGTTTCGTAATAAGGACTTTTCCTTCCTCTTGATGGTGCTGCCACAATTGTTGATGGGTTTAACTTGAATGTTATAAATAGATTTGAAAGAATGTGCCTTCCGAATTGATTATGAGAAGTCTATGGATTTGGCATGTCAAAGATTCGATGCAGAATCAAGATTAATGATGTCTGATAAGATGTACGACTTTCAGTCCTGATGATGACTATGTAGACAAATGAAAACAATCGATCTCAGGGACTTCCATCCAAAAGAAGATAAAACAGTCTAGTAAATTTACTAGTCTGCTATCCATCTTGAACTTTAGTACCTATGATGTCATTATTCACAGTTTCATTTGTCCATAACTACTATGCACCATTTACACCACAAGGCAGTTACATGGGCTTCCCTCCCTCTGTAGAGTGTTAAAAACGTATGTTTTGTGACTTCGTGGTTCATAAAAAACTTTAACCTCCATGATAAAATCATCAAGCCCAACATGTCTTGATCATACACCAACGAACTTTCCCTAACTTCTATACAGAGGTGGAAAGTGCATTTCACGGCGTTGTGGGCAGTAAAAAAATGATAACAGTGACGAATTCGCGAAATGCGATCGAATCAACGTCACTTTTCGAGTCAATCGCCCACGTCCGGAAATAAAAGCAAAAGGGACCTTCCCTTTCGACAGATGCGAGACAATTTATAATGGGGACGACAACGGATAACGCGCGATACTGAAATTGCAAAAGACTGTAAGGAGCGAGTCGAGTTGGTCTAGGATGGATGGATGGTGGAACGAAGATAGCTAACTGTGGTTACCACGGTTACCGGCATTGATTGAACCTGTCTCTCTCTCTCTCTACCTTGCTCT
The DNA here is from genome assembly GCA_028476575.1 of Platygaster robiniae. Classification (NCBI taxonomy): domain Eukaryota; kingdom Metazoa; phylum Arthropoda; class Insecta; order Hymenoptera; family Platygastridae; genus Platygaster; species Platygaster robiniae. Next base: position 4,522,801 of record CM052022.1, read on the forward strand.
CTCTTGCACCCAACTCTACTCACTTCCCATTTCGCCTGTATCCACCTCATCCGGTATTGCAACAACATTCTCGGGCTCCTCGTTTGCATTTTTCTCCATCTTTCTCTGTTTTTTCCTATATTTTCCTCGCTTTTTTGCGACCCAACACACCCCTTATACCCCGACTCCCAGGACTTTCGACAGTACCTTTTTATTTGTCTTGCTTTTTTTTACTCTTCACTATTTTCATCGCTCGTTTTTCGCGACGACTGACGTTTTCACCTTTTTCCTTTTTATGGAATTGTAGCTGCACTTTTAAGCTAATGAGGAGGGGAGGATTACGCAGGATTTCGCGGATATTTACGAGGGTTGCAGATGTTTCATTTGATGTTTACTAAATCGGAGTAAGTGCTCGTGGTGTTTTTTCTTTTTTCAATTTTGAAGATATGTTTGGAATTTTTAGGGTTCAGAGAAAGTTTAAATGAGAATATGTTTTTTATTTGATAATGTTGTTGGTTGTTAAAAAAGGTTCGGTAGAATTTCGATAGAGGTGCAAATGAAATCCGTCTTGAAAATTCTTTGAATAATCTAAAAAATGTTCCTGGAAAAGACTTGTTTTGCCATTTATAGAAGAGTGATTTGTAAATAATAGAATTTTCCAGTAGACAAGTTTTTCCTGAAGAGGACAATATCTAATTAGTTGAACTAAACACTAAGAAAAATGCTTAGTTGGGTCAACTGATATTCAGTTGGATGAACTGCATGACAGCTGTGAATACGTACAACATAACTTCATGACATGTTCAAAGACTGGAGTTAAACCACCTGCACATTTTGTTCAGTTAATCATGATTTACCTTTGTACCAACTGACGGAATATTATCTGTTTATTCAAATGCACTGAGAATGGTATATTGTCATCATGACGAAAATATCCTGTTATGAACAATATTGTAAGCTCATCATCAGAATCTCACTGGATTCCGCCCTCCACAATATCAGATTGCTACCGCAACGATACGTATATTCTTGCGAGTATAGTGTCAGATAAACTATCCCTTATTTTATGTGAACTTTATTGAATTGTCATTCCTTTACCGTACAGTGACTCTAAGTATACATAACCTTCTACGGACAATCGTGTATCGTTCTCTCAAGGGTACGCGATGATCGTTACAGCATTGGAAACATTTCGCTGCTGCTCAATTATATATGCTTCAAGAAACAAAACATGAACTTATTGTAGTAATGCAGTGTATTGTCAAAGAAGATCGTTGCCACAAAAATCTCGACTTTTCAGTGCGGTTGGTGCATTGAACTGTAGCACAGTCTGATATGTATAATATTCTGTTTATTTAACAACATAATATGCTCTACTGAATATATGTAGTTGAAAAGACTTTCAAAATTTTTGTCAGTGTAAGAAGTAACGAAGACAACTATTTTTTTCATTTTTAACGTTTTAAACTTCAGTGAAAGTTTTCACAGTTTGCTGTTACTATGAACAAAAGGTAAATGGTTTAGAAACAGAAGAAGCTAACCTGAACATCTTTCAGAATCACATTTTTTTATTTTGCATTTTCGTAGTATCCAGTACAAAACCTGGAGTTATGAAGAATGATAAAGTGTCTGTTAAGGATTACCTACCTAACACATGGACCATCTTACCTCTTGTCGTAGAAAACTGATTTCTGACGTAGAAAAATAACTCAATCGACCAGAAAAGTCGTGGAAACTTGTTTTTTCCACATGACAACGCTCGGAACTTTCGCCGGAATTTCCCCAATCGAATTGTTCCATCCCCGGTCGTTGTCTCCCAACGTTTCACAGTTGGAATCCCGAATTCGATATAGTTGTGAGCTGAATCAAGTCTGTGACTGTCGATGAATTTATCGCTAGAGCGAAGGGTGAACTACTTTCAAATGAAAAGCAATCATTGTAATTGACTTTACATGCTTCTGAGTGACTCGCAAAATCCATGAAAAAGAGTCAGACTCTTTTATTCCATGTTCCGAAATCTTGATCATGCAAGGATAAGTGTCGATTTCCTTCATTTGAAGAGACCCTTCAATGTCAGAGGTAGAAATTATAACTTTGATTACTAAAATTGAAGAATATGCATAAATTTTTGTTTTTGTGGAAGTCCGACCTTAATCGGTATGAACTTCCCAGGTTGAATATCTTCCGTGGCGGGGCCGACATTGGCGTCCGTTTCGTCACTATCCCTCAACAATGGTCGTTGTGAAATCGCACTCTTTGAGGCTCGGCGAAGCCAGCCAATCTCAGAAGGATGTCGCAATTGTACGCGCGTTTGTTCTACTTGCATCAACCTTACCTAGCTCGGTACTTTCACATCCGATGAAAAAATCACTGAACTACTCCGTATCTGTTAGAGAATTTCATTTCACCGCGTCTTTTTCCACGCGCCATGGACGTTCCTTTTATTTTTGTTTTTTTCTTCCATTTATTCTTATTTTTTCGGAAATGTGGAGAAACTTTCGAGTTTCAAATTGATCCAAGTTTGTGGGATTGATTATTATTTCAGAACAATTTTGTCGAATTTGCGAAGCATTATTTGAGAAAAATTAGAATGTTCAACATTTATTTTTTTTTAGATACCTTGTAGAATGATATTCATAAACCAATTTATTAAATTTGATATGTCGGGCGAAGCAAATTTTTTTTCGTATACATGATCATGAAATGTACAATAAATCGTATTTTTCCCGATCAATATGCATTGCACTTGTATAATGTCAGCGTGGAACTCGCCTAGAAGCGCCGCAGCATTTTCTCATCCCTATGTAAATGTGCATGGGTAATAAGTCGGTCACAGCTGCGGCGGATTCTCGGATTTTATTTACGACTTTTCACCAACTTGGCATATTGACACTGTCTTTTTTTTTGGAAGAAAGTGCAGAAAATAATTTTTTTTTTTAGTTTATTCATAGCCTGTCAAACATCGTGTACACTATCTTTCCAATGTATTTATTTATTTATTTATTTTTTTTCTCAGTTTTCATGTATCCTTTTGACATTCGTAGGATGACTTGTTTTCACGAAAATTCAGGAAAAATACTAAAAGAATTACCAATCTGTATATAGGAAAAAACAATGAATTTATTAACTTTCTCGAAAATCTATAAAATCACTTATAATTCATTAAAAAATAGAACGTCATAAAATTATTCTAATCGTATAAACAAGAAAAATATACGGAAAATACTCAAAGTGTACTAGAAATAAACGAAACACTTGAATTTATGAAGATACAGTTTCCTGAAAAATCTATTAAAATTCTAAAAATGTATAATACCTTCTATTTTATAGTACGATTCTTCACATAAATTTGTGAAAACAATAAAAATCAGACTCAGGTTGCAAACGTTACAATAAAACGAAAAAAAATATATGTACATTTTTGATTTCCCATCACAAGGAGAGTTGTGCTTAATAATTAGTTGAGGACTGTAAAGTTTGTTGTAATAACTGAAAAGTGTCTGTGAAAATTTTTTTCAACTCCAATGATCTTATCATTTTCTTTTTTGTGTTCAGTTTCAAAAGTTTGAAACTTGAGGTTCATTTTTAAAACAGATTTGAAAATTCATACATCGTTCATAAAAAAACCTTCACGTACTTACTCAATTGTAGCCTAGTTATGCTAAACTAATTTTTAAAATTATTGATATGTCGTTTTGAACAGCCTTGATTACTCGATTACATTAAATTAATTAAATCTTCGATGTAATAGTAAGAAGATAGAATTCAAAATCATTTTAGACAGTTCAGCATTTTTATTCAATAAAAATTGATTATTGCTTAGTTTTTGTAATATTTGCTTTTCAATTGAAAATACACACTTTTCTATCTTCTTGAAATCATTGTCAGATTAGAGAGAGCTTCGGTGATCTAGATGGAAAAATTTATGAATAACTAATTCTTAGTTCTTATGAAGTTTATTTTTATAATAAATGATAGTATTCAACTAATACAATTTTTTGATATGAATTATCAATAATCAATTATGATACATGATTTATTGATAATAATGAATCTTAGTAAAACACCAGAACTCAAATTTAAAGCATAGCTTCGAAATTTGGAACATGATAGTAAAATGAATGTGAATAAATTGATAATTTAAATAATTTTTTACACCTCTTCTAAGTATTCGTAATTTGAGAAATTTTTTTAATTGGAAAATAAGAAAGTATTTTCTGGTTAATCAAATTTTTTGTTAATAATGAATAAATGATCATTCTGTCGTCGACAGTAATGAGAAGTGTATTGTTTTTTATTTGATGGATTTTTTTTGATATCATGTGCTTTAAGGTAAACCTCCTACTTATTATTAAGTTATTAGTCGACGAGTTGATGTTAAATAATTTGAATTCAAATTAAGCTTCAAATTAAGCTCTAATGGGGGCTTAATTTGAAGCCTAGAGCTTGAAACAATCGATGGATGTAATTATTTGAAATATACTTCTTGAATTGATTACTCCTTGTTGATGGATTCTTGAATGGAAATGGAAAATAGAAATCGGAGAATTTTGGATTTCGAATAAATAAATTTACTTGTGCTTATTCTGTAGCTAAATTATTCACTTCATTTTTTATTCTCATAGATGCGCCTCATTTCCTCATTGAAATTTCTTTGTCGAAAAATGAATATAATCATACTTCGAAACACCTTCTATCAGTTCAAAGCTTCTCGTTTTCAGGATAAAAATTTAGGGTACTAATTGAACACGTTATAATTTGATTAATCCTTAGTTAATAATAATCCATCACAATTCCTGAGTTCATCATTCCCTTAACAAAATCATGAAAGTAAAAGGGGGTGTGATAAAATAATTCGAATGCCAACCATGTATCTCATGATTCTGCCTTAGGAATCAGCCTGTAAAATTATAACTTTCTGGAAACTCTTTGTAGTAAAATGAATGAAGTTGGAAAGGAGCTTTTGAAGTTACGTAAAACAGCTCGATGTGGAAAAGTAATAAGGCACAAACGAGACAAGTTGAAAGACCGCTCTTTCTTCCTGTTTTCCGCGTGTCGTTGGTTCGCGAGGTCTTTGGCACCCTTTTATTCTCGTCCGACGTTGAACTATATTTTGAATATATCAGGGGATGATCCGTTGGATGAATCTTTTCCTCCCTTTATCTGAAGAATTTTCGAAATTGCCGATTTTTTTTAATGAAAGGAGTTCATTCTGATATCAGAAAATTCAAGTCGCGTAACATCTATATCTAGTTTCTTATTTATTGTGAGAATGAAATTTATTTCACAATGCATATACTGTAAATCAAAAAAGACATTAATTTCTTCATCTTTGAAAGTTAAGGTTAAATAGAACAGTCTGATTATTCCTCTGCAAAAGCAAATATTTTATTTGATATCGATATTGATTCCAAAAAAAATTTTATACCGAGTATGAAAGAATAGTAACTATAATAATAGAATATAACTGAGGTCTTGAAATTGAAATCTTCTCCTTCACATGCGAAAATAATCGTGTATCCCAGTACGTTGGTATGCGTGTGCATATTCTCGGTACGTAGACGGTGCAAGAACGCCTCTACACAATTTGCGTCAATGCACTCGCGCATTCCTTTTATTTGAAGATTAGATCGAAGTTGCGCGATTGAAAAATGACGCGTCGTCGCTAAGTTTATTTCTGGGCGTTTCGTGCCGCCAATGGAATTGCGGATTTCGAAAATTTTACGTATTGTTTCAAATCAAGCAAAATATTTACGGGTATATTGGACGAAGAAGTTGGGTGTTAATAGTAAGAGTCACTGCATTTTTTTAATTTTCGAGGTTGTTTTTGATTAGGAGATGATGAGGAAATGGAGTTATATAAATGATATTACTATGTTTATTCATCCAGATAAAAAAATGCTTAAAATTATCAGTGATAAATGATTTATTTTACATATTTTAGGAAGTGACTTCGTATTACAGTTCAGGAATCAAAAGGATAAATTAAGAAAAATCATCGTCTTGAATCTCAAATTCTACAATGATTTTGAATAACATTTGAAATTAGAATGGCAATGACTCAATCAATATTCCACCAATTCATCCAACTCCCATTTTCCATAACTTTTCCAACCAATGCCGGAGTCGCTTATTTTCCTCGATTTTCCCGCTTTTCCTCATAATCTTTAGACATTCTGTTGGACGCAAAGGAGACGAGGGAAAATAAGGAGGGTGGTCGTGGGAGGTGTTGTATATATTGGGCGCTTGTAAATGGGAGTGCAGGGAGTTGTTCCACCACCAGCCCAAATCGATTCCACCGCAGTGTAGTACTATAGCAGCCCACGTGCATCCGTACAGTGAATTCCATGCTTTGACTGGACTACACCGACACAGAACCCAAAGACCTCCCCGACACATAAACACGAATCCCGGGCAAATCTTTTCCGGAGCTTATTAAATATGTAAAAGCTAAGGTGATTTTCCTCCTTTTTTTGGTACCAAGTGAATCGATGGCGGGAAAAGCGGTTTTGAATCAATGATTAGGTTTCGCAAAGTTCTATGATGACCAGGCCCGTGCACGGAAACCTGTATTTTTTGGGGAGAGGGTTCAACTTTTATGTTGTACTTGTAGAATAACATGCAATTGAAATTGATTTTGTTTGACAGTACATGGTACATTCACAGCGATGTAGATAATAAATGTAGATCGAAAAAGTGAATTCATAAATGAATTAATCTATAAATAATCAAATATATAAGGCAATACCAAAACATCATTTGTTTTCAACAACTTCTACTTTATGTATAGAATCTTTGTTATGCTTTCAACAAATTGGACACAAGCAACTCAATAATTACAGGTACACAATTGCGAAAATTATGTTTATTATTTCTTCTTCACATTTAGATGTATAACGAATGCATAAAAAATAAATAAAATAAACACTCTTTATTGCTACGCTATACCCATATTTTATGATTTAAAGGGTTATACACCTTTTTTGAGGACGGTTTGGATCATTTTTCAATGTATATAGCACATAACTTTATTACAAAGAAGTTATATTATTGTGATAAAATATTGTCAACTTTAATATACAAACATTGTTTGATGAAAAAAATATCAACAAATGGAAGGGTCATGGCCCTTTCCCAACTTTTCTTTTTCAAGAGGCTTGCAGTGACTGCAATGCAAATACAGGAAGTCAACAGAAATCATGATATACAAAAACGTAGCATTTTTTAAGTGTAACGATAACGTAACGCGTTACATTAATTAACAAGTAACGATAACAGGAACGAGTTCCTTTTTTTTTAGTAACGAGTAACGAAAATAGTGTTATTCATTTCACATCTGTCTCATCAAGTTTTAAGAAAGATTTGTAACTTTTTAAGAATTTTTTTGAATCTTCGATAAGTAACTTAGAAACTTCCTTATTTTCGGATATAAATTGTTTAATTTTATAACTTTAGATGAAACAGAGTGATATATCAGTAATTTATGTACAAATATTGACAAAAAGTATGATGCTTTTTCACTTTTTATGAGAAATTTTCACAATTTTAGCAATAAATTTTAGAAATCTGCATATAAATACATGAAAATACTGGAAACCATAGTTTCTCAAATCTACAGCAGGATCCCTAAAGTCTATAGATTATGCTAGAAAATCTTACGTAATTTTATGAATACTTGAAAAAAAATGAAATTCGAAAAATACTAGATATTATTTACTGTTTCTTTAAAAGCTATTAGATTCTTCGAAAATTTCTGTAATTCCAGAAATCGAGAAACTTCGATTTCTCGAGCATTGAATTCTAATAGTATATGTGTATAGAGAACATCAAAATACTCGAAAAATGTTCAAATTTAAACAATCTGTTTAAAATTCAAAAAATATTGACAACACTCTAAATCTATAACGAAACTGTTTTTTGCGAAATCGATCAAAATACTGCAAATATTTCAAACTTTCAATTCTAGAAAAGGTTATGCTTCAAATTTAAAGAGATATTTTTGAAAAAACCTTAAAATTTCCAACATTCTATAGATACTAGGAAATACAAGAAGAAAATACATGTATAGAAAAATACAAGTATATCTATGGAATATTGAAAATCTTTACAACTTTCAAAACTAGAGCATCGAATTCCAGAAATTTATTCAGAAATATACAAGAAAACTGAAAAATCTTTCAAGTCGTAGATAAACTGAAGAAAACGATCGATACTGAAAGAAATATGAATCTATTGACACACCTGTTTTATGGTAAATTCTTTTGAACATGAAAAATTTCTTGAACTTCACATTTTAGAGCTCGAAATTCTCGAAATCCATGTATGCAAATTTATATTGAAATGCTTAAAGTATAGAAAAATATTATAAAACCCTAAAACATTTAATGCATCCTAAAAAATACGAATAGTTTCAGAAATACTGAACGATTCTTCAAATCGTAGAAAAACTGAAGAAATTCGAAAAATACTATAAGAAATAAATACCTATTGAGACACTGTTTTCTGAGAAATCCTTTGAACACGTAAAATTCAATAAACTCCAAATTTTACAGTCCGAAATTCTCGGAATCTATAACAATTTAAATGAAAAAGCTGGAAACATATAAAAATACTAGAAAATCCTGTAACATTTCATACATCTTGAAAAATACGAGTAGTTTCAGAAATACTGAACCATCCTTCAAATCGTAGAAGATATATACGAAAAATACCAAAAAGGAATAAAAATCTATTCAGACGCTGTTTTATGAAAAATATCATGGAATGCAAGATATCAAAATTTATATCAAAACGTAAAAACCAATAATAGAAGCACTTCATCAAAATCATCTGAAAGATCTCTTTGGGGGGGGGGGGGGGCAGGTTCTAACCCCTAAACCCCTCCCCGTCCGCACGCACCTGATGATGACAGAAGACTGTCTGAGTTTCATACCTTAGGAATGTAAATGAGAACTTTACACCCTAGGGTTGTAAGTTTCTAATATTTTGATATTCGGAGGTTATGTTTGGGACTAAATCTTCTAACGAATGTATGTTGGGACTTTAAAATGAAGGAAGACAAGTTCTTACTTTTTTTCGTAAGGTAAAGCGTCTTGACTTTGATGACTACTACAATATTGCAAATCCAGAGCTTTTCTAATGAATTTTACGAGCTTCGAAAAGATACAGACACGAGGAGAAACAGGAAAATGTTTCTTTCACCTCATCAAATTCGTTTTCGAGCAACGGGGATTTAATTGGGTACTTCGTTTCGAAAGTTAACAAACACTTGAACGGTGCAGGATTCGCTGAAAATTCGACATAAAGTTTCGTCGAATCGACGGAATATTTTGGGATGTTAGCAAAATCGCGGATTGCCTTTTCTATGATTAAAAGTTTAGCTAATTTGAGAGATACTGTGGCAGCGGATTCGCGATTATTATGTGCAGGTGGAAATATCGGTAGGAGAGAAATTCGCTACAGTCTACGTAACGGTATAGTCCGAAGACAGATTACATATGGGAAACTCTGGACGCTTAGGACGCTACGTAACGGGGAATGCCCTCCGTGGGCCGTGCGAATTTTCGAGATGTTTAGAAAATTATGAAACTAAGAGTAAAGGAGATGATACGAATAAAAAATTTTTGGTAGCGATTTCTAAAATCTTTTGGTGGATTAAGTGAAGTCCCTAAGTGTGGGATCAAGTATTTTATTGTATATGTACTGGTAAAATAAATTAATAGAAAAAATTGTTTGAGGAATCAGGATAGAGAGTGTTTTCAAAAGATTCAAGAAAATTTTCTTACCATTCAGAGAAAGCGAGAGTGCAGTTGAGTTACTAATTCAAATGGTATAATTTATGGCATATGCGGTTTGGCCCTATGGCTGTAGCTTATACTGAGGTCTCCTTGTTAGTTGAATTTCGAGATGTGTATCTGATAAATTACTGATAAACTGTGTCACTTACCCAATCCTCTATCATTACGTTCCCCATTATAAAATTTACATGTTTATCAATATCTCGTAGCACCTCATTAATTTCATGCGATTAAGGTATTAAAGTGTCTTGATTATTCATAAAGTAGTGCACTCAACACCCTATAAACAGATCAGATTTTTGTCGCGCGATGAAAAATAAAAAAAACTGCAAGTATAGGAAAATGGTAATCAAGGGTTGTGAACTTGGAGACATCGAAATATAATATTTGTTGAATTGTTTACTAAAATTTCCTTTATTTTTATTATATATCTTATATTTTATTTTCTTGTATTATATTTCAATTGTTTCTATGTTTACTTGAAATTAATCTAATTCAAAGTCTCTGCGAATTTAATGTTTACGAGTTTGCAAGGTTATTCTCTACTTCTTAACTATTAAATCCCGAATTTGGAAATTTTATGTGATAGTTTGAAGTGGCTTTGATCTATTAGTGAACAAAAAATATCATTCATGACAATAGTAATTCTGAAAATTTTATAAGTCATTAAGATCATTTTGAAAAGAATTTCTCTTATTGCTGGAATTCGATTATTTACATTTAATGTTAAATTGCATTGTTACAATTTTTCATTAGTAATGTTACAATAAAATTAAGTTTGAAAATCCAACTCGATTTCCAGTTTAAAATCCTGTGAATTTGATTTTTCTTTGATATTTCTTTTAGAATAATTTAAAAAGAGTTATCTACCCTAGGGTGGTCGTTAAAATGGGTTAGGTGGAATTTTGATGGTGGCGCTCTCCAGAACGTTTCCAAATAATTAAAAAAAATACCCAAATTTTTTCAGATTTTTAAAACAACGTTAACCCGTGCCGGTAGAGTCGTCTTCTAACCCATTTATATAACATGGGATTTTGTCTTGAACACAGTCTGTAATTTTTCACGGATACACAAATCGCTTTAAAAATCGGTTTGACACGACAATTTATTGTCGATAGAAGCCAAAAAACCAGAAATCATGGAAATTTCGGCTTTTTTCAATGAAACAAAGAATTTCACAAGATTTCAAGAATCTATGTGATGTATATCTCCATGAAATATCATTCTCTACGTTCGGGAGTATGTTTTATCGTTATACAAGGAGAATTGGTCACATTTCTACCGTTTCAAAAATGTACATCACAATTTTGATAACGAAATTCGATAAATAAACACATTTCTGAATAGCTACTTCTTAAAATGAGTTTCTTACTAGATAAATGACACTTATTGGAATGAATTATCTTGTATTCAACAATACTATCAATAGTAATGGTTATAACGATAATAATGATAAAAGTAGTAGTAATAATAATAATAAAAATAATAATAATAATGATAATAATAGAAATAGGAATAATAATCATGCGAACAAGCTAATGCACTAATAGAGAAAGATTTTTATTATAACACAACACGCAATATAGTTAACTTTACGACATCAATACCAAGTTATCAAATTTATAGCCAAGTATTGAATACTAAGAAGATCATGTATTTCAATTCTTCTAGGATCCATCAGTCACTGAACAATATCAACAATTTTACGAATAAGCAGAATTTCCATAAAAGTTAGGAGTTTTCGCAAAAATGGCTAGATATGTTTGACGACTGAGACATTTATCTTATCCATAAATTCTAGAAAGTTGTTTTGTAATTACATATTATTCAAAACTTGTACTTGAGCGCATCAAACATTGCAAACAAAATCACAGAAACATTCGTCAATCTTGAATAATATTCCTTATTTAGGTTATTATTATTTGTATTCATTTTATTCTCATCCATTTTCAGATTATCCTTATAACAATAGTTCACGATCATTTCGAAAAACAAACAAGATATCAGAATAACCAGCTCTTTCCCTTGACTTGTAAATATATTCATTCTTATTAAACAGTTTAGAACTATTTATATTCTTATTCCTTTTCTTATTATTATCATTATATAGTTCATTAGATAGTTCATTCCAATAAATGTCATTTATCTAGTAAGAAACCCATTCTAGGAAGTAGCTTTTCAGAAATTTGTTTATTTATCGAATTTCGTTATTAAAATTGTGATGCACATTTTCCAAACTGTAGCAATGTGCCCAATTCTACTTGTATAATGATAAAAAATACTCACGAACGTATAAAATGATATTTAATGTAGGTATACTCACATAGATTCTTGAAATCTTTTAAAATTCTTTGTTTCATTGATAAAGGCCGAAATTTCCATGATTTTCGGTTTTTTGGTTTCGAACTAACAGACATATGATTGTTTTAGACAGCTGCCAATTTTTTTGCAGTTTGTTATAACAATCGACAATAACTTGCCGTGTCACACCGATTTTCAAAGCGATTTGTGTATCCATGAAAAATTATAGACTGCCTTCAAGACAAAATCCCATGTTATATAAATGGGTTTGAAGACGACTCTACCGGCACGGGTTAACGTTGTTTCAAAAATGTGAAAAAATTTGGGGATTGTTTTTGAATAATTTGGAAACGTTCTGGGGGGCGCCACCATCAAAATTCCACCTAACCCATTTCAACGACCACCCTAGTGAATATATAAGTACCGAAGATTGCGGTAGGCATTATATTGTATTATAAATATAAATCAACTTGCACTTTGATTATAAATGATTTTCAATTATATTTCTATGATATATTTGAAATAAATTGTATTTGATCAGAATGAACTCTCTTCTCTTGTGAACATACAATTTTCGTCACAGCGTCAGAAAAGAAAATTTCGAAGAGAAGCAAGTTCGTTCAACAAAAAATCTATACATCTCTATTGTCTCAAAACGTAGATTTTACATTTAAGGAGCTCCCAGTTGACATTAAATAATCCGAAATGTTTCTGCAATAGTTTCAAATGTTCAAGAAATATTTCTGAAATATTACGTGCTGAATGGGCTGTTCATCAATGAAATGAACCGATTTTCAGAATTTCTCGATACCTCCCTTCCCCTTCAAAATTGACGATATTGTATATTTTAGAATATCCGCTAATCAAACGTGATTGAATAAACTTTTGTACATTGTTCAATGTAATAATATTTGCGTATTTTATTTAAAATAGCAATAAAAATGTATATTTCTTAAATTTAGTGACAATCAGCAAACGCAAGTAATGTGATAAATTTTTTTGACTTGGAGGAAAATAAAATTATCATTCAATATAGTATTTTCAATAGTTGAATTTTTCGAAGTGTTCATCCAATTTAAAAACAGAGAGTCATGAAAGTTTGCCTTCGTTTTTCTCAGGTTCAACTTGGTTGTACTTTCGATCTTGATTTCGAATGCGTAGGTTAAAATACTCGGAAAATCACTCACGGGGATTATCACGTGCTATTTCAGATTTTACAGGTCATAAAGGTTTTGAATCCGATCCAGTAGGTTCAAGTTGGTTATAATTCTGATTCTAATTTCGGAATAAGACATTTATTTTGACGAACCCAGTAACAACTAATCGCGTGAAAACAAAACCTGCCCCATACCCCAACCACTTCCCCTATGCCTTTTTTTCGGCGATGTCGCTTGGAAAGTTTCTTCCTTATGATGACGAACTCAATGTAGGAAGAATATTTCCTGATAATTTGAATAGATAGTTAAAAGGAAGATGACTGAAGAGATTTTCAACTATTTGGCTCCTGGGATCGGTTTGATAATTTGGAATTTTCAACACCAAGTTTACTGAAATAATTGACGCTCGTGTATGATGCAGATTCAATGCACTCCTTTAGAACTTTTATAAACTCTTTCTACGTTATTTAAAAAGGGTCTAGTTTTCATTTTTCACCCATCAGCTCACGATTTTTCATATAAGAATTTGCAAAAATGAAAGATTATTGAAATTTTTGACATTTCCAACTGTTTACCTTTAATTTTGGGGACTACGAGAAATCTCGATCGGAGTTATAATTATTCAATCACGGTCCTCTTTCTATCTCGCGGACTTCGGCGTGTTGGTTTGGACGATGAAAGGGACGCTGACGCAGGCGCGGCTCCCACGTTCGTTGAACCTCCGCAAGCGTCGGCGGCCATCGAAAACGTTCGAACCCGCGCGATGACGCTTTTGCGCTAAAGCGCTAGAGCCGCTTAGAAGAGGTACATACATCTCGGTTTCTCCTCCGCAGTGTTCGCCACACGGCGTGTAGCTCCCCGACGTGGGAAACGAACATTGCCGATTTTTTCGCCCGCAACAATCGCGACTTTCGAATAATTACCAATTAACGATCTCCCCCTTTTTTTCGAGTACTTATCGTTATCTTCATCGTGATAAGCCGGTGTATCGAAAATCGATCGCGATGTTCGATTGCCAAGTTGCAGAGAAAATCAGGATGGAATCGCGTTTCGATAGGACTCTGCTTTGGAGCCGCGACGCTACGTAAATCGCGGCGTTTTGTATTTTTGAAGGTAATTTTGAAAAAATTTTTGGGGGGTTTTAGAATGTTTCCTTTTTTTTTTTAATTGTTGTTCGTTTCTCAAGTTTGGGTATGATGTTTTTTGGTTATTTATGTCATTTTTTTAGTTTTTAGTTTTAGAAGGTTGACTGGTGAGACTTCTTTGTGTTCGTGGGTTCTTGTTTTTTGTGGAGATCAAATTGGAGTGAGTGTGTTTGTGATGAGTTATTTTTATTTAGTAGTGATCAAGTGGTCAGGAAGTTGATGAGTGTCACTAATTATTGATAAATTGTTACACTTTTTTTATCAGTCATCTTGTTAATTTGATGTGCAATGTTTCATCTTACTCCGCCAGTTTTTTTAAACTTTCGAACTGAATATGATCTTCTGACCTAAAATTATTTCATGAAGATTAAAATATTTTGGGACCTATCGAAGTTTCATGTAGTCAGAATTTTGACTGAATCTAAGCTCTAACGATTCATTGGTGAATGTCCTCATTTGTGGAAAAGGCGTTATTTAAAGCTACTTTACTTCTTCGACGTTGATGTTCCCTAAGATTTTTTCAACTGTTAATATTCATCGACGTTGAAATTTAAAAGATCTATTTCGTTGAGTTAGTTTTAGTTAAAACAGTTACTAAATTACTCTATACTGGATTTTTGACGAAAAGAGTTAGGGTTTTCAGAAAAAATAGTCTACATCAACTTTGTTGTTTAATTTGAGCTCATTTTAATCTTCATCTTTAGATCGTAATTATTTGACAGAAAAGTGTATGTCCAAAGTTCATACATTGTTTGCCTTTTGAAAAATTGTGTTTATTGACCACATTTTTGTATTTCAGTCAATTTTTATAACTAATACTTTTGATTCAATTCTAGTAATTTTTCATAAAAAATATAATTTCCCCCGTTTCGCATTTCGTGAATTTTCTATTTCATAAAGTTTGAAATTCTTGCCGTTGAGCCGTTATTTCTTTCAAAAAATTTTAAGTAACAAAGAACTACGATATCTCAGCCATTGAAAAGACAAAGATAGCAATAATATATGACAAAATATTCGTTAAGTGGTATCTATACATTTTAATTGAAAAAAATTCTTTCCTGGCGCTGTAAAAAGTTGGAATCTAATTATTAATTCAGTTTCACAAAGTTCGTAAGATGCGCCCGGAAAACATTTGTTTTTGAATTTTATTCAAAAGAACATCAAATCTCAGGATATATGAAGCATTTTTTGGTAAATTGAATTTTGATTCTGTACTGCTTTGATTTCGAAATTGTCCAATGTTCTGGTGCCGTACTTCAGACTGCGCGCGGTGCCGGCGATATTGATCCAGGGTTACCACAAGACCTGGAAATCTGGAAAAGTCAGGGAATTTTTCCGTTCTGAAAATATTTACCAAAATAAGGAAAATTGTGTGGCAGTTATTATTCATGTAGTTTACTCTCGGAAAAATAAGAAAACATTATTTTAACGATTCGTACATCTGGAGATCAGAAGAATTGTCGGACTCCAATCGTACCTTGTGCGAAAATGTAACAAAAATATCTTCGAAATTTAGCGAATCGTCTAATATTTTGATGAAAGATAGTAAAAATTTTCTATTTTATTTCAAAAATTTCCTCTTAAGTGACTTTTCAAGTTTTTTTTTTTAATTCTTCCAATTTCCGAATTTTTCACGGTTATTTCGTTCTATGTAATCTACTTAGCAAATAAATTTTCCTACTTGCTTAAAAATATTTATTTTTACTCGGGAAATTTTGAAAGCTTTGTTATATTAGAGAAATTCTCGGGGAATTCAGTGTAATTTTGACTACCGCGAACTTTTAGAAATTACAGAAGTAATTTCCGAGTTTGTGTGGCAGACCGTAAATTTTACCAACTTGCAAAATTAGTGTAAAATGTAAATGAACTTCATAGAGTTCGGACAAACCTCTGAAAATTGTGAAATTATGATTCAAACAAGCTTTTAGAGTATACTGGAAAATTGGATTTTGGAAATAAATGTGAATTTTGTGGAAATGAAGTATACGTGAATTATTTTTTTTTTCAAGTCACGTGAGAAGTTTTTCTTTCTGTGATTTGATTTTGTTACGTTGGGAAATATCACAAACACACAAAAATCACAAAAAGGCAAAAAATTATGAGAAATTGCAAAAGTCGTAAAAAGTTACAAAAACAAAAATCAAAAAGTCACAAAATCATGAAATTGTACAAAAAATCACAGAAGGTTAATCAAATAAATATTTTTATATTTATTTGATTCTTCGAAAGCATATTTCGATCGAAAAACTTCAGATTTAACGATTTAAAATTCAAATTATAAACGCTAATAAATCTACGACAAAAAGTAAGAAAAAATTGCAAAAGTGGCAAAAAATTACAAAAATGACAAAGACAAAAAATCATAAAATCATGCAAAAAAATCACCGAAAGTCGCTAAATCAAAAAAGGTTACAAATTAAAAAACTCATAAAAAGTTACGAAACCATGAAATATAGGGTCTTCTAAAGTCAGGCGGATCATCCGAAAATCATCGATTCCTCATGAAATTCTTATAAACTTTATCCTCTGCATTTTTCGAAAATTCGCAAAACTTGAGCAGTTATTAATAATTCAATTTCGTGTACTAACTTTTCGAGAGGCGGAGCTTTTCATAAAAGAGAACCCCCATCCTCTTTCTTAGCTAACTCTCATGGGAATACTGGGATCACTTAGGTGTGTATAATGGAGTCTAGGTTAATGGTTTCTTTTATCTCTCTTTAAAAAAAATTAAAAAACAGTGCATTGTTAAGGTGACAGTTGGACAAAAGAATATCATATCTAAAACAAATGCGAGACAAAAAAAACTTTGATTCCTTGAATTTTTTGTTTAGAACTTTTCTTTCAAAATAAGAGAAATCATGTATCAAGAATTCATAGCACACATCAATTACCCCCCTATTTTCTATCATAGGAAACTGAGAAAGAGAAGGGGCTTCAATCAAAAGCCCAATGGTGAGTGGACGAAACTGAATTATTAATAACTCTTTAAATTGTGCAAATTTTGTAAAATTGTAAAGGAAAAAGTGTCTCAGAATTTCATGAAACATCGATAGTTTTCTGATGATCCGCCGACTTTGGGACACCCTGTATGAGAAATAACAGAAAATATAACCTAATATACACAAGTCGCAAAATGTCACAATGGTAAATCATCACAAAAATCTATGAATCGCAAAATTATACATTGTCATAAATCATGAAAAGTCATAATAAAGTTATTATTATAACCTACATCATGATCACCTCCTAATCCTGATAAACAAATAAACTTACATCAATTTTACTCTTTACTTTGATCGTAAAAAAGTATCATTAGAAACAATTTTTTCAAAATACTTAAAACAGCTTTTTGACCAATATAATCTATTATATTGGTATAGTGCATCTTCGTGGGAATCCATTATTATCTAACCAATCCATATTTTGTCGAAAAATTAGAAATCGTCTCAAAAAAAAAAGAAGATTTTAAACTCCGAGATTCAGATAATTTTTTGGTAATTTTCGTTTTTCAATGGAACAATAATTGACTTTTCCTAACCAAACCACATGTAACAACATATATGTAATAACTACATATATGTGTAACAACGGTTCACCGACATTTCAAATCTCGCGCGCTTCATAGAGGTTAAACATTGTTCGATTCGTTCGAATTTGTTCGAGTTATTTTGGAAGAGCTCGGCTCACGCTGAAAAATAATAATAACATGCTTATGTCATATTTTAACGTTTTATTGTGACAATTCACTTTTTAACATAAAAATTAAATAACAAAAAAATTTTTCGAGTGCGATAATTGTAGTGAGTCTAAAAAAGTGTTGTGAATAACATACATGCGTCGGCGTCAGAAAGTGAGTACATAGGGTTTTTTTTTTTGAGATCAAGCTTTGAATGGAATTGCTGACTACTCCAATGGCTGCATATCAGACCCGGCTGGACTTTTACTTTTTTTTTTTTTTTTCAAATTAGTGAGAGGCCCGGCCAGGTCTCTTACACGAAACTAGAGATATTACTTAAGTATATTTTAGTACATCTACAATTCGAAGATTTTATGATACTTTTATAGGTGTATACCTTTGACCATATTATACATGGTCCGCGCGTTGCTCACCTCGCCTGCTGAGAAAAGTGATGCAGACATCTGCATAAGTTGGCTATGTCTAAACAGATACGGAGCGACTATTTTCGACATTTTTTGCACTACTCTTTCGATTAACATTAAAAAAAAAACATTAATTTACTGTAACTAAAACTTTTTGTTGCATAAAATCAAAGTCCACAGACGAGACGTCAATATTTATCGACGTGAACACACAGCGGCCATATTGAATTTTGGACATAGCAAGTTACTATACAGTTACTTATCAAAATGTCTGCTTCACTTTTCGAGCTTGAACGCGCGGTCCATGTACTATAATATATGGTCGAAGGTTTATACATAGATGTATAGAATTTTATTTTTTAGACGCATTTTCGAAATTTCTAGTTATTGCATAGATTTTTCAGACGAATTATATATATCTACTTGCATTTTTGAAGATTTTTGCTCTTTTAATGATTTCGTTGCATTTTTTGTTCATTGATGGATTTCTCATGGAACGCTATTTTCTTAGATCTGTGATTCCTTAAAAGTTTATGAAGTGGAGAAAAAATTTGATTCGTGATTATTCAAGGACGTTATAAACACTTTATTGCGAAATAATAAATACATTTCGATGGAACATGTTTCGAGGAAGAAAATTAGAATTTTAACTATAAAAAAAATATTCACAATTGTACGATTTATGGCCCCTCCCCCGAAACGCTTTTTTTTCAAAGAGCCTTTAGGTAAACACGATTGGAGGCAAACCATTCAACTTTAATTAAAAATTTTAACGAATCTATTGTACGAAAACGTTTGCTAAAGTTTCTTTGATGAATTCCAATATATTAATATTCCTGTTCCACATGATCGGAAAATTAAATTTATCATCAAGTGCTAATGAGAAATTCACAAATTCTGGTAATTTTATCTTCGTAAAATTATAAATGCTATTCATGTTACCTTGGAACTGAAAAACACTCTTTCTATAAATGAGATAACGGAATTTTCTTTCACATCTACGAAAATGCTTATCAAAAGTTTCACGGTATATCTGAAAAAATGTTCTAAAAAATACGAAGGCAAAATATAATTGCGATTCATCCTAAATGTGAGACCCTCTTCTCTTAAAAAACTTAAATGTAAAAAGGCATCTCAATTTTTCCCAGTTCAAGATACGTCTTTTTCTCAAAGCAACATCATTCAACCATCTCTTCTTCACAACATTACTCTTGAAAGTTAAATTCAAAAATCTCTTACTGTCAATGTGTATCGGCATTACATCAAATTTCCTGCATTTTGTTAAGAAAAACAATCCTTATCTATTGCTTCAGAAGAAACGCTGTTTTAAATCTAAATCTATTTCTTCAATCAATGCCTTCAATAAATATTTTTGAACACTGCTCCGCTGAACAAAGTCAACAAATATCAAATTGATCCCTCGGGGCCAAGAATTGTTTTTTATAAATAAAGAAACCAATTTTTCACTCTGACAATTCTATACTTCGGTCTGCAATCAGGCCCTCATCAGGAAACTGTATAGATATACAAATAAAATTCATTCCAAATCAATGACCACATAACAATATTCTTTTAAACAGGAATGTCGAGAGTACTTACAAACTTTTTAATGAAATCGAATCTATCACTACTGTACAGTCTTTCTTTCTTTTTATAAATGATTTCCCAAGAACATAGCAAAATCATTTCGTCTGCTCATAATAAGAAGCACGATAAACATTATACAATTTGTCATTTTCTGTCAGTATTTTAAATTGTACAACAAAGTATTCTTCAAGTTGTGACGCTGCAGCTTTGCGTATCATCAACGACTGACTATTATAATATAACTGAGAATACCGTTTTCACCCAAACACACTGAAAGTAACACGTAATCTTTTTTCAATTTATTAAGACTCAAAATATTTTCAAAAACCCATCATATTCATGTTCTTCGTTTCCTTTTGCCTGTTTAGAGCGTCATCAGTCTTTTTAATGAACATCATTTCAGACACACCCCTCTTAAAGTAATTATGTTCTTTGTCCAATATTTTAGCGTTTTCCGAATCGAATTCGTGTTTTTTCTCAATTCTATGATTAGTCATAACTGTGTGTTTAGTCGGCATTGATCTAATATTATTATGTTCGTTAATTCTCGTTTTTGATTTCCTTTTTGTCTGACCGATACACGTAGAACTACAGTATTTACAATCAACTTTATAAACAACACCATGTTTTTCATAATAATCTACTTTATTCTTCCCTCTTTTTATGGGAAGGAGCCTCTTTTTATGGCTTTTACACTGCCTAAAGTTAGCTGTTATGTACAGAGAAAATGCGCGCGCATCACACAAAAGTGAGTGAATTTCAAATGACATGTTTGTCATGGCTTGACTGTCAGGGGGCAATGACATAAAAAAGAAAAACACCGATATACTAAGTCTGACATATCAGGAAAAAATACCGATACGTATTGCTCACGATAAAATCATGTGGGGAACCAAAAAAAGTTTTATTCAAACAATTCGCAGGTCCAAAGGGTACGTTTGCGCATCGGAAATAAACAGAGAATTTTCTGTTCTTATCATTGCAGAGAACCGAAAAGTCTAAAATGGACCCAAATACAGTCGTGGTCTCGAACGCTACGGCCCAAGAGGACCCCATTTCCTCTGACCTAGTGCCTTCGTCCTTGGACACCCCTACGATCCCTTCGACGAAAGTTGACACCCCAAACACGCGTTCTCGCAAAAGAGCCGCTAGAGAATCACCCTTATCGATTGAATTAAAATTCGAAGGAACCGAAGTTTCTGAAGAACAGGCCCAACAGATGCGCAATGACATAACTCGACTCTCGCCGGTGAACGTCAGCTTGGCGGAGGAGATTCTGGAAGAAGTTTCTCTGACCTTGGAAGATATGCCGAAGGAAAGTTTTTCCCCAATGAATCCAGCGAAGAAAATAAAGAAGGAAAATGTGGACGAACTCGATTGTCCTTCAGATGCGATGTCAGATCCATCTTTGGTGCGTATCATTGTGAATAAGCTGGGAGAGAATGAGGAGTTAAGGCTGGGAAATGGGGGAGGTTCCACGGTCACGATGGTGAGTCCTATGGTCGAATACAGGTGTTTTGATAAAGAGGAAGTTGTGGGGATTACGTCGAGGAAGTTGGACTTTGAAGTTGTTGACGCTGAAGGGGATGAAGGAGACAGCTCTTCAAGTCAGATGGAGCTTCGGATCAGCGATGGCCAGGTATGATGGGATTTGATGAATTTTTTTTGGATTTCTTGATGTGTCTGGAATTCCAAATGTTTTATATGAGAATAGAAAAATAACTTTATTTACTTTTTCTTAGTTTGACAAACTTCTAGAACTTCAAATTAATTTTTTTTGTATGAATATTGTATCTGCTCATTTTTTGATTCGTTGGGCAAGTTACATATGCGTACTGTAGTCTAGTTGTAGCTACCATTAATATAGCTGAAGAAAATATCACTATTTCTGAGGTTGTCAAAGCCTTATCTTTTTTTTGTATTGTCAGTAGGTTTGTGATAATCCATAAGTTGAATTCTAAATTTTGTTTCTGAAGGTACAAACCTTTAAAAATAAAACAAAAACTAACTCTTTCTATTGCTTCTCATTGCTGGAGAAATAAATAATTATTAATTTGAAGCAAATTTGTTTTCGTTTATTTCTTGAACATTCGGAACTTCAAGGACATACACAGATTTTTTTATGCAATTGTTTTGAAGTATTATTCGTAAACTATATAACAATTTCAATTTTTTCTTGTTTAACCGAAGTAACGATATAAATTTAAAAATTTTTAGTCATCTTTAACAGTAAGTTTGATATTCGTCTTCAGTACTTGATACAATTTTTTTATCTTTTCTTTAACTATCAGATGACTGTTCCATAACAGTTTTCTTATCGAGGTTTATTTTTGGAGAATTGATTAGATTTGGTCGAAAGGTAATCAAATGTTGATTACAGTTGTTCAATTTTCATTGTATAACTTCATCACGAAAAGTGTTTTGTCAGGAAACTCGTAAATTTCATATGGAATTTCGAACATGAATTTTAATACATATTTATTTTTTATCATTTATAATCTTTTAATGTACGAAACTTTAGTTTTAGTTAAAATTTACCATGCTAATTGCGGAATCGTTAGGATTGATACGTTTTATTTTAATTCCACATTACTGATTTATTATGTTGCATGAAGTTACTTATGTTGTTGAATTGATATATTGACAACTTTTACCACTCTTTTTCACATAATTTATAACAATTTGTCATAGTTGAATGTTTTAAAATCTAATTTTCCATTGAATATCAGCAAAAGTACCTCTCATTTAGATTATGTAAAACTAATAATTTTTAAAATTATACGTTGGGATTTCACATACAATCTATTAGGTATATATTTAATTTTTTTTTGAGAAGATGAATAGTAGAAAAATATAAACAATAACATTTTGACATCTTGACCAAAAAATTATCATTTAAATGAAAATAGTTAAATTTGTTATAGCAGTAGCATTATTTTCTTTTTCATCTTCACATCAGCCTTATTCAAAGTACAAAAACATTAATTAATTATCAGAAACTGAAAATGTTTTTACTGATGATTCTGCGATTTTCATTGTAAGTACAAAAACTTCAATGAAGTAAATGCTTTTTTTCATGTGCCTGAAGTTCCAAACATTTCAGAAATAAACAAGAACGAAAACAAAATCCTTTTTCGATTCCCACCCAAGGTTAATTTGAAAATTGTATAGAAACATTGGATGATATTTGCTCGATTTCAATTATTATTTATCATTCTACTATAAGTGGACACGGAAATAATTTTATTGTTTTCGTTGATTTTCAATCGTTTAGAACTTGAGAAACATTTTTCGATATTTTCTGATGTCAGAATCAAGAAGTTTTGGCCAAAGAAACAGTGTCCCAGGAAAATGATACTTTCGATGCAATCGAAACGAGAATAAAAATTGAAAGGCCGGAAGTTTTCACCGAGGATTCGGCCGAAAGTTTGGCGTTAAACACTGGTGCCAGGGACGAGGTCAGGTCCGATGGAAGTGATTCAGGACTTGGAGGCGAGGTCATCGGAGAACTGGGCATTGTTCTAGCTCCTGAAAGGAACTCAGAATCACCAGTTCCAATGCTGGAAAGGGTGAAAGGTTAGAAATTTCAAATTCAGTGTGAATTACGTTACTTTAATTGACAACGTTGCTTGAAGTCCAAGACACCTAACCTAACTCTTTATAAAATTTGTTGAATTCTAGGAAATTCGACAAATACATAAGAAGTATCTGAAAAATTACGTTGAAATTTGTATGTTGAGGAATAATTCAACAATTCAGTTAAATTAGGTAATGCTGTAATCTTCATAAAAAATTGTTAGAATAATAATAACGTAGATCATTGATAATTTTCGAAATTTCAATAGAAATAAAAAGATAACAAAAAACTGAAATTCATAGAAGATTAGAAAAATTTTCAATAATTCTAGAATACATAAAATGAAAAAGAAATGCTTCTAATATAATTTTTGTAAAATAAAGAAATGTGTTATCTTGTACGGAGGTCGTCGAAAATTTTGAAAATGTCGACGAGAGTCTATAAATAGTTGAGTATCATAATAGGTAAAGACATTGAATATTTTGAGGATTGAGAATGATTTTAAGTTTGAAATGAAACGCAAGAAATTTCGTAAAAAAGTATATAGACACTGAGTAAGAGTCTTTTTATTATAGGAAAAAAATATTTTGTCGTACAAAAACTGCTGATATTTGAAATAGTATTGATGAAAATCTGGAAATTATAAACACTTGGAAAATTCTTGAAACGTTTGCAATGGTAAAAATAGTAAATATGTTTAGGTCATTTGGAAAAATTTCAGTTTCCTGAAATGTTGAAGAATTTTTATTTTGCGAACAATTTTGACGATTCTGTAACATGGGAAAAACTTTTAAATATTCTGAAAAATCGCGAATTATAGAATATTCAACTGTGTTGAAAGTGTTGACCATCGTAAAAGTTTCGATAACAATTTAGAAGTTTTGAAATTTTGAAAAAATATGATAAAAATATAGGAGATCTTCAATTTATCTGACCAATTTGGAAAATGTGTAAGATTCCAGGGAATATTATTACATCCTAGAGAATTTAGAAAACAGATACATTAACGTAAAAAAATTTTAGATATCCCGTTAAACTATTGAAACTTTGGAATTGAGAAAAATGTTTTTTCAATCGAAATATATTTTTTCATGCAAGAATCATCGATTTTTGTACAAATTAGAATAAAAATGTAGAAATTTTGACGATTCTGAAAGTTAGTTAACATTCGAAAAACGAAAGATGGTCATCAATTATCAATAGTTTGAAAAACAGAATACTTCAAGAATTGTCGATGAATATTCACGTTTTTGAAATTTTTTGTAATATCTTATAAAATTAAAAGATACTGCAAAGAGCTCTAAACATTTTAAAAATGTAAAGAAATATTTTGTCGTACGGTGACGCTAAATAATTTTAGAAATTTTTCTATAATTATTCCCTAGTGATTCTGGAACATATACGCGACTTATAAGAATTTCAAAATTTCTTATATGTTCAACTAATCTTATATATTGACTTATAAGTCACTTATATGTTTTCATAATTCATATATGCGAACATATAAGTTGATGGAAAACTTATATATGCGACATTTAAGTTATGAGAAACTCATGTGTGCAATTTCTTATAAGTTTTCTATAAACTTATATATTTCACGGATAGAATTTTCATAAACTTATATGCACGCATATAAGTTTTCCAGAAACTTATACGTAGGCATATATGAATTATGAAAACATTTAAGTGACTTATAGGTCAATATATAAGACAAGTTGAACATATAACCATATAAGAAATTTTGAAAATCTTATAAGTCACATATATGTTCCAGAATCACTAGGATTTAGCAACATGTTTTGAATAACTCAATACAAAATGAATTTCATAGGATTTCAACAATTTTCGATTAATTTTGTAGATTTTTGATAATTTTGAAATATTTCGTGAAACGACCGATACTGCGATTTTCTCTGAATTGCATTAAACATTTTTTCGCATCTAAACCTAAACATGTCTAGTTCTCTGAATCTCGGCATTTTCAATTTTTCATTTTTTGTTTTGATTTAAAAATGTTTCTTTGACAATAGTAAAAAATTCAAATGTGAAGTTTCCATAATTCTATTTTGAAAATTTTGCAATTCTGAAAAATCATAATTCATTTCAAATCTTTAAATTCCAATTTCATGATTGGTAATCCTAAAATTTCAGTAGTCGAAATTTGTATGTTTTAATTATTCCATCAGGGGAAACTCAAATGGAAATGAAATGAGAACATCAAAAAATTAACCGGTAGTGTACAAACCCTGGATTTTTTCATTTTTTTTTGGAAAACGTGAATGTAGTATCTTATACCCATTTTGAATTTGAATCTTGAAGTATGAAGTCTCAAAGAATCCAATTTTTTGCTTTGCAAACAAGTTCTCGAACGTCTCATAAACCTCGCTTCAATGAATCCTGTGTCCACTGTTGCTAATTAATACCGTACTTTCTATTTTCAAAATATTATTGTGTAATAGTTATTTTGCAGTTCTTTGTTCAACTTAGTGTCTACCACCCAGAATTCAAACATATGTTTTACACTACCTTCCAGAATTCAATGTTCCAATTTCAACAACTTCACCCTCACAAAGGTTCCCCATAAAGAGCAATCTTAAACGCCGATTACCGGACGATTGCTCGAGCAGAAGTTTGGAAAAGTCATCCGAATCACCGACCAAAAAGAAAAACAAAATCAAGTTCGATGACGTCACGGTCTATTACTTCCCAAGGTCACAGGGTTTCACCTGTGTACCCTCTCAGGTAACCAACCCATCCTTTTTTTATTATTTCAAGTTTTCTTGAAAAAAACGTAATTCAACGTCTTCTACTCCAAAAGTAATTTATGACGTGTTTTTTCATGAAAAATCTTCTTTGTTTCAGGGTGGAAGTACATTAGGAATGAGTGCAATTCACACTCACGCCGAACGGTATTCTTTAGGGGAACATGTGGCTGAGCAAAGACGCCTGCATCGGGCACGTATGGCTCAAGTTCGGTCC
The DNA here is from genome assembly GCA_028476575.1 of Platygaster robiniae. NCBI lineage: Eukaryota > Metazoa > Arthropoda > Insecta > Hymenoptera > Platygastridae > Platygaster > Platygaster robiniae. The sequence continues at coordinate 4,549,424 of CM052022.1, forward strand.
GAACGAGCCAAAGACAGCAAAAGGCCTGAAGGTGGCGCCTCTAGTTCCGAAGACCCAAGCGACGATACTGATGAGGAACCGAGTGATCCTGAAGAGCTTGAGATTGACAATTACTACTTCTTGCAACCGGTGCCAACGTGGCAACGCCGGGCACTCTTAAGGTATGGAAACTGAATTTTGGGCATCCAATGACTGAATTCCAGCCATAAATAGACCCCTATTCTTTTATTTATAATTATTTTCATCTACCTTCAGAGCCGCTGGCGTGCGACGCATAGATGGTATGGAAAAAGACGAGTGTCGAGACATCAGGGCAAGCCGAGAACACTGTGGTTGCAATTGTAAAGGATTCTGTGACCCCGAAAGTTGCCCATGTAGCAGAGCCAACGTCAAATGCCAAGTACGTGTATACTAGGGTGGTCGTTAAAACGGGTTAGGTGGAATTTTGATGGTGGCGCCCCCCAGAACGTTTCCGAGTCATTCAAAAAAAATCCCCAAATTTTTTCACATTTTTGAAACAACGTTAACCCGTGCCGGTAGAGTCGTCTTCAAACCCATTTATATAACATGGGATTTTGTCTTGAAGGCAGTCTATAATTTTTCATGGATACACAAATCGCTTTGAAAATCGGTGTGACACGGCAAGTTATTGTCGATAGTTATAACAAACTGCAAAAAAATTGGCAGCTGTCTAAAACAATCATATGTCTGTTGGTTCGAAGCCAAAAAACCAAAAATCATGGAAATTTTGGCTTTTTTCAATGGAACAAAGAATTTTGCAAGATTTCAAGAATCTATGTGGTGTATACCTACATAAAATATCATTCTATACGTTCGTGAGTATTTTTTATCGTTATACAAGTAGAATCGGTCACATTGCTACAGTTTCAAAAATGTGCATCACAATTTTAATAACGAAATTCGATAAATTAACAAATTTCTAAAAAGCTGCTTCTTGAAATAAGTATCTTACTAGATAAATGACTCTTATTGGAATGAATTATCTTGTATTAAACTATATTATCAATAGTAATGGTCATAACGATAATAATGATAAAAGTAGTAGTAATAATAATAATAATAATAATAATAATAATAATTATAATAATAATAATAATAAAAATAATAATAATGATAATGATGATTATCATGATGATGATGATGATAATAATAGAAATAGGAATAATAATCATGCGAACAAGCTAATGCACTAATAGAGAAAGATTTTTATTATAACACAACACGCAATATAGTTAACTTTACGACATCAATACCAAGTTATCAAATTTATAGCCAAGTATTGAATACTAAGAAGATCATGTATTTCAATTCTTCTAGGATCCATCAGTCACTGAACAATATCAACAATTTTACGAATAAGCAGAATTTCCATAAAAGTTAGGAGTTTTCGCAAAAATGGCTAGATATGTTTGACGACTGAGACATTTATCTTATCCATAAATTCTAGAAAGTTGTTTTGTAATTACATATTATTCAAAACTTGTACTTGAGCGCATCAAACATTGCAAACAAAATCACAGAAACATTCGTCAATCTTGAATAATATTCCTTATTTAGGTTATTATTATTTTTAACGATGATATTCTTATCCATTTTCAGATTATCCTTATAACAATAGTTCACGATCATTACGAAAAACAAATAAGGTATCATTAGAATAACCAGTTTTTTCCCTTGACTTGTGAATGTATTCATTCTTATTAACCAGTTTAGAACTATTTATATTCTTATTCCTATTCTTATTATTATCATTATTGATATTATTATTATTCCTACTTTTATCATTATTATCGTTATAACCATTACTATTGATAGTATTGTTGAATACAAGATAATTCATTCCAATAAGTGTCATTTATCTAGTAAGAAACTCATTTTAAGAAGTAGCTATTCAGAAATGTGTTTATTTATCGAATTTCGTTATTAAAATTGTGATGCACATTTTTCAAACTGTAGCAATGTGCCCAATTCTACTTGTATAACGATAAAAAATACTCACGAACGTATAGAATGATATTTCATGTAGGTATACATCACATCGATTTCCGAAATCTTGTAAAATTCTTTGTTTCATTGAAAATAGCCGAAATTTCCATGATTTTTGGTTTTTTGGCTTCGAACCAACAGACATGATTGTTTTAGACAGCTGCTAATTTTTTTGCAGTTTTTTATAACTATCGACAATAACTTGCCGTGTCAAACCGATTTTTAAAGCGATTTGTGTATCCGTGAAAAATTATAGACTGTGTTCAAGACAAAATCCCATGTTATTTAAATGGGTTAAAAGACGACTCTACCGGCACGAGTTAACGTTGTTTTAAAAATGTGAAAAAATTTGGGGATATTTTTTGAATGATTTGGAAACGTTTTGGGAGGCGCCACCATCAAAATTCCACCTAACCCATTTTAACGACCACCCCAGTGAATACTCATCTTTTAAAACACAATGTGCCAATTTTAAGAATCTTGTATAGTTTCTGTAGTATTCATAACATTCCTAGCAGCTGTTTGAATTAATTCAATTTTTCTATTTTCTTTCTTCGCTCCAGGTCGACCGTGCTGGATTCCCTTGTGGTTGCTCTCGCGACGGTTGCGCCAACTCGACAGGGCGCATCGAATTTAACCCTGTGCGAGTTCACACTCATTTTATCCATACATTGATGAGACTCGAGATGGAAAAAAAACACCAAGACGAGGGCAGCATCGAGATGGACGTTGCCGAGCCTCAGCAGGTGCCCGTGTCTCTCATGGAGGCGACGCCCCATTCGGGAAATGGGTTCGCGGCCCTCCAGTACGTCAGCCAAGACACTTCATCGCAAGACGTGTCAACACGCGAGGACAGCCTCGACCTGTACTCGACTCGCGACGATTCTTACTGCGTGGAAAACGGAACTGACCAGGGCCTGAGGACATCTACTTTTCCTGACTTCCAAAACACCCAAATGGACTTTCAGCAAAGCTCTTATGGGGATTACCATAATTATCAGGTATGACTGAGATTATTCATCGAAGAATGTGGTTAAGTTAAAAAAATATCGCTGAGTAAAGTGACTTTTTCCTTATTTTTAGCTATTTCCTTCAATTATTCTTGATTTTTTGGTATTTGTAGGATGATAGTCTTATTTGAAAATTTCATGCAATTTTTGGTCTATGACGAAAAATTTACTAATTAGTGACTGCCTAGCAAACATTCGTGATCGTGATATCATATACGCAGACACGTGCTTCCACATGTGTATTTCATCATGTCATCTATTAATGTAAATTACGTATAAAAATGTCTATTGATCGTTGACGTGGAAATGTAAATGTAGAAATAATAAACTTTTGATCAACCTTCAAATTTTGCTTTGAGGTATAGAAAAAATAATAACTTCAACTCAAAAAAAATTAATGATCGTAATATAAATGCTAATTGATACTTTCTTTCAATTTCTTACAATTTTTATCAATTGACTTGAATTATTGAATGTTCAAAGGACAAGGTAGTTTTATTTGATATTTTGATGAGACTGTCATTTTGTTACCAAATAATAATTTTGGCTTATGACAAATTAAGTATATTTCAAAAATTGTATTAATTAGACATACCCAATATAAAAGTATATAACCCTAATTGGAAACTTTTATAATATGAAAGTACACATTTAGAAATAACGAACTTTTTATCAACGTGAGAAATTTTGCTTTGAGGTAAAGAAAAAATCAACTTTAACCTAAATGAATTATTAGAATTTAAAAAAAAATACAATTTCAGAGTGAATTTATTTTCTAATTAAATTTTCAAATTGACTCGGAAATCGGATAATCATTATTCCATTTATTTACATACCGAGTGAATGACTTTTATACGATTAAATGAATGATTAAAAAAAGATTGCCGAGTAAATTACTTTTTTTAAATTTTTAGCTATTTTTCTCAGTTAAGGGGTTATATACCTTTTTGTGCGGACAAATTGAGGATGGTTTAGTGTATCTTTTAAAGTATGTAGCAATAACGTTATGACACCAAAGTTATTGTTTTTTAATAGTTTATTGTTCACTCGAAATAAAAAGTATTTGTTCATAAAAAAATATCAACAATTGGCAGAGTTATGGCCCTTTCCCCGAAACAACTTTTTTTTTGAAGAGTCTTGCGGTGACTACGATGCAAGTCGAACAAGTCAAGTGAAATCGGAGAATCCAAAAAAATTCATTAGTTTAGGAATATATATTTAATTCTTGAATGATCGTTTTTTTATAGAAGAGTTTTTATTTTGGAGATAAGAATTTTGGAATACAATTTTCAGAGCTCGAAAAATCGAAAACTAGGAGAAAACGTTCTTGCATGCAGAAAAAACGTAATATCAATTTTTTTAATCGTTCAAGAACTAGATACATTCCTAGACTAATGAAATTTTTTGGATTTTATAATTTAACTTGACCTGTTTGACTTGCGTTGTGGTCACCGCAAGCCTCTTCAGAAAAAATGTTATTTCGGAGAAAGGGCCATAACTCTGCCAATTGTTGATATTTTTCTATAAAAAAATACTTGTTTTTTTTATAAGTGTATGATACACTATTAATAAAAATAACTTTAGTGTCACTACTTTATTACTACATACTTTAAAAAATACTCAAAACTATCGTCAATTCGTCCTATCTACATTTTTTGATATTTAAAGCATGTTAGTTTTATTTGAAAATTTCATGCAAGTATTAGTCTTTGACGAAAAGTTTACTAATAAATTACTGTTTTATAACAAACAAGGTATTTTAAAAAATTTTATAAATTATGTATAAAAATGTGCGGTGCTCATTGACAAATTTATAATGTGGAAATGTAATTGTAGAGATTGTAAACTTTTGATCAACCTTCAAATTTTGATTCGAGATAAAGAAAAAATTTGTAACTAGGATTTAAAAAAAAATATTTGCATATTAATGCCATTTAATACTTATTTCAAATTTGTCACAATTTTCATCAATCAACTTAGAATATTGAATGTTCAAAGTACTTTATTTTTATCTGACATTTTGATGAGACAGTCATTTTGCGACTTAATATTAATAATATTGACTTATTAAAAATTGGGTATACTTCAAAAATTGTACAAACGAGACACGTGGAAATATAAAAATATCCAATCCTTATTGGCAAATTTAAAATATGGAAGTACCAATTTAGTCAATAAACCCTTTATTAACCAGAGAAGTTTTGTTTTGAGTTATAGAAAAAATGGATAAGTTGAACTCAGACAAAAAAAGTGCATAAATAAATAAAATAATTGTTTTAATGATTGAAAAAATAATAAAACCAAACGAGAGCCTCTTGCTAAGAAATGTTGATGTTCAAGAACTTATAAAATATCTGTAATTTTAAATACTTATTTCCTTGAACTAATGGAATTTTTATAAATAAAATATAATACACTCATTTTCCAGAATATGCCATCAACATCGAACTCCTTCCAATGCCGTGAATTCTCACATTACCCCCTCTCATATGGCCCGAATTCCCCGACCTGCAACCAACAAGGAAACTACGAGACTTCCTTTGCCCCAGAAAACACCGACGGTTCCCAATACACAAATCTGAACTCGGTGCAACAGCCCATGGGTCCAATTCATCAAGGCAAACTTGAACCCTTTTCGGAACTCTTGTCGAGCAGGTATTCTTACTATGACCAGGAAAATCCATCGAACGTCGGGTACGAAAAAACTGAAGGCGACAAAGTTGCTGAAACAGAAAACCAAAAGGAGCAGAAACCTGATGACTGTGACGAAAATTTTGGCGAAATTATAAAGAATTCCATCGTGGAAACGGTTTCTGCCTAAAACGCAATTATTTTCCATCCGCTTAAAAACAGGAAGAGGCCAAAAACATTGGAAGAAATATTCTCTGGCGGGTGAAATTTTGGATTGGAGAAACGTTGGAAGGGAATATTTTGAAAAAATGCGGTTGATTTTTTGAATGTTTTCTCAGTTTCGTTCTTTTTTTTTTTTGACGAGCCACTGGTGCCGCACAGACCGTTGTTTCTAGCTTTATTGTGTACAACGTGAATTTCACTCTTCATAATTTTTTCATGTTGTTAAGTTATTGTTTGATTTGAAGACGAAAATGCGGAACGTGACAAATTGTCGATTAATGAAACTTCAAAGCAACTTAGGTAATTGTTATATTATCTATGACTTAGATGTAGAGTAATCAACTTAATTTTTCTGAATTCGAAAACATTAATTCTCAGAATTCAGTAAATTCTTCAGTGACAATCTGTGATAAGGTTCAAATTCCAAAGAAAAAGCTTGACATCCTAGTTTTAAACCAGGATAATGATTTTTGTTTCCTTTGTCTTCAACTTCTGTATTCACGTTGTATACTAAAAATTCGTGGAACAACGGCCGAAGCATTTTTTAAACGAGATATACAAAATGTTTCTGTGTTTCGGAAAATCGGTCGAACCACACATGCACGAAGATTGAGATATAAATAAATCCAACGACTTTTCGGTGCTGCTTTTTATGTTGTTGTATGCAAAAAAGTTGACGAACGAAAGTCTACTGTAGATAAATATACACTTTTTGCGAGACGCGAAATTTCTCGGCATTTTAGGGGAAAATTCTTCGTTACGTAAATATATATATACATATGAAATGTTGTATGCGTGGGTTACGAAACGAAGAACTCAATGCGAATGGGATATATAAATATACACTCGAGCTACGGTCATGTAAGTGATTTTACAATTAGATTCGATCTTAACGACAAAAAAAACGTGCATAGTTTGTAGCATTTTATTCAACGTCAAAAAGTCTGGACCATTTTTTTTATATCCCAGATGGTTTCCGTGGTTATATATAAATATATATATATTTTTTTTTGGCTCCAACGTAGTTAACATGAGGATGGTTTTTTATTTCATGGTGAAATCTTAGCTTGCCAATCAACTATTGTATATTGACGACTTTTCGAATCGATTGTAAATTAATAAAATAAACCGTTGCACAAGAGATTTTTATTTTTTACCTGTGAAAACACTTAAGAGATGACCTGGGAACAGTGTGGAATGATTCCAAAATCTGAAAATTTGTATGCCTAGTTATACAGTTTTACTGTATTTCGTTCAGTAAAGGTAGGTTACGTCTTTGTCGTCTTTTTTCTAAAAATAAATTTTTCCAAAGTTCATGTATTTAAAATTTAAAATAATGTATGAATTTCAATTTATAAAAATTTATAAATAATTATTTTAACCACGTGATAAACTTTGAACTCTCCTTTGGAAATCCTCAGTCGAAAATTTGCTGTTGAATTATTTTTGCCAATACGACTGTCGGTAATGTAGGGAATATTCGATTTATCATAAGCGAAATAACAGTTCGCTACACTGTAAAAACATTTATGTTATTTTTCCCATACCGGTATTGGAAGCAATTAACTCATTCCAGGGATAGTAATTTTCCTACACCAGTGTAAAGTAGCTTTACTGTATATAAATAGTATTCACCATACTTCAGTATAGTATTTTTACCTCATTCGAGTATGGGATTTTGAAATGTGGGAAATTAAAATGAAGCAAAAATTGTTTCTATAGTTTTTAACTCATGAAATTGGAAGATTTCTTTAATTACCATAAAATATTGTTATACAATCCCACGTCACTAGTTAGGATCATTTGATTGGGTGGAAAACATTTTTTTGTTTGGAATTATTAATCATAAAAACATTTCAAATACTCTTGTTGTCTTTTATCATAAAAATAAATTTTTCGAAAGGAATAAGGCTAATTCATGTATTTAAAATTTAATACTATGTATGAAGTGAAATTTATAAAAATTTATCGATAATTATTTTAACCGCATGATAAACTTTGAACTTTCCCTTGGAAATTCTTAGTCAAAAATTTGCTGTTGAAATATTTTTGCCAACATGACAGTCGGTAGTGTAAGGAATATTCGATTTATGATAAGCGAAATAACAGTTCGCTATCAAAGACGTGAATGATTACGAAAAATAGAAAAAAAAAGTTTTTCGTTTTAATACAGCTAAAAATGCAACCAAGTAACTGTTTTTAACTGATATATGGTGTCGCGAAATCAGCATTAGTGTTTCATATATGACAAAAAATATGCTTTCGTGCTCGTCAAACTGTCGCCAAAGTTTGGGGACAACGATGTTGCTATAATAAATTGTGTTATAATGTTGGCAACATGTGAGCCGAGGCACAACCTGCGTGTGTGTATCTGTGCTGAGGACTGTAAACAGTATTATGCAAGAGTAGAAGTCGTGTAATTCGGGTCTCGTGTAATAGGCAGTAATATGAATAAATAGACATAGGTTAATCAAGTCGAGGTGTTTTACTGCTTTCGCACACCTTCCGCAACATGGTGTCAGAAGTGCACGTTCGCGATCCGCTCTAATAAAGGATACGAGAAGTGATAAAAGAGGATCTGGAAACATAACCCGGAATCAAAAGGCGAGACGTGGACATCACCATGGCTGATTCGAGGCTAACGGAATTTTTGTCGTCGCAGACCCTCTTGATTAGACAAATTCAGGAGCGATTTCTAGAAGAATCCAAGAAAAACACAGAAAATTCCAATCAACTTGGTGCATCGTTACAAGAGCTACGACAACAACTGGCAAATCAGAGAACTGCAAACCCACCGTTACCGACTGGATCAACCCAGAACTTGGCCGAGAACACCGCGAGAGGGAGCAGCGCTGCAGTTTTAACTCAAAACATACCATGGCCGCAAACACTGGATGTTGACACTGGCGATATCTACGACAATTTCGCCCTGTTTAAGGAGAATTGGGAAACTTATTGCAGTGCAACTGGAATGGACGACTGGGGCCAGGACTTGGAGACACGGAAAATCAACGTACTGTTGTGCATGATCGGTGACAAGGCGAAGAAGAAATATGCAAATTCCCACTTGAAGGCTGAGGAAAAAACTTCTGCAGCGAACGTCCTGAAGTCAATCGTTGAGCGCCTAGTATCTGAAAGGAATTTGCTGTTCGATCGTTACGTTTTTCACACATCAAATCAAGAGGAGAACGAGCCTTTCGATGAGTATCATTTGAGAGTAAAAAAAGCACTGGAGGTTTGTAGGTATGACCGTGATAACACTGTAGATCATTTATTACGCGATAGACTGGCGTTTGGAATAAAAGACGTGAATTTGAAAAGGAAATTTCTAAGAGAAGATCCAGAGACTTTGACTTTACAAAAATTAGTACAGACTTGTAAAGCTAATGAGATGTCAGAACAGCGGATTAGAAGCATTGATACGAATGATAAGGTCGTGAATAAATTGACAGGAAAATTCAAGAGAGATTCGTTCTGTCGTTTTTGCGCAGGAAAACATGAATTCAAGAAGGAGTTATGTCCGGCCTGGGGAAAGATATGCGATTTTTGTCAGGGACGCAATAACATTTCTAAGGCGTGCTTGAAGAAGAAATCTGGCAGTTCAGGGAATGAATTTAAGAAGAAAACATTCAAGAAGAAACAAGGTCAAGTAAGAGAACTAAGAGAAGTTGAAAACAGCTCTGAAGAATACAGCGAGACCGAAGAGGAGTCATCTATGAAGATTTTTAAACTGAAGAACGAAGAACCTGAGACCAGAAAGGGGCGCACAGATCTCCTACTGAAATTTGGAAAATCCTGGAAGAAAGTGGAGTGCGACCTTGATACTTGCTCCGACGCCAACGTGATAGGCTACAGGAATTTCTGTGAGCTGACAGGAAATTCATCACCAAGATTGAAGAAGTCGAACGGGCAGTTGCGAAGCTTTGGAGGAGGAAAAGTGAAAATTCCGGGGGAGGCAGAAATACCATGCAGGAGAAATTCAAAAAGGTATAATTTGATTTTTATGGTTGTTGACGTAGATCATGGAGCCCTTCTTTCGGAAAATACTTGTCATTGGGTTTGGTAAGATATTGTTTCAATTTGGAGAAAATGGAAGGTGAAGGGGTTCTTGTCGAGGGACGCAAGAGGGCGTTGGAGATTCTCAAGGACCACCAACACGTCTTCAACGGATATGGCCGACTTCCGGGCGAGGTTTCTCTTGAAGTGGATCCGAAGGTAAAACCAGTCGTGCAGCATCCAAGAAGAGTACCGATAGCACTGAGAAAAGACTTGAATGAGGAACTGTCAAGGTTGGAGAAGAGCCAAATCATCATACAAGAAAAGAAGAACACGGACTGGGTAAATAATCTTTTGATTGTGAAGAAGAATAAGTCTTTTCGGATTTGTATAGATCCTGTGCCTTTGAATGCAGCTTTGAAACGACCACATTTCCAGTTCACCACACTAGATGAGATTTTACCGGAAATAGGCAAGGCGAAGGTTTTCTCGCCAATCGACACAAAAATAGGATTCTGGCATCTAAAGCTCTCTGAAGAAAGCAGTAAACTTACAACTTTCTGGACCCCGTTTGGAAGGTACAGATGGCTGAGGCTACCATTTGGTGTATCTCCGGCGCCCGAGATATTCGCCATGAAAATGCAGGAAACAACAGCAGGATTGCAAGGAATCGAATTACTAATGGATGATATCTTGGTATACGGATGTGGAGATTCGATGGAAGAGGCAGTGGAAAATCACAACGAGAACCTGAAAAATCTTTTGGTGAGACTTGAACCGAATAATTGCGAATTGAATCGTGAGAAAATAACTCTCTGTCAGACTTCGGTTAAATTCTTTGGCCATATTTTAACAAGTGAGGGTCTAAAACCAGATCAAGAAAAAACCAAGGCCATAAAGGACATGAAAGCCCCCCAGAACAAGCAAGATCTACTCCGTTTCCTAGGCATGACCACTTATCTCAGTAGATATATTCCCAATTTGGCGACAGAAGCAGAGAACCTCCGAAGACTGATCAGAGAAGATACCAACTGGAAATGGACACCAACCGAGGAAACAGACTTCAATCGCATCAAGGAGTTGGTGGCCAATATAAATCCACAGCCATACTACGACGTGAATCAACCAGTCACACTAGAGTGTGATGCTAGCTCGACAGGTCTAGGGGCAGCACTTTTCCAAGAGGACAAAATAGTAGGGTACGCCTCGAGAACGTTGTCACGCACAGAGCGGAACTACGCTCAAATAGAAAAAGAACTTCTGGCTATTGTATTCGGCTGCACACGCTTTGACCAATTTGTCGCAGGGAACAGGAATATAATTGTTAAAACTGACCATAGGCCCTTGATCAACATTTTCAAGAAACCTTTGCTGAACGCCCCAAAGAGACTACAACTGATGCTGATGGTTTTGCAGAGGTACTAATTGGAAATACAATATATAAAATGAAAGGAAAATGTTGTAGCCGATACGCTTTCAAGAGCTGCTTTGAAGACACTGAAGAGTTTAGCCGTATCGACATTTTTGAGATCAAGAAAGAGCAACAAATTTCGAAGAGCATTGAGACGCTGGAACGTCCTGAAGATTCCCTGAAAATAACTTCTGAACGAGTTGAAGACATCAGGAAATCTACGAACCTGGACCAAGCACTTCAGAAAGTGAAATTCTACATAGAAAATGGATGGCCCAAATACCCCTTAGATGTGGAAGACTCGTGCAGGCCTTACTACAAATACAAAGACGAGCTTTCAGCTAATTCAGGGCTCATTTTCAGAAACGACAGAATCGTCATCCCCTTCAGCCGTAGAAAGGACATGGTGCAGAGACTTCACGTCTCTGCACCTTCTCATCAAGAAGATCTGCATCTTCATCTTCTCAGGAAGAGAAGCAACTTTGACTTTAGCAAGAGAGACAATTTTTTGGCCAGGGATGTCAAGCCAAATAATCGAGGCCAGCCAAGGCTGCGAGACGTGCATGCAGCTATCACCCTCTCAACAGCAACCGCCAATGCAGACTCATGAAGTACCAGCCTATCCATTTCAGTATGTTTCGATGGACGTGTTTTTTACTGAATATGGAGGTAAGAAGACGAAATTCTTGGTGACAGCTGACCATTATTCAGATTTTTTTGAGCTCGATATATTGACTGACATGTCGGCTGAGACTTTGATTAACACATGCAAAAGAAATTTCAGTCGACATGGGATTCCGTCTCGAGTATGCAGTGACAATGGAACAAATTTCGAGAACAGACTCATGAGTGACCTTGGACAAAAATGGGGGTTCGTGTTCGTTACATCAGCTCCAAAACACCAGCAAGGAAATGGAAAAGAAGAGGCAACAGTGAAGATAGCAAAGAGACTTGTGGAAAAGGCCGTTTTGAGTGGAGAAGATTTATGATTCACCTTATTACACTGGAGAAATACGCCCAACAAAATTGGTTCAAGTCCAAGTCAAAGGATTTTTTCCCGGCGAACTCGAACCAGTCTGCCAGTCATGATGGAACACCTCTATCCAAGAGTCGTGGAAAACGCACAAAAAAGAATCAAGACCAACAGGATGAAGAGCAAATAGTACTACGATAAAAAAACCAGGGAACTTCCAAGACTCGAAGTTGGACAACAAGTTGCAGTCCAGTTAACACCAGATACAGACAAACGCTGGACTTCAGGAATTATTCAGGAACAACTGAAAGATCGAGACTACAGTGTCAAGGTTGTGGACAAAGTTTTCAGGCGTAACATAGTCCACGTGAGACCTTTTGAGAAGCGAGCAGCAGAAACCATCTGTTATCGGACCGCTACATCTGAAGAAGCTTCGCTAATAGTCCATCAACCGGAAGATGAATCTATCACAAGAGAAGAACAAACTGCGACAATTTCAGGTCGCGAAGAACAAAAAATGGAGACTCAGAGAACTACCCCAGAGGTTGTGAAGATTCCAACTAAAGGAGGACAAGAAAAACAGGCGCAGTCCGAAGGACGAACCAGGTCATCGAGGAAGATTTCGACACCTGCGAGATTCAAGGACTTCCATTTATACAAGTAGTTCCTCACATTTTTGCTTTGGGTTTTGTTTCTCTCCATTGATTTGACTATTTTTCCTCGGGGGATTTTATTTTTTATATGATTGTGAGTCATCATGCTTTACTTCAATTTTATTTTTTTCTTGATATATAGGATTTGACATTTTGCTTTGGGAGCCTCGGATATTTTTTCCAGTTTCTTTAGTTTTATTTTTTTATTCTCATCTTTTTGTAAGTGCCCTTACTTTGCACGGGGGAAGGAAGATTGTGGGTCTTTTTAAATGTAAGAAAAAGGACCATGTTATAATGTTGGCAACATGTGAGCCGAGGCACAGCCTGCGTGTGTGTGTCTGTGCTGAGGACTGTAAACAGTATTATGCAAGAGTAGAAGTCGTGTAATTCGGGTCTCGTGTGATAGGCAGTAACATGAATAAATAGACATAGTTTAATCAAGTCGAGGTGTTTTCCTGCTTTCGCACACCTTCCGCAACAAATTGCACATGAAAAGTATATAAAATAAAGAACATCTGACTTTATATTATTGATTAAATATGTATTTATTTTTTTTAATTATGTGCTTCATATTCTCGAAACATACACAGTTTTTCTGGATTACAGAAACTCTGACCTTCTTGGCCAGATTTCAGTTGCCATAGAATTTCCCTGTAAACAACTATAAGTATGAAATACACCTCTTTACTTTTGTCAAAATCGTGTTAATCGTTGCTAAAACACCGTCCCACTTTTGTTTCATTTTATGCAGAAAATATTTCAATAATAACAAGAATCCAAGCTATAATCGAATTATTGTTTGTGACCAAATAATCGAAGATACCTATATATATATATTCAAAAATTCTCATTCGCCTTACTTGTATAATAAACATCACCAAAAAAGTAGTAAACATTTTTGCTGTCACTACAACTTTTAGAATTGACTTTTTATGTGAGTATTTTGAAGTAAAAACCAACTTGACAGGATATTTTGATCTGTGTTTAAGTTTACTCATTCGTTTCAGAAAATGTTTCTGCATGTCGAACTGATAAATATTTTTTGTTTTGTTTTTATACTATCCTAAAAATGCAGAGTATTGCATAATTTTCTGCAACTGTTGAATCTAGCTGAAACCAAGGGAGAATTTTCAAATACAGAGTGATTCATCAATGCTCATATACTGCTCACGGGAATACGAAAGTTGGAAGCAACACAGTGAGAGTAGTGAGACAGACAATATCGTCATCGCTCTTGCACGATTTCGAGTGCCTACCTTGTGCGCATGCGCCGGTAATGTTTTTGTTTATCGCGTCGTGTTTCATGTTCGTTGTCACAGAATCGAGGAAATTGTTTATTAGCTTAATGTTTTTGATGGTATTTGGAAAAAATGTCTACATTATGTTATTCGTGCGATCAGAAGACATCACCAGAAAATCGAATCACCTTGCACAGGTAAGCATAAAAGAGACGGTGCTTATTTATTGAAACACGCATGGAATTTTAGGCAACGCCAGGCAATATAATAATAGGAATATAATCCTATACTTAAAAACAACTCCAACGATCAACATTATTATAAGGACAAATCTCACTTAAAAGTTTATCGCAAATATAACACACGAAAAGTACGACAAAGCAAAATTATATGGAATATTTCATCAATAAAATCTTCACAAATATTGACAAATATAAAAAAGGTTATGTGTCTCATTTGGATTTGTTTGTTGACGTTTTCTACTAGCGCATGCGCATTGCTGCCTAGCCAAGATTGTGCAAGAGCGATAGCAATATCTTCTAACCCACTCTGTTGCTTCCTACGCCTCTCACGGGGACTAGCAGTATAGGAGTATTATGTATATGTTATTCATACATGAAACAATAAATCGTATATTTTTCTTATCTTACAAACACTGACGTCAGAGTTCGATTCTTATGGGTACGAAACTTGCCAGAAATTACGGAATTTCCTTCGATCGATGTGACGCCATGTATGGAATATATGAAAAAGCTTGACGTCTTTACATTCTCTACACTGCGTCACGAAATCGATGAACGTACTTAAGAAACTAGTCACCGAATGCGAGCCTTTTTTCGTCTTTGTAACTTCACATTCTACTTTATTAATATCACATTTGTAATGACCACCGTCATTAAAATAATGACTTTTTTTATCCAAGTCAGTTTCAAACTGAAATTGTTCGAAGTACACAAAATTAGAAGAAAATTAGTGTAAAAAAGTTCCTTTGTTCATGTCGAAGTTGACTTAAATGCTTTAGTCTATAAAAGATTATGGCTCAATATCGATAGTTACTTTGAGTAACAAAATTTCGTAGTCTTCAGCTCGTAGGTAGATGTTTGTTTCATTTTTTTACAATAGTACCATCGTGGTAATACACATCAAATAAAATGTCATTCGAATTTGTCATGAGAAATTGTGAGTACATTCGATCATTTTGTCCTTTGAAGAAGTAATGATTCTGGAATTGGAGTTTCAATGTCTTTGCTTGATCCTTCCTGAAAATTTGCAAGGCACGAATTCTTCAAATTTGAAGTGTGCCATCTGATGATTTACATTTTCAACTTTATTTCGAAAATATGAACAGTGATCTCAAAACAAGCTTTTCTAAACTTCATTCAATATTCACCAAATAAATAATATAAAATTATAGTTTTTAAACGTAATAATATTGAAGTGAATTTGATATGGGTGCATTGCAGAAAAAAATTGAAATAATACACAAACTTTGTTCAAAACTGTTACCCTTGATTGAATTAAGGTTATATTTTATTTTGAATTTAAAAAAAATGAAGGATGTGCAAGTTTTTATAGAAATGGATAGAATTATGATACATTCTTGTACATTTGCAAATTTTCATTAAATTGTTATGTATAGCTTGTATGATTTTGAAAATAACTATCTGCTGAATGAACAATTTTTATCGCTTTTCACGATCGGTGATTTATTTTTAACAAAATTGCGATGCCTTTACAATTTGAGTTTGATCGCTGATCTTAAAATTCGCGAAGATTATGAAAAATCAGATACTTGAAGATGAATGATACTCTAAATGTTTTTATGAGTATTTCACGGAAACAATTGGATGCTGGAAATGTCAGTGAATCTATAGAAAAATGTTTTATTCGTTTTACTTTCAATTCATGAATGATGTTATATTTATTGTGTAAATGAACATTTTTGTCCGGTCATTTTAGTTTTCGCGTTCGCTGTGTAACAATTTTTGTGGTGAATATATAAGTTTGTGAATATGTGGATTAATAAAAGGATTAAAAATACATTCTATGCACTATAATGGAATATAGAATCAATTGTAATGTTAATTTATAATAGTGATAGTTTGTGAATACAGATGTTAATAATGAGTGATAGTGATCATCAATGTTATACCAGAGTCTACTCACCATCAACAGAAACTTCTATATTTTACGTGCTACAGTGTGCATGAACTTTTCAGAAAACATCAACCATTTTTAGAAACTTCAAAAACCATTTAAAACAATACAATTCATCCCATTCTCAATGGTGCTTTACATTCACTAAAAGGGATATACAATGGTCATTGCAATGGTCAAGCACTAGAGAGGTATTGAACAATTGTAAAGTTTTAAATAATTTTTTTCCATCGATTTTTTTAGCAGAGAATATACTTACGATCGAATTTTCAGCATATATTTATATAGTGTGATCCTTTCATTATGAGTAAACATTTGACTGCTAAATAATCAGCTCGAAATATAAGGAATTCAAATGCAATGTGAGGTACAATCATGAGCTTCAACAAGAGGTTTTCACACTTGAGAATAAAAGTACTAGAAGTACAAAATGAAGGATAAAAATCATGTCGTGCCAGGAAATTGAATATGAAGTTAGACAAGAATGAAGAAAAGATATTGCAAATCAGATGTTTGCCTGGTCCATCTTCGCTGCTGACCCCTTAAGCAACGTTGGAACAAAAAAAACAATTGTTCAAATGTACTTCTCTTTACTTGATGAAATGAGAAGATTGTAAAGAGGATCGCATGTGTTACTGAAATAGAGAAAACCATGGCTGGAATTTAATGAACAGCTAGAAGAAGAAAAAAAAATATAAAAAGCACAATGGATGAGTAGTATTGTCATAATGACTTTACACTAACGGCAATTCAACTCTGCGTTGAGTTCTAAAAGAACTGGAAGATGAAAACCATAACATTTTTTTATCTATGAAGAAAAAAACATTAGAAAATAAACCCTTCTCGGGGTGAAAAACTTTTTTTTAACAATGGTTTCCAAATGAAGATAAGGATGTGGTTTTGCGTTTTATTAAAATATATTAATTAGGTTAGATAAATAAATAATGACATTATAATGAACATATCAGAAATATATGGAATCGGGATCCTTATAGGGTTTTTATAAGGTTTGTGGTTACAAGAGAAAAAACTTGAAACCCATATGAAGAAATAAAAAATATTTATGAGGAAACTGCAATTTCTTATAAGAAATAGTAAAGTCTTTGTAAGGAAAATTGGAATCTGATGAAGATATGATTCTTTGCAAGAAAGTAAAACTACTCAAGGCAATCGCAATTTTTTTTTAAGTAAACTGAAATTCTAATAAAGATATTTTGAACTTGAAGAGAATTGGGTCCCTTATAAGGTTGTCTTGTTTGGAATAATCTTTCCAAATAACTTTTATAAGGTTCTTTTTTAAAATCCTCATCCTAATCGTAATGAGGAATTAAAAGAATTTCATAAGAAAATGCTGATTCTTGAAAGATGTTAATACAGTTTTCATAAGAGAATTACAATTAGTATGGTGATGAAGTTTGGCAATAATACTGTGACTCTGTAGAAGTCTAGCTGCAATATTTATACCACAAAAGGTAAAAATAATTTGGGCAACCACTTAACTAATTCCTTCCGATTGAAATAGTGATTACTTTCGTCAAAGTGAAGTGCTTGTAACCTAAACACATCCAATGTCACATTGCTGATTTCTGTGTGCAGGAAAACATCACAAAGCCATTTTTCAGCAAGGCAATGCTCAGGAATATGTTGCCGAACAATTGAAAAATTGTTTGGTAGAACTTTGAAGTGATGTTTTACTCTTTCTAACATATTGTTAGAAAAATAAAAAAAAGGCTGACTAATGTATCATAAAGGAAGCTAAGGAATAATTCAGCTTTTTCGTCATGATGGGGAAAAGCTGTAACTAACAACCTTAAGTTTTGAAATTGCTAGATCTATCATGTACTTTTTTTTTCAATAAAAACAAGATTTTGCAAAAAAAGCTCTCGAATGGATTTTCATTTAAGATACTCAATCTACGTGTTGAAATTCTAAATTTGTTTATAAAAGAAGTAAATGTTTTAAAGTAGTAATAACACGACATTATAGTTATACAACAGCAAGACAGAAAATAAATGTTGTTTACGACTAAGTCATTTGATCTGTAAGTTGGTGAAAATGATGAGCTGAGATCCACTCTTTGAATAATAACTATTTTATTGTTAAATTTTATTAATATTGCGGCTCACGTGTTTTCAATAAATTTCCTCCTACACATGTTATTATGTTGTACAGTTTCATGTAATTCTATGTTTTTTTTTTTTTTTAATATAAACATCATTTTCAGGATTGGGATATAAAGGTACGTACATTTTTATTTGTAAAATGCAGACGATGTGTTAGATTACACCAAATATGATATTTTTTTTTTTTTTCTAGGAACCCAAAGAAGATAGAAAGGAAACTAAAGTGCAAGAAAAAAAGGCAATGAATGTCCCTAATAAGTTTTTGTATCACAAGATTATGTGATCAAGTGACATTCAAAAACGAATGCTTTAATTACACTCTTCTCTGATGAAGACGTCGCATAAACCTGAAATATGAAAATAAGTCTCTTATTTTTCTAATCACTGTACGCTCCGAAAATGTATTGAAGAAAAATACCTATTCCACTCATTTTTTGTTTGGTTTTTACAACGAAGAAACTCATCAGTAATGAAAAACAAATTCAGTAGGATTTGATTCAAAGTTCTTATTTACACTATGGGAGAACTGCGTGCTGAAGAAGAAGAATTGACGTGAACCTGCAAGTTGCATCCTTGATTTTTTCAATTTGATCAAATGAAGCTTTTATTGCACGAAAATCAAGAAAAAGAGTTCGTCGCTATGGAAATTACTTTTGGATATTTTCCAAAGAGTGGGAGAGAAGCTTAAATGGTATGTGCTTAAGAAGCTTGCGAAACGAGATACATCTATTATATAGGAAAATTATTTGGACACAACAAAAGTGCAAACATTGAGTTACATAAATCTTACCTGCAGAACTTAAAATTAAAGGTTTTGAATGGAAATAATGCTACGATGACTGTTTTTGTGATAGTACTTTTTATTTTTCGATCATTTAAGAATAAAATTGTCCTAGGTTTTTTCATAAGCTGAAATCATCAACTTTTCCATGGCCACGTTTATTGTTTCACAGGATATCTCAGGATGGGATGTCAGAAACGTCCACCACACAAAATAAAAGGAAAAATGTGAGTAACAGTAGTAAATGAATGAAAGTTTTTGAAGAATTCATTGTTAAATAAACAAGAAAAGTCCCTTGTTAAAAAGGGAAAGTCATGAATAATGTTTAAAAGTGGGTGTTATGGTCTGGGAAGTTACAGGGATCTTTATTAGTACAAATTTTCACAAAATACACAACATATATAATCATCTGTAGAAATGGTCTGCTCGATGTAATTGACGAATTTGATTAGCAAGTTTATGTTCTAAACATGCAATACTTTGACAGACTCTCTTCTGCATATCTGCCATAGACCTAATGGTATGATTCGAAATGATTGCAAACCTGATCCTGGTAAGTCCTTTGTATACCATTCATCTACCATACTTCTGAGAAATAAGAGGAATAATTTCTAGCAACAAAATGTGAGGTCATAAAAAAAAGCACCATAGTATTATATTCATACCCTCTTCTTATGATATAGGGGGAGTAAAAAATTTATTTTCAAACATCGCAAAATGAATCAAAGATAAATCATTTTATTCAACGAATACATTTACTTGTACAATGAAATTATGCATAACTGAAAAAAACAGAAATCATTCTAGTTCTTGGAAGTTATAACAAATTCGGCTTGTTGATCACCTCACAAAAATTCAGGTGAAAATACAAAGACTTAATTAAGCAATATTCAGAATTATGAATTTTCCTAACTTAACAATCCTGGCTTCAGAATAAATTTTTCTCGGACAAAGTGCTGACTATAAATTGATGTTTAGCATGGATAACGTGGGAAACGAAAATGTATAAAATTGATTCAACCTAGTGAATTATAAAGAAAAAGAAGAATCTACGAAAATCTAAAAAAAAAACCTGAAACACTGAAGCATATTCTAGAAATTCACATAGAAATCCATCAAAATATTAGAAAATCTTTCAAATTGTGCAGACTCTAAAGGAATGCTTGCAGTGATAAATTGTAACGCAAAAAAAATGATTTCTGAAAAATCCGAAAAAATTCATACAACTAATAAAATTTTGAATTCTAAAGGGCCAAATTATAAAAACTCTATATACAAATTTATAGAAATACTAGAAATTAATGAAAATACTAAACAAACGTCGGAACATCTGGAGGCATTACTTTAGGTGATAAAATTCTATAAAGGAACTTGTTTTTAAAATCCATATAAGTACGTATAATCCAGGGTTGTAGCAGAAAAATTTTTCGGGAGGGATTTTTCCAAAAATATTTTTCCTTCAGGATTTCATAATTCTCAATCCTTGACAATATGGTCACAAGAGACCGATTTCGAAATATTTTACATTTTTGATTTTGAAAGTTATACAACTTTTGGGATCCAGAGTTGCACATTTTTCATGTGCAACTCTCGATTTGCTGATCTTTCATATGCATGAATAATGAAATTCGATTTTTGTGATTTTCAATTAGTAACTGAAGTTTCAATTTTTTTGACGAATACTTTTTGTATTTATACTACTCTGAGGATTATCTGATACTTAGTTATGATGATATTGGTTTTTATATAGCTTTCTAAAATACGATGCTCTGGAATCAAACTTCTTAAAAATGTGTATTTTTGAATTAATTTTTGAGAAAATTTTAACCACACAGATAAAAGGTACATCATAAATTTATATTATTCTCGTATAGTACATTATTCATCAAATTTTGTAGTATTTCCTGGTATTTTCATATATTCCTAACATTTCTATGAATCGCTCAATAAATTTTCAGAATTCGATGTTATAGTCTTGTAATTTTCAACGATTTTGAAAATTTGAATTGATTTTCAGACGATTATTTCTTTTATGAAGATTTTCAATGCTTTTATTCCATATTTTTTAGTCTTTCTACAGTTAAAAGTATGTTTCATCGTATGCATTGTATGAATTAGGTCGAATCTATTTTTTTGTTTTCTATATGAATCGCAAGAATAATTTCTAAAATATTTATTATTATGGTATTGTATTATTAATATGCTCTAGGACAGTAAGTTTTATAAATTTCTAAAAAAATTATATCTACATAATTTTTACGCATTAAAAGACTTCTAGTAAACTAGTACGCAAGTAAACTTGTAAGATAGTAAACTAGTAAGCTAGAAAAAAAGTAAATTAACAAACTAATAAACTAGTAAACTACTGAAATTTTAAAATACTAAACTAGTAAACAAGTGAAAAAGAAAAAAAGTAATCTAGCAAACTCGTTAACAAGTAAATATGTTAATTAGGAAACTAGTAAACTTGTCAAATTTGAAATAGTAAACTGGTAAACTAGTAAGCTGATTAAATAGTAAGCTAGTTAAATAAAAAACAAGTAAGCTAGTAAGCTAGTAATCTAGTAAACTAGAAAATTAGTAAGCTAGTGAACTAGTAAACTAGTAAGCTAATGAATTGGAAAACTAGTAAAGTCGTTAACAAGTAAATTAGTAAACTAGTAACTTATCAAATTAGTAAGCTAGTTAACTAGTAAACAAGTCAGCTTGTAAACCAGTGAGCTAATAAACTTATTTTTCACATTTTTCTAGTATAATATTCTAAACTCTGGAAGATTTCTCAGTATTTTTATAGATTACTTATATTTTCGTAGATTGCTACAGAGATTTAAAAAACTTGACGCTTCATAATGCGAATTTCGATCTATTCTCAGTAATATCAAGAATCAATCATTAAATAACATTAATAAAGATTTTTCACGTTTTATATCGTTGTTCTTTTTTCGTAATTTTTAAATATTTAAAAGATTTTGTTAGATTTTCTAAAATTTCTATAGATTGATAGTTTATTTAGAATTTGATGCTCTAGAATCCCAAAATTTATAAATCGTAGAGGCATTTGTCAAGATTTTTCATAAAACAGTTTTTCCATAGAACTGAATTAATTTTATTATTCTTTTTGAATTTGTTTGAATCGAAAAATATTTTATGCTTTTCTATGAGTAAATATATATTTCTAGAATTTCATTATTTAAAATTCAGTTTTGTTAATTTTTAGCATTTTAGTAGTTTCGTATTATTCTCGATTATTCACTGGGTTGCAAAAATTTTTCGGATTCATATATTCTACGTAATCCTTCATTTCTCATATTTTTTACTTTTTTATTAAATACTTACTGCTCGCGTTTTCATTGATTTTTTCATAAATTTTTCTTTATTACTTATCTATGCAACTTTTTCCATTTTTACATGAAATATTGATTGATTTTATCAGAATTTCGGGAGGGGTTCGGACCCAAAAAAACACCCCTCCGCCTACGCGCCTGGTACAGGGTGCGCCATTTCTTATGTCGGCATGTAAACATTGAATAACTTGAAAAAAAAACAACCGATTTCTGTAAATGAGGTATTTTTATTTAGTTTGGTCCTTTACAATTTATTTAGACTAGTTTTTGAACACAACATCAATCAAGTGGCCGCCCTTATTGTTCACAGCAAAATATGCCCTTTTTGCGGCGTTTTCCATTACCTTTTCGAGCATCTCGGGTGGTATAGCAATGATTTCGGCACGAATATTTTCCTTAAGCTCTTCAATGGTCTGCGGCTTGCTGGCGTACACTTTACTTTTCAAATAACCCCACAAAAAGAAGTCTGGAGGGGTCAAATCTGGAGATCTGGGTGGCCATTCAATGTCGCCTCTTTTTGACATCAGACGTCCAGGGAATTTTCGTTGCAGAAACTGGATTGTTTGATTCGCAGTGTGGCAGGTCGCACCATCTTGTTGAAACCAGTAATCTTCAAGACCTTTTTCACGCATTTGTGGGCAGACATAGTGAGCCAACATCCACCGATATCGGTTTCCATCGATCGTTTGGTTCTCTTTGAAAAAATAAGGACCAATGATGGTTTTGGCGCAAACGCCGGCCCAAACAGTAACTTTTTGGTCATGCAATGGCGTTTCATGGATCTCGTGTGGATTCTGCGTTCCCCAAATGCGGCAATTTTGCTTATTAACGCCTCCAGAAAGTTTGAAATGTGCCTCGTCGGTCATTAAAATTCGCTTCCAAAAATCAGGTTCAGTATCAACTATTCGAGCGATTGTTTGTCCATATTCCAAGCGACGTGGATGATCTGTAGGCAATATTCTTTGTGTTAATTGCATTTTGTACGGAAACAAATGCAAATCATCTTTCAAAATGCGCCGTAGAGTGGTTCCACTGATGCCGAGATGCTGAGCGCGGTGACGATATGAAACTTTTGGGTTTTGGGCAACGCTCTCTCTGACAGCTTCAATCAGTTCATTTGAACGTCTTAGTCGTTGATGAACGGGTTGTTCGCGATCTTTCACTGTCCCGTGGTCACAAAAATTCGACACCAAACGACGAATAGTGTTGTCAGATGGTGCCTGTTTGCCAAGATATTTTCGACGATATGCTCGTTGAGTTAACACAACTGAACGACTATTTTCAATGTACAAAGTAACTATTTCAGCGCGTTCTTTTGGTGTGAAGCGATACATGGTTGAAATTGTACTGAATTGACGTTTCCAAAACAAGTGAAGTCAAGTAAATCGGTTGTCAAATGTTTAAGTTATTCAATGTTACAATACCGACATAAGAAATGGCGCACCCTGTATAATCCATGAAATTTCGAATTTTGAAGGTTCAAATTCCAACAAAATAGACTAAAAGAATCCACAAAATACCGGTTCTAAATCGTAGGTCATGACGCCTCCACCAGAAGCCCAAGGTCACCAAGGTCACGATGTCTCTATTGATGGCGTGCTCCCAGCAGATTTTCCTGCAACCTATCAAGAACTGATAGAAAGCCATTGCCTGCGCGGAAACAACATTTATTTACACCAACGCACAGGGAAAAAACTTTGCTGTCATTGTTTTGGGAAATACATTCAGCCTGAATGTAGGGTCGATTGGGATTTTATCCTAAGATGGCATTCTTTGCGAAAAAAGCATCCTGGCAACATATGTCGATTATGTCGCAGATTGTTCTTATCAGTTAGAAGCGCTGCTTCGTGCAAACATTGTATAGAAGTGTTCTTGGATATGCAAACTGTTTTCGATTCTGGAGACGAAATTTTAGTTTAGAATAAAATAATGAATATAAAAAGGAAAAAAAGGTCTGTGTAATGGAGTGAATGCATGCGTCATGTAAGATTTTTCTTGTGGTTAAAAACAATGAAATAACTGAAGTGTTTGTAAGTTGTAACATTTTGTTTAGAATGTGTGAATTCGAAAATTGTGACGTTATTTTGGAAGTGCGGGATGAAGATTGTGATTGGGGGTCAGAAGAGTATTGTAATAATTACTTGCATATGTTTTAAAATTTTCTTTACAATAACTGTATTAACAATGGAAAATATAAATAAATCACAGGATGGGTTAGTGCTATTATTATTTTTATTTTGGTACGAGATGAAAGAAGAAATATATTTAACTTTGCATGAAAAAAAGGGAGCTCTAATATTACGTGCACTTAAGACCGAATCGCAAATGGAACTGAACATTTCGACCACGAGTTTTGTTGTAGCCTGGCAACCAAGAAAATCGAAGAAAAAAGAGGGTGTTGTGGGAGGTAGCACCCAGTGCGATGAACCACGTACGTCTTACGCACTTGAGGAATCCTCGTCATCAAATTGATTTTTTTTGCGTCGCAAAAAGTCAATACTTCGATTTAATTGATTATTCACGAACATATGGAATTAATTTCAATGGTCACGCATGCTATGAAGATATACAACAATATAATTGTTGTAATGATTTTTGTCGTTGTCTCAATGAACAAAACAAGATTTGAATTTGTTTAGTAATTTTGGTAATTTGATACAGGACGCGATTTTTTCACAAGCATTGATATAATTCATGTTATTGATATTCTACATCTTTATGAGTATAGCATTAACTAAAAGAAAGCTCAAATTCGAAGCCGGAATTTCAGAAATTTAAGGAATTACTGTCTCTACTAGGTGATTGGGTACGGCAATGTCCAAAACATAATGTCCAATCAACTATAATGTCCAATAGTACGTTATGTCCAATAAATTATATGATGTCCAAAAAGTATTGTAAGACCAAATTTACATCAATTTTAGACCAATGAAATTTATTTACTGATGATTTTTTACATATTGTTAAACTAGGTATAGATCGAATAAATATTTAGACGGATTACGGGTCAACTTGCAGATTTATTATAGAGAAACGAGAGCGGTTCTTTTACATGTTTTCAGTGCGCGGGCGGATTTGGAAGTAAGGAACGCAGATAAGGGGTACTTGTGGTAGGTTGGCAGGTATAAGTGAGAGAGAGACAGATTGAAAGAGTATAAATGTAAGTGTGTGAAAGCAAGTAGGGTTGGTACACCTGTGCGTCCACGATGGCGCTGGATTCAAAAACACAATTGTCAATTTAGGAAGGTATGGGTGAGTAAATCTTCCTTTCAGCTCAACACTCCCACCAAAGGAATATTTACGGATCCCAGTAATTCTCGATGCTGCCTGATGCTGCCCGCTTACGTCCTGCGCCAACTTCCTCGACTGGTTTCGCGCTTGCCATACGTTGTGGATTTGCCCTTAACTGCTTGCGCGTGTCCATCCTCCCGAGCGTTGTGAGTTCCGCCTAAAACTCTCGCGATCAGTGACAGTTTCCGCGCCGTGATGTTTTTGTTGATGTTTTTGTCCAGGACATTCAGGGAAACTCGTTGTTCCTCGAAGATGGTCCTGGGGAGTGCCTTCGTCAGGATGTCGGCTTGCTGCTCACGAAATGGTACGTGCTCTAGAAAGAATTCATTGTTATTGAATTTTTCGCGAATGAAATGATAGCGCACATCGATGCGTTTTGTTTTCTTATGAAATTCCGGATTTTTTATAAGTTTGATAGCGCTGAGATTATCCACCCGCAGGTATGCATTTTCGCACGGGGCTGCGAGTTCTGCGAGGATCCTTTTTGTCCAAATCAGTTCCTTGACGGCGGTACAGGCTGCCACGTACTCCGCTTCAGTTGTCGACAGTGCCACAGATTTTTGCCTCGATGAAACCCAGGTAATTGTCAAGTCCCCGTGTTTAATTAAGACCCCACTCGTGGATCTCCGAGTTTCTTTGTCCCCAGCGTAGTCTGCGTCGCTGTACGCCTGGATGTGGTTATTTCGAGTTGCTGGAAAATAAAGGCCAAAATTTTCTGTCCCTTTAAAATATTTCAAAATTCGCTTCGCAGCACTCCAGTGGATTATTTTTGGGTTTTCAAGGTGCTTGCTCGCGCTGTGAACAGAAAAGGTTATGTCGGGCCTCGTTGCGACCGACAGATACATAAGGCTGCCCACGACCTGGCGATATGGGACGTCTGGAGCGTCCTTGTCCCCGTTTCGATGCGCGTCAGCGCACATCTCGTGGTTTCGGTCCGCGGGTACGGCGACGGGGTTGGCTTCCTCCATTCTGAAGCGCTGTAGGACCTTCCTGAGGTACGCCTCCTGGTGGATGAAAATCGATCCGTCCTTGTGCCTCTCTATTTCCACTCCGAGGTAAGTTCCAGTTTCTTCAGAGATGACAATAAATTCGCCCTTCAGCTCCGTGATGATCCTTTCAGCGGTTGTCTCCCTCATGGCTGCGATCAGGCCGTCGTCCACGTGAATTGCAAAAACAAACAAATCTGAGTCGTTCTTGTTAGTAAAAACACAGGGGTCGGAATCAGTGGCCTGGAGTCCGAGTTTGTTCAGAGTGAGAGTGAAACGTTTATTCCAGCACCTCGACGCCTGTTTTAGTCCGTAGAGACTCCTGTTTAGTTTGCAGACTTTTCGACTCCCGTCCTCGTAGCCCGTCGGTTGTTGCATGAAAATGGCCTTTTCGATGTCCCGGTAGAGAAAAGAGAATTGACTGAGATGCATGTTCCTGACTGCTGCGATGGACAGGATAATTCGGATGGAGTCGAACCTTGTCACGGAGCTGAATATTTCAGTGTAGTCGATTCCTGCGGTCTGTTTGAATCCCCTGGCGACCAGCCTTGCCTTGTATCTTAGAATATCGTTGTTGACCCCCTTTTTGATTTTGTAGGTCCACCGGCAGTCGATGATTTGGTGATTTTTCGGAGGATCGACAAGGGTCCAGGTTCCGTTGTCGACGAGTGATTGCATCTCCTCGTCCATGGCTGTTTTCCACTCCCTCGACCTTTCTGATGACATGGTCTGCTGTTAGGTCACTGGTTTGTCTGGATCCGTGACGGAGACCATGGCACTGCGGTATCTCGCCGGCATCTGGAGGTCAGCTCGGCGTCGCAGGTTGTATCGTTGATTTTCTTGGTCCTCGATGTCAGTTTCGGATTGGCTCTCTTCGGCTGATTGAAAATCCTGCCCGGCTTCCTCGATGGAGTCCTCAGATTTTGCTTCCCCGGATCCGGCGTCTCTTCTTTCTTCTCCTCTCTTTCGGAACGTGGGTGAGCATTTCTTCGCCAAAAGTCCTCAGATGTCTGATTTCGATACGCTTCTTGAGCCAGAGTTCGTTGGGGGTGTGATTTTTCTGGCTGCTCGTCCCGGTCTGATTTAGGGTCCCGATGACGTAGTTGACTGTCTCGGCCCATAGTGTAATGGGCAGCTGGTTTGCGTGCAGAACGGTCCGGGCTAGTTCCACGATGGTTCTGTTTTCCCTCTCTGCGGAGCCGTTTTGTTCCGGTGTATAGGGGGTGGTTTTCTGATGGACAATTCCGAGGTCATGTGTCAGGTTCGAGACGGCTTGGTTGATAAATTCTTTTCCGTTGTCGGTTCTGAAAATCTTGATTCCGTTTCCTGTGTGTTTTTCGGTTCTTTTCAGGTAGTAATTCAGGGATTTCTCTGTTTCATTTTTACTTTTCAGGAAAAACACGGATCTATGATGACTAAAATCGTCCTTTAATAAGAGAAAATACCTTGCTCCTCCTAGGGATTTTTCTTGCATCGGCCCGCATACATCCGAGTGGATAATCTCCCCTATTTTTTCAGATCTGGATTCGCTTCTGGGAAATGGGAGATGGTGCATCTTATCTCGAATGCATGGCTGACAGGTGAACTCCTTGTTTTTGAAGTTGCTTCCTGTGACCTTGAGAATTTTGGTGACCTGGACGACGTTTTGGTGTGCCATACGCTCGTGCCAAGATTTTAGAGACGATTCTAGGGCGATGTTCGCTGTGGATTGCTGGCTAGGCTCGGTGACCTTGAAGTTCATTTTGAAGAGTTTACCCTCTCTGGCTTCCACCGCAACGACGTCTCCCTTTCTTAGCAGTTTGCAAGTTCTGCTGTCGGATTCCTGAACCAGGTCATTGTCAAGAGCTGTGCCTAAGGAAAAAAGATTGTAGGTAAGGTCAGGTACGTAGAGTACATTTTTCAGGATTTTTGGATTCCATCTTCGTCCGTCGAAGGCCATCACGTCGATTTCTCCACGTCCCAGGGCCGGGATTAATTTCCCATTTCCAATTTTTACAGATTTCTCCTCCCGGAAGGTGGTGTAGTTCACGAACCATGAGAGCCGGTTGGACGTGTGGTCGGACGCTCGGGAGTCCATGAACCATGCTTCGCTGTTGGAACCTCCTTCCTCACTGTCTAGGGCCAGGGCTTCTCCGACGAGCGCTTCTCCCCTCCCCTGGTTGTTGACACGCCTTTCGTCCGCGGCCTTCTTTTTTCGACACTCCGAAATCCAGTGACCGGGTTTTCGACAGTAATTGCAGGTCCCAGGTTTTGGGGATTTTTTATAATCACTGTAATGCGGATTTTTGTGGAAGGATCGATTTGCAGCGAAGGCCACACCATCGGGATTTCCAGATGATGTTTGGCGTGACTCTTCAATAGATAGACGGGAGATCAGGTTCGTCAAGGTTCGATCCTTGGAGTCCGTCGACTCCCATGCGGTTGTGAAGTGATTCATGTGATGGGGGAGGCTCATGAGGATTTTAGTTATTATCATTTGACTCGGAATGGTCTCACCAAGTGTTTCCAGGCGATGGGCGAGGTCCTCGATTCGGGCGATGTGAGTGGCCATGTCGTCACCGGGGCTTTTCTGGATGCTGTACCAGTTTTGAAGCAGCATGTGGACACTTGATTCTGATTTTTGTTCGTAGACTGAGGACAGCTTGTCCCACATGGCATTGGAAGACTCGCAATTAATCACGTGCAGGAGTGGCTTCTCGTCGATGGCAGTAGCGATTATTTTCTGTGCCAGTGTGTCCAACTTGTTCCAGGTGGCGAGTTCCTTTCGATGGGCCTCGGCGTTCTCATCGGCTTGGAGTTCGGGGCGAGTTGACGTGCCATTGATAATTTTCCAGGTTCCGGATGCTTTGAGGGTTACACGAACACGAAACTTCCAGGACGACCAGTTTTCGATTCCGGCGAGTTTCGGGATGCGCGCGGAGTCGTCGTTCGCGAACATGTTTTCAGGAGCTGCGTGGCACGTGTTCCGGAAAAAACTAACACTCGTTTTTATTCGCGAATTGCAGATTAGAAATATTTATTCGCGCTTGATTCTGGGCCCATAACCTGTTGAACTAGGTATGGATTGAATAAATATTTAGACGGATTTCGGATTCACTTTTGGATTTAATACAGAAAAACGAGAGCGGTTCTTTTACATACTTTTCAGAGCGCGGACGGATTCGAAAGTGTGGGAACACGAATGACAATCATGGTAAGTCAGTTAGTATAAGTGAGAGAGAGATAGAGTGAAAGAGTATAAATGTGCAAGTGCGTGCAAGTAAGTAAGGTTGGTACACTTGTGCGTCGGCGATGGCGCTGGATTCAAAAATACAATTATTAGTTCAGGTAGGTATAGGTGAGCAAATCTTCTTTTCAGCTCAACAAAGATAAAAGAAATGAATATAAGATAAATATATACAGGGTGCGCCATTTCTTATGTCGGTATTGTAACATTGAATAACTTAAACATTTGACAACCGATTTACTTGACTTCACTTGTTTTGGAAACGTCAATTCAGTACAATTTCAACCATGTATCGCTTCACACCAAAAGAACGCGCTGAAATAGTTACTTTGTACATTGAAAATAGTCGTTCAGTTGTGTTAACTCAACGAGCATATCGTCGAAAATATCTTGGCAAACAGGCACCATCTGACAACACTATTCGTCGTTTGGTGTCGAATTTTTGTGACCACGGGACAGTGAAAGATCGCGAACAACCCGTTCATCAACGACCAAGACGTTCAAATGAACTGATTGAAGCTGTCAGAGAGAGCGTTGCCCAAAACCCAAAAGTTTCATATCGTCACCGCGCTCAGCATCTCGGCATCAGTGGAACCACTCTACGGCGCATTTTGAAAGATGATTTGCATTTGTTTCCGTACAAAATGCAATTAACACAAAGAATATTGCCTACAGATCATCCACGTCGCTTGGAATATGGACAAACAATCGCTCGAATAGTTGATACTGAACCTGATTTTTGGAAGCGAATTTTAATGACCGACGAGGCACATTTCAAACTTTCTGGAGGCGTTAATAAGCAAAATTGCCGCATTTGGGGAACGCAGAATCCACACGAGATCCATGAAACGCCATTGCATGACCAAAAAGTTACTGTTTGGGCCGGCGTTTGCGCCAAAACCATCATTGGTCCTTATTTTTTCAAAGAGAACCAAACGATCGATGGAAACCGATATCGGTGGATGTTGGCTCACTATGTCTGCCCACAAATGCGTGAAAAAGGTCTTGAAGATTACTGGTTTCAACAAGATGGTGCGACCTGCCACACTGCGAATCAAACAATCCAGTTTCTGCAACGAAAATTCCCTGGACGTCTGATGTCAAAAAGAGGCGACATTGAATGGCCACCCAGATCTCCAGATTTGACCCCTCCAGACTTCTTTTTGTGGGGTTATTTGAAAAGTAAAGTGTACGCCAGCAAGCCGCAGACCATTGAAGAGCTTAAGGAAAATATTCGTGCCGAAATCATTGCTATACCACCCGAGATGCTCGAAAAGGTAATGGAAAACGCCGCAAAAAGGGCATATTTTGCTGTGAACAATAAGGGCGGCCACTTGATTGATGTTGTGTTCAAAAACTAGTCTAAATAAATTGTAAAGGACCAAACTAAATAAAAATACCTCATTTACAGAAATCGGTTGTTTTTTTTTCAAGTTATTCAATGTTTACATGCCGACATAAGAAATGGCGCACCCTGTATATGTACACGATAAAAATGGTAATATACATAAAATAAAAATAATAAGAAAATGTGGATATTAAATGATATGGACAGAAAAATCAAAATTATCCAATTGTTTTCTTTCAATGGCTTGTAAAGTTGTAGAAATATGAAAATAAGATCATTAACTAAAATCGATTTCCGGCATCAGCTACAAGACGAGTTTTTAATTACACTTTTAAAAACATGAAATCTTAAACGAGTATAAAAAATGAAGAAGGCTTCGAAAAATTGTTTTACGTGGTTTTTAAGTTATACAATTTGAAACTGCTAATCCAAATATCAAGCATTGTTATTCAAGAAAGTGCAATTATTCCGAAAAAGCACATTTATACTACCAACATCATTTGGGATCTGATTAAAACTCTTCATGTAATATTATGCTTCGAACTTTAAGCATCGTGCATAACTGTCGTTCACATTTATTTGTGATAATTATTTGATACAGTGAAGAAAGTTATGAGAAAAATTCAACGAAGAGATCTGAGAATCGTGAAATATCTGTAACTGTCGTTGATGATCTGGAAAATGACGACATAACTACTGTGAAAATAACATCCTTGTAGATCCTAGCACGAGAATACATCATAAAGATTAATATTCTCCAACTAGTATACATTAGCAAATACAAAAATATATATGTGCTATATTCTTTTTCCTTGTGCAGAATATAGATTATTTGTTTTATACTTTTGCAGAGCATTCCAGCGAATCTCTACGATTTCTAACACCAGATATTTTAGAAATTTTTTGACATTGAGTTTGCATGAGATTCATATGCTCTTTCATTGTTGAGTTCCATTCATACCATTTTACATCGTACTTAAAAGAAATTGTTTTTTATTTCAGAAACTAGATTTGTCATCCTTGAATATAATCAAAAATGAATGATATTGTTTGCTAACACTTTTTTCATGATTCTTTAAATTTTTATGAAGTAACATTTCACCAAAAACGCTCGAAAAATTACCAAACTGCTGAGAAACGCGGGATAAATTCCATATTTGAGACACAATACTAAACGTTCGGTAAAAATGAACTGCCAGAGTATTAAAAATTACCAAACATTCGGCAAGGATTACATGCTTCGAAACCTGATTTGTCCGATTCTTTAAATATTTTTTACTTCAAAATAAAAGAAGAATTTTTCGTCCTCATAGTATTTTAAATGATGTGGTTTTGTATTTGAAATAATGAAACTCCATTATGCAAATTTTTAGTGATTTAGAACCTTTGAAATCTTATTAGAATAAAAAATTTTATCCTTATAAACATTCATTTCTGTAGAAATGGTTGAAATTTTGATGCTAGAACGAAAAGGGATACTTCGGTGTCGATCCTTCATTGGTAATGTTCAGCCATGTTCTTCAATTCTTTTTCTTGTGTATGGTTTTCACTCATATTTAAAAGGATTCCCACAATAATTTGCAAGTAACAAAAAATTTCATTCAGTCACCTAGCGAAGTTGAGTGAAAGTTTATGTAGGGAAACAAAGAAAATAAACGCACTCTTCGGCGACTATAAATAGAATTCCTCGGCGCGCATACTGACACTAACGCACGCTTATACGTGCATTTAAGGAAAAGTGTAGGGAAAGAATGTGAATACAGCCTTACGGCAAGAAATTTTTACTAAACAATTGGTACATATTTATTTTTTTGAAATAGCTCCTGCTGATATGCGGAATTATCCCGAGTTTCTCAGCAGTTTGGTATTTTTTCATGCGTTTTTAGTGAGATTTACTATCGATTTTTCTCCGTGTACCATTCCGAAGATCAAACGTTGATATTCAAGTAAGTGTAATCATTACGAAAGTAAACATTTAGATTTACAACTTTTTTTGGATCTGATTAAAGCACTCCATGTAAAAATATGCTTTAAAGCAGCGTGCATAATAGTCACTGACATTCATTGATAATGATTATTTGATTCAGTGGAAAAATGTACAGAAACAATTCAACGAAGAGATCTAAGAATTGCAAAATAACCGTAACCGTCCTAGATAATCGGAAAAATTTCTTAAATTTATATATTGTAATTATATAAGAACCTCGTCATTTTAATCGCGAAAAAAAACAATGTAGAATCATATTTTGCAATTGGTGCATATACGCGAATACAGTTTAATGTGTGTAAACCTATGATTTTTCTTATCAAGATTATTGATGAATCGTTTTTTACTTTTGCAGAGTATTCCAGCGAAGCTTCATGCGCTAATCAGAGTTGAAGTTAAAAATGTTTTTTGGAAACAACAATTATTTTGCAAGTTATACTTACTCGTTCAAAGTAATACTCAGAGCATAAAAAATTTATTAACTGTTTGAATGCAAAACCATAACTCCAACTTTTTCAACAAATAAAGAAATTTATCTCGTTTCTCATATTCCTCATAATTTGGCGTAAAAGAAATATCATGATGTAAGTTTGTTAAATGAACATGTTTTCTGTTCTTCATTAGAAACTTGAAGGGAAGTAGTTACGAATTCGTCAACAATACAAAAAAATTGATTCTCGTAAAAGGATATTCGTCATGCTTATTAATTAAAATTTTTAACACAGAATCATAAACGACTCAAAAGCTTAATGAAAGGTTTTAAATTTGAGAAAGGTATATTTCTAAGCAACGTTAAGAAGTGAAATTAAATTTTTTGAAAAAATGGGCTAAGATTATCAGCTTTATATTTGAGGGTCTAATGAGAACTTTGCATGTAAGATTATGCTCAAAGCATGGTGCATAACTGTTTTTATTTATTACTGATAAATATTTGATGCAACGAGCAAAGGTAGGTACATGTCAAACTTAACGAAGAGATCTAATAATGGTAAAATACCCGTAACTGTCGTTGATTATCTGAAAAATTTCGTAATTTGAATTACTACGAAAATAAAAACCTGGTAGATTCGAGTGCAAAAAAAGTAATGTAGAATTATATTCTGCATCTGGTACATGTACAAAAATGCAGCAATATATATGTTTTCTCGTTAGTTTTCCTCATCAAATTCTTGATTGTTTCGTACTTTTGCTGAGTATTCGAGCGAAGCTTCATGACTTCCAATCAAGCCAGAGATTTTTTTGATTCTTTGAGATTGATTTTGCATAGTTCTCATAAGTTTTTTCATTCTTGGGTTCCATTCATACCATTTAACACCGTACCTTAAAGATATTTCTTTTTTTAGTGGTAGTAAATTAGCAAAGCATTACTTATGTCAAAAATAATTCCGAGTGTTTAAAAAAATTACTGATAAAGTCGATACCACACTTGAACTCGTTTTTTAACTTCTTATTATACCTTTTGGGTTGACCAAAATCAACAGTTGCTTCCACACACAAAAATAACTTCTTATCTGCGTGTCATACATACGTAAAATATGATAATTTGTTTACCAATTATTTCGAAAATTGACTTGTAAAGCGATGACTGATTCTCCCGCGTAACAGTATAGACATAGAAATGACATTGCGTGTAGAGTTGCAAATGCCAATTTTTTTATATCAATATGATTTTCAAATGCTATGATTATCTAGAAAAAGTCAATCAAGATGTTATCCTGATTTCTCAGAAGCTTACGATTTGCACTTACTCATATTACGATTTATAAAAAGAATATCCTTCATATGATAATGACTTATTGAATGATTCTCATTTCGAAGGAGTAATAC
The DNA here is from genome assembly GCA_028476575.1 of Platygaster robiniae. Classification (NCBI taxonomy): domain Eukaryota; kingdom Metazoa; phylum Arthropoda; class Insecta; order Hymenoptera; family Platygastridae; genus Platygaster; species Platygaster robiniae. The sequence continues at coordinate 4,584,635 of CM052022.1, forward strand.
ACAATCTTATATTCTCTTATTAATCGCAGGTTTCGTTACTTACTTCATACATTGATGCACAAATGGCTAATTTATTCAGCAATATCCCAGTTTCGAATAATATACGAGCAAAACTCTTGCACAATCTACCAAATCTGAAATATGAAAGTCAGCTGATAAGAATGATGATTTTAAAATGAAATGTTCCATCTCAAAGTTTGAGGAAATGAAGGCGCATGTAAATTTGATATTTGCAATTTTATGGCTACATAAAGAATACGTCTAGATAAAAGTACATCAATGAAAGGAAGAGTAGAATAAGTTTTTCTCACGAAAGGACTCTCTGATGAGTAACGAAAATAAAAACTAAACGCCTACGGATACAGTGTACTTTCTCTGGCGAAGATATTTCATCCAAAGCAACAAACTTCTGTCTGTAAAGAAATCGGCCAACTTACACCAAGCCATAGAGCAATGTCCAAGACGATAATCTTTCATGTGACTGCAGGCATGATACTGATTCGAGATAAATAAAATCTTATGCATATGATAACACTTACTTCAGAATCATGACAGCTGAGTAGATGTAAAAATATTGTACTGCAAACGAGCTGACAAGAGCTATTTTGTAAACCATTAATGAAATAAAATATACTGTATTGACACTGAACGTTGCGAGAAAACATAGTTTATCAGAATAACCATAATCCAAAGCGAAATAATATGTTTCAGGTTTTTCGAAGGAAATGAACAAGTTCCGATATCTTGATAGCAGAGAAAAAGCCAATGCGAAAAATATCATGATGATCTGGAGGTCTATTAAAAAAAATCGTATATATCAGTATAATTTCACGCATCTCAAGATAATGCAGAAAAATTTCAACTTTCTATATTTAATAATTACTTACTTCTGAAACAATAAAGTGCGCGTTCTAGTGTTTGCAGAGAGCGACGTAGAATTTCGTTACATGATTTTAGCCCTTCTCTTATATCAAATTTGAATGCATCGAGAATTTCTTCGTTAATTCTGCGAAACTATTGTAAATTCAAACATTAGCGATGAGGTTTATTAAAGTTTATTGTAAGAAAATAAGGCAATCAATTATTACCAACCGTTTGTCGGTGAATGATATAATTTATCTTAAATATAATCATGAAGATATTGGCAGAAGTGAAATAAATATTTTCCATTATTGCGTCCAAGGTTTGTGACTTGACAAACAAATACTCCATCTGTGACAATAATGGTCTTACATTGTATTCTGTTAAAAAAACAGAATATTTTTATTTTGATGGATTTTACTTGTGTCAGCAATAGCAGCCAATGTAGGGTAAGAGTAATGGTGCTTATAATAATTTTGAATCTTGTATCTTGGTAAGGCCAACAACCAATCATATTATGTGAAAGCTGGTAAATTTTGAAATATTTTGAATCAAAAATGCTCATTGTGTATGAAACAATTTGTCGTCTTATATCACTGATCCTGTTAATGGAAACGATGATAAAGTCTGAAAAAACTAGCTTTTTATGAACATTTTTTTACGAGTATACTACTTTTTGAGTGCAATTTACAATACAAAAAAAAGAAAAACATTCATCACATAAACAGCAGCAAAACCAATGAACGTTCACAGGTAAATCACCTGGAATTTTCGATCGAAAATCGAAATATCAATAAGTATTTTCTATAAAGTGCAGCAAGTAATACAATCCCTACGTTAAACAAACTTGTAGAAAAATACACGTAACAAAAAAATATATTATGAAGAGAGATCAGCTAAAAAAATCGAAGTTAGGTATTATCAGTCACAAATCCTCATGTTGGAGGGAAGTATATAAAAATAATGATATGCATATATAATGTATATGCATATAGGAATAATTTTATACGAAGGCCTCACAAAGCAAACAAAGCTTCTAGAGACGAAAATCTATCTGGTTAAATAAATGCCCGATGATCATGTAAGATTGTCCAAGGAACATTGTGTACATGTATCGATAACATTTATTTGTAATACGTTGATACAGTGAATAAAAATATAAACTTCATTCAACGAAGAGATCTACAAATAGTAAAATAACTGTAACCATCGTTCATAACCTGTAAAAATATTGTAGAATTGACAATTTTATCTATAGCACACTCGTATTTTCTCATGAAAAAAGCAGAAGATGAGGCAAATGGGGCATATCCTGCAATTTTCACGAGTAGGCAGATTCGATAAAAAATAAAGGTCATTTGATTGTTGCTAAATAGATCTATTACTAATATAAAGAGCTGTATACTTTCGCAGAGTACTCCAGCGTCGCTTCTTGATTTCCTAAGCCAGAATATTTGTAGATATTTTGAGATCGAATTTGTATAATGCGAAATAACTTTCTTATTTTTAGGTGGAATTTGTACCATTTAATATCAAAACTGAAAAAAATTTGTTTGTAAAAGAAAATTGTAAAAGAATCGAAAAAAAACATACAATACTAAAAAACATTCGTGATCATGTCGACACATCATTCAAACTCATCATTAAGAAAATGGATTTAAAGCTGTCTCGTTGATTGTTGTAAGACATACATACACGGAGAAAAATCGAGAGCGAATTTCACCAAAAACGCACGAAAAATTACCAAACTGCTGAGAAACGCGGGATAAATTCCATGTTCGAGACAGAATGCTGAACGTCCAGTAAAAATGAACTGCCAGGGTGATAAAAATTACCAAACGTTCGGCAAAAATTACATGCTTCGAAACCTGATTCGTCCGATTTTTTGAATAATTTTTACTTCAAAATAAAATAAGAATTTATCGTCCTCGAAGGATTTTAAATGATGTGATTTTGTATTTTAAATAATGAAACTCCATTATGCAAATTTTCAGTGATTTAGAACCTTTAAAATCTTATCAGAATAAAAAATTTTATTTTATTAAACATTCATTTCTGTAGAAATGGTAGAAATTTTGATGCTAGAAATTGATGCCAGAATGAAGAGAGATACTTCGGTGTTGATCCTTCATTGGTAATGTTCAGTCATGTTCCTCAATTCTTTTTCTTGCGTATGGTTTTCACTCATATTTAAAGGATTTCCACAATAATTCGCAATGAAGAAAAAATCTCATTCAGCCACCTAGCGAAGTTGAGTGACAATTCATGCAGGGAAGCAAAGAAAACAAACGCACTTTTCGTCGTCTATAAATAGAATTCCTCGGCGTGCATATTGACATTAACGCACGCTTATGCGTGTTGCATATAAGGAAAAGTGTAGGGAAAAAATGTGAATAAAGCCTTACGGCAAGAAATTTTTACGAAACGATCGGTACATATTCTTTTTGGAATAGTTCCTGCTGATATGCGGAATTATCCCGCGTTTCTCAGCAGTTTGGTAATTCTTCGTGCGTTTTTGGTGAGATTTACGGTCGATTTTTCTCCGTGTAGTCCATTCTTTTTGTCAGGTATAATAAAGCAATTTTTTAAATGTTTTGTGTATTGTCATATTTCAAATCGTTTAAGACGCTAGGTCTTAAACCATTAAATTAAATTGCTAGGTCTTTACGCAATTCGTTATATGATCTAGGAATCATCGAACATATTAGAATTTTTGTTTTTATATATGTAGTCATATCGTTCTATTCAGGACCGTTTCCTCTATAGGACATATAACGACGTATACAATATAATGAAACCTGTTTACCAAGCGGTTTGAAAGCTGACTTGTAGAGCAATTGCCCATTCTCCAACATAACAGGTCAGATATAATAAAAAAACTCCGTTTAACAACATGAATGCTAACTTCTTGATGTCATATTGCCCTTCAAATGCCAAAATACACTGAAATGGATTTAAAACAATTTTAAAGAAGATATTCTGATTGCATAATATACCTTCAGATAATGTACAAACGTGTTGGGAAAACAGTTTTTAGTAAAGAATTCAATAACAAAATATAGAGTAATTTTTCAGCTTTTTTAGTGCACAAACTGCTATACGACAGGTACGACCTGTTTGATTGGTTTTCCTATAACATCTCTCACCTGTGACTAAGAAAGTAATTGCACAAATCAAATTCAATTGACAACACATTGTTTATTTGAGATGTCTACACTACTATCTTCTTCTCAAAGAATGCATATAGTGTCATTATTACAATTTCTCTGAACTTTTACTTTAGAAGGGTAATTAATAATCGAAGTATGCCATAATTGCTTCTTGCTCCTTCATAAGTTGTAAATACTCCAATTTTTGCTTACACCATATATTGTCGTACAAATTATGATTTTATACAGCAACATCCCAATTCCCAATAAAATCTGGGCGAAACGTTTTGACAATTGAGAAAATCTGCAAATGGAGAGTTATTTGTTAAAAAATATATTTTATGTGTCTCCGACCATAAAACAAATATTTTACGACTATTTGGAAATTTGAAACTAAATTTATGGCCGAATGTACACTTTTTACGGGACACGTGTCTTCCTATGAATTTTGAGCTGCTGATTCCGAATTTAGGGTCAAAATATCACCTTTCTCGATCAGTTTTTGAGATAACCTCAAAAAGTCTCATTTTTGTGTATTGGATGTATATACATGGTTTTCATATATATATTGCACTGCTGGATTCTAAAATGAAGCCACATTTGCAAGGATAATGCAAAATGAACAGTATACCTTTAAAGAAAAAACCAAACCTTGTTTGTACCTGTTTGAGTGTAGTACTTTTGAAAATTTCAAGCTATTGAACCTAGAATTCCCAGACAAAAAAAATAAAGTCCTCTTGTTTTTCTACCTTATTAGAGTTGCTGACTCTGAATCCTTTAGAAAATATATGATTCTTCAGACTTTTTCTTGACATAACCTCAACGAATCTCATGTTCAATTGACTATAGGATAGCATGATTTTATACTGTATTTTAAGCCACTGGACTAAGAAAAGTGCAATATCAGTATTTGAGCACAAAATTCGGTACATGATTGTATAAAAAATCGAAAATAAGAAAACCTTCTAAGACCACAATAAACCGAATACTTGAGACGGATCAGTGTTAGTCTCTCACGCCTCTTTGATAAGGCAACTTTTTTTCTTTGTTATAACCTGCTTTCTTGCATTAAAAAGACCTTCGTAGTTGCTACAAATACTCATGAAAAACATGCTCATTGAAAACACTTTACAATAAAGTTTTTTGAAGTTATGTTCAAAAACAGTTTTCAAAAACGATATTTTTTCAAAGATTCAAATTCAGTGACTCTAAATACGTAGAAAAACATAAATCTGATAATGAGTACTTTTGTTTTATTTGCCTGGGCATTCTTGGATGCGCGACTCAGAATTTTCAAAAGTACCTCGCTCAAACAGTTACAAACAAGAGTTTGGTTTTTGCTTGAAAGGTTATGCTGTTGATTTTGTATTATTCTGGCAAAATGGCTTCATTTTAGAATTTAGCAATGCAAAATGTACATAAAAACCATTGATGTACTTCGAATACGCAAAAATGAGGTTTTTTGAGGTTACCTTAAAACCTGTTAAAAAAAAGCTGATGTTTTGACCTCAAATTCGGAATCAGCAGCTCAAAATCCATAGGAAGACACGTGTCTCGTAAAAAGTAACGCAATTTTTTGCGAGGTTGTGTAATTAGCATAAATAACAGTACTCAGAAGTTAAGATGTCGCTGTCGATCAATACAGTTGAAAAAATTCTTCAATGAAAATATCAAGATGCTGTAATATAGACATAGAAATAAAGGTTTAGAAATTAGAGAATTGTTCTTACAGAAGAATCTTCTGATGCATGTTGATAATAAAAACAACGTGTTTGTGTTGGCGGTTTCCTATATTATGTGTACATTTCTCTTCTAATGCTTTCAATTTTTGTCTGAAAATCAATCGACCAACTTTTGACAAACTATTGTGCAACGACTGAGAAATTTGGGATAAATGCATAGCGCGTGTGATGAGCGCACAGCACATCTTTGTTGTTAGAACTATTCGGAAAGCTAATTCTATGCATATATTTTTAAGACTGCTTTTTTATTCCGCCAACCAACTTTCTCGACAAAGTATCTTTATCTTTTTTTTGTTGATCATAAACGCTGTAAGTGGTCATATGTTGTTATAAAGAGTGATTCGATTTTTAGTAAATATGAGTTATAGATATCAAAATAAGTTGTTTGGAATGCAGGTTGAAACTATGATTTCTTATAGCAGAAATTTCAGCGAACGAATATAAAACAAAAGTAGAAGATGTCTTTTCGAATTATAACATTAAACAAGACAAACACGTTCCTGCATGGCAGTGCTATTAACAACAACACGAAATCCATCTCTGATATGGTTAGATAATAAAAATGAGAACCAATTTGTTTTCAACTTTGAATTTCAACATTCAATTTTGATTCTTGACTTGCCCGCTCAAAATCTCGTCAAAATTTGAATCTATGAGCGTAGTTCTAAATAAGATTGTGAGTTGTTCTGAATTGTCACTGTACATGCTTCAAAAAAAAAATTGCAGTCTTTAAGTTTTCATTCCCTAGATTTCTAATGTAGAATCATTTAACATCGATATATCCTATAGAGCAACTGTTTTTGAAGACACTATCATTGGAAGAAAAATATTTTTATATTTATCACTAACCTTAATGTCATACAGAATGTGTAACCATAAAAATATTGGACTGCGAATGAACTGACAAGAGCAGTGTAGTGATTCATAAATGCAAGCAAGTACATTGTATTCAAACAAAATATTTCCATGAAACTGAGCTTAGAAGAATAACCATAGTCAAAGGGGAAAGAATATGTTCCAGGATCATTATGAATCCTGAGCGAGTTCCATGATCTCGATAAAATAGGCAATCCAAGAAGCAAAGATACTGTAATGATCTGAAGGTCTGTAAAATAATATTATTTATTAGCGAAGAATTAAAAAAAAAAAATTGCTGACTTGATAGAATCCCGGCCAAAATATTCTACTTGCTTCTGCATTGTACCTAATAAGGTTTGCTAATATTAGCTAGTAACTGTGGACCATTCAAGAGATACATCACTCCTCTCTAACTTTAATTAATAAAGGACAAAGGGCTTGGAGGAACACAAAAAAAACATAACTCTCACGGAACAAAAAATACTTAACCAGCAAAACTTATGAATCATGTATGTATATACCGAGCCGCAATAGCGACAGAAGAAATCTAACGAATTCCGGATTTTATAAACTAGCCTCTTTCTAACCACAGCATAAAGCTCTTTGTATACTGGAAAATCTAGCTTTGGCCACACGAATCTATAGATTCTCCCAAATTATTATAATGATTATTGTGTGAGGTATTCATTGTGCTACAAACTGATGCACTACTTACATCTGTAATAACGTAAAACGCGTTCGAGTGTTTGAATAGAGCTACGTAGAATCGTGCTCCATGATTTTATCCCTTTTTTCGTATCATATATTATTGTATGGAGAATTTCATCGTTTATTCTGCGAAACTGAAATCGAAGGGTGTAAACGTGAAAATTTTTATCATCTACGACAAATTTTATACAACAACCGAATTGAAGTAGGATTCATGAATGGCGCATTAGACTTAAATAATTTTGCATGAAAACCATTTACGACAATTAAATTTGACTAACCACTTGTTTACGAATGATATGATTTATCATCATAACTAGTGAGAAGGTGTTAGCGATAGTAAAATAAATATTTTCCATTATCGTGTCTATGGTCTGAGTCCCAATTAACAAATATTCCATCTGGAAAAAAAATGGTACATCATTATTTTCTGATCCTACGTCAGGACGTTCTATTTCAGCTGAAATGAATTGAATGGCCATCCCTTCGACTGTTTATCTGTTTGCTCATTTAGTTGTCTCTATCGTTGTAATCCTTGATAAATTGACATTTGGAGAAAACGCACGGCTTTCAAAAAAGATATTTTCAATAACATTAAAATAGATATTGAAATGAGACATCTACAAAGTCGAAATAAATTAATGTTTGTAATTTTTTAGAAAGATTACAAGTTTATAAGCCAAATCTTTCATAATTGTTTTTCTCTTGAAACAATTTTACGAAGTACATAAAAGTAGTCGGAATTCGTTTAATCAAACATTCACAAAATTGTCTGTGCTATCTCACTGCACCTCACATTACTAGATAGTATTTGATATCTTATTCGGTAAACCCATTTTGTCAGACTGCAAATTGACCCATATGCACAAGCAAATAGACAATGAACTATATGAACATTCGTATTTTTTTCAGCTAATTCTAGTATAATTAATAACGTGACTTGTGCCAGTAACAGCAACGAGTAGAGAATAAATATTATTATATTAATAATTATTTTAAATGAAGCATTTTGATATGGCCAACAGCCGAGTAACACATGTGATTGTTTGTAAAGTTTTAAATATCGTGATTCAAATATATTCATAATGTATGCGATGGTTTCGTCGACATCGAAATCAATCAGAAGTCCAATTCACTCAAACAATGGTGGATTCTGAAATAGAGTAAGATGATTGAACTAAGTCAATAGTAATGAAAAGAGTTTTGTCTTTTGTGAGTACAATTACAGAAAAAAGTTCATTACATGAAGATCAGCAAACCCAATAAACGTGCACATTGACACGACCTTAAATACATATTCGATTAACATCAACACTCTCTAAAATCATATTTTTACACGTACAACAAGACTCTCGTATGAATCGAATTTCCGAAACGAATTCAACTCTGCAATAACGAGCGTTGATCGAAACGGATGGAACCAAAGCTATCATTAAATTATGCATAAAAAAGTTTTCTGCTCACAGTTATTAAAGGGAAATAAACAAAAATAAATTCTTCTTATAAATCTGTTGTTGGTTTCCTTTTGTGAAGACCCTTTGCATTAGAGTCATTTCAAAAATTATTACTTAAAGTAGTGCCCTACTTATTGAAGTATCGCATGGCACGCCATGTATTTCTACGAGGGATCATTTGTTACAGAGACATTCATGTACATATACATTCTCATTTTGAAACAATTTGTACACCTTTACTAGTTACATTACGTTGTTGTTTTTACTTTTCATGAATTTCATTACGTCATTGTGACACATTGGCTTTTTTCTGCTTATAACTTTTTTGAAATGAAAGAAAGAACAGAAAAATGTCAGATATGCATTCGGTTGGAGATAGCTAATTAAATGACGAGTCATCGTGATGCTAGATGTTGCTTCCGAAGTCGCAGACCTTTTTTTTTCTTCGAGTATAGATCTTAAGTGCACTCAAAAATGAAAGTCAATTTAATTTCAAATTCAATCAACACCAACTTACTATTCGTCTTCGAATTATATAATTTATCATAGTTATAAGCGCAAAAAAATTTGTGATGATTAGATGCACATTCCCCATAATCATGTCTAGCGAACGAGACTCGATGAACAAATTCTCAATCTAATAGCATAAATTTTTCATCATTGTTCATTGTCAAGAAAGCAGTACTTTTTATTCTGGATAAACTTTACTTGTGAAAATAACAGCAAGCAATATTAAAATAAAACAATAGAGTTTATAATCTTTTTCAGGCAAGTTTTCTGATACGGCCAGCGCCCTAGGATAACATGTGAATATTTGTAAATTTTGAAATATCGAGAGTCGAAAATGTCCATAATGTTCACAGCAGGTTTATCGGAGTCTATTTTATCCAGATTTATTTACTTGAACGATGATGATTTCTAAAAAAAATAAATAATAGAACAAAAAATTATTGATATAAAATAAATTCCTCTTTGTTGAATAAAATTAGTGTAATTATAGGATAAATCGCCCCGTGGAGTTGTAAATAATATCGAGTTTGATCCTCGGAGCCAATTTTCAAGAAAAAAAAGAATGATGGGTATTTTTCCTCATTTCTTTATTAATTCTCTTTCGTTCAAGCTTTCGACCTTATAATTTTCGGTCCTCATCAGGAATCTTGATATAAACAAAAATCTTTTTCCAATTTGATTATTAACAATATTATGATAAATTAAAACTAGATTTCCAATTATTACTCAACTTACATGATTGAAGCACAAGCATATCTACACCAATTCTATTGGCAAGTCAATTTCATCATTTGAATTTTACTTCAATGTTTCAAATAATTCAGTTAACTGTCAACTTTCCTCTTTTTTTCCAGTTCCATCATGAATAGTATATGCGATTTTCGTCTTATCTCTTCCCTATTGTTTTAAAGAGCATAATGATTTAATGGTGACAAAGGCGGATAAAGGAGGTAAAATTGTAATAATGCTTAAATCTGATTATATGGAAGGCATGTTGACGCAACTTAATGACAATACTACATATAGAAAAATAAAAAATAACCCACTGAATAAAATTAGGAATAATAACAATGAAATTTTAAAGGATTTGCTGAAAAAGGACTATATTCAAAAGGAAACTTATTTTAAATTATTAGAAACAGAGGGAAATCTCCTTAGGGCTTATGGCCTCCCTAAAATACATAAGATTGGTAATCCGTTAAGATTAATAATATCATCTGTTGGCAGCCCTACGTATTTTTTGGCTAAATTTATACAAGATTTATTAAGTCAAAATTTTGGCACAGCAAAAAGTTATATTAAGAATAGTTTTACACTGAAGAGAGAATTGGAAAGAATCAAAATACCTGAAGATTTTATTCTAATATCATTAGATATTACATTATAATTTACAAATGTTCCAAAAGAACTTGTCCTTAAAGCAGTTGAAAAGAGATATGAATTATTACCAAACTCTACTAAAATGATCCCAAAGTCTGAAATATTGAGATGTTTGTCATTTTTACTACAATCTACAAGCTTTGTTTTTAACAATGAGTTTTATGAACAAATTTATGGCACTCCAATGGGTAGTCTCATTTCTCCAATCGTTTCTGACTTAGTAATGCAGGACGCAGAGGAGGATTGCATAAAGAATTTGGATTTTAAATTACTTTTTAATGGTAGATACGTTGATGACATAATAGCAATCGTTCCCAAAAATAAAATCACAAATTGTATGGAAGTTTTCAACTCTTATCATAATAGAATTAAATTTACATGTGAAATCGAGAATAAAGGTATCTTGAACTTTTTGGAGTTAAAAATTATTCGTAAGAATGACACGACCTTGAAATTTGACTGGTATAGAAAAGTGACGGCTTCTGATAGATATTTTAATTTCATATCAAATCATCCATTATCTCAGAAGATACAGGTAATATGGAATTTAGTAGATAAAGCAGTAGGATTATCCGACATCACCTTTCATGAAAAGAACTTGGACATAGTCAGAAAAATTTTGGATAAAAGTGACTACCCTGAGGAAATTGTTAATAAGCAAATAAAGAAAAGATTAAATAGCATAAGATACAATGATGGAAGAATTACAAATACTATAAAAGAAAGAGTTAATAATTTCATATCTTTACCGTACATAGGAAAATCATCTGAGATTTTATCAAGAATTGATAGGATATACGGAATGAGAACTGTTTTTAGAACTCAAAATAAGATTAATTCAGGGATTATAAAAAAGGGCAAGGATATACTTAAAAAGGAAGATAACCAGGGCTTAGTTTATGAATTAAAATGTAAGGATTGTAATAGTATATATATAGGAGAGACCAAGAGAAAATTGAAAACAAGGATAAAAGAACATGAGAATAATATAAGACATATGAAATCAACATATAACGTAGTTACCAATCATCGTATACAGATGAATCATGACTTTGATTGGAACAATGTTAAAATCTTGAATTTTGAGAGAAATTATTTTAAACGTCAAATAGCTGAAATGATTTTTATTAAATCGAAGAAAAACAGTATTAACAAACAACTGGACACGATAAATTTAAACGCTAATTATGATAAATTGATAAATATAATTTTATAATAGGAATAATTATCGTGTTAGCATGAGTTTTTTCTATTGGTTCGTCCCTTTCTCCACCTTAGTAGTAATAACAGATATTTATAGAAACTTCGAGAATTCCCAGATTAGTCTTGTCTTGTTCATTGCCACAGACATATGTGATTGATTTTAAACAATAGGGAAGAGATAAGACGAAAATCGCATATACTATTCATGATGGAACTGGAAAAAAAGAGGAAAGTTGACAGTTAACTGAATTATTTGAAACATTGAAGTAAAATTCAAATGATGAAATTGACTTGCCAATAGAATTGGTGTAGATATGCTTGTGCTTCAATCATGTAAGTTGAGTAATAATTGGAAATCTAGTTTTAATTTATCATAATATTGTTAATAATCAAATTGGAAAAAGATTTTTGTTTATATCAAGATTCCTGATGAGGACCGAAAATTATAAGGTCGAAAGCTTGAACGAAAGAGAATTAATAAAGGAATGAGGAAAAATACCCATCATTCTTTTTTTGCTTGAAAATTGGCTCCGAGGATCAAACTCGATATTATTTAAAAAATTATTGAACGTTGTTTCATGCATGTTTGGTTTTGTCAGTACGATTCAACTCTAGCAGAACCAATGAACGTACACAATAAAATCACCTCAAGTTTACTATTGAAAGGAAAACATACAATAGTCATTCTGTATTAAATACAGTAATTGTAGAAAATTAATACAAAGCCTTTGGTAAAAACAACACGTTACGAAAAGGTGAACCTTTTTTATAGATAGACCGAAGCTAAATAGTGTGATAATAACGTATAAAAAAAATTATTTATTAGTATTTATATTCGTTACACTCATGATGTGCAGAAATTAGTCATTAAAATGCCATAGTTCTTACACGCAATTTAACAAGTTACAACTTGAATACTGATTCCATAAATAAAGTAAAGCATTACTCCTTTCTTTTATTATATATTTCAAACACACACATAACATTGGACATTATATGCTTGTCATACATACATGATGTAAATCATTGCATAACATAAAAAAATTTTAATCGAACACAGCAAAAAAACATATATGAGACATGTCTCCGTAGAAGACACGAAGACGCGAAATCCATGTCTTCAGTCATTCAGTGTCTTACTTTTATGTGTCAAAAAATGTGTTTTAAAGACATCTTTAAACGTCTTAAAAATGGCGTCAAAAAGTGTCTTGTGGAAAGACACCATTTTTTGCAGTGAAGATCGTGAAAAAGTAGCAGACCTTTACGAAAAATCCAATAGATAAATGTGACTTTAATGCATTTTATTTTGGTGTTAACGAAAATTCTCTCCATCGAATCAAAAGAAACTAAAAATACTTTATTATCTTCCAAAATTTTCCATTAGTTTACATTTATCACTCACAGTTTTTCGATCAACATAACCTTCCAACTGCAAAAAAATGATTTCTTCGAATAGAAATGGCGATGAATCCGTAGTATTTTATGATTCTACAAATGATTGCTATAACAAGGTGTTTGTTAGCTCAAACGTAGATATCAGGTGGTGTAAAAGTATTGAATAAGGTCTAGTTTTCGACACTTGCAAAGCATACATTATGTATCTGAATTGTACTCAAGTAATATTTATTTATTCCAAAGTCATCTACTTCGATTCCGTAAAGTTTCATGATCAGAGCTTCCATGTTTAGGGAAATTATATTCATCGAATGCAGACTGCAGAAGCTGAAGATATAGACTAAAAAAACAAGTGAAGAAAATCATTTTTACAAGGTAATCGATCTTTTTTCATTTTGAAAAATGTTTGAAATAAACAGAGATTCTTTGATGCTAAATCACGTTATTTCAACTCTTGAAAAACTATACTCTGAAAATACTGATGACTGTTATCTAGTCTCTTAAATTATATTTTTGGAAACAAATGTATGGATGGATTACCAAATGAACGATTGACGATATGTTTCAGAAGTCGCAAGCAATAGAATAGTAGTTTGCAATGAAACAGTAACTTTTTTTTTGCATCGAATTTGGTGGATTCATTAGTTTCATTATGAATCATGTTGAACTATATGTAGATCAGAGATATTTTCGTATGTAAGTACAATAATATGAGTTATATGAATAAGCTGTATTTTTAGAGAATCAGTAATAAGTCATGTCGGTTTTTTTAATATAAGAATTTTTATCAAATACGCTCATTCTGCTTATTTGCGCTCAATGGATGAGAAATTAGAGGAAATTGACATTGTGTGTTACTTATTAAATTATTGACAATACCCTTCGAGTATGGCAATGTTGTGACTGCTATTGAGACTTTGGCGACTGAAAATATGACTGTTGCATTTATTAAGACTAGATTGTTAGACGAAGAGATAAACTTGAATAAAATTTTTGTTTCGCAGCATCATGAAGTTCTCATACAGATGACAAAATTAAATGTTTTCTTGATTCTGGAGCTACGGAACATTTGATCTGCAGTGACGTCGAACTTTCCAACTCTAAGAAACTCGACGAACCAGTAAGGATCAAAGTCGCAAAATCCGAATCATTTCTAGAGGCCATAACCATTAGGGAGGTTCAACTGACAAGCAAGGTAAATAGAAAAACAAACTCAATCACAGTCAAGAAAATACTTTCTTTCCCGAATCTCCAGTATAATATGCTGTCTGTGAGAAAACTCAAAATGAATGGTTTCCGAATTTTTTTTGAAAATGGCCGTGGTCTAATAATAAAATTCACCATAAGGTACAAAACAAAATGGCGTTGCAGAAAGGATGAACCGCACCATCTTGGAAAAGGCCAGATGCATGTTACTGAACTGCAAACTTAGAAAAGATTTTTGGTCAGAAGCAATTCAAACTGTGGTCTACTTTACTAACAGCAGTCCGACTTCTACCCTGAATGGCAAAATTCCTGCTGCACTGTGATATTGGGTAAACCGAACATAACAAAACTGTAGATGTTTGGATGCATCGCTTACTTGAAATTACCGTAGCAAATTTTCCAATGAAAATTCGATTCAAGATCAATCAAGTGCTATTCCCTCGGATACTGCCCAAATGGATACAAATTTTAGAACTCAGAAGAAAAGGAGATCATTTTTGGCAGAAATGCAGTGTTCGATGAATCACGCTTCTCATTTGATAGCTTGAGTAGTGAGGAATAGATCAATCACGAAAAAGATGAAGACTTCAAAACCCCAAAATCACCGAGAAGGTCCGAGAAGCAGACGCAGACTTCAACCAGCGAAGATGACGCCAAAGATGGCGATCATGGAAAGACAGAAAAATAAGAAAATGCAGAAGAATCCGAACAACCTCGAAAATCTACAAGAAAAAAACAACTTGTTACCTTGAAGATTATGCAGTCTTGGCACTTCAAGCAGAAACCTTTGTAGAAGATTTACCCACGAATTCCCAGGAAATTGCAAAAAGTTCAGACAAGGATAAATAGATGCAGGCTGTGAAAGAGGAAATGGATGCCCTGATTGAAAATGAGACGTAGAAAATGACCACTCTTCCCCCTGGAAAATGAGCTATCGAAATTGAATGAGTTTTCGAGAGTGAGAACACTACTGTCGATTGTTGTTCAGACAAATTTCCGGACTTGTCACATGGATGTAAAAAGTGCATTTCTCCATGGTGAAATAGAAGAAGAACTGTACATGAAAATTCCTGAAGGTTTTGAGAGCAAACATAAACACGTTTGTAAATTGAGAAAATCGCTCTATGGTCTGAAACAGGCGCCACGAGCCTGGAAGAGGAAGATAAACAATTTTCTGAAATAAATAAAGTTTCAGAGCTGTAAAGTTGACAAGTGTCTTTATATCTAGCAATCTGGCACAAATTTCACTTTCATTCTGTTGTATGTTGACGACCTATTCATTGCTGGAAATGATCAGAGGAGGATTGACTATGTCAAGGATGGTTTGAAAAAAGATTTTCGCATGAAAGACCTTGGCACACCACGAGTCTTCCTTGGTATTCGACTTGGGCGAATGGCAAACGAGATCCACCTGGGTCAACGGGATTACTTTGGAAAATTCATTCAACTTGGACTTCAACCTTTGCTATAAATCAAGGAAAACCGATAATCTGCCATGTTACGTCGATGCAGACTTTGGCAGTGAAAACGACAGAAAATCGACAACTGGATTTTTGCTGCAAGTTTTTGGCAACACCGTTTCGTGGAAAGTGAGAAGACAGTCTTAGGTCTCCCTTTCAAGCACTGAGGCTGAATATCTTGCCTTGGCAATGGTTGTATCAGAACTCATATGGCTGAAGAATCTTTTGCAGGATTTCAATATCTTCAGCGAGGTTCCTCCAGTTATCTACGAGGATAACCAATCCTGCGTTCACCTCCTGTCCCGACGGGAGCATAGAAGATTCAAGCACGTTAATGTGAAATACAACTTTGTCTGAGATCTCCACGAGAAGAAGCTGATCAAGGTCGTATATGTTAACACGAAAAATCAATAAGCGGATGTTTTGACAAAACCGATTTCCAAAATTCAATTTTTCAAGTTGTGAAAAATTATTGGAGTTCAAGAGTAAGAAATTTGGCAAAGGAACATTAAACTGGGGGGAGGGAGTGTTGAGATGTGGCAATTGAAATTCTATGTTTGTATCCCTATTATTGGCAACACTGTTTAGTAATTTTCCATCTAGTGAAATTTTGTTTTTCTCTCGCTGTGGTTGCCACTCTATATCTTTCTGTATCACGCTGTATCATTTTGTATGTTTTGCTTCGTGTTTGACCATAAACAAACATATTGCAAGTACGGTTGTTAATTACTCCACTGGCCACCTGTATATTGAAAATTTGACAGAAACGAATGTGGCTAAAATTCAGGAAAGTCGCATCTTTGAAAACGTCGATGAAACATGAAGTTCATTTACTAAAAACTTCGGCAAAAATTTAGCAAAGTAACATCTCAAAATTGCACTATATTTGTTTTATTTAATATACACATGATTCTATCAT
The DNA here is from genome assembly GCA_028476575.1 of Platygaster robiniae. NCBI lineage: Eukaryota > Metazoa > Arthropoda > Insecta > Hymenoptera > Platygastridae > Platygaster > Platygaster robiniae. The sequence goes on from CM052022.1 coordinate 4,601,480, forward strand.
ACTCATATTTATCATTGCAATATTGAACAAAAGCCTAAAAAAGTTAAACCCGATAACAGAAAATTCGTAAGTGCTTGTTAAACCTATACAAGTCTATTTTAAAAACAATAATTGCTTTTTAATTTATTGTACGAAACGTTTTCTGAATAACTTTTTGTTCAGAATCTGACTTGGTTAAAGTTGCTAAATGACCAGCTAAACTGAGAAAAATCTCATACCAAATCAGTGTCAATCTTAACACCAACTAGTACTAAATGTTTTAACCGTACAATTTGGAACACATTTTCTCTATGCCAATTCATATTAACGATCTTCTAACTGACAAAAATTCGTTAATTATTATGATAAAAATTATATATTTGACACTGTTAACAACTCTTACCTGTATGAAAAACATCGTTAAAAACAAAGCGACGATCATAACGGAAAACAGAACCTTCAAAATCGACTTCCAATGAAAAGATCTCATGATGAAATTCAGTTTATCTGGCTTTTCCGGAAAAAGTTTAAATTCAACATCAGATGTGAAAATTCTCTTATATATTGTTTTTACATTTATACCTTATCATTCTTTTTCTACTGTACTAGTCCAACAATTTTTGTCTTCAGTCCCAGTAATGCATTTCCTTAAAATTCTCTTCTTCAAACGTTTTGGCTTTTGTGAACGATCAAAAGCTAAAAATTAATGTCGAGCAATGTGAGTCCATGGAGAAACTTGAAGTCTTTATACTGCAGAACAAGATCGATGAACGTACTCAAAGTCAGCTTGTAACTGTGCCCGTTTTCGCCATAAAAAACTCTTCATCATACTTCATAATTACTGAATTTTCTTTAAGTGTGGCAATTACAGAAACAGAATTTTTTCACTAAAGTTCGTTACTAAGTTAAGTAGTACAAATTGCACTTAATTGCGAAAATTTAATTAAGAAAGTTGCCTTTTGCGAGTTTTACTTAACGTTTTTGCTTCAGTCTAGAGAAGGCTCTCGGTCAGTATCAATATCTTCTTGAAGTTGCAGAATCCCGAAATTTATAGCTCGTAGGTAGATTCTTATCTCACTTTGTTTATCATTGTTATGCAGCAAACCCAATGAACGTACTGTAACTTGAGTGAGAGCGTAAGTGAAATATTTTATTGTTAAAGGAAATGTTATTCTAGCAATTATTTTTTTCCTGGAGACAGAGTTCCTATTATAGTTATTTTCTGAAATGTGTGAAATATGGTATGAAATAAAGCAATGATCAGATCTTGATATTTTTTTTTTTTTTTTTTTTTTGTTCTACTTCAGTTGGTTTTAGGTAACTTTTGCGAGCTTGACGTGAATATCTGGTTTGTTTGAAAAAATTTTGAGGAGCTACTTCGTTTGGTGGAACCTTATCATTTATTCCTTTCCGAAATCAATGTATTGAATTTTGTTTTGTATATTTTTTTATTTAACATCGGTAGCAGCTCGTACATCGATAATCTGTAGTATAAAATGTTTGTCCAATTTAGGCAGAGAAAACTGTGTATGAATATTGACCGAATATCAGGGTAATACAGCATTTACCTTGATAATATGCTGAATTATTCCTTTATTTGACCAAATGCTAATTATTTTTATGCACGACTATGAAAGTTAAAATGAAATCTTTTGAATCCTACGATAATTTTGATAAGTTGTAATTTTTTCTTAAATTTTTGCTTATTTTTTTTATTTTTTCTCGCAGAAAAAAACTCATATTCACAGTGTGGTTATTTATATTATATTGAATGGAGTGCATTATTATGACCTTTGTAATCCTTACACAACAAATTTTAAATAAAGTAATGGATGTTATCTTGAGACAATAAATTGATATTTTTCGAAAAAAATTTTTAGATGACGGTATGTTTGCTCCATCAATTTGAATGTTTTGATCGAAGTGTCCACTCTTTTGATTTAAAATACTCAGGAATCTGCTGCTTCCAAAACTGAATTTTATCAAAAAAAATATACATGTCATATTTTTTAGTAGTTAAAGACGCACAGAGATTTCGAAGACTTGCTGAAGTAAAATTCACAACGATGAAATGAAAATACACATACCTCAAATGAAAAAATATGTTTTAATTCAAAATGTAAATAGGGTACATGAAAAGTATCGTCTAGGACGACGATAAAATACCATCGCGAAAACCATCATAAAAGACACATCGATGAATAAGAAGTTTTGATGATCCTCACATTTTATAGGTAGACGAAATTGTTTTTTACGTAATTTTTTTGTTCGCTGTTTTTGAATGCCGTTTGACAGGTTCATGAATGAAATTGAAAGAACGAATACATTTTTTACAAAAAATAGCTTGTACGCAAAGCGATTCACTCTGCTTTGTTACAAAACAAAAAATTCGGTTGTTTACTAACGTTTTTCATATTTATAATACATTATCATATTTATAATGACAAAAAACGTAAAAAAATCGTAATTTATGAAACGCAATGGAGTGGTATAACAAAAACATTAAATAAAGAACTTTAAAAAAATCCAGCAAAGAAGGGCTTTCAACAATTGAATTTTTGAGAATAAAGTAATTATTTTACATCCTATTATTTTTGATTCCAGCAATTTTATGTTGCTGATTATGTTATAATCTACATACAAATAATTCGAATAGATAAATGAGTTAAATTATGAACATATTTAAGGGGGTATTCTACCCGAAGCGGTCCGAAATATCGATGTTTTCAAATCGTTGTAAATAAAAAGCTTTTCAATATTTTTATTCAAAATTTTTTGAAAGTTTTTCTACAGTTTATAAACATTAATTTTCGTTTTTAATGTTAAAAATATCTTTGTTTTTAATGGTTCATTCGACGCCTTAAACTTGAGCCTGCCGAAAATAGTTGCTCCATGGTGGACACGATATCTCCGGTTTAAATATTCTGAAACACAAAATGTAACCCATTTTGTAATCCTTAGACTTCCTGCTATCGCCTCTTCTAGGGAATAAGAAAAAAAAATTTTCTTTAATCAAAATTAGACAATTGAAAAAAAATAACGATTTTTTGCCTTGTTTTTGTTTATATTTTGCATTAAAAACATTAGTTAAACAAATGCTTTTGCCGTTATCCTAGAAGAGGCCAAACCTATACATTTGCTGAGTATCTTTGTAAAATTTCAAGTCAATCGGACAAGTGGTTTTTTCTGAATCGTGTCCACCGTCCCGAAAAAAATGGTTTCGAGAAAAACGAGTTTTAAGATTTATAAACATGGTACTAACAAATGATGTAACTTACGGTTAATCAGCGATTCCTGGACCATACATTGCTCCCTCTTCTTTCTCGTAAAACTCGTTCAAAACCGAAATCTGCTCTCTTTTTTCAATTTTCGCCCTCTTGGCTGCGTCCGTCATGCGATGCTCGGAGCGTGCGATGCGTTCGTCGTCTCGTAAGTCGGCGTACATGCTTGCAGTCAGCCCGATTGTCACTCCCATCGTTTCCAGTACTTTTAAAATGTGCGTGTATCCCTCGTTGAAGATAATTACAGCAAGGTAGTTGGAAATTTCTACAACTTTACTTCCTGAATGTAAATGTTTCGGTGAGAATGTCCAAATAAGTGAGTTGAGGGATTCATTATTATTTTGGGTCTCTGCTCCTAAACATCTGTTCAGTAGATCTTCGGCTGTCAGGGCTTCATAAATTGGCTTGATGATTTCCAAAACTGTGTTATTGAGAGGTGGGTCGTGTTTGAATGATCCAAGTGTACCTTTTGCTTTCGCTTGCTGCCAACGACACCAGCTATTTTCACCTGCTGGACAGTAATCGTGTCTCGGATCTTTGTCGGCGGAACTTTTATGATTGGAAGTAGCCCAAACTGCTTTGCGCATTTCTTCGATGGAATTAGAATGCCTGCGAATCGCGAGTCCGTAATACACTGTCAATTCACCAATGACTTTATCAGTCAATTTTCCTTGTCCCTTCCTGCCAATGCCTTTGTTCATCTTCTTGATATTTCTCAGTCTGGCACCCATTCTTTTCTCGACATGACCAACACACTCTTTCTTCAGCACAGTCACCTCATTTCCGTATGGTAAAGCATCCGAAATCCCTTTAAAAGTTTTGCTGTCACCATCGCCAACGTAATTTTCGTAGCAAACATCGTACTTTTCCTTGGATCTCAAAAACATTTCAACGATAGCATCAGTCTCCATTTTTCCTGCACTGCCAGAGTGATTTATTGTGCAATTCTCTGTATGATTTTCGTACCACTCTTCGTAAGCTGTAGGCTCGGAATTTTTCTTTGACTTCCACAAATTGCAAGCTTGGCAAAACTTGCTTTTCACAATTGAATCAACAACTTTTCCAGAATATTTTCCGATCAGATTCGCAGCACCGAATAGAGAAGAAAATCCTCGCTTCTTCCACGTTCCATCCCCGGAAACTGTGAGGTTTTTTGACACGTTCCCGGCTTGAGTATTTAGTTCGATTTCTTGAAAAACAGCTTTTGAAATGACGGTATCATAAACAGTGGATGACGCGTGATAAATAATTTCCAAGCACGAGTAATAAGTATTCCTTGCCATTCCACTGCAAATATCCATTAAACTGCAAAACATTTGGAGCCCTTCTCTGCCAACACCAAGAAGCCGCATCACGAACACAATTCGGCGTTTGATTTCATACGAATTTTGAATCAACGGACATGAATCAATGCACTTTTCACCACATTCACAAAGGATGGAAATTTTGAATCCTAATCCACGAGGACACTTTTTTGAGAACCGCACCTCCTTTTTGCAATCCTTGCAAATGAGCAATGAAGAAATCACAGAAAAAACAGCAAAAAAATTGATAATACTGTAAGCGAATTCTTCATCAACGTTGGCTTCCATGCTGTTTCTGTCTCGAAGTTTCTGAGCAGATGTACTAGCGAAATCTTCATTTTTCTGAGCAGTATGGCGATTTCCAGAAAACTTCTTTTTTCGCTGGTGAGATGGTTTTCTAGCGATTCCTCTTCCACCTTTTTTATCCATTATGATCACAAATCACTCGAAAAATAGCACGCAAATCACTCGTAAACCACTCGGAAGAAAATACTGTGAATAAAACGCACGGATCTTTCTCGTATTAAGGCCAGTGAAAAACTGAAGGGAAAAATAGATAGGTAGCAAAAATCACACAAAAACAGATGGTTGCAAGTCACCCGGATGCAATCAAGATAAGATAAATTCATCAGACGAAACAGTAGTTTCGTATTACCTGCGACGCTCTAATGGATGGCGGGCGCCAAGCGTCGCCCGATGCATAGTCTTAAAACTTGGAAACTATTCGTCATTGAGAAAAATCCTCTTGCACACACATTCCTCTTATTGTCTACATAAAAAATATTGAGTAAAAAAAAATCGATTTTTCGGACCATCTCGGGTAGAATACCCCCTTAAAAAAATTTATATTTTTTGAAAGTTTTGTTTGTGTCACATACTTTCCAAAAAAATTAAAACTTTATGAAGAGAAGAGTTTAATTTTGCTGCTCCTGAAGGTATGTACTAAATAATAAGAGCGAGACACAATACTCCGATTTATGATATAAGTTCGTAATTAAAGACAAACATGAAAAATTATATAAATCATATCGAATCCATAGCATTTTTTTCTAATAATGACAAATCATCTCAGCAAACTCGATGTATCATAATAATTAAAGCAGTATTTGCGGGTTCAGCAAAACGGAAAAGTTACAGTCCGAGTCGAAGACGAGTATGGCAATCCGCGAGTCAATTTATCACAGCTGCATTCACCAAAGATGATATTTCACTTTTAAGTGCCAATTTTGAAGCGTGAGTGATGTACAATATTTTCTGAAAACATAAAGATCATGTTGTACGCGTACGGCCCCGCGTGCGCGCACTTTCATTTCCCCTGCCGTGCGCCGTGGAACGCAGGACGGGTCCTCTTCGCCTATGTGACATTACTTTCTCTTTTTTTTTGTTTTTTTTTTTTCACGAATTACCACAAGGTGGCTGGCGAAAATTTTTTCCTATTTTTCAAGTAACTGTGGGAGCGGTTAAGTAGGGCGGGGGTGAGCGATGAAAGGCAGCTTTCGCTCCTCAGCGAGTCAATCGAGAACACGATCCCGTGATCTCCGATATTTTTGTCCGCTCGGACTCCTTTCACCTCTTATCTCCTTCAGTCTCTGGCAGCCGCCACCGGCTCCAAAGGCCCGATTCCGACGACCACGTTCCTGGTAGCCGTCACCAGCTCCGGAATCTCCTTACAACTTCCAACCTCACGTACCTGGCAGCCGTCACCGGCTCCAGGATACGCTTTTCCCCCACCCCACCGTCACTGGCAGCCGTCACCAGCTCGAAGGAACGTTTTTTTTTTTTTTTTCCTAACCAATTCCAAGAGCACAAGACCCCATACTGAAGCGCTGCGGTGTCCGAGTCAGGCTTCGATTACAGAGAACCGAAGTCCCCCAGGCGTTGTCCCCGAGGAGTCATGCCCGAAATTTCCGACAGGCTCAGAGCCACAAGTGGCAAAAGGCGGCCGAGGAACGGGAACGCTGGGTCAACCTGGCCAATGAGTGGGGAGCTCCCTGGAGTAGAACTCACGAAGGGTTAAGACTCGAGCCTACCCCCAAACCGAAGTCGGTAGTGGTAGTCTCCCCCGACTCAACAATCCGACGTGCACCAGCACCCAAGGAATCTGAGGTTCTCCAGCAGGCCACCATAGTGGAAAATAGGCCACTTCAACGAAAAATTCGGATACGCCGCCCCCCTCCCAGGACTTGGATGTCCTGGAAGTTTTCCTGTCCCCTACCCTCGCGCAGGAGTTAAGTTGATGCGAATAATGTAAAAAATCGATAATGTAATAAGAAAATGAATAAATAAGGACTAAAATAAACTATATATGTATATTCCATCCCCCCCCACTCTTTACGTGTCAGCGTACGATACGCCTACGACAATTGGCGCCCAACGTGGGGCCAGTCTACGTTGGATAACGAGAAGAAATCGACCCGAGTCTCTTGCTAAATAGGACGTGTCATGCGGACAAGGAGTTCAAGACTTGCAAGTATCGCTGAGAGCCCTGTACCAATAACAGCCGAAGGACCTCCCGCCGAATTTCGGTGAGAATATCGGGGCCCGTCCAGGAATTGGCTACAGAACCCCACGGGTCCAGCAAGACTACCCCACCAGTTCCCGCAACTTCCGGGAGTGACCAGAAAGAAAACCCGGTGGCGCCCAATCCCCTGCCACGAACACCTCGAAGTCGACGAGGTCTATCCAGGTCAACTACGATCTCTACAAGGATCCACCTCCTAAAGAACGCCTTGGAGCACCGTCGGGGACGTGGCCGACCACGTAAGGTCATCAAACCATCCCGACCATTAGTGGACCACCGATATATCTCCTTGGAGGGCATGGCCACAGACCAATCATCAACGCCAGGCATGGCAACTTCTCCGAAAAGAGACCTGACCAGCCACGGGGAGGAGCAACGTGTTCGGGAAGCCGAGTCCATACCATGTGGACAACTTACTATGGCAACCGCCAATACATCTACATCGGCCAATCTACGAGTCCCCGAGACGTCCGTGACACAGGCCGTCACGATGGACACCCTGGCCCAGTTGTTGATGCAGCTCTTGGCAAGAACTCCTGTTCCCGTGCCTTCTCCGGGGGAATTCCACCAAGCAGCCCCCGACCGCACATATCAACCCCGAGGAAATGAGACCACTGGTCCAACTAATTTTCAACGCTTTTCTGGGCAGTATCAACTCCTCAACCCCTGGGGAAATTGGATCCCCACGCCTTCCGTACCACTTCGCCCAGTGCCCCCTCAGCCTACCTTTCGAGGGGCTGACTATGAAGACCCTGGGAAATTCCTAGATAGGAGATTGGGGTACTGTCAGGCCCATCAGCTGGATTCAAGTCAAATAGTGACAACAGTAGCCTTAGGACTACAAGGGGAGGCCGAGAAATGGTACAGAGTATATCGGGAGATGGAATTGACCTGGCCACGTTTTCGGGAGCTTCTTTTCACCAGGTTTGATAGTGTCACCATCCGAACCCGACTCCAGGCACAGCTATACGCACAAAGGCAAGAGGAAAAAGAACCTGTGGGTCCATTCCTGCAACGTAAATATCAGCTCTTTGAAAGGATTCGCCCGCAAGAGCCCGAACCAGCCAAAGTAGTCGCGTTGTTGGAGCTAATCAAACCCTCTTTACGCGCGCTAGTGCGCCCCACCCGTCCCAACTCCTACGACGAGCTGCTTGCGAACGCGGTCGTAGCAGAACAGTACGAGGCCGAACACCACCCCCCACGGTCCACCCGCAAAGAAGAGCCGAAAAATCCACCCAGCAAGGCTCAAGGAAGCCACCAGACCTTTCCACCGTGCTGGTACTGTCCTGAGCACCATCTTCACAAGGACTGCCCGGTTTGGAAGGAACAACGGGAAGCAAAACAATCCAGGGCCCAGCAACCGGAAAACTGGCGGACGGCGATGGGAATCGCGGCCCTCACCGCCCAAGCTCCATCTCGGAATTAAACTCAGCCGCAGATAATTTATCTGGCCTCCCACGACTTACAGTTTACATCGGCCAACAGAAAATTCCTGCATTGCTAGGCACCGGGGTAACACACAGTCTCATCAACTTTCAATTGGTAAAACAACTAGGACTCCACGTGACACCTCGAAAGGGGCCTTCAATCCGAATGGCAACTGGAACAACAAGAATTCACGTCGTAGGGGTGGCCAGTTGCGAGCTACACCTTTCTTCAGGTCACACTGTAGCCGAGGTCCTAGTATGCGACGAACTACGAGAACAAGTAATACTTGGATACGATTGGATGCATAGAGAACAAGTCGTGTTTGACATACCTAACCGGTGCATTTACATGGGGACTTCACCCCGCCTGACGGTGCCGATTGGAGACGGTCCGGGTGTCAGAGAATTGCATCCCCTGGACCTCGCGGCAGTGAAAGAGGCTTTTCCTACGTCGAAGAAGTCGGAATTTTTCCACCTTCTACAGGCATTCACGGCCGTGTTTCAACCTCTAGGGAGTGCCATAATCAAAGCCCCTCATCACGAACTTCGCCTCCTGAATGATACCCCAGTACGAATAAAACCATACCATTATAACCCGATCAAGCGAAAAATTATCAAAGAAGAGGTGTCGGAAATGGTTCACCAGGGAATCATTGAACCCAGTACTTCACCTTACAACTCTCCAATAGTCGTCGTCCCCAAGAAAGATGGAGGGCATCGATTTTGTGTTAATTACCAACGGTTGAATGAAATCACTGAGGACACTACGCCGCAGATTCCAGTGATTCTCCACCTCCTAAAAGAGCTTGGAACCGCAGAAGTCTTTTCAACGATGGATTTAAAAAGCGGCTACTGGCAGGTTCCATTAGCAGAAAATAGTAAGCGTTTCACCGCCTTTACAACCCCGGATGGCGAGACTTACCACTTCAAAGTCATGCCCTTTGGACTTAAAACCGCCCCCGCGGCCTTTCAGAAGATGATGAACGAGGTGCTCCGGGGATACATCGGGGTATTTTGCCATGTTTATTTAGACGACATCATCGTGTACTCGAAAAATCACGATGAGCATCTACAACACCTCAGGTTAGTTTTCGAGAGACTACTCATGCACGGGTTAGTGGCGGCCATGAAGAAATGCACTTTCGTCTCCGACAAACTTCCATATCTAGGGCACACCGTCTCCGGGGAAGGTCTCGAAGCACAGGAGGGTCACGTAAACGCCATCCTACAGACTGAAGACCCGAAATCTCGGAGAGAAGTTCAAAAACTTATGGGAGTATGTGGGTGGTTACGTTCTCGAATATAACCGCCCCAATTACCGACACCCTTCGTGGGAAAACCTAGGTGTGGAGTAGACAAGCTGGCCAGGCCCTGGAGAAGCTGAAACAAGCATTACAAAACCGCTACGGTTGGGGAGACACCAACCAGGACTCATCGTGATCTTACAAACAAGTACCAGTGACTCCGGGGGAGGAGCCGTACTCTTCCAGAGGCTTCCTGACGACTCCCGGAATATTTTAAGTTACGCCAGCGCCCGCTTCACCAGCACAGAATCTAGGTACCACATCTACGAAAAAGAATGCCTGGCGATCATCTCGGCTATACGGAAATATCGCCCATATTTGGAGAGTTCGAGATTCATATTGCATACCAAGGCCAAAGCTCTGAAGTGGTTTGAGGGCCAACATAGTCAAAATGCCAAACTCACACGCTGGAAGTTGTTCCTCCAGGAGTTTAACTACGAGGTACAAGACCTACCTCATAAGGAAGAAAGTTTCACTCAGGCCTTGGCAGATAACCCAGAAAGCAAAACACCAGAGCCCTTGGAGACCGAGACACAGGACTCTTCCGACGCGCATCCAGCCGTGCATAACCTGACTGCCACCACTCTGCTAGACGAAATTCTGACAGCGCAATACCAAGATGGGACAATTCGGGCAGACGTCCAGAGATGGGAACGCCTACAGAATGCTGAGGTAAAGACGCCGAACGAAGAAACTTGGCTACAAACGCATCGCGTCGCAGAAACTGGTTACCAGACTCGATTTCACCCACGACTTCCGTGGAGATTATTAGTACCTCCCACTCTGCGAAATCGTGTACTACACTCGTTTCACGACGACGGCCTAGCAGGACATCCTGGAGCAGACGAGAACCTGCATGCAATTCAACGCTTTTATACTTGGCCTGGGATACAAGGGGACGTGAGACAATACGTTGGGGCATGCCGTTTATGCGCATGCGTGAAGTCTCATCGGATACCTGGGAAAGATTCATTGAAACCTCGGCAACCTACAGAGCCATTTCGGACAATTGCACTTGATTTAATGGGCCCATATCCACGGACGGCTCGAGGAAAGCGTCACTTATTGCTTGTAACAGACCTTTTTTCCCGCTGGGTGGAAGCCTATACACTCGAGGAAGCAAACACTCAACAGATAATTCAACGTTTAGAAGAAGATTTCTTCCCCAGATGGGGATATCCTCAACACTTGCTCACTGACAACGGTCCGCAATTCACGAGCAAAAAATGGACAACAGCCCGTAGAAACCTGCACATATTGCGCTGGACTACTCCCCCTTATCCTCCCAGAGCTAATCCAACAGAAAGGCGAAATCAAGAAATAAAGAAAGGACTAAGGCTACGACTCGAAGACCAACCTCATACGAAGTGGGATGAACCTCTTCCGGAAGTACTATTCAATGTTCGTAACCGACGAAATGCAGCTACAGGGCTGTCACCCAGTGAAGTTCTTTTCGGTCGCGTCGCTCCACGCCCGGGGGAATGGCAGCATCAACCAGAACTGCTCAAGAGACCAGCAGCAGACCGAATCCAAGAAGTCCAGGTACACCAGGAGCGTTACATTAAGCGCCCACCGCCGGCCACAAAATTACCCCGTCTACAAATCGGACAACCGGTCTTCCTACGTCGGCACCAGCTATCACGAGCCACAGAAAAGTTCAGCGCAGGCTTGGGCTACACCCTGGAAAGGTTCCTTTCAAGTCCACTCTCATCTCCACGGGGATGTATATCTCGTTCGACGAGAGGACAACCTTGTAAAAGTGCATGCCAGCCAGGTCTGGTCAAACCCCATAACAGCGCCGTCACGGACTCCACCGTTAACGGATCCACAGCCTCCGACAGACGAAACTCGACCCACAAGGCTTCTTGGATGAGGAGACTGAAAAAGCCCAGCAACATGCCAGCATCCACGCCTGGACAGACGGGTCATGCACGGATAATGGCAAAGAAGAGGCGACAGCTGGTATAGGCGTATGGTTTGGTCCTAACCATTCCTGGAATACTTCTATGAAACTTCACGGGCACCAGACAAATAACACGGCCGAAATAAGGGCAGCAATACGGGCCGCAGAAATCGTCTATAACCAGACCAACACACGAAATCTGGTCATACATTCGGATTCTCAATATCTGCGAGAATGTTGGCATGTGTGGATGCCTGGGTGAATAACAAACAACTGGAAAAACACCAAGGGTCAGCCCGTGGTAAACCAGGAAGAGCTGCTGGAAATGAAAAGGGTCTTCGACAAATTCAACAACGTGGAAATGATTTACGTCCCTGCCCATAAAGGAATCCAAGGTAACGAGGAAGCTAACAGGCTTGCCCAAGAAGCTTCCGGATATTAGTGGACCTCACAGAACGGTCAGCAGCGACTCTGACATAGTAAAACCGGGCGGACATCCGAGGAACTCCAAGCTCTGGAAGAAAAGGAGCAGATTATAGAACTCGGATAGAACGAACTGAAACCACGACGAGACCTCCCTGTAAGACGTCATAGAGGGCGTCCACTGAAAAAAGAGCAACAACCTGCAGAAGCCCCAATCGAGGACAACGGTTCACCGGCACCTCGGTATGATCTGCGACGGCGCCCAGATTAAATCGCCCAGAGGGGTACTGTATGTACGTTGTGTGATTACCTGGATGTCATTTGTAAGTTAAATGTTCATTTTTACGTGATTATGTTGCTTGTCAGAATGTTTTCTTTTGAGTTCAATTTTTTCAATTGTTACTTGGCATAGTACGATTAGGTTTTTTAGGACCTCATCGCTAATCTTGTACGTTACGGCTCAACGTATATGAGGTGTGATTTTGAGTGGATTGAATTTTTATTACGTTATAAGGCTTGTGTACTTTTAATAAGTTCTTTAATTTGGATTGTTAGTTTTCACGACTTAGGCTGCTTCCGCGGCTCGGCAGCAGGGATCGGGGATTGTTGTACGCATACGGCCCCGCGTGCGCGCACTTTCATTTCCCCTGCCGCGCGCCGTAGACTGCAGGACGGGTCCCCTTCGCCTACATGACATTACTTTCTCTTTTTTTTTGTTTTTTTTTTTTTCACGAATTACCACAAGGTGGCTTGCTAAAATTTTTCCTATTTTTCAAGTAACTGTGGGAGCGGTTAAGTAGGGCGGGGGTGAGTGGTGAAAGGCAGCTTTCGCTCCTCAGCGAGTCAATCGAGAACACGATCCCGTGATCCCCGATATTTTTGTCGGCTCGGACTCCTGTCACCTCTTATCCCCTTCAGTCTCTGGCAGCCGCCACCGGCTCCAAAGGCCCGATTCCGACGATCACGTTTCTGGTAGCCGTCACCGGCTCCGGAACCTCCTTACAACTTCCAACCTCACGTTCCTGGCAGCCGTCACTGGCTCCAGGGTACGCTTATCCACAACCCTGCCGTCTCTGGCAGCCGTCACCGGCTCCAGGATACGCTTTTCCCTCACCCCGCCATCGCTGGCAGCCGTCACCGGCTCGAAGGAACGTTTTTTTTTTTTTTTCCCTAACCAATTCCAAGAGCACAAGACCCCATACTGAAGCGCTGCGGTGTCCGAGTCAGGCTTCGATTACAGAGAACCGAAGTCCCCCAGGCGAAGACCCCCAAACCGAAGTCGGTAGTGGTAGTCCCCCCCGACTCAACAATCCGACGTGCACCAGCACCCAAGGAACCTGAGGTTCTTCAGCAGGCCACCATAGTGGAAGATAGGCCACTTCAACGAAAAATTCGGATACGCCGCCCCCCCTCCCAGGACTTGGATGTCCTGGAAGTTTTCCTGTCCCCTACCCTCGCGCAGGAGTTAAGTTAATGTGAATAATGTAAGAAATCGATAATGTAATAAGAAAATAAATAAATAAGGACTAAAGTAAACTATATATGTATATTCCATCCCCCCCCCCCCACTCTTTACGTGTCAGCGTACGATACGCCTACGACAATCATTTTTCACTATGTTCAAGGAAAGCTTCAAAATAGAATTTTGTCACTTAGGACTTGTGAGATATAAAAAATATATTTTACTATTCTTTTTTCAATATTCTGATAAGGAAATAAGAGATTTAAAAATTTACTGACGACCATTACAAATAAATAGAAGTCAATATTATATAGATGTAATGAATTTGAACCAAAGAATGCATAAAAAAATTTATTATTCCATATTATCTTGAAAATAAACTTTTTAACAATTCCTTCGGAAGTTCACATTTGAAAAAATGTTTCAGAATTCCTTCGGAAGTTTACATTTAGAAAAATGTGCTAGAATCATTTTGGCTTTTTTCAACTTCATTAGAAAATTATATATAAATATGAAAAACTTTGGGGTAAATGAATATTTAATCGTCCGTCAAATGAATTGTTAACTTCTCTACAAAATTCACTAATTTTTGTAGTTCTGTAGTTTCGGGATAATAATAAAATATGATATATAATATAAAGCTATGGTTTACGGCATGATACAAATAAATGAAAAGCTTTTCAATTCGAAAACAAATAGTTTATTTATCAAATTCATACATGTTCTGTTTCTTTGATTTTTCAAGACAAAAACTTATCAATTTGTGGTCTCTGTAGTCAAAGATAATTTCAAAAACTCATCTCTAAAATATGCATATTCTTTTACACTCCAGCTATTCTCGAAAATTCAAACAATCTCCTTTCAATTTCCATATTTTAAATTTTAAGAATTCACTAAAGATTATTAATTATCGCAGTAGTATTCGTTCTTCAATTATTTATTCATTTATGTAATAAAATATAATTTTATATTGTGGAGTTTCGATGACAATCAACGAATTCGTATGAATCTTAGTTATAAATCTTGTTCAATAAAAAAAATCGGAACAGTTTTGTCATCGAAAATTTCGCAGGATGGTGAAGTAACTGTAACCACAGTTCAAAATCTGTAAACGAAAAACCCTTGTTACATTTTTCGTAAATTTATACACCACATTGAGAAAATAAAAAGTTCATATTAGTTAGTTTACGCTCTATATGAGCGTGATTCTGTGAGTAGAATAAATATATCATAAACATGATGTTAGTTATAGTTAGATGAAAAATAGTTACCCAAATTATGTTAACAAGAAATTTTGTACATCCGATGACGTAGAGTGATTTATTATCTAATCTTATCCAGAGTAAAATTGATAATGCAAGTAAATAAGTTTTTATTTGTTATTTATTTATCTATCTGCATAGCTAATCACTGTTTATTTTAAGGGCCAGAATTAAGCTTCAGATTTTTTCTTGACAGCCTGTGTCTGACTATAACGAAAAATACTACTGTTTCTTTTTTCTTTTTAAATTTATAAACGCTGCGTTACAAATGGGCAGAAAATATTCAGAAAAATGAGTTTTGATAAAGAAATTTACCAGTTATAATTTATTAAAGTTTATTTGAACATCTAGTGAGGTAACAAAATTTTCATCAATTTTTTTTCTACGATAACTTGGATATTAAAATTTTCATCCATTCAAGTCTTTTCTGAGCCAATGTAATATAAATTTTCTTAATTTACAATCTTTCTGAATATTGATTTTTTAAAGAAGTTACTGTATCTGAGAAAAATTTTCAGAAGCTTTATTTAATCAAATAATGTACGGAACGTTTCAAACTTCGAATTTTTGAAACTGTAGAAATTTATTATTAAAAAATACTCGTCTTTTCACACGAAAATATTACAATTCTCGACTGATAATATCAGAAAAATTTTTATTGAATTAAGAACTGTTAAACTTGTGAAATATTTTGTGACTTTACATTTTACTATTGAAAATATAAAAAAAAGATAAAAAGTGTTTTTGAAAAATTCTTACCTTCAGAGAGTATTCAAAAGAAGCTTCACTGTTTCCTAGTCCAGTAATTTTAAATAATTTTTGACTTCGAGATTGCAAAATGTTCAATGTTTTCCTGGTGCATGAAGGCCATGTATACCATTTAATCTCATAACTAATGAATAAAAAAAAAATAAAATGTAGACTTTGTTGGAGCTATCATATAATTTATCATATACATAACAAACTGAAGATATTTTCATTTCATTCAGTCAACGATAATGTAAATTGAAAAAATTTCGTTTGAAAATGTTATCGTCAATTGTATATACTTCAATAATAACATGGTTTCTTTATTTGAAGTCCATCTCGAATTCATCATAATATAAATATTCTGTTTTTTAAACTCACACTGCGATTTCAAAAAAACTTTATTCAGAACTTTGGAAGTTCACATTTGCCAATATTTCATCAGAATTGAGCAGCATGGGAAATTTCAATTCTTGTTTGATTTTTTTTTACGTACCAAGTGCGCAATATGCTCATACTCCAACTTGTAACTGATTCGCCTCCAAGGCAATAAGAAAATAACAGTAATAAAGATACCATCAAAAGTGTTAGAAGCTTACTCAAATCTGACTTCATTTCCATTGCCAGTAATATCTAAAATCACATTAATTCTTGATTTGTAAGAAGAGTTGAGAGAAGAAAAATAGAACGTAAAGTATGTAAATATTGCTGCTTTAATTCAGTGCATTGTCTTTTTGTTAATGTAAGGTAAGCAAGTGAAATTAATCTTTTACTTATTTTTGGATGAATAGCAACTTTCTCTCACTCACTACTCACAGCATACAATTCTGCAGTAATCGAAACAATATTGGATATAACGCCGACTTCAAATATAATTCTTGTCCATTTTCTTCCTGCTTCGTTATATCTTTAAAAAAAATTGGCAAATAAATATTTTTTTCTGCATTAGTATTATATAAAGTTAAATCAATAATCATGTTTCAGTACATTTTTCGTCTCCAATATTTTTCATCAATCAAATCTAGTTTAAATCTCACTTAATAATGCTCTGGTGTTCCTTGATAACAGATTTTAAATTAAGATCGAGGAATTTTGCATGTTCCTCTGAATTTCCTGTTTCTGTGTTTCCAATGAACTTCAGTTTTAATCTGAAATCACATGAGGAATTAAGAATAATAAATTTTAAACTACAAGTAAGTTGATTGGATTTTTTTCTAGTTGGAAATCGATGTATTTGTTTAAATGTCTAAAGTGTAAAATGCGAGAAATCGAAAAATTTTAAAGTATATCAAAATATGAATCAGCGAGTTTACAAATGTATTTTGGAATGTGTCAGTAGTGATCGTCAATCATGAAATAAGTAAAAATTATGAAAAATTTACTTGTACAGAAATCTCAAAAGGACATATCAGATAGTTTTATGTGAATTCTGAAAGTGAAACTAAATTTTTAATGTTTAGCTATACGAACTCAAAAATAACAATAATCCAGAAGAGAGTTTCCTTGAACAGAATTGTAACTATAATTTTTTGACAAGAATAATATATGGAAAATGTTTTTTTTTTTTTTAATTATTTTATAATAGCAGATAAAAAAATAAGAATCTACGAAATTACTAAAAATCTATAAAAAAAACTTTGAAACCTGCAGCACCGAATTTTCGAAATATACATAGAAACTCACAGAAATACCAGAACATTAGAATCATACAAACTCTGGATAAATACTAGAAGTTATAGAATTCTATGAAAAAACTTATGTTACCTGATGAATCTGAACAAATACATACGATCTGTAAAACTTTGAATTATACAGCATCAAATTCTAAAAACTATAATTATAATCCATAATTATAGATACACTATAAAAATACTAGAAAATGCTAACAAATCTTATCAATATAATATCCCTGAAAAAATACGAGGATACAAGATATCTAAAAACACTAAAAATAACAAAAAATCTTTCGAGGTTTTATAATTTTTAAAAAATGCAAGATATTTAATAAACCTTTTGATACCAAAAAACTATGTGGAGATAATTTTTCTGAAAGTTTTTGGAAACTAAAATTCTTCCATAAATCTTAAGATCTTCATAGAAAAGATTAAAAATACCGAAAAATTCATTCTATTGTATAAATAATTAAAAAATACAAAAATCACTACTAAAAATATATATGAAAGATACTGCGTTTCGTAAAATTATTCAGAATTATTGAAATCATTGAAATTTTTTATGCTAATAGCATCAAGATCTAGAAATCTCTACCAAGAAGTACAAATTAATACTACATATCCATAAATATACCAAAAAATACTACCAAATTTTATTAATAATACCCAGTACAACAGTTCAAGAAATCTTAAAAATGCCTAAAGTCTGTGTAGATATTATCTTCTGGAAAATTTATGAAAATAATCACTTTTTTTAGAATTTTGATCTCAAGAGTATCAAATTCGAGAAAGCTGAATGAAAATCCATAATTATATTAATAAATCCTACAAATTTAATAAATACTGAAAGATTCTAATAAAAAACCAAATGTACTAAGAAATAAATTGTTTTTTTTTTAAACCCTTCCCTCCTCAAAAATTTTTCTTTGCCCATGCCCTGATTTACAGGATAGAATTTTATAAAAATTTGAAAAAAACTTTTAAAATTCATGATTCATTGATTTTCTCAATCTCACCTTAAAAAAATGCTTGGTAGGTGTAATAAAAAAAAATTGTTTATTAAGCTTCCAGCATTATATTTTACCCTCGTCAGAAGAAAATTACAATAATAAGATACTCACTCAATAAAAAATTGTCAAAAAAAAAGAAGCGAATACAGATAAAAATAAAATATTACTGCAATTTACACGACAATACCAAAACCACGGATTTCGTTTCTTTTCTAATATCAATAAAAGCCCATCAGCCTACTAAAATGTAAGTTTTACCTTTCAAAATAAATTTTAAATCTAATGACTGGATGAAAATTGTAAAAGATGGACCAAAAATATATACAGATACTTCTCACAATATAATGGAACAAAACCTCAAGTAAAAAAAAACGTTTGCAGAAAACCGACTGACCGAAATAATTTGTTGGTTAGGTACATATACCAAGCTTGAACACACAAACCACTCAATAGCACTTCGTGATTGGTTACGACCAAAAAAATTCCCACTACGTTAAATGAGTAAATCTCTAAGAAATTGAATTTCTTGGATAAATCATGATCTAGTGCTAGATCATTAGGTCGAGGCTGGTCTAGTGGTTTGACGAGGTCCATTACTTTTGGTACCAATGGGGTTAAGGAAAACAACAAGCCAATGTACATGAAGATCACTGTAAAATTCATGCTGTTTATAATACAATAAATGGATACAAAAGGAAATTACAAAAATTACTTCTAGAAACATTTGATAGGGACTTCCAAATATTGGTACTATAGGAAGTTATAATATGTTTTGTGTTAATCCACGCATTTAATATTATTCAGAAATCAATGATTTGTCATCTGAAGAACTTAACAGTTTGAATGACTGGTAATTGTTTTTTAAAAATAAGTTTACTCTTTTAACTTCTTATAATCACTGTACATTTTCTATCTCTTCTTACACGTGGTATAGTTTATCACTTTTTCACATAATTCCATAGGAACATGAATAATCTTGTTGATTGATTCTGAATTCACTTTTGAATAGTACTCAATTTTTTTGTCCATTTCATCATGCATCCAACGAAACTGAAGAAAAATAAGAAGAAACTGTGACATCTTGTCTATATTTCATAAATATTTCATGTGCATTGGAAACACTTGGTACAAAAAGAAATTTTTACTCCAAGCAAGAAATAAAGAAGCATAAAAGAACTTACCGAATCTCTTGTAATGAAGTTATTTACTCCTATCAGAAGAGTAAAAACAACTCCACAAAGAATATTGAAATCTTCTAAAATGGTCTCGACGCTTTCAAAATGAATATACATGTATCTTGACTGAAAAAAAGATGATTTTTAAAGTATCGATAAAAATGTAAAGATAAATGGCTTTAAACACATTCATACTTGAATGGACACTTCAAAAATCAAGACAGTCATGTAAGAAATATTTATAACAATTTTCGTGCACGAGTTTTGATAAGGCCAACATCCCATTATCAGATGTATTCGTTTGTATATCTTAAAATGGTGTAAATCATAAAAATGAGGTTTATTTTGTGTCATTTTTTCATATTTTGTGATTCAGATTTGAAAGAACGTTGTACTAGAACAAAGGGCACTGTTTTTAAAAAATTTTCCAGTTTTCTAACGGAGCGAGTAAAATTCTTTGACACGTCCTGAGCTTTAGAAGGCAAAGCTCGTACTGCACTGAGCTCTTACAGACATTTCAAACTCACATTGATAAATTATTCAAGCACAAAGTGGGCACAATTAAAAGAGTAATTATCTTAAATTGCAGTACGATATTTCTTATCTCAACTAAATTCATAATTGCCTAATTATTGCAGACTGAAGTTTATCCACTTATGTCTTGTACCTTACTTTGGAGGTAGCCAAAAATTGGTGGCCAGTTTCATGTTTGAGCTCGTGTGTTGAACTTCGAATTTCAGGTTTATACGACAGGTTTGCAGGATTTGAATTGAAGTACATTCTCATACATTCATACGTGAAGGATAAATTGAAGACTGACGAGGGCATTGATTTTTGTAAGAGAAAGAGAAAAAGTGTTACAATAAAGGGCTTTTAAGTCCCTGTAAATCGATAATGAGAAAGTTGGAAATGACGTAGGCGGCATATGCATCGAAGAATTTGGTTTTTGTCATGATGTAGAACACAAATTAAACAAAGCTAACAGAAATTTTTATCAGTTCTTGAATTCATTTCTGAAGACGATTTTTTATTTATAACATGATGCTTGTAACATGATTTTTTGAGCAGTATTTGTGATCACCGATTTGATCATCAAATTGACATTCGATGAAATCACAATGTTATACAAATACTCAATGAACTGGATGAAATCCTCTCTTCTATTTCAGAAATTTACGAATATCATTAATTGTGATAATTATCAGATCACAAAAATGATTATGAATGAAGTGAAAAATTGTCAGACCATTTATGGCATTTCTCAAATTGCAGGATAAATGACGAGATTGTAAAAAAACAAGATATCATGATTACACATCAAAATTCATAATACAAAGCTGATGTGTATTTTTTTGTGAACTTTCAATACATTAATTTTTTTTTTCAACTTTACAATGGTTTATTTTTCTTCATATATTCATTTTTATAGAATTAATACAAATTCTACAATTTGTTAAGGGGTTATATACCTTTTTGTGCAGACGAATTGAGGATGGTTTGGAGTGTCTTTTAAAGTATGTAGCAATAACGCTAAGTCACAAAAGTTAGAGTTTTCAATAGTGCATATTGTCCACTCGAAAAAACAAGTATTGATTCATAAAAAAATATCATCAATTGGTGGAGTTATGGCCATTCCCCCGAAACAACTTTTTTTTGAAAGAGGCTTGCGTTGACCACGATGCAAGTCGAACAGGTCAAGTTAAATTAGAAAATCCAAAAAATTCCATTAGTCTAGGAATATATTTAGTTCGTGAACGACCGCTTTTTTATAGAAAAGTTTTTATTTTACAGATAAAAATTTTTTTATAAAATTTTCAGAGCTTCGAAATCTCTGGAAAAATGTCCTTGATACAGAAAAAACGTAATATTCATTTTTTCAATCGTTCGAGAACTAGATATATTCCTCGACTAATGAAATTTTTCAGATTTTTCAATTTAACTTGACCTGTTCGACTTGCATCGTGGTCACCGCAAGCCTCTTGAAAAAAAAGTTGTTTCGGGGAAAGGGCCATAACTCCCCCAATTGTTGATATTTTTTTATGAATAAATACTTGTTTTTTCAAGTGGACAATACAGTATTCAAAAACAATAACTTTGGTGTGATAATATTATAGCTACGTACTTTACAAGATACTCCAAACCTTCTTCAATTCGTCCGCACAAAAAGGTATATAACCCCTTAAATTTTGTATAGCTGTAGATGGTGATCTCTTGATGATTTTCAACAATAACTATAAAAAAAAATTCGAAGCAAGTTTCAGTTTTACTTATCAAGGTTGCTGATTCAGCAGTGAACAAACATTCTCCGACACACTAAAAAACAGATAAAAGATTGCATTATGTACATATACGACGTTATAAGGTGGTTTTTTTATGGCGTTACTCATAATTACCTCAATTTTACGTTTTCGTCAATGTACAGATCGAATGACTGTAAAAAAGCTGTAACCGAGATTGAGAATCTGTAAGAGAAATTCTTTTGTTATTTAAAAGTATGCACACATATTTTCACAATTAAATATGACATATTATCAGCAAACTATGGTATTTCATGAATTTCCATAATCTATGACCCAAAACAGTTATTTTTAGAGATGGGCATGGATTTAATTTTGCTTATTTCCACATCGCCAAAAAATATCTCAATTTCGTCTCAAGACCATAAAATTTTTGGAACATATGCGCTTTTACCTTTACTTTTCGGAATAACTATTAACAAATACATTATATTGGTCAACCAAATGAAACGTTTTCACAAATGTTTATTTTTCTCCATTACTATGTATGCAATATAATGTAGGAATTAAAATGAAATGTAATAATAGAGATGAAATATCAAAATATTAATTAAATTTAACTATGTTGTTGATCAAAGTTTCTTTTGATATTCACACAATTTTACTGCACTATCAAGATGAATGCAATAAAACAAAGATTATCAAAATCTCATATCTTGAAAGTCAGTTTTTTTACCTTCAAAGAGTATTCTAGAGACGCTTCAGTTCCCCCAAAACCAGTGATTTTATACAGTTTCTGACACCGATTTTGCACAATGTTCAGTGAATTTCTAGTACTTGGATGCCATTGATACCATTTAATTCCATAACTAGAAAAATTCAAATTTTCATCAATAACTGTAAATGAATTTTTCATCTTTCATGATTCATTTATTGCAAAACACAATTTTTCTGAGATTTTTGAACATTTAACACTACTGAAAACACTGTAAAAGAATTTTTTGATGGTATTCCGTGCTACCTAAAAGTGTCTTTATAGTCAACAGTGTCGAAATTCTATAAAATGATCACAAAGTCCAAACCATTTGTTCAATATCTTGAGACTCATATCCATACAAAATTCACCAGCGTAGCAATAAAAGCTCAACGTTAATATAGATCCCACTGCTATACAAAGTAACTTAGTAATGTCAGAATTTGTTTCATAAGCTAAAATTATCTGAAATATGCAAAAAATTTACATTTTTATCTAGCTTGGATATCAATAATTCGAAATACAAAGATGGAATCCATCAAAATTGACGTAGATATATCAAAAAATTCTGATTTAAAACGTCAAATAGATCGCCGATATTTTATGCAAAATAAGCTTGTTCGAAAATACATACTTTTTTCAAATTCGACAAATTGTTGAGAATGACATTTTATTCAATGTTAGTCGTCGGAAAAATGTGGAAATTGAATATATTTTTGAGGCATTCTTATCTACCTAGATTTTAAGTTTTTCTGACACTTTTTGTATTTCTTATTTAACTTGATTTGTTCGACTTGTATCGTGGTCACCAAAAGCCTCTTCAAAAAAAAGTTGTTTGGGGAAAAGGGCCATAACTCCGCCAATCGTTGATATTTTTTATGAACAAATACTTGTTTTTTCAAGTGGACAACACACTATTAAAAAACAATAACGCTGGTGTCATGACATTATTACTACATACTTTAAAAGATACTCCAAACCATCCTCAATTCGTCCGCACAAAAAGGTATATAACCCCTTAAACTTTGTCAAGTATTTTTTTGGTTTTGATTATTGAAACTCATAATTTCATGTTTAAAACACTATAATTGCTTTTTTTCGCCTCTAATGTCTACTAAATAAATACAATATTCAGTTCACAGCCGATTTTTTGAAGTGTCTTATAATACCCTCACGTTTTGCGAAATCTTCACATTTTGAACTTTTTTTCAAGTGTCTAGAAAAATATCAAACACATGAAATATTTGCCAACAATTATCTTTATACCGTTCTACAGGCTTTATACAACCATTTAGAAAATTTAATATACTATTTTCTGAATAAAGCAAAAACCACAAGTTATTAAAAAAAAGTGTCTCACATTACCCGCCCTTAACCTATTTTAGGGAGATTTTTCAGAAATTGAAATTGACACAGATTTTTATTTCTTTCGGTTTCTTTGGTACTTTTACAGTTTTTCTACGATATCAAGGATTGTTCAGTATTTCTGAAACTTTTCGCATTTTCCAGGATGTAAAAAATGTTGCAGAATTTTCTGGTATTCTAAATATTTCTAGCATTTTCATATAAATTGTTATAAAGATTAAGAGAATTTTGAGCTCTGAAATTTGAAGTTGATTATATTTTTTTGTTTCAAAGGACTTTTCGTAATTCTGGATTTCTATGTAGATGTATTTTTAGAATTCAATGCTCGAGAAATTGAAGTTTCTTGATTCCTCAAATTCCATAAAGTTTTGAAGAATCTAATAGCATTTATGAAAAAATAATTCAAATTTAGTATTTAAAGTACTAACAATCCTTTTTTTGTGTTCATTAAATAAATAATATTTTAAATCGAAATCTATAGATTCTAAGTATTTTCATGCGGATTTTTACAATTTAATACTCCGAATCCTGAACGTTTCATAAGAAATGAAAGAACATATTCTCTGTCAATATTTGTACACAAATTACTAATATTTCATTGTTTCATTAAAAATAGTAAATATACAGAATTTTCCGTTTGAAAATTAGTAAGTTAAAGATCACTCATATCTCAGTCCCAGGACATTTCTTCGAAAATGACAGCTTCTCCTAAAAACTTGATCAGATTGACAAAAATAACATGAAATAAATAACCGGATTTTCGTTACTCGTTACCGAACAAAAGTAACTCGTTCCCGTTATCGTTACTTGTTAATCAATGTAACGTATTACGTTACTGTGATCGCAAAAAAATTGTAACATTTCAGAGTAACGCGTTACTTCCAAATCCTGTTAGTTATATATTACTTACAGCATAAATAGCGCTACAGATAGCCATGGTGCTGAGTTTAACTGCTGCTTCAAATAACATTTTAACATATTTTTTGACCAATTCATCATATCTTAGAAAAAAATACGCGTTTTAGGAATTTTCTATGCAATCAAATGAAAATTCTACGTCATAAGTAGGTTGAAAACATATATATTTGCAACTCCAGTCGAAGACATTTGTTTGATTCTCACATAATTATTTTCTGATGATTTCTTACGATAAATCGGAAATTGCAGTCGATGTATTTTTTGTGCTCATTTTCATTTTCAAAGAATTTGTTGCCGATGGATTCGAATTTCGACCTGAAATTCCGAAACGCATTGCAATATGACGTATATGTACTTATTATATTTACAAACTGTAAATAAAAACAAAAGTAGGATCCATACAAGAATAAGAAGATTGCAATTTTGTATTACTGTGCCGAATATTTATTTTTCTATGCTGAAATGGAAAAAATCTTACTCAAATAATGTATAGCTCGTGTATGTATAGAAAGCCTGTACAGCGATTGCCGTGAATATTATTATGTGGTTTATGCAAATTAGATTTATCCAAATTATGTTGAGTATGTAGATTACAGTGAAGCTGAATGACTTGGATAAGTCATAATCTAATATAAAATTGTTCGGTCGAGGTTCATTCAACGGTTTTATGCGATCCAGTATTTTTGATTCTAATGGAGAAACTGAGTACAGAAAGCTTATTCCCATAATGAAGACTGAAATGTGGAATTCGAGTTTTAAGTTTTTGAGTTGCAACACTTGGAATTTTTTTATTTGAAGGAATTGCAAAATTCTGAAACCCAACTTTTATCGAATGAATAAGAAAATGAGCTGTACCGAATCACAAAATTTAAAAAAATAAATGGTCTATGACAAATTGTACAAACAAGGATGAATTGATTACATGCTTTAAAAAAACCCTTACCAGTCGAGTAACTAATTGCATAATCAAGTAACCGAAGAGAATCGTGTACTACTTGGTGAGACGAAAGCAACCCTTTTTTTGTATCATATTTGACATTATTTTCGATTTCATCATTCAATCTACGAAACTAAATTCAAAAAGTAGGTAAATAAATAATATGTATCATTATTTACCGAAAACTTTTCTATTATAATGTAGGGGCAGAGTGGGGTTTCGGGGTGTAAGCCCTTCCCGAAATTTGGATATTTTGATTTATCAATTTATACGCGTAAAAATAAAATAAAAATGATGATGATAAATAACTAACTATAATTACTAATGAAAGAAATCCGAAAAATCGATAGAATGTTGATTCAGTCATATTAATAATAATGAAAAGAAAAACAATAAATATGAAAATAAGTGCGAATTGAAAAAAAAAACATTGTCCTCACTATTAAGATCTAAAGGACATAACAAATAATATACGGTTTATTCTTAATGTTCAAAGAAATTTAGAGTATTTTAATTAATTTTCACTCGAAAAAAGCAACAATCATGACCTAGATCGGAAGTATTTTTTGTTGAATTTAATTTGCATTATATGTAAATGCTTGCTTTGTATGATAAAAAAAAAAATTTTTTTTTTAAAGTTTCAACGCAGTGAATGATAAAGAAAAATTAGAATTCAATAAAATGTTAAATATTCACAAAACTTAAAAACCTGGATCATCGAATCCTAAAAATCTACATAGAATCCATTAAGTACCACGTAACATTTATAATCATTGTAACAATAAAAAAATACCAGAAGTTATGAAAATTTATAAAAGTTCTATTTTCTGAAAAATTTAAACCAATACATATATATATATACAAGATTTACAAAATTCTAAATAATTAATTTCGAGTATATGTCAAATTCTTAAAAAGTATATAGCAAAATCTACATAATAACTAGAAATCTATAAAAATACCGGAAAAACCTACAAAATTTCATAAATACTAAAAAATACGAAAAGGCAAGAAATTTAAGAAATACTGAATAGCTTTTGTAAATATTTTCTTAAAAATCGATATAAGTTATGAAAATTTATGAAAATCCTAGAGCATAAAAATTTTTGAAATCTATGTAGAAATTCATAAAAATGCTATAAATCAGATGCATTTCAGAAAAGTAATTCAAAATTTTGTAAATTCAGCAAAATACGATAATAAATAGATCTGTTACATGAGTCGAAACCAAGTAGATCTCGATTTTTTGAAAAATTTGCAAAACTTCTATAATCTTAGAAAATTAAATTTTAAAACAATATCAAATTTGTTTAGAAGTACCATACATGGAATACTCATACTAAAAAAATACGGAAATTACTGAAAATCTGTATATATCATATCTATATACAATAACATAAATTATAATAAAATGTCATAAATTTCAGGAAGTACGAAAATTCTACAATCCATTGAAACTCAAACTTTGCGTTGATATTTTTTTATCAAAAATTTATAAAAATAATAAATATTTTCAGAATTTTCATTCAAAGAGCATCAGAATAGCGAAATTCATAGGATGATTTATAGAAAATCAGAAATCTGAAAAAATACCAAATACACAAAAAATCTGGAAAATTTTTCAAATACTTCGAATCAATATGAATATTTTACTTTTTTTTATAAATATTCTGAATATATATAATCTTAAGACCAATAAAATTAGATTCGAGAAATCCGTAATAAAATCATGAAATAATATAATTTTCATAGATACTAAAGAAATTTGAGGAAAATTCTTGAGTACTTAAAAAAAATATCTAAAATTCAACGACTTAATAATCATATGAATCTGTTTTGATGTATGAAATATGTTAATGAAAAATAATAAAATGACAAATCTGTAACTCTACCCCGATAACTATACAC
This sequence comes from Platygaster robiniae, assembly GCA_028476575.1. NCBI lineage: Eukaryota > Metazoa > Arthropoda > Insecta > Hymenoptera > Platygastridae > Platygaster > Platygaster robiniae. The sequence goes on from CM052022.1 coordinate 4,629,070, forward strand.
CTAAAATATGAAATAAGAAAAAATCCAAAAATTACACTCTGGAAACTGTATCATCAAGAATTGAAAATTCCTAAATCCCGAAGGAAAAATGCTATTTCAAAAAACCCCCTCTGAAAATTTTACTGAATGACTAACCGTATTCCTCTGGATCATATTATTCGTTCCCACCAATACAGCCACAATTGTAGAATTAACATAATTTAAATTTTCCATAATGGTATCCATCGAATCTTTTTTCAAATACAGGTAATGAAACTACAAAATAAATCAATCGTACAGAATTAATTTCCAAACATACATCACTTCTTGAATTATGGTTTTTTTCTCACTTCTACATATAACAATTCTGTCAATAATACGAAAATTAATAAATTGATAACAACTCTTCGATTGAAACGTTGATAAGGCCAGCATCCCATAATCAAATACATTTGCTTGTATTTTTTCAAATAATGAGAGTCAAAAATACTCGTCTTGATCGATAAACTGCGTGTACTGTGAGAATCACCCATTTTTCGAAATTTTTTCAAGTTTTTGTCGTAATATACGTGTGACACTGAAAAAAAGCGTTTCACTGGAGAACTCTGTACTCTCACTGCGCCTCTTAAGAACTTGAAAGTCTTCTCAATGAATTATTAATACGCAAAGTAGACGTAATTAAAGGAACAATTTTTGCAATTGCAGCACTCGATTTTTATGTTCAATTATTTTAATAAGGTCGTAATTATTGCAAGATGAAGTTATTAACTTTCTTTGGGGAGAAACTTAGTTTCGATGGTCAGTTTGAAGCTCGAGTCAGTATGACTTTGGTCTACAGTTCATGAGTTTTTGGTGTAAAAAAAAGCATCAGTTTCTGTAGATAAGAATGTGATGAAAAATTATCTTTTTTACGTTAAGTTAAGAATAAAGCGTGAGAGGAAAACAGACAGTAGCAATAGTATTCTCTTAGATTGAATCAGTGAAAAATTATTCATTTTTGAGGACGCTGTTTTTTTGAATTTTTAGTTTTTCACTTCTTTCAAGTGTTTTTTGACTAATTATTTATGATTTTCTTTATTGATACTTCGACTTAAACAAACAATTACAAGTAAACGAGAAAAAATTATTAAGTCCTATTTCTCTCGATCGAAAGTATGTAGATGCTATCAAATTTTTCCAATTTCAGGATGAAGTTTATACTTGAATGACTTTTGGATTTCTTTGGGGACCAACATTTTTTCGAGGCTGTTAGGAGGAAAAGTTCGTTTGGTTCACTTTGATCTCTAAGTTCGTAAGACGATAAAATTTGTATTATATATTTTTAGTTGGATAAATTAATTGAAAATAACATTATTTATGAATGTTGGTTAATAACTTCAGTTATTATAAATAAGAAAACTTCAGCAGTATTTAGTGAAAATCAATGAGAAGTTTGGAAATTATGCTGGACAATTCATGGACGAAAATGGTTTTTAAGTAATTGTTATATTATTTTCATTTCAGGATTGTTATAAATTATAATAAAATCGAACACAACTGATTATATATGTCTTGAGTGATACAATTTTTGCAATATTTGATATTTACGGAAAATATCAAGTTAGAAACAAATTAAAACTTAGAAAAATGAACTTTTACTTTTTTTAGTGTGTGGTTTCTAGATTTGTAATTGGTTAAATTTTCATCAGTGTAATTAACATTTGGCTTTACTGAAATTGGATTTCAAGGTCTTTCACGTATACAATTTTTGTTACCAATAAACATTTTCATTAGTTATTTACGAATTGTGGTTTTTCAATTTCCTGTTTTCGAAATTTATTTATTTTTCAAAATTCTAAGGTAAAAATAATCTGGTAATTAATCTCATAACGATATTCCAATCAACCCGAAATTTTATTCAGTTTTTTGAAGCAGAGAAACTTCGAAATATCAAAGATGTAGAAACACAAAAATTTTTTGAAATATATAAATGACACGTTAGAAAAAAAACGACGATTTTCGAATGAAACGAACCCATCGAACATTTAAAAAAATATAATTAAGAACACTCAACACCTTTTGCAGAAATCTATGGATAAATAGGAGAAAAAGTTGAAAATGAGAGCTCAGAAAAAAAGTGTGCAAATTTTGGAAAATAGAAAACAGTACAAAACTGCTAGCAAAATTTCAAAAAATTGAAAAAATTTCATATGGTCGTGATCTACATAAATATCTACGTGCAGTAAAAAATGAAGAAAGTTAAAAATAAGAGAAAGATAAGAATATAAAAAATTCGAACTACTATTACGTATGAGAAAACGAGTGAAATGATAAATTTTTTTGGACCCGAAGGATTATAAAAATGGAATCACATATTTGAAAAATCCTCACTAGATGAAAAATCATGAAGAAACAAAAAGTATAACAGGAGAATGTACCAAAATATTCTTGAGAATACGAAAAAAAGACTAGCAAAGAATCGAAATTAGTAGAATGATTCCCAGACGTCTTCGAAAGTAGAAATAAAATTTCGAATTTTAGAAAAGTACGAGAACCAACCAAAAAATGCATAAATAATATCTAAAATTTTAGATGAACACAGAAACCAAAATTTTCCATAATATTTCTTGGCTACAAATTTTCCTAATTAAAAGATTTTTTAATAGGAAAAAATATCGTAGATAATTTGAATTTGGAAGTCAATAAAAATGAATTACATAGAAGATTTCAAAAGTGAAAAAATTCATATAAGAGAAAAGCATGTTTATGAATGAAAAAAGAGAAAAAACTGAAAAAGCCGAGAAAAAAATACCATAAAAAACAGTGACTAGATGAAAAAAAATGTTTCACTGAAAATTTGTAAAGCTCAACAAAACCAAGAATAAGTTGGGAAATATACAGGATTCCAAGACAGTAATAATGATTAAACAGAAAGCATTTTTCTCCAAAAAACACTCCAATCAAAAATTTCCAAATCTACCTCAAAAAAGTACCATAGCCCAATAATTCTACTACCCGTGAGTAAATGCCACAAGTGCTTCCAGACGATCACGATTTATTGTGCTTTACAATTGAAGTGACTCAAAAGCTCGTGAACAATATACATCAAAAAAGCTTGCAAAATACATCGAAAACGAAACAAATGTTTTTTTTTCCTCCATACAAACAGGTAAGTAAATAATTAAACCTCTCATTGCAAGATGTTACAGTCACAAAAACAACCGACCAAACTATTTACAAAACATTCCAATCTGCACGAAAATTTTCAAATGACCAAAAAATTGTGCAAGTGAGAATATACGAGACACATATGTACAAAGAAAACCAAACAAATTCAATTTCTTACATTTCAAAGAAGTTACGAATTTCTCGCTCAATCAACACAATTCAAATAATTTATATACAACAAAGATTTACCTACCTGCGCGATTTCCATCAAACGAAATTGAAGAGACTCGCGACATCCCATTGGAAAACGCAATTTTTCTGATTTCAACAAAAAATAAGCTCACGAAGAAAAAAAAATTTATTTCGCAACTTCTTGAGGGATTTTTGAAAATTCGCAAATTCATCTCGCGACGTGACTCGTATCTTCTTCTCTTTATATTTTACCGTATGATTGCACCATATATGCAGGAGCACAAATTTTGTACTGATGCATACACAAATACACATACAAGTATAACTAATCCATCATTAATTGTAGATATAATAATTATAAATAATTGTCGTTATCGTGGTCTTTGTTTTTATTTTTGTATCGTGGGGTGTCTAACGAATACTTTCATAATAATGATTATTCAAGTTTGAAAATTTTAAATTTGGTCGTGTCGTAATTTGATTATAAATTTATCAAAGTTAAAAAAATTCTCGTGTCTAGGAATATCAAGTTATGAATTAAAAAATGTATTCGTTTATGATAGAAAAACTTTTCAATTCAAAGTATAAAAGGTTAATAATTTTTCATATTTAATTTAGAATCTTGTGGTTCATTCTCTATTTGATATGTGAATATAGAAAATTGACTTATTCGAGTTGTTGAAACCTAAAAAAAAGTAATAATTCATGAAAATAGTAATTTTGAAAATCTTTTTTAACTCTGAAATATTTATTTATACCGTTGCTCTATGACATTCAAAGAAAAAAAGGGAATCTCTGTCATGAAAAATTCCCAACCTGAAAAAATCATCAGGGACGTATAGAAAAAACTTTAAAACGTGTTCTTTCATAAAACATTTTTATTGACTTTGAAATTTCTAATCGATGAATTGAAAGCTTTTCAAATACAGATTTTTCATTTACTTTTCCTTACGATTCCTTAAATTATCATTCAAAGTCTTACTAGTTATTAATTATCCATTCTTACATTAAAATATTTTGTTACATAACTGCACTAAATTACACTGCCTGGCATTCAATCTTGACAAATCTATCAAAACGTATTTTAATTTTTTTTAACCATCATAATTCAAAACATTCAATAAAAAAATGTAGCGAATCAAGTTTCAGAATATTTTAAATTGTTTATGATGAACAAAAAATAACACAATTTAGACTGATTTCAACTTATAGAAAAAATTCTTTACAAGCTTAGCAAAAACCACAAAATTGTAAGAAAAACCAAAATCGTTAGACACCCCCTCCCCTCGTAACCTTCGCACCGCCTTTTTCCCAATGAAACCCCATCATCCCCTCCCCCTTCCCTTAAAAAATACAATAAATTGAGTATTTCAAAGGCAGCGCGAAGACGAATCCCTGCCATACAAAAAAAACAACAATGACAGAATCGAAGCTACTTTCGGGATTGTCAATTCCCCGACATCGGATGTTGGATTTCTTTGTTTTTTTCTGCTTTTTTTCATGCCACCCTGCGTTATCGTTTATTATTGTTGTAATGATTACTCTTATTATTATCACTACTGTTATGAATATATAATACATTTCAAACAACACCCTTTTTTTGGTCGTCGAGGGCGAGTATCAAAATGAGGCGTTTTTCTTTTTCTTCATCTTCATGCTTTCGGCACTTGAAAATCAACTTTTCTTTTTGTCGCGTATCAAAACTCATTGATATACATATAAAAAAGAAAAAAAAAAAAAAATATTGCATCGAACGTGTTTTGATCGTCGTCCTCCACGAGGCGTGCCTTATTCGTACAACGCAAATAAAGGGTAATTAATAACATTTTTGTATTACGTGCCGACACTTATTACACTGTAGAACTCAAATTCGTTACGGTCGAAATGAGAAAATCAATCCGAGTTAATAATATACACAATAAAATTTAGTAGAAATATTCTCCATGAGACATATTTTTTCTTGTTTCAATAGAGTTTTCATTTATATCTTCGTCCGCGATGGCATCGTAGAAAGGGTCGCTTTGGGTGTATGTGTGTGGGTTTTTCACGTTACCCATGATCGGATGCAATCTAATGCCACCATATACATTTCACCGTTTCATCGTCATCCTTTTTTTTTCTTCTTCGCTAACAATGATAATTTATCTGTTCATTGTATTATATGGACAATCGACATGAACTAAGGACTAATTAGTTGGGCAGCGTGATAATCAACTTCCGTCTGGAACAAAAATTCAACCCCGTGGAGTGAAAATTCTACGAATTTATTACCTCAAGTGTAAAACTTATGGAAAAATCAAGTTATTATTAGTAGAAACATCAGTACTTTTAAACATGAAAGTGCATTAGTTCCAAGATTCTAAAATTTTTCAATTTTTTTATAGTATCACAATTAATGACATTATTGTAATTAAGTTCTTATCATAATTTTGAAATTATACGTTTTTTTACGAGTCAATATGTATATTCTATCATTTCATATTTTTCTTAACTTATTGTCAATCAAATACTACATTATACAATGATTTCATTGACGAATATACTTATAATATTTTGAGAGTAAACTAGTGCAAAAATTAAAGAGATAAAATATTCAGACTTGCATTTTCAACATTTGTTATAATTTTTTTTTTTATTTCGGAGGTGACAAGATTCAGTACATTCAGAAATAAAAATAATTATAAGCATTAAAATAATTCATCTTTTGGGATCAATTCCTATATATTTAAGTCCATGAATCTGGAGAATCATTATACTTCTATACTTTCTTAATAATGATGATTATTATTTGAATGACACAATGTTCTATAAAACTTTATTATAAATATTATGAATACATAATGCCTAATCTTAATGATGTAAAAATAAAATCTTATCATTCATAATTATTTAACATTTTTATAGATAATTATCATGCTATATCATTAAGGAAGAAACTTCATTTCTTTTATGAGAATAAATAATATGAAAAATATAAAAAACGATTTATCAATAAAATACTTGTAACTGATTTTCGAAAATCATTTCGAATTCAATAAAAATTCAAAAATATTGAAAAATTATCAGGCAATATGACTTTCTCGTTTTAATAATAATTTGAATCACATAAATATTCGTAAATATTATAAATGCATCATTTATAATTCAATTGATGAAAATATATTTATTCATATAATATTAGAAAAATTGGCAAAAAAATTCAAAAATAAACATAATTATTGATATTGTAAGATCTCAAATATAAATCATTAGATTTTAGGAACAAAGAATAAAAAATAATGAAAAAAGATTATACCTACAAAATCATTGAAAAATGTCATCAAACCACAAATGAGATGGGTTAGGATATTTGAAATACTTAGTTATGAATATTTGTTATGTATAATAATTGACAAATATTATTCATTGATTAGAATAATAATAAACAATATAGTAAATATTACAATATTCATTAATGATTTAAAATTTGTGTATTAGATTTTCTAGGATTACACACTAAATTACTAAATTACAAAATTTTAACAATAATCGAGAGAATTTTTTTTGCAGACAATTTTGCTTATTTTAGAATGTTCGAATTAACATGAAATGGATAAAAATATAATCAAACAAAAAATTTTATAAGTGTGAATATTTAGAATACTTTTGATTTCAATAAAACTATTTGTTATGTAATAGAGATGGATAGTATTTATTAATGATAATAATCAATAATGTTGCGTATCACACAATATTCATATTTTTTACAATTATGCAAACTAGAGTTGCTAGATTTCAAAACCTGAATTACTAAATTTCAAAATTTCTACAACAATCACAAGCATTTTTTTTAGGAAATTTTGCTTGTTTCATAATGTTGGAAATAATACGAAATTAATAAAAAAAAATGTAATTAAATGATAAACTAGATGAGTATGAACGTTCAAAATACTTTCAATTTCAACACAACTATTCATCATAACATGTAATATTAATAAATATTATTTGTTAGTAATAATAGTGCGTAATATTGTACATTATACAATACTCATAATTATTATGTAAATTATGTAAATCAGTATCTAGATATCAAAACCTGCATTACCACATTTCAAAATTATAACAACCAAAAGAACTTCTTTTAGAAAATTTTTCTCATTTATGAATGTTGGAAGTATGGAGTATACAAAGTTGACAAAAAATGTTATCAAACAATAAATTAAATAAATATGAATATAATACTTTTGACTTTAATGTAACTATTCGTTATGGAACATAGACAAATATTATTCATAGATAATAGTAATAACAATTATTTTGCGCTATGAAAAATTCATAAATATCATGAAATCATGGAAATCGAAATTTACAGATTTCACAATCTGTATTACTGAATTCCAGAATTATAACAACAATGAAACAATTTTTTTCAGGATTATTATTTTTTTTATTCCAGATATTTCCAATACCGTAAGTATCAGATTTCCAATACCTGCACTTTCAAATGTTCCCAAACCATAAATCCATCTTTCAACTCTTTCAAAACTCACCTTGTTAGTTCAGGGTCGCGCGCGAGGAGCAGGTGCAGCGGAGACTGGAACTGGAGCGTTGGAAGTTGTCGTGCTCGGTCGTGTCTCCAATTGCAGTTCGCTCAATCGTTTCCATAATTCGTCTCTCTCTTTTTCCCGTTTTTTCTCTCTGAAACGTTTTTATTCAATCACCATCCATGTCACCTCAAATATAATCCAGGTCACTAATTTTCGTAATTACAACTAAATTCAACTTTCATTACTTCTCATAAATTCTAATGAAACAATAAAAAAAACAACAATTTCTCATCAATAACTCACTTTTGTCTTTCAGACTTGTAACTGGCGGTGAGTTCGTCGAAGAGCTTACTATTCATTTCCATAAATGTCTTAAGAACATTATAAACAAGAGCCACAATTGTCTGATTCCAATGTTCCTTGCTTATTCTATATAGCGCGGGAAACATGATTGCCATTATCACATGATTATTCTCTTCAATCAGCGACATTATGTACTCGTTGTTCCAGAAGTATAAAGCTCTTTCCGCGACCTGGCACAAAAGAATTTGACTTTCAAATTCATTTCATTTTTACCATCTTGCACGCAAATTTCCAAATTAAGAAACAATTGAGTGCAAAAAAGGACATAATTACATAAAAATATCTTTGATTTTGGTTATGTTCGATTCTATGTACCTGAAAATGTGGGGAAGATACGCAACGCGCGATTTGCCTGAAGAGAGGATCCTGTATTCTGACGAATTGCTTGGGCTCGATGACATCAAGAATTTCTTCCATTTCGCCGAGAAACATAACCTCTTTCTGGCTACACGTTTTAGGCCAGAATTTGAGAAGACCTCGAACAACCGGCTCCGTCAGAGCAGCGTCCTTTTCCAAAAACTGCACCACGCAATATGCTAATTGCGCATGGTACAGCGATAGACACTTAACTTTATGTAACGGCAACAGCACCTGAAAACACACATTTCATGATTCAAAAACGAGTTCTTATAATCACTAATATTTTACTGCAGTTTTTTTAGAACTTTTTTCAGAAATCACAGTATTTATACTATTTAAACGAGTTCTTTGAATTACAAATATTAAAATACATGAATAAATAATTTTAATAATAATATTAAATTGAATGTTCTCAACTATCAACTATATCATTAATTGCACAACTTAAAACAATATTCATGTAAAAATTGTGTCAAATTTTTGTAAGATTCAAAACTTATTACTTTCACATTGAAAAATGAACCTCGAGGTACTACAGAATTTACAAATTTTTACACGTTATAATAAAGTGAGGATAAGTAATTCTTACCTTTACTAAAAACTGTTTATGTTCAACCTTCAAAGGAAGAGCGAATCCATTAATAATGCTACCCAAGATTTCCAACAACTCCCCAACACCGTTAAAGTGTTCCGTTTCATACACAAACCTACGAAAAAACAGAAATATATGTCAGTAATAATTTCGTAATAAGGACATACATACTGCATTGTAGTTAAATTATGATTCAAGATATTAATATCACAGAAACAATTAATATACAGATGATTTTCTTTATTTAAAATCATAGTGAGTATTATATATCCAATTAAATAACTTTTTTCTACAAAACAATTGGATTTATTGTTCAGAACATAATGTTTTTATATTTTCTAAACAGAATTCAAAGTATTAAATTTATGTTTCTATGTATGTCGATAATACTATATTATGTATTCATACGTTTATAATTTTATTCATTACATTTTTTCTATTTATCTAGTAAAGTGTTTTCCATAATTTGTTTCGAAATTCAAAAGCCAAATTCTAATTAATATACTTCAAAATATGCAATTAAATCTAGCTGCAGCTAAAATAAAATCTATAACTCCAAATACTTGAATAAAATCATTAGAAAAATTCCAAAACTTCCATGCTCTATAAATCCAAAACAATGAATTCCAATTACTAGCCAAATCACAAATCTCATATTCAAGAAATTCATTCCAAGGTTTTCCAAGAACAAACTAAAGTAGCCAGTGCATTACACACAAAAGTACGTAGGTTGTAAGCGCCTACAATAAAGTACTTTTTCTCACTAAATGAAATTATTCTGCAAGGTCTATATAGAATAAAACGTCTCAAAAACGATTTTCTGAAGACCTCTATACCACAAAAATCACTCCAAATCAATAAATTTAAATTTACAAACCAAAAACTTTCATGCTAATTTTGAACAGTCGAATTCTTCTCTACCATAATTTACTATAAACTAGAATCATGAAAATATACCTTAAAAAAATGTTGTTGATCTGTTTGCGTATGAAGGCCCGAAGGCCCAGGAACTTGCCGTAGATACGGTGTAAAACCGTTTTCAAAAAATCTCTTTCTCTTGGATCTTCCGAGTCAAACAAATCCAACAACTGAAAAAAGAAAACGAATCGTTATTTTGATGCACTTGCAGGGATTAAATAGTGGACAAAAACTTGAACAATTACCTGCAATACGAATTTTTGATCGATAACTTTTTTACCAATCGCAGGTTGGAAATCGGAAGATTCTAGAAAACGAAGAAAAAACTCATAAACCAGCTGGAGGTGGGGCCAGCTCGCCTCCAGTGTTGGGTCATCTTCTTCGGGGTCAAAGTCGGGATTTTCGCTAGGTGGCAATGTTCGAAAAAGATTCGCTGAAATCTGGAAATAACATTGTAAGGTTACACATGTTTACATTTGTTTCAATTATAATTTCAACATAATAATATATTTCGAAGTATGGCATTGAATAAATTTTCAACAAATTACCACGTTAACAATAATTAAATCATACATATAAAAATATCTTAGGATGTTCATAATTTAGCTGTAGCTACAATGAAAACTCCAAAACTTGGATCAATTTGAAATTCATGAACCAAAAAAGTTGGTAGTAACATTAACTGCTAATTTTCCAAATTTATTATTCTACGGAATGGCTCAAAAATAATTTCACGTTTTTTTTCAAAATTCTTATAATAGTCACAAATTTCAGATTTTCTTTTTTAATCCAAAATTTTATGTAAGTCTTTTAACACTTGAAAAAATGAATTTCTTCTCAGTTTATTCTGAGAATATGTTACTGTTTTTTAATTCATTTAATCCTACAAAATTTACCATTTTGATGATTTCTGGGTAAACGGGTTCAGTGAGTACTCCACGACCCGCTGTGATGTATTCCACTAATTCATTGAGAGTGCTTCGTTTGATTTCTTTTCCTTTGAGATCCGCACATGCGTCCATGAAATCAAAAGCCACGCAGCACTGTCGTAATTTTCTGATAAATAAGTCTTCTTGTTCCGAGGTTGTCGCTTCTGCAACAAAAAATGAGAAAATCAAAGTTTTTAATTTTTTCAATTTGCATACATTGTTTCATAGTTCATCATGGATTTTACAATAATCACCTAACTTCTGAACCCTCAGTCATGTATAAAATTGTGAAAAAAAATTTTTAATTCTTGCAGTACATTAGAAATTTCAAAGCATCACACTTTTTCCAAGTGACTTTATTCCTTTTTGAAAAAATTGTAGTTTTGACTGACATTTTATGAAGTTAGAAATTTTAATCTGTTTCAATGAATGTCATAAATTTGTCAATACTTCTGTGGATATCAGGATTTGATATTTAACTATTTTGTAAATAAATTACCAAAATGATATTCTATTCTAATTCTTGGCAGTCTTTTATTTTGTGAACTAAGAAAAATTTTAGACTTTTCGAATCCGATAGTTATAATTTATTTTGCTATCAATCAAAAAACTTTATTTATCATTATTGAACATTTGACTTTCATAATTTTAAAACACCTAGATTCAAACTTGTGTTTATTCGAATAAATAACAATATTAAGGGTACTCAAATTTGGATTGCCAAAATTCTTAACTGTTACATGTTTTGCATCCTCAGAATCACAGTTGGGAACTTTTGAATATTTTTCAATGCTACAATTTTGTTCATTGAGATGGCTGTGGACAACAGATGCCAAAATATACCTTTTGAAAATAATTATTATTTTTGACTTCTAAGAAATATACTCTTCAGCATACAATTATTTATAATTATGTGACTATAATCAACAGCTTACAATCCTTACACAAATATAAAGCATTCTGTTATTAAAAAAATATTAATATGCAAAACAATGAAACATATCTGTCAGAATAAAAAATGAAGACACCATTATAAAATAAAAGTGACATTCATTCAAATTAATTAAATCAACACATCGATAAAATCACAGTTCATTCATAAGGAATAAGTTCACTTTGTTCTGAAATTTAAAAAATACAGTTTTCAAATGAAATCTAAAAAAAAAAAAATTCTCTTGAGGGTACAAATTGACTTCATATCATTCAAAAATTGGTGTTTTTCTATTCTCTAAAATATTACATACCAAGCAAATTCATATTCTCCAAAAGAAAAAAAAAAAACCTAATAAAATTCCTGCCTGCACTCTTACGAAATGCATTATTTCAAGAGGTTATTCTTTCTTTTTCCTTTGTTTTCCACCATATCTCTCGTTACTTCGATTTTATGTTGGCAGAGAAGAAGCAGAGGAACTTTCTTAAACACTTTAGTTCCCATCTCTGCCATAAAATTCATCCAAGTCAATTCGATCGCGCGTCCCGTCGTTAAAAATACCCCGAAAGCCGGGGAATAATTGAAAAGAATATCGTTCGAAGGGCAAAAAAGTTCGTAACGCGGCGACTCGGTGCTCGCGTTGTTACGAACTCTCGTGGACGGTATTTATTAACAAGTGCTTTAGCAGCAAAACTGGGAGAGGAGGGTAGAGAGAAGGGGAGGGAGGAGGGGAGGGGAGGGACGTGAAACGAGCCAAAATAGATAACGACGATAAAGGCGAGTGTATAACAAACGAAAAACATGACCGAGAAAGAAAAAAAAAAGTTAGAAACATACAAGATCATTTAGAACAAATCGTCATTTTTGGTACTTCCAAATAAATAATTTCTTGAAAACTTGATGATATAATTAAGAAATTTAATTCACATGAAGTTCTCCAGAAGGTCAGTATTTTGCATTTCTTTGCAGGTTAAAAGTTATTTATTTTTTGCTAAACAAAATTTTGTTGTATGCAAGATAGTGCAAGAATTTTAAAATAGAGGGAAAAAATTGATCGATTCCAATGATTCCTGATATGATTCGAATTCAATCAAAACTTAAGCTAAGCATTAGAGATTAGAGAGTCATTTATTTAGCAAACTTCAGAATTAAAACAATAAGATCAATGAATTGTGTTCAAACATTGAAAACGTAAAAATTCTAGTACTCAGGACACAGAATAAAAAAATTTGCAACAATTAATTAGAACATCAAAAACACCAATTTTTAATTTTTGTCTATGTAAGATATGTTAATTTATGGAAAAGTTTTCAACAATACAAAAAAATTTCCTAAATACGTTGTAACGAATTCCATGTTTTTTTTTTTTAAATTTACATGAATTTTTCAAGGTTCTTGCTATTTTTCAACTTCTTTGCTAGTAAAAAGTAACTTGTTTCATTCATCTTGAGGTAAATAACAATTTTTGCAAAGAAATAAAAATAAAAATAAAAAAATACACTTTAAAAGACACTTATATGCAAAACACTGGAAAATAAATAATGAAAACAGAAATTGATAATTTCTCGACAACGATAATAAAATAATTTTTTGTCATTTTGAAATTGTGATTGCTACTCTCGCTTCGCTCAGGATAATGAATTTTATTTTTTTTGCCAGTTGGCCTTTTTACATGTTAATATTATAGAAATTCAACTATGTATAATGCACTTTCAATCTGAAACATTTACCTAACTTGGGCTCCTTGAAACCAAAATAATAAGTTAAATACATGAATAATTAGAAAGTTAGGGTTCGGACCTCCAAAATACTAAAATTTTAAAAGCTAGGAAATTTTTTAATTACTAAATTTTTTAAATTACTCGCTCAATTATATACAATACTGAGAAATTATTACACAAATAAGCTTGAGAAATATTTCATTTGACGAAACAAGAAATAAATTCATTAGTTATACATATTTTGAACAATTAAGAAAAAATATTTGAAAATTTCAAGATGAATTTCTTATATTTTCTATCTAATATTCTCCAAAAAATCCCAGTTTTTTTTCTCTTCTTCAGAAGTAAAAAACTACTGATTTCATACCTTGTTGAGTGATAAACAATTTTTCAAATCAACTATTTCTTGAAAATTATAGGATACTTTTGCATTTTGAAAATCGTGCAACAGTTATTTTTTATTTTGCTTCTTGCTACAACCAATTTCATGCTCCTCGAAAATTGCTTTTTTTCTAATTTGCAGTCAAAAAATGTAATTGTCACGAAAATCAAAAATGAAATGTAACTTTCAAACATTAAAGGTATAACTGTAAGTTCAATATATTCATTTGAAATCAAGGTTAAACCTGAAATGAATAATTATATAATCATTAAACTTTTTTTAATCACAATTATATTGAATTGATATAATTATAAAAAAAATCTGGAAAATCAAACAACGAAATTAAAAAAAAATAATACAAAAATTTCAAATTTCAATTTCAAATTTGTGTCAATTAGGTATACATTGATATATCGAACCTGAACTAAATTTTGAACGATAAAAAATGTATTGACAAACTTGATAAGATCCATTATTGTATAGAGTTCTCTCACATCCTTCAATAAGAGTTTTTTTCAATTATTTGCGAATTTAACTCACTAATTAAGACTAATTTGTTCATGCAATAGAAAAAAAACAAAAAAAAAAAAAAAAAACGAGAAAACGATGGTAATTTTTATGGTATTTCGTTAGTTAATCATAGAAAAAAAATGCATAGATATGTTTGAAGAATAATGATGCAACACCAATATTAAAAATCGAAATCTTGAAAAATTGTCATTAAGTTAGGAAAATGGAAAAATTAATGCAATTAGGAAATTGGTAACTGGAAAATTTTGAAACTGAATGAAAATTTCCATGTAAAAATTTTAGCAAAATACTTTTATATTCTAGACGAATTTAGACAAGTTTCATATACTCTGATTACTTAAGGCTCTTTGGAATTCAATTTTTTATTTCAATCAAATTTGTATATTATACCAAAAAATGTAAAACATTCGATTCTCACAGATCAAGACCTCATTTAACTTGTAAACTTCAAAATTCAAATAACAGATTCAGTACATTATAAATAATAAATATCAAAAATCAAAACACAGATTCCATAATTGCATCAACGAATATCAGTGTTCATCTTTGACAAAAAAACGAGAAATTCTCAACAATCTAAAATCACAAATTTTCATCAACAAAACAATCTTCCCCAGAAAAATCTATACCTTCCCTCACATGCTAATACAACACAGAGAGGTCCCACAAATTCAAATCCAAACTGTAATAATATCACCCATGAGAACTTTCTTATCTATATTATTCCAAACAAAAACTTTATTTAGAATGAAAACTCAGTATCCAACTTCTAATAATACAAGTTTTCAGTGTCCTGATTTCAGACTAACGAAATATATCAATTCTCCATAAATATAGCGACCTGACACAAAACCGCGAACCGTCATAAATGCAATAGGAAAAAGAAAAATGTTCTTTATGGATGAGAAACGATCGGAAGGAAAGGATAATAGGGAAAGTGAACGAAAAGGGTATGACGGTATGTACGAGGCGAGTACACGACGGATCAATACTCCTGGTTGCGATATTTTCTCGGGAGGTTTTAAAGGGCCCGAAAAACACATGTGCCGCCACGTACAATGAGTGCGTGGTAATTACGGCCGATGAATGAACAATAAAGCGCGCACACAAGCGAGTACAAGTCGCTGCGGCGCGCTCAGAAATTTTCATCGCGCTCTGCTCTATTTATTCGGGATGAGAAAAAGAAAGCGATTTTCTCTGACACGCCACACGTTGATATTTCGTGGGAAATTCCCAACAGCGAAAAATCTCGAGTCTACAAATGCCAATTTAATAAATAATTATTCAAGCACCTCATAAAAATTTTGCATAATCTTCAAGTTTTATTATTCAATATAATGGTAATAGTGTTTTTGATATTTCTGAAAATTTCATGAATCTTCAAAATTCCGAACTTCAATCTCTGAAAATCTTGTAAAGCTGTTTTAGATTGGGCGTGACGTCTCTGAGTTGGCACCTGACCTTTCGCCAATCAAGAGCAAAAGTGGTTTCACAAAGTTTCCCAGGGATCATTCAAAACTACATATTCGAAACTTTCACGTTGTACATCAGTGAATTGTGAAACAAGCAAATTTTCAATGTAAACAAAACCATTCGAAAACTTATTCATACGTCAAATTTGAAAAGACAAAATAAAACGAATACATATATTGATATTGACAATAAACCTTATTTTTTCTCGTCAACTCTTTTTCTGAATGAGAAAATTTTTCACATCTGGTCGACTGTGCAACTGATGGATATTTATTCAAGTGAATTCGCGTTTTCCAAGAATTCAGCTGATTGATAAATATGTCGACAACAAAATGTTCGTGCTTTTGCAAAAGTAAATCAATTTTTCCATTGAATATAATGTTTAATGACTTCTGACAATTTTGAAAATGTGGTTCTAACTTACAAAGTTGGTCTTGGATTGCTTTTCAAATTTTTTCTAAAACTAAAAAAAAAATACAAAAACGAAGTGATTTCATTCAATGGACACTGCATTTTGAGAATCAAAAAATCAAACATGTATTGCATTTTTCGAATTTCCAGGAAAATTACTCCATACTAGTTAACGATGATAATAGTAACTATGCGAATAGTAATAAATTAAATAATACAACTATATTATGGAGTGTGGTTATTAATAATATTTTTTTATTACTATATCACTTGAAGTAAATTAATAAAAGTATGATAATAAAAATAATGACAGAAGACCAATTCTAAAAATGTTCCAAACGTAGTCTGTGATATACCAAAAAAGTCAAAATTTATCTAAAACAACGTTAATTCCTGTCAGCTCTACAATATTTGAGTTTTTTATAAAATATTGTAAATAATCTATATAAATAAATGTGAAAGTCTGTACGTTACGCGCTTATTACTTCAAAAACCCACAAATTACAAAAAGTAAAAAAAATTTTCAAAAGTTGCAAAAAGTTACAGAAATTACAAAGACATAAAATCATGCAAAAAAATCACCGAAAGTCGCTAAATCAAAAAAGGTTACAAATTACAAAAACTCATAAAAAGTTACGAAACCATGAAATATAGGGTCTTCTAAAGTCAGCGGATCATCCGAAAATCATCGATTCCTCATGAAATTCTTATAAACTTTATCCTCTGCATTTTTCGATAATTCGCAACACTTGAACAGTTATTAATAATTCAATTTCGTCTACTAACTTTTCGAGAGGCGGGCCTTTTCATAAAAGAGAACCCCCATCCTCTTTCTTAGCTAACTCTCATGGGAATACTGGGATCACTTAGGTGTGTATAATGGAGTCTAGGTTAACGGTTTCTTTTATCTCTCTTAAAAAAAATTAAAAAACAGTGCATTGTAAAGGTGACAGTTGGACAAAAGAATATCATATCTAAAACAAATGTGAGACGAACAAAACTTTGATTCCTAGAATTTTTTGTTTAGAACTTTTCTTCCAAAATAAGAGAAATCGCGTATCAATAATCCATAACACACCTCAATTACCCCCTATTTTCTATCAGAGGAAGCTGAGAAAGAGAAGGGGCTTCAATCAAAAGCCCAATGGTGAGTGGACGAGACTGAATTATTAATAACTCTTTAAATTGTGCAAATTTTGTAAAATTGTAAAGGAAAAAGTGTCTCAGAATTTCATGAAACATCGATGGTTTTCTGATGATCCGCCGACTTTGGGACACCCTGTATAAGAAATAACAGAAAATATAACTATTAATATACACAAGTCGCAAAATGTCACAATGGTAAATCATCACAAAATTCTATGAATCGCAAAATTATACATTGTCACAAATCATGAAAAGTCATAATAAAGTTATTATAACCTACATCATGATCACCTCTCAACCTGATTAACAAATAAACTTTCATCAATTTTACTCTTTACTTTGATCGTAAAAAAGTATCATTAGAAACTATTTTTTCAAAATACTTATAACAGCTTTTTGACCAATATAATCCATTATATTGGTATAGTACATCTTCGTGATAATCCATTATTATCTAACCAATCCATATTTCGTCAAAAAATTAGAAATTGTTAAAAAAAAAAAAAGGAGAAGATTTTTAACCTTAAGATTCAGATAATTTTTTGGTAATTTTAGTTTTTCAATTAAACAATAATTGACTTAACCTAACCAAACCGCGTGTAACAAAGTGGTTACCGCAGAAGCTAGTATAATATAAAATCAAGTGCATTTGCATTTAAAATTTGGAAGGCATTGGAAACAAAAAATTCATAAAAATACTTTGAACTTGATAATAATTTTAATAAATTCTTAAAATAATTCTTATGAAAGCAGAGTCAAATACTTAAAAAATACACTTTTTTTAGTATTTCGATATGTAATTGCTAATACACAGAATAAATTAAAAAGAGAAACAGTGAAATTTCAAGTGAAGAATCGATCTAATAATATAACCTCTCATAAATAATAAATCTTCAACACGAGACTTCAGGCTTTTCCTCCACTATAAAATTGAAAAGTTGACCAGTTAATCAATTTTTGAAAAATTAAACTACAATACATGTACTTTCTACATACATATTTACAATATATAAAATACACATATTTTCTTGTAATGGATCAAAAAACAAAACAAAAACTTTTCAACATTAATTTTTAAACTTTGTAATAAGTCATAAATTATTTCTGATCAGAAAATATTGATCTACAAATTAGGATCAAATACATATTGAAGATAAAAATACTCCTCGAGAAAAATAATAGGCATGTCTGCTATTTTTTCAAGCTATTTTAATAATGATATCCCCGACAATATTTTCAATATTGAACCGGCCTTCTTTGACGCTGAAAACTTAATTATGCTTCGTTGATTTTCCTATAACTCGATTGCAATGTATCGACATGTTCGGACAAATTGCCCAAGTGGCTGAAATTTTCGTCATTTACGTTGATCAATAGTTTTGAAAAGTAAGCAGCGAAATATGCGAGTTTCAGATCGTTGTGTTTGTGGATCTCTGTGCGAAGTGGGCAAATATTTACACTTTACGGTCAAATGATCGTTTCACTTCATTCCAACATCTTATATATTGAAATAATCATGTTAAAGTACGAAAAATTTCCTCTTTTATTCAAAATGATTATTTCAAACATATTCATTATAATAATTTTGAAAGTTATAATTTAAAAACGTGTCAATACAATGGTTCAAAAACTTGTGAAAAAACATTCAATTGTGATTCATGGTTTTACTCAAAAATCTAGTGAAAACGATTTGATCAAATAATTTTTGTCTGATGAGAACTCATAACCAACTTGACTCAAACTAATGAAATTTCAAATGTCGATAAGGTAAAGTTCAAATTTTTCTCTCTCACGAGGAGGAATTTAAAGAGACGACTCGGCCTACAATTACTAGAAAATTTTCAGGCCAATTAGATTGAGCACGCTAAATCCACTTTTTGCTCTAACCCCAGAGGTTTTCATTTTCATTATATTTTTCTTTCCCTTCGTACTTGCCCATCCCGGCTACGAAATGATTACATCCAAGCCACTAAATTTTATACCAGCTCGGCTATAAAATCTCATAGAAAATTCCCGTCATATCCAGTCAATTTATGATTGCAATAAAATATTGATGCTCATTCTTATCATGACCCTTCGAAAAATGCAACTCCAATCGGCTCATATTTTACAGATTTATTACTTGTCTATTGGAAATTAATCTGAAGATTTGCAACAATCAGTATTAATTTCAAATACAATTTTTTTTTCAGAATCTTTCTGATCAGTTTTAGATTTTCATAACTATCCGCGAAAATATTGCAAAAATTCTGTCGCTGCAAGTGCATTTTTAGAATTATTATTTATTTATTGAAAATGTAACGCAACATTTGCAACAATTGCATTAATTTTAAGAATTTTTCTCATCAGTTTCAAGATTTTTGTTGAAATCTGCGAAAGTTATGAAAAATCCTTTCCCTGTAAGAACATTTTTAGAATTATTATATATAGCTTACAAGTTTATTGATTCTGTAACTTGAGTATATTTTGTGTGCAATTCAATGCACCAGTTCTTTAGCTTATAATTGCTGAAAGGTTCATAGGTCACTTTTTGTGAAACATAAGCTTGGAATACAAAACAAAATCATAAACATTTACAATTAGACAATATTTACTTCGAAGAAAATTGATAATAAATGAAGTTTATTTGTTAAATTTTTTATTAACTTCTTCGAATATGTAGATAATTTTGATTCCTGATATTTGTTTATAAATCATTCAATGGAAGGTTTATTTCAACAAATTTTTTTCAGTTCTTTGTTCAGAAATGCTCGATACTCTTTTTTTTGAAATTATTTTATATTGAACGCAAAATTAGCAAGAGGTAAATATGTAAAGGAAGTGAAAAATATGAAAATAAAAAAAAAACCTTTTGAATATTTCTGAACGAAGAATCAAAAAATGAAAGCAAAAAAAAAATTAAAAGTTTATCTATCTAACAAGCCTTCAAATTTTTTTTTTAACCAATTCTCAAAAATACTTTTGCAGAAAAACGAATTATTTTAATAATCAAATAATTCAAATTATTCGAAATCTCGTCTTCATAAAATCACTTAACACTGAAAATTCCCACAATTTTGTTTACTACTTTGTTCGAATATATTTGATACCTTATTTTATATGTATTATTTAGTGCGAAATTGGCAAGAAATGAATATTTATATAAAAGTCAAAAACAAATATTCAAGTATCCATCCCTTACTAATTTTGCATATTACATATATTATGATTGGAGAATAAATTTTAGAGGTTTCTTAATACAGAACTAAACAAAAATTAAGGAAAAAAACAATTAATGAAATTCAGGGTTCATCTTACATGGAATAAACTCTTATATGCATTAATTTTCCAAAAATTATACATCTCTAGAAGCATCTTTCGAAAATATTTTTTAGCCTTCTTTGTAAAAAAAAAAAAAAAAACTAATCTTCTAGAATACATTAGAATTAACAAAATATTGGAGAAATCTTGTACATTCACAAAATTACTTAATATTGAAAAATTTTCATGAAATTTGACAGTATCACTAGAAAATAGTATCTAAAATATCTCTAAAATTCAAAGTAATCGACCATCCAAAATATTATGGTACTTTAATGCCTGTAGTAACAAAACTCATCTTTCAAAAGCACAAAATATTTTTAAAAAACCTATTCATACTTGAACCCTGAAGCACTTAATTCAATTTTATAATTACTGGCGATACTGCAATTATTTTCCACATACTCATAATAAAAATTGCAGATATCATAGGTATTCATACAAAAACTAGTAAGCCAACAGGCTACATTCAAATTAAGTTATTTATGCTCGCTGCACCTTACAATATTCATGCAAAGCAACAGAATAAAACAAAAAAGTAAAGAGAAAAGAAACAAAATCCTTGAATGCTCACCTTTGAGAGGTGGCAACTGTTGTAACTCGACATCCTGCGAGTTCCTGTACCTAGATGAGCCTTGGGACTTCTTGCTCTTTTTTTTCAGTGACCTCTTGGCGAAGGGGTCTATCCGATCGACAAACGTCGCCGACGACATCGCGGAGTTGGCGGCTGACGCGTCTTGGGCCACGAAATCCTGCTTGCGCTGCGTTTTGGCGACTCTACCAGAGGCGAGCGAGCTCACCCCTGACTAGGATCATTGATGGCCCCCTAAACCAACTGCTCTTAATTGTCCATCCCAGAAGGCCTCACCTCAAGAACCTGAAACGAGCAAAAAATTAATCTTAATAACTGTATTTAATATTTCAATTGTTTTAATTTTTATATAGATGGGAAATGTTCCCGAAGTTCCAGACGTTTGAAAATAGAGGAAATGAAAGAAAAAAAAATTATCTCATCACGTTGTAAGTTTAAGTAATAAATAATTATTCAAATTTAACAAATATGTATCGTTTTCGTTTATTTCTTGAACGTTTGGAATTTCAAACACATGATGGGAAAAAGCAAAAGTACATAGCACAACAAGTGCAAGAAAAACCTTTTTACATAAATGCCAAAAAATTGCAGATTCATGTAATAATCTTAATCATTCAAACTTTTATTTTGCGGTTGGCAAGTTGAAATATATGGCGCTTGAATCAATAATTACCTGACTACCTGGAATTTAATGTTTTGTATTTTGCTGGTGAATTTCAATTTCATGCATACAATTTGAATATCGTGTTTTTCTGTATCATATTTTTCATAAGATTACTTGTAAGTTAGCACATTCTCACAAAATGCATCCCACAATTTAAGATTACTAAAATTTGAAAAAATTTAATGAATACTTAATTAAAATTATAATAAAGAAAATTCTAATAATTAAAAATAAAATTTGAAAAATATTTTCTTAAATGTATATTTTTGAGGAATCACATTTTATGGTTGATTAATTACTTTTGGATGTTGGAGAATAAAAAATTTCTTCTAAAACTACAATAAAATACTATGTATCTATATATATAAACGTGAATGTCTGTAAGTTGTGCGCCTATAACTTCAAAACTACTGCACGAAACGTCCTGAAATTTTACACAGTGATTGACCATGTGCTTGAGAAGGTGAGTCATAAAATAAAAATAAATCATCCTTTTGAAAAACTTATGAATAACTTTATAATATTGTTCATGACAGATTGACTTTAACTAAATGTTATATTAAAATTTATTTTTTTTACCCTTGGTAGATAGACTTCTACCAAATTTTATACATAAATTATAAAACCTGTTCCTTTGAAAATGATATTTTATGATAAATAAATATCTTTTGCATATCAAAGAATAATAAATTCCATTCCAAAATGTGGCGTGGAACGAGGAAACGTACCTTACAGCACTAAAAATCAAAAATGAGATTACCAATAGTTCTGAATATAGAAAACTTTGTCTATTGATTGAGCCTACTCTCAAAATTGTAAGATTAATGTATTGCATAAAAATTTGAGCTTCAAAGTTGACCTGAGCATAGAAATCATAGGAACTTTCTATTTTCAAACTTGTTTTTATCTTGAAGCGCCCAGGTGCTGTAAGGTACCTTTCTTCGTTCCACGCCACATATGTCTATCAAAAAACTGATGAAATATTATTTATCTTGAACATAAATCAATTACTTAGGTATAAATAAGTGTAGTAATTAAATAAATTGACAACAATAATGATGGATTTATTTCAATTTAAGAAATTATAATAATTCTATAAAATCAATCTTCATCTTGACACGTTGGGTATTATAAATGAATTTCATTAATTAATTACGATGAAATGAACTTGTTATTACATGAAATTTAAATTAATAATCATCACAATAAAAAATGAACAATATTTTCTCCAAATTTTATTCTTAAAGAACTATTCTTCTGGCAGATTGGATATAAATTCATAAGGTGTAATTGATCAATAATAGTAAATTGCATATCAAGGGGGATAACAGTGTCTTTTTATGGCGAGGGAAACGAGCGCCCAAGATGTGAAGTGTTCCACGAGTTCCGAAAATGTTGCAAAAGCAGTGAAAACACTCTCCCTCCTGATATGCTCTGTCCTATTTTTGATAGCTGCACCAAATGAGAAGCGTGTTTGGCTGCGTAGCGGATTGCTATCTCTTTTCGAGTTAGTGGAATAATTGGTGACCTCTTACCCTAACACCGTTGATTAGCCATGGGTTCTTTCAATGCCTATCACAGCTCGAAAAGAGGATTCTTACGTTCAATCCGCGAGCAGCGAAACACGCTTATTTTATGCGGCTACTATAAAAATAAATTCATGATGATGATAAATTGTTAAAAAATTGAGAAATATTGATGATTTTATAACATTTATTATAATACTTGACAGATAGACTCCAACCAAATTTCATGCATGAATTATGAATTATAAATTATATTTCTTGAAAATTTAAACTTTTTGGGGGAAACATATGTTTTGCTTATACAAGGATGATAAATTTGGATTGCGAAATTTTCCTTGAACACTGCGGTTCAATACTATATGTAATGGAAATGAATTAATTATATAAAATCAGTCATCAAAAAAAATGAATCAATAATAAATCATCGATTTCATCCAAACCTACTACATCAATTATAATTCATATAAAAATTGGATGAATTAGAAAATAGTCTCAGTCTACCAAATAATTCTAAAATCAGCTCTGACATACAATTTTTCACGCTCAGAAGATCCAAATACAATTTAATTTCCCTCAATGTTTCCAAAAAGAAACTTCAGGGACAAAACCAAAAATTCTCTCAAAAACCTATTCTAAAAAAAGCCTAAAGTCAAACGGCGCAAAACGATCGTAAAAAAAGAAATCAGCGCCAATTGTCCAATCAAGCGCCTCATATATTTTCATGAACACCGAGCATAACCTCCAATTATGCAACCTCTGACAACAATTGCCCCAAAAAATTCCGATCCTCTCCTCTCAAAAAAAACCCCATCATGTACCGCACCAACACCTTGTTTTTTTATCACTCCACAAACAAGAACGAAACCTCTTCACACCAATTTCCCCCAAAGAAAACACGAAAAACACCAAACCTTCGAAAACACTCGTTTTTTTTAAAACTCCCCACCCAAACACCGGAAATTTAATTTTACTATTGCTACTACAATGTACTACAATAACAAAAAAAAAAAAAAAAAATTCAAATTGTCACTTCCTGGGAGTCAATATTCCGGACTAAAGGCGCGTTCACATCAACCAACATCAACGTTCAAATGATTATTTTGACGCTGCGAAAACACCTCGTCCGGACCCAAAATACCAAACAAATCTACGAAAACCCTTTTCATTAATTTCCTTTTTCCCGACAAAAAAAGCTGCAAAATCGTCACTTTCGCACCCAAAGAAAAGGCGAGTTTTCATCAAAGAAAAAAGCGATTTTCGCCCCCGATTAGCGAAAACTCCGCCGAAAGGGGAAATCATCAAAATTGCAAATTCGAGCGGAAATCTTTCCTTACCTTGCGATCTCTCTCGCCCCCCTTTACCCTCCTCAAAGGCGTTGTCGCACGAGGTTTTTCGCACCAGGAAATTTCATAATCCGACGTAGCGCACGTGTTGGCACGCGTTGGCGAAAATGCTCGGGGTAAAAAAAAGGTTTTTCCTCGCTTTCGTCACACCGACACGAAAACTGCGAAAAATATATCCCCGTTTAAGTGGGTGAGGAGGCGAGGGGCGGCGAGGGGAGGGGGTTCCCCGGGGGAATTTCACTTTTATCTGGGGAATTGCGCGGAATCCCGAATATGTTTTCGGAAGAAAAGCGTCCTTCAAAAAAGCCGAGCAGATGCGGTCGCCATCAGCGTCGGAAATTGTCGGAAATGGGGATGTTTTTTTTTTCTTTTTTTAGTTTTCAGCGGACTATATGAATGCGAGCGCGGGAGTTTTTGAATTGGGATGAACGAGTTTGGGATTCTGGATTTGTTGCCGGGGTCAAGGGTCTCCTTGGGGCGATTTTGATATCGGGGGAGTGGACGCGCACCGACACTAGGATTGCGGGCGACACATGCACTTGTCACCGGATCCCGGGGCTGCTACGGAGAGGGTTCGCGGCGGCGTTTTCGGGGAGATCGCGTGGCCCGGGTACGTAAGGGGTTTTTCGGGCTCTTCGGGGTACCGACGGGTTCAAGCGGGTTTTTTTTTTTCGTGCCTGAAAACCCGTTCGGAGGTGGAGATTTTTGGTGAACGTATATCGGGGTCGACTGCGGGGACATCTGGGCGAAGGGAAAAGGACTGTGGTGCTTGGGGATTTATAGGGAGTTTTTTTACAGGGTTTATAAATAATTATAGTATTTTTTATTAAGAATATTGATATATTGACGTATTTTTTTATTGGAAAATGGATTACGCTTTAGTTGAAGATTTGAAAAATTGTAATAATTTAGTTACCAATCTTTGAGCTGCCATTTTGAATTCACCAGCCGCCGCCATTTTAAATCCACTGTGCGTCGCCATTTTGAATCCACTATTCGCCGCCATTTTGAATTCATCAACCGTCGCTATTTTAAATTCATACTTGAATAATCCAGTAATTTCAAATGTTAACTTGTGTAATATACGTATAGAAATACATTTTCCATATGTAAAACTGCTGTTTTAAAATATATCAGTGATTGATGATCCAGTTTTATTGTTTTTTTTTTTGTTTTTTTTGGGGTAAAAATCTTCAAGGTTCTTAGGGAAGAGCTATAGCACGAAGATCGTTGCTAGAGCTGGAATTTAATATATTTATTATACTCGTAAACAATGGAGAGTTAGAATGCAAGTGTGTAATTAAATATACGCAAATTTATCACAAAGTTGCCGCATACCTTTTTTGTTTAAAAAAATTAGGAAAAACGACCATTATTTTTATGCTTTTGGTACAGTGCCCTTCTTAAAGTAAACTTAACCTCGAAGCGCGTTATTGGTGTGTACTTGATGATATAATCCGAAGTTCATTAAGTTTCAATTGTGTTACTCATGTACCTAAGTTAATTTTCAAATTTTTAAAGTTTTGGAGTACACAACCAATTATCTTGTCTTGAATATCATGACCGAACCTCTTGAAAGTCCTAAGAAAAAAGCCTTTTCTAACACTGATGCGGCCATTTTTAACGGTCGTTTGAATCCTCGTGCAATTTCTTGGTACATCTTTTTGGTACATCGGGGTTTAGTATTTAGGATTTTTTTTGAATTTAAAAAAAAAAGATGATAGCTAGGAAGATAAGAATCACAAGGTGTAATATAAAAAAACCCTCGGAGACAAAGAATCAACTCTGAGAAATCTTGTTTTCTATGTCATTTAAATTTGAAGTAGTTCGAAATTTCGGTATCCTTAGATAAAATAAGAGTTGATGCTTACCTATAAAATTTATGTCGTGGTAAGATTTTACATATTTTACTTTAAATTTCGTGATATTACGTCACGACTCAAACTTACATGGAGAGCTGCAATGTGAACCGTAGCGGTGAGAGCAAAAACATCTTCATCAATAAGTAATGGAATTTATTAAAATTATGTAAATTAAAGACTGAAATGAATGTTACATAAAACAATTAATGTTTTTTTGCTCTTATCTAAGTCCATTAAAATTTTTTTCTTTTAGAACGTGACAAAGTTTTTTCTTGCTCTCGATGCTTTCTGTTACAACTTTTTGTGGTGGACTCTTGCTTTGAGCATCTTTATTTCTTAAATAATGGAAAGAAGTTATTAATACTTAAAAAAGATGTTGATTGTTATTGATACATTTCTCAATTTTATGCTGCCTAGTTTGTTGAACTAGCTACGCTATTCGAAACTTACTCCGATTTCTTTTAGTACTTCGGAGGACTAACAAAACTTGCCTTGATTTCATTTTGAACATCCTCTTTGATCTTTACTGTGCTTATGAAAAAATTTCAAGAAATGTACAAATAAATTCTTGATTAGCTGAATTATGTATGAGAAACAAATTATTCGTTTTTTTACTTTTATTGGTAATGATCTCGCATGAATAATGAAATAAAAATTTCTAACAGATAATAAATTTATTCGCAATCATCGGGAACTTCGATGAATTTTTAGAATTTTCAAAGCCTTCTACGACCTTAGACACTTTTTCATTAATCAATCGATTTCAGATTATCATCGATGGATAATTTTTACAATTTCATGTATATATTTCTAAAACATTCAATGGAGACTATTTTATGGAATTAACCTCTGAAAAATGATGATGATCGAATCACTTAAAAAAAGTTACGTAAAATTTCTTCAAAATATGTTTTTCACCCAATATTTATGATACCGACAATATTTGTCACCAAGTCTGAAGATAAACATTCTGCAAATAAAAAATCGATTCCCAACGTACACTTGTAGTCAAACCTCGAAGGTGTCGCTATGATGAACAAATTCTTTGAAGAGGATATCACAACTTCCTACATTAACGTACATTGTTAAACCCCTTCTGCAAAAATCAATAATTATTATTCAAACCAGGAATATATAGATTTATTGTATTAAGATAAGGAAATAGATCAAAAATAGTTCTTGAAAAATATCAATCACAATTGATGGTATTGATTGTTCACCTGCATGAACAAAATGAGCTTTATAAATGACTGAATTTTCGGTAAAAATTCTTCGTTAAATCAAGTGACCGATCAAGTAATGTATAATTAATGAAGAGAAAGACGTGCTTCGTGAAGTTTTTGAAGGTTAAATAGAAATTTTCAAAACTTGAATATTCTATGAATAAGGAAAAAGTCAACTCTTTATTCAGTCGTTTTACACCTTACTTTAGAACAACTATCCAACTTATCAGAAGGTAAAAAAAACAATGACTTATGTATGATAAAGGTTAATCTGACGTTTAAAAATTATTATCTTCCTCTTCTCTTACTACTCAATGTGACCATGGAACTCTACAACGTTCCCGTTTTAGCAAAGCAGTAAGATTAGCGTTTCTTCAGCGAGATCTCAAATTTTTACTTGTTCTTGGAGAGTTCATGCAAAGCTCTCATTTGCATTTAAATCGAATAAGCAGTGAAGAGCTCTTAAAATAATTAGCGACAGAATCAGTGCACTGTGCTCGCTGCTTTTCATGTTAATTTTTTTACAAATTAAAAGTGCATTCATTATGCTCTGACTCGAGAGATATGATGATATACTTTATCAGTATATATGATTCGGTCATCAAAAATTGAATCATATTACTGCTTTACAAGCTCGAGACTTGTATTATATTATTGAAAATTTTGTTATCTAGAAATTTATCTTTTTGAGAAATAATTCAAAGATCAGAACGAAACAAACACCTACAGAAAAGTCGATATTTTTGAAATTTAATAGTTCTGTTTACGCACCTTTGAAAAATTGAACGAAAGTTGACATACGTACTCAGGAAATTTTCCAGAAAATTACCCATGAATTTACTGTCGCCATTGTATAGCGTCGTTCAAAAATGAGGGGAATGAAGGTGCTTCCAACTTCTTGGGCGCGCATAACTCTTGCTCAACTTGAGAAATGAAAAATTGAGTAGAGGAAAATATCTTCCTTGTACATTCAAGGACCCGTGCACAAAAGTTTCCGAGTCCATCGATAAATAAAAGGGATCCTGTTACTGTTTTGAGTGCTGCAAATCATGAAAAATGAAGTTTCCACGTAATCGAGTTTACAGTTTTTCTTCTGCACCTCTCTTCGTTCTTTCTATGAGCATCGAAATGAGCTTTTGTGAAACTTGGGAAATTGCGGATGTGAAGTTTAAAGTATTTGAATTTTATAGAAAGTAATTTTTCTAAAATTTCGGAAACTTTGAAGTTAGTTTCGAAAATTACTAGAATATGACTAGAATTTTATAACGTTTTATAAAACTATTTCAGGAAATCGTCCTCGAACAAACAAAATTTAAATGAACAAAAAAAAATGTAAATGTTTTACAATTTGCTGATCCTTTAATTTCTCTAGGTACTCATTCGCAATTTTTTTATATAGCTCTATTAAAAAAACCTTTCAACTTTTAATTAGTCAATTAAAGGTTTTACATACTAACCACATTAATAACGTTTTCACATTTAACCAAGAGGCGAAGATCACACGGAAATGCAATTTAATTACTAAATTCTGGGGAAATTTACTCCGGGATATGCCGCTCATTAATGAGCTTTAATTGCGCAATCCTGTTAACTACGAACATTGCGTTATCATCGAGCATTGTTGGGTGCTTTCGATGACAGGTGAAATGGATAAATGCCGAGAAAATAGAATTAACGATAATCACGTGCTCAACGTATCACCCTCTTTATCATGTGCGTGTCTCGTGTTAGAATTGAAAATTTTTCTGCTCCTGGTCCAAATACGTGCTACGAATTTCCAACATTTTGACACAAGATTGACGTATATTATGATGGAAAAAGACTTCCTGAACAAAGATTAAAAAAAAGAAATGTATACAAAAGCTATGATATGGGCAAAAAAAGAACACGATTAACTCAAATTCAACTTTATTTTCGAAAATATACTCTTGGAAGTACAATAGTTCATCAAATGTGTACAATATGATTTAAGTACTGTCGTATAAAAGTATTTCCAACTTGAAATGTCTTCTAGAAATCGTACAAAAATGCGTTTTGTCAAGGCACTTACATCTCGTTGGGCGAAGAATATATTTTCTGACAATTATCGATTCCAGAATCTACAAATTCGTCATGTAATTCTGTCTGAAAATCGCAACGAAAGCTTACAAAACTTGGAAAAAGAAATTCACATCACTCGAGATAAAGAAATCCGCTTCTCATCGCGAAGTTCGTGCACACAGCTTAATTTCAATAGAAACATTCCAAACGATCCATTTTCATTCATTACAAAAGTACTCCCGTCCATACCAAAACTTTTCCAAGAATCACGACGAGGAACAAATTTTCAAACCGAAAAACGAGCTTGCAAGTTCGACACGTTTTTTTTGCCCGTTAAGAATCGGAGTCTCTTAATTTGCAACTTTTCTTTTGCTCATCGAATGTTTGCTACCGCTGCCACTCTGGCCAGCGAACACGCTGAGCATCGCAAATTGCTTCAAGCTCCGAAACTTTTAATACATCACGACCACAGAACTTTTCTCCAACCCAAGTTTTTCCCCCGCGAATCCCATATTTCTTGCGAGTTGATTTGTTTTATTACGAGTTAGCTGCGAAAATCGTATGTAAAGCAACAGCCAAAACGAGCGGCAACAAATGTAAGCCAAAGTTTTTGTCAGTCAACTTTTTTTAAGGAATCGATGTATGTACAGAGTTTTTGGTGAAAAATGGCCAATCAATGTTGTCGTTTTCGGAGTTTTACATTGCAGATTGAGTTATTACTTTTTGAACCGGAGTTAAAGTAATTTCTTGGAGAACTGTGACGTATAAGTTACTTCTTGCTGTGTATTTCAGTAACTTGGTATTTTTGATAGGCACTTACGAAATACCTAGAGCGACATGCTGAGCAGGTAAACTGTACGTCACTTACTGATTAGGTGGGAAAGGGAAAAAAATATGCAGGAAATCAATCTGAATTTCAGTTGTTTAACTGTGGTTATAAGCTATACAAGTAACTAATTTGCAGGGACGTTGCAGCGAAATTCCACATGGAGGGGCAAAGTTAAAGCATGTCAGCTTATTTGGAATAAGTCAATGGCATTTCAAATAAATTGCACCTTAAAACATAGCATAGATAGCCTCAGAAATGGGTTCCCTGAAGGTTTAGGATGTGGGGGGAATACCTTGGTGGGGATGACTTTATATAAACCATCTCCACTCAGCCGAAGCTCTCTTATTCTTCTCAACTTTCATACGGGAAACAGTTGGCCAACTTCGTTCCACGTGAGTTTTCTTTAATTGCAACGATTGGTGTCGTCTGAAGAATATGACTAATCAATTGGGGAA
Source organism: Platygaster robiniae (assembly GCA_028476575.1). Lineage (NCBI taxonomy): Eukaryota > Metazoa > Arthropoda > Insecta > Hymenoptera > Platygastridae > Platygaster > Platygaster robiniae. Next base: position 4,660,505 of record CM052022.1, read on the forward strand.
TTCTTCATCTAATTATTGAATCGTACAAATGGAGTGAACTAAAGATATCTGGGCTATTTGTTCATTGTTTTGTAATAATAGAATTTCGTCTGAGTAAGATAAAATGATCAATTGATTTATTGATGTGATATTGAATTGGAGTCTGTATGAGCATAAATGATAAATTGAATAAATAGTTGAATTGAATAAACACAATTGAATAAATAGTTTTATAGTTTTCTGTCACATTGGGAGTATTTATTATGAAATAAAACGTCTTATCAACTTTTATATACCCCAGAGAAATTTCTTTATAAACATATACATTGTTTGTTAATTATGAATTAAGATATAGAAAGTATGGAAGTAACAAAGTCTAATGTCAAATTGGTCGATATAGATTTATTTTGAGGTATCAATGAATATTTATTATAGTGTTATTATATCTTGGGAATTAATTCACAAACTCAAGCTTTTACTTTCTAAAAGGTATCACTTTCTGTATACATTCACAGTTTCTAATTTTTATCTTCTGTCAGTGCTTTCTTTCAGTATGTATACCATTTGAAGTATTACCTGGTGTTCTTAGGAATTTTCTATATTGGTTTTTAGAATGTTGTGCTTCAGGATTCGAAGTTTTATAGCTTTTCAGTATTTTCATAGATATTTCTTAAATGTAATGATAAAAAAATTCCAAGTTTATTGAAAGCTTAACTTTTCAAAAAATTTTCCAGGAAACAGTATTTTAAAAGATTACTGTATTTTATTGTTTTTTAATGCTGCAGTACATATCGTATTTCTTCAATTTTTTTTTACAGTTTGGACAGTTTTCAGGCCTTTTTTATGGAATTTTATTTGTGAGTTTCTCGAATTTGATACTTAGTTACATTTACAGGTATTCATAATTTTGTAGTTATTTAAGAATGATATATGCAAGGAATTTCAGTATTTTATTGTCTACTTCTAGTGTTTTTTTTCTGGTTTTTTTTTTTAATAAATAGAATTTCTTAGGTTCTATATAGATATCTCGAGAGTTACAAATTATTTAAGAAAATTTCGATAAAGATTCGTAGAATAAGATGCTCTAGAATCTAAGATTTTAGACATTTTCAGTATTCCAATAAATTTTTCAGAAAACAGTATATTCATAGATTTCGAATACTTGAAAGATTTAGAAACTTTTACATTATTCCGAATTTTTTATTATTCATAAATTTTATTGAGTTTCCTAGTATTTTGATGGATCCTTTTGGAGATTTTCAGATATCTATTATTTTAGAAAATTTCAATAAAGATTCGTAGAATCAGATGCTCTGGAATCTAAGATTTTAGACATGATCAGTATTCCAATACATTTTTCAGAAAACAGTATTTTCATAGATATTGAATATTTGAAAGATTTTTAAACTTTTACGTTACTCTGAATTTTTCATTATTCATAAATTTTATTGGGTTTCCTAGTATTTTGGTGGATCCTTTTGAAGATTTTGAGAATTGGATGCTCCACAATATTCTAAGTTCAACAGATTTTTTTTTATTTTTACAAATTTAGAGAAAATCATATCTATGTAGAATATAAATAATTATTTCATTGATTTTTATTATATTGTTTTAATTCTTTTTTATTATTGTTACATTTATTGAATTTCGTCGCATTTTCTAGTTTTTTTCTTGTATTCATAGGTTTTTATGAATTACAATGTTAGTTTTAAGAATTGGATGCTTTGAGCATCAAGGTTCGTAAATTTTAAGTATTTTAAACAAATTTTCAGAACACAGTTTTTTACAGATTCCCAGTATTTCAAAGAATCCTAGCTCTTCCAGTATTTTTAATATGTTTCGAATATTATTACAATACGAACGATTTTCTTAATTCTTCCAGATGTATACATAAATTCTTTGTATGAGGTGTCCTAGGACCTAAAATTCTATAAATACCAGGTAAATAAATCAATTTTCAAAATAATTTTATCTCCATACATTTCATGTATTCATAAATTAGTTGTATTTTTCAGCCCTTTTTAATATCATACGATTTTCTAGTTCTTTTGTAAAATCTCATACATGGTATACTGAATTTCTCGGGCCAAAAAGTAACACATTGTTCTTTTTTCATTTTAAAGTCCTCAGCCACTTTTCGAAATGCTCAAAAATTTTCGAGTTATTCAACTTTCTTATCCACCAATCACAACGTTAAGCCCTCAAAAATTCAGGACTTTCTCGTCCTGACATTTTACAATTTTTTGTTGCAAATAATTTTTTCACAAAGCAATCATGAATTTTTTGGTTCCAACGTCCCTACTGATTAGTATCATTTCAAGAAAGAAATTAAAACGCCAATCAGCCGCTAAAAAAAGTAGTTTTCAAGTCATCACGCCGTCAAAAAAACTACGTGCAAAAACCCTCCGTGAAAATGAGCTCCCTCGTTCCAGCATCAAAGACCCTTGCCCTTTGAAACGATCTCGTTCGTCGCTATTTTTTATCCGAGAACGTACGGATACCTTATATGTCTAAGAGGAAGCGTCGACTGGAAGAGTTTGGTGCAAATAGGTCTTCGTGCCGCCTTCGGCGTAATCAGTAACGACCTGGCCATCCCCATCAAGAATCCATTTCGTGGTCAATAGGCCGTCGACTCCCACGGGGCCACGCGCGTGAATTCGAGCGGTCGAAATGCCGACCTAATCAAGCAATTTACAGTCAGTAATGACGGAAAGTGGAAAGGGTAAAATTGGAAGGTTGCGCAACAAGAGCTAACGAAGTTGCCATTTTACCGAATGTAGAATGGTACAAACGCCAAATTGGCTTTAAAGCGAACGATGCGTTACCAAAATTCTGGTTCCACTTTGGTTGCAAAATCAAACGTTTGATGAGTACCTAATGACTCAAAACATTCTATAGATATACTTTTAAACAATAATTTACGCTTTTGTCATCATCCTTGCTCTGTCTTTTATCATCATTTTTCATCTTCCCACCTTCATTCTCTCTTCTCCCTTTTTAGCATCTAATTTTAGTTCTTCTCCCTTTCTATGAACATCACCCATCAAGGGAATGTCAGGTTTTGATTTGTCAAAGTTTGATATTGTAATGATATCCTTCTTCTTTGTTACTTGTTATGATGATTAGTCTGAGACAATTTCTGACCAAATATTTTTCTACTGCTGGAATAGAATATTTTCCAAGTTTAGAGTATTGAAGAATATTAAATTACCTCGGCTCCAAGACCGAATCTGTAGCCATCGGCAAACCTGGTGCTCGCATTGTGGAACACGCACGCACTGTCGACCTGCCTCTGGAAATGTTCTGCCCTATTCTGATCTTCCGTGACGATGGCGTCTGTGTGGCCACTTCCGTATTTGTGGATATGGTTCACGGCATCGTCAAGGTCCGAAACGAGTTCAATCGTGCATTCCAGAGAGCCGTATTCAATCTTCATGCTTGGGGCCGACGGGGGACCGAACGTGAGTTGAGAGCGCAGTTTCGGACCCGCGTTTATCTTCACCTATTTTCATTTTTTAAGTTAAAAAAAAGGAACGATCTTCTAATCAATTATGTGTAACGTCACTCTGAAAAATTGCAATTGTGTCAGGTAGATCACTTGAAGCCAATATATGGTTGCAAATAAATACGCCCAGTTCTTTATAATTGACGTCTGTTCGACATTGAAGTCAATTTGGCCTTGAATCGTCCTCGAGAATAATTAGTTAGTCATACTAGCGATGAATGTTTATTCCGCAATATTTATGTGGTGTATTATTGTTCATTTATTTGTAATGGTGGTCAAATCACAGAAGGTGATCATGTTTGAGAGAATTTAGAGGACGTGAACTACGAGTCAGGTAACTAAAGAAAGACTCCTGATGAAGATCTCGATAAGAGATCGAAAGCTCGAGATGGAATAAAGTGCTTATGAAGAACTAGATGTATTCATTCGCACTCATATTGGCTCCGAGTGTTCTATTTGGTACAACTTTTAATCCATGTAAGTTTTTATAAGTAACTTATCAGAAACTTGAATACATCATTTGAAATAGTCGGTCATTGAAAATAAAAATGAGTTCTATTATAAATATACAGGGTGCGCCATTTCTTATGTCGGTATTGTAACATTGAATAACTTAAACATTTGACAACCGATTTACTTGACTTCACTTGTTTTGGAAACGTCAATTCAGTACAATTTCAACCATGTATCGCTTCACACCAAAAGAACGCGCTGAAATAGTTACTTTGTACATTGAAAATAGTCGTTCAGTTGTGTTAACTCAACGAGCATATCGTCGAAAATATCTTGGCAAACAGGCACCATCTGACAACACTATTCGTCGTTTGGTGTCGAATTTTTGTGACCACGGGACAGTGAAAGATCGCGAACAACCCGTTCATCAACGACCAAGACGTTCAAATGAACTGATTGAAGCTGTCAGAGAGAGCGTTGCCCAAAACCCAAAAGTTTCATATCGTCACCGCGCTCAGCATCTCGGCATCAGTGGAACCACTCTACGGCGCATTTTGAAAGATGATTTGCATTTGTTTCCGTACAAAATGCAATTAACACAAAGAATATTGCCTACAGATCATCCACGTCGCTTGGAATATGGACAAACAATCGCTCGAATAGTTGATACTGAACCTGATTTTTGGAAGCGAATTTTAATGACCGACGAGGCACATTTCAAACTTTCTGGAGGCGTTAATAAGTTATTAAGTTTTATTTGGGGAACGCAGAATCCACACGAGATCCATGAAACGCCATTGCATGACCAAAAAGTTACTGTTTGGGCCGGCGTTTGCGCCAAAACCATCATTGGTCCTTATTTTTTCAAAGAGAACCAAACGATCGATGGAAACCGATATCGGTGGATGTTGGCTCACTATGTCTGCCCACAAATGCGTGAAAAAGGTCTTGAAGATTACTGGTTTCAACAAGATGGTGCGACCTGCCACACTGCGAATCAAACAATCCAGTTTCTGCAACGAAAATTCCCTGGACGTCTGATGTCAAAAAGAGGCGACATTGAATGGCCACCCAGATCTCCAGATTTGACCCCTCCAGACTTCTTTTTGTGGGGTTATTTGAAAAGTAAAGTGTACGCCAGCAAGCCGCAGACCATTGAAGAGCTTAAGGAAAATATTCGTGCCGAAATCATTGCTATACCACCCGAGATGCTCGAAAAGGTAATGGAAAACGCCGCAAAAAGGGCATATTTTGCTGTGAACAATAAGGGCGGCCACTTGATTGATGTTGTGTTCAAAAACTAGTCTAAATAAATTGTAAAGGACCAAACTAAATAAAAATACCTCATTTACAGAAATCGGTTGTTTTTTTTTTCAAGTTATTCAATGTTTACATGCCGACATAAGAAATGGCGCACCCTGTACAATAATAGTGCAATTTATCATTCTCTTTTTCCATTTGAACAAGCAAAATTTGTGGAAAAAAATATTCCCGATATAACTGCATGTATTCAAAAATTTTGGATGTATGTTTGATGAACGAAGTTATCGCAGGAAATTACAAAAACATTTTAGAAGATTATTGAATTAATAGGAATTATCGTTATCGAACGAAATAACACTTCACCATCTTGAATTAAACCTTCGAATTAAGTTGTACGAACGCTCTTAAATAACGTCTTTGATTTCGGCGGTGTCGATTTTTTATTTAGCTAACAAACTGTCCAAAAATTAAGATATATGCTTTACTTTACTAGTAATTTTGATAAATTACTAGTGAAACATAAAATGATTTTATGAAAGCTACTTCAAAACTTAGTTTAATCTTTAAAAAGAATTCTCAGCCTTATAAAAACTTTATGAAAAATCGTTTGTCTTTTATGTATACCTATGAGGTTTCATGTAAAATTAAACTACTTCTTATATTGAAATTCACAAAACTTCGTCAGATTTTATGAAGACGTAACATTGTAAATAGATTTGACAAAATTATTTCTTGAAGCACAAACTGTTGAATGAAGGATTAATTACAACTAATAATTGTTATGAGAATTTAGTCATTCTATAAGGAATTTCACTATGATTTCAAAAAAACTTAGAATCACAAAACGGTAATTTTCGTGGTCTAATTAGCGTGACATGAATAGTAAAATCTAAAAACATTTCAATTTCAATTCCCAAATAGGTGAGAATTTCTGTATCGATTTCAATAAACGAAGACCATAAGTGTAACTTGAATTTCATGCACATTCTGGGATTCTCATGGAAAAGTTTATTGAATGTGATATACATACTTTCTACTGAATTTACGTACGAGTAAATAAACGCCTACATAAATGTTCATTTTTTTCAATTTTGGCATTATTTTCAATCCTTTTTATAAACACAGTCAGTTTCTCCGACTCAGAAAAGTATGGCTTTAATATAACTGAAGTTATATAAAAGCCTTGTTCTGTCTATTTCACTAGATATATTCTATCAAATACTTTAGGCAAAAAGTAAATAATTCTACGAAAATATTATCTAGGACAAACTGAATCCAACCAACGGTATGTAAAAAAAACTCTTGATATAACATGTGAAAAATCAGCATTTCAAGTTGAATATATCAGTTTATAAACACTGAATAACACGATTATTTAAAAAACTTCTTAGACACGTTTTTAAAATTATCGACATTCTTAAAAATATAACGACAAAATGCATTCTTTGTTTATAAATCATTATTTTCTCGCCCGATTCGCTTGAAATGGGCAATAGAAATAGGAAAAAGACAAGATTATTGTTTTGTTCAAAAAGAAGTCAAAAAATATAAAAAAATATTCACATTCAAAAAATATATTGAACAGCCCTGATCATAACAAAATATAATTATCCTTCTACGTTTTGAACAAATAATTCAAATGATTTTATCATTAGATTTGATTTATATACTGTGGAATAAAAATTATCTTCATTTTATAAAAAATGCAACTATAAGGAAATAATATTCTCAGCTTAACAAGCTTAACAAATATTGATACAATATTTTTTTGTTTTGATTTCAGGATAATTTTGAACAATTAATATTTTTCTAATTAGATGCACACATATATAAGGATATTACTATTTTTATTTTGATATCATTGAGGTCAACAAAATTTGGACATAAATAACTTTATATTTCACCGAATATTATTTGAACTACTTACTCAGGCTCATTTTGAAATATATAAGTAAAATGATTTCGTTCAAAACTTGTGTAAAACAATGTAAATAACGTATTTGAGTATGATAATCATATATAATTATGATAATAATGTTTTGCAATTTTAATAATGTTACAATTCTAATAATGCTGAACAATACTAATGTTTTATAATTTTATTTTACAACGTGATTGTTGCACTAATCTACATCGTAAATCATTATTTACTATTTCTGCTTTTTAATAAAAGAAACTGAAATTATTGCATTCATCAACGTTAAAACCATAACGAATATTTCGTAAACCAATAAACCATAAAAATTGAATAATCTTGATAAATCAATTATGAGTTAAGTAGTTATCCTGATAATATCATTAAAAGCCAAAAAATTGCTTAAACGATGGTAAGAACATTCATAAACCCACTAAACCTCAGAAAGTTTCTCTATTAACTTCGATTCTAGCATGATTGTACATTTATGAATAAATCATGATTCGCACATATTTGTGCAATGACGACACCGAAATAAAATGCAATGTTTGCAAAATCAGTATGCATCAAATGCTGCAATGATGGTATTATAATCGTCATTACTCTGTTACGTCGTACAAGAAAATTTATTAATTATATTTATTGAATATGTTGCTTGCTTGGGTGGAATATTAATTTTGTAAAACATATTAGGTATATTTTATTATAATCTTGAATATTTGAGTATGATTTTTAATTATGTGCTTACGTGGTTTCTTAAGAAGAACTCGATTTTCCATCGGATTATTTGTCAATAGCTATCAGCGCGACCAAAGCAGAAACGAAAGGTCATTTAATATTCTTTTTCTGAGGTACTGTACAAGGTAAAAACGCCTTACGCTGAAAGGTTTTTATCTAAATAGTGGTTCGTGGAGATTTAACTATACCTTGATGGGTGCAGCGAAAATGAAGAGCTGGGAACTGTGTATTAATAATGATGCCTGAATTTCGCTTATAAATTATTATGAACATTCTCTTTCAGAATTTTTCTATGTCGATATAAATAATACCTATGGTAGACTTTTACTCATGTCAAATAAGAGTATTTTCAAATTTGAAGTTTTTAAATTTCTATTCCATTCAAATTTACTCTAGAGACCTCTCGTAACTATGAAACAGAAATGAAGAAACTTTTGATCAATCGTTCCACATACTTTTTAAAAGAAACTCAATTTCAATTTCATCGAAAGGTAGAAAAATCAAATCAAAAACTCGTTCAAAATATGAAAAAGAAATCTCCACCAGATAAAAAAAAATATAAGAAAGTGGAAAATCCTTTTCCATCTCCGCGACTCAATTCCGACCGCTCCAGATTTTGAGATAATGTAGATATTGCAACCGCCGGCGCTACGACTTTTAATGCAATTCCAGAAGGAATCGAACTAGTGCATTAGATCGGAGAATAAACTTTTGGTACGCGAGATTCGCTCTTTGTTCCTGAAGCATTTTGTACACGATCGCAAAGAATTTCCTTTGGCAGTAGAACGAACAGAATGGCACGTGGAAAAATGCTTTTGATTCTATTTATTTTTGATAAAATTCTTTCCAAAACACTAATCCAAAGTAATCATTTCAATTGAAGAAAAACAATTATAAAATAATAACACAAATTGACCAGTCATATGCCCTATCCCATTGAGTCGAAGTTCTTCTACCTTCAAATTAAGAACCATCCAGACACAGAACTTGGTAGGAGAACAGTTCGACCATCTGGGAAGGCAGGACAAACAAAACTAATAAAACAAAGAACTCGAAAAAGAAACTTTCAGGACATGTTACTCACCCCTTCTTTGTGGAGCATATTGCAGACGCTGGCGAAAAAGCCGCCGTTAATATGGCTCTCGTGCAGCAAAAGAGTTTCCATGGCGTTGCAAGCCGCGGGGTAATCGCACTTGGAGTCGCGGATTATTCTCAAGGCTTTGTCGAGATCGGCCGCTTCGTCTACGTAGACATGACAAACGCCCTCGGCGTGGCCGAGCACCGGGATGTGCTTCGACTGTTGCTGGATCGTGCGCACGAGCTCGGAACTACCTCGGGGCACGATCAGGTCGATGTGTTTTTCCATGGACAAAAGGTCGCTTATTTCTTCCCTCGTCGAAACCAACGAAATGGCGTTTTGTGCTCCCACAGACGACAGAGACTCCTTCACCAACTCGATTATGCATTTGTTGCTGTACGCAGCTTCTTTGCCCCCTTTACAAAATTAGCAGTATTTTGAGTATTTGGAGAAACAAATTTGTGGGTGAAATTACAAAACAACTGATTCAAGTTTCCATAATAATCTGATGTCTGACAACCAAGTTGGAAGGTCATAAAGGAATGATCATGAATTTTGAACCCTTTCTGGAAGAGTCCTTCCGGATAACAACACTCGACATAGTATGGGAATGATATTAATGCTTGATTCTTACTTTTCTTCATCTCAAAAAAGTGTCTTGAACAAAGAACGAATGTGGCTTCTTGGAAAAATTTTCGGGAGGGGTTTTCCTGAGCAGTATTTTTCCTTCGGGATTTCATAATTTTTCATCTTTGACAGTATAATTACAAGAGAGCGATTTTGAAATATTTTATATTTCGGAATTTGAACGTTTTGGAATCCAGAGTTGCACATTTTTCATGTTCGTAAATAATGGAATATGATTTTTGTGATATTTAATTAGTAACTGAGGTTTAAATTTTTATAATAATACTTTTTGTATTTATACCTACCACTTTGAAGATTATCTGATATTAAGTAATATGAGTTTCTATAAAGCTTTTTAAAAGATGTTGCTCTAGGAATGAACCTTCTAAAAAAATTATGTATTTGAAATGATTTTTTAGTAAATTTGAACCATACTCGTAAAAGGTACATCCTGAATTTTTATTTTTTTCGTATAGTATAGTAGTCATCAGATTTTGTAGTATTTTCTGGTATGTTTATATATTTATCATATTTCTATGGATCGCTGAATAAATTTTTAGAAATGTATGCTGTTGTATTGAAACTTGCAACGATTTTCAATACTAGTATTCTATATTTTTAATTTTATATATTAATTTATAATTGTGTTAATTCTATCAACTCCATTGGAGGTATTTTTCATGTTTTCCATTTGCATGAATTTCTAGAATAATTTTAAAAAGTATATTTAATCATAGTATCATATTTATAAGCAAATAAACTGCTAATTTTGTAAACTATGATAGTAAGCTAGAAAAAGAGTAAACAAGCAAACTAGTACGCTAGTCAACTACTGAACTAGTAAACAAGTCAGTTAGTAAAATTGTAAACAAGTTGAAGAGAAAAATAGTAAACTAGCAAACTTGTTAACAAGTAAATAAGTTACTTAGTAAACTTGTAAACTTGTCAAATTTGTAATAGTAAACTAGTAAGCTTGTAAACTATGAAGCTTGTTAAATAAAAACTAGTAAGCTAGTAAACTAGTAATTAAGTAAGCTAGTTAACTGTTAGGCTAGTTAACTAGTAAACTAGTAAACTCGTGAACAAGTAAATTAGTAAACTAGTTAATTGGTAAAAAATAAACTTGTGAACTTGTAAACTAGTAAGCTAGTAAACTAGTAAACTGGTAATTCTACTAAACTAGCAAGCTAGAAAAAGAGTAAACTGTCAAACTAGTAAGCTAGTCAACTACTTAACTAGTAAAATAGTAAACAAGTAAAAAGGAAAATAGCAAACTAGCAAACTTGTTAAAAAGTAAATTAGTTATAAGTAAGCTAGTAAACTTGACGAATTTGTAATAGTAATCTGGTCAACTAGTAATCTAGTTAGCTGGTAAACTAGTAAAGCTTGTGAACTAGTAAACTCGTTAACAAGTAAATTAGTTAACTAGTAAACTGGTCAGCAAGTCAACGAGTAAGCTTATTTTTCACATTTTTCTAGTATAATATACGACAGCCTGGAGGATTTCTAGGTATTTTTTTAGATGACATATTTTTGTAGATTGCTACAGAGATTTAAAAAACTTGACGCTTCATAATGCGAATTTCGATCTATTCTCAGTAATATCAAGAATTATTGATAAAATCCTATCCATATAGATTTTCAATGTTTTACGTCGTTATTCTTTTCTCGCATTTTTGAAATATTTAAAGATTTTGTCACGTTTTATAGAATTTTTATAGATCTATAGTATATTTAGAATTTGATGCTCTGGAATTCCAAAATTTATAGATCATAGTGACATTTGTCGAGATTTTTTAGAAAATAGTTTTTTCATAGAATTTCATTAACATCATTATTTTTAAGAGTTTGTATGAATCAAAAGATTTTTAATAATTTTATATGGATTTTATGTAGATTGCCAGAATTTGATGATCTAAGATTCCAAGTTTTGTGAATTTATAGCATTTTCGTAAATTTTTATTTTTTTCAATTATTCACTGGATTGCAATAATTTTTTTGATTTTTATTTTCTACGTACTCCTACATTTAAACAATTTTTACTTTTTTATTAAATGTATACTGCTAACGTTTTCACGCATATATCTGTAACTTATATTTTTATTGTTTATCGATGTAACTTTTTTCATTTTTACATGAAACATTGATTGATTTTATCAGATTTTACTATTCATTTGCTGAAATAATATTAATATTCTGGATGGGTGAGAAATTATATCTCGAGGGCTTTATTTGCTATTACTCTGTTTTGATGTTTTGATAACCAGTAACATCTAACAAACCGAACAGAATAATGATAACGTAATTTGAGTCTCCATTCTAATTTTACAACGTACTTTTTCCAGTAAGGTGGAAAAAAATGAAAAGATTCGAACAAAGCTGTTATAAGAACCCACTTTGAAACCCTTTTTGGAGAGACAAACAATAGTTCTATTCATATAATAAGTACGTAAGGTTTCTCTCTACTTGTTTCTGGGTACCTTTGAGCAGAAGTCCATTAGCGCTGGACATCGCGAGCGCGGCCACTTGGGGCAAGCTGTCAGGGCGTGACTCGAAAATGACCAGCAGCACACCGATGGGAACGGTGACTTGTCTCAGCTCGAGGCCCTCGGCCAAACGAGTACGTCGCAAAACCCGTCCAACGTTTCGATGCGACGTTTCCGCGATTTGCCGCAACCCTCGACTGCAGATAATCCAAAAAAATGTCATTTTTTATTAGAAAAATGTTCTAGAACTCAAAAACTATAGCATTATATACCTGTCATTCCATTATTCTATAGTAAAAAGTTTTATTATGAATTTAAACTACGTAAGATTTTCGACTGGAAATTTACAATGTGAACTTCCAACTTCTTCATATTTTAAGAATTGACTTGAGAATATGTTATAATATAACGTCTTAATATTTCTGAAGTCCGCTAAGGAATATATAATTTGGTATTGTACAAAGTATGAAACACTATTGAGTAGGTTTGAAAAATAGGTTTCTCATTAAAAAATGTTCAAGAACTCAAAAACTTGAATTGTTTAACCTCGAATTCCATTACTCCATGATAAAGTTTCGCGAATTTAAAATTCTTCCATTTGAAATAAAAAAATGCCCAAGATACTTTGCTATAAATTTACAATGTGAACTTCCAACTGCTTAATATTGCATTATAGTTCGTTTCAAAATATACACAGTTTATTTGGTATTGAAAAAGTGAAAAATATTGTTCAATAGATTTAAAATATCGGTTTCTTATTTGGAAATATGTTCTAGAACTCAAAAACTTGGGAATAAATTCTCTCTGACTTTTTTATTTTATAGTAGAAAATCTGCGAATTTTAAATTGTTTCAGTTAAAATTAAATGTGCCTGTGATAATTTGCTCTAAATTTACAATGTAAACTTTCAACTTCTTTATATTTCAAAAGATCGCATAAGAATATGTCAATTTTTATTTTATGTACAACGTACAAAATATTGTATAATAGATTTCAAATATAGGCATCATCATAGAAAACATTCAAGAACTCAAAAACTCCGAAATGAGTGACCTCGAATTCTATTATTCTATATTAAAAAGTCTGCAAACATAAAATTACTTTATTTGAAATTGAAAATGTCCGAGATACCATGCTATGAATTTAAAATGTGAACTTACAATTTCATCATATTTCAATAGTTTGCTTGAAAAATGTGATAAGGTATTGTTCTTTCTAGGAAATATTGTTAAGTACATTGAAAATTTAAGTGTTTCAATAAAAAAATGTTCCGAACTTAAAAATTTTCAAATGAAACACTTCTAATGCTATTATTCGGTAGTAAAAAGTCTGCGAATTTAAAATTGTTTCATTTTTAATGTAAAATTTCTGATATACTTTGATATAAATTTAGAACGTGAACTTCCAACTTCTTAATTTTTCAATACTTCGCTTTAAAACGTGTTCTTAGGTATTGTAAAACGTTAGAAGTATCGTTTAAACGATTGAAAATATAGGTTTCATATAAAAAAAATCTTATAAAACTGAAAAACTTAAAAATTATCTTCAATTCTAATTTGTTCTAAAAGTCTGCAGAGTAGGAATTTTTTCTCTGAATCAAAAATAGTCGGGGATATTCTACTAAAAATTTACAATGTGAACTCCAAACTTTTGTATATTTGAATAGTCAACTTCAGAAAACATTATTTCATAATGTATTATGTATGAGATATTGTATAGTACATTCACGATCTTAACTTTTGATATTTTCGGATGTTTTAATACGACATTTGATGTTTTAGCATTATATTATTCCAATATGTAGTATATATTATTTTCAAAATAAAAAATCTGTTTTCACATTAAAAATTGATAATAAATTTAGAACATTTCCCTCACTGGATTTCATTGGTATTGTCTTTCATATACATGAACATGGACGACATGAAAAATATTTCGAATTCTTCAGAGAGTTTTATGAGTTTTTTTTTGGTATAATCAGTAGGTTTAATTAAATTTAATAGATTGCTATTCATTAGATATAATCCCTTTCCCGTTATTTATTCTATTGAATCAATTATTTTACTGAGTTCACTGAACTTTAACGATTTCAGCTTCGACGAGCTCAGTGACAATCGTGACATTAGTGGCTTCGCAAGGCCCATTTTCCTCGCTTCCTCGAGATCTCTGCTATTCGCGTCGAGGATTTCGTTTTGCCGTGACTCGAGAAGATCTGCGAGTGTATTGATGCACACCGCGCGTTCTTCCGGTCGCAAGGACTGAAGTATTCGACTTCCGATGCGAGCTGAAATTTAGGTAAAGTTCTCTTCATTCGTGATTCTGGATTATACTGCCGTATGTGAATACAATGGTTCCAGAAAAATACAGTTCACAAAACATTTCGTTTTATAATTTACAGTATTGCACAGATGGTCAAATTACAGATGATAAGAAGCCAAAAGTTCCGTGAAAAGTAGAATTTTAAGTTCGTCTATGTTTGTGTCAAAATTGTGTATCACTTTTCAGTGAAAATTTGTATATTTTGAATTTTTACCAAGTGTATTTGTTAATTTATATGAGTGTATTATTTGTTTGTAGGCATTTTTTTTGTATTTGCATTTGGAGTAGGAAAACCTACTTTATTTTAGATGAAATCGTCAGACATTTTAAGAGATAGAACGCCGTTAGTAGTATAATTTGTCTGTAGTCAGGCACGAGAGTACAATTTACACTATGAATTTTCAATATGACAGATGGTGATGAAATTCGAAATGGCAAAATGCAAACAGTTGTGAAAATGATAAAAATTTGAATAGTATCACAATTTTGTCAGATTTTTTAAATTAAAACCTGTAGGTTTTAGATATTTCAGAGTAAAACTCCAACTTAATTAACGTCAATCGTTATTTATTTTAGTATGTCAATTATTTCAAAATTCTTCTTGGTATTTCGAGTCGAAATACGAAAATCTGCCTGGTTTCAGAGACATTTACCATTCGTCTTCCTCTGAAAATTTTAGCATAAGTAGTCGAATCCGTCTTTAGTCAGACACGAGAATATTCTATCGTGTGCGTTGCAGTTATTAAATTGATTTTCGATTTCGACTTTCTCATACCTTTTATTACTACGATTTTTTGTTCTAATTCGAATCATTGTTCGATTGTTGAAAAAAAATTTTGAATAGACAAATAATAAAAACTATCTTTTTTTGTTTGCTTCCAAAATATTATTAATTTTGTAGAATTATTTCAGGAGCACAAAAATCTTATGAATGCAAAGTTTATACCTAATTTTTGCTATTTACAAGTGGATTATTTAAACAATTACAGAAACTTGTCTTTGAATTCAAAACGAAAAGTCCAAAAGAATGTAATCCAAGAAACTGTTATTTATGTTATATACCTTCTTTTATCGAGAGTATCATAAATGAAAGAATAACCAAAAAAATTTATTGAGTCAAAAATATGTAGGGATTTTGATCCTTGTTCTTGATACTGCTTACTGACTCCAACATCCAAATCAAAAATTTTGAACTCACCATTTTCTGCAACAATCTCAACTGGCATTGATCCTGTGGAAATTTCTGTGAAAAACGTGCCGATTTTCCTTCCGGAAAGTATGGCACTGACCGCTTTTTCCTGCGTCCCATTGCAAATAACGACCGAAACCCCGCGATCCATGGCCCAAAGAGCCGAACTAATTTTGGAATCCATACCCCCGGTGCCAACTTTTGACTTCTCTCCAAATTGTATGGTGCCTGTTCGTGAAAATTTATCTTGAATGTTTAGGGTTTGGAAGTAAGGCGTTGCTCTAAAACGTTGCATTTTTTGCGGTGACGATAAGGTAACGCGTTACATTAATTGACAAGTAACGTTAATGGTAACGAGTTACTTTTGTTCGGTTACGATTAATGAAAATTTCGGTAATTATTTCATGTAACATGAATCAGTCTCGTCAAGTTTTAAGAACAATCTGAGTTTGTGTAAGGCAATGTTCTGAAACATGGATACAAAGTAATTTTTAAATTCATTATTTTTATATGAAAAATTCTTATGTACAATTATCAATGTAACGGAATGGAATTTCCGTAATTTGTGAAAAAATATCAACGAAAAATATGCTTCGATACACTTTTTTAAGCAAACCTTCAAAATTCGAAGCATTAAATTTCAGAATTTGGTATGAAAATCCATAGGAATACTTGAAATAAATCTGTAGCAGGATCTTTAAAATCTATGGATCCTGCTGAAAGATCTTACGTAATTTTATAAATTTTAAAAATAAGTGAAATACATTCAAAATACTCATTTTGAATTAGTTTCTTAGAAATTCTATTAGATCCTTCAAAAAATTATATAGTACCGAGTTTACAACACCAAATTGTCTAAAAATTACGAAAAATATTGAAGGCACTCTGAATTTATAAAGAGACTGTTTTCTGCATAATCGATCGAAGTACTTGATACACATTCAACTTTAAATTTTAGGAATTCTCATTCTAATGATTCAAAGATATCTTTTTAAAAAAAGCTGAAAAATTCTACATGAGGCAATAAATACTATGAAATACAAAAAATATGTATATAAAAATGCAAATAAATATGTATGCATGAAACATAAAAAATCTATATAACTTCTATAAATAAAGCTTTGTATTCCAGAAATATTATAGCAATATATGAAAATACTGAGCGATTCTTTAAATCGTAGAATAAATATATGAATACAAAAAATACGGAAAAAATTAAAATTTATTGAAACACTGTTTCATGAGAAATCCTCTGAAACACGAAATATTTAATAAACTTCTCATTCTGGAGCAGAAAATTCCTAAAATCAATAAAAAAATTTATTCAAACATACTAGAAAATCGTGCAACATTTTATACTTCCTGAAAAATTCGAATAGTTCCAGAAATACTCAACAATCCTTCAAATCATACAAAAACTGGAAAATTACCAAAAAACTAAGAGAAATAAAAATCTATGTATATATGGTTTCCTGAAAAATTATCTGAAATACCAAAAATTCAATGAGCTAGAGCATGAAATTCTCAAAATCTATGCAGAAATGTATATGAAATTGTAAAAAATTTTCCTACACATTGAAAAATAAAAATAGTGTTGAAAATACTAAGAATCCACGAAGAAGAAATTCTCTCAAACATCTATGAAATTCGCAAAATTTTCTCCGTGGCTAACATTGAATGAAATGTCATATCCAAAAACTTTTTGATCTTAAAAAAAAACAGGTGGACTGATTTTTTCCTTAGTGTCAAAAAGTACAGATTCACAAATGCTTATTGATTTTCCTAGCTTAAAATAATTATTCATGGAAGGTTCATACTAATAATAACAAATCTCAAGAATCTGACGTTTTGTTGAAAGAAAAGGAAAAAAATACACTTTAAATATTTCTTTGTTCCAAAGCATTTTATTATATCTGGAATAAACAGTTTCCAAAAAAAATCCTTAAATTTTCAATGTCTTATTATTTACATTCAATTTATTTCAACAAGTTACCTGAAAGTTACGGAAATTTACTTTTTTAACGGTAAAGGTAACGTAACGAATTACTCTTTTTACACAAGCAACAGTTACGTAACGCGTTTCAATTTTTTAAATAACTTTCCAAACCTTGTAAAATTTATCGTAAATAACGTAAATAGTATATTATGCTTAAAGTTCTTCATTTTCAATGATTTTAAAGTTAGTACTCAAATTTTTCTACTCATAAAAAGTGATAAACGACGAGACATGCTTTCTTACTGTCATATTTTCACATAAAAAACAAGATATACTAAAATTCATGAATGCTTTTCAAAATCCTTTAAAAAAATCAGAATAATTAGGTAAGTGAAGAATATCTCTGTTTCTCAAATCAATACTCCATCAATCAAAGAAGCTATTAAAGCGAAAATGTTTTGTATTTAACTAAGATGACTTTATTCATCAAACATTCATTCTCAATTTTTTAGTACATGCAGTTATATCAAGAATATTTTATTCCAAATATTTTCCTTCTTTTTATTGAAATATACAATAAATATTTTAGACTTAAGATCAAAATTTTCAAATGAATTACCTCTCGTACCACTATTCTATAGTAAAAAGTCCGCGGACTAAAAATTGTTTCATTTGAAATGTAAAATTTCTGATGTACTTTGCTATAAATTTAGAATGTGAACTTCCAACTTCCTAATTTTTCAATACTTCGCTTTAAAACGTGTTCTTAGGTATTGTAAAACGTGAGAAGTAGTTTGAACGATTGGAAATATAGGTTTCTTATTAAAAAAAAATCTTATAAAATTCAAAAACTTAAAAATTATCTTCAATTCTAAAGTGTTCCAAAAGTCTGCAGAGTAGGAATTTTTTTCTTTGAATCAAAAATAGTCGAGGATATTCTACTGAAAATTTACAATGTGAACTTCAAACTTTTGTATGTTTGAATAGTCCACTTCCGAAAACATTATTTCATAATGTATTATGTATGAGATATTGTGTAATACATTCACGATCTTAACTTTTGATATTTTCAGATGTTTCAATACGACATTCGATGTTTTAGCATAATATTATCTCAATATACATAAGGAGTATGTATTATATTCAAAATAAAAAATCTGTTTTCACATAAAAAATTGATTATAAATTGAGAACGTTTCCCTCACTGAATTTCATCGGTATTGTTAGACTTATGATCAAAATATTTTGAATAATTTATGATTGTGATGTAAAAAAAAGTGTGTACCTCTTTGGTCCGAGCTGAAGGTATGCAATAATTTCGCCCCATCTTTGCTTGGTGGTAAATTGTAAAGACCGTCGACGTCGCTCATTAAAATCAGTAAATCGGCCTGCACTTCGGTCGCCAACATGGCGGCCAGTGAATCGTTATCATGGAGAATAATTCCTCGACGTCCACCGCCCCCAACGATTTCTTCGTTAACCTCTTGGGGCGGGGAAACGGCGTCGTTGGTGTTGATGATGGGCACGATGTTAAAGCTGATGAGCTCGCTCAGCGTGCTAAAGAGATTTTTCCGGGTCTCCTCGTTGTAGAAGTCAGCCTTCGTCACGAGAACTTGGGCGATCTTGACTCCGTATTGAGCAAACATCGCGTCGTACAGAGACATCAGGCCAGATTGACCTACTGCAGCAGCTGCCCTTGGTTCTAAATATTTTCCTGTTATCGAAATGCCCGTTCTCATAAAATTGACGAGATTCGTGAGCTATTTGTGGATCATTTATTTCGTTCAGATCAATTTCGAATGAGCTTGGAAGATATTAAATAAAGATCACCAGGCGCGTAGGCAGAGGGGGTTTTGGGGGTTCAAATCCTTCCCGAAATTCTGAATGAATCAATAAATATTTCATGTAAAAACGAAAAAAGTTACATCGATAAACAATAAAAATATGATTTACTAAAAAATGCATGAAAACGTTAGGAGTATGTATTTAGTAAAAAAGTCAAAAAAATTAAAACGTAGGATCACGTAGAAAATATGAATCAGAAAAATTGTTGCAACCCAGTGAATGACAGAGAAAAATAAAAATCTACGAAAATGATAAAAATTTAAAAACTTTGAATCTTAGCTTATTAAATTCAAGAAATATATGATAAATCCATACAAAAGTATCAAAAATCTTTCGATTCATACAAACTCTAAAAGAATAATGAAAATAATTGAATTCTATGAAAAAACTGTTTTCTGAAAAATCTCGACGAATCCCTCTACGATCTACGAATTTCGGGATTCTAAAGCATCAAATTCTAAATATATTATAAATTTAAAAGAATTCAAGAAACGCAACAAAGTATTTTGAATACTTCGAAATTTGCAAAAAAATAATAACGATATAAAACATTGAAAATCTGTATTATTGTGATCCCATCATTAATTCTTGGAATTACTGATAGTAGATAGAAATTCGCATTTTAAAGCATCAAGTTTTTTGAATCTCTGTAGCAATCCACAAAAATATAAGTAATCTATAGTAAATACATACTTAAAAATCCTCCAGTGTTTCGTATATTATACTAGAAAAATGTGAAAAATAGATTTACTGGTGTACTACTTCAATAATTTACTCGTTAATAAGTTTACTAGCGAACTAGTTTACTAGTTTATTATTTTACTAGCTTACCAGTTTACTAGTTTTTTAATTTACTTGTTGAATAGTTTACTGGTTTACTAATTTATTAGCTTACTAGTTTTTTTTTAACAAGCTCACTAGTTTACTAGCTTACTAGTTTTTACTAGTTCGATATTTTACTTTTTCACTTGTTTACTATTTTACTTGTTTACAAATTCAGTAGTTTACTAGATTACTAGCTTACTTGTTTACTAGTTCACTGAAAATCTTTCAATGTATGAAAATTATGTAGAAATAATTTTCTTAGAAATTCATCGAACTTTCTGTCCTAGAGCATAATTATTAATTTAATACAATAACTATATATAATTTCAGAAACTATTCTACAAATCTATGTAGAAAACAATAAAAGTACATCCAATTTAATTGATACAATTTGTACAATCGAACGTACTTTTAATTGTAGAAATACTGAAAAAATATGGAATAAAACTATTGAAAATCTTCAGAAGAAAAACTGTCGTCTGAAAAATCAATTTAAATTCTCAAAATCGTTGAAAGCATCAATACTATAGTAAAAATTTCTAAAAATCTATTGAGCGATCCATAGAAATAATAGAAGTATATGATATACCATAAAATACTACAAAATTTGTAGAATAATATACCATAGAAAAATAAAATAAATTTATGATGCTCCTTTTATCTGTGTGGTTGAAATTTGCTCAAAAATCAATTCGAATTAACATAAATTTTTTTGAAGTTTGATTCCTAGAGCTTCGAATTCCAGAAAGCTTTATAAAAGCCCATATTATATCATATCAAATAATCCTTAAAGCGATATAAATACAAAAATGTCTGTAAAAAAAAAATGAACACCTCAGTTACTAAATGGAAATCACAAAAATCGAATTCCATTATTTACAAATATAAAAAATGCGCGACTTTGGACTTCAAAAATTGTATAAGTTTTAAATTCCGAAATGTAAAATATTTCAAAATCGTTCTCTCGTAACCATATATTGTCAAAGAATCAAAATTATGAAATCCCGAAGGAAAAACATTTTTCAGAAAAACCCCTCACGAAAATTTTTTCTGCCTACGCCCCTGAACATTACCATTGAAAAATTAGGATATATCAATTAATATTTTCAATATTTTCTCTAAAATCAAAATTATACTTAAGGTAGCAATTTGTTCATAAAAATATGCACCAAGATGTCCCAGAACTGTTACATCTTTTCTTCTTTGAAAATTTTTTCAAGTAAAGAATTCTTCAAAATTTTCAAAAATAATTTGCATAAATAGACTTGTAACATTCCCTGATCTTTGTTTGTTATCGAATTATACAAATTCTGATTAATGTGAGGAACTATTCATCGTATATTAATATTGTGCTTTTGCATTGCAAAAATTTCGAAACTACCCAACAGAGAGATCAAATTAAACTCCTCAATCACAATTACGAACTTAGCATAATCGTTTTCATGATTAAAGAGCGTCGCAAACCTCGTTATGGAATGCAGCAATAACTTAATCGATCCGAGTTTTGTGTCACGAAGTACAAGAAATTGTGGAATCTTGCCAAGAGTTTAGCACGTCGTTAGCGTACAAGAAGATTATTAAAGATGTACAATTTATATACACAACGTGTTCGTTAGGGTGAGATAGAGATTTCGATAATTTATGAGAAGAGAAATTTACTTTTTTTTATCATTGACGATATGTATCAGGAAAATGGATTTAATAACTTTCAAACTTTATTCTTTTTTATAGATATCATGTAGGATAAACAGTGTACATAGTTGAAAAAGATTGAAAATATTTGTGATGTAACTACATAATACAAAAGCTATTATTTAATTAATTTTATTTTGATGTTAATTGGTGAAAACCTTTTTTTTTTAGTTTGAAAAATTGTATATGAAAGAAAATGATTTTTTATATGTTTTTTATTCTGGGAGTTTGAACATTACTTTATTTCAAGAATCTTGAACTCAGAAACAGTATAGTTAAAATTTTACTTAGTGTTTTTTTTCCACTTTTTTAATTTTGTTATCGCTAGATTTGAAATGACACTGAAATTTCAAAGAAAATCTTAGAATTTTGAAGTTTATTTGATTCATGAAACTCTAGAAGTTGAAATGTTTCGTCCCTGCAAAATTATTTTCATTCTCTATATGGTTATCTGACTTTTCGAAATAATAAAGAAGGTAGAATGGTAAAATTTTCCAGTTTTACAAATTTCAGGGAACCACAAATTGAAATCAATATGTGATCTTTTTTTTGTAATTCTTCCAGTAGAATAATTGTTTTTTTTTTTTTTTTTTTTTTTTTTCTGGCTCTCTGATTAATCATAATTAACGAAACTCGAAATAAAATTTGTTACTCAAATATAACTTCTTTTTTACAATTATCTTTGAAACGTCTTACATTGAAAAACTGTATGATTTTTATTTACAACAGGATTAATTTTAACACCAGGAAAATGTCGAATTAAAAAAATTTAGAACTTTATTGGAAGCTTTATTCATTAGAATCAGTTTCGAAAAGTAAAATATTCAAATTATTTTGTAGGATTTGTGTTCATTTCATAAAGCAGGATTTTTAAACATCATCAAACTCAAAAATCTGAAAAGATTTTATAATTTGAAATTTGTTTTTTTGAACGACATATTAACCAACTGGTTTTTATTTTACTTTTGAAACTTCCATTTACCCACATATTTATAATAAAACTATTCAAAGTACAAAAAATGTTAGAATACTGAATGCGTTATCAGACTTTCAAAATTCAAGACAATAAGTTGTTTCAGGGTGTTTCAAATTTTTGTATCATAGTTTTCTTATTTCAATCTAGATGCCCATTCAAATTTTTATTTATTTATTGCAAAACTGTATAAGAAATACACAATAATGAAATGCTACCTACAATCAATTATTTTAGAACAGGAAGAAAAATATAGTTTTCTAGTTTAAACATGAAAAATAATCATTTTTTAATTAGATTCCAACATCTTTCAAATCATCAATTTCAATAAATTATACTTCTTAATTAAGTAAAACCAAAAAATTTCAAATGAATTCATCTATCAAGACCCACAGAAATGAAATTTCATTAGTGAATCTCAGTCTTGAAAATTGCATGCATAAAATATAAACTACATGCAGCACAACCTTAATTAAATTATTCTGCATCAGATACCACAATGATATTACAATGATAATTATGACATAGCTTAGTAGTAAGTTGAACAAAAGCCATTGCAATTTCCATCTGAGAAAATATAATTTCCATAATTTGCAGTGTCACTTTTCATACTCGCAAAATCATGATAATAAGATATAATTCAGTTAAATGATAGCCATTAGATTCACAATTCATGATCAAAATAGATTCTGAACTGCATCAATTTTAATAATGAAATAAAAATTTCCGGAATTCACCTTCTTTTTAAGGCTTCTACGATAACGAGATATTCCTGGTCGTCGTAAGTGACGCGAGGAATATTTTCTCCTTCTTTGTGCTGACATTTTGACGGGTTTGGCTCATTTCGAAAGGGGAATTTCTCACTTTTCTTTATAACGTTTCGCAGACAGAAATTTCGGTGAAAATTTTTAGTTGATTATTCGATATTTTTACTCACTATTTTTGACTTTCTAGAAAATTTTTGTCGTTTGGAATAAGTCTATCTTTACCGAATGTTAAAAAATTAGTAAACAATTCCATTTAAAAAAACAATGTTCGAAAAAATGTAAAATAATTTTAAACATGATATCAGGGTTAAAAATTTTTTTCAAGCGTTTTCTTATAACTATGACAATTCAGTTTATTTGTGAAATTTTCAGGTTGTGAGAAACTTCAAGGATTTGGGAATTTCGAAAGATTGAATTTCTGAAAGTGGAAATATTACTGTATAATAAATTCACTCAATTCTTTCATTTTCCAAAGAATTTTATACTTTCTTACATCCATCTAAATATAATTCATGGCGAAAATAAACGTTTTTGCAGCGATCAAAATCAAGGAAAATCGACATTGACTCGACGCCGAGAAGAAGTAAAAAGGAAAATCCCTCCTGAGTTTTCCATTACATTTGACTCGCATTAAAATATCCTGTGCCCGACAATGTACCATATTCTCCGCGATAGCGCATTTTATCGATAAGTTTTCTCCTGTAATGCGATTTACAATAGCTGCGCTGTGGAGAGGACGTTCAAATAGACTTCGCATGTATTTTCGTGGGAACAGCTCCGAAGATAAGGAGCCCGTGAAAGTCATTTTTTTTATTGCGCTCCGAAGCATGTGAAGGCGAAATGGAAAAAGTATGGAATTTATCAACTATTATTCAGAATATATTTTTACGGAAATCGAGTTTTGCGCCATTAAAAAAAAACTTCTCAAAGATGAACGAAATGGTATTGAGTTTGGAGCTTTCAAGGGAAAATTCGTAGATGCTTTTTTATAAGTATTGAATATTTTACTGTCGAGTAAGTGAAGATGTGTTATGCATTTTTTTACAGTTTTTGAAGATAAAACTCTTTTTGAATGGAAAAAGGTATTGCAAACGTAGAGTAAAAAAAGTTTCACATAATTTATCTAGAATTTAAAACTTTTCAAAATGAAAAAAAATTCTGCAGATTTTTCCAGATTTCAGGGAGAGCTGTATTTTTTTATCAGCTATTTTTTTTATTGATGAATTTTTCCTGCGAATGCTTGTTATGATTTAAAAAAAAATTAGAAAAATATGTAAATTAAAAACTATTTATTATCGTCGAAACTTTGTTCAAAAATTATATTAAAAAGAAAACAATAAGAAAAAATGCAATTAATTTTATTGAAATAATGACAGTGATGAAATTAATATCTTTAATATTATTTCAACACTTTTATTGAACAGACATATTTTTTAGAATTTTAATTATATGCTTTTGAAAGAAGATTTTGAAAAACTAAATGTTAGTATTTTGTATGTGTAAAGTTTGTTCAACATTCAAACGAATATATAAATATACAAGCAAGTTCACCAAAAGTGAAATCAAAGCACAAAATAATGCTTGTACAAAACAGTAATTTATTTTGATATGGACAAGAAAAGTTAGATTTTCTTCAGATATAGTTACTTCCAAAAATAGGTCCAGGTTCAACATTGTAATTAAATCTTTTTAAAATGTTATCATAAAATTTTTTATTTACGATTGCAGATTTGTGATCCCAAAGTTTTAAATAAAATTAATGAAAGTTTTTAGAAGTATCCAGAAATTTTTATGAATACTAAGCAATAACTTCGTATTTTTCAAAAATTTTTCCGGGATCAGAAAGATATTTTTTATTTTTATGAAAAGGGATTCGATTTATTAAAAAAACTTGAAAATGGTTGAAGAAAAAAGGAGAAGCTGCAAAAGGAAAAAATAAGTCAAATGATTTGAAGACAGTTTTGAGCCTATCAAATTTTTGAAAAGTAATTCAAAATCAGTAATTAAGTTTTTTTTATGGTGTTTCTGGATATAGTGTGAAAATTTTAAGTTTTTTTCAAAACCATCATAATAACTGTTAGAGAATCTAAGGAAAAAAACCAGAAATTCCTAAAAATTTCAGAATTTTCCCGAAATTCAAAGAGTTTGATAACAAACTTGTGTCGATTTTTTAATTCATTCAAAATTCTGCATCTTATTTTCAAAAATATTGAAAGTTTTACGAGAACAAGGAAATATTGTTCGAGAAATACACGAATAAATTCTATGAAAATATAAAGAATCAGAGAAAAATAACGTTAAAGTTCCTAAAGTTTTTTCTAAAATATTGTAAAATAATAAAATACAATCGAAATTGTAAAAACTGATCAAAAATTAGTAACAAATAATAAAAAATTCTTCAAACATGAACGAATCAAAAGAAACTTATAGATATAAACAAACGTAAATTTTCATTAATTTGCATTGAATTTCTAAGAGAACAAGAATTCATTAAAAAATGGAGTTCATAATGCTGTCAAAAGTTAAACAATTCCAAAAAATATATCTTCTTTATGAGAAATATCTCAAAAAATATCTGACATTAAAAATTTCCAAGATGAGTAGAAAGTTCAGAAAAATCTCAAGAATTCATAAATTATCATGAATCAATATGGTCTCAAAATTGAATCATCAAGCAAAAAATTCGATAGTCTTCTAAAACTATCAAATTCAAAGAAAAACAGCTGAAATAATTTTTCTTGTCATAAACAATCTCCCAGCTTCATAATTCATCGAACTTACATTCTCTGTGAAAACACTTCCACTGCAACTGATTTTCTTGCAAGCATACTTGCAAGAATTCAATTATGTTTCGCACAATTTATCACGATGAACTAATTCATTTATTACTTGATATTTGTCAGTACCAGAAATGCCGAGCTCGCTCAGAGCTCTCGTAATTTTCAACTTGTCAGTGACACGGGAATATTTTAGAACGCCGAGGCGTTCAATGGCCTATATCTATGTTAAGATGTGTATGCATATAATATATTCCTTACGAAATACGGATGCGAAGACGGTTTGATACACGTGACAGGTCGATGAAAGAAGCATGAACTATCTATCTTGTGTATGACGTGGAAAAGATAGACCGTGAGTCTTTATTCACACTATCGCGTGCTTCTCTCTGGAGATTCTGGCGCATATTCTCAAACAAGCTTTATTGATTGTTGTCGAGAGACGTAGATTCAGTTGCATTTTGCGGAGAAATAATTTTTTTTTTGGAGATAGCAAAGATCAGTAAAGAAATTTAACGAAAGTTAAGGAAACTGAAGATAATAGTCTAGGAATATATCTAGTTCTTGAACGATTGATTTTTTATAGAAAATTATTTCGCATATAAGAATTTTTTAATAAAATTTTCAGAGCTTGAAAAATCAAAATCTCAGGGAAAACGTTCTTGCATAAAGAAAAAACGTTATAATCAGATTTTATAATTTAACTTGATTTGTTCGACTTGCATCATGGTCACCGCAAGCCTCTTCAAAAAAAAATCTGTTTCGGGGAAAGGACCATAACTCGGCCAATTGTTGATATTTTTTATGAGCAAATACCTGTTTTTTCAAGTTGACAATATGCTAATAAAAAATAATAACTTTGGTGTCAAAACATTATTGCTACATACTTTAAAAGATACTCCTAAACATCTTCAGTTCGTCCGCACAAAAAGGTATATAACACCTTAAGTGTATAATACAAAGTTATTGACACAATATTGAAAAAAGTTGAAAATAATATTGTTGACAATATAATATTAATTTTTGCAATGCATATACTTACAAGTACAATATTTTATGTCAGTAAATTAGATATTATACTATACGAACTAAAAAACAAATCAAGAAATGTAAAATATTGTATTGGATGTTTCACTATATGCCATATGGTAAATGAAAATGAACATACTGATAAACTCAAATTTATAGTGTACAGTTTGCATTCTAAAGTAATTTTCTTAAAACACCTAGTGAAAAATGGCATACAAATTTTAATATCAATGTACAATTTAAAAACTTCTACTGTACAATATAGTAATAAGCAGGGGTATTCATAATATTTTTCAAATGTAAAATATTTTCTTACATATTTCGATCGAGTAGGACGAAAAAATATGTATTGAGTAACGAAGGGTGCGTTTTTTTATTCCACTCTCAAGAATGTCATTGATTATGAAAAATATTCTTGGAATTTTACATAAACATGTTATTGAGATCCAACAACAAGTATTTTAAAGTGGAATAAATGAACGCGTTTATGAGCATTTATTTATTCCTACGTAGATTCAGCAGAAAGTGTGTTCATAATATTTGGTATACTTTTCCATGAAAATCCCAGAAAGCGTATGAAATTGAGGTAACACTGATGATTTTCAATGACACGTTTATTGAAAAAACATCTTCAGGACCATTCGTCAAAATTGATACAAAAAGGTTCAACTGTGTGGTTATTTAAATTTAACCTTGGTAATTTTGAACCTTATAAAAACCTTATCAGAATGTATCTAATAAAATTTTTCTAAGAAAAAAACCTTACATAATTTTTTCGATCAATTCTTTATGAGAAATTCAAGTTTCTCATAAGGTTCTTATAAGGTCGCCTTATAAGAAATTGAATTCGTATAAGGGTTTTGTGAGGTTCCAAATTTCTAGGGAACGTGCTTCGATTATTCTTTGTGTCAAGCTACTTCAACCTCAACAGTTACCATTTTGTAATCTAAACTTTTTGGAATCATTATGAAGTATCCTACAAAATTACTGAATTTCTTATATCATTATCAGTTTCAATGAAATCCTTGTACAGCAGTTTGTGCTTTAGAAAATCATTTTATAAATTCTTTTTAAAATGTTACATCTTTGTAAAGCCCGACAAAGTTTCATGAATTTTATTATGAAAAGTGGGTACATTTTTGTTTAAAAAACACTTTGCAATTAAGGCTTACGATTTTTTATGTTGTTCTTAGAAACCTGAAAATTTTTATAAAGATTTTCCAAAGTTATCAAATAGCCTTCATGATATTACTTTATTTAATATCCATACAGTTACTTTAAGAAACACTGTAGAAGGGATTTTTCAGAATCCTTTGGCAAAATCAGAATCACTAAAGGAATCAAACTGGTCTTTGATTTTTGATAGTTGTTAGTTAAATCAAAAGTCGATACTGCAAAAAACGAAGAAGTCATTTAAACGAGTTTAAAGTCATTTAAACAAGTGAATGTTTTCTAATTCACTACGATGACTTCGTTAATCAAAAATTGTTGAAAATTTGCACTGTTATCGAAAAATCAAACGAATATTTTACACTTTTGACCGAATTTTTTTGTATAGCTCTGGATACAAGTAATATGTATAAAAAAGACAATTTATTAAAACTTGCAATATTTTTGTGCAACTTACAATATTCTAGTACTCTTTGTCATATCATGTACGTCAAAAAGTACTAGATACTTTTTTTCAGTGTATAAAAATTCTAGTCTTGATCCGAATGTACCAAGATTTTTCAAGTAAACGGACCTGCGTGTTCTCGTGTGTTATCAGCGGGACTGAGAGTCTCCCGCATCGATAGAGACATGAGAATCTCTTGAGTGAGCTTTTGTTTGCCGAAAGCGACGGCTCCACTCGTCACCATGATGCACTCGCGACCCTCGTTTTGGCTCGCTGCGACTTGTTCCACGATCGAAGCCAATCGACCCAATGCCAAGCCATGCTCTTGTCGCGTTATGACCGCACTTCCCAACTTTATCACAAGCCGTCGCGCGTACTTCAGGTGGCTCCTTTCCGAAAACGTCGATCTTCGTGGTCTTTCCCCCGTCTGCAATTCGCGCTTCAATTCCACCCGATTCCTCTGAAAATTACAGATGTCTGAAATTGCATTATTTCCCTTTCAAATTATTTTTGGCTAAAAAGTATATTGTTATGCCTATGGGAGTAGCAAAAAGAAGTGTTACATTTCAGTAAATGAATCATGAACTTTCGAGACACATAAAAAAAATTGGGTTTTTATTATTTGTGAACAGGCGCGTAGGCGAAGGGGGGTTTTGGGGGTTCAAACCCCTCCCGAAACTCTGATTATATCAATCAATATTTCAGGTGAAATTAGAAAAAAGTTACATCGATAAACAATGAAAATATAAGTTACGAATAATTGTAATTATAATTGAGAAAAATTGCCAAAACGTAGGATTGCTTGGAAAATATGAATCAGAAAAATTCATTAGGTTGCAACCTAATGAATAATCTAGAAAAATGAAAAATTACGAAATACTGAAAATTTACGAAACGTTGAATCTTA
The DNA here is from genome assembly GCA_028476575.1 of Platygaster robiniae. NCBI lineage: Eukaryota > Metazoa > Arthropoda > Insecta > Hymenoptera > Platygastridae > Platygaster > Platygaster robiniae. The sequence goes on from CM052022.1 coordinate 4,690,423, forward strand.
GATCATCAAATTTCAGAAATCTATAAAAAATCCATTCAGAAGTATTGAAAATCTTCCGATTGATACAAAATCTGAAAGAATTATACAGAAAATAGAATTATATGATTCTATGATGTATTCTGAAAAATTTCGACCAATGCCTCTACGATCTATAAATTTTGGAATTCTAGAACATCAAATTATGAATATATTATAAATCTATGAAAATTCTGGAAAACGTAATGAAATCTTCGAAATCTTTCAAGAATACGAGAACATATTAACGATATAAAACATAAAACTATATGTCTGAAATTTCATAATTAATTTTTGAAATTACTGAGAACAGTTCGAAATCCGCATTTTAAAGAATCGAGTTTTTTACATCTCTGTAGCAATCTACAAGAAAATAGGTAATCTATTAAAATACTTAATAATTCTCCAGGGTCTCGTATTTTATATGTATAATAAAAAAAAAGGTAAAAAAAAAAGTTTATTAGTGTACTAGCTTACTTGTTAAATAGTTTATTAGCTCACTAGTTTACTAGTTTTATAGTTAACAAGCTTACTAATTTACTTGTTAACGAGTTTACTAGTTCACTGGCTTACTAGTTTACTAGCTAACTAGTTTTTTAAATCTAATTAGCTTACTAGGTTACCAGCTTGCTATTACAAATTAGACAAGTTTACTAGTTTACCAATTAACTAATTTACTTGTTAACGAGTTTGCTAGTTTACTAGTTGATTTTGTTACTTGCTTAATATTTTACTATTTTACAATGTCAGTAGTTTACTAGTTTACTAAGTTAATTGATTACTAGTTTAGTAGTTAACTAGCTTCCTAGTTCACTAGCTTACTAGTTTACTAGAAATCGTTCAAAAAAAGAAAAATTATGTCGATATAATTTTCAAAGTAATTTATAAAACTTTCTGTCCCAGAGTATATTTATTATTATAATGCAAAAATTATATACCTGTAACTTTAGATATTATTCTAGAAATTCATATAAAAAACAATAAAAATACATCCAATCTAATTTATATAATTTACACAATTAAACATACATTCAATTGTAGAGATGCAAAAAAAATATGAAATAAAAGTATTAAAAATCTTTGTAAAAGAAACTGTCTTCTGAAAAAAAAAAAAATTTGAAAATCGTTGAAAATTTTGATATTATAGCATCTTTTTCCTAAAATTTATTGAGCGATCTATAAAAATATCAGAAATATATTAAAATAACAGATAATACTACAGAATTTTATTAATAATATATCATACGAAAAAAATTTGAATTAATGATGTGCATTTCATCTGTGTCGTTGAAATTTACTAAATAATCAATTCAACAATATAAATTTTTATTTTTTAGAGTTTGATTCCTAGAGCATCGAATTTCAGAAAGCTTTATAGAAACCCATACTACTTAATATCAGATAACCCTTAAAGTGGTATACATACAATTAGTATTCATAAAAAAATTGAAACTTCAATTACTTATTGAAAATTACAAAAATCGAATTCCATTATTTACGATCACGAAAAATGTACAACTCTGGATGCTAAAAGTTTAATAACTTTCAAATTCCAATATGTAAAATATTTCAAAATCGCTCTCTTGTAACGTATTGTCAGAGATTGAAAATGATGAAATCCCGAAAGAAAACTATTTTTCAGAAAAACCCCTCCCGAAAATGTTTTCTGCCTACGCCCCTGTTTGTGCATAAAAGATTATGAATTTTCGCCTAATCTAGTTTAATGGCTAAATAAATAGATATCTTCACAAAAGTTCTTAGCAGCACAAATTAATGAAAAATCCACTGATTATCAAAAGCTCCGCCTAATTTTTCAGTCTCACACAGAAACCATCCCTCGTGAAGAAAAGGTAACAAAAAAATATCAGAAACTCCTGCATTACACATTTCAAGCATAATACTTTTGTTGATTTTATCCCTGCTTGTTCCTGTTTCTTTCGAGGTTTCGCCTGACATGACGCGAAAATATGTCGCGATGAAAAATGTATCAGTGACTTCCTTTCCCGAAAGGAAAAATGGACTTTACTCTCGTGCACATCAAAGTTGTGAATTTCCAGCTAAGGAAAAAGAAAGTTGGCCACGGAAAAAAACTGAGAGGATGTGTAAAAAATTGTACTTTTTTTACAACAATTATTACAATAAGTGTATTAAGAAATAAAAGAAAAATGATGTGCAAAAGTTAAGTTCATAAAAATAGAACAATGAACCAACATTATAACTTATGTACACTTTAACATGACAAAGCTCAAGTACTTACACGTTGAAATATTTTCCCGAGAAAGATACGAGATCTTATGAAATTTAATCGTCTTAAGTTAATATTTCCACTGCTTTATCTTATTAATTCCGGGCTCTGACCGTACTTTAACCTACAAAACCTCCAAAACCTTGTTATCATGGAAATTGTTTTTTTATCCGAAAATGCGCCAGACTAGTAGCCAAAGCTTGTAATAGGATTATTTTCACAGTGGAAAACTCGCATTACAACGTTGTTTCGTGACTGAAACAATAACGTTCTTGGTGTAGTAATTGAACTAATTACGAACATTTCGGTTCTCCAGCAGAATAACACGAGTAGATTACATTTTGAACTTTGACAGCTATATCGAATTGAATTTTGGAACAGTTTCATAGCATTCAGCCACAAAAAAAATTCAATTCTTATTTTGCGAGATAAGTTTTTTATCCCAATGGAAATCCTGTAACGCGACATGTATATTGAACGAAATAGTTCAAGATACTCTGTTATATTCGTTTTATTCAAATTCCGTATTATTGGTTTTCCAGGGTTTTATCGTCATCCCTATTGAATTATTCGTGCTTGGGATACGAACACACAATTATTGAAGCCCTGAAATACATCGAGATAAATTCATCAAATAAAGCAAACAGCCGATTTCCCTTCAAAATATATGCGATTTTTCGAGTTTAATTCCCCTCGACGAAAGCTTAACAGCGCTTGTGTACTTTCAAAAGATAAACCTGAAAAAAAATGTTTATTATCCCATATATTCGTTAATCGAATACCCCAAGTTTACCCTGCGTACGTATCATATAAAGAGATTTATCGATTATCGGATTATCTCCGTCCCCTTTAAATTTACCGATTAAAAATGTAAATATAGAAAAATATTTCACGCCCTAAATGTCACCGTTTATCGAGCTCAAGTCGCGTCAAAGGATTGAAGCGAACGGGAGAAAAACATTGTGAATTAGTTGTTGGTTTTGATTATGGTTGTGTTGGGGGATATCAACAGTTCTTCATGTTTTTTAAATGAGTTGAGTTGAGTTTTGTTTTGGATTGATTTGTGTATGGAAAGTAAAGAAAGGAACGCAAATTAGTTCCTGCAGGCTCGGCATCGCCTCGGCTGTGAAGTGAAAGTTAAAGCATGCGCATTGCTTACGGACGAAAAATGCGACGAAGAGAAAGATTGGACGGTGCATATTCGTATTCATTAAAGGATTGTTATAAGGGAAAAATATGTTTCAAAGTTTTGATGCAAATTCATATTTTAGAAAAATTGTTTTAAATTATGAGTTGGGCGCTACTTAAGGAAAAATGTTTTATCATTGATCATTTTAAGAATAATTCTTTATGTTCTATGCGGGAGGGGTTTCAAAGGTGTAAACAATTACCGAAATTGGGTAAGATGTAGTGCTAATGAATTATTACTTCATAAAAATTAAAGTAGTGGCAACGATAAGTAAATAATGAAAAATACATACGATAAGAAAAAAACATTTAAATGATAACCGCGGTATATGAAATAAAATAACCGAAATGTATATAATGTTAATGAATTATAAAAATTGTGAAAATCATTGGAAATGGACTCACTGCAATCTAAAGGACATAAGGAATGGTTTTACTCAGAATTCTAAACCTAAATAACTAAAAAACTATAACAAAATTCTGTTTTCAAAAGAATTTTGAATTCAGAGGAAATTTAACTACAAGTTTATTGAATAGGACAAGGTTAAAAAATAATAATGAGGTAAATTTTTTCTACCCAGTGTAAGACAAAGAAAAATTTTAGTCTACGAAAGTGCTACAAATCCGAAAAATTTTGGTCATAAAGCATCGAGTTATAGAAATCTATATAGGATTAGAAAAAAAAATTAGATAAATTTTAAATCTTAAAAACATTCAAAATATTCCTAAAGTAGAAAAAATCTATAAAAATACTGTTTTCTGAAATCTATGAAAATATTGTTTTCTGATTCTGAAATCTATGAGAATACTGTTTTTTGAAAAAAATCTGTAAAAATACTGTTTAAACAAATACTTTAAGATCTTTAAAGTTTCATATTCTAGAGCATTATATTCTCAAAAAACGTGCATATTAGCAATATATAGAAATACGAGAAATCGATAAAAATAAAAATACTAGAAAACGCTACAAAATCTTATGAAAACCTAAAAACAAAAAAATTCAAAGGTACAAGATACTCATAAAAATTCTATGTATATGTAATTTTCCCAAAAACTTATATATAAATATCGAAAATCTTTTTCAATATGAATTCTAGAGAATCGAATTCTCACAATCAATGTAGCAATCTTCATGAAAATAGAAATTCATAGATTACATATTCAAATATATTATCATATTAAAAAATCCTGCAAAATGTTAAAAATACTCATTGAAATATGCGTTGAATACGAGAAATACTCAAGAAATATTCTAGATATATATAATATACTCAGAAATTTCGGAACATTGTATCAAAAAGTATATAACTGTAGATATAAATATAGAAATCTAAAAAGATACCAAAAAGAATGTTTAATTGTATAAATACCGAAAAAAATGAACAAATGAAAAACAACTGAAAATATTTATTAATGATATTCTTGTCTTAAAAATTTATAATTATACTCAAAATGCTCTAAATTTTCAATACTGTGGCATTAAATTCTGTGAATTCACAAAGCAAATGATAAAAAATTGGTAAATCTCTGAAAGTACTAGGAAATAACACAAAATTGTATAAATTACGCACCATGCGAAAATTCTGGAAATCTACGAAATAATCGAAATCTCTGAAATATCATTCACTCGAAAATCTATACAAAACTTTAAAAAATGCAGAACTTGAATTCCCAGATCATCGAGATCCAGACAGCTGTATAAAAATCAAAATCTTTAATAATATCAAGAAATCCTTCAAGTTGTATAAATACTAAAGAAATATGAAAAATACGAAGTATGAAAAAACAGATTCCATACGTTCAAAAAGAGATATAAAACTCAAAAGTACATCTAATCCATACTTACTTAAAATTCACTAAAAATCCACTTCAATTAAATCAAAAACGTGCATAGAAAATTTGAAACTCTGGACTCCGAAATTTGTATAACTGTAAAATCTCAAAACGCGTCGAACGATAAAAAATTACCAAGTACTGAAAGAAATATATTTTTCCAAAAAATCCCCCCCTAATAAACAAAAATCAGCCATCCATGTATTTATCCTTCAGTTTTATTTCCGCAACGTTATATTCTGCAAAAACTAATCGTTCCGAAAAAATTTCTAACTCCACCCTGCTACAGATAACACAAATGATAGGGTCACTGTGAAACCCGATATTTGCGAAATCAGTATGCACTCGGATGCTGCCATTATGACACAATGACTGCCATTGGATAGCTACGTGAGAAACTCGACCACGTCTTTGGGCCGAGTAAAAACCAAGTACAGTCATCTCGAACGGCGATCGCGCTGTTGTAACGTGAAATTCAATAACGGCAGTGGACCAAAATGTAACAGGAATGGAACGTCGCCGCGATAACCCAGAAAACGAAATAATGTAAATGCCTCGCGATATTGGCGAAACTTTTTTCACTTCGATTGTTTCAACTTGGCCACAAAGGCGAGCTCTCCAGAGTGTGTCCAGCGCACACGCCAACGAGCAAAAGCTCGATGAGGGAGGAAGGAAAGCTCCGTCCTCCTCTCATTCTATTTTCCTCTTCGTCCCTCCCGGAATATTCGCCTGCTTTGGCGCGATACACTCCTCGAACGGTCCGTGGGGTCTGAAAAGTAAAACTTACAGCTTACGCCACTTATCAGCTTGAGCGGCCCACGCGTTATAGAAATGACAGAAAAAAATTTATCGATGTTCTTGAGGGATGAGAGGAGAATTGATCGGAGTTTGCTTAAAAATTACACATTATGGCGAACAATAACACAGGTCTTACAACAGATCTGAAATTCGAAAAAAGATTCATTTTTTTCTGGATATCTGAAGCAGTTTAATTTGAATTTCATTTAGGATATTGTTTGTTTCTGGAGAATACTTGAAAAAACTGCTTTTTTTTTTATTGTCATTCGTTGCATTCGAAAGCAAAGTCAGATCTGTGAAAATGTTGAAACTTTTGTAAAATGACTTTTAAAATCTTGGGTTAGCAAAAATTGGTGCACTTAGAGAAGTTTGAAACGGTTGGTGTTTGAAAGTGAAGGGACACATCCTTTCACTTCGAAACGAAAAGTTTTGAAACACAATCCCTTTTGACTGAACGTAGAAGTTTTCTGACTGTAGCAGAGGTGAAAATTCTTTTTGTGGAAAAGTCTCAAAGCCTCTAAAGGTATTGAAAATTAACGAAAATTGTTAATGAGCTACAATAATTTTTGTAACATTGTTAGGAAATTTTGAAAAAGTTGGTATTATGTCCAAAATTTCTATTAATATAAATGATCAAAAAATATTTGAAATTTTTATAATTGTCAATAATTCAAGCTGATTCGAAGAATTCGTTGAATTTGTAAAAGGTTTGTTGAATTGAAAATCCTGTGGTATATTACCTGGGTCGAATCGAAGTGAAATGAAATTATTGGCATCGATCTCCCAGTCCCAGGTTTGTTAAATTTATTGATTGTTGACTTTCATATTTCTTGAAGATATGTATTTTTACATGTTTCAATGAAAAACGTTACACAAATTTTTATAAAATAAAGAGTTTCGTAGTTAACATTGCGTTTGAAATTCTAGAAATTTTCTTTAAAAAAATTTAATCCTAAATTTGGGAGATCATTATTGGTACTATATTTTTAGAAAAATTCGTAGAATTCAAGAAAAAGTTCATATATTTTGTAAATTGTGCCGATTGTCATATTTCTTGGAAATATGCATTTTTTTTCCATTTTACTGTAAAAATCTGAAAACCTGTAAAAGTATTTAAAAACTACAGAAAATTCTCATCAGTTGAAAAATTTTTTCTAATTAGGAAAGTTCTGGATGGTACATATCATCTTCAAAATTTTGAAATTGAAAATAATGTCCAGTTTTAGAAAATGTCAATGACTTAAAAAAATTCGAAAAATTTGTAAGTTTTCGTAGTATGTTAACAAATTTTTCTTTTGCGTTGATTGTCTATATTTTTCACGAGATCCTTTTCAAGATGTGATTGTCATTTTGAATAAGAATCTGAATACTTCGATATTATTCATAAATTAAAATGGTTATAATGAATTTTTTTGAAGTTTGCATACTTTTGAATAAATATTCATACGTCTGAAATTTCGGGAATGTAGTAGAATAAAAAAAATATTGAATTTTCCTGGGATTGTCGATAAATCCGAAAAATTCTAAAAATATTTGTGATTCACTGAATGTTACTGAATTTTGAAGACTGAGTTGTTTTATTGTATTCCTAAAAAATATGCATTTTACAATAAAAACCTAGAAAACTTGATAAATATTAGAAAATATTTGATATTCTTTATGAGTTGGACAAGCTTAAATTAAGTTCAGAAAGATTTGCATTTGTAGTTTGTTTCGTATATTTGCTATATGGAAAATTTTAGAAAATTTTTATTAATTCAAAATTTCGTAGATATTTGATGTTTTAATCAATTTTCAAAGACTCGAATTATTTCGTAAAGTATTCATAAATTTTGTAGATAAAGTTGATTATCACATTTCTACGAAATGTGCAAGAGAATAAATTTCCATTTTTCAACATTATCTTTGAAATTTCAAAAGTATTGAAAAATAACGAAAAACTTGATCAATATTCAAAATTTCAATACAACTTGCAAAGCTGCAAATCGTTTTCGACATTTCTTACATTTTTTAAATTTTTTGCAGGAAAATAAATGTTGAAAATCCTTAAGATCGTTAATAATTCTACGAAACCAAAAAAACTCGCAGATTTACAGAAAATATTCATGAATTATTTCTAGATCGTGCCATATTTTGAAAATTGTTCAAAACTTCAAACCATGTAATACTTGCAAAATCTTGAAAATTCAAAAATTTCATACAGTATCAAGATTGTCTGTAATTTCAAAATTTTAAATACAAATCTATATTACTAGAAATATTCATAAATTTAGCAAATCGTAAAAAAATCGGATAATTCGACAAAATTAACATTCACGAATCGATGCATTTTCACAATATGAAATGATTAAAAAAGGAATGAAAAATCACTCTAGAATCACCATCCCCGAATTCTGACAACTTAAATTCCAGACAGGAAAAAATTTAGAAATGGGTAAAGCTGGACTGTGAAAAGGAATGTAAGCAGTGAAAAAAGATCCTGTTTTTTCGGGACGTGGAATAATAAATTCTTTTTAATTATACGGTAGCCGAGTGATGAATTGCGGGTGTAATTTCAGTCTTGGACTCTCGCAAGTTGAAACAGCAAACTTTTTCAATCGGAAAAGTATTGTGAATTTCTGTTTTATCAAAACGATATATCTATTCTGATTCTTCCTTGTTCCACTGCTTTTTGTAATTTATAACTTCTTTTCTATTTTCGTTCCAACACAGAAATCTCTTGAAAAATTTGAACGAAATTGAATCGAGTTCATGAAAAAACCTTAATTAAAAAACAAAATTTGTGTTATTGATTCAATTTCACTCAAGACTCTAAATACATGGATTTCAAAATCGTAGTGTTTGTAAATTTTGTATCACAAGTTCTCTCTCGATCCCGTATTCTTTAATTAAGTCACTGATCTCGCCTCTTTCATCTCCCTCTGTCATCGTTCCCTCGTTATTCACAAGACCCTCCAAATTCCCAAAAGTCTCGCGTCAAAGGGGGAAAATTATGCGCCTTGAAAAAATGATCGAGCACTCGCGAAATCAATTTCTCAAACGTGACAACGTCAATGCAATTTGCGTGACAAAGTGAAGGGCAACTCGCTGACGAGCTCTCGCGCTTTCAAAGTCTGTGTACAAACCATGAGGTGACCGGAAAAAGATCATTCGATTTGCATGACGCCGGGTACGCGTGCATAATTAAAATGCTACCTTCAACAATCGTCCCTTATTTATTCACGAAAACGAATTTTCTTTCCCGCTCGCCTTTTTTCTCACCCGTGAAGAAAAGTTACGTCTCCAGGGATATTTTCCAACTTTCAAGCATTGATTTCGCGAGCGATAAATATTTGTTCCCGGGGAAAAAACGCAGTTTCCCACTTTCGCGAGCATCTTTGCAGGGAAATTGATTTCGCGGGTGATAAATCATTCTCTCAACGTATAATTTGTTTTCTTTACATGAAAGTGATGTTTGTCAGGTGTGCAATATTGATCTGCAAGAGGGGGGGGGGGGGGAGGTTTACGACTGATTGAGGGTTCGCATGAGTGACAGTGGGAGTTCGTGGATTTTTCATTTTTGGAGGATGTATGGTCGTATTATTAGGGTTTGTTTCACGTTTGTGTCGTGAAAATATTGTGGAAATGAAATCTTCAAAAGAAGGTTCTGGAAACATTGATTGATGATTATCCCTTGGAATCATTTCATTTGAAGGGTTTTTTTACGTGTGAAAATTGTCATAGAATTTCAATTGAAATAAATGAGACATGTGTTTTTTTTCTTTTTGCTTGAATTGAAGTTGTTTTGTTGCAGAGATGTTCTTAAATATTGAGGTAAAAGTCATTTTTTCTTAATTGCCGCATGCCAATTTTTTTTTACTCGTTCGAAAATTATCAGCTTGTAATAATTTTTTTTTTTTTCATTTTGTTACTCGAATTCCTTCTAAAAAAGACAGGTTCGTACTTTCAGTTTTTAGAATACTTTCTCTCCAAAGTGAATTTTTGTAGAGATTGAAAAATTTCAAGCATCAAGATTTAAACAAATTTTTCTGTATTTTTTCAAATTAGTTTGAGTTATTTTCATGCTTTCATTTCTTGAAGTCTTATAATTTTACTAAAAATAGTTCGGCTATACTGATGTTTTTCAAATTCATTAGTTAAGATTTTATTCCGAACGAAAAAAGTAAGCTTAGTTAATAAAAAAAATTTCTTTTAGTATATTAGAGAAGAAAAAAAAAAAACAATTTTCGACGTAAAAGCTCTCATATACTATGGGTTTTTTAGTTTCTTTTCTTACGTAAAATTTCTTGTTTATTTCTGAACAACTATTCTGAAATTTTTCAAAAATATGTTATCATTTCAACTTAGGATAATCCAAAAAAATGTTTCTTCGTTTTGAATATTTTCAGCAGGATTACCACAGCAGCTTCAGATTGTTGGAAAAAAAAGAAAATGAAATAAACATAATGAAATTGAATCTCTGGTTCTCGAAATTCATTGATATATGGAAAGTAATCGAACATTTTTTTCTTGATAAAACTTCCCTAGTAATTTCGATCCTTATAAAAACCTTATAAGAAACTGAAATTTCTTATAAGAATGTATTTGATATAATCTTTTAAGAAAAAAAAAAACCTTATGAATTTTTTTCGACCCATTCTTTATAGGAATTTTCAGTTTGTTATAAGGTTTTCATAAGGTCACCTTATCAGAAATTTAATTTATGTAAGATTTTCAGAAGGTGCACCTTATGAGAAATTGAATTCCTATAAGAAATCTTATTATTTCATGAAGATTTATAAGGATCAAAATTAAATGTACAAACTTTTAAATTAGAAAAATTCATGTTTTTTTTCATCATGATAATCATACGTATTTTAAAAATTTAATGAGGTCTAAGAAGTTTTTTCTTTGAAAAAGAATTAATCTTTATTTCGATCAAAAAATTAGGTATAATTAATTCATTTGAAGACTTCATTTTAAAGTTATTTCAAGAAAACAAAGCATAAAAATAACTGCAAAAATAGCACATTGACTTCTAAAAACTTTAAACTAATTTTGGTTTGTGGAGGAAAATATTAAATATTGACTTTTTAAGAAATTGAAAGAAACAAACTAATGCAACTTCAAATTCTCCATAGTAAAAACTTTTGTAATTTTTTCAATAATCACGATTAACTGAAAATTTTTTTTTATAAATGAAAGTTACAATGTTTTTCATCAGAAAATAAAACTCGGTTTTCAAAATGAGAAAAGTTAAAACAATTTATCCTTTTTTGGCTGGGTTGTTAAATTACAAAGAAAAATTCATACGTGGAAATTGAGCAATTGACGAGACAGCTCAAATCAAAGTGAAAAGAAAAAATTAGTATCTCATTACTTACGATACAGATGCTAACGAATTTTCCAAAAAAAGATTAAATCCAAATCACTCGCATAATTTGAGATAGAAAGACTTGTAAAATTCAAATAAAAATTCTAATTTTATCATTAAAAAATTTGTTGAGCTCGAAATGTACATACGTAGCCTCTCAATCAAAATTTCCGAATGAGAACAAATCAACAGATTTCAATAAGAAAAAATTTTCCACCGACACAGAATTTCCACTGAGCCTCGTCGTTGTCCCTCCTTGAGAAAAAGTATTTGACCTACTTTTTTTTATAAAATTCCTTTCAGTGAATTCATTTTACGCCAGGAAAAACACCGCGGCGAACAGTAATTCAATTATTCTACGTGTTTTTCCTCCACCTTTCGTTCTCTGGAAAAACCGAGTTTTTCATAAGTCGCTTTGGATCGAGGGGCTGGTGGCGTAAGCTGTAAGCATTTTCCTGTTAAGCCCTTTCCGGTCCCTGTGCCTCCTCACCCTACACATCCGACGCTAAGGGCTCAGGTGTCGTATAGGGAGTGGTACGTGAAAAACAAATCCACCCATCTCTCGTCCTCGCAAAGTTCTCACGTTCAATCTGGGCCGCGCATATACGCCAGCCGTTTTTCCGTCCGCCTGTGCATGCACTCGTCGCAAAACAAAGCGAGAAAAGTGAACGTCGCAATTATTCTTACCATTTCACGAAATTTGCATATAAAGTTCGTTACTTATGTCAGTGTATCCCAAATCCGCGTCAACCATGATTTGTTGACTTTATATTTCAATCTTTTTATTTTTTTTTTTTGTAGTGTAAACTTATTCTATCAACATAAAGATTTTTTGGAGACTGATTTTCTATGCACTGAGAAAAAAATCTTGTACTTTCTGCCATATATACAACATTATACTTTTAACAATAATATTGCGATTTTCACAACATCATAGTATTTCTTACAATATTATTTTAAAAACTGCTATTAATGTATAAATTACAATATGTATGCCAGTTTTACTATATAATTTCGGAAAATTTAAAATCTTGAAATACAAATTTGACTGTACAAAGTGTAATTTTCACCATACATGGCGAAAAAAATAAACTACATTACGTTTTTCCAGCTTTTTCGTAAACTGTATCATATTACAGTATGATGCACTAGAAACCTAGAAAGTATACAAAAATATTGTAAAAAGAGCATACACAGATCTGCATACTGAAAAAACTGTATGGAATTTTCAAGAATCTGGAATAATAGGAATTACAATATGATATTGCAAAAAGTACAAGAAGTATAGTAGAAAACGAAATATCTAGAGGAGTTTTTACAACAAAATATACCTATAACTACAATATCCTTCGACAATATTTAAAATATGAATTACAAAATTGCTACATTATCTAGCAAAAAGTACAATATGCCAGAGTGATTCCCATGTACTATACAATATTGTATTAATTACTATATTTTTTCTCAGTGTGTACAGAAATTAGCAATAAAAAAATAAGATTATTTTTATTGTGAATATATCATATTTTCTTCATTATTCGAGCTTTTGTCAATATTTCTGGTCTTTTTCAGAAATCATTCATGAGAAGAAAAAATCTTATTTTTCTTCCATCCTTATTAAGTTACATGAAATTTGCTTATGACTATGTTCATAAAAGAATTTCGATACACATTCATCTAGTCACTTGAAATTCAATTTTACTTTCGTCAAATCTGATAATTTGTATAACTTTATCAAGACTCTAACAAATTTTTTTTCGATCATTGTATTGCTAGTATATTCAATCATTTATTATTTACATCATCATTTGATTGAAAATAATAATTTTATACACAATAAATGTATAATTATGATTTTTTATAATTTATGTAGTTCATATAACTTCAATATATTTCAATTAAATATAGTACAACTTTTGATATTTATAATTCTAATTATGCTATTCAAGGGCGTGGTGAGAAAAACATTTTTTAAAAATATTATTCGAAAAATATATTTCTCCCAGTTTTTCCAAATTTTTGATCCTTGACGATCTGATTATCATGGGAGCATAATTTTTTAATTCTTTCAATTTCCAGGACTTGAATGTTATACAAGTTTTGATTTCTATGATTAAGGTTTTTTTTTCATGCTTTGAATATTCTCAATTTTTTTTCCAAAATAATTATACTACTAGAAGAATCTTCAGACATCAAAATGAATTTTTATATAACTTTCTAGAATTGAATACTCTAGAAATCAAAGTTCAGAAAATTAATTATTATTTTTTGAATATTGGAGCAAATTGTGTCTATAAACTTTTCATGTATTTCGTAGATTTGTAGAATTTTCGTATTGTATATTAATAAAATTTTCTTGTATTTTGATATTTCTAGTACTTCTATAAATCGATCTGCAGATCACTAGATTTAGATACTGTAGTATTGAAAGTTTGTAGTGTTTTTAATATCTCAATTGAGTTTTCGAAAAAGAGTTTTTTCTTTCATAATGTCCAATTTTCGTTTTTTTTTTTTTCTGACAATCGGAAGAAAATTCTGATATGTTTATGAAATTTTATATAGAATTCTAGAGTTATATGCTCTGGGAATCGAAGTGTTCATATATTTTGAAAAAAGTTATATTTACATAGTTTGTGACTACTAAAAGATTTCTAAAACTTGAATTTTTCCTTTCTTTCATGATTCCCTAAACTTTTTAGAAATTTTTATGTACTTTTATAGATTTCGAGTATGTTTGTAGATTTTTAATTGAATTTATAAAATTACATGCTACAGAATTCAAATTTCGATCAATTTTCAATAATTATTTTAGTTTTTTAAAAAATAACATTTATTTTTTTTCGTACTTTAAATATTTTTTATCATGTTTGAAAGGTTTTCATAGGATTTTTATAGATATCTATTATTACTATTGATCGCTATATATGTACGCTTTTTAGAATTCGATACTGTTCTATGGATTTCGAAGTTTTATAGAAAGTAGGTATTTGTTTAGATTTTCCACAAAAGTTTTTTTATAGAATCCTATTAATTTAAACATTTCTTCAGAAATTGTAAGATTCGAAAGAATTGTTGGTACTTTTATGAATTTCCCTGTAGCTTTCAGAATTGGATGATCTAGGGTTGAAATTTTTTAGATTTTTTACATTCTTGTGGATTCTAATTTTTCGTTATGATTCACTGTGATAAAACCATTTTTCAAGTTTTCACTTTCTAAGTTATCCTGCTAGACAAACATTAATTATATTTTGTTTTCAAACAGTTTATATGAATCAAGAATTATAATTTTTTTCGAATCAAGTCATTTACCAATCCTGAATATTTTTTCACATTGAGAACTTAGATACAACAAATCCTATACACTCTAGGTTTTAGTAAGTAAATTTTGAATAATCTTCATCAATGATCTGTGTATAATATCTTAAACGTTTTCTAACAATTTGTACTTTTATCATTTGCTACTAATAGCTGGCATATATTGTTACAAAAAAAATATACCAACGCTATTTAAATAGTTAAAAACTTCGAAAACCGCCAAAACGTCGAAAATATCGTCGAAAACGTCAAAACTGTATCTCGAATTGCAGGTAGCACTTTATGCCAATCATTAATCAATCTCCTTTCACAACGCAATCGTGCAATGATCGACACATGATTGAGCATTCGGAACTTGATGGATGATAATTTCCTTTCTTGCATCAAAAATAAAATTTTTCAAATCGATCACTCAAAAACAGCTGTTTGCTTCGTTCAAGCAAATATTACTTGAGCAATTTGTCACAAGAAAACAAAAATTTCACAATTATGTGATCTGCATTCAATAAAAAAGAAGATGGTTTATACATTGCAATTTTATATAGTAATACTTTTATAATATTGCTACATGATGATTCAAATATCAGTAAGCAATGATTAATATCAAATTTTCTTGAGAAATTTCAAATAGTTACAAAATATGTAAGATGGATGAAATGAGAATTTGAGGAATTCCACGAGGATATATACACTAGGCTTTATTGATATTTACCCTGGCACTTGAAACATGCTTCGTTTCTAATCTACCTATGCACGTACTTGTCATAAACAATGCATGAGAAGTAAATACTCGTATTGGAATCAAATAATCCTATTCACCAGATTCGTCGCAAAGCGGCTGATCTGTCTTGCAGCTGTCTATGTTTAACTCAAGGGATGAATGCCTTTGTTTATCAAGAGTTTCTGCTTTACATAAACTTCAAAATGTTTGAAATTTTTAAGATAAGTTGAATTTACAAATCTTGACGTTCAATTCCTTAGAGGAAATAGATACTGTCAATATGACGAGTTTTAGCGAATTTAAAGCAAACTGTCGTCCAAGTTTTTCACTTTTTGACTTCGAGAATTTTGAAGTTTAATTGGAATTGAAGTATCTTGAATCCGAATTTGAAGAGTAAAATTGTCGAAGAGAAGAATATTGATAATAAAAAAGTTAAGTTTTGTAAATTTTTATATTTTGTAGCTTAAGATTTTTAACATTGTTGCGATTCTAATAATTTTATTAAAATATGAAATCTTTCTCAATTATTAGAATTTGGAGTGCGAGTTTGAAAATTTTGAACCTGAACTAGAAGTATGAATTTTTGGTTTTAAATTTAAAAACTTAAGATTCAGACGTTTCAGGATTTGGAAGGACGCTGATTTCAGAATTTCAAAAATTTATTACTAACCGTCGAACATCCATAAAAAATTGCTTTAAAATAGTCATAGGGTAGAAAAATTCTGGAAATCAAAAGGTGCAATATTTTTAACATTAAATTCCTATCTTTAGATTGTAAAAGTCTATTGTCTAATTTTCATTTATCATAATTGGCTTTTCAGCTTTTTTATACTTGCAATCTCTGAAATTTCCGATCTAGCATAAATTGTCTGTATTTATTATTTCAGTCAAAAATTTTTGTTAACTATGAAAAATTACAACTATTACTTAATTTTCCTAAGAATTTGACGATAGTGAAATTAAAAAATATAGACTAGTTTTTAATAAAAATGTTTTTACGATGAATTCTGTAAATTTTCTGAGTATCAAAATTATCAAGTTTCGAATTATTTATTTCTTTGAAAATGGAATCAGTCTCAAATTTTAAGGCTTGATATATACTAATATCTCAATATTACGAAGTTGTAGATCCTAACACACACAACGTATTTTTTTACCTCAAAATTAAGTAAATTAAAAAATTTCATATTTGTAGACTTTCCTAATTTCAAAGTACTTGCATTTCAAATTTTTTCAAACTTTAATTTATTTCCACGTTCAACGCAATATTTCAATCCTTCAAACAAATACAGTGGATAAAATTTGCGATATTTTCTTTACAGGAATCCTATTTCTTGATTTGATACATTTATTTTGCAATATTTTAATTATAATTGACCTCCTAATTCTCTCTACTTTCGATTGTGGGTAATTTGTATTTGTTAAATCATTTGTATTTATTATTTCAGTGAAAATAGTTCTCTTAAATCATGAATGAATTTTTCCTATAGTTCGACGATCATGAGATTTCAATATAAGAACAATTTTCGAGTAAGAATTATTATTAATTATTCAAAATGATTTTTACGAACTCTGTGGCTTTCAAAATTTTCACGTTTGGTAATTTATATTTTTTTTTTTAAATTTGATATCAACCTCGATCTTTTTAGGCTTTAAAATAAAAATTTCATTTTTTTGTACTCATAGATCTTCACACACAAAAAAAAAATATGTTCCTAACACAAAAAACTGGATGAAGGTAAAAATTTCGTGTTTGTAAGTATAAAATCTCTGGACTGAAAAAAATAAAAATTTGACTCTCTTGAAAAATTGATTCTTACATTCTACCTAATATTGAATTATTTCTTTGGAAAGTCATGAAAATTTTATAGTTCACATTCTTCTTTTTCTTATTATTATCCAGAAGTATAAACTCATCTTAAAAATCTCTTACATTCAGTAAAAAACACATGAAATTGTGGCAAATATAATTCCCCATATATCCATTGAATTTACTCAAAACTCTACATTTTCTGGAAAGTTGGAGCATAAAAATTTATACCTTATTCCAGCAGATACTGTACTTTTGCTTTAAAACTATCGTCAATTGAATCGTTATCCAAATGATAGGAAGAAAGAGTAATGTGGGAGGTAGAGAATAGAATTGGTAGTATTTAAAAGTTTTAATCAATATAGAGGATAACGCTTTGATGGGTGGTTATGAGGGAGGAGAAACAAGGATTGGGTTTGGCTGATCTTTGAGCGAAGGTTTGAGTTCACATACTTGTTGCACGTGATTGATCAGAGTTTGTAACATGTTACTCCCACGATAGACTTTCCCACAGAACAGTTTGCTCTGATTTCGAGGGAAGGCACGATCGTGATTATTTCATGGACACAGGATACGATGGTTTTGGAGTGATATATCTGATGGATGAATTAGGTTATATCAAATTGATCTCGCTTGAAGTGAATAAAAGATTTTATTCAGCTGCAAATAATAATGAATATTCATTATCTTAAATTTTTGATTTGGTTTCTTTAAATTTCATTGTTTAAAAACAATTGTTTTCACATTTGCTTCTATAATTTTCTACTGAAAGTAAAGAATCAAAAAGTTTTATCTAAGTTTCATTAAAAAAAAAAATATCTTCTTACTTCATCAACTTAAATTGATTTTTTATTAATAACTGGGATTTTTATACAAAAAATGTCCTTTAATAATAGCAAAACTTTTCCACATCCCTCCAAAACTCTAGAAAAACAATCTACAATTTTTCATTTACGTAATAGAATTTTTAATCTAATACGAAATGTGCAATATCCATCAAAACTGTGGCTTCTGTCACCCAGAAAAACATTGAATTATTATTCTGTCGAAAAAAACTGAATGTATATGTTGCAACGTCGTTGGAAAATCACATGAAATCAGAACAAAGATTACTCTCATTCCATATTCTGCAATTTCGACACATGCCATTCACGTGACGAGCATTCAACGGTGAGGTGGCCAATTTTTCATCAGACATTTCACATCTCGCTGCTGACGTCTGGCTCTCAATAACTCCATGATAAGATTAAGTTGTTGACATACAAAAAGAATTTCGTGTTAAGACGAGTTTAAATGCGATTGCGGAAGTGCACTTTTGGACCCTAAAATTTTCCAACGATCGCATCGATTCGAAAAAGTTGTATAAAAAGGTGTGCATATGCTCTCAGTTCGAATTAGTAAAATTTTTACTAATTTAATTGGTAGGTCAAAGATAGTCAGATATCTACTAATAAATCAGTAGAATTCCGAAAGTTGATTAGAAAAAATAGTTGGTTTTATATAAAAAACATTCTTAAAAGCCTGATGTTTCAAGGAATAAATATTTAAACAAATGTCTAGGTACGTGTATTATTATTGTTTTTTTTTACTGTAAAACAATAATGAATTAGTAGCACTTGAATGCTATTTAAATAATCAATATTTGCAGTGGTAAATATGTGTTATTATGAACAGTAACTGTTTACTAAAGTGTTGAAGAATTGGCTTTTTCATTAGTTAAACTATACTTATCTTCTAGTCATAATGCACAAATAAGACTAGTCAAAACCTATTTACTGTAATAGTTAATTTCTACTAAAGTTTGAAGAAAGTTATTCACTTTTTTCTACAGTCAAATTTACTAATTTCATGAGTAAGCTGTATCACTAATTCAATCAGTAGAATTTTACTAAAATTTTGGTTATTCCTTTTTTTCTTTTACAAAAGAAGAATATGAATGCACAAATTTCCAAGAATGTCAATCTATAGCACATGATTTGCGAATTCTAACGTTGATAAATATTGCATAGTTATTATTTAATGATGTATGGTATGGCGTCAACATAATAATAATAAAAATAGATGTAATGATGACTTGAATATAAATTAAAAATTTAAATAGAGTGTCTTTGTTCTTAAATACAACGAATAGAGATGAAAAATTTCCATGATTTCCACAATTAAAATAACAGTTTATTATCACCTTAGTATTTTTTGTTTCAACTTTCTTCGAGCAAAGGATTAAATTAACAAACATAATGACGTTTAAAATGTAAGACTAACTTTTTTTAAAATATAGTGATGAATTTATTATATATTATCACGAACAAAAGTAAAAAGTATTTATCACGCAGATGTGAGAAAAAAAACAAACGATTTCAACAGTAGAAACTCTAAAGGTTTTGATTGGTAAAAAAACACTCAAGATTCTTTAAAATGACAAAAAAAATGAAATGAACTTCAAAATGACATATTATTACATAACAAAATCTTTCTGGAATGTCAGTTGATCTTAAAAACTAAGAAAAACTTTTCTTCAGAGACTATAAAATGAATTAAACCTTAATTTATTAATTGATTTATTTATTCAATATATATCATTAAAAATAGCAGATGAAGTTTCCTATGACGTAGTTTTATATTATCTCAAGTGTGATGTTTGTAAGTCGAGGCGAAACCGAGGCATACAATCTAAATATAGATGTGTAAACCATTTTAGAAATAATTGCAATATTCGTTTAAATAATTATTTGAAATGTGATACAATGATACATATAAGTATTATAATTTTTTTTCAATGATACAGTTAAGAGAAAAAATTAGGCACCGGGTCGTGAGATTTTCCTTGTCAAATGAATTAAAAATTTTCAAAAAGGACGTTTAAGTTCGATTTCCAACCAGAAAAACATACTAATATAAAGATTTTATCTAATCTAGATTGTTCCACAGAAAAATCTAAGATTTTCGGTTACAGCCCTAATAAAGTAGAAAAAAATTTTCAATAGATTTACAGATATATGTAATAATACAGGAAATGAGATGAGTAGACAGATTGAAACTTGTCTGGAAACTTCGTAATTTCTAAAAGATATCAATAAATTTCAAATAATATCTTTGCAACTTATAGAAATTTTTACAGTTACCATAGAGTTTATAGTTTTGACATATAATCAGAGTAAGTATATATTTACTGTTAAAACTGTCAAACAATCCATTGATGACAGGATTGTTAATCTGCCAAACATGTCAAAATTGTTGCATACTGTTCATGTGTAAAAACAGTCGAAATTTCCATAAAACTCGAAATCTGAGTAAATTATAAAATGTTTAAAACTGCTCAAGTTGTTACTGTTAAAACTATTTAATTATTTGAATTTGTTAGTTATTTTCATCTAAAAAGTCTCTTTTTCATGATTGATAGTTTCCTCAATAAAAAAATCTTTCTTAGAGCTGTAAAGTGTTGACAAACTTTTTTGCTGAATCTCCACTAAAATGTTTTTCTTATCATTACCATGTAGCGATCCCGATAAAAAATATTTCATCGTATTCTCACTTTTAATTGACAGCTCCACAAATTTTCCTCAAAAGTTTAAACAATGAACTCTATCAAGCCTAATTAATTATATCTGTAATAACTCATTTGTTGATTACTGCGAGAAAAAATTTTATCCATCGTCTGGCACTCTATAATTGTCTACAAAAAAAAGCAACTTCTTCTGACGCAATTACGTTATCGCTGCATTTGATTCGATGTACATAACCATCGACAAAAAAATGCCTTGATTCAACGCAGACGAAAATCTTTGATTAAACTCAACCGTGTTCAGCCATTCCTTTTTCTTTTCTCTCGAAAAACTCTTTTGACAATGAGAAAGTAATTATTCCTTCAGCGTGTTCTCGACGTTTTTTAATCCCCATTCGAAGTTTCAACGAGGCAATATTTACGAGGTAATTTAAACGTGCAAGATGAGCTGAATCATATCTTTTTCGCGATTGTATCGAGCCGCGAAATTTTCTCGGCGATGAAATTAGTTCCGTGATGAAAAAAACTTTTGACGAAAATTTTATAAGGATCGCAAACAACGTTTCGACGACGAAAAATGTGTGCGGAAGCTTCGGGAGATCGCCAAGTTAAAGGGAATTCCGTTAACTCGGTAAATAGAAACGAGTTTGACTTTGTTTTCACGACTGAATCCTGAAGTCATTCTAATTGAAGAACTTCAACGGTGCATTAATGCAGACGAAAGTTTTTCTGAAGGGGAGAAAAAAAATTTCATCGTCGAACTCGATACGAAGCACATTTCGAGTCTAATTTCTTGGTATTTCGATGTCGGGATGTAAATTTATTCCTTGATCATTTGGATTTACTACAAAGTAAAAAAATTTTTTTTTGTCAGCTAGAATTTATAATTTTATAACTTCTTTAATAATGCAAATTTATTTTGACATGATGAATTCAGACTAATTCACGAAAATACAGCAGTAAAGAAAAATATTATAAAAGTATCAGTTAGACATTTTATTTTGAAAAAAATTGTTTCTGCTGTCCTTTCGTTGAAGATTTCAAACCCCAAGTGAAATTTTTTATAAATGTTCTGTTGTACAATCAATATTATTTAACTTTGAATTAGCTTTGTTAAAAAAATGAGTTTTTGTCTATAGCTGTGGGAAGACGATACACAGATTTACATGAGCAAAATGAGAAAAAAAATTTTTTCATCACATAGTCATTTGATTTCAAGTGTCGAGGAATACCTGTATTTTATCATGCTTATCTTTTGCAAATATATGTTGTTATCAAAAATAATTTGGGTTGCAAAAATTAGCGTCCTGGTTATTACAAACAGAAAGATTGGAGTTCAAACTTTTTCAACGAAGTTTCTTATCATACTTTTTCAGATTTCGCATTTTCTGTTTTTCACGTTTGTTACCCTGATAAAAATATCTGTAAATTTGCAACTGTTAAATTTCATATGTTTTAATGTGAAACGTTGAATTTTCAACAATGGAATCAGTATTTTTCTTTTGTTAAACTGAAATATTTGTAAATATAACAATAACTTTTTATTTTTCTTGTGCATACTTTCTTCTATATAAATTGTTTTTTTATATAAAATTGTACGAAGCTTTCATCTACGACTACAAAAATTGTTCTTTTTTACTTTGTCAAGATTTTTCGTTTTTTTTTTTTTGTGTTAAAAATATGTACACACAAAGTTTTAAAAAAACTCGAGTTTGTTTATTCATCATTATCTCAAGTGAATAATTTGTTCATCAGTGATAAGATTTAATATTTTGATTTTCATATCAATATATTATCAAATAATAAAGCATATAGTAATTTACAAATTCACTCGATTTTTCGTTCAAATGCTTTGCACTATATTGATTATTTTTATAATTTCCTTCAATATTTATTGATGCTCTAATTACTACTTTGTTTGTCTGAACAGATGAGAATTTGCGATGCGTGTCTTGATTACCAGAAAGTTATGCAAGTCTTCGTTATCAAAAGTCTTCCAATTTTCAAGATGAAACTGGAAATAGCAGATATTGCGAGAAAAATGTTACAGAAGCTTCAGTCTTTAATACTTTTTTTATTAAATGAATTTCAGTCAATCAAAGAACATTTATGACATGAGGAATAGATAGAGTTTCCAATATTTATTATTGAGGCGTAATCTGTGTGTACTAGCTTTGATCAAAAAGATGCAAAATGGAATATGCATAATAGGAGATCTTAAAAACTTGGTTGAACTTAAATTTTTCGAAAATTCATTATTTTATGAATTTTTTCAAAAAATTAATATATTTTAGAATTTTTTTCTTTTGACTTATCGTAAGATTTAGGAATATAATTCAGAAAGTATGTGATTATTCCAAATTTAAAAAAAAATATTATTTGAGGATAATTTTGAAGTTATGATTTTCACTGGCACAAAAAAAGTAATAAATCTGAGTATTTCAGTAGAGCCACAAAATTATGTTTGTTTAAAAATTTTTTTTTAATATTCATTCGGAACTCAATGGATTTTTTTGACTGAATGGCAAGAGATTTTTAAATATACCGTGAAAAATTTGCAAAATTCTTGCAAATACAATTATCAGATTTTCCCTGGTTTTGAAATAATGAAATTTATACCTAGAACTGATAAATTTTAATTCACGAACCTCTTGATTTCCTAGATGTTCCATCAAAAATAAATTTTCGAGATCTTGAAATATTTTCATGCTAGAAAAATTTCTTTCTCAGTAATATCATGGAACATAATATTTTTTGTTCCTGTGTGAGATTCTGTTGAAAAAGAAAAAAATTTTTTTATACGTAAATTACATTTGTTTACAGAATATGTTGAAAATTTGAGACTTGAAATAAAAAAGAACTTTTCAGATGTATATTTGTTAAATATTTTTTAGAATTCATGCAATTCATCTGATTGACAGAATTTGAATTGTTTTTTAGGTATGAAATATTAAGAAATTTGTAGTTCTTGGATTTTGAATTTTCATCAAAGTAACACATTTATTGTGAGTCTAAAAACTCAAAAAACTTAAAAATTTATAATTCACATTAAGATACTTAGAAAAATATATTTCATGAATGGTTCGTCAAAACTATTCAAATAAAAAACGATCGCTACATTTCGAAAAAAAAAACCAATTTTTAAAAATAGAAGACTTTTTCAGTCATCCGCAAGTTTTAAAAAATTAAGCTTTTTCAAAATGAGATATTTCTGGATATCAAGAGCATGATTTTGAAAATTTACATTTAAAACCACACTGTAAATTATTTGTTAAGATATATTTTTACATATTTTCAGTAATAAATTTTTCTCACTTCTTTCCACTTGAAGTTCGGTACGAACTCTGGCGACTAAGATAGACTGAAGTATAGCATAACAGCACTTTTAATCTTTAGTAAACCATGCAGACACGAGATCGCATGCAGTCACTTCACATTATAAGAGCCATCGCATGAAGTTTTGATGTAGCTTGGAAAATTCCAATTATCGTGATTTTTTTCCGCAGTACTAATATAACTTAATATTATGGATGACGAGTTCTTCAAGAGTTTTGAAGAAAGTCTCAGAAAGGAAAGAAAAATTAAAAGCAAAACCTAAATGGAGAGGAAATCGTGTTGTTGTCACAACATTCATAAAATATGATGAGCATGATTTCCATCGAATGTTATTATACAACTCATTATAATTAATTATACAATTAATTGTATATTTAATTAAGAGCTAATCATACAATTTAATGATACTCCAAATGCAAACAAATGAGGGTGAGTTTTTTGTTACAAGAAAAATGTCAGTTTAAATAGACACTGCAATATTTGAAATTGTTTTCCCGAAAAGCAATAATGACGCACATGGCTTGAAAACAAATATACCGTTTCTCTGATAGGTTGAGAATGAAACTTTGTGACTGCCTGATACAATGAAAAAACAGGTCTTCGTTTTTATTTTTTTCTACCGGAAAGAGTAAAGTTTCATCACATCGATCCTTAAAAACCAAAAACTCCACTGCAGTTGTAAATTTTACGCCGAAATAAAATTTCGGCGTTGAAAATTTTTTTTGTGGATAAAGATGGCAATATACATTGTTGAATCGTTATACAAAATCTCTTACAACTTTTTAGGGTTGGGCATCTATTTAAGAGTTTACCTTGAACTCATAAGGTCAATTCTAAATTTTTAGGTCAACCCTCGATTTTCAGGGTTTCTTCTCTACATTTTTTAGTTTTATGTACACTTGTTACGTGAAGTTGCTTCAATAACAATAAATTTTGCAAGTTAAACTTCTATTATATACTATTAGGTGAAAAATTCAGGATTTGGCAAAAAAATACACGATATTGATATAAATTCAGTACAAACTCCAATATTTCTCGGGGAGAAAAGTATTCCACTTTATGTCTCACCGAAAAGTGCATAAAATTCTGCTAAAATATTTAAAGCAAATTCAAAGTGATTCGAATCTAACTTCAATATTTTGAAACTTTTCATGCAATACTCATAGTGATTTTACACGTACAAATAATGAAGCTGTACTAATGGAATCTTCAGTAAAACAAAATAATTATATATTCTTCAACAGTTCATGCTTTATGAACCTACTTTTTACAAGAAACTAAAAAGACAAACTGTAAATTTGATGGTGAGTTTTGAAATTTGAGAATATAAACCAACTTTGAGGTTAAACTCACAATTTTGAGTGTTAGCCGTCAAATTTGAGTGTTAACTCACAAGATAAAGGTTAACCCCTAAGATTATGAGTAGACAATGAAAGTTGAAAGTCGATGCTGAAAGTTGAGGGTCGACCGAGAAAGTTGAGAACGACTCATCAAAACTGAAGCTTATTCTAAACGTTAAGGGTTAACCATCAAAGTTGAGGGTTAAGACTTAAGGTTGTAGGTTAATTTCAAAGTTGTGAGCTAATTCTGAAAGTTGAGAGTTCACCTTATATGTTGAGAGTTACTCTGAAAGTTTAGGGTTAACTCTGAGAATTGAGGGTTAACTCTGAGAATTAAGGGTTAGCTCTGAAATTTAAGAGTTACTCTGACAGTTTGGAGTTGGCTCTGAATTTTGATAGTCTTCCTAAAATTTAAAGGTTAGAGCCCTAGAAGTTTAGGGTTATCCTAAAATTTGAGGGTCACTCCAGTAGTTAAGGAGTAACCCTAAAAGTCGAGGAAAAACCCTCAAAGTTGACGGTGAACTCTAAAAGTTGAAGGTGAATTTTCAAAGTTGAGGGTTACCCTAATAGTTCAGGGTTACCCTAAAAGTTGAGAGCTAACCATGAAAGTTGGGGGCTAGCTATGAATATTGGGTGTTAACTCTGAAGTTTAGAAGCTACCCTAAAAGTTGAGAGTTAAATCAAAAAGTTTATGTTTAACTCTGAATGTTGAGATTTGCCTTGAAATTTGAAGATTAAACATGAAAGTTTAGGGTTAGCTCTTAATTTTGAAGGTTGTCCTAAAAGTTGAAAGTTGACTCCAGAAGTTAAGTATTAGCCCTGAATGTTGATAGTTATCCTACAATTTGAGAATGATTATAAAAGTTCAAAGTTATTTTTGCAAGTTGAGTTTTAATTCCGAAAATTAAGGGTTAATATTAAAAGCTGAAGTTTAAGCCTGAAATTCGAACATTAACCCTGATAGTTACCCTTCAATTTTAAAGGTTAACTTTGATAAAATTGAGAATTTACTTTCACAAATTTTGGATTGACCCTGAAAGTATGAAGGTTACCATGAAAATTGAGGGTTCCTTCTGAATGTTGAGGTCTTACTTGTGAAGTTGAAAGTTTACCCTGAAAGGTGAGAGTCACCCTCAAAATTGAGGGTTTATTCTGAATTTTTAGAGTTACCCTTAAAGTTGAGGGTTAACTCTGAGAATTGAGGGTTAGCTCTGAAAGTTTAGGGTTACTCTGACAGTTGGAAGTTGGCTCTGAATTTCGATGGTCACCTTAAAAGTTGAAGGTTAGCCTTGGAAGTTGAAGGTTACCCTAAAAGTTGAGGGAAAACCTACAAGGTTGAAGGTTAACCCTAAAAGTTGAAAGTGAGTTTTCAAAGTTACGGGCTACCCTAATAGTTCAGGGTTACCCTAAAAGTTCAGAGCTAACCATGAAAGTTGAGGGTTAGTCTTGAAAGTTAAGGGTTATTCTGGAAGTTGAGGGTGAGTTAAAGGTTACCCTAAAAGTTTAAGGTAAGCTATGAATGTTGAGTGTTAGCTCTGAAAGTTGAAAGCTACCCTGAAAGTTGAGAGTTACTCTAAAAGTTTATGTTTAACTCTGAATGTTGAAGGTCGCCTTGAAAGTTGAGCGTTGAATATGAAAGTTTTGGATTAGCTCTTAATTTTGAAGGTTGTCTTGAAAGTTGAGGCTTTACTCGAGAAGTTCAGTTTCAGCTCTGAATATTGAGAGTTCTACAATTTGAGAGTTATTATAAGAGTTGAGTGTTCATCCCGAAAATTGAGGTGTAAGCCTGAAAACTGAAAATTTTTAGGTTCACCTTGAAAAAATTGAAAATTTACTTCCAAAAATTTTGGATTAACCCTGAAAGCATGAAGGTTACCATCAAATTCGAGGGTTCCTTCTGAATGTCGCGGTTTTACTTGGAAAATTGAAAGTTTAGCCTGAAAGTTGAGCGTCAACCCTGAAAGTTGAGGCATAAGCCTGAAAATACAAGCTTAATCCTGGAAGTCGAACGTCAATATATTCAACTTGTAAAGGTTGACCCTCAAAAATAAAGGAAAATTCCCCTCAAGACATACCTTATGTCTTGTAAGGTTAAGACCATCAACTTAATGTCATATTGGCCCCATAAAACCCCACTCATTCAAAAAATCAGAAGATTTTCTCGTATCCTATGTTTCAACTCTCTCCTACACAACTTTTCCTTAAATTTCCAAAAAACCCAGCATAAAAATCCCCCATCCCCATTCTCTACGACTAAACATCCGAATTTTCTCGCATCACTGGAGCATCGTGTATCTCTGCAGTGATGGAAAAAAATGGCACAACGGCGTTTCGCGGTACGTCTAAAACTTGTGATCTTCCGTGCTGACAAACACGAACTCTTTGGAAAAATACGAGGCCACGGTCCACTCGTAACGTGATTTCCGCGAGCAGAGGGAAGCGATTAAACGCTCAAAAGCCCGTGTAAATACGTACGGGTTGCGGACTCGGCAGCCACAATCCGGAAGAAACTCGGGCGAATCGACGAGGTGGCAGGTTGCGCACAAAGCCCATAGGCTTGAGTATTATTAGATTAGCGAACATCGTCGCGCCCGGGCTCGCGGAGAGAGCCGGAAAAGCCGGGACAATGCGCCCGAGGAGGAAAACTCGTATATGCCGCGCGGGGCAACGAGCAGACTGTGGGAGATGACAAAGGCCAAGCTCGATCACGAGAAGGTATCATCGTTATCGCGTGTGCCGATTACGCGAGAATTTATTCCGCTATTGGTGGGGTGTTTGCTCTCGGGATATCGCACAGGGACACGCAAAGTCCGCGATTGCATTGACTGATAGGTCCTCGGTAAACAATAAAAAAAACACCAACAAAGAATAGAGTTATTTCGAAAACGACGTTGACGCAACGTCGGAGAGCGAGATTGTTTTTGCCATTGGAAATTTATTGATGGGGACAATAGTGGCAGGGAAGATGGGTGGATTTTCTGAAACGGTGATAATGCTTTGGTACATTGAACGATGAGGACATTTGATTTGGTTCCAAGGAGTTTGGATTGTGGAATGGAGAATTCGATTCATGCATCTTGGGATTGATTTTATGTTGAACTTACGTCTTCTAGAAGATGTGATATGACTTTTTGTTCAAGATGTCTTCTGGACATAGGTGAAAAAAGATTTGTATGGATCTTGAGTGTATGAACAGAGATCTATGTAGATCTACAAGTGATTGAAAATTTTTTATGACAAAATAAGCATTAGATATATATCGATCTACCTGATTCTACATAGATCTATTCAGATCTTCAGAATACTTGAAATTTAGTGGATCCATCGAGATCTACAGAGATTTTCAATTTCAAGTAGATTTACGGAAATTAAGTCGAGTTACATGAAGGTCTATACAGGATCTATTCAAGTGTACGATGCTTTAGAATTATTATAAAATATATGAAAAAATTGGTTTGTGTTTTAAAGAACAAAAGACAAAAGTGAAACTTCTACAAATAGTATATTACGTAACTACTCTCTTAATTTGAATTAGTAAAATTTTTACTGATTCAATTGGTCAGTCAGAGATAGTCAGAGATCTACGAATAAATTAGTAGAATTCGACAAATTGACAAAAAAAAAGTTGCAAAAAATTTCATCGTAAAAGCATTGTTAAAAGCTTGATGTATCGAAAAATAAATATTTTAACAAATGTCTAAACATGTCTATTATTATTGATTAATTTTTTACTATAAAGCAATAATGATGATTAAGTAAAATTCGAATGTTATTTAGATACTCAATAATTGCAGTGGTAAATATTGATTGTTATGAACAGTAACTATTTACTAAAGTATTAGTAAAAATTGACTTTTTCGTAGGTTGAGCTTTACTTATCTTTTAGTCATAATGCACGAATAAGACTAGTCAAAACCTATTTACTTTAGTAGTTAATTTCTTATAAAGTTCAAAGACAGCTATTCAATTTCTACTTTAGTCAAATATTACTAATTTCATCAGTAAGCTTTATCATTTATTCAATAAATTAGTAGATTTTTACATAAACTTTATTTCTTCCCTTTTCACTCTTTGAATTAGTGAAATTCTACTATTAATTAGTAGTTTTTCACCAATATAAACTAAGAGAGAAGAATTTAATTTTATACTTACAAATGTTAAGTTTGTAGACCGAAACGAAGCCGAGGTTTAAAACTACACATTTAAATATAAAATTAATGTCCTAGCTACGTATGATATTTTATAAACTGGACGAGAAATAAGTTTTCTATGTCAGAGGTACATAAAATCAATTATCAAACACATAAGCCCGTGAAATAAAGCAGGGTTTGGGAAGATACTTAAGAAAATGTTACGCGTTACGTTACCGTTTCTTGAAAAGAAATAGTAGCTCGTTGCTGTAACCTCTTAAAAAAGTTACACCCCGTTACTTTCATGTTACATTTCGAAATGAATTAAATGCGAATAACAAGACGTCAGAAAACTAAAGCTGAAAAGAAGCAATATCAACCTACTTGTGGTTTTGTACTACAGAAATATTTATTTTAGATTTTAAAAAAAATGATAATCCGTATTTTTTCACCCTAAAAAAAATCAATTAGCTTGTTACGGTTTTTATATTTTTTTCAAGTTTACAAAATTTCTGAATATTAGATTTGATTTAATGTGAGCCACAAATAAACATTCGCTTCAATAGATTTTTTGGAGAATCTTAATACCTACATAGATTTTCAGATTTTTTGAATTTTTTTGTGTTTATCAGTATGTATAAAATGTTGCAGGGTTTTCTAGTATTTTTCTGAATTTGACTATTTTTGTGTACATTGGTATGTAGATTTTTGGAATTAAAGAATTTTATGCTCTAGAATTCAAAGTTCATTAAATTATCTGTATTTGAGAGGATTTTTTAGTAAATAGTGTCTATGCAAATTTTCATTTCCTTTGATTTTTTTGTTACTGTTTCAATTTTTCTACGATTTGAAGGATTGTTCAGTATTTTTGAAACTATTCGTATTATTAAAGATGATAGAATTTTGCAGAATTTTCTGGTATTTTTACATAATTTCAGTATTTTTGTCAAATAAATTGCTACATGCATTTCAAATATTTCTAACTCTAGAATTTGAACATCATGAAATTCCTGTGTTTCGCAAGATTTTTCTGAAAACAGTGTATCGATAGATTTTCACTTATACCAGTACTTTTTGTATTCCTTCAGTTTTTCTATGATTTGAAAGATCGTCTATTATTTTTATATATTGCTGTATGAATTTCTGGATTTTGAAAGATTAACAATGTTTTATCTATTTACACGTATTTTTGTTTACGTATCTTCTTTCTGTATTTCTAAGTATTTACAGAATGTTTTGGAGATGTTGAGTTTTTTAAAATATATCTCTTTATATTTCCGGAATAGGATAATTTAAATTAAAAGTTCGAAATTTCTGAAGTATTCCGATCGATATTTCAGAAAATGGTTTCTTTACAGATTAAGAGTGCCCTGGATATTTTTTATATTTTTCACAGAGTTAAAGGATATAAAAAAATTTCCTATCTTTATATAGACTTCTATGAATATATATTTTTGGAATTCAAAGCTCTAGAATTTGAAGTTTTTCGATTTCTGGAATTATATAATTTTTAAGAAATCAAATAACATGAATTTTAAAAATTTGTATTTATTATATTGTATAGTACTGAATATACTTGAATAGCTTGAATACACAATTATTTTGTGCTTACAAGCAATATTAAAAACATTTCGTTTTTTATAAAAGATATTTTTACAATCAATAATTATCTGAAGAAGTTTTATTGAAAAAACATTCTTTTAGAATCAGTAATTGATACATCGTAATATTTTCTTTTAGATAAAAAAGACAATTTGTTTAACACACATTTAAATTGAAGATTTTAAAGCAAGAAAATTTTTAAAACGACATGATGAGCAGGTAATTAATAAAACGAATACGTATTAAAATCAGCCAAAGTAATATTAAAAGAGGGAAAAACAAATTCAACCTATTCGAACAGCAAAATGTTCATAAACAAGATTTTGAAGGTTGTGGTTTATGTGACGTTGGGTCAACGAAGAGAAATCTGAAAACACTTGATTGGGAAGACGTGAGAGAAACACAAGGTTTATTCATAATTATTCTGCTATAACTTACTATAGAAAAGAATCTGGACTTATATTGAAATTGGAATTACATCTCTATTTCTAGGATAATTTTTATCAAAAATCTTGCCAGAAATAAACAGAAAAAAACCAAAGAATTGAGCCTAGAATACTAATTTTGTTCAATTTTGCACAAAATTTTCATACTTTGATAGGTTTTTATAGATATTTTTAATCGTCATACCACAAATAAAACTATTATTTTTTTTATTGGACTTCTTTGTTACACAAACCAAATACGTTTTACTGTCATAACATTCTTCCTATCTTTTTTATCATTCCAAACAGTTTTTTTTATTGTAAACGTTGCATTAGGAATATATTCTTAAAGAATATCTCATCACTAAACAAGCATTAATACATGATCAGAATTTCCAATTATATAATTTAGACTTCAAAAGATCAAATTGAATTTTTTAATCAGTAATAAGTTTTGATTGGCATCGAATGTGGGTGCATTGTCGCGTAATTTCGGTTTTGAGGGAAAGTTCATTTGTATGTATTGTGTGGGATGTCGATTGTTGCTACACGCTATAGCTCAGACGTGTTCAGTTTCTGTTAGGGTTTGAGGGCTTGATCAGAATATTGTAACTTGTTACGTAACTGGTACTTCGGGAATAATGGTAACGAGTTATCGTTAGTGTTTGGTGAATGTAACGCCACGATATTTCGATGTAACCTATCTTAATTAGGAATCTTGATTTAATTATTAGGATGTAAGAAACAACCTAAAGAGAAAGATTGATAAATAATCTAATTTGTTTGGTAATTGAAACCGTAATCACCAGAAGATAATTATTTAAATTCCTGCAAATCGGAGGATAAGTCATGTAATGCAATTTTGAATGGGAATGTATGTGGAGAGTGCAAAGAAAACAAACTTTTTTACAAAACGTCTTAATTTTCTAAGTTTCTCACTGGAAATTGCTGAATTTCGGAGAATCGTTAGATGTTAGATGTTATGAAATCAACTTCAGCTTCGTGTTTTTCTTGAATAAGTGAAATTTATTGTTCGTTTTATGTGGAAATCGACTGGATTTATGTGCCAAAAAATACAAAGGATCCATAAGTACAGGAAGTGCATGAAGATAAAGTTTTCTCAATAATCTGCTTATTTACCTGCAATCTAAAGACTTTGAATCCTAGAGCAACTTGTTTGAAAAATTTATGAAGAACTCCATTATAATATCAGAAAATCGTTCAAATTTCCTAAATTTATTCTGAAAAAATGTGTAAAATACTGAAATCACTTTGATACTTCGAGATAATAGGGGACTCTGAGAAACTAAATTCTAAAAAGTAGTTTCAAATAGTAAAAAACTACAAAACTTTGTTTTGCAAAGCATCAAATTTCAAAATTTACCTAGATATCCATGAAATATCTGCAATTTAGAAAAACGCAAGAAAATTTGTACTGGTAAATTACATTAATACTGAAGTGTAAGAAAACGGTTAAAATGAAAAGTATTTATAGCGTAATAGGATCGTACAATAAATATTATCTATTTAAACATTAATGGGAATGAAAATATTCTTTTGAACTTTTGAAAGGCTCCAATGAAACATTCGAATTTGTATCTTATCAGATTGAGCATCCAAAAAGAAATTTAATTATTAGTGTTTCTTTAATAGAGTTAATATTTCTGTTGTTTCAGAAAAGTTGTAGCGAATGAATATTTTTAACAATCTCTAAATCATTCTAAAACCATATTTGTAATTGAGTATTTGTATCGGAGCCAATTAATAACTGAGAAATAAGTGAAAAATATAAATAGAAAAACAATTTAAACTACAAGTTTTGAT
This sequence comes from Platygaster robiniae, assembly GCA_028476575.1. NCBI lineage: Eukaryota > Metazoa > Arthropoda > Insecta > Hymenoptera > Platygastridae > Platygaster > Platygaster robiniae. Next base: position 4,723,860 of record CM052022.1, read on the forward strand.
GTTCAAATTTTCCGTGTAAAAGTAAATATATTATGTCAGAATTTCCATTTCTTTACATCCTCACATAGGAACGACGACACATACCATGTTGAAATCAAAAACACTGAATCCTCTATACTTTTAAATTGGACCTTCAATTTGATAATACTTCAAAACTGAATTTATTTGTATGTTGCTATATTGAAAGTATATATATCAATAAACATAGATAAAAAAAAAATGAATGTAGAATAGATTACGAAAATGCAAAACATTATTGATACAATTAAAAAAAATACCATATTCATCACAATGAACGAATTATACATTGCAATATCATTTTGAGCAATTAGTTAAAATAAAATACTTTTAATAACGTAATTACTTCGAACATATCATATTTTATTCTGATTTTTTTAAAAGTTTATTATACAGATTACCAATTATTGTACTCAATAAAAGTCAAGAGTTTTCATTCATCAGAAACAATGAAAGAGGATTTCTGAATTTGAAAGAGTCGACTTTTTATATCAACAATTTAATCTACTTCAGATGAGTTTTAAAAATGAGGATTTTCAAAGTGCGATTATCGACAACTGAACATTTTAATAAAGTAGGGAAAAGTTTATAAATAAAAGAAGGCGAAAAAAAAACCTAAAAAAATTAGAAGATTAAATATTTCGAATTCTGAAAGTTACGCTTTCTAATGAAAAATTCCCAAAAATACTGAAAATCTACCAAATTTGAAATTTCAGGTCATAAAATTCTCAAAATATATGTGAACATCTACAACAAAGCTAGAGACCCGTAACATTTATATACTATTGTTAGCTAGGGCGCACCCAAAAAAGTTGATTTCTCGAAATTAATTTTTTCATTTGTCTATTCTTTTTCACGCTGGCCATTTGTATCGATTTTACGTTCTTATAAGAAAGATATCAAAGTTTCAATCACAAATCGTTGCCAGACAAGATTTTTCGATAAAAATTGATTTTCCGCAACCAATTTCGCTCTTTGCCTATTCTTTTGCACACGTGTCTAAAACACGGATTCTACGTTCTATTGAAAAACATGTGATAATTTCGACGAAAAATCGTGAAACTCCAATAATTTTTTTGCGAAAATTGATTTCTTGGATAGTATACAATGCTATTTCAGGCTGTGATAAAAACACAATGAACTAATCATCCAATCTTGATTACCCAGAGCCAAATAAAGGTCGGAAAATTCAAGCCTCAATGAGACACAACAATAGTGTAAAAATTCATTTCTTCTATATTTCGGCTAATAATTAGGCACTCTTCAAAAAAAACAATGTTTCACAACTTTACAAATATAAGAAACTGTATCTGAACATCAAAACTGCCAAAAAAAAATTTTTCGGTTCTAAACTAACCATCGTCAAACAAATGCATCAATCACTATTATCAAATAGATAAAAAATTATCAAATACAGCCATGTGGCCATGATCAGAATATAATCATAAAAATATAGACTCCACTCGGAAAGAGATGTGCACTAGACTACCATACATATCATGGCTTACTAATTGTCATTTTGACAATTTGATAATAGTGATTGATATGCATTAGTTTGACGATGGTTAGTTTAGAACCGTAAAAGTTTTTATGGCAGTTTTAATGCTCAGATACAATCACTCATATACGTGAAGTTGTGAAAAATTGATTTTCCTGAAGAGGATCCAATGATTGGCCAAAATATAGAAGAAATGAATCAATACACTATTGTTGGGTTTCATTGAGGCTGGAATTTTCCGATCTTCATTTGGCTCTGGTCATTTAATATTGGAAGATTTGATCATTGATTTTTTGGAGTTTATTTTTCTTTCTGCCTGTTCTTCTGCACACGTCTCATAGATATGGATTTTACCTCTTATTAAAGAAGTAATGAAAATTTCAATGACAATACTTTGGAAAATTAGATTTTTCAAGTTGAAAGGACTCATTTAAATTCATTTTTTCCTGCCTCTTTTTTGGTACACGTGCCATGAAAAAAATGTTACGTCGTACGAAGAATATATCAAAACTTCAAAGACAAATCTTTGCAATTGTAGAATTTGCAAGTCAAATTTTTTTTTTAATTAATTTTAATTTTTTCATTTTTTTTATGAACACGTGTCAAAGACATGAACTCTACGTCTTATTGAAGAATACTTGAAAAATGCTATGAAAGACTTTTGCAAGATTAGGTTTTTCAAGTGCCAATTGACTTTTTTTTGATTATTTCTCTACTTGCCTATTCTTATTGACACGTGTCGTCGATGCCGACTTTACGTCCTATTCGAGAAGATATAAAAATTTCAATCATAACCCTTGTTGCCAGATCGGACTTTTTTATGAAATTTCATCTTTCGAAAGTTACTTCGCTCGCTGCCTTTTATTTTGCACACGTGTCAGAGATAAGGATTTTACGATCCATTGAAGAATTTATGATAATTTCAATGAAAAATGTCAGCATTTTTTTTTTTTTTTTTAGTGATAATTGTTCTTTGCAATTTATTTATCCCTCTGCCTTTTCTTTTGCACACGTGTCATAGATTATGAGATCGGTTGGATATGCCTCATTTCTTGCGGATTCCCTTACGAAAGGTTCTGCCCTAAAACTTCAAAAAAGTTATAGAATTTGTGGACTTTTCGAGGCATCTCCCAATTCTTAAGTAACACCCTTTGTAACGGTTTAGAGGTGTAAAAATTTTCAAGAGCACATCCAATTTCTTTGAAGAATTTCATGAAACAAGTTACTGATGATGAATAATAAGATAAATATCTCGATGAACAATCATTTCTTATTCTCATATTCATGTTATAAGAATTGAAAAATGTTCAGTCATTTTTCATAGCTATAATTTTTTTTTACATTCAGGATCGCGTTCAAAAAATTTAACCAATGCGTCGGTGCTGTATGTAAGAAATTTTTTTCTTAAAATTCATGTCTTCATGACATCACCGATACTATTTTCATTTGAATCGCAAACACATAGGTTTTCAACTATATTGGAAGACTTATTTTTACTTCTGAAACAATATATAACACTTTTCGACATTCGTATGTTGTTTATAATTTATAGACAAAAAGAAAAAATGTGAGCATGTCATTATTAATGAGTGCATATCATCCAATAATTAGTATTTTTTACTTGAAATGATGCCCATTCGATCACTTATTATGTGACTCGAATAATGATGAAAAATAAAAATAAGCACAGCAAAATATAAAATGAAAGAAAGGGCATGACTTAAAAATAGTGATTTCAAACTTTTTTATCGTAAGAGAACATTTCTCAAAAATGCCTTAAGTCTATTAAGGCAATATAAAAAATTGCTAGAATTTCAATGGACATCGGAGTAATACACGTATGTATATAAAGTGTTTTTAATTATATAATACGACATTCGCAATCATGATCGTGAAAATTCTTCGTTAGAACCACCTTATTTATCATTCTAAATATTCTGATTCATGCACATTTTGGCTAATAAATGGAAAAAGGGACATAGTTTACGTATTTTACTCAGAATTCCGTATTAAAGGTAAGCTATGGAATTCACAAATTTCTGAAATCATGAGCACGCATTAAATTCTCTTTGTGTCAAACATTCTTCATTGTGCAATATTGTTCGAAATTTCGCATTCAAGTTTCCCGAGTTGTGATGAGTTAATAGACGAGTGTGTGGAGCATTGAAAAATGGGGAGTGGGAATGAAATGTATAAAAGGCATCGCATCTTTCCAAACATCACAGTTCAGAAATTTCTGACATTCGCTTAAGTCGTCAAATTTTGTGAATCGATTCGAATCCTACTTTCGAAAATGAAGAACTTTTTCGTCATTTTCTACTTTTTGACTTTTTTGACTGCGTTTATCGCTTCGATGAAATCAGTGGATCTACCTGAAGGTATGGATACAATCAACATGAAAGATTATCTGCTGATTTTATAATTTTATTTTACACATTTGTGATGTAACCCTGGAAAATTTCGGAGCTGTTCTGGAATTTGTTTTCGTTAAAAAAAAACAATTACAGATGTCTTAAAATAACTGGAAGGTTATTAGAGGAATCCTTAAAGTTTTCGATACTTAATAATTGAATGAATACTAAAAATACCAATAATTTATTGTGAATTCTAGCGTCATAATTGAAAACACTAACATAACCCTTACAATTATATTTAGAATGTCATGTCTGTTCTAGAATCAAAAAAACCTTGAATTGACGTCACAAGCCTGGTCTAATATTTTTGTAAAAAGCAACCTGAATATTCCACAAAACTTCTAATATTCAAAGAATTACATCATATTCCTTAGGAATTCAATAAATTTCTACTGGCATTTTAAATTTTCGTGTGTTTCCAAAGAAGATCTATAAATTTTGCATTATATAGCTTCGTTTTCAGAGACTATAAATACCACGGAAATTTCACAAGTTTTCTAAGCGAAACCGAATTATCGGATATTTCTGAAATGCTTGACTTCAAAATTCTTCTAATTATGCTCCATAATTTCTCGTAGCTAACTATGAGGTAGAGTAAAAATCGAATGCGTTTTGTATTTCTATTTTCACAGAGGAAATATATGCCGTAAATGAACCAAAATATGTCGACGTAGAAACTGGCTATCCATGTATACCATATAATCTACTGTACGAAAAGAATGTATTCAGAACTTGCCTGATCTGTATATGGTATTGCAACGGTCAAGGATATCCCTCAAGCTTTTTCAATTCTAATTTTCGATGCTACTGTCGTAGAGAAATGTCGTAAAACTTGTAATATATCGTACAATCGTACGATAAATATTATGTACTAAAAAATGTATAGGAATGAAAATATTCTTTTAATGAAAGGCCCCAATTGAACATTCGAATTTTTATCGTGTCAGATTTGGCATCGAAATAGACATTGAATTATAAGTGTTCTGAATTTACACACTGTCGTTGTGTTGCATTGAGGCTGGAATTTTCCGACCTTTATTTGGCTCTGGTCGATAAAGATTGGGTAATTTGTTGATTGTTTTTTTAAAGTTCATTTTTTTTCCGCCTGTTCTTTTGCACACGTGTCATAGATATCATAGATATGGAAAATTCCAATGACAATACTTGGAAAAATTAGATGTTTCTAGTTAAAAAGACTTATTTAAATTCATTTTTTCCTGCCTCTTTTTTGTTACACGTGTCATGAAAAAAAAGTTACGTCGTACGAAGAATTTATCGCAATCTGATTTACCAATTCTCGCAATTGTAGAATTTGCAGTTCAAACTTATTTTTGTAATTCATTTTTATCTTTTCATTTTATTCATGAACACGTGTCAAAGATATAAACTTTACGTCCTCTTGGTGGATACTTCCAAAAGGCTATAAAAAACCTTTGAAAGATTAGATTTTTCAAGTGCCAATTGACTTTTTTTTTATTATTTCTCTACTTGCCTATTCTTAGTGACACACGTCGTCGATACCGTCTTTACGTCCTATTCAAGAAGATAAAAAAATTTCAATTACAAAACTTCTAGCCAGATCAGACTTTTTTCTGAAATTTTATCCTTCCAAAGTAACTTCGCTCGCTGCCTTTTATTTTGCACACGCGTCGGGAATAAGGATTTTACGAACCATTGACAAATACATGATAATTTCAATAATGAATCCTAGTCATTGTTTTTTTAAGATAATTGTTTTTTGCAATTAATTTGTCCCTCTGCCTATTCTTTTGCTCACGTGTCATAGATTATGATATTGCTTCGATATGCTTAATTTCTTGCGAATTCCAAAAGTGGGAATCCCGAAAAAAATACTTTAATAGATTTTAAAGTAGTTACGTTTTAACAAAATGAACTAGCCGGTTGATACGCGAAAGAAATGAGAAAAACCTCATTTAGCTTATCACAAATCGTATTTCAGAATAGTTATCACATCTCATTATGTAGCAGAAACGGAAAACGGAAACGTTAATTTAATGATACAAAAGAATGAAGCGATACTCTTATATAGACTCTGGCATTTCCAAAAAGCAAAATAATATTTGATTAGGTTCTGGACATATCATATTAATATATTTTAAGGGATTCGAAAAATTTCCAATGTATAAGAATACGATAATTTTGACGGAAAATCGTGAAGCTATAATAATTTTTTTGCGAGAATTGATTTTTTGGAGTTTATTTTTCTCTCTGCCTGTTCTTTTGCACACGTGTCATAGATATGGATTTTATCTCCTATTGAAGAAGTTATGATAATGTCAATGACAATACTTTGAAAAATAAGACGTTTCAAGTAAAGAGGACTTATTTTACTTCATTTTTTCCTGCCTCTTTTTTAGTACATGTGTCATGAAATAAATGCTACTTCGTACGAAGAATATTTCAAAACTTCAATGACAAATCTTTGCAATTTTAGCATTTGCTAGTAAAATTTATTTTGTTAATTGATTTTCGTCTTTTCATTTTATTATGAACACGTGTCATAGACATAAACTTTACGTCCTATTGGAGAAAACTTGAAGAATTCCATAGAAAATCTTTGCAAGATTGGATTTTTCAAGTGCCAATTGATTTTTGACAAATTCTTTCTCTACTTGTCTATTCCTATTGACAAGTGTCGTAGATATCAACTTTGCGTCCTATTCAAGAAGATATAAAAATTTCAATCAGAAAACTTTTTGCCAGATTAGACTCTTTTATGAAATTTCATCCATCGAAAGTGACATTGCTCGCTGCCTATTATTTTGCACAAGTGTCAGAGATGAGGATTTTACGATCCATTGAAAATTTCAATGAAGAATCTTAAAACCTTTTTTTTTTTGTTAATTGATTTTTGAAATTTATTTGTCCTTCTGGCTACTGTTTTGCAAAAGTGTCATAGATTATGAAATTGCTTGGATATGCCTTATTTCTTGCGTATTCCCTAATACCAAATTCCGACCTGACATTTCAAAAAAGTTTAAGAATTCGTGGACTTTTCAAAACATCTCTCAATTCTGAGAAACACCCTTTGTAACGGTTCATAGGTTAGAGAATTTTCAAGAGCACATCCAATATCTTTGCAGAAGTTCCTGTACCACCGATTACCAGACATCACATTTCAGAGATTCCTGACATTCGCTTTCCACGTCGAATTTTGTGAATCGTTTCAAATCTTACTTTCGGAAATGGAGAACTTTTTCGTCGATCTCGTCTTACTCACTGCGTTCATCGCTTCGATGGATTCAACGGATCCACCTAAAGGTATGTGTAAAATTAATATGGAAGATTACATGCTGATTTTGTAATTTTATTTTTTACATTTTTGAAGGTACTCCGGAAAACTTCGCAGCTGTTCTGGAATTTGTTTTCGTTAGAAAAAAACAATTAAAAATTTATTGGAATACTGGAAAAATTATTATTCTATCTATTATTATTCGATCTAGAAATTCTCAATTGTATAGCTTCAATTTCAGAGACTCTAAATACCACGAAATATTGGCAAGTTTTTTTAGTGAAACAGAATCATCGGACATTTTTGAAATTTAATTTCAAAATTCTTCTACTTATGCTTTATGATTTCTCGTAGCTAACTATTGAGTAGAGTAAATATAGAAGGTGTTTTGTGTTTCAATTGTCACAGAGCACATATTTACCGTACCGGAGAGGCCGACAAACGAGCCAGACGACCCAGACATAACTGGTATGATCTGTTTTGTTTCTAAATTGTGCGAAGACGGTCTAGACGGAACGAATAAGTTCTGTGATGGTGAATGCGTACTTAGAAAATATTTTGAGAACTATTGTGATTGTGGTTCTCCATGCCACTGTCTTGGGTACTGTTTTTATTACGTTCCATTTTCTGCCAAAAATCGTTGTTCATTATATCCATAACTCGATGTGTCTCCTTCACGATTTTAAAAACGAATAAAATCTTTTCAAAACTATTTTTCTAAGGTAATATGATTATAAAAAGTATTCGTCTCTTCTCTATTGTCGTAAATGATACTCGACAAACATGCACCGTGTTCTTAAAACTTGTTGGAATAATGCATACGAAATAACGTTATTATTTTTCTTCTTGAAAAATTTATATCATTTATAGTGTTTCCTACATGTAGTAGTAAGAAAATGTATGGTAATTCTTTTAGTTTCGCTTGACATGCCCTTCTCCCCTCCCAAACACGAAAAAAATTTTCATACCAACTCTGCTGCCAGGCGCGTGGGCGGAGGGCGGTTTTGAAGGTTTAAACCCCTCCCGAAATTCAGGTGAAATCAATATATATTTCATGTAAAAATGATAAAAATTTCATTGTTATGAAATAAAAATATGACTTACGAGCGATGTATGAAAATGTTAGGAGTATATATTTCAACATATAGTAAAAATTATCAAAACGCAAGATTATGTAGAAAATATGAATTAGATAAATTATGAACGACAAATTATGAAACATCCTTCGATTCATACAAACTCTACAAGAATATTGCAATCAGTTGAATTCTATGGAAAAACCATTTTCTGGAAAATCTCGGTAAATACCTCTACGATCTACAAATTTTGAAGTTCTCAAGCACGAATTCTAAATATACTATAAATCTAGAAAAATTCTAGACAATAGAACAAAATCTTTTTAATAAGCCAAAAATACAAAAGAAATAATAACAATATAAAACGTTAAACATCTATATGAATGTGACATCATCATGAATCCTTTGTAACTCGTTACGTAACTGGTAATTCGGGAATATTGGTAACGAGTTTTCGTTAGTGTTTGGAGAATGTAACGCCACGATACTTTGATGTAACCTATCTTTATTAGTACTCTTGATTTAGTTATTAGGATCTAAGAAAAAACCTAAAGAGAAAGATTGGTAAATAATCTAATTAGATTGGTAATTGAAATTGTAATCACCAGAAATATATTATTTGAATTACTGCAAATCACAGGATGAGTCATGTTATGCAATTTTTGAATGGGAATGTATGTAGAGAGTTCAAAGAAAACAAACTCTCTAACAAAACGTCTCAATTATCTAAGTTTCTCACCGGAAATTGCCGAATTTCGGTGGATCGTCAGATGTCTTACTTTAAGACGGAAGCCCACGGGAAAATGTCGGACGAACTTTGACCCTCTTGACGAAAAAGCGAGCTTTGCTATCTCAAGAGTGGTTCCAAAGAGCTGACAAGGTCTTTTTCGACGTCACTTGTCATTGCAGGCAACAAGTGATAAGCGCAGTCTAATAAGAAATGAAATTTCGTTGGAGCGGTAACGTGATTTCCTTGAAGAGGAAAAGGCATGTTCCTCGTAGAATTGCAGATCCTAATCTTACTTTTTGAGTGTCAAAATTTGCAAGGAAAACTCTGTTACGTTTTCGAATAACGCGTTTCATCAATTTTTGATTCAAGTGTAAATGAGATGCTTTTGTGTAACATATTTGAATGAGAATTCTATCTCAAACAGTTTTTAGTGGAGTTAAAGTTTTTTGAGATTTTCACAGGCTGTTCTGAATTATTTCTATTTTATTTTTTAAATATTTTGATTAGAAAAATTAGGCTTTAGAAAATCCATAATAGGGATTTGTTGAAAAAAAAAAGTAAATGTTAACAAATCAACATTAGTTTCGTGTTTTTCTCGAATAAGAGAAATTCATTGATCGTTTTATGTGAAAATCGATTAGATGAAATAGCAAAAAAATACAAAGAACTCATAAGTACACGAATTGCATGAAGATAAAGTTTTCTCGATAATCTGCTTTTTTACTTGCAATCTGAAGACCTTGAATCCTAGAGCAGCTTGTTTGAAAAATTTACGTAGAAATCTATAAAAATATAAGTAAACCATTTAATTTTCATGAATTCATTCTGAAAAAATATGAAAAATACTGAAATCATCTGAATACTTCGAGATAATAGAAGACTCTGAGAAAACGAATTTGAGAAAGTATTATTAAATAGTAAAAAACTACAAATGTTTATTTTGTCAAAGCATCAAATATTTAAAATTTACGTAGATATTCACAATATATATTTGCAATTTATAACAACGCAAGAAAATATGTACTGAGAAACGACATAAATACTGAATCGTAGAAAAAATGCTAGAATGAAATATATCAATGAAGTAATAGAATCGTACACTAAATATTATCTACTAAAAAATTTATGGGTATAAAAATATTCTTTTAAACTTTTGAAAGGCTCCAACTAAACATTTAAATTAAAATTTATTCAGATTAAGCATTCAAATTGACATTCAATTATATGTGTTTAATTTATAGAGTTCATATTTCCGTTGTTTGAGAAAAGTTGAAGCGAATGAAAATTTTTCAAAATCATAAAATTATTCTATAACCATATTAACCGAATATGACCGAATTTCCAATTCTTTACACGCTCACGTAAGAGGGGTAAACAAATACCATGTTAAAATGAATAACACTGAATTCTCTGTACTTTTGAATTATACCTTTAATTTACTTTATACTTCATACCTGAATTTATAAGTATGTTAATATATATATATAATATATATATCAATATACATAGATAAATAATATATGAATGTAAAATTTATTACAAAATTGCCAAAAATCACTGAAACAATTCAAAAAATTACCTCATTCATCACAATGAATGAGTTATTCATTGCAATATCATGCTTAGCAATTAGTTGAAATAAAATACTTTTAATAATGTAATATTTTAAACATATATTGTATTCTGATAACTAAAAATTTTTTTCACAATTAATTATAATTAATAAAAGTCAAGAGTTACGTTAAAAATGTTACGTCGTCCGAAAAATATATCAAAATTTCAATGACAAATCTTTGCAAATTTAGGATTTGCAAGTAAAATTATTTTTTTCAGTTAGTTGAAATCTTTTAATTTGTTATATGAACACGTGTCAAAGACATAAATTTTACGTCCTTTTGGAGAAAACTTGAGAAATGCTTTAAAAAATCTTGGCAAGAGTAGATTTTTCAAGTGCTAATTGACTTTTTCAAAATCATTTCTCTACTTGCCAATTCTTATTGATACGCGTCGTCGATACCGGCTTTACCTTCTACTCAAGAAGATAAAAAAATTTCAATTACAAAACTTTTTGCCAGATCGGACTTTTTTCTGGAATTTCATCTTTCGAAAGTTACTTCGCTCGCTGTTTTTCATTTTGCACACGTTTCAAAGATATGGATTTAACGATCCATTGAAAAATTCATGATAATTTCAGCGAAGAATCTTGGCACTTTTTTCTTATCTTGGTGAGAATTCTTTTTTGCAAATAATTTGTCAGTCTGACTTTTCTTTCGCACACGTGTAATCGATTGGTTGATGACGAATAGGTTGAGTCGATTTTGTCCTTATGTAGGTTTCTACCGATCGGCTCACATATATATATATATATATTATCGTTAGGTAAGGCGCACCCGAAGAAGTTGATTTCTCGAAATTAATTTTTATTTGCCTACTCTTTTTAATGCTTGCCATTTATATCAATTTTACGATCTTATAAGAAAGATATGAAAATTTGGGTGATAAATGACACAAAACATGAAAGTTAATGTTATGTAATCAGCTTTAGTTTCGTGTTTTTCTCGAATAAGAGTAATTTATTGTTCGTGTTATGTGGAAATCGATTGGATTTATGTGTCAAAAAATACAAAGAACCCATAGGCTCACGAATTGCATGAAGATAAAGTTTTCTCGATAATCTGCTTTTCCACTTGCAATCTGAAGACCTGGAATCCTAGAGCAGCTTGTTTGAAAAATTCATGTAGAAATTTATAATAATATAAGTAAACCGTTTAATTTTCAGGAATTCATTCTGAAGAAATATGAAAAATACTGAAATCACTTGAATACATCGAGATAATAGAAGACTCTGAGAAACCGAATTCAGAAAAGTAGTATTAAATAGTAAAAAACTACGAACTTTGTTTTGAGAAGCATCAATTTTTTGAAATTTAATAGATATCTATAAAATATCTGCAATCTAGAAAAACACAAAAAAATATGTATTAGGGAATTACATAAATACTGAAGGGTATAAAAAATGCTAGAATGGAAAATATCTATAAAGTAATAGAATCGTACAATAAATATTATCTACTTAAAAATATATGAGAATGAAAATATTCCTTTACACTTTCAAAAGGCTCCAATTAATTATTTCAAATTGAATTTAATCAGATTCAGCATCCAAATAGACTTTTAATTATGAGAGTTTCATTAAAAGTGTATAAATTTCTGTTATTTCAGAAAAATTAATGCAAATGAATATTTTTAACAATCTTTAAATCATTCTATAAACATATTTGTAATTGATTATTAGTAAACAAGCAAATTAACAACTAAAAAATAAGTAACAAATTTGACAAGACACAGAATTAAAACTATAACTTTTGATATTTAAATTTATACATGTTGTAGTAGAGATATTAATTCCGAATTTCCATTTCTTTACATCTTTACTTAAGAGGGGCGAACAAATACCATGTTGAAATAAAAAAACACTGAATCCTCTATAATTTTTAATTATACCTTTAATTTAAATGATACTTTATAACTGTATGTATTCGTATCTTAGTATATTTATAGTATATATATCAAAATATATAGATAAATAATAAATGAATGTAGAATTTCTTACGAAAATGAAAAATATTATATATAAAATTAAACAAATTACCATTATTATAACACTGAATAAATTGTACATCACAATATCATTGTGAGCAATTACTTGAAATAAAATACTTTTAAAAACGTTATTATTTTAAACATATCGTGTTATATTCTGATTATTAAAAAGTTTATTATTCTGATTCCAATTTTTCGTAATCAATGAAAGTAAAGAGTTCTTATTCATCAAAAACAAGAAAAGGAATTTTTCAATATGAAAAAGTCAATTTTTCGTATCAACAATTTAAACTACTTCAGATGAGTTTTAAAAATAAGGAATTTCAAAGAGTGATTTTCGAAAACTAGACATATTATTGAAGTTATAAAAAGTTCACGAATAAAACAAAGCGAAAAAAAAACCTACTAAAGTTAGAAGATTAAATATTTCGAATTCCGAAAGTTACGCTTTCTAATGAAAAATACTGAAAATCTACCAAATTTGGAATTTTAGGTCATATAATTCTCTAAACTTTTGTGAATATCGACAACAAGGCTAGAGACCCGTAACATATATATACTATTGTTAGCTAGGGCGCACCAAAAAAAGTTGATTTCTCGAAATTAATTTTTTCATTTGTCTATTCTTTTTCACCCTGGCCATTTATATCAATTTTACGTTCTTATAAAAGAGATATGAAAATTTCAATCACAAATCGTTGTCAAATAAGATTTGCCGATGAGAATTGATTTTCCGCAACCAATTTCGCTCTCTTTATTCTTTTGCACACGTGTCTGAAACGCGGATTCTACGTTCCATTGAAAAAGATATTGTTATGTATTGCAAACATCCATAACAGGCTTCTCTTTTTCCTTGGCACTCGCCAAGGAGAGGGTGTCGTTAATGAGAACAAAAGCGGATAGCAAATCAAAGGTGTATTTGTACATCACTCGCTTTCAACCACTTTCAACATACGAAATTGGAACTTCTAATCTGGCAAGGGCTGTGTTCGAACTTCAATGACAATTTTCATACGACGAATCAAACAAACGACACTCTTACAATATTTTGTTTCTGTCCGGTACGATTCCAGATTGTCCTAGAGCCCATGTCCACTGGTGTCCACCGCCGTGTCCCGAGGCCCGTAGAGAAACAGAACAGCCCGAACTAGGGATGGGCGATACAGTATCGATACTTTAGAGTATTGATACTTTTGAAAAAAATATTGATACTTTGTATCGATGTTTACATATCCGATATTTTTTAGTATCGATACCGGTGGCCTGTATCGATACTACTATCAGCTGTTTACTAATTTATCTTTCAATCGCGACATATATGTTGAATTTCGTTTTCGTGAATGGAAATGTCAGTCGTCAGTCCTTAAAGTTCTTAAGTCTGTCACCTTGGTATCACTAAAAAAGGGTTATTCAAACGCAATTTCATACAAACAGCGCGTATAACATGTATAAACGTTGTACGAATTTTCATGTCTTCTTTTCTCGTGCATAGTGCCCAGAGCCAGCAACAGCAAAATGTTCGGGAAATACTACGAAGCTGAAGAAACATCTAGAACAAAATCATAGCGATCTCCTTAAAACTGCGGACACTGAGCATATAGCGAAAAAACAAAAAATCGTGATAAATATTTAAGTGACCAGCACTTTTGAATAAACATTTTTTTCTTCGTACAAACAGATAAACTTTGACGACATTTTTAACACTCAAAAATCACACCAAGGTATACGTCAAATTGCAGCTGTTACGTATAATGCTGGCATGTACCAAAGAATTTCTAAAAATAATCTTTTTCAAAAAATTGTTGTTCAAAAAATTTTACCAATGTGTCACTGTTGTATGTAAGAACTTTTCGTCTCAAAATGTATGTCTCCATAGTATCGCAAATACTATTTTTATTTGAATTCCAATCACATATGCTTTTTAACCATATTCGAAGGATTGTTTTTACTTTTTAAACAATATATTAAATTTCTCGATATACGTTTATTAGCTATAAATTTTCAAAAGCAAGAAAACATGTGAGCATGTCATTCTCAAATAAGTGATTTTCATCCAATAATTAGTATTTTTTAATTAAAATGATGCTTATTCGCCCACTCATAATGGGACGCGAATAATGATTAAAAATAAATATCAGCACAGCAAAATATAAAATGATAAGAAGGGCATGACTTAAGAAACATTATTTTGAAATTTTATATCGTGAGAGAAAATTTTTCAAAAATGCTTCAAGGCTATTACGGCAATTGAAAAAAATGCGAGAATTCCCATGGGCATCGAAGGAATATACGTATGTATATAAAGTGTTGTTAATTATATAATGCGACATTTGCCATCATGATTGTGAAAATTCTTTGACAGAACCAACTTATTTATCATTATAACAATTCTAATTAAAGCACATTTTGGCTAATAAACGAAAAAGAGGGCATAGTTTACTTTTTTCACTCACAGTTCTTAATAAAGGTAAGCTACGGAATTCACAAATTTCTGAAATCATGAGCACGTATAAAATTCTCTCCGTGTCCAACATATGTCATTGTGCAATATTGTTCGAAATTTTGCATTCAAGTTTCTTGAGTTGTAAAAAGTTAATAGGCGAGTGTGTAAAGCAATGAAAAATGGGGAGTGGAAATGAACTTATAAAAGGCATCGAATTTTTCCAAACGTGACGGTTAAGAAATTTCTGTCATTCGGTTAACACGTCAAATTTCGTGAATCTTTTTTGATCCTACTTTTAAAAATAAAAAACTTTTTCGTCATTTCCTTTTTTCTGACTGCGTTTATCGCTTCGATAAATTCAACGGATCCACCTGAAGGTATGTATAAAATCAACATGGAAGATTATCTGCTCATTTTATAATTTTTTTTTCCACATTTTTGAAGTAATTCCGGAAAATTTCGGAGCTGTTCTGGAATTCGTTTTCATTAAAAAAAAAAACATTAGAGATGTCTTGAAATACTTGAAAATTTATCAGTGGAATCCTTCAAATTTTTAATACTGTAACAATACCTAATGATTTAATGATAATGAAAATACTAATAATTTATTTTACATTCTAACATAACCTAAAAAAACACTAACATAACCCTTATAATTTTGAATTTAAAATGTTATGTCTGTACGACAGTCATAAAAACTTCAAATTTCGTCACAAGCCTTGTCTAATATTTTTGTAAAAGGCAACATGAATATTCCAAAAAACTTTAAAAGATTACAAGAATAATATGAAATTCCTCAAAGATTCGATGAATTTTTACTGACACTTTAAATTTTCGTGTGTTTTCAAAGAAGATCTAGAAATTCTCAATTATATAGCTTTATTTTCAGAGACTATAAATATCACGGAAAATTCACGAGTTTTCAAGCGAAACAGAATTATTGGACATCTTTGAAATGCGCAACTTCAAAATTCTTCTTATTACGCTTCATGATTACTCGTAGCTAACTATGGAGTAGAGTAAAAATCGAATGTGTTTTGTGTTTCTATTTTCACAAGGCAAATATTTGCCGTCCGAGGAAGCCGATAATCGAGAGAAAAGATATTATAGAAAATATTTACGATTATTCTGCATAATTACTTCCTATACTGTATGCCCTTGCAAGCTCATCGGATAATATGTGTCCTGCAGTTTGCCAAATCAGAGAATTTGCCAGAAGGTTTTGTAATCTTAATTCTCTTTACTACTGCCATGAATAAAGCTCATAAAACATGTAATATATCCCCGAAACTTATTGTTAATTATTTCATTAGCTCGATGTGACTCCTTAAAATTTTGAAAAATGAATAAAATCTTTCAAAAACTACTTTGCTAAGGTAATATGATTATAAAAATTATTCGTCTCTTTGCTATTGTCGTAAATGATGCTCAAGAAACATTTAACGTGTGCTGAAAACTTGTTGTGTATCAAAGACTGGGTTGGATTGTAATCATTATGAGTTGTGAAAATACATGAGTGTTATATTTCGGCAACGGTTTCGTTTTTTTTTTTCGGATATACCTTACATTTTTTCTACTTTCCCGTCTTCCAAGATCTACGTACTATTGGGGAAGTTATGACGTCAAAAATACAAAGTCAACATGTCCGAAAATATTCAGATGTAAGGTATTTCGATTTACCTCAAGTAAGAGATTTGGTGTCTTGGATGCTCAATTTCAACTAGCGAAATTTCTCAGATGTTATAACGCTAAAATATTCATCCATGCATTGAAAGAAATAAATATTGACCATTAGGACATATTATCTTGCCCCTCCATGTAAAATTTCGAAGCAACCCTCCTGAATGATATTATAAGTACACCTTTTTTGTTATTTCCATTGCAACTTTTGTTGATTTTCAGTTCATGAATTCCATGTTCTCCTTCACTCATGCTTACATAAATTACGTCCCACAAGGTTTTCCAGTATATCGTGAATTTCCACAAATTAGAGAAGCGTTGTGTGTATATCATATCCTCGAAAATTCGGCTCTCATCCTGGGAAAATAGGCTGAAAGCACTTCACACGTGAAATAATGTTCACTGTGTATGAGAAACGAGGATGTTGCTTTTGTAATGACGCGAAATTCGAGCTATCGCAGCCTAAAAAAGTACCCAACCACGTGTTACCATTTATTGTAATCAAAGTCAACGTAACTGGGATAACCCATTGATCGTCACCGACACAACTACTCGACTGGCTTTGATTACTAATGCTATTATTCCGCGGAAATAGTTTCAAAAGCGTCACAGCTCGACAGATAGTGGCGTTGGAACTGGAAAACCGAAGGAAACGCAAGCTTTCACTTCCATTTCTATACTTGGTAGTAATTTCAAATAATTATGAATGATTAACAGTTGTTTTCTAATTGCTTACAAAAAGTTGTTTTATATTTTGGTTGTCTACAAGATTTTTCTTTATTTAATAACTTATTCGAGCTGTTGTGTTCATCATTGAGATTTCAATTAAATCTTGGAAAAATGCATACAAAGTAACGTTATTTTTTTTCTTCTTGAATAAATTTATATTATTCATACTGTACCCTAAATAATGTAGTTATAAAAATGTGTATAATCATTCTTTCAGTTTGGCTTGACATGCATTTCCCCCTCTTCAATACGGGAAAAATTTTTATATTAACTCTGCTGCTAGGCGCGTAGGCAGAGGGGGGTTTTTGAGGTTTAAACCCCTTCCGAAATTCAGATGAAATCAACATATATTTCATGGTAAAATGAAAAAATTTGCACCGGAAAAAAAAACAAATATGAATTACCAGCAATGTATGGAAACGTTTGCTGTATATATTTTAACATAAAGTAAAAAATATCAAAACGTACGATTATGTAGAAAATAAGAATCAGACAAATTATTGCAACCTAGTGAATGATCCAGAAAAATAAAAATTCACGAAAATGCTAAAAATATAAAAAACTTCGATTCTTAGACCATCATGTTCTAAGAACCTATACACAGTCCGTGTAAAAGTATGAAACATTTTTCGATTGATGCAAACTCTACAAGAATATTGCAATTAATTGAGTTTTATGAAAAAACCATTTTATGAAAAATCTTAGTGAATACGTCTACGATCTACACATTTTGTGGTTCTGGAGCACAAATTCTACATATATTATGAATCTATCAAAATTCTAAAAAATAGAACAAAATCTTTTTTTATATTTCAAAAATATGAAAAAAGAAAAACAATATAAAAAATTAAACATGTGTATGAATGTGACATCATCATTTATTCTTGAAATTACTGATAATAAATCGAAATTCGTTTTTTATAGCATCGAGCTTTTTGCATCTCTGTAGCAATCTACAAATATAAGTAATCTATGAAAATACTTAGAAATCATCTAGAGTTTCGTATACTACACTGGAAAAACGTGATAAATGAGTATACTAGTTTGCTAGCTTAGTAGTTTACTAGCTCAAAAATTTATTCGTTTACAAGTTTACTAGCTTACTTGTTTACTGACTCAATAGTTAAGTAGTCAACCAGCTCAGTAGTTTACTAGCTTACAAGTTTACAAGTTTCATAGTTCACTTTCCTACCAATTTACTAGTTTACTAATTTACTTGTTCACGAGTTTACTAGTTAACTTGTCCACTAGCTTACCAGTTTACGAGCGTACTAGTTTCTATTCAACGAGCTTTATATTTTATCAGCTTACTAGTTAACCATTACAAATTGTGCACGGGTACTAGTTTACTAAATAATTTATGTGCTTGTTAACGAGTTTGGTAGCTTATTATTTTACTTTGTTTCACTTGTTGAGTATTATAAAATTTTACAATTTCTGTAGTTAACTAGTTGACTAGCTCACTTGTTAAGACGTTTAGTAGTTGACTAGCTTATAACTTTGCTGGTTTACTCTTTTTCTGTTCTACTAGTTCGCTGATTCACAAGTTTACTAGATTAGTAGTTTACTTGCATACCTGTTTACTAGTTTTGTAACTTACTAATTCACTAGAAATCTTCTAATACATAAAAATTATGTGGAAATAATGTTTTAAGACATTTATCAAACTTCCTGTCCTGGAGCATATTTAATAATATAATATTAAAATTACATATAATTTTAGAAATAATTATAGAAATTCATATAAAAACAAGGAAAATACATCCAATTCAATTTACACAATTTATGCAACTAAACATACTTTTTATTGTGAAAAATAAAAAAAATTCGGAATGAATTTATTTAATACCTTTACAAAAGCAACTGTCATTTGTAAAATCAATTTAAATACTCAAAATTGTCGAAAGTTTTCACAGTATAGCACCTATTTTGAAAAATCTATTGAGCGATCTACATAAATGTTAGAAATTTATAAAAATATTACAAAATCTGATGAAAAATATACATCACAAAAATAATATAAATTAATGTTGTACTTTTTATCTGCGTGGTTAAAATTTGCTCAAAAATCAATTCAAATATATAATTTTTTGGAAGTTTGAATTCTAGAGAATCAAATTCTAGAAAGCTTTATAGAAACTAAAGTGGTGTAAATACAAAAACTATAGGTCAATAAATTGGAACCTTAGTTACTGATTGGAAATCACAGAAATCGAATTCTATTATTCAGGAACATGAAAAATGTGCAACCCTGGATTCCAAAAATTGTGTAACTTTCAAATTTCAATATGTAAAATATTTTTAAACCGCTCCCTTGTAACCATACTGTCGAATATTAAAAATTATGAAATCTCGAAGGCAAGATAATTTCCAGACAAATCCCTCCCTAAAATTTTTTGCCTTCACCCTTGTCTGCTGCTGATGTATAATCTAATTTCATGATCATACAAGTTACATAGCACTGAATTTGGGCAATAAATAAACGAATGGCGCGCATTGTGCGCCTGATAAATTAACAATTAAACCAACTATGAGGACAATAAGTCCGGTTCAGAATTCAATAGGGCATTGTGCTGCAGCTCGTGCCATTAGATATCGGAGCGCTAACAGTTATTGGAATTGCACTTGCAAAAAATGGAAGAGAAGCTTTTAACAAAAATAGAGATTCCAAAAAAAGCAAAAAACAAAAGGTGACTTTACATGTATTCATGACAAAATCAATTTTATTTGCGGAACGAAAAAAATGATATTTGAAAAAGGGAAATATTTCTCGTGAAAACTTTCACAGAAGGTTGTTATAAATTTATTCCCGTAAAAATAGGTTACATCATTCGATGTAATGAAAAGAATGCTGGTAAAATTGAAAATCTCTCAAAATCAATAATCGCATAACCTACATTTACGTATCAAACAGGAATTCAATATTCAAATTCCTTGAAAATCTAAAAAGACGAACAGGAATGCAACGATATTGAGTTTTACTTGCGAAAGTTAACAAGGTTTTCGAATACACAAAAAGTCGATCGAGAAAACGCGTTTAATCTGGAACTTCACTGCAATTTTCATTTCAAATCCTTCTCAATTTAAAACAGTTACATATCTGTTTTCAATAAGTATTTTAATATTTTGAAAAAAATTTCATCGTCGGGCTATAAAAACTGATTAGAAGAAAAGTCACATCTGCCTTTTTCCCTACCTATGCAAAGATATGCGCTAATGAAACATTTCTGACATTTGATGGAGAGAATATTAAAACTTTGCCATTCCAAACATTTCGCAGCTTCCATGTTTTCGCGAGAAAAAATTTGGGAAAACAATGCTGTGCTAACTAGAGTGTGTTTTCCAAGTTCAGCGACGGCAGAACGTGATGATTTTGTGCAATCAATCGAAACGTAGAATTAGAATAATTTTGCTTGCCGAACCCAAACACGCCAAAGCAAACACAGGATCCTCAAAATTATTGGCTGAGTAATCAGTTTTGTTCGTGTTTTGAAATTCAAGTAATGGCGAAGACAGAAGTTTAAGTCTTTCCGAAATTTGGATAACATCGATGATTATTTGAAAAAAGTAAGCAGAAATAGTAAAAAGCACTTTGAGGGAAAGTAGACTACTTAGAAATAAAAATAGTAGTAACTCCATTTATCAAGCTTCATAGAAGGATGAATTTTTACTCCTTCAGATTTCTTTCTCATTGGGCCATCCTCAGATCGTAACGTCATTTAGTGATTTATCAGCGTTTATCGAGGATAACATAATTTTGACCATAGTTCCAGATAGTTGGCCATTATTCAAAACTTGCCAAAGTTCTATCGTGCTAGCTTGTATCTCTTGGCAAGATCTTCCTACGAACGGTCTCAAGTGCTGATAATATGTTAATACACGCGAACTCAGAATTTGCTCAAGGATCCGGGTCGTTATCAACATCAGTGACTACGTAAATCCAACAAAGGGAATTCGACAGAATAATTAAATCACAAATGGATTCATACATCTCATCGCATTACGTTGCTTTTCGCGAGTCTGCGTAATAGTCTTGAATTACATGGAAGTTACTTTGTCTTGGATTCGACATCAAAGATAAGGGAAATGAAGGAAAAGCGTGATAGCTGGTAATTAGTATGGAAAATCTAAACATGCAAAGTTTTGTATTTTACTTACTAAGTTTGACATTATTTTACCACTCTGACTTGTCATTTTCATATTTAGGTATCTTAAATCAATAATTAGTGTACAACTATAATTGAATTTATTTGCAGAGAAAAGTTATTCGTGAACACCATATTTTTTAGAAGAAAAAAAGGATGTGCATACAATGCAGCGTCGAATGTATTGTCATATCCTGAGTTATGCTTATAATAGGTATGTTTTTATCAAATTGTACAGGAAAATAAAATGGGATTCAATGCAATATTATACAATGAAATGCAATAGAATACAATGGAATACAAAGTATCTCTTTTTTATCAAATTCAATGAAGCAAAATGCAGTGTAATGTAATGCCTCGAGGTCGTCTTACTATGACTTCGAGAATAAGTTCTTCGATTACAATGTCCTTTTATCATGATTTATTCTCAAACATTCAGTTGACAAAAATTTTCTTTCTTGCAGGGATGTCGATATTTGGTGACACAAATGAATTTCATTCGATTTTTTTGGAAAATGTATAAATTTGTATCAGTTCCAACATTTTGATATTTTAAATAACTTTTTGTATGTTTTTCGAATATTTTATTTATTTTGAAAAAGTTTCTCGACGAGTATTAATTTGTTTTTATGCTTAAAGGGTTTGTTAGGATTATGGAAGCTTTGGCAATATTTAAAGTATCCTATAGTTTTTGTGATTTGTCTCTATATGAAAATAATAATAATACTAGCTAATATTATTAGAATTGTTATTAATGGCACTGATTCAAAGTAAAACACTGGTTGAATATTTTTTTAAATTTCTTGGTAACGTAATTGTAACTTTTTGCATAGCATTTTAATTCTTTGTGTTCACAAATTACTTTTTGTACCTGTCTTTCGGAAGTTTTTGTAGTTCTTGCAATTTTTTCTAGACACTATTTTATAGCAATAAATATGTATCTTTCTGCAAAAATCACACGTATGTTAATTTATTCCACGTTTATGCATTCCACATACGAAAGTTTTTTCGTGATTTCCTGACGTAGTTATTGCAGAATTTATAATTAATTTCTACGTTCAAAAACATTCGTTTCACGAAATTCATTACTCGTTATATGAAGTCAGATGTCCTAGGTGAGAATGAGGAATCGTTTTTCAAGAACGTCGTTTGATAATGAGCAAAAATTTTGATTCCAGGAAAGCTGGGTCATTTATGAAATCTGCAGGGTTTTCAAGTACACCAGCTACGTGAAGGATTGATGATACTGCTCATCACTGAAGCTCCTCGTTCGTTGGATAAACTAATTACAAAATGTAACCACCAGTCACTCTTTTAAAACGAATTTTTTAGCACACGAAGATTTAAGATTCCTTAGAATATTCTGATCTCTTAAAAATCACTTAATGCTTGCAAAATTCATAACCATGGGTTACCAAATAATTACATTTATCACTAATCTCATAACTTACGTTGTAAAAATAAGCCAATTACATTCTCATGTCAAAACTGCATTCATTTCATCTTGAAATAAAGATCCGGTATGCCAACACTTTAAAAAGGAAAAGGCATATTTTTTTGAGAGCAACGCAATTTTTATAAAGCATACGACGAGATGATCTAAATTGTTTTCGCGCTCATATCAAGAAATCGATTCCCTGGGTCGAAGTGGTTCGAAGTACCAAGCAATGACGTCGCTTATTTCGAGCAGCAGGATGAGAATAATAATAAAGTCACAGGAAAAAATCGATAGAGCTTCCCTCGATAATTACGTATTAGTCTGGGAAAGCAAGAAAAATTATATTCAGGATCTGGCCATTCTGTACACGAATATGATTGAGATTTATGAACATCAGCGTGATTTCTGACGCCTGAGATTAACGGGATTTACGATTCTTTTCATTTGACTTCTATGAAAATAAACGTCCGCCAATACTAAATGTTTTCATTAATCACTCGGGAAATTACGAGCGGGAAAATTGCAAAGAAAGTTTTTTTCATAGAAATCATGAGCATTGATGTTTTTACTCAAAAAGCTGAAAAAAATAACAATTCTCTCGTAATTTTACAATATAGAAATGTAATGAACTTTGTAATTTGAACTTTTTCAGCCTAGGAATTTAATTTTCGGATTAGGTTTAACTATTGTCACAACGGTCAGAAATGTCAAATATTCTAGTTATAATTTCGAAGATGTCAAAATAGAAATAATCAGGGGCGTAGGCAGAATGAATTTTCGGGAGGCGTTTTTCTGAAAAATATTTTTCCTTTTTCATAATTTTTAATCTTTAACAATACGTACAATAGAGCGATTCTGAAATATTTTACATTTCGGAATTTAAAAGTTATACAACTTTTGGAATCCAGAGTTGTACATTTTTCATGTTCAGTAATAATGGAATTCAATTTTTGTTCTTTTCAATTCATGAATGATGTTTCAATTTTTTTTACTAATACTTTTTCGATTTATACTACTTTAGGAATTATATAATATTAAGTAATATGGGTTTCTATAGAGCTTTCTGAAATTCAATGCTCCAGGAATAAAACTTCTATGAAATATATATATTTGAATTTATTTTTTAGCAAATTTGAACCACAACGATGAAAGGTATATCATAAATTTATATTATTTTCGTATGGTATATTATTCACAAAATTTCGTAGTATATTCTAGTATTTTTATATATTTCTAATATTTCTATTATGGGTAGCTCAAAAGATTTTCAGAAATTGATGCTATAGTATTGTAATTTTCAACAATTTTGAGAATTAAAGTTAATTTTTCAGACGACAGTTTCTCCTGTAAAGGTTTTTAATACTTTCATTCTATATTTTTTTAAAATTTCTACAATTTAAAGTATGTTTAATTTTATGAATCGCATAAATTGAATTGGGTATGTTTTTATTGTTTCCCATATGAATTTCTAGAATGAATTCTGAGATTATAGGTATTTGGTTTTGTATTATGATGATAGATATGCTCCAGGACAGAAAGTTTTATAAATTCATAAGAAAATTATTTCTACATAATTTTCATGTATTTAAAGATTTCTAGTAAACTAGTAAGCTAGTAAACAAGGAAGCAAGTAAACTACTGAACATATAAACAAATAACCTTGTAAACTACTGAAATTGTAAAATAGTAAAATACTAAACAAGCGAAAAAGTCAATAAGTAAACTAGTTAACTCGTTTACGAGTAAATTAGTTGATTAGTAAAATAGTAAACTTGTCAAATTTGTTATAGAAAACTAGTAAGTTGATAAACTAGTTAGCCAGTTGAATAAAAACTAGTTAGCTAGTAAACTAGTAGTCTAGTAAGCTAGTAAGCTAGTGAACTAGAAAACTCGTTGACAAGTAAATTAGTGCACTAGTAAACTTGTAAATTGGTAAGCTCGTAAATTAGTAAGCTAGTAAACTATTAAATTACTAAATTAGTGAGCTAGTAAACTAATAAACAAATTAATTATTAAGCTAGGAAACAAGTAAGCTAGTTAACTAGTTAACTTATTTCTTACATTTTTTTAGTATTATACATATAATTTACTAAACCCTGAAAGATTTCCAACTATTTTTATAGATTACTTATATTTTTGTAAATTGCTACAGAGATTTAAAAACGCAAATGTTTTAAAATACGAATTTCTCTCTAATACTCTCAGTAATGTCAAAAATTAATGATGAATACACATACGTATAGATTTTTCATGTTTTATATCATTATTCTTTTTTCGTAATTTATGAATAATCAAAAGATTTTGTTACGTTTTCCAGAATTTTAGTATATTTAAAATTCGCTGCTCTAGAATCCCAAAATTTATACATCGTAGAGGCATTCATCAACTTTTTTCAGAAAACAGTTTTGTCATAGAATTCAATTATTTTTATTATTCTTTCTGAGTTTGTATAAATCGAAAGATTTTCGATACTTTTATATGGATTTTACATACATTTCTAGAATTTGATGTTATCAGATTTAAAGTTTTGTAAATTTTTAGCATTTTCGTAAATTTTTTTTTTCTTGATTATTCACTGGGTTGCAACAATTTTTTTGATAAATATTTTCTACGTAATCCTACGTTTTGATAATTTTTACTTTTTTCCGAAATATATACCGCCAACGTTTTCATGCATTTTTTTGTAAATTTTTTTTTATTGTTTATTGATGTAACTTTTTTCATTTTTACATGAAATATTGATTGATTTTATTAGCATTTTGGAAGGGGTTTGAACCCCTAAAATCCATCAATGCCTACGCGCTTGAAAATAATCAATAATTTGGAATATGTGAAAAAAAGTTATCAGCAAATATTTGTACGGTTTTTCATTATCCCTACTATCAGTCATGATAATTTTTGAAAGCTCTTGAAATCTTTTTGATACCTTCCAAACTATCCTGATGTTGCAAGTGGAAATGTGAAAAACGAGTAAAAAAACTCTCACAAAACAAACAAGCTCGATATTCAAATCTACCTCGATCCATTCAAACTATTCCAAACCAATCAGAGTACTCTAAAACATTCTTTTTCATCATTAAAACGCAGAAACTGAAGAGGCTTTCACGTACGATCCATAAAACTTGGGAAAAGGCTCTCTGAAACTTTTCAGGATCGAGATTTTCCCAAAAAAGTGTGGCTCACTATATTCTCTATGTCAACAAAAAAGGAATGAAATTCATATACTCCGAAAATTTCCTATGTTTCACCTTTTTTCTACAGGAATACTTTTTCTAGGTAATGTTTTAAATTCTATGAAAATTTTGGAATAATATATTAAATACTCAATTACAATGAATTTTGTCAATAAAATTTTGTCGTGAAATGCTCGTGATGTTTAATATCCTCTATTAACTTTCTACTGTAAAATAGATTTTATGTTTTTTCAAAACGCTACAATAGCTTCAATTTATACATAGACTTATGTTGGATACACAATTTCTCTCATTTTTTACGATTCTCGTGTCTCAAATAAATGAAAAATATAAAAAAATTTTGTGGCTAGTAAAAAAACAGCAAACGCTGGCCGATACGTGGAGTTGCTTTTGCTAGGCACTTTCTGAGCACGAAATATGAATGAAGCATCTCGCGGACGCGGCGTCGTTTATCGACTTTTTGACCCCGCTATGAATTTCTTCTCGTATAGTGCGCGCGACAAATTTACAACGCTGCCCGTTGGCGCGTTACCCGTTTTTCCATATTTTTTCAAAATAAATGGACGAACCTGGAAAATACTGAGCTGATTTTATAAGCTTCTTTTCCAAGAGTGGATTTTCCGGAATAAATTTAGGGATTTTCATAGGGAATAAGATGGTGTAACAGATTCGATACGGAATTTTTACGGGCTCTCTTCGACTTATTTTTTTTAGTAATTGCTTGAATTTATATTTAGTGAAAAGAAATTGTTACACTGTAATTTTTTTTGTAGAATCATCTCATAAAGAATATAATATTTTCGTAGTAACTTTTGGAACAGGTATGATATTTAAAAGAAAATTCTTCCAAAAGAGTTTTCCAAAAGAACATGTTCCCTAAATTTGTATAATTTGAAAAATTGTAATAAAAAAATTTTCTTTATTCTTGAATCTTACAAAGTTCGAATCTGAAGCATTTTAAATTCAAAATTTTAAAGTTTCACGTGTCAATTTTCAAAACTTTGTAGATGTAATGTTTCAACTCACGAAAAGTGCTACATTATTATGAAATTTCCTTGTTTTCCATGCGTTTTAACAATAATTATCAATTTTATATTGTAATTGAATTTACATAAGTATTCAATTCTCGAGATTGCATGGTGATTTTTGCCAGAAATAATATTCTTTCCATCAATTTCATGCAACTTTTTTCTTTTCAAAATTCAACTTAGAAAATTGATGTTCGTTTATTCCTGTTAAAAAGTTAGAAATTTCACAATTTCAGATTTCTTGGTATAATACTACAATCTTTTTCGTAGTTTGATTTTCACTGTTTTAATCTAAATTTTTATTCAAAAATAACTTCTTTCACGATTTTGTAATTTTCAAAATCATACGTCAAAATAACTAATAAATTTCGAATATGACATTTTGATATTTTCGTATTAATCATATTCGTTTTTTGTTTTCTTTCCTATTAAAAAGTTATAAATTTCACTATTTCATATTTCTTGGTTAGTACAACAATTTTCTTCATAGTTAGATATTTACTTTTTTTATCTAAATGTTTATTGAAAAATAAGTTCTTTCGCAATATTTTCATCTTAAACATTATACGGCATAACAGAATGAATTTTAAGTATGACATTTTGGAACTTCCAAATTCATCATATTCGTTTTGTTGCTTTTTGTATTTTCGAATGTTCACAAAAAAATGTTGATTCGTGGAAAATTGCCGTTAAAAGTTATTCGTTTTCAGAACTCATCTTAAATGATTAAAATTGTAAGGTCAAAAATATTTTATTTTCCGAATCAAAAAAAACATTTTCTTTTTTTTTTTTTGGTGCAAAAATCTTCTTCATTCTAATTCTAACAAACTATTTACTGAAAAACCAACTTTCCCAAATTTACAATGTTACATATTCAATGTTTTAATATTTCTTTTTAAAAAAAATAGTTTGTTATAATCTTATGCATATACCTATAAATTGAAGGTGTATTCATGCTTTTTATTATGAATATATGAAATATCATTTCACATAATAACTTTTAAACTACTCAAATGTTTCAAATTTTGAAAACTAGATAATAAATATGAGTATAATTTACTATCAAAAATATAAAAATAAAAGTATCATGTGTCTGGTATGAATTATGATTTTATTTAATTAAAAATTTTTAAATTATAAACACCTTCGATTTTTACTATCTTATTATTCTTGATTTAAATGATAATTTCAATGTATGAAAAATTGAGTGTATTTTATGTAGACGTGCTATTCATTCAATTGAGCGTTGTTTAAAAATACTAATTCGGATTCAATAAGTACTTTTTCTCAAAACTCAGAATATCACAGCAGATTATGGAGGAGTTATATCGTATTCAAATTTAGTAGTTGAAGTAAATAAATCTATCTCATTTTACGAATAATGTTTTCTACATTTCACAATGCCACATTTTACATAGTTTTACTATAGAAACGGCAATGGTACACAGTTAAAAGTTTTTCGTTCATTTAAATTTTTTTTAAATGACAGAAATCTCGATTTTTAAAATGAAAGTTATACATCTAGATATCAGTTTTAGGTTTTAACTTTGCTGTTATATTTACATAAATAAACAACTCATTTAATTTTAGGAGTTGTTCCACTCCCAAATCCATGCCTTAATTTTTAATTTTCTTTTTCATTATTCAAATAAATCTTTTTATGAAAACTTGAATTCTTCGTAGACTTGAAATTCAGGATCTCTGTAGATTTTGGTATATCAACTTGCATCAATTATTTTTCCAATAATCAATCTTTACTTCGGTCACATCTAATCAACTCGAGAACTATGCTAATCTATTTGTATCTGGGTTTCAATTTTGCATTCAATTTATTTTCATCTCAACCTAAAATAACACTTCCATTCATCCAAATAATCAATATCCCCCCTTTTGATGTCTTCCCAAATTGAAAATAAACTAAAATTTCCTCTTCTATCTTATTCCTCGATCGAACACTATTCTCGAAATGACTCATCAAAGCTCCGATTGCCAGTCCAATAAAACCCAAACTACCCCAATTCAACTCGTTGTCACTTGGTGCAAAATTCATATTGTGATTCATCAATCTCTCCTTTGCCTTCCCCCTTTTTTTCTCGTGGTCTTGCATGTCTCACCCCCTTGTTTCGGGGTAAAAAAACGCGAGATGCAGCACGGGAGCCTGCGCGTTCTGGGACCACGTCTTTTCAACGTCGACGGCGCAACCCCGAGTCGTCAGTGTGGCAGTGGCAGTGCACGACGGATAATGCCTCGCCCCTATAAATCACGATCCCAGGTACGAAGACGAGTCTCCAATTTTTTTCCCACTCAAACTCGTCACGTGTTCTCCAAACTTTCATCCTAGAAACTTGAATTAAAACTTTGACAGTTACATCAAATTCAAAACTTGATGCAAGTCTTCTCC
Source organism: Platygaster robiniae (assembly GCA_028476575.1). NCBI lineage: Eukaryota > Metazoa > Arthropoda > Insecta > Hymenoptera > Platygastridae > Platygaster > Platygaster robiniae. Next base: position 4,753,510 of record CM052022.1, read on the forward strand.
AAGCCCAGTTTTTGTGAGGTGTGATTCTCATGTGGGGTGAAAAACGGGACTTTTTATCGTGCTGAAAGATCAGTTACGCAAAACTTTTCGAGACCCGAGAAAATTGTCGATCGGATCCATCGATCTTGGAAGCCGGAAGAACTGTTTTCGCGAGGGGTGATTCTTGTGTAAGGTAAAGTACGAAAGATGGGTTTTTTTCGATGTAATGTGGGAATCGTTTTATGGTTATTTATGCGTCGATGCGATGGGGTTTTTGGTGAAAAGGTGTTGAGGGTTTTTTTCTGTTCGGAATCGGAGATAAGAGATTTCGTGGGGTGCGATTTTCATGTGGGGTGAACGCGCTCGGAGTATTAATTAGCACGTGGAGTTCGCTTTTCCTTTCAATGAGGGTTTTCTTTTGAAACTGGAATTCTCGGTTTGGAGATTGCTGATGGGTATTGTTCTTGTTTAAGCTCGTGTAGGGATAAGGGAAGTGTGATCAGACGTTTATGAAGTAGGAAAGTTTTTTTTGAAGTTTCGAAAGTGGTGGCGTGTGTGATGGTTCTTGAAAAGAATTTACTGGTTCATTTGTTTGTTGATATATCATTTTATTTTTTTCTTTTACTTCGAGATTCGTTGATATAAGATCTTTTTTTTCGCGAGAATGAGATACTCAGGTCATGAATGAACTATTTATAATTTAATTACAAGATATTATTGCTGATTTCATCTTATTTATGAATATGATTTTAGTGTCATGTAGATTGACATTATATTTTAGATGATCTATGGAAAAGAACACTTTACATGCAAATTGATTGTAATAAGTAAATGATTTTAAGAAATAATTATAATCTATATCAATAGATATTTACTTATTAATTGTTAGTTTATTTACTTTCTTTTTGTTACAGACTTTCGAAGTATTTTAAAAATGAATATAATAGATTATTTTTATACCTTAATTTCAAATTTCGTATGTAATAGTACAACAACTGTTAAGAATATCTCTTAATCAATGAAAAACTTTAGAAAGATTTGGAAAATTAAGAAAATTGAATCCCAATTCAAAAGTAAGAATATATTACTTTTTTATTTGAATAATTATAACCAATATTTCAACGTAGGATTGTATAACTTTAAAATATGTTTGCTCTTGTAAAGAAAAATCTCAAAGAAGTCAAATATTCCGATAAAAAATGTGTATAGAATTACGTACAGAGTAACTAGATTTATAAAGCCTCATAATGAATTATTTTTGTTTTTGTTTTTTAATTTAGCAGATTGTTTTCTTTGAAACTATAATTTTCAGTTAAAAGGTTGTGAATGAGTTACTGTTCTTGTTTCGTTCTGGTGTAGAAGTGAGGAAAGTGTAATAAACAATTCACGTAGAAAAGTTTTTTTTCAAAGTTTCAAAGACAGTTGATTGTGTAATGGTTCTTGATGAGAATTCACTGGTTTATTTGTTTGTTGAAACATCATTTTGATTTTTTTTTTACTTTGAGATTCGTTGATCTGAGATCTTTTTTTGTGAAAATGAGATACTCAGGTAATCAATGAATTTTCAATAATTCAATTACAAGAAATCATGAGTGATTGCATCTAATTTATGAATAAGATTCACATATCATATGGATTGAAATATTTCAGATTATCTATTAAAAATAACACTTTACATACAAATTAATTCTCATGTGTAGATGATTTTAAGGTAATGATTGAAATCCATATTAGTAGATGTCGATACTTAGTAATGTGTAGTTTATTTACATTTTTTTTTATAGACATTGAGCGTGTTTCAAAATTGTAAATAATAGATTATATTCATATCGTAATTTAAAATTTTATATCACTTTTTATATGTGCTCTTATGAAAATTTTTAAGAATATCTATTTGAAAAATTAGGAAAATTGAATCTCAATTCAATGCTATGAATCTATCACTTTTTAATTTGAATAATTGTAACGAATTTTTCAATATAGGAATGTCAAACTTCAAAATATGTTTGTTTTTGTCAAGAAGAAACTCAAAAGAGCCAAATATTTTGAAAAAAAAAAAAAAAAATTCCTTGAATAACAGACAGACTAACTAAATTTGTAAAGCTTTTTATTGAACAAGTTTTTTTTTTTTTCATTTAACAATTTTTCTCTTTACTAGAATGTTAATTGAAAAAATTGATGTCTGGTTTTGATAAATTTTTCTTTATCCTCTTACGATTTTTCAAATACTGCGATTGCAATACTTTACTCAAATGAATATTTTAGAAAAGACATTTTCTTCGTAATGATCCTAAATCCGGATAGTTATATATCATGATGTTAATTATTTTCGTTGTTCTTTATTAACAAATATTGAAAAAAATATTTTCGATGTGTCAATAGAAGATTATTATATCTTGTCCAGATCTTAATTCTTATAATTATTAGAAATAAATTGTTGATAGAACAGAAATCGAACAAACTTTTTTGTGTGTAATTTTTCGTTGTTACATGTTTATACAGACTGTGTAAATATATTATCCTAATATTTAATAATTTGTAAAAAAAATCTTTTAGATAGTTGAGAGAATCAAGAAAATTGGAAAGCTGATCCAACGTTGCACTTTTATCATTTTTGTAATCAACTAATGAAATAGAGTACGAAGCTACATACACAGAGATGTGAAATTCATAAAAACGTCCGTTTCTGTAGGTAAAAAACTCACAAAGTCAATTATTTTTATGAACTGGTAACTATGACACAGAACATCGAGTAACTAGAGTTTATTAGTTTTTTCTTGATTGCAATTTTTTTATTTTATTACATTTTTCCTCTTGGAACTGAAATTTTCAGTTTGGCTTTTTCAAATGTGTTGTTGTTCTTTTTCATTCGTGACGTAGCTTTTCATAAGAAGTAATAAGCCATTCGTGAAGTTGAAAAGTTCTAACATTTTGAAGTCACTAGTAACTTCAAAGGTAACTTTTTAAATTTTGTTATCAAATAACCTTTTTGGAGAATATTTCTTTGAGTCGAGATTTATGCTTCTGATACATTTTCCTGAAAATAATGGAACATTAATTATTCTTCTAAATGTAGACTATGATAAACAATAAATATAATTTTTCATGCAATTTTTACTCGAATACTTAAAAAATTTTTTAAACTATATTTCTCTAAATCATAAATTTGAATGCTGATCTTACGTTGCACTCTTGTTCCTTTCGCAAAAAGCTAATTCAATTTTCTCGAAATTCCTGTACTTCAAAATGCCAAATTCCAGCATATGTTTTTTTTTATTGTTGGCAAACTCTGTAAAGTCTACTATTTTGATGAATGAATTTCTATGGAATAACACACCGTGTTTTAACATTTAATAAGCTCGCTCATTTCGCTGCTGAAAGCTACCAAGTTAGAATTGTACTTTATTCGTGCACTCGCTGCATTGTTTTCATTACTACTGTTTTACTCAACACTACATACTTAAATGAAAATTCACATTTTGAAATGCAAATTACGAGCACTCGCATAAGCTGATACGTTTATATATTACCTATGCTTTGCGTGTTTGCTGGAATTACGAATTGTGTAGAAAGTGATGAAATTTCATTTTAATTGGTGTGAATTCTTCAAATTTTCATAATTTTGATAATTGTTCAATTTATGTGAGAATTTTGTTACGGTAGGAAATAATATTTCAAGGATATTATTGTTGGAAAAATAGCAGTAAATGTCTGAAGTTATTGACATTCTACAACTTTGAAAATTGAAAAACTTGCAAAATTGACATAATTCAGAAAACGCAAATTTCGAAAATGAGAAAAACAATATTACTACCTGTTATAATTATAACATAAAATGGACTAAGTTGTACGAAAATTGTAGGCCATTTCTACTTTTGTGAATCTAAAATTTCTAACAAACTTGATGAAATGATTGTCAAGATAAATATTTTTGCATAATGATAGTAAGAAAATAAACGAAATAGACTCTCGAATTTCAAAATGACTGCAAAAATAATAAAAAATAATTAATGATTCATTTCTGATGTTCAATCATCTATCTATTTATTAATTTAAATATCACAACAAACTTCAGGCGCGTAGGCAGAGACGAGTTTTGAGAGTTCAAACCACTCCCAAAAACTCTGATAATTTCAATCAATATTTCATGTAAAATTAGGAAAAGTTAAATTGATGAACAATAAAAATATAAGTTACAAATAATGATAATTATAATTCAGGAAAATTTTTAAAACGTAGGATTCCTTAGAAAATATGAATCAGAAAAACTGTTGCAACCCAGTGAATAATGAGGAGAAATAAAAATCTACGTTAATACTGAAAATATAAAAAAATTTGAATCTTAGATTACCGTATTTTAGAGATCTACAAAAAATAAATATAAAAGTATTAAAATTCTTTCGATTTATATAAAATCTAAAAGAATAATGAAAATAATAGAATTCTATGAAAAAAATGTTTTCTGAAAAATCTTGACAAATGCCTCTACGATCTATAAATTTTGGGCTTCAAATTATAAATATACTTTAAACCTATGAAAATTCTGGATAACCTAACGAAATCTTCTAAATTTTTCGTAAATACGAGAACAAACTAACGATGTAAAACATGAAAATCCGTATGACTGAAATTTTATCATTTATCTTTGAAAATACTGAGAACAGTTCGAAATTCGCATTATAAAACATCGATTTTTCAAAATCTCTGTAGCAATCTACAAAAAAAAAGTAATCTATTAAAATACTTCGAAATTCTCCAGGGTTTTGTACCATATATTATATGCATGACACTAAAAAAATGTATTAAAAAAATTACTAGCTTACTAGCTTACTTGTTTACTAGTTTAATAGCTCACAAGTTTACTAGTTTGAAGTTTAACTAGCTTACTAATTTAGTTGTTGACGATTTTACTAGTTTACTAGCTTACTAGTTTACTAGCTAACTTGTTTTTTATTTAATTAGCTTAGTAATTTACTAGCTACCTAGTTTTTTATTTAATTTTCTGACTAATCTACTAGCTAACTAGTTTTTCATGTAATTAGCTTACTAGTTTAATAGCTTGCTAGTTTACAAGTTTGCTATTACAAATTTGACAAGTTTACTAGTTTACTATTAACTAATTTACTTGTTAAGGAGTTTGCTAGTTTACTATTTGACTTCTTTACTTGCTTACTATTTTTCTATTTTGCAATTGCAGTATTTTACTAGTTTACTTGGTTACTTGTTTACTAGGTAAGTAGTTGGCTAGCTTTTCAGTTTACTAGCTTACTAGTTTACTGGAAATCTTTCAATAAATAAAAATTATGTGGATACAATTTTCTTAGAAATTCATAAAACTTTCTTTGTTGGAGTATATTAATTAATATAATACGAAAATTATATACCTATATTTTCAGAAATTATTCTAGAAATTCTTATAGAAAACGATAAAAATACATATAATTCAGTATTAGAGATATATATAAATAACAGAACATATTACAAAATTTATTTAATAATGTACCATAAGAAATTAATATAAATTAACACGTACTCTTTATCTGATTGTTAAAAATTTTTTAAAAATCATTTCATGTATATAAATTTTTTAGAAGTTTGATTCTTTCAGCATCGAATCCCAGAAAGCTCTATAGAAACCCATACTACTCATTATCAGATAACCCTTAAAGTGGTATAAATAAAAAAAGTATAAGTGAAAAAAATTGAAACCTCAGTTACTGAGTGAAAATCACGAAAATCAAATTCCATTATTTACGAACATGAAAAATGTACAACTCTGGATACCAAAAGTTGTTTAACTTTCAAATTCCAAAATGTAAAATATTTCGAAATCGCTCTCTTGTAACATATTGTCAAACGTTGAAAATGATGAAATCCCGAAAAAAAAATATTTTTCGGAAAAACCCCTCGTGAAAATTTTTCCTGCCTACGCCCCTGAAAAATTTCTTAAAATTATTACAAAATGTCAAAAAATATCACGACCTTCCGCCTTCGCCACAACGCAAAAAAAAACCTCGAGAAATCTCATTGTAAGACCTCGTTACACATTCCAGAAAAGTTAATTCCCTTCTTCATCAAAACCCCACTGAACCTTTTAATGAAAGACAGGAAATTATTCCAACTTCTTTGAAAAACTTTTCACGAGCTCGTGACAAAAAAAGTCATCCGGATTTTTTCCTTTTCGACAAAATTTCGAGACTGAAACTTTTCCGCGGAATTTGATTTCAGCCCCGATAAAAGAGCGGGTCGTGGAAAATGGCCATCGGAAAAATATACGAAGCTTTTGCCAGAAGTGGAGGAACAGATTAAAATTTCACGTGCATTATTTTATTTGGCGAAAATGCGCCGTCACTCGAAAAATATACCGGCGATAAATCTGCTTATGCGATAATGGACACCCGTGGAATATACAAAACGCGCGAATAAGCAGTTCTGATTTACACTTACGAATCCCTGGGATTTTCTCACGTGAAATGGATCATTCACGTAGTTTTTCATCAGAGGTTTTCATATGATTCCTGTATTTTTTCCCTTGTACTTTTCCTTCTTTTCATGTTTTTATGCCTACGTGAACTTTTGTTGATTTTTATATTGACGAAGATATTCTGATAAAATATTTATTTGTATAGTTCAAAAATGTCATAAAAAAATTCATGTAATACATTTTTGATAGTTGCAATTCTTCGACAATACTGATTTAAAAAAACTTTTTATAATCTCTTGACTGAAACGATTTTTTTTGTACCTTTGAACCAATGAATTCGAGCTTCAAATTTTATTACAAGTCTTGAGTTACAGAAGCTGAAATTCATCGAAAAATGATTGCATGGAAACTAAGTTTTTTATAAAGAAGAGAAATATGGAATCTTGTAAAATAATTACCAGAGTTTTTTTTACATACAAGAGCATTTGTTCAAAAAAAAAATTGGGAATTCAGGGTACACTCGAGAAATCATTACCCATCCGTTACACTGCTACTTCAATCTCACAAAATTTACGAAACTCGCTAATATTGACACTCGTGAGCCCACAGTTTTTTCTCTTCATTATTTGCGATCAAATTTAACGAGGTTTCAATCACTTCTCGCGTGGTTTGATTTCAATGCTTTTTTGCAATTGGAGTTTCATTAAAATCGACGATGGAGTATAATATGTGATCATAAAATTTTGTATGTATTTATCATAAGTTTGGTTAGAAGAGTATTAGCACTTTGAGAAAAAATGTTTCAAGAAAACTCCTTCATTCAAGTATCAACAGATATTCGTAAAGTTCAATTAAAAAATCAATTATTCGTATAGTTTTCTAGAAGTGTAACTAGTAAATTGCATAATTTTTTTTTTTTATATTTGTATTCAATTTTTCATGGCATTCATTCAATATTTTTGAATATAGCACATTAAATTACTATGCAGTTGTTTTCAAGTCATTATTATTATCAAATATATTTTTGCCAAGTTTCTGAATTTGACATTAATGATAACCCAAGACAGTATGTTTTGAGCAGTAAAAATAAGATGAATTATTACATTGTAAATACAAACATTTTTAAAAGTAATCAGTAGGTTCCAAGCAGTAAAACATCATGAAATTTTCATTTTGAAAAAAATTTTTTTTTTTTCACATGAAATGAGCAAGTTGGCAAAATTTTCCAAGTTTCACAATCGTTTTCAATTATAACATCAAATTTAAATTGCAATACGTATTATCCACTATACAATATCAAAAATTTTAAATTAAAATCACTTTCATAAGTCTAAATTTCAAGATCTCTAGTGATTTCAACATAAAAAAAAAAAAATAATAATATCAATGAATTTACTTTTTATTCATGAAACCTTTGATTTTGAGTCTCATTTTAGATACATTCGAATTCTCATTTTGAAATTCCCAATCTCCACAGTTTCTCCATCTTCAATTTCGTAGATTTCGAGAAATTTAAATAGATTTGAATTATTTTAATGCTGAATTCGATTATAGATTCATAATAACTAAAAACAGTAGGTTTTAAGCCGTAACAATAACGTGAATTATAAAATTGTAAATACAAACATTTTTAAATAGTAATCAGTAACTTCCAAGCAGTAAAATATCATAAATTTTTTTTTCATTATTTGAATATTTCTTTTTTTTTCACATTATATAGAAGTTAAAGAAAACTTTCTTAGTTTTCGATCGTAACATCAAATTTTCAACATCAAACATTTGAAGTTAAAATCACCTTCAGAACTTTAAATCTCAGAATCACTGTTATTTTAAAATAAAAAAAAATTATATCATTGAATTTACTTTTTACGTATGAAACTATTGATTCTTAGTCTCATTTAAGGTAAGTTCGAATTCTCATTTTGAAATTCGCAATCTCCACAGTTTCTGCATTTCCAATTTCGTAGATTTCGAGAACTTGAAATAGATTTGAATTGTTACGATTCGACAAACTAACTTGAACCTAACAGTTTGAACTTGTGGATTGGAAAATTGTCCATTGTCCTGATTTAGTTTAGTGACAAATTTGCAGACGTGGTTTTATTCATTTTCTTTTTCTTGGCTCTGAAAATGTCTTGAATCTTTATTTTGGAAACATTAATATTCAAATTTTCTGAAATATTATGAATTTTCGTTGATTATTTTAAATACCTTTCAAAAAATAAGAGTCAATGTCAGAAATTTGCATTTTAAATAATGACTCTCGCGATTTTCATGTAGACTCACGCATTTCATTTTCTACTCATCAATTCTAAATCATTTATCTTTTTTTACTATAATTATTTCGATATCTGAAAAGTGGCCACTATGAGACTTCAATTTATAAAGCCTCCCTTCACAATCGAAAATTCAATTGAACGCGTATTTCAGCGCTGCGGTTCGCGTTATGAATGTGCAATTACAACTTCCGCTAAAACGTTTGGTTAGGTATTGAACTTGTGAAACTGTGTGCACTTTCAGCACAAGGTCGGTGATTTCCGATGACTCTGATTCACTTTCTTGAATATGTATCGAACAATGAATGAATAAGGACCTTAAATACAAGAAATTTTAGATTCCACAATAAATTATTGTTAGGTTATAGTTATATTTTTACTCTAGTTTGATTAACTATTCAATTATTCATCACAAAGGTACAAAAATAATGAGCAGCTTACGAATAGAACATCTATTTTCAACCATTCCAATAAATAATATCTTGCTATCTGGTTTCCATTAATGAAGAATCCGAATCTGGTCTCCTGAAATAATCTCATTTTTTATTCATCACTTTTCACTCAGGAAGACAAATTTGATCAGATTCTTTACTTTGAGAGTTCTATTTCGAGTTCAATGAATACCAGGACATTGCATGGAAAATCCTGAAAATAAATCAGTGCAAAAGTGAATTCATTCAAGTTATTGAAATAATGAATTGCCTTTAGAATTATATTTTATCATAAGTAAGAAAACATGTTTGTTATTTCTCATGAAAATTCTGAAATTTTGAGGAAATTGTCATTTAGATTATTTCACGTCGTATTTTCTAGTTCGTTTGGGTAATGCAATGTTGTGAGACTTTTTTTGATTCTGAAATATTTCAATAATTATTAAATAATAATTATATAGATTTCAAAGTTTTTATTCTAATTTGTACATCACTGAGCCAAAACTCGAACATTTTTCAAAAGTATCTCAAAATGATTCACTCAATCATTTAAATTTCACTCCCAAAATTAATTCGTTACATCAAAGTAACTTCATATCCCAATTCCGAATTTCCCATTGAATTCCCAATTTCCATTCCGCGTTCTCGTGCTTTTTCGCACACCCATAATTCCCGCATGAATTGCGTTTTAATTATCTCGAAAACATCGATTTCCCAAAGCGCATTTTTGCTAAAAAGCGAGCGCTTTGTATCTCATTCAAAGTGCCTGAAATAAATAATGGTTAAACCGCGCGATTTCAGTGAAAATTCGCGGTGAAAAAACGAGGCCACGCTTTTAAAACGTCAAAAGCCGTTGAAACGATTTATTTCCATTGAAGGATTATCAACCGACAAACACTAACGAACAAGCAGTCAACGAATGATTTTCATCGCTGTTCCTCTGTATTCATCAACGCAATGAAAATCGATAAACGAGATTATTCATTCGTGAAATACATTTTAAAAGTGCTGGAAATATTTTTCCTGGAAAATTTTGCTGAACCAAAGAGCGTGGGTTTAAAAAGGATCAAACGATAAAGACTGAAAATGATTGAGGAAACTTAAAAAACTCTGCGACTCGTGAGCAGTGGCTTTGACGAAAACATTTATAAGATCGTGGTTTTATTATGTTCGAAAAAATATACAGAGTGAATTGGAGAGTTGCGGTTTCCTTTGATATTTTGAAATGCACTTGAGTATTTTATGAAAGAAATTATTATTTTTCGAATAATTTTTCTCTCGAAACTTCGACACTTTGGAAAAGAAATTCGTTTAATCATGCACTTTGAAAAAAATCTTATACTTAAATGGTGAAAGTGATGATTGGGATGGAATATTTTTACTTTTACTGTACAGTAATATATTTTCGTTGGAATTATGAGATCTAGAGTAGCATTTTTTGTAATTAAGTGACATAAGGACCTATTAAAAATGGAAACATATAAATGTGAAATATAGTATTTATTACTTGCAAAATCAAAATGTTTACTACCAAATCTATATTTTAGAGGAACATCCATACTGCTTAGATATACATACATATGATATTTGTCAAATGAAAAAAAGTCATAATATATATGATACTAATTATATAATAATGTATTATGTATGGCAATAATATACATACAGCTATACATAGTATATAGATATATAGTAAATATAATAATCAAAATTCAAAAATATTCATCAATGAAAGGCACTCAAGACCACGATATAGTGGCGAACCTGTTAAATATAGATATGATTTGTAAACAAATTTTCACTTTCTACTTTGCAAACTTTAATCTTAGGAATGTCCTTTTGTATGATTGCAAATACGAATACTTGAAACTATTTGGTCATGTTTTCTTCAGAAAAATGCCAATGCATATGTTAATGTTACAGTTATTGTTGCAATGTCAGAAAATTATATTCACAAGAATTGTGAACAAATCTTATGAATTTTTCTTCATTTTTAACAAAGTTATTATCATATAATTCTGATGAATTAAATTAAATGAATAAAAAAAATTATAACGAACAAATAAATAAACCAATAATGTGATAATTAGGAATATGAAAAAATATAATTTATTTCATAATGAACAATCATACACCAAATGTTTAATCTTCAAATAAAAAATGAAAAAAAAACTATACTGAATTTATTATCTATTATTATAGATAAATTATAGTAAATAAATCATAATGAACAAATAAATAAACCAATAACGTAATAATTAATAGGAATATGAAAAAATATTCATTTCCTAATGAACAATCATTCACTTCAAATAACAAATGAATAAAAATAATCTTCTGCATTTATCATGTATTGTTCTTGAAAATTTATGTCAAACAAACAATTTTACAAAAAAATTGCAAGATTTTCGAGACTGCGTGATTTTATCAACTGTGAAATGCAGAAAATGTTTTGTATAATTATTTTTAACATTAATATTTCAAAAAATCGATAGCAAATTTGAGGAAATCATGCATTTAACGTTGACATAATATCTCAAATTTATGAAACCCAACGAAAACAATGTATTATATTATCCATTGTCATTAATATATACATCTAAAATATTTGTAAAAACCTTTGATCATGAAATTTCGAAAAAGCAATGTAAAAATTTTGAAAAGATAAAGAAACGCAATTTTTCAAAAGATTCGTTTCAATTTTAATGTTTAGAAAATCATGCTCGGCTTATAAAGATTCAAAACTAATACTAATAGTTAATCCAAAGAAAAAAATTATTATCCAAAAAATTTTCAGTAAATACATACAGTGAGGTTGAAATTTTTTGCATTATTATGATTATTTTACATTTATTTTACAACATAATGAAAATAAGATAAAAGTATCGAAATTTTCCATGTTTCTACATTAGAAGTAATTAATTCATTTTTTGCAGAAAAAATAATTAAGTTTCTCAAGCTGTGTTAGGTTCACTTCAGAAAGACAAAGAAATGTATTATAAATCAAAAATTTCTCTAATAAACCCTGTAAAATCATAAATGTTTCATTACATTTCGAAAATTCCTCGGATTTACCCAAGGCCAATTTAATTCCAAATAGAAATCGTGATTTTCGTAAACTGCAAATGAAACATGTTCAAAGGCTCTTTGATACTTCCGATTTTTGAAAACTTGAGCTAATAAAAAATCAAAAACTAATTGCATTAATTTAGTAAAAAGTAATAAAAATGCAAAGTTTGTATGAATCACATCATAATAACGAAAATCCGCTTAAAAATTTTCCATAGTATAAATGCTTGGAAAATAGTAAATTCAATAACGAATCCAAGAACTTCTTCATTCCTGTGATTTCATCACGATTTCCCACTATTCCATAAATTCCATGGTTTCCAAATTACGCGAATTCAGCTGTAAATCGAAATCGTAATTTCGTCAACTGGAAATGCAAAGTGCAGAACAAGTCATTCGTTTTCGAGTTCCAAGGGCAATATATTTAAGCCACCCTTATTCAGAGAGGTACTTCATAAAGTCGATAGAACAAAGCTGCTTTCGCGGGGATTCTTCGCATTTATCTTTCGGGTAAAATGAAGAGTTCAATGAGCGTTACGACGTAATTCGATTCCGCTCGCAGTAATAATTCATGGCATCTCGTAACCATGAGTGCCCGATCCGTCCATTCTAAAACATTCAAATTTGTATCACCCTTAATTAGCGGTTTGAACGCACCAAACGTTGATCGATGCATTTTGCAATTACCTCGGTTTCCCGCATGCTGTATTTTGTCCAACAGAAACGTTCACTAAAATTTACAGTGAAATGCAGTTACACAAATAAGTTTACAGAAATTCAAGAAAACGCAAAATGTCACTGCTGCAGGCGCGTAGGTAGAGGGGAGTTTTGGGGGTTCAAACCCCCTCCTGAAATTCAGATAAAAACAATATATGTTTCATGTAAAAATGAAAAAAATTACATCGATGTAAAATTCAAATATGAATTACAAAAAATGTATGAAAGCGTTAGCAGTATATATTTAATCAAAAAGTGAATATTATCAAAACGTAGGATTATGTAGAAAATATAAATCGAAAAAATTATTGCAACCCAGTAAATAATCAAGAAAAATTAAAATTTACGAAAATGCTAGAAATGTATGAAACTTTGATTCTTAGATTATCAAATTCTAGAAATCTATACAAAATTCGTGTAAAAGTATGAAAAATCTTCCGATTCACACAAACTCAAGAAGAATAATAAAATTAATTGAATTCTGAAAAAACATTTTCTGAAAATCTTGACGAATGCCTCTACAATCTATAAATTTTGTGATTCTAGAGCACAAATTCTAAATATACTATTAATCTAGAAAAATTCTATAAAATGGAACAAAATCTTTAAAATATTCCATAAATATGGAAAAAAACGACGATGTATAATATCAAACATCTTCACGAATGTGATTTCATCATTCATTCTCATGATTACTGATAATTAAAGTACTGATCAAAATTCGTATTTTAAGGCATCGAGTTTTTCAAATATCTGTAGCAATCTACAAAAATATAAGTAATCTTTAAAATTACTTGCAAATCATTCACGGTTTCGTGTAATATACTAGAAAAACGTGATAAATAAGTATACCAGTTTACTAGCTTACAAATTTGCTAGCTTGATAATTTACTCGTTTACAAGTTTACTAGCTTACTAATTTACGAGCCTACCAGTTTACAAGTTTACTAGTTTATTTTCTTACCAATTTACTAGTTAACTAATTTACTTGTTAACGAGTTTACTAGTTTACTAGTTCAAAAGCTTACGAGTTTACTAGCTCACTTAATAACTAGTTTACTAGCTTACTAGTTTTGAAATACCAAGCTTCATACTTTACAAGCTTATTAGTTGGCTATTACAAATTTGACAAGTTTACTAGTTTACTAAATAACTAATTTACTAGTTTGCTAGTTCATTTCACTTGTTCAAAAGTTTGCTAGTCCCCTATTTCACTTTTTCACTTGTTTACTAATTTAAAATTTTACCATTTCAGTAGTTCACTAGTTTACTAGTTGGAAAGTTTACTAGAAATTTTTCAATACATAAAAATTATGTGGAAATGATTTTCTTAGACATTTATGAATTTTGCTGTCCTGGAGCATATTTATTAATATAATACTAAAATTGAAATATTTTTAGAAATTATTCTAGAAATTCATATAAAAAACAATGAAAATACATCTTATTTAATTTATACAATTGATACAATCAAACACACTAATGATTGTAAGAATATAAAAAAAATATGGAATGAAAGTATCAAAAATCTTTATAACAGAAACTGTCCTATGAAAAATCAATTTAAATTCTCAAAATCGTTCAAAGTTTCCATACTATAGCATCAATTTTTAATAATCTATTGACCAATCCATAGAAATGTTAGAAATATATAAAAATAACAGAATACACTACAAAATTTGATAAATAGTATACCATACGAAAATAATATAAATTTTTTATGTACCTTATATCTGTGTGGTTAAAATTTGCTCAAAAAGCAATTCAAATATATAAATTTTTTAGAAGTTCGATTCCTAGAGCATCGAATTTCAGAAAGCTTTATAGAAACCCATACTACTTAATATCAGATAACCCTTAAAGTGGTATAAATACAATTAGTATTCATAAAAAAAATTGAAACTTCAATTACTTATTGAAAATTACAAAAATTGAATTCCATTATTTACGAACATAAAAAATGTGCAACCCTGGATTCTGAAAGTTCTGTGACTTTCAAATTTCGAAATGTAAAATATTTCAAAATCGCTCTATTTTAACCATATTATCAAAGATTGCAAATTATGATATCTTGAAGGAAAAATATTTTTCAGAAAAACCCCTTCTGAAAGTATTTTCTGCCTACGCCCCTGTGCTGAACATTTTTATGATTACGAAAATTTCTCGTATTTGTATCTCACAAATTTCTACTTTGATGAAGAAAAAAAAACACAGCAGAAAGACAAACAAATTTATATCTTAACAATTTGGGGTCTTGTACTTCTATGAAATAATAGAGAATAAAATTCAATCAATAAATGTCCATTCATAACTTGATCTACTTGCTAATAAAAACCATCAAATTATTGTGAAACTGAATCTACTTGTGTAACACCAAACCGCTAATATTTAGTCAATATACCTGTGGCTTGTTATGTGCGAGAGAACGTCAGTCTCGTGTATCACGAGAGAATTTCGCCACTCGGAGAAGAGCCACTGGTTATTGATTATCGCCAATACCGACTTTATAAATAACCGATCGTGTATAAAACAGACGTTGTTTGCCCGTTTACACAAGAGACTCTTCAGACAAAGCTTGGGTAAAATTTTTTTCTCCCCTTGCCATTTTTTTTAACACTGCCATGCAAACGACGAGTATTATTAAATGTAGAGACAAATGTGCTCGTGTGTTGAACTCAATCTGACTTAATAGAAGCAGTGTACATACAATCTTTTTAAATAATTTTGGGAATGGTTCAGAATGAACTTCAGTTTCTTGGGACTTTGAAGAAGGGTTCAGGATTTATGGTGAATAAATTTTTTTTGGTTTGAAGAGTTTTCTTTAACGAAGGGATTCCTGTTTTTACAAATATGGCTTTCATTAATAATGAAAAAACATCAAAGTGTTTGATTAAGTTAGTTAAAAGAAGTAAGTGATGGATTTAAAAATGCAATAACCAATATTGGGTTAAAGAAATTCGATTTTTTTTTGTGGGGTTATATTGAGTAAATTGATAGCCTGATGGATGGTCAACTCGCGGTTTTTTGTCTAAAAGTACGTACTTTATGAGCTTATGGGGAGCACAATCAAAACGTATTTTTCAAATATTGAGCAGTTTTGGTCGATTCATATAATAATTACCTGAGACTCATAAATTGATCAAGTATTATAAAAGGCCTTAAAACTTCAATTACTTAAGGCACTTTTTGTTTTTTCGACAGTTTTGATCGTCTTCAACAAATAAACTACTTTTACAATTGACGTAATTGAAATATTTTCAACTTGAACAATAGTTCTGTCTGTTCCTTTTTTTATGAAGAAAAAAGTTTTCATTAGTTAGGTAAAGAGACGTCTTACGTTGGAAAAATTATAAGGTGGAGAACCTTTTAAATTGCAAAAACTATAGTAGATTTTCAAAGCTGTCAAAATTCAAACATTCTATTTGATAAAAAATTTTCAAGACTGTCAGAACTTTTTACCATATTCTAAACCTGTAAAAATGATCAAAAATTTGATAAAAGGTGAGAGTGTGAAAGTTCTTACAACATTTTGAAAAAAAAATCATCCGGACTTATGAGAAGTTGTTGGAACTACCCAAAGACTTCTGATTTTTATAAGCCAAACAACTTCTAAAACTAGTCAAAACTTGAAAAATTTCGAAGCTATTCAAAATGTCTTTGAATAGTCGAGACAGTCAAAATTATCATAAAATACTGTTCAAACTTTTAAAATATAACTACCAGAAACGTCATAAACTTTCACTGTCGACACTTTCGAAAAATGTCGAAATCGTCAAACCTTTTAGAAATGGTCAAAATTGCAATATTTATCCATGATTTCATTGAAATCTTATTTTTTACTTTTTTTCAGAACTTTTTACCTGCAAAATGTGGAAAATTTTTGAACTGTTAAAAATGTGAAGATGGTTGCAAATAATATAAAATTTTTTAAATTATACAAATTGTCAAACTGTCAATAAACCATAAAACTTTTAAAACTGGTTGAAACTCGCAAACTCTTAAGTTTTTTTGCAAACTACCAAAACTGTTGTTGAACGATGTTGAAACTTAAAAAATGAAGGAATCGTCAAAACTTTTAGAAACTGTCAAGACAACAAAAATTTTTAAAGATTTAATTGAGAGTGGAACTTTCAACTAATTTTGAATAAATCTTGCAAAAAGAAAGAAAATTGTTTATGTGCTAAACATGTGGAGATGGTTGCAAATTAAATAAAATTTGAAAATAATACGAATTATAAAGATATCGATGAACCATAAGACTCAAAACTTGCGAGCTTTCGAATCTTTTCCAAACTGCTAAAACTGTTGTCAAAGACTAATAAAATTGTAAAAATGCCAATATCATCAAAACTTTTATAAACTGTCAAAACAGCAAAAATTATCAAGGGTTCGATGAAAATTGTAAATTTCAAGGCTTCATTTGTAACATGTTGAAAATTATTAAAATTTCGACAAATTTCATGAGCCATAGAACTTTTCAAACTTGTTGAAAACTTACAAATCTATTAGAAAACTGCTCAAGTAATAAGATCTGTCAAAACTATTGTCAAAAATTATTATTACTATTAAAATGCAATAAATTTTAAAACTGTCATATTACCAACGTTTTATAAAATGTAAAAATCTTACAAACTTTGAGTAACTGTAAAAGCTTAAAAAAAATTTAACCTCACTCAAAATGTTACAAACTGTCACACGCTATATAAAAATTAAAATTCATCAAAATTGTCTGGAAACAGTTAAAACTAAAAATCTTCTAGAATTTAATCAAAAGTATAACTTTTAGAACTTTTGAAAATGTCCAAAATGGTAAAAGATTGTTGACAATAACTGTTAAAAAAACGAAATTATTCAATGTTTAGATTTTGATGGGCGAAATTATGTGAAACTGCAAGTTTTGGAATGTACATACAATCTGTCCAAAAATCATCATATTTATAAATACTGGTAAAACTTGAAATACCTTATCTACCTAAAATGTTATCCATAAGTGTCACACTGTCAACACTATAATAAATTATCAAAAAACTGTAAAATTCGTAGAAAATCCAATCAAAATTGAATCTTCAAAGCAAATAAAGATGTTTAAACATATGAAGATTATCAAGGATAATAAAAAATTGATTGAATGCTATATGTATGAAGACTTTTAAAAATGACTTAAATTGCAAAAATTCCAGTCTACTTAAAAACTGTCCCTAATTAGAACCATAAAAATCTTTGACAATCACAGTTAGAACTGTACAAAAATCATAGCTATTTACCTATTGAAAGACTGTTTAATATTTCAAAATTGTAGAAATTTTCATGCTGTGAAAAATGCAAATATTGTTGAAGAAAGACTGTTTAATATTTCAAAATTGTAGAAATTTTCATGTTGTGAAAAATGCAAATATTGTTGAAACTGTTTAACTTGTAAAAGGCATTTACCACTTTTAATAAATTGTTTTAATTAAAATATAAAAAAATTAGAATCACCTGATTGAAACTGTAATTTTGTTCGTCGACACTCGCTCATAATCTCAACTCCAAGTAGAAAATATGAACCTACTGCCAGACAACTAAATCACTATGTACATCTACAAAAACTTCACTATTCTGTATAAATATACTTTCTATAACTTCAATATAAATAAAATCAGCACCCTTTCAAAATAATTTCTATAACTTATTATTCCAAAAGATCAGGGGCGTAGGCAGGAAAAATTTTCTGGAGGGGTTTTTCTGAAAAATGTATTACCTTCGGGATTTCATAATTTTAAAGTTATACAATTTCTGGAATTCAATAGTTGCACATTTTTCATCTTCGTGAATAATGAAGTTTAATTTTACAATTTTCAATTAGTCACTGAGATTTAAATTGTTTACACAAATACTTTTAGTATTTTTATACCAATTTAAGGATTTTCTACTATTAATATGGATTTTTATGGAGCTTTATAGAATTTGACGTTCTAGGATCCAAATTTCTGAATAATTTAAATATTTTGATCGATTTTTGATGAAAATAATAAACACATGAGTGATAAGAATTTTACGGATTCATAAAATTTTAGTATAGTATGCTATTTAGCAAATTTTGTAGTATTTTCTGGTATTTTTATGGATTTTTAATATGGACTTATGTATCATTCGACTTTTTTAAATTGATGCTGCAGTATCGAAGCTTCTAACAATTTTGCGTATTTGAAATAATTCATCATAAAACAATATCTTTTACATAGATTTTCAAAATTTGTATTTCATGTTTTTATGTATTTCTACAATTAAAAATACGTATAATTGTTTATAGTAGTAGTTTCTGCATTTTTCTAATATCATCTATAAAAAAAAAAAAAAAAAAAAAAAAAAAAAAAACTATAAAACTAAACGCTTTTTTTATCTATTCTCAGTAATTCCATAAATAAATGAGAAAATCACATTTATAACATTTTTCAATGCGTTATCGAATTCTTGTTTTTTCGTATTTTTTTAAATATTCAAAAAATTTTGTCACCCTTTATAGATTTTGTATAGACTTATATTACACTTAGAATTCGATGCTCTAGAATTCCAGAATTCTAGAGCAAAAATCGTATAGGTGTTTGTCAAGATTTTTCAGAAAACAGTTTTTTCATCGAATTCAAATACTTCTAGTATTTTCGAAAGATTTTCTTATGCTTCAATGTGGATATCTTATAGATTTCTAGAATTTGATGACTCAAGATTCAAAGTTTTCTAAATTGTAAGCATTTACGTAGATTAAAATTTTGTTCGATTATTAACTTGGCTGCGGCAATTTTTCAAATTCATATTTTTTACGTTATCTTACGTTTTGATAATTTACCCATTTTTATTAGTAACGTTTTCATGCATTTTTTTCGTAACTTGTATTTATAATATTTATTGATGTAATGTTTTTATTATTAAACAAAATATTAAGTGATTTTATCGTAATTTCGAGAGGGGTTTGAACCCTAAAACCCCCTGCAAAAGATACAATTTTTCAAAGCAAACGAAATGGAAACTTCAGCTCTTTCATTGATCCCTCTTCAGAAACAATATTCACTACAGAAAACAATATTATCAACAATAAAAGATATCATTGCTTACATATCATGTTATTGGACGCCTTATCAATTTGATATAACTCATATTGCATAATTTACCTTCAAACAAAAGAAGCTGCTACTACCTAATTGAATATGACCTAATTTTCCCACTTAATCACCCCATTCCCAAATATGAAAATACCCAAAAACACCAGCAACTCGACACAAGCGCTTTCCCAGATTGCACCCATGTTTCGGCCGAACAATTGGCCGGGACATATCTGTTTAGCAAACAGTTTCAGCCAGATTCGAGCGCCGGGCAAAGTACACTTCGCGAGGCTCGTGAATTGAATCGAAAGCACCCTCGTCATTTAAACAAACTTCGTTTCACCGACTGCCTGGCAGCCTGCCTGACCCTGCCTATTCACTCAGGAGGACACTTGTCCCTCGTACTATCTTATTTTTCTCGTCGTTTGCCGATTGACATGGCCTCCTCCAACCTCGAAGGACATTCAAGTCAAGAGAGGATATTCATAATTCCAAGCGCCATTCTCATTTTTCGTGTCACCAGCGAAAATGCCGTTCACACTCGAAATCTCTCGCCATCTAATCCGCGAGCCCTAAAAACAAACGCTCTCTCGCGACCTGGCCCTCGTCCAAAAGAACCCGACAGCGTGGTTTATGGGCCTTGGCTGACCCCCAAGATGTAAAAAATAAATGGCTCCTCTTGCCCGATACTCGTCGATAAATGGGGCATAGTTTATGGAAGATTGTAATTTTTTAAACTACTGTTTGAATTTCATTTTCTAGTCAAATTACATTCTTCATTCATTCATTCTTATAATGTTAAATTCCAGTTAATATTGAAAACTATTTTACTAATTGATGACGAAAATCAAGAAAAAATTATTAAGTACGAACACTCGGGTCTAAATGAAATTATTGATCTGTTGAAGAATGTGTAGTGTACTATTCATTTTATGCTTTTATGCAAGGTTTGGAAGTAACTCTAAAACGTTACATTTTTTACTGTAATGATAACGTAACGCGTTATATTAATTAACAAGTAACGATAACAGGAACGAGTCAATTTTTTTCGGAAACGAGTAACGAAAATCCCGCTATTTAACGTTATTTTTATCTGTCCCATTAAGTTTTCAGCACAATTTAGAAGTTTTTAAAAAATGTTCTGAAACAGAGATCCTAGTAATTTTTAACTTCCTTATTTTGAGATATAAAATTCTTTATTAATAATTTTTAATGAAACTACGTCAGATATTCGTAATTTGTGTAAAAATCTTGACGAAAAATTGGCTATTTTATTTTTTATTTAAAACTTTCACGACTCGAAGCGTTGAATTTTATAAATTCGCATGAAAAGATATAAAAATAACTAAAATCTGTAGATCGAAAAATCTATAGCAGGATTTGTATGATTTAGAGATCCTGCTAGAAAATTTTCTGGAATAATAATGAATGCAAGAAAAATAAAATAAATAAATAAAATAAAATACGAAAAATACAAAAAGTACTAGATTTTACTAAGTTTTAAGTTGCTTGATTTTTTAAAAATATATGTAATTCAAGGAATCATAAAACTTCAATTTCTTGAGCTTTAAATTCTAAAAAATTTATGTTAATAGAATTCTATAAGAAGATAAGAATATTTTTATATTGTATAAATCAGTGAAAAATACAAAAAATATTGAGGGCTCTTTAAATATATCAAGAAACTGTTTTCTACAAAATCGATCGAAGCATACTCCAGAAATTTCGAACCTCCAATTTTATTTCATTCTGGAAATTTGAAGAGATATATTTAAAAAAAAAATAAAAATTCTACAACATTCTTTAAATATTTAAAAATGCAGAAAAAAATACGTTCGGAAAAATTGGTGCAAATATATAAAACATTGAAGATCTTACGAATTCCAGAAATTCATACAGCAATATATAAAAATAATGAACGATCCTTGAAATCATAAAAAAACTAATAAAATACACAAAGTACTTGAATAAGTAAAAATCTATCGAGACACTGTTTTTTGGAAAATCCTGTAAAACACGCAATGTTTCATTATACTCAAATTCTAGAATTCGAAATTCTTGAAATGTATTTAACAATTATTATTATAAAAATACTAAAATTATGTAAAAATACTGGAAAATTCTGCAACACTCTTTCATACTGAAAAACACGAATGGTTTCAGAAATACTGAACAATTCTTCAAATCGTAGAAAAATAAAAAAAGTTTTAAAAAAATGAAATGAAATGAAAATCTTCTTAGAAATTTATTGGTGAAAAATCCTCTCAAATACCAATAATTCAATAAACTTTTAATTCTAGAGCATGGAATTCTTGAGTTCTATATATCAATGTACAGAAAAAAGTAGAAATTTCGAAAAATTCCAGAGAATCCTGCTACATTTTATACATACTGGATAGTACAAAATTATTTTAAAATTCTGGAAATCTGAGTACGTATTCAGATTCTTTCAAAAATCTATTAAATTTGCAAATGTTTTCTTGTGGCTAACATTGAATCAAATGTCATATTCAGAAATTTCGTAAACTTGAAAAGAATGTAAAAATTTGAACAAGTCGATTAATTTTTCTCTCAGGGTGAAAAAGTTCAGATAAACATTTTTTATTATATCTGAAATAATCGATTTCTATAGAACGAAATCACAAGTACGTTGAAATTGTATTTTTCAGCCTTAGTTGTTCGATTTATGTTATTTACATTCAATTTCTTCCAAAAAGTAACGTGAAAGTAATGGAACGTTACTTTTTTTAAGTGGTAACGGTAACGAGTTACTATTTCTTCTTAAGTAACGATAACCTAGCGAATTACTTTTTTCACCTTTATAACGGTAACGTAACGCTTTACATTTTTTTAAGTAACTTTCCAAACCCTGCTTTTGTGGGTCATCTCGATAAAAAGTAATGTGCAATTACAATAAATAGAGGTAACAAAAGTATTGTTATATAATACATAGAATTCCAATGAAAGTCCCTTATAAAAGTGATCAGAAACATGAACTGGCTTTTTTTGCAATTCAAAAGATCTAACTTCGTATACATATTATTCCACTTTAGCAAATGTTTTTGAAAAAGTCATTTTTTTCAAAGCTAAATCCTTATTTCTCTTCATATGTAGATGCTATTTCAGAAAACAAGCTTTTTCTCTAATTCTGTTTATCATTCTGTTTATCATCCAAAGTAATAACTTTATCTTGATTATATTCATGAATATTTTGAATTTTATGTTCAGTAGTAACATTTTTTTTAACATATCTACGTGTCTGTCTGATGTATTTTATTTTACAGTTGTGACAAACAATTTGATAAAAAACATTTTATTTCATTTCTTCCTTGATATTATATTGAACCTGTTTCATAAAATTTCTTGTTTAAGTAGTCCCAATTTTATTAACTATTTTTATACTTTCCCTTGTAAATTCTGTAGGTATGCTTTTAGAAATTTCCATGTTTTCATTTTATTGTATGTAATTAGATATCGAGGTATTTTTGGGGGAAATGACTTTTGAAGTAAAGCAATGATTATTATCGATTATTGACTTTTTAGCCCTTTCAATTTTTTTCAATTTCTCTCTACAATAAACCAAATTATGTATCATAATTGAAATTAACTAATTAACAAAAATAATAAAATCATTATTATTTCAAGAAAATTTATTTCTTCATCAAAATTTATGAAGAATATTTAGAAAGGCATACCCACAATTATTATAATATAAAGAATTTATTTAGTGCATAAATTTGAACGGAAAAACACACAAATTTCACATTTAGAAAATATTTGAAATTAAGATTTGATTGCGTAGATTTTTCATAAAAACGGAATGAAATTTACCTTTCAACCGTCAGAACAGTACAGAGACATTCAACATCATTGAAAGCTATCAGTTCGAATCCGACAATTGTAGAGAAGATGATTTTTTTGGATTTTATAAAGTAACTTATATTTGTAAAGAAAATCGTTCTTGATTCTGAAAAATTATAAAAATTTGTATAATTCAACAAATGTTAAACAATGTCATAAATTAGCTGACTACGATATTTTTTGGAATATGCCTGCAAATATTTTTTTCTAATTGAAATTTGAAAACTTTGCTAAATATCACAGTATTACAAAAATCTTGAAAAAAATGACAAATTTTTTCTGAAGTTTGAAAGTCTTTAATAGCATTCATCACGTTTGTGATTTTGAAAAATCTAAAAACATTAAAAATTTGTTAGGCTTTTGTAAATTCTGAAGCATTCGAAAACATTGTGGAATGTCTGTAAATCCTTGTAAATTTGATACATAGTTTTTAGTATCGTTACAAATTTCATTTTTTAGCAAAAATCGGAAAACGCCAGAAACGTTTAAAAAATATGACAAATCTGAATGAGTTAGACAGATTTAAATAGAATTCGTAAAAAAAAAAAAATTGAAAACATCAAGTTAAAAAAAAATTAAGTATATCTTGTTCATGAGCATAAATTAATCTCTGCGTTTACAATATCTACTTCAATTTGATTCACCGTGAATTTCGCAAAATGATCAAATTACGTTTACGTCATGGAAAATAAAAATATTCTTCATTTTCTTAATAATTTCAACATTTTCGTCACAATGAAGAATTCCGCGCATTCTCGTAAGAATACAATTACGCCCAAGTTTTGCGTAAAGTCGAACAAAAAGCATAGATACGACCCACTGATTCTCTGTGATATTTCGGCTTTTCCCTTCCCTTACACAACAAACTACGTGGGTATTCCAAGTGAAAACAAAACCTAAAGTCAAATAAGCAACGGGCACAATAGCAAAAACGGATATTTTCCGCTAAAACCTCGGCAGAAGCCTCCGGGGCGCGCCAGAAAAGAGCGCAAGATTGAAAGAAAGGAACAATGTTCCCGGGAAATATACATTTAATTGCTTTCCCGGAGACAAAGCCTGGCCAAAAATGTTTTCTCTTTTGTTTTTTTCAGAATAATCAGACGATTTGTGCAGCTTTTACGCGCTTTCATTGAAGGTTTATTCGGGCAGTTGATTGGAGGATTTTCCAAGATTATCATCATGCTTGGCTGTCGTTTGAAAAAAAAATTAATATTCATTTTCGGGACATTGCTGTCACATTGATAGTTATTACATTATTAAAGTATATTTTTGAATCTCATTTTGTTTGAAAATGTATGAGATTATTGATGTTACAAAAGAATGTTACATAATTTCCGGTTACCAAATCAGATACTGTCAATTTTATTACTAATATTATCGCAAAATATCATTTGAATGATCAGTGGCGTAGGCGAAAAATATTTTCAGGAGGGGTTTTTCTAAAAAATATTTTTCCTTCGAGAATTCATAACTTTTAATCTTTGACAATATGGTTACAAGAGACCGATTTAAAAAAATTTTACATTTCGAAATTTGAAAGTTATACAAATTTTTGAATGCAGCGTTGCACATTTTTCATGTTCGTAAATAATGGAATTCGATTTTCGTTATTTTCAATCAGTAGGTAATACCACTTTCAGGATTATCTAAAATTAGGTAATATGGGTTTCTATAAAGCTTTCAATTCGATGCTCTAGGATTCAAACGCGTCTAAAAAATATATATATTTGATTTGCTTTTTGAACAATGTTTAACCATTCAGATATATTTTTATATATTTTTTTAATATTTCTATGGATTGCTCAATAGATTTTTTTAAATTGATGCTATAGTATTGAAACTTTCAACGATTTTTAGAATTTAAATTGAAATTTCATACTACAGTTTCTTTTTCAAAGATTTTTAATACTTTTATTTCATATTTTTTCCATAATTTTACACTTAAAAGTATGTTTAATTATATGAATTGTATAAATTGAATTTGATGTATTTTTATTGTTTTCTATATAAATTTCTAGAATAATTTCTACAATAATATTCAATTTTAGTATTATATTATTAAACATGCTCCAGGACAAAAAGTTTTATAAATGTCTAAGAAAATCATTTCCTCATAATCTTTATGTATTTAACGATTTCTAGTGAACTAATAAGCCTAAAAAAGATTAAACTAACAAAGTTATAAGCTAGTCAACTACTAAACAAGTAAACAAAAAAGCTAGTAAACTAGTAAACTACTGAAATCGTAAAATTGTAAAATAGTAAACAAGTAAAAAAGTGAAATAATAAACTAGCAAACTCGTTAACAAGTAGATTAGCTATTTAATAAAGTAGTACGCTTGTCAAATTTGTAATAGTAAACTAGTAAGCTAGTTGACTAGTAAACTAGTGAGGTAGTAAACTGGTAAGCCAGTAAACTTGTAAACGACTAAATTATTAAACTGGTAAACTAGTAAGCTAATAAACTAGTGCACTTATTAATCACAATCTTCTAGTATAATATACGAAACTCTAGATGATTTCTAAGAATTTTAATGGATTACTTATATTTTTGTAGATTTCTACAGCGATGTAAAAAGCTCAATGCTTTATAACACGAATTTCGATCTATTATCAGTTATTTTAATAAGTAATGATGAAATCATATTCATATAGATGTTTCATGTTTTATCTCGTTATTCTCTTTTCGTATTTTTCAAATATTTGAAAGATTTAGTTGCATTTTCTAGAATTTTTATTGATTCATAGTATTATTGGAATTTGTGCTACAGAATCACAAAATTTTTTAGATCGTAGAGGCATTCACCGAGATTTTTCAAAAAATGGTTTTTTCATTGAATTCAATTAATTTCATTATTCTTGTAGAGTTTGTATGAATCGAAAGATTTTTCATACTTTTACACGGATTTCGTAAAGATTTCTAGAATTAGATAATCGAAGAATCAAAGTTTAATAAATTTCTAGCATTTTCGTGGATTTTAATTTTTCTTGATTATTTACTGGGTTGCAATAATTTTTTCGATTTATATTTTCTACATCATCCTCCGATTTGATAATTTTTACTTTTTGATTAAATATATACTGCTATCGTCTTCATACATTTCTTGTAACTTATATTTATATTTTTTATCGATGTAGTTTTGTTTTCATTTTTACATGAAATATACATAGATTTTATCTAAATTTCGGGATGGGTTTGCATCACCAAAACCACCATCTGCCTACGGGCCTTTTGATGATGAATCCAATGACTACATTTTATCGCTCTCATGTAAATAAAAAATTTTATTATAATAATCCAGACATCGCTGAAAAAATTTGAATGAATTTAAAAGCCTTCTTTTCATATGGTTCACTCTCATCGTATCTCATTTGGAGTTTCGCTCTGACACCATCCGATTAAACATTTTCATTTCCGTCATTTCTTCATTAACAGTTATTGCGAGACTTCATTTGCGCATTATTAAACGCAATTAATTTTTCGCCAGCGTCACGGCACTTTGTTCGAAAGTGAACAGGCGGAACCATTTTTGAACAATTCCGGCGCGACATACCTTCTGAAAACCATTACCAGAATCTTTTCTGAGTGCGCCTTTGCAGAATCCACGCGCCCTCGCGACAATGGCGTTTCCCGTCTCTCGTTTGAATCCACTTTCTCACAATGTGCGCCGAAAAAATTGTATTATTGTTACGTTTTCCCTTTGTCTCATCTAAGAATCTCACACTTCAGGGGTTCATTGTATTTTTCTGACTTTTTTTTCTCCATGTTTACGATTTCCGAGAATATAACTGAAAGTCGTATCCAGTCAGAATTCTCCTTCAGTTATAAAATTTCTACATTCTTTAGTAATTTTGTTGAAAATTATATTTTTGTGTCACTAACGACGGTACTTTTCACGATAAAAAAGGCTAGCTGACTCTAAATTGAAAATTTTTTTGTTGGTCAAGCTTTTTACTATCAAAAATGGCAAGATGGCGAGAAGCTCTACCACCCTAAAAAATTCTGGTTGAGAAAATTTATTACTTACAAAAAGCCACACTAAAATACAACAATCAATGTATTGTAGTCGTGCTAAATCGTCAACATGTTTTACAATCTATAAAATTTATCGAAACTCTCTGGAATTCTATATTTTTATTGATAATTTTTAGATTTTTCGAATTTTTAAAAATTATCATACAATTTTTACAATTTTACGAATAGGTCTAAATTTTTTACTTTCTTCGAAAGTAAAGAACAGTTTTTTGAAATTAACTAGTTTTCCGACTTTTTTCGTTTTCAATTTTTCAAACTATAAATTGCATCAAAATTTATTGAGTTTATCATCAAGATTTATGTTAATTATTTTAAACCTATGAAGATTCGCGAATTATTATGAAAAAATTCGTTATATATAATCTTAAATGTTTAAAAGATATGAAATAATGATCAGAAAACACAAAATTCATAAACATTTTCCAAAATTCTATTAATTTAACGAGTCATTTAGAATTATTGACAATTATCAGAAAATAGGAAGAGCTTTTCAATTTTACGAAATTTTCAAAATCTCAAAGATAATAAAAACTTTTGAACACTATCCAAAATTTTCAACATTTTTTTAACCTGTACAACTCCTCAGAATTATATTTTTCAAATGATTTCAAAATTTTTCAAATTCGTGTAAGAAAGTATATGAAAATCATGAAGTATATTTCGAAAAAATATAAATGAAGTACAACTTTTAAATTTTGAGCTTCTTCTGAAACTCAAAATTTTTATTCTAATTTAGAATTATTGATGAATTTTGAAATTCAAAACGTTTTTTGCATTGTCGAAATTTGCAATACTATGATTAGAAGAACAGACTATTCGAAAATTTTTGGATTCATCAAAATTTGACCAACTAACTTAAGTTTTTGAAACTCTTTAGAAACTTTTTTGGATTTATAAATTTTTTTTCCCAAAAAACTTTATCG
Source organism: Platygaster robiniae (assembly GCA_028476575.1). Lineage (NCBI taxonomy): Eukaryota > Metazoa > Arthropoda > Insecta > Hymenoptera > Platygastridae > Platygaster > Platygaster robiniae. The sequence goes on from CM052022.1 coordinate 4,782,305, forward strand.
ATGAAATTAAAAGAAATATAGTCATGAACACATTGTATTAAAAATATGAACTTATTCTTAAATTCTACGAACCTATAGTAAATTTTTTAGAATTCGTAAAAACTTCTTCATTCACGAATTATTCATTATTTTCTGAAATTTGAAACATCAAATCAACTATTAAAAAATTTGAGTAAAAAAAATGTCTAACTCTTCAGAATTTTTCACAATTTTTTGATTACTTTTCAAGTTTTTCGAATTTTCATTGAATAATGAAAAATAATCATCATGTATATTTCGGAGAACATGATAATTAACACAATGTATAAAATTTGTAAGCGTTTTCAAAAATTCTACAAATTTTTTGTATTTTTGAATTCCTTAACAATTTTCATGACGAGCAATGTATCTTTGATTTTCCAAAAATTAAAACATGAAATAAACAGCTTAAGACTTTTTGAATTTTATATCAATATGTGGAGTTATCAAAATTTTCCATGAATTGCATTTATTCATGAATAAAATTATCAAATAAATAAAAAAAACACTTTTATGATTTAAATAAACCTATATTCTTTCAATTTTTTTCATTTATTCCAAACGTTTTCTAACTTTTCAGTGCTGTATTACTCTTTTCCCTTTAATGAAACCCTGATCATTGGTTGAAAAATGATTTCACAGGAATTCAAGTGACATAGAGTAAAATGGTTCAGTGATTATCCAAGAATGTTTTATGGAGCGTAAATTTTTCCCCATGGAATGATATCGCTGAAAAATGGTTCAATGAATGCTCGTTGGAAATATATTGAAAGGAGTTATTTTAAATGACATGATCGCGGAAACCTTTTTCATGATAATATATTGGCTCATATATCTCTGAGTATGAACATGAAAAAAAAATATCGAGAATGTTCTCCAAGCGAGAAAATATCTGCACATTTTTTGCTAAATAATTAATGAATTATGAAAATTATTTATTTTATTGTGAATGAAAATACAAAAACGTTTCTACATTTGCATTTCGAAATTTCTTCCCCCATATAATGTACAGAGTATTGTTTTGCATGAAAATGATATCACTCTAAATAATTTTTGATGCTAGTATAATTATGGAAGAAATTGAAAATTTGTGAATTTTATGAGTGCGAATCTTAAAAATGTATGACAAAATCCTCTCAAAAGTTATAAATAATTGAGTTTCAAGCGACCACAATTTTCTAAAATTAGATACAGTATCACGGTAAATAACGCCAATCCCACATAGTCGCCTTTCTATAAAAGGTTGATTTCTTCTTGGATAAGTTTCAAAAAGTACATTAGAGTTGAGCTGTACCCAATTTTAGGGTTCGAAAGAGGTAGGAAGTTTACTGGAAACTTGGCTTCTAAACTCGTTTAAACTATGCTTTTCTCGCAAAGCTGACAAAAAATTTGAAGCTCTAAAAAGAATATCCCACTCGTGCAAAAAATGAATCAGCAACTTCATATTTTTACACATTAAAAAACTTACCTGCAAAACTCTGAGAATAAAGAGAAATAAAACTATTATAAATGATGAATATGCAATATCAAAAACACAAGATTGTCCAAAAAGTGTGTAATTTTTTTACTTTTCTTTTTCCATGATACTTCGACTGATGTTCTCACACTCGTTAAAAAATTGGATGAGTCTTCCAGTCTTCCAGACACAGAATAAAGTTCGAAACAAGAAGAATTCGAAACTTTCTTTTTCGTGCATGAAGGGAGTTTCTTTCACTTGCGATCGTTACTTTTATTCTGGTTCGAATTGAAAGAATATATCGAATGATAGATTCTTTTACTCACTTAAGCGATAACTTTTAAGTCGATGTTTCAATCGTCTAATGCGTACATAAACTTTGATATACTTAAATTCACAATCATAATTTCCGATACATTAATAATACAAAAATAATTTATTTGAGCTTTCATTAGGAACAAGATTAACAACCAAATTTTGAAAAAAAAATTCGTCAATTTGCAATTCGAAGACAAACTATAGAAATCATGATTTTTCTACTGAATAATTTATATTTATAATGAATGATATGCACAAATTCATTTTGGACGTCTATATTTGAGGTCCAGTTTTTTTTTAAAGAGACAAATTACATAAACAGTTGAACAATCAATTACTTACAGAAGAAACATCAGAATGTAGTATTTCATCGAACGAATTGATAGATATGTTATACTATTTCTTTTATTTATTGATAATAGATAAAACACAGAATAAAATACTGACTTTGTCGGATATGGTATTATCGTAAAGAATTTCAAACTATATAATATAGGAATATCCATTATTTATCAAAGAATAACGTCCTAAAAGAACGTACAATCCAAAGTGAGCATGAATTTGATAAAAATAAAAGAAATTATATGTAATTTAATTATAGAAAAACATTTGTTATTGAAATAAATTTTACTGAAGAAACTCAAACTACTTTCTATGAACGAAAGGATTATAAATTATCTGCACTACGTACAGTAATATTACGTTGATGAAATAGCCTAAAATACATATAATTGCATCGAATACAATTCTACTTTACCCTAATTTTTTATCGTTTTACCTGATTGCCAATTTATTAGTGAGGTTCGACGCTAAAAAAACTACATTTTTTTTATTAACGTTGAAATATACTAGTTGAACGATATCATGCAAATTGATGATAATTTTGTAAAAATACTCCATTTACTTCAAAAACGTACCGAATAAAAAAATTTTCTATATGTGTGAGAATCATTCAAGTGTTGAATAATTAATTTAGATTGTCAGATTCTTTTTCAGAAAAAGAGTATTGACATTGTTTATTTTCATAATATAATAAAGGAATATCCATTATTTATCAATGAATTACGTCTTGAAAGAACGTGCAGTTCAGAATGATCATAATTTTTGATAAAAATGAAAAGAAATTTCATACAATTGATTTATAGAAAAATATTTGTTATTAAAATGGATTTTAATAAGGAAACTCAAAATAACTTTTATAAACGAAAGGATAATAAATTATCTGCACTACATACAGTAATATTACGATGATGAAATAGCTCAAAATACATATCATTGCATTGAATACAATTCTACTTTACCCTCATTTTTTCATCTTTTTACCTGATTGTCAATTTGTTGGTGAGGTTCAACACTAAAAAAACTAAATTTTTTTCTAAACTTTGAAATATACTATATTAACGATGTCATGCAAATTGATAATAATTTTGCAAAAATACTCCATTTACTTCAAAAACGTACCTAATTAAAAAAATTTTCTATGTGTGTGAGAATCATGAAAGTTTTCAATAATTAATTAGATTGTCAGATTCTTTTTTAAAAAAAGAATATAAAAATTGTTTATTTTGATAATTTGGTTATAAACGTAGTTCTTAAAACAGGGTGAATAAAAAGCTGTTGCTTTTAATTGAAAAAAAAAAAAAAAAAAAAAAAACAAATTTCCACATTCTCTTTTTTTTTTTATTATTTCTTCAGAAAATTGATTTTATTAATTGACAAATGGTACGGTGTTAAAAGTTTCAGAATGAAATTTCCAATTACAAAAAGTTTCTATTAATTATTATTACAAAGACAAACGTTACAACCTTTTCTTTTGGATCTTATTCCACCTTATACATTTTTTTAAGAAACTTCTAAGATTCTGTTTTAAAAACGTATGCCATTCTGTTTCATTGATACGATTTTACCCAACTATCTCACATTATTCGATTGAAAAAAGGTAAAGAAATTCGATTTCATTAAACTTTAGTAAGCTTTTTTTCGCAGCTTCTTAATTTTTGAAAATTTCATTTTTGGAACTTTCATACTAACTGTACTGGACCTTTTTGCTTCGAACTATTGTTTCAAAATTTTCATCATACATTCTTGAATTACGAACCTTCACATCTCATTCAATAGTCCAAATATGCCTTCTATAGATCTAACAAAAGAAATTAAATACTAAATATTCTAAGGGCACCAACACACTCAAATACATACATTTCCACCACAACCAACCCCACACTCTAGAAAATCTCTTTCAGTGTCGCTCACTACCATAATATTCCCACAGAAAGGAAACCCACGAGTAATCATTTTCCACTATTCACCATAATCAGAAAGTCGATTACTGTGGTATCACGACAATAAATGGAATCGCGAAAGAGGACGTATTACTTTTGTTTCCGCCCTGGTTTTCCGCACCTCGCATCCTATTCCAACGCGTGGAATTAATTAAATCAGGAAAGTACAGGTCTCGAAAAAAACCTCTCTTTCATACACGTTTTAATAAGTCCTGCTCGACTTTCTAAATTCATAACGTCGCACCAAAGGCTGGGCTCGTTAAATTGCGGAGTTTCAATGGGAAACAGTTTGTCCGACTTGCGGCGCGGCCACAGGACTTAACGTTACTTTTTCTTTGGCCGCCTTTTCGCGGTTTTTTCTACCCGCGGTGGAGAGAGAATAATCCGAAATTTTATTTGCCCCTTCGTCCAAGCACGAAAGTTCAAATGGTCGAGGCAACCAGAATCTCCCGCGGGACGCGCCAGTGTCCCGGAAGTCGATACTTTCGGGAATAGCGTTTACGCGAATGCCGGGGTTTGCGTTTTCCTCTCCGGGACCGTTTTCGACGGTTTAAGGTGGATGTTTTTCACGCAAGTTTTCTCGTTAGAAATTTTTTCACCAATGAAATATTCGTTGTATTTTCTTTGATATTTTTAATAATGAATCAGGGAAATTGGGTGCGATTTATTAGACTTCAAGGTGATCTACTCTCAATCACACTTAAAAAAATGTTGACTGACTTTTTTTTAGTTTTTTCATATGTAAACTTTTTTATTTATTCAAGGGAATTGTACTTAATCTGGACACCTTCGATATTTCTGCTACAGTAGTCAATTGCGGCGATAAAGTTCTTAAGTCAGTAGTAAAAACTAGCAATTGTCAGTCAAGATTAAAATTCCAAAGTTGATGTTTTTTACACAAGTTCTCTTGGTAGAATTTTCACGAATGAAATATTCATTCTATTTTTCATGATATTTTTGGGATGAATGGGGTGATCACCAAGTAATGGGGTAATTATAAACTTTCTGGGGATCATCCCTTCATCATACTAGAAAAAATTGTTACCTGAATTTTTTCAGTTCTTTATATTTAAAAGCTATTATTTATTCCAGGCAAGTGTACTTAGTTTGGACACCTTTGATAATTTTGCTACGTTGATAAACTGTGGCAATAAAATACTCAAGCCAGTAGTACAAACTAGAAATTGTCAGGCAGCATTGAAATTTTAAGGTGGATGTTTTTCACGCAAGTTCTCTCAGTAGAAATTTTTCACAAACGAAATATTCGTTTCATCTCTTTTTATTTTTTCACGATGAATGAGGAATTACTAAAAAAATGAGTTAATTTTAATTAACTTCCAGAAGATCTACTATTAATCATACAAAAAATTATAACTTAACTAATCTAGATTGGTATACCTAAATTCTATTATTTATTCGAGGAAAATGTAATTCATCTGTACAACTTCGATATTTTTGCTGCAATAATCAATTGCGACAGTAAAGTTCTCAGGCCAGTAGTGCAAACTATCAATAGTCGGACAACATTTAAATTGTAAAATGGATGTTTTCCACGCTAGTTCTCTCGGTAGAAATTATTCACAAATAAAATATTCATTTTATTTTATTTACGATAAATTAGAAACCACTAACAAATTCAGTTGTTTCAATAAACTTTTAAGGAGTACCCTAAATCACACTAAAAAAAATTGTTGCCTAAATTTTTTTACTTTTTGATGTGTAAATTCTCTTATTTACTCAAGGAAAGTGTAATTTTTCTGGACAACTTCGATTTTTTTGCTACATAAATTAATTATTGCAATAAAGTTCTTAAGCCAGTAGTACAAGCCAGCAATAGTCAGAAAAATTTGAAATTTTAAGGCGGATGTTTTTTTGCAAGTTTTTTCGGTGAAAATTTTTAACGAACGAAATATTTATTGTATTTTCTTAAGTATTTTTAAGATGACTGAGAAATTATTAGGAAATTATGTTGATTTCATTGCAGTTTTAGGGAATGTACCCTTAATTACACTTGACAAAAATATTTACTCGACTTTTTCAGTTTTTTATATGTTAACTATATTATTGATTCAAAAAAGTGTATTTAATCTGGACACCTTCGATATTTTTGCGACATCAATCAATTGCGTCGATAAAGTTCTTCAGCCAGTAGTAAAAACTAGCAATAGTCAGACAAAATTAAAATTTTGAGGTGAATGTGTCTCGCGCAAGTTCTTTCGGTAGAAATTTTATCGAATGAAACATTCATTTTATTTCCCTTGATGTTTTTACGATGAATGGGCAATCAGTGAGAAATTAGGTTGATTCTAATCAACTTTCAGGGGATCTACCCTTAATCACACAGAAAAAATTATAACCTGACTCATTCAGTTTCTTACATGTAAACTCTATTATTTATTCAAGAGAAGTATACTTGATTTCGACACCTTTGACATTTCTGCTATATTTATCAATTATCACACTTAAGTTCTTAAGCCAGTAGAACAAACTAGCAATAGTTAGGCAACATAAAAATTTTAAGGTGGATGTTTTTCACGTAAGTTCTCTCAGTAGAAATTTTTCACGAATAAAATATTCTTTTTTTTTTCTTCGATATTTTTACGATAAATGAGCGATCATTAGGAAATTGGATGGATTTTCATAAAACGATCACGTGATCTACTCTTAACCACACTAAAAAAAAATTGTTCTTTTACTTTCTTATATGTAAATTTTATTATTGATTCAAGGGAAGTGTACTTAATCTGGACACCTTCGATACTTTTGCTACATTAATCGATTGCGGCGATGAAGTTCTTAAGCCAGTAGTACACATTAGCAATAGTCAGACAACATTAAAATTTCAAGGTAGATGTTTACCACGCAAGTTCTCTCGGTAGAAATACTTCACGAACGAAACATTCATTTATATTTTTTCATATTTTTACCATAAATAAGCGATCACTAAGAAATTGGGTAGATTTTAATAAACCTCCAGAGGATCTACCCTTAATTACACAAAAAAACTATAACCTGTCTAATTTAGTTTCTTATTTGTAACTTTATTATTTATTCAAAGGAAGTTTACTTTATCTGGACACCTTCTATATTGCTGCTTCATCCATCATTTGCGATACCATAGTTCATAAGCCAGTAGTACAAACTAGAAATAATCAGAAAACATTAAAATTTAAAGGTGGATGTTTTTTACGCAAGTTCTATTATATTATAGTTCACTCTAGAATATTGTTACCTGCCTTTTTAAGTTTTAATGTGTAAACTCTATTATTAATTCAAGAGAAGTGTACTGAATTCAGTCACCTTTGATATTTGCACTACATTAATCAATTGCGGCAATGAAGTCTTAAAGCCAGTAGTACAAACTAGCGATAGTCAGACCAAATTGAAATTTCCTCCCCAAGTTCCTTGACAAACCTTTCAAAAAACTTGTCATACATAAACATTAAATTTCAATTTCACGAAATTTTCAAAATCACAGAGATAAAACTGTACCCCACCTTATCCCTAAATTAAATATCGTTTCATGATGACCTCTTGACTTCTGGACACCCCGTTTATACCGTCCTATTCCTCGGATTACAAATATAATAACTGATAGGAGTCCAATAAAATATGCCGAGGTTTTTTCATTTCCTCCGTGGTGGAATCGGAAATGAGTTTCGATGAAAGGAAAAAGTGAGATGGAAGATTAGAGAGATGGAACCGAGAAAAAAAATCCATTGGAGCGTCGCTTCGATTTTCCCTCGATGAATATTTGACTAACGAGGGGTGGGGAATCGATTAAGAAACGTCGCAAATAAAATTGGATGGCTTGTTCTATTGACACAGGTGCGGATGGCCTGGACGGCATGAACTCGACGGTCGGACCCGGATGGAAAATGACGGAAGGGCTCGACCAAGAGGGCAGTTGCGGCCAGGGCGACGTGGACGACGGCGAGGGTCTTCCACCTTTGGAGGCCGCCCTCGTCTGCCTGACTCTCGGCTTCCTCATCCTGGGGACCATTTTCGGCAACTTCCTCGTCATCGCGAGCGTCTTCACTTACCGACCTTTGAGGATCGTGCAGAACTTTTTTATTGTTTCCCTCGCCGTTGCTGGTTTGTTTCAAAACCATTCTCTTGCGAAACTATTCAAAACATTTTTTTCAAAAATATTAAATATGCATTTAATATGTGGATAAAAAAAAAGTTAAACATTCTCCATGTAACCGCAGACATTAAAAAATTTTAATGCATGTTTGAACAACTGAGTCATTTATAGTAAATTAGACAACATTTTACAGGACTGACAAATTATGAGGAATTATCGTTATCGAACGAAAAATCTTCGGATTTTTCTTGCAAATTGACTACCCTTACTTTTTTGATTTTGTTGTATTGATTTTTAATTTGACTATCAGACTGCCAAAAAAAAGAACATACTTTACTTTTTTAGTGATTTTGATTTTGGTTAAGGATTTTAAAAAAACCCTACACAGTGTTTTTCTAAATAACTTTACAAATTTTTAAGATAGTGATTTCATGAAAGCTATTTCACAAGGGTAGAGAATCATTCAATCTACGAGGTTCCATGTAAAATGTAAACACTTTTCATTATGACATTTATAAAGCTTTGCCAGGCTTATGATGATATTTTGTTTCTCTTGGATTTTGATGAGATTTTTTGAAGGTTATGATAATGATGATTATATGATATTTTGATGAGGTATAACGGAATATTTTGGAATCATGGACAATATCGTGTGGTAATTTTTGGGATTGTCATCTAAATTTGCTTGGGTTATTATAATGATTTTGAGTATGATGATTTCTGATTTTGGGATTTATGATGTATTCATTTAATGATTCAGGTTTTGTGAAATCAATTATTTTTTGTTTCGATATAGTTTCTTGGGATTATTCTGAATGAAGAACAATTTTTTTTTTTTTGGGAATTATTATTGGGAAGGGAATGGTTTTGTTTATGGGTGATATTATTAGGTAATTAGGTTTCTAATTATTGATTATTTTCCGGATGATTTTTATGTTGTTTCTGTAAATTCTCGCACTGGTATCTTTTGGTTCATGAGGATGTGATAATGAGAATGTTGAATCGTGTTTAATTATTAGTTATGGATTCTTTTAAATTTGCATGAAGTAGAGTAGTATGAATTGATCCGACACCGAGAAATCTGGGTTTTTTGATACTATTCTTTATTATGATCTTTGTTATTTGGGGATATTCAATAAATTGAATAAAATTGTAAATATTGATTATTTTCCTTTGTGCCAACATTAACTTCGTTAATTTCAATATTTTGTTTTTTTTTTTTCTATTTTTATTTGGATTATTTTATTTTTTGACGCGTTGAGATGATGAAAAGGATGAAAATTTGAACAAAATTTCGTCACAGGCTTTACAAAGATGTAATATTCTAAAAATATTTTATAAAATGATTCCATTTATCAAAGCTGAGAATGATACACAAATGATTTAATAATTTTTGAAGACATTTCATAATAATTCAAAAAAGTTTGAATTATAAAATGGTAATTGCTGAGATCCAATGAGCTTGTCACATAGAATGATCAAAGCACATTCAATTGAAATTTCCACAGAGTTTAAAATTTGTGTATCAATTTTAATAAACAGTCCTGATGATTTCTTATTAATCTTGTCATTGAAAATCATGACAAGTGTTACTTAAATTTCGCACACATTCTGGTATTTTCATGGAAAAGCCTTAGGAGCACTTTATTTATCGGGGAAAATAAAAAAAAATCCTCTAATTGTACTATTTTATGCATTTGGTTTTATTAAATATTGATTTTGGAGCTACATTCTATTAAAAACATTTTATTAAAAAAAATTGTATAACTACACAAATGTATCTTTATCTGCGTACATAACATTCAAAAAGCTCCATCTTATTCATGAATAAAACGAAAATTCATTATAATGAATGCAATCATGTCTCATATTTTTTCTAATCATTGTATTCATTCAAGATCATCCTTATTGAAAAAAATGTAACTCAGAATGGCAATTATTTCAGTCTGTTCAATTGATTATTTCTGAAATACATTGAAAATGTTTCATTAAAAGACACAACTTTTCGTAATCAAAACCTGAAAAGTTGTTTTTTATTTTCGTGCATTTTAAAAAGCAAACAATTTAAATCTAGAAAAGATATAAAACTCATTTCCGCTCCAAGAGTACTAATTTGACGTGCTTGAAAAATGATCACGTCTGACAGATGCGACACTTTCCACTAAAATGTTTCTCATTCGAATGCTTTTTTTAAATGAATGTCACGTGAACACGTAAAAGTGCATATCGTTTATTCCAGTTAACATGGAAGAAAGTATGTCAATGATGTATGAAATTCATTCAATACGTTATTTTTTACGTTTCTGAAAAACTGTAATATTTGAACATGGTAAATTTCCATTACTTTTCTCAACGTGTAATTTCTAAATCTTCTATGTAAATAAATGAATATTATAGGAGAAAAATTAAAAAGTTTTGCAAGTAATGAAAATAGAAAGAAGAGCTGTTCGAAAAGTTGTAATCTTATAAATAATGTAAATATTATTCACAATTTGAGGATACATGAATTTGATAAAAAAGTTAAATGAAAACGATGTAAAATAAAACTACTATAAAAAAATTTAGAAACATTCGAATTGTAGAAACTTTGGCTGGGAAATCCTAATGAATTGACTAAGGAAATAAAAAAAAAAAAAGAATTGTTCGATTATGCTTGGTTGTAAGAATCTACCAACTAACAAATGAACTTTCAGTAATATACGATGTAAAGCAATTATTACAATTTTTCTTTTTTCACTGTCAGTTTAAGATAAATAATTTTTTCAAAAAATCACTAATTTTAAAAACAATTTTTTTTTTTTTATGTTATAGACCTTGCTGTCGCCATTCTCGTGATGCCCTTCAACGTAGTTTACCTGCTCCTGGGTAAATGGATATTTGGTATCCACTTGTGCAAGCTTTGGTTAACTTGGGACGTGCTTTGTTGCACGGCCAGTATCCTCAACTTGTGCGCCATTGCCCTAGATCGTTACTGGGCCATTACAGACCCAATCAACTATGCTCAAAAGCGAACGCTTAAGCGCGTTCTCGCCACAATAGCCGGTGTCTGGGTCCTATCCGGAACCATCAGTTCTCCTCCATTGCTCGGATGGAATGACTGGCCCGAGGAAATCGAGCCAGGAACGCCTTGCAGGTAAGAAAAAAGAAAAAAATGCACATAAACAGAATATAAAGACATTTTGATGAATTTTTTGTAGTATATTACGTGCTTACTGATATTTAAAATGAGGAATTATGATACTTTTATAGCAATAACAACGAGGTCTTATAAAATCACTTGAATTTGAATATCAAAATTTTAGAGATAGAATTAAACGTGTCCTCTGAAATTTTCTCAAATCTTTTACTAGCATTGAATTAAAACAATAAATACTGTGCAACAGAATTTGGAAACCTTTCAAGGCAAAGGATTTTTTTCTAAAAATAGATAGCACATCACTTGAATACAAATGTGAAATATTTTTGCAATCTTTCAGCTCGTTTTGGAGATTTTGAATGAAGCACAATTTTTCATGTGCAAGACTAGCAATTTCTATCATATTTCTGAAGACAGAAAATTTAATTGTCTCTTTATCAAAATCTGAAGAAAAGGAGCGGATTTTGAAAAAACGTTGCACCACCCAAAATTCTTCACTTTTTTTTAGAAACTTTTAACATTCATAAATTTAACGTCAATTTTATTGAAATTACTAGAAACCATACTAAATTTTTGAAATAATAGAGATAAAGGACACTGAAACATTATTATATAATAAGTAAATAAATGATTGTTCATTTTAATATAACCATATAAAAATAAAATCTAAGTTGCAATATACAAATACATGTAAATAAATGATGCAAATATATGTATTAGTTGATTAATAAAAAATTTCAGGACAATTCGGAAGATGATCATGAGCAATTCTTCTTATCATTTTTCAATTTATTAAGGGTTTTTGTAGAATTCAATCATGTATCGATTATTTTCGAAAAACTCATACAAAGTCTTCTTTTTCTTACAAAGTTGGTTAACTTGAAAGAAACGTTAATTTTTTATTTTGAATGTATAGATATACTAAGCATATAAATGACGTCGTTTACACAGAATGTCGCCATTACCATCTACATTTTAAAGCTATGTATTTTTTTCAATTTTTGATATATGAGAATAAAAAAACACGTGTCTAACATTCTTTCATATAGTAACAATATCAGCGATAAAAAACTAATGCAACTTCCCAATGAAAGTTATATAGAATTGAATTAACATTCTTTTTGTTTTTATTTATTAGAAAAATTCTTAGATCACTCGAAAATGCAAGTAATTTTATTGTAACTAATATAACAATATTTTAGCGAGACTATTGATACATGAAATTTCCAAAAAATCTGTAAAATCCATGCAAAATAAACAATTTTTCTCAAAGTACCGAAAATTTGTAGGAAAAAAGTTATGTTTTTCGAAACTTAAGGAATTCGATGAAAAAATGCATGAATATAGATGTTCAATAAATTATCTTACAATATTAGGCAACTTTTATACTTTCCAGCAACTTGAAAAAAAAGCCTCTCAATTTCGTTCGATTCAAATCTGTTTTTTAAATATATACATTCGTATTCTTTTTTTCAGGTTTTTTCTACGAATTTTCAGAACAAAAAAAAAGTTCGTTTTTCATGCATTTCATAAGATGTGCCAAATTTTTACTTATTAACTGTCATGAAGAAACATAATTGCGATAAAACCATTGCATTTTTCAAAAATAGGAAAAATTTCTAAGAATGACAATTCTCTTCTACATTCCCAGCATTTTCAGGATTTTCAAATGTCTATAATTCTAATCAACTAGTGATCCTGATTCATCAGAATTTGAAGGGTGTCATATTTTCATAAATTTCGTAAAATTACGTAGAAATAGTCCAGAATATCTCTGAAAAAAAAATCAATCTATTTTTCAGCTGCAAAAGATATGTACGATTAAAATTGCCTGTATACAAAAATGCTTTTTTTATACCTCGAGAATAAATTAAAATATTGCAAAAATATTCCACAATTGTGTTAAGATAGTCTACTGCTATTCATTTTTAAAAAAAATGTCACAAAAAAGTGTTACACGGTGAATAATCAATATCTGACATTATACAATCGCTTCTTCAAACCAGTGAATATCATTATTAGCCGATGTTTGAGGAAAGACTATTACAAAAATGTTAAAATTTATTGAGATCCTTAAGGGGGGAACCTGGTTTAGAACGACGAAAAATTGCATGATATGTGGCACAGTTTTTAAGGCTGCTTATCTTATGAAATGTTTCAAGTACTGTAGAACTAGGTCATAGATACACAAATCTTGCAAAAAAAAATTTATTTTTATGTTATTCTATAATGTTAAGCAATAATAATTCGTATTTGTTTCTTGCACTACTCGCTTGAAGATTCTCCACTGCGTACATGATTAAAAATGTTGTGATTGCCGCATTTTTATAAGTGATAGCTCTTTTTAAAGCTAAAAGTGTAAGCTTGTATGTGAACCTAAAAAACTACGTAAAAAATTTTTTTAATCCATTTTTTTGTGGTTAATTATCTCAAAATTTCGTCAGTGAAACGAGAATTTTTTTTTAAACACCCATAAAATTTGCAATTTTTAACATTTTAAAAAATTTCTTAGGTTTAAATAGAAGATAAACTTCTAAAGTGCAAAAAAAATTTTAGTTTTCATGTTTCTGATAAATAGGACGATCGCTATCGTGTACGCAGTGGAGAATCTTCAAGCGAGTAGTGCCCGAAACAAATATGAATGATTATTGTTTAACATTATCGAATAACATGAAAATAAATTTTTTTTGCAAGATTTGTGTATCTATGACCTAGTTCAACAGTACTTGAAACATTTCATAAGATAAGCAGCCTTAGAAACTGTGCTAAATATCATGCAATTTTCGGCGTTCTAAACCAGGTTCCCCCTTAACATGAAATTTTGGGAAATTGTTGAAAATCTACGTAACAATCATGATTTATCAATTCACAGGTTAACTCAGAGGGCAGGGTACGTCGTGTACTCGGCTCTGGGCTCATTTTTCATCCCTCTCTTGGTAATGAGCCTCGTGTACCTTGAAATTTTTTTGGCCACGAGGAGAAGGCTCCGTGAACGGGCGAGACAAAGCCGTCTCGGGGCTGTGCAATCATCGCGGCACCGGGAGATCGAGGACGCGGAGGATTCTGCGAGCTCGGAGACAAATCATAATGAAAAGTCTGCTGGAAGAACGCACAACAAGCCTTCGTTAATAATTGACGACGAGGCCACGGAAGTCACGGTTAGTGGCAACCTTTTAAATAATTTCTAAACACAAGGGAAATTGGCCAAGAGTGCCAATGTGCATAAGTAATTTCACAATTATAATTTCTTAGTCGTTGCTGTATATTTTTTATTATATTATTTTATGTGATTGCAAGAAAAAACATTGCAGTATTTAGTAACTATGATTCGAACACAATAGTAATTAAGATACTTGATTTTTATAAAATCAAAAGTAAAAAAAAGTTTTGTGGAGTTCTAATTTGGATGTACATGTTTTGACTCTTGGGTTTTTCAATTGGAATAAACAATTCTTTTAAATTTAAAAACATGACAGCAAAACATGGCTAAACATGAATGATTAAGTCTCACTTAATTTTTCATCCGAAAACTTGACCATTTCTTAGATGTTCTCTCAAGACCTTACGTAATGAGTTGAGCCTTTAAACATAATTGGGATACATCCATAAAAAACGTCCACAGCTAAAAAAGTGAGGGAGGTCAGTGAAACTGGGCATTATTGAATGAAGATAGAAAGTTCAACTTCTAATGTTTTTGTTAACGTTATTGGAAATTTTATATTCCTAGAATACGATGAAATTTTAAAACTGAATTTTAGACATTTTTGTTTTTCTATTTTCTAGTATAACGTACAAAATTAAAGTAACCTGCGTTTGCATTTCCAGAATTTCGTTTATCTCGAAATTGATTATTTAGAAAAACATTTTTAATGACTTATAATTTGAAAAAATTTATGAAATCAGCAATGTCTCTATGTTTGAAAATTCAGAATAAAACAATAAACAATTATTCAATACAAGAGAGTCTGCATACTTGTAAATTTTCAATATTGATTTCATTTCTGAATGTTATACTCACACTCACCTTATTTCCGTTGTAATAGAATGAAATAAGTCAAAGGTAAAAATATGATTGGAGAGTTAAATGAACTACTGTAAATAAACAGATCATTAGAATAAAAAAAATATAAAAACTGCACCTTAAAAATTAAAATTCAATCATAAAATAAGAGGATTCAAATCGGAGTAAAAAATTAATTATATTGATGATACTATTGTAATTGAATACTGAGGATTTCCTTATATTTACATACAATCAAAATGAAATGAAACAAAGGGATTATTTAAAAAAAGGAAATGGCAGATTAAAATGGAAAGAAAACATACGAATGAAAAAAAAATTGCCTTATTTTGGTTTTGGAGGAAATAAAATATTTTATAGGGACCATAAGAATTGGGAGAAGGGGTAAAAAATAATAGAAAGAGATGATCTATTATAAATCATTAATATCACCTTTTTTCTATATAGTTACAATAGAATGTTACAAAATGACAAAATTAATTGAATAGCAAAATGAAATGAAACTAAGAGACCATAAGATAAAAAGGATAAAAATTGTTCTTGTTTGATTCAAATGAAACAATAAAAAAAGACCATTAGAACACGATAAAAAATGTATGTATATATAATTTGAAAAAATACTCTTATATAACAGTTACTTATTGTTATACTTTTATAAAATGTATGAAAGAAAAAATGTTTCATTGCTCTTAATAGTAAATAATAAAATCATAAACGATCACATTTGAATTAGACCATAAAATAAAATGATACAAAGAGAACGTTAGAACTTGATAGCAAAGATTACCTAATATCCACTTAGATAAAAAAAAATTTTAATAATAAGACACCACTGGAGAGGGAAAATGAAATGAAATACTACTACTAAAATAATTCTATAATGTTTGCAACTTCAATTTATCAACCTTTCTTTTGCACGTATAATGACTGCAGGCTGCAAAATATTTGCAATACAATATTCTATAGAATCTGAAAACATTTTTCTAAGAAACTGGCATTAGAGTTATTCCGGAAAGAAAGTGTTTCGAACAGTGGCAAAAAATTTTTCCATATTTCAGTACCTAATTCTAGAAAAAAATCGTTAGAAAAATGAGTGTGCATCATTATATTTTTTATGTGTTTTTGTTTCTTTTTACTCGGGAATATACAACTATTATAAAAAATTT
This sequence comes from Platygaster robiniae, assembly GCA_028476575.1. Taxonomy (NCBI): domain Eukaryota; kingdom Metazoa; phylum Arthropoda; class Insecta; order Hymenoptera; family Platygastridae; genus Platygaster; species Platygaster robiniae. The sequence continues at coordinate 4,798,789 of CM052022.1, forward strand.
TCAGGAGGGGTTATTCTGAAAAATATCGTTTTCTTTGAGATTTCATAATTTTTAATCTTTTACGATATGTTACAAAAGAGCGATTTTGAAATACTTAACATATCGGATTTTAAAAGTTATACAACTTTTGGAATCCAGGGTTGTACATTTTTCATAATCGTAAATAATGGAATTCAATTTTTGTAATTTTTGATAAGTAATTGAGGTTTCAGTTGATTATCTCATACTAAGTAATATGGGTTTCTATAGAGCTTTCTGACATTCGATGCTCTAGGAATCAAACTTTTAAAAATAAAAAAATGTATATAGTTGAATTGATTTTTCAGCAAATTTTAATCACAGAGAAGAAATGTACATCATAAAGTTATATTATTTTCTTACGGTATATTATTTATCAAATTCTGTAGTATTTTCTGTTATTATGACATATTCCTAATATTTTTATGGATCGCTCAATAGATTTTTAGAAAAAAATGCTATAGTATTAAAACTTTTAACGATTTTGAAAATTCAAATTGATTTTTCAGACGACAGTTACTTTTACCAAGATTTTGAATACTTTTATATCATATGTTTTTAGTCTTTCTACAATTGAAAGTATGTTCAATTGTGTAAATTATATGAATTGAATTGTATGTATTTCTATTGTTTTTTATGTGAATTTCTAGAATAATATCTAAAACTATAAAAATATATTTTTTGTATAATATTAATAAATATGCTCCAGGACATTAAGTTTTATACGTTTCTAAGAAAATTATATCAATATATTATTTATGTACTGAAAGATTTTCAGTAAACTAGTAAACTACTGAAATTGTGAAATATTAAAATACTGAACAAGTGAAAAAGTCAAATAATGAACTAGGAAACTCGTTAACAAGTAAATTAGTAAACTTGTCAGCAAGTAAACTAGTAAACTTTTAAACTGGTAAGCTAGTTAATTAGTGAGCTAGGTTACTATTAAAGTAGTAAAATAGTGAGCTAGTAAACTAGTAAACGAATAAATTATAGGCGTGTAAACTAGTTAACTTATTTTTCATATTTTTTACTACCATACATATAGTATACAAAACCCAGGAGGATTTCTAAGTAATTTCATGAATTACTTACACTTTTGAATTTGGTGCTCTAGAACCCCAAAATTTATAGATTTTAAAGGCATTTATCGAAATTTTTCAGGAAACAGTTATTTCATAGAATTGGATTAATTTTATAATCATTTCAGAGTTTCTATAAATCATAAGATTTTTAATACTTTTTTATGAATTTTATAAAGATTTTTAGAATTTTATGATCTAAAATTCAAAGTTTTCGTATACTTTGTTTTTTTCGATTATTCATTGGGTTGCAACAATTTTCTGATTTATCTTTTCTAAATAATCCTACGTTTCGATCATTTTTACTTTTTTGTTAAATATATACTACTTCGTTTTCATGCATTAATCTGTAACGTATATTTCTATTGTTCATCGATGTAACTTTTGTCAATTTTATACGAAATATTCATTGCTTTTATCAGAATTTTGGGAGGGGTTTGGACCCCCAAAACCACCCTCTGCCTACGCGCCTGATCATGGCATATCTGATCTGACAGAATCAATTTACATTTTCTCTTCAACTGACAGAAGACTCCAACACAATTTTGCAAACATTTCCAATATTTGTTCGTAAAGGTCGACCCTGCTGTGCACAACTCAACCGCGGCAATAGTCGCATCCATGAACACCCCATCTGCGGGGTATTCCAGAAGAGGTGGTCCAGGAACAGCGACGGTCACGACGGCCTCCAGCACGGTGTACCAATTCATCGAAGAGCGCCAAAGGATCTCCCTTTCGAAAGAAAGAAGGGCTGCCAGGACATTGGGTATTATAATGGGGGTTTTCGTAGTCTGTTGGCTGCCCTTTTTCACGGTTTACGTGGTCGGTCCTTTTTGCGACTGCTGCCCTTCCCCGATCTTCGTTTACTTCATCACTTGGCTCGGCTACGCCAATTCCGCGATCAACCCCTTGATTTACAGTATGTTTAATATGGACTACAGAAAGGCGTTCAGGAAATTGCTGCACATACGTTGAATGGTCGAGAGATTATTAGGGAATGTGATGACTTCAACTGCCAGTTGCCACTGTGGAGCTTATCGTTATTGTGACGTTGCAGGTATGTCAGGGTGTTAATTGAGGAATTTGTGGTGTTGGGTTATTATGCAGTGGATCTTGGAAACAACATGAGTTGTGTGAGGGAATTGGTTATGGGAGATACCAATCTCTTGCAAGAATGATGAAAATGATGGAGGGTGATTGATTTTTTTGGGTTTTTATGAGGATACAGGAATATAGGGGACTGACACGTAGGTATGCTATATGGTATTTTGAACATTCATATTGTCATAACTGGTATGATGTTACCTTTAATTAACTCAATGAGATTTTGGGAAGAACACATGAATTTTTTGAATGTAGTTTGTCAGATGACATTGTTGATGATGATTCAAAATATCCGAGGATTATTTTTTTTTTTTTTTTGACTGTAGATTTGTGTTGGCTAGCCTTCTTAGAGGATTTTTATTTTCCAAAACTATTGCTGGACATATCGTTGACATAAGTGATTCTTTTTAGTTCACTCCGAAAAAAATGTTGAGTAATTTTACTGTACCGATACGAAAGTTGTTCACCATTGACTTGTCGTGAAGTTTTACTATAATTTTACTATAATTCTACCCTAAGCAGTTGGAATTTTCCAGTTTATTTATACTAATATTGCATATTTTAATGAAATGTTCCTATTCAAGTATGTGAAATATGAAAGAATAGTAAATTTGCAGTACCATGGTATAGGAATTTTCCGTATTTTTTTTACAGTGTTACTTTCGAAATAGCACCTTAGTGCATGTTTGTCACTTCTGTGACATGCATATAAGCCACCCATAGGAAAACTTTAGACACATGCTATTGAATTTTTTATGAAACTTCGATGTTTGAAATCATCTTTGGATCTTCAGAAATGGGTTCCAGAATATTTTAGTGATATCTTTCTGCATTCTGCATTATTTTTCTTCTTTATACATATATATTAGTCTCATGATTTTTTGAAAATATCGTATAGCAAGTCGTTGTACAAGAAGAACCGACAAATTAATTAGAATAACTTTTCAGTTACATTTTTAATATTATATTTATATTTTTTATCCATATAATTAGTTTGGTGTATATTTTTCATTTGTATTTATATTTATCAGTTATATTAGCAATGAATAACTTTATGACATTTCGTGAATCAGTTTCAGTTAGTTTTTTTTTCCTTTTTGAGGCAAGTTTCATTCAAGTGACGTTCCTACGTATGTATATAATATATTTCAATTTTTCTTCATCTTACACTTGGAATAGGCTACAGTTCATTAGTTTCTTTAGTATTTTGGTTAATTTTTTGAATAATATCTAGATTTCGACGAAAAATAAGTTTAGAGTCAAGTTACGGACGAAAAATGTAAATATGGCGTACCTACATGTTACTTTCATACACAGTCTTACTCATAGTGATTACATAAAAAATCATAAATAAAATACAGTGTATCATAAACGATTCACGTGAATTTGAAAATTATAGTACAGAAATTATGCATAGCCACAAAAAATTGAATCAATTGAATATTATCATTTTTACTCTGCCCTAGTAATTTCGAATCTAAAAACCTCTGAGAAACCGAAATTTCCTATGAGAAATGATTGGTAAAATCTTACTTTGAAAAAACCTTTAAAATTTTGTCGATAAATTATTTACAAGAAACTTCAGTTTCTTGAAAAGTTTTCGTAAGGTCACCTTATAAGAAGTAGAAAATTTATAAGAATCTTATGAGGTCATCTTATGAGAATTTTTCTTCTTTCAAGTGTCGTTCTTTTTGTAAGCTTTTTATAAGGATCAAAATTACTAGGGATGATCTTGCAATAAATAAAAAAAAATTGAAATAATAATTCTGATGGGAATGAAAAAATTGAAATATATTAAACTTGATTAAAAAAATATATATATATCATCTATCATAAACACGGAATACTACTGTTTATGTGATTATGAATGATAAAAAATTTTTCTAATTCTTAGCGAAAATTTATAAAGAGTTTTGAATTTTTTCTACCATTCATGTTAATTTCAAGATCCACATTTTGTGACGAGTAAAGTGATACATTGTGTATATTATAATATATTGTTATAATGTTGCTTGATTATGAATCATAGTTTTTATTGCAGTGGTGTTTGATCACTCATTTTTGTTACAAAAAACCTTACTGAGAAAAGTTTCTAGATTGAGGAAAAGAACGTTTTTGTCCCTAAGGCTCTATTTCACTGTTTCGAAGATAGAATAACGGATTTGTAGAGTTTACTTTTTTTTTATTCGAATTGGCGTTGGTCTTCAAAAATGCTATGAATTTTCATGATAGAAAGTTAAAAGAGAATTTCACAGATTCAAAAAATGTGCACAACTGAAAAAGTTGTTCATAATGGTTGAACGAAATATTGAACAATAAAAAAGCATATTAAATGACTCAGAAGTTTGAAATTATATTTGGGCCTTAAAAAACAAATTATTAATGAAAAAATCCCAAAAAATGAAACGAATGAAATATTCTTGGATAATATTCTAAATCCCCAATTCTGAAATTTATATTGGATTGAATCTTTTGGAGTTTCAAATTCGAAAAATAAAGCTTGTGTGCAAAGTAATTTCAAAAATCTACACATTTGAAATCACGAGATTTTTGAGGTTTCAAGAATTTCACCAACACGAAGCAACTTGGATAAAAAACCAAATCTTGTCTCAAAAATTTATCCAAGTATGCTTTACCAAGCCACTCATGAAATTTTTCGCATTCCCCATCAATCTATCACAAAACTCCAAACACCACAGAAAAATAAAAAACCTCTCTACTCAGGAAAACATACAATAAAGCGCAACCGCCTTTTTCCCTTTTTCAGCGAATAACCCGTATCAAACGTAACAAAAAAAACTCTACAAAACCGTCATTCGCCGTCAGTGTCACTTTTGATCCGTTCGAGATCAAGCTAACAAAGCGCCCCACATGCCAAAGGAATTCGAAATGAAGTTCAAACCAAGGGACCTTGCGCTATGAGCTCATAATTATAATTCCTTTTGTACGAAACGCGACGGAATTGTCAGGTCCCACGAGGTCCGCGCTTTTTCCTTCAATCATGAATTCGCGCGACGTTGACGAGTACAATAAATGTTTCCCGTCGCGATTGTCGTCTTTCGAAAAATTGACGACCATGCCCAACCCCCTTTTTCCCCAACGTACTCGCTGCAAAATACGACGATTGTGATTGCATCCCCAGTACGCGAATAAGTTTGTCCCGCAGCGAAAAAGCGGATCGATGTTAATGCACAGTCGAAAAACAAAAAGACCAGAAAAGTTTTCGGCAAATCGGGGTGTCTTCATAAATATGGAACGGATGCTGGAACGCGAGGTTTTCGGGGCTCGGAAATCTAGAGTGAATCATTGTTGGGAGTGATTTTTTTGTAGGAAATGAAAACTCAGTTACTTGGAAAATGGAGTGTTCCAAATAGAAATTGTTATTTTTAATTTAAAAGAATTGGAATATTGGAATTTTAAATAATCCTGTGAATAATTTCGATTCAATGGCTTGTTTTATTTTGGTAAATTTTATTTTGGATGCAGGGCCTCGAATGTTTCCATGTATCTTTCTGGAATTTGGAATCTTCAACTAAAAATCTCGAAATTTGGAATCTATTTTAACCAAGGGGAATGTAAGAAAATTGTCTGGGAGGGGGGGGGGGGTTAAAAATACATGTTTTATGAACTTGGAATATTTTACATATACTAAAATAGTTGAATTTGTACATTGGACTTTTTTCAATTTTGAATTTAAGGATGCAACAAGTACAATTTCGACGCATTGGGATGAAAATATTTTAATTGAAAAGAACTATTTTGATTTCATAAATTTTATGGTTTTATGCGATAAAAATGTTAATTACACTTTTATTTTATAATATATTTCACATCGAATTACTGGTATTTCAACAATAAAATATGTGATTCTTCGAATTTTGAACTTCGACCATGAATTCTTCCAATAAAAAATTTTCACGAAATTTTCAATATTGAAATTTCAAACTCAAAATTTTACGAAAAATTATTGCAAATTTAGGCTCAAGCTATGAGTCCTTTAGATTTCTAAACATAAAATTTTCATTTTTTTTGAAGTTCAATTGTGATTATTGAAATCTTAAAATATTTATCAAAGAATAAGTTTATTTTGCGAAATGTAACGAAATTTTGAATTTCGTTCTATAAAGTCTTTCATATTTCTAAGGTTTCTGAGGTTTATTTTTATTTTACCTTTTTTTTGTTTCCGAATGTTTACTTTTGAAAACAGCAATGTTAACTTGTGTGAAATCTTACAAATTCAGAACTCACTTCAAATAGTTAAAAATCTCAAGTCAAAAACATCGAATTTTTCAAATTTAAAGGTATATTTTAACTGTTCGTCATGTTAGTATTATAGTTCTTTTTCATTTCTCAACAAAACAAACAATTTTTTCAAAAATACCCACTTTTTAAAATGCACAAAGATATACCTACTTCTGAAATTTAGAGGTATGAAATATTCATTACTTTTTATCACGTGCATTTTTTAATTTTGCAATGAATATTCGAAATTCGTGTTTACTTTTTTTTTTAATCTGGGCTAGTAAGACGAATAATTTCCAAGTTAAATGGAAAAAAATTTTTCATCAATTTACTTTAATCTAAAAAAAGCTACTGAACTCCTTTATTTCCAAAGTCAAAATTTTTTATTTTTTATTATGTTTATCTTACATTACTTAACAATGAAAATGTCAATAGCTGGTTGTTTTCTATTTCAATTACTTTAAATTGTGTTTGAAAAAATGAAATTATAACTATTATTATAAAACATTCTGTTTTAAATGTCAGATTTTATTTTTGGTATATTCGAATTTTCATTGCTACATTTTCTCATAGAATTAATTTTTTCAAATTTTTGGCTGGAATTTTTTCAAAATTCGACTGTCTGATAATTTTTTGGAATAATCCATTCTTGATCGATAATAATAATTGCAGATAAGAGATTATATTATTTTTAAAATTTTTAAGGCATGTAAGAATGAATAAAAAAAGATGTAGATCCTTATTAAAGCAAAAATTCTGACTGGTAGATTTTTTTTTCATTTTAAAACTTTAATCTATAAAACCAAGGCTGAACTTTTTCAAAGTAGATTCACATTCACTCTTCCCTTTGATTATTTTCTTCTTTCTCGAATTCTTCGAACGAGAAATCTCAAACAATTGTAGATGAAATTTCACAAATCCTTCATATACTCTTCTAAGAAATTCCTACAATCCTTTTTCACTTAAGGTATCAAATATTTCTCAGCAAATTCGTAATCTTCGCAATCCTATTCTTTTCCTTCTGCTTATTAATATTCACAACCATTCATAATTCACCTTTTCCTTCATTTTAAAATTCATGTTCTCGAGTTTCTGCAAGCGGAAAATAAAGTGCAAACCATCATAGATCGTCGACCAAACTCCGACTCTCAGCTGATATTTCCTCGTTTTCCCGCGCACATCGAAAGTCGAGTGGATAAATCTTAATTTCCCATTATCATGCGCAAGTGGATGAAATAAGCCCAACCTTCGGAGATCGAGAGCTCGACTTTGTTGATCAGCTTTGCCGCCAGTACAAATTTATTCTCGGCGCGCATTGGAAAAAGAAAAAAACGAGAGCCAAGGATATGCTTATATCGAGAAAATTCAATTCATCATCCACCCATCGGAAAAAGAATTCCGAAGAATAAAGAACCCGAGGTAAAAAAAAGAGCTGAAAGTGCGGCTCTATTAAGCCGTGGAAAATGGGGAAATTCGCTTTCTTCAAATGGAAGGAGTCATATGACTCGTAAGGTGTGCGTGGGAGTTGAATTAATGTTGAAAAATTAATGTAACGTACTCGAAACTCGCCGGGAAATCTCGTTTCGCGGAGCTGGTGTCTTCTTCTCGGTTTCAGCATTTTCCGAGGAGACGTAAAAATCCGCGGAAGTAATGGGAAAGAGCAACAAGAGACAACATTTTCCTCTCCAATTTCGCAGTCAAATGTGTCTTTTATTAAATTGCCTCCCATTTTCCTGAAAATGTGGTTATTCTTTGTGGGTCGCAGGGGAAGGGAAAAAAACGTTTTTGGCGTAGTTATTTGTAAGGAATTGAGATGATATTCAGTTTCGAAATTGTTAAATAGATTCTCTAGAAATAGGTTTTAAAGTGAATGTATAATGACTTTTTTTATAATTTGCTTTACATCTTATAATGTTTGTGCAAATGATGAAAAGTATAAATATTGGAGACTACGGGGAATTTCAGTAATATAGTAATTTTGATGATTTAAAGTCTGAATGATTATAATTAGGAAACAATATAGTGAGCTTAATTTAATCCTCCTTCTTTGAATTAACTTATGATCATTGTGAATATGATTGAACCTGATGATTTTTTTTTTTTTTTTTAATGACATATTGTACTGAATGATGAAGAATTTTACATGTTTATCATGAACTTCTTAAAACTGACGATATTTTAAACGAATACAATAGAGAATGAAAGAAATTTCAAACAAAATTTTCAAATAAAGAAGATCCTTATAAAAGTCTTCTATAAGGGTGACAAAAATTGGCCACTAAAACGTGAAAATAAATTTTGTTGTTTCCCAAGAAAACCAGCTAACTAAATTTTACCATTAGATTTGAAAATTTAATCAGAATATCATGTAAAACATGTAAAAAATTCTAATGGAAAAGTGTCGTAACCGGTTTTTTGAAACACATTACAATTCTTCAAATTTAACAATTTGAGAACAATATTGATTCATCTATTATATTCATTTCAATCGAGGAGTATTCAAATTTTATTATCAAATAAACAGTAATAATGATAATGACATTATTCTATGATGAATATGATAATGAGAAACATGAATATAACTGTCATCATGTTTTCAGTGATCATGATTATAACGTTTTTGATTTTTGAGAAGGCTAATTTTCGAAGAAGACATTCATTATTCTGGAGTCGGAATTCAGAAAAAGTGATTTTTCAAACAACCACAGATTTTCGTTTCATTTTCAACTTTTTACAAGAATTTTTTCTTAACATCGAGTAAGCAGAATTATTTTTACGTCGAAAGTTCAATGTTCTAAGCATTAAATTCTGTCCCTTTCTAGATACCTCCAAATTCGTAATCATTCTTTTTTTTACATTAAATAAATGTGAGCAATAATTTATTCATTTTATTTCTCTGATTTTTGTATTAATGAATAGTATTTCTCATTCTTAAAACTTGGAAAACTTTCATAATTACAGAAAATGTCAGTGACTCGTCAAAAAAATTCGAAAAATCTCTGAAGCATATTTAAATTTGCAATCAGCAGTATGAGGAATGGTGTAGAAATTTGGAATATTTCGAGTCTCCGAAAAAATACTCAAAAAAAAAAATTTCCCACGATGTGATCACTTAATACACATTTTACCTATTAAAATGTTATAAAAACCATAAAAGTCGATTTTCCAGAGTGTTCCATTTCAAAAGAAATGAAATCTGATGAAATGAACAATTTTACTGCAGCCTTTTTTCATTGCATATCTACATATAAATTCTGTTAGCAGACACATATTTTTCAAAATGTAATTTTCAAAATCACCAATACTTATCCTGATTCTAAAATTATTCTTTCAATGTATTTTTTGATATCATTTCTTTTGATTCCATCTATTTGATTTTCTTCCTCAAAAATGTACTTTATCGAACAAAATTTCAGAATAAATATATAAAATGTTTGCTTTTAAATGTAATTTATCGAATAAATTTTTTAAATCAATTTGATTTTCTATTGTTAAAAAATTCAGTATCCTTGTATAACCAAATGATAAACTGGTAAAAAGTTATGAAAAACGAAGAAACTGTTTTCAATGCTCGTTCCACCTGTTTTTTACACTCAAATTCTAAATTTCTTCGGCATCTTGTTTTCAATTCTGCATCGATAAGCATTTGACATGTATTTTTCCTTTTTTTTTTTCAAGCTTTTCAAATGAAATATATGATGTTTTGAAAATCTCAAACTTTTTAAATCCTGCAATTTTAGAATACGTATTACTGGTTTCAGATTATGAAAAATTTGTTGATAACGATAAAAAAAATTATCAACCATTTAAAAATTTAACCAAAAAAAATAATAAAATATTGGCTCCTGGGATCGATTTTATAATTTGGAAGTTTGAAGTTAATAGAGAGTAATCGAATTCCTAATTAAAAAATAAGGGTTTTCATCAAAAGGTTGTTATGATTTTCACCTTTTTTACCAAAATAATCTGCAAATGATTACGAGGATTCAGCAATCTTTTATTTGCTATAATAACATATATGTATCTAATGCAGATTTGAAATTAAAGTTTCTCAAATTTTAATCCCGTTGCATTTTCAAAACTTTAAGAATCCTTAAGAATTTGTTGTTGATCTCATGAATCCCTAACCATACAATTATTTTGTTTAAAAAATTTTCTAAAAATATTCAAAATACGAAAATTCCTATTGGTCATAGAACTCACAAATCTGTCTGGAATTTTCGTAATTCTGCAAAATCTGGGACCATAAATTCTACAATTTATAATAAAATAAATATCTCGAAACTCGGAAACTTCAAACAAATCCAATTTCTAACCCATTACAAAATTAGCTCGATTTCAAATCATGACAAGTTGTAAAACGATAGTTTAATATTTATTCATTCTTATTGAAAAAAAAAAACAAAAACTTATTTCAGTTGTAAATACTCCCATAAAAAAAGACAACAGTTTCCCAAAAGACGCCCAAACATTCGAAAACACGACAAATAATTTCCCTCAGCACATCACGACCTCTCGAAACGATTCCCTCTTCACCACGTTGTTCCTCTATTTTTTCAACTCCCATTCTTGAACTAACTTTACACCCCTCCCCCACCCCTTGACATTTCCTTTCAATTTGAATAACTTTCCCGAACAGAGTTTCGAAAAACGAGCTCCTCCGTTCTTTAACTCTCGAACTCGTCGGAATCGATTGCTGGAACATTTCAAGAACGATCGTAGCTCGCCTTTTATCCAATCTTTTATTTCAAAGAAAAATTCAATGCCGAGTCTCGCCGGGATTTTATGACGTTTTCAATGAGCCCCGGAATGAATCTTCGCGCCGATAAATGCGGAGAGTTTTATTGAAAAATTTTCCCTCATCCATTTCGTTTCTTGGCCACATTGCGCAAAATTGAACAGTCGGCGTTCGGCGGATCCTCTTTATTCCACGCAATTTGTCGACGAGAGAGTTGGTATGGAAAAAGAGATGTAAAAAAAGTCGCATACGAAAGTAGTACAAACATGAAAAATAATAAATGAGAACGACACGAGTCGGGAAAAGAAATGATACTCGGCTGGAGTTTTCTTTGTGCGAATTTTAGCGTCTTCGGGTTTAATGGGAGGATTTTTTTCCCTCGAGGGAGGGTAATTGAATGGGTGTAAATGATCGATAGCTTATGCTCCATTCATTGGAGGGCTTTACAATTTCGTTTCTTTGTTTGTTTGCGGATAAACGCGGTGCTGGAATCCGCTTCGTAGGGGATGAAGTGTTATTCGAACGAATGGGCACTGGATGGTTTTTGTATCTGATTTTGCAACTCTTGTTCGCTGAAGCGAACATGTCTTTTTCAATTGTTATTTTTAAAGCAATTGATAGAAAATGTTGCGAGATTCAGGGTTATTTTTTCAAGTATTAAGATATTTGAAATTGTACGCTCTGGTACTCGAAATTGTGAAAGTAATAAAAAGAATTTTTGTGAAGATTTTTATTTATTTTCTTTTTCTGACACTGGGAATTCAAAGTAGTATCGTATCCATACAGAAAATGATGCAGCACGTAAATTTATATTGACGAATGGAAAAATTTGTTACAATTAATTGAAATTTATTCATCTTCATGTTATCTCGTATGAGTTTGAGAAGCTAATTTTTTTCCAAATTTAGTGCAAAATAGGAATCCAAAAGTATCGTAAATGAAAGAATAGTAGCTCATTATATTTATGTATTTCATTATTGAAAAATAGAAGAGTGTAATGAAAAAATTTGTGAGTTGAATTTTTTTGCGAGTTTCGTAGAAGTACACTGTCTCATTCTTTTTATTAGTCATTTGTCTAAACTAGATCAATACATTGATTTTTTGAATTACAATGTCTAAATCACATATTATTTATAAAAAAATGTGTTGCATTTGATTTTTTATTCATCTGCGTCAAAATTGCTGATTTCGAAGCAAAACTTTGACAACATCGTAACAATAAATTTTTTTCAACTGAGTAGGTTGCAGGAAGTTTTATCTTTTATCGATGAAAATCCACAATTCATGTTGAGAACGAAAAAAGTCACAGTTTTCTCAGCAAGAGTATCAAGACCTCAAATCTTCGAAAAAAAATATTTTATAGTTATTTAGTGCAATTCCTCTTTGTTATTTTTTGTCCATTTGTTCACATCTCAATTTTTTTAATTATTTTCCTTTGCAGTATATTCGATTTAAAAACCTTTAACTGAAATTTTTAGTGGCATAATATTTTCATTATTTAAATAATATGCTAAAAGAATTTGTTATTTGTACCTTAATTTATAAGTACAATGAAACAAAGACTAATTGTGAATTTGAGAAAATAATTCATCCCTTTCAAGTTTTTAAAAAATTTTGGAAGAACTGATAAAATATATGATTGATTATGTGAAGCAGCTTGTCAAAATCTGAAATACGTAAAGTATTGAACCTAGTTTAAAATGATCAAAAATAAAAGAAAAGAGTAGTAGATGATCGCATTTTATTATTTATAAGATGAAAAAAAGGAAAATTTGAATCATGAAAATGTGTGATTTTGATATTTTGAGTGAATTTTGTTTGAATCAACATTATCAATGTTTTTGATTGTTCAATCAAAATTTCCAATAAGTCGGTATAAATTTCCCTCCTTCGCTGATCTTTTTTCTGAATTATATCAATGTAAAGATTTATTGAAATTCAATGTCTTAATCACACATTCTTTCTTAAAAAATAAGTTAGGTTTCATTTTTAAATCTTTTGAGCAAGAATTTGCTATTTTAGAATGATCCATAGATTTTGCAGTATCTATTATTTTGAAGCAGAACTTTTACATGCTCGAAAAATTGAATCATTCTCATTCGAAACTGCAAAAAAATGCAGGAAATTCTTTTATTCACTGACTTGAACTCACAATCTACTAAAAAACGAAAAAAAAAATACAATTTTCAAAATTCCTCATCCAGAATATCGAGTCCTCGAAACTTTTGAAAACAAAATTATATAATACACTTGATCGATTTATACCTTATCTTTTTTTCATTCGTTTATTTTTCCACTCTTGCTACTTTTTTACTTTGCAGTATATTCAATGAATAAATATTTATATAACTTTTAAGTTACATGATATTTTTATTTATCCATGATAATATTATCATAATCTTATTCATCATATCTCTTTTCATATTATAAAACTATAGTTATGAATTATGACTTTCTTAGAACTTTTCAAAACCTTGCACTGTTTCAGAGAATTTCTCGAAGATCTAAAAAATCACTAACTTCCTGAAGTATTTCATCAAAAATCCGTCAAAAAAGTGAAGTATTGATTCTTGTTCACAATATTTCTATTAAAACTTTTTAACATTTTTTAAACGTGTTTGTCTTCATGATTATTCAAAAATTGAAATGATCATTCTGATATAATTAAGTATTTTATATTATCCCCCATCCCGCCAAAAAAATCTGTTATTATGACGTAGTTTTGAGAATATTTTTTTTTACTAACATTTTTATGCACATTCATTTCGATAAAATAAAAAACTTGCAAACTATATAATGCTTTTGAAACCTTTATTAAAATCAACTTTTTTTTCAAACTTTTGTGAATTAATTTCCCTGGTAATTTTCAACCTCCTAAACACCTTATTAGAAAATGAAATTTCTCATAAGATGCACCTCATAAAAACCTTGTAAGAAACTGAAATTTTTTACAAGAACGTATATGATAAATTCCAATAAATAGTTTTATCACTGGGTACGTGAGTGAATAAAAATTTATTGATATCCCAGTTAAGTGTTTGAAAAGATTTCGCTGTCAAATGAATTGCTATTTGATAGAATTTTATAAGAAACAAAATTTATGAAAATCTTTCGATCAATTCTTAACATGAAATTTCAGTTTCTTTTACGGTTTTTATGAGGTGTCCCTTATAAGAAATTATATTCTTTTAAGAAATTTCATTTTTTTATAAGGTTTATGTAAGGATTAAAATTACTAGTGTTTTTTAAATCGTCAAGGTTTCTAGAATATACATTACTTAAGATGAAAAAAAGCTCGTTTGTAATCGACGGTAAAATAAAGTACATTTAAAATTTCGTTTTTCATAAAAGACTACAATTCCTCTATTAATTCTTGAAAATTCCTGTGAACTTGTGAAAAATGACATTATGTTCAAATTTTTGAATGATTGTGACTACCTAAGAAAAACGAGTTTTCAATACTTACTTAGAGTCGCTGGGTACAAAAAAATTTGTCATTAATTATTCCAAGTAAGAGCTTTCAGGAAATTACCAAAAATCATGTTTATTAGCTTTTTCATACTTGCGTATTTACAGAAATATGAAGAAATATGTATTCCATCAACATGAAATAAAAATCTACTGTTACCTCTCGTTACTCGAAAAAGTACTTTATGCTTTATAGGTGTTGAAAGTCTAAAATGTACATACCTAAACACGAGTATTTTCAAAAAAAGTTCAAAAAATGTACTGTTCTTAAATTTTGAACGTCTACAACTTTAATACAACTGTTCTAGTTGACAAAAAGTATACCTTCCAAACGATCTATATTTAGTGTTAATAAGATCAATCTTTCCTTTTTTTTCTAGCAATAACTGATAAAAGTGCCTAAAGACACATTTTTTTCTTATATTTCGATGAAAATTCTTCAGAAAATAACGTGATCAGTGCCTCAAAATAATTCTGAAACGCACATTTTCCACGAAATACATTTTCCATGCAAACCAGTGTGATGATTAATGGGAAAATGATTCGTCAATTATAAATTCATGCACCCCCATCCCATCCACTCTCACCTGAATCCCGATCCCCTTCTCCTGACTCGTGATAAGTCTGCAATATTTCAGTTGCGACTAAGTGTAATTAATGTCGGTCGCGCTCGCCGGGGTTGATTCACAGACAATGGATGAATACGATTACCGTAACGAGGGCGCAAACAGGTGACAGATTTATGACCCTGTCCCTACCGCAACGCTCCAAGAGGCTCGGTTTTAAGCGTTCGACCGTATCGCCGGAACACCCCAATAAGGTTGTGAACATAAAAGAAAACACGGGAAAAGGAGGCGTTAGGCGGTGAAAATTAAGGAACGAAAGTGGAACAAAAAGTTTCGCGGTGACGCTGGGGTTGAAAGAGTGCAGAAATGTTCATTTTTTCAGGGAACAAGGTGATTGTATTATCATAATTATCGTCCCTGTAAGATAAAATTTGCTGGCAACGTCGACGTTGACGGCTATTGTTTTGACGAAAAGTGAGGGAGATTCTAAAGACGTGCCCGAGCGTGAAGATAATTGTGTTAATAATATTTTCACGAGGGATTCGAGGTTTTTCGTGCATCGCGTAAAAATTAGAATTTTTTCTTACTATTTATTCAGTGATACGTCGAATTACTAATTTCCTCTACTTTTGTATAGTATCGAATTCTATTGTAAAAATTTTTTTTACCATCGAACTTTATAAAAGGATTCAGGACAAGTTCGAGACTGATTTCTTGGAATTTCGCTGCTCAATTAAAAGTTGCTTCGAGGACAGATTCACTCGTAAAAAGAATGACATTCGAATAGTTGGAGAACTTTTTATCGGAGTTTATTTCACTCATTTCGAAGCTTCCGTGTATAATGAAAACTTTTGCCAATAAGCCAAAGAAAATTATACGAAAAATTCGATCGATTTGAAGGTTCTCAGGTCATTGAAGACGACCACTTCCATCAAAGAAAATTTATGAATTCCCTCAAAGTAAAACTCCATGAATTTTATATTACGCAATCAAAATCTCTCTACAAGCCCTGAAAAGCGCACTGGGAAACATCAAAAGAAAACCGATGGATTCAAGTTAATTACTCGCAAAAAAACCGAACGATCTAAACAATCAATTATGATTAACGAGCACGGAGCAGAGAGAGTAAATAAACCTTTGATGGGTCAATAGAAAATGTTTGAACTTTTAAACGTGGGAAAGTGTACGTAAAGAGTACATATTTTAATTTTCGTGGATGAAAATATTTCTTTGGTGAAATAGGAATATGAGTTGTAAATGGTTAATTTTCTCGTCTTTTAGGAATTGACGGTGTTGAGAAATTTTTCGAAATAAAGAATAAAGATATTTCATTGAATATGTAAGTAAAACAAATTTTTTTTAGTTATGATTTCTGAATCTAAACTTGAGTTCATAATTTTATTATCATTTTTCACAAGGTTGAAGTAGTTTTTTTTGTATAAATATCAAGGGAACAAAAGTTTCAAAATATTTTTCGTACATTATTGAGTAGTGGAAATTATTTCGACAGAGTAAATGATACATGAAAATCATAAATTACGAATCAGATTGTATTATAACTGGAAAATAATTCTTTCAACCAGTTTTTACTTAGTAGCAAAGAATATGAATAAAAAAAAATCATGTTTCAAATTTTTTGAATCAAATCAATAACTGAAACAATCAGAAATAATAAAAATTCAAAGGAACTGTTAAGAAAATTCCTCCAACCCAGTAAATATTTATGGAATTATACGGGATATCAAAAAACTAAAGCATTTTGTAAAACTGTCGAATTTTACTTGGAATCAATAAGAATTTTATTTTTGATGTGAAGAAAAGAGTAACAACTTCAAAAAGAAAATTAAAATAAAAGAACTCGAAATTGAAGTATAAAATGTTGTATAAAAAAATATTAAATAAAAATATAAAATGCATTTTAATGCGTTTAAAATGCATAAAATGCATTTTAAACGCGAAGATATTCGAGGAACTGATTAATGGTTACACATGAGATATTATACTTAATGATTTCACACGTTGAAAAATACAAAAATTCAAGGAACTTCCCGAATAAGATTGCAAAAATTAAAATCTGTCATTCTTTTATAAAGCAATTCGATGTATCCATATTTAAACAAAATAGTATAATGACGAAAAGCATCTTTGTTTACCGGAAAAACATTGAAACGTGAGCACGTTGAACCTGTTGAATAATTGATGTAGTTTGGAATAAAATGAACGTTTCTCAAATATGAAGTATCATTTCTATATGTATCTATTTTGCTTCAAAATGTAAGGAAATTTTTTAGAAAATGTAAAATATTGGACGAACAAATTGATAACATCGCATAATTCCACTGTTGAACATTTTATCGTTAGTTAAGAGACCTACCTTCGAAATTCTACATAACTATAAAACGTAATAAAATGTTTCAAAGAAATAAAAACGAAAGTATTCTTATGAAATTATGTATGATTGTAAGTATTTTAGCGATCCGCGCGAAAGCTTGATTTTAAGTTGTAACCGGAGCCATTGAACATCTAATTAGGAATATTTTGTCTATTATTTCCGTTCAGAAGAAATATCATAAATAAATGGAGCATATTACAGTGTCTTCAGATCGAAAATAGTGAAAATATGTTGAAACTTCATAATCACTTGTTAATGACAGGCTGGAAAATCGGAAAAATTCTCACATACGAACGAAACGTTTTGGCATGTAACGGTTTTGACAGAATGAAGTTCATACCTTTTATAATCAATGAAAAAAACAATGGGATGGATAAAAATGATGCAATATGAAAACTATTTACTCAAAAATTTTTTACACTTTTTCCATTATGCTAATAACAATTCACAACACTACAAAAAAATTTTAAATACATTATTCATAAATTTCGTACAGTTTTGAACGTTTTTATACAAAAATTATTAAAATCCATACATTTAATAATGAGAAACAATGATATAAAAAAAGTTTTTGACAAAATTGAGGATACTCTAAATCTGACAGCCTAATCTAAAATCTGAATTTCTCGACAAAAACCAACTGTCACCTCAAAATAAAAAATACGTATGTTTTAAAACTAGTTTACGTGACTAATAAAAACATTTGAGAATAATCAGTAATTTGGTCAGTGTCGACCAAACTGATTTTAAAAATAATGACCTTGTGTCGAAAAATAACCTTTGATAGAATTGGAATATTTTCCAGTTAAAATTCATTAATTTCTTTCAATCTTAAAAAAAACAACTAATAAAATTACATTTAAATTAATCTAGTCATACAGGGTATATAACATTGAAAGATTACTCTTTTTAATAAGTAGATTTCAATTCCAAAAATATAAACATACAATTACCCATCAAAAATGTGATTACATTTATTCTTCCAAATTCGTCAATCTAGAATCCCAAATTAACTTACATTCAAAAAAAATCCTCACTCTTTCACTACGAAATTTTAAGTAAAAAAATTTTCAAATTCAAGATTGAATGCTCAGATTCTTCCTTTCAAAAACGAAAAAATTTTACCAATAGAAATTTTCAAATCATATTTACAGATTATTCTGTTGAATTAACACAAATTCAAATTCCCCTCGTATACAAACCTACATTTTCCGATGATTTTTTCTTCTTTTCAAGTGCTGCAACATCGAGCACAGCACACTATTTGAACATAAATAAAGTATTGAAAAAAAGAATGAAAATAAAACTAGGTTTAAACTGTCTACAAAGTGAGTCAACCGAAAGCGTCCGCAAATACCGAAAGAGTAAATGAGAAAGTAAATGAGCAAGCGGTTAAATGACGAGCTTTAAAAAGGGGGTTGGGCAAAAAAATTGCCAGCCGATATTGCTGGCGCAACTCTTTAGAAAGACGAGGCGCTTTTTCATCTCTGTATCACGCGGGTTTTTTCGCGCGTCGTTACACGTTATTCCGGCCGAACGGAAATAGAGGTGTCACTTTCAGGAATTTTTCAGCGAGCGATTTTTTCTTCGTTTTTACCCAAGTGTCCGAGGGATCCTGTGAAATACGGGAAATTATGAAAAGGTCGATGGGATATTGGAAAAGTTCGCGAATTTGTTGAATTTCCAGAGAAAAATCGTAAATATTTTCTGAATATCGGTTTTTCCAAGTTTGCCTTTTACGATGTTAATATTTTCCCGGGTATCATGAGAAAATAAGAAAAGTTTTGCAGGTTTTTCGGAGAGCTTGAGAAAAAAATAATGAATGAAGAGTAAAAATTGTATTTATTCTTTAGAAAAATACTTACGGTTTCCCGTTGTCGTTTTTTTAATTATTTGCATTTTCTGCTAGTTGACCACCTTTTGAAAGGCAAAAACTTATGTTAATGGAAAAAAAGTGATCAAAAAGTTTTTCAATTTGTTAGGATGCCCGAGGGGAATCGTAAATGTAGCAATTTTTTCTGAACAATGATTATGCAAGTTTTTCTTTCAGAGTTGATATTTGCTGCATGTAATGGAAAGATGGAAAAAGCTCGTATTTTCTTTTTGACATCCCTGAAAGAAATGTTCCACGATGTTTTTGGTTTTTTGCTTTTTTTCACAGAGGATACATGGAAAATTATGTACGAGTTTTCGAGGTTTATCATGTGTATTACTCTCTGTTGTGAAGCAGAATTATGTGGTACTTTCAAGGCTGGAATCCTGAATAATTTGGTGAAAAGTTTTGAAGGTCTGGTTCTTTTGAAAATTATAATAAATTTCTGGGCTCCTTACAATGTCCTTTCTTTTTATCATTTTCAAACTTTGTCTCAGATTCTAGGGTCTGCAAAAATGAAATAAATTTTGTTAATGCACCAAACGACAATTCAACAATGCAAAGAAGTTTTTTTAGTTGCTTTAAGGAAATTCATTTGAACTTGTTTTCTGACATTTTGAAATTTCACTTTTTTTTTTAATTTTTTGACATGGAAATTCGTGTCATTCTTCATTTGTGAAATCTTTAACAAAATCCTTAAGAAAACCATTTCTCAACCATGAAATTGAAATTTCGCCTCGTCAAACACCTGATAAAAAACAACCCAAACAAAAACAAAAACTAGTGGCAAAGGTGTTGAAAACGATATGTATTCTTATGGAAATCGCGACGCCAAAAAAAGGATGTACATTTTGATGAACCAGCTATTCACTCAATGTAAACATTTTCCTCGACAAGACTTCATATTGTTGAATTTCGTATTCTGAACCGATACAACGTATCGTGATTGTTACTACGCGCGTTTTGTAAATATTTATTGCTCGTTGAATGTGCTACTCCAATTTTGGGAGGAGCTTGACATGCATACAAACAAGGAAGAAATTTTTTCTCAAACCAACCTCGAAACATGTGTTATTTGTATTAAAATATGCTAGACTGTGTAAAACACTAATTATTTTCCCAAAGAAAAATCAATAATATGAATTGTTTATGAATTTTGTTATTTAAAAAAATTTCTTCCGAGGAAACGTGAGTATCTTTATTTATTTATTTTATTTTTATACAGGAAGGTGAAATTTTCTTTCTAATAAAATACCAGAATTTTCATGCGTGAAAAATTGTACAAAACCGAGCCATTGTCAATTGATGGCGAACGATGGTTTCACATGTGGGTGCTTCCAGTTGAACCGTCGATTTTACTTAATGTTATGAAACTAATTTTGCATGTATATTGAGGAGCGAGCTGTAATTGTTAGTAATCATGACTTGTGTAAAGGTTAACCTGCTGGTTTTCACCAAACGAGCGACTGATATATATAGTTTATAGATAGAATGATGATTCGCGTCGAGTTGAGCACTGGGATGTTACACGTTTCTTTAAATTTGATAAAATAAAGATTTTTTAAAAGCAACCGTCTTCAAAGTATTCCCATCAATCCTCACTGTAATTATAAAAAAACACTCCTGTTTCTATATGCTGAACTCTGATTGAAGGCAATAATTGTAAGAAATTTTATTTTTTGTCATTCCATCAAAAAATTGTTATTTTCGAACTACAATTCCTGAACTGTCAGAATTCTTATTTCACACTCAATCACATTGTCACTACGAGAAATTCCATCTTGACCCCATTTTTTTACAACCACAAATCTACTTCTCGCCCCATAAGTTTCACTTCGTGCGTGAAAAAAAGGCTTTCTCCCTATATTTCACCATAGAACACGTGCCACGTGTATCGAATAATCTTTCTTCGTGTTTCTTCTTGTTCCTTTTCCGAGCTGGCGCAATTTTCTTAATACGAAGTTGAGCGACTTATTCAGTAATGCCGTAACTTTCTGAATAAAAACGTAACGCGTCAGAGCGCGGGGAAATAGAGATTTATGGGTGATTTGTGATAACGAATTTTTTCAGCCAAGAGAAGCGAGCGTAAGGGATCGATATACGTGACGGATAAGCCCGTTCGGGCGTGGAGACCGAATTAAAATTGGATTATACATAGAGACTGAAGCTCGTGCATACGTTTTGACGTATGAGTTATTCCGTGATTTTTCGATCGGACGTATTCGACTCTTTCTGCATTGATGGATTCATTTTTCGAACAGTGTATGTACATCTTTTTTCCGGGGAGCTTTCTCGAGTGGTCGAAATTATTCAGTCTCACATTCTGCAATCGAGGTAGTATGGAGCTTAGTAAAATTTTACACTCTTTCAAAGGAATGTTATTTTAGAGTCTCTAATATTTCTTAGAAAACATTTGAATGATTGTGGATTAGACTTAATTTTTTCTCTCTGTTTCAGAATTTGAAAGAAAAAAATTTATGAATTTATATTTTTTAAAGCAAATACAAAAGAAAATTTGGGTGGAAAAGGAAAGATCTGAAGAAATTTTCTAAATTCGAATTAGTAAAATCTCACTTATTTAGTTTTAAAGAGAAGGTTATTTATTTTTCAATTGTTTATTATTAAGTGTTAATTTTCTATTGAAGTTTAACAAAAGGCAGTTCAAACGTGGAATATGGTTATAAATTATTTTCTGAAATCGGAAATCATGAAAAAATCAAATTTCATCCAGTATTTCGAAAAACTGAATACATTATTGATTCCAGAGCTTGACAATTACATTTTTTCACGGAATAACTTTAGTGTAGAATTTAAAAAATCGAAGATAGAAACAACTGAAATTTAATTCAAGAGATTGTAGAGTTTTACTGGTGCAACGTTAATAAAGTTTGCTTCATCAACAATTTTTTAGTGAATCTGGAAATTCTTGGGTATATTCAAGGGAAGGCAGAAAACCATTGATATATATACATATAATACAGATTTCTGGAATTCGATGATCTGGAATTCTAATTTCGATCGATTTTCAGCAGTTTTTTGGGAACTGATTCACCAGTGATTTGCAGTGAAATCTCACTGAATAAGATTTAGAGAGAAGGTTCGTTATTTTTTGATCGTTTCTTATTTAATGTTTATTTAATAGTGAATTTTAACAGAAAAAAGGTAAATCATGCAATATTGTTTCAAATTATAGTATAAAATCGGGAATCATATAGAAAAATAAAATTTTATTCAATGTTTCGAAAAATTAAATACAGAACTAATTCCACGGCTTTACAATTACATTTTTTTATGGATTAACTTTTATGTAGAATTTTATAAATCGAGGACTGAAACAGTGGAAATTTAATCCATAAAATTGGAGAGTTTGATTGGTACAACGTTAATAATGTTTGTTGGATTAACAACTTTTGAAGAAAAATTGGGAATTCTTACGTATATTCAAAAGAAGGCAGAAAATCATCAATATATATATAATACAGATTTCTGGGATTCGATGATCTAGAATTATAATTTCGATTGATTTTCAGCAGTTTTTTGGCCACTGATTCACCAGTGGTTTGTAGTGAAATCTCACTGATTTAGATTTAGAGAGAAGGTTAATAATTTTTTAATCGTTTATTTATAAGTGTTTATTGATTATTGAAGTTTAAAATAAGACAGTTCGAACGTTGAATATTGTTATAAATTATAGTTTAAAATCGGAATTCATGAAAAAATTAAATTTTATTCAATATTTTGACAAACTGAATGCATAATTAATTCCAGAGCTTTACGATTACATTTGTTCATGGATCAACTTTTATGTAGAATTGAATATATCAAGGACAGAAACAATCTAAATTTAATTCGTGAGATTGGAGAGTTTGACTGGTACAACAATAATTCATTTAGCTGGATCAACAAGTTTTGAATGAAATTTGAAAATTCTTACGTATATTTAAGAGAAGGCAGAAAACTATGAATATATGTATAGTACAAATTTGTGGAATCCGATGGTCTAGAATTTTAATTTCGATTGATTTTTAGGAATTTAATAGATTTTTTTGAAAATTGCAATGACATGGATATTTGATGTTTTATATATATCTTGTATTCGTGTATTTTTTTAGAAATAAATATTTTTGTCGCGTTTTTCAGTACTTACATAGATTTTTAGTACGTTTTTATAAACATTGCTATAAGCACTGTTTAGAATTTGATTAAAGTTTTATAGATTGTAGGTATTTACTGAGCTTTTTCAGAAAGCAATTCATGTTTTTTTTATTATTTACCGTGCTTAAATCATTTTTTGAATTTTTGTATTCTACGCCATCAAGTCAAGCAATATATCAAGCAATATAATCAAGCTACGAGTCAAGCATTTTTTTTAACACCCAGATTATTGTTATTTTTTTTTTCATACACATATAATAATGCGAAAAAAATTTCGAAAATTCTTTGAACTCCAGAATTTTATTTTGATGTATAAACTATTTTCAAGCCATGAATTTATCATTAAAACTTCAGTTTTTCAGAGTCGTCTGGACATTAATTTTTCTTAACTACTTGATTACTCTCCAGTCATTGTTACTTGTCTCATTGTGGATTTAATTTATTATTTTCTGTCAAATAGGATCGCAATTAAATCTGAAAACTTTCGGGTTTTCCGTAAAGTTCATTTAAAGTTTGTTGGCAAATATTATAATATGCGCGGTGCGCCGCTTATGTAGGTCGCGAGCCACGTTGGACCTTAAGTTAAAGGACTTGTACTCAAATGAGATTAATCATGGAAATCGTAAATTTTCTAGAGGGGCGATGGGCAACGTTGCGTGAACTAATTTTCCGTCCTGCAATCGTGCCGGCTCGAGTTATATGTGCTTGAATTCATAATGAGCCCTCGTCAATTATGGTCAAGTAAAGAAAAATAAAAATATACTGTCGAAAATATAGAGAAGAATACTGAAAATAATTGATATTCTGTGAGAAACATTACTTTAGGAAATAATTTTTTCAACTTTCTTTAAACTTTCGAGTATTTCCAACATTTCAAAATGTTTTTTTTTTTTTTTATGAATGAGCTTTGTAAATGACACCGTTATTTTCTTTTCAAATATTTTTAATTCGCTTGAGATCAGTCTTTGATATTTTGTTTAAATTATAATTTTTTTTCATGTAGATACTGGATACAATGATACAATGTGCAAAAAATGACGTTTGAAATCAAGGTCAAAATTTGAAATGAATTACCAGTAATATCGAATTACGCGAGAAACAAGAAAATATTGGTTCATCACCAATGCAATCAAGCTCCCTTGTACATCGATGGTATGCTTTTTTTTTCGCCACAAACGAAATTACGTTTGACATTTTTATTTTTCGAGGATGAAGTAATCAACTCGTGCAGGATGAAAAAATATGGATTCTTGTGAAAAACTCGATTTTCTAATCGAATGTATGTTTGTTTTCCTGACAACTGATCGAGGAACATAAATATGATTGCCGAAAAAAAGAGACTGGATTCAATCAAACTCGGGTATGTATACAGAATGAATAAATAGCCCGAGCAAAATTGACGTTCGGTTTTAAAAGTGCAATCTGAATTATTTAGTAAGCGTTTTTTTGTCTGAGAGTAACAAAGAAAATTTTGCCTTGGTTTTTTTTTTTTTTTTATTTTATGAGTTGCGTGGTGTGATTGTTGCTTTTCTGTTTTTTCTGTTGTTATGATTTTCAAAAATTTCATGTAGGATGATTTTTTATATTTCTTTGTTATTTTCTGTTGTTTATAAGTATTTTCATATTTCATTTTCTACTGAAGATAACAAGAATGCAGGTATGGAAATGCATGAACAATCATAAAATAAAGATGGAAAAAAAGTGGAAAAGTTTTTGCGGTAAAATCAAGTGTCTCACAGTAGCGACAAACTATGAAAATTAAAAAATTATTGAACTCTACGTATGACTTGGAAAAATTATTATCATATTAATCTAAATAGTTTTGAATTTCAAACTTTTAAATCGCAACTTTTACAACTTGTCATTTTTTGATTGATTATTAAAAATAGTAAAAAATAGTTATAACTTTAAGATTCCTGTATTGAGAATCCAGCATTTCGAAGTTTATACTGACAATGATTTTGAACAATTCCCTCATTTACATTAAGTGATCTTGAAATGATGAAAAATAGAAAGTATTGTTTCTTCAAAATATGCATGATCTTATTAATTTTTTTTTTAGGGCAGGCCAAACAACTTGAAAACTTAGAAAGTTATCAAAAGTGTGTTCCTATAATGCTTGAAATCTTGAAATTTTGAAAAGTAAAAAACAGAAGTTTTCAATTAAAACGAGAATATTATAAATAATTATGATTTAAAGTAAATATTTATGACTTTGAAATTTAATGTTCGTTATCTTTTGAACATATGCATAATAACGTTGTTTTTTTTCCTTCAATGAAAATCTGAAAAAATTCAAAAATATTAATTTATTACGAAAAAGTTTGGTAGATGGACACATTTTCAACAAATTTAGAGTATTTCGCCAAGTTTATATCATACATTAAATTTTTTACAATATTGAAAAATCGACAAAACATTCAGAAATTCGAAAATTCTCATATTCTGAAAAATTTTTAAATTGATGGAATTTGAAAAAACATTCATGAATTTCGAAAATGGCGTTTCTTTAGAATAAGAACTAAAATGCTTTTCCATGTTTTTACGAAAACCTGAAAAACTTTGAAGATATAAAAAATCACCAAAATATAAACAGTAAAAAATCTGTTCAATCGTCCATCGTTCTAAAAAATTAAACAATTTGTATATTTTCAAAAAATGTGAATAAATTTATTATATTCTCTTTATCATCGAACTTCTTCGAAGAAATCATGATAATTTTTATTTCATTTCAAAGTTAAAATATAAAAAATAAGGAAATTTTATAGATTTTACAAGAATCTTGACTGGTTGGTCCAATGAGAAAAAATATAGAAAGTTTTGTGAATATAATAAAAAACTTAAAAACATTACAATTTTTTGAATTTGTCTAGAATATTTCAGAATCAAAAAAATTAGTGAATTTTCCTCACACATCAACACATTTTTTAAACTAGTAAAATTTTTCAAAATTCCGTAAAACTACAAAAACCATATAATAATAAAATTTTTTCAGATCAACTAAATTTTCTCAAAAATATCGAGCTTCAGAGAATGTTGACAGATTTTGTAAATTGCAAAAAGTTTCGACACTTTGGAAAAATGAAAATTAGTGAATCGATACATTTTTTCGTGAATATTTTTTAGTACTCCATTCACTTAAACTACTCCTGATTCTGAAGAATTTTGATATAGGAACAATTTTTAGTTTCAAGTCAGTAAGGTCTTTTTTGCAAAAAAAGAGTGCAATTATTGACAGAAAACTATGATTTTCTACATAATCACTATAGACTGATTAAATTGTCGAACTGAAGAATATTACAAAGGACATGCTTGCTTTTTATCCGATTCCCAGACATACTCTTTGACAACAAACTCTTAATCTATTATTTTTTTGAAAAAAAAAAAACCGCTACACAACAATATTCTTCGATTTGACACTCTCAAAATTTCTTTCTACAAGAACACAAAACTCAACCACTTTCAATCACATAGAACAGAATTTAATAACAAAAAACATACCTCCAATCTTCTTTAAATACCCTCAAAAACTCCTGGAACCTCATTCCATCCACATTAATCACGCCGAATGAATTCAGCCAATCTCTCTGATTTCTCAAGCATTTCCTTACCTTTCCCACAGTTAATTCCATCTTAAACTCAGGCACGAGAGGAAATACGAGATGACTAACAACGGACGCACAGAGTAGGTTCTTGACACAAGGCTAGTTAACGTTCACAGCACTTTGAACGCTCGATCGCGCCCTTTTACTCCCTTCCTTTCCAGAATAATTAACACAGGAATAAGATTTTCTTATCCTACATGCCTGCAATCGAGCATTTTCCAAGTACGATGTTCCCACGCAGAAAAAGAGAAAATCATCTCTCGACTATATAGTATTAATGTTTCTGGAAGTTATTGAAATTCCTGAAATTTTCTGGAATTTCAAGCCAGAAACTATACATTGATTGTTATTTCATGCAAAATCAACGTTATCAGCGAAAATTGAATAACTTTGACGTAACAAAAGAAATCTGACCATGTTAAGAGTTTTATAACGAATTTCTTCATTTACAAGAGTTCTGACTGATTTAAAAGATTCAAAAGATTAATTACAACGAATAGAAACACATCTGCTGAAGAATTAATAAATAAATATTTATGTATTTAATTTTCTTCGACATTCCTTTGCTAAAATTTATGGAACACATGACTTTTGGGAGAACGTGTTTGAAGATATATATGATTAAATAGAACTCAAATGCCGGAACTTACAATTAAATTGGCTATGCTGGGGTCATAGAACTTTTCTTCCTTGTTCAGGAGATGTTCCTGATTTGCAACTTGAAGTCATTTGATAAGGAAAGTGTTACTTATCTCTATTAGATTTAAGGGACGATGCGATAACATGCTGCAGAGGCGCCTAAAGAGGGTGAACGACCGTGTATGGCGTCCCATAACTAAGTGAAACAAAGTGGGTTTGATCAAACCCTTCATAGGGCACGTTTCTAGGAACGTCTAGATTCGAGATAAGTAACAAATTAAAAAAGATTTTGTGAAAGAAAAATAAAATAATAGTAAATGACTGCCTCAGTTACGATAAATGTTATTAATGCTTTGATTAAATTTGATGAAAACAATTTTTTAATGCAAAATAAGCTACGCTGAAAAAAGTTCTATACTTTCTGACATATAGTAAATTTCACGATATTATTACACACTATATATTTAAAAATTTTGTCCCCTTTAGCAAACAAAAGCAAGTTTTTTTATTCTTACACAGATGCGTAGGCAGAGGCGGGTTTTGGGGGTTCAAACTTCTCCCGAAATTCTCATACAATCGATCGATATTTTATGTAAAAACAAGAAAGGTTACATCAATAAACAATAACAAACAACAACAAACAAAACCAGCTTACCAGTTTAGTTGCTTACCAGTTCACTAGTTTTGAAGATATCTTTCAATACATAAAAATCATGTAGAAATAATTATCTTAGAAATTCAAAGAAGTTTCTGTCCTGGAACATATTTATTAATGCTATAAATATATATAATTTTAGAAATTCTTCTAGAAATTCATAGAGAAAACAAAAAAACACGACTAATTCAATCAGGGTATTGACCAGGAGCCAAAAATCGCTCCTATCCGCTCGAAAAAGTTCCTCTCCGGAGTGGAGGAAGATTTCTAGAAATTTTTTTCCTCCGCATCCGGAGAAGAGGAAAATTCTGAAAAGAGTTTCTCTCCGGAGAAGAACTTTTTCGAGCAGATAACAGCGATTTTTTGCTCCAGTTCACTGGGTAATAGTCATTTTTCGATTTTATCAAGTAAATTAATATAAAAAAAAAAAAATGGTTCATTTCCGTCAAATCAATCAAAAAAGATGCCAAAAATTGAATTGGGTTACCTTTATATAGTTTTTAATAAACTGAGTTGAATGAAATCATATGTCCTTGGAATTATATAAAATTTATTTAAAATAAGTTAAGCCCCATTTTTTGTAAATAACCTAAATAAATTAATTACAAAAGTTGAAGAGTAACTCATATTTTACTTCATAATTTAATTTAATTTTACTCATGAGATTTTTACCGTCAATTTTCGATTTAATTTTTAAATTGTAAATGACTTGTTACATAAATCTAGTTACAAGGAATGAAAAAATAAGAGATTGTAACCTATATGCAAGAGTTAAATAACTCAAAATATCAAAGGCTCTGATGAGAAATCACGAATTTATATTTTTGACATTAAACTGTAGAAAATTAACATTTCAAATACTTGAGAAAATATATCTCTCGGGTAAAACCCTGCCTAAAATTTCATTGCTGACGCCTTTATCCAGCAGTTCAAAAAGTTTGATTTTCTACTACTTTGTTTGCTAAATTTGTGAAAAACAAAACTAATATTTAACTGACAGAGCCAGGTGGTAGCGTGCGCGCGCTGAACCAAATCACTGATTCGAGCTGTTCAGTATAGTTCATCAGTCTTCAGTATACCGCGTTCGCGCCAGTTCGAGCGTGCATACACCGTCAAAAAGAACAGGTTGAAGTGTACTTTAATTTCGTGCGTTTGAATTTTTCTCTCCGAATCGAATCAATGATGGAGACAAATTCCAAATTCGCGATTGTAAAAATCAAGAGCGCTGTCCGTGACGTTTTTAGATTTTGTGAATCGTAGTGAAAATCAGTGAAAATGGCCGCCTTTTGTCCAACATGGCGACTGCAAGAAAGGGACTTCGTCGATTGACGCCGATGCTGGGATAAAATGGCAGAAAAAAGGTTAGTGGAAATTCAAAGTTTGCACGAAATACGGTTTTTCACGCGGCGGAAAGCTGGTTTTCGCGATTTTTCCAGGTTTTTAGAGGAGTTGTCTTTTTTTAAGAGCGGAATTCGTGCGAAAAAAGAGATTTCTGTATGAGTAATTTAGAAGCTTGTACACGATGCTTCTGAGTCATTCCAACGATCTCGAATTCCTGAGGTGATTCATAGTGTCTTGAAGTAAATGAATATACAGACTGATTGACACATGATCATGACACCTCGTGTCATTCTAGGGGGGCGAGGAGGTTCAAAAAACCGAAATTTGAGTCACGAAGTTTGCTTCCAGTGTGTCCAGATTGAATGCGCTCACTTTCAATACACTCAAACCGGTCTCGTGCATGTGAGAGGAACATGGTGTGACGTCACGTTCTCTCTTTTCACACGCATCAGATCGTTCGCGTGTATTGAAAGTGAGCGCATCCAATCTGGACACACTGAATGCTTTATTTTGTATATATATAAAGTTTCATTAGAAAAAATAGAATCATGAATTAAAATTCTTGGAAGAAAATTTTCTCACAACTTCTAAACTAAAGATTTCAACATTGCATCGGTTATTCGAATCTATAAAAAAAAAGACTCGCTGAATTAAAAAAAAATCATAAGACCCTTAAAAAGCTACAATATTGTGTTTGGCAACCACGATATTTTGTAGTCCACGTGCTATTTTCATAGTTATTTTAATGCTTTATTAAGGGTTGATTTTCGGTGAACAGAAAATTTTCAATCGCAGTAAATTTTGAAAATTTCTCCAATTATCATCAACGAAATTTGAATGCTTCAAACCTAACTATAAATTTATTTTTGACGAGTTTTATTTTCTCTATTTTTGTGATAACGAGTATGTGAAATGAACATGATTACGTATAGATTATAGAAATCTATGAGCACAAAGTCATTCTAAGAGAACTGTGAGTATATCTTCTCATTTAATAGATAATATAATATTTGCCATAATAACATATGTGATATAGATAATTCAAGGGGTTTTATACACTAGTTCTCGAGAAAAAAATGCAATTTAACAAATTTTTCAGGAAAAACTTATTACCTATTGATTTATCA
Source organism: Platygaster robiniae (assembly GCA_028476575.1). Classification (NCBI taxonomy): domain Eukaryota; kingdom Metazoa; phylum Arthropoda; class Insecta; order Hymenoptera; family Platygastridae; genus Platygaster; species Platygaster robiniae. The sequence goes on from CM052022.1 coordinate 4,829,794, forward strand.
ACGTCGCATTATGTTTTAAAAGTTTTTTTTTTTTAAATGAAATTTTCATAATTGGGTGAACTGGAGCAATAGCACCAAAATCCAATGTTTATCCGCGGTGAGCACAGTTTCTCGAAAACGATTTATCTGAACAGTCTGGGATTTTCAAGGCTCGTTTATAATTAATAAAAAGCCTCTGCGTGAACGGAGGATTTTGAATTATAAGCAAAAATTTTTTTTTCTTGCTGCAAAAACCGAAATCCCAGACGTTAAAAAATCATACATTCAAGGAAACAAATCACTATTTTCGTGAAAATATTAATATAGCGAAACCCTTCGTTCACGCACAGCGCAGAGGTATAAACTAGAGGTAATTTTTTTGTTTTTAGTATTGCAGATAAACAGTTCCTTATTTATCATGCTCACCGCACGCAGTGTCAAAAAGGTTGTATTTTGGCACGATGGTCGCAACGACCTTAATTACGAAAATTGTTTCCTGAAAAAATTCATAAAATACCCTGGGACACGAAAACATAAATAGGCTTTAAGTAAAATGGTTTTGTTTTTCTAGAAAAAAACCGTGAAAATGCCTTTTATTTCTCGAGCGCAAGTGTATATAACTCATTTAAATAAACATATTGAATCTATGCATTTCTAATCCCTACAAATTCAGAGGAAATCCTTCGATCATATTTGTGTTCGTTCTCGTTCATCAGTAGGAATTGAATTTGGAAAAAAAAAATTTTAGGAACCAAAAAAATGTCGGAATAACTTTTTAATCAATTATCTGATTTGAGATTATTAAACTTGATAACATTTTTAACTAAAAATTAAAAGTTTCTCTACTCAAAAGTGTGTATACATGGTGAGGTTTTTCATGACATCCAAATCGAAATTTCGAAATCGCATTAGTTTTCCTAATTTATTTTTTCTGTAACAAATTACTATACTAAACGACAATTGTTTTTCAATCAGAGTGCGATTCTTGCAGTCACTTATTGATTTGTTTTCTTGAAATTAAGTGGCACAAAAAAAGTTCGTTCATAGAAGTTTAATTTAAGTTCATCAGTAATAATATTTTATTTCAAAAAACGCACACATTTAGATCTGAAAAATATTTTGCGATTTCGTATTATCGAAAGAAATAGATAAAATTTTATCTATTTCTTTCAGTGTTTCTTTCCTGATATCAATTTAGTAAAATCAGTAATATTTGATAGTATTTTCTAATAACTGACATTCGTTGATTGGGAATTATGATTTTGTAAAGTTAAGCAAATATTTTTGCTGTCATTTTTACGCTTTCATTGACTGAAATTATATACTCAAATTTATTCAATTCGGTTCAGTTCAGTTACTTATGATGTTCTTCATAGATTATGAAGAACATTTTTAGATTTTTACTGTTTTTTTTATTTCAAAGTTTTTAAATGTAGCAACTTTTGTACAAACTGACCTCAGTTACAAACTTGGTACTAAAGCACAACAAAAAGTGAATAAAGTTTACTGTTGCGAATTTTATCCATAAGACGGAATTACCATGTCTAAACAAAATTTTCTCTTACAGATAGATTTTATAATGAAAAAACAATATTTTTCATATTTTCGTTGCCTATTAGTACACAGTTTGTCGCTGAGATAAGTTTTTGAAAAATTAATTCGTTCTTTAATGATAATAAATAAAAAACCGTTTGAATTTCTACATAAGTGACAAAGCACTACAAAATACCTTTGACTGAATCTTAAACTGAATTAAACGAACTTTCTTACGTCTAAAACGCTCGGGTAACTTTAGAATGATGTAGAGAAAGTGTCTTATTTTCGCTTATCTGTGTGGTCAAAATTGGCTCAAAAATCATTTCAAATATATAAATTTTTTAGAAGTTTGATTCCTTGAGCATCGAATATTAGAAACCTTCATAGAAACCCATATTACTTAATATCAGATAATCTTTAAAGTAGTATAAATCCAAAAAGTATTTGTAAAAAAATTTTCAACCTCAGTTACTAATTGACAATTACAAAAATCGAATCCCATCATTTACAAACATGAAAAATGTGCAACCTTACCATAGATTCCAAAAGTTGTATTACTTTTCAATTCCGAAATGTGAAATATTTGAAAATCTCTATCTTGTAACCATGTTGCCGAAGATTAACAATTATCAAATCCGAAAGGAAAAATATTTTCCAGAATACCCCTCCCCCCGAAAATTTTTTCTGCCTACGCCCCTGTTCTTACATCAAAATCTGACATGTTCTTAACTCGTAGCATAATATACCATCTACAAAACTTCCCAACTATATTTCCATTCCACAATTTGACGTATCTCATCCCTTCCTTTTTTTTTTATTTAAACTTGATTAATAACCGAGCGTACGATACCGATGATAAAATCGTAACGAACATGTTGAGCGCTATTAAAAAGCGCGCTTTTGTTCGACGCGAGCGGCTTTGACTTAGCACTCAACGAGATATTATCGCGGGGCGCTTTTCGAGTGCTAACACTTTTGGCTTGATTCAGACGAATCGGCGACTCGGAAAACTGGCGAGATTTTCACGAGGACCTGGTGCCTTGTTCGGAGGTGATACCGAGGGGTTGAAAATGGGGGAGGAAGAGGGAGAGGGTTGATTTTCGGAGCGATGCACAGCATTTCGGAGGCTTTCAGGGATGTATGAAAGAGAGGAAGCCGAAATGTTTGCGATCAAGCGTGCAGTTTTGTGTTCGTTCGGGAAAAAACTGAGTTGTCTGGAAATCGTAGAGTGGAACTGGGGAAAAGAAGAGGGAAAAAATAATATAGGAGTTGGTAGAATTGATGAGGAATATATTGTCAAAAAGAATAGTTTTGAGGCGGTTAGAATATAAGTTACACTCATCAATTTTTTTTCAATTCTTCAAATCGTGAACAACAGAAATTTAAAAATAAAATTGTACAATGTTTGTACAAGTTTTTAAAAAAACATTCATAAAACTTCACCGGTGTTTATGAAGATGTAACATTCTTAAAATATTTTATAAAATCATTCCATGAAATACAAACTTTTGTACAGAGATTTTAGTAAAACTGATGAATATATAAGAAATTTATTAATTTTAAAGGAGGTTTCATATTGACTTTCAAAGTTTGAATTACAAAATGATTCTCATTGATCTGCATTATGCTTGACCTAAAGATTAATCAGAGGACATTCAATTCAAATTCACACAGAGTTCAAAATTTTTATATAAATGTTAAAAAACTGTCCTGGATATTTTATAAATAAACGTGCCATTAAAAACAACAATAAGTTTTACTTGAATTTAATATGCATTTTTTGATTTTTATAAAAAAATTCATTAAACGTTATGTACATACTTTCTACTGAATTTACGTAAGAGTAAATAAATACTCATAAACGTGTTCATTTGTTCCGGTTTGATGTAATATTTTATAGATCTCAATATAAACTTTATGCAAAAAACTTTCGAAACAGTTTTTCAAAATAATTACATTCTTGACAGTGCCACGACAAAACACATTTTTCGTTTGGAAATAATTATTTCTCTGCTCATCAAATCGAAATATGTTAAAAATATCGCTGAAATAAGTATTCTGTTTGAAAAGACGTCGAAATATGTTAAAAAAATATTTTACATTCTGTAATATATTTTTGATAGCCCTGATAATTATAATATAAAGAAATATTGAAAAGAATATATCAAAATATATATATATATATATATAGATAGATAGGTAGATATAAGTAAATAAAAAATAAATGTCGATGATATTTTGAATTTATATATTGATTTATAAAGGTAGTTCGTAAATATAAAAATACGTGATATTATTAATATTATCATTAATTAAGAAAAATCAAACTTTAATTGAAAATTTGTTGATTCATTCTATTACGTAATGCTGGAAAAATTATTTCTTACATACACTTTTGGGATGGAAAAAAATTTCATAAACAGGTCAGTACATTTACAAAAAACATGCAATATTACAAGTTGGATTTCATAAAGTTTTGTACAATTTATTTGTTTATGCATAAAAGTTTTGTAGAGATGAACAAAAAAAATTCCTCATATAAAATGACCACCTTGGACAAAAAAAACTTATGTACATGTCTCACAAGTTCAACAGTGAAAGTCAATAGAACGGAAATACCACAAAATACTGTATTGTAAAAACCTTCTTCTTTTTGGTACTCTAATACTACTGCGACATTTTGAAAAAAATAATTCTAGAATAGAGAAGAATTGAAAGGGGAAGGGGGTGATAAAAAACTTGACACAAAAGAAAAGTTCGAAAGAAAGGCATTACAGAAAACACCAAGTTCCAGAAATATGCAATTCTTTTATTCATGATATTTATTTCATAACTATTAACAAACTATTGTTATTTATACTGATAACAATATAAAGTCAATACCTAATAATCAATACTTCTACATTTTTTATCACTTTTTTCCTGTTCTCTTTTCAAATATTATTTTTAAAAATACGTACACATTTGAACACAAAAAATAGAATTCGAGAAGTGTACATTGAGAAATTTTCTAAATTTGACATAAAATTTGATAAATTCGATTAATTAACCAAATTTACGAAAATCTGATTAAAGGTATGATTTGTGATGTACTATTACAGAATCAAGAAATTAATTTTCATGACGAAACGAATTATTCTTTTCATTAAATTGCATGCCTTCGGGCTACCGCTATCTCGTTCGTTCTGCTTTAAGAAGTTTCGAGTTAACGTACGTTTGTGAACAGACTATCCTCAATTTCAAGAATTCTTTTAAACTCGCAAACCATTACGAAATTTTTTCATTCATGGATTTCCTTAGGATTTCAAAGAAAAATGGTAGGAATTTTGCAAGCATATTATTTTCAAAGGACAAATTTTCCACTTTTTTAAGTTTGTAATTTTTTACGAAATTCTACTGGCAATGAATATCCTAGTTATTAAAATTACATTTTACATTTTTATTCAACGAAATTTTCATATTTAACTCCCTACACAAAAGTTCAAATTTCCCAAAAGCTCAAGTAGGATTATACAATAATGCAACTTTGTTTTAGGAAGTGTAAAGCTCGAAAACGAAAAAGAACGAGTGTTATTCTCGCAAATAAAAAATAATTGCCATAATTGCCGGTGTTATGAATGTAGTACATTAAAGTATCCTACATGCTACGGCAATTTGCCACAGCTGTACGAGACCGAAATTAGTATATTTCGAATTCGTTAATAGCCAAGTTTCTCCGCGGCCGAGACAAACAGCAATTATCGTAGAATTTCATTTCCTGTGTTTTCTCGTGCTTGAGCTTTTTCGTCTCCGTGCTGTCGCTGTCGCATTGAAATAGTTTTTTTTCCCGATTATGGACGATTTCAATTTATTTCTCCATCCTCGTGGCAAAAGATACGTATTGATTTGCGTGATTGCTAATGTAGGACTGTGAATCAGAGTGGATTTGAGAGAACAAAGCTATTCATAGTTTATTTTTCAATATATATTTTTCATACATTACCTGTATATATACTTCAAACTGAAATTGAAAATAGAGTTAGATGGAAAAAATCCATTTGACTTCACGATTGTTTTTTGACTAAATCTAATCATATTTGAGTATGTAATTTTGTGATCATTTTCATGCACTTCCTATGTCAAAATATATCACATGATTATATTTTTTTTGTTTTCGTTCCGTTACATGTATAATTAAAGTGGATATTTCTTATATACTTTAACAATAAACAGACCAATGATTTTCCTTCCATCATCGTATTCATCAGCATCAAAAAAACTTTATTAACTGCGATTGATGTGTTTATCCAAGCAGAAATCAACGCGTATTAATTATCAGAATCTCTCACACAGGCAACAGTTAATTGGACTGGAGATCAATTGAATGATGTGAAGTGTTCGTAACGCATTAATTTGGGAAATATCGATTTCCATTGATTTGCTGATGATGAAACAATTTTCCGTTACAGTAATTATCAAAAAATTTTTTGCAATACCTATGCATATGAAAGAAAACTTTACTTGAAATGTCTGAAATTACGTATGCATATGGCTGTTTAAAGTTGAGTGAAACTTTATGAAATCTTCCTGTCATTCATCCGGTTTCCTTCTACATTTTTAATAAGGCTCTTGAGAGATTTGACGAGAATTTTCGCTTTTTTTGCCGAAACCATTTTACGGGTAATCCAATTTCACTTTACGACGTTAAAATGAAGATGAAATTGCTACTTCACCATACGACAAAAATAGTTCTTAATTTTAAATCGAATATTTGTTTACCCTTTCAAAAGTTGTGAAAAAATTCAAATTCTCTTCTTTTGTTCAAATTTATAGACATTTAATGTATATGGGAAATCATGAAGAAAGTTTAGAGTAGAAAGTCTTACTTGTATTCATACTCAGCTTATTTGAACAGTTTTGTAATTTGATTCTTCTGGATTAAAAATGAAAAAATCCAATCTCCTTACGTAATTTACTCTGAAAATGTTCCTTTCTTATAAAGTGGAACTTGAGAAAAATTTTTTCATTTCAATGTTGCACAAGTCAATAATTACACTTCAACACAGTTCGTTAGCTAGAAATAATTTGAAAATGGTAATTATTCATTGGAAAGAAGTGAGGAATGTTAAAAAAGTAAATTTTTATAATTTCACGATTTAAAAGTAGCGATTGGCGTTCGACAAATTGAAAGTCTGTAACATAATGTTTTTTTTTTTTTTTTTCATTTTTGTAACAAGATGAAAACGTTTGGCAGAATAAACGAATGGCTCTTTCCTTCGAAATTTCAATTTCATAACCTCCAATGAAAGCATTTATGCAGCTAACTGACAATTTAATGTACAAAGTAACAAAACTAATGGCACAATATCACACAACTCTCGTAAAAACATGAAAAATGAAAATCATCCACCTACTCGTAGTTAATGAACATCACTTTTTTACGACCACTTACTCTCACTCGAGATTGAAGAGACTTGCAACGCTTTGAAATTAATGGGATGAATAAAAACAGAAATATAATGTCTAAGCAAACACTTTTACTCCACAAAAAAAGTTGTATAAATTATCAATATTTGCTGTAAAATAAAACAAGGATTTGCAGCAAACCAAAAACCGTAAAATCAGGATCGAAATGTTCGTAAAAGATTTGAGAAGTTGTAAAAGCGTTAAATTGAAAGCGGGACGTAAAAATTTTTACTACCTCGTAAAAACATCGCACACGTGGAAAAAAAGCTTTCAGGGGTTAGTCAATTCAGAGATTTTGGGGAAGCTATAGAATTTTGAAAGTAAGCTCACAAGTTAATGAATTTTCGAGTAATGAATGGAGTTTTAAATTGAATCAAATTTTTATAGAAAAAATATACGTATCAAGTTTAGAAGTGTATAATTATCAGCATTAAAGACTGATCTAAAAAATTATTCACAATTTTTATTCGGGTTTTCATTTTCAACAGTTTTTCCACCTTGGAATTCAGAAGCTCTAGATTTTTCATTTGCCATGAGGATATTTATAAAATTGCAATTTAAATTTTATATAATACAAAATAATAGTATATAACAACGTAAAATACAGCAAAGTGAATTAAATTAACTATTTACTACTACTACTTTAAAAATATTTATTTATAAGACTAGATATTATATGCTATTGAATAACTATGTCATATTTATGACGAGAAAAACAAAATTTATGATTATTTGTGAATAATAAAGTACAAATAATGATGAAATACATGAAAATAATGATGATGATATTGAACATGGAATGATCACTAAATAAAAATGTGGATAAATCAGTAAAACTTATCAAAAATGTAGCAACTAAAATTCAGAGTACTTAATTTTACTAACACAAACTTAACAACAATCTTAGCTTGAGAAAACTTTTTTCTGTAACAGAATATGAATTACAGTTGTTAAGTTGAGATGATTTACAAAATTAGAATTAGAAAATATTGTTTCGACACAATTAATAATTAGACTCAAAATCCTACTGCATCAAATTTCATGAATACATGTCAAAATTCTTCAATGTCCTGAAAAAAAAACTTCATATAATATAAAAACTGAAAAAAACAGTGAAATTTATAGAAATCTGTAATAAAAATGTTTTCGCAAAAATCCAAAAAATACTTTACTAAAAAACTTCGAATTCTAGATCATAAAATTTTGTCAAACGTATCTATGCAGAAAAAATAGAAATTTTCGAAATCTCATAAAATATGAAAATAAAAAAAATCATCAAGTACCTAAAATCTGAAGAAATCAAAATTTCACAACATCTAATTCTAAAAATCTTGATACAAAATTTAAAATAATTTAAATTATTAAACATATTAGAAAATACTAAGCTCTAGTGTGTACATTTTTCATTCAATCGACTCATCTTCTTTCAACAATAATTACTCTACACAAATTCCAGAAGCTCACCCTTTGCCTACACCACTGAATAATCCTGTCTATTCATTCAAAAAACGTCCAAAAAGTCTCGTAAAAGCTCTTCTCTCTTTTCTTGCATTTCGCTCGTCACCGTTCCATAATCTCTTTAACCCCTAAAAAAGTTCAACCCCATTTCCAACAACCCTCTTGGCCCAATTCCAACTTTTTCCTTGGGAAGAAGGAAAAAAGGGGTTGCTGTAAAAATTGTCGCGTGGAAGCTCGTGCAACAACGAAGCTTCCGTCAAACTGACGCAGTGCTCCCTAAAAGTCATCGGGTTCGTTTACGACCAAGTTAGGCTGTTGCGGAGTCAGCGGGGATCTTCTTATTGGCCCGGCTAAACTGAGTTGACGTTTACGATCCCCCAAGTCAAACACTCGCAACAGCTGTTCCTCTTGGCTAAACAATGCCGCGAAAATCATCGATGAAACCCCACGTCTCGATGATATTATGTCGCTCGGCAAGTTCGGCAAGTCGAATTTTCCAGGGAAAGTTTTCCGCGGTGCAAACATAACCGGGGAAAAGCTTGTTGCGAGGTATTCGTGGGTGTCTGACGGAACCACTAAAGTCCAATTTCGGGAGGAATTGGGTTATTCCCCACGCCGACTTCTCTCTGTCTCAGAAACTTTAGTTTTTGATGCCTCGTTACCTCATCCTGCCTTTTCTTTGCGTTTGCGGCTTGCAGGAATTGCGCGGAATGAGTCGTGTTCGAGGGATTAACTGTGGGATAGAGATGTTTCGAATTTGTTTTAAGTGTTTCGTAATCATGGGATTATTTGCTTTTCTCGAGGTAGGACATTTTAGCGAGGTGGAATTTCAGATTGGGGTAGGAAACTTTCAATCTTAAACCAGGGGAAAAAACAATGTTTGGAAGATGTTTTTCGGAAAAATGTATCACCTTGACAGTACGATTTTTCAAGTTTTTGAATTTCGGGATTTCAGAGTTGTAGAATTTTTGAAGTGAAGAATCGTACTTTTTTCGAAGATCCTTAAATTCATATAGCTATGAATTTGAATGAATGATTAATTATAAAAATAAAAAAAGGAAACCCTGAAATCTAAAACTTACGTTACTTGAAAATACTTGAAAATTGAATGTACTTTCTTGGAAATTTACTTCAAAGTGAAAATGCATCAACTTACGAATCGTAGTTTTGTCGAATAGTCAAAACTTATCACAATACACAATATTTATCAAAATTTTCAACTGTTCTATATTTTTTTTGGAGTAATCAAAATTATTGACAATCTCCGAGTGGTAAAATATTTTTTGATAGTAAAAAATGTCAGAGCTTTTGGGGGTTTCTAAGGTTTAACAGAATGTTCGCAATTTTCTATAATCTAAAAAATTTTCGAACATTCTATCAATTTTTCTGTTTATACCTATTGATACTAAATCTTTTATGTTTTTCATTTTTTTTTTGGTTTTTAAAACTTGCGAAATATAAGCGAGATTGAAATTGATGTGTTATTTCCAAATTTTATGAAAATTTGCTAACTCAACAAGATTTTGTGTTATTTTGCAAGAGTGTTCAAATTTTTCATATTTTAAAAGACTGATACCTATATACATTTCGAAGAAATATGATATTTATCTCAGTCCACAACATGATGGCAATTTTATAAAATGCTACAAATTTTCTGAATATTTAAAGAATTATTAATAAAAGTTCATATTTTCAATGTTTTCCTATTTGCCAAAATGTTCAAATTCAAGTGATGATACGAATTATAAAAACCTTTTTAAACTTTATGCAAAAATGTTCAACTAATTTAAATTTATCGTTATTTCTTAAAATTTTATAAATCTTCAAGATTTTCTTTAAAAAGGAAATACAACTGGCATATATATTTTTATGTTATACGATAATTGAGACGAAATGTATGAAATTTATAAATATGATCTAAAATTCTGCAAATTCATCCCATTCTCTAGGAATCTGTGCACAATTTTTAAAGTTTCCAATACTTATACATTATTTTTTTTCAATTTTTAATACATTACACGTCATGAAAGTTATCAATATGACCAATATTATTTCGAATGATACATTGAAATCGACTCAACTCATTCGGATTTTTCGTAGTTTATGGAAACGTTTTCAATTTTTCAGGCTAAAAACAAATCAAAAGAGCACTATCATGCCTATTACAAAGACATATGATAATAACCATAATCTAAAAAATTTTAAACATTTACTAAAGCTCTACGAATTATTCAAGAATTTATAAAATTATCTACAATCCTTCGAATTTTTCCAAATTCTTAAAATCAAAACGTGTCTCAAACCATATTAATTTTCCAAAATTTCATAAAAAATTGTTCAACTCATGAGAATATTCTGTAATTTTCAATACTATCCAAATTTTCCAAATTTTTTTAATGAGAAACATATAAAAATGTATACTTTTAATAAATACGTTAAAAATATAATCATAAAAATTTATGGACATTTTCTGGGACTCTACAAATGTTCCTAATTTTCCAGAGTTACTAAAAGTCCTCAAGATTTGAAATGTTTCTCAATTTCATAACATTTTGAAAATTTCGAACACAGTACGAACTACTGAAGACTTACATACTGAATGTCATAAAAATAGTTAAAATCGGTAAGATTTGAAGTGTCATTTCAAAACTTGAAATTATTTCTCAAATAGTTTGCTTCCTCAATGAGTTGGTAATAGAACTTTTTTCATAAATTGAATAATGACCATTCAAAATGAAATAATTGTGATGTATGATGAACACATTTTAATGAAGATCGAATAAGGCAACTAGACAACAATTCAATGAATTATGTTCATTGCTGAATATGTATCACACTTATCTATAAACATGCAACTTACTATAAATGTGACCTGCATCATTATCATCTATTTAACAAATGTTTTCAGCAATTTTTGAAATTAAATTTACGGATTCCTCCTAGAAGTTGCAGTGTAATAAAAAAAAAAAATAAGCCAATTATTTACACAAAAACACTGTTTAAATGTGAAAATAAAATTCATTTTCCACCACAAATTTCTAAAGATATTCATTCCGAGGACCTTATCACATCCATAAAGCATTTATCATAAGTTCCAAGCCATCACTTATCACAACTAGATATTTATTATATATTTGACGAATGGCCTTAAAATTAAGTATAAGACAATGTATGCATATAAAGAAAGCACTTTGCAGAAACGAATTCAATAGACGTTTCGAAAATGGGTTTTCATAGAATAATTTTTGTGTTGACATTATGTCAATTGCTTTACTTCTCTTTTACAATGGCTTTTGCCAATCCAGAGTATACATGCCCTTGTACTCCAGAAGGCCTGGTTGACCGTAAGTTAATATTTCGAAGTAAATGTGAAATTTTGATAAATTTGCTGCAGACAATTTTAGGATTTAAGTAAATTATGACTGCAATCTTTGTTTTACAGCGCCATGCACGAAAAATAAATTATTCTGCCATTGATCTCAGTCAACAACCAAAAACTTTACTATGTATATACATTGAAGAAAGAAATGTGAATTGTATTTTAACAGTGGAAAAGTTATTTGAAATCGTATGAAAATTCAATAATAAACATTAGCAGAAACATTTTCTGAAGCTGAAGTTTTTTTTTGTATTGTATGATATTTTTGACTCGTGTTTATATTGCCTGTCGAATGACGACGGAAAAAGAAAGAGAAGTGTACTGTAGAAGGGGTTCGAAGGGCGAAACCCTGTTCGGAATAAGAAGAACATCGATAATTCAAGGTAACAGCAACAAAAAATTAAAATTGGCATCGCCTTTTTATTGTCATGATCAAATATGAATAATATGTAAAACTGAAATTTGATTGAAAATTTCCATATCGTTGGAGAAATTACTTCCTTCGAGAAAGTCCGAATTCTCAGTTCGCTAAACACCCCGAAAATGCAAACGTTCAAACGACCCTTCTGGAACACTCAATACACAGAGGAATAAATCATGTTCCAATCTCATATTCTGTTGACAGATAAACCTGAACGACGTATCAAAGGGCCCCAGACGCTATATTCCGTAGAGCTATATTCACGATGCGATAACATACAACCACGCGCCAGTCAATGAAATATGCCGGTTGTCACGAAAACACTTTACATTCACGATGCCAGGGCAATCAATTATTCGGTAAACGATCCCAGTAGATTTGCGAACGAATTAGCAAGAAAACTTTGCAACGCTTTGCATTTTCCGAAGATCATGTTCCTTTGAAGGATGAACTGAAGTCTTGAATCGGTGATGTTATTTTGTCCTTTTCGTGTTCATCACGAAATTGATAGTTTGAATATTAAATTTGAGGTATCGGAGCATGATTTTTATGATGGATTTTATTGGTTGGTGGTTATAAAAATACGGGAATCCAGGATTATATGAAACCTAACTGGAAAATTGTGAATGGGTAAAGTACTAAAAAATATGAACATGGAAATGGATCAATTTACAAATCTGAATTCAATCTAATAGTCAAGACTTCAAAGTTCACAAAATTCAACGATATTTTCTAAAATTATAGATTTTTAAGGCTATAGATAATATTTGTCCAATGATTCATTTTTTTTGGATTAATTTTAAGAATATTACACAGTTTCGAGAGTTTTGCGGAAGTCCAAAAATTCCCTATAGCATTTACGAAGTTTATAGACATCTTTTGAAAATCGAAAGATCAATCAATCAGTAAAAATTTTTAACTCAAAATAAAATACGAAATATTTAAAAAATTTCAAATTTTACAACAATTTGTCATGTTTACAGGGATTTTCAGTTATTTTTCAATACTTATAAGTTTATTACATTTAAATCATGCATTTTTTGGAAACAATATAATAATTAAGACACTTTTCATAATTTAGAAATATTTTCTGAACTACTACAAATTGCTCGAAGTTTTCGAAGTGACTAATAATTTTTGAAATTTGCAATGTTTTGAAGTTTTCAAAATTTTTTAAATCTCAAGCATATATGTATATATATAATTTAGAACTTTTCAAATTCGGAAAAAACTCATTTTTTTTCAAGACATTTTCGTAATTTTTTCATATTTCAAGTTTTTCAGATAAAAAATAAAAAATAAAGTAACATTATGATGCAATAATTTAAAAAACATGATGTTGAACAAAATCTACGAAATTTACAAATATTTCTTGAAATCTTGCAACTTTGCCCGATTTCATAACATTTTGGAAAATTCTCGAGGAATTAATTGTTTTTTGTTTTCATCTTCCGAAATTTTTATATATTTTAACAGTATACGAACTGTTTTCAAAATTGCTGATTCTATGAAAATTTACAAGGTTTCTAAGATTTCCAGGAATTTTTCATACATACAATCATGTTTATTGGATTATGATTGTAAATAAAACAATGGTATATCATGCACATTTACAAAAATATGATCATAAACACAATAAACAAAATTTAGAAACTTTTTGCACAATTCCTCAAATTTTTCAATTTTCGTAGTATCGCTAGTGACTTTCAAATTTTGTAGGGTTTGTTTTCTATGAAAATTTTTTATGTTTCAAACATTATAAAAACTATCCAAAATCATTAAGATTGTAACGAATTCGTCCAAACCATTGAAATTTTTGGTGATATTTATCAGTTTTCATTTTATTCAGATTTTCATTGTTGAATAAAAAATTATAATATGCTAATTTCGAAGTCATAAAAAAAAACATTTATTAATACATTCACAAAGCATTTTCCAAAATTATAAAAATATTTCTGATTATAAATATTTGTATAATTCTAAATTAATAATAATTAGAATTATTATTCGCAATTGATTTCATTGTTATTGACAAGCTTAAAAATTTGAAAATTTTATTCGATTGTCAAGATTTTTAAAATAATATAATACAAATACTTCAAAACTTTTTGAATTTCGCATAAGTTTGACTAACTTTTGCGTATTTATATAAATGTTGTCAAACTTCCAAATTCTCAGATTTATTTTTGCAAAACGAAAAAACATTATCATACATAATTCGAAGAAATATAATAATAAACACTATTTTTCCGGAAGTGATAGAATTACATATAATCGTTAGAATATTGAATGTTGTTCAGTATACAAAAATTATGAAAATTTCGAATAAAACATAAACTTTTCAAAGCTTTTTTGACTTAATGAAAACTTTTTCGAGGCTTTGGATTTCTCCTAAATTTTTAGTAACAATAAAGTTTTGTAGGAATTCTTTCAAAAATGAAAATCATGCATTGTCCGAAAAAGTATTATACCACTGTTCATCATATTAATAATGTGAAAAATTTTTTCTTGAATCATGAAAACTTTCCTCGAGTCGAAATATTGACTACTGTTGCAATGTTGAAAGTACAAGTATTTGAAAAATACTATGAAATTGGATGAATTCTCACAATTTTTACCAGTGGTTTAAAAAAGGCAGAAATAAACGTAATAAATGAAACCATCAAATCTGAGTTGAACGTTCTAAATTTTTTATAGTAACAAGAATAAGAGTTTTCAAATATTTAACTGATAAATTTGTTTGCAAAATTTTCCAAGTCATTTTCCTCCATAATTTTACAACTATTTAAAAATTTCAAAACCACATTTTCAAACTAGAAAAGCAACTTTAATTACATCAAAAAACCAAGTATTACAAAACCAATAAAATTTGTTTACTTCTCCCCAACAAATATCGATTCTCTCTTTCAATAATCCCTTTCGTAAGAAAGGAAAATCTTTCCATCTCCCCAACTACAGGCCTGAGAAAATAATTGCCAGGAATTCCTTCGTTAACACCCTCTGCAACAAAAAAAGTCTGCAGAGTTTCAGGTACTCCAGCGAATCAAATACCGTTTCGAGCGTTTTATTTACTGTTCTCCGACGATCGACTCGTCAATTAGTGATAATACTGATGGAAAACCAGAGAAAGATCGAGGCAAAGAGACGGAAAAGTTGGAATGCCGACGTCTCTATTATTTAGTATCTCGGGAGCCATTACGCGGATAAATTCGAGACACCTTTGAATTGATTCGCGCTCGTAATCAATGGCCCATTAAGGGGATTTCGAATTTCCGGAATCCTAGCTGCACTCGAGTCAACGAACACCCGGAAAACTTGGGAATGCGCTGTACAAGCATTTAACTGGCATAAACAAAAGCTCGTTCGACTGTCAATTATCCGACCGAAAGCGCTCGAATGCTTGAAATAACACGTTTCAAAGTTGATAGGCGCTTTTTTCCGCCGACGAACGATTGTAACTCGGTGAAAAAATATTGTTGGCACTCGTGTTTTTATCGGAATAGCAGTGTAGAATGGGTTTTGCTGAAAAAGAACATCACTTTGCAACCTGATAACTGATAACTGATTCGACATTTTTATCATGCGATGGGTTCAGAAACAGAGTGTTAAATTTAAGGGCTGTGAATCGGTACATTTTTCAGAAGGGAATTTTCAATTCAAATTTTTTACTGTATCCTTTAAACAGTTCTTCTAGAAACTTTAAATACTGGAAACTTTCTTCACGTACAGTAAATCTACTTGCAAACTTCTTATCACAATTTCACGGATCCCATACAATATTTTTTTAGGTTTCCCAGCCACGTACGCTTTACGCGCGTGAAGATATTTCGGCTACAGAAAATGTGCATGTACACTGCATACCAATATTCATAGGATTACAAACGGCGAGCGCGTGATGCAATAAAAGTATTGAAAATAGTATAAAAGCTCGGATATTATTCATGTTTTTGATTTTTCTTTTTGCTGATTATGATACTAACTCTGGGGAAAAGTTAGAGTTCAATTGAGAAGTTTTTTCAAAATCAGCGAAAATCCACATTTTCTCAAACTTCAAGTTTTTCAAATTTTATAAATAATTGCAATCTTTGGAAAACGTGGTTTTGTATTCAAATTTTGAAAATTATCGACGATATGTTTACAATACAAAATGTTGAGGTTTTGAGGAATTTTGAAAATATTACATAGTTCTTCTAGATAAACATGTCTTTTTAGAACTTGCTTAAATTTACACAATTTATCAAATTTCTGTCATAATGTACATATTTTATGAATATTTTTGAATTGTTACCAATCTTTCGAATTTTTGATGTTTCTGATTTTCTGGAACACTTAAAATTGCTAGATTTTTATCGGATTTTTCGAAATTGTCGAAGAAAATGATAAAATATTTTTCGATTTATTAGAATTTTAAAATTCCTACCCAGTTTGTGTAGTTTTGCAGAATTTCGAAATTTTTACAATATCTGCGAAATTCAAATTTATAAATTATTGACAATCTTTGAAAACTCTAGTCTTGAAATCAAATTTTTGAAATTGTCGAAGATCTCTTAACAATAAAAAATGTTAAGATTTTTAAAAATATTTATAACACTATACAGTTCTTGGTGTTTAAAAGATTTTAAATAAATTTTCTGAATTAACAGGTTTTTCAAATTTTTCTGATAGTCTACGAATTTCATGAATATTCTTGGATCACTGACAATCTTTGAAATTTTATTTGTTCCTAATTTTTCGAAATTTGCGAAATTTCTGGATTTCCATTGAAATTTTCGGAATTGTCCAAGATTTATCTCTGTATATCAAAAAAAAAAATTTTCCTGATTTCCTGAAGTTTGAAGAATATTATGCGATTTTTGTAGTTTTACATACTTCTCACATTTTTCAAAAATCTGCAAAATTTTTCAACGTTTTCGTAAGCTTTACAAATTTTTATAATTTGAAAATTACTTACAATATCTTTGAAATTTGTATTTTTTCATCCATTTTCAAAACTATCGACGAACTGTTTACAATGAAAAACGTTAAATTTTCAAAATTTTTTTAAAGTTATTACACATTTTTTGTAGTGTTACGTATTTTTTGAAACCTTTCATAAATTCACCGAATTTATCAAAAATTTCCCATAATCCACAAACTTTATGAATAATTCTGAATTATTTCGAAGGATTATTTACAAATTTTGAAATTTTTACTTTTTAATTGTTCGAAATTTAGATATTATCGACAATCTCTTTACTGCTTTTTACAATAAAAAATGTTGAGATTTTGAGGAATTTTAAGAATATTTCCCAGTTCTTGTAGTCTTACAGATTTTTTAAATTTTACTTAATGATTATCAAAATGATAATCAAAAATACTCTGATAATTTAAAAATTCTATGAATATTTTTGAATCATTGACAATAATCTTTGAAGTATTCAATGTATCTAACTTTTCAAAATTTTCGAAATTTCTATATTTCCATCGAAAGTTTCAAAATCATGGAAAATCTCACAATCAGTAGGATAAATTATTTTTGGCATTTTGAAAATTTTCAAAAACATAACATGGTTAATGCAACTTTCCGGAATCTTCAAAATTTTCCATTTTTTACCAACTTCACCAAAATATTCATAAATTGTACAATTTGTTCAAATTGTGTAAAATCGATGACAATCTTATAAAAATTATAATCTGCTAAAAAAAAAATGTTAAAATTATAATAATATTCATAATACACATAAAAGGTGATCATCACCTTTTAAAAAGTTGCTTGTTTTTTGTTATGAAAAACAATTATTCAAGTTTTTCATGTGTTAAGAACATACTATAGTCATATTTTCGTACGATATGCTTAATAATTTAGGAAGTGATTCTTACTACTTCTGTTAAATTATTCATTGTGAAGGTATTGTAAAAAACTAGAAGTTAAAAAAAATCGGTCTACTTCAGTTTTTTATAATAGAATTTTTGAAGTTGGTACATTTATTCTTTCAACTACGATTATTTTCCAAATTACATTAAACATGTTTTCCTCTGACGCAATTTATATTTAGAAAGGTTTTCATTATTTAATATGAAATACAATCATTTATATTCATTATAGTGGCTTTCTAAATACTCAATAAAAGAGATGTTGGCATTTATAGCTTCTCACCTCTCTGCCTCAATGTCTGTCTGATTTTCGATCAACATTGTCACTAATTGACAAGTCGATTGTTGAAGAAGAGTGCAGTTTAAAAAATGAAAAGATACTGCTTTTTTACAAAATTTATTCGATAATTCACGAAAATTCAAGATTATAACATACCAAACAATAAAGTTACACAAATCCTTGTTCAGTCTGAGAAAAATTAAAAATGCCTAATGAACGTATAATAAATTATGTTATCTGTACGTTTTTATTCATTTAATTTAAAATTCGTATATCATTCGATGATACAACGTTCTTTTTAAATCGTTGAAAAAGCATGGACCTTCGTAACTCGATTCCACAATAGAAGGCTCGAGCTTTAAAGAATACGTTGGCGTAGAAATCACGTAGGTGCCGGGAGAGAACCGGGTTCCATTGATTGAATGTTTTGGGAGAGATTCGTGTTTCGTCGACTCGCACTTTCCTAGTCCTTCGATCGATTACGAAGCGATTGCGTTTGGAGTTACGGAGGCGCGCCCGATGCCTACGATAGCATCGTATAAAAATACGGACTATATTTTCATCACCCCTCGCATTTCCCCATAAAGTTCCGGGAGCTTTGAAATACCATATATCAAACTCGCAATTTATTAGTCGTATATGTGTCTGAAAACGTTGCATCAGCGTTGCGAGATGGAACAGTTTTTATGGTTTTTTTGGCACTGGGTTTGAAATGATATCAAGAGTGAAAAATTCCCATAGAGGCGATTTGGAATACTTATCTGAGCAGAGAAAACAATTTTTCTTGCATTGAAAATTTGAGAATTTTTGTTTGGAGCAGTGCAGTTGTCTACATGTATTACACAAATGAGTTTTGCGAGACTTTATCAATAATTCAATGGTAAAATATATATTTTGCATGTTTGAAGGAACATGATGATGAACATACTACGTGAAATTTACAAACATCTTTTGGCACACTATGCATTTTTGAATTTGTTAAATTATTAATCATTTCTGAAGTCTAAAATGTTTTCTGGTTTTTCGCAATTTTTTAAATTTCAAACTTTATTTATACAATCAAAATTTTTTTATTTTTATAAAAAATTTTCCAACTGATCTGAGACATACTGTTCCAGATTCTTTGAAACTTTTTAAGTTTTTCGGTTAGTATTAGAAAATGAAAACATTAACATCTTTATTTTCAATAAACATAATTATGAACATAATCTACAAAACATAAAAAAATTTTCGGAAATTCTACAATTTTTAAAATGTCATTGTATTATTGACTATCTTTAAGTTTCCAAATTTCTTCTAATTTTTGGAAAGTTCCAAAACCTCAAACTTAATGCAAACCATTCAAAATTATTGAAATTTTATTTTTATTTATTCACCTTATCAAGATTTGTCTTCACTCTATAATATTTTGATTCTATGAAATTTATACTTAAAAATGAAAATACAATGTCATTTTGAAGAAAATATAATAATCAACAGAATTTAATACATTTTTTAAAGATTCGCTGAAATTCTATGAACTCTTACAATTCTTTAGGACTATATATACAGTTCTGAAATTTCAATATTTTTCAATTATATGAAATTCTCAAAATTTCTAAACTAAAAAATATGAATTTTTAATAAATTTGTCCAACTCACGACAATTTTTCGCCATTTTTCAAAACTTTTCAAGTTTTTCAGACTTCTTTCGTAAACTGATCATAAATTATACGGATTCATACAAATTGTTGTCAAGTTTGCAAAGTTATACTTTTTCTAAAATATTTAAAACCTTAAACATTATTCTAAATTTTTTTAAATATCTAAATTTTATTTACCAAACGTAGTTTCTCATTGTTATTTTTAAGTTTTTCATTTTTTGGGTTTCATTGAAAAATTGGAAACAAAAACATCTTTATGCATATTTAAAAAAAATGTAAAAGTATAGGTATAATATACACGAACTTTGGAAATTTTTTCTGAAATCATACGATTTTTTTAAATCATAAATTACAGCCAGTCGATGAATTTTTATTTTTATTCAAACTTCATAAAGTTTTTCAAACATCAGATAAATAAATATACAAACTATTCAGAAACATCAAAATTTTATATGAATTTGACAATATAACTGATATTTCATGTTCTTTTTAAAAACTTCTTGAAGTCATTAAATTTTTCTTCGAAAATTAAAAAATTTTTATTCATCTTTAAAGAAATACAGAAATATCGATCCTAACTTTTCAATATTTTCTAAATTTGATTCATATTTAACTTGCTAAACGTATTTTTTAATTTTTTCATTTTTCAGAATATTATTGTAGAAAGAAAATATAAAAGATTTAAATGAAAATATTTGGAAAAAAATGTGATGATATACATACAATACACAAACTTTAGGAACTCTTTCTCAAATTCTACAATTCATTCGAATTTCAATCAAATATTGCCTTTCTTTGAGTTTTCATTTTTCTTCCAATTTAAAAAAGTTTTAAAAATATCAAACACGTATGTAATACAAATTTTTCAATACTATCCAAATTTTATAGAAATTCGTCCAACTCAGTCAAATTTTTCGTTTTTTTTTTTTTTTTTTTTGAAATTTCAACAGATTTTGATTAAATAGTTAGAGGAAATTTCCTATCCGCATATTTTGGAGAAAAATAGAAATGAACACAATCTACGACATGCATGATTATTACCTATCAGAAATGGTACGAATTTTTCAAATTTTATAAAATTGTTGACGAGCTTAAAAATCTCACACTCTTTTCAAAATATTTAAAACCTTAAACATTATCCAAATTTTTACAAGTTTTCTAATTTTAATTGAAATTCAACTGACGAAAAACCATTCTTCCTTTTTTTTTCTTCATATTTAAAATTTTTCCCGAGTAATAAAAAAAAAATCCTAATATCGAAGAAAAATAATAATATAAACAATCCATTAACTTTTAGACATATTTTCTAAAATCCTACACTTTTTTCCAATGTCAATCAATTATTGAATTCTCTGAGTTTCTATTTGTAATCAAATTGTTCAAAGTTCTCAAAGTATCAAATACGTACACGAACTTTTTAATACTTTTCAAATTTAATCGAATATTGTGCAGATAATCAGAAACCATGGTTATTTTTCGATAAATAAATTGAATAAAAAAGTTAAAAAAATAAATAAAAGTACTCCAGATTTTTGCAACTGTCATTGGAGGAATATGCAATAAGAATTAACATAAAAATGCAAGTAAAATAATTATGAGAAATGATCGTGATTTAGGTACTTTCGATCTTCAGCCCTTAAATTCAATAAATTCTACCACCTTCAAGATGCTGAATTATATCAATGAAAAATGTTCTAGACAAAATGAAATGAGGGTAAATCACCTAACGGGTCACGTAACTGTGAAAATCATTTGAAAAGGCTCGGCAGCTATAAAAGGTAACGCCTCGTTTTAATGCCATCGTAATAACTGTAACGACTGCGCTCGCCTTCCGCGTTTCAACGCGTTTATTTGAGATCGTTTCATATGTCCACGCCATTTTGTACACAATCCAGATTGAATCGCTCAGCTAAATATCCTGTTCATATCGGCGGGTGTGCGAATCCACAATGTAGTACGAGTTAAACCATTCCATCCCAATTTCCGGGTGAATATGCATACGCGTTTCACTTCCCTTCCTTTGTTTAGCATAACTGCATTATCTTTCAAGACACTTATGATTGCTTAGGGAAATGCTCCTTAACAATGAATTAATACACAATTTCCATCCTTAAATCAGGGTAACATTTTTACAACGCACGTGCTGTGTAAACAATATTCTTTATTTGAAATCTTCAATAGATAATGATATGTTTTAAAGCTAGATAATTACATAGAAAATTTTCTGTTGATATAATACAGCGCTTGAGACTGTAAAAAAATAACATTTCTTGAATTAAGATGTTAATTTCCACTACAGTTTTGATGTATTCTTTAGAATGTTAAGAAAATTGAGAATCAAGTAGAAATAACGTTGAATAGTCAGGCATTGCTGTACAATTGAAATTCGAATTTACCATCGGGTTTTTACTTAATTTTTTCGCATTCTATTTTTGAAAAAAATAGTTCCATTCAAGATGATACATATTCTTCATATTAAGTTTTCAATGGGTAATGATATTTTTCAAATCTAGATTATATAAAAAAAATTTTTTTTATATGATACAGAGCTTGAAATCGTATAGAAATTAAATTTCTTCAAGTGAGTTTTGAATATATCACTCCAGTTAGGACGAATTCTTTGAAATGGTAAAAAAGTTTAGAAATAAGTAGAAATAGCGTTGAATAGTCAGGCAATGCTGTTCACTCGAAATTTGAATTTCCTATCAGGTTTTGACTTAACTTTTTTTGCGTTACATTTTTGAAAAAAAAAAAGTTCAACTCAAGAAGATGCATATTCTCTATTTAAAATTTTCAATGAGTAACTATATTTTTCAAAGTTAGATAATTATGTGAAAAAAATTTTTTTTATATAACACAGAGCTTGAAACTGTATAGAAATGAAATTTCTTCAATTTAGGTTAGGATATATCACTCCAGTTTGAACGAATTCTTTAAAATGTCAAAAAAGTTTAGAAATAAGTAGAAATGGCATTGAATAGTCAGACAATGCTGTACAATTGAAATTCGAATTCACTATCGGGTTAGGCTTAATTTTTTTGCATTCCATTTTTTGAAAAAAGAAGTTTAATTCAATAAGATGCGTATTCTCCTTTTTATATTTTCAATGGATAATAATATTTTTCAAAGCCAGATAATTATGTAGAAAATTTTTTTTTAGATATGAACAGAGCATGAGACTGTATAGAAATTACATTTCTTTAATTTAAATTTGGATATATCACTCTTGTTTTGACGAATTCTTTGAAATTTTAAAAAAGTTTAGAAATAAGTAGAAATAGCGTTGAATGGTCCGACAATGCTGTTCACTCGAAATTTGAATTTTCCATCGAGTTTTGACTTACCTATTTTTGCGTTACATTTTTGAAAAAAAAAAGTTTAACTCAAAAAGATGCATATTCTCTATTTCAAATTTTCAATGAGTAATGATATTTTTCAAAGCTGAATAATTACGTAGAAAAATTTTTTTAATGTAATACGGAGCTTGATACTGTATAAAAAATAAATTTCTTTAATTTATATGTGAATATATTATTCCAGTTTTGACGTATTCTTGAGAATTTTTAAAAGTTTAGAATTGAGTAGAAATAATGTTGAATAGTCAGACATTCTTGTTTACTCGAAATTTTAATTTCTTATCGGGTTTTGACTTAATTTTTTTGCATAATATTTGTGAAAAAAAATTAAATTAAAAATATTGCATATTTTCTATTTCAAATTTTTAATGAGTAATGATATTTTTCGAAGCTAAATAATTATGTAAAAAAATTTTTTTTTTTCATACTATAATATAGAGCTTGATACTGTATAAAAATTGAATTTCTTCAATTTAGACGTGAATATATCACTCCAGTTTTTACGTATTCCTTAGAATGTTAAAAAATTTTAGAATTCAGTAGAAATAGCGTTGAATAGTCAGACATTGCTGTGCAATCGAAGTTCGAATTTCCTATCCAGTTTTGACTTCATTTGTTTGCATTCTATTTTTGAAAAAAAAAAAGGTTAACTCAAGATAACGCCTTTTGTTCTCATGAAACAAAATTTGAACAATAAATAAAGTATATAAATAAATAAGATCAGTTTTTAAAAGCAGTACCGTCAAAATCTGTTTTAAATTAGCATGATCTAATTTTATCATGGTTTTTGACAAGATGTAACATAAATGAAAAGTGCAGAGGATTAAAAAAATATAAAATAACTTGAAATAAGTTTGAATATGGAAATCATCTGACAAAAGTTATAAATGTTGAACAGAAATACTGACAAGTTTTGATTGTTAAATGACAGTACTCAAACGTATGATGTGAAAAATTTAAGAATTGAAATAAAAATTATTGTAATATTATAAGTCCTTATAGCATGTCAAATTTTAAGTAACAAACCAATCTTTTTTCATTGATCATTCATAATTTTTTCTAACATTCTTAATGTTTCCTACGAATATATTTTTTTTTACTAAACGTTATAAGAAATCAATACACGTGCTGAAGATTTCACAAAAATATAATATTTGAAATAGACAAGAAAAAAAATGTATTCAAAAATTCTTTGAAACTGCCGGCAGAAATCATTGCCATTTTCAAGTAGAAAAATCGTTGAATAGTAAGTCATCGTTGGACAAATATCGAAAATCTGAAGAAAAAAGTATATTGCCTTACATTGTTTTTGTTTTATTGATTGATAAATAATTGAGTTATTAAATTCATTATAATAAATTAAAATAATTATTTAATTGAATGTATTCATTATTTAAAATCAATTGGAATCTATCTAATCTATAGAAGTTTCCAATGGAATTGAAGAATTTTATGTAACTTTTACTTTTTTGTTTAGAATAACATCATTGAATATCATCAATTGCACAATTATATCATTTGTTAGATTGTTCTGATAATCATAGAAGTGATCCGAAACTCCGCAAAAAAAATATTTAAATTAACTATAAAAAAATCAATCAAAATTTTCTAGAATCCTTCAGAACGCTCTTAAGAAATCGCAACTAAGTGAAAATACCAACGAATAGTCAGACAGTGGTTCGAGCTCAGACGCATCGATTTCTGTACTACTTGAATCATACGGACTCAATTTTAAGTTGGCTATACTTTCATCCACTTAAGAAAAGTGGCCTTTTTCCCTTTTACCTGCGGGTCTACTACTTCGCTATTATTCCAATGCAGTCGCTGGCATGTAAAAAAAATGTTCTATGAAGAACGAAGAAGAATATATACATGGGAAAACATAAACTCTGAGAAAATATATATGTCTTTTTAAAAATATTTGAAAACAATCTTTGCAGAATCTTTCACTTGTTACCTTTTGAAAATTAAATTATGGATAAACTTTGTTTTCCAACAAATTAAAATTATGAAATATGAAGAAAGATATTTCGAATGACAAACTTTGTGCTTCTACTTTTAAAATTTAAATCCATCGTGTCACTTAAATCTTTTAAAATTCTGTAAAACGCCCCAACAGAATAGCAGTCAAGTAGAAACATCATTAAATAGTCAGACATTGCAATTAACTCAAGAATCATCGAAAATAATAGAAAAATTAATGGAGATACTCTCGAACATTAAAAATTTAGAAAAATCATCATTACTTTTGCATTTTTTTGATGATAAAAAATGGCGTTTTCAAAAAGAACAAAAATAATTGGAAATAAAAAGAATTTTTCCGAAAATCTTCTCTTTTGGTGAAGAAAAAAAATTCTTAAAATCTATCATAATTCGTAATTGATCTACTCCAATCCTTTACTGTAAACGTTTTCATTGCTGTGATTGCCCTACTACAGTTTTATTTTCATTCTCTTTTTCGTCCAAAAATTAGAGGTACGAGCTTTTTTTCTCGGCAAACATACGATGTTCTCGGAGCAAATAATCTGTCCGTATTCTAGTAGCGCGCGGTTACAAAAAACGGTTATCGCGGCCCCAAACAAGCACTAAAACGCCCACGTTGTTCCGAGTGTTCTATAAAACCCCCCTTATATAGAAACTGATCTATCAAACAGTCTTGAAAAAAGCTTCAAGACTTTCACAAAAAGAATAGCGATCAGTTTATTCACTTGCATCATTTTCGTAACTTCTCCAAAACTTTAAAAATTAATCTTTTACTAATTCCTTATTATCAATGCTGTTTTTTTTTCAAGAGATTTTTACATGAATGAATAAGAGAATTCGTTTACTTTTCAAAGCTTTATTCTTTTTTTTTTTTTTTTTTTTTTGAAAATATATGCTTCGTGGCTGTAGTGATTTACAACCAAAAAAATAATGAATAACAAGGAAAAAAAATTTTTTATCACGTACTTCTGTATTCACTGTACAAACATGTTATGTGCATTATATGTGATTTTGTCTTTGATATTTTTTACTATAAAATATGTTAAGTCATTTTATTGCATTATATGTGATTTTATATTTGATATTTTACTATACAATATGTTAAGTCATTTTACTGTATGTTGCTATAATTTTACTCGTATATTACATACATTTTGCTGATATTCTTTAAAGTGTATGTATTTATTCGATGATATCTTTGTAACTAAAATAAAACTCATCAAAAATAAAAACTTCTTTTCATCCACCACAACTCATGTGAAATCGCAATCTGTGCTATTCATGTATAAGTAAATCACTCCAAACCACTGTTTAGACAATAAACTGTGGTTTGCATTCATGCAAGTTCTTTATGAGAAAAACCAATTATGCAAAGTACGGAAATAAATCTGATTAAGTTTTTAGTCACAGTTCATTTGGAACTTACTGCGACTCGCGTTAATGTTAATGTCACGAGTCGTAAAATAGTCGTGTTTATCTGAAGCAAGAGAGTACATATAATTTTCATTTTTTTTTCGCCTTTTACGGCACTTGCGGAACGTTACACGGAGATTTTTATCACTGGGTGTTTTATTCGAAGCTTATTTACGTGATAGCTCTCAGCGCAAAACACTCCTTACTATTCTGCATTTGGAAATGACAATCGCGAAATATACAGCAAAAAAGTTTCAATTATTCTGCTACGCGAAAGTTATTTAAGAGGATTTTTACCGTCCCCACTTGAGGCAGAAAAAAACGGGATTTGAATGTAGAATCTTCCTTGAAATTCAGCTTATATTTTTTAAGTGCGACATTTGGTGAAGTAAATAGTTATTACGTGAGTGGATTTGGATTTTCGAAAAGTTACATCCGTTGGATCGATGAAAGTTCAGCACTTTGAATAACTTGGAATATTGAATAAAATATTTCACTTAATTTCTTCGAAATCGACGTTCTTCAAGGGGAGAGTACATATACGAAATGGTGTGACTGTTATAAATAGAGAAAAAGTTTTGGAAGGTAAACGATGTAGGAAAATGTTATTTTGGGGGAAAATATTTTCATGATTTTTGAGTTGATGTACTACATGAAAACTTGTATGTTGTATACATATATATATATTAGGGTGGTCGTTAAAAGGGGTTAGGTGGAATTTTGATGGTGGCGCCCCCCAGAACGTTTCCAAATAATTTAAAAAAAATCCCCAAATTTTTCCACATTTTTAAAACAACGTTAACTCGTGCCGGTAGAGTCGTCTTTTAACCCATTTAAATAACATGGGATTTTGTCTTGAACACAGTCTATAATTTTTCACGGATACACAAATCGCTTTAAAAATCAGTTTGACACGGCAAATTATTGTCGATAGTTATGACAAACTGCAAAAAAATTGACAGCTGTCTAAAACAATCATATGTCTGTTGGTTCGAAGCCAAAAAACCAAAAATCATGGAAATTTTGGCTTTTTTCAATGGAACAAAGAATTTTACAAGATTTCAAGAATCTATGTGGTGTATACCTACATAAAATATCATTCCATACATTTGTGAGTATTTTTTATCGTTATACAAGTAGAATTGGTCACATTGCTACAGGTTCAAAAATGTGCATCACAATTTTAATAAGATAATTCGATAAATAAACAAATTTCTGAAAAGCTACTTCTTAAAATGAGTTTCTTACTAGATAAATGACACTTATTGGAATGAATTATCTTGTATTCAACAATACTATCAATAGTAATGGTTATAACGATAATAATGATAAAAGTAGTAGTAATAATAATAATAAAAATAATAATAATAATGATAATAATAGAAATAGGAATAATAATCATGCGAACAAGCTAATGCACTAATAGAGAAAGATTTTTATTATAACACAACACGCAATATAGTTAACTTTAAGACATCAATACCAAGTAATAAAATTTATTGCTAAATATTGAATAATAAAAAGATCATGTATTTTAATTCTTCTAGGATCCATCAGTCACTGAACAATATCAACAATTTTACAAAGAAGCAGAATTTTCACAAAAGTTTGCAGTTTTCGCAAAAATGGCTAGATTTGTTTGACAACTGAAACATTTACCTTATCCATAAATTCTAGAAAGTTGTTTTGTAATTACAAATTGTTCAAAACTCGTACTTAAGCGCATCAAACATTGCAAACGAAATCTCAGAAACATTCGTCAATCTTGAATAATATTCCTTATTTAGGTTATTATTATTTTTATTGATGTTATTCTTATCCATTTTCAGATTATCATTATAACAATAGTTCACGATCATTTCGAAAAACAAATAAGGTATCATTTGAATAACCAGCTTTTTCCCTTGACTTGTAAATGTATTCATTCTTATTTACCAATTTAGAACTATTTATATTCTTATTTACCAATTTAGAACTATTTATATTCTTATTCCGACTTCTACTATCATCATTATTATTATTATTATCATTATTTTTATTACTTTTATTATTATCGTTATGACCATTACTATTGATAGTATAGTTTAATACAAGATAATTCATTCCAATAAGTCTCATTTATCTAGTAAGAAATTCATTTTAAGAAGTAGCTTTTCAGAAATTTGTTTATTTATCGAATTATCTTATTAAAATTGTGATGCACATTTTTGAACCTGTAGCAATGTGACCAATTCTACTTGTACAAAATGTATGGAATGATATTTTATGTAGGTATACACCACATAG
The DNA here is from genome assembly GCA_028476575.1 of Platygaster robiniae. Lineage (NCBI taxonomy): Eukaryota > Metazoa > Arthropoda > Insecta > Hymenoptera > Platygastridae > Platygaster > Platygaster robiniae. The sequence continues at coordinate 4,858,826 of CM052022.1, forward strand.
ATTCTTGAAATCTTGTAAAATTCTTTGTTCCATTGAAAAAAGCCAAAATTTCCATGATTTTTGGTTTTTTGGCTTCGAACCAACAGACATATGATTGTTTTAGACAGCTGTCAATTTTTTTGCAGTTTGTCATAACTATCGACAATAATTTGCCGTGTCAAACTGATTTTTAAAGCGATTTGTGTATCCGTGAAAAATTATAGACTGTGTTCAAGACAAAATCCCATGTTATTTAAATGGGTTAAAAGACGACTCTACCGGCACGAGTTAACGTTGTTTTAAAAATGTGAAAAAATTTGGGGATTTTTTTTGAATTATTTGGAAACGTTCTGGGGGGCGCCAGCGTCAAAATTCCACCTAACCCATTTTAACGACCACCCTAATATATATATATATATATATAGCCGATTATATGTTGCATCTTCTTATATGATTACACCCTAGCTTGAATGTATAATAATTTTTTTTATATCGAACCTACTGTAAATTATATTGTAATGATTTCGATTGAATGAGGGATATTGAAGAAACTCTGGACGAGTTGGTGATTGATTACATTTATTAGAATAAAAACAAGATTATTGTACTCTCTCAAAAATCACATCGTAACGTGACACAGAAGGGTAAGAATTCTTTGAAATTATTGTTATAGATAAATTATAAAGGAAACGAGGAAAAAAAAAGAATAAAAAATCAAAAATCTTTAGCATCCTTTTCAGAAACTTCTTTTCAGAAATTCTTATTAATATCGCTTTAAAATTAAAATATTTTTTCTAGAGAACTTCCAATTTAAAAAAATTAATCGAATTATAGAAATTTCTGAATTTTTCGAATGCTATTACTATTTTCGATTCGAAAAATCCTTTAACAATTAAAATTCACTAAATTGAATTCTTGTTTGTTTTCTAAATTCCTATATTTAGTTCCAAAAATAGAATATTTCTATATTTTGAGGTTGTAATGATATTCGACGAAATCATTCAATATTGAATATAAAAAAAGTTAAAAGTTCTATGGTATTCTGGAATTATATCCAGTGTTCAGACTAAGAGTAATTTTTCTAATTTGCTACAGTAATAAATTCCAATCAATTAAAAATTTCCAACAAAATTACAAATGGAATTCATAGTTCACTTTTACGAAATTCCTTGAATTTCAGAAGTCTCATTTCAATTATACTTTTGAAACTTTTTAAAATTGTAAAAAAGATAAGAATATTTTAAAATTTTTCAATTTTTCCTGATTTCCAAATTACATGATATTAAGAAACAGTGATGTTTTTAAAAATTTGAAAACTCTTAAACTTGTTATACATATTAAGTAGAATCCATATTTTTATAGATATTTAAAATGTTCTGAGACCCTTGACTAGCAACAAGTTTTTGAAATTCTAAGTACTATATTATTTTTATTCAACTATAGTTCTATACTGTTGGAATTAAGAAAATTCGAAATTATCATTCAATTTCAAGTTTCGATAAAAGTAAATGATTATATGGAATCCTGAAATTTCATGTAGAGTTAGAACTTTGAGCAGTTTCTCAATGTAGCCAAAATAATAGCTTTCAATTATTTCGAAATTTTAAGGTTGCTAAAAACTTTTCGAAAATTCTCAAAATTTCTACAAAATTGTAGAAAATTTAACGATGAAATTTTTTCCAGTATGGGAATTATAGATTTCAATGACATTTAGAATCTGGAATCTCGAAGATTCAAAAACTTCATACATTGATCAAGAAAAGAAAGATTAGGAGTGTAAGAATTTTATTTCACTCAAAAATTGTCAAATTTTTTTAGCAATAATATTGTTACTACGTACATTTATAAAATTTTACTATTTCCAGAATTCTGACAATTAAATACCATTACTACATTAATAATTTTCGAATTTTTTGAATCTTATAATTTCATGCAGACTGTATTGTTTTCATTTGTATTCCGAATGTTCTAGAATCATCAGATAGACTTCAAGCTCTAAACTCGTAATATATTTTAGTGAGAATAAATTATTTCAAAAATTCAGGAACTTCAGTTTTAAGCACACTTGAAACTTTCATAAAAGCCACCCATTTTTTGAATTTCATCGTTTCATAAATATACAGAATTTCCATTTAACTGAGTACCCTCTTAATAAAATCATGGAAAAATCGATGATAGATTATACTTATTCAAACAACAAATAAATTATTCTTCTTATCGAAAAAAATGCATTGTTACGTGACTCAAAAGAATAGAAAAATTCTTGGAATTATAAAATATCATTCATTGTGAAAAAGGATGAGGAGGGGAAGTAAAAACCTCCCAAAAAAAACTAATATTATTTTTCAAAAAATGCATAATTCGACAATGAACAAAAACGATGGATAAATTAACAAACATTTCCCTCCCCACATAAAGTGAAAATTCCCTGCCATCAGATTTATTCATGACCTCGTAAAATTCAACCATCAGTGTCCGCACTGACACCAAGTTTTTCCGTCAATGAATCACACCACTGACTGTATAACTTTGGTACGAGGTACGAATGTAATCCCGTGGTTACCCTTAACGTTAAGCGGATAGGGACATTTACTCCGCTCCAATCACGCGTTTCCCAATTTCCTCTCGCTCGTAACACGAAAATTTCACGTCTATCATGACCCATTACACACCCCAAATATTGGATCAGTCCCTGGCATAATGGGCCCCTCAAAAACACAATACCAGCTCCATCACTCAGAGGCCTCGAGAAAATTCGTTGTAAACTCGATCGTCGATTTCTCCCAACACCCCCTCATACTCCAACTCTTCATATCCATTCCCAGCTCGAGAATCCAACCCTCCATTAGAGAAATTTGAATTCGAGCGTAGCAAAAAAAGCCATCGCGTTAAAATAAATTTCAAAAAAAATCAACAAGGGGGACGACAAAACAAAGGAGACCGTACACCTTATATTCGCGCGATCCATGACGAGCGTCTTTTCGTGCTCTTTTTATTCAATCCGCGTACTCACGGGATTACGCTTTACATTTATTTTTCAACGTCGAGCAAACGGCTCGGCCCATTCAGCAAATGTTTTGTATCTCTCGGCACTGGACTCGGGGAGTTTTTTACGATAAAATATATTTACCGGAAGAGATCGAGAAAAAAGAGGGTGGGGTCCGGGGGCAGGAACCCTTGTACCAGCGAAAAAAGGATGTTTATGGAGGAAATCTCGTGTTTGGAACATTCGTCGCGGAAATTTGTCGATACATGTTCGAAATCATGGGGATTCCAAAGAGTTTTCAATATGTTATTTGGCATAATTTAGAAAAAAATGATTCTAGTTCATGATTCCAAGTAAATAACATGAATTATTCAATGTAAATAGTTTTATCATAACAAAGTTTTTCAAGTGAATCGTATATGCAGGTATTGTATAACAATCAATTTAGAAGCCAAATCGACAATAAATTCATGAAAAACAACAACAAACTTTTTTGAAGTTTTATCATTTATTTTGCGCTTATCAGAAAATATACATTTTTTTCATAGATTCTACAAACTTTAACAATACTTTATCTTTCATAATATGATTATTCCACGAAAATTCCTTTACTTACTTTATTGAAACATTGTCGAACATTTAAATTATTTATATTTCTATGGTGTTTTTTTTCATTCCTTTCTTCTTTTTTTTATTAACTATATTCGTCTTAATTTACAGCAACGTTCACAGTCAATACATCATCGAGCAATGACAAAAATCCATCTAATCTATCAATCTAATATTTATATCGATCTATTATCTATATTTATCTAATATATCTATCTATCATCTATATATAATATCGTAGAATCTAAAACTCATATTTTTTATCTAAGTCTATCTAAAATCTATTTATATCTAATATCTATTTCAATCTATATATACATTTTACTTACATATCCCTGTATCTATATGTATCAAACATCTATCCATATCTACATTTATATATATCTATATTTATCCTACATCTAATGCCTATACTTAGACCATATAATATATGGACTGCTAGTAGGCGGAATTTATGCGTAGTCAAGGTCTAAGTAACTATATATATCTAATATTTAATACATATATTCTATAAATGACTCTACATACGTCCACTTTATTCTGAATTTGTTAAAAGTTACATTCATTCAAACAATTTAATATATACATCTATCTAATATATTATATCTATATCTAATATATCTAATATTTAATATATGTATCTACTTAACATCTAACTTTATCTATATCAATGTACATCTAATATCTACATATGTATCTTTATATCTATCTAATGGCTATCTATAACTACATCTATTATTTATCTATATCTGTCTAATATCTTTCTGTCTATTTTATATCTATATCTCTGTATATCTAATATGCATTTCAATTTACATCTACCTACTATATATTCATATCTTCATTTTCCTATATCCTAATCCATTTAATATCTATATCTATCTCACATCTATCTATATTTCTGTCAATATACATATATTTGATAACAATATCTATCTTATAGCTATCTAATATATATTATATATATTTAATAATTATATCTATCTTATACGTATCTAACATCCATTATATATATAATAACAATATCTGTGTAATATCTATCTATATCTATATTTACATCTTTCTGATATCTAATTTCTATCTATACCCATTAAATATCTAATGTCTTTGTATTTAATATATAGCTGATAAACTGATCTAGATTTTTAGTTCATAAAAATATAATAATATTCAAGTTCAATTTTAATTTCAATATAATTGCCTTTTTATCTCAACGATTCGAATTTCTTTCATTTAACTCAAATCAGTTGAATTGATTCATTTCATTTGTATTAAAATAATTAAATCTCGTTTCAATCTTAGTATTATTTTAATTTCACTATATGAAATTTGGAAAATACATTATTTAAAAATATTTTTACATTCAGAGTAAATTTTTCAAGTTAATCATTTAAGTTTTTGCTTGATTTTTTCTTTGGTCAGAATTTTATTTGTTGTTGTCAATTGTTATCTTATGGACAGTTCAAAACTTTATTTTTCTTTATCTGTGAGTCATCTATGTTAATTGCACTAAAGACACGCAAATGACTTGTCATTTTTTTTATGTATATTTGTATTCTGTGATGAATGTATAACTTGCGTGTTTTTTTTTTTTTAATATTGTTCGTGTTGTTCGTATGTAAACAAGATCTTTTATTGAAGTTCGTAATATTTGAGTTACTTTTTGTAATCATTGGTTTCATATATTGGGTGTGAGCAGAAATGCACCTAGAGAAAATTTTCAAGGGAGGTTTTCCAAAAAAACATGTATTTCTTCCTAAAATATTTTGTTATATTTAAATATCGAATTTTTATGTATGTTATTTATAACGAGCCTGCAATTTTCTGTCTGAGTTTTTGGATTTTGTTTTCAATATAAGGTTTGATCAATGTTCAATTTCGTTACATTGTTATAAACATATTTGAATTTGGAAGAAGTATTTTGTTATTCAAAAAAGCTACAATTTCACATGCACCTTAATTATAGTGGCAATCATAAACTTTGTTAAATAATTGACTTTACATAAATGTTTTAATTTATATGAAATATAAAAAGTATAAAAAAGTAGTAGTCAATTTTTTAACTTTAGAATTCGAAATTCACGTACACTGAACTTTTCAAATTTCAAAGGCCAAAACTTTTACATTTCGCAGGTTATTTTTTTCATCTCTTTTACATTCGAAATTTCTTCTTTTCTCAAAATCAATAAAAATATTAATTTGTTCACAATAACACATATAACTTCTCAATTTCAAAACTCCAATCAAATTGTTGAAATTTTAAAGTCAATATTAATTTTTTCAAATTAAAAAAAAAAATTTTATCGTTTTTTATATCGAAAAAAAAACCTTCATTCAGACTATCATAGAGCAAATAAAATATTGACTTACAAAACAAAACATTAATTTGGATATCAAGTTTCATTTTTAGAATATATTTTTTAAATTTCAAAACTTGCGCATGATTATCATATTGAAATAAAAATCAGTGTTGCAATTGGATTTGAGTAGTAATTATTCAGAGGATCCTGTTTAATACCACATTCTAGTTTCACACGAAAAAAAAGACTAGAAAAGAAATGGAAAAAAGTGTAGGTACTTTTTCAAATATTCATTTTCTCAATTGAAAAGAGAAATTGATTGGATGGTTTCCGGGGCGACGAATGAGCAAACATAAACATAAGAAAACGCTCGTCCTCGCGAGCCATTCAGTGCTTCGGACAGCGATGGCGCGCTGGACGTTGATCGTACTACTTCAGGCTCGCTTGCTATGGGTGTACCTTTGTGCTCAAGAAAATGAAGCGGAAGTGACGCAACGTCCCAAGGAAGTCGTTGAGACGCGACCGGTTAACGTTTGTAGGTTTTTCATTAAAAAATAATCCACCATTATTATCATAATAAGGAAATTCATAAAACTTTTAAGACTGTGATCTAGTGTAAAGTCTGAGTGAATCTGAAGAAAAAAGAATTCCATCGATTCAGTATTAGGATTATTAAGCAATTCAACTTATATAGGGTCATTATTTTTAAAATCAATCTAGTCGTCACTGAACGAATACCGATTTCTCTCAAATTTTTGAAATAGTCACGTAAACTAGTTACAAAGCATAAGTATTTTTTATGTAGGGCTGAAAATTGGTTTTTGTCAGGAAATTCAGATTTCAGATTAGGCTGTCCAATTCAGAGTGACCTCATTTTCGTAGAGAACTGTTTTTTAAATCCCTATTTCTTATCAGAAAAGCTATTGATTTTAATAATTTTTGTATGAAAACTTTCAGAATTGTAGAAAATTAATGAATAACGTATTGAAAATATTTCTTACAGCGTTGTCGGATTGTTATTAGCGTAAATGAAAAAAGTGCAAAAAATGTTTGAGTGAATAGTTTTTATATTGCATCATTTTTTTTTCCCTCCCGTTTTTTTTTCATTGATTGGTAAAGGTATGAACTACATTTTGTAAAAACAGTTAAATGCCAAAACTTTTCGTTCGTAAGTGAGAATTTTTTTCCGATTTTCCAGGCTGTCATTAACAAGTGATTATGAAATTTTAATATATTTTCACTTTTCTTGATCTTAAGACACTGGTAATATGTTCCATTTAATGATGATATATATTCTAAACGAAAAATAAACGAGAAATTCCTAACTAGATGTTCAATAGCTCGGAACACAACTTGAAATCAAGCTTTTGCGCGGATCACTAGATTGCTAAAATACTTATATTTACACATAATTTCATCAGAATACTTTTGTTTTTATTTCTTTGGAACGTTTTATTATATTTTTATGTTTATTTAGAATTTTTAAGGTAGGTCTCTTAACTATCGGAAAAATGTTCAATAGTGGGATTATGCGATTATGTTATCAATTTTTCTTCCAATATTTTAAATTTTCTATAAAATTGCCTTACATTTTGAAGCAAAATTAATACATATAAAAAAGATATTTCATATTTGAGAAACGTTCATTTTATTCCAAACTAAATCAATTATTCAACATGTTCAACGTGCTCACGTTTCAATGTTTTTTCGGTACGCAAAGATGCTTTTTGTCATTATACTATTTTGTTTAAATATGGATACATCGAATCACTTTATGAAAACATGAAAGATTTCAATTTTTGCAATCTTATTTGTAAAATTCCTTGAATTTTTGTATTTTTCAACGTGTGAAATCATAAAGTATAATTTCTGATGTGTAACCATTAATCAGTTTCTCGAATATCTTCGCGCTTATAATGCATTTTATGAATTTCCGTATATAACCTTAATAATTGAGTAATTATCATCTATAAACAATTTGCAAAGAAATTTTACAATCAAACCCGGTCCACGCAAATAAATATAGATATAAAAGTTATTCTCAATAGACACGCAGGAAAAATTGATATCATGTTATATCCCGAGTGATGAAAAATAAAGTTAGGAAATTTTCATTAAAAATATACTTTATCATCGAATGGGACATACTACAGTGTCTTAAGATCAAAAAAAGTAAAATCATATTGAAATTTCATAATCACTTGTTAATGAAAGGCTGGAAAATCGGGAAAAAATTCTCACTTACGAACGAAACGTTTTGGCATGTAACGGTTCTTACAGAATATAGTTCATACCTTTACCAATCAATGTAAAAAAAAACGGGAGGAAAAAAGTGATGCAGTATGAAAACAATTGACTCAAAAATTTTGTACACTTTTTTCATTTACGCCAATAACAATTCAACAACGCTACAAGAAATATTTTCGATACATTTTTTATAAATTCCGTACATACAAAAATTATTAAAATCCATAAATTTTCTGATGAGAAATAAGTATTGAAAAAAAGTTTTCGACGAAAGTGAAGTTACTGTGAATTTGACAGCCTTATCTGAAATCTGAATTTCTCGACAAAAATCAATTTTAAGCCCAAAATAATAAATACGTATGTTTGAAAACTAATTTACGTGACTATTTAAAAAATTTGAGAGAAATCGGTGATTTGGTCACTGGCAACCAAACTGATTTTAAAAATAACGACCCTTTAATAGAAAAGTAAGTTTCCCTTTTTTTTTTTTCAAAAAATCTCGGTGAAGATAAAGGGAATATTTTTGTGTATAAATTTCTAATGGTTCTTGAAATTATTCACAAGTTACAATCAGATGATGGAAACACTTATTTCCCTCATCTTCCGAGCTTCTGCAATATATCTTACCCTAGAATTGATGGATTCTTCGGCTGATCCAATCTCCCTCCATTTTTCCCCAAGTATTCATCAACAACCAAGAAAACGACATCGCCAACAAAAGCGTGACAGAGGCTTTGAACGCCATGAATGAGCGTTTTCCGAACCGCCTTGGACGGGTAACAAAAGTCCAGGTGAATTCCTCGGACTCCCGGAATACCGCCAAACGGATCTGCTTCGATTTCCAGCGCTTCCGACGCGACGCGTACCCGGACATTATTCTTGACACGACGACGAGTGGCCAGGGCGCGGAAATGGTGCAGTTGATCACGGCGGCTCTTGGCGTCCCAACCCTCTCATCACAGTTTGGCCAGGTCGGCGATTTGGAGAACTGGCAGGATCTCAGCGACGACCAGAAAAATTATCTGATCCAAATCTCGCCTCCCGCGGATTTGATACCGGAAGTGATGTCAAAACTCGCGATCTCGATGAATATCAGGTTGAAGGGATTTTTTAGATTGGAATTAAAAAGGAAGCGTTTCGAAGAAATTCAATTTATTGTCTGATTTAAAGGAGAAATTTTGAACTTTAGGTTTGAATTTTATGAGAATCAAAAGATTCGTGCTATGAGCATCTTAATAATAAAGGCCAATTTCCAGAGGGAATATTTTATTCTGGAATGCTTTTCTTCAGAAAATTTTTTTAGAATAGATATTTACTGGAAATTATGAGGAATTATTAGAATTATAGAATATAAAAAGTCGTATTTGCTTTGAATTCGAAAAATAATACACAGAGACTATTCGAATTAGAGAATGAAAAAAATAGAAGAGAACCTCATTTCTGTTCGATAAAAATGAGATGATACAAAAGGATTTTTCAATATTTTACAAAATTATATAATCAAACACAAGGGAACAATTCTAATTAAAGAAAATAACTGCCTTTTTTCCGTTTCAATGAAATAAAATTATATATTATTCAAATTGATGATGAATAAAATTATACTAGATTGCAATTAATTATAAAATAAAGACCACTAATGGAGAAAAAAGTACCTCAAATAATACGAAATTGTAATTATAATCATAACATAAAAATTGCTTCATTGCTTTGCAACTAGAATGAAATAGATCAAATTATATTAGAAAATTGGAACTTCACATTTCAAATTCATAAAAATTTAGAGATTCGCGGTTATTCAAAACCGCAGGAGTGCAGAAATTTTTTTCCGAGAATCGAATTTTCAAAATGCTATTATACATAACATTTTCCCAGAACAGACATTTCCCGAAAAGGAATGGAAATTATTGCGATTATGTATATATAAATCACCTTACTTGCTCTTCATTGAAATAAATTACTACAGTATTTAAATCGAAAAAAAATAAAATATTAAGATACCCTCATTGAAATTTCAAAAATGATGCTCAAAAACTGATCAATATTATAAAATTATAAGAAGAAATACAAAAAAACTATAACAATTAAATAAAGTTATATTTAAGGACCATTAAAAATTGAGAATTGATAAAATAATACAGACTTTTGTGAATTTAATAATACAGATCACCTTTTTAGTACAATAAAGTACTACAAGGGCATTCATATTATTGAGGAAGAAAATGAAATAATATTAAGAGGCCATTAGGAATTGTTAAAAAATCTCTCATTTCCATTAGATTTGAATTCTATATAAAATAAAGATCATGAATGGAGAAAACAGTACAAAAATAAAAAATGATTATCGGGATCATAAGAAAAAAATTTCTTCATTACTTTGCAACACAATGAAATAGTAAAAATTATATTAGTAATTTGTAGCTTCACATTTGAAATTTATGAAAGTCTAAAGATTAACGGTCATTCAAAACCAAGAGAATGTGGAAAATTTTTTCCTGTAATCTTATTCCTAAAATGCCATTATACAGAAGATTTTTTAGAACATGAGACATTTTCCGCAAAAAAATGGAAACTATTTGAATTATAAAATATAAATCACCTTATTTTCTTTACATTATGGTAAGTTACTAACAATGATAATATTTGAATCGAAACTATAATAATTGAATAAAATAGTTGCCTTTGTATTGATTTGAATGTTATGTAGGGGAAAATTACCATTAAAAATAGTGGACTAATAAAATAATATCGAGATACAATGGTATAATTAAATAATGAAGATTGGCTTGTTTCTGTTTTATTCGAATAAAATACTAAAAAGGCACTAACATTACAAAGGAATAAAATGAAATAATTTAAAGATGCCATTACAATTATAGAATAAACATTGCATCATTACATAAAAATAATAGTAAAATTATCCGTAAGAGCCTTTGAATCAGGGAATAAATTGAAATAATGCAAAAAGACCATTAGCATAAAAATATAAAAATTGTCTTATTTCCATGAAATTGAAATAAAAATAATGTACAGAGACCATTAAAATTATAGAATAAAAATTATATCATTTCTTTAAAACTATAATAAAACTATTCATTATGCCTTGAAATCGGATAGTGAAACTTAAAAATACAAAAACATTATTATTATTGAATAATAAAGACTTACTTCCTTTCCTTCGATTGTACAAATTTATTCATACGTCATTGGAATTGGTAAAGCAAATTCAATAATACTACTCATAAAAATATATAATTTTTACAACCTTCATCATGAAAATACAATAAAGTCTGCAGAAAATTTGCAATGAAATTTTTTTAAACCTAAAACATTTATTAACCTCCTACAAAAGTTATTTAATGAAGAAGCCATTCTAGATAATAGCGTTCCGGAAAACTTTTTTCCAGATTTCAAATTAAAAAATCACCCTCAAAATTTCGAGGCCTGGATTCTATTTTATGTCTAATATTACCTTGGGTTCTGTTATTCTTTGAAGTTGGAGCATTTTTCTTTACTCTGGGTGCACGAAGTTTTATATGAGAGAATGGGAAACTGAAGTTGGTTTGAAAGTTAAGTACTACTGATTGATGTATTACGGGATAAGCAAACTTTTTCTGCTGCAGCAATGCGGCCGTTTTGTTCGACGAAAACTTCATGATGGATCATAAATACAAGAGCTTATTCCTCAACGTGCCGACGAGGCACGTTATCCTGAAAGCAAAGTCGACGATAGCCTCTTTGCAGCGCCAGCTGTCAGATTTGAGAGAGCTGGATATCGTTAATTTTTTCGTCCTCGGAGGTATACTTTCATTCAATTTTCTAAATTCTGATTGAATTATTGGTAGAGTTTGTCTGCATTTTCGTTTTATGGAAAATGAAGGTCCCGAAGTACAGGATATTACTGAGAAATGTTTACGTAACATGTAGACATGTTTACGTAAGCATTGTGTAAACATCATGTAAACATAATGTCAAGAGTTACAAGATGTGTACAAACTGCTTACATGGATTTGTATACAGAGAATAATTTTGTGTGTTTCCTGTCAACTTTAGTTTTGAAAAGCTTCAAAAAGACATACATAAAGAATTGTATAATGTGACTGTCAATGTAGGGTTCGATGACTTTTCATTTCGGAACAAGGGGATCCTGAAATTTTCAAGCAGAAGTAAAGTTATTTTATTCTGTTTCGCTTATCATTTAACTATAACTTTAAACTTGAACCATGATAAGAAAAAGCAGCATAGTAGAGGATATTCTATTGAATAGATCTGCTTAAAAATATTTGGTTTTTAACCCTATTTTTCCGAAATGAAAAGTCATTAAAATCAATGATTTGTTCAGCTCAATAGCATCAAATTCGTGGAATCTTTAGATAAATTCATGTAAATACCAGGAATCTGAAAAAATTACACGAATAACTGACATATTTTCTGATGACAAAAAATACGAGAGGTAAAACTAAAAATCTGAGTATATGCATTATCTACTCGAAAATCTATAGAAGTATTGAAGCTTTTTGAAAATTTTAATTTAATGGCTAGTCCTATCCTAGAAATCTGATATAGGAATCTGGAAAAATAATAGAATTTTCTATCAAGTTCCATAAAAAATAAATAAATACGAGAAAAACAGATATCCATTAATACTCCAGAACCATGTAGAAATTCTAGTTTCTAAAATATTATTTGCGACTTTGAATCTCAGAGCATCGAACTCTGAAAATCTACAGAGAAGCACATGACAATTCTAGAAAATCCTTCAAATTGTATAAATACTGAAAAATATTAAAAAACACCGAAAATACTGGAATTTTTATAAAAGAGATAGTATTTTCTGAAAAATTCGTTCAGATATTTGAAGTCCATAGATCTTTGAAGTTTTAAATCTATTACATAAAATTCTAGAAATCTATAAAGATTTATAGAAACTCTCGAAATCTAATATGAAAATACCATATAAGTTACAAGAAAATCTTTTTATATACCTCATAATACCATTGAATTTTTACACAGGATTTGATATAACAAAGAGTGCAGATCTCCTTTTAATTTTTTTTTTATTTACGTACGGTTACATTTACATACGGTTACATTTCGCCATATAGAAGGATTGATTAAGTAATTCAAAAATTTTGAGAACAATATTTTAATAATGCAATATCAAGAAATATGATTTATTGAAGATTGTTCCTGAGATGGATGTTTTATATCTGAAATTTTAAAACACTCGTTAGATAAATTATGAAAAAAGGATAATAATCAAGACAAGAGTGAAGGACACAATGAACTGTAAGAATTTACAATGGTCTGTATTGTTATGAAAAACAATTTATTTAAAAAAAAAAAGTATCACGAGCTTCTGTTTGAATTAAAAGTAAAGACTTGAAAAAATGTAAGATATGCCATTTAATCAGTAAAATTCAGTAAAATGAGGATAAATCGTTCAAACCTTGCTAGATTATGCGTGAGTCCAAAAAATTTCTCTGCGAAACTTCTCCAGCTTCATTGAGTCTAATATTCCATTTCTTCCTCTTGCTGTCTCTCGGCTTCCTGGCATTCATGATTCTTTTTTTGACTCAGATTTATGAAATTAACACCACAGTCATCACACTTCGAAATTTTTCTTTTTTTTATGTCTTTTCTTATTCCAATCATTTGAAAATCTTTTATTGCACAGTCCACATCCATAGGATTTTTCTCTAGTATGCACACGATCATGAGCAACTTTAAGCTCGGAGCGAGAAAAACGTTTTTTGCTCGTTTCCTGAAATTTCAGAATTAATTATTTCACGTGATAAAAATCACTCTTTCTACTTTGACAGACTACAAAAAGTAGCAGGAATATCCCACGAGAATTCCCTCCGAAAACTCAAGCGAAGTTTTAAGTGTAACGAGGCGGTTTTAATGATCAAAAGTTTGATGTGGAAATTTACTGTCGAATTTTCGCAAAAATGTGGTAAGCAACTTTGCCTTGCTACAATATCATAAACTTTTGAAAGTGTATGACAAGAATTTAAATGAGTGAAAATCTGAGACTCGAAGTTACAATTAATGTGGAAAATGTTTCATGTTCGTGATGTTTAATGGCTTGCTATGCTTTACAGACTGAAAAGTGAAAAAATCATTGCTTATGTTTTCGTGTTATTTTATTTTTTTAAATAACTTATAACAATCAGAAAAAAATAACAGACCATCTCAGGTTTTATTTGAACTGTAATTTGTTATGCAATAAAATATGTTCCATCATTTAGCATTTATTTCATCGATCAAGAATTTATTACTTGAACAAAACATCGTAAAATGCATAAGTGAATCATTTTTCAAACATTATTTCATATCATTCAGTCACAAGTCTGTAGAATCTAAAATTTCAATAATAAGATTATTTACGATTTTCATAACAAAAAAATTGAAGATTCTGGTAGTCTTGATAAAAATATGCAATACCCCCAATTTTCGATTTGCTAAAATAATAACCTTTAAAACTATTATCCTCTCGATGCAGAATATTGTGATGGAATATAATCCGGTACCCAATATTGTAATCCACGAAATGAAAAAAGCCAGCCATCTCCGATACGAAATTTCCAATCAACTTTTCATATACGACAGTACAAAAACACGCTCCGCAGACACTATTGTGCGTCTCTTCGTGACCGTATATTTCGATAAATATGGAATGAAGTAAACCAAATATTCAGTATGTAAAGCAAAAGCAAACCAAAGTTAGCCAGGAAGTGAGCGCCGTATAATTTAATATTGAATTTTGTTGAAGTCGAGAATTCCCCCTGGGTAGTTTCCACTTTGGGCATAAAATTTTTGGATACAACGAAATCAAATTAAATCAAAACACCAACAAGTCAATAATCAAGCAAATAATTTGAGATTTTTTGAGAAATTAAAGGAATGAATATGCATACTATGTATTGTTTTTTTTCCTGGGGTTCTATGTCAGTTTTCACCAATCTGTTCGTCACAAATAGAAGTTTTCCCAAATTTTTTTTACACAGATTTTTTTTTCAAACACATTTTTCCACAAACTTTTCATTTATCAGTGTAAATTTTTTAATACTGAATATCTTACATTTTTCTGATGAAGTTGAATAAAACTCGTTCCCGGGGAAAAATTTGTCGTAATGTCTGAAATTTTTATAATTGCTTTGAATGAAATCCATTTACGTGTGATTTTTAACTGTCATGAATTATACAGTAAAAATATTATTGTGCTTTTTTGAAATTTTAATATTTATCTAATAAGTTGTTTAAATGATCTTCTCCAAATTTTTTTTGTTATGTTGTCAAGTCGTCATTTTATATGTATTTTTCATAAGGTTTTGCAATATTAAATATTATTCTTTACATTTTCATTTCTCCATATCTTCATTTTTCCTCATCATATGCCTCAAATATAATTGTTTGTTTATCATTTAGTTATTATTCAATTTCGACTAACGAAAAAATTTCTCAACCATAGTCAGCATCCAGTTTATATAAAATCATTACCAGAAAAGATGTAATCTCAAAAATACTGAAAAATCCTTATATTCTCAAAAAATGGCATTTAAATTAATATAGGAAAACTTTTTGAAAATAAAGGTTATTGGTTGCGAAAAGTTTTTTTGGGAAATAAAATTTTTCGAAAAAATTTCCAGAACACTTGGGATTGGGTTAATTAACTTTCCAAAAAATTTTCTTCGGAAAAAACAGATTTGGAAAAATAGCTTCCTAGTATTTTGAAGTCTCATTCAAAATTGTTCACAACTGTAATTTAACTTTGCTGGTCTAATAATTTGGCATATATGGTAGTTATTGTATTTTTTTGTCGGGAAATGTTTTTGCATTGTTCAAATTTAAATATTTTAGTAGATATTTTCAAATAATTTGAACAATCTCTGTGAATCTTTTTGAATTTCTTAAACAAATAGTTACTGTAAATATTCTTCGATTTCGAAATCTTCATGATTTGCACAAATTTTCGTGAAATTGTAGAACTTTTTAATAGTTGTTATGACTTCAAGTAATATCAAAATTTTGGAGAATTTTAATACTTTCGAAATTCTCAAAAGTGTCGCTAATATTTTTAAAAAACGAAATTTTTGGTAGGATTTCAGAATATGTTCGTTAATTTTGTGAATTGTGTTCATCATATTTCTTCAAAATATGCAATATGAAACTTCTTTTTTAGTAAAAATTTCGAAAATACTGAGAAAGTATCAAAAAATTAAGAAAAATTTTGCATGAAGAATGCGAATTTTAGAAAATTCCGAAAAACTGAATAGCCGATAGGGTCATTATTTTTCAAATCAATTTGGTCGTCACTAACCAATAACCGATTTTTTTCAAATTTTTTTAATAGTCACGTAAACTAGTTTTAAAACACGTATTTGTTATTTAGGGCTGAAAGTTAGTTTTTGTCGAGTAATTCAGATTTTAGATTAGGCTGTCAAATTCAGAGTAACCTCACTTTTGTCGGAAACTTTTTTTAAATCCTTATTTCTCATCAGAAAATCTATGGATTTCAATCATTTTTGTAGGAAAACGTTTGAAATTGTACGAAATTCATGAATAATGTATTAAATATATATCTTGTATTGTTGTTGAGATGTTATTAGCGTAAATGAAAAAAGTGTAAAAATTGTTTTCATATTGCATCATTTTTTTTCTCTTTTTTTTTAATTGAGTGGTAAAGTTATGAACTACATTCTGTAAAAACCGTTACACGCCAAAACGTTTTGTTCGAAAGTGAGAATTTTTTCTCTTTTTCCAGCCTGTCATTAACAAGTGATTATGGAATTTCAATATATTTTTCAATCAATTTCAATACGTATGTTTTAAAACTTGTTTACGTGACTATTTCAAAAATTTTAGAGAAATCGGTAATTTGGTCAGTGATGACCAAACTGATTTTAAAAATAATGACCCTATAACGTTCGAAGTTAAAGCACAGAAAACATTAAGAATTCCGAAGATTGTTAATGATTCAAAAAAAAATAAAAATTTCAGATTTTCAAGAAACGCACGTTAATTTTGAAGATGGTAAAAATTTTCGAAAATGCTGTAAAAATACAGAAATCTTTAAAACTTTTAAAATCAAAAAGTTTTGACGAACAATCTTAAATTTCAAGAAATTTCTATAAAGTCTTCGCGTTGTGCAATGTTCAAAAAATCAATAAAACTACAATTTATAAATTTATGCATTTTAGCATGGGTATTTTTGGATATTTTACCCATGCAGACTTTTTCAGGTGGGTAGCGCTACCCACCTGAAATAGTCTTTGTATTTATTGTAAAAAAAGACAACTCAGAGTGTATATATTTTTATAGTTTGGGAACAGAATGGTCGTGAAAATGGTCACGCATCAGTGACCGAAAAGTCGACCGAATAGTAATAAACATTTGACTAGGAGAACAAAAATCGGTCCAATTATTTTCTATGACACATAATTAATATTTGACTGGGATATGATAATATAATTTTGCCTAGAAAACGATAAAATAATTTCGACTGGAATATCGAAAACTGGAATTATATCTTTGAAAATTCACCCAGTGATGAAACCTCAATTATATCATAATTCATACATTTTTTCTCACATATAACGACTATTTTCTTTCTCAGTGTATCTCAGGGCCTAAAAAAACCTTCTTTTTTCTACTTATTTCCCATCCCTTCGAGTTCCTTGACGACGGATACCTCAATGAAACTTAATGAAGTGAAGGGAAAATCCGCTAACTCGTTGCAGATACCGAGAGCATAACGCGGTGCTTGCTGGCCGCGGAACAGCGCAACTTCACCGGCCCCAAGTACGCGTGGTACACGTTATCCTTGAACGAGGGCGAGCAGCGTTGTGGAGCTTGCAACAACATCACAATCCTCTCATTTTCCCCCGAAGACCCGGAGCCGAGCCGCGATAAAGCCCCCGGAGGTTTCAGCAACAAAGGTAAAACGCGCGCGCCAAAGTTAATTAGTAATCGGATAAAATGTTGCAAAAAAATAAGTAAAGAAAGACGAGGGCTTATCACGAACTCGATATCGGTCGGAGTTTTATCAGCGCTTCCGGGATGAGCGACCGCCGACAATTAAATGTAGGTCGACTGCGAACTTTCTCACGCGATTTAGTTTCGGACGGTATTCGATCGAGAACGCGAAATCGCTCTCAATTGAGCGTGTTCGGAGCCGGTGAGCGGAAAAATCGCAAAGCTAAATTGAATACCACAGTCGTCGAGGGAGTTTTCGGAAAATTCGAGGAAAAATTTGAGCTGCAACATCGGGAGATCCCGGAGGATTTGCAGTCCTTGGAGAACAATGACTTGGGGGTGTTAGAAACGTGACTTTTTATGGAATGTTACAGTAATGGATTACTCTTCAGGAAATAACTGTGAAGTAATGAGTTGGTAGTTTTTGATGAACTTGTTGAAACTTGAGGAAATATTTTAGAAAATGATTTGGGTTTTCATTATGAGTTAGAGCCAGAGGTTGTGGAGAACTTGATTTGAAAATTCGGAAAATATTTTAATAGGAAATTCAGAATTTGAATTTATATTTGTTCAACTTATCTTTATTATTCGGATTGTCTTTTTTTTAGTGTATATTTTTTTCTAGCATTTCTATCGAAATGGATGAAACACGTGTTTTTTCTGTTCGTTTGAATTTCAGTCATTTTGTCATAAGGAATTTTTATTATATCTGCTAGGAAGTCCGCTTCATAATTTAACTAATCAGCTGCTAATCCTCATTTTATTGTTATTTTTGTTCCATTTTGTGGGTAAAAATTTCATCTTTGAAAAATTCTGAACCTCATTATTCAAGAAAAGTTTTCTCGCAATCGTGCATTGTTTTTAAAACACCAAACCTTTATAACTAAGAAATTCGACCATGCATCAGTTTTTTTTCTTCGCTTTTTTTAACAACATAAAAATAACAACTAGAGGTGTGCGGGAAGACAAATTTGTTCAGTCGAGACGGGACGGAAGATTTCTCGATGTTTCGGAACGGGATCCCGAAATTCGGGATTTTCCGAAAAGTTCAGGATATCCCAAAAATTTCAGGAAACGGTATTTCCCGTCCATAGTCTTTTCCTGTCCCGTCCCGAGTTCGGGATTCCCGAAATGTCGCGATCCCGAGTACCTCTGGTTTTTGGTAGTACAATCTTACGTGTTGTCAGCCATGAAACTTTTGTTTCTGAAATGAAGCAATATATTTTGGTTCTCTTGTACTGAAAACTAAAAAACGTTGTTTTTTATGGTTTTTCAGTAGCATATTTTTACATGCAGTCAGCCATAAAACTGTTTTTTTCTCATGATGCTATATATTTTGACTGTCTCGTAATGAAAACTGAGAATTGTAAATTTTTATAATATAATGCTACGTTTGGACACTTTGGACAGCCATGAAACTTTTGTTTTTTGAAATGAAGCTATACATTTTGGTGTTGTGTTATACTGAAAACTGGAAAAAGTCGATTTTTCATCGTTTTTTAGTAGTATATTCCTACAATTAGTCAGCCGCGAAACCTTTTTTTCTAATGAAACTATATATTTTTGTTGTTTTGTACTGAATACTGAAAACAGTTAATTTGAATTATTTTCAGTAGTACGATCCTACATTTGATCAGTCATAAAAAATTTTCTTTCATGAAGCAATATTTTCCGATTGTCTTGTCATGGGAACTAAGATCATCAATTTTTTTATAGTTTTTAGTAGTATAATCCTACGTTTGTTCAGCCATGAAACTTACGTTTCCGAAATGAAGCAATTTAATTCAGTTCTCCTGTACTGAAAACTTAAAAACGTTTTTTTGATGGTTTTTCAGTGTTATATTCTTACATTTAGTCAGCCATAAAACATTTTTTCCTAATGCAGCAATATATTTTGATTGTCTCGTAATGAAAACAGGATCGTAAATTTTTATGGTATAATCCCACTTTAGACAGCCATGAAACTTTTGTTTTTTTGAAATAAAGCAATACATTTTAGTTGTGTTGTACTGAAAACTAAAAAAGGCCAATTTGTCATCTTTTTTCAGTAGTATATTCTTACGATTAGTCAGCCACGGAACGTTTTTCTTCTTATAAAGAAATATATTTTGCTTGTCTTGTAATAGGAACTAGAAATCGTCAATATTTTATAGTTTTTAGTAGTATCATCCTTCGTTTGGTCAGCCATGAAACTTTTGTTTCTGAATTTAAGCAAAATATTTCGGTTGTCTTTAACTGAAAACTGAAAAACGTTGATTTTTCATCGTTTTTCAGTAGTGCATTCCTACGTTTAGTCAGCCATGAAAACTTCTTTCTTTAATGAAGCAATTTTTTCGGCTGTCTTGTACTGAATATCGAAAACAGTTAATTTGAATTATTTGCAGTAATACGATCCTACATTTAATTAATCATAAAATATTTTTTTTCATGAAGCAATATTTTTCGATTGTCTTGTACTGAAAACTAAGAATCGTTCATTTTGTATGGTTTTAAATAGAGGTGTGCGGAAAGAAAAATTTGTTCAATCGGGACGTGACGTGAAATTTCCTCGATGTTTTGAGAAGGGAAATCCCGAGTTCGGAACGAGAAAACCCGCATTCGGGAAGGAATATCCCTAATTCGGGATTTTTCCAAAAACTTCGGGAAATTGGAAGATCGCTTCAGTAAGGATTTACTTAAAAGTAAAAAATTTGAGAGCACAATAAATTCCTGAAATTTATTTTATGATTGATAAACATTCAATGTAAAAGTTCTATATTTCGCGATTACTTTTTTCGTGATTTTTTACAAAAAGTATGTTGTCTATTATTAATATGTACGGAGGAGGTATCTTGTTTTACCATATTTATTTATTTTTTTTTTTTTTAACAGTAATTTTCTGCTGAATTTAAAGGTTTTTTTTAATCTTACGCTGCTGATAGTACTCAAGACGTGAAAATGAATTGTTTGAAAATTCAAAAATATAATCACTGGTTTGAAAAAATTTACAAAACAACATATATTAACAATTAAGATTTAATTTCTCATGGAAAAAGTATTTTAAAAACTCATGCAGTACGAAAACTTTACAGTTCAAAAAATTTCGTATTTTTTTCACGACGATCAAAGAAATTCCATAAAATTTCTTGCAATCCGTTAATAAATTCCTACGGATGAACTTTAAGAAAAAATTTTTGATGAACGAACTGTTTTAGGTATCAGATTATAGAACCTCAATACAATGAAGCATGAAAAAAACTCTGCAAAAATGACGCTTTACCTTGAAAAAATCGTGTTTAAGAGATTCAGGACTTTATATGTTTGATTCGAAAAATCGAAAAAAAAATTATGCAAAGTCCAAATTTATGAACCGAATATTTCATGCTTTTTTCATAAAAATCAAAGCTATGAGGGAATCATTTTAAAAAAAATTAAGTTTGATTATTATTTGTTGAGATAATACTTTACCTACAAAATGAAAAAAAAGTTATTACAATCATTCAATTTTTATCCAAATTATTGAACTATACAAACTAATTTACATGTATCAATGAAGAAAAATCAGTTTTTTAGCTGAAATTTTGAAAATTTTCTACGACCAAACCAACAAAATTCAATCTAAAAAAACACGTGTCTCATAGATTTCAATAGAGATGCTATTAAAAAATTTTAATGCAAAAATAAGACCCAACCTGAATCACCTTGACGATTATAAATGAAATAACCTACATTCAAGATTTTGAGCTGTGTAAAATCAAAAAATGTGAAATTTTCTTCCGGAACTTTAACGCAGGAAAATCGTAACATTTATTATACTGAAAAAACGTAAAACTTCAAGATCCTCTTATCACTACAATTATGTTAGTTAAAAAATTTAAAAACTCGTAAAAATTGAATACTTAAAAAAAAAAGTGAAAATACGCAGTACTCCGTGTAAGCATTTTCCTTGGCTTCGACTTTCTATTCTTACAGAATTTAATTAAATTCAACTATTGCGAAACGAATTGTATCCAAACCCAATTAAATTTCACTAATGCTGCTCCTTTTGAAGGAATTGAGGGACCAATTACCAGGTTCTTTGCCGGGTCATCTTTCGTGCGAATGAGTCGTAATAAACGACGCCAGCTTTTGCAGCTTTGGGAAAGTTTGCACGGAAAAAGTAGCTCTCCAGAAAGGAAAAGAGCTAGTTTATCCTCAACATCTTTTTTTAATCAGAGACTTTGACTGTTTTTTACACAGGTCTTTGATATTTTATACGAATATGGTAAAGATACTTTGCGTGTGCGAAAAATTGTATCAGCATTGACGTGTTCGTGAGGTGCTGCATATCAAGAGTAACGTTGGAAACTGGAGATGAAAAAAATTGGAAATAAACGTGATCATGTGTTATTTTTGTAGTCATATTTTTTATTGGAAAAGTGTAGGAAAAAGAAAAAAAACTAAAAAGATTGGAATGATTATAATCTGTAATAATGTTTATGGATCTTGCAATAAGAAAAATAATTACAGGTACTGCTTAATGAATTTTACGATTTCTATTTGAAACTCGAATTAATCATTTTTTACACGTCTAGGTACAAATCTTTGTTGAATTTCAAATAACTGTGAATTTCGAACTCGGTCGAAAATAGCTTTATCAGAGTTCTGGAATCCACAGAAAACCGCAGAAATTTCAATTTCCAATCCCTAGGGATCAACTCCATTTTCAGATCATCGACCGACTGAATTTCCAGAGCTTGTACTCTGAGATAAATCACACAACATGGATCTGTTTTCCCTCAGTACTGTAGAAATGAGGAAAGAGGAGAGGTGTAAATTTTTATCTTTGAAATTCTAAGTAAACAAATTTAAGTTTCACTCATTTTGCAGCATTATAAAATATTCATTTCCAGAAATATATCTTAAAAAAAGTATACTCATGAATTTTTGAGTAAAATTTTCATTAAATTTAAATTTCAATCAAAGATTTTTTTAAATTATACCCTTTTTTTATCATTTGCACCCGAATGTCATACTTCATTAGTTTTTACATTTTTACCTTCATTTCACATAATACATGCCTTTTTTAAAGCACACTTCCAGGTTCCATTTTACTGTAGAATTCCATGAAAGAACTGTAGAAAATCGTACAAATACGAAATAAACAAAAAATCAATCAGTAAACGAAATATATAAGGAATAAATTAATAATCTCGATATTGTATTGATTTACCTGAAATCTAGAGAAATTTAAATCCTAGAGCATCTCATTCTCATAATGTATGGAAAAATTCATCAAAATATCGAAAAGCATTCTAATGTTATTAGAAATGAAAAATGGAAAAAAATACTGAAGAAACTGTAGTACTTTGAGACACTGGAAATCTACGAAAGAACTGTGTTCTGAAAAATCGTTTGAAATACTTGGAATTCATAAATCTTTTAAGTTTAGACTATAAAAATCTTTGAAATTTCTATTAAGATACTTAAAAACTTTAACGATGTAGAATGAAAACTAGAAAAAATTATAAAATTTCATATATGCTGCAAAATATTAAAAAGGATGAAAATTAAAAGAATCTTTAACAAACTGAAATTTCGTAAATATTGTATTCTCAAAAATGTATAAAAATAATAAAATCTCTGAAACTTTCAACCCAAAAACTTCTAATACTGAAACACTACAAAGGAATTCGTCAAAGTACAGGCAAATTGAATTAAATTCTCAAATATTGAAAAATAGGAAATGTACAAAATGTTTTAGAAATCTGTTAAATACCTAAAATTTATAAAAATATTAGTTTCTGTAAATTTTTTAAAATACTGAGATTCTTCCAAATTTTAGATTCCAGATCATCAAATTTTCGTATTCTATGCAAAAATTTAAAAAAATCATAGATATCTATGAGGAACCAAAAAAATCCTGGATTTCGAAATTAATTAAAAAATTTGAAAAATGCTTATAATATAATAAATCAACGAAACATTAAAAATCCATGTACTAACCATTATTAAAAATAAATACGAAATTATTCAATATGTATAAAACCTCGACATCTGAAGTATGGGATTCTATAAATCTATATATAAATACTTGAAAATTATGAAAAAAGTAGAAATACTGGAAAATATGATAAATACTGAAAGTACTGGAAATCTATGAAATACCAGTTATCTTTGGAAATCTGTTTCCTGGAGAATCGTTGAAATACCTAAAATCTGATGAATTTGGAATTCTAGATTATAAAATTTTCAAAACTCATATACGACTATTGAAAAAAATTGTAGAAATGTATTTAAATAACTTGAAAATACTTACAAGTTCGAAAAATTTTATGTACGTCTCAAAAATCAATGAAAATTCTTACAAATACGAGATAATCTTTTAAATGGTATACATACTAAAAAAATAACCAATTAGAAACTACAGCAAAAGATTTCATAATTCAATATAAAATATAATATATTTTAAAATCTGCAAGCTTGAACTTACAAATCGATTTCTAGGATGTAATGATATAAAAATAAATATTTATTACTACATTAAAACAAATATATATTGACCCTTTTTGACACTTAAGTTGCCCCTCCATATAAAATTTTGTTCTAACGCTCCTAATTCAAACTGTAAAAGTATGCCAATTTCTCACATGCTACTTAAATATTCCATTATGTAAATAATAACCCTATCAAATTCTGAAAATTCCTCAATTATCACTTTATTTCTTCAGGCACATTTTGAGACACATAGAAATAAAGTACGAATGAAAGATTGTTAAAAATTGGTTCAGATTTATCATTTGCATGTAATATTAAAATTATAGAAATCATTGTAACTATGTACTACAATGTAACTTTATTGTGCAAAGTTTTTGTATTTCAGTATCCACAACTTTAAACTTAGCCCTTTTACCCTCTGAAAAAATTTCTTCTTGGAACCATTGTACTTCCTTTCTCACGCTTATCTCCAGAAAAAGCTCTTTTTGCTGCAACTCGAAAAAAAAGCTGGGAATTATAGATGTTCTCGGCGTCACTTGGTTTTTTCATCGGCAGATACATCCAAGTCCTCGCTCGTCGCTGCCTTCTACCACGATTTAACCAACCTCGGAATCTCAGCTATGAAGAATTCATTGGATGCCGGGGACTGGCCGATGAATCCGCGTCACATAACTTGCGAGTCTTACGCGAGAACCGGAAGTAAAGACCGCGGGTCGAAGACTCCGATCCGGAAGTTCGACTTCCTCGCGAAACTCAAGGTACAACATAAGTCACTGGCAGGTTCCGGAAGTGAAGTGTTGCTTATTTCTGACAACGTTGCAGTTACAGTTACCTCTTTGGGAAAAATGAAAGAACTTTTTAAAAAGTAACTGTAGTGGGAATGAGAAATGTTAACTTTAAACTACAGTGATCTCTTTTACTTTTGAAAAAAATTCAGCAAAAAAATGTCATTTTGATTTTAGTTACAAATAAATAAATTTTTGAAGAACGTCTTCAATTTTTCCATTTAATCTCTGCAAATTCAAGTAAAGTAGTATTTCAATAATTCTTGCATGAAAGTAATTTCTAATCGAAAGACAAGTATTATGATTTTGTGACATTCATCTTCAAAATTTGGAAAAAAGGCGATTGATAATTTTGCTGATTGTCCAAATAATATTTCAAAGTCACATTGGTAGTTAATAAATAAATGCGAACGAAATGAAAAATTTTTCTGCCTTTTTTTAAGCAACAAATTAATTCTTTGTCTCATTTAGTGCATAAAAAAAAGTTATGTTTCATAGAAAAACAATTTAAAAAATCTGAGATCTCCAAGTTTATGATCAAAATAAAAATATTTTTCATTCTACAACTGGAAAATCGTTTAGAAAAGTGTGTGTTTAAAAATATGGAAATTTGAAGTTTTACTTCAAGACCGTCTTAATGGACTAAACTCACTCTCTGAATATTCACAAAGAAATCGTCAGCGTTCCTACGGAAGTGCTGCTTGGCGACTTTCGAAATAAACTCCTCTAACTATGAAACATGCTATATAATTATTCAAACTCAATGAGAAAAAACGTAGAATTGTCATCTTTTATGTTCTCACTCAGACGACATTCATCTACAGAAATCATAAAATTGTCACAATTTCATATACAGTTAAAAACCTTTGACGAAAATTCATAGCAAAAATTTTTCGTCATTGTTTTTTGCAAATGTTAGTTTTGTGGATGAACATAAGTGTCTTGGAGCGAGGAAAAAGTTTTCTAAAAGGGTTTTCCAGAAAAAAAATTATATTTCCTTTACGGGTTCGAAAAATTTTTGAGTTCTACACTCCAGGGTAGCACATTTTTCATGTTCGTATTTATTATAATGGCATTCAATTTTTGCAATTTTCAAGTCACTTTGGTTTAGATTTTTTACGAATACTTTTCGTGTTTTTCATTATTCTTTAGTATTTATGCAATTCAAAATACTATCTAATATAATAATGAATTTTTAAGTAACTCTCTAGAATTCGGTACTCTATGAATCAAATACTAAAATTTCTGTAATACTTTATAAGATTTTTAAAGAAATTCTTTCCGCAAAAATGGTAAGCACTCCATAGATTTCTGGAATTTTAGCGTTGTATGTTATTGAAAAATTGTTAGTATTTTCGAATATTTTTTTATATTTCTAGTGTTTCTGTGAATGCGCTTTATTGATTTCTAAAAATTAATAGTAGTATTGCTGAAAATTCGAACAGTTTTAAGTGTTTCAATCCATTATTCAGAAAACAGTATCTTTTATACAGATTTCCAGAATTTGAAGTTTTTTTCTTTTTTCTTTAGTATTCATACAATTCGAAGAATTTTCTATTGTATTTATGAATTTTTGTATAAATCTCTTAAAATGCTCAATGATTCGAATGTTTGTAAATTTTCGAGAAAATACTATCTACATAGGTTTTGAGTGTCGATAGATTTCTAGTTTTCCTCGCATTTTCTTGGTATTAATGAAATTTTAAAGAATTTTCTAGTATTTTTGTAGATTGCTACATAGATTTCCTAAATTTGATAGTCTGGAATCCGAATCTCGGCAGATTTTCAGTGTATTAATATTTATAAGAATATTAAATTCATATAGATTATTAGTATTTTATGGGTTTCTTGCATCTTCGCTTTTTTTAATTTATAAGATTATATACCGTTCACTTCTATTTTTCTAGATTTCTCATAATATTACTATAGACTGCTGTAAAAATACGTTTTTTTAATAATTTGATGCTCTAGAATTCGAAGTTGTATAGGCCCTAAGTATTTCTTAAAATTTTTTAGAAAACTGTTCTCTGAATTTTTATGATTTTCATACTAAATAATTTCTTTAGTATTTGTAAAACTCAAGAGATTTTCTGCAGTTTTTTATTTTTTTGCAGATTTCTAGAATTATATGCTCTAGAGTTCACATTTTTATGAATTTTCGAGACAAATCTATCGACATAGTTTTGGAATATGTTTAAATTTCTAGTACTTCTGGCATTTTTTTTATACTCACGAAATTTTGAAGAATTTTCTAGAATTTCTGATAGTTTCTAGTATTTTTGTAGATTTCTACAAAGATATAAAAAATTCGATCGTCTATCATTTAAATTTGTCAGATGAACCTTTTTTATATATTTTTGAGCGAATAAAATCTACATAGAGTTTAAGTAACTTATAAGTTTCTGGTATTTGTTTTTTTTTTATTCATCAAATTTTGTCACGTTATCTAATATTTTGGTGATTTCCTCGTATTTCTGAAGATAGCAATATGCATACGTTTTTTTTTAAATTCGATGCTCTAGAATTCAATATTTTACGTTCTCAAGTATTTGTCGAGATTTTTCAGAAAATAGTATTTTCATAGATTTGTATAACTTTTAGTGTTTCTTGGTTGTTTATATAATTCGAAAGGTCTTTTGCTGTTTTCATAGATTTCTTTGTAGATTTCTAGAAGTATATGATCTAAGACTGGAACTTCGAAAAATTTTTGAAAAAATTACATCTACATAGTTTTGAAGTAGAAATAGATTTCTGCTACTTCTCGCATTTTTTTAAATAAAATTTTTTTTTTTTAATACTCATGAAATTTTGAAGCATTTTTCAGTATTTGTATTGATTTCTTGTTTTTTTGTATACCGAAACATAGATTTATAGAATTTAGCGTTCTAGAATTATTTCATCAGATTTTATAATTTTGATAGATTCCTAAAAAGAATTTAATCTTTATAGATTTTTGGTATTTTTCATGGTTTTTTGCATTTCTATACATTGCTACATATATACTTTTTTTTAGAATATGATGCTCTAGAATTCAAAGTTGTACAAATCTCATTATCAAGTATTTTTTGAAATGGCACAGTATTACTTGAGTGTTTCTATTATTTGAAAGATCTTTTTAATTTCTCTGTAGATTTGGTAAATCAGATGCCCTAGGATTCAAAGTTTCTCAAATTTCGAACATTTTTAGATATTCTAATTTATTCATTGTTAATGGGTTCGAATATATATATTTTTTTAAATTCATACTCCCTGCGTTATGATAGCCAAAAACTATAATTACAATGCTGTATACAACAAAATTTCTTCTGTATCTTGTCAAAATACTTGCTATATACGTTCAAGTTGGTAAAATTAAGAATTCTGAATTTTGTTTCACTTTGACAACTTTTATGAAACCATTTGTTATTTTCTCTTAATTTTTTTAAGAACGTTTTTGATGAATTTCACTTATTTTGATTATTCGTCATTATTATTTTCAGTGATTATTTCATTTATATTATCATATTTTTCTTATATTATGGAAAGACTTTTTTTTAACATAAAACTATAAATTTTTTTTTATAGTATCACATACGTAAATCTCGTATTTGAAATCCGGTGATGATAAATAATTTCCAGCAAAAAAGAAATTACAATTACACCTATCAAATTTATTACGATATTGACTGAGGTATTTCCTTTGATTTGCTACCAGGAAGCGTCCAATTCGAGCGAGTTCATTCTTGAAGGATTCACGTGGGGTGGTTCCAATGGTCAGCACTGGCCCAAGTTCAATATGATTCTTAAGCTCGTTAATATCGTGGCCGGAAATATCGCAAGCGAGGAGTCGGTCGGAAATTGGAACGCCGGGGTCGATTCCCCTTTGAAGGTACGTTTTCAGGAAATGTACAGACGGAGAAAAAGAAAGACAGAGCATGAAAAAGAGGAGACCTTTGAGAATTCAAGATGTAGATTTCTGTATTCCAGCCTTATGTTCCTTGTGTAAAAAAGGAAACGACGAAAATGGAGACGAAATCTGCGTCCACGTTCGGAGTTTTTGGGAGAATCTGGATTTTTTGTTAATGTGGTTTTTGATGTGAGAGAATCTGTGAAATTTTTTTTGTTCAAGTATTCTCAGATTTTAACTTGAATTTGATTCTAAAGTCCCTGTAAAAATCACTGAAATTCAGATTTTTGTACCACAACTGTGATTTTGATTTTATATTCTAGAAAATTTCAGTATTTAGTAGTATTAGGGTTCTTATTCAACTTTATATAATAATTTACACACAATTCAAATTTTTCAGGAGCATAGGCAGGGGGGAGTTTTCATTGATCAAAACCCTACCAAAATTTGGGGTTAATAAATTATTATTTCATGCAAAATGAAAAAAGTTGTAATGATGAATATTTAAAATACCAATTATAAAAAATTCATAAAAATGAGAATAATGAAAATAAAAATTGATTAACCAATGAAAGCGATAGTAGTAATAAATTTCAATAATTCAAAATTATCAAAAATGTACTCCCTAAAATCCAGAGGAAGTAACGAATGGTTTTATGCAAGTTTTAAAAGTTACACATAGTTTGGAATTTCTAATATTACTAACTTAAAAATAACAACAATTTTTACTTATCCAGCAGACTTCTTTTTAAAACAAATTTTTCTTACAAATGTTTAGCTAAGAGGAATAAAAAATAAAATTCCGAAAACTTGTTTTAAGTTCAATGGCAAAAATTAAAATCTACGAAAATGCTGCGAATTTCCAAAATGTTGGACCCTGGAACATTGAATTCTAAATATCATCATGAAAATCCATAAAAATACTAGAAAGTCTTTCAAATCATACAAAATCTGCAGAAATAAGAAAAGTAATAGAAATCTATGAAATCACTGTTTTTTGCAAAATTCAACAAAATATGAATGACCAATAAACTTTTAACTCTAGAGCATCAAATTTTGAAAAGTGTATAAAACAATATGCAAAATTGCTAAAAATTTTGAGTAGTACAAGAAAAGGCAGTAAAATCTTGAAAATACTAAAATTCTACGAAAATGCAAAAAATCTATGACATAACAAAAATTTATGCATAGATTTAATATTTCCATATATCTGTAGAAGTATTGAAAATCTATGTATAGTATTACACAGGAATTTAAAAAAGAAAAACATGAAAATGCGAAAAAATTCTTCAACATGAAAAAAAAACGCTTTCACAAATCTAATAAATACTTGTAAATCTTTAAATATGCTCGAAAATTATATTGATACATGATTTTCTCAAAAATATATTTAACTTGAAAATATAATTCTGAAATTCTATACAGAAATCTACGAAAATACCAGTTATTTCTTCAAACCATTAGGACAATAAAAAAAATATGCACAAAACTGAAAGTAACAGAAATTTGTATAAAATACTGTTTTCTGAATAACTGATTTAAATACTCAAAATCGACAAAATTTTCACTAAATTTTAAATATCTATAAAGCGATCTATAGAAATACTATAAATTCATAAAATACCGCAAAATACAACAAACTTTCAATCTGTGTAGATATTTCTTTCTCAAAAATCTACAAGGATATTTTTAAAATTCTGGAGCTTTGATTTCAAGAGCATTGAATTCAAGAAATCTTTATAAATATCTATTATAATATTCGAAAATCCTTCAAGTTGTATAAACAATGAAAAAATACACTGAATCTCAGAAGTAAAGAAAAATCTTAATCTTAGTGATTTGCAAATCACAATAATCGAATTCCATTATATTTAACAATAATACCGAACCAGAATCAAAAAATGGCATAACTTCAAAATCCTGTGATTCATAAGATTTAAAAGACCTTACTCTCCTTACGAGATCGTCCAGAAATTAACATAATTTAAAATTCTAAAGGAAATATATTTTTTTCAAAAAATCCCCTCCTGAAAATTTTTTCTACCTACAAGCCCCTGGATTTTATCATGCAAACGTACGCTCGTTTGATCTTTCAAATCCCACTGTTTGGCCATTTTCGTATGCTCGAAATTCACGGTTGATGGATCAAACATATTTCTACACCAATTTTCCTCAACAGTGCAATAAAATGTGCTCTTTCTTGCATCAACTTTTTCAATAAAAGCCTTGAACTAAGCGTGTTTGTACCAAACGCGTGCAAGAGCGTTTTACTAGAAATCGATAAAAAGTGTACAAGGGACAGAACACGTAATAAAATAAACGAAAGTTGTAAATTTCATTTCCCACGCGGGCGCTCAAGTACACATCGCGCTGAGTACACAAGGTGTTATCGATTCGACGTTAACAAGTTATGTCGCCGCGTTGAAAATTGTCTTAGTTAACATTGTGCGATTGTCTCTCGAGCTCGAAAAATTTTTAAGAACAGAAAGAGAAACGGTGAGTAGGGATAAGAGGAAAGGGTTTTCCTTTGAATGATTTTTTATGAATATGAAAATCCTGATCTGATAAGTATTGAAACTTTGGAATATTTTCATCTAATTGTGGCAGTCAGAAATGATCATGCAATTTCCTGATCTCAGTCCTAAAAATGAGACAGTGCTATTTAAAAACTAGACAAATGTACTGTTAGTTCTTTGATTATCAGATGAATCAAACCAAGATTTGCCAATCATTGCATCATCATTTGCATCATTGTTCATAACTTAGATGATGCTCCATAAAGTAGCTATTCCGATGACTGTACAAATGACAAACCTTCCGAATTTCAACTGCTACCTCCAGTCAGGCTCGTGCGAACGGGGGGGGGGGGTGAAGATTTGGGGGTTAGAAGGCCCCTTAACGAGATCTTTCGAACGATTTCGATGAAATGCTTCTATTATTGGTTTTTAAGTTTTGATATAAATTTTGATATCTTGCATTGCATGATATTTTTCAGAAAACAGCGTCTGAATAGATTTTTGTTTCTTTTTGGTATTTTTCGTATATAACTTCTACGATTTGAAGAATTATTCAGTATCTCCGAAACTATTCGTATATTCAAGATCTATAAAATGTTACAGGATTTTATAGTATTTTCCTATATTTCTAGCTTTTTCATTGATATTGTTATAGATTACGAGACTTTCGAACTATAAAATTTGGAGTTAATTGAATTTTACGTGTTCAAAGAATTTTCAGAAAACAATGTCTCAAAAGATATTTACTTCTTCTAGTATTTTTCGTATTACTTCAGTTTTTCTACGATTTGAAGGATTTTTCAGTATTTCTGAAACTAGACGTATTTTTTAGGATGCATAAAATTTTGCAGGATTTTCTAGTATTTCTATACGCTTCAAGTATTTTGATATGAATTTTTATACATGAATTTCGAGAATTTCAAACTCTGAAATGTGAAGTTCAATAAATTTTCCATGTTCAAAAGAATTTTTCAGAAAACAGGTGTATCAATAGATTCATATTTCTTTCAGTCTATCCTTCGTGTTTCATCAGTTTGTCTACGATTTGAAAAATTGTTCAGTTTTCTTGTATACTTCTGTATAAATTTATGGATTTCGGTTCTCTAGTTTTGAAAGTTGTATCGATTTTTAATATTCCATAGATTTACTTGTGTTTTTCTATACGTATATTTTCTTTTTGTATTTTCTAGTACTTACAGAATGTTCAAAAATTTTAAGGTTTTTTCAAAGCTATCTCTTTGAATTTGAAGCATAGATTTCCTTGAATTGAAAGTTTGAAAAATTTGCAGTATTTCGATCGATTTTGCAGAAAACAGTTTCTTTACAGATTTAGAGTGTTCTCAATATTTTTTGAATTTTTAACAGATTTTTAAAATTTCAACATTTTTCTAGTATTTTTATGGTTTTTTTTACACTTATACTATTATAATTCAATGATCGAGAAATCGGATTTTCTCGATTTCTGGAATTACAGAAATTTTCGAAGAATCTAATAGCTTTTTTAAAAAAAATCAATAATATCTTGTGTTATTCGTATTTCATTTTTTTTCTGAATTCATAAAGTTACGTTAGGTTTTCTAGCATAATCTATAGATTTTAAAGATCCTGCTATAGATTTTGAGAACTAAGGTTTCCAGTATTTTCATGTGTTTTTATGCAGATTTCTAAAATTTATTGCTAAAATTGTGAAAATTTCTAATAAATAGTGAACAAGCATCATACTCTGTGTCGATATTTATACATAAATTACTACTATATCACTCTGTTTCATCTAAAATTATAATATTATACAATTTTTATCTGAAAATAAGGAAGTTAAAGAATTACTCGTATCTAAGTTCCAAAAAATGTCTTAAAAAGTTACAAATCGTTCTAAAAACTCGATGAGACAGATATGAAATGAATAACACGATTTTCGTTACTCGTTACCAAAAAAAAAGTAACTCTTTCCTGTTATCGTTACTCGTTAATCAATGTAACGCGTTACGTTATCGTTACACTAAAAAATGTAACATATTTGGATATTATAATTTCAGTTGACTTATTATACTTGAATAGCAGTCACTTCAAGTCTCCTAAAAAAAAAGTTGGGGAAGGGCCACAACTCTACCATTTTTTGATATTTTTTTCATCAAATAATATTTTTATAATAAAGTTGCCCATATTCTACCACAATAGTATAACTTCTTTGTAATAAAATTATGTGCTATATACAATAAAAAATTATCCAAACCGTCCTCAAAAAAGGCGTATAACTCTTTAAATCATAAAATATGTGTATAGTGTAGTAACGTAAAGTGTTTCTTTTTTACTCATTATGTGTTCGTTATACATCTAAATGTGAAAAAGAAATAATAAACGTGTTCTTCGCAATCTTGAATCTGCGATTATTGAGTTGCTTGTGTTAAATTTGTTGAAAACAAATGATGTTTTGATATTGCCTTATACATTCGATTATTTATCGATTACTTGATCAAGTAATGTACTTATTGAATCTACATTTATAATCTACATCACTATGAATGGACCATGTACTGTCAAACCAAGTCAATTTCAATTGCATATTATTCTACAAGTACAACATATAAGTTGAACCCCCCCCCCCCAAAAAAAAAAGTACAGGTTTCTGTGCACGGACCTGCCTCCAGTCATTCCCAAACTGCACTACCATACCATTCAAACTCACATGACACAAATTTCGTTGGTCTGACTCTAATTTCTCGTTCCCGGTTGTCCAACGAAAGATGGCGAACGTGGAAAAGGTGCAGAACCACACCGCCCTGGACAATTATCGCGTCGTGACAAAGCTCCATCCGCCTTTCGTCATGTTCAACGAGACCAGCCAGAGCTACGAAGGCTACTGCATCGACTTGCTCAGCGAGATCCAGAAAGAGTTGCGTTTCACGTACGAGATCTACGAAGTAGAGGACGACAATTACGGGAACCTGGACGAGAGCGGCAACTGGAACGGGATGATCGGCGACCTGAAGGACAAGAGGGCTGACATCGCTCTTGGCTCGCTGGCCGTCATGGCTGAGAGGGAATCCGTGATTGATTACACCGTCCCGTTCTACGACCTCGTCGGTTTGTCGATCATGATACAGAAGCCGCAATCACCCACGTCGCTCTTCAAATTTCTGACGGTTCTCGAGAATGAGGTTCGGGTTTTGGGATCATTGATTACCAGTAGCCAGGGGAATCGGGGTGGGTGAAAGATGAAAGATGGGTTATTGAATTGTTTCCGGAAATCTGGCAGACTGTTGACGTTACTTTGAGGGGTCATTTTTGTCATGGCGATGCCGGGGCTGGATGCGAAGAGAGCCTGGCGAAGGGGGTTATTGAGGAAATTCTGGGGAAAGATATCTTCATTGTTTCGGAGTTGATGGTTGATTTGTAGTTCGAAGTGGAGGCTAATTGAGGACAAAGTCTTGAGTAGAGGATTGATGTTTATTGAGTATCTATAGGGTTTGTCTTTGAATTGGCGATGTATTCTACAAAATTTTGCATGTTTATGGACTATAAATAACGTTTATGAATGCATGAATAAACAACGAACATACATATAACAAGAGCTATATGGAAAAAAATATTTTCGATGTAACTGGGTATGTATATGAAAGAGTTTTGAATGTATGTTTGATAAACGAAGTCATCTTAGTAAATTTCCAACATTTTAGAAGACTATCAAATTATTAGGAATTATCGTTATAAAACAAAATAATTTTTCACTATTTTGCAAAAACACTCGGATTTTCCTTACGAATTCTTTTAAATAACTTCTTTGACTATCAAAAAACAAAGGTATGCTTTACTTGCCTGGTAATTCTGATTTCTGTAAAGGATTTTGCAAAAACCTCTTTTACAGTGTTTTATGAAGTAACTTTCTAAATATTTTGTGCAGTGACTTTATTAAAGCTATTTGAAACTTTTATAAACGATTCTCAGCCTGAAAAAAACTTTATAAAAAATCGTTAGTTTTTATTGCAAGGATACCATAGACACAAACATTGAAGGTTCTATGTAGAATGTAACCACTTTTAATAATAACATCTATAAAACTTCACAGAGCTTTATAAAAATGTAACATTCCAAAAAGATTTTATAAAACGATTTCATAGAGCACAAACTGCTGTGAGAAAATATCATTAAATCTGATAATTATATTTGAAAAAATATCGTAATTTTATAGGGAATGCCATCCTGATTTTAAATAGTTTTAACAACAAAATGATAATTGTTGAGGTCAAACTTGCTTGACACAAGGAATAATCGAAACATGTTTAATCAAAATCCCTACAGAATTTTAAATCTGAGTATCGATTTCAATGAACGATTCTGGAGATATTTTAAATAAACGTGTCATTGAAAATCATAATAACTTACTTAAATTTCATACACTTTCTGAGATTTTCATGGAAGAGTTTATTTGATATGATCCACACACTTTTTAACAAAGTAAATGAATGCCCATAAACGTGTTAATGTTCTCAACACTTTAATGTAAAAAACTTCCAAGACAGTTTTATAAAATTAATGACATTCTTGACAGTGCATCGACCGCCGCAGTATTTGTTTTTGAATGATTATTTTCTCGCTGCATTGATTTGGTCAAAATATGAAAGAAAAATCGCACATGACCAATATAAGTATATTTTTCAAAAAAAGGTCGAAATATGTAAAAAAATAAATTTAAGTTTTATACATATAGATTAAAAAACTTTTGAAAACGTCCAACATTTTGTCGTTCTTGAGAATTCCGAATTGAGGCTTCCATCTGCCATTATTTAACGAAAATTTCATCAAACATTTACACAATCGTTTTTAAAAAATTTGTATAAACTTTTGAAAACTCCTTACATAGGCTCGTTTTCAAAATTTGAATTTTCTTAAAATATCTCGTACAATTTTTATACTGATTCCTCTGTACATTGTTTACAAAATGCTCTCAATATTCATAAATATTACGAACCATAATTTTTAATCTTTCATGAAACCACGGCGAAGTTTTGAAATCAAATTCCCAGCAACTTTTGATTTTTTGTATATCAATCGACTTGAAAATTACTAGAGTTCCTATTATATATACATCATAAAGCGAGCTCTCGTTGCTCTGTCCATTTAAAGTTTTAAGCGCTTGTAAATTCCGCTGTACTTTATTCCCGATTAACGATTCCTAAAATTTCACTAGCTGAGAAAGTTTAAATATTCTACACTGACAAAGTCGGATGATTTCATGAATTTTCATAACGCATAATTACGATACTGGGGAGTTTTGTAATTACTTTCTGGGAAAGCTGATTTATTATGATGAGAAATGTGGGGAACTATTTGAAGATTTCCAAGATCCACTTGGAAGTTTGGAGTTTTTTTTTGTACCTAAACTTTGTTTGGAAATTATTTATAATTATTCTTGTTTACTCCATGGAAACTTTCAAACTTCAAAAGTCGAAGAATTTTTTTACTGCGTCGAATATAGTAGGAAAAGTAGGAAAATCAGAAGTTTGTACCACGTTAATTGTTGTTTCATTTCCATTACATCAATTTCGGTTTATTCTTGAAAATTCTACATTTTTTCTTATACAACAGCAGCTCACGACTTGAGGAAAAATCACAGTGTGTAAATGTTTGATTTTTAAATGATTTACAAGCAATGACGATAAAAAATATACTTTTTCAATAAACTACGAATAAACATCCAACTTCACTTCGAATATTTTCATACGGAAAATGAAACACTGCGTCAAAAAAGATCCTACAGATGAAAAGAAACTGTTTTAATAATCTCTTTCGCACGTATAGCCTCCAACCACTACAAATATTCTCCACAAAAAAGTACTTTGAATTTTCAGTGAAATCAGATTTTTCGTTTGCTGCGATTCGATCTCCCATAAAAGCAATCAGTGGAATTGAGTTTCATAAGAACGAAAAAGACGAGAATTACTTGAGTTTTAAGATGTTCGATGAAAATGATAAAATATAGAAAATTAACAGAACTTTATGTGAAAAAAGTTTAATTATAAACAAATTAGAATATTTTTTCTTTTTGAAAATGATACAATCAGTGAATTTTCCTTTAATTTCAGGTCTGGTTCAGTATTCTAGCAGCTTACGCATTCACGAGTATTCTTTTATGGGGTTTCGACCGATGGTCTCCATACAGCTACCAAAACAATAGAGAAAAATACAAGGACGATGACGAAAAGAGGGTTTTTACAGTAAAAGAGTCCTTGTTTTTTTGCATGACATCCCTCACCCCTCAAGGTTAATGAAATTTTACACCCACTCGAATAATTAAACTCTAACGTATTCGCCCTGTGCTTCAAAAAGACCTTTCTTCCTTTTACAAACAAATGTGTGAATTACTCACTAAAGGCCTAACTGTTCTGCAGAACTTTTTACTCTGGAAATACATGCAATTACGGTTTTCAGCTTTTCATCTAGTTTGTAAAACTCAAATTTGTGTTATTACCTGCAAAAAATTAAATTAAATGAAAAAATACTGTAGATTTTTACATTGAATTTCGTCTTTTCTTCTGTAACTCAAGTGTAAGATTTTTCTACAAAACTTTTTCATTTTGAATGATAGTTTATGAATTCACTTGCGATTACTCATAAAAATTTAAAAGTTATATTATTTGTCGTACAAGTAACAAATATCATATGCACAACAACGTATATTTCGATATTTTATGAACAAAATGTGCAATACAAATAAAATTATAATATTACTACCATTATATAAGAAAGTGTATATCGTATATATTATAATTGAATTCGAAATATTCGTATATTGAATGTTATTGTGTCATATTATTATGAACTTCGGTAATTGAATCATTAACAATAAAAAAAACCTACATTCTTGACTATAAAGATTCATACGTAATTTTTTTTTTACATAGGTATATTACTATTAATAATTATGAAAGTGATTAAAATCATTATGTATATAAAATTACTAAATCAATTCATAAAAATTCTATAAATAAGAATTAAGCTATTAGCTAGATTATTAAAACAATATATATTTTTACAATCATATTAATAACTAATAGAATAATATTATAATTTATATAATGTTCAATAAATGAATTAACTATTATTATGAAATGTGTGAAACTTGTTCACAAACCCAATATTCGAAAATATTAAGTCATAGACATGAAATATTTATTTTTTCATATATTTTCAAAATACGTAATAATTGTAAGATTTTTATAATGATATCGTCGATGCATAATTGATGAATTATTATTCAATAATTAAAATGATGCATTATAACTTCTGACACAAATTTCTATAAAAACCTGAATTTACGTAACCATCTGTAAAAATTGTAATCAAGCCTTCAAAAGGATCAAAATTTCGGAAAATATTAAGGATTTCGTAAAAATTCCCATAAAATTTCAAATACCTCGAATACACTTTTAATAAAAAAACTCTTACATTTCAGGAACATTCATTATATGTTTTTCATTTCAGAAAAGTAGACAAATATTATAAAAGTTCGATCCACGAAAGTACCAAATTCTAGTTGTCAAGAATTTCATTTTGACTAAAAAATTGTTGATAATAATCCAAGTTCCTCTGTTCTTTTAGCATTTTTCATAGTCGTTTCAATAACAAACTATTCAAAAACTCAGTTAATTATCAATATTAAAATTTTAGAAGAACATTTTTATTTTCCAGGTGGAGGCGAAGCACCGAAAAATTTGTCTGGCCGAGTTTTAGCTGCAACTTGGTGGTTGTTTGGATTTATCGTCATAGGTATTAAACTATTCACTTAATATGATACTGTTATAAAGAATCATTATAATTTAAAAATGATACTAACTTCTTTCCATTCACATTTTTCACTCGTTAAATACTCTGAAAATTCGTAATCTCGAGGAATTTTATAGATGAAATGATTCTGAATAAAATCGTATCAAGAAAATTCGGGATTTCAGCATCGTACACCGCCAATTTGGCTGCCTTTTTGACTGTCTCGAGGCTCGATACCCCAATTGAATCACTGGATGATCTCAGTCAGCAATACAAAATCCAGTACGCGACCCTTAAGGGCTCCTCCGCTTACGATTATTTCAGCAGAATGGCCGCTATTGAAAAGAAGTTTTACGAGTAAGTCGTATTCTACTCCATGAAACGACAATATAAATTCCCCATTAGAGGTTCATTTAAACAACTCAACAATTCTAGGACTTTTCAAAATCACAATATGGTATACAATTATTTCTGTTTAGACGTGTAATTGCATTTTATAAAATTTCATTATTGCGAATATAAATTTCACTTGTGGATTTCAATATTTTTAAAACTTGAAAAATGAAAGTAAATTGGAAAATCGTACTCTCTGAAACCAGATCCTCCCAACTCAAAAAATTTCGATATCCTGAAAATACTTTTCTAAGGAATTCTTCGGAAAATTTGTCCTTCTTATTAAGTGTTTTAACTGGGAACATTTTTCAGATATCGTGCCCATATGGATAAGAAATTAATTTAACGGTTTGTTAAGTAAAGCAGAAATTTTTACTGATATTTTGGGTCATAAAAAGGAACACAAAATGCCGGTGCGCCGAATTTAATTCGTCCGCGATGCGGAAATTCTGTTTGTGCCCGATTTGCGGAAACTCGCGCAAACCGCGATTAAATTCGCGAAGTTTTATTGAATTCCCACGGCCGAGGGAAAACTGTATCGCGCAATCAATCGCGCGCACGTGTGCCGGTCTTTGCATTTTTCGCGAGGTCGGGGAGATTTTTCATATTCGCTGACGGGATTTTATTGAAATCCTGCACCGGACGTATATACAACCGGAGACATCTCCGACGAATTTCATGATCCGCAGAAAATTTTCATGTCAGTTTCCTTAATGAATTATGTATGATCTCTGTATATACATTTTTTTCTTTTCTTGTGATATTTTTATTGTACAATAGATTTAGAATATATAGTGTAATCTTTAGATATTAAAAAAGGATATATCGATTAAAATGTATGTACTGTTTATAAATAAATATGTCAATCGACGAGCTGATTGATTTATCAGTCAATTGATAATTTTAAGCTTGCAGGCTAATTCATCTATTTGTACAGTAATTCACAAACGTAACTAACAAATTCCAAATATAACTGGTACTTCATAGATTTTCTGTATTTTTTGTATCCATCGTATTTTTTTAATTATTTTTAGTTTTGACTATTTTTCGGCATTTTAATAGATTTTTATACAGATATCTAGAATTTGATGCTGCAGGATTTAAGATTCCAGAGATATTTAGTAATCTCACAGTTGGTTAAGAAAATAATATTAAAGTGGATTTTTATTGTTTCATCGATATTTATAATTATAAGTATTTTTCAGAGGTT
Organism: Platygaster robiniae; assembly: GCA_028476575.1. Lineage (NCBI taxonomy): Eukaryota > Metazoa > Arthropoda > Insecta > Hymenoptera > Platygastridae > Platygaster > Platygaster robiniae. The sequence goes on from CM052022.1 coordinate 4,899,935, forward strand.
TCATTATTATTTAAATTTAGAACGATATTCCACGTTCTTTATAGATTACCAATATTTTTCAAAATTCCAATATAGATTTCGGGAATTTGATTCTCTAGAATTTCACATTTTATAGATTCTTCGTATTTCAATAACTTGTCCAAAAAACAGTATCTTAATAAATTTCACGTATACATTTTACAGATTTCTAAAACTTTCAGTAACTTTTGTATTTTTTCAATGTTCCTAAATTTCATTTCATATTTTATTAAATTAATGGATTCCTACAGAAATTTTCAGAATTAGGTTGTAAGATTAAAATTTTAAAGGTTTGTATTACTTTTGTGAATTTTTAAGAAAATAGTATGTACATAGAATTTTCGTATTTTCGATATTCCCGTTAAGTCTTTTTTATATTTTTCAGCCTTCAGGGGACTTCATTGTATTTTCTAGTATTATTATTGATCTCTAATATTCTCAGTATTTTTCATATTTGCTGGTAATATCAAAATTAATTAGGATTTTTTATGTTCTTTACAGATATCTAGTGTTAGAAATTAATACTGAAGAATCTAAATTTTCATAGATTTTTGGTATTTAATTAAGTTTTTTCAGAAAACAGTACATTCATGTATTCTACATATTTCACATTTCTGACACTATAAGTAATTTCGTAATTTTTCAATATTTATTAACTTTATTTAATTTTCCAATATAGTGATGGACTCATATGCATATCTTCAAAATAAAAATAATGCCTTATTAGGATTAAAATGTTATCGATTTTCATTATTTTCATACATTTTTTCAAAAACATCTACATAGGATTCGAGTATCTTAGAGATTCCTATTATTTAAAGTATTTTCATACTTTTTGATGAAATCACGTAGTGTTTTCTGGTATTTTTCTGAAATTAATAATATTTTTTAGTGGTTCATTATTTTAAAGCTTTATCAAAATCGATTGGGATTTTCTAAGCTCTTCATTGATACTAAATACTTTGTAAATTTCAATAAATATTCCTGGAATTCGATACTTTAGCATGTAGTTTTTCATAGATATTGATTATTTCAGTAACTTTTTCAGAAAACAGTATCTTAACAGATTTCAAGTATTACAGAAATTTCTAGAACTTTCAACCTATTGCATATATTCATAAATCTATATTGAATTTTCTTTTATTCTGATGGATTCCTATGTAGGTTTTCAGAATTAAATGCCTCAAAAATTTTATAGATTTTTATTATTTCCAGAAGTGTCTTTCTAAAATTTCAGTATTTTAGATATTTTAATCATTTTTAGTCCCTGCCATATTTTTCAGCATTGACGGAGTTTTGCGTTATTTCCTTCTATCATTCTGGATTCCTAATACATATATGGATTATAATATAAATTTCGAGAATTCGATACTCTAAATTCCAATTTTCATACTTCCAGAGCATTTCAAGCGATTTTCAAAACACGGCTCTTTCGTGGGTACTTATTTGCGTTCCGAAGAATTCTAGTAGTTTCAGTATTTTTAATATTTGTTAAATATTTAAAAAATTAAAATGATTTTTTAATACTTTTACTGTTTCATAATTTTATCGATTCCTACATAGTACTTGCAGTTCTGTAGATTTTAGGCAAACGAATAAGTAAATTTCGTCTTCATATATTCTATCTATTTATAAATTTTACGTATTTTTCGTTTTTCAGCACTTAGAAAATTTTGCGCAATTCAGATTTTAGTTCTAGTTCAGATTTTAAAATACTGCGTTGAAATGTCAAGGATTTGGAAAGAAATGAGTTTAAACGAGAGCCTCTCGATCTACGAAAAGTCGCAACTGGCGGTATGGGATTATCCCGTGAGCGACAAGTTCACAAAGATGTTCCAGTCGATGAAAGACGCAGGATTTCCGAGTGATATAGAGGAAGGTGTGGACCGCGTGAGGAACTCGAGCGGCCAGTTTGCGCTCATCGAGGACGCGACGGTCATCGATTACTGGGTGAAAAACAGCTGCGACTTGCAAACTGTCGGGGAAGAGTTTTCCAGAAAGCCCTACGCCATCGCTGTCCAACAAGGCTCGCCTTTGAAAGACCAGCTCAATTCCGCGTGAGTTTCATTCGATTGTTGCCCACCGAAAGACTTTTTCAACCTTTACTTCAAAGGACCTTACCTTTTTTCTTCTCAAAAATCTAGGACGAAAGCACTAGCAAATTGCGAGGGCTCAAACTTTTCCTGTAATTCCGGGGTTTCAAATGTAAGAGTCCAAAATCTTACACTATTCATACATGTGATGCAGGCCCGTGCGGACTGGGGGAGGAAAGTTTTGGGGTTAGAACCGCCCAAAAGAGAGCTTTCGAACGATTTCGATGAAAGGCTTCTATTATTCGTTTTTACGTTTTGATGTAAATTTTGAAATCTTGCATTACATGATATTTTTCAGAAAACAGCGCCTGAATAAATGTTTACTTTTTTTTTGTATTTTTCATGTATATCTTCTACGATTTGAAGGATTGTTCAGTATTTCTGGAACAAATCGTATTTTTCGAGATCTATAAAATGTTACAGGATTTTCTAGTATTTTTCTATATTTCTAGAATTTTCATTTTAATTGTTATAGAAAACGAGACTTCAAATTGTAAAATTTGATTTTTCTGATTTTTGATTCCTGATTTTTCAAAGAACGATTACTAAAAATGTTCATTTTTTGAAAAATTCTTTCATGTATTATTTCGAAGCTCTTTGACAGCTCTTGCAACTGACGTTTTCAAATTCATACTCGGGCAAAAACTACAGCAGTAATTTGCTATTAAACCTGCTATGTTTTTACTGATTTTTCAGAGAAGATTACTGATATTGTTCATTTTTTTAAACATTCTTTTATACACTATTTCAAAGCTGTTTGACTGCACTTTCAACTGACGTTTTCAAATTCATACTCAGGCGACAACGACAGCAGTTATTCGGAATGAAAGCTACCACGATTTTACTGATTTTGTCGATGATAATTACTCAAAATTTTCATTTTTTTTTAAATTCTGTTGTTCATTATTTTAAAGCTGTCTGACAGCTCTTTTAACTGACAACTTCAAATTTATACTCAGGCGACAACAACAGCAGTTATTTGGAATGAAAGGCACTATGATTATTCTGTTTTTTTTAATGATGATTACTCGAAATGTTCATTTTTTTAAATATTCCATTATACACTATTTCAAAGCTGTTTGACTGCAATTTTCACTGACGTTTTCAAATTAATACTCAGGCGACAACGTCAGCAGTTATTCGGAATGAAAGCTACTATGATTTTTCTGATTTTTCAGAGAATGATTACTACAAATGTTCATTTTTTTAAAAATTCTTTTATACACTATTTCATAGCTGTTTGACTGCACTTTCAACTGACGTTTTTAAATTCATACCCCGGCGACAATTACAGCAGTCATTAGCAATTGAAGCTACTGTGATTTTTCTGATTTTTCAAATAATTTTTACTCAATATGTACTTTTTTAAAAAAAGTCATATACACACCATTTTGAAGCGATTTTTCTGCTCTTACATATACATATTTAACTTTATACTCAAGCTTCAATGACAGAAGTTATTGTAAGCTGAAACTTCTATGGCGTCTCTTATCATTTTAATGATTATTACGCAAAACGTTCATTATTAAAAAAATTAATGTACATACCATTTTAAAGCTATTAGTCTGCTCTTTCATAAGACATTTTCAAATTCATGCTCAGGCTAAAATGACAGAAGTTATTCGAAATTAAAGCTACTATGACGCTCTTCCTTTTTCAAAAAAACCATCACTAAAGAAGTTCAATTTTCAACAAATACTTATACGTACTATTTCTAAGCTATTTGTCTGCCCCTCCATATGACATTTGCAAATTCATGATCAGGCTACAATGACAGAAATTATTCGATATTCAAGCTACTATGACGTTTCTCTTTTTAAAAAAACTATTACTCAAAATTTTCATTTTTTTTAAATTTCTTATACATACCATTTTGAAGCTATTTGTATGCTCTTTCATATGACATTTTTCATTTTTATTATAAGAAATTCACAATTTCCTAGAATACCTCTGAATTCGAAGAATTAGATTTCCTAGAATCGAAAATTTGAAATGTTTGCAGTATTTTGATCGATTTTGCAGAAAACAGTTTATAGATTTAGAGTGTCATTAATATTTCATGAATTTTTGACAGATTTTTTTAATTCACGCATTTTTTTAGTATATTTATGGTTTACAAAACACATATATTATAAGAATTTAATGCTCGAGAAATCGTAGTTTGTTGTTTTCTGGAATTACAGAAATTTTTGAGGAATCTAATAGCTTTTCCAGAAAAAGTAAGTAATATCTAGTTTTTTACTATTTCATTTTTTTCTGTGTTTATAAAATAACGTCAGGTTTTCTAGCATATTCTATAGATTCCAGGGATCTTGCTATAGATTCAAAGAAATTTGGTTTCCAGTATACTGGAATATATTTTTATGTATTTATATGCAGATTTCTGAAATTGATTGCTGGAATTGTGAAAATTTCTAATAAAAAGTGAAAAAGCATACTTTCTGTCGATATTTGTACATAAATTACTAATATGATTCATCTAAAATTATAAAATTATACAATTTTTATTTGAAAGTAAGGAATTTAAATATGACTTATATCTAAGTTTCGAAAAATTTCTTAAAAAGGTGCAAATCGTTCTAAAAACTTGTTAAGACAGATGTGAAATGACTAACACGATTTTCATTACTAATAACCAAAAAAAAAAGGAACTCGTTCCTGTTATCGTTACTTGTTAATTAATGTAACGCGTTACGTCATCGTTTTACTAAAGAATGTAATTTTTGGATATGATAATGTCAGTTGACTTTTTGTATTTGCATTGCAGTCACTACAAGCCTCTTAAAAAAAAAGTTGGAAAAGGGCCGTAACTCCTCTATTTGTTGATATTTTTTTAATCAATTAATGTTTGTATATTAAAATTGACAATTTCTATCACAATAATATCACTTCCATGTAATAAAATTATGTGCTATATACATTAAAAGATAATCCAAACCGTCCTTAATAAAGGTGTATAACCCTTTGAATCATAAAATATGTGTATAGTGTAGTCATATTAAGTGTTTTTTTTTTTATTATGCGTTCGTTATACATCTGAATAAAAAAAGAAATAATAAACGTGTTTTTCGCTACTGTGTATCTGTAACTATAGAGTTGCTTGGGTTAAATTTGTTAAAAACTTAACAAAGATACAATAAATAAAGTAGAAGTTGTTGAAATGAAATGATGCTTCGATGTTTCCTTATATATTTGATTATTTATTGATTAATCAATTAATTTATTTACTTCTTTAATCTACATTTGTTGTCTACATCACTATGAATGGACCATGTACTTTCAAAACAAATCAATTCCAATTGCATATTATTCTACAAGTATAACATAAATGTTGAACCCCCCCCCCCCTTCACCCCAAATACAGGATTCTGTCCACGGGCCTGATGTGATGAATACCAAAGAATTAGATTCTTGTGAAGTCACGACGAAAATATATTCCTGATTCTAACTAGCAATGAAAATAAAAAATAACTTTCATTGATCTTGAACTGTAATTAAACATATGTCCAAACTACGTGAAAAGTAAAGGGAAAATATTTGGTTGAATCGAAAAACCTTTTCGTGTAAAATTGGAAACTCTTTAATCATCGAAAGAGCTTTTTAATCGGCCTAGCTGTCAGTCGAGGGGACGAATCAATACGGCCGTTGCAGAATTTATTCGATTAAATTTTACGGATCTTAAATAATGGAGGAGCCAAGTTTTCCACCTCTAATTGGCCACTCAATTATGAAAATTTACCTATTACGCGCGCTATTCCGTTACTTTCTCGTCTTAATAAAGAGAAGGAACGATAAAAGTTTCTCGATAGTTGAATCCAAAGGGATATTTAGCGGTTTAGCGAGTTCGAAAGAAATCCATTTGCGTTCGATTGGCTTTGAAAATTTTATGCTGATGTAGATTTGCAAATGATGAACAAATTCATAAAATATATCTTGAATTTGGGTTAATGATATTATAATTTATGAAATCTTTCGGAAATAATTATTTCTAAATTTTACATGAAAAAAGAAATTTGTCACTCCATGTGATTTTTGATACTTATACTTTAAGTTCAAATCCAACAGTTGAAATTATTAAATTATTCTAGTAAAAAACTGCCACAATCCTGAGAAAAAAACCCTAAATAAAATGACTAACACTGCGAAATGCTCAAGAAACATATATCCAAGTTTGTTTTTTTAGGATTCTCATTCTTCTGAACCAACGGACCCTGGAAAAACTCAAGCAAAAATGGTGGGACATAAAAGTAGACTGTGAAAAAGAAGACGACCAGAGTGGCGGAATAGGAATACAAAATATCGGCGGAGTTTTCATAGTTATTTTCGTGGGAATCGGTCTGGCTTGTGTGACCTTAATTTTCGAATACTACTACTACCGCAATCAATCAAAGGTCCACGAAGTGCAAAGTCGGCGTGACACGAATCTCGCCCAAAACATCCCGACAATGAAGTTCAGTTTGCGCCCGGCGCCCACACAGCTTCTGCAGCGTTCCACCCTTTTCAGATCGAGGTTCTAACAAAAAAAAAAAGCTTTTTTCCATGCCTGACAGCGTAACGTAAAAAAAGGTGAAAAAACATTTTCCCCACGTTGGAAATGAGCGCACTGACAGAACAATTCGATGATTTTAGGTAGAAAATCTTCACTTACAACTAGTATTGTAATATAAAAAAGAGGAATTTCGCGATTGTGTAGTTTTGAGTGATGTGTAACAATATTCTTCAAATTTCAAGCTTTTTCGAAGTCTTTGGCATTTTAGAATGTATAATTAGCCCAGGAAATTACACACAATTTCTTAATAAAGAATTTTGAAGTTACGTTTTACTTGAATTTTTTACCTTAGATATTTTTTTTTTTTTTTTGGAAATGAAAATTCAAAAGCATAGAGAACACCCTTGGTGAAACTATGGAATTATAAATAACCAGGTAGGAAAACTATACTAAAGTAAAACTAAGGCAGAAAAAATTTTCGGGAGGGGTTTTTATGAAAAATATTTTTCTTTCGGTATTTCATAATTTTTAATCTTTGGCGATATGGTTACAAGAGAGCGATTTTTAAAAATTTTCATTTTGGGATTTCAAAGTTATACAACTTTTGGAATCCAGGGTTGCACATGTTTAATGTTCATAATTAATAGAATTAAATTTTTGTGATACGGAAGAATTAAAAAAAAAGACGCCAGTGATTTATATCTATGAAAAATGAAGTTGTATGTTAGGTACAAGCACATTTTTTCATCGAATTAATTTAAAAACCCGGTGCATGTTGTACTGCCTGCCATACATGTAGAAAACGACTTTTTGCGAAAAAAACTCGTTGAATATTTTAGTTTTCTCTGTAAGATGTTTTTTATAAATCTTAACTACTATTATAGAGTGAAGAAAGTTATATGACAAGATTTTACGAAAAAATTAAGTTCATACCTATCGTAAAAGCTGCGCTAGATATAAAAAAAAAAACTGTTATTTTTAATGGAATGAAATGAAAAATTATGTAGGAGGAACTATAATTTAAATAACGAAATGCTGAAAAAAACGTGAATTTTTTATTGTCCCTTTTTTGAGGATTTGAGGACTTTCATTCTGAAAAAATGAGAACTGTTTATTGAACAAATGAGAAAACGTTTTAATATTTTTGACTTGAATTTTTTGTAATAACATCACTCTAAATACACGTGAATAGATAAGTGAATGGAGCATCAAAAATATTCGATATTTTTTTAATGAAAAATTAAGTTCTTCAATGATTTCAAAGTTGATTCTGCATTGTTACTGTTAAAAGATTTGAGAACTTACATTGAGAAAATTCAAAGTATTTGAAACGTCTAAGAGTATCTTTCAGACGTTAAATATTTTTGGAGTTTTCAGCATTTTAGCACGTATGGTAGCCCGGAAAAATAACGACCTTTATAAATAAAAAATTCGAAGAATGAAACTCACATTTTTTTACTTGAATATTTCTTGTCAAACCACTGTGAAAGTACGTTGACATATCAACGTAATCATATATAAGATTTTTCGAAAATTTCTTATTCTTTTTTTAAGTATTCAAAGACTTTGATTCTGAGAATATTTTATATAGTTAGTGTACATCATAAATACATGTAATGATAAATAATTAATATAGTACATAATCGAAAAATTAATAAAATATAAAACGTAAAAAATGACTAAAATTATGGAAACCATAATACATTCCCTAATAATAAATACTAGTTCTGATATTATCACTGTTTAATTTTTTAAAGTGGCGATTTATAATGATATTTTCGCCCGTGAAGTTGAGCATATGAAAAACAAGGTGGATCAATTAAAAATCAGAAAAAATATATTTTTTTCCCTTGGGTAGCTCTATGTTGACATTTTCTCATATCACGAGATTCAAAATTTTAAATTTCAAAAGTCTGTTTTAATGCTTTCCCAGTAAACCTGTGAGCTCGCAGCGTTTTCATTATTTCCGCCCCTTTTCGAACACGCCGCGAACTCGCCAGCGAGCTCGCAGACTACTCGCCACGAACTCACAGAGTACTTTCAGTCGTTGATTATTATTAATATATATTTCAGGAAAATAGAAAGATAATTCATTATCAACAGTAAAAAGTAATCACAATGAAGCTGTAGAAACGATTATTTAATAAAAAAAAAAATTTCTCCCGGGTGGGAATCGATCCCGTGTTCTGTGGAGTTGAACGCCAAAAAGTATCATATTCAGGGTTGCCAGTAAAAATGGCGGCATGCAGACATTTGGTGGAGAATAAGTGGCCAAAGGTAGCCAACTTTATCCGCAAAAGTAGCCAGAAAAACAGCCATATACTTTCAAACATTCTTTTGGCTTTGTAACCATATATTTGATTAAAATCGCTGTTCTTTGTAAAGGAAGTGAATCTCAGTATAAGGAATAGTAACACAAATATTTTTTAATGCACATATGTGTGGAAAATACAATTTATTCGTTAAAAAAAATATAAATCACAATGAATTACAGTTTTAATATCTATATGAAGGCATACATAGAACTATAATCACATGTTTGGAAGGAACAGATAATCGCGTGTAACTTAAAATTATGAACACAGAAAAAAATGAGCGTTTGAAATCCGCAAACGATAGGAATATGATATAAAGTTACTTAAATAGAGACTGAAGGAATTGCACATAAAAAAGGAGCGTCTTGCAATATGTCAAGCAATTCCAGCTCGTCTGGAATAAAATCGTCTGAAACGACTGAAACTTCTTCAGTAGGTTTTACCAACTGAGGGTACATTTGTTTATAATTAAATTTGGCGAGCATTAATTTAGAAGGTTCAAAATTCTGACAACAAATACCAGTCTCAAAAAATTTTAGGCAAATGCGCAAAAGAGCTTTAAGCATTTCCTAATTCATTCTATTACGTAGCTTATTTTTTACGCAGTTCATTATGGAAAAAGCTCGCTCAACGGTAGCATTGCTTGTGGGTAAAGTCAGGATTTTAAGAGCGAATTCAGCGAGCTCTTCAAAAATCCGAACTCCACCCGCATTTTCATATCTATAAACAACAGGCCAAAATTCGTAACTGTTTTCCAGAACGGATTCATTCTCTCTGCAAAATTCTTTCCACTCAACAACCACAAGTTTTTGCCATTGTGTTTCCATTTTGCTCAAATTTTTTGGGTCAGCAAAGAAATTGAGAAAAGGCGAATCCTTAAATTTAATCTGATTTTGATTGAGGCAGACCTTTGGGCTTAGCAATTGAACTTTTTTAAACATTGATAAATGTTTTGGTAATCTTAGAGCCGTTTCTGAACGTAACGCTTTTGAATAAGCAAATGCTTTATTACCAAAAGCATCTTTTTCGGCAGTAGTTATTTTACAATTGCTTAAAAATCGAAAACAATCTATACCAAAATCTGTATCTTTTGGTGATACAAAAGCAAACTCATTTTCTAATTCGCGAATCACATCGTTGATGTTTTTGCTCCAAAAGAGAGGTTTTAAAACTTTTTTCGAAAGCAATAAAAGGAGGCTTTCTAAATTATCATAAGCTTTTCCAACGTCAATATTGTTTCTCTGAAAAAGTAAGTTGACTTCGTTTACTTCGCCCAATAATGGCTCCAAAAAAATGAAAAAAGCGTAATTTGAGTCGTCGTTCAACATGCTGAGTATAACTCGCGCGGTGTAATTTTTTTCTTTTTTATCAACATACATTTTGAAGTATTTAATTAAATATTGCCAATTTTCAATAATTATTTTGACCGCATTGTGATGACAAAGCCAACGAGTTTGGGAAAGCTGAACAAATTTGTGTGGTTTTTGATTCGGATTAGTCTCATTTTCCTTTTTAAATGTAGCTTCAAAATCAGCTCTTCTTTCAGGATGATTTGAAAAAAAATTAAAGATTTCGCGACACAGATAATTAACCAAAGAAGGTAATTGTTCAGCTGCCTTGGAATTCGCATTATTTAAAGAATGGCACACACAGCGAGCTAACTATAAATTGGAAGCAAACTTATCTTTTAAAAGAGTGCAAACTGAGTGATTCTTTCCGCACAAATTATTAGCTCCGTCGGTTACTAAGCCAATTAAATTATGTAAATTTAAACCAGTATCAGTAGCAAAATCTTCAATGTATTTACTTAAATTGACTGATTTTGTGCTTTTGATGTGAATTATCCCAAGAAAAGAAGTAGTCAACTTTTGCTGCTGTTTTGAAAAATACTTGATACATACACACATATATTGCATAGTAGCAACATCAGTTGACTCGCCGATAAGCACGGAAAAAGATTCATTGCCTAAATCAGACATTAATTCTTTAAGCAAACTGGGCGCGACGACATATTTTATCAAATTCCTACACTTTGTGCGGTGCATTTTAATTGTTCCCGTTTGCAGTTTGAGGGAATTCAGCAGATTTGACAGATGATCGATTGTACTGATGGAGGAGTGCGCAGCTATATGCATAGCTAGCTTGATGTCTCTTACCTTTTCTTCCTCTGTGGTCATCAAAAATGGTAATGTTCCTTGATTGTACGCTGGCGTAGCTTTTTTCATGTTTCTCTCATGTTTGTCGACTCGCGAATGATGTTGCAAATAAAACGCATGCGCTCGCAACGCAGTCTTGCATACTTTACAGTAAGCTCTTTGCTCACAATTTGATGGGGCTTCGCATAACCAACCTTAACAAAAAATATGTAATAAATGTATACGTGTCATTTTCAAACCTTCCAACATGAAAAAATTCAACGTTTTACTATTTTTAACATAGCAAAATAATCACACATTTTTTTAGAGTGAATGCCGAGGAATTCCTTACTTTTGCAAAACATATTTCATTAATTATGAATATATTCAATTTGCTAACTGTGATTGGACTGTAAATAAATAATCATAATTATATATGAACTTGTTTTCAAAAATCGAAAAAATATGAATTTTTTAAAAATAAATCTCAAAGAATTGTACTTTTTAATTCCATATTCTCAAAATCAGAAATCATTTTTTTAATGAGTGTGATTCAACTGCTTGAAAATTATAACATTTATTCAATTATTAGATTTAGTTTTAAAAGGTTTAAGAAACTATACATTTTCAGAAGAAAGGTGATTTGTTTAAACTGTTTGAATTAATTATTCTAAAAAATTGCACTGTTTAGAAATGATTATAATAATATATAATTATTATCATGTTTTAAAAAGTTAACAAAACTTCAAATTTCTCAGAAATCAATTTCAAAAAATTTTAAACCCTAAGATCACTTTAAAAATAATAAAAAATTATTTAGAATGGTAATTTTTTTGCTTAAAACTAATCATAACCATACATTAATTATATTAGTGGCAAAAGTCAAATTAATGTTGTAAATAATCGTTTTCAATTTTTTGAATATACTCTTTCAGAATGGATAACCTTTCAAAATGTACTTATTCAAAAAATAATAGTAATTAATAAAAAAAAGAATTTAAAAAATTGCCAAAAGTAAATTCCGTCATAACTTAATTATATTATCATATATATAATAATATCAGTACCATTTTTATTTTCGTCACTGATCAATAGTAAGGCCAATTGAAAAAAAAATAATAATAATATCATACCTTTTCCCCATTTTTTTGATTCCCACGTTTTTTTGTACTCTCTTACAACTTTTTTTACTTTTCTGGGCGATGACTTTTTTTGCAACGTTTGTTTACCCATTGTAACGGTTTTTTAAAAAGATTTTCTTACGATATGCACCTTCACTTTAATAATTTCGCCAGTTGTAAAATAACTGTGATCGATTATAACAGACACGGATATAAGAATGGTCGCATGAATTTGTTTTCCCGAATTCCTCACCCAAACGGTTCACAAAAAGAAATCGGCCCTCAAAATTCCTCGTCCCTCGTCATACAGCCATTTATGTCCAAAATGGGATCTACCGATCTACGTTTACGCCGTTATTGCTTTAGGATTTTCGTCCAGGCCTTTTTTCATTCTTCGGGTCCATTAATCGTTGTATTTAACTTCCTCGCACTTCTTTTGCATTAATTGGAATACTTAAATACTGTTAATCATGCTTAAACCATGTAATTTTGCCACTAAAAATAAAATAAGTGACTTTTTCTACGGAGCAATTGACAGCAATTTATATGTACTATGTAAGTGGACTAAAAACCGTAAAAACAAAAGACTGCGGGGAGCACAAAGCAAAGGCCGGTATGGTATGGTATGAGCACGTTGCCACAAGTCGATTTTCATGAATTATTCTGATTGGTCCGATCTGCTTTACATTTCTCTCTATCTTATTATAAACGAAGACAGAGCAACCTTTCTATGCGTTTCGTAGCTGACCACAAAATTAGCCAAAAATAGCCAAGGTATGACCCACAAAAAAGCCAAAAAAGTAGCCACAGCCAAATCAACAAAGTTAGTAGCCACAACCTTCGAAAATCAGCCACTTTGGCCGAATTCGGCCAATACTGGCACCCTGATCATATTAAGTATACTGAGACATGCACTTGATTTAACCATTCTACACAAAACTTGAAACATGAGAATAAAAAACCAGCAGCCATCTGGCGAGCGCTTGGGGAAAGCGCGCGAATTTTTAAAATTCGAATATAAAGTAATTCAAATTTTGCAAATTCACGCGCTCTCCCCAAGCGCTTGCCAGATGGCTGCTGGTTTTTTTTCTCATGTTTCAAGTTTTGTGTAGAATGCTTAAATCAAGTGCATGTCTCATTATAATTAATATGATACTTTTTCGGGTTCAACTCCACAGAACACGGGATCGATTCCCACCCAGGAGAAATTTTTTTTTATTAAATAATCGTTTCCACAGCTTCATTGTGATTACTTTTTACTGTTGATAATGAATTATCTTTTTATTTTCCTGAAATATATATTAATAATTATCAACGACTGGAAGTACTCTGCGAGCTCGTGGCGAGTTCGCGGCGTGTTCGGAAAGGGGCGGAAATAATGAAAACGCTGCGAGCTCACAGGTTCACTGGGTTGTGTTCTTTAGTCCGCGTACCAATCAGAAACCCTTTACAGATCGCGAGTGTCTCCAAAATTGGGGGTAATCTTGTGTTTCGAATTCCCGGGAAGCGTGTTAGAAAACGTGAGAAACGAATTTCTCCTGTTTTCACTTTTCGTTGATTTATCCCAGCCGAGTATAAATACTTTTAAAGTATACGCCGGTCAATATAACCAACGTAGTAAAGTATTAGTTTTACTTCCATATATAATGGATTCACAAAATTTCATTTGAAACAAAATCTTTTAATATGTAGTTTCCACTATCGATGATTTTGAATTCATAGTTAACAATCATGTATTTTTTGACACTTACAGACGTGAACCTTATAACTGTAAAATGAATTTTTTTTCAAAATTGAAATTGTGTATAGAGCTTAGATAAAGATTGAAGTGTGTGGGCGGAGGGTTACCAAAGTACAATAATCTTTGAATGCAATGTAATTATTGCAACTACAGACTTTCATCTTAGTTTAAAACAAAAAAAAATCAAAATCAGATTGGAAGTTTTGTGATGAATGCTGATGCGTGGATAAAAGTCCAACCACGCACAATGACGAGCCCCACGTTAAGTATAATGTAATTTTTTTAATTTACATACTTCATGATCCTAACATGAAGTATGTAAGTAATACATAACTATCTATTCAACAGAATTTTTCAAAAACTGAAATCGAATTTGGAGCAATTGAAAGAGAATTTGGCCCTCCCCGCGCAAAATTTTGGAAAAAAACTTTGACTTGCACATCTCCAGACTTGCAGCTTTCCGTAAAAAAAAAAGAAATACAAAAATCAGTTGAATAGCAAAAGAGAAGATATGTTTACAAAATTCGGCTTAGCGTAATAAAGATATAGATGAAATTATAAAAACACTTGATGCATAAAAAATGAAACATTATAAAAATTGTTACAGATGATAAAATCATAAAGGGTAGAAACCATTTTTCGGGATATTTCCAGCACTGAAATTCCGTCTCGTAATGCCTTTATTCCAACGCTCTCTTCGCTTACAAACGCTTACAAATCCCGGATAATTCACACCCGCGGTCACGGGCTCAAGCGCCTCGAACCGCATGAACGCGCGCACGCCTTTAAGATCATCATCCTGACCCCCAACGAGGATGCGCCCCTTTTTTTGCGAATACACTTTTTTTCCATACATGTAGTATATTCTGAGTTTTTTTTGCCTTTTCTTACTCTTCTGTTTTTCTGGTACGAGGGAAGTCGTGGACGAGGGAAAAACAAGAACCCAACAAAAACAGTAAGGTGAGGGAATATTAATTCTCCTAGAAATTTCCATATTTAGGAAATACATCTACGATACTTCATTGATTAATGAAGGTAAAACAACGAGAAAACGATAAATAGCACAACACGAGTTTTTTCACGTGCTCTCTTTGGCCTTGAAAACATGTTCTTCAAACATCTGTCAACCATTTCCATCTTTTTTACATTTAAAAACAAGAAACAATTAAAATTGTGAGAGAGGAGTGTCATTGAATGTAAGGGGAGGAAAAACGAAAAAATTATTATTCTACGAAACAACGATACAACTTTTATTTTCACAACGACGAGCAACTGGGAAATCTCAAAAGTCGATCCTACGTATTTTTTCATTGTCCGTGGCCACGCTTGGGCGCCAATTCGTTATGTTATGTTTGGTTACTTAAAATTATTTGTTTTTATCTTTAGGTTTACATTTCTGTTTTGTTTCGTTTCGTTTTTTTTTTTTTTTTAGTTTGTTAGTCACCAATTTCAAAGATATAATGACGTTATCTAATAAAAGGCAAAGGAGCTTCAATTGCCATCTTGGATCCATGCATAACAAATTCCGCATGCCAAGAAGGACCCTTCACCGGAATAATTTCGACGTCCCCGAAATTATGCTTATGTTTTATCCAATTCCTTCTTTGTTTAACTGAATCGCGTGATTTTTAAACAAAAAAGAAGAGAGGGGTAAAGTTTTTCTATGCTCGTTTTCGCAGTTGGAGGCTCGTGACAGTACTCGCCGTATCTGCGGGGGTTTTCTTAGAGTTTCTACAGCAGCCATGTCCTTATCGGGTGAGGTTCGTAGATGCGGCTCAAGCGGCGTTTCCTAGAACAAAATTTATAACAAAATTTGTTACGAATTCAGATAATTAAGGGGGGATACTAAGAACTTTTAGGAATTCGTCATATTGAAAATAAGAAAAACATCAGAAATTTCAAAATAATGAATTGTTCTAATCTGATAATCACAAATACTGCAGTATAATTTATCTTTGACGAAAGAAACATGGATTTAAATCTAATCAGCCTCAAATTTGATGACTTTTATAAGTAATTCGAACATTTGTCTAAAAGCATTGTAAAAAACATGAAAATTCACAAAAATTATTTAAATCGCCAAAATTATGTATAATTTCAACAATCATGAGAGATTCAACAAACTTTTTTTAATGATTTTCTTCGAAAACTACTTATAATTCCATAGATAACTTGAAAAATTTAGGATATTAATATATTTTTGACCACTCGTTCATATTAATATGAATTTCGACAGTTTTTTAAAATGTCGAATTGTCCTACAGACACTTTTCAAGAGGACAAAATATTTTCAAATCCGTAGGGTTCTGAACTTGTTTTATTTCAAATGTTGGGATGATGAAATACAATAAAAAAGTGTTGAGTGCCTTTCAATTATAAAGACAAGTGAGTGAAAATTCTGAAAATTTTTAGTAATTCGTTAGATTAAAAAAAAAATAAGGAATCAAACAATAAATTTCCCTAATCTTATGATCACAAATAATACAGAATTATTCTATAACTTTAAAAAAGGAAAGATATGGATTGTAAATCTAACTAAATCTAAATTCGACAACTTGCACAAAACATAAGGTTCCTAAAATGATGTCAAGTTTCAAAAATATGAGTTTCTAACAACTTTTTCAATGATTTTCTTCAGGAATTGTTTTTACATTTATTATAATTTATACAGACCTTAAAAATTTTAGATGTCAAGAAGTTTTAAACAATTTGTAGTAATTTGTATGAATTTCGGAAGATTTTCTAAAATATCAAGTCTTTCTATTAAAACTTTCCGAAAATGTAAAGAGTCCAAGAATAATTTTGATTTATGAAACTATTTTCAAATGTTGGAACTGCAAAATGTATTTTAAATATTTCAAACAATCTAAATTGACGTAAAACAATCCTTCAAAATTCGAAAATTTTTTTAGAATTTTCTTACACTAGAGAAAACATGTCAGAAGTAAGAAAAAATGAATTTTCTGAGGTAAAACATTTTTTTAAAGAATCTTATCTGTTTATCACAAATTATGAATACTGATTTTTGATTTTTACAAAAAGCCAAACAACATAAATTAAAAATCTAACAAAATTCATAATCGAAGAATTTTATAAATCGCCCAAAAACATATTTCAAGGCATTGGAAAAATCATGAAAATAAATGAAACTTATGTAAAGTTTCTGAAATGTTTAAAATTTTTGGCAACGAGTTTTTTTCAACAACACTTATATATATTCTTACAAATTTGTATTGTTCTGGAAAAACTTGAAACCCAGTAGCGTAGCTAGGGGGTTTCAAATTTTGGGGGCGGTATATTGCCGCACCTTAAGTGAAAAATTTTTTTGGAAATTTCTAAAAAGTATCAGAAATGACGTTTCTAAATAAAGGTCACCAAAAAAGTCTGTACAGGAATGATGTATCTAAATTTTCCTGATGACCAAAACGTGATAAATTTTTGTAACTAGGGGCGGCATTTTCTTATTTTTTCCCAGGGCGACAAAATGTCTAGCTACGCTACTGTTGAAACCAGAAGGTATTTCCAATATCTCATAGTGATTCATATCAATTCAAAGAGATTTTCAAAAATGTCCATGAAAATTCACCAAACAGATATCAAGTTTTCCCAAATATTGTGGAAAAATTTACAAAAATGCCTTCGTCAACGGAAGAAAAATGAACTATGACTGTTCTAACCTTTTCATTCGACGACGTTCGTCGACCTTGAATTTTGCAAAGGCCTTCTCCAATTCCTCCTCGTCATTGACATCGTCGCGGGGGGTTGCGGTGCAAAAGAAACGGCGGAACTCGTTTGGGGTGTTGAACTCGAGGCTTGAGGGCTTTTTGCCTTGCATGTCAGAGTCGAAAAGTTTCCCCGGCGACCCGATTGGATCGGTTTGCACGGCTTTGTCGTTCTGGCACACCCGGAATTTCGGGACGAGTCTATCAGTAGAGAGCGCACAGAGAGCCTCATCGCTGTTTTCTCCGGGCTTCGTATAAGGAATCAAGTTGCTCTTATCTTCGTACTCCATGTAAGGAGTATCTCCACCGGGCAAAAAAAAGAGTCTCCTCGACGAGGACCGGCGGTACCTGACAGGCTCGAGGCTGTTGTTCACGGGAAAAGTGGTACCGTCCGCCCATTGGGGGTCCTCTTTTATCGGCCGGAAGTGAGTACGTTCCGATGTCAACAGGTCTTCCTCCGGTTCTGGCACGCAATTTGCCTGTGAACGAGAAAACAGGGGTCTTAACAGAGAAAATTAGAGACTGACTGTGACGTTAATTTTCGTTCATATCTATTTTTCCCTCTACAAGTAAATGATATTACTTGTACACCGAAAGAAACGTTTGGTTCCAGCAACCAAATCATTCAGTAAAATATATAGACCAACCAAATTTTTCGTCATAAAAATACCACATTGGTTGTTATAACGATAAATTTGGCTGTCATGCCTACAAATTTAATTAGTCTATATTTCACTAAATGAATGATTGCTGAAACCAAACATTTCTTTCCGTGTATGTCTTTTAAATGTTAGAATATGAAAATTCTAAATAATCAATTTATATTACCAGACCTCAGATTTCAAATTAAAATATCAAGATAATCACATTTTTTTTAACGAAATTTGAAAATTTTTCAGTTTATAAAATTTTAGAAAAATGACCCATTGTGACATTAAACTGTGGAACCATTTGAATACAAATTTTTCGATTTCCTCATCGCATCTTTTGAGATGATACATTTTTTCAAAATTATAAAAATTCGAAGTTTCAAATTCCTATGAAGAAAAGACACACAAAAAAAAAGGAAAATTTACAAAAAGAATTACCCAACATTTCCATAACTTCCAGGAGAAAGTTAAGTAGCAGGTTTCAGTTTGTCAATTTTCGATTATTTGGATTATTTTCACATGGAGTAGTTGTCAATTTTATACGAATTTCAGTGGGCATTCAAGCTACTGAAACCCACATCTGCCAACGTCGAAAATTCTTCATTAGAATACAATAAAATATGTATTAAACCCTTGAAATACAACTTGTGAATTCAGTAGAAGAATTTTTTGACTATGATTGATTTATGCAAATCAACTTTCACAGTAAAATTCTCGACAAACACTAATTTTTTGAAATCTTTTACCTTTATTTGTTGCGATTCAATGCCGACATTGGTGAGCGGGCGCTCACTCAAGCTCGAAAGATTTTTGTCAAACTCTCGCCAACGATATGGATCCTCAGTGGCTGTAAGTTGACAAAAATTCATTTTATTACAAAATGTATATAAATATATGACTAACTATTTTTCCCTTCCTTCTATAATATACAAAAACAAATATTTCCCAATATTTTGTATACTGAAACAATAAAAATTGGAAGCTTACAATATTTAAGAATTATATTTTCTTCGCTCCTCAAGAATTAAATAAATTATTTGTTTTAACATAGAAATATCACAAACATTTTTACTAATCACATCTTTAAGCGATTAAAAAAACGATTACAACAGAAGAAAAAATTACACAAAATGTACTATCATTCCGTTATCACAAAATTCTATTTCTAATAAACCATTTTTCAACAATTATTAATAATTTTTTATTATTTCATTTATTCATTTACTATAGATGATATCAATAATAATAATAATAATAATAATAATAATAATAATAATAATAATAATAATAATAATAATAATAATAATAATAATAATAATAATAATAGTAATAATAATAGTAATAATGGGTAAAAAAAGCAAAATTCAGAACAAAATTAAAATGAAATAAAATTAGAAATATAAAATAATATACTTTATTACAGATTATGTATACATTTTTTCCGACAATGATTCAGTCATTATTCGATAGTTTTTTTTTACTATCATTGTGATCAATGGCAATAATAAGAATTTTTAAATTCGAAAATTGAAAGAAAATGATATATCAATATTTTGAACTGAAATTTCATCTATAATATATCTGTGGCTTTCAGCAATAACCGAGTAAGTCGCACATGCCATAACGTTCAAAATTTTATCAGAATATCATGTAAACTGAGCCTTATGGCACAAGTGACTTTCTCGATAATGGCGGGAAGCCACAGACATGTTTCTCGACAATTACTATATAATAATTATTCTTTCATTTATTCATTTAATTATCATCATATTAGTTGGAAATAATTATTTTTAAAAATATTGGAATTTAAAGTATGAAATTATACTTAAATTTATAAAATTATATTTATTATATTAAAATAAATTATATAATATATTATATATTGCATCCCTATAGTATTTATCATGTATTACATCTTTTAAATTTATATTGAATATTTTATGTTAAATTACATGTATAATTGACATTGTATATTTTCTGACAATTGATATTCTATTAATATTTTATTTTATTATTTATCTAATATAATTGGGATGAATAATGATTGTTAACAAAAATAAGAAAATCGTAATAGGATTATATTTGATTTATTTAGAAATTATCCTTGATGGTGGGGACTCGTGATTCCCTACAGTCAACTTGAGAGAAAGTTTACATTTTTACGAGGTCAACTGAAGTGGAAGTTGACTGTCTATGTTATTGTTTTTCAATCACTATTATTTATTTATTATAATTTCATTTATTTACTCAGTTACTGTCTTCTTGATAATGAATTACAATTATACAAATGAGAAAATCAACAATGAAAATAATAAAATTGATATAAAAAAATTATTACATTTCATATTATATACTACATATTTTATTATACATTGTATATTATATACGTATATTAAATATAAAATATTATGCTACCCTTATATATAAATTAAATTCTTTATTTTTCGACAGTAAAATTATTATGCCAATACCATAATTTTATTTATGCATTAAAAAACTATCCTTTCAATCATTATGATTGATAATGATTGATAGTAAAACAATGTATATATCATACATTATGTAATATTATATAATTTATACAAATCAAAAGTTGAAAATCATGAAATATAGTTACCAGTCATGAATAATATATTAATTATTGTTATATCATATATGATAAATAATAATTGTATTCTAATTTTTTTTTTAATCATGATCATGATTATTATTACTTCATCGTGAGATTTCCAAATGCAACTTACGTGCAGTAGAATTTTTGCTTCTGACATCCATCCTCTTCTTCTTCCTTTTGACTTCACTGCTGTAACATATGGCGTACAAAGGGTCGCTTGCCTTTAACTCATCGCTGACGTGATCTCTGAAGAAGGGCGCACGGTTGAGAACGGACGGGGGCACGGGCGTCGAGTCGATCGCTTCCATCGGCAAGAGGGCCGTCGAAGGCTTGAAGACATTGGTGGGTTTAGGCGGTGCAGCCCAAACCGGATCCGTCACGTTCCCAGGGTTGTCCCAAAGAGCTTTCAAACCCAAATCGAATTTCGATTCGAAGCGAGCCAACTGCAACTGGTACACATCCGAATTAGGTGTGTTCCAAGAATCCCAAAGAGCTTCCAATTTCGGGTCGAATTTCGATTCAAACTTAACCAACTGCAACTGGAACTCCTGTTCCCTCTGACGCTCAAGTTCCATTGATTTCGCGAAACCAAAGTCTTCTTTCATTTCCACACACTGTGGCTCCATATTCTGAAAATGAAACAGTAATTTAATTCCAATATTGGGATGGCGCCTGTATGGAACCAAAATTCAATATACATATAAAGTAATATAGTATCCCCATTAAGAAAACTTCAAAAACAGGTCGAGCAATACATGACGAGAATGTGGAAAGAGCCTTACTTTGAAATAAATGAATGTTACATGTTACAAGTTAAAAATGAGAGACAAAATGTTAAAAAATTTTTTAATATTTTTATTATTAGTATTTTTTCAACAACTGTATTTGCATTTGAAAAATGATGACTTACAATTGAAACTTTGGTCTTCTTGTTGCTGCTTTTGTTGTTACTAATGTTGCTTTTGTTTTTGTCGACCACGCTCTTGTTACGATTGTTGCAGCTGATGTTGTTGTTATTGTTGTTTTTGTTGCTGAGGTTATTGTTGTTTTTGTTTCTGATGTTGTTGTTGTTGTTGTTGTTGTTGTTGGAGTTGTTGGCGGTGGCAGGCAGATTTCGGCCTTCCTTGTGGACTGATTTTTTGGGTGTGGAAGGCTGCTGCAGGGCTGGGAAGGCGGCATAGTAACGGAGTGCTCGGTCGCGCGGCGTCAAAAATTCGAAGGGACTTTCCGGTTCGCGAATTTGCGGAGCATCATCGATTTCCTTCGAGTCCTCTCTCTCCAGATCTCTCAACTTCTCGCATAATTCGTCCACGAGTGGCTCCACTTCACATTTCTACATTTTTGAACAAATGACATGACTAAGTTAGATAAAAAAAAATGGGTTGGTAGCACTGGTCCTATGCCTTTCTTATGGAATCAGTACTACCAACTGGACACACGGTACAGCACTTGAATTCAACAAGATTTTAACATGCATTCCCATCGAGAGATCATTTACAGGTTGACTGATTTCCAGGGTTTGGAAGTAACGCGTTACTCTTAAACGTTACATTTTTATTTGTAACGATAACGTAAGGCGTTGTATTAATTAACAAGTAACGATAACGGGCACAAGTCACTTTTTTTCGGTAACGAATAACGAAAATCCCGTTATTTTACGTTACTTTTATCTGTACCATTAAGTTTTTAGCACAATTTAGAAAATTTAAAAAAAGTTCTGAAACTGAGATCTTAGTAATTTTTGACTTCCTTATTTTGGGATATAAAATTCTTCATTATTAATTTTTAATGAAACTATGTGGGATAATCGTAATGTGTAAAAATCTTGACGAAAAATAGGCTTTTTTATTTTTTATTAAAAACTTTCACGACTCGAAGCGTTGAATTTTATAAATTCGTATGAAAAGATATAAAAATACTTAAAATCTATAGATCGCAAAATCTATAGCAGGATTTGTAAGATTTAGAGATCCTGCTAGAAAATTCTATGGAATAATAATGGATACAAAAAAAAAAAAAAAAAAATAAGATAAAATACGAAAAATACTAGATTTTATTAGGTTTCGAGTGACTTGATTTTTTAAAAAATTAATGCCATTCAAGGAATAAAAAAACTTCAATTTCTTGGGCTTCAAATTCTAAAAAATTTATGTCAATAGAAGTCTATAAGAAGATAAGAAAATTTTTATATTGTATAACTTTGTGAAAAATACAAAAATATTGAGGGCCCTTTAAATATATAAAGAAACTGTTTTCTGCAAAATCGATCAAAATATACTCCAGAAATTTCGAACCTCCAATTCTATTCCATTTTGGAAATTTAAAGAGATATCTTTAAAAAAAACTAAAAACTCTACAACATTCTTTAAATATTTAAAAATGAAGAAAGAAAATACGTTCGGAAAAATACGTGCAAGTATATGAAAAATTGGAGATCTTTCGAATTCCAGAAATTCATACAGCAGTATATAAAAATAATAAACGATCCTTTAAATCATAGAAAAACTAAATAAATACAAAAAGTACTCGAATAAGTAAAAATCAATCGAGATACTGTTTTGTGTAAAATCCTGTAAGACACGAAATGTTTCATTATATTCAAATTCTAGAGTTCGAAATTCTTGAAATGTATGTAACAATTATTATCATAAAAATACTAAAATTATGTTAAAATACTGGGAAATTCTGCAGTATTTCTATATTCTATCATACTGAAAAATACTGAAAAATTCTTCAAATCGTAGAAAAATTAAAAAAGTTAAAAAAAAAATGAAATAAAAGTCGTAAAAATTTTTTGCTGAAAAATCCTCTCAAACACCAATAATTTAAAAAACTTTTAATTCTAGAGCATGAAATTCGGGAAATCTTTATATCAATGTACAGAAAAATAGTAGAAATTTATTCTAGAAAATCCTGCAACATTTTATACATACTAAAATTACAAAAAGATTTAAAAATTCTGAATATCTGGGTAGGTATTGAGATTCTTTCAAAAACCTATGAAATTTGCGAATGTTTCCTTGTGCCTAACATTAAATCAAATTTCAGATTCGGAAATTTCGTAAACTTGAAAAAAAATAAAAATTTGAACAAGCGGATCGATTTTTTTTTTCAGGGTGAAAAAGTTCAGATTAACATTTTTATTATATTTTAAGTAAACGATTTCTACGGAAAAAAATCACAAGTACGTTGAAATTGTATTTTTTAGCCTTAGTTTTTTGATTTTTGTTATTTACATTCAACTTCTTCCAAAAAGTAACGTGAAAATAACGGAACGTTACTTTTTTAAAGTGGTAACGGTAACGAGTTACTATTTCTTTTCAAGTAACGATAACGTAACGAATTAATTTTTTTTACCTTTGTAACGGAAACGTAACGCGTTACATTTTTTCAAGTAACTTTCCAAACCCTGCTGATTTCCATGTCTGTCATATGTTTAAATTTACACTTAGATTTCATAGACAGTACATAGTTTTCAAAAGACAATCCCTCAAATGTAATAGAGAAATTTCTGACAGTGTAGAGTTCTTGGCAAATCATTTCCAACGAGTGAAAACAATGAAAACGCACGTTATCAGCAGCACTAGCGAGGCATTGGATGGCGGCGCGCCTTTGCTTCCGGTCTTCCTGCTTGACCTTGAAGTTGGCGTTGTTACGATGCGCTCCGGGCTTGGCAGTGGTGAGGATGTTGGGGGGTGTGAAGGCCGAGTCAGGGCGACGCAAAAGGCTGAGGACGTAACGCGAGTACGTGACTGGGTCGATGCCCAGCGCGTCCAGACGTCCCTCGAGCCAGTGGCGAAGCTCCTCCTCGGCCTTGGCTACGCCGAACACCCCCCCGCTGACGACGACGGGGCCGCTGCTTACCGGGGATGTATTTATTCCGATCAGCTGCAACGTTGGGTTCCTCATTCCTGCTCCTCGACGCCTTCTGGCCCCGACTCGCGCGCTGCTGCTTCTACTACTGCCCCCGCCGTACCCACCGCCTTCGGGGTGAACATCCTCTCTTCAGTTTTCGCTTCGGCGTTTCCTGCAACGTTCCAACATTTCAATATCATGAAAAACCTTTTCTGCAAACACCACAAAACGCGAAATGGAAAATAAAAATGAAATTAAATACGTAAGGCTCATTTTCCGATGTCACTGATCAGAGGTTAGAAAAATCAACTGAAAATTTTTTGATTTTATATAGCAACAATCATTAATATTATTGTTGAAAAACTCACGTCTTAGTCAGAAGAAGTGAATTGTAGATTAAACCGCCCTGTCTCGTCTTACATCGACAAATTTCCTAAGACCGTTTATTTGCCGATCAAGTCAAAGACAATGACTGTATCGGAAATCGCCTTAGCCAGAATCAGAGAAGAATACAGAGGGAAGAAACTTTTCTTGAGGATGCCAGGCTTTATTACAGAATGGGAAAAAATATGTCCTTCCCATTTTGAATCTGAAACAAATGAATAAAACATAGATCAGTAACATTTCTAACAATTTCAAACATGAATCAAAATATTAGTACCTGCAAACAAATTTTATGTGAAATGAAAACAAGGAAAAAAAAAACAAAATAAAAATAACATAAATAATAAAAATAAATCAACTGCTTATGATTATTTATACATTTTTAATTATTGATATTGATTTTTAACTGCTGATCGAGATGTTACCTTCTGAATCATTTTCGAAAAATTACAAAACAAGCAATATTCCAAGGAAACAATGAAAATTCATGTTTATAAATTTTTTTATAATTTTTTCTTGTTGGCCATAGAGAAAAATTTTGTTCTCAATTGTATGTATTTGCTTTTTTTCTAACTTTCTAATTTTATGATGAACTTTGACTGTTATTTCAAATACAACCTTATATGAATAAGAATTCAATTATTCACGAGTCGTTTGTTTTTCGAATTATTAACCTGAGTACATTTCGTTCAACTCTTTTACTTACATTTTTTTATTTTAATTTTCAAAATTTGCGAATTTTAATATTTATACCATAGATAAGTTTCTCAGAACCACAAAATAAATCACATTTCATTTTCTCATACGAATTTGAATTTTCTCAGTTTCGTAATGAAAACGCCCATTAATGATATTTTGAAATTTTAAAGCCATGCTTGAATAATATAAAATGCTATTATTTTTTGAACAAAATATCAAAACCCACAAATTATTAATGTCTTTGAATTTACTTATCAAATAGTCACATTTAAAGGATGGAAATTTTTTTTTTTTAGACAAAAAAACATTCTTCATCTTCCAATTTCAATGTATTTCATACTCTTATTGTTTCCAATTTTAATAGTAATTATTTTCAATATTCTAACTCTCTACTATTACTAATAAGAATTTTCCATCTCTCGGTCTCAAATTTTTCAAATTTTAAATGGGGTCTTAAAATGTTGAATTCTAGTGTTGTCATGTTTAATTTCGATATTTTATAAATTGTTTTAATTTTTAAAAAGTATTGTGTCATCTTTGAACTGATTAATTTTTCATTCTCTAACTTGGAAAGTTATCAATTTTTTTCGAGTTGTAGAATTTCAATCAAATAACACAATTTTGTGTATTTTTTAAAATTTCAAACTTCGAGCAGTTAATTTTATCAAAAAGCAATATTACTCAGTTGAACGTCAATGCGGTTCAAATTTTTGCACAAAAACTATTAGAAACTTGCAAATTTACCAAGGAGTTACATTAGGCGAAAAATTATCGAAGATCTATAAACGATAAAACATTTTTTGTTTCTTAACAATAATAAAAAATAATATACAATAAACATTTTCGAAATATATTCCACGATCTGTAAGACTTATCAACATTTTTTCAAGTTCTACAAAATATCTCGAATTTTTATAAATACTAATAATCATCAAAATCTTCATATTTTTTTAATTTTTATGAATTTTCTAAATTTTCAATACTTTCATTGAAATCCTCAAAATCATCGACTATCTCCTTACAATACTTTTTTTCAGTTTTAAAAATTTGAAGAATATTACATCGTTTCTCTAACTTTACGGAATCTCAAATGTATTCCACAAAGCTACAAAGTGTATCAACATTTTCTGAAATTATACAAATTTTTACATTTTTTCGTATAGTTATTGACAATCCTTAAAATTAACGTTTTTTGAATTAAAAAATTTTTTCGAAATTCAAAACGAACTGTATAAAACTTCAGAATTTTATACTAATTTGTCGGATTTAGTTACTATTTTCAATGATTTCAAACTTTTGAAGCTTTTCAAATCCTCGTTGTAAAATAAACAAAACATTATAAGGCATTTTCGAAAAAATATATGATAATGTACACTAAAAAAAATTTTCTCCCACCGTTCCTGAACACATAATGTTCTAATAAAAACTTTTCAATGATCATAAAAAATTGTATAACTCAATATGAATTTTCTTGGGTCTTTAAATGCTTTTCTATTAATGCAAATTTTCATCAAAAAAAAAAAAAAAAAAAAAAAAAATTTTATACACACCTATTTCGTCTAAATACCTACATATAATAATGAACACGATTTGAAAAATGCGTTGTTATTTTTCAAAATTTCCAAAGTTTCTAGCATGGTATTAACTAGTCAGATTTTCTAAATTTTTTGAAGATTTTTCTAGCTTACAAAGATTCCTTTTAATTTGGAAGTACTTTCAAAGTATCCTAAAATTTCATTCAAAATTCAGAAAAACATTACTGTACACACAATTTAGAAAAAACGTGATCCTCGTGAAATTAATTCATATTTTCTGATGTTTCACGAATTTTGGTGAATTATTGACTTTTAAAAAAATGTTCAATTCCATAAAATTTCAAAGTTTAGAAAAACTACGTATCAATAAAAACTTTTCAATGGTCATAAAATTGTATAACTCAAAAGGAATTTTCTTAGTTTTTTAATGCTTTTCCAGTACTGCAAATTTTCATGAAAAAATTAAAAAAAATATTTTTACGTGTACCTATTTCGTCGAAATGCATGTAATAATGAATAGAATTTTTAAAATGATGAATGTTTTCTGAAATTCTACAAAAATTCTGATTATTGTAGGATATTTTACAGTTTTTGGAATTTCGAATGTGTTGTATTTCATGATTTTTAAAGTTCCTAACATCAAACCAACTACCTAACACTTTTGAAATGTTATAAAGTTAGGCAAACTCGAAAAACTTGTTGGTGATTTTTAAATATTTTTCTACATATCAAATTTTAGATAAAAAAATAATAAATACTATAATGCATACTTTGAACAAATCCAATAAGAAACCCAATTAATTAAACTATGAACATTTACTGAAATTTTACACAAATTTTGATTTTTTGAGATTTCTTGGCTTTTTCTGTAATTTCCAATGTGTTTTTATTTTTCACAATCTGTAAAATTTCGAACATGGTACTTACTATTTAAATTTCCCTATTTTTTTAGAAATTTGTCTAGCTTACAATGAATAAATTTAAAAAGTTCAAATACTTTTGAAGTATTTCAAATTTTTGGTCAAAATTCGAAAAAACATTATCGCATACATATTGAGAAAAAACGTGATTCTCAAACAATTAATTCACATTTACTGATACTTCGTGAATTTTCGAAAATTATTGACGTTTAAAAAAGTTTTTTGATTTCTTTAGATTTGAAAGTTATAAAAAACTACTGAAAAAGAACCAATGATCATAAAAAATAGTTTGACTTGACAGGAATTTCCGTAATTTTTTAATGTTTCTCAAGTTTCTCAGTTTTTTATTTAAAAATGTACAAACGCTATCATGCATTTATGGACAAAATACAATTACAAACCCCTACGCTTAGAAAAAAAAAAAATAATTGAGTCATTTACTACCCGTCCCAAAAAAGTCGCGTTCTGTCGCGAATCAAAATACGAAAAAAACTGGACGTTTGAACAAAAATTTCTGATACATAACGTGCATAATTTTTGCACCATGTTTATATTATTTTCATTCCTGATTCACCTTTTTACTACTCAGAACCTCATATGACAGAATTCGCTACGATTAAAGCTAAATTAACCGATTTTCAAGGATTGTTTCAAACGATGCATTTTTAAATTTTAATTCGCAGTTAACTGCTTTCGTGTGTGTATGTGTGTGTTGGTATCTATAGCTATAGTTAGTTCAATGGTCACCGTATTCGCGCACGCATAGAGAGACTCAAGGGAGAGAGTGGCTATTGAAATCGCTCCTGATTGGAGATGTCGGAATGGCGGCCATCTTCGACACAAACTCAGCACAAACACAGACACTCAGCGTACTCTGCCGTCTGTGTGAGGGCTGACTGTTTACTTTTTCATACGTGTTTTAAAAGTATATCTCAAATTCATCAAAATTCATTTGATCATCAAGTAAAGTGCAATTGCAGTTATTATTAATAAACTCAAATATATATCCTCACACAGACGGCCGAGAACGCTGAGTAGTACTGTCTGTGTGCTGAGTTTGTGTCCAAGATGGCCGCCATTCCGACATCTCCAATCAGGAGCGATTTCAATAGCCACTCTCTCCCTTGAGTCTCTCTACGCACGCATTCCTCCTCCATCGGTGCCTTTGTTTTACATTTATTTACCGCGAAATTCGGTTGCTCAAACCGAAATTCCCAAGTTTCTACGCGTCCTCGTCAAAAAAGATGAAAATATTGCAATATCGTCCGCTACATACGCGAAAATACGCGAAATTCCGCGTCCCACCAAAAAAGGGGGGAGGGGAAATTTTTTTTAACTATTAAAGTTTCTAAGCTTGTGTGGTTTTTTAAAAATATAATTATATTTTTTCATATGGATTTTCAATAAACATAGCAAAATTTAAACCTTAAAGGATTTTTATTACTTGAAGAGATTTTCTATAGTACAGTATATAATTATATAAAAATTTCATAACAGAGAAAGTCAATTCTGCTATAAGGCTCATTTTACATGATATTCTGATAAAATTTTAAACGTTATGGCAGAAGTGACTTTTTCTGTTATGGGGGGAAGCCACAGAATTATATCCTATTAAATAAAATCTATCATTCTACAAAAAAAGTCAATAAGGAGTAGTTCTAAACTTTTCATTCATTTTTTTTTTTTTTTTTTTTATTATTTTTATATTAACTGAAATTTCGAGTTTCAAAATATGACACATAAATTTTAATGTCAGGATTTATTTTTCACATTCTTTGATTCTCACAAGTATTTCATGATTTATTTTTTATTTTCAATTCAATTATTATTATAAAAATTATGAAAAATATTTGTATTGTCTATATACATCATAAAAAATAAATTTGTTTGATGATAAATGATGTATAAAAAAATTATAATAGTATTTCACCATTCATTTTCATATATTTCAATTCTGATTTATTTCTACTTATCATTCCATTTTATAGAATAATTATTAATTATGTCATAACATATATATTATTTATTTGCTGATAATATAATTGTTAATATGATAAAATAGCATTTTATTATGAAAATTATATCTATACAGATTATACAACATATTATATTGTACCCTAGTAGTTTTTATCTTGACAAAAACCTTATAAGAAAATAAAATTTCTTATAAGATGCAACTTATGAAAACTTTATGAGAAACTGAAATTTCTTATAAGAATGTTTTTGATGAAATCTATGAAAAAAAAAATTACAAAATTATTCTGATCAATTTTTTATATGAAATTTCAGTTTCTGAAGATTTTTATAAGGCCACCTTATAAGAAATTGAATTCTTATAAGAAATATTTTCTTATAAGGTTTTTATGAGGATGAAAATTACTAGGGTACATTTATAAGATATATTATATCATGGAAATAATAAAATTTATTAGTTAACAATTCTGATATTTTAAAGTATCATAATACTATATTATATTGATATTTATAATGCAATAATAATTATTATATGATTTTATGTAAATGATTATTAATATAATAATTAACTAATACCTCCCTATGTAATAAAAAGAAGTTGATTGCCGCCCCCGCTGTGTCAGCAACTCCATCATTAATTTCCATTGACTCTATTAACCTCCATTATCTACTATTCACTTCCATTGACTGTCATTCTCTCCCATTAGCTACTACGTACCCTGCTATAGACTAATATTACCCCTTAATAATTCCTTTTTAATCCCATGAATTCCCATGAACTTCTATTAACTTTGATCAATTTAAATTTAAAACTGTCAACTTGACTGTTCAACATTTGACAAACAGTTTAAATTTTTCCTTGTGTTCCGCATATTTATAAAATATATTATATCATGGAAATGATAAAATGTATAAGTTGAAAATTCTGATATTTTATAGTATCATAATACTATATTATCTTAATATCTATAATACAATATTAATTATTATTATATGATTTTATATAAATAAATGTTAATTATAGTTATACACCATATGGTAATGTATTTTATTATGAATCATATTTCAAAAATAAAATAACAATATTCTAATTTTGGGATTTTTCTTGTACATATTTCAATTCCGCAATCATTCAAAATTTTATTTACAACAAAAAAGATTTTTGGGTTCAACCCCCAAAACCCTCTTTTACATTCGCCCCTGGTGTCACCAACATGCAATCACAAAATAAAATTACACACTGAGAAACATGATTGATATGTTATTGCTCGGTCGGTAAAACAAAATTTCGCATATTACAAGCAGCATTGTTATTGTACATGTATGTTGCATATTACACACTTAAAAAACCCACTAAAAACAATGACATGCTCCGTTTTTACAAAAAAAATTCGTTTTCAGCACTTTTTCCCAAACAATAAATGTATGTCAACAAATTCCCCCAAAGCGATAAAAAACGTCATTCATGGAATTCAAAACATAAACACAGACGACAGCATACAACAAACGTGAAAAACGAAACGTCAAATTATGTTTTCTCGTTCCCGAGATTCGAAAACGCCAAATTTATTGTCTTGCTGCGGAAATCGCGGAAAAACATGCCATTTTGGGCGGGAATTTCGCAACGCAATGCGAGTGTTGGCAAAGGGCCATCGCGAAAGTTTTGACATGAATCATTGCATGACGTTGCGAAATGACATTCACGAAAACGCGGGAACGCGAGCAGGACGCGTTTTTTCGAGGGTTTCGCGCTTCGCGTCGCTTCGTTTCCGCTCGTTCCTGATGAAATATAAACGTACCTGCATGGCCCGAGAGACGATTTTCACCCCGGTTATCGGTTGTTCCTACACACCCCACTTGGTGAAAAACATGGCGGCCACTGCCTGAAATTGTGCTGCTTGCTGCTGCTGAAATTTGTTTCCGCTTCACGCACGCGCGATTTTTTTCACCAGGGCCGTATCAGCTCGAGAGACAAAATTTTCGTAATATATAAAATGAGAATAATAATCTACTTTGTTTTAATTTTATTTATTTTCATTTTTTATTAAAATCTTGTACAGGTTTTAATTAAGTTGTACGACTAAATTAAATTTTGACTGGGTTAAATTCCATCAGGTTAAATTACGTTTTGTTATCAACTAGAAATTTACTACAGGGTTACCATTAATTAATATCAAATTCCATAATAGAAAATTTAGAAATTGTATAGTACAAAATATTTCTTCATGTGCCAAATTTTTTGTATTACATGTATGAAGTATTTTGTACAATACGGAATATTTCAGTCCGAAAATTCAAGACCGTCCCAAACAACTCTCGTCATTTTTTCTTTCTTTTATTTGCTAAGTTCACAAAAGATTTCGACTTTCCCTATTATTCATATTCCCAGCCGAACAATTATTACATTTTCACCATGAAAAAAAATTATTCTGAAGTCAGAATTCGAACCCGAAACCCCTCCATTACACGTTCAGAAATCTTTCAACAGCTACTTCTGTGATCATATTTGTATTTTTATACTGCGTTTTTGAACGCCATCACTATACACACGTAGGAAAAATGAAAGTTTCTATACTCTATACTATAATTGACTGAGCATTATTTTCCTATTTGTCTGACAAAATTTATATAAAAATTATTGCAGTATAAATTTTTCCCGAATTCAACTCTGGTTGTTTTAAGAAACTAGCATTTCATAAAATCATACCCAATTCATTGATCCTAGTTATATTTTTTATTAAATTCAAACCTGAATTTCAACATTACCTACACTACTAATCTATTTGAGATTTAAGGACTCAACCTTCTCCAAATGAAAAACCCTTACATTTTCTATAAACGAAATTTATTAATGTATGCATGGTTATCAGTAATAAAATTGTAATATTCAAAGACGAATTCGTTTGAAAAAAAAATCCAAGCACTGAAATGGCCACAGCAACGCAAAGAATCTTCAACCACCTTGTGAAAACATTATTTTTGTACACAAACTGTGATTTTTTTACAACATATTACATATACACATTATCCAACAAAACCAACTACCTCGAGTGGTACAAAAATTGTTACGTACAATTGTACATGACTATACATTATTTCCAATCGACTTGGTTACTTTCAATATCCGCGGATCCCAGTAACTATTGAAAGAGAAAAAAATATCGACAGTCAAATTTTTATTTGTGGCCAGCACATGTACATTTGACCCTGAATGACCATTGATGTTCTTAAATGCATTGTAGCTTCAAGATCAATCGACGCTTCGAGCATTCGATCATCAACTTGGGTTCAAGAGCAAATTCGAGATAAACATTTTTTGTTGTTTAATCACAGTTGTTTCGAGCCTTCCGCTTTTTTCGGGGAAGGTGGAATTCTAGGCGCAACGGGTGGAGTCGTGGTTTCGCTGGATTTCAGAACTTTAGGACTCACGGTGAATTCATCTTCGAGTTCTTCTTTTTCCAGTTTTTTGTCTGGTTTCGTTACAGGCGTGGCTGGTACTGTGGATTTCGAAGTTACCTTTATCGAGTCTTCCTTCAATTTACCTTCTTTCAGCTCTTTTTCCAAAGCTTTTTGTATTTGATCCTCCAATTCGAGGACTTCTTCTTTGTTAATTAAATCTAGGAGCTCGTCCACCTGTTTTTTGCTTAGTTTCACTTCTTCATTTCCAATGAGTTCGATGACCTGAAAAGTAATTTATGATATATCAGAAATTTCATCATGCAATACCTTGTTCTCTTTTTCCAAATTTCGAGGCTTCTCACTTTCAAAACTTCTTCAACTTTGAGGGAACCATCTTTGTCATCGTCAATTTTTCCCAAAATTTCAGCGATTCTAGCCAACCTGTTACCGTCGGTAACATTCTGGATTTTTCTGATGGCTTCCGTAAGTTCGTCAATGCGAACAAGTTCGGCTGCAGCTTTTGAATCCGGCTTTTCTTCAGGCGACAAAGCCTCCAAATCTTGCTTCACTTTTTTCTCGGACTCTTCAAGCTCAGCCAAAACCTCGTCCAATTTTCCGATCATTTTGTTGACCTTGGAATACAGACGCTTGGCACCCTTGGAAACTTTGATGCCTTCAATCTCGACCTCGCCCTTTGACTCCGCCTTCATTTGCAGAAGTTCCTGAATGTCTTCTTGGTACTCTGCCATTTCTTCCTTCAATTCCTTGATTTCCTCTTTTTCTACAGACATTTTCTTCTTTTCCTGAAACCGACATAAGTTTTGTATTTAATAAAATTCAATACTCTTCAATAGATTCTCTTTTTCTCTTACCTTTCCAATATTATCCAAAGCCTGCTCCAAAACTTTCACATCCTTGGAAGTGACTTCGACTTCCTCTTTCTGCTCCGCCGATCGTGCAGCCTTAATAATGGCTTCTTCTATAGGAAGCGTCTGCTCCCTCTCCTTCTCCTTGGACTCAATTTCCTGTTGCTCTTTTCGTTCCTCCTCGATCGTCTGCTCCTCCAACTTTATGATCTCGATGTTCGTGCGATGATCCATTTTTCCTTCTGTTTCTTCGATTGCTCCTTTCGTGCGAGCGACCACAGAATCAGGCAGTGCAGAAATTGTGGCCTTCAACTTGTCCGACATGGGAATGGTTTCTGGCACCATGAGAGCCCTTGACAAAAGCAACAACGATGGAGGAACTTTTTGCTCCAAGCTCAAGTCGAGCCATTGCATCAGCTGTTCGCGCAATCTATGCTCTGGCATGCCATAAGCGCGCATTCCTCGGGCGCGACACGCTTGTTGGAGTTCTGCTCTTGTCAATGTTTCAACGCCTTCTTTGACGATAAGCTAGAAGTGTTTCAAAAAGTTTTCTGTTAATAATAGATGGCCGATATGTATCGATATATCGGAATATCAATATACCTCCGATGTATCGGACTTTTTAAAATCTATAAACTGTTTTTTGAAAAATCCATCCGATACATCAGCGTATCGATATTTTCTTCTCGATATATCGATGTTCATTATCAGATGATTCCAATGTATCAAAAGAGCTGGTATTGATATTTTTCGTTACAATTCCCATCCCTACTGTTAATTGGGATTTCGGAATTTTATTTTAAGAACTTGATGCGCATTTAAAATCCGAAATTGGCACATTTGGACTTGTTCTTTATCTCAAAATAATTCTAAAAAGTTTACCTTATCATCGGCAGCAAGGTTTCTTAGTTTCATTCTTATGAGGAACCGCAAAAAGTTGGTTGTTCCCAAAGTCTGGACATCAAGAACTCGACAAAGCGCAATCAGTTGCTGCCTTGACAAAGAATCTAGGGTGATTTCGTCCTCAAAAACTTTGCTGAATTTCAGGATTTCATCGGTGGTAGCAAGGGCACCGGTTGTGCGGACTTTGTAAAAGAAATCTGAGAATTCTTTTGCTTTTGTCGACACATTACCTGAAGATTGTACAGCCATTTCGTCCAAGGTTTTTTGCAAAAATTTGGCCATTTCGATTTTAACCTAGAAGAGATTACAAAATTATTTGTTTAATAGTTAAAAAATTCCAAAGGATTCTCTGAAATAACAAAAATACTAGAATTGCACAAAGTGTGATAAAATGCTCTTGAAACTTATAGGATTTAAGAATGTTTCTCAAAACTCGAAAAAATTTATCAATTTTTAGTCTACCTATAAATGGATATTGATTATACCTTTAGAGCTTGCTTCATTTTGTCTTCTTTATCTGTGGCGGTCTGAAATGTGGAGGGCAACATTCCAGGGAAGAATTTGATGAAAAATGGTAGCAGGAATTCCATAAATGGGACTATGATGAAGACAGAGAATGGAATGAGTCGAAACATGTCTCCTGTGGTTTTGACGAGCTGCAAAAATCAAATTGAGAAAAGAATTTAAAAATTAGTTTCAATTTTATTAAATAAATTCAACTTATTATTGTCATTTTCAGAAGGATTTCCAATTTGATAAAATTTTGATAATGTATCAAAAATAAAACGTCAATAATTTATGACTCATTCCAAAAAAAAAGCCGTAGTCATATTGATAAAAAATTACATTATTATTTTGACAATAATCGAAGGTTAAGGAAAAATTCACATTCAAATAAATTTTGTTAGATTTGATACAAAGAGGAAGGAGAATACCATGAAAAAAAACTTTCTTAGTTTTATCGCCCTGTTTACACAGAAAATGACCTTAAAATATTTTTATTTTTTTAATTACCAATCGATGTTCTCTTCTGCTCAATTCCTTTCCCTGCAAAATCCTCCAAATCAATTTGGCGGAAACTTTCATGTCTAGTCCAAGTAACCGGAATCCATGGTAGTAATGCAATAATTCAGCTTTGACTTTTTGCCACATTGTGCGTTTAACTTCCACTGCTTTTGGCACATCCTGGGTAACTTCCAAATTTTTTGCTTCCTTTTTCTGCTCCAGCTCTTCTTTTTTCTGCTCTTTTTCTTCTTTAATGCTGTTCAAGGTTTCTTCGACTTTTGAAGATGGTTCCTGGGCAAATCTGCAGGAACCAATGTGAATCGTTCGTGCCGAGAAATATTGGTAGTTGCTCTGGTTTGAGTTCCATGACAAAGCTGCTGAATTCAAGTGATTTCTATTTGTGTAGGTAGCACCCAAATTTCGATATTTGTTTGTGTCATTATACAGTATCCGGCCATTACTGCAGTACCCTGAAAAATAAGAGAAAAAAAACCAGAAGTCGTGTTATCAAAGGGAAGTTAGTTTTTTTCCTAAGATTACTCAGTTGGAATAAATACAACATTCTTAAATTGAAAGAACAAAAACAAACTTAATTTTGAAAAATGCTTTTTAATTCTTTCAACTTGTATTTTTGGGTTTGATGTATGAATTTTCATTTGTCTGACATATCAGTTCTGAAATGGTCAACAATCATTTTTAAAATAAAACATGGATCTTCAAATTTTGTGCTTAGAGGATTGAAAAAATACTTTCAAGAGTTTTAGGAGTTTTTATTCCAAATACTTCAAGTGGCTTTTATTTCAGAATCTTTGATAAGCATTCCTGCAATTTTGACAGAGAAATATTTTGATTTTTTCATTTATTGGTTTTTAAATTGATAATGGAATTAGGAATTATTATCCAAGTGAATCAACGTTTATTCAGTTGTGTTCCAAATAATAATTAACTTCATTTTCAAAAATTTTCCATGATAATACACTCTTAAAATCGGAAAGTACTATAGTTTTTCAACCTTGATTTCGCAACTGACATTTCAACTGATTGTAAAAAAAAATCTTTACAAGTGTTTTGGGGAAAATTGGTTGTCCGATATACAGAATTTTATTTTGAATTTCAAGACATTTTTTCTGTTAGTTCAAAAAATTTTCAAACTTCTGTATTAAATCTTCAAAATTTTACTGATGGAAGTTCTCACAAAATAATTGCATTAAAAATATAGTCCTTAGTGCAAAGCATCAAATTCATAGACTTTATTTGAAAAAAAAAAAGTTCAAGTTGATTTTCATAATCATAGGTATAGTTTATTCATAACTAAATAAGAAGAAAAAAGTAAAAAAATTATCAAAAATAATGCACTCCAAATTTTCCAACTTCTGGCTTTATCAAAATTCAAGTTTTTAGAATCTAGAAACTATACTCATGAAATATTCTCTTTCCTTATGTTTAAGAGAAATTTTAATGTACAAGAAATGTCAATTTTATTTTTATATGTGTACAATTTTCAATCTGCAATATCGTTTTTCATAAATATAAAAAATTTTGAAATCAAGCACTTTCTTTCGCAAACAAATTCAGGCTTCAAGGAATATTGATCAATCATGTAAAGGAATGATTTCTAATTTTTTATTGAAAAGGGAAAACATATTTATGTATATTTGTATTTCCTTACATCCATTAATAAGATTAACATTTTTTGGTTCACGTACATTTTCTTTCTTTTTAAGAATTTCTTTATTATTTTCATGTCATGATTTTAGAATTCCAGTGTCAGATTTTCAATTAGATGTTAAAATTGTAACATTTTTGCTACATTTTTAATCACTAGAAAATAATATAAGTTTGATATTTGTTAATTTTCAGTTCATTAAAATTTAATATTTTAATGACCTAGGAACTATAATGATAAAATATTCCATTTCATTCAATTTACAATAATTTTAGTATGTTTTTAATACAAATTGATAAATCTATTCCCATACGAATATTCAGTTATGCAAAACTGTTCGTAAACATAAAATTTTTTTAATTTCAACATTTTATTTCATCAAATGAGATTCAAGCTTCAATGAAGATTGATGAATCATTGATAGTGATCGATTCATATAAATTATGAATTTTTATTTTTTCAGTACAAATACATTTTATTGTAGAATTTAAAAATAATTCCATGTTCTGGAATTTCAGTATCTGATATTCAATTTAATATTGAAAATCGTAATATTTTTGCTAAATTTTGAGTAACTAGAAAAAAATTCCAATATGAGATTTGGTATCAAGTTCATCGAAATTTGATCTTTCAATGGCCTAGAAACTATAATTATTTGATAATTTATTTCATCCTATTAGGAGTTATTAGAATATTTCTATAATCAGAATTTTCAATTTTATTTTTACATCAAATTTTAAATCTGTAATAACCTTCTTCAAAAATATAAACATGTTTAAATTACAGCACTGGATTTTGCGAATGATATACAGGCCTCAGTAAAAATTATACAAATTTTAAATTTTTATTTGGAAGATCAAACTATTCAAGTTCATTAAGAGGTATTTGGTTACTTTCATTTATAAGATTCTAATTTTTTGGATCAAAATAATTTTTTTTCCTTTTTCATTAATAGTTTATTTCAACGTTATGTTTTCCTAATTTCGGTGTTAATATATCAACCTAAAGATTTGAACGTAAAAACATTTTTTATTTCACAACCAAGTATTGAAAGCTAATCAAAGCACTGAAAATTATTAAAAAAAAAATTAGTATAGGATCATGAAAGAGCATATTATAAGTGTAAAACAACAATGAATTTAATGAAAATATATAAATGTATATGTGACATGCCAGGAGAAAAGGGACACATCGCTCCAAACGAGAATTTTACAGGAAGAGCGATAGAAGTCAATCAATTCTGTAGTCAATGATGGACTCTCGAAAATCTGCCCCCTTTTTTTGATAGGGAATAATGTCTGTAGAATTTTTCTAATTTTTGTGTTGGATAGAGTAACTCAAATAATATCAACAGATACAAAAAACCGGTTTTCGATTTTTGGAGCGATGTGTCCCTTTTCTTCTGGCACATCACATATAGTAAAAAAATAATATATTGGTGATAAAACTGCAAAAATATAATCATTAAATATATGTGACGGTAAAATATATCCAAATAATTCTTTCCTTTCGGAAATCGCATCCTTTTATTCGGTTTTAAAATTCTGGTATCCAATTCTAAATTCGCAACTAAATGTAAGCATTTTGGCTGAATCAAAGCAACAAAAATAATTAAACAAATGAAATTGACATAGAATCATAAGAACATGAATTATAAATATATAAAAAAAAAACATATATATATGTGATCATAATGAAAGTTCACGTAATCATGATAAAAAATATCACAATAAAAATTGATACAATAAAATATAAAAATACATTTGCTAGTATTAAAAATTAACTAATATTATGAAAAACAAATTTACTGCATCATAAAAAAAAAACTTTTTAACATTTTTAAATGTCATATCTTGATCTGAAAATTCATAATCCATGATTTCATTAGAAAAATAAAACGAATAAATTAAAAACCAAGAAATAAAACTTTCCAGGAATGCCAACATTGTAGAGATCAACATTGAGGAATTTGAAAAAATGCCAATACAAAGTCAAAGGCAATCAGCGAAAAATGAGTGATGATTTTGTATGTTATGTAAATTAAAAAATGCCGCAATCGGAATATCGGTCAAGCATCATGTAAGTAAATGTTGTTATGAGCACGAGGTTTATTAACGTTATGAAAATTATATGCAAATAATTAGAGTTCGCTTACTTCTCATAACGCCGAATGGGGCGGACATGGTGTGTTTTGTATGTAACAGGAAGTTCATTTTAAATGTTTTTTCGTAAAAGCAAATCGCGATTTTCGTTTCGAGCCGTGTTTTCTACTCAATATATACATGTAGCGCGAAAAAAAATACGACCA
This sequence comes from Platygaster robiniae, assembly GCA_028476575.1. Lineage (NCBI taxonomy): Eukaryota > Metazoa > Arthropoda > Insecta > Hymenoptera > Platygastridae > Platygaster > Platygaster robiniae. The sequence goes on from CM052022.1 coordinate 4,940,347, forward strand.
TACACGCGAATTGTCAGTGATTGTCAGCAATGACTGGCAATGACAGAAATGTCAGCTGCTCAATGACGTGAACTTGGCTTCGATCGGTCAGGTTAGGTTATTTTTTTCAAGCCACTGAAGTATACAAGTATTTTTGGAATTTTTTTACATAAATTATTTATTTCGATAATGATTAAATATTTCTTACGTACACTCTTAGGTACTTTATGTATAATCTTAGGTTTATTTTTATTTTTATATTTTAGTTTATAATTTCATGCCCGCGACAGATTTCATGTATTCATCTTGCGGGGAGTATGCGTTTATACTTTGTAAGAAAAAAGGCTGGGACTATAGGCACGCCAACAGTGTGACCTTTTGGCAGTGTGTCGGGCATCTTCGAGAAACGTGTGGCATGAGCGAGTGTGCGAAAGTGCGTCGGGTTATTTCGGAAATACGTGTGGCAGTGTGAACGCGGAATGTGCCCAAACGTAAAATAAAGTAAATTTACGCGTAAGAACTTAAGCGTGACCGTGAGGATGTGTATTTGGACGTTTCATAGTGAAAAACTCCTGGGAAAACTTCGTTTCGCGCGTTTTTAAAAAAAAAAGCCTAACCCACAAAATCTCGCTTCTAGTAATAAATGACGCGAAATGGAATGGTTGCGAGAAGCGAGATTTAGGTTAGGTTTTTTTTTAAAAACGCGCGAAACAGAGTTTTCCTGGAAGTTTTTCACTATGAAACGTCCAAATACACATCCTCGCGGTCACACTGTCACACTTAAGTTCATACGCGTAAATTTACTTTATTTCACGTTTGGGCACAATTCCGCGTTCACACTGCCACACGTATTTCCGAAGATGCCCGACACACTGCCACACTGTTGGCGTGCCGATAGTCACAGCCAAAAAAAAAATGTATTTTTTTGCACCTGAATAAACAATACAATACTCTACTTTATAATCATTAGAATTACCTAAGTTATATTTTTGATAATGTATATTGTTTTACCTTATTATTAGTTGTTTTATCAAATGTATTTTGTTAATATTTTAATTTTTTATCTATTTAAATTGAATGGATACTTATGAATTAGTTTTTTTTTAAATTTCTTGATACAAATATATATTTTTCCATCACCATAAAAACCAAATATTTATGAAAAAAAAAAACAAAATGAACCTAATGCATTATTTTAGCAAAAAAAAAAAAGTGTATGTTTTTGCAATGTCTTTCTGCAAGCACAGAAGTTTATTATTCTCATGTATTTCAAATTTGACAAGAAAATATGGTATCATGGATATTTCAACCATTTCAACCAAATCCTCTGTTCCTCTTAAAATCTTTTAGGTTTTTTCGTTGTATAAGGCATTTTTTTTTTGAATGAAGAAGAAAAATATAACTTTTTTTGGCTTTATTATAAACTCACAATATAATAATTATGTACAAGAAAATACAAGCATTCAAAATCAATAGATCAAGTTGCGCAAGAATGCAGATCGATCATCAGGTACATCTCCCTTTTCCTTTCTAATTTCTTCATCCAATTTTCTTTGTTTGACAACTGGCTCAGGCCTGTCATCAACTTCTCCTTGTCTCTGTCTCTTCTTCATAATCTTACTCTTGTGGACGTTCAACGAGAAATTGTTGGCTTCACGTTTAGCTTGGGAAATTTCAGCACGTAATCGTTGCTTATAGATTGCTTTTTCGTATGCCAATCTTTCACTCAAGTGAACCCATTTGAACCTGAAATTTGTTAAATGTGTTGGAGAATAGTTATATGTAGTCAGTTATTTTTTCAATAAAATAGTTATTGGTAATAGAATATAAAAAAAAATGTGAAAAATGATAGATGGAATAAAAGTAACAAGAATGCAGAAAAAAAGAGAAAAATTTAATTGTTATAATATTATTAAATTAGAAACTGTAACGATTCTTTAATTATGTGTGTTATTAATTCAATATTGAATATTACTCAATATCATTCAATTACATTCCTAGTGAAAAGTTTTTCGAAAGACATTGAAGGTCCTTTTACTATTTCTAAACAAAATTGGAAAATTCTCTAAGAGGTACAGATGAGTTAAAAGTTAAATTTTGTTTACTAATTCATTAGATTGATAAATTATCAAAAAAGCATATAGTAACAAAATGTGTATCAAGTATTGTATAAACAAACAATGGAATAAAAATAATAAGTAATAGAAAAAAGCGGGAGATTATAAGTTACAGAAAATGAATACATAAAAAATAATGGATAGAATATATCTGTGGCTTCCTGCCATAATCGAGAAAGTCACTTATACCATAAGGCTCAGTGTACATGATATTCTGATAAAATTTTGAACGTTATGGTATGTGTGACTTTCTCAGTTATGGCTAGAAGCCACATATATGTAAAATGAATGTAGTAGAAGAGCAAAAATAAAATTATATGACAATATAAATAAATTATGAAGTTTAACAATTATCTAACATCAAAATATTATTCATTTATTATTAATAAATATTAATTACAATTTTTGAATTGTGTTCTTGATAAAAAGTTTCTTAAAAAAACTGAAGGTTTCATTTAAAAGGTGAAAGGTTTTATTAAGAATAAATTTCAAAAATTTATGGGGAAAGTGAAAGATTAGTTAGAAGTTTTAATTTGTTTGTTTGACTATATTATAAATAAACGTATGCAAAGGAAATGTATATCAAGTATTGTATAAACAAGCAATGGAACGTAAATATAAAATAAGTAAATGAATAAGATATGAGTCATAGAAAAAAGTCATAGTAATAAGTTATGTAAAATAAGTAGAGAAAAAATGGATAGAATATGTGCAAAAATTATGTAGTAGAGGAATGAAAATAAAGCATTAAGATACCATTTGATTAGTTAGTTAATTAATTATTGAATGATATTTTACTTATATAACATGGTTCATGATTTGATATAATTTAATTATATTTGTTATCAAAATATTTTTTAGCTAAAATTAAATGTCTTGGTCAATTTAAGAAAATTTTGAGAAGGATGTAAGGATTACTTGAAAGCTGTTTCAATGGAATGGATTATAAATAATATATATATATATATATATATATATATATAAATGAAATGCCAATCAATCATTTCATAAATAAATAATGCAAGTAAATGATAAGTGCAAGATATAAATAATCAAGGAAATATAAAATTGAAATTTTCAAATATACATCATACTTTTCAATTTTAATTAATGCTGTGAATCGAATTTTATTAAAAATATGTTTCAAATCATTCAATATTTTTTTTCATTCACTCAACATTCACAATATTCTCAAACCATCAATACGAAAAATTCTTACCTAGGTAAATATTTTATATTCCACAAAACATCACAGAATTTGCTTTTTTTTCGTGTCGAAACTGGTTTATTGTTCAGTGCCTGAGCTACTTGCTTCGCATGTTTTTTTCTCTCAAATTCAACCCAACCCTCGGTGAAATGTTTCGCAGGTTTTTTCCGTGGTTTCTTCTTTGTGAGAGCAGTCATTTTGTTAGCTTCTTTTTCTAAAAATTCGAAGAAAACATACACAATGAATTAAATTTCGATTACGATTAAAAAAAAAAAAAATTATTAGAAGAATTAAAAATTACCGTGATCCGCCAGTTCTAAATAAACTCTTCCAACTTGTCCGTACTCTCCGAAAATTTCGCGGATTTTCCTGACATTCATAAATTGCGGGATTTTAGATAGATAAATGATTCCTCGCTTCCGTTCTTTTTTCAATTTTTTTTCGTTCTTTTTAATCGTTTCATTTTTCGATTCAGATTGTTCAACAGGATCTTTTTCCGTGTTTTCCATTTTTATTTCAACTTTATGCAAAATTTTACAATAAATACACGTACGATTCGACAAACTTGTATTATGTTTTTTACTATTTGTTTTGGTTATGTGAAGTAGGGTTGTGATGTGTGATATTTTTGCTGACAATATCGATATTTATGCGATGATATTTTTATCGCCGATATTTTAAAAAAATCGATAGAAATTTTATGTATCGATATTTTTCGACGATTTCTATCGGTTATTGATATTTATTCACGATAAGAATCGATATTTTTTCAAAATATCGATATTCATGTAGATATCGTAATAATTATCGACTTTTTTTTCAAAATATCGTATATCCAGTTTTTCTATCGATATATCGGAATATCAATATTTTTCAATGATAGATATTGGCCGATGGTAATATTTTTTTTCCAAACGATAAATATCGATATCGATATTCTTAAAAATATCATAACCCTAATGTGCACATTAGGGTTAAAAAAATATATATACATATTTTTTTGATAATTCAATGTGGCGGATATTGGCGCGAAATAAGGCAGAAATTTGAATGATTGATATTTGAGATGTATATATTGTATTACATTTTCGGGAAATCCACATTAAAAATTTTTTCTGACACTGATACTTCATAAGTAAATAAAAAAATTAATCAAATAAAAATTAGAGTAGATAAAACGTAATGACTATTTTCAAGAAGTTTTAAAATTCAAGTAATTTATTAATCTTGTCTGTGAAAAAAAAAAATATACTTTTTTTGCATACGATTTCATATACAACTATGAAAATAAAGAAAGAATCATCAAATATTAAATAAATTATTGTAATATATGCATCATTTATTCTAATTATTTTTTCTATACTATAAGTCTACTATGTATTATTTAACTGCCAAATCAATTTCCATACAATTATTTTTGTGAAACCCTAAAATTGTTTTTTTTAATTAGAATTAAATCGTAATCGAAAATTTCTGATCTGCAATTTAATAAATTTCTTACTTCAGGAATTTTCATGATTTTAAAATAATCATTTGAGAGTTTTAAATTCATTCTTTTTTTAGTTTTTTACAATTAGGGAAAAATAATTACTGAGCGAACATCGACAATTCAAAATATTTATCAGAATTCTCAGCTTACGGAAAATGAAAAATTTTCTTTATCAAAACTATGTCCCTCTCAAAAAGGTTTTGAAATTCCAGTAAAAAAATTCCTACATTATGTTAGTATTTCGTAAATTTTATAATAAATAAACTTGCGTTTTGTTACAACACAAAATTTATACAGACATCGAAGTCTAGACAAAAAAAAATTTTTTAATTTTTGAAATTGATAACACAGTATCATATGTTGGGCATTTTATGACTTTCAAGATGATACTTACCAGGTACATCAAAAATTAAAAAAAATTTTCGATATCGAGTTTTTTAATTTAGGAAATCGAGAAAAAAAAAAAAAAAAAAAAAAAACAGAATATTGAAGTACACAATTTTGAATGACACGGAATTCTCAGAGTTGAATAAATATTTTTACAACAAAGTATTCGAGTTCAGAAAAAATGTTCAAAATTTAATCCATAGAAATTTGAAAATGACAGATTATGAATGCATTTTCGAACTGATTATTGAGATTTTAAAATATGAAATGTTATCGTTCTTCAAGATTGGAAATGTTCGTAAGAAAAAAAAAAAAAACCTGGAAATTAGTTGTTTAAAAATGTAAATTCTTGAATTTGGGAACTATGAAAAAAATTACTTGTACTTGACTATTACTTCATTAGCTTTTAATTTCAGTGTAGTTTTAAAATGCATTATTGCCAAACGTAGCTAAAGAGATAATAATTGTTCGCCCATTTTCATCATTGTACATCTCCATCGTAGTTTTGATGTCTGCTACGCACGAGAGCCTCAGGCCCGATCAGACTCACTTATTCTTTTATCCATTAATCTACCAAATAAACGTTCTTCTTTTAAAAGGAGTTCCAGTAATATTTTTGTAACTACGCGCTCATACATAAATCCTACAAATCTTAGGTCCATAACTATCATAGATAAAAGAGTTTATTAATTATATTGCATCGAATAAAAAATTATTTATTAACGTCATACATATTAACGAAATTCTTGTATGAAAATTAAATATGTTCAAAGATTGTATAATATATGCATTATTTGGATATTTGATAGTAGTGCAGTCACTTAAGTTAAATGTACATCATCAAAATTATTTTCTGCAGTTACATATTCTTATTACTTGTCAGCTCCATCAACTCCAGCTTGGGTCATTAAATCGGCAATATTTTTTTCGAGGTCATCTATTCGATTTCCCATTTCATCTAGTGTTTCATAAGTTAAGGATTCATATGGTATTTTTGTCTTAATTTAAATAATATAAAATAATGCAATGTTTATCTGATACACAGAAAAATCACTATTTCTGAATAAAAACAAAAAATACAGAGAAATATTACATTTTATTCATTAAAAACTTAAATCAGTAATATAATTGAGATGTCGATTACATTTCATTTTTTTAATTTTATTTTGAATATAATAATACAAAAAAAAGTAACATAAATGGAAATAATACCTAAAATTTGTTACTTTGTTAATTTAAGTTTTAAGTTTGAAATTTTTAAGTCAGCTTGATCTGTGATCAAAGAAAAAATAACATTTTTTTATTTTGAAAATTTTTGATCTTACAATTTTGCGAAATAATCAAATTCATGTATATGAGAATTTCAAATTCGAACAATATTCGAATAACTTTTGTTCACATTTAATCTTACAATAAATTATACCTCGAAATTTGATATATTAGTTTTTTTTTTTATAAATTAATTTTGTATATGAAAAATAATATCTCACAGGTGGAAAATGCATGTTTCCAAAAATAACAAGAATTTTTCTAAAAATGAGGTTATGGTCACCAGCGGTGGAAAAACATTAATTAAAAAAGGATATTTCTTCCAATGATTTGATCCGACATCGACTGGAATTTATCCTGCATATTTTGCAAAAGCGTCTGAACCTAAAATTGCATTAAATAATTAAGAATAAAACAGAAATCAGAAATATAAACACTAATCATTATTACGTATTGCGTCAATTCCTGCATGTTTTTCGGATCAGAATTATTTCCAACGTAATTTTCCGAGTCCTCTGATTTGTGATCTTGTTTTATATCAGCCATTTCCGGGACTTTTTCGTAATTTGACTTTAATTTTACGGAGATAAACAATCTGACGTTGAGCGGTTAAGGTCGAAATGTCAACTGATATTTAGACGTTATTTTCACGAATATGGATAAATGATTAGAAAATTTTGTTTATTTTTCTCTCATTTTCAGCAGATATGAAAATATCAATTAAATGAATTAAATTTCCGATAAATATTATGTATGTTTGGTTTTTTAATCAAATATTTGAATTGGTAATTCTGCGCGCGCACTACGAGAGTCGGAGATTTTTTTTTACGATTTTCCGTGACATCGTGTGAAAAGCACGGTTTATTGATTTAACAAATTTAAACGCAGGATATGTAATTAACGATGAAATTGCGATAATTCACGACAACTCTCCCTGGTCAAATTATGAAATTTCAGGAACGTATACACAACAAAATTTTATGGGTTTTTCTGTATATTTTAACTAACTTTCCCACTCGGCAAATTTTCTTTCAGAAATCATTTAGGTATCTTTCATGTAAAATATTTCATCTTTCAGTAATGTAAAATAAGAAAATTAACTGACCCACAACAAGAGATAATGAAATCTGAGCATAAGACTACTATTTTTAATAAATATATATGTGGTTTTATTTGTTAGCAATAAATCGTATAATATAAATATCAGTTGAAATTAACTGTGTAAAGTTTTTTTTTACCACCGAATCATTAACCAGACTCGCCAATTCTAAGCTAAAAACCTATATTAATTTATATCATCTGAACATAAAAACTTATTATAATTGCTATATCTGTACGTGGGAAAAGATTATGGCTGACCAATGTTGATTTTACTACTGATTGCACTACTGAAAAGGCCGTTCATTATTCTCTCGGTAACTCAGAGTTTTGAAACATGCAAAAACATGTTTTGGGAAAATTTCGAGATCTGAGCAATTTGAATTTGAACGCGGTTGAACTATCAAAACTTTGTACTCTCCAAAGCGTTATACGAAATTACTGTAACAAAAATACCTACCTGGAAAAATTATTTTCTACAGTAATAAATAATAAAGTTAGACATTTCTATGAATTTCCTTCAACCCTTTTATTTCGTATCGTTTTAAAACAATTACATATTGTGCTGATGACATGAAAATAAAGGATGTACAATAAATATTTATAAATAATACATTCTGCGATTGGGAACTCTACTAGTAAAAGAAATCTAGTTATAAACAACAATCACATTTTTGCCTCATAAGATGTTAAGCATCAGGTAAAAATTATCGAATTATTTCTACCTGTCAAATAATCTAATTTTGCTATAATAATTATGTGATATGCATCTACGATCATAAATTATTGAATGAATTTCATAATCAGGTACTCATGCTTAAAATCATGAATTTCGATATAATTACAATCTTGAAATGGCACAAACGAAAATTTCAATTTACAGCTTTTTTCTGAAGTTTGTAACATCCATGTTCAATTTTTTTAAGAATATTTTTTCCGTCTTAATTTTCGTTTATACGTAGTATATGGACAGTAAGTTTTCATACAGTTATTGAAAATTCAAGCTCGCGTCACTAAAAACCCTAAAAAGCATTATCATGGTATTTTTATACTTCACGAAATTTACACTTTAGCGAAAAAAACTTTTCCCTCCTAAAAATATATCACTCTCGATCAAAATATCCCGTTTCATTGTGTAGTAGCGATTTGTGCAACGTATGTACGTATATGAAAAAATATGAATTACACTTTATGGTATGACTTTCACGACGGTTCAGAATAAAATCTATAAATATATAATCTGTGCTCAACTAATTATGATATATCAAGTATCACCATTTTCCCGCGTGTAAAAATCAAGCATATTTTCACGTTTGGTATTACGCGAATTTTTCAATATGCATAAATAATCTGACGAAGAATTGAAAAGAAGTTTTTTAATATATATGTAGTATGAAGCAAGTTAGTAAATTATTCCTATAAAGTCTTTTGCTACTGTCTCGTACTGTAAATACACTGTTTTTTGGATGTCCAATGTTTTTGCCAAAAAATTGTCTGTTTTCTTTACTGACTTCTTAATTAAGTAATGGACAGTTGAAAAAATGAGTACAGATAATGAAATAAGAAAATTAAGATTTAGTGCAAAATGTTGAAAAGGCATATTTGAAAATAGTTATTAGAATTGGAACTGAAAAATTTCATTCCACAATTTTCTTACGATTTGGGAAACTTGAGTGATTTGGTTTTTTTTTCCATAAAAATTATCAGGATTCGAAATCTAAAACTTTTAATTTTGTTACATCAAAGGCTTTCTCACGTAAGAACATGTTAACTACGTTATTTTATGAACTTCTAAATTTTTTACAATAATTTTGACAACTTTTACTCATTTTTTATAAATTATTGTTACGAATTTCAGTATCATGACAGTAGCTAGTTGCTTGACAGGTTTGCGAGTATTTTGAGGGAGAATTCGCATTTTTTTGTTTTGTGCAGAATTACAATATTGAAGTGATAAATTGACCATGTAGATCGCAATGTAACATACGTACGTGTCACATGTTTTATGAGTATATTGAGTATAATACGTGGCTGAAAAATGAGAGAAAATTTAACTTAACTTTTTTAATTTTAATAAACAGGGCAATCGACTGATTGATAAAATTACTTTAATAATTGGATTTATCAAAGTATCGACTCAAAAAAGATAAAAAACAATAGGACGCTTCAAAAAAGTACAAAATAATATAATTTGAAAAAAGCACAGTTCAAAGTGTGAAAAAACTGTGAATATTCAACAGTTTGATGTCAAATAGTTATAGGAAGTAATGCTTTCACATTGAAATTGAAATTGTGAAACTGAATTCATAATTATAATTTTTTCAAATTTGAAAAACCACACTTCATTGTCCTTCAACATTATTGGGCGAAATTAAAAACTACTCTGTCGATTACCCAATAAATATATGTACACATTATTTAACCACACATAGACAATAAAACATGCCAGTGCATAAATTTTCGCGGTGCACTAAAACACGTTTTAAACATCTCCAATTACACTAATTACCCCCGAATTAAGCCTCAAATCCCTCAAAAATTACACACAAAATACGAAGATTCCTTATAGAAAAAGACTTCCTCAAAATTTTTCTTCTCCTTCATCTATATACCTAGAATCTAGCAATTATACGAATGTACACGATATTGAAAAACTTCTCTCGAGCCCTGAAAACTTCTCGAAAATTCATCCATTTTTATTCAAGGCACAGGCCCTACTTTGTGCCTTGAATAAATTTCGAGTAATTTTCATTGGACTTGAAATTCTCAAAGCTCCGGATTTTCGTTGTACTTGGATGAAAAACGTCGAAGGGAGAACATAGCTCGTTTTTTTTTTCGAGCTTGTTTCGTGACTTGGGTCGTAAAATTATAATCGATATAATTTAGAGTAATTACATTAATTAACACTAGTGATATGTATCGTGCCATCGTGTCAAAGGCAAACGTGATATGTTAACTCCATTGCTACGCCCCCTCCCCTCCTGATTTTTTCTCATTTTTTATATATTCGATATGATATGTCCCTAAGCTGAAGGACATCAAAGACGATGACAAAAGTTGGTATATCTTAATGGTTGTATTTTAAATAATATACGTATCATTAATTTATGGATTAGATGGAAAAAGCGAGAAAAAGAGCACCTTATATCTATATATTGATATGTGTAAAGTGAATTGTTGGATATGGTGTATTAGCATGTTATTTATTGGAAAAAATTATGTTCAAGTAAATCGTCATAACACAATAATACCGACACTTGATTTCTTTTCTTCTAATGACAGACATATTGATACACCATAAGAACAAACACGATTTATATATTTATTTTTCTTTTACGTGGTATGATATGTTCCTTCATCCTACGCCATACAAATATATAATATGTAAATTTACGTCAATTTCCCGATGATTGTCGCATTCAAAAACATGCTCCATAAAATCTCCCTATTCGTGGATTGAAGACGTGAACCGAAAATTATAATTTTTGGAAAAAACATGGAAGCTTTGACACAGGTTTCACAGTACAGATACTCTTTGAACCGTTGTCAATCAAAAATCTGATAAATCCATATTCGTGAATGAGAAAACCAGAATTAAAATTTGTAGGTTAAAAATCTGCAACGAACCGATTATAGCCAGATTTTTGATTCAGATTCAACGAGTGAAATTTACAAAATGTGTGCTAAATCAGCTCGAATTATGTCGAAAATTAATTGCGACTAATGATCCTTTTTTCTGGGCGTAATTGGTAATCACTCCCACCGCAATTATACACTTAGTGTAAATAGGCCCCGCGCGCGTTACGAAAATGTGGATTGTCGAGTCCCTAATTAACAAAGCCGCCGTATTTTTTATTTATTGATCAATAAGGACGACGCGTTGGAGATTTTTGACCACCTTAATAGAAACGACGATACTTTTATTCGATACAGAAATCCATTGATTGAGGAAATATGGGATAGAGTGACGATCTCAGTCGAGGAAACCGGTGTTGACGAGTTTTTCGAGGAAGAACTTGACGTCGCCGATTTCCGAGTCCTTGATCCCCAGGGATTTAAGCATGCCGATGTCGCCGTTTTCCACGGCAAGGAACACCGACCGCAAGTGCTCCAGGTCAGAGCGCGTAAGGCGCAAAGTCGCGCCGAAATCTTCGATCGTTTGGGATTCTAAAGGATGAAGTGAATAATAAATTCTAAAGTTTGTAACTGGAAGGTTGTTGAAATCGAAAGTTGGAATTTACAAACATAGTTTTCAGCTTTTACTATCTTAATTCTTTAGAGTGAATTTTCATTCTACGTTGAGTTAAAATTGTCACTCAAACTTGGAGTGATTTCTCACTCGAAATCGAAAGTAGTGAGTTGGCTATTCACAAAACTAGCTCTAATGACTTCTAGTGGTTTCTCACAAAAATTTGGTCAGCTCACTTTAAGATCACACAAAATTTTTATCATTGATATTATATTTATAGCTATTAAATCTGAATCTTTTTAATATTAAGGGGCTGTCCATAAATAACGCAACGCTCCCTAGGAGGGGGGGGGGGGGTCGAGCAGAACGTTAAGTAACAAATTTTCGCCGTTTTCATTTACCCTTGATCGGCATGAGAAATCGATGTATTTTTTCATTTCAAGAATGCTATGTAATTAAAATTTAGAAATACATGGTCTATTGAAAAAAATCATCACAGTCCGAAACAAGGAATTTTGATCCTGAATCTGGAAGATTTAATTTTGAATTCAACGAATAAAACAAATTCAAGAATAGTCAGTGGAATTCGAAACTCACGATATTTTTGACCATATAATTTATGCTAGTTTTGTATAAACTATAATTTTAACTATCTTGAAAATTTTGATTGTTTCACTTAAAGTTAGAATATATGATTCTGACTTTTGAGGCTGACATGAAATATTCTGAAACCATTTTGTGTGAGAAATGACAAAAATTAGGAACTCATTTTTAATGATTTTGTACTTTTGAACATAAACTTGTAATAGTTACATTTAGAATTTTATTAACGTAATAAAAACGTGGACCGTACACTTATTTAGGACTTCATAATTTTTTTGAATTGTGACTTCAAGTAATCACACTACGAATTTCGAAAAAAAAATAGAAAACCATCTGCAACATTCAAACTCGTGGTAATTTTAAACCCAAATTTTAATAATTCGAAGGATAATATAAGAAATGGAACGAATAATCTAAAAATCATTCACAAAAGTGGAATTTCGCAGCTACGTATATTGGATTTTATGCTTTTCCTAAATGTGAAGGAAATGAATTCTGAATCATATAGATAGAAAAAACATTACAAAACGTTACTAAGTTTCAAAAACACCATTACTTTTAACTTCTAAACCTAAATTTCAAGAATATTTATTCTGAACTGCAAAAACAGAACACAAAATGCAAAAATATTAACGAAATTTGAAACCTAAAGTAGTTTATACCTTTCATTACAATCTTTTCATTCAATTCTTGCTTCAGGAAATATAGAACACAAAATTTAAAAATAACCAACAAAATCTAGAATCCTTCTTAAATTTCTACTTTTTATCTTAAACTTTTTGTACGTGTATTTTAATTTTAAATCCAAAAACAAAAAAAATTAAAAACGATCAAGAAAATTCAAAACTTAATGTAATTTTGTAATATTGAGCCAAAACATTTAGTCGCTTGATTGCCTAATACGCTCAATATAAGTAAAAAAATTCAAAAACAGTTGAGAAAATTATAAATTTGTAAAATTTTGCACTTGTGCTACAAAAATTTAACTAATATTCGATTTTGATTTTGAAAAAAAAAAAAAACGAAATCTGAAGTAGCCAAATGAAAAATTTGTATCAATGCCGAACTTTTCTCTAGAAATTTAGGAAATTCTATCCTAGATTCGAAAAATGAGACAAATAAGGACAAAATTTTTACAAATATACAAAATTTGTATACCTTTTCAGCTTTTAGATTGAAACTCTAATAACTCTTCAAATCTGAATCTTAAAAATTAAAAAAAATTATCAATGCAATAGTTAATTAAGTAAATAATAATTGACGCCATAGAAATCACGTATTCGAAAAATCCAAAATGTATAAATAATTGCAAATCTAATTCCAAACTGGACAATTTCATAATTAAAACAATAACTATATTTTTTCGAAACTTGGAAATAGCTTTTTCCGGAAATTCAGTTGTTTCAAAATATTAAAAACTCTTTTCTGAGCTTCTCCTGAGCATTTCTACGTGCGTAGACATAATTAAATAAATTGCAAAATACGAGGGATTGCTGTAAGTATTTATTATTTTTCTATTGAAGACTGTATTATGTTACACCTTGAGGGGGGGAGTTCAAAAAATCCTGAAAATTGCGTTACGTAATTTATGAACAGCCCTAACAGTTTGCAATTTGTTAAAAATTTTCACTGAGAATTCTGTACTTTACACAGATGTACATATCAAATTCAACAGATTTCCTGTTGTTTTAACAAATTTTCTGTTGCATTCTGAAAATTTATTCTTGTAATTTTTCACAGATCACATTGTAAAAATTTTAACGGGGCAATCTAGCATGAATTTGGCAGATTCTGGTGTAGAGAGTAGATGTCATAAATGAAAATCACTTTTTAATAGAAATAAAAGGAGAACTATTAATGACACTTTAAAATTTTCTATAAATCGAGAATGATAAAATGAACGACTTAAAAAAATTTTGTTTAATTGGTTGAAGTTTGGTCTTTTGGAAAATGCGCTTACCCGAGAGAGCAATCGCTACTTTGTTCACTCCTCCAAGCAATGCTAACGAGTTTTGGGCTCTGTTTCCAAAAAGTTTCTCGAGGTAATTGGGTCCATGACTCGACAGCAACGATTGCAAAAATCCGGCGGTCTCTTCTACAGGTGGCCGTTTAGCTGAAATTTAGCATCAGAATCGTAATTCGATTGTGAATTAATTCTTCATTTTTACAAAATGATTTAAAAAAAAAGTAGAATAGCCTTTTAAAAATGTACATTTGCTTGTAAAGAAAATATAAGTAATCAGAATTTACAGTAAATCCTCTTGTCCTAACTCCGAAACTTTCAAAGAGATTCCAGGAATTTGTCAAATTGTTGAGCTACTGTCTTGAATGTTGCATTATTTATGTAAATTTACATACCTTATTAAGGTTCATTTAGAAACTTTTTGATTTCGAGGAATTCGAGAATAATTATTGGTAAATTTTCTGACTCATCAAGTATTTCATGTTAATTCTATTAAAGTTATAGATTGTAATAAATACACATTTGAATTTCAAATTATATTCACGGAACATATTCATTTTTCAAAAAAACATTTCTCTATAGGAAAAACAAAAGTCAACAAACAATTACATTTACAAATTGAAGATCGTATCCTTAAATTACAAAAAGACTGGATTCTGAACGATGAAAATTTTCCGTTATTGTTTGAAAATCAAATTACTTCTCCCTCTTTACGATTCGAAAGAAATAGAAAGAAAATAAGATCAAATATCGCGGTAAAACCTCTTCTTGATGGAATTGAAACTTGAGTTACATTACTTTCCTCTCTGAAGGGATTCCTGCAATACATATTTTATTTTTAATCGATAAAACAAACAGTCGGGGTTAATTACTTCAATTTCTAAATTGAGAAATTTGATTTGAAACCCGACCTTGCATAAATTATGCGCATATTCTGCTACATTTAATTTATATACATTAATTATTGCTCTCCTGGAGGAGTAATTAATTTTCCGCTAACAAGGCTTCATACTTCGAAGCATAATAAAAATGTCAAGCACAATCTTATTAGTATTTTGCAATTCTTTCTTTTCCTACAATACACTTCTGAAAATGATAAGTTTAAAATACAATAACAGTATTGTCTAGTTTTTATTTGATTCATTAGAATAAATTACTCAGAACTCATGAAAAACGACGAATTTTGAAAAATGACATCTTTTTTATGTTAACTATCATCGAAAAATTCTAATCACTAGTTTTTCAATGAGTTTCTAGAAAAAATCAACAAACAAATTCAATTCATTGAAATTGGAAAAACTTTTGTGAACTTATTCTCGTTCGGAAATAAGTATTCCATTCACATAAAACTGTATGGAGTTCTTGAGTAGATAAATTCAAGTCGCAAGATTCAGAATAAATTTAGAACAAAAAGTTTGCCAAGTTTTTACTCTTTCTTCGCAACTGCCGAAGAAATAGCGTAGGTAGCATATAATTACCCAAGTTAATTGTCGTGGTTCGTAAATTTATGCATACGCAATTATCAGAACTTCTGCATTGAAACTTCATTTTCTTAGACATGGATTTTAATATTTCATCGTCATTTTGTTAATAAAATATAGAATGAATCATGGGTTCGAATTTCAGAAACGCCATGAATGGAAGAAAAAAATAAATAAAAAAATTGTTAAAAGTTCATTAACTATCAAGGTAATCTTAGATTCTTTGTAATGCTTTGTTTTGCTGTTTTTTTCTTGCCCTGCAAGTAAAAGTTTCAAATTTTAATAATTATTTTATTGGTATTATTTTTATTCGAAAAAATTATCATTATTCTTACAATTTTTAAGACAATTCTGTAGAAGACAGATTTATAACTCTTATTTTTGGAGAAATTGGTAAAAATTTTTCGATATTCCAATTTTTGAAGAAATTTTTACCTGCCGTGCAGAGTCGAGAATCTTCGTCATATCCGTCTTGACAATCTGGAGCTCCATCGCATAAATATTGTATGGAAATGCACAGTCCATCCCCTGGACATTTGAAGGGTTCATATGGGTGACATGGTTTATCATTTACTCCTGAAATAAATGAAACAATATATTTCATTATTATTTTACTGTACATCACTTTCTCAATCGCATTGTATGGATATATATTTAATTTACAGTTGGATAACATATTATTTTCATGATTATCTTTTAGCAAAAATTTAGACCTTTCCATCATACATTTTTATCATATCTACTCATGAAAAATATGAATGTGATATTTATCTAGAAAGTTATTATTTATGATGAAAATGTGACCTTCAAAATTCTCATATTGTATTGAATTCAAAAACGAACATATATACAAAATTTTTTAATTGTTGCCATTTGAGATCAAAATGAAGAAAATTTTATTATAATTTTCTTACAACTGTTGACTGAGTTGAAAGATAATAAAAACCACTTCAAGATATAATCAAACATATATTTTCTCATTATAGCGTTACATGAATGTGTAATAAATTTACATGAAAATTTACTGTTTTTCATGATTATCATGATAAAGCTCCTTTTATAACTTTTTGATCATACATTTTCCATTTTTTTCATGACCAAAATCAATATCATTTACAGAATAATAATAACATAGTGTATGTATATACCAAGTATTTTTACCTCACAATTATAATTAGTATATTGCACAGAGTTTCAAAATGAACATTCATTTAAAATTTTCAAATTCGAAACAGCTTGGGATGGGATAAAAGAAAATTCTGTTATGATTTTCTTACAACTTTAACCTGAATTAGAAAACAAGAAAAGTCATTTGAAAGTGTGATCATTTTTCTGAATTGTTATTTTGAAGTTTCTTCATTGAAAAAATAGACATCCAGAACATGTTCATACTGTATGCTTTTTTTAAAGTATTCTTTTTTTGAGATGTGTAAATAGCAAAATCAAATAATCACGCTCTGGATACGTTGGAATTGGCGAGGTAAAGAGCTAAATATCTGAATCACTCTCGTAAAAGCTCAACGCGCGCGTGACGCGCAAAAAAGTTTTGATCAAATACAGATCTCAAGAAATCCGGGTCGACTTAAACAGAACAATTGATTTTTCTTGCACGCCATGACCACGGCATTAATTAAACCTTAAGCTTTCCTCATTTTATGTTTACTACACACGTCTCAATTACGAGCTCGTAAAGTTCAGAGTCCATCAAGCAGATTAAAACAAAATAATTGCTGGATTTTAGTCATGTTCTTTTAGAGAAAAATAAGAAAAGTATTTTTAAAATGAAGAATAAACATATGATGTATAAACACATACAAATAAATTATTGGTGAAATGAAAAATTATTGTAAAAATATTTTGATGAGAATGAGATTTATTAATTTATAATAAAACTAAATGTTTTGAACTTTCTAATAAGTACATTGCGATTTCTATTTATATAAAAAAATATTCATCTGTATAGATATGGTATTTCATTTTTTGTAAGACAAGTAGCTAGCATGAAATTTTGAACAAGTATTTCATGCATAAAATTTTCATCAAGTATTTCATCAAGTTTTAGAAAATTGGCCGTTGGAATTTGCAACATTTTTTACATTTTCGAAAGTTTGAGTACGTGATTTCAAAAATAATTTGAAAGTGCAGCTATTTTTCATGTAGAACAAACAAATCTCAATTATATTCAAAGAACGAAAATTATTATTGAAATTTCATTAATTATCAAGTATTAGAAGATTCTGTGAACAGTTTCAATAAAAAAATATCTTCTAATTTTTTTCGAATCTGAAAATATAATTTTCATATCATAAATCAAAGAACAGCATAATTAAAATTACAAAGAGGAAAATTCATATTTTTTCAATATAATACTTGTTGTTGTATAGATTTATCAATCAGTCAAGTTATTTTTATAATCGTTTCATACTGAATAACAACAACAAGTAAAAATAAATGATAATCAATATTATTTCTTCTTGATGAATAATGAAAAAAAAAATTTTGTTTTCTTTTTCACGCAATTATTTTTACACATAATGACAGTGCACTGCATTGAAAAAAGTATCTCAAGTTTTATTCTTTTATGCATGAAATTCTTATTAGTTTTGTGCTTTCCATTTTCAATTACGAGAGTGAGTAACTTTAAAATACTATGAAAGTAAAAGATTCAAATAAATTTGTTAGTCTGTGAAAATTGAATATTGTGGACCCCTGGCAGTTTTTCATGAAAAAAATTGATTTTAAGAGCGCACAATTAGGAAAAACAGTTTTAAGATTTCTCAATCATAACAGAACTCGAGTATCTTAATTGGGATTTTTCGAAAAAAAAAAAAACCATAATAATGAGAATTTCAAATCATAAACTCCCGAATAGCAGAAATACTCATTTACCCTCTAAATCTTGAAACGAATAAAGTCTTATTCATCAAGTTGTTTAAATTCCTTAACCCAGAAATCTCAATTTCCAAAACAATTAATTCCCCAACTCAGAATTTCGAATTTTCCACGAGAAAGAATTCCTCAAAACCAATTCCACTCTCCAAAACATACACAAAAACCTCCCCCATGTTCCAGCATCCCCCAATTCCCATCTCAAAACACCTACATTAAAAAACTTCCTTCTTCATTCCATGTCAATCACCAACCCTGCTTTCTCCAGTTTGTCTCATAAATTCAAAAACCCTCGCAATCATCAAATTATTGATTCCAAATCATCAACTCCCCTTCACCTTTTTTTTCACCCACCAGATGTATAAATATCCCCCTCCCTTTTCATTCTCCCAAGAATAACTCAAAAAATTCGCATAATTTCCCCAACGATAAACTGGAAAACTCCTAGGAAAAATGACACTAAAATTAACGCCTTTTCCCCTCGCCCACGGAATTTTCATACACTGTGGCTTTTCGAAAGTGTAAGCTAGGGCCTCGAGATTTGGGAAAACGGAAGGAAAATATTGGGAAAGCGTGACGCACCGTTTCTTTTGGATTTGTGGCCGTGCAATTTGGCGAGATCCAGCGCCATGGCACCGGGTGGAAAAATCGCGGAAAACGCGAGAGCGAGGCCGAGGGCCAAGCCGCAGAAGCGCGAGTCCCCGAAAACCATCGCGGATGGTCCCAAACACCGCTGTAAATCAGCGAATTTTTCGCCCCGCAGATTATGTTCGCGATAATTTTCGTCGTCCCCGAATGACAGAACGATTTTCCGAGCCCACTTTCGTGTCGTACGCACTTGCGTCAATCGCGCTCTACGTACTCCAGTCCAATTACTCGGCCAGCTTTTATTC
This sequence comes from Platygaster robiniae, assembly GCA_028476575.1. NCBI lineage: Eukaryota > Metazoa > Arthropoda > Insecta > Hymenoptera > Platygastridae > Platygaster > Platygaster robiniae. Next base: position 4,959,911 of record CM052022.1, read on the forward strand.
AAGACGATCATTGCGCGCGCGCCGACTTCCTCGAGGAATACTAATTTTTGCCTCTTCGGCTTCGAATGCCAAAGGTTTCATTTTCCACCGGGAATTTTTCCGGAAACTGAGAAAATCGGATGATCTGGCACGTCCCTGTGATTACCTGAAAAGTTTTATACAAGAGGGTTTTTATAGACACTGTTTTAAAAATTAGTTGTACACTGTTATCCAAAAAAAGGGCTCAGGTGGAAAAAAAGTTTCAGGAAGAATTTTCCAAAATGCACGTTTTATATTTGAATATATATTTTGAGTAGTTAATTTTCTATCTTCGAATTTAATTTAAGAGAAGTATTTTGTCACAAGAGAAAGTTTGCCAGGAAATGAAAATTGAAATAAATTTTCTTTTAGTCATAGAATCTACATCAAATAACTAGAATTTTGTAGTTCAATATATTCAATCCTTTGGATTGTAAAATTCAAGCAGTAACTCTTTACAGAAAAATTATTTTTTATTGAACTTTAATTTTATGCAGCTCCTTGATCACCTTTTACAACTTACGAAAATATATCACAAGTGTAATAGAAAAGTTGGAAATATCAGTTTTTTAGATTTCTTGGTGTTATACTTCAATTTCTTACGTAGTTTTATGCTTACTGTTGAAATCTTTATGTTCATTAAAGTAGTTTTTTTACGATTTTTTGACTTTCGCGATTTCACAGTAACGTTGTATTATAACTTTTAAAGTGTAAAATATGGAATTTCCTAGTTTTTTTTTTGGTTCGTCTTCTTCGTCTTTTTTATTTCTGAATATATGTTTTTACTTTTTTCGAAGAAATAATAATTTGTCATAAATATCAATATTTTTGTAAAAAAATTAATACGAATATGTACAGAAATAAAAAAAAGCGAGAAAAATGAACCAAAAATCTTCAAAATTCAATTTGTTAAACTTCAAAAAGTTATTCATAATCTTACTGTGAAATTTTCAAAGTGAAAAAAACCAAAAAAAAAACTACTTGAATGAACAGCAAGATTTCAGCAGTAAAAATAAAATTATACGAAAGAAATTAAAGTATTATACCGAGAAATATGAAAGGCTGATATTTCTAACTGTTCAATTATAATTGTTATAAATAATTGTAAGATACAAAAGTTGAAACATTATCCTTTAGCAACGCTCTAAAAGAGAACTTTAGTTATTTTCCACAAACCATGTACTAATTACTTTCTATATAGTCGCACAGGAAAATGTTCGAATTTTCGTGAAATTTTTCACTATGCCACTGTAAATGACGTACATGTGCTGTTATACATTTGAAATTACAGTTTATTGTAAGTAGAAACAGGAAAGAAATTTCATACACAAAAAAAATAGTAATGTATCACCATACTTGAAGAATTAAAAATTTTCGACCCGAAAATTTTAACTATTTGAAGTGATTCCTGAAGATGAAACATTTATTCGTACAATTTTCGACAAATCAACATTTTTCCTGTGAAAAGCAAAAATTTATTCAGAAATAAAAAAGGCAAAAAAAAAAACGAAATGAAAAACCTGAAAAATTCAATATTCCAGAGAAAGTTACAGTAAAATTGTGAAATTAAAAAAATCGTAGGAAAACTACTAGAATGAACATTAGGATTTCAACAACAAAAACAAACTAACGTGAGAATTGATATATTTTACCGATAAATCTGAAAGACTGATATTTTTTGATTTTCAATTATAATTGTAATAAATTTTCCTAAGTTATAAAAAATTACTCTCAGCCACACTGTGAAAAAACTGTTGTTATTTTCTTACAAAATATAGGTTAATTATAATTAATACTTACTATATAGTCACATAGCATAGAATAGCACAAACATAAAAATTTTCATGATGTTTTTTACTATATTTAACACAGTTTTTCCTGGAAATATAGCAAAGTTAGTTAAAAGTGTGAAAATTTTCTCATATAACTGTACATGAAGTACATATTATGTTATACATTTGAGACAACAGTTTATTTTAATTAGAAACAGGGAAAAATTCCATACATAAAAAACAATAGAAATTTATTTCCACACTTGAAGATTTCAATTTTTTAGACTCGAAAATTTTAAGTATGTTAAGTGATTTCTGAAAATGAGACATTCGTTCGTACAACTTTCGACAAATAATCATTTTATTTAAAAACAAAAATTTATTCAGAAATAAAAAAGGCAAAAAAAAAACTGAAAAATTCAATATTTTATAGAATGTTACAGAAAAATCGTGAAAATCTTGAAACCGTTAAAAGGAACTACTTGAATGAACATTAAAACTCCAACAACAAAAATAAAATTGCGTAAAAAATTGAAATATTATACCGAGTGATCTGAAAGACTAGCATTTCCATCTCTTAAATTAAAATGGTAATAAATCTTCGTAAATTGTAAAAGTTAAAATATTAGTATAAAAAAGCTGCCTAAAGTTTACAATTTGAAGTGCTGAATGCACAAATATATACTTGAGTAAAATAACTATATGAATTCTTATTTTTACCACGCTGGTTTACTTTGCAATAAAACCCAGAACGTTGAATTTTTTTATAGATTTATTTGTTCCATCGGATCATGTACACCTGGCCGGAAAAGATTTACAAATGCGACATTATGATTCACCTTCAGTAAAGTGCGAATTATACACACAATATTTCGATATCGCGCCGGACGAGTTCGAATTTCATCCCCATCCTCGGGATCGTTTGCAAGATGCTGCGTTGTTCTCGAGTGTATTGAAGCTTTTCCTTCTCAGGAATGAAAATTCGTCTCGATACAAAAATAGGCATTGGTCTGTCGGGCATATCTTCACACTACGTCCAGTGTTCGTGTTTGTGTGTATTCGTTACATAAATTCGCTTATCTTCCAGCCACATTAGGCCACGTCGCACCCAAACTTTCCCCTTGATCCGACCCAAATCCCATTCGCCGAAAGGACTTTGATTTCAACTTTCTTACTCAAGAGATTTCGCGTTTTCGGTCGAACCAACGGCGAAACTCGAACTGTCCTGGCGCGAAGACGTCCCTTTAAGGATTACAATGATAGGTTAATTATAGCTAATCGGATCGAGTATCGCACGAAACTTACCGCAAAAACTTACTGCAAAAGATACAAAACTTTTGTAGCGCTTTGAAAATGCATTTTTTGTTCAAACTCGTGTTTCGTAATTTGTTCGTCATGAGAGTCGTTCCGATGCGCGTCCGTGATATAGTATTCGATATTCATAGATTCATATAGTGGAGTCGATAAATTTATATTACATCTTACTCTCGCGTCAATAGATTCATCAGTTTAAATGTTTAACATACGAGTAATGGAAGACATAGCAGTATCCAGGGACACTTTGAAAGAGTTCCTCTTTTTTCCCTTCATCATTTTGTTGATCGAGTTGCACTTGCGGAGGAAGCTTCATTAGTTCGTTGGTTTTGCGAAAGGTTTTAATGGTTTTGGAACATGCTTTGAGGGTTTTTTTTAACGTTTTGTAGATCCTGCAACACGTGTATAGCTAATGGAATTGAAGAACTTGATTTTGGAACCTTGATTTCATATTTTTTGTCATTATGTCGGTTCTGCAGTTCGTTTCAGTGATTTATGAACTTGGCTTGAAAATATTTTGAAGCTCTGACAGGACAGGTTTTTGATTAGAAGATGTGTTTTGTCATTCTCACAGGATATTTTGTTTATTTAAAAATTAGCTATAAAAATTTTGTCTACATTATAGAACACCTAGAGAGGAGAGGCTGATAAATTACTTGCTACATAATTAAAACTATATATTTCTAGTGGTGTGCGGGATTGAGAATTTCGAGGGTCGGGATAGGTCGGGAAATTTTGCATCGGGTTGGGACGAGATCTCGAGTTTTTCGGGAATTCCGAAAATTGCAGGAATTCCGAAAAATCTGGCTATTTTCAAAAGTCCTAAAATATCGAAACTTCAGGATTATGAGAAGTATACGCATTTCTGCTCTGAAACACGAGTATCATAGTGAGTATCGAAACGCTATTGAATCACAGAGTTTCGAACCACAGAGAAATATTGTTACTGTTAAGATTTTCCGCAATCTACGGGAATTGGTCATTGTTGTAATAAATCGAAAAAAAATGAACTGCGTTCAGACATTTAGATTGTAGAATTGCTTTGTAAGTATTTTTTTTTAATTGAATTCTCTTCAAGACGAGTTTATTCGCAAATTTGTATTCGAAATGCTATCATTGCAATAAAGAGAATTTCAAATTTTACGATTTTCGAATTGAAATTTGGATAGAAAAGTTTATGAATAGATGGAAAATTTCAAATTTTGATTGAATAGCTAAACAATTAAACAATGAAGATTGCATGTTAAGGTGATAAATCGTGACTCAGAATTATTTTAAATGAAAAAAATAAACCTCACTGACTTCGACTAGATCGAGATTATAACTCTATGTTTTTAAAATTCATCAATTGTTCATGAGAATTTTTTGATTGGGTTCACAACTACATAAGAGCTTAAAACAAAGGCAGAAAACAACAAAATTATAGAAGTGTTCTAATCTTAAAATTTTCGATTAATTATGAATGAAAGTTTTAAGAGTAAAACAATCAGCATTTTTTATGTTTTGGATAAAAATACAAATTATTTGCGCCCGACAACCGAATTTACTGCAATATTGATAAACGAAGAAATTTCAAAATTTATTATTTGCAAAAATGCTGATTTCCTTGGAATAATTCTCTTCTTGACTTAAGTATTTGTTGGAATATATCGACTGAAAAAAAAAGAACAAGATAATACTTCAGTTTCATTGGATCCAGACTTTTCAGGGTCGGGCAAACAGACTGTGTGTCTGAAAAGATATAAAATAACGCGAAATACATTTTCCTATAAATTTCGGATCAGGGAACTTTTTTGGATTGTCGTATCTTGAAATATTCGAGAATCCTGAAAAGTTCGGGATCCCGCACACCCTTAAATTTTATCGAAAACCTTTCGAATTTTGAAAGCATGCAAATATGTTTGTCACACATTTCAAAAATTCAAAAGCTTTCCACTATAAATGGATGTTTTTATTACATCTTGGTTGGAAAAGCAAAGACATGCAAATATTTTATTCTATCTTCAGAAAAATGTATATCATTTCTGTGATTTTAAGCAAATCGTGATTTTCTTTCATTTGGTAATTTCAATGCTTTTTACTTGTTAAATTATTCAAATAACGCGTGAAAACTGGAGTTATTCTGTTGTAAAAAAAAATGTTGGTAGTTAGGATTGAATAAAAAGCCTTCTGATTACCAGCATTGCATTTTAACTAATATAACTTAATTTTTGAATGATATTCTTCAAAAACACTAAAAGAAACCTAATTTCAGATTTTAATCAAAATCGGTAAAAGCAATGTCAGACTCTCCCTTTGTTAAAGTATCTTTGACATGATAGTATGTTCTTGCAGTTTTGCAGAACGTTTGATTTAAGAGTCAGACTTTTGAAAAAGTTTGTGATTTTTCAATATATTCCATACATTATTCAGGTCGTTTCAAAATATTATGAGCTTTTTAAATAAATTTATTTGGCTCAACGAAATACGTTGATAGGTGTGGTTTCATATAGTGTTTTGCTCATTATCAAGGTCTGAAGTTAAAAAAGTTTGTCAATCGAGATTCACATTTTTCCAGATTTAAATTATAATTTCAAAAACTTCACATACAATCCATGAAATATCACAAAATTATCAAGTTTTTCACAATATTTTGGTTCTCATTGGAAAATTAATTTCTACATTAAATTATTGTTACTGGAAGTGTCCCATTGAATTTACAAAAAAACTAAAAAATAAGTCTCGTTCAGATACATATCTCAACTGAGGTCTTCAAATGTGAGACTTCGAAGGATATTTTCTTTTTTTCGGCAATGGAAGACATAATTGAACACTTATCGAGCTTTGGAAGCATTAAACAAGATGAACACTCAAGATCCTTTTAACATTTAACAAATTCAATAAAAAAGCTTCGAACCATTTATATTGCAAACAAGTCTAGACGTTCTTCAATCCCTAAAACATAAGCTCAAACCAGCAAAACCAACCTTCGCAAACCCAAAACTCCCCATCCGAAGTGCGATATGCTTTAGTTCACCAGACTCGACAAAATCCTCATCGACGTTTATTATCAACCGTTGCGTTCGGTCCCTTTTCTTATGTATTATTACGCCTGCTCCTCAAGAGATGGAAAATAATTGGCTTTCTCTCCTCCCGAGAGTCCCAAAAAAACTCAACAATCCCCAGAATCAACTATCCATTATTCATGTAATCAACAAACAAAACAAATTCTCTACTCTAACCAGGATTGAAGAGTTCCTTGCTGGGTCAGACGAAGCTCGTTCCCGTATTCTCCTAAAATTTGTCTCAACCCCCTCGAATTTTTCGCATCGTACCAACAATGTAAATTAACGCTGCTTTTTCAGGCCTGACTCAGTACGCTTTTTTTACTTATTTGGACATGTATGTATAACACTGTACAACACAACAAAAAATCACCTCAACGAAAGTAGCTTATTATTGTTACTCAAGAGCTCTTAAAAGTCATTTGCAATTTAAACAAACTTATTGACAACTTCGGTAATATCCTATCTCTGAAGCAAAGAATGTAACTGATTTGCATGATTCTAATGAATTTTCAGAGAAAAACAGTTTTTTCCTCGTCCCCGCATTCAGAACGGTCATTGTGTACTGTAATTTTTTTGTTTCATATATACATGATATCTTTACATATTTTCATTTTCGGACAACTTTGCAAAAAGAGGTGTTGAATAACCATTATTAGCTACTTTCGTTACGGTGATTTTCAAAAACCCAAATTTAGTTGTACAGGGTAATCAGTGAAAACGGCCGACTATGTGACACGGACAAGGCCCGACGTTGAAGCGTTCGGCGCTGAATTATATAAAAACTATATGATATGAATCGTTCAGTAAAAAATCGTTCATATACAAATCATGCATGTACAAAAATTACACGTGAACGTATCATTGATTTTGCGGAATCGAAGTTTTTCATGCGTGTACGAAGAATTTCGACGCGTGAGTCTGTATGATTCATATATGAAAATTTTTTATCGTGGCACGATTGTTTTCAGTACGCATCGTTACAGATGATAATATAATGTTATGCTTTTTGTTTATACACTAGAATAATCGTGCTGTCAAGTGTTGCGAAATTAGGCTGCAATTTCGAGTGCCAGCAGCGATTTTTGTCGACCTTTCGAACGGAAGATGAATGGAAATCCAGGGTGACTTGGTTTTGGGTCATTTCGTGTTTTTTTTTCGGTTTAGAGGTGGAGTTTTTCGAAACACATTCGTCAAAATTCTCCAACCACGTCGGTTTTTTCGAAATCATCTCAGAGCTTTGGCCCTGTCCTCGGTCGATAGTAAAAGATATATATATATATATATATATATATATATATATATATATATATATATATATATATATATATATATATATATTTCTTTAATGTTGTATATATATAATATAAATTGTAATTATGAAACTCGATAATAATAAATGTGATAATGATAACAACAGTAACGTTATTACTATACTAGGTACTGGGACCGTGCAGGCAATCCCGGGTACAAATTCTAATAATGTGTATTGTCTGTATAAGGTTCGTAATTTCCTCTTATTTTCAACAATAATATGCATCTAGAGTTAATATCGTATAATAATAGAATTTATTATCAACTCTCTGCGTAAAGCTATTCTCACGTTCCCGGAATAATTTCGCCTCCATTTTCCTATCGTTCGTTTTCGTTTACCCAGGTGAATCGGATGCACTCGCGAAAGATTTTTCCAAGATTTCGAGTTTACCTGCACAAACAATTCCACCGAGAAATTATTGCTGAATATTTTTGTTCCGAGTATCCTTTTTTTGTGGGTGCATGTAATTTGCCTGGGAATTTGGGAAGTATCGAAAACGAGAAAATCCCTCGTTTTCGGACGTCGTTTTTCTTTTTTCTTGTTATATGACCTTTTTTTGAAAGAAACCTTGAATGGAAATGGAAAATTAAAATGTTGGGGACCTTTGATTCTCTCGTTATCAATATGCCTCGCGATTCGAGGGAAATTTTGGGGAAAGGGCTTTAGTCTGGGTTGAGTTTTTTGCAGAAAATATTTTTGTGGATGAAACAAATTGTTTTGTAGATTTTTCCGGTACGTTCTTCGTGTAGGGAATTTCCCCCAATGCAAAGTTATCCAAAAAAATTTATCCTCGAAGTTGTATTTCCTAACAAATTTTTCCCAATATACTAGAATTTGAAAATGAAGTTCAATGAAATCCACCATTTAATATTTTTCTTATTGTCAGTTAAAATACTGTATTTTGAAGAATTTTGATTACTATTGAATGTGCTTTCTCAGAATTATATGCTACACTTTATATTTTTCAAGTTAGTATTTACTGAGTAATTTTCGTTCGATTCTAAGTCAAATATATCTTTTTTTTTTCAGATCTTCGTTTTTCTTCATTTTTTGGCTTAGTTAGCTTGAACAATATTGAACATAATGGATTTTCAGTTCAAAGAAAATCAATCTCAAAAAGAAGAATCTTTTTAATTCCTGTGAAAAATATCAAAAAATAGATATTGAATAATATACTAATTGTTAATAAAAAGTTTTAATGATTGATCCTTCTTGAAAGTTTGAATATGTATTTAAAAAAAACTTTCAATAAATTGTTTATGTGCATAATAAAACACAAACTAGGTCGGTTAGATTTTATATACTTTTTTTTAAACAAAAAGTTTTTGAAAAAAAGGTTTAGGCAAAATTTTACAAGGAAAACTTGGAATTAGAAAATTTTTCTTCAGAAAAAAGCGTTGGAAATTAAAAAATCAATGTACTTGATATTTCAATGAAGAAATTCGGTCATCGTTACTTTTTCCAAATCCAAAATTGATTCATTATTTTGAATCTTCGATCAAAAATTTAAACGATTGAATCATAATAAATACCAGAATTCCATGACACAGAATTCGAATATACTCGAATTTCGAAATCTAAGATTTAGAGATTTTATAAACATAGATTGAAAATTGAACAATTGGAAATTTTTATGAATAATAATCGAAAATCAAACGTTAAAAAAAATTGAATATGGCAAAATAAAAGTTATGAATACAAAACTGCCGAAAAAAAAACATTATCAGCATTCAAAACCGATTGAGCTTCAAAATTTTGATACGAAAAACTAAACGAGTTTATTTGAGTAAAATTTCCAGCAATAAGTACTAATAAAAATATTTCATAGTGGTCTTACAAAAAAAAAAAAATATCGAAAAACTTATTGCAAAAAATGATGATTATTTCCGATGAGTTTTGAACTTGGACGACAGGGAATTTCAAAAATATAAAATTGACAAAATTTTTAAAATTTTCTCTTACCGAAAAGGAACGATCTGAGCCCATTTTTGATAAGAACTATGTATTCAAGAAAAAAGTACCAAAAATGAAAAAAAAAATCTACGAATTCTCCGCTTCTTTTCAAAAAACTCATTCCAGTCAAAAATCTCAATCCCCAACTCCCTCCCCCTCTTTTTTAACCAATTTTTCGTAATTCGCAACATCGTTCTTTTTCTCATCTCGACGACGACGATTTTCTTCGGCCTTTGAAAATTTTTGATCGACCTTTCCCAACGGCAGTAAAAAATTGGCTTCTTTTTTCAAACATTGACTGTTTAGCTTGTGCTTCGGACTAACGAGTGAACAACTTTTTTTTGTATACATCTACCATACAACATTGTACGAAGAAAAACAACCGGATTTCCCCGTGGAAGAAATCGCTTGAAAACACATCGAGAGAGAGATAGATAGATAGATAGGGTAAAACGACGAGAAGAACTGGATAATTGAGTTCGACAAAAAATGTGCCACCCGAAAAAAAATTTTCCCTACGTGATCGAAATTCGTGTACACTCGAAACTCGATAATTGACTAAGCAAACGTTTCGTCACTTATCGAATCTCGACTGCATAAAAACATGAAAAAACATGATCATTTTTATTTTACGAAAAATCATGTGCGTTGAATGAAAAAATATTAATCATAATAAGGCCTGTTATTTATTTATTTATTTATTTTTTTTCATTTAAAAATTCGTAGAGCATCAGGTATAAAAATTTCTTTCCGGGTAGTGACGACTGTTCGACGCATTTTGAATGCGCTTCGTTCGATTTTGTTTTTGTTTCATTTTTTTCTTTTTTTTTGATCGAACATTTTTTGATGGGCCTCATTTCGTTTCCGAAGCAAGTTGCGCCGTCGTCAAATTCACGCGTTTTTAATATTCATTTGTCAGCCCGTCGAAATGTAATGTCGATGAATGAAAACGAGTCAGTGATGAGGGTGACGATTTAGCTGAATTTCAGCGGGGCTTTGAAGGAACTCGATTTTTTTTGTGGTTTCCATGGTTTTGATTTACTGCGAGACTTGAAAAATTGGGCTGTAAATTATATACCATAGTTTTGTTTTGATTCATGCAATTCAAGGGAAACTTGAACAAATTTTCATGCCCGTCACAAATTCCATCCATATACGTAAATACTACAACCTGAAAATTAAACTATTTTAGGAGAAAAAAAAATGATAAACCTTAGATATTATGATTCATTTGATAAATTTGTGTAAAATTAGTTTAAGTACATTTCGAAAAACTATGACCTCCCAAAAGACTCTTTTCAAAATTCGTTTGTTTGATAAAAAAAAAAAAAAACGTTTTGTGTATAAAAACGTAATCGAAAACTGACTCGTTCTCTTGCAATTTTCGTATTCCCCATTTTCCTGGCTAATTTCCGTCCATTCCATGTCTCTACTATTAAAACGATGCAGTACACATAAGTAGAAAACAAATTCGAAGGCACCTGTGTTTACACGATCGAGTACTTATTCGCTGAACCGGCCCTTTACATTTTACATCCCTGCAGTGCAAAATTCAGAACAACCGGGGGGCCATTTATTTTTCCTTAACCCCGCGTTCGATGCCTTTTATCAATGCCGGGAAAACGCATCGGGAAATTTTCCATTATTTTTACATTTTTTTCAAATTCGTAATGTTTTTCTCCGGCGAAGAGTAGGCTACCAGCGCTCGCAGGGTTTTTGTTTTCTTCGTCATTATTTAATTTTTTGTTTTCGTTTTTTCGATGGATCGGCGATAGAAAATAGACTCATTTTTGTGGATGAAAACAAATATTGCCCAAAGTTGTCGGAAAAATAGGTAAGGTATAGCGATTCTGGCTCATTATAGCTTATTTACAAATTAATTGCGGATGGTGCTTTTAGTTTTCGATTTAAAAAATAATAATATCCGAATAGCAAGTTTTCGTTATTAGAATTTCGTTACCTTGAAGTTCGGGAAAACTTAAGATGAAAAATTTTTTATCTGAATGTGTATATTTGAGAAAAAAATATTTTATTGGTGGAAAGTTGGGTATTGATTTTGAACATAGAGAATTTCCTTAATTGGAGAATAGAAAACAAGAAGATTAGGAATTGTAATTCGTACATTCGAAAACTCTCGCTAGTAATTAACGACATTGAAAAACTGATGTTTAAGATCGTTTCTGAGGTTTCAGAAGGTTATTTAAAAAAAATGTGTTACTCATAAAATTATTATTTGGATAAGTATATGCAATTTTAAGGCAAAAAGAATCAGTTTGAAATTCAGGATATTGACTCTGAGATATTTAATAATTTTCATTTAAGAACTTGAAAACACTCAAAATGAAAAATTGTGGTATTTTCTGAATATAAAAAATCGTACAAATTTATGAGTGAAAGATTTGAAACTGAGGGAATCAGGCTGAAAAATTGAAAATTTCTAAAATTATTTCCAAAATAAAATTATTTTTTGATTTTTGAATTCTCAATTGAAAATCTTTTTTTCGGACTGGAAATTTTCAGCTAACAAAAAATTGGAAAAAAGTAAGAAAAATATTTTATCTCATTTTCGCTGGGAATTGATACTTTTTACTTAAGTTTTTATGTAACATCGAAGTAAATTGTGATTTAATTTTAACGATTGCCTGCATTTTCATAGATAAAAACCCGAAAATTTTAATTTTTCCTCAATTTATTGACAAAAAAGAATCATTAACCTGTTCGTATGAAAAAATACTGAGTTCATGGATAAAGAACTTTGAAAAAAAAAAAAAAAAAAAAAAAAAACAATATTCCTCAGAGAAAACAGCTACTTTTTCTTTAGAGGTTTCAACTTACAGAAACATTTATGAAAAAAAAACGGAATTGAAGAATTGATCTGTGAAATCTGAATTAGTCAAGTTGATGAAGATTCACCCTAAAAACCTCATTTTCAAAAAAAATTTTTGTATTAAAAAAATACCACAGGATATAAAATTCAAACACAGGAAATTTTAAAATAACGATGAATTAAAATTTTGGATATCCAGTGTCTAAACTGCAAAATTTATATCGCAGAACTGTCTCAATTTTGAACAATTCGCATTTTAGGGCCTAAAGAAATTGCAAAACAAAATTCAACTAAATGATTTTCGAAAATTTTTCTGCACATTTAAAATTGCAGGCATATAGATTTGAAACTGGAAAGTTTATGGTAAGAATTGCAAATAATCCACTCTTGAATTATCACATGGTAATAAGTTTCGCAATTAAACAAATTTCCAGAAAAACCTTTCACTTTATTCTTACTGAAAATCGATCATTTTGATTGAAACTTTCTGATTATAAAGAAGTAAATTTGTGTTTTAATCTTTAACTACCTTCATTTTCGTAAAAACAAACGTTTCGACTATTTTCCCTTCTTTCAAAAATCAAGATCATGCTTCAAAAAAAAATACTTAACTCATGAACCAGTATCTTCGAAAGCGCGAACAAAACACAATATTCCCAAGGGATAATACATTGATTTTTCTTAACAATAATTACATTTGTTTAAAATTTGTGCGAAAAGAGTTTTTTGGACTGATTTGTGGTCACTGATTGTGAGTACAAAAATAACTATCACTTATTTTTCAATAGAAGCCTTTTCAAAATATTAGCAAAAAAAACATGTTTTTCCACTTTTTGTCACCCTGGTGACGGGGCTCCGAGAGACTTCCGAGAGACTTGCACATGCATTTCGTAGTTTTTTAGGTCGCTGATCATGAATCTGAGGTCAAATTTCGAAAATTATTTTGCTTAAACAATTTGTTTTAACAATTATAAAAAAATACTTACTAAGATGCATATGCTCTTCATGGTTTTTCAGGTCGCTAATCATGAATCTGAGTTCAAATTTGGAAAATTATTTTGTTTAAACAATTTGTATTAAAAAATTATGAAAAAAAATTTACTAAGACGCATATGCTTTTTATGGTTTTTCAGGTCACTGATAATGAATCTGGTGTCAAATTTGGAAAATTATTTTGTTTAAACAATTTGTTTTAACAATTTAAAAAAAATACTTACTAAGATGCATATGCTTTTCATGGTTTTTCAGGACGCTGATCATGAATCTGAGTTCCAATTTGGAAAATTGTTTTGTTTAAACAATTTGTATTAACAACTTATGAAAAAAAATTTACTAAGACGCATATGCTTTTTACGGTTTTTCAGGTCGCTGATAATGAATCTGGGGTAAAATTTGGAAAATTATTTTGTTTTAACAATTTGTATTAACAAATAAAGAAAAAAAAATTTACTTAGATGCATATGCTTTTTATGGTTTTTCAGGTCGCTAATAATGAATCTGGGGTCAAATTTGGAAAATTATTTTGTTTAAACACTTTGTATTAACAAATTATGAAAAAAAATTTACCAAGATGCATATGCTTTTCATAGTTTTTCAGGTCGCTTATCATGAACCTGAGGTCGAAATTTCAAAATTATTTTGTTAATACAAATTCTTTAAACAAAATTATTTTGCAATTTCGACCTCAGATTCATGATCAGCGACCTAAAAAACCATGAAAAGCATATGCATCATAGTGAATATTGTTTTTTTCATAATTTGTTAATGCAAATTGTTTAAACGAAATAATTTACCAAATTTGACCTCAGATTCATGATCAGCGACATTAAAAACATGAAATGCATATGTAAGTTTCTTGGAACTGTCTCAGACAATTGTCCGAGAGAGTTCCGAGAGTGGACTCTCGGACCCCTGTTACTAGGGCAGTTATTTCCAGAAACATCAAAAAAGATCAATTCCATCAACATGAAGGTATACTGATGAAATTGCTTTGAAAAAATAATTGAAAGTTATGTCCACACTCAGCCACCCAAAATTATTCCAAAAAACGAGGTACATTTTTCATGTAAACCAGTATTATCGAAAAATCACTTTCTCCATGCTTAAAATAATCTTCGCCAGAAACACCGATTTCGTTCAAGTATTTTGTAAACACTGAATCCATTTTTACGAAATATTGTGTAAAAAATGAGTCTATCGGCCAGCTGTTTCCGTGAAATCGACGACGGTGATCGGATAAGAGCGAAATCACGTGAGTCGGATGGAAATGACAGCCAAGAGGACAAGGGAAACGAGGGATAAAACGGGGCTTTGATTATTCGCGGCGCCGCAATATTTGATTTCTTCCTCGGGGTGGTAATTGATACAATTGGATGGGCGCCGACGGTATAGACGCTCCCTGCGCGCCGTGCACGCGCCCGGTTCCGAAATGGCCTCGATGGGCCTGATGCTGAGCTTTTTCGTACCGCAAGGGCACATCGTGTCCACCACCAGGAGTATCAAATTTGTGTGCTGAATCTTTTGCACGCTGAAAGGCCTGCCAATAAAAACGCAATCCTTCAATAACAATAAAAAAATAATCCGCGATAATTAATGACTTTCAGAAGCAAGCGTAGGATTCAATTTAGAATATTTTATAATCTAGTGACTTTCTTTTCATTGACTGTGGATTCATTCCGGTTCTTTTCAGGTGTATCTAAAATTAATGCCAAACCACATTACCTGAGTCCAAATTTTAGTCCTGATTCAAACATTTTAGATCTTTTTGGTTCTCATTAGAACATTTTAAGCCTTGTAGCTCCTGTTTTGAACATTTTAAACTTTTGAGATATAGTGAGAACCTTCTTTAGACCTGTTGATCATATCCGAGTCAAAATTTTAGTCCTGGTTTGAGCATTTTAGATCGATTTGATCCTCAGTGCAACATATATCAGCCTTTCAAGTTCCTGTCTTGCTCATTTTGAACTTTTTAAACAAAAGAAAAATCTTTTTAAGATCTGATATGATCATATAACATGTATTGATTATTAACAATCATTTCGATGGGTCTCTGCAAGTCTATTCTATCTCGTGAGCGCGCTCCAACAATATTTCAACTTTCACCGAGCCGCTATAAGTATTCTATCCTTCGGGACTACGAAACGATCTATTCTATGTTTCAGCGTTCTCGAACGTTTCATCCCATCTCTGGCAGAGTTGAAACACTTCATCGTAACTCAAAAATCACAGTTTCGAGAAAACATGATGTAAAGTTTCCTTCACTGAAGAAACAAAATGATGGCAGGCAAACATGTTGCACATGTTACAATCACATATTTTTAACATTTTTGAGGTTTCGTTACAAGATAATAACGTTAACTCATCATTTTTGAAATTATCAACAAAATAATGTATAAGTTTTTTAAATGAAGCAAGAAAGACAAAAATTGCACCAAATTAAAATATTTTTGTTCATTCAAAACTCAGGTGCAATAAGAATGGTTTTTCTCGCACTTGCATGGAAAAACATTATTTTGTGGATTTAAAAAAACAAATTGTTTAGTGCAATAAATAATTTACACAGTGATTGTTTAATTTTTTTAAAGAAGGCTGTAAACTTTCTATTAATGAAAAATATTATTAACCACCTTAAAAATTACTTCTGACATAAATGTTTTCATATATCTATTATTCAGTCTTGATAATATTGTTTTTAATGATTTTTGGGGTCGTTAATAATAAATGGTTTGGATCATTATTATTTATATAACTGTCATTAACAATTTGTATATTATAAAAATATATACTATTCGTAAGATTCATTCACATAGATTTCAGTGGCATATTTTGCATGTGATAAATAAAATTCATCAATTTGGTTAAACAATGAAATTTTACTTATTGTTGCAAAAACACATTCTTGCAGGAAGCATATGCTTTTCATGGTTTCTTTATCCGTCTATTTCATATTTTTTATCAGAATAATAAAATTCATTTGTTTAAACAATAAACTTTAACTAATTGTTGCAAAAACAAGTTTTTGCAAGATGTATATATTTTTCATGGTTTGTAAATACGTCTGTTTCATATTTTGTATTAGAATAATGAAATTTATTTGTTTAAACTATAAACTTCAACTAATTGTTACAAAAACGCATTTTTTCAAAATGCATATGCTTATTATGGTTTCTTCATCCGTCTATTGCATATTTTATATCAAAAATATACAATTTATTTGTTTCAACAATAAACTTGAGTTTATTGTTACAAAAACACATTTTCGCAAAACGCACATACTTTTCATGGCTTCTCAATCCGTCTATTGCATATTTTGCATTAGAATAATAAAATTTATTTGTTCAAACAACAAACTGTAACTAAATGTTACGAAAGCACATTTTTGCATACGCATTAATATGCTTTTCTTGGTTTTGAGAGCCGTTGATTGTAAATTTATGATAACATTACTATAATTTATTTTATTCAAATAATCAACTCTAATTTACTGTTGCCAATTTTTTCAGACACAATATATGTAGTAAAACTGTAGTAACATATTTTCTATATAAAATAGTTGAAAAACCTATTAAAAACATTCTAAACGGTCATTACTTCGAGTTATAAGACGTCCTGATTTGTTTTTCAGTTTTGAAGGGTAAAAATTGAATACTTTTTTCCAAATTTTTTGTGGAACATGCTTGAAGCTTTGAAATTTTTAAAATGACTTTTTCGGAAAATGTCAAAATTTTGGGTTACGATGAAGCGTTTCAACTCTGCCAGAGATGGGATGAAACGTTCGAGAGCGCTGAAACATAAAATAGATCGTTTCGTAGTCCCGAAGGATAGAATACTTATACTGGCTCGGTGAAAGTTGAAATATTGTTGGAGCGCGCTCACGAGATAGAATAGACTTGCAGGGACCCATCGATTTGTATTAAAAACAATACATGTTTATTAAAATCTTTAGACAGTTTATTGAAAATGCTAAAATTATATATTGAATCCCTATCGCACGCACTATACCTAAATTTAATACACTTTAATGTATAAAAGTATATTAAAATTGATTCTGTGAGAATTCTATATCAATAAGCATGTTCTTTGAAATTTATAAACATGTATGTCGAACTCCTAATACAAGCATTATTTTTTAGTATATCATTAATTGAAAACAACTATGTGATAATTTTTTTCCGTTCATTTTGAACCTACTGAACGCATTCAACGAAATCCTTATTTGAACATTTTAAGCCCGGAAAGGAAATACTACTAGGTAAAAGGTTCAAATAAGGTTCGAAATTCGTATTTAATTTAATACAAACCAACACCCTGATTTGATCATCTTAAACTTGCCGTTGTAGGTTTATCATGTTCAAATCAGGACTAAAATTTCGACTCGGGTAGATTCCACAAAAAACATAATTACATTCATTACCAAAATGTAATTACATAATATTATCACGGTGGAATTTCCTGTCAGATAATTTAAAAACTTACTCTCTAATTTAAAAAAAAATATCAAAGAATGGTACAGATTGTTGATGACAAATATGTCGATGACAAATATGTTCATGAAAAATATGTTGATGACATACTTGGTGATGACAAATTTTACGACTTCAAAGTACCTTTCGCATCCAGATGAATGACAGTTGGTGAGCTTTCCTTTGAGGGGGTTTCCTTGGCCATTATTACTAAGTTTTTCTGGTTGCAGTATGTACAAGTCTGTTTTCTTTTCGCACGTGTGCAGCGTGTGAGGGTCAATCTGCACCGTGGCGTGCGTTGTTGGTGGCGATGCAGCCATTGGAGGTTGCATCGGGTACCTCTCATTTTCCGTTTCAGGATCTTTGGTGAAATCCGGAGCATATGATTCTTCCGGATAATTCATGCCTTCTGCGAATTCAGGGTTAAGAATTGGGAATAATTAGTTAATTTCTAACAACTTAGAAATAAACATTCAGATATGAGGAACAAAATACTTTGAACGTACCCAGTAATTCAGAACCTTATAAAATCCTTATATAATATAAGACAAATTTGTGTGTGATAAGATGAATTTTACGAAAGGATTTTAAAACCTTATACAGAAATGCGAATCTTTATGAGGAGAAAAATT
This sequence comes from Platygaster robiniae, assembly GCA_028476575.1. Classification (NCBI taxonomy): domain Eukaryota; kingdom Metazoa; phylum Arthropoda; class Insecta; order Hymenoptera; family Platygastridae; genus Platygaster; species Platygaster robiniae. The sequence continues at coordinate 4,978,248 of CM052022.1, forward strand.
TTGTAATAAAAGTCTTACCCCTGCAGAATAAAAAAATACCATAAACAACTTTTCTTTAAAAAATTATTTGAGATCTGGGGACAAGCTATGTTCAAATTTATTTTTTGAGTTAGATTAAAACATAATAATATAATCATGAATGTATCCGGAAAATTTTTGGAAAGGGGATAGATTTGAAAATCAAAAATTCACGATCCTTATACGGGAATTGCAAGTTCTTATGAGAAAACTTGAAACCTTATAAGGACTTGCTTTTTAATGAGTAAAATTGATATTCTTTGTAAGAAAAATACTATTTATTATAAAGAAATGTGAAATCCTTATAAGGAAGTATGTCTTCTCAAAATTATATATGATAAGGATTGCATGAGGTCGCTTCAGAAGGATTTTATATCTAATATATATAAGGTTTCTATAAGGTTGCCTTATAAGGAATCGACGATCTTGTAAGAAAACTTTGATTGCTTGGATTCTTATAAGGAATTTATAAGGTTTTTTTGAGGTTCGCAGTTATTAATGTGTATGGGGATCAGGTGTTTTATATGAACATTTTGCTATAAAATAACAGTTTTCTACAAACTTTGTAAAGATTAGTTACTAAAAAATATCGGCTATTTATAAAAAATTGGGATTTTCTGTGGAAACTTTATAAAAACTAAAATTCTTGGGACTCATAAGAAAATTGAAACTTCCTCATAAGGAAATTGTAATTTATAATGAGAAAACTTGAAACCTTATAAGGACTTGCTTCCTTATATGCAAGTAAATTGCAAATTCTTTAAAGAAGAACGCATTTTCTGATACAAGGGAATGTTAAATCCTTATAGGGAATCATAATATTTTTATAAAAAATTTAAATATAAGAAAAACTTTATTTCATTTAAAGGTTGCATAAAGTCATCTCATAAGGATTTGAAATGTTTATAAGGTTTTCATAAGGTTAGGTATTACTAGTGTATATAAAGATTCAGCTTTTTTATGGGAATAATTTTTTATAAAATAAAAGCTGCTACAAGTTCCATAAAGATTTCATAAAGTCACTTCAAAAACCAACGAAATTCATAAAAATTTGGAAATTTTTGAGGACACTATGAAAAATAAAGTTACCGGGATTCACAAGAAAATTGAAATTTCCTTACTTGAAAATTTCAAATCTATACAAGGAAATCGCCAATCCTTACATGAAACTGTAAATCTGAAAACCTTATGGCGAAATTCATTTCCTTCAGAGGAAATTTCAATTCCTTTGAAGAAGCTGTAAAATCTGTGTAGAGGAATTGAAAACATAAGGATTTCATTCCTTGTGAACTTTTTGCAAGGTCAGTTATACAGAATCGACAATCATACAAGGAAACTTAGATTATTATAAAAAAATTTTAAGGTTTTTTTAAGGTTCGCAGTAACTAGTGTATTTGAAGATTCAGCCAAAAATAAAAGTTCAATACAAGTTTCATAATAGTTTCATAAAGTCACTGTAAAAACAGCGGAATTTATACATATTCAGGAATTTTCGTGGACACTTTATAAAAACTAAAATTTTCGAGACTCATAAGAAAATTGCGATTTCCTTTTAAGGAAATTTTGCATGCTTGTAAGGAAAATGACAATCCTCATAAGAAACTGCAAAACTTAAAACTTAATAAATACATTTTAATTTCCTATGGTCACATATAAGTGTCAATTTCTTAAAAGAAATTTTCAATATTATGAAGAACTGAAAAATATCTATATAAAAATTAAAAACCTTACGAGGATCTTATTTCTTACAATGTTTTTATAAGGTCACCTAATAAGGAATCGGAATTCTCATTAAGTTTTTTTCAGTTTTGATAGTCACGTTATTAGGAATTGAAAATCTTATAAGGAAATTTGGATCCTTATAAGGTTTGAATAAAGTTTTTAAATGGTTCAGGGTTACTAGGGAATAATATTGAAAATTCCTTATAAGGAAATTTTCAGTCTTTGTGATGAAATTGCGAATTCTTACACGCAGAGAAGAGCTTACTAAAATTTACTAAATATTTAGTCACATACAAACTTAATAAAGTTTTCACTGATATCTACTAAAATATTTAGACAACTTATTAAGAATATAGTCGATATGACAAAACTTTTAGGTCAATTGGAGAAAAAACTTTTTTAGGTTCGTATTTGACTAAAGTTTTTTCTGAGTGTATTAGGAACTGTAAAACCTAAGAAACTTATAAGGAAATATTTATTTCTTACGAAGAAATTACAATTTTTCATACGAATCTGTAAAATCTGTATATAGAAATTGAAAACCTCACAAGAATTTTATTTCTCATGAGGTTTTCATAAGGACATACAAAAAATCGGAATTGCCATTAAGTTTTTATAAGGTGACCTTAGAAGGAATTAAAAATCTTATGAGGAAATTCGGATCCATATAAAGTTTGCATAAAACTGTTATAGGTTTTGGTTTACTCAGTGTTTCAAGATTACATGTAGCAAAATATTTTTTTGCCATTATAATTATTACATTTGATTCAATCATTTCATACACCAATCAAATTGTTACTCAAAAAAAGAAAGTATTCAATAAAAATCAATAAAAAAAATTTGCCCGAATTTCAAACTAAAATTTTACTTCTACCCGCAAACGTTCCTTGAAAAATTTTCGGATCCCCAAATTGAAAGTTCAAATTTCCGTACGCTCAAAACTCGGAATTTCTTGCTCACGCGAAACGAATCAAATCGCACGAAACCGTTTTTTCTTGCCTTTGAGAATTCCTATTCTGCTCCCGATAGACTCGTGTTTGTGTTGGTTCAAAATCAGAAGAAGAAGAAGAATATATGAGTCAAAATCAGCAAGAGATTTCGGGTACAAGAGAATCTGAGTTTATAGTGTATTGTACTCCCAAGAAACTCTTGAAAATCTGACCTTCGTTGTCAGGATCGTTGCTGTAGGCCGAAACAATGTGCCAGGGCCCTCGTAAATAAATGCTCGCTAGGAAGGTCCACATGAAATTCCCAAAGTTGGCGAGCATTTTCAGCATCGACGCCGAAATTTTCGCCGCCGCCGAAAAGTGGGACGTCTGAGGTGAACAAACGCCCTGGTAGTCCACGACCGTGACTTTTTTGAATATTCGGTCTTGCACCAAAGAGTCCATGATAGTCCCGTCGATTTCACCGAAGAATTTTCCCGTGTGTTCGTGGCGCTCGCTGATTATTATGAAGCCATTGTTGTCCAAAATATAGCAGTCTAACTCGTCCGAAGCGCAATTTTTTTTGCAAAATGTTCCAGTGCACTGGGAAATATAGAAAATTTGGCAACTTGTCAAAAATGGAAAAAAGCGATGATCCGTTTCGATGTTTTGAGATTGTTTTCATTGATTTCATAACATAATATGGGTGAATTATGTATACATAACCACTCACTGCTGAAGTTATATTAACGAAATGCGAGGCGAGTGAAGAATGTTGAAATTGCAAACCAACAACTGCAGCTGGTGCTTTGTGACCTTTGCTTTCAAGAAAAACTGCGTGTGTGGCAGTTACAATTGGGTTTGGGTTGTCAGCTGAAAATGGAAAATTTTTATACCTGGCATAATGAAAATCCAAATTTCGAAGTTTTTTATCAAGCACTTTTTCGATTATTCAATTTCTGTAGTAAAATTCTTCTTGTAAAAGTGAAAATTTGAAAAAATCAGAAAAATCTTATAGTCCATTCGCGAGAAATCCAATTTCATTTCATGTTCACGCTGTAATTAGAGAAGATGTGCAAGTAATATATCTATAACTATGTAATGTTTCTCGAGTAATTCTGGAACTCGTTGCGATTTCAGAAAGTTTCTGAGTCACGGAAATTCACTTCTTGTTCAACTTTGAATGCAATTATACGTCATACGCAGCGTGACATTCAAGGATATTGATTTTGCGTAAAACAATTGTAGGTACTGCTGGTAATTAATAATTTTGTATTGTTTGAAAACCTTCAAAATGAGATAAGAAAAATTCTGGATTCTATTGTAATCCGCGGAACAACGTAAAAATGGCCAATTTTTTTGTACAAACTCAACTTGTGGGAGTGGAAAATTATTTGGAAAAATCGAAGTTTGTTCAGAATTGTATACAAATATTTGTTGTATGAATTTAGAAAAATGCTTAAACTTTTTTGTTTTGGTTCCCTTCAAATGTAATTGCTTACCTGCATCGAAAGGTACGCTGAAGACAAAACTCTCTGGTTCCACATTATGCTGATCCACTGCTCTTTTGTACCATGGTAAATTTATGGCCCTGCTGTATTGTTCGGCAAACTCTTCCCTTCATTTGAAAAAATGTTAACAGTTATCCCAAGATCATAAAGTGACTTGTCTAAAATACAATTTTTGATATTTCATCAAAATATTAAAAAATATCAGTTATGGCACAATGATTGAAAGTTCTAATGAACCTTATAGACTCTATGCTTCTGCTACAATGTTTTTGATGAGTCTAATCGACAAAAAGTTTACTGAATTTGAAAAATACTTACGATTCTTCAGGAGCATCTTCATCGTGTCGATGTTCGTGCCACCGAAGCAATCCACTTCTTGTAGCGATGAAGCTTCGCTTCACCCCAAACCTCCCTTTTCCCTGGCTGAAAATTTCAATTTTCCATTCAGTCAATCTCATTTCACAAAGGTTTTCTTTCAAAGCGTACATTTCCCTAGCAAAAATACTCTGATGTAAAGCAATTATTATGAGACAATTGAAAAGATTACATTGCATCGTAGGAAACGTATTTTTAATTGATGCGATTTCACTTTCAGAGTGATCTACATTTTTTTTTCTTCGCTAATTTTACAGCGAAATTTCTGCAGTCGAAATAAGAATGGAGTTTCTGAATAATTTATCTTGAACATTTCTTGTAAATAATTGTGTTGAACGATTGACAGGTTTTTGATAACTCAAAATTCAGGAAAATAAATTTTTACACCTTTTTTAATATCCCAAGAAAATCTCCATAACACTTTTTTTCAGGGAAAGATGTCTTGGATCTTAGAGAAATTTTGTGGTTATCACTGAAATAATATGTTAGTTATTAAAATAGTCTGTACGTTAATGTAAGTGCATCGATGTGCGAAAAACATACACGATCACGTGAAAAAGTGACGTTTTACCGTGCATGTAACACTTGCTCGTGAATTTTTAAAAACATAAAGGTTGTGCATAATGATTACCTGTGCAGTACAGCCATCAGTATGGCAATGGGGCTGGCGGCGAAGACACACAATAATAATATAATAAAAATATACAATAAATTATAAGTATTAGACTCAAAAATCGAACAATGGGCACGTTTTAGGTGTATAAAGTTTCGATGGTCCTGTGTGATTGTTGTATCGAAAATTTTGTTCAAAATTTTTTTCCTAATACCAGATTTTGAAATCAAGTTTTTAGTATAAATAATCATGTTTCAATCGCTGTTTAGTAAATTTAACCGAACTTCCATTGCAGATATTTAATATAACTCTAAATTTAAAAAATTTCATCGTAAAAATCTTTGTATGAAACTGCACGTGGAAATAAATTTAGAATAATAAATGTGCGAATAAAGTCTTGAAAAAAAATTTTAAAAACTCATAGATAGCTATCTTATAAAAATTTGATAGTAAATTTTGGTGAATATTTTTTAACAGTATTGTTGCTGTCAGTGATTGTCAAATTTAAGAAAATATTGTGGTAATAAATCAAGGAAACTTTTTACAAATTCATGAATTTATTATGTGTTTAATGCTGGAGTTTTCAACTTGATATTCAAAATCCTTTTGAATTCTCATCACAGGCATCAAAAATTGAGTCAGTTTGCTATATCTCGATTTCCTTAAAATTTACTTACGAACAAAAACATTAGAACAATGATTTGGCATGAGATGTTTTGAAAATTATGTTATTGAACATATTTTAAATAGCTATAATAAACATTAGGCATAAATATAGCTATATTTATGACAGTAAAATTGATTATCATTATGGATATTATGAAATTCATAATATTCATAAACAAAAAGTGTAAAATCCTAAACGTGAACCATAAATCTAAAAAATTTTAAACAAAACGAAGGAAATGATAAAAATAATATTTTTGTTTTCTCTATTATATGCTACTTCAAAAAACCATGAATAAAGCAAAAAATCAGGGTATAAAATTTTGATTGTGCAATTTGTTTGTTTATTAAATGTCTGACAAAAGTCGGAGCGTAGGCAACAAAATTTTTGATGAGGGCCTTCAAGGTTCGTTTTTCACTGTTTTTCGAACTGTCTTTTTCATTATGAAATAAATACAGTCTTTATATATAAAAAATTTAAAGTTGATTACTATAAACTTTAATAATATTTACGATTTTTGTTATAGACATAGATTCAAAGTCATAAATATTTAAAATAAATGGAACATCTTTTCAATTTTTGGAAGAAATTCGTTACAAATTTTTTGGGAAATTTCAAGTAAAATTTTCAGATGATTTCTGAACAATGCAATAACTTATTCCTAATGATTTTCCTAACTTTCTGAGATTGAATTAAACTTTTGTCTTTCTAGAAAATTTCCAAAGCATCATCGATAAAGTAAATAAGTTTGTGTTTTCGAATGTTATAGTTAATTTCAGTTCAACTTTTGAACTCGGAATCATAAATACCCAAATATTATTTCATAGTCATTTTTGAGTTGAAATTTTTGTAGGTTTTCAAATCTTCCAAAATATCAGGAAACAATGATTTCTTCGAAATATTTTACCATTCTCAGCTTTCGATATAAAAAACTTATTGAATTGTATTTTTTTTAAATTTGAAACTATTTTCAAGTTTGAACGAGAATCCTTCTATATTTCAGAATATTTTCATTAAATTTTCTTATTTCGGACGAAAATCTTTCCTTCACAAAAATTTTCGTAAATTTGAATAGATTGAAGACGTTGAATTACGTAAGATATTCTGTGACTAAATTGAAAAATGAAATATAATTCATAATTCTCACAAATATATATTAAACTTTTAAAATCTAAACATAAATTTTTTTACTGTAGTTAAATTTATTTCATAATTCTGAATCGCATGTGTACCTGAAGTTCCAAACACAATTTTAAAATGAAAAGTAGTTACTGACATTATATAATACTATTTTAATATAGATCATTCTTTATTTCTCCAACTAATGAAAGATAATGAAAACAATTTTTTGTTTTCATTCATCTTCAAAAATATTTCGAACTTCAGAGACATGAACTTTGTATTTCGTCTCAAAATTCAAACTATCCAAAAATTGCCCCTCACCTACGCCCGAAAAAAAAGAAAAATTAGAAAAACATCTCGAAATTCACACCATTTCACACTTTTAATGACGCGATATTTCGGCATGCCGGCAAATCGGAGAGTGCGATTTGTATTTTCCTGAGTATATTCTGTGCATCATGCAGTGCTTCCGATAACTCGGAGAGGGGTGCATTTCGGGCTCGGAAAAACCGTATTATGTGCATTTTTGTGCATTATTCAGTGCTCTCTGCTTGAAAACGTGTTAACGCGAGTGTTCTTTATCGTTAACGATGCACTTACCTCTGCTCTCCTTTGTGCGCTCCTTTTTCGTTCCTTTTGTCGAAATCTTCGGATACGTACGCATCCATCACCAGCGACTGTACTAATAGTTTATCGCCTGTAAAAATTTCCTTTTATCAAGCACGAGGTATTTGCGTTCCCTGTGAAGATTCACACTTGATTTTCCAACAAGGACGTAGGCAGGAAAAATTTTCAGGAGGGGTTCATTGGGAAAAATATATTTCCCTTAGGATACAATAATTTTAAATCTCTGACAATCTGGTTTCGAGAGTGTGATTTTTCAATTTTTTTTTTTGAATTTTGAAAATTTTATAGTTATATAAGTGAAAGGATGCAGGGTTGCAAGTTTTTAATTTTTGTTATTTTTGATTGGGGTGTTTCAACCATAAAATCAAATTTTCAAGTCCCTGGGGTATAGGTTTTTTTATTGTCTAATACGGTATTTTTCATATTTTACAGTATTCGTAGAATTTGAAGGATTTAGTTATTTTATCATGGCTTTCTTTATAGATTTCCGGAATCTATTGATCAAAGGTTGAAGGTAATAAAAGATTTATAGTATGAATAGGTTTTGAAGAATATGATATCGACATGTTTGTAAAATTTTGGAATATTTTGTGATTTTTTATAGATCTCCAGTACTTATATAGATTGACTTGTATAGATTTCTAGAATCTGATGTTCCATATAGAGCATATAGGAATCAAAGTTTAGTGATTAAGAGTGTTTCATATACTTCTAGACCTTTTGTATTTTATATTACTTATGAAATTTTGTAGTACATTCTATATAATTTTATATACAAATATCTATACACGAATTTCTAGAATTTGATGCTATAAAATTGAAAGTTTTAGAGATTTCAAGAATCGATACAGGTTTTTTAAAAAACAGCATCTTAAATACAGAAAATCATTGCTTTGAGTATTTTTCGTATTTTTTATTATTATTATTATTCGTGTTTCGTACTAAAGGGGAAAAGATAAATTGGGAATTAAAAGACAACAGAATATAGTTTATAGAATAGATTGCAGGGATTACCAATTTAAATATGTATGACAGACAAAAAGATGTTTAGAAACTTGAATTAAGGAACACGAGGGAAATATTCGCAAACTTACAGATGATAATTCAGTTATAACAGAACATAGAATAAATATGAATCATGAGTTTAATTGGGATAAAGTAAAGATTTTGGATAAAGAGATGGATTATAGAAAAAGAATGTTTTCGGAAATGTTTTTCATTAAGAGGACAAAAAATACTTTAAACAAACAAGAAGACAAGAGGTTTTTAAGTTCGATTTCGATGCATGCATTGATGACGTGGTATGAGTTCTTATCGGTTCGTTTTCTATATAAGGAAGTGAAAACTGAGGTATTTTTGTTAGTCGTGTACAGGCCACTGATAAGTTCTTGTGATAGCGTATTGTTTTCTTTCCTATTCACTTAATATAATAAAAAGTTGACGAAATGTTTTTTAAACATATGATAATATTTAAAAAGTTGACGAAATGTATTTACACAGAAGATGATTTTAAACTGAAATTTATATTCTGAGTAAGTGAATTAAGTGATCTTGTGATGAAAATTATTGTTTAAATTGGAAATTTATTGATTGTTGGTGATTTTGTACATTTAGTTTTCCTGAAGAGGGCAAAATAAATGCCGAAAGCTTGAAAACAGATATTTGTCGGAATTATTCATTTGGTGTTATCTCGAGAATGATCATGAAAGGACAATTTAAAAACAATTTTATTTCTCGTATCTTTTTAGTATTTATACAGTTTAAATTATTTTCTCGTATTTTTATGTACTTCCGTATGCATTTTTCAAATTCAATTCGTTAAACTTCGAAATTTAGAAATTTTTGAGAAAAGTATATTAATATCTACCTATATATTCTAAAAATTAGTAGAGTTTTATTATTTTTGTATTTTTTAGTATTCATAGAATTTTGAAGGATTTCCTAGTATTCTTAAAGATTCCTAGTATTCTTGTGGATTCCTATACAGATTTACAGGATTCGATGCTCCAGAATTCACATTTATATACATTTTTAGTATTTTATAGACATTGAATTTTTGTAACTTTTTAAAATGTTGTAGCATTTTCTAGCACTTTTGAATATTTCTTATATTTCTATAGATTTCGACAAACATTTTTATAAATTTGATTAATATATATAATTTGAAGTTTTGAAGACCTTAAGTACACTTACAATCAGATTTTTTAAAAAACATTAGGTACTCTCATATCATAGATTTCTATCACTTTTAGTATTTTTAAAAATATCTAATACTTTTATGGATTGCTCTATATGTTTCTAGAATTTGATGATATGAAATTGAAAGTTGGATAGATTTTAGAAACTTAGATAGATTTTGTAGAAAATAGTATCATTCGTACAAATTTTAAGTACCTATTTTTCGTATTTTCCTAGTATTAATACGGTTTGAATTTTTTTCTTAATTTCTGTTAATTTCTTCTGTTAATTTTAATGAAATTTTTTCTGTTCATTTCATGGTTTTCTGTATACACTTTTAGAAATCCATGAATTGTAAATTTCGAAGTTTTATACATTTTGAAGAAAATTATTTTTTTTATGGATTTTGGGTATTAGTAGAGATTTTGAGTGTTCTTCGTATTTCTTAGGATTTATAGAATTTTAAAGGATTTGCTAGGATTTTAAATAGATCTCTAGTATTTTCGGGTATTTTTAGAGTTCGATACTTTAGAATTAACATTGATTTCATAACTTTTACAGATTTCTTAGAAAACATTTACATAGATTGTATTTAGCCTTGTATTTTCGTACTTTTTGGTATTTTAAAATATTGTAATGTTTTAAAGTATTTTTGAAAGTGTCTAATATTTCTATGAATTAATGTTGATTTTACTGATACTCTAGAATTCGAAATTGTATTGATCATAAGTATATTTATCAGAATTTATGAAAAAAAATTATTCATATCGATTTCTATCACTTTTAGGATTTTTTCAGTGTTTTTATAGTTTGAAAGATTTTCTAGTACCAAATTTCATGGAGTTCTATGTAGATGTCCAGAATTATGTACTTCAAGATTTGCAGTTTTTCAGATTGTTAGACTGATTGTGGATCACAATTTTACGAATTCATTTTCTACATTATCATAACCAAACATTAATTATGAAAATTCTGTGTAAAGAAAAATTCTTTCAAACCCAAGATCGTTGTTATTTTTGAGCCAGTGAAGTTCAAAATTCTAAAATTTTTCTCAACTTTGAGAATTCTGATGAATCTATTCATTATGTTCTCTAGATTTCACTTAGTAAATTTTATTTTAGGGAGGCGTTTGAACCCCTAAAATCCTCTTCTGCACACGCCCCTGTTCTCCAACAATCTATTATCTAAAATATTCAAAAAATACTTACAATAGTACGAGTCTTTTTCTGGTTTACTCGCTTGTTTATGGTGCGAGCTGGGACTCCGTGGTCTCATGGACATCCATTTCCATCCAGGCTTTTGGGCCTTGGACAGGAAATGGAGGATTCGTTCTTCTGGGGTGGTGAACCACTTTTCCGAGACTGAGCTGTACTCGCAATAAGTCCAGTCTGGATGCACTCTCCAATTGGTCCCTTTGAAATGGTCCTTCACTGAAATTCACAAAAACAAAATCGGGATAAAGTTCTGAAGGTTCCAAAAATCATCATTTACAATTTACCATGATGAGAGATAAGTGTATGAATGTAATGGAAAAGCGAGGGAACGATTTTTTATAGCTAGGATTAACGTTCTCCTTGATTTCGATTATCAACAGCAAAAACTTTCGATTGAAAGTAAGAGGTGTTTACCATCTTGTTTGGAGTGCTTTATTTCCAGCTCAGATTTGAGTTCGAACATCCCGTAAACTTCGGGCAATGCCAACCCCAGAGAAAAAGGAGTCCCTTGAATTTCGTTGTAAAAATATTTGTGTCGCCTTATCGAGACCCTCCTCTGAAAAATTATCAACATTCCTGAATTTCAGTATGGTTCATAGTATTATAAATATGTTAGACAAACGAAGACAATACGTATCAATATATTACGATGTTGATACTTCTTTCTGATATACTAGACTTTCTATATCCATAAATTCACAAAATGTTAATTCGCTTATTCAGCGTTCAGGTCAGTGATTTCTTCCAACATTAATTTCATTCTTCATTTTACCACTGAATTTTGATGAAGAAGTTTTTAATTACCATTTCCTCGTAATGTATTTTCACCGAGAACTCGGTTTCCCCTTCTTTTTGATCAATCATATCGCGTCGCAACTGTAACGATAAAAACAAAAAAAATTCATGGCCCTCGTAATGTCGTGGCAAATTGAAAAGCTTCGCCGCGAACGTGCTTACATCGAGGAGAGAATTGTTCAGAGGATGAGAGGGCCCATCGAATTCGGCGAGTTCGACTTCGGATAAGTCGACGCTAATGTACCTCGGCTTTAAAGTCTCGTCATACTGCGAACACAAATAAAGAAAAAACGATTGTATTTGCGCAAAGCTCAACGACTTTCAACCACTTTCGGAATTCAGTCCCTCGGATACAAAACGATAAAATTATATTGGCGTATAAAAAAATAACGATTCTTCGAGTTAATTAAATGGGGATGGAACTTACCTCGATGTTTTGGGGCTGCAGCAGTGTTTTGAAAAAAGAAAAGGTTTTTAAGTTAATTCGTTGATTTTTTTTTTTGTTTTTTATGTTGAGTTGGGAGAATTTACCAATGGGCGTAGATCAGGGTGATAGACGAGTCTGCCATTGTTGTCGACTAGGAATGAGTAGCCGTTGACGCCCAGCTGGAAAATTTAAAAAAGAAAATTTTTCGTGTGGCTTTTTTTGAGTTATAATTATTTGATTTTGATGATTTTAGGGATTTTTAAATTACTGGTTTCGATATATTCAGTTTTCAAAGTGATTCTTATAGAATTACGTATGATACTCTTAAAAATTTTCAAGTTTACATTTCTTGAATTTCTATGTGAAATTCTTACGAAATATTTTTTTAATAAATTGAACTGATGAGATCATGTTAATTAATATCTTTATAAGTGTAATCGTATTTTATCAGGAAAAAATTGAGATACGTGTTAGGTAATTTTTTACTATTTTGAGTCTGAAAAAATCTTCAGAATTAAGCTTGAGTAAAAATTTTGATCTTGAAGAGTGAAATAATTTGTTCCAAAGTATCTACTCTTGAATAATTTGAAATTCAGTAAATGATTGTTAGTGTGAAATTTTCACATAAGTTCAATTGTCAGAATTTTTCTCCATGAGGTGAAAAATCCATCGTAGTAACTTGGAGATGAATGATTTCATATACTTTCAGAATATTTTTTAAAAGTCAGTCATAACAAAATTTCATTCCTTTTTGATTCTGAGAGACAATTTCAAAAGGGAAGCAATGTTTCTTTCGAGACTTCAAAATAAAAATAAAAAAAAAAAAGGATTTGAATGATGTTGATGAGTATTATTTGTTTTTTTTCCGTTATTTTTTTTTATTTTTCTTTTTCCGAAATTTCAAGCACAAAAATAAAAATACTAAAGAACTCCTAAAATTGCAACTCACTTTGGAAAAGACGACGGAAATTTTATTTTGTGAAGTTTCAAAATACAAATCGTTTTTTTGTACATATCATGAGTTTCGCAGGCAATTTATATTGTTTTTCGACTTTTTGAAATATTTTTAATCGTCAGTGTTTCGAAAATAGTATTCAAAATTAAAAATTGTCAAAAAAAAAACCGAACCATATGCAGTTTTCAAAAATATTCAAAAATAAGTATGTAAGGTGTGAATGATAGACTCGTTTTGAAAAATTGAAAAAAAATTTTTTTCCGAACCTTCCATTGCAAAATGGAATGATCAGAATAAATGAATAAACTCTGAAACTCTCATGTATTTTGAAATAATAATTTGTAATGATTCAAAATTATTTTGAAATAAATAATGTCATAATGTTATTGATATTTTTATTTAAATCGTTAATTTTTACGCTTGTAAATGTTTTACTTTCGATGATCATTCAAAACTGTAAACTTTCAAAATTTGACATCGTTGATTGAAAAAATATTTTCGTTTACGAAATTTTGTTTATTCTTAAATTTCGTAGCTTTAATTTTCAAATGCTTAAACTTGAATATCTTCATGTCTTGATTTGAAAATTTTGTATCTAGATATTCGAAATTTAACGACTCATGAATAGTAATCAAGCTTTGAAAACTCTAGGGTTATTGGTTTATTGGGAATTCGAAAATAGTAATCGCTTAGGTTTTATTATTTATTATTCATTATCAATTTCAAAAACTATCACGCACTGTTAGGTTTTCCGAAATGTTGAAAATTTCATCAAAATATGTTGTTCATAGAATTTACCCATTTCCCAAACAGTTTTTTCCATGCGTACATTTGAAAACGTCTAATTCTCGAATTTATCGAATCCGTATGATTTTGTTGTTCAGCAACTTGAAATTTTTACACTTCAAACTGATAAAATGAGGAATATCCTGATCTCCATGTTTCTATGGTGAAATTTTTTACTCAAATTTTTAAGTTTTCATAATTTTTACTCTAGTCTTGCAAAATTTAAATGATTACCTCTTAAATGTTATCAGATTCTTGACTCACAAATTTTGGATCTGAATTTAAACCACGTGTTTCTTTTCATTTCTCAAAAATTTCGTTTTTTAACATAAAAACATTTCCGGATTAAAATAGTTCAAATTTCTTATTCTTCTGCAAACTAACCTTGTATGAAGGAACCAGTTTTTGTATTTCCTCTACTGCTACATCCGTGCCAACGATTCCCAGTAAATTCGCTGTTTTTATCTGTAAATCAATCTCCATACAATAAAAAAATCCCTTTTATAAAAAAAAGGAAAGATGAAAATTCATTCAATACCGTGTGATTCCTTCGATCAAAAATTGGCGCTGACACAGAAATCATCAACTGCCCTCGATTCTCAGTACCATATTTAGCACTCTGTTAAAAAAAAGAAAGAAAAACATCACGTTTTGCGAAACCCGTGGAAAAATTTTCCAAAAATTACCTTCCCACCGACGAAAACAGGGGACCAATGTTTAGGATGATCGTGCTGGTAAAGAACCATAGGCCTCGCGAGAACTTTCACATATTCAAAAACCTTGGGCTGTATTTCTTCCCCGCTCATGATTCGTGCATAAAATCCTGCAAAGAATCACAAGCCTTCAATCAAAATACCTTATGACCGACTCAGGCCATAAGGTCGAAAAGCAGGGAAGTCATTCCCAAAAGCGTTAGTCATTTTACATTACTATCACTCAGCATTTACATTTATTGCATGAAGAAACCAGCCATTTCAAAAGATTCCGAATCTAAAGACCCTTGCCTTTATTCTTGCAAGCCATCTCATGAAACTCCGGACTCTTTCCCCCGCCAACCAAAAACGCGAAGAGCCTCACAGGCATATGAGGGAAGTTGTACTTCTTCACCAGCTCCCCCAAAGGAGCTTCAGATTTGGAAGTCACGATCATGATGGCCTGGTTGCACTGACTTCCATGGCCTGTCTTGTTATACTTATTCAGTATCTCGAAGGCCAAACTGACTGCGGCGGAAACGTTGGCAGCTGTGTCGACCTTCGGAGCCGTTGCCAGACTGTCCTTGAGCTCCTTGATGTTCTGGGGCGAGGCAGAGACCAGACTCTCCCTGAAACATGGCACTGTCTCCTCCGCGTTCTCCCCGTACTGGTACAAATTGACGAAATCGTCAGGACCTAAGCTGTCGAGGATGTGCCTCGTTGTCGCGATCGTCAGGTCACGGACCTTGCCTGAACTTCCTAGGCTGCTTCCGTCGACGAGGATCGCGAGGTCCTTTGGACTGTTGGCGGCGCCGACGAACCAGTTCGAGAGGCGAAAGTCGTAGACGTCGCGGACGTGTTCCAAGGGTCGGTTTGGGGTCGGACTGGTGTCTATCGGTGGCCAGGATATTGCTGTTCAAGACAAATTTAGGTTTATTCGATCATTCGGAGAAAGCCAAACTGAAGAACTAGATCAAGTCCAAGAACTTAAGAATGTTTCCTTATTTTTTCTATGCCTCATTCTTCCAAGTTTTTGACTCCCAATTTTGAACCATCATCAGAGAGTTATTATGAAGGAAGGCAAAGATGGAATTTTAAAAAATGATTGCAAGAGTTTGTTGAATTTATCGTAGGGATTGTGATGCAGTTTACATAGGTGAAACTGAACAAAAATGTTCACGAAAAAATATATTTCCTTCAAAATGTTGTACTTTTTGAACTTTGAAAATCTGCTTATGAGCACGTTTCTTTAATTTTATACGTTTAATAAGAAAATGGAATTCAGTTTTTATTATTTCCAAGTAACTGAGGTGTAGATCGTTTTTTCTAATACCCCTAGTAATTTCAAGTTATGTAACCCAGAATCTTTATGAAGTAGATTTCAAAATCCACATTATAAAAATGTCGTCATTTTACAAAGATTTTATAAAGTTTTTATGAAGTGACTTCATAAAAAATACCCAAATTTTTTAAGACGATTTATAAAACCTTTATAAAGACCCAAATTACTAGGGATTTTTAGTGTTTTACATTATTCTTTAGTATTAACGATACAACTTCAAAAATTGTCTGATATTATTGATAGAAATCGAAATTCTCAAAAATTGAAATATTTTTATGAATTTTCGAAAAAATGATAACTAAAGCCAGTCTTCAAGTATTTTATTAATTGCTAGAATTTTTGAATTGGATATTATTTATACAATTCTGTAGTAATTTCTAATACTTTTTAGAGTCCTCTAGTATTTCTAATGAATCGCTCAAAAGATTTCTAGAATTTGATGCTATACCATTAAAATTTCAACGATTTTGAGTATTTAAATTGATTTTTCAGGAAACAATATCTTTTGAAGAGATTTTTGATACCTTTTCATCGTATTTTTTTTAGTATTTATACAATGTAAAAAATCTTCAACTGTACACATTGTATATTTCTATTTCAAAATATTTTCATAAATTTTTACTGATTTATGAAACTATATGCTCTAGGATTTAAACTCTCGTAGATTTTTGAGGAAATTATATTCATGTAGTTTTTAAGTATTTTAAGATTTCTAATATTTCTAGTATTCAATGCCTTATAATTCATTTTCGATAAACTTCCACTTATTTAATAGACTTCTGAAAAATTGCATTTATTCTTAATTGTTTTCTCAAAATTTCGTATTTTTCAACTATTTAAAACATTTTGTCGAGTTTTCTAGTAATTTTAGAAAATTCTGATGTTCTAGAACTCGAAATATTATTGATCGTAAATATTCATCAGTATTGATTCAGATTTTTCAAAAAACAATACCTCTATAGAAATTTTTCACTTTGAGTATTTGTTGAGAGTTTTTATAATTCGAAAGATTTTCTAGTACTTTTATGAATTGCTATGTAAATTTTTAGAATACAATGCTCTAAAATTCAAAGTTTTTTAGATTTATAGCATTGTTGTTGAATATTTTTCTCTGTAAATAATTCACTGGGTTAATTGTTACAATTTTTCAAATTTTTATTTTTTACGTTATCCTAGCCAAACATTCATGATCAGAATTGTGTCCAAGAAAAAATTCTCCTGAAGCCACGATTGTTGCATGTTATTTTTGAGTTAATTGGTAAAATCCAAAATTTTGAAAACAAAAATATGTTTATAATATAAAATGTTTCGAGATATTTACTTTTGAGAATTATTTCTTTTACTACGTGCATTAAATTTAAAAGACAAATTTTTGAAACGTAGTCCTTTACCATACAGTTAAATAAAAAAATTGATGTATCCATCTTAAAAACCATAAATTTAAACAGAATGTGAAATAAAGTGCAGATACTTGACTAATCAGTTTCTTGTCGAAGTATAGAATAAAGCATTAAAAAGTTTTACATAGAAAGTTTTTTATTTGATTCTAAGGAAAAAGATTTGTTCAAGTTGGCATTTTGAGATCAGAATCAAACAAATTTTGTTGTTTGCTATTTCAGATCACTGAAATTGTAAAAAAAAATTACAATTATAGGATTTTCTAGGATCTATATATTCTAAATTGAAAATCTATAGCTTAGATGATTTCCTATCAAAAGGAACTTACGATCCCAAGTTGAAGAATTTGTAAATTAAAATTTTTAAAATATAATCAGTCATTTGGAAAGGTTTCATTTTTTTCCAACAGCAGGAATCTCCATACCTCCAAATATAAAAACACTCCATTTATAATGAAAAAACTAAAAATTCATAAATTTCAATTCTCAAGATCCAAAAAAAAACTCCTGAATTCCACAAGTCTGAAAATCAAATACCGAAAAATTGAAAGAATGGAAATAATAAAGCAATCCGTAAAAATTTGTAAATGGAAAAGAAGTGAAATCGATCGCTTCGAGCCAATTAGTTTTCCAGTTGACTGAAACTCAAGCTTTCAACCACTTCGTGGTCCTCTTTAGAAGAGTATTCGAGATATTTTCACAAAAAGAAATACAAGTTAGGAATCAAAGCTCGTAGAAAGCTTGAGTTTCAATGAACTTAAAAAGTCACTGGCTTCAAGCGATCATTGTTTTTCTCCATAGACAGCATTTAAAAAAATATTTAGGAATTCATTATGTTATGTGATTGCAAAGAGTTTTGTAAACTTTCAGAAATTAAAATTCTCTTCTCTGCCACATCAGTAGTTCAGATTAATATAATATTCTCAAAACTCAAACGAGTGAAAGTTTACATGACGATCAAAAATTTGGAATAATTTTTGCTCAGATCATTTTTCAAGCTTTTTCTCGATGAAAATCACAGTAAAAAAAATGTTGATTCCATGAAGTTGTTTTTTAATTTCCCAATGAACAGAATTTTCCAACTTGTGTCTTCAATACAATGCTGTTTTAATGAAAAACGTTGTACCATTGAAAACGTAAATTTTCTACCTTCAGGAGGTTTTGGCAAAGGTTACACTCACCAGGAAATCGACGTAGGAAGCCGGAAGTAGCCCCGAAATATTGCCACGACGGGGAAGGATCGCTTTCGTAATTGTTGACAAAAAGCGGATCCAGGAGCTCGCTCCATTGTAGGGCCGCGGCAATTTCGTTGTCTGAAATGCCCAAACACCTCCCTAAATTATACGCAACCCCGAAAGTCCGGCCCGATAAATTTCGCGCGCAACAGCGCGAAACTCAGTCATCGATCAAATTCCGCGACTCATTTGCGGACCCTGATACATGGCCGAGCGTTTGCAGTCCAAACGGCCACGTTTTTCACGAATAATGAAGGTTCTCATAAACAAGAAAATCGCGTTATAAAGATGAATTCGTCATAGAGTTTTTTTTTTTCATTGAATTAAGTTTCACTCACAAATTTCGTAAAATTCATGTAAATTCGAGTGTAAATTTTGCTTGAATGTATTAACATAGTTTTTTGGGAAATCAGCTAGAATTCGAAATAGTAAAATTTTACTGATTGGTCATAAGATAGTAGGATAATCGATTGCGTTCGATTATAGCGACTTTCATTTATATGAGCGTAAATACGGTATTTTACTATGAGGAACTTATCGTCGTTTAATTGACTCAACAGTGCTGCTAGGGGTCTTGAGTGAGCGAGTAAGAAGCTTTGAACTTTGCAAATTGATCCACTTAAATGTGCGGGGAAAAATGTAACGATCTTGATTTAATAATTAGAAGGGGAGCTGAGGGGCAGTTTCCCTTTCAAGAGTCTCGGAAAATAAATTCGAAATTTTTTGTATTTTTAACTATTTCGACAGTTAAATATTTTTTTAGTAGTTTCTTACGTGTGTGATAATCTAATAATTTATAAAATTGTTGAAAGTTTTGACGGAGTTGACAATTTTTAACATTTTTGTCGGTTTAAACAGCAGTTTGAGAGTTTTCGATGGTTGTTTTGTGAGTTTTTACTAGCTGGTACTTCTGATTTAAATTCCATGATTTTCATAAATTTTTGAATACAGTTTTCTAAATCATTAGCAAATCTGTCGTGGTTTTCAAAATTTCAGTTTTAACACCTCAAAAAATGGTAAATATGTAGAACGCCGAAAATTCACAAAATTTCTATCCAATTATTTATGTGCATGAATCCCCCGAAAAGTTTTTACCAAAAAGAGTTTTGAGATTTTTTTGACTATTTCTATAATAATCGATATTCTATGAGTTTGAACATTTTAATTATTTATGACAGTTTGGAAAATTGTGACAGTGTAAAAAATTCAAGAGTTCATTGCAGTTTCAACAATTTCTTAAATTTTCATAGTTTTGACGGTTCTTTGATAAGTTAATAACATTTGGGAAATTTTGTCAAGAATTTTTATGAATTTCAGAACCTTGTCGATGAACTCAGAAATTCAGACAGTTTTCTCAATCATTATGAAACTATAACTTTGGAAAATGAACCTTTTGAAATTCATTGGAAAACATTAGCAACAGTTCATACAACCTACAAAAATAAGTTAATACTATTTTTCAGTAAGATTTCAGAATTTTTATCAATATTTGCATTCATTTTTTAGTATCATTGGTGAAATTTTCTTGTTTTTCGAAATCGAGGTTTTGAAGCTACCAGAAAACAGAAAATGCACAAGAAACTAGAAATCTCTCAGAATTCATAATGAGAAGGAATAAATAAATTATTTATAATAAATTATCAATCATTTATTTATATACTTATCATGAATCAATTGATTATTTCATCAATTAATTATAAATAATTAATGTTGATAGTATTATAGTTAGAAGCAGTATTTGAGTTTTTCATTATTTATGGCAGTGTTGAAAATTTTTCAAAGTATTCACGATTTTTAGAGTTTATATCAGTCTTACCATTTTTTTTCAAGTTCAACAAGTTGTATGTACTAGATTCAATATTTTTTTAATTTCTTTAACAACTTTCAAAATTCGATGAAAGCATTATTGGCAGTATGACAACTCACACGGTTTTAAAAACCATTAAAAAAATATTGTATTTCAAAGAACTTCGAATAAAGCAGCTGATTTTTTGAATAAGATTCCTGAATTTTTTTTCATGTGCATACATTTTTTTGAACTCATTCGTAAAACTTACGTGTTTTTCACAATTTTAGTTTCAAATGGAGAATATGTAAAATACTAAAAAACTTGTAGTCATTCCCATGATATTGAATAATTTATTATGAATTTTTCATGTTTTTATTTTTATTCATGCATAAGGGACTCTTGATGATTTTCCGAACTCAATATTTCAAAATTTCGTCTGATCCTTCGAATTTAGATTACAATTTTTAATAACTTCCTCCCCCTTCCCCTCTTTCATTTCAAAAATTCTCTTTAATTTTTTAGGGAACCCTCAGTTTTTTTGATTACTGCTAAATTCATCAATATCATATATTACTTTGCTGATACCTTCATTCTACCAATTTATTACTGAAGCAAGATCAAAATCCTGAAAAAATTTGACTGTTAACTCTGAAAAAGAGTAATCACAAAACTTGAGGGTTAACCTTGAAAAATTAAGTGAAATTTTCTTAAGATTTCTCACGATCTCTTAATCAAAGTCCAAATTACACTCAAAACTCGTGTTTTCTTATTCAAAAGTTTCCTCATGATCGGAGATGCAAAATCAGGAGAAAAAGAAAAACAAACGAGTCGAAATTCACAAGAAATTCCTATTCAAAAAAAACCTTGTGCAAGAGAACCCGGGTTTGTAGTGTACTATACACGCCACATGCTTTCTGTTCCGCAAACTCGAGGAAAATGAGGGAAAATTACCAGTGTCCTGGACCCCCGACGGCGTCAAAACCGCGGAAAGACTGACATTGACCGCGAGGTGGTCAAAGTGCCGATTGCCCACGAGAAGCATTTCCTTGGCTCCCGGCTGCACTTTGCCTTCCTCGGTGAAAAGATTGAGCCGACCGGAAGCATAATATTTTGGGGGAACGTTTCCTTCCCTCGGAGCCGAAACCGCCGCTTGTTCGGCACTCTCCATTAACCTCTGAAATAAATGTTTTTCTTCCAATATACCCGTAATATATGCGACAAAGAATACTGGAGAACTAGTGGGAGAAACAATGAATTCCCCGATCGATAACCCAAGCGTGGGAGAAGTACGAACTTCTCTCACAGCTGAAATTACAGTCCATCAATCAGATCAGGCCTTCAAATCGAATATCATTATCGAAAATTCTTACTTTTCTCAGTTGCAAATTTGGCATGATATGAATAAAGTCATGATTGTAAAAATTTGCGAAAAATATCGCGTTTGAAGGTGATTTGAAGGTTTTATATCATATTCCTGGTATTATCTGATTGTTAGACAGCCTGATTCAACGCTCCAACGCGTCTTGCGTAAAGACGTCATTCGCTCCTTGAAAAGCCAAATTCTAAACAGCTCATCGAAGATGCAAATTGACAGTATTCGAGAGGAAATCGAAGGGCGTAAATGGATGCAAGTTTACCATGACCGCGTTCATTTTGAAATCCATCATGTTCTTGACTTCGTTGGCCAAGTCCCGAACTATCATGAGCCCGTCTTTCTTCATCACTGCGGCATTAGCATTTCGGTATTTCTGTGGAAACAGGAAAAAAACCGTGTTTTGTCATCAACAAATGCATTGTTATGTTTGAAACGTAACATTTTAAAAAGTACTCTAATCAGCCTCATGGCCAGAAATTTTTTTTTTAATTTAGAAAAGTGAAATTTGTTCAAGTCTTTCTCTTGAATTTCTACTATTTTTTGTGTACATTGTACTATGTGATTTCGAATAAACTCGTCAAGTTTAGGAACACATAATTATTATTGAAAATTGAATAATAATTATGGATTGAATCGTGGTTTAAATGGAAATCGTAAAAATAATGAAAGTTTTCAGTTACTCCACTCCGTTCCTTTCTTTCGCACTCAAGTCGAATTTGAGGTGGAAAATTCGCACCTTAATTAATTGAATGCAGCTTCAATTACACGGGAGTTCATTAAACTTAATTACTGGTGCTAAAATGAGCTCTGAGAAACGGTGAAAAACACACGATTTTTCTTCGCTAATAGAAGAACTCGAGAGATGTTTCTTGGGGTCCTCAAGTACCTCAAATTAATGGAAATTTGCGATTGTTCATGAAACAAATTGTTGAAAAGCCAGAAAAATGGTCAATAAAAATTTATGTGCCATGACATTGCTCTTCTCGATGTCTAACGAAATCTAACATATCATGCGAAGTTTATTCTAAATATCAATTTCATTTTATAATCATTTTCAAGTTTTCGTTACATCGATATCAAGATTTTTTTATGTAATTGAGGTTTAATTTCCATTTTTTTTTCTGTTTCAGTAACATCGTTTGACCATCGTTCGCAAGGTAAGATGTTTCGAATTTTCATACACATATTATCTTCGAAGCATTTTTTTGACACACAAAATATTGTGTGTAATGACGGTTATGAACAAAATAATATTTAAGAACCGCAAAAATGCGTGCCATTTATGACGTCACTGGTCGCTATGATTTTTTAGTATCCAATGAGTCGTCGTGAAAATGGCGCTCTTTTTAGATCCCACCGCAGTTCTGACTTAAATGTTAGAAAAATAAACAGAAATAATTTATATTCGCAAAATACTTTTGTGATAACAAAGTTATACTTACTCTTTGTATTTCGGACATTTTCGTGATCTGCCTGCCGAATTCCCAGAGATCGATACCAAACTTCAACGCCCAATTCCTGACTCTGTAAAAATATTTGAAAACAACAAAAAATTAATATCGTCAACATCATTAGTTAGTAATAAAACACGAAAAGAATTGGAATATTTATTCTGCTCGTGAATATAGTACAAAAATTGTAATTTCAATGTGATTTTCAGACAAGAAAAAATTTATAACTTTATCACATTGTAAATCTCATCTCCATACGTTTTTCCAAAAGTTTGTGTGACCGTCAAACTAACTTGACGAAAATTTTTTCGGAGATAGCAAATTTCTAATTTTAGCAAGTTTGGTATCGAATAATACATTTCAATCCTACAAATACATTTTGAAAAACTGAATAACTAAAACTACATACTTCTGTGAAAAAGATTCAAGAATTTCCATTCAAGTCTTCAAAACTCGGACAAACTTCGCGAATATAATTATTAAACGTCTCAAGAAAGTTACGTAACTTCGTCAGAAATGATTTCAACTTTTTTCATCTGCCTTTTATTTCCCGCAAGCATTAATCGATTGCCAACCCTCATTTTCACCGAAAATTTTCCAACTTTCCGCATATTTTGATATCAAAAATACCACAGAATAAAAAATTCCTTCAAGCACGCTTTTTCATACTTCGATTTTCAGCGAATCTTGCCTGAAAATAGACGAATAATAATTATTGGAGTACCGAAATCGCGTAACTTCCAAATTGATCGAAATATTGTCGAAATTCTTCAGTTGAAGTATTCGCATAGTCAACAGTTAACGTTTTCATCGTGCATGTAATTCCTCGACTGTTATCTACCTTCCAACTCTCGAAAAAAGGGAAGAAAAAACTTGACCTCATTTCCAGGCAATTAATATAGGTCGATCGAGTGCAAACTGCGATATGCGCAACCATTCAACAATCAACAAAACCCGAGGACATTGCTTTCTTTATTTCCCGTGAATATCAAAAGTCACTTCGCGTGAATGACTTCTTCTCCCTCCGCCCACTCGTGAATGTGACACACTGAGAAAAAAATCAAGTGCTTTTCGACATTTTAACGGTAAGAAGTGATAAAATATTGTAACTTTCACAGTATTAATGTAAGTTTGACAGTACAAAAAAACAATAGTTTCAATATACATATTCTGTATGGAATATTTTTATACGCAATAGGAATTTTTCCACATTCTGACAGTCCATCAAAAATAGCTCATAACAGATTTGATAGTTTTAACATTACTGACATTATTTTTACAGTGAATATAATACAGAATTCTCTCAAAGTTAAACAATTTTTTTTAGTATCCGAAAAATAGAAAAAAACATCATGATTTCTTCATCATCTTTCAAGTGCTGTCTCAGATTATTGCAAATTCATAATACCTTTCATAATTAAGGGTTTTCTGGAAAATATCAGCATTATTCGATATTTTCGATCTACCTCTCAATTATGAAAATTTCAGCGAAATTTTGAAAACGGTGGAGAATTCCAGAGTTGCTCTCTGCAGCGGTAAGCAACACATACTTGAGCGACCACTAACGATAATTTACATCAATTCGTTTACCTAACATTCTCATGCATAACGTTTCCATTTACATTTTCTGGAAAATGTTTGGAGGTGTTCGAAATTTTTCGTAAATACTTGAAAAATTATTCGGTAAGAGAATTTTAGAATATTTATGAGGTTTTGTAGGTTCTTTGAGAGTTTAGCTTGGAATTTTCTTAAGTAACTCAAAACGTAAAACAGTATTTTGTCGTAGAAAGTAGTTTATCAGAAATTGAGCACTAGTTTTGAAAATTAATTTTAGAAAATATCAACTGATGTATATTTTACATATTGTCTTCATTGAAGATTTTACACCAAGGGCGTAAAGTAATGAAATAAAATGTTAGATATTATTAGACTGTTGGAACTTTAACTTCCGAGTTGAATTTTTTACTAAATGTTTATAAGCATTTTCATGATAAACTAGTAATTTTTATCCTTATGTAAACCTCATAAGAAAATGGAATTTTGTGTAAGGTAACCTTACAAAATTTTATGAGAAACTGAATCTCATGAGAAAATAATTTTTCGATCAATCCTTTATAGGAAATTGCAGTTTCTTATAAGGTTTTTCAAGGGTCACCTTACATAAAATTGATTCATAAAAGAAATTTCATTTTCTTATAAAGTTTTTATAAGGATCAAAATTACTAGGGATATAAATCGAGATATATTAGGAAATGCTAACTCCTCAACGCTTCTTTAATCTTTCACAAAATTTTAGCAATTCGTAAAATTTAGTCTAGAATTACTTGATTTGTCAAAAACTTGTCAAAAATTCTTACTTGTTATCTACAGTGAAATAAAGCTCATCAAAAATTGGGGTATTCCATAACAGACTCTTATTTGCAGAACTATTCAAAAGTCCAAAATATTTATATTTTGTTTCAAATAATTATTTATTTATAAATAAAATTTTTATGAAATATAATATTTTATACTTTGATAAAAACAAGTAACGGAAAAAAATCTTGATATAACTGCATACATTCAAAAGTTTTGAATGTACGTTTGATTAAAGAAGTCATCGTAGTAAATTACAAAATATTTTAGAAGACCGACTAATTATTAAGAATCATCGTTTTTAAACAAAATAAAATTTAACCATCTTGCCAAAAAACCTTAGGATTTTCCTAAAAAACTCGCTTTGATAACTTTTTTGGTTTTTGCAATGCCATTTTTTGATTTAACTAACAAACTATCAAAAAACCACACTTCCATAGTAATTCCTATTTCTATAGGAAATTAAAAAAAAAAAATTTTATAGTTTTTTTTTAAGTTAACTTTATACGTATTTTATCAAGTGATTTTATGTAAGTTATTTCAAAACGTCATAAAATTTTTATAAATTGATCTCAGCCTTATAAAAACTTTAAAAAACGTTAGTCTCAATCGCAAGGATAGACACATATTGAATCTTCTATATATAGTATGAGGTTCGATGTAAATTGTAACCACTTTTTATAATGACATTCATAAAACTTGGTCGGTCTTTATAAAGACATAACATTCTAAAAAGATTTTTTTTAATGATTTCATTAAGTACAAGCTCCTGTATAAAGATTTTATTATTACTAATAATTATATAAGAAATTTAGTAATTTTATAGAGGATTGCGTAATGATTTTAAAAAGTTTGATTAACATAATGATAGTTGTTGAGGTCCAGTTTTCTTGACACAAACAATAATCAAAGCACATATTCGAATTTAAATTCCCCAACATGTTATTGAAAATGATAACAAGTGTCACTTGAATGTCCATAAGCATTCTGAAATTTTCATTAAAAAGTTTATTACACACTTTCTGCTGAATTTACATAAAAGTAAATAAATGCTTATAAACGTGTTAATATTTATTCATTTCACTTTTCATATTTATAATATTTTCAATTTTTCTAAATTATCGACATTCTTGAAAGTGCAGAGACAAAACGCACTATTAGTTTATAAATAATTATTTTCTAGTCCCATTCGATCGAAATATGTATGGCCACTAGAAAATAGCCAACATTAGCATTTTTCGAAAAGAAGTCGAAATATAAAAAAAATTCTTTTCATTTAAATAAACATTGTTAATAGCCCTGCTTCATCGCATTCTCGTAATTTTTTCAAATTACTTATAGACGTTACATTATACTCTAATGACTCTTAAGTTACGATAATGACTACCATTCTAATATTTTTAGTCATGATATTCGTAATTTTCAAATGCGAAAAATGGCGTCATGCTGGCAAACAATGGCTAAGTTGCGGCCTCCGAATTCGCAGCCCCCAAGATAGCCGAGTTGAAAGTTGATCGTTTTCGCGGCATATAAATTGCGTGTCCCTTGGCGTGCCCGAACTACCCGAAGTACGGCGCAAAACGGAATCGGGAAAACGGGGGTGGAAAAGGAAAAAGGGGTTGCCGGGGGTGTGAGTCGAAGAATGGGCCGTTCGCCGATTACGCAATTTATTATATTCGGGCGGCGCATGCACCTCCAAGTACCTGAACTTTCGCTTGTTGTTCGACCCCCGACAATGCATCGCTTCCGGGATAAATCACCCCCCAAGATACCGAAATCACGATTCGACATAGGAAAAACGGATATTTCATTGCTGAATTTTCTCGCTCGACCAAGATTTCTAGGAATATATTTTTCCTTCAGGCACGGCTCTGTTCGTATGTCATTCTGTCATGATTTTGACGGGGTGTGTTACTTCTATCTGAAGGGTCTTCAAATTTTCCAAAATGTGCAAGTTTATTATTTTTCAAGTCAAATCAGCGTGAGTGATGAATCATTTTTTTTTTCTAGATTTTTTATGGATTATTTTGAGAGTTTGCAGAACTTTTGCAAATAGTACGACGATTTTATTTGTTTCGCCCTGATTTCGTAAATGTTATTGCATATAGGAAGATGTTATGAATAGATTATTTGAGAGTTGTAGAAGAATTTTAGAAATAATGAATTGAGTAGATTGTAAAAAGTAATCCTTATTTTTCCATACTTGAATATGGAATTTTTGTCATTTGGAAAATTTTCTCTACGTGTATGGAAACATGATTTTTTTTCTTGCACTCTCAGTGAAATATATATACAAGTTTTCCCATATTTTTATACTTTTGTAGAATTATTCTTAAAAATGTATGAACATTTAACTAAGAGTGTAAAAAAAATTCTATCAAATATGGAAACGTTTCCATAGATGTACGAAAACTTTCATTCTCACGTAGAAAAATATTACAATTATTTTTTACACTGTGATTGAAAGTCTTACGCATTAAAAATACTCGAAAATTTTCTGAAATTAACTGTAATAATACTTTTTGGTGATTTGTAAAATCTGTCAGACAGTCGGAGTATTCTTTAGTAATTCTAAAAAATTTTTGGTAGATTTTTCCTTCAACTTTCGTGTTTTTGAAAATATTTATATCAATTTTGTTGCTTTAAGTAACTTACCAAAAACTTTTCATGACCCCGTAATTTTTACTGTTATTTTCGAATATTTCTAAAGATTTTTCAAAAAGCCTTAATTTTTGACAAGTTCTATAGATTGCATTATTAAAACATGATTTTGTTATTTTTCTACTATTCAGAAACTATTTAGTAAGTTTTGGTACTTCGTGAAAATTATCAAGAAAATAATAATTTTACATACTCGTGATCGTTAGATGAATTTTTTTGAATCTTACTTAAAATCATTGTAACTTCTAGGATAACGTTTAAGAAAAATTTTACAGCATTATACGATTTAATTTTTGAATTTTTAGGTTTTCATTTTAACATAAATAAAACAACGAAAATATACTCAAAAATAACGGAAATAATAAAGTAGATATTTAAAAAATGAGTAATCCATAGCATGTCTCTAAAAAATTATAAATCAGAAAATTTCTGAAAATAATAATTTCATCAACATAGCACTGTATAATTAATAATATTAAAATCATTCATAATACATTATTTGATTTTGGTCCATCAGATATAACATTTTTCAACATGATTCCATGTTTTACACCCACGAAACGACGTCCTTAATTCGAAGATATAATATCTTGAAAACGATGTGAAGTTGTAACGATTTCCAGTGTTGTCAACGTTTGATGATAAGAAATTTTTCAGATATTGTAACAACATATATATGGTTCAAGTGACAATTTAATTTTCTGAGTATAAATTTTTGGCCTTTTAACTTTGATACGATTTCCATCTTTAAGTCACACATTACTGTTAGTTTTTTTTTAAATTCGTAGTAAAAAAAGAAAAAGAAGATCACAATTTAAGTAAAAGTATGAATAAAATAAACAACATTATTTTTAGAAAAATCTAATTTCTCAGAGAAAACACAAATGAAAGTTCTTGAAAAATTTTAATAAAACAAATGTTTATCCAGGAAATAATAAACTTTTTAATCTCAAAGGATCAATGTAGAAAAAATGTTGAAAAATAGCCTTCTGCGTTCTTCGTCCATTTAATTTTGAAGAAAAATTAATTAACGACAAGGAAATCACTCACTAAAAATTTTTAATGAATAAAAAAGCTTTTGAAAAGTGTAAGAACGAAAAATTAGTTTCAACAAGTTTTTCTTTGTAAAAAATATATCATCAAATCTCTGCTTTTCGAAACGATACAAAAATTTTTCAATTTCCATGATAAAATAACTTCAAAGTTTTCCTGCCAGAAATGAAGAATTAAAAAATATTTCTTCGTTGCTTTTAAGTGAGATTGAGCTTCAGAAATTATAAAATCGATTATAGCTGCGTTTATAATCTCATGCATGCAAACGAGAAACGCGATTGTTCCCCGAAAACGCGATGTATCCGAGATAGAAGGTTTATCGTATCGACCCTCCACCTGGAATTAACCCCTTAAAAAACCAATTGCTAACCTCTGTAAATTACAGACCTTTTGTAGAACACTTTCGCGTGATTTTTAATAGGAACATGTGTTTTCTGCACTTCAAAATTTCATGCTGGAATAATTTTAAAAATCTAGATTATTTGTAGAATAATAATACCTCCAAGTTCAAAGTAAATCTAAAATGAGGGATCATATTACGTCAATTGAAATTTTGGATTCTTATTTTTCATTTGCTTTCTTTCCATGTAGATTTTCAAAAACAATTAGATTGATTTTCCTAGATAAATAATTTCCTAAATTAGCAATGTAACTTGAAACATTTATCTACAATTTTTAATTCATCGAAAATTTTGGGTACTCAAAATTTATCGGAAATGTTAGTCTTACTTAACTTCATGAATACAAGAGTGCAAGTGTGAAAGCTCTCCCATTCCCTTTGAATAAAATTCTCAATTTTTAACTTAAACTTGATGCTCTACTTATTGATGTTTTAAAAAATTCCAAATGCTTACATTATGTACCTATTCTCATCTGTTACAACTTTCCAATTCTGAGAAATACATTGTAATAATAAGTGTAAGATAGGAAGCTCGTTTTCAGTTTGAAATTTAGTTTTATCTGAAGAATGGTAGCCAATTTCCATGCTTCAAATTTCAAAACCCGTGAAATTCGCTAGAATTCATGTACTATTATCTCGCGAATTACCACTCGTTATTGCATAATGAAAAGTCATTGATTTCGTCGAATCCCTAATAAAATTGATGAAGGTTCCGATTATTTTATTATAATTTAGAATCTTTATTAAGACCTGTTTCGACGAAAGTTTTTCTTTTTTTAACTCCAATAATTCGTGTGTCAAAAAATATTTGGTATTTCGTTTAAATAAGAACTAAAAGTCATAATTTTGTAGGACATGTCCTGGTTTTCGAGTCTATTATTATTCGAAATGATGATTTAATATTATTTTATACATGTTCGATTTATTTTTGTTTTGTTGAAATACTAAAAAACTATCAAACTTTAGAGTTGAAAGCAACAAATTCCCAAAATTTACATAGTAATTCATAAAAGTATTAAGAATCTCGGATAATTCTTGAAAATATTGTGAAATTTAATAAATACCGAAAAATATTAGAGAGTCTAAATATAAAAGTAATCTCTAAAACACTGGAATTTTATATAGATATTATTTTATAAAAAATAGCAGAAACAATAAAAATACAGAAAACCTTTAATCCTAGAGTACTCAATGAAGTAAGTCTATATAGGAATGCGTCAAAATACTAGAAAATTCAATAAAATATATATGAATATTGAAAAAATACAATGTGTGCTAAAAATTTCAGAAATTTGTGAAGAACTTGAAAATTATAGATGTGCTGCATCCTGAGAAATATATGAAAGTACTATAAATCTCTACAATTTTAGATTTTAGAGCAACAAGTTCTAGTATTCTATATTGAAATTTGTAAAAATTAAAACATCTCTTGAGGAAACAGAAAATTAAACTTAATTTCAAAAACAGTAAAAAATACGAAAAAGGTTAAAAATAATAGAAATTTCTTGAACCCTAATATTCTATATAAATATCTCCCTAAAAATTTACGGGAAAAATAAAAATCTATAAAACTTTAAATCCTATAGCATATATTTCTACAAATCTATTAAAATACTAGAGACTTAAACGAAATTCATGAAATTGAAAAAAAAAACAAAAACAAGATGTAGATACTAGAAGGTTCAGACATATGTGAATGACTTAAAATCTAGGAAGATATTGTTTTTTGAAAAATTCAGTGAAATACTAAAATTCTCAATTCTGTAACAACGAATTTGTTTGAATCTGTACTAAAATTCGTAAACATCTAAAATATCTATTAAGAGCCCTGATAATTGTTATTAATTTTGGTAACACTGAAAAAAATGAAAAAGGTAAAAAAAATTATTGTTTAATAAAATACTGAATACAAGTACATGTGAAATTCCCTAAAATAACTATCAAATAAAGGACTTTCTATAAAACCTTGAACTCTAAAGTACCGAATTCCAGAAATCCACTTAAAATTCCACTAAAATGCCAGAAAATCGTCCAAGCTGTAAAAGTACTGAAAAAATACGATGGTTACTAGAATTACTGCAAATCTATGAAATACGTACTAGTTATTGAAAATACTATTTCCTGGAAAAGTCTGAAAATCTCATAAGCTTGGACTTCTGGATCATTGAATACTGAAAACATATATTATGACAATCTATAAAAATGCTAGAAATATATTTAAAAAACAAGTACATCCCTTAAAATTTTACAAATCGTACAAAAAATCACAAAATACCATGAAATTACCTTAAAAAGGAAAATAGGCAGACATAATTTCTCAAAAATACATAAAAATACCTACAGAATATCTCTGAAACTTTGAATCCTAGAAAAAATAATATTCGATACGAGATAACCCTTCAAATGTTATAGATACTGAAAAAATAATTCCTGGGAGATGTTTTAAAATAAGATACTAAAATTTCCTATAAAAAATAGTATATTTCAACAATAAAAATCTTGAGCCTCCAAACAAACCCTCAAGATATCATCACAAAAATCAAAACTCCATTTAAACAAATATACATTGACCCTTCTGACATTTGAGTTCCCTCCTCCATATAAAATTTCCCCACAACGCCCTGACCTCTCAAAAAACCCCTTACACACTACAATACTCCACAAAAATTCACAACAAAACACTCTGTACCAACACGAAAACGACTCGACCCGAAAAAACCCCACGCCCCAAAACCCCCCCAAAACTCACTCGATGTGCGGAATATCCTCATCCTGCTGCCTGCTGACGTCCACCCCGAAAATCAGGAGGGACACGAGGCACAGTACCCTGGCCGTGGACGTCATCCCTGATCCCTCCAACTCCCTTTTTCTCGGGATCCCGGAAAACGGCGAAAGTCGAAGATCGAAAGCCTCCCCTACGTGATCGCCATCCTCCACGGGGAGGACACCCAGGTCCCTCCACGAGTCCTCAGTCCCGAGCACTTTTCATCGCGCACCCTCGCGACGTGTACCTTATTTCAACCCGGAAAAGCGCGACGCCGCATCCGGAAAAATCGAGGCCGAGGGGTCGAGAAGAACGGGGGGAGGGCAGGTCGGGGGCGGAAGGGGAGGAGGAGAGGCAGAGCGGAGAAAAGGGCAGCTTTTTCGCCGAAGAAAAAGCTCACGCGCCAAAATGGCGGACGCGGATGTAGGTCTTCGGCGGCGCCTCCGTCTTTTTCGCGATGGAAAATCGCGCGAGGTAAACACGGGAGAACGCTATCGTTCCACGGGCGTTCCGCGAGAAGCTGGGGCCGGGACAGGGTGGAGGTGCCCGGGTGTATGTGTGCGGGGGTGGAAGGGTGTAAGGGGGCAGGGGGTGGGCGAGAAGCCCGAGGACCATTGAAGGGCGCAAGCCCGGCGTTATTGATTTAACACGCGTGCGGTGGTTCTGCGTACGCCAAGTGTGTCTGGCTCTCGTACTTTCGTTCTCTCCGCGGGGGTGGAATATGGGGTGGAAGGGGGGTGTTAAGCCTTTCCCGCATTCGGGGGGTGTACGCACGCCGGCGGGGGTGGCGATCGCAGCGGACAATTGAGGAGCCAGTTCCACGCTCGGCGGCCTCGGCGCCGGGCTTTTCCAAGGGGTCGTGGAAGTACCAGGGGGGTTGGGAGTTGGGGGTGGGTGGATATGGTATGATTGAATATTTGGAGGGTAATTAGAAAGAGAGGCGAGAGGTCGCCGAGGGTTTTTGTCGGGGGACTGAAATTCGGGCGGTCGGAAAGTTTTTGGTACTTTTGAAATTTGATGTACGGTTTTGGTCGTTGGAAGGTTGTTTTTTAATACGGGATTGGTTTGGGGATTTGGTATTGTTTGATGGGGTTTTTCTTTTTTTTTGAGGAATTTCCTTTTTTTTTAAGGAAACTGTAAGCTTATGGTGCACTGAGAAAAAAACATAGTAATTATTACAACACTGTATAGTAAATGGGAATCACTCTAACATATTGAACGTTTTGCTAGATAATATATCAATTTTTGAAATAACATCTTATTAATATTGTCAAATGATATTGTAGTTATAGATATATTTTGTTGTAAAAACTCCTGTACACCCTCCGTTTTCTACTATACCTCTTGTACTTTTTGCAATATCATATTGTAATTCCTATTAATCCAAATTATTGAAAATTCCATACAGCTTTCTCAGTATGCAGATCTGTACAGGTTCTTTTTGAAATATTTTTGTATACTTTCTAGGTTTCTAATGCAGTTTTCGAAAAAGCAGGATAAAAGTAATGTAGTTCATTTTTGTCACCATGTATGGTAAAAATTACAATTGGTATAGTGAAATTCGCATTTTAAGATTTAAAATTTTCCGAAATTCTGCAGTAAAAACTGGCATACGTATTGTAATTTGTACATTAATAGCGGTTTTACGGTATAATATTGTAATAAGTAAAATAAATATTGCAGATTTTACAATATTATTGTAGAAACTACAATGATATTGTAAAAAATGTAATATTATTCTAAAAAGTACAATAATATTGTACTTTTCACAATACATACGGCAGAAAGTACAAGATTTTTTTCTCAGTGTGGGTTCTCAGTGAGATTACTGAATGTGTTGGAAGGATTTTTATGGGCTGTATTAGGTTTTTTTTTTTATGGGATTTAGAGATGCAATTTAGTATGGATTAAAAAGTGAAAAAAGAATAAGAGAAATTTTATAACTAGGGCAACGGAAAATATTTACGAAAAAAAGGCATAAATATTTATGAAAGATGTTGAATATTTGTATTTATTCATGATTTCTAAAATTCCATAGATACTTCAATTAAATGAACCACTGTACACTTTGACCTTTTTATAGATTACAATATAATATTACATGCTAAAAAAGATTTCCGAAAATAAAAAATGGTCTTCGTCTAACATCAGGATCATTTATGTACACTGTACACTTAACCCATTCCAGGGTTAGTAATTTTTCTATACCATTGCATAGTAGCTTTACTGTAAGTAAATAGTATTCACCATACTTCAGTATAGTATTTTTACCTCATTCGAGTATGGAATATCTCCAATAGTGGTTATAAAACAGGGCATGAAATTTTTTTTTGTACTCAGGAATAGTAAAAATTTTCTATCGTTCTGTAGTAAAATTAATATATTCATTTTTACTATACGAGACATTGAAAAAATGCATAAGCAAAATATAGATTATAAGCAATGATTGTAGAAAAGTGTCGA
The DNA here is from genome assembly GCA_028476575.1 of Platygaster robiniae. NCBI lineage: Eukaryota > Metazoa > Arthropoda > Insecta > Hymenoptera > Platygastridae > Platygaster > Platygaster robiniae. The sequence goes on from CM052022.1 coordinate 5,013,161, forward strand.
ATAAAGTATAGAAAAATGCAGATTTTCGGAAATTCACTATACTGGGAATGAGAAAATTTACAAGCTTTTTTACCATATGGTTAAAAAAATACTGAAAAAATTTTTTTATTTCGGTAAGATATTTTTAGTTGAAATAATATTGCTAAATAGTACGTTATAAGAAATTCACAAACTTTTTTTACAGTGTAGTAAATACTGTCAACTGATATGGTACCCTAGTAATTTGAGTTTGTATGAAGTTTTTACAAAATTCCTTATAAAATTTCGGTATTATAATAAAATTTCGCTTTTTTCATAAAATCACTTTATAAAAAGAGCAATGTTTTATCAGGTTTTTATCAGTCTCTATAAAGTCACTTTAAAAAAACTTAATGAAACTTTATAAACAGACAGAATCTTTATAGAGTAGATTTTAAAATCCACTTTATGAAAATGCCGTCATTTGATAAAGTTTTTCTAAAGTGACTTCATTAAAAAGCGGAATTTTATAAAAAATACATAATTTGTGTACAAAATATACAAATATATTTTTAGTACAGCGAGAAGATTAAAATAATGTTCCATAGTAAAATTACTATATTTATCTTTCATATACCAGACTTAGAAAGAATTCATGAAAAGAGTAGTAAAAGTCCTGTGGTCGAGGAAAAAATTATATTGCGGTATAGTAAATTTCGAGGTAAAGGAAATTTACTATACTACGTTATAAGAAATTCACAAACTTTTTTTACAGTGTAGGATATGTAGCCACAATTCATTTGATAAAATTTAAAAAACTTTCTTTCATTTTTAGCATTCCATGTTGATCGGAACTCTAATTTTGTGAAACATGGAAAAAAAAGTTCAATGCATCAAATGAAAATTTCATTGCCCATAATATCAAACAAAATTTTTTTATTGACACAAGGAATATTTTCATTAGCTCAAAACACATGGTTCTTGTACCAAAATAACAAGTTTTTAGGCTAACAAAAACCTTACTTATCCTAATGAAAAAAATTTGCTTAAAATATGGATGATGCAATTTTTATTGGATGCATGAAATATTTTTTTCTGTGAAATTTCTGTCAAAATTAAAAAAAAAAACTAAAAGCAGCACCAAATTACATTCATTTGTTACTTTTCGTCTGTCGAATCGCACGATTCATTCATATTCGAGAGCAAAAGAGTCAGAAATATTTCCCAAAAACTGGAATATTGACGAAATATTTATAATAAACATGATATTCATTTATCGACGTTTACAGCCAAAATATTTATTTAAATATGTTTTATTAGAAAAAATATTTGAGGTTGTCCTGCTTATAATTCATTGAAATTGGTACTTTTTATTCAAAGTTCTATGGGGTGGTTTTGAGGTGTAGGTTTTTTTTTGGGTAGAGTCGTTTCCGTGTTGATACTGAGTATTTTCTTATAATATTGTAATGGGGTTTTTTGTGAGGCCAGGGCGTTGTGGGGAAATTTTACATGAAGGAGCGAATTTTCTCAAAAGTTTTTTTTTTTCGCATTGAGGTTAATTGTACTTCATTCTTTACAGCTGCCTGCATTTTCATAGAAATAAACTCGCTAATTTTAATTTTTTTAACGTTTTCACGAATCAAAATCATCCATTATTTTTTTTTTTTTTTTTTTTTTTTTGTTAGAAAAATACTGAGCTCATGGATCAAGAACTTCAGAAATTTAAACAAGATAATAATATTCCTCCCTCAAGGACAAAAAATGACTTTTTTTCAGAGGTTTCAACTTACAGAAATAATTATTGAAAAGCACAAAATTAAATAATTTCACTCTGGAATTTTAATTAATTAAGTGAAAAAAGTAATCATGAAAAATTTTTTTTCTTTTTTCAATTGTGTTTCAAAAAACTATTGTTAGATCAAAGTTTCGAAAAAATTTCGATAAAAATTTTGAAAATTCGACGCCTAAACTACGAAATTTATATCTCAGAACTGTCTTGATTTTCGAACACTTGTAATTCAGGACGTGAAGAAATTACAAACAAAAATTCAAGTAAAATGTTTTCGAAAATTTTTCTGTGCATTAAAAATTGCAGGCAGAAAGATTTGAATCTGAAAAGTTTATTGTAAGGACTTGAAATAAATTTCCAATAAATGATAAAAACCTTTCACTTCATTTTAACTGGAAATCAATACTTTTGGTTAGATTTTCATATTATAACACAGTAAAATTGCGCTTCGATCATATCAATCACACAAAATGAAGAAAAAACCGGAAAATCACAAATAATCTTTAACTCACAGACAAAAAATTTTGAAAAGATAAGTGTTATTCGAACGTTTATTCATTTATTATTTATGTGTGCATTTTACTGTACAAAAACGAATAATTCTGAAAAAAATTAAATACGTAATTTTTTCTTACAAATCCTCGTAATTGAGGATTTTATAAAGTTCTTATAAAAATACTTATAAAATTTGGGTATTTTTTTTTTATGAAATTCCGCTTTTTTATGAAGTTACTTTATAAAAAGAGCAATGTTTTATAAAATTTTTATTAGTTTTTTTAAAGTTACTTTATAACAACCTCATAAAATCTTTATAAAATGACGGCGTTTTTATAAAGCAGATTTTAAAATCTACTCTATAAAAATGCCCTCATTTTATTGAGATTGTATAAAGTTTTTGAAAAGTGACTTCATAAAAAAGCGGAATTTCATAAAAAAAAAATAACGAAATTTTATAAGAAGTTTGATAAAAATCCAAAATACTAGAGAAATTGATTTTTTAAGTAAAAATTCTAATTTATATCAACTTTCAACAGCAGAGTAGTCATGAGCAATGTTTTCATTTTTCGCTATGCATTTTTAACAAATATAAGGAAAATAATAAAAATTTTAAACTTCACTCAATGACATGAGTTACCGAAGACACGTATTCATCAAAAATCATACAATTCACATTATTGGCATTAATGCCTTATTTTAATCAACTCTATTTTCTCTATTTACTCTATTTCCTCTATTTTCAATTGTAGATTCTAGAAGATAAAAATAATTGGGATATTGAGACGACTGTTATTCAAAATTTATCAATTTTGCAAATAAAATTATTAAAAAATATTTATCGTAAAAAATATTCTTTTCACAACTTCCGAAAAAAGTTTTTTTATGAAATTATAGTGAAGATTCATAAGTTATCAATTTTTTTTCTGATTGTAAAAATCTTCAATGTTTAAAAAAAGAAAACGAAGATAAATTTCTAAAAAAAAAGTTCAAAACGTTTTTTTATATTGTTATCGTCTAATGACTTCCACAATTGTTACTACTTTCAAGAAAACATTTGAAATTTCAGTGTCACGCTTGACGTGGTTTGACCCATCCATTCGATCCTATGGTAGCCATATAGACTTAAATAATAATGAAATGATACATTGTTTCACAAACATTTAATAAAATCATGTGAAATTTCATATTGATTCTCTCACAAATAATGGAAATTACATATAAGTCCCATTTCTTCGAAATCGCAAAAGTCCCATAAGATCCCGTAAAAATTCCATAAGCTCCTTCATAAACGTTTCAAACACTACATTCAACTACTTGATATTTCTTCCAAGAACCCTTGAGAATTCGATAACTTCTTCGACGAGAGCTCCTCTTGAGCAGCTCGACTAGCCTCAACTACAAATAAACATCTTGAAAAAAAATAATCCAAAAAATTACCCAAGAATCAGCCCCCTAATCTTTATTACTTTATTTCCCTTTCTGAAGGAAAGTTCTCCATTTTTCTGTAATTTACCGAAATTTCATACTCGAGCACGTTTTATTTCCAGTTATTATCGATGTAAATCACGCGGAGGAGTAAAAATGGGGCAAAAAGAGGAAAAAAGTCAAGCGAATACGAGCTTTCAATTTTTACAGCGGAACACGTATTTACACGCGTGTACGTCGCGCGATTTCGGTATGTACTCTTTTAAAAGTTTACGACCCGCGGTTGATTTTTTTTCCTCTCATTCTTCAAGCCAGACAACCTCTCGAAAATCGAGCCGTATGTGTACATATGCAACGCGACGTTATGGACCGCCGGGAAAGCAATCATCGAATAGATCCCTCGTATTTCACACCAACGTCTGACGGCACGGCGGCTCTTACTACTCGCGCCCGACCCAATCCCGACTTTCCTCACTTGATTCGAGAAATATGAAAAATTCGACACCGCCAACTCAGGCTTGCCACAGATATATCATCGCGAAATTCCCGACTTTTCCAGGTCCTACGGTAAAAATGTGTTTTATCTTGCCAAAAATCGTGATATTTCACGATTTATGAGGTTTAAGGTGTAATGACATGAGTCGAATCGCCAATAAATGCTCGAAAGTTTTAAGGAGTTCGAGAAGAATAAGTTTCTAATGATTCTGGAAAAATGTACACTCAGGGAAGAGGTTTCGTTGGAAATGCTAACATTTGTTCGAAATAAATGAACTTTAGTTGTTCATAGAGTTGTACACAGCGTTTCACAAAAAAACTAGAAGATCGTAGAAAATATGGGTGCTGAAAAATATTACTCTGTAGATACAGGAAATGTATGAAGAAAAAGTTATTTTGGTAATCCATTTATTTCCCTGATATCTGTAGAACTTTATATCCTGGAGCATTTCATTCTGAATTTACGTAGGAATCCATGGAAATATCAGTAAATAGTTTGAATTTCGTAAATAATTTCAAAAAATATAGAAAATGGCAAGTTTACGAGAATTTCTCGAAACACAAGAAATCCACGAAAGAACTTTTCTAAAAAATAATTCGATATTATTATGAATTTGTAAAACTTAGAAGTTTTGAGTCTCAAAGTCTTGAAATTCAAATAGAGATCCATGAAAATATTGAAAATCTGGAAAAATACTAGAATATTGTATGAAATTTCATTAAGAGTGAAAGTATGAAAAATAGCAAAAATAGTATGAATCTCTAACATGCTGAATTTTAAAAATCTTTGAACTTCTAATCCTTCAGCATCTCAATCTAATAATTTATTTAGGAATCCATGAAAATATCAGTAAATAGTTTAAATGCTATAAATATTCAAAAAATATCAAAAACTGTGAATTCACTAGAATTTCTCGAAACACAAGAAATCCACGAAAGAACTTTTCTGAAAAATCATTTGAAATTACTATGAATCTGTAAAACTTTAAAGTTTTTGGTATGGAATTCTCGAAATTTTGATAGCGATCCGTGAAAATATTGAAAATGTAGAATAATACCAGAATATTGTCCGAAATTTCATTAATAGTCAAAGTACACTCTAAAAAAAATTTGTGGTAATTATACTGTACCAATACGAAAGTCATTAACCATTACCTTTTGGTGAAATTTTACAATAATTTTACTATAGTTTTACCATAAACAGTTGGAGTTTTCCAGTTTATTTATACTAATATTCCATAGTTCGATGAAATTTTCCTATTCAAGAATGTGAAACATGAAAGAATAGTAAATTTGCAGTACCATTGTATAGGAAATTTCCGTATTTTTTAGACAGTGTATAAAAAAGACTAAAAAAAGAATGAATCTTTTAAAATTTTTTAAATCTTCGGAACTTTTTACCCTTTATCACCTCAATATAAAAATTTATGTAGAAATACATGAAATTACCAGTAAATAATTTGAATTATATAAATATTCAAAAAATATAGAAAACTTCCAAGTCACTAGAATTTTTAGAAACACAAGAAATCCACGAAAGAACTTTTCTGTAAAATCATTTGAAATTACTATGAATCTGTAAAACTTTCAAGTTTTTGAGTATTGAATTACTAAAGTTTGAACAGCGATTCACACAAATATTGAAAATATAGAAAATTATTAGAATATAGTACGAAGTTTCATTAATATTGAAAGTATGGAAAAGACTTGAAATAAAGTATAAATCTCTAAAATACTGAAATTTTAAAAATCTTCGGAACTTTAATTCCTTCAGCGTCTCAATCTAAACATTTATTTAGGAATCCATGAAAATATCAGTAAAAAGTTTGAATGCTATAAATATTCAAAAAATATTAAAAATCGTGAGTTCACAAGAATTTCTCGAAACAGAAGAAATCCACGAAAGAACTTTGAAAAAATCGTTGAAAATCACTATGAATCTGTAAAACTTTGAAGTTTTGATTCTTGAATTCTTCAAATTGAAATAACTATCCATAAAAATATTGAAAATCTGGAATAAGACTAGAATATCGTACGAAATTTCATTTATAGAGAAAGTATAAAAAAGACTAAAAATAGTATGTATGAATCTCTAAAATACTGAAATTTTCGAAATCTGTGGAATTTTTATTCCTTCGGCATCTCAATCTAAAAATTTATGTAGTAATCTATGAAAATATCAGTAAATAATTTGAATTCTATAAATTTCAAGCAAAATAAAATGAAAAATTGTCAAGTCACTAGAATTTCAGGAAACAAAAAAAATCCACTAAAGAACTTTCCTGAAAAATCATTTGAAATGACTATGAATCTATAAAACTTTGAAGTTTTGAGTAATAAATTCTAAAAAAATTCTGAAAATTTAAAAATCTCTAGAACTTTTAATCCTTCAGCGTCTCTATCTAAAATTTTATGTAGGAATCAATGAAAATATCGATAAAAAGTTTAAATGCTGAAAATATTCAAGAAATATAAAAAATTGTGAAGTCACTAGAATTTTCCGAAACACAAGAAATCCATGAAAGAACTTTCTTGAAAAATCGTTTGAAATCACTAAGAATCTGTAAAACTTTGAAGCTTTATCTGGAAAACTTTGAATGAAGAGTCTTACATTCTTGAAATTAGAATAACGATCCAAAAAAATATTGAAAATCTAAAATAATACTATCATAGAATATTGTACGAAATTTTATTAATACTGAAAGTATGAAAAAGACTAAAAATAGTATAAATCATCAAAACACTGAAATTTTAAAAATCTTTGTCAACTTTTCATCTTTTACCATCTCAATCGAAAAATGTATGTAGGAATCCATGAAAATATCAGTAAATAATTTGAATGCTATAAATATTCAAAAACTACAAAAAATATGGCCATCTTTTTCCTAAACATTGAAAATTCTGGGATTTGTTAGGTATACATCCATATACCCCACTAGGTTAAAACATCTAATTATTTCCCACTTTCTTGATTTCCCAGTCAATGATTCCTCTCATTGAGTTCATGTGTGAAAAAAATAAGTATATAAAAAATAGGTATACTAAAGAAGGTATATAAAAATTGATATATTCAAAAATTGTAAAATTTCAACGACAAATGGGGCTTCATTCGACGGGTAGATTTTTGGAAAACGGGCATTCACGCGCTCGACGTCACGTGATTCGATTGTGCAATTAGCCAGGAGCGTCGTGATAGCGTACACGCCTACGTGCATTCTAGAATGCAGCGCTGTATGCAGTTGTATGCAACTGGTGCGCCGGGGGAATCTTTCCTAATGAATCGCGCACGATCTGCACGGGCGCGCACACGAACGCCCCCGCGACTATGTATATGCAACCTGTCTTCCAGCTACCACGTTCAAGTTCATCACTGCGACTATAATGGACTCCCGGGGAAGATTAGTACGGATTTCCTTCCCATTATCGTCATTATTTTATTCCTCAGGTCGTCGTTTCAACCCTAAATGAGCGAAAATGAACCCCTCAAGATGGAAAATCCGTCGAAAGTAATAATACTGTGGGGTCCTTTGAATTTTGGGAATTACACCAACTCAATTATTTTTTAATGATTGTGACTACTTTGAGAAAAAAAGAGTGTTTTTCATAAACTTATTTGGGATTGTTGAACAAGGAAATAACTGTCATTTCTTTTTTTGAACAAGGGTTTTCAAAATATTAGCAAAAGAAACATGTTTTTCAACTTTTTTAGGGTATTTTTACAGAAATTTCAAGAAGGATCAATTGTATTAACGTGCAATGGGTATAAATTTGGAAGGTGTACTTTTTACGGTGATGAGCTTCTTTGTTAGTCGAAATAGTAGTTTATGAGTCGAAAAAAGTGCATGCATAAACATGAGTAGTTTTCAGAAAAGCTCAAAAATGCATTTTTCTTTAACGTTGAACGTTTGTAAGGTAAAAATTAATACTTAGAATGACGAAAACTAAGTTAACAAGTATACTTTTCGAACGATTAATGTATCATGTTAGTAGAATCGATCGTTTTTGATATTTCCGGCAATAACTGAGAAATGGGCTGAAGAGAACGTTTTTGCTAATATTTCACAAACATTTTTTCGGAAAAATAAATAGCGATTATTTTTCATCAAGTTCATTTTCCATGTACACTAGTGCTATATTCAAAGTAGGACGTAAAAACAAGTCTTTTCCTAACTAAGATTCTTTTTGTAATGTCATCAAATTTGTTGGTACGTGATTAATTTTTTTGAATCGTTTCGTTCTTGAGAAGAAAGATTTACGGGTAATCTTGAAGGCAACCATTTGGCGATGTTTTTTGTATGGCCTTAAAAGTTTATCAATTTTAGAAATATTTTATAATGCCCATTTCATAACGATAACACGCCTGGACTTCAAAAATTAAAAAAATATTTTACACACGTGGAAATTTTTCAGAAGTTATAACTGATGCTTTAAAAATTTCCAGTTTTAATTTATGGGAAAATATGTACCAGATACTACAATGTTTTCTGAATAAAACAGTTTTTGAAAAATTCCTGACAGTTTGCATGAAATGTAAAAATCGCAAGCATTGAGCGATTACGATTTCGAAAAATTTACAAATCAAACCCAGCGTTTCAAAAGCTCTATTTTCTTTACATGCAATATGTTAGAAAAATTTGGTGAGTTTCCCCTTAAAGTATTGAAAATTTGTAACCCATATTCTGCATGTGATTTTTCCCATTAAAGAACTGAAAATTTTTCGATACCCTATAGGAATCCGTCCATAAATATGTAAATTTTCCCATAATTAATGGAAGACTTTCCATAGCGTATGGAAAATTTGCCAGATTTATTTATGGGAAAAATCCCATACAGAATGAAGGTTAAAAAATCTACTAGTACTCGTATGCCAAATTTACCAACTTTTTTTAACAGTATGATAAGATTATTATACTAATACTTTTAAGAATGGAGATAAAAAATCCTTTCAATTGCAACCTTTATGAAGTCTTTGTAAATTTTCAATGACATTCATTACAATATCGCCGAATTCCTTCTTAAATAATCAGCTACTCAGTAATTCGTATACGAAAACTCTACAATGTGAACTTATAAAATCTTCAAAGGAAATCCGAATCCTTCTAAGGTGAACTTATAAAATTCTTACATGCTTGATATATTATACTAGACAAATCCTGATAAGGGAACATGAACCTTTTATAAGGATTTTGAAACCTCGTAAGCTTAATTCATATTCTTATTATAACAGAAAACTTATGGAACTTATAAGGACTTGCTTCCTTATAAAGTAAATTACAATTTCTTTTATGAGAAAAACGCAATTTCTTATATAAGAAAACTTGAAATCTTGATAAATCAAGGAATCATAGAATCTTCTTAAGAGAATTGAAATCTTAGAAAAAATTTATTTCTTATACAAGGAATCTATAAGGTCACTTAAGAAAAATTTCACATCCTTAAAAGGTTTCTTTCTTAAGGAATCGAAAATCTTGTAAAAAAACTTATCGTGAGAAATGTATAAGGTTTTTATAAGATTCGCAGTTACATAGAAACATATAAAAATTTAGCCGTTTTATAAGAATAGTTTTTAATGACATAAATAGATATCCATATAATATCTGCAATCTAGAAAAACGCAAGAAAATATGTACTGGTAAATTACATAAATACTGAAGCGTAAAAAAAAAGGTTGGAATGAAAAGTATCTATGAAGTAATAGAATCGTACAATAAATATTATCTACTAAAACATTCATAGGAATGAAAATATTATTTTAAACTTTTGAAAGGCTCCAATTGAACATTCGAATTTGAATCTCATCAGATTAAGCATCCAAATAGACATTTAATTATAAGTGTTTTACTTATAGAGTTGATATTTCTGTTGTTTCAGAAAAGTTGAAGCGAATGAATATTTTTAACAATCTCTAAATCATTCTATAACCATATTGGTAATTGAGTATTTGTAAAGGAGCAAATTAATAACTGAGAAATAGGTGAAAAATATGAATAGAAAAACAATTTAAACTAGAAGTTTTGATATTTAAATTTTCCTTGTAATAGTAAATATATTAATTCGGAATTTCTATTTCTTTACATCCTCACATAGGAAGGACGAACAAATACGATGTTGAAATCAAAAACACTGAATCCTCTATACTTTTAAATAAGACCTTTAATTTAATTTATACTTCATACCTGAATTTATTTGTATGCTGGTATATTTATAGTATATATATCAATATACATAGATAAAAAATAAATGAATGTCGAATAGATTACAAAAATGCAAAACATTATTGATACAATTACAAAAATTACCGTATTCATCACAATAAGTGAATTATACATTGCAATATCATTATGAGCAATTAGTTAAAATAAAATACTTTTAATAACGTAATTAATTAAACATATCATATTTTATTCTGATTACTTAAAAGTTTATTATTCGGATTACAATTTATTGTAATCAATAAATGTAAACAGTTTTTATTCATCAAAAACAATGGAAAGGAATTTATGAATTTGAAAAAGTCAATTTTTTGTATCAACAATTTCAACTACTTCAGATGAGTTTTAAAAATAAGGAATTTCAAAGTGCGATTCTCGACAACTGAACATTTTATCAAAGTAGGTAAAAGTTTATGAATAAAACAAAGCGAAAAACAAAAACCTAAAACACTTACAAGATTCAATATTTCGAACTCCGAAAGTTACGCTTTCTTCTGAAAAATTCCCAAAAATACTGAAAATCTACTAAATTTGAAACTTTAGGTCATGAAATTCTCAAAACATATGTAAATATCGACAACAAAGCTAGAGACTCGTAACATATAAATATAATATTGTTAGCTAGGGCGCACCCGAAAAAGTTGATTTCTCGAAATTAATTTTTTTATTTGCCTATTCTTTTCACGCTGGCCATTTGTATCGCTTTTACGTTAATATAAAAAAGATATTCAAATTTCAATTACAAATCGCTGTCAAATTAGATTTTTCGATGAAAATTGATTTTTCGCAACCAATTTCGCTCTTTGCCTATTTTTTTTGCACAACTGTATGGAACACGGATTCTACGTTCCATTGAAAAAGATATGATAATTTCGACCGGAAATCGTGAAACTATAATAATTTTTTTGCGAAAATTGATTTCTTGGATAGTATACAATGCTATTTTATGCTGTGATAAAAACACAATCAACAAATCATCCAATCTTGATCACCCATAGCAAAATAAAGGTCGGAAAATACCAGCCTCAATGAAACACAACAATAGTTTAAAAATGCATTTTTTCTATATTGATATATATTGATTGTATCTGAACATCAAAACTGACAAAAAAAAATTTTCGGTTCTACACTAACTATCGTCAAACAAATGCATCAATCACTATTGTCAAATTATCAAAAATGATTCAAATACAGTCATGTGGCTATGATCAAAATATAAACATAAAAAAATAGTGTCCACTCGAAAAGACATGGGCACTAGACTACATATCACGGCTTACAAATTGTCATTTTGACAATTTGATAATAGTGTTTGATGCATTTGATTGATGATGGTTAGTTTAGAACTGAAAAATGTTTCTGTGGCAATACTGATGTTCAGATACAATTACTACTATATGTGAAGTTGTGAAACATTGTTCTTTTCACATTTCTTCTCCTCATATTCATGTTATAAGAATTCAAAAATGATTAATAATTTTTCATAGCTGTAATTTTTTTTTACATTCGGAAACGCGTTCAAAAAATTTAACCAATTCGTCACAGCTGTATGTAAAAAATTTTTTTCTTAAAATTTATGTCGTCATAATATCACCGATACTATTTTCATTTGAATCGCTATCACACAGGTTTTCAACCATATTGGAAGAATTATTTTTACTTCTGAAACAATATATAACACTTTTCGACATTCGTATATTGGTTATAATTTTTTGACAGAAAGAAAACATGTGAGCATGTCATTCTTGAATAAGTGATTATCATCCAATAATTAGTATTTTTTACCTAAAATGATGCCCATTCACTCACTTATTGTGTGACTCAAATAATGATTGAAAAATAAATATCAACACAGCAAAATATAAAATGAAAAAAAGGGCATGACTTAAGAATAAAAAATTTAGAACTTTTTTATCGTAAGAGAACATTTCTCAAAAATGCTTCAAGGCTATTAAGGCAATTTAAAAAATTGCTAGAATTTCAATGGGCATCGGAGTAATACACGTATGTATATAAAGTGTTTTTAATTATATAATACGACATTCGCAATCATGATCGTGAAAATTCTTCGTTAGAACCACCTTATTTATCATTCTAAATATTCTGATTCATGCACATTTTGGCTAATAAATGAAAATAGGGACATAGTTTAAGTATTTTGCTCAGAATTCCGTAATAAAGGTAAGCCATGGAATTCCCAAATTTCTGAAATCATGAGCACGCATACAAATATTTTAATTCTATGATAAACTGCAAAAAAATAGTTATCACAAATCAAATACTACATTCCCGCTAAAGAAATTAAAGAGTCGTCCATACATTACGTAAGGCGATTTTCAGTATTTTTTGAGCCCCCCCCCCCCCCGTAATGCAATTCTCCATACCGTCAACACAGGATGTCACGGATGGTCTAACCCCCCCCCCCCCCTTTAGAGCGTTACGTAATTTATGGATGACCCCTAATATGACATTTTGAATTTATTTATTACTTAAAAAGAAAATTTCAATGTCAAATTTTTCTAACCAGATTAGATAATTTCAGTTAGATTTTCACTTATAACATTGGATTATTTTATTCAATTATTAAAGATTATCTGTTATTGTATGCGACCGACGAGAGCATGATCGGCAGAACACAAAGGGTAAAAATCGGAATGAGTTTGACACAAGAATTTCAGTCTTGGAACTCGCGATTTATTTTTCAAAACGAAATTCACAGAAATACACTGCGCGAAACAACAGTGGAAACGAAAATGCTTCTGTGATAAACACAGGGAAAAGTCTCTCGCGAAGGTAACACAAAGTAATACACGGGAAGAAACGTAGGAATCGAGACTAGCGAAAAACGTACGCTCGTCACGACGACTCAACCACGAAAGCAAAGCTCTATCTGTGTGCCGTGTCACACAGCTGCGCCCGAAAGGTCGCAGCACCTTACGTTCCATTCTTTAACATACTCCCCCGCGTTGGCGAATAATCGCTAAATTAAATCCTAACAATAGAAAGTACGACTGAAAATAAATTAGCGGTACGCAGGAGAATGGCAAGATAGAAAACAGTCATAACTAGCTTCATTCTACACTGTTAACATGTTTTCAAAGGAAAATCCAGATAACAGGTTAAACAAAAGGTAACCAGTTAAGTTTCGCATGAAACAGGAAGACGAACTAATTTAACAATTGGTTGCAAAAATTCGGAATTAGCAGTTCTAACTTTAACTACACGAACCAAGCCATCTTGACCGGGATGACACTCGACTACCCGACCAAGTTCCCATTTCGTGGGAGGAAGAAGTTCATTCTTTATAATCACAAGTTCCCCACAGTTTAGACCTGGCTGAGTCTTGTGCCATTTCGTCCGTCGTTGAAGTGATTGGAGGTAATCACGTCTCCATTTCCTCCAAAACTGTTCGACAATTTTTCGATAAAATTGCCATCTAGTTAATCGAGATTCAGCCAAATCTAAGACTGTTGGAGTGGGAATGGCTTTGACGGCAGTCATGTTCAAAAAATGACCTGGAGTCAGAGCTTCGAAACTTTCGACATCGTCAAATAGAGGCCCGATTGGCCGTGAGTTGAGTAAACCCTGAATTTCGCTAAGTAAAGTCCGGAATTCCTCAACCGAAGGTGTCGCGTTGCCCATCATGGGCCCCAAGTAAGACTTCACACTTTTAACTCCGGCCTCCCAAAGCCCACCGAAATGGGGAGCCGAGGGAGGAAGGAAGTGCCAAGAAATGCAATCCATAGCAAGGAACTTGCGAACTTCAGAGTCTTGGCTCAACTTTCGAAAATACGAATTGAGTTCGCGGTCCCCGCCTTTAAAATTTGTCGCATTGTCACTATAGAGGGCACTGGGTAAACCATATTGGTTGCAAAACCGTCGAAGCGCATTCAAGAATGATTTAGTTGAATAATCGTCGACAAAATCAATATGTACATATTTAACAGAAAAGAAAACGAACAGTACCACCCATACTCTATGAGACTTCTGTCCCCGACCCGTGCTATTGAGTACAAAAAAGGGACCGGCGTAATCAATACCGGTGTGGCAAAAAACACGAGAAGGCAGCACACGAGGTAAAGGCAGGTCGCCCATCAGCTGAGTCATTGTCCGAGCCCTGTTCCCTGCGCAAGTCACACAATTCTTGATGACCTCTTTCACCAATCCTCTAGCCTTGATAACCCAAAATTTAGTTCTAAGCATATAGAGAGTGAGCTTGACGCCAGAATGGAGAAGATTATGATGGAGTTGACGAATAATCAGTCTGGAAATTTCTCCTGGAGGTAGGATTGCAGGCAATGTACAAAGATTGTGAGGAAAGGTCAAACGGAGTCTCCCCCCTAAACGAAGCACTCCTTCGTCATCGAGAATAGGAGCTAGAGAAAGTAGGGAGGAAGAAGTGGGAATGGACTTGTTCTTGGCAAGAGCTTGGATTTCCTTCGAAAAGGCTTCTTGTTGGACAAACTTCACAACAAGATTTGAGGCTTCTTGGATCTGTTGATGGTCTATACCTGGACTGATGGATTTTCCGCGCATGCGGAGAATGGCATTCAAAACCGTGGCAACTACACGGAGCAGTTTTGACCAGGAAGAAAGTCTATCAGCAAGACTTTGAATCCAATGCTCAGAAGGTTTGGAAACTGAAATGTGGGAACTTAAGCGAAGTTCTTCTTGTAGGTTGGAATCTGGGAACACAGGTTTTGGCCAATGTTCGCAAGATTGAGATAGCCATTCAGGGCCATTCCACCAGAGTTTAGATCCAGCTAGCCGAGCAGCCTCAACTCCAAGGGAAGCCAGATCAGCGGGATTTTGTGAGGTTGGAACATAGTTCCATTTAGCCTGAGGCAATGATGTCTGAATCTGTGAGACCCTGTTTGCGACAAAAACTTTCCACGTCGAGGGAGATTTTTGAAGCCAACTGAGAACGATTAACGAATCTGTCCAACAGTAAATGAATCCAATGACTTTTTTGAAAACTGAGCAAAAATAGAAGATCAAATCAGTAAGTAGAGTTGCTCCACAAAGTTCGAGCCGTGGAATGCTTACAGTTTTTAGTGGTGCTACACGGGTCTTTGAGCCGAGTAAGGTTATGTGCGTGTATGTAGTAGTCCGTACACGTAGATAAACTACCGCACCATAGGCCTTAGAGGAAGCATCACTAAATCCATGCATTTCGATCAGGGTATTAGACTCGGATAAATATTGAGTCCATCTTGGAATGATGATTTTTTGAGAAGACTTCTAGAAAGTCTCAATCGATCCCATTCTTTCAAGATTGAAGGTGGCAAGGGATCATCCCACTCTAGCTTCAAAAGCCAGAGGCTTTGAAGAAGAATTTTTGCTTGGATCACGACAGGTGAAATCCAACCCATTGGGTCATAAACCTTAGCAATGGTAGAGAGTAATTGACGTTTCGTCAAAATTGGCTTGGATGATTCAATATGTACTGAATATTGGAAAGAATCTGTGGAAGGATTCCATTGGATGCCTAGGACAGGGCAGTTCTGAGATTATTGGAAAGGAAGTTCAACAGCGACCTGATGAGGTTCTGTACATAGATCTTCAAGAAGTTCTGGTACATTGGATTCCCATTTTCGGAGTGTGAGTTGGCCTGCATCAGCGATACGAATTATTTCGTCTCGGAGAGATCGAGTTTCTTGAATTGTCTCTCCCCCCATGAAGACATCATCAACGTAAATGTCTTCAGGAAAGTCAGGAGTGACTTCAGGAAAAGTGGAATGTTCGTCCAAAAAGCGTTGTCGAACTGCTCTGTTGGCTTGAAAGGGGGATGATCGTAGCCCGTAGGTAACAGTATTGAGTTCGTAAATCATGAGAGGGCGCTGAGGACAGTCCCGCCAAAGGATGCATTGGAATTTTCGGTCCTGTGGATCGATGAGAAATTGGCGAAATATCTTCTCAACGTCACTCTTCATTACATATCGATGCTGTCTCCAACGAGTTATGATTGCTACAATGTCGGTCTGAAGAGCTTGACCTGTGTGAAGACAATCATTGATCGAGATTTTATTCGAGGTCGTAGCTGCTCCATTGAAAACCACTCGCAATTTGGTTGTCTGGCTATCTTCCCTAACTACAGGAAAATGTGGAAGAAAATTCTGGCCAGAGAAATGAGTTTCTAATGGTCCAATTTTGCTCATGTGACCGAGACGTTCATATTCAGTCATGAACCCGTCATATTTATTGAAAAGAATGGAATCCTGAGAAAATGTATTCTCCAGTCTGCGGAAAGTTGATAGTGCGAGATTCTTGGAATGACCAATTTCAGGTCTGTCTTGAATGAAAGGTAATCTCAACTGATATCGTCCGTCAGGGCAACGTGTGTGAGTTTGGAGGAAATGATTCTCACACTCGTAATCAGATTGAGTAAGAGCCGAGATTTTGGGAACCTCCTCTAACTCCCAGAATTTTTTGAGAATTGAATCAGGAGTTTCTTCAAGGGAAACGTGATGAGCATGCACTGTAGGACTGGAGATAGAGGAAGATGGAAGAGGTCCTGTAAGTACCCACCCAAGGATAGAATTTTGAGCATACAAGGCTGAGGAATTGGCTTGTAAGAAACCATCACACAGTAATCGACCGTGCACATCAGCTCCAAGCAAAAGATCTATCCTTCCTTCATTTTGGAAAAATGGATCTGCAAATTGAAGGCCCTGCCATTCCAATGGGAGACCTGACAAACAAATCCTCGGTGGTCTATATGACGTAACGCGAGGAAGAACAAACGCGTGAACATCAATCCGACTACTATCAGAGTTGAAAGGTGTGACACCCAATTCTACAGCCGAAATAGCTTCACCAGTTGTCGTACCATTAACACCCGATATAGTAGCCGCAGAATGAAACCTCTTTAAACGCAAAATCTGAGCCACGTGTTCAGAAAGGATACTGCACTCAGAGCACGGGTCGAGGATGGCGCGTGCTACAGTTGTTCGACCGGACGGGGCGACGAGACGAACTCTTGCAGTGGCGAGCAATATCTTTGGGCTTGACGTAACTCCGGAAGAGAAACGAACGTTGAAAGCGCTCATTGCCGTAGTGCCATTTGAGTTCCGTTCGTTGACCGTCGGATCCAAGTCACTGTGCAGAAGCGTATGGTGATTTTCGCTACATGTGAAGCATGTTTTGGTACTGCGGCAGCTCGATTGCTTTGTATGTCCTAGACAAATCGAACATAAATTAGTGTTTTGTACGAATTTTATTCTTTCAGAAATAGGAAGGGATTTGAATTGCTCACACCAATAAATCTGATGAGCATTTTTACAAAAAAGGCAGGATTTTTGTCTGGAATTGATTTTCCATGTTTGAGAAAGACTATTTCTCTCTTTTTTGGATTTTGAATTTGAAGGTGTGGAGGAAGGAGATGTTTGGTGGGTATGTACAGCATTTTTTGCCGCAGGGGACGATGGGTGTTGGCCATTTTTAACATCACTTCTCTTTCTACTCGAATTACTGGATGTGACACGAATACGTGTCTCCAAAAAACTCAAAATACCCTGATATGACGGTAAGTTATTGCCTTCACCCATCTTCATTTTCCATTGGTCTCGAGACGTTTTATCAAATTTAGACGTAATAAGATAAACGAACCAATCGTCCCAATTATTTACAGGACGCCCAAGCGATTGAAACGTGTTGTATGCTGAAAGAATGGTGTCTCGTAATCTTTTAAGATTAGTACAATAGTCGGATGTAATCTGTTCAAACTCGAACATTGATTAAAATGACGTATTTACCAAATTTAGATTATTGTCATAGCGCTTTCTCAAATTTGACCAAATTTCATTGAATTCCAATTGATTCGCATTTGAAGTGACTAAAATTACTGGTTCTCCACTCACACATGTTTGTAAATAATGCAATTTCTCGGAATCAGTGAGTTCATGGCGTTCAACGATAATTGATTCGAATAAATTTCTAAAATTGATCCATTTGTCATTTTCACCCTTAAAAGATGGCAACACAATATTCGGTAATTTGAAATGAGAATGTTGAGAACTATTCACACCGTTTAAAGACACCTCTGAATCTTGACGTGAAACATTTGTGGGAAACGAAGCATACAAATATTCGATGATCGAATAATACTTAACTTCAATGTCATTGAAGGTTTCGGGGTTGTACAAATCTGGTGATTCCAAATCTGCAGGCTGCTTCCTCGTTATGAGATCGATGTGCACTGCCCGAATCTTGTTGAATAAATCCTCGAATTCCTTTCGACGATCTTGAAGCAGCTCCTTGGATGGTGAATCGTATTTCCGGGTGCGTTCCTCCAACTTGTCGAATTCTCGCATGAGAAGCTCCTGCTCTGTGTGTATTTTGATGTAGTCCATCTTTTTCTGCTGGCGCGTTTTTGTCATCAGTCGCGACGAAACGTCAAATAGTGGTTGGAGCGATAGCCGTAGTACCACCGCGAGAAGGAGTGAGATCGAGCTAAGAGTCGCACAAAACGAAAGTATGTGCCGTGACTTGGCCGAGCGGTGGCTCGCGAAGATCCGCACAAAAGGAACGGCCGATTAGTCGCAGCGGGAAGGGGAGCGCGAGGGAGACAGAGAGCTACGGTATTGATGAAACCTCTGCCAACTCCTTTTGCCGAATGACGAGATAGGTCGTCAGCTTCGGGTGTTGTCGTGTGACTTCGACGGCACTCGGCGATGAAAACGAAAGTGATGTGCCTCGAAGAATGGTGCCGATTTTTGTCTCGTGGCAAATTTTTTGATGTTTTTCAGGCGTGATATTTTCACTGGCATAGAGTCCGTTTTCACGGGTCTCGATTTTCGGAATCTCGAAGGACCATGTATGCGACCGACGAGAGCATGATCGGCAGAACACAAAGGGGAAAAATCGGAATGAGTTTGACACAAGAATTTCAGTCTTGGAACTCGTGATTTATTTTTCAAAACGAAATTCACAGAAATACACTGCGCGAAACAACAGTGGAAACGAAAATGCTTCTATGATAAACACAGGGAAAAGTCTCTCGCGAAGGTAACACAAAGTAATACACGGGAAGAAACGTAGGAATCGAGACTAGCGAAAAACGTACGCTCGTCACGACGACTCAACCACGAAAGCAAAGCTCTATCTGTGTGCAGTGTCACACAGCTGCGCCCGAAAGGTCGCAGCACCTTACGTTCCATTCTTTAACAGTTATTTTTAGTGATTTTCGATATAGGCTTTGGGAATTATATATTCTTGTATTCAAAGGTTTATTAATTTTTGAGAAAATTACATCATATTTTTTGAGTATTATAAGATTCCTAGTTTTATCGCATTTTCTCAGTATTTATGAAACTTTGAAGATTTCGAGAGTTGGAATTTCGGTTGATTTTTTATAATTAAACAGATTTTTAAGAAATTACATTTACATTAATTTTTATTATTTGATACATCTTGGTATGTTCGTATTTTTTTAGTGTTAATGAAATATATTATTTTCTACAATTTTGATAGATTTCTAGTATATTCATACATTACTTTATATGCTTTTCAGATTCTAATTCTCCAGAGTTAAAAGTTTTACAAATTATATGTATTCAGATTTTTAAGAAAATAATACTTTGAAAGAATTCTATTAGTTTCAAAATTTCTTTAGAGTTCTTATGAGTCAAAAGATTTTCTGTTATTTTTACAAATTTCTATCTAGATTTCTAAGATTCGATGCTCCAGGGTTCAATTTTTTTTAGATTTTTAGCATTTACGTGGTTTTTAGTTTTTCTTCATTAATCACTGGGTTGGAATAATTTTTCGAATTTGTATTTTCTTCGTTAAAATATTAATTTCTTAATCATAAGAATAAAAATAACCGTTACAATTCAGAATTTTAATACATTGATTTGGGTATATAAGAAAAATTTTCAGAGAGCTACTGTATATGTATACTATATTATCCAACGATAGTTAAGCCTTTCCTTTCCTCCCTACACTAGTAAGTACGTAACTAGCGATTCTTGGCTATTAGGTATACAACTCCACACTGGGTCTCCGAGCTAGATGTCAGGCATACACAAACCATTACCATACCTCAGTGCGCGCCAAAAACGGCGGCGTCTCACTGTAATAAGACAAAACAGAAATATTCCAGACCCCGAAAATTCCTCAGATTCTGACATAAATGAGGCAATAGGCCACAATGTGCTTATCGACAATGTAGAGTTGAATGAAAATGCAGCTGTTCCGTGGCGACCCCAGATAGATAATGAAAATGAATACGATGATGTTTATAACTTACCACAATGGTTTCGGGGAGACGGAGAAATTTTTGATATAAACGAACACGAAGATGTACGAGAACATAATGAATTCTTTGAAAATAATGAGTCTCAGAGTAGTAGTTTCGATACTGATGAATCTTTCGAAAATGATCAATATCGAGAAGATGTATCTGAAAATGATGCACCTACAGACGATGCATCTGAAGATGAAGATATGGACAATCCAGTATTAGGGCCAAGAGACGATGATGGAGAGTTTGTCGAACCTAACGATCGTGAGCAAGAAATTCGAGAATCGATAAAGAATGTTATTTTATCTGCTAATCTGAACCACAAGCAAGGAAATATCCTTCTCAAGGCATTGCGTTCTCCCCCAATAAATTTAGTCTGCTTGCCGAAAGATGTGAGAACAATAATTCATACACCAACAATAGTTGTTCGAAACTTGATTCAGCAACGTGCTGGTGGTGATTACCTTCATATTGGGCTTACTGCAGTCATAGAAAAAAAACTAGAGAGAATTCAAAATAACATGATTCCTGAAACAGTTGTCATTGATGTAAGCACAGATGGAGGTTCACTCCACAAACATGAAGAAAAACAATTTTGGCCAATTCAGATTCGAATAGTTAATATGGAAGACCGCAGGCCAATGATAGTAGGCGTATTTGTCGGTACTTCGAAGCCAACAGATCCGTCAGAATTGCAAGAACCACTAACAACAGAACTTTTGGATATACATGAAGTAGAAGGAATACTGATCGCAGGAAGACGTATACCTCTGAGAATACGTTTATTTATCGCAGACGCCTTAGCCTGAGCTCTTTTTCTCAACCATTATGGCCACACTTCCTTCCATCCCTGCTCAAAATGCGAAGTTGTAGGTCATCGAGTCAATCATACCACAGTTTTTACCGGTACAGAGCATCGTCTACGAACGGACGAGGGATATCGCGCAATGATAGACGAGGATCACCATAAGGGGCCCAGTCCCCTTGCTCCTTTCTTGGGTCTTGTTTCACAAGTACCTTTTGAGGCAATGCACTTGGTATATATCAGGGTTACCTCGAAATTTTTAACGGCTGTTGTTAATGGAAAATACTCATGTCGCGGGTTCAGTGGGAGGCAGTTGAATATTGTCGATTCAAGAATGCAATTGTTAAAAAGATATTGCCCGTCTGATTTTAACAGAAAGCCTTGGATCATTTCAAAGTTTTCCAAAATGGAAGCAACTCAGTTGAGGTAATTTTTATTGTACACGGGCCCGGCAGTATTGGAGTCAATTTTAGAAAACGACTATTATCAGCATTTTTTAATTCTACATGCCGTTATACGTTGTCTAAACCGGGAAAACGTGACAGAAAATGAATTTATATATTGTCAGTCTGCCTTAGAAGCATATGTCAATGTTGCGGAACAGTTGTACGGAGAAACATTCATTTCATACAACGTTCATGGCCTAATGCACATTGTGGACGATGTCAGGAGATTTGGCGCATTAGATTCGATGAGTGCTTTTGCATTCGAAAATAATATGCCCGGGTTTCCTAAATAGTTACGGAAGCCGGAGAAAACCCTCGAGCAGTACTACAAAAGGCTAAAGGAGCAAAACGAAAAAGCTATAACACATGTAAACGACGTCATTGTCAAACTGCTAGGAGAGCATGAAGAAGGCCCTCTTCCAAATGATGAAATGTTCCGTGATTGCAAACAGTTTGAAAAATTGATAATTGGAGAACTAAGAATCGAAAACGATACAGCTAACAGCTGCTTGAAAATCAACCACGCTAATGGAAAAATAGGCATTGTAAGAAATATTTTACAAATTGGAGGAGCCCTATTTTTCGTTGTTAATTTCTTCGAAACAATCACTTCATTTTACGATGTTGGCTTAACTTCTGAAGATGTCGGTGTCCACTTGGCAAGAGGTTTATCGAACGAATGCATCGTCATTCCAATACGAGACATCTGCGGAAAGTGTTACCTAATGCCAAGGTGGAGCTCAGTTGAAGGAGAAGAAGAACGAGTCAGAGACAATGAATACATGTGTATTTCCCTTTTGACTCCCATAAAAATTCCTGCTCACTTGCTATGAAAATTTTTTTAGTGGTGAGTACATGTATCAAACGTCTTGAAAGATCCACATCTTAAAAATACTACGGCCAAAAATTTTTTTTCTTTACAGTGTTCTTGATATAAATTGATGGTATAAGAACCTGTAAACACCTCCACAACAGCTTTCTCACACAGTTAGCTCTATTTTCTTATACAAAAAATTGTTACTATGAAGAACTCGGTAGCAAAAGAAATTTTTTTTGGTCACACAGTGATATATAATTTATTTATTTTCAGGAGCTTCGACATGTCAAAGGCGAAAAAATTGAAAAAAGTTACCGAAACTCGAAGTGGGCGTTCGATTTACCGTCCGTACAAACTCAATACCACAAGTTCATCTGAAGAATTTTCTTCAAAGAGGCAGCGATCGTCGGAGAATCCTAATATGAAGAGCGTTTTGCTGAACTTGAGACAGATAGCTACAGCCACAACAAACACTTCAATTTCCCCTATCAGTTTGAAGCCTGCATCTCAAAAGATGACTGGTGCCAGTACTTCATATGCAAAGTAAATTTCTATGCAACACTTTGCAATATTTATTATTGCTTAAAAAGCGTTTGTAGTATATTGGGAATAAAATAATTACTTTTTTTCCAGAGACCCTACCATTCTCACTGAGGACTACGCCAATATCCCTCCGAATTCGGATAGTTCCATGTTTGATTTTCAATTCGAAAACGATGATGTTTCGAATGCAGGGCTGATTTCGTTAGTACATTAACATTTTCATATAATTAATGCTGTTTGTCTCAGAATCCGCATCTATACGTAAAATACTACATTTTCACACAACTCTAGGCAATCTTTTTTGTGCCATTTTTAAGGACTCGTAATATTGGAAGAGAAAAACGCTAAAAGTTATAAAAAAATTTTTAAACTTGATGTAAAATTCTTTGAAAATTCATACAAACATTAGTTATTACTAAGACATGTATAAACCTATAGAAGTCTACATCACTTGTAACACATTACTTTTTACCGAACAGCGAACGAACCGCATCTCCGGAGCCAACGCAAAAGGAATTTTCTGCGAGTTTCACATCGCCTATAGTCGCTGATAAGTTACAGAGACTTGATTATGAGTCCTGCATCCAGAAGTAAGTCATAAATATGTGAGCATAACGTGTTTTCCATGAATTATATGACGAAATATTTTGGCCTCTCCGACCCTCAATTTTCTCTTCGATACAAAATAATAAGATTTATTCGAACACTCTAAAAAATCCCGTATGGCTGCTCGAAAGTGAAAAATATGCGTATAAGTTTTTTTATTCACAATTTCCCTATTTAATTTTGATGAAGTGCACTGCAGAACGAAAAAATAATCCTAATATTAAATCCATGCAAGATGTTGGCACAAGGCACTAAAATACGTGTCAAAATGATTTAAAAATTCACAGTAGAAGTTGCAGTCTATAAATGTTTCAAGTTTTCGTAATTTAAAAAATGCATATTCTTCATTTTTTATTTTACTCTAAACATAAAAAAAACTACATGAAAAAATTTGTTTTTGCACAGTGTTGTATATTTCATTTATTTATAGGAGCTTCGACGTGTCGAAGGAGAAAAAATTGAAAAAAGTTTCCGAAACTCCAAGTGGGCTTCAGACCTATCGTCCGCTCAAGCTCAACACCACAAGTTCTGCTGAAGAAGTTTCTTCAAAGAGGCAGCGATCGTCGGAGAATCCTACCATGAAGAGCGTTTTGCTGAATTCGAGGCAGATGGCTAGAGCCACAACAAACACTTCAACTTCCCCTATCAGTTTGAAGCCTGCATCTCAAAAGATGACTGGTGCCAATGCTTCATATGCAAAATAAATTTCTATGCAACACTTTGCAATATTTACTATTGCTTAAAAAGCGTTTGCAGCATATTGGTAATAAAATTAATGCTTTTTTTCCAGAGACCCTACCATTTTCACTGGTAATATTGCATCCTATGAATGTGAGATGGACACCGAAACATCTCTAATGAACGATAGAAGCTTGCTGCAACATATTTGTCAAGAACTCCAGTAAGTACCTTATTTTTTATTACTTCCATTGCACTGAAAAATTCTGTCTTAAATCTGCCTATCAGCAATTTGGTTTTGTAGCCTACAGTAAACTTGTTAGTTAAGCGCTATTTCGCCAACTATGCTATAATTGTAAGCTAAATCAAATCTAAGGTATTATATTCTTCGTAAGCTACTAAAATTTCTCTTATTTTCTCAATAGAGTGCACTTTAAAAAATGAGCAAAGACACTTACACTTCAGTGACTCATATTTTATAGATAGCTGATGTACATTTTTAAACATTATAAGAATTTTCATAAACTATATCATATCCACAGAAAATTTTATATAGTACGGCAAAGAAATTAGAAGCTGACCTTGGAAAAATTTGAACATTTAGTTTTTATACGCTGTCTTATGAGTTTTCGAACATTTTTTATGAATTATTTTCAAATTAAGGATTTCACAAACTTAAATGCATTTATTCCGAAATTTAACGTTTCATTTTTACTGCGGATCAATGAGACGAGTTGTAAATTTCACATGGCAAGTAACTGTTACTACAATTATATGTTCTTTCAATTCTCTTTTAATTTCTTTTTTCACAGATTTGTTAAACAACAAAATAAACAATAATTGAAAGCAATGAAAAGTTGCATAAAAAAATGCAAGACTTGCAAGAAGAGCTCGCACAGCAATTCCTAGCTGGCGAGTCTCGGTTTGACACGACCCTATTCAAGCCTCTGGATGGTTTTCCATTAAAATCGATGAATGACTTCCGGGAATTCGAGGCAGATGACAACTCTGACCGTCGAAAATTGGTAATTATTATAGCTACACTTTTGAGTTCAGACAAAATGTTAGAACTTTCATTGGCCTCCTTCCTTTAAAAGTCCGAACTGCTTGTAACAAACATAACTTCATTAAAAAATAAACTGATAGCTTATATTTTGCTTAAACAACGTAAAAATGAAAACTTATTTGTACATTATTTTTCGTAGTTTTTACTACGTTATGTTCTTTCGATTTATAGGAGCGTGGATTTCTTCAATCCACGTTACATTATGTTCGAGTTTGCCTCGTACCTCAGATCCATGATAAGATTTGCGTAAACTGATTTTAAAACTGAACCTGCAGAGGAGGAGATCTTGCAAGATGTTAAAAATGTATTTTCTTCTTTGTTTTACAGTACAATAATTTGATAAAACTTGGAGGGACCAAAGCGCGTGGTTTTTTGAACATGGCGTTGCAGAACGCCATGCCCGACGAATTAATTACTAATTTTACATGGGATGGCAGCAAGGGAAAGGAGCAGTTCCGCAAAACGCGGATGTGCAACATTCTGTATAGTAAGTGTTACACTTGATTAAAATTTTTTTACGATGCCAATAATGTCGTTAATAAAATGATGTTCCCAGTTGCTGCCAAAAATTGTGAGGGGTTCAGAGGACCAGAAACGAAGAAAGATTTTAAAGTAGAAATGATCGATGTGCTCCGCGTCACCAAGCAAAGATTCAAAAATAGCTTGAAAAGGGCAAGTACACGGAAAACAAACCCGAACAATCTGCCCAATTTACCCATCGTTCGGCCGATTGCGGTGGATCTAGATGAGCCTGTTGAAAATGACCATTCAGATGACGAAAACAGGAAAAATGAAGAAGAAGAAGAAGAAGAAGAAGAGGCATCCCAGCATGGATATAATAGCGAATTCGATTAAATTGACGATATTCAAAAAACTGAAAATATTTTGTAATGACAGTTTTACATTAAATGAAAGATTTAAAACGTTAAAAACCTTTCATTATTTAATTTTCAATTTTCCCGCATTTAAAATTCACCGCGTGATTTATTGTCAAAGCGCATGCGTGCTGAAACAAATTTTTACTTAAGTCGCACGCGTGCGACGCTATGGCGTCGCTATGAAAGACGCATTGGTATGTAGATTTGAGCTCACACGTGCGACCAAATCTCGCACGCTTGAGTGCACATTGCGCTCAATCTGCAGTCATTTTGCTGTCTGGGACAGTTCAGAAATTTATGACATTCGCTTAGGTCGTCAAATTTTTTGAATCGTTTCGAATCCTTCTTTCGAAAATGAAGAACTTTTTTGTCATTTTCTACTTTTTGACTGCGTTTATCGCTTCGATAAATTCAACGGATCCACCTGAAGGTATAAATACAATCAGCATGAAAGATTATCTGCTGATTTTATAATTCTATTTTACACATTTGTGATGAAACCCAGGAAAATTTCGGAGCTGTTCTGGAATTTGTTTTCGTTAGAAAAAGATAATTAGAGATGCCTTTAAATACTTGCAAGGTTATTAGAGGAATCCTTCAAGTTTTCGATACTTAATAATTGAATGAATACTAAAAATACCAATAATTTATTGTGAATTCTAGCATCATAATTGAAAACACTAACATAACCCTCACAATTTTATTTAGAATGTCATGTCTGTTCTAAAATCGGAAAAAACTTCAAATGTCGCCACAAGCCTGGTCTAATATTTTTGTAAAAGGCAACTTGAATATTCCACAAAACTTCTAATATTCAAAGAATTATATCAAATTCCTTAGAAATTTAATAAATTTTTACTGGCACTTAAAATTTTCGTGTTTCCAAAGAAGATCTATAAATTTTGCATTATATAGCTTCGTTTTCAGAGACTATAAATACCACGGAAATTTCACAAGTTTTCTAAGCGAAACAGAATTATCGGACATTTTTGAAATGCGTGACTTCAAAATTCTTCTAATTATGCTTCATGATTTCTCATAGCTAACTATTGAGTAGAGTAAAAATCGAATGTGTTTCGTGTTTCTATTTTCACAGAGCGAATATATGCCATAAGAGAATTGCCGAAAATCGAGCCAAAAATTGTCATAGTAGAAACTGGCTATCCATGTGTACCAATACAAAAACTGGTCGATAAGAATCTATTAAGAACCGCCATGGTCTGTAAATGGTATTGCAACGGTCAAGGATATCCCTCAAGCTTTTGTCATTCTAATTTTCTTTGCCACTGTCTTACAGTAATGTCGTAAAACTTGTAATATATCGTACAATCGTTCAATAAATATTATGTACTAAAATATATATAGGAATGAAAAAATTCTTTTAAACTTTTGAAAGGCCCCAATTGAACATTCGAATTTTAACCTTATCAGATTTAGCATCCAAATAAACATTGAATTATAAGGGTTCTGAATTTACACACTGTCGTTGTGTTTCATTGAGGCTGGAATTTTCCGACCTTTATTTGGCTCTGGGTGATCAAGATTGAGTAATTCGTTGATTGTTTTTTTGAAGTTCATTTTTCTTTCCGCCTGTTCTTTTGCACACGTGTCATATATATCATAGATATGGAAAATTCCAATGACAATACTTGGAAAAATAAGATTTTGCTAGTTAAAAGGACTTGTGTAAATTCATTTTTTCCTGCCTCTTTTTTGTTAGACGTGTCAAGGAAAAAAAGTTACGTCGTACAAAGAATTTATCGCAATTTTATTTACAAATCCTAGCAATTTGAGAATTTGCAGGTAAAACTTATTTTTGTAATTAATTTTTATCATTTCATTTTATTCATGAACACGTGTCAAAGATATAAACTTTACGTCCTATTGAAGGATACTTCAAAAAGGCTATAGAAAATCTTTGAAAGATTAGATTTTTCAAGTGCCAATTGACTTTTTTTTGATTATTTCTCTACTTGCCTATTCTTTTTGACACGTGTAGTCGATGATGACTTTACGTCCTATTCGAGAAGATATAAAAATCTCATTTACAACCCTTGTTGCCAGATCGGACTTTTTTATGAAATTTCATCTTTCGAAAGTCACTTTGCTCGCTGCCTTTTATTTTGCACGCGTGTCATACATTATGAAATCGCTTGGATATGCATCATTTCTTGCGACTTCCCTTACAAAAGATTCTGCCCTAAAATTTCAAAAAAGTTATAGAATTTGTGGACTTTTCGAGGCATCTCTCAATTCTTAAGGAACACCCTTTGTAACGGTTTATAGGTTAAAAAATTTTCAAGAGCACATCCAATTTCTTCAAAGAATTTCATGAAACAAGTTGCTGATGATGAATAATAAGATAAATTTCTCGATAGACAATCATTTCTTATTCTCATATTCATGTTATAAGAATTGAAAAATGTTTAGTAATTTTTCATAGCTGTAACTTTTTTTTACATTCAGTAATGCGTTCAAAAAATTTAACCAATGCGTCACTGCTGTATGTAAGAAATTTTTTTTCAAAAATTATGTCTTCATAATATCACCGATGCTATTTTCATTTGAATCGCAATCACATAGGTTTTCAACTCTATTGGAAGAATTATTTTTACTTCTGAAACAATATATAACACATTGCGACATTCGTATATTGGTTATAATTTTTTGACAGAAAGAAAACATGTGAGCATGTCATTTTTAAATGAGTGACTATCATCCAATAATTAGATTTTTTACTTAAAATGATGCCCATTCGCTCACTGATTATGTGACTCGAATAATGATGAAAAATAAAAATAAGCACAACAAAATATAAAATGAAAAAAAGGGCATGACTTAAAAATAGTAATTTCAAACTTTTTTATCATAAGAAAACATTTTCCAAAAATGCTTCAAGGCTATTAAGGCAATTTGAAAATTGCTAGAATATGCATGGACTCATAGTAATAAAACTCCCATACAGAATGAAGGTTAAGAACTTCTAGTACCCGTATGCCAAATTTACCAACTTTTTTTAACAGTATGATAAGATGTTTATACCAATACTTTAAGAATGAAGATAAAAAAATCCTTTCAATTCCAACTTTTATGAAGGCTTTGTAAATTTTCAATGACATTCATTACAATATCGCCGAATTCCTTTTTAAATAATCAGCTACTTAGTAATTCGTACACAAAAACTCTACAATGTGAACTTATAAAATCTTGAAAAGAAATCCGAATCCTTCTAAGGTGAATTTATAAAATTCTTACATGCTTGATATATCATACTAGACAAATCCTGATAAGGGAACATGAACTTTTTATAAGAATTTTGAAATCTCGTAAGCCTAATTCATATTCTTATTATAACAAAAAACTTATGGAACTTATAAGGACCCGGAAAACCAGACCAGTAGTTCCAGATTTGTTGAAAAACCTGGGTTTCCAGTAATGATTCCATAACGGGTCTAGATTTGACCAAAAATCTGGAGGTGTCTTAGAAAATGTTCAACTTATCCCAGATTTCATCAAACTATGTTAAAAATTGGAGCAATCATGTTGTTAAAATCTTGAACCATATAGGTGACACAGGTATGTTACATATTCTTTTCAAAGTTCTGGTCAAAATCTTTTTTGCATTTTTGAAGGCATTCCGCACGTTTATATTTTGTTACTAGATTGTAACAATGTAACTTAAATTTTTTGATACAATTTTTTGGTCCAAAATTGACTGCTTTTTAGTCAAAGATACTTCTGATCATTATGCGATCCAGGTTACAGAAAAATAACAAAGATTGTTCTGAACGTCTGGAGACTTTAATATAATTTGTTGGTAAGTTAGTGATTGTTTTTAAAGAATATTTCACAAATATCGATTCACAAAATTGTAATTGAGAAACATAGAGGGACCTTCTTTGTTTGCTACAATCTACATGAAACTTTAAATGGAAAAACAATCTTGTGTTTTAGAGACTTTTTTATAATTTGTTTGGTACGGACAGTTTGTCAGATATTGTTTATTAAAGATTGTTGCGATTCTTAAAAATCTATTAATTAATTTTTAGTAATTGACTGAGCCAGTTAGTTTTTTAAATTCATTCTTCATATTTTTAATAGCATTTGTTTTTACAAAATCATAGAAACTTATAATTAGAAATTGTTACATATTGATTGCATATAAAAAACGTGACCCACAACGTTGGCCGAACATTTTCGTGTTCAATGTGGGGCCGCCCTATTTTCAAGCTGATTCTGATAATCATTATAGCCAGGTGGCTCCGTTTTGAAAGTGCATGATCATGAGATGCAAGCATCGAGCATCAATTTTTTACCGAAAAACCGAGACAATGCGACTAAATTTCTGGCATGCCTACATTGCCTACGCGAGCCCGTGCAAGTCCGTGCAGGTTTATGCCTATTCTCGGCGTCTATGCAAGTTATGTCGCTCCGCCTTGCCCCCCACCCCATTCTTTCCGTCTCCCTCGCGTCAGTCAGTGCCAGTGCTAGTTGGTGCTCGACAGTTTTCGTCAGTGCTCGTGCCTCGTGCTAAGTCAGCTTAGTGCAGCCCTATGCAACGGGGTATATTAGCCCATTAGAATCTGCTTTCACGCTGTGGCCACACCAGCCTGTAGGCGCCACGTATGCCAGCCGCAGCGGCTCACTCACACATGCTCACACATAAATCGTTCGGCATATGCGTGCGTCACAAGCGGGCTGCGCGTTGTATTGTTATGTTATGATTCGAGCGAATCTCGTGCTATCCGTGCTATATATCACAGTTATCAATGTGCAGTGCAAAGGGCTAAGTGAATATCGTGTATCGTTAAATAACGAAATGCGGTGACGACATGCATAATTAACGGCTGTAGTTCGAGAAAAAGAAAAAAAAAAATGATTCTGTCAGTGAAAATCAGAACGATCTCAGCTTCTTCCGCGTGCCAAAAAATATTGAAGAGGCAATCGAGTGGCAAAAAGTATGCATTCGCGATGATTTGATATTATGTTCGTCTCATAGAGTGTGCGAAAAACATTTTGATGTTAGTGCGATTGAGAGAAGAAAGATTTGCAAGGATGAAAACGGACGAATTCTATTTGACGTAAGTTTGATTGTAAGAAGAATTTTTTATATACTTACAAATTCATAATTTTTTTACTCATTTCTCTTTTTCATAATCGACTAAAAGAATGATGTAAAATAAAATGAATTATCCATTTGAAAAAGTCAAATAAATGAATAGTAATAACGATTAAAAATAATATAATTATATGAAATTAAACTTAATTAAAAAATAAAACGATTTTATGAATCAATGACAAAACGAATCTTCTAAAATAAAATGACTAAAGTCTCAAAAATAAAAAAAATTAATACATCCAGCATCTTATTAAAAAAATTATATCATGGAAATGCATCAATTTTTGAAAATTGAATTATTGAACGATCATATCAATGTAATAATTAAATGATATATAATGAGATACTTAAATCATATTTATAATAAACTCAAGGAGTTACGTAAAATAAGAAAAGTAAATTAGAAAATGTAAAATAAATTAATATTAATAAAAATCAAATCAATCATTAACACGAAATGAAATGAAAGAAATAAAACAAATAAAATAATAAAATAAATGAAATAATAAAATTAAACAAAGAAATAAAACTAATTTGAATTTTTGAAAATGAAGTTAATGAATAATTGCAGCAGTTGGATAAAAAAACTATGTCATAGAAATAAATTAATTCTTGTAAATTGAGTCATGAATAATTAAAACATAATAATAACAATATGATTTATAAATGGTATACAATGAAATACTTGAATAATAATTGCAATTAAGTAGGAGAGGGATATAAAATGAAATATATAAGTATGAAATAGTGATAAAAATTAATATTGAGGTTGATGAAATAAATTAAAAAGGTCGTCGATACAGTACTTTTTTGGACAATTTCAGACCCCTTTCATATGTCACACGATGTCACAAAGTCCTGACCCCACTTTCCCCCCCTTTAAGGCCACGTCACATTTCCAATTTCCCGAATTTTCGGGTTTTTTAATTTTTCTATTATTTCATAAGTAATTGGTAATTTTTATCAAATTATTATGTTAGTTACAACGGTTACAACTTTTGTCACATCTTTTACAACATGAGATCAAGTATGTAAAGTAGTAAAACTTTGAAAATGCTTAAAATTGTGTAAACTTTCATTATAATAAAATGTAGCGTGCTCTATACTTTTTGTCTAAACTATTCCGACTATTCCAGACATTATTGGAAAAACCTAGACTCAGAAAAAATGCACGGCCAACGATATTTCCTTGGACAGTAGAGCTTGAAAAAAATGATTCTTCGGCTGTCAAAAATGACATGCCAGCTATAGCGAATTCGGAAATGTTGAACGATTCTGAAATTGTATGTGAATACAACACAGTCAATGCACCTAGTTCGGAGGCTTTTGAAAAAGTCGAAAATGCAATTACCATAGACATTGACCATTTAGCAGCCAAAAAATTAGAAATATCGCCGGGTTGGAGCCAACAACGCCTGACTTTTGGCAACTCTTCGTACATGTTTTTTACAACAGTGATTGCCAAAATTCAAAACAAAGAGATTATCAATGATTATACTAAAGAAGTCACGGTGTACGAGGACATGACAGTGAGAGTTAGAATAGCAGGTAAAAAAAAATTGTTTCTTGACAACAGTGAACCCTAGATTCTTTGAAAAACATAATCCCTAAAGACATTTTTAGTAGAAATTTTGTTTCCATATTTATAATAAAATTGTAGATGCTTTTTCGCACATTTAGGACTTCGAGAATTCTTTATCAATTAACGTTTCAAAAGTTTTTACAGCTTTTTTCGTATGTAAATGTCATTCATTTTTTTTAGTGCTGATTTTCACAGTTCCATTTTATTCTTATGCATTTAATGTTAAAAAAATTTTAACATTATTGTACCTGACAGTAGCATGAAATAAATTGATTGAAATTCACGTAGTATTAAAAATTTACAGACAACCCTGTCGATTTGTGTGTTTTTGAAAGAAATACGGACAAAATATGCTCCATTGACGACCTCATACAGTTAATAACGTCAGTTGACAGTGCTATTATATGTGGTGGTTGTGAAGTAGAAGACCCAGGAGTCACGAGCTCTGTTGGTTACAAAGAAAAAGAAACGAAATGGAGACATAACAACTGTCCCATCGTTATTTCGGATCGAAGAATACGTTGTCGAGACTGCAAAAATTTGCTCAGAAATTTCGAGAAAAAAGCAATTAGGAGCATGATGTCGGAAAATGGGCCGAAACGTTTGAGGCTCGCTGAAGAAAGTGGTCTTCCAACTGAAGTTCGGACATATATAGAGGAACTGCACCGGGATCGAAATAACGCTGTCCGAAAGATCAATACACTAGATACTTTTGTAAAATTGCAGAAAAAACAACTGGACGAAGCTCGAATAAAAATATCTAACGTTGAAGAGAAAGATTTGAATAAAAAAATGGAGGAAATGAATATGGCAGAAAGTTTACAGAAAGTTGTACATGAAATATTCGCAACAGCAAAAGTTAATCCTAAAAATAGAAAGTATTCAGAGGATTGGACTATGACATGCCTTTTAATACATTTGCGATCTCCAAAAGCATATGAACTTATAAAAGAATTAGGAGTTTTACCTTTGCCATGTGTTAGAACGATTCGCAAGTGAGAAGGATTTTCAATTATTTTATAGATTGTGTTTTTGCTCATATTTGACACATATGTTATTTTTGTAACTTTTTTCCAAATACATTGTTCCGAATCAAATATTCCATTAAAATAGTATTTTATTCACGGTTCTATGAAATACAATTTATTCAAACATATTTCCACGAAATATGTAATAACACATTCTTAAAACTTTGAAAAAATAGGAGACATTGAGAAATATATAACTTAAAATAATTGCACAGAATATAACAACCTTCAAAGTAAAAATAAAATAAGAAACATAAAAACCTTGATATGAATATTTTTCAGTTACATGTCTTGCATCAATTCAAATTGCGGATTTGACCCACAATTTTTCGAAAGTTTGAAATGCGCTTTCGCGGAAAAACCAGACAGTGAAAAACATGGCATTTTATTATTGGATGAAATGTCCACGCGTGAAAGCTTACAGGTGAAAACAAAAACATTGACAATCGCGGGATTATCTGATTTTGGTGAAGAAGAATCAACATCGTCGCACATGAACGACAAAGCAAATCATGCATTAGTATTAATGTATCAACCGTTGAACAATGCCAGCACAGTTCAACCATTGGCTGTTTTTGCATCGAGAGGACCTGTCTGTGGGAAAATTCTTTCGAAATTGATTATAAAAGCGATTATTTTACTGGAGCGTTGTGGAGTTGCAATTCACGCGGTCGTATCAGATGGCGCCTCCACTAATCGTAAATTTTGGAGTAATGTGGGCGTCACAAGTGGAATTGGATCGACCAAATGTTATTTCGAGCATCCTTCTGACAAAAACAGAAACGTTTTTGTCTTATCTGATGCTCCACACTTGATCAAATGTATAAGAAATCGACTGGAATCGAAAAATTTACAGGTATTTGTATAGATTAATATGAACTACATTTTCATCCCTTCACTCTTGAAGTAATATTTTATAAAAAACTCAATTTCCCAGTTCGATTTAAATCTTCCTGAAGCACAATGGAAACATTTCCGA
Organism: Platygaster robiniae; assembly: GCA_028476575.1. Classification (NCBI taxonomy): domain Eukaryota; kingdom Metazoa; phylum Arthropoda; class Insecta; order Hymenoptera; family Platygastridae; genus Platygaster; species Platygaster robiniae. The sequence goes on from CM052022.1 coordinate 5,048,328, forward strand.
GCTTTGTACGAAGTTGACAAAACAATGCCACAAAGACGTTGCCCAAAATTGACGAAAGGCCATGTTGACTTGAAAAAACCAATGAAAATGAAGGTTTCATTGGCAGTCCAGGTATAACCTCAATGCTGAATATAAAAGATATAAAGAATATTAAAGAAACTTTAGACATTTCGGAAGACCAAATTTCGTTTATTATGAATTAGAGAAAAATTATTCATTATGTTTTGCAAACAGATTTTAAGTGAGTCTGTCGCCAAGGGTCTACAAGTTTATAAAGAGTGTCATACTGAACTCCATGACGTTGAAGGCACTATTGAATTTTGCAAATGGATTAACAGTATGTTTGATGCTCTCAATAGAAATGATTCAAAGAATGGACTTATTCCTGGGTGTAAAGATTTTGAGGTAAACGTTAAACCCTTTTTTGTCAACTGTCGCAATGTCAACTTTCTAGAAACTGCTCATATATTGTTACGTTACAATTTACGGTTTTTTTTTGTCATTTAACAGATTCTAGGTGAATCAATCCAAAAATTGGATAATTGGGAAATCCTTTCATTGAATAATCTTATCAAACCAGATAACTTCTTGACAAAGCAGACAGCTGAAGGTTTAAGAGTATCGCTTCACGCGATGAGAGACATGACAACTTATTTGGTTGAGAAATTTGGATTTCCGTATCTGCTTTCCGGAAAAGTCAATCAAGACGCCCTCGAAGTACGTTTCACTGTTTTGTTTGACATGATTCAGGACTTGATTGCAATGATTCATTTTTATTTTCATTTTTTACAAAAAAAAAAAAAAATAAATAAATAAATGAAGGATAAATGATGTAATGAATCATTGAAACCAAGTGTACAAATAATTTTCAGCTGTATATATGCTTGTGAAAACAATGCCAAAAGATGTCATTCCAGAGTTTGGGTGGACATAGTGTCTGAAATTACACAGTGCCCTTTTTGATACTGCACAGTAAAAAACGCATATGAAAATTACTAGGCTGAGCCTAGCTAATTTTGAATACTAAGCTCAGCCTAAAGATTTTACGAGAAGCTCGCGAAATTCTTCAGGCTTTGATGAAAATCTCTACGCTTGACCTAGTGATTTTCATCAAAATTTATATGAAAATCACTGGAAGCTAGAAGTTGCACCAGAAGCTGGTGAAATTCACGAAGATTGTAAAATCCCTACGCTGAGCCTACTGTTCAAAATTAGTGAGGCTGAGCTTGGCGATTTTACTAGCGGCTAATAAATTTCAGGGAAAAGCTCAATGTTTCTACGTTAAGCGTAGTGAAATTGCTAGCTTTTCGTAATTTCGCGAACAACACGATGAAAATTACGTGGCTCAGCGGCCTCAGCATAGTAATAAAATAACGAGCGGCTAGCGATTTTCATAAACGTTTTTTTACTGTGTGTGATGACCTAAGCATATGGAATTATTCTTTTTGAAAGTAATTGGTTTTTGAATTTTGATCTATAGAATACTGCTGTACGAAAAATGCAAAAGTAAAGTCAAAATTTAAAAATCGTAAACAATTGTGGCAGGTTCCAAGATAAGTATTTGAAGAAGTATGGAAGATTTCAACTAGTAGAAATTTTTTGATCTTATAGGTCATGCTGGTCATATCCAAGCTGATGTAGACTCAAAGACTGCTCGACTGCTGCGGATTTCGCAACTGTTGTTTCAGCCATATATTGAATTTTATAACATGTCTCTTTTTTACTTATCAAATTATATCACTACATAATTTGTAAATTCATGTATAAACAACGTTTACAGAGATTCTTTGGTTGTATAAGACAAGGTGGTGGATGTGATGACCACCCATCAACTCCAACGTTCCTACAAATCTACAAAATTTTGTCAACATATTCACTTCTGAAGCCTCCAAAGTATGGGAACTGCACTGTTGTTGACAGTGGCCCCAAGAAACCATTACTAAAATTATCTCAACTTCAGTCAATCTATCGTTCCAAACCAAAGAAATCTTTCGTTGAATATGTTAAAGAAAAGTTAGATCAAACAATATCTAATGCTCACTGGGACTACTTTGAAGCAATCGACCATGATTATTGCAGCCCGTATCAAGTTGATTTTTTGACATACTATATTACTGGTCGAATGTGCAAATTGTTAATGGAATCCAAAGTAATTGAATCGTGCAATGTTTGCAAAACTGCATTAACAAGCTCGTCATGCAATGTCGTAACGGACAATATAAATTTTACCAAAAGTACCTCCGATAGCGAAAATGTCGATTTCACATACCCGAAAATTGTTTTGTATAAATTTGTAGTCAACCTTGAATCTATTTATCAAAAACATTGTGATCACCCAGAAGTTGCCTATTTAGTGGTTGATGAGGCTTTAGAATCATGCATTCCCGATTATCCATGTGAGAAACATAAGAACTACATATATTCCCATGCTGTGAAAATCTTTTTGTTGACTCGCATGAGATCATTCGTCAACGAGTCGAAAGATGTTGAAAAAGAGAATAGAAACAAAAAAAAGCTATCAAAATTTACGCACAATTAAGATTTTTGGTCAATAAAAAATTTCAAGTTGAAATTTATGTGTATTTTTATTTTTCCCAGCCCCCTGTGTACAACAAAAGTATTTTAGCATATTAGCCATTGTATTGTTATTTTTTCATTAAAAGTATTACAATGTACTTAACAATATTTTATGAAATTTTATAATTTTCAAGCTTGAAGAAATCTCATTTCTTTTGCGAGGAAGGTAAATTTTCGAGATTACAAAATTACTTCACGCTTTTCATTTTGAAATCTGAAACTTGTTTTTTATATTTTTTTTTTCAATTTCGTAGAATATTAAATGTGGTAAGATTCGAACTTCAAGATTAAAAACTTTTTATAAATTTGTAAAAATCGTACACAATAAAAAATTCGTAGTTACATTTATACAGATTTTTGAATTAAGATAGTTCTAAATGTAAATAACTGTAAAAATTTCAGACTTTCAAACTCGAAAAAATTTTATCTTTTTTTTAAGACAAGGGAATTTTCGAGTTTAGGTAAATGGTATACCGCATTGAACTCCTAATCTCAAAACGCTTTGAAACCGTAAAACTTGTAAAAGCATCGAAAAAAAGCAAAAAGAGTGATAGAGCGGGGAGAGCACAAAACGCATCAAGAAGAGAAAAACGAGAGAAATATGGAAATACGTGAGGTGGGTGGGGTGGGTGCGGGGCGCGCGGGCGAGTCGGCGAGTCGAGTCCGTCGAGTCCGGCGAGTCACACGCGGTTTCCGCGGTGTTTACGGATCGTCTGTCCTTGTCATCACACAGATAAGCGCTGCTGATCTATGTGTGAGTTGCCTACCAAGCGGACATAGCGTCGCACGGGAACTAAGCCCATTGCATAGGGCTGGCTTAGTGTGTCACAGTCACAGTGTGCCAGTTTGTCTGAGTGGTTCAAAACCGTCCAAAACCAGTAGAAAGATATTGAAGACACGTGCTGTTCCATTAGATTTGCTGTTCTGTTGGATTCAAAAAGGTTGGTTGAAATTGTAATGTATTCATTACACGACGCGAATTTTGCTTTTTTATAAAAAGTTATTTTTGGATGGAAAACGATTATTTACAAATTATTCGACTGTAAAAGCATGCGACTACTAAATTATCTATATAATGACTAACTATTATAAGCGATGAATGATCATGAATCAAACGTCTATTTCACGATAGCTTCACGTGATCGAATGTATTTTTACCAGAATTGTTCATGTGTTCGATTATTGAAATAACGATTGAATTACGCATTACATTGTATCAGTTAGAGAACAATTAGAAGATTAATTTAAGAACGAAAAACAAGAAATCACCTGACTCGTAAATGACGCCCACTTTAGATATCATAGAATGTTCGAGAAAATTCAATTGTAAAATCAAGATTGAGAGTGGGGAACAGGGTATAAATTTACCTCGATCACGAGACTCAGTCTCCTCTTTCTGCGCGATTCGTCGGGGCGGCTCTACTCATCGGACTTGGTTAAATATTGGTAATGTGTTTGGATTTTGCTATTTATCCGCCATTATTGTTCGATCATTAATTATTGTAACGGCATAGAAATAAATTGATTTGTGTGAAGATTTTCCAACCCAGAAAACAAAAATAATTGTTCTTATTTTGTGAACCATTACAAAATAGAAACTGATGTCAGAAGTGGGATACTGGAAAGTATATACATTCCGACAATTTTTCTAATTTTTCATGCCGATTAATTACAAATTTAACACTGATTGAAACATTTTACAACGTGGCAATATTGAATCGAGGGGTTGTGCTTGACATAACGTGCTCTGAGTACAATTAAAATCTGCACCTCTGTTTTCAAAATTTCAAGGACGTTGCCAAAGACCAAGGCTGGTTGAAAAGCCAAACCTTTCCTTTTCCATCATCTGCGAGAAAGCTGTAACGAGATTTCTGCCACGTCACGGCAACTAACTACAAGAAGGCCACCACGTCACGGCTAATATCTACGAGAATTCTGCAACGTCACGGCAAGAAAGCAACCACGTCACGGCTACTATCTACGAGAATTCTGCAACATCGCGTCAACCTGTTGCGAGAAAACATCTAGAGAAAATGCTGTCAACAATTCTATTGTAAGTCAAAAGACATTATTACGTAGAAATCAATATAATCTTGTTAATTTTTCATCTAATAAATTGTAAAAGATTGCATCTTCTACTTTGACAATTGCGGAGAAAATGCTATGTAAATTCGGGGGGGAAAAATCCAAACTCTTTGAATTCATAGACAACGCTGATAAGGCGATGGAAATTATAGATGAAGGGTCCGCAGAAATTTTGTTCAAAATCATCCAGACAAAACTTACCGACAACGCGAGAGCATTAGTCAAGTCTAGGAGTTTCTCGGACTGGGACGCGTTGCGAAAAAATTTGCTAAACACCTATTCCGAGAAAAGATCCCAAGGTTAATGGCAGCTTGAATTATCTTCTTGCAAACGAGGAGAAAAGGAAGATGTCATGACCTATGCCTTTCGGGTCGAAAACTTGCTTTTGAAATTAACCAACAATTTAGACGAGTCTTATTCGAAAACTGAGCGCGCAGCTTGCGTAAAACTATTACAAAATCAGGCTTTGAATGTATTTGTGTCAGGGTTGAAAAACGAGATTCGTATTATGGTAAAACCCGGAAGACCAGGAACGCTCGAAGACGCTGTGCAATGCGCAATAGCAGAAGAAAGTGAACTCAAGTCCAGATCAGAGATTTCCAAATTTCAGACTTTAAATTTCCGAAGTATAAAACATTGCGAGATATGTAACCGTGCGGGCCACGCGACCCACCAATGCTTTTTCAACAATGACAATACGAACTTTCAAAAGTTTCCTAAATTCAAAAAAGTGAAAGAAGAATCGGGCGTAAGGCGGGTCGATTTTGATAATAAAAGGCCAAAACCCGTTCAATGCGCGTATTGCCAGAAATTTGGTCATCATATTAGTGTGTGTCGTAGAAGAGAATTTAACGAAGAACGCAAAAAGACGTTTGAGAACTCGAATACAAACCATTTAAACGAGTCACAGTTCCCGGCAAACCGAGCCACGCCGAGTACTACGGTATCTCAAATCGAAGCTCACCTATCACAGTAAATTCAGGAATAACGACTTACGTGAAGCTAAATGTCCGTCAAGCTAAGAACGAAGAAATATCATTCTTATTACGAGATAGATACAGGAGCTGACGTTTCTCTAATTAAACTTAGTTTTCTTCAAGGTTCAACAGTTGTATATAATGATTACAAACTTACGCTTACTGCACTAAATAATAAATTCTTTGAAACACTCGGATATTGTTTTCTGGATATTCTTGTTGAAAATGAAATAGTAACAGGAATATTTCATATCGTACATGACATTATCCCACTAGATTTTGCAGGTATTTTTGGAAATGAAACTATTCACAAACAAAGATTATTACTCGATTACAAACAAGACAGAATAAAATTTGCGTTCGGTAGTCTTCCCATTTTTCATATAGAAAAACGAGTAGGAAAGAATTCTATCAATCGAAGAGATGAAGGGGAATCAATCGCCAAAGACGAGGAGAAACCGGAATTATCGATAACGAATAACCGAATTGAAATTCCTCCTTGCTGCGAGTGTATCGTCCCGGTGAGAGTGAACGCGACCCATTTAAAAACGGGAGTAATTCCATCGAGACAAATTCAAGAAGGTGTATTCTTAGCTGCAAGTTATATTACTATCAATGAAAATTCTGAGGCTCTAGTGTCAATTTTAAACGTTCTCGCATAAAAAGCAGAATTAGATTTGCCATCTTTTCAAGTCGAAGAAGTTGAAGAGCAAAAGAATTTCAGGAGCATTCATCGAATTGACACTAATTACGGATTGAATCGATTAGAAGCATTAAAATCGTGCTTACATTTAAATCACTTGAACCAAGAAGAAAAAGAATCAATCGAGACTCTCTGTGTCGAATATAACCACATTTTCCACCTTGAAGGCGACGTTCTATCTCACACCGAGACGATCACACACGAGATTCAAACAAAAAGCGAGGAACCGATCGTGGTTAGAACAAGTCCTCTCGAAGGGCTTAGAGGCGAAATAAACAAACAGATAAACAAAATGCTTGTAAATGGTATAATCGAATCTTCAAACTCTCCATGGAATGCCCCAATTTGAATAGTCAAGAAAAAAAAGGACGCATCCGGCGAGACTAAATGGAGAATCATCGTAGATTATAGGAAACTTAATGATATCACTATCGGAAGTTTTCAACCCTTACCTAACATCGAGACCGTATTAGAGAGTCTAGGCCATTCCAAGTATTTCACTACCTTAGATCTATCGTCAGCCTTCCACCAAGTCAGAATTCATCCAAAAGATGCCACAAAAACGGCTTTCTCTGCACTAGGGAAACACTTCCAGTTTAATAGAATGCCCATGGGCCTGAAAAATTCGCCTGCTACTCAAACTAAACTTATGTCAGCTGTTCTAGCGGGTATTGAAGGGTTACGATGTCAAGTTTATCTTGACGATATTATTGTGTTCGCCGACAGTTTAAGTACCCATTCTATCCGACTGAGAGAAGTTTTTGAGAGATTATCTCAAAATCTCAAGTTGCAACCAGACAAGTGCGAGTTTCTAAGACGTGAAGTCATGTACTTGGGTCATATGATAACAGAATCGGGAGTAATGCCGGATCCAACGAAAATCAAAGCTATTACACAGTTCCCAGTTCCCAAATCGCAAAAAGACATAAAATCGTTTCTAGGGTTTACCAGGTATTATCGAAGATTTATTGAAAATTTTAGTGAACTCGCAAAACCTTTGACGAAATTATTGAAGAAAGATGAACCTTTTAATTAGTCAAGTTTACAACAACATTCCTTTGAAGTTCTGAAATCTAAACTCACGAGTGAACCGATTATACAGTATCCTGACTACTATACTAAACCTTTTTCTATTACGACCGACGCAAGCAAAATCGCACTAGGTGCCGTATTATCTCAAAATGTAGACGGAAAGGAATTGCCAATTGCATATGCGAGCAGGACTTTAAATCGCGCTGAGTCAAATTATTCCACTATAGAAAGAGAACTCCTAGGGATTGTATTTGCCGTGAAACATTTCAGGCCTTATATCTACGGTCAAGAATTCTTCATTTACACAGACCACAAACCTTTACAATGGTTAAATAATATGAAGAATCCCAGTTCAAAACTATTTAAATGGAGAGAAGAATAGAGCGATCATAATTTTATAATTAAATATACTCCTGAAAAAACAAACGTACAGACTGACGCATTAAGTCGAGCTGTTACCGATGAAGGAAATAAGAAAATCGATAGAAATAATACTGAAATTCGAAACGTCGTCACCGACACTTTCACAGAGACATACTCAGATTTTCTGGAGAAAAGACAAAAAACCATTATTTTTAATGACAAAATCGAAGAATGGAACGAGTCGATATTCACAGTCAAAGATAACTATGTAATTTGCATTTCGGCAGATCTTGAGTTTAAAAGTACTATCGAATCAGAGTTCAAAGAGAAATTTCAACACTTAGAAAAACTAAAATCTCAGAAACCAAAAATAGGTGACGTTATAAAAATCAAAAATCAAGGGGAAAATATTTTTCATTTGATTGTCAAAGAAAATTATTGGGACTTCACCACTTACAGGGATCTATTTCAGAACTTTGTCACTTTGAAGAACCTTTTGAACAAACTAAATCTAAAATCTGTGAGCATGCCTAAAATTAGCGGAGGATTTAAAAGGTTGAGATGGGAGAAAGTCAGGATGATGTTGCGTTACATTTTCCGAAACTCCGACATTTCTTTCCGTTTTTTTTCCAATACCATCACCGAGCCCGATGAAAATTTAATCCCAACTATAATTAAAGAATATCATGACAACCCAGCATCTGGACATAGCGGGTTTCACCGTACGTACCAACGAATAAAGAGCCAGTTCACTTGGCCGCACATGAAACGAGACATTAATCAGTTTATAAAATCTTATCAATCATGTCAACAAAACAAGGTTTTTCGAAAGAAAAATAAGAAGCCTATGCAGATAACTACAACCTCGACTAGAGCATTCGAACGAATTTCACTTGACATAGTCGGCCCTCTGCCAGAAACAGAATCCGGAAACAAATACATATTGACGCTCCAAGATGACTTGACAAAATTTTCACAGGCCTACCCTATCCCAAACCATGAAGCTGTAACTATAGCTAAAGAATTCGCCACGAAATTTATTTGTAAGTTCGGAATTCCAGAGACGATTCTAACTGACCAAGGCCAAGATTTCATGTCGAATCTAATGAAAGAAATTGCAAAGCTATTTAAAATAAAACAACTGAAAACCACTGCGTATAGACCACAGACAAACGGTGCGTTAGAGCGTTCTCATTCCACGTTAGCTAATTATCTCCGGCATTACGTTAATACTGATCAAAATGACTGGGATCGCTGGGTAGATTTCGCAATGTTTTCATACAATTCAACTACACACACCTCGACTAAATTTACACCTCACGAGTTAGTTTTTGGTACAAAACCAACAATACCGACGTCATTAACGAAAGAGCCGGAATTTAAATATTCATATGATGACTACGTCGATGATCTTACACTGAAACTCAGGAAGTCTAGGGAAATTGCACGCGAAAATTTGGTCTCTTCAAAGAATAAAAACAAAATCTATTATGACAAAAAAGCAAATCCTGTTAAATATAGAGTTGGAGATCTTGTGTATCTAGAAAACGAACGGCCGATACGATCGAAAAAATTGAGAAAACCATACGTTGGACCATACGAAATCACTAAGGTGAATTCCGATTCAAATGTCACACTAAAGATTGGTCGAAAGGAAGTGGGCGTGCATATTGACAGAATAAAACACGCAAACTGAGATCCTCATATTCTTATCCTAACCTAACACAGAAATCACATAAGTAGAGACATTTTTCTTCTAACGTGAAAATACTTAAATATATATAAATTTAAATTAAAAGGGGACCTGTCAGTCATTGTTACTATATTGTTATCGGGTTTTGTAGGTTCCTAATCATGGGAGCAAATGCCGAAGTGTACCAAAATCATAAAATGCAATCTTCACCCGGGATATACTATGATAGATTGGGAGAGGCAACGATTTTCTCTAAAACCTGGAAATTAGTGGCTTTTTTGGATTTGGCGCAGATCGACGACAAAATCAATCTTATCCAGAATCACTTCAACAAAGTGAAAGAGCTTTGTAAAAACAACGAGGAAATCCTCTCCTGCAGAAACTCTTTCAGACTCCTTACGAAATTAATTCCTGACCTAAAAAACACCAAATCTGTTTTAAAGGGCGTTTTAGGGCACCCACCTAATAGAAGAAAACGTGGACTGTTGAATATTGTAGGTTTGACTATCAAATTTTTCACGAGGAACTTAGACTATAATGACGCGAAACATTACGATCAGGCTATAAAAAATCTGGATGAAGAAGAACTTGCTCTGGGTCACATAATGAAGGACCAAGTACAGGTGATAAAGTCAACGGTAGTGAATTTCAATTAATCAATAACTAACGTGAACATTGCGCAAGAAACTCTAAACCATAACATTCAAATTCTCCAAAATTGGGCAGACACATACAATAAAACTTATTACGGATTTGAAATGAATTTAGTAATGGAGAATCAGATTCAATTTATAAATTTTTTATGCGAGAGAGTGACAGACGAACTAGACGAAATAATTAAATCCATCGTGTTTACGAAATCAAATTTTATCCACCCGCGTATTATCTCTCCAAAGCAATATGTTTCCGAAATTCAGAAGCCGTTCAGGTTCATGCCATCAGGCTTGACTTATCCAATAGATCCTTCCTTATCAAACACGCATTATCTTCTCGAAATCGCTACCGTTCAGGCTTATTATTCTCAGAATCGACTCGTCTTTATCATTAAGACCCAGATGACGTCGCAAACAATATTTCAATTTTACGAACTTGTACCGCTTCCTGTAAAACAGAATTCAAATAACTATCTTTTTATTCAACCCTCACACAAATACGTTGCATTATCTACTTCAAGAACGACTTTCGTCATGTTACACAACCTCAATGATTGTAAAAAGATTTACAAAAATTACTTTCTATGCGAAAACAAACAAAAGGTTGACACCGTGCTCAACAAGAATCCTTGCGAAATTGAATTGTTAACGGAATCCGGGGAGAGGGTACCAAAGAATTGTGACGTTAGAATAGTAAGAATCAATAGGGAAATTTGGCACAAACTGTCAGAGAAAAACATCTGGTTTTATGTCCTAAATAGACCAACAACAATAACCATCTCTTGTATGGGTAACGATCGACAAACTTTTGACCGGGATTGGTATGTTAGAAATATTTCAGCATTGTCATGTATATTCTCCAGAAGTAATATTAACCACTGACGGGTCATTCACTTCAAATTTCACTGTAAAATTCTTAAAATTCAACGTATCCTTTGATAATGAATTAATTTTGGAAAGGCTACAAATTCCGAGTTTAAAAGGAAATCTTCAGGAAATGTCGAAGGTTAAATTAGATTTGGACAAACTTGGTCTAGCAGCTTATAAACTTGATCAAATTGAACGCGAAATCGACGAGGCACTCAAACGAGAGAAAATTGAAAAATCAATATCCTTCTGGAGAAATTGCACGATTTTTACTATCGCTTCTGTTGTAATTGCTATTGTATGTACAAGTCTGTATTGTAAGATAACTAAGAATGCTACAGGAAAAAATGTATTTAGTCTCAATGCCTTGACGTGTTCAAGACCATTGCGAATGATTTGTTGCGGCCATGGAAACAATGATTCTTTAAATTCTAGTACAACAACCGAAAATGACGGGAATCCCCCTCGTAACGCGGACTTAGAAATGTACTCTATCAGAAACGAAGATATTCCATTGTACCCCCGCCTACAACATCGTCATTCAACTACCATAAAGGATAGAATGTAAACTCTTTATGAAAATCTTGTTGTATTTCGTCCGTTCACACAGAAATCTCACTAAGTTCAACTGCAATTGTCACAAATTGTAGGATAGTCAAACGCGGATCACGAACATGTTCACAGAATGATTTATTTCCAGTTCACAATATAGGCGTAAAGTTCAACATACAGAAATTGTTTTTCAAACCGCGCGAACAAGGTATAGAATCGAAGCGCGGAAATGAAAATGCCCGACTGTCTTGAGAAGTTCAACTACAACTCCTTCAATTCGATTTCAAAATTCGACTGTCTCCGTGCTGGCGAAATCACCGAGTCTTATATACTATGCGCGTCGAACATTCTAGAATTATCGATGATTATCTTGAATCGCTGAAGAATTAGCAAATACGTGACTCGAAACAGAAACGAAAAAGATATTTAGACAGGATGTGATAACGCTAGAATTTCAGTATTTAATCATGACTTGCAAAAATATATGTGATAAAGCCTCGACTTTCTGCAAAACAGGATAAGTTCAATAATGACTTGCAAAAATATGTGTGATAAAGCTTCGACTTCTTGCAAAACAGGATGGATGATAGTAAGTTTCAATAATGACTTAAAGATAATAAAAAGTTCGTCGAAATTTTCCTTTAACTGATAATTGATGGAAAATTTCGCGACAGAAAATTCCAGAATATAACAATCTGTTATGTTCCAACCAAATTAAATAAATGCTCCAACTGATTTCAATAATATAAGTATAATTTCAAGATCCTCTAATACAGAAAATACTTTTTACTACAGAAAATTTTTCTCTTCTTCCCGCAACTCCCACACTGTGAGTCTATATATATCCATGTTCGCAGTGATAAAGATTTACAATCATACAGTGATTCGACAAAAAAATAGAGTCGTTACGATGATAAAAGTAAAAATTTAGAATTGCACAATCATTCAACAAAAAAAATAGAATCGTTATGATGATAAGAGTAAAAATCTAAAATTGCACAATCATTCAGCAAAAAAATAGAGTCATTATGATGATAAAAGTAAAAATCTAAAATTGCACAATCATTCAGCGAAAAAATAGAGTCATTATGATGATAAAAGTAAAAATGTATAATAACACAATAATTCAGCAAAAAGTCATTTCGATGATAAATCGTCGAAAACAGAATCATTAAGACGGTAATTGTAATCTATTAGTAAAAGTATAAAAAATGAATCTTGTGACAAAATTAGTTATACAACACTTCCCCCCTTTTAGACGCAAAACTACGTTTTTGTGTCCCTTCTAAAAAGGAGTTGTGCTGTGACGAAATTGAAATACTGATGTTTGATTGATTCTGGATTCTTCGATTTTTTCTTCCTCTGTAATCTCAGGATAAATGCTATTTCTTCGTCTAAGACTCATCATTTCAACCTGTGGCACATTTTCTCTAGTTTCCACAGTTGAATCGATATTACAGTTTACATAATTACAAATCAAGGGTCGAACTAACTCTCCTGTTTCTACATTTTTATGCCTACAAAAAATTTGTTTCAGTAATTGGAAACCCGAAAAATAGCGTATAATACGGTACATTATGAATGCTATCATTATAGTTCCAATAATTCCGAACGCGATAGTGTACCACTTAGCATGTCCACTTAAAAAGGGATTGTTTAGTTGTTCGGTAAGGATTTGATCCATTTCGTTCAAATTTTTGACAGAGACAGCGAGATTGTTCAAGTCGATATTCTTGAACTGCACGGTGCTTAATAACTTAATAGATTCTGGTTCAAGCTTGGATAATTTCATACAATTTTCATGTTCTATAATGCTAGGACTTTGAATATAATAAGAAATGTTTTCACTATTGTAATCTCTAGGTTCTAATGTGTACAAATTTGTATAAGCTTTACATGAGCTATCTAAGTTTAAAATTCCGGTTCCATTGAGGTTTATATCGGTGACAGGTGATGATTCACAGAACATAGTAAGGGTGATTTGGTCGTTCAAAATGTATATCCAATTGTTGTTCGCCAGGTAATGCCAAGTCTCGAAATTGGCTTTAATTGTAGAAATCTCGCAATCCTTGGGAATCTCACCAACTTGAGAATTCATTATCCTTATTTCACAAACGGCATCCTGTGTACTTCTGGTAATATGGGTGTGGAAGCACACGAACCGTCCTGGTTGGTACTCACTACATTCTTCCAAAGTGGGTAGGAACGAAAATTCGGTTTTTGATAGGGAGTATAGGAGAAATGGGTTTTTCAGTTTGATGTAAGAAGACAAATTATTGATTTTGTGTCACATCGGGAGCGGAGTCAATTGATATAATTCGTAGTTAGTTCTCGAGATCAAAGGGATTTGAAGTGCAAAAATAATCGTTCCGTTTGAAAATATAAGATGTAAGATTATAGCTGAATAAACATCAGTTATCTCGTCTTTGTTAATATCAATCAAGAGCTCATGGTCTCCTTTATAATTTCTTATTTCATCGATTAAAATTTGCGGACTGACAATAGAAGGCGACATGATTTTTTTTAATCCGAGAGTAACTGCCTCGATATATTCGTCGTAATTTCGTAAAATCCTATTAGTCAATGATTCTAAGACAAGTATCTGTTCCATGATAATTGTTTCTAATTCTACCTTTTTTAGACGTGTATTTGTACTTTTTATAAAATCGTTCACAATCTTCGCATTGTTGTTCAATATTTCTTCTTGTTTTTTGAGAAGGAAGGCCGATTCATTGAAACTTTTAATAGTATTTGATATAATTTGAATCTGCGATTTTAACAAGGTTTTGGTTAGTTTTTGTCCATTTACTAAAGTTTGAATATTATCTGAATAGAATTTGGCATCATCCGCATCAGGGATTCCGAATGCCCAATTCATAAGGTATGAGACGCTATTAAAAAGACCTCTTTTACTTCTCTGGATCTTTCTCGACATAAGAGCATACAGAATTTCATACTTCTTTTCAATGATTCCAAAATCCTCCACAACCGATTTCAAAGTATGTTCACAATCAAAATGTGGTATACCTTGCTTTTGTTTGCCATAAATCCTGTCGTAACTGGTACAATAAGCCTGAATCACAATAATGTGAGAAATGAGGATACTCTTAGCTTCATTCAAATGAGTCACGTTCAGGTGACTTAATAGAGTTAGGCCAGAGTTAGAAATACGAGCTGTCCCGAGTTTGTAGTAAAAAAGTCCACTTCCGGACTCGATGGGGCTCACAGAGTATAATGGCGTAGAGCAATATAACCGGAAGACGTTAAGAAGAACCAACCACAAAACTGCACTGACCCTCATCTGAAAAATAATGTTTCAGTAGATTGGTGTGGTATTTCTTTTTAACTTTTCCAATCTGAACCTCCACGGTCTGGTTTTCTAAAACCCGATTGATCGTGTACGGTCCTTTATATATAGCACATAATTTCTTTGATTTCCCTGAAATGTTCCCTTTTTGAGCAATCAAGACAAGGTCACCAATTTCGAATTTTGTAGGATGTGCGTGTTTGTCGTAGTTCCCCTTACTTTTAAGCTTAGCAGAAACGATGTTTTCACGCGCGATTTGAAATGAGGTATTGAACTTATGCTGGAGTGATTTTACATAATCGTCATAGGTATAAAGAATTTTTGGATCTTGGACAATTGAAGACGGGAGATAAGCTTTTCTACCAAACAAAAGTTCATAGGGAGTGTAATTGGTAGATTTGTGAATCGACGTATTATAGCTGAACATTGCAAAGGGCAAAAATTCATCCCAATTATTCTGACTTGATTTGATGTAATGTTTTAGATAGTCCTTGAGCGTCAGGTGTGATCGCTCAAGTGCACCATTTGTCTGTGGATGGTAAGGCGTTGTAGTGATATGCTTAGTTCTGAATAATTTAGCGAATTCTTTGATCAGATTCGACATGAAGTCGGTACCTTGATCCGTGAGAAAAGTTTTGGGAATCCCGAAAGATGTAAAGATCTGTGTAAGCGTTCGAGCTACAGTGATAGCTTCGTGATTCTCGATCGGAATGGCGAAGGAATACTTTGTCAAGTCATCTTGTGATGTTAGAATAAATCTTTTTCCGGATTCTGTAATAGGTAAAGGTCCAACAATGTCGATTGCAATGCGCTCAAAAGGTAAGTCGGAAGTTGACGTGATTTTCATTGGCTGTTTCGTCGGGTGAAAGTTTGTCTTATTAGTTTGGCATGAGTGACAGTTCTTTATATATTTCCGGATGTCATTTTTCATATTCGTCCAGTGGAATCTTTCCTTTATTCTACTGTAAGTCCTATTAAAACCGCTATGACCAGCCATTTTATCATCATGATTTTTTTTGAGTATTATTTCAATTTCATCTCGAGTTTTTGGAGTTATTTTTGTAGTTTAAAAGATTCGAATAGAATTTTTCGGGAGCAAGAATTTGAGCATTTCGTTTATTTGTAACATCTTGATATTCGGTTCATGGACAGGAGGAATGAAAACGAAACTTTCTGTTTTAATCAGATTTTTGAAAACAGCGAGAGATTGAAATATATCCTTGTAGTCAAGTTTGTCATGATGTAGGTTTTTCGCAAACAATAGGAAGAGACTTTGATTCTTTGAATATAATCTGGCTACTTGATTGATTCCTGAGGAAAGATTCGTTGTATCAAAATTATTTTGCACGTATTCTGAAAATTGATTTGATTCATCGAGATCTTGGGACCATATTAAAGCAATGTTGCCACGTACTTTTAAAAGTGGAGATCGTTCCTTTTCAAATTCTATAATATCTCGATTCGCAAAGTGGAATTTTATAAAATCTGAATATGCTTTGTTCGATTCGCAAGTTATATGATTAATGTCAACCGCAGCAACCTCCCTGTCTGGAAAAGGTCGGGAGAGTCTGTCTGCGTTTGAGTTAACTCGTCCAGGCTTGTATTTTATGACGTACTGGTATTCGTTCAATCTCAACCTCCATCTAACTAGTTTCGAAGAAGGGTTAGAACAACTGAAAAGCCATTTCAGAGGTCTATGATCCGTAAAAATATCGAACTCTCGTCCATATAAATATGGGTGAAAGTGTTCGATGGAATTCAGGATCGCAAGCAATTCCTTCTCCGTTGTGGAGTAGTTTTGTTCTGCATTATTCAATGTCCTCGAATAGTAGGCAACAGGCAAATCTTGTCCATTTTTTATTTGAGACAAAACACCGCCAATGCCTACATTCGAAGCATCTGTTGTAAGTGTGAAACGAATTTCAAAATTAGGATATTGTAACAGAGGTTCTGAGTGTAATTTTTCCTTCAAAATTTGAAATGCCTTTTCCTGATCTTTGTTCCATGTAAATTTTGAATCTTTTTTCAGGAGTAACGTAAGTGGCTTAGCGATTGTTGAAAAGTCCTGAATGAATTTTCTGTAGTACCCGGTCATACCGAGAAACATTTTTATTTCTTTCGGGTTTTTTGGCCTGGGAACATTTTTTATAGCTTCAACTTTACTCGGATTTGGTTTCACTCCGTCTTTTGTGATGACGTGCCCCAAATATTGACAGGATTCCTTGAGAAATTCACATTTATCTATTTGCAATTTCAAATTATGTTCGCGTAGTCTTGAAAAAATATTTCTTAGTTTATTATTGTGAACATCTAGACTTGATCCATAGATTACAATGTCGTCAAGATAGACAAAACATTGCGTATTGTTCAACCCTACTAGTATATTATTCATGACCCTTTGGAAAATTGCCGGGGCATTTTTCAATCCGAAGGGCATCCTCTCGAACTGATAATGCCCGTCGGAAGTTGAAAATGCGGTTTTCGGAGCATCGTGAGGGTTCATAGGGATTTAGTGAAACCCACTAGCAAGATCTAATGTGGTGAAAAATTCAGCGTGTCCTAATTGGTCTAGGATATCTTCGATATTGGGCAGGGGGTACGCATCCCCAATCGTCCTTTCATTTAGTTTCCTATAGTCAATGACTATTCGCCATTTTTTCTCGCCCGAAGCATCAAGTTTCTTTGGGACGACCCATAAAGGGCTCGACCATGGGCTTTCTGATGGAGTAACGATTCCCTGTTTTAACATTTTCTCAATTTGTGTTCGAAACTCTCTTTTATGGATTTCTGGGTATCTATAAGACTTCGTATGTATCGGTGTTTCGTCTGTGAGTTTTATATCAGCTGTCCCAGCCGTGGTTGAGGTAAAGTTGTCGGTCGGGAGATAAAAAATGTCATGATAATCTTGACAAATTTGAGAAATCTCATTTCTGTGATTTGGTAACTGAATGTGGTCAAGTCGCAGATTTTTCATTAATTCTTCGATTCTCTTGTCCGTATCGATTTGTGCATTTGAAAATTTAAAAATTTCACTGTTCCTTGGTACCTTTTCTATGACTAAGTGAGGCGTTGGTATTGACTTACGATTGTTCGAGCGATTAATTACCGTAACGAGAGCTTCGTTATTTGGTGAAATTTTCACGATTGCTCGAGGAATGAGTAGATCTTTATCATTCTCAATTTTGCCACATGATATTATTCCTTCATTGAGGTTATCAGGATTGTGAATTCTGACGCGTACGACAGTTTCCGTGCGTGAATTGAGAAAAATGTGAGAGTTAGGACTCTGTGACGTATTTCTTAGCAAAGGGATAGGAAACGGAATAGATTTGATCGTGAAGTTTGCTCGTTCATAATTAATAATTGATTTCTGAGTCCTGAAGAATTCGTGCCCTATTATGCCATCAAATGGAATGTTCGTCATAGAATCTATCAATTGGAAATTGGTTACAAAAGAGCGTTTGTGAATTCCAAGTTCTAGTTCGATTTCTCCAAAAGTTTGGGTTGGTGCATTACAAGCTATTCCATTCAAAGTTATGATTTGTGCATTTATGATTTCGTAATGCTGTAAACTGGACATTTTGATGAAAGACATTGAAGCTCCTGTATCAACAAGAAATTTTAATATTTTTTCAGGATATTTTGAAGCTTCACAATGGAATAAAACGTATGTTAAGTCATTATTTTCAGCGAAAATTCCCGAATAAGATGGACTGAAATAAGTACTTAGATTTTGATTACGATTTTGATTTTGATTTTGATTTCGATTTTGATATTGATTTTGATTTGAATTTTGATTTTGACTTATATTTTGATTTTGACTTGGATTTCGGTTTTGATTTGGATTTGGATGTCGATATTGATTTTGATTTTGATTTCGATATTGATTTTGATTTGAAATTTTATTTTGACTCGGATTTTGATTTTGATTTTGATTTTAATTTGAAATTTTATTTTGACTCGGATTTTGATTTTGATTTACATTGGGTCCGATTGAAGTCCCGCTTCGAGAAAATTTTGCCCGTAGAAGTTCACATTTCCACGTTGTTGTTCTTTCGGGGTTCGATTGAAATTTGAATTCTGATTCGCGTATGGTGCTTTGTCCTAATTCTGTACGCGATTTTTATCAGCCCATTCGCGTTTTCTGCACTGATTAAGCTTGTGTCTATCTCCGTCAAATTTATCGGAAATAAGTTTTATGAGAAATTCGATTTTAAAACTACTTTGGGTAACTGTCGTCGTATTCACTGTATCTGGCATTTTGATTTCCGTTAATAAGATTTCTTCGTTGATCAGAGAACAATTACAATCAATTTTTCAAGTTTGTGCTATTGACTAGGGTAAAAGGGAGTAATTTGGAGTCATATATGGTCAAGGATTTATGATTGTAACATAGGGTATGGAAAGAAATGCAGTTTTCGCAATATTATAAACGGTTGTGACTCACTTTGACAGTGGACCTCGGTTGCTAATCCGTGGTGAATCGCCAGCTAGTCAAGAGAGTTGAATTTTGAGCTTCCTTCGTCGGTTGTCTGAAGTAGGGCAGGACTGGAGTCGCTGTCGTGATCAGGGTTGATTGCTAGGAACGTCGGAATCTTGGTCTAAAACTCAAGGTTGGCTCCGACTTCGTCCGTATGAAGCAAAAAGAGAAGTAGCTCTAGGGGTCGATAGTCCTTTTTCACAACTGGGTTGTAGCTCCAAAAAGGTGGTGAATGAGCAGGACCAATCCTAATCCTCGTCGCCAGTGTTATGTTCCAACCAAATTAAAATGCTCCAACTGATTTCAATAATATAAGTATAATTTCAAGATCCTCTAATACAGAAAATACTTTTTACTACAGAAAATTTTTCTCTTCTTCCCGCAACTTCCACACTGTGAGTCTATATATATATCCATGTTCGCAGTGATAAAGATTTACAATCATACAGTGATTCGACAAAAAAATAGAGTCGTGACGATGATAAAAGTAAAAATTTATAATTGCACAATCATTCAGCAAAAAATAGAGTCATTACGATGATAAAAGTAAAAATGTATGATAGCACAATAATTCAGCAAAAAGTCATTTCGATGATAAATCGTCGAAAACAGAATCATTAAGACGGTAATTGTAATCTATTAGTAAAAGTATAAAAAATGAATCTTGTGACAAAATTAGTATAACAACAAATCTTTTTACAATATAATTTACACGAGAAAAAATTGTATTCTGCACGATACCCGAGAATCGAGTCTAATATTAAGAGAAGTTAGGTCCGTTTCTCTACCCTAACTTCCCTCTTAAGGAGGGAGGTGTAATGTATTCATTACACGACGTGAATTTTGCTTTTTTATAAAAAGTTATTTCTGGATGGAAAACGATTATTTACAAATTATTCGACTGTAAAAGCATGCGATTACTAAATTATCTATATAATGACTAACTATTATAAGCGATGATTGATCATGAATCAAAAGTCTATTTCACGATAGCCTCACGTGATCGAATGTATTTTTACCAGAATTGTTCACGTGTTCAATTATTGAAATAACGATTGAATTACTCATTATATTGTAAAAGTTAGAGAACAATTAGAAGATTAATTTAAGAACGAAAAACAAGAAATCACCTGACTCGTAAATGACACCCACTTTAGATATCATAGAATGTTCGAGAAAATTCAATTGTAAAATCAAGTCCGAGAGTGGGAAACAGGGTATAAATTTACCTCGATCACGAGAATCAGTCTCCTCTTTCTGCGCGATTCGTCGGGGCGGCTCTACTCATCGGACTTGGTTAAATATTAGTAATGTGTTTGGATTTTGCTATTTATCCGCCATTGTTGTTCGATCATTAATTACTGTAACGGCATAGAAATACATTAATTTGTGTGAAGATTTTCCAACCCAGAAAACGAAAATAATTGTTCTTATTTCGTGAACCATTACAAAATTATTGAATCGAAAACGTGGTTTGATGTTGTGAAAAAAATATTAGTTCGAATCGGTACACGATCATTGAGAAACGCGTAGAAAAAACGAATATATATTTGAAGACGTCTTCTTTTGTTTTACATAGTTCATTGTTCCTCCCTTGTTCTGTCTGTGCCCTCCCACTTTGCGACAATTGTTTACAGGGCTTACTCAAATTTTCTCCTAATTTTTCATTATGAAAAATAAGAATTTTATTCAATGAGTAAAAATGTCTTTTGCCACTCGCCATTGAACTCAAACCCTAAAAAAGATATTTAAGCACCAAGTGCTAACCAATCAGCTTTCTTCGATTCGTGCCTGATGAATTATACGAAAATATCTTGGTGGCTTCCAATAGATCCTAAATCAGCAGTAGATGCTGACTTATGATTGCCAGGGCTCTCTGAAAAGGAAGCTTGGGTTTTAGAAATGATTGCTGACCTTTTCACCGACACACTTTCATTGACTTTACATTCTATTTCCCCATAGGCCAATAGAATTTTTGTATGCTCTGCTCGGATCCGAAATAACAAAATTTTTTTTATTTTTTCTACCACATTTAAGATAAAGTATTTCTGAGTATTCTCGAGGGTTAATAATTTATAAGAGTATTAAATAAAAATGTAATATCTCATACAATGTATGGTAATTTCCTTAATATTAAAGTTTTCTTAAAAACGAAAATTCGAAAAATTTAGATTGAAATTTATGTGACTCTCCATGTGATATTTACTAACTCTCCGAATCAAGAATACTAAAATTTATGATGGACATGAGTTTTAAAAACATTTTTTAAAGAAAATTTTGGACTTTAGTTTTTTATGTTGTAAGTTACTTAAAAATATTCATGTTTGTGAAATAATGATTTTCATTCTGATTATTGGATGTATTACCAATGAGGAACCTGATAATGACTAGATATGGAGTTTTACAGAAGATTTTACAAAAACAGAAAATTAGTAGAAAATTTGAACTCCCTAGTGATTTTGTACCTTATAAAAACCCTTTTAGAAAAATATTTTTTATATAAGAATTCCATTGCTTATAAGGTGCACCTTATGAAAAATTTATGAGGTGGCCTTATAAAAACTTTATAAAAAATTGAAATTATTTATAAAAAATATATCAAAAAAATTTCATCGGAAAAAAAACCCAAACAAAAAAGATAGGGTGATTTGTTAATTGTTTTTTTTAAGTACATTTTTCTTTCCGCCGGTTCTTTCGCACACGTGTCATAGATATCATAGATATGGAAAATCCCAATGACAATAGTTGGAATAATTAGATTTTTCTAGTTAAAACGACTTATTTAAATTCATTTTTTCCTGCCTCTTTTTTGTTACACGTGTCAAGGAATAAAAGTTACGTCGTACGAAGAATTTATCGCAATTTCATTTACAAATCCTAGCAATTTGAGAATTTGCAGGTAAAACTTATTTTTGTAATTAATTTTTATCTTTATTTTATCCATGAACACGTGTCAAAGATATAAACTTTACGTCCTATTGGTGGATACTTATAAAAGGCTATAGAAAATCTTTGAAAGATTAGATTTTTCAAGTGCCAATTGACTATTTTTTGATTATTTCTCTACTTGATAATTCTTATTGACACGTGTCTTCGATGCCGTCTTTACGTCCTATTCGAGAAGATATAAAAATTTCAATTACAACCCTTGTTGCCAGATCGGACTTTTTTATGAAATTTCATATTTCGAAAGTCACTTTGCTCGCTGCCTTTTATTGTGCACACGTGTCAGAGATAATGATTTTACGATCCATTGAAAAATTCATGCTAATTTCAATGAAGAATCTCGGCATTTATTTCTTTTTTTTTTGGTGATAATTGTTTTTTGCAATTTATTTATCGCTCTGCCTTTTCTTTTGCACACGTGTCATACGTTATGAAATCGCTAGGATATGCCTTATTTCTTGCGAATTCCCTTACAAAAGATTCTGCCCTAAAATTTCAAAAAAGTTATAGAATTTGTGGAATTTTCGAGGCATCTCCCAATTCTTAAGGAACACCCTTTGTAACGGTTTATAGGTTAAAAAATTTTCAAGAGCACATCCAAGTTCTTTGAAGAATTTCATGAAACAAGTTACTGATGATGAATATTAAAATAAATTTTCCGATAGACAATCATTGCTTCTTCGCATATTCATGTTATAAGAATTGAAAAATGTTTAGTAATTTTTCGTAGCTGTAATTTTTTTTACATTCCGAAACGCGTTCAAAAAATTTAACAAATGCGTCACTGCTGTATGTAAGAAATTTTTGTCTAAAAATTTATGTCTTCATAATATAAGCGATACTATTTTCATTTGAATCGCTATCACACAGGTTTTCAACCATATTGGAAGATTTATTTTTACTTCTGAAACAATATATAACACTTTTCGACATTCGTATATTTGTTATAATTTCTTTACAGAAAGAAAACATGTGAACATGTCATTCTTGAATGAGTGATTATCATCCAATAATTCGATTTTTCACTTGAAATGATGCCCATTCGCTCACTTATTATGTGACTCGAATAATGATGAAAAAAAAAAATAAGCACAGCAAAATATAAAATGAAAAACGGGCATGACTTAAAAATAGTTATTTCAAACTTTTTTATTGTAAGAGAACATATCTCAAAAATGCTTCAAGGCTATTAAGGCTATTTTCAAAATTGCTAGAATTTCAATGGGCATCGGAGTAATACACGTATGTATATTAAGTGTTTTTAATTATACAATACGACATTCGCAATCATGATCGTGAAAATTCTTCGTTAGAACCACATAATTTATCATTCTAAATATTCTGATTCATGCACATTTTGGCTAATAAATGAAAGAAGGGACATAGTTTACGTATTTTACTCAAAATTCCGTAATGAAGGTAAGCTATGGAATTCCCAAATTTCTGAAATCATGAGCACGCATTAAATTCTCTTCGTGTCAAACATTTTTCATTATGCAATATTGTTCGAAATTTTGCATTCAAGTTTCTCGAGTTGTGATAAGTTAATAGACGAGTGTGTGAAGCAATGAAAAATGGGGAGTGGGAATGAACTTTATAAAAGGCATCGAATCTTTCCAAATATCACAGTTCAGAAATTTCTGACATTCGCTTAAGTAGTCAAATTTTTTGAATCGTTTCGAATCCTACTTTTGAAAATGAAGATCTTTTTCGTCATTTTCTACTTCTTGACTGCGTTTATCGCTTCAATAAATTCAACAGATCCACCTGAAGGTATGGATACAATCAGCATGAAAAATTATCTGCTGATTTTATAATTCTATTTTTCACATTTGTGATGTAACCCTGGAAAATTTCGGAGCTGTTCTGGAATTCGTTTCCGTTAAAAAAAAAACAATTACAGATGTCTTAAAATACCTGAAAGGTTATTAGAGGAATCCTTCAAGTTTTCGATACTTAATAATTGGATGAATACTAATAATACCAAGAATTTATTGTAAATTCTAGCGTCATAATTAAAAACACTAACATAACCATAACAATTTTATTTAGATTGTCATGTCTGTTCTAGAATCGAAAAAAACTTCAAATGTCGCCACAAGCCTGGTCTAATATTTTTGTAAAAGGCAACTTGAATATTCCACAAAACTTCCAATATTCGAAGAATTATATCAAATTCCTCAGAAATTCAATAAATTTTTACTGGCACTTAAAATTTTCGTGTGTTTCCAAAGAAGATCTATAAATTTTGCATTATATACAGGGTGCGCCATTTCTTATGTCGGTATTGTAACATTGAATAACTTAAACATTTGACAACCGATTTACTTGACTTCACTTGTTTTGGAAACGTCAATTCAGTACAATTTCAACCATGTATCGCTTCACACCAAAAGAACGCGCTGAAATAGTTACTTTGTACATTGAAAATAGTCGTTCAGTTGTGTTAACTCAACGAGCATATCGTCGAAAATATCTTGGCAAACAGGCACCATCTGACAACACTATTCGTCGTTTGGTGTCGAATTTTTGTGACCACGGGACAGTGAAAGATCGCGAACAACCCGTTCATCAACGACCAAGACGTTCAAATGAACTGATTGAAGCTGTCAGAGAGAGCGTTGCCCAAAACCCAAAAGTTTCATATCGTCACCGCGCTCAGCATCTCGGCATCAGTGGAACCACTCTACGGCGCATTTTGAAAGATGATTTGCATTTGTTTCCGTACAAAATGCAATTAACACAAAGAATATTGCCTACAGATCATCCACGTCGCTTGGAATATGGACAAACAATCGCTCGAATAGTTGATACTGAACCTGATTTTTGGAAGCGAATTTTAATGACCGACGAGGCACATTTCAAACTTTCTGGAGGCGTTAATAAGCAAAATTGCCGCATTTGGGGAACGCAGAATCCACACGAGATCCATGAAACGCCATTGCATGACCAAAAAGTTACTGTTTGGGCCGGCGTTTGCGCCAAAACCATCATTGGTCCTTATTTTTTCAAAGAGAACCAAACGATCGATGGAAACCGATATCGGTGGATGTTGGCTCACTATGTCTGCCCACAAATGCGTGAAAAAGGTCTTGAAGATTACTGGTTTCAACAAGATGGTGCGACCTGCCACACTGCGAATCAAACAATCCAGTTTCTGCAACGAAAATTCCCTGGACGTCTGATGTCAAAAAGAGGCGACATTGAATGGCCACCCAGATCTCCAGATTTGACCCCTCCAGACTTCTTTTTGTGGGGTTATTTGAAAAGTAAAGTGTACGCCAGCAAGCCGCAGACCATTGAAGAGCTTAAGGAAAATATTCGTGCCGAAATCATTGCTATACCACCCGAGATGCTCGAAAAGGTAATGGAAAACGCCGCAAAAAGGGCATATTTTGCTGTGAACAATAAGGGCGGCCACTTGATTGATGTTGTGTTCAAAAACTAGTCTAAATAAATTGTAAAGGACCAAACTAAATAAAAATACCTCATTTACAGAAATCGGTTGTTTTTTTTTCAAGTTATTCAATGTTTACATGCCGACATAAGAAATGGCGCACCCTGTAGCTTCGTTTTCAGAGACTATAAATACCACGGAAATTTCACAAGTTTTCTAAGCGAAACAGAATTATCGGACATTTTTGAAATGCGTGACTTCAAAATTCTTCTAATTATGCTTCATGATTTCTCATAGCTAACTATTAAGTAGAGTAAAAAATCGTATGAGTTTTGCGTTTCTTTTTTCACAGAGCAAATATATGCCATAAGAGAATTGCCGACAATCGAGCTAAAAGATGTCATAGTAGAAACTGGCTATCCATGTCTACCAATACATAAACTGTTCGAAAAGAATCTATTAGGAAGCGCCCTAATCTGTAAATGGTATTGCAACGGTCAAGGATATCCCTTAAGCTTTTGTGATTCAAATTTTCTTTGCTACTGTTTTAGAGAAATGTTGTATAACTTGTAATATATCTGCTAGCCATTTTATATTTTTACGGATGTTTATATTGGGAACTGTCAAAACATTATCGATAGGATACAATAGAATGCAATAGAATGCTATAGAATATCATAGAATACCATGGAAGAATATAGAAGGACATAGAAAGGCACCAGAAGGTTCTAGAACGGTGTGGAGACATTGAGAATACAACTAGAAACTTCTGGAACAATCTAGGTCCTAAGATTACCCTATATAAGCAGTAGTAGGACTGCAAGCGGCAGTTCAGTTGGAATCGAATCGTAGTCGAGTGAACATCGATCGAGTCTCTAAGTGCGCGTGCGCGAGTAAGAGAAAGAGAGCAATATCGGTCTTAGCCGTTACTCTTGTTGCGTTATTTTACGGTCGGAGCCGTAAGAACTATTTTGCGCGAGTGAGAGAGTCTATTTGAATTGTATAACAAAAGTTTAACTTTGTAATAAAATAAAGTAGTTGACTTTGAGTTATATTCGTGTCGTCAATCAACCTCACCGGACCTATTAAAAAGAATAATTACGCTCTCAGTAAAATTTATAACATTATAAGTGTGGGGTCATTGAGGTAACCGCGGCGCAAAATTTGAACGAGTGAAAATGTCCGTGGCGCGAAGTTCGAAAACAACCGCGGCGCGAAATTCGAACGAGTTAAAGTGTCCGTGGCTTGAAGTTCGAAAACAACCGTGGCGCAAAAATTTAAAAGTGTTTGAAGATGCACATAACAACGAGTTCGAAAGATTTGAACGACGAGTTAACGCTTACGGATTATCATCCACTTACGCCAATGATTCAACGATGTTCAACGCCAGTGACCTTGAGGGTACCATTCGAAATATCGGAAGACCAGATAACGGAGAACCTTTGCGAGGGCCACTAGATGGATCGCTTTTTCATACTGTAGAGAATTTGAAAAATGAAATGAGGCATACTCAGAAAAATAGAACAATGCAACCAACTACTGTTAATCCACAACTGCCACCAGCATTTCAATTTCGCGGAGTAAATGAAGAACAAGTGAAAAATAAAAGTGATCCTGCCTTGATACAAATGATATCCGTTTTAACTCAGCTCACTCAACAAAATGCAGCCCTAATCCAAAATATGCAAAACAACCAAAATGTAGGAAACCGATTTCTAATTGCATCAGATATTTCACAAGTCATCGGAGAGTTCAATGGGGAAACATCATCCTTTGAAGCAAAAATCTGGCTCGAGCGCTTAAAGTTGACAGCGGCAACATACCAATGGCCCGACAGTTTTACCCTGGCAATGGCAAACATGAGGTTCACGGGAGCAGCCAAAACCTGGTAGGCAATCAAGTGTGCAACTATAAAGAAGTGGAGTGATTTTGAAGCAGCATTCAAAAAGGCATTCCTACGCAGTACAAATCTAACATAAGCATGGGAAAGGATGAAAAGCAGAAACCAAGGTCATCAGGAGTCCGTCGCTGCCTACTTCCTGGGCAAAATACGACTCTGCCAAGCGGTTGGATTATCCGATTCAGAAACAAAAGAAAGAGTAGCCGAAGGTTTCCGATGACGAGAATTGACAAGTTTCGTTTTCAACAATAAATACCTCAACATTGACGACTTATTGAACGAAGTGGCATCCCTCGACAAAGTCTTACAAGCACAACGACAATATCACAACCAGGACCGAAGTAGAAGCTACCAAGAAAATTTTCGCCCAGCCAAAATTCATTCACAACCAGAGAGAAGAGAAATTCTAAGTCGACCCATACCCGTTGAAAAACATGAGTCCAAAATCGTATGCTTCAAATGTAATCAACCTGGTCATTACGCAAGGCATTGCCCAAGTAACAACCAACCACCTCGGAAAATTGCAGAAAACTTCCAAAAACATAATCCAACGATCCACACCGTATCAGGCGAGCAAAGCCAAGGAGCTGTCAACAAATACCTGAAGGAAGTTACCTTAGGAAATGGAATTTACATAGCTTTGGTCGACACCGGAAGCAGTGTGTTCACCATTCGAGCCAGTATCGTGATTACGGAAGATTTCCAAGTCCAAAGGAACTCGAGTGAACTATATGGCTTTGGTCAAAGCAAAAACCCAGTGATATCTCCAGGAACGGTCCAAGAAATCATAAAAGTTGACAACATTACGCCAACAAAAATTTCATTGAAAATCGTACCTGATTACGTGCAAGAATACGACATCATCATTGGTCGTACATTCATCGATTTGCCACACGTCGCATATTTCAAAATAGGAGAAAAACTGCAATTTCACGACCGGCAAGTATTGCAGGGTTTCGAAAACTTCGAAGACAACGTTCACTTTACAAAACCCAGCACCGTGAAAACAGAATCATTGGCACCTGAAACAATCAACTTCATTCGAGTAAACTCTGGAGACCAAGAATTGCCCCTACCTATCATAAATTTCGACAACAAGCAACAGATACTGGAAAAAGGGAGCGAGATAGACCAGCGCATTCTTACTCTCGAGGAAGCGGCACCCTTGGAACCGAGATCCGAGCCTATTCTGATGGAAGTGCTGAACATTGAAGCCAACGTCACCGACCAACAACGATTTGAGTTATTAGATTTTATGATTATGTATCGGGATTGTGTTGCGAAAAATATTTATGAACTCGGAAAAACCGATTTTATGGAAATGGACATTGTCTTGAAACCCGGTAGTGTACCGATTTCATGTAAGCCATACAAAGTCAATGCGAAAGAACGGGAGTCGATACGCGAAATCGTGAGTGAATGGAAAAAGGCTGGAATTGTACAGGAGACGACATCACCCTATGCAAGTCCAGTCGTGCTTGTGAAGAAAAAGAATGGCGAAAATAGATTAGTGATTGACTGTCGAAAGCTGAATTTACAGACACAGCGTATTAATTTTCCTCTTCCGAAAATGGATGAATTTTCGGAGTCGTTACATGATGCAAAAATTTTCGCCACTCTTGATCTTGCAAACGGGCATTTGCATTTACCGTTAACGAAAGATGCGAGAGAAAAGACCGCTTTCATCACGCCAGACGAGACCGGGGAATTTACCAGGGCCGTATTTGGACTGATGAATGCCCCGTTTTATTTCACGAAATTGATGGATAAGATCCTTGGACCATCGAGAAATAGGATTTTATTGTTCTATATGGACATCCTCGTGCCAGCACGTGACTGGGAGGATTTATTGAGAAGGTTGCGTGAGATTTTGGAAGCGCTGAGGAGAGCGGGTCTTACATTGAAACTGAATAAGTGTTTTTTTGGAAAAGAGCGCGTGGACTTTCTGGGATTCTCACTTGGGGCCAATGGGGTCAGGCCCGGGAGGGACAAAGTACGGGCTATTGGGCTATTAGGGATTTTCCGCGTCCCAAGAATGTACACGAGATCCGGAGATTTCACGGGCTTGCAAGTTTCTTTCGGAGATTTGTGCCAAATTTTGCGAGAATTATGGCGCCAATCACTGAATTAACGAGGAAGGATGTCCTTTTTCGGTGGGGGGAGAGGCAGGAAGAAGCATTTTCGGAGGTTCGTAAGATTCTGACGACAGAACCGGTATTGGGCATTTTTTACCCAAACGCGAAAAGAATGGAGTTGCATTGCGATGCAAGCGCGGAGGGAATCGGGGGAATACTGTTTCAATCTGACAGGGATGACGTTTTGCATCCTATTTACGCGGTTTCGAGGCGAACATCAGAGACTGAGAGAAAATATCATTCAAGTAGATTGGAATTAATGGCTGTAGTCTGGTCCGTGGAGAGGTTGCGTTCGTTTCTGTTGCCTTTTGAGATTATCATAATCACAGACTGTCAGGCCCTTGTTTACATGAACGCTCATAAGACAACGAATCCTCAGATTGTTCGTTGGAGTGTCAGTCTTTCGGAATACAATTTCAAGGTGCAACATAGGGCTGGCACTTCTATGAGACATGTCGATGCGTTATCACGAGCACCTGTAGACGACCCAGACACAAATCAGGAGTCTGAGGTCTATCAGATTGTCACAAATGATGAGGAAGTCGGGCTATATCAGTGGAGTGACACTGAACTGAAAAAAAATAATTGAGATTTTAGAGAAACCAGAAGAAGAGCGCACCAGGGCAGAACGAGGGCAAACTCGGGAATACAGATTACGTGACGGGATTTTGTATCGGAAATCTTTAGTGGATGGTAGAGAGAGGTTTCTTTATGTGATTCCCAAAGCGCTACGCAAGTCCATTGTTATCAAGTATCATGATTTGTCGAGTCACTTGGGTCTCGATAAAACCATTGCACGTATAAGTCAGTATTACTATTTTCCGAAAATGCGATCTTATATCAGAAGACATATTGGGCATTGTCTGGAATGCATAATGAACAAGAGAAGGGCAGGAAAATAAGCTGGGGAACTCCATCCAATTCCCCCTAGGCCTAGGCCATTTGCAGTGGTACATGTTGATCATGTAGGACCCTTTGTCACGTCTAGAAATGGAAATAAGCATATCATGGTGATTGCGGATACATTGACGAAGTATGTTAGTTTATTTGCCGTGAAAAGCGTCGATTCTGTCACCACTGCAAATCGGTTCAAAAGATTCATCGAAAGATTTGGAGCCCCACAGCGAAAAATAAGCGATAGAGGAACAGGTTTCACTTCAGGGCATTTCGAGCAATTTTGACTGAAGTACGGGATCAGGCACACTTTGAATTCCTCTCGTCATCCACAGGCAAATGGCTTGGTGGAGAGAGTAAATCAGACACTTGTTCCTCTAATGCGAACGACAACCGAAGAGGGTAATCGTTCAGACTGGGATAAGAAACTGAAGGCCATAGAACGCGATTTGAATTTATCCGTTAGCAAATCAACGGGATTCTCTCCTTTTGAAGCTTTGTTCGGATATGTACCAAGATTTGACGACGGCGAGATGCGTAAGCTGACGACTCACTGCGAAGATTACCAGTTACCAACCGATGTTCGGGAGAAAATCAGAAGGAACATTCAGCGGGTGCAAGAGACGTACAAGGAAGATTACGATTCACACCGATTAAAAAATGTGAGAATTGCGTTGGTGATATTGTATTCATGAAGACAAATCCGAATGCAACGGGTGAAAGTACTAAATTGCAGAGTGTGTACAAAGGACCGTTTGTTGTAACAGGGATTTTAACGAGCGATACTAATGAAATAAAAAGATTGTCAGGTAGAAATAAAGATAGAAGTATGTAGAACAACAGCGAGTGTAAGTCAATTGAAGATCTGGCAAACCCGAGATGAACTTGATTATGAGTCGAGTGAAGAGAGTGAGAGTGAAGATGATGAGATTTCTGAGAGAGGAAATGAGAATTGTACGGATCAAGTGGATCATAGAGATAGCTCTCCAAATAAATACTCTCAACAGACTCAGAGAGACCGAAAAAGGATAGAAAGACCCCTTCTCATTTCGCTGATTTCAAATTAAGATAAAATTGTTATCTTGAGGGTCCAAGATAAAAGCTAGGTTGACCGAATGCTAGCGATTTTATATTTTTACGGATGTTTATATTGGGAACTGTCAAAACATTATCGATAGGATACAATAGAATGCAATAGAATGCTATAGAATATCATAGAATACCATGGAAGAATATAGAAGGACATAGAAAGGCACCAGAAGGTTCTAGAACGGTGTGGAGACATTGAGAATACAACTAGAAACTTCTGGAACAATCTAGGTCCTAAGATTACCCTATATAAGCAGTAGTAGGACTGCAAGCGGCAGTTCAGTTGGAATCGAATCGTAGTCGAGTGAACATCGATCGAGTCTCTAAGTGCGCGTGCGCGAGTAAGAGAAAGAGAGCAATATCGGTCTTAGCCGTTACTCTTGTTGCGTTATTTTACGGTCGGAGCCGTAAGAACTATTTTGCGCGAGTGAGAAAGTCTATTTGAATTGTATAACAAAAGTTTAACTTTGTAATAAAATAAAGTAGTTGACTTTGAGTTATATTCGTGTCGTCAATCAACCTCACCTGACCTATTAAAAAGAATAATTACGCTCTCAGTAAAATTTATAATATATCGTACAATCGTACAATAAATATTATGTACTAAAAAATGTATAGGAATAAAAATATTCTTTTAAACTTTTGAAAGGCCCCAATTGAACATTGGAATTTTAATTTTATCAGATTCAGCATCCACATGGACATTGAATTATAAGTGTTCTGAATTTACACACTGTTGTGTTTCATTGAGGCTGGAATTTTTCGACCTTTATTTGGCTGTGGGTGATCAAGATTAGGTGATTTGTTGATGGTATTTTTGAAGTTCATTTTTCTTTCCGCCTGTTCTTTTGCACACGTGTCATATATATCATAGATATGGAAAATTCAAATGACAATACTTGGAAAAATTAGATTTTTCTAGATAAAAGGACTAGTAAAAATTCATTTTTTCCTGCCTCTTTTTTGTTACACGTGTCATAAAAAAAAAGTTACGTCGTACGAAGAATTTATCGCAATTTCATTTACAAATCCTTGCAATTTGAGAATTTACAGGTAAAACTTATTTTTGTAATTAATTTTTATCTTTTCATTTTATTCATGAACACGTGTCAAAGATATAAACTTTACGTCCTTTTGGTGGATACTTCAAAAAGAATATAGAAAATCTTTGAAAGATTAGATTTCTCAAGTGCCAATTGACTTTTTTTTGATTAGTTCTCCACTTGCCTATTCTTATTGACTCGTGTCGTCGATGCCGACTTTACGTCCTATTCGAGAAGATATAAAAGTTTCAATTACAACCCTTGTTGCCAAATCGGACTTTTTTATGAAATTTCATCTTTCGAAAGTCACTTTGCTCGTTGCCTTTTATTTTGCACACGTGTCAGAGATAATGATTTTACGATCCATTAAAAAATTCATGCTAATTTCAATGAAGAATCTCGGCATTTATTTTTTTTTTTTGGTGATAATTTTTTTTGCAATTTATTTATCGTTCTGCCTTTTCTTTTGCACACGTGTCATACGTTATGAAATTGCTTGGATATGCATCATTTCTTGCGACTTCCCTTACAAAAGATTCTGCACTAAAATTTCAAAAAAGTTATAGAATTTGTGGACTTTTCGAGGCATCTCCCAATTCTTAAGGAACACCCTTTGTAACGGTTTATAGGTAAAAATTTTCAAGAGCACATCCAATTTCTTCGAAGAATTTCATGAAACAAGTTACTGATGATGAATAGTAAGATAAATTTCTCGATAGACTATCATTTCTTATTCTACTTTTTGACTGCGTTTATCGCTTCGATAAATTCAACGGTTCCACCTGAAGGTATGGATAAAATCAACATGAAAGATTTTCTGCTGATTTTATAATTTTATTTTAAACATTTGTGATGTAATCCTGAAAAATCTCGGAGCTGTTCTGGAATTTGTTTTCGTTAGAAAAAGATAATTATGGTAGAGATGCCTTTAAATACTTGCAAGGTTATTAGAGGAATCCTTCAAGTTTTCGACGCTTCATAATTGAATGGATACTAAAAATACCAATAAGTTATTGTGAATTCTAGCGTCATAATTGAAAACACTAACATAACCCTCACAATTTGATTTAGAATGTCATGTCTGTTCTAGGATCAAAAAAACCTTCAAATGTCGTCACAAGCCTGGTCTAATATTTTTGTAAATGGCAACTTGAATATTGCACAAAACTTCTAATATTCAAAGAATTATATGGAATTCCTTAGGAATTCAATAAATTTTCACTGGCACTTTAAATTTTCGTGTGTTTCCGAAGAAGATCTATAAATTTTGCATTATATAGCTTCGTTTTCAGAGACTATAAATACCACGGAAATTTTACAAGTTTTTTAAGCGAAACAGAATTATCGGACATTTTTGAAATGCGTGACTTCAAAATTCTTCTAATTATGCTTCATGATTTCTCATAGGTAACTATTAAGTAGAGTAAAAATCGAATGTGTTTTGTGTTTCTATTTTCACAGAGCAAATATATGCCATAAGAGAATTGCCGACAATCGAGCTAAAAGATGTCATAGTAGAAACTGGCTTTCCATGTCTACCAATACATAAACTGGTCGATAAGAATCTCTTAAAAACCTCCATGGTCTGTATATTGTATTGCAACGGTCAAGGATATTCCTCAAGCTTTTGTCATTCGAATTTTCTTTGCTACTGTTTGGAGAAATGACGTAAAACTTGTAATATATCGTACAATCGTACAATAAATATTCTGTACTAAAAATGTATAGGAATGAAAATATTCTTTTTAACTTTTGAAAGGCCCCAATTGAACATTCGAATTTTAACCTTATCAGATTTAGCATCCAAATAGACATTGAATTATAAGGGTTCTGAATTTACACACTGTCGTTGTGTTTCATTGAGGCTAGAATTTTCCGACCTTTATTTGGCTCTGGGTGATCAAGATTGGGTAATTTGTTGATTGTTTTTTTGAAGTTCATTTTTCTTTCCGCCTGTTCTTTTGCACACGTGTCATAGATATCATAGAAATGGAAAATTCCAATAACAATACTTGGAAAAATAAGATTTTGCTAGTTAAAAGGACTTGTTTAAATTCATTTTTTCCTGCCTCTTTTTTGTTAGACGTGTCATGAAAAGAAAGTTACGTCGTACAAAGAATTTATCGCAATTTTATTTACAAATCCTAGCAATTTGAGAATTTGCAGGTAAAACTTATTTTTGTAATTAATTTTTATCTTTATTTTATCCATGAACACGTGTCAAAGATATAAACTTTACGTCCTATTGGTGGATACTTATAAAAGGCTATAGAAAATCTTTGAAAGATTAGATTTTTCAAGTGCCAATTGACTATTTTTTGATTATTTCTCTACTTGCCTATTCTTATTGACACGTGTCGTCGATGCCGACTTTACGTCCTATTCGAGAAGATATAAAAGTTTCAATTACAACCCTTGTTGCCAAATCGGACTTTTTTATGAAATTTCATCTTTCGAAAGTCACTTTGCTCGCTGCCTTTTATTTTGCACACGTGTCAGAGATAATGATTTTACGATCCATTGAAAAATTCATGCTAATTTCAATGAAGAATCTCGGCATTTTTTTTTTTTTGGTGATAATTGTTTTTTGCAATTTATTTATCGCTCTGCCTTTTCTTTTGCACACGTGTCATACGTTATGAAACCGCTAGGATATGCCTTATTTCTTGCGAATTCCCATACGAAAGATTCTGTTCATCATTAATTCCGATCATTAATTATTGTAACGGCATAGAAATAAATTGATTTGTGTGAAAATTTTCCAACCCAGAAAACAAAAATAATTGTTCTTTTTTTGTGAACTATTACAAAATTATTGAATCGAAAACGTGGTTTGATGTTGTGAAAAAAATATTATTTCGAATCGGTACACGATCATTGAAAAACGCGTAGAAAAAACGAATATATATTTGAAGACGTCTTCTTTTGTTTTACATAGTTCTTTGTTCCTCCCTTGTTCTGTCTGTGCCCTCCCACTTTGCGACAATTGTTTACCGGGCTTACTCATATTTTCTCCTAATTTTTCATTATGAAAAATGAGGATTTTATTCAATGAGTAAGAATGTCTTTTGCCACTTGTCATTGAACTCTAACCCTAAAAAAAATATTTACGCACCAAGTGCTAACCAATCAGCTTTCTTCAATTCGTGCCTGATGGATTATACGAAAATATCTTGGTGGCTTTCAATAGATCCTAAATCAGCAGTAGATGCTGACTAATGATTGCAAGGGCTCTCTAAAAAGGGAGCTTGGGTTTTATAAATGACTGCTGACCTTCTCACCGTGACACTTTCATTGACTTTACATTTCATTTCCCCATAGGCCAATAGAATTTTTGTATGCTCTGCTCGGATCCGAAATAACAAAATTTTTTTATTTTTTCTACCACATTTAAGATAAAGTATTTCTGAGTATTCTCGAGGGTTAATAATTTATAAGAGTATTAAATAAAAATGTAATATCTCATACAATGTATGGTAATTTCCTTAATATTAAAGTTTTCTTAAAAACGAAAATTCGAAAAATTTAGATTGAAATTTATGTGACTCTCCATGTGATATTTACTAACTCTCCGAATCAAGAATACTAAAATTTATGATGGACATGAGTTTTAAAAACATTTTTTAAAGAAAATTTTGGACTTTAGTTTTTTATGTTGTAAGTTACTTAAAAATATTCATGTTTGTGAAATAATGATTTTCATTCTGATTATTGGATGTATTACCAATGAGGAACCTGATAATGACTAGATATGGAGTTTTACAGAAGATTTTACAAAAACAGAAAATTAGTAGAAAATTTGAACTCCCTAGTGATTTTGTACCTTATAAAAACCCTTTTAGAAAAATATTTTTTATATAAGAATTCCATTGCTTATAAGGTGCACCTTATGAAAAATTTATGAGGTGGCCTTATAAAAACTTTATAAAAAATTGAAATTATTTATAAAAAATATATCAAAAAAATTTCATCGGAAAAAAAACCCAAACAAAAAAGATAGGGTGATTTGTTAATTGTTTTTTTTAAGTACATTTTTCTTTCCGCCGGTTCTTTCGCACACGTGTCATAGATATCATAGATATGGAAAATCCCAATGACAATAGTTGGAATAATTAGATTTTTCTAGTTAAAACGACTTATTTAAATTCATTTTTTCCTGCCTCTTTTTTGTTACACGTGTCAAGGAATAAAAGTTACGTCGTACGAAGAATTTATCGCAATTTCATTTACAAATCCTAGCAATTTGAGAATTTGCAGGTAAAACTTATTTTTGTAATTAATTTTTATCTTTATTTTATCCATGAACACGTGTCAAAGATATAAACTTTACGTCCTATTGGTGGATACTTATAAAAGGCTATAGAAAATCTTTGAAAGATTAGATTTTTCAAGTGCCAATTGACTATTTTTTGATTATTTCTCTACTTGATAATTCTTATTGACACGTGTCTTCGATGCCGTCTTTACGTCCTATTCGAGAAGATATAAAAATTTCAATTACAACCCTTGTTGCCAGATCGGACTTTTTTATGAAATTTCATATTTCGAAAGTCACTTTGCTCGCTGCCTTTTATTGTGCACACGTGTCAGAGATAATGATTTTACGATCCATTGAAAAATTCATGCTAATTTCAATGAAGAATCTCGGCATTTATTTCTTTTTTTTTTGGTGATAATTGTTTTTTGCAATTTATTTATCGCTCTGCCTTTTCTTTTGCACACGTGTCATACGTTATGAAATCGCTAGGATATGCCTTATTTCTTGCGAATTCCCTTACAAAAGATTCTGCCCTAAAATTTCAAAAAAGTTATAGAATTTGTGGAATTTTCGAGGCATCTCCCAATTCTTAAGGAACACCCTTTGTAACGGTTTATAGGTTAAAAAATTTTCAAGAGCACATCCAAGTTCTTTGAAGAATTTCATGAAACAAGTTACTGATGATGAATATTAAAATAAATTTTCCGATAGACAATCATTGCTTCTTCGCATATTCATGTTATAAGAATTGAAAAATGTTTAGTAATTTTTCGTAGCTGTAATTTTTTTTACATTCCGAAACGCGTTCAAAAAATTTAACAAATGCGTCACTGCTGTATGTAAGAAATTTTTGTCTAAAAATTTATGTCTTCATAATATAAGC
Source organism: Platygaster robiniae (assembly GCA_028476575.1). NCBI lineage: Eukaryota > Metazoa > Arthropoda > Insecta > Hymenoptera > Platygastridae > Platygaster > Platygaster robiniae. The sequence continues at coordinate 5,086,162 of CM052022.1, forward strand.
GATACTATTTTCATTTGAATCGCTATCACACAGGTTTTCAACCATATTGGAAGATTTATTTTTACTTCTGAAACAATATATAACACTTTTCGACATTCGTATATTTGTTATAATTTCTTTACAGAAAGAAAACATGTGAACATGTCATTCTTGAATGAGTGATTATCATCCAATAATTCGATTTTTCACTTGAAATGATGCCCATTCGCTCACTTATTATGTGACTCGAATAATGATGAAAAAAAAAAATAAGCACAGCAAAATATAAAATGAAAAACGGGCATGACTTAAAAATAGTTATTTCAAACTTTTTTATTGTAAGAGAACATATCTCAAAAATGCTTCAAGGCTATTAAGGCTATTTTCAAAATTGCTAGAATTTCAATGGGCATCGGAGTAATACACGTATGTATATTAAGTGTTTTTAATTATACAATACGACATTCGCAATCATGATCGTGAAAATTCTTCGTTAGAACCACATAATTTATCATTCTAAATATTCTGATTCATGCACATTTTGGCTAATAAATGAAAGAAGGGACATAGTTTACGTATTTTACTCAAAATTCCGTAATGAAGGTAAGCTATGGAATTCCCAAATTTCTGAAATCATGAGCACGCATTAAATTCTCTTCGTGTCAAACATTTTTCATTATGCAATATTGTTCGAAATTTTGCATTCAAGTTTCTCGAGTTGTGATAAGTTAATAGACGAGTGTGTGAAGCAATGAAAAATGGGGAGTGGGAATGAACTTTATAAAAGGCATCGAATCTTTCCAAATATCACAGTTCAGAAATTTCTGACATTCGCTTAAGTAGTCAAATTTTTTGAATCGTTTCGAATCCTACTTTTGAAAATGAAGATCTTTTTCGTCATTTTCTACTTCTTGACTGCGTTTATCGCTTCAATAAATTCAACAGATCCACCTGAAGGTATGGATACAATCAGCATGAAAAATTATCTGCTGATTTTATAATTCTATTTTTCACATTTGTGATGTAACCCTGGAAAATTTCGGAGCTGTTCTGGAATTCGTTTCCGTTAAAAAAAAAACAATTACAGATGTCTTAAAATACCTGAAAGGTTATTAGAGGAATCCTTCAAGTTTTCGATACTTAATAATTGGATGAATACTAATAATACCAAGAATTTATTGTAAATTCTAGCGTCATAATTAAAAACACTAACATAACCATAACAATTTTATTTAGATTGTCATGTCTGTTCTAGAATCGAAAAAAACTTCAAATGTCGCCACAAGCCTGGTCTAATATTTTTGTAAAAGGCAACTTGAATATTCCACAAAACTTCCAATATTCGAAGAATTATATCAAATTCCTCAGAAATTCAATAAATTTTTACTGGCACTTAAAATTTTCGTGTGTTTCCAAAGAAGATCTATAAATTTTGCATTATATAGCTTCGTTTTCAGAGACTATAAATACCACGGAAATTTCACAAGTTTTCTAAGCGAAACAGAATTATCGGACATTTTTGAAATGCGTGACTTCAAAATTCTTCTAATTATGCTTCATGATTTCTCATAGCTAACTATTGAGTAGAGTAAAAATCGAATGTGTTTTGTGTTTCTATTTTCACAGAGCAAATATATGCCATAAGAGAATTGCCGACAATCGAGCTAAAAGATGTCATAGTAGAAACTGGCTTTCCATGTCTACCAATACATAAACTGGTCGATAAGAATCTCTTAAAAACCTCCATGGTCTGTATATTGTATTGCAACGGTCAAGGATATTCCTCAAGCTTTTGTCATTCGAATTTTTTTTGCTACTGTTTGGAGAAATGACGTAAAACTTGTAATATATCGTACAATCGTACAATAAATATTCTGTACTAAAAATGTATAGGAATGAAAATATTCTTTTTAACTTTTGAAAGGCCCCAATTGAACATTCGAATTTTAACCTTATCAGATTTAGCATCCAAATAGACATTGAATTATAAGGGTTCTGAATTTACACACTGTCGTTGTGTTTCATTGAGGCTAGAATTTTCCGACCTTTATTTGGCTCTGGGTGATCAAGATTGGGTAATTTGTTGATTGTTTTTTTGAAGTTCATTTTTCTTTCCGCCTGTTCTTTTGCACACGTGTCATAGATATCATAGAAATGGAAAATTCCAATAACAATACTTGGAAAAATAAGATTTTGCTAGTTAAAAGGACTTGTTTAAATTCATTTTTTCCTGCCTCTTTTTTGTTAGACGTGTCATGAAAAGAAAGTTACGTCGTACAAAGAATTTATCGCAATTTTATTTACAAATCCTAGCAATTTGAGAATTTGCAGGTAAAACTTATTTTTGTAATTAATTTTTATCATTTCATTTTATTCATGAACACGTGTCAAAGATATAAACTTTACGTCCTATTGAAGGATACTTCAAAAAGGCTATAGAAAATCTTTGAAAGATTAGATTTTTCAAGTGCCAATTGACTTTTTTTTTATTATTTCTCTACTTGCCTATTCTTTTTGACACGTGTAGTCGATGATGACTTTACGTCCTATTCGAGAAGATATAAAAATCTCATTTACAACCCTTGTTGCCAGATCGGACTTTTTTATGAAATTTCATCTTTCGAAAGTCACTTTGCTCGCTGCCTTTTATTTTGCACGCGTGTCAGAGATAATGATTTTACGATCCATTGAAAAATTCATGCTAATTTCAATGAAGAATCTCGGCATTTTTTTTTTTTGGTAATAATTGTTTTTTGCAATTTATTTATCCCTCTGCCTTTTCTTTTGCACACGTGTCATACATTATGAAATCGCTTGGATATGCATCATTTCTTGCGACTTCCCTTACAAAAGATTCTGCCCTAAAATTTCAAAAAAGTTATAGAATTTGTGGACTTTTCGAGGCATCTCTCAATTCTTAAGGAACACCCTTTGTAACGGTTTATAGGTTAAAAAATTTTCAAGAGCACATCCAATTTCTTCAAAGAATTTCATGAAACAAGTTGCTGATGATGAATAATAAGATAAATTTCTCGATAGACAATCATTTCTTATTCTCATATTCATGTTATAAGAATTGAAAAATGTTTAGTAATTTTTCATAGCTGTAACTTTTTTTTACATTCAGTAATGCGTTCAAAAAATTTAACCAATGCGTCACTGCTGTATGTAAGAAATTTTTTTTCAAAAATTATGTCTTCATAATATCACCGATGCTATTTTCATTTGAATCGCAATCACATAGGTTTTCAACTCTATTGGAAGAATTATTTTTACTTCTGAAACAATATATAACACATTGCGACATTCGTATATTGGTTATAATTTTTTGACAGAAAGAAAACATGTGAGCATGTCATTTTTAAATGAGTGACTATCATCCAATAATTAGATTTTTTACTTAAAATGATGCCCATTCGCTCACTGATTATGTGACTCGAATAATGATGAAAAATAAAAATAAGCACAACAAAATATAAAATGAAAAAAAGGGCATGACTTAAAAATAGTAATTTCAAACTTTTTTATCATAAGAAAACATTTCCCAAAAATGCTTCAAGGCTATTAAGGCAATTTAAAAATTGCTAGAATATGCATGGACTCATAGTAATAAAACTCCCATACGGAATGAAGGTTAAGAACTTCTAGTACCCGTATGCCAAATTTACCAACTTTTTTTAACAGTATGATAAGATTTTTATACCAATACTTTAAGAATGAAGATAAAAAAATCCTTTCAATTCCAACCTTTATGAAGGCTTTGTAAATTTTCAATGACATTTATTACAATATCGCCGAATTCCTTCTTAAATAATCAGCTATTTAGTAATTCGTACACAAAAACTCTACAATGTGAACTTATAAAATCTTGAAAAGAAATCCGAATCCTTCTAAGGTGAACTTATAAAATTCTTACATGCTTGATATATTATACTAGACAAATCCTGATAAGGGAACATGAACCTTTTATAAGAATTTTGAAATCTCGTAAGCCTAATTCATATTCTTATTATAACAAAAAACTTATGGAACTTATAAGGACCCGGAAAACCAGACCAGTAGTTCCAGATTTGTTGAAAAACCTGGGTTTCCAGTAATGATTCCATAACGGGTCTAGATTTGACCAAAAATCTGGAGGTGTCTTAGAAAATGTTCAACTTATCCCAGATTTCATCAAACTGTGTTAAAAATTGGAGCAATTATGTTGTTAAAATCTTGAACCATATAGGTGACACAGCTATGTTACATATTCTTTTTAAAGTTCTGGTCAAAATCTTTTTTGCATTTTTGAAGGCATTTCGCACGTTTATATTATTACCCGTGTTGAAATGTGTTAATTTTGCACTAAGCATCTGTGCTCTTTCCAGCTAAAATATTTTCGTAGTCTTTAGTGCAATATTGTTATTCGACTCGTCATTACATTTTTTATCTCGCTCATTTTGGAATAATTTGAATACTTTTTTGAGCCTTTTTTCATGCCAAGTTTTGTAAAAAACATGGTCATTCGATTTTTTTCGAATTAAAGATGAAACCAAATTGTATGCACCTTAAATTTGACCTCCCCCATCAGAAGATTCCTCATCAGAAGATCCCCCAAAAAGATCATTTTCAAGAAACCTAAGTATGGTTACATTTTGAAATAATTCATTACCCTCACTACAATTCTACTTATTATAGTACTTTTTAAAATTACTATAAGAAGCATATAGAAGTATACTCTACATTTTCAAAGGGACTATTAAGCTTTTTTTTCTACACTTATAAGTTAAGAGATTTATCGTCACCGTTTTTCTTTGTAGTTTGAATACTAGATGTTGATTTCTTATTGTAGAAAAAATTTGATGTAAAATTATAATCATATCATCAACCACTATTTTTCATTTTCCATTTGATAAAACTAAAATAATAAAACTTTTTTGAGGTTCGAAATTCATATCATATGATGATATGATTATAATTTAGATAGGTAAGACGTACATGATCCAATTTACACACAAACGATATGGATGAAGATAAATATTAGAGAGTACATATCATTTATTGAGAAAAACATAAAAGGAAAGACATTCAGATTTGATAGAATGAAGTAAATATGTTTCATTTAAAAATTGTAAAGTTAGCTACATTCAAATGTTGCATTTCTGAAGTTTCCAAATTGTAATTTATGATTTCAACAAATACATGGTCAACCGTTTTTGGATTAAAAAAGAAACAAAGTTTTCAAATTTAATACGAACTACAAATTTTCATGCACAAAAACGGTATGATTCACAAATTTTTGAATTTATTACTATTGATCTTGATGAAGGTCATTAGATTCTACGAAAACTATTTCACAAAATTTTTTTTGTACCAAATAAAAGGATTTGATTGAAGATAACTCTATTGAGTTGTCTTTTAAGAATTACCTCAATTAAAATGTCAAAGTCTGGAGTATGACAAAATATCCATGTTCCACTTTTCTTCAGACAATTAACAAGCAAATGACTAAATAATCCCTTGCAATATCTAAATTCCATAAAAATATATGCTACTAAGATGTATTTGTTAGCTACTTACAACATTTGAAAAAAATTTCCAGAAACAATATGATTTTCGGCAGGGTTTTCGATAATCCTGGTAGTTGACAAAATTTAAAATGAAATCTAAACAATTTTTATTGAATAGGTTTATGCAAATTTGATATAATTTAGTTTTTTTCACATCACTTTGTCTCTAAAAAATTTTTTCAGGACATTGTATTTTTATATCACATTTTTTCCAGGTACCGTTTGGTGAGATGCTCGAAAAAGTTATCGCACACGTCAATTGAATGAATTTTTTTAAATATATTCCTTTCATTACATTGAAACAATGAAACCGTTCATGACACATAGTACTTTCAAATATTCTATTCGTAGAAAATCTTCAAGTAAAGCTACAGATCGCCAGCGTCTTAGGATTAAGGCAGAACTCCGAAGAAATTTCGATAGCCTTCTAGAGTGTCATCCAACTGTGAAGACTAATACTGTTACAGATAATTTAGGGATTCATTGTGAAGCTTCATTATCTCCTGATTCTATCACCCCTTCGCTCGTGATCGAAACTCCAAACGATTTAAATGTGCAATCTGAGAATTTTCCAAATTTAATTCATGACAATGATTTTGCTACGCGTGAGATTGAAAACGAAGAATCCGATGAAGAGGATGATGTTCAAAATGATGATGAAAGTTCTACAGTTTCAAACTTTACGGATAGACTTCGAGCTTGTTTTCTTAGAAGTAAAATCAATCGCGCTCAAGCAACTGACATTCTAAAATGCTTAAGAACTCACCCTTGTTTTTCTAGTCTTCCAGAATATGGTCGAACATTGTACAAAACTCCGCGCAAACCGGCACCTTTGAAAAAACTTAACCCAGGGGAATATTTGCACTTAGGATTCGTGAATGCCTTAACAAACATCATTCGCAAGTATCAGACAGAAAAGATTCCATCTTCCTTAAAAATCGATTTTTATGTAGATGGTGTTAGAGGAGATCGAGGGGGTAGAATTCAATTTTGGCTCATTCAGATAAGGGTCGCCAATTTGCCACGTTGCTCGCCAGAAGTTGTTGGTATATATCGAGGAACCAACAAACCCAATGATTCAGCTGATTTCCTTCAAGATTTCATCTCTGAGTGGGATTCTGTTAAAAAGAAAAAAGGAATTTTTTATGATAACAAAGTTTTTGAAGTTACATTCAGAGCTTTCATCGCAGATGCTCCTGCAAGAGCATTTATATTAAAACATAAAGGTCATTCTGCTACGAGTCCTTGTTCGAAATGTAAAGTAGCAGGTGATCATTGCGCGGGGCATCCCTTAATCTGCATTGCTGTAGACAACGTTTATCGAACGCATGATGAGTATTTGCAGCGTGATCCTGATGACGAACATTTCCACCCTGGTAGAAGCCGCATTGATTCATTATTGTCGAATATTGTTGAAGATACTCCTTTCGAGTACATGCATCTTGTTCTGTTAGGAATCGTTAAGAAATTCTTATCGGCCATTTTGACGAGTAAATTTAAGAAATCCGAGAAACTTCCAAACAAGGCCATACAAGTTCTATTAAGCCGGCTTCAAACGATCCAACCTTTTTACCCAAAAGAATTTTTCAGACCACCAGCTCCAATTTCATTCTACAACATGTACAAAGCAACAGAATTACGGACGTTTCTTCTTTATACAGGTCCTGTTTCAATGTACGGGATCCTAAATTTCAACGGATACGTGCATTTATTGCTCCTCCACGCTGCTATTCGGTGTCTCACAAAGTCTTCACGCTGCCCAGAAGATTTTAAGTTTGCAAAAGTCGCTCTTAAAGAGTATGTCAAAGGGAGCATGGACATTTATGGGCCGTCTTTTGCATCTTACAATCTTCACGGGCTTCTTCACGTTGCAGACGATGCTCAAAAGTTTGGGAACCTTGATTCCTACTCAGCTTTTCCGTATGAAAATAACATGCAATTCATCGCAAAGTACGTCAACAAACCCGATAAGCAATTGACTCAAATTTACAATAAAATGCGTGAAAACGAATTTCTCAGAGTTCCCAAACAGTCATCCTCAAATAAGCCGAAGTTCTTTCACAGACATTTTGATGGGCCTGTTGTTGAATAATCTCATAACTTCCTTCAGTACAGGAAGGTGCAATTGGGCGACCTTTGTGTGTCAACGAGTCAGGCAGATAACTGCTGTATTCTTCGAAATGACAAAATTTGTTTAGTTCGAAATGTTTTGTCGACAACAGACAAAGTTTTTTTCTCTGTTAATTTTTTCGAGCACATGTCAGATTTTTATCATGTTGGCATAGGTTCCATGACGAATGGAATCTTCAAGTGCACTGACCTATCCAACAATGTACATCTTGTTCCCATTGATATGTTCCGGGCAAAATGTTTTCGCATGCCGTTTTGGGAAGCGAATTATGAAGAAGAACAAGTATATTTTGGATTAACCAATAGAGCTGCTGAATCAGAGAGCGATGATGATGACGAAAATTTTATTTTTCGTAACCCTGTTGAAGGTGTTTATATTGTTATCGAGATGTTTTCTCGATAAACTGTCGATGACCTGTAAAGGTCAAAATTATTAGGGAAGTCGTTGAAACTCATATTTTAAACTGGCAGTCTTCCCTCAAGGAAATTGTTGATATTTAGCAAGAACCTGTAACATTCATAATTTATAAATTTCAAAAATTTATATAGTTAGGAATGTCCTTCGATGTTATATAATAGAATACGTTAACATAATTAATTTTTAAATTTTAAAACTTTATAGAGTTAAGAATGTCTGTCGATTAGTTATATAGTAGAAAACGTTTACTTAGTTGTAATATTGAACGTTTTCATTGTCAATTTAAAATGATATAAATATTTGTACGACGTGTACGATTTACGCTGCATTCCGTTTCTTCTCGCCATTAAGAAAAAATCCAGATGTAAGTAGGTACGTCCCAAAAATAATGAGCCTACCTTTTTTGTGTCATTAAGAAAAATATTTTGTTTTTGTGGACTTTTTTTCATTTTAATTAAACCAGCAGTTACGTACTTGCCTGCATATATAGCTCTTTGTTGCGTTTAAGTAAAATGATGAAAAAAATTATTCTATCTGAGGTATAACTTTTCAGCGAAAAAGAATAATACTAGTTGATCGGTAGAGATGAAACTCTTATGTATGGGAACTGTGCGATTGCACTGCTCCTATACAATCTTACGTTACATGCAACTCGCTAGGATTATCATAGGAATGTACAGTTGTAATGTTTAAAGTGCATGAGACGCAGAGAGTCAAATAGTATATTTCAAATCTCGGTAACAAAATCAATAGGCGTACGTTAATAAAAAAATTTTAGAAATAAATAACATCACATTTTTTCTGTATTACGGAAGACTCGGGAATTCCAGACAAAATTTTTTTGTTTGCATTTCGCAATACCTAAAATCCATTTTTTAATTAACATTATTGTTTATATTGGAAGGTACAACCCTTGGCTACATAGTACATATGCATTCGTTTGTCACTGTTAATTATTTTGATATCAATGTGATTTTCATCGAAAAGTTCTACGTTTCGATATCTTGAAAATCCTGGGGCCCATCGGACACCCTCCAAAAATAACAAGCTTTGAGCTTATTGCTCCGAAATCCATTATTTATTGAGCATGTCATTTCTGTATAAAGTTCATTTACAATATGAACAATCACAGAAAAGTGGAAAAAAAAGAATTATACAGGGTGATCGATCACGACTTTTGTATCTGAAAAATTTAGATTCTGTGGACAATTGTAAAAACATTTTTCTTCATATATTTTTGGATAAACTTAAAACTCGCAGTAATATATGAGTTTTGAATCTAAAAAGTCAACACGAATTTCTGACAAGTGGGGATAGAAACCACGCATCAAAATTTACCAAAACTTTCTCCACATTTTTCTGATTCACAAAGTCTTTTGCCACTTTCACAAAACTCAAAATCAGAAAATCAGTAATAAGAATATCAGTTTCTACAATTCAAATAAAAAACAACGAAAACATATAACCGATGAAAAAATATCACAAGATAAAGCTCCCGAATGCTCGATGCAGAAACATTCAAAAAAGTTTGATTTTCTTTTTTTTACTATCACATAATAATATTTAAGAATTGCAAAATTTGTCCGTTTTTTTTTCCGTTCCACATTCCAAGTTTATAACTACCGATAATCAGGAACATTATCATTTTTCGACTATTCCAATGTATGATTCAATAATTTGATGGCTATTGAAGCGTTTGCGAGGGTCACATTTGCTCCTGTATCACAATGTCCGAAATTCCTCGAGTTGTCGTTTGTAATTAATTATTATCAAAAACTTAAACAACAGAATTTTCAAGGATGAAAGCTGATATACTATCGTTCAGCAACCTTTACTCTGTGATAAAAAGTTACCTTGACAACAATGACTGCAACAAAAGTTATCTAAATCACGAAATTTTCCACTGTCAAAAAGTCGAACAGAGCAATTCAAAAATACACTTGTTGCGATAGAACGTAAAGATAGAAAGTAAGAGCCTAAATATAGTATAGGTAAAGTTGTAAAGTACAGTCAGTGTAATTTTTTCAGATTTTTGCGTCAAGCATACTCGATTGTTTCCACGGTTATTGAGATATCCTTCAAGTCAACTTTCTCAACTTAGACGTTATACTGTACTTGATTTTTTTGAACCTGGTAGAAAGTATCTGTATCGAACCATTTTTTTTTTTTTTCGTTTAGAATGCAAAACTTGCCAAGGAGGAGTGCGAGACCGAGGGCTAGAAAACCTCGAAAATATCGAACAACTTCAAGTGACAACGGAGTTCTTCATCGTCCTTCATCAAAAAGCTAGACATCAATGAAGGCTTTTTTAGAGACCATTAGACGCAACATCGCGAGGCCTTCGCACTCCAGCAGCCATACATCCCAAAGTAAGTACTAATCATCACAACCCTGTATATTCTGGGTGTTTGGATGAATTTATGTTCGGGGTACGATTTTAAGAAAAATTTTTTTCAACTTTTTGATATTTTGATGCCTCTGCACGCAAAACATCTCCTCAAAACTTCAAGCCTGCATCCTCTGGTAGTCACTTGAAATCAATAATTGTATTAATTTATTGAACTTTATTAAATGTTGAATGGCCTATGCATTTCTTGCAAAAGTATTCGATCTCATCTAGTAAAAATTCAGGTTTCTATTATTTGTGCCTTGCACCTCCTGACAGTAACCACTTATAACAAAACAAAAACCTTAGCTTGGTTGCATGTTATGGTAATAGTAAAAGAAACAGCGTCTTGATTTTATGTTCTCTAATTATGTTACAATAACTAATTCACAGACGTTGCGATTTGTCCTGTGCATTTCTCTCAATGTTACTGAAAGGGTTGAACATTCAATCAGTGTTCTGAGATCGAGTTACAACCTACCTGTAATAAAATAGGTGCAGGTCTCATATTTCGAAATCTTAAAATGTCAAACATATGTATGAAATAACATTTTACTACTACAATATATAATAGATAATCTATTCATTGAGAAATTTTTTTTCAGAATCGGTTGGTCCTTCTCATGAATCAGAAAGTTCTCTGAGACGCACCTCAAGGACGTCAAGATCAATATCTAGATCCAGATCCGTCTCATCTAGATCAGAATCTCTTTCTGGGTCGGTATCGATGTCTCGATCTAGATCGGTGTCCCGGTCTAGATCGCTGTCTCGACCTAGGTCGGTGTCTCGATGTAGATCGGTGTCTCGATCCGGATGAGCACCCTGCATAAGATCAATTTCACGTTCACCGTCGAGGTCTATTGGACGTCAAAGTTTGTAATTTCGACCGAGAAACAACCTTTCCTTTAATCGTGAAGTAGAGGAAGACTTCCCGCTACCGTCTGGGGAAAACGTTACGATGAAAACATTGTTCGTGGCTTTGTACAAAACACTGGCCAAAAAAATTGACAACGCTCGAAGCGAACTTGCAGGGAACCAGCAAATGATCATAACGTAAAACGTCTTTTTATTCAATTTTACTTTGCTTTCGAATGAACCTTGTCTTTTTTCTATAACTTATGAATAATACATCATAATAAACTCCATAAGGAAATGAAAAATTATGTCATTAGTAAAAAGTTTTGCGTAGAAAGCGATTTTTATCAATAAAATTACATACCATAATTGAAAACTTATTTCAGTCAAATCAACGAGAGGTTTGATCGTTTGGAGGCCACGCTCAGAAACGTCATCCGAGAAGACGAACTGCCAACAAAACCGCGTGGTCTGCCTATTAGAAGTCAGGAAGAGTACGAATTGTACGTAGAAGAACTGTCGACGCCACAACGTTACGATGAGTTGGTAAGAAGTTGAATAAATATTTATTGTGTTAATAACCGTTCAACTACCACGCTGAAAAGTCATTTAGTACAGCATACCAAACATGTAGTAGCTATTTGATTAACCAAAATTTTATTCTACTTAAAAAAAATGTCAATACGCTCTACCACATTTAATTTAAACTAAATTAAAATTTGGTAGAACAAACCAACATTTTGTAAAGTAAAATAAAAATTCGTTTGATCAAATAGCTACCAAATGTTTGGTAGGCTGTACAGAATGATTTCTCAGTGCGGGTACATAATTAAATACACATGTAATAGAAATGACTAAATAAAATATATTTCACTCATATGCATATAAATTTTTTTCCACTGTATTACAAAAATAAACTATAAATTCATCTGCATTCACTAACGGTATCTGGGGCTTCAGCAAAATAGAGAACTCGTGAGACTGCCTGTGAGATTTTAATTTCTTTGTTTGAATGTGCAGGTCAAATATTTGAGGCTCCAAACAGGCTTCTTACTTAAAGAAGGTTTGAGCGATATGGCCAAAAAATTATTTTCCGACGACTTCGCGATGAATGTGACGCTGACGGGGCTGTCGCATAATGGCACAAGGAAAATAAAACTGGCAGACTCTGCGATCATGAAAGCCATCTATGGTATGTCCTTTTTTCACAAACTTCTCGAATTCATACCACCAACTTTCAGAAATAATTATAAAACTTGCAGACTCTGTGATAATGAAAGCCATCTATTTTTTTCTTCTGCTTATCGCGTTTTAAAACATTATAGAATATTTGAATCTACAAAACTCATATTTAAGTCAAGTTTTCCCAAGCGGAGCACAAACAATCTAAAGATTATGGTAGTTGATAATGTGATCGATAATTTTGTTAGTTCCTTTAATGACCTTAAAGTGATTCTAGAAGCGTTTACCGAAATTCTCAATTTTTTAATGGATATTGAACAAACAATTTGGACGTAGACATGTTTTCAAAATTAAATATTTTGGCAACGAATCCATTGATTCTTTTCAAATTTTGTAGAAAAGTTCAAAAACGCTCATAAAGAAGGTGATAAAGAATAGTGTGAAAATTAATTTTTTTATTTAAAAAAAGAAAATTTACAATAAATAATTACTATTTTTTAAACTTCTCATATTGCTAGGTAAAAAATTAAAAAAGCCTTCGACTCGCAATTTCATCTTCTTTTTATTTTAAATGAAAAATGATGAATCGATAACTTAAAAAAGTCATCAACTACATTGAAACTAATCTTTCTATTTTTGATGCCCCGCTGGGGAAAACTTGACTCATTTCACATGATACATATTTCGAAAAAATTTCATACAATTATATTCAATACTTCAATGTATAATGAAATTGAATAATTTGACAATTTATTATTACATATGAATTTAGACTATACTAACACTTGAGTAATCTTTGTTTGTTCAGAGTATTTCAAGCTTTTGTATTTCTTTAATATTTTTTAGTAACTTTGAAATTTCCTGCAATCATAACAAATACCTGCATTATGTTATTCTTCTAATTTTCTAATTGTGCATATACAGAAAGAGTAACACATCCTAGAATTCTTAGTATTTCCTGAAAGTATAATGATTTTATTGAATTCCACAGAATCGAAGATAAAAAAGACTTTCGCGCGACTATGAACATGATGAAGTGACAGTTATACAAATTCATACAAAATCTATATTACCTACTTCTTGCTATTAACATTTCTCATGTGAAAAGAGATTTTATTTTCTGACTTTTCACATTAATATATGTAAAAATGCGGTTTGCAACCACATAATAACGAACGAATAGAAGTTTTTTTTAATTATTTGTCTAATCGAAAACAAGACATTGTAGTGTGACATTTAGAAAAATTTCATAAAAGAACCCAAAGTTTTCAGATCTTATTCGGAAAATGTGGATGTTTTTTGTTAGACTTTATTGGAATTGTTAATTCAAGCTAGTTACACTCAATTGTTTGTTTTGTTTTTTTCAGAGTCCCTTGCAAAAGCGCCCTACGGGAAACCAAACAAGGCCCAATTGGAAAGTCTTGCAAGGAAAGCACTGGAAAATTCAAAAAAAAGATACCGGGAGGCCTAAAAAAAACGCGAGGGTGCTGGAAAATAATTATTAAGCGGCTGTACTGAAAATTAAATAAATAAATACGAATTATTCAAAACATCGTCATCATCAATTTATGATAATAAACAGGAAAAGCTCCCATTTTCATTCCCCATTTTTCTTAATGCAAAAGTGCTATAATTTCTGAAATGTTTTTAACAGTCTTTATTAGAACTATCAGCAAAATGACACTTGAGCAAACAAATGTAAACCTGATCACGTATCCTACCTATCAACTTTAACTTTTGCCATTACTTTTCTAATTAAAATGTACAACTAAGAGTACTACACTAGTAAAAATAAGATTCGTGACGTTAAGTTAACATTATATTTGATAAAAATGTTCTTGAAATCACATAAGCACATTATGTGTATAACGTACTGCAGTACTTGCTATGACATGTCATAGCAAAAAAAAAATACTATTTTTTTTGTGAAAGATTAATTCCTTTTCCGGTCAAGAGTCTATAGAATTTTTGGAAAAAAATGTCGAACTTCCGAAAATCGTTAAAGACTATAAAAAAAGTCAAAATATCTGATGCAAAAAATTTGATCATTATTTGGTGGAATGACGTAAAAATTTTTATTCGAAAATTTTTATGTGAAATTGACCTCATCTGGAACAAAACTTTGGTTTCAAAAACCTGGGTCGAAAACTAAAGCCTTATGCAGACGTAGCTATCATCAAAACTTGATCAATGCATATCAAAATCTTGCATCAAATCTGGGTTGAATCTGGAGGCATTTGGTTTTCCGGGGACTTGTTTCCTTATAAAGTAAATTACAATTTCTTTTATAAGAAAAACGCAATTTCTTATATAAGAAAACTTGAAATCTTGATAAATTAAGGAATCATAGAATCCTTCTAAGAGAATTGAAATCTCATAAAAATTTACTTCTTATACAAGGAATCTATAAGGTCACTTAAGAAGAATTTCACATCCTTAAAAGGTTTCTTTTTTAAGGAATCGAAAATCTTGTAAAAAAACTTATCGTGAGGATTGTATAAGGTTTCTCTAAGATTCGCAATTATATAGATATATATAAAAATATAGCCGTTTTCTAAGAATAGTTTTGAATGAAATAAAAGTTATCCAGAAAGCCAAACGCAGCCATTTTTTGAGTAATATTTGCTGCATGCTCTTTGACATGCATGGCGCAAAGTTGGCAGCATTTGCAGATGAAATAGGTCCGCAGTTTGTCGACAAGTGTTTGTCACAACGAAACAGCTACAAATATGATGCAAGCTAGCTCAATTTCATGCCTTTACTGCCCATGGGCAGAATATTAATTTTAACGTCATATTGTCGCAATTATATGCTCCTGAAGTAAATATAATAATATAATGTATAATAATAATGAGTACATATATAATATACTGTACTAAAAAAATCAAATGGCGCAAATTTATACTCAATTTGTGTATAACATAACGTAGAAGATTAACAATAAGCCCCACCGACAATCATTCCATATTGCATCAGACATGTTCCGAATAGCGTTGCCATGCAGTCAACGCACAAAAATCACAGCTGACTGCAGCTGACTATAGTTGTTACGTAAGGAGGAGGATACCTCCCCCCACATATTTCTAGAAAATTGTTAAAACAATCGTTTGTGAACAATTATCACGAACCAATCCTTCAATTTTTTATTAATTCATTGTTTGTAATTTGTTATACATACCAGGTGTACTCCTAAGTAATTTCCGGTTTTTTCAATGGATGGCGTTCTGTTTTGTACCGCTGTTGGTAACACATACCATATGTCATTTTGTTCAGTCATATCGAGTGCTTGAACTGAGTTGACATTTTCTCGAAAAAATCTTCCAGTAAGTTTTTATTGCGCTTCAAAAATGTCGAATTTTGTACCGAATTTTGAGCATGTGCGCCATGCATTGCTTTTCATGTTCAATCAGGGGAAAAAAGTGTCCGAGAGCCACTGTGCGCTTGTGGAAGTTTATGGTGATCGTGCATTAACACTTCGAACATGTGAAACGTGGTTTCGACAGTTCAAAAATGGAGATTTCGACCTGAACGACGCCGCACGCTCCGGCAAGCGAAAATCGTTCGATGACGCCGAATTGCAAGCATTATTAGATGAAGACAACACGCAAACGCAACGGCAGCTTGCAGATGCGTTGGGAGTTCAACAGCAAGCAATTTCCAAACGTCTGCGAGCCATGGGAAAAATTCAGAAGTGTGGAAAGTGGGTGCCCCATGAACTGACCGAGAGACAAATGGAGAATCGAAAAGTGACCTGTGAAATGCTGCTTCAACGATACAAAAGAAAGTCTTTCCTGCATCGTATTGTTACTGGTGATGAAAAGTGGATTTTCCTGGAGAACCCTAAGCGCAACAAATCGTGGGTGAGTCCAGGTGAAGCATCGACATCGACGGCACGGCCAAATCGTTACGGTCGGAAGGTCATGCTGTGTGTGTGGTGGGACCAGTCCGGTGTTATATACTTTGAACTGCTGAAACCTGGTGAAACTGTGAATGCCGTTCGCTACAAACAGCAAATGAAAGATTTGAGCCGAGCCATTGTGGAAAACCGACCAGAATATCAACAACGACAGAAGAAGGTGATTTTGCTCCACGACAATGCGCCGTCGCATAAGTCGAAAGTCGTTCGTGACACGCTGGAAAGGCTCAAGTGGGAAGTGCTTGATCATGCGGCCTACTCACCAGACCTGGCGCCATCCGACTACCACCTCTTTGCCTCGTTGGGCCATGCCCTTTCTGAGCAGCGCTTCGACTCGTACGAAAATGTACGAAAATGGCTCACCGAGTGGTTTACCTCCAAAGGCAATGATTTTTACTGGCGTGGTATCCACAATTTACCAGAAAGGTGGGAAAAATGTGTAGAAAGCGATGGAAAATACTTTGAATAAAATAAAGGTTACGGTTTTTTTGGAATTATGTGTTTTATTTGCAAAAAAACCGGAAATTAATTAGGATTACACCTGGTAATTCGTTATGGATAAATAATAATTTGATTAAATTATTCAACACATTTTGCAAAACGATCACATTTATTTATCCATATAAGCACTATTAATAATTTTTCTATTGTAAAAAAATTTATGAATAAAAAAAACTTTTGTCGACAAATTTCTGTTAGTTTATCAGTTAGTTTATGACCAAATGTTTATCACTAACAGTTTGCCCTTAAATTGGCAGCAAATAAACAAAAATATTAATACGAAAAACATTTCCGAAAAACTTTAGTCATTTTGAAGTTACCCAGTAAACATTCGTGATCGTGATGTCATGTACGCAGACACATGCTTCCGCATATGTCTGTCATCATGATGTCACGGCATGACATGACATCATATGACAGCATTATGATGTCATGGCATGACCTGATATCATTATACCGTCATCATGATGTCATGTCATGCCGTGGCATCATGATGACAGACATATGCGGAAGTATGTGTCTGCGTATATACATGACATCACGATCACGAATGATCACGAATGTATACTGGGTACGCATTTGCTATAACAGTTTGTACCCAAATTTGCAGCAGTTGCATTACAATTATTGCTCGTAAACAACGGCAAGACATTGGCCATTTTTGTTGCAAACATATCACAAATATTGAGGAATGAAAATGGATATGAATATTTTTAGCTGCATAATAGGGGCAAACTAGCTGCATGATATTGACGCCGTGACATTGTGCTGCTTTGGATGTGCACGCTCGGCTTACTGGGTTTATTGCAAGTTCTTCATTGTATATATTTCACAGTCACTTTAAAAAACAGTGAAAATTTATGAAAATTTAGATATTTTCATGGATTCTTAATTACTGGGTCTTCTAAGGAAATCTTAATTTCTTATAAGGAAATTGCACGTATGTATTTTTATAAAGAAACGTAAAATTGAGAAACCTATTATAAGGAAATTTCGATTCCTTTTTAGGAACTATAAAAACTATATATATATATACAGAAATGAGAGAACTTATCATGATTTTATTTCTTTCAAAGTTTTTATAATGTCACCTTAAAAGGAATCTCAATTCTTATAAACGAAATTCGAATCCTTCTAAGGTTTATATAAGGTTTTTTATAAGGTTCAGGGTTTTCATTAGTAACATTTTTATGAAATCACCCTATATAATCTTTACCAATCATTCATCAAGTCCAGCAAAATTTTAGAAGTATCCTTGAAAAACCTTCTTCATAAGAACATCAATAAAACTTTTCTAGATTTCACAAACATTTTGTGAAGAAATTTTTCAAACAAACTTTTTTGTAAGAAAATACATGATTTTTTTATGATAAATTTTTGAAATATTTTACGAAAATCGCATGAAATACAGAATTCCAAGAGAAACTTCAGATACCAAATCTTACTTTTATTTATTAATTATTACATTTCTGTGGCTTCCCGCCATAATCGAGAAAGTCACTTGTGCCATAAGGATCAGTTAACATGATATTCTGATAAAATTTTGAACGTTATGGCATGTATGACTTTCTCGGTTATGGCTGGAAGCCACAGATTTATTTCGAGTTTCTAAAATTGAAGTTTTACAATCCTGATTTCGAAACTTGCGATCATTTCAACTTTTGAAATTGTAGATTTTCGAAGTCATTTAATTTGTAATTAAGTTCCAAAAAATCTGCGAGTTTTAATTAATCCCGATCAAGGTGAAGTTTTTATATTTAAAAATGTATAATCTCGAAATTATCAGTTTTCAAAATGGCAGTATCGTCGTGGTTACTTAATAAACGATCGGATTAAATTTAAGTTTAGTTTATTGATTTTGAATCAAAATCAAATTGAATGCGTTTCTGTGATAAGCCGAACAATGCCGACAACCTCCGAAACTGTCCGAAGTTTCCCGAACTTACCCGAGACCATTTTAATGAATATCAACATAACCTCCAATTAAAACACGAAAAATTTGATTCAACTGGTCTTTTTCTCTTATAAGTGCATATCAGTGTGGAAAATGAAAATCAGCAAATTGAAACGAAACAATAAAAAAAAAGGGCTCAACAAAAATGTAAAATCTATAAATAAAACAAAAAGTGTGGTGAAAACGTGCAAAAATGAAAAATCCAAAAATAAGAAAACAAACAGTGGGCCTCCATTGCCACCACCAGCAGTTGAGGATGAAGACGACGATTTTTTGGATATGTTCGATGAAGAAGGTCTGGAAGACCTTCAAAATTTAGCATATACAAAATCAAAATTTTTGAAGACAAGGTAACAATAAGCAAAAAATTTTTTCTCGCCTTATATAACAAAACTAACCTTTTTATTAAACTATAGTATTTCAAAATAATTAATTCAAATTATAACCCTTAAAAAAAGTAATCTTATAAATAATATAATCAGCAATATTATTAATATTTAAAAAGTAATATTATATTATTTACAATATTCATTGATAAATGAAAACAAATTGAATTCATAATTTAATTTATTCAAACACATGCGAAAATGATACAGATTTTATATATTGCTCTATTATTTGTTACTATGCTCAGAAATTGAAGTTCCCAGAATCAGAATAAAACAATTTTGTTTTGCAATTCATGTGTTCATTCAATTGTGCAAAATTCATGAAATATTAATAAAAGAAGTCTTTAATTATTGATAAAAGTTCAAATATTTGAAAAATTTTAAAAACAATTCTAAAATACTGGGAAACGAAATTTGCAAAATTTTTTATTTTAGTTTTTATTAAAAATTTAAAATCTTAGAAAATTGTAAAAATTCAATATTCTTGAAAAATCTGTGAAAATAGTATTCCTGAAGTGTTTTAAAAAAATGAATGATGAAACTTCATTTTTCTTTGGATAAAATCGTTTGCATTTTTTTATACTAAAATTTTTCTACATTATTAATAGCAATTATTTAGCGAGTATTTAATAATTGATTTATCGAATTCAGACGAGAGGGTTCAATTTTGAAAAATTTATTAACCTAAAGTCTAGTTTCAAAAATGTGATATTCAACAAACTTGAAGATTAAAAAAAAAAGAATTTCAGCCTCCAAAATCTGGGTTTTATTTGTATAATTCTTATATTTTTTCATGTTTCTGTCATATTTTCTACATATTTGCATTTTCTTCACTCAATTATATACAAAATATACTATTTTAGAATCATAAACTCTATTAAAATATTTATTGAAACATTAATATTTACATTCCTCAGAATTTTAAAAACTTCATGTATACCTGACTTTTTTTTTTTTAGATGTTCAAAAATAAAAATCGTAGATATTGTTTGCTGAAAAATCCTCTCAAATACAAATAATTTAATGAACTTTGAATTCTAAAGCATGAAATTCTTGAAATCTATGTATCACTATACAAAAAAATACATAAAAATTAAAACATTTTCTAAATCTGGGTAGATTAAATTCTGTCAAAAATCTATTCAATTTTCAAATTTTTCCTTGCGGCTAACATTGAATCTAATGTCTTATTCAGAAATTTTTTGAAGCTGAAAAAAAATAAAAGTTTAAACAAGCTGATTAATTTTTTTTTTAAGGTTGAAAAAGTATAAATTAACAAATGCTTAAAAAATTTCTTCACATAAAAAAATTGTTCCTGGAGGGCTCGTCCTAACAAACAGATCTCAAAAATATGATTTTTTGTTCGAGCGAAACGTTTTGTTGAAACTAAAAATAAAAATGAAAAACACAATCTTTTTTGTCTGAAACCATTTTACTATATCTGAAATGAACAATTTCTACAGAACAAAACCACGAATACGTTGATACTGTTTTTTTCATCTTTAGTTTTTAATGTCTTGTTATTTACACCCAATCTATTCCAAAAATTAGCGTGACGAGTAACTTTCCAAACCCTGTTTATTTGTATATTCTTACTTTTATTATATTTCTGTGACATTCTCTATTTAAATTCATTTGTAACTTTCTTAGCTTATTATCCATGTATTTTACTATTTCAGTGGAATTCAAAAACAAAAAAATGATTTGGAAGAACAATACGAAAGGAACGTTTTACAAAATCATGATGATAAAAAAGCACGAAAAATCCGACACCTATTACCAGTAAAAAATGCTGATGGTAAAGTGGAAAAAAGAGTATTAGAAGAAGAAGAAGAAGAAGAAGATAGCGAAAATGATGTCGAAGGAAAGGAAGAAAGAAAAAAAAGAAAAAAAGAATCTGATGGTGAAGATTCTGAAGAAGAGTCTGAAGAAGAGGAAGAAGAAGTTAAAACAAAAGATGTAAGAAAATGTCACAATCCTAAGTCTTCTGGTGAAGCATGAATTAAAATGTCGAATTATGTGAAGTGTAATTGTATTTAATCTTTCGAGCATTTGAGTGGAACAAAAATTTGAGAGTTAATTTTTGAGAAGCTAAACATTCCAATTGTGGACCACAAAAATTTCAAAATTATAGGTTCATACAATTTATTAATTGAAGAAATTTTACTTTACTAAAATCAAACTCTAGGAATTTTTCAATTTTTGTATCAGTTTTCCATTTCTAGATGTTGCATAACTATACTTTTACTTTCTTTTACCATACTTGTCGACTAAATTTTATATTATCTTCGTCAGTCTTTGGTAGGAGAAGAAAACGAACCTGTCTCAGTGGCCGAGTTATTTGCTTCGCGGGAGGAGCTTTTACAGTCGAAAAAATTCTCAATAGGCATACTTTGCAGAGGTTTGCTTGAAAATCCTGAACAAAACAAACAAAATTTTGTTCCACTGCTGGAATTCATGACTGATAAAACTCCGGCTACTTTTCTCACTATCAGACGATTGGCAACAGCGTCACTTATGGAAGTTTTCAAGGATCTTTTGCCAAGTTATCACATCAACAATCCGCAGCAAGATGATGTCAAATGTAATTATTCAAATTTTCAAAATTTCTCTAGAAAATTCTTCTTACTTCATAAAACGGAGTTTTTCAAATCTCAAATGAGTATACCTGAAATTGCTAATTGGCCAACAAGTTTTTTTCAATTTCTTTATAACATTACTTTTATTTACTCTCTTTGTGGGATATCTTTTTATTTTTTTCTTAATTGTAAATTGCAGTCAAAAAAGAAACCTTGGAGTTGCAAAACTTCGAGTCAACTTTATTGAGGAATTACCGAAAGTACTTGCAAATCCTGGAAAAAATGGCGAATGGCTTGCGAAAAAAAATTTTCCCAGTCCAGGAAAAAAACAAACGAGAGTACGAAATTCAACTGGGATCATTGGCTGTTGAATGCATGTGCAATTTACTCGTTGCCCATCCATATTTCAATTTCTCGACAAACATTGCGAATTTTTTGGTTCCTTTGTTGGACATAAAACATGAAAAAGTCCGAAAAACTGTGGCCTCGAATATCGCCACTATTTTCAAAGAAGACAAACGACACGAATTGACTTTGATGGTAAATTTAAAATAGTTCAGATAATTTTTTTGTAATCTTTCAGTACCAAGGGTTATAATATGAGTTAATTTCCAGATCACCAGAAAAATTAACCAGCATGTCAAGAAATGTAAACATAATGTGCATACTGAAGTTTTGGAAGTCCTGTTGTCGCTGAGGATAAAAGAAGTAAATTTGGAGAAGGAACAAGAAGAGGAAATAAAAGAGAAGAAACTGGAATCGCACAAAAAGCGGATTATTGCCATGAGCAAAAAAGAAAGAAAACGAGAAAAAAGATTGAAAGAGATTGAGAATGAATTATTAGAAACGAAAGCAGAAGAGAACAAAAAAAATCGGCACAAGGTTCTTGCCGAAATCACGAGCATCGTTTTTACCATTTACTTCAGGATCTTAAAACAGGAGCCAACTTGCAAAGTTCTTTCGATTTGTTTGGAAGGTCTTGCAAAGTGAGTTGTTGATCATAATGGTTTTGTATTAATTTTTTTTACGGTATTTAGTAACGAACTTTTTTTACAGATTCGCCCATTGTATCAATCTGGAATTTTACCAAGATTTGGTCAATGTTTTGAATTCATTGATGGATGAAGAAAGTTTGCCCTTAAAAGAAAAACTCAACAGTATTTCTACTGTTTTTACCATTCTTTCGGGGCACGGTTCCGCTCTGAATATCGATCCTCGCAGGTATACAATCTATGGTCCTAAACACATTTTTTTTTATGAAAAACCTATATTTCAACTTTGAAGTATAATGTAATAATATCATTCATATGTTTTGTTTTTAAGATTAAATTAATGGCTTTTTGCAGATTTTACGGTCATTTGTACAAAAATTTGCTCAACGTCAATGCATGGAAAACTGGCGGTGAAACTTTGGTGGTTTTGAAAATTTTGGAGCTCGCTTTGATTGGAAGACTGAAAAGTCTCCCACAGCCAACTTTGGTTGCTTTTGTCAAAAGAGTTGCCAATATGTCATTATTTGTGGAACATCATGCAACTTTGGGGTTGCTTGCGGTTGTGAGAAGCATTTTGCAACTTGGTATGAACAGTTATTTTGAATCAATTAATTTTATCTGAATTTATAAGGAATTTCATGTTGGCAACTAAGCAATAATAATATTATTTATTGCCTTGTCATTGCAATCCTAAGAAACATTTATTCTGTAAAATCTTTCAAACTTGTCACTTTGCAATCGAAATTACTTCGAATATTTTTCTGTGAGGATACATTTTTCTGAATTCAAGTGTTTCAATATACGTATTTTGTATTGTTAAATTTACTGTTTTTAATTACCGTCATTCATTAATTTTAATTGACAGTAAAATTTTTTAGATTCTATTTTGAGTGTGGTGCTTTTTTTAAAGTTTGGCATGAAAAGAAATACTATATAAAAAATTGATAATGCTTGAATTATTCTTAATAATCAATAATTGTTCACTATTATAACTTTTTATTAAATAACGTATTTATTCTTATTTATTACATTTATTCAATACATGATATTCAATAATCTAAGCATACATATTTTGCTCAAAAATCACATCATGATACAAAAATATTTTTTAATGCTATAATTACTGTCATAAATAATATATAATACTATATCAATGTACTTACTATTTAACTTATTATATCATCTATATTTTTAGTGTAAATGGTTTCTACTATTTTGTAATGATAAAGATAATTATTTTTATTACTCAAACCAAATTTAGGCAAAGGAGCTCGAGTTTTGCTCGATACAGACGATGAAGGTTCCAACGGGATTTACATGCCTGATTTAGAAGAGCCCGAGTACAGCAACGCAAATTCTACTGCACTTTGGGAACTTGTTGCTTTACAGGTATTTTTAAAACAAAAATCCAATGTATCTAGATTTTAATATTTCTCAATGTTTATTGGAAAAATTTTTTTATCTCAAAATACTACAAACGAAAATTGAAATTCGTTAAATTAAGTGAAGAAATTCATTGAATGTTTTCTTTTTTTTTTTTTTTTTTTTTTTTTTTTTTGGAAAAAATGAAAGCGTGGAACGAAAATTCTTTTCAAATGATAAATTAATAATGAAAACTTTTTAAGTTACTTCTAACGTTTCAGAAATTTTCGATTTTGTTAATAAAAAAAAAAGAGATGATTATTACGTTTTACGTTTTATTAGAGGTATTGAGAAAGATATTATATTTATGAAATTTGGTTTTCTTTTTATTTTTGGAACTTGATTTATCAACTTTGTTATGCATTTTGTCAGCGACATTATCACAGCACAGCCCGAAACTTCGCCAGGAACATTGCTTTGGATGTACCAACCACTGGAAATGGATCTGTTCCTCTTGAGATTTCGAAATTGTAAGTTCTTTTACGTCTTTGAATTGCATTTGGTTTTAAATTTTTTTTACAGCAAAAAAATTTTTTTATCGTTTTTTCAGACGTCCAACGGAAGTATTTGAGTATTTTGACCCATCGAATGTCACGTTCAAACCTGCTATTCCTGCACCAAAAATAAAGATTCCAGAAATGAAATTATGATTTCATTTCTGGAATCGATAAATAATCGTACGATAATTTTACGTGAAATATTGTTACGAAACTTGAATTGGCAAAATGATCTGCCAATTTTTTTCAAAACTTCAGAGAAAAACGAAAAATAAAAAATATTGTGGATCTACTTCCAAATACATCTGAGTTTTCAATTCGATTATCCCAAAATAGATTTGATAGAACATTTTCTAATTTGAAGGAACTTGCTTCTTTTTTATTTCAGGATTTAAAAAAAACTTTGACTGCTAAAGTTTGATAATATGAAATTTTCCAAAGTTCTTATACTTGAGATTTTTTGTTTGAGGCATGAGAATGATTGAAAATAAGAAATAATAGAAAACCTGAAGACGATTGACAATTATAAAATGTGTAAAAATTTTGTCATTTTAAAATTTATTTATACAAATTCATTCACGAACTAGGAAATCCTATTTCAAACATATGTTAAAAACTTTTACTGTGCCTTTTTTCTCTACTTTTCCTCAAAAATGCATAAGTTCCAAAAACTACAGAAAATTAGAACTTTTTCTCCCAAAAAACCAATGATTCTGAAATGATTTCTCTTGGTGTTATACAATTTTGTATTTTTTATGAAACACTGTTTTAACAAAAAATACTAATCGATTTTTTGGGTATGCGGTTTTAGTTTTATATTCAAATTTTTGTAATTTCATATTCACTACTGCTTAAGCAACAGTTACCTCGCGCTTTTTCCTTAGTCAGCCTCTCGCTGAGAGACCTTTCACTGGACCCAATTCTGGAGATCAGTTGCGCACTTTACCATATTTGTAAAGTACGGTATTATGGCACGCAAAAAGTTCGTGTCAAGAAAAAATCCGGAAAGTAAGCAAATCGATCAAATATTATACAAATTTTGAACTCAGTTTCAAAAGTGCTAAAAAATTGTATCAAAAATGAACCTCGACCATGAATAGAAAAGCAGTTTTTTTGGTTTTGTTATTTTTCGTTGTTTTTACTATTGTGTTTCTCAATAACGAAGATGAAGTAGAAGATGAGAAAAAAATTATCAACAAAAGCTACGAAAATTTGACATACAATGGAAAAATTAATCTTATTGCAACAACAAATTGCTCAGCAAATTTCACAATTTGGATTGTAACTTCGTACGCCGGAAATGGAGAAAAACGAAACCAAATACGAGAAAGTTACCGGAAAACAGATCTTGAAATGTTGGGAATTCAACGAGTTTTTCTCTTGGGGAAAAGAGAAGATAAAAATTCTACAGTTGAAGAATCCAATGTTCACCAGGTAAAGAAATTTTTTTCTCCATTTATTTGATTTACTATGGTCGTCAGAAAATCTGGAAATAACAATTTTATGTAAAAATGTTGAAAGAAATATTCTTGGACCTTCAAAATTGAATAAAATTCAATTGATTCAAAAATGCGCTTATTTCAAATATAATGAATTGAAAAATGTCAAAAAATATTTCATCTGAATTCTAGGACATAATTCAAGGAGACTTCATAGAGGCCTACAAAAACTTGACTTACAAACATTTAATGGGCTTAGACTGGGTCTCAGAAAATTGCCCCGAAAAAATTTTTGTCTTAAAAATGGATGACGATATCATAATCAACATCTTCGAAGTTGCAAAATTACTCAACAAACAACGATCACACGATTCATTCATCATGGGACACATTTTGAAAAAAATGGTTCCCATCAGAGACCCAGAAAATAAATGGTTCGTCACAAAGTCCGAATTCGATCAAGAATTTTTCCCAGATTTTGTTTCTGGTTGGTTTTACATGACGAATGGAAAAACTGTAAAAGAATTGATGGAACAAAGCCGAAACCATTCTTCGTTATTTTGGATCGACGACGTTTTTATAACAGGAATTTTGAGAGAAGAATCAGAAACCAAAATAATTGACATTCACGAAAAATTCGCAACCGATTACCGGTTCCTCGAATGTTGCATCGAAGACGGATTCAAAAAACACAAAAACTGCGAATTCCTGGCTGGTCCTGACGGAGCCCAAAAAGACCTTCTCCAAAATTTCACCCAATTCTCTAAATTCTGCCTTGAAAACAAATGTTCTCCAAGAAATCCAAAAAACTACGTAGCAAAAAAATGCGTTTGGACGTTCAAAGAACGATACAAATTTTCAAAGTCAGGAAACGCGATTGTAAAAGAAATTAACATTCAGAAATAAATATTCTTGTGTTCAAAAATATTTTATTTTTCCAAAATAACCTCTCTTGAAAAAACAAATTTTTACACAACAGGCCACCGAAGATATCAGTTGTCCTTATCTGTATACGTTCTTTTTTAAACAGTTTTTATTCACACTTTTTATGTACTTTTTCTTGTCTTTATGACAAAAGTAGCCCCTAAGGGAAGGTGGTCGCTGCCAACTGCGAAATTTGGAACACAGGGCAAAATTTCACATTGCAATACAGATGGTAGTTGGTATTTTTCCACTAATTGAAAGCCATTGAAAAATATGTAATCTACGGTGATCCAGGCTTCTTGATGTGTCGTCGCTTCCCAATGTTTACTATCGGTTGTATGCGTGTAAACGCTGCGAAGTTGAAAAGGATGACTCAGGGAACCACTGGAAAATTTCGCAAGACGACCATCGCCCATTTCGATAATCTTGGGTTTTCCAGAATATTGGGAGTTTTTATTTTTGTTGTTTAATTCGCTAGCCTCCTGAAAATAATTTTGTTCAATGATTTCTCCTTTTTAAAAAAAAAAAAAAAACATTCTTTCCAAGTAATTTTGATGGTTCCTTACAATATGAATAACAACTTTTATAATGTTGATTCCATTTTGCAATAATTCTTTTTTTAAAAATGCATTCCTGAGCTTGTTTATAAATTTTTCTTCAATCATAAAATTTTTCAAACCATACCTTTTTCTCATCAGTCTTGAAACCCAATCGACCAACGAGGGCATCGTACCGTTGACAGTCGTCAGTTACATTCAAATATGACGGTATCAAAGAATTGTCCAAGGGCATACTCGAATCAAGTCGAGGGTCACTCAGTGTTTTCCCTTTTCCTTCGTATTTGAAAAAGCCGTTTGTGACGAATTTGTACACTCCTGAGTACGGCTTCAAATTAAAATCGCCGCACAAAATTATAGGCAAGTACTGCGGTTCCGATCTACAAAACAGACATTTATATTATTGAAGAACTCGAAATTCTGGGTAAGAATTCCACAATTCCAAGAAAATTATTCATTTAAAAATATTATCATTATTTCCATTCCACAATGTTCTTTTATATTTCCTGTCATACCTTCGATATTCAATGAAAGCAATTTTTTCCAACTCTGAGAACAAAAGTTGCGTTTGCCCAAGTCGAACATCATTTCTTCGAGGATTGTACAATAGGTGAGTGGTGGCAACGACGAATTCGGTCTCGGGGTGTTCCTTGATCTTGAATTTCGCAACCATGCCGACATTATCCCTGTTAAGCAACTCGATGTTTGGCTTGTAATATTCTACATTCACGTGTTCTACGAGCTCAAACAACTCGCTGTCGTAAAGGAGCAGAAGCCCGTCGAATTTATCGTTCGTTCGCTTCTTGTACAAGTACGAATACCCTTTCTTCAAGAAAGGTTCGATGAATTCGTTGAGATGCTCTTCTTGCATTTCTTGCAGGCAAACAATCTGAAATTCGATATTTTTATCAGTTTTTACAAGGCTCTGTTACTGTTATCCATAATATTTATCAACAACTAAATAATAAGAATATAAAAAACAATTTGTAATTTCCATTATGTTGAAGAGCATTAAAAACTATACAATCAAAATTAATTAACAATAATAGGCGACAATTCGAGTCAGCAAATTAATTGATCGATTAAATAAATAATTTTTGACTGGAATTGTCCTAACCTAACAAAATCAATTTAGAATTTCATCATTCACATTTATGTAGATGTATTTCTTTTTACATTTTTTATATAAATGAGGTCCTTTTCTTAATTTAAACATCCATATTAAAAATATATTTTCATCAGAAATCAACCTCACTAACAGACGTAAAATCGAGTTAAGGACGCATTTTTGGAATAAATGGTTTAAATTTTACTGCCATTCAAAAAAAGCAAATCTTTGCGAAAATTATTTAAAAATCTAACAAAAAATATTCTTTGACAAAGAATGTGTGATTTTGATATCTGCTTACCAAAAACTCATTCATTCAAATAAAATCATTAGAAAAAATGAATAATAAAGAAGATAAATTTGTGTTGACATTTTCATTATAAACTGTCATTATATTAATTTTAACGAAATTTACTTATGATATCAAAACCACAAATTTTCCAGATTTGAAAATTGATAATTTGCATTATTGGAGTCCCTGAATGAGATTATTTATATTTCTTTATTTTTGTGACTCTCTTTTTTAGTTTTTATGTTCTCATACGTTCGATGAAAAAAATCAAAAGTTGGAAATTGATTTAAATATTATAGCATTAATAAAAAAAATTTTAATTGACTAAAAGTTAGAATTTAAAAATGGTGGAATCTGTTATTCTCTTTCGTGGAATTATTGTTGCTTTAAGTGATTGTGTAAGATACTCAAATTATAAATTATGTAATACTATTTTTTAATCACACTCTCAAAAACTATTAGATTATTTAATTACAAGTCCTTATACTTTTCAACTTAATCAAGATTTTGAAACGTGTTTTCAAAAATACCAGTAAAAAATTAGAAACCCCGGTCATAAATATCAATATTATACAAATAAATTTATCCATAAATACAAAATAATTTTAATCTGTTTTTCTTACATTTGGCTTAGCTTCAAAAATTTCCTCCCATAACAGTGGCTTCCTGACCTCCCATGGCAGCGCCTCCTGGTCATGATACTTGTACAAATATGGGTGCGTCTCTAGTAAATACTGCGCCAAAATGTTGAACGACAAAATCCTAATTTTAAAACCATCGCTCTTATCTACGAAACGAATAAAAATCCACCCCAATTACGAATTCATGCACAATCCTCATGGAATCCAAAAAAAACCACCTTTTGCCAATGCTTGCCATTTTCGCATCCTTTTGTAATTATGTTTGTCCCTCGCGTATTTTCCTTCCATACTGACGTCACTTGTAAAATCCATGTCCAATGTCCCAATCACGAATGAAGCTGCATTTTGATGCCCGAATTCCGCCTGGCCGTAACTACTGTTGCAAGCATCGCAAAACGTGTTATGCCTCACACACATGGGATACGTCAAATTTGAGTTGCAGTGGAATGGTTCCATGTTTTGCAAAACTTTATTGCAGTTATGAATTTGAGGAAGTTCTGTATGAGTAGAGAATAAAGATTCCGGGATCAAATTGGTTTTCGGCACTTTTCGTAATAGAAGATACTGTAGAAATTGATGACCTCTTGCCATATGAGTCACCTTAAAAGAAATAGAGTCATCAAGGAAGTCATTTAATTAGTCATAGGCGGTTTTTGGTGCCAGGGATTAAAGAGCAATTTGCTACACTTTTTGGAAAAATAAGTTTTTGCAAACAATGTGGCGTTTTGAATTCTAGAATATAATTTAGGGACTGAAACAATTTTTTGATCAATTATTAAAGTAGCTTATAAGTATAGTGAATTTTTTTTTTTACATTCGATTGAAAATTTGAATGACACGTTTGTCATTCTAGATATTTTCTTTAAAAAAACAATTTTGAAAATGGTTATTAATGTAGGGAATTCTTGAGTTATTGGAAATGCTCTTAAATTTTATCAAATTTGAAAAATATCTCTGAAGAATCAATGATTAAAATTTTTAGCAGAAATTGTGAAACTAATGGACAACATTCAAAACATTTTCAACAACTTTTAGGAATTGAGGAATAATTTGTTAGAAATTTTTAAAATATTTGGGGAATTGGCAAAAAATATTTAATTTATCAGGTTTTCAAACAAAATAAACCAATTTCTTAAAGAACATTCATAAAGTTTTATATTTTCCAGAAAGTTTGTAGAAAAATGAAAAATTTATTAGAATATAATGACAATGTCAAAATAAATTTTTAATACTGGTTCATTTTTCTACAGCTTTTTTAAAATTCAAGTTACTTCAAAATTCCAACAAAAATTGAAGTCAACAAATAGTATCATGAGAACCTCTGTAATTTTTACACATTTTTAAAATTCTAATGAAAATCAATAAAATTTACTTGGAAGTAGGAAACATTTTCATTCGTGGTTTTTATTGAAATTCCTAACAATTTTGGCAAATGTTTAAAAACAGCTAACTGCTATTAAAAACATTTTAAATTACTATACAGTCAACGCTTGTAATACTTGCTAAATAATAAAAATTAGTAGGTATGAATTTTGAGAATTCATCTGTTCCGAAATTTTACAATAATTTCAATGAGTATGAACTCATTTATCAAAGTTAACATTGTTTCGGAAAATTACTAAGCAAATATATATCCTAGAAAATCTATAAAAATGTATGATCATTCTCAAAAATCCTTCAAAACACTGTAAAAAGATTGTTGAAAATAACTATTCTAAATTAGAGTAAAAAATCAGTTTAAAATATTTTTGTCAATGTCTCCACCCTAAGTCAAAATACAAATCGCACAATTTAATAAAACTAGTTAATATAAATTACATAACTAGAGATATGGTTAATATTTTACA
The DNA here is from genome assembly GCA_028476575.1 of Platygaster robiniae. Taxonomy (NCBI): domain Eukaryota; kingdom Metazoa; phylum Arthropoda; class Insecta; order Hymenoptera; family Platygastridae; genus Platygaster; species Platygaster robiniae. The sequence goes on from CM052022.1 coordinate 5,117,719, forward strand.
GCGATTAGTTTTTTCAACAAGTTTCATAGATACATTCAAAATAATTATTGTCAGAATATAGTGAATACATAATAATAAATAATTGATACTGATAGATTTTTCAATAGATTAAAAAAAATTCAAGGAAATTGTTGAATTATGAAATTCTTTCAAAAATATTTGGAAGTTGGAGAAAAATGTGACCAGAATTCTACTTTGAAGATAATATAATGAAAGTCTTTGCAATTTTTACAAATTATTGAATTTTTTGAAAATTCCAGAAAATTTTTTAAAAGTTACAAGTGATTAAAATGATGAGGTTTTAAAATTAATATAATTCTAGGAAATACTTGTAAAGTAAGGAAAATTGATAGAAAAAAAACAACCTGTCATTTAAATTTTTTATAATCGAAATGAAAATTGTATTTTCCCCAAAATTACATAATTTTCAGAAAATCATCTACAAATTTTAAAAATATCTCAGAAAATGTCTATAAATTAAAAATGATTTAAAGGAATTGTTTAAAAATTACTATATCTAATTTCCCAGTAGAGTAATTTATTTAATGAAAAATAGTCAATGTTTGAACTCAACATATTGAAGCCATGATGAAGGAATTAAAATTTACTAAAATGAGTTACAATAAATTGTATTATCGAACATTTTTCTATAAATTATCAAAATAATTTGATTCAAAAAGTTTTAGTGTTAAAATATGTATTCAATGCTTAAAAAAAATCGAAACATTATTGATTTTGTTAGTAAATTTAATTTACGATAATTTAATTAAGGTCAAAACGATTATTAAACTTTAAATGACTTGCAAAAATTTTTTGCATTTGTTAAGCTTATCTAAAGTATATGCGAGAATATATGAATAACATATAATACAATATAATAAATAGTATATTATTGGTAAAATATTTAACAATCATTTTACTTATTTTTAAAAATATCAATTTCTAAATAGATTATCCACTATGTTTGAAAAACTGTTTATCATTCTTATTATAAATGATCTATAATCAAAACGCTCAAACGAATTGAAAAAGATTTCCCGAACAACATCCAATATTCAAAAACCTTTAGAATTTTTGATATTCTTGAAAATTTTGCAAAAATCGATTTAAAATAATTCAAAAATCATCAAGAAATTTTGAAATTTCTAAAAAAAATTTAAGAAAGAAAGAAAAAATCCATTACAAAACTTCGCAAAAAATACGCAATTCCGTAAGTCCGAAAAATCATGAAATTATAATTTTTGCATACTGTATTAAATCATCGTGCGTCATTGATATTCGATGACATTGGAACACGAACAATTGAATAACGTCGAAAACAGAAATTAACTATTTTCACAATTAAATTTGTTTTTAACAGTTTGCAAAAGTTGTAATAAGAAGATAAGAAATTATGCAATTGAGTTTTTAAATCTACGAAGTATTGGGAAAATAACCTTGAACGTTGTGACGTGAAATTTTTAGCCCAATCCAGATGTTGCACACGATTTCGGGATGTTCACTACATGTCAAAAAATTCGCACAGAACTGCGCAAAATTTTTTAGGAAATCGGAGAAATCACAGCACAATCAAAACAATAATAAAGTGCACGAGTCCCACGAGTCTGACAATTTAAAATTATTTCATAAAAAGTTATGTCCAGTTATGCATGGCTATATGAGTAACATATTGTGTCACATTATGTCTATACCACACACACAGCCACACACCACGCAAAACTTAGATTTTTTCTTGCTTTTTCTCCATCAATTTTGCGATTATAAAATAAAATTAATTAGGATTTAATAAAAATACTGATCAATTCCTATTATAGGTTGAAGAATTTTCGTGACTGCCATTATTTTTCATATATTTCTAAATTTAAATATTTTTAATTACATTTAATATCATTATAATTTTTTTCCTATCAATGTCTGTTCTCCAAATTCCATCACCAATTTTAGAAAATTTCTTAATAATATGCTACGCATTAATTTTTAAACCTACCTTACGTTTTCCATATCGCCTTCCATTCCCAAAATACACTCCAAAAAAATTTCTTTTTATCAAGATGCGACATGAAAAATCAACACCCTCAAAAAAATTTCCTTTACTTTAAATCCATGTACTCTCAAAAGCAAAAACTCTCAAATGATAGTACAAATTTTCCAGGACGGAAAATTCCTTTTGTTGCTGAAGATGAAAATCTGTCTATTGTACTCGAGAAAATACAAAGAAATGGTAATTTTTTCAAACATCGCATTACGGAGTAGAAACACTTTTATTCTCTCTAAAAAAAAACAAAATATTTAATAATTCATTGCACTGTGTAAAAAACATTAATTTTTTTCTTGAGTCTTATCACAATGACTCGAATGCCTGAAATTAGTCCAAGCTTTTATACACAGGTTTACAATTGAGATTGTACAATGCAAAGTGGAACATCGTGTTTGTTTAACAAATGTTATCTGGTGTTCAACTTTTTTTGTCGTGGATTTTTCCGAATATTACAATGATAAAAGTGACTTAAATTCAGGTGTCCGGCGAATATAATAACAGTCGATAAATACATTATTTATTGACTGATATTATATTCACCGAATTCAAAAAGAGGACGAAATTAAATTCATAGAAGATCAAAGTGACCTAAAGTGTGACCATGGAAATGTTTGTTTTTAAAACGTTCTAACTTTGGAGCTATAAAAACATAAAACTATTTTACATTCATTAGTTCTTTTGGAATTGAATGAGCACTATTAACTAATTTCTAGAGTCACTTTTGTCACAATTCTTGTTCTAATACATTGAATGCTGCTCCTAATGCCCAACTAAGTTCATGGCCGTTGATCTTTTTGTACAACTGAAAATAGAAGAATATTTCGTCGTTACAATCTTTCTCCTAAATCAAATGTAAGAATTGAAAAAAGTTCACGGTTTTTACTGTGTGAGTAGAAATTCAATGCTCTGATCATTTTAAGTTATTTTTCAATCTTGTGGAATATTTTAACTGCAAAAGCACAAAAAAAATTAATAAATAAGTAACCAAGAAATTGTATCGACTGAAAAAATATAAAATTTGTACCTTAAAAACCTTCCACCCATCACAATTTGTGACAAACACAAACTGAAATGAAGTAAACAAAAATTCTAAATCCAGAAGATAAGTTTTTCATTGATTGTGAATTGCAGTATTAAAACAAAATTAGGAAAATCAAATTTTAATTGCCAATAATGAAAATTGACAATCTGCTGACTTGAAAACCGCATACTAAAATTTCGGAAAATTAAAATGTGTGAATTACAAAATATGCAAATTTTAAGTTTTGAATTTCACAGAATCATAGCCATAACTTTGATATTCAGTTCAGTCTCATGCAAAAGCTCGAAAACGAAATTTGCAAAACTTCTTTTGAAAATGCCAATAAACATACAAATATCCTCGTTTTTTCTTGCAGGCCAAATCCATGCCTAAGTAAAGCATGGATATAGGTCAAATCCAAGCATGCGAACGGTTGGTCCGTGTTTGGATATTCGCAAATGTCCTTTGCGGCTTTGTGAAAATTTTCTACACTGAGATCGCCCCCAGTAAAAGGATCAATTAGCGCCACCTTAAAAAATTATCACAACTTAGTAAATATTCCTAAAATAAAAATAGTAAATACTTTTTCAATTTGGAAACATTGAAATAAAATTTTCAATACATGAGAGTACACATACTCAAAATTGCAAAGTTTGATTAGCAAAAATCAAAATTGGATAATTAATAGTATGAAATTTGAAAATTAACACATTTTTTTAAAACTAAAAATACATTAAGTGATTTATATGCTCTAATATTAGAGAAATTGTAGTAAAATTAATCATGAAAACCATCAATTATAAATAATAAAAAAATATGTGTAGAAAAAGTAAAAAATTACCTCTGACGCTTTATCAAAATAATACGAAAAAGCGTAAATTTTTCTATTCAGTTCCACAGATTTATCACTCATTTTTTTCACGTAATTTTGTACAATTTTTTCACAGGCTTCAAATCTAAAAACAATAAATGCATAACACATTAAAAAATGAAAATAAATTACTCATAAAAATATATAATCTAAGTATTTCTTTAATAAACTAAAAAAATTAATCAAATTTAAGTTGATATTAATTCATTAGAAAATTAAGAATATAAGGCTTTAGCACAGGTAGAATCTAAATGCAATAAAAAATATTATTCACCTAATAATGGGCCTATCTTCGTCAGTATCAGACGAAGTTTTGGCCTTGATAAATTTGTGGGCCCCTTCTACTGGGCCTTTCATTAAGTAATCTTGGCCTCCGTAACTCCAATTTACAGATACAATTGGGTTAATGCACTCGGAATTGTATTCAATTCTTTCATTTTTTCTTCTTTGGTCGTCACCTAAAACAATACCAAATTTTATATCTAAAATAATCCAGATTATATTATATTATACAAGTTAAAAAGATACCATTCAACAAACCAATACAGGGTATTTCAAAATTAACATAAATAGAAGGTTTAAGAATTTCAAAGTTTTCTTTGTAAAATTTTAGAGTATACAACAATTTCAACTCGGAAACATAAAAGACTTTGATTGAGATATATAAATATTCAGGAAATATGGTACAGAGAAACATGTGGGATATGGAAAAAAAATATTATAATTATATATTTTAAAATCAACGAAAACTTTATCTGTGCAAAAAATTCAAAACTGAAAATTTTATTATAAAAATATTTATAGTACTAACCCAATGTGAGTATCTCTTTCCTTGCAGCCATAAGGCCCATTTTTAAATAACTGTGAGTGTACAAACTCATGTTCCTGTCAAAAACATTGATGTAGTGGGTGTATTCCTTCATTTTTTCATCGTTCGGATTGTCCGGTACAAAGGTCACCTGTTACAAAAAAAATAAATATATTGCCAGTTTTATTGCTTGTAAAATATTTCACGAAAATTTATCGTTTAGTATGCTAAATGTCACCCTAGAAAAAAAGTCTTAACTTCATTAAAAAAAAAAAATTCTCGTAATCGTGATTTTTATTAAAAAATGAAAAATTTCTCAAAATAAAAACTTCGACATTGCGTCAGATTTTTTTTTTTTTAATGAAATAAGCTAAATAAACAATATTTTTAGTATTTATCTTTATTGACCGAAATTCTTTGTAATTTGCGATTTTTTGAAAAGAAAGTGCCATTTTTTCAGTTACCTCTATTTTTGAAATTCTATAATTTGACCAAAAATGGTTCAATCATAAAAGTTTTTGTTCGAATTTATAAGGAAGGATTTATTTTCGAAGAAAAAAAAATTGGGAGCGTCACAAATTTTAGAAATTTCTTCAACTATTGTCAATAAAAATTTTAAATTTCTAAACTCAGAAGTTTTCATGCTATATGAGATTTTTATTCCTTTTTTATGAAAATCACTATTACAAGAAATTTTTTTTCAAAAGACGAATTGAAATTCGTTAAATTTGAATAAAACTTTATCTGCGAAATGAAAAAATTTTCATAACAATCGTACAATTCTTAGTCGAGTTATTAAATTATAATGAAAAATTAACGTGTGCTATTTCAGTAAAATTAACTTTTCAGCCCATATTTCAAAGATTCCTAACAATGAAAGTAATAAAATTCAGAAAAAAAAAAATACGTGTCTCGTTAATTTGGATGAAAATTCTATGAAAACATTCCCCACACAAAAAAAAGACCTAATCTGAATCAACTGGACGATTAAATATAAAATAACTTTAAATTCACATAATCTAGAAATTCCAATTTTTTAATAAATTCAGATTTGAGTATTCGAAATTCTTTTTGTCTAGAAATTTAAACTCCAAAGTATAAATTTCATCATTTTGTATTCCTCAATGTTTCTTCAATAAAGATCCAAAATTCTAAAATGAGTTCTTTAGATTCTTCAACTTAATTTCAAAAAGTAACCAATTTTAGTATAAACTTCCTAAATTTCTATACTTCAGTTTTCAACTAAAATATCAATAATCATAAGTCGAGAAAAGTATAAAAATCATGACTCCTTACGTCCCTTATTTAGAAATTAAAAGTATTCTAATTTCGGATTTACATAAATTAAATTTTAAAAGTTCAATTATTAGATTCAACAATGCTTTTTCCAGGCACTAAATTTTAAATCACTTGTTAAAAAACTATCCCAATTTTTAAAGGTGTCCAGACATTTCAAGATCTAAAGAAATGTCCTTAGAGTTTCGAATATTTAAAAATAAACGAAAACAGAAAAAAACTGATTCCATTATTTCTCATAGCTACAGTAATAAATAACTATTGATATTTAACAAGTAGTATCCAAAGTGACTAATTTTTTTTCATTTAAATCTCAAGTGGAAACAGAAAACTAATTTTTTCTATCATCTTTTATTTCTCAAACGTTTGGAACTGCACATTGAAATTCTCAAATGTTTGAAACTGCACATTGAAATTCTCAAACGTTTGAAACTGCACATTGAAAAATTACCTGAGTAGATCCCCCTCCAAGATCTAGCGCCGCCACAGTCTCATCCCCTGCCAATTTATCCAACAAAAAGTTGACTGTAAACCATGAGAAGATCCCCTCGTCCACTCCCTCCATAATCGACACTGAATCCTTCAGCACCCTGAACCCTGAAGAATCCAGGAAAACCCTGCATTCCCTCAAAATTGCATTAGCTTTGTTCTCTGGTAGCAACCTCAAACCAGCGGTGGCTTTCATCGTGAGAGGTGTCGATTTCCATTCCGACTCTGGTATCACATTTTTTGCCTTCTCCAGAAGAGGTTCTAGACTCAAGGCCGCTTTGTCCGGTTGCTTCGCGTACGAGCTCAGCCCTGGTTTAACCTCGAAGAAATATTCTTTGTCGAGCACCAGATTCCCAGTGGAAAACACCGAGTGGAATTTGAAGACCAGGAGCCTGCTCCCAGTGGAACCTGCATCGATGACGACAATGTACATCACCTTCTGCAGGTTCAAGGACAAGGCCAGACTGTCGATGGCCTTTCGCCCAAGGTGCATGGGCTCGAGATCATTGGATATGGCAATGTAGCCCAGGAAAAGGACTCCCAGGAGAAAGGCAAAGACCAGGTACACTCTGGGGACAGTTGGGTTCCCGGAGTGTGATGGGGTTTTTTGCTTCCACGACGGGTCGCGGGGTTGGACTTCATCTTCTTGGTTTTTTAACTGGAAAATGTTGAACATAGTCGCATCATAGGATCAAGGGTATCATAGAGTCTGAATGAAAAATGTTGGTATTAGCTCATTCGATATTGAACAACAATATATTGGGAAAAAATATTGGTATACCGATGCTTTGCTAGAGGGTTGTGAAAAATAAAAAACGATGTTATAATATTAGCAAAAAAATAATTATAATACTAATTCAAGCAACTTGATAATTAGAGCTTAAAATCAGGATCAGGGTTTAACCTTAGAAAAAAAAAAAAAAAAAAAAAAAAGCAAAAGTCAAAGTGAAAATCGAAATAAAATCCTGATTAACAATTCAAGCTGTTTGGAGTTGAAAATTGTTTACCCAGTAGGTATAAAAAAATTTTCTAAATGAACACATACTTGAACAGTCGGAAATATAAATAAACACTAAACAGTCCCGAACAAAAAAACTCCATTCTCATTACATTTATCGGTACACTGCTTTGAAGATTTTCTTTGTTTGAATATCAAGATAAAAAATGCTGATTGAAACACTCTGGATTAACAAATATCAACAATGATGAAACAACTTGCAAAAATTCACTTCCATGAAAAGAAAAATTAACCATGTGAGATCAAAGTGTCAAATTTGGATTGAATCGTTGATTTTTTATCAGTAATAAAAACCTGTACTCAAACTGTACTCAAACTTTTCCTTTTTTCATAATCTTGTAAAATATTTCTAACTTATAAAATATAAGTTTAAAAATATTTTACAAGATTATAAAAAAGGAAATGCTGATGAATCCAAAATTTACAAATAAAAAATATTCATAATTTCAAGTTTTTTCAATAAGGAAAGTCAAAAATGGTCAAATTTGGCAGTTGCAGAATATTTAATTTAAATTTTTTCTGAAACAAATTTAATAATTTTAAAAATTATCAATCCATAATCATTGTGAACTAAATAGCTTGAATTCTTGAAAACAAATTTGACAAAATGATGACATTGAAAAAATATTTAGTTAATTTTGGAAAAAGTAATAATTAATTCAAACATAGCTCATTTTTACAATCCACTAGAAACAGGGAAAATAAAATAAATTGTTCTTAAAAGTACAAAAAATTGTTATTCAAAAGTTTAGAAACATTGGATAGTTACAAATTTTTAAAAACTTGAGTTATTATCAACAACATATATTTTTTTTACAATTTTTGTCAAAATTATGACAAAAGGAAACACTGATGAGTTTTGCATTTACAAATGAAAAATATTCATAATTTTTAGGTTTTTTTTTTTTATAAAGACACTTGTTAATTGCCTAATTTGGCAGTTGCAAAATATTTAATTCGCATATTTTCTCAATCAAATTTAATAACTTACAAAATTTGACTTGTAAAACTATCAAAATTCGACTCATTAAAAATGTGGATTCAGAAAGGTAAAAATATAATAGCCTAAATTTATAAATATTCGAAAAATAATAACATTTCAAAAATATTTATTTAATTATAGTAGAAAAATTTTTCTAAAGATAGGTAATTTGTACAATTCAATAAAAAAAAGGAAATAATAAATATTTCTCTGAAGGGCACTAAAATTGTTAATCAAAATTTAATGAGCGTTGGATGTTTCATAAACTTTAAAAACTTCAGTAATTATCAACAACATATATAATTTTTATAATCTTTTACAAGATTACAAAAAAGGATATGATGTGGAATTTTGGCTTTGCAAATGAAAAATATTTATAATTTATAAGTTATTAAAGAAGCTCAAAAATTCTCAACTTCGTAAGCTTCAAAATATATTCAATAAACGTTTTTTTTTTTTTCTTTAAATTTTCAAACTTTCAAAGTATTTCTTGAAAAACTAATAATATTTTACTCTAAAAATCGGAATCCACAAACATTCAAAAATTATGTTTGAATAATAAAAAAAAATGAAATCATAAAATCATGAAATAATTTAAATGAAATAATTTATTTATAACAATAAATATTAATAATAATAATATTCAACAAATAACCTTCAAAACATATATGTAATTGAAAAAAGTTATAAAATTTTTCAAACATCATTAATTTTCACAATCTAAAAAAATAAAGTAATAAATATTGATTTCAAGGTCACAATAAAGCAGGTAAAAAAATGACAAGCTATAAGGAAAAAAATTTTTAAAAAAACATCGTGGCACTCATTAGAAATCCATAAACCGAAAATAACAAGCAATTATTAAAATCATCATACATCAAATAATATTTATAAAAATATTATAATTGAGAAATAGATATAATTTATGAGTTTTTTTTTAAGAAGATCGAAAATTCTCAACTTTAGCAGTTTCAAAACATATTCAATATACGTTATTTTTCACTAAATTTTATAACTTTAAAAGTTTTACTTTCAAAACTAATTAAATTTCACTCAAAAATGGGAATCTACAAACATTCAAAAATTATGTTTAAATAATTAAAAAATAATGAAATAATTAAAGTAGAATAATTTATTATATTTTATTCATAAAAATAGATATTTATAATAATAATATTCAACAAGCGACCTTCAAAATATATAATATGTAATTGAAAAAAGTAATCAATTTTTCAAACATCATTAATTTTCACAATCTAAAAAAATAAAGTAATAAATATTGGTTTCAAGGTCACAATAAAGCAGGTAAAAAAATGACAAGCTATAAGTAAAAAAATTAAAAATAAAACATCCTGACACTCATTGAAAATCCATAAACCGAAAATAACAAAAGCAATAATTAAAATCATCATACATAAAATAATATTTATAAAAATATTAAAAATATTATAATTTATGAGTTTTTTTTTAAGAAGATCGAAAATTCTCAACTTTAGCAGTTTCAAAACATATTCAATATACGTTTTTTTTCACTAAATTTTATAACTTTAAAAGTTTTACTTTCAAAACTAATAAAATTTCACTCAAAAAATGGGAATCCACAAACAAATTTTGTTTCAACGATTAAAAAATAATGAAATAATTTAAATAGAATAATTTATCATATTTTATGTATAACAATAAATATTTATAACAATAATATTCAACAAATGACCTTCAAAAATATATACGTATTAATTGAAAAAAGTAATACATTTTTCAAACATTATTAATTTTCACAATCTAAAAAAATAAAGTAATAAATATTGATTTCAAGGTCAAAAGCAGGTCAAAAAATGACAAGCTATAAGTAAAAAAATTAAAAAAAAAAACATCGTGACACACATTAAGAATCCATAAACCGAAAATAACAAAAGCAATCATTAAAACCATCGTACATCATTCACCAAATTTTCGCTTAGAAATTCGATACTTTGCAAACTTTCATGCCCAATTTCACGGCAGAATTCATCAGAATATTTATAACTTAAAAGTATCCATGACTCAACTATTTCCACAATTTCCAGACAAACTGAGACAAACAGCACACGAAAAACATCATTTACCGAAAAATCAACGTTATTAATTAAGGTAAAACTCACGATTACGTATCGCATGTAGAGAAAAAAAAAATCAAACACAGACACAAACGTGACGTATTTTTAAAAAACTCTACATTCCAGTTAGCAGAAGTCGCAAAAATGTTAGGTTAGGTCGCGAATTTCTAACATGGCGTCGCGCGCAGAATTTTTTCTAGATTTCGACATGTTTTTATTCCAATCTCGGCAACTTTTAAATAACATTCGCTCACGTCAATCTCTACCTCAATCTCTTTAAAATCTTCTCTACCCAAAATTCCCGAAAAACTCGTTATTTTTCGCCGCAAGTAGGTCTAAATCAACAAATCCAGGTATGTAAACAAATTGGTTTTTTTATCAGCGCGGTTATGAAATATTTCACCTCTTAAAAAGCATCATGTAATTCATTAATCATTATGTACCGAATTTTCAAAAAAAAAAGAATGATGTAAACATGACCAACACTTTTATTGACTCACGTAGTCATGGAAAAATTCATATTTAATATAGAACATAAATAAACGTTTGTTATTTAATTTAATGACATGAAAAATAACTGTAATATTTATTGATAATGTATCAAATTTTGAGAAATAAAAGTTATCAACATTTATTTTGTATAATTTGTATTTTAAATAAAAACATGAGCAGTATTTTTCTTGAATCACGTAGTCATGGGAAAATATGAATATTTTATACCGAACATTTTTTAATCCGAGGACATGAAAAATTTACGTAATAAATTTGCAATCCAAGCAAATTTTTTAAATTCAAAAACAAATTAAAGGCACTTGAAAAATAATAATGCAAAAATTGATATATTTATTTTACCTTTCGCTGTCTCGATGACATTTCAATAAACGGGAATTTCCTGCCGCCGAAAAATACGAAAAACAAACTAATTTGGTTGAAACGTCAACTCATTTTTTGCGTGATTATACAAATAAGACGCCTCTCGATTGTAAATTCAAGTGGCGAATTGCAGAATGAGAAATGCTCGGATAAATGTGCATTGGTGTATATATGTATATGTGAAAACGCATATACACGAACGCCCGGCACGATGATATGATTCAAGGGCGCTCGCGAAGACTCAATTGAGAATGAAGAGTATTCTTTATTTCTATTATTGGCGATAGGCTCTTCAGTTAATTCGGTTTTTGGCTTTTGGGGACAATGCCGCTTTGTTCGGTTATATAATTTTGGCGTTCGGGGATTTTAGAGTCAGTAAATCATTCGTGGAAGTTGTAAAAAGATGAAATCATTCTTTGTATCATTAAAGTCGTTAATGGGTAGCTTTTACATTGAATGATTTGTATTTTTGAATGGTGAAGCATTTATAGAACTTCAGAAGTAAAAATAATTGTTTTGAACTTAGATCATCAAATTTGGGAATATTTTTTACATTTTCAAGAATATATATATAAAAAAAAGACAAAATCTCAATTAATTAATCAGGATCTTCAAAAGTGTGAAATGTTTTCTTTAAAACTCTGCAGCTTCATGGGATTTATCGAAATCCATTGAAATTTTGAGTACTTCTGAAGATTTGTTATAAACTCGTTTTTTTTAGAATAATGGAAATAAAACCTTCCAAGAAAAAAATCTTGGGAATATTTTACAAGTTTTTTTATACTTGAGAGATCGAAAATTTGGGAGTTATTTTGACTTGCCCAGTTATTCTGAGAACCTTATAAAATCCTTACAAGGATTATACAAGATGTGTGAATCATTCTTGGAAGTTGTAAAAAGATGAAGAAACAAAATGAAATCATTCTTTGTATCATTGAAGTCGTTAATGAGTAGCTTTTACATTTAATGATTTGTATTTTTGAATGTTGAAGCATTTATAGAACTTCAGAAGTAAAAAAAAGAAAAAATCCCTATTAATTCATCAGGATCTTCAAAAGTGTGAAATGTTCTCTTTAAAATTCTGCAGTTTCATGGGATTTATCGAAATCCATTGAAATTTCGAGTACTTCTGAAAATTTTCTATTAACTCGTTTTTTTTAGAATTAACGAAATAAAACCTTCCAAGAATAAAATGGTGGAAATATTTTACAAGTTTTTTAATAATTATTGAGAGATCGAAAATTTGAGAACTTTTTGACTTTCCTAGTAATTCTGAAAACCTCAAAAAACCCTTACAATGTGACCTTATAAAAGCCTTATAAGGATTATACAAGACGAATCCTCGTAAGGTAAGACAAACCTTTTATAAGGATTTTACAACATTATAAAGAAACGTTTATTCTTATGAGGAGGAAAAGCTTATAAGAAAAATCTTACTCTTGCAATAACGCAAAATCGAAAAATTTATTTAAAAATTTAGAGTCAGTAAATCATTCTTGGAAGTTGTAAAAAGATGAAACAAAATGAAATCATTCTTTGTATCATTGAAGTCATTAATGAGTAGCTTTTAACTTGAATGATTTGTATTTTTGAGTTTCGTATTTATTTTGCAGTTTCGTGGAATTTATATCGAAATTCGTTGAAATTTTGAGTACTTCTAAAGATTTGCTATTAACTCGTTTTTTTTAGAATTAAGGAAATAAAACCTTCCAAGAATAAAATGGTAGAAATATTTTAGAAGTTTTTTAATAATTGAGACATCGAGAATTTGGGAACTTCCTGACTTTCCTAGTTATTCTGAAAACCTTATAAAATCCTTATAATTTGACCTTATAAAAGTCTTATCGATTATACAAGACAAATCCTTATAAGGAAGAAAACCTTATAAGAAAAATATCACCCCTGCAAATCGCTGCAAAATGAAAAAGTTTAGTTAAAAATTTAGAATATGTAAATCATTCGTAGAAGTTGTAAAAAGATGAACAGAAATAAAACGAAATCATTCTTTGTATCATTGAAGTCGTTAATGAATAGCTTTTAAGTTGAATGATTTGTATTTTTGAGTGTTAAAGCATTAACAGCAAAAGTAGGAAAGGTTTTTTTTACTATGATCATCAAATTAAAAAATATTTTTAACATTTTCAAGAATATATTTATAAAAAAAAAGACAAAATCTTAATTACTTTATCAGGATCTTCAAAAATGTGGAATATTTTCTTTAAAATTCTGCAGATTCATGGAATTTATATCGAAATTTATTGAAATTTTGAGTACTTCTGAAGATTTGCTATTAACTTGATTTTTTTTAAATTAGGGAAATAAAACCTTCCAAGAAAAAAATGGTGGAAATATTTTACAAGTTTTTTAATAATTGAGAGATCGAAAATTTGGGAACTTCCTGACTTTCCTAGTAAACCTTATAAAATCCTTATGGATTATACAAAACGAATCCTTATAAGGTAAGATGAACCAGTAATATGGATTTTAAAACATTATAAGGAAATGCTCATCCTTATAAGGAGTACAACCTTATGAGAAAAATATCACTCCTGCAAAATAAAAAAATTTACTTTCAAATTTAGAGTCAGTAAATAATTTGTGAAAGTTGTAAAAAGATGAATCGAAATATGTAAAACGAAATGAAAGCAGGCTGAGAGTAAAAATACCAAAAAATTAAAAACAAAAAAATTAGAGATTTTAATGAGAATATTATTTTGTATTAATTAATTTATTATTACATGTTTATTGCATATTTATTGCAATATTATTATTTATTTAATAATAAATATTAATAATTTAATAATAAAATTATAATTTAATTTAAATATATTATTTACACAATTCGAAAAAATTATAGAATGTGATAAATTTTGTAGATTGTTGAAAATATTAAAAAAATTTCGTAAAGGGGGTCATGAACCGTGTTAAATTAAAAAAAACTTTTGTAAGGCCCAAAAATTAACGCTCTATCTTACTAATTACTGAGATTTTTGATGATTTTGAAACTTTCGAAAAGTTAGAAACATCTAAAATGTCAAAGATTGCCAATGATTTATCGAAATCTTCATAAAATTTGCAGACTGTATCAGAAAATTTCGATAAATTGTGTTAATTTATGAATGTTTTTAAAAAATATGGAAAACTACAAGGTGGAAAATATTCTCAAAATTTCTTAAAATTTCAAAATTTTTTATTCTAAAGAACAGAAAAAAGATCAACGATAATTTTGAAAATTCGAAAAAAAAAAACTACAAATTTTGAAGATTGTAAATAATTCTGAGATTCGAAAATACTTGATAAAGTTTCATAAAATATTAATATATAATTTTGAACGTTTTGAAAATTTTTTGGAGTACTGTACAAATCCTGAAACAGCGTTATACGTATATTTAAAATTCCTAAAAATAAGGAACATCGAAAATTTCAAAGATTGTCAGTGACTCAGAAACATTCATAAAATTTGTACAATATCAGAAAATTTTGATAAATTTTGTAAATTTATCATAGTATTTAGAAAATCTATTAAATAACAAGAACTGTCATATTCGTAGAATTTCTTAAAATCTCAACATTTTTTATTGTAAGGATTTCATTGATAATTATGAAAATTTGGAAAAATCAAACAAGATTAAATATTTCGAAGATTTAAAATAATTATAAAGTTTGAACAATTTGTAGAATTTCAAAGAATGTTTAGAAATTTCGCAGCTTTTTAAAAATTTCCAAAATTCTGTAAAACTTCAAAAACCATAGAGTATTTTGAAAAATCAGAAAACTTTTTATTCTATGCAGATTTTCGATAATTTTAGATATTGATGAAAACCTAGAAATTTTTGAAAATTCTGAATCATTTAAAAACATTGAATGTTATAAAGATTGGCGATATTTCCAAAAAAATTTGAGAACGTTGTAAAATTTAATAAAATAATAAATTTTGCAAATTTTGAAATTTTTTGAGATTTCGTGAAACTGCAGAAACCGTGTAATATTTGAAAAAAAAAAACTTTTAAGTCTTGAGAATAAATTTCGCTTTGTTTCCTTCATTTCGAAAGATTTCCTAATATGTTAGAACTCTGATAAAAGTGTAAAAAACTGGAATTTTTTCAATGAATAAATTATTTTATATCAATAATACATATATAAGAGGGAAGCTTATTCTGATATAATCTAAAATTATGTATTTTCCAATCTAGTGCCTAAATGAATGAATCGCTTTTCATTAGACTTGGCTCAGACCCAGTTTCTTTGCTGTGAAGAACATTCATGATTGTTCATTCAAAAATACGAATCATTCAACACACAATGCATTCAATTATTAATGACATTAACTATGTGCACACTTTTGATCCCATTTCAAATTCTTACTAAAAACCTTCTGAATGATTCATTGAAGAAATGAATTCAAATCTACAAATGCTAAAATTAGGTAACTAAATAAAGTACATAACAATTCTCTATCGAGGAATTATAAATCCAAAAGCTCTGAAATTAAAATTATTTTTTTGAATCTGAAATTATTTCGATTTTCAAACGTTTCTTTGACGAACATATGCAAATATTTATGTTTTCAAATAATCTATAGATCGGTTGTTTTTTTTTTTTGGAGATTTGAAAAAATGGACCAACGAAAAGAAGAAAAAATGAATGAAATTCTGAAAGAGGCTGCGATACAAATCGGATCTGGTGGTTCAGCTGGTTTTGTCGAAGTTTGCATAATGCATCCAATGGATTTGGTGAAAACTCGGTTTCAATTGCAAGTTAAGACGAATAAAGCTGATCCTGCTTATTACACTGGTAATTGCACTTTTGAAAATAAATTAAAATTATTATTTAAATTAAATCTTCAACGAGAAATACATTTTGAAACTTTCAAAATTCAGTATTCATAATAAATGATAATTCACTTAAATATTCTAAAATATTTTCAGCACATACTTTCATTACGGTGTTCAAAATAATTTGGAAAACTGTTATTCGTCATTTTTGGAAAAATGCATTGGTTTTATAGTTTTTTGGCTTAATTCATTCGAAAAATTAAGTCAAGATATTATTTCTCTGAGTATTTTTTTTCCATAAGCAACTTGTAATGTAACTAATATTTCATCAATACCAAAAAATAATTCATTTTTGCACAGGAATTCGTGATTGCATGAAAAAAATGTACATAAACGAAGGATTGCCCGCGTTTTGGAAAGGAATTTTGCCCCCAATTCTTGTAGAAACTCCTAAAAGGGCAGTAAAAGTATGTATGTACAAAAAAACATAACTTAGATCACGAAACGATATTTTAATAAAAACCCATGATTTTTTACAGTTTTTTACATTTGAACAATACAAACAAGTTTTTCTATTTGGGTCAGACAAACCAACGCCTTTGGTAAGATTTTACCAAATTTGTGAATTTGCATTGAATCAATATAATTGATAGATTTTTCAGGCTTTTACATCTCTAAAATTGAACTTATTTTTAGTTAGGCCCCCTCCCGCCAAAAAAATATTCATATAAATATTGTTTTGTTATTTATCAGACATTTTCTTGCGCCGGATTTTTCGCTGGCGTAACGGAAGCGGTTTTGGTGAACCCCTTCGAAGTGATAAAAGTGCAGCTACAGTCAAACCGTAAACGGATGAAAGAATGTCCATCAACTGCACAAGTGACGAAGGAAATAATTCGCAATCATGGTTTTGGGTTGAATGGTTTAAACAAAGGTTTATCGGCCACGGTTTTGCGAAACGGAGTTTTCAACTGTTTTTATTTCGGTTTTTATCATTCCGTTAAGAGTTTCATTCCTATCAACGAAGATCCGTGGTTCGAGTTTTTCACCAAGGTTGGTAAAGTTGATACGAATCGAAAGTATGTTATAATTCTTTGTAAATTCATTTTAACCATTTATGATAAATTGATTTTATCAATAATGTTTCAAAATTCTTCTATATTAAAATTGAAATATATTATGGTCAATGAAATTCAAATAAGCATCTTTGAATTTCTTGGTTTTTATAGTTTTTGATTTTCAAGATTTTTATACTAATATTTCAACAATTTATTTTGTTTTTTGATTAACATTTAAAATAAAAGTTTCATTGAATTTAAAGTGATAAGAAAGTTTGATTGAAATATTGTTTTGCCAACATTTCAGGTGGGATTAGGTTTTATTTCGGGCACCGTTGCTTCTTGTTTGAATATTCCATTCGATGTCGCAAAGAGTCGAATTCAAGGGCCTCAAACCGGTGTTGTTTACAAAGGAACGTTGCAAACAATGCGAAATATTTACGTTCAAGAAGGGTAAACTCCTCAAATTTAAATAATATCCTGATCTAATGCACACTCGTGTCAAATTGTCTAAATATGTTTGTGTATTTTCTTTAATTATCAAAATTTGTTCGATGTTCCAAAATGTTTCCTGTAGAAGTTGTTACTTTTTTAAATTTTTCTATAATTTCCCTCTCCTTTTTACAAATTTTAACAATATGAAAAAATTTTTTTACAGATTCCAAGCATTATACAAAGGCCTCCTGCCAAAAGTCTTGAGATTAGGTCCAGGCGGCGCAATAATGCTCGTCGTTTACGATTACATGCACGCTTTTTTGGTACAAAAATTCGAGAACTGACCAAAAATTTGAAGCTTTATTTTTTTAACGCATCAGCCGCATTTTTTGAGGCATTTATTTGACTATTAACTATTAGGATTAATTGCTTACTAAGGAGAGGTATATTTATAAAAATATAACAGTACGTTGAAAAGTTTGTTCTTTAATAAAACAAAATATATCTAGTCATCTTCGAGGAAATAGTTTTTTTATTAATCGTCCAAAACAGAATCCAACCATTCCTCCAGGTCAATAGGTTTTGCTTCTGTAGCTCCTTTTGATATTTTTTTACCCACATTTTTTGATACGTTTATAGAATCTGTGCAAATTCCACGACCAACTGGTTCCTTGAGAGAAAGAAGAAAATCTAGCTCTTCTGCCAAGTGCTCAGTTGAATTTTTTTTAGTAATTTTATTTAAACGTTGACTTTGATCACTTCGAATTTTAGTGCCTTCTTCGTCACTTTTCATTTTTTCAAAAATTAATTTGGCTTCCTCGGTGTCATTTTGCATCTGAGTCAGCTGGTCTTTCTAAAAAATCGTTTGAAAAATACTAATTCAAAATGTAAACAGTATATTTTATTCTAAACAATTTATTCTGAAAAGTTTGATACGAAAAAAATGGGAGAAAGTATGAAAAATTGTGTGAAATGCGTACTGTAAAATATTCTTTGCCCAAATCGATACACTCCGCGAAGGGAATACATCGAATTCCAGCATTCAAGAAATGAATGTTGAGCTCGAACAAATCTGAGTATTTTGAAATGTCGGTGCTCCAATTTTGATAGCTTTTAGTCACAAATTGCGTGTCTTCGCCACTCGGCAAGCTCATCAACGTTGCGAAATTCTGTCCTCGGTCCAATGGCTCTTCGTCGGGCATTAAATATGTCGGGTTCTCTTTCAAAACCGAACATGTTTTGTCTTCGGAAATAGAATTCTCGTCTGTTTCCGAGTCTACCCTTTTTTTGTCACTTTCGTTCGGGTGCTTTTTGTACTTGAACTTTTTCAGTCTTTTCCTGAAATTCAGAAAATTGGTTCAAGCAATTTTTTCAGGATTTTCAATTTGTGGATAAATTTCCACGTTTGAATTACTGCCCAGATTATAATTTGTAATGCAAATTCATCATATTTGAAAATGGGTTAATCACATGAATTTTCCAGCGATTAATAAATAATGATAATTTATATATTGAAGTTTTTCTTTATATTATTGGGGTTTGTTATTATAAAAGTATTTGAAATTGCGTATGTAGGTACTGCAGTTTTTTGAACATATTTTTATATTTATCAGTATTTTTTAATTAATTTTTGGTAGATCATCAGAAGCTTTTTGAAGAAAATCAAAGTTCAATGCAACTTCTTCTGGATTTTTCTAATGATTTTTACTAAGTTTTCTGTAATTTTTTCATTCTTATATTGTAATGCAGATTTTATAGTTTTTTGAAAATTTTAGGAGTTATATTTTTCATCATAAAGCTTTATTTTATAATTTTTATATGTCTATTGCAGTTTTTTGATAATATATTTGTGTACTTATCAGTGATTGTAGTATTTTGTGGTCGAACTTTCAATGTTTAACGTGCTTTTTTCATTTTTGTGTCATTAATATAGATGGTCAGTAACTTATAGAAAAACAGAAAAATTGAATGAAAATATTCGAACATGTCTGTGGATTTTAATAAGTTTTCTCAAGTTTTCTGTACTTTTTCATACTTGTATTTTGATTAAGGTTTTTCATTCATTTCAAAAGTTGTAACATTGTGTGTTTTATCATCAAGTTGTATTTTTTTAGTTTTTATATGGGTGTAACAGTTTTTTTTAATGAAATATTTTTGTACTCATTAATAGTTCTGGTATTTTTCTGTAATTTTTTATGTTTTTTGTAATTTTATTTATATTATTTTACTCCAACTTTCAATTACTCTTGTTCACTCTATGCAGTAAATTATAGTTTCTGATAAGTTTTATTATTTCAATGTCATTTTTGTAGATCGTCAGAAGCTTTTTGAATAACATCGAAATATAATTTCATTTTACACATTTCAGTAGATTCCTATAATTTTTCTCAAATTTTGTGTACTTTTACGTTCTTGTATTTTTAATGTAAATTTTTTAGGGTTTTCAAAAATTTCTGTATATTTCATCATAGAGCTTTTTTCCTGAAGTTTTCATACATCTTGTATATTTTTTCAACGCATTATATTTATCAGTAACTATTCCTGATTTTTTTTTCTTTTTGTAATACTATTTAATCCATTCTACAGTATTTTTTATTGATTTTAAAAATCCATAGTACGTTATTATAGATAATCATACAGTTTTTGATAAATTATCATGTTTGTGAATCTTAAATATATTATATACATTCCTGTTAATTTTTATTTCTGCAATTGAAATTCTTTACAATAATTTTTTTATCAAATCATTAGTTTTTTTTCTCGAGGTTTTTGTTTTTCATAACGTTTCAACATTATACATACCCTTTTAAAGTATTAATTCATATGTAATTTTGGTGTTGCTAAAAGAATTTTCAAAATTGCCTCTAAGCTATAGAAAATATTTTTTAGCTTTTTTTGTAAATATTTTTCATTCAAAATCCTACCCTCAATCATCATTTAAATTTCTCATAGGCCCATATAAACCCTTTGACACAATACGAAAATTCCTTAAAATTTTCCTAACTAAAATGCCTAAACACTTATTATTAGTAAATCTTCGAAATCAAAATTGAGTTCTAAGACATTCTGAAATTCAGTAATTTTTTGAGATCTGTCCCGGCGAATATTTGCAAGATTTGAAATAATCATGCTTAAGTTATTTTAATATTTAAATAATAACTGAATCTACCAAAAATAAAAGAAAATAGACATTAAAAAAATCAACATAACATTTCCATGATGATAAAAATAGTCCACATAAAAATAAAATACTTACTTTGCGTTGTCTCTTTTGTTTGACGAAAAATTTGGAGTAGACATTTTCAGGTTTGTAAAATATATTGAAAACGATGTAAAATATAAACAAATTATGTCAGTTGTAAGCATGTAGAATGTAAATATCTACTTACAGCTGTTACAGTCGGCTGTTTCATATGTAAACAGATTCGATATTCGATTATTTTTCGAATCGAGATTATTCAAAATTACCGGCCATAGAGCTCAGAATCTACCACATCGAAGAAAACCATGTAATACAATTCTGTGGCTTGCCGCCATAACAGAGAAAGTCACTTATGCCATAAGGCTCATTTTAAATGATATTATGATGACATTTTGAACGTTATGAGATGTGTGACTTTCTTTGTTATGGCAGGAAGCCACAGAATTAATACTGATGAATCCTCAACAAAATTATAACACATTGTAATGAGTAACTAGCTATGAAAATATTTTTTCTTTGTTGACCTCTTACTTTATTGCGTTCTCAAGTTTTTTAGTTTTCACTTGATATTTATACATTGATTATTCATATAAATCGTGAATTTTCATTAATTAATGCCCATTACAGTCAAAATTAATTTCTTAAACTTTGGTTTCCCATAACAATCATTGACTTTTGAAAAATTGAAGCCTAGGGATGTTTCAGCTAATTACAATAATAGTTTATTTTCTGATATACTAAATTACCACAATTGAGTTATTTAAAATCTACATTTTTATCAGAAAAGTAAATGTAGCATTCTTGAAACTTAAAGCTTCTAGGGCATTTATAATTTACTCATTTCCAATATACATTTATGGTTTTTTTCATACAGGGTGCGCCATTTCTTATGTCGGTATTGTAACATTGAATAACTTAAACATTTGACAACCGATTTACTTGACTTCACTTGTTTTGGAAACGTCAATTCAGTACAATTTCAACCATGTATCGCTTCACACCAAAAGAACGCGCTGAAATAGTTACTTTGTACATTGAAAATAGTCGTTCAGTTGTGTTAACTCAACGAGCATATCGTCGAAAATATCTTGGCAAACAGGCACCATCTGACAACACTATTCGTCGTTTGGTGTCGAATTTTTGTGACCACGGGACAGTGAAAGATCGCGAACAACCCGTTCATCAACGACCAAGACGTTCAAATGAACTGATTGAAGCTGTCAGAGAGAGCGTTGCCCAAAACCCAAAAGTTTCATATCGTCACCGCGCTCAGCATCTCGGCATCAGTGGAACCACTCTACGGCGCATTTTGAAAGATGATTTGCATTTGTTTCCGTACAAAATGCAATTAACACAAAGAATATTGCCTACAGATCATCCACGTCGCTTGGAATATGGACAAACAATCGCTCGAATAGTTGATACTGAACCTGATTTTTGGAAGCGAATTTTAATGACCGACGAGGCACATTTCAAACTTTCTGGAGGCGTTAATAAGCAAAATTGCCGCATTTGGGGAACGCAGAATCCACACGAGATCCATGAAACGCCATTGCATGACCAAAAAGTTACTGTTTGGGCCGGCGTTTGCGCCAAAACCATCATTGGTCCTTATTTTTTCAAAGAGAACCAAACGATCGATGGAAACCGATATCGGTGGATGTTGGCTCACTATGTCTGCCCACAAATGCGTGAAAAAGGTCTTGAAGATTACTGGTTTCAACAAGATGGTGCGACCTGCCACACTGCGAATCAAACAATCCAGTTTCTGCAACGAAAATTCCCTGGACGTCTGATGTCAAAAAGAGGCGACATTGAATGGCCACCCAGATCTCCAGATTTGACCCCTCCAGACTTCTTTTTGTGGGGTTATTTGAAAAGTAAAGTGTACGCCAGCAAGCCGCAGACCATTGAAGAGCTTCAGGAAAATATTCGTGCCGAAATCATTGCTATACCACCCGAGATGCTCGAAAAGGTAATGGAAAACGCCGCAAAAAGGGCATATTTTGCTGTGAACAATAAGGGCGGCCACTTGATTGATGTTGTGTTCAAAAACTAGTCTAAATAAATTGTAAAGGACCAAACTAAATAAAAATACCTCATTTACAGAAATCGGTTGTTTTTTTTTCAAGTTATTCAATGTTTACATGCCGACATAAGAAATGGCGCACCCTGTAGTATTTTGATTGTTTTACCCAAGCAGTAGACCACGATGAAGGTATGTATCATAGCAACACATTCCTTTTTCTATCCATCCAGAAGAGCGCACTTTATAACGCACGAAAGTGAAGACATTCAATTGCTTCCTTTACAAAAATTTAAAACAGATATTGTTTGGTTTTGTTAAATAATCATCATTTCAGGATTGAATAAAAACATGAAAACTTGATTTTCCAATGGTTTTTATTAGTTTTTTTTAACAAATTTTCATCTTAAATGAAATTTATATTCTATTCATCGTTGGCAATAGTGACCTCAATGTCTACTCCCGGTTCCATTTGAATGCTAGTGATCTGTTTGATCACCTCAGCAGACGCTTGGATGTCAATGATTCTTTTGTGGACCCTCATTGTGAATCTATCCCACGTTTTACTACCTTCACCGCAAGGTGTCTTACGGGTGGTGATTTTGAGGTTTTTTGTGGGCATACGTATTGGGCCTCTGAATTTCAATTTTTGTTTTTTGGCTCCCGCAACCAACTCAGAGGCAACTAAAGTGAAAAAAAAGTAAGTGCAATTTAATTTTTTATTATTTAAGAACTGTTTGTCTAATTATTTTATACATTTATTTTTTTTTCAGTCAGGAAGAAGGGTCTATCTGATCTCTTTTGCTAGGCTCTGTCCTAGACTTACTTCCAAAATTTTTAATTATTAGTTTCAGAACATTTGGCTGAAACTTGAGCTAATATTTTCTTTGGAAATTGAGAAGTTAGTAAGATAAACTAATCATTTTCTAAAAATTTGAAATACTTGAGAATCCAACTTCAAAACCAAGGGAGGGTAAATTTTCATTTAAAAATTAATTTTTTCTTCAAAAATAGTACAACATTAAGGAATAATGGAAAATTTATGAAGCACATTTAAATATCTAATCATGATATATTCTTTTAGAAAAAGGATCCAAAGAATAATTAGAAAATCCTTCATGAGTGAGTTATATATGACAGCTGATTTTTTAGAATATTCCAAAATAAAAAAAGGTATGGCATTAGACATGAGGATTGTAATTAATCTAAAAGTATTTTTGTAATTTTTTATATTATTTCAATGAAAATCTACTTAAGATAATATACACTACATTTTCTAATATTTCATACTGTTTTTTATTCTTGCAAATAATATTTACACCAAATTTTTCATGATTTGAAACAAAATTCAAAAAATGTTTTTACTAGATAAGAATCAAATTTTATGTGAATTGGAAGAAAAAAATTACTTTACTACATCGATAATATATTTTTATTGAATTTGTTTATATTTTCCATTTTCTATCAAAAAAAAGTATTTATTTCAATTCATGAAGTTAATGCTCGTAATAATTATAATAAAAATTCACCTTTTTCAACAGCTTTCACATTATTGGCAACAGTCAAACAAATTCGAATTTTGTGAATCTTGGATCCCTCCAACACAGGTTTTTCAGGGTTGTCTCCCTTGTTTGAGTACTGAAATACGAAAAAAAGTCAACCTTCATATTTTCCTTGCATTAAAAGTACTTACACTAAATGTTTAAAATTCATGATTTTTTGCTTCAATAAGTAATAACAATGCTTAATATAATAGTAATGGCTTGCACCACGCTACATAACCTCACTTTTCGCAGATGGAATATTTACTATGTAAATTACAACAATTTCATACCTCAGGTTTCTTATCCATTTTTCCTTCGCTGGTCAAATTAAATGATTCGTAAAACGAAATTTATTACGATTGCAAACCGGTAAATTTTACTCAATGCGAAAAAAATTTTACTCAATGTGGTTAGACAGTTGAACAGAACGTGATTCGGTTCTGTGAAACTCACAAACACAAATGTGCACAAAACTCACAAACATAATTCATAAAACACAAAAACACGAAGCGCTAGTGTTCACTAAAAATCGATTTTCATTCGATGTTAACATCGATGTTTCAACTCGAGTTGGCGATGTTAACTCGATGCAGGGAAAAACCGTTAAATTTAAAATGTAACCATCAACCGTAATTCAAATTACTTATTGACGTAGATTATTCCATAAATAAATTTTTCTCAACAATCATACGACAACTATGAAAAATTATAGATATTTAGAGCATTTTTGATAAAAAATTTGTTATTAAAGTCAAAACTTTTCAATGAGCGATATATTAATTAATAATTGTCAACTCGACTACATCGATTTATAATCGACAACATCGATTAATAATCGGCAACATCGATTAATAATCGGTCGCACCGATTATCATCGATGTTTAGTGAACACTACTAAGCGCAGATCGTGACGTCACGGATGCACGAATTCACCAGCCCCGTATGAACACGCCAAGGGCCCCGAGCATTACAGGCATGAGGTGGAGGGATAAATATAAAATTTTTTTTTTACTTGGACTAATGATGTGTAAATATCGAAAACTAGTTTATTATGTAAATAGACTGAAGCAACAAAAGATTGTGATATCACAAATTCTTTAAAATTATTGACAACTACTTAAAAAATGATAAAACATACAGCTTTAACTTTGTTATTCGAACTGATAAAATAGCACACAAAAATATGTGTAACAATTCCCAAAAGTGCATATATGACACATCAGCCATTATTATTAACTTATTTTTAAAAAAATGAGGAGAAAACTTTTTAATAGGCGTAAAAAAAATCTTTATTTCAATACAGATTTTTATACTGCCCGGTATATGTTTGTTTTATTTCCAAATCATTGATATTACACAAGTGAGAACAAAAAAAAAGAATATTCATTTAAGAATTATTTACAATGGAAACCGCTCAATAAACAATCACAAAACAATTCTCTTTTATCGAAATTCCCTGTATTTTATAGAAATTCGGCATCTTCAATTTCTTAAAACCTTTCATTTCCAGACTCTTTTAAAAAATGCTAAAAATACTCTCGCTTACAATCCTTACTTCTACCATTAAAAAAAAATGCATATTTCGTTTTAAAATCCATGATTATTAACTTTTAAACAAATATATACATAAACATACAAAACTTTGGAAAATTCAAAAATATTAATACAGCCAGGAAGGACGCTTGTCACCATCAGTATAAAGGTCTGTTCCAGTTTTGCTAGCGTTAGCTTTCGCTTCTTCAGCTGTCATCTTCTCATCAGGCGATGGGTTTTTTGGTTCACCATTTTCCAGTAATCCATCTTTTTCGTAATCTTCAATTATTTTTGGTGCATAAACTCGATTAAACAATTCTTGAGGAGTGAATTCTGGCTGTTCGACTTCCTCTTTCCCTAATTTGTAGGTAACGTAGGCTTTTAATGGGAAACCTTTCAAATCAGGAACGATGAGTTCAGGTTCTTTTTCTTTGACATAGACGAATTCTTTGAATTCATTTACAAATCCAGCTTCTCTTGTACCGCGTGCTGGAATGAATGTTTGATTCAAGCTAGTTTTTTTTTTTGTATTTGGGCAGGCAAAAATGTGATAAATTTGAATAGAAAAATGTAAAAAAAAATGTACTGAAGAATCTCAAGACAAGAACTCAGATTTCATTGACTTGTAATCAAAATAAGAAATTTGGCTGGAACAGTTGAGGTTTCTGACTGAGGTGACAATATTTTTTTATTAATTTATATATGCATTTTTGATAGATTTGGTGAGTTTATAATTCCGTTTGCGTGTGAAAGTTTGTAAAAATTGTCTGTTAGCCACTACGATAGAGCATTAACTTTATTCTTGAATGATTTTAATGCTTTTTTTTTTATTATGAATGAACTTTTGGAAAAGGGAAAACTTTCAAGAACCAATGAAGACTCATGAAAATCACTTGAATGTTGTATGTGAAATGTCGATCAGAATTAGAATAGCATTTGAGAATGATTTAAATAATTTTTCAATATTCTTAACAAGTTTTTGAATCATTCCTATTTCATATTTTTGCATGATTTGGAGCAAAATTAATTATTTCGTAAACATTTTCGTAATATTTGGAACGTTTTAAACAGTTTATATATATTTTTTAAATTGGAAAAATGTTAAAACAGCTAAAAATGTTGAAAATTCCGAAAAACGTTAGTAATTCTAAAAAATTGTACATAAATTTTACAGATTGTGTTCTTTGTCATATTTCTTTGTAATACATAAAATGTTTTTTTTTTTTTTTTTTTCATTTTTACGAACAACCTTTAAAAATTGGAAAGAATAAAAAAAATTATGACAAATCCTGATGATTTGGACAAATATTCATAGAATTCAAAAAGTTTTGAATAGTATGTATTGTGTTTGAAAGTATAACAATTTTAAAGACTGTTAATGACCCTAAAAAATGCTGAAAATGTTTATAATATCAGTAAATTTTTATGAATTTTGTAAATTGTAATAATTATATTTCTAACTAATATCTAAGAGATTCTTTTTTTTTACATTTTGTAATAAAACTTTAAAAAACTTGGAAAGAATATAAAATATTTAAAAAATCCTCATGGGTGGACAAGTTATTATCAAATTCAAAAAGCTTCAAACAATATATATTGTATCAAAAATTTCAAAAAATTCAAAAAACATGGTGAGTTTTAGAGATTGCTAATAATTTTGAAGATTAAAGGAAGTTTTTGGAGCTCAAAAAAATATTCAGGAATTAAATATTTCTTGTGAGAAATGAAGCACTACAAAATTTTTTATCAGTAGAGACATGTTCTTAAATTAAATCTTTTAAAATTTTGGTAATGTATTTTAATTTTTATTTTCTTTGGAAAATATGTCTACAATGAAGGAAAATGCTGTATTATTTTCATCTATTTTAAAAAGTTTTTAGCAATTTTGAATGAATTTTGTTCTTTTTTACTCTTTTTTTAAGTATTTTGATGAGTGTTAAGTTAAAAAAAATTTTGGAAAAGAAGAGTAATTATCGTACTATTTTATGTTTTAATAAAGGAGTATAATAAAAACCAATTAAAAAAATAAGAAAAAAACTGCAGTATGAAGCGAATAAAAACAATAATATATTTCATCAACTTTCAACTGATTGTAACTTTTTACAAGGATAAAAATGAAGTTATTGTGATATGTACTATAATATATATTATCAATTATATAAATAATCATATTCATTTATTGCATTAGATTTGTTAGAATAATTTATATAACAATATAAATATAAATATTAATAATACTGTTCATAGAGTAAATAATAAAAATTTATAATAGTTTTGTTATATATAATCTATGTTGATAATTATGTTGATATTACGCGATAAGCATTGATAATATTATTTTTGAAAATGGACAAAAATTTACTTACTGTCAATAGGATTTTCCCCATCATTGAATCTACTGTTATGGACTTTCTTGAAAGCAACAGAACCCAATTTATTCGGCACTTTGAATTTTCGAAAATTTCTTTTCCCGTAATTAATGGAACTCGTCGAAATACTCCTCACGAAAATCATCGATGACGCCATTTTCAAATTTTTTAAATTTTATTTCACTCAGTACCCAATTTTTTTATTTACATGATTTACATGCAATGCTTACAAGTCAAATTGTCACTACAAAAAATCACACTTTTACACATACTATACACATATGCATATGAACATATATATACATATGCACACGCACAATCGCCGCCATCTTGAATTAATCAGCTGTCAATATTTGTATGGCGACAGTTTGAATTTGACAGAGTGTGACAGTGTGTCAGTTCGCGAATGACAGAATTTCAAAAATAAATTAAAAATTGTACTCAAAAATGGCATCAACAGTAGATGTGCCTATGGTAACAAAAATTTTTCTCTTTAAGGAACTGCAAAAAGCAAAAAATTGTTTTTTCCCTTATCCTAGTTTCACAATTTCTAATTTAATCGAAAGCAATGTTTCTGTAAACATTTTTTCGACAGAATCTCATGAAATTGAGAAACTATACCATCAATTATAATTCTGTCAATGTATAATAATTATTCCCTAAATTTCCAGCACTTTTTGTATCCTGTTCGATGTCTGAATTGGGACCTAACCTTGAACGTATATATTTTCATTTATTTACTATTCGGAATTTTTAACTACAAAATACGACAAATTAATATATTAAAAGGGTTTTTAAACTTGAAATTGATTTACTAATATTATTATTAGATGAATATTAATATACGAAAAACATTGTTGTAATTTATTGTTGAATAATGTTTTATAGCTAGATAATTTTTTTTATGATTACCACAATCTAAAAATTGCTTCTCAATGTTTTTACAAAATTAACTCATGTTAATTGCTTTTTTAGTTTTTTTTTTTTTTTTTTTCTTGTGATATCATTATTAACACTCAATTATTGTTTTTTTTTTTTTTTAAACGTGTGAACTATCCTCATCCAATTCTTTCCTTTCATTGTTCATTTACAGTGTCAGGATGACTAGCAACCTAAAGAATTGTTGATGATTTTTTCATTAATTGAAAAATTATGTTTAAACAATTTTGAGCATTTTGTAACAAAATATTTTGGCTTTTTGTAGATAATAGTAATATATCCTCAACAATAATAATTCCAATTGTTATCTTGATAATTTAATTTTTAATAAAATGGCATACAGTGTTCTATAAAATATATTTAACAATATTCCTTTTTCTGTTTTTAATTTAAATAACGATAATGCGAATTACATCTGCATCCAATTTTTTCCTTTTTTTTTTGCTTATTTACAATGCCAGAATGACTATCAATCTAAAAAGTTCCTGATTGTTATCAAAGAAATAATCACTCCGATCCAATATATTCTTCTTGAATTTTCTTCATTCCCTTATTCTAATCTCTAGCTTTCGGCCATCATTTTTGGCCCTCTTCAGGAAACTATCAATTTTAACATTTTCACAATTATTTTATCAAAACACACACTTTATATCTTAATTATTAGTTGTTGTCCGGATTCTAAACTAGGAAATAACGTGTCCCATTCATCGTCCAGTAGTTCCATTCCAAAAAAAAGCACAGAGAAAAAAACAGTACAGACAATTCTCACTAAATTTTGAAGGGATAAGGTGTGTGATTCAACAGCAACTGATAGAAGGAATATTGGAAAGACAATATAAACTCAGCACCCTACTATCTAGATTTTCATAAAAGTGACTCAGACCATCTGAAAATTAAATTCTCTCTATGATTCAAAATCAATTAAACATTGTTAAACCCTCATGATACCTTTAGTCCTCCTAAGTAAACAGTCTTACTGTCCATTCAAATAATCAGTGTCTGTTAAAAATTAATTAAGTTATATAGTAAATTATAAATAATATTAAAAACAATATTACTAATTATCCTTTCACTCAATAGGTTTGTTATAATAGTATGTCTGTTATCCATATAATTCTAGCTGAAAATGCCAAATATTTCTTCACTGAAGAACAAAAAAAATCATCAATTTTTGATATGTTTTTTGCTAGACATTCTGACATTTCATTTTGTGTTGCTTACTAAAAATAAGCATTGAAGAAATATTTTTCTTAATTTAAATAGACAATATGGAAATTAATAGATATTTTTTAAAAATGTAGGCACGGCTTCAGGGATACCTGAATTGCCCAATAATGGAACGATGCAAAGAATTGGCAATCATGATTGAGGAGTCGAGCATTTCGGACCTTCAAAAAATTTTCACGATTCTAATCGAGTCGATTTTTGGAATAAATGACAATTCTGGATGGGGCTTGCACCACATCTTCAAAAGGAGGAATCCTCAGGAATTTGAAATTCTGTGTTTTTTCCTCGGACCAAATGGACCTATTTTTACACTTTGCCATAAGCTTTTGCCAGATTCTAACATGAAGTTCAGTTTTCCTACCTCATATCTTCCCGTGAGTAGTATTAAAAGGGTTTTATTTTTTGACAGATTAAATTTTTTGTACCGAATCCTATTATTTGATTGTGATAACAGGCATTTGAATTTTTTTACTATAAAAATTCTATTGAAACATGATTAATAAAATTTTTTTAAATTTTTCTCATGAAAATGTTTTTTTGCAACTTTTCGTTGCTGCTTTGATTTGTTGATACATGAGAAATTTATAGAATTATCAAATTCAATTGATAGAAAATATACTATTTCTAATTGTATTTTCAGTTATTCAATTTTGGAGCGTTAGCATTTTGATTCTGAATAAAAAATTAATCCATCCCGGGAAATCTCAAATTTATATGTCTCTGTTTTCAAATAAAAAAGGCCAATCTGAATTTTTTACTATATGTTTGATTTTTCATTTTCTCATTATTCCCATATTTACACTTTTCCAAGTAATTTTTATGATTTTCATTTTTAATAATACAATTTTTATTCTTTCTTTCAATTTTACTGTTTTATGATTGAAATTTCTAAAAAATATTTAGGATTCAAAAATTCTGGAAACAATGGATTCAAAAATTTGAATACTATAATTTATCAAAAACGCAAATATTGGCCGAACAATAATTTACAAATAAGAAAAAAAAAGAACAAACTTGAATAAATGAATGGAATTAATAAAATCTATATTATAATTCCGAAATTCTTGCTTCCAGAAAACAATTCGTGCGATGATTGAGGAAGGTAAGGCTTCCACATTTTACGAGGACAAATTTAAGGAGGATCAAAATGCAGGAGCTCCGACTTCATTGTCTTTGAGTATCCTTTGGAAAACGAAATAATGAATAATTTTCTTTTTTATTGTTGTTTTTCTGGGAATTTTCATTGAGATCATGATAAAATTGTTCCATTTTTCTGTAAAATGCTGAATTTTTATTATTTTCATCTGTGATTTTGTTTGATACGATGTACCATGCATTTTTGCCTTAAATTTTCAATCACTTAACTATTCTTCTCTAATTCATAAGATACATATTCATTATCAACTAATTATTTATGCATACCTTTAAGTGTACTTTAACTGAGAATGCTTTCCCATAAACTTCCTTTGTTATATAGCCCATACTTTAACAAGTGGTAATTTAATGAGACGTCTTTGCATAATCATGAAAAAAAGATAATTTTCTTGAACGAGAAACATATCCCTTCGAGTATTACATTTTCCACTTTGCCTACCACTTGACCAATCCATGGCTTCTTCAGAGACAACAGCCAGAAATTTTGTGGAAAATGTGGGACTCAGTCTATGTTCAATTGGCCCAAAATTACATGGAACACTTTATGCCGGTGGATAATTCCCCCATTTTGCCAATAGTTGGGCCGTACATAAAAAAAACACCACATAGAAAAGTGATGCAACCAGTTGAAATGAAGAAGTAAATTTCATTTTCTGCGTAGTAAATGAAGAGAAATTTACATTATAAAATGATTATAATAATACAATAATATTTTTCTATCAATGTTGTTATTTTTGCAATACAAAACCGTTTTTGTTGTAGCTTGCAACACACTCCAAGACTTTTACGAACATCAGTTCTCAGTCCCATTTCTTCATCTAGTCCAACTTCAGGGATAGTTCCTCAACAGTCTTGTCTTTCTCACATCTGGAGAACCAACACCATCATTCAGGTTGAAAATAAATAATATCACAAAGAAGAAATTAAGATAGTAAAATAGATATTACATCATGGTATATCATCAAAAATGAAGAAAGCTTTCAAATTTCACGAATCTTGACAACAGGGTGTAAAAATTAATGTGTAAAATGTTTATTATCATAAAGGTCTTTCTGGATTTTTGGTTTGAGTACACCGAAGAAAATCCTGGCACAGTTTTAGGCACCCCAATTTCAGGCTCATTACCAAGACGAGTAAATATGCTATTCATAATTTTATTTTTATGTATACAGAAACCACATCATATAATATTGAATTAATGATGAATAATTGCTTTTCGAATTCCAGAGCAATTTCAATCCCAGATCACATACAAGACTGGTTCGAGCTTTCATCAAAATTCTTCATAAATTCTCAAACAGTGTCTTGGGTGATCGAAGTACCATGGACGAACTCAAAAGGTTTTTATTTATTCACATTTCAGTACCTGAATAAGAAAAGTGAAATTTCTGTTTGTCTTGCAAGCAAAAACACTTTTTTTTCAGTTCGGTTTTTCCATCAGTTCAGGGAAAAATTTACACCTATCTGAAAAGATCCATCCACCATTGGCCTCTCGACGATTCTTTTCGCTTGATTTTGGAGGCTTGGTTGAGTTTCATTCAACCTTGGCGTTATGTGCC
The DNA here is from genome assembly GCA_028476575.1 of Platygaster robiniae. Classification (NCBI taxonomy): domain Eukaryota; kingdom Metazoa; phylum Arthropoda; class Insecta; order Hymenoptera; family Platygastridae; genus Platygaster; species Platygaster robiniae. Next base: position 5,151,033 of record CM052022.1, read on the forward strand.
CGCAGTTGTCTACCTGTCGGACAGGTAATTTGCATCGAAATGGATTTGAAAAAGTATATTCGTATTTGCTGAATGCTGTGCACTAACACAGTTTTTTTTTTACAAAGAAAACTTAAAAAGTAATTTAAATTTACATTCTTTTTTGTCTCGTAGTTATCTTAAATTTTTTGTAACGAATCTTGGGCTTTTTAGGGCAGATGATGACGAGGACGATGACAGAACAACAATTCATGATCCGGACAAATGGATTTCTTTCGTCGCCAGCAACTTGTTGGCGTACACTGCGATTTTCCAACAAATTTTGCCAAGGTTCATGAGAATGGATTTGGCAGCTCCAAGTGATGCAGTCATGCTTTACAGAGTTACGAAGGTATAAATGGAAAATTTAGAAAAATTTCATAGGTTATGTGAAGAGCTAAAAAGCTATAATAATCATAGCTTGAAATTTTCGAAGTCGAAAGTCTTAAATTGTTCATTAAATATTTTTTCGAATTCAGTTTTGTATATTTTGCGAATTTCTGGCAAAAACTTATCTTGAAATTTTTGGATACAATTTTTTCTCTAATACTTTCAAGGTGTTCGCACAACCTCACCTGGCAAACATGTTATGCCAAGTTGAAAATTGCATGGACGAAATGTTGTTGAGCAGCGGGCGATCAACGACAAATCAATGGGCTGCAACAGTGCGACAGAAAATTTTGGAAATCGAAGGTTCTCAGTACCAATACACTCCTCTGTTTTGCGTCTCCACCACCACTCAAGTAATCTAAAGTTCACTGAATAAAACGAGAAAAAATAAACCATCGAACTTTTTTACTGAAGATAATGAATTGTTTCAGGTCACGTGGTTTTTGAGCCTCATAAAACAGGCAAATTTGACAGCATCACGTTTGATTGAGTCTTTGGAAATGAGGAAAAGCAGCAGGACATTTGTTCTTTCTTGGTGGGAATTTTTGAATGGTCGAGAGAGCTCGAGCGACAGCGAAGTCAATTTGGACGAGCGAAAAAAGGTTCCGGAATTGCTCACTCGTTCCCAGCAACATCTGATTGACATTTTCGATGTAAATATGAAGTTTTACTTGAAAATTGGAAGCCATTGTCGTTTGTACATGCTGATTGTCTGGGGTTTATTTTTAGATTCAAATGGAAGACATTCCCCAAGATGCGGTTACTGCTGATCAGGAATATCACGATAGTATTCTTGGGACGTCGTTTTGTCAACAATCTCAAGTATTATGCTGAAAAATATCCAGTTTCTCATTTAAATTGTTTATTATTTAGAGTTCTGTTTTAACGACGTCACTTCAACTTTCTCCCAATATCTTTCAGTCGGAAGTGAGCTTCAACTCCTCAAAACCGGGCGTTTTCATGCCACTACAAAATGCAGGTCCACAACAAAATCGGTACATTGAATACCTTGGGGATCCTGAAATGCAGCCTATTAGAAGTTATGAAATTGGGTTCCTCGTTCGATTTTTGCAAGGACTTGCTGATTTTTTTAATCGAAAGGTTTGTCTCTTTGAAGGTTTAATGAGTAATTGAGTTTAATATATTATAGTAATTTATTTTTACAGTATATTAATTAAAACAGATAACGAAATGGGGGAATTTTCGTTTTTTTCAGTACGCACAAGAACTGTCGAATTTCTATGACAGAAACGATTTCGCTGGTCGTGTCGCTCGGCAAATTCTCAGTCCGTCAACCAACATTGTTCAACTTCCGAAACGCACCGAAAATGGTTTCAGCTCAGTTGTTAAAAAACGAATTCCACCACGATTCAGCTTTCGCTCTATCGCTACTTATCAATTTATGACGACGCTTTTATTTGGGAGATTCATTTTCTGGGCCTTTGGGTAAATGAAATTGAAATTTTCTTGATTTTTTAACTCTAAAGTTGCTACAAAGCCGAAATGTTTGGGATTCACGAAGAATTTTTGTAATAATTGAATTTTAATTGGAAATTTGTTCAAAAATTTCAAATAAGTCTGCATCATATACTCTGCATTAATTATCATGATAAATATACTACACTTTAATATTTTCAAAATATGTTTACTCTGATGCACAAAATTGTACAAAAATTGTTTCAGATATGGACACGTGGCCTTTTTCATTGTCATTCTGATGTTGTGGGCTATTTACATTTTTGCCAAAGTCGTCAGTGAAGGATTGATCACTCCCAGAACTCGCATTCAAACGAACAATTGACCTCTCCAAGTTGGTATATTTGGATAATACTATTTATTTCCTAAGAAATAAAAAAGCTGTAATTTCTTTTTCACACAGTTACGAAATAACGTGCCAACATTTTCATTTTAAAATACCTGTGTACATATTTTTCTAATGTTTTCTAAAATTTATTCTAATAAACAGGTTTTTCAAATCAACGATACCAGTTTTTTCTGTAGGTCTTCCGTTTTTCCTGGAAAATTATTGTCTCCAGTATCATAATTCATGAAAAATTATGCTAACTAGGCACTTTTTCTCGGATACCTGAGCTCTTTGTGTGGTGATATTTTCAGACGGCTTGAATTTTTTTTTTTTATCCTACTATTTTGTTTTTTCCTTTTGAATATTACATAAACATCGTCGATGATTGCTGAATAATATCAGGAAAATTAGAGGTTTTTGATTGAAAGGTTTCATGTTATGATTGTATTTCCGTGGGAATCGAAACACCGGGAAAATAAAATTATCAGGCTTCTAAAAACTTCTTTCAGCGCGAAAAGTTTTTCCGCAAAAGTGTCTTTCTTCGCGCTGAAAGTCGTAAAACGAGTAAAGAAACCTATGAAATCTGCTCGAAACTTGCGAATTCAATTACGCGTTTAGCCCTTAAAGTTTGAGCAAAAATTAGGTCGATTTCGAGTCGAATATGTATAGTGTAGTGCAGTACCAAGTTATCAAAATGTTACATTTTTTTAAAAGTATTATTATCATAATTATTTGTAGAAAAGATTGAATTGCTGAATTTTGAATCACATGACTTATTTATATGTTCTTGCTGCAGTAATCAAAATAAAAAAAACCGTTTACAGTTATAGTTGTGAGTACTCGATTTTGCCTGAGTGTAATAAAGTGTAAAAAGCAAAGTTTCCAGATTGCCTGATCGCCTGACACCTCGAGGAAGGCGTGTAATAGTAAAAAGGAGGAAAAATGTTGTTACCCTTTTTCGCTGAGAGCGTTTAATCGGCGATTAAGCCGAAAATTATACATTCGCCGCGCATGCAATCTTGAGTGCTTGGGCTAGCAATTATAGTAATGTCAGACGCTCCGTTATACTCTAGTTAGGGACAATGAATCCGACTGAATCATCTCGAACGAGCTCGTTTATGAGTCGTTACGGACTTGCAACATCATTTTCACTTCTGCCGTTGGTTAAAAAAATGTCGTGCGCCTTGGAATGTCTTTTCAATGGTCGCGAAATAAGATAAATGCAATAATGATCTGTGGAATTAAGACCTGGAAATCACAATCTAACCCTCAAACTTTTTGGAACTCGTTTTTTGAAATCAGTGGAAAGAAAGTTTGCTAGTATTTCTTTGGCACAGGAAAGAGAAATTGTTTATACTTTTTTTGATAATGAAGTGGGAAATTAAATTTGGAGTTTCAATAACTGTTGATGAGAAGTTACAAAAGTTCAAGTGGTTAAAAAGTGCAAAAGTAGTGTTTGGATATTGTTTTAGTAATTTTCAAACAATTTAACAGGGAAATTGGAAAAAAAATTTTCGAGAGAAGTTTTTTGGAAAAAACATGAGTCCTTCAGGATTTTCAAGTTATACAAATTTTGGAGGCAAGAATAGCACATTTTTTATGTTTGTATGTAATATAATGGAATTCGATTTTTGTGATTTTCAAGTCACTGAGGTTTTGATTTTTTTCTGATATGTACTTTTGGGACTTCTCATGCTTCTTTAGTATTTATACAATTTTAAGGATTTTCTTATATTATTATGGATTTCTATTCGATTTTCTAGGATTCGATGATTTAGAAATCACAGTTCTAAAAAATTTTTATATTTTCAGAGATTTTTGAGAAAAACATAACTTTATAGATTGTAAGTATTTCATTGACTCCTAAAATTTGTGATATTTGTAGTATTTTCCAACATTTCATAGATTTCTAGAATTTTATGCTACAGAATTGACAATTTCAACAATTATTGTATTTAAATAGATTTTTTAAAAAGCTGTATATTTTTATTAGATTGTTAGTTGTTTTTTAGTATTTATACAATTAAAAAAATGTTCAATTGTATAGATTGAATTGAAATTATTATTATCGTTTTGTATATAAATTTATAGAATGATATGCTCTAGGATTCAAAGTTTTATAAATTTTTGAGAAACGTATGTCTTGATAGTTTTTGAGTATGATAAGAAATTTTTATCATTTTTCGAATTTATACAATTGAAAGAATGTTAAATTGTATAAATCGTATGAATAGAATTGAAAGTATTTTTATGGTGTTTTATATAAAAGTCCAGAATCATATGCTTTAAGACTCAAAGTTTTATAAATTTTTGAGAAAAATGTGTTTTCATAGTTTTCGAATGTATTAAAAAATTTCTTATGTTTCTCACATTTTTTTTTAATATTTAGGAAGCTTTAAAGAATTTTTGAGAATTTTTTTTTAGATTGCTTTTTAAATTTCAATAATTCGACGCTCGGAAATTCAAATTTCGATAGATTTTCAGAAATTTTGTAGATTTCTGGAAAAATTGCATCTATGTAGATTTTTCAAGTTTTTAGCTTTCTTGTACTCTCGGATTTTTTAAGTATTTGAAAGATTTCTTAGCTTTTTTTAGTATTTTTATAGATTTATAAAATTGGATGGTAAAGTATTGAAAATTTCAACGATTTTGAACATTCTGAAAGATTTTCCAGAAAACTGTATTTTTTTTACAGATTATTGATACTTTCTGTTTTCTCATATTATTTTTTTTTTTCATACGATTTAAAGAACTTTCTGGTATATCTATGGATTTCTACAAAGATTTATAGAATTACGTATTCCAGAATTCAAAATTTATAATTTTTTGAGGAAATAATGTCTACATTCTTAGTATATTAGTATACTACCAAATTTTAGGTTTTTTTCTCTTTTATTTTTATTTGTATGAACTTCAAGAAATTTTCAAGTATTTTTTTATATTCATACAACTGTTACAGATTGCTATACAGATTTCTAGAATTCAAATTTCAATCGATTTTCAGTAGTTTTGTAGATTTCTGGAAAAAAGACATCTGTACAGACATTTCGTGATTTATAGATTTCCTGAATTTTCGTATTTTTTCTAGTATATATGAGATTTTTTGTAGCTTTTTTTGTAGTTTGATAGATTTCCAGTAGGTATTTATGTACATTTATACATGCGTTTTTTAAACTTCGATGCTCTAGAATTAGAATTTTTTAAAATCTTAAGTATTTGTTAAAATTTTGTAGAAAACAGTACTTTCATAGATTTCTAACAATTTTAGTATTTCTTGATACATAGTTTGTATGATTGTTCATTTTCTAGTATTTTCAAAGATTTCTGATATAACATTGCTGTAAACGCTTTTTAGAATTTCATATTCGAAAGTTTAAAATTTCATAGATCGTAGATATTTGTTTAGATTTTTCAGAAAACAGTTTTGTTTTCTGAAATTTTGTTTTTTTATTACTTTTAGTATTTCTTCAAAGTTTGTTTGATTCGACATATTTACTGGTATTTTCATAGATTTTCAGCATTTCTATACATTTATACATACATTTTTAACTTCAATGCTCTAGAATTTAAAGTTTTATAAATCTCAAGTACTTGTTAAAATTTTTTAGAAAACAGTATGTTCTATCATAGATTCCTGATAACTCAAGTATTCCTTCACAATTTGTATGATTGCTTGTTTTCTAGTATTTTCAAAGATTTCTACTAAAACATTGCTGTAAATGATTTTTACAGTCTGATGTTCGAAAATAAAAAATTTCATAGATCGTAGATATTTGTTTAGATTTTTCAGAGATTGTTTGATTCGAAAGATTTTCAGGTATTTTCATGATTTTTATGCAGATTTCTAGAATTTGATGTTTCAGGTTTTTGAGATTTTTTTTTTCTATAATTCACCAGATTGAAACAATTTTTCAAATTTTAACTTTCTGCGTTTTATCCTTGCCGAACATTTATGTTTAGGATTTTTTCAAAGAAATAATTATTCTGGAAATAATAATAAAAATAATTATTATTTGTTACGTCCAATGGATTTCAAAGTTTATTTTTGAGAATTTCTACTTCATTATTGATATTAATATTTTCATACATTCTTTTGTATAATTTTTTTGTTTATCATCTATTATACTTATTGTATATATTTACATGAAATAACGTGGTACGAGTTTTTCATGTTTTATACAAATCCTTGTTTAGAATAATAAAATAATATAACTGTCTGGATCCATGTAATTATTCTGTATAAAAATATTAAATAGGTAATATTTATTACTAGGAGTATAAATCAAATTCCGTGGACCGGAAGTTCCCTCGCGTTAACGTGTTTGTCACCTATTCTTCATCATCAATTTTCGCTCTGTACTATCAAACGTTGGGGCGAACACAGCTTCGGACGTGCGCGCCAGAAAACAGTCTCTTACGCGCTGTAGGGTTGAGAAGTCGACTCATCTATCTCTCCTCTCGCGATATCGCGATTTTCCAATATTTTTCCCCCCTTCAAAAAATTTCCCAAACATGTAAACCACTGCCAAAAAGGGAAATTCCCTTACTTAACATAAACTCGCGAAATTGGTGAAGTTTGTGGAGTTTAACATTGTTTTTATAAAAACAAAAATGGAAATGATGCCCCATAATAGTAAGTATAAGTCCCAAATTTTCCCATAGAATCAACAATGTAAATGGAGCTCTACTCTCTGATAGAATGAAGCGAATATGAACGCTCTTTTCAGGTGATTTTTTTTCTGGAACTTTTCGAAAATCCTTGGTTAATTGTGCTGAAAGAGTAGGTGAATGAAATTCATAATCCTTGGTCATTCATTAAGGGATTGTTTGACGTGCATTTAATTTTCAAGTCAAATTACTTCTTTCAAGTTACACGCAACTGTAGGGACGTAATCAAGTAATTACGTTATCGCGAAAAAGCGAAATGTGATGGACATTCATAGATATTAGTGAAAATCGTGAAACAAATGTGAGAGAGGGAATAAAATAGAAGATTTTTTGACGATGGTTAAGTATAAATTACAATCGGCGGGGTGGTAATGGAACATTTTGGGGGAGATGAAATCGTGTTGGTTAGTTTGGTGAGATGTTATTTTGGGACGAATTTCCTAGATTTTATCAATTTTCGAGTGGTGAAAGTACTTTCATTAATTCAGGGTCATCATTTGCATGTATCAATATATCCTGTGCGGACCAGTTCGAAGTATATTTTGGGTTTCGGTTTTCATGTATTTCTATTTTGCCATGCTTCAGCTGCAGAATGAGTATATTTAAAAATTAATTATTTGGTTTTATATTCACCGGGTGATATAACTACATATTATTTCAAACGTGAAATAGATATAAAAATATAAAATCAATCGTTTTTTTTGTTTCTCAAAAAGTAATAACATCCAATTTGAAAGTCTAATAAAAATAATGACTGATCGAAATACACATGAATTTTTTCTATTTCCATTCAGTCCTCAAAGTAATGATACAATGCAAAAAATGACACTGAATTTTTTCGAGCAAAAATAAAGATAATCATTAAAAAAGCTTCTATGTCAATAAAAAAAAGAGTATTGTTTACATGGCACAGAATACGATTAACTTGATAGCAACAATTTTTTATAAGTCATCGATACTCTATATTACTTGATTTCAAGATACAAAAAACATGGTTTTTCTTGTATACAGGATTATCTGATACTTTTCGTATTTTCTATACAGAGGATTACTAAGTTTGAATTTTTTTATGGATTAATTTGTAATTTAAATCATATAATATTGAGATTTTTTTAGAAATTTCTGGCGAGGGCTGAAATAAATAGCCAAAAGCTTGTATTTTACTTTTAAATCAAATGGTTCCGAAAAATCGTTTTCAGATACAATTTTCTGTCAAAGTTTAAGTAATTTCCAGATATATAAGTCAATACTTTTTTAATGAAAGCAAACTTTTATATTAAAAAAAGGAAAGAATTAACTGGAGCCATTTTTTCGCAATATTGATGGCGTGCATCGTACTGTAATGGAGAGATTAGAGTAAAGAACTTTTAACGACTTGCGATTTTTTTATTGACGCGAGGTGCCATTGAATTTTCATCATGGAATTTTTAAGTGAAGGGTGACTTTAAGAATATTTAAATTTTGGTTTGATAAAAATGAGTGATTTTCATCAAAAAATAAATCATGCATTTTTATCTTTACTTATAAAAATTTGGTAATAGTTTTCAATATTATTACAAAATAATAATCAGAATTCTAATTATATGTTCAGTTGCACTTTACGATGGTCGTAGGTGCGTTTTTGTTTTAACAATTTTGTACGTCATTGAGAAATGAATATTTTTAATTAGTAAAGTTTCAGGAAAATACGAATTTTTATCTTTATAGCGAGTAAAAAGCTAATTATTACTTTTATATGTTAATTTTTGGTGAATTTTCTAGCTGAATAAAACAAGTTTTCTGAAACAATAATCGTTCATAGTAGATTACAATTTGTTACGAAAATTCTGAAATGAGAGAACGGATTCTTGGAGTATATTTTTTATTAAATATATGTAATGAAAATGGGAACAGATGACAATAAATGTTTAAAATAGCTTTATTTCAAAATTGTTACGTATTTAAATCGCAAAACTTTTTAAAAAGTAAGACAACTTTGCGAATTTTCAGTACTTGAAATTTCGGGATTTTCGTGATATGTGTAAAAAACGAGAAAAGTATTTGAAGAAATTTTGACTTTTCAAATGTATTTGAAAATTGCAAAGAGACTATTTAATTTATAAAAAATTTCGAGAGTTCTTTCAATGTCCGAAAAATTTTGAAACTACTTAAACTAATTCATAGTAATTTTTTCTATCATTTTTAGTGGGTTGAAAATTTCATTAAGTTTACTTCATGAACCTTATTTAATTCTGTGAATCACTTTTAAGTTATTTTCAAAAATTGAATGAAAAATAGATACAAAATCTTTTAAAAAAAAGAATCTTGAATATATTACATCAAAATAATTACGAATATTCTCAAAGTAAGAAAGTAATTTTTGAGTGCTTAATGATAAAAGAAAAATGGGAAAATAGAAGTTTCAACTGACTTTGTTTCAAAGTTTTTCATTATTCAAATCGAAAAACTTTTTTTAAACTAACATTCGTGAATATGTATCAAAAGCCTGCAAATTCCCGAATCCAGAATTTCTGCACTCCGAGTACTCGAAAAAGCCCCAATTTTACAATTCCTGTTATATGTATAAAAATGGGAACATTTTTTTGAATAATATTTGAGAAAATCGTAGGGACTATTTTTTTCAGATGAAATTTTCAGAGATCTCTCAATGCTAGAAAAATTCTGGAATTACTTCAATTTATTAATGCAATTTTAAAATGATTTGGAATAACAAAAATTACTTGGATTTTTGAAAATACATCTAGTAAATAAGAACTATTTCGTATAAAAAAGTACCAATATTAAATCTAAATTCATAAATATTACAAAAATTAGTAGAAATTCTTTGAGTGTTCAACGAATACAGAGAAATGCAAAAATTAAAAACTGCTAAAAACTAGGAAAACATTCGTGCAAAACAGAAACTGCACATTTTTCCGAATCCATCATTTTTAAATTTCGCGATTTTCGTAATATGTATGAAGATAATGAATTATGAGAGAAAAGTTTTCAAAAATTGTATTGAATTCATATACAATTTTCTGAGGCTCTTCAAAGTCCGAAAATTATGACATTACATAATTCACCTTATTATTTATAGTTTTCTTTTTCAATTCCTACACGCAGAGTAAAGCTTACTAAAATTGACTAAATATTTATTCACATACGAACCTAATAAAGTTTTTACTCATGTCTACTAAAATATTTAGTCAAATTCTTGAAAATATAGTTGATATGACAAAATTCTTAGGTCGATTGGAGAAAAAACTTTTTCAAGTTCGTATTTGACTAAAGATTTTTCTAAGTGTAAGCAGGATTGAAAAATTTCGTTGGGCTCATAAAATTCTATAAATTACTTAATCTGTAAAATACTGTTTCGTATCCTTTTGTTTCACTTGTATATTTACTGAATCAATATTTAGTTATCACCTCTTCCAAAGAAAAATATAACTCAACTTGAAAAAAAAAAATACCCATAAAAACCTGAATAAAAATGACTACGAAAGAATAAAATTAATAAAAAAAAACCGTAATATCTTGAAAAAATTCCCGAAAACGTGAATTTTTTATTGACTACCCGCATTTAACTGGAATAATCTTGGTACCAGGAGCAATGAATGATAAAATAGACCATCGGGAAACTAGGGCGTGCCACTATTGTGGATGAAACAGCCAAGGGCGATTTCGAGGGAAGTAAAAGAAAAGCGAAAGGGCAAAATAAGGACCTAGTGATTTTCTATGGGTCACCGACCACGAGCAAGCCCATCGCTGAGATGACGAGCTTTTTAAATGTGAGTGCCGATTTCTCAACGTCACATGGCACTCCTGCTTCAGAACTTGACCTGCCCTACACGATTTGCGAGGTTTTGGTCTCGATTTGCGCGGTTTTTGGAAACGGTTTGGTGATCATCGTTTTCAGCAAAGAGAAAAAACTGCGGAGAAGGACGAATTATTATATCATTTCACTCGCCACCGCAGATCTCATGGTAAATATTTTTTAAATCAATTCATTAAAACAATAAAGTTGGGTTAAATTCACTGGATTTCATTTTCTAGTCAATTTTTAATTAGTTCCCTAAAATACGAATAATTCAAAATATTTGGAATGATAAAAAATTGCCCATGATTTGTTCATAATTTTATCTGAATTCTTCCCTTTGTAATTTTATAAGAAAATAAAATTTCTTATAAGGTGACCTTATGAAAACTTTACAAGAAACTGCAATTTCTAATGAATAATTGATCGAACAAATTTTTTATGGTTTTTTTCTTAAAAGATTTTATCAAATACATTTTCATAAGGTGCACTTTTCACGAAATTGAAAAGTGCACTTTCAAAAAATTATGAATATGAACGAAAAATCTATGACTTCCATTTTATCTAAAAAATTTTCCATAAAAATCGGAAAATTAGAAAAATCTTTAGAAACTTAGGAAAATCCAGTTTTTTGAAATCGATAGAATGTCGTATTAAAACTAGGACTAATTCGAAATTTTGAAAAATTGTCCAAAACTTTTTAAGAATTATACATCTGATAGTTTTAACAATTTCTAGAGAAAATGTTTACTTATAGTCTGAATGAAAATTTCCATAATATCATCGAAATCAACAAATTTATGGTGAAGATTAGAAAATTAAGGCACCTTCAGAAATTTTGTGAAGAAATTTTCAACTTCTTGAAATCAATAAAAAAAGCTCTGAAAGAGGTCTAATTAAAATTAACTAAGTAATAAGAATGAGTTCTTAATCGAACTACGAATTATTCGGAATTTCGGAAAATCTGGAAAATCATCCAGGATTCGTTAGTATGATTTTACCTGAATAGTTTTGAATTTCACGCAAAAAACTTTGGATGGAAACATAAAAATCTCTAATTTTTGTTTAAAAGAAAAAATTTAAAAAATCTTCAGAAATAATAGAGAACTTTTTAGTTTCTTGAAAAGAATAAAAAAGCTTGTGAATGATTGTAATCAAACAAAAATTATATACATTTATAAAACTACAAAGTTTGTCCAACTATGAAATTTATAAAAATTCCAAATGAGAAAACATCTATAACTTCTAATTTTCTTGAAATCTCATGTTTTACTTTAATTCTTAGCTTTGAAATGCAAATGATTCAAAATCTTTAAAAATGTGAAATTCTTTCTAAAATCCCTTTATCACTTTACCAAACATTTTTTCGAACTTTTTGAGAGATGTTCAAAATCACATGAAAAAAATCCATGTTTTTCATTGAATCAAAAAGTTTTTACCAAGGTCAAAAATTAGAACTATGCTTTCCTTCAAAATTTTTCAGAAATTTCGGAAAACTTACTAAATAGAATTTAATTCTCGAAATTGTATAAAAAAAAGCTCACAGATGGTTAAAATTGTAGTTTATAATGTAATGATTTCTTCAAGTTTCACGTTTTAAAAGTATCAAGTATTCAATATCTTTGAAAAATTTGCCAGGGTGAATAAATAATTTTACTTGAAATGTTTTGGATAATTTAAAAAAAACAATGTGTTATTTAAATAAACAAAGAACAATCCACAATCCATAATAAATCTTCAGAATGAATTTTCTTGGAATGAATGAAAAACTTTTTTCAGTAATATAAAGAAATCAATTTCTCTGCAAATGATGTAAAAATAATGTACACATAAGTTTAAGTTTTTCGATGATTTAGCAAAAATATTTTTGGTCCTTCAAAATAAAAAATTCCTGAGCTCAAAATTTTTTATGGATTCAGAAACTTTGATAGTTGTAAAATTCATGTTCTTGAATTATTTAAAAAATCAACTGTTACGATTGCTATGAATATTTTCTTAAAAATTTCAGTAGTCAAAAAGTATGTATGTTTGACAATAACTTTTCTCAATCTATATAAAGTCATTCATTCCAGTTTCAATTTTCACACCAATCGTACAAAAAGCAGCACATAATTAATAACAAAAATCAATGATAAATCTTAATTTAACATTGATTTTCCTTAAGCGCTGTAGCTGTTTCTTTTTTATATGGCGACGGTCGAAATCCGCCGCGGATCGATAGATGTAATTCGCGTTGAAGTTCGGAGGGATTTTAAAATTTCGCGCGCTGCGCTTTTAGTTCGGAAACCAGCCACTACGTGTCGTTCAATTTTTTTGTCTCTATTTTCAAGTATATATTGAATCATTTAAATATGGTCAAATTGAACCTCTTCTCTAGCTTTGCGCAGTGGCGATATCGTAACCAATGAAGTTCTACTGAGGTGCGATTATTGCTAGTTGAAAACTTTTACCAATACCCCGCCATGACGATGTGAAATACCATCGGCTAAGGCAATTTTTGAAAGTTTCTACGGAAACTGCTGAATCAATCCAAACCTAGTATATATAAACCATATTGTTATCGCCATAATTGATTTCATGGAAAGAAGAGAGTGAAAGAGATCAATTTTGATAAAAAATGAATTGATAATATCAATACGTAAACTATTAGAGTTAATTAGTTGAATAGAATATGGTAGCTCCGAATTTATAATACAACAAAACACTGTTTCTCACCATTTATTAAATGTGAAATTTTAGAGATATATAGTTATTGTACCATATTACAATATTTTAATGGTGAATTATAATTTATATATAAATACACGACGTATAAATTAGATAATAAATATATTATTTTATAATTGTTTATAATTACAATCGTACATTATAATTATTTATAATTATATTAATGATAAAAGAGAAAATACTATCTAGTTTTTGTAAAAAATCAATTATTAGATGCAACTTGCATGTCTTTATTTCTACAATAGAATTGTATTGAATATTAAAAGATGTGCTTATTCGATCAAATTCGCAATTCGAAAATATAAATCACTATAAATTTTTGGTCATGTTTATAATTTCGATTAATAATAAATTATCAAAATATATACCTATTCTCAGTCTACATTTAGAAACTTGCAAATACTGAAAATACACGAGAATGAGCAGTCTAGAACTTGAAATTAAATATATAATAGTTAATTATTGTGCCGTTTCTTGACTAAATTTTTCTACTATTATAACTATAAAAATGTTAAGCTTATTTAAACACAATCAGTAAGAAAATACAAAAACTACATGCAAATAGATGTGACGATTTTCAATAGCATTTTGGAATTTTGAAGATGCTTGTTTGACTTAATTCAATAAATTTGTAGTTCGAAAATATAATAATGATTTTACTTTTGAGTCATATTGATAGTTTAGATTAATTAAGAGAACTGACGAATTATGAAAATCTATTCTCGATCTACATTCAGAAATTACATGAAAATGTGGTTTCTGAAAATTTGCAATCTGGAACTGAAAATTAAATCTAGAATTACTGGTATTTTTTTTATTCATGTTTGGGATTTCAGATATGAGTTTATAGTGATGATTAGGCTTATAATTCATTATTTTTGCCATTCGGTATATACATTTATCAGACAAAAAGAGGCATAAAAAGTTTTATTTTCAGTCAAAATTTATAAGTCTGGGAAAAACAAGAGGTTCAATTGCTAAAATTTATAACTCAAAAGAAAATTTTCAATTCGAAACATCTCTATTGTGTTTTTTGCAATTTCGAAATATGATTTGATTGTGAATAAAATTTTTTCTGACATACCGATTGGACTTAAGGGAATTTCAGGAATCAAAGAGTTCGCAAAGATAATTAATAATAAATAATGAAAATTGAAGACATACAATATCAGAAAAAATAAATCTTGTTTGAGAATTCAATAGTGTAAGTTGTGTGAAGTTAATAAGTATTTAATAAAATACTTAAATAATGTACTTGAAGCAAATAATTTGTTCTAGTGGAAATTTGAAAATCAGAAATCTTCAACACAACGCACATCCGAAATTTGCCATTAAAAAATGACATTGAGCAACATCGTTATTTACAATTTTGAAGATGTAGTGTTTTTAAGAAATAAATGTTTAAAAAAAAAATTAGTGAATTTCAAGCTTTTTTTTCAAGAAGTTCTTTTACTTTATTCGATTCGAAAATTAAAATAGTAACAATTGATCAAAATACGATTGAAAATTGTAATAAAAGAAAAGTGAATAAATTTTCTTCCTGACTTACTGACTTGATGATTAACAACGATATTGAAGAGGACCAAAAAACAAATAATTACAAGCTCTGATATTAAAAGAAGTATTATACATTTAGGGGAATATTCTTAAATGATTTTTTACCTGACTTCTTGAATATCAACAAAATTGGCTTAAAGGTATCATTAAGTTAATGACATTATACATATGAAGAAAGAGAGTGGAAATTTGGAAAAATGGTCAAACTTCGGGATTATCGGGAATTATTTTTAACTCGATGAGATGTAATTGCAATTATTTATAATAAATAAAATATTATTATTGTATGTAATATAACAATGAATAAACATGAGTAATTATTATTCTTGAATAAATTTTTCTGATGATTATTTTAAGGTAGGTCTGGTTGCAGTGCCATGTGCAATTCTCGCCAGCATCGGACTCCCAAAGAATTTGTACGGATGTCTTTTCACAGTTTCCATTCTCATCGTCCTCTGTACGATCAGTATATTCAGCCTCGTCGCAGTGTCCATTGATCGTTATTGGGCAATTCTGTATCCCATGGGATACTCTCGCACCGTTCGCACCAGGACTGCTATACGTGAGTTACTTTTATTGCGACATTAATTTATTTGATTCTTCTTTCCAATCTCTATCTCCAGTTGATTTTAAAACTTCGTTCGTACAAAGGACACTATCACAAAAACAATCACCTTTCACAAACAGAGTAATGTTCTAAGTAAGTTCAAAAAAATATACTCTCGAATTATTTAATTCATAATTATTCGTAATTTAAGAAAAATCAATTTCAAATTTTTCGTTTCAAGAAAAAGTTTTGAATTTAAATGTGATCACTTATCAATTCTCAATAACGCAAAATTTACGATGATAAAATTTCACGTAAAATTATACAGCAGTGAAAATGAGTAACTTTTTTTTCTTTAATTGTCAAAGAATTTTTTTGCTTTTTAAAATGCAAGCTTCTGACAAATATTTGCAATATCCAACTATAATAATTTCGAAGAAATGAATCAGGATATTATTATAACATCAGATGAACAATATCAAAAGACGACGAAAATTATGCAGATCTGGAATGATAAGTCAATGAAAAAGCAGCTTGAGGCAGAAACCATTCACTGTATCAATATTAGAGGGAAGAGGTAATTTGATACTTTGCTTTTCTGTTATTAATCTTCTTGCGGTGTTGAATAATTTGTGTTCTTCGTAAATTTAATTACCTTGCCAGCAACTGGAAATAACGCAGATATGTAAATCCAGCGTGGCAGATGAACACGAGGTATTTTTCAAAGGTTGGATTATTTCGTACATTTTGTCTTCATACCCTGCAAAATGTTATTTTTATTGAATGATTGATGAAAATTAAAAGTAGTTTCGATTATTGTATATCATTTTAAGTAAAAATAACAAGAATTTCACGATAATTGGATATTTTTACAAATTCAAAAGTCAAGTCCGAATCCGAGCACTTCAAAAAGTTATATCTGGATAAATCGTAAAGATTCAGTGTTCTCGAGGGAAATTGCTGGGTTTCGAGTTTAACGAAGTGAAGATAAATTTCGGAGCGTAGAATCGTGAATTTTTTGCATGGTGATACAATCATTAGGTATGTACATGCATATTCCGTTTCAATCAAAAAGTAGCAATTATCGGTGATTCTTGTCATCCCGTTGTACAAGCCTGCGCACGTCATTATAATTACGCTGGGATATTACATTTCGCGGGCAAAATATCAGCTACCTCCGACATTTAATCAATATAGGTTCATTATTTTTAAAATCAGTCTGGTCGTCACTGACCGAATCACCGATTTCTTTAGAATTTTTTAAATAGTCACGTAAACTAGTTTTAAAACATACGTATTTTTTATTTTGGGCTTAAAATTGGTTTTTGTCGAGAAATTCAGATTCTAAATTAGGCTATCGAATTCAGAGTAACCTCACTTTTGTCGAAAACTTTTTTTTTAATTCTTATTCCTCATGAGAAAATTTATGGATTTGAATAAATTTTGTATGAAAAGGTTCGAAATTGTACGAAATTTATGAATAATGTATTGAAAATATTTCTTGCAGCGTTGTTGAATTGTTATTAGAGTAAATGAAAAAAGTGTAGAAAAGTTTGAGTGAATAGTTATTGTATTGCGTCATTTTTTTTCATCCCATTTTTTTGTCATTGATTGTTAAAGGTATGAACTACACTCTGTAAAAACCATCACATGCCAAAACGTTTCGTTCGTAAGTGAGAATTTTTTCGGATTTTCCAGCCTGTCATGAACAAGTGTTTATAAAATTTCAATATATTTTTACTTTTCTTGATATTCAGGCACTGTAATATGTTCCATTGAATGATGAAATATATTCTAAACGAAAAAAATGAACGAAAAATTCCTAATTAGATGTTCAACAGCTCGGAATACAACTTGAAATCAAGCTTTCGCGCGGATCACTAGATTGCTAAAATACTTATAATCACACATAATTTCATAAAAATACTTTTGTTTTCATTTCTTTGGAACATTTTATTACATTTTCATGCTTATGTAGAATTCTAAAGGTACATCAATTATCTATCGGAAAAATGTTCAAGTGTGGAATTATGCGATTGTGTCATCAATTTTTTCGTCAAATATTTTGAATTTTCTAAAAAACTTCCTTACATTTTGAAGCAAAATAAATACATATATAAAAACGATATTGCATGTTTGAGAAACTTTCATTTTATTCCAAACTGAATAAATTATTCAACAAGTTCAACGTGCTCACGTTTCAATGTTTTTTCGGTAAACGAAGATGTTTTTCGTCATTATACTATTTTGTTTGAATATAGATACATCGAGTTGCTTTATAAAAGAATTACAGATTTTAATTTTTGCAATCTTATCTAGGAAATTTCTTGAATTTCAGTATTTTTTAACGCGTGAAATCATAAAGTATATCTTATGTGTGGCCATTATTCAGCTTCCCGAATATCTTCGCGTTTACAATGCATTTTATGAATTTTCATATAGAAGCTTAATTTAGTAATTATCATCTATAAATAATATGCAAAGAAATTTTACAATCAAATCCACGCAAGTAAATATAAATATAAAAGTTATTCTTCAGAGACACGCACGAAAAAATGATGCCATGTTATATCCCGAGTAATGAAAAATAAAGTTAAGAAATTTTCATTAAAAATATACTTTATTATCGAATGGGACTTACTACAGTGTCTTAAGATCAATAAAAGTGAAAATATATTGAAATTTCATAATCACTTGTTAATGACAGGCTGGAAAATTGAAAAAATATTTTCACTTACGAACGAATGTAGTTCATACCTTTACTAATAAATGAAAAAAAAATGATGCAATATGAAAACTATTTACACAAAAATTTTTTACACTTTTTTCATTTACGCTAATAACAATTCAACAACGCTACAAAAAATATTTTCAATACATGATTCATAAATTTCGTACAATTTCAAACCTTTTCATACAAAATTTATTCAAATCCATAAATTTTCCGATGAGAAATAAGGATTAAAAAAAAGTTTTCGACAAAAGTGAGGTCACTCTGAATTTGATAGCCTAATTTAGAATCTGAATTTCTCGACAAAAACCAATTTTAAGCCCAGATTAAAAAATACGTATGTTTTAAAACTGAATTACGTAACAATTTAAAAAATTTGAGAGAAATCGGTGATTTGGTCAGTGACGACCAAACTGATTTTAAAAATAATGGCCCAAAAGTATAAGTAATAAAAAAAAATCTCAACCCTAGTGACTCAAAAATCATAATAATCTGATTTTTAATTGAAACACATAAATAAAAAATAAAAAAAAGATGCAAAACGCGCAATTGTGAACACCAATAGTAATACACCTACAAAATTCCCAAAATTCAAAAGAATTGAAAAAAATACACTCTTGAAACCAGATTGTTAAAGATAAAAATTTAATAGACCTCGAGGGAAATATATTTCCTAATAAACCACTCCCAAATTTTTTCTGTTTTTTGTAGGAATAATTTGTGCGTGTTGGGTAGCTGGAGCTTTGGTCGGATTTTCGCCTCTTTTTGGATGGAACAAAGGAAAAAGATGCGACGTTAAGTGCATATTTACAGAAGTCATGGACTACAATTATTTAGTGTTCCTTTACTTCGCCACGATAATATTCCCAGCGTTGTTAATAGCGGGGTTTTACACTCATATTTATAGGGTTGTCGTTAAACAGGTCAGTTTCCTTTCGTAAAATTCTAAAAATCTTCAAAAAAGAAAAAAAGATTGCACTATCTCCCACTGCACGAAATTAAAATTATCAAACACGAATCGGACAATAAATAAGATTTTGGGCTTTGTTTCAGCCAATAAAACTTTTTTTTCAGTAGAATATTTAAATAAAGCTTTTGTAGGTATGTGTACAGTGGATATTTTTTTTTTTTTGGTTGATTGATAATTCGTTGCAGGTGCGATTGAAGCGAATAATAACGAAAAGTCCAACTCGAGGGGAGTCTACTCAAGGTACAGAGATGCTGCGTTTGTTGGGAGCGGCTCAAAGACGCGACGCCAAGGCCGCGAAAAACTTATCTTCGATTGTTATTTTTTTTATCATTTGCTGGTTCCCCTTGTACACCATCAACTGTGTAATGGCTTTTTGCCCTGATTGCCAAGTGAACAAGACACTCATGAGCTTTTGTATCATTCTCTCCCATATCAACAGCGCTGGAAACCCTGTACTTTATGCGGGATATTTGAAGGTCAGCGTTTTTTCCCATTTTCCAACGAATAAGTTCACAATTAGTCCACTATTTTTGAATAATTTATGATCATAATATGAAATTATGTGAATAATGATATAATAATTGTTTCGGTCAGGGGCGTAGGCAGAAAAAAATTTCGGGAGGGGTTTTTCTGAAAAATATTTTTCCTTCGGGATTTCATAATTTTTCATCTTTGACCATGTGGTTACAAGAGAGCGATTGTGAAATATTTCACGTTTCGGAATTCAAAAGTTATACATCTTTTGGAATCCAGATTTGCACATTTTTCATGTTCGTAAATAATGGAATTCGAATTTTGTTATTTTCAATTAGTAACTGAGGATTAAATTTTTTTTACAAATGCTTTTTGTATTTATACCACTCTAAGAATTATCTGATATTTAGTAATATGTGTTTCTTTAAAGCTTTTTAAAATTCGATGCTCTAGGAATCAAACTTCTAAAAGATTCATATATATTTGAATTGATTTTTGAGACAGTTCAAACCACACGGATACAAGGTTCTTCATACATTTATATTACTTTCGCATAGTATATTATTCATAAAATTTTGCAGTGTTTTATAGTATTTTCATATATTTCTAATGTTTCTATGGATCGCTCGATAGATTTTTAGAAATTGATGCTATGGTATTGAACTTTCAACGATTTGGAGAATTTAAATTGATTTTTCAGACGACAATTTCTTTTATGAATATATATACAATACTTTTACTCGATATTTTTTTAGTATTTCTACAATTAAAAGTATGTTTTAATTTTATTGTTTTCTATATGAATTTCTAGAAGATTTTCTGAAGTCATGTATAATTAGAGCATGATATTAATAATTATGTTCTAGGACAGGAAGTATTATAAATTTCTAAGAAAGTTATATCCACATAATTTTAATGTATTGAAAGATTTCAAGTAAACTTGTAAGCTAGTAAACTAGTTAGCTACTGAAATTGTAAAATTTTATGCTTGCAAACTTGAAATTGGCTAGTTATATTTTTATTTTTTGTCTGTTCGTATATGAAAATTTGAAATCCATGTTCCTTTTCCTGTCGCAATTCAAGCTATTGAAGCACAATTTGACAGTTTGATTGTACTCAAATCGTTTACTCATCAGCTATCAAAATTTAGATGTTCAAGCTAATGGATCTTTCTAATGACTCCCCCGTAAAATTCCACTCTTTCAAATCCACATATATTGCATTTTTTCACAATGATGGCCTTTTATTATTTCGAATTTGCATATCACACCTAAACTTTCAATTTTCATAATAAAACATATAAATTCCCTAATGAAAAAAAAACTATTAGAAACTATTTGGAATTATTGGGAAACTATCGAGAAACTATTGAATGATTTCAATAGTTTTAATAGTTTCAATAATTTCCCTTCTTATAGTTTTCATAGTTTCAATAGTTCCTATAATATTCCTGCCAATCGTTTCAATGACTGAAAGTTTTAATGATCGAAATAGTTTCAATGATTTTTAATCATTTTCAAATCCGATTAGGAATCACAATTTAATGATTATTAGCATGAAAATTGTTAAATAATCACAATTTATAGCGAAATTTTTAAATTGAAAATGATTTTCAATCATTTTCAAATCCGATTTGAAATCACAATTTAATGATCATTTGCATGAAAATTGTAAAATTACAATTTTTGGTGCAATTTTCAAATTGGAAACAATTTTCAATCATTTTCAAGATTTTCAATGATTTTCGATCATTTTAATGATTTTCAGTCATTAAAATAGTTTCAATGATTTTAAATCATTTTCGAATCCGATTTGAAATCACAATATTATGATTATTTGCATGAAAATTGTGATTGCACAAATTTTAGTGCAATTTTCAAATTAAAAACAATTTTCAACCATTTTCAAAATTTTCAATGATTTTTAATCATTTTCAAGATTTTCAATGATTTTCAAATCATTGAAATAGTTTAAATTATTTCCATTGCTTTAATAATTTATCTTCCAATAGTTTCCATAGTTTTCATAGTTTCAATAATTTATCTTTCAGTATATTTCATAGTTACTATGGTTTCAATAATTTCCCTTCTTATAGTTTCCATAGTTTCAATAGTTCCTATAATATTCCTGCCAATGATTAAAAGTTTCAATGATTGAAATAGTTTCAATGATCGAAATAGTTTCAATGATTTTCAATCATTTTCGAATCCGATTTGAAATGACAATTTAATGATTATTTGCATGAAAATTGTTGAATCCCAATTTATAATGAAATTTTCAAATCAAAAATGATTTT
Source organism: Platygaster robiniae (assembly GCA_028476575.1). Lineage (NCBI taxonomy): Eukaryota > Metazoa > Arthropoda > Insecta > Hymenoptera > Platygastridae > Platygaster > Platygaster robiniae. The sequence continues at coordinate 5,173,011 of CM052022.1, forward strand.
CAATTACTTTCAAGATTTTCAATGATTTTCAGTCATTCAAATAGTTTCAATGATCTTCAATGATTTTCAAATCCGATTTGAAATCACAATTTAATGATTATTTGCATGAAAATTGTGAAAACACAATTTTTAGTGCAATTTTCAAATTGGAAACAATTTTCCATCATTTTCAAGATTTTCGATGATTTTCAATGATTTTCAAAATTTTTAATGATTTTCAATCATTTTCAAGATTTTCTATCATTTCAATGATTGTCAGTCATTGAAATAGTTTCAATGATTTCCATAGCTCCAATAATTAATCTTCTAATAGTTTCCATAGCTTTCATAGTTTCAATAATTTATCTTTCAGCAGATTTCATATTGTCTATAGTTTCAATAATTTTGGAAACTATTGAAATATTGGAAACTATTGGAAACTATAGGATTAAAAAACTATTGGAAACTATTGATTAATAGTTACCAATAGTTTTCAATAGTTTTTTTTCACAAGGGCTTGGTTGTCAACTTTGAGATACATCAATTTTTTCTCTTTAATTTCTCGTATTTTTAATTTCCTAGATATTTTAGGCAAAAAACTAATTGTAAGATTGCTGTGTGAGAAAAAATTCGTCCGAAGCTAGACCTTCATTGTAATGCTTCAAATGCTTTTGTCTCACATAGAAATCTAATTATAAAGTTTTGGCTGGAAGTATCAAAGAAAACGAAAATTCTGAAAATTGTTTCAATCCAGCGAGTAATTAGGAAAAAATTGAAAATATTTTATCTGTTTCGAATTTCAGTAGGGAATTTGATTGACGTAATTTCCCTCAGCTAATTCAGTGTTTGAAAAATTTCCCAGAAGTATTATTTTTAGATAAAAACTTATTATAAACAAAATCAAGACAATGTGCTTCAGTTACTTAACTTATCCTGGGATTTCATGTGCAATGTTCGAAACTTTAGCATTTTTTTCGAAAGAAAATTGAGAGGATCATTCTATTTTTTAGGATTTTCGTGCTGCATTGAAAAATTACGTCACGAGTCTTCTGCGCAGTTTAAGAATCAACAGAAGTAACACAATCAACGTCAGTAATTGTACGGATTCACCCCCAGTTTGCGTGATAACAGGACGAACTGGTGGATCCTTGCAAAAACACCATAAATCATCGATAATGTCCCCAAAAGTTCGACGAACTCCTTCTGCCCCAGCAATCATTTCCATTCCCCATCAGACTCATGAAGAGAATTCAAATTCCTATTTTCGCCGATTTTTCCTGCGTATTTTTCAGAGAAAAGACGAGGCTAACGTTTAATGACGAGAGTAAACGACTTTGAATTAGGATAAGTTCGTTTGTACATTTTCTGCTGTGAAATAAAAAAAGATCGTAACTTAGACTCAATTTGTTAAAGAGCTTATTCATGTTTATGTTTATATTTTTGAATGAGCCTTTTGACAAATGAAGGAATTTCTTCTGAATAAAGGCAAATTTGTGAAATCAAAATGGAAGTATGATAATTTGAAGATTCTTTTAAATTACTTCGAATTCTGAACCTGCGAATTTTCATTCCTTCGACGTGCTATTGTAAATAAAAGATTCCAGGCCTTCAAAAATTTTACCAATCATTAGTGGAATAATAATATTTTCCAAGTCTTAAGATCACTCAGACTCTTGCAAAAATATTCTTTGAAAAAAATTTTACCCCTTCCTTTCCATGGATCTGCCAAAATATAATTTATTGCAACTATCTTGTACATATGCGAAATAAATGTTATTAACACTTTCCAAGTTAAGAAAGATGATATTAAGAATAATGATATTAAGAAGACGCATGTACAAAAATATTTTTTAAGATTTTCAACACTGACTATTGTGAAAAATGATTTCTGCTCTAGTCAAATAAATGAGATTTTCGATTGTGCATTCCTTGAGTTGTTTAAATAATTTGTTTGCCATACCTGCAGATTACGAAAATGGAGATTTTTTTTGATAGATAAAAGTAAGTGTGTAGTGACATTGTAAATATCTGTGTATTTGCATGTATTATCAATTATGCGTAATTACCTGCATTGTATAACGTTTAAAGATAATAAACTATATCATTGAAATGAACCAATATAATTTTTTTCAGGAAAAAGGTACCGAAAAATTCATCCAAATTTTCACGAAATCGCAAGTATTTAATTAACCTCCGAAATTCTTGACAATTTGTTTCATATGTATATCTTCTTATAAACTGTTTGTGAGTTATTTTTATATATACATAGTTATAGGTAGTTTTATATTTAATATTAAATTATTAATAATATTTATGTTTAATATTAAGACAACTATGTAAACCTTATCTTAGTAATTTAAGTCGACTACATTTTTTATTTCTTGAGCTGAACTGGACTACTTGAATATTTTCCAAACCCTTTTGATCATCCAATTTTATTTTGTGGCTTACGTCAACTATGAGTTTTTTTGAAATACTTTTTATTGAAATATCTATCAAACATAAAAAAATTTCTGCTGTTCTTATTAATATATAAATTCATCTACTCATTATAGCATTTAAATGATTTATTGTTCATTTGTAAGAAACAATTACACGTAGAAAAACAAGCTTATCCTACGAAGAATAAATATTCAACATTACTAACTTACAGACATATAATTAAAAAAACGAAACTTTAGTTTTTGAAATTCATCACAAAAAAAGACTTTTGCATTAGATGTGCAAAAATTCAGTGAATACTGTTGTTTTAAGATAAGTTTCATTAGAAGTTCATATATAAACATTTTTTGAATTCTGCTGATGAGAATCCTCGTCATGGAAATTCGTCTAGTTTTATATTTTTTATACAAATTTTAATCACGAGAATAAATTTAATATAAATTGGAAGACATGTTTTTCAGTCTGCGTGATACGCTTTTACAATTATTGTTAATTTGGTATGTAATAATCACGTGGAATGTACTCGGGTTTCGGACTAGAGGATTCGATGCCCAATAATTCTCCCATGAATGCGATGTAAGTGATGGCCAAACGCAGGGTTTCAATTCGGGATAAACGTTTTTCATATGCAAAAGTTGGTACCTGAAGCAAAAATGGAAGAGTTTTTTTCAAGAAATAATGAAAATTAGGAATGTCTAGATATATAATAATGGTATCTTGCGAAAATTAGGTTGAAATATTCTCGGCCTTTTTTGAAAAAAGTAAAAAGGGAGATTGAAATATCTACAAAATAATACAAGAGCAGTGATTTTCGGAAAAATATTTCGAAATTTTTAAGCTTGAGTTTGTTGTACCTTTTTTAGTTGATAATTTAATGTAGAATTAGTTCTGTTTTCGAGGGACTTGGATTTTTTGAATCTTAGAATTCTCATTTTCCAGATTCCGAAACTTCAAAAACTATTCGGATTGTTAAGACGCTGAATTTACTGTTTCTTCAGTTAAAATCTTGACTTTAAAATTTTTCTGGATTTTAAATTACAGGTGTTACTTCCAGATATCCTTTTTCATTTCATTTGTACATTAAACGAGTTACAAAGAAGCTCATAATACTGACTAAACTATTCATTAAACTGTCATCTTCAAATTAGCTACATGCAGGCGCGTAAGCAGGGGGGGGGGGGTTTTGGGGGTTAAAACACCTTCGGAAATCCTGATAAAATCAATTAATATTTCATGTAGAAATAAAAAAAGGTACTTTAGATAAGAAGGAAAAAAAAGAAAAAAAATAACGAAAAAATGCACGAAAACGTTAGCAATAAATATTTCATAAAAAAGTGAAACCTATCAAAACGTATAACCCAGTGAATAAACAAGAAAAATAAAAATCTACCGAAATGCTCAAAATTTACAAAACTTTAAATCTTAGATTATCGAATTCTAGAAATCTATATGATATTTATATAAAAGTATTGAAAATTTTCCGATTCATACAAACTCAAAAAGAATAATGACATTAATTGAATTTTATAGAAAAACTGTTTTCCGAAAAATCTCGACAAACGCCTCTACGATCTATGCATTTTGGGATTCTAGAGCATCTAATTCTAAATAAACTATCAATCTCAAAAATTTTTAGAAAACGCAACAAAATCTTTTAAATATTTAAAAATTACGAAAATAGAATAACGATATAAAACATGAAAAATCTTTATTAATGTTATTTTATGATTGATTCTTGAAATTACTGAGAATAGATCGAAATTCGCAGTATAAAGCGTCAAGTTTTTTAAATGTCTGTAGCAATTTACAAATATATAAGTAATCTATAAAAATACTGAGAAATCCTTCAGAGTTTCGAATTTTATACTAGAAAAATATGAAAAATAAGCTTATTAAGTTACTAGTCTACTAATTTACTTCTGTATAAACTAATAAAAGCAGTAAAAGGTTTTCTACTCAGACACATAAGCAGAGAGGGGTTTTGAGGGTTCAAACCCCTCCCGAAATTCTGATAAAATCAAACAATATTTCATGTAAAAGTGAAAAAAGTTAAATCAATAAACATTAGAAATATAAGTTACAAAAAATGCATGAAAACGTTAGCAGTATATGTTGAAAAAAAAGGTAAAATTTTCAAAACGTAGGATTACGTAGATAATATGCATCAGAAAATTTTTTGCAATCCAGTGAATAATCAAGAAGAATAAATATCTAAGAAAATAATAAAAATTTACGAAACTTTCAATGTTAGATAATCAAATTCTAGAAATCTCTATGAAATCCATATAAAATATTGAAAATCTTTCGATTCATACAAACTCTGAAAGAATAATGAAATTAATTGACTGTATGAAAAAGCTGTTTTTTGAAAAATCTCGACAAATGCCTCTACGATCTATAAATTTTGGAATTCTAGAGCATTAAATTCTAAATATACTATAAATCTATGTAAGTTCTAGAAAACGCAGCAAAACCTTTTAAATATTTCAAAAATCTATATGAATGTGATTTCATCATTAATTCTTGAAATTACTGAGAATAGATCGAAATTTGCATTTTACAGCATCGAGTTTTTTGAATCTCTGTAGCAATCTACAAAAATATAAGTAATTTATAAAAAAGCTTAGAAATCCTCTAGAGTTTCATACATTATATGCTAGAAGAATGTGAAAAATAAGTTCACTAGCTTGCTAGCTAACTAGTTCACTAGTTTACTAGCTTACTAGTTTACTTGATTACTAGTTAACTAGCTCACTTGTTTTTTTATTTAACTAACTTACTAGTTTATCAGCTTACTAGTTTACCAGTTTACTATTTTACTATTTTATTATTTTACAATTTCAGTAGTGTACTAGTTTACTAGCTTACTTGTTTAGTAGTTTAGTAGTTTACTAGTTTACTAGGTAACTAATTCACTCTTTTTCTAGCTTACTAGTATACTAGCTTACAAGTTCACTTGCTTACCAGTTTACTAGTTTACTAGTTTACTAGTTCGCTAGCTTACTATAAATCTTTCAATACATAAAAATTATGTAGATATAATTTTTTTAAAAATTTATAATACTTCCTGTCCTGGAGCATATCAATAATATAATACTATAAAATTATAAATATTTTGGAAATTTTTCTTGAAATTCATATAGAAAACAAAAAAATACATCTCACTCAATTTATCAATTTATACGATGAAACATACTTTCAATCGTAGAAATACAAAAAAAAAATGGGATAAAATGCTTGAAAATCTTCAGAAAAGAAACTATCGTCCGGAAAATCAATTTAAATTTTCTAAATTGTTGAAAGTTACAATACTCAAACATCAATTTCTAAAAATTTATTGACCGACTCATAGAAATGTTAGGAATATATAAAAATACCAGGAGATACTACAAAATTTGATGAATAATATAGTATACGAAAATGTACCTTTCATCTGCGTGGTTTAAGTTTTCTCAAAAATCAATGCAAAAATACCAATTTTTAAGAAGTTTGATTTCAGAGCATCATATTTAAGAAAGCTCCATAGAAACCTATATTATTATAACTAAGTATCAGATAATCCTCAGAGTAGTATAAATACAAATAGTATTCGTAAAAAAAATTGAAACCTCAGTTACTAATTGAAAATCACAAAAATTGACTTTCATTATTTACGAACATGAAAAATGTGCAACTCTGGATTCCAAAAGTTGTATAACCTTCATGATCCGAAATTTGAAATATTTTTCAGGAAAACCCCTCCCGAAAAATTTTTCTGCCTACGCCCCTGGCTACATGAACCAATACATTTACTTCAAACTATTTCAAAAACTGAAAAATTTACTTTAAACAAAAGACTTACCAATTTTCAGAATAAATTTTCTATAAACTGCACTGAATAAATATCAACTCTTGAACTGCCTATATTTTTTTTGAGTTAAATTGGATCGATGTCGTCAATAATTATTAGAAAAAATTTCTTTGACAGAATCTTTTATACTATTGTCAACAATATACCTTTCTTCGCAATTTATCAAAAGCTTCGTTCAGATTGAACATTCGTCGTCTTTCGCGAATATTCGCAGCTCTTCTTTGCGAAACAGACGCCACTCGTCGTCTAGGCTTTTTACTCGTTGACGATGGAAGATTTGGAGAACGCCCATTTTGATTATAACGACTGAAAAATATATAGAAAATATATCTCTAAACCACAATTCTAGAGTAAAAAAAAACATACTCGGTATCTTCGACCATGAAAAAAGTTTTGAATTCGTATACTTAGCAGAATTATTCTTTTATTGATATTCAAGGTATTGGAAAATTATCTCAAGTCTAAAGAACATGAAAATGTCTATGTCTCAAAATAGATACTTGTAATTTCTATTGTTTGATTTTATAAAAAAAAGCACACATAACAATTTTTCAGACGTTTTTACTTCTCGTTATTTTGATTCCAATTTCATTGTCTAAAAAAAACCACTGCATAATTTATCATTGGATAGAAAATATTTGCAAAACTCATTTTTGTTCATTTATGCATAAAGACCCACTACACCAAATGATTTACCCAAAAATGGTCAATGCACGAAAAACTTGAAAAATTCAAGTTTTTTTCACCATTGATGAATGAAGTTATTTTGAAAACTTAATAAAAATTTCTTATGATTTGATACTGATTATAAGATTCGAATAATTTCTCTCCCTTTTTTGAGAAGTTCATAATATGCTTTGACTAGAGATTAACAATGACAGTTATTTAACAACAAATATTCACATGGTCTTAGAAAAGTATAAATTACTGTAAATTTGCCATAATTCAGAAATTTTGTATGAAAAAATACAGAGACCTTAATTTTTTTCAGAAACTTAAGCTTACCTTTGGTGCAATAATGCACAAGGTTGCCTGTAAAGTCCATGTTCGTTAACATGAACATGTGACGAGGGAGGTGCTTGATACAAAATTGAACTGTCCCAAACGGGGTAACTCCCAATTTCAGTACTTCCGACGTACTGAGATGACATGTCCGTCGTAATTATCTATAATTTGTATTCAAAATTGAACAATAATTTTCTTAAAGAAATCCAAGATCATCCACATCCCCTAAAACCTACAACATTTACAATCATTTTCTAATAATTTGAGTCTCTTTATCAAAAACACTTACTTTTTTCAAATCAGCAAAATTTGAATTACACATTTCAATCCTGAAAAAATCATTGAACTACAGCTCTAACGAAGTTCTACACCCTAAAAAATTTGCAATCTATGAACAAACTTTCAAGATCAGCGCAGAAAAAACCCCACAAAATTCTAGTTGTCCAAGTGAACAACTGATTAACAATTAAAATTTAATTTTTAATCGACTTACGGTTCCTTGATTTCCATTGATTTCCCACGAACTTTCAGGGTAGCTCATATCCCGAATCTTCGTTTTTGTAAAATGAGAATCCCACTTTTCCGCACGTTGTGTAAAATAAATGAAATAGGAATACCAGAAAAATTTTAACACTGGCGCGATAGAAAGTCGAGGTTTTTTTTTTCGAGTCGAAGTTTGGACTATATCGTATGTGTTCGCGTTGGTAATACTATTGTAAATGTATCATCAAATTTCTGCCAAAGTGGCTGAGCAAGGACATCTTTAGTTTCTAAGGGAGGGGGTTGTTGGGGTGTCGGATCAACCCCTAGAAAAGGACCGCCCTCGGTTCAGGGCCGACAATATTTCCTGGAAATCATTTTATTTTTAATTTTCAAATTTGCCAAGGGACTGAAAGAAGGAGGGTAGTAATTTTAATTATTTCTAATTTCGGAAAATTCAATAACAAGTTCTTGCTTTAAAATGTTCAAATTCAATAACAAAAAAAAAACATTCGAATTTTTGGATGAAAAATGTAAAGTTGCACAAATTTTTAATGCTCATTGAATCTTTTAAACATCATAAATTATGACCAATGAACTAAATAATTAAAGATTCATTGTCATTTCAGGCTCTAATCTGGAAATTATATGTCCGAAATCTTTTTTTAAAGACCTCTCGACTTTGCTTTTGAGCCTGAAATGATTATTTAAAAAACTATGATTTATTCATTAAAAAATTTTTGATGTTTTTTTTTCAACTGCGATTGCATTTCAAGGGTTATAAGTGTTAATAATCATTTGGCATCTTGAATTTCAAAATACTACATCTTTGATTATTAAAATGTTTTAGGCTGTTGCTGAACCAAGAATGTTGGGTTTAGGATTCAAGATATTTTCTGAGAAAGTATGTGAAATAGATGATGTAGATAATAAATTAAATCTCCTTTTTTAAAATCGCATTGTGTGACCCTCAAAGTACAGAAATTATAGTCATTACAATTTGTACGATTTCTATGAAATTTCATTCCTGAAATAAAACGATTTTTTATTTTTGTTACTTCAATATTCAATTCGAATAACTTTTTATAACTCTTACAGTTTTAAATCATCTCAAATTCAGTTTTTTTTTCTTGAAAAATGGACATGTTTCAATGATAAAATTCTCCAGTTTTCCATTGAAGAATCCACCCCTAATTTTTAGAAATATTTTCTTTTCAATATTGAAATGTTGACTTAATTAAAAATTGTATTTTTTGAAATACCTACTCCCAAAATTTCCACGATGTTACTGAAATTTACAACTTTGAGTTATATTCTTTTACAAGTTAGAGTTTTTTATTCTGTCCACATAGCTTATTTTATTTCAAAAATCAAAACCAAATTTTTCAAAGATTCTATAGCTTTACTAATTGATAAGAATTTTCCAAATCTTTCAACTTCTTTTGAATAACGAAAATTCTTCAATTTGGTATATGCATTAGCTTCAAGTTCTTAAATCTGAGTTTCTAATGTAAATTTTTGTTATTTTTCTTTCTGGCAGAAAAATTGTTTTTTTTTTTTGGGGTGGGGGGTCGAGGAGGTTCAATAAATCTCTTATAAACAGTTTTTAATTATGTCTCTCTTCATAGCTCACAAGGTTGAAGGTTTTATCTTTTTTTTATGAAATGTATGTGGTACAAAACGATTTCTGCTAGTTAAACTTATGTGAATTCTTTTCTATTTTTAAAATAATTCAGCTTAGAAATTGACTGGCAGAAACCATTTTATTTCACTCATTTTCAAATAGTAGATTATTGCTCATTTTGTCTTTGGAGTTTTATAGAAAAGCAAGAGTTACAGTACTCGGCTTCGCCTTAGACTAAAAATCTACATTTCGTAAAAGTCAACTTAACAGAAATAAATAATATTGAAATAGACTTTGTTCTAATTCAAAAACTTCAGTGAAAAGGACAAATTTTCAATAAGAAATAAGATAAATATTATTTTTTGGAACACTTATTTCAAATTTCAGTACCTCATTGCACGTCACTGCTCAAGGGTAATCGTACGTAATATTGCTCGTGCGCCAAATTTCAAGCTCACCATTGGTTACGTGCGAGGGTGGAAATTTTCGGAGTCGATATTGACTGGGCAAAATGTGGGGTGTGCTAGAGTATGATCCGCCTTGTTTCACGTACAAATACTTTAATAATAACTTTGTTTCAAATTAAAAAATGGCCAGGAACAGTTTTTAAAAGTAATAAACAACTCATTGTCTGAATCATTTTTCATAAATTTTTTGAGAAGCTTCTAAAATACTGAGCTTACAGAGCAAAATTTTGTTTAGAATTTTATCCAAATTATGAATGAATAAATGAATAATTATTTCTATTTTTAAATCCAGTATTTAAACCTGAAGCTTTAATCTGAAAAAATCTTAGAACAAAATTTTTTGAACTAATTTCGTTTATTTTTAAGTTGAAATTGTTTTGAGATAATCAAAATTCTGCAAAATTTGGAAGTAATTTAAAATCCTTAACTCAGGTATGTTTTTTAGTTATTGCAATGAAGACTTTTGATTCAATATCTGTTGAACGTAATTTATTTTAATATATTTTCATATCTATAAAAAACCAATGATGATTTTCAATTTTATCCTGTTTTCGAAAAATAGGAACCTTCGAGATAGATACGCTAATACTTTCATGTCTGACTACAGCAGGATTTTTCTACTCGAATTCAGATCTCAATCACATTACCTCAATTACTAAAAAAACTGCGCATTTTCCCGTCTATTGAAAGGCTTTTATTTCTGACTAAATTATGGTTTTTCTACTTAAATCAAGATTTGAATCATCCTGTTTTGGTTACTGAAGCAGTGTTATATAGGCACATGAAACGTTTGAAAAAAATGTAAAGTGTTAAGTTTCTTCAGAATTTTTTCAAGTTATAATAATTTTCAGGAAATAACGATTTACTAAACAATTTTTTCGAGGTTGATATCATGAGAAACATTGAACTTGTTTATAAATGTTTAGGAAGGAGAAAGAATGAGTGAAGTTTTTGAAAAGAAAGGAAAAATTTCAACAACAATTTAATATTATGATTCATTAACATTAGAAATTAATTAGGTTTTTAAGACTCATTCAAGTAAAAGGAAATCCTAACTTTGAAGTCTCGTTATAAATACCAAAAACTAAATAATATTGACGAAATAGTAAGAAATTGATCGAATGTCGAGCAAATTAGAAAATTAACAAAATACTTCTGATAGTTTTTTGAAAGTCTTCAGAATTTTCAGAAGTCATAAAATTCAAAAATTGCGTGATAAAGTTTTCTAACTTTCAAACTTCGTTCAATTTTTAAGACTTCATTTGAAAGTTCCAGTGCGTTTCCAAAGCAAAATTAGGAAAATTTCATCGATATCAAGAAAAGTGCAGTAAATATTAAAAAATGAAGGAAACTACCAAAAACAATTATTTAGAAAACTTGAAAAAATGCTAAATTCTTGGACCTCGTTAACATTTTTTCGTAAAATTCGTTTTTAAGCTATTTTAAAAAGTAAATATAAACTTTTCAACAAGTGTGCAATGTTACAGATTATATTACATTACATCGCACGGATACAAATTTAAAAAAAATTAAATTGTGCTTAGTTTGAGGTTTGTGATAGGAAAATATCAAACTATTGAACAACAATTGAAATTATGAAAGAATAAAGTTCGAATTTGCAAGCACAAACTTAAAAGCTAGAACTTTTGAAGATGTATATAAATTTTTATCTAATAAACCCTTAAAAATACAGAAAGTGAAACTTGTATATTATTTTCCTTTTTTATATAAAATGCAGAAATCACACGAGGTAAACTCTATAATATCATAATCAAACTTTGAAATACCTTTTAAAAACCTGAAAATTTTTAAAACCTTCGAACAGCACTCTCAAAATTTTAAAACTCAATAAAATTTTAAATATAGAACAATTTCCAATTGTATCAAACCCACACAGAGAAAAACCTTGTTTATAATTACAGCAAAATGTCTAACTGCAAATTCATATATTTCACAAATTCAAAAAATCGTTTATTAAATAATAACAATTTAGAAACTTGGGTGTTAGAAACAAATTTTTTAAAATTCAACAAAATCGCAGATCCTAGACATGATGGTTTCAGGAAATTCTTCAACCCAATTTATAATAGATTCTGCAAGTCTAAACTTGCAAACAACTTTTCAGAATTTCACAATAAATTAGTTACATCATTATTTATCAGATCGTCACTAAAATAATAAATATTTACCTCATAAAAATTTGAGCTGCCATTTTGGATGATAAGAATTACCTGCTTTCACAAATTGCAAGAGTATAATAACGATCTTGTAACCTATTGTTAATCTTTCTGTGTTCGAGTCATTTTTCAAATATTATTTTAATCCACCCTTAACTGAGTCGAGGATATGATGAATGCGATCAAAATTGGATCACAGCATAATGTCCGAAAGAGGCGGAAAATCTTTTCCGGCGTTAGGGGGAGCTCTGTTCATCCCCCTCGTTTTCGACGCCCGAAAACGTATGTACGAGATACAAAAACGTCAAATATCGCGATATTAATAATATTATGCACCCCAATTACGTCTCAGCCGAGCAAATACAATCCGATTTGATACGCTAAAATTGCCGCGTGTCGCACCGTATGCGCAACCCCGAGTCAAGTGACTTAGATAATATATATTTAATTAATTTTCTCTTCGTGACTTCTTAACTGGATTTGTCCACTTCAAAGATTACGCATTATGTTTGTCCACTTTGTTTCTGGCTTGTTTTTGAACATTTTTGGACACCGAAATCTTTTTCGATTTTGGAAAACTCGAGGTGGGTTAGAGGATATTTTCCTTATTTCTCAACATTTTGGAAAAATTTTTACTTCATTCTTCGAAGATCTTGATTTTTGCTGGAAGATGAATCTCAAAGAAATTCAATGAATTAAACGAAATTTGATTGAAAATTTGTGATTTCTGAGATGTTTTGATAAATTTCGGAAATTTCAGCATAGCTTGTGAGTTTCAAAGATTTATATGAATTCGGTCGAAAAAAAATATACATGTGAAATTGAAGTGTAGATAAGTTACAAAATTAAACAGTTTTTTAGCCCGTTCTTGAAATTCACAATTAATTTATCTCGTAATGATTGTCGTGAAATTTGTCATGTTTTCTAGAATTTGTAGCAACTTACATGAAATCTAAAAATTTTCTTCTATTTTTTTTAAATTTCGAAAAATTGATGCAGGTTCTAATAATTTGTTTATTTTTTCTCGATTCCAGATGTCTTAAAGAATTTTGCCAAATGTTTCGATTTATTGATAATTGTACTTTTTTCTTTTTTTACGATTCCCAGAAAATAAAGCGTAATTTTTTCAAAGTTCAAACTGCAACAAAATTTAGAAGTAAAAAGAAAATCAGTAAATGCATGAGAATCATCAGGATTTGTAAGATTTTCAGAGGATGCTAAAATATATCTAGTAGAAACAGGGGCGTAAGCAGAAAAAATTTTCGTGAGGAGTTTTTCTGAAAAATATTTCTTTTTCGAGATTTAATAATTTTTGACCTTTGATAATATGTTGCAGAAGGGTGATTTTGAAAGATTTTACATTTTGGAATTTCAAAGTTATACGACTTATTGAATCCAAAGTTGTACATTTTTCATGTTTATAAATAATAGAATTTCATTTTTATGATTGTCAGGTAGTAATTCAGGATTTAACTTTTTGTATTCATACCGCTTTAAGAATTATCTGATATCAAGTAATATGGGTTTCTATAGAATTTCCTAAAATTCGATGCTCTAGGAATCAAACTTCTAAAAGATTCATATATATTTGAACTGATTTTTGAGACAATTCAAACCACACGGATAAAAGGTTCTTCATAAATTTATATTACATTTGTATGGTATATTATTCATAAAATTTTGCAGTGTTTTCTAGTATTTTCATATCTTTCTAATGTTTCTATGGATCGCTCGATAGATTTTTTAAGATAGAAATTGATGGTATAGTATTGAACTTTCAACGATTTGGAAAATTTAAATAGGAGTAAAATACTTTTACTCGATATTTTTTTAGTATTTCTACAAATGAAAGTATGTTTAACTGTATAAATTGTATAAATTGAATTGGATGTATTTTTATTGCTTTCTACGTGAATTTCTAGAATAATTTGTAAAATATTTATAATTATGGTATTGTATTATATTAATAAGCTCCAGGACAGAAAGTTTTATAAATTTCCAAACAAATTACATCTACATAATTTTTATGTATTGAAAAATTTTTAGTAAAGTAAAAAGCTAGTAAAGCAGTACACTTGTAAGCTAATAAAAGAATAAACTAGCAAACTAGTAAGCTAGTAAACTACTAAACTAGTAAACAAGTTACATTCTAAACTTTTAAACTACTGAAATTGTTGGATAGTAAAATAGTAAACAAGTGAAAAAGTAAAACAGTATATTAGCAAACTTGTTAACGAGTAAATTAGTTAATTAGTAAACTAGTGAACTAGTAGGCTAGTTGAATAAAAAAGTTAGTAAACTAGTTAATTAGTAAGCTAGTGACGTAGTCAACTCGTTAGCAAGTAAATTAGTAAACTATTAAACTGGTAAGCTAGTTGACTAGTAAATTAGTAAACTAGTGAGCTAGTAAACTAGTAAACAAGTAAACTAGTGAACTAGTTAGCTAGTAAGCTAGTGAACTTATTTTTCACATTCTTCTAGCATATAATGTATGAAACTCTAGAGGATTTCTAAGCTTTTTTATAAATTACTTATATTTTTGTAGATTGCTACAGAGATTCAAAAAACTCGATGCTGTAAAATGCAAATTTCGATCTATTCTCAGTAATTTCAAGAATTAATGATGAAATCATATTCATATAGATTTTCGAAATATTTAAAAGGTTTTGCTGCGTTTTCTAGAACTTACATAGATTTATAGTATATTTAGAATTTAATGCTCTAGAATTCTAAAATTTATAGATTGTAGAGGCATTTGTCGAGATTTTTCAAAAAACAGCTTTTTCATACAGTCAATTAATTTGATTATTCTTTCAGAGTTTGTATAAATCGAAAGATTTTCAATATTTTATATGGATTTCATAGAGATTTCTAGAATTTGATTATCTAACATTGAAAGTTTCGTGAATTTTTAGTATTTTCTTAGATATTTATTCTTCTTGATTATTCACTGGATTGCAAAAAATTTTCTGATGCATATTATCTACGTAATCCTACGTTTTGAAAATTTTTACTTTTTTATTCAACATATACTGCTAACGTTTTCATGCATTTTTTGTAACTTATATTTCTAATGTTTATTGATTTAACTTTTTTCACTTTTACATGAAATATCGTTTGATTTTATCAGAATTTCGGGAGGGGTTTGAACCCTCAAAACCCCTCTCTGCTTATGTGTCTGAGTAGAAAACCTTTTACTGCTTCAATAATTTTATAAGAAACGTTTTTATATACGGGATCAAAATTACGTATTGTGATACCTGAGAGATCATATTACAAAATTTTGTCATGTTTGGAACAAGGAAGCTTTTCGGCGCCGACGCCGTTTTGTGCATTGATCCAAAGCGTCAGCTTGCAGTTATTACCACGCTTTGTATAACTGTAGTTACCAAAACATGAAATATGGAAACTCAGCCAGCAAGTCAAAGATGAAAATTTGAAACGTGGAATCAACTGTATCCATATCTTAAGAATAATTTGCGAATCAGTTATCGATTATGAAATGAAAAAAAAAAAAAAACATAAGTAAAAGAAATAATGAAAAATTTGAATAAATTAAGAAAAAATTAAAGCTTTGAGTATACTGGGGCATGAGTTATTCACATTAAATAATTTTAATGCAAATTTTATGCACATGTGGACAGTATTCGTACTAAATCAAAATTAGTTGCTCATCACTCTTCAAAAC
This sequence comes from Platygaster robiniae, assembly GCA_028476575.1. NCBI lineage: Eukaryota > Metazoa > Arthropoda > Insecta > Hymenoptera > Platygastridae > Platygaster > Platygaster robiniae. The sequence continues at coordinate 5,188,723 of CM052022.1, forward strand.
GTAAAATTATAATAAATTCGGAAACTGGTGAAAACTGGTTATTTTTGAACTGATATAATGTAATGATCATCTATTACCTACTGTTTTTCAGTAAAATTTCACTGTTCTAGTAAAATCTTAGTGATTCAAATAGGTCAGCACTCTGAAACATTAATTATTTGAAGTCATTTACAGCGCAGTATTATAAGTTTGTGAACATAATTTACGAACTGTTTAAATGCGTTATATAATAAATATTTTGAACTTATTTATTTTCATATGTCAATGAAAGTTTTGGCAGGTTTAGTTGTATTAGGTAATAATTTATTAGCTGTTGGATACAATTATCAATTACTAATAAATAACTTATATTCTTTGATTCCCTCAAAATATTGCATTCTTCCAATAGTTCGTTTGAGACTATTTTTTTAATTTTTTTTTTTTTGCATTTTTCATGAACTGTCAATGCCAATATTACAATCTTAAAATTTTTTGATAGCAGGAAGAAAAATATTTCATTCAAATGAGTGAACGCTTTGATTGAAACATTTAAATTGAGAGCAAACATTTTTAAATGAATAAATTTGAATTAAAATAAATTTTTTCACTTAATAATGCGGAAACGTTTAATTTCAGTAATATCCATCAATAAGTTTTGTTGTTTTTTCCCATTCCAAACATATACATTTTTTTGTCGCTCTATTTACTATCTCCGCGCTCGACACGTTCCGCAATATTGCAATATAGGGGTGATGGCAAAAAAAGTTTTTGGGATAGGTTTTTCGAAAAATATATATTTTTCGGAATTTTATAATTTTTAATCTTTGACGATATATAGACATGTGAATGCTATTTTTCAATTTTTTGAATTTCGGTTTTTCCGAGTTTTACTTTTTTTAGAACTAACCTGAAGTCACACGTTTTTTCATGTCCGTATTTAATATGCAAAGGATTCGATTTTTCTGAATTTCATGCAAGTTACTAAGGTTTAGATTCATTTTTTTTTTTACACTTTAAGGATGTTTTATGATTCTGGTAAATATCAATTATTATTTTATATAGCTCCAAAAAATTCGATCCTCTAGAAATCAAAATTGTAAAATTTCTTATATATTTGCAGATTTTTGAAGAAATGATATGTTCGCTAAGATCGAAAGTATTTCGTAGATTTCTAAAATTTTCATTTTGTATGTTATTTATGAAACTTTGGTATATCTTCTGGTATTTTTATAGATTTTTAGTATTTCTATGGATCGCTGTATAGGTCTCTAGAATTCAATGGTAAAGTATTGAAGATTTCAATGATTTGAGTATTATGATTGGTTTTTCAAAATAAAGTATCTTCCATACAGATTTCCGATACTTTTTAGTTTTTTTTCTCATATTTTTTTTTAATTTTTATATAATTTGATGAATTTTCTGGTATACTTATGGATTACCACACAGATTTCGAGAATCATTTATTCTAGGATTAAAAATTTATAAATTTTTGGAAATATTATATCTATATACCATATATATATTTTTTTTAAATGATTTTTAGATTTTTTTTGTTTTGTTTTTTCAGAATTTTTATGTAATTTCGAAGAATTTTGAAGTTTATTTTATTATCTATATGTAGAATTCTTGTAGATTTTTAATATAGAATTTTAGTGTTTGATGGTCTGGAATTGAAATTTCGATCAATTTTTAGTAATTTTATAGACTTTTGGAAAATGACGTCTACATAGATATTTTGTATTTTTATGTATGCTTGTATTTTTTCCAGTATTTATAAAATTTTGGTAGCTTTCTTTAGTATCCTCATAGATTTCAAGTATTTCTGGATCACTGCATAGATTTTTAGAATTTGTTAGTGAAATATTAAAATTTCAACGATTTTCAACCTTCTGATTAATTTTCAAGAAAGCAATACTTTGCATGCAGGTTTCCGATTTTTTGTAGAGTTTCAACAATTTGAGCGAAGTACTTTATACTACACTTATAGATTCAAGTATAAATTTCTGGAATAGCAAACTCTAAGATTCAAAAATTACAATTTTCCGAGAAAATCACACCTACAGAGTTTATTAGTTTTTATAGATTTTTTAAATTTTCTTTTCCATTTTCATCGCATTTATGAAATTTTAGGGATTGTAGAGTATTTCTTTAAATTTATATAATTTTTGTAGATTTCCAGAATTTAATGTTCTAGAATTTGAATTTCGATTGATTTTCAGTAATTTTATAGATTTGTAGAAAAATGAACTATATAATATATGTATAGGTTTTTCGTGATTTATGAATTTTTTCTAGTATTTATAAGATTTCTGTAGCTTTTTTTCAGAATTTCCATAGATTTTCAGTATTTCTATAGATTCATACATACGTTATTTAAACCTCTAAATTTTGCAAATATTAAGTATTTTTAAAAATATTTCAAAAACCGTACTTTTATAGTTTTTTTATCATTATTATTATAAGCATTCTTTCACAGTTTGTATGATTTGAAAGATTTCCTAGTATTTGGATAGATATCTAAGTCAATTCCTAAAATTTGATGTCTCAGGTTTCAAAAACTTTTCGATTTTTCCCATTTTCTTAGATATTCCAATTTCCCTCTATTGATCACTCTGTTGAAATAATTTTTCGAATTTCTACTCTCAACGTTATCCTCGAAAACAATTTATACTCGAAATCCTGTGTAAGAAAAAATTCTTCAGCATCTAAGAACATTGTTATTTTGGGTTTCATAACATGAAGAGTTCTGAATTTCACTCACTTCAAGAACTCACATGAAACCATTTTTCACGACTTCGAGATATCAGTAAAGAAACTTCTGATAAATTCTACTTATTTTTCAACTATCATTAATGTTCTTACATTTCTTAATTACTTGTATTTGTATCATGATCTATCGTAACTTTTTCAAAATTTTGACATTATATACTTGATTATATTATCTGAATTTCCCCTAGTAACGGGGTTCCGAGAGTCCACTCTCGGAACTCTCTCGGAACTCTCTCGGAACTATCTCGCATAATTGTCCGAGATAGTTCCGAGAGACTTGCATATGCATTTCATGGTTTTTAACATCTCTGATCATGAGTCTGAAGTCAAATTTGGTTAATTCTTTTGTTTAAACAATTTGTGTTAACAAATTATGAAAAAAAAATATTCATCAAGATGCATATGCTTTCCATGGTTTTCTAGGTCTCTGATCATGAATCTGAGGTCGAAATTGCAATATTATTTTGTTATTACAAATTGTTTACAAAAATTATATTACAATTTCGACTTCAGATTCATCATCAGCGACCTGAAAAACCATAAAAAGCATAGGCATCTTAGTAAATTTTTTTTGCATAATTTGTAAATAAAAATTGTTTAAACAAAATAATTTTCCAAATTTGACCTCAGATTCATGATTAGCGACCTGAAAAACCATGAAAAGCATATGCATCTCAGTAAGTATTTTTTTATAATTGTTAAAACAAATTGTTTAAACAAAATAATTTTCCAAATTTGACCTCAGATTCATGATCAGCGACATTAAAAACTATGAAATGCATGCGCAAGTCTCTCGGAACTCTCGGAAGTCTCTCGGAGCTTCGTCACCAGGGTCAAAAGGGGTTCGAAATTCAGGTTCAGAAAACATTTGCAACAATAAAGTGATTCGTCAAAATAATATTTCGCGTCAATTTCGGAAAGAATGTTGATTAATCCGAGACTAATCGGCGTAATAAGCGGCTCCGAAGTTTTTCTTGTCCGGGGACAGAATCCCCGAGTTGCCCGAGATGGAGGATAATATCGGCAACAACAAGGCGTGACCCCGTTGCGGCGTCAGATTTTAGGGTTCGCTATTGTCCGCGCCGCATTACAATTAGATCAGGCGAACACGTGTCGATGAGCGCAATGCCTTTACTTGACGTTTTTGCGCTTCGAATTAGGGATACGCACTTTCCATAAAAATGGAAGAAATTCATTGCTGATTCCCCATCAGTTATCACCAAGGGGAATACACAGACGAAATCGCAGGTGCAACGAGTTGTCGATGTCACAAAATGGGAAAAAATAACCATGATGTGTTCACCAGGGTTTTAAAAGCTCGAATTGAGCAATAAGCTCTCTACAATAATACTAAAAATCTTTTCAAGTTTCATGTATATTGAATTACTGAAAAAATGAGAGAAATACTTGAAATAATTGATATATGTCTTTATATGTCAAATAACAACTTTTTTGAAAAGTTGTTGTTTGACATGGTTCAATTTGAACATCGATATTAGTCGTGTATTTTTTTGAGAAGAGAAATGAGGAAAGAGAAATATCACGTTATTTGCGTTTATTGCTTGTAAAATAAAAGATGTTGAACTTCAGATTTAATAAAACTCTTGTAAAGGACCGAGAAGAATGGTCGAAAGCCCAAGTAACAAGAATAAACAAATGATTTGTAAGAACTAAGAAATTTTTATTTTTTGATCGGATTAATGAAGAATAGAACAATTAGAATAATTGAGTACGTAAAAACTATGTTGATAAAGTTATGAAAAAATACAAATATTAGAGCTTATAATTCTAGCAATCTATCTAATATTGAAATTCAAAATTTACAGCTTTTGATAAATTCAAGAGTATCTTAAAATTTTGAATCGTCTTAATCATTCTACAGAGTAATAAAATGCATGGTGAAAATCATCAATTTAAAATAGGTACAAATTGGGATTATTTTTTCTATACATGAATTTTTCCATTATCAAAGTTCAGTTTGTTATTACATATAAGAAAGGTACTGACAAAATGCAATTCTTTGTAATTTTCATCTTTCACAGAAGGTTCACTAAAAAAAGAAAAATAATATGACATCGTCTGGGTTAGTTATCATTTGTTAGATGTAACAAAAAGGATGATAATCCACAGGAATACAATCTTCACAATAGCAATAAGGAAAATTTTAATAATCTTACTCAGCATCGGAATTTTATAATTATATCTGTATAATGAAGCAAATTATTTGAAAAATGTGTGCTGAAATACGGGGAACAATGCAGCATTTTTATTCCTAACAATAAGTTACAAAATTAAACAGTTTTTTAGCCCTTTCCTGAAATTCACAATTATTTTAGTATCTTGTAATGATCGTCTTAAAATTTGTTACTTTTTCCAGAATGTGAAGCAACTTACATGAAATCTAAAAATGTTCTTCTATTTTTTTTTTAATTTCGAAAAATTAATGCAGGTTCTAATTAATTAATTTATTTTTCTCGATTCCAAATGTCTTAAAGAATAATGCCAAATGTTTAGATTTATCGATAATTGTGCTTTTTTCTTTTTTTTACGATTCCCATAAAATAAAGCGTCATTTTTTCGAAGTTCAAACTACAGCAAAATTTAGAAGTAAAAAGAAAATCAGTAAATGCATGAGAATCATCAGGATTTGTAAGATTTTCAGAGGATGCTAAAATATATCTAGTAGAAACAGGGGCGTAAAGCAAATTATTCCAAAAATGTGTGCTGAATTACGGGGAAAAATTCAGCATTATTATTCCAAACATGATTGAACTGCATCCAGTGCGTTTTCAATTTTAACTAGATACTCAGGCGATTGTTCAAGACACTGCCAATTAGGGCCTGACCATGCTGGTATCATATATGGTTCCGCTTTCGCGATTGGGACCATTCTTCTCGACGAATCTTGCTGAATCTGTTAATTGAAATATATTATTTTCATGAAACAGAAGTATTGACATCATTCGAACATTATTATACACACTGCAGTAGCTCAATGAATGTCAAGAAAGAATAAAATTTAGATTGCAATCAGTATTTTTAGTAATCGTAAAAATGCAGGAAATCAAGGGAAAGTGAAAATTCAGATACAGATGTCTGGAATTTCATTTACTTAGAGTGGAAACTCAACTAATGATTTATTTTCAAAATTCGATGTGAATGATTTGTATAGAGAACAGATTTTATTTACTCTAATTCATGCGAACAGATCATGTAAATAATTCATATAAATTATGAAGAAGTCGAATTGCACTCCAATAAACAAAGTTAGTAGCTTTCTGAGAAACATAAATTTTACCTTAAAAAGTAAAATATTGAATTTTAACTTGACGTGGAGTGAAAATTCACAAGAAAGAATTAGAACATGAAAAAACTTTAATTTTGTAAAGATTTTCTGCCTAAACAGAGAGAATCAAATAAAACTTTACATAAACTTACAGCATTGAGTCGTTCCAAGCATATAGTGTATTTTAATGCGACAGGGAGATTTTTGCAGGCTTGGTCTATTTGATAATCGTAGGCTACTTAAATCCGACGCATCTGATCTAAATATCGGATATACTTTGATTGAGTACTCTCTTCTGAATTATTTTTTGGTCTTTGATCACAATAAGCTGTAGCATTAAAATAAACAACTTTAAATTTGTCAATACGTGGCATGCACTTGTGATATCTCGTGATATCTTGGGTTGCTCATAATATTTTCCGGGAACGGCTGAAATCATGAAAATAGAGTTGATTCATCGAATAATTTTCAAAATACGAAACGACTAGTAACATGTAACATATTTTTCAGAAATTTCGAAACTTACTCCTTCGTCAAAAAAAAACTCGAAAAATTCAGTGTACCCTTACCGATAATCTATATACCTATTATTCTTGCAATATCTTGTTCTGTCGGACCATCTTTCTTGCTTTTTTGATTTTGCTTCATAAAATCTATCATTGCCATTTTTTCATGGTCAATCTCATATACGCGTGATCTCAATATTTCCTGTAATTCAGCTTGCAACTCCATTGGAAGTGTGTGCGAAAAAATCGTTGCCTCACTAAATGAAGTTTCAGAAACGCTGTTGCAAAGCGTAACCTTGTAAAAAACCACACTCTTTTGGTTTTATTGAAATAAATTACAAAAACATGTCAATTGTTATGGAAATATAACGATATGTCAAAAAAATATTTTTATACTCAGTTTATGCAGAATTTTTGGTAACGATTAATAAGTACTTACTGCAACGAAAAGGACACCAAAGACGATCGCTGACTTGGACATGGTTGCTGATTGTAAATTCAGAAACTTGAAATATCTTGAATTTTGGTCTGCTTTTTATACAGTTTTTCGTATCATTGTAATCACAGAATCATTCATACAATCGTATAGTTTCCGGTTCAAAGAAAAACAAGTACAGGATGACAATTACGAAAAAAGATTTAAAAAATGATAATTACGTTATAATGTATGAAGAAATTTTTTTAGCGATTTTTTTTACATTTCGCAGCCTGTTTCGTTATTACCATGCAATTTCGTTTTCCTGAATATTCTTTCTTTCAATTCATCATTTCCTATCTCATCGATTTCTCATTTTGTTTTATGTATGAATCGCTTTATTTTTAGACACGAGCAATAATGCCTCTGTCTTAAATTTAGACAAAAAGATATGTAATCATGAATGAAACTTTATAGATATAGATAATTTCAAATGATTTTTTATACTAAAAAAAAGGATTCCGTATTTTTTGAAAAAAGAATACTGTTCAATTTAATTTTGCATTGTAAACATGTTAATTGTGGTTATTAGCTGTGAATGTAGTTTACCCTTCAAATGATTGCAATTCTCTTTTTTGAAAGTTCTAAAAAAATAATTCATTTCTTTTCTTCATAGGGGATGTGAGAGAGAATTAACTTCAATGATGTTATAAGATTTTTTAGTATCGATCATCATCTTGTATGAATTTCCCATTTCTCACTATTTTTAACCAACATTAACAGCACTTTTCCATCAATTCCCATGATTATCTGCATTGTCTGAATTTTTCACCGATTCGTTAATCTCACTCGAAAAACTAAATTTTGCCCATTTAAATAATCTTGACCTGATTATTTTAAGTCTTTGATTCTACTATGAATAGTATATAAATATTAAAAATTCCAATACTCATTTTTTTAAATAATCAACGACAATATACTCTTCGAAAAGTTCAATTTCGACCATGACATAGAGTTGAATTTGATCAATTTGCCTAGCTGAAAAAAATACATAGCAGTAAGTTATTGATGCTATCTATTTATAAAACTTATAAATAGATAAACTTTTAAGCAGTTACTTATAAAAATTTTGAAATTTTACCAAGTTCATAAGTGAAAAATAGGTTTTTTGCATGGTTCTTACAACTACTGAATGAATAAAGACTGGCAATCTTAATAGTTATTTTCATCGATTGATAGTTAAAAATCAACATTTTCTTCAACTCATTACTGAATCATTCACAGATGAATTATTCTACTGATTTTTTCTAAAACATATAAAAAAAATAAAACAAGTAATATTTTTTCCAAAATAAAATCATCTGTAGCCTGGTTTTGCCCTAGGAAAATAATCTAAATTGATTAAAAAATGACATATTCTAATGGCTGCCTAATTATTGACAAATTCTACTTATTTACTAGTCATGGATATTCCACCGAGTCATTTACATTTATTTAAGTGTATCATGAAACCATTTAAATTATTATGGAAATAGTGTTTTTATCCTTCTTTAGAGTTTCTGTGAAAACATCTTTTTTAGGCTTTTCGTCGGTCATTTAATGTCTGCGATAGACTGAAACCAAAAATTGTAGTGTCCACACAGCAAACGAGAAAATATTGGATGATCAAATCCTCAATTCAAACTTGATAACTTTGAATACTTTTCATGTCGGCACTTTGATCTTTTATGGAAAGTATTCAAAGTCATCGAGTTTGAATTGAGGATTTGATCATCCAATATTTTCTCGTTTGCTGTGCAACACTGAGAAAAAAATCTTGTACTTTCTGCCGCATATATTGTAAAAAGTACAATATTTGTACTTTTCACAATATAGTTTTAAAAGTTTTGTCGTTTTAGTCATTTTGATAAATTTCAGTTTCAAATTTCAATTTGACAATTTTTTCTGATAAATAAAAAACAAAAATACCGGAATGACCTTCAAGATATTTTTCTAGAAACGCGGTATGAACTTGAGAAGTACATTGTTTCCATTCGTATTTTCATATTTGTTGTTTTTAACCCTTACTTGCCACACCTCTCCAGAATGGCATACTTGCCACACTGGGGTGGTCGACACTACAGCGACAAAAATTGTTATGAAACGTAAACTGTTGAATATTTTCACTTGCAAATTTTTTTTTAATATTATTGAAGAGTAGCAGGGGGTTGATCCAAAATACGTATCCCAATTTCCAGGAATCACGTGATTATACACTGGGAAAAAAATCCCGGCGATTCAACATGGCTGCTTCACGTCAATCCAGCCCCATGGCCACGGGAAATCCCCGTGTGCTGCCAATGCTGATCTGACTGTCAGCTGTGCTTTGTCCGTTGTATCACTATATATATATCAAATTCGGTCGTTTCAGCGTTGGATTCCCGTTGATTCCCCGTGGCCAGTAACGCCAACCTAACGTTGAAACGTCACGGTTTGCATCAACGTTGGCACAACCGGATTTTACGGTTAATACGATGGGTTTTTTTTCCCAGTGTGTCAGGTTAACCGGAAAACCCCGCTGCGTTACAGGAAGAGGTACCGGCGAGTTTACAACGTTACATTAGCGTGGGGAATTTTTAACAGTCCTCCTTCCTGTTGAAGCGGCAGGGTTTTTTCCCCAGTGCAGTAACGAGATGGAACGCTATGGTAAAAAAGAACACTATCGCTTTGTAGCCAGAAGTGCTGATAGATGGAGTCATGGTTTGCAATTTAGAAAATGACATTGGCAACCGAGGAAAAAGTTAACGTGTAGACAAGGAGCTGGAGACAGGATTAGGACTCTGTCGCGAGAATTAGACAGTATTTCGTCGAGACGGTGGGTGTGGCTTAACGAGAGTGGGAATGTAAGCGGGGGAAGAGGGGTGTGCATGAGAGGATGAGTGTGTGAGGAGTGTAGTGTGTTTACTGTTTTTTTCCTCACACAAAACTTATTTTCAAACGTACTTTCGTGAATACGCGTATTTTACGACGACGGACTTATAAACAAGCCACGGAGAAAACAGCATAAACAAGTTTTCGGCACTCGGGCCGGAATCGGTGACGAGATGAGTGCGACAAGAAAGAAAGATATGTGCGAGAGAGAAGAAATCGAGAGAGGGGATTGGGCCACACCCACCGCTTCGACGATATTCTGGCCATTTTAGAAAGCGGTTCGAGTATACAGTCGGTATGTCGCTAATTATCAGCAATATTTACAATTGTGAATTGTGTGTGATTGTCTGTGATTGTCAGTGATAGTAATATTGGCGGGAGCAACAGGCCTCGGAACTTTGAATCTCGGGGGCAGCCCCCACCATTGTCCACCATCACTCTCTCTCACTCTTTCAGCTCTAAGAGCTATGGTAGAGGTTGCCCCCTTCGAGATTCAAGTTCCGTGGCCTGGGGAGCAATCGGAGCAATCATCCGTCTGGCCCGGATATTCCAAAATGGCGCGGGATATTTCAAATGCACCAATAGCGTGACGGCATTTTAAATTTCCCGCGCTATTTTGAAATATCCGTGCCAGATTATCTGGCCCCCCGCCACACTGGAAAAAAAAGTATTTCAGACAACACTAAATGTAATAATTCTGACCATCATAATAATTCTCACCGGTAAGGTAAAGTGACGGTTAAAATTGACCAAAAGTTTCTTGTCGCAAATGACGGTCATGACCAGTATTTTACCGGTAAATTTACCGCCTCGCATCCCGGTCTGCAACTGTTGTCATTCGCCAGTCGTTATCTTTATAATCTTTTATCTTATTTTAAGATTTATCTTCCAACTTCAAACATCTACAAAGGGTCTATTTTCCAAACATAACCTCACATAACCTGGAACACCTGTTTTGTTTGTGATTATAAATAGTTCTAAATTTGAACTAATACTTGATTTTGAGAGTTTTTTCTCACAAGTTTGTGCTTTAATTAAATATTATATCTCAGCAGAGTTTCAAATTGGATATTAATTGACGAGAGAATTTTTGCAGAGAGATGAGTTCTTCAGCAGGTCGAGGACGAGGATTTCGCACCGACGGTGATACTCCGTTAAGAAAACCCGGTCAAAGAAAAATCAGCCCAATTCGGCAGGAAACGCCTCCGATCGAATATTTCGAGGAAGTGAAAAACTTGGTCGACGAATTTACAGCGGATAATGAAGTCCGTTTTTTTTCACGGATGAACGAAATTTTCTCTGAAGCGGACGATGAAACGCTTAAGTGAGAATTTTTAAATATATACGATTCAGTAAATTATTAATGAATAATTCGTAATTTTTATTCAAATAATAATAAAAAATAATTCATTATAAATGTCTGTATTGGTATAACAGTAAAATAATTTACAATTCCTTCAATAGAAAAATCTAACACAAAAATATAATTTAGAAAAATATTTTTTAGAGTGTTACACATTTTTAGATAGTAAAACTATGATTTCTTGGTTCGTTGAATTCTAAACTTAGGAGCATTTGATTTCTAAATTTACCAAGTTGAGAATCATGTTTGCGTATTTCATGTAAAATTTTGGGAACCTTTATTTAAGCAAATAATTTGATATACACTGTTTAGTGTCATGAACAAACCTAGAAGTTCAAAATTTCTGATACTCGCATTTTTTGATTGCAATATTTAAAATATAAAAATGATAATTTTAATAATTTGAAATATCAATATAAAATCAAAATTGTATTAATTATTGTAGGAATTTCATGATGTAAAGAATTCATCTTACTAAAGATAATTGAAAATGCACAGTTGAGCAGATTATTAGGAATTAAAATGGTCAAGACAATAATGACGAAGACAGTTTTTTTATCCAAAAAATACTATGATAACAAAAATATCCAATTGACACGCAAAAAACTTAATTTATTTTTTTTTTATAGGAAAATCTTTATCTAACATGTTCTGCACACAAATGATATGCGTAATTAAAATTTGGAATAAGTTTAATTCATAATCTGAGTTTGCAAAATTGAAATCTAAAAAATACTTGTGTTTATGTTAAAATAAATTAAATACAGTATGCTATACAAGGTGTTTCAAAAAAGGTGGAACTACCTAAAACCATGGATTCCCATGAAATTATTAGATGATTTTCCCTTCGCCATTTTTCACTTAACTCAAAATCAAAAAAGATATAAAAATTATAAAATTAACCAATCAACACACTCCTGCGAGGAGTGGGGGTTAAAATCAGGAACCAAAATAAATGCTAAATTTTCTCCATATTTTTATAAATCAGAAAGTCCTTTGCCACTTTTCATAAAACTCATAATCAAAAAAGATATTTAAGCATAGAATTTAAGAAATCTGATCGGTTGAAACTTGTGACCCAAATATCTTTTTTGATTTTGAGTTTTGCGAAAAGTGGCAAAGGACTTTTCGATTTAAAAAAATATGGCGAAAATTTAGGATTCATTTTTGTCATTGGTTTTAACCCCCACTCCTCGCAGGAGCGCGTTGATTGGTTAAACTTATAATTTGTATATCTTTTTTGATTTTGAGTTTAGAGAAAAATCGCCAAGGGAAAATCTTCTTATAATTCCATGAAGAATCCATGGTTTTTGGTAGTTCCACCTTTTGCGAAACACCCTGTATAATTCTCTAATATTTTTGATTGTGAATTCTTAGTTGTTTCTGAAAACACTCCAAATAACATGGTTAATACAAGCTAACGAATTCTATATAATAAAATAAATCAGAAACAATTCTTTTTTTCTAGCTTTTGGCTTTATGATTCAATCTTCAAGACATTTACGTCGAATATATTTATTACAAAATTACCATTTACAATATAAAGGATATATTTTCTTTAATGACACAAACAATGATCAATTCAATAAGTCATATGATAATTAAATGATCAAATAATTACTTGAAAAAAAAAATGATAATCCACGATTGCTGGAATCTGAAAATCTTACAACATAATTATAACTCAGAAAATTATTTATTAAGATATTACATATTTTTAGATGATAAAATTACAATTCTTCCCTTGATTGAATTTTATACTTTTGAATATTTTATGTGAAATTTCAAGAACCTTAATTGGAACCAACTATTTGATTTTTATTGTATAATGTCATAACTAAGCCTTCAAATTTTTAAATTCCTATTCTTATTTCTGATTCTAACTTTCTTCAATTACAATGTTAAAAATATACAAATAATAACCGTCAACTTTAAAATATAACATGGAGATAATTACATTGAAAAATATAAAACAAAAATTGTTATTATATTTCTACTGATTTCATGATGAGAATGATACACCTAAAATTCGTCATATTGTAAAATAGCAAGTTCGGTAGATCATTGAAAATCGAAACTTGTGAAGACAAAAATGATGAAGACAGTTCAGTCATTCAAAAGTACAATATTAATAGAAATATCAAATTGACATGCAATGAACTCAATATATTTCATTTTTTAATTGAAAAATTTGCATTCAAAAAATTCTAGCAATAAATAGTGTGTAATTAATATATCAAATAAATGTAATTTGAAATATGAAATAGCAAAAAAAAAAACTTAAAAAAGACTTGTGTTTATTTCAAAATAAATTGAGTATAATATGTTGTATAATTTTGTACTATTTTTGTTTGTGAATTCTTAGTTATTTCTAAAAACACTTCAAATAATATGATTGAAAAAAAGAATTTCTGAAAAAAAAGAGTGCGAGCACTCGTCCTAGAATGTGTAAACCTCCTTGAACATAACATGTTTCAGTTTTACTCTGACGTGGAGATGAAATTTTTTCTTACACACTACAGACTTTGACACCACTCATTTTGAATTCATTCTGACATAGAGTTTTCATTAAATTTTTTCATTTCACTTATTTTTATTTTCGTTTTTTTTATGAATTCAAAATTTTGTTGATCCAGTTACGTTGGCTCAGAATCTTAAATTTCATTTCAATAAAAATTTTGGAATATTGTTCACAAATATTTTAATATTCATTACATATATTTAATATTGCTTACGTGCTGAATTCTAGATGAAAAATTACATTACATTTTTATCATCAGTAAATTAAATAAAATGTTATAATTGTTTGACAGGAAATTGCACAGGGCTATTTTTGCTGTGGTATTGAGTGATGACCATTTCGCTATCAAGTACACAAAAACTATTTTAAGCCCTTCTGTGAAAAAGGGCGTGAAGCCTTATCATGATAATGCTGTAAGACTGAGAAGGGCGGTATTAAATGATATGCAATTAGCCTTTGATGGTAAGTAAAAATAAGATGATTAAAAAGCATGATTCAAATGTTTCGTTAGATTTCATAAAATAAATGTCATCCTAAGCATACAATGATCTCTTAAAAATACAAGCAATCGGTTACATTTACATACAAAAATATTATTTTATCTTAATGTAAATGAAGTAAATTGAGTTTTCTAATTATATTCATACACATGATGTTGTGATGTATATGAATATTCAAATTTGATTTTATAAATTTTTCAGAATGTTCAGTCCTTGTACGTTCGCCATTAGCAGATCCTGCCAAAACGAAGTTCAGGATGACAATGTATATTGTAGCCAAATATTTCGCCGCTGCAAATCATCCGAAACTGATTGGTCACATATCCAAAGCTTGCATGGTTTATTTGAAATTCTTTTCTCTTAGCCATGACTTGGACGTTTTCTTACTGATCCCAGTAGTGGTAAACAATTATACAAAAATTATTTGAAAAAATTGAAATTGAAAAATATAATAGATTCATTCAAATGTAAAACACTTTTTATTGAAAAAAAAAATTAAGATGTTAATGATATTTTGGCTAAAAGGAATTGACAAATTTTGCTATTTTAAATTCTTAATACTTAATCCTGTGAATATATTTACTTTAAATTAAAATAGATATTATGTAATTGTGGAAAAGTCACATTTCTTGCAATGAAAAACTTGGTATTGCTTTTCAGTACATACTACTCAGGGATGCCCTACACAGTCAAGCTGACCAACTAATGTGGGTAATTCGTGACAGAAACGTTAGTGCCAATACCTCACAAGAGATGCGAATTTTGAGTCTCTTCATTCTGGATTTACATTCTTATGGAGAGAACAAGGAATTTCCACCTCATTTGAGAAACTATTATGAAAAATATGCGTCTCAATCTTGGCAGCAAAAATTGCGATTCTTCTTGGACGAAGATTTGGACTTGTTCGTTAAAGGTTTTCCACCAAGTGAGATTCAAACAAATGGATTTTCAATAAGTGGCGATGACCTGAACCACTGCAAAGATAAAATTCCTATTTTTTAGGTGCCACAGGCTCCCTGACCAACAATTTGAAGGCAATTGAAGCACAGATAGATGAAACTCAACGTAAAGAAGGACAAGTTCCAAGAGCGATTCTAGGTTCAAGATGTAATTAAATAATTTCGACGATTTTCGTCCCATTTTTGCACAAATTATTCTTTGTGTATACGTGAACCTTGAAATTTTTTTTTAATTTGATAGTATGTGTGGTAACTAGCGATTTGTAATCAATTTTTGAATATTTTTGATTAATAAACTTTGCACTGATATTGTGAATTCTCGTTTTTTTTTTTTTTTTCTCGAAAGCTAGTACTTTCAATCTCATGTTATATTTTTTATCTTGCTTATTTGACGTTGTTACGTTCTTGTTTTTACTGTCAACGATTACAGTTCAATTTTAGGAATTCGTGCGTTCATTTTATTATGTAAGCATGATTTCATCAAGTCATTTCGGTACCAAAATATGTGAAGGTTCCAGATTGATAAGCGTCCGGCAAAAATAAAAATAATTACATCTACAATCCACATGTTCTTAAATGGTGTTAATTTAGAGTATGATGAAAATTATTTTGACCTTGAGAAAAGTAATAGAGCAGCTGGCAATTAAATTTGCTGTTATCTAAATATAAAAGAACTCGTTTTTTTTTGTAGAACATATTATGAAACTCGGTTGTTGAAAAATTCAAAGATTTCTTGATTTGAACTGAATTATTCTTTATAATGATGAAATTATTTTGAAAACTAGTTATTTCAATTCCCTTTAGGATATTTTGTAATAGGTATTACACCTATTACACCGAAACTTTTTGTACAATGAACATGAAATTAAAAATTGTTCACCTAAAATTTTGAAAATGAATGAACTTATAGAATTTTTCTATATATTTCGCAACACAATATCGATATTTTTTAATCACTGTAATATGTATTACACCTGGTATAGTATTACAGAATCTCCCTTAGGGTTAAAAGTCATATTTTTGAATTTTTTAATTCTGGAAGCTACACATTCGCATCGTAGTGTTGGAAAATGTAATCTTTTCTATTTTGGAATATTTAAGTAAGTTAATCAAAAAATAAAATTAAACGATTTCATTTTAACGTTTAGTACTTCAAATTAAATAAAATCTAAAAATGGTCAAATACACTTTGACATGAATTTTCGAGGATAAAAAAATTTGTTAAAAATCAATTCGATAAGTGCAGTCGATTTACAGAAAAAACGTGTTCAAAGATCGGACTTTTTCAGAAAATTTTCAAAAAATTCAAATTCTGGGATTCACGAAATATCCTTTGATGAAATACCTGGAAATTTCAGGTATTTTAAGAGAATTTAAATAGTTGTTTCAATAAATGAAAATTTATGAGTCCAAAAAATTTTTAATTTACAGTAAATTTATTTAAAAAAAACCATAAAAAGCAGCAATGTCAAAATTTTTTATGAAAATTAAAGATCGAATCGGAGTGACGTTAAATTTATTTATTTAAAGAAATGAAATTATTCAGAAAATTACAATAAATGTATTTGAAAAAACTGTAAAAATCAAAGTAAAATTAAATTTATATGATTTTCGCATAAATATCAAAGAATCAAAGGTGCGTTGATTTTATTCAACCAAAGAAAATTCAGTTCATGATATAAATTGATGAAAATTCAATTAATTCAAAATTAAATTGAATATATATATTTGATTTATTCATGAATCAAATGTAATTAAAGAATTCAAAAAAAGTTTCGAATTAGTTGTTTTAATAAATGAAAATTAATTAGTACAAAAATTTTCCGTTTACAATTAAACAAAACTGTAAAAAGCAGCAAGGTAAAATTTGTTCGAAAAAATTCAAATGACATTGAATTCGTTTATGCAGAGAGATTAAATTATTCAGAAACTCACAAGAAGTATACTTGAAAAACTATTAAAAGTAATGTAAAATTAAATTCAAATGATTTTCATGAGTAGAATCAAAATTATGTTGAATTTATTTGATTACAAAAATTTAATTCATGATATAGATTGAGAAATAATTATTAATACTCATAAATACTTATTAATATTAATATTTAATTAATGAAAAATTGATTTAAATGGGATTCAATAAAATTGAATATATTGCATCTATTTATGTATCAAATATAAATTAAATGTAATTGAATAATTCGAAAAAAGTACTTAAACTAATAAATAAAAATTAAATTAATTATTCAGTAAAAAAAAGGAAATGTGTTGAACACACAATTTAACTGAATTATCACAATTCAAATTTTCGCGGACTTTTAGCGAATCGATATATATAGATATATTTCAACATGGCGAATATTGTCACAAAAAAGAGATTATTTTGACAATTACCTGTATTGTTTACTATTGTTGCCGAATCAAAACAATAACTAATTATTTCAGATTTTTTCCCAAACAATCCTCGATTTCATCCCCAAAAAGTGCGATAATACAAAAACGACCTTGACATTATTGTTTTGGTGAGTTTTTTGGTACTGTCATATGTCATATATTTCGCTCTACGTATTGCGGATTGCGGCAAGATCAATATTCTTCGTTTTTACATCGCAATTGTTTTCTTTCCTCATCTAATTATGCGAACATTTGCAAACGTTTTCTGAAAAATTTCCATTACGACATAACGTTTAAACACATTACATCGCATGGTGCGAATGAGGTAAAATTAGCGAGTAATTTTCAGCAAGCGTTTTCTTTTTCATTGTTGACATTGACGATTTTGCAGTACGTGTTTCTTTTTTTTTTCTTTATTGCAGATCTGTCGATTATTCTTATCAATGAAAGACACTTTGACATGTCTTACACTGAACTCGAGCATGGATATCAGGTGAGAAAATAGTGGAGATATTTTTAAACCATAAGTGTTTCAATTGAAAATTTTAAATTGGAGATTATTTTTAAATACAGATATCACGCTGAATTCTGTAAAAAAAGTAGTTTGATTTTTAAAAAAATGTCATTTGCAAAAGAGAAACAAAGACAAATTTTTATTATAATTTATTATTATTTACTTTTTATTTTTTTATTTAATATATACTTTTACTATAACTTTTTTCCAGGAAAAAGAAAAAATTTCAATATCGATAAATAAAAATGCAAATAATCAAAGTCATGCACGAATATTAAAATATGGAAGTTGTTTAACATAATTTATCAAAGTTCAACAAAATTCATAATTCCTTTTTAGTAACTCGAAAAGGACAGCAATCCTGGTTTCAGAAGAATTTTTTCTTCAACAAAATTCTAATCATAAATTTTTGAATAGAAAAACGTATAAAATAAAAATTTTCAAAATTAGAATCCACGAAAACTAAGAAGTGAAAAAACATTGAGAAATCTATATAGAAATTCATATTCATATTCTATATTCATGAATTCATTTGATAATGATATAAATATATCAATAGTTTAATAATAATTGATCTCATTATAATACTATGTTCGAAATAATTTAATTTCAGAGGAATTCGTAATGATAATAACTATTTTTGGTAAGAAGTTTTTACTATTCTTCGTCGCTATATAAGTAGCCATTGTTTTTTGTAATTATATTGGCTTATTCGTAATATATATAGAGAATGAAAATTATGTGTAACTATTATCATATTATTTTCAATAACAGTTTTTTTGATGAGTTTTCTAAATTTAATATCTCTGCTTATAATTTTCTTATTATAATACCAGTAGATGAAAAAAAATTCATAGCAAGGCAACGTAAATTTCTATTTTTTTCTATCTGTAATAAGTATTTATAATACAAATGTCATTATCATTATCATACAGAAATAATATTGACAGTATTGGTATTATTTGTAATAAGTTATTGATAATAATATTAATCATACCAATTATTTTTATTTGATATTACCATATTAAATTATTGGTAATATAATATGATGTATTTCTATCAATTATAAATATAGTTACTATAGTTTTTTTTATTGTTATTATCAATTTTATTCATGAATTTCAAAGAATATAATTATGAAAAAATATTGTATTAGGAATAATAATGTTTATAATAATTATGTATTGCATCATAATAATATGACATTATAGTAATATAGTTTTCAGAGAATTCGTTGTCAAAATAATAATTTTCCTTTGGTTTTTTATATTATTTGTAACAGTTATTGTAATGAGTATTATTTGTAATAACATTAATAGTTATTTATACACATTCACGTACATATTCATATTCTAAGAATTCAAAAATTGTATAACAACTAAAAAATACGAAAATACAAGGAATCTATAGAGTACTCAAAATTTATGCAGATGTCATTTTCTTAGAAATATGATAAATTTTTGAAAATTGATCTAAATTAGAATCTCATAGCATCGAGTTCTAGGAATCTATGCAGCAATATAAAAATTAACAATACTTCAAAATTTATTCAAGTTTCGTGAATGCTAAAAAATCGTAAGTAATACTAGAAATCTTTAAGAACCTAAAAGTTATAGAAAGATGTATGTATGTGAAGATAATTTTTTCAAAAATTTATAAAACTATATCCTAGAACATAAATCTAGAAATTTATATAGAAACAATGGAAATACCAGAAAATTCTTCGATTTGTATTGATAATGTAATAATACGGTAAAAATGATTGAAACGATTTTCAAAGGTGAAAAATACCTACTTCAGAAAAAAAAATATGACTGTATTACACAGATTTTACAATGGGGAAAAAAATGCATTGTGATTATGTTTTAAAATACTGAGTCGAAGCATCTATGATTTAATTTTCAAGTGGGATTCAAAAATGTTTCATTTTAGAATATTTTTTACGTGAGAATTTTATTCTCTTGATACTTCTTTTTGATATTTTTTTCTTTCTAATGGAAAAAATTAGAAATAAATTCTTCTTTTTGACATTTTTTGGTGTTTTTGCACAAATTTTTAGAAAACTGACTGAATTTGTGAATCTGAAAACAGGTTACTTATGAAATTAAAATATTCATTTACGAAAATTTCGAAATGACAGCTTGTGAAATTTAGAAACCTTGAAAATTGCTTATTCAAATACAAAATTTTTCAATTATGTGTATAAATATTTCAGTTCTTTAATCAAAAAGTTAGAAAATTCTCTTTATAATGAGTTTGTGATGAATAATGCAAAATTTCCATGAGTTTAATCTTAAATAATCATCATTACACAGGATCTCAGGACAGCAACTCGTCCAGTTTTTTACGTAGGTGATTTAAGCAGTGTCCAACCAAACCTTGTTGGTCCAATTCCTGCTTCTACTTATCGCACCTCTATTAGGGTGAGAAAAAAAGTCATTTTTCATTGAATTTTGCTTCGAAAAACGATGAAGAACTCTTTCAGTTCATTTAGAAGCTAGAAAAATATCCCCGTAACGTGAAAATTCAAAATTAAGGGGTAGTTCAGTAAAAAGACTCCTAGTTTTGAGCTTAAAAGAAAGACGAATGTCTGCGAAATCTTAAACATTAATTTTTCATCCCAAGAAGTATAAAATATTTTTTAAATCCATTCCACAATGAATATATTAATTTCAAATTATTTTCAAACCCTGAAAAATGTAAAACACATCTTTCTGAAATCTCAAATTTTCATCAGTATCTAAAATCACCAAATATAATTATTAATTGAATTTTAGAGCACTGATATTCCTTTCGTCTATAGAAGTAGAATCAGAAATCATTTCGGGAAAAAACTGGAAATAACTGACGTTCTGCTGTTTTGAATATTGGAATCAATTGTTAAAACCTGACCAAGAGTTTCTTCGGGTTCATTAGATTATAAAGTATTTCAGAAGTTCGATTAAAGTCTTAATTCTTTTTTTTTTTGTCAATTTATTTCACCAGCAGGCAAAAATACCCAAATTATAATTTACAGAAGATTACACAAATTAATATATAAATTGAAGCATATCTCAGGGTGACCACCATAACTCATTCATTGAATTAATTATAAATATAAATAAAAATGTATTTATAAATGTAAGTATAAATATAAATATTTGCAAAAAGAAATAGCATGTTTTTTTCAACGTATAACAATTATCAATTATTCAGTTATATATGTATACTTATAAAGAATTATACTTGTTATTTTAAATAATTTCTGAAATTGATGGATCGAACATTGGAAACGTACAGGACATTTCTTTCTTGTAACATTTACACTCATGGATTAATTATTATTCGATTCCTTGTGCCATGCAAAAGTAAGTTTTTAGTTAATAATAAGACCCAAATCTCTTATTTTTGTAATTCCATCCATGTATTCTACAGTACAATTTTTACATTTTCTTGAAACTGGCTATACGTTACATTTTTTTACATTTAAAAAAAGATAAATATCGCAGAAGTGTGACAAGAAATTGATGTCTTTTTGTCACATATGATCATCAAATTCATTTTTCATGATGCACCAAAATTTAAAATTATCAGTATATAGTTTAAAAAAGGAATGTTTAAAAATTAGTGACATATTGTAAATAAATGTAAGAAAATGTAATGATCTTAAATGCGATCTTTGTGGGACTCGAAATGTAACAAATGATGAAAGATTTATAATTTTTTTATTAAAATATCCTGTTTTATATTTTCCAGGAAAATTGTAAACCGTTTAATAGAAAGAAATAGAATGTTTAAAAATACAAAAATATTGTTACAAAATATTGTTGTGGTTGTATCCTGTACGTCCTAGAATATTCCTCTTATAATTTATCAGACACTTCGACTTCATATACAATATTTGAACATTTTGATTCGACAGAGACCTTTCAATTTTCATGAACTTCATAATTGTAACAAGTATATTTTATTGTATTTTATTTTATTACATTATTATATTGAATTATATTATGCGAATCATGGTGATGAATAAAGCACGAAAAATTTCGAGACCATCTCCAAATTCGATTCTCCTTGAAAAACTCAAAATCTGAAGTATTCTTATAAACGTCCTACAAAGTTGTTTTGGAGTTTCAGCAGACACCTCATAAGTTGGAACTGCATCACATTCGAAGATCTCACTCCAATAATGACTCAGAAAATTCTTAATCTTTTCTACTCACGCTCATAACGTGAATAAATATTTCTTCCGCATCAGTATTCCAGTTCATAACACCCATCGATTTATAAAAAAAATTGCTATAGACATGATAAATAATGAAATTTTTATGAACTCGCCAATACCTCAAAGGACTCGTATCGAATGCAATTCCGGAAATGACTCTAAAATTTGACTCGAATTTCGTTCATTCACGCGAAAATTAGCCTCACATCAATTATTTATCGGGCCCGTTAATCACGCGGCCCCGACCTTGGCGCTTTTCCAACGCAAGGACGCCGCGGCGCTCGTAAAATTTTGAAATTATCGCGATTAAAGGCGTCGACGCAATTTGGCGCGATTAAAACAACTCCGTATTGTATCTCCCGTATTCCACGCGCCTCCGATGCGCAATCAACAACAAAAATTCAAACGAGGAAAAAAAATATTTGTCATTTCCAATTAATCAATCCACGATAAGATGTAATCAATAGTAAAAAGCTCCTTGTATCTTTCCACTCGCAAATTGGAATTAATGCCTTTAATAGTTGACATTGTTGACAAGGCTTGTTTGCGATTTTCGCGTACAAGCTCGCTCATATTAATAGAGAGCGCACGAATTTCATGGATTAGTGTAGCATCGTTGCTCTCGCGCGCAGCACGCGCTTCATTTCAATCGCTTCAATTTCTGCGGTTCATAACTATACGAATTCTCGAGATTTTCGCGCGTTTTCAATTTCAATCGACGTTAATGACCGCGACTTAATGAAAATAGGAAATTTTCTTGGTCTAGATTCACGCCGCGATAAAGATATATCATTGAGAGACTTGTTATCGCGAAATTCGTTTAAGGGATTACGGGATCGATAAGGTTACGTTGAACTTGTGGAGGAAATGGAAAATTTTGCGTGAGGTTTTGTGGAGATTGTGAGGTTGGGTGATTATGTGGAGAATTTTTTGTGATGGAGTGGATATCGTGGAAAGGTTGGAGGAGGTTGAAAAAGTGGAGAACGCGATCGGGGAGCGTTGACTCGGCTGGGGCGTCTTCTTCGGAGGAGGTCGATGATTTTGGGGAACCCTGTTATTGCGATGAGTGTCTTGTATGTTGTTCATTTTTGGTATTGGTTTTTACACTGAAAAAAAGGATTAGTTGAATCGAATATAATATGGTAACTATTAATAAATCGCATACTTGGATATGGCGAAATAAATATTTAGTTGAATCAAACAAAAGATAAATTCACGTAAACTATAAGTTCAAGCAAACTTCTGTATATTAACAGTTACCATATGCGTATTTGCCATGAATATCAACGAAGTGATCGCTATCAAGTAAATACCATGTTTATATGAACTCTTCGAAAAAGTATGGACAAAACTTGATAAATTGATAGTTACCATATTGCTATTTGCAAGAAAATGTCAAGTAACTTGGCTCAAGTTCAAAGTTGGTTGTTGGAAACTCATATTGGCCTAGGTTTTTTCAAACTATTTTTATTTTTATTTAAAAAAAAAAAAAGAACTGACGTGTGTATTGTGCGTACATAACCTCAAGTGAATGTTTTTTTTCCTATTTCTCGGAATTCGTTCCTAATTCTGTCAAGAACATAGATTTTTTCCGTCTTATCTGAGGCGCGCGCGCGTGAGTACCCGATGGCCATCCATCTACGTACAGGCGATAGTTACCGCCGCTTGACTTTTTTAGCAGCTCCATTCATTCATCGACATTTTTTGCTCATGCCGAAAGATATATAAAAATTTGAGTGACTCGGAAAGTAATTAAACTTTTATTCCATAACATTGAAGATACTGGAAAGGCCCTAAAAGGCACCCGGGTTTTGGCCCATTATGCGAGAACATTGTAATTAAAATAAAATGAAAGTATGCATACGAGTGGAGAATATAATCCCGTTATGCGAGAGTAAGAGTGCACGAATATGTTTTGTTTGTTCAATATTTGTATATGTACATAAAAATTTTTATCTGAATAAACACCTTAAAGTCTAAATACTGGAAATGCCACACTCCATGAGGAGAAGTTCCATTATTTTGTTAAACAGTGAAAATTTATTTATAAACTGGCACTCACAAGTTTGTCTGAGCTTGTCGATATTGTCGAAACTTTTCCACAATGTTCGTCAAGTTTTGGTATATTTACTGTTACCATATGAAACAGTTGTATATAAACAACATTAGTCAAGTATCAGTATGTTAACTGTTACTATATAGAACAGTTGCATCAAATATAGACAGCTTATTTGATATTATTTTTGAATTTGAAGCTAACATTGATTTCTTATGCCAGTCAAGTTCAACACATATTTGGACTTGATGCACGTGAAGTTGGTTCAAGTAACTTCAGTCAAATTATGGTATATTTGTCGCAAATACTGCAGAATCCAAAGAAATTAGAAATGACGCAACTATACGCGTATATTTTTATTGAACCTACTGTTTTTTCAGAGTACAATTTTTTGAGAATTTCTTTGGTAAGGCGGTGTCTTCCTTTTGTCTTTACTGAAGGAAGACTAAATGAAGACACTGAAATAAAAAGTAATTTATCATTTTATAATATTATTTTAGCTAGTGATGCATAGGACGAGACAATACTTTGAATTAAATTTGTTCCACATACTAAATAGTTTGAAAAAAGAGTGTTTTAACTGAAAGGGGATGTTGAATTAATAATTTTTAAAATTGATGACTTGTATCGGACTACTGTTTGGGAAAGAATGGTCTTGAATCAATGACTGAAATGTCGACCGAATAATGAACGTTTGACTAAGAGAACGAAAAACTGTTAAATTATTTTCGGTTAGATAAAAACTCGGAGTGAATTACTGACGAGAAATTTAGAGGTGGAATTTGTTTTAAGAAAGAATCTCTATTTTTCATATTAAACCAAGAAATATTTTCAATGCATCATCTCACACTTTTAATACAATTTCTTACTTAGGATATACAGAAAATAATTGTTTAAAAATTATTCGGTCGAGGTTAAGTCGTGCAGAAAAAAATTTTGAACCTATGACTGTGTACCTTTTTATTGTGCTTTACCAAATTATGATTATGGAAATGCATGTTGCATGAAAAGCTTGCTTCAATGACATCCAGACATAAAAATTTTTTTTTCAGTTTGTGATATTCACAGTGATGTAATTTTTAAAATTTTTTATCAATTAATACACGTGATGTATACCTGATGATACATGGGTATACAGTACATATTTCTGAACATGAGATAGTATCTGCAACGTTCGAAATCCGACCGGCTTTTGAGATTATTGTTGGCTGTATGAGAGCAAGATGTTCCAAAGTTAAAGAAACTCCAAAAAAACGAAAATTTGTTGTGAAATATTGAATCTCAAGTCTGATATTTTTTAGTTTTGCAATACAATTTGAATTATTAAAAAAGACAAGCATTATTTATTGTTTAAAGAAATATTGAGTCAATTTTTTAAGTTTATTTTACAGATCTGAATATTAAAAAAAAAAAAAAAAAAAAAAATACATTTTGCACAATCACTCAACATATGTAGAAATAAGACGAATAATGACCCAGGCTGTAAGTTCAATAAAATAAGGATTATTCCGAATGAAATTGAAATTTCAAATCGTTCATGAAAATGATTATTTTCTTGCTGGAAAATTCCTCATTTGATACTAATCATATACAAGTCGAAAAAAGTAGTATCAGACAATAATCATTATTGTTGATTAATGTTGTTGTATTTTTCGAAATTATCCACTCGACGTGTAGTACAGTGTGAGTTACAGTTGAAGAATATTTAATATAAAAGTTGAGTTAGAAAAAAAAATTTTTTTATTTGGTATGAAGTGATGGAACATATTTTTCCAGTTTATTCAAAAAATTGTGTGAATAAGGAAAAATTGCTGTTTCATAAATCTGTTAAAATTATATATTTTCTAGGAGTTTCGTCAATTTTGGAACATATCGTACACGTAATATACAGTTGAAATTACATGAGGATGCAGTATCGTATAATTTATTATTATGTAAGTACAGTATAATATTTTACAGAACATGAGTCATTTTTTTATAATTTTCTATGACTTTTCTGTTTTTCTTTTCTTTGATACTATACTTTAACGATTCAAATCTGTAAATGCGCAATTTCGAAATTATGTATTGGTTGTTGAGAAATTTTGAAATACAATGAATTTAAGAATAACTTTTTTAGATAGAAAGAATTTCATTAAAAAAAAATTCAGTTTGATTGATTTTAATGATTATAATTTCATTAAATTAAGAAATTGCGATACGTAAATTTTACTTGGACGAAATTGAAATGCGTATAGAAAGGCGAAAAAATTTGATGTTCGGATTTTGGCATTTTTATTTTCAAAATAAGTAAAATCGTTCTCGAAAATGTAAAAATACACATTTATGAATTTGTTGGATCGACAATCGAAAAAATTTATAATGATGAGTATTTAATTTTATATTTGGCATAATTTTATCGAGCAAACTGAGTTTTTCGAATAAGTATATTGATAAAAGAAATTTATTGATTAAATTCTATTCAACATTGTAGATTGATTGAAATTTAAGGGGGGGGGGGGGGGGAGAATGATTTTTTCATTACTTTTTTACAAGAAGAATCATTAAGTTTGGGAATTTTTTTGAATAAGTTTTCGAAATGAATATAGTGGAAAGTTCTTATCAGGTTGAAGATTTTTAGTCAACTTCAAATTCTGAAAGAAACTGAAAAGTTTATGAACGTAAGTGAAAATAATGAAAATTTCTATACCTTTCAGTTACGTTCTTATAAAGATTTTCATAAGATTGTAAAAATTGTATCAAATAAACGAGTACTGAGGATTTTTAGAAAACAATTTGTTGAATTGTCATGGCTTTGTTACTTCATCATTTTTGATCACGAATGATCAGGTTTTTTAAAGTAATATTCTGTAATGATAAAATTCTTTTATTTCACTAAAAACCTGTAAACAATATATTTTCCAAAATTCAAAAAGTTTCTATCATTCAACACAAAGTTTTTCATTTTTCCATTTAAATAGCTTATCATTCAGTTTTACGATGGCAAATAAGCCGAATTTCAGGGATATTATAAAAAAGACTTTATTTTAAGGATAGTCATTACTCATTTATTTATAAAAAAAGCATGTAAGAGTATAGAAAGGGTTACTAACATTTGCGGTGTGGCTGCTAGTTAGAATTCTAATAATAGTGAATCGCGGAGTGTATTTTCGCGATGACATTTGCCTCGTGTCGTCTTCGCCTGATGGTACGTTTCGAAGCGCAAATTTTGCTTTGCGCTTTTTGTGTTTTTTTGGAACATTGCATGATTATTTGTTCCTGCGAAAAAATCGTGTATACCCTTTGTGCTTAATCGGGAACTTTAACGTACGAAATTCGGAAGTCAGAATAAAGAACGTTTTTTTGGCGGAGATTAGTTAGGTATGTATACTATAAGCAATAAATTGGAATTTTCTGACATGTTTAACGGGATAAAAATTGATTTCACTGCCCTATTATAAAAAATATGTACATTTTGTAGTGGTTAGGTGAGGTTTAGAAATTATTTGATGGATTTTTAGATGATATAGGTGAACTGTAAGTTTTTTTTACATACGTACATAGTCATTTAGGCAATTTTTTTTAGGTCTAGTATTTGTTGTTGCAGAAATATTTATTAAGTTAAAAATTTCAAGAATTAATTTTAGTTACAACTTAATGATATACGACAGTAGGTTGATTTTTGAATAACATTTTTTTGTACTATGTATCATTAATTTCTGAGAGCGCATGTGTATAACTTGGAACGCGCCAAAGTAATTGCATCCGAATTTCGTGAATTTAAATTTTTTAGTTAAATTCAGGAAATGTTGGAGATACAATAGAAATTAAAAATTAATGCATCACTACATGATAAAATTAGCTTATATTTTGTGAACAAGAAAATTTTTTAATCGTCAAGTTATGGAAATAAAATGTTGCGAAGTTTTGAATATAACATAGGAAATTTAGAAAGAAAGATAATTTCAGGAAAATAAGGACGAAATAAGAGAATCATATTGTTAAAATTATGAAAACACTCAAAATAACTTTTTAGTTTTTTGTGTCTTTACTTGTTATTATTTATAGGAGCTTGAAAGTTTAGGCACTTATTTTGAAAGTTTTGACAGTCTTTCTAGTAATTCTAGACGTTAGAAAAAACTTCTTGCAAATGTTATAATGTTTTTAGTAAATAATTCTTGAAGTTAAAGTATTTTTATTATTTCAAAATCCTCTGGAAGAAAATGAGAATTCAATTTTTGAGAATACTACATTTTTAAGATGTTCTGGATCTTTGAGTCATACGATAATTTTTTGATATGGTTAAATAATTAATATTGTTTGAAGTTTTTTCAAGTATATTTTTCCTTTCTTTTCCTCTCTTTTCATCTGATTGTTTAATGCATAATTCAAATAATTATATTTTTTTTGGAAGAAGGTAGAAAAGGTTTTTTTTGGGAACGGAATATAGGAATTGAATGTTCAAAATAGGTACGCT
Source organism: Platygaster robiniae (assembly GCA_028476575.1). Classification (NCBI taxonomy): domain Eukaryota; kingdom Metazoa; phylum Arthropoda; class Insecta; order Hymenoptera; family Platygastridae; genus Platygaster; species Platygaster robiniae. Next base: position 5,217,552 of record CM052022.1, read on the forward strand.
TAAAATTTTATTAGGTTTTATCGAATCTTAAAAATAGAAACAATATATTAAAAAAAGATTCATGGGTATAAAAAAATTGAAGAGTCATATAATACGTAGATAAACGTGTTGACTGACAAAGTTATGCAAAAATCATGATTATAAAAAAACACTGCCACCAAGTAACATTTTTTTGGAAATGAATTCAAATACGTTTTTTGGCTTGATTTTTATATTATTCATAAGCAGTTAAAACTTGTGAATTTCAAGATATTTTTTAGCAAAGAAAAAGTTTTTTCTTAAATCTAGAAAAATTCTGAAGTTTTGAAATAAATGTAAAGTATTGATCTGTGAATTAACTTATTTGTTTAATAATTTAACGATATGAACATATTCGTGTTACATAAATTATGATCAGTCGAGTCCCAAGCCTTTATTTGATATCCAATATTTAATCTCAATAAATAATCTTCGGCAAATAGAGGCTTGAAATTTGACTCGAAGAAACCAATTAAAACTTTACTTATTAATCGATATGCACTTAATGATTGAATAATTATTACTAAACATACATAAAAAAATATTATTGAGAGCAATAATACGTGATATGTAAGTATATCATGAAATATTAAAAAAAAGTGTCTTAGATGTTTCAAATTTAATTATGTAAGTATTTTTTCAAGTTTCTAAAAATGCTAGCCTATTGTTATTACTTCAATGATGATGGATAGTTTCGAAAATTTTTAGAAAGTTAACAGTTTTGATCAATATATCGAATCGTTCAATTTACAACATATATTAACCAACAGAAAATTATCCAGATGGTTTTTTTTTGTTTTTTTGGTGGGTGAGAGGGGGTATTAAAATGAGTTCTTAAAATCGCATAATCAAAAGTCATTTGGAATAAAAATGTTCCAGATTCCGCATTTTAAATCAGTTTGTTGATATCTTGAATTTCGAGCCTCGAGAGTAATGAAATTTGTTTACATAAAAGATAACAGAGATTTCCAAAAATAGTTGATGATTGAGAATGTAAATGACTTTGCAGGATGCATAATATTTTTGAAATGCTCGTATGCTTCATATTCAAGTGTTTTTGAACTTGCGAATCTACGAAAAATCGAAATTTTAGGAAAAATTTTAGAGCCCAGATAATTCAAAAATTTCTTACTGTAGAGTTTACCAGAAGTAAAAGATTTTGAAGATATATCATATATGAAGGTATAACTTTCAGTTATTGACTAGTGGAATCTTGGAATTCAAGTGTAACAGTATCGAATTTTGGAATCAACGAATTTTTCGGATATCGTAGTGTATAAATGTAAATTTCAATATGTACCTTTTAATTTAAAGTTGTAATTTCGTTCAAGATTTTATTGAAGCTTAAAATATGCTATACTGGGTTTTTTAAAAAATTTTAAACTTATTAAAAAATTTTTAATTGAACCCTCTATTAGTGGCGTTCTGAAACTGAAGTTAATTCAATTACGAATTTCGTTATAATAAATATTTTACTACAATATTTGATTATTTTATGATGTAATTTATACGTTTTACATATACATATGTAAATTACTTTATTATTACGATATTTTGTGATTTTATTACATTACCTACTTCAAGTTACACAACTTCGTAAATTTATGTAAAAAACAGCCACAAATAATATGGAAACAGACATAATTATCTTTCAGATTTGGCTGTTCAAATTTTTCTCACAAGTGAGAGAAATAGTGCATTACTTCATATTGAATTCGAAGAATGAGAACTATATTTCATAATTTTAAATATTGTATCTAATTATTATTACTATCATTTTATGTTATTACTTTTTATTATATACATGGTTCAAATAATTATGCATATATAATGTAGTTACACACACACATATATATATATATATATAGGTATATAAAATTATGATTTTATATTATATATTTATACACAATGTTGCCACTTAATTCAACAACATGTGAACGATGGCCAAGATCTTTAAACTAGGTTCAGTTAATGTTGGTCATGATTGGGAACAATTCTAAGAATTTTTGTCTAGGTATCTCGGAATAAATGTTTATTTAAAAATGTTATAGGGCGAACTGTCGGACAGTTGCATAAACGAAGATGGCGTTGAAGGCGATTTGGAGGGGGACGGCAAACAAGTCCTGGTGGGAGTATGCGCGATGGCCAAGAAATCCCAGAGCAAGCCCATGAAGGAGATTTTGACTCGGCTCGAAGAGTTTGAGTACATCAAGATCATCGTTTTTGCGGAGGAAGTGATTTTAAAAGTACGAACAGAGTTTTTTATTCAAATTTCCAGAATTTATTCATACACTTGTTTCATATAGACTGCTGCATTTTATCGATGGAATTCATCAAGTTATACAAAGTGGTATAACAAGAAATCATTAATTTCAGAATTTAAGAACTATTTGATTCAATTTGTTAATGATAATCTATTTCCTTCAAATTATTCTTGCATTATTATTTGGTATAGGTTCACTTCAAAAGTTTTTCAAGTTAAAGTATGTTCGTTTGCTAATCTTAAATAAATGCATATTATAAATGATGAGAATTGTAATTAGTCATTATTCGAAGTGACACCGTCCATCAGGGCGTAGGCAGAAAAAAATTTCGGGAGGGGTTTTTCTGAAAAATATTTTTCCTTCGGGATTTCATAATTTTTCATCTTTGACAATATGGTTACGAGGTAGTGATTTTGACATTACGGAATTTGAAAGTTATACAACTTTTGGAATCCAGAGTTGCACATTTTTATGTTTTTAAATAATAGAATTCGATTTTTTGTGATTTTCAATTGGTAACTGAGGTTTCAATTTTTTTACTAATACTTTTTATGTTTATACCTCTTTAAGGATTATCTGATATTGAGTAATAGGGGTTTATATAAAACTTTCTAAAAGTTGATGCTCCAAGAATCCAACTTTTGAAAAATTTATACATTTGAATTGATTTACGAGCAAATTTGAATCACACAAATAAAAGGTACATTATAAATTTATATTATTTTCGTATGGCATATTACTCATCAAGTTTTGTAGTTTTTTCTGCTATTTTTATACATTTCTGATATTTCTATGGATCGCTCAAAAGATTATTTTTAGAAATGAATGCTATAGTTTCGAAACTTGAAACGATTTTGAGAATTTGAATCAATTTTTCGGACGACAATTTCTTTTATGAAGATTTTTAATACTTTTATTCTATATTTTTTTGGTATTCCTACAGTTAAAAGTATGTTTATTGGTGTTAATTGTATCAATTGAATTGGATGTATTTTTATTGTTCTCTGTATGTCTGAAATTCTAGAATAATTTCTCAAATTATATATAATTATAGTAATTAATTAATAATTATGCTTCAAGACAGAAAGTTTTATTAATTTCTAAGAAAATGATTTCTACATGATTTTTATGTTCTTAAAAATATCTAGTTAACTTGTAAGCTAGAAAACTAGTAAGCTAGTCAACTACTAAACTAGTGAACAAGTAAGCTAGTAAACTAGTAAAGTACTGAAATTGTAAAATAGTAAAATATGAAACAAGTGAAAAAGAAAAATAGTACAATAGTAATCTAGTTAGCTAGTAAACTAGTAAACTCTTTGAAACCTAAATTAGCAAGCTAGTAAACTAATAGTAAATCTATTTTTCACATTTTTCTAGTATAATATACGATAACCTGGAGGATTTCTAAGTATTTTTATAGATTACTTATATTTTTGTAGGTTGATACAGAGATTAAAAAAACTCAATGCTTTAGAATGTTAATTTCGATCTAATTTATCAGTGTTTTCAAGAATTAACGATAAAATCACATTCATATAGATTTTTCATGTTTTAAAGTGTTATTCTATTTTCGTATTTTTGAAACATTTAAAAGATTTTGTTGCGTTTTCTAGAATTTTTATAGATTCATAGTATATTTAGAATTCAATGCTCTAGAATCCCAAAATTTATAGATCGTAGAGGTACTTGTCGAGATTTTTTAGAAAACAGTTTTTTCATAGAATTTAATTGGTTTCATTATTTTTTTTAGAGTTTGTAGTAATCGAAAGATTTTTAATACTTTTGTATGAATTTTGTATAGATTTCTAGAATTTGATGATCTAAGATTCACAGTTTTGTAAATTTCTAGCATTTTCGTAGATTTTTAGTTTTCGTGATTATTCACTGGGTTACAAAAATTTTTCGGATTCATATTTTCTACGTAATCCTACGTTTTGACAATTTTTACTTTTTATCATATATATACTGTAAACGTTTTCATGCATTTTTTGTAACTGAAATTTTTTTGTCTATCGATATAACTTTTTTCATTTTTACATGAAATATTGAATAATTTTATCAGAATTCCAGGAGGGGTTTGAACCCACAAAACCTTCCTCTGCCTACGCGCCTGCCGTCCATTCTTTCAAATTTTCACATAGAATTTTCAATCATACATAAGTATGTAATTCTAAACTTATTTTTTTTTTTCAACCAAAAATATTTTATTTTTTCTTCAACAAAGGAACCAGTCGAGGAATGGCCAATAGTGGATTGCCTAATCAGTTTTCACAGCAAAGGATTTCCATTGGACAAAGCCAACAGCTATGCCAGTCTGAGAAATCCATTCATCATCAACAATCTTACCATGCAATATGATATTCAAGTAAGATGATTATACATTATTCAGATCACAGATAATTCCTTCAAGAATAACTGCTTTTAATCAGCATTTTAATTTCCCTGAAAGTAAAAATGCTCATCAAATTTCGCACATTTAGGATCGACGGAAAGTATATTCTATTCTGAGAGGCGAGGGCATCGAAATTCCTCGTTACGCGGTTCTCGATCGCGATTCGCCCGATCCAAAACGTGAGTCCTTGAATTTTCCCGCGAAATTCGGAATTTTCTTCTTTCGCTCATCTATATTCGTCGGTTGTTTGTCGATTTTAATTTTAACCAAGAAAGAATCCGTTTTCAGACCACGAGCTCGTCGAGTCCGAGGACCACGTGGAGGTCAATGGCGTGACCTTCAACAAACCTTTTGTCGAAAAACCGGTGTCTGCGGAGGATCATAATATATATATTTATTATCCAACATCCGCCGGAGGCGGAAGTCAGAGATTGTTTAGAAAGGTGATTTAGACTGATTTTTTATGAATTTTGGGTGAAATTTTGGTGCTCGTAGCTTGCCAGGATTTTTATTTAGGCTTTGTGGAATGAAGGAAGAATTATAAATATTTTAGAGAATTCATTGATGGGGCTTTATGGAACCTGATGTAATTTCATTTTCCAAAATATGTTGTTTGAATATCTTTTGTGAATACTTTTTTCTTAATACCAAACAATTAATGATCTTCGGAGCCAAATCAGGGACAGCTGGTGAAAGTAGGGAATAAATAAAAAATTCTTGACCACGTATTTTCTGGTCTTCTTCAGGAATTGAAATAAATTTTAACGATATCATATATAATATGACAGAAATACAACAAGAAGAAATTTTTCCTCATGAAAACAATGCATTACAGTTATAAAAGTCATCAATTGTTGGAGAAAACTTTTTTATTTTTCAATATATTATTATTTTTAATATTTATAGAATTGTTTTGATTTAAAACAAGAATGAAACAGTTTTTTTTCTCACACAACAAATTTATTTCTCTGTCCTTGATCGTTGCGATTTTATAAAATAAATATTTGATATGATATTTTCCTAATAAATGAAATTATATCGTAGAATATTTTCGTTTACCATCCAGGGGCGTCACAAAGAAATTTTACACGGGGAGAGGGCAAAATTTAATATCAAAAGGACTGATTTTTTTTTATTTTAATGCATCAATAGGTATTTATTCTAGCATTATTACATCTTAGAAATCGATTTCTGAGTTTAAGCTTCTATTTTTTGAAAAGGTCATTTTCTTTGAAAAATCACAATATGTAGTTTCTGATGACTGACTCCATAGTACTTATTTTTTAAATATGTATACTATTTTGGATAAGGTATTTTATACTTTCATTTTTATTTTCAAGGCATTTCATGCAGTGATAGTATTTTTAGGATTTTTCGTGTTTAATAGATACCATTTATAAAATTTATGAAATTATTGCCGTTTGCTAATCTATTGTAACCGTCTTCGTTGTCATATAAATTTCGAGAATTGGATTATTTAAGATTCAAAGTTAATTAGTTTCCAGCATTTGAATTAATTTTCAAGGAAACAGTATTTTCTAAGATAGCTGGTATTATCATAGATTTTTAGTACTATTATTAGGAATGGTATTTTTTTGAAGTTTTTTCAAACTTTTCACGATTTTCTGGCATTTTTATGGATTTTCATATAGATAACTAGAATTTGATCTTAAGGATCAGAGGTTTTAAGTATATTTAGTAGTTTTATATTTATACGAGAAAATGATATATACATGACTTGTCTGTATTTAATTGATTTCTTGTATTTTTAGTATTTTTCATATTTTTCAGTATTATCAAAATTTAGAAAGATTTTCTAGGTTCCTGATAGATATCTAGTATTTCAAACAATTATGATATAGATTCCTATAATTTAATGTTTTGGAATCTCAAATTTAAGAGAATTTCACTGTTGTAATAAATTTTTCATGAAATAGTATCACAAAAAAATTTTAAATTTTGCGTAAATTTTATATTCAGTCAATATTCATGAATTTCTTTGAGTTTTCTAGTATTATATAAATTCTTACGTACATTTTCAGAATTGGATGTTACATGGTAAAGTTTCACATTTTTCTTTTTTTTTTTTTATAAATTTTTGAAAGAAAGATATCCGTACACAATTGCAGTATCTCAAAGGTTCCTGTTATTTTTAGTCTTTTTGATACTTTTTAGCATTCATAAGATTTCGTAGTATTTCCTAGTATTCTTCTAGATTCTAAATATTATCATGAATTGTTATACATAAAGTTTGATAGATTTTTAGTATTTAAAACTATTATTCAGAGCACTGTTTTTTTTTGTAGATTCAAAGTACATCGGATAATTTTTCTTTTTTCAGTATTTTTCATTTTTTTTTTTTTTTTCATATTCATGGAACTCTAGTTAATTTCTGATACTTTAATTGATACATGCATAAATTTTTAGAATGAGAAGTTCTAGGTTTAAAATTTCTATTGATTCCAGGTGAATAAATATCTACATTAATTTTCCGTATTAAATTCATTTTTATTATTTCGAGTATTTTTTATATTTTTCAGTATTATTAAAATTTAGAAGGATTTTCTAGGTTTCTAAAAGATATCTTGTATTTCAAACAATCTCAATATAGATTTATAGAATTTGATAATCTAGAATCTAAAATTGAAAAGATTTTTACTGTTTCAATACATTTTTCATAAATCAGTATCTTCAAAGATCTCGTTATCTTTGAGTATATTTTGTATTTTTTTAATAAATATTCATAAATTTTATCGAATTTTCTAGTGTTTTAATGGATTATTGTGTAGATTTTCAGAATCAGATGCTCTGGGATTAAAAGTCTGAAAGATTTTTATTCTTTTCATAAATTAAAAAAAAAATAATACTACTATACACAATTTTAGTTTTTTATAGATTCTTGTTATTTTAAGTCGTTTTCATACTTTTCAACATTCACGAAATTTCGTAGTATTTTCTAGTATTATTCTCAACTCTAAACATTATCATAAATTGCTATATTTATAGATGCTCTAAACTTCAAAGTTTAATAGATTCTTAGTATTTCAAACGATTTTTCAGAACACTGGTTTTTCTTACATTTCAAGTATTTCGTATTATACTTGTTTTTTCAGTATTGTTCTTTCTTTTTAATTTATGAAATTAAACTTCTCTTTCAATACTTTCATTGATCCCTACATAAATTTTTAGAATATGTTGCTTTCAATTTTTAAAATTCTATAGATTTGAGGTGAATAAATGGATTACCGAGATAATTTTACCTTTATACATTTCATGTATTAATAGATTTGTTGCCTTTTTTCGTATTAATTAGCAGTTATAAAATTTTGCACGATATTTTAGTTTTTTTTGTAGATTCTAATATAGATTTCTAGAATTTTATGCCCATAAGTAGGTAGGCAAAATAAATATATTGACCCCCCCCCCCCTCGTTGCGATACTTGATTTGGTTTCAAAGATATTAATTGTTTGATATTATTGATACAATGCATATCATCAAAATCATGGAATATTTTTCTCTTTTTCACGTAAAAACCTGACTAACAGTTAAGAAGTTGTTTAATGAAACCTGAACTCATTATTTTAAATTGCTGGTTATTCATTTCATTAAACTATCATTTAATTTTGTAGATCGGTAGTCGTAGCAGTGTTTACTCTCCAGAATCCAGAGTCCGCAAAACGGGTTCTTACATCTACGAAGATTTCATGCCCACCGACGGAACCGATGTCAAAGTTTACACGGTTGGTCCAGATTATGCACACGCAGAAGCAAGAAAAAGTCCAGCTTTAGATGGAAAAGTCGAAAGGGATTCGGAGGGCAAAGAAATTCGTTACCCAGTGATTTTGAGCAACGCCGAAAAACTCATCAGCAGAAAAGTGTGCATGGCTTTTAAACAAACTGTTTGTGGTTTCGATTTGTTGAGGTAATGGAAAAAGTACAAAATGAAACATATTTTATCGTTTTCCACATTTTGTCTGAACTTTCCGGATCCGATTTCAGGGCGAATGGAAAATCTTTTGTTTGCGACGTGAATGGGTTTAGTTTTGTGAAAAATTCTAACAAATATTACGATGACTGTGCCAAGATTTTGGGAAACATGATTTTGAGGGAACTTGCGCCAACTTTGCATATTCCTTGGAGCGTGCCTTTTCAATTGGACGATCCTCCGATTGTGCCCACGACTTTTGGCAAAATGTGAGCGATGATTCGAAGATTTAGGTATTTTTGATGTTAGTTGTATCAGACTGAAGAAGTTACAACAAAAACACAGAACAGCAGTCTGAGAAAACAGATGAAAATAACAAGGAAATAATGACATAATGGTTGAATGAAATTTGATGAAAATAAGAAAAGTGTCATTCATGACCAGAATTTTTATTGTCTAGGATGGAACTACGTTGTGTCGTCGCAGTCATCCGTCACGGAGACAGAACACCCAAACAAAAAATGAAAGTTGAAGTTCGCCATCCGAAGTAAGTTTTTTGTTTCAACCTATTTTAATGAACAGTGTGAAGTTGGTATTTTCCTTGTAGATTTTTCGAAATCTTCGCCAAGTATGACGGTTACAAACACGGCCATGTGAAACTGAAACGTCCCAAACAACTCCAAGAAATCCTGGACACCGCGCGTAGCCTTTTGACGGAAATTCAGCATCGTGCAGCGAGTCCTGAATTAGAGGAAAAACAAGGAAAATTGGAGCAGTTGAAAAGCGTTTTGGAAATGTAAGAGTTTTCGAGAAAATTTCCAACTGCGAGTGCTGAACCTTGAGAAAATGACTAAAAATTATGAATTTTCTTTTAATCCTACTTCTTTCAGGTACGGTCATTTTTCGGGTATCAACCGAAAAGTGCAAATGAAGTACCAGCCTCGAGGCCGTCCTCGAGGAAGTTCCTCAGACGACGGTAAGTCGACTAGTGAGTAGACCCCAATTTTTTCGTTCTTGTTAGATATGCCGATCGAATGAAAATTCGTTTTTCTCAATGAATGGAAAAATTGTTAATGTAGACCGATTGGGGGAACCTTCGTTGGTGCTGATTTTGAAATGGGGCGGCGAATTGACCCCTGCGGGTAGAATCCAAGCCGAAGAATTGGGGAGAATTTTTCGGTGCATGTATCCTGGTGGTCAAGGTAGACACCTTAGTGGTTCGTATTTTACGATTTTGCTTGTTTTGCCGCTGACCCTACCTGTCTCGCAGACAACGACTGTTATTTGTAATTTTGAACCCTCACAGAGCTGGGAGTACGTTGTGAGGACGTAATATTACGTCGAAATTACGTTTCTCAAACGTCCTTTTATTTAGGGATATGTATTAATACATCAGAATATTGATATTTTTATTAGTATGTTGATATATATCGATATATTCATCAGCTGATGATGTTTTTGTTGCGATATTAAACGATATGGTAACTATTTTGCGTGGAAAATTATTTGAACGAAATTTTTCGGTTCGATGATGTTTTTTGTTAAACTTATTTACTTAGCATTCAGGTCGGTGATTTCTTCGAACATCAATTTCATTTTTTTTTTACAATTTTTTTACACTCAAAATATTGTTATATGATCTGTATGAAGGATAGTTTGTGGTTGTTAGTTTCAAAAATATACTTGCAGGTGTATTTAGGAAAAGTTAAGATTATTTTATAACGATATTCTCATGATTTTTTTTTTATTAAATGAGTATTCTTTAAGAACAATATTATGAACTGAGTTCACGAAAATTTTTGTAATGATTTATCAAAAAATCTATGGAATACTAAGAATTTATTAAGGAGCTGTTTGAGAAATTATGAATGAATAGATTAATAATCAATGAAATTTTAGATAATAAAGCATAAAATTCTGGAAATTCATATCGGAATCTAAAAATCTTTATAAAATTCAATGAGTACATGAAAATAGTGGAAATATTAGAAATTAAAAAGATACCTGTGAATGGTGATCTAATTACTCCAAAAATCTGTAAAAATTCTGGAAATTAATAGAACTTGGATTCCTAGAACATTGAATTGTAGAAATTTACAAAGAAATCTATAAAAATACTGAAAATCTCTTATTATTTTATAAAATATTACAAAGTTCGGTAAATCACAAAAAAATACTAGAAATACTAGAATATGAAAAGATACTTATATAAATGCTGATTTTATTAATTCGAGAAATTATGGAAATATATAAAACTTTAACTCCTAGAGGATTAGGTTTTAGAAATATAAATCGAAATTTATAAAAATATTAACAATCTCCAAATCTTCTGGAAAATCTTACGAAATTATGTAAGCTAAACAAAAATACTGGAAATTAGTAAGGAACTTATGATTGCTGATCTAATTATTCCAAAAATAAAATAATATTCCAAGAATAAAAGTTTTGAAAATTGATAAAACTGTGATTTCCAGAGCATTGATAGAAATGTACGGATTTAAAAAAATTTCAATCTTGTGGAAAATCTCACGAAAATAAATTCATATACTAAACCTCTAAAAATACTAAAAATTAGAAAAGGGTTCACTGTTGCTGATTCAATAATTTCAATAATTTATCAAAATTCTGTGAATTAATAAAACTTTGATTCCTTAAGCATTTAATTTTAGAAATCTACAAAGGAATTTATAAAAATAATTCGAAACTTCAAAGCTTCTTTGAAAATCTTACGAAATTTGAGAAATTTACAAAAATACTAAAAAAAACTAGAAATTATGAAAATACTGACTTCATAATTTAAATAATCTAATAAAATTATGGAAAGTATTGAAACTAATTTCTGGAGCATATAATTTTAGAAATATGTACAGAAATCTATACAAATAATCAATATCTCTTAATCTTCTAAAAAATCGTACGAAATTCATTAAATTACACAAAAATACTAGAAATTAGAAAGGTATCTACCTAAAAATGCTGATATCATTATTTCGAGAATCTATGAAATTTCTGGAAATTTTTTAATTTGTGATTTCTAGAGCATTCGCTTTGAGAAATCTATATAGAAATCCAGAAAAATTATCGAAATCTGTAAAGCTCCTAGAAAATCTAACGAAATTCAATAAATACGAAAAAAAAAGAATAAACTTAAAATACTAAAACTTCATTAGAACTGGTAAACACTGAATGAATTTTTTTAAATGTCTATAGAATTCAGAAATAAATGAAACTTCGATTCATAGAGCTTCAAATTAAAAAAATCTCTATATAATTTGATGAAAATACTAAAAAATCCTTTAAATTGTATAAATATTTAAAAAATACAAAATTCGTTCACAGTACTTTAAACCTTTGATGTTTTCTGATAAATTAATCGAAAGATTCGAAATATTTCAAACGTTAAATTTGAAATCCTACAATATTTTATAAATACTAACACATTAAAAAAAAAATTTAAATACTAGAAATATATATTATATGTACTACAAATTTACAAAACTACTTACTAGAGCGTCGAAATCTAAAAAAACTCTACAGAAATTGATGAGAGTACTGAAAAGTTCTTAAAATTGTATAAATACCGAACAAATACGAAAAACATTGGAATAAGTACAAATCTAGAAAGATGCAAAAATTCATTCGAATACAAAAAATGTATAAAACTTTGAATTTTAAAGCACATATGTATTTCTAGAAATTCGAATCACAGCAATTCATAAAAATATCAGAAAATCCTAAAATATTTTATGAATACTCAATAATACGAAAACACTTTAAATTTATTAGAATTCACTATGATTGTTAAAAAAATCTACGAAATTACTAAAAACCTTTGAAATTTTGAATCCTAAGGGATGAAATTCTAGATATCTGTGTAGAGAGAGGACGTAAGAGGAACATAAGACAGCATAAAATTATTTACAGCAGCTCTGTGAGGGAATTCATGACACACGAATATAAATTTATCGTGAATCGTGTAAAATTTAAAGTGAAAATCAGTAATATCTTGATATTTTTCTACGGTGACTGTTATTGTAAGAACATTGGTTAAAATTCAGAATTCACATGAGATTGGTAATTTTTAAATAAAGTGGTAAACTCCATTTTGATAACTCAGAGCAATTTCATGTCAAAATAAACTTTCTTTTCCCCTAAAATCAATTTTTTTGTACTGTGAAACGTACTATTTTCACTCATAAAAAATAATCGATCATTTTTTCAAGGGTTGTGGAAAAAGTATCGTATTAATTTTTCATCGTTTTTCTTTCTTGCATTAAAACCGCGAGAAATGTTGCCAATTTCCAAAATTTCCCCAAAACAACGAGCATAACAAAACAAGCAAAAAATCGAGTAATTTGATGCTCTTAACAGACGCGAAAAATTACCCTTAAAAAATATCCCCTGAAATTCAGCCTATTTACCAGAAAATTCAATGTCATTTTCAGAGGAAGACTCAGAGATGTTACTAAATCACGGTAACTTTTTACTGAATCTACGCTTATAGTGACAACAACATCTCGTAGTTGATCGTTCACGTTCCATAATTTAATAAGAAATTCAATTCATAGTTCAATCGTTCAACCAGCGATTGAATCAATCGTAAGATATTTGAATTATTTATTAAATTCTACATTCACCTCGAAGCTTTTATTTTCATTTGCTCGATGTTCTTTCGACTCTGTACATTTTGGGAACAAAGACAAACTTGTTGTTTTTCCCCTTCCCATGAGCTTCTTTGGCAATACTTTTCGTTTGTTTTCGAAATCACTCACAGTCATCGAGAAAAGAAAGATACGAAAAAATGCAAACCGAATCATTTTCATTCTCTCGAGCACTCATTTTGAGATCATTGAGTGTGTCATTGAAATAGTCGTTGTTTTTTCTTTGTCGTTTTTCGTTTTTGATTAGTGGGTAATTTTGGGTTTTTCTTTAGGGGAATACGCAGGAGCTCAAGGTTTGGGTTTGCTTCGTCTTCATTCGACTTTCAGACACGATTTGAAGATTTATGCGAGCGACGAGGGAAGAGTGCAAATGACTGCTGCAGCTTTTGCAAAAGGTCTTCTTGCACTTGAGGGAGAACTTACTCCGATTTTGGTGCAAATGGTGAAAAGTGCGAATACCAATGGGCTTCTGGACAATGATTGCGACAGCAGCAAGTTTCAAAATATGTAAGAATGCTAATGTGTCCCCTTATGAACATAGGATTTTAGCAATTTTTATGGGATTTCGCAAAAGAACTAGAAAATTATGAAAAATTCTATAGGTGCTGAGAATTTTGAAAAATACAGCGATTTTATAAATAAAATAGAATTTATGAAGAAAAAGTTTTTTCAATCATCTATTTACCTAAAGTTTATAGAACTTTTAATACTACAGCTTCTTATTCTGAAAATTTATGCAGGAATTTGTAAAAATATTAGTAAATCATTCGAATTTTATAAATCTTAAAAAGACTTGAAATCCACGAATAAAGATTGATCTGAAAAATCTTTCGAAAAACTCAGAATCTGTTATATTTTAAAGTTTAAAGCATTGATTTCTTAAAATTAACATAGCAATCAATGAAAAAATCGAAATCTAGAGGATTACTGGAAAATACTATGAAATTTCATAAATACCGAAATTTAAAAAAAAGGACAAAAATAATACGAATCTATCAAATATTTAAATTCCATAAGAAGATGTTATCTTCTCAAAAATAAAAATAAAAAAAAATTAAAACCTTTGAAACGTTTATTTCCAGAATATGAAATTCTGAAAACCTACATAAGAATCAATTGAAATACTTGAAAATTCAATATGTTTTATGAATATTAAAAAAAATACAAAATAAACTCGAGTATATTGGAATTCATCGATTATCCAGTAACCCATACTTTATTTCATTATTTCAAAATGCAGTATTAAAAATAATCTTTAAAAAAAAAATAAAAATAAAAACCTTTGAAGCGTTCATTTCCAGAATATTAAATTCTGAAAACCTACATAAGAATCAATTGAAATACTTGAAAATTCAATATGTTTTATGAATATTAAAAAAAAAATACAAAATAAACTCGAATATATTGGAATCCATCGATTATCCAGTAACCCATACTTTATTTCATTATTTCAAAATGCAATATTAAAAATAATCTTATTGATGACTGGGAAATCGACCTTTTCCAACATATTACATTTTATCGATCCAGTAAAATAAGAAGTGCATTAAAAATCATTTCAAATGTTCAGGAATCTGTGAAATTCTTGAAATCTATAGGGATGTTTTCTACAAAATTTCTTGAATTAAAGCACTAAAAATCTGTGAAATTTTAGAATCTAATATTTATCGAATTCTAGAAATCCTAAATATTCTCAGAAATATTAGAAATAAAAAAAATGTAGAACACCACACTAACTTCTAATTATACAAGTTAAAAATAGTGAAAAATAGTAAAAATACCAGAAGTCAAAACAGTACTGAAAATTCATGTGGAAATCATTTCGACAGATAACTATAAAATTACAAAGTATTTACAAAACCTTGAATTGTAAAGTATCAAATTATAGGTTTCTATATGGAAATCCCAGAGAATCGTCCAAACTCTAAGAATACTGACTAAAATACGAAAAATATTACATGAGTTCTGAAAATCTTTTTGTATAAGAAATATTGAGAATAGCACAAATCCTTAAAAAACGTTGAGAATCTTACTTAATTCTAATAATGCTCGTTAAAAAGTATGAAAAATCGTATAAATACCAGAAATCAATAAAATACTGAAAATTAATGCATAAATAATTTACTCAAATAACTATAAAATTACAAAGTTTTTATAAAACCTTGCATCATAAAGCATCGAATTGTAGATATCTATAGAAAAATAAATGAAATTTCAGAAAATCTTCCAAACTGTGAAAATAAAAAAAAAAAAGATCAATACTAGAAATAATGAAAATTCATAAAATTCCACTTACCTTTGAAATTATTACTGTTTCTTGAAAAATTCTTTCAAATACTGAAAAGCTTTTAAACTTTGAATTCTTGATCATCGAATTCTCAAAAATTATTTAAAAATCTACAAATATCCTTGAAATATATAAAAAAAACTAGAATATCCACGAAAATTTTATACATTGTAACAAATACAAAAAATCCTGAAAACAAAAGCTCTTCATGAAATACCTTAAATGTATGCAGATATCATTTTCTCGAAAATCTATGAATTTACTAATAATCTCTGAACCTTACAATTTCAGGGCATGGAATTCTAGAAAACAATGAAAATCTCTTTTAATATGATATTATTCTTTAAATGTTATAAATTCGGCAAAAATAAGTACTAAGAGACATTAGCAATGAGATTTTAATTCTATATGGCAAGTGATATATTTTCAGAAGTTAAAATCTTGAGCTTACAAATCGATTTCCAACATGTTATGATGCTAGAACAAATATTTTTTGATACATTGAAAAGAATATATTGCATTCCTTTTAACATTTGAGTTTGCCTCTGCATGTAAAATTTTGTTACGACACCCCTGTCCAGTTTATTTCATACAATATTATTTTCTTCTGAAAAAAAAGAGTCAAATTTGATATTAAAAATGTTGCAGGGTAAAAAACCGATTGCACGAATCACTTCAACAAGACAGAGATTTCACACGTGAAGATAGGGAACAAATAAATCCCACGAACGCTCTGAGCATTCATGCAGCCATGGATTTTGTGAAAAATCCTGTTAAATGTTGCCAATATATGCACTCGTTGATCCAAAAGTTACTGGAAGTTGTTAGAATAAAAAAAGATGATCCCAAAACCAAAGGTGATTTATCCTATTTTTCAATCGAATTTTCGAATGGATTGATCGGAATTTTTGTCCCTGTAATATAGTTAAATATGAGTTACGATGTAATTACAACATATTAAAGAAAATTAACGATTGATGGAAATTATTTTTTATTCAGACGCTATTTTGTACCATGGTGAAACTTGGGAGCTCATGATGCGAAGATGGGGAAAAATCGAGAAAGATTTTTTCCAAAAAAATAAGCGTTTCGACATCTCGAAAATTCCGGACATTTACGATTGCATAAAATACGATCTGCAGCATAATAATCACACTTTGCAATTCGAGAATTCTGAAGAGCTCTACATCAATGCTAAATATCTTGCTGACATCGTCATTCCTCAAGTATTTTTTTGTATTGATATTGAATCATAGTTCGTTTGTATATTGTGATAAGTGAATATTTCTAAATGTTTTTTTTTTTTTTTTTTTTTTTTTTTTTTTTTTTTTTTTCAGGAATATGGCTTGACAGTTCAGGAAAAACTCACGATTGGTCAGGGGATTTGCACTCCACTTTTGAAAAAAATCAAAGCTGATCTTCAAAGAAATATTGAAGAATTTGGCGAAGAAACTGTGAATAGACTAAATCCTAGGTTTGTTAGAGTATATTATTAATTACTATATATTTTTTATGAATTAAGAAAATTTTTTTTTCATCTTCAATAATGTTTTTGTTAAAAATTTTGATAAATTATATTTCTGTGAGAATGAAAAATAGTTAATAATCTTTTATTATCTTTTACGTTCAGAAAAATTTTTAAGTATTGAAGGACTTATATTTTGGGAGAAAGTAAAACTTTTCCATTATTTTACTTCTTTTTCTATTTGAAAATCGATTTTATTCACCTAATCAATAGCAGATGAATCAACATTTTTTTTACAATTATTTCAGATACTCCCATGGTGTTTTGAGTCCAGGGAGGCATGTAAGAACGAGATTATATTTCACCAGTGAAAGTCATGTTCACTCTCTTTTAACGGTTTTGCGTTATGGAGGTCTGCTTGACGTAAGTGAAATATTTTGAATCTATATTTTCTTTCAAAAAGTAGTTAAGAAATTACTTATCCCTGGAATTTCTGAAAGATTTACAGTGTTGTTTAACAATGTTTAGGTTGTAAAAGACGAACAATGGCGACGAGCAATGGAGTACGTAAGCATGGTTTACGAACTGAACTACATGTCACAAATTGTGGTGATGCTTTACGAAGACCCTACAAAAGATCCAAGCAGTGAAGAAAGGTTCCATGTCGAGCTTCATTTCAGTCCTGGGGTCAACTGTTGCGTCCAGAAAAATTTGCCTCCTGGTCCCGGATTCAGGCCCCATTCTCGAAACGAGAGCAGCCACAATCTGGTAAAACCAATCAAAATGATAGAAACAAATAAGTGAAAATTATTATATACCTGAAGTTCCAAACGTTTAAAGTTAAACGAAAATTAAAAATATATGAATTTTATGATTTTTTATTATCATTGGAAGTGTGACGAACATTTTTTTAGCGAGAATCAAGTTTGTTGTTACGATCAAAAAATGTTCAAAAGCAGCTAGAAATTTATTTTCTCCTATATTAATTTATAAATTTTTTTTCACTCAATTTTAAACGTATGGAACTTAGGGCAAATAAATGATTGAAAATTTACTCATTGAAATCTAGAGGAAATGACAAATGGTTTCCTGTAAATTTTTTAAGTTTGTACAAAAGTCCGAAGTCTGGATTTCATTAACTCGAAAATAACAACAATCTTGGTTTTAGAAGAATTATTTCTTAAGGAGAATTGTAAATTTATATGCTTGGCTAGGATAAATTAGAAAGACAATTTTTTTTCAAATTGTTGCAATACAGTGAATAATAAAGAAAAATTGGGACGTAAAAAAATGCTAAAAATAAAAAAAATTGTAAATCTTGGAGTATGGGATTTTCAAATCTAGATAGAAATCTATTAGAATAGCAGAAAATGTTGGAATCATACAAACAAAGAATAAATACTAAAAGTAATAAAAATATATGGGAATAGGTACTATTTGCTGAAAAACATTAAAAATTTGAGAGATTTATGAAATTACGAATTCTAGGGCATCAAATTAAAAAGAAAAAACGTCTATAGAAATTAATGTTTACACTGGAAATCTACGGGAATATTAATAAATCTTAAAAATTTGATGGATACTAAAAAAAATAGAATGTACAAGAAATTCTTACAACTATTATTATGTATGTTAATGTAATTTTGCCAGAAATTAATAAAATACTGAAAATCCATTAGAATTTCAATTCTAAAGCATCAGATTCGAAAAACCAATGTAAAAATTTTCAAAAATACTAGAAATCTATAAAAATATTATAAAATTCCTTGAATGAAAGGAATTTCAAGAAATCCTTTAAATACTCAAAATCTATGCTAATGCAATCTTCTCAGAAATCTATAAAAATACTGAAAATATATGGAAATATCAATTCTAGAGCATCGAATTCGACAAAAACGTTTAATAATTTTCGAAAATACTTGAAATCAATAACAAAATAAAAAAAAAAAAAACAGGAAAATCTTTCGAAATACCATGAATACAGAAAAATTCGAAAAATAGAATGATTAATAAAAAAAAATTGGAGTAACATGAAATCTATAAGTACTAAAAATCTATGTATACATAATTTTTCCGGAAATTTATGAAAATACTGAAAATTTATCGTAATTTGAATTCTAGAGCGTCGAACTATAAAAATCTATATAGCTATCTTCAAAAACATTAGAAATCTATAAAAATACTAGGAAATTCTTCAAAATAGTATGAATGATAAAAAAATTTTTAAATCTGATTTATTTTACAGAAAAATAAAAGAAATTCTTACAATATTAAAAATCTATGTTTATGTAATTTTCCCACAACTCTTCAAAAATATTGAAAATTTGTCGAAATTTGTATTCTAGAGCATCGAATTCTAACAATCCTTATAGCAATTTGCAAAAAAACTAGTAATCTTTATACATACCAGAAAATCCTCCATAATTTACTAAATATAAAAAAAATGCGATAAACTCCAGAAATATACTTACTAATATTGAAAAAGATTGTAAATATTATTTCCTCAAAAATGTATAAAACTTTTCAATCTTAGAGAATATTATAATTAGTATTCATAAAGAAAGCTATAAAAATAGCAGAAAATTGTTGCAGTTATATTAATGCTCTAGAAATTCGTATAAGAGATACTATTTTCTGAAAAATCAATTTAAATACACAAAATCTTTGAAATTTTCAATACTATAACATCAAATTCTATACTTCTATAAAAAGTTAAATAAAAATACTAGAAAATACTTCAAAATCTAGAGATGCATTAAATCCTCGAAATCTGTGTGGATATTTTTTTTCCCAAAAATTGATAAAAATATATAAACTCTAGAAGCTTGATACTTAAAGCATTGAATTTGAGACAGCTGTATGGAAATCCATAGTAGTATCAAAAGTTCCATCATGAATTTAACATATAAAAAATGCTAAACGTATTAGAAAAAAAATCTAAACCTCTGTGACTTGAAAATCACAAAGTCGAATTTCATTATAATAAGTGCGTTTAAGTATAATATGCGGCTTTTTACTACAAAAGTTGTGTTAATTTTTAAATCCAGAAATTTGAAAAATTCAAAAATCTCACTGCCATAATCACATTGTCAAAAATTAAAAACTATTAAATCCCGAAGAAACAATTGTTGAACAAATGAAGAAACATTTGTTTTTTTTTTCAAACTCGTGAAAAAATTTTTCTCTTCTTTTGAAAATTGACAATTTCCTTCAAATACCCAAATCTTACTCAAAATCTTTCAGGACACCGGATCTGGCCAAGATGCGTCTTCCCAATGCAGCACTCGCATCGAAGAAGAAGAAGGGGAATTGGGGGTCTTGGAAGAGGACGTCGTCACAAGTCCAAAGAATCGGATGGTAAAATATAAAAAATATTTACTTTCCATCAATTTTAAATTGTTCTTTTAAAATAATCACAATTACCAGAGTCACAACAAGAATTCTTCTGCATGTATTAAATGTGTAGTTCTTATTTTTTTGGAACCAAGAATGATTTAAGAAAAATTTTTATTTCTAACCAGGAAACGTCGCCACCATTGATGGAGATCGACACCCCAGATTCGTCTGAAAATCTCGACAGTCCAATGACCAGTAGAGCCATTGACATGATGGATCTAGATCCGAACATGATGGATGAGCCCTACGATAGTGGGTTTTTGCAGAGTTCTGCTCCGATCCCAATAAGGCAATTTTTGTCCAAGTCATGCACTTATATAAACCAGTATATAAATATGAGTTGGATGTTTTGTACTTTGGAACTTTTGCAGTTTGCATTTTTTGGTTTGGATGTTTTTCCCCAGATCAATTGTGCAATATGATATCCATCTCGTTTTTATCTACAAAAATCTGTTATTACATGCTGATTTTTTGATAAAAACGAGATGAAAGATGTTGAACAGAAAATTTTGCGATTGTTAGTGCCAGAACAGTTTCGGGTCACGAAGCAGCACGTTTGGGCAGCCAGTTGGCAGCGAGTCAACGCCAAAGAAGAGAGCGTGAATGCAGCGTCATTTGCGAACCAAGGGCGAGAAGTTACGACCACCAAAGACAGGAAAAACCGGAGAAATGTGAGTACAAGGAGCGGAAAATTTTTGGTGCATGCGTTTTTTCGCGTGTGCTGATGCTTCGAGTTGAAATGTGGACCATTCTAGGTTCTCATTTCGTTTTCTTTCGTGACGGATTTTGTTTCTTTTTGGGTTTAAGGGTTGGGAAACGTATGGGTTTTTTTTGTGGGTTCGGGGATGGGAATTTGAGGTTTTTCTTTCCGGATTTGAGGGTTGGGAAATTAAGGTTTTTCCTTGAATGACGCGTCTTTCTTTGTAGCTGCGGACAAGCTGCAGTATCAGAGCTTGGACGCGGTCAACAACGAAGGTATGTCACTTTGTAAGTTTCAGCTTGGATACTTTTTTGGTTTTTGAGTATCTTCGTCAGTGCAGGATTCACGTATGAGGGGTTCAGAAACGTGAAAAATTTATATAATTTTTCAGGGGGTACATGGGTAGCAATTTTTCAGAACTGAAGAAAATTTAGTTCTTTCATGAGTGAATATCAAAATTATGAGCTGGATATTTAAAATTTTGAACTACTGGAATTCGAAAATTTAATGAAATTCATTCGGGGGATAGCAGTGGGGGAAAATATACATTCTTAAGTTGTAAATTTGGAAAATGTTAATTTCGAATCATCTGTATGAAAATTTATAATCTTTGGAATTCGATGTAGTAATAGTTGGAGTGATTAGATGAAAAAAATTATAAATTTGTATATTATTTTAGCTGATTGTAATAATATTAATTGTTCGAGATTTGTGAAATTCAAAGTTTCATAGTGCGAAAGTTTCATATTTTTAAAACTGAGAAATAACAAAATTCACATGTGGAAATTTTGGAATTTAGATTTTTTTTTCTATTTAAATATACTTGGGGATTTTAACATTTTGATTGAAGAGAAAATCAGAACATCATAGTTCAATTTTTAAAAGAAAATAGTTAAAAAATAGTAAATTACAATTCAACATTCTCAATATAAATAATTATTGTTTTGGAATTTGTGAAAGCAGACTCCATAAATTCTACATAAAAAATATGTTGAAAACTTTAAATTCCAGAACGTTTAATCTTTAATACAAAAGATTTTGTTTCTAATATTGTAAGATTTTCCATTTTTGGTTATAGATCGTACGAAAAATCAAAAATTTATGGAGTTGAAGCATTTCACGCGAGAAAGTTGAAAAACTTATTATTTTAGATCCAAATCAACTTATGAGTAGTTCATTTTTTATTATTTTTAATGCAAATATTTATAAATCATTTACATTGTTGTTTTATTTATATTGTGTTCCGTTACACTATATTTCATCCATTGTTCTAGATTTCTTACATAAATCTACTTTTTATTATATTTTTCATTCATATTTGTATCATTAATATTTCATATACATGTCATGTAATGAATCTAATATTCTGTTTTTGTTTATCAGACAACTGAAAATTCTTGTATACGAATGTTTAACGGAAACATTAATAAAACTATAATAAAATTGTAATAAATACTATTAGTATAATGGATTCAATAATATATTTTTATAATTATATAATGAAATATGAATATGAAATCTATGATGTAATTATAAAATAATTCAATACAATCATACAATTTTTTTTAACAAGTTTCGAAATTCGAAAATGTCACGGTTCATGTTTTTCGATCAAAAAGAATTCAATGAATACATATCAATGTATCGAAAAATTTTAAAAATTAGAAATTTCGCAATGTAGAAATTAAAAATTTCAGAATTTGAGAATAATGTCTTAATTTACTGCTGCCACTGAGCGGTATTTGACGTAAATCCAGCACTGACTTTCAAGGTTTGTGGAATGTCTGACAATTAAGAAAAGTGTATTTCATTAATAAATTTAGTGAAAATTCATTAATTTTCTGCAATTTTTTATATTATTATACAAATATAAGGTAGGCTGTCAATATCAAAAAAATATTAGAAAAGTTAAAATAAAAATTAGAAAATTGTTATAAAAACTGAAAATATAATTATAAAAAATGTTTTGTTAACTTTTTTTTCTCATGGAACAATCGCTGTTTCTACTTTCTAGTTTTCCCTTGACGTCAATAGTAATCAGACAAATATTGAATTACTGATTAAATCGAATGGATATGATGATTAAATACTGATATAACCCAATAAAAACAAAGTTAAGTTAGGAATATTTACAAAATCTATAATGATTCATGAACTGAAAATAATAATAATGAAATGTTAGACATCCCAAACCTCAATCAACACATAAAACGAGTACCAACGAGCTTATACAATTATAAAACCAAATGTCGACAGCCAATTTTACACTTCTCCCTCTGAAAGCACCGCAAGTTTTCCAAATTATTTTTCAAACCTTGCAAAACACAAATGTATGTCTTTTGCACAGCCTCGTAGTTCGATCCACATTTTTTTATGTACCAATCTTAAAAACATCCTTGTATTAACAATTGAACATTTAATTAGCTTCCAAGCGGATGACTTTGACGGGAATTTTTATTCCGTGAAAATCGACAGGGTAAAAGATTTCAATGGAGAGAAAAAAATTTGTTTCACGAAAGAATATTGTGGTAAAAAAAAAAAAAAAGGTTTTCCAGTGTTGAAATACAATAAAAATTGCTTTTTGTCTCGAGAGATTTTCCTTGTAGAGGCCAATGGAGCAACCGTTTGTGTGGGGATTCAGTTTGTTTGAAATAACTCGTTGCTCTGTGATAGTTGTGCGCGTGGAAGCCAACTAATCAGCGCTGGCGACTGTTTGGACCACAAAAATGCATATCCAAAAACGTGATCCATCCAGCCGTCGACCTTCCCGAAATTTCCCTATTTTTCCCAGAGATATTGTCATTTACACAGTAAAAGTTTTTATTACCATGAACATGACTCATTTTGGAAAGTTGAAATGTCTTTGAAATGATTACCAAACTTTAACACATGATTCAGAATATTTATGTCATTATAAATAGGGCAGAGTCCCTGTAGGGGGGTCAGAGGAGCGTAGTCCCTTCAAGTGTCAAGTGAATCTCAACTTCAGGTCAAATAAATTTTTCCGTTGAACGCAATACAACTTCTGGTTTTGAGATCATTTTGAATGCATGTAGTACCACAACAAAACTTTCTGAAAATGAGTATTTCGTGGATTTTCTTGTTAGTTCGTCAAACTATCCTGCCGTTTAAAGATGATTTCCGTTCGACTTTTCGCACCTACGCATGTTTATTTTGCGTGGTATTATTTAAAGGTCTTTGAATTTTCTTTTTCCTTTCCATTCTTCGATGGTGTTGGTAGTTTTGAACAAGGAATGGCTGATGCATGGCTGATGAATAAATAATTATGGATCCCTTTAACACTCTGCCCTCGAATTTTATATTTCCTGGGTATTAATATCTGGTTTTCCGACTAACACTCTGTTTTCCGAGTACAAAAAGGATTTCTTTTCATCCTGTTTACAGGTTGATGTATATTGTACATAATTGTTTTTCTTGAATTTGACGAGTTTTGTAGAACTTGGTTGGAATGGGTTATTGGTGGGGATATGCAAAAATTATGTACTCTATGGAATTTTCCGTTCGAGGCAGTAATGGGGTGTAGTGACTAAAATTGCGTGAATTTGGTGTTTAAGTGAATATAGGAATTTGAAGCTTTAGAACATGAAAAATTGGAAGTATATGACGATCAAAATCACGAGGCAAGAAAGTTTTTTAAATAACCGAATCTAAAACAAAATATAATATTAAAGTGTTTCTTTGTTTAATATTATTAAAGATCGAAATGAAACATCAAATTAAAATAGAAGATTTTCATTGTTAGTTTGATATAAAAGATGATGAATGAATTTTTAGAATGCAGTAGAACTCAATTTTAAATTACCCACATCTGCCTCGAATCTTCCCAATTTCAACACTCTCTTCCCACCTTTTTACCCATGCAAAATTAATTTTATCTTCTTTCTTTCTCTTTCTTTTCCCCCTTTCTCTCCCTTATCCCCCATAAACGCTCTATGTCTTTGCGTATCTCTCATTATCTAACACATTATCTAACATCATTATATGATCGACCCTAATGTCTGGGCAGCTGGAAGAAATTCAAGTTACTTGGACGAACCGATCGTGCTATCTCACTCTCTGAGCTCACCGGAATTCGCGGTTCCTCAACCAGTAAACAATTTTTCTTATATTATAATTATATACAATCATTTATGATTTATATTTAAACTATATAACATTTTATGTTGAATGATGAACAGAAAATTATGAAGAGAAAATATTAGAAATATAATATAAATATGCAATATGCAGAACATATCGTATGTATTTGAAGGAATTCAGCTTTCAAGTTCAAAAAACTGTTTTGATCGTAATTATTATAAAAATCAGTCGTTTGCTGTACATTGAAAAATGCCAGTTTGAAATTCGGGCAATGTTACCTTTAATGCGTTTCATGATGATTATACTTATTCCAAACTCGTCGCTTTTTCAACTTGTAGCACCATCTGCTATTCAAATTGAAGAATTGCTCAACTCATAATTTTCATACATCTTTAAGGGTTCAAAATCATTTCCAAAGATGAATGTATTACAATTTTGATTTTGATGATAGTTTCTGACTCGAAAATACTTAAGATCTTTTCAAAAAATTATATAATCCACGTTTTCTTCCGATTGAGTGTCACATTTTTTGGGTCATCATGTGGTCAGTCAAAAGCAACCATAGAACATAAATTATTTTGTTTAACAGACCATTCAATAACTCATTCATCACTCACATTGCATTCGAAAGATTCCTTGTGACGAAACCAAATTCGTATAAATTGCAAAAATTGTTTACTGGTCAGATCGACGCAGCAGAGAATCTCCCTCCATCCCCCGAAATGGTCGACTCCGGTCCCAAAAAATACAACCGCTCGCACTCCGCTCTGACGCTGCCCATTATCGAGATAAACGGTGAGTTGACCTTGGAACGACCTTGGGCCAACGAACCGCTGCAAAAATGTCTCTGCTATAACTGCAACGTCTCGGAACTAATAATCACAAGCCGGGAGCTGTCGCCTTCGGAGCGTTCCAATTTCCGAACCTATTTCGCCCGTTCCCTGTCCCACAAGTTCTGCAATTGCTCGTGTTACTCCCTGAACTTGGACGTGAGCGAGGACGAAATTAGCACCAAGGCCCGGCGTTTTTTGTCGGCCCTGTGGTCCCAGAGCCCCGGGGAATGTCGCGAAGCTGAGGGTGACAGGGCGAAGCCCCGGTCCACGAAACGTAGCGCGTCCTGCCCAGACACTTGGGTCCTGCTGGGCCCGGGCGAGGCCCGGAAGTCGTTGCATTTGCCATTCCTGAACCCTCGTTTCTCCTCAAAAAGCCACGGCTCGCTGCACGCTCATTGCAACAGTCATTGCATTATTTGTAACGACGCGCTTAAGTCGCAGCGCAGTAACAACGTTAGCCGACGTAGACGGCCCTCACGGGGCACGTGCCATATCCATAAAAACGGTCCCAATCCCATCCCAAAACTCCAGCAACAAAGGTCCTTCTCGTCCCCAGACACGCGACCTTCGATCATTCAACCTGACCCTACCTGCACAGCAAGGCGCCACCGTCACAGTATCTCCGGACAGATGAGTTATTTCAAACTCTTGGGGTACAACGTTAGCAAGAAACTCACCGGTTCCGCCAATAGCTTGTTCAGCACCGCGGTCATTAGTGGCTCTTCCAGCGCCCCGAACCTTAAGGATATGGTTCCACCACACGCGTCGGCTGTTGCTGGTAAGTGGAGTTGATGAAATGCTTCTTTCATTTCCTGATAGCAAAACGTGAAAACCACTTTTAATAGGTATTTCGGTTAATAATGTCGATTATGCTAAGAGATGGCGTTACTCATACATGTTTTGCCATAGACTAGTGACATTTGTAGTGTTTTTGAGTGTGAACATATGCCATTTAAAGCTAGTTTGTTTTGAATTGTCATTGTCCATAACAAGTAGTTTTCCATCGCTTCGAAAATGTCGAATTTCGTACCAGGAAAAGACGTTTTGTGGGGAAGTTTAATAACCTTCTTCCATTTAAAAAAAAAGGCTGCTGAAAGTTATCGATTGTTAGTTGAAGCTTATGGCGAACATGCCCTAACCCAAAAAACTTGCGAACGATGGTTTCAACGCTTTAAAAGTGGTGATTTTGATATAAAAGACAAGGAGCGCTCTGGTCAACCTAAAAAATTTGAAGATCCAGATTTGCTAGCATTATTAGATGAAGACTTATCTCAAACTTTAAAACAATTAGCGGAAGCATTAAATGTTGCTCAATCGACTATTTCTGAACGTCTACACGCATTGGGAAAGATCCAGAAGGAAGGAAAATGGGTGCCGTATGAATTAAAGGAAAGAGACATTGAAAGGCGAAAAACCACTTGTGAAATTTTGCTTGCTAGACAAAAAAGGAAAGGTTTTTTGCATCGAGTTGTGACAGGTGATGAAAAGTGGATTTATTTTGAAAACCCAAAACGCAGAAAATCATGGACAGACCCAGGTCAACCTTCAACATCCCAACCAGTACGCAACATACATGGAAAGAAGGTTTTGCTGTGTGTTTGGTGGGATGGTAGGGGAGCTGTGTATTATGAACTGTTGAAACCTGGTGAAACGATTACTGGCGAACGATACCGAAAACAATTAATAAAGTTGAACCAAGCATTGAAGGAAAAACGACCAGAATATGCTCAAAGACACGATAAAGTCATTTTTCAACATGACAACGCTCGGCCACATGTTGCGAAATGTGTTAAAAACTACCTGGAAAACATTAAATGGGACGTCCTACCCCACCCGCCATATTCACCGAACTTGGCCCTTTCGGACTACCACTCATTCCGATCAATGCAGCACGGACTTTCAGAACGAAAATTTCATTCTTACGAAGAAGTGCAAATTTGGCTTGATGAATGGTTGGCCTCAAAAAACGAACAGTTCTTTTGGCACGGAATCCATTCTTTGACAGAAAGATGGGAAAAAGTCATATCTAACGATGGACAATACTTTGATTACTAAGGTATTTAATTTTGATACGAAAATAAATGCTACAATTTGCCGGAAAAAATCGACATTATCAACCGAAACACCTATTACAATATGAATTGTGATCGTCATCATAACGAATATATCCTGTTATGAATGGTATTGTAAGTTCATCAGTGTCCTGCTGAAATCTGCTATCTGCAATGTTAGGTGAACTTTGTTTAAAAAAAACTATCGACTGTATTGGTTATGGATACTTAAGAGTATTCATAACCTTCCATGGACAATCTTATAACGTTCTTTCAATTATACGCGATTATCGCTACAGTACAATTACGTATGCTCTGCGAAACAAAATATATACAGTCAGTCAAGTAAGAGAGTGGTTGGCTTAACTCGCAGGCGGTAAAGTGTATCGACTAAATTTGTGTGTCGAAATGTCGAGGAGGGCTCATTCTTTCATGCTTTTGTACCAAACATTCAGTTGGCTCTCAATTTCCATCCTGTTTCCATCCAAAAGGTCCCAAAATGTCTTAAACTAAAGGAAAATGCTGATCGAGAATGGGGCGAGGTAATATTCACCGACGAGGCTTCTGTTTAAGGTTACGTGGTGTCATCTAATGCCTAGACGAATTCAACCTCAAGATTCATGCATCGAACTGTGAAAAATTCAGTGAAATTGCATCTCTGGGGTTGCTTCTCAAAACATGGGTTTGGAAAGTTGCACTTGTTTACCGAAAACCTGGTCGAGAGCATGCCTTGAAGGTGCCAGGCCATCATTGACTCTGGTGGTGATTGAACCAAATATTGACAGAAGAGCATTTTTTGTTACGGCGTACATCATTGCCTGTATGTACGCCGTAGAGTTAGTTTCTTCGACGACGCTTATATTATAAAATGAATCTGACTGATGGAAATTAATACTGTTTGATGAAAAAATTTTATCCCCTGAAGAGGGCTTCATAAAAAGCCGAAAGCTTGAGAAATATGGGACGTTAAGTATTTTTATTCCCCATTATTAGAAAAGCATTTTGCTTGACACCTTGACGAATGTATTGCTATATAAAATCAATCGATTGAATACATTTTTTCACCAAAAAAGTCAACCACACTTTAACTTGACAGACAGACAGGTGTACTTATTGCAGTAATGAAGTGTATTGTCAAAGAATATCGTTGTCACAACGGTCTTGACCTTTCAGTGCAGAGGATTTGGAAAGGCTGTACTTTTGGCCAATTGATGGTACTAGGTACTTGCATGTGAATAAAAAGTTTTTTGGCGTTTTAGAGCGTTTATTTCAGTAAAGAAATAAATGAGTTCAATAATCAAAATATTGATTTCTGTTAGTTTATCTTTTTTTCTGAAATGCTTCATTCACACTGCAAAAAATAGTGTCTTGCCACGAGACACTTTTTGACGCCATTTTTAAGACTTTCAAAGATGTCTTGGAAACACATCTTCTTGACACATAAAAGTAAGATACTTAATGACTGAAGACATGGATTTCGCGTTTTCGTGTCTTCTACGGAGAAACGTCTCATAAATGTTTTTTTGCAGTGCAGTTTGTTTATTTTTTGACAATAGCGAGCGACAGTAATTGTTTCACCAGGATTCAAAACTTTATAGCGTATTAAATTCTTCTGATCTTACTAA
The DNA here is from genome assembly GCA_028476575.1 of Platygaster robiniae. NCBI lineage: Eukaryota > Metazoa > Arthropoda > Insecta > Hymenoptera > Platygastridae > Platygaster > Platygaster robiniae. The sequence continues at coordinate 5,247,271 of CM052022.1, forward strand.
ATAAGCAAAACCCTCTTTTCGTAGATGTTTTGAATTGCTTACAATGTTGATGATTTGCCTGCGTCTGTCTACCTATGATTATATGCTTTTGAGATTGTCGAAATAAATCTTTCTTTCATCGCTGGTAGCGATTCGATACAAGAAACTTTCTCTTATGTCTGAGAAGAAGCATTTCTCAGAAAATTTGTTGTCTTTCGATATCTTATACCATCGATTCGTATGGCATTCATTTTCCGATTTTTTTAGATCTTCTCTATGGCATGTTAATTTCTTGAAAAGATTGGTTCATCAACATCTAGAGTTTATTCCATCAACTGTTTTTCGGTTTTTGTTGAGTCTTGATCTAGTTATTCTTACGAATCAGTATTCTGAAAATCTAAATCAGTCACATCTGACTGTCGCATTCCTTTTAATTCAATCAGTCGAATTAGACAGATTCATCCGTAGATATCACAGGCTGAAACAGTAAAATCTGACTGATTCAATTAAAAAGAATGCGGCAACAGGGAATAAGTTAGATTTGACAGAAAATATGTCATGTTTTACTGATTCATATTTAGAGAGCACATCACACATTTTTTAACGGTTCCCAATGTCCTCGTCCGTAAGGTCAAAGTCATTACATCTGAATGAGAACTCACAGATTCATTTATAGAAAGAATGTTCACCATAAACTTCCACAATCATTCTATAAACTTGAGCTGTCTTTTTCTTCCTGCTAAAAGCAAAAAGTCGAACTTACTGTTCATGATGATCCAAATGCAAGTACTTATTACCATCTCGTTACCATGTTACTATTTGGTTCGCCTATGTTATGAAAAGGCGATATATCTGAATCAGTGAAAACTAGCATAAGGTTCAAATATGTTGATGATCCATTGAGTTCCAACTCTTCTTCATATTGTTCTTGAAATTGTGCATATGTTGTAGCAATGACATTGACGTAATGTCAACCAAAAAATGCTTCATGAGGTCACACCACATATCAAACATTTTGTCAGTCTGGTCCATTAAATTTGATTATATTGTTTTGAAATGCTTGAGCCTATGACCTTGCTATCTGGGTCACCATTTTCAAAATATGCAATCGTCTTGAGAAGACGACCTGACCTTTTTTCAAGCCATCGACGGATTCGGCGGAGTTCCACCGATCAGACCTTTGGAAACTCTTCACAACGCGTTATCGCTTCGCCAGTTGGACAGTTTTCTGGACATGATGACGAGTGCTCCATTGTTCCGGACACCAGCTTCGTCGCCTCCGAAAGTTCCATCTCCTGGGGGTTCAGGGTACTCCTCTTCTCTGCCCATCCACATGAACCTCGGGCGCGAGTACCGCTCTTCCGACACGGAAGCTGTAAGGTACCGTAAGAAATTCCCTAAAGACCATAAGTGAGTACTTTTTGTTTTGTCGCACATTTCTTGGTTCTCCCATCATCTCGCCGATATTCGATAATCACGTCATTGTTTTATCACTGTTTTTCTTCATTTCATCCTTTTTGTTGTTTTATTTGAGAAACAATGATGTGTATTGTGACAGATACATTACGCCGGGGCAGTTTAAGAGCTCGAATTATAGCGACGCGAGCGATATTCGGAACCAATTGTCGCCGACAAGTCCGAATAGTAAGTGCACTGAAGCAAAAAAGTATAGTTTTTTATTTTCTCGCTTGACTGCTTTTTTTGGAAATTACGCAAGTTTTTGAATAAAGGCTGAAATTTACTTAAAACTGGGATTTTCATGAATGGTTGAAAATTGATAAAATTCGATAAATGAATTTCATTTATCAGGAAATTTAATGTAGTTTATAGTTTTGTTACCTAGAGATGCACTGTTATAAAACTTATTTTAGGAAATTATAGTGCTTGCCAGGCGCGTAGGCAGAGGGGGGTTTTGGGGTTTCAAACCCCTCCCGAAATTATGATAAAATCAATCTATATTTCATGTAAAAATGAAAAATGTTATATCGATGAACAATAAAAATATAAGGTACAAATAAATGCATAAAAACGTAGGAAGTATATATTTAATAAAAAAGAAAAAATCATCAAAACGTAGGATGAATAAGAAAAATTGTTGCAACCCAGTAAATAATAAAAAAAATCTACGAAAATACTGAAAATTTACAAAACTTTGAATCTTAGATCACCAAATTTTAGAAATCTATAAAAAATCTATATAAAAATATTGAAAATCTTTCGATTCATACGAAATCTAAAAGAATAATGTAAATAATTGAATTCTATGAAAAAACTGTTTTCTAAAAAATCTCGACAAATGCATCTTCGATCTATAAATTTTGTAATTCTAGAGCATCAAATTCTGAATATATTATAAATCTGTGAAAATTCTGAAAAACGTAACGAAATCTTTCAAATCTTTCCAAAATACGGAAATAGACTAACGATATAAAACAGAAATCTATATTACTGAAATTTTATCATTCATTTTTGAAATTACTGAGAACAGTTCGAAATTCGCACTTTAAAGCATCGAGTTTTTTGAATCTCTGTAGCAATCTACAAAAAAATGAGAAATCTATTAGAATACTTTGAAATCCTCCAGGCTTTCGTATATTATATGTATGTGTATAATACTAACAAAATGTGAAAAATAAGGTTACTAGTTCACTAGCTTACTAGTTTACCAGTTTGCTATCACAAATCTGACAAGTCTACTAGTTTACTAATTAACTAATATTCTTGGTAACGAGTTTCCTAGTTTACCATTTGAATTTTTTACTATTTTACTATTTTACAGTTTCAGAAGTTTACTAGTTTAGTAGTTAACTAGCTTTCTAGTTTACTAGCTTACTAGTTTACTAGAAATCTTCCAATAAATAAAAATTATGTAGATAGAATCTTCTTAGGAATTTATAAAACTTTCTCTCCCGGAGTATATTTATTATTATAATACAAAAATTATATACCTATAATTTCAGAAATTATTCTAGAAATTCATGTAGAAAACAATAAAAATACATATCATTCAATGTATAAATTTCTACAATAAAACATACTTTCAATTGTAGAAATACTAGAAAAAAAAAGGAAGACAAGTATTGAAAACCTTTATAAAAGAAACTGTCGTCTAAAATATGAATTAAAATTTTCAAAACCGTTGAAAGTTTCAATACTATAGCATCAATATCTAAAAATTAATTGAGGGATCCATAGAAATATTAGCAATACATAAAAATAACAGATAACATTACAAAATTTAATGAATGATATACCGTACGAAAATAATATAAATTTGTGATGTACCTGTTATCTGCGTGGTTGAAGTTCGCTAAAAATTAATTCAAGTGTATAAATTTTTTAGAAGTTTGATTCCTAGAGTATCGAATTTCTGAAAGCTCTGTAGAAACCTATATTACTTAATATCAGATATTCCTTAGTTATAAATTGAAGATTACAAAAATCAAATTCCATTATTTACGAACATGAAAAACGTACAACTCTGGATTCTAAAAGTTGTATAACTTTTAAATTCCGAACTGTAAAATATTTTAAAATCGCTCTCTTGTAACATATTGTCAAAGATTAAAAATACGAAATCTCGAAGGAAAAATATTTTTCAGAAAAACCCCTCCCGAAAATTTTTACTGTCTACGCCCCTGGTGCTTGCTTTCAATAAAAAAGATTACATAACTACTGCTTGACTGTGTATTACTTTATGATAAAATTATAAATACGGATAATGTCTATATTGTTATAAATTCGTCATTGTATGAAGCTCAAATAAATTATTGCAAGTTATAAAATTGGAATTAAAAAGTGAATTGAGTTTTAAATTCAACCTGCAAAAAAGCGGCCAACCAAGTTTTTGAGTCTTTGGTGTTTGAAGTTTTAGATCCTTCGGTTATCTTCAAATTTCTAGAGTTGAGTCTCATTTTTTTGGGTTATAATAAGTTTTGTTTTCTGATAAAAAGGCGCAGGTTGGAGTAGTGGACCACAGTCATTTTTGTCAGAACCGTCATCACCAGCGCCAACAACGTCAACTGGAGAATATTCCATGTCAATGAGTCTTGTGAGCAATGATGGGTGTGTTACATTTATTGTCACTAAAGAGGTTTGCTTGATGAAATTCTCTCGAAAAGAATAATTTAAATTTTTATCTTGAACAGCTGTTAAACACTCGATAAACTTGATATATTCCGTCTTGAATTTGTTGATGATGAGATTTATTTTCGATTTAAGTGGGTCAGAAGGTTCTAAGTTTGAATGGAAAAACTTGAAATAGTTTATGTGATAATTTCTGTAAAATCGTAAAATTGAATATTTTTAATCAGTAGATGAATTACGTACTATGTTATAAAAAAATATGTAGATTAAGATTTTAGAATAATATTTAGGAATTGAATTCTACATGGCTTTAAATTTTTTAATCGATGGTATCGTTACTTCATGATTGGAAATTTTTCGAATTATCGATTCCAAAGTGTCATTCTTTCAAAATACTGAACTCAGAAATAGAAGTGACTTTATTTCTTGAGTTGTTAATTTGGTTCAGTGTATTCCTAATTCTTGACAAGTAAACAAATTTTTTTGTTTCTATTTTATCAGACGTTCATTTTCGAAATTTCGGTGTTTTTTTACAGATCGCAGCCCTTCGACCAATCCCTGAAATACCCAACAAACCCCTGCATTGATCTCGATTTCCATGACTTTTGTGTGGCTCCAAACCATGATGGTCGAGAAGGCCGAGGGAGTGTTTCTTACACTGACTATTACAGTAACGAGGACGGCCAAATTCGGAAATCTGGAGGAGATATAAGGTATTGAAAAAGAAAAATTTTATATAATATTTAAAGGCTGAAACTTATAAAGTAATAACGATACATTGTATAATTTTTGATGATAATTACTGATAGAAAAGTGAAAATCATCAACAAACCCTGAAATTCATTCAATATATTGAATTTGAAACTTTTATTCCAACTTTTTTAGAATTTTTAGAGCCTACCGATATCCATTTTGCGACCTATAAAATTTTGCACAAAATTAAATGATTTTAATCAGGGTTTATGCACCCTTTTCAAATACATCAATTTATATTTTATTTAGTTAAGAATAGTTTTTGTCAGAAAATATTGTTTTTGATAGTTTTAACTCTCATATTAGGTCTAGTGCATGTATATGTTTATTTTCTCAATTATTTTCATTTATTATAGATATGTTTGTTTATGTATCTCAGGTTCCAATTATAACATATTTCGAAAAAGGATAAATACTGATATCATTTTTTCTGCAAACCTTAACTTTTCAAGTTTATTATTATTTTCGTTTTTGCTTCGTCACTACTGGGATGTTTCTACCCATGAAATTACAAATTATTTGATGTCGATATAATTCCACAATCCTGAGAGATATTTTTCAAAAGTCAGAAAAACCTTGTTCTTAGAAATAAGTTGATAAATTGATTTTGAAGAAACTGTTCTAAAAAAAATGAAATTCATTTAAAAAATACGAAAACGAAAAACAAGACAATAATTTTTATTTTTTAACCACAAGTCTTCGCCATCTGAGGAACGCTTATGGGTGCGAAGATTTGCCGTTAGATCACGACGACGACGAAGAAGATCACACTGTTACATTGAGGCATGCTGAAGAACAGAAAAAACAAGATGTCAAGTTTATTTTTGAGCATAAGCATATCCAGGATAAGGGAAAGGAAAATTTAGGACAGGGAAAAAGTGGCTCGAATTTCAAAAAAATTGGAAGGTTAGTTATTTATCACTTTTATAATCATCTTTTTGGAATTAAGAAGAACGTTCATTGAAGTTATGGAATAATTCTTTGAGAAAGTCAGAAAATCTTGCGACTATGTCAATACATTTCAATGATAAAATACTTTGTTGAATACTTAACACCAACGTTTATATTGGGAAGTTTTTTTTATTTAATTATATTACTTTGTATATATCATATTACTCCGATAAAAAATGACGTAAATAGAAGTTGAGAAATGATTCATCCTGAAGGTCAGAAAAACTCGCTAACGTGTTATTGAGATCACATTAAATATTTCCGATGTGTCATTCTAGATCACCTGATAAGATTTAATACAAAGTAATAATTATTCGAAGCAAACATTACAAGAAATTAAAAAACTCAGGTAATTAGAAAATTTATAAAAAGATTTCAAAAGTTTACTAAAAACATCAAAAAATGAACCTGGAAATGTTTAACGTAAAAATGTTCGTTTTATTTAACGAGTGCTCAAATTCTGGAGATTAACATTTTTTTACGTTTACATTTTTAATTTAGTAAATTTTGAACAGCGATGTTTGAAATTCCTAATGAATTCCTCGTAAAGAAATTGAAAAAATTAGAAAATTAAAATATGAGCCTGGAAATGTTTAACGTAAAAATTTTCGATTTTTTGAAGAAGTGCTCAAATTCTAAAGATTAAAAAGTTTTTTTTTGTTTACATTTTTAATCGAGTAAATTTTTAAAGGCAATGTTTGAAATATCACAGGTGGAAATTGAAATCACTAAATTGATAGGTTTAAAGAATTTTGGAATTTATTGGTACGGGAAATCAGATTTTTGAAGTTTCAAAGTTGCAAGGTTCTGAATTTTTCTATTTTATTCAATTTTTTAAAGCTAATTTTTTGTTGTTATGCTTACATTTTCTAACTACAAAAATTTTTATAGCGTAAATTTCTTTCTTTTTCGATTAAAATTTAATCTACTAAAATATTTAGTATCTACAACTTACTTCAATTTTCTAGTTTTTCAAGTTAAACTTCTCAAGCTAGATAGGTTGAATTTGAAAAATATTCCTATTACTGATTTTCAATATTTTCATTTAATATTTTCGATGATAAACTTCATTATTAGAAACATTAGAATTGGAATCGAAGATGAGATTTGAATTTCTCATTTTCCTTCATGAATATACTAATTGTTGCTTTAAAACTTTTGTTTGCTTATTATATTACTTTTTTTATATTTCCCTTTTTTATATATTTATTTATATCATTGATTGTATGATTCGTTATTATTCATTTAAAATTTCTATTTTCTCATGATACTTGCATTTACTTGTTACTTTTTTGATTGCTTTGATTTATGTTTTTTAAACGTTTTGTTTCATTTTGTTTACTCTGAATTTTTCAAAAGAATTTAAACAGTTTGTCAGGGAATCCACGTCAGAAGGTCCAATAACCAGCAAATTATGAATAAAAAAATTCTTCGTCAAATTTAAAATCATGTAATTTTTGTGAATAGATCTGATACAATAAGTCTTAAATTTAAACTTTCTTAAATTACTGTACAATTGTGAATTTTAACAAAAAAAAAACTCTCCGTTTTAAAAAAGATGATAAAATTCTTTTTTTTGTATTTTACTTTTACAAGCAGGTTTTTCACTTCTTGATTATAAAATTTCATATTCAAGACTTCAAGATTTAATTTTCGACGTTGAAAACACACGATTTCTCTCAAAAAACGAAAATTCCCGTTCGAAAAATTGGATGATGAAATTTTAGTTACGGCCCTGTAAATCCGTCGTTTTCGCTTGTTGTATTCGAGCGAAATCGGGACCGAATTGTATTTGATTGGATCTGATAAATCTGATGATTAAATCTGATAAATCTGTCGATCAAATCTGACATTAGTGGGGGAACCCTCGATTCACAGTTTCATTGCATTTTAATTCGTCTGTATTTAACTGTTTCTGCAGTTGTTGAAATTTGTTGTTTCGTGTCATCGCTATCACTTTCGAGTGCGTTCAACCGTTGATAATAATTTGTGATGAACGTTGAATTGTAAGTAATATTAAATTTATTCGCGAACTGATTTAGCGATTTATTCGCGAATTGATTTAGCGGTGAATAGATCATTTGTACAAGAAAAAAAAGCACGAAAATATCTGTAACCGCGATTCGCGCGATGTGTTACTTTGGATTCGTTCACGATATGAAAATAACCGGTTTAAAGTTGTTTACGAGTCGCGGAATGCGAAAATAATCGCGAATTTGAAATTATGATTCCGTCGGGTTGCGAAGTGTCGGTGTTTTCAGGTCTCGTTTATGGTATCAAATACGTGAGTTGTCTGTCATTATTAGGAGTTTTTTTCGAATTTGAGGGATCGGATTTTGACTGTCTCAAAAATACTAGATTTATTCCGTGTATTTTAAATGAAATTATTGAATCGAATGTCGTGGATTGAGGTTATATTTCGTTGATAACAAGTTGGAAATTCATGAGAGAATTTTTAACATGCATTAGATGACTTTTAAAAAGATTGAAAATCATTAAATTTCAGGAGTGGATCCATGGGAGGGAGGATATTTTGATTTGGAGTTAGATGTAATTTGTGAAAATTAGATTTTCATTTTTAGTCCTAGTCAAAAAGTTGCAAGTTGTGAAAAATACATGGGTTCCTCAAAATTTGATGTAAAAGGGTTTATTTGTTTTTTAATTTGAGAAATTGTAAATAGTTTCAAAGAGTTGACTAGAAATATATAAAAAATTGTCTGTTGAAATTTTTTGTTCCCGATCAAAAATAAAATTCTTTTTTTGGTTTTGAATTTGAGAAACACTGCGTTTTTGATTAAAAAATCGAAAAACGTCAAAAAATTTGCATTGAGAAATTTATGATAGACTGTTTCGCGTTATTTTAAAAATTTTCCTATCTAATTGCACGGTTTGAATGAAAGTAGATTTTTATTTTTTATTGTCAAATTCAAAATACACAGTATTTTTACTTCAAAAACTGTAAAAAATTGTAGTGTTTCACGTGAAATATTTAAATTGTACCTATTGCAGTAAATATTTCTCACTTTATATTTTGAATTGTAAAAACATGACATTATTTATTGAAAATTCGAAAATTGGAAGTTCACATTGAAAATCTTGAAAATAACCTCTTATCAATTATATACTTTGCATTCAAAATTATGCAAGTATATGGACATGAAACAGAAATATTTTTAAATGTGAAACTTAATTTTTCAGTTAGTAGATTTTTGTCATGAATAATATTATACAGTTTCATTTATTTGCTTTTTAAAAAACTTAAAGACTTCATGATAAAAATGTGATCTATTTGAAATAGAAAAAAATTTGCATTTTTAGTAGAATAATTTGTAATCTTTTGAAAGTTCACATTACAATTACAAGTAAGAACATTTTATTAAATATGTGTATATTTTGGATTTACAATCATAAAACTGTTTGTGACTTGAATTTCAAAAATATTTCAAATACAAGGAGCAAAATTTTGAAAATGATTTATAAAAGTTTTTTTCAAGTTTACTAAAATGAATTGTATGTAGGTTCATTCATTTTATTTTGCAGAAACTTCTTCATAATACAAATCTAATATGTTACAAATTCGAAAAACTTTGCATTTTTGTTAGAATAATTTGAAAACTTTTGAAAGTTCACACTACAATAAAATTACACGAAGGAACATTTAACTAATTATGTTTATATTTGGGATTTAAAATTATGGAAGTATGACAACTTGAATTTTGAAAAAATTTTAATACAAGATTGTCAATTTTAAGAATGATTTTAGAAAAAGTTTTTAAAAATTTTCTAATATAAAAAATATAGGTACAGTTTCATTAATTTTATTTTGAAAAAACTTTGAAACTTCATCATCAAAAACTTATCTATTCCAAATTTGCAAAACTTCGCATTTTTTATTACAATGATTCGGAAACTTAAGAGTTCACATTACAGATGCGCGAATAAATATTTTTTCAAAGATTTGAAATTATGAAAGTTTATGGAATGGAAATTCGGAAATATCTAAATACAAGACTGCTAATTCTGAAGTTAAAGAATTAAAAAAAAAAAAAAATTTTTTAAAGTTTTACTAAATATATGTTGAATACACTTAAAAGAAATTCGTAAAAATCTCATTAATCGCTAATTGGGGAAACTTTGCATTTATTTTCAGAAATTTAAAAATTTTCGGAAGTTCACATTCGAAATTCAGGGATCAAGAACATTTTACTAATTATATGTTTATTTTTGATTAAAAATTATGATAGTGCGTGGACTTGAAACATGAAAATTTTGATGTTTAAGACTGCCAATTTTGTAGTTGGAAGGTTCGGTTTCGAAAAAATGATATATTTTTGAAAAACTTAAAAGTTTTTTCGTAAAAATCAGGAATGATGGATTTTATTGACAATCATCTACGAAAAATTTTGGATTTCTACATTCATTGCAATAAAAAAATTGAGCGTGTCCAAAAACTGTAAAACAAAGTTGATAGTAAAAAATTGTTTGAATTATATAATCGACCAAATTTGATTTCGCATCAATTTTTTTATCGCTTATTTTGTTAGTTTATTAACAAATATTAGACTTACGTTTTTTTCATTGTCATATCTCAGAAATAGTGTTTTTGAGATGTGGCAAACATGTGTCGCCAAATTTTATTTTATTCACAATGTGAATTTCCAAGTAAAGAACAATGTATGTATACAATAAAAAAAAAAATATATATATATATATACAACATAAATTTAAAATTTAAATTCAATAATTCAATATGACTTTGACTGAAGCATTTATGATCAGGAAATTCAAACAAAATATATGATGAAATCATGAATTTGTGTACAAAACGTCTTTGTTAGAAATATAACATTTACGTTTAATATTATTGAATGTTAGGTTGTCATTCAAAAATATATAAGGAAACGAGAAAAGTTCAATATGAAACTTCAAAATAACTTTTGAAATGCTAAAGCAAATTTCTTGATTCTTTCAATAAAAAATTTGTTATTCTTACATTTTTTGCTTCTTTGAGCTGAGTTTTTGTGTTATAATTTGTAATATGTATTGTAAAAATAGGTGTTAGATATAAAAACTCAAATTTAACTCGCTTTGAATTGAAATAATGTGATTTCGAAAACGTAGATTATTTTTCTTGGCGACGAAAATTGTAGGATTGTGTATGAAAAATTCACAGAAAATTTTTTTATACGTAATACGAAGGTTGACATAAGTTATTAATAAACGAAATTCAGGATGTTTGAAATCTATGTTTTTTGAATATCAGAATTAATGTTGAAGATTTACGAGATCAAAATTGTATTTATTCAAGTTTCACAAATCCAAGATATTTCGATTTGTTTTCATAAATTTATCGATACAATTTTAGAAAAACAAATGATTATGAAAACAAACATGATAAAAATATTCAGTATTCACTTTATCTGACGAAATTTTTCAAACTTTCGAAGGATCATGTTTTGAAATGTCGTTGATAACAAATTTACTGAAAAATCAATAAGAAAATTACAGAAATTTGTTATTGTCATTATCATTATTCATCTGTAACTTTTTAGACTTTTTTTATAATAATTCATCTGATTACCTAAAAAAAACCTTAAAATCGTGTTTATAGAAGAATGTCTCTTTAAAATACTGTATTCAGGGGCGTAGGCAGAAAAAAATTTCGGGAGGGGTTTTTCTGTAAAATATTTTTCCTTCGGGATTCCATAATTTTTAATCTTTGACAATATGTTACAAAAGAGCGATTTTGAAATATTTTACATTTCGGAATTAAAAAGTTATACAACTTTTGGAATCGAGAATTGTACATTTTTCATGTTCGTAAATAATGGAATTCGATTTTTGTGACTTTCAATAAGTACCTGAGGTTTCAATTTTTTTCATTTTCTAGTATTTTTTAGTATTTTTATACTTGTATTCCATATTTTTTTATTATTTCTACAATTGAAAGTATATTTGATTGTATAAATTGTATAAATTGGTTTGGATGTATTTTTATTGCTTTTTATATGCATTTCCAGAATAATATCTGAAATTATAGGTATACAATTTTTGTATCATATTAATAAATATACTCCAGAACAGAAAGTTTTATAAATTTCTAAAAGAATTATATCTACGTAATATTTATTTATTGAAAGATTTATAGTAAATTAGTAAGCTAGTTAACTAAGAAGCTAGTATTTTTACTAAACTAGTAAACTACTGAAATTGTAAAATAGTAAACAAGTGAAAAAGGCAAATAGTTAACTAGCAAACTCGTTAACAAGTAAATTAGTTAATTAGTAATCTAGTAAACTTTTAAAATATGTAATATTAAACTAGTAATTTAGTAGGCTAGTAAATTATCGAACTAATAAACTTGTTAAGAAATAAATTAGTAAACTGGTAAGCAAGTAAACAACTTAACTTATTTTTCACATTTTTTTAGTATTATACATATAATATACGAAACCCTGGAGGATTTCTAAGTATTTTTATGGACTACTTTTATTTTTGTAGATTGCAACAGAGATTTTAAAAACTTCATGCTTTACAATGCGAATCTCGATCTATTCTCAGTAATTTCAAGAAATAATGATAAAATAACATTAATAAAGATTTTTCATGTCTTACATCGTTATTCTATTTTCGTACTTTTCAAATATTCAAAAGATATTGTTGCATTTTCTAAAATTTTTATAAATTGATAGTTTTTCTAGAATCCCAAAATTTATAGATCGTAGAGACATTTGTCGATATTTTTTAGAGTACAGTTTTTTCATAGAATTCAATTAATTTCATTATTCTTCTAAAGTTTGTATGAATCGAAAAATTTTCAATACTTCTATATGAATATATTATATAGATTTCTAGAATTTGATGATCTAAGATTCAAAGTTTAGTAAATTTTTAGCATTTTCGTAGATTTTTTTTCCTGATTATTCACTTGGTTGCAACGATTTTTCTGATTCATATTTTCTACGTCATCCAATGTTTTGATAATTTTTACTTTTTTAATCAAATATGTACTGCTAAAGTTTTTATGCATTTATGTGAAACTTGTATTTTTATTGTTTCTTGATGTAACTTTTTTCAATTTTACATGAAATATTGATCGATTTTTTTTTATCGGAATTTCGGGAGGGGCTGAAACCCCAAAACCCCCCTCTGCCTACGCGCATGACTGTATTCTTTTTCTGGTCTTATTAAATGTTCGAGAATTTAATCCTGTGCCATTTTTCTCACCTCAAAGCTCTTCTTACTCGAACGACTTTTTTTAACATAATTCTGATTATAATAATTTTGAGAAGATGAACTAATTATTGAGAATGAATCAAGTGACTACTTGTCCTGTAAATAAAAAATTGAAAGCGAATTTAGATAGTATTGAGATTCGTATTTTGAAATTGATTTATTTATTATAAAATGGATCATTTTTCAGATTTCGCGTAGAAAGCATGGACGTTCTCGACCAAGACGTCCGCATTAAGGACCTAAAAGACGGCGATGCAGAAAATAATGCAGACAGCTCCAATGTCCTGATAAAAAAGAATGACAACCATGGCCAAGAATTAGAGCACGAATCAGACCCCGACTGGGACAACCCTTTCTCCACCTCACCCCCAGCTTACTTCAGTCACAAAACCGTACGTGGGAAAATCACCCGCTCCAGGAGTATTTCAACGCCCAAAATTCACGAAGTCGTTTCAGAAGAAATCAGTTGCAGCAGGCCAGCCCAATCATCTTCCATGTCTCGCAGCATACTGTCCGGCAACTTGGAAGACTTTATGAAAACTCTGGCTGAAGTTTCCAAGCCCAAAAAAGTCGAGGAAAAACCCAGGTGCGAGGAAAAACCTGTCCTTGTTGTGTCTAGGAGTCTGACGGACAAATTAGGTCCATCAAGTCCGACCTTCGGAGGGACAAGAGAGTAAAATGCGCTTGTAAGAAAACTGCAATGACGTAAACTGCGGATCGATTGATTTTGCATTTGAATAAGTCTGTACGAAAGAGATTTTTTTGTTTTCATGTAATTTTAAGTTGTTTCAACGCCGGTGCTTATTTCGCATGCCATCGTTCATGAATTACAGTTTGTGGGCGTCAAGTCAAATGCCTTATTTTTCAGGTACCTTAGTCCAAGCGCCCTTTTTTTATTTTCATGTCGAGTTTGAGAAGCAATGGTTTCACTGATTTTTGCAAACGCAGTTGTGGACGAGTGGAGAGATTTTTTTAAGTGTACATTCCGTGGAGTGTGTATGCAACTGTGCGTGCGTGGATAGTATTTTAATGTTTGCCGACAGTACCTGAAGAGCGTTGTGTAAGTAGGCCATGTATTTTAATACATAGAAAATAAAAGGTATGAAGGCGCACGCAGAAACGCTTGAAATTGTGGAGGGATATGTATACAGTATTTTTGTAAAAGGCGTTACGTTTTTTAGTTTGTAACTCAGGCTTTTTTTTACAATGCAGTTTCATATGGTTTTTTTGCGATTTAAGGAAGACAATTTTTGGATGATGTAGGATGAAAACAGTGTCTGAAGTTGGTTCTTTTTTTAGTTAATATTTGTCTGGTTATTGGAAATTCATCGATTGTAATATTCTGGAAAAACAATTTTAGGTGAATAAATGTCAATAGTGAACTTGATTTAGCTGTTTATCTTTTGCATATATTTTTGGTGTCGAGTTTCTTTTTCTTTTTTCAAACTTTCAACATTTATGTCATGAAACTTTGGGTATTCGGGAATTTTCATCTTGAGACTTATTTTGGAACTAAAGAAATATGAATTCAAAATTTCCATTTAAAATTTTTAACCAACAGAGACTGTGCAATTCATGAATTCCAACAACAATTTTTCCAATATAGAAAATTTTTTACAAAATATACTATGTTTCATATATATATATATTTTTTTTCTTTGAGAGAAACTTTTTACCTAACAGAAAAGAAAATTCTAAAGATCGGTTATATTTTAACTAAGTTATCGCGTTTGGAAAAAAAATTTACATGTGCCATTATAAGAAAATTGAGTTTTCAGACGAATTTCGAAAAATTCTCCAAGACGCAAGAACTCAAAATCAAGCATTTACAGGGACTTTAAGCAGGGCCAGTCTCGATATTGGGCAGCGAGTAGTATTGGACAGTGAATAGTCAGCCAGTGTGGTTGGGTGTACTTCATTCCTCTACTGTCTTTTGTAAGTACTTCAAATTACAATAACAATTGAAATAATGAATTCAAGAATAGTGTAATATTAATTTATCAAAATTTATTTATACTTGTCAACGTCGCTTTATCAAATCTTCGTGAACGCATTCCATATCCAAAAATCGATTCTTTTGAATTGAACTCAAGTCGCATTCGACTTCTACATGAACAGAAGAGAAAAATGAACTTTTAAGTGTAATCGATGAAAACGACAATTAAGAATTTAAAATTATAACAATTCTACAATCAATGCAAACTTTTACAATCAAACAAATTTTTGCAATCAAACAGGTTTTTGTGTACGATACCAGTCTCGAGGATTGATTGGAAGATGTTTTTACATAGATTCTTTAGGTAATACAAACGATTATTTGTACATCAAATGAGTACATACTGATGAAATTGGTATACGTCTGGATATTTCAAGACGATATTTCGTAGGTTGTATTTTTTGTAACTTAACATTTTTCAAGATATCATTTTCAAAATTCAATTGGACAAACGGAAACATAATGAACATATTGAAAGGCTTAGAGAGGAAAGTACATTTCAAAAAATACAGATTTGATCCTCACTTCGTGATCATCTCGATGATTTTTATCATGGCATCAATTTTTTTATAATTGTTCTGATGAAGTAGTCCTTGAATATTTATTATTCAAGTTTTTATTGTATGTTCTTTCAATTTTTTGATCAATTTCCTCTAATACAAGAGAGATTGAAACTAGCTTTCCAAGGAAAGAGAATGTCATACAAAATGTTTGAAACTCGACAGTATACAAGCATACAAATATTATTGTTTGGTGCCCATCGATTGGACTAAGATTGCTCACATTTTTCAAAGTCCACAGGAATTTATGTGAGACGAATTTACGTTCTTATCTATTTCTATAATTCTTCATCGATCTTATTCACTTTTGTTCGGTACGTAGTAGCCAACAGTACTCAAGTCAGGTTTTCGTCAATCATGGTGAGCGCTTGGGGAAAGCGCGCGATTTTTCAAAATTCGAATATAAAGTAATTCAGATTTTGAAAATTCGCGCGCTCTCCCCAAGCGCTCACTAGATGGCTACTGGTTTTTTTTCTCATGTTTCAAGTTTTGTGTAGAATGCTTAAATAAAGTGCATGTCCCATGTTAATTATTACGAAACTTTTTGGGTGTTCAACTCCGCAGGACACGAGATCGATTCCCACCTGAGAGAAATTTTTTTTTTTTATTAAATAATCGTTTTACAGCTACATTGTGATTATTTTTTCCTGTAAATAATGAATTATCTTTTTATTTTCCAGAAATATATATTAATAATTATCAACGATCGGAAGTATTCTGCGAGCTCGTGGCGAGTGTAGTCTGCGGCTCCCTGGCGAGTTCGCGGCGTGTTCGAAAAGGGGCGGGGAAATGATGAAAACGCCTGCGAGCTCACAGGTTCACTGGGTTTGTGGATTGAAGAATCACATTATTCCGTTGGCTTCAACATCAAGTATCAAATGAAGTGTTTCTCCACATTTATTTCTAGTGTGTCGGATAGAAATTCATTACTCACTCTATGAAATTTGAAGTAATGTTGATGTATTTTTGTAAGGTATGTTGATTTTCAAATTTTACATAAAACGTATGCCTATGATCATCGTTTACCTTATAAAAATTTAGAATCTTGTATAATATCAATAATAAAAGAAATTTAGCTAGTCGCAAATATTTTGCTTCAATTTCTTACTGTATATAGCTTGTTTTGTGTGTTCTTTAATGCATTTAAGTCAGCAAAATTGTTCACTCTTTATAACTTTATTAAAAGCTGAGGTAGAAATAAAATAACCTCCAACAATTTAGATACCAAAAAATTTATTCGTGCATTTAATCAAGAAATTGTGCATGGATATTTTCATTTATTTCATTATAAAAGTTTATCATCATTTATGTTTACCATACGTTGTTGTCGAATAAGAGCATAATATGAAAACGACGTTGTCAACGCCTGAAAATAATGAAATTTCAGTTATAAACATAATGTATAGCTTTGCAAGCAATTATATAAAGTTTCACGAAAAATGAAAAGAATCTTAAAAATATATGCATGGTAAAAACATGAAAAAAGAACGTCGAAATTCCTCACCTTTTTCAAGGAATCCAGTGAAACTACGAAAAATCCCGAAGCCAATATGGAACATGGTACTTGAGATCTGTTTGATATCATTTTTATAATATGCAAAATATATCGAACGTTCTTATCACTTGCTCTTAGCAAATACCAATCGACGTGAAAAATCGTTTCTCCAGGTCGTTCACTTTCCTCTATGATCATGTCACATGATTTTGTTAAAATGTAAAGTTGGGTTATTATGCCGAGGAAACCACATGCGAATGGAAGTTTCAAAATCCATTCCTGTGAAATCTTTAAGTTGAAGAATGAGTCTCAATATTAGGATCAACTTTATGTGTATGAAAGAGAGATGTGTATTTAAATAAATGATATTTATTTATTCTTGTATGTAAAAAATTGTGTGGAAAGTACTGAAATCATCAATTTCGAAAAATATTGAATAACCTTTTTTCGCCGTGTAGGCAGTTAAAAATAAAAATGCTAATCTTGTAAAAGAGCCGAAAAATTTCTTATAGAAAAACCTATTATCGTTTGCTGCTTTTTTTATATTTTTTGTGATAAAAAAAGCTTACAACTGCCATTCGGTATCCCAATAAACACATGACGATCGCAGGCAAAACTATCATTATCAACATAAATTTGCTACAGAAGTCCTGATAATAATTTACAAAATTGATCAATTGTTGATGATGTCGAACACATTGTTGAAGCCTGACAGCAATATTTGTCGTAAAAATCTCATTTCTTGAATTGTCATATATCTTGGTCACCGGGATAAAAGCTCGTTTCAATTGATGTTGTAAAATTTGGAATTGTGCAACAATTTGCAAGTTGACATGGCGAACGAAAAAATCAAGAGCTATGTAAACTACTCCGGTTTGATACAAAATATACATCTGTAGAAAAATGTTATATGTTATTTTCGATGTTTACTTTGATCCGTGTGACCTGGAAGAGGAAAAAAACTTCGATATGGAAATATCAAAGTTTACTTTGACAGATCATCCTGTGAATATTTTTTGTTTCAGGTCACACGTCAAGTTTCAACTATATTATATTGTGGTAAGTTAAATATTGTTATTTTACCTCTACAAAAAATAAGATTTCGAAAAGTGGTGATCTCCATAAAATTATTGAATCTGGAGTATGCAAGGGGTATGGGAGAAATCGATCTGATTCGTTCATGTTTGCGTTGACTTGAAAATAGGAAATTTTTTACCATTTTAGAAATGTTTTAACCAGGGTGTGGAAAGTTACGTTACTGTTACTTGATAGGAAATAGTAACTCGTTATCGTTATTACTAAAAAAAGGAACGTTTCGTTACTTGCACGTTACTTTTTGGAATAAATTGAATGTAAATAACACGACATCGAAAAACCAAGGATAAAAAACAATATCAACGTACTCATGGTTTTGTTCTATTATAGAAACTATTTATTTCAGTTATGAAAAAATGGTTTCAGAGGAAAAAAAGGTTAGATTTGTTTAATTTTTTTTTTGAGTTTTAACAAAACATCGTATTTTCGAGATCTGTTTGTTAGGACTAGCCTTCCAGGAATAATTTTTTCATGTGAGGAAAATTATAAAGCATTTGTTAATCTTTACTTTTTGACCCTGAGAAAACAATTAGTTAGCTTATTTAAATTTAAAAATTTTTTTTGAAGTTCGAAAAATTTCTGGGTATGACATTTCATTCAATGTTAGCCGCAGGAAAAAATTTGCAAATTGGATAGATTTTTGAGAGAATCTTTTATAACCAGATTTTCAGAATTTTTGACACTTTTGTATTTTTCAGTATGTATATAAAATGTTGCAGGATTTTCTAGTATTTTTATAAATTTGAACCATTTTTCTGTACATTGATATATAGATTTCGAGTATTCCATTCGCTAGAATCCAAAGTTCATTAAATTATTTGTATTTGAGAGGATTTTTTAGCAAATAGTCTCAATGAAGATTTTTATTTCCTTTGATTTTTTTGGTACTTTTATACTATTTGAAGGATTGTTTGATATTTTTGGAACTATTCGTCTTTTTCAGGATAGTAAAATGTTGCAGAATTTTCTAGTATTTATACATATTTTCAGTATTTTCTTCAAAATTGTTATATACATTTCAAGAATTTAAAGCTCTAGAATTCAAGTTCGATGGAATTTTTCGTGTTTGAGAGGATTTTCTAGAAAATAGTGTCTCGATAGATCGATTTTCACTTATTGCAGTACTTATATATCGTATTTCTTCAATTTTTCTATGATTTCAAGGATCATTCATTATTTTTATACATATGTTGCTGTATGAATTTCTGAAATTGGATAGATTTTTGATGTTTCATATGTATATTTACTTTACACTTATTTTTCTTTTACTATGTATTATCTTCCTGTATTTTTAAGTACTCGTAGAATCTTGTAGAATTTTGAGATTTTTTCAAATATATCTCTTTGAATTTCCAGAATAAGATTTTCTAGAATCGAAAGTTCGAAATTTGTGAAGTGTTTCGATCGATTTTGTAGAAAACAGTTTCTTTATAGATTCATAGAGTGCCCTAAATATTTTTTTTATTTTCACAGTACTTGCACGATTTGAAAAGCTTTCTATATTTTTACAGACTTTTGTACGCATGATATATTTTCAGAATTCAATGCTCGAGAGATTGAAGTTTCTTGATTCCTGGAATCACATAAATTTTTGAAGAATATAATAAGGTAAAACTAATTTAAATCTGTTTTCTTTCGTATTTTTTTTATTTATTATATTCCATAAATTATAGTTATAAGTATATTCCATACAGAAATATATTTTTATATATTTTCATGCGAATTTCTAAAATTCAACGCTTGAAATTGTAAAAGTTTATAATAACAAGTAAAAAAATGCATATATTCTTTATCGATATTTGTACACAAATGACTAACATTCCACAGTGTTGCATTCAAAATTATAAATATAGAATTTTCTATTCAAAAAAAGGAATCAGTATAAATTAGCGAAAAATGAGGAAGTTAAAAATTACTTATATCTCAGTTTCAATACTTCCAAATCCTGGTTTTAACAACAAATTGCGGTTTATAAGTACTGAAATCATAAATCTTGAAGGATTTGAATAATATAATAAACTCAGTATTTTTAATGTATTTGTAGAATAAGGAATTCATGATGTACTTATTCAGAGTTTATATAATTTCAGAAAAATTGTTGAACTTTCTAGTAAAACAAAAATTCGGTTCCAAGATTTCTATGAAAATTTTATAAAAATATCTAATAAACTTTGTCGCTGTAAAAAAAAGCTTTGGAATTTTTATCTTAGATCTAGAAGTTATTCTCTGTCTGAATTATATTCTTTGTGTTTTTAAAAAATTATCGTTAACTTTCTTTACCTTTCCAATAACCTGCAACGAAGGTAAATTCCGCCGTGAAGAAAAGAAACATATAAAAAAGAAGAATTTTCACACTTATCCAGTCTCTCTTTCTCATTATTTTCCCATGTTCAACATCATGATCTTGATACCAGATTCTACTTCGAAGAAATATTAAAATCTGATGCAACTGCTTCCTTTTTATCAACAACAATGTCATTTTCACGATAGATATGTACCCCACTGAAATGTTCATTGCGACTCTCATCAAGTCCTAGAATATTCAAAAAATACACTTTAAAGAAACTATTCAAATTTTCAGGAGGAAAGAAAAAAACTGTTCACTGCAAGAATTTCATTTTATTTAAAAAATAGCTGTCTGGTTTTTTCTAAGAGTCCGGAACATCACAAAAATTATTTATCAGTTAAGAGACGTACGTCGTAGTCTGCACAGCAAAAAAAAATTTCTCGGCCCTCAACAAACCCCGCAATTGTTAAACAAATGCAAGTAGCGTAGAGACCAAAAACACGACATTTCTCCTCGCCAGAATTTTCCGAGGGATAAAGGCCAGTCATTAAAAAATACGCCTTTGCCAAACATGCCGTGGGAAAGTTTTTCCATGTGTCGCGAAATTTCATGGCGCTGACGCCCGACAGGAAATGAAGCGTTATCGAACGATGCACGTGTCTATGGTTGGTCCCGGAACCATTTTTTTTTTTTGCATAATTCAGTGTCCTTCACTTGACAAGATGTTTGAGAAAGAAAAAGCTCACGTCAAATTCTGTATGACGTGTAAATTACCTTTGATCCATTTTAAAGTGAATTCGTAATGTACATGGAAGAACGTGGTGAGAATTTTTCGCGATCGAACACCTGTGGATTGTGCGAGGAAAAAAAAAATTTTACAGCTCAGGTAGAAAATAGAAGGTAGCAAATTCTGATGGTGGCAAATTCATAAGTCACAAAATGAGATTGTGTGTAAAATTTGGGGAAATTATTTTAGACCTTAGAAAAGTGATTTTTTTATTTGAAAGGTGTGTCTCTAATTTTTAAATGTCTGATGGAAGTTTATTGAATGATGATAAATAGGATGAATTTGAAGAAACTCACAAATTTTTCAACGAATTAATTGTGATAATAATGGCTGATGAGATAATATCTGAAGTGGTACGTAATACTATTATAAATGATTCGTAACATATATTTTGAAATCATATATTTATGTATTAGACTTATATATAAAATTTAATATTCAGTTCATCATGTGTTACAAATACTGTGTGTGTGTTATAATAATGTTTAAATTTTGTTTTGATAAAATTAAAATAAATTTATGATGATATAACGTATCATTAAAATACCATAATTCAAACAATTTTAGAGAATCTAAACATTTATGACAAATAAATGGTAATAATAATTCATTCATTATTTAAATCAGAGTAAAAAATCATTTTTTTTTTTTCAAGTTCTTGGCCTTTTCATTCAACATTATGTTACATAATTAGTACCTATCATCGATTCTAATTACAAGATTTTTCTTTAATACTTTCTTTTTTTACAGATTTCATTCATTGAATTAAACATTCAATTATTAGTTTGAATAAACGAAGTTCACTAGCTTGATGCATCGTAAATATTTCTAAAAATACTTATTGTTCATACGAGAAAAATTATTTCAGTTTTCTTGTGTTATTTGTTTTTCGTAATAAACTTCGTGCTTGTATGTATCTGTCAACTACACGAAGTGAAAAAAGTTTTCTGCGTTGATATGTAAGAATGTTTCACAATTTTGTATTTAGAAATTAATTTATTTAAATATGAGCCTATAGATATGAATTAGTGGGTAGGGGAAATTTCAAAAGATGAGAAGTGATTTTTGAAGATTGAAAAAAGTGCTAATTCCAATAATATCTGATAAAAATTTTGAAGGATTTCAATATTTTCATCAAACGAATCTGTATTGATGCTTCATTTCAAATTCGTCAATAATTCTAGTATACTTTACCAATTAGAGCAATATTAAGAATTTTACGTAAGCTACTGCCTTTCAATTAAGTTTTTTTTACAAATTTAAACATAGCAAAATTTTGTATTTAATGGTATTTGCAACTTTTCCAATTATAACTTTATTTCAATAAATTTTGTTTCTTGAAAGCTTATGATTTTTGAGTTGAATATTTGTCTTGGCTCCAATAGATTGAATTTACTGAAACTGATTATTTTTGAAAATATTGAGTTACTATAACTGTTTGTTAAGAACGATGATTGCAACATTCATGTTTTAATTCCATCGTTCATTTGATACAATTATGTCAATTTTTACGATACTGACAGGTCAATATAAGATAATTTATACTTCAAAAATGTTTCATTGTCCTATTTTATATTACAGTATTACGTATCTTTCACAATTTACATTTATTTTTAGGATCGAGAGAGTAGTACACTATATGAAAAAAGATATTGAACAATTTTTCGAACATGTGTTTAACTGAAAAGTAGTTAAGAAAATTGAAAAAAAGGTTGAGCAATGGTGACATGATGAAGTTTTGTAACTAAGAAGCATTAAAAACTTTCTGTAATTATGACTGTTGAAGTAACTTATCACAATTTTTTTAATTCGAAAGAAATGTTTTTTTTTTTTCATAATATGTACAAAAACGTAATAAATAAACTTCAGTAAATTGGCAAGAATTTGAAATTGTCTTTATCCTGAAGAATTTCGAAATAGTTTTGAAAGCATAAATAGTCTATTTTTGGTCACTTACAAATTTTTCTCCATGAATCTATAAGCAAAATGTTAACAAAAAATTCATATATTCTTTATTATTGAAAAATACTGTATACTTTATATTAATAGATATTTTTAAAAATCATATGATAGGTTCGATCAGCACGTATAAGTTTTTTTTTAGAACTAGAGAAATTGAAAAAAAGTTAGAAATAACAAAACATCTCATAATTATTATCACTGAAAACGCGTTCATTACAACGCTACTGAATTTTTTATGATATTTAGAAAAATTACAGTAAAATTATGCTTTAAAATTCATGAGTCTCAAAACCACACTTTTATCAGATTATTGAATAGACAAAATATCCAGCGCATCACAACTGTTGAAACTAAAAAAAGATATCATGCAAGAATATTTAAAATTTTCAGATATGCGACTTCTTCACATTATAAAATTTTTGGAAAACGAAACAAAAGCTCGAAACTTATAAATTCGTTTAATACGCGAATTTTTTGAATCGTGGAATGATGAAAATTTTTACCTAAAAAATGGTACCATTACAAAAACTATACAAGTTTGTTTAAATATACTTTCAAGATGACTTAAAGGCCTTTTTTTCAACCCCTTTACATTACATTGAAAAAATTCCCTATCAGTAAAATAAAACTCCTTAACATCGTCGAAATCCCTTTTTTTCATTCCTAAAAAACTTACCAAATATTTCAAGTTCAACCCCATATCCAAATATTCTATTCACTTGCAAAATAAAATACGCAAAACGAGCCCAACGAATTTTAGTGAAAAAAACTTTACTTCGAAACAATCTCAAAACCTAATAGAACAAACTAAAATTTCTTTCCAAAATGTGCAGACTAAAATCCAGAAAACGGATTCCGGAAAATTGGAAAACCACCTTAACATCCTAAAGTTTTCCAAAAATATTTCATCACATTCTCTACCATGGTAAATTAAGGTCTATGTTGTTGCAAAAGTTGTTGCAAAGCCGGTGGCAAGTTTTTACTATACTGGGGTTGAGGTTCTTGAGGAGGTGGTCCAGAAATGGGCTTGTAAAGGGCTCTGTAGTTTGGTTGTTGCTGATTTTGTTGCTGGTGTGGTTGATATTGCTGTTGATAATTTGGTTGCTGCGAAGGGTACTTTGGCTGTCTTGGTAGCGCGATGTCAGTTTTTACGTTGTTATAATTAGGTTGTGCAGGGGCTGATCCGTATTGTACTTGGGGTTTGTAATCTACGATTTGTGGCTGTGGACGAGCTTGAGGTTGAGGTGGGGCATGGGGTTGTGCGTATTGTGGCCTGGCCTGTTGCTGATGTTGTTGCTGTTGACCAGAGGATTGTTGGTATGGAATTGTGACCAAGGGTTCTCGTGCTTGTTGCTGTTGCAAGAGGTGTTGTATTTGAGATGGAGCCCTTGACAGAGGTTGGTAGGATATTTGCTGCTCGGGCTGTTGGTGTTGTTGTCTTGTCTGGCGAATGCTGTAGTCTGAATTTGATTGGAATAGGTGTATAAGTATCGTGTTTTCATGGTTGTTTTTGAGAAGCTTTGTTGTAAACACACTATTCTAGTTGACGACTTTTGCTTTACACAATAGAATGTTTCTAGATTTACATTTGATTTATGCACTGATTAAGTATTAACTTTCAAATTTTGTAATATTTAATTGGTAATCGTCATTTATGACATTGAAAGACGTTACAATAGTTGTCAAAGTATTTATGACCAAAGCTTGGGATTGATTGCAGATACTGTAAGTAAAAATTGAAGTAGAATTGAAAAAATCTAGTAAATCTCAAATTTTTGGATTCAACACTTTTTCAAGTATGTAGCAGGCGTGTAGGCAGAGGAGGGCTTTAGGGGTTCAAACCCCTCCCGAAATTCTGATAAATAAATCAATATTTCATGTTAAAACGAAAAAAAGTTATATCGATGAACAAAAAATTCAAGTTGCAATAAAATGCATGAAAACGTTCACAGTATATATTTGATGAAAAAGTAAAAATTGTCAAAATGTAGAATTACGTAGAAAATATGAATCAGAAAAATTGTTGTAACACAGTGAATAAACACGAAAACTAAAAATCAACGAAAATGCTAGAAATTTACAAAACTTTGAATCTTAGATCATCAAATTCTAGAAATCTATATAAAATCCATACAAAAGTATTAAAAATCTTTCGATTAATACAAACTCTAAAAAAATAATGGAACCAATTAAATTCAATGAAAAAACTGTTTTCTGAAAAATCTCGACAAATGCCTCTACGATTTATAAATTTTGGGATTATCGAGCATCGGAATCTAATACAAAAATTCTAGGAAACGCAACAAAATCTTTTAAATGCTTCAAAAATTCGAAAATAGAATATCACTATAGAACATGAAAAATCTATATTAATGTGATTTTATCATTATTCTTGAAATCACTGATAATAGACCGAAATTAACATTCTTAAGCATCGAGTTTTTTGAATTTCTGCAGCAATCTATAAAAATATAAGTATTCTGTAAAAATGCTTAGAAATCCTCCAGGGTATTGTATATTATGCAAGAAAAATGTGAAAAATAAGTTTACTATTAGTTTACTTGCTTACTTATTTACTAGCTTAATTATTTAGGTGTTAACGAGTTTACTAGTTTACTATTTATCTTTTCCGCTTGTTTCCTATTTCACTATTTTATAATTTCAGTACTTTACTAGTTTACTAGCTTACTTGTTTACTAGTTTACTAGTTGACTAGATATTTTTAAGAACATAAAAATCATGTAGACATCATTTTCTTAGAAATTAATAAAATGAAATTCTTTGAAATTCATACATGTAGAAAACAATAAAAATACATCCAATTCAATTGATGCAATTAACACCAGTAAACATACTTTTAACTTTAGAAATACCAAAAAAATATAGAACAAAAGTATTTAAAATCTTCATCAAAGAAACTGTCGTCTGAAAAATCGTTTGAAGTTTCGATACTATAGCATTAATTTCTAAAAATAATCTATTGAGCGATCTATAGAAATATTTGAAATATATAAAAATAGCAGAAAAAACTACAAAATTTGATCAATAATATACCTTACGAAAAAAATATAAATTTATGATGTACCTTTCATCTGTGTGGTTTAAATTTGCTCGAAAATCAATTGAAATGTATAAATTTTTTAAAAGTTTGATTTATGGAGCATACACTTCTAGCAAGTTTTTTATAAACCCATATTACTCAATATCAGATAATCCTTAAAGTGGTATAAATATAAAAAGTATTAGTTAAACAATTGAAACCTCAGTTACCAATTGAAAATTACAAAAAATTGAATTCTATTATTTAAAAACATGAAAAATGTGCAATCTGGATTCCAAAAGTTGTATAACTTTCAAATTCCGTAATGTCAAAATCACTCCCTCGTAACCATATTGCCAAAGATGAAAAATTATGAAATTCCGAAGGGAAAATATTTTTCAGAAAAACACCTCCCGAAATTTTTTCTGCCTACGCCCCTGGTATGCAATAAACTGTAAATGCAGTAATTACTTTGGAAAATTTTAAAATAACCTTTAAATGGAGACATCTGTTACAAATTATCAAACTTTTACATAGACTTTATTCACTATGTGTAACTAATTTTGAATGGAAAAAATGTTTTTTAGAGTTGAAGAATATTTACTTATTTTTCTACCTAAGCATTAAATCAGCTTATCATAAAGAGAAAATAGTGAGGTCACAAGGAAAATTATTCAGGCTCCGGAGACAAAATCGATTTTAAAATGTTTGTCATAAAATTCTCATTAATATTCTGTTCTTATGATTTTTTTTAATACAAAGTCGAAAAGTTGGTAGAATCAATTCAATTCGACATGTTTGATAGTGGAATGCTGATTTATGAATCGGTTAAATTCATGTTACATAACATGTGTTTCGATTGCATTATAAAAAATTGATGACAAACTCGACAACTTTCTAATATTTGATAATGATCGACCATTTCTTCGGTATTCAACAGTGTACTCAAAATAATCAGAATCGATTAAATGTTGATAAATCATACAGATGGTAAAATTTATACAGTTTTTGAGATTTTTTCTAAATAGTAGTAGACAATGGTACTGTCGAAACTTTAGAACGAAGCGTTTTTGAAATTTTGTATTTTAGAAAATTAAATAGTTGAATATAAATTGTTACCTTCTGTATCGAACTGAAAATTTTTTATTGGGCAAAGAACATATCTGAAAATATTTGAATTCGTTTGAAACCTTACTACAAATTTGGTGCATTTCGAAAAATGTTTTTCTTACGATCTAAGATTAGAGTGAAATTAAAAAAAAATGTTAGTATTCGACCCTCTCAAGTATTTCTTGGAAAAATTACTGAATCTACGAAACAAACAAACATGCTTTTATTTATTGCAATTAAATTGGAGAAAACCATCCAAAGCTTTAAGAATGGTATTGAAATTATGAAAGAGTTGAATTTGTTCTACAAAACTTTTGAGACATACAATTTTTAGTTTCATTGTTTCGGAGTTCCTCACAAAAGTTTTTTTGAATTTCGCACAGTTTTTCTATTAAATGTTTTTTGAAGATATCTTTACTGAATAATTTTATTTCCAAATGTTGCAAGTTTTAGACAAAGTTTATACATTTCAATAAATTTCAAGAAAAATTTTACGATATTTTACCAAGTTTAAGAGAAAATGTTCCATAAAATCTTATCTTTAGAAAACACTTATCATCTGAAAAAAAAATTGAAAAACACGTTTCCGAATAATACCTTCAGAAAAGCTTAATCAAAAAATCTAATCCAGTACCGATCTTCAATATTACGAACAGTTTCTACAGGAAGTCAACCAAAAGAAAGAAAAAAAAACTTATATAAAATGTCATAACTCACCTGCGTTTAATCCTCGATAGTCATTATTCCGTTCATATTCAGAACGGTATTGTCCAAGGCAAAATGGGACTAACAGACATAACACAATCTGAAAATTCCACCCCCCACATCATTATTCAACCTCCCAAACCATAGCAATAATCAACAAAAACTATCTCCGCAAATCCTCGAACTATTCACAAAAATTCAAATAATTATGAATTACGCTTATCGCTAATCTCAGGAAGCAATCGACTTACGAAGAAATTGTAACGAATCATGCGTAATTCATAATCGGCGTGAAAAACAGGATGTGGAAACACCCGCGTCACTCAAACATTACGTAAATCCTCGGAAGATTACATAAATCACTCGAAATTATATCAAAAACCAAAAAGAAGTACGGACTTGATAAGCTAAAAGACTTACAAGAATGTTCATGACGAGGGAGAGCGAAGAATATTTCGATATGAAGCCGGAGAAACTGACTGCCAATACGCGGAGCACTTCTATATGGGCTGGGGTAAACGACCACCACCATTCTCTCACGCTTGGCTAGCCAACAGATTTTTCACATCCAAAACTGCATTGATTAAGTAACGATTTGTGCAGGAAGTTATCGAGTCCTCGACGCGGAAAAATACACGGAATGCCGCATTGAAGCATAATTGCAAAAATTTGCGAGCAAACGTCCAATAAATTAGTCGAGTTTTTGCCTGGGGAACCCCCGATCAAAATAATCTGACGCAACACCAATCCAAATTTCCATATCGAAACTCAATCCCTATTGTTTCATTTCATCCACTATTCATAGAAGATCATAACTTTACTAGGGCGTTAATCCTATACTTACTTTCCCGCGAGTTTGTTGAACTTGGATGAAGAATGAGTAAAACGAAGGATGTTATGTAAAATCAACGCATTTTATTTATTACCGATCGACGCACTCGGCGTATAAGGACGTGATTACTTCGACGTTTGGCCTTTTTTGCGCATATATTCCGCATTGAGTAACTTCTCGTATCTCCTATTACATTCAATATCTACATTCGCGTATTTTTACTTTCTTGTCAGTTTGGCGCAGCACTTTCCCAATGAAATCAAGACGTGCGAACCCGTTTTCTCCGAGCCCCGCCTCGAATACAAGTAGCCTTAAATAAATTAGGGTTACAGAAAATCACAATCTCTCAAGTATCACGACACCGCTGTTCACTGTTGCGAAAACCTGAATTCCAACGACAACCGAAAATTTTTTCATTTTCACAGGCGCTTTTGACAATCCGAGAAATGGATGAACTTTTTTGAAGGAGGAAGATTGAGACATAACCTCACTTTTCGAGTAGGACTCGAAGCATGGCAATACAGCACACGTAACTCTTGGAGAACAAACGCAAATGTGTAAAAATTTATAAAATGTCAGACATGTGTATGATATGGTGGATGAATCTAATAGAAGCTACATGCAGAAGGATGATCAATGCACCAGATACACATTGCACGTAGTTTTCTGTTCTCCAAGAGCAACAAAATTTTCATACGAATCAAAGACACTCTGGGAACAATGAATTTTCTTCCAGAACATTCACAATATCAATGATGATCTACTAATATTGACGCCCATCAACTGGTCGTTGTGAATAAGCTTGGCCCTGTTGTTCATTATAAATCTGACTTTGTTGATACTGTGGTTGTTGTTGTTCTTGTTGATATTGCTGTGGTTGTTGTTGCTGTTGAGCTTGCAATGGTTGATGGACGTAAGGTTTATCGGGACGATACTGGATTTGGTTGGCTATGATGTCGTAGGGGATGGAAGCTTGGAACTTGAGAAGCTGTTGAAGTGTTTCTGGAAGTTGGCCGGAATATTGGGGTTGTGGTTCGCGAGAGGGTTCGGAAATTCTTCGATATTGGGGTTGACGATGTTGATGCTCTTCAGGGGCTTGGCGCCTGGAGCGGTTGTGTCCTCGGGGTTTTGCAGGTCGATCGTCAACAGGCTGGGATTGTTGTCTGGATAATTGTTGTTGCACAAACTTTGGGAATTCGTCGCGGAATTTGTCTGCGTGGGCTTGAGCTGCTTGAGATCCATCGTATCTGGAATCAAGGGATGGGGTTTGAGGTTTTTGAGAGTGTCTTTGAAGAACATGAATGCCATTGATATGAGCAGAAAATGATCACTTAAATAGATGATTGTAAAAATAATTTATTAAAGCACAAATCAGGTATAGAAATTGAACTCAAAGTATCAAAAATATTATTTTGGGTATTTAATGTTCTGATGAATTTGATTTTAGAGTTCAGAGAATGTTTTTCACTTGAATAAAGTTTTTATTTTAACGTATTTTGTTCATGTGTTTCGATATTTTATTTTACAAACGCATGATATTGGTATTACTTTGATTTCAAACTTTCGGTTGACTTAGTTTTTCCATAAAGAGAAATTCAACGAAAAGTTACTCTCTAGAAAATGAATAACAATATACGGAAATATTTATTGGATTTATTAGGAAAAAAAAGATGAATATGAGACTTTTAAGAATTTTGAAATTACATAATTTGGTATAAATGAAGAGATCTTAAGAATATTAATTTATATTAAATAGGATTTTTTTATCATGATATGATAATTTTCAATATTTTATGAACAATTACTAATAAGACTCTAATAGATGCATAAAGAGGATCAAAAATCAAATATAATCGAAAATTGAATATTATTATATTTATTATTATTATTATTATTATTATTATTATTATTATTATTATTATTATTATTATTATTATTATTATTATTATTATTATTATTATTATTATTATTATTGAAGTAAAACTTCTTAGGCGGCATTATCACTTTTCAGGAGTGTAATTTATTCTAGAAAATAAAATTTATGTAGGGAGTAACTTGGAGATTTTGTAACATGTAACACTGTAACATGTAACACTGTAACCTGTAAGACTGTAAGATGTAAGAGTGTAATATTGAAGTAAAACTTCTTAGGCGGCATTATCACTTTTCAGGAGTGTAATTTATTCTAGAAAATAAAATTTATGCAGTGAGTAACTTGGAGATTTTACATGGTAACATGTAACACTGTAAACTGTAAGCCTATAAACTGTAAGACTGTAAGATGTAAGTCCGATTGTAGGGAGGAATTAGACGGAGAATCGAAATTAGTCAATATGGCGGCCTTGTCAAAATAAATAGGATGTGATAAAACCTCACAAAATCACAAAATGTCATTAAATCACAAATTTCACAAAATCACAACTTGTCACTCCAAAAAATTATTTTTCACTCTTAGAGAAGTTGAGTTTCACTATTAAATTCTAGTCAGATTCCTCTCGAAAAAAGTAGTGAAATTCCACTATTTTTGAATGACTTATAACTCTAAAAGCAAAAAAATTACTCCAAGTTTGAGCAGCAGCATTTTGACTCGATGTATTGTGAAAATTCACTCTGAGAAATTAAGAAAGAAGCAGTTTGGATAAAATGCGAATGTTGATTATACAAAATATCAATACCATATAAATGACCTAGAAAATAAATATATATGTATATATGTTTTTTTAGGTAAATAACATCAAGATGTATGAATTTCAATGACTAATCAACATGAATTGAAAATCATTAAATTCTTTTGATGACATACTTCAAGTTTCAACACATGTCATTTCTGAAATAAGTGATATCTCAACTCTAGCAGATAAAAAAAATGACAACAAAATCTGAAAATCATCCTTAAGCTTTTCACAAACTATAGTAAATGGGACTCTATGTGTTATATTCAATAACTGCCAGTTAAAATATTGTCAATATTAACCTGAATTGCTCAGGAATACTATTGACGTATGGAATTTGCTGTTGGAACAGCAACAATTGCCTGATTTTGTCCGGAGCATTGAGCACTGGAGTGTAACTTGGTCTTTGAACAGGAGCTTGATGCTGAGGTTGGGCTTGTTGTGGTCTATGCAATTGTTGTTTTCTTGGTTTCACGTATTGAGGTTGAGGCTCTTCGTATCGTGCTGGCTGTGGTTGTTGAGGTTGTGGGGCATGATTGAAGGTCTTCCAATTCACTCTATAACCTGAAACCCATGAATGATGAATGTGGTGACGTAATCATGAATGGAATTGCAAACCACAACATTCTTAGAAGGTCAAGATTGAATCACATCTTTCAGACTTGTCTTAACAGAAGTTTTTGAAAGTCTCTGTTTTTTCTTTGAACAGAATTATGAAGAACCATTTTGGAAGACGTTGTTGGTGAGCTTTACCACTTGGGTCTTTGTATTCCAATGCTCTGCCATTTGGACCTCCCTGATGAACAACAGGTTGATGAACTGGCTGATGGA
Organism: Platygaster robiniae; assembly: GCA_028476575.1. NCBI lineage: Eukaryota > Metazoa > Arthropoda > Insecta > Hymenoptera > Platygastridae > Platygaster > Platygaster robiniae. The sequence continues at coordinate 5,279,648 of CM052022.1, forward strand.
CTGGTTGATGAATTGGTTGACGTTGCGGTTGTCGTGGTTGATAAACTGGTTGAGCGGCTTGTTGTTGATAATTCTGATGATTTCCGTTGCTCACACCAGCGTTGGAAGCCCCTTGGATGTGGAAATTGGCATTGGCGTCCGTTGGACCTTGGATCTTGAAGTCACTGTTGCTGTCTGTAGCTCCCTGAATTCGGAAATTGCTGTTGCTGTCTGTGGCACCTTGGATTGAAAAACCGTCTGTGGCTCCTTGGATCGAGAAGCCACCGTTGTCATTGCCTTCTAGAAGTTATGTTTTTTCATTATTTGTAATTATATGTTGCTGGTCTATCGATATCATTTTACTAGATATTTTATACATTTATTGACGCATTTTTTTTGTCAAAAACGAATTGAACAATGAATGTTGTTATGTGGAAAACATGATTATGCAAAACTTGCCATCTGCGTCAGTATATTCAATGCCTTGGTTTTTGTTGATTTTTATTCCTTGGGCTCGTCTGTGTCCATCACTTGGACCTTGGATTGAAAATTGGGCGTAGCAAAGTGAAACTGACGAGAAAAATATTATCTGCAAAAATCAAAATGTCCAAATATTTGGAGAATGAACACTGAGTTTTTTTCTTGTATTTGAAATGAAGATAGAAAATACATAAATAAAAGGTGATTTTAAAGTACATTAGGAAAATAATTTCTTTCATTGGTTACTTTTCTTTTTTTACTTATTTTGATACAGTTTCAAACGTGAAAAAAGCGCACTCGTTTTTATGAATGCAATGGATGCAGTTTTCGTAGCAAAACTTAATTTCATTACTGTTGTCAATTATTTTCCTGTAATTTCTCCAGGTTACCACATCGTGGCAAAAACAATTTTTTAATGATTGGATGTCGAAGAAGGACAGACAAAACGGAAACCGATAATGAGATAAAGTCTTGGTGAATGAAAAAACTCGCCCTAAAAGGAGTCAAACAAGTTGTGTAGATTGCATGTTTCGGGTGAAATTAACGAGGATAGAATTCACGATTGAAACGAGTTTCCAGTCGTTGAATTTGAATGAGTTTTTTTTATCATTGGTTTGCCTTAGATTATCTGGAAAATCGAAAAAATCGATGCACGTTTATCAGATCGAATTTCCTACTAGAGAAGAAGATTCCTTACACATGAGAATTTTGGATATTACAAATTTTTTTAGTTTTGTGGACATTTTGAAATTATATTTGTTTTCTAAAGAGCATCAAAAGTCAGGGATGATTTCTAAAGTTTTTGAAAATTTTAAAAGAATCTCAAAACAATAAAATACTCCGAAAATGTATGAAAATTTTATAAAATTATACAGTCACTCGTGTCGCAAAATTTTGCAGATATATTGAAGACTATTTTTCAGCGTTTTATAGTTTTTTTGGTTACAGCAACGTTTTTTTGAACTCTAGAAATTTGACGCATGTAATTATATTTCAAAAACTCTTATTACATTTCTGAAGTAATGTTTTCCAAAGTCTGAAGAGTTAAATTTGAAAATTTCAGGAAACATTCAGGAAATTTTTTTTGACTTTCAATATTTTTGTGGATATAGGTAGTTTTTAAAAATCTTCTGGAAAAAAGGCAATTGAATTTCATTGATTTACTGTAATATAAAAGTTACAGTTGCATCATTTTGAATATTATTTATGTGGTAAAATTTGTTCAAGAATAAAAACGTATCATACATTAATATAATGTAATGTAAAATTATAAATCCTAAAATATCATGACTATGTTGTATATTATTATTATGTTTCATTTCCATTTGATGCGTTTATTATGTAAAAAATTTATATACTACAATATAAAATATACATATAAAACTTGTGAAAATTAATTTTGAATGTTCCTTCAAATAACTGATGATTTTGTCTGATTAATAATAATTACACTTCTTAAATATTTTGAAAAGGTTTCTTTGAAAGTTTAAAGTTGTAAAAAAACAATTAAAATTTCATGAAATACACATTATCTTAGAATTTGAGAAATGGGCGGAGGGGGGTTAGATGAAATGAATTTCAGAATAAAAAAGATTTTTCGTTTTGAGGATCATTTCTAGAAAAGATTTTCTCGGTTACAAAGGTTGAATTTAAAAACTTCTGAAAATTTGTGGAAACTTTTTTAAAATTTTTATGTGTTCTTTAAGTTTTCTTCGTTGATAAATATATTTTTTTCGACCAAAACCATAATTTGTTATTTATTATTCACTGTGACTTAACAAATAAAAGCCCGTATTTACGTGGCAAAAATTGATCGAACTTTGCTAACCAATTTTAATGTATATTGAATTTCCAAAATGTAGAAAAGTATTGTTTAAAATATTTTGTAAAGTTGAAAATACTTGAGAATTTGAAAAACCCTATTCTACTCTACAAATCTGTAGCTTAAAAATTAACGAACATTTATTTGCAATTATTGGAATTTTTCAGGCCCTACAAATTTAAATTGTGATTTTCAAGCAATACATTTTTCAACGCTATGTTATTCAAAAATCAGAAAGTAATTGAACTGTATTTCATATTGTCCGTCCATATCTAAATTCATTGCAATAATTTTTAAAAAGTTGAAGAATCAAAAAAAGGCACTTCCCAAAAATTCCAAAATATTCCGTGAATCACTTCACGATTTCGAATATTACAAAAAATTTCAAAACTGTTCATAACCACTAAAAATTTTAAAAATGTATCAAAATTTCCCAAAATCTTCCGATTCTGAAAATTCAGAATACCTAAATGACGAACATTGAAAACCGTGTACTTATATTTCAATTAAAGTATATATTAATCAAAAATTCATATGTTTCGATCACATTTCATTCATAAATTCAAAAATGACTTCACATTATGACACATTTCTAAATACATTGAAATGATTATTGGGAACTAAAAGAATCACAAATCAGGCACCCTACGAAAATTCCAAAATATTTCCTGAATCATCTCACGAATCCTGTTTTTGAAAATGTCCAAAAATGTTCAGCACCATACAATTTCCCAAACATTTTGAGAATTGATGAAAATCACCAAAGTCTTCCAAGCCTGAAAACTTGGAATAGTCTATTCAACAAATATTGAACACGTACATAAAAATTCAAAAATTATTGCACTCTATCTCAAATTCTTTGTCCACACTTATCAAAAATTCAAAGAACAACAAATCAGGCCCTCTCCGAAAATGCCAAAATATTTCCTAAATCACTCCACAATCCTACATGAAAAAAATATATTTCTACAATTTCAAACATTTCTGACAATATCCAAAAATGTTCAGAATTATTACTCCCTTGCAAATATTTCGAAAATTCATTAAAATTCCCGGAAATGCCTGTAAATTCAGAATACCTTTTCAGTGAAAAGTGACAATCGTATTTATTTTAATCGACTGTGATTGGAAAGTTGCAGCTGTGCTAGGTTGGGCCGAGCTCATTAATCGCCCGAGTCTGCAAGTGGAAAAATGCACGCGGAAAGGCCAACCTTTCTCTAGCGCCTGTGACTTATATCGTCTGCCGAGTAGTAAAGCAAAACGTATGGGCTTCCGGGGAAGGCTCGGAACACGTGCAGCCTCGGGCGACGCGAAATGACTGTAGAAAGCGGAATAATGCGAGCTGGGACACCGCAATACAACTCGGAAAACTCCTGGCATTAGAACATTTCCCCCATGGCAAAATTCGAATAAAACAAACCCAAAAAAAATCCATCTCAAAACAATATTCGTGCATTTTCCGACACTAAATCAATATTTAACAGAAAATTTCATCAAATTTTCGGGGTACATGCAAATTTTCACCACTAATTTCAAAAATACAGAATTAAATAAAAATAATGGTTTGGAAAATTACTAAGGAGTGTTGAAGGGATGACAGGGTATTGAAATATGGGGAAGTTGAGTGTAAAATGATTCTTGGACTTACCCAGAAATTCATATTGAAGAGGTGAACGCGCTCGAGGATGAAACGTTTCTGAAACGTACGCGCGTTGTCCGAGAGAACTTTATAGGCCGTTCTAAGTCATGTGGCATCTAACTGCGATCGGAATATCCACCTCCATTCGTGGCGAATCGCGCGCCTTCTAAATGCTTCGAATTAATCTCCTCTTAACTCGGATTCAGCGTGTGATGCAGTCGCGAATCGACTTTCTGCGAGTGATGCTGAGCATTGGAAAAAATCCAGGAGCTCAGAAGCATTCTCGCACATGAGACGCTATTGTTTGATTCTGAAAGCGATTGTTGATGGCATTTACTTATGCATAGTTTTTTATCATTTTTGCATTTTCGAGGTCATTGTTTGAGTTTGATTCAGAAATTTGAGCCACATGAGTGATCGAATAGTGCACATTTGCACTATTTCACGTAGTTATTGTATAATTTTGATTAAATTTGTGATTGTGCAATAACTGACAAATTTTTCAGTGTAATTTATTATTATCCAGGCGCGTAGGCAGAGGGAGGTTTTGGGGGTTCAAACCCCTCCTGGGATTGTGATAAAATCAATCAATATTTCATGTAAAAATGAAAAAAGTTACATCGATGAACAGTAAAAATATAAGTTACAAATAAATGCATAAAAAAGTAAGAAGTATATATTTAATAAAAAAGGAAAAATTATCAAAACGTAGGATTACTATGAAAATATGAATAATTGCTGCAACCCAGTGAATAATAAAAAAAAAATCAAAGAAAATACTGAAAATTTACTAAACTTTGAATCTTAGATCGTCAAATTTGAGAAATCTATAAAAAATCCATATAAAAGTATTAAAAATCTTTCGATTCATGCAAAATTTAAAAGAGTAATGGAAATAATTGAATTCTATGCAAAACTGTTTTCTGAAAAATCTCGACAAATGCATCTACGATCTATAAATTTCGGGATTCTAGGGCATCGAATTCTAAATATATTACAAATCCATGAAAGTTCTGGGAAACGTAATGAAATCTTTTAAATCTTTCAAAAATACGGAAATAGACTAACGATATAAAACATGAAAATCTATGTAACCGAAATTTTATCACTAATTTTTGAAATTACTGAGAACAGTTCGAAATTCACATTTTAAAGTATCGAGTTTTTAAAATCTCGGTAGCAATCTACAAAAAAATAAAAAATTTATTAGAATGCTTTGATAACCTCCAGGGTTTACTAATTAACTAATATAGTTTTTAATGAGTTTGCTAATTTACTATTTGACTTTTTTGACTATTTTACTATTTTACAATTTCAGAAGTTTACTAGTTTAGTAGTGAACTAGCTTTTTAGTTTACTAGAAATCTTGCAATAAATAAAAATTATGTAGATAGAATTTTCTTAGAAATTTATAAAACTTTCTGTCCTGGAGTATAATTATTATTGCAATACAAATATTATATACCAATAATTTTAGAAGTTATTCTAGAAATTCATATAGAAAACAATAAAAATACATATCATTCAATGTATAAATTTCTACAAAAGAACATACTTTCAATCGTAAAAATACTAGAAAAAAAAGGAATAAAAGTATTGAAAATCTTTATAAAAGAAACTGTCATCTATAATATGAATTTAAAAAAGATATAATATGAATTTAAATTCAATCGTGGCTCCGAAAGATCAATAGGTAGTTTTTCAATATTATGGAACGGAGCATATAAACATTTTACAAATATGAATTGAAAATTTAAAAAATATGATTCTAAAACTATCATCATGGGGTATGTTAATCATTCAATGATGATTATGATAATTGATGGTGACAAAATTGTAAATGATGGTACATACATTACAGAGCTTAAAAATACACAAAAAATTAAAACTACTCCAAATTTCTATAATGTGTGATATTTTCAATTCACATAAAAGAATCACGATGCATACATGATTGTACAATAATTCTTGCAATCATTGTAGAAAGGTATAATTTTTTTAATGCCTGCTAAAATTTTATTCAAGAACAAGAATTATGAATATTTAAATCCAAAAATTTTTACCTTTATTACTGGCTTAGATACATAAAACGCGGGGACAGAAAAGTAAAAAAAATTGAAAAATCGTGTCACTTTAACATAAAAACTTTAGTTTTGAAAACCGTTTCTATTTTCTCTGCAAAAAATTTGGAGTTGATCAATGAAATTTTCAAAAATTTCCTATGAAAATGGCTCATATCGCTGTTTGACTTTATTCCCTATTCTACTGTATAATTTTTATCACAGAATTTCATAATCAAAAAATAGTTCGCCACCGAATTAATCCAGATAAACAATGTTAATAAACATTCATCACTAAATTTACTGACTTTTTATGCATTAATAAATACAAAACAGCAGTTTATGATTCGTATCGCTATAAAAACATAGAAATCGAGTAATCTTTGAAATTAGCCACGTTTTTTGACTCTATTACATAAAGGCTATACACAAAATCAGGAAATTACTCTATGATCATAAAATTTCAAAGTATCTAATTTGAAGAACTCTTATCTTTCCTTTATTGGATGCAAGCACGTGTGAAGTCTATTTTGTACTACTAGTTTCACGAAAGAAAGGCACTTTAATTTGCAAAATAAATTGGAAAAAACTGCAAAGATAATAATTTTTGTACGTGTGTCCAAGTGTTCGTTAACATAGTTTCAGGCTATTTCGAGTTGGGTGTGGATTTCTTCACGTAATGCAATTAGTTTATATCAATTAGGATAAAAAGATTTTAAATTATAAATTAGTGTTCCACATTTTATAATGAAAGTTTATAGGAATGTATTCAAAATTTTGAATGTTTTTCTTTCATAAGCTCATAGTTTTTTACATTATCTGTAAAAATCAATTGTATTGATTCACAAAAATAATGAATTTATTTTGAAAAATTGGAGAAATTTCATTTGAAAAATAAAATAATTAAGTAAAACGATGTCATAAGAAATTTGATTAAATTACTTTCGAGTTTTTTGAAATTCATGTAAACAATGATTCCAATTTAACAACAGATCCATTATTACAACTGTTATAAAAAATTTGATACTATAAGTAGGCATACAAATTTTTTATAAGTCATTGTATGTGAAACTTGAATGAAAAGGGTAAGAAATAAAATTTCTATAAAATTATTTCTACGATCAAGTAACGTGTGTTGTGAATACAACATTATGACATCATGAAGGGAACATTCTAATGATTATTGAAATACAGTTTCGATCATCATCACATCGTTATCAAGTTACGTGATTATAACAGAATAACTATTCACATAATAACATATGGAAATTTAATATGAATACCTAATTATCCGTCGTAGAAAGTTATTATGAAAATGAAACCAGAAACGGTAGAAATTAAAACGGTGAATACATAGTAAACATAATACAGGAAATATTGTTTTCACGAAAGTTGTTCGTTTTGATCACATTTTGAGTTCTACAATCCGAACAAAAATCGTTAAATTTGGTTCAAAGGAAATAGGAAATGCAGGAATATTTAATGAAAATTTTCCCAAATTAAAAGCCACCTGATATTTCCATGGTTTTTCAGGCTTCTCGATGAAAAACAATTTTAACTTTGACACGTGACACTTCAAAAACTTCAGTGGATAAATAATGGGAGTTCAATGAGATCTGGAGTTCCTTGAATCTTGGCTCGCAAACGAACACAATGCCTCGGTCGTTTGGGCGTCGGGTTAAGAGCGCGGAATAAAACTGAAAGTAACGAGCGTGTAAGTGCAGCGTGCATCGGAGTTCAGTGAAGCACGAAGGCCATGAAAGTCGATTTTTGCGGCACGACTTCGTCTTCCTGATCCGGAGAAACGCATTCTGCGATGGTGAAATTGAATGGCGAATGCCATTAACAATCGCCCAACGATGCTTATCGACTTTATGCTAATTGCGCTTCCTATGTAATTATTTTCTATTTCTGCGCGTGCACCTAATTGATTTCCTACGTTTCGGGGCCTGACTAATTACTTTTATGAGCAATTTGTTTGTATTCGGTGGTTGCATTGTTAATTATTTGATTGATGATTTAGGGATGCGTGTTATTAGTTCTTTCACACGTTTGAGAGTAGGAAAATTTTGGGGAAATGATGCAGAAAGAATTTGAAATATGAGTTTTCTGGAATAGTATGAAATGAGAGAGAATTCAGAAGAATAACTTAGGGGTTATACAGTGAGGCAGATATTTTTTCAGAAAATATAAGCAATTATTAGAATTTTGCTTGAGATATTCCTTTCGAATAAAAAATCAGTTTTTTTTTATTTCATTGATAATTTTGACATTTGACTCTCGATTTCAGTAAATTGAATCAATTCATCAAGATAATCGAAGAATTTCCAAATCAGAGGGTTCTTATAATTTTCCAACATTTTGAATAAATTTTCATAGATTTTTCCAGAATTTGAGAAAATTCATGTGTGATATTCTGGAACTATCAGAAATTTCTTAGATCATTACATTTTCAAATAATTGAATTCTCAAGTTTTAAAAATTATAGAAAGTCTTTGATTAATTTTTTAGACCTCACAATCAGTTATTTTTTTGTTGATATTTTTAACATTTTTATAGATTTTACAGAATTCAAGGAAATTTATTTCTAACCTGCCAGAACTATTGTAAATTTCTATGCTCATTATATATTTAAATAAAAAAATCCACGACTTTTGAAAATTATAGGAAGTCCTCGATTAATTTTCGAAAACTTAGTGATTTTTTAGAAAAATTTTCAAAATTTTTACGATTTCTTCAGCACGTTTTATCACTTTTGAGAAAATTCGTAAAACAGAAATCAAAACTTGAACCAAATCTTTGCTCGAGAGTTTAAAGAATCATTATTGTAAATTATTTTGGTGATCTAAATTTATCGAAAACTTTTTTGAATTGCATAAAAAATAACTAGTGATACTCTGCAAAACCTATGAAAGTTTACAAAAATACCAAACATTTGTTTGGATATGCTGAAATTTACTTCAGAATTAGATTAAACTTTTATACACCTAAATATGTTGTTGCATGAATTATATAATATTCGTAACAATTTCGTAAATTTGTGAGAGAAATTTTAAGAAAGTTTTAGAATATTCTAGAAACTTTCAAAAATTTTCTGCGTCGATGAAAAACAGCTCAACAATATAGAGATATTTAAAAACCTGTTTTTGAAATGTACTGAGATTTAGCAACATTTAAAAATATTTCATAGTGAAATTTGAAATGATTAATGTAAAATTTAAAATTTCACAGCAGTTTTTTTTAAATATGGTTAAATTTTTTACAAACTTATAATATTGTAGAGAGATCTTAATAAGAAACAATGAAAATGAAACAAATTTGAAGTCGTTTTCGACATAAACAAAATAATTCAATCTTCCAGAATTAGTAATTTTCGGAGAATCTTACATTTGCAGTGATTTAGAAATTTTTTTGAGTTTCCTATAACTATTTGATCGTTTTCTCACTTTGATAAGAAATTTGAAAGATTCAAAAAGTTGTGAACAATTAGAAAAAAATTATCAATTACAAAAAAAAAAAAACTTGAACACTGTTTGATAATTTCCTCTAATACAGCGAAAACTCAAAGATGTAAACAAGATAAAAATTATTTTTCACGTTCAAAACCAACTTCTCGTGTGTAAATAAAACACTATAAATGTAAAATTTAAATAAATTTCTCATTCACTACTAAAATTCCTTCAATAGCCTTAATTTTGAGCAAAGTCTAAATAATTCAATGTATCTACGTAAAAATTATCTAAAATATACAACAATAAGTACAGCATTAAAAAAATTATTGAAAAAATAAAAATAAATTATTTCGTTGTATAAAAAGTTCAATCACCATAAAATCTTTCAATTATTCATACACTTTGATTATGATACTGTGAAAATTATCTAGCACTATAATTTAATCCAAAACAAAAATTTTCATTCTTCAGTATTTCCTTAGAAAAATAAGAATCAATGACACCAAAAACCCAAACTACGAAAATACGTATTTTATTAAAAAAATATATACATTAGTATCATCGAAATCTCCATCACGTATAAATTACTCTTTCGTTGATATTTATCGAACAAAATATAAACCCTCGAAATAAAAAAACACATTCTCACGTTCACCATCTACATTCAATATTCCTCGTTTTTAATTCGACTCTTATAATCACGTCAAGTTTTTGTACAAATCATCACGAATGTCAAACCCCACAAAAATTATTCACTCTTTTCAGCCTGCTCTGCATCCTTCAAATAATAAACTTTCGTCGGGTATTGCTGAGGATTTTTTTCATCAGGTGTAAAGGCCTCAGGGATAAATTCAGTTTTTTCACTTTGTATATTATTCGCAATCACATAATAAGGAGTTTGGGCCTGGAGAAACAGAAGTTGTTGAATTTCCAAGGGCATTCCAGAATCTTGGCCAAAATTCGATGATTTCCTGTTGCCATCTCTGTACTGGATAGATCCTTGAGAATTTTTCGATTGCAAATTTTCGTTTTTGTTGGAACTCTCTTTTTCCGAATCTTCTGGGTCCATTGAGGTTCTGTAGATGTAAACTCGAGGGTCCACCCAAGGAAGTTGAGGTTGGTACATTTGGCCCATGAGCTGTTTAATGTCATTTGGGAGCATTGAATATGGTTTGTACTGGATCGTTTGTACTGGTTGTTTTTGGGTCTCTTGAGCTTGAACTTCCTGGTTTGTTTGGGCCTGATTACTGTCCTGTCTTTGGGTACGAACGGAGACTCTCAAGGGCGATCTTCGAACAAGTTTCGAAGAGTGGAATTTTGAATCAGTTCCTTTTCCTGAAAGTAAATTACAAAATACAAAATAAAACAAAAATGTTTACAGTAAATAATACTTTGACAATGTATGACAATTGTTTTCAAATTATTAATAAATGATGAAACAAAAAAAATGTCACTGTGTAATCTTTCAATGGAGCTAGGAAATTAAGTTCTTGATGAATTCCCACGTTCTTTTTACACTTGAGTTCTTGATTAGCTCATTTGATATTGATCTGAACTTTTCCCGGTTTCTCTATTCACTTTTGTTGGTCTATCGGATCGATCTACTTTTACTCGGACATCCGTAAATCATTCGATACACCAAGGGGAATGAAATAGAAGGTGTTGAACCAGGAAATTCTTTCGGATTCTCAGGTACGATTTTAATGTCGTTACAATGTCGATTTGCATTTCTTTTTGGTTCCGTTCTCTTATGCAAATTGTCGTATCTGTTGAATACTTGATTTATGTATTTACTGCCTACCATCTGAGTTGCTGTATTGAATGTGTCCTTGGGGAGTAATTTGGGTCCTACGGAAATCATTGTCGTCCGCAAAGGATGTTGCGATCAAGGATGAAATTAGCAACACCTGGATAATTTGAACCAAAAATTATTTTTTGTAGCTTAGGTTTGTTTAAATTAAATATAGGTTTTGTTTTTTATGCAACATGTCAGGGATATGAAGCTGGTGAATAGAAATGCAAATTCGTAGTGATCAATAAATATGAACACTGATTTTGAGACAAACTCAAGTTCTTTAAACTGTAATATAAAAAATTTTTACTGTACAATAGTACATACTATAAGGAAAATGAAAAATTCTAGGAACTACAAGAATGAAAAAAATATTTTAGATTTTTGCATTTTTACTGAGCTTTAAGAATTTTGAAGGTGAGAGAAAAAGATAGAAAAAGTTTCATCAATTTTTCATTATATTATACGACCTCAGAAACTGTAATAAAAAATTTGCAATGTTTGAATAATTCTGGAAACATTAGATAAATTCTAAATTGCAGAAATGTAAGCGATTCACTGTGACATTTGGGAATTATTATTCTATGATCTTGGAAGAATTTTCAAAATGATTCAGAAAATTTCTTTAACCATTGAACCTCGAAAATTTTACTATAAAAAGAAAAATTTTTTGGAGTATCAAGAGAAAAAGTCACTGCTTCATATAAAACATTGAAAATGTTTAAAGAATTTTAAAAAACAAGACATTTTTCATTTTTTTTCACTTTGTCACAGAAAATGAAATTGTTTATAAAATGAGCATAGATTTTTGTATTTTGTGGTTTATATGGAATAGAATATGCAACTAGTTAGTTTTATTTTATACTTGGAATGTTTTATAAAAATCGTTGCAAAAGGTAAAAGTTCCAAATTTGGAAAAATATTTTTTTACATTGGATTGATCTTCAGGCAGACTTCTTTTTTCAAAAACTACGAGCAATTCGGTAAATGTATGGTTTTTTGTGCAGATTTCAATATCTAAATTAATCATTTTTCTAAACAATTGCAATAAAAGTAAAATTCATAATTCTAGGAATTACAAGAACGCTTCAAATGTGTTAGAATCTCAATTTGAAGCAAAATTTTCGATTCTTGAAGGAAAAAAAAACGGTAAAAAAAGTGAATGAGTTTTATTGAGTTTTTACTATTTCAAAGAATATAAAATAATAGTCCTATGATCTGATGAAACTTTCCTGCAATAAATTCTAACTCAGCAAAATTTGTTACCTTCGAAACAGAAAAGTTCTTATTAATCCATTGCAAAATTAGAAGAATAATATGATTTTTGTGATTTCTCAGTAATTTCCGTAACGACGTGGATAATTTTTTAGACCAAATAACTCTTGATTATGGATTTTAGAGTGAAAAAATTTGGATCAAGATAAAAAATTGCTGCAGCGAAAAAAAACTTCGAAAATGCTTGAAAAGTTGCACAAATTAACATTTTATTTTTCTTTACTGTTGAATTCACTGTACGAAGTGAAGTTAGACTATGTAATTTGAAATACCGAAATTCCACTATTTGAGTTAACTTATCCTCTATTTTTACTTTTTCTTTTTAATTTGAAAGAAGTAGCTCTACATGGATGTAAAAAAATTCCTAAATAATGTTTTTTCTTAGTTAAAAAGAACAGCTCTTATGACAAATTTACTATTTCTGAATTGGCGCAATGATTAATACATTTTTACAGCATACTTAACATTACCAGTAAGTCTTACTGTAATTTCACCTTCTTCATGTTTTCTCTAAGAATATGCTTTCTGGACAAGGTTATAATTTTCATCGATATAAATAAATTCTTAAAACTACACGAAGCGCATAAAATTTCAAGTAATAAACCCTAAGTATCGAGTATTAAATATGAAAAAAAAAAACAAATAATAATATAAGTAGTTATATCCTAAAAAGTTAATTTTTTCTTCGGAATTTCCATTAAAAACGTTCCTTTCTTTGTTTTTTTGTTTGTTTTTTCAAGAAACTTACTAATCTTGGATACTTTGAGAAAATTTAAAAATATGAACCATTACCTTCAACTCTTCAAAGTTATAATATCCACTTCATGAAAGCACTGAAAATTCAATGAAAACTTGGGACTAATTTCTGTAAAAATGGACTATCTAAAAAAAAACTACTATGATGCTATAAGTGCACGAATTAGAAATGGAAACTTTAGTATACTATATTCGAAGGATCACGAGTTTGAGGCTCAATTTCGCTACTCTATCAGTATTGTAACTTCCAGAAATGAAAATCACTATTTTGAATAATTTCAGAACCCTCACGAAACATCGATTTTTATAGAAAATTACGAGCTGGATGCTCAATTCTCTATTTTTTAAATGGAAATCGTCTACAAATTCAACTGGTTGTTTCGTAAAAAACTACAACTTGGCATGCAGAAAATGAATTCAGTACCTTCACTTTACTTTTTTAACTTGACACTTGGGGTTGTACAGATTTTGGTGATTTTAGAATATGGAATGCACCTATAAACTTACAGTTACGATTTTCATAGCGCAGTGAAGGAAGGTAATCACGAGTTAGAGGCTCACAGAAATCTACTTGCCGCGACGAACAAACACGTGCGTATATATTCGCAGCGCCCGGTGTAATTGGCCATTACTGAGCCCCGCGAATGCCAACTTTCGAAGAAAATTCGCCTCGGGTAACAGCGTCAATGCGTAAGATCTCCGGTGCACCGTTGACCAATCTTTGTGTCTTTCTCGTTTCCGATCGAAATATTTTCGCAATAATGTAATACCGCGTTTAATATTTATGGCGAAATAAATATGGGAATAAAGGAAGTCGAGGAATTTTCTCTGAGCACTTGCATTCCTTTTTTTTTTTAGGAAAACCGTTGAGGTGAATGAATTCGTGCCGGTTTATGACTGCCTTCAGAATTATTGTAATGATTCATACTTCATACGAGAATTTCCAAAATTTTTCCAGCTACATTTTGTTTTTATATAAACTGAGATATTATTGAAATTCATAGTAGATATTTTTTTACTAAGTTAGAAATCGAAGACTGATTTTTGTGTGTTGAATTCTTTCAAACTCAACTTGTAGAAGTTTATTTTCATGATTCGCGAGACAAATTTTTTCCATTTTCATAATTGGAAATGAAAGTTCTCAATAATATGAACGCATTTATTGAAGATGTTTATAAAAAAAATGTTTTCTTTTATTGGAAATCACAGTAGATGTGGAAAAATGATGTTATAATTTTTTCAGGACAGATTCTATCCAGGGTAAGTAGGTTTTAACTCTAATGTAGACGTCGTAGTTTGTTTCACTTGTAACTGTACGTGAATGTAATCCTACGACTTCTCCAAGGTAGTTTATAAGTGCACCACCGAAGTCACCCTAAAACATGTTTAAAAAACTGTAAAATATGGTGTAAGAGAATATCAAGATTTATCTAGCGAACAACAAAAAAATTATTGTTTATTATTTACAATAACTTATCTTCTATTCGATCATTTTGGAGCCATATTCAATCAATAATCAGATAAACATCTCTTTCATTCTAGCTTTCGGCACTTGATTCTTGCCCTCTTCAAGAAACTGAATTTACAATAAGTAGAACAATAATCAATACAATTCCAAATTAATCAATAACAAAATCATCATAACATCATTCAATCTACTTACATCAGAACATAATTCAGGTCAACAATATCTCATGTGTAAAACATTTTGTCATTTTCATAATATTGAATAAATAGATAAAAAACAATCAATGAATCAGATTATTGATTCAATAAGGCTCCAAAATGATCGAATAGAGTTATTATAAACAATATTGGAGCGTTGAAAAAAAGTTTATTGTTTATTATTTTTTTGACATTTCTTAATACTTTGGAAATCTTCGAGAACTGTGGATAAAATCTGAAGAATTTTTTTGTTTATTGCTTGCATTTGGTTACTTTAATTTTCAGAATATTTAGCTTAAGTATTAGTTGATAGTATCAGAATAAGTTTAAGTGGCCATACGAAAAAAAAAAATTTTGAATCTCTTATCAGAAAACAGTTTTAATAAAAATTTTTATTGTTCTGAGTTTCCAAAAACCTCGCAGTTTCAACAGTTATTTTTCGATTTGGTATATGAGTAGATTTTATGTTATAGTTTAGATTTTACGATCAAGAAAATTTCTCTCATTTTTAGATAAATGTTTGTTAATTTAACAATGTTTGGTGGCAGAATGAGAAGTGAATTATAAGTTCAGGATTCTTTGTTTTTAGATTTTCATTGTTTATTAAAATTTGAATTAACACTCTTGAAAATGTAGCTATTTGAAAATAAATGTAAATATGGATAGATAAAGATTAGAAAGTAAATATTCTCTATGATGGTTTGAATAATGAAAAAGTAGAGGAATATTGATTTGAATATCTTCCTATAAAAGTTAAAGAATAGCAATGTTAATTTTGTTAAATAAATCCAATATAATATCAAATACGTATTCAAATATTATCTTTTTAGTAATTTAAAAATTTTTATGTCGAGTATTCATATAAAAAGAACAGAAAAATTTTGGAATTTAATTTTGCAATCGTTGACTCACTAAATTTTCAAGGATCCTTTCAGTTTTGGTATAAAATTAGAAAATAATATATCCTGCAAAGTTAAAATTTTTATGAACCAAGCCTGGTAGATTACAATTTTTCTCAGCCAACATGAAAAATGAGAGATATATACTCTTCTATTTTCGAATCTGAAAATTTTTGAAAATTATATCTGACTACGTCAAAAAACTCCTAATTTCGAGTCAAAACTTAGATTTTATGATCGTATTAGAGCTTGACAAAATTTAAAAATATTTTTAGCCACAAAATTAAGAATTTTTAGGATGTAGCGATTTAGAAAAAATTCAGAGTATGTATATTTTTTCTTTTTGGCTATATTTTAATAAAAACTAATTAATAATGGAATTTTTCGTAGCAATTATTCAAGTAACGTTAAACAAAAAATTCGTTCGAAAATGAAGTTCAAAATTTCTTATAGGAAAAAATAGTCGAAAAAAATTAAGCCATTTCATACCCTTTTAGTCCCAGTCAAATCCAGCCTATCAACAGAAACTGACAAAGTTCCAGCTTGTTCTTTCAAAATATTGCGTTGTCGCTGAACTGGAATTTTTTGGATCAGTTTGCTCACGTTTCTTTCAAATTTTTTCCACTGAAAAATTAAGTAACTGAATACATATCTAATTGTTTTTTCCAATAATAAAACGTTGTAAAAATCAAGGAAGGTATTTGAATACTTTTCGAATAATATACTCAGACAAAAGCATGTGAAAAAAAATATTTGTGATACTGAAAACAAGCTGATTTACAAATATACAAGAAAAACAGTTCATGATTCTCAGTAATTCAAGTTTTCTGACGAAGTATTTCAAATTCAATAAACATTAACATGAAATGCTGCAATGTCATGAAAAATTGAGTTATGTGAAAGTATGGGAAAAAAGTTATGCTAGTAACCATGTTCGTTGTACATGAAGTTAAATAATTATCAAGATTTTTATTAATGATGATTTAACTCACAACGATTTCTCCATATCCTACTGCGAAAAATTCACTTCCTAAAGCATTGTCTTTCAGTGGAAAAGCTGCATGAGGAACGTTGATTTCACTTTGTAACTATGAATAAATACGTTAAAAAATATGGAACATAAAATTTGCACAAACTTTCAAGTATTTTTTATAGAGTACACTCGTAATCAATTTTGATCTTTTGATTTCGAGATTTTTATACACATAAAATTTCTAATAAAAGAAATCTTCCAGATAATTTCAGAAGATTTCTGAAAATTCTGAAAAGTTTCCCGCGGTATTTTAATAATTTTTCTTTGTTCTTTAACTAATTTCTATTTCTGAAATCTGAAATCGAAATAAGGAATTGACTGGAATAAAAAGTACCAAAGTTGTGATAACGGTTAAATATCACCTTCACAACTGCAATATCATTGTTTCTCGTAATTGCATTGAAGTTCTCGTGTTCGAAGATGGATTCTACAGGAATCGCGTTCTTTATTTGGCATAAATCTCTGTCAGTTACGACGCTGAGATTTTCAAAATTTTCGCAATATTGCCGGAGACAATGAGCCGAAGTTACGACATGCAATTTGTCGAACGCGATGCATGTACAGACGTATTGATAAATTGAAGAGCTCGCGTGAGATTCATTGATTAACTGCAGCGATACCTGTATGGATTAGAATAGCTCTGCATACATTTTCTTCGTTAAAATTAAAAAGTCTGAACGAAGTTGTTTTTTCATTGATTTGTTATTCAAACACTAACGAATAAAAAAGCTACGAGAGAATGCAAATCTCACGAAAAACAATATTTTTTGGAAATTTAGAAAGGCTGTGAAAAACTGCATTTTACATTGTTACATGATTCTGTTAAATTATTCAAAAAGATAATGAAATATTTTCATTCTTTACAAGAAATTTTACAAGACTTGTTAATTTTCCAAAAAAACGATAAAAAATTAAAGAAAAGAGGAATCGACGAAAAATTTTTGAGGAAACAAAAAAATGCAAGAAACCACTTACAATTTCTAAAGATTGCATTAAAACATTGTTATAAAAAATTACATTAAAAATAGAGACAAAAAGTTTCATGAAACATGAAAAAAAAGTATTAAAAACAAATCAAAAGTACTGAAATGACTTCAAACAAATAAAAAAAGCTACAACAAAAGACGAGTAATTATGTAAAAATTAAAAAATTAATGAAATTTATTTATTGTTATCAAATTTGAAGTACAAAACTACGAAAAATTGCACAAAAAAATGACAAAAATGTAATAGAAATTCAATAGGTAATTCTTTTGCACTGATTTATTACAAATTTCGGGAAAATTTCCAATGCTACAAAAATAATGTTACATCAATACTTACTACGAAATCGTATTCTGAAATTTCTGCAGAAAAAGTAACAGGTGTCCCTAAATAATATATACATCATTAGAGCATAAATTTATGGTTAAATTATTCTGGATATGATAATTGCTTTTATTCAATAATAATCAGCTATCAAATGTAACCAATGTTTTTTTTCTCGAATTTACATTTTAGTTTGTCTGTATGTGCTCTTTGCATGTTATAAATGCAAACGTATGTATATAATATGAAAAGCACATAACGAATGTTTTTGAGGTGATTTCTATTTTTTTTACATTAGTGAAAGCAAGGTATAAAAATTATTCTAATCCTCAGTGATTTGAATATTTCTTAAATTGAGAATAAAAATACACATTTTGATATCATAATAAAATAATAATAAAATCAATTTAAGGCTCAAACTTTCGTGAACTGCATGAGATTTTGATTGTATAATGAAAAAATTAATAACAGCAATTTTGAATTTTCTAGCTATTTAATGATTCGATGTTTGAAATTTCGAGAAAAAACCTGTTTTTTTACTATTCAGTGAGCTCATGGGTTCATGGAAATTTAAATCTACAAAACACATATGAGTACAAGAAACGTACTGTAATGAATTATTAAAAAAATATATATATATATCCTGCATTCTCAGTTTTAAATAAATGCAAAAAAAGTGACAGATTATTGACATTTAAGACAAATGGATAATTTTGTTTATCACTCACTGCTTTTACAAGTAATAGGTCCAGGCAAAATAGGCCATCCATAGTTTTTTGCCAAATCTTCTATATATTTGTTTCCTTCAAACCAGCAAAATAAGTAAAAAATTACTCAACTAACAATTTTAATGACAAAAGTTGTTGCAAAACTTGGTAAAAAATTTTACCTTCGATCTCAGTATCTTCAGTAGTTTCTACCAGCAAATCATCGATTCCATTTTCTCGACGACTTCTCATAAATTTCCTCCGTTTCCAAAATTTATCTCCATTTTCGTACTGCCCGTTTTTTTTATCATCATATTTTTTACGCTCGACACTTTTATTTTCAATTCTTAATCTCTTTCTAAATGATCGCAAACCTGGTAAACGCGTTTTATTTATTTTCGTACATCGATTTGAGTTAATTAATTTACTCGATTCATTAAGAAGCTGTGACGTCAAAAATCCCAAATTACTTATAATTATGATAACGAGAAATGGATTGACTTTATTCATAACAGAATATTTCGCGGTCGATTAAGTATGCTTGGTTGAAATGAGACTGCATTAGGAATCGTTATCGAAGTTTTCGATAAGGTTTTTATGGTTGGCGTAATTTATCGATGTTGGTCTTTATTGATTACGGCGTTTTTTAGCGTTTTCGTGATTGCTTTGACGCGATTTTAATAGATTATTTAATTACTAAAATAGTGAAATTACGTTTCTGCAAGAAATGAAGGGTTAAATAAATTCAGACATGATATTTTCAAGTTTTTGAGTATAAAAATATTTTGGGATAAAAAAAATATAATAAGAAAATCTAATATTTTTTTGTAACTCATGTTTGACTGATTTTCAAAGCTATATGCAATTTTTATGAAGTACCGTTGATAGCTCGTTATTTGGATATCAATGAACGACACGAAAAGGAAGTAATTTGATAAATAAATTATTTTGCAAACACTACTATGTTCTGGGTCAGTCAAACAAAGTCTTCGATTTCAAAGGTTTGCTCTGTGTCTGAAGACAATGCATTTGCTCGTTTGATCAATTTTTTCTATCAGTTTTTGTGTGCAGTGCATTGAAAGTGAACCTACTTGCAACAAAATCGTTGAATTCTTCTATTTTCTCGTAATTAAAACTTCTGAACAGTTTTTTTTTAGGTGATTATCAGTACAAACGTGAGTAATTTAGTTCTTATTTGAAATCTAATATTCTTTATTTAAAACTGTATTGAAAACTTGATTGATGTTATTTATATAATGATTATATGGAAGATAATGTATCATTTAAGAAGACAAATTCACTAATGAAAATTTTTCACATTTTATAATGATGATAATTTTGGAAACAAAAAGTATTACTGTACAAGAATAATAAATAAAAATTCCTTTATTTTTACATTTTATTCAAAAAACGAAGGAATTTGTTCGTGTAATGTTCCAAATACAAACATTTTTTTTACAGATTTTTCATCCAGCAAAAATGAAAAAATTTTACACCACAGTCAGCTTATTCATTTATGCGTTTAAATTTCCAAATCTGTCACATGGACAGTTAATCAGACCTGTAGAAGTATATGAAGATTTGATCGAAGGAGTGCATTTGCATTTTAATAACACGTGCATAATTTTTTTACACAACCTACCAAATCCTATCGAATCTCAAGGTGATATTGCTATATTTTCTATTTTGTTTAATGAAGAGTAAATCATTAATAAATTTTGTAATGATGATTATGGTATTATTTTACCATTGGATTTTGGATATAATAATAGGAATGGGTGATGGACTGAAGCTAGGAGAAATCCAACATTATTTTAGTGGACTTGGTATACGCACTGCAATCATGGATTTACGAACTTTTACGAAAAAGGTGAAACTATTTATTGCAAACACTCAAAGACATTGAAAGTGGCCAATTCAAAAATGTGCTATATATTTTATTCTTCAAGAAACAAAGTAGTTTGTGAAATCGTATGACATTAAAATTTATTTTATATTAAAAAATTCTTTGCTGATCAATTTTAACAATGGATAAAGTGTATGACGAAAATTTTTCCTATTTGTGAAAATTTTAATATATTTTTCTTTGAATTGTACATGGTTCATAGATATATTTTGGAATTTACTATAATTGTAAAGAAAATTGAAATAATGGTCTGACATTTTTGAGAGATCAGAAATTCCAAAATCTAACTTTCAAGATTCAGAGTTTTCATTTCGTATCGTAAAACTATCACTGATGATAAAAAAAATTGGAATTTTTCCAGTTTTTTGGATTTTCGTCATTTTTTATCGATGTGGATTTTTAAATAATACTATTTTTTGCCTTATCAACAATTTTCTTTGAAATTTTTTAAATCTAAGATTATCGCAAAATATAATCAGCAATTTTCACTCCTCGTAATATTTTCCGAATTTGAAAACTCTTAGACCTTTCCTTCATTTCTTTTCAGTAAAGAAAATAATAAATGAATTCAAAATATATCTTAAAAAATCAAAAATTAGTCACAGAATCTGTGTTTAACATAGTGATGCTGTACAGTAGGATTCATGATAATTTTTGAAAGATGATCTAAAAGAAAAATTGTAGAAAAGTGTGGAAAAATTTGTTACCCCCAGTCCAGGGAACACCCAACTTATTATAAATAGAATTTTATTTTTAAATATAAATAAATAATCAATAATTTTTCCAGGTTGGCCCAGCTTATTTCAACATCAAAAGACCGCTCTTTGTGCTACTCAATGACTTTGATGATCTTAGAGATGATTTTGCCCATGTAAATATCAAAATTTCATTGAATGTAAAACAAACATAATATTTAATTTTCTCCCATAGAGACATCTTATGTTCATTATGTTTCATGATCTATTCACGTCATCACAACTGTACAATTTTCTTTCACACTGTGAAACTTTCATGTGCAATTTTTTTTCATCATCTCCATTATAAATTGAATATTCATGAAAAATTACAGGGAATTTCTACATGGATAACAATGGCCTACCCTACCTGGGTAGTACTTTTTCGACCAGAGAATGTTATACACAAATTTTTTTCCGAAATTTACATACCTTTTGATTGCGTTTTTTTGGTTAGTCAACAATCCTCAGAATACAATGATACAGAAATTGTTAGTGAAGTTTATCAAGTTGAGAAAGATGCCGAATTGAGAGTTGCTATTTTTGGGAAACTCAGAAATTCAATTTTATCAGTGCCCAAAAAGGGACTGTATCAACGGAGAGGTGATTTGTTTGGACAGAAAATTCGTGTTGCTGCTTTGCATGTAGGTTTTGAAGGATTTAGAAAATATTCTGCATCAATGGTAGATCCAAAGCAGTAGTTTTTTCAGAACTTTTATGACAGTTGTACAGTTATTTTCAATTTTGACAGGTTTTTAAACATTTTGGATATGTTTTCAACAACTTGACATTTTTTAACAGGATTTTGTGATAGTTGCTATTAAAATTATTATAGTTTCGAAATTTTTGACGATTCATGGCAGTTTGAAAATAAACTCTCTCTGGATCATCTTCTTTTTATCATTACTGTTTATTCAATAACTTTTGTTGAATTTATTCAGGATCCTCCTCTATCAATAATCATTCGTAATAAAAGGAAAGAAATGATAGATTTGCAAGGATTTTTTGGTACGATTATAGGAATTATTCAAAAAAGTATGAACTGCACGTAAGTTTGGATGATTCCTGATTGTGAGCTTGAAAGAGATTTTTTTCTTCACAAACTATTTGGATTAAGTAAAGAGTTCTTTTTAAAACCACGTCCTTGACCCAATGCAATTGAGTATATATTGTGCAATGTTTGGCATCTGAAATAAATGTTAACACTTAACAAATTTCATAAAAGGTTTTTCATTTTTCATCAAAAATTTTATTGCACTGTTTTACTATGTCTAAAGATGCAAAACAATTAATGAATAATTTCAGTACTGTCATAAAACTTTTCAAGGAAAATTATCAAAATCTTACGATGGAAAAGAAGTTCATCAAATTTTCTTCTGATGAGCCTAAAACCATCGATTCAGATTTTACTTAATTTTTATCTTAAGATTGCTTAAATGAAAAGTTAATATATTTGTTTCTTTAGGTATGTATTTAAAGAAGCAAAATCTTGGGGAATTACATTACCAAATGGTACAAGTTCTGGAATTGTTGACATGCTTCAAAAAAACCAAATAGATTTGGCTGCTGTTGGTTTCACAATGACGAAAACTAGATTGGAACAAATTGCATTTACTACACCTGTTTATACTTCAAGGTATGGTTCAGAAATAGGGAGAATTGGATGAAAAATTTATTTATTATAAATCTTTATTTTAGTTTAAAAAACAAGATCAATAATTTTCTCTGTTAAAAATGTAGATTCCAATGTTATTAAATATAAAATATTGAACTTTTATGCACACATACGTTGTATTATTTATTAAATAAAAATAGAAAATTCACAGACCTACAGACCTTCCAGAAATCTCAAACATTAAAAAACTTTTTATGATTTATCAATCTTCAAATATTTCATGATTTATGATCTACTTAATCTGCAAAAGTTTAGAAAAATGTTATTTCATTTTTCCAGATCACGATTGTACATAAAAAAACCAGATTACGCAGCTATAAAATGGGAAGCTTACACAGCACCTTTTAGTTTGGGCATATGGGATTCAATTATTATAACAATTTTACTTTCTGGCTTATGCATCTATTCAGTGAGAAAATTTCTTCAAGAATCAAGTGCTGAATCAGGCAGTAGCGAATCAACTCCAAATCGATTATCTGAAATCACTTTTCTAGTTTTCGGAGCCATATGCAGCCAAGGTAAATTCTATAAATTTATTCAAGATTACCTTGAGTTTTCCATACTTAATTAACGAATTTTCAAAACACTATTTATTTATGCAGATTTAGAGCATCTGAAATTGACCAATAAAAATACTCTTCATAAAAGTTTTTTCATGTTATACATTATTGAAAGAAGGAGAATTCAATTGTTTAAGTAGTAATATTCTTCGAAAAGTTTCTTATGTACGGTATAATTTTTTATTTTGAAAATTTATTAAACTTCCCCAGGTATGGAACACTCACTATTTGATTCCATACGTTTAATACACGTCGTTGTACACATAACTGGAGTCATTTTACTTTCGGCATATTCTGCTGCATTGATCAGTTTTTTGGCAGTGGAAGTTGTTTACATGCCTTTTACAACAATGGAAGGTTTTTTAGAAGACGATACTTACAATTTTGGTGTTGTTGGTGATTCTGCTGATTATGATTCTTTTCGGGTAATTTCATACCATTCAAATTACCAAATTTCTAAATAATCATCATCATTTCAATTAGATGACATTGAAAAAATCTCACCTGCACTCTAGAAATAATTCGATTTTGAACTTTGAATTAAAGCTTATAATTATGCCAAAACCTTAAAGTTACATTTACAAATTTAATCTTGATTAACCTTTAGCACTTATTATCTTTGAACATTTGAAGAATTTCATACTGAAAGAACTTACAAAAATTCGAAACATTCTTTGTCACCACTTTCTTATATAATTCAATTACAATAAGTTCTGCTTCGATTTGTATGAGACAGTAATTTTTTTCGCAGTACACAACAGACCCAACATTGCAAAAAATGTTTGAGACCAAATTGGAAAAACTCAGTTCATTGCCTAGCAATTACTATGAAGGTTTGAAAAATGTTTGTGGCAAACAAAGGCATGCTTTCATGACTCTGGACAATATGGTAGCTATTTTGCAGGCGAAGGTAAATTGTTCTCTTGAGCCTTTGGATGTTATAATGCAAACAACGAATGCTATGGCTGTCAGTAAAAGGAGTCCATATCGTGGGATTATCAATACCAAGTGAGTTTTTTGATTAATATTCATATTTTGAAAAATGGTCCTGCAAATACAGCAAACACAAACAAAATATGATGCAGAGAAAATATGCATTTATTAGGTAGATTTTCAGAAGACATTGACATATGGAAATTTATTGACAGTTTGTTTATACCTGATATAAATTCAAGTGTTTAATTTTGGGTGTCTTAATCAAAATAAATTTTTCCAGCATTTTGATGATGAAAGACAGTGGCGTAATGCAGCGTTTATTTGCAAATGAGTGGGCTGTGGAACCAAATGCTGTAAGCTGATTTAAACTTTATTTTGTACCAAATCATGAAAAACTGTCAATATCAAATACGAAGTCATGATATATGAAAAAATTTCAATTTTTTTTGCAGGAATCAAACACATTTAGTTCTGTAAAAATCGTAGATATCGTCCCACTCCTGCTAGTTGTAGCTGGTGGCGTTGCAATAGGCATTATTTTGTTAACTTTAGAACGCATTTTTCACGCCTATTCAGAATCATTTCTAAAAGCACGAGTAAAAAATCAGAGAAAGACAGTCAAAGGAAAAGTCAAGTTCTAATCAATATTCGAATTGATGAAAATAAAACTTTTTACATACAAATGTTCTCAATTTTGTGTATCACTTAAAAATAAAGTTTGTAACAACACACTTGTAATGATATGGGCTATTTATTTAATCTCTTCCATCATACATGAATAAATTCATCCATTATCGAATAGTTACACATTTATTGTCGTATATAAGGACCACACATACAATATTTCATGAACTCCATAACATAACCAAATCTAAGGTTCTTAAGTATTACATATCAAAATAATAAATATCCCACGTGCAATTATGCATGTAGATTTTTTTTCGTAATGTATATACTTGCCAGATGCAATATATACAATGCGATGGTAAAAAATTTAGTGATTCCATCCATGCATTGATCAGAGGTTAAAGTGAATAACAACCAAGAACCTATCTTCCATCCACATTCAATTCAAGTGAAAAACAAGTAACTCACGTATAACTCCACTTGACAAACTATACAAGAAACATTTTGTGTGATCGAGGAAGACATGGCGCAAAAAACAAATAACAAAATCTCGCGATGAAAGCGAAATTACCACTAACCATTTTGATATCGTAAGGCATTGTTTGCTCGTACTTTATACAACGTTAAATCGCCGTTCTCACGCGCGCATTTGATTATCTCTTAAAGTATATTTTTTGTATACAAATAGACTTGGGATTTGTTAACAAACGAAATCGATAGCAACACGTGCAACTAACGAGACTGTTCGGCATATATAGCAGCGTTTCAACAATTCGGTATGAAAAGGCAATTCGAAATTTAGACCAGTATGAGTTGAAGTTAGGCATTTTCTGACGTCTTATTTACGCAGGGGGTGCCACATGGCGACTGGGCGTCGCAGGGCTGCCAACATTCTTCTCCAGTGCACGAGGGTGCGACCGGAAGTCGAGGCTCCCACGATTATGTGTCCCACTGAGTGCACTTTTGTGCTGGAACTTTGATCCCCAGTGACTTCAACGACGGTTAATCGCAGTTGAGTTAACTGTGGAGGAGTTTTTCCTGAGTTTTCGGAACGTTTTTTAGAGTGAAAAAGACTGCAGGGGAATAGGAACTGGATAGACTCAGCAAAAAATATATTTTGGGAGGGGTTTTCTAAAAAAAAAAATTTCTCAGGGATTTTGAATTTTTATATCTTTGATGATCGGAATATGATTGAATATTCTTTTATTTCTTTGAATGTGGGGGTCCAGCAAGTTTGGGAGTTCAGAGTTGCAAATTTTTGGGTCTTTCAATTTCTCATTTACACACATTATTTAAGTTATGATTGAAATCTGATTCTGGTGATTGAAAGGCCACTGTTTTATTAATTATTGTCATTTTCGAGTTAGTGAAATTCATGATTTTTTATTTTAAGTTGCTCTCAGAATGTATACAAATAATTAAATTGTAACGTTTGAAGTGTCTCATCTTGTTGATTCAAAAATAAAAAAAATTCTATCGTGATTTCAATCTTTTTTTCAAAAATGTACGACATCAAAGAATTTTGTTTCTTATACGTTTCACAAAAACTAAGAATTCATAAATTATAGTTTTATTTTACCAGATGCTGGAAAAATAAAAATATCAATTCATCAGTCTCCTAAACAAAGTTTCAGTCCCTTTGCTTCGACATCTTTTATTTTAATAAGAACTTTTTCATTTACGATAGAAAAACCAGTGAAATTGCAAAGAAAATCTGTTTCAATGTTGCTCTGTTTTGTCATGATATAATTGAATATCATAAAAAAAAAGTCGAAAATTTTAAATTTCAAAATAAGGATTGCCCACTATTTCCAGAACCATGAAAAAAACACTGTCTTCCCTTTTCCATTTGTCATTACGAATTTATACCATTTCACGAAAAATTTTTATTTGACGAAAATAACACTAAAGTTGATTATCCTTTAACTCTATTTAAGAATTCAATTTTTAGATAAAAAGACATAACGTGTATTGTTTATTATAATTATTATTTTATTATTGAATCGTAAAGTTTACAAGTTTTTAAATTTCTTCCAAATCAGTAAAACATTATAAATAATCATCTGTGCTCGTTACTTACGGTTTATAGAGAAAAATTTTTGTACATTAAGGCAAGATTCAAAAGAAAAAACTGTAACTATGAGTTCTTCTTAATCTATAGTGACCAGTGAAAATAAAAACTTATAACTCAGCAAAAATATAAAAAAGTTTATGAATAGTTGTAATTTTTTCATCTTCCTTTGTATGTGTGTAATTCCATAAACTTTGAAGCTTATTTTTTTACATCCAGAAAAATCGGGTAATTTATATATAAAAATTATTGTGTCCAATGTGTCATATTTTTTTATATATATACTTGCTTTAGACGATTACGTTTTTTGATTCTCTTTGGAAATCATTTACACTTAATCATGTAGATAAACAATTCTTTTCTTTTTTTTCTCCTTATCATTTAAAATTGTTAGAGTCAACATGTAAAAATGTAAAAATTATTCAAACGATAAATATTTTCGTTTTTCAAAGAAAGAAAAATCACATTATTCGATTTATTGCAACACAAAGAAGTCAAAACAATTTTATTTGATGACTTATATCGACTTGAAATATTTAAAACGATAAAGAAAAAATTTTTTATCCATATGATAATGATCGTAAATAATTACTGAATAGGACAGAAAAATTAATATGGTCCAAAGCTCAAATATCACATAAAAAATGACATATTGAAGGGTAAAATTTATGTTCATTCACTACCCAATTTTTTCAGATACCAACAAATATCTATAGAATTTCTGTAAATACAGTCATCTCACTTTTAGATGAAAAATGAATAAGTATGAGAGACTAAGTATATTAAAATTCTAATTTCCATCAAACTCAACGAGTCAATTCATTTCCTTACCTGCATTGCAGTTGCTGGCACATTAAAAATAATAGCTTCATTGAAGATCGGACTTTTCTCGCCTTTTTTCACAGTTGTTTTTTTCTTGTGTATTTTTTTGCCCTGCTGCAGAAGATAAACCTGGAAAATCATTAATAAAAATTTACTTTATTTTGTTGCAAATTAACATTCATCATATTAAATTGTAATCAATTTCAATTTATCACCAATAACTATCTACATAAATAAAAATCAAATAATGAACTAAAGGTAGAGTGTAGCTTCTATAAGGAAGTCGAATGAAAAACTTTTTTCAACTTCCAGGAACAGCTCACTTTGTGAGAAGGAATTCGGAAACTTTCTACAAAATATATCTCGTCTAATTTCAGAGTAATGAAAAAATGAGAAAAAAACCAACACATTTTATTTTTAGTTACGGTATGTAAAAATAATATTTTTGGCAAAAGGTCTGTTGCAGAGAATCGTAACTTTTTTTATTGTTCTTACCTTAACATAGAAATCTCCAGGTTTTGATGTACTCCCCCTCAAATTTCTGGCCTTTACAACAACAAGTGTGAGTCTTTCAGCAGTAGGCAAATAGCTTAGTGAAAACATCAGTTCCCCTAGTAATGGCAATGGTAGAGTTGGGCTTATGAGAGGAAGCCATGTTGTAATCGGTGGTCTTGGAGTAGGCCCCATCCTAAGTGTAGCTTCTCCTATAAGGCTTGGCTCAGATTCTGGGTTTGTTTCCAATGAGAAGACCTTCAAAAAACAATACCATACGAAAATATGGTGCAACCATCTGAATAACCATAAATAAGTTTCGATTCAAGTAATACTTTCTACTTGTTTTTAAACACACTTTTTTCCGTGTTAACAAGTAGATTTCAAAAGGAAGATGATTTACAGAAATTATATTTTATATACAAGAGAAAAAAAATTCTTCCTGACCTGAAACTCTATCTGAATTTCCACTTATAGTTCCAAGGACAATATTGTTAACTTGATGAGCAAAAAGCTCATATAGTACATGATTACATTGTACTTATAGTCTGTCAGAAGCTTGTTTACAGAAGCATTGATCGTTATTATCATGTAAATTTTTCTGCCATGTGAGTGCCATCGAAGAAAAAAACTCATCAATAGATTATAGAATCAGCGAACAACAAGAGCGAATGTAGGTATCCTGAATTAATTAAGTTCAAACAAATCACTAGAAAAAATATGCAAATCATCGTTGCAATGTATTGATTTTACATTCTATACTGAAGAAGATCATGCCCTCATTTAGGGCTTTATTTATGATATTTGCAGTATACTAACTCAGAAAAAAATCTATACGTCATTGACTTCATCATCCTACTCACCTCAACTAACAAAGTCCTACCAACTGCTCTGCCATCCAGTGGGAACAAAAATTTCTCTTGGTAGCTTGGAGATGGGCAATTCTTGTAAATCCTCGTCTGGACATATGGCTGTCTATGAGGCAGCAGACGAACTCTAAAAATTACACATTTTAACTGTTCCAAGAGTTTTTTATGCAACATAAGGTTATCTGTTACATCATCATCCTTTGAAAAGTCAAGTTTTCTTTACATAAAGGTGATATATTTTGAATCTAATTGAAAGTTCTTTTTCAATATAAGGTCTAAAAAATTCTGGAATACCTTGCAAAAGTATTTCGAGCAGGTTGTCCATCAGGCAACACCAAATCTCTAGCTTCCAGAACACTGAGGGTCACATCACCGTCGCTATCAGCTCCTCTGCCACACCATCTTTCGTACTCTACCCCGATGCAAACGTGCCCAACAACGAGAGCATCATCAATATCACCAAGAACTACGCTAGTATCGGAACATACACTATCACAGCTCACAGCACGTTTCAAATTCGCCTCATCAATCGACAATTCTGGATCAAGGCCCAACGACGCTCTTCGGGTCATTGAAAACGATTCGATGAAGTCGTTTTTCGTGTAGTTGGAGAAAATGGATTCCTCTAAGCTCTGCAACAAAATCGAGGAACGTCATTATTTGAAGGAAGGCCCGTGCACAGAAAACTGTATTTGGGGGGGGGGGGGGTTTGACTTTTATGGTGTACTTGTAGAATAACATGCAATTGAAATTGATTTGGTTTGACAGTGCATGGTCCATTCATAGTGATGTAGATAATAAATGTAGATTGAATAAGTAAATAAATAAATAAATTAATGAATAATCGAATATGTAAGGCAATGTCAAAACACGATTTGTTTTCAACAACTTATACTTTATGTATTGAATTATTGTTATGTTCTCAACAAATTTAACACAAGTAACTCAATAATTACAGATACACAATTGCGGAAAACACTTTTTTTTCACATTTAGATGTATAACGAATGCATAATAAATGAAAAAAGAAACACTTTTTATTACTACTCTGTACACTTATTTTATGATTTGAAGGGTTATAACACCTTTTTTGAGGACGGTTTGGATTATTTTTTAGTGTATATAGCACATTATTTTATTACATGGAAGTTATATTATTGTGATAGAATATTGTCAACTTTAATGTACAAAAATTATTTGGTGAAAAAAATATCAACAAATGGTGGGGTTATGACCCTTTTCCAACTTTTTTTTTCAAGAGGCTTGCAGTGACTGCAATGCAAATACAATAAGTCAACTAAAATTATAATATCCAAAAACGTTTCATTTTTTAGTGTAAAAAGAATCAAGTTTTTGAAACAATTTGTTACTTTTGTTACTTTTTAAGAAATTTTTTGAAACTTGGATATACGTGATTTTTTAACTTTCTTATTTTCAGATTCAAATTGTAGAATTTTATAATTTTAGATGAAACAGAGTGAAATATAAGTAATTTATGTTCAAATATCGACAAAGAGTATAATGCTTTCTCACTTTTTATAAGGTTTTTTTTTCCACAATTCTAGCTATAAATTTTAGAAATCTGCATATAAATGCATGAAAATACTGGAAACCTCAGTTCTTAAAATCTATAGCAGGATCCCTAAAATTTATAGATCACGCTAGAAAACCTTATGTAATTTTATGAATACAGAAAAAAAATGAAAGATGAAAAATACTAAATATTATTTACTAAAGCTATTAGATTCTTCGAAAATTTCTGTAATTCAAGAAATCAAGAAACTCCGATTTCTCGAGCATTGAATTCTAATAATATATGTGTATAGAAAACCATAAAAATACTAGAAAAATGTTCAAATTTTAAGAATCTGTTAAAAATTGAAAAAATATTCAGAACACTCTAAATCTATAAAGAAACTGTTTTCTGCAAACTCGATCAAAATACTGCAAATATTTCAAACTTTCAATTCTAGGGAATTAAATTCTTGAAATTCAAAGAGATATCTTTGAAAAAACTTTAAAATTTTCCAACATTCTATAAACACTAGGAAATACAAAAAGGAAATACTTGTATAGAAAAATACAAGTATATCTATGGAATATTAAAAATCTATGTAACTTTCAAAACTAGAGCATCGAATTCCATAAATTTATACAGAAATATACAAGAAAACTGAACAATCCTTCAAATCGTAGAAAAACTGATGAAATACGAAGGATACTGAAAGAAATATGAATGTATTGAGACACCTGTTTTCTGAAAAATTCTTTTGGAACATGAAAAATTTATTGAACTTCACATTTAAGAGCTCGAAATTCTCGAAATCCATGTATAAAAATTTATATCAAAATGCTTAAAGTATATAAAAATACTAGAAAATCCTGCAACATTTTAAGCATCCTAAAAAATGCGAATAGTTTCAGAAATACTGAACAATCCTTCGAACCGTAAAAAAACTGAAGAAATACGAAAAATACTAGAAGAAACAAATATCTATTGAGACACTGTTTTCTGAAAAATCCTTTAAACACGTAAAACTTAATCAACTCGAAATTTTCGTTCGAAATTCTCGGAATTTATAACAATTTAAATGAAAATGCTAGAACTATATGAAAAAAACTAGAAAATCCTGTAAAATTTTACATATTTTGAAAAATACGAATAGTTTCAGAGATACTGAACAATCCTTCATATCGTAGAAGATATATACGAAAAATACCAAAAAGAAATAAAAATTTTTTGAGATGCTGTTTTCTGAAAAATATCATGCAATGCAAGATATAAAAATTTATATCAAAACGTAAAAACCAATAATAGAAGCATTTCATCGAAATCGTTTGAAAGTTCTCATTAGTTTCTAACCCCCCCCCCCCCCCCCCCGTCCGCATAGGCCTGTTTGAAGGTGATATATCGCTTAGGATGTTTACCTGAGACAGTTGTCGCTTTAACTGAACTTCTTCCAAGGCAGAATATAGTTGGTGGCAACTGCGTCGCCTAGAAGTGATATCAAACATTTGTTTATTTATGAATGCACGCACCTTAGAATTTAAACAATTTAAATTTGTCTCACCTGAATTCACCACGTTTTATATCAGTAAAATCGTACTGACTACTCAGCCTTTCCATGTTCTTTCTTTTTTGTTCGAGGCTGTTAAAAATGTCCTGTTAAAGAAAGTGATATCTATAGTTGTCAGAAACAAAGTGAATAATTGCAACCCGAAAGTGTTTTTCGTACCTCAGAAGTTCTAGTGAAACTTGGATCAGCCATGTAATGATGAGGTTCCATATTATACTCTGACAGAAAAAAAGCGGATGGATCTTGCAGACTATTGTAAACCTGAGGAAAGAAAGTGCACCAAATTGAAGCCCACATCTAAAGTTACTTGTTTAAAAGTACTCACCTCTTGTGCTGTTATTTGAGCCTCCAAATTCAATTCCGGACTGTAAAGATCCGATCGACGTTTAATAATATCATTCTCAAACTCAGACTTGTCATAATAACTGTCATGTACTTCATTGTTAAAATGAGATGCAATGTTAGTGTTGTCCATTGTTAAACTCCTCGATACAGGAGACATAGAGTAACATCGAACTTGGTCGTTTGACAAGGCTGAACTGAAACCGAAATCGGATATTAATGAAGATCACGAAGTAACTAAGCTACCAATTCAATACTAACTTATAAAATTCCGTAGCATCGATGTAACTCTCGGAATTCACACTCCGAAGAGCTCTGAATATCTGTTCCCCCGTTGTAGGATCCGTTTTCCTTCTCTTCAGGTTCGGTGGAGGGTCAGGTGGAGCAGGGGGAGGAGGTGCAACAGGACTCGAAGAACTATCGAAAGAATTGAAAATAGAATCTGTCGCAGTCACCTGATTTTGTTCTAAACAATTTGGCATTATTTGGTCATGAGCTGGTCCATCAGGCAAACTCTGGATGTACTGTGAAACTTTTTGCAGTCCCTGAAGTTTGTTCTTGCTGTGTTGCGAATTATTTCCACACTCCTTATTCATTACATTAGCATTTTGTTCCGAAAAGTTGATGTGCTTCACGTTGAGACCGTTCGACAAGTTGGACTGTAACAGCCCAGAGTTCTCGTTACCTGGGAAATTCTTGGACGTTTTTTGGGTATTGTAGATAGAATGCACGATGTTTTTGGTCAAAGAAGTGTCATTAACGCTGTTCATATAGGGCATATGTTTTGAGCAGGAATTCTCGTCATAGTCATCACTTGGTTCTCTATCTCTGAAAGGCGATTTTTGAAGGTCACGTCGACGATCCAAGCTTTTAACGTATTTGCTTTGGTCGTCGTAATACTTTTTGTCACAGAGTTCTTTGATAACACCACCATTGACAAAGTTAGCTTCAGTATTAAGCGTATTCGCGTTCCAGCTATTCTGGTCCGTGTAAGAACAATTTCTTAGATTGTTCGTGAAAGGAATTCTGGTCCCGAAGTTGTCCATCCGGGGTACCTCGAACTGTTGCTGGCAGTTCGAGGAGTTGTTTGTTCCTTGGAAGTAGTTGGTTGGAAAAACAAACATCTGAGAAGGCTGTGCAGAGCGTTGTGACTCGTTCGTTAAAAACGGAGGCGGCGTTAATGGAATCGTGCCTATTTCTTGGATTTTTATGTAATCTAGGTTGTTGGAATGTAGTAATGATGGTCTGGGGCGAGGGGTCGTTTGGGGTTGCGGTGCTGGACGTAGTGGTTGAGGGGGAATGGAGTTCTCTGTCACAAGGGGCATGTGAAGGTCACGGTCCACGGCTTCGAACCTTGAAAATGATTGGGTAATGTCAGTTTAGGTGATACTAGTGAACTATGTGAACAATTTGTACTACTTCAGGTTTTTATTGTACAAAACTTAGGTACTTTTTATTTGTTTCAAGTCTTTATCATTATCATTTCTGGTAATTATTAGTTAGAAGTGAAAATTTTATGATGATTCTTCCGAATGTTATATTTATGTTATCTGTAGCAGAAATATTTAAGTACTGGTAGCCTGCAGTGGGATTTTTTTCAGATTTCATTCATTTTCCAGATCGATCATTCAATTTGTGTCTGGTTTGAAATCTGTAGTACCTCGTAAATCCTCCTTGAGAGTCTAAGCGAATGTCACTGTCACTATTTTGAGATGAATTTACGGATTGACGGTATAAGCCTGGTACACTGTGCGCTGTTGGATGCTGTGCTTTTACTAGTCCAACCTTATGAAAGGAATCATAAATTTTGCTTGATTTAAGAACAAAATTCAATTGTTCTATTGAATTTTGAACATATACATCACCTAGACTTCTTGATAACATTAAGGTACTTGTCTACAGTGATTTTTTTAACAATAAAACATTTAAAAAAATTGAATTTTGGTACAATTTTCAATAAAGTAGAAAAAATTTTTTATCTCTTCCAGAATCGAAGTTGATCAATGGAATATCTGTGAGTGCCTAGGTTACAAAAGACATTCCATTATTAAAATTATATACATCGTTTATGAGCTCTGAGTTTATAGAAAGACAGTAATAATTCATTTTTGAATATTTTCAATTAATTCACCTTTTCTTCTCGTGGTGCCCAAGCCCACAACACTTTGTGCCACCATTCCTGCAGAGCACTCCAAAAATTTCTTGTATCACATTGGGAACAAAAGTCGTACCTTAGAAAGATAATGTTAACCTTCAATACTATGATAAAAATGAAAAAATGAATGATTATAAACAAATTAGTGTCTTTTAAGAGAGTTTCTCTGTTTCATCAAATCATAATATTAGGACTAAAATTATGCTTAAATTTAGACCAATAAAAAAATTATTGAAAACTTGTTGGTTACTGCCATAATTTTTCTAAAAAGATAAACAAACTAGAGTATGCACATATAAATGGATGTCATTGAATATTTTACAAAAAAAGAATAACGAAAGTTTCACACCAATGATTTTAAATTTATCAATTTTTGAGATTTCTACAGAAAAACTGCCACACAAACTAACAAAACTTTATAGACACTCGTTTATCACAATCAAAAATCGAAAAAGTGTTTTACCTTTTTGAAACTGTCAAAGTAACAACCAGTGCGAAAAATAAAATCAAACTGAATCCAAGAAGTAACATCGTCCAAAACATTTAAGCACGGATTTTGATTATCGATCCTGTAATTGTAATTTCTTCAATATGCCTGCAAAGAAATAGAAAATGAGGAAATTTTTCGCATTTGGTATCTCTTTATAGAAAGTGTGTGAAATATCACGAATTTGAAAGTATTTTTAGTTGGTGACTTTTCTCTGTAACCAGAACAACACCTGCAGAGTATGAATTTCTAATTTTTTCTATACCTTGAGTTATATAATAATTTTTCTTACTTCTAACGATTTGCCTTGAAATTTACTTGATGAATTTTTCCAATTAGAGATTTGGATACTTCTGAATAAAAAAAATAAAATCTAAGTGACAACTAAGTGCATCCTGTAAAATAAAGGAGCATGGGGTAGGGACAGAAAAAGTACAAAAAACAAAAAAATTCTTTATAAACATCATGAATTAGTCTACAAATCGATCTTTCATTGATTTCCTATATGTACGTCTCTTCTGGTATAAATTAAAACAAAACTGGGATGATTTTTTTTTTCATTCATTAGTCGTAAAGTACAGAAAATTATCGTCCCATTAAATTGAGAGAGCTTTCTCTTATTCCATCATTGTGTTTTATATCAATTGATTGATGTTTTCTATGAAGTAAGAGAACTTTTCAGACCCAATGCAGCGTTGAAAATCTATTAGTTCTCGAGCGCCTGGACACTAAGTGCTCTGAAAGCCTAGATTGACACCCTCAATTCCATTTCCTGCAATTACCAACCATGGCATACAATACATGCATGCATTTTTGTAAAAAAGGCTTTGAGAATTTCTGAGAAGAGCTTTTTTACAATTTTGTGATTTTATTGATGAAGGGTTCTAATTTTATATTCCTTTGTAGCGAAAAATTTACTGTGTACGTGATGATTCACGAAAAAGTGTATTATTTTGAGAATTGAGATTTCGGCACTAATCTTTTTTTGGTCATAAAGAATTTAAGAAGCAGGAATTAGATGTCGAAGAATTCAAATTTTACTAAGAAAAATAGCAAATATCATAATACAAGGTCGTGTAGCTTAGGTTTAAAAAATTTAAAACTCCTCAAAAAAGTTAATTGAACAAATGGGAGTAAAAGAAGAATAATAAAATGTATTCAATATCAAAAATTACTAATTGATGACCGAAATTCTGTCACATAATATGGTAAAAACTTCTACCTACATTGTTATAAACTGTTACAAATTTTTATAAACTTTTAAACACCGCAACTTATACTTTTATAAACTTGTTATAAACTTTTATAAACTTTATAAAAAAGCTATTAGATTCTTCAAAAATTTCTTTAACTCCAGAAATCAAGAAATTACGATTTCTCGAGCATTGAATTCTTATGATACATGTGTATAAAAAATCATAAAAATATTAGGAAAATGTTCAAATTTTAAAAATCTGTTAAAAATTCAGAAAATATTGACAACTCTTCAAATCTATAAAGAAACAGTTTTCTGCAAAATCGATCAAAATACTGCAAACATTTTAAACTTTTTATTCTAGAAAATCTAATTCTTGAAATTCAAAGAGAAATATTATAATACAAGGTCGTGTAGCTTAGGTTTCAAAAATTTAAAACTCCTCAAAAAAGTTAATTCAACAAATGGGAGTATAAGAAGAATAATAAAATTCATTCAATATCAAAAATTAGTAATTGATGACCAAAATTCTATCACACATAATATGGTAAAAACTTCAACCTACATTGTTATAAACTGTTATGAACTTTTATAAACTTTTTAACACTTCAACTTATACTTTTATAAACTTGTTATATACTTTTATAAATTTTTGAACACTTCAACTTATACTTTTATAAACTTGTTATAAACTTTTATAAGCCTAAAAGTTGGCTTTTTGGAAGCTTGAAGTTGTATGTTAAAAATTACCAGGGAAAACTTAGTTCAGTTGAAATAATTATGAGTGTTGAAGAATGCAAAAAAAGTTTTTACCGCACTAAATAAGATACTAGTTCAAGATTTTCCCAAATTGCATAGTTACTTTTCATACAAATTTTGAGAGCTATTTCCATATTTTTTTCTCAGGGTATTATCTATCTATCGTCAAAATTAGAGTTTAATTAGTTTTTATAAATATTATTTAGAAAAATATAATTATTATTAATAATAAGTTAACTAATTTTGAGAAATTCTTGCTTAACAAACCAACTTTGTAATAAGTTTCAACTTTATTACTACCCAATTGGATAAGTATTTACACAATTTTTGGATACTATTCATAAAAGTTATATATTTTATTTCTCTCATGTTAAAAATTTTTTACCCTAATTGAAGATGTGAAGAAGTTTTTTAATTCATAATCAGTATTTTAGTAATTTTAATTATATTCATGGTGGTAATTATAAAGTATAAGCAAGCGAAGGTTGAATTGTTTATACTCGTTTCAAAAGAAATGAGCTTTTCAACTCTGGAATGCTAGTTTTCAAAAAAGTTTCTGAAATGTCGTGAACCTCAAAAATATTATAAAACATTGAAAAAATAAATAAATAACAACTGAATGAAATGTAGTCAGATGTTCGGAATTTGGTTCAACTATGCCTTTTTTTTAAATTTTGTATACTGTTGAACTTTGATTCCATAAATTCCAGAACAAAATTTATTCTTCTGAAAATCAAGGAATATGTTTCAAAACCCTAAAATTCAAGGGACAAATGAAAAATTAAACAAGTTTTTGGTCCAACATAAAAAAGTGCTCTTATATTAAAATCCTTTTCTTATTCCTATAATTGATGCAACAATGACTTTGTCTATGATCTCAAATATATGGAAATATTAAAAACTAAACTCTTAAAGAACAGATTTTCTTTATTTTGTAGAGTGGCTAATGAAGCACACGATTATTTACTAACAGTCTATGCCAAAGCTCCTCAAATAACTTCCAATAACAATAAAAAAATACTTTCACTCCTCCATCATACCACACAAATCCAATTTTCCAAATTTTCCCCCAAAAACCCAAAAATTCTTCCACCCACACCCCCATTGTTCATAATAAACAATTCCAATCTATTCCGCAGATGAGTGCGCAGTAATGCATAAAAGTATCGAATATTGCACGCAATATTCCTATGCATCGACCAGACGGTAATTTCATCCATCAAAAACAAATCTTCTTCCGATAAAATGCAACAAAACCCCGTCAATACATCGATCAAATTACAACTCTCCTTTAAATTATTCCATCTTCCATGCTTTCCTGAACGTGTTTGTGTTTGCAAAAGGCAAATACAAAAGCTTGACACACTTTCTCATAAGTAGGTTACCGAACACAGCATCGATGCAAATCATGAATACGAAATTTCCACATTATTACCACTGCCTAATTCTCCCATAAAATTCCCCTATGAATTTTTTTCCAACATCTGTATAGAACCTTGGAATGGAAAAAAAGGAGCTTTCATGGAAAATTGTAGAATTACCTTGAGCGCTGCTACCAAAATTGGGAAAATGCCGCAATAATCCATCACACTGATGTTTATGAAAAAAACAAACTACCTTGTTTTACATTGGAACGAATGGCGAAGGGAACAAAACATTTTTTGCGACAATTTTTTTCTTATCGAACACATTTCGCACTCTGTTAACGCGAATTCGAGGCTTGCAGCGACGTTCGATCGTCATTTTGCGCGAGAGCACTGGTTTTAGAGGGGCAAATCTACCCTGAGAATTTGTGCTTTCGACCCTTTCGCCGAAGGGGTGGCACCACCCTCATGGACATGAGAAAACAATCTGTATGACCTGGTGTGGATAGGGAAGAATTGAGGCAGGAAAATCGATAGAAAAATGTATTTATGCAGTTTTTCCAGCTAAAAATGATCATAAAATTAATTTACAATTAGTTACGAATTATCTAAGATGTTTGAACGTAATTTAAAATGATTGTTTTTCACTGTGAAAAACATGTTTTCAATCTTGGAGTATGGACGAATCCGAATAATTAAATACGAGTATGTACCTTAGGGTGTAACTTATTTTGGCGATGTCAGAATTTTTGAAGGAAAATTTTTTGTATAATTTAAAGCAATTTGGACATGATTAAGATGTGCTACAAAACGGCTGAAGTTGTAGATGGGATTTACATGTAGTTTTTCCTCTATTTTGTTCAAAAATTCAGAACTTGTGCAAGACTTACGATAAATGTTTGAAACTTGGCATAGTTTGAGTCTATAATGTTACATTCAAGACTAAATTTTTCTGTATTTTTCGATCACTGTTATATATGTTTTACAAGCACCGAAATTAAGCAAACATGTACTTTTGCAGTGCTTGTAAAACATAGATAACCGATATAGAAAAATCCAGAAAAATTCGCTCTTAAACGTTACATTATACACTCAAATTATGATAAGTTTCAAGCATTTACCATGAGTTTTGGGCAAGTTAGGAATTTTTGAACAAAATGTAGGAAAAACTACATGTAAATTATTAAACACTCAAAATCACAAACCTTGATACTGAAGCATGAAATTTTAGTAATGATAGAAGTTCAAAAATATAAGAAAATATTTCAAATTGTGTAAATACTGTAAAAAAAAAAACCAAAAGTAATGCAAACTCATAGAATACTAGAATTATCTGAAAAATTCGTCGAATTATTAAAAATCTATGAAACTTCCAATTATAGAGAATTATATTCCTCAATGTATGAATAAATGCGTGAAAGCAGCAGAAACCTTATGAAAAAAATGCAAAATTGAACAAAATTTCGTTAATACTTAAAAAACGAATAATGCAACGTCTCTGAAGCAAAAAAATTTAAAAGACAATGAAGTAGAATAATTACTTTTTTCAGAGTACAATTACTTACAAATTTATTTCTGTAAATTGAACCTGCTACTTGGCCATTATTTAAATTGAAAAAAGTTTTTTTTGCAGTATTTTGGTACGTATTCTGTCAATAAAACAGCTTTATTAGGACTCTGCAGTAATGCTGCAGAAATTCTTGTATCAGAAAACATAAGAGTCAATTACGTTGCTCCTGGACTTATTCGTACAAAATTTGCCAGTGTCCTAAGTATAAATTTATTCATTAAAATTTTATTTCACGTTTTCTTGTGATTTGCGACTTGAAAAATTATTTTTTCAATCGAAGTCTAATTATTTTCAAGTATAAAAAGATAAGTATTACTTCCGTTTAAAATGAAAAGTAACTTGAAAATAGACTAGAAAAAAAAAATTAAACTATTTTAAATATGTGAAGTAATTTATTAGAATTCACAATAACTTTCACGAGTGATTTCGATCAAGTCATGAATTCGATCAAAGGAATTTGTAGTTCAGAAAAGGTTCAATAATTTTTATTGCTTATATCGTGTAATGGTTAAATAATATTGTAACTAATCTATTCAAAAATTTTCAAGATTTGTGAGTACATCAACTCTCAAATATCTTTCAAACTGTTCAAAAATCTTCTTAGATTGTTCCAAATTTCTAAAAATCTGTAAGAACGGTTTTCAATATGAATTATTTGAAACTGAGATAGGGGTGATTATACTGTGCGATAAGGAATAATGAAGTTTGCAGTATGGATAATTCGATAATAGTTCATCAACTTTTTAGTAAAAAATCGAGATTCTTTATTTACAGGTTCATGAATCAGAGGAAATCAGAAAAAAAGCCTTATCAGCAGTTCTAATGAACAGGCTTGGAGAAAGCGAAGAGGTTTCTAGTGTAGTTGCATTTTTAGCGAGCTCTGATTCGTCATATATTACTGGTGAAACGATCGTTGTGGCAGGCGGAGTCTTATCAAGGCTGTAATAAAGTTTTCCATTTTCCGGAAATCTGATTTATATCCGATCTATTACATTTTTACGGATGATGTACAAATAAAGCGTGTAAATTTGCGTAGTAAATAGTTCTAAAAATCCATCACAACACTTTCCATTTGATGAATTTTATAGAATATAATAAATATAACATAATGCAAGATTTGTTTATAAGAATTTTTATAAGAAATAAGTTTTACAAATGAAATTTATGGTTTGAAAGTAATGAAACGAATTATTCTAAAACGGTGCATTTTGAAATGTACCGATATCGCAATATTCTACAATAATTTCAAATTAATGGTTTATTTCATTGAGTGACGAGTAACAAAATTCCCCTGATTTACATCGTTACTTACTTTGTTACTTATCATTATGTTTGTTGATACGAAATTTTTAAGCTTCAAATTTTTGAGATTTCAATTTTTCGTTATTGAAAAACGCTTATTGAAGTTCCTGGTTTTAAAAAATATTCCAAGCGCTTAAAGACGTGTAAAAAAAGTTTCCAAGCTAAAACTTCAGACTTTAGTTTTCAATTTTGAAAAATTTAGAAAATAGAACACTATAATCCAGAACTTTCATATATGATTGTATTAGTTTTAAAAATTCATTTCT
This sequence comes from Platygaster robiniae, assembly GCA_028476575.1. NCBI lineage: Eukaryota > Metazoa > Arthropoda > Insecta > Hymenoptera > Platygastridae > Platygaster > Platygaster robiniae. The sequence goes on from CM052022.1 coordinate 5,321,724, forward strand.
TCCCGAGGTTTTTAGTTTTTGCTTAAAAAATGAAACACTCGAAATTTTTATGTTCATACTCTGGCTCTCCTTCGTAAGGTATTTCATATAATGCTATTATTTTGAAAATATTTTTTATTCAATACTATGAATAAAATTTCTAAAAATATTGCTGTTTTGTATTATATTTTAAGCATATTCGTAGATTTTTAAATGAACTTTGAGAATTTCATGAACTATAATTCAAAAATTTTAAGATTAACAGCATTCCAATAAATTTTCTAGGAAACATCATTTTCAATGTTAACTGGTGTTTCATAGATTTCCAGTACTTTTAGTATTAACGTATTTTTTCAATATTTTTACATTCAAGACGATTTGCTGGCATTTTTATGGATTTCTATACATATATACATATCTGAAATTCTAGTCTCTACGATTTAAGATTTGGAGGATACATTCAGTAATTTTATAGTTATTTAAGAAAATGATAGCTGCATGGATTTTCAGTATTTTTCGAATTTCTCGACTTTTTAGTAGTTTGCATATTTTTTAGTATTATTTTAATTTAGTTATTTTCTGGATTTACAATAGATATGTGATATTTTTTAAAAATCTGAATATAGATTTGGAGAATATCATGCTCTGGAATTGAAAATTATAGAAATTTTCAGTAGATAAATAATTTGTTCAAGTAGCGATACTTTTATATACTTAAACTATTTCATAGATTTTTTTAACTTTGAGTATATTTTGTATTTTTTCAATACTCCAGAATTTTATTGAATTTTCTAGTATAGTATTATGATTGATCCTCATACAGATTCTCAGAAAAAGCTGCTCTAGGATTAAAACTTAGAAAAACACAATTTTTTTTGGTGATTCCTATTATTTGCACTCCATTTTGTATTTTTCAGCATTTATGAAATTTCTTACTTTTGTTTCGTATTATTCTAAATTTTCAATATTTTCCTGGATTGTAATGTAAGAATTCGTAATTGGAAAATTTAATTCTCTAAACTTCGAAGTTTCACAGTTTCTACATATTTTCAAAAATATTAATTGCACATTTCTTTCGTGGATTTTTTGTTTTTCAAAGAATTTTCGTCATTTCAGGATTTTAATTTTTTTTTTTCAATTTTGATAAAAGTCGGATGATTTTTTGACATTTTCGTGAATATCCACATAAATTAACAAAATGAAACTTAATGTTTGAAGATATTAGGTTGTACAGAATTGAAGTATCTTAATAGATTATTTATCGAGATAATTTTATCTTCGTTCATTTCGCGTATTTAAAAATTTTTTGTATTATTCATATCTTCCAGCAACTAAAAAGTTTTGTACAATTTTTAAGTTTTTTTTATAGAAACCTATATACATTTCTGTATTGACTTTTGCATATCGCCCCGGTTGCAAAAATATCTCTGCAAAAATTGATTGTTATTATAAAACATAAAAAAATAATGTTAAACAATGTTTCTCGTTATGAACGAATAAAAAAAAGCAAAAAAATCTCTGATTTTGTCCAACAAAATCAACAAAATTAGTTCGTATGATTGCCGAAGTCGAATTTCCCGAAATTTTTCAGAAACATTCATTCATAAATGCCGCGTTTAAGTCAATTCGCTTATCAGGCAGCGTCGCGTTTTAACATTACATGATTACACACTGCTGCGCAAGACCGATCAGCTGATACAAAACATTACGAAACCAGTTTACGACGTTTCATGACGTCTAAAGTTCACTGTTCACAACAGATTTCAACGTAGCAACTTTTTCCCTCGAATAATCCCCAAGTTTATTTATCTCAATCATAAAATATTTATCAAATTGTGAAACACCATGTTCAAAGCAGCGATGGAAAGTTCTATTAGAACTTTTTCAAGTAGTTCAAGTGGTCCCCAATGCAATCGCTTGCAAGGAAAAATAGCGATTGTTACAGCTTCTACACAAGGGTTCGTAAATTTAAGAAAATCATGAACAATGTAATATAATTTTATTGATCAATGATCTTGATTTTCATTAATGTTTTCAATAGGATAGGATTTTCTATCGCAAAACGTTTGGCACAAGAAGGTGCAAAGGTCATGATCAGTAGTCGGAAGGAAAGTAACGTGAAAGAGGCTTTGGCAAAATTGCAAAAGGAAAATTTGAACGTTTCTGGAACAGTTTGCCACGTGGGAAATTTTGAAGACAGGAAAAAGTTGTTTGCTAAGGTATTATTTCGGTTCTTTTTAGTAATATTTGTCTAGGATTTGATATGGCGTAATCTATTAACTACATCTATTTTTTCAGACCAAAGCAGAATTCGGTGGCCTGGATATTTTGGTTTCCAATGCTGCAGTGAATCCAGCTTTTGGTCCACTGTTTGAATGCACTGAAGAGCAATGGGAAAAAATTTTTGCTATAAATGTGAAAAGTACTTTCTTGCTGATTAAAGAAGCTCTTCCTTTACTTCAGAGAAGCAAGTCAGCTTCAGTTATAATTATATCTTCCATAGCTGGATATCATCCTATGCAAGTACTGTATCTTTTTGAAACCAAAAATTTTTTTACTCTTACAGTCTTAGTATTCAAATTTCTTGTTTTTTGCAGTTTTTGGGGCCATATTCTGTGAGTAAAACTGCTCTTTTGGGACTCAACAAGGCTGCGGCAGATAGTCTTGCGTCTGACAATATTAGAGTAAATGCTATAGCTCCTGGAGTTGTCAAAACAAGTTTCTCCAGTGCTGTGAGTATATCTGAATTATTAACAGTAATAGTGCGTTATGTTAGGGTTAGTCAAATTAAAAAGAAGAAATCTTCAGTATTTCAATAATTACTCTCATGATTTCATCCACGAAATATTGGAGTTTTCGATTTTCACTGAAAGATTTTGTTTTAAATTGGACCCAAAGTCTGCCAGGTTAAGAAAATTTATGCTATAGGATTTTTTGATTGCTTTTTTTCCATTCTTATATTCCTAGTTTTTTTCTTTGTCCAGAAATTATTTTACCTTCCTTTTTTTGGCTTACCATAAATACTACAGCAAAATAAAATAATGTGAAAGAATACTTAATAAAATAAATTGAAAGAGTTAGTTCAATATATACATCGATCAACTGATGATTTCAACATTGTCACATTATGAATCGATTTGTATTATATCCTTATTGTTGACCTTTTCAGATTCATGAAACAGAAGCAATAAGTGACCATGTGATAACCCAAATACCTATGAGCAAATTTGCAGAGAGTGATGAAATTGCTGGAACAGCTGCATTTTTGGCCAGCTCTGATGCCTCTTACATTACTGGAGAAACGATTACAGTCGCTGGAGGAATGATGTCGAGGCTTTAAAAATTTTTTTCATGTTTTTGCAGTTTTTTTCTGGGGAGGTGTACATAATTTCATAATCATTACAGTTTTTTTTAAACAACAATTGCGTGGATGAAGGGAATGTAAGTTTATATTTTTTGGAATAAAAAATTTTTCCTAAATAATATATTTGAATTCGTAATGGAAAAACGTGGGAAAATCATTATTTGTATATATTTTCCTTCAGTATCTGAAACCGACTGTGATATTAGATGATTAGGAAAAAGACATCGTAGATTTATTTGAAAAATCATTTTATTTTTCATAGACAATTCAGCTCAAAAACAAATAGTATGTAACACCTACAAATTAAAGTACAGTGTATATTAACTTTTCTTGCATGCCTTAAATCACACTATATATTTTATTGCACTGTCTATATTGCAATACAAAGTACTTTCTGTTTCATACTTATTTGTTTATACTTTTTTTTATTGGTCAGGAATGTTTTCATTGGAACACTTTCGTAGCGGTCTCTTATTTCTTGTAGGAAAACAAATGAAACGTAGAAATCACATTTTTATGGGAAGTTTCATGTTTTGTGTTTATTTTTACAAAATTGTGGAATGTTTTTGTGAATTTGCAAAGATGAATGTGAAAGTTTTGAGTATTTTTTTCAAAGATTTAAAAAAATACATAAAGTAAATATGTGAAGCAAAACAGAAGAATTTCTAATTTTTCAATCTTGTTCCTTATGTTTTTGACGCTAATAAAACAAAAATATGCAGTTTTACCTCGGAATATTTCAATATTTTGAAAAAAAGAAGGAAAAGCGAATAACATCATCGTCAAATCAAAACCTAATTAATGAAAATATTTTTTTAGCAACCAGGTAATAAAAAAATGTGCAGATTGTCTTCCGATTTTTTAAGATCTAATTTCACTTACTTCGAAAAAGTACGCCATGTAAAAGATATCATGTTTGAAGATAGTTTATCAAAAAACACCTAAAAATTACGCCGAAGTTTGTACATAACTTGTTAGAAAGAACAGTATATAAAATAAACATAAGAATATTAACTCAATAAATATAAACTTCGTTCGACATGAAACTTCCCATTTTAGAAAATTCTAGGAGCTTCTGGAAAAAAAAAAATATCACAATTTCGAAGTAACTTCGCCTTTATCCCCCCCCCCCCCTCACTTAGGAAACACGTTTTAACTTCTAAACTTCTGCAAAGAAATTATTTTTCTTGTAAACTTTCTTTTAACTTCAGAAAAAAATAACTGATAGATTGTGTAACTTTTATTGATGTTACACAATGTTACAAGATGTTACAACCGATCAATTTTATTAGAGGTTCTTTTTTGTTCAAAATTACTTGAATTTTTTATTGCAAATTTAAAAAACAAAACTTTAAATATATTGCATCCCAAGATTTTCGTGATAAAAAATTTTTTCATTGAAAAATGTCAAACTTTCTACAAGTGTAAGAAAAAATTTTGAGTAACTCACATTATTTGAAACTGTTATGCAAATTGATCAGTTTTCAAAATGTTGGATGCATGAAAAAACTTCGAAATAAATGAACCTTGCAACATTGCATTAATCAAGTTGCAACAAATTTCTCATTGCAAAATCACAGTAAAAAATCTCAGTGTTTCTCCCCACTCGTAAAACAAGCATCCTTAAAATTAGTAGCATTGAACGGAGCGAAATAATCATCGTGCAACAATCTGATGATGGTCTCAATCGAGCAAAGTTTCGCCTCAGCTCTGACCCTCTCATTATCCTCTTTAACCTCAAAATAATTGACTGTATGAAGATTCGAAGTCTTGCAAAATGGAACCTGCGACGTCAAATCCCTGCCATTCACCAAAATGCGAAAATAAAAATGGCTCGCCAAATGGTTGTCGTTCTGAAGGTTGACCTTGTAGACCTCGAAAATAAACCTCGAAGCGTAGAAAAGCGCGTTTGGAGCATGGTCCGAATAAATTCCAAGAGCAACCGCAAGATATTCCAAAGTTTTATCATGACCCGAGAAAAGCACAACCTTGGGTTTGTTCTCAGAGACGATCTTCAGCATGTGGGACACGATGTTCTTCAGAAGACCATAAGCCTTCAGCATGCCATGTTTTTTCCTGCTCTTGCTTTTCTCGAATTGTCGGACTTCCCAGTTCATGTAAGCAAAGAAACCTGTAACTTGCTCGTTTTTGACGCAAAGACGTTGATTGGGAAAGTTTTGTGGTGTTTCAAGCTCAACGCAAGGTAAGGGTGCGTTGTGGCAAACGTAAGTTAAAAGAGCGTCTTGGAGGATTCCTGCACTGGATTGCACTTGATCGGGCATTTCGAAGATCACGGTGGCGGCTTGTTTTATCAGGTCTACGACAGCGGGGTGAGATTTGAGGTAACGTGAAGTTTCCTGAAAATCAAAAGTTTATTTAATCGTTTATCATCGTATTTGTAGTTCTTGAAGATGAATGGTGTGATCTTTGGTATGAGACTGATGGTCCTTATATCTCCTGAATGTACAACTTGGGAATGAATGACTCAATTTGTTTGGAATTGGCACTAGATACTAGATATTTACTAGTTTTTATCATATCTGCCTATTTTTAGTTAGCCAGTTGCCTTTAGTAAGTTTACATTGAGGTCTTTCTGATGGTAGGATAACTGGACTTTTCAGAGACCTCACGCACACAGAATTTATGATAATTTCTTATTAATGTAGGTACTATATTTATTACTATTTACAATGTTTATATGTTTATAGAATCATAATTATTATGTATGTTCATACATGTACATAAATAATATCTTTTTAATTACATACTATTACGTAGATATATTTTTTAATATATCATAGGTTTCCTAGCAGAACCGACAAATTGCAAGTCCACTTTGCCATAAGGCTCTAAGTATTACCAGAAAATAGTGTAAAATGAGCCTTGTGGTAAATTGAATTTATTCAGTTCAACTGTATTGCCATAGATATTTTATTATTGTACATTCGTTGATTTTTATATCAAATTTGATTGATTTTTGATTTTTTAGTGTTTTTGAGAATTTTCAGAACAAACAACAATAACTTAGTATGTTCGCCAATGGAAGTTTCAATTTTGAACACTAGTGACAGTTTTAACAATTGAAAAAGAAGAAGACTGTCTTCATAGATTGAATGTTTTTTAGAATTTTATTATTTATGATAGTTTTCACAATTTTTAGTAGCTTTGACAAAGCCTTACGATTCAAAGTATTGACATTGCACAGTATTTTAAACACTGGATCAGAATATGAAACTTTTGAATGGGTTCGACATTTTTCGCAGTTCTTAATATATTGTAATATTAAATGTATTGTAATATAAAAAATCACAATATTGAATGCAATGTAATATGAAAATATTGTAATATTGGATATATTGTAGTATGAAAAGTTTGTAATATCGAATATACTGCAGTATGAAAAAATTTATATGTTTTATGTTATGATATGAAAACAATCGTAATATTGAATATATTTGAATGTGGAACAAAAAAATTTGAAAATATTGCAATATTGGATATGTTGTAATATGAAAAGTTTGTAACATTGAATATACTGTAATATGAAAATATCATAATATTTAATCTGTAACACGACTATATAGTAATATCGAATAAATTTCAGCATTGATTATATTATTATATAAAAATATTGTAATACTGAACATATTGTAACATAAAAATATTGTAATTTTCAATATTTATTATATCAATAGAATATTGTGAAATCTAGCATAATCTGTCAAAAATCTTGCAACTCGAAAAATATTAAAACTGCAACAAACCTTAGGACTATCAAAACTGTGAAAATTGTTAAAAACTTGAACTGTCAAAAACTGCTTAATCATCAACGCACAGGATAAATAATTTAGAAGCTGTCAATAATTTTAGTATATTGTCAAATCTTCTAACAATATGAAAGTTTCCAGAAACGCTAGGAATGTTTCATTTGTAAAATAACTGTGATGAATTTTAGAAACTGAGAAAAATAATGAAAAATATCATAAACTGTTGCCTAATCAAGAATCTCAAAAAACTATGCGAACCATTGAAGCTGTACAAGAAATTTCGAAATCATTGGCACAGAAAATATTATCGAAATTATCTTAATCGTTAGAAACACTAAAATTATTAAAAGTTTTGAAATACTGTCGGGAGTGTCAAAATGGCAGAAAATATTTGAACTCTCAGACTATTTGAGAAATTTCGAGCAGCACTGTCAAAAATATCAGAAGCCTTAAATTTTGCAAAAACTACTTGAACTGTTAAAAAACCACCGTAAACTGTAAAAAATGTCCTATCTGCTATAAATTTTTTTAAAACTATTGGAATCATCGAAATCATTCATCTTTCCTTAGTCTACTTTTCAAAGAAAGTAACTCTTCCCAAATTTATATTATAGATAAATAAAGATGAAGAAAATGTACAATATTGTTATAAATTAACATAAAGAAGTATTATCAGAATACTGGCAAAAAACTTGATTTTTAGCCCTTTTTTCAGTTATTTCCAGGTATATCAAGAACGATCGAATCAATTTAAATGATCTTATCATTCGACAGATAAACTTGTCAGCTTAACGACGATTAACAGTTAAATTCGAAAAAAAATTTTCACATCAACAATTCATAAGAAATCTTAACAAATACACTTTTTATGAACTTTCAATACCTGTAACTTATAAACTTATATTTCTATTTACAATAATATTTGAATCATATATTTGATGTAAATAAAATCTATCTCTCCAGATGCTTCTGGTAATAACTGAAAAAAAACCGAAAAAAAAACATTTAATTCTAATACTTCGATAACACTCTACTAGATAAATAAATAAGATTCATTTTCATGCCCAGTGACTACCCATCAGTCAAAGAACCATTTTTTCACAAGATAAATTTTTTGTGTAAGCTACACTGTAAAAAAACTTCCTACACATAATAGGAAATAATTGTCGGGAATTTCCTATGTTTCTGTATAAAAATCCCATACACAAACAGAACTTTTCTTAATTCTGTATAAAGTTTTGAGGATATTCTTTAAAGTACGGGAAATTTTCCATGTTTTCAGAACTTCTATACAATATCAATATGGAACGATTTCCACACAAAAATTTGAAAAAATCGTGATTTCTTTTTTACAGTGTACTTTAATCTATATTTTCAATCATTCCTAGTTAAATGATAGAACGTCAAAAACATACTTTCGAATGCAAATTCCGGAATTTATCAGCAACGGGACAAGCGCAGTCGTTGTTGCAAAAAGTGTAGCTCTGTGACTCTTTGAACGAAATTTTCGCGATGCTCTGGAACCCATCGCTCTCCAAAAACGCGTACAACAACGCTACCGCACTCTGAACAGTTCTCCTGTACCTCGTGCTGTATACCAAAATGTCTTTGCCCGTCAAGGTCGAGTTCGCCAGGTTCAGTTTGTTGTAATAAGCCCGTCGCAAGAGCAACCCAGTCTTCAGAAGCTGACCTATGCCCAAGGTCGTCAACTGGGCCAATTTGCAATCTTTCGCGTTCGCTGGCAGCATGGGAAACCCGTGGAAGGGGCCCAGAAATTGGGCCCAGGCTGTTCTCGAATACAGGGCTGTGCTTTGCAGAAAACTTTGGTACCTCTGGTAGACATTTTCCAGCTCTGGATTTTCGCTGAAATCGCCACCGCAGTTTATCGAACTGATGTTTCGCACGTGGGACAATGGACCGCGATCTCCATGTCGGATCAGGACCAGAATTCCTTCCAAGGTCACGTTTTCTTCGAGTTTTCCTGGTTTGATTTTGGTTTTGGAAATTAATTTGAGTTTTAGGGTGAGGGATGATGAATTTGGTGTAGTGGTGAATAAATTTGTGCAGAATTTCGAACATTTTGTCAATGATTGAAATCTTGTGGTTTGGTCTTTTTCGAGGATGTGATTTTTATTCAACAATCAAATTTTGAAGATATGTTAACTCTAAAGAGGAAGGTAACTTTTTGTAATTGTGAAATTAATTTTAAATTATCAGGTTATCTGATAAGGTTTTTTAGCGAGATTATGAAGAATTTTGTCTAGTGATTGGAACTTTCGTGAGATTAGAAATATATGATTTGGATATGAACGTTTTGACTAGAAAATAAAAATTAATCAGCTTTTTACGAAAATTCTTTTTAGAATGAATTTCAGGTGAAAATATAAATATTCGACATTCTGTGCTAAACTGTAATTATATAATACTATTTTTAACGAATTGTTTATTTAATTTTCAAGGATTTTGATGAGGACCTCATTTGAGGTTGAATAAATATTGATCGACGTTATGGAATTAATTTTGACCCATAAAAATGAACTCCAATGTCATTTTTTTTATTTATACAAGAATTAACGTTTTACAGTTAGAATTTTGAACATTACAGTAATCTTTCTTGTAAATGCTCAAAAATTTTTCAATAAAAATTAATTTCATGATACTCACTGCATAAAAATAGTCTAGGTAAATAGAATTTTGAGGGCTTAATTTTTCCAATAACGAAATTTGCCAAAAAAAAATTTGTTATTATGAACTTTCAAGTTCTGAAACCAAAAAATCATATTTTGCATACAATATCTAAAATTTAGAATTATTCCTAAACGTATCAAGAAAGGATTAAAACATAGAAATAACTTTAAGAAATGCAAAAAGGCTGATTATTTTGGAAAAGTTTTTGCATCTAACTGTAATAACATGATTTTTTCCAAGAATTAAAATTATTTACTATGTCAAATATTCTGTTTGGAAGTTTGAAAAGAGAAGGCAGAAAATTTGAGTTTGATTATTATAACTTTGTGAAAACGGTAAAGCTGATAAAAGTGATTTCTTTGGCAATAAGGTATTGGTACATTATTAGAATCTCTGCATTAAGGATAATTGAATTATTGGAATTTCAAAAACAGACAGATGAATATAAGTCTCTGGCAGACATCATTTTTACTTAAATACAATATGAATATTTTAAGAAGAGATAACATCGATCACAAAAAGTTATTGCAAGAGAATTCAATGAAATATTTCTTCTTCTGATTTATGTTTAAAAATAAAAAGTAATAAATAAATAAGTTATCTCACTTTCAGAAGTATGTATAACAAAAAAAATGCATAAAAAGCTTTGAAACGTTTCGAACAATACTTTTTGCCTTTTTTCACTCGTTATTCAAATTTCAGCCAGTTTAATTTTCGAAATTTTCCATTTTGGGTACAAAAACTCTTCAGTTTTTGAAAAAAAATTCATAACCAAACAATAATTTTCTTTCTTGTTACTGATACATCCATTGGAGACTGAAAAAATTCTTCTCACTTCAACAGAAAAATCAAAGTTATTTTTTAAAGTGTTCATTATTAAAATTTCTTAGCGGTATGTTGATATACAAAATTTTTTGCTGAAATGGATTGTTATCATTCCATCATGTAATATTTTGTAATCTTCTGCTGTTTTTCTCTTCAAATTTCCATTGGAAGAAAATTTAAATGTATTTGACTTGTTACCTTAAACATATTGGAATTATACATTTATGATAAATTTGGAGAAATTTCTACCATTTTTCATCTTCTTGAACATTAACATTATTCCATAACAAAATTCCATCGAGAAAACATGTATAAAAGAAAAAGCAAGAAATTATAAATGACGTTGTGAAAAGTTGTTCTTCTATACAGGAAATTTTAAATTACTACACTGACATGTTTTGAACTGAAAAATTCATTCGAGGTAAAGTACGGAATTATATCTCCATACTTAATTGATTTAAATAATTTTGGTTGAAAGTGATGTTATAGTTGTACTGAATTTTTGTAGCCCACATTGAGAATTGAAATATTGCGTTTCATCAATAAATTAAATGGGAATCGATAAATACGCATTATTTATATATTCTAACAAGTGACAAAAAAAATTTACAATAATTATCATTCTTCTATCAACTTTTCAAAATTTCGTATTAGAAGAGTGATATAAAAAGTTGAGGGGTTATATACCTTTTTGTGCGGACGAATTGAGGATGGTTTGGAGTAATTTTTAAAGTATGTAGCAATAATGTTATGACACCAAAGTTATTGTTTTTTAATAGTGTATTGTCCACTTGAAAAAACAAGTATTTGTCCATAAAAAAAAATCAACAATTGGTGGAGTTTTTCTGCATGCAAGAACGTTTTCCCCGAGATCTAGATTTTTTGAGCCCTGAAAATTTTATTAAGAAATTTTTATCTGCAAAATAAAAATTTTTCTATACAAAAGCGATGGTTAAAAAACTAGATATATTCCTAGACTAATGAAATTTTTTGGATTTTCTGATTTAACTTGTTCGACTTGTATCGTGGTCACCTCAAGCCTCTTCAGAAAAAAAGTTGTTTCGGGAAAAGGGCCATAACTCCGCCAATTGTTGATATTTTTTTATGAACAAATACTTGTTTTTCAAGTGGACAATACACTATTAAAAAACAATAAGTTTGGTGCCATAACATTATTGCTACATACTTTAAAAATTACTTCTAACCATCCTCAATTCGTCTGCACAAAAAGGTATATAACCCCTTAATCATCTCTTCTTTAAAGTAACGATCAAAATAATCATATCGAAATGACAAAATTCAGTTACCTTCATTTCCTAACGAAATATCATTCAAACCGTTACAGAAGCGAAATATTTTTTTCGTCTTTCCGTCCGATTTCAGGTTTCTCGGGAACACTCCAATTAAAAACTCACTACTTGACCCCTTGCTTTGTACGTTCGTGTAATCGACTCCAGTGTACTTGTAAACGCCTACATAAAAGATTAGATAGTTAAACCCCCTTTTAACCCATTTTTCATACTTAAGTAACGATTTCTCTTTCTCTACATGAAGAACAATCTAAGTATTTCTGCTCTTCAAAACTTTACTCGAAATTAAAATTCAAACTATCATAATCAGTCATTAATTTAGAAATTCTCAATATTTGAGAGTAAAAAACTATATCAGTTAATAAATTTTGAAAATTCATACTTAAAATAACTTGTTTTTTAAATTTGAACACTTATATAGACTACAGAATCTTTAGTAATTTCTGGACCAAGTAAAATCATGAATCATATTGAGGAAATTGGTGAAATTAACAGTATTTACCCGCAATAAGTAGAAAAATCCATACACTGAGTATCACATAGCAGTGTAATCCGTAAAAGGCCCGATGTTGGTAAAACAGTCGCACCATTTCCGGCCACATTCCTCTCGCAAAATTAGCCGGACGTCGTTTTGGAAATATTTGGCAGTCATCGTACAAAAGCGATGATATTTTTCTTCATTCAAGTCATTCTCGTAAATTTTCACGAATGCCGAAGGAGATTGATCGAATCCGTCGACGAACGACCTGACATGGTTTGCGGTTGAACATTACTGAACGGATTCGACGCAGGCGTCTCTGCTCTGCGCGAAATTCCTATCAGGAACGTAGCTATGCACGTTGGGAGATCGATCGTAGTTGAGATTAACGGGGATTTATTTTTGTCGTTGGTGAATGAAGATTTTAGGAGAAAATATAGAGCTCTTATATATTGAGAATTGGAAGTTGCAGAAGAATTGTAAAAATATGAACGTTTTTTTCAGCTGTCTTGATAGAATCAGGTTCATGAAATTTGTTGAGATTTGATTCTTGGCTTTCAGATATCTCAGTTGATGTTAAGCTTCACAATAGTTAGAATTTGTTACGTCGATTGGTTAAATTCATGTGGAAAGTAAATTTGTCTTGAGCATTTCTCAAATTAATTTGTGAAACTTGAACTCTGAGTTTTCAGCTTGTTTAGTAGAATCAGGTACATCAAATTTGTGAAGTTCTAACACTTACCTTTCAGCTGTCTGAGTAAATGTTGAGCTTCTCAATAGTTCTTGAATATTTAATCAATTCTTCTCAATTTGATCCGTTAACTTGTTAAATAATTTTTTCAATTAAAATTGTCTTCATAGTTCGCCTGAGTGATTCCTCAAATTAATTTGTTGAGCTTTAATTATAAGCTTTATATGTCCTAATATAATCAGGTATATAAAAGTTGTAGAGATTTAACTCTATGTTAAGCTTCATAATAGTTTTTGAAATGCAATGTCTTAATAATTTCTTACGTTGATTTGTTACATTAAATTATTGAGTAAGTTTGTCTTACTAATTCTTTATATTAATTTGTTGAGCTTTGACTCTAAGCTTTCAGTTTTCTTGGTAGAATTAGGTACATGAAATTTGTCAAGCTCCAACTCTTAGCTCTTATGTGTCTTAATAAATGTTGGGCTTCATTGTAGTTCTTCAAAATTCAATTATGTCTCCATTATATGTTATGTTTGTTTGTTAAATTAATTTATCAAATAAATTCTTCTTCATGATCTATCTTAATGATTCCTAATAATAATTTTTTGAGCTGGTACATAAAATTTGTCAAGTTTCAACTGTAAGCTTTCAGCTGTCTTAGTTGAACTTCATAGTAGTTCTTCGAAGTTAAATGATGTCTTTATATTTTGTTACATTAATTGGCTAAATAAATGTATTAGGTAAATTTGTGTTAAATATTCCCTATATTAATTTATTGAGCTTCAATTCTAAGCTTTCAGCTTTCTTAGTAGAATCGAGTACATGAAATTTGTCAAGCTCTAACTCTTAGCTCTCAGCTGTCTCAGTAAATGTTGGACTTCATTATTTTTCTTCGAAATTCAATTATGTCTCCATTATATGTTAAGTTTGTTTGTTAAATTAATTCATCAAATAAATTTGTCTTTATGATTTGTCCTAATTCCTACTATCAATTTTTTGAGCTTCAAATCTAGGCTTTTAGCTGTCTTAATAGAACCAGGTACATAAAATTTTTTAAGTTTCAACTGTAAGCTTTCAGCTGTCTTAGTTACTGTTAAACTTCATAGTAGTTCCTCAAAGTTAAATGATGTCTTTATATTTTTTTACATTAATTTGTTACATAAATTTATTAGGTAAATATGTGTTAATGATTCCTTACATTAATTTATTGGACTTCAACTCTAAGCTTTCAGCTGTCTAAGTAAATGTAAAGCTTCATTATAGTTCTTAATAATTAATTACTGTTTTCATAATTTGTTACGTTATTTTGTGAAATTAATTGAAACAGAATATTTTTTTTATGATTTTTCTTAATAATTTCTTTACCTAATTTATTTGTTGAGCTTCATATCTAACAATAAGCCTTCATCTGCCTCAATAGAATCAGGTACAGAATATTTGCTAAGCTTCCAGCTTAGCAAATTTTTAAAAATTAAATTAAATATTTTTAAAAATTTTATAATGTCTTTATAATTTGTTACGCTATTTAATAAATTATTTTATTAACTAAATTTGTCTTCATGATTTGTCTTAATAAGTCCTACAATTATTTTTGAGCTTCAATTCTAAACTTTCAGCTATCTTAGTTATTGTCAAACTTCGTAATATTTCTGAAAGGTTAAATAATGTCTGTATTGTTTGTTACCCTTATTCGTTGAGTTAATTTATCAGTTAAATTGCCTGACTAGTTCCTTATATAATTTGTTGAGCTTCAACTCTTAGCTTTTGGCTATCTTAGATTTATCAGGTGCAGAAAATTTGTCAAGCCTTCACTCTAAGCTTTCAGCTGCCTCAGTAAAAATGTTAAGTTTCATAGTAGTTCTTAAGAATTTGATATTGTTTTCATGATTCATTATGTTAATTTGTTTAGTTAATTTATTAAATCAAATTGACTTCATGATTTGTCTTCGTAAATCCTCAAATTAATTTGTTGAGCTTTAACTCTAAGCTTTTATATGTCTTAATAGAATCAGGTACAAAAAATTTGTTGAACTTCAACTTTACGTCGCATGTACATCTAATGAAAGGTTGGAATAAACTGTTTGCACAATGTTTATGTAAAGATGATGCCAACAAATTATATTGCTTTTATCATGAGACTCATTTCAGGGTAAAACAGGACGAAAACAAAATCTATTGGAATCATTACTATTGGAACACTCTGGCTATTTCAATAAAAAATTCCCATTATGTTTTCTTATTAAGTTTTCACATTGTGAAAAACTTGTTTTCAATTCTCAATCCAAAAATATTTGATACGTATGTTTCTTTTGTCATTTTTGACTTTCTTTTTTGGATTTATAATTTTTTGAAAATTTAAAACTCGTATAGTTACTCGATGCTTGAGTGCTTATCAGTTAAAATCAATAGCAGCAGATAAGAAAATTTACTTAATATTAAAAAATTGCTTCTCACGTCTACTTCCTGAAAATTTAGAATGTTTTGTAAATGTTAAAAATTCATGAAAAATTTTAGAATTTTAGAAAACGTAAAATCATGTAGTAAAAGGTACATATAGAGTTCGAATCTTTTTCGAAAATACTTTATATTCTCAGAAAACAGAATTACAATGCTGCTTTTCATTTGACAACATTTCATTATTTTACTGATTGATTCAGAGTAATAAGTGCTAAAACTTCGAGTAATTCTACGAGTTTCCGACTTGCGAAAAAACATTAATACTCTAATAAAATAAGAAGGAAAAAAATAAGTTCGCTTTTTTTTATCAATAATTTGAAAAAATGTTTGAACAGAATGTACTTTACACATAATTTCAAAACAACGTGGACTGATCTATAGAATTCCAGGAAAGCTCGACCTATGAAAAAGTCTAACAGTATTCACTAAATTAATTACATGTTGAACAATTGTGACAATTACTTCAAAGTTTAACTGTTTTGTAATTTGTTTAAAATATAACAATTCAAATAATTTCCATGGTTTTAGAATCATGTTTTAATACTTTTAAATTCGGTTAAAAAATGGCAATAAAACTCTTTGGATTGTAAAATTATTAAACAAATTAAAAGCACCTCAAATCTTTAAAAAATTTCAAAATAAAGTATATGAAAATATTTTTGTTTATCAGAATAACCTCAGGTTATATTTATTAACAAATTTTACATACATGATTTTTTTTTATTCCTTCTTTCTTATTTATTCCTTCTCATTCAAATTTTTTTTTTTTTTTTGAGTTAGGTCCTTGAAACTTTTCACAAAGAAAATCTTTTAATTAGAAAATTTTTTATCATCGTGAATGAATGAAATCAGAGGAATAAAAATAAAAACGTGTTGAAGTAAAGGGAATGCGGAAAAATTCATTCAGCCTTTTCACATAAAAAAATTGAGAAACCCGGAAAGATATTTTTATCCCTTATCAATTGCGTCTCAGCCATCGAATCACGAAAGAAAATACACCCCGGTATTGAATGTCTCATTTGATTGGTATAAAGTTACCGAAATACGTTCCTTACGGGAATTGCAAGTTTAAATTTAGCCCCGCACATACTTTATTAATTGAGAACGACCGGAATCACATTTGACTCCAAAGGTGAAAAATAAAGTCGTCAGCAACGAATATCGATCCCCTACAAAGTTTGTAGTTTATCGTATTACAGGTATAAGAAAATCACAATGAATAAAACATTGTTAATTACTTTACTAATCGACCTGCTAAGGCATTTCTTAATCTTTTTTATCGAATTTATTGTTTATTTAATAGAAAACGATTTCGGGAGTAGGCATTTCATTATGTGAAAAGGGATACACATTGTAAAACTGGCAAAGTCGAATTTTTTATGCCTTGCATTTTTTTTTATATTCAATGAACTGTAAACAAATTACAAAAATAAATAAAGAATGAGGGAAATTCTTTAAAAGAGAGGAATTTCCTAGACTACAGAATATTCGTTTTTGATCATTAAATATTGAGCCAAAAGTTTTTCATAATAAAAAGTAAGATTTTGATAATCATTTGAATTGCCAATACTTTTGGGATTTCTTTCAATCTCTAAATGAACTCTTTTTCCTGATTTTTCATATATATATTCGTCTATAAGAACGCAATATCCGGGAATTGATATTTCTCTTTTTGCGTATGGAGGGCGTCATAATTCAAAAATAGTGAACTCGATGAAATCGAATAGAGGAAAATCAAGGGCTATAAATTACTCGTGACTTTCTATTTCCGGGGATTCAATACCTCGGGTGACTATTTTAACCTGAGAGGTGTGCGATATTAATACGTGTCGCATCCTTCGTAAAGGAACGCCTGCGCGAGGTAAACGAACCCTATATAAGGACTTTAAATAAGAGCCCGCGATATATTCCGAGGCTTCATAGCGGTGCAAATAATCGAACCGTGAAAAACATGGGTTTTTTCAAAATAGTGAATTTGTTAGTGCACTATTTCTTCATCAGCTCTTTACAATTGAAAAATGTGAGTATGTTGTAAGGAACGCAAATCTTCTTGAACTGGTGCAACTGTATGAGGATAAGGTGACTCAGAAATGGAGCACCAAAATTTGAAAACTTAAGTGGGCATTAAAAGATATTTTAAACAATTCAAACTTATTTTACTTTGAAAATAATTTAATTATATAATTGATATAACTGAAAACTTTTCATTTTCAATATGATTGGATTCCTTATACAATATTTTATCGTAACTTTTATAATATTGAAAAAATGTACAGATGATGTAACAGACCTAATCGATATTTCGGTCATTTGTGACATAAAAATGTCAAAAATTCGAATTTTATTTAAAATTCCTTTAAAAATGAAAACGCTTCAGAAAACAACACTAGGAGAAAGGTTTATGTCTATCAAGCAAGGTTCGTTGATTGTGAATGAACCTCATATTTGAATACGAGCAAGTAAAAATTGTGTACAGTCAAACTAACAATTTGTTTGAACTATTGTGTTGCTCCACATGGACTGTCTATTAACTGTTAAGAAATGTTTTTGTTTGCAAATATGGTTTGTTAACTATTAATTAATCCTTATTTAGGTGAAAGAAGTTAATGAACATTTGCACCAAAAAGTAGTTTTATTCGAAATATTTATTCTTAAAGGTTAATGAATTTTCTTGCAATATCAAATTAGGCTGCATACTAACATTAAATAAACGTTTTTCCTGGTGAATATGAGCTATTTTCCATTGAAATTTTAGTTGAAAAAATTTTCAAGGACTAATATTTCAAATTTCTACGTTTAAGTAAATTAAATGTGACTTCCGATGTTGCATGTTTCGAATCTTTAATATTTATGTTATATTATCAATGAATTCGAAAAATATAGAATTTTCTGATTCAAAAATGATTATTTAAAAATAAACTCTATGATTCTATTGTTGCAATGACAAATTTTTTTAGATTTGCTGATATCAAAACTTCCTATTTCTCAAAAATTTTGGGTCTATAGATTTTTGAATAAAATATTTCAGTGGCTCATCGTTGTTTGTGAATTTTTCAAGTGTTGAAATAGTTAATATCTATTATTATGTTGTTTTATGCCAAAGAAGTTGAATTTCGAAGAAATTAATTTTGATTGCACAGCCTTTAATTTTCGTAATTTCTAGATTCCAACCTAGATCTAGAATTCAACCTTCTATTTGCATCAATTCAAATCTGAGATATTTGAACTTTATTACGTTTTTTAGAAATTTTGAGTGTCAAAGAAGTAAAAATTTACCAATATTCAAGAAATAATAATAATAAGAATAATAATAATAATAATAATAATAAATTTATGTATAGTTTCCCAATGTTTAACACTTTCTAAATCTGAAAAATTTAAACTTTATCATATTGAAGTAAAAGACATTGAACTGTCAAAAAAAAGTATTATCTGCTAAATAAGTTTATATTCGGTAATTCACAAGTGAAATGTAAGTTTTTTATTCTAGTTTTTCAGTGAATATTTTTTATTTGGAAAGGTGGAATGTTAAATTTTTTCCAGTGAGCAATGATTTTTTGCAGTAAAAATCATGTAACTTTCGAAAAACCAAATATGCGCTGAAAAGCAGTACAATTTCACTTTTTTTTAAATTTATTTTATTGCCTTGAACTTAAGGAAATTTGAATCAATAACAATTGATCTTTTTATTTCAAGCAAAAATTTTCAATCTATCTTTCTTATGGAATAATTAAAATGGCAAAAACTGGAAACTCAAAAGTAATTTTTATTTTGCATTCTCAAAAATTTATACCTGTTTCGCATTTTCAGCCTGAATGTAAAAAAAATCCAGGAATAATTGAAATAATATATTTAATCACGTTAATACATCATCAGCATGAATTGAGTTTTAAATGATGAAAAAGTACTTTTAAAATATTTAAAGCAGTTCAACAAAAAAAAAAACCGCAGAACTACTGTGCATGAACTGTACAAAATTCAATTGTATCATTTTGAATTCAGCAAGGGAATGATTCTACAAATTTTACTATCCCAAAAATACCTATTACATAGTTATTTTCAACCTCAAAACAATTAAAAATCAATACTAGCAATTTTTGTATCGATGTTCAGTTTCAAAGAATCTCCAAAATTCTTAAAAAAAATCATAGTTTTTCTGTAACTTCCTGACTCTTTAGAAAATCTAAAGAATATTCCAAAATTTTTACTAAAAACCTTCACTTACTTTATTTCACTTTTCAATAGGTACTTTGTCAAGAAGAAAACGACAGACAATGCATTCCGAAAAAAACTTTCCTCGCCCTTCTTTTACTACCAGGAATGAACTCTAACCTCGCAGCTTATTCACGTTCCGCCCGAATCAATCAAGACACGAAAGTCATCGACGATTTCGAAGCTTCGAGAATGAACATCGACGAAAACGCCGAAGGCGACATTTGTTTATCACTAAGCATTTATTCCGAACTCGTCAATCACCCAATCATGCAAGAATACTTAAACACAGGCAGTCAGGTCCAAAAGTATGACGAAATTCCAGAACCGACCTTCACTTCGGAAAAACGAAGTTTGTCCACTTTGGCCAAAAATGGCGATTTGCCTGTCTTGGTTCCGAAAAGAGAAGAATCTGTTGATGAATACACAAAAAATTTGTTTTCCAGGTAATTTGAACCAATTTTTTGTTCTTTCATTTTCATTTTCATATTCTTCTGGATTCCTAAAAACTTATCTAACTTTTAGAGTTCTTAACAAAAAATGCAGAAGTTCAATTCATAATTCTGAACACAATTTTAAAAATTGAAACATAAAGGGACTCTACAAACATTAAAATTAAATATTAATTAGAATTGTTGTGTATCGAAGATTTGAAAATTTGGACGACGCAGTTGATCAACTGCAAAAACTTCTCAAGGAAAATGACAGAAGATATGTAATGGACATGGCAAGGGAAACGCTTTTTCCAAATGGAAAAGTAGACGTTGAAACTTTGGTTCGTAACTACAACAATAAAAAAAGTGTAGTTGGGCTTTATGATGATGCCAATTCTTTGTTCAAAGAAGAATTTAAAAGAAATGTCGCAGTTCTAGCGAGAGATCATGCTCTTCCAAATCGTAGTGGGAACATCAAATTGGACAAAGCTTCACTCCAAACTGGTAAGAAATCTAATAATTGTCAATCTTATGTTAATCTAAAAACTTTTTAAATTCTGGATATAGAATAACGTTTTTCGATCGATTTAAAGGTAAAAGAAGCGTTGCCATTTTATCTAAAAACGGAGACTGGCCAGAAATATCGAAAAGAAATTTGGAAAATCACGTTCAAAATCGCAGGGAAAAAGCGTTGAATTTGACAAGGGATGCGATTGCTGTTTTGATTGAACGATCTAAATTAGATGACGAAAATTCCTATGTGGATTCTGATGAAACTAAGCGGAGAATGAATTTGAAACTCAAAAAAATCGTATCGGAGTATTTGAAACTATTGGATTATAATGACGCCGTAGAAGCTTTGTTCAAACCGACGGTTCAGAAGAGATTTATGGGTGAGTTGTTTAGATTGTAAAATTTTAAATAACGAAAAACTACTGATTATCAAACCTTTTGGCATTTCGTAAGTTAAGGAAATAATAAAATTTTTCTTAATTTATGAAAAAAAACTTCAGTATTTTTTAGTGACTGTATATTGAGCCAGATTTAAGATATTTTTGCCTGTTGTTAGGTGGTTTTTCTTTTCTTCAAAATTTGCATAATTTATTATACTTGAAGAGAGTTTCGTTGGATATATAATTACAAAATTCTAAGGTTTAAAGTTGTCGTTATACTTTTTTTTAATGATCTTCAAACCAAAACTTTTTGATCTCTTTCAATTTTTGAAGCTAATTTTCACACGAAGTCATGTGGATTTAAGATTTATAACGTAACAAACAAAATATTTCATTTTAAATATGTAGCATATATATTGGATTCAAACAAATAATATTAATTTTTTGTGTCTTTGTAAATCAATCTCTGTTTTTAACTTCAAACAAATTAAATCAATTTTAAATGACAAAATTTGCTTTATAGCCATAATATTAAACTCTAAAATGCATATGTTTCAACAAAAACAAGTCATAAATGCTTTTTCTCCAATTTCTACCTATGAATTTGTATTTTTTAATATATCTTTATTATAAATTATCTTTAACAACAATAACTGAACATTCAGGAAGGATTCCACAGATGGGGCCGCGACCAACGACTCCTCCAACCCGCAGACTCGGGCGCTAAAAAATGACCCTGACCAGAAAAGTAAGGAACGACGACTTACCAAAGAGCACGATGTTCACCACAGTCGATGGTAACGACGTTAAAAAGTTCTAGTCAAAGCAACCTTTTTTTCAAGCAAACTCAAAAAATGTAAAAAAAATCGTAGTCCTGAATAAGGTAGGTAACTTTCATCGATTTTGTTCGTCATTTGACATTTATACTATGAAAAACCATTGTCTCAATAAACTGGATGTCAAGAACAAAAACAGTCATTAAAAACTTGATGTGTGAACATTTTATATTCTATCTGTATGTTTTGTATGCAAAATAAAGTCACCTGAGTCCAAATCCTGAATTCCTTTGATTTTCAGTCACTTTTTTAAATCTCTTTTAGTTAAAGCATTGAAACTATGAAATTATGAACAAGTTCGACTTCTGTAACTCGTTCGAAAAAGGATGAAAAAATGAATTTTCTTAAAGCAAAACAGTCTTACTTAATTTGGTTCAGTTTCTTCCTTTTTTATCAATGAAGAAGCAAGAAAAACAACAAAATATTATAATTTTTAAATAGATTTCCATTTTATTTACAATATGTACATTTCTTTATATATTATTCAATGGTGAGTTTAGAATATTCCGCCAACGTTGCGATAGTTGAGCTGACTTGGTGCGTATTCGTAATTTTGTTCGTACCACTCAGAATGAGTGCTGTTGGGTATACCGGATATCTGGGTGCTCGGGTGTTGGCCAGAAATCTGGTGCGAGGTTATTTGATGGCCTGTGTGTGAATTCGGGTACTCTCCTGAACTTGGATAATGAGGAAATTGGCCCCAACCAAGTTGTGCTCTTGACCAATCTGAATTGCCTGAAACATAAAGAAAAAATGCCAAAATTTAGTTAGAAAAGGAAGTCATTTTCGAAGAACTTGCTGATCATTGTGTCAGACGTTCAATGAAGTCAATATCGCCGATTTCTCTCAAATTTTTTTAATAGTCACGTAAACTACTTCTAAAACATACGTATTTTTTATTTTGAGCTGAAAGTTGGTTTTTTTCGAGAAATTCAGATTTTAGATTTGACTCTCAAATTCAGAGTAACCCCACTTTTGTCGGAAAAATTTTTTTTAAATCCTTATTTTTCATCAGAAAATCTATGGATTTCAATAATTTTTGTATGAAAACGTTCGAAACTGTACGAAATTTATAAATAATATGTTGAAAATATATCTTGTAGCGTTGTTGAATTGTTATTAGCGTTAATAAAAAAGGGTATAAAATTTCTGAGTAAATAGTTTTCATATTGTATCATTTTTTTTCCTCCCTTGTTTTTCATTGATTGGTAAAGGTATAAACTCCATTCTGTAAAAACTGTTACATGCCAAAACATTTCGTCCGTAAGTGAGTATTTTTTTGCATTTTCCAGCCTGTTATTTATAAGTAATTATGAAATTTCAATGTATTTTCACTTTTCCTCATCTTAAGACTCTGTAGTATGTCCCATTCGATAATCAAGTTAATTTTTAATGAAAATTTCCTAACTTTATTTTTCATTCCTCAGGATATAACATGACATCAATTTTTCGTGGGTGTCTCTTGAGAATAACTTCAATATTTATATTTACTTGCGTGGATTAAATCGTACAATTTCTTCGCATATTATTTATAGATGATAATTACTCAATTACTAAGCTCATATACGGAAATTCATAAAATGCATTTTAAACGCGAAGATATTCGAGAAACTGATTAATGGTCACACATCAGATATTATACTTTATGATTTCACACGTTCAAAAATACTGAAATTCAAGAAATTTCCTAAATAAGATTGCAAAAATTGAAATATTTTATTATTTTATTAAGTAATTCGATGTATTCATATTTAAACAAAATAGTATAATTAAAATTATCTTCTCAACGATCATTCTGGAGCCACACCAAATCAGTAATTCAAAAAAAAACATCTTTTTCAAGCTTTCAGCAGTTTATTTTGCCCTCTTCAGGGAAACTGAATTCTACAAAATCAAAACAACAATCAATAAAATTTCAAATCAATCAATAAATTTCATCATAACATCACTCACTACACTTACTCAAAATATAAATTCCAGGTTAACATTGTCTTATGTGTAAAAACATTTCGTCATCTTTTTATAATATTAAGTAAACAGGAAAGAAACAATATGTTGTTACAATAACTTATAATAATATGGATTGGTTGATAAACTTATTAAATTGTCTGAAGAAAGAAAAAATTTGGATATAATTTAAAATTTACTTTACAAGAATAACTATCACAATGAATTTATAGAGGAAAATATTAAGACTAGAATTGATTTTTTGAAATATGTTAAATCGAAGAATGATAAAGATGATAAATTGTTGGATAGTTATGATAGGAGAAAGAAAATTATGGTTTTACCATATATAGAAAAAGGACAAAGAAGAATTGAGAAAATGTTTAAGAAAGAAAATATGAAAGTGATATATAAAAGTGATAATATATTGAATATGGATATTATTAAAAGGGGAAAAGATAAATTGGGAAATAAAAGACAGCAGAATGTAGTTTACAGGATAGATTGCAGGGACTGCCAATTTAAATATGTATGACAGACTAAAAAATGTTTAGAAACTAGAATTAAGGAACACGAGGGAAATATTCGCAAATTTACAGATAATAATTCAGTTATAACAGAACATAGAATGAATATGAATCGTGAGTTTAATTAGGATCAAGTAAACATTTTATATAGAGAAAAAGATTATATAAAAAGAATGTTTTCGGAAATTTTTTTCATTAAGAGGACAAAAAATACTTTAAACAGAAAAGAAGACACGAGATTTTTAAGTTCAATCTATGACGCATGCATCGATGACGTGATATGAATTCTTATCGGTTCGTTTTCTATAAAAGGAAGTGAAAACTGAGGTACTTTTGTTAGTCGTGTACAGACCACTGATAAGTTCTTGTAACATCATATTGTTTCTTTCCAATTCACTTAATATTATAAAAAGATGACAAAATGTTTTTACACATAAGATAATTTTGAACTGAAATTTATATTTTGAGTAAGTGTATCAAGTGATATTGTGATGAAAATTATTGTTTGAATTGGAAATTCGTTGATTGTTGTTGTGATTTTGTAAAATTCAGTTTTCCTGAAGAGGGCAAAATAAACTGCCGAAAGCTTGAAAACGATGTTTGTCTGAATTACTGATTTAATGTGGCTCCAGAATGATCGTTAAAAAGATAATTTAAATTATGATAATGGAGCGTTAAAAACAAAAATAGTATAATGGAGAAAAGCATTTTTGTTTCCGAAAAAACATGGAAACGTGAGCACGTTGAACATGTTACAAAATTTATTTAGTTTGTAATAAAATGAACGTTTCTCAAACATGAAATATCGTTTTTATGTGTACTCATTTTGCTGTAAATTGTAAGTAAATTTTTTAGAAAATTCAAAATATTGGACGAACAATTGATTTCATTATCGCATGATTCCACAGTTGAACATTTTTCCGATAGATAATACACCTACCTTTCGAATTCTACATAAACATAAAAATGTAATAAAATGTTACAGAGAAATGAAAACGAAGGTATTATTATGAAATTATGTGTGATTATAAGTATTTTAGCAATCTAGTGATCCGCGCAAATGCTTGATTACAAGTTGTATTCCGAGCCATTGAACATCTAGTTAGGAATTTTTTGTTCATTTTTTTCGTTTAGAATATATTTTATTATTAAATGGAACATATTACAGCTTGAGATCAAGAAAAGTAAAAATATATTGAAATATAATAACCACTTGTTAATGACAGGCTGGAAAATTGGAAAAAAATTCTCACTTACGAACGAAACGTTTTGGCATGTAATAATTTTTACAGAATGTATTTCATACCTTTACCAATCAATGAAAAAAAAAACGGGAGAAAAAAAAATGACGCAATACAAAAACTATTTACTCAAAATTATTTTACACTTAAATTTTGTAAAATGTCGAATATTTTCATAAAAAAATGATTGAAATCCATAGATTTCCTGATGAGAAAGAAAGATTTAAAAAAAAGTTTTCGACAAAAGTGAGATTACTTTGAACTTGACAGCCTAATCTAGAATCTGAATTTCTCAACAATAACCAACTTTCCTCCCAAAATAAAAAATACGTATGTTTTAAAACTAATTCACGTCACTATTAAAAAAATTTGAGAAAAATCGGTGGTTTGGTCAGTGAACACCAAACTGATTTCAAAAACAATGACCCAGTCATGTACAAAAGAAGTTATACCAATGTCGTTCACATAATTTCCATAACTTGTTTGGTTTTTCCATTCATGCCGTAAAAGTGCAATTTATTTGTTAAATAAGCATCAAATATTTGTATTCTGTCATCTTTTGGTTACAAAACCTACCAGAATTGTGCGAAAGCGTCGTCGGTACACTATGGGCAGCAGGTGGTTGAATTCCTGCGATTTGTCCGACCGGCATTTGCGCGGAGTGCGCAGATAATGATCCTAGATGTCCTGGAATCGGGACGTGGCCTTGAAGAGCGTTGCTCATCGTCGTTGGAACCTGTGGCATCGACGTGGCCATATGAGCAATGCTGCTTGGAACCTGGTGCACGCTGCAAGATACCTGGTGCAGCGAGGCAGCCAGATTTTGATGAAGTGACGTGGGTACTTGCGGCAAACCGCCAGTTATTTGCGGGACTTGGCCCAGTTCGTGGCCTGGAGTATACTGGCAAGTTGATGCCAAGGATAAACCAGGAACTGAGTGCGAGATACTTCCGGTGTGTTTGCGAAGACGAGCTCTTCTATTGCTGAACCAGACCTGTAATCAGGATTGACATCGTGTCTGTCATTGATTACACTTCTTTTGCAATCTGAATTTGTTGAATTTAGAGGGATTGCTGCGTGTTAGAAATTTTTACTGGAAGATTTTGTAGTTTAAGTAGATTTATCTCTGTTGACTTTAACAGATTTTATGTTATTTCAATGAATTGTCTGTTGCATTTTGCGAATTCAATCTTTATGGTTTTGACAGATGTTTTTTTTTGAGAAAATTTTTACGGGGCAATATGTAAAATATAACAGACAATCAGTCAAATTCATCAGATTGTAAGCTGCCTAATTTGGTGTTTTCAAGAAATTCACCAGCATTTAAGAAGTTTTATTTTCATGAACTATTCTAGTGGGTCGTCTGAATATAACTATGTTTTGGTGCGATTGTTTATGAATTTCTCTGGCTTGGACACGGATTTATTAGTAGTTAACAAGCCTTATTTGTGGACAAAAAATTTCTTAACAGTTGACGAATACTCCATTTGAAGCAACACAATAGCTCAAACAAATTGCTAGTTTGACTGAAAACAATCTTTCTTTGCTCGTATTTAAATATGAGGTTTATTAACAATAAACGAGCCTTATTCGATAGAAATAAACCTTATCTCAGTGTAGTCGTTTACAGAAAAAATATATTTTACCGAAAATGTTTCGAAGACTTATTTGAAGTCACTTAGTACGAAAATAAAACTCACTTATTTTCATTAGTAAGCGTTGTCAAAGTATAAGCATTGAAAATTAATTTTTAGTGCCTACTCTGAATTATGAACAAAAATATTAAGAACGATCGATTTTATTAACATATAATATATATATTTTAAAGAAGTATACTTGTAAACTTTACGTTACATATACTGTCTTTTGTCTACCGAAAAAGTATTTTGTAAGTTACAAGCGTTGAAAGTTAAAAAAGTATATTTTTCAGACTTCTTTGTAAATTGCATTCACTTTTTTCAATTTCTAACGCTCATAACTAAGAAAATATTATTTTATATAACAAAAACAGTGTATCATCGTAGTCCTGACAAGTTTATTTTTCGAATGATGTAAATTTCATGTTAATATAATTGATTGTTTTTTATTTCTCTGACAGTAACTAAAAAAATTCTGAAAAACATGTTTTTTGCTAATATTTTTATAACACTTCTTCGGAAAAATTAATGACAGTTATTTTCATACCGAGCAATCTTGAATAAATCTAAAAAAATATTCTTTCTCGGGGTTTCCGCATTAATAAAAAATTTCGTTTGCCAAAGATATGTTTTATCGTTTCTGCACTTAAAATCAAAGAAAATTACAGGAAACTTCTTTCGACTAATCAGTTTATGTCATTACTTTTGAAATTGTATATCGTAACTTTGGATTCAATTTTCGTCGATTTTATTATGTAGAATTCTATCAATGAACATAGTCATGACGTGAATGTAGAGAGTAGAAAATTTCAAGTTCATTGCTATGTGACAACTATCAATATTCAAAAGTTTCAACTGAGCCTAAAAATTGAACATACAAAAAAATAATTCATACTAATGTTTACCTTGGTTTCAATGTTCCTTCAGTTCCAAATGTTATAAAAATAAAGAATATAAAAAAATTGTTCTCTTTACCTTTCGTAGCTTAAATGATAAGTAATTATTCAAATTTAATGACTATGATACAACGTTACTGACCATTTTTCACTTTATTGTTAGGTCAAGTTGAAAAAATTATTTTTTATCGTTTTCGTTTACTTTTTAAACGTTTGGAATTTCAAGCACATTGATTCCAAGAATTTAAAACAATAAATATTCCAAAATTTGATTTTGATTCTGAATATTTCGAACATCAAATGGAAAATCGTACAAGTAAAGTTCCAAAAATATTATTTCTTCAATGTGTTTTAACTTCGAAAATGTGACTTTTTGGATTGAGTAAAACTCATAGAAACAGTTCCGAAAAAAGGAAATCGATAATTTCATCATGGTAATTTGACATAAAAGCTGCATGAAATACTTTCAAAAATCCAAACTGAAAATTTGTATTATGGAATACCGAAAGAAAATCTTTAAAAATCTGGATCAAAAAAGGTCAAAGGTCATTTTACCTTAAACTGGGTAGTATGATTTTATGTGTATATTATGCTTAAAAAATTTACCCCAGGTATTTTTCATAATTCTTCTGATCAAGAAAATTAAATGATTTTTCATGATGACATTCGACAACAAAATTATCAATTACTGTTTAAGAAAAGCTGGATTCAATTTTAACTGGTACCTGATGGTAAAAAAATATCCATGGATATTTATTATTAAAATTTAACTTTCGTTCCTTTTTTTGACTGGAAGGTCCATTACTCCTGTCGACGTAGAAATAAAAAATATTTCGGAATTGTATGAATCTAATGCCCTAATAACTTCTATAATTCTCCTCATTAATCTCCGTATCATAAAATCTATGTTACTCTGCTTTGCACAAATTTACATTTCGGGATCAAAAAGACACTCAATGTGTTTACCTGTATCCTCGCTTCTGTCAACCCTGTGCGTTGCGCAAGCTCTTCTCTAGCGTAAACGTCCGGATACTGGGCTCTATGAAAAGCCGCCTCCAATTGTTCCAATTGTTCACCGGAAAATGTTGTTCGGCTTCTACGTTGTTTTCTTTTGAGAGGGATACCCGGCTCGCTTTCAGTGTCGGAATCGTCGCCGCATCTCTCTGAAGTCAAAATACAACGACTCGATAAAATCTGGTTCCTTTTTTGCGGGAAGAAGGTGATTTGTGCCATGTACCATATATTTCCGGTGCTGTCAAAGCGAATGTTACCCGTTTGTTCGGGGTTTTTATTACACTTTGAGGTATTTTATTGAAATTCGTCAAAGGGGGATACCTAGTGTACATGGGATCGCTGAAGGCAGGGTGACACTTGGCGCCGCTTTCTGTGAATGAACTGAATACATGTGATCTAAATAATTAAATGACTGCTGTGATAATAAAAAAATTCTATTTAAATAGCTCTTGTTCGTGAATAACATGTGTTTTCTAGAAGATAGAGTATCCCATGACACTACCAAATTATCTGTTGAATAAAAACCAAAGATTTCTACAACATGAAAATCATCTACTTCAATTTAACGAAATGTTTGGAACACTATACCCAAGACTTCTGTTTGAGTAAAACTTGCAAATCTTAGGAAATAACTTTTCTCAAGACCGCTTCTAACGACGCATTGCAATAAACTCCGAAAACCTCATATCGCGGCTATTAAAAAATCTCTTTCAAGAGCGAACAATGCGTTAATGGGATTTCCTTCAATGCCCCCGGCCTCGTATAATCCAAATTAACTGGATCTTCGAAGCCCGGCATAATGAACGTGTCGGGGCCTTAAAAGCGCGCGCTTATAACTTCGCGAAAGCCCTCCCGAGCGCGCGCGACAAGTACATACGTCACACCTTTTAACTTTAACTATTGACTTCGAAAACTGTTATATTCGCCGCAGTCAGTTTTGTCACATATTCAAGCGAGCTTTTAACACGTCCACGTGCAATCGCCGCGAAACGGTCGGCGCATTCACGCCGCGATCATTAAAGGATCCATAAAGTTGGAGCTGCAATAAGCGCGCCATCTTGCACTGTGCCGGACGCCATTTTGTCGTAAATCGATGTATCGTCGCTTTTGGCACGCTTCATCATTCGCGGCGACGTAATAGAAAATTTACGCCGTTAAGTAACAATCACTTGGTTATTTTTTGTGTTTAAGGGTCGCGCTTCGAGATAAGCTTTGCTGGATTGCGAAAATGTCGCTTGGGTAACTTTGGACTTCTTGGGCATCTTAAGAAACCTTAGAAGAACCTATTTGTGTTTGACAACCAGGATATTTATTAAATACTCGAGTTTGTGATGAAAATGAGCAAGTGTATTTTGTTTCTTTAGATATAATCTGTACGTCTGAGGGGCCAGTAAGAAGTTGTTTTGGATTGAAATTTAAATGTTTTGGTTTTGATAAAGAATGACGCACGTGATATTCATTTTTTCAATCGTTGAAAAACTAGATGCATTCCTAGACTAATGAAATTTTTTGGATTTTCTGATTTAACTTGTTCGACTTGTATCGTGGTCACCGCAAGCCTCTTCAGAAAAAAAGTTGTTTCGGGAAAAGGGCCACAACTCCGCCAATTGTTGATATTTTTTGATGAACAAATACTTGTTTTTTCAAGTGGACAATACACTATTAAAGAACGATAACTTTGATACCATAACATTATTTCTACATACTTTAAAAGATACTCCAAACCATCCTCAATTCGTCCGCACAAAAAGGTATATAACCCCTTAAAACGTCTGCTGATATTCGAGTGAAGTTAATCATTTTTGTGTGTGAACTTTTTAAAGGTTGAAATAATAAACAATTCACAGTAAAAATACGTATACCTTATCAGAAACTTATAAAAATATTGTAAAAATCAATTAAGAGTATAAGTATAAACGATAAATATAAGTGAAAATTATCAAAAACATACTTTCTGTAATCGAGAGTACATTACAAATGGTTTCATGCAAGTTCTTAAAGTTGAACAAAATTCATAGTGCTTAAGTTTTCTCATTCAGTAAAAGCAAATAATTCTAGAAATCTACTTAGAATCCCAACCTGCGAAAGTAACAAACAATTTTTATAATAAAAACACTGGAAATAACATAAAAGTAATGGAAATACATGTATAAAAGTACGATTATCTGAAAAATCTGAACATACGCTTAAGATCTTTAAATTTTTGGAATCTCGAGCATCAAATTCTAGAATACGTTTAAAGCTATCAATAAAGAAACTGGAAATCTTAAAAAATGCTTGAAAACACTGCAAAATATTGTAAATACTTGAAATATACGAATAAATGCGAGAAATCTAATAAACACCGAAAATCTATATGCTAATGTAATTTTCGCAAAAATCTAGAAAAATACTAAAAATCTATGGAAATTTGAATTCTAGAGCAATAAATTCTATGAATCTTTACAGCGATCCAGGAAAGTACCAAAAATCTATAAAAATATCGAAAAATTCGTTGAGATTTATTGAGTAGGTACTAAAAAAATACCATGAATACTAGAAATCTATTACTACATACTTGAAAGCTATGCAAATAAAATTTTCTCTATAATTAACAAAATTTCGAATTTCGAAGCGTCGAATTTTCAAAGTACATACAGAAAAAAATACTAGAAAATAATTAAAATTGAATGAATACTAAAAAATTAAAAAAAAGGACTAAAAATCTTTATCGGAACTCCGTTCAATGCAAAATCGATTTAAATACTTGAAATTGATAAAATTGTAAATACTACTGTATTGAATCTTCAGAATTGATACAGCGATTATTATAAATACTCGTAGTATATGAAAATACCCGAAAATTCTACAAAAATGTGTCAATAACGTGTAATACGAAAATTCTTGAAATCTACGAAGTACCTGAAACCTGCCTCAAATTATTTTTATGGAACCGATAAAAATATCAAAAAATTTGTAGAAATTTCACGCCAGAGCATCGAATTCTAGAAAGCTTCATAGAAATTCATTATTGTATCAGAAAATCCTTTAACCTTAAAAAATACTTTATGAATATTGAAAATATTGAAATCGTAATAAAACGAATCTCAATCTCAGTAACTTGAAAATAATTGAAAATCGAATTTCATTATACAGGGTGCGCCATTTCTTATGTCGGTATTGTAACATTGAATAACTTAAACATTTGACAACCGATTTACTTGACTTCACTTGTTTTGGAAACGTCAATTCAGTACAATTTCAACCATGTATCGCTTCACACCAAAAGAACGCGCTGAAATAGTTACTTTGTACATTGAAAATAGTCGTTCAGTTGTGTTAACTCAACGAGCATATCGTCGAAAATATCTTGGCAAACAGGCACCATCTGACAACACTATTCGTCGTTTGGTGTCGAATTTTTGTGACCACGGGACAGTGAAAGATCGCGAACAACCCGTTCATCAACGACCAAGACGTTCAAATGAACTGATTGAAGCTGTCAGAGAGAGCGTTGCCCAAAACCCAAAAGTTTCATATCGTCACCGCGCTCAGCATCTCGGCATCAGTGGAACCACTCTACGGCGCATTTTGAAAGATGATTTGCATTTGTTTCCGTACAAAATGCAATTAACACAAAGAATATTGCCTACAGATCATCCACGTCGCTTGGAATATGGACAAACAATCGCTCGAATAGTTGATACTGAACCTGATTTTTGGAAGCGAATTTTAATGACCGACGAGGCACATTTCAAACTTTCTGGAGGCGTTAATAAGCAAAATTGCCGCATTTGGGGAACGCAGAATCCACACGAGATCCATGAAACGCCATTGCATGACCAAAAAGTTACTGTTTGGGCCGGCGTTTGCGCCAAAACCATCATTGGTCCTTATTTTTTCAAAGAGAACCAAACGATCGATGGAAACCGATATCGGTGGATGTTGGCTCACTATGTCTGCCCACAAATGCGTGAAAAAGGTCTTGAAGATTACTGGTTTCAACAAGATGGTGCGACCTGCCACACTGCGAATCAAACAATCCAGTTTCTGCAACGAAAATTCCCTGGACGTCTGATGTCAAAAAGAGGCGACATTGAATGGCCACCCAGATCTCCAGATTTGACCCCTCCAGACTTCTTTTTGTGGGGTTATTTGAAAAGTAAAGTGTACGCCAGCAAGCCGCAGACCATTGAAGAGCTTAAGGAAAATATTCGTGCCGAAATCATTGCTATACCACCCGAGATGCTCGAAAAGGTAATGGAAAACGCCGCAAAAAGGGCATATTTTGCTGTGAACAATAAGGGCGGCCACTTGATTGATGTTGTGTTCAAAAACTAGTCTAAATAAATTGTAAAGGACCAAACTAAATAAAAATACCTCATTTACAGAAATCGGTTGTTTTTTTTTCAAGTTATTCAATGTTTACATGCCGACATAAGAAATGGCGCACCCTGTATTAACAACGTATAAATATGAAAAATGTAGAACTCTAGACGCCAAAACAGTATAACTCAAAAAATCTTGAAATCTGAAAAATCGAACACATTAACTACAGCCACAAAATAAATCGCCAAAGATTAAAAACTATGCAATCTAGAAGGAAAAATATTGTTTAGAAAAAATATAACCAAAAATTTTTCCTGCCGACGAACCTGTAAAAAATATATAATTGTAACAAGAATATAAGTTTCCTTCCAAAACACTACATCAACTGATTTTTTTAAAGATATTATGTGCATCACAATTCTGATAACTTCATAATTTTCCCATTTGATCAATGTTGATTTTTTATCCTTTATTCTATCTCATTTAGAGATAATAGGAAACGTTTAGATCAGAAATAAGCAACTATAAATTTTTTGACAGCATCTTTAGACGATGTAAATTTTAAAAATCAGGAAACAGAAGTACGTCCAGCAAAAAAAAATGTTATAGCCATCACAAGGAATAATGAAGAAATTGAGGCCAATACAATAAAATTTGTATTGAATGGAAAACCACAAATTTTCATTAATATTTATCTTTATTACACTCGTAGGAGGACCAATTTTTTGACAATATTACAATTTCCTTTCTCAACCTTCAAGCATGTTTTATGAGTTCATCAAGCTTGTACAGCAACAATCTGAAAATCAAACAGTACATAAAAAATTTAGACGTACTTCTACAAAACTACTCTTTTCATGTAAAATTTGTTCATTCTGAACGTCGCTCTTCCCATGACTGTTTGCTTTACTTAGAGAGAAAATTGTAATCGCGTTGGGATTCCTCTTCAAATCCAGTTCAGCAGAAACTCGCGGATTTCACGGTCAACTTGACAATCGCAAGAAATCACGAACAATGATCTTTATAAATTCATTGCGGAGGAAGCTCTTCATTTGGAGGTTAGGTTAAGCTCTCTTCTTTCTGACGATGCTCACTTCGAAGGAGTGCGCGAGGCTACCAAAGTTGCTTCATCGAGCATGATGATCGGCGAACAATGACTTTCGGATGATCAATGAAACTCGGGTTTGCCGGGCTTATTCGTGTTCACCCGAGCTTTCTGTTTTTATTGTCGTGTTTTAGGGCTTTCGCTCCTGGTTTTTGGCTTTTGTCAGGGTTTTTTGTAGATGCATTATGGCCAACAGTGTTTGCAGATGATTGAGATGAAGAAAGGAGTTCTTAATGATTGTTTGATGATAGGTTGAAAACGTTGTGTATGTATAAACATCCTGTGTAGCAGTTAATTGAATCGATTTTTCGTAAGTCAAATGCATAAGCATGTGAAATTGGAATAATTCTAAATGAAATCAGAAGTTTTTATTAATTTTATTTTTAATAGAAGGTGTTTATTCAAGTGTAAAAAAGTCACATGTTTTTTTTATACATTATTTTGTCGAATAAACAAGGCCGTTGATGAGTGTTGATAATGTGTACGACGGGAAATATATCCACTCGCATACCATGCACACTTTATACTCTAAATTTTATCTGACTTTACGCCTAGTTAATTGTCTTATTTTCAAAAAAAAAAAAAAAAAAAAAAAAAACAATTTATATTTATCTGGCTGTAGGATGAAAACTCATTCCCTTGTAGGTGTGGGAAAAATCTGTCGTTTGTTGTGATGTAATGAAATCAAAAGTGATTCCTCATTTTTTTCAAAAATCCACTTCAACAAATCAAGTTTTTCACTGATATGAGAATGTTGCAACAAACATAATTTAAATGCAAAAAAGTTTATTTTTCATTTGTTTTCACGCGCCGTTATTATAATTCAAATGGTCCTTTCACGATCATTCTGGAGCCACACCAAATGAATAATTCCGACAAATATCTTTTCTCAAGCTTTCGGCATTTATTTTGCCCTCTTCAGGAAAAACTGAATGTACAAAATCACAACAACAATCAATAAATTTCCAATTCAAACGATAATTTTCATCACAAGATCACTTAATACACTTACTCAGAATATAAATTTCAGTTCAAAATTATCTTATGTGTAAAAACATTTTGTCATCTTTTTATAATATTAAGTGAATTGGAAAGAAACAATATGATGTTACAAGAACTTATCAGTGGTCTGTACACGACTAACAAAAGTACCTCAGTTTTCACTTCCTTATATAGAAAACGAACCGATAAGATTTCATATCACGTCATCGATGCATGCGTCATAGATTGAACTTAAAAATCTCGTGTCTTCTTTTCTGTTTAAAGTATTTTTTGTCCTCTTAATGAAAAACATTTCCGAAAACATTCTTTTTCTATAATCTATCTCTTTATCCAAAATTTTTACTTTATCCCAATTAAACTCATGATTCATATTTATTCTATGTTCTGTTATAACTGAATTATTATCTGTAAATTTGCGAATATTTCCCTCGTGTTCCTTGATTCTAGTTTCTAAATGTCTTTTAGTCTGTCCTACATATTTAAATTGGCAATCCCTGCAATCTATCCTGTAAACTACAGTCTGTTGTCTTTTAATTCCCAATTTATCTGTTCCCCTTTGAATAATATCCATATTCAATATATTATCACTTTTATACATCACTTTCATATTTTCTTTCTTAAATATTCTCTCAATTCTTCTTTGCCCTTTTTCCATACATGGTAAAACCAACATTCCCCCCTCCTATCATTATTATCGAAAGCTTGAAAAAAGATATTTGTCGGAATTATTTATTTGGCGTGGCTCCAGAATGATCGTGAAAGGACAATTTGAAGTTTATTTTTCCTTTACGAAATTGAAAATCTAATGCTTGAATATAAAGATACAAATTTTAAAAAAACTTTGACAAATATTCTACGATTCGAATAACAGATTTTATTTTTCTTTTCAAATAGCATATTTTTTCATATCCTAAGGATTTTTCAAACGAGAAAATCAAGTAATATAGTCATGTAGTTCAGTCACGTAAATTCTGAAGATAAAAATCATTATCAGAATAAAATAACATTGCATGATCTAAATTACTGTAATAACGAATAAATCGCATGTTTATGATTCACGCAAGTATTACTCCCTTCACCCGTATGCAAATTGGTCCTAGAATGTTGAACACATGTGATTACTCCACAAAAATGGAAATTCACTAGTAGTCATGCGAAAGAAATTTTTATTTTCATTCGATGAATTGCTAAAGCAAACTCAGCCTTCCATGGAAAATTATTGTTTCCATTTATTTATTATTCGCAGAGGATATAATCATGAAAATATCATGTTGTTAAAGTGATGGTTTATTTTGTGAGGTATGAAGATTTGCGTGGGATGGATAAACGAATGAAAATGTGAAATGACAGAATTAAATGTCAAATTACATGTTTGATCTGATTATTGATGAAAATTGGATCTGAGATTTGTTATAGTTTGATATGAATGTAAATATAATTATTTTCCACTAGAATTTCAAATTTCATAGAAGAATCTCAGAACCGCTGTGTATTACAGTTATCATGTTTTTCTTTTCAATGATTCCAAAACTCTATAGGTAACTATGTCAGCTTATCTAATCTCACATTATTCTTCTAAAGTTCACATTTTTAGATGATCGAACATTGATTTCCCCACCAAATTCACGAAAAACTCAATAAATCACTTTCCGTATTTCCCACGTCTACACGCAAAATTTAAGACTTCCTCTTCCTGAATCTTCTTTCTTCATATCAAACCGTCCTATTTTCCCAAAAGGCAATCTGGTCAGCCTAGTAAACCATATGAATGACCGAAAAAGTCCACGCAAAAAGCCACTGAAACGTTTAACGTTCCTAATCGGTGAACAAAATGATCCCTTACACGAAATTACATGCCTATTACAGGATCCATCAATTTCCCAAAACCAATGTTTGAGTACGAAAGTCAACCCCGATAAACGCGGAAGTAACTTTACGTCGGTGGGTGCTCGCGGCGCGGGAAAAAGAGTGCCTTTTTGAATGCCGAGGCGGTCTCTTTGGCGGCGTTCACACTGACCCCGCAACAATCGAAATAATGGAAGAATAGTTTCGAGACAAGTTGCGTCTTCAATAAAAGCAGTCGGCCCTTTTTACATTCCTGTCGTCTTCGGCGTCCAAAAAACTTAATGCGATGCGGGACACCGAAATATGTTTAGCAATATTTCACAACACGCCTAAGCAGCACAATAATGCGGCTAACATGAATGTGCACCTGTCATATGCGGCATGTTGATGGCAGCGTCTTGAGCCCCAGCGCAAATAGAAAAACTCGAGAAAAAAGCCGCACAAGGGGTACACAAGTGTTGCGTCGCAAGAAACAGAAGATAGTGGAAAAAGCCTCTGAATATGTGACAAATTGGCACCAATTACGATACTTTTTGGCTCTGGGTGCAATGTCGAAAAATCTACAATCTTTGGAGTCAATCATGGATCTCTTGACCGAAACAGGCAATATGTAAAAAAATCCATCAACTATACGAAAATCTTGGAGCCAACTTTCTTGAATTAAAAAATTCGCGATAATAGTAATACGACAATCTTTTCGAAGGTATATTGTATTTTATTTATTTATCGAACTTTTGACCAATTATTTTCTATTTCTTTTCAGAAAACTAGCAGTTATACATAATAATGAATGAAAGCAAACCTTTCTTCACCGTACAATTGAGTGCAACTAATAAATTGTAAGTATAGAATATATTTTTTCTGCATCCCTCAGTCAAACAAAGTATGCACTGTAAACAAAGTTTAAAATTTCATGGACACGTATATGAAAAGGATTTCAGAGAAATTTATATTAAATTTATTGTTTTCATATTGGATATAGTAATTGCAATATTTTTTTATTATTAATAATTTTATTCTAAGACACTACATGTTTCAATATTTTAAAATATCTTTTGCATATGATCAAATGTACAATATAATTTTTGTTATACAATTTATGTTCCATACAATAAAAATTTTTTGTTTCGATCAAATAGCTGTTGATAAATTAGGGAAAATCTGATCGAACAATATTTATTATGTGGAAATCCACTTCAATTTAAAAAAGTTTGAGTACACATTTGCAATGAGAAATAATTTGAAGGTAAAATGATTTTAATGTCTGCTTTATATTAAATAAACACTTCGATTTCATAGACGGTTTATAATTTTCATAGACAGTGTCTATTTTTTTCATAGTTGTGTCCAAAACTTTAATAGGAAATTTAATAGACAGTATAGGAAATCTCGTTCAAAGACAGTCTCTTGAATTCAATAGAAAAATTTCTGAGAATTTATCCATGTCGTTGATCATAAAAGAATTCAGATATACATTCAGTATATTCTCCTTGTCATTCATAAATCCAATAACATCTTCGTGCAATTTCATAATTAGTTATGAACCATACCAAAAAATCCAGTACTTGACAAATTACATTGCGACGATGATGACTGATTTCAACAAAGTGATTAAATATCATGAAGTTGTAAAATTGAATAAAGAAAAAATGTCGATAAATAATGATAAAGAAAAACTATATTTCGAATGAAAAGCATACCTCGAACTTTGAAATTGAATTCCCAAAAATATAAAACTATTTAAACCTTTTGCTTCACAATGATAAACAATTTGAATATAATTTTTTTATCTCAATCATTTGATTGATAAAATTTTTAATATTTTTTCTCCTCTGAAAGTAATTATTCTCTTAATGCAGAATTCTTGCACCATTTCAATCAAAATCATGATCATTTTCTATCATATGATTAGTTACTGCCGAATTTGTGTTTTTTGCATGCTTAATATTTTTATGCTCTTAAATCCTTTCTCTTTATCTTCTTTTCACCTTACGTATGAAAACTATGTCGCAAACCTTACATTCAATTTCATATAATATGTACTATTTTTTGACAGTCATCCTTAAAAATTCTAACCTCACCTTTTCTGGTGATGGAACTATTAATATTATTTTTTTTTAGGTTCTGTGTTTAAATTGTTTTTCTTCTTGATATTTTTTCAAATTTGAGACAATTTCAGAACATACGGTTATGCTATATATTAATCAGCCAAATAAAACTCACCCTTCCTAGATCTTCATGATTCTATACATGAAATCCTCTTTTTAACAAATTTGTAAATGCATTCTCCTGGATAGTTACAGTTTGAAAATATTTTCTGTATATTTAAATAGTTCCTTTCTCAAATTCCTAATCTGATGATTTTAATGCTTTATCAACAAGTACGTAAATGATTTGTATTTTCTAAGTCCTTGAATATTTTTGACAACAATTCAACACATCTTTTCGATGACGTCGGTTTTCCAAACCAATCGAATTGTAACTAATCTTTTAATCTCAAAATTTTCAGTTCCAAAAAATTGATGGTTCCATCCTTTTCCATCCTATATGTGAATCTCAATCATTTATGATACAAGTTGACCATCGAAAGAAACAGATCAAAACGAAATAAAGTTGAACAATCCCATTTTCTCTGAAATTCTTTCTCTGAATCCTGGGATTACGAAGTTCACTATTATAAGTGAAACGAAGCTTACCTTACCATGAAAATGTTCAAAAAATTGTCCATTATAAATAAAACGAGATGCCTTCGGTAGAAATAAAACTCG
Source organism: Platygaster robiniae (assembly GCA_028476575.1). Lineage (NCBI taxonomy): Eukaryota > Metazoa > Arthropoda > Insecta > Hymenoptera > Platygastridae > Platygaster > Platygaster robiniae. The sequence continues at coordinate 5,361,951 of CM052022.1, forward strand.
TCTTTCTAACACTGTCTTCAAAATCATCCTTTTTAACTTCAATAGAGAATCGTATCATCTTTGAATTACTTTGATCTCTAAATTCTGAGGGACCTGACGAAACAAAGAAAAAAAACTGTCCGTAAACAATCCTGTATAACAAAAACGTTCATGTGTAATAATTTTCCAGGTCAATCCCTCAAAAATTCAGGAATTTGTCTGAAAGTGCAAAATTTAGACGTCACATTTTCAAGGCATCCGATAAGACCTATCCCTAGTACCACAACTACTATCGTTACAATCTTTTTTTCTTTCATTTACACTTTTATCCACATCGCGCAAACATCGTTAAATCGCATCAAAGCGAATCTCGCGTTTTTCCAACATCCTTTGACTTCGTTTCCCATTAGAGTCGCTTATCCCGTAAAACCATTCTATTGTTTGTACGGAGCCATAAATTAAAACAGTCAATAATCTTCGCGTGATATATTTATCGCCGTTTCATTTCTAATTACGGCCTTTGTTATCATAACCATAAAAATAAAGATTGATACATTCCCTTGATTGAAATTTCATCGCTGTTAAACGGCTTGTATTCGTACCTTTATTTCAGCATTATTGCAAAGGGCTCTCGCGGTTGAGATGTCGGTGTCGATTACAAGAAAGGCACCGATTAAAAGTGATGAAACTGGATTTGAATTCATTCGTTCAAATACGATGAAGGTTTCAATCAATAGATGAACCATCAGAATCTGATGTTTCAAGCAAAATCTTTAACAAACTTTCAAGCTGTAAGAAATCTTTACATTTCCAACACCATCTTTATTTTTCCTTATACTACTTATTCCTTAGCCTTTACCTACCGACGGAAGAACAAAAGAACCGGAGGAATCGGAAGTCGTGCAAAGAGTGTGCAAAAATATTGACGAAAATTATAGCGGTTTCGCGTTATGGAGAAATTCATTCTGAAACGTGGCGAGACGATGCCAGGTGCGTTTCTCATGTGCCGAAGGATCTTGAAGGTTTAAGAGTCGACATTCCACCGCGCGCCCTTTGACACCTGCGGTCCTCTCAGAAAGCTTTCTTTAGCCCCTCCAGAGCCGCGATCTCGTGCCAGCGCTTTAAAAAAAATCACGTGTGATCGTTTACAGGCCCATATATTGGATTTGTAATAAGAGAACGCGGCCTGGCTTTAACCCCCATCCGTGAACCGCAATTTGCGTCCTGCAGGAAGCGGCACTCATTGAAACACTTTTAATTCATTCATCAACGTCTCTGCAGTTTGCAAACCTACTTTTCGGAACAGAACTGATGTGCTGGAAATAAGAGAGACCTAAAGATGTCTGGTTCAAAACAATGCATCATAACAGTTCAGAAGAATTCCACAGTCATCTGTGGATTTCACTGCTTTTCGAAGAAACCCCAATCATCGTGGATTCCAATAAACAGATTATGAATCACAGGACTCATTTCTTCATTAATTCCCCTCGAAGTGAGAAAAAAAGCTCTTAAGTTCTTGACCGGTAGATCCACTGGTAGCCGATGTACACCCGAAACCGAGGACCGCCCATAGTTCCTCTCATCTTGTGCATCATCGCCGCCAGGAGTGCGGGCTTCTAACCTCCTTTGTTCCGAAGGCTTTGATGACAAATTATCGGGTACCGAAAACACGTTTCACGAAAAACTCCCACGTACATACGCGCTTTTCTTCGCATTTTCCACGTGTGGAATCGCTCGGGGGAACATAAAACGAGCCGCCGGTTATAAATCTATTCTAGATCCGGTTTCCTAGGGCTCTCTTTACGAAGATCATTTCTTCACCCTGCACGGGGGTCCTCTGATGCGTGAGGTCCCCTAAACAGTAACAAATCGTGACTGGCCCACAATACGTACAGCCACGGTTGACATCGTTTTGCTGTCAACGCCCAGTGAGCAACGACAGGGCCCGCCAAAGCGGGTCCTTTTCGTCATCGCACTCACGAAATTGTTCGGCCGACAATGCGCGAATGGACAAACGTGGGCGCGGCACCCGGTACTCATCTTTATTTTCATCAACCATCGATCATGATCGGGCCCAACCGCCGGCGGTGGTCCCCGCGGTTGCCCTTTCCTCTCGAAATTTTATATAGGCCTCGGAGCCTGAATGGGACGGATGCACATTAAACGCGAGTACCGCTTTTATATCACTGCGTGGTGATATTTCAGTTTTATTTTAAGGAATCTTGAATCTAGAGTCGATGATTTTGGATTGGTTTATGGATTAGAAACTGTAGAAAGAGATTCCGAACTGATTTTTGTGATTCAGTATTTTTGTATTCTATGTAAATGATAACTCCGATCTAATTCGGAAAATACTTCATCTTTTCCTTGGGTCCATTTCAAGAATAACTCTTTCAGTTTGAATTAGTAGAAGACGACACAACAATGATAAAATTTGACTAATTGAAAATAGGAAAAGAGAGCCACTCAAAGATTGGGAAAAAATAACTCATTGAAATAGTTACCAAATAAATAAATAGTTACCAAATAAATCGAGGATATTTCGGTTTTCATCGGTTCAAACTAAGCTCATTTTTGACCAACTTTACACCATAAACATGGCAGTAATTTTATTGATTTTATGATAAAATATGATTTAAATTTTCAACACTCTCAAAATGATACAAGCTCTAGTAACGCAAAATATGATAAAAATATGCCATTAATAATCTCAAAAATATTCGTTTGTCCAAGTTTTCCTCATAAGGACATTAATCAAAAAAACGTACTAAAAAGAGCATTTCTAACGAATACTTTAAAATTATATACTAGATATTCTAGTTATGTACATTTTTTTGACATCGGCCTAATAAGGTTTCACATGATAAATATTATGCATCAATAATTTAACTAACTCGCCATCGATCGCGAGGATTTTGGTCTGAAAATGCTCTGTTTTTCCTGTTTGTTCATTTGCAATGCTCTTGATATATTGCTTTTTTTTGGAAACGACGTCAAATCTACAAATCTACAGTATCACTACAATAGCTATTTATCTACTAAATAAAAGCAATTTTTTTTCAGCCCATTTTTCAAACTTTTGATGAACTTTCAACATTCGAAAACAATTTTTAACGCGTATTGACATATAAAATCAAAATCGAAACAAAAGACTATCTGGGTAAGAAATGCGCCAGAATTCAAAAAACCGTGAAAATATAAGTACAGAAGATTGTGGTAAGCATTAAATTGTATTATAATATAAATTAACTTTCATTCTGAATATAAATGATTCTTTTCTATATTTCTATGATATATTAGAAATAAATTTAATTTGATTAGAATGAATTTTCTTCTCTTGTCAACATACAATTTTCGTCACAGCGTCAGAAAAGAAAATTTCGAAAAGAGGTAAGTTCGGCAAGAAATCTTTATTCCTCTTTGTTTTCAAATTTTTAGAAAAAAAAAAAATGATGCGTACTTTTCAAAGTGTAGATTTTACATTCAAGGAGCTCCTAATTGACATTAAATATTCCGAAATGTTTCCGAAGTATTTTCAAATTTTTAAGAAATATTTTTGAAATATTACGTGCTTAATGGGCTGTTCATCAATAAAAAAAACCGATTTTCAGGATTTTTGATACCTATATTTCCCTATATTTGTGTCACAAGCTGTCAAGTCAGCTAGACCCCCCCCCCCCAACCTCTTAAGACGGAGCGATCACATGATCCCTAATATAATCGATGAAAATTGACGATATTGTATACTTTGGAATATCCGCTAATCAAACGTGATTGAACAAACTTTTGTACATTGTACAATGTAATTATATTTGCGTATTTTATTTAAAATAGCAATAAAAATTTATATTCCTTAAATTCCGTGATAATTAGTAAACGCAAGTATTATGATGAATTTTTTCGACTTGGAAAAAAGAAAAATTATCATTCAATATAGTCTTTTCAATTATAAAATTTTTTGAAGTGTTCATTCAATTTAAAAACAGAAAGTCATGAAAGTTTGCCTTCGTTTTCCTCAGGTTCAACTTGGTTGTACTTTCGATCTTGATTTCGAATGCATAGGTTAAAAAAGTTGAAAAACCACTCACAAGGATTGTTTCGTGCTATTTCATATTTCACAGGTCATGAAGGTTTTAAATCCGATCTAATAGGTTCAAGTTGGTTATAATTTTGATTTTAATTGTTACTCGGGACTCAATTAAAAGTCGAAAGCTTGTAAAATAATAGAGGCAAATAATACATGAGATTTTTGAAGAATTGAGTTTCCCCTTATTTTTTCGCTCCTAGTGATCAGGAGAAAGTATCATATGTTCAAATACTAGAAGAAGCAGAAATTATTCTTTAAAACAGTATATCCCAAATAAATACGCTAATTTATTATTCTAATAAATTTGATTATTGATTTATAATAAACGAAAAATTCTCTTTCTAATTGATAAATCAATGTGATCAACAAAATATCTAAGTCATTACAAAACAAGATCGTGTCATAGCAAGAACTGTACATCATAACAATTTTCTTCATCACACTGCCAAAAATGGTGTCTTGCCACAAGACACTTTTTGACGCTATTTTTAAGACGTTTGAAGATGTCTTCAAAACCCATTTTTTTGACACATAAAAGTAAGACACTTAATGACTGAAGACATGGATTTCGAGTCTTCGTGGCTTCTACGGAGACATGTCCCATATATGTTTGTTTGCAGTGCATGAACCACATTAACCAAGATTTAAACTTCCATTTTCAGAATCAACGAATCAACCAATTCCAAAAACCTTTGTACCCCGAACCCTAGTCAAAATTTTCGCTTTCAAAATCACCGATAAATAATCAGATGTGCGAAGTATGTAAAACAGACAAAGCGTGTAATCAATTAGAAGGGGGCCCGCGGTGCCAAGAGCAAATATCTCTCTCACAGGCAGCAGCGTCATCCTGGAATGTGCTTGTCAGCGCATTTATTGGCGGAAATGTTTCAATCGCTCGATAAATGATTGCTGCAAAAATCACTATTCTCGTGTAATGCAACAATTTCACAGGCCATTTGTCACCGATGTAACGGCGGAAAAAAATTTTCTGCCGCCGGACTGAATTTCGCGCACTCCACTTTATCGTCACGCGTCGTCGTTACGTTTTCCCCTTTTTTCTTGTAAATGACTCATGAGTCGTTATCATTATTGAGAAGCCATGGGTTTCCGTGGATTAAAGGTAACGGAATTTTTCTCAAATTGGTGCGTGAAAAAGTAGAAAAACAGGATTCCAAAGCGTGTCGCTGTAACTATGTCGTGAAATTGGGCGTCGCGAATCGAAGGGTCTTGATGTTCGATTGATCTTATCGGATTCTAGTGTCGAGCAAGTGTTAGGGAAAAGAATGTGGAGAATGGAGAAAAAATTTTCTGGGGATTCGAATGTTTCAAACTCGTTTTCCGAAGAAGAAACTAGAGTTTAAAGCAGTTTTTGGATTGGTTTGGTACTTGGAAAACGGTGCCTATTTTGTATGATGAGGCAATTTTTCGAGTAGATTTATTGGATGGAATTGAGTAGTTGGTATTCGGTCTACATTTTAGCCATTGGTCACGATTCCTATTGAATTTTACCTACGTTTCGAATTTCTTGTCCACTAAAAAGTTACGCGATTTAGTATGGTCTGTAATTTAACAAGCATGTAATTTATGTCTTATTTATTGAAGAGATGTGAGTAGCTTGAAATTTCGTTACACTAACCAAAAGTGTGGTCTGTTTACTATAAATATATTTGGCGAACATCTTATTGTTAGTATTGGTGCACGCAGAGGAAAGAATGGATATAACGTCCATGAAAATCGACAATTTTGGACGATCCTTAAAAAAAGGATGTTGCATCTTTTTTAAAAGCTAACACACACTCTCATTTAACGCTAGAAACAAACATATTGTTGCGGTGATAATTTGTAATTGCACTTCATCTTTGAAATGGGTGTGATGTCCTTTTTTTTAAGAACTATCCAAAAAATTTTCATTTTCATGGACGTTATACACATTTTCTTCTCTTATAAGATTATAAAATTATAAAACTTCAATAAAAAAAGTACAAATCTCTACCTATGCTTATACAAAATTTTCTGGAAAACTATCCAGTTTAAACCGACTTCATCCGCGCGTTACATAAATTTTATTTTTGAAATCTGGTACATATATCGAAAAAAGGCAGTTGTTTTAGATATCTTTTATGAAAGTTTTAAATTATCTGATGACTTTTTTCACTATTAGAATTTTAATAAAATACAATATTATTCATAGTTAATCAATGACTCTCCTAGAGAGTTTATTAATTTAAAAAATCAATTGGGGAATATCGGAATTAGGGCTTTACAAAAAAATAAAAGAAGAATTCGAAAGAAAGTATTAAACTTTCACCATATGTTAAGAATACACATTAGCTTATGAGTAAATTAAGAGTATTATTCGAAAAAAGTTTATGAAAAGAATCCAACAAAATTGATTTGACTTCTTATTAAGAAATGTACAGATAAATTAAAGAATGTAGGACAGCATTGTATAATTTGTAAACTTGATTGAAATTTTGTGATTTTAAGTATGTAGAACAGACAAAAACGTTCACAAAGATCCAAATGAATTAACGTGAAAGTGAATTTGGGGTTGGTCATGAATAATTCTATTCTTACAAAGCATGGATTCAAAACTGATGATGATTTTAAAAGGGCTTGTACAAAACTTTTAGATAAAAAAAAATGTAATTATAGAAAAAGATTGATCTCGAAAATCAGTTTTATCAAAAAACTAAAAGCACGCTGAATGAACAGGAAGACACAAAATTTCAAGACTCTATTTATGTCCAATGTATATTTAATGACAATATTATAAACAAATAATACAAATTAACCCTCTCATAATATCATTATCCCTTACTCAATAACAATGTTCAGTTTTATTTATTTTCTTACATATTTGAATTTATAATTTTTTCTAATGATTGAAAGTTTTTATCCATTTACTCCTATATAATTCGATGATTCACTCATTTAGAAGTAACATATTATTTTATTAACTCAAATTATTTTCTTAATAAGTTGTTATTTTCAAATTATTGTGATACCTAAGTTTTAATAACATAAGAAAAACAATTTTTCTATCAACAATTTTTCAAAAATATCAATAATCATTAATAAAAGAAAAGTCAACGATATTTATTTACGAAGAATCAATAATTATTCATTGTTTTTCGTATCTTTCATTATTTATTTTTAATATTTATATATTTTCATTGTTTCAATTTGAAAAAAAAAAACGAAGCTTTTTTTGCACCACTCAGTATTGATATTTTGAAAAAAAAACCAAATCCTCAAATAATTAACATAGAAATATAATGCGAACAAATTAAATAACATTAATATTTATTCATTCTATAAAGATAACGATTTTTTATATTATTAAAGTTGGATTTTCTTTGTCGTAAATTCATTCTATACATATACAATTCGATCTCTTTATACGTATGTAGTTCTTGCTGAGGGATAGAATTTTTCTGTAAGCCTTGGAGTATAATTCAGTGAAGTTTATTTTTTCTAGAAAAACAACTCCGAAGTATCGCCATTAAAAAATCTCATATCATGAACAAAAATGCAGTATCACCTTCATTATGTACAATTTTCTATTATTTTCCACCCTAAGGTTCGTAGTACGTTCATTGAGTACAATTATTCAAATGACTAAAAAAATGCTCATCACCACAACCATTAACCCTTCGAAAAATCGCCTCGAAAAACTAATATCTTTGTGCCCCATGGAAATCACCTTCAATATAGAGTCCTACGTTTTTAATTCAATTTCATGAAAAGGCTACACTGGGGGATGAAAAATACACTGTCAAAAATCAAGTCAATGAATCGCGAATTATTCAGAGGACAGAAAAAATTCTCATTGACCCAGCCATTAATCTCTCCAAAAAATTCCCCCTCTACAAACATTGCTTGTGCCCCATGAAAATATTATCCTTCAATGTACAGTCCTACGTTGTTAATCAAATTTTATGGGAAGAGTGCACTGGGGGATGAAAAATACACTGTCAAAAATCAAGTCAATGAACGCGTAATATTCGATACCGTTCGCGAGTCGACCCGAAGACCGTCCAAAAGATTTAAATGAGTCGAATGAGTAAAAGGAGTCGAAATGATTTTCGAGCACCTCGTTCGTAGTCCGAGAGAGCCGTGATATGGCGGTCGGGTATAGGTGTCGGCGAGCAAGCGGGAATGACACGTAGCCTGTGGCTTTCTTATACCTTCTTATATTTCCTTCCTTTGGTTGGCCGCCGACGAGGGATTAGCCTAATGGGTCTTGCCGCGGCCCCTCTCGGACCCCGCGACTCGAGAGGCCCGCGAGGCTCCCTGAATCAGGGCCGTATTCACCGCCCCGACTTGTTAAGCTCCATTCGATAACATCGGCCCATTCACATCGAAAACAAATATCCGAAGCGAGATTTTCGCTGACTCTTATCGCACTGCTCGCCAATTTCGAGACGCGCCTGTCAGGTTTCCATCACTTTTTTTGTATGCCAAATCGTGTCAATTTATGATAATGAGGTGTCTGAATGGAAGGTGCTTAAAATTTTGTCGTTTGGGCCTTGGAATTTGTGTGTAATTTTGGAGATTTAATTTGAGGGGGTAATTTGTAGCATTTGTTTTTAGTAGGGATATCATCCTTTCGAGTTTTTGAGTGGATTTAAGGGAAGAGGGAATTGTGTTAATTAAATTTTCTGCTCTCCTTTTCTCGGTCATATGGAATGAAGGATTTGAGAGATACTGTTGAAAATCATTAAGGGAATTGTACAGCTCTCAAAAATCCTTATTTTACGATAAAAATCATGTGATGCAGGATAAAAGTTTTGTATTTATGTGATAATTTTTTTATGTATTTAAGTTGGAGATAGGTAATTTCAACAATTTATTTTGGTAGTATCAAAAAACATGAAGTTATTGTAATTGTTGAATAATTCACTGTCTAAGGCTGAACTCGAAAGATGGATTTTTTGACCAGATGTTATTATGAAAATCATGTTCCTTTCGGCGATCTTTCTTGTACTATTTACGAAAATTTTATCTTGAATTTTCTATCTTGAAACAGTGATTTCATTCTTATAAGAATTATAAATATTTGAGTTTTTGTGTCATGAAGCTTTGAAAATACACAGTATTGTGACTTTTGTATTCTAATTTTATTATTAATGAAAAATTATTATTGATTTTTCAGGTATTTTTTATGCTGATGATTTTAATTCAGGATTTCATGTTTTAGAAATTTCCTTGCGAGTGATATAAGTATTTCAAATTTATTCTTGCAAATCATTCGTCTAGAAAATTTTAAACTACTCCATAAAAAACAAATACATTTGATCGAAATTATTCTTCTTATTTCAATCATAAATTATTATGGGTTTTTCAGGTCCCTCGAATTTTATGCATATAAATTGAAATGTTGATTCTTGCAATGTATCTCATTGAAATAATTTTTTATGTTTCGCGCTAGCCTTGTTTTACAGTAAAGAGTTTCATTAAAAAAATTTGATTTTTGTAATGACATTAAATTGATGAATATTGCTGCTCTTTAAATGGTAAATTTAATTTTTATTCATAAATTCATCAAAAAGAAAATCTCCCAATTTGAGTTTTCAAATCACGAAATTTATAAATCATGATTTTTGAAGAATGCTCATTTTAAATTTTTTCGTATAAAATAATTTGCAATTTAATTATGAAATACAATTCATCACGATGTTCAACAAAATTTGCTTATTTGAACAGCTCTACTTTTTTGGAAACTTCATATTCCTCATGAAAAAATTCAAATTGCTAGAGAGAAAATACATTTTCAAATTATTTATATCTTATTTTCTATTATTTCTTTTCTAAAAGTTATGTATTTAGATCGATATGTAATTAATTTGTTAGAAAAAGTCTAAATTTTTTCACCTAAAACTGAAACAATTTGTTTGAATATTATTTTTGTTTGAAATCGATGTTCTACGATTCCTTAAGTGTTCAAATTTTACGAATTTTAGATGATTTGAAATCGAATGATCTTGAATTCATGATACATACACACTTAGAAGTTAATCATTTATGATTTTCAACAATGAAAATCTGCAAGTTTTAACATTTCTTATCACCTGAGAATTCTAAATTCCTGTAGAGAATTTTTTCGACTTGAAATAGAGGATTTGTTACATTTTTTTAAATAATGCTTTGACGCAGTTTCATACTAATTGACTTATTAAAAATAAAAAACAAAATGTATTGAATTCAAAATCTATTAAAAATTCATTTCAAAGTAACATTTTTCTAATCAACGATTTTAAGTTCCTTAAGTTTCGAATTCCACACGTTTCAACTTCAAATTCATGTTAAAACTAATTTTTGTGCCTAAATCCATCAGAAACTAAAATTTCCATTTGCATCTGCGATAAATCAAATTTAAATTTCACTTATTCGGAGAAACGATTTTTTTTTATTCCTTTCTAAAGTAAACAATCTACATTGCGCATATTTTAGATTGCCCCTTGCACCGATATTCTTTTAAAAGAAAATTTTTATAAACTAATTAAGTTACGTATCAGAAATATAAAAATCAACGTTTTCAACAATAATTTGAAATTATTCATGTCAGATTACGAAAACGATATAGTAATTAGAAGTGAATTCACACTTAGCTTTCTTCATAATAAGAATAAAAACTCAATAATGAATAAATTTTCTATGCTTACTCTACACTCTACATACCCACATGCACACGTAAATATCGTAATATGCACTTACAAAATGACTCCATTATCTTTCCCCTCTACCACTTCATTCAATACCAAATTTCAAGTCATCTACGTATTTGCTCGAAATTCCTCCTTTAATAATTATTATACAACAAAATTTTCTTCAACATCCTGCACTCGATTTTCCAGTCCAATTCAAAATTGTTTATTTACAATCGGTCGACGTTTTGACTTAGGTTTTGAGCCCTTTTCAAGACCTCTCATTTTTTACAATGTATGTATTCAGTAATTCAAATTATCAAAGTAACAAATTGTCGATATTACAAGCAATATTTAAATCGTTAAAACTGACGTCTTAGTTATGCACAATACAATAAACCCATTAAAGCAAAACATAAAACTTTATAATTTTCCAAATTCAAATAATAATCCTGCACTCTCTCGTCGAAACTCCCAATAAATTCGCAATCCACGCACTGAGAAAAAAATATAGTAATTATTACAATACTGTACAGTAAACGGGAATCACTCTGTCTTATTGTACTTTTTGCTAGAGAACATATCAATTTTTGAAGTACCATATTGTGAAAATTTTCAAATGATATTGTAATTATGGATGTATTTTGTTGTAATAACTCCTGTACATCTTCCGTTTTCTACTATACTCCTTGTACTTTTTGCAATATCATATTGTAATTCCTTTTAATCCAGATTTTTGAAAATTCCATACAGTTTTTTCAGTAAACAGATCTATATAGGTTCTTTTTGCAACATTTTTGTGTACTTTTTAAGTTTCAAGTGCGTCATATTGTAATACGATACAGAATTCGAAAAAGTTGGAAAAAAGCAATGTATTTTTTTTTGTTTGCCACGCCACTGAGTCAACAGAGGCACCCCCTAACTACAATGTGTATAGTAAAATTTTCATTTTTGGATTTTAATTTTTCCGAAATCATATAGCAAAAAGTGGCATACATATTGTGATTTGTAAAATATAGTGGTTTCACTACACACTATTGTAATGAGTAAAATAAATATTGCAGTTTTCACAATAATATTGTAAAAACTAAAATAATACTGTGAAAACTGCGGTATTATTGTAATAAGTACAATGTTATTGTATTTTTTATATATGTATATGAAAAGTACAATTTTATATTTGTAAATATAAAATTCTTTTATATACTTGGCAGAAAGTACAAGATTTTTTTCTCAGTGTGCTCCACATTTCTCCCTCTGCCAAAATGAGGGAGGAAAAAAGTTGTGGGACAGATGAAAAATCCCGGAACGGCGGTAACAAAAAGTGTTAATAATGATAAGGATGAGGATATGAGGTAGAAGTGCAAATGCGTACGAGAACCACTGTAGACGTGTGGCAGGCGGTGCGTTTGATCTCCGCGGGACCCTCGCGGGGGCTGTATGGGCCTTAACCCCACCCTTCGACTTTTCCCATCTCTCTCCCTCTCGCAACCCTCTCACTCCCTCCCGCCGCATTCTCGTGAGAGACCGCGAGGAGATCGGGGCCCGATTCTCTCTCGGCCCAGCATCAGGAAACGAGCGACTTGAATAGCAGTATCAAACGACGACATTCCTCGGCGATGTTGGCAAAAGGGCCACCAGAAATTTATTGAAAGTGACAGACAATGCGGATGCAAATGGCTTCATTGCTAATCTAATTAATGTGCAAATTAGGGCCTGGGAAGAATTTCTTTCTTCTGGGACTTCTCAGGAGGCTCGAGGAATTTCGGTGGGGTTTTTGGGCATTAGCCGAAATCAGGATGACTTGTTTTGGGACTTGGTTTTGAAACGATTTTCTTGGTTTTCATATTTTTTCTTGACTAAATTTTTTTTTTTCCTGTCTTTGAATTGTATGCTTCTCCAACTTTAAATTGAAATTATCACAATTTTGGTAATTCCGGTAAATTGTTTTTCTATAAGTTACATTCCCGTACATAATAAATTCAATTTAAATCGTATTCCTGATGAATTCTTAAGTCATTTTCTTGATTTATGTATGTTGGAACTATTTCGGTCTTCTCCTTGTAAAGAATCTTAATTTCCTTCTTGTAAAACTGGAATCATCGTATATCTTGTCATATGTAAAATTGATACTTGGCTACCTGGCTTTACTAAATGTGTTCGGCCAATTATGGTTCGACAAGTTTTGAAAGTCGATCGGCAGGAAATTCTTCGGGGGAGGTTTTATAGCATTATGTCATGCGATCGGTTTTTTTCTTCCAGGAATAAAACGGACCTCACAAAATATGTTCTCAACGAATAAAAATCATTTATTCATAAAAGGAGAAATTTAATCATTTTTACATTATTACACGGCTTTCATGTGTATTAATTTCTTCAATAATAGATAAAAGTTTCCGATTAAATCTTTTTGGAATTTTCAAACCTTCCAAAACCTTTTTGAAAGGTTTCAAAATTTGCAGTCAAACAGAAACATTAGAAATTCCAAAACTTTCTGTCAGCTTGTCTTACAAACTTCAAAATAATAAAAACTCCATATTCATATTCTACAAGAGTAACATTTTCTGACATTGTTTTTCACTCACAAAAGAAAGTTTAAATTATTAAATTGATTCGAGCATTCAGATTTGTTGAAAAAACTTGTCTTCTTTATTAAAGAAGTATTTATATCTTTCTTAAACAAGATTGGTTTTGTTGATAGAGTTACATGTTACATTTCAAGTCCTTCCTCATGCTCAGTAACCACCTCGACCGCATAATCCCATAACATATACTTCAGGCGAGTCTCAAAGAACATAATTTTGAAAGTCATTCCCTCGATCTTTTTTTTCGGTGCCTCTCTCTACACTCTAGTAAACCCTTTGTTGTACTTGACCATTCATGCTCTTCAAGAGTGTATAACGGGACTTTCAGAGTTGCAAATTTTCATATGAAATTTGTTGACCTCGTGTTACTATTTTTTTGAGGTTCCAAGGAACTTCCTAATCTTCGAAATTTGACGATATATTTTTTGACTGCTTATATTTCTTTTAATTTTGAATATTGCCCTAAATTTTGGAAAAATAGGTTCGTGAATATTTTTCTCCTATCTGTGAAAGTCAGAGGTGCATACAGAAAAAATTTTCGGGAGAAGTTTTTCAGGGAAACATACATATTTTTATTAAATATTTTGAATATTTGAATCATTAAATTTTTACTTTGTTTATAACGAACCTTCAATTGTATGTCTTGTATTCTATTGTATTGAAAAATTTTTTATTCTTTTTCAGATTTTAGAATAGCCCATGTTGAATTTCGATACTATATGTAAATAATAAAAGAAGTATTTTGGTATTGATAAGTTCTCCAATTCCGCATACGTGTAAATTGGCAATCAACAATTTTCTTTTCATAGAATTCACATAAATTTAGCAAAATTTCACAGTTGGAGTTACATATTTGATTCTTTTAATTTCAAACTACAACCACAATTATTAAATAGAAAAATTTTTCCCAGTTTAAACATATACATTGCGCAACTTTTCTAGACTGATAAAAGCCTCGCAAATTTATCACGAATTATTTTAATAAACGAGTTAGAAATATCTGTTTTATAATTTCTGTGAATCATGTTTTAATTTATTACGTTGTGGTTCGATTAAAAATATGTATATTTTTCTGTATCCAACAAAAAGCTTACATTCCAATTTTCTTGTTTGCGAAATGAGCATTAATATTCACTAAACTTTTACTATTTCAAATTGCAAAACTTTTACATTTCTCACGTTTATATTTTTCGCTTTTTTTTATTTGAAATGCTAAGCTTTCTTTTTCAATGAAAGTCTTCATTTGTCTATATTTTTACTGATGAGTTCTTTATCTTCAAAAATCACATTAAATTGTTAAAATAATAAAGTCAAAAAGATGAAATCTTCTGAATTTGATAATAATACCTATTTGATTCTTTGTTTTTCACGTCGAAATCATCTCCAATTTCAAATTACAATAAACTGTTATTTGAAAAATCCATCTTCCAAATAACTAAATTCATTATTGCCTATTTCTATTACTGACGTTAATTTTTACATTTTATCCACGATTTCATGATACGAATTTCAAGTTGATATTTTTGCTTTCATACCATACTTTTTACTATTGAAACTTATCATTTGAGAGTTTATTTTATTGAATATTTTTATATAGGTACCTGTTAAAATTTGAAAATTCACACTGTTGAATCTCTCTTATTCTACATTTGAAATTGAGCTTTTTCTAAAGAAAGCTATACATATAAATCTTAATAAAAATAGCTATAAAAAAAGTTGATTGCCAGTTAATGAATATTATGCATGTATTCAAACGATTATAAAAAATTAAATTGTTGATTCACGAAATAAATCATGTAATTTGTTGTTAAATAGCATTTTTTGCATATATTTTTTAAATTTCAAGAAAAGTTTCAACCCCATAAACTTCCTTTTCACACTCGTCACAGGTGTAAATATTTTTTATAACTAAAAATGACCGCTCGATGTCTGTCAATGTTATTTAACTGTATTCAAATAAACCTTTTTCACGAGATGAAAAATTGTAAGAATATCAGTCTTCGAAGATCTTGCTCTAGTAAATAATATTTCTCACTCAATAATAATTATTGATGTTTGATATACCAATTATGATTTTTTTATATCCTGAATTTTGCTTTAATACAGATTTAATTTTTTATTAGATTCTACTGCCGCATACTCATTTTGTTGTTCATGAAAAAAAATTCAATCTATACATCGCTTTTCATCAAAATAATGTACAAAGTCTTTATGATTCCTAACAAAAATCACTGTCAGCTTCAAATTTTTTCCGATAAAAGTAGATAAAATATGCGTGAACGTTAAAAAAAAGGAAAAATATGCACGTCCAAAATTACAGGAACATTTCAATCACATCAAACATTCTGCCTTTTGGATGTTCTAATTTATGAACCTCATACACTGAGAAAAAAATATAGTGATTATTACAATACTGTATGGTAAACGGGAATCACTCTGACTTATTGTACTTTTTGCTTAATAATACATTAATTTTCGAAATAACATATTGTAAATATTGTCAAATGATATTGTAATTATGGATCTTTTTGTTGTAGTAACTCCTCTACATCTTCTGTTTCCTATTATACTTCTTGTACTTTTTGCAATATCATATTGTAATTCCTATAAATCCAGATTTTTGAAAATTCTGTACAGTTTTTTTAGTAAACAGATGTGTAAAAAAAACCGTTTGCCACCTGTTCCCAGTTGGTTGACCTTAGGAAACGTGGAAAAAATGTATGGTAAAAATTACAACGTTTACAGTAAAGTTTTTATTATCAGATTTTGATTTTTCCTAAATTATATAGCAAAAAGTGGCATTCATATTGTAATTTGTACAATATAGCGGTTTTACTGTACACTAGTGTACTAAGTAAATTAAATATTGCAGTTTTCACAATAATATTTTAAAAACTAAAATAATATTGTGAAAACTGCAATATTGTACTTTTTACAATATAATGGCAGAAGGTATAAGATTTTTTTCTCAGTGTAGTATTGCAATATTCACGGAGAAAAAAATATAGTAATTATGTATTACTATTCTGTATTGTACTGTGGAATCGGTCTTAAACATTGTGCTTTCGGTTAGATTTTTATAACAGTTTAACAGTAAATATTGTCATTGATATCATATGGTTGTGAAAACTGCTATAATTATTCCGTTTTCTACTATACTTTTTTTCCACTTTTTACAATATCGTATTGTACACTGAAAAAACTATTTGGTTGTAGTAATTAAGTAACTCGTTTAATAAAGGCCCAACCAAAATTTATGGTCCTCGCAACCAATTTTGTGTTGCAGTGACTGAATTTTTGGTTGTCCCCTTAATAACTTCATTGTTGTAAGAACCATAAAAAATTGGCTAGACCTAAATTTTTTTTTTTTAATCTGAAAAAGTGTAACTTCACTGTTTCGCAGTGCATATTCACTTTCCGGCACTTTCCTGACCTTAGGGAACGTAGAAAATGTATGGTAAAAATTACAATGTGTATAATAAAATCTTCATTTTTAGACAAATTTTTCCGAAATTATGTAGCAAAAAATGGCATTCATATTGTGATTTGTACAATACAGCGGTTTTACTATATACTGTAGTAATGGGTAAAATAAATATTGCAGTTTTCACAATAATATTGTACTTTTCACAATATATATGGCAGAAAGTACAAGATTTTTTTCTCAGTGTAGATTTGCATTTTCTGTCTTCTAACGGTCAAAACCAAATGCACTTCAACATCAGGCATTACAAGCTTCAAGTTTCGAAATTGAGATTTGCTCAAAAGTATATCAGTCCAATGGAATCAAAAGAATTAAAACACGAAAGCGCGCGGCTCGGTCGTTTGACACGAAGCAAAAAAGACGGCGAGAATCGAAAATCCGACGTCGGAGGGTATCAAGAGCTTTTAACCTTCAACGGTGGAGTGTCTTCACCGAGCGAGTTTGACGTATGCACTCATGCACGGCCGTGTAAAAAAGCCACCGCGAGATCTGACTCTTTTTATTCCGTGGCCTCTTCGGTCCCAGTACCGCGGATATATACATATATTTCGCGTGTATTTGCAAACAGCCGAGTGTTGGTAGGATTAAAGCATCGCAGTGGGCGTGGACTGGATTAGTCAGGATTGCCTACACGTCCGACAAACGGATTACAAGAGTGTCAATATCTTATACGGAGGCCAAGAGCTTTATCCCTATCAGACATCGTTCAATTCGGCCATTCGTGGCTGCGGCAGTAATTTTCCGAAATTACAATCCGGGAAAATTGAATAAGTTAAAAAAAAAACTATTTCACTGAAAAAAACAGTTCTTAGAATCCACAAAACATTGTATTGCAAATTATCTGCAGCCTACACTCATTACACATGCATAAAAAACCGTAAGAAACAAAGGATGCAGACATAAAATTTTATAAGTAGTATAGATACATTTGATTTTACAGTTGCAATTATCCTTTACTCACAGAAAAAAATCGAATTTTAGTCCAGACTTTAAAATGACACCTGTTTATAACAGCAATCATTTTTTAACTTTTGAAAAAATATAACAATCGTCAAATTTATGATCGAAAAATTTTATCATTATCTCCTTTTTCCTCTTACGTTGATTTGCTGTCGGCCATTCATCTTTTTTCTCGTTATTTAATGAGCTGCTCCAAGGTAAAAGTTTTTGTACTCACCTCCTCCTAAAATACCGTTGATTGTGTAATCTTTTTTTCCGTCATCTCCGGGTCTTCCTCCTCGTAATAGTCGACTTATTGAACTCACACTCGGGGGATCAGAAAAACCTTCCTGTAAAATACGAGATTCTGACTGTTTTTTTTAACTGGAAAATGGTATTTCAGCTCAATTTGTCTTCGATACTAATAAAGCTTGTGCAAGAAATTTGACGAAAAATTTACAATAATAATAATTTTTTTCAAGAATGGATGAATAATTAGAAGAGGGACATCGTGAACAATTTGAGTTGTAAATTCGATATGAACAAGCTATCAGTGAAAATTTCGGTATAATTAGATTATCAGGTAAAAATGAAATTAAAAAGTAAAAAACTTTCTGGCATTCATGATGTCTCGTGAAGTTTCTGAATAGAAGTCAATGTTCAAAAGATTGAAAAATTTGAAGCAGTATGTTGAATATTTCATTAGAATTCCTTAAATCCAGAAGAAAGGTAAATGTCAAACTTAACCCTAAGTAATATAGTATTGAATTTCAAAACTTAGACTTTTATAATCCATAGTCGAAAAATTAAAAAAATCACAAATATTTGAATCTTTTTACCATTGAAAATAATATTTTTGAGTCAACACATTCCCTTATAAAAAAAATATTAAGAAATGTGATAAATAGATTAAGGGGTTATATGTATACCTGTTTGTGCAGAAAAATTTCACAAAAGTTATAGTTATACAATAGTGTATTGTTCACTTGAAAAACAGTATTTGTTCTTAAAAAAATATCAATAATTGGCGGAATAATGGCCCTTTCCCCGAAACAACTTTTTTTTTGAAGAGGCTTGCGGTGACTACGATGCAAGTCGGACAAGTCAAGTTAAATTAGAAAATCCAAAAAATTTAATTATTCTAAGACTATATCTAGTTCTTAAACGAACGCTTTTTTATAAAAAAGTTTTTAATTAGCAGATAAAAATTTTTAATAAAACTTTCAGAGCTCAAAAAATCGAAATCTCGGGGAAAACGTTTTTGCATACAGAAAAAACGTAATACTCATTTTCTCAATCGTTCAAGAACTAGATACATTCCTCGACTAATGAAATTTTTTGGATTTTCTAATATAACTTGACCTGTTCGACTCGCATCGTGGTCACCGCAAGCCTCTTCAAAAAAAAAAGTTGTTTCGGGGAGAGGGCCATAACTACATCAATTGTTGATATTTTCTATGAACAAATACTTGTTATTTTCAAGTGGACAATACACTATTAAAAAAAAATAAACAAACGAAACTGAACAACAAATACATATACCTATTGGCAAATTATTAGAGATTTAATCATTTTATCATTGTACAAATAATAAAATTTCTGAAAACTGCACTTCTATGCGCTTATCAATCGAAGCTCTGAAATCCAAAAAAATTTTGATACTTAGTAATTGTAGGAAGTTAAGGTGATATTTTCGAATCCTCACGTTACTTAATCAATAATAATTCAGGAATAAGTAATTAACAATATTAAAAAAATGTAATATAATCCGAGAATTGAAGAAATATCAATGTATTGATGTGAGTCAATAAATCTACATTACTAAATGAACAAATATAAATTCTACTGAATTGTTTGATATGAAGTTATAGAAAAAAAAATTTATCAATATATAGAAATTTTACCTTTGAGTTTACGTGCCCGAAACTCTATGAATCATGGGTCATAATGTCGAAAATTGAAAAATATTCTTAAACTCATGTATAGGTAATATTTTCGTATCCTAAGATTATTTGAGGAGAAAAAATGATAAACAAGTGAGAATGAATAATATAACATCACATGTATTCAATAAATACGTTAAATGAATATATGCATAGCTCTCCTAATACTTAGGAGTAAATTACTAAATAAACAAATGCATTATTTAATAAATGAATTATTGCATTATTTATCTATTGAGTATCTGAATAAATGCATCAATGGATAGTTAAATGGATAAATGAATCAATAAAATTATTTTTACGTTACCTAATTATTTAATAATACTACCAGTAAATTTCAGAAACACAGCTTTTATGGAAATTCCTACAAAAGTATATTTTTTTCATGATGGCGTTCAAAACATTGAATTTTGTTAATAGGGAGCATACTGAAATGACAATAATTCTATTTGTTTACAATAAAATAATCAGACATGTCGTTGGTACTTTTTTTATATATTCGCTCAAAACTCTTTTAATTTTATATATTTGCTCGAATCTTTGTTCTTCTTTGCTGTCGTGTCCTTTCATGACGTAGTATGTATTCAACTGCAGCTGCTATTCATTTTTGTTCAATGTATTTAGTTGAAGAAATGTGTTACTATATGTCATGACAAAACATAAGGATTTCTGCAAATGTTCAGTATAAGAGACCAACATTATTCACGATTTTTATATGAATAACAATTTTAATGAATAATTAAATTTTCGCTTGCCTTCTAATATTGTACAATTACATCTTTCAAAAATGCTTATCTACAAATAAACATTCTATTTTATTCACTTTTCACTAAAGCCGCTATTTCAAAGTTTTACCATATTACCTAATAACAAATTCATGCTCATTCAGCTACTTCAAGATCAGCAATTTCGAGAAAAATTAATAAATCTTGTATTCATTTTAAAATTAAATTCTAGCATAAATCTAGATGCGCAATCTCTAAATTTTCTTATTACATATATTACATTTCAAGACAAAACGTAAAAATATCTAATCATTTCAAAGATTTCACTGATTTCCCAATACCTTCTCACCCCTCTCATCATTAACCTTATCAATTCTATCAATACCCCACTCAACCCTTCGAACCACTGCAAAATTCCCTGATTTCGGATTTCACGAATAGAGTTTCCACCCAAATTCTTGTTGCAATATAAAGCCTGCATTAGAAATTTCACACTCCAAAAAGCTCGAAACTCGTTTATCGTATCGATCAAGGCGGAATTATCATATTAGCCGGTCCATAGACGGAGAAATCAGGGCCCGACCCACGAGGAAGCGGGCTTTTCGCGGAGGGAAAAAAATGATAACGCTCGGCGATTCAGATGGAGATCGCTATCGGGTCGAATCGTCGATCGCGGTGCGATTCGGATCTTTCAGAAACAATAACGATGCGGTGTGTCTGCGCGATGACAGGAAAAGAGAGACGGAGAATAAGAGCCCCGGGCTCAGTAACGCCTCCCTTCCAGGATTAAATGCTGTATTAATGCACGCCGCCTGAAAGGCCGTCTTTTTCAAGTCGTCTTTTTAACATTCTAAGCGTTCCCCTCTCGCCCTTTCGCATTTTTCGAGTGTTGCCCCGCACTCTCTTCATCACGAATTGGAGAGTTTCTATAATTTTTGGGGTACACTGAGAAAAAATCCTGTACTTTCTGCCACATATATTGTAAAAAGGACAATAATACTGTACTTTTTACAATAATATTGCAGTTTTTACAATATTATTGTAAAAACTGCAATATTTATTTTACTTATTACAATAGTGTATAGTGAAATCACGATATTGTACAAATTACAATATGTATGCCACTTTTTGCTATATAATTTCGGAAAAATTAAAATCTGAAAATGAAAATTTTACTATACAAATCGTAATATTTACCATACGTTTGTCCACGTTTCCTAAGGTCGGCCAACTGGGAACAGGTGGCGACCGAGTTCTTTTTTCTCGCCCGCAATTTATTTACACTTGCGTTATAATAGAAAAACTGCATTACTTTTTTCCAACTTTTTCGAATACTGTATCATATTAAAATATGATGCACTCGAGACCTAGAAAGTAAACAGAAATGTTGCAAAAAGAACCTATACAGATCTGTTTACTGAAAAAACTGTATGGAATTTTCAAAAATCTGGATGAATAGCAATTATATGATATTGCAAAAAGTACAAGAAGTATAGTAGAAAACGGAAGATGTAGAGGAATTTTAACAACAAAATATATCTATAATTACAATATCATTTAACAATATTTACAATAAGTTATTCCAAAAAATGATATACTATTTAGCAAAAAGTACAATATGTCAGAGTGATTTCCGTTGACTATACAGTATTGTAATAATTACTATATTTTTTTCTCAGTGTACATACATAATTATATTTGGCGTTTGGAGATTTTCAAGTGCTAAAGGTTCTACTATCATCATTAGATTCTACATAGGAGAACAATTTTTGTAAGTTGAGAAAAAAAGTTCTTTACTTATCTGTTTTAATGTAAATACATATTTATCACTTGTTTTTTGATAGTATCAAGGATAAAAATGTTCAGTTATGAATTAAATATATCTGAGACAGGAACATAAAAAAATTTCTAATATGTTTTCCTATTCGAAGTTTTAAATGTAGAATTTCGATTTTTTAGTTTCATGGCACTTTTTCCATTTTAAAAATTGTACATGGTTTCGAATTTTTTGTGTTAAAATAAAAAATGTTTATTCAGTTTGAATATAATCAGAGAAATTTGTATTTCTATTGCTTTTAGCTTTTCACATATTTTTGTAAGTAACAAGATATATGATAATTCATTTACTTAAAGTTTGATTTAATTTAATTTTTTTTGAGAAACGTCCTGAAATTTCATTTCAATGAATTGATTTTCTACCTACTTTTATCTTTTTCATCACTTTTTACATTCATATAACATCTCTCCATTCAAATTACCTTTAATAACTCAAGAATTATATTATCATTGAATAACTAATCATTTTTAATATTATGATTGCTTTATAATCTAGTTTCCTATTATTTAAAGAATTTGTCAACATTGTCTGAAATGTCTCATTTTCCTGTACATTCACAAAATTTTCGACCATCTCTGTACGATGAGACATTTTTTTGAATTCAAAACATTTCAATAATATGAAGTGGTTCCTGCACTTTTACGAAATTTTTAAAATTCTCCCCATGTCAGGAAATTTATTGTCATTTTTTTTTCATTTTTATGAATTTTTCGAAATGTATAAAAAACCAAAGAGCTTTAAAAATTTCCAAGTTCTTTTCGAATGTTTCAAATTTTCAAAATTTCTAGCATTTGAATAACTATTCAAAACTTACCTAATATATGAATTGGTGTAGTTGTTTCAAATTTTTCGTATTTTGAAAATACTTTTTTAAAAATTGAGTTTTTAAATAGAAAGTGAAAAAACGTAATGTACATTTTTAAGGAATAGGTATTGAAACACTCTACAGAATTCATAAACATTTTCGGAGAATACACAAATTTTTGGAATTTTAGAAAAATTTTTGTAATAGATAAATCTTTAATGCTTTTTAAATTTATCAAAATTTTTCTATATCAGCATGATACCTACTATTCAAGACATTTTTCATTTCTAGTAAAATTTTGTTCAAATCACTCATTTTTCCGTGATTTCTCAATATTTCTCGACTTCCCCCGATTTTCATGAAAAATAAAAAATAAAACATCATTTATACTTCGAAGAAAACAATCTATATAATCTTTTGAATTTTTCCCACAATCTACAAATTTCTAAAATTTTTCAGAATAATTCTGATAATTTCCACACTTTCGAAGGTTTTCTATGATTGAAAATTTTAAAAATTTCAAACTTAATACAAACCATTGAAAAATGTCATTATATTTCTAACAAATTTTACCTATTTTTCAAAGTTCTCAATAATTCCTACTGTTTTCCAAGTTTTTCTGATTTTTTATAAAAAATAAACTAACATTTTATTGAATCTTATGTTGAAATATTACTTTGAAGTTGAAATAGACCCGAACAATGCATTTCTGAATATCAAACTACTTCAATATAATTACTTAGAATATTCAATATTTCTATTTCCAACTTTCTGGAGAATAATGCAGGCACATATCATAACTAACTAGAATGGTTAGATTACCAATTTTTTTCGTTAAATCAATAAATTTTATGTTCCACGTACCTACTCGTAAAAAGTTCTTGCAGTACTTGTAAATTACTTTTCCATCACTTTTCAATTACTAGTAAATAACTTTTTCATTACTTTTCTATTACTTGTAAAAATTCTTCGCAAAGTGGTATACAATATCGATTTTGCACAACTCTCTTAAATCGAATTAGTCAGATTTTATTGTTTTTAAGTAATTCTTTACTATTTAAATTAATAAAAAAAAACTAATAAAAAAATGTTAATAACTTATTCAAATACTCAAATCAGTTGACCTAGTATTTAAAATAGTAAAAGAAAAACTAATCAATTGGTAGTTTCTCCACTAAACGACATACTAATATGACTTATTTCTAGTAACTGTTCTGCTATCGAAATAGGTTAAAATTTTCTAATATTATGCTCGATTTCTATAAATAATTAAGTAATTTTATGACTCCTTTAATACACTGTAAAAAAAAACACGGAAATGTCCTATATCATTGTACTGCAAATTTACTATTCCTTCATGTTTCACATATGTACTTGAATAGGAAAATTTCATAAAAATACGGAATGTTAGTATATATAAACTTGAGAATTCCAAATGCACATAGTAAAATTATAGTTAAATTCCACCACAAGGTAATGGTTAACGACTTTCATATCGGCACAGTATAAAATTCCCACAAATTTTTCTTAGAGTGTAATATACAAGAACACTAACTTTTATTTCATTCTTTCTTTTATAATTGATTTAAATGAATGTAAAATAAGTAGAAATATAAGTCATCAAACAGTAAAAAATAACTGTTATATTTGTTGAAAATTTTTTAATTATGAAGTAGTGAAATACCGTGACTATGAAGTAATAAAAACTTACTGTCATTTTTCATGAGTGGAAAATGTTCAAATTTTTATTACAAATTTTGATCTATTTCATGATCGTGTCTCCGACAATGACTATTTGATTTATAGCAAAACTTGTTACCATGTGATACAGTAACAATTTGACTAACTAGATTTGAGAAAGAAATATGTCAAAACAACGCATCCACAGTGTACCTAAGAAAATGAACATATATACACTTTGATTTAGAGCGTAATGCCTTTTTTTCTCAAAATTTGCCTGACACGTCCATTACGTACTGGGACATTTACCCACGCGGATGTAAATGCGCGATGGTCGGGTTGCGGTACCGTATTAGAGGACACGCAAGTCCCCTTGGGGCACTCACGTAGTCCACCGCCTCGCATTATTAAAAAGCTCCATTCAGCGCGATCCCCGAGTTAGATACGTATACTTACACCGCGCGTTTGTTTGGATCAAGACAGATCAATCGCGAGTCCCGTAAGTTATTTTAGCTACGCATCTTTCTCTCTCGTTCTCCCGCGAAACATCGTAATTTCACGCGCCCGCGATCGCACGCATAACGGTATGCCACGGGGAAAATTTTTTGTGAATTCGCAGCAAAATGTTTTGGCGATTTTCACACACTTTTCTCAGTTTTTTTATGAAGGAGTCATGCAATTGTGACGTATTATTATCAACTGTTCCCTCCGAATTCATGCATAAATGTTAAAAAAAAAAAAACAACAGCCAGACAAGTAGGCAGAGTGGGGGGGGGGGGGGGGTATTGGGGGTTCAAACCCTTCCCGAAATTCTGATACAATCAATCAATATTTCATGTAAAAATGAAAAACATCGCATCGATAAACAATGATAATAGAAGTTTCAAAAAAATGCAAGAAAATGTTAAATGTATGTATTAGTAAAAAGAGGAAATTATCAAAACGTAGGATTACTTAGAAAACATGAATCAGAAAAATGGTTGCTACCTAATGAATAATTGAGAGAAATTATAATATAAGAAAATCCTGAAAATTTACGAAACTTTGAATCTTAGATCATTAAATTCTAGTAATCTATATAAAATCCAAATAAAAGTATTAAGAATCCTTCGACCCATGCAAACTCTAAAAGTATAATGAAATATTCATCATGAAAACTTCCTTCTAACTTCCCATTTTCTTTCTCGAGCTTTCGGCTTTTATTAAGCCCTCTTCAGGAGATTTTTCACTTCCATGAATTCACATTAACATTCAAGAAATGTATTATTACAATAATTCGTTATCATAGACTTAGTCAAACTTTCTTCACAATAAATTACACCAAAAAACAAACTCAACAGCTTGCTAACAAGAACTCATTAATATTGGCTCCCAACGATCGTTTTCATGATGAATATTTAAATTGGGGGAGTGTAAAAAATCTATTATTATAATAAAATTGATTGGAATCTATTGAAAACTGTTCTCTGAAAAATCTCAAAAAATGCCTCTACGATTTATAAATTTTAGGATTCTAAAGCATCAAATTCTAAATATACTATAAATCTAGCAAAATTCTAGCAAACGCAACAAAATCTTTTAAATATTCAAAAATACGAAAAAAAAGATATAGTATATGCAACGTGAGAAATCTAAACATATGAACGTGATTTTATCATTAATTCTTGAAATCACTGATAATGGATCGAGATTCGTATTTTTAAAATCTTCGTAGAAATCTACAAAAAAATATAAGTAATCTATAAAAATACTTAGAAATCCTTTAGTGCTTCATATATTATACTAAAAAAAGTGAAAAATGAGTTTACCAGTTTACTAGCTAACTAGCTTACTAGTTCACTTGTTCACTAGTTTACTAGCTTAATAGTTTACTAGCATACTAGCTTACCGGTTCACAAGTTTACTTGCTTACCAGTTTACTGATTTACTTATTAACGAGTTTACTAGTTCACTAGCTTACTAGTTTACCAGTTTACTATTACAAATTTGACAAGTTTACTAGTTTATTTAATAACTAATTTACATGTTAACGACGTTGCTAGTTTACTATTTTACTTGTTCACCTGTTTACTATTTTACTATATTAAAATTTCAGTAGTTTACTAGTTTACAGCTGACTAGTTCACTAGAAATCTTTGAGTACATAAAAATCATGTAGAAATCATTTTCTTAGAAATTTCTAAAACTTTTTGTTCTGGAACATAGTTATTATTGTAATACTATAATTATATAAAATTTTAGAAATGATTCCAGAAATTCATATATGGAAAACAATAAAAATACATCAAATTCAATTTATAAAATTTATACAATTAAACATACTTTTAATTGTGTAAATACTAAAAAATATGGAATAAAGGTATTAAAAATCTTCATAAAAGAAACTGTCATCTGAAAAATCAAACAAAATTCTCAAAACTCTTGAAACTTTCAATACTATAGCATCGATTTCTAAAAATCTATTGAGCGATCCACAGAAATATTAAAAATCTATAAAAATACCAGAAAGTACTACAAAATCTGATGAATAATATACCATACGAAAATAATATACATTTATTATGTACCTTTTTTCTGTGTAGTTTAAATTTGCTTACAGATCCATTCAAATATATAAATTTTTCAGAAGTCTGATTCCTAGAGCATCAAATTCAAACAAGCTTTATAGAAACCCATATTATTCAATATCAGATAATCCTTAAAGTCGTAATAATACAAAAAGTATAATCCAAAAAATTGCACAAAAATCGAATTCCATTATTTACGGACGTGAAAAATGTGCAAATCTAGATTCCAAAAGTCGTATAACTTTTAAATTCTGAAATGTGAAATATTTCAAAATCGATCTCTTGTAACCATATTGTCATCGATTAAAAATTGTGAAATGTCAAAGGAAAAATATTTTTCAGGAAAACCCCTCCTGAAAATTTTTTCTGCCTACGCCCCTAGAGAGAGGAAAAAAAATATACATCACACCCCTTCAGCTCCATGATATTCTGAGTAAATCAATGATTATTCGTCATTGTTATTATAGTTCGTATTCCTCTACCTTGATCAATTTGTCTCGTATTTCCCACGAAAATATTCCAGGATTTTCCCTCTTGAGTTCTTCGATTCGTGACTCAACTTCGGGCGTCGCGACGCGGGGTTTGCTGCCTCCGATGACTCCGGGACGTATGGATCCAGTTTCTTGATAACGATTCAATATTTTTGATACACAGCCATGGGAAACTCGAAGTTGCCGGGAAATAATGCAGGGTCTCACGCCCCTTGCAGCCATTTCCACGATTTTTAATCGCGTGTGGTTCGGGAGCGGGCGGCCATTTATAAAAACGCCGCCGAGTTGGTTCATTCTACCCTGCCCTGCAAATACGATCGATCGTGTTCGTGATTTTGCTGAGAAGAAATTTTCTATTGAAGGATCACAAATTTCTTGGGTGGAAGTTGTAGTTCATTCATTGTGCAGTTGATTTATTTTCGAATCGTATTAAAATTCTAATTATCTTGAAAGTAAAACAAAAAATATGTTACGATATAGTGGGGAAAATTCTTAAGGTCTGAAAATTAAAAGCTCTGTTTCCATAATTTTTACAAATAAATACATAATACCTATCGTTTATAAAGTTTCACGGCTTGATATAAATGATGTTAATTCAATATTATAATTTTTCTGGAGGAATAGAAGGATTTCCCCAAATCTGATAACTGTTTACAGTATTGAAATGAGAAGTGATTTTTGATTTTTATGTAGCTTTTCACCGTTTTGGGAAAATACAGATGCAGCAATAATTGGAACGAAGAAAAAAATTTTTTTCTAAGTTTATAAATTAGATGATCATAACTTTTAGAATGTTCGTAAGATTTAAATGGCCAAATTTTCATGCCCATTAGGATTTTGCTTACATTTTTATGAATGTTGAGACTTTATTTGACAGTTCGATATATACGTTTTTCTTTTGAGAAACATTAATAGAAATTTTATAAACTACGAATGAGGAAAAATAATGTTTTTTAAGATGAATGATCTCTGTTTAAAAATCATGAGTTCTACGTATGTATACATGAGTAAAGAGAATCAATATTATTGTAAATATTCAAAAATTTCCAACAATTTTAAGAAACTAAAAGATTTTTCAATAAATTCTCATTAATACATAGAAATGATTGATACACATATTCATCAAATTTCGATAACATAATCAAGGTTTCCAAAAATATTCAAGAAATCGAATTTTATTTCAAAATTTACTTCTTGAATACATTTTTTGAACGACTCACTTTTTTTGAATTCACTCCATGTTTTCACTGTATTTCATCGTACATTTTCATTAACGCCTTTGGTTTTTTGTGATTTGCTATTCCTTTCCGAAGTTTACATTTCTTTTTACTTTTTTCTACATTTTTGTGTATTTATTTGCAATTTTCTTCGTTTCTGAATAATTCTATGTACTTTGTTTCAGTTCATTCTAAATTCCAGTATCTTTCTTGCTTCATAAAAGTTTTTTAAATTTTTACAAAAATTGTTGGGATTCTTAAATTCATTAGGTTTTTAAATGTAATTTTTCAAGAAACAATCTCTTTATCGCTATTTAATTACTAAATTAAATAAAATAGACTCGAAAAAATTCGTTTTAAACGTCTTAAAAAGTTCGAAAAACAGACGTAATAGGCTTAAAACTAGGCTCTATAAAAAAAAATGACAAAAAATGCATGATATCACAAAATAAATTTATTTTGCTGCAAAAAATAAGTTTAATCATGTTTTGAATTTTTAAGAATCATTTCTACCTCTTTACATCCTTGTTTGCATTAAAAATAGGCGTGTAAATTTTACACAAAAAATACTTTTTGTTAAATTTGACGATTGCAGTAGATAATCATATGATTTTTGAGATTTTATTTTTCAAGATGTTTCTATCAATGTATTTTAGTTGATTTTGATGTTTGATTGAACAACAGAACAGCACTGAAGAACGCGACAAAAATCACCGAAATGAAAATCTATTCAAAATCTAATACTATTGATCGATTTGTATGTTTATTATAAATTATTGTTTCGTTTATTGTTCACCTGCTTAATTTTGATTTTTGTTTTACTTTCTTCTTAATTCCAATATTTTGATAAAATCAATATTCATAATGGCGCAGTTTTTCTGTTTACAGTATAATATGATCATAATTTAATGATATAAACTCAAATTCTAAAAAACCAATTTCAGTTATCAGTACTTCAAAATATGTCTCGAAAAAGGCAAAAAAACAGGCTGCATCCAAAAGCCTACATTAATCCTTTCTAGTTACAACACAATCATCAAGAAATTGGGCGTTACCAAAAGGATCACGAATTCTCTTATTTCATAAAAGTTGCAAAATCAAACTGAAATATATATTAAAAGAGCTGTATCATACTTAGACTTAAAAAAATAATCATCTCATGTATCACAAAAAATTATGAACCTGAAGTTCCAAACGTTTAAAATTAAACGAAAATAAAAAATATATCAATTTTTTGATTTCTTTTAACGATGGGAAAAAATGACAAATATTTTTTTGGGGAGCATCAAGTTTGTTGTTACGATCAAAAAATGTTCTAAAGCAGCTAGAAATTTTTTTTCTCTTGTATCAACTTCTGAATTTTTTTCGTTTAATTTTAAACGTTCGAAACTTCAGGCACATGATAAATTGAACTTTTTTTTTCAAAAAGATTATCGTAAAAAAATTTTTTAAGATAATACTTATGAAATCCTTGGAAGTTGAGTATTGCACTGTCAACCTTAGGGAACAACTTTCAATTCCTGACTTAAAATAC
Organism: Platygaster robiniae; assembly: GCA_028476575.1. NCBI lineage: Eukaryota > Metazoa > Arthropoda > Insecta > Hymenoptera > Platygastridae > Platygaster > Platygaster robiniae. The sequence continues at coordinate 5,392,474 of CM052022.1, forward strand.
ACCCAAGTCACGTGAAAAACCCTGAATAAATAAACCAATAAATGAAGAAATAAACCCTGAGGTCTGACACATCCATTGCAAGCAACATTAAAAAAACATCAACAAAGAAACGATCATTGGGATATTTTACTCTCGATCGAAACGGCTCGACCAGAATGATTCGAATCGTCTCATCGAGTATAATTGCTCAGGCACAAAAACTCATCAGAGTATTCACAGTCTGCATGCGAAAGTGGGCAAGAATGAAGCATGAAGTGAGCAGCAAGTGGTCGTTTCACCCTAGTTCTTGAACGAGTAATGATGGTTCTTAATTTAAACCGCAGACCCCGCTTGTATTGTATGTCATTTGGCCTGAGTAAGTAGCGTCGAGGAAACACTGTGATTACCGAAGTGTCAACAATGCTCAATGATCAAGTCTAATTATTCCTTTGAGCAGTCATTACAGGCAAAGTGGTCGAAATAAATTTGTGATTTGTGCCTATTTAGATGCAGAATATAAATAACTATATTTATACCTTTTTTCACTGTATTTTTTTGTGTAAGAGAGTTTTTAAAAAAAATTTTCTTCATTACTTATATTGTTAACTAGAATTTTCTTTATTTTCTTGTATTACAAAACTGTCTGATCATAATGTCTGTTTTAAACTTTCAAAATTTTAGATTGAAATTCATCCTGTGAAAGATTCTTGAATAAAAATATGGAATTATTGAAGGGAATTCGTGTCAAAAATGAAATCTAAACTTTTATGTAAAACTGTATGTTTCATCCTTTTCTTCTTCAAATTACTTTAAATAAAATAATAGCACCAACAAAGAACTGACGGTTTTATAAATTTTCTTCAAAACTCACCCTTTATTCAGAAAGTGAAATAATTTATTCAAAAGCAACCTTTTTTAATTTTCCTTTGTTATTTATTTCATTTCTCAACACAAACCAATATCATGTTTTCCAAGAAAAAGTTATAATCACAATATAATCATCGATATGCAAATTGATGAAATTTCAATGTAAACTTTTGAATCATTTTTTATTATTTCAGACTTCAGACTATTGACATAAATTAAATTCACACAACTGACAGAAAAATCATGAACTTACGTGACACACTATTTCATACAAAACATCTTTGAGTATTGAAAATTATTTTGTAGAGCAATTTTAAATGACCATTTATCAGATTAACATAAAATTGTAATTCTCAATCTTCAAGGCCTTGAATACGAAAAAGCGACAAAAGTTTTTTTTCACGCGGTCCCAAATTGATCATCGCTCGTATCAATTTGATTTAGGTCTTTGTTTGAACAGTTTTTTAACAATCACTTTGGGAACTATAATTAAACGTGCGCTAATTATTATCCTACAGCGTTTCAGAACCGTAACGAAACGAAACGAAACGCTTTAAAACGGGTGGGTAAGGAAAGGGAACAAAAATGGGAGGTGAGGTTAGTCATAACAGTAGGTATAGCGTTATGAAAATGAGGTTATCAATAAAAAAAAAGGCTATAAATTTTTCGCGAATTATGTTGATCATATTCTTCCACAGTGTATGGGGATGGAAGACATAAAATATAATGTATTGGTTTTTGATGATTTAGGATCGTTTCCTTTTTTTCTTGGTAGAAGAGACGGCAGTTGAAATGGAGAATTTGCGATGTTTTTGTGCAGCTTTTCTTGTACAATGATTTGTTTTTTAACTTTAAAAGTCAAAGCATATTTTCTAGTATTATTCAATTGTACATATATATCAGTTAAAACTAACTTTTCATTGAGATTATCTGCAATGCAGAACAGGGTTACAAAATTTTGCCAGGTTTTGTGCAACAATGTATAATTGAAAAATCGATTTTTAGATTTTTTGTTATGACATCCTCAAAATTTTAAGGATTTTTGCGAATTCTGGAATTTTTTTCGAAGTTTAAAGAATTTCGATCTCTTGAAAATTTTTGAATCTTATCCATAACGCTTTTTTTCTTTCAAATCGGTTCGAAAATTCGCATCATTTGAAATAATTGCTATTAACTTTACGTAATTTTTTTTTGAAGTTCATAAACATTTTTTATGATTTGGAATAGGTTTAGGAATTCGACATTTTCTTTTTGAGACTTCCAATTGGTTTTTTTTTTCAATTTCGAAAATCGAGTTACATACTTAAGAAATCTCAGTACAATCTGGCGAATCAGTGGATTTTTTTTGATGAAAATGAAAATCATGATTCGAAATCTAGATTTTTTCTGAATCATAGAAAATCTTCGAATTCCGACTCTCCAGAATATTAAAAAATAGTTCAGATTTATCAAAAATGCCTTCAAATAATTATGATAATTTTTTAAAAATACAATTTTAGAAACATAATTATTATTTGAAAAATTTAAAGATTCTCTGATATCTTGAATTTCAAATAATATAAAGAGATATTCTATGTATTTAGTAATTGTTTTAGCACTATTCTATTTTATTCGTAACAGCTTCGATCAAGTTTCTCAATTTTCTATAACTGTCATAATTTTTTACAAATGTTTATTCAACCGTCATTGTTTAACACTAATGACTTGTATTAGGTTTTCGTACTGGTAACAGTGAATAGAATTTTTAAATAAAATCGCATAATATTAAAGAATGTATTCAGAATTCTTTGACATTTACAATGTTTTTTTATCTTAAGCGTCGGAAATTTTTAACGTGACATTTTCCATTAGCTTGAAGAATTGTTGGTAATTTTTAGTGCTAACAATTTTTGTTATTGAAAATTGTTTTCTTCGTTTCAAGAATTCATGATACGTCCCCAAAGCCTTTTTTCAGAAACGTGCTGTAATAAATTAAAATAGAATCTTGAACGTATTAATTTACTATCGAAAGTTCTTTGGTAACTAATAAATCGTTATTTATAATTTTTATTCAAAAAATGCGGATCGGAAAAATTGTAACAATTATAGATTCTACCAAAAAATGATATTTTCTAATCTGAAAAATTGTCTAAAAGCTAATCAAGATGAGTTCTACTTATTTCAATCACTACTTACTTTCATTTATAGCACATGCAACCAATGACAAACTAAAATCGAAGCTCACAAATATTAGAGAGGAAATTTATTATTTTTATACTTTTCTTCAAAATATGAAATGACTGTCAACACAAACTTAGCACACACAAAATTCATGACAATCACCTGGATAAGTTTCGTGCAAGTTTTGTGTCATGCAAAATTATCAAAACCTGTAGAAATCAATGATTTGTTGAAAATTTTTCATACATTTTTGTTGAAAAAAGTTTCAATACTTCGTACAGTAATGGCAATTTTTGAAATTCTATAGATCACTATGAGCTGAATAAAAATATATCATGCTCAAAGAAAAATCATAATGATATCATTTTCAATACAATGCAAAATTGGGCATCGTACATAAATTCATAAAAATTATTAAGACGAATTTAAAGCACATCCATCTAATAAGAACTACTTTTCAACATTTTCTAATCTCTAACCTTATCCTTATAATATCGCCTTAAATCTACTTAAATTTCTACCATACTCTACTAAATCTACCATCCTACCATCATCCTCCAAAGTATACCCCCCCCCCCCCCCCCTAAAAAAAAAAACCCTTAAAAACGACATACAAATCATCCCCAAATCATCATTCCTTATTTTCCCACGAACCTTGGAAATGATACCCCGCGAAAATGGGCCTGATGCCACTGGTAACATCCATGGCAACCACCAAACCCTTCGAAAAGTCTCCAAATCCAAAAACCAATTGCACTCACATTCACCGAAAAAAAAATCTCAACCTGCCCCCTTCGTAAGTCCCAAGTACCTCCGATCCTCACTAATTACAGTCCCACGAAATAACTTGGGCACTGGAAAACAAAAAAAAGCGAGTATAAAAAAAAGGCGGAAACAAAAGCGCGCACAAGCGTATGAGCTTTCGTCACGAGACGTTTTGAGGCAATAACGTGCGAAGAGAGTTGGTTGCCTCTACCTCTCGCTCGCGACGCGCGAAGAAAGCTAAAGTTGGGCCCAGAACTTCAAGGGAGATAAAGCAAATGACGCCCTAGCACGTGGTTGGCAAACAGGAACTTCACAATGGGCGGTTCTGCCCACGGCGCCGCCTACGGAACGTGCCAAAACAGAAACTGCACATCGGCTGCAAAAGTTCAAATCGCGCATGACCGAGGGGATTTACTCACGTCGGTGAAGACTTGAAGAAACGTGGGTGTTTCAAGCTTATTGTGTCGCCAGGGAAGCTCTTCGGGATCCGAAAGTGAACGAAAAAGTGAAGGTCTGACATGCTACGGAGAAGAACCAGGACACGTCAGTTTGAAAATTCTGAATGTCTTGTGTACTTCTTGATTAAGGTCCATGAAAATGTGCTTGACTGCCTTGGAACGGTTGGAAGGTTATAAGAATTGTTTATAAGTTGTTGACACAAGTTTGCAGAATAAAGATTACAGATATGGTTCTCCAAAAGTCAAGTAAAATAGTGGAGGTCTGACATGCCTCGATGAAGAAACAAGAAACATCGCTTGACAAAACTGGGAAGATTGTGTCTACTTCTTGATTGCAGATTTTGAGGAACAGCCTTAGAAGTGTTAAGAGAATCGAACAATTGTTGACGACTTGATGACAAAAATTTGCAAAGTGAAGGTTACAAATAAAGGCCCAAATATGGTTCTCCAAAAGTCAACTTCAAAAGTGGATGTCTGACATGCAGCATTGAAGAACCAAAGAACATCGGCTTAGGAACTTTAAACATTTTTAATTTTCTTCATGAAAGTTCATTAAACTATGTTCGACTGATTCAGAAGTATCATGAAGATGCAACAATTATTTACCTGAAGTGGAGGTTACAAATATGGGCCCAAATATGGTTCTCTAAAAGTCAACTTCAAAAGTGAAGGTCTGACTTGTTGCGAAGAAGAACTAAAAACTGACGGCTTAGAAACTTTAAACATCTTGAATACTTCTTGATGTAGGTTCATTAAACTTTGTTTCACTACATCGGAAGCATTACAAAGATGTAAAGATGTGACAATTATTTACAACTTGTTGACACAAGTTTGCAGAAAAGAAGTTAAAAATATTAACCTTAATATGGTTCTCTAGAAGACAACTTAAAAAGTGGAAGTCTGACATGATACAAAGGAAGACTAAGAAACATCACTTTCAGAACTGCTAACATGTTTAATAATTCTAGATTCAAGTCCATGAAACTATTTTATACTGTATCGAAAGTGTAAACAAGTAATAATCATTGTTTGTGCAGCCAAGAAGATCTAAAGAACATCGGCTTATGAACTTTGAACATTTTGAATTTTCTTCATGAAAGTTCCTATTCCACTGCTTCGGAAGTATTATGAAGATGCAACAATTGTTTACCTGAAGTAAAGCTTACAAATATGGTTCTCCAAAAGTCAACTTACAAAGTGAAGGTCTGACATGTTGCGAAGAAGAACTAATTGTAAGAACCGTCAACTTAAAAACGTTGCACATCTTGAATAATTCTTGATGTAGGTTCATTAAACTTTATTTCACTACATCTAAAGTATTACAAAGATGCAACAATTGTCTACAACTTGTTGACACAAGTTTGCAGAGAAGAGGTTAGAAATATGGTTTTCCAGAAGACAACTTTAAAAGTAGAAGTCTGACATACTACAAAGAAAGACCAAGAAACATCACTTTCAGAACTGCTAGCTTCTTTAATACTTCTAGATTGAAGTCCATGAAGCTATTTTTCACTGTCTCAAAAGTGTAAACAAGTAATAATCATTGTTTATGACTTGTTGACACAAGTTTGCAGAATGGAGGTTACAAACATGGGTCTCTAAAAGTCAACTGCAAAAATAAAAGTTTGGCATGCTACGAAGAAGAACTAGAACACATTGCTTGAAAAACTTGAAACACCTTGTATGGTTCTTCCATGAAACCCCCATGAAATTTCGCTCAACTCTCTTGGAAGTAATAAGAGGTTATAATAATTTTTTATAACCTGTTCACACAAGATCACAAAGGGAAAGTTACGAATATAGTTCTCCAAAAGTCAACTTAAAAAGTGTAAGTCTGCCATGCTACGAAGAAGAATCAAGAAACATCACTTAAAAGAAATGAGAAAATCTTGTGTACTTCTAGACTACAGTTCATCATACTTTATTTTACTGCCTCAGAAGTTTTAAAAGATTATGACAATTGTTAACTCTTTGATGACACAAGTTTACAGAGTGAGGATTACAAATAAGGGCCTGAATACGATTCTCTGAAAGTCAATTAAAAAAAAAAGGAGGTCTGATATGCTACGAGGAAGAATCAAGAAAGAACACCTAAGGAACTTTGAACATCTTCAATTTTTCTTGATTCAACTTCATGAAACCTTGTTTTAGCACTTTCGAAGTATAAAGAAGTTACGAAAATGGTTTAAAACTGGCTGACATAAGTTTCCAAAGTGAATGTCACAAATATAAGCCTAAAGATGGTTCTCCAAAAGTCAGCTGAAAAAGTGAATGCCTGACATGCTACGAGGAAGGAGAAAGAAACACCAGTTCAAGAATATCTTCAATACTTCTTCAGTTAAGTCCATGAAACTATGTTTCACTGTCTTAGAAGTTTAAAAGAATTGTAATCATTGTTTACAACTTGTTGACACAAGTTTGCAGAGTGGAGATCACAAAAATTAGGCCGAAATGTGATTGTAGTCCAAAAGTCAACTTTAATTGCGGAAGTCTGACAGGTTGCTAAGAATCCTTAGATTTCTTCATTGAAGTCGACAAAACTTTGTTTCATTGGATCAAAAGTATAAGAAGTTACTACAATTATCCACTACTTGTTGATGCAAGTTTGCACATTAAAGGTTATGAATGTAAGCCCTCATTAAACAATTTAATGGAAGTATTACACTTCAAAATTAAGGGAACCTTCAGCTCTGCAGAAAAACCTTTTCTATTCGTCGAAACAACTGAGAATTGAGACTTTAAGTTAAAGAGTAACTCCAAACATTCCTCATTCCTACAAAAAAAAAAGTATAAGGTACTACAATAATGCAGTTCGAACATGTCAATATAATCGCGAACTACTATTAATCTAAAAAAAAAAAAAAAAAAAAAAAATGCAACAGAATATCTATAGCATACTATAGCAGATAACTGAGCATACATTTTCAAAAGAAGAATAAATGAAATCAATTGTAAAAGTCACTTTTAAACATCATAACAACAGCCTCGGATGCAAAATACGCAATACAATCTAACAGATTCTGAATCAATGATTCTTCATGTTTTACTACAATTTGAACGTATTTATAAATTTCCTCGAAACCCTCCCTCGACACGACCATTTTCTGCAACAACAAAAAGCAACAAAACGTTGCAAAAGCAGCATTGAAAATTGAAAAAAAAAAAACGACGTGTGGGGGCCCTATGGTGCGAAAGCTCGCGCGGGGCATGAACATAATTCAGCTCGTTGTGTTACCGGACGCATCTCTGACGGGGGCCTTATATGCCAGTCTACGGGAGGTCAGGAGGCCCCTGTTCCAATTTTGTGCCCAATAAGACTAATTCCCTCAAAGGTGCCGCGCGCGCTCGCCAACGTATCCTCGAACTTTGCGTAAATTACGCCCAAGTTTCTTCGTAAAAAACTCATTCCCCGCGAATAACTGTCAACGATCCTTCAGAGCGCGAAAAATCGAACTCTGCTAAGTGTTTTCTGGAAAGAAGCAGTATTTAACACTGTCACAAAAATTTCTGGGAATGGAAGATTTGTCATAAGATTTTTTGTAATTAAAAATTGTTAAATTCAAAATTCTTGAAATCCAAAGAGTGCTGCATCCAATGGCTATTTAAAAAAAATTTTTGAAAAGTTTCTTCATGGACTCTCATCATGACCTATCAATTTTTATGATTTTCTAGCAATTTATATATTTTTGAACTATTTTCCATGATTTTTCGTATTACGCTGTTATAGCATATTGAAGTGAAATTCGAATTTTTTGACTTTTTTCGTTTTATTCCGGAAAATATTCAAATTCGACATTTCCGCATTTTTTGTCCATTGAAAAACGTTTGGAAGGAGAAACAGTCGAAGAATAGCGATTGAAGTTTGAAAAAGAAAAAAGTATTTTTACGGTCAAAGTCAAGGAACGAGATGGACAAGGAGACGGAAGGGGAGAATTGCTCGGGCCAGGTGCATCATAAAGCTTTAGAATAATGCTCTAATAAATCCCGCTGAAAAATAACAAGCCCTCCGGTGTTAACTGAAGAAATCATGATCGACTCTTTCACCATTGCTTCTTCCTCATGCACTGTCCTTCTTTCACCTTTCGCACGGTTCGAGATTTAATTGTTTTTCTGGACCTGGCTATTTCTCTTAAGGTGGAACTTCCATGGGTGCAATTATAACGTAATCTTCATTAAAGTTCGCTTCAACTTTGAAAGAGTTGTTCTCGTTCAGTCGATTTTTCATGGGATTTTTATCCTAATACACGGTATAAAAATATCTTATCTTAACATTTTTCTATCACATGTTATATTTTTTTATTTTTATAATCATGTGTAAGTATATTCGTAATGAATTTTTTTTTCTTCATCTAGAAATTTTTTGGAGCTTGAATTTTTCTTTCTCTGCACGCGTTGAAATCTCCGGAAGCACAGAAATACTCATCGCGTTTTCTTGATTTTTCAAAATTCGTGCTTTCAGGGCAGGTACAGCAAATTCAACATGTACTTTTGATTTCATTCCTTTTTTTTTTTACGTATAGTGAGATTATTACAAGCCATATTTGCGGTTAAAATTGCTTTACTGAAGATTTCTTATTCATCATATGTGTAATGTGAATAAAACATTGTTTCATAAAGTTTTTCATAAATATTTTATAAGATTACAGTAACCATCAACACGCTATGAAAAATCATTAAAAAAATTTTTAACCTAACTCTCATGATTTTTTTTCTGTGAGACATGATCAAAATGCGTATTATATTTGAAAGTGTTTGAAAGTTTAATTGAATATTATCTGTTAAATTTCAGCATACAGCAATCCGTTCAAAATTTTAACTGAAAAATTTTTACCTTTAACAGAGTATCTGTTTAATTCAAGGATGTAAACAGAAAAAATTTTCAAAAGGGGTTTTTCTAAAAAATATATTTCCTTTGAGATTTCATAATTTTTTAATCTTTGACACAATGGTTATAAGAGAATGATTTTTTTTTCAAATTTCTGAATTTGAAAGTTATACAACTTTTTGAGTCCAGAGTCACACATTTTGATATTTGTATAAAATGGAATTCGATTTTTGGGATTTTAAATAAGTCACAGTAGGTTTCAATTTTTTTTTTTTTACATTTGGCAATAATTATGCAACTTTTTCTGATATAATTATGGATTTCTATATAGCTCTCTAGAATTAAATGCTCTAGAAAACAAAGTTCTGACAAATTAAAACATTTTTTATAGATTTTTGAGGGATTCCAAATATTATGATAGATTTTTAGAATTTTTCCATTGTCTGTTATTATTTAAATTTTGTAGTGTTTTCTAGTTTTTTGATAAATTTTTATCATTCAGTAGATTTCTTAAGATTTATGCTATAGTATTGAAAATTCCAACGATTTTAAATATTTTTATTTCATATTCTTTCAGTATTTATACAATCAAAAAAATAATCAACTGTATAAATTGTGCAAATTATATTTGCAGTATTTTTATTGCTTTCGGTACGAATTTCCAGAATTACATCTAAAACAATTCATATACATGTAATAATTATGAAATAAAAAACTATAATCACATATGTTCTTTAGGTTTTGAAGTTTTATACATTTGAAAGAAAATAATATGCACATAGTTGAGTTTCATTGTATTAAAAATTAATAATATTTTTCGCATTTTTACGGTCTAACAGGAAACCTAAGACAATTTTTCAGTATTTTTATAGATTTCTAATATTTTCGTTGATTCCTTCATGGATTCAAAAATTCGATGCTTTATAATGTGAATTTCGATCTATTATCGATAATTTCTTATTTTTATGAGTCAATCACACTTACATAGATTTTTCGTGTTTTTTTGTATAGTTTAAGTATTTCGAAGATTTTGTCGAATTTTTTAGAATTTTTTTAGATTTATAATATACTGTATACAATTTTTTGAATTCGATGCTCTACAATTCAAAATTCCATAGTTCGCAGGCATTTCTTCAGATTTTTCAGAAAACAGTTTTCCCATAGAGTTCTGTTACTTTTAGTATTTCTCAGACTTAGTATCATCCGAAAGATTTTCTACCGTGTACATACTTTTATACAGATTTTATATTGATTCCTAAAATTCTATAATCTAAGATTCAAAGTTCTCAGAGTTATAGCATATTCATAGATCTCAATTTTTCTGTGTTCTTCACTAGGTTAAAACAATTCTTCATACATACACATTTACATTCTCTACACAATCCTACGATTCAATAATTTTTTTTATCCGTGAAATTTATATTATGTACATTTTCATGCATTACTTCTATAACTTGTATTTTAGGTATGTAACTTTATTTTACATGAAATAAAAATTGACTGCATCAGAATTTCAGGAGCAATTTGTCGTTGTGTGCCAATTCTTGTTCTCATTCTTGTTATCACAGGGTGAATATCATTATTTCGACACTTTCGTTATCACAGGAAAGATTTCATTATTTCAAGACTCTTGTTATCACAGGAAAAAGGTCCTAATTTCAAAATTCTTGTTATCACAGGATAAATGTCATTATTTTGAAACTCTACCTTTTGTTATCGATCGAATATATAAATTTCCAGACTTTGCAGACTGGTTATACAAAAACCCCAGTCGAGTCGCAGTCAGCAGCAGTTATAAGCAGTCGCTGGCAAACACATTCAGTCAGTCAGTCATAGAGTCTCGCTCTCTGCTAATTTTTAGTTTAGAATTTGTGGACCATTAATAAGTGAATAAACAAGTTTCCCGTGACATCTTGGTTTATTTCTCCACCGTTTCATTAGTCCACAACATTGTCTGTTGCTTCAACAAACTTTTGTTTTAACACGGCAATCTCACTGCAAAAAATGGTGTCCAGCCACGAGACACTTTTTGACGCCATTTTTAAGACGTTTAAAGATGTCTTCAAAACACATATTTTTGACACGTAAAAGTAAGACACTTAGTGACTGAAGACATGGATTTCGTGTCTTCGTGTCTTCTACGAAGACATGTCTCATACATGTTTTTTTGCAGTGCTATAGAATACACCGAACAATCCCTTGAATTCAACAGACCTAGATTCAAAGAGTACCCAAAAAACGCTTCCTCCAGTTCACCTAATATTTTCCCAAAAAGAATGGCAAAAATCGTCGCGTGCACAGATGCCCCGTGGGCATTCAAAACATCCTCCCCATTGAAGAACCCGTGCTCTTGTCTCAAATTAGACGTCTCGAGCCGGGAAAATCCCACTGAAAAAGAGTCAAGACATCGATCGTCCCCAGGGGGATCGAATCGTTGAAAAGCGCGAGGGAGAAACGTAACGAATTTCGGAAAAAAGAAGGACGGGAAAGCTCGAAGACGCGGGGCCTCAATAGATTCGCAACGGTTTTTCGAGCCCGAAGAAAGATCAACGCCGGGCCCAAATTACAGCGAGAGAGACGGAAAACGTAGGAAAAAAATAAATAAAAAAGATTTGGTGAAGGGAGGACACGGCGAATAGTCGTTAAATAGGTCGAACTCGCGAACGACACCGGGCCGCGTCTAATCAGAGTTACACGAACGAAACCGACTGTGACGAAATCGGTGTCGCAGGACCTCCACGATATTCGTCCATGTAAAAGCTCCACGAGATCTATGAGACGCGACTACCGCGCTTTTTTTTCACCATCCCCGCGCATGTAACGCCTGTGTACGGAAAAGATTAAAGAAGCCAAAAGTCTCTTTTTTATTCCGAGCACATGCCGTGGATTTTGAAAAATTATGGAAAGTTAAGGAACGTGGCGGAGGGGATTTCAACGCGTGCAGGAAGAGGAGTTTTTCGACTTTTTTCACCCTGCAATGGCAGGATGTAAAAAATGTACTTGGTATTTTTTACTGAAAAATGTAGGGATGTTGGGGTGGTAAGGAATTTTTCATATTTTGAGATTTATTTTTTTATAGAAGTTATTGCAATACGCTTCAATGAAAAATTTTGAGAATTTTACTATTGACATTGACTAAAAAGGTGATCTTTTTACTGAGGGAATATTCACGCTCGTTGCATGAATAAATTTGTTCAATAGTTTACATATGGTAGAGAAATGTTTTAGTCATATTCAAAATATATTTCTCTTTTTTCTGCAATAGTTGTTTTTTTCGACATTCATTTTGTATGAATGTAAATGCGTTTGTTGAAATTTATTTATATAAAAAGCTCTCATTTAGTCTGTAATAAACTGTAAATTGGTATATTTAAATTTACAAGCTAAAATGTTGAATATTTATTTCCAGACTAACTTTCTTAATAAGTTAAACTCTAAGTTATGGAAGTAAAAAAAAAGGTTTCTACTCTACTAAAAAGTTTTATTATAAATTAAATTTATTTCAACATTTCCAAGATAGTATTATTATAAAATAGTTCAGAGCTATTACGATAATGTTCAGAAAATATTTCTCTTTTTTCTGCTATCGTTGATTTCTTTAATATTCATTTCGTATGAATGTAAATACGTTTGTTGAAATTTATATATAAAAAGACGATATAATTTCTGACAAATTTTTTATATGAAGTACAATATTAACTTAGCTGTATGGAATCAACTTTCTTTTATGTTGAAAATTTCGATTTTGTATGGTGAAAGCTCTTTTTTAATCTGTAATAAACTGTAAATTAGTATAATAATATTATAATTCTCAAGCTACATGTTGGATATCTCCAGATAAACTTTTTTAATAGATTAAACTTCATGTTTTCAGAAGTCAAAAGAGAGTTTTTACTCTACTCAAAATTTTTATCATAAATTGAATTAAGCTCAACATTTTCGAGACAGTATATTTGTTTCTTAACTATATAATTGTTAAAGAGCTATTAAGATTTTTTTCTCAGTATAATGCATAGGTTCCAAATTTTTTCGGTTTGTGAAATTTATTCGTTATTCAACACATCAATAATCGAATGATACAAAATCCATAATGATACAAGATTATCTTTCATATCTAATTTTAACAAAATGGTACATAAAAATTTTTAATTCATTTTCCTATTTATTAAGCAATCAAAACATCAACTGGAAAAATGCTAGTTTTTCCAATCTTTTTTGAAAAATCTAATAGATTTTTCAATAATTATGATAAATTATGCCATCTATTTTCTCATTTTTTATAGGAATTTTTGGATTAGAATTTAGAACGTGAAATTCTCTCATCCAATGTACGAAAAGTTTCTTATTAGTATTAAAAATTTTTAGTCTAAGGTTGATGAATATTCATTTTTATTTCTAAATTTAATTTTTATCAAATACTTTCTAATTTTTATTTGAAGCTATTTTGATGTTGTTCCAATCAATATTGAACTCTGAATATAAGTAACTTATTTCGTTTATGAGACGTTTTAACGAGAAATTTAAGGAAACAATTTTCGCAAAAAGCATTTTTGCCATAACAATGTCAAATTTTTGGAAACCTAGTTGACTTCAGTTTCTCGTGAATTTTCTGCATTATTAGAAAAAAATCGCTTACCAACAAGTTTCTATCAAAATGCTATTAACTGAATCTAAAAAAAATCCAACCCGAATTAAATAATTTCATAAAAAAAGTTTTCAACGTTTTTCGCAAAATAAATCAAGAATCTTTATTTGTCGAAAAATCTTGGTACATTATGTCTACCATGAAATATTGATGTAACATACATTTCTTTATCCACTAATTACGTATAAGAAGAACACGGAAAAAGTTTCATTGTTTTTTTGAATTATCATTGAGTAGTGATAGAAATAACAATAATTTAAGTAATCAAATCATTCAAATTAAAATCCAAAGCATATGAAAAATTTTATTTTGCCACACATTTTTCAACAACTTGCAAATCAGTACCGCGAATTAATCTGAAATCATCTCATAAAAAGTGAAAACTAATATCTCAGATTCTGCAGACTTAAATACCAAAATATTCAAATTCTCATTCTTACTCCATCAATTTACACATCAAAAGTCAAGTTTCTTTTTACAGACAAATTCCTAAACTTTATTTCACGGACTATAAATAGCTTGGAAACTGATTTCCAGTTATGAAAAAAGCTAAACAACAAAACACAATTGGAATACATTATTGAAATAAACACATTCCAATAAGCTTCTGTGTGTTATTCTTGTAAATTCGTCATTATCATTCAAAATTGACAACCCATGAAAAGTTTCATGGTGGTTCGTGAAATTTTCCTTTCACGACACACGAATCGCCTTTTTCGGCATTTTCAGGCACGTCTCGAATTCCCGTTATATTTTTCTAGCTCGAAAACATGTGCCACCAAGAGTGAAAATGACACAGATTAATGAGAAACTCTATATTTTCTGTCTTCGCTTGTCTCGGCGATTTGCAAATGAATGAAAGTGGGTTGTTCCATTTCGAATTCCGGAAAACTTATCTGTTCATTGTAAGTGGACATGTGTTTTTTTAAAGTGTTGGAAATGGCGTCCTTAATTCAACTTGTAAAAAGAAATTAAAATAAAATCACCGAATATGTTTTGCAAATACTGCTTTGAAATGCCACACATTCCTGAGCAACCCCTAAAAAAAGGGTTCTAACCGGAGCGCGACACCTTCGGAATTATGTTGTTCAAACTTTTTGGACACGGGAAAGTGACGTGGCTAATCAAATTTCACGTGGAAATTCGATTGGAGAAGCGCGTAATCTAACTTAATCAAATTCTCCACCGCTAGTAAAGCGTTTCAGTCCTCTAAGTAAGCATATCGTCGCGCTTTAAGGCTCTTTGGCCCCACCGAAAAAAAGCCCCGGCGTTTTCACGAAACAATGCGCGACCCGTTCTCGCTTTTCGACTTTCGGAACGAGTCTCCGCCAAAACTTGCCGTCGTCACGATGATTTGAATGTGAAGTTTTCAGAATTAATTGGTTTATTTTTAGAAGCAATGAAAGGGAAACCGTGATTTTTCAAGTTTTCACTGGACGGCCTATTATTGGATTCCGAAAGAAAAGAAAATCTGTGAAAAAGAAGCGGGTGGAGCCAAGTGGAAGGAATCCGTTAAATATTGTGAGTTATTTTGGACACAGTTTCTAAGAGATTTTGCGGTGGGTCCAACAGGTAGAAAACGGATTATGAGAGATCATCATTTTCCAGAAATACTGAGTAGTCGTTTTTTTTGGATCATGACCGGAGAAAAAGGACACGTGTGGCCCAAACAGAAAATTACTGAAGACAGATGGTATAAATTACAGTATTATAATTTATTTCATTTTTATGGTATTTTTTATTACCATTATCGAATAAAAAAGTTAATAGATTTTCATTATTAATTACTGGCAGACAAAATTCAATCAACTTATCTTTAAATTTGATAACTTTTGTTAAATTTACCAGAACCAAACACTTTTTTTTACATTTTTTATTCTTCGATTCAGAGAACCAGTCTAGTAAATGATGTATATGAACTGATCTGAGGTAGAAAAGAGTAAAATTTCGACCCCCCGAGAGGATGCTGCGTTCGGAAAAGTTTCGACAAAGTTCAGTTTCCGAAAAAGAAGGTTTCGTCTCAAATGGCAGATAAACCAATGAATCTGACGTTAACCCCATCAAAGGTTGACGCCCGGTTTCGACTTTTTAAACGGCTCGATCGAATTTCAGGCTACATGTATTGACGAAGATGTTTTCCGAAAAACCCGGGGGTTCTTTGATCCAAGATTATGCTACTCAACGTCTCTTAATCCGGAGACGTTCGGAGGATTCAAACTGTATATTTTCATGTGAAATGGAGAAATCTATCAGAGTTTGGTGGGTAGAAACGATGTATTTATGTTTCATGGAAAAACATTTTTCTATTGTGCGTGCGGAAAGTTATATAAGAAGTCATGACGGAATTGTTTCAAGGTTTTTCAAATTTTCATGCATTTTCGAGAAGATTCTTGTATATTCTGAAATATTTTTTGATAATTTCTCGAAGTTCGAAAACTCTTTTAGTATCTAAATAATTACGCTGCACGAATTTGAATTTTTTGAAATTTAGAATCGAATAACAAAATTTAAAATTAGGATTCTTAAATTTCCATTGAAATTACACTATGTATATGCGATTGGATTATTCAACAATACACAACCGAAGTTCTATGAAATTTGCGAATATTTATTGTACATAGGTATATATCATTTATCAACTTTCAATACCTAATAAGAAAATCTCCGATTTGGTATAGAATGTACGATATTCTAATTTCTTCAACTCATTTACAACATCCAATTCAATCAAATAATAAAAAATATTATTTTTCTTTCGAATTGAATGTTCTGAATAAAAATACAATCTGTAAAACAATTGATTGCCTAAGTGAAGTAATTTTACATCTTGCAGTAAAAACACCTATCAATGGTGATTTCACAACTAGTTAAATTTCACTTTACTTTGTATAATTTTACTAAATCAGTATAAAAATACTAGTTTCAAAATACATAAGTTTCACTTTTAGCTACTAGAAAAGTAATAATTTTGCGATCGATATTTTATACAGCTTATACAGTATACAGTATTACATATAGTAACACATAGTCGAAAATTAATCTTTTTGAATAGTGATTTCAGTATATACTACTTGAATAACAATTTTTGCAGAGTCAATTTTTTCACTGTTTCGTTACTCGATTTCAACTTTTATTTTTGTTGGAGCTTTTAGCAGATTCTTGCTAAGTTTTGTACAGACCTGTAATCGCAAATTTCAGAAGTCAGCAAAAATACTCTTACAAATTATCAATCAATGAAAATGAAATCCCATTACTAACATTCAAATTTTCAATGTGTCTTAAAAAAAATTTATTGACTATTAAATTTCGCATAGTTGATAATTCTAAATAAAGATTCCGTTCCAAGTGACTGTAGTACCAAATATCTACGAGCCGTAGAAATAAAAAATTAAAAAATGAATTTTATGGTCAAAACATTAGAAAACAGATGCGTTGAAATTGACTATTTTATAGCTATAACTTCCCGAGATAAATCTTTAAAATTCGTCAAAATTCAGTACAATTTCATAGAGTTTAGACAAATGAATCGGAGTAAATTATCAATTTTATAGCCAATATTTTGACATAGCAATCTGTCGAAATTGACTAATTAATATAGAGCAAATACTTTGAACTAATGTATCGGTTGAAATCAACATTTTTATGTTGGAAATTTCAACTAATATGTTTGCTGAAATTGACCAATTCACAGCTAAAATATGCACTATGTATTTCGATTAATAAAAATTTACTATTTCCACGCATAAATCTGTCGAAATCGACTATTGAATAACGGAAATTTTAACTAATAAATAAATCAAAATAGCCTTTTTCAAAAATAAAAATTTTGACAAAGAAATTTGTTAAAATTAAGTAATTTTGTCTTATCCGACAGTTAAATTAAACTATTTGTTAGGAATGTCTTTTTCGCCAGGTAAAATAGTCAAATTTTGCTTTGAATTAGTCAAATTCAGCTAATTCAAACTGAGAGAGAAGTATGCAGTAGTATACAGTAGTAGGTACATAAGAGTTGTAAACATTTTATAATAGTGAATTAATACTGAGGAAAAAAATTTAGTAATTATTGCAATACTCTACAGTACTGTAAAAACAGTCTGAATATTGTACTTTTTTTTAGATATTTATAGCAGTCTTTGTCATAATATATAGTAAATTTTGCTAAAGATATTGTAGTTGTAAATATATTTTGTGGTAAAAACTGCTATACCTATTTCATTTTCTACTATACTTTTTATGTATATCTTGCGAAATAATATTGTAATTTCTATCAATCCAGATTTCTGAAAATGCATCATTCAGATCTGTATACTACTTTATGCTATATTTTTGTGTACCCTCTAGTACATCATATTAAAATTGATACAACATAGGAAAAAATTGAAAAAATATATCGTAATATTCACAAAACTATATTAACTTCAACGACGCATACACATACTCACATGTACAATTTTTTCTCATAGTATGTGTATTATACGAGCAGAAGTCCAAATGATGGAAGGTAAAATATTTTATTTGATGTTTCACATACCCTGTGTACTGGTACAGGGACAAACTAAAATGTGTATAGTACAATTTGCATTCTGTAAATTTTGAATTTTACAAAATTATCTAGTAAAAATTAGCATACATATTGTAATTTGTAGATTGTAACAATTTTTACTTCGTATAAAATATTGTAATAAGTAGAATAAAAGACAATATGTTGTAAAACTTGTAATAATATTGTAAAACATACAGCATTTTTGTATTTTTTCTACACTGAGAAAAAAATATTGTACTTTCTGCCACATATATTGTAAAAAGTACAATAATACTGTACCTTTTAACATAATATTGCAGTTTTCACAGTATTATTTTACTTATTACAATAGTCTATGGTAAAACCGCTTTATTGTACGAATTACAATATGTATGCCACTTTTTGCTGTATAATTTCGGAAAAATGAAAATCTGAAAATGAAAATTTTACTATACAAATCGTAATATTTGCCATACGTTTTTTTCACGTTTCCTGAGGTCAGCTAACTAGGAATAGGTGACGACCGGGTTTTTTTTTCTCGCCCGCAATTTATTTACACATGCATCAAAATAAAAAAACTGTATTACTTTTTTCCAACTTTTTCGAATACTGTATCATATTCAAATATGATGCACTTGAGACCTAGAAAGTAAACAAAAATGTTGCAAAAAGAACATATGCAGATCTGTTTACTGAAAAAACTGTATGGAATTTTCGGAAATCTTGATGAATAGCAATTACATGCTATTGAAAAAGTACGAGAAGTATAGTAGAAAACGGAAGATGTAGAGGAGTTATTACAACAAAATATATCTATAATTACAGTATCATTTGACAATATTTACAATAAGTTATTTCAAAAACTGATATATACTACCTAGCAAAACGTACGATATGTCAGAGTGATTCCCGTTGACTATACAGTATTGTAATAATTACTATATTTTCTTCTCAGTGTATATAAAAGTCACAAAATACTAGATTTTCTTTGAGTGAAGATTTTCGAAAACTCGAGCCAGGGGTGTATTCGCAAAATCGTGATTGGGTGGCAACCGTTACATGTCGTAACCAGGGCCGTGATGAATGAACGAAACGACTCCATATCCTTTTGGCTTGCGATAGCAGCTGGCTACATTGCGCTGATTGGTCGCGCATCACGCTGCATTTATGGATCTTTTGCAATGAATCCGGTTTTATACTGGTGCGTACCCTAACCAGGAACCCATGGACCTGATGTATTTAAAGGACGTGGAAGAGGGGGCTCTTGCCAGCCTCTGGGACGCGGGGGCTAAATGTCGCCCCTCGCACTTTTGCTATAAAATGGTGGAAATTTTTCCACCCTGCTTTGAAAATAAATTATCCTCGTGAGGAACGATTGATGTCGGGCGGGTCCCAAAAATGGCGGTTTCTCTTTTTCGAATTTTCGGTGAGAATGGCGGTTTTTTGGGATGGGAAACGAGAATGGAATTAATGGCAAATTTATTAGATGAGTGTGAATAAATGATGTAATGGATTATGAGCTCATTAGCGTTGAATATTGGGGAGATTTTATGATGGATAATTTAATGTTAATTGACAAACAAAATAAGTAATATTCTTGTGATGTAATTTTTTTTGTTAATTTTTCATTGCGGATCATCTTAATATTCTCATTCTTATTATTTTATTTTTATCCTATATGCCTTAATACAAATCTCCAATTTATAAATAAATAACTTGATTGTATAGTTTTTTATAGTTTTTGATTAAAATCAAAACTTGTAAAGGACAATTTAAAAAAAATGGAAAACAAAATTCAGATAGCCTTTTTGGTCAAAATTGATTTCGATAGAACGATTTCACAGTCTTCAGTTTCACCTTAGGAGGATAGCCAAGGGCATACATGATCATGATCTTTTTTTGCACTTTTGTTAATTAATTTTTTCAGTTTCTAAATTTGATTATGTTTGCAACCCCTTTTTTTATTCTACCGAAATTTTATTCATTATAACATATTATAACATATTTTATTTGTGTCAAGGTATATTCTATTGCATATTTTATAACTTGAATCGAATCAAAATTACATATTCACTGATCTAAGAAATAACACTGAGTTAATAGTATGTAATATATTTTCTTGAAGATTGATAAAATTATTGTAAAATTCATTTTGAAAAATATCTAAGAAAAAAACAGCGATAAAAAGCCATTAGAGTTTCCACAGTTTATCAGATTTAAATCTTTGAAACTTGAGAACATCTGTGGGAGATTTGTCCAATTAGGACATTTGTGACAATTTAAGAAAATATAAACAGCTACAGAAATTCTGACTTTTTTGGTAGTTTTCTAACAGCTTTAGAAGTTTTCGAAAAACGTTGACAATTTTCAACAGTATCTACAGTCAAAGTAATTACTGAAATGGTTTAACTATTACTTATCACGAATTTCAAGTTACTCAATTTTCAGTCCATGTTTTTCCTATAAATTTACTTTTTGAGAAAGACTATACGAATAATGTCTTTCAGTAAAATAGGTTTAGGGAAAATTGACTGTCAAAACTGTTAAAAATTTTATACTGTTACTATCTGAATAAGTAATAAAAATTTTAGGACTGCTGTAAAAAGAAAAAAAAACTGTTACAATCATAAAAACAGGAAAAATTGTCAAAATCGTCAAAACTATCAAAATTGTTTGAGCTGTTCAAAATAATGCTGATAAATGCATGATCCTTAAATTTGTGAAAATATTATTATTGAAAAATTTAGCACTTTCTAACATGTAAAAATTACTAGATTACTATAAGTTCTACAAGAATATTGCAGCTTTTATGATACTATCGCAGGTTTTACAATATTATTGCAAATTGTGTCAATTTTTTCATTTTACAATATTTTACAGAAAAAATTGTGACGTTGAACAAATTACAATATGTATAACCATTTTTAATATAAAATTTTCGCAAACTTAAAATCCACAGAATGTGCATAGCATTACATCTAGAATTGTATTTTTTACTATAGTACTACATAAGACTTTATATCCGTGTATAGTGAAACATCAAATAAAATATTTCACATTTTACCTTTTTTTCAGTTGGCTTCGTATGATATTTCATGTAATAAGAGAAAATATTTCACAAACATATAAGTATATGCACTGAGAAAAAAATCTTGTACTTTCTGCTATATGTATTGTAAAAAGTACAATATTATTAGACCTTTTACAATCATATTGCAATTTTTACAATATCATTGTAGTTTTTACGAAAATATTGTAAAATCTGCAATATTTATTTTACTTACTACAATATTATACAGGAAAACCGCTATTAATGTAAAAATTACAATATGTATGTCAGTTTTTACTGTATAATTTCGGAAAATTTAAAATCTTGAAATGCAAATTTCACTATAAAAACTGTGATTTTTACCATACATGGCGAAAAAATGAACTACATACTTTTGTCCAGCTTTTTCGAAAACTGTATCATATTACAATATGATACACTTGAGACCTAGAAAGTGCACAAAAATGCTGCAAAAAGAACCGACACAGATCTGTTTACTGAAAAAACTGTATGGAATTTTCAAAAATCTGGATTAAAAGGAATTATAATATGATAATCTCAAAAGTACAAGAAGTATAGTAGAAAACGGAAGATGTATAGGAGTTTTTACAACAAAATATATCTATAACTACAATATTATTTGACAATATTTACAATATGTTATTTCAAAACTTGATATATTATCTAGCAAAAAGTAAAATATGTCAGAGTGATTCCCGTTTAGTTTACAATACTGTAATAACCACTATAATTTTTTCTCAGTGTGCATCGCAAAAATATGTATCGCAATGTAAAAGCTACAATATTTTTTCGGCTTTTCCAATATTGTATTAATAATATTTAAATAATTATACAGATCTAATTACTGGCAAAATTGAACGGTATTTTTTCTAAAATCTAGATTATCAGGAATTACAATACGATTTTGCATAATTTACAAAAAAGTATAGTAGAAAAAGAAATGTGTATAGGAGCTTCTACAACAAAATATATTTACTACTGCAATGTCATTTCAAAATATTTACTCTACATTATGATAATAAGTGCTATTAATATCTGGCAAAAAGTACAATATTTCATACTGATTTCACAGTACGAGACAATTATTATAATAATTACTGTATTCTTTCTCAATGTATTAAATTTTTGAAAACGGTCAAAATAGGTCCAAATAGCCAAAACTTTCTAAAATGTTCTGTATTGACAAAAATGTTAAAACTGGCAATAATGTAACAGTAAAACCAGAAACAAATT
The DNA here is from genome assembly GCA_028476575.1 of Platygaster robiniae. Classification (NCBI taxonomy): domain Eukaryota; kingdom Metazoa; phylum Arthropoda; class Insecta; order Hymenoptera; family Platygastridae; genus Platygaster; species Platygaster robiniae. The sequence continues at coordinate 5,414,998 of CM052022.1, forward strand.
GTGTACCTATCAAAGCTCTCGTAACAGTCAAAATTGCAGAAACTGTTAAAACTGTTTAAATTAAATAACCTTGGCTTTTATAGTCTGCTAATAGAACTGTCAAAACTATTATTATTAAAAAAATTTTTTAAGCCTATTAAAACTATTCAAAGACACCAAAACTTTCGAAACTTGTCAATCATCATTTCATGTTCTGAATGAAGTTTATGATAAAAAAAAGTCCGTGATATCATTAAACCAAAATTTTCTTAAATCAAGAACTCTCCCACTCAAAATTATGATTAAGGAAAAGATCCTGAAACTTAATGTTCGTCTCCTAGTGAGACATTATAGCGAGGTTCCAGTGTATTTCACAAATACATACTTGGAAAACCATTCATGCTTTCGATTTTCCTCGGAAAATGGTCCTGACTTGTTGCAGTGCCGATAAAAAAAGCCGAGGACCCCACATCACGTTTTTTTCTCTTTCGCTCTCTGTGTCCCATGATTCGCTATTCAACGGGTCTCCGCCCAGTTCATCCCCCTGATCTTCATTTAAGTCCTCGTCGGCTCCTTTGAGACTTCTCTAGAGCAACAGAAAAAAAGGCGCTGTTCCCACCAATCTGTTGCTTCAGATCTCTTTTTCGAATAACCTCATGACCTACCGCATGAGGCACCGAAATGTCTCGCGGAATCGCCGGAGTGACCGAATGACAACGTCTTCAAAACAGGAGGATTCCATCAAACAAAAGTCTCTGGAATTTCAAATTCAAATTGGACATTGTACGAAAGCACAAATGAATTCAAGACAACAAAAACATTTTCATACGTCAAATCTTAATAGTTGCAAAAAAAGGACATTAGTTACTCGATAATGCACAATTTTTTATTTTGGAAAAAAGCAATACCAAAGCACACGATTATTCCCATTTTGTTTTGTAAAATTCAGCACTGTCAGAACTTACAATAGAATTCTATTTCACGTAGAAATAAAATGTCCTAGGAACCTAAAAATTCGCGTTTCATTGATCACTGACGACATTACACATCTCGCAACATCTTTTTTTCTCATGTTTTTTGTCTTCGCCGGAAGATTGATCGTGCTGATGCGATACGATTTCATCCACCTCACGCTCCCGGCAACTTGATGATGATGATTCGAGCGAGAATGAAAAATCGATCGAAGAATTGATTTTTTAATTTCCTACTGATGGGCAATGGAGTTTTTCATACTACTTATGTGTGTTTTCATCGAATTTTAGACCATTTGTTCATGTTTCTTAGAGTACAAAGTGGTTGAATGATTTTTTGATGAGATGAATTCGGTGAGTGTGGATGTTCCATTTGTTAGGAAGATAATGAAGATTTTGCAGAATTTTTTTTTTTACTTATTTGTTACGAATGTGATAAATTATACTCGTTGGGGTTTGTGCTGAAAATTGAGTCGTTCTAACGTGATTTAAATTTTAGATTGTTATAGAAATTTATCATTCGGCAAATTCTAAATTTATTGTCTAACTCACTAATAATGTCTAACTCACAAATAATCTATTGTTTTCTTATTTTTTTTTTTCGATGCAAAACAAAGTAGTAAAAAAATTTCAAAGAAACCATATCGTCTTTTTTTACACTCAGATTTTTATAATGCAGAAAAATTTTCTTGATTAAATTGATTAGAGACTATTTTAAACAATGCATTTTTCGTTGAAGTTCTTTGCAAAATGCATTCCAAAAAAACGCCAACGTCTACAATTTTGTTGAAAAAAATAGTATAATAAAATACGTTTACAAACACACAGCTGCGAAATAGAAAGAGGATTAAACTAATTTTCTTTACATTTCTATAAGGAATTTTCTTCGAAAAGAAATAATAACTTGAAATTCGCTATGGTGTGATTGAAAAGTAGAGTAAGTACTTACCCATTTCTAAGAAGAATAAAAATGAAAAGAGTAATGAGAATAATTTCAGCTAAATGCATCAAACATAATGGCTGCGATTACAGCGAAAGTGCTTGAAGAGCAGGATAAGACAACGGAAAATAATGGAATGTTTTCCCTTAAAGCATATTAGAAATCATAGTTATAACCCTAAGGTACTATTTTTTTTTTCATGAAAATTACAAGTTAAATTATGCATTGAAGCTACTTTCCAACAAATTCCAGATATAAATTAAAGTTTTGGAAATCCGCTTTTGGAACCAAATTACGAGAAAATGAAGATGTGAGTCAAAAAAATGAAGAAAATGTGAGATATATCGTATCAGAAATTATCTGCTATTATTACAATTGCTGGTAATAAACATTATGGCTTCAATAACTTGGGAACATAGATGTTTATTATTATCAGGCAACAAAAGTGCAATTAAGATGTCTTTTTACAACTTAATAGTTATACAATATGGGATTCGCACTCGTAACCGATATTTTATAGCGCAGGGAAAATTACTTGGCGTAATTTTAGCTCAGGGTTCATGCTTTGAAAATATCTTCGTTTCTATTATGCTTGAAAAACAATTGAAAATATTTACCTGCTTTTTGCAATTGTAATGATATGCCAGGAGAAATTTTTTATGTTTAGAATTATTATTTTTGTAACTTTCACTGATGTCATCGACACATTTAATTTAATGTGTTACATTTTTAAACTTTGGCAATATCTAAAGAATAATTTCGTGAGAAAATTGTATTTATTATTGTTAAGAGAGAATTATTTTATCTTCGTCATTTTTCATTAGTGAAACGTTTGAATTTTAAACTGATAGCATTACTGTACCAGCAATAAATTTGTTCATAATTTTTTATCACGAAAGAAAACCAAGATAAAACCGCTAGAGAATTTTGTGATATTGTTGATATGTCGGGCATCACGAAAAAAATCAAAAACCTGAACAGATGTATCGGCGAAGTTAAAGGTAAAAGGCGTGACGGCCTCCCAGATTCGGGCCTCAACCCCCGAAAAGAAAACCTCTGGAGGGTCTTTCACCATCGATCCGAAATGACCTTGTAAATATTCGTTTCATTTGACACATGACCGCATTACTTGAACATTTTACCTACGATTTCGAATCCACGATCGGATTTCAAAAAGCCCACCAAAATATGTCCACTCGACTTTTTGAACTTCAAAGCATATGTTCACTGGGGCGGAATGAACCGCAATACGAGCCAAATAAATGCTGAAAATAAAGGAAATCGCCCTTATAATTCAAAATTTTGACAAATTCGAACGTAATTCTATTATGAAATTGAATGAAGAAATGAAAAATGTAATTTTTTTTTGTAAAGTTTGTCTACATACAAATCCAATATTGTTTAAACATGTATCTTATTTCTTGAAAAAATTGTTATCAAATTCATACCTGCAATTACATCTCACACTGTAACATTTTGAAAGAACACATAATTTAATATTGTAAAATGGTTCGCACGCTTGCACTGTAAGTATGGAACAACGTACCCCCCCCCCCCCCCCCATAGCATGGTAGGGCATTGAACAATGGGAAAAGAAGAAATAGATTAATCAAAGTTAACTGAGCCAATGAAAACCGTGCAAATCTCGATCGAGGGATTGCCGAGGGAACGCAATACGAGAACAACGTAACGCTATGAGAAAAACGAGTTGGGAGCGTGTCATCACTGTTGGTTGGTTGGTGTCGTTTCAGCATCAATTCTTTTCTTTTCACGTTCGAATATTTTGTTCGTTAAAAAGTTGAAATTCCAGACAAAAAAGTTTTGTATTATAATGTACCAGGGAATTTTTTTTCGAGAGTTTTAAAAGGCAACAAAAATTGAATTTGTTCACTGAGAAAAAAATCTCGTACTTTCTGCGGTATATATTGTAAAAAGTACAATAATATTGTACTTTTTACAATAATATTGCTTTTTTTACAATATCATTGTAGTTTTTACGAAAATATTGTAAAATCTGCAATATTTATTTTACTTACTACAATATTATACAGGAAAACCGCTATTAATGTAAAAATTACAATATGTATGTCAGTTTTTACTGTATAATTTCGGAAAATTTAAAATCTTAAAATGCAAACTTCACTATACAAACTGTAATTTTTACCATACATAGCGAAAAAATTGAACTACATTACTTTTACTAGCTTTTTCGAAAACTGTATCATATTAGAATATGATGCACTAGAAACCTAAAAAGTATACAAAAATATTGCAAAAAGAACCTATACAGATCTGTTTGCTGAATAAACCGTATGGAATTTTCAAAAATCTGGATTAACAGGAATTACAATATGATATTGCAAAAATACAAGAAGTATAGTTGAAAACGAAATATGTAGAGGAGTTTTTACAACAAAATACATCTATAACTACAATATCATTTGACAGCATTTACGATATGTTATTTCAAAAATTGATATATTATCTAGCAAAAAGTACAATATTTTCAAGTGATTCCCGTTTACTATACAGTATTCTAATAATTACTATATTTTTTTCTTCGTGTTCTCCTTAATAAAAAGGTTTGTTCAATTCTACTGATTTTTTAAGTAGTGTTTATTCTGTTGATAAATCAGTGGAGTTTTCTGATAAAAAATAAACACAGAATTTTTTTGTTGTTTTTCCACCAAATTCAGAGTGATTGAAATAATTTTTATAAAAAAAGGGTTTTTTTTGCAGAACATGATTTTTTTTTTCTAAGAATTTCAGTTTTTTTTTTTCATTAACAAGTAGAATTTTACTGAAATGCGTTGGGAGAAGTATCTAGATTTTAGTGCTGGAATTGACAAAAACGTCCTTAAAATTTAGCTCTGTGAATTTGTAATCTTCTATTAGATCGAAAATTTTTTCATCCAAAGTCATTGATTCGTGTATGGCGCAGATTTTTCAAAGAATTCTAAAGATTTTAGATCTTACTCCACATGTTCCAAAACGTATGAATCAAAAATTTCAATCTGGTCATAAAAAATTTCTGAAGCCACTGAAGATTTCTTAAGTTTTATGATTTTGAAGTATATTATTCATTCGCTTAATTTTTTAAAATCTTTGATAATTGAAAATGAAGGGATTTTGAGCTTCAAACAAAAAATGAATAGACATTATTTTGACTGAAAAAATTAGCAATTAGTGATAAGGAAATTTCATTTTAAAAATGAAAATGATCAGTTGCATAAAATTAGTAACGAAAAATTCGTAAACTACTGAATTTACTTGTTGTAAATGCAATTGTTTTAGATCAGTTAGATTCCTAAATGACTAAATATTTATCCTACTATTTTAGTAGCTAAATTTTGTTACGTTTGAATTGTTGTCTGAATTCAAGGTGATGGTCAGTTATTATAATATTACTCTACTTAAAAATGTTTATCATTGTTTATTGAAACAATAAAACATGGTAGTGAGACCGATGAACTCAATTTTTTGATCCTACATTTTAAAGGGTCACGTTTAGTAGGTGAAAAATTTGTGACTTACTACTTACGAAAGTTAGTTTACTTCTTTTAATTGCTGGATTAGCAAATTTTGGCTATTTATACAACAAATATATTTACCTGACAGTCTGAAAAATCGTTGGTTAAACCAAGTTCTGAAATAAGTTGCAACAATAAAAATACTAACCTTATCTTACTAACTAGCAATCGTAAGACTTGACTATAGTTAAGTCTTACGATGTTTATAAACAAATTGGTTTACAACAACTAATCCAAATTTTTAAAGTTCATGACTTTTTTTGCTGAGCTCACTATTCATGAATGTCTGATGTTACTAATTGTAATACTTGACATTCTGTAAAGTAATTAATTTTTACAACCACTTAACATTGTTGCAACTATAGAGGTATTGAACTAGTGGTAATAACTAACATTAGTGAACCAAAAAATATGAGTTACTTCTCAATAATCAAAGAAAATTATAAGAATAAGTTATTATATTTATTATCGAACTAACAATTTTTTAACTACTTTTCAGTTAGTTTAATAAACTATTTTTTTCTGTGTTGCATAGAAGCAAAATTAGTTTATTCAACAGAAAACATATCGAACTGATTTATTCATGCTGAGTATGCAGAAGCCAGAAAATTTATTTGTGAGTGTAGCTATGAGTATTTTAACTTTGTTATATTTCTAACTCAATATATAATCGACTCAACTATTTTAGGAATTTAAGTTAGAATATTTGAATGACTGTTTGAACTGCAGTTAATATTAGTTTCTAGTATATTTCTTAGTATAGCAGTATTAGTAGTATATTTCGAATATTTTTCATAATAGTACTTGTAATTTTACGAATTTGTAGAAAGATTTATTACTCTATTACTTATTATAACCAATACTACATATATTTTTACTAAATAAAATTTGAAAGTATGAACACATTCTTTGATCCTATAATTCAACTGGTCACGGTAAGTAACTAAAAAACGTGTGATTTACCACTCTTAATTGTTAGTTCTACTCTTTTTATTATATAAAAAAGTTAAATTTTGATATAAACACGAAGAATACAATGATCTTACTAATAATAGTACATGCCAGTCCAAAAGTCATTAGTTCTGAAATTAGTAACAGCAATATGACTACTAATCTACAATGATTAGCAAGCAATTGTTAGACTAACTCACACAAATTAGCTCTAAATAAAATTTAACATTTTTTTTTGGTAAGCCAACTCTACATGAATGTCTGATCTTGCTAGTAATAGTAACTGACAGGTTTTTAAATCATTTTATCTATTTTCAATATTCGTGGTTATAAAGTTACTAACTATAATCAGACTTAAAAACTATCAACTAATGAAGTTCTCTGGCATTATTCATGAAACTCTTTCAGGTAACTTGCATAATAAAACTACTAATTTTTAGCAGGGTACTTTCCTCTTTTTCAATTAGTGATATTTCACTAACAATTAGTAGTTTTCCACTTATACTTAGTGATTTTTTACCTTTTTAGTAGTCATATCTTGGCGGTAATTATAATTAAGTTTTGAATTGAAAAAAATTACTGATAGATAGTAAAAAGTGTGTAGCTAAAAATTAGTGATTTTTCACTAATTCAATCTGAGAGAGTACCAATCATCTTTTTTCACCAAATTTTTGGTTAGTTTGACTAGCTATTCTTTTTTTCGTGTAGTAGACGCAAAAACTTGATCTCGTTAGAATCTGGAAAAACAAGAAAAAGGCAATGCCCATCCGGACTTTGTAGGGGCCACCTACAAAGACCGACACAATAGAGTACAAATGCGTGGCGACAGGGCAAGCAGATATACGGCAAGTTGATTGCTCGTTGTTATAGCGCGTTGCCGATTGTCGGCATCGCATTGGTAGTCGCCGGTGGGTGTGATTTGTATAGTTTACAGCGTCAAAATTGCGGTAATTTCGAACCACACCCGGAATTGTGCATTTCCACCCCACTCGTCATTCGTGAAAAAATATTCCATGTTTTCGTACGCTTCGATTTGCGAGCTCCAACATCATTTGGATTCATATAGAAGTAAATGTAATGGCTGTCAAAGTTGTTCTTAAATTGTATTGTAATGATTTTCAAAAAAAGGTGAAATTTCGAGTGTTGTTTTTGCGTGTGAATTGAGTGGGAAAATTCAAAATTTGAGTGAACATGAAAAGATTTTTAATTTTGATATTTTTACTTAAGGGAAACTTACAAACGAATGGATTCCTTGATTTTTGGGTGCAGGAAAGTTGATTTACATTTATGAGTCGCAAAGTTAGCTGTTATATTGATAATAATTAAGTCAATCACTTTGCAATGATAAGGATCGTCGCTTTTTTCAAGCATTTAAAAATTTAGGGCATCACAAATGTCTGACGTAGTCCTATATTTTTTTTTTCATCATTATGTGGAAATATTGTCCATTTAAATTGACCACTTTCATGATTTTTGAATTCTAAAATCAGATATTATTTTTCTTGAAAACTTTTCATTGGGTTTGGATATTTTATCATACTCTTTCTTCAACTATAGGTTATACTTTTTTTGAACAGTACAGTCATTCGTAACAATAAAATAAAGTTTCGATATTTTAGTAAAATGCGAAATATTCGAATACCTCTAGGGTTTTATCAAAATTTCTTACAAAGAAAATTATTCTGAAATTATTTCGGGAACTTGTGCATTTTTTCTATGATTCACACTGTTTTTCATCTTCGTCACGAATTCCTCAAAAGCTAGACCACTGTTCAAATTGATTTATTGTATAGCACAAAAAGTGACGAACAACGATTGATTTTATGTAGATTGAAAAATTATGATGTATTGTTTTCTCATTTATTAATTTTTCAAACAGTTCAACAAGGTTAAAAATTTCTACAATTTTCTTTTATCAATCAATCAAAGAGAAGGCAGTAAATTTCATTATTAACCTAATTATTGTAATCCTTCTCAGAGAAAAATTTCTAAAGTACAGAAAATTGAGATGGACAACAAAAAAAATGTTGGTGAAAAAATTTCAGAAAGTTATAGATAAATTGTTCGAAAGTTCGTGAAGTTAAAAAAAAATGTAATATTTTTAAAAATACAGCATATCTTCAGCTATTTTGCTGTAATTTCAAAAATCTCTTGAAATTTTTACAAAAATATATTTTTTTGATGAACTGGAACTGAGTTTCCAAGTTAAAAAAGTTTATATTGTTGGTAAAAATTTTGCATTAACATCCACTGTCTTCTTCAGGAAAATAATGTAAAAAATATTTCAGTGTAAAAATTATGTTCATAACTTGTTCTTAAAGTTTCAAAAATTTTGAAGATCCCAAATTTGAAAAACATTCAGCAATTGTCATATCAGCAACTATTTTATAACAATTTTTCTCAACATTCATAAAAGGTAAAAAAAAATTCTAACGAATCATAATTAAAAAGATTAAGTAAAACCTTCGAAAATTGCTTACATTCAAATAAGAAGTGAAAATTACTTAAGCTCATGAAAAATTTTTGGAAATTTCATAAAACACTCGAACATTTTCTGGTAGTCTAGTAAATAAAATCACAACAAATACCAGGCCTGCAGATCTTCATAAAAATTATTTATTATTATTTCAGTTATTTTAAAAATTCTCACGTTCAGAAAAAAGAGTTAAATAGTCAGACGAACAGTGGTCACGTAACAAAATTCAAAATTTGATAATCAATCGATATAAATAAAATAAATAATTTTTAAAGTATTTGGCTGAATTTAAATATTCAATCTGCATTCGATTGTACAAATGACAGAAATTTCAATCACTAAGAGTTTACGTAGAATATGACAGACTATGAATTTTTAAAAATTTTGATCATCCATTTCCTCACAAATCCTGAAAAATATGCTTTATAATAATTTCTCCAAAATTGTGGATAAAATTCTAGTACTAACATAAATTCTCAAAAAACTATCAAAATTCTTTCGAACTCTAATATCCTAATTATCTCTGGTGAACAATCTTCAACCGAACTTGAACCTTCGAAAGTTATAATTGAGTTAAAGTTCGGCTGTAAATTTTTTAAGTGAAAAAAATAGGCCTTGGGCACGATATTTTTGCAAGGAATGGCATCGGTTAATCATGTTTGATTCATCATCGGGAAATTCAATCGTCAGAACTATAAATTTTCGCCTTTTAATTGTTATTTTATCTTCTTTTATAGCTGGAATTTCCTTGAAATATTAAAAACGCAAGACGACTATACTCGTAAAGACGATGCAGATAATTAACTGTGAATATAAAGTCATTTTGACACGCTCTACGTCCTAGGATGCGTTAATTTTTAATACTTACAAATAAAAATTGTAAGCTATCCGTAGATACATGTACATTGGGGAAATGCCAGACATAAAAAAAAGAAAAAAAAACAATTAAAGGCAAAATTTATAGTTCTGACGATTAAGTTTGCGAATAAATAATCAAACATGATAAACCGATACCATTCCTTGCAAAAATATCGTGCACAAGGCCTATTTTTTTTATTTACAAAATTAATAACCGAACATTAATCCAATTATAATTTTCGAAGGTTGAAGTCTGATTGCCAGGGATTGTGAATCTTTTGAACAAGTAAAAAATATTTCAATATTTTCCATTATTGCCAGGAATATTTAAAGTAAATAAACTCCACGTTACTTCCTTCAAATCAAGCTCATAATTCACAGCGACAATTTAAAACCACAGAATCAATTAAATCAGCAAATAAATAAAGTAACATAACCCCACCCCCTCCAAAAAAAATTGTCCTCGAAAAGATCAAACAAAAATCAATTCCCAAAGTATCATTCGATAATAATTACCTTTTTTTTCTCCTCAAACGCACCACAAAACACAAAAATAAGGAAAATTCAGAAAAAGACCGCCAAATTTTCCGATTGCAACGTCTTTATTGCCTCCCAACATCAAGATTACACGATCTTACGCTGTAACTTAAAAATAAGCCACGTTCTTTTTTCTATACAAAATAGCCGCGAGCGAAAGGTCGCACATAACTTTTCGTGGGCCATCAATAAATAAAGTTCGCGCGGTCAAAGATGGGTTCCCGGAACGGTCCAGGAGTACATTACAGAAATTATTGGCCGGCCCGGACATATGTCACAATCGGCGCACGTCCGAGTGAAAAAATGCAGCGTAAAGCGATTGATGTGTGGCCCAATTTCAAGCTTGGCTTGTCCTCGACATCTGTCCACGGCACTCTTTCTTGTTTCGGGCTGATTAGAAAAAGATGGCCGTTTAACGAATCGGTATACTGACACTAATTCGGTATAACGACACGTCTATCCCAACCTTTAGTCTCGTTTTGCTACGGTTTCGAGTTTTACGGCCTGTCGAGATTTAATATCGAAACATTGCGAACGCTGTTTTAATGTGTCAATCTCGCGTAATTGACCGCCCTTTGGCATTTCCGCAAATCGGTAGGCTGGAATTTGAAAAGATACTTTTATATCTTGTCGTTTTTTCTAAAAAAAAAAATACTAAATCGCCATTTGTCTACTCATTTGAAGAATGTCAAAATATCGCAAGTCGGCGGAAAAAACTGAAAGTATCTCAGTGTTCGCAATTTCCAACGTTTTATTTACATCCGCAGAATACAAAGCGTTAGCTTTTATTTTGTGGGCGAGCTCGTATTTCTATCACAATTTCCGCACAAATTTACGAAGAAAGATTTGGAGGACAGAATAATACATGGTAGGGTAGTTCCTTAAGTAGGTTTGGTTGAAATTTGAAACATGTACGCGAATTCTCATTAACTTTATCATGTCGGCTGAGCTATTTACAATTGGGAATTGGGTCTTGCAGTTTTAATGAACCCTACCACAAACCTGGGGATTAATGACACAAGGGTAGCCATTTTTGCCTTCTGCTAGGCTTTGGGGGCCTACATGGTGCGGGGTCTGGCCTTGCATAGGGACATTATGCCCTGAACTGGGACTCGTGTTGCCTCCCAGACCACCCAGATTTATGTTGCCTGAACCACTGTAGTGGGGAGCGTTGAACAATCTGAAAGAAAAATAAGAATATTTTGTGATTTTTTTGTTTATTCATATAATTTTTGCAATATTCAGGCACTCAGCATGTTTTTTTACCAGAAAATCAGTTATTCTCTCGTTGATAGTGTAAGGGATTTTAAGGATGATTTGGCGTTCAAAGTTCCTCCACCAGAAATAGGTTTTAGTTCATATTTCATATATTTCGTAAAAGTTCTTACACCATAGAAGAGTTCGCACACTTCGTAATACAATCTAACAATTAGAACAGAGTTTCGGAACCGACTCCCGAATTCTAATGTGTCTTCTCTTAAATACTAAAACATTTCAGGGAGAGAGCAGAATCGAATCTAGAAGATAAGGCGGTGATCTTCTAAAATCGATTGCTATCGGATCACCTTGATTAGAACGAAAAACAACCAATGTCGTTGATATGTAGATCTTGATATTCTTGCTCGATTCACGTAATTTCAATATTATTTGATGATAATACATTTATATTTACATTTCTATTTCGATTATATATTTATATTCCGTGATCAATTCTGATCTGAAAATAATATTATGGGAATGGTACATTACAATTACCCTATTCCAGATTGAAAGAGCAAATCGGTGCAAAAGTACATTTATATGGGGACCATTCGAATGGGAATTTTTGGACTAAATTAAAAGGCGCTTGTTTTTTACGGGGGAAGTGAAACTATCATCGCCTTGGAACGTGCCACGACGGCTGTTATTTTCTCTCGTGGTCCATGTTTCCAGGTAGCTGGGGCCATGGTCTTTTACGTGGAACATCCAGGGTTCTCTTGGGTTACGCAACCCGCAGACTCTTGGCATTTTTCAGGGCGAAGATATTGAAGAAATGTGGTCAATTTGTTTCCAATCTTTTTAGGGAAAAATGGACCACGACGTCTTCAAAGTTAAATGAAATGGGAATGTCTATCACGCCCAGGAAAAATTGGGCCCAAAGGAATCTAGAAATACAAGCAGTTAATGTACATGTTTCCTAAGTTTTTTGCATATTTATTGTATATTTATCGATATTTTTATTTTAATCTTATTTTGTGTAAGGATTATCCTGTATATTTTATATGGGTTTCTGAAATTCGATGCTTTAGGATTGAGTTTTATAGATTGTCAGTATTTTTGTGAAAATTATGTATGCAAAATCTACATAATGGATAGTTAATATTCTTAGAATTTTGCCTTTTTTCGTGTAATAAATAATCACTGATCTCTAGGAACCAACTTTATTTTTCCCTATTTTTTGGAATTTCAGAATATGTACTGAGAGAATTCAGAAGTATTGTGATAGGTTTTTTTTATGTACAGATGTGCAGAATCAAATCATCTATCTGGAATTCAAACATTATTAGATTTGTGTAATTTCTGTAGATTTTTCGAAAAACTATATCTTTGAAGTTTTCTATTGTTCCATAGTTGTCTGGTACTTTTAGTATTTTCTGCGTTATTCCAGTATTTATACGATTTCAAGGTTTTTTTAATATTTTCATCAATTTCGACACGGTTTTTCTGAATTTGATAGTCTGGGATTCAAAGTTAAAAAATTATTGGTGATTTCATAGATTTTTGAAGGAAATTAATTCAGTCCAAAATTTTGTAGAGTTTTCAATTTCCTTAAAGATTCTTGGTATAGAAATTTAGAAAAAAAAGCCTCTGGAAATTCTAGTTCCAGAGTTTTTGATATTCAAAAAGATTTTTGAAAACGAGCAACTTCAGGGATTTCGGATACTTTCAATGTTTTTTCGTATTTTTCCAGTATCTACACGATTTCAAAATTCGTCTGGTATATTGATTGAATGTAAAATGTAGACTTCTAGAATTCAATGATCCAAGGCTAAAAATCCATAAACTTTCGAAAATTTGAGAAAATTATTTGTGTACAATCTCCATAGTTATATAATATTTTATTAATGGCTAGTGTTCTCTGAATTTTCCGTATTTTTAAGCAATTAAGAATTGTTTTTGTAGAATTTCGAAGTATTTTTACCAATTTTGAAGATGTTGTTTTACTTGATGATTTTGGTGTCATAGTTTTATAGATCTCGAGAAGTTTTATATATTTTTCATAAAATAGTACCAGGCAACTATGAAATAACAGAAAACTTCAAAGGTATAGTTTTTCGAAAAATCTACAGAAATTACACAAATCTATTATCTTTGTAGATTTCTATTATTCCATGGATTAGTATTTTCATAGACAACTATAAAAATTTGTACAACATAATGCTCTAGAATTCAGAGTTTCATAGAGTTTTAGTAAAAAAGCATCTTCAGAAATTTACAGTTTTTCAGAGATTTATAGTGATTTTTTTATTTTTCGTATTTTTTTGAGTATTTGAACTATTTGAAAATTCTGCCTGTTTTTTTACAAATTGTAGGTGGATTTCTGAAATTTGAAGCTTGTGAAACTGAATGTCTAGCAAATGCACTTCCAAAAAATTGTGTAATTTCATCTAAGTATCTTTTACAGACGTAATGTAAAAATCATGTTTGAAATATCATGCATATGTATATGAAAAGTATGTATGTAAAACTTATATGAAATGGATTGTTTTCAGAAAGGATACATCATTTGAATATTTTTTAATAAGATTTATTGAATGGTGAGAAAGTAGATTTAAAATTTATTTTTCTTCTTGTACGTGGTAATAGGAATAATTTTCAAACGTCAATATCTTACAATATTTTATATGAACATGTTTTTAAAATTGCAAACACTTTTTAAAAGAACATTCAATATTATAAGAAAAAAATATAATTTTCATAGGCAGTTTCATGTACATTAAAAAAGTTTTCATATGAATATCTATTGGGAAATCATTGGAAGTGAAACTGATTTCAATGTCTGTCATATTTTAAAATGAAACTTCGATTTCATAGATAGAGTATTTTTTCATAGATTAATCCATGACACTATTATACAATTAAATAGGTGATTTGTGTAATTTTCTCCATAGAAAATATCTTTAATTTGCAAGAGAAATTTCTGACAGTGTAATAACATTTTTGATGCAAAAGATTTTTCTTACATTTCAAAAATTTCTAGTATTTTGAGAATTTCTCGTATTTTTCCAGTATTATTGTAGGTTAAAGGCTGATCTGATTTTTTACGAATTCCAATATGGATTTTTACAAAAAAATATTCAAAACCTATAGATTTCTATTCATTCAAACATTTACTCTATTTTTTCATTATCCTCCCTATCAAAAGAATTTTATATCATGTTATTTATGGAATCTCATATATATATTTGTATCCTCTGAAATCCCAAAATTCATAGATCCCAACTACTAAAACAGACTTTTTAAAACAGTATCTTCGCAGACATGTCGCTTATGTCTTCTGGACCTATTTCTGTCTGGAAATTTCTGTATCCATTTCTGTCTGGATCCGGCTTCGTGCTTTCACATGGTCAGTCCAGAAACTTTTCGATTGACCCTCGGAGTTTTAATTAAGAACGAATTTCCTTTGCGTAACGGAAAATGGAAGAAAAAGAAAAGGCGAAACACCCGTGAAACGGTAAACGTCGAGTGAGGACGTTTTCTGCGATCAAAGAGCCGGGGAGTTCGTTTGCAAGCTGATACGGAACAACAAACAGTTGCTCAAGAAATCGGTTATAGCGTGACGAGCACCCTCTTTTCGCGACGCCGGCAGCGGCGCTTTGACCATTTCAGCCGGGGAAGAGTGGTTATGCGGACTTGAAATGCGCAATACGAATCGAACGTCAGGCTTCTGTTACAAATCACCTCTTCAAAAAGTCACGCGCTTGAGGCCTGACATTTTTATACACCTCGCCGCTGCCCCGATCACATTTGCGGCGCATTTTGCCAACGATTAATACGCGCAAGCCTTAATGCTTAATTCACGGACGTTCCGTACGCGGGATCAATTATACGAGATTAATATCCCCGATCTGTACGAGTTTTTCCAACGGAATTCAATGATTGCGCTGATCCGAGAGCGCGGCGAATGCACTTTTTACCAACTTTTGGTTTTTTAATGAATACAAGTGCAAGAGTGGATTCCGAAGGGAGAGAGTATGTTTTTTATTTTCAATTTGGGTGTAGAAATCGAAAATTTTGCTTATTCAAGTTTAAAGAGTGATTTTTTTAATTATTGTTGTGAATAGTGGAATCTAAATGGCAGAATTAGGAATTCTATTATGAAGAATCTTGGGAATTCAAATTATAAAATAATAACTTGAAAACTTGCGAGATATTATTATATAGATGATACAAGAATTAAAAAAGAAAGGGGGGATCTTTCAATGGACTTAACTTGATGGGAATCATGAATTATGATGCTGCAGAGAATTTTAGAAATTGAAATTTTACAAAATTACCAATTAATTAGAAATAAAAGCTTGTGATATAAAATGGTTCTCAAGTTTGCATTCGAGAATTTTTATTGACACGCCATACAATTAAGGGTATGGTATTTTAAAATATAAATGTCAGAAAACCTTAATTGCATAATCGAGTTGGAAATCCTTAAATCATTTTTTTTAGAATGTAGAACCCAAGACTTATAATATGGATAGAGGAATGCAAAATTTATCATTCTATAATTGATAACACAAGAGATCTCAATATTTGAGCCTGAAATTCAGGTTTTTTGAATTCTGCACTGTAAATCTAACAATTACGACACATTAAATTTAGAATTTCATTACTATAGGATAATTAAGTATTATATTACAGATTCGAATTCTAGAAACTATAATGTGAGGGACAGAATTTAAATATGTACTCTAATTGTTATAGTAACGACTTTTATAATGAATTGTTGTCATATCATATTGTTAGAAATCTTAATTTTAGAAAACAATAGGTTTTACTCATATCATGTAGTATTCTGAAACACTAATTTCTAGACAATTAGTCCATGTGATCTTGGATTATTGAATGAACATTTTCCGATTCCAAAATTATAATCCATTTAGGAAATTAAGATTTCTAAGTCCTGGACTTAGGAATGCGATATTTCTAATTTTTGGAATCAAATATTCTGGAAATTGAATTCAAATTCTACAATGCAGAGTTCTGCGACACTGCTACCTGGAATGATGAATTTGATAATATATGATTATCAAGTTTTGAACCCTTGAGTTGAGGGTATAGAATTTTAGCAATCAAAATCGTAGAGTATAGAATTTCCAAATTTTGGATCTTTGTAGAATAGAGCTAATATGTGAACAATACTTCGGAAAATTTCAATTCAAATTCTATTAGAAAGTAATCTGAAACTGAAAATTTTTTCACTATTAATCCAGAGGATTTCGGAAAAACCAACAAAAGATAAAAATCGAAAATATTACATAGAAAATTCAAAATTCTAGATTGAAAACTTTTGGAGTTAAACATTCTGGAATTCCAAACTCTGAAATTTGGAATTGACGAACTTTCAAACTCCATAATATAAAAATTCTATAAATTTTCATTCTAGTCAAGAATAGAATTCAAGTATTGCAATTTTTTATGTGTTAATTTTTAGAGGGAACTAACGTGAAATATATTATCATCCTCCCCAATTCGAAAAACCAAGATTTCTGAACTATTCAAAGTAGTAAAATCTTAAACTACAAGCTCTATTAGCTCTACAATATTCATCCTTGCTTCTTCAGTGTTCAAATATAAAATTCTAGGATTCAAAAAAAGGTAGAAACAAAAAATTAAGACTCGCAAATCTTGCTATAAAGACCTACAGAGTCTTAAAATTTCCAATCTGAAATTCTGGCATTACAAACTTTACTATGTATTGATTCACGAATTTCGAAACCTAAAATTATGAATCCGATAACGTAGGATGATCAAATTTTTAAATTTTTTTTTACAAATTTTTAAATATCTTCAAGATTAGGTATTAAATTCAATGATTTCGATTGTTACACCACAAATTTCCAGATCCAAGCCATGAATAATATATTTTTAGCCTTCTTTATTCTAGAAAACAATAGTCCAAATGGGAACTTGAGGTTTTTGAGAGTCAATTTAGTGAATTTTGAATTAATCAGTATGAAATTCTAAATTTTCAAACTATACGCATAATTTCAAAAAAGATTAATAAAAGTGTCAAAACAAATCAACATTTTCTAACCTCTTTTTTTTATAATATCTATAATCCCATCTACTTCATTACTCTCGGAGCCAGCTTTCTAATATCCAAAAAATTTACATCCATTATTATAAGACAATGTTATTTCAAAGAGAGAGTTGTTATTATTTTTTTATTACTTACGGATATAATTATTTGAATATTAGTGTATTATTATTAAATTCCTGAAGAGGACCAGAAACTAATGGTCGAAAACTCTAATAATAATGAAAATATTTTCATTCATTTAAAAACCGTCTAAACATAATTATGTATCTTGAATTTTCTAAATATAAGAAATCTGGCTTGAAGAGAAAGTAAAGTTGATGGAATTATGTTCATAGAATTAAAACTATCTATTAGAAACGTTTATTTCAGAATAATAAATTCCAGACAGTAAACTTTCATCATGTCAAATTCTTCATATAAAATGACCAGCTCAAGACCAATTCTTTAAGTTCAAAATCAAGTCTAAACTCAAAGAATGATATTCTTCCAATTCTAATTTTTAAAAACTCCTTTACTGACAAATCAAGAGCTTTAAGTGTTAATTTAAAGAATTTCGAATGAATCAATATGAAACTCTGGATTTTAAAATTATACACATAATTGTAAATGAGATGAATAAAAATGTCAAAATAAATCAATATTTTCTACCCTCTTTTCTTTTAAAATATCTATAATTCCATTCACTTTGTTACTCTTGGAACCAGGTTTCTAATATCCAAAAAATTCATATTCATAATCATAAGACAATGTTACTTCAAGGAGAGAGTTGTTTTTATTTTTTTATTGCTTACAGACAGTATTTTTTGAATATCAGTGTATTATTTCATTCCTGAAGAGAACCAGAAACTAATGGTCGAAAGCTCGAATAATAATGAAAATATTTTTACTCCCGAAAAAATCGTTAAGTTGATGGAATTTCATAGAATGTAAACCATGCACTAGAAACGTGAGCTTCAGAATATTAAATTCCAGACACTAAACTTCCATTATGTCAAATTCTTCAAATAAACTGACCAGCTCAAGACCAAATCTTGAAGTTCAAAATTAAGTCTAAACTCAAACTCTATTATTCTTCACTTTTCACTATTTCAGATTTAGAAACCTCCTTCATGAAATGCTTCACAGGTTGTGCGAAAACATGGCAACAGCATGAAAAAGCTGAAAAAACGTTGGTCATTGCATCAATTGGATCGGAGGAGAGATATCGAGGGCGTTTCCGTGGCCTGATAGAGCAGGAAACCCGAAAGAGCGAATCAGGAGCGACGTTTCGAACAATTAATTCGGCTATTGTGGCGTAATAACAGGTTTCGCGGCATCGTCGATGGCCAAGCTTCGGTGTGGTCTGCAATTATGTTGCGCGGGGCTCGTAATGAAACGCTACCGGCTAATAATCCCGTCCTCTCAACGCACCGCTCGGTCTCTCGCGCCGCGTTACTTAATAGCTCGTTCGCATTCACAAATCGTTCCAGTATCACTAAAAAGCACGACCATTCCCAGAATCACCGTCGGGGAAAATCTCTTCCTGATGAAGTCGTAACTTGGCAAGTGATGACTTCAGGGAATGCCATGGTTTTCAAGGTGAGCCCTTCCCCATCTCCCACTGTTTGGAACAAATGCTTGAATGTACGTTTCAGCAATCCAAATCACTTCCAAACACATTGATTTCACTAGATTTAGAATTCCAGTGAGAGTCGTGAGATTAATGATGTAAACTTTTTCAAATTTCGAAACCCTCGTTGGCTGTTTAAAGAACTGTGAGAAAAACTGCAAAGACTGATATAAAATGTCAAGTTGTTTCAAACTGTCAGAATCGTATGAGGATGATGATTCTCTGAACTGTACTAATTGTTTGAAATTTCTTGAAAATTAACACTGTAAGAACTGTTGTTAACTATTCAACTGTCAAAATTATAGCTACCATTTACTGTAAAAACTGTATAAACTGTAAACAACTATTGAAACTATTATAGACTGTCCAACTGTTCAAAATGCTATGGAATAATGTCAAAACTGTCATAAGCTGTTGTACTGTAAAAACAGTTTGAACTGGTTGAACCATTTGAACAGTTTGTAGAATGTTGTGAACTGTCGAACTATTTCATGCTGTTAAAATTGTATATATAATTGTAATTTTCGTCTGAACTGCGTGAGCAGTTAGTATACATATTTTCAAAAATATCACACATCTTTCTATGCTTGCATTTTACAGCATGCTGTAAAAATTGTTCGACTGTTTTATACACTGTAGAAAATATTTTATCTGTTTATACAACTGTCAAAAACTTTCACTACTGGAAAACTGTTCACAACTATTTAAAATGTTGCGAAAATGCGAAAAAATACTGTCATAAACTGTTCTACTGTATAAACTGTAAACGACTATTAAAATACAAACTGTCTTATATACTATTCAAAATGCTATGAAATGTCAAAACTGTCATAAGCAGTTGCACAGTAAGAACAGTTCGAACTTTTGTAAATGTGCAAGTTGTAAGAAAATTTTTGAAAATATCAAAAATGTTAAAATAATTTTTAAGATTTATTAAAATTGTAAAGCTGTTAAAAATGTCAAAACTGTCATAAACTGTTCCACTGTAAAAACTGTATGAACTGGGAATGGCTGTTAAAACTTTTATAAACTGTCTTACTGTTCAAAATGCAACGAAATGTCAAAACTGTCATTAACTGCTGCACTGTCAAAACAACTTGAACTTGAACTGTTGGAACAGTTTGAACTTTTGAACCTCTTCAAATTATCGTAATTTCATTCATAGTTATAATAATCGTCTAAGCTGTGCAAACTGTCAGAAAATCATCGAAAATTTCAAAAATATTGAAACCATTCAAGCTGTTGATCAAATTTTAAATTGTTTGATTCACTGTAAAAAATGTCTTCTTTGTTCAACTTTACAGCTGTAAAAAACTATCGCGACAGAATAAAAAGTGTTGCAAACGTTCAGTGATCAAGACTGATAAAAATTGTAGGACTATTACGAATGCCAAAACTATTGTGAATTGTTTTACTGTATAAACTGCTTGCACTGTAAAAACATATCAAAACTATCATAAACTACATAAATTCATCTAAGATTCAATGAAATTTCGAAAATGTCATGTAGAAAATATTTGAATTATTGACACCTGTAAAAATTTTTTAATGGTTTTATTCCCCAAATAAATTTGATGTCTATCGTTGAAACTTAAAAAGTTTGAACAGATAAAAAACTTCGGAAAATGTCCAAAAAATTTTAGAAATCGTTTAAAAAAACTGTAGACTATGTAAAATAATATTATAAATACTGTTCAACAGTCAAAAAAACAAAAAACATAAAATGTCAAAATTATACGAAATTTTTGTAAAATTACTTATCTTTTAAAATAAAAATATTCGAGGGAACTTTTATACAATAAAATTTCCCACAGTTCCTCATCCATAGAATCTAATTCATTTCCTATACATAATCATTCAAAGGAGATTGCATGAATGATTTTACAGTCATAAGTAAAGATAGTGGAGATCTCAATAATATGAAGTGATGATAGAAAAAATTTGTATCGTCTATTTTAAATGCTCTAATTTTTTAATCAAAAAGCCAAATTTTCAGGCAGAAACAAAAATTGCAGTTTTCTCATCCATCCAACTTCTAGCCTATCACTATACTGACTTTCCAAAATAGAAAGCGAAAAAACCCGTAACCAATATCATCGAAGTTTTTCTGGTCACAGAAAAAAAAATCATGACGAATGATTACCCCATCGAAATTCCAGCTCAGCAGGCCTCCCTACATAAAAGAGACTGGAACCAAGCGCGATTTCAAGGGTCTCTGAGTTCTGGAAACCTTGAACGAAACGCGGAAAAATAGCGTTAAGCGGAAAAATATATTGGGGGTCGAAAATCGATTTTCCGCGATTTCTTGCGCAACTTACCCGTAATTTTCGGCGCTCGTTCTGGTCCATTGTTGTTGGGCACCAAAGTAGTTGTCGCCGTAGTTGTAGGACTGGTGGTAACTCGGTGTGGTCGGAACTTGGCCGTAACTTTGGTACGAGTCGTTGTGGCTCGGGTAATGCTGAGTTTGGAAATTTTGCAGGCTCATGGTGTTGAAAGCGTTCAATTGCTGGCTTGTCATCTGTTTGCGCAGCCTTGCTCGTCTGTTGCTGAACCAGACTTGGACCCTGGCTTCTGTTAGTTTCGTTCTGTACAGGAGGAGCAAGAACAAATTCATATTTATTCAGTGATTCGGGAGTTGTACTTTTGATTGTAAACTTGTTCTGATTTTATTTGTACATTTTATACATTTTAATGCTTTATGATAATCTTGAGAATACATTTTTTACCCTGTAGGCAAAAAAATATCTTCATTAGTGTTTTTTTCAACGTGTTTCCTTCAGAATTGTTTATAATTTATAGTTTTTGATGATCTTGCTACAGGAGAATGTACATCAAATTTCTAGATTTCCGAGTTACTGATTGTGAGAGTTAGATTTTTTTCTGGTACTTTCAGTAATTTGCACATATCTTCAGTATTTATACTACTATTTTAAATAAATTGATAAAATAAAATACATGAGACTTTTTGATAAAGTGCACTCACTTTTGAGCAAGTTCTTCTCGAGTGTAAACATCGGGATATTGGGTCCTATGAAATGCTGCCTCGAGTTGTTCCAATTGTTCCCCGGTAAACGTGGTCCGGCTTCGGCGCTGTTTTCTTTTCAAGGCGATTCCTGGCTCGCTTTCTGTATCCGAGTCATCGCCACTGCTTCCACCTGCGTAGCATACAAGGGATAGTTTGTTTATTTTTCCATCCTCAAGGATCACAAAAACACGACAACACTCATATTTCATAGTTTACTTTTCCAGGATCGAGTTTATCTGATTTATTTGAGTGTTTTTCTACATCGGTCCTTATTTTGGGACTATTTTAGCATAACAAAACTATCTGTCGTGTGTATTAGGGCTTAAATAAAATTGACAAATTCTTCATCTTCGAGTCCTACTTGAGTTTGTGAACATGGGTTGAAGATAGAAAAGTGAATGATCTGTTAAAATAGAACCAGTTATTTCTAGTTTATAGTGGGTCAGGTTTTTGAATTTCATTTTGAAATTATTATGGATGATGTATGATATCATTTTCATTAGGATAGAAAAAGTTTTTCAAAGCAGAAATAAAGCAGTGATTATGTTTTTAATTTGATGTTTGACTATACTATTAAGGTCATTATCTTTAAAATCAGTTTGGTCGTCACTGACCAAATCACCGATTTCTCTCAAATTTTTAAATACTACGTAAACTAGTTTTGAAACATACGTATTTTTTATTTTGGGCTTAAAATTGGTTTTTGTCGAGAAATTCAGATTGTAGATTATAATTAATAAATATATGTATTCATAAAAATAATTCAAATCTATGGATTTGAATTATTTTTGTATGAAAACGTTCGAAATTGTACTAAATTTATGAATAATGTATTGAAAACATTTATTGTCGCGTTGTTGAATGGTTATTAGCGTAAATGAAAAAAGTGTAAAATATTTTTTAATAAATAGTTTTCATATTGCACCTTCTTTTTTCCTCCCGTTTTTTTTTTTTCATTGATTGGTAAAGGTATGAACTACATTTTGTAAGAACCGTTACATGCCAAAACGTTTCGTTCGTAAGTGAGAATTTTTTTCCGATTTTCCAGCCTGTCATTGACAAGTGATTATGAAATTTCGATATATTTTCAATTTTCTCGGTCTTAAAACACTGTAGTATGTCCCAGTCGATAATCAAGTATATTTTTATTGAAAATTTCCTAACTTCATTTTTCATTACTCGGAATATAACATGACATCAATTTTTCGTGCTTGTCTCTTGAGAATAACTTTCATATTTATATTTACTTGCATTGATTTGATTGTAAAATTTTTTTGCCTATTGTTTATAGATGATAATGGCTAAATTAGGTTTACATATAGAAATTCATAAAATGCATTTTAAACGCAAAGATATTCGAGAAACTGATTAATGGTTAAACATCAGATATTATACTCGTACTTTATGATTTCACACGTTAAAAAATACTTAAATTCAAGAAATTTCCTAAATAAGATTGCTATAATTGAAATCTTGAATTCTTTTATAAAGTAATTCGATGTATATTTAAACAAAATAGTATAATGACAAAAAACATGATTATTTACTGAAAAAACATTGAAACGTGGGCACGTTTAACATGTCAAATAATTTATTTCATTTGGAATGAAATGAACGTTTCTCAAACATGAAATATTGTTTTTATATGTATTTATTTTGCTTCAAAATGTAAGGAAATTTTTTAGAAAATTTAAAATACTGGACGAAAAAATTGATGACATCCCGAATTCTACAGAAACATGTAAATGTAATAACTTGTTTCAGAGAAATGAAAACGAAAGTATTCTTCAGAAATTATGTGTGGTTATCAATATTTTAGCAGTCTAGTGACCCGCGCGAAAGCTTGATTTCAAGTTGTATTCCGAGCCATTAAACATCTAGTCAGGAGTTGTTTGTTTATTATTTTTGTTTAGAATATACATTATCATTAAATCAAGCATATTACAGTGTCTAAAGATCAAGAAAATTGAAAATATATTGAAATTTCATAATCACTTGGTAATAACAGGCTGGAAAATCGGAAAAAATTCTCACACACGATCAAAACGTTTTAGCATGGTTTTTACAGAATGTAGTTCATACCTTTACCAATCAATGACAAAAAACATGAGATGAAAAAAAATGATGCAATATGAAAACTATTAACTCAAAAATTTTTTAAACTTTTCTCGTTTACCCTTATAACTATTCAACAACGCTACAAAAAATGTTTTCAATACATTATTCATAAATTTTTTACAATTTCGAACGTTTTCATACAAAAATTATTCAAATCCATAGATTTTCTGGTGAGAAATAAGGATTAAAAAAAAGTTTTCGACAAAAGTTAGGTTACTCTGAATTTGACAGCCTTATCTAAAATCTGAATTACCCGACAAAAACCAATTTTCAATCCAGTATAAAAAATATGTATGTTTTGAAAATAGTTTACGTGGCTTTTTAAAAAATTTGAGAGAAATCGGTGATTTGGTTAGTGACGACTAAACTGATTTTAAAAGTAATGACCCTATAGGATTTTGGATACAAGTATAGTACAGATTACAATTATACAGTATAATTTGCATTCTGTAGATTTTGAATGTACCAAAATCATCTAATCAAAACTGGCATACATATCGTAATTTGTACTATACAACAATTTGCACGATGCAATATTGTATTAAGTAAAATAAAAATGTCAAAATGAGTCATAACATTGTAATACTTGCTTTATTATTGTAAATCTTACAATATTCTACTATTTTTTATGCACGGAGAAAAATCGAGAGTAAATCTCACTAAAAATGCACGAAAAATTACCAAACTGCTGAGAAACGCGGGAGAATTCCGCATATAAGCAGAAATAATTCCAAAAAAAAAGAATATGTACCGATCGTTTGGTAAAAATTTTTTGCCGTAAGGCTGTATTTACATTTTTTCTCTACACTTTTCCTTAAATGCAACACGTATAAGCGTGCGTTAGTGTCGGTATGCGCGCCGAGGAATTATATTTATAGTCGCCGAAAAGTGCGTTTGTTTTCTTTGCTACCCCACATAAACTTTCACTCAACTTCGCTAGGTGGCTGAATGAAATTTTTTCTCAATTGCGAATTATTGTGGAATTCCTTTAAATATGAGTGAAAACCATACACAAGAAAAAGAATTGAGGAACATGACTGAACATTACCCATGAAGGATCAGCACCGAAGTATCTCTTTTCATTCTAGCATCAATTTCTAGCATCTAAATTTCTACCATTTCTACAAAAATGAATGTTTATAAGAATCAAAATTTTTATTCTGATAAGATTTCAAAGGTTCCAAATCACTAAAGATTTGCATAATGGAGTTTTATTATTTAAAATATAAAACCACATCATTCAAAATCCTTTGAGGACGAAAAATTCTTCTTTTATTTTGAAGTAAAAAGTACTCAAAGAATCGGACGAATCAGGTTTCGAAGCATGTATTTTTTGCCGAACGTTTGGTTATTTTTATCAAACTGGCAATTCATTTTTACTGGACGATCAGCATTCTGTCTTGAACATGGAATTCATCCCGCGTTTCTCAGCAGTTTGGTAATTCTTCGTGCGTTTTTGGTGAAATTTACTCTTGATTTTCCTCCGTGTGATATATATATCAGAAACTACTATTTCGATTGAATTTTCCCATGCGACCCGGGGTTTTTCCGAGTCACCCCTGCATCGAAAATCACAGGGTCGCGATAATGCTGGCCCCAGCTCGCAGCATTAAGGTTTAAGTGTATGCGCGCAAAAGTTAGCCGGGTGAGCACGTGCTGGACGTCAGATAGCCAAGATAGGAAGCAAGTTGTGCACGCCCACAGTTCACACGCCAGTGCCGGCAACCTACCATTAAATCCCTCCTGATTATAGTCGTGCCCGGGCTAGCCTATACTAAAGTAAAACACCGGAGAAATTAGGCCCCGCCGCAGGAATTAAGTTCTTTGACATGTCCCGTTTTTTTGCACATGCGTACCCTTCGCTCTTAAGATGCTACCTTTTTATTATTTGTAAATGAAACACGAAAGGCCGAGGCGTAACGGAATGAAAAACAAACTCGGCCCTGTAATTGATGCCGAGATGCTCGTTGGGATTTTGGCCCTTTTTGTTTCTTTTTTAGGGGGGTGCCATTTCTACAGGCATGTCCTATTTTGAAATTATTTCCCCTGGGTTGCATATTTGACATTATTTTTGGAACGACAATCAGAAACTCGGAATTTCTTGATTTCATGAATCGAATCTAATTGAGGTGAACTCGTTTTTCCTTGCCTTCAATGGGGTTCTTTAATTTTCTGGGTGGAGTGGGGTTATTTAGAGTGCAGAATCAGAAGAAGAGGAAGAATAAACGAGTCAAAATCAGGGAGAGATTTGGGGTGTGAAAATAGTGCAAGGGAATCTGAGTTTGAAGTGTATTAGAGGATAATACAGAAGTGGTGAGGTGACGAATCCTCTCTTCTTAGAGAGTTTGAGAAATTTTTATTAATATTTGGAAGAAATGTATCGAAAATCTCTCTCATGGCAACTTCCGTTAAAAATCGTGAATTTATTTTATTTTCAATAAAAGAATCTGAATAGCAGAATTAGGAATCTTATCATGCGGGATCTCAGACGTTGAAATTCTTTAACTTCAAATTTTCCATTATAAACAAATGAATGCTTTGACTTCTAATATATTTTCAATTACTCAACAAATGATTCAGGATTTCG
This sequence comes from Platygaster robiniae, assembly GCA_028476575.1. Classification (NCBI taxonomy): domain Eukaryota; kingdom Metazoa; phylum Arthropoda; class Insecta; order Hymenoptera; family Platygastridae; genus Platygaster; species Platygaster robiniae. The sequence continues at coordinate 5,441,876 of CM052022.1, forward strand.
AATTCCAAAAAAAACATTCATGGAAATCTTAATTCTATGATTGAACATTCATTAACCTTTCGATTTGTTATTTAGAATCTTAAAATCGAGTATTTCAAAATTTATTATTTCAGACTTGTTATACATGGATATTTTCATGTAAAATTTAAGAGATTGTTGGATAAGGGATTCTAGACTCATAAATTTTTACGTCTGAAATTCTGGCGATGGAAATTCTACAATGTAAGTTTGAGTGATTCCGGTATGTACCTAGAATTCTAGATTTTATATGTACTGCAGAATTCCAGAACTTCATATTGTTGCGTAAAATTGAATTATAGGATTTTTTGAAATTCTACAATATAGAGTTCTACGATTATATCACCCACAATCATAAATTTTTTTAAATTAAATGTTGAGGATTTGAAGTTAAGAGTATCAAATTCTGGAAATCTTTATTTAGAACATAAGATTAGAGGATTCAGATTTTCATATTACTGAATTTTCAAGCTTAAGATAAAATGTATTTTGGGCCTTTTTAATTCTAAGATACAATAGTTCTTATTTCAACAATAAATTTATTCTCGAGTTCAAGAATATTATAACATAGCATAGTATCTTTCAAACATAAGTATGAAATTCTAAGGTTCAACATTGTTATAGATTTAAAAGTTTCATACATGTTAACCCTTCAATACAGAACTCAAGTTGCTCAATTTACGAATCAAATATTCCAGAATTACAAAATCAACAATGAAGAATTCTACGACTCTTAAGCTTAGAATAATGAATTTCAAAACATAGGATCATCGAATAATAAACCCTCAATTTTGGAATCTCATAAATCTTTATTTTCAATTATAGAAATTAAAGCTAACAAATTTATATGTATAGTATTACTCAACTAGAAGTTATGAAATATTTAAAGCCCTTTCGTTTCGAAAAAACAGGAGCTTCAAATTCTTGAAGATAATATTCTGGAACTCTATATCTTTAAATATCAATACATAAATCCTGTATGAACTTATACCCAATACGAGAATTAAAAATTACAGACTTGTAAGGCCCAAAATAAATGAATCTAGAATCTTGAATTCTGGAATGTGGAATTCCAGAACTATAAATTCCAGACTATAGAATTCCCTCAAATGAAATTCCATAAAAAAAAATTTCATAATTCCAAACTCTAGATCCATCAATTGTGCCCAAATAATCAGTTTTTCATACATCAATTAATTTTAGTCTATCACATGCTCAATGACTATTGACAACGCACCTGGATTTTTTATTTCTTTACTACTATTGTGAAATGTCAATTCACATTAAAAAATTTTTTCTTCCAAAGTCGATTAGAATCCTAAAAGTATGAATTGAATTCCTATGTCTTGCGAATGGTGGAGTCGCATGGAATAAAATATGACGCTGAAGGCACATTTTGAAAAAAAAGCTCGATTGTTGAAGAACAATTCACCACGGTTTTCACGAGCGTTTTGCTTGGAAAAGACTTGAAAAGGGTTTTGTAATTTATGTAGGTGTGGTGTATTTGTGTACTACAATAGTTGACGTTCAGCTGAGTTTTCGCGTTAAAGTCGTTAACTTTTGCACAGGGTTGAAAAAGTCAGAGAAAGAATATAGGCACGTGTGTGAATATATTTTGCAGCAAAAAAATTCATCTTACATTTCTTAAATCTCCAGAAATTCCCTGAAAGATGTGAACATTGCAAAAATGGAGAAGATTATTATTTATCAATAATAGCATCTTGCACATTTATTTCATTAAAGTTCAAGAGCGCTGATCATAATGATTCGATCATTAATGTCATTATTATACGTAACTGTTTACCATTCTTGAATGTTCAGATATAACCCTGCATTGTGAACTACCAAAATTTAAATTTTTCAACCGAATTCCATACAATGTCACCACTTATACAGTTTTTCTGTATAATTCTTTGCGGCGATAAATTCCTACTTGCATAATATAACGACTAAAAAATAAAAAAATGCCCTCCACCATCAAAAAAAAAAATTGCGACTTTTCAACTGCGGAGACTCCGAGAAGCGTATATTTTCACGAGCACAAATAAAAATCGTGACTCACCAAGAATTCCGTCAATGGAGTGATTGCGACGTAGATCATCTCCCGGTTTCATTTGACCTGCTGGACCCCGCAAAAGCCTCGTAATGCTGGAGACCGAAGGTGCCGACGCTTTGTTGCAAACACCTTCCTGCTGGCAAAACCGCATTGGACCCGTTAATATACTTCACTTTATTTTCCCAACAAAATTACTATTATTTACTCCTGTACATAAGAAACTGAAATCAACGTAATTTACACCTGTTTTTACTTTGATTCAGGCCCGTGTGCCCCCCCCCCCCAACGAGATCTTTCGAACGATTTCGATGAAATGCTTCTATTATTAGTTTTTACGTTTTGATATAAATTTTTATATCTTGCATTGCATGATATTTTTCAGAAAACAGCGTCTAAATCGATTTTTATTTCTTTTTGGTATTTTTCGTATATATCTTCTACGATTTGAAGGATTGTTCAATATTTCTGAAACTATTCGTATTTTTCAAGATCTATAAAATGTTACAAGATTTTCTAGTATTTTTATATATTTTCAGTATTTTCATTTAAATCGTTATAAATTCCGAGGATTTCGAATTGTAAAATTTTGAGTTTACTAAATTTGACGTGTTTAAAGGATTTTTCAGAAAACAGTGTCTCAATAGATATTTATTTTTTCTAGTATTTTTCGTAAATCTTCGGTTTTTCTACGATTTGAAGGATTGTTCAGTATTTTTGAAACTATTCGTATTTTTCAGGATACATAAAATGTTGCAGGATTTTCTAGTATTTTTATATACTTCAAGCATTTTGATATAAATTTTTATACGTTGATTTCGAGAATGTCGAGCTCTAAAATGTGAAGTTCATTAAATTTTTCGTGTTCCAAAAGAATTTTTCAGGAAAAAAGTTTCTCAATAGATTCATATTCCCTTCAACATCGTTCGGATTTCATCATTTTTTCTACGATTTGAAGGATTATTCAGTTTTCTTGTATATTTCTGTATAAATTTCTGGAATTCAATGCTCTAGTTTTGAAAGTTATATAAATTTTTAATATTCCATCGATATACTTGTATTTTTCTATACATGTATTTTCTTTTCGTATTTCCTAGTATTTATAGAATGTTGGAAAATTTTAAGGTTTTTTCAAAGATATCTCTTTAAATTTCAAGAATTAGATTTCCTAGAACTGAAAGTTGAAATATTTGCAGTATTTTGATCGAGTTTGCAGAAAACAGTTTTTTCATAGATTTAGAATACTTTTCAAATTTTTAACAGATTCTTAAAATTTGAACATTTTTCTAGTATTTTTATGGTTTTCTATACACATATATTATTAGAATTCAATGCTCGAGATATCGGAGTTTCTTGATTTCTGAAATTACAGAAATTTTGGAAGAATCTAATAGCTTTTTTAAAAAAAAGGAAATAGTATCTAGTTTTTTTCGTATTTCATTTTTTTTTTTCTGTATTCATAAAATTACGTAAGGTTTTCTAGCATAATCTATAAATTTTATGGATCATGCTATAGATTTTAAGAACTAAGTTTTCTAGTATTTTCATGTATTTATATGCAGATTTCTAAATTTTTTTGCTAGAATTGTGAAAATTTCTAATAAAAAGTGAGAAACCATACTCTTCGTCGATATTTGTACATAAATTACAAATATATCACTCTGTTTCATTTAAATTATAAACTTATACAATTTTTATCTGAAAATAGGGAAGTTAAAAAATTAGGTATATGCAAGTTTCAAAAAATTCCTTTAAAAGTAACAAATCGTTCTAAAAACTTGATGAAACAGATGTGAAATGAATAACACGATTCTCGTTACTCGTTACCAAAAAAAAAGGAACTCGTTCCTTTTATCGTTACTTGTTAAATCATGTAACGCACTACGTTATCGTTACACTAAAAAATGTAACGTTTTTGGATATTATAATTTCAGTTGACTTATTGTATTTGCATTGCAGTCACTGCAAGCCTCTTACAAAAAAAGTTATGAAAGGGCCATAACTCCGCCATTTGTTGATATTTTTTTCATCAAATAATGTTAACATAATAAAGTTAACAGTATTCTATCACAATAATATAACTTCCATCTAATAAAATTATGTGATATATACATTAAAAAATAATCCAAACTGTCCCCAAAAAAGGTGTATAACCCTTTAAATCATAAAATATGTGCATAGTGTAGTAATCAAAAGTGTTTTTTTTTTCTTTGTTATGCATTCGTTATACATCTAAATGTGAAAAAGGAATAATAAACATGTTGTTCGCAATTGCGTATCTGTAATTATTGAGTTGCTTGTGTTAAATTAAATTTGTTGAAAACACAACAAAGATTCAATATATAAAGTAGAAGTTGTTGGAAACAAATGATGTTTTGATATTGCCTTAGATATTTGATTATTTATTGATTAATTTATTAATTTTTTTACTTAATTAATCTACATTTATTATCTACATCACTATGAATGGACCATGTACTGTCAAACTAAATCGATTTCAATTGCATGTTATTCTACAAGTACAACATAAAAGTTGAAACCTCTCCCCCCTCCCCCAAATACAGGTCTCTGTGCACGGGCCTGCTTTGATTATTTACATTTCTTTACAGAAAACAAAACTGATAATTATCATTGATTTTCTTCGAATTTCAGTTTCTTTAATTTTAATCTATCTTCTCAAGTGGTCCATAAAAATTATTCATTCGTTCTTAGTAACAAACCTTTATCAATCTTTCGCGAATCTCATGACTGTAGAGCCCTGGATGCTGCCTTTTGATGTCATCAATTCTGGCTTCAACTTCAGGTGTCGCAACGCGAGGTTTACTACCCCCAATGACACCAGGTCGAATGGATCCAGTTTCTTGATAGCGATTCAAAATTTTCGAAACGCAGCCATGAGAAACTCGCAATTGCCGGGAAATGACGCAAGGTCTGACACCCTCGGCTGCCATTTCGACAATTTTTAGGCGAATGTGGTTTGGAAGAGGTCTTCCATTTATGAAAACTCCGCCGAGTTGGTTGACTCGTCCTTGACCTTGAAACAGAAGAGAGGGAGAGGAATTTAATATTTTTAATTTGGTAGGTTTATTGTGAGAGGAACTAATTATTATTGTAATTTTTTATGGGAGCTGTTATGGCTTTTTTTGATAGTACATAATTCTATTTCATGGATATTATTCTTCAGCTTGTCTTATATTCGAATCAAAAAACGTAGATAACCTAAATTTCGAGGATCTTCATTTTCTTCATATCTTTTGGATCCTCTATACAAACTATATTCTTGAAACTTTAAAAATTTGGCATCTCTGAACTGGGGATCTTTCAAGCTTGGAATTTTTATACTTCGGAACTTACAGGCTTAAAACTTTGGGACTTTTTATTTGGAACTGTCAGTTGCTGTGGAATATTCGTCGTACAAACTTTTGAGCAAACTACACCTGCATAACAAAAATTTTTATTATTTCCTTGACATCATGAGACAAGAAGTTTTCTATTTTTAATCTTCCTAACGCACTTTTCAGCTCCAAGGGTCGAAAAAACTTAACGATGCCCAACAAAACGCGAAATTGGCCGAGGAAAAAAGAAGGCTCCGTCTCATAAGCGAGCAAGGCCCAAGAAGAGCACGCGAACCGGCGCATCTCATTTCGCTTCTTTGCCGCGTTATATTTGTTTGCAATCGTAATTAAGATAATTAAGCGGCGGGCCCTAATTATCAGTAATTAGGCGCGTTTGTGCGGCACCTCGCGTGTCCCATTTTCGTCCAAGTTTTTTCATCCCCCGACTCGGAAGTTTCTGCCCTTTCGCCATTTCCATATTCTCTACGTAATGAAATGTTTTATTCAAACGAATTTAATTGCAAAAATGCAGGCCCAACTTTTTTTATTGCTCTCGCGTTAGACGTGTATTTTGCACAACCAATTCGACAAATTTCCAACACTTTTATTTCAAATTTAAGAAACCACCTCTCGTCAATTTTCAAAATACAAATTCCCGAAGTCCTGTCATGAATTAAACATAAAACATGAAAATGATCCAAAAGGTAATCTCCTCGAAGTCTCGAGAAAAAAAAGACCTCAAATAAATTTGCGCGGGCCCAAAGAAGGAAATTTATTCCCGGGTAATTTTTTACGCGCTAACGGTCCCCGTATTGTGACGATTTTTGGACGTATTCAAATTTTCCCTGGGCCCTTTGTTTTTTCCCTGTCAGCGATCGACGTGAAATATCATATCGCGAGCACAAAAACACACCCACGACCACGGTGCGTGGAAGTCGGACACCTCCGTGGTGACGTCACTGCTCGGGGCCTGCGGGGCCCGACGGGATTACAGATCAAAGAACGCCGCCTGGAACACAAGTACGATACCGCGTATGCGGGCACACGCACGCACGCACCCACCCAAAGCAAAATAGCCTCTTCCAAGCCGCGCCGTTGGGACCTTTGGGCCTGTATTTTTCGATCGACCTCAAGCTCAAGACCCTTTTTTACCCCTGCACACGTGGGATCGATCGGACGTCGGATGAGGACAAAAAAATTTTTTTTATTTAAGTAGAATTGCCTTCACTGCTCGGGTTTTTTATGGTAATTAGGAAATGATAGCAAAAGGTCATTACACTTGGAAAAATCGATGACTATAGCTTGCTGTAATGATTTTAACTTTTTTTATACAATCATTATGTAAATATAATTTTCAATTAAATATGTTCCGTTTTAAACAGCGTGGAGAAATTATTTAGCTATTGATGAATTAGCTAAAATTAAAATGAAGTGAAAGTAGCTTCATGGTTAAGCTACAAGACTGGCAAATGAGAAGGAGATGGGTTCGAATCCTAGCAATGCCAAGTAAGTTTCTGAGCAAACAAACACATAAAAATTTCTGAATTGAACTGTTGTCAAAAATTTGATAACCAATTATCGATTTGTCAACGTATAATAGATATATTAACGTAAGGCTAGAATGTTTTTTAGCGACAAGAATAATCATTTGAATTTAATTAAATATACTTGTAAACGGTATGAATACATTAATCAGAATAAAATGTTAAGATTTATTGTGGTAAGATTTTTATATTTATGGGAAAAAATTAAAATTCTATATATTATTTATTAAAGTTCTAAATAAATTACAGCATCTACAGTCAAATAAATTTCCTACTCGAAAATAACGCGTTTTTCAAGTTCGAATTCAAATTTATTGGATGAATAATTTACAAGTGTCTGGGCAAATTATGTAATTCACGAAGTAGCATGAACAAATTGTAGAATTTACAATAACCCAACATTATTTTTGTGTGTCTTGTAAACTTTTTACTATGTACTTATTCAAGGAAAAGATTTTTTCTCTATTTTCACATTTTCGGTGTGAACAATTTTTCACACATATGAAAAACTGAAAAATGCAATCTGAAGCATAGGCATCCATATTCTTAAACCTTGATATTTTCATTGTACTTTACTATATGAAAAATTATTTCCATTTTAGTTGCTGAGTTTAGAGATTTCAGTTTTTTATATTCAAGTCTTTTAAACTAAAAGTTGAAAAACTTTAAAATTTCCTAAGCTCAAATATACTCAAATCTTGTATGCACATTGAGATTATTTCAAAATTTGAAGAACTCAAATACATGAAACTTGCAAGTTTGTATTGAACTTAAGTTTCAAACGCTTAAAATTAACGAAAAAAATTATTAAGTTAATATAGGAGTAATAAATTTTTCTAGTTGCCTCTGAACACTTTTTAATCATAACAACAAACTGAATGCTCCCCAAAACAATATTCGTCACAAATCCCCTCATGATAAAATATCAAAAATTTACATATTTGTTTTTTATTTTTGTTTAATTTGAAAAGTTTGCAACTTCAGGATCATCAAGTTTGCGACCCAGTGAATAATAATAATAAAAAAAAAAAACATCTACAAAAATACTGAAAATTTACAAAACTTTCAATCTTAGATCATCAAATTTTAGAAATCTATGAAAAATCCATATGAAAGTTTTAAAAATCTTTCGATTTATACAAAATCTTAAAGAATGATGAAAATAATTGAATTCTATGAAAAAACTGTTTTTTGAAAAATCTCGACGAATGCCTTTACGATCTATAAATTTTGGGGTTCTAAAGCATCAAATTCTGAACATACTATGAATCGATAAAAATTCTTGAAAACGCAACAAAATCTTTTAAATATTTCAAAAATACAAAAAACAAATAACGATATAAAACATAAATCTATATGACTGAAATTTTATCATTAATGTTTGGAATGACTGAGAATAGTTCGAACTTCTCATTTTGAAGCATCGAGTTTTTTAGATCTTTGTTACAATCTACAAAAATATAAGTAATCCATCTTAATACCTTGAAATCCTCCAGTGTTTTGTATATTATATGTATAATACAAAAAAATGTGAAAAATAAGTTTACTAGTTTACTAGCTCACTAGTTTAATAGTTTAATAGTTAACAAGCTTACTAATTTACTTGTTAACTGGTTTACCAGTTCACTAGCTTACTAGTTTACTAGCTAACTAGTTTTTTATTCAACTAGATTACTAGTTTACTAGCTAACTAGTTTTTTTGTCGAACTAGATTACTAGGTAACTGGCTTACTACGTTCTCAGTTTGCTATTACAAATTTGTCAAGTTTATTAGTTTACTAATTAACTAATTTATTTGTTAACGAGATCGCTAGTTTACTATTTGACTTATTTACTTGTTTACTATTTTACTATTTTACAATTTCAGTACTTTACTAGTTTACTAGGTTACTTGTTTACTAGTTTAGAAGTTCACCAGCTTCCCAGTTTACTAGCTTACTAATTCACTAGAAATCTTTCAATAAATAAAAATTATGTAGATGTAAATTTCTTGGAAATTTATTAAACACTCTGTCCTGGAGTACATTTATTATTATAATATAACAATTATATACCTATAATTTTAGAAATTATTCTGGAAATTTATAAAGAAAACAACAAAAATACATCCAATTCAATATATACAATTTCTACAATTAAACATACTTCCAATTGTAGAAATACTAAAAAAATATGGAATAAAAGTATTGAGGATCTTTATAAAAGAAACTGTCTTTTGAAAAATCAATTTAAATTGTAAAAATCGTCGAAAGTTTCAATACTATAGCATCAATTTCTAAAAATCTATTGAGCGATCGATAGAAATATTATAAACACTTAAAAATAACAGAAAATATTACAAAATTTAATGAATAATGTACCATACGAAAGTAATACAAATTTTTGATGTATGTACCCTTTATCTGCGTGGTTAAAATTTGCTAAAAATCAATTACAATATATAAATTTTTTAAACATCAAATTTCAGAAAACTTTATAGAAACCCATATTACTTAATATCAAATAACCCTCAAAGTGGTATAAATAAAAAAAGTATTAGTGAAAAAAATTGAAACCTCAGTTACTAGTTGAAAATCACAAAAATCAAATTCCATTATTCACGAACATGAAAAATGTACAACTCTGAATTACAAAAGTTTTTTAACTTTCAAATTCCAAAATGTAAAATATTTCAAAATCGCTCTCTTGTAACATATTGTCGAAGATTGAAAATTATGAAATCCCGAAAGAAAAATATTTTTCAGAAAAACCCCTCCCGAAAATATTTTTTGCCTATGCCCCTGCCCATCAGTGTTTCAAAAATCTTAACCATAAGTTAAAAACCAAAAATTGAATTTATAAACTCTCCAGTCAATCAGAACCAAATGTTGATATTCAAAAATTCAGGTAATTAATAAAAAATGATTTAGATTTTTGAAATACCTTCCTCTGTTCAATTTTCTAGCTTACACCATGTTATTTATTTATAAGTCCTCTTCAAGATGCTTTTCGTTCGAAACCAGAGATTAATTTTTTTCTTATCGTTTGAAAGAAATTCCATGATTCTAACCATTTATAATATTGTCATTAATACCATTAAAATTATTCATATTCTGATCAATTAATACTCCATTATTCTAATTCCAATATGACATGATCAAAAGGTAGAAAATCAAGTAAAGACTTATACAACTACCTGACTTTCTCGACATCAACAATTGGCTCCAAACGATCAAAAACCTACACATAGAAAGACAGTTAAAATACTGAAAAAAGAGACAATATTCTAAAATGAATGGCAAATGCCCGTTGCGAACCTCATTCATTGAAATCATGAATGACGATGCGAAAAACCTCGTCCTTATCGATGATTCACGGAACTTTCCAGGCCAGGGAAGACCACCCCGGCGGGAAAAATAATTCCCGTAATAGCCGCGGCGAAAATAATTCGGCGCATGAATTATTGAACGCGAGGAATTGATTGTGAGCGATCATCGTTAATGCCCGTGATCAAGAGCCGCGTACGTGACGCGCTTCGATTTCCAGGATAAGCATCTCGCCCGCGTTTTCCGAATTTAAGGAGTGTCCTTTTCCCGAGATTTCCCGGGCGATAAAAAAGCCGGTATTTTCGTTATCTCGCGCTTTTTCGCGGGGTGTTTACGCCGATTTTTGCATCTGAAAATGTTGCGCAAGAAGGCCTTATGGCAAAGGCTTCAATCAACGTGCCGTCGCCCGCGGTCGATCCGATATCAGGCATTAACTTGCGGACCTACGTCCGATGTCCGATCTTGGGTCTTTTTCCTCCTTCTTCGTCATTTTTTCCTTTTTTTTCTCCGGGGAATCGCGGGGTGAAATTGAAAATACCGGACATGTACTTGGGACTTGTTTCAGGAGGAGATTCAATTTTTATAATAATCAAGAATACATGAGTTATTTTTTTATCCTTGTCAAGTTTTTCTGCAGAATTTTGACTGCAAAATTCATTTAATTAAAATACAGTCAAATAATGTTACGTCGATATTTGGAAAATACAACAAAATGAAGAAGGAATGAAATTCTATAAATGTTCTAAACAATCGTGGTTTATTTAAAGATCTTTATATTACGAAGTTATAATTTCACTTTTTAAATAAAAGACCCTACGAATAAAGGTAATATACTCTCTCATGTTTTATTAAGGAAAAGTTACTAATTTTAAATGGGGCAGTTTTGTTTTTCACAATTCATTTTTTTTGCACAAATTATTTGAGGTTGGTTATTGCTGTCCAGATATGACTATTAATATAGTAAAAAATTAGTTAATATAAGTAGAAAACTACTAATTGTTAGTGAAAAAGCACTCGTTTAGAAGGGGGAAGTGCCCCACTAAAAATTATTATTTTTTCACTCATTTAACCTGAATTTGACTAGGTATATGAATAGTCCCTAGTTATGTCGATTCTTTCAAAAACTTTATCAAAAAATGAATTTTTTCATAGGAATCCATCGATAAAATCTTGTAAGAAATATACTTAATAAAATGTTGTCGATAAATTTTTTTCAAAGAAGTTTCACTGACTTATAAGTTTCTCATAAGTTTCAAAATTACTAGGGGACGAAAGAAATTCTTATGATAAATAAATTAATCTATCATATACTTTGTCAAGATTCTCTACGTTTTTAAGTTCATTTTTAGTGTTATTTTATTCTTTTTTCATACTCATCATTCATCATTGTGAAACTAATCTTATGACATAATTCACTTTTTTCTTCAGAATTTTAATGTTTTTACAATTCATATCATGACCATTATTTATTCCGTATGTATTGATCATTATGAAAAGTTAGCCCAAGCTTTTAGCAAGTTTAATTTTTTTTATTTCATTTTTTAATTGATAATTTTCTGTTTAAAGAAAATTAAGTTATTAAGAATCATACATATATTTGATATTTTCATTATTGTTTTTTAATTTCCTTAAAAATTTTTCATTATTTCAAATAATTAATTATCTTTAAACTTCCTATATAATTTCAATTCTTTTTCACAGTCTTGAAAGGTTCAATATATTTCAAAAAATCTAGTTTTTTCAAACTATATTTTTAACACAAATTCGAAAAGAAAAAGATTCACTCATTATATTTTCTTGAATCGTATTATTATTTTTCTTGTAAAGTTTCTTGTTTAACAGATGAATTTAATTTTTGTGTCAGAGAAAAAGCTGGCATTGTCCTCACAGAAAAAAATAGATCAGGTAATGCAATAAAATAAAAACGATAAGAGAATTTTCAAAGTTAGGTATATATGTTCCTGAATATCAAAAATTCAGTGCAACCTCTTTAAATAACGTAACTTTATTGTCATTTAACTTTTTGTTGCAGAAAATAATGTGGACAACTAATATTTGTTTGGTTCCTTAAACCAAAATTTGGTTACTGAAACCAAAAAGTTTGGTAAAGCCTATACATATTAACTAAACGACTTAGTTATTGCAACCAACTAAAGTTTCCGGTGTGAACTTGGTAAATTTATAAGTTTCACTTAATAATTGAACTGGAGTTCAAAGCCAGTTCTACTATTTTTCCAGTTAAAATTACTAATGAGCTTTATTGAAACAACAAAACGTGTATCTTGGGACCATGAACACAATTTGTTGATCATACACTACGAACATTTACTTACCATACTACTTTTACACATGATTTCAGTTTTTTCATTTTTAAAATAGCTACTTTTATTTTTTAAAATAACAAATGTCTGATTTTGATATTTATAATACTGTTCAGTCTGCAAAGTCGTTGGTTTTTTCATATACTTCGAATAGTTGCAAGTAGTAACAAGTAGCAATAATCAGACCTACCAATAAAAGTGAGCCAACATCAGTTAACTAGCATTTTTCAAATACTTACTATTTTTTTCTATAAGTATTCAGGTAACTTGAATATTTTTTTTTAACTACCATTTAATAAAATCAATTCATATTTTCATGTTTTCAACAATAGTTATATACTATTCAATCTGTAAAAAATATGCCTAAGATTTTGAAAAAGATGAAAAATTAATGGAAACGTCTGTAAAACAAAAAATTTTTGACTACAGATCGGAGGGATATTCAATATTTTTAGAAAGACAGATGTTTATCAACTATATTTTTGGTTAGTACAACCATATATCGAAAGTTACCAGCAATCATTAACTGTATGTTCTTTATTGTATAAATCTTTCAAGAAGTTGCAAAAACAGTATTTGGTTGATACTACTTTGAGGATCATTGTATTGGCTGAGAAAAAAAGAGGAAATTTTTGTTATTTATATGGTTGTAACAGCCATACCATTTCCCCTGTAGGTTGAAAATGAATTTTATTTCTACAAAGGTTAGATCTTTAACACAACATCACTTCAGAATCATTTCCAGACTTCAAAAATTATTAAAAATTTTGTCATACTCTTTTTTACATCATGTAGTCATCTCATAAAAACTGATACATACTTCACAATTATTTGAAGAACTCTAAGACTTTTACGAGATCCTTTAAAAGGACTCTCAAAAACCTCGTTACATTTTCCGAATTTTCTATAAGGCTTTTTTTCTTTTTCATTATATTTTTCATTATATTTTTAGAATTTTTTTATATTTTACATTATAAGATTCACAAAGACCTTATACTTGATGAATTCCTCACAAAAGTCTTCATTTTTTATAAAGTGACATAGGAAAGTTCCAAAAATCGTTAATTAAATTTTAAAAATTCTTGACAGTTTTTTCACGTATTTAAAAAAAGCCTTACATTTTTTGAAAGTCCTTTCAAATTTAAAGATCTTTATTGCTCGTAAGATTCAGATACAACTTAATAAATTTATCAAGTACTTATTCAATTATCTTTTGAACCTTTCGAGTCTATTAAATTTTTTCTCATGGTTCTGAATTTCTGATAAAATTATACAAAAACTATAAAAAACTATAATAAGTCTCCTCCCGCTTTTTTCAAAAACTTCATCAACTTCCAACATTTTCTTATTACTTAAGAAATAACTTATCAGGTTAACCTAATTATCTAAAAACGAATTCTAAGGTCACCTGACAATTTTCCTATAAACTCATAAAAAATGAAGATCCCTGAAATAAATTCGTATCATACAATAAGGTCACCACTTCCAGAATCTAAAAACCTAAAAGTGTTCCGACATTTCCATAAAACTTTGTAAGTAACTTATGGAGTAACTAAATCCAATCAATTAAAAAACTGTCTGACATAAAATTAAGACACTTAAAAGTACTTCACACAATCTACCACCATTTTCGTAAAACATGAGATTCAGAGGGACAATATAGATATAGAGTCACCTCATCTGAAATCAAAAAAACTTCGAAAATTCCATCTTCATAACCATCAAAAAATAACTAATAATGTTTCAACAAAATGCAGTCAATTCGGAAGTCCCAAAGCAACTTCCAAGGTCAATTCACAACTTTCCACTGAACTCTCCAAAAGTCTCATCAAAAACCAAGACCCCATATTCCTCCCATCTTCCAAGGTTCTTATGGAACTCCCAAGATTCAAAGGGAGTAATCCGTCACTTTCAACTCAACTTTCACTCCTAACAAGATTCCTCTGCTTGCAATCCACTCCACATCCATCTTACCTTGAAAAGGGTATCCTGTGAAGTAAGGTGCCATATTCAAAGTGCTGACAGCCATCTAAGAAAATCCTCAGCAGCGAAACGGAAAACTCTTCACTCACTCGCCCTCGAAAATCCTCAACGATTACTCGACCGAATGAACGAAATTCACGGATGAACAAAGTTTCAAACGCGGACCACTTGCGTCTTCAGGGTCTCGTTCCGAACTGACTTTGAAGTCTGCTGAAGCTCAAGAATCTCCGACCTCGGAGGCGGTCGGTGCAAGAAGAAAAGAAATCACCGCTCCGCCTCTTCCTTGGCTCTTCGATTCCGAGCTATAAAGCTCCTTTCGCTTCACCATTGGACCCCTTTCCAAACCAACGAAGGCCGAACATTTCCAGACTCCACCTCTGGAAATTTTCATCTTACTCCTACGCAATAAAGTGGAACAATAATCGGTGACCCAAGAATTGCCTGGCTGAAATCCAATCTTTAAGTTGCCTTTTAATTGCCCTTTCAGCGATCCATTAACATTGATGGTTTGGGTTTTATGGCGTCCGGGGGAATTTCGTTTTCCGCGTCATCTTTGATGGCTTTTGTTACGCTGTTTTGTAGGTTTTCTGGGTTAAGGAAATATCATTATAACCTTTTTTTTAAGTAAATGAAAATTTATGGTCGGTGACGAAGAGGTCATGATTTACATTTGCAATTTTAAGCACAAGGAGGTTCCTCTTTAATTTTTTAATTTTTTATCAATCTTAGTCGTACATTACACATTTCGTTTTCAGGACCACAATATGTACTCAAACGTAATGTTAGAATCAGAAAAATAAACATGGATATTGCTGGTTTGTATAGAAAATATACCTCGTGAAAAAAGTGTTTTCCAGGCTAACTTTAGGTCATTGAATAGAAAAATAAATATTACTTATTTTTCCAAAGAATCATTTACAAAATATTAGCAAAAAACGTGTTTGTTTTTTGGCTCTTTTATCAGTTATTACCAGAAATAACAAAAACGATTGATTTTATTTATTTAAATACTCTTTTCAATCTGTTGAATTCAACAGATCTTCTGTTATATTCTGCAGTGATTGCCTTGTTGAAATTTTCACAGTGTAATCTGTGACAAATTTACAAATCTAATTTGTAGAATACAACAATTAGCAGAAAACAAATATAAATTCTGTTGAATTTGACAGAAACATCTTTCAAAAGTACAGATTTTTCAGTGAAAATTTTTAACAGGTTGCAATCTTTTGATAATAAAAAGATTTAAATTAAGAGACTCCATCATTTTAAAAGTATACTTTTTAGCTTCACTACGATGTACATATGTACGGTAAAAAGTACCAGAATACTGTGAATTTTAAATAATATTGCGCATTTTACAATATTTTTGCAAGTTTCATAATTTTTATTTTACTCATTACGATGTCGTATTTATTTGAAGTTGTTGTTTTGTACGAATAACAATAAGTATGGCAGATTTCACTAAATAATAGTGAAATATTTAAAATCTATAGAAAGTAAATTCTACTATATGAGTTGTAATTTTTACTATTCTAATACATAGGATATAATATCCGTGTGTATTGAAAACATAAACAAAATATTTTTTCTTTTATCATTTGGTTTTTAATTCGTATAATATAATATTTCATAGACCAAGAAAAAACATTGTAAATGGAAGTATGTATACATCACAAATATTCATATGATATTGTAAAATCTACTATACACGATTTCCAATTTTTTCCCAAAATTAGATCGATTACAATATGATATTCCAAAAAGGACAAAAAAATAGTATACTACAAAACAAAATAGTTTTAGGAGTTTTTACAAAAAATATGTCTACTACTACAATATCATTTGAAAAATTGACTATACATTATGATAAAAACTAGTAAAAATATCTAGCAAAAACCACTACATTTTAAGCTGTTTAACAGTACAATAAAGTATTGATATAAGTACTATATTTTTTCACCCTGTAGTTATAACTTGCAGACGTCGAAAATTGAATACAAAGTAGGTTTTTTGAGCGTTTTTAAAAATTTTAATGTTAAATTTCGTAATAATTTCAATCACTGTAAATAGCTTTTACTTGATTTGCAGAATAAGTTAACAAATTTTGGAATATTACTGCACAACGAATAACAATTTTCATTATTTATAATCCTAACGAAATGCTACACTAAGTCACAAATTAGAATTTTATGATTTGAATACATACATTCATTTTTCAGTATTTTTTTTTATAACGAATAATTTCTATGATATTGATTACTGTCATGGTCTCAAAAAACTTCAAGTTTGAAGAAAAGAATCCTCAACAGAATATATTGTTAGTCAAAAAACTCAACGTTCCAAAGTTGTGGGAATTTCGACATTTTAAAAGATCCTTTAAGAATTGTATTCCGAAAATACATAGTTATTGTTTTTCCCATGAATTTTCTCGCACTTAGAAATAGTTTTGCTACATTTTCGTTGACCCGAAATTCTTGAAAAATTCACATAAACTAACAGCAACAATGGAAAATTTTTTTGAATATGTACATTTAGAAAATCTTCTCAAAGGACTCAGTATCAAAATTTCAAAATCAGGCTTTGAAGCTTCATTTTCGAAACTAAAAAACCAATAAAATTTTTCTCGCAGCCAAATCTTAAATTTTTTGAAGTCATATGAATTTTCGAATTTTAATACGAAATTTGATTTCGTACGAATGAATATCCTACAGTTATGATAAAATTTTTAACTGTGTAAAATACGAAAACGATTTCATCAATATGCAAATACTGGGACTCAAAAATAGGAAGAAATTTAGGAATTTTTTTGTTATAATTTTTTACTAACCAAAAATGAAATAAAAAACATGTTAGATGTAAATTTTTAAAATAGAAAACTTACGTATTCAAAGTAAAAGATTCTGCAGTCGACAAAAATAATTTTATACATACAACTGGTTCCTTGTTATACATTTAAATCCAAAATATTTCGATATTTTCGTAGTTTTTGATCATAAGTGTTTAATTACGTGAAAATGTAGGTTTCTTTCCAGTTCAACAAGATTTGAAGTTTTCAAAATAAAAGTCTTTGATTATAAATATGACAAAACTGTAATTCTTTAACCATGCAAATATTTGCAATGTTTTATTCTTGTTTATTACAACTTGCAAATCCCATAATTCCAAACGCGTAAGATTTAAATTAAAAAAAAAAAGACAATGGAATTCTGTAGCTTATGAAATGCAAATTTTTATCAAAAATAATGACGGGAAATCCTTAAGTATATTTGATTTATTTGATTTATTAGAATCCTTAGTTTTTTCACGCTTTTGGAAAACCAAAAAACCGTACATTTGACAAAATGTTTCTCGTTTTCAGCTTTATTTGGACCATAGAAAATATACAGTCAAATTTTTGAAAATCAAATACAAATGTACGTACATTGAAATTGAATTTCAAAAATATTGATGTCATGAAATTATGATATTCCAAATCCAAGTGTAATTTTGAAGCTAGAAACTTTGATTTCTTCACAATCTTATATTTTTTTTCTATTCTAACAAGATTCAAAATTTTAAAAAATAGATAATTCGATCCTCAATATAAAAAACTGAAACTTAAAAACTAGAAAAATACTTTGAATGATGTTATCTCTATATATTTCAAATACTTATTCACGAACTTCAAAAAATGCAAGATTTAAATATTGCAACAACAAAAACAAAATTCCAGTCCAATGTACTGCAAGTTTTTTGAATAAATTAATATTCTTAAATAAATATGAGTAATTTACTGGATTTCCTGAGGCATATAAAATCGTTCGTATCTCTGAAAACAAAGCTTCGATTTTTGGAAAATTTTTTTTCTCGCTCTCGTCTTGGTACAGGCCTTAGAAAAATGAAGTTCAAAAACACGAACACACGCTGTTTTCGAGTGATCAATTGACCCCTCGTGTACGTTTTCGAACTATGAAAAAAAGTAGAATATATTTGTCAAGAAACTCGATACGTTTCTTCTATCCATTTCCAGCGTCTTCATCGAATCTTTCCCCTGATAGAGATGGAAAACCCCAAGGGACTAGTTCGGTTCTGTCCAATGTACTTTTGCTATAGGGCCAATCGAGAAATGGCAAATGTTTTTTAAATCGACAAAGCAAGGGTCAGAACTAGTGGTTCGCGTCCCGCAGGAATTCAACAAATTGTACTCATTCGGAGCAAACAAAACCCCTTTGGACCCTGAAAATCGCTTACTTTTTTCTGTCGCCTATTCATGTATTTTGACACTTTTTAGAAATATTGATTATGATCGAACAGATCTTGTGAAATGTCAATTTTGCTTCTATATTCTTGAAATTTAAGGTAACCGACCAACTTGAATTAATAAATAGGAGAAAAAGGTTTTTAGAAAAAGAGGTATTAAAAAAAGTAACGCTTTTGCGATTGCAAAATCGAAACAACGCATTTTGGAAATTTAGTGGAATGTATATAGAAATTGAAATTCCCATGTTGCAATCGCTAAATTCATTTGAAATTCGTATTGTTGTTTTTTTCATGATTGCCAAAATTATTACTGAGCATTTCATTAATTTTTTAAACATCGTGGAAGTTCTCAACTTTACAATTTTGAAAAGCCTTCTAATCATCATGCATTTTTTTAATTGATGTATCTTCTTCTGCTGTAGTTATCAGAAAAAATTTCAATTTTTGTAAAGTTCTAGATCGTTGATTTTGCATGTTCAATAGTTACAAGAACAAAAGACGAAAATCAGAATTTCCTTTTGATGGTTCTTCGATTTTCAAGCATGTAAATATATTTTCACTATACCAAGAAAAAAAGTTTCATGACAGCAACAACACTTTGGCCGTGCAATTACGGTCCTGGGAAATGTTTTAATAAACAAAATGTTTCTTTAGGCCTTATCCTCCATCTGTAAGATGCTGTAAAAAGCGCTGATTTCATTCTCTTTTACCCGAACCGGGCCTCCCCACATTTTCAAACTGAATTCTCAAGCAGATGAATGGTCAGATGCCGGCACATCTATTGAACTTTGGTAATGATGGAATCTCTCATACAACGATAGTGTGCGATGCTCCAGCTAATAATTAGGGTTGTTGATATTTTTAAAAATATTGATATCGGTATTTTATTGTTCGGAAAAAAATATCATCATCGACCGGTTTATTATTAAAAAAAATCTAGATTTACAGGTATATGGATAAAAAATCTGGATGTATGATATTTTCAAAAAAAATCGATAGTTATTACGATATTTTCAGAAATATCGATATTTATTACGATATTTTAAAATAATATCAATGCTTATCGTAAATAAATATCAGTAACCGATAAATATTTAAAAATATCGATGTATATAAATTTTTATCGATACTTTAAAAATATCGATATCGATAAATACCGGTGATAAAAATATCATCGCAAAAATATCGATATCGTCAGCAAAAATATCGATAAAATATCAACAACCCTACCGATAATAGCTTGGAATTTTTTTCCGTGTACAACTGTTTCTAGTAACAGAGTGATCGATAATCATGTATACTTATATTTTAATCGGAAACATATTTTTATACTTCCAATGTAAGTATTCATATTCCCATATTTTGGCGATAGATATGTATTTAATAAGTACGCAATAGATTTCATTCCACTATTTCATTCAAATATGAGTGATTTTAATTTTGATAGAGATTTTAAATTTTTCTTCTTTTTTTCCTTTCGACCTCGAAAGTTTCCGAAAAAGAATGACCCAAATCCCTGTGTTCATCAAAGAGTAAAAATTTGAAAATAATAATAACCTACTCTTAATTTAACAGTCAAATAGAAAGTTGAGAAAAATTGAAAAATTTGAAATTTTTTCAATCCAATTTTCAGTTGAAAATAGAAAACAGGTACATCATGAAAATGATTTTGTTACTTCAATCAAAGAACTTTAGAAAAAATCGGTTACATTCTCAGAACCTTTTCTTGGGCATAAAGCAAGTTTTTCAAGGTCAAAATTTTCGTAAACCTGATGTAAAATATATTTTTTGCAAAACACGCAAAAAAGTTGTACTTCGAGGACCTGTATGGCCGCATTGAACACGCCCATTTCCGCCCGGCAAACGCTTCACTCCCTGAATACACGCACTGAAGCAAAAACACTCGCACTGACGCATTGCTCCAACACGTGTCTCCAGAGACTAAAGCATCTGCCGATCGGAAATAGGCGTATTTAACGCGGCCGTACAACTTCTCCAAGTACAATTTTTTCGCGTGTTTTGCAAAAAGTATCGTTTGCACCTCGGACCCTGGGACGTGGCTTTGTCCTCGGACCAAATATCAGCCTCGGCTGCGCCTCGGCAGATAAATTGGTCTTCGCAAAAAAGCCACGCCTCAGGTCCGCGGTACAAAATATACTATTATATCAGTAGGATTTCCTTCGTCGAAAAAATAATTCATATATTGTTTAACACAATGTTTTTGATTTGCATTTATTCATTCCTTCGATCACCGTTCATGTGAAACGTATGTGTAATCACAAAGATGTACGTAACATGTGTATCCAACAGCAGGATAAAAAAAAAGAGTATCATGTCTAAAACTTTTTACAAGTACATGAAATACAGGTCCAACAGTGTAATTTTCTCATAAAAAAGTTTCTAATGTTTTTCTATCATTCAATAAAGTTTCACTACAGAGTATTAGACAAGTATAAGTTCTCAGCTTGAGTGCTCTAGCAGTCGACGGGATCAGGACGTTATCATAGAAATTAAGATAGCAAATTATGCAGAAAACGATTCTAACGAGTACTAAAAACATTCGTCTACATTAATCTTATATCGTCAATATCGAAATGTGTATTTACTAATAATAATTAACAACAATTGCTCAGCATATTTGATAGTTCGAAATACGAGTTGTCGTATTCTACGAGCATTATTACAATCAGTTACGGGTTTTTTCCAATAAGGCTAAGATTTTTACATGCACGGAACCCTAATTGATCGTAATCAATGATTCAGTTAAGAAAATTCAACGTTTGTTTATATTTATTCGTTGTTTTTTTGGAAAAAACAGGTCGACTTGACCCACAGAGAACGTTCGCCTTCCTGCAAAATAAAATCCGGGCGCTCACCATGGTCTGTGCGAGTTGTAGACCCAATGCACACTCTTTCTGCGCAGTCAGTACCGAGCAGGGGTCGACCAGTCCATACTACTTGGAACTACTTGGCTAAAAAAGTGGGGTGACAGGGCGGGAGGGATCGTCAGTAAAGTATACCTATATATGTGGATATATATAGGTATACACTCCCACTTTTTTTAGGTTAGTTTTAGCCAAAAGTAAAACCCACAGTGGTCGACCCCTGGTACCGAGTGAGGCAAGTCATAAACTCGTCTCACAATCAGTATCCCCAGACTGCATGCACGTACACTGAGGAGCATTAGATCGTTTCTGAATTTAGGGGATTTAATGCTCCTCAGTGTACCCTCCGTACCTTCAACACAGAAGCAGGAGCTGACGTCAGTGATGTCAGCTCCTGCGTCTGTGTTGAAGGTACGGAGGGTACGCGCATGCAGTCTGGGGACACTACTCACACTAAAATCAGCCCAGAGGAAGAAAGCAAACACGAAGAAGCACAGAAGGCTCTGGTGGGCTCTGGTTAAGGGAATGGATTCCTAGGCACAGAGTAAGAGGAAAATCAAAATCCAGAGTCGCAAAGACCAAAAAGGACAGATTTAAAAAGCCAAGTAACTACTACTACTACTGCGCAGTCAGTGAACGTAAATACGTGGATATACGTTTTGTGAGATACCCTACGAATCCCGAAGATGTCTGCTAAAATTGCTTCACTAGTCGCAGCTCCGGTTACGGCCGCAAAAAAATCACCGAAGGCTTAATCTGCTAAGCCAAAGACGGGGTCGAAAAAACAAGCTCATCCTCCAACTGCGAAGATGGTGCTAGCTCCCATCAAGAACCTGAAAGAGCGTAATGGCTCTTTCTTGCAGGCAATCAAAAAATACGTGGTTGCGACCTACAATCTCGACGCAGACAAACAGGGTCCATTCGTCCGGAGGTACATCATGAAAGCCGTTGAAAACGGCGCTCTCGTTCGCGCCAAAGGAATAGGTGCTGCTGGGTCTTTCAAACTTCCCGTCGATAAGGCCGAGAAGAAAGCAGCTACGAAAGCCCCGAAAAAAGCTGCAGTGGCGAAGAAGAAACCTGCTGGATAACCCAAGAAAGCCACTGTAGCAACGAAAAAGAAGGCAACCGCGGAGGAAAAAACAGCTCTTGCCAGCAAGAAGCCTCCTTCGCCGAAAAAGGTTGCCACTACCAAACCCGCTGCCAAGAAAGCAGTTACTAGACCAAAGATGATCACTGCTACCAAACCCAAAAAGTCGATCGCGAAGAAATCGGCGAAATCGCCAGCTAAACCAAAAACTCCAAAAGCAAAAAACCAAGCCAAGGCTTCCTCAAAGAAGTGAAACGTTTTCCTGACCGTCCAAACAAATCAGCCCTTTCCAGAGCTACTGACTTTTATAATCGAGAAATATGACACGCTGAAAGCAAAAGTGCTCTAAAAAGAACATGCTTGGAGAAGCGAGGTAACGGTAGGCCTGGGTGGGCCTGGGCGATATCCTAACGATTATCGATATATCGATATTTTTAAAAAGATATCGACGATAATGTCGCCGATATTTTCGAAATCGATATATCGACAAATATCGCCTACCTTCGGACGACAATCAAAAATATGGAAATTTTGAAATATTAACGAAAATAACGACGAAAAATTTGAATAGTTGGTGCGTATAGATGATTTATCGGTATCAATAAGGGTGTTTTGTTGAACATGATCGAAAAAAATTTTTGGATAGAAATATTTTCACAGCAGCCTGGTTTTTATGAGTTCAAATATTCTATGTGCACGGTGTTCAGATGATAAATGTACAATGAGATCTTGAATCAAAGAATTTTTCTTGCAAGTGTTGAAAAAGATGTTTGGGATGGTTGTATATGAATCAAAGAGAGTCTAGATTTCATTTATTGTAATAAAGCATAATAGATAATTCATTGTATTTTTTGCCTTCTTTATGTAACTGAGACACAGTGATACAATTATATATAGAATAAAAGAATATCTGTGGTTTCCCGCCATAACACAAGAATTCACACATACCATAACGTTCAAAATTTTATAAGAATACCATGTAAGATGAGATTTATGACAGAAGTGACTTTCTCTGTTATGGCAGGAAGGACCAGATATATGAAGCAAATGTTAAATAAATATACATTGATGTTAAAAGAAAATTTTTGCCTTGAGTGCTATTATTTAACTTTCTTTTTGTAAAATTTTTTTTCCATATCTTTTTTCAAAAAAGAAAACCAATAACTGATGTATCGATATTTGCTTTCACGATAATTAGGATGATTCATAGTTTTTAGCCGATATATATCAATATCTAATTTCAATATTTTTGTCGGCAATATCCAGGCCTAAAAAACGGGCGACCGCGCAAGCTGTAATAAGCAGCGCCAATCAGGAATCTTGACTTCTAAATGCGATGATAGGTTTCCCTAAGAGAGACTCTAGAGATAGAGATGTAAGGTCGTAATATTACCCTGTAATATTACGGTAAATTAAAACATTCTACACACCCGTTCCAGCCCGTTTTCTCTAAAAAACAACTTGTTCCCACCGTTTTCACCCGTTCCTGCCCCGTTCCTACCGTTCTCGCCCGTTCCAAATTTTGTAAATATCTAAAACAATAATTAAAGAAATAATGATGAAAGTCATAGGTTTTCCTGAACGAGTGGAACGTGTGGGTACAAATAGACGTCCACACGTTCCCACCCGTCCCTGCCCTTTCTCGACCGTTTTCACCCGTTCCCGCCCGTTTTCACCTTAAAACAACCCGTTCCCACCGTTTTCACCCATTTCCGCCTGTTTCACCCCACAAAAAAAACCGTTTCACCGTTTTCACACGTCCCCACCCTGTTCCTACCGTACTCACTCGTTCCAAATTTTGTGAATATCTACAAAAATAATAAAATGAATAATAATAAAATCATAGATTTGCCCGAACGGGTGGAATGGGTGAGTTCAAATAGACGTCCACCCGTTTCCACCCGTTCTTGCCCTTTCTCGTCTGTTCTCAACCGTTCTCGCCCGATTTCGCCCAAAAAAAACCCATTCTCACCGTTTTTACCTATTCCCGCTCGGTTTACACCGTTCTCACTCGATCCAAATTAAGTTAATATCACACATAATAATGAAATAAATTATGATAAAATTCATAGGTTTTTCCAAACAGGTGGAACAGCTGAAACAAGTTAGTACGAATAGACGTCCACCCGTTCCCACCCGTTCCCGCACATTCCTGCCCATTCTCGTCCGTTC
This sequence comes from Platygaster robiniae, assembly GCA_028476575.1. Classification (NCBI taxonomy): domain Eukaryota; kingdom Metazoa; phylum Arthropoda; class Insecta; order Hymenoptera; family Platygastridae; genus Platygaster; species Platygaster robiniae. Next base: position 5,466,818 of record CM052022.1, read on the forward strand.
TCAGCCGTTCCAGCCCATTTTCGCCCTAAAACAACCCGTTCCCCCTGTTGTCATACGTTGCCGCCCGCTTTCGCCGAAAAACAACCCGTTCCTACCGTTTTCACCCGTTCCCGCCTCGTTCCAATCGTTCCAACCAATTCCAAGTGTTGTAAATATTAAAAATAATAATAAAATAAATAATGATATATTCATAGGTTTGTCCGATCGAGAAGAACGGGTAAAACAGATGAGTACGAATAGACGTCCACTCGTTCCCACTCGTTCCTGCCCTTTCTCGTCCGTTCTCGCCCGTTCACAACAATGTCGCCAAAAACAATCAGTTCCATCGTTTTGACCCGTTCCCACCTTTTTCACCCGTTTCCGCCCCGTTCCTACCGTTCTCACCCGTTCCAAATTCTGCGCAAATCTAAAATAATAATAAAAAAAAATGATAAAATTCATAAGTTTTTCCTTACGCGTGGAACATGTGGAACCGGTGTGTACGAAAAGCCGTCCACCCGTTTACATTCGTTCCCACCCGTTCCTGCCCTTTCTCGTCCGTTTTCACCTGTTCTCGCCCTTTTCAGCCCCAAAACAACCCGTTTCCACCGTTTTCACTCATTCCCACCCTATTCCTACCGTACTCGGTCGTTCCAAATTTTGTGAATATCTAAAATAATAATAAAGTAAAAATGATCTAATTCAAAGAGTTGCCCGAACGGGTGGAACGGCTGGAACGTATGAGTACGAATAGACGTCTACCCGTTCCCACCCGTTTTCACACTATCCTGCCCTTTCTTGTCGTTCTTACCCGTTTTCGACTGTTTTCGCTCCAAAACAACCTGTCCTACCGTTTTCACCTGTTCCTGCCAGTTTCAAACAAAAAACAACCCGTTCTCACCGTTTTCTTACGTTCTTTCTCCGTTTCTACCGTTCCTACCCCTTTCCATATTTGGTAAATATCAAACAAATAAAAAAAATAATGAAAAAATCCATAGGTTTTACCGAACGGGTGAAACAGGTAAGTACGAATAGACGTCCACCGTTACCACCCGTTCCCACCAGTTCCTACGCTTTCTTGTCCGTTCTCACTTATTTTTGCCCGTTTTTGCCCCAAAACAACCCGTAGCACCGTTTTTACCCGTTTTGACTAAAAACCAACCTGTTCTCCCCGTTTCCACCTGTTCTCGCCACGTTCCTACCGTTCTCACCCGTTCCAAATTTTGGAAATATCTAAAATAATAAGAATATAAATAATGATAAAATTCATAGATTTTTCCAAACCGGCGAAACGGGTGGAACAGATGAGTACGAATAGACGTCCACTCGTTTCCACACGTTCCTGCCCTTTCTCGTCTGTTCTCACCCGTTTTCGCCAAAAAAACAACCCGTTCCACCGATGATACCCGTTCCTGCCCGTTTGAGCATATAAGCAACCCGTTACCACAGTTTTCACCCATTCCTGCCCCGTTCCTACCGTTCTCGACCGTTACAAATTTGGTAAATATCTAAAATAATAATAAAACAAATAATGATAAAATTCATAGGATTTTCCGAACGGGTGGAACGGATCGAACAGGTAAGATTGAATAGACGTCTACTCGTTACCACCTGTTACCACCCGCTCCTGCCATTTCTCGTCAGTTCTCACCCGTTTTCGCTCGTTTTCGCCCAAAAACAACCGGTTCCACCGTTTTCACCCGTTCCTGCCCATTTTAGCTAGAAAAGAACACGTTCCCACCGTTTCTACCCGTTCCCGCCCCGTTCTTTCTGTACTCAACCGTTCCAAATGTTGTAAATATCTTAAATGATAATAAAAAAAATAATGATAAAATCCATAGGTTTTCCCAAAAATGTGTAACGGGTAAAACAGGTGCGTACTAATAGATGACCACCCTATCCCACCCGTTCCCATCCGTTCCTGCCCTTTCTCGTTCGTTCGCACCCGTTTTCGCCCTATAACAACACGTGCTAAAGTTTTCACGCGTGCCCGCCCCTTTTTGCTAAAAAAAAACCCTCTCATCTTTTTTACCCGTTCCCGCTCCGTTTCTACTGTTCTCGCCTGTTCTAAATTCGGTTAATATCAAAAATAGTAATGAAATAAATAATGAAAAAATCCATAAGTTGTTCCGAACGGGTGGAATCGGTGCAACGGGTGGGTACGAATAGACGACAACAACCGTTCCCACACCTTCCCACCCGTTCTTGTCCTAACTCGTCTGTTCTCATCCGTTCTCGCCTGTTTTCGCAAAAAAACAAGCCGTTCCACCATTCTTTACCCGTTTCCGCTCTTTTTCGCCAAATAACAACTTGTTCCCATCGTTTTCACCCGTTCCTGCCTCGTTCCTACCTTTCTCACCCGTTCCAAATTTTGTAAATGTCTAAAACAATAAGAAAAAAAAAAAAATATAAAATTCATATGTTTTTCCGAAAGGGTAGAACTGATGAAACGGGTAAGTACAAATAGACGTCCACTTGTCTCCACCCGTTCACACCCATTCCTGCCCTTTCTCGTCAGTTCTTACCCATTTCCGCCCGATTTCACACTAAAACAACCCGTCATAACGTTTTCGCCCCTTTTGTACCCGTTTTCGCCAAAAAACAAGCCGTTCCCACCGTTTTCACCCGTTTCCGCTCCGTTCCTACCGTTCACACCCGTTCCGAATTTGGTGAATACCTAAAATAATAATAAAATAGATGATGATAAAATTTATAGGTTTGCCCGAAGTGGTGGAACGGGTGAAACAGGTAAGTGCGAATAAACGTTTACCGTTCTCACCTGTTCCTAACCTTTCTCGTCCGCTCTTACGTGTTATCGCCCGTTTTCGCCCAAAAACAACACGTTCCACCGCTTCTACAGGTCCTGGGCCGTTTTCGCCAAAAAACAACCCGTTCTCACCGTTTTAACCTGTTCCCACTCCGTTCCTAATGTTCTCACCTGTTTCAAATTTGGCAAATATTAAACATAATGATTCAATGAATGATGATTAAATTCATAAGATTATCCGAAAGAGTAGAACGTGTGGAACGGGTAGAACAGGTGAGTAGGAATATATGGCCACCCGTTTCTACTCGTTCCTGCCTTTTTCGTCTCTTTACAAACGTTCCCGCCCGTTTGCGCATATAAACAACCCGTTTCCACCGTTTTTACTCGTTTCCACCCCGTTTCTACCGATCTCGACCGTTACAAATTTAGTAAATATCTTAAATAATAATAAAATAAACGATGATAAAATTCTTTGGTTTTTCTGAACGGTTGGAACGGATAGAACGGGTGAGTACAAATAGACGTCCACCCGTTCCCATGCGTTCCAACCCTTTTCTGCCCTTTCCCGTCAGTTCTCACCCGTTTCTGCAAGTTTTCGCCCAAAAACAACCGGTTTCACCATTTTCACCCGTTTCCGTCCGTTTTCGCTAGAAAAAAAGTCGTTCCCATCGTTTCCACCCGTTCCCACCCCGTTCCTACCGTATTCAGCCATTCAAAATTTTGTGGATATCTGGAATTGTAAAAAAAATAAATAATGATAAAATTCATAGGTTTGCCCGAACGGGTATAACGGGTGAAGCGGGTGAGTACGAATAGACGTTTACCCGTTCCCAACCGTTCCCACCCGTTCCTGACCCTTCTCGTCAGTTCTCACCCGTTACCGCCCGTTTCCGCCCCAAAACAACTCGTTCCACCAAAATGATTTCCAATAAAATCATTGGGATTTCCGAACAGTAAGAACAGCTAGAACAGGTATGTGCGAATAGAAGTCTACCTGTTCCCACCAGTTTTCACCCGTTCCTGCACTTACTCGTCATTTTCACCCATTTTCGTCAAAAAACAACCCGTTCTCATCGTTTTCACACGTTCCCGCTCCGTTCCTACCGTTCTCACCCGTTCCAAATTTGGTGAATATCAAACATAATAATAAAATAAATAATGACAAAATTCATAGGTTTTTCCGAACGAGAGGAGCGGGCAGAACAAGTGAGTACAAATAGACGTCAAGCCGTTTTCACCCGTTTCCGCCTGCTTTCGCCAAAAAACAACTTGTTCTCACAGTTTTCACCCGTTCTCGCCCCGTCTCTACTGTTCTCACACGTTCCAAATTTGAGATAAGTAGTTAGGCAAAGCGGGTCCGCCCCCCCTCACTCCTACTCCCATCACGTGACCCTCCACCCTACCTCCCTCCCCTCCCCCAGGCCACACGCCCTGATTGGTCTGCCTCTCCCCTTCCCCTCTCCTAGGCCACGCCCCCGGCGTCCTGATTGATCCATCTCCTCCCCGCGAGTTTTCCAAAATTTCCCTAGATTTTCCAGAATTTCGCATATTTTTCCGACTTTTCCGCGATTATCCGCAAATTTTCCGGGATTTTCCAGAATTTTCCTTGATTTTCCTCCATAACAATGTCCTCAAAGAAAATGGAGGTTAGAAAACAAAATGGCGCCTAAAAATATGGCGCCGGTCGGTAAAGCAGGGGCGTACCTCCTGTCGGTAAAACAGGGATTTTTCTACATCGCACATATTTTTTTTAATTTTTCTGAGAGTTTTTTTTATATTTATCCACTTAACATATTTATTATATTTATTTGTTATATGTTTATATTATATTTGTTATGTGTATATATATTTTTCATTTTTTCCTGGATTTCCTCCAACTATTTTATCAGATTTTTTACACTCATTTTCAACAGTTTCTTCCCTATTTTTCATGTTTTTTCACCATTTTCCCACGGTTTCACATACATATTCCTCGATTTTCCTTATCTCTTTTCAACATATTTCCCTAACCTAGAGAAAAACTTCCCTCAATAAAATGGTGAATTATGACGAATTGAAAAACAATGATTCGTTGTTACAAACATGAAAATAATATGCTTAGCTTTATATCTATCAAAGATATTTAGGGGAGATAACGATCACCGGCCGCGCGAATTCATAAACACTACGCCGCCTTATCCCTTAGAGCGCTGAAAAGAACGGCATTGTGGACCTACGAAATATTCCTTGGAAAATTCAATTATGTTGAAAATTTATTTTGAAAATCTATGATACCAAGTGAATAATATTACGGGATTGAGAATTTTATTTCTTCTTTCATAATAATACATTTTTGTAGAAAATAATAAACTTTTATTAGTGATAGTTTGATAATCCTCGCAGTGTGGAATTCCTAATCGATGACGTCATAATGACAAGTTTTAACTCGCAAGCGTTAACCTTGAAACGTTCGAATAAAACTGCGTAAATGTAATTCGAAGATCAACAATTTTTATGCAATTATTTATGTTTGGAATGTTCTAAAAATATGATATCAAGATAGGCTTTGCTCGATTTGTTTATAGAGTTAGGTTTCTCTGTTTAGATGTAATTCGAACATCGACCAATTTCATGCAATTATTAATGTTATGAAAATTCTTAAAATATGACACCAAGATAATATTTGCTCCATTTGTTTACAGAGTTGGGTTTCTCTGTTTAAATGTAATTTGATCATAGCTAAATATAGATCTAGATGTTTGTATGAAAAAATTGCTGCGTAAATGTAATCTGAATCTTTTGTTTAGAAAAGTCGCTCGCTCGAAGATGTAATTTAATCTTGTTACCAATTTCCAGCACTGTAATCATTTATTTACAAGTCGGCATTCTTTGAACGCGTCGAATTTATGACTTTCGTTATCTTTGTGTACAAAAATACTTCCGGTCCTAGATGTAATATGATCATGATATTTTTTTCGTTGCGCAGTTGTCATTTGATACTTTTGTTTACACTTTCAGCGCAATTGTAATCTGAGTATCCTCTTTGAACTCTGTGTAGAAGTCATTTGATTCCGTTATTTACAGAAGCAATCGCTCGATTCTCAAAACCACAAAGTCAACATCTCTGACTCATATCGAGCAGTGGGGACTCGATAGTGACGTCATCATTTCTCTATATAATATCTCCTGATTTCCCCGTCATCAGCCAGTCACATTTTTGACATGATCGCGAGTCACTCTATAATTATCGCATCGTGAAACAATAACTTGGGAAGATTTTAAATGTACGGGGTTATTTAAAGGAAATTTTAAGACAGTGCGTGACGATAGACGTGACAACAGTGTGTGACGATAGACGTGGCAACAGTGCGCAAGTTTGACAACCTTCATCATGCGTTGCCATGAAAACAGTACCAACCTTGCGCACGCATAGCAACAGCGCGCGATCACAGCGTCATCACTATCTATAAATACGACGTTCTCGAGCGGGAGCGTCAGTCTACCAACAGGACTCTCAAAGTGTCAAAATTTAGAGCGCAAAGTGACATTTAATTTTCGAAAAATGGCGGAATCGAAACTCAAGGCCTCGTACGAGGTCATTAACGCGCAAAAACGACTTTTGACTCGGGGTGGTGCTGTTGATCCTACAGTGTTGAACAATGACGCTATAGCACAAATCGATGAATTGTGTGAATTGAGTGCGAATAGCTCGAGTGCAGTGAAAATTCAATGTGCGCGTGCCATCCAACGACTACGCAGTTACATAATCCAGTTGCGCGGTTTACTCGTGATTGGAGCTGGATTACAAAATGGCGTGAAATGGGAAACTCTCAACAGCACCTACAAGACACACATCCGCCACCTGGACATTATCAAGTTTTTGTTGGAAGCCCGAGAAATTTTCGTAACCAAAGTGGAAGAAAGTAAAGACCGAAAATGCTTTAAAAGTTTACACTTCCCTGGATGGAGAATTTAGCATTCTAAAGAACGATAAAGAGGTCGTGGAGTTAAAAAACTTTGAAACTCGCAGCGTCAGCATCACCCAAACAACGGATCTCAACACCTGGTTCGACACCAACGTCAGGGATCACTTGTTGAGAAAGATCGAAGAGTTTCAACACTAAGGATCCGGATGGACGCTGCGTCGGATAGTGAGTCTCGGTGTGCATATAAACAAATACAATCCTATGCGAGCAAGATCCTTCATCGAGCTACCAGGACCAATAAAACGAAAGCAGGCATGTGTAAATATTCAAAATTTTGACAATGAGTGTTTTAAATGGGCTATTCTTTCGGCGCTGCATCCTGAGGAAAGAAATGTGAAAAACCTGGGACGCCTTACATATTACAAAAAATATGATGGAGAACTAAACTTTGAAGGAATTTATTTTCCCATTATGCCAAAGCAGGCTCCTTTATTTGAAAGGCTAAACAATATTTCCATAAATATTTACATACTTTTGAAAAACAAATATTTTTCAGTCGCTCCTATCCATATTACTAAAGAAAAACAGGACAAGCATATAAATTTACTTCTCATACAAAATCATTATGATGAAGATGATGAGAGCGAACCCCTCCGCTACCATTATGTCTGGATTAAAGATCTTTCTCGACTTGTGAACAGTCAACTTTCTAAAACCAACAGTAAACATTAGATTTGTGACCGGTGCTTACATTACTTCCGCTCTAAAGAAAAACTCATCTCTCACGAAATTGATTGTAAAGAAGTGAATTCATGTAGAGTTAATTTGCCTGTTCCGAACAAAAATATTCTCAAATTCAACAATCATAAAAACAATATTAAAGTTCCATACGTCGTTTACGTGGATTTTGAATGTTTATTGAAAAAAGTAGTTCCTGACAAAGAGAAAAACACTCGAGTCGTGCAAGTTCACGAGGCCTGTAGCGTTGACTACTACGTCCAATGTAGCTTCGATGAAGGACAATCTCGCTACGCGAGCTATCGAGGCCAGGATTCCGGGCAGTGGTTCTCTGATGAGTTGGTGAAACTCATGAAAAAAGTCCAGGAGAATATGAAGAACCCCAAACCTATGGAGCCCCTTACCCCGGCAGAGAAGGAGATGTTTCGAAAAGCTGCCAACTGTCACATCTGCAAGACCGCTCTGAAAAGTCAAATCAGAGTGAGAGACCACTGCCATCTTACGGGCAAGTTTCGAGGTGCGGCTCATCAAAAATTCAATCTCCAATACCAGGATGAACTCACTATTCTGGTAAGATTTTATATCATTATATTTTTCTAACAAAACTTGAAAAAAAGATATCTATGAGCATTGTAACTTTGGTGGATCATACTATTGAGATTTGAGAAAAATTATTACTATTTTGATTATTATTAGAAAATACATCTCATGCAACAAGGATTCAAAGGTAACAATTGTGATTTTTTTTTGTTTCAGGTCATATTTCACAATCTAAGCGGATATGACAGCCATCTTGTAATCAAACAAATCGCCAACTGTATCGAGGGACGCATCACCTTAATTCCACAGACAATGGAAAGATACGTCTCCTTCACTAAACATTTTGACGACAGCAAGATATCTTTGCGATTCATTGATTCGTTCAGGTTCATGGCGTCATCGCTGGATAAACTTGCGTCGTACTTGGAGGACGATAAAAAAACCATCATTCATCGAGAATACTCGCATCTCGACGAGGAACGGTTAAAACTCTTAATGAAGAAAGGAGTGTTCCCTTTTAGGTACCTGGACTCTTGTGAAAAATTGGAGGTGACCGAGCTACCGCACCAAGAAGCGTTCCACAGCACCCTGATGGATGAGAACATTTCCGACAATGACTATCGGTAATTAAAATATTTCAATTATCATTGTTTTTTTTTATATTATTTTTTGAGTTCTCAAATTTTTTTTTTCCATTTCAATCATGCTCAGACAGTCTGGTAGTCCTTCAACATCCAGTCACTTGGGGAGTACTCGGACCAATACCTGAAGATTGACGTGCTTCTCCTTGCGGTTGTCTTTGAGAACTTTCGAGAAGGCTGCCTTGCGTCCTATGGACTGGATCCTGCACACTACTATACAACACCAGGATTCAGCTGGGACGCCATGCTCAAACACACGGGTATAGAATTGGAGCTTCTCACCGACATCGACAAGCTCCTCTTCATCGAATGGGGGATCCGAGGAGGCATCTCCCAATGCAGCCATCGCTACGCCAGGGCCAACAATCCCTACTACGCCACCGATTATAATCCCCAAGAAGAGGACAAATGCCTCATGTATTATGATGTAAATAACCTTTATGGGTGGGCCATGACGCAATGCTTGCCTTACGCTAAATTTGAGTGGGTTGAAAATTTTCAACAAGATTTTCCGTGGGATGTTGTTGATGATGCCGGAGAAGGTTACATCTTAGAAGTGGATCTCGAGTATCCACCAGAAATTCATGATTCTCACAATGACTTACCGTTTTGCTCAGAAAACAAAACTTCACCCGGTTCGAAATGTAAAAAGCTCTTAACAACTCTTGAACCGAAAAAGCGATACGTCATTCATTATAGACATTTGAGGCAGGCATTGCGCCATGGACTGGTTTTGCGTTGCATTCATAGGATATTGAAGTTTAAGCAATCTCCATGGTTGAAATCTTACATTGATTAAAACATTGAAATGCGTTAAAATGCAAAAAATGAATTTGAAAAAAATCTCTATAAATTGATGAACAATGCAGTATACGGAAAAACCATGGAGAATGTAGGAAAACGTGTAGATATAAAACTAGTCATGCAATAGTTGGGTCGATACGGCGCAGAAGTCTTGATTTCGAAACCAAATTTCAGCTCTTGTACAATTTTCGATGAGAATTTAGTCGCCAATAAATTAACACGCGTCGAGGTTACAATGAACAACCCCATTTATATAGGTTTCAGCGTTCTCGACCTATCCAAAACATGTCTTTTCTCTTTTCATTACGACTTTATGAAACCTGCAACAAACGCGAAAATTCTGTATACCAATACAGACAGTCTGATTTATGAAATTCGAAATCTTGACCCATGTAAAATGATGAAAGAAAACAATGATCAATTCGATACATCAGATTATCCCTCACCTAATCGTTTCGGAATCGAATTGAAAAACAAAAAAGTTGTGGGTCTCATGAAGGACGAATGCAACGGGAAAATCATAACTGAATTTGTAGCATTGAGAAGTAAGATGTACAGTATTAGAGTTGAAGGTCAGGATAGAATTAAAAAAGTCAAAGGAGTCAAAGGATCGGTTGTGGCGAAAACAATAGATTTCGATGATTATGTACATTGCTTGTACAGTGAGAGTACAGAGTATCGCGTTTAACATCTGCTTCGATCACATCTGCATGAAATTCAAACAATCCAATAGACAAAACTCGCGTTAAATCCATATGATGACAAGCGTTACCTATTAAGCGTCACCTATTAAGCGTCACCTACAACGGACACTTTGGCTCACGGCCACTATAAAATAAGAGAATTGATGGATGTCGACGATGAATTGTAAATATTAATGAACATTGCTCTAGGAAAAATAAGGAAATTGATAGATATTAACGAATTGTAAATATCATTGTACTAGGCTATTTAGATAGATCGTGGATTAGGCATACTGAGGATACCACTTCAACAAGAACGCACCATGAATTCTACCACCCTATGTGAGAACGGAGCGGGCTCTGGTGGTGCGGAAATGAATTCATACTGAAAATATAAATATATTTATTTTATATATGTATGTAAAGGGTAAATAAAAACACTCGATACATACGAATCAACATTTATTGATTACATGTCTGATTTATTTATCCAACTGTTGTGAGTATTATCAAACCCCAACCATTTTACATATAATTTGGTTCCACGCTTACGCAACACTTTTTCAACGAGATACACATCCGGATGTTTCACTTTGGCAAGTTCTTCGGTATAGAATCCTCCTTCGATGGGCTGGTCCTGATAATCCTTGAGCTTGTACGTTGTGGGATGCGTTGGCTTTACAGCAGCGATGGTAAAAATTTCCGTTGTCCAATTGGGGGTGTATGCCTTATCAAACACATATTTTTACTTGCTGATCCGGACTTTGTCACCGACCTTGAACTTGCTTTTCTCTTTCTGTTGCTTGACATGGTAAATTTCATCAAGCAGACGTTTTTCATCAGCTGCGGTAACATCTTTTGGCTTCATCTTGATTGTTCGATGCCGGGTGGCGTTGTAACTCAATAGCAAATCAGGTAAGATGTCGATCCATTTGTAATGTCCTTGGAGGGAGAACCGTTTCCACATCTGACTCTTGAGTGTACGATTGAAACGTTCGCAAATGAACGCCTTCATGCCGCTGAATGTAGGGTACATGTTGATTCCATGTTGTTTCATGAGTGCCTTAAAGTCCTTGTTGTAAAATTCTTTGCCTTGATCGACGTGTAGATTCTTGGATTTGCGATCCCGTAGTACAGTCTTCATAACAGCGGTAACGTCGGGTCCATTTTTGGTTTTTATTGGTACAGCCCACGCGTACTTGGAGAAGACGTCGATGACGGTCAGTAGGAATTTGTAGCCTTTATCCTTGTAGGTGGACATGTCTACGAGATCGGCTTGCCACGTCTCGTCGAGTCCTCGTATATCAACATGGCGACGTCGATAATTTCTTCTTGCGGGTTTATGGAGTTCTTCCACTAGAGCTTCTTTCATCTTTTCGACGTCCGGAACGGTTATGAATGAGGAGCGTTTGTATTCTAGCTTTTATTCGTAGACATCTTCTTGGGGCGTAACATCGTCAAATACTTCCTTCTTGATACGTTCTATACGACGCTGTAGTTTGGAAATCATTGCCGAGTTTTCAGTCACATGCTTTTGATACATGTTAGCCAAGGTTTCTAGTGATTTTTCCACTTCCTCGGCCATATTTTTCAGTTGATTAATTTCAACTGTCAGCACTTCTTCGAAATCGATAATATCTAGATAGGAAGCGCCATTTATCTCGTAATCACCCTTAGCAACATTGACTAATTTTTTATTCTGAAGATCGTAATGACCTTCAGGGGTCAACTTGAATCTAATACCAGGAGGTCCACGTATTTCCCGATTCTTGATCAGGTGTCTTCCAAGCACGTCTACACTTGTCATTGTCTAGCTCGTGAATGAGATACCAAACTTTGAGACTTTCAATATATAATGTCAGCTTCTCCAAGTTCTTCAATGATTGAGTTGATTTCGTTGGTATGACTGTTGTTGCCAGCAGCTTCTGACGCGAGTATAAGTCGCAAGCGATCAACGAGTTCGTTGGGATCATCCCAATGCACATAATCGATGTTACGTTCGCGATTAACCACATTGTATACTCCTGTGCCCACTTTCTTGTCAGCAATGTATGTAAGATATTTAAAATCTCTGCCACCACCACGCAGACTCCTGTCGGGTAGATAATTTTTTCTATCCGCGTTTGTTAGTCGGACGATTTTCTTATAGTTTTCAACATCATTTTTATTCACAATCGAACTGTTTGGCATTTTTTTAAACAGCAGTTCTATAAATCCCGGCGTTTTCTCAAACTCCTCAGTCCCCACGTAAACAGTATTTTCTTCGAAACTGATTGGCGTGTTTCCAATATGCAATCCACTTTTCAACGACCGTACTCCATACCGCATATCGAGATTCTTTTGCTCATCCTTGTTTTTCATCATTTTCAAGTATTTCTTTAGAGTGTCAACAGGAGCTGGGGAACTGACAATATTCGGTGCAAATGTTTGGTCACCGATGGTTTGATCGAAGCTCTCGAAATTTTCATTCCATGGCTCAAATGTATCATCATCATCCTTCATTGTAGGTAATTCTTCTTTCGCTTCCTCCTTTTTTACTGACTCCATCTTCAGGTCTATTGGTTTTCTAGTCAATGACTGTAGTGGATCAATGATGAGCTTGAACACTTCTCGCACCGACGTCTCCACAGCAACTTTTCCACGTTTCAGCAGACGATGTTTGCGGTGGATGGCTTCGCTTGCTTGTACGATATGGTGTAGTACATCTTTACGCTCCATCTTCTTTCAATGTTTAGACAATACTGATGTTGTCACGAAAACACTTTAATTTATAGTAGCAAAGCAATCGAATCCTTTTCTATAACCCCCTTGTTCGCTATCCTTGTCAATGACAATGAACCCGTACTTGTCGCTCCAACATGCTGCGCATAAATCTCGAAATTGTGCGAACGTCATATCAGTGTTAACATGATCGTCGTACACATGTTTCAGGTTCATATCGTCTTGATGAAACAGTATGAGCAAGTTAGCATTATCTCTTACCAAGTGTTTAGGAATGCGCGCATAAGTCTGACAGAGATAGAAACTGTCTACATCACGATGCCGTCCCATGCAAAAGTATGTGCGAATGTTATTTTGTTTTTCGCAAGCTACATCATCGAATATCATTACAGAATTTGGTTTGACTTCCTCAACACTAACGACTTGTTCGTTTTCGTTATACGGAAAATATCCAACTCCTTTGACCGGTTCAATGATTTTTTCCAAGTACTTGTATTTAGGTTGCTCGAGTGACTTTGAGTAAATGTAGACGTTCTCGAATCTCAACCCGTTTGGATGCGTAATAAGCGAGAGCAGAGAATTAGTTTTACCACAATTTGAAGGACCGCATATTATTGCGCGAACTGTATTCGGTAATAGTTTTCCATGCCGTTTGAATTTTTCCCGCTTTTCCACCACACTGTAAAAGTTTACGACAGGCAACTTGACATTTTACGGTGTAAACTCCATGACGACCTGTCAGCGTCTGAATCGAAAACCTATAAATACCGCGTATTTATAGCCATGAGCTCAGTTGAGTAATGGCAGTGAAAGGACGCGGACTCATCAACGCTATAATCAACAAGCTCCCTGTTGAACTCCATATTCCTGGCTATCAATTTTGTGGTCCAGGCACCAAACTTGCTAAAAGGCTAAAGCGTGGGGATCGTGGAATCAATTCGCTTGATTCAGCGTGCAGGGAGCATGATATCGCATATTCGAAAAATACCAATCTCACAGCTAGACACGAAGCTGATAAAGTTCTTGCAAAAAAAGCTATCGAACGACTTCTCGCTAAAGATTCAGGAATTAGTGAAAAAACTGCAGCTCTTGGAGTAATTGGTATCATAGGAGTAAAGCAGAAACTCGGTATGGGATTGAAGAAAGTAGCAAAGAAAAAAAAGATTCCCTTGAGAAAAGTCATCGACGCAGCGAACGTTGCAGCTAAAGCTACAGGTTCCGTGCAATCAACATTGAAAGCTACTAGAGCCGCGGTGAAACAAGCAGGAGAAAAGAAGAAAGTTCGAGTACCACGTGTACTACCTGTATCCAGTAAATTTGGTGGCATTTTATCTGCTTTTCAACTCCCTGTCTTTGCGGGATTAAGCGCAACAGGAGCATTGGCAGGTGGCGCTGCGAGCATCGCTAAAGCTATCAACGATGCCAGAGCCGCCAAGCGGCAATTGGATGAATCAAGACGACATAACCTCAAAATGGAATCAATCGCCGTGGGAAAAGGATTGTATTTCAAACCATGGGGATCTGTACTGAAACTGCACTTAAAAAACGTGTAGAGCTACCACACCGAGCACTTACCGATAAAGATTTGTTGAAATATGCAAAAATGTTGGAAATTCCATCGTTTCGAGGTGTGTACATGCGTAATGATTCACCTAAAAGTGGACCTAAAAAATACGAGGCTTCCATCGTTAACTTAGACGATAAAAATGGTCATGGAACTCATTGGGTCGCGTATCGGAAAACTGGTAATCAAATCGCGTATTTCAACAGCTTTGGCAATTCACAACCACCTGGAGAACTTGTAGATTATTTCGGTGTCGGTAGCATTATTCTATATAATCGTGATCAGTATCAAAACTAAGATCAAATTATTTGCGGGCACTTGTGTCTCAAGGTTTTACTCGATAAAAGTGTTGCGGGTGTGTGAGTGACCTTTAGTCAACAACGAGCAACCATCATGGATACACTGACTCTGACCCTCTCGGGAGCATCGTCTGTCTTGGAGGCGTACTACTTTCCTCCTATTGAACTGTCACGTTGGAAAAATTATTCATTGGGCTTGGTGGAACTATTGACTTTCAATTCGATCCCCAACCTCGACCTTGGTAGCAACAAGTTTTACGTTGACGGTAAAGTGTTTACCATACCTCCAGGGAGCTACGAGTTAGACAACATCGAGCGTTACCTGAAGAAAGTGTTGCCGTCGGATATCGAACTGTATCTGCAAGCCAACAGTAGCACGCTGCGCAGTGAAATCAAATGTAATCGAACCATCGATTTCCAACCAAAAGATTCTATTGGAAAACTTTTAGGCTTCGATCCGCTTATTCTCAAGGCTGACGTTGCGCACGAGTCTCAATCACCGATGAGAATACTCACCGTCAACGCCTTGCGCGTCGAATGCAACATCACTACGGGAGCGTACATCAGCGAGCGTCGCGTGCATACCATTCACGAGTTTTTTCCCGTAGTGCCACCAGGATATAAGATCATTGAAATACCTACACATGTCATTTACCATCCGATCACCGTGCAAGCAATACATCATCTGCAGCTCCGCATTCTAGATCAAGACGGACAATTGGTGAATTTTCGAGGAGAAATCATCACTATCAGATTGCATGTAAAAGGTGAATAATGGGAATCGTATAGAAAGAGTACAAAAGTTCAAAAACATGTCCACGGATCATCAATTGGCACAAACCTTTCAAAGTGCTCACACCGCGGAACGTGCAGTTCCTGAAAAGCCTCGGGTTAAGAGTAAAATTTGCTGCTGCTTCATCTGCCTGATACCATTTTATCCATCGAGAAGAAGATCGTCTTTGACGAGGCGATAGTGCAGTACTAAGTACACGCGCATCAACCGTACGCGTCATCGACGTACAACAATAATGATGAAATTCGCATCAGTGTACAGAACCAGGATTCGTACTTGTTGCGGAGCAAGAGTTCGCTGCATATTCAAGGACGTTTAACGAAAGCTAACGGAGCTGATGTCGTTCATACATCTATAGTCAATAATGGTATAGCCCACCTATTTGAGGAAATTCGTTACGAGCTGAATGCCGTGGAGATTGAAAGGGTGAAAAACGTTGGCCTAACAACTGCAATGAAAGCCTACATCTCACAAAGTCCGGATCAGAAGGACTTGATGGAAAATGTAGAATGGATTCTTGACGATACGAGATCATTGGTGGACAATCATGGATATTTCGATGTATGTATCCCACTGCAATTTCTCTTTGGATTCGCTGAGGACTATCAACGAATCATCGTCAACGCTAAACATGAGCTCATCATTCTCCAAGCTAACACAGACGTCAACGCTATCCAGCAGACAGCGGTTGTAGCTCTTGCAGTTCCAGAGGAGTTTAAAATAACCCTCAGCAAAATCGAATAGATGTTGCCGTACGTCAAAGTGTCGGACGTTGAAAAGATTCGAATGCTCAGCTACATCGCTAGCGATCCCACCATCGCTATGAGCTTCAGGAGGTGGAAACTCTACGAATATCCTTTGCTGCCTACAACTACCAAGCATGTGTGGAGTGTCAAAACAACGACTCAACTGGAAAAGCCGAGATACGTCATTGTAGGATTCCAAACAAGGCGGAAGAATGCTCGTGGAGCAAACACAAGCGGCATTGATACTTGAGCTTTGCGCGACATCAAGCTCTATCTCAACTCACAATGTTATCCTTACACAAATCTGAATATCAATTTCGAGCGTAATCAATTCGCAGCGTTGTATGAAATGTTTTCCAACTTTCAATCATCCTATTACGGCAGGAAAAATGCTCCATTATTAACAAAAGTACAATTCAAGCATCTAGCGCCTCTCGTAGTCATTGACTGTGCTAAATAAAACGAGTCCCTCATTACGGGGTCAGTTGACGTTCGTTTGGAATTTGAATCGGTTGCGAATATTCCAGCTCAAACTGCGGCTTATTGCCTCATTATACATGATCGCGTTGTTGAATATCAGCCAATCAGCGGAATTGTCAGAAAATTATAAAACGTTTAATTGTAACTACAGCGCATGTACTCGCGAGAGCTTAGCGGTTCTTGATTGCAACTTTTATATTGTTGAATGATACTTGTTACATTGCAACGTTATCGATTACATTTAAGGTTGTGTTTACATGTATAATCAAGTATATATAAATAAAGATAATTACTCTGTTTTACTCAGTCGCAATGGATAAGTTAAACGATGAACGTCGTTGTCTTTTAAATGAAGATAAATTGTCTGACAAGTATAAGCCTGTGTCGTATAAGAAGGATAAGGACGAGAAAAAGCCTGATGTCAAGTATGTGAAAATGAAGAATTGATGAGTTGGTGGTGGTGGTGGTGGTGGGTATAAAAGGAAGTGGATACGCGAAAGCGCGTCAGTGTACCGAGATGAAGTACATTATTCAAGTCACCTAGTGCCTGGGTTTGACTCCAAAAGTAAAGGTGACTAATTTGTGGCTAACGTAACACTATCATGGTATACCTTGGAACTCTGGAGATGTGCCATACGAGGAACTCTACCAAGTGCTCAAGAATCAACTTGAGGATGCCAGCTTTGTATTTGCGAAAGGATTGGACAAAAAGCGTTGGCTGAATCAGTACACAAATGCGGTCATAATCGATTTGATGGATATGGGCTGCCCGTCCCTGGATGATTTACGAGTCTCTGCATGCCCCTACAACAATTTTCATCGACCCGTCTACGATCATCACTGTACCGTGGAAAATGCCCGCCGCCTCAGGATGTGGTTAATGGAAACATTTGGCGATACACCATCAACGAAGAGATCATTTACTCTACTCTCATACGCCAACTGGCTGCACAAGTTGGATTCTGGTGATATCGCTGCACTGCCACGAGAATTTTTACTTTATTTCCGGAAAAAGTGTATCGCTCAAGCTTGGGAAAAGTTGCCGCTGAATATGCAAAGTGACGAAGAATTCATGGCTTGCAGACTATGCGAAAAACATTGGAATTCAACTAGTGAAGATGATGTTGGTATACGCCCTATGATTAAGGACTGTAGCATGTGTAAGAAAGAAAAAACATGTAAAAGATTGTAAAAAAATAAAAAATGGAGGGGCTACTCTTGTGGTTGAGCCTCACAGCATAGGGCGGGGAGGGGCCCTTTGCAAAAACAAAAATATGTATGAATGAATAAAATAAATAATTCAAAAATGAATTTATGAATAAATTCGTATCCCTTAAATGTAAGATTACATCATCATTTGATGACTCATTGTTCGCCTGATCAGCGAGATAACGTTTCCAGGAATTCTTCACACAGTTAGGATGTCGTCATCGTTTCCGATAACGTGTCTAAACTTGTCGTTATGACGTAATCACTTTTCTAACTGCATAATAGATTTTCAAGGTTTTACTATTAATAGATGATGAAGTCATCGCTAAGGAATGTGTTTACGTGATAGCTAACTGCGCAACAAATTTTCAAGGTTAAGCGTGTTTCAACTTGCTGTCATGATGTCATCGCTTAGGAATGTGATGACGTCATTACATATCGCTTAACGTACGGATAAGCGAACTCCCAAGCGTCAGTCTGACGACAATTTTCGGACAGGCAACATGGATTTTTCAAAGCTCAACCAAGTGGCTCGCGCAGAGGGTTTTCTCCCAACGCGAAGAATTATCGAGTTGGAAGTTAGCGAAAGCTATGCCGTGACTGAAATTCGCTCTGTTGACACCAAATTTAGGCCTAAATTCATCATCACTCTGGATGGGAAATTTGAGATTTTCCTGCAAGAGAGGATCTGCAAGACTCTGCGAGAAGATTCAAATGAGCTGCAAAAACTTGAAGACTCTACAAAGTCGAAGAATCCAGTGAAGTTCCGTCTTCTCGGAGAGAAATTCATCGCCTGCGAGTTTTCTTTTAAGGATTAATTGTTTTTGTAAACATTGTTATTTGAAATGTATGAATAAGAAAACAAACAAACAAACAAAAAACCAAAAAAAACAAACAAACAAAAAAAAGAAGGTATTACCGACATGAGGCACTACCGACATGAGGTATTACCGACAGTAGGTACACCCCTACCTTTTCGACCGCGTCCCTGTTTTACCTACAGGAGGTACGCCCCTGTTTTACCGACCGGTGCCATATTTTTGGGCGCCATTTTGTTTGAGGACATTTTTATGAGGAAAAATCTAGTGGAAATGCAAAAAAATTCCAGAAAATTCAGGAAAATCTAGGGAAATTTCGGAAAAATATAGATAATGTAGGGAAATTCCGGGAAAATGCTGAGAAATATTAGAAAAACGCGGAAAATTTCAAAAAATCTAGGGAAATTTCGGACCATATAGATAATTAAGGGAAATTCCGAGAGAATTCTGGAAAATTTCGGAAAAACACGAAAATTTTTGGAAAATCTAGAGAAATTTTGAAAAAATCTAAAAAAATTCACGAAAAATATGCAAAATTCTGGAAAATCTAGGGAAATTTTGGGAAACTCACGGGGGGAGGGGATGGACCAATCAGGACGCAGAAGGGGTGGCCTAGGGGAGAGGTGGACCGATCTCAGGGCGTGAGGCCTGGGGAAGTGGTGGAGAGGGAGGTGGGGTGGGGGGTCACGTGATGGAAAGGGGAGTGGGGGGGGCGGACCCGCTTTGCCTAACTACTTGGATATATCCACCCGTTCTCACTTGTTCCAAATTTTGGAAATATCTAAAATAATAATGAAATAAATAATAATAATATTCATAGATTTTTCCCAACCGGTGTAACGGGTGGAACGGATGAGTATGAATAGACGTCCAGCCTTTCCCACCCGTTCCTGCCCTTTCTTGCCTGTTCTTACTCTTTTTTGCCCGTTTCCGCCCCGAAACGACCCGTATCACCGTTCTCGCCAGTTTGCTGAAAAGCAATCCGTTCCTACCGTTTTCACCTGTTCACGCTCCGGTCCTAATGTTCTCACCTGTTTAAAATTTGGTGAAGTAAAACATAATACTACAATAAATAATGATAAAATTTATAGGCTTTCCCGAACAGGTGGAACGGGTAGAACGAGTGTGTACAAATATACGGCCACCCGTTTCCCACCGTACCTGCGCTTTTTCGTCTATTTTCACCTGTTTTCGCCTGTTTTCGCCAAAAAACGACCCGTTCCACCGGTTTCACCCGTTCCCGCCCATTCGCGCATATGAACTATTCGTTCCGACAGTTTTTACCCGTTTCCGCCCCGTTCCTACCGTTCTCACCCGTTCCAAATTCGGTTAATATGTAAAATAATAATAAAATTAAAAATGATACAATTCATAGATTTTTTCGAACGGATAGAACGGATGGAACGGGTGAGTACGAATAGACGTCCACCCGTTCCCTACCGTTCCTGCCATTTATCATCCGTTCTTACCCGTTTCCGCCCGTTTTCGCCCAAAAACAACCTGTTCCACCGATTTTGCCTGTTCCCGCCCGTTTCCGCCAAAAAACAACGCATTCCCATTGTTTTTACCCGTTTCTGCCTTTTTTGCCAATACACAACCCGTTTCTACCGTTCTTACCCGTTCCCGCCCCGTTTTTACCAATCTCACCCGTTCCCTTATGATAAAAGTCGTGGGTTTGCCCAAACAGGTGGAACAGGTGAGTACAAATAGACGTCCACCTGTTCCCACCCGTTCACACCTTTTCTTGTCCGTATTCACCCGTTCTCACCCCGTAAATACCGATCCCACCTGTTTCAAATTTTATAAATTTCTCAAACGATAATGAAATGAATAATTATATAACCTGTAGGTTTTCTCAGACGGGTGCAACGGGTGAGTACGAACAAACGTCATTCGTTTTCACCCGTGTATACCTTTTTTCGTTCGTTTTCTCCCGTTCTCCCCACGTTTATAGCGTTCTCACCGTTTCAAAATTCGTAGATTTCCAAAATGATAATGAAAGAATGAATTTTACAACCTTTAGCTTTTTCTGAACAGGTAGAACGGGTGAGTACGAATAGACGTCACCTATTCCCACCCGTTCTTACCTTTTTATGTTCGTATTCACCCGTTCTTGCTCTGTTAATACCATTCTCACCCGTTTTAAAGTTGTTGAATTTCTTGAATGATAATAAGTAATAATTAAGTTCGTTTCTTTGCCCGAACGGGTGAAACGGCTGAGTACGAATAGACGTTCACCCGTTTCCACCCGTTTCTACCTTCTCTCGTTCGTTCTAACCCTCGTTTATACCGTTCTAACCCGTTTCAAATTTAGTAAATTTATAAAATGATAATAAAATAAATAATTCTATAATTCGTAAGTTTGCCCGAACGGATGGAACAGGTTAGTACGAATAGCCGTCCACTCGTTCCCACCCATTCCTACCTTTTCTCGTTCGTTCTCACCCGTTCGTACATCGATCATACTATTGCTACCAGTTTAAAATTGGTTGAATATCGAAAATGTTAATAAAATGAATCATGATAAAATTCGTAAGTTTACCATAACCGGTGAGATGGGTGATTACATATAGACGTCCACCCGTTCCCACCCGTTCCTACCTTTTCTCTTTCGTTCTAATGCTTTTTCACCCCGTTTATACCGTTCTCACCCGTTTCAAATTTGAGGAATTTCTAAAATGATAATAAAAAAAATAATTACATATCTCGTAGATTGTCCTGAACGGTCAGAACGGGTGAGTACGAACAGACGTACATCTGTTCTCACCCGTTTCTACCTTTTCTCGTTCGTTCTCATCCTTTGTTCCCCCGTTTATAGCGTTCTCGCCTGCTTCAAATGCGGTAAATTTTTTAAATGAATAATAAAATAATTATGATGAAATTCGTAGGTTAGCTTGTACGGGTGGAACGAGTGGGTACAAGTAGACGTCTAACCGTTCCCACCAGTTCCTACCTTTTCTTGTTCGTATTCACCTGTTCTCGCCCCGTTGATACCGTTCTCACCCGTTTCAATGTTGGTGGATTACTGAAACGATGATAAATAATAATAAAATTCGTTGCTTTTCCCGAACGGGTGTAACGGCTGAATACGGATAGACGTTTGCCCGTTCCCACATGTTCTTACCTTCTCTTGTTCGTTTTCACACTTTCTCGCCCAGTTTATACCGTTTTCACCCGTTTCGAATTCGGTGAATTTCTAAAATGACGATAAAATAAATAATTATAGAACTCGTAGGTTTGCCCGAACGGGTGAAACGGTTGAGTACGAATAGACGTCCAACCGTTCCTACCCGTTACTATCTTTTTTCGTTCGTTTTCACCCGTTATTGCCCTGTTCATTCTATTCTTACCCGTTTATTATTTAGTGAATTTCGAAAATGTTAATAGAATGAATCATGATAATATTCGTAGGTTTGCCAGAACCGGTGAAACAAGTGAGTACGAATAGACGTCTACCCGTTCTCAACCGTTTCTTCCGTTTGTCGTTCGTTTTTACCTGTTCTCCCTTTGTTCATAGCGTTCTGATCTGTTTAAATTTGGTAAATTGTTTAAATTGATAATCAAATAATTACGATAAAATTCGTAAGTTTGCCCGAACGGGTGGAGCGGATGAGTACAAATAGACGTTCACCCGTTCTCACCCGTTACTACCTTCTCTCGTTCGTTTTCACACTTTTTCGACCCGTTTATACTGTTCTCATCTACTCCAAATTTGAATTTCTAAAATAATAATAAAATAAATAATTATATAACTCGTAGGTTTGCTCGAACGGACGGAACGGGTAAGTACGAGTAGACGTCCACCCGTTCCCACTCGTTCCTACCTTTTCTCGTTCGTTCTCACCTGTTCTTGCCTCGTTCATACTATTCTTACTAGTTTTAAATTTGGTGAAATTCGAAAATGTTAATAAAATAAATTATTATAAAATTCGTAGGTTTGCCCAAACCGGTGGGACGGTTGATTACAAATATACGTCCACCCGTTCCTAGCCGTCCCTACCTTTTCTCGTTCGTTTTAACGCTTATAGCCCCGTTAATACCGTTCTCACACGTTTCAAAGTTGGTGAATTTCTTGAATGATTATAAATAATAATAAAATTCGTTGCTTTGCCCGAACGGGTGGAACGGGTTAGTACGAATAGACGTCCATTCGTTCCTACCTGTTCCTACCTTTTCTCGTTCGTTCTCACCTGTTCTTGCCTCGTTCATACTATTCTTACTAGTTTTAAATTTGGTGAAATTCGAAAATGTTAATAAAATAAATTATTATAAAATTCGTAGGTTTGCCCAAACCGGTGGGACGGTTGATTACAAATATACGTCCACCCGTTCCTAGCCGTCCCTACCTTTTCTCGTTCGTTTTAACGCTTATAGCCCCGTTAATACCGTTCTCACACGTTTCAAAGTTGGTGAATTTCTTGAATGATTATAAATAATAATAAAATTCGTTGCTTTGCCCGAACGGGTGGAACGGGTTAGTACGAATAGACGTCCATTCGTTCCTACCTGTTCCTGCCTTTTCTCGTTCGTTCTCACATGTTCTTGCCTCGTTCATACCATGGATACCAGTTTTAAATTTGGTGAATATCAAAAATGTTAGTAAAATCAATCATTATAAAATTCAAAGGTTTACCATAACCGGTGGGACGGGTGATTACGAATAGACGTCTACTTGTTTCCACCCGTTCATACCCTTTCTTGTTCGTTTTAACGCTTTCTCGCCCCGTTTATACCGTTCTCACCCATTTCAAATTTGGTAAATTTCTGAAATAATAATAAAATATATAATTATATAACTCGTAGGTTTGCCCGAATAGGTGGGTACGAATAGACGTTCACCCGTTGCCACCCATTCCTACCTTTTCTCGTTCGTTTTTACCTGTTTTTCTCCCGTTCATAGCGTTCTGATCTGTTTAAAATGCGGTAAATTTTTAAAACGTACATTAAAATAATGATGGTAAAATTCGTATGTTTGCCCGAACGGGCGGAACAGGTGAGTACGAATAGACGACCACCCGTTCCCACCCGTTTCCACCTTTTCTTGTCTGTATTCACCCGTTCTCATTCCGTTAATACCGTTCCCACCCGTTTCAAAGTTAGTGAATTTCCTAATGATCATACATAATAATAAAATTTGTTGCTTTGCCTGAACGGGTGGAACGGCTGAGTATGAATAAATGTCCACCCGTTACCACCCGTTCCTACCTTTTCTCGTTCGTTCTCACCCGTTCTTGCCTCATTTATACCATTGCTACCAGTTTTTAATTTGGTGAATTTTGAAAATGTTAGTAAAATAAATCAATTTAAAATTTGCAGGTTCACTATAACCGGTAGAACGGCTGGTGCGAACATACGTCCACTTATTCCCATCCATTAATACATTTTCTCATCCGTTTTAACTCTTTCTTGCTCCGTTTATACCATTCTCACCCGTTTCAAATTTGGTAAATTTCTGAGATGATAAGAAAATGAATACTTATATAACTCATAGGTTTGCCCGAACGGGTGGATACGAATAGACGTCCACCCTTTCCTACCTTTTCTCGTTCGTTTTTACCTGTTTTCCCAGGGTTCATAGCGTTCTTATCCGTTTTAAATGTGGTAAATTTTTAAAATGTATAATAAAATAATGATGGTAAAATTCATAGGTTTGCCCGAACGGGTGGAACAGGTGCGTACGAATAGACGTCCACCCGTTCCCACCCGTTTCCACCTTTTCTTGTCCATATTCACCCGTTCTCATTCCGTTAATAACGTTCCCACCCGTTTCAAAGTTCGTGAATTTCCTAATGATCATAAATAATAATTAAATTTGTTGCTTTTCCTGAACGGGAGGAACGGCTGAGTATGAATAGACGTTTACCCGTTCCCACCCGTTCCTACCTTTTCTGGTTCGTTTTCACCTGTTCTCCCCCCGTTTATAGCATTCTCACCCGTTTAAAATATTGTAAATTTCTGAAAGGATGATAAAATGAATAATTATATGACTCGTAAGTTTGCTTGTACAGGTGGAACGGATGAGTACGAATAGACGTCCACGCGTTCCCACCCGTTCCTACCTTTTCTCGTTCGTTCTCACCCTTCTTGCCTTGTTCATACCATTCTTACCAGTTTTAAATTTGATAAATTTTGAAAACTTTAATAAAATAAATCAATATAAAATTCGTCGGTTTTCCCGAACGGCTGGAACGGGTGAGTACGAATAGACGTCATCGGTTCCTACCTTTGTATGTTCGTATTCACCAGTTCTCGACCTCTTAATACCGTTTTTACTCGTTTCAAAGTTAGTGAATTTTTAAAATGATATTGAGATAAATAATTATATAACCCGTAGGTTTCCCCGAACAGGTGGACAGGTGAGTGCAAATAGACGTCCGCCCGTTCCCACTCGTTGCCTCGTTCATACCATTCTTACCAATTTTTTATTTGGTGAACTTTGAAAATATTAATAAAATAATTCATTAAAAATTTCAAAGGTTTGCGCAAACTCTTGGGACGAGTGATTACGAATAGACGTCCACCTGTTCTCACTCGTTCCTACCTTTTCTCGTTCGTTTTAACGCTTTCTCGCCCCGTTTATACCGTTCTTACCCGTTTCAAATTTGTTAAATTTCTAAAATGATAATACAATAAATAATTTTATAACTCGTAGGTTTGCCGAATCGGCCGTAACGGTTGAGT
Organism: Platygaster robiniae; assembly: GCA_028476575.1. Lineage (NCBI taxonomy): Eukaryota > Metazoa > Arthropoda > Insecta > Hymenoptera > Platygastridae > Platygaster > Platygaster robiniae. Next base: position 5,492,186 of record CM052022.1, read on the forward strand.
ACGAATAGACTTCCACCCGTTCCCACCCGTTCCAACCTTTTCTTGTTCGTGTTCACCCGTTCTCGACCTCTCAATACCGTTCTAACCCGTTAAAAATTTGGAAAATTTCTAAAGTGATGATAAAATAAGTAATTGTGTAACTCGTAGGTTTGCCCAAACGGGTATATTGGGTAAGTAAAAATAGACGTCCACTCGTTCGCACCCGTTACTAGCTTTTCTCGTTCGTTCTCACCGTTCTTGCCCAGTCAATACTATTCTTACATGTTTATAATTTGGTGAATTTCGGAAATGTTGGATATATAAATCATGATGCAATGCGTAGGTTTAACCGAACGGGTGGAGTGGCTGAGTATGAATGGCCGTCCCTTCGTTCGCACCTGTTCCTATCTTTTCTCGTTGGTTTCACCCGTTCTCTTCCCGTTTATAGCGTTCTCACCCGTTTTGAATTTAGTGAATTCCGAAAATGTTGATAAAATGAATAATGAAAAAATTCGTAGGTTTGCCCGAACCAGTGGAACAGGTGAGTACGAATAGACGTTCACATGTTCCCGCCCGTTCCTACCTTTTCACGTTCGTTTTCACCCATTCTCCCTTAGTTTATAGCTTTTTCACCCGTTTCAAATTGAGTAAATTTCTAGAATGATGATAAAATAAATAATTATATAACTCGTAGGTTTGCCTGAACGGGTGGAACGGATGAGTACGAATAGACGTCTACTTGTTCCCACCCGTTTCTACCTTTTCTCGTTTGTTCCCACCCGTTCTTGCCTCGTTCATACCATTCTTACTAATTTTCAATTTTATAAATTTTCAAAATATTAATAAAATAGATCATTATAAAATTCGAAGGTTTGCCCGAACGGGTGGAACGGCTGAGTATGAATAGACATCCATAGGTTCCCACCTGTTCCTACCTTTTCTCGTTCGTTTTCACACGTTCTCTCCCCGTTTAGAGCGTTCTTATCCGTTTCAAATTTGGTAAATTATTGAAATCAATATAAATATAATTATGATAACATTCGTATGTTTGTCCGAACGGGTGGAACGGGTGGGTACGAATAGACGTCCACCCATTCCCACCTGTTCCCGACGTTTCTTGTCCTTATTCACCCGTTCTCATTCCGTTAATACCGTTCCCACCCGTTTCAAAGTTAGTGAATTTCCTAATGATCATACATAATAATAAAATTTGTTGCTTTGCCTGAACGGATGGAACAGCTGAAAGTGAATAGAAGTCCACCCGTTCTCATCCGTTCCTACCTTTTCTCGTTCATTTTCACCCGTTCTCCCCCCGTTTATAGCGTTTACACCCATTGCAAATTTTGTAAATTTTTGAAATGATAATTAAATAGATAATTTCATAACTCGTAGGTTTGCCCGAACGAGTAGAACGGGTGAGTACGAATGGACGTCACCCGTTCCTACATAATTGTTCCTACCTTTTTATGTTCATATTCACCCGTTTCGCCCTGTTACTACCGTTCTAATCCGTTTCAAAGTTGGTAAATCTCTTCAATGATGATAAATAATAAAATTCGTTGCTTTGCTCGAACGGGTGAAACGGCTGGGTACGAATAGACGTCCACCCGTTCATACCAGTTACTAGCTTTTCTCCTTCGTTCTCACCCGTTCTTGCCTCGTTAATACCGTTCGCATCCGTTTCAAATTTAGTGAATTTCGAAAATGTTAATAAAATTAATCATGATAAATTTCGTAGTTTTGCCCGAACCTGTGGAACGGGTGAGTACGAACAGACGTCCACCCGTTCGCACTCGTTTCTACCTTTTCTCGTTCGTTTTCACCCTTTCTCGCCCCGTTTTTACCGTTCTCACTCGTTCCCAATTTGTTAAATTTCTTAACTGATAACAAATGAATAATAAAATAACTCGAGGTTTGCCTGAACAATTGGAACGGGTGAGTACGAATAGACGTCTACCGGTTTCAACCAGTTCGTACGTTTTCACTCGTTCATACCGTTCTCACCTATTCCAAATTTTGTAGATATCAAACATAATAATAAAATAAATGATGACAAAATTCATAGGTTTTTTCGAACAGGTGGAACGGGTGGAACAGGTGAGTACAAATAGACGTCCACCCGTTCCCACCCGGTCCCACCTATTCCTGCCCTTTCTCGTCCGTTCTCACATTTTTGTCACCCGTTTTCGCTCCAAAACATCCCGTAGCACCTTTTTTACCCGTTACTGTCCGTTTTTGCCAAAAAACAACTTGTTATCACCGTTTTCACCCGTTTCTGCCGTGTTTCTACCGTTCTTAACCGTTCCAAATTTTGTAAATATCTAAAACAATAATAAAAGAAATAAAGATAAAATCCATAGCTTTTCCTGAACGGGTTGAACGGCTGGAACGGGTGAATACGAATAGACGTCTTCCCGTTCCCACCCGTTCCTAGCCTTTATCATCCGTTCTCACTTATTTCCGCCCGTTTTTGCCCAAAAACAACCCATTCCAGTGTTTTTACCCGTTCCCGCCTGTTTTCGGCAAAAAACAACCCTTTCCCACCGTTTTCACCCGTTCCTGCCCATTTTTGCCAATGAACAACCCGTTCCTACCGTTTTCACCTGTTTCCGCCTAGTTTCTACCGTTCTAACCCGTTCCAAATTTTGTAAATATCTTAAATAATAATAAAATGAATAATCATAAAATTCATAGGTTTGCCTGAATGAGTGGAACGGGTTAAACGGGTGAGAACGAATAGACGTTCACCCAATTCCACCCGTTCCCACACGTTCCTGCCCTTTATCGTCCTTTCTCACCCGTTTTTGCCCGTTTTCGCCCCAAAACAACCCGTGCCACCGTTTACCCGTTCCCGCCTGTTTTCTCCAATAAACAACCCGTTCTCACCGTTTTCACCTGTTTCCGCCCCATTCCTACCGTTGTTTTCCGTTACAAATTTAATAAATATCTAAAATAATAATAAAATAAATGATGATAAAATTCATAGGTTTTTCCGAACGGGTGGAACGGATGGAACGGGTGAGTACGAATAGACGTCCACCCGTTCCCACACGTTCCCACCCGTTCCTGCCCTTTCTCATCAGTTCTCAGCCGTTTTCGCAAGTTTTCGCCCAAATCAACCGGTTCCACCGTTTTTACCCGTTCCTGCCCGTTTTCGCCAAAAAACAACTTGTTCCCACCGTTTTCACCCGTTCCTGCCTCGTTCCTACCGTTCTTACCCGTTTTAAATTTTGTAAATATCCGAAACAAAAATAAAATAAATAATGATATAATTCATAAGATCCAGATACAATATCAAGATCAAATTCTCAAATTTTCAGGAAAATCTATAGAAAATTCCCCAAGTGCAAGTACTACCTTAAAACACGAGCGTATAAAAAGTAAACACAGTAGCTGTCCTCACACAGACGGCCGAGTATGCTGAGTAGTACTGCGTTTGTACTTAGTTTGTGTCCAAGATGGCCGTAGGAGCGATTTCAATTGCCACTCTTTCCCTTGAGTCTCTCTAGTTTCCCCACCAACGTTCTTTCCTCCAATGACACTTTAGTGTCTTACGCGCAGTACTGCCAGTAAGAATTTCCATTGTTCTTTTTACTGGCAGTACCGGCCAGTATATTTTCGAACGTACCCAAAGTTTCAGTTCAGAAGTGTGAAACTGTGTGAAACAGTGTTGAACAGAGTTTAACTGTGAAAAAAAAAATATTTCAAATGTCATATGTTCGCAAAACATGTGTTCGTATTACGAACTTTGTAAACATTGGTAAATATAAACAATAGCGACAAGAGTGACAATGGCCGGTAAAAAAATGTCTTTAACTCCAAAAATAATTCAAAAACTTGACGATGTTGTCGTCAATAGAATTGCAGCTGGTGAAGTTATTCAAAGACCGGCGAATGCGTTGAAAGAGTTGATCGAAAATTGGTAAGTCCAGTTCGTGGAATTATTTTGTATTGAAGGTATTGTATAAAAAAAGTACGCGTTACTATTTTTAATACTTCTTACTCACTATTTTTAGTTTGGATGCCAAAGCAACAAGCATTGAAATTCTGGCCAAAGATGGTGGCTTAAAACTTCTCCAGGTGATTGTTAAAAACAATTTATTTCGAGTGATTGCATTATTGTCAAGTGTCAAAAAATGTATGAGAATTAAATTAAATTTTGAGAATGATTTTTAATTCAATTCATACCCATGATGAATGTATATTGTATATAAATATAATTATATTAGTTAAATTATATTATACATAAATATTGCATGTATATATAATTTTAATATAGTCGAAACATTCAAGTATAAGAAATATGAGTAAATACCATATGAATAATTTAAAAAACATTGATAAAATATGATTAAATTATGAAAAAAATTATCGCAAACATAATTTTAATATACATTAAAAAAAATTATAATAAATAACAATTTTATAATCTATTTAAATAATGAAGTACAACAATAAATGATACTAGTTCAGGGTTTGGAAGTAACGTATTACAAGTAACGCGTTACTCTAAAATATTACATTCATTACTGTAATGACTCGTCCCAATAATTTACAAGTAACCATAACAGGAATGAGTTACTTTTGTTCAGTAACGAGAGTAACAAAAACCCTGTTATTTATTTCGTGTCAATTTTATCAGTCTCAACTAGTTTTTGGAACAGTTTGTAACTTTTTGAGAAATATTCTGAATCTGAGATATAAGTAATTTTAAGGACTATATTTTAGGATGCAAAGTTTTATATTTATTATATTTTATGGAACAAAGAGAAAAAATAGTAATTTATGTACAAGTATTGACAAAGAATATTTTTTTTCACTTTTTATTAAAAACTTGTACAATTTGAACCATTTAATTTTAGAAATCTGCATGAAAATACATAAAGATACTTGAAATCTATAGCAGGAGTTTTAATTCCATCGATTATACTAGAAAATCTTATGTTAATTTATAAATACAAAAAAAACATGAAAAATACTATATTTTACATAGTTACTTGTAGATTCTACTAGATTCTTCAAAAATAAAAGTAATTCCAGGAATTAAGAAATTTGAACTTCTCGAGCATAGAATTCTTAAAATATATGTACATAGTAGTCCATAAAAATACTAAGAAAATTTTCAAATATTGAAAGTCTGTAAAAAATTCGAAAATATTGAAGCCACTCTATCTAAAAAGAAACTGTTTCTGTTAAATTGAGCAAGACTACAAATATTTCCATCTTTCAATTTTAGGAAATCTCATTCTAAAAATTTGAAGAGATATCTTAAAAACAAACTAAAAAATTCTACAAGATTCTATAAATACTAGGAAATACAAAAAGAAAATATGTACATATAGGAAAATACAAGTAATTCTATGAAACATTAAAAATCTACATAACTTTGATAACTAAATCAACGAATTCCAGAAATATATAAAAATACTGAAAGATATAAAAATCCTTTGAGACACTTTTCTGAAAAATCCTTCAAAACATGAAGAATGCAATGCGCTTGGAATTTCAAAGCTCGAAATTTTCAAAATCTGTATAACTCTACATAAAAATGCTAAAAATACGTAAAAATATTAGAAAATCCTGCGACCTTATGTACATCCTAAAATATACGAATAGTTTCAAAAATAATCAAAATTAATATAATATTAATATAATAGATAAACTGAAAAAGTACAAAAAAAAAGTAAAAGAAATAAAAATCTACATATAATGTGTCAATATCACAGATGCTATATATACCTATATTTTAAAATCCTTTCAAATAGAAAAATAGAATTTGAATAATTCAAAGTTAATTAAATTTTTTTTATTATAATTATTTAGAATTATTCTGAAGCATTCAATCCTTTAAATCTATATAGCAATGTAAGGAAAATAGTAAAATTGATAAAAATTCTTGGAAATCCAGCAACATTTTATGTATACTGATAAATGCAAATAGTGTCAAATATACTAAAAATCTAAAAAGAGAAGATTTTTTTTTAAATCTATTAAAAATTTCGCAAATTTTCTGCTGGGGTTAACATGGAATGAAATGTCACACTCAACAAATTTTTGATCTTGAAAAAAATATATATTCATTACAATTCGAACAAGCTGATTGATTTTTTTTATGCCGAAAAGTACAGATTAACAAATGCCTAATTATTTTCCCTACTTAAAAAAATTATTCATGGAGGGCTCGTCCTAGCAAACCACAGATGTCGAAAATATGATGTCTTGTTCGAGCAGAACATTTGATGGAACTCAAGAAAAATTAAACAGATCTTATCCTTTTCTGTCTCAAACCATTTTATTATATCTGAAATAAATAGTTTCTAAGGACTGATAAAATATAATTTATAAAATTGAAATTGAATTGGTCAATCACAGTTTTATGCTTGAATGCATTGTTAATTTTCAAGTTAAAACAATGACATTTTAAAATTCCTTTTCGATTCTTTCAGATTAAAGACAATGGCACAGGAATTCGGAAAGAAGATTTAGGAATTGTTTGTGAACGCTTTACCACAAGCAAACTCCAACAATTCGATGACCTTAAATCCATCTCTACTTTTGGATTTCGAGGCGAAGCTTTGGCAAGCATAAGTCACGTTTCACTTTTGACCATCATCACAAAAACTGCCCAAGAAAAATGCGCTTACAAGTATTTGCATTTCCATATTCATAATTCAAGTTGTCAGAACCTTTGGAATCTACATTGTTGAATTTTAGAGACCAGAATTTCAAAATATTTTTTATTATTGGTCATTTGAAAAAATCATAAATGTGCTAGCTAAAATTTTGAACGTGGATGTGAAATTTTGATTGATTCATTTCTCAGTTTTTTTTTACTATTGTAAAATAAACTTCTCAATGGATTAGACACAAAGATTCTCTGATTGTTGTAAATAAAGTTTAAGTATTGTGAGTTATAAATAGCAAAAATTTGTAAAGAAAGATTATATATTTCATATAATTGTAAATATAGAAGAATCGTAAGATATTTTCTTTATACATATTCCCATAAAAGACCTTGACAAACTAATACATGGTTTTTCACAATAATATGTTTTTACTTCATTTATTTGCAGAGCAACATATTTGGATGGTAAATTGAAAGATCCACCCACGCCTTGTGCTGGAAATCAGGGGACAATAATTACAGTGGAAAATCTGTTTTACAATGTGGAAACTAGAAGAAAAGTTCTGTCGAACGCTTTTGATGAGTTTTCAAAAATCACTGACGTGGTCACCAAGTACGCCATTCACAACCCATCAGTTGGATTCACCTTGAAAAAAAAGGGCGAGATGAAAACTCAGGTGATATATAAGAAATGTTTTTTTAAACTTTACAAACACTATAAAACATTATTAAAACGCTGATAGGCATGAAGTTTCTTTTAATGTTTTCGAGAACAGAATTTCATAAATTTAAATTTGTCTGGTATTTTCATGAGTTAAAAAAGTAAAACGTATCAAAAGGAATATTAAAAAAAAAATGAAAATTGTTGTTATATTCAAACTAGGATAGATGAATTATTAAAAAACTTCCTTTAATGTTTGGAAGTTTTTCTTTTTGAAACCAGAGAAGGTCAATAATTTGAACATGAAAATTTCAAAGACATTATGTTTTTTTCTACAACTTATTTCTTGTGGTATTTCAATCAATGAAATGATTTATATAATAAAATATTGCATAGAGCATACATTCCAGAATTTTAAAAGTATGAATTAAATTTCAGAAAAATCCCATGGTCAGTGTCATTTGCAAAAAAAGAATCTGAAAATAATTGCAGATGATTAAAACTTGATTTTCAGAAAGCAAATAATGTTTTCTAAGTCAAATGAGAAATAAATCAAACAATAATACAACTTTTCAAAATTTTATTATTTAATAAATATTTTCTCGCAGGTTCGAACTCCTCATTCTTCCACAATAGAAAACAACATTTTAGCTTTGTTTGGGGAAGATGTTCACAAAGCCCTCATCAACGTTTCTTTGGAAAACGAAAAATATCAATTTAAATTGCATTCTCTCTTAACAAGCCCGAGTTACAACACCAACAAAAAGATGACTTTCCTTCTTTTCATCAATAATCGACTTGTCGATTCCTCCAGTAAGTTTAGATAACTTTAATCTTTTTTACCTAAGAATTCAATGAACAGGGAACCAAAATTAATCAATAAATATATTGTTTGTTTATTAATTTTGACTTTTATTTCATTTTTATCATTTTCTATAATCATTTATTTTTCGAATTATTAATCTTCTTGTTAGTATATCTTATTTTCATTAATGTTTGATTTTTTATTGATTATTACTAGTAAAAATCTTCTAGTTTATTAAAATGATTCATTAACAACTTTTTTTTATATCAACTCTACAGCACTGAAAAAAATGGTGGAAGACCTCTACTCCAACATACTGCTCAAAAAAACATACCCATGGTGTTACTTGTCTCTGGAAGTTCACCCAGAGAACGTAGATGTCAACGTTCACCCCACAAAACACGAAGTGAAAATCCTCCACGAACATCTCATTGTCGAGCAAATTCGCAACGCCCTTGATCACGAACTCTCTAGCAATAAAAAATCCATGGCTTTTTTCATACAAAATCGACTCCCTACAATCGACATCACAGAAGATACTTTAAAGCAAGTTTTGCCTGATTACAACAATGAAAACGACAAAAGCAAAAAAGTTTACCAGCATGAAATGGTGCGAACGGATTCCAGTGAGCAAAAACTGGATAAATTCAATTTCACGATTGATATAGCGTCCCCAGGAAAAAAAGCTAGTGACGAAACAACGAAAAATGTTTCTGAAAAAAGCTCAACTGCCAAAGGTTCAGTGAATGTCGATGGAGATAAAAAAAGAGATGCAAATTCGAGCAAAGTTGAGAAAGCGAAATTGCCTGAAAAGGAGAAGGCTAAAAAAGCTGAGGAGCCTAAAAGTGACGATGTTGAAAAATTGATGGAATGTTCACAAGCGAGTTCTACATTGTCTCGAGGTTTGGAGTCTTATTGCGTGAACAATTTCAGAAGGGAAATTTCACTTTTGAGCGTTTTGCAGCTGAGAAAAGAGGTGGAGAAAAATTTTCACCAGGGTTTGAGGGAGATTGTTTCCAATTTGACTTTTGTTGGGTGTATCGACGAGACAACAGCTTTGATTCAGAGTGGTGTATCGCTTTATCTTTGCAACACCCAAAAACTTGCGTGAGTTTTACTTATTGTGGAAAAAGTAATGAATTTTTGGCTGCAATAATTTTACATTAATTTTTATTACATTAAAAATTGAGTTTCATCAATAAATATCACTGAATTCCATTAACAATCATAATGACTCAAGTGAATACTTTTTTTTTTTCAGACAAGAGCTGTTTTATGAAATCATGCTGTACAACTTCGCCAACCATGGAATAATAAAATTTGCGGTAAGTTTTTGAAAATTTATTCCAAAGCATTCCTATTTTGATTAAATTTTCGTGAAATCAGGAACCATTACCATTGTACGATTTGGCAATGATTGGATTGGAAACTGATGAAGCTGCGTGGACCGAAGAAGATGGAACCAAAGACGAATTATCCAGAAATGTGAGGGATCTTCTTCTTGAAAAAGCTGACATGTTGAGAGAATATTTTTCAATCGTCATCGACAGGGATGGAAATTTGAAAACTCTGCCAATTTTGATAGGTAATTTTTCATGCTTATTCTTTTTGTTTGTATCATAAAAAAAAACAAATTGTTGAAATCATATTTCATTCCTATTGAAAAATTTTACTATAAAGAATATAGCATTCCGAAATTTTTATACAATACTTCCTTCAAACGAAAAAAAAAAAAAATGTTAAATACAATTACGCTATATTTTTAATTCTTGAAATTTACTGAAAAAATGTTTGTAGTTTTTTTCTTCTTTTCCAATATGGAAATTTTGATCATCGACGTCCTGAATAGAAATAATATATATTCTTATTTTAAAACAGTTTAATTTTGTTTCCAGAAAATTATTTCCCTGCTGGATCAGAAATCCCACTTTTTATTTTGAGACTGGCCACTGAGGTGAACTGGAAAAATGAAAAAGCATGTTTTATGAACGTCTGCAGAGAAACCGCAAGATTGTACAGTCGACTCGACGCGGACCAAAAATCCAGCAACTGGAAACACGTGACTGAGCACACTATTTACGCCTGTATAAAAAGCAGTTTGTTGCCTCCAAAACATTTTTCTCACGACTCCACGATTCTCAAATTGACCAGCTTACCAGATCTGTACAAAATTTTTGAAAGGTGCTGAAATCTCTGTAAGTTACTTTTATATGCATACATGTTTCTTTCAAATCGGAATCTTTTGTATAGTTTGTTATAATTTTTTATTGCAAAATCGCATTCGGCTTATTTATATTTAACAATTCAGCTGATTTTTCTCATGTACAATAATTGAAATAGTCAAAATATTCAATCTTGAATTCGGGTATAAAAATTGGAAAACTACCCAATGAATATATTTCGTAAATAATTTTTTGAATATGGTATTACAATAGAATAAACTACAATTTTTTAATCATGCAACTTTGTATTTTCAATTCACATTTTTGCACCTAACCTCAATACTTCAAAAACTTTCAAAATCCTGTTAAAAACTTTTTTTTTCAGAATTCTTTTTTATTATTGGATTTTTGGAAGTGTAATTTTTTTAATATCATTAGATTTCTCATTTCTACATTTCCTGCTTTTTAATGCTTGAATTATGACTGTATTTTCAACATTTCACAATTAAAACTTTCGAATTGCAAATAAAATAAATTCTTTGGCTGAAAAATTATTTCTCATTGTAAAACCAATGATATTTATTTTACTTACTGGTTTTATTAAGTTAAATCGACAAAATTCATCAAAATTCCATTATTTTTGATAGAATTTCGAATATCAATTTAATAAAACAATCCTGCAGGATTGAGAAAAATACAATTATAAATGAAAAAGACCAAAAAAAGGTTATAATAGTAAAGTTGAGCAATATAACTTGAACATGGATTAAAAAAAAACAGACTAGCCAAAGCATCAAAGAGTTATCATATTTTCATGATTAAATCTTGTCTAGACAAAACTTGATAAAAAAAAATAATAAGAATTTCAAATTTAAACCTCAACGCTGAGCAATCAAGTTTAGATATGAATCAAACAATAACGAACCGACCAAACCATGATATTTTCAAGTCTAGATCGTGTTACTACACATTTTTAAAAACATATTTATTGAATCGAAGTATATTTTGGTATGAAGAACTTATATTTGAATATATGGATCAAAAAAATGACAGACCGACCTAAACGGTATAGGGTTTGATTATAATTTTTTAGAAAGTCCCAGCCTAACATTTATAAGATTTCTATGTACATATCAATAAATGTTTAACTGGGAATGTAGAAGAAAATGGAAATTTAAAAAAATATACCAATGCAGTGCAAGGTATGAGAGTAAATTAAAAGAGTAACTTTTATAGATTAATATTTTCTTGTCTTAGGTCAGTATTTGCCAAACGCAATTTTTCACATTTACGACTGTTTGAGTTTAAGGTGTGTTTTTTTTTTTATATCATACCTACATTGTTTATTTATTAATGCTTTGCTTAATTTTATATGTATATTGCATGAATGTTATTTTATAAGAAATTAACTACAATTTTTTCCATTCTTTGTTAAAAAATATGTTATACGTATGTTTTTATTTTGATCTGTAACAGAAAGTTAATGAGAAGTAAATATTTAAGTAATTAACAGTCTTGAAAAAATGATATTTTAAAATGATATATTATAACTGAAAAAGTAAATAAAATGAAGATTTCAATATTTTGTAACTGTTCAATGTATCGAAAAAAAATTATATTTTTTTTAAAAAATGCTATTGTTTGAAAGATTGAAAAATTTGTTTATGAAAATAACATGCAAAAACTTTTGATGATGTGCAATTGAAAAAAATAAGGTCAATACTATATTGAATATATTTTTGACTTTATTGTTTCAAATACTTTTTCAGTTGCATATTTTGAAAGGTAATTAATTTTTGAGATTATCATTCATATATTTTGTTTTTGTTATCAAAATGAAGAAATGCATATTACATATTTTCGAACAAAGAATACAAGAAAAATTAATTAAAAAAAAGTTGAGGTTAGACTTCTATGGAGTGAAATATCTACAGACTGTAGGCAGTAATTTTACGATCGATTTTACTTCGCGAGGGTTCTTTTTGAGACTCGCTCCTGTAAAGTATCGTAACCTAGCATGAATCGATAGATAACGTTGGTATCGATAGTTTTTTCATCTGCATTGCAATATTGAATAATTTTCCTGACTTTTCCCGACTGTGACGAAGGCGTCGAACCGGTCTAAGGTTATGGATCCGAAAACTCCGCTATACCAAAGGGTATTTAGCAAGCTACTGAATTCTTTCAAAATTAAAACATTAGTTTATTTCTTGAGAAAAACATTTTCGTTATGATTTTGCTCATGTTTACGCATGCGTATTTTCCAGGATTTTTTGGTAGTCACTGTAATTATAGAATGCATTTTTTTTATGATGATTTCGTAGATTTGCTGCTTAAAATACGAAAAAAATTGTTTTTGTGTACCAATAAACGGAAAATGTGGTTTTCGGAAATGCAATTTTTTTGAATATTTGGTGCATTGATGCAGTGGCGTAGAAAATGAGCATTTGTAATTTTGATTGATCATTATTAAATTATTATTGAAACTCGACTTGTTTCGAAAATATTTTGTTCAATATAAAGCATTTGAGATTATTTCTGAGAGAATCTTATTTCTGTTAAAGTCACCTTTTAAGGAATTAAAATTTTCACAGAACCTTGTATTCTTTTCCTTAAATTTATAATAAATTTATAATTTTTCAAGACTTCCGGGAGATCAAAATTTTTAATAGGCAAGGGGTTGGCTTAAGAATTTTACAGTGACAAAAAATTTGCCTTCAAAACCTTACTACAGTATTGAAAAGTTAACAAAATGTAAGTATTCATTTTCAAAATAAATGGACAGCAGAAAAATTTTTCAAAGTGAAGCAGGTTTCATTTTTCAAAGAGGATCAATACTTCAACCTTGAAATATAATGTTATTTCAATGTAAATTACGAAAAGACCTTGAGTTTTTGAATAGAAAATTTTAGTCACAAAAGAATTTAAATTCAAAAAGTAAAAGTCAGGATATTGATCAAAAGTGAAAGTTGTTCCCTGAAATACCAAAAATTCATGAATGTTATTTGAGTATTTCAGACTTTCACTGTAGATTTTGAAAACACAAAATTTCTATTGCTTACAATCGATAAACAAATACATAATAATGATTCAGTATCATTAAATAATTATAATAAAATACAATTTTGAAAGTTGCCATTTACGACTCAATTGTATAAATTGATACGTGACAACTGTAAATTTTTCAAAATGACATGTTCAACATTCAGATAATCAAATACTTCAGATTCAAAAATTAACCAATTGTGAATTTTTAAAAGTAAGACATGTTAAATATAAACAATCATTAGAATACTAAAAAGCATAGATAAAGTGACTAGATTATCACTTATTTCTATTTCTAAAGTTTTTATCTACGAATAATGAAATATCTAATGAAATAACATCCCCTTGAAATCGTTAATTTGAAAAACTTTGTGCCTTAAATAATGCTGAAATTGTAAATTTTTTAGATGAAACAATTGATCAAATTGTTTACTACACAGTATTTTTAAAAACTTGATAATTTCAGAAACTGGAAGTTCTACGTTTTGCAAATAAAATTTACCAATAGCAATTTTAAAAAATTGAATTGAGAAAGTCAAAGTTCGAAAATGATTAAAAACCTAGAATCAATAAGATTGAAAATCCAAAATCAAATTTTAAAATTCAAATATCTAAATAACAAAATTGAAATATCAAAAATTGCAAAACTTTCACTCTGGAAAATTTCAATATAGGAAAGCATAAATATCAAAATTTTCAAAACGCTTTGTTTGTCAAAGAATTCAGAAATCTGAGAGAAATTTTTAAATTCTCAAGATATTTATAACATAAATTCCCTTAAAAAAATCGTGCACTTTTGCAATCATTCACTTTATTATCAGTTAAAATATTTGTTTATTAAAAAAAATGTTAAGCATTCATTTTCAGTTCAGGAAAATGTCTTGCTCCAAAACGTCTCCAAATTCAAACTCGCTTTTCCACGTTTCAAGTGCCCGCATTGACCCTACATATTTGCTCACGTTAAATCGCAGAATGAAAATTGTCCACTGATATGCAATGTTTACTTTCTTGTTAACATTTTTCACATGCCATTTTTAGCAAGTAATTTTCATATTTCTCTCATATTCATAACTGTGTGATGAAATCTTTCGTTAATCTGAAACTCTAGCCCCTATTTTTTAAAATCAATGATTTCTTAACAAAGTAATTATTATAATTTTTTATCATATTTTCGTCCCTTATGAACAATCTGTATTAATTTTCTTTCAAGTTCAACGATTCTTACAAGGTGACATAAAAACCAATGTTTTTAGAACGAGATATCGTCTCATTTTTTTATCACCTGCCACACTTTCTAAAAACATTGATTGTGAGGTTGAAAGCTGAAAATTCCAGAAACTTTAATATGTAACATGAAAGAAAGAAAAATCTAGAATGATACGTTTTGTAAACTTGCATAAATTGTAATATTTGAATACAAAAAAGCGTGTTCTACTTCTTGAATTCTAATAATTCCTAACCAAGTGTTGAAAAGCTTCGTCCTCAAAGGAATTCAAAATTTTTCAATCGACTTTTCTAGATCTTTTTTGAATGACTCTATTTCAGTATGTAAATTCGAAGCATTTCGCGAGTACTTAATGAACTATGACTCACGAGTCACGTTAATTTTTTACAGCCCAGTCGACTTTTTAATTGCATTGCACATTATGAAAATTTCGATTGTGTGCTTATTCACTACACTTCACGACTGCTCTTACATTGGAAAAAAAGAGTGACCGATTTGTCATTTCCAATATTGTTTTCAGAAAATACTTTATTACTATTGGCTGTATTTTTTACAGTGCTATCATTTTTTACATAAATTTTTATAGTTATATTAATTTCTACAATTTTTTTTATTATTCTTTTATTGAATTTACTTTCTTATTGAATGACATAAGAGTAGCAATATTCATGACATTGTTTTGTTAAACAGTTACAGTGTAAGTAATTATAGTGTTTTTTTTTATTTTATTTGTATAAGGGTTATGAGGCATACAAAGAAAACGTTTTTTAAAAGTATTTTTTGAGAAAGTATTGTGAAATCTTGAATCATTGACTTTCTACTCATGAAAGTACAAGAAAAATTTTATTTTTGTAAGCTATTGAAATTTTATTAATTGAATATCTTAAAATTTTTGAATTATACAAAAGGTTAACATTTTTTCATATTTGACTTGTAAAAGTTATTTATTCGATTTCAAAAATCCAAAGTACACATTGCAAATCTGAATTTGTTCGATGCTCAAAGTTTTTCATCAACGTATGTATCAATATTTCTACTTTTGTATAATTTTTGTGAATATTCAAAAAAATTTTTAATTGATATTGTGAATGTTTTCGAGTGTGGGTGAACCGAAAAATATAAATTCTATTTTGACTGTATTAGTTTGAAATATTGCATGAAAAAATTGTAATCACCGTTTTCGTTTCAAAAATACATTATTTATTTTATAACATTTTTATACATTGTTAAAACCTGGCTAAACATTAAACAGTGTTTTTTCTCTATTTATTTAGTCTATTGCTCAAAAGCACATACCGAAAAAATTAGAAAAATCATCGAGTGCGCAAAAAAATCGACGAAACACATTTCACAATGAAAAATCGCTCGGTGAAATTTTCGCCTTGATGAGTAATGTTTCATCAGTCATTTCAATTCGTGGGCTCATTTGAAATCGGAATTCATATAACGTTATCATGAATTTTAGCGATCGACACGTGCAAAGTTGAAAATAATTGTATTCTCAATTAAGTATTCCAGGTAAAAAAAGCAGAGATTTTCCTGTGCAAAATTCTTATTTCTGTACCTATATATTAAAGAAAGCCGAGAAAAAACTTGGACAGAAATTCAGCGAGCCAGCTAATTAATTTTTTTATCAGTGCGAAATGAAAAAAGCTCATTTCTAGAGAAATGAGTTGCTAATTCGGACGCTTTTAAGAGATTGTATCGAGGCAATAATATCGATTTATCAATTTTTTTGTCGAAAAAAATTTAATACTTGTCTTTGAAACTATTTATAGAGGTCGACATTAAGAATCTTTAGAAATTGGAAAATAACTTCTGATGTCTAAAATTAATGCAAGTAATAATGAAAATCGTTTCATAATAATTTTGAATTCCATAATTGATTCGAAATTGTTTCACCATTTGTTTAGTAATATTTGTATCTGTATTTATTTTCATTAAAAAAATTGTTTCTATGTAAATTTAATCGTCAACAGCCATTTCCAAAAGCATTTGGAGCTTCATGAAAAATTTTACAAATTTTTTCGTCGAATTAGATATTAATTTAAATAAGTAATAGCAATTAACGGTTGTAAGACCTATTTTATAACGAAAAACGGTTATCGACAAAAAAATTAACGAAGTATTTCTTTCAACCTTCGTAGCTTTTTCGAGAGGTATTCAATCGGAACCTGTTGAGCATAAAGCAATAAATCAATCTTAAAAAAGTGGCCAAACTCTTAACATCATTTTTCTCGAGGCAGACACACATTTTTTTCGTACTCGTTTGGTTTTATATTTGAGTGAATTATATATGAAAAAGTTCTATCGTTTAAATGTACATAAAGTATTCTACAAATTTATAAAAAGTCAGAAAATGTATATACTTCTAGGTATTATTTGTTCATTATTTGCGGAGATTTTCAAATTTTCAAAAAAAAATTTCAAAGCTTTTTTTTTTTATCAAAGATTGATTTAACGAAATATTTATTTATTGTAATATAAAATCATACCCCCTCCCAAATATTATTTGAGAAAATCCTACATTCGTTCCGAGCTAAATCACGTAAGGAAAAATGTATTCGCTGCAAATTTTTTCGAGTTTTAATTAAAAAGTTATGAAATCAATGTGACGCATTAGGAATTCATGAAAGGAAGCATAAAAATTCAAAATCCTCGATTGAAGCACACATTTATTAGGTTTCTGAATGGTTGAAAAATTCCACCGGGCAGCGGTATCGATTAGATTGAATATAAAAGCTTGGGACTACGTGACTTTTGGGCCTTACGTAACCGACGAACGGGCTATTACTCAAATGCAAAAAAACACGGTCCTTGAAATTTATGCGCGAGGTTGTTGTGCCCAAACTTCCTAACGCGCCTTGTTTTTCAATTTTCCACCTCGTGACAGACGAGGCCGTTCGTTCGAAAGCAAACTTTGACGCATCAAAGTTAAGAAAAAGTTAGTGCAAATTTCCGAAAAAAATTCAGTTTTACGTACGACGTTTCGTAAAATTTGGGTAATGAATTTACATTAAATAAACAGCATTGATTCAGAACAACAAGTTCTTTAGCTTTGAAGAATCTACGAAAAAGTGAAAGTTAGGAATATAGAAAATAGAAATGATTTTATCAATATTTTTAGAATTTTTCTCCCTCTGGAAAATCCCTATTTCTCCTGTAATACTGTAAATAGCTGATTTGGTAATGCAAGATTTGGAAGAAGAATGTCTGGGAGAATTGAAATTTAAACCTGTATTTCATTTTAGATTTGTAAACGACATTTTGATGGGTATTAGAAAGAATTAGATTTTTAAACAAACGTTAGAATTTGATGAACTTGAAAAATTCACATCGTCAAACCATTCAAAATCTAAGAAAATGCAGCTTTTTTGTTGTTTTGTTGATGAGGCATCAAAATTACCGTGTTTTGAATTTCATTAAAAAATGTTTTGAAAGTATGAAAAATATTTAAAAAATAGTTTTCAAATAGAAGACTAGTTAGAAGTTTTCTTTGTAGAATCATTTGAATCAAAGGAAGAAAAATCAAAATTAATCTAATCACTTAAGTGTATTACCGCATGTTCAAAAAATTTTGATATTTTTCAAAAATTTTAGCGAAAAGCACAATAAAAACAGTATTAGTTTAAAAATACCAATAACCCTGATTGATTTACATATTGCAAAAAAAAAGGTAATTAACGATAAAATGTTGAAAAATAACTGTGAAAGAATAGTTTATAAAACGTTGAGGAAAAATTTTGACGCAGTTTACATAGGTAAAACTAAAAGGAAGTTAAAAATAAAAATAAATAATTATAACTGAAAGATTGTAACAATTTTAAATAAAGGAAATAATAACTTGAAGAGAACGATTGAAAAAATTATCAATAGGAAGAATAATAAAAATATATACAATAAATAAACAGAAAAGGAAAAGTTGAATTCAAATTACGATAAATTATAAAGAAAAATGACTTCAAGCGTTTGATATTCTTATAACTTCGATATTCAAAGTTTATAAAAAGTTTTCCACTGGAAAAAAATTTTATCTTCTTGTAACCTGTTGACATTTTTTTCTTTTGTTTTTTTCAAAGTGCATTATATTTAACAACTTTGACAGAATCAAACATCCCAATAAAAATGTTGTAGTTAACTAAGTTTTAGTGCTGTTAATAAAAAAAATTAGACGAAATTTGACGAAAAAAATATTCAATCTACAACGACAAAAAAAATTGAAATAAAAACACGTACTTACGACCAACTATACTAAAAAAATTGACATAAATAAGAAGAACAGAGTAAAAATTTTATCCTTATGATTATAAGTTGAATGTATTCTATTATGAAAATTTCTTTTTATTTGATTTAAGCTACTAATATTATTTTGAAAAATTATTCGTTGGATTGTTTATTGACACTTGAAAAAAAAACTGATGGTTGAAAGATCGAAAAATATGTCAAAGAAGTATTATATATTTAAATAAATAATCTTTTTATTATTTATCACCCTGACTTCTTGAAAATTAAAAATTGGCTCTCCAAAAAATCCTCAAGTTCATGAAATTATAGAAATAATTTTGAAATGCAATCTATTTTTCGTGACTTCATTGAGTGCCCTAAAATTCCCTCAAAAATTTGTACATCGTATTCAAAATTCTTCTGCAAATTTTAGTTATGGTAAAAAAATAAACATAAATTCATATAACTCGTCTCTTCAGGCTCCAATAGCTTCAAATTCGTTACATCTTAAAAAACCTTCACGACTGTTTTACGATCTTTTTGATTTACCCAATAAGACTCGAGATGAGAAAAATTTTTCAAAAATCGAGGATCTGCAACTGCGCACATTTTACGTATAAACCCACACAATTTTTACGTTCCTCAAGTGATTTTTTAATGCGATAGATTGGCCTTAATATTATTCGAAAGCGGAGCTTTTTTTTGTATTTTTTCTCTTGCTTGCAAATTCCTCTTCGTTTCGTAGCTTCTTCCTCATCCTCAATTAAGTATATCTCGTCGCGAAAGGACCGATAAGAACCGCGAACGACGCGGGTACCGTTCGTAGCCTTAATTTATGGCGAAAAAGGAAAGTCCCCTTCCATTCACCTTTTTCGTGAGCTTCGTGAGCTGCAAGAAGCAGAGCTTTTTTTCGAACCGTTGAACCTACTCGTGAACATAAGAAAAGTGAAATTTCAAAGCGATTTCATCTTGAACACAAATCATAGATCATTCCATAAAACACTTATGACTCCAAGTTTCATATTTTTATGATTGTTCGAAGTCTTTAAGTATTCAATTTCGAATTGGAAAATTGTGCCAGGTTGAATTTAATGGCCAAGAGCGAAAGAATCCGGAAAATTAACATCCTTTTAAGAATGTTGATACATAAAAATTTCAGAATGCATTGAAATATGTTTTGAAGAAGACCAAAGATTAAATGAGTAAAATTTGACGAATAACATATGCTAGTTTTAAAATTGGCGAAAGATATTTTTTTTATATCTTTCGGCTGCAAAAATTTTCAAACTTGTGTCTTACGACTTTGGTCGTGAGGTTTTAAGAACCTCGTATGATGTCCAATTTGCATTCGAAGAGAGAGATATTTCAAGCATCAGAAGTTGTGAAATAGGTCCAACTACCTTTCTTGTGTACCTGTCTAACGTCACGTAGGAAAAGGTGACTTCTGATTTCATGGTTTCTTTTTTGAGACTCTAACGTGAACCAGGGGGGGGGGTTCACTTCCATGCTAAACGTGAGCGAGATTTCTCATGGAACCTGGGCGTATTGCGCATGCGTCAACCAGCGTCAACTGGTATCAGAGGCATACAGAGGCATATGATGTCAAATACATTTTGACATTTATGTAGTTTTGTCATCTGCAGTCATTTGTTGTTGTTTGTTGTCCTTTCATGTCAATTGCAAACATTTGTATTGTTTAGTATTGTTTTCGACAGTGCAGTTTTTCAAACATATATCAAATTAAATCAAATTGAATATGAAACGCAATAAAATGACAGGAAAAAAATGAAACAAGCTGATATGCACCCAGTAACCACGAATCAGTTGATTCCGATTGGACGAAGCTTGTTTCCAATTGAAAGAACGATATTTGAATTGTATATGTGTCAAATCCACAATTAAATGAACGTTCGTCTAATCGGAAAACACGTTCGTGTAATAGGAAAGCCATTTCGTAGAATCGGAAATATTCGGAATCAATCGGAAGATAACTATAGTAATCGGAGTCATAGCTATAGGTATACAAATAACATGGCAAAAATCTTATTCTAATCATGTCTGTGCGCTCTTAGCCTAATCGGAACCAACTGATTCGTGGTTACTGGGCACTAATCGAGTACGAGTGAATGGTTTTTGAATTAGCAAAATGATGTTTTTCGTTCGTATTGGACAACTTCTAATAAATACGAAGATCAAATAAGATGAAAAGAAGTTTATTTATGGAATGCAATTACAACTAACTCGATACATGGGTTTAAATTTTGAGTGATAATAATTGTGGTATGTGGAGAAGTTAATAAATTTTATTATATAAAGTGACCTAAGCTGCATGAGTATTTTTTTCTGGAACATTATGATAATTTTAAAAATTAAGAGCATAGATGTTTTTCAATTTCAAAAACTATATTAGTAAACAAAATTCTGAAGAACAAACTTAATTCGACTTAAAATTTCACTGAACAGAAAATCAGCTAATTTTGGACTATAAGGACTCGAAAGTTTCTATTTTTTCAATAAGTAATTCATCAAGTTTATCATATTTTTTGTTGGAAAAAAAAGTGTTAGTAGGGCGTTAATGAAAAAACAGAAATATTTTTTTAAAATTTTTCTTTGCAAGAAAGGACGGTGTCATGAAAAATAATACCAAGCTATCTATAATTCTTTCATTGTATTTTATTTCGACGTAATAATTTGGCAAAATTTGGGGCTTTTGGGGAAACTGCAATAAAAATATCAATAAATAACATAAATTAATATTTATTAATAAAACATAATGTGAAATGCTAAATAGAAATAAAATGAATAATAAGTTTTATGCGATGGAATTTTTAAACTATCAATTATAAATTTTGATTAGTATATTATTTATAACTATGAAGTTAATGAATAAATTAACTAATCGATAAAATTAATCAACAAATTATTTTATAAATAGTGGTACTCAATTATAACAATCAAAGCATCATATTATTATGATATCTATTGATGTCATGAATTGTTGCTAATTTTGACATTTTTTTCTTAAATTCCAAAAAAGTTATATAATTGGACTGAGGAGAATTTCGGAATTTTTTCCCTAAATTTGAAAAGAAGTTGCATATTTCAGAATATAATTAAAAAGGTTTCAAAAACTTTTCTTTCGAAATAAATGACAATTCTTATTATTGAAGTGTAGTTTTGTGAATTATGAACAAATGTGGAATTTGTTACCCTACATTCCAAAAAAGTGAAATATTTTTTAAAAATATTGAACGAAATGAAAAATACCTGCACATTAATTAACAATGGGTAAGTAGTATTGGACACATAAAAGATATTTACCTGTGCAAAGTCAAATTTGGATGATTTTTTTTCTTTTTGCCGCACAAAAAACAGTGCCGTTTCGACATTTTCAACTGATGAATACGTGAAAAAATCTCGTGACATAAACAAAACAAAAAACAGCTGATGCATTTTCAGCCATAAATTAGGGGTGTGTGTCCCAGTATGTCCATAGCTTGCTGTTGAAGCATGCGCAATACGCCAAGTCCCGTCAAAAGCGGTCGAGGCGAATATCATCCTCTTGCCAATCTCAGTGAACCCCCCCTGACGTGAACTGTTCTCATAACTTAACGACTCAAGAGAAGCACATCTAAGAGATAATTCAAGATTTGAATAAGGCTCGAAAAAACCAGTTTAAATTGAAATGCGTCATTGAAAAGATCTTATTTTGTTTCATCTTCGAATAGTAAGTGATTTTCCGCCAGAAATCGTATTTATCATTCTGGATGATAAAATTAAAAAAAATTAAAAAGTTGTTTTCATCAAACTATCGATGGTAAAATAAAAGGAAAAAACTAGCTATTTAGAGTATGTACAATGGGCCTTATTCTGTTTTTTTCTTTGAGCGTGTCAAATTATTCAATGTTTTTTATTCTATCGACCACAAAAAACAATTTTAATTGAATATACTGAAATTTTCGACGTTTCCAAAGTTGAGAAACGAAACTAACAATAATTTTTCTCGGGAAAAGATCGAGGCTACAATTCGCACTCGCCCTCGTCCGAGCGCAAATTTATTCAACGCGACGCGACGCAATAGGAATTTGCTCGTGGCAAATATTTGAAAGTTTTACCGATGTTTATCTCGTTTCGAGGTAAATCGTTTCGAGGATTTCACCTCTTTTTCCATCCCCATTGAAACAAGATTTTTTTGAAAAGCCAACTTAGCCAAAAATCTGTAATAATGCTTGTCTGGAATTTTTTTTCGAGCTTTCATATATTCTTTGTAATTTGTTTTCATAAAACTCTCTGAAGAAATTCGTAAAGTGACCATATTACCTTGATTTTTCATTAAGTTGCCTTTTAAAATTCAACAGAAATTATTTTTTTTAGTCAAAAATTACATTACACTTTAAAATGCTCTAAATTCGAATAAGCGAAGAATTAGTTCGACATTTAGTATCAAGGATTATTACCATATTTTTCCAAAATTGAAACTTGAAATATTGATTATATTTTTTCTTAATCGAGCTAAATTATTATTGATATTAAAAGATTTTTCATTCAAATTTCATGAATTTGAATTGGATGATTTCGGAATTGACTCAAGTTTTTATGAGTTCACAATTCATGGTAATAAGTTAAATGAAAAATATTTCTAACAATTGTATTTTAATATTGTATATGTCAAAAACGAAACTCAGTATTTATCACATTCATTTACAATTTACGAATATTCGTTTCATCAAATTGTAGAAACTTTTGTCAATTCACTAAATTTATCAATATTTCCTCAAATTCTAGATTTTTATTGAAATTTTCTAGATATTCTACCTTCTCTGTAAGATTAAATGTTTTTTATCTAAAAATTTTTATAAATATCACTCGATTCTTTTAGGTTCACGAAATTTTCTAGAATTCCACAAATTTTTCAAATTTCATAAAATTATAACCTTTGGAAAAGACAATCTTTCTCCATATTCTAAAGTTTTCAAAATTTCACATATGATACATACCATTTAAAATTTACATAAATTTAAAAGTTAAATAAAAATTCGTCAAACTGATTAAGCTTTTTCGTAATTTCCTCATACTTATTTAGTTTTTCTAATTAATATTTGAGAATAAAAAAATATTATCATGCATATTTTAAAGAAATATAACGAATATAACCTACAAAATAAAAAAATTTTTTTTTCAAGTTAATATATTTTCCAGAATGATTGGCAATCTTTGAAATTTACAATGTTTTTTGAAATCGCCAAGATCTTTCATATTTCACATATGTATGACACAAACTATTAAAAACCTTCAAAATATGATAAAAATCTATGCATCTTTTTATTGATTTTCTTGTAATTTTCGAGTTTTTCGAACTAGCAGTGAATTATGAAGAATCATTTCAATGCATATTTAGCAAGAGCATAATAATGAACACAATCTAGAAAATTTATAAACATTTGCTGTGAATTAACAAAATTTTCCAGAATTGTTGAAAATTTCAAACATACAACAGACTATTCGAAATTCTTTATCATATTCAGAACTAATCAACATTTTTCGTAATTTTGTAACATTTTTCAGGTCTCTCAGATTTTCGTTACTATTTGGAAGAAAGATACGTATTTCGACGAAATATAATGAAAAAAATCTACAAAATTTATCCAACATTTATGAGTTTCACAAACATTGCGAATTTTATAAAACTACTAACGATAGATTGATTTTCAATGTTTTTGTGTTTCAAAAATTTCGTCATATCACCCATAGTACAGACTTTTCAAAACTTTCTAAATTTCATTGAAAAATTGTCTGTAATTTTGCATACTTTTAACGTTATTCCGGTTTTTCATAAAATAATATGAAAATATTATGCATATTCTGGAAAAATATGAAAATGAACACAATTAAAGAAATTCGAGAAAATTATATTGAATTTAACGAATTTTTCAAATAAAAAAAAATCATTCGAAATCTATAGAATTCATGATGTTTTTTAGTCCTCCTTAATTATAAAAAATTCTGAACTACAAAAAACTATCCAAAATATTGTATATTTTTTAAAAAATTTGTCTAACTTCTTGAGCTTTTCGTATATTTTTTAATACTTGTCAAATTTCACAGTTATTGAATAAAAAATAAATATAACACTATTATGCATGTTTCGGAAAAATATAATGATACATTTTCTGAAATCTTAGTTTTTATATTTTATAAAATAATTATTGATATATTTCAAGGATTCGATGTTTTTTATGAATTTTCCGAATTTCGAACATGATATATTACAATTTGTTTCAAACTTTTCGAATTTTATGAAAATTTGTCCAACTTATCTAGATATTTCGTGTTTTTAAATACTTTTCAATTTTTTCAGATTTTTCATTAAGGAATAAATAAACATTATAATGCGTGTTTCGAAGAAGTAAAAAAAATAAACCTAACTTACAATATCAATCATCAACAGAGATTATGAAAATTTTCTCATCTTATAAAATTGTCAAAAAGTCGAACAAGATACAAACTACTCAAAACTTTCCAAATTAGGTAAAATTCGTTTGAATCTCTAAAATTTTTTCATATTCTAAATTCTGATGAAGTTTTTTTAAATTTATATTACAAAATAAAGAAAATTCAATTTATTTCGAAGGAACACGATAATTAACACCATTTTGCTTCTTTGCTTAATCTCAGTTACCACCCACCCTATAAAAAGATTTTTGCCACTCCTGAAAATCATAATTTCAACTCTCGTAAACAACTTTACATAAAGTTTATTTAAACAAATCCACAATGAAAGAGACTGATTACAAAAAAAAAAGAAAAATATCCATGCTTTTCTTGTACGATGACATTTCTAATACTGCAAAAGCAAGGCACTTGTGTGAACTTCGTGCTCTAAAAGCAAGTCAAATCTGCTGTTGAAAGTATTTATTCAGTTCTTTTCAACTTTTGAGTGTAGTAAACTATGTATTGCGTTGGCAAATTTATTGACTTCTCGATCGATGAACTATCAAAGAATAGAAACGTGGCGCCGATTTCAAGGCTGCCGAGAACGCTTGTCGCTGATTTCTCATTATCCCATACAAGTCAAACTTGAACTTTGGGAGTTCATAACCTTGGAAGATTCGAGATATTTCGCGAAGAAGCTACTCTGTTACAAGATATTTCAGGCGTTACATCACTCGTCCCCACGGGTTCACGTTACCTTTAATCAACGCCAGAAACTTCAACTCGTCAATTTTTTCGGTATACATAATGATTTTTTTTGCGAAAAAAAATCTTGAAAAATTTCCGTCGAAAAAAAAACCTGGTCTTTACCTTTGGAACCAAGTTTTACCTTTTAGCATGTCGAGATTTATGCAAAAAACATTAAAAACTTATTTTTGGAAATCACGTTGGATCTTCAAAAATTCGCGAATGTGACTGAATATTACAAATTGGATGATTGATGAGAACTTTTAAAGGTTGAATGATATGAAAATTATTTTGTAATGGATATTGGTTTTCATCGATTTTAATTTTCTAATGAATAATACTCTAGTAAACTAGAAAATGTTTTTTGAAAATGTAATTTTCTTACTGTTTGATGAATGTCTAAAATTTTTAGACATTTATTTATTTTCTTAGATTAATGTTAAATTTCTAAGGATTGTACAAACTATGCGGAAATCATTTGGTACATTCGTTGATATTTGTAGAATTCTAAATAATTTTTTACTTGACTCTTAGTTTGTTATAAACATTTTGAAAGAAACTAGCGATACCAAAAACTTTTTGGGTACATTTTCAGAATTTATTCTATCACAATTTTCAAAGTCTCCTATTCGGTTTCTGGTTATTTAGGTCTAACTTAATTATTTATAACAAAGAATAAGCAATATTTTTTGCTTTCAAAGTAAAACAATCTTAAGAATTTTCAGGTGTGTAGAATAAAATTTCCAGAAACAGAAAAAATTCTTTTTGAAGTTTTAAACAGTTTGAACTATTTAAAGTTTTCAGAAGTTATTTTATGATTTCTATTACTTGTGTAAATTATTGTATATCTCCTCTTTTATGTTTTTTTTTTTCGAAATTTTGCATGAAGCTGAATTTTGAAATACATTATTAAAATACTTTACTCTAAAAATATTTGTTCCAAATAATAACAAACGACGATGAATTTTATTAATTTCTGATGTATTTACATGAAGTTAATGTTTTAATTTGAAAATAAGTAACTGCAATGTTTCGAAAAGTTTTTAAGTTCATCTAAAATGTCACATTACTGCTGTAGTTACTGTACCTATTATTCCACTATAAATTAAACATTTCCCCTCTCTCAATTATTCCCCAGAAGTAAATGTAGACCTAACTTGCATACAGTGAATAGAGAATGAAAATTTGAATGATTTTAAATCATTTCCGAAAAACCTCGAAGCATTGACTTCACCACCTTGACTTTAGTGACACCAAATGGTCATGGAAGATTCCTAATTTTCAAGTTTTTTGAACTATCGATTTTCAAGGAAAAATCGGAAGGTTTGAAACTTAAAAAAATAACGATAGTAATTTATTTTTCACGTCTTCGAGTTCATTTATTTATATTCAACATTTTTTGAATCAATAAATTGAATTATTGGTATATCTAACGTATATTTTTATACCGAAATAACGATGTTTCAACATTACTGACACAAACACGTGAATTTTCACATTTCAGATTTTTTTCGTGGAAAATCTTCGATTCCAAAATCTATCGTACATTTCAAATATTCTAGAAACAATATTCATACTTTTTTAAATGTCATAAACTGGAATAAACAAACTTACAAAAAAAAAAGGAATACTGAGTTCTGTGAAAAAGTGCTAAATTTTGAATTCAGTCATTAAATTACATTTATTAGCAACAAATAAAAGAGTTGCATCAGACGTGAACAGTCATTTTGTGTCTCACTTGCAAGTATCTAAAAGCTCCAATTTCGTCGTAAAAATACACAACTAGACAAAAATGGTATCTGAAAATTCATTACTCTTTGGCATTAAATTTCTGATGCTATAAATAAATCCTCTTTTACACAACCCTCTTGATACAAAAATTACGAAAAAAAAAATGAGTTTATTTTTGATTTCTAGGTCAAAACTTGCGGGAAAACCACGAATCCCATTTGACTCGAGCAAACCCCATTATTTTGCCTCTTTTTCTTTTTTTTTGGTCAATAACTTAACTTTCAAGCTGCAAAAAACCGCAGAAATTTGCGAGTCATTCATCCTCGGTTTCGTCTGGCCGAAAAAAGTGTCGGGAGAACAATCATCATTATCGTTATTTGATCAACGCAGTCGCAATTTGCGCTCAAATCAATCAGGTCACATCCGGCACTCGAAGTCTCGAAGATGTTGCAAAACGAAATTACCGATTCGATGACAATTGTCGCGACTCTTTAACCCTCTTTGTGTTTTCTACGACTTTGCATCACAAAAACGTGAGCTTGAGTAAGATGCAGGAAATGAATTCCAGAAGCCGGAATACATTATATCGCGTATCACGTGTGAAACGGAAATTTTTTTTTCGTTTTGCGGAAATTGTGAAATTAGGAAATTGTCGTGATTGCGTTATTTAGATCTGGGATAGTAGCATTATTCATTCTATGATTGAAAAAATGAGCAAGTTGGTTTTTTGGAATTTTGGAGTGTTGGATTGTGGATTTCGAATTGGAGAATTGTTGAGTTATGGCTTTTCTGTTTGGAATAATGGAAAGAAAAAAATTATTTAGGAATAACTTGAGGAAAAATGTTTTTGAGGGTTGTTTGGAAATGAAAGTTATTCTATTTTATTTTTCTAATTTTTTTTTTTTACCAGATTGCTGAAGATCCAAAACTTTGAAATACTTAATATTGTCAATGTTTGGATGATATGGATTAGGAATTTAGAATTTTCCAACACTGTTCAATTCTGTGAAAATTAGGAATAAAGGATTTGAAATAATCCTATGGAAAGTTGAAGAATATGAAAATCTACAAAAATTTGGGCTCAATACCAGCTCAAAAATTGCAAAATTTTTCATCATAAATTCCCTTCTATCTTCAACTATCTTAAGTTCCCAAATTTTCGTTCGATTCGTGTATTTTATGATTGTGAGTTTAAAAATTTGATTTTCTGAAAATTTAAAATAAAAAAATATCAGTCACTACGAGGATTTTAAACCACTACGATTTTGAATGTTATGCTGTCAATTTTTTTATTTCAAATTCCCTTAAGTCACAATTTATTTAATTTAAAAATGAACAGAAACATCGTTTTTAGAATCTTCAACTTTTATTTTTTAATAATTTTTTCAATATGTAAACCATAAAACGTTTAATATTTCAGAATTATCAATGAACTAATTTTATACTAAGATTTTTTGTTTTGAAAATAAAATTGTAGATTAAAACACTTTGAAGAGAAATTTTGAAATGATTTTCATTAATAATTTTATCAGGCTATGTATTCTTATTTATTTGTATCTTTTTGATTCATCAAATTTTAATGCGAAAGTTAACAAAATTTGAATGGTTTTCCAGTTTTACAAGTATTATTACATATACGATATAAAGTGAATCTTTAACTGAGTTTTAACAATTCCATTATCCAACAATTTCGTTACATAAAAGTTAGAAAAATAGAAAACATTAAAGAAAAATATTCTCTAAAATTTTGAAGTATGATTATTTAAGTACGAAAATCTGATTTCTGGGTCTTGAAATACAATCTTTCATAACTAGAAAGATCCTAAATTTTTATTTTAAAATTATTCTCTTAAAAAATTCGTGTCTAGTGATGAGATTTATGAATGATAAAAAATCTACTAATTCTGGCATGGGAATCCAAAATACACTTTTTCTAACCAGAAAAAAATGAATGCATGAACTATTCGTGTAGAAATATGATTTTTTGAGTTTTTCAAGAATCTATGTAATTGCTTTCATGTCCAGTCAAATTGTGATATCTATCAAAATACTCAAAAATAAATGGAAATTTCGTGAATTTTTCAATGAAAATAAGAAAAAATAACTTCAACTTCTCTTTATCATGACAAATAAATTTCACAATATGTACTTGTTTCAAAGAACTTTCTATAATCTGATTCGTAAGCTAAAAAGTGTACGATTTTCGGACGAAACATTTAGCAATTTGAAAATCGAAAAAATATATCTTTGAATTCTTTACTTGAAATATAAGTAATTCCGATGTTTTTGAACTGCAGTAGCTGGAGTCACTCAAATTAGAGAATTCAAATGATCAAATTATTAAAACAACTGTTGCCAAGGAAAAGTTTTGTAATGCTAACTTCTGCCTTTTATTAAACTGAATCTTTCAATAACTTTTTTTGTTTTGTTTTCCTAAGCTATGAAAATTCAAATAACTTCATAAAGAAAATGTTGGTACTATCAATATAGAAAATTTTCCAAACAGAAATATTAAAAATCCCTGCTTGGATTTCAAAATTAAAATCGAATGCAGTGTTTCGAGTTGACAATGAGAAAAAAAATGAAAAAGCCAATCTTTTCAAAATCACAAGTGGTAAGTAAAATTCAAAAAAAATTATAAAATTGATTTTTTGCTACAATCATCATGGATGAAAGATCCTGTTGCTTTTTCAACTCTTTTAATAATCTATCCTGTTTTGATCGTTAATGGGGTTTTTGAAATGAAACTTTTGATTGGTAATTTTGTAAAAAGTAACAGGAATGGCTATTATACATCCTTTCATTTGGAGGTCGTTACCCTTAACGCGTGCCATTGCGAAATCTTTGGTTTTCAACAAAACTGGCTGCCAGTGAGAAAATCAGTGGTTCGTATTACCAAAATAATAAGAAATCTTCTGTCTAAAATACGTTCAAAACCTGTTAAATTTCAGCTTACAAAAATTCAAATTCGAAAAAGGTGAACAAATATTCTTTCATGCAGTGCAAATTTTAGAAATAAGCCAAAAACGAACGAAATTAAAAAAAATAAAATTCCCCACTATTCAAACGTCCCAAAAATGCAGGGTCCCATCTATCTCCTAATTTTTTTTTTTTTTTTTTTTTATCGTAGATTGATTTTCTAATTCAAAACCAGTCGAACATGTAAATCGTCACTCCGAATAATCCCCGATGACGCGGTCGGAAATCACGTGAAATTGGGCAATTTTTTTCGATGTTAATTTTTCGAACGCATCAAGGATTGTAAATTTTAGCCGATCCAAGAGTTTTTTATTTTCTTCGAATATACTTGGTTGGCGAATCGTTGATTGTCGTATATTTTTCGAAAGTTTGACTTTTGGAACAATGTGTAGTCGACGTTAGAAGATTTTTTCCTCGCGAATTTTACGAGTCCCAAAGATCCTCGGCAGCGTTTTTTCCGCACATTCGCAACAGTTTTTTACAGGGCGCTTTTGTTTATTTTTATTGAGGAACCGATCGAGTTAAACAAATTATAGATGCGAAACGTCGGTCGGAGAACGCACGTGTTTTTCGCCATTTTTTCGTCGTCGCGCGTTATTATTCATTATCACAATCTTTTTCGTGAGTGTTGAAAAAAACTTGAGGATTTTATTTCGGAAATTTGGCTTTTTTGCGGTGTTTGGTTTTAGAGATTAGGATTTTTGGTAATTCTTATAATAATTTCTGATATTTTTCTTTAAAAAAGTAAGATGAGTTTTAGCAGGTAAATGATTTCAAGAAATAGTACAAAAATTTATTAAGAAGCAAATATTGTCTTACATGTTCAAGTTTTGAAAATTTCAAATAGTAGCTTGAGGATCATGTTGAAAAATTTTGAATCTTATTGTTGTTTCATATTTTTTTTTAACAAAGAAATTTCTGTTCAGCAATAAAAGCACCGAAAGTCATTGAATATGCAAGAATCCATATTGTAATTTTGATTTTCTTCTATCATTAACAGTTTTTTAAATTTATTAATCTAGAAAAGCAAAAAACGACAGATTATATGTTATGAATGAAAAAATTGATTCGATCGAATTAAATAATCTTTCGTTTGACATTTATTAGATTTTTATTTTTTGTTTTTTTCAATGGAATATTTAACTTAAAATCAGTTATATTCCACTTGTATTCAGTGTTACAAACTACATTTTCAGCATCAGCAGCCAGTTCAAGCAAAATCAATGGCACCCTGCTTCACGTTCTGGGGTAATGACCTCCAAATGAAAGGATGGATTATAGCCATTCCCGTAACTTTTAATAGCCATATTTACCATAACTCTGAGCAAAAATTTCGCTTGCAAAACTCCATCGACTACTGAAATGAAAAAAATCATCAAAAATCGATACTAAAGAGCAATAAAATCATCAATAATTAATTTACGAAAAACAAAATCAAGTTTTCATAAAATCAATTTTATCAATTATTATTAAAATTATTGTGATTTTGACACGATTGAAAATCGAAGGAAAATAAATTTTTCAGTTTCAAGGCATGGGAATTTCATGGATTCGAAGTGAATAATTCAAATATTTTCTTTTCAGAGTTCTATTACTCGAAATTTCAAAATCATCTATTCAAAAAATCGTATACCGTATTACAAATAAGATTATTAAAAGTTCTTCGATTAAAATATTTTATAATTTCATCATTTTTTTTTCATTTTCCTTCATTTTTTGAATGAAAAATCTGAGAAACTACTTTCTATTTTTTAGTTTTTTCTTTATGAGGCATGTAGATTTGACTTTGAATGTGAGTAATAACCTTAATAATTAAGAATGAGTTTAATTAATTCATTAACAAACAGTTTTCTCTATTTTTTCCGAATTCAAAACACTGTATTGTGGTTTCCAGTGAAAAGTTTGCAGATTTTTTATTACGTTCGAATCTTATTTATTTGTGAATTATAAGTCTGGATATTTTTGGTCCTAGATTTTTATGTCTCTATATTTTGGAATAATTTTTTCTTACTGAAATCGTAATATCTTCGTATTTTGGGGGCATACCATTGATTTATGTTAATGAAGTTACTGAAATTTTAATCATTTTGGAAATAGAAGGAAAATTTGATAATTTCAGCAACTCAGTGAACACAAAAAATGTTATCCTCTACAAATAAAAGTTTATTAGTTTGAAATTTCAAGTATCCAATTTTCGTGAATCCAACAACTTTTTCAGT
The DNA here is from genome assembly GCA_028476575.1 of Platygaster robiniae. Lineage (NCBI taxonomy): Eukaryota > Metazoa > Arthropoda > Insecta > Hymenoptera > Platygastridae > Platygaster > Platygaster robiniae. The sequence goes on from CM052022.1 coordinate 5,525,020, forward strand.
ACAAATATATCGAAATATCGCAAGTTTGGAGTAAATGATTCAAAAATTTTCTACTCTGGATAAAAAATTCAAATTTTCGTAAGCTCTCAGATTTCAACATTTCAAAACTTATCACGTTAATAAAAAAAACTAATTTCTTGTTCCCTTATGTTCTCTAGCATATTTTAAAAAATATCCATCCATTTTTCAATATTCTTTCAATACCTTGAACTGAAATATCACGATCTGACTGACCAACTAAGTGATTCCACAGAATTAACAACCTTCAAAATTGAAAAGCTCGAAAATTTACATTTACGTGACTCACAACTGTCACATTCATCATAAGGCCGAATATTAAGTTCCAGTCCACAAGTAGGAAATATTGAAATCAGTTGCAACCCCTCCTTTTTTTCTCCCACTTTCTCGCACTTTTGCAACGTCAATTGATTTTGAAGATGAGATCAAATGCAATATCGCATGCGTCACTACCCCCTTAATCAAAGCTAGAATCAATAAAAGGAAATGCAACTCAAGTTGCACTGGCATTTAGACTTGGTTCAACTATTAGGCATACACCAAAGTAACTAACTAGAGCTCATAATTTTGTGCTTACGTTTCTCGGTTGTTTTCACCAGATTGTTTGTGCCCTATCTGTTATTTTTTTTGAAATTAACCGTATTTTCTCCAAATTTTGATCGTGGAAAGTTCGTGTACCAAAACGACATTTTTCCTGGATTATTCTACAAAGCTCGTAAGTACGTTTGGATACAATTTTTTTGAAAAATGTTTGAGCTGAAGGTTCAAAAAAGTGTAAATAATTATTATCACGTTATTTGACTAAAAAAAAGCGAATTCTAGAGAATTATTTGCATTTGTGAAGAGTTGGAACATTTTTTTTAATTTTTGGAATTAGTTGAAATGTTTTAAAAGAGTTAGGTATATGGAATTTTTAAATTATTTTTATGGGTGGCAGTTTCTTAAATTCGGAAAAATTGAAATCGATAAATATTCCGAAATCGAGAAGAATACAGTAGATCGAGAATTAAAAAAACAGTTTGGAATTTGAGAAATAACCAGCAACGAAATTTTAACTGTAAAATGGGTACTTGAACTTCCAAAATACTTTTGGATCCTTCAGAACTCATTGATATTCTTGGAATTTTCGAGAAGGAATTCAATTTCGATTACCTAACTATTTAGAATTTTAATTTTTGATCGACAATAATTTTTACAGATTGTATAAAATACCATTTTTGAGATCGAAATACGAAAAAAAGTAACATAGTTAGGAAAAAAGTCAATCGCCATCAAATGACGAAAAATTATCGAAGTATTAGGAAAATAAATTTCTGAAAAAATGTGTTCTATTCAAACACGTATTCATATCTGGAATGAGATTTTTGGAAATTTCATCATTTCATTTAGTAGATGAATAAAAATGTTGGACTTGAAAAATTTGAGGATATTATTCAACTTTGCCACACGATTGAACGAATAAAATTGTTTATATACTTTTAATTTTATTCTACATAATTATTCAAATCACTTCTCCTGAAAAATTATTCAAGAATTACACTGGAAAATGTTTTTATCTACTAGAATTCACTGACTCCTATTTACAACAAAAAATAAAAAAACAAACAAACATAATAAATCTTCCAAAATCGCTAAAATCAAATTTGTTTTTAACGCAAAAATAATTGAAATCATTTATAGATTGCATTTTTTTTCTCTATCAAAATTGCAACAAATCACTTTAATGTACCGAATATTCTTGTTTGATTTTTTCAGTATCCTTTTTTTTTTATTCCATTTCAAAAATTTCATTAACTTACAGACTTGGAAAATTTTCTCGTAGAAATTTGTTTTTTCCGTCCTACAAACTCGTAAAAACCAGCAGCTTAAATACCAAAGAATTTTGAACAACGTTAATTTTTTCCACTTATCTATTTTTCATTTCTTATAATCACTCATAAAAAATTACACGAAAGTACATAATTTCTTGTTCAACTGTTCTGTTGAATTATTGGCTCATAATTGCTCATAGCATTATAAATGACCAAACATTAAAAACGTTCTCTAAGACAAAAGTTTTTTGTCCAACGAGCATAAAAAAAAAACACTCGAGTTTATGCTAATTCTTCACCGAAATGCGTTTTTTCTTCGCCTTTCATAAGTTGAACAACACAAAGCTTGCATAATGTATCTGTGCCAAAATTACAGAAGGTCGATCTTTCGTTTTGAGTGTTTAAGGCCAAAACAGAAATAAGCCGCATGTATATGGATATGAAAATTCATCGAGACGCCGAAATCAATCAATTATTTCGAAAAAACTGACTTGGCCAAAACAGTAAAATGTAGGCATTTGAGAGATTTCCATGATTCTTTCATTTTTGCTGGTCCCTTATAAAATTCGAAAAATTGTCGAGGGTTTTCCGATCAGAATTTTTCCGGGAAAATTTTTTTATTACATTTGATGAAGAGTTTATCATTGAACTCATTTGATTGACCTCAAGAAAAAATTTAAAAATCGAAGATGGGTAAAATTCTTCTGAGTGAATCTTCAAAATTTCATTTGAATTTATTTTGAAACAATTTAAGTCTATGATTGTAATTTGCTTCTAAAGACAAAGTGTTGAATTTATTATTCAATATGTATTTACATCAATTTACATCGATTTCCACAAATGTGGAAATCGAAAAAGGTTCTAAAAGGCTATAAAAATACTACAGAATTCTGCAAAATTTTGTAAATACTAAAAAATACGAATAGCTCTTGAAAAAATGGAAATCTCCAAAATGTGTACTTAAAATCTGAAAACACACAACTCTTTGAAGCTCTGCATTCTTGAACATTGAATCCTAGAAATTAAAATAGAAATTCATAAAAATGCAAGAAAACCCTCAAACTTTATAAGTACTGCAAAATTACGAACAAAACTGAAAATTCATTAAACTTTTATTGTTTGAACATGGAATTATAGAAATCTATTAAAAATCCAGAAAAATACTTAAAATCTTTGAAAATACTGAAAAATTCTACAAAATTCAAAAAACCAAATAACAGAAATACTATAAGCGTCATAAAAATACAACAAATCTGGGTTAGAATTTATTTCTTATGGATCTACGAATATACTAAAAGTCAAGAAAACGCTGAATTTCGGAGCATATAGTTCTATACATTTATTGAGAAATTTATAATAATAACTAAATTTTCTTAAACATACATAAAACCTGGAAAAAACTAAAAATACTAGCAATTATGAAATAGTAAAAATCTTTGAAAATACTGTTTCATGAAAAGTCTATCAAAATATTTAAAATCTATAAAACTTTTGATTCATGAGCATCAAATTATTTAAAAATGAGGAAAAATACTAACACTCCATGAAAAAAGGACATCTGTGTAGATTAAACTTTTTCAAAAAACTAATAAAAATAGTTATAGAATACTAAACTTTTAATGCTAAAAATATTTTTGAAAATTTTATAATTACCTATATTCATAAAAATACTGAAAATCTAAAAAATTGTAATTATGCTGAAAAAATACAAAAACTACTGAAAGTTTTTGAAATCTGTAAAATACAAAAAAAGTGTTAAGGTAATTTTTTGAAAAATCCATCAAAGTATTAATATTGGTTAAACTATGTACTCTAGAACACCACATTCTAAAAATCTATTAAAAAATCTCTGCAAATACTATAAATCTGTAGCATGACTAGAAAATCCTACAAAATTTCACATACAAGATTCAAAGAATACTGTAAATAATATAAATCTCTAAATATTTATTCGTAAAAACTTATGAAAATACTAAAAATCGATCGATTTTGAATCTCAGAGTATCGAATTCCAGATTTCTCTGAAAAACTATAAAAATACAAAAAAATCTACTAAATTGTATGAATCCTGAAAAAATATGAAACACTAAAAGTCTATACCAGAAATCGATGATATACTGGAAAATTATGAAGTTACTGTTCTTATTGATTCTTCGAAATAATAAAAATCTAAAAAAATTTTGAGAACTCGAGAATCAATTTTTCGAAAATACTAGAAATCTATAAGAATACTAGAAAATCTTACAAAATCATCAAGTACTAGGAAATGCGCAAAAATTATATATTTTTTCAATTTTATAAAAAAAATACAATAGTGTTATATTTTTATTGTTACCGATGTAACTTTTTTCAATTTTACATGGAATATTGATTGATTTTATCAGAATTTTTATCCGAATTTTGAACCCCCAGAACCCACCTCTGCCTACGCGCCTGCTTTAATGGAAAATTGACGACATTTTTTTAAACAGTGTATGAAAAAATGAAAAAAAATCAGGAAATAGCGCATCGAAGTCGTGCATTTTTGACCCCGGATGAGTTCATGTTCATTTCAATATTTCATGAAGTAATGAGATCACTTGAAGTAGAATTCCCGTTTTTTAACTACGCCTTGGTAATTGCAAAGTGGGTCGCTCGTAAGTTGATATTTCAGACTTGGCTTTCGATTTGCAAATCCGAGCCGGATGAATTCGAGTGCGGCGCTTTCGTTGGAGCAACGGCACTTGCTCGCCGCATCTCGACGTTCATCTTCGGGAAAGCGATCTCAATTCCCATTTGTTGCTAACAGTATAATCCTCTGACGCTCGTTGTCTACGTGGCACAGTTACAGAGATATTCAAAGAAAGGGACATTAACAGAATCCTCTCTCTCCAGTTTAATCAGTGGAAACTCAAATGCATCAATCACTGACTTTACACCTCACTGATAAAACATATATTTATTGCATGCAGAAAAAAAGGCCATTATACTGCAGGTTAAAAAAAAAGAGGTTTTGAATGGAATTGAGGCTTGTGAACTTCAGTGTTACGATCTCTCAGTGCACTTTTATTTTGTTTAATAAGTCATTTTTTCACTCATTACAAGTGATTTTTTTTATTATTTTTGATCAGTTTAAACTTGCTAATTATTATTGTCAAGATTTGATTCTTTGGAAAGAAAAAAATAATAATAACTACAGGGAGAACACTACTAATTGTTACTGCAAAATTACTATAGTTGAAAAAAGTGCTCCTCTAAAAATTAGTAATTTTCAATAATTCAACGTGAATGGTAAATGTGTAATGAATTTGAGTGAAGCTTATGATCTTTAATAATTTTCGAAGTAATATAAAAATTTTCCGCTAACTTTTTGTACTCGAAAAGCGATTCGTGTTTTCCACAAGTGGAAAAATCTATTGCTTTTTAAATGTTTAACATAAGGAAATAATGGGGGTTTTTTTAGCATTGTAGAATATTTTGTTTAAGTGCTTACAATAGATTCGATTAATATTATATTTAATAATTTTTATTTTGTAAGAGACAAGAAGTAGTATCGAAGTATGAATTTTTTACTTAAATTTGAAAAGGTTTATTTTTTATGCAAGTAAAATTTTAATTTTGTTCTAAATAAACCTTGATTGGAAAAAACACGTGGAAAAATTTGTAGAACTTGAAACAATTCATGAATTTCGGAAAATAACTTGAAATATTTCCTTTAGGAAAAAATCAATTGTTACTTGAATAAATGTAAATGTTGAAAAAAAGGGACTATTAGACTCTCAAATTCAAAAACTTAACACATAAAATTTTGACTTTTGAATAGTTTTTGGTAATTTAAATTTAGGGAAATTTCTCGGGGAATTCAAAAATAAAATTTCCATTAATGCGAATTATGGTAAAAAAATGAAAAACCTTATAAAAAAATTGTTTTAGCCATGCTTTAAACTCAGCAAGATTAGATACTCAAAATACAATATTGCATTAATTATCTAAGTTTTGACTAAAACAATACAAATAGAGAATAAAAAAACTTGAAGTTCCAAAGACTTACTATATAAAATTTTAAAATTCAGCAATTAGATTGAAATTTAGTGAGAAGAAGTTTGAGAATTATTTATTTCAACAATACAGTTACTATGAAAATCAATGAATGAAAAATCCATTTATCACAATGAACAGTTTTAGAATATTTTTCATATTCAATTATCATAATTTATCAATCAATATTATCATAATTTCCTCAATCTTTGAAATTTTAAAAGTTCTGGCTAATCTTAAATATTAGGAAATTTCAAATATGTTACTCACAATTTCGTGTAAATATGAATTGGGACTAAAGAATAATAAACTAAAATTTGTCAAAGTTGTAGGAATTATCGAAGGAGATTAAATACTTTCGAATTTTCATCAATGATCGAAATAAAAAGTGTCAAATCGATAATAAAAAAAACCAAAAATCTCAAAGACTTACAGTAGAAAATTCAACAATTTATGAGTAAGCAGATGAATATTTTATTAGTTAAATTTCCAGAATCATTTGTTATAGCAAATGAGTCACAATGAAAATAAATAATTTAAAAACAATGAAATTATCTTAATAGTAATTTTTCGAATTCGCATATCCAAAGAACAAGATGACAACAGCATTATAATGATATCGATAATTCGTTGACTTGAGGATAATAAAAAATAACGAATGTAGAATGATGTGATAAAAAAGTTTAAATAATTCTATTATTTTAATAGCAATAAAAAAATAGAAAAAATCTATATAAATATTTATTATTCAGAAATAAAAATCAATGCTCAGTTACAATAATTTTATTACTGAAAAATCAATGAAATTCAAAATTCAGGGATTGAAAAATTCTTCATTCTCAAAACTTTAACAGACGTTTTTTGACAGTATAAAAATGTCTCTGCAAATTCCTACAAACATTTTTTTCTGCACGTTTGATTTTAATCCTCACACACGATTCCAATTTGTTACAAGAATTCCAATAATTTAAGTTACTATTATTTTTAACTACAATTAAATACTCTGGAAAAACCCAGTTTCATATTTCAATGTATTATGTATACAGCTTTTCGATTTCAGTTTCTATAGCCTTACGTGGCCTTTATCCGACATCTAAATCGTACGATGTTGGAAAGACGTGGTTTTTGAATTAGAATACCTAATAACTTTCACCCACTGACGAAATCCCACTGACGAAAATACGATAATTTATTACAATAGGAAGTCAACGTGGCATCTCTTGAGAAATAGGATACAAGTGAATACATGGAATTCACGGGACCAAAATATAATTTAACGATATTTTTCATGTAATGTGAATCTAAAAGACGAAATACTGAAAATATAATTAAGTAAAACTCTGAATAAATTTATTAATTTTTTTTTGCTATTAGTCAAATGTTTATGGAACCAAAGAAAGTAACTTAGTCATCATTACATTTCTTGCTGTGTATGTGTACATTCTAATCTCAAATATTGCCTCTCGATTATTGAAAAAGTTTAAATATTGATTATTAGTCTTTTTAATGGAACTTGAAAAAACGAAATATTATTTGGTATTTTAAAAAGATGTTTCACACGTTTTTCTATTTAAAAAAAAGGTCAAGTAGTTCGGTAGAGAAAATTACTTCACTATTCACTAGTCATGTTTGCCATTGAACTCGACTTTGATTTGACAACATGTTTATGCAATAGATCAAGACTCGAGACATAACAAAAATGAAAGTAAAATCGAATAAAGATTTTCAACATTTTTTTAATATGAATTTGTCAAAATAAAACTCATTTTTTTACTACTTTTTTCACTTGCTTTTCACTGACCCATAGGAACATTATTTTAATATTGATTGAAAACTAATGTCAAAATCAATTAATATTGTAAAAATGTTGTAAAGGTTTCAAAAATTCATAATCTAGATATTATTTTGAGCTTATAACATAATTTAATTTTACTTTACATTGACGATGAAACAGTTGTTTTTTCTTCCGTGTAAACATTTTCTTTCATGTTGTGTTTAAAAAATATTTTCAACTCAACGTGTTTTTTCGATGAAAAGAATTGTGCCACTTGTTTATTCGAAATCAACTCGTCGAATCAGCGAAATTTCAATTTCGCAACCACAAGAAAAAAAACGAACCATTGTACCGTGTTCGCCTTGAAACGCAAAATTCCTTTAAACTGATTTATCAACAATCTTTATTACTTTTGTCATAATAAATTTAGTGTGATTGATGAAAATCCTAAAAAATTCTTTGAAATTTTATAAATACTAAGAAAAATGCAAGAAATACTGGAAATTTAGTAACTCAAAAACGATGTACATGTCCATAGATATAATTTTTCAAAAATTTTTATAACTTTGAATCCTCGAGCATATAATTCTAGGAAACGTTAAAAAATATTTTAAATTCTTAACAAATATTAAACATTGAGTAATCTATGAAATAGATACCAATAATCGTAGAATCAATTTTGAAGAAATCTATAAATATACTGAAAATCAATCGTAATATTTGAATCTTAGAACATCAAATTTCAGATATTTATAGAGCAATCTACTTAAATAGTAAAAATATGTTAGAATACTTAGGAGTCATTCCGAAATTCATAAATATTAAAAAAATGCAAGATGCACTATGAACCTAGTATGTAAAACTCAAAAATTATGTAGATATTTTTTTTCAAGCATTTATAAAATATGAATCCTAAAGCATTTTATAATTGTCCAAATCTAATAAAATATGTATCAGAAAAATCTTCGAATTGTAGAAATACTAAAAAATACAAGAGAAAACACTAGAAACTCGTATAAATGATAATGTTTTCTGAAAAATCATTCCTGATACTCAAAATCTTTAGAGTTTTCAATAATAATTTTGCATTCATTCTAGAAATCTACGTATAGATCTCTCCATAGAAATTCCAAAATAATGTGTATATAAAAATACCAGATATTTTTTTATTTTTATAAATACCAAAAAATACGAAAATCCTAGACATCAATGCAATAATAGAAAAGTATGCGTGGATATTATTTTCTCAAAAATCTACAAAAAAATTGGAAATTTCTAGATCTTTGATTCCTAGACCTACGAATTCTAGAAAACTATAGAAATACAAAATCATATAAGAAAAACCTTTAAGTTGTACGAATACTGTAGAAGAGTATCAGAAAGAAATCTAAATATTAGTTATTTAAAAAATCCATCACATTCCATCATATCAAACACATTTAAAAAAAACTAGCTACTTAGGACGTCAAAGATCAAAAACTACAAAATCTCAAAGCCAGTATATTTTTTAAAAAAACCCCCCTCCCAACATTTTTTATTCCCTCGCTCCTCAACAGTAAACAGTCATTAAATGATCATTCCTCAAATTCAAAATCAATTCACCTCCTCTAAAATAATCACCCATAGTCAACTATTAACCTTGTAGGAGAATTCTGAGTAAAGTGGGGTCAGGGGCAAAGCAGGACGTTAAGAATAACTTTTTTTTTTTTATCGATCAGAAGTTTATGGAATTTCATTTGTAGACTTTCCCACTATTTTCCACGTGAAATAGTAATTGTGTTTAATTGGTGTGTCAAGTTACAAGACTTTGCCAGCATTTTTGACGTGAAATGCAATTTCACTAGTTTTCAACCACACGAAAGAAATGTCGGTATTTATTCAATCCAGGTTATTGTATTATTTCTTTGTGCACTGCATAACCCTCTTTTCATCTTATGTTTATTTACATTGTACATTATTTTATTTTTCAACATTCAAGTGGTGATAGTAAAAATCGTAATCATACGTCAGTTTGAATATTTAATAAATAAATATTAGTAACTGAAAAGCAGTTGATGAGAAATCAACTAGGAATAATTATTGATTATTGATTATCATTTATGATTTCTTCAAAATTTTTTTTTATTCCCTTCAAGTTATCCTAACAGTCAGGTGCGTAGGCAGAGGGGAGTTTTGGGGGTTCAAACCCCTCCCGAAATCCTCATGAAATCAATCAATATTTCATGTAAAAATAAAGCGTTACACTAATAAAAAATATAAATATAAAATACAAAAAAATACATGAAAATGTTAGCAGTATGTATATTGAATAAAAAAGTAAAAATTATCAAAACGTAGTATTATGAAAAAAATAATAAAAATCCAAGAAAATGCTAAAAATTTACGAAACTTTGAATCTAAGATCATCAAATTCTAGAAATCTCTAAAAAATCCATATAGAAGTATCAAAAATTTTTCGATTCATAACTCTAAAAAAAAATGATATTAATCAAGTACTATTAAAAATTGTCTTCTGAAAAATCTCGACAAATACCTCTACGATCTATAAATTTTGTGAATTTAGAGCATCGAATTCTACATGAATCTATAAAAATTCCTAAAAACGCAGTAATACCTTTTAAATATTTTAAAAATACAAAAAAGCAATAACGATATAAAAGATGAAAAATCTATATTAATGTGATATTATCATTTACTCTTGAAATTACTGAGAATAGATCGAAATTCGCATTTTTAAGCATCAAGTTTTATAAATCTCTGTAGCAATCTTCAAAAATGTAGGTAATCTATAAAAATACTTAGAAATGCTCTAGGGTTTCGTATATAATACTAGATAAATGTGAAAAATAAGTTTACCAATTTACTAGCTTACTAGTTTATTAGCTTAATAATTTACTCGTTTACTAGTTTACTTGCTCATCAGTTGACTAGTTTCCTAATTTACTTGTTAACGAGTTTACTAATTTACTAGTTCACTAGCTTACTAGTTTTTTTATTCAACTAACTCATTAGTTAATGAGCTTATTAGTTTTTTTATGAAACTTGCTTTCTAGTTCACTAGCTTACTAGTTTACCAGTTGACTATTACAAATTTGAGAACTTTAAAAGTTTACTAATTGGCTAATTTACTTCTGAACGAGTTTGCTAGTTTACAATTTTTCTTTTTCACTTGTTTACTATTTGATACGCTTACTTGTTAACTATGTAGCTTAAAAATTTATAAGCTTGCCAGTTTACTAGCTTACTAGTTTAAAAAAAATCTTTCAATACATAAACATCATAAAGATATAATTTTCTTAGAAGTTTATATAACTTTCTGTCCTGGAGCATATTTATTAATATAATACTATAGTTATAAATAGTTCTAGAAATTATTTTTCTAGAAATTCATATAGTTAACAATAAAAATGCATTTCATTCAATTCATACAATGTATACGATTAAAAATCGTTGAATGTTTCAATACTATAGCATCAACTTCCAAAAATCTATTGAGCGATTAATAAAAATATTAGAGATATATAAAAATACGTGAAAATAGTACGAAATTTTATAAATAATATACCACATGATAATATAAATTTATGATGTACCTTTTATCTGTGCGGTTAAAATTTGCTCAAAAGTCAATTCAAATATATACATTTTTCAGAAGTTTGATTCCTAGAGCATTGAATTCCAGAAAGATCTATAGAAACCCATATTTCTTAATATTTGTTAATCCTTAAAGTGGTGTAAATACAAAAAGTATTAGTAAGAAAAATGGAAATTTCAGTTACTATCTGAAAATCACAAAAATTGAATTCTATGATTTACGAACATAAAAAATCTTCTTCTCTCGATTCTAAGAGTCGCATAACTTTCAAATTCCGAAAAAAATTCTAAAATCCCGAAGGAGAAATATTTTCAAAAAAAACCCCTCCCGAAAATTTTTCTGCCTGTTTCAAAAAAACAAACATTTCATTCTTCAAAAATCAATGTGATCACTGTCCCGCTTTGCCCCAAATTCCCCTAACCGTTAAAAACCCCTCATTAACCGTTAAGAACGCACGGTTTTTTCCGCAACCTCTTAAAAAACGAGCTTCAACGAAACTAGTTACTCGTCCCCTGAAAAGTAACAGTAATGAACGTGACTTTCGCCGATTCGGCCGATCAATCGCGAAATTCCTGTCTCGTGGACAAATAAAAAAAGGAGGAAAGTCGTATTAGAATTGCAGAAACGGCTCGAAAAAGTCGGCGTTCCTCCCGTTTTCGAATTGTTGAGAGGAGCAAGTGTTTTCGCGTTGCTCGGGAGGAGTGCTTCCCATGATTAATTATTATGGGAAGCATCGATGAAGACGGTTCGCGAGGCGCGCGTTTCGCGGCCGCGGCGGCGGTTCCGATGGGGCGGCGCGAGGCTCATAAGTAGGACATAGACACTTGCATCTCGGGTACTTGCTTGTGAACCTACCGACAGATCGGAACAGATCGTAACATCAGTGAGACACGAAACTTGGTTCGCGTTGTGTGACTTGTGGTACCAGCGGTACCAGTTCTTTTGGATGAGGCCCGACTACCCAGACTATTACTCCCAGTTCAGCCCAGTTAGCGCCCACGTCCCGACGTCACCACGAGCCTCGTGAGTTTTTCCCCCATTTTTCACCAAATTCGACATTATCTCGCGTCGCGCGCTCGTAATTACACCTTTCGCGTAATAATCGTAATAACGTCTCTGGAAGGACGTTGTTTCACGAAACCGGGACATACGAAAATGTGCGAAATCGATTAGCCGGCGTTTACTTTCCAGCACTATCCGTGAATGCGTATTTACTTTCCCCAAATTTCACTGCGCCTACATACATTGTTTCGTGAATGATTTGTAGACACTTGGAAAGTTGACAGGGAGAAATTTTTTTGTTCCGTTCCATCAATTTTTTCTATGGTTTCGCTTTCGAATGACGGTACTTGATGGTTTTGGGGGAGTGGGTGGTAGGGGCTTAGGCTTGAGTAGTACCTCAGTAGTACATCAGTACTTCGCTGCGCTCGTGCGGAAATAGTTGCTTTTTTGGTGCGGGGAGTGTGGAAAGTGATTGGTTTTCTTGGGAGAGGAGGAATGAAGAGTTTTTACTGTTTTTGAAGGAATTGGATTACGGTAATTTTATCTGTTATTGGGCAAATTTACTTGGTACTTTATTTTTAGTTTTTTAGAGAATACTTTTGAAATTCGTGAGTGTGAAATTTGTTACTCGTTTTTTCAAAGTATCTTGGTGACTCATTTTCCGGATTTCCTTCATTTCACACTCCATGTTTTCGGTTTTTTTTTAAACTCATCCATAAACTTTACGTGACACTTGAAGAATGTTTTGATTTTTGTTGAAGATTGCGCAAATGTTTTAAAACTTTGAGATTCCAAGTTGCATATATGCTGAAAATAAACGAAAAATGTGGAACAATTGATGGACTTGATAATTTTCATTTTCTGGTAAATTTCATCAGTGATCAGTATGCATGTTAAAAATAACTGATATACGTATAACTTGCACAAGTCTGGGAAATTTGGGTTCACAATTTTATTATTGAACTATTTTGGGAAAAACTTACTCAAATCAGTATCTAGAAATTTTTATACATTCTACACAGTTTCGAAATGTAAAAAGTTGTCAGGTGCACGTCAGCTATACGTTTTGTAACACTGACATTGAATAGCAAGGTTCAATTGTGAAAGACTCCATGCTTCAAAAATCTGAACACTCTATGGTACAAGGTGGAGAATCGAAAAATTTTATTTTCGAATATCATTCTGATCTAGGTCGAGAATATTCCACAAATAGTTTTTTTACAGAATTCATCAAGCGCTATTGTTACTAAACCTTGAAACTTATCTTGAATATATTCGAAAGAAAATTTCGAAATTTTTGACATAATTATTGAAATATATATTTTTATACATAAAAAAATTTCGAACATCGCTGTGATGAATAGATAAGATAAAAAATTTTTTTTCACCATTCTATGTTATGTACTAATTTTGGTTCCTAATAATAGAAACATAATTTTTATATTAATTTTTTGTAATGTCAAAAAACCATGTTTTACTGGTTTTCCAGAAATTTTTCTAGATTTAGTATAGGAAAATTATTGGATGAGTAATAAATTTCATTTAAATTATCAAATTTAAGGCGATATGAGGAATATCGGAGAATTCCTGAGGTATTAATTAAATTTTTGTACATTCAGCTGCCGTTTATAATTTTTAAAATTTTCAAGTACTGGAAGTAATCGATTTTTACCGAACTTCATGTTTTGAAATGTCACGAATTTTAGGGAGTAATGTGGAATATTTCAAAGTTATAAAAAAGTTGAAAATAGTTCTAAAGATTCTAGAGTTTTTAAAAAATTTTGGATATCCCCAATAATTGAGTATATGTCAACTCTTTCAAATTGATAAAGATTTGAACTTTTTTTTCTCAAAATTTGATTATCAAAGATTGATAATTTTTAACTTTAAGGCATTAAAAAACACGAAAAATTTCAACTTGTTCAAAAATAGGGTTTTTTTTTTTTTATATTTACAAATTTGAAAGTTATCTAGATTTCAAGTTAAATAATTTTCTAAACTTCATATCAAGTACAATAGATTCTTCCAAACTTATATTCAGTGAAAAATATAGTCTCATAAAAATTTTCTATAAATATATAATTATTCGTATAGATTTTCAGATTCCCAGTAAATTATTAAACATGCCAGCATGTTTTGAATAATAGTGTTAAAAAGTTATGAATAAAAAAATTAAGTTGATATCTATTAAAGTTTCGAAAACTCATCGATTTGATAAAGTTCAGTAAAGTAAAGTTATGAACAAAATATTAATATCAGAAGCTCCTTATTTAACAAAAGATTGATAATCTGAAATTTCTATAACGAATTCAAATGTATGTACATTAAACAAAGTTTATTATTTGATACTTTGAGATTTGAAAACTATCCTTAAATGTTGGTCAGTTTGAAACAATAACTTAAAAAATAACTATCTGGGATTTTTTGCAATCATATTAATTTTCAGGATTCTAAAAAGTATATTCAGAGTTTTACTGAAAACAAAGTTGAAAATTGGTAATGACAAAAGAAATGAAAAATCCTTGAAAATACATGAATTGCATTTAATGTTCTAGGATAAACAAACTTTTTGACATTCTGAAGAAAGATTTCATAACATTATCTAAACAAACTTTATCAATAGGAGATTTATAGAAAGTGTTCAAGAATTCGTCCATTTACGTTATTTTCCAGAAGAGAGATTTTGTTTTTTTTTCTGTCGAAATGTTCCAATTACACTATTCAACTCATTCATGAATTCAAATGTCCAAAAACATTTATTTACACCACTTTCAGCATCTTTTTTCGAAATCATCAATTCAAACAAAATAATTAAACTTGAACTTAACCGTTTTTGACATCTCGATTTTTCGAAATTTAGACGATTAACCTCATAACTCAAATCCTCATAAAATTCAAGTAAAAAACACTCATAAAAATCTAGATTTTTATCAATTTTCGACATTGCTTGTGAAATCCTCATTTTTTATGAGATGACCTTATGAAATCCTTGGAAGAATTTTGTTCTCCTTACGAATCGACCTTATCAAACCCTAATCAAGATTCCGAATATTTATGTTTTCTCCAAGTTTTAAAAGGTGACCTTCAAACTTTTCCATTTACCAGTTCAAAGAAACTTTCGAAGATTCCAAATGCTACGGATTTTGCAAAGAAGATTCAATAGAAATCATCTCTGAAAAATGAGAATTTCTGTGTAAAATCGTGATTGAGCAAATTTTGGTTTTACGAAGTTTGTTCAAATACGTGGGAAAAGTGAAGGTTTTTCCCACGCTTGGTTCCTATAAAATTTGCATTTTTCTACATTGTTGAATTTCACG
The DNA here is from genome assembly GCA_028476575.1 of Platygaster robiniae. Lineage (NCBI taxonomy): Eukaryota > Metazoa > Arthropoda > Insecta > Hymenoptera > Platygastridae > Platygaster > Platygaster robiniae. The sequence continues at coordinate 5,540,554 of CM052022.1, forward strand.
TATGTTACCTTTGTCTTCGCAAAAATTTAATATGAGAATAAATGAATGACCTCTGAAATTGAATTCATATGAAAGTGTAATAACGGAATCAAAAAATGTCAGGAATTTCAAAAAATACAATAAAAATTTCTGGTGTAAAATTACTGCAAACGAACGAATTGATGATAATTATTTATTCGTCTCTGACAGATAATGTTTGTTCATATAAAATTGTTTAAGAAAATTATTAATTCAGTCATTCAATAATATGAATCTTTGTGAAATAATTATCAATGAAAAAATTAATTTATTCCAGCAAATTTGTTGTTACACAGATTTTTAGAAAAAGTTTTCTCCAAATTGTCAAATAATTTCTTAATTCTAGGACACCACTTACAATTCATGCATTTTTGAGAAATTTTTCTTTGTTTTTTCGTCAATGATTTTCAATTTTATTTCCAATTTTACTCAGAAAACCTGAAAATTTGATTCAACTGCGAAAAAATCGGAAAAACAAAGAGTTTTCATAGAAAAATTTGATTTAACAGAAACATACACTATTGTTACAAATATTCGAATCACTCACCACCTTAAATTAAAATTTTCTTTTTTTTTATCCCAGATAATCATTTTCTGAGTAATTTATTTAAACTGACCAATGTTCAACGACGGTTTCCAAATCTCAAAAAAGGTATCAAATAGAAAACTTAATTGTATATTTATTAAATCATTTTCAGACATTTTCCAGAGTATATAAATTTATTTCAGATTATCAATCTGCTTTAAAATTATAAGCTGCTTATATTGATGTTCTGCTTATAACTTTATTTCATTTAAATTTATCAAATCGACGAGTTTTTGAGATTTGGACGGATATGAAAATGGATATTTTTTCCATCTCCAATCTTTAAGATGACTCGCAACCTACTGTAGTGCGAGAGAGATGCTTAGAATGGGATTCAGTTGAAAGGAAGAAGGATAAAAAGAGAAGGTCTTGCGAGTCGTCTTAAGAGTGTCACATACTTCTTGAATTTCAGAACCCTAATTGCAAATCATGTTTTGGAGGAATTTTCGTTCATTTCTTTTTTCAATTTGATAATTTGTTTTTTAACGATAGATTTTTCGAGATCCTTGCAATTTATAGGTCGAAGTTTTAGTTTATATTGAATTCGAAAAGTATATTCTGAAACCGTGCAAACTCGAAATATTGCGGAAAAAACATAATCTCGAACAATTTTTGTAAATAATTTTCCAAAGGTTAGTTATCTGTACAAGCATTTCCAATTATTACAATATTGAAATATGCATTTTTGATTATTAAACAACAGTAGTCAATCAGCAAAAATATATCTCATGAATGTGTAAAGTATTTTCTAGACTGATATTGGGTCATTTAACACAAAAATTTATGTAATTTATTTTGCCAAAGAAGCGTTTTGTTTTTAAAATATTAGCAAAAAACATGTTTTTCGGCTCCTTTATCAGTTATTGGCTGAAACATTAAGAACGATCTATTTTATTATCATAAAATAAATACATCGTTCCGTATGTAAACTTGTTAACTTTACAACGATTAACTGTTTTTGTCAATTAAAAAAAAAGTTTTTTAGTTACGAGCATTCATGGTTGAATAAAAGTGCATTTTTGAACATTTTTTGAAAATTTTACATGTTTATGTATGCACTTATTTTGAATTTCAACGCCTTCAATTTACAGACTATGTACCATGTTGATTAACAAAAATACCATGATATCGATAGAAACTAACAAATGAACCTTTTAAATTGCATATTTTATAAGTAACAGAAACGATTGTTAATAATATTTCTGGAAAGAAAAAAAATAGAAAATAATGTTTTTTGGTGATATTTTGAATACTCTTCTTTAGAAAAATGGATGACAGTTATTTTCGTATTCAGTGATTAAAAATTAGTGTAAAAAATTGCTTTTTTTTTTGAGGGAGTCGTAAATTTTAAAATTCTACCACGTAAGTCTTATTTTCTAATATACTAGTATGTGTACATAATTTCATATCCTTGTATGGTGCAATAAAAATTAGATTATTCTACATTTTATTACTTATTTTTCTAGTTCGTACAATGAAATTTTTCATATACAAAGAGAAAATACTGCAACATTCTGTATTTATCAAAATTTCATGATTATGTGTTCTGCTAAATCTACAATAAACTTTTTTAGTACTTAGTGACTTTTGCAATGTCACTAAGTTAAAATTACAGTATAGTACACTAGGAATTTCACAAAAATATAGATAAAAGAAATACACAAATCCAAATATGTACTAGGAAAACTATGTGCTTCTTTTGTAAATGTAATTTTGTAGCAGTTACATATTGCATAAAAAGCAATTCAATATCATTTCACGATGTTAACAAAAAATATAATGCGACAAAAAATGTAATTGATAACTAGCAAGAAGTACAATATTTCAGACTTATTCTACAGATTGTGCAATGTTTTATTGTGATTATTAATAAATTTTTTTTTAGTGAATGGTAGTAGTAGTGGCATTATTTAATGAAAAAAATCGAAATGTATATTTATTCAAGGATTGAACAATGGTAACTAGTTGCTGTTTATTGCTATTTTTCTGGGATTAATCAAATCTAAAAAACATGTATATTCCTAACATTCTGATAAAGTTTCTTCAAGAAATGAATAGCAGTTTTTTTCATTCTCAGCGACCTCAAATTAGTCTAAAAAGCTCTATTTTTTAAATTAGTCACAATCATCAAAAAATTTGTAAGCTTGTGTTATTTCACACCTGGTGATAAACTATTTCAACATTTAAATATTTTTTTTGTTAAATTCTGTGTAAATAATCTACACTCCTCAAAACTTATAATGGTTACAGAAAAATCAGAATTTTGAACAGTTTTTGTAAACGATATTTGATGAGTTTGTTATTCTGTAAGAATCACTATTTTGAAATAACTTCCAAATTTCAGATAAATTTTCTCTGGAGCTTTGTTTTTTATGAAAATCAAAGCTTTAGAAAGAAGTAGAGTATTCTACCTCTTGTAATTTCTCCACCCCCTGGGAATTAACTACAATTTCTAGATTAAGATTTTGTTTATGATTTAACTGAGTAAATTACTTCAAAATCTTCAAAACTTAAATAGTTACTAAAAAAACAAAATTTCGAACAGTTTTTGTTCAAATTTATGCAAATATTTGAATTATTAACCATTTTGAAATAAAAATTTTCCGATATTTTTTAAGAAATATATTAACTTTCCCTCTCTATTATTATAAATTTACTCCGAAGCTTTGATTTTCATGAAAATCAAAATTTCGTAAAAATCACAAAATGATATTGCAGAAAAAGTAATTCAATATCATTTCACGATGTTAACCAAAAATATAACACGACAAAAAATGTAATTAACTAGCAAAAAGTACAATATTTCAGACTGATTCTACCGTTTGTACAATACTTTTTTGTAATAATTATAAAAATTTGTTCTTCGTGAATGGTAGTAGTAGCGGTATTATTTATTATAAAAAATCGAAATGTATATTTATTCAAGGATTGAACAATGGTAACTAGTTGCTGATTATTGCTATTTTTCTGCGATGAAACGAGTAAAAAAAACATGTTTTTTCCTAACATTCTGAAAAAGATTCTTCAAGAAATGAATAGAAGTTTTTTTCGTTCTCGGCGACCTCAAATTAGTCTAAAAAGCTCTATTTTTCAAAGTATGTAGTCACAATCATCAGAAAATTTGTAAGCTTGTGTTATTTCACACCTGGTGATAAACTATTTTTAAATTAAAATTTTGTTTTTGGTTGAAAATCCTCAAAACTTGAAATGGTTGCAGAGAAAACATATTTAAATGATAATTCATTAATTTTTGAAAAAAGAAAAAATTATTCTTCCTCCTACACTGAGAAGGAAATCTTTTACTTTCTGCCATATATATTGTAAAAACTACAATAATATTGTTATTTTAACAATAACATCGCAGTTTGAACAATATTATTCTAGTTTTTACAATATTATTGTGAAAACTGCAATATTTATTTTACTTATTACAATAGTGTATAGTAAAACCGCTATATTGCACAAATCACAATATGTATGCCACTTTTTGATCATTTGACATTACAATGTGTCATTTCAAAAATTGATGCATTATCTAGCAAAAAGTACAATATGTCAGAGTGACTCCCGATTCCTATACAGTGTAGTTAAAATAAATCTTCTCTGGAGCTTTGTTTTCTATGAAAATCGGAGCTTTAGAAAGAAGTGGAGTAACCTACCTCTTGTAATTATTTCACACCTGAGAATTAACTACAATTTCTACATGTGGATTTTTTTTATGATTGAAATCTCCAAAACTTGAAATAGTGACGAAAAAAACAGAATCTTTAACTATTTACTATAAGTTCGTGATTTTTACAAATATTTGAATTATTTACTATTTTAAAATGAAAATTTTCTGATTTTTGAAAGAAACATAATAATATTATCCTCTTAAATAATACGAATTTTCTCTAAAGCTTAGATCTTCATGAAAATCGTAGCTTCAGAGAGAACTCGAGTTCTCGTGAAACATGTGTCGTTCATGGTCCAGCGCTGCTGGAGTCAATGGTCCAGCTGGAGGATTGGCAGTGACCTCGAAACCGCGTATGACCTCCTTTTCCGAGCATATTTACCGAGGCCCCGCTCTTGCCGTAGCACGTTTCTTTCGCCGGATTCATCATCGAACTCTCTCGTAGATCTGGTACCGTTGCGGACGTGCGCGCTATTATTACTTTAACTAAATACCTGCCCCGCGGCGCGCATCCGGCGAAATTGACTGCTTTCGAAAAAAAAAGCTTCCTCCACTGAAGAAAAGCTCAAATAGGCGCGAGGGAGAGAAAATCCTCGAGAATCGATATCTGGATCATGAAATTGATTCAGATTTTTTTCCTCTCCCACAAAAATGCGAGACCGAACGAGTTTCTTCGTGTCTCAGCGGTACTTCAAAATTCGTCGGAGCTTTTCGAAACTCGTCCTCGGCTTTTTTTCCCGTTTAAGATTTTTCGAGGCAAGAATTTTCTGGATAGAAAGTGCAGGCTTTAGTATTTTTTGAATTTTAGAAAATTGTAAGCTCAAGATTTGTGATTATTGACAGAGTCAACATTCAAACACGGTAAATATTGAGGCTTGTGAGTTGAAAGCTGTGGGAATGAATATTGAAAACTTTGAAATGAAAGTCATTCAATGCAAATTTTGAGAATAACGAACACTGCAATTACAGTGTTTGACAAATGAATATGATAATTTTGAGGGTAACAATGCAATATGGAAAAAATTGCGAATTTGTTCATGGTAATTTGTAAAGTTTGATGTTTCGAGAATCGGAATTCGAGTAACTCAACGGGAATTTCGGTGACTGAAACTTTCGAATCCGTTATTTCCGAAAAAGTTTTTTGAGAGAAGACCTGGTCCGGAAATTAAAAGAATCATTTATATGTATTCGAAATACCTGCATAATTTTCTGTCATGAACTTTTAGTTTTTTTGTGAGTTTTGATTCTGAGACTGAAAATATGAATCTTCAACTTGATGGAATGAATTTATGATTGAGTTAGTTTCAGTTAGTTAGAATTTAAGAAACATAAAAACTCATACCAAAAATATGCAAAGTTTCAATGTTCAAACCTGCAAATATTGAAAATCGAGTAGTGCATTTCATAACTTAAGTTTTGAGTAGAAAACCTATTTAAAATAGATAAATTTAATTGTTCTATAAAATTTCGTATCTTTTAAACTAAAGTTAGAGTATATTTAAGGTAAACACAGTATTTTTATACATGAAGTCCTTAATTATTTTTTAAAAATAATTGTGTTAAAATCTAAAATCTCACCTTTCCAAAATGGATATTGCAATTTACACAAAATTCAAAATTACATCTATGAAATACAATTAAAAATTATGATTCAGTGGTTTCGATATATATAGCGAAAATTGGAATACTGAAAAGAATAACATAAATTTAAATAGTAAATGTGGAACTTTGAAATTAGTAAAATTAAACTGCAAAACAAATATTTAGATTTTCGAAAAACTGAAAAACAAAGAACTCAAAATGCTCTACATTCTCAAAAAATTCAAACATCCTTTGAAAAAAATTTTTTCTTGCGCCATTTGTGATAAAAAAACTGGCAGGTTTTAGAAATCACGAAACATCAAAATACTGAAAATTTCTGCAAATTTTTGAATATATTCTGCAAGTTTGTAAAATATTAAAAAACTTCGACTTTTTTCGAAAGATTTTATACTCATTTAGAAATCAAAAAGTTTGAAAAAGAAATTTGTGAAATTTTTAACGAATGAAAATTTTTCTTCTACATTTTGTAAAATGTGTCTAAATGATTGAAAAAGCTCGATATATTTTTAACAACTATAAGCAAGAATTTTCAATACTTCAAGAAATTTAGGAGAAATTTAAAGAATATCCAAAAAATTAATAATGAAATTTGAAATGTATCAAGCTGTTCTGACTTTAGAAAATAATGGAAATTCTGAAAATGCTGTAAAATTTGTCTTTATGCTACAATTTTATAAAACGCTGATAAATTTCGTTGTATTTTTGAAACCAAACTTCTCAAACACAAAAACCTTCAGAATCAGTAATTTTAGACAATATGGCAATAACTGAAATTATTTTTCCAAAAAAAAATTAATTATTATTAACTTTTGTGAGAAAGTTTTATAACAATCCTCATCCTAGAAACGTATTCTACAACTTTTTCGAAATTCTGACATCCTGAAAAAATATTTTGGACACTAAAATATTATTTTAAATTTGAAGCACATTTCATCATTTTGCAAGCCTATAACAGATGACTCATTGACAGTAAATCATTTGACTGATATGATAATTCAGCAAACAAAATTTTGCATGACGTTTTTACGATATTCCCAATGAAAAATTTTAGTTACGTAAAGAATAATAGGGTAGAAAAAACGATAACTTGCTCACGTACATGCGATAAAAATTGATAAATGTGCAACCCAGCACATTTTAAAAGCGTTAAAAGTTTGACATTTACAGTCTGCATAAGTAGTCTGTGCTATTGATTGACTGATTATTCCACCAAAATTCGCAAATAATGCATGTAATTTCAAAAATTACAAACTCATTCAGTTTCGTGAGATAATTCAATTATCTATCGAAAACTAAAAATCAGAAAAAACCTATCAAAACTGGTCACAGATTGTCACAGTTTTGCATTCATCTTCAAATTTCTTCACGGTCGGATTATTACGCTGAACTACTTTTCTCTGTACAAGTCATTTTATCCTTCGTGTCATTACGTTACGTCATGGAATCCGCGGTTTCGTGAACGTGGAGTAAAAAGAAAAAAAAGTCGCAATTAGCTCGTGTCATTGTGCAAAGTCATCAATCGCGGCCCCTCAAAAATATCATCAGGCCCATCGGTATTTCATTAACGCTAGTTCCAACCCATGCAAATTTATGTAGCCCCCGAATCCGAATGCGAGATATTTTTAGGAGACATTTCGCTTGACATTTTTGCGAAGGCTGCAATCAGTCCCGGTTGGCATGAAAAACAAGAATAAAAAAATACACTGAAATTGTAGCCGGGAAAGCGACGTAAGGTGCCCATCTTCTCGATTTCGTTTTTCTCCTCTAATTTTGCATTATGATCCAAACGCGTTTCTTCTTATCCTATTGGAAAGTCGTAAAAGTCATCCCCGGAATAAGTACGTAATTACTTAAGGTTAACGGCATAGATGCTTTCACGTTATTGATGGCTCCTGGAAAGTTTTTCCAAATGTTTCAGCAACGTTTTGAGGAACGGCCATTTTTTGTACCTACTTCTTCTAGTATACTTCTCTTTCTTTATCTCGAATCCCAAGTTTAACGAGATTCAAATGTCAGACTTTCAAGAACGTTCTCTGACAGAGCTACATTTTGCATAATTACAGAATATTAAGTAAGGACCATGGCACCGAATCTCTTTGGGAATTCGGCGACGATATTTCTCGAGGCGTCCCAGCAAGGCGTCAAGCAGGACAAACCAGCGGATTTGAAGATCGTGAAACAGAATCCCAAGACGAGCCAGAAGCCGGTCTACAAATGGCGGATCGTCTGGAGGAATGTCATCGCCTTCCTCTACCTTCACATCGGGGCCCTCTACGCGCTCTACCTATTTTTCACCGCAGCCAAATTCTTGACCTTCGTTTGGAGTAAGATATTCTCAATTCATTTCCTTGCGCCGCTGCAGACTTTGAAAGTTACTGGGGAAGTTGCGGGACCGAGGAATTTGCAGGTTACCTAAATTGAATTCAGTGGAATTTCACTGATTCTACAGGGAAGCCCTTTTTCAACTGATAAGTCAGTGGAATTGTTCCTCTAGTCACCTGACTTTTTTCTTTTGGTCAGCTGATTCCAGGTGACCCCGTGTTGATTTTATGATAAAACGAAATTTTTTATATTGTAAAAATTACTATATGTGTGCCAGTTTTTGATGCATAATGGGTTTACATAAAAAAAGGCCTCTAACTTAGACTATTCGTATTTTGAGTTGTTACGTACGGAAATAACTGTCATTCATTTTTCAAAAACATTGTTTTCAAAATATTAACCAAGTTGCAAGCTTTGAAGTTGAAAAAGTGCATTTTTTGAGCTTTTTCCAAAACTATTCATGTTTCCGTATGCTTTTTTTCGATTTTAAATACTTACGATTTAAACTTCTATTCTGACTTACAAAAAAAGCATCACCATAAAACTTGAAAATATATCTTTCGAATTATGTCTTACATTTTATGTTCATAGAATCGATCGTTTTTGACGTTTTTAGAAATAGTTGAAATGAAAGCTAATAAACATACTTTTTGCTAATATTTCGAGAAAGCTCTTTTGAAAAAATGAATAATTGTTTTTTTCATACTAAGTGGTCACAAATAAGTGTCAAAAATTGTTTTCCTGAGGTAGTGGTAATTTCTGAAACAAATTGTCAACTAGTGTAATATAGGAAAAGTTAATATTTTGAAGATATAGATTCTACTATGCAAGTCTTTTATTCTGATAGACTAGTACACATAATTTCATATCCGTGTATAGTAAAACATACATTAAATTATTTTATATTTTATTATTTACGTTTCCAGTTCGGACATTATATTTTTCCATATGCTGAAAGAAAATACTGTACCAATCAGTATTTATCGAAATTTCATGTTATATTGTTAAATCTACAATATACTTTTATAATCTCGAAAAGTAAAAATTCTAGTGTAATATACTGGAAGGTGCAATAAAATATAGCAAAAAAGAATTAAACAAATTCAAATACTGGGAAAACTATATGCTTTTTTTTTTGGAAATGTGATTTTTTAGAAAAAATTAGAATATATTGCAGGAAAATCAAAAAAAGTATGATAAAAATTACAATATATTCTTGAGTTTTTACAACAACATAAAGCTATTACTACAATATTATTAGCCGCTGTTAAAAAAATAAGATAACAAAAAATGTAATTAATAACTATCAAACAGTACAATATTTCAGAATGTTTCTACAATTTCACTGTAATAATTTCTAGATTTTACTTCCACCGAATAATATTGTTTAGAAAAAATCGAAATGTTTATTTATTAAAGGATTTCACAATGGTAGCTAGTCGCCTCATAGTAAATCCTCGTCTAGGGAAAACTTTTTGAAATCTTTCATGTCATTTTGTAATTATTCAGTAATTATATAATGAAGGATTATAATTAATTAAAGATGTAGGAACTTGACAGTTTTGACAGTTCTGAGAAGTTTAAAAATTTTAAACAGTTAGAAGTGCTCTTGATATTCATTCAGACACTCTGTTATTTTTTTTTAGTCAGAAATAAGAACAGCCAAATCAAGATGTTTTCGAAGACGATTTTCATTATTCTACATGAATCACTGTAAGTGAAGCAATTTCACGTGATTCAATCTTTTTTGTGTCATTTTTGTTCAGTAGTAAAGTTTCAGACGAATTTGAATCTTGCGAATTTCACTTTTAAGAATTTTAATACGAAAAAATCATGATAAAGAAAAATCTAGAAATAAGGAAATAAATTACTAGTCTGAAATATTATACTCTTTGCTAGTTATTTATTACATTTTTCTCTGTATTATATAAATAACTTTGTCAAATGATATTTTTTTAGTAGATAAATGTTGATGTAAAAATTCCAAGATCTGTCACTTTCTTCAATATCATATTGCAATTTCTACTCATCTATATTTCAAAAAAAGTTACGTAGTTTTGCTGTTATACATATCTGTATTGTTTTTTTCCAATATTTTTGATATTATTTTAATACTCTTGAAAGTTGCATAAAGTTTTGCAAAAATTCTGTAATTTAAGATCTTGGCATTTTTTTGACAGTCTGTCAAAGTTATACAAAAAAATTCAAAACTCTCGAATTTCAAGAATATGAAAAGTGTTGAAAGCTGAAATTCGAATCGAAATTTTTAAGAATCAGAGTGATAACTTAATCCTTACAACTAGGAAATTTGAGATATATCTGAAAAAATTTCTCAAGATCGTACAAATTTAAATAATAAATCCCGAAAAAAAAAGATGATGACAAGCTTACAAATACTTGACCGTCGAATTTGAGTGCAACGTGAGTGGCTGTTAAATGAACGTTGAGTTGAGACATAATCCTTGAGTATATTCCAACTGTAAATATACAAAGTAAAAATAACATTTATTTACTTTCTTTTTTTTGGGAAAAAATGTCGTTGCACGTAATTTATTTAGCGGTACCATGAAGCTTAGGTCACCAATTTTAAATAAATTTCAATACAAGGCCTTCAATGGATTTCAACACTTTTTATTCAAATGACGTACGAGTATTTTTTATAAGGTTCTGGGAAAAAAATTTTACTTTCATTCATTTATCAAAGGAGTTTTCCAGAAAAAAGTTGAATGTCCCTGAATTATCAAAGTTTTGAGTCGTGTTCACTTTCTAATAAATGACTTGTTGAAAAACTAGTTTTTAAAACTTTCTACTGAACTTTCTAGTTTTCAAAGAATTGGATTCGTAACTTTTTCCGTTTTCAATTTCCCACATTTCGATGATGTGTCTTTCCGGAATTTTGAAATCCCATGTTCGTTATTTCACTCTCTAAAATTCTATATTCCTAATTTTACCAATTCGAAATACTTTTTTTCCGGAGAATCAATATTAAGAATTTTTAATAATAAAATGTCATTTTTTCATAAATTTAACTTGTGATTGCCAAAACTTTTGATCTTTCATGGAAATATGTCTCGAAGTTTATAGAAATATTAAAATAATGTACGAATAAGCTTATTTAGTAATTTTATGCAAGATAGTCCCCATCATTTTTGTAATAAATCTATTTTTTTTTCAGCCATGTCAGTGGGCATGATGGCGGCCGTGGGCATCACAGCTGGGGCCCACAGGTTATGGGCCCACAAAGCATATAAGGCTAAATGGCCTTTAAGATTGATCCTCACCATTTTCCAGACAATAGCTTTCCAAGTATGTAAATTTTCGTTATCTCAGTTTCCTGTTTCAAGTGATAATTTGGAGTCACGTACAAAGTGAAACCATGGAACTGATGACTCAAAGTTCGTTTTTGCCGGGATTTATTTTCAAGTGAAAACGCTCGTGCATACATGATTCTCGTGGCAAAGTTTTTTAACTAACGAAATTCATATCAAAGCATTGCGAATTCAACAGATCGGATGTCTCGGAAAAATGTAAATTTTCATGAGATGGCCTAGAGATTACTTTTATGATACTGAGATGGTATATTACATTTTGTGATAAGAATTTTATTTATGGTACCATAAAAGTAACTCGTGACTTTGAATTATGGTGCCAAAACAGAAATTTTCAATATTCAAGAAATTTCCTACAATTGATTTAGATCTGCAGTCTTCTTTTAAATTATTGTTCTTAAGAAAATTCTCTTTCATTCTTAAACAATTCGGGAATTTTTTTCGGAAATCGAGGGGGTTGATTTTACGAAATTTCGTGCTTTTTCAGAATCATATTCACGAATGGGTCAGGGACCACAGAGTGCACCATAAATTCACAGACAGCGATGCAGATCCCCATAACTCTCAGAGAGGATTCTTCTTCTCCCACATGGGTTGGCTTTTAGTTCGCAAACATCCGGACGTTATCAAAAAAGGTGCCTCGGTTGACATGAGTGACCTTGAAAAAGATTTCTTCGTTGTGTGGCAAAGAAGGTATTTAAAAAAAAATGCACCTTTCACGTTTCTCATTTGAAATGGACAAATTATGATGAGAATTTTAATGATCATGGACCAAAAAAGACAATTGTTTCTACAGTTACTAATTTTTTCCAACATTATTATAGAAAGTAGCAAAAACAGAAATTTTCAGCATTATAGAATAGTTTGAAATGGAAATTCCAAAGCTAGAATAGAATTTCATAGTTGAAATCATTGTTTATAATTTTTTATGTATTTGAAAATGCTGGATGTTAAAATGGAATTTGTTTATTTATCAGGTTGTACATCATTCTGATGCCTCTGTTCTGCTTCCTTATTCCCACGTGGATCCCGTGTTATTTCTGGGGCGAGAAAGCCATGTACTCTTGGTATGCAACGATATTCAGGTACACTCTTTCGTTGAACCTGACCTGGCTCGTCAATTCTGCGGCTCACATATGGGGCATGAAACCCTATGACAAGTCAGTATTTTGTCTATAAATTTATCTAATCATTCACTGACTTTTTTACCCAGTTATACATGATTTTAATAACAGTGATTAGTAGAGAGTGAAATTCAAGCTTAAAAATTATAATAGAAAAACTGTGGGCATTTTATAAAAATAATGCACCAATTGTTGACTGCACGACATTAATTTTCGAGGTAGAATTAAATACAGTGTTACAAATTTTTGCAATATAAAGTGGCATGGACTTTAATGGATAAGTGATTTTTTACTTCCGAAATTTTACATTTCTTTCATCACAAAACGATGATAATTTATAGTGAAAATGATAATACGTACATGAATTCGTAATTCTGAGAATTCGAGAAAATTTCCCTATTTTTGAAACTAGAACCTAAACAGAAATTTTTTAGACATTGAGAACAACTTTTTAAAAACATTGATCACAAATTTTTTGCGTACACTCTTGCATGCAAATTTAGATAGCAAAGAATAAAGAAAGAAACTTCCTTTTGTATATTTTTCCTTTGTAAAAATATCAAGTGTATATAAAAATAAACCAAAATTACTACAATTAGATTTTTTGAAAACTTATTTAGAGTGTTATGAAATACTCGAATGAATTTAGTGATCTTTTTTATTTTCGAATTTCTCTTCTGAAATATTTACTAGTTAATCGTTCTTAAAATTCTGAAGCATCAGAAAAAAATTTGTTTAATTAACATTTTTAGTGGCCGCAAACAGTCATTATTTACAATTTTTTTACAATTCATCTATAGTTTTGAAATCTACAGTTCCTTTATAAGAGTAAATAATGAATCAAAATATCACTTGAACAATATTGAAGAATATTGAATTTTTTTCCGTTTAGTATTTAAAAAGAAATTAAAAATAAAACTTTTACGTAAGTCAGTAACATCAAAATTTTTACTCCGAAATTCGAGAATTCGGGGTCTATTTCAAAATAGTTCAACAACACAACAATTTGAAAAATAAAATGTCCCTACAAAAAAAACGAAACTTTATCAATTTTCAGTATTTCCCAGAATTTTTTTCTTAAGTTCCAACATTTTCGTGTTTTAAGTTCTAAGAATTTGCTACAGTCAAGAATCATGAATCATTTAAATAAAATATTTCTTTTCAATCCAATATTTGAAGTTCTCAGAAATTGTAAGAGTTTCAGAATTTCTGAAAATTTTCTGATACTTCAGTAGTTATTGTTCATTGACTAGATCGTGTACAATTTCCATTTCCAATGTCAGGAAAATTTCTGACAATTCCTCCGTCGATAAATTAAAAAAAATATTTCTTAGTTTAAATACAGCAGTGAAAAACACGAAAAACTGGGGTTGGTACTTTTCATATGTATCAATAGTAATGCCAGTAATGTAATATAATAATAATTCATTGTCATTTAGAAAAAGTACTATTCAAATTTCTTTTGGTAAATTTCCACTGCAAATCAATCTAAAATAGGAATTTCGTTCTCAACAAGTAAAATTTTACTACATTAATAGTTTCAGGGTTCCTCTTTTCCTAATATAATAACCAAAAAACAGCCTAATTTTTTAATTTAACTGAAATTCACTCTGTCATGAAAAAAATCAAGTTAGCACAGAAAATTATTTTGATCGACTTGGGCAATTTGCCTTCGCTGTAAAACTATTTCTAAAACAAATAATTTTTAGGAATAGAGAAGTACAAGAAAAATTCGTTCAACTTCGTTCCCCTTCTTCCACACAAAATTAAAAAGTAATAATCAGTAACACTTGGTGCCAAATATAGAATTAAATTCAGGATTAAATACTAAAGTGACTCTTCTTCATAGATAAAACAATTACTGCCAAATCACATAATTATAAATTTTCCAAGTGAACAATAAATTCACAACTACTCACAATGACTTCACTCACATAAATTATCCAATAATCTAATCAATCATGGTATTCCATATTCAAAATAAATGTTTGCAAATGTATCGTCAAATTTCTGTATTTTTTATTCAGATGTATAAATGATTAGACGTTAAAAGTTGGAAAAGAAACTTGTAAAATTCCGAAAACGATTGAAAAAACAGAATGTTATGATAAAATATTCTTCTTCACAAATGATGACGAATTGTCTTGGAACTGCAATTTTTGTTTCTAAAGGGCAATAAGTGCCACTGACAACATGCGAGTCGCATTGGGCGCCTTCGGCGAAGGTTGGCACAATTATCACCACGCATTCCCCTGGGACTACAAAGCGGCCGAATTAGGCGATTACAATGGCAACTTCACGACAGCATTTATCGACATGTTCGCAAAAATTGGCTGGGCTTACGACATGAAAACCGTGCCCCTGGAAATGGTAGAAAAAAGGGCAGCGAGAACGGGTGATGGTTCACGCGTGAGCAGAATGGACAAATACAAAAACCACAACCATCATCATCACCACACGCATGAGGGGGCAATTTGGGGCTGGGGCGATTCGGACATGAAGAGCGAAGACATCGAAGACGCTCAAATCATCAACAAAGGAGACTGAAAAAAACTCGAATCTCCAAAAGAATTATTCGAAACTGTGAGGAGCCTCGAAAAATTGCGTAACGCCGAAACGATTCGAAAAGTGCCGTCTCGAAGTGGACGCCAAGAAGAATTCGGAATAACGTCAACATTTTCGCAACTGACACCAGGAAACCTAAATTTCGTCTTTTCTCTTTTTTAGTTATGAAAATGTTCGACCCGGGAAAAGCTGTCATTTTCTTTTGTACATGTTTGTATATTTCAATGAAAAGAAAAGAAGGGGTTTTAACGATGCGTTGAAAGCCGTTTTTATCGTCGAACCGTACGTCGAAGAAATTATATTTATATTGTCGATTAGCGCCTGTACACTATCAAATTCCCATGTATTATTTATTGATACTAAATGACTTTGTAACAAATTTGTAACCTTAACGAATAAATTACTGTAAGCGCGAGATTTCGGTGTTTTTTTTTTTCGCCGGGTTATTTCGCAGGTGTGGCAGTTGAGATGTGAACTGCAAACAGAGGTGAAGGTTTGCGCAATGGGACTAACAAAAGTTGAGAAAAATTATTACATCAGCACTTTTGACGTGGCGTATGGATTTTTTGCAAGTAGTGAATTTAATTTTCCCTGGAACGTGGCGACAGTTGCTTAAATAAGTATGAAACAACCCAATGAAAATACCAGAACTGTTTTTCGAAACTTTATTTTGTTCTGTTTATTTTCATATAAATTTTTTTACAAAATGTGGAAATCTTCGATGACTAAACAATTGAAAAGATATCCAAGAAATGTATTTCCAATAATGTGTAACAGACGTTTTTTGATATTTTTGCAATGTTGGACTGAATTTGAATCCCAAGATAAAACGTATAAGAAATTATCGTTCAATGAGTACTTCATTAGTCAATTTAGTAATGAATTAGTGAAAAGTTGACGAAACGGTCTCACGCTTCGGTGCATCTTTTTGAATGCAATGAATCGTGATGACCGGCAATTATGCACATTCAAATGCAGGTCAGTTGCACGATTAATTGAGAACTGTACGTGTTTGCCATTTCGCTTCCACTGTTAATGCGTCGTGACTTGTTTGGATATTGGTTGACTAAGTAGCATACTCTCACGCATTTATTCAAATTCTTCTTTTTGTTTGTTTTCCTAGTCATTTTTGTTTAATTCATGATCGTCGAATCGAACAAAAATGACAGGGAAAGAAGGAAAACGTGTACAAAAAGAAGAATAAGATCAACTCTTCTACCCTGGTAATTTTGATCCTTATAAAAAACTTGTAAAAAAATGAAATATCCTATATGAATTCAATTTTTAATAAATAAGTTTTTTAAGAGGTCACCTTATATGCGAAATTGAATTCTCATAATGTGACTTTATAAAACCTTTATAAGAAACTGAAATTTCTTGTGAAGAATGAATCGAAAAATATAAGGTTCTTTTCTTATAAGATTTTCTCAAACAAATTCTTATAAGAAATTTCAATTTCTTCCATAAGATTTTTATACGATGCAACTTATAGCAAAATGGAATTTCTTGTAAGAATGCAATTTTTTTATAAGGCGCACCTCACAAAAACCTTAGCAGAATTCAATTTTCAATAAAATAAAGTTTTTCTAAGGTCACCTGAAAAGAAATGGAAATTTTACAATGTGACCTTATGAAAACCTTATGAGAAAGTGAAATTTTTCATAGAGAATTAATCGAAAAATTTAGGGTTTTTTCTCATAAGATTTTCTCAAATGAATTCTTATAAAAAATTTCAGTTTCTTTTATAAGGTTTTTTTACGATGCAACTTATAACAAAATGAAATTTCTTGTAAGAATGCAATTTTTTTTTAAGGTACACCTCATAAAAACCTTATATGAATTCTATTTTTCATAAAATAAGGTTTTCATAAGGTCACCTAAAAAGAAATTGAATTCCTAAAATGTGACTTTATAAAACCTTTACAAGAAACTGAAATTTCTTATAAAGCATGAATCGAAAAATATAAGGTTTTTTTCTTATAAGATTTTCTCAAACAAATTCTTATAAGAAATTTCAGTTTCTTTTATAAGGTTTTCATACGATGCAACTTATAGCAAAATGAAATCTTTTGTAAGAATGTAATTTTTTATAAGGTGCACCTCACAAAAACCTTATAAGAATTCCATTTTTAATAAAATTAGGTTTTCATAAGGTCACCTAAAAAGAAATTAAATTTTTATAATGTGACCTTATGGAAACCTTATAAGAAAGTGAAAATTTTCATAGAGAATTAATCGAAAAATTCAAGGTTTTTTTCTTATAAGATTTTCTGAAATAAATTCTTATAAAAAATTTCAGTTTCTTTTATAAGATTTTTATAAGATGCAACTTATAACAAAATGAAATTTTTCGTAAGAATCAAATTCTTCATTTGGCGCAACTCATAAAAACCTTATATAAGAATTCAATTTTCAATAAAGTAAGGTTTTTTTCTCATAAGATTTTCTCAAATAAACTCTTATCAAAAATTTCAGTTTCTTTTATAAGTTTTCATACGATGCAACTTATAGCAAAATGAAATTTCTTGTAAGAATGCAATTTTTTTATGAGGTGCACCTCACAAAAACCTTATAAAAATTCCATTTTTAATAAAATTAGGTTTTCATGAGGTCACCTAAAAAGAAATTGAATTTTTATAATGTGACCTTATGGAAACCTTATAGGAAAGTGAAATTGTTCATAGAAACTAAATCGAAAAATTTAAGGTTTTTTCTCATAAGATTTTCTCAAATAAATTCTTATAAAAAATTTCAGTTTCTTTTATAAGGTTTTTTTACGATGCAACTTATAGCAAAATGAAATTTCTTGTAAGAATGCAATTTTTTTATAAGGTGCACCTCACAAAAACCTTATAAAAATTCCATTTTTAATAAAATTAGGTTTTTATAAGGTTACCTGAAAAGAAATGGAAATTTTATAATGTGACCTTATGAAAACCTTATAAGAAAGTGAAATTTTTCATAGAGAATTAATCGAAAAATTTAAGGTTTTTTCTCATAAGATTTTCTCAAATAAATTCTTATAAAAAATTTCAGTTTCTTTTATAAGGTTTGTATAAGATGCAATTTAAAGAATTGAATTCTTTCTATAAGTTTTATTTTGCTATATTTGGCGCAACTCATAAAAACCTTATAAGAATTCAATTTTCAATAAAATAAGGTTTTCATAAGGGCACCTAAAAAGAAATTGTACTTTTATAATGTGACCTTATGAAAACCTCATAAGAAAGTGAAATGTTTTATACAAAATAATCGAAAAGATTTTATAAGGTTTTTTCCTTGTAAGATTTTCTCAAATACATTCTTATATGAAAAATTTCATTTTCTTATTAGGTTTTTATAAAAGGATCAAAATTACTCATCGTCAGGTATAAGAGTGTATTAATTTTACTGATAAGTATTATTTATATTTTCGCTATTAGAAGGTTTATGAATTTTTCAGAAAATAAGATTTCTCCGATTTGCAAATTTCACGAAATTTGTGTAGGAAAACCTAGTATTTAATTACTAGAAATTCAAAATTCATGTCTCGTAAAAATTTCTTGAATAGGTTTTTTATTTGAGAAATCATAATTTTATGGTTTCAATTTTTCCAGTATTTAAATTTAAAACTTCCAATATTTTTTAATTATAGGTACAACTTTCTTTAATCTTTATTATATGTACTTCATTTCATTAGGCCAAACTTGGAATATATTTTTTACATCATTTTAGTTGATAAAGTAATTAATGGAAGTATATAATCCGATATGGTCTACTGGTTAGGATATCTGGCTTTCACCCAGAAGGTCCGGGTTCGATTCCCGGTATCGGAAATTTTTTATTCCCTAAAATAAGTCATATACATTTTTTTATCAAATTGCACATTCCCACAGATGATTACATATTGAATGAAAATTCTAATTACAACAAAGTATGAAATAAAAAACGAATTTATCAGAAGACTCGAGAAAATGCGTTTTGTACGTCTAAAAAAGCTCGAAGAACAGGCAAAATAGGCTTGATGAAAAAAATGACCCAAAATGCAAAAAAAAAAAATTAAATTAAATTAAACATCAATAACAATAAATGCAAATGCATGATCATTTTTTCCCATATGATATCTTGTGATTCCCTCGACGTCACTACTTTGCTCGATTTTTATTTTTTTTTCTGTCTCTGTCATTGAAACCATGATTATATTCTGCCCTTATCGGTTCCCAAAAAAATTTGAGGGATCAAAAATATTTCGAACAACTTAATATTTTTTACTACCTGAAAAAAAAATATATATATATACCTTTGTATTTACGTATATACATAGGATTTTTTACCGATTTCATTGTGTAGTTTCAACACTATCAACGAATATGAAATTAAGCAAAATTTTTTCATATCTTGTTGATAATAAACTTATCAGGGTTATTGATCCATTTCAAATTCAGAAATTATTAAGATAGTTCTATGCTTCTGTCTATGTTTAGTTTATCTGTGCAAATGGATTAATTTTCATATCCTTTATGCATATAAAAATCCTTGTCCCTTAAAAGATACATATGTTCAAAAACGCAACTTTTATAGAACTTTACTTTAAGAACCAAAAAAGGTTCGTCTACAGCAAGATTTTTTGAGTAAAAAAAAGAGTTGTTAAAATTTTGTAATAAGACAAAAACTTGCTTTGATACGTTACTGAAAATAAACTATTTATTCGAGGATTTCAATCGTTTCATTTTTAAAACGAAGTTTACGAATGCATCACTTGTTTCTCGTACGATAGTCATGCTCCACTGAAAGTGAACGTCGAAATCGTAACAATATTCAAATTTATTCGAATCAGGTTCAAAATACCCTCAATATTTATCATGAAGGAAACGTAAGTATATACTATCGCAATTTATAAAATAACATCGAGTAAATTCATGCCAAGGATTACAACAAATTGATACTAGAATTAGAAAAATTATATGATGTATAAATTTCAAACATTTTTCGAAGTATCATAGAAATCGAATATTTGATATTAGTATTTTCAAGTAATGAACAAAGTGCTTTCAAATTTTTAATATTATGCTCAGTATAAAATGATCTAAAATAGAAATCATGTTTCTTAAAAGAGCAAATTATAAATCAGATAAGTGAGAACAATTGAAAATTGAATATTCAAAATATCTCACGGCACCTAACATCTTTTAAAACGCGATGAATCGCCATTCGCGCCAATTATGCACATTTGGATGCAGGTCAGGAATGCACAATTAATTGAGAACAAAGTTTTAATTCCACTGACACTATTGAGAGCATCGTCGTGTGGACTAAATTTAGCAAGTCATAAATTAGTTTTCGAAATTCTGAATGACAACAAGTTGCAGAAAAATATAAAAAATATTGCCAGATTATTTTATAAGGTAGCTTATTGGAAAATATTGTTTTGATCTTTTTTCGTGCTATGAAAATGAGAAAATGTATATTTTTTTGAAAAGATTTTTAATACACCTGCACTGAGAAAAAAATCTTGTACTTTCTGCCATATATATTGTAAAAAGTACAATGATATTGTACTTTTTACAATAATATTGCAGTTTTTACAATATTATTTTAGTTTTTACAATATTATTGTAAAAACTGCAATATTTATTTTACTTATTACAATAGTGTATAGGAAAACCGCTATATTGTACAAATTACAATATGTATGCCACTTTTTGCTACATATTTTTCGGATACTGTATCATATTAGAATATGATGCACTTGAAACCTAGAAAGTACACAAGAATATTGCAAAAAGAACCTATACAGATCTGTTTACTGGAAACACTGTATGGAATTTTGAAAAATCTGGATTAATAGGAATTACAATATGATATTGCAAAAAATACAAAAAGTATAGTAGAAAACGAAAGATGTAGAGGAGTTTTTACAACAAAACATATCTATAATTACAATATCATTTGACGATATTTACAATATGTTATTTGAAAAATTTATGTATTATCTAGGAAAAAGTACAATATGTCAGAGTGATTCCCGTTTACTATACGGTATTGTAAAAATTACTATATTTTTTCTCAATGTGATAAAGAAATAAGTGAAATTTTGATGATTTTCTCTGCATGAAGAAAATTAGAATCAATTTACACTTATACTCGAAAATCCCTTAAATTCGGTATGAAACTTTCGAGTTTTCTAAACTGCGAAGAATTTTTCAAAAAATAAAGGAGAATACACGTAAATATCTTGAACTTATAAGATTCTTGTGAAAATTAACAGGTTCTTTATTATTTACTATTAAAATTTTCAGAACCTAGACCAAACACTCAAAACCTCAGATTTTATTTATTTACAATCTATCTAATCTCAAATCACCAAGCTTAAAATTTTCAAAGAACAGTGTCTCAATATTTTTTTTTCCTTTCAGGATTTTTTCGTTTTTCTTCAGTTTTTAAACAATTTGAAGAATATTTAGTATTTCTATATGTTGCTATATATGGAATTCGATGCTATAGTTATTAAAATTGTATAAATTTTGAACGTTTCATAGATTTGCTTGTATTTTCTGTTCATATTTCGTAGTATTTATATAATGTAGATTTTTTTAGTTTTTGTGAAGATATCTCTTCGAATTTCCAGAATAAGATTTCCTTTAGAATCGAAAGTTTGAAATGTTCGAAGTACTCCGACCAATTTATTAGAAAACGGTTTCTTTATAAATTTATATTGCCCTAAATATTTTTTGAATTTTTTTCAGACTTGATAGACTTGCAAAGTTTTCTATAATTTTCATGGACTTCTACGGACTTCTATAAACATATTTTTAAAATTCAGTGCTCGAGAAATTGAAGGAAAAACATAAATTGTTGAAGAATCTAATAGCATTTATAAGACACTAATGAAAATCAAGTATTTTTAGTAATTTTCGTATTCTTTGTTTCTGCTCATTTATAACGTAAGGTTTTCTAGAATGATCTATCGATTTTAAAGATTCTGCTATAGATTTTAAGTATGTTTATGTATTTTCATGCAGGTTTCTGAAATTTATTGTTTCTAATTGTAAAAGTTTCTAATAAAAAGTGAACGGTATATTTTTTGTCGATTTTTGCTAACATTTCACTCTGTTTCATTGAAAATTTCAGATACAGAATTTTTTGTTTGAAAATAGGGAAATAAAAAATTACTTATATCTCACTTTCAGATCATTTATAAAAAAGTTACAAATTTTTCTAAAATCTTGATGAGACTGATAACAGTAACGTGAAAAAAGTAACAGGATTTTCGTTACTCATTACCATTATCCTTACTTGTTCATTAATGTAACATATTACGTAATCATTATAGCAGAAAATGTTACGTTTTAGTTTTCCACAATTTCGAACTTGCAAATTCTGACCATAAACCTCACAACCATCCTTATTTCTATTTCTCCTTGTTTTGATTCTTCATTTGTTTAATCTTTCCAAAACTTACAATATCCATTTCGTAATTCACATCCTTAAAAAGAAATCTCATTTAAAAAATCTCGGACGAAAAATAGTTTCTCCATCAAATTTAGGACGCCTAAAAAACAGTTACACGGGACTTTAAAATAATCCTTCACCTCGCTAAAGCTTGGATAAAGTTCTGTTCGCAGTGCAAATTAACTCAATCAAGTGTCTCTCCTACTCGAAGCAAGATCTCTGGCATTAAAAAAAAATTAATCATAATAATAAAAAAAATGAAAATGACAGTTCGAATTTAACGATTTTCAACTTATTCCATTTTCTGAATGTTTCTAAATCGCGATCATTAACCGAACTTGAGGAACTGTATCTTCGGATCAATCATCGGAAGTGTTCAAGAGGAAAAAAATCGCGACAGATAAAGTGATAAATCTTGGATTTTTCAATGTTTATCGTAAATGACGATCGATTTCGTGAGCCGATATATGCGAGATAACCGTGATGGTTAGAAAAGTCCAAGTGTCGAGTGGAAATAGTTTATCTGCGTTTTCGACGGCCTCGACATCGCGGAAATCGAAAGCTGGTCCAATTCTTTTGGCCATGACTTGCGGGCTTTGCGCCGCGTTAACCCTATTGTGCTGCGGTTTAATTACTTTCATTACTTTTACGAGCAATCACGTCGCTGGCGACAATGTAGTTTACGGTACGTTCGGACTTTAAGTGAGCTACTTGACAAGAAGTTGCATCATTCAGATCATTTACAAAGAGTTTTGAAGATTATCAGAATTTTATTTTTTAAATACGTATATATTCTCTCGGATGTTTTCTTTAATTTGTGTAAATTTTACAAGATTTTGATATCATATTTCATTTAAAAAAGTTTCATGATTTTCTTGAATTAGGGGTTTACGTAACTTGCAAGAATCCAGTGTGCGTCTGATAATTTTTTTTATCGGGGCTATTATTCTAGATGAAATCTGGATCATTCCAGTAATATACGAATATATTTAAACGCTGTATAAAAATATAGAAACGTTTTTCATTTAGAGCAATATAATTAATAATTGGATTTATACGAAATGTAGTAAATGATTGCACATAATGATTGTAATACACTTTTCATTCGCATGAAAATTCATGATTTTCAGCAAGTAATGGAATCATCCAGATTATTTGCAAAATATTTTGTAGATTTTAGAATTTTATTTGAAAATACTTTCAAATATTTCCTTGAATTTGTATAAATTGTGATTTTGAAATCATACTTCCTTTCAAAAAATGTCATGATTCGATTGAATTAGGAATTTACGTCACATTCAAGAATTCAGTGTGCATTTATGAAAACTTTTTTCGATTAGGATCATGACTTCAGATGTTTCTCAAAAAATGTGGATTCATCCAGTATTTCTTCTATTTTCTTTTTTTTCTGTACTTTAATATAACAAATTAATGCTACTCTTTTCATTCTCATGAAAATTCATGCTGTGTGACAAGAAACAGGATCAGTCACATTATTCTTTGGAAAGACTTTTGAAGATTTTTAGAATTTCATTTCAAATCAATCTTGTATGCTTCACTGAGAAAAAAACCTTGTACTTCCTGCCATATATATTGTAAAAAGTACAATAATACTGTACTTTTTACAATAATATTGCAGTTTTTACAATATTATTTTAGGATTTACAATATTATTGTAAAAACTGGAATATTTATCTTACTTATTACAATAGTGTATAGTAAAACCGCTATATTGTACGAATTACAATATGTATGCCACTTTTTGTTACATATTTTTCGAATACTGTATCATATTATATACTGTATAGAATTTTCAAAAATCTGGATTAATAGAAATTACAATATGATATTGTAAAAAGTACAAGAAGTATAGTAGAAAACGAAAGATGTAGAGGAATTTTAACGACAAAATATATCTATAATTACAATATCATTTAACAATATTTACAATAGGTTATTTAAAAAATTGATGTATTATCTAGGAAAAAGTACAATATGTCAGAGTGATTCCCGTTTACTATACAGTATTGTAATATTTACTATATTTTTTTCTCAGTGTTCCTTAAATTTGTATGAGTTTGACAGTATTTTGCCATTTAAACAAATTTTTATAATCCAAGAGATAAGAAATTTGGGTCATTTTTAAGAAAGTAGTGTGCGATCGATATTTTTTTTCGGACCATGGTTTTCGATGTTTCTCAAAAAATCTGGATTACTCCATTACTTTAATTGTTATTATTATGAATAAAAGAATATAAATATTGTTTATCAACCTAAATATATGAAATTATTGTTACTCTTCATTACCATAGAAATTCATAGTATTATAACAAACATTCCCTAATGAACTAAAAATATCCATTTTAAATCCGACGTAAGTGGCCTTGTTTCCGTAGACGCCTCATAAATAGTTTATTTATTTATCTCTTTATTATTTTTTTTTTTTATTCAGTAATTCATTTATCAACTTATTTATTCGTTTGTAAACTACTGCAGATGTTCAAAATGACTCAAACTTGGAGTTAAAACGTATTAATTGTTAAATGTTCGAATAAAATTGAACTAGGGAACCGAATACTGAATATTTTCAAAAATATCTTGATAAATATTGCAATTTTCCGAATGTATTAAATAAATTTTTGATTATCCCCGAAAATTTTAATCATGATAAATATTAGAAATCTTAACAAATTCATAACTCGACATTGAGAGCTTAGATTTCTGTATTATCCCATTTTAAAAGTAGGCACACAGCAACAAGAATTATCTTCCATTTTTTACAAGATAAAAATTTGATGAGATAAATGATTCCAGTTAGACCAAATAACCTTTGGTAATAATATTAAGTGATATAATTTACAAACTCAAATAAATATTGCGATCTGCATAATATTATAAATTCGTGGATAACGAACCTTATTGTCTTAATTGATTTTTAACAATTGTGTGTTTGCACTTTATTGAATGTACAACTAATATACTCACACAGAAAATCAAATTTTTGTTTCAAATGTGCCTAACACAAATTGATACTTATCAGTTACATAACATACGATCAAAGTCCAAAATTCAAAACTTCATGAATTGAAACTTAGAACTTGTTTATCCAGAAAAAATTAAGTTCTGGCTTTTCCCTAGTATGGAAAATTTTTACAAAGGCTGAAGGACATTCGTCCTAATGACCGAAGCCTTTTCTTTTCACACCAGAAAAATTCACGATTTTTCAGAGTCAAATGGACGCCTTTTTATAAAAGAATTGGAGCAAGAAACTTCAATAAACGACGTGGCCCATAGATTGCCAAATGACGTGATTCCTCGACATTACGACATACATTTATACCCTAATTTGCAAGATGGCACTTTTAGTGGAAAAGTTGCCATCTCAATGGAAGTGTTGCAAACTCGAAATTCCATACTTTTGAATCAAAAAAGTCTCAATATAACTTCTGTTCAACTAAACATCATAGACGATGAGGCTGATGAAGCCATTGCTACAGAAGTGCATGTTAACCAAAATTTGGAGTTACTCATCTTGCGTTCTAGAAAAAATATAACTCCAGGAAAATACAACTTGACTGTCAAATTCAAGGGAAATCTTCGGGACAAATATGTTGGTTTTTACTCGAGTAAATACAGAGACGAAGAGAATAGAACTAGGTAAAGAAACTGGAAGATGAAATAATTTTATTCATGTGAGACGAAAAATTGAGTGATTTTGGAAGAATATTTTTTTGAAGTATAGAAAAAAAATGTGATGATTCCTACTATTTTCTTTTCCATTTGATGAACAGGAATTTCTAATTCATTTTCTTGACTTTTCAATGCAATTCTTTTTCGGAAGAATCTTAAAATTTCTGCCTCGTACGATTCCAAAATCTACTCCTTAAAAAAAAGCTATATTCCTTTATAAAAATTGTGTCATTTATATATTATTTAAGAATTTTGGCAACATCGAAATTCGAGCCAACTTACGCTAGACAAGCTTTTCCTTGTTTCGACGAGCCCAATTTCAAAGCAGAGTTTACAGTGCATTTGGTGCATCCTACTGGAGATTGTTACAATGCTCTGTCAAACATGAATGTTGAGGTAGGAATTTCATTATTTTTATGTAGTCTGTACAGGAATGAATGGAACGATTATTTTTTAACTATTCAAACTATTATTACTCAAAGAGCGTGGCGGTAAATCAACCATCAACGGGATTAACAACCGTGAATTTCGCAAAAAGCGTGCCAATGTCAACGTATCTCGCGGCTTTTATTGTCAGTGATTTTGTAGCCGTGACTGCGAATGCAAAAAATTTGCAAGGAAAACCTTTGCCAGTGAGCGTTTACACGACAAGGGCGCAAAAAGGAAAAGCGAAATTTGCGCTAGATGTGGGGGTTAAGGTCATCGAGTACTACATGAAGTTGTTTTCTGTAAATTATCCTTTGCCGAAAATGGGTATGAAATTCATGATAAATACCAGGGTTTGGAAAGTTACTTGAAAAAATGTAACGCTCTACGTTACCGTTACCACTTGAAAACAGTAACTTTCCGTTACTTTCTCGTTACTTTTTGGAAGAAATCGAATGAAAATAACAAAAATCGAGAAACTAAGGCTGACAAATACAATTTCGACATAATTTTATTGTGATTTTTTTCTATAGAAATTGTTTATTTCAAATATAATAAACAATGTTAATCTGAACTTTTTCACCCTGAGAAAAAAATCAATCAGCTTTTTTAAATTTTCTGAATCTGACATTTGATTCAATGTTAGCGACAAAGAAACATTCGCAAATTTCATAGATTTTTGAAAGAATCTTAATACCTATCCAGATTTTCAGAATTTTATAATCTTTTTGTACTTTTTAGTATGTATAAAATGTTGCAGGATTTTCTAGAATTTTGATAAATTTCTGCTATTTTTCTGTACATTGATATGTAGATTTCCAGAATTTGCTGCTCTCGAATTAAAAGTTTATTGAATTATTGGTATTTGAAAGGATTTTTCAGCAAAAAATTTCTAAGATAATTTTTATTTCATTTGATTTTTTTTTAACTTTTTTAATTTTTCTACGATTTGAAGAATTCTTCAGTATTTTGAATCCATTCACATTTTTCAGTATGATAGAATATTGCAGAATTTTCCAGTATTTTAACGTAATTTTAGTATTTTTATGATAATAATTGTTAAATACATTTCAAGGATTTTGAACTCTAGAATTTGAATATAATGAAACATCACGTGTTTTACAGGATTTTACACAAAGCAGTGTCTCGATAGATTTTTACTTATTCAAGTACTTTTTGTATTTCTTTAGTTTTTCTATGATTTCAAGGATCGTCCATTGTTTTTATATATTGCTGTATGAATTTCTGGAATTCGAAAGATTTTCAATGTTTTATATATTTGCACGTATTTTCCGAACGTATTTTCTTTCTGCATTTTTAAGTATTTAAAGAATGTTGTAGAATTTTTAGTTTTTTTAAAGACATTTCTTTAAATTTTCAGAATGAAATAAAATTGGAGTTTCGAAATTTCTGGAGTATATTTCGATAGATTTTGCAGAAAACAATTTCTTTATATACTCAAAGAGCCCTCAATATTTTTTGTATTCTTCACAGAGTTATTACAATATAAAAATTTTCTCATCTTCTTAATTAACATAAATTTTTTAGAATAAGCTCTAGAAATTGAAGTTTTTTGATTCCTTGAATTACAATTTTTTAAAAATCAAGTAACTCAAAACTTAATAAAATTGATTTTTTTTCGTATTTGTCGTATTTTATTTTATTTATTTTTTTATTTATTTCGTATTCATTATGATTCCATAATATTTTCTAGCAGGATCTCTAAATATAAATCCTGCTATAGATTTTGCGATCTATAGATTTCAAGTATTTTTATATCTTTTCATGCGATTTTCTAAAATTCAACGCTTTGAGTCGTGAAAATTTATAGTAAAAAAAAGCCTTTTTTTCTTCAAAATTTTTGCACAACTTACGATTATTCCACATAGTTTCATTAAAAATTAATAATATAGAATTTTATATCTCAAAATGAGAAAGCTAAAAAATAACTAAGATCTCAGTTTCAGAACATTTTTTAAAAAGTTCTAAATTGTGCTAAAAACTTGATGGGACAGATAAAAGTAACGTAAAATAACGGTATTTTCGTTACTCGTTACCGAAAAAAAGTGACTCGTTCCCGTTACCGTTACAGTAAATAAAAAATGTAACGTTTTAGAGTAACGCGTTACTTGTAACGTTACTTCCAAACCCTGATAAATACTATCTAAACATATTCAACCATCAAAAATGTTTTATCAATCATTGATCCTAGAAATTTGGAAAAATATTCCCAACAAGAAAAATTTGTTTGTGAGATTTAAAATTCTAAGAACTGGAATTTTATGTTTTAGCATGTAAGTTGTAATAAAATTGATTTGGAAGATTATTTGAAAAATTCAACAAATTAAATGCTAAAATTAAAAATCACAATCACGTAAGAATACAAAATTCAAAAGTTGGAAAATTTATGAATTGCCAGACACTGAAAAAATTGTAAAATTTCATCATTCTAAACTGTATGAAAAATTTGGTTTGGATTTTAAATATTTCTTCTAGACAAAAAAACATTATTCTAAATCATGGCAGGAATTTTTTCTGCGTGCACTAGTACTCCAACATATGTATTTTTCTTCACAAGATTGAATAGATAGTTTTATAACATTTAAATTCAGAAGTGTTATATTTTCCATGACAACTATAAAAGCAATGAAAGAAGCATTTGAAAATCTAATTATAATTAAAGATATGGTTGCTATTCCGGATTTCGCTGCTGGAGCTATGGAAAATTGGGGACTAGTGACGTACCGAGAAGCACGACTTCTTTACGATCCCCAACGAAGTTCCATCGCCAATAAAGATTCAATTGCTAAAGTCATCGCTCATGAATTCGCTCACATGTGGTTTGGAAATCTGGGTGAATACTAAACACGACATTTATGAATTGAATAGTCGTATGAAATTACACTAATTTTGGTAAAATGTTTTTTACGAGTTATCATCTTCATACTTACAATATATTTACAATAAATAATAATCTGAGAAGTTTGTATGACTGATGAATTTGTTGAAAATAGCTTTTGAAATTCATTGTAATAATCAGGCAACCTGCATATAAATTTATTCAACAATTAGAGGACACTTAGAAGAAAATTTTGAACTTTCATTAGAGGTATTCACAGTCATGAAACATCATTCGACATGTTTATAATAAGAATATTTGTAGTGACTATGGCATGGTGGAACGATCTGTGGCTTAACGAAGGTTTTGCGACTTACATGTCCTACAAATCCCTCGAAGCAACATACAGTGATTGGAAAATCGTAAGCTTTCCCATGAAAATTCAAAACCACTCAACCAAAATCCACATTCAAGACATTAATCAAACATTGGTGCCTTATTTTCTTAGATGGATAAATTTTTGGTTTTGGAAACTCACGTTGCTATGAATTTAGATTCAAAAATAAGTTCCCATCCAGTGGTCCAAAATGTCACCAACCCAGACGAAATCACAGCAATATTCGATACGATTGCTTACAAAAAAGTATGTTAATGATAATAACAATACATGAATCTTTTCTTGTAAAAAAAAACCTTAATTTCAAATGCAGGGAGCTTCGATTATCCGAATGCTTGAAAATTTCGTTGGGACTCGAGTTTTTGAAGCTGGCATAACCGAATACCTGAATAAATTCATGTACAAAAATGCTGAGACTGCTGATTTGTTTGAGATTTTGCAAGAATTCGCTGGTTTTCACATTAGTGTCGCCGATGTCATGGACACTTGGACACGACAAATGGGTTTTCCAGTTGTTAGTGTTGTTCGAAAAGGATACTCGTACGCTTTGACCCAGAAGCGATTTTTGATAGATCCAGAAATTGCTTATGATCCTTCAGAATCTGAATATCGGTATTTCAGTTACTGTAAATTTTTCTATAGAAATATATTTCACTACTAATTTATTCACTACTTAGGTACAAATGGACGATTCCAGTATCATATGTGACAAGTCGAAATTCAACCCCAACCTTACTTTGGTTCCATAAAAATAGTCATGAATGTAAGTTTGTAGAAATGTCATTAATGCAGAAATGCAGAAATCCAGGTAGAAAAAAGATCTACATGTGATAGAAAATTTCTTTTAAAATCAGCATCACGAAATTTGATCAAATTACAAATGTCAATATGTTGATTTTAATGTATCAATACATATTCATTGTAGCATTAAAATATATTACCTACATACGATTTCAAATCAGAATATCTTGTTTCTATCGTTTCTAAGAAATTATTTTCTCAGCATGTATATTATAAACAGGATTATATTGTATTTTTAGGTAATTCTTTTATTTTTTTCTTTTTTCTAGAACTCGATCCTCTAGCATTCAAGGTTTTATAAATTTTAAGTATTATCATAGATTGTTGAAAATATTGTATCTGAATACAGATATTTCATAGAGGGTTATTATTAAAAGAAGTTTTCGTATTTTTAATTACGAAAACTTCTTTTCAAGATTCAAGGTTCATTGTACTTTCAGTACCTTTTTTTAATGATTTTCCAGGAATCAGCATTTTCAAAGATAACTATTATCTCGCATAGATGATTTCAGTACTTTTGGTCTTCACTGTGTTTTTTAATATTTTGGAAGGTTAGATGATTTTCTTACATTTTTATCCAGATATCTGGAATTTGATGCGGTAAAATTCAAAGTTTTATATATACTTAGTAATTTTATTGTTACTTAAGTGAATGAAATCTACATAGATATTCGGTATTTTATTTATTTCTAGTTTTTAAAAGCAGATGTCTAGTATTTTGAAATTTCTTGTATAAATTTGTAGCATTGGATACTCTGAAATCTGATACTTTTCGATTTTTGGTATTCCAATTCATTCTTCAAAAAACATTTAATTCATGGACTTCAATCATTTTACAGATTTCTGGAACTTCAATTTCATTATGTACTTTTCCAATATTCATAAATTCTATTGACTTTTCTTGTCTTTTGATAAATTCCTACATAGATTTTAAGAATTGGATGCTTCAAATTGAAAAGTTTCAAAGATTTTTATTTTTTCTATATGTTTTGTGTAGAACAATAACTACGTAGAATTTGAGTATATTCAAGGAGCCTATTATTTTACATCTTTTTCCTATTTTCCACCATTCACGAAAATTCCTAGTTTTTTCTAGTATTTTTCTAGACTTCTAATATTTTTATAAATTGCTATGTTTATTTGAGGAATTTTATCCTTTAATTTTCGAAGTTTTATAGATTCTTAATATTTCAAACGATTTTTTAAAAACACTTTTTTTGTAGATCTCTCGTGTGTTTCAAAAAATTCTTACTTCGTAATCTAATTTTATTTGAATATTCATAAAACTAATGATTATCTGATATATTCATGGAATCCTAGACAAATTTCGAGAATGTTTTACTACATTATTTCAACTTGACTGTTTTTTCTTGTGATGTAATATATTGTTTTTGATGATATTGAAGACATTATTGATAATACTTATTAGGGCAACAGCCATTAATTAAATCAAAGGAAGATAGTCTGCAAAAATTTGATCTGGATTATAACAATTCGAAATTTTTATTTGCATCAGGATGATTTTCTCTTGAAAAACTGTTATTGAAAGTAACGTAAAAAACGATATTCTGATCATATTTTCTTATTCCCACACTAGATACAAAATTCACCTGATATCCACTTATGAATAGGTCTACATAGTTCTATTCAATGTAATTTCACATAGATCTATTTGATATAGATCTCCGTAGTGTTACACTCAAACCTCGATTTTATTAGTCTTGATTTTAACGGATTTTAGTAGGGAACGTCTCCATTAAATCGAGGTTTGAAAGTGCATACTTTTTTTACCTGGGCACTACTTAATACAAAATAAAATCGATTCAACAAAAAAATTCGCATCTCAACAGTGCTGGTTGAACTTTACGACCCAGTGGAATGGATAAAGTTCAACGTCCAAGGGGTAGGGTATTATTATGTAAATTACGACTCTTCAAATTGGGATGCAATCACAGAACTGTTACGATGGAGTCCAAAAGTAAGTTGTCATTAATCAAAGTGTCATTCATTTGCCCAGCATTGGTGTAAATTTGAATTTCAGCGATTGACAACTGAAGACAGAACTGATCTTTTGAATGGAGCTTTCAGTCTAGCTGAGGCTTCGATGTTGAACTATAGTGTAGCCATGAATTTGACTTTGTATTTGTCTTTGGAACAACATAACACGCCTTGGCAAGTAGCTCAATCGAAACTCGGGAAAATTGACTCTTTGCTGTTGTCAACGAATACATCCATGAAATTCAGAGTAAACATAATAACTACCCCAATGTTTCTGAGCTTGTATAATAAATAAATCATTTCAATTTTTATTATTTTTTCCAGGAATATGTGAGAAATCTGGTAGACAGTACTTATCACGATTTAACGTGGAATGTGGACAATACTGAAGACCTTGTTACTCTGTGTGTAGTTAAGAAAACCTTATTCCCGACAACAGTGAATTTTTTATACTAATTTGATAATTATACTATTTCAGTCGACTTAGAACAGTAGTCATTAATTTGGCTTGCTCTGTGGGTCATTCTGAATGTCTACAAGATGCAGGAGAAATTTTCAAATCCTGGTTACAGGACCCTAAGGACGAACGTCCTCATCCTGATATTCGTAACTTGGTGTACTATTATGGTTAGATTAAAAACTCTCTAAACTACTCGAATTCCTCAAAGTAATTTTTTGAAAATACTCAAAAATAAGTCATTTAGGAATGAGCCATTCCGGTAATGAAATGGACTGGAAAACGATGTTCGAAAAATTCACAAATGAAACGGATGTGACTGAAAAATTGCAGCTGATGCGAGGTCTGTCAGCGACTCGAAACAGCGAAATCCTCCGAAGGTAAAAAATCATCAGACCAAGAATTTTTCTCTGAATCGTGAACTTATATGGTTAATTTTTTTTACATCAGATTCATTGAAATAGCGATGGATGAAAATTACGTTCGACCCCAAGACGCCTTGAACTGCCTAGCTTTGATTTCTGAAAATCCAATAGGAACTCCAATGGTTTGGGATTGGGTCAGAGAGTTTTGGGAGCTTTTGGTGAAAAAGTACACTCTGAATGACAGATATCTTGGGAACCTTATTCCTTCTATTACCCAAACTTTTGCCACTGAAACTAAACTCAACGAAATGAAAGCGTTTTTCAAAAAATACCCACAATCTGGTGCTGGTAAAACCGGTCGAATTAGAGCCCTTGAAACTGTCGAAAACAACATCAAGTGGCTGAAGAAACATGCTAATAAATTAGATACTTGGCTTGAAGAACATTTACTTCTTAGTTGAGAAATCAATATTTTTTGGATTTTTGCAGTACTCATGATTTTTTAATAAATGTTTTTTAACAAAGTTGTGTTTTTATTGTTTCTAGAAGAATAAGTTGTTTTTTCTTGAAATTTTGACTTGGAAGTGAAAATGCTTCTAGTTCTTCAGTTGACGTTTAATTTGTTCAATAGATTAGATTCATATTATTTTTATTGCAAAATATTCGCAAATTTATGCATGGCAGGATTTGGAGACCAATCGTGTATAAATTAAAATATTTTTATTCGTTTCTTGATTGTGTCATGCTCTTGGTGTATTTTTATAAGTTACTTTGAACAATTAATGAACAATAATTTTTATTCTAATTGTAGGTATAATTTCTTGTCAATCAGTTTCTTATGAAAAAATAGTAAAAATGTATTTTGTGCAAACTTTAATTGTTCATTTTCAATAAAAAAAAAATGAATGATTACGTTTCCTCTCATAACCTTCGACATAGTTCCTTCTATCTCTGTTTTGTCTCTCCTCTCTATGTAAGTTACTATGGTGGGGAGTAAGAAAAACAGGATCTCCACCAGAAGCAACGTGGAAAACAGGATTCAGTTCATTCAGTTGCTTTGGCTGTAGCGATACCGATGAGTGAAGTTACATCGCTCGTCTCGAAATGAACGAAATTGCTAAATTGTTAGTTTTATTGTGGCTAGTTTTATGTGTTTCTTCAGAGATTGACATAAAATCTAACGATGGTGAGTATAAGTAAAAACAAATTGTTTGGTGCTTTATAGCAGTTTGGTAATTTTTTTACTGTTTCAAAATTTTTATCTAATTTTGTTTATTATAACCCTCGATCATTGAATTTGTTAATTATTGAATTGGCCTGTCAAATATTGTTTCAGAATTTGTTAATCATCAAATCATGTTACTTTTATGTACTTATTTTTATGCATAAATATTTCCATAAGTACCTCAATCAAATTTTTATCAGCAAGTTCAATTTTGGAATTTCTGAAACTTTTCACTGACGAATAAATTTTTTGTGAGGAATAATATTAACTTTTGAAAAATATTGTATTTTCATTGAAATTTTTGACTCTCGGAATTCATTTTCAGGGGTATGTTAATGCACTTACAAAAATTTTAGAGGTTTTTCGAACAATTGAATTCAAAGCCTAATTTTGAAATAATTGAAACACTTTTCATTTAACTTCGGGAAAATAATAAAATTTGGAAAACTTTGCAATGTATGTACGTATAAAAAATTTCTAAATGAAAATATTTTTAGTTTCTACCGTTTCTACAAGGACTACTAAACTCTTGTACGATTGAAATTTTTCAAAAATTTCTGAACTGTTTAAAATTAGTCATATTTTTTTAAAACGAAGAAGGTATCCTGCAAAAACGATCACTATTTTTTTTGAGTATTGCAAAATAAGCAGCTCCTTCGATATTATAATTTTCACATCGTTTTCACCTTCTGGAAATTTTCTGTTTACAGTTAGATAAAATTTTCATTAACAATAAATTTTTATTTTGTGTAATAATTCGTTCTGGTTAAAATATAAACAAAATCGATGGATATGTTTAAGTATAAATAAATCAATAAAATATCAGGGAATAAAGATTTCTCTGATGGCAGAAACAGTATTTTTGTAAAATAACGGTTTTGAACTCAATTTTCAGAGGAACAGAAAAATAATTTAACTTCCCAATGTTTAAAGTTCAAATGTTAAGATTCTATAAAATCAGTACCGATCTTTTTCTAACCGTTATAATACATGTAATACACGTAAATGCGTGTACAAGATTTTCAGTCTCCAATGAGAAATCTTTTTTCAACGAATTTTATTACCAAAAGCAAAAATTATTACTCAAAACAATTCGATTATGGTCGGAAAAATGCCCGATTACATGTACTTATCAGCTGATAAGCAATTTTACACTGCATAGTACGATTGCGACAAAATAGCTTCGAGATACATGAGTCGACTTTTTTAAACTTCGTAAAAATTTCAGATTCTTGTAAAAATTACAATTACCTTTAAAGTCAAAAATTTTAGACAGTTGCTGCAACTGAAACTTTCGGTGAAAATGAAATAAAGAGTTTCATGTTCACTTTTGTAATAACATTTTGCTATTTTATATAACATTGTGAACGTGCATACAAGTATTTTTAGTACATTATAAAACTTAACAATATTATAAATCTTAGATATAGCTAGTCATAATTTTTACACCTACTGTTCAAAGATTTTTTTTCTTAAAAATTGTACTCTGATGAATAACTGCATATTTTTCCGACCTCAAGTATAAAATTGTTCTTACTCACACTTTTCACTCGTGTCGTTGAGATAAATTAAAATTCACGACACTTGCTCTGTATGGACTGAGAATATTATATTCAAGGAATTTTTTCGACTCTTTAGCCTCACGCATTTTACATACTCTATTAATTTACAGTTGAAAAAACCAGTATTCGCTCTTCTCAATTCTAACATTGCAAAATAAAAAAACTTTTATTGCGATAAAACGCTCGCTATCAATATTTATTTTTTCATTTTGAAAAAAAACGTTTCAAAGCATTTTTCTTGTCATTAAGTAACCAAATTTTATATGAAAATCTTGTAAATAAATGTTTCAAATTTTGTGCAGAACCAGATGCACGTCCTTTTGAAAAGGAGTTGAAAAAAGTACTGTCTACAATCAACGTAACTCGCCGATTACCAAGCCATACCAAACCTCAAGATTACAACCTGTATTTACATCCTGACCTTGAAAATGGAACTTTTACTGGAAAAGTTTCAATCCTGGTTGAAGTATCTGAAAATGCGAGTTCGATGGTCCTGAACCAAAAGGGGTTGAAAATCATTTCAGTTGAAATACAAGGTCCGCATTTAAAAAAAGAAACTTCTTTTTCAAACGTGTTCCTCGACGAAAAATTAGAGTTACTTGTTTTGTACTCTGATGATGTAATTCTTCCTGGGATGTACAACTTGACTGTAAAATTCGAAGGTAATCTTCGAAATAAAATGGCTGGTTTTTACTTGAGCCACTACAAGGACGAGAAAAATAAAAAGAAGTGAGCATTGATCGTTGACAATGATTTATAATATTTAATTGTGTAGAGGTTTATTTAAGTGCTGGAATAGATTATCAACTTTTCTGTAAAATTGTAGTATAGGTAATAATGATGAAAGTGTAATAAGTCATTTCTCTTAACAAGATTCTTGGCTACTTCGACTCTGGAGCCAACTAGAGCCAGAGAAGCATTTCCTTGTTTTGATGAGCCCCACTTCAAAGCGAACTTTACCATAAGTTTGGTCCATTCAGCAAAAGATGGTTATGGAGCTCTTTCAAATATGAATGTTGAAGTAAAGTTTATGAATTGCTGATTTACAAAACTGGAACAACAATACTTTCGTTACTAACTAATTGCAACAATTTTTTGTGAAGAGCGTTGTAGAAGATGAGCCATCATCGGAATTGACGACTGTGAATTTTGCAAAAAGCGTGCCAATGTCAACGTATCTCGCGGCTTTCATTGTCAGTGATTTTGTAGCCGTGACTGCAAATGCTACAAACTTACAAGGGGAACCTTTGCCGGTGAGCGTTTACACCACAAGGGCGCAAAAAGAAAAAGCCAAATTTGCACTAGATGTCGGGGTCAAGGTCATCGAGTACTACATGAAATTGTTCTCCATGAATTATCCTTTGCCAAAAATGGGTATGAATTTCATAAAAAATTCAATGAACTATGTGCTGCGTTCGAAATTTTTCTAAATTCTACAAATCTGTCAAATTTTTGTACAGCTTTTGGCAATTTAAAAAAAAATGTGTGATTTGAGTTTTAAAGTTTTTGAAGTATTCAAAACTTCCCAAATTTCATCAAAATTTTTCAAACAAACTTTTTATGAATATTGGGTTTTCCGTAATTTTCAAACACTTATCAAGTTTTTCAGATTTTTATGAAAAAAAAATTTCATCAAATGTGTTTCGAAAAAATTCGAAATGAATACAATTCATACAAAATTTGTAAACATTTTCTGGACTCGACAAATTAAAAAATTTTTTTTTGAATTTTAGGCAATCTTTGAAATTAAGTATGTCATTAGAGTTTTGAAGTTTTCAGAAATTTAATCATAATACAAACTATTCAAAACTTGACTAATTTCATAAAAATTCGTTCAACTCATTAAGGGTTTCCAGTAATTTTTTAGCACTTTTTAAAAGTTAATACAATCAAATAAAAATTTGTAAACATTTACTGGATTCTGAAAATTGTTTAAATTTTATTCAGTTATCAATAATTTTTGTGATTTGCAATGTTTCACATATATTTTGTTTATTTTTGAAGTGTTGAACCTTTTATACGAACTATGTATATTTGAAACTTTCCGAATGTTATGAAAATTTTTCCAAATTTTTTTATACATCTCCAATTTGTCAGATTTTCTTTGAAAAATGGATGAACATCATTAGATCACTACATCACGTACATATTTCGAAAAAATGTGATAATGAAAAGAATCTTCAATATTCACGAACATTTTCTGAATATTTAGAAATGTTTCAGATTTTCACAAACTATCGACAATCTTTGAAATTTTAAGGTTTTTTTTTTATATTTTCAAAATTTTAAATACAACACAAACTCTGCAAAACAATATAATTTCATTAAAAACTGTCGCACTCATTAAGATTAGTAATAATGTTTAATACCATAAAATTAATACCTTAATAACTGTTCAAAATGAGAATATTTCAAAAATTTTGAACATACTCTTAGGGATTAACTTGGGAAGAAAAATTGCATTTTCAATACTTTTCCATAGATCTGCCCCTGGTTTTATAATTTCTTATTCCAAATTTAATAAAAAATTTAAAGCTCTACGTTAAATTATTGATTCGTACGCTCAGTAAAATATTTGAGAAAAATCATAGATTTCCAATCGATTGATCGAATCAAAATCGCTATATTTATTTCTACTTTTTTATTCTCAGAGTGAGAATTCAATAGAATTTCATAAAAATTACATAAAAATTATATCAAATTAAGATGAAATTTGAAATTTTATCATAATACTTGACTTCAAGATATGATTGCGATTCCTGATTTCGATTCTGGTGCTATGGAAAATTGGGGATTGGTAACGTATCGGGAAGTGTTACTTCTTTACGACCCAAAAAGAAGTTCTATTGCAAACAAGGAATCCATTGCTCATGTCATTGCTCATGAATTCGCGCATATGTGGTTTGGAAATTTAGGTAACGTATATTTTTGTAATTTAAAAACCAATTAAATAAATTTGAAGCGTATAAGTTGGAGTAATGCAAAAATTAATTAAATATCTTCTTGATATAATCCCTTTATTTCTCTGAAGAAAAAATCAATGTAAATAGATGATAATTCTAAAAACGATAAATACAGAAAAGTTGATACCAAAGATGAATTTACTAAGTGTTGAATATATTTCATTATATGCAAATCTAAATAGAGTAGTATATTGTGCACCAAGAAGTTCGTAACTTAATCGATGATGATTTTTGGAAATCATTGCACCAATCGCAAAATCTGCGAAGAAAAAAACTACTCATTAAAAGTATTAATGAGAAAAACTTATCGAAAAAGAAACCTGAATCATTTCTTTATAAATAATTTATTTACTTAACCATTTTTAAGTGACCATGTCATGGTGGAATGATTTGTGGCTCAATGAAGGTTTCGCCACCTACATGTCTTACAAATCCATCAACGCAGTTTTCCCTGATTGGAAAATTGTAAGTTACTCCCCAAAACCAATGAAACCTCATATTAAGCGAATCAGTACACGAAATATTATTAAAAAATATGTTTCAGATGGATAGATTCCTGGTTTCTGAAACTCTCAATGCTATGAGTTGGGACTCTAAAATCAGCTCTCACCCCATCGTACTTAATGTCACTACTCCAAATGAAATTGCTGCAATTTTCGATACAATCACTTACTCAAAAGTAAAGTATCCTTTTCAAAATTTTGATAATCTCGAGAGTCCTATTATTTTGACAAAAAAAGTTTATTGCTGCAGGGAGCTGCGATTATTCGAATGCTTGAAAATTTCGTTGGGACTCAAACTTTTGAGGCTGGAATAACGGAATATTTGAATAAATTTATGTACAAAAATGCGGAGACTACGGATTTGTTTGGGATTTTACGAGAAATCGGTAGTTTGAATATCAGTGTCGCCGATGTCATCGACACTTGGACGCGACAAACGGGTTTTCCAGTTGTCAGTATTGATAAAAAGGGTGATTCGTACGTTCTGACTCAAAAACGATTTTTGATTGACCCGGAAGTTCAATATAATTCCTCGGAATCGGAATTCAGGTACCGAATTTCAGTTTGACTTTTTTGAAAATATGTTTTGCAAATAATTTTGGGCGTGATTTGCATAGAGGCAAAATAAGTGCTTAGTTTTTTGGAACGGCAAATGAAAAAAATCAATTCCTCTAACTAAAAATCAAAAACCTTAATACGTAAGAGCAGGAAATTTTTCAATCAAATTTTTTGAAGAATTTAGAACAAGGAATCTAAAATTTTGATCGCATATGATTGAAATTCAAAATAAAATGACATTTTTCAACTCCATATTTTCCCAAAAAAAAAAATATGAAAATCATTTTCATTAGCGAAAACTCAGAATTATTAAAGAAATGTAAAAACAATGTATAAATTTCCTATTAGTGTAAATCTTATAAGCAACAAATTTTTACTATAGATACAAATGGACGATACCAGTAACCTATGTCACAAGTCGAAATTCAACGCCAACTTTAATTTGGTTCCATAAAGATAATCCAGAATGTGAGTTTCTAAAAAAGTTCGAAATATGTTATAAAAAATATGAGAATAAGCATGTATTACTCAATATATGAATTTTTTTACAACAGTGTTAGTTGAACTGAAAGAGCCTGTGGAATGGATAAAGTTCAATGGACAAGGTATAGGATATTATTATGTAAATTACGACTCTTCCAATTGGCATGCAATCACTGAACTTTTACGTTCGAGTCATGAAGTAAGTTGTCATTAAACTGTCATTTATCAAAGTTTTAATCATTTTTCCAACATTGGTGTAAATTTGAATTGCAGCAATTGACAATTGAAGACAGGACTGATCTTTTAAATGGAGCTTTCAGTCTAGCTGAGGCTTCGATGTTGAACTATAGTGTAGCCATGAATTTGACTTTGTATTTGTCAATGGAACAACATAACACACCTTGGCAAGTGGCTCAATCGAAACTCAGGAAAATTGACTCTTTGCTTTTGTCAACGAATGTATCCTCAAAATACAGAGTAAGAAGACTTTTGCCCAAATTCCTCCATTTCTTGTGCAGTACTTAAGTTTTTATGAGTTTCCAGCATGAAAATGTATAAGTCGTTCATTTTTTGGAACTCTATCAGATTTTTTACATTTCAAGAAGAACATTTCCAGTCTAATTTGATTCAAATCAAAAAAGATCAAAATTCTGGTATAGAATGGAGGACACATTTTTTTCATCATACAAAAAAAAAGGTTCATGAAGTCTCTATAAGATCATCTTGTCAGGAGAAAACAATTTCACAAGATCATTTGTGCTATGCAAATCAGAAAAACAAAGTTCTCAATATTACCTTTTATTCTATCAGAACTACGTGAAGAACCTGGTAAACACTCCTTACAACAGATTAACATGGAATGTGGAGGACGTTGAAGACATCGTTAATGTGTTGGTATCTTCAATTTTTTTCTTAAATCTCATTCGTATTCACGTCTCTGAATAATTTATTATAAATTGTTGCAGTCGACTTAGAACAACGGTGATAAATTTAGCTTGTTCTGTGGGCCATTCTGGTTGTCTTGAAGACGCAGGAAAAATGTTCAAATCTTGGTTGCACGATCCTAAAGACCAAAGACCTCATCGTGATATCCGAGCTTTGGTTTACCATTACGGTGAGTTTCGAAATTTTTATGAAATCGTGTTGTCTGGGTTTTTCAGCCGATTTTGAGTACTTTATTGTGAATGTTTCCAAAAAATTGTAACTTTTACAAGTGGAGTGAAAATTTCAGGAATGATCAGCTCTGGTAATGAAACAGACTGGGACATAATGTTTGAGAAATTCACCTACGAAACGGATACGACTGAAAAGCTGAAACTGATGAGAGGTTTATCCGCGATTCGAAACAGTGAAATCCTCCAAAGGTACTCATCATTTGGCTTAAATGTCACTACTTAACATGACAGTTACTACTTTCTAACATATGTACGGTAAAAGTTACTAGAATATTGTAATTTATACAATAATAATAATAATCTACTACTACAATATCATTTTACAATATTTACTACATATACACATACAATGACAAAAACTGTAGAACATTTCAGGATGATTCCTCAGTACAATAGTACACTAGAATAATTACTATATTTTACTATATTTTCAGGTTCATCGAAATAGCGATGGACACAAATTACGTTAGATCCCAAGATGCGTTAAACTGCCTCGCTTCGATATCCGACAATCCTGTAGGAACGTCGATAGTTTGGGATTGGGTCAAGAACTCTTGGGAGCTTTTGGTGAAGAAGTACTCTTTGGCTGATAGATATCTTGGGAAACTCATGTCTTCGATTACCAGCTCTTTTTCCACAGAAACAAGGCTCGAAGAAATGAAAGCGTTTTTCAAAAAATACCCACGATCCGGCGCGGGCAAAACTGATCGCGCTAGATCACTTGAAAATGTGAAAAATAACATCAAGTGGCTGAATAAACATGCAAATCACTTGGATTCTTGGCTGTATGAAAGTTCATCTTTGTATCTTAAGATGTAAAAGTTAGTAAAAGATCTCCATGAAGTTATGTATCGATATGATAAATGACTCAATTAAGATTTTAATTGGGTCATTTGTCTAATGACGATTGTAATCGTAAGTTATAGCATGTAAGATATTTGGTTCCATGAAAATCTAGGTATAGAGAGCGAGGAAGGAGAAGAATAAATTGTATGAAAGATTGTAATAAAAATCAGATAACTTAAACATTTGTGCGAATTTATTCTTTGTACAGTAGTATTTCTGAAATATAATACTTCTAGTGAGTACTTTATATGATTGCCAATTT
This sequence comes from Platygaster robiniae, assembly GCA_028476575.1. Lineage (NCBI taxonomy): Eukaryota > Metazoa > Arthropoda > Insecta > Hymenoptera > Platygastridae > Platygaster > Platygaster robiniae. The sequence continues at coordinate 5,583,754 of CM052022.1, forward strand.
TTCCAAATGTTCACGTTTCCTTATTTCAGCATAAAATGAAGTGAGTTGGGCAATTTTTTTCGAATGCTTTCTGATTTAAAAAATTTTTCAAAACATCAAACGTAATAGACTATTAAGATATCCAAAATTTATAAATATTTGTCCAATTCTTGCGAAGTTTAAAAAAATTTTTAAATACTTTTAAAGCAATCCATGCACTTAAACCTTACGTTAACGAGCTAAAACTTTTTCAAATATTTATAAATTTAGAGTTGATTGATGACATTGCTTTAAAATTACCAAAAATTTGTTACCTTTTACAACTTTCTTCAACCAAAACATGCTTTGTTTAACTTTTAAATTGTAATGGTAACAGCGATAAAGGTTATCAATAAGTGTGAGAATGGTTGGTAATGAAAAATAGAAGTGTGCATTAAAAAATTTGTTTGGATGGAGAATGGTTCTATATGAATTAACATCCCTATGGGAAATCTTGTAATTCATGAATTACAGCTATTACAACCGGCAGGGTAGATTCCGACTGTACCAGCTGATCACCCAGATCATTTCATTTGAATAATTACCAAAATCACAGTGTAAGAGTTGAAGTTTTATATGGATCTTTTATAACTGTAATCAGCGAAAGTACATTTAATAAGTTAGATGCCAGAAAAATATAAATTATATATTTCGCGCCAAGAAATGATCAGGTTATTGATCAACTGGTAGAATAGGGATCTACCCTGCCGGTTGTAATATTTTTGCAATTCATAAATTACAGGCTATTACAAGATTTCCTATAGGGCGGAGTTTAACGAAAATAATCTCTGTATGATTACGCGCGTTTGTATATTTAATTGTTTCATGTTATTATTTTCAGGCTTAGAAAATTTTGCTACTTTATTGTAATTTTACTAGTTTTTGGTATTTTTACTACTTTTTAGTACTCTTATTAGTTCCTAGCACTTCTGCTACTCCGTTGTAGAAAGTCCTAGTAAATTTACTAGCGGTCGTAATTCTACCCCTTTCGAAGGAGGTCATTTTATTTGCTATGTTGAAATAAAGTGTACTATTACGCATTTTTAGTACACTTACTGGATGCTTGTAAAACTACTTTATCCGGGGGCCTATTCTTGAAAATTATCTCGTACGAGAGATCGTGAAATTTAGGGATTTTAAGCTTATTTTGTTGGTAGCTACCAACAAAACAGGCCTAAAACACCAAATTTCCCTAGTTCTTGTACGGGAAAGTTTTCAAGAATAGGCCCCCTGGTGATGTTCATTTACTACACACAGGTAAATCGTACTACTTTCTAGTATATTGACTATACTATAAGTAGTAACACCTCTACTACATCCTAATAAGTCTGCAAGATTTATTTAATGTGTGTATATAGTATGCTATAGCACTACGCGTGCGTTCAAGATGGCCGCTTTTTCGATATCTCCAATCACCAGTGAGTTCAATAGCACGATAGCCTTTCTCATTGGTCGAAACGGTTGAAATTGTCACTCGGCATCACCCGGCATCATAATCATGATAATCAGAATGTCAACATTGTCAATTTGGTCTATTTGAAGTTGTTTGTTATACAAATTATGCAAATTATACTCGATTTTTGAGTTACGCGGACAATATTTAAATACAAATTAGGACAGAAAAACGAAAACGAGAGCGCTTTTGTGCTGGAAGTGAGCGAAAATGTTTATTAACAGGATTCCGCAGAAGGAAAAAGTGGACGAATACACAAAAGCGGAACTGCGAAATTTGGGGGTTCCGGTGAAGATTCGCTTGAAAAAAAATGCCAGGGTCGAAAAAGTACAACGTGCGAATAATGCTCGAAGGCTTCTGTGCACTCCCTTGCACCTTTTGCCTTCGAATAAGACAAGGTTGTCTTCAGGAACAGTCGTCGAAGTGGCGTCTTTCGTCGTTGAAGCCGTCCAGTTTTTGAAACAAGAGTAACTATATAGGGTTTTTCGAAACCTTTAAAAACACGAGATTTTTAAACACTATATCGCTAAATGTAGTTAAAACAAATACTTGTTTAAACTAACGCTTTTGCGTGGAGTTTTATGAAGTTTACATGCTCGTCAGTAGCGCACACAAGGGGGGTTTTGGGGGTTGATACCCCTACCAAAATTCAAAAAATATATGCCGAAAATAAAATTAAACAACCGAATCTATGTTTTATTTCTTAAGTCAAAATTTTAATTTTTTTATTATACTTTGAATAGATTAATAATATTTTTCACGCTCGCAGCACAGAAATCCTTTATTCTTGTGTTTACTACTGTCCCATGAAAAACGAATTCTCTGCCACTGCCTTTCGCTGCTATTTCTATGCCGCTCCAAGGTCGAGCGGCATAGAACTCGTTTTTTCATGATACAACAGTAAATAAAAGACTAAATGATTCATGTGCTGCGAGCGTGAAAAATATCTCTCGTGTTAAGGAGCATTGTAACTTGCGTTTTACTCGTGCGATTTGCTCACTCACTACGCTTGCTCGCAAAACTTCGCACTCGTAAAAACGCTCGTTTCTGCTCCTTGATACAAAATATACTATAACAACCGGCTTTAGACTTTTTTAATAAAAATGCGCATTTTTTACTGTGTAATCATAAACTTAACATTGTCAACTTTAAAATTTTAACCGGTACCTATGTAATAGGATTTAGTTAATTGAAATCCTTGAATGATTATTTTCAATAACTGAAACGTTAGACAAAAAAATAAATATCAACTTCAAATTTTTATCTTTAAAACATCAAGCATAAAGAAAATGTCAAAATTAAGTGTCAGTATCAGAAACAGTCATTACTCCATTTGAATGAACTCAAACAATATATTGTAATTTTTAGAAAGTGAATTTTTCAAATAACACTTTATTGTAAATAAAAATAATAGAGAATTTTGATATATATATATATATATAAAACAACAATAAGTAGAGGTATTTTCAGATTTGAAATGTTCAATGCTTTCGACCTTATTTTTTTTACAATTTTGTGTAATTCTTGAAGATGAAGACCTCATATGTAAAAATATGGACAAATGAAAACTTTTGTTAAGAAGTAACATTAAAAAAGTGAAAAATACACGCCTGAGAAATGTAAAACATTTTCCATTTGAAATTTGAAATATGTAAGTCAGTGAATATTACCCTACATTTCGAGAATAAAAAATTACAAAATAAGCTGTTTGTTGGATACAGAAAAATATTAAATTAGTTTTAATCAAACTGCGACGAAATAAATTTAAACATGATATATTAAACTTGTTAAACTGACATTTCAACATTTTTAATAAAATAATTTTTGGTTAATTTTCGAGGCTTTCATAAGTCTAGAAACAGCGCAACATAAATATTTAGACTAAAAAAAATTTTTCTATAGAATCATTACCATTTGTAGTTTGTAATGAAAAGAACCAAATAGCACGAACCAAAAAAATTTACCATATTCAATTCATGTAATCTAGAGGATTTCTAAAAAATATTAAAATCTCCAAGTTTTACACGTTTGCAACAATTCATAAAAAAGAAATAAAATTCTTAAAACATCTTAACCTCAAAATACCCTTAAAAATCTGAAAATGCAAAAGTTCTCATTTTCCATTGATTTTCTGAAAATAAATCTCCGATAAATCATTGAAATGATTCAAAACTCTTTGAAAATCATCAAATTTTTTATGAGATAAAATTTTGGATTAATATGCATTGAGCAATATTTTTTAAGTTTTGTACAGTCTTGAAAGTTTTGAAAAGTTAGTAAAGTTATGGTGAAAAAAAATTTTCAAAACTCATTAAGGTTTCGGTGATTCCTAAAAAACACAAAAATGTCAAACAAAACCGGAAATTCCATCAACAATAAAAAATGCTTGAATATCGTGACAGATTTTAAAATTTCCCCCATTAAATAAGCCTCTTGCATAATTCACAACTTTCTGCAGGGAACGTTTAACTGTGGAAGGGCTGTTTCGAAAAGCGGGGTCAAAAGTTCGCCAAACAGAATTGATGAGTCGTGTGGATAATGGAGGAATAATAGGAGACGAGTTTCGTCCCATAGAAGTTGCGAACTGCTTGAAAGCATTTTTCTGCCAACTCCCAGAGCCTTTGATACCCAGAGCGTACCACGATTTGTTCGTACACTGTTTCACATTGAAAACTGGAAAAGTCCAAGCAATTTTGCTAGCGTGTCTTCTTCTGCCAGTTCATCATTTGGAGATTTTAGCTTTTTTGGTGGAATTTTTGAGGAGTGTCGCAATGTATGAAAAATCCAATAGAATGAGCATCGACAGTTTAGCTAAAATGTTCATGCCAAGTATCATTCCTTGTGAAACAACCATGCTCGCCCTGGAAACGAGAATGGAAATTCATCTAGCCATCACAAAGGTTTATTTTCTTTTATTTAGAGTACATTTTTCCTCTGTCGACTTTGTGACTGACTGAGATTTGTATTGACAGACATTAATACAGAATGCTGACAAAATTGGGTTGGTGCCAGAAAGAATTACAAACAGCCTATCATCAGAATCACTTCTTAATGGAGACTCAGACTCGCAAAAAGCTGATAAAGTTAAGAAGAAGAAACCCAGGAATGGAAGTTTGAATAGTAAGATGTCATTTTGAGTTAAAATAACTTTAATTTGAAGAGAAATTTATTTCTTAGAATTAACTATGAAGCAGTTTAATTTTCTTTACAAGAAACAAATGATTCCTTATAAAAATATATGTCAGTTTGAAAAAAACGTTATAAGTATCAAAGTAATACAAGACTACTGATTTTTCAGATTGCCTATAATATAAGTGAAGTTACAGAAAAATCCATATAAAATTGAATAAATGCAAAAAATAAATGTCTAAACTTTGCTTAAATTCCCTGAATAGTTATACTAACTTCAACGTGTTTTCACAATAGGAATGTTAAGTGGCATCAGAAAAATCGTCAGCAAAAACAACTTGACTGAAAACGAACCAATCGAGGAAATTGGATCAAAGGAAGAAAATGTGGATACAGGAATCTCAAAAGCTGCAAAAAAACGAAGAGTCGGAGAAAGCACCATTTCCATTGTGAAAAAGTATGTTTCATTCCTTCAATAAATTTCGCTCGCTTGAAATGCATGCGCATATTACATTTCATTGTGTTTTCCATTGTGCTTATTTTTTTTTTGTAGATTTTTTTCAGATAAAAAACCGCATGTTCATAATATGAATATTTATGTAGAAATGTAAGGCTTTTTTATTATATTTAAGTATCTATCAGTGGCGTAGTATTTTTTTTTTTTTTTTTTTTTTTCAAGAATTTGATCACTCTGATGGTTTTCTAGTAAAATATCAAAATATTATGATTCTATGATCAAGTTATTATTTTAAATATATGAAAAGGCAAGCAAACGTTGGATGTAGAATATTTTCTCATTGAAATCTAAATAATTTAAAATAAGATTCATATATATTTATACTTAATACTTTCTTGCTACGCTACTTTTATGGCAATACAAGTTTTTTGTTGAACAATATTATGAAAAATTTGTTATGTTTGTAGGCAATTGACTGAGAGTAAGGACAAAATTGACAAGTGCAAAAAGAGTCGACTCAGTTTTGAACGCTTCAAAGTGAAACAAGTGAGCTATAAATAATTATTTATTCTTAAGATCGATTTACATCGCACTTGGTTAACTGTAAAATTGAGTTGTGAATTTTTAAAGTATGTATCTTCCAATGCAACAATTTTGAAATTTGTGGGTCATTTAATTTGGAAATACTATAAAGTCTGAATTTTTTTATTGAATTATAATTCCTAACTTTTTAAATTTTCAATCAAAATCAATTTAATTGAAATAATGAAATAACAGTATTATATTATATTTATATTATTGCATAGTATGATTACTCATATTATTAATCTTGAAATTTCAAGACCTCCAAAAGTTTTTTTAAATTCGTCTTGAAGCATGAAATTTGAAATCAATTATTCAGAATATTTTTTTGCTTCTTAATCAATGTATAAACAATAATTATATCTTTACTAGCCAATATTTTTGTTTTATAGAAAGTATGTGAGACTGGAGTCCCAAAACGTGAAGTTTCTCCAAGTCCTCGACTTCAAAGGCGCTGTCATTCGGTTGGCAGCACGACAAAAAAACGTCACATCGAGATGGGCGATTCCCAGTCCTTGGTATCGCTTCTCGGGGAAAATCCACAAACAGAAATACTCATGTATGACAATGGCCTTGTCGATGCCAACGTAAATCTGTCAGACAGCAGTTTCAGCGAGACTGCAATTAGCATGAAAAATGAAATATTGCTGAGAAAACTGAAATCGAGACATCCGAAACTTAGAAAGACCCGAAATTCTCTTCCAGCGTTAGAGACGTTTGAATTACCTGATATCATAAAACATACCAATGGCATAAGGAACTTTGAAGCCTGCAAAGTCAGGCGCACGAGGAGCATAGATCCGGCTTGGTCACGTCACATGATTCAGGATTTTGGACAAGAAGAATCTGTTATAATGACGAGAAGCCAGTACGAGAACATGCAAAGCCAAATAAAGATGTTGAAAAATCGTTTGTCTCAAGAGTTTCGAAACTCGGGTGTTAGTAGTTCAGTTTCGGATTCGGATTCTGTGAGAAGCGTTCAAAAAGAATACCAGAAAACTTTGGAGGAAGCGGATATCGAAAAGACAAATTCCGCGGATCAGTTGGCGAAGAGGCTGAGCAAGGATCTGAAAATTCGCAGGCACGGAGAAAACGGCGTTTTCCGCTCGCCAAGTGCGAGGAGAATTGGAAATATTCGGAGGAAGTCCAAGGAGAGAACACCGCGGTGAGTTTTGCAAAAATTGGAAAGTTTGATTGTGCTGTTTTCATTTAGTTTCAAATCTGGAAACAAATTTCATTGTAGTTTCAAATCTGGAAACCGACTTTTTTTGTACATTAACTTTGAATGTCTGGAATGTAACGAAAAATTCAAAAATAATCTATGATATATAAAGCTTGCCCTGATTTTGTATTTTGAGCTGAAACTTACAGTTATTCTATTCTGAATATTTTAGATAGAAACTAAAATTGACTAGTAATCAATGCAAAATAATATCTAGTAATTTAGTACTTCTAAACTCGAACATTTAGTAATTTGATTCTGAATTTCAAAAAGATAAATAACAAAAAATTCAAAAATAATTAGCATAATTTGAATTTGTTGAAACTGAACTTTCAATTATTTAAAAAAAATTTTTTTAGGTTATTTACGATATTTAATAATTTGTAGTCATCAGGTTCTTTCAAACCAATACTTAAAGTAATTTGTCTCTTGAAAAAACAAGCAAAAATTATCTACTAGATTTTTAAAAATAAAAAAAAAGTTTAAATGCATGCAACAAAATTTCAAATTCGTCGTAGTTTTGAGCCTACAAATGAAATTATTTTATACATCTATTCTCAATTCTGAACTTGAAAAAATGTGAGAACAAATTTTGAAATAACCAACCAAAAAATACTAGAAAAATACGTGTATTCTTTTTAATGCATCAAGTTCGATTTTGTGTATACCTGGCATATATTTTTAACATTTACAATACAAATTTACATTGGAAGTCGTACCATAGATCTGTCGATGGATATTAAAAGATACAAATGAATCAGTAAAAATGAACCTGAAAACCATCTAATTGAAACAAAATTGAACAAAAATGAAAAAAAAGTAATATCAATTTAGGTAAAATACATTATCATTACTGTAAAAATAAAAATTAACAAAGTTATTGATTATTTACAATAAATTATCTGCACATGCAATGCTAATTCAATAGTTATCGATAAAGAAAAAACAAAACAATCTACATTTTTGAGGTTGCTGATTATATCAAGTTAACACTTATATTTATATATTCAAAATAATTGAACCAAATCCTCAAATTTCACTCGATTATATTTATATTCAATTTCGAAAATCTTGCAAACGGATTCCCAGTTGAATTGAAGTCCAAGAGTATTTTTTACGTTTTAAGAAAAACTTATATTTTATGTTAAATTTTAAGGTTCCCTACAAAAGCTTTGAAAATTTTGAAATTTCTGTACATTTTTTTGCAACATATAAATATTATTTACCTGATACAGTATGAAAATTTTGATCTAAAAACTTATGAAAGACGAGAAAATTTACGAAAAATTCTAGAAGCTCATTTTTCCTTTTACAATGGATACATTTTAAAATCCATACCAAGTGTAGAAAATTGATGTCCGATGCGTAAAAATGTCTAATTTATTGTTTCACAAAGTATTGTAATAATTATCTGAAATTCTACAAAATTCTGACAACTTCTTTAAGAAGATTTTTAGTTTCTCAAATTTCTAAAGTTAAAGTGAAATTCAAAAACTAAAAAGAAAAAAATGGCGAATATAAATAAAACTGCCTAATCTATAAAACACAACAAGTTATGTTGCACTTGAAAGTTTCTAAAAGCTAAGTTGTATCAAGTTTTTTAAATACTGATTGCAAGTTACAGTACCGTGTGTCCCGAGGTTCAACTAAACATATTTACTTCAAAGTTGCCGTAAACACGTACATCATTCCCATTAGAATTGCTTGTATCTTTGACAAAACACCTCGATATTGGCCCAATACTAATACATTTCTTTCTAACAGATAAATATATGCTCAAATTTTCATATCACATAGAAAGTTAAGGCGTATTTCCATTGTGAAAAAAAAACAACTTCACAATGATTCGTATGAGAGTTGCAAAAAAGGGCAACCAAAAATTATTCTAAAAAATGTAGATTTTCTCATTCGTTTGGCTCTAAGTGATCATTAATTACAAAATGATGAAATTTCAGCTCACGACTGAATCGCCCAAAATCTTGGCTCAGCCCTGGCAGCCCGAGAAGTCTTCAAGATACCGATTATCAAAGACCAACGTCTTCCCAAGTATACTCTCTCTACGTGGACGACTCTAATTCGCAAGCATATTCTTCCTGCAGCAATGCAACCAACGCCCGTTTGGACAACCTGCATGAGCAAATTCGCTCACTGATCACCCAAAAAGACGAACGCGCGGAAGGTTCGCTCCCAAGCGAAGATAGCTCACATTTCGATCACGTCTTCGCGACCCCAGATCAAAAAAGGCTGAAAACACCCCGCCACAAAATGCTCTCTTCCAGTTCCCAGAACCCGATGCAGAAGGAAGTTTGGCAGTCAGGTGGAAACGTCACCTTTACCCCGGAGAAATCTTGGAGAACACCGACTCTAACTGGTCGTGAATCTGTAGCGAAGCTCCGATACCAAATGAGAGGCAAAGTTTTGCAGACTGCCAAACTTTTCGACGACAGGACGTCAAAGTACCCAAATCCAAAAGACGAAATTCAGACGGAGCGAAGAGTCACTCGACCGCAGGAGTCATCTTTGAAATCTCGAATTATCGAAGCCAGGATTCCAGAGAACTTTTTGACGCCCAAAAGAGTAAGTACAAAAAGCCCGAAAAGTGGGAAATCGAAGTCTCCACAGTACTGTAGTCAGGGCACGAAGCGAAGTGCCAGCGGTTTTGGCGATGCCGTGGATTCGAGCGGTCGTCAACAGGAAAATGAGAGTTCGAAGACTTCAGGTTCAGCTTTCACGTCGGATTTTAACGCGGATATGCACAAAACTCCTCAGTTCAAAAAGCAGTTGCTGATGATGTCACCGAAAAGTACGAAAATAGTTCGCCGGACAGTTTTGAAAACCAAAAACACGCCTTTGAAAGCTACCATACCCATTAAGCCCAAGGCACGTGAATCCTAAAATGAAATTTGAACAAACATAGAGTATTATATGTATATTTCTAAAAAATATTGTTCTTCGCTTTTTTGTGAGTTAAATAAGATAAAGTGATTAAAATGTGTAAAATATTTTATTCCGCGATGTATGAGTGAATTTGTACAATACGTTATGTTGATCACTTGACGAATAACGTTATGGCAACGATTGATGAGTGCGTAGATTATTTTTTTTTTGTCTATTTTTATATGATAATGTCTGACAGATGAGCTCTATTTGCTTGGATGTTTGTAAAACTTGATTGAAGTAACGTGATAATGAATAAAATGAAACATTTAAAACATCACAATTTTTGTGTTGGAGTATTTACATAACAAGGTACAGGGGTGATAAAAAAATAAGTGGCGGGCGCAGTTTTTCAATGAACAGCTTTTTTTTGTTTGTCCACGAGAGCGATGGCGTCAGTTTTTGTGTTTTCGGTGATTTTTTCGTCTTCCTTGGCACCGCTTATGTGCTCCAAAATACAGTTTGGGCAGAAATTGTATTTTCTGTTGGGATAGAGGTTGTAATGCGTTACTTTAATATGCTAAAGTTTGTAAAACTCGGGTGTGTACTTAAGTCAACTTCCAATTAATTGAGTTAATCATTCATTGACCAATTTTTAGTCGTGAAATTAGGTATTCAGCTTTAACTTACCAAGGTACTTTTTTTATGCAAACTGGCTACTGGCGTCTGCATAATTTCTTACAAAGTGATATACTTCTCGAATTTTTATTTTCATGGAATTTTCAAGGTTTATGACAACTAAATGTTTCAAAACTATGTACTCATATACAATGTTTCAATGTTATATGAGGCTGCAGAATTTTCAAAAAAGCGTAGAACATTAAATATTTTTAAAAACTTTTAGAATTTTAAAATTTATAGAAACCTTCTACTATAACAGGTTCATTGAAAATTTTCAAAAATATAAAGATTATATCATCAGAGGCAGAAGAACGCGAGTTTTTTTGTGTGAGTAGTGATTAAAAGTTGAACAATGAGAAAAAAGGGTTCAAAATCATAATCAAGTATTTTTTTTAATATGCCTGATAATGCCTTGATTTTTGAATAACAATCCTCTGAACGGAAAAAGTATTGAAAAATTGCGAGAATTCTTGATAATTTAGACTAATTTTTACAAAAATTAATAAGTTTTGGAATATTGCAGAAAATTGTGAATGTTTCTGAAAAATCTTAAAATGTATATAATCTCGAGTTATTACTATAAATTTCGTAGGTTGCATTCTTTGCCTTATTTCTTCGATAATGTTTTTTAAGTTTGGAAAGTCTGAGAATTACTATGAAATCACGAAGAATATTTATTTATGAGTTAGACAAATATATTTGAAATATAAAGGAAATTTGTAATTATTTATTTGATAGTTTAAATTTTGGATATTGAAAAAATTGAAACTATCAGAAATTCGAAAATTATCGCTTTACTCGATAAAAGTTCACTAATTTGCAAAATTTCATAAAGTGTTCATAAATTTTTTCAATTATGTTCATTACTGTATTTTTTTATTGTATGAGTATGCATTACGAGAATTGGAAATGACGAAGACAAATTTCAACAAAATCAGGAAAGTTTTGAGTATTGTGCATCATGTTTACGATTTTAAAAATAATGAAAAATCGGAAAAAAGAAAAAAATTTGAGACGACAATTATTCTTGAAAATTGATGAATCTGTCGAATTCCAGAAAATATTTATAAATTTTGTAGGTTGCATTTGTAATCATCGTTCTCCGAAATGTATAATTTTTTTTCATTCTTCATTTAAAATCCGAAAAACCGGAAAAGTAATAAAAAAAATAAGAAATCCTTATTGAATTAGACAAATTTATATGAAATTTGGAAAGTTTCAGAATGTTTTTACAATGGATGAAATCTAAAAACTCGAATATCTAGAATATAATGTTTTTCGAAATTTGAATGTTAAAAATAAATCTAAAAAACTTTGAAAGTATTGGAAAATTACAAAATAGACTAATGATTTGGACAAATAGTTACATAATACAGATAGTTTCGAGTAGTTTTACTAAAATTCGAATTTTCGAAAACTTAAAAAATCAAAAAACTAAGAATCTAAACAATTTTGAATGATTTTTTGTAACCACAAATAGTATAGAATTTAAAAAAGTGTTCATAAATATTGTAGACTATAGGTTCATTATTATTTTTCTTCTATAGTAAGATTTATTCATTTTTATGTATAAATCTAGGAAATTTGAAAAATTTTGAAAAATTACAAAAAATCCTCAGTGGACGCACTAATCGGCATCGAATTCGTGGAACTTGAGTTAAAACATTGAAAAATATGAAGATTATTAGTAATTATCAACAGTTAAAAAATTTTTTATACAGTGTCCAACATCATAATTTTTTAAAGTATGCGCGATTTAAAAAAATTTTTTTCTAAATCAAATCTGAAAAAACTTAAGAGTATAAAAAATTATGAAAAATTTGAACGGAACAGAAACATTGGTAAAAGGTTGAATAAGTTTTAAATACTTAAAACTATTTGCGAAATTTTAAGACTTTAAAAAAATTGTGAAGATTGAGAATGTAAAGAAACTGTTATATTCTTAAAATTTTACCAAATTAAAAAATTTATTGTACAAAGATCGTTGGTAACTTTGAAAACTTCAATCCTTACATTTTCTCGCACCCTTGAAAAATATGCAGAAATTTGAGTTACTTTGATCAGTATTATTTTAAAATATTCAATTTTGAAGTTGATTCATGAAACCTTATCTGACAAATGAAGTTTTCTTAATTTTCGATGCTATACTCACTTTTATCTGAAAAAGCAGGAAAATGTTCTCACCTGTAATAACTGCTAATCGCACCAGAATGATTCGCATGTCTTTTTCTCTGCCAAACTTGATGGCCTGGTTTCACAAACTCCATAACCCGATCGCAACAAGCAAGGGATACGATGCAACGATAATTCATCCTCTTCAAAAATTCATGTCTATCTCTCAGAATGTTATAATTTTCAGGCTTCGTCGATTTTGAAAGGGCCCAAGTTTGCAGGTCCCCATAAGCTACGTCATCATCTTCTTCCATGATATTGGCTATATGTCTGCATTTTTATATTAATAGTAATTTTTACAAAGGAAACATTGCAAAGAAAAAAACTATTGCAATAGTGAAAACACTGAACTTACAATCCAATGAAAAAATTGTACGGAGTGTATTCCGAAGGCGAAAAAGAAGCTCGTATAAAGTATGTGAAAACCATCGCGATAAGGTAATTGTCAGCGAGTATAAAACAGTGGTCAAACTCGAAAAATTCGTCCAAGTGGTTATCTACGTAAAAAATTTCAATCGATGCAATTTTAATATTTTTTAATAAAAAAAGACGTGTTATTATACACTTCGTTGATTAGTGAATTTTTATAGTTTTTTTTCTTGAAAATTTGTATAGTATTTGAAAAAATGTGGTTTTTGAAAGTTGTTGAATTCAAAAATTTCTGAATTTTCTGAATTTTCTGAATTGAACATTTAAAGTTCAAAAATCGGAAAAACTTGGCTACTGACAACCAATGAAATTTGGACTTTACCTATTATTTTGAAAAAATGCCGCACGTGCCACCGTTTAATAAAGATAATCTCTTGTTTATCCGGAAGAACGCCATCAAAAACAATGCTTTTCGAACCATCTTCGCTCTCACCAACCCAGTCCATTTGTTTTCGACCGATCTTTGGCGGACGAACTTTCATTTGCATTTTAGTTGACTTTCGTGACATATGCAAGGTTTTAAAATTAGCGTAATAAACGTCAAAACGTACATAGTTATTCGCGATGACGTTTTAAACTTTCAGGTTAACAGAACCACGTAGATAAATACTGTTTTGGCACGAGGGCCTTCGTCCCAAAATAGAAATCCGCGATTCTCGAGAACCTCTGATGAGGCTCATACTTAAAAGTCTTTCAACGGTTTTATAATTAGCCTAAATTTTTTCTTTTTTTTTTGGCTTGTTCGAAATTTTTGAAACGCGGTTTTCTCTCTTTTTTTGTTTCTTAACAAATGATTGTTATTCGGAAAAGAATGTGAAAACACGGAAGCGTTCTTGCGAAAGCTGATTATAAGTTTGATGAGTGCCATTTGAGTTAATTTAGAAAAATTGATAAATTTTAAGAATATGTCAGATTGAAATTGAATCAATCGTCCGAATAATGTAGATGAAGGAATTTCGTTACATTTATGACTGAAATATCTACGATCAAAACTGGATTATGTATTTTTTATAAACCTAAAACCTCTTCAAACTTAGCGCAAGTTAACCGGTACTGCAAATAGAAAATTATTAGAGAACACAAAAAAGGATTAAATAATGAACAGCATTCCAATACTTTGGATGTGAGATCAAAGGCGCCGACGTTAAATTCTAAATCATGATTTTGAACATTTCTTATAAGAAACTTTTATCCCATTGAAAACCATTCATCAATGGTTTGCTTTTCCATGTCTGAATCGTTCAATAGTTCTTCTTACCCTATTGATGAATGGGATTCTATTGCCTAGCAGTCCAACTACCACGTAGATAAGTGGTAGTTAGGTGGTAATTGAGTGGTAACTAGGTGGTAAGTAAGTGGTAAATTTTTTCTCGCCTTAAAATGTCTCTCTATGTTTGACAAATATTTTTAGTGCAAATACTTCACATTTATTAAAAATAACTCAATTCTTGTTTCTGTAATTTGACATTCCCAGTAAGCCAAGCGTGCATATCCAAATCAGCACAATGTCATGGCGTCAATATCATGCAGCTAGTTTGCCCCTATTATGCAGCTAAGAATATTCATATCCATTTTCATTCCTCAATCATTTTTGTCAAATGTTTGCAACAAAAATAACCAAAGCCTTGCCGTTATTAACGAGCAATAATTGTAATGCAACTGCTGCAAATTTGGGTACAAACTGTTATAGCAAATGCGTAACTTCAAAATGACTAAAGTTTTTCGGAAATGTTTTTCATATTCCCTAGCAAACGCGGCGCGATCGACTTCGATCGCAAGACGATCGCAAGTCGATCGTAAGTTGATCGTAAGGCGATCGCAAGTCGATCGCATGATAGAAAAAGCTGTATTTTTCAGAGATAACTCCCGAAATGCCGAGGAAAACACTCTAGGTAGTCCTATTATGAGTTATTCTTGGTATTTTCACTAATTAAATCATGATTTATGTATTTTCTGTGCTTTTCTGCGAAAACGAAATCGGTGAAAAATGAAATAAAATCAATGCCCGTAAACAGGCGCCATCGTGTAGGCCTGGCGTATTTTGGAACTATGTTCGAATCACAGCAGTTGTGACGAAGGTCGCATTCAAGCAGGCTGCTCAATTTAAGAACGGCAGGAACGGCAAGATCGCAACGAGTTACACACACAATCCTACCCCTTGTCCGTGAAAGCTACCGGCGAACGAACCGGAATCCGGGGAGTAATTGATTAATGATGCGGACGATTCCAAGGATCTCGCTAGGGCCCGAAATTTGAGAAAGTCTAACATTTTAATAAGAAGGACATCTCAAACTTTTTCAAATGATATCGTGAAACGATTTGAAGCGAAATTCCCGAACTTTTTACTTTTTTAATCGAATCAAGTTTTAAAATCCATATTTATGAATGAAAATTTTTTTGAAATTCAGAAATTATTTGGGTTCTAGAAATAATTGATGATAGTGTAAACTCTGAAATGATTTCTGAGTTTCTGAATATTATTATAAATTCGTGAATGCATATTAATTTCGTTTTTTTAAGTGTCGATTTCTAGGGGATTCCTCTCATAGCTTGAGAAATAAAAAAATCCATATCAAATTGACTTTTTTGCATTATTTTTTATGTATATGATAAAACAAACAATTCGTGCAACATTAAAAGTAAATTGTGATTAGGTAATTTGTTTCTTAGTAAGTAACTTACGTCAATAGGTAGGTTAATGAGCGAGTTGTTTTTCTAACAACATATTGATAGAACGAAGATTCTCGTCAAGGACTAGAGACTAATTTATTTCTACTTTTTTCGACCCGCACAAATTTTCAGTTCGCAACATAAATATATGATCGCCGTCGATTTTAATTTCTTTATTTGTCTTAACGAAACTGCGTCATCATTTGTCTGATGAGTGCGTCGATGCACTGTGTGTAACGAAATCCGCATTGCTAGCAATAAATGAAATTAAAATGTTAGACTCTCTCAAATTTCGGGCCCTAGCGAGATCCTTGGGATCGTCCGCATCATTAATCAATTACTCCCCGGATTCCGGTTCGTTCGCCGGTAGCTTTCACGGACAAGGGGTAGGATTGTGTGTGTAACTCGCTGCAATCTTGCCGTTCCTGCCGTTCTTAAATTGAGCAGCCTGCTTGAATGCGACCTTCGTCACAACTGCTGTGATTCGAACATAGTTCCAAAATACGCCAGGCCTACACGATGGCGCCTGTTTACGGGCATTGATTTTATTTCATTTTTCACCGATTTCGTTTTCGCAGAAAAGCACAGAAAATACATAAATCATGATTTAATTAGTGAAAATACCAAGAATAACTCATAATAGGACTACCTAGAGTGTTTTCCTCGGCATTTCGGGAGTTATCTCTGAAAAATACAGCTTTTTCTATCATGCGATCGAAGTCGATCGCAAGTCGATCGCGCCGCGTTTGCTAGGGTTAATATTTTTGTTTATCTGCTGCCAATTTGAGGGCAAACCCTTAGTGATAAACATTTGGTCATAAACTAACTAATAAACTAACAGAAATTTGTCGACATAAATTTTTTTCATTCATAAATTTTTTACAATAGAATAGATATTTATTCATCTAGGGAGGAAGAGGATGATTTCACGAGTGTGTGTTTGTGTCCGAGCGGAGCGAGGTAAACAAAACACATGAGTGAAATCACTTCCTCCCGTGGTGAATATTCTATTTTTTTCCATACAACACAGCAATGGCCACTTTATCGACGCGATTTGCAGGAACAACGTCCTTTTTTTTGGGTTATCCATGATGGAATGTCTCAGCGGGTGCCCCAAAAAGAGGGCGTTGTTCCTGCAAATCGCGTCGATAAAGTGGCCATTGCTGTGTATGTATGGAAAAAAAATTATTAATCGTGTTTATATGGATAACTAAATGTGATCGTACTGCAAAACGTGTTGAATAATTTAGTCAAATTATTATTTATCCATAACGAATTATTTGTAAAAAATTACAAACAATGAATTAATAAAAAATTGAAGGATCGGTTCATGACAATTGTTTACAAACGATCGTTTAAACAATTTTCTGAAAAAATGTGGGGGGAGGTATCCCCTCCTTACGTAATAACTACAGTCAGCTGTGATTTTTGTGCGTTGACTGCACGGCAACGCTATTCGCAACACGTAAAAATTACTAATAATATGCATATATTTTTTGTGGTCATTGCATTTATACATTTTTTTAAAATTTTGTCATTGTTTATAAGTATAGCGCGTTGATTTGACTGCAAGGTGCAAATATTAAGACCTGGCCAAGGTGTGGTAGGTTAGATTTCCATCCTCGTGTTTTTGTCTGACGCAATATGAAATGATTGTCAGTGTGGCATATTTTTAATCTTCTACGTTATGTTAGACACAAAGTTGAGTATAAATTTGCGTCCATAATTAGTAATTAGGATGTTAGGAAGAACCTTAAGAGAAAGATTAATAAATAATCCAATTTGTTTGGGGATTGACATAACAATAACCAGAAAGATAATTATTTCATCCCGGGAAAATGTCGGATAAACTTTGACCCTCTTGACGAAAAAGATGA
This sequence comes from Platygaster robiniae, assembly GCA_028476575.1. Classification (NCBI taxonomy): domain Eukaryota; kingdom Metazoa; phylum Arthropoda; class Insecta; order Hymenoptera; family Platygastridae; genus Platygaster; species Platygaster robiniae. The sequence goes on from CM052022.1 coordinate 5,601,321, forward strand.
AATTTTTTTCATTTTTACATGAAATATATATTGATTTCATCTGAATTGCGGGAGGAGTTTGAATCCCAAAAACCCCCCTCTACCTACGCGCCTGGCAGCAGATTTGGTATGAAAATTTTTTTCGTGTTTGGGAGGGGAGAAGAGCATGTCAAACGAAACTACAAGAATTATCATAATTTTACTTACAACTATATGTAGGAAACAGTAAATATGATATAAATTTTTCAAGAAGAAAAATAATGTTACTTTGTAGGCATTTATCCCAGATAAAATGTTATAGACATTCAAAATATAAAACAACTCAATGTAAGCAATTAGAAAACAATTGTTAATCATTCATCATTATTTAAAATTACTATCAAGTATAGAAATGGAAGTGAAAGTTTTAGTTTCCTTCGCTTTTCCAGTTCCATTGCTGTCGAGCTGTGACGCTTTAGGAGCTATTTCCGCGGAATAATGGCATTAGTAATCAAACCCAGTCGAGTAGTTGTGTCGATAACGATCAATGGTTATCCCAGTTATGTTGACTTTGTTTACAATAAATGGTAACACGTGGTTGGGTACTTTTTTAAGCTGCGATGGCTCGAATTTCGCGTCATCACAAAAGTTGCATCCTCGTTTCACATTCACATTGAACATTATTTTAGGTGTAAAGTGCTTTCAGCCTGATTTCCCGGGATGAGAGCCGAATTTTCGAGAATATGATATTCACTCGACACATCTCTAATTTGTGGAAATTAACGATACACTGGAAAACCTTGTGGGTCGTAATTTACGTTTTTTGAGTAAAGGAGAACATGGAATTCGTGAACTTTAATCAACATATGTTGCAATGGGAATAAAAAAAAGGTGTACTTCTAATCTCATTAAGGAGGGCTGCTTCAAAATTTTACATAAGGGGGCAAAATCAAATGTCTTAATGGTCAATATGTATTTTTTTCAATGCATGGATGAATATTTATGCGTTAAAACATCTGAGAAATTTCACTAGTTGAAATGGAAAATCCAGGACACCAAATTTCTTACTTGTGGTAGATCAAAATACCTTACATCTGAATATTATTAAACATGTGGACTTTGTTTTTTTGACGATATAACTTCCGTAATAGAACGTAGATCTTGAAAGATGGGAAAATAAAAAAAATGTAAGGTATATTCGAAAAAAAAAACGAAATCGTTGCCGAAAAATAACACTCTTATATTTTCACAACTCATAATGATTACAATCCAACACAGTCTTTGATACACAACAAGTTTTAAGCACACTTTACATGTTTGTTAAGCATCATTTACGACAATAGCAAAGAGACTAATAATTGTTATAATCATATTACCTTAGCAAAGTAGTTTTTAAAAGATTTTATTCATTTTTCAAATTTTTAAGGATTCACATCGAGCTAATAAAATAATTGATAACATGTTTCGGGAAAATATTACAGGTGCATGAAGCGTTATTCACAACAGTAGCACAAACCATCATAATTACAGTTGCTTATAGTATATCCTTTGAATGCGCAAGCAAACATACAATTGATATCAGCTATGACTTGCAGGTTGAAGTATTTTTCAAATAGGAATGAACATGAATAGCCATCTATAACAACTTCTAGCGTAATTATCGGCTCCATTCGTACGGCGAATATATGCTTTGTGAAAAAAGTAACACTTAACACATTCAATTTTCACTCTACTCAATAGTTAGATACGCGAAATCATGAAGCATAATTAGAAGAATTTTGAAGTTACGCATTTCGAAGATGTCCGATAATTCTGTTTCGCTTAGAAAAGGGCGAATTTTCCGTGATATTTATAGTCTCTGAAAATAAAGCTATATAATTGAAAATTTCTATATCTTCTTTGAAAACACACGAAAATTTAAAGTGTTAGTAAAAATTTATTGAATCTTTTAGGAATTTGATATTATTACTGCAATATTAAAAAGTTTTTTTGTATATTCAAGTTGCCTTTTACAAAAATATTAGACACGGCTAGTGACGAAATTTAAAGTTTTTATGACTGTTGAACAGATAGAACATTTCAAATTTAAAATTGTCAGGGTTATGTTAGTTTTTTCAATTATGATGTTAGAATTTACAATAAATTATGAGTATTTTTATTATCATTGAATTATTATATATTGTTACAGTATTGAGAATTTGAAAGATTCCTCTAATAATTTTTCAAGTATTTCAAGACATCTCTAATGTTTTTTTTCTAACGAAAACAAATTCCAGAACAGCTCCGAAATTTTCCGGAATTACTTCAAAAATGTAAAAAATAAAATCATAAAATCAGCAGATAATCTTCCATGTTGATTTTATACATACCTTCAGGTGGATCCGTTGAATTTATCGAAGCGATAAACGCAGTCAGAAAGAAGAAACTGACGAAAAAGTCCTTCATTCTTAAATGTAGGGTTCGAAAAGATTCACACAATTTGACGTGTTAAGCAAATGTCAGAAATTTCTAAACTGTGACATTTGATAAAATTCGATGCCTTTTATACAGTTCATTCCCACTCCCCATTTCTCATTGCTTTACACACTCGCCTATTAACTTATCACAACTCGAGAAACTTGAATGCGAAATTTCGAACTTTGGTGGCAGCACAGTCAACCTTAGTGGTGGGGGAAACACTATAAAAGAGGCCATTGCTCGAGTTGGGCACATGCTGAATAGAATGCAAACCCGGACTTTTTTTCCCCCTCTTCACAGCCTCGGGGAAGCGAGAGATTTCCCTCTCTACTCGCCCGGCGCGTCTGCCCTTCCCCGCAGCCGTAGAAAAGACCGGTTCTAGTTGAACGAAGAGAGAGCGATGAGAGCGAATGAATTGGAATGAATGATGAATGCGCGGAATGTAGTTTTATTCTCGAGAATCCTGAGTGATCCTGAGAACTTAATCTATTTAGTCCGAAAAACACAAACTTTATGAAAATTTTCATGAAATAAAATTAACATAAAATTTTACAAACCTTGTAAAAGATTGATTGAACCTTTATTAAGTCACTTTAGAAAACTGAAGTTTTTTTAGAAAGATTTTATAAAGACACTCTATTTCATTAAATGTCAGACTCTTATAAAGATTGCAATTACAAGGGCTGGAGCACTTTTAAAAGTAAATTCAATTAGAAATTTATTGTCTTCCAATACATGATTTGAATATTGTTTCTTTTACTGTAGATAGAATAATGATGTAAAACATAATCCAGTGTAATTCAACAATTATTTTATAAAATATGTTATTATTAAAGTTGTCGAAAAGAAACATCGAGAAAATCACATTCTTCTGAATTTTTATTTCATCCAATTAACTTAATATCAAAATAAAGTCGTAAAACATAGATTGCGGAAATCGAAGAACTGGGCGTGATACAAAATTGATTGATAGCAGTGACTAACAACTAATAATAATCCTAAAACGCAACGCGCGCGAGATGCTCGCCCTGATGACAAATAATTTCGACAATGTATTTATTGCCCTAGGCAATGAAACTTGAGAGAAGGGTCATAACTTCATGTTCCGTTTTGTTTGTTTGTTTGTTTTTTTTTTTTTTTTTTTTTTTTTTTTTTTTTTTTTTTTTTTATGAAACATCATTTCTATATCTACACTTATTTACATTTTCATTCTGAACAGGTGTGCAATTACAAAAAAAATTAAATTTTTTTATGCAGAAATGCTTCGACAGTAGGTTGCTTTTTCAAAAAAATGATATATTTTTCGAGGAGAGACTGCAACTTCAGTCGTGGAAAAGAGACTATCCTTTTTTGCATTTCTCGGAGTCGACAGGTTTGTAATTATTGTACATGTTTTCATGAATACGCGATAGCGCGTCCACTTGATTCGATGCAAATTTTTAATTTTTACGGGAACCATAGGCAAATAGAATTGCACAGTATGCTGAATGTGTACTTTAAGAAACTGATAGCGATTCTCAAAACTCTCACGGTTCTCTTTACAATTTAATTTAACTTAGAGATGATAAAAAAAATAATGTTTATTATTATCAAAGACATGAAAAATTACTCATATATTCTGAACTCAATCGTGGTTGGAAAAATACTCCCGAACCCATATTCTGGGAATCACACACGAAAAGTTTATTTCATTTTTGGACCCCTTCGAAATACGAAGATGAATTGCGTGTAAAAGACCTTTGGTGTTATTTTGTTAACATTCTTCATCGTCATTTTCCCTTTTCCTCCGAGTTGGAATAAAGAATTCTAAAGATGAAGTTGTATTTAGCAATTAGTTGTAGAGGTTTATCCTAAAAATGCACCGTGGGTCAAAAAATTTCCATGAATGATATCTTGCTCTCTCCTTCTGAGAATTATCTCCTTTTTTTTGATTTTGGATCCTTCGATTTCCACATTTTCATCTTCAGTTTCGAACTTGCTGTTAACGCGATCAGTAGACGGTACGTTGAAAACCGAAGCCTAAAGCGATATAAACGGTTAAAATGAATTTTTTACGAAATGAGTGAAACCAGTGAAACGATTCCGACTTACAAATTTAACCCTAAGTGGTTGGAGGAGTACGGTTTCGATGGATTTATTCGAGCCGACCCGAAAGATGTTTCAAAGTTTAAGTGCGTTGCTTGTGGCCGGTCTTTTGCTGCAAATTCTGTTGCAAAAATAACAGCACATGTTGATACAGATGGACATCGCAATAATTGTCAACGGTGGATGGTATGTTTTAAATTATAATATCTTCATGCTAGGTCATCTAAATTGCACTTACGATTTTAGTAAAAAACATTTCGTTCACGCATAATAACTTGCTTTGTGAAATACTTAAAACAGATAGCTTTACTGCACTGTTTTGCAAAGAAGAACGGAAAATGAAACATATTTGACACTTTCTGCATTATTCTAGTTCATCTAGACTGAAATACCCTGGAATCTCGGAAAAATCATAATACATAATATGAAACAATAAAAAACACTTTTTTTTTGAAATTTATTACATAAATAATGTATTTAATGTACCTCTCGCATAGAAAACGTGTTTCTATGCCTGCTCGAGATCTCAAAACGCGTTTTCTATGCCCTCAGTACATAAAATATTTCAGAATTTAAAAGTGAAGTACACAAATTTTGGAGTCCAAAGTAGTGCATTTCTTATATTCGTATTTAATACAGTAGGAGTCGATTTTTGTGATTTTAATGTAAGTCGCTAAGATTCAGATTTTTTTTATTACTTTTAGTATTTTTCATGCTCGCAGCACAGAAATCTTTAATTCTTGTGTTTACTACTGTGCCGTGAAAAACGAATTCTGTGCCCCCGCAATTTTCGACGCTATTTTTATGCCGCCCCAAGCTCGAGCGGCATGAAAATCGTTTTTTCATACCGCCTGACCTTGGGGTGGCATGAAAAAAGCAATGAAAGACGATGACAGAGAATTCGTTTCTCACGACACAACAGTAAACAAAAGAATGAATGATTCATGTGCTGCGATCGTGAAAAATATCTCTCGTTTCTGCTCCTTGATACGAAATATACTATTTTATAATTTTTTTTTGTTTTATTATAAAATTCCACTCAACGGATTCTCACATGCAGCTCATGGGTTTTATATAGCCTTCTAGAATTCAATACTCTAGAAATGAAAATTCGGAAAATTTTTTATGTACTTCTATATATTTGGGAAAATTAAAAGTAAAATATTTTAATTTTTTTTTTTTTATTTTCACATTGTGTATATTTGTAAAAAATTTTATAATATTTTCTAGCATTTTAAGGAATTTTAGTATCTGATGCTATGATACCTATTGCAAATTTCAATGAGCTTCAGTACCTCAAATGATTTTGAAGAAAACAGTATTTTTTACACAGATTGCCAATTGGTATTGATACTTTTTAAATTTTTCGCGTATGTATCATTAAAGTACTCAAATTACTAGAAGAAAGTTTTACTATACATACTTATGAATTTTTTAATAGGTTTCTCAAATTCCATGCATTGGAACTCAAAGTTTTATTACTTGTTTCAAAAACTACAATATTTCCGTACTTTTTATAAATAAGTTGCAGTATTTCTTACCTTTTGTTTAGTATTGACGGAACCTAGATGATTTTGTAGTATTTCCCCGATAGCAAATGTTTGCGATCAACATTTTGTCAACCTGAATCACAAAATCTTATGTTTCATTTTTTGATGCTTGATTGTGCATATTCGTGGAAATGACTTGTCTCGTATTTTGGAAGTGTAGTTCATGGTAGAAATACTCATCATTCATAAGTTAAAATATTATGTTGACAATAACAATGGCATATGTGGTCACATCTTGCCATGTTTTAGTCGCAATCGCATGCTACATATGATGCTGACTTGAATGAGCTTTAAGTCAGCTTCAAAGATGCCACAGACTTGTGTAAATAAAGACAACATCATAGCGAAATGCGAAAGGAGTGCTGATACTCGTATATGATGTTTCAATTATTGCTAACTAAAAATGACTAGAGATTTACCTTCATATGTAGGAATTATTTTGGTTTTATGCTGCATCGTGACAGAAGATTCTCTGTAATTTCTCAAATTTATAACCGTACTTTTTTTTATATGTATAATACATTCTTGAGTTAATAACTTTAAGTAATACTTTATAACAAATCTAAAATTCACAAATGGCTCCATTTCTTTTCGGGAGACACTTCACTAAAATTTTTGGATGACTAATTTTTATAGTAAACGAAATGATGCTGAATATTTTGCTCCGTCATCAGGCTCTATTATGATGCATGGAGAATATTAGCGTTTTGCAGTCACATCTGGTGTCAATGATGTACACATTTCAGTCAATCCGATTCATGAGTTATGCACAAATCTTTTCTACGACATTGCTATCTGGGTTATTTCCCAAATTTTAGTGATTTGTATATATATATATCTAGAATTCCGTGTTCTACAATCCAAATTTAAATCGATTTTTAATAATATAAAAAAGTTTTGGAAAAATCTGAGTTATACAGATTTTTTGCGTTTCATAAATTTCCAGTATTTCCGTATTTTTCAGTATGCATAGAATTTCGTAGCTTTTTCTTGTATGTATTTTAGAGATCAAAGCTGCTTTTTTTGATTAAAATTTTTTTAATTTACATTTATAGAAGAATATTGATTTATAGAATTTATTATTGTAGAAATTAGATTTCAGCCGAGTTCGATGCTTCAGGGTTCTCATTTTCGCAGATTCGCATAATTTTCGTATATTTCAATTTTTCTATAGTATGATTTTATTTAATTAGAACAATTTTTCGAATTCGTCTTTACTACGTCATCCTTTTACCCAACATTATCAATGATTTTAATATTTTTTTATGGAAAAAATTCTTTTGGAGACAAAGTATTAGCAATTTTTATTTTAGTATAGCTGAGAATCCTGAATATTGTTTCATGTAATAAATCTAGATTCTTCACTTTCTATGCTATTTTTTAAATTATAACGATTTTTTCTGTTTTTTCATACAGAGTTCGAAAATCTGAACAAAATTATTTATACTCTTTTTTTTTTAATTATTAAATTTCCAAATGTATGTAAATCTGTGGCTTCCCGCCATAACAGAGAAAGTCACACATTCCATAACGTTCAAAATTTCATCAGAATATGATGTAAAATGAGCCTTATGGCATAAGTGACTTTCTCTGTTATGGCGGGAAGCCACAGAAATATTTTCCTAATGACATCACTCTCTATAAATTCAATGTCTATACCCTTGATGAATCAATAGCAGAGGTTTATTATTGGAAAGAATGAAAACTTTACTTTACTTTTTTTTTTTTCAAAATTCACTAGTTTGAAACATAAAGATTTTTTAAGTGAACTTCAATTTTTAAATTTTTGAAAAGGAGTTCTTAATGGCTCTTAACAAAATGTGTTTCTAAATCGCATAATTCAATATTGTTTATCTATCTTTCTCAGGATGATAAAGACAACGCTGTTGGTTCCTCGGATGGGGAAGAATCTGTACCTCCTGCAAAGAAGCGAAAGCCTTCAGTATTCCGCGATATTTGGACCACCCATCCTCAATTAAGGAAGTGGGTTGAAAAAGTTGAGGGAAAGGAATCTTTTTTCAAATGTGTGCCATGCAACAAAGAGCTGTCTTGTGCATCTGGAAAAAACGCTCTTTTCCGGCATCAAGAGAAGCAGTATCATAAGGACAATTGTAACGCGAAAAATGTTGAAATCCCGACAGATCAAGATGCCGCTGAAATCGAAGATAAAGAAGGTACTCCCGAAAGTCGAAGAAAAAACCTTGAATTAAAATTCAGTCAACTTGTCGCGGAGTTGAATATTTCGTACAGAGCAGCTGCGAAAATTTTAGCGTTTTGTAAAGAAAAAGCTAAATTCTTCTCGATGGAATTTAGCGAAATGAAATGCGGCGCCTTAAAAATCGCGAGCGTGATCACTAATGTCATAAAACCAGTTCAAACTAATCAATTAGCTAATATTCTCCGCGAGGTACCATTTTCAGTGTTCATCGATGAAACTACCTGCTCAGTAAAGTTGAACAAATTAATGGCCATTCTTTGTCGATACGTTGACCCATTTACGAATGAAGTTGTTGTCGACTTACTGCGGATGGTTGAATTAAATGCGGCCAAAGTCAATTCGAGTTGTCTCTTCAAAGAATTCGAAAAAGTTTTTCATGAGCTGTGTATTAGCCTTAAAAATGTTAAAGGTTACTCTTGTGACAACGCGAGTATAATGATTGGGTTGCATAAATCTTTCAAGGCTTTCCTTGAAATGCACACTAAAGTATTCACCGTCGGTTGTCCATGTCACAAATCCGCACTCGTAGCCAAAAGCGCGTTCAAAGATTTTTTCGCGAAAGAAGTGGAGCAAACGTCACTGGCGAATGAGCCACATCAAAATAGCCAGGAAACGACCGAGAATGTTATTGTTGACGACATTGAGACATTTGCTAGAAATTTAGTTATAATGTTCGGGCGAGTTCTCAAAGATTGTACAAATTCTTTCAAATTCAGAAGCGTTACAAACAAAACCCAATCAAACTCGTCATGTACTGCGTGACTCGATGGCTCAGCCGTAGGCCGTGCATTACAAAAATCCTAAAGTGCTGCGATTTTTTGGTGGAATTCATGACAGAAGAGCATCACGAAAATCCCCGCGATAAGAATGTCACGAGAATGCTTGAAATGTTGAGAGACCCAGCTACAAAAGCGATCCTTTCGTTTCTTGAATACGTTCTTTTCTTTTTTTACCAGTTCAATATGTATTTTCAAAGTCGAAGCACGTCTGTTCACCGCATCTTTGACATGTCGGTTTCCTTTTTGAAGAAAATCGGTATGAATTTCTTGAGCTCACCTGTCATGAAGTTCATCCAAGAAAATCCCGAGAAATGTCACACCATTGCCTGTGATCTTCCTTCCAATCAAAAACCACTTTCAGATATAAAATTAGGCTCAGACTGTGAAGAAATCTTGGAAACAATGACTCAGGCAGCATCTACGATTGTTCGAAAACGATGTTTGAAATTTTACATCGCAGCCTTCAAAGGTATTTGCGATAAACTTATCCAGAAATTCGATGAAACATTAGTAAAGTTGTCTGTCTTCGGTCCGACGTCGGCATTGAATCCAGAAAATCGTGACGCAAGCTTTGATGATGTTTTGTTCGTTGCGAGGAAACTATGCGACAATGAAGAGTGTGATTTTGAGTGTTTGAAGAATGAGTGGAAAGTTTTGCCAGAATTGTACGACAGTAATGACGATAACGACGAAGACGAAGCTGCGACATTCGACGATTTTTGGAAAAAAATTGTAGCGTTCGAAAATGATGATGGATCAGAACAATTTCCGAACTTGCGAATTGTTGTCAATAGGATGAGAATTCTCCCACACGGCAATGCGGATGCCGAGAGAGTTTTTTCTCTATTGGCCGCTGCCGTGCCAAAAAATAGATCTTATCTTTCGCATAACAGTGTAAATGCTCTGTGCGTTGCAAAATCCGCAAGTCTTACCAGGCAAAAAATAGGTCAGACTGAATTGACAATCACAGGCAACCACTTGAGCGCCTTTAATTCTGAAAACATGTACAATTACAAACCTGTCGACTCCGAGAAATGCAAAAAAAGATAGTCTCTTTTCCACTACTGAAGTTGCAGTCTCTCCTCGAAAAATATATCATTTTTTTGAAAAAGCAACCTACTGTCGAAGCATTTCTGCATAAAAAAATTTAATTTTTTTTGTAATTGCACACCTGTTCAGAATGAAAATGTAAATAAGTGTAGATATAGAAATGATGTTTCATAAAAAAAAAAAAAAAAAAAAAACAAACAAACAAACAAAACGGAACATGAAGTTATGACCCTTCTCTCAAGTTTCATTGCCTAGGGCAATAAATACATTGTCGAAATTATTTGTCATCAGGGCGAGCATCTCGCGCGCGTTGCGTTTTAGGATTATTATTAGTTGTTAGTCACTGCTATCAATCAATTTTGTATCACGCCCAGTTCTTCGATTTCCGCAATCTATGTTTTACGACTTTATTTTGATATTAAGTTAATTGGATGAAATAAAAATTCAGAAGAATGTGATTTTCTCGATGTTTCTTTTCGACAACTTTAATAATAACATATTTTATAAAATAATTGTTGAATTACACTGGATTATGTTTTACATCATTATTCTATCTACAGTAAAAGAAACAATATTCAAATCATGTATTGGAAGACAATAAATTTCTAATTGAATTTACTTTTAAAAGTGCTCCAGCCCTTGTAATTGCAATCTTTATAAGAGTCTGACATTTAATGAAATAGAGTGTCTTTATAAAATCTTTCTAAAAAAACTTCAGTTTTCTAAAGTGACTTAATAAAGGTTCAATCAATCTTTTACAAGGTTTGTAAAATTTTATGTTAATTTTATTTCATGAAAATTTTCATAAAGTTTGTGTTTTTCGGACTAAATAGATTAAGTTCTCAGGATCACTCAGGATTCTCGAGAATAAAACTACATTCCGCGCATTCATCATTCATTCCAATTCATTCGCTCTCATCGCTCTCTCTTCGTTCAACTAGAACCGGTCTTTTCTACGGCTGCGGGGAAGGGCAGACGCGCCGGGCGAGTAGAGAGGGAAATCTCTCGCTTCCCCGAGGCTGTGAAGAGGGGAAAAAAAAGTCCGGGTTTACATTCTAGTCAGTCTGGTTGGGCATCAGTTTCATCAAACTATTAACCGTAATGAATAATTTCAATGGTAGGGGGACCTGAAACATGAAGTAGTAGGAGGGGTCTCCGTCGAGTTAAGGGAACCTGAAAAACATTAAGTTAGTAGCGCGACATCATCGCGTGATGGAGTCAACGTTGCGCGCGCTCCAGCGTCAAGAGCTGAATCAGCCCCCTGCGACTTGCCTATTATTCGGGTTCCCTTATTGTACATTGGCGCCACTTGTCTTGTAGTGACTTCGAGCGGTAAAATTCAAACGCTTTTAGTGTTGCCCGTCCGCCCCGTCCGTGAAACTGATGAAACTCAAACTACATTTGAAGGGAAATATGAAACGAAAAGCGTACTTTGGGAATTAAATTTTCTTCTTGATGTTCTTGATACAATGAATCGACGATTTCATTAATAGTAATGATAAAAATACATTAAGTTGCAGACAATCGTGCTCCCTTTTTTTTGTCTCTAGAAATTTTGTTGGCAGATTTCGAAGCAAAGTTAACAAACTGCCGCATTAATTTGGAAAGATAGAAATGCAACAGCTTGGAAAGCACCTGTGCACCGTGTTCATGGCAAGGAAAGGTCAATTTTTTTTTGGTAATGATGTCATGTAACGTTTTCTCAAAAGCGTCTTTCTCGTGTTTGTGCGTGTGGAAATGCAAGTCGATGTTTGATATTAACAACATTAAATGATGTTGGACGGCGGGAAAATCTGCGTTAAAAATATTACAATTTTCACATTTTAAATTTTTCGTTACTTGTATTATTTTCTCTTCTATTTCTTTCGTGACCTGAAAAACTTTAAATTCTGATGGTGTAGGCCCGTAATAATCATTGTCATATTTTACAATACTGAATTTGTCTCCTTCCTACTTTCCCACTGTAAAATTTTTTTTTATGCGATTCTCAAGTTGTTTAAAAATATTTTTTTCATTACAATTTTTCGAAAAAAGGAAGTCAAGGTTTTTGTACTTGATTATTTTGTTATTTTGTGAGGTTGGACCAGTGACATTTTCTGTTTTTGGCATTTTAGCCGTGTTCGTGACGGAAAGTATTGAAAAGGATCGAATAAATGTAGGAGTATCTGGATGGTCATTGGATCCAGATGCTTGACGTGCCAAACCGAAGAATCTCTGTGAAAGCGAAGAAAATATTTACAAATATATATGAATTGTAAGGTATGGAGTCCTAAAACTTCGCAAAAGTTATAGCGTTTTTAAGATATTTCTTATTTTTTCACTTAAACAAAAAAGAAAAAAAGAAAGAGAAACTCAACAAGTATAAGAAACGATACGATCTGAAAATGTAATTTCAGACGCTGAATTCCACTTTCTCGTGGCGCGTCACATAAATTAAATATAAATTACAAATCAATGATGTAAACTTTAAATCGTAAGAAAAAAACTTATGTCCGTGGAGCGAACAATTTTTCATTTGTTTTCGTATAAAATTTATGAAATGAAAATTCATCAAAACAGAAGCTCCTCAACTGGAATTTTTATGATTCTGACATGACATGGAAACATTTTAATGTAAAATAAATTAAATATAGCAACCTCCAAGGGATCTTGATTTATCCTCCCTGCGAAAACATATGAGAAATTGTGTTTTTCTTCTAAATATTCTGTTATCCCGATCATTGATTTCAAGGTGACTCTAAAACCTTCTGCTGTTTGGTAGGTCAGAAATTGAGCGTCATTAATTTCTTTATCACGAACGAGTTGCTCCCAGTTGTCTTATTTCTTTAGAGATTCTTGCAAAAACTAAAAATGAAGAATTCATTTTATACTCATATATTAGTGACAAAACAAACCATCTTTACAACTGATTAAAATAAAGCAGTACCTTATATGAATCATTTCCCACTTTCAATGCTTTGGATTCATCAAGACAATTCATTACATCAAAAAGGTCATTAATCCATTTGCAGAAAGTAGCAGTAGATGAAGAATCTTTGAGTCCTAGTACGTAACGTCGATAAATGTTGAGCGCATTATAAACCGAATTGCTAAAAACCTGCGCCAAAAATTCCAATTATTCAAAGATAGATGATCACGAATAGATGTAAATGAAAAAAGTACCTATGCAGCTAAGCAGGCCCTCATTTTTGTAGGATTAGACAATATCAAGTGATTTTTTGTCAGACGAGGACACAAACGAGCAGTGACATTCGTTGTATTGTGGGAATCTGTACAATCTTCGGTTACTCCTCTGGAATCTTCTTCATACAGAATTTTCAAATGTTCCCATTTTATCGGCGGCTCAGATGGGTTCATCTGCAATTAGTGTAAAAGTCAAATTGATACAAATATTTTTTATTTAATATATGCATTATTAAAAATGGACGTTTATGTAATTACTATATGCGTTTTAAAAGCACCTGCAAAGTATTGTTGTTGTATAAACGATTCCGAAGAGTTTTAATAAGATGAGGAGGGTCGGAGAATATAAACATTTTCCGATCAGCGTCCACTGGATGTTAGAAAAAGGAACAACTATTGCCCATTTTCCCGGAAACTCCAAATTCAGACCAATATTTTCGATTTTGGGAAGCACCGTTCGCTTACTACTCCGTGTACAAAACCACCTGCATTTTCTAACAACATTGTGGCCTTTACTATTAATGCTGCTAGTTTTGTTCCTACAGTTGGCCCCTGAGATGCAAACAGTCCAATTGGTTGGGAATAGCAGTGATTTAAACCTTGAAACATAAATACTAATCCGTGATTTGCTTTTTGCGAGCTATTGGCTGCTTTTGAGGATTCCGAATCTGCTCCAAAGTCCACAAGACCGGTGTATGTCATATTTGTACCATCTACATTTATTTGTTCTCTCGTAGATATTTCATCTAACAATATAATTCCATGTCATTGATGAGGTTCCATGTTAGAGAAAGATTTCTCCAATAAATCAAAAAACTCATCAGTGAAACCACACTTCTTATCAATTTTCGCCAGGTAACTGGAAAAAGGTTTTTTTAATAACAATGTTTTTTTTTCTCACATATGAAATATGAAAATGAAACTTACTGTCTTATTGAACGAGAACAAGGAAAAGGTATCATGTCGAAGTTTCTCATGTATTCATAACCCGATGGAGATTTCATATGCAGCAAAAGACATTTTAAAAGCCAGTCCTCTGAATATCGAATTCCCTTCGAGCTCTTTATTTTGGCAGATTTAATTATTTCCTGCACAGTTGCAAACTGCGTTTCGGAAATTTTTCCATCCACTTGTAGTTTTTTCAAAGTTTCTTTACTAAAAGATGTAAGTTTCTCTTTGCTTTGTTCCAATTTTTCTTTCAACATTTTTTCTCTATTATTAGCTCTATATACAGCTTGAGCTATTTTTTTGTGTCGTAGTTTGATATTCATCAATTTTTCTTTTTCTTGATCATCAACATGTAATCGCAATCTTTTACTTTTATTCTTTTTCGTGTCTTCTTCCAGGCGAACTCTTTTTCGATAAAAAGTCTGCTTTAATTTTGCACAAGCTTTGCACACGAGATCAGAAACGAGTAGTAATTCACAGTTTTTGTGTCTGTATGTGTTTGAAGCATTTTTGTAAGACACCGAAGTTTGCAACTGCAATGTATTGAATGATGGACCACAGCCTGAACAAACGTTAAATTTATCCATGCCATGAAGGAAAACGCGGAAATTTTCCAAACTGGAAAGAGTTTCTTTGACATTCAATCGAGACTCTTCGAGTACTTGTCCACCCACTCGTACTGTCAAATTCATTGTTTCCGTTACAATTACTTCCATCGATGGACATTTCATGTACTTGCCATCCACGTTCTTCACAATAGGCCGTTCAAAACAAGCCACCCTTAGGTTGTCACATGTTGTGAAAAGTTGTGTCCATCCTAGAGGCAGATTTATCGGGTTTTCTTGCAAAATTTGAAATGAAAAATTAGAACTATTTTGCATTTCTCCTTCCAAAACCCAATTCCGTGTATCAGTTTCAATGGTTTCATTGTAGACTGCTTCACAATCATTCGCGCTTTCCATTACCAATTCTTCTTTTGAGTGACCGATATCATCCGGATACAAAAACAGTTGATTGCTCGAGCTGGTCAGTCTTTCTAAAGATTTGGGGAGTGCTCCTTTACGCAAGCGAGCAATTTTGTACTTTCCCTGCATGGAAAAATTTTTTAAAAATTTCGACGAAACGAAATTATAACGAAATTAATCAGTAATTTGGGGTCGCTCTGTAACTAAATCATGCAAAAAATATTGAAAAACACCTTACAATAAAAACAATATTTTTTTCGTCCGTGTAAGTACGTGTATTGATATATATATACACTGCTCCCGATAAAGCCGTACAGCGGTGGCGATGCGCCAAGGAGAGCGCAGGAATCACAAGCGTAAACAGACTTGAAACAGACTAGACATAAACAAACAGATATTTTTTATCGAGCGTGAAATCTGTTTGTTTATGTTTAGTCTGTTTCCGCTTGTGATTCATGCGCTCTCCTTGGCGCATGGCCACCGCTGTACGGCTTTATCGGGAGCAGTGTATATATATATCAATACACGTACTCACACGGACGAAAAAAACATTGTTTTTATTGTAAGGTGTTTTTCAATATTTTTTGCAGAATTTAGTTACAGAGCGACCCCAAATTACTGATTACATAATTTTCCTCTTCATTTTTTGACAAACATATAATGAAAAACTCCATCTACGTTCACTTACGTTCACTCACGTTCATTAACGTTCGGAACGTGAGCGAACGTAAATGGCAGTCAAAGAGGGAAAACTATTAGAAATCATTGTATTTGATTATTTTTGAATAAATTCAGGACGAATTACTGAAAAACAGCGAGAAATAAGGCAAAATTAGAAAATTTTCGTATGACATAATGCGGTATGGCAGGGCCATTAAAATCTACTTTACCAACAGTGACATTCAAAAAAATGTTGGTTATCGATGATTCGAAAACGTATTTGATTGCATTATAAACAATACTCCATACTTAATGAAAGAAAATAGCGTTTTACGGAATTAAATATATTTAAGGTGACTGGTGTCCAAGTAGAGTATTCTTCAATTTTCTTTACCGACACTTGAGGAGTTGGAATTCAAGATGGCCAGATTCATAATACATAGAATTCCATAAAATATCTGCAATCTAGAAAAACGCAAGAAAATATGTACTGGTAAATTACATAAATACTGAAGCGTAAAAAAAAAGGTTGGAAGGTAAAGTATCTATAAAGTAATAGAATCGTACAATAATATATATATACGTACTCACACGGACGAATAAAATATTGTTTTTATTTTAAGGTGTTTTTCAATATTTTTTGCATGATTTAGTTGCAGAGCGACACCAAATTACTGATTACATAATTTTCCTCTTCGTTTTTTGACAAACAATTAATGAAAAACTTGATCTACGTTCACTTAGGTTCACTCACATTCATTAACGTTCGGAACGTGAGCGAACGTAAATGGCAGGCCAAGAGTTGAAACATTAACGTCGATGTTTGAGCGCGAAAAAATTTACCACCTATAGTTACCACTCAATTACCACCTAATTACCACCTATCCACGTGGTAGTTGGACTGCCAGGGTTTTTTAATTTAGAGTTTTACGAAAAGTGGTAAAGGATTTTTCGACTTGAAATTGAGTAATGAAAAAAAGGAATCTCAAATTTTTGTTTTTGCATATGAGACTTTGGGACACCCTGTAGGTATATCGGTCCTAAAGCGCCGCGTGGACCAATTAGCGCCTGATCCGACGATACAAATCGACCAATCAGCGCTTACCGCCTGTACAATAAATTCACCGGCAAAATTCAAATCCAAACCACCTCAAAATTGCCACATCTATAATAAATTCTGTTCATCTTTCCAACTAAAGCCACATAAAACACGGTTCATAAACCTTTAAACATCCCCTAGAAATCTCAAATATTTCTCTATTCCATTTATACATAATTAAATTTACAATTGTCGACTTCGACACGTAATAAATCGTAGTTGTAAAAACCGCCGCATCGAATCAGCGCCACTCCTGTCAAATGTTGACAACTCAACATCTGTCAAAAAGAGCGTAAATTTTCGAGTGAAATTAAGTGAATTCGTCCGAAAAAAAGGGGAATAAGGGCAAATTGGCCGGATGGAAAAATAAGTGCGAAAAATGAGGACTGCAGGAATAATGCTGGTGAGCGTTACGCTCACGAGCGCGGTTATCGGAAATGCGTATTACCAGAAAAAACAATTTTATCCTTCCGTCGTCTACATAACCAAGTCCAACCCGAGTATGGCAGTAAGTTTCACTTTTTTTCACTGTATAATAATCCCGAAATTTCCCCCTTCAACGTACAGCCATTTTTTTTGTAATGAACAATGTTTTTCGCCAGAATTCTGGCTCTAAAGACTGGTCCTAATTAGATGACATGATTGTTGATAAACAATATTTTACGATGTCATCAGTCTGTCATTATGTCAACAAATTTGCAGGTGATTTACCTCCAGGCCTTGATCCTTGTTTTCATGATGAACACATTTTTGAGGAAAATTTTCTTCGGGAATTTACGTGCTACTGAATTAGAGGTGATTTTTTAAAAATAAGTTTTATCAGGTTTATGGATTTATTCATTTAAATGGTTTCATTGAAGCGATAAAAAATAAATGAAACGTTAATGAACAACACGAAATTCAATAAATCATAGAAAATCATTATAGATACATAAATAAATTCATTAAGACAATGGGAATAACTCATATATAAATATATACAAATATATTGTTAATCCAAAAAAAAAAAAAAAAAATAGAAATATACAGAAAAAAAAATTTCAGGTGATTTTTACATAAGTAAGAAAAAATAATTACAGTTATTGAAAAATGGATTAGGTAAATGAGAAAAAATAGTTTCCAAATATTTGTATTCTTTGGAAATTCAATATTACAATATAACGCTATTGCAATATTTAATTAATAGATTAATAAGTATTGTAATTTTGAATGAGTACATTAATAAATAATATACTAAATAAATGATAAAATTATGAATAATTTATATATAAATATAGATTAATATATCATCAATCGAATTAAAGCAATTGAAGTATGAAAAATTCTATTTTTTGGTGATTTCTATGCAGGTAATCAAGAAAAAATGATTTTCAAGTAGTTGTATTCTTCGGAAATTCAATATTCCAATATCGCACTTTCATAATATTGAATATCAGAATCTTACAATGTTTAATATTAAAATATCTTAGTAATAAATACTATGTTAAATACGATGATATGTATTACAACATAAATAATGAAGTTATGAATAATTTAAGTAAAAATATACATAGATAAATAATGTATTTAAAAAAAGCGATAACAATTGATGCAAACGTATATTGTAGGTCATTTTTGCGTAAGTAATCAAGAAAAAATTATTTTCATTAATTTCATTATTTCGAGTTTCAATCAATATTACACTATTACAAAATTATATATATCATTGAATATTGTATTGTATTGAATTATTAATTTATAAATAATGTACAATATAAATATTGAAATTATGAATAATTTATGTATAAATATACATACATAAATAAATGATGAATCAGAAAGAAGCAAATGAAGTTAATAAAAATCTAAATTGTAGGTGATTTTCATGTAAGTATTCAAGAAAAAATGACTTTTAAATAGTTGTATTATTTCTAAATTCAATATTAAAATACATATCACAATGTTGAATATTACAATATTATATTGTTATATTGAAATTTACAAAATTCGAAGTCATTAATTTAAAGTTAGTTTGAAAAGACTGTCAAATTATTTCAATATTTTTTCGCTTGATGAAATAAGTAACAAAAAAAGTAATTTTTCCTATATCTCTTATTTCATCTTTCAATTACTTATTCTAGTCCTTATAAGGAATCTAAAAAATCGCTCTTTTTAGTTAACTATTAATGAACAATAAACAATTCCAAGGGTTTTTTGGAAGCCATTGAATGTTGCAATAGAAAATATGTAATGTACGAACAAGGGAAAAATTAGTAAATAATAGAAAAACAAATGAATCATAGAAAATGAATAGAAAAATGTAAATAAATAATAAAACATATTGTATATGTAATTTATTAATAATTCACAAAATTATTCATTATTCATGCATGTATATGATTTATCAAAAATATTCAATAGAGATTTGGTAAATTGTAAATTCTAGGTGATTTCGATGTTATTCATTAAGAAAAAATGATTTTCAGATTATTCTTTTATTTAAACTTTTAATATTACAATCTTAAATATCATTACAATACTAAAGATTACAATATTAAGTTTATTGAGCAAAGGCGAGTTTTAAAAGACTGTCAAATTATTTTAACGTTTTTTTACTCTTAGAACTAAGTTCAAAAAGTAAATAACTAAATAATAAAAAACTCATAAATTTCAATCATTTATTTTAGTCCTTATCAGGAATTTACAGAATCACTTTATCTAATACAAAATAAAATCTTTTGAACATATAACCATTTTTAAACGCATCATTATGCGGATGAAACTTTTATACTTCAACTTTTATCATGTACAAAAAGTCAGCATTTCAAAAATAAAATTCTATTCAATAAATCTAGAATAAATTTTCAATATTAAAAAATTTGGATTGAGTTTCTAATATATTTCGATGACATGCAGATAAATAAAACTATATAATTATATAAAACTATTTCGATTTTTTTGTTTTTTTCTATTCGCAAATGTTAAAAAAAAATCGGAAAAACTATTACATATTTTTGCTTATAATTATCAGCACATAAAAATTCGAATATTTAAATGCTTGAGGTGACAGTTACATCTTGTACATGCTAGCATTTTCTATGAATGATAAATTTCAGTTATAAACAATATTAAAGCAATATTTTTTATTGTAAATCAATACTCAAGTCAGTTATGTTTTATTGAATTCAGTACTTGAGTTTTTTTTATTGGAACTTTACATTAATACAGCATTTGCTTTTCAGCATTTGGTAGAAAAAGTTTGGTATGCAGTGACAGAAACTTGTCTAGCCTTCACTGTTTTCAGAGATGATTTCAGTCCAAAATTTATAGCACTTTTCACTTTGCTACTCTTCTTGAAATCATTTCATTGGCTAGCAGAAGATCGAGTGGACTACGTAAGTTTTCTACTTTTTTTCTTCTCGTACAATTAATCATAAAAACGATAACATTGTAAAATTGAGAATTTTCATTAATTCTATTTTACCGGAAATTGAGTGTTTAATTATTGAAATTTTCAAACTTTTCTCCAAAGACTGAAATTTTACTGATCAAAGTTAACGAATCTTACAATTAAATTTGTCTATACTCAGCTGAATCATGTAACTCTCTGAACAAGGTTGAGTAAGAAATTTTAAAAAATCATTTAATTTTTATCTGTACAACGAACGACTGTTTGAAAAAAAGTATAATCTTTTTTCAGATGGAAAGAAGCCCTGTGATAACTTGGCTATTCCACGTCAGAGTCTGTTCATTATTAACGATCTTGTTTATCATAAACGTGTCAATGTTCCATTACGCTTACAATTCTACATTGGCCAAAGGCGCGTCTGTCCAACTTGTTTTTGGCTTTGAGTATGCGATACTTTTGACAGTGGTAATAAATATCGCCATCAAGTACATTCTCCACAAAATCGAGCTGGAAAGTGAAAATCCTTGGGACAGCAAACCCGTTTATTTACTCTACACGGAACTGGTCATTGGATTATTCAAGGTACTTAATTCTGCTCGAATATTTGTAAGCATCAGTACATTAAATCACAAAATATTGAAACTACGTAAAAAACTTTTGCCTCAGGTTCTGTTGTATATTGGTTTTGTGACTATAATGGTGCGTATTTACACACTTCCACTGTTCGCTTTTCGGCCGATGTACTACACAATGAGAAACTTCAAAAAAGCCTTCCACGATATCATCATGTCCCGAAGAGCCATCAACAATATGAACACTTTGTATCCTGACGCCACTCCGGAAGAGCTGGCAGCAGCTGACAACGTGTGCATTATTTGTAGAGAGGAAATGGTGACTGCCAGCAAAAAATTGCCGTGCAATCATATTTTCCATACGGCTTGTCTGCGTTCCTGGTTCCAGCGACAGCAAACGTGTCCCACGTGTAGGCTCAATATTCTAAGGCCTAGAAATAATGCCAGGGGAACGAGACCTCAAAATCAAGCTCAAGGTGGTGCTGCTCCTGCTGCTCAGCCAGCCCCAGCTGCCGGAGTCAACCAAAATGGTAAGTTGTCTTTCTTTTCCATCCAAACTCTGCCATCCATCTTTTTTTTTTCATTTCATGTAATTTTAGAATATCTTTATATCAATTCAACTATTATTGAAGGCAAAATAGTTTTGACAGGGGTGTAGGCAGAAAAAATTCCCGGAAGGGATTTATTAGAAAATACATTTTTTTTAAGGATCTCATTATTTCTAATTTTTGAGGACTTTGTTTCAAATTTTCAAGCTATCCAGCTTCCGGAGTGCAGAATTGCACACTTTTAATTCCTGTTATTTTTCATGTATCGTGATTTTCATTATGGATAATTGTTATTTTTTAGTTATTGAGGTTAAAAACTCTGAACTGCATTTGACTTGCAGATTTTTACATCAAACTTTTTTTTTGTTACGTTTCAAAAGTTTAATGCTGTAAATTTGAATGTACGAAATATTTCATTTTTTTTACTTTTATGTTTTAAAACTTTTGTGATTCTACTGATTTTGCAAACTATGCAGTTATCGACACTTCCAATTTTTAAAAGTCAACTTTTAAAGATTTGTAGTTAAACTCTTTGAGAATTTTCTATTCTCAATTAATCATTCTAATTTTGTAGTTAAAAATTTTTTTATTCAAAAATCTTAGATTTTTAAGTTCTAAGTTTCCATACATAATAAATCAGATATAATAAAAAATAAACAAAAAGAATAATTAAATAAAAAATCATAATCGTCAAAAAATTTTTTATTTTATTATTTACAAAAAAAAGTTTTGCCTCCATTATTCTCAAATTTTTGCTGTTTACCAAAAAATCTTTTTTTCTCAGAAATCAGAATTTTTCATTTGTATATCTTAATTATTAAATTTTACTAAATATCGTGATTTTCAGGGCACTGAGTTAAAGGAAATTGGAATTTTCAAGTTATCGAAATTAAAAATTCTGAATTCAAACTTATTCAATTGTCAAGTATGAAACGATTAGTATTGTGAAATTAGAGGTATGAAATATATTATTTTTATAGCTTATATGTTTTCAAACTTTTGTAATTATATTATTATTTTTTTTTTGTTTTTCAAAAAGGTAATGCCAGTGCAGTATTTTATTCTGAAAATAAAAAGTATCAAGTTATTGATATTCCTAATTTTCAACAGTCAACTTTCCAAGATTTAGAATAACACTTTTTTAATAAAAATTTTCCACTTTTCTGATTTTGTAGTTTCACGTTCGAAATTCTTACATTTTCATGTTCCGTATTTTCATTTTTAGGAAATTATATAGAATAAAGAACAAAAATGAAAAATAGTATAAATAAAAAATTATTATCGTTAACGATTTTGATTATTTACTGAAAAAAGTTTTGCCTCCATTATACTCAAATTTTTACTGCCAAAAAAAAAAATGTTTGTGTCCAAAATCACCATTCAAAAGTTGTTCATTCTTAAAAATTACATTGAATTTTCAAGTTACTGAACTTCTAGATATCAAATTTGCAAAATTTTCTATTTACATATTTTAATTTTTGAATTCGATTTTTGTAATTTTTAGGTCATGGCGTTTTAGATTTTGTTATATACAACGAATTTAATTGTAACGTTTAAAATGTCTTATTCTGTGAATTTAAAATGAAGAAAAAATTTTTATCATCCCCTTGAAAATGTAAACGTTGTGGATTTGATGCTTTGTTTCCCATAAATTCTAGCACTTCAATGTTTTATTTTGGAAATATGCAGTCAAGATACAACAATTTTCAAAATTTGCAATGCAATGTTCTAATTAGCCATTTTTTATTTTTCCACTCTCATGATTTTACATTTTTCATACTTGGAGGTCTTAACTACTGAAGTTTCTAGTTCTTATATAGGTATAATTATTCATTTAATAAAGAATCAACTTGAATAAATGTCAATTAAGAAATTAGGATTTCCTAGTATTTTTATAAAACTTGCAGAAAAATGTTTTATTGTTCTACAAAAAATCTTAATTTGTCAAAACTTGACATTTCAAAGTCGTTCATCAATGATTTTTTGTGCTGAAAACAGTGAGTTCTTGCGAATTTCATTATGCACATTTTGAATGATTTTGACTAATTTTTCTCGAACAATAATTTTTTCACTCGAATTTCATGAGTTGTTTCAACCCATGAAACCCTCCTCTGCCTACGCCCTTGCGTTACTGTAATGTGAAATAATATTTTAAAAATTTTCTCCCAAGATCAAGGAATCCACATACCTTTCTGGGGAGCTTTCCAACCTCACATTCCTGTGCCACCAGCCCAAAACCAGGGAAATAATAACAACAACAACAACAACATGAACAACAACAATAACAACAACGCAAATTTCCCTTTCCCGGCGTTCCAGCCTCTTGGCTCTGGAGCTGTGCCTCTTTTTGCACCACCATTTGCACCCTTAGTTACTCTGCCCCCTGTACCAACCCCGCCACCAAATTTGACTGCCCTCAGCGAAGAGGAACTTGCAATGATGGAGGGCAATTTACGACAAGCTGTTGAATCCAGGATACAAATTTTGCAGCGAGTACAGCTTTTGCTCGACGCCGCCAACGTGATGATGAATCAGTACGAGACAGCTGTTGCTAATGCAAAGTAATTTCAATTGTCTCACAAAATGTGCAGTTACAAATAAAAAAAGAAAAAAAAAAAAAAGGTGGAATTTCAAACAAGTCTGTGAATTTTGTAAATGAAGGTCAAAAAATGAGTTCATTTACACACAGATCAGTATTTTTAGTGATAACTTTGTACAGTTTTTTTACACAAAATGGATCATTTTGTTCAGCATTCCCGAAGCTGCGAGACCAAGTGCCGAGACTTCGGAGACAATACCACCAGACGTGACCAAGAGCCCGGATTCGGCTTCGTCTAACGAAACAAATTCAAGCCAAGGAAAAAGTTCGGTTGACGAGCAATCAACGAGCACTTCAATACAAAACGCGTTCGCTCCTGAAGCCTCGCCTTCCACATCCCAAGAGTCTTTGGAAGTGACTGCCGAACAGGAAATGCTGAGGAGACGAAGGTTACAAAAGTTTTCGACGACGACCACGTCCGAGTAATGGCGTGGTTTCTTCTTCCTTTTGTGCGAAAAAAATCTTTCTTACAATTTCGAGAGTAGACAGATACGAGGATGGATGTTTATAACTGTAACATGTGAATACTTGCTGTACATAAACTTTTCCTTTCGCACAGAGACGATGTAGGTTCGTTGGAAAATTGGATTATCCATTGCAAATTTATACGGTTTTTAAATTGTATTTACTTGGAATTGCGCGAATCCAGAAGGTCACTGAGAAAGTGATTGCCTATTCGTTTTTTAGTATTCAATCATAATCCAAATGGCGCACATCCTCATTCAGCCAGTGAGTGATTGCTAAAGTATTTTATTTTTTAGTTTTCTTCATTTGTTCAAGGATTTCACGTAGTTGAAAAGTCACAAACCAGTTGGCACTTTTTTACGGGAACTTCTGGGGTCGGATGTGTCTATATTTTTCCGTAAAAGCAAACGTTTTTATTCGAGGGAAAGTTGGATTTTCTGCTAAATTTTGGGCAAAATTTAAACAAACGGTCTGCCCAAATTTGCGGATGTATCCATGACCTGTGTAAATCTTATGTAAACTCGTTTGCATGAAATTTGCACAAGTTTGTGCAAACTGTTCTGTCAGGGTTATTGGATTTATAATTGTGATCGAATTTTTAAAAATAATAATGAGAGAGGGACTACATTGTCATATGCTTTCATGTACATATCTTTCTCGAATGTGTTTCTTTTTACCAGTGAAAGTTTAAGTGTTTTTCAGATCGTTCTGTGTAAGTGATCGCAAAAAAACAAAAACTGAAGTGGCTGTATAAAGTTGTGGGCAATGTTCTAATTCTGTAATAAACTTATTTGTCTATTTTAGGTTGTATAGCGATATATTGGAAACAACTTTGCATTCGACTACGGTCGCGTTTAAGGTTGATTTATTATTTATCTTCAAGAGCAATTATTTGTTTTCGCATCTTATTTAATTTTTATTGTATATTTTATCAATACAGTATATTGATTTAAATGCTGTTTTATTATGTTTTACATCCTAGTAAGGTGTGTAATATTATTTGATGATACACTATGACACATTTTTTTTGCAAAGTAATTGTACTTGTTTTTAGTTGATTTAAAAAAAATGATTTCACTGATCCAGACTCATGTATCATTTTGATATTTTAAGTTATGTCTGTGTTATATCCGAGCCCTTATCAAGATATACAAGAAAATTTTACTATACATTTTTTTTTGTATATTATATATGCCATTTATTTTTTAAGGTATGAATGAGTTTATACGTACAGTCTATAAAACTTGAAATAATAGTTTTGAATTCTAGAAATTCAGAGGCGTTGAAATGAAATTTTTATGGAGGAACGAATTCAAATGTCAAAATATATTTTTTTCAATTTATCAATACATATTAATTGTTCTAGCAGAATCACATCTTAGAAATCGATTTACAAGCTCAATTACTTTCTAAAATATAGTATGTTTGATATAAAATCACATCCCATTTCTATCATCTCTCAGTACTTATTTTTTCAATATGTATACCATATTCAAAGATTATCTCGTATTTGTAAGAAGTTTTTACATTGATTTCTAGAATTTCTAGGATTTAAGGTTTCATAGATTTCTAGTACTTTGATAGATTTACGAGAAAATTATATCTCCATATTTAAAGTGTTTCATACTCGTGACTTCCTATATTAAGGTATTTCATGGAGTGCTTGCCTTTTTAGGATTTTCCGTGCTTAAGAGTATTTACACAATTTTTAAGGATATTTTAGTTTTTTTTTTTTTTTTTTTTTAATTTTTGTAGATAGCCGTATAATCTTCAAGAGTTCGATGATCCTTAACTCGAAACTCATTGGATTTTCAGTGTTTTAAATAATTTTCCAGAAGACAGTTTTTCCAAAAATAACCGGTATTTCATAGCTTGCAGACATTACAATACTTTTAGTATTTATCATATTTTTCCAGTATTTTTGCAGTTTATTGAACGATTTTCTGGAATTTTTATGGATTTGACAAATATCTAGAATTCGATGCTTTAGAATTCAAAGTTTCATAGATATTTAAAAAATTTTTTAGTTATTCAAGGAGACATCTACAATTGAATTCCAGTATTTTATTGATTTTTAATGACAAGCATTTTTCATATTTTCAATATATTAATATTAAGTATTAGGATTTCCCCTGTTGTGCAAAGATATCTTGTACTTTAAAATATTCTATTATAGATTTCTGAAATTTAATATGTGCTTAAAAATCTCGAATATTGTAAATTTTCAGTATTTTATTAAATTTTTCAAAAAAATAGTATCTTCATAGATCTCTAGCATTCCACAGATTTTCCAACCTTTGGTTTATTGTGTATTTTTTCAAATAATTTATAAATTTTAATGTACTTTGATGCATTCCTATATACATTTTTCAGGATTGAATCCTTGAGAATTAAAAGTTATATAGTTTTTTATTATTTCCATAAATTTTCGAGAATATCATAACTATATGTATATAGGATTCCGGTATTCTAGAGAACCCTGTAATTTTTAGTCTTGATATATTTTTCAGTACTTATAAAATTTTGCAGTTTTTTGAAGTATTTATCTAGATATCTATTATTTTCACGGATTTTTTTGTATATTTCAAGAACTTAATGATCTCAATTTTTCAAGTTATACATATTTTTGGTATTTCTAAAGATTTTTCGTAAACTTTTGTTACTTACAAGAGTTCTTATTATTTCAGTATTCTTCATTATTTTTCATGAATATTGATTAATTTATAATGATTCTCAGATATTATTACATGTATTACAATAATTTTAATGATATTATTAACTTTTTGTATTATTTATATCATTATAGCATTTCACATCTAATTATACAATAAATATACACATGACATTTTATTAAGTTTATAGATTTCTGCCTCTGTCCCAATAATTTCATTGAATTAAAAAAAAAAAAAAACAACTTCAGAAATGTTTCAGTTGTATGTGATTCCATTAATGGAATTTCACTGAAGTTGGATTAAAATTATTGTAACTTATTTAAGTTTTTTTTTTCTTATTTTTTGAATATTTATAAAACCTAATTCATCGTTTGATATTTTATAGTTACATAATTTTTATTTGTAACTGTTATCAATGTTAATCATTATATTTATATATAATTTATAGCAGGCGCGGATCCAGGGGGGGGAGGTTCAAACACCTCCCCCCCTGAAATTTTCGACACTGCATTCTACATCACTCATTAAAATTACAATAAACATACCAGAAATTAATGCATTGTACATAATTTTGAAAATCCCCTCGCCCTAAATATTTTTCTGGATCCGCCCATGACATAGAGAATAAATATATGCAATTTTCTAAAGTTCATAGATTTTCTTTAAGTTTTAATAATTACATCAAATCTGTAAAAATGAACCTTTTACTTCAGAAATTTTGCGGTAATTTTACTGTAATCCATTTCATTAAATTATGTTTATAGTATATTCTTTTTTTAATATTTTAAATATTTTTCAAATATTTATAAAAATTTGAATGATCTTCTAATATTTTCATATGTTATATTATTTATATATGTGAATAGTATCCTATATTAATATTTATTATTTTTAACTTTATTATTTCTACATATATATATAACTATATAATACATTTTTTAAGTCCACATTTTGTTTTGATGATTCTTTTCAATCTTCCAAAAAAACTCCAGCCCATCAATTTTTCAATCATTCTACTTTTATCCATCAATGCCAATCAATGGAAACAATTTTTCTTCAATTTTCTCAAAACACCCCAAAAAAATCGAATTCAAATTTCGCGCCAAAATCCGTGCCGGAAGCCACGTGGACCCCGTAGCGCGTTGTTGTGATGCAACATGGCCGACCGTGGTGTTGCTGCTCGATCTTGACGTTAATTTTAGCGCGATATCGAAAAAACACGAAAAGCCCCTCAAAACATTGCCCCTCGGGCTTCGAAAACCGTTCGCCTGTCCAAGCTAAAACCCCCTAAAAAGCAGTGAACGCCCTCTTCGCGCCGCCGTTGTGCGTTTTTGCGGCACCGCTTTTCTACCGCGAAGAAGGTAGGTAGGAATTACCGAGTACCCCGGAATCCCCGACAAAAACCCGTTCCGTCGTGTCCTTTCCCCGCTAGAAAAACGCCGTTTCCAGCGTTCCCTCTTCCCTCCCCCTTTTTTCCACCCCCCCGCACTCGGATAAACACGTCGAAACGTGTGCGTTTCCCGCGCGGTCGAAAATTCATCCCCTCGAACCTCGAGCAAATTACCACACTTACGCAATTGAATCCACCAACTCTAGCGTAAATAAAAGCTACGTGAACGAAAACGCGACGGAAAGTGTGGAGTCTTGTTTGTTTTCGTTTGACCCGAAACGATAACACGAATCAGGTGATTGGCGAATTTTCGCGAGAGCTGTACCGTTATTCTGCGCTCGTAAACAAACGCGCATTTTTCTAACCTGGCAGAAAAGTGTCATCAATGATTGCCCGTGAGCTTTGGGATCTGGTGCGCGTTACGGGATCGTCGTCATGGTCTGGGAACGCTCGTGTTGACAAGTGAAAAAGGTAAATGTTTACGATATTGAGTATTGCAGAAAATGATTGGGACTAAAAATTCTTTGTGGGTGCCTAATTGTCACGAAAAATTTTGTTGGAAATGAATAAGGTTTTAAGGAATAAAGGTTAGGATTCAGTGGGCTAATTTTTTTGATTTGTTGGTGAATTTTGAATATAATTACCAGGGTCACACCCAAAAAAAAGTTTTTTGGGTTTTTTTTTTAAGGAAAAATATACATCTTCTAAAAATCTTTTGAGTATTTAAATAGTAAATTTTTTACTTTATGTGCAACAAATTCTTAATTTTATTGAATTCTATTGAATTTACAAATTTTTTCTTACTTTGGATCTCAGGATTGCTCATGTTGAATTTTAATACTTTTTATGAACATATTCGAATTTAAAAGAAGTATTATGGTATTGATAAGTTCTCTAATTTTTCATGTATTTAAATTGGCAATCATCATTTTTCTTCTCATAGAATTCACATAAATTAGGCAAAATTTTAAAGTTCAAGCTATTTGATCCTTTCAATTCCGAACTACAATGGTAATTATTCTGTAGCAAAAAAATTTTTTCAGTCCAAACATTTATGCTGTGTAACTTTTCTAGAATAAAAAATAAATGCCTTGCAAATTCACCCTGAATTATTTTATTCATAAAGTTAGAAATATCATGTGTCTAAAGTTCCAAACGTTTAAAATTAACTGAAAAAATTTTAAGGTAATACAGTGTGTCCCAGAGTCACATTTACAAAAAAAAAAATCTTGGATTCCTTATTCAATTTCAAGTCAAAAAGTCTCTTACCACTTTGTATAAAACTAAAAATTTAAAAAGTTATTTAAGCCTAAAATTTAAACAATAATTGCGCTCTCTCGGTAAGTAGGGGTCGAATGCACAAACTAAAATCTACTCAAAATTTTGTAAAAAGTTTCAAAGGACTTTTTGATTCAGAAAAATAAGAAAAAAATTGCGAGTAGAGTTTGGTTTGTGAATTTGACCCCCACTTGTCGAGAGAGCACAATTATTGTTTAAATTTAAGGCTTAAATAACATTTAAAATTTTTAGTTTTATAAAAAGTGGAATTGAATACAAAATCCAAGATTTTTTTTTGTATATGTGACTTTGGGAGACCCTGTACAGGAGCAAAAAAATTTCTAGGTGCTTTTGAACGTTTTTTGATCGTAACAACAAACTTGATGATCCCCAAAAAATAGTCGTCATACTTCCCATCATGATAAATAAAAAAATTCATATACTTTTTATCTTCGTTTAATTTTTAACGTTTGGAACTTCAGGTACATGAAATATCAGCTTTACAATTTCTAAGTATCATGTTTTAATTTATTCATTCTGGTTTCATCAAAATTATTTAAATATTATTCTTTATCCAAACATGAACCTAATTTTTCAATTCATTCACTTTCAAAATGAGCAGTAATATTCACTAAACTTGCACTATTTCCAATGGCAAATCGTTTTCATTTCTCAGGTTTCTATTTTTCCCTTTTTTGATTTTGAATGCTAAATTTACTTTTTCAAAAAAAATCTTCATTTGTCCATATTTTTACGAGTTCCTTATCTCCAAGACTCGCATCAAATCGTTGAAAAAATAACTTTAAAAAGATTAAAATGTGAAGAAAACCTTTGTTTGTTTGTTTGTTTGTTTGTTTGCTTGTTTGTTTGTTTGTTTTTTTTTTTTTCACATCAAAATTCTCCCCTATTCCCAATTACAATGAACTGTTATTTGAAAAATTCACCTTGCAAAAATAAAAATATATCATTCCAGTTTTTTAGAATAGAATATTGACTGTTTCCGATACTGAAATGTAACTTTTTCATTTTCTCTATGTTTAAAGATAAAAATTTTCAATTGATATTTACTTTGTCACCCAACATTTTACCTGTCGAAACTTACCATTTAAGATTGTTTGAATGAATATAAATTCGAATTTTATTAAAAATATAAAAAGAAATTGATAAACGAAATAAAATTTTTTTGTGCAAGTATTAAAAACAATCTGCGATATTAATGAAATTTCTACACATTTATAATTATCGAGGAAAAAATATCGATTTTCAGGTTAAAAAATTT
This sequence comes from Platygaster robiniae, assembly GCA_028476575.1. NCBI lineage: Eukaryota > Metazoa > Arthropoda > Insecta > Hymenoptera > Platygastridae > Platygaster > Platygaster robiniae. The sequence continues at coordinate 5,632,464 of CM052022.1, forward strand.
CAAATGCCTCAGTAAAAGCTTAAAGGTACTTGTATCTTTTGACTATGAATTTATTAAATGCATCAACATTGACTTATAACCAGAATATTTTCATAATTATCATAGACAATAATATGTATATTTTTGTATTTATTATAATTAAAAATTATGAACAAACTGGTTCCAAGAGTAAAGAATTTAATTTCAATATATTTTTTACATTATTTCCAAATCAAAACCGTAATATATCTCAACTTGTAGTTGAAAAAATTTTAGTACATGGAACATTGATCCTTCGAATAATTATGTAATAATACATAATTATCATACAGGGTGTTCCAAAGTCAGTGGATCATCCGAATATCACATTGTAAAAAAAATACGAAAATTTTTCATACCATGGTACTGCAAATTTACTATTCTTTCATGTTTCACATACTTGAAAAGCAAAATTTCATTAAAATATGGAATATTAGTATAAATAAACTGGAAAATTCCAATGTGGATAGTAAAATTATACTAAAATTTCACTACAAGGTAATGGTTGTAAGAAGAAAGAATGTAGAAAGTTTTTTTCTCATGAAAAAGTAAAAAAGCAAATAAGTGAATTGTGAAATTACTATCATCAGCAAAAATTTGTTAAAAATAAATAATTGAATTTCTTATATTCACTGGTAAGAAGCAAATTGACTATGTGTTTTCGAAACAAGTTAGATTTTTTGTTATCATCTACCAATTTATTGTTATTTAAAATTGTATTTTTTATTTTCAATTTATTGTTGTAATATTACCATTGATTTTGCAGTATTATAATGTATTATGCATAATATTGTAGTCCAGATGTAAATGAAATTTATTTATATGATAAGGATGAAAGGATTATAAAATAAAATTGTTTAAAGAAAGTGATTTTTTTTTTTGGAAAAGTCGAAAAATGTGTTAATTTCTATGATTTAAAAAGTATTTCTATTTATATATTTCAAAAGTATTGAAGAAAAAATAAATCATTTTCTTACATTCATCTAATTATAAATTGAATACAAATTGAATACTTTTTTTTAAAACATTGGGTAAGTTTTTTATTTTTGGTATCAACCAATACCTTATAATAATAAATTATTAGCATTTTGGAATTCAAATTATATTCAAAGCAAAGTTCTTATTTAGAAAACACAGTTTCGCACACACATGAAAAATTATTGTCGGTGAGTTCTCACAGACACTATTTTTCCATAGTGTGCACTAAACCCTGTTTGAAAAGTGAAAACTCCAGCTTGAATTTTTTTTTCAAAAGAATAATGAAAGAATAAATAAAAATTGTAATAGAGAATTATTTTCTTGACAAATTCTGCTTTAAAAAAAATTATTAAATTTCTGAACTTCAGATATTGAAAATAAATAAAACCTTTGTTTTCAAAACAATTTTTTTTGTTTTGATCAACTAATTTTGTATTATAATTAATAATCAGCACATTGTTTTATCAGAAAATGTTTTATTCGAAAAGAAAAAAAGAATTTGAGAAACGAATGCAAAAATTACTTCATTCGAAAATACATTTTAGAAAAAATTTAAAAACTATGTATCCGAAAAAATTGAATGTTTGTTTTCCAAACACTTATTAAGTATTTTTGTTGCTGTTGGCCAAATCTTTATTGTGTATTTTAAAATCCTTCAGGTCAAAAAATATTAGTAATTTCGTTTATACATTCGAAAATTTGAAATGTATAGAAAATGTTTTTATGGTGTAATTTAAACTTTTCAAAATGGTTACCAAGTAAATAAAACATATATATACATCTCAACTTATTGAGAAACTTTGATTGATAAATTCTTCATTTTATTTCAAAAATAGATTGATAATTTTTTTTTTCGAAACCATCCAAAATTCTAAATCTCAAAAGTGATGAATTCAAATGAAAAATGAAAAAAAAAAAAAAAAAAATGAATATTCAATGGAAAAAATCATAAAATACTACAGATGCATTTTGATTCTACAGTTTTGAAATTGAACAAATATTAGTTTCTTTAATAATTTTATAACAAACACCGTCAACCAAACATTAGATATAATGTATTTCATGATTTGAAGAGGTTAAAATAAAAATACTACAATGTAAAAATACCATAATTTGAAAACCAAAAAGTTCATTGACTTGAACATTGATCTTTAAGTTAGAAATCTGTCTGACAATCAGAAGCGAGTAAAAAAAATTGTCAATTATACCTGTCAAGTATCAAACTTTTTGCAGAAGGGAAATATCTATAGTTCATAAGGCTTTAAAAAGTATGGATTCCAATTTCAAAATGCATAACTGAGTAAAAATTTGAACATTTTTAGATTTTATGTTATGAATGTTCATTTGTGAAAAATAAATAATTCAAAAAGTTTAGCACACAACTATTAATCGTTGCACCATTCTAAAGCATTTTGACACCAGTTGATATTATAATCATTTAATATGTGAAGTTCGCGATATGCGTAGTTGAAGATTTAAGGCTTCCTGGAATTCTAAAAAGAAGTGACACTGATCTAGTGACTATTTTAAAGTTTTTGACAGCAAAGTTTTTTTCCTTCCTGGAAGACAAAGATGACGGACACAAGGAGAAGAGTGAAACTGTACGCTCTGAATGCTGATAGACAATGGGACGATCGTGGGACAGGACACGTCGCTTCTTCATATGTGGACAGGCTAAAAGGTGTTTCACTGCAAGTCAGAGCTGAAAGTGATGGGTCAGTTTTGCTGGAGAGCAGAATACAACAAGATACTGCTTACCAAAAGCAACAGGTAGAATTTAAAACAAGTTTGAATGTAAACAATAACTTTGATTATGTTTACTAAAAGAGTATGTAGTTCATTTTTTGATTATCCAGCAATAACTCTTGAAACATCTGTCAAGCTTTGATAAAAAAAATAGTTTCGAGAATAATTCAAGGTTTTTACAGGAGGAAGGTTGAAATTGCAAAAAAAAAAATTCTCAAAATCATCATGTGCATTTATATTTTATATCAAAGTAGAAAGTTGTGCAATAAAATCATTGTAGTATGATTTCGTAGTGTAACAATTTCGAATCTAAAAATGAAAATAGTAGGTGAGACAATTCTTAGAAATTTGGCGTATTTAAAGTATGGACTTTATATTTGAGCTATGTACTTTTAAATACATTGTTTTTATCCTACAAATTTTTAACGAGTATTTTTTCTCTATTTTCCAGGATACATTAATTGTATGGTCGGAAGGTGACAACTATGACTTAGCCTTGAGTTTCCAGGTAAAATATTTTGATAACTTACTTTTACAAGAGAATATTAAAATTCCGTGATCTGGATACATTTTCTGAGCATGTTAAACATGTCATTGCTAAAAGTTTTCATAGAAAAAGGATTATTCAATTGAGTTTTCGATTTTATGAAAAATATACAAAATATACTCAGGGTGTCTACTGTGTAGAAAAAGCGAGGATTGTACTGGAATTTCCCGCTACGCCCGGGAAATTTTTTATTGTTAAAATTTTACTAATCATTTAAAAATTAACAATTTAGTGTTTCAGATTGTGTAATTGCTTTATAAAGACTTTACAAATTAAATGTACTTTAATATAAAATTAGTCATACATTAGCACAAAGGAACCAAATTTACTGCAATTTCAAAAATCTATCATTTCCATAAAGAGAATTTCAAATTATCGATTCCTGGATTAAAAACATAATCACAAAATTTTTGAATAGTTGACAGAATTTGAAATTTTATATTGAACGATCGAACATTTCAGCAATTAAACAAAAAAATCAATCTTTTCCAATTAAAAAAAATTTGTGATCTTGATATTTTGGTTGATCAAAGATAAATCATTTTTATCCTAAAATCTTATAAATTTCTCATAATGGTTTCTTTTCATTGAATTTACTACAATTTAAGAGGCAAAAACAAATTCTAGAAGTAAAAAATTACCAAAGTTATGCTTATAGATTCAATCATTGGGAAATACAAATTTTGAGATCAGAGAAATTTGTGATTACGATATTTTGGATAAGAAATTTTCGAAATAATAAATATTTTGCATCGAAAAACTGAATTGACCACAACCACATAAATTTGAGCTGATAAATAATTCAGTTTCTTTTCACAAATATTACTCAGTATTTTGGATTAATTAATTTTTTATAATAACTTTTTTTTCGAATTCGCTGCAAAATAAAAGTTGTTAAAAATTCTGAAATCAATGAATGGGAAATAGTTAAAGGTATTGACTTGATTAGTGAAATATAGAAGTTTTTGTATCAAGAGTATTAATAAATGCACTTTCCAATTTTAGCTAGTAATTCATCTATTTCATGCATTCAAATCAAAAACCACAAATAAAAGCAATATTATTAACTGCTAGAATTTTCCATGTACTGTGTATGGTAAAACTGAAAAATGTATGGGAATTTTTCTTTGGCCTATTCAGTAGACACCATAATAATTCAATTAAGTTCAAATTGTGTGGAACCTAAACATTGACTTTTTCTGCGCGTTACAAGTGATTAAAAATGATACTGTACTATGTTAGTAGTTTGCTTGATCAGTTGAAACAAAATGGACATGAATTAATATTCGTTGATTCAACGAATTCATAATTTTCAGGAAAAAGCAGGATGCGACGAGATTTGGGAGCGAATATGCCAAGTTCAGGGAAAAGATCCGTCGGTCGAGATAACCCAAGACATAGTCGAGGAATCGGAGGACGAAAGATTCGACGACATGTCAGACTCGGTGCCACCGATCGAACTTCCACCTTGCGAGTTGGGTCGACTCGAAGACATTAACGAGCTCATCGGTAACTGCCTATCCTCGCCAGCTCGCAAGGACAAACTCGCCACGGCCCTTGAGACGGAAGGTTACATACGTAAACTCCTGCACCTCTTCCACACCTGCGAAGACCTGGAAAATATCGAAGGCCTGCACCACCTCTACGACATTTTCAAAAACATATTCCTCCTAAACAAAAATGCCCTATTCGAAATAATGTTCAGCGACGACACGATATTCGACGTCGTCGGTTGCCTCGAGTACGAACCCACGCTGACCCAGCCGAAACGTCATCGCGAGTACTTGCGGCAGTCGGCGCATTTCAAGCAAGCCATACCAATCACAAACACGGAACTCCTGGCCAAGATCCACCAGACTTACCGCGTTCAGTACATTCAGGACGTCGTTTTGCCGACGCCCAGTGTCTTCGAGGACAACTTACTTAATACTCTGAGTAGTTTTATCTTTTTCAACAAGGTCGAGATTGTGACCCTCATCCAAGAAGACGACAAGTTCCTCACGGAAATATTTCGACAATTGACACAGGACACCACGTCGGACAACAAACGGCGCGATCTGGTTTTGTTCCTCAAGGAGTTTTGTAATTTCTCGCAAAACCTGCAGAACCAGGGAAAGGAATCGTTTTACAAGACGTTGACGAGTTTTGGCATATTGCCGGCGCTGGAGATAACGCTGGCGATGAATGACCCGCAGACCAAGACGGCCAGCATAGACATTTTGACGTACATCGTCGAGTACTCGCCAAGTGTCGTAAGGGATTACACGTTGCAGCAGGCGAACAGCGCGGACCAAGACCAGATGCTGATTAACGTGATCGTTTCTCAGCTCGTCAATGATAACGATCCTGAACTCGGCGGTGCCGTGCAATTGACCGGGGTGCTTCGTTTGCTGCTGGATCCTGAGAACATGCTCGCGTCTGTGAACAAGTCCGAGAAGACGGATTTTTTGAAATACTTCTATAAGAACAGTATCAGTACGCTGATAGAGCCTTTGCTGGCAAACACGAATGGAGAAAAACCGGCTCGCGAGGATAATAGGTCGGTGCAACTTTTGGGGCTTATCCTGGAGTTGCTGTCATTTTGCGTCGAGCATCACAATCACCACATCAAGAATTGCGTGATCAGTAAAGATTTGCTCAGAAAAATATTAGTCCTTATGAAGTCGATGCACACGTTCCTCGTACTCTGCGCGCTGAGGTTTATGCGTAAAATCATTGCCTTGAAAGACGAATTTTATAATAGATATATAATAAAAGGAAACCTCTTCGCGCCGGTCTTCGACGCCTTCGTCAGGAACAACGGTAGATACAATCTTCTGGATTCGGCTATCCTGGAGATGTTCGAGTTTATCAAATTGGTGAGTTTGGAATTTTGGGATGTTTTTTGGCGGAAGGGTTTTTTTATTGTATGAATTACAAGAGAGTAATTTTATGACGATAAGAAAATTAATTAATATTCATTTCTTGGAAGACTTGTATACATCATAAAATAGTATTTTGAAATTTTTAATTTATTTTCGAAATAAATGTTTTTGTAGAATTTTGTGAATACCATTTTTTGAATTATTTTAAATTGTTGAATTTGCTTGGAGCTTTTTATAAATTAAAGATTTTTTTTTTCAACATGTCTTTCGATATGTATATGTTTTAATTTATATGATGGAAATGTGTTTTATCTCAAGCAGAAGTAATTTTTATATCTGGTATTTAAAAACTTAGTAAAATTACGGTACTTTTTAAAATACAGAAAATTCAGCTCTGATTTAACAATCAATGTTAGAGTCAGGGGAGATGAAATATAATTTTTTGGGTGTGTAGCAGTAAAACAAAAAATTTTAAGTAACGTCGATTATTCTAGTTAATGCGAAAATTGTTTGAAATTACAGGAAAAGATTACAAATTTTGTTTATTACGTTTATTCCTTCCAAATTTCTAGAAAATTTTGAAAGATTTGATCATTTTCACACATTTTTTTAAGTTTAATAAATATCAAATAGTTCAATTTACGTTCAAGAATTTAAAAAATTTTTAAATCTAAATGATTGAAATTTGTAAGAATCGTCAATATTTTTGCTAAATTCTAAGATTTTTCATGAGTTTTGTACTCTGTTTTCTTGATCGTACTTCTTTGAAATATTCATGATCGTTTTTTTTTCATTTTCTATAAAATTTGAAAAACTTGAAACTTATTAGAAAATCTCAATGAGTTCGACATATTTTTTTGAATTTGCATAGATTTCGATATTTTAAACTACTTTTGATATCCCGGAAATTTTTATAAACTCGAAACAAAATTTTTTTTTCACGATTGTCAAGTAATTATAAATCTTAAGAATAATATAAAATGCTCATAAGTTTTGTACATTTCTTTTAACTATGAAAGATTATAACTTGACGTTTTATATGAAAATCTAAAAAAGATGAAAAGTATTTAAAAATTGCGACAAAGCTTTTGAGTTGTACAAAATTCATTTAAAATAAAATTGGAAAAAAAAACTTAATAAAACATTTCAAAAATTTTAGATGTCAATTCTCAAAATTTGAAAAATTCGTACAGTTTTGAAAAATGTTAGTGAATTTTGCTGATTGTGTTTTTTGTACTTTTTTTTTTTTTTTTAATATTCATACTATTGGTTTTTCATTTGTAATTATCTGAAAAACGTCAAAAGTCTTAAGAAATTACTATAAATCTAATAGAATTATACGCGTTTTTGTAAAATTCGAAAATTTATGGAAAGTATGCACTGTATTATGCGTGGAATATGGAAAATTTTGAATATTAAAAAACGATAAAAGTTTCAAAGATCATAAGGTATTCTGATAAATTCTGTAAATTTGTATGATTTTGCAAAATATTCATAAACTTTGTAGATTTTTTTTGTTATAATGTTTCCTTAGAATGTGTATGCGTGATGTTTTTTTCTTTTTTGAACAAAAACCTAATGTTTGGAAAGTATTTGAAAATTACGAAAGATCCAAACGACTTGAAGGAATTTCCATAAAATTGTTCAAGTTCAGAATTCTTTGAATCACGTAATTTCTGAAATTACCATAAATTTAAAAAAACATAATAATTTTTTATAATAACAATAATTCTAAATTATTCGGACAATTTCTAGAATTTCAGAAAAGTTTATATATTTTGTGGATCTAAGAAAATTGCTGAAATTCCGAAAAATCGCTGAAACTTTTGTTTCTATTCTTCAAATTCTTTAAAATTGAAAAAAATGTTTAATGTCACACAAATTTTCATTAGTTTTTAAAATACAAATCAAAATCGAGAATTGTATGAAATGTTGATAAATTCCATAAATGTTTACCTTTTTGTACACTATTATGAAACTTACAGATTTGTAGCTCCTTCACTCTGTAACTAATAACGAAAATTGTTTCATTACAAGAAGTACATTCATACATTGATAAACATTTTTATATGAAAGATGTTTAGCTTTTGACAAATCATAATGTACCTATAATGGCGTATGTAACAATTTATTACAAAAAACGTTCACATACTAGAGGCAAAATTTTTACAAGATTATTGCAATCATAAAGTATAATCAGAAATTTTGTGAATGGTGAAAATTGTATCTTTTGTCTTAAATAATATAAAACAATTTGTATGTAAGAACTATGTAACATATTCATTATTCAAAATGTAAAATTTATCATAAGTTTTATAATGCAAATAATATGGAATCCACAGAAATAGTATATTATTGTCAAAACTCGTATTGTATTTTGAGCATAACTTGTCTACTAATTCACGTCAAAAAGTACTATTTTCAGTGAAATTTTGGATAAAAGTATTTTTTAACATCAAAAAATTTTGTAGCAGTACTCATAAGTGTGAATCCACTGATAAAATAGTTGTTATATAATGGGCATTTTTGTTTTTTGGTTCACAGGAGGATATCAAATCGCTGTGCTGGCACGTAGTGGAAAACTTTTCCAAAGAGTTGGAGGCCACGGATTATGTGCAAACGTTCAAAGCATTGAAGCTAAGATACGAGCAGCATCAAGATAAACTGAAGGATAGGGATAGATCAAATTTGGATGGGTAAGACTTTGTTCATTTTTTTAATATTTATACTGGAACTCGTTTAGAAAGAACGAAAATGTTGAAAGTTCTTGGATATTTAGACTTAACTTGCAATTAAAATTAAATCGTATGCGATGCTCTGAAATTTGACCATTGTTTCAGTGTGCCATCGATATTGAGGAGCAGTAGATACCGTCGTGACCAACGGCAATTGGACGAGGAGGAAGAGATGTGGTTCAATGAAGACGAAGATTTTGACGAAGGCGAGGCGATAGTGCCAGCTACGGACCTCGCACCCGCGTCCACAAAAAAGCAACCTCCAAGTCCCAATTCGACAACCAGTCCCGTTCCTGTAGAAGCTAAAAGTCAGCAGCAACAACAACAGCAGCAGACTGTCCTGAACAATAATACTGCCAGTAACAACTCGTCGTCGTCGCCACCCCAAATCAACAATTCGTTAAGTGTCAACGACTCGCCATTATCCATGGATATTAGTCCAAGTACAACCGTTAGCACTGTTGATAAAACAGGGTCCACCATATTCAAAAAGGTGTGTTGAAGATTTAAAATTATAGTGATCTGTAGAGTGCTGTAGGTTGGCGTCTTCAAAAAGTGATTCACCTTGGTGAAACATGTAACTACACTTTTTGATGTAGCTACTGTTTCATGCGTAATCGTAGAAATACTGATATTGATATGATTTTTTTCAACAGGTCTTTGGTGTGCATGATCTTTAATTCTCGTAGTTTTGAAATACAATTTTATTTCAGATGATTCGCTAATCTGCGTTGATTGTTTTTGCTGGGTAGATTTTTGGTGAAACTCATTGAATAATAATGGAAGTTTTGGTGCATGAGGTGGAGGAAATACAATTAGTTACGCATGAGTGAATTAGATATTAACATTAGTTGATGAATTTATGTAGTTTTTATCAATTTTTATGATTTATTTATCTTATAATTTATGAAAAATGGAGTAGCTCGTAATGTTTTTTCAAAGTTTTTGAAACTTCAACGGAATTTTTTTAGCAGTGGTGCATTCACTTGGGTGCAAAATTGGTTGTGAATTTTCATTGAAAAACTACATTTACTGTTATTTTGAAAAGCTATCTTGGCAATAAAGGAGAGTTTAAAATTTTACAATTTAATAATACAAAATCTTAATCTCAAAATTTGTGAATAGTTAAAAATTTTTAGTCAATATAAAAAAAAATCACTTCTTCGATATTGACTACTTAAAGATCAATTATTTTGATTTTTAGATCTCATAAATTTGTCAAGATTCTTTTCATAGAATTGACTAAAAAATAGTAGTCAAAAACAAACGCAAAAAAAGAAGAAAAAAAACTTAAGTTATGGTGATAGATTTAAATGACAACACATGAAAATCTCAAGATTATAATAGTTTAAATTTATAATGTTTTGATAAGAAATTTTCAAAATTATAAATATTTCGCATTTACAAACCGAATGGACTGCAAACTCATTCATTTTTGTTGATAAATGAAGAAATTTCTCCTTATTATTATTCGGTGCCCTGAATTCATGAATTTCAATGTGAATTTTTTTATTGAACTTACTAAAGAGTAAAAGAATTAAAAAAATCCAGAAAAAAAATAAATTGAAAATGGCTACAGGTATTGACCCAAATAATAATAAAAAATTTGTGATCTAATTATTTTTCATTATTTTTGAAAGTCAAGATTTTACTTATCAGTAAAAAATAAACTTTTCATTATTTCAGATTGCATGATTGATTTATCAAGATTTTTCAAAAATTGATTTCACTTCAAAATATAATTTGTAACTGTAAATTTTAAACAAAATACCAGATTCGCCGCATTTTTGAAAAAATATCATTGCAATAAAAATAATCCAAATTTTGAGATTCCTGAATTAAAAAATTTATCCTGAAATGTATGAGTGATTGAAAAATTTTAAATGTTCTATTGAATAACTAAAGAACTAAGCGATAAAAAATATACCTCATGGATATCAATTACTTTAAAATTAATTATTTCAATTTTTGGATCTCAGATTTTTTAAACTTTTTCATCTGATTTCTTATAAAATGAGAGTCAAAAACAAAAGCAAGAAATGAAAAATTTCTAGAGTTATGGTTATGGATTCGATTAATGGCAAATAAAAATTTTGAGATTAGAACAATTCAAGATTCTCATTTTTCATGAAAAATTTCCAAAATGTAAATATTTTGCATCCAACAAAACGAATTTACTACAACCTCATACATTTTTTCTGATCAATAAAGCAATTTCTTTTCACTTTTATCATTTCGTGCTTTAAATTCATAAATTTTTGATGACAATTTTTTTATCTCATCCACTTCAGAGTAAAAACAATTATTAAAAGCAAAAAAAAAATATCAATATTATGAATTGTTAGAAATTTCCAAAACTATACATAGGAAAACTGAAAAATTTCCAGGAAATTTACGTGAATTTTTTTCAGTCTATTCAGTAGACAACACGAATAAAATCGACCTTATACCTTGAGTACAAATTCAAATATAATCTAAGACGACCTTGTTATTTTGACCAGGGTTTGGTTGATTACGAGGCTGACTCCGACGAAGAGGACGACGAGTCGGATGTGAACCCATCGCCAAAACGTCAGCGGCTTTCATAGTAGGCAAAACGCCAGTCCATAGTACGAGTGCTGTGACCATAAAAAAAATATCTCTGTAGCTGTGCCGCACAGGAGGTGCGAAAAAGTTGGTCGACGCAGCAAAAAAAAAAAAAAAAAAGAAAAAAAAAGAAAAAAAATACAGTGTAAACAAATCCAAGCAAGAAAACACAAAACAGCACGGCGAGGTACTTCTCATTCGCATAGTGTATACGTCGGACCTTGGTTTTCCGCATGTTGGAGTGAATGACAAGTGTAAAGTGGCGATGACAACTCGACGCAAAACTGGTTATTACTTTGTAAAGGAACTTTGGTAACGATACGCAATTAAGGTTAAGGTTTCACACGCTATTGTATTATCTTGTGTAAAAGTTTAAGTACCAGATTGGATAAAAGCGTAGCTTGCGCCGATCAATTGAAACGTCCCGCACAATGAGATACCAGAGGGGCCCATTGGTTTTCGTTCTTTTTTCACGAGAAGAGAGCGTAAATACGCCCCAGGTAAAATTAGAGGTTTGCAGAAATAAGGACTGGATACAACTTTGTGCTACGTTGTCCTACGATGATACAATTCGTATGAAAAAAAAAAAAGAAAGGCCACGTCATTACAGGTTGTATTTTGCAAATAGTTTACGATTTTTCTGTCTTTATTTTTTCATGTTTTCCCTTCCTTGAATGGTTTTTGGCTTTGTACGATAGTTGGCGTGAATCGAGGCCCAGTTTTTTTTGAACATATTACGTTGTTGGTAAAGTTGCCTAGAATTCTCATGGTCGATGTAACCTTCAAGTCGAGCTAAGTGAAAAAACACTGCGGAATGTATTTGATACGGAATTCATTCATGTTTGAGTTTTGACGTTTGTAACAAGAATAAGTTATTTATTGAGCATGTGAGATTATTGATTTTAAATTTGAAACTTAACATCAAGTGCATGCTTAATGGACTATTATTTTTCTGCGAAATGAATTATGCAATTTCGTTTGATTACATATTTTTGTAGTTTTTGTTTTGGGCATGGAATCGTTTCTAAAGTACTTTGGTTATGGTGCCAATTTAAGGACATTGAAAATTTCTTATCGCGTTTTGCAATGTTTTTTCATGCGGATACATCTCGTGCTGGATGACTGTCGCGATTAGTTTTTTCATCGCCAAAATGTGGATCGAGTTCTCTATTGCTTTTCTTAGCAATATGCAGTTTAGCGACTTGATCAAAAAATGCAATTATAAATGTCATTCATATCTATGGAGAACTGAGAAATTCGGGATGAGCCGTTTTTGTATTATTCGTACCTCAGAAGAAGTGATAGTAATGTTTGAATATGTTAAGCACATGTTTATTCAATATGTCCTAAACAAGTTGCACTCCTTCTAAGAACGACAATGTTGGATACGAACAGCTCATTGCGTGACTTTCTGAATTTTTTTCACACTGACGGAATTACTTGTATAATTGACTTCCATTGATCTTGAAAAGTTGCTAACTGCTATTACTATTTTCTTTATTTGATGATAGAGGGATGTGTATAGACAGATAACGCTTAGAGCCTGAAGTTTTTTTTGCCGGCTATCTTGAATTGTTTTTATATCACAATCAGCTCCAGATAAGGATATTGTAATACGAATTCTGTGAAACGAAGAGGAAAATATTGTATTTTTGTAAACTTGCCCATAGATTTTTTAAATTGAGAAGATAAAAAATCAACGTTCAGCACTCTCAACGATTGTTCGATCAAAAACTCGAAGAAAGGGCGCGACTTTGGTTTTGAGGTCGCGAACGTTTTTCGCCCGCAGGATAATACCAAAGCAGACAGTTTTTCTGGAGCTGACGAGCACTTGTACATAAGAAACGAAAATATGAAGTCGCGCAATCTTGACTGACCACGGAAAGTGTTAACGAAAGCAAGTATAAATTAGTTGATTGATTGATGAAATAATGGAATAACGTTGTTCTCCACGTGTTTTAATATATTTACAATCTATGCAGTAACGTGGGAAGTAAAAAATGTAATGTTGAGGCTAAAAGCGTTATAACTGGGTGCAAAGAAATTTAGGCGATAAAACAAAGTAATGTTTAAGTGGTGCACGATGAGATTGCAGTTGAGTGATAATTTACCTGTCTTAGGTGTTTAATTTTCTACAGAGTGTTTTGGACTTTCTCCATTTTTGGGAATTCAGTTTCCCAAGAGTTCGATTAACTTGATTGTCTTATTCCATTGAGTTAGAGTAATCTTTTGTTAATTATTATTATTACTGTGGAATAATTCATTTTGGGGAGAGTAGATCGATTTTAATGTGTTTTGTAATTATTTATTTCGTGTTTGGTAAATCATAATTATCGTAGGAACGTACATGGCGATCTCGAGAAAATCTTTTTTCAACTTCATGTCAAAGATTCTGAAACATTCTGTACGAAGTCCAGCGTGGAAGTGATCATCAAAAAAATGTTTGCAGCCGTCAATGTCGATATGATGTGTATATATATACATTGGTATGTATATATATATTGAACGAAAAAAAGGCACTTGCGTACAATGTACAATAACATGTATTATCAATAATATGCATTTTACTTTATATGCCAAGAAAATTTTGTGGCTTTTTCCTTCCGGCACTAACACCCTTTTTTATGACGAAAGAAAAAAAAGAGAGAAGAATGTCTGTGTACAATATGGGAGAGGTAATCGCGAAATTTGTAATCCAAAACGAGGAAAAACTGTGTACGGTGAATCAGCGGATGATGAAATATTTTAAATTTTATTCCAAGTGAAAGAAGAACGAAAGAGGAAGAAAATATTCGAGTGTCCGTTGCCTTTAGGTTCGTAGCGCGGAACAGCACTTTTTGGAAACCCAACCGGCGTTTGTAGAAATATTTTGCACCGCGATTTTTATATAATTTTTACATAGGGCCAAGTTAAAGTGCAATTTTCGAAAAGCGAACGTCCCTTTTTGCAAACACCGCGAACCGAATTTTTTAATGGAGAAAGTGCTTCGCGCTATGAATTTAAACATGAAAAATCTTCGATGTTTGTCTGTGACTTCACTGGTGACATGAGCGAATGTTACGTAAGATACGAGTGTGTTGTAGAAGCGAGGAGAATATTTAATTAAATAAAACGTAAAATTAGAGATATTGGGTTCTTTTCGAGATGACTGACATTTCCGTCTCGATGTTCATTTTGTTTTGTTCTATACTTGAATTAGAGTAACAATTAACGATGAGAGAAAATCGGTTGCGATAACATTTCAAGAAGCTACTAAGGAAATTATTTGCGACCGTGTATTGAACTTTACTTTTGGACGACTTCGGCTTTCAGTCTCGCCGCGAGTGCTTTGCGAACTTGCAGGCTGGACGAAGAGTCTGATTGCTGAGATGAGCTCAAATCGTGTTTCCCACTGATGGAAGCTTCCGCGATGACGCGAGCTGAACTTGGGCGAGTGACGTTTTTTTCCAAACCTTGGCTCCGAGCTTGTTTTTTCAACGCCACCAATTTGTCGCGCTGTTCTTTGAGGTACTTTTGCCTTTTCTTTATGTCCTCTGCGCTGGTTTGTGGTAGCTATGGGAAAAATGCTGGACATTTTTTTGCTTGATGATTTTCACGAAAATATAAATGTGGAACTTGAAATCAATTTCAGATGCACTGAGAAAAAAATATAGTAATTATTACAATACAGTATAGTAAACGGGAATCACTGACATATCGTACTTTTTGCTAGATAATATATCAATTTTTGAAATAACATATTGTAAATATTGTAATTGTGGATATATTTTGTTGTAATAACTCCTTTACATCTTCTGTTTTCTACTATACTTCTTGTACTTTTTGCAATATCATATTGTAATATCCCTATGGGACATCTTGTAATTCATGAATTACAGACTATTACAACCGGCAGGGTAGATTCCGATTGTACCAGCTGATCATCCAGATCATTTCATTTGATTAATTACCAAAATCACAGTGTAGAGTTGAAGTTTTATATGGATCTTTCATAATTGTAACCACTGAAAGTACATTTAATAAGTTGGATGCCAGAAAAATATAAATTATATATTTCACGCCAAGAAATGATCAGGTTGATCAGCTAGTATAATAGGGATCTACCTTGCCGGTTGTAGTAGTTTTGTAATTCATGAATTACATACTATTACAAGATTTCCCATAGGGATGATACAGTATTCCAAAAAGTTGGAAAAAAAACAATGCATTTATTTGGTTCACCACGCCACTGACTCAATAGGGGCCCCTCTGAGGGGGAAAGCGTTAAAAAGTAAAAAAAAGGATAGTAAACCCAAGTTATTTTATCTACTTTTATCACAAAAAATGTGTTTTACACGTGAGGGTCAGCTTTGCTGGTCTATTTTAATGAATGTGTAAATAAATTGTGGGCGAGAAAAAAAACCCGGTCGCCACCTGTTCTCAGATGGCTGACCTTAGAAACGTGGAAATAATGTATGGTGAAAATTACAATTTGTATAGTAAAATTTCCATTTTCAAATTTTAATTTCTCCAAAATTATACAGTAAAAAGTGGCATACATATTGTAATTTGTAATATATGGAAACTTGTCACTGATTGTGAGATCTGACTTGATTTTTACTTTCTCATAAATATTAATTGGTTTTTATTTCATTTTAAAATCAGGCTCGCATTGCATACATGAAAAATAATAGCTGAAAATTTCACTATGATGAGTATTTTTAATGAAATTACACCAAGTTTTAATTAATTCTGGCATGTGGTTGATGACCATCTTGGATTATCGAAATATTAATATTGATGAATATTACTTGAATCAGTAATAAAAGTATTATCAATAATTATTAACAAATTTTTACCGATTACTCCAAAAAACTACAATATTATGATAACACTTTGCGAAAAAATATTATCTGGTTCGTAAAATTAAAGTAATGGAAAATATCAATGCTGAATAAATAAAATGTGAAGGTGCAAACCAATAATCGAAATGCATACAAATAAAACTAAATATCACGAAAAACTTATGTAAAATACTAACGTCATTATCATTCGAAGTTTCCGCCAATTCGCTCAAAGCTTTCAACTTCAACTCGAATGGACTTTTTTCGAATTTTTCCTTCGAAAAAACCTGACCCGAAGATTTTCCCAAATTCTTAGACGATGTACTCGGTTCCTCATTTTCCGGCAGTCTCAGAACCGTTTCCATAATTGTGTGCCGATTTTCGTACTCGGTTTTCAAACGTTGGTGCTCCTTTTGCAACATTTCGTTATCTTGCATATCGTTTTTTATTTCGGTTTCAGTTACTTCTGGTTCTTGCAAATGCGTTGAACTGTTGAAAATTGTACTGTTTACTTGAAAAAATACGTAAATTTTTCGTCAATTCATGGTCAATCAATTTTTTTCCGGAGTTTTAAATTGTTCAATTTGTTGTTAGGATTAGTTAAAAAAATCACTCTCTTCAATCTTGCTGATTTTGGTAACTTTACTTTTCTTTACATAATTGAAAATGACAGGGTCGTAGGTAAAGGGAAAATTTTGGGCGTTGGAGCTCCTACTGGAATTCGTGCAAAATTAATTTATATTTAATGTTAAAATCAAAAAAGTTTGTAAAAATGCATTAGAGTAATAATAATGGTAATAAATATAGAGTAATTCAAAAAATAAAAAATGTACCTACTGAAATCTAGAAGTCAGAAGAAAAAGTTTTATAATAAGAACAATTTTAAAAAAACATGCTCGGTAGGTAATAAATAAATTTTGCAATCTACGAAAATATTAGAGATGTGAAAAACTTGGAATTCTGGAAATCTGTAAGAGTAAAACCCATAAGAATGCGAGACAATTTTATTCCGAACCTTAAAAATACTGAAAATAATATATATTTTTATAAAATCTATGAAATTACTACTGTTTTCTGAAAAATTATGACAAATACTGAAAATTAATAAAATTTCGAGTTCTGGAGCATCAAATTTTATAAAAACGTACATACTGAAATGGAAACTTGTACAAAAGATACTGATTTGAATACTGAAAAGATCTAAAAAATCAATGATAATACACAAAATCATTGAAATTTTTAAAATATCATAGCATCATATAATAGAAATCTCTGTATATTCATAGAAACACAATAAAATTCCAGAAAATACTTATAAACTTCTATGAATATCAAAATACGGAAGTTTTAGAAATCTATGTAATATTTGGCTTTGGTGTATATATTTTATTTTCTCAAAAATATTCATAATTTTTAGAACTTGGATTCCTAGAACATCGAATTTTAGAAAGCTGTATAGAAATCTTATAATATAATCAGTAAATTTTTTAAGAATAATAGATAATGAAGAAATATGAAGTAATAATTGAAAAAAAATCTAAACTTCAGTGACTTGAAAATGACTAAATTCAAACTCCACGTAAGTACATGAAAAAAGTCCGATTCTGGACACCAAAATTTTTACAACTTTAAAATCCTGAAATTCGACAAATCGTACTTTCGTTATTAAACCGTCGAAGATGAAAAATTATGAAACCTCGAAGGTGATATATTTTTTTTTATAAAACTACTCGTGATATTTTTTTCTTCCTTGAAAATAAACTTGGAATATATACTGAATTACATATATACTGTAGGTAGATTCTTACTGTAGTAGTTGTTCCATGACCAATTCGTCCTCTGGCGAACTTGCGACTTCGCAAGTCAGAGAAGCTGGCGTCAAACCAAATTTTTGCTCGAGCATACTCAAAGCTTGCAACTGCAATTCTACATTTTTCTGGATCATCATGTTTTTGAAAATTTCGTACTCGTTTGCAGCCCATATTTGTTCGAATAAACTCTGAGAAAATATATTTCAAATGAACACAGCGTCTATGCATGAAACTAATAATTTTATGAATTTTAACTTTGTACAGTTAAAAATTCACAAAAAAATGAACATGCCTTATGGATTTATTGTGAAAACATAAATTTCAAGAATTATTGGCCTACTTGATGAAAATGTACTGGTATTTTCGTGTCTTTGTTTATTGTGCAAGCTCGCTCGAATTGTTCAGGAGCAATTCCAATGTCTTCCATGTAACATCCAAGAAGAAGGTCTACTAAATTTTTGTACTCTTCGTATATTTCGCGATATTGTTTGCAGTCAGCTGTGTTCACTTCGAAAACTGAAACCATTTCCATTACTCAATCATATTAAAAAATAAAAAAATTCATGCAAGTTCTGAATTCAGAATAAATCATACTTAACGATTTCTCCTCGATGAAAGTCATCAAAGGAGCTGACCAAATGGGGCCTTGCAAAAATCCTATCAAAGAATCGAAAACCCAAGCACTTTCGTCTTTTTCTTCCATTTTTATGATTTTTTTTACCCTATTTTTTATCTGAACTTGGGCATATAAGAAAAATTAATCCTAGACTTTTGAAATGCTCAAGTTAAACTTTCCAGAGTTTTCCAAAGAACTTGGTTTTAAATAAGGAAATGGAATGTGAATGTTTCGCGTTAGAGTGTAGTCATGGAAACTTCGAAGCAAACAATAACACTCATTCGATACGCTTCGACAATGCCCACGTGTTCCAAATGATTGTCATAACAATAACTAAATATACGAAAACAATTTTCTAACAAAATCTTTAGAATTTCATTAATTTTTCACCGTAGAGAAAATCATTTTTTTCTGGAATTCTGGTAATTTTTTGATTTATTAATTATTGCAAGCATTGGTGCATGAAACTCTACTTTATTTGATTTTCATGCCTCAAAAACAAATAACTTTTATGTTACAATATTCAAAAGACGCATCTCACAAGTTGTTCAGTTTTGTGTGTTTGAAATTAAAAAAAACACCAACAAACTTATAAAAAATTTAAACACTTTATTCCTATTTACAATTACAAACTAACTAACCAAAATCAAGTACATCACATTATGTATTTCATTGAACATCAATTAACGCATTATGGACAATAAAAAAAAACACTGTACTATTCAAAAAATTAATTCCATAGTCACAATTTGTTACAAAAAAGACAATATTAACAAATTTAGTGCTGTTACAGTTTTGTACACTTAAAGCAAACAATTATTTATAGTAAAACGTGGAAGTATGAAATATTTCTCCACGACTTGAATAAAGCTCTATATGTACTTTGTATCACTAGCCATATTTTTGTCAATTATGCAAGAATATTGTTTTGATTAATTTACTAAAGCGCTTGAGTATAGTTGATATTTTGAGTTTTGTCTCATTTCGGCCAAAGCATTTTCCAAATATTCTAAGGCTTCGTAAAAATGAATTTCTAACCAACATGGGACATTTGTCAACTCTTTTCGTCGATATTTTGGGCCCCATCCTTTGACTAGTGAAACTCTGTAACAATAAATTTTACATTTTTTAAGAATTTTTATTTTTCTCTCAAGAAACGAATTTTTTATGGTCTTTGAAAAAATTTTCTTATCGTACAAACACGTTTTCGTAAATTTACCAGAAAAATATAAAATATGAAAAAAATATTCATCAATGATCTCTATTGAAATATCTGACGAAAAAATGTCAACATTGGGACCATTGCTATTTTTTCAATAGATCGGATTATTTTTTCCTCAATTTTGTAACAAAATACTTGAATCGTTGAAATTCCATTCGTTGTCAGAATATTATGTAATATATAAAACTTGTAAGATATTTTCAGGATTTTCTAGAGCTTTTTTGATTTTTAAATCTCACCTTATCGTGCACAGTTTCGAAAGCTGTTTCACCATCTCGTACCCGCATGTTCCCTGGTAAAATGCCACCAATTTTTTGAAAATGTTGAAATCGAAAATTTTCATCGTGACCCCAGGCTCGACTTTGCACACTGTGCCATAGTGCATATTGTGTGAGAAGTTGAAAATGGCCGAGTTCACGAAAATTGAGTTCGTTGATTGCCTCTTCAGATAAACGTTAGATTTAACCCTGAGCAATTTGAATCCCTTCCCAATGACATTTCTCGTCGACAAAACCGTTTGATTCCAGTGAAAATTCGGAAGATCTGTGATGCAAAAAGTTTCTTTTTTTTGCCCATTCAAATCGACTCTGCCAACAATGTCCACAGATTGGGCCCTGCATGGAAATAACGGTCCCACCCTTCGGTTCAACTCATAGTATGCAATTTTCCCCCAAAATCTATCTTTCTTTGGGGTCTCTTTGGTTTTATCCAAGATGGAAAAGTATTTGGAAAACGTGTATTTGATCGAAAGTTTCATACTAGTGTAAAATTGGGGGCTTGAATAGAAAGTTTCTGGGAAGAAAATTGATTGACTGTTCACTTTTTGCTTTTTTTTGAGGTTTAGGAAATATTCTTCTTGATTGACACGTGGGCTTGTCTTTCTAGAGTAACATTGAGGAACTGAATAAGAAGGTTCTGACATGAAAAATTGCTGGTAGCTTTGCAGGTTTTGGCAATATTCTTTGGGGTGAATTATGGCACCGGAAGCGTCCACGAAGACAATGTCCATGTCTTCTACATTTTTGATTTTGAGGTGTTTGAATTTTTCTGGAGTGTAGGAGACGTTTTGAGGAAATACGTTTTCTGCGACTTGGTTTTCTCTGTAACATAAATTGAGCTTTGTTCGAAAAGATTGTAATGTTTTGGATTCCTGGTGATAAGCCTGATAAGGTTTTACTGATTATTGAAAAAAATTTGAATTTTTAAGTGAAAGCAGCTAAAGGTCGATTTTTAAATGTGTGCCTGAAGTTTCAAATGTTAATTAAACGAAAACGTAGAACAAATTAATTTTCAATTTTTTCTCAAGATCAAAGTAAAAAATGATGAATAAGGTTGAAAAATATTTGTCATGTATCAATAATTATTTATAACTCTAATTAGAAGAGATAATGGAACAAGTTTTGACGGTTTTCGTTTATTTTTGCACGTTTGAAACTTGAAACATCATTGAAATTATTGATAATAGATCAAATTAATGCATTCGCTTTTTACAATTCATTTCATTTGGATAAAAAATTTCATAGAATATATTATGCAAATAAAGAAAATGTTAGCTATAACAAATAAATTTATCAAGCTCTTTTCTCTTTTTGACAAAAACTTACTGATTTTTGAATTTGTTGTGCTCGAATTTTTTTTGATAGCAGGAGGTATTTTTTGCAGATTTGATTTCTAGGACTTGGTTTTTTCTGTAACAAAAATTGAGTTTCGTTTCTAGGAATTGTAATACTTACATTTGCAAGTGGAAAATTTTTTCTTTTGTTGAAAAAATATAACTTGGATTTATTAAGAAATGCTAGCAGTTAAAGAAATTTTTTAATTTCTGCAAGATAAAATTACGTTTTTTATTATGTTTGAAGGTTTTATAATACGATGATAATAATTACTGCTTTGAATTTCTACAATTGCCAAGTATGGTCCATTTTTTAATAATGACTGTCATATGAAACCTAAATGAAACAAATAACTATAGAGATTTTTTAATTTACCAATTCGAATTTTTTTTATGTACTTAGAAGAAAATTGGTGAACTTATAATACATATGAAACTGTTTAACATCTAATACACATATAACTTTTTAAATTAAATATACTTCGAGGAACATCATCGCTTATAAGTTTCAAAAGTTGTTGACAGTTTTATTTGTTCTGAAACTAACATTAATTTTTAAAGATATGTTCGGAATGAATATTAAAAAATGAGATCGGTAATTGAAAAAAAAGTACCAAATCGAAATAACGTAATGATTCCAAGATTTTCTGATATGATTTCCTGATTTCCAGATTTTAAGGTCTGCAGTATAAAAGTAAAAAACTACAGAAAATGTTAATTCTTTTTTTACATAACATTAAATACCAACTGTTATTTTAACGAAAGCTGAAAAATATTTATAGTTTTCCAATGGAAAAAAATAGTTTTGAAAAACACAAACGTGAAAAAATGAATTTCGACTGTTGATATTAATAACTTTGTTTTGTTAGAAGTATTCCCATTGAAACGTTTTGATTTTGGATCGGAATAATTCCATATTAGAAAAAAAAAAAAAAAATAAGATTCCAAGAATATTTTTTGAAGAACAAAAAATCAAATCTTTTTTTTGTAGTTCAGACATTTAACTTAAGAATTTTTGTGAATAGAAAGTATGTGACCTTTGTAGAATGACATTTTTCTCAAAAATTTAAAATTTTGAACTTTAGCTATGATCATTTTAAAATGTATCTAAAAATTCAAAAACGCCAATTCGACACAAAATTTTAAATCAGGAATAAATCAACTTTATTTGGATATACCATATCTACGTTAAAATGTGAAGAAACGGGAATTTTTTTAGAAAATCTGTAAATTCCAGGTTCTTTTTCTGAAGAAAACGGATCTTTTGAATGGATAGAGAATTTTTGAATTTCGTAGTGTCATTCAGAAGTGAATGAAGCAGTGATATATATGTGAAACGAATGTGAAATATCCTTTGAACCTTTGGGCCTCAAGTTTTCTAGGGTATCGACTTTAGTTTTCGAAGCTCCGTTACAGTTTAAAAATTTTCTCGAAACCATTTGTAATTTTAAACTTGAAATGAAAAGGTTTCAACGGGATTATTCTAGCAATAACAGAATATAGAAATTCATTTCTGTTTGAATGCTCAGTGAATTTTCTTGAGAAACCTGTAGTCATGCAATAAAAGAAAAATTTTCTGTTTGAAAAATTGAAATATTCAAAAGAGTAGGCGTGAGAAGGTATGTGGTTCGAGTCTTGTGCAATTTGAATAATTTCGAAAACCTGGGAATTTATTAAGTTTTTCATATTACTTTCAAAATTAAGACATACATTTTCAACTTCAGTAATAAACATCCTGAAGAAGATTATTTGAAGATTTTGTCCTCAGTACAAATACATACATTTCAGAATTTATCGTAACGATTGATTACTTTATTGTAGGACTCAGAATATTGCAAAATAATATTCTCAATATTTTTATGAAAATTTGATGAGAAAATTTATTCTGAGATTTACAAATTGAAAACTACGGATTTTCAATCGAAGTCTTATAATCATGCAGTCTGAATTTTGGTATTTTAAATTCAAGATGTGTAGTTTGGAAACAATAGAATTCTGCAAGATTTTCGAGTTTTTTCAACTTCGATCGCTAAAAAATTTCACTTGCATCACTTACAACTTAATCATCCTAGCACCGAAAATCAAGAAAAGAATGAAAATTTTAAATTATTCTGAGTTAAAGAATTTGAAAAAGAATTACGTAAGACGGTTATATTCGAATAAAAATGATTGATGAAAAAGTAAACTAACATACTTAATGTTATGATAAAAACTTTCGGAAAATAACCGCAAGAACGAATATTTAGTTTCTGAATCTCTATTATTCAGAAAAACCTTAACAAAATACAAATGTACCTTGCAGTACCTTGTATACATAAAATATTTAAAAATATATGCATTATTCAAAAATATGTTCGAGCAAAATTTCATCAACTAAATAAAGAATAAAATATTTTGAATGGTGCGCATATTTTTTTATAACAGATAATGTAATTTAATTCAATTTTCAGCTAATCAATGGAGAATTTGATTTCATTACCTTTCTATAACTCCTGATTAGATATTTTTGAAAATTCTTGAAAATTATAAAAAAATTCAAAAGAATCCAGAAAAATTATCAATAGTGTAAATTAATCTCGAACAAGTTTTTCGAAGCCTCTCGCAAAAAACGTTATACAATTTTCAAAGTTAAAAAAATACTTTGGATTGAGGCAAAGATGATGATAATTTTGAAAATCAGGCGTAAATTTTAAATGCTTTAGGTTAACAGATTGTAATCTGAGTTTATTGAAATTTAAAACACTGGGTAATATTAATAACTCATGAACATAACTTGACGATATTCACATATAATTTCGCTTTTTTCAACTACCTCTCATTTAACAACGTTGCTGAAAGCAGCACCAACCGGAAAAAACAAATTTAGTTAATAAACAATTGAGTGCATTCCTGAACAAAAAGCGCCTTCAGTCTTTACTCGAAAGAAAATAATGAAAAACAAATTTCCTGTTATTGTCAAGTAAATAATGACACGTCTAGCTCACATCCGTAATTAATAAGATCCACGAAATCAATGAAAACAACTTTTTCAAAAGATTCTTCATTTCTTACGTGCAGTGAAGAAAATTTTCATTCTTCTTGGCTCCTGTCTTCCTCCGCAACAGATTTCTCAATTTCTTGATGACACTTAATTTCGGTTTTTGTTCGCGAAAATTAACGTTTATTTTTTGAATCTCATTCTCTTCCTTGTCGGTACAAGATTCTTCTAATTTTTCGTATTCGTTGCATGGGCAAAGTTTATGAAACAATTTAACAAAAAATGACTTCTTAGTCATTTTGCGAAAATTGTTTATTTGTCCGCGGCGCGAAAAAAACTTGAGGCATCGAATGTCGCTGTATTACACTGTTTTTTTAATGAAAAAAGATGACCGAAGTTAACACACGTTTAGGTTGTTCTGCCAGCATGACAGGTTTAAAACCACGAACTATAGTAAGAGTTCGAGAAAAACGGAGGAGGAGTTCAAGACAGGACCAGATGAGTGATAACGTGGAAGAGGGGCAGAGTCGCAGCTGATAGGCCTGATAGTAAGTGAGCTTACATAAATGATGTCAGTTTTTTCGTTCCTACCTGACCCATTCTCCCTCTGTCACAAAATATAATCAATTTTTTATTTTTCGAGGGGTAGTAGGGGTTTTTCGAAAAAATATACTCCTTTCTGGATTTCATGATTATTATTCTTCGACGTTACAGTTACTGTCGTACGATTTTTCAATTTATAAAATTTTAGGATATTAAAGTTATGCAACTTCTGGAGTCCAAATTTGCAAATTTTCATAGTGTGCAAAATAATAGAATTCGATTTTCGTGATTTTCAAATCACTGAAGTTTAGACTCTTCTCATCTGATATTTTTAGTTTTTTTTTTCGTGTTTATATACATTTTTCTAGTATAATACTGAAATTTTATGCACGGAAAGAAATGTTTAGTTTCAGTAACTAAATTGTTCAATAAAATAAAGATTAACCAAAGTTTAGGATATGATGGCCAAAAAATATGATTACGTTACGAGAATTGTATTTTGGTTGCCACAGCTGAAACTTTGGTTGTTGTACCTAAAACATTGGTTAGTCGATATTTTACATAGTAAAAAGTTGCTGGAACTAAATATTTCTTTTTGTGTATATGTAGCTTTCTAGAATTATATGCTTCAGGAATTCAAGTTCTGTTTCTTAGATTCCTAGAATTTTCATACTTTATGTTATTCATAACATTTTGTAATATTTAATGATATATTTGGAGATAAGTGTAGTATTCCTATAAATCACTCTATAGATTTCTAAAATTTGGTACGAGAGTATTGAAAATTTCAACAATTTTGAGCACTCTGAATAATTCATCATAAAACAGCATCTTTTTCACAGTTTTATAATATTTTTTGTGTATTTGTTTTTGTTTTTTTTTCTTTTTTTTCGAATTTTTATAGGACTTATACAACTCGAAGAATTTTCAGGTATCGTGGTATCTGTATAGATTTCTATTCAGATTTCTTGATTAAATTTTCTTTAGGATTCAAATTTTTATAACTCTTAAAAAATTAAATCTATATAGTTTTCATTTATTTTAAGATCATAGTCTTACCTCTCCCTTTTTTTATATTTATAAAACTTTGAAGGATTTTTTAGTATTTTAATAGATGTTTAGTATTTTTATATATTTTTACTCGAGTACCTCAAGTACCAAAATACTCTTGAGATTTAAGGATACTCTTATTTTTTTTCCCGGGATTGAAGTTTCTTGACTCCTAGAAGAACTTAAATTTTTGAAGAATCTAATTTATAGGAAACTAATTTTAATCTAGTATTTATAGTATTTTTTTGTATTCATTAAAATACGTAAGGTTTTTTAGCATGATTTATAGATTTCCAAAATCTTGCTATATATTTTAAGATCTTAATATTTTAAATAGGTATTTTTATGTATTTTCTGGCAGATTTCTAAAATTTATTGCTTCGAATCGCGGAATTTTGTACTAAAAATTGAAAAAGCATATTATTTGTCGATATTTGTACACAAATTACTAATATTTTACTGTGTTCCATTAAGAATGATTAACATAGAATTTTTTAATTGAAAATTACTTATATCTTATTTACCGAACATTTCTTAAAGAGTTACAAAAATTTTATTAAAAACTTGAAGAGACTGGTGAAAGTAACATGAAATCAATAATGGGATAAATGACTCGTTACTGAACAAAAGTAACTCGTTCTCGTTATCTTTATGCGTTAATTATTTATTGTAAGGCTATTACATTTTTATTATAATAAAAAAAATATGACGTTTCAGAGTAACACGTTACTTGTAACGCGTTACTTGCAAACCCTCAAAAATATTATACTATGTATTCTAAACATAAGACTGTCCAGTATTTTTACAGTTTACAGGAAAAAGTTGCAATGCCGTTTTTTTTTTTTATAAATGCGCATATTTTTTTCACAGACAGAAACTTTTCAATCGGACAGATCGAAGTCGTGAAAAACTCTAGTTTGTTGTTTTTACGTCCGTACGTATCAGCTTCATAGAATTTTCATTACTTCCATATCATCTGGGAATCCCTAAAAAAATACAGTAATATGTGTTATTAACATTTAAATAGTTTCTAATGAGTCTGAGGCAATTAATTACAAAATGCAGAATAATTATTATTTAACAATGAAAAAAATCAACTATCCAGTAAACAGGAAACGTTGTAAATTACTATAAAATAACTGATAATGAGACGGGATTTTTCACGACACTTTGATGCCGAAATGACATCAAATTAATAACCTTTTGTGATTTTATTTCGATATTACAGAGAGTTGTGACAAAAAAGCACAGTAAGTAAAATTACGAAAATTTATGTTACTGAAGATTTTGTTGATAACGCAAGAATTGATATATTTTTGTATTTGATATCACTGGAACGTCATTATGAAAAATAATGGCTATTTTAAGTGAAAGAAAAAAATGTTACAAAAATTTCATGTTCTGTGATTGCTCACTAAAGGCAATTGTTTTGATGTTATATGTTATTGATATTCATAAACTAGTGTATTAAGCTGGCATCAATGAGCTCTTAAAAAGAGCCAAATTCGTAACTGTAAATAAATAAAAAAATTAATTCTAGAGCCAGGAATCATGTATGTATTCACTGAAGTATTATCATAATGATCATTACACTGATGATAAACTGATATAACTACAATATCACGTACCTACATCTTGTCTCAATAATTGGTTTCTTTATTTGCCTGATTTCCCTAAATTTCTTACGAATCATTGAGACTGGGTAGACATTCTAAAATGATTGTAGAGACAAAATATTATGAATAGTATCTTCTTAGGGTAAAAGTTGGCGTAAGGTGTACAATATGAAAATTAAATCAGACATTGGGAATTGATGGAGACACCCTCATTCAAATGATTAAAATGATTAAAATATTCAAAATATTTCAAGAAGAAAAAAAAAAGAAATAAATACTGCAAAAAAAAAAGAAATAAATGTCTGAAAGTTTGAGGAGTCAGTTGCATTTTCTTTTACCTCTTTTATATGTATTAAAATTAACCTATCAGTTATTAAATATACTCGTTTATCTCGGAGGTAAAGAATTACCAGTAATACAGTAAAGTTTAAATATTATTTACTAAGTAAAACTGATATCAGGCTAGAAAAGCAAGATTTCGAACGCAAAATTTATCGATGTATCATTTTCAATTCCAAAAAAAAAAATATAAATAGAATGTTTGTAGTTATGAAAATTGGTAATGTTATTGCAGGAAAATAGGTTTTTCGGCCATTGTAGGTTTCAATAACTATATCTTCGTTTTTAAATTAATTGGGAGTAACGACCAAAGGTTAAAGTAATTATAAATATTATTGAAATCAGCTCAATTCAATCAATTTACTCTTTATATTGTATTTCATTAGGAGGAAACCTGTTACATAATTAATAATAATGAAAGTCATGTAAAACTTAAATGAAACAAAAAACTACTTGCACACAGCTGTTTCAATAAACTATTTTGAATTTTTTTTATGTAGAAGAAAATTTGTCCGGCTCATACACTTAGAATTTTTCATATTAAATATACTTCAGGAAGAATTATTACTTATAGGTTTCAAACTTTGTTGACAGTTTTGATTGTTCTGAAACTATCATTAATTTTGAACAAGATTTTAAGAATGAAAAATGAATCTTTGAAAACGAAAACGTCTGATGACTTGAGTATAAAACTGACTATATTTGGAAAAAAAAACAGAAGAAAGAAATTACGTAATGATTCCTAGATTTTCTAATTTCCAGGATTTTAAGATCTGCAACTGCGGTAAAAAAGTAAAAAACTACGAAAAATTTCAATTACGTTTTTATTTTTCCATTATGTACATATAATACCAATGGTTAATTTACACGAAAGCTAAAAAATATTAATAGTTTTTCATCGGAAAAATATAGTTTTGAAAAACACAATCGTGAAAAAATGAGTTTCAACTATCAATCATTTGAATATATTTCAACTTTGAAGATATTGAACTATGAATACATTGATAACTTTTTTTTGGTGGAAATATTTCCATTCAAAGGTTCTGATTTTGGATCTGAATAATTCCATATTAGAAAAATAAGAATTCCAAGAATATTTTTGGAAAAACAATAAATAGAATCCTTTTTTTTTTAGTTCAGATCTTAACTCGAGAATTTGTGCGAATAAAAAATAAGTGCTCTTTGTAGAATGACTTATATTTCTCAGGAAATAAGCTTTTTGAAATCACAATGATGAAAAATGATTCAGGTTTATGCTTAAAAATTCATTAGTGATTAAGGCTTGGAATTTTTTACTTATTCAAAAATTCAAAATTATGAATTCTAGCTATGATAATTTCAAAAGTTATCTGAAAATTCATAAACGAAAAAATCAACTTTATTTAGATATATCTACGTTAAAATGTGAAGAAACGGGAATTTTTTTAGAAAATCTGTAAATTCCAGGTTCTTTTTCTGAAGAAAACGGATCTTTTGAATGGATAGAGAATTTTTGAATTTCGTAGTGTCATTCAGAAGTGAATGAAGCAGTGATATATATGTGAAACGAATGTGAAATATCCTTTGAACCTTTGGGCCTCAAGTTTTCTTAGAGTATTGACTTTAGTTTTCGAAGCTCCGTTACAGTTTAAAAATTTTCTCGAAACCATTTGTAATTTTAAACTTGAAATGAAAAGGTTTCAACGGGATTATTCTAGCAATAACAGAATATAGAAATTCATTTCTGTTTGAATGCTCAGTGAATTTTCTTGAGAAACCTGTAGTCATGCAATAAAAGAAAAATTTTCTGTTTGAAAAATTGAAATATTCAAAAGAGTAGGCGTGAGAAGGTATGTGGTTCGAGTCTTGTGCAATTTGAATAATTTCGAAAACCTGGGAATTTATTAAGTTTTTCATATTACTTTCAAAATTAAGACATATATTTTCAACTTCAGTAATAAACATCCTGAAGAAGATTATTTGAAGATTTTGTCCTCAGTACAAATACATACATTTCAGAATTTATCGTAACGATTGATTACTTTATTGTAGGACTCAGAATATTGCAAAATAATATTCTCAATATTTTTATGAAAATTTGATGAGAAAATTTATTCTGAGATTTACAAATTGAAAACTACGGATTTTCAATCGAAGTCTTATAATCATGCAGTCTGAATTTTGGTATTTTAAATTCAAGATGTGTAGTTTGGAAACAATAGAATTCTGCAAGATTTTCGAGTTTTTTCAACTTCGATCGCTTAAAAATTTCACTTGCATCACTTACAACTTAATTATCCTAGCACCGAAAATCAAGAAAAGAATGAAAATTTTAAATTATTCTGAGTTAAAGAATTTGAAAAAGAATTACGTAAGACGGTTATATTCGAATAAAAATGATTGATGAATAAGTAAACTAACATACTTAATGTTATGATAAAAAATTTCGGAAAATAACCGCAAGAACGAATATTTAGTTTCTGAATCTCTATTATTCAGAAAAACCTATACAAAATACAAATGTACCTTGCAGTATATGCATTATTTAAAAATATGTACGAGCTAAATTTTATGAACCATATGAAGAATAAAATTATGTGAATGGTGCGCATATTTTTTTATAACAGATAATGTAATATAATTCAATTTTCAGCTAATCAATGGAGAATCTGTGATGTACACGTTGTGATGTAAAATATTGTACTCAAATTTTTGCAGAAAGGCTTTTGATTGCAAAACTCATCTTCGTCTCGTTTTGCAAACTTCACATTTGTTAAAAAAGCTCTTTCTTCTAAAGCTAATTAAATATAATTGTTTTAGGCCAAGAGGAAAGGGTTTCTCCAATTCCGAGAATTCTGTTGCATTTCTTAACTCTTTGGATAAATTTCCTACTCCAGAAATGAAGCTTTTGTAAATAAATTCTAAAGATTTATTCACCTGCATTTTTCTTGGAACACGTGCATAAACATATTATATACTCTCATATTTTTTTATGGATGACACCAAAAAACTTCTATGAAAAACTACGACCAGGCATTTTCCAATTTTTTACGTCTTTCACGCTCCAGCTTTGTTCCTTGAAGATGCTGCTGTTTTTTCGGAACTTTCGAAAATCCCAAATCCTTTGCTGCGAGAGTTTCGCTTTTCTAGATTCTATTTAAAGAACACATTAGTCATCACTTTGAGATTACTGAAAATATAGGATTTGGCTTACTCTTGGGGCGCGTGACACGTATATAATGTACCCTTTTTTTCAGAAAGAACGGTAGGTATTTGGGAAACCCCAGAACAAATCCTGACAAATCACCTGGTCAATGGCTCGACTCTAAATAATGATGTAGAGCATCATTTTCTGTCATCAATTTCTTGTCGTTTTACCCTCTTGGGATGAAGCGGATGAAGCAAAGCAAATCTCATTCATTCTTTTAAATAGTTGTGGTCAGGGTTGTAGACCTTTTCATACCTTTTGCATGCTCAAAGCTAATCGATTAACAGCTTTTCAGAAAGGTTTGAACATTTTTTTAAGCTTCCCAGTTTCACATTACAGGCAAGGCAACAAAAAATGTTCATTTCTCATGGTTTCTAATCCTTGTTTCTGGAAAGGGAATCGTTTCTTCCCTCGAGAAACAAATTTTTTCACACCTCAAATGTTTTCCGATTTTTAAAAAATTGCATAATTTGAAACGTAATGCAGACTATAAAATTATCGAAATTTAATGTAAATTATCAAACTTATCAAGATTTTTCCTGGTTTTTGATTGCTTTTTAAGAGCATGCTGCTCAATTGTAATGAGCATGAAAAAATCAAAAAGAATATTTTCATGCATGCCTAATTCGTCGAAATACATATAGTAATGAGCACAATTTATGGATGTTTCATGGATGTTTCCTGAAATTATGTGAAAATTTCGATTTTTTTAGGTTACATAATTGACAATTTTGGAATTTTGATGTGGTACGATTTATCAAAATTTTTAAAGTTTTGATTGAAAATGCTATGATATTTTTCCTGGGTTGAATTAAAGTGAAATGAAATTGGTTTCGATCTCCCAGTCAATTTTTTATTTCAATTAAGCGTCGACGTTTCGATCCCCATGTGTGGCATCCTTTTCAAGACTAATGAACAACGAACAATTTACTCCTCCTCGATGTCGTCAACGTAAAACTTGATAACGATTTACCCTTGATCGTGTTCACGACACTTCTTGTCGTCACTTAATTGAAATAAACAATTTGACTGGGAGATGGATACCAATTTCATTTCATTTTAAAGTTTTGAAAAACATCAAACCTACTGTTAAACAGTTTCAAAATTTTATAAAATTTGTAAAACTCTTGAAGTTTTTTTTATGATTTTCGAATATTTACCAAGTATTCCAAATTTTCGTTGAAAATGTAAAAAATATTACAATGCATATTTTGGATAAATATAATAAGAAACACAAATTTACAAAATAATATACATTTTCTTAAATTGTACATCATTTTAGATTTTCTTAGATTTATTTTGACATTTTCTTTTTGATCATTTCCAATACATTCTGATTTTTCAAAATTTCCGAAATTTCTAACGTAGTACTCATTACTCAAATTTTCAAAAATTTATGAAAATTTGTCCAGTTTACGAAGGTTCCTTCCGAATTTGTAGTCCTTTTCAGGTATTTCAAATTTTTGTTAAAAATTTCGAAAAAAACACCATCGTGAATATTTAGAAAAAAAAAACTCTAAAAAATTATTTCATATTTTCTGAAATTGTACTAATTTTCTGAATTTCCGTACGTTATTTACAATTTCAAAAATTTACGATGTTTTGAAATTTCAAATTATTGAAAAACTATGAAGAAATTTTCAATCATCAAAAAAACTTGTCAAACTCAATAGGAATTTTCGTGATGTTTTATTTGCACATTTTTCATGTTCTTAAATAATAGAATTCGATTTTTGTGATTTTCAATTGGTAACTGAGGTTCAATTTTTCTACTAATACTTTTTATATTTATACCACTTTAAGGATTATCTGACATTGAGTAATATGGGTTTCTATAAAACTTTCTGAAAGTTAATGCTTCAAGAATCAAACTTATAAAAAAATGTATACATTTGAATTGATTTTCGAGCAAATTTGAATCACACACTGAAAAAAATACTTTGTTATAGCAACCAATATAGACTCAACCAAGATTTTTTTGGTTCTTGCAACAATGAAGTTGATAGCGTCGATCAAAAGTTTGGTTGCTGTAACACAAACTTGGTTACGAGAACCATTAATTTTGTTGGGCCTGTATTAACCAAGTAACTTAATTCCTGCAACCAAATAGTTTTTTCAGTGCACAGACAAAAGGTACATACATCATAAATTTATATTATTTTCGTATGGTATATTAATCATCAAATTTTTTAGTTTTTTCTGCTATTTTGATATATTTCTAATATTTCTATGGATCGCTCAATAGATCATTTTTAGAAATTAATGCTATAGTATCGAAACTTCAAACGATTTTGAGAATTTAAATCGATTTTTCAGATGACAGTTTCTTTTATGAAGATTTTCAATACTTTTATTCTAGGGGAGAAGTGTCGGTTGTGGGCACCCTTTCGTTTTTGGCTTATAACTTTTGAACAAGTGCACATTTTCCGGAAATGTGGGTATCTATGGAAAGCTAAAAACCTTACCTAACTACTTATGGATAAACTAAATCAATCCTCTCAAGCAGAAAAATTTTTTTTGCGATTCGGTAAAGTAGTCATTTTTGGTCGAAATTTTTTTTCTGTTCGGTTTTGGGCACCCTCGGAAAATCTGTGCCAAATGGAAGGATGTGAAGAAAATCTACCATGAATATAAAGAAAAACAAAATTTATGAATTTCAAAAACCTTCATTGGCATAATTTATGGTCTGTTCGCATGTGAAGTATCTAGCGCGCATGCAAACACAAATATAGGAGAAATCAGCACCGTGATCTTCATTGGCCATTTGATGGTTAATAAGTAAATAAAATCTATGGAAATTCGCGTTAATATTATTTTCAAACAAGTTTCACTTAAACAAAAGGTTTTCAATAACCATTTTATTGTGGGTGCCCACAACCAAATTTTGCAGTCATCTCGATAAGGGGCGAACAAATTTTTGGTGTCAATATGTTGGTGGCAATCGATGGAAAATCACAAAGTCCAAGAAATTTACTAAATAAATATGTATTGCACTCATATTCTCGATTGATTTACTTCGATTTATTACACTATTAAAACGGTTTAAGAGTATTTTTGTGGTTTTTTTCAAGCATAGATATGTAAATTTGTTCACAACACAAAGCAGAAGCGTCTATTCACTTTAGTATTTAGCACAAAAAGAACGTACTACTGTTGTACACAATTGACATTTGTCAAAAAAACCTAGCCTGCTTTCTGTCAAAAGATGCCCAGGGGTGCCCACAACCGAACCATGCCCACAACCGACACTTCTCCCCTATATTTTTTTGGTACTTCTACAGTTAAAAGTATGTTTACTTGTGTTGATTGTATCAATTGAATTGGATGTGTTTTTATTGTTTTCTATATGTATGAAATTCTAGAATAATTTATAAAATTATATATAATTATGGTATTTTATTAATAATTATGCTCAACGACAGAAAGTTTTATTAATTTCTAAGAAAATGATTTCTACATGATTTTTATGTTCATAAAAATATCTAGTTAACTTGTAAACTCGTAAACTAGTAAGCTAGTGAACTACTAAACTAGTAAACAAGTAAGCTAGTAAATTAGTAAGGTACTGAAATTGTAAAATAGTAAAATAGGAAACAAGTAGAAAAGAAAAATAGTTAAATAGTAATCTAGTAAGCTAATAAATAAGTAAGCAAGTAAACTAATAGTAAACTTATTTTTCACATTTTTCTAGTATAATATACGACACCCTGGAGGATTTCCAAGTATTTTTTATAGATTACGTATATTTTTGCTACAGAGATTTAAAAAACTCGATGCTTTGGAATGTTAATTTCGATCTATTATCAGTGATTTCAAGAATTAATGATAAAATCACATTCATAGAGATTTTTCATGTTTTATAGTGTTATTCTATTTTCGTATTTTTGAAACATTTAAAAGATTTTGTTGTGTTCCCTAAAATTTTTATAGATTTATAGTATATTTAGAATTCGATGCTCTAGAATCCCAATATTCTTAGATTGTAGAGGCATTTGTCGAGATTTTTCTTAAAACAGTTTTTTCATTGAATTTAATTGGTTTCATTTTTTTTTTTTTTGTTTGTATTAATCGAAAGATTTTTAATACTTTTGTATGGATTTTATATAGATTTCTAGAATTGATAGATCTAAGATTCAAAGTTTTGTAAATTTTCAGTATTTTCGTATATTTTCATTTTTCTTGATTATTCACTGAGTTGCAACAATTTTTCTAATTCATATTTTCTACGTAGTTCTACGTTTTGATAATTTTTCCTTTTTTATTAAATATATACTGCTAACCTTCTCATACATTTTTCCGTCACTTATATTTTAATTGTTTATCAATGTAACTTTTTTCATTTTCATTTCAAAATTTTCATTCTTCATTTTTTACTATGCGTGTTGCTAAATTCCAAAAGTTTCTCCCCCACCGAAAGGCGCCCCCAAAAATTTGCCGCCCTAGAATTCGGCCTTTCCGGCCTATTGGTAAATCCGGCCCTGATGATTTATGAACTACTGTTAGTTTTCACACCTCCATAGTTAGTCTCTTATGATAAGAGTCTTATCTCTTATTTTCAAAATAGTTTATCAGGTGTTTTGAGGTTTACATGTTTATCTGTATTTAATTGTAAGTGTAATGGACTTCGTTTTCTATACTTGCTTCGGAAAGAAGAAACTTGTTTTTTTTTTTTTTTCAGGCAGGCGTCAGGCAGTCTGCCTCGTCTATGCTTGTCTACGACAGTCTACGGATCACGTATTATCTTGTTTGGAAGAGGCATTTTGGGCATTGTCAATTGTCAGGCCCATCCATAAGCCATTCGTAGTCGATCGTGTACGATCCCCTCCCTCCCTTCCCTCTCTAGTTTACTGAATGGAGGTGAAGAGAGGTACCAGGTATCAGCTGACCTGACAGGGCTTCTGAATTTTCCCACTACGAATTCTTACATGTCACACAGTCATTTACATAGTTTCTCTCAAGCATATGGGGCCCATGTCATATAGGCACGTTGCGGTCAGTCGCGGTTCACAAGACGCACGTTCAAAATCGTGATTATACAGTTTTTCGAAGTGGTGCAAACATTTCTGGATTATCTCATCGTCGTGTTAACTAGTGACCAGTAACAATGGAGAAGCAAACAATTGTGAAGGAACAGAAAATGTTCTCGTGGTTGAATAAATTTCCGCGCCCTTTAAAACGACAGGCCGAAAGTTCAGGGAAACATGAGTGAGTTTTTTCAAAAAAATCTGGAATCGTATACGTTTAATTTTTTGGGGGATTTTTGGCAAAACTTTCAATAGTTTTTGAGTATTTTATGCACGTGGTTTTGGAAAATTCTGTTGTGCGTTACTTGATACGTTACCATGTTGATGTGTTTTCATTTTTCAATTCTATTTCGTAGTGTATGATTTTAATTGATAAATTTTCAGGAATTATTTTTATTTTGTAGTATATGTTTTTCAGGTTATAATATGTATAAGGAGCTTCTAATTTAGAAAATCATCTTTAAAATCTTAAAAATTTCCAGTTACGACACGAGGGTTAACAAAAATTAGATATTTGTTTGTGGTATTTTTTAACAGTAATAATATTTTATTTCTGAATTGGAAGAATGTATTCTACCTAATTCTTGATGACTAATGATTTTTCTACCGTTTATCATTCTTATGAATACAAGCATTCTTAACAATGAGAATAACTCTTTTTCAGCTATAAATAGAAAAGAATTCGAATTTTCCTCTTCTTATGTGTTTCTTTTCTATTTACAGTTCCTGGAGGTGCAGTGATCTTTCATTGACCTCCTTTAAAAAGAAATTTCCCCAACAACAGTTGTTTTTCCATTCAAGAATTCAATGACCTCAATAAAGTTCGTAGATAGTTTATTTATTGTTAGAACTTTTTGTGAGCAACTATAACAACCTGTTTAAATAATAAAAACCTTGAATTTTTAGCATTAAAAAATCTGTGTTTTTCACATATAATTATTTGGAAAAAATCAGTAAAGTTGTATTTCTTTTGGAAAAAAACATTGATTGTTTTATTCAGGAGAACCTCAAACGCTTAGTAGCTGACAAGTGATTAAAAAATAATTTAAAATTAACAACATTAAAATACATAGAATCGTAAAACCATGTTTCACGCTATTTTCAAGGAAAAAAGGGTAGGAAATTTTTGATTTGGAGAAACCTAAATTGAGAAACTTGTAGTAAAAAAGTTACTTGAATAAATTTTAATTTGAATCTGCCTGACTAGCATTGACAACAATTGTTTTTCAAGTCCTGTTTACGTTTTGGAATTTTACTTAAAAATGGAAAAGCTCATTCTTTTTCTAAAAATGAGTTGAATAAGTTCGTTGGTCCTTTCTTTTATTGAAAAAATATATTTTACAGTAAGTGTTACCGTGCAATCAGGGGCGTATGCAGAAAAAATTTTCGGGAGGGGTTTTTCTGAAAAATATTTTTCGTTCGGGATTTCATAATGTTTAAACTTTGACAAAATGGTTACAAGAGAGCGATTTCGAAATAGTTTTCATTTCGAAATTTAAAAGTTATATCACTTTTGAAATCCAGTGATGCACATTTTTCATGTTCGTAAATAATGGAATTAGATTTTTCTGATTTTCAATCAGTAACTGAGGCCTAATTTTTTTTTACTAATACTTTTTGTATTTATACTACTTTAAGGATTATCTGATATAAGTTATATGGGCTTCTATAGAGCTTTCAAAAATTCGATGCTCTAGGTATCAAACTTCCAAAAAATTTATATATTTGAATTGATTTTTGAGCAAACTTTAACCACAAAGATTATGCGTACATAATAAATTTATATTATTTTCGTATTGTATATTATTCATAAAATTTTGTGTTGTTTTCTGTTATTTTTATATATTTCTACTGATTTCTAAATAGATTTTTAGAAATTGATGCAATAATATTAGAACTTTCACCGATTTTGAGAATCTAAATTGATTTTTCAGACGACAGTTTTATTTATGAAGGTTTTCAATACTCTCATTTCATATTTTTTCAGTAGTTGTTTAATTCAAAGTATGCTTAATTGTATAAATTATGCAATTTGAATGGTATGTATTTTTGGTGTTTTCTATATGGATTTCTAGAATAATTTTTAAAATTACATAGAATTATAGTATAAAATAAATAAATATGCTCCAGGACAAAAAGTTTTATGAATTTCTACTAAGAAAATTATATCTACATAATTTTTATGAATTGAAAGATATTTAGTAAACTAGTAATCTAGTAAACTACTGAAATTGTAAATAGTAAAATAGTAAACAAGTAGAAAATGAAAGTAGTAAACTAGCGAACTCGTTAACAAGTAAATTAGTTAATCAGTAAACTAGTAAACTTGTTAACCAGTAAATTAGTAAACTGGTAAACTGTAAACAAGTAAACTAGTACATGTGTAACCTGATTAGCTATAAAATTAGTAAGTAAGTTAAATAGTAAACTAGTAAACTACTGAGCTAGTAAACTAGTAAACAAATAAGCTAGTAAACTAGTAAACTAGTAGGTTGGAAAACTGATAAACAATGGAGCTAGTAAACTAGTTATCTAGTTAACTATTTAGCTAGTAGACTAGTAAATAAGTAAACTAGTAAACTTGTTTTTCATATTTTTCTAGTATAATATACGAAACCGTGGAGGATTTCTAAGTATTTTTATAACTTACTTATATTTTCGTAGATTGCTACAGAGATTTAAAAAACTCTATGCTTTAAAATGCGAATTTCAATCTATTTTCAGCAATTTCAAAAATTAATGATAAAATCACATTTATATACATTTTCATGTTTCATATCGTTATTCTTTTTTCGAATTTTTGAAATATTCAAAAGATTTCGTTGCGTTTTCTAGAATTTTTCTAGATTTATAGTATATTCAGAATTTGATGGTCTAGTATACCAAAATTTATAGATCGTAGAGGCATTTTTCAAGATTTTTCATAAAACAGGTTTTTCATAGAATTTAAATAATTCCATTATTCTTTTAGATTTTATATGAATTAAAACATTTTTAATACTTTTACATGAATTGTATATAGATTTATAGAATTTGATGATCTAAGATTCAAAGTTTTGTGAATTTCCAGCATTTTTGTGGATTTTTATTTCCTTGATTATTCCCTAGGTTGCAGCAATTTTTCTGATTCATTTTTTTCACGTAATCCTACGTTCTGATGATTTTTACTTTTTTTATTAAATATATACTGCTAACGTTTTTACGCATTTGTTTGAAACTTTCATTTTTATTGTTTATCAATGTATTTTATTTTTTATTTTTATATGAAATATCGATTGATTCCGTCAGAATTTCGGGAGAGGTTTGAACCTCCAAAACACCCCTCTGCCTACGCGCCTGCGTGCAATATTGTACTCATTTAAAAGAAATTATTTAAATACTTACGTCATGAAAAATTGAATTAAGATACGACAAAAGTGTTATATGCTCTTCGATACACATGATCTATTTTTAAGTTATTTTACCGTCAAAATACAATAACTTTGAAAATTCTGAATATTCTTTATTTCAAGCCAATTTAAAAAATATTTTTTGTCACAGTTATTTTCTTTTTTCCATATATTTTCATTAAATCGAATGTTTTCCTTGAATATTAATTTTATGATTTAATAAATAGTTCATTTTGTTTTGTTAGAAAAACCCAAAATTGTTATATTAGCTCCAAGGAATCGTTTTTTCTGGAATTATATTACATTCTCTTTCAATTCTATGTTTAAAAAAAGTTTTATACATATTGATGGATTTTATAATAAAATATACAAAATTAATGAGTTACAAGTATTTTAATCATAAATTTTCTTGGAATTTGTTAATTTTATTGATATGTTACTGAAATAGTATTTATTATACAAATTCCAAAAATTTATTCAATATGTTATCGACCCTACAATTATAAACAGCGCATTATAAAAAGCTTTCGCATGTTTAATTTTATAAACAAATGGAGAAATTATTACTCTATAGCTTAAGAATTCCCAAAATTATCAATTTTACTATTCAAAAATTTTATCAGTATATTCTGAAACTTATAAAAAGACAAAAACTTATAAAAAAGATTTTTCTTGTGAAATGAAATTGTTCATTAATTCGCCACATTTGTTTGATTATACGCCGTTTAAAAGTGTAAGGTCAATAATATATTGAATAAATTTTTGGATCTCTTCATTTTAAAGACTTCTTAAGTTACATATAAAATTTTTTGAATTGCTCGAGAAGACTATTATTCTGATATTCATAAATAGTGAATTTCGCATAATATTGAAATAAAAAAAAACTGTTGAAAAAAAGTTTTTACCAGAAATCGCTTTATTTATATTAAAAACTAGAAACCAATTCCGCCCTAATTTTCCAGAGTCCATAAACGTGCTGCGTTAGGACCCTTAACCATCCCAAGTAACTTGGGCTACTACACAAACTCTCTGGAAACGCTGCAGCCCATTCACGACGACAGGATACCCCAAAACATGGAGTACGATCATACATCCTTCGATTTGATGGCCACCAACAACGGGAACAACACCATCAACCAAATGTTCACCAAGGTTACCGAATCCCCCAGTCCTGACTCACGTTACCCCACAACCCCCCAACAAGCCATGTTCAATTCATTTTACCCCAATAGCATCTACGAAAAAAATTTGCAGTCTCACACCCTGGCCATGAACAATAAAATGGCCTCTCCCCCTTGTGTTTTCTACCCCAATTCCCCCCTGAATAATTCTACGGGTTCGCCTTCCCCCGGATATTCATCATCCAACGATGAAGAGTGTCGACAGGCTTTGCCGACTTCAGGAATTCAGGAAGTCACCGTAGAGTGCGACGAGCAGCCCTGTTGGGGCAAAATAATGTACTACGAATACAACGGTAGAGTAGGTGCACCTTTCGAATGCACAACCTCGATAGTGGCAGTCGATGGATACTGCTTTTCAAAGAAGGACCGTTTTTCACTCTGCTCCTTTACAAGTACCACCAAGGAATCCATTGAAATCAGGAAACACATAAAAAATGGGATCAGGTTCGTCCATTCGCCGACCGGAGTTGATTTGGAGAACTTGTTCGAATACCCGGTTTTCGTGCAGTCCAGGATCTTCAATAGCTCGCACGGCGTGAATATGAATACTGTGATCAAGCTCTCCAAAGGTGAAAAAGTCACTATCTTCAGTTTCCAGATAATGAATGAGTTGCTGAAGAGCTGCTTGCCAGGAGGGTACAACGCTGTTATCGAGCTTTCGAAGTCTTGCACTATAAGGTAATTTTTTATTTTTTGTTTTGTGTTAATTTTTGTAAGAAATGAAATTTGATATTCTTGGTGTTATGGAGTATGTGGAATGTTTATTTGTTTATTGAATTGAAAAACAAATTTCCTCGAAACTATTGTGGGAATATAACTTTTTTTGTATGTAGTCGTGATAATGATTACAAAGAGTTGAAACCCTTTTTATAAAGTGTTTAATGAAATGGAATAAAATGTTTTTTATAACAAATCTTCTATTTGATCATTTTGGAGCCATATTCAATCAATAATATTTATATAATAATAATTATTAGAGAAAATGAAAAGCTAATATTTGATTGGTTCGTAAAACCAACTTCTTCAGAGAGATTTATGAATTTTCATTCAAAGAATCCGATTGTACAGAAAAAAGGGATAATTTATGGATTGCTTGATAAAGTTAATAAATTATCTGATGAAAGATTTCATAGGAAGAATTTTAATAGAATTAAAGAATTATTTATAAGAATAATTATCCCATTGAATTTGTAGAGAAAAATATTAAGACTAGATTTAATTTTTTTAAATATGTTAAATCCAAGATAATAAATAAAAATAAAGATGATAAATTGTTGGATATTAATGATAGGGGAAAAAGAATTTTGGTTTTACAGGTTTACAGGATTGATTGCAGAGATTGCCAATTTAAGTATGTAAGACAAACTAAAAGATGTTTAGAAACTAGAACACGAGAGAAAGAAAGAACACGAGGGAGATATTCGTAAAATTACAGGAAATAATTCAGTTATAACGGAACATGGAATAAATATGACTCATGAGTTTGATTGGGATAAAGTAAAAATTTTCGATAGAGAGATAGATTATAGCAAAAGAATGTTTTCAGAAATGTTTTTCATAAAGGGGACTAAAAATACGTTAAAGAGACAGGAAGATACGAAATTTTTGAGTTCGATCTATGACGCATGCATTGATAACGTGATATGAATTCTTATCGATTCGTTTTCTATAAAAGGAAAGGAAACTAAGGTAATGTTGTAGACGTGTATTAACCACGGATGAAGTTTCTTGTGACGACATATTGTTTCTTTCCTATTGATTCAATATTATAAACATGACAAAATGTTCTACACATGAGATATTGTTGACCTGAATTATACTCTGATGTAAGTAGATTGAATGATGTTATGATGATTTTGTTATTGATCAATTTGGAATTGTATTGATTATTGTTTTAATTATTGTAAATTCAGTTTCCTGAAGAGGGCAAGAATAAAGTGAAAAAAAAGACTGATTATTGATTGAATATGGCTCCAAAATGATCGAATAGAAGATGACTTATTATAAATAATAATGGAGCGTTCAAAAAAAGAAATGAAATATTTTCATTTAATCTTAGTTGCTCAAAAGTAATAAGATATTTTTCATTCCAGTTATATACATATTTTCTATAAAAA
Organism: Platygaster robiniae; assembly: GCA_028476575.1. Taxonomy (NCBI): domain Eukaryota; kingdom Metazoa; phylum Arthropoda; class Insecta; order Hymenoptera; family Platygastridae; genus Platygaster; species Platygaster robiniae. The sequence continues at coordinate 5,675,445 of CM052022.1, forward strand.
CAATTCACGTTGTTCATGAAAATTTTTTTTATGAAATTTAATGTGAACGATGTTGAAAGAAAAGCTGATGAAAATGTAAAAAATTGAAGAAGTTGTATTTGTCATTATAAATATTTTATCTTGTTTTGTGGTTTCTTTTTGCATTTTGTTTTCTAAATGACGCCTGAAATGGAGTTTTCTTTTTCACAATTTTTGACTTTCGTTTTTCATTTATTTCCTAATCTTTTAACATTTGTAAGTATTCTTCTTTTGCAATGATTTCAGCAACTTGCACTATTTTTATAGTTTTATTCATTATTTTCTCTTGTGAAAGAATTTTGAGAATCGATTTTTTAAACATCAAGAAAGGAGTTAGAAATATTTAGAACTACTCTTATTTTTAAAAAATTGCCTAGAAGATGTCATAAAATAACAAAAATTTATTAATTACATTTATTCATCTATCGAATACAGAAAATTAATGTAAAATTTCGGTTTCAGAATCTCGTTTTTGAAAGGATGGGGTAAAAAATACCAGGCAGCAGACGTAACAGCGACGCCTTGCTGGATAGAATTGCACATTTACGAAGCCTTGAAATATCTGGACAAAATTCTTTCCCTAATAAAAAAACCGTACGATATTGGAAACTCGGTCACGTGAATTTCCCCCGAAAAGCCCTCTTCCATCATATGGAAGAGAACCATTTCAGTTCCTATTTCGAAAGTTTTGTGTTCCAAAAAGTTAAATCAACAAGCTTAATGAAAAAGTTATGTATATAATGAAACAAAAGTTGTCAAACAGGGCATATATCCTTGTGGATTGAATTGGATGTTGAATGATTCTTGAGAATTTGAAAAAGACTAATCATTGTACAGTTGATTGATATTTATGGTACATGAAGCAACTGATGTGCAAAACAAGTAGAAAATATTTTGTGATCAGGAATCAACTGAAAATGGCTGTTATTATTTAGATTAGAGATAAGCTTTGTCCCAAAATTTCATTGTATTTTTCACAGAAATTTTTATTATTCTCAACAACATAAGTGACCTAAAGAAGTCAATTTGTAGACTGATAATATTTCAGATTCGATAATTTTTTTCACGAAACTTATTTATGACAAATATTTTGTTTGTTACATAATTTATTCCAACATTTCTAAATTTTCATGCCTAGTCAAACACTTTTCGAGTTTTTTCGACAATAATATGCAATGTGAAAATTGAGTTCTTTGAGGTCACAGAAACACGAATTTCCTGTTACAATAATTTTGTTTATTTTTCGTTTTGGGCGTCATATTTTCGCAAATATAATATATGGTACTGATATACATTCCCTTTCAACTTTTGAAACATCGAACAATTACAACATTATCGTACTGTAAATGTGACCTAGAACGAGTGAAAGGACCTTTTATTCGTAATTTATAAATTGAGCTTTCTAATGTCATTGAAACGGATTAATACCCTACACGAATTTCAGATTAAATGCCCTTTTCCTCGTTCCAGGTCACATACTAGGATTTAAGACCGATTTTAAGCCGAAAGTATGTCTGTGGTTTTAGTTAATAGGTTCTTATTTATTGGGAATGTAATTTGTAAAATTAGAGTTGACAGTATTTTCTGCAGCCTGCAGATTTTTATGTTTTTTAAAATAAAATTTTGCTGTTTGAGAAAATCATCGTGTTGTCTCAGTTCTTTTATCAGCTGTATAATGAAAGGAGAAAAATCTTTATTAGAAACTATTTTTCTATGAAAAAAAAAATTAGTTTTCTCTGTTGAGAATGTGATAAAAGTTGGTGTTCCATTTAAATTTTAACAAAAGACTCGCGTTTTTCAGTATGCAGGAAAATAAATGGTTTTTCAATTACGAAATCGACTCAAAAATTAAAATTTCTCTTTCAGTTTAATCGAAATTTTAAGTACGATGAGTGAACCTATAGGAACAAGTTTATTGGATTTGATAAAAAGTGAAATTCATCGAGCTGGACAGGTAAGAATTTTTTTTATTATTTATGTGATAGTTGAGTTCAAATACTGTTAGTAATCATATCAGTTCAAATGTCATTCCAAGTTATGAGAATTTAAACATGAGATTTCTTTGATTTCAGAATTGTCTGGCTTTTGATTTTAATAAAAGCAAATATTATATGATAATTTAATTCAGAAAAAATGCAAACAAACCTGAATGCTCTTAGTTTTCATTTTATTTTGAAAATTTCAATACTTGATTTTTTTTCGGAATCTGATAATATTCTAACTTACATAAAAATTCTAACTTTTGAATCTTTGGCGAAGTAACTTTCAAGCTCCAAGTTTTTAAGTTCTTCTATTTTTTAATAATAAAATTGATGATGTTTACCTAAATTTTTGATAAAGATATTGAAATAATATATATTTTTGCATAAATTTTTGTGTTTATTAAATTGACAGTTTATAAACTTTTTATGATAGATATTCAAGTTTCTAAAATTTCTACCTTGTATCAAAACCTTCATATGTAGTTCAATAGTTATAGTTTAAAATCTCTTTTCAAAAAAACCTATTTTCTTTCTAGAAAACATTTTGTACACGCGTGATCTACATCGGGGAATTTTCCAGTGATTCAGAAGTATTCCAAAAAGTATACAAAAATCTAGTATATCATCAAAAAAAGTGTCCTACAAAATTTTCTTCATTGACAGGAATTTGGAAGTATCGTAAAAGACGTTTCGAACAATCATGAATACAATTTTTCTGGAGGATTTATACTTGTCTACTCGAAAATCTTTATCTCCTTCATCGAAGTATAATATCAATTTGAAAGTTTACTCACAATTTTGTCTAAAAAATTCGTATCATCAACGCTTATTTATTGAAATAAAAATATGTTGCAGGCATCAGAAGATTTCATTTCAAGACACTTTCAAGTCGGGCTTGAAAATTCAAAAATAAAACTCGGACGAGTAATTGTGTTGTTTTTCCTACATAATGTAAAAAAAGTAAATGAGCAGAATATATTAAACGAATCATAAGAAATAAAACTAACCGTTAATTCCCCAAACATCAAGGTATATTTTCATCAATGGTACACAATCCGTATAAAGTTGGAAGCTCAAAAAGAAAACTTCGAAATTTCTCCTGAAGAAGAAATCAAATCACTAATAGAAACGTGCGTGACGAAAATTCACAAATTCAGCAAGTGTTTAAAGGAAAATATCGAACGTTGCACTGTACATTTTTTCACCTTTTAGTTTGCCTGAAATAAGGTATGCAGATGTTTATCTGAATTAATCAAATAACTTTCAGCTACCGGAAAAACGCTTGGAATTGTTAACGAATCCTGACTTTGAAAAACAAGCATTTCCCTTTTTACCCGAAAGTGCATTGCTGCAAGTTTTACTGTCGAGGAACGAGACATCAATTCTGCCGGACATCAGAGAACACGTTAAGTGCTACTTTGAGGTCCCAATTGCAAGATTCTACAATGGTTGGTAAAATGAAAATCACTAGAAGTTTTTTGGGAATGAACTGCCAATTCTTAAATTGATGTAAATTTTAAATGCTGAGCCTTGAAATGTATTGCAGATTAAATTTTTGTAAAGGATGGAGATGGAAACGAAAAATATTTATGTCGGCTCATCTGATATATTGCAATTATCAGATATTCAATATTAATAATAATGATATGCTTATGTATCGCATAGGACAAATTTTTCAGGAAACAGTTCATAGATTTACAATATTTTTCGTATTTTTCAGTACATAGACAGTTGGGAGAATTTTCTGGTATTACTATGGATTTGTCCATAAATATCTAGAATTATATCCCTCAAAATTCAAAATTTTACAAATTTTAGTAATTTATAGATTTTGTGAGACAATCGTATATAACTAGATTTTGAAAGTTTTCCATTTTTTCTGATGTTTTAGAATTTGATAGTATTTATATAAATTTTTATAGATTGCTTTGATTTAAATTTCTAGAAATTTGAGCTGAAGAATGGCATGGATTTTTTAGAAAAGAATATCTTCCTAGATGTACAGTTTTTTAAAATATTTTTTGTATTTCTTCGCTATTTTTATTTCAAGGATTTTTATATTCTTATGAATTCCTTATAACATAAGATATTTTGTGAATATTAAAAAATACAACAAATAACATGAAAAAACTTAAAATATATAAAATGCTAGAACTTTGGGAAAACTCAACTCACTAGGGCATCGAAATTTAGAAAATCTCTACTGCAATTTATAAGAAATCAAGGAATCTGTACAGAATCTATAGAAAAAACTTAAAATCTTTCAATTTTCTTGGCAATCATACATAATTCAATAAATACAAAAACGTAAGAAAAATAATATTAAGAAATATTTTAAATACCAAAATACTATTTGAAATTTGAGTTTTTCATGTACACATCGTATTTTTTTGATTTTAAGTGAATTTTGTGAGATTTTCTCGAAGGTTTAGGAATTTTCAGTATTTTGATAGATATCATAAATATGCATTTATAAAATTCAATGCTCCAGGATTCTCAGCTTTGGTAATTTCCGAAATTTTAAAAGATTTATAAAATTTTTATGGATGGCTATGATTTGGATTTTTAAGAGTTTGTGCTTTAGATTCTGAATTTCAATTAATTTTTTCTATTTGAATGTATTTTCCAGGAATCATTATCTTCCTAACAGTATAGTTTTTTTCATATTCTTCGAATTTTTCTAGTGTTTTAATTATGTGAAATATTTTTCAGTATTCTTAATATTCTTATGAATGATAGAGATTTTAGCGATTTCGATGCTCTAAATAATGAAGTTTTGAGAATATTAAGTATCCCATATATTTCCTGTATTTTCACATTTTCTTTTGTTTTCTAGCATTCATAAAACGTTGGCGAATTTTCTAGTTTTTTTAAGATAACTCTTCAGATTTCTGGGATGCGATTTCCTTAAATCGAGAGCTTAAAATATTTCAATTTCTTTGATTTATTCATCTGAAAACATCGTAGAACTCAAGTGCTTCAAAAATTTTGTGAATTCGTCAAAGATATATTATTCGATTCAAATATTTTTCTGGTATTTTTATAGATTTATGTATATGTATATGGATTTCCAGAATTCGATGCTGTAGGAATTAAAGTTTCTTCGAATTCTGAATTCTGTATAGATTTTTAGAAGTATTAAATTACCATTCACGAGTATTCAATGCAATTTAAGTATTTTTCTTATTCTCTGCATTGATTAAATTTTGTAAGATTTTCAAGAGGATATAGAGATTTTTATTACTTTTTTAAATTTCTATATATAGTTTTAAAACTCAATGCTCTGGGGAAACCAAGTTTTATTATTTTCCAGAATTCTTTAGATTTTCAAAATAATTTCATCAGAATTTCAAGTATATTGTATTTTTGTTTACTTGATTAATTTCGTTTACTTTTTAGCATTTTTGAAGATCTTTTCGACGCTGATATGAATTTACAAAATTTTATGGATTAGAATCCAAAGTTCCATAGATTGTTAGTATATTTATTGATCGTTCATAGAACAGTTGTACTTCACAAATTTTTACTATTTTATAGATTTCTGACAAATCATTATAAAAATTTTTGTGGTGTAAATTAAATACATTTGTTTTATTCATGATATTTTATGGAATAGAATATCATTATAAAAAATTCCTCACGTCTGTTGAATACTTCTGTAATTATATTGACATCATGTATAATTACTTATATTAACTGTTGTACTTTAATATAATGAAATTTTTCGTTTTGTAATGCATTGTTGTTGCGCAGTGGTCGCATTTCTTTTTGGATATTTCCTCTTTTTTTGCATATTTTTTCAAGTATTTTTCTAAAATTTTGCTGATGGTCCTAAGAACAATTACGGAGTACATCAATTGTGAATAAAAATGATTATTTATTTCTGAATATTTACAGTATTTATATATACGCCTATATATAAAAGAAACATCACGTCTTTGAATCGAAGTGCATGGAATGTATACGTGAGATTTCAATGTACACGCTAAAACGTAAATGCCAAGTTATGTCAAGTCAGCTGAGGCAGTTTGTATACATTTGTAAAGTCTGTCCTACAATCGATTCGTGGCTTCGAAACTTCACGTACGTGATTTATGCCAAGTGTCTCCAGGATTCGTTGGAATCGTGTCTAGAACGTATCAAGCAAATTACATTTATACGTGTCCCAGAGAAGATCTGGACGAGTTTTTTTTCCAACATCCAAGAAATTACACACGTACGCACGCGCCAAAATAAATATACAGAGAAACATTTCTTTGGAAAAATGAATCTTATTTTGATATGTAAATTTTTCGGAATAAATAGTGGTTGAATTGAGTTCGTGGGTCGATTTTGGCTTCTTTGTGCGTTATGCTTAAGGGAAGAGTGGATAAAAATGTAGGAAAATAGGGTGGGGTTTCAGGTTTCATGGATACAGAAATTTTGAAATTTTCATTTATCGGTTGAAGAAATTTAGAACTGGAGATGAGTTGCTTTGAGTAGAAGTAACTGATGTTTTTCTCAAAAATTTAAAAAATGGCCTTATTTGAATAAATTTTTTACCTCGAACTAAAAGTTTTTTGATCAGAATTTCCAGATTCCAGATTTATGTTTTGAAAATCAAAAGATCAATGTTGAAACTCCAAATGTTGAATTCGCTAACTTTTTTACATATTATAAACTAAAAATCAACAAATTAATAATTGTGAATAAATTTCATCAGTTAATTTAATTTATATAAAATGATTTTAAGGAATTAATGAAATATCGATGTATTCATAGTTACCAAATTGATTGAAAAAAATATTTTTTTAAAAAACACCATAATCAGATTTGCACTCAATCTAAATTTCAAACAATTCCTCCAAAAAATTCGCATTCAAAAATAAGATTCACTTTTTTGGCCCATTTCATGTCGATTCAAATGGTTCATTCGTCTCAAACTTTTATTTTCACTCTGGATCAAAGCCAATAGCGTTATTTTCAGGAGCTGGAAAGTCTTCTATTACTAGTCTAAAAACACATACCAAAAAAATTCAGCCAGTATTGTGTCATTTTTTTCAAATCAGCTTGGTCAATACTGACTCAATCACCAATTTCTCTCAAATTTTTTAAATAGTCACGTAAACTCGTTTTGAAGCATATGTATTTTTTATTTTGGGCCGAAAATTGGTTTTTTGTCCAGAAGTTCAGATTTTAGATTAAACTGTTAAATTCAGAGTAGCCCCACTTTTGCCGAAAACTTTTTTTAAATCCTTATTTCTCATTAGAAAATTTATGGATGTCAATAAGTTTTGTATGAAAACGTTCGAAATTTTATGAAAAATGAATTGAAAATATTTCTTGTAGCGTTGTTGAATTGTGATTAGCGTAAATGAAAAAAGTGTAAAAAATGTTTGAGTAAATAGTTTTCATATTGCATCCTTTTTTTTCTTCCCGTTTTTTTTTTTCATTGATTGTTAAAGGTATGAACTAAATACTGTAAGAACAGTTACATGCCAAAACTTTTCGTTCGTAAGTGAGAATTTTTTTCCGATTTTTCAGCCTATCATACCTAACAAGTGATTATGAAATTTCAATATATTATCACTTTTCCTGATTTTAAGGCACTGTAGTGTGTCTCATTCGATAATAAAGTATATTTTTAATGAAAATTTCCTAACTTTATGTTTCATTACTCGGGATATAAGATGACATCAATTTTTTGTGCGTGTCTCTTGAGATTAACTTTTATATTTATATTTACTTCCGTGGACCTTGTTTGATTAAAATATCCCTTTGTATGTTGTTTTTAAATGATGATGACTAAATAAAGCTTACATATGGAAGTTCATAAAATGCATTTTAAACGCGAAAATGTTCAAGAAACTGATTACGTTAAAAAATACTACAATTCAAGAAATTTCCTACAAAAGATTGCACAAATTGAAATCTTTTATTCTTTTATAAAGTAATTCGATGTATCCATATTTAAACAAAATAGTAAAATGATGATTATCTTTTGATTATCATCTTTGGTAACCGAAAAAACTTTGAAACGTGAGCACGTTGAACATGTTGAATAATTTATTTAGTTTGGAATAAAATGAACTTTTCTCAAACATGAAATATCGTTCTTATATGTATTTATTTTGCTTCAAAATGTAAGGAAGTTTTTTATAAAATTTAAAATATTGGACGAAAAAATTGATGACATTATCGCATAATTTCACAGTTGAACATTTTTCCGATAGATAATAGACCTAGTATCAGAATTCTAAATAAACATAAAAATGTAATAAAATGTTTCAGAGAAATGGAAAAGAAAGTATTCTTATGAAATTATGTGTGATTATTAATATTTTAGCAATCTGGTGATCCACATACGTTAATCACAATTCAACAACGCTACAATAAATATTTTCAATACATTATTCATAAATTTCTTACAACTACGAACGTTTTCATACAAAAATTATCGAAACCCATAGATTTTATGATGAGAAATGAGGATTTAAAAAAAAGTTCTCGACAAAAAGTAAGGTTACTCTGAATTCGACAGCCTAATCTAAAATCTGAATTTCTCGACAAAAACCGATTTTCAGCCCAAAATAAAAAATACGTTTGTTTTAAAACTGGTTTACGTGACAATTAAAAAAATTTGAGAAAAATCGGTGATTTGGTCAGTGACGCCCAAACTGATTTGAAAAATAATGACCCTATTATAACACACGAACAACCCGAAATCCAAGCAAAAATTCGTCATCCTGAATAACCCAATCGAATCGAAAATTTCCTTCGAACGATCGACTCTGATTTTCGTCGCATTTTTCGGCGATAGATATCAATTTTATTTTTACAATAAAAAATCGAGTACCCTACTTACACCTTAACGCGTTCTCTAACGTTAACCTTTAAGGACGATTTCTGCATTACAATTTCCTTATTCGAATCAGGGTCGTGTATAAAAATTACCTCCACTCGACGCTATGCATATTAATGACTCGGTAGAGCTTTTTATTCGCTGGTAATGAAATTCACGCTTGATAAAAAATTTGTTGGTTCTAACGCGATCGTTTTTCATTGCAGAGAAAATTTGGCCGACGCCTTGCGACTTCACGCCGTACGATGTTATCGATGATTCAGACGAGTGAGTGGAAAAACGTTCTTCCATCATGCAAATGAGATCATTTATGAAATTAACTGAATTTGGAAGTCATGAGTAAAAAATGGGTACTTTTTTTGCTATTTCAACACTTATTGCGAAGACAGTCATTTACGTACGTTCAAGTACTCAGGAAAAAAGCGTTTTTCTACACTTTAAGCGTCATTATTCTCCATTGAATTCGAGTTTCTCGCAGGTAGTTGCTCGAGGAGTTTTTTACTTGATGCTACGAGTATGTGAGGCATTACGAAACGCATTTTCTGAAACGTTTACGATGAAAAATCTACACTGACGATTAGGAGAAAGTAAAATTATAGAAAGATGGTATGAAGACAAGGAAAAATCATGAATAAACATTTTGTTTGTGTAAATCGTTGCTGACTTATTTTCTTGCAAATAGGTATATGGAAATGAATGGTTTTTTTGAGTTTGCAAAACATGTAAAAGTATATTTTAAAATTGTAAAATCGGTCGAGCACTCGAGAAGTGGTTAAACAATTTTATTCTCCAAATTGAAATGGCAGACTTTCATGTCATCATTTACCTTGTAGAGTTGCAGAAAAAATTTTAAATTATTTTTTTTTTAATCAGTTTATTTGACACGCACACGTTGCTAAAATCTTTGAATAAAACAGGCTGTCATATATATATATGTTAATTTGCACAAAATTTTGCTGAGGTTTTTCAGTCGATATTTTGAAAAATATGGATTATTTACAGTTTTAATATGAAGGTTTACTAAAAACAAATAGTTGAATGTTCCACCTCGTTACTTTGACCTTTTAAGATTTTTCAAAATTAAAAATTCCAGTCTGATGTTTTAGCCTTTCTCTTCGGCATGTAATACTTCAAGATTTTGTGTAATATTACAGAAACCTTTTACTTACATTTTAACTGCAAAGTTATATTTGAATTGTGCCTGAAATATATCGATGAAATGTTTCTTTGAAGAATTTCCAACAGCTTTTAGAAAGACAATATAAAAATTTTTCGAGAAAAGTTTTTTTGAAATATTTCAGAATAAACTTTCCTTTTAGAACATTTCCCAAAAGTTCTAAATGTAATAATAGCAACAATAATTCACGAAAACAATGTAGAAATATTTCTGAACCATTTCTAAAAAAAAGATTTCAGAAACCTAAAATTGTTATAGAAAGTCGCTTTCTATATCTTCCTGAAATCTTTCTGAAATGAATGTTTGAATGAATAAATAATGCGTAACAACTGGCAATCGAATTTTTTTTTCTAAAGATGCAATTTTTAATGTAGAATTAGAGAGTTTCAACAATGTTAACTTTTAAACTGTAATTAGTACCTGTGTGATAAAATTTAATAACATCATTCTGTCTAATTTCTAAAATGTTGAGCAAAAATGTAAATATCAGCTTTCCAAATTTTCATCTTTAAACATACAGAAAATGTAAAAATTATACGTTAGTATCAGATGTAGTCAATATTTTGTGTTTTTCTATTCGAATGATGTATCGTAATTTTTGGAAGGTGGATTTTTTGAATAACAGCGAAAAATAGTGACCTGAGAAATCAAAAAGATTTACCATTTGACATAGTAAAAGTTCAGTGTATGGTAAAGTGCAAAATAAGCTTTTTATAATTTTTAAAAAATAATTCTTAGTAAATTTGCAGAACATGATTGTTTGGACTAAAAAAAAATTTTCCCAATGAATAATTACCGTTCTTGGTTCGGAATGCAAAGAATTCAACAGCTTTAACGTTGAAATTTTGCTAATTTTATGAGAAAAAAATTGATGATTGCCAATTCAGATGCATGAAAAATTAGAGAAATTATGAATGCCAAAATACTTCTTCTAAATTCTAAAATAAAAATTTTCAATTCAATAGAATTCAATACACGAAATTGAGGGTTCGTCATGTCTAAAATAAAAATTTGATGAATAAAATATTCAATATATATTTTGACAGTACATATGTTTTGAAAAACCCAAAAAGAAAATTTTTATTTTTAAATAATTCTGAAATCTATCTGAAAGAAAATCCATGGAGTGGAAAGAATCAAAAGGCCTAATTGACAAAATCATTAACTGATTATGTATGTAATAAATGCTTAGATATTAGGTTTCTTTTATACAAAGAAAATATTAATTTTATTTTCTTTTGCAATTCATTTTTAAAACTGCCATGACTGCCGTGCGAAGCATAAGTGTAACTAACTACATTTGACAAAATTTAGAGAAAATCAAAAAATACTATTCGCCTTCAGATTCGAGCTAAGAAACCCGGAATTTTTTTCATAACTTTAAAATCCAATTCTTAAAAAAAAAAATTGATTTTTTTAATGACAATAACTATTTATGAAGTTACGGCATTTACTCGTTTGAAATTTGAAAAAAAAGAAAAACAGTTAAACGTGAAATTTTTCAAGAATCGAAGAAAACCTCATTTTCGGAAGAAATGTTAGTTAACGACACTTATATTTTGGACGGCAGAAATAGATTCATGGTATAACATTAACAAAAGTTAATGTACTATCAATTATTTTGAACATTTGTTTTTCATTTGTAGCTGTAACAAGTTGAAATTGATACCAACCATTCAGAAGTAAATATGTAAAACGTGGAAAAAACATGGGCAGTTATCATGATGGCAGTGCAGAATTTGTCGATCGCTACATTTCGCGATGCGTGAAATGCATGCGAACATTAAATGCCTCGTTTCGGTACATTCAATTCGTATTGATCCGACTGTTATCTATAATCGACTTTTATTCTCAGTCATTCAACGTATCAATAAATTCTACGCGTTTCGGGCTTGATAATGATGTATATCTGCATAACAACGATATAATGATGAACGACCTAATCGATAATCAACAGTAACCGTAACTGTTTGTCATAAAAAAATCTGTTTTTGTATTCTCTCGATAAATTATACATTCATGTATACTGCTTGTCCCGAAATCAAAGTGTTCTTCTTTTTTATCAATTTTAAGGATGTAACTCAGTATGTATAATTGCATTTATCAAATTGGAGGAAACTTCTATTTTGTTATTTTTCAACAATGAAAATTCGTGGATGAAGCATTCAGTATTATTTTAAATCGATAAAATTTTGAAAATCATCATTTCCTCAGATTTTGGGACAAACTGTACAGTAACAATTCACCTTTTTGCATTTAAAATTCAATATTCCTAGTGTAACTGGACCATGCTCTGAACGTTTTTCAAAGGAATTTAAAATTTCTATCAACCTAACATTCAGATAAAGCTTTCAATATCCAAGCAAAGTTTACATCAAATTTCGTTTCTCGACGAACAATTTTAAACAATAAATTTTCCTGAAAGTTTCGATTGAAAATTTGATGGCAAACAAATCGCATTATTCGTGCTTCAAACATTTGGTCTCATCGTCGTTCGAGGTTGAATTTTCCTTTCGTAATTGACTTTTAGAGAAAAAGTTTTGAAATAGAATAACTGTTATCTACGATTGAAAATTTCGGAGTTCACGAAAACAATGTACACAGGTCACTTTTTTCGATCTTGGATATGATGATGTACACGAATTATTTTTATATCGATTTCTAAAGCTATGAAAGTTTCAACGATGATCCGAGGGTTTGGATGAAGTTTGGATGATAACGTTTAGGCATTGAAATGGTTACATTTGGTTAATTCGTATATAATACGGTAAGAAGTTCGATGGTACTTCTAGAATCGAGAAACAATTTAACGTTTTGCACAGGTATTAGAAGGAAATGTACAATGTACAGTACACATTTACACGTAGTTCGTAATTACAATCAAACGCAGGAAATTGTAAACTGATTAAACATTGAATCGAACAATCAACGAATTGACGATATGTTCGAAAACTTTGTACCTGAAAACAGGAAAATTATCAAAATTTTTGCATTTTCATCCGTTATTATTATTCATACGAATTTTCATATTTTTCATGAATCCCTTTTTTTGCATTACGAATAATAAATGCACATTCAATGTTTGCTCAGTTTACACCTTTCCTTTGTGAAATTTTGCTCAAGCATGTAAACATTTACAGAAAAATGTATAGTGCCAAAACACTATACAACGTTAACAAAACGCCATAGTAAACGTATAAAACATTCTTGTTTGCAAGTATTTACAAGAAAAACATTCGCAAATTTTTCTTCACACGCACACACAAACGTGGATACGCACGACCTTTGTATATTAATATATATTTATATATGTATATCTTCGAACACTTTATTACATTTACATAAATATTTTATACATCTTGTACAATGTCATTGCAGACGTTAAAGTTTCTTTTTCAATATAAAAGGGCACTTGATTCAACATATGAAGATTCAATATACCAAAAACGAGGTAAGAATTAACATTTTTAGAAAAAATGCAGAATAAGGTGACTTCGAAAAAAAATTTTTTCAAATATTGTCGTCGATGTTCTCTATGGTAATTCGTATCACATGCTTTTATTTTCGAATCAGGGGCGGATTCGGAATCATGTTGGGAAATTTTTCGTAAAAATTTTTAGTGTTTTTTCATGTTCTGTGTCTTGTTGTATTTTATATTTGATATAATTTAAGTTTTTCATGGCTTTTGAATATTATTAATAAATACATAAATATTTGAACTTATGAGTTGGATTTCCAACAGTGTAATATTAAATAGTTAAAAATATACCAATTAAGAACATATTAGAAAACGTCAGCATAATTTTTTTTTGAGAGCATACTTTTTTTTGATGGTCGTTTTACGTATTTTTTAAAAAATTGAAAATAATATAATAAAAAACCGGAGTAAAAATAAAAAATATATTTTTCTCACTGTGACATTGCTTTTGGTAAAATAAAAGAAAAAGGAACAAAGAATGTTACATTTTCTTTTAATGTATCTTCAGGATTTGAAGGTAACGTATTACTCGTATTAGTTAAAAATGTTTTACTTACAGCTGGAACTATAACTTTCAATATAAAATTAATTTTAAAGTAACAATACTCTGTATATTCATATTTTTCATTATTCAAACTTTTAAAATAAATGTATGAATCTATATCCGATTTTTTATTCATGAAAATTTGTTTAATCTAGGCTTTGAAATAATGTGTTTATTGATTCATTGATCAAAACTCATAAATATCGAATTTTTCTAGTTTAATAATATTATGGCAGATTACATAGATTTGTCAATTTTCAAATTCTGAGTAACATTCTCTTGATTTTGAGATTTTTGTTAGCATAAGGTGAGTTGACATAAAATTTTTTGCAATAACTATGATTATTTTGCAACATACATAATTTTGATTTGATGAAAATCATTCATAATGATTAATGAGTGATGACTTCAAGTTTCTGAGATTCTGCAGTTTCAAAGATTTTTAAAAATGATAGCATTTTTTTTTAGATTTTCGACAGTTGAAAATTAGGTAACTATTTTCACAGTTTTCAGAGTTTTTCACAATTTGGGCAGTTGCAAAGTTTATAGCAGTTATGACACTTTTTAAACTTTTTCTAAGATTTTTAAACTGTGTTAAAAGTTTTGGCAGTAAATAGAATGAAAAAGTTTGAAATTTGGTTAAACGAATAAGCTCAAAAATATGTACTGTTTCATTTTAGGAAGGTTTAGACAGTTTTAGTAATTCAGAGAGTTTGTCAGCTATTTCGAAAATTTTTAAAAATATTCAGAAATTTATCTTCGACAGTTTTGACTCTTGACAGTTCAATGCTAGATTAATATTGTTCTATTTTTTTACGTTTCATAACAGTTTTCTGCATCCTATCAATTTAAACATTTTTTTCAGTTTTTATACAGTCTAAAAATTTTAGCAACTTTGCTTGTACCTGTGTAAAAAATTTCAAAACCTTCATAAAATAATAAAGCTTACTTATCTTGAAAAATGTTGAGAAAATATCAGTATGTTAAAATTGTGTGAAACTTTGGAAAATTTGTACAAAAACTGCCAAAACTCAAAAACAGCGAAAAGTATTTAAACTGCAAAAAACTATCGAAATCATCTGATTTGTATTGAAAGTTGAAAGTTCAAAAGTTTTTGAACAGTTAAAGCTGTCGGAATTCTGAAAAATTATCCCAAGCATTGGAATTTTCAAAAAATATTCAAAACCAATGAAGCCTGAAAACGTAAAACCAACATAGTTCATTATTATCTATTTTTGTTTAAATTATTTACATTAAAAGTGATCTCATGATATATTATTAATAATTAAATTTTTTTCTTCGTCATTTTTCGATACCTTAATGATAAGATATATCTTTTTTTAAGGAAAAGTAGCGTTATCGTAACGTGAGAAGTAACAACATTTAGAAGAAATTTTTCATTGGGGAAATGAACAAAATCCACTAATCATTTTACCAAGCTCTATTCAATAAATAATTGTTGAAAAGCTTTATCCTATTAAATTATAAAAATTTATGCAATTATATTAAAGTTATCATATTAAAAAATATTTATATTCTGATAAAATACCGCCCCTGACTCGAACTAGATTTGAATTCAGTGTAAAAAAATCCTCTCGTCAGTTGCACATACATCATTAAAAAAAAAGAAACCAACACTACGTAGAAATGCATAATCTTGACGAACTCATTCGTTAATTGCAAAAATGGCTTTTGTGTCTCGGTAACGCCGAAAAGCTCGAGGTTTATCTCCGTTGGAACGTTCGGGCTCGTCGCAAATTCGCGCAATTATCCCGATAAACTTTCCTGCTCATTTAACGTGGGATCGAAAAGTGAACGAAGCAGCTTTTCAATCGCCGCGTTTTTTCCCGTCCTGTAATGGCTAAACGCATTCCATTGTCAACGGTTCTCTCAACATTTTTTCGGCGAAAAAATTCGCAGCGAGCGCTGCGGGTAAACAAAAAGCCGGCTACTTTTCCGATGGAAAATTGAAGAGAAAACCGGGACGCGAATGAAACGGGAAGAGGCCGGGAATCAAGAGCATGAAAGCAATTTCGTTGGGCGCAACAGCCACGTTTTTGGTTATTATTGTCAAAAAAAGCAAGTTCCTCGGGTTACATTTTTCCTTTAGTCGCAGAAAACGTGGCTGCCGCGACCGTACGTTCCAGCGCAATTCGAGACCTACATTTCCCAGCGGCAAAACCGACCGTGACTTTCAATAAACGCGCCAGGGCGAATCCATGTTAATTGGATTTATTTAGAAATCATGGCGTACTTTTTTTTTGTTTTTTCTGTACGAAAACACCAATTTTAGGTGAAATATGTTGGTAGTTCTGTGCGAGGATAAAAAATTGAAATCTTTTGATTTTTTGTTCCTTTCATTCTTTCAATTTTCATTTCTAAATATCGGGAAAAAGTTTAAACTCAACGCATTGGATGATTTATTTTTTTGAGAAAATGTTTTGCTGCGTGTATTTTAGATAATTAGGTTAATGTAATTAATTTTGAAATGCTGTGACGATTTATTTATAATTAAATTTTTTTTTTTACATATTTTTGAGATTGATGTAGAAACCATTAATGAAGAACTGTTGTGAATATCATTTTCGAAGTATCATCATCAAAAGTCCTGCGATCGAGGAAAATTATGAAGAAGAGTTGAGAGGAATAAACTCGTTCGTAATTTAAAACTCGGAAAAGTTTTTTCACCTGTTGGAATTTTAATGAAGTCGGGTTTATTTCACCAATTACATTTCAGTACACTTTGCTGTAGTAAGAGACGTGTTTTTTGCGGAAAGAAAATGAAGTGTTTGAAATTGAGCTTTTTTAACAGCTTTCTCAATTAACTTCAAAATTTGAGTTATTTTAAAAATTACTTAACTGTGTTTTTGATAATAAATAACGAACGTTGAAAAATAACTTGTCGTGTTTTAATAATTTTTTTTTATATCTAGGATATTCGTTATTAAAGCTAATGGCTCTGGAAATTTTTATTCATAAAATATGTACTCCTGTTGGATATGAAATTTTTGAATCACGTATAAAAATTTTATATTTTCTGAAAAAATTGTAATGTTCAAAAAAGAATCGAGAATTTTAATGTTTTGATTAAGTTTTGGAAGTCTTACATTTATTTCACTATAAATTTTGTTATAGTATAATTTTCAAATTAAATTCCTCTCACCTTGATTCGATCAGGTTGATTTACATAAAGGCTAAATTTTTTTCGTTTTTTCTGAAAGTAAGCATAGATGAATTTAAATATTTTGAATTGCTATCCTCGTGACTCAAATTCTCAGATTCGCCATTTTTCATTCGTCAAATTGAAGTTATTTATTTTTCATCAGTATTTAACAGTTTTTAGTTTGAATGCGATTTCTCAAATGAGATCAAAAGATTCTTTAGAAAACAAATTTGAAGAGTAAACTAATATGCACTTATTATTTGACTGATTGTGAGATATCCATATTTAAAATTTTTAAAGTTTGAGCCAACAATCAGAAATTTTTGAACAAAAATAACTCACACGATTTTTCTCGCTTTTGTTTAACGATACAATGTACTCAAAACCGAATAAAATAAATAATCAAAAGAAACTAAAAAATTTTTAAACTTAAGTTTGGATCAGATTCCAGAATTTATCAAATTGAGTATTTTAGTTTTCGAATATAACCTTAGAAATTCTAAAACTTATACACTTATGTTTACATTTTATGAAATGATTCAAAGTTTATTATTAATAATTCAGCCCATTCTCAAGACATTGAAAAAAAGTTACAAATTGTTTATACATTTTTTATTCTTATTTCGTTAGTCTTCTTTACCGTATTTAAAGTTTGCGATTCGGGAGAAGTTTTAGAATTTGAGAAAGAAGCCATAAATTTAATTGAAGTTCAAGATATCAAAGTTTACGAGAAGAAATTTTGCATGAAGGGAATGAGAAGTTTGTCCATGATGAAAAATAATAACGAAAAAAATTGCTTGAAGTTCACAAAATTACTCAAGTTTTCTTGAAGCATGCGAAAAACTTTTGATCATGGTAAATAAATACATAAATATTGACTCACAGATCAAATCAATAAAAATGATTATATTGAGAGCATGAATCATAATTTCCTTAACAATAAATAACATATTGAATAAATGACTTGTTGACGAATTATTACACAAACTTAAAAACTAACGATTTATATAAAATGATAAATAATAAATATTCCAGGTACTATTTATACTGTCCATTACTTTAATATTGAGGTGAGTTTAAAAAGAAAAACTCTCAAAAATGCATAAATGTAGACTGATGCTAAATTCTTACATCTAATTATCGAACAAAAATATATGGAAATAAACTTTATTTATTATTTATAACAATGAATTTCAGTACTTTTAAAAACATACTAAACTCATTTTCCTTCAGTGCCTCAGTCACAATTGCTTTAAACGAATTGCGGATGTAATTAAAAACTCACGATAATTTCTGTTCGAATAACAGTGATAATTATAAAAACCGAGTTGGAATAAAATTTCATTACCGTCGTTGGCTCCCAGAAGAATAACCAAATAAAGCAGTGAAAAAAAAATCAAACAATTATATGTTATTTCAGTCTTCTCTTCCAGTAGTTCTTAAAAATTCCATTGACAATCCTAAAAATTCTCTAGCTTCTGGAACATTCCAATGAGGAATTCAACATCATCTCTAAAGCCTGAAAAATAAAAAAAATAACCAAAAAATGGCTCAATTTGTAGGAAACTCGTTACAACGAAAACAGCGAGAACATTATGGACCAGAACTCATGTTTTTTTCGGAAGCAATTAACGCTTCCAACCACAACTCGTTATCGACCTCTTTTTTTCCCATCCAACAATCTGTAACGACCAAAACTATTCACAATGAACGTGGATTCTCCCGTGGAAAACACTTGAAGGGATTTTCTGCAAAAACGTAAAGAACATTTTGTTACGTACAATATCGCTTTTATTCGTCGGGTCATGCGTCGACGTGTTCGAACCGTCACACGGAGCTTTCCCTTTTGGTCACGAGAACGGGTGAAGCCATGGAAGCTTCATTCTGAACGCAACATTGTCCCTGAATGCGAGCCTCGATTTCTTTCGGGAGCAACACGTTGCTCGGACAAGTCCTGTTCACCATGTTCAAGCTGCTGTACAAAACCGAAGGGCTCATCGAGACAGCCATTGTCTGGACGCTGTGATTCGGTGGCCAAGGGTGCCTAGGAAGCGTGCACATCCCGCTTTCGCAAACTTCGCTCATCATCGGCTGAAACTGCTATCAAAGGGCTAGGTGTCATTCGAGCAAGAGTTTTTTGTGCGATGAGTATTTTGTAAAGTAGTGCAGAAAGACAAATTTGTTTAGTCGGGACGGGACGGGAAATATCTCGATGTTTCAGGACGGGAAATTTCGGATTCGGGACGGGATATCCCTAGTTCGGGATTTCCCGAAGTTTCCGAAAACGGCATTTTCCGTCCCGTCCCGAGTTCGGGATTTCCGTAATATCGGGATCCTGTGCACGTATAGTTTTTAGTAGTACAATCCTACGTTTGATCAGCCATGAAACTTTTGTTTCTGAAATAAAGCAATATACTTCGGTTGTCTTGTACTCAAAACTGAAAAACTTTGATTTTTTATCGTTTTTCAGTAGTATATGCCTACGATTAGTCAGCCATGAAACCTTTTTTGTAATGAAGATATATATTTTAGTTGTTTTGTACTGAATACTGAAAACAGCTAATTTGAATTATTTGCAGTGGTAAAATCCTACATTCCATGTCGTTGAACTTTTTTTTTATCAAGCAATATATTTTGATTGTCTTATGGTGGCAGCCGAGAATCATGAATTTTTATGGTTATTAGTAGAATAATCATACGTTTGGTCAGCCATGAAATTTTTTTTCCGAAATGAAGTAATATATTTTGGTTGTTTTGTACTGAAAACTGTATTTCCTACAATTAGTCAGCCATGAAACCTTTTTTTCTAATGAAGCTATACATTTCGTTTGTCTTGTACTGAATACTGAAAACAGTTAATTTGAATCATTTTCAGTAGTACAATCCTACATTTGATCAATCATGAAACATTTTTTTATGAAGCAATATATTTGAATAGTCTGGTAATGAAAACTGATAATCGTAAATTTTTATGTTATAATCTTACGGTTGGTCAGACATCAAAGTTTTGTTTTTTGAAATGAAGCAATATATTTTGGTTGTGTTGTACTGAAAACTAAAAACACTATTTTTTATCGTTTTTTAGTAGTATATGACTACGATTCTTCAGCCATGAAACCTTTTTTGCAATGAAGCTTTATATGTTTCTTGTCTCGTACTGAATACTAAAAACAGCTAATTAGAATTATTTTCAGTGATAAAATACTACATTTTATCAGTCAATAAATTTTTATTATCAAGCAATATATTTTGATTGTCTTGTAATGAAAACTAAGAATCGTCAATTTTTATGGTTTTTAGTAGTATAATCCTAGGTTTGATCAGCCACGAAATTTTTATTTCTGATATGAAGCATTAAATTTCGCTTGTCTTGTACTGAATATTGAGAACAGTAAATTTGAATTATTTTCAGTAGTATAATCCTACATTTGATAAGTCATAAAACATTTTTTTTTTTATTACGCAATGTATTTGGATTGTCTCGTTATAAAAACTGATAATCGTGAATTTTTATAGTATAACCCTATGTTTCGTCAGCCACAAAACTTTTGTTTTTCGGAATAAAGCAATATATTTCGTTATTTTGTACTGAATACTGAAAACAGCTAATTTGAATTATTTTCAGTGGTAAAGTCCTACATTTAATCAGTAATTAAAATTTTTCTTATCAAGCAATATATTTTGATTGTCTGGTGATGGAAACTGATAATTGTCAATTTTTGATGGTTTCAAGTAGTATAATCCGACGTTTGGTCAGCCATGAAACTTTTGTTTCTGAAACGAAGCAATATATTTCGGTTGTCTTGTACTGCAAAATGAAAATGGTTGATTTTCTATTGTTTTCAGAAGTATATTCCTACGTTCAGTCAGCCACGAAACCTTTTTTTTCTATTGAAGCTTACATTTTGGTTGTCTTGTACTGAATACTGACAACAGTTAATTTGGATTATTTTCAATAGTACAATCCTACGTTTGGTCAGCCATGAAACTTTTGTTTATGAAATGAAGCAATATATTTCAGTTTTCTTGTACTAAAAACTGAAAAACGTTGATTTTTGATCGTTTTCCCGTAGAATATCCCTACGTTTAATTAGCCATGAAACATTTTTTTTCTAGATGTTCGTTAAAAGAATAGATCATCGAGAAAAATCCATCTCGACACATCACATGAATTAATAAACTTGATGCTCTGTCAATTTTTTTCAACACTTATAGAATATTTCACAATTTTTGAGTTTTAGTGTAAAATTCTATATGAGTTTCAGAAATTCGGTTCTGACAATCAATAGTTACTGATTATAATTTCCTTTCGGAATGAAAAATCATCTAATTCAAATTTTCTAAAATTAAAACTATTCAAACCTTTGACAATATTCCTCTACAATTTCCATTACTTGATGTCAAGTAATTTTTCAAAAATCGATTTCGCATCTTTTGTCTCCCCTTCATAAATTTCCGGGACACGCGCTTTCTGAAAAATGGTGCCAGAAAAAGCATCATTGTCGGGTAAATTTTTTGTCGTGAAACTAGCACGTCGGGAAATAGCAATCGGAAAAGTGGTCGAAAACGAGAAAACCCACAATTTTACACGGAAACATACGATCCTGTAAAAAATAACCCACCCAAGTACCAATTTCCGTTTAAATATCCGAACTGTAATGTAAATCGTCCAGATAGATCTTTTGCGCGATTTTTGATCGGAATCGACAAATCCTTAATTTTCCGTTCTCCATTTTTGCCAGAGTTGAATATGAAACTATGCTCAGAACAAGGATTGAACACTTTTTCTAATTTCTTTCAAAGCGTTAATTACGAGCATGTTCCGGGATGGAAATACGTGTATTCCGCGATCGATTCCGATCAGGCCACGCTAATTATCGACGAAACGTAGATATTTCAATCGGTACTTACGCTCTTATGCTTCGACGATAAATTAGATAGCTCGCGGAGCGGCATTCCGTTACGAATAGTGCAATAACCAGCGTAATTGCCATGCGAACCCACAACTGTTGTGCGTTCCAGTACATTTCGCGATGGCGATGTCTCTATCGTCGATATTAAACGTCGCTTTCGCAAATATTCCGACGGTTCGTCACCTGCGATCACACCGAATCGAGGGTTGCACATTTCACGTATTTCATCCAAGCTTTTGCGTATTTATTATTATGATTCACCAACGTTTTCGAGATCCAATATTAACTTAATCAGGTGTTTAGAGAAATTTTCGTACAGACATTAAAAGGGAATAATTTCATAGCCATCTTTTAAAATAAAACTTCTACCGTTTCATTTTAAAACGGTCGGTGCTTAAAAGCGAAAGGATACATTGACAGTGGAAAAGAATTCCTTTTTCTTTGAAACGCAAACTCTTTCAACTGTACGTGAGAGTCTTATGAGTGTGCTGCAAGTTGAAAATGCAACAGATTTTGGATAAGTTATAAGTTGATCATAAGGACACTGACAAAAAATTTGGATTTCACGCATTTCATCCAAGCTTTTGCTCATGTATTATAAGGATTCATTAACGTTTTGGAGATTAAATATTAGCTTTATTGTGCACTAAGAGAAATTTTAGATTAGGTATGAAACGGAGAGAATTTTAAAGCCATCTTTTCTCAAAATAAAACGATTGTCTTTTCATTTTTAAACGGTTGATGTCTTAAAATGAAAGGACACTTAGACAGTCAAAAAGAATCCTGCAATTCTTTTTAACTTTACCCAGAAGTTTTTTGAGCGTGCTGCAAGTTGAAATTGTGACAGATTTTGGACAAGTTTGGAGTTAATTTATACTGACACTTGCAAACAAATTTGGATAGAAAGTTTTTTAGCAATGCAAATGGAATACCTGTAACATTAAATTTCATTAATCATTTCCACGATAATTATATAAGAAATTATATTCCCTTATACTTGAACTGTAAAATATGATCTCGAGCTCCAAGAATCTTATTTTATTCTCTTTATTCAACTTTTCTCTAGAATTTCGATAGCGGAAAATCGTGTTACATCCAGAATTCTCTATAATTGAAGAAGTTTTCTAGTTATCACTGTTGCAAAATTCTTTCTGAGCTAATTTTAAATGAAGTGAACTTTTAGAAACGTTTTTGACAATAGCTGACCGAGAAAGAACGGAAAAATACTGCTGAAAATAGAAACATTCATGTGCGATTATCGAAATCCAATACCAATTGTGTTGTATTGGAATTCGATTTCATACATGAGATAACTTTTGGAGAACAATTGAAAATATGATTGTTCTGGGAAAAGGATTGCCACGGAAAATTTTCATTTTCGTTCCAGCTAACCCTGTATGTGTACCTCTTTTTTTGAGCGTTTATTGATTGGAATAACTTTGTGTACGGATGGAAATACATTTTTTCATCGTTCGAAAGATGAATTGTAGCTAAACAGATGTTCGGAAAATGTAAACGAAAAATTTGATTGTTATGTATAATCAATGCAAGTAAAAAAACATTGTAGTTTTCAAGAACATGAAAAACATCAGGATTTTTATTCAATGTTGAATTAACGAAGAACGTATCTAAAAATATACGTAAAAATGGCGTTGTAGAAACTCATTATTTTAGAAATTCTGCAAAATTTTTGTAAATTGAAAATGTTTGACATTCATGGGATATCGAACATTTATAGGGATTTTAAAAAGTTCAATTTATATAGAATTTTTTTATAATACAATAAGCCGAATATTATTTCCAAAACTGGTAATTCGAAAAAAGTTATATAAAATAACTCTCCAAAAAATATTTGAAATATCTTAGACTCATCAAAAATGAGCAAAAATTTTTCAAATTAGAAATTTTTGTGCAAGTTTCAGTGAATTGAAAGTTGAAGAGTTCAAGAGTCCTTCAAGAGTATTATGCAGAAGAAAAAAAATGTCATTCGGTGAAAAAAAACCTTTCAAGAATTATTTTGCTCTTATTGTTATGAAAAATTCTCAAAAGCCTGCAAGAACTGAAATCATCAACGAAAATTTTTTTAGTGACGGATATCCTTGAGATATTATAATTATTGAAAATTGTTTGACAACCAGAATAAGTGGAAAAGTTTTGATTCTGATAAATCCTAAAATATAGGAAGGTTAAACAAAATGAAGAGGAAAAGTTGAAAATTGTTCAACATTAAAAAAAATTTTTGATAGCATTAGAAATAGTGCATTCTTTCTTTTATTTCGCATTTCCTACAAAATTATAAAAAAATGTTATTATCTTAGATTCAATTAGTATAAATTGAGTGATAATTAGTGAAGCATGTTTCTTTATATTTCTGTTGGTGATTATACACTTAAATAAGTGATTTTCTAATACTAATAGTTATTAATTTTTCACTGATTGCCATAGTTGCTTCTTTACTTTTTATTAAACTCACAAAATTATTAAAAAATTAGACATTATAAGTGTAAAATAACAATCATAAAAAAAGAAAACAGGGTTTCGCTGAAGATTATTGATTTTCTACTGATTCAAACTAAGATGAATTAGAAGATAATAAATATTCAACTGATTGCCATAGTTGCTCGTTTACTGATTATTTATGTCAGAAAATTGTTTTGAAATAAGAAAAACATAATAAATCATAAGCGTGGCATCAATAAATAAAAAAGGGAAAAAGGTGCTACTCAAGGTTAGTGATTTTTTATTGATTCAACCTAAAATAAAAGATCATTGATATAGGCTCGAAATAATGAAAGAAAATTATTAGAAGTAATACAATTTTTTTCAAATTACCAGATCTGATTGAATGGTACATCAAAAATATTTGAGGAATAAAGAGGTTCCTCAAAATGCTAATTATTCATTCAAAATCATGGACCGAGTAATTGAAAGTAAAATTCCTTAAAATCCTTGAAATTTCGTGCAGTATAATAAATTTATACTGTACATTTTCAAAACGCGTCTAATCGTCCATAACTAGTAAATAAATAAATACACGTATAAAAAATTAAAAAAACTAAGAAGAATCATTTAAATTTATTCTTAGTGATAGCATACAGATATTCAAAAAAGTTTCAAAAACACTACAAAAATTTTTTTGACTACTTAATAAGATTCTTTGTAATTTCTGAAAATGACTCAATGTAGAAAAGTTGTGAGATTGAACTAAAACTCTCGAAAATTTGTTCGAGTTCTCAGGAACATCAAAATTCAATCGTTTTCTGTATTTAGGAAAATTTTTTAGGCATCTGTAGTTTTTACTGAATATTTTACTATTTCCCGCAAATGTTCGATGACTCCTAGGTACCCAAGAACCCAGTGAAATCTAAAATGAGGCATCATTTTCAGGGCGAGATAATGTCTTAATTGCCAAGCATTTTACCGGAGATTTGTTGGGGAATGATGTCCGGGTTTTTCTCGTCGTTCTCGCTGATTTCGCCACTGGAATCCAGCTTCCGGAAGGGGCTCCCTAGGTGCTTCTCGTCAATTATCAGGCTACCGCCTTCCCGGTAGCGCAGTTCCCTCTGAATAGGGACGCTTTTTGTCGCTTTCCCGTGGCTTTCCGCGTGCGACTTGCCGCGCTCGTCGACGCTGGAATGCTGAATCTTCAATACCACCATCACGATTGCCGCGACTATTACTAAAGCCGCGACCACGCCAATCATCACGCTCAGCATGGGCGTGATTTTCGGGTTTTGCCTGGGTCGCTCTGCAAAGGAGTTTGTGATTCCCATTCATCCGCGTTTACACCGACAGTTACAGTGCCAATAATGATGGTCATTTACCAAAGCAATTTGTGCAGTGGTAGTTTTTGAATTCGAAATACTGGAGGATTTGATTCATCTATCTATTTTTATTTCATCGATCATGTTTCTTCACATGATCGATGAAATGCAGGTGATGAATGTCATGTTCAATTTATTTTTTTCATAATGTAATATTCAGATCAGCTATTAAATTATGCTGAAAAATGGGAATTCTAACGTGTTTTCTTAATTATTTACGAAGCAGCTCATTCATCTATTTCTGAACCAATATTCGATGGAAACATAATTTTTTCAATCACTTTGGATATTTTCGAGGAAACGTATAAGAATTTATCTTTTTGTAGTTTCGCATAATTTTCTACAGTCAACAGAATTTATGAATATTCTTTTAAATTCTATGAATTCCATAGATATTTTTTGAAGCTACTCAGTTCAGTAATAATTGTCGAAATCCAAATAATTTTTGGTAATTTGTTAGCACTTTTTATGTTTTTAAGATTTTTATCAAAAAATAAAATAACTTTTGTATGCACAAATTGAAGAAATTATAAAAAGAACGAAATCTGTCAAGTTTATAAACTTATTCTGGAATTCCACAAATTTTCCTCATTTTTATAAATTATGTATGACGGTTAAAGTTTTTTCATTAATTTAGGTTTCCAGACTTTTAAACATCATGCAAACTGTTTCAAACATTTTAGACCTTAAAAGATTTTGTTCAATTCATTTAGGTCCTTCTTACTTTTGTAGTACTTCTCAAGTATTTCGGATTTTTTTTTTTTTCTTTTAATTTTTCTAAATTTACAAAATTTTTAACGTAAATACAGGCTATTCAAAACTTGCCGAATCCTGTAAGAATTTGTGGATTTCATACAGATTTTCCGTCATTTTTTAATAGATTTCTAGTTTTTCAGATTCTTATTATAAGAAAATACGAGAACATCATGCTCAATTCAAAGAGATACTACTCCGATATTCTTCAAAGTTATTAAACATTTACTGAAGTTCTACAAATATTTCGAATTTTTCAATAGAATTGTCGATTTTTCGAATTTTTAATGAACACACAAACGAATTATTCAAAATTGATCAGATGATATCAAATTGAATGCGGTTCATTCAGGTTTCATGTGATTTTTGGATACTTTTAAAATGCATCAGATTTTTATTTAAAAAAATGAGAAAAAAGTATTATATATAATTTCGAAGAAAAATTATGATACATACAATTTTCACGGTTCATAAAAATTTTGTAGAATTTTACAAATATTGCGAATTTTTTAAAATAACCAGCAATCTTAAAAATTTGCAATGTTTTACAATTTTGAAAAATTATACACATTATTAAAGTTATTTAGAACTCTCCCACTTTTCGTAAATTTTGTATATCTGATTGGCATTTTCTGTATTAACTTTTTAAATAATTTTTAGTAATTCCAGATTTTTTATAAAAAAGAAAAAACTTTATGATTCATATTCTAAAGAAATATGATTAGGAGCCCAATCTGCATATTTTTTGAATATCATTTCAAATTCTTCATAATTTTAATGAATTTTTAAGAATTGTTAACAATCTTCAATTTTGGGATTATTTTTATGATTTAAAATATCTCAAAATTCCAAACATATTCTAAATTATGGAAAACCTCGTATATTTTTTCAAAATTTTTTCAAATAATTTAGAGTTCACTTGATTTCTGATGCTAAATCTGATTATCAGATTTTCAGAAAAAATAAAAAATAAAAAAACATTAAAATGTCTATTATGCAGAAATATTTTATCAGACGTTTTTCCCTCTGTCACTTGAATCTCAAACACTAATTGCTGCAAAAAATCATGTTTCCCTACCCCCTTATAAACCTAAAGTCTACGTAAGTAAAAACCTTTAAATTTGCATACTTATCCTTCCAATCTTCTTAATTGTCTATATTTCCTAAAGCAAAAAAAGAAACAAACTAAATTGCTTATGATTTCGTAACCTCGAAAGTTTAACTTATGATACATAAGTTATTCCTAACTACATAACGTTTACCAAATAAATAATCAATTATATATATATGCAGTAAAAAATAAATAAAATATCTTCATACATTTGTATGGATATTTTTGCATACTGTATGGAAATGTTCAATGTATGGAAAAAACCTCAGATTTTTATGGAATTTTTCCAGTATTATACCAATTTTTCCCATAAGTCATCGAAAACTTTGGTGCATTTATGGGAAAATTTCTATACATGAATGGGAGTTTTATAGGGAAGTATGGAAAAATTTCCATACCATGGTAATGATGAATAACTTCACATATAACATTGTAAAAAAAACTTCACATACATGTATGTGAAGTTATTTACCATTACCATGGTATGGAAATTTTTCCATACTTCCCTATAAAACTCCCATTCATGTATAGAAATTTTCCCATAAATGCACCGAAATTTTCGCTGACTTATGGGAAAAATTGGTATAATACTGGAAAAATTCCATAAGAATCCGAGGTTTTTTCCATACATTGAACATTTCCATACAGTCATAAAAGATCAGGTGAAAATCCGGTCACTCGGAGACAATGTGTAAAAAATATATGTCCAAGTTTAAATCCCATTTACTTTATTTTCTTCTCCAAGCTTTCGGCTGTAATCCAAACTTGGACATATATTTTTTACACATTGGCTCCGAGTGACCGGATTTTCACCTGATCTTTTATGACCATTTTGACTGAGCGTTATATTTTTATTTCTATTTCCATACAGTATGCAAAAATATCCATACAAATGTATGAAGAAATTCCATTTATTACATACATCCTTCTCACTTTCCACAACAACTTTTTTTCCAACAAAACAAATTAAAAAACCAAACCCCGCAAAAAACTTTCCCAAACATAAACTTCCCAGCTCCCACTTTATCGAACGTTTCCAGATGTACTAAAAAAGAGAACGATCGTCGCAGCTTTAAGACCTTCCAAAAAAGCGACATGCTAAAGAAGTCCTCAGCCAAAGGACGTTGTTATTCCGCCCGGCTTATTTGCAACCTTAAATACCTCATGACATAAAGTTCCCCAAACAAGGGGTACTTCAATTTCCTCGAGAAAGATTTCATCTCGCGATATCGGCTCCGAAGGTAATTGAGGCGAGTTGCGATTATAATGGAAAAAAGGAAAAAAATGTTTCCCGTACCACTTTCCGTCGTCAACTGCTTTTCCGGAAGTCTCAGAGTCGCGGCTTGCACGACTATGGGCTCGCTGCGGCCCTTATCGTTGTAAGCGTATATGCACGCGTGATAAAGTGCCCCCGGCTCGAGTCGAGTCACGCTAAACGAGGGCACGGCGGACGTCATGTTGGCTCGCAATTCTTGGCTGTTGCTTTCCCGAACTTCCAAGAGAAAAGACTGTGGCAGCCCCCCGTGAAAGCCTTCCATGCAGCGCAGGATGAACGCATTCGTCGACGTATTGGACGTCGTGCAATTGTTCAGCGGGTCGGGTTTTCCTTGAAAATTTCGGGAAATTCCGATGAGAGACTCGTGAAGGAGCCGAGTACACTGGAGCAAGGCAGTACGAGCCCCGAGTTGGCTGATTTTCAGCAAACTATCGCATTTGTGTCCCAGGGCTACATTACGGGTGGAATCAAGTCGCGGAGCGGACGTGTTATCTTACATCCAAGGAAATTTTACATGGAAGGGAAAACTCGAATGTCAAAAGGGGAATATGGGTTTATTTTGATGTATTAATGAATATTTATTCTGGCGTTATGACATTCTGAACATTTTATAATAGAAACTGGTTTGCAAGCTCGAGCTTGTTTTTTTTAAAGGTATCAGTTTATGTATGCAATCTCAGTTCTATCATCTCTTAGTATTTATTTTTAGTATGCACTCTCAGGTTAAATTCGTCGAAAGTTACTGGTTATTACTTTTGAAGTGAAACTTCTGATGGCTTGTTGGGAGTAAAATCCGAAAATTTGAAAATCCTATTTTCCTAAAAAGAATATTAGGAAAATAGTAAATATAAAACCTACATTTTTAGTTGTATCTTTTTGATTTATTTTAAAATAATAACAATTAAAGAAATTATGTGTTATTCAATTACAAATACTAGAACAATATTGTAAAAAAATTGTTTATAGATAAATAAAACTGAATTCGATATCATCTTATTATTATTTTTTTCCTTCAACTTTTCATACTGTGAAATAAAAATTAATATCAAATGCTCTAAAATGAATTTCAGAGAAATGGTCAACATGAAACCTACATTTCTAGTTCTACCTTTTAATCTATTTTATAATGTTTACTAGAAACAAATTGATTGCTTCATATAAATTAGGCATCAAAAAATATTATTTTATGAAAAAAACTATCATCTGAAAAATCAGAGTGAATATCTTATTTTTTCAGTTAAAATTAAATTAAAAAAAATATCAATCACGTTTATTATTCTGAAATGAAAAAATGTATAATTCTTGTTCTCAATGAAATGTGTTTAAAATTTAAAACGAAAAATGATTATTAATAATTTTATAAATATTAGCATTATATTAAATTTTGTAGTATTTTATGCTTACTAGATTTTTTATATTTCCATAGATTAGTGTATAAATTATGGGAATTTGATTATCTCAACAATAAATTTCTATAGATTTATAGTATTTTAAACGATTTATTTGAACACAGTTTTTCGTCGATTTCTAGTGCTTCGGAAACTCTTGTTATTTAAGTGTTTTTTATATTTTTTGAATATTAACACTTTCGAATGATTTTTCAATATTATCATGGGTTCCTCGAAAAATTTTTAGAACGAGAAGCTCTTTCCAAAAGTTTTAGTTTTCTGAAATGTTCAAGAATTTTCGAAGGACTAGTATTCAACTTTGTAGACTCTTTCTTACTTAAGAAATAATCTAATGCATTAACTTCTAATGCACGGTTTCGAACTTGAACGAATATTAGACAATGTCATTAAATTTTGAGTTTTCAAGAATGTAAAAAAACTTTTGAAAATTTTTTTTGGCATTTAAGTCAATTTTCGGAAATTTCAAAATTTAGATGAGAAGTAAGGAGATCGAAACAATTTTTTAATTCCATTGAATTTTTAAAAATACTAAGTCATGGTAGGAATTACTGATATTTATTTTAGTTTTTCTGTTAAAGGATTTCAATAATTCTCATATTTATATCATATTTATAATTTCTCATATTAGATTTAAAAAAAAACTTCGAAAATTTTCCAAAACAGGTACTATTCTTTGTTTTTGCTAGAAACTTTCTAACAATGCTTTGGCCATCTGAACAGTGACAAATTTTAATTTTCCGAAAAATTTTGTAGTTTTTTTTTAGAAATAATTGTAGACATTTAACCAAAAGTCTCTAAAATTCTTTTAAGATACGTTTAGTTCTTCTTGAATGTTTTAAAAAAAAGTTAACGTAAGTTTCAAAATTAATTTTTGGAATTTTCAGCACTATATCCAAATCATTAAGTTCGTAAAGAATAACTATAAAAATTATTCAGCTTATTATCTAAAAAATTGGGAAGGTTACTCGAACGTGTAAAAATTGTCTCTAATCATAAAAAAAAACAGAATAAAATTCGTGCTGAACCTTTTCAATCACGTCAATCCAACATGAAGAAAAAGATCCCACTGTATTAAATCACATTACATAAATCTTCATTTCGAAAATGTAATATAAAATAAAAATATACAATCCCTCACACAAGGTCTAAAAAGAAGCACTTTATTTTTTCATTTCGTTCCCTTTTTCAACCCCTCTGATTGGAAGTCAGTTTACTCTCCCCTTTTTCAGGAGGTACTTCGTTCAGAATTCCAAATGAAATTTCAATATTTTTTCAGGCTAAATCATGCGTATTTAGACTGGAAAAAGGGAAAAAAGCTAATGACAGTGACGAGATACACAAGAGCATTTCAGTCGTTTTTCAAGCGGGCAATAATGAATCTACGTAACAACAGCTTCGTGAAAACGCGTTTTTTTAAATGAACTGCTGAGACTGCACTTTTTTACGAGTTACGATAAATGGGTCTCGAGATTTCGTTTACTGCTTCAGATTGTTTTACGGAAATGTTTTATTTCACGTAACATTTCCCAAATGCAGTGTTATTTCCAAGCAAATGCAACCAATCGAGGAAATTTACAATTATGATTCATAACGAACAAAAAAGTATATGAATAGAAAATTTTTTCGTCAATTAGTATTGTTAAAATATATTTTCAAATGATATTTTAAAAATATATAAAAGGGTAACAATAAGCAAGATTTTAAGAACCTGTGAAATATTAGATTCCTCCTTCTAAATAACAGGATTTTTCACTGATTCAAGTTCACGTGGAAGTATCTTGCAACGTTTACTAATTCGATTGTACCTGCTGGTGTGATGTGAAAAACGCAGGGCACTTGTTGTTCTCCAATAACGTTCCTCGCCCAGCAAAGTAGCGTGCCGTAATCCAATTCGGTGATTGGGGTGTAGGAAACAGTAGACGTTGTTCCCACGTACGCGATGTGGCCCTCAGCCACGTCCATGCTCTCCGCCGAGTTGTTGAATGTCCAGCGGAATTTGACTTCCGGCGGATTTGCGTCCACTTTGCATGATATATTCGCCTTTTCTTGCTTCGCAATTCCGTGTATCGGCCTTTGGTTTAGCTTGCATGTTGGCGTAACTGTAAAAGCATTGTCGAGTTTCTCTAATTCGACGTTTTCTTTTTTTTTGGTTTTTAGGCAGACGTGTAGGCAGAGGGGGGTTTTGATGGTTCAAACCCCTCCCGAAATTCTGATAAAATCAATCAATATTTCATGTCAAATAGAAAAAAGTTACATCGATAATCAATATAAATATAAGTTACAATAAAATGCATGAAAACGTTAGTAGCATATATCTAATAAAAAAGGAAAAAATTATTAAAACGTAGAATTAAGTAGAAAATATGAATCAGAAAATTGTTGCAACCCAGTGAATAATCGAGAAAAATAAAAATCTACGAAAATGCTAAAAATTGACAGCACTTTGAATTTTAGATTATCGAATTCTAGGGATCTTTATAAAATCCATACAAAAGTATTAAAAATCTTTTGATTCATACAAACTCTAAAAGAATAATGAAATTTTTTCAATTTTGTGAAGAAAATGTTTTCTGAAAAATCTCGACTAATGCCTCTACGATCTATAAATTTTTGGATTCTAGAGCATCAAATTATAAATATACTATTAGTCTACGAAAATTTTAGAAAACGTAACAAATCTTTCGAATATTTCAAAAACACGAAAAAAGAATAACGATATAAAACATAAAAAATCTATATGCATTCGTTTTGATCATTAATTCCTGAAATTACTGAGAATAGAACGAAATCAGCATTTAAAAGCATCGAGTTTTTTAAATCTTTGTAGCAATCTACAAAACTTTATTAGTAATCTATGAAAGTACTTAGAAACCCTCCAGGGTTTTGCATATTATATGTGTGTAATTCAAAAAAATGTAAAAAATAAGTTTGCTAGTTTACTAGCTAACTAGTTTACTGGCGAACTTGTTTATTATTTTACTAGTTCACTAGCTTACTTGCTCACTAGTTTACAAGTTTACGAGTAAACTAGCTTACTAATTGACTAGCTTACCAGTTTACTAGTTTACTAATTTACTTATTAACGAGTTAACTAGTTCACTAGCTTACTAGTTTACTAGCTTAATAAATTACTAGTTTACTAGTTTTTTATTTAACTGAATTATTAGTGTACCAGTTTACGATTACAAATTCAACAAGTGTACGAGTTTACTGAATAACTAATTGACTTGTTAGCGAGTAGGCTAGTTTACTATTTTTCTTTTTCACATGTTCACTATTCTACTATTTTACAATTTCAGTAGTTTACTAGTTCACTAGCTTATTTGTTTACTACTTGAGTAGTTGACTAACTCACTAGTTTACAAGTTTACGAGTAAACTAGCTTACTAATTTAATAGCTCACCAGTTTACTAGTTTACTAATTTACTTATTAACAAGTTAACTAGTTCACTAGCTTACTGGTTTACTAGCTTACTAGATTACTAGTTTACTAGTTTTTTATTTAACAAGCTCACTAGTGTACCAGTTTACTATTACAAATATGACAAGTTAACTTGTTTACTAAATAACAAATTCACTTTTTTAAGAGTTTGCTAGATTTTCATTTGACTTTTTCACTTGTTTGCTATTTTACTATTTTACAATTTCAGTAGTTTACTAGGTTACTTGTTTACTAGTTTAGTAATTTACTAGTTTCCTAGTTTATTAAAAATCTTTCAACGCACAAAAATTATGTAGATTTAATTTTCTTAGAAATATAAAAACCTTTCTGTCCCGGAGCTTATCTATGAATATTATACAAAAACTATATACCCATAATTTCAGAAAAAATTTCAGAAATTCATATAGGAAACAATAAAAATACATCTAATCCAATTTATACAATTTATACAATAAACAAACTTTTGATTGTAGAAATACTAAAAAAATATGAAATAAAAGTATTAAAAATCTTTAAAAAAGAAACTGTCGGCTGAAAAATCAAATTCAATTCTCAAAATCTTTGAAAGTTTCGATACGATAGCATCAATTTCTAAAAATCTATCGAGCGATTCATAGAAATATTAGAAATATATAAATATACCTAAAAATAGTACCAAATTTGATAAATAATATACCATACGAAAATAATATAAATTTATATTGTATGATTTTTATCTGTGTGGTTAAAATTTGCTAAAAAATCAATTCAGATATATGAATCTTTCAGAGGTTAGATTCCTAAAGCATCGAATTTCAAAAAGCTCTACAGAAACCCAAATTACTTAATATCAGATAATCCTTAAAGTGGTATAAATACAAAAAGAATTAATATAAAAACTCAAACCTCAGTTACTTATTGATAATTACAAAAATCGAATTCTATTATTTCGAACATGAAAGACGTACAACTCTGGCTTCCAAAAGTTTTATAACTTTTTAATTCCAAAATGTCAAATATTTCAAAATCGCTTTGTAGTAACATATTTTCGAAGATTAAAAATGATAAAATCCTGAAGGAAAAATATTTTTCAGTGTAAAACCAGTTTCTGAAAAACCAGACAGTTTAAGTATTGTCAAACGTTGGCAAAGTTGTATAAACTAAAAAATGTTGTTTTTGCATTAAAAAGAGTTTCTTCAACGAAGTAGATTCAAAGACCGAAAAATGTTGAAAATCATTGTATTTCAATAAAAAACTGCAAAAAAGGTAAAAATAAATATGTTTAAAAAGAAGAATAAAAACAAGATATCAACATGTAAAAGCATAAAAAAAGCGAAGAACTGTTAAACACAGAAATGAGCCTCGTTGCCTATTTTTGATAAAACTGTCCATGTTTCATTTATTTATAATACATACTTCACGAGGAACTTGCAAAATTTTGTGGGTAAAGACAACGTTTGCAAAAACCGTATAAAATACAAAAATTTTTCTTGGCAATAATAAAAAACGTGACATGTTTGATTAAACTACACAATTGAGCTTTGTCCAAATTCACCCCCTGTCCCTATTAGCCCCTCTCTTCCCTACTCCCAGTAAAAAACTGTAAAAATACAGTTGTTACAGTCACGGTCGATCTCCCCAATATGCAGATAACTTTCCATGCGAAACACGCATTTCATGGTGACCCGCAATATTCACGTTATGGTTTCGGGTATTGTAAATTTTTCGCTCGCTCGAAATACTTTTTTTCCCTCGCATTCACGTCAAACTGGGCGGAAGGGAAACGCTTTTTCTCGCGTCCGATTCTCGCGATAGCGATGTCTCCCGCGGGGCTTTGTTTTCTACAAGTCGAAAGCGTGCATGATTTTGAACGAGCCACTGATCAGGAAAGAATAATCCATATTGATTTTCCTTTGCACGAGGCCGAGCTAATGGAAGTGTAAAACCCCGACGTATAAAATTTCATTGCGTCCGTTCGTGCGGGCTCGAATACTCGCGGAAAATAACCTGCGAAAATCAAGTGAAAGAATAAATGAACAGCTGGAAGAGCGGAAAATCGCGTTAAATTCCCCCGTTGCGAATTTGAGTATTTTCACGATGCGCCTCAAAAAAGCGCCAACGCACCCTGAACCGAAAAAAAGCTCATCAAAGGATAACGCCGTGAAAAAGTCGCAGAGGCGTATTGAGAAAAAAATTTCCATCGGTCTTATTTCGCGTGAAAAACGCTATTTTCAGTCGAGGGCTTTCGAGGGCCCTTCACGCGAGTCACGGAGTACTTTTTCAGGTGATTCTTGAAAATTTTTCATCCGTACGAGCCCCGCAAAAGCAGAATCGGGCGCAGGAATCTCGATATTGGAGTTGAGCTTGATCCTTTTTTTTACTCCTCCACTTGGCGAAACGTCATCTCAGGAAAAAGGGCCGCGCTTAAGCGCTTTCGTTTACGAAACAAATCTCGCCCGCGCATTTAAGCCGGAATTTCAATTTCGTTCAAGTTTAATGCCATAGAATCGAGTGGCCTTTTTTTTCTCGCGGCTTTGTTACGCTGGATTCGATTAAACTCGACGAAAGTTTTTATTTTCCCCCACGGCGGGAACGGAATGAATATTCTTTCACACTCGGGCACCTTTTATCGGCAAAATACCGTGGGTATAAGTTTCGATCACGAACCTCATTACCCCGGGAAATTCTGCGCGAATTTCCCGGCTAAGTTTTGACGTTGGCAGAGTGTAGGCAGACAACATTTTTGGGAAGATATATCTACTCCGGGATTATATAAAATTTATTCATTTGCAATCTGGTAACTAAAGTGTGATTTGTTATTTTCTTGAATTTCTGGGTGTAAGAGTTACACAACTTTTAGGAGTCCCAATTCACACATTTTTTTATATACGTACCTATGGAAACTATAGAATTCGAGTTTCTTGATTTTCAAATCACTGATGTTTAGATTTTTCTGTTTCAATACATTCATCATTTTTTATATTTATTTGGTTTTTATTCAGTTTGGGGCATTTCCTGAAATAACGATGAATTTTTATACAGCTGCCTAAACTCGATGCTCTAGGAATCAAAATTTAAATTGTGATTTTGGAATATATTTTACAACAAATTATATGTACAAAGCTGATAAAAATTTTATAAATATTTGTCTTAAGTTTTTGTATTGTATGTTATTTATAAAATTTTTCAACATTTTCTGTTAAAAGTTGCAATGATTTTCGACGTGCTTTGGGGTTGTTCTTTAATTTGTCAGAAAACAGTATCTATTGATTAAACAAGTAATACTTTTTTTCGAATTATTCAAGTATTTTTATTAATTTAGGGATTTTCTTGTAGGTTTATGGATTTCTACATAGATTTCCAGAAAAATGTGCTATAGAATTATAATATTTTTAAATTTTTGAAAAAATTACACCGATGTAGTTTTTGAGTATAAAGATTTCTAGTCTTTCTCGTTTTTTTTATTATTTATGAAACTTCAAAGTATTTTTCACTATTTTTATAGATTTCTAGTTTTTTAGAGACTACTATAAGATTTCTAGAAATCAATATTCTAGCTTTTGAATTTTGATTATTTTTGAGTATTTCCATGAATTTCTGAAAATATTACATTTACTCAAATTTTCAGTATCTGATAGATTTTTTGTGTTTCATACTTCTCAATATTCATAAGATTTCGTAAAGTTTTCTTGTATTTTTCTAGATATCTGGTATTTATATAGATTGCTATACACTTTTTTAGAATTTGTTGCCCTAATTAGAGATTTCTTTTATTAAAGTAGGCATTTGTTAAAACTTTTCAGGTAATGGTTCTTTAATACGTTTTTGTTACATTTAATATATTATTTTTTCAGAGTTTGAATGATTCGAAAGATTTTCTGGCATTGGAATATATTCATTTATAAATTTTGGGGTTCACATTTTTATAAATTTTCGGTAAAGTTATATCGACATAGTTTTTCTATGTCTGAAAAATTCTAGTATTACTTGTTTATCTAGTTTTTATGAAACTTATACATATTTTCTAATATTTCTATATCGATTTCTATACTTATTGTATATTTTTACATTTATATTTCGATTGATTTTTAGTGTTTTGTTAGATTTTTGGAAAAAGTACACCTACATAAAATTTTCGTATTTTCTGGGTATATTGTTATTTTGTAAATTTTTAATATGTATTTATATGAATTAGTAGCTTTTTCTTTACTATTTTTTATATATTTTCGATATTTCTACAGATTGCTATATACCCACTTTTTTAAAATTCAATGCTCTTGAATTCGAGGTTGTAAAGATCGTAGGTATCTGTTTAAACATTTTAGGAAACGGTTCTCTCATACAATTTTCTCACCTGTAATATTTCTTTAGAGTTCGTATGATTCGAATAATTTTCTGTCTTTCCCATCGATTTCAATATGGATTTTTAGAATTATATGCTGTAGGATTGAAATTTTTATAATTTTTTTCGAAAGATGCATCTACATACTTTTTGCAAATTTGAAGATACCTAGTTTTTTCGCTTCTTTTTAGTATTTTTGTAGATTGCTATGTAGATTTTTGGAATTCGATGTTCTAGGATTCGATTTCTGATTAATTCTCGGTATTTTCAGGAATTTCTAGGAAAATTGAATCTACGCAGATTTGTAGTATTTAATAGGTTTCTCGTATTTTTTGTACTTTTTCAGAATTTATTAGATTTTTATAGATTTCTAGTATTTATAAACATCGCTATATTATCCGCATTTTAGAATTCCATGTTCTATATTTCGAAGTTTTATGGATCGAAGGTATTTGTCCAGATTTTTGAAGAAAACAGTTTTTTGATAGGATTCAATCAATCTTCGTATTTCTTCAGAGTTTAAATGATTCAAAAAATTTTTAACTTTTTTTTTGGAATTGGCTTCGAAGGTTTCTTTTTTTTTTTTACCATTTCTGTAGATTTTAATTTCCTTTATTCTTTACTACGTTGAAAAAATTCTTCAAATTTTTCTTTTTCATGTTACCATAGCCGAACGATTACAATTTCCTTCAAGAAACGATTTTTCTGGAGCTATGATTATTTTTTTCTATGACTTATTAAAATTGAGAATCCCGAAACCATTTCTTATGTTTTTTAATTGTCAGTATATAAATATTAGATAATTTTCACTTTTTTGGTTTTTTTATCATTCGTATTATTATTTATTAGTATTTTTAAAATTTTTGTGTTACTATATCGATCAAATCAACTTTTTCTATTTTTAAGTACAAATAAT
This sequence comes from Platygaster robiniae, assembly GCA_028476575.1. NCBI lineage: Eukaryota > Metazoa > Arthropoda > Insecta > Hymenoptera > Platygastridae > Platygaster > Platygaster robiniae. The sequence goes on from CM052022.1 coordinate 5,714,613, forward strand.
TAATTTCATCCTAATTTCGAGGGAATATGCATCTCGACGTGGGTTTTCTTTTTTCTTCTAACTTTCGCGAGAAATCGAATTCACTTTTTACTCACATTTGACATTCAAATACAGGGGATCACTCTCGCCCTCGCCCTCGCTGTTGTACCCGATGCAAGTATAATTTCCGCCGCTTTTTCGACTCACACCTTGCAGCACCAGGCTGTGGTTGCTTATTATGATGCCTTGCGTAATGTTGTGATGCAGAGTGTTGCCCTACAAATGAATTTTGGTGTATTATTCAACGGGGGCCGATAAATATGGCGAATTTCCGAGGCACGCGATCGTGACGAGAAGGGCTTGAAAGGCAGAGAGAATGAGGTACTTTGTGGACTGATGAATTTGCGGAGCGTTCGATGATTGGGGTTCATAATGGTAACCTGGTAACGGTGGAAAAAGCGGAAATAATTAGTTTTGCAAGTATTTTTGATGCCGTAATGATTTGTGCAGTCGGTTTTTCTGCAGGAAATCTTTGTTGAAAACGTTTTCCATAAATTTATCGAGATTTTATTTGATGATTGCATGTACGTTTTTAGATTCAGAAAACACCAGAGCATTATTTCCCGAAATTCATCGCAAAGTTTCTCTGAATTCAGAGTAAAAAATTCTGTTTACCACTCACTCGTGATTAACATATCACATATATATGTGAATCGTAAATGCCGTAAATCCTCGGATTGTAATTTTTTAGCACAAACTTTTCCAGAGTTACCTTTTACGTTTTTTCGAGAGTGAATGCATTTACATAAAAATGTCAACTACGAGCTGAGCTTATTCAGAAAAAGAGGAATTTTTTATAGCAGCAACCATGCAAGATTTGAGTATTTGCTACGAAAAAAAGAACGAAAAGCACTTTTTTTTGATATCTTTTAAAGAAAAAGTTTAAGAAATTTTTATATTATAATAATGGAATTTTCGAATTGAGACCATAATCTTTTTGTGTTGGCGTTTTTTGGGTATTCATTTCTTTATTCGCCATTTTCATTGATCTGCTCTGAATATTTCGACTGGAAAAAAGTTGACAGTGAAAACTTCTTGGTTCTGGTAATGCATTTTTGCATTTCATGATATGAAATTCACATGTCGTAGCTGTCAAACTTTTTGATGTATGATTTTCTGATTCAAATATTGGTTTCTTGACGTTGGAAACCAGAATAAAATTTTTTAGTTTTGAAATGAATGACTTTCTTGATGCATGGATTTATAGTTTTCGAAGTTAATAATATAATTTAAGTTTTGTTAACTTTAAGAATAAAGAAATTTGAAACCATCCTAGATGTTGAGACTTTAATTTGTTTTGTTTCTTTCTTCTTTTATAGTTTGGAAAACAAAATCAAAAGAATTTTAATATAATTCATTTTTTAGTTTCATAGATTTGAGCTAATGCAATGGAATTTGGAAATTTTATAATTTTTCAGCAACTAGATATTAAGTTCATCATTTTCTTTTCAAATTGTTTCTGTCTTTGTAACACTTACGGTCATAAATTTAAATATTTTATTTCAGAATTGAAAATTTTGTTCCACCGAAAATTCAATTCTGAAATCAATATTACTATTTTTTCAATAGGGAATTTACATTTTTGAAAAAAATCCATTCTGAAATAACTTGCTCGTAATTTGAATTCTTCCATTCCCAATTTTTCACTTTTCGAACTTGAAAATATTTTTAATTTATAACTTTCAATGTTATGAATCAGAATTTTTGAAGTAAAGCTCAACAAGAGTTTTTGATTTTTTCGTGTCATCATTAGTTTTTTGAAAATTTAAAAATATGCTTCATAAGTTAAAGTTTTAAGAATTCAGAATAATTATTAAGGAGTTCTGAAGACTTTAATGCGCAGGCTTCTTTAATTTTTTTTTAGTACATACTTCAATGGTGTAATTTTTGGAGTTATCTATTAAAATTGTCTGTTCTATATTTTCAATTATACATATTAAGAGTTTTTTATAAATTTTTTCTCAGAGTCAACCATTTCTTGGACATGATAAAAAAATTCTCCTGGTCGCCAAAATTATCGATTTGGAATTTTGGAAATTCAGGCAATGAGAATTTTAGTTTAAAAATTCAAGAGTCCTAAATAAATGTAAATATATTTTCAGTATTTACACGAATTCATTTTCTATATTATATGAACACGAATTTCGTGTAAGATTTTCCACAGTATAATTTTTACGAATTGAAAATTTTGTCAAACAATCGTACAAACTTTTTGAAAAAACTCAAATTTAGGAAAAATCGTTCTAAAAAGTGTTCTGAAAAAGTATAAAATATCATTTTTACATTTCGTTGAATTCGACAGAATATTTACCACTTAAAATCACCAAAAAATTTCGATATCGACAGAAAAACAATACTCAAAAATAATATAAAAAATAAAATTCCGTAATAACTCTTTGTAAGCTATAACAATTGATGTAAAACGATATTTTTAATAAAAATTAAAAAACTACAAGAGTTGGAGCATACAGAAATTTCTTTTCAAAAAATTCCCACTGACATCGCAGGTGAAAAAATTCACCTTATTTCAAAACTTTTAGGTAAGCTTCATCAATCTTACTCCCTCAAGAAAAACAAAAGATGAAAAAAGTTAAAACAATGAAATTACATCAAGCTAACGGAGTATAACGTGCAATTTTTCGAAGATCTATTAGACACTCCGAAATTATACTGGCTGCGAAAGGATAATAGTACCATGGGGGGGGGGGGGGGGGTCGGGGGTTGGTCGAAGAAACGCGTAATGGATGACTGTGTTAATGGATATTACGTTGGGTGCTCTTTCGCGTTTATCGCGGCTGTCTTGGTGCTTTGAATAATGCATGCTACCGGAGCTTGATGAAATTTTATTGATTAGACAACAATTTGGGGTGAAACGAGATTCGAAAGTTATAATTATCTGGCAAGTTTTCCCCTTTGATCTTAATTTGTACGTAGCGACTGTAGACGCGACCGTTTGTAATAGCAACATTCTAATTAACCGGCACTTTGGAACAATAAGACGAAAATGGGGGCTCGGTTTTGCAGCGCCAAGTAATGCGTATTTATCCGGTGTGGGCGTTTTCGTAAATCCGAGTTTAATTAGTTCCATGTTTTTGGTCCTCTCCGAGCGGACGAATTTTTTTTCTGGTATTCTTTTTCTTGGCTCTTTTTGCGGGGAGAGGAATGATATTCATGCATTTGTGATGTTTGCGAATACTCGGAATGGTGAAATTGTGGGAATATGGGATGAATATTCTTGAGGCCAAAAAAGCTATTAAATAGATTATCTATTTCAAGCAGACTTCAAGGCTGACATTGTGAAAGTTTTTTGGGTGTTGATCATTTTAAAAATTATTATTTTGTGGATAGGTGAACCATGTTAAGTTGGGCAAGGGTTTTTCATGCAATGATGATTTGAATAGTGATATTTTTTTGAGGAAATCATTATTTAAGATATCAGATGTTCTCTTGAAATCATGTTGGCAACTTCAAATACATTCATGTAAAAAGTTTGAAGATATGACCTCAGAATTTCTTCTCAGAATTCAGAAAACCGAGTTTTTGAAGATATATTCGTAAAATATCATTTATTCTTTTTACAGTTCAAATCCCTAGAGATAATCAGACAAAAAAATTTTACTCAAGAGTGACTTTCGAAGTACATAGTTCAGAAGATATACGAAATCTTTTGCGTTCTCGTAATAGTTTTACAATCTTCAAATCGCGATTGAAGCATTTTTTCAAAAATTTTATAAAACTTTATTCATCATTTAAACATAAACAAAGCTTGAGCTTTTTTTCTCTTAAAACACCGTTTCGCAAAGATTTTCATCTAGCTCGATAATAAACTCTTTATAATATAAGAAATATGATGAGAAAAACAATTAATTGCAAAACTCTTATAATCTAGAAAAATTTTAACTTTGCATGTAATAATTTGTTTAGAGAGTTACAAAAAAAATATGAATGGACTTCAAGGATATGTTCATTGAGAAAACGTTCCTATAAAAGTATCAATTTTTTATTGTGAATCAATATGTGAATTCACTGAAAAGTCGTAGCATTCTATTTCATAAATAAATCGAGTGGTATCACAATTATCTTTGCTAAGTTGATATATTATCAACATGGCAAGGTATTCAACGAAATATCCATGGAAACATGAAGTTGACTGGCGCTAAATTTATCGCTAATGAGTAACTTATGTAACTGACACCGAAATTAACGGCAAAATCCAGATAAAAATCGTATGCTTATAGATATACATTTTTTTACATTCCGAGAAAATGACATCACTGATAATAAAATCCAGCTTTGTAACAAACTACCTAATAGTATGTTTCGATTCGTTATATTTTTATGTAGAAAGTGTAATGAACACACTACTTAAAAAAAGTAAATCACAAAAAAAAGGTCTAATCTGATAATCTTACACATTTTCATCTAAAACTAAAAAGTAGAAATTTCTATTATTGTTCATACTGTAAATGAACTCTGTATAATAATTATATGCTCAATGAATAATACATTTCGGAACTATCAGAAGATTTCGAGATAGAGTCTGTAGAGATGTATGAAATTTCAAAATATCTTTGACAGTGTACGAACAAATGAACATATCGACAAAAATACCTGATGCCTCCATTCGACTTTGTATACGGACGGTTCGGCTTGTATCAGGCAGTCAAAGTAAACGTCTGTGCCTTCGCGAATAGCGTTGGGAATTAACGAGGTGCCTAGTCGGATCCGCGTCTCCGGGGTATCTGTAATGGTTTTCATTAAAAGTTTGATTCAGCGCCGGGAAAAAGAAACAAGTTACTATTTGGGGTCATGAGAAATGCGTTGGGTTTCAGGTGCAGGGCGAAGGATTGAAAGTAGGGTGCAAGTTGTACAACCTGGTCCAAATCTCAAGTTTATAAAACATGGGCTCGCAAAGTTTTTATGAATTTGACGCAAACAGTCATTAAGAGGAAAACAACAAAACTAATATCTCTGCTTTTTTTATTTTAGGTTTATGAGTCCTGCAGATCTTCAACAGGAATAAACAGGGCCGGATTTAAAGAATCATGCGCCCTAGGCCAATAATATTTCTGCGCCCCCCCCCCCCCTTTAACGCCTCTAAAAATGTCTAAACGTACTATTTATGTAGATTTTTGAAAATCAAGGAAATACAGGGATTCATAACAAATAAGTTTTTCAGCTATTTTTTTATTTGAATATGTAACAACGTATGGATCGTTGCCCGACAAATCTTGGACGATGGATAGAATTTTTTCATAACATTAATTAATTTGCACCAAACTTTATTCTTGGCTGTTTCTTGACTCAACTTTTCAGAATCAAGTTTTACGCATAAAGAAGATTCTATCGAGTGAGAAACACAGTTTCTCACAGCATAATCTTTAGAATTTCATATGTTTTCCGATTTTAGAAAAATTTCATGATTGGCAACATAATGCAGACTATAAAATTTTCGAAATTTAATGAAAATTATCAAACTTATCAATATGCTTCTTGGTTTTATTTATTTATATTTTATTATTATGGATGGATGTTTCCTGAAATTATGTAAAAATTTCGATTTTTTTAGGTTACATATTTGACGATTTTTGGAATTTTGATGGGTAACGATTATACAAAATTTTTGAAGTTTCGAATAACATCGAGCCTACTATATAACAGTTCCAAAATTTTATAAAATTTGTCGAACTCGTACAGTTTTTTTCATAATTTTTGAATATTTACCAAGTGCTTCAAATTTTTCTTGAAAATGTAAAAAGTATTACATTGCATATTTTGGAGAAATATAATAAGAAAGACAAATTTACGAAATAATATACATTTTTCAAATTGTACATAATTTTAGATTTTCTTGGATTTATTTTGACATTTTCTATCATTTCCAATACATTTTAATTTTTCAAAATTTTCCAAAGATTCCTTCCGATTCTGTAGTACTTTTCAAGTATTTTAAATTTTCATTAAAAATTTGAAAAAACACTATCGTGAATATTTAGAAAAAAAAAACTCTCAAAAATTATTTTATATTTTCTGAAATTGTACTGATTTCGCGAATTTTCGTGAGTTATTCACAATTTCAAAAAATTTCGGATTTTTTGAAATTTCATATTATTATAAACCTATTAAGAAATTTATAATGATCAGAAAAAACAATTGCACAACTCAATAGGAAATTTCGTGATTTTTTACCGTTTTTTCACGTTTCACAGTTTTTTATTTGAAAATGTCAAAACATTATCTTTTCGACAAAATACAATTATAACACCCCTCTCCAAAAAAATGGAGTCATATAAAACCCACCCGGAAAAATCGCGTTCTGCTGCCCCTGTATCTCAATTCTTTTCTATTTTCATCAAATTGAGTTTTTTTTGTTTTTTTCCTACTGATACAAATCATATATTTTCTTTCCAATTCTGAATCGATTCCCGACACTTTCTTAAATATACGTTCATGCACATGCAAAAGAATGTTTGTTCGTTTGTTGGTTTTTTTATTTTTCATTTTCTTTCTTTCGATCCCAAAAATTGTCATTCTCCATTTTTCACTACATGTGTTGTTAAATTCCGAAAGTTTCTCTCCCACCGAAAGGCGCCCCCAAAAATTTGCCGCACTAGGCTTCGGCCTTTCCGCCCCATCGGTAAATCCGGCTCTGGGAATAAATAACGGATGCATGAGAGAATGGAAGTTTGATTCCAAAAGGTATGAAGATTTGTTGTTCGTTGTAAGAAAGCATGTTAGAATCGAGCTACAGGATTCGCAGCTTACTTACAATGTATAGCCAAGATCCAATCGTCTTCGATTGGCAGATTCTTCATTATTGGATTTCTCGCGTGACACGACAAACGTCTGCCTGTGTCTTCTTTGCGAGCAATAAAGGACAGGACGTCGCGCGTTGTATTTCCGTCGCTCGATGTCTGTAAGTTAAAAAGGCTGTCGTTGATTTTCTGTTTTGCCCAGAGCCATAGAAGAGAATAGTTAATTGCAATTCTTATAGATATTTTTTTGTTTGGTCAAAGATTGAACTATAATCGTTGGAATTCAGAAGGGCAAAAGTCACTCATACTTTGACACTGAAATAATTACACCTTTTTTGTGTAAACTTAGTCATAACTTTTATGGGCAAGGAAGTAACTTCAATCTAGCTATAATTATTCATGACATATTTTTCACATAGAAGAGGAATGAGATATTTCAAAATTACTCAAACATTGATATACCCCAATTTTAATCTCTTTTAGGTTGCAAAGTTATCAATGATTTCATTTTTTTTGATAGTGTATCAATATTTGGATAATACGTGAAATTCCATGGAAGTCGAATATTGGATATCTGAAAACCACTGAAATCGTTTTGCAAATGTAAAATAAAACCTTCCTCTATCAATTTTCCTCCACAGTTTTTGATTAATTCCACAAAATATACAGAAAAGAATTCTACCAACGTGGATAGCTCAATTTTGATAGGATTTCAACCAATTTTGCAACAGAAAAATTACAGGTACGACGTTGAATTACCCGATCGATAAAATGCTGAATAAACGCTGTGGAGTGTTCAAATAATGAGTTCTCTTTTTGTTCCGAATGAACGAGGAACAAAATTCTGCAAGCGGTTATATTTCAGTGCTTCACCATTAATTAACGCGTTGTATGGTTTTAGTTTTCAGTGTTTAATTATCGTTTTCCTCGCTGGGCGTAACGTATAACAAGGTTTCTTGCAAAGCGACGCTTGGCTGAGAAAAACAAATGTGATATAACTCAATTTGCCGCAACGACAATTCGACTACTTTTTCCCTAATTATGTTTTTTTGCTTTGAAACGCCATGGATTTCAAAGGCTATTTATTGCAATATGCGAATACTCACAGCTTGAAATTTACTTGGTGTTTGATTGTGATTTTTATTTTTTATTTTTTCATCGACACGGTAAGATTGCGTCATGTACAAAATTATTCAAAAAATGATTGAAAAAGACGTTAAAAAGAAGTACACAATAAAACAGAAAAATATCTACTACCTTGTACGTTTTTTGTCAAAGGGATCTTCCGTAATTTGATGTCTGTGAATTGATGTACCATTTCAAGCGTCAAATAATTAAAACTGTCCAACCGACTGTACCAACACGGATTTAATTTCGCGTAATTGGGAATTACTTCCATCATGAACTCTTTTTCAGCTTGGCAAGAAGTGCTTCCTCTCTCCCACATATAAAGCAATGTTCAATCACCAGCTAATGGAACCAATCCAACCGAAGTACAAAATGCGCATTTCAATTTCCATTGAAAATTAACCTGACTTTCGCACCAAACGAACGGATGAAAAAACCGACCACGCAGTTTCCAAATAAGTAGAAAAGCAATAAAGACAGAGTAACGTTGCCAGCGTGTCCGCTCTATGCGCAATAAAATAGGAATTAACTTCAAAGTATTGAGGGAAAAGGACGATTGGCGGGCTGGTTCCGGCTTCAAAGAGTCTCGTCGCTAAAACAAAATTCACCTATAAATTCCTTTCATGAAAAATAATGGAATAGAGTGGCCTGTATCGATTCGCTCTTCTCCCAATCCAACGCCAAAGCTTTCCAGCACTCCATTTCTGCCAAATTTGAAAATACTTGAAATGATAAATGACGAGAGCGAAGATGGCATTTTCATCGATTTTACGACGTCGTTTGATCTCCCTCAGTATTCCGAGGAAGCGAGAATATTAGAGCTAATTAACCGTCGCGTTTAATTAATTTCAAATCATGTTACGCCGGAGCCACCTCGGCCGGACGAGAAATGAAGGGAAAAATTATCCTGCCTCGGTGAAAAAATGTTTCGAATTCGAGCGTTGCGAAAATATTCCGGCTCGATAAAAAACGAGTCGGGGAAAACGCTTTAATCCGCCTTTGTTATCGCATTACACAGAAGCGATGGAACAAAGTTGGATTGCGAAAATATTTTCGGTTGGTTTTCCCAACGTAATCATCTCGTCGGGTTATTTCCCAAGTTATACTCGATTATGAGTCTCTCCATCTACGTTTAAAACGCGACCAACTTGTCAAGTGACCGGAAACTTGCTAAATTAATAGTTTCATCAGGCTGAACTGTTGGGAGCTTGATAGATCGGAAACGTATGTAATTTGTTGATACTGATAAAGTGCTTTTCATCACCTGTTTTCAACCGTGTCTCTTCGCGATATGGAAGATCGATGATTCATCGCTCTCTTCCGAATTTTTCATTACAGTCGTTGGGTTTCGAATGGGTTTTTTTTAGGGGTATCGCGTATGGATTTTCGTGGGGTTCTTGGGTACGTTATAGGGTTATGATAAAGATAAAACGATAAGTACGGGACTAAAAAATGATAGGGGCTCCCTATTTCAAGTTTTATGTATGTGGGATGTATATTATGAGTGGGGTTTTATGCTTGATTGATTTTTTCTGTGACCCTTTGAAATTCGTTTTTCATTAGTGCATTTTTATTCTGTTTTGAGGATTATGTGGAGAGATTTCGTTTAGTGGAAAGGATTTTCATGAATTCGAAAAGGATTTGGAAATGCTTTGTGGTCATTGAAAAAGATGTATTAATGTTCTGAAAGGAGGATGGAAAGATTTTTCGTTTGAGAATAAATATTGCATTTTGAAAAATTTTGAAAAAATGTGGGTTCATCGCTACTTCATTAATTTCACGTAATACATTTACAAATTATTTAGTACTCCATCGGATTCAATTTCATGCAAAAGCGAACTTTCGCAATGCATTGAAAAACTCATTTTCATAATCCAGCACAAAACACGAGTGCAAGCATCGGATCGAGTTACTTTAGGAGATTGCAAAAATTAAAATGATAAGAAACTAGCTGGATGTATAATATATCTCGAAAACTTGCATCTTTTTAGCATTTGAGTTGAAACTGCTCGCTGAAATTGGCAACTTTCTAAGACGTTCTACAATTTTTTTGTAATGTTTAATACATTAATGGTCATGGTGAGTTTGGATAAGGTGGAACCTATAGGGTCCCCCCTCCCTAAAGAAAATTTTCTTCCTGATTTTTATTCTGTGATACGAATTCACTTATTGAAGCAAAAATGGAAAACGTTTTGATAAATTCAGTAGTGAGAGACCATTTTTCTCATCTGTTTTTCATATAGAAAATTTTTCTTCTAGTCAATTTCCCCCAATGCCAAATAATGCCAGAGGTATTTATTTTTACGATATTATTTTTTTTTTTCAACTACAATTATGTTGAACTTTTCTTCTAATGTGTTTACATTGAAAAAAAATGTATTAAAAGATAAACTTTTTACAGTGTCTTACGATTCCTGCATGAAATGTAACGTTTGATTATGGACATTAACGATTAATGAATAGTGATTTTTTTAAAATCGAAGTGTCATGTCGTATCACTCGTGAAAATTTTTATAAATTATTATTTTAGTAGTCAACCATCATTTTCAATACATCAATCTATTTCAGTAAACTCCAATATTATTTCTGCTAAGATTGATTTTCTTTTAAATTGTATGTTGAAAATGATTCTAACCTTTTTTTCTTTGATCGATTTATAATTAAAACGAAACTTTTGAACAAAATTATGATACCAAATTACTACTGGGTCAAAAATACAGAAGAATTAAGATCTGAAAGAAAAAGAAACAGAAGAAACAAAAGATATTTCATGTAAATTTGTAAAAAATAATGAGGACTTGATAAAATATCTGACAAATATTTGCGAATACCATGCCGACCGGAATTTGAAAAATATATGTCAAAAATGAAAATTGACAACAGAAAACTGATGTCTCTAACTTTTTGGATGAAATAATTCTCAGTGAATTCGTAAGGCTTATATCAATCAAGAAAATTTGCGCGACATGATTGTTTAGACTGAAAAAATTTTTAAAAATTAATAATTACCTTTTGTAGTTTGTAATCCAACGAATCAAATAGCTTGATCTTTGAAATTTCGCTAAATTAATGTGAATTCTATGAGATGGTAATTGATAATTGCCAATTCAGACACATGAAAAGTTGGAGAACTTATCAATACCAAAATACTTTTTTTATGTTCGAATGTTTATAAAAAGTTTCGAAGTTAAAGCCAAATAATCTTGAAATCTAAAATGAAATGATATTTTTTTAATTCAATAGAATTCAAGACACAAATTTAAGAAATAAATTTTGAAAATATGATGATTCAAACATTCAGAATATTCGACTATTTTTTCATTGAAAAATCACAACTTTAACTGTAAAATTTAGAAGATTTAACTGTGCCAACTTTCAAATTTAAACAGGTACCTATAATGTAAAAGTTAATCAAATAAAACTCTCAAATTATAATTTTTTTAGCTAATATGTTAGGCGAAAAAGTAAGGATCAATTTCAAGTTTTTATCTTCAAACATGAAGAAAATGTGAAAATTACACGCCAGTATCAAATATAGTCAAAATTCTATATTTTTAAACTTGAGTGGAAAATTTTTTTTTTCAAGGTGGATTTTTCACATAACATTTTATTTCAATGAGAACTAAGAGAGAATTTCGAGATTGAAAAAAAAGAGGCATTTTAAAGTTTGAAGATTCAATGTTTTCGACATTATTTTTTTCACGATTTGATGCGAGCCTTGAAGATGAGGAATTCATAAGTAAAAATGTGAAAAAATGAAGGCTTTTTTCGAAAAAGTAAGCCTACCATTAGAAATCGAGAAAGCGAAAAATAAAAACTTTAGAAATGTAAAAGATTTGCAACAAAAAATATTAAACGTTCAGTGTATTTAAAATTGCAAACAAGCTTTTTCTTCGATATAGAATGATAAATAAATAATTTTAATCAAACCACGATGAAATAAATGTATACAAGATACATCGAAATCAGAAAACTGATGTCTCTAATTTTTTTTATGAAATAATTTTAGGTAAATTTGCAAGGCTTTGATCAGTCAACAAAAGTTGCACAACATGACTGTTTAGACCAAAAAAATTTTTTTCTAATGAAAAGTACCGTTTTTAGTTTGTAATTAAAAAAATCAAATAGTTTGAACTTTGAAATTTCACTAAATTTATGAGAATTCTATGAGATGAAAATTGATGATTGCCAATTCAGACACATGAAAAGTTGGAAAACTTATATATACCAAAATATTTGTTTTATGTTCAAATATGTTTATAAAAAGGTTTCGAAATTCAACAAAAGCAATCCTGAAACATAAAATGAAATGAAAAATTTTTCAATTCAATAGAATTCAAGACACAAATTTTCGAGAAAAGACTCCTTTTATCTAAAAAGCAAATTTTACAGAACAGGCGATTGAATGAATCAAAACACACAACGAACAACAAGATGAATGATTTTTTTAAATTCATATTTTGGAAAACAAATCAACGTAAATAAATTATGATGGGACAAAATTGAACATCAGATTAAAAACTTACAAAATCACTCTCAATGTTTTTTTAAAAAACTCCTCCTCAAATTTTTTCTCGATGCCCCGCTGAGCAAACTCTTCAAAAATTGAAAAAATCACTCAATTTCCGATAAATACAATAGAAGTTAAAATAAAAGTCAATCAATTCCCATCTTTTTGCAACAAAAAACTTTTCTCCTTCACTACTACAACCTCAAAACCCCTCCCCTCATGTTCACCCAGAAAAGATTGGAAATAAAATTCGAATGGAAAAAAGAACAAAGAATATTTTTAATAAAACATAGCCGATAAGAAACCCGAGAGGTATCGTCGAAAGTATCGACATGCGTCGCGAGGTTTTCAAGGAACAAAGTCGAATAGATCCTAAAAAAGGAAAATCCGATCAGGAGTAACGAAAAAAGTATTCGACGTGTCATTCCAGGAGAGATCGCCTTATGATAATCGGGCTAAGCTTTTTAAGTTCGCTCGGGGAAATAAGAAATAGCGCCGGGGAAGAGTGGATAAAAGGCTTTGATAAGAGCAAAGAAAGGGCAAATATTGCTCCTCTTGCCGCGATGCCTCATCTCGGTCATTGGATCGGGGGATGGATAAAAGACCTTTAGAGCCAGCAAAAGTTACTCCGCCACGGCGAAAAAGATCCTTTGCCAAATAAGCATCAAGTATTATGATCTACAGGGCGAGGAGTCGCGTCATTTTTCAACAATGTTCTCGTTTTATGTTAGACCGTTCGCGAGTTTATGCGGCGCTCCTCGCACGGAAATAGAACTTACTTTTCAAAGTTCGCAGGGAACGTTCTTCTTCGTTGCAGCTCGTAAAAAGCGCTCTATTTAACATAGTGATGCGAAATATTGAGGGAATTCGATGAAAACTATTGTCTGTTTCGGCACGCAATCATCGATTGCGAAAAAATTTCGATGTGAATATGGTAGAGGCGATTGAAACGATGTTTGAAGTGAAACTTCTAATGGCTCGTTGGGAGTAAAAAACGCTAATTCTTACAATAGTAAATAAAAACCTTATATTTTTCGTTGTATCTTTTTGATTCATTTTATGATAATTAGAATTTAAGAAATCATTTGTTATTCAATTAAAAAAAAGAGAAAAATATTATGAAAACTTCCAGACAAATGAAACTGAAATTCAATACCTCATAATTTTTTTTAAACTTTCTTGATATTATGAAATAAAAAACATTATTTTTAAATCAAATTAAAAAAAAAAAAACAAAGAAATTCTTGATAATACATAAGTTGAAAGTGCTGAAAGCTCTGTTAGTTAATTTCAGAAATAATATCTTCAATTAATGAATAATGAAAACCTCTAGAAAATTGTGCAGCAGGTAAGGAAACACCTGAGGTGGAAACACTAAAAGCGTAATTTATAAGTTCTTTCTCTTAGGAAAATTAAATTACGAGAGCCTTGTTTTATGGCTTTTCATTATGAAGAAAACTTACTCGGAAAAACCAAAAGAAGGGAAGACGAATGTTTGTTTACCAGGTACTCGACGCACTCGAACGTGGAAACGTATAACCTGGCGCGCTTTTTTTTACGACTCGCAATTTTAAAAGCCACGGCGCTTGAAATTGCGGAGAAATTTGAATAACTTTACCGCGCCACAACAATTGTAAATTTATGCGAGGGAAAAAAGATATCGTTTGTCCCTCGTCGCGTGTTTTTGAATTTTCATGGGAAAAAGTATTTGTAATTCATCACCCACTTCATATGAAACGCACCTGTGGTACTTTCGTTTGCCATGGAAATTCGAGGTGGTACGGAAACTATACTTGAATTTTCCAGCTTCTCGTGGCGAAAACTTCGTTTATTTTACATCGAGTTCGGTGAAACGGAATGAAATTTAAAGTGTCTTTCTTCGATTCAGCGACTTTTCTCGTGACTCTGCAGTCGAAGTGAGTTTTCAGGAAATTTTTTCGAAATGTAGTTGTAAAAGTCTCATCATTTTTTTTCTTTGTCCACACTCAAAGAGTGTGGATGTAATCCGAGGGCGCATTAGAAAAACTTTGTAGATCTTTTTTTTGAAAACAGTTTGATACATTTTCAGCACTGTCTAAGATGAGGTGATGTTTATAAATTTCTGGATATCCTATTGCAAATTATAACATTAGCTATTTATTGAAATAAAGTCGATAAATCGCAAATAGCAGCAAATTTTTGTGTTTCCTGAATATTTATTATTATTTTCGATTATTGCTCCATTATTTATTTATATGGGTCAAAACTTGAAAAACTTTGAAACCTAGAGCATTAAATTCTAGAAATCTACATAGAAATCCACAAAATACAAGGAAATCTTCCGAATACTACGAACTTTGAAGAAATCCTAAAAGTTGTAGAATTCTATAAAAGGTCTGTTTCATGAAAAATCTGGACAAATGCCTACAATCTATAAAATTGAATTCTAAAAAACGTATTAAGCAATCTTTAGAAATACTAGAAATCTATAGAAATACTAGAAAAAACTACGACATTTAAATACTAAAAAAGTACGATAGTACAACCAAGTTATAAAATTCTGAAAATCTATTTAGATGTAATTTTTTCAGAAATCTATCAAAAAGAAAATCAATTGAATTTCATCTTATCAAAAATCATTCTCAAAAAATGCATGATGAATATAATAATATAAAAAAACATCATTCAAGGTTTTAAAAAAACTAAAAAATGTGAGAAAAACTCTAAATCATTGAACACTCATAAACTATGAAGATAAATTTTCTCAAAAATTTATTTATATTTCAATCCTAGAGCATTATATAATTCTAGAAATCTATATAAAAAAATTGTAGTTGTAAGAAATTCTTGAAATTGTATGGATACTGAAATAATACGAAAAAAAGTATTGGTGATTTGCATAAAAGATACTATTTGTTTAAAACCATTGAAACTTTCAATAAAATATAATCAAATTCAAGAAATTTATAGAGATCCACACTCATTCTACAAATCTATAAAGATACCAGACAATTAAAAAAAATTTTATAAATAACATAAAATGTAAAAATACCATGAAAAGTTATGATTTCCACATTAATTTACAAAAATTTGAATCTCAGAGCATATAATTCTATAAATCCATGTATACACTTCGAGTGTGTAAATGCTAAAATAGTACGAAAAAAAAACCAAAATGTATTGGAAATTCGTATAAGAGATACTGTTTTTTAAAAAGACAACCAAAATTAACAAAAAGCGTTCTAAGATGTTGAAACTTTTAATACAAAAAGCATTATATTCTGAAATTCTATTAAGTAGTCCACAGTAATACTAGAAATCCTCAAAGTACCAAAAAATATTCCAAAAATTTAAGAAATCTATGAATTTCCCAGAAATTGAGAAAAATTTGAATCTGAGAATATATTATTCTAGAAATGTATAAGTAAACATAAAATTCTAGAAATCGATATAGTAATCCAGAAACTCTTTAGAAAAATCTTCAAACTTTATAGGAACAACAATTACACGAAAATCAAGTATTAAACATGTATCTAAAAAATACTGTTTCCTAAAAAATCAATTAAGATACTTAAAATATGTTCGAAACCGCTGAAACTTGCAATACTGTAACATCAAATGTTTTCTACAGAAATACTAGAATTCTATAAGAATACTGAAAAATATTGCGAAATTTTGAAAATCACATATGATTAGAAAATTGTAGGACTCAATGAAAGACCCAATTTCTTATTAGAAAAATCTATAACAATAGAACAAAATTTCAATAACTCAAATTCCTACAGTATCGAATATTAGGAAATATTTAGAAATAATAAAATTATGTTAGCAATATCGCAAATATATAGTTATTTGAAAAATCAAATTCAATTTAATATTCAACATCAGTTTTATCTATTATACCATTTTTAGCAATGTGAAAATATAATATTTCTGAGCATTACATCAAAAAATTTTTAGAATTTTGATTCCGAGAGCATCAAATTCTAGAAAGCTGTAATAAAATTCATCATTATATGAGAAAATCATTTAAGTTGTATTGTAAATACTGTAAACATATGGAAAAAACTTAAAATATCAGAAAAGAGAAATCATAACATCAGTGACTTAAAAATTCAGAAGGTAAAATTCCATTTTTTTTGCATGTTTCAATAAAAACTGTTCGAATACGGACTCCAGAATTTGTGTACTTTTAATATTCTGAAATGTATTAAATTGAAGAATAGTACTTCTGTAACCAGGTCGCCCAAAAATTAAAATCATGAAATCCCGAAGGAAATATTTATTTTTCAAAAAAATACTATTGTTAAATATTTATATATTTAGCTTGGAAGATCGAAGTGTTAAGTTGGTAGATTATGAATTTAGAAAGGAGAATTTGAAGATTGTAAAGGATATCTTGACGAAAAATAATTACCCGGAGGAATTTATTGATAAATATATAAAAAGCACAGTTCAATATTTAAAAGTTCAAAAAAATACAGAGAATAGGAGGATTGAAGATGAAACGAAGAAAGTGATAGCTCTACCTTTTGTTGAAAATTTGGATATGAGAGTGAAGAAAGTTTTTCAAAAATACGATTTTAGAGTAATAAAGAGAATTGATTACCAACTCATTAATCAAATTATAAAAAGAGGGAAGGATAAATTAGATAAATATGAAAAACAGGGTGTTGTTTATGAAGTTGATTGTAAAGACTGTAGTTCTACGTATATCGGCCCGACAAAAAGGAAATGAAAAACGAGAATTAAGGAACATAATAATAATATCAGATTAATGCTGACTAGCCACACAGTTAAAACTAATCCTAAAATTGAGCAAGAATGTAAGTTCGATTGGGAAAATGCCAAAATATTGGACAAAGAAGATAATTACTTTAAGAGGTGTGTATCTGAAATGATGTTCATTAAAAAGACTGATGACACTCTAAGTAGGCAAGAGGCAACAAAGAACGTGATTGTTATTTATGATGAGTTTTTGAAAATTGTACAATTTCAAATACTGACAGAAAATGACAAATTGTATTATGTTTATTCTGCTTCTTATTATGAGCGGACGAAATAATTTTTCTATGTTCTTGGGAAATCATTTATAAGAAGAAAGAAAGATTGTACAATAGTAATAGATTCGATTTCATTAGGAAGTTTGTAAGTATTATCGACATTCCTGTTTGAATGAATATTGTTATGTGGTCATTGTTATTGAATGAATTTTATTTGCATATTTATACAGTTTCCTGACGAGGGCTCGATCACAGGCCAAAATACAGTATTGTCAGAGTGAAAAATTGGGTTTCTTCATTTATAAAAATTCTTGGCTCCGAGGGATCAATTTGATATTTGATACTATTGCTTACTTATAAACGTTAGTAGAGTTCAGTAGAAGTAAGTTTAAGGGTTTGAAAAGCACTTCCTCATACGGGGTAAAGACAAGTAAGGGTAACTCACGGAATTGCGAACACTGTAGAGCAGCTCCTCGTCTTTCCACCACTGTATCTGGGCCGAGGGCTGGGATCCCGAGGTTTCGCAGACCAGGTCGTACTTTTTTCCCGCCGACAAAGGGTTATTAGCGCCGACGATGTTAACCACAAGTGGACTCACTGAAAAATGCAAGCGACATGGCGCGTAAGTGGCCGTGATAGAAACGTGCCGTGGCTTATATAAAACCGACGTTGACAAATTCCCTCTCGCTCGGAGGCGATGCATCATCATCATCTCGCTCCTCGCGCGAAATCGAATTAGACAAAAATGTCTCACGGCCTTTCGTCGAAGCGTCAGACCTTGTTCGCGACTTCGCCCCCTAAATTATTTACGCAGCTTAAAAGCGCTTCAGCGTCGGCCCGAAATCATTTCCCGATTTCTTGGCTTTTCCCGTCTTTGAAACCAGCTCAATTTTAATGGCTGCGAAAGCTCCTTTTTTTACGCTCCAATGTTTTTTCAATCAAACGCGATTAATCATGCAAACTTTGGGTTAGCAAGTATTTTATGAACTGTCTTGGCAGGGCTTGTCCTCATTTTGGGATGGGTTTCGTGGAAAGTAATAAAATTTATTTAAAATGGATACATTTTAGTAGGTGCATATTCCGAAAAAAAAACTGGTACATGTAAAATACATTTACTTATAGATAAGATGATAAACTTAGATTATTGAGAAATTCAGTGAAATGTAGAATGAGTTCTTTTGAAACTGGAAATATTTTTTGAATGCACATCAGTAAAGCTTACTTATTTTAAATAAAGTTTAGTAGTTTTTTAGAAAACTATATTACTTCAATACAAATTGGAAGTTACGATACAAGGAATTCGAAGTTTGGAATATTCAAGTATGTTTGGAAGGAAGAACAATTAATAAAAGTGGACGTTGAAAATTCTTAATATTAATCATTAGGTTCAAAGAATCATGGGCATTTTGAGGTCTTCTGCTATGGAAATGGAAGTTATAACATTTTTTCATTAAATACAGCTATGGTAAATATTGGAAATACATGACCGGAAATTATAAGTTCATCACGTACAAATTTCTGATTTTAGGAATTATATGAATTTAATGTGTTCCAATATTGTAATTCTAAACTGAGCATATTTCAATTATTCAGAATCAGGTAAAATTGACATTCGTGGGAATAGAGAATTCAGAGTACCAAAATTTATATCATAATAGAAATTCCTAAAAATGTTAACATCATGTCGTGTTAACGAAGGTTCCAAAGTTTCAATGCAATATATGTAATCATTTGTTTTTTAATGTCATCATTTCGTAGATTTTATCATATGAATTTTTCACTTCAGAATAAACATTTTAACCTTAAGGACTTGGCATTATAACATTTTGAATTTCAAAACTTCATTCATTCATTCAATCATCCTTATCTAAACAGTTTATACTTAACAAAAATCATACATGAAAAATTCAGAAATGCAATTCAGCAAAAGCTGAATCCCAGAGTTTTAGAAATACTTTGATGACGGCGTATCTGTGTTCAGAAAAGAAGTTCCCAATAATAAAATCATAGAATTTTGAAAATAAGTGATTTTGTATACATTTATATTTGACAATGTTGGATTGTTATAATATATAAATTTGTGCTCTTCCGAGATTAGGAATTTTCGTGAATGAAAAAATCCTTGATATTCGATGCTGGAAAACTTAGATTCTCGAATTTTAGAAAGTCTCTCAAGAGCGGGCTACGATCCACTCTTCTTCTCTCATAAAAAACAAAAATAATTTATTCATAAATCTTCAAAAAAAAAAAATTCATACAAAGTCATTCGAGTATAAAAATTTTTAATAATCGTCGTCTGAAACATTTAACCTAATGTAGCGATTTTCTCATATCTTAATGACGCGTCCGGTGTACGAAGCAAAATAATGAGAGCTGTACATCTAATCGCCTTGCTATTTACTAATGATATGTTTACTTAAATGAATGGAAACTTTTTAAGCAAAAGTATAAAACTATTTTCTCTTTATACTTGTAAGTATTAATAGAATTTAAATTATTCCATAGATTATTTTTCTCGAAGGGAAAAATAGTAAATTTGTAAACTATAAATTATGGTTTCGTTTTGAACAAAAAATTAAAGTATACAATAATCGTTTTTACGAAAATCACAAATGTACACCAATTCGAAGTCATATTTATATTATATGGTGCTACTTATAAACATTCATACCTAAAGTAGATTAAAATAGGCTTGTAAAAATCCGTTTTAAGTACTTAAAATAGTTCGAAAAACGGACAAAGTACCCAAGCTCGATAAGAAAATGACAAAAATGCAAATAATTGCTTAATAAACCTATTTTACAACAAAGAATAAGTTCAATTGAGTTTTGAATTTTTAATCATCATTTATAACCCAGTGCAATGAATCAATTTGTGTGTTTTTTTTTAAATTTACTGTCGATTTTGATATTTCTTTGTTAGTTTTGAGTTTTGTTTCACTTTCCAATGTATTCCAATGTTTACAAAAAATAAGTAGCCTTCATCATACAGTATTTCTGTTTATATTATAATGATCATTAATCAATGATTTGAAGTCAAATCCTAAAGAAGCAAACGAGGCTCAGAATTTCAAAATAAGCTCCATATGTCCAAAAAAAAAAGAAAATAGCAGTCTTCAAGCAAAAGCTTCCATCAATAAAAAAGCTTCTTTTCCTTCACAAAAAAGAATTTCTCTTTCACTTAAAAAAATCCAAATCCTTCAAGTAGAAAGTAAATTATGGTAGGTTCCAGGTTAATTTTCTCCTGCTTTTCTTTTCCCACAGTACGGTAACTCAATGCAAACGTTGTATTGCCCGCAACAAATTCTTTTTGGACAATATCGTAATGGACGTCACGAGATTCGTTTTTGCGGTCGGAAATGCTCGCTCGTCACTTTGACGGGAAACTCGCGGTTTTCCGTTATTTATCAGGCGAAAAAGACGTAAATGCTCCAGTTTTTGGTTTTGTGAGGGGATATTTGGGGGAGGGGGGGGGGGGGCGTGAAAAGTCATTGCAATATATCAAGCTTCGACGCGAGCTTTTTCACGTCGAATAGGTGATGTCGCGTCAAACTTGGTGACGTAAGAAATGTGTATATTGAAACGCAGATTTGACGCTCTCGCCATTCACGTGACAAATCGCATCAGCGTCGTTTTGACAAATGTATCGGTTCCAGAGCGTACAAATGATTCCTCGCGATTGTCATTTCCGTCGTAATCCCTGACGCGGCTGGCTTCGATTCGAGTAAAAGTGACATTATATTCCGGCGTACTTTCGAGGTGTAGAAACTTGATGCGCTCGCATTATGCATGCGGTTTATTTCTGTGGAAAAGAGGAAATTTTTCTGGAAAGAAGAGGGTCTGGGGAAAAATCATGGAAAATGGCGTCTTTTGTAAGGAAGTCAAAGAAGCGAGGAAGGCTCGCGGAGTTTTCTTAAAAATAAAAAAAAACGTGGATCCAACAATCGCACTGATTGTGAGAGTTTTTCACGAACCCAGGAAAATTCGCAGGAGTTTTTCTGTGGCAGGAAAAGTATTCCAAAATTTTTCTCGAGAAGATAATATCGTGATTTTTCCTCTGACTTTATGTAGACGAATTATTTTATCACGCGTTGAAAAAAAAAGATTTTCCTTATTCCAACTTTCACATTTTAAATCATACATACAAGTTATACCCACTTACATCCTATAAGTATTCCCTAAAAGATAAAAAGGAGCGAATCTATGCATTTTTCAAAACACCGCACACCTATATTTCACGAAGAAAACTTCCTCGACCGCGAAAACCTCAGAACAACAGTCGAATCATATATTCAGGCAACCTAGGAACAAGCGGAAAAATTTTTCGTGCACGTTCGTGGGAAACCGCTCAACTAAAAGCAACATTTCAAAACCCGAGGAAAATGGAAAGCTGACGACTGTCTTCTCTTTCTTTTTTTTGCGTCGTTGTTGTTATTGCAAATTTCGAATGAAAATGGGGGCTGATAAGTAAACCGTCGTAGGAAATTGTAAGACGTGTTCCCTATTGTTGGAAACCCTCGTTGAAAAGGAGGAGGAAAATCAAATAGCGGTGAGCTGCGCATTTGCGCTCGCTGTTGTCCGTTACTATCTACTCCGTTGCAGTGTTTTCATTAATGTAAGAGGTCGGGACTAACTCAGCTCCTTAGGAAATTCCACGTCGCCGGAACAGCGTTTCGCTTTCACGAGGACGTTATTTTTTTTCATATATTGTCCGTATCACGATTTTTTGCATCCGATACAATGGGGAAATGCTTCGACGCGTAATTATTCTCGCGCTGGGGCAAGTGATCCGCAACTTTTTCCCTTTTTTTGTGAGTTGGGAGGTTTTGAATGAGGTCTGTTTTTGCCAAGAAGTAGATCCAAAATAAGAAAAGTTTTTAAGAGTTCCACTTTATATTGCAGGAATGTGATGGGAATTGAGAGCAGAGGAGTCGGCAAACAATATTTTTTTTTTCGGATTTATTGATTTATATTCTTTGACTTTGCAGGTTTACGATTTTTCAATTCTTTGAATTCAGGATATAAATGTTATAGTATTTTCGGAATCTGAGGTCATACATCATTATATGTGCACGTGTTTGATGTGCATAATTGAATTCAATTTTCGTGCTTTTCAAGTCAATGGTGAATTAATTTTTTTTTTATACCTAATTTACTTTATAAATTTTTTCAGTATTTATGAAACGTTACAGGTTTTCTAATATTTAGATGGGTAATGGATATTTCTATAAAGCTTTATAGAATTCGATAGTCCAGAAATCTGAATGCTTAATATTGGAATGTTTGATAGATATTAATGGGTACAGGAAGACAAATTTTCCGTCCCGAATTCAGGACTCCCGAAATGTCGGAGTCCTACACACCTCTAGTTTTTAGTAGTATCATCCTATGTTTGATCATCCATGAAATTTTTGTTTCTGAAATGAATCAATATATATCAGTTGTCTTGTACTGAGAACTCAAAAAAGTTGATTTTTTTTCGTTTTTCAGTAGTAAATTCCTATGTTTTGTCAGCCATGAAAGCTTTTTTTCTAATTAAGCTATATATTTCGGTTGTCTTGTACTGAATACTGAAAAAAGCTAATTTGAATTATTTTTAGTTGTTAAATCCTACATTTCATCAGTCACAAACCTTTTTTTTATCAAGCCATATATATTGATTTTCTTGTAATGAAAACTGAGAATCGTGAATTTTTTTGGTTATAAGTAGCATTATCCAACGTGTGGTCAGCCATTAAACTTTTGTTCCCAAAATGAAGTAATATATTTTGGTTGTTTTGTACTTGAAAGTGAAAATGGTAAATTTTATATCGTTTTTCAGTAGGATATTCATATATTCAGTCAGCCATGGAATCTTTTTTCTCTAATGAAGCTATATATTTTATGTCATGTACTGAATACTGAAAACAGTTAATTTGAGTCAATTTTAGTAGTACAAACCTACATTCGATCAGTCATAACACTTTTTTTTTCATCAAGCAATATATTTTGATTGTGTTGTGATGAAAACTGAGAATTGTAAATATTTATGGTTTGTAGTAGTGTAAATCTACGTGTGGTCAGCCATGAAATTCTTTTTCAGAAATAAAGTAATTTATTTTGGTTGTCTGGAACTGAAAAATAAATAGTTACTTTTTCATCATTTTTCACTAGTATATTCCTACGTTCAGTCGGCCATGAAACCTTTATTTTGAATGAAGCTATATATTTCGGTCGTCTTGCACTGAATACTGCGAACAGTTTTAAATTATTTTTAGTAGTTCGATCCTACATTTGATCAGCCATTACAAATTTTTTTTATGAAGCAATATATTTTGATTGTCTGGTAATGGGATCTAATGCTCGTCAATTTTTTATGGTTGTTAGTAGTATAATCTTACGTTTGGTCAGCCATGAAACTTTTGTTTCTGAAATGAAGCCATATATCTCGGTTGTCTAGTTCTGAAAACTTAAAATCGTTAATTTTTCATCGTTTTACAGTAGTGCATTCCTACGTTTAGTCAGCCATGCAACCTTTTTTTCTAATGAAGCTATATATCCCGATTGTCCTGTACTGATTGTGAATATTGAAAATAGTTGATTCGAATTATTTTCAGTAGTACGATTTTAAATTTGATCAGCCATTACACATTCTTTTGATATTTTGATTGTCCGGTAATGGGATCTAAGAATTTTTTCTTTCATTTTTTTCTGATATTTTTTTTTGGATTTTAGTAGAGACTTCTAGAATTTGATAGTCCAGGGTTGAACGTTTTTTAGATTTTTAGCATTATCGTAGATTTCCCTTTTTCGTGATTATCCGAGGGATGAAAAAAATTTTCGAATATAATATTTTCTACGTTATCCTAGCCAAAAATTTATAATCAATATTTCGTTCAAGACTAAATTTTTCTGAAGCCAGTATTATTCTTATTTTTAAGTTAGGAAAATAAGAATTCTGATAGTTGTTTAACGTTGAGAACTACATAACATGAAACTTGGTGCGACGTATTCTTGATTTCGGTAATTATATTCTCAGTATTTTTGTTCATTTGAGTGATTTCGAATCATTTGTACTTATAGCAGTTACTGTGTAGGTATTATAATTTTTATTTTCTTCACAATAAATAATTATCAATTTTATGTTTATTTCGGAAGAGGTTTGGAGCTCTGCCTACGCGCCTGATTGAGAGTGTGAATTTCTTTCTTTTAAGAAAATTTTTCTAAATTACCGGTTTAGTTTCTATAGGAAGTTTGTTAAAGTCATGAGAATTTTCGAATTTAAGATGTTAATAAATAAATTTGCCCGTAACTGAAAACTTTTATTCTGTCAATGAACCATCATCCTCTGCATTGGTGTGACAACACTTAAAAAAATTATATAGAGTCGTGGGAAAGTTTTTGTCAGGAATTTTCACCAGTTCATTGCTACGAAATACGTAAATAAAAATCCATGCAGAGCTTGAATTTTGTTTGTTTTGCTGACACTCAAAGGGACTCGCCACGTACTTTGGGGTGGCAACGGTGAATTAAAATGCCCTGCGAGGCGTCTCATAACGTGCCGCGAACTTTTTTGCTGATGCGATTTTCCTGCGGGACTATACGTGGAGTAACCACATTTTCGTGCAGACGTTCCACGTCCCTTGAGCTCGGCCACTCGTCCGGCCCACATGATTTACATGCTCCGCGGAGTGGTCATTCTTTCTTTGAACTCTCCGCCATGGTGGCTGGATTCTGTCGTTGATTATGCGTTCGGGTAACCTCGTAGAAGATGGATTTTTTCCCGGATTACGGATTTTACGATAAAATATTTCGAGGAAATATTACCAATATTACTGTCTTATATTTCTGAAACTGAATATTGTACCGTGCTTGGTATTTTGATTTATTTTAAATTTACTATGTGAACTCACAAATAATGTTTGCATACTTTCATTGATACAAAATTTCATTGAAAATTCAGAGTACTTCAGTGTTTGTGATAGCACTGTGGAAAATAAAACAATTTTGCAATCATTTTCTCTATGAAAAAAGATGGTCAATATTACATTTCATGAAAAACGGAACTATCATACAATTTTTTTATTTTTTTGGGAAAGAAATATTTATGCTCAATTGTTGAAACATTTTGGAAATGATGGTTAAATTGGTTACATTAAACATGAAAAAGTTTATAAATTTAGAAGTGATAATTATCCAATGACCAAAATATAGCAATAATGGATAGAAGTCAAGCAAAAGTGTATTTAAATGCGTAACAAAATAATTATACATAAAATATCATCGATTAATTTTTGTTTATTTCTTGTTGAACAAAAGTATACTCGATATTGTAATAAATACGAAAGTTAAGATTGAAAGTAGATTTTTATCATTACATTAACGCCTTCAAACGATCGTTTACTCTAGTAATTTTGATTTATTTAAAAAGTGGCAGAATTTTCATGGAAACAAAATTCTTATTATGATTCCATTCCTTATAAAGTCGACCTTATGTGATTTAAAAAAAAAAAAAAACATCTTTTTAATTGACTTGATAGAAACTTTTTAAGATAAATTTTTCTTTTTACAACCAGAGACTTTCTTTATAATACATTTCAAAATTCTTATGCGAAAATATTTGAGTCCTGTACGATTCTTATAATATTGAGGAATTTTCGTAAAAATATTTCGATCATAAAAGTAGTCATGAATTTTAATGAAAAATATAATTTTCATATGAAACAAATAACTACAAGGAATTAATTTTCATAAGAAATAACTTTGTATGAGAAACTCATTTCTATAAGAAGTTGGAATTCTTTGGAGAGAAATATTGCATTATGCGAATTTTAAATGATCATCTTTAATTTTTTGAGAGTGTATACCTAAGTGCACGTTATAATTTGCTTATATATGATAGCGATATAAGTGTAAATAAAACATTCTCTGTTCATGAATACAGAACTTAATCTAAAGCCGACAATACAATTTTTTTTTTTATCAGAAACTATAAGTTCAACATTTTTATATATTCACTTATTATTAAGTCGAACAATAAAAGGAAATAGAATATGGATGTGAAAAAATTAATCTGAATATTTTACGATTCGATAGCATATTTTTTATTCTCTCTGTGTGCCCCGAAGTTTACAAATTTATGTTTTTTTTATTATTATAGCAAAATCCATGATAATACTATGCATTTTTTAGGTGTTTTTTAGTTTCCAGTTATTATGTGATTTCCAAAGTTGCGTCGAATATTTTTTTTTATCTTTGAGGAAGAAGGGAGTAATTTACAAAAATTTGTGATTACTTCTGTTAATAAGAAACCTTAATAAGTTATGTCATATAATTTTTATGGAGTTACAAAAATAAAAAGATCGAAAAATGGCCATGCCAACTAAGAAAAAATATTTTTCTTATAGTTTCTTACATTACTTAGTTACATAAAAAAATCTGTACTTGTTCAATTCTGCGAGTAATTGTAAAAAAAAGTTTAAGCAAATTCATTTTTGTAGTCGATGTGTGCTGATAATTGTTGAAAATATATATTGTTTGCATAAAATTGTCTTTTTTTTGGTTCGTGTAAATGTAATGTAAATGCTCGTTTTCTTTAATGAAATGTTTATGTAATTTATGTTACTCTCCTAAAATTATAATTTTTACAATGTTTTTTTCTTAGTAACCAAAAACGTTATCAAAAAAAATTGGGACCTTCCAATGTCTCCAAAGGTACTGTATTTTTTTCACTGTAAAATTAATCGGAATCGCAAAGTCGTAACGAAGTGAAAATCTTCAAATTTATAATAACTTTTGAAACTTTCAGGTATACTCAATAATACAAACGTAAGTCTAGTATAAATAATGAAATATAGTATATTATGCAATGAATATATGAAAAAAAGCATAATATCAAATTTCACGCTGATTATTATTTACTATCAGAAATACACACCCAATTTATTATGTAAATTAACACTACTCTTTTCTGAAAAATTTATTTAGAGAATATTTTTACTTAATATACATTAATTATCATATTAATTTTCATAACTTATATATTCCTACACATAATACCATTTTTAAATTCACAATCAGTTAAGACATTTTAAGTTGACAGATTTTTAATAATTCCTTGTCATATGCTATTTCAAATGTCAAGTTTTGAGACTTACATACACGATATTCATTTTTCTTGAAAATTCGTTTAAACTGTAATGAAACAAACGTTACTTCAAACTGTCACAAG
Source organism: Platygaster robiniae (assembly GCA_028476575.1). Taxonomy (NCBI): domain Eukaryota; kingdom Metazoa; phylum Arthropoda; class Insecta; order Hymenoptera; family Platygastridae; genus Platygaster; species Platygaster robiniae. The sequence goes on from CM052022.1 coordinate 5,742,236, forward strand.
TTTCATAAAACTTGGAGATCTACAGTTTTTCATATTCATTATGAATGTTTTTCAGGGTGATGGAGATCAAGATTGTAATTCATAGTGTAGTGTTTGAGCTTACACTTTTTCTGGATTCCTCATGAAACGCAGAATCTTTCCCACGGGATGTACTAACTTTGGGTTCCCTACACATAAAAAACCTGGACTTTAGCCGTCGTTCCATTCTATGAAGCACTATTGTATTTTAGGTTTAACATCGAGTTTTACACTATCAAGTTATGAAGTCAGTTAAAAGTTAGTGTACGTCTTAAAACTTGGATTCCATAGAAAAAATCAGTATGGAGCATATTGTTTGGAATCCTGGAAAAAAGAGTTTTCAAAATTCTATTTGTGTATAAAAAAAAGGAGTTTCATTCAATTTTTTACAAATTGTAGAGAAAAATGCATGCAAAATACTAGAAAATAAATAAAAAAGTTTGATAGGGAATAACAGCTTTATAAGAAATAAAAATTGTGAACAAAAGTGAATCACAGCAAAAAATCACTGAAATCTTTTTAAGACGCCAGAATTTGAATCTGATAACTACTTCATTATAAACTCCAGGGATTCGTAAAGATTTTATCGATTCTAAATTCGGGGTTTTTAAGTGGAGCAGGCATTTTTGCCTACTTAAGTTCAAAACAATGAGAACGTGTTCGGGCAACAAAAGCTGGGATGAAATCCAGCGTGATTTCTCAGTTAACTCAAACTTTGCGGAGATGATAAGAAAAATACGAAGCCTGTGATTCGGCGCAAATTTCCAGGCAAGGGCACTCGTCAAAGTTAAAACACTTGTAATACGCGCTAGAGCGCTGTGTACAGAGTTTGTTTATCTTTTTTGTTTATCTGCAGTTGGTTGCAAAACTTGATGGCTAAAAAAGAAAATAAGTGCTTTCATGATGGTAGGAATATTTTCATGTAATTTCAGAAGTCCAAGTCATGTTTATGATGTAACTAATGTAACATTTCATAAATGAAATAAGAGAAATATCATGTGAGATGGATTACGTGATTTCTGGACTTCAAAATTTAATGTGTAGTGATTAAGCAGCTTTCCAGTTATTTTCGAAAACAAAATAGAATAACGTTTTCACAATGCGAGTTTATAACGAAATGTTATTGATGCTCGAGGGGTTTAAGCTTATGAATTCATGATTGAAAATATGGGTAAATAATTTCGATCTACTTTTCAGTAATGGAAATTTCCTCTCATTTACTGTATGAAAATTGAAATTGGAAAACTGTAGCTTCCTGATTTCATGTAATTAACAAAGCCAACAAAATTATAATCTCTTCATATAATGGGTAAATTTGATGCTTATATGGTACACAATGGTAACATTTTTGCTTGAAAATGTGACTTTTTGATCGTGTTTGGCCAAGTAGAACTCGAAATAGGTTAGAAATTTTGGACAAAAGTTTTTTGTTCCTTCAAGGGCAAGCACTAGAGAACAAGATTTTGGAAAAATTTGAGTAGGTTACTTATAAAATTGAGAAACTGTGAATTTTTTTCTTAAATTCGTCATTTTACAGAACTTCTTGCTTTCGTTTGAAAATGACCCTCATATTCATTCATGAATGAAACTCAATGTACTGAGTGTAGACACTTCAAAAGTTTCTTGGAATTTTAGGTATCGTTTACGAGTAAAATCATGAAATCGATTTCCAAAAAATACCCAAATAAGGACAACCCTACTGTACATATTATTCAGAAAAGGTACGCGTGCTACAATTAGTTTCAAAAAATTATTTATAATCTGTATGGAAAGAAATTTTTTTCAGATAAGTAAGATTCTTATGTGTAATATAATTATTGATTTGGAATAAGATCCTTCAACCTGAAACATTTCTCGAAAAATTTCGATAAAACTTTGCAAGATTAAACTTTCAAGTCTCATTAGACTTCAGATATTTAATTGAAATTTACCGTCGTTTTTGGAAAAAAAAAATTCAAAAATGCTTTTCTTTCTACTATGAGCGATAGTATATATGGAAAATTGTAAATGTATGAAAGATAAAAAATCTCTTCAATTATAATAACTAAAGGATCGAATTCAGAAATTTACATACATAGAAATTGGGAAAATACTGAAATATTTTTCAAATCGTAAAAAAATTGAAGAAATACGAAAAAACCGAAAGAACTTCAAATCTATTAAGACAAATTTTTCTGAATAATGCTTTGAAACACGAAAAAATTAATTATTTCGAAAACGAAATTGTAAAATTCTCGAAATCTATATGAAAATTGATATGACCATTTCAGAAATATGTATATAAAAATACTAGAAAATACTGCAGGATTTTATATATCATAAAAAATACGAATATTTTCAGTTTCAGAATCTTTTCAATCGTAGAAAAACGTAAAAAGTACAAAAAAATCAAAAGAAATGAAAATCTACATACACAATATTTTCTAGTGAATCCTCTAACATACAAAAACTGTAAAAAACTTTGAATTCTAGAGCATGAAATTCTTAAAATCCATATAGCAAAGTACAGAAAAATAGTAAAAATTTAAATAAGTACCAGAAAATACTGCATCATTTTATACATTCTCGAAAATACAATTAGTGTCAAAAATACTAAAAATCTAGTTTCTCAGTTTTGTTCAAATAAACAAGAGATCTTGAAAATATGATGTTTTATTCGAGCAGAACGTTTTGTTGAAACTTAAAAAAAAATCAAACACGTATAATTTTCTGTCATCTCAAACTGAAATAAACAGTTTCTAGAACAAAACCTCAAGTATGTTGATATTGTTTTTTCATCCTTAGTTTTTCGATGTCTTGTTATTTACATTCGATTCATTCAAAACAGTAACGAGAATGTATAGGAACGTTACTTTTTTCAAATTGCAACGGTAACAAGTTACTATATCTTTTCACGTAACGGAATCGTAACAAATTACGTTTTTAACCCAAATAGTAGTAACATAAAGCGTTACATTTTTTTGGGTAACATTCCAAACTCTGTCAAAAATCACTGCTTTGATTTACTGCATATATAAACTGTCAGGAAGGTAGGCAGAAAAAATGTTCAGGAGGGGTTTTTCTGAAAAATATTTTTTTTTCGGGATTTCATAATTTTTAATCTTTGACAATATGTTACAACAGAGCGATTTTGAAATATTTAACATTTTGGGATTTAAAAGTTTTACAACTTTTAGAATCCAGAGTTGTACATTTTTCATGTTCGTAGATAATGGAATTTGATTTTTGTAATTTTCAATTAGTAACTGAGGTTTTAACTTTTTTACGAATACTTTTTGTATTTCTGCCACTTTATTATCTGATATAAGGTTATATGGGTTTCTATTGAGCTCTTTGAAATTCGATGCTCTAGGAATCTTTTAGTAATACTTCTATTCCATATTTTTGTAGTATTTCTACAAATAAGAGTATTTTTAAATGTATCAATTGTATTAATTGAATAAGATGTATTTTTATTGTTTTCTATATGAATATCTAAAAAATTTATGAAATTATAGGTATTTAATTTAGGATTATACTTATAATATATGCTCCAGGACAGAAAGTTTCATAAATTTATAAGAAAATAATATCTACATGATTTTTCTGTACTGAAAGCTTGCTAGTAATCTACTAAGTTAGTAAACAAGTAACCTAAAAAAATAGTAAACGACTGAAATTAAAAAATAGTAGAATACTAAACAAGTGTAAAAGTCAAATAGTAAACAAGCAAACTCGTTTACAAGTAAATTAGTTGATTAATAAACTAGTAAACTTGTCGAATTTGTAATAATAAACAGGTAAACTAGTAAGCTAGTAAACTAGTAATGTAGTAAGCTAGTGAACTACTAAACTTACTTTTCACATTCATTTAGTATTATACATATAATATACCAAACCCTGAGGTTTTTCCAGGTATTTTTATAGATTACATATATTTTTGCTACAGAGATTTAAAAAACTCGATGCTTTAAAATGGGAATTCCGATCCATCCTCAGTAATTTCAAGAATTAATGATAAAATCACACTCATATAGATTTTACATGTTTTATACGATTATTCGTTTTTCGTATTTTTGAAATATTTAAAAGATTTTGTCGCGTTATCCAGAATTTCAGTATATTTAGAATTTGATGCTCTAGAATCCCAAAATTTATAGAAAAAAACTCTTTTTTCATATAGAATTCAATTACTTTTATTATTCTTTTAGGGTTTGTATGAATCGAAAGATATTTGATACCTTTATATGGATTTTATATATATTTCTAGAATTTGATGATCTAAAATTCACAGTTTTGTAAATTTTAAGCATTTTCGTAGATTTTTATTTTTCTTGATTATTCGCTGGACGTTTTGATATTTTTCACTTTTTTATTAAATACATGCTAACAACGTTTTTTCATGCATTGATTTGTAACTTATATTTTCATTCTTTATCGATGTAACTTTTTTCAGTTTAACATGATATATTGATTGATTTTATCAGAATTTCGGGAGGGGTTTGAACCCCCAAAACCCCCCTCTGCCTACGCGCCTGTATAAAATAAAATAAATTGTAACAGATTGATCCAACAACAAGTTTGAAAAACCATCGCATTTCGGAATAAGACTCCGGATTACGGAACCAAAGAGTTCCCTCGCATAACTTAATTGAAAAAGATTCCCTCAGCAACCCTTAAATCAACATCGAAGAACCGCACGAAAAGTTGGATTAAATTACAAAACCCGCGGCAGCTCTTTTTATTTCGCCCCGCGATCCACGGCACATTAAAACGAGCAAGTTTCGAGAGATCCTCTATTTAAGCGCGCGCGTTGAGCAACAAAGCCGAAAGCGTCACGGCGACGAGACATCTTTAAACAAACGCCCGTTATGATGGATCGCGCAAAAGGAGTAATGAGTTTCGGAGGATATTACTTGTTGATCGCATTATCGTAGCCACTTACGCTCTCAGCGTAAGGAGCTTTCCCGCTTTGTCCCATTATTTTGATATTCATCTTGTAACTTGAGGATTCCCAGTTTCGTACTTTTTCCCTAACTGTGGGAAACGGTATGGTTGTCACAGCCATGTTAATAGTGAGGTTGGAATCAACTTTATTAATGGTTGGTGCAACTGTGATCTAGATTGTGCAGTTTTTTTGTATACAATATGAGAACCTTTCAAGTATATGTATATGGTTAGACTGACTATAAATATGGCTGGTGTAAATAACACTATACGTAAGATTTCGTTAGGGATACACATTAGGGTGTCACTTATTTTGGTGGTGTCGGAATTTTTTATCTTAATCCATCAAGATATTGAAAAAATTGTTTGTAAAGTTTGGAGCAAATTAGACACGATTAACACATGCCACAAAATGACTGAAATTTGAAACGAGATTTACATGTAGTTTTTCATTCATTTTCTTCAAAAATTCATATCTTGTGATAAATGTTTGAAACATAGTTTTAGTGTATAAGTAAAATGTAACGTTCAAGACTAAATTCTTCTGGATTTTTCTACACTGTTATCTATGTTTTATAAGCACCGAAAGAAGGTAAACAAGTACTTTTTCGGTGCTTGTAAAACATAGATAACAGCGATAGAAAGTTGCAGAAAAATTTGGTCTTGAACGTCACATTGTACACTAAAACAATGCCAAGTTTCAAACATTCATGGCAAGTTTTTCACAAAATATGAATTTTTGAAGAAAACGTATCAAAAATTAGATGTAAATCCCATTTACAACTTCAGTCGTTTTGTGGCACGTGTTAATCATGTCCGATTTACTTTAAACTTTACAAAAACTTTTTTTTTATTATCTTGATTGATTTACAGCCCCGAAATGGAAAAAAATTCCGGCATCGCCAAAATAAATGACACCCTAATACACACTGTCAGAATTTTTTAAACATAATTTAAGAGATTGTGTTGGAAGCGAATTGCATTGGAATCCTATTGAATTGATACTTAAGTCATTGATGGATCTATATAAAAAAAAAAACTTGAATTCGCAATGAAAATACTGTCTACGAAATCAAAGTGTAAATTTAAAATATAACCGACATTGAAATCAGTTTAAACGATTTGTTAATGGAAATGCACGTTCAAACTTTTTGAAATTCAAGTCTTTGAATATGAGACTCCCTACAAAAAATATATATAATTTTTATCTGACATGAGATGTTTTCTTGAAATCGTGTTTGAAATTTAAAATTCATGTTCGTGTAAAATGATATAAGTTGAATTGTTTTTTCATTATTTTGATAGCATGTATTTTTATTTCAATAGACAAATTTTATACCATAGACTCTTACAATTCAAGTTATTTCAAATAAAAATAGAACAAAAATTATTGTATCTGCTCCAAAAACAATTTTGATATATTTGATATATTGAATATTTTGATGATAAATCAATAAATCAGATTCTTGAAAACAATATAATAAATATTTTGAAAAGATCTTGAAAATAAAATAAAATCAATATTATGCAAACATCTTAAAAACAATATTTAATCGAAGAGTGAATTCTCTATGATAAATCAATGAATAAAATCCTTGTTAACAATGTATTTAACATACATTTCTTCGGAATCCTTTTCAAATACGTGTCCATGATATTTCAAACATGATTTGTTGATACAGTCCATGAATGGTGTATGAATTTTCAAACAGTTTTTTGAATCTGTGTTTTGAACATAATATTTCTAATATTTTTATGACAGCATGTATTCTATCTATCGATAGAATTAAAAAATAACATATTATTTTGATAAATATAGAACTTGTTGTAAATAATATGTAATTTAAAATAAATTCCTCTTTGTTGAATAAAATTAGTGTAATTAGAGGATAAATCGTTCCGTGGAGTTGTAAATAATATCGAGTTTGATCCTCGGAGCCAATATTCAAGAAAAAAAAGAATGATGGGTATTTTTCCTCATTCCTTTATTTATTCTCTTTCGTTCAAGCTTTCGACCTTATAATTTTTGGTCCGCATCAGGAATCTTCATATAAACAAAAATCTTTTTCCAATTTGATTATTAACAATATTATGATAAATTAAAACCAGATTTCCAATTATTACTCAACTTACATGATTGAAGCACAAGCATATCTACACCAATTCTATTGGCAAGTCAATTTCATCATTTGAATTTTACTTCAATGTTTCAAATAATTCAGTTAACTGTCAACTTTCCTCTTTTTTTCCAGTTCCATCATGAATAGTATATGCGATTTTCGTCTTATCTCTTCCCTATTGTTTAAAATCAATCACATATGTCTGTGGCAATGAACAAGACAAGACTAATCTGGGAATTCTCGAAGTTTCTATAAATATCTGTTATTACTACTAAGGTGGAGAAAGGGACGAACCAATAGAAAAAACTCATGCTAACACGATAATTATTCCTATTATAAAATTATATTTATCAATTTATCATAATTAAAAAGGAAGATAACCACGGCTTGGTTTATGAATTAAAATGTAAGGATTGTAATAGTATATATATAGGAGAGACCAAGAGAAAATTGAAAACAAGGATAAAAGAACATGAGAATAATATTTTATGATAATATGTAATATATTATGATTATTATATTATGAATTACATATGATAATATGTAATTCATCACATATATCACATATAGGCCATTCTCTTACAAACTATACTGATTCGAAACAAAAAAATATTCTTTCTTCACATTGATGAAGATTTATTCATTTAATTCAAAGACAAACAAAATATACTTTGAAATTTTGTTGAAAACAAAAACCTTCGCTTAAGGTAAATATTTTTTTGGATGAAAATTCATCATTTATATTTTTGATTCTTACCAGTACAAACGATAATACGAGATGAAAAAATTTCTTGGTTGTTTAAAATATCATGCATTTTTCATTTTATTTTCAAGTTTGAAAAATTTAATGCAAAAAATTGATGAAATCGCAATTGAGAGAATCATGCACTTATTGATATTGACTTTTTTGCGTATTAAGAAATAAATTCTAAATCTCTGAACATATTACTTACATTTCTAATGCTGAAATACATGCTTGAATGGAATTCCACTTGAAAAAAGTAAGTAGATATTGACTCATTTTTCTCGAGTGAATTATTTAAAGGTCACGATCAAATCTAATTTTGCTCGATTGGACTGTAACTTCTACTCAAATTTCATTTGCAGGATATTTACTGAAATCGAGTGAAATATACATACGCACGAAAAAATTAAAAGAGACAGACATCTAAATTATTATTTATCTTGAACAATTTTAAACCAAATTTAGTTTTTGAACGTTAGATCAACTGTAAACCTTCATCTTGTTGAAAAAGATCGAAAACCTATACACATTGTTATATTGTATGCATACATCTTATATATAACGTTTATTGCAGATTAGAATTGTATTTTTTCAAAAAACATGAATAATTTTATATTGAATTTCGATGAACCCACCGCACTGCTTAGAATCTAATTTTTTCTTATCCTAAGTGCAGGTATATAATTTCGCAAAAAATAATCAGATAGAGGATGACAACAAATATTTTGTCTTTATTTTGCCATGGTAAATATATAATTCACACATTATAAAAGATATTACCATATTATTCACTATATAAAGTGCACATATATTTGATTCTACACCATTTTTTCCAGTGTCCTTTTTTACCACAGATTCTTTTTTCCACTTAATAAATGATTATAATAAATCAACATTATAATTAAAAAATAACTAAATTGGTCTAGAAAAATTATATTTTAAATCAGCTCTTTGTAATTGTAATATAATTTATAACTGTAATTGGCAATATCAAGTTCTTAAGATTTAAAAAAAGTAAACACTAAATGACTTTATTAATATTATTTGTATAATTAAAAACAAAGGAAAAAAATTTACTTATCTTTTGACGTGGGTTGTAGAGAGAAAAAGTGGTAGTGGAAAATATGTCCAGTAAAACAAAAGGCTATTGGAAAAAATGTTCAGTAGAGAAAGATTCAAGTGGACAGAATGAGATTAAGGAGAAATCATGAAGTGTAAAAAACATCTTATCATTATATATTAACATAATATGCACATCAAATTTTTTTTTATCAACATTTTTAGATCGATAATAAATGAGTATATTTTCCATAATCATATCAATTTTCGTTTACAAAAAAAGCTCGCATGACAAGATTTTCTCCCCCACGTAATTTCTGCTTCGAATTGTTCGCGTCCAATCAATCGCAGAAAACGCGACTCTCTTATCGACCTTCATCGGGCGAAATAACTTTGCCGCGACGCGAGGCGCATTTTTATCCGTCGCAAAGAATCGCGAAAGTAAATATCGACTGATAAATCGGAGGGCTACACGAATCACGTACCTTTCAATTTCCCGGCGTGTTTCGGGGCTGTTTTAATTATGGGCCCGCCGCTAGTTTCCGACTGAAACGCTGCGAGTAAGGCGAAATTTAATTTGTTCTCCAGCCCCCTCCCCCCCCCGACCCTTCGTGCGGTGACGTCGGTCTATTCTCAAACACAATTTGCCCACGTGCGTGTCGGACGTGCGAAATGCGAGCACTTTGCCTCGAGTATTTTCTTCGGAGGCTTTCGAGACAAGAGGAAATTGGATGAGGTGCGTCTTCGTTTTAGGAAAAGACGGTAGGATCGATCGTCATTTTATTTCTCTAAATGAAATTTCTTGGTCTTTTTTATGAGGTTACTTCGGGTGGCCACGTTTTATGGTTACGTTAGAGACTGATTTTCGAATTGATTCCGGGTGTTGGATAGAGATTTAAAGATATTTTTTGCAAAAAAACAGGATTTTTACGAACTTTAAGGAGGTTAAAGTTTTAACGTCTGAATTGTGTGAAAAAATAATGGAAAAATAAATTATACCGAAGTATGACATTCTTTAGAGGAAAATTCAGAGCATTTTAGGTCAAAAATTTGTCCTGAGTAAATCCAGTTTTTCAGGTTTCTGGTCAACAAAGTTTTTATTTGAAGTAGAAGCTTAGTTTTTACGACATTTAGAAATTATCAACTCCAAAACTAGAGTAGAGGTATTTTCAGTAACTGAAGAATTATAAACTTATAATATTATAAGTTTAAAATATAGACAATAATACTGCAGCGAGAGAATGATTTATTTACAACAAATAAATGTACACTTGATAATGGCTGAAGAAATAATTAATTCAATGAAATGGACTTGGTTAATGGTTAATTGATTTCAAATTTGACCAAATATTTAATTATTGGCAGTCATTAACGTGTATTTGATGCGATTAAATATTCCTTCTTCCATTACGAAGGCAAATTTATTTGATGATAATAATCTCTTCTCTTAGTGGAGAATGAAATTTTAAACTTTATTACGAGAGATAGTCGCAATGTAATAAAGACTTATGATCTGTCAAAATCAGACTGTTGCAGATTAAAATTTTCTCTCGCGGAGAAATTTTATTAATTTTGTCATGAAAAATTCACAGAATTGTACTTTTCCACGAGTTGAAACATCGAATAGAATTATTTTGAAATTTTAAAGTAGAACGATCAATAAATAACAGTTGTCATCTATTATCTCGTATATTATTTAAATTTCTAGAATAAAACACCAAACTTGTATGAATTTCAGATTTTATCAAAATTCAAACACCACTTCATAATCAGTACAAATAATGAAATTAAGGCCATCATATTTGATAATAAAGCTTCGTACCTCCAAAAACTTCTGTACCTATATTATCATCATACATAATGCAATATTGTACTTTAGTTTATGGTAATATAATAATCGATCTCGATAAGAAATTTTCGTACACGATTTTTCATTTTGCACTTCTATTATTGTAAGCACAAGTGAAAATTTTCAATCATTTTTATTTGTATGTATGAGAAAATATTCTCTGTAATATTCTTACATTAATGGCGATATTATATCAAATTTTATAGTATTATTTGATGGTGTGTCATAACTATAATACATTCCCACTCTAATTATTGATGTAATAATTTTGTATGAAGTACAAGAGAACCGAAATATATAGCTTTATTAGAAACAAAGGTTTTATGGCTGACTGAACGTAGGAATTTACTACTGAAAAGTGATAAAAAATCAATGTTTTTCAGTTTTCAGTACAAGACAACCGGAATATATTGCTTCATTTCAGAAACAACAGTTTCATGGCTAACAAAACGTAGGATTATACTATTAAAAACCATAAAAAATTGATGATTCTTAGTCCTCATTACCAGACAATCAAAATATATTGCTACATAAAAAAAATGTGTAATGGCTAATCAAACGTAGGACCGTACTACTGAAAATAATTACAATTAACTTTTTTTAGCATTTAGAACAAGACAACCAAAATATATAGCTTCATTCGAAAAAGAGGTTTTATGGCTGACGAAACGTAGGAATAAACTACTGAAAAATGGTAAAAAATTAACCATTTTTAGTTTTAAGTACAAGCCAATCAAAAGAAATTACTTCATATCGGAAACAAAAGTTGCATGGCTGACCACACGTATGATTATACTACTAAAAACCATAGAAATTCACGATTCTCAGTTTTCATTACAAGACAATCAAAATATATTGTTTATTAAAAAAATGTTTTTTATGAATTCAGAATGTCAATATTTTTAATTCACAAGCTAACAGTTTTTTAAATCAAGTTGTAAACATTCACGTAATTCCTCAAATTTAATAATATTTAATCCCTTTTCGAAGAACATTGAATTAGTTTATCATTCACGAAAATATTGAAAGTTTCATGTAACACAGAGATATTATTTTTTCAAGTCTTACATTTAGAAAAATATTTCAAGTTTCCACCAAACAAAAAAGGCACTTAGACAAAAAGAAGACTAATGAACACTTAAGAATGTATCTTCTGTGTGTTTCATTTTTTATCATCTATATATTTTTTTTCTTGACAGTACATCCAAAAAAATTGCAGACACTCTTTCTAAATATACTACATTATATAATTGTTATAAAGAAACACCAAAACTAATCACAAAAAATCCTCAACCCTCGTCCTACTAATTCATTTAGTTCCTTTATCAGAAAAACGTAATCCCAAGTAAACAATAAGACCTTCAGAAATCGAGTCTTTCTATTAGCAAAGCATGGCTCCGGAGATCGTATTCTTCGCGATAAAAAAGTCGTCATTCTTTGCGTTTTATCGCTTCATTTTCTTGGCCTTTCTGTTCTCGACGAAATTTGCCAATTGTTCGAAGTCTCGGATTGATGAAAATGAGAGAACGCGTTTCACGCTGAGTTGACGACGAGAGTCGATTTTTACTTGGGGCGCGATTGCTGTGGCATTAGGAAAATCTGTTATCATTCACATAGGTTCGCGACCCAGAAGAATGAATCCTTGCTTGATGAAAAAAAATTCTGGGAGAAAACGCGTCTCAAATAAGCCCTAGAAAGGGTGGGGTTCATCTTTATAATGGAAATTCGCCCGCGAATATAGTCGGTCTACATCGGTTTGCCCTTAAACTGCCAGGTATTTCTTTGAAATACTGTCACTTTTTAGTTGCCTTTGTTAGTGAATTTAACGAGGATTTTCGTTGGATTTTTAAATTCATTACGGTAGAATTTTTTATTCGATTGTTTGCGTTCCTAAATTTTAGGTGAGTCAATTAAAATGTGAATGATTTCAACAGTTAGATACTGATATTAACTGTAAAACAATGGAAAATTTTTTGTAAACCGACTGAAAATGTTGACAGAATATCGTTTTAAAAGCTTAATTATTTATAGCCTTACAGTAAAGTTGATAACTCTTATAGCAATTTAAATAAATTATCGTAATTTTCATATTTCTTGCAACTTAGCAGTTTATCACATTGATGGTAGATTCAACATTTTTGACTGGAATTCAATTAATCGTTTAACTGCCAAGACTGCTGAAACTTGAAAGAACAAATTGTTTAAATACCAGTGAAACTTTGAAAATTATCACAATTATTAAATTTTTCAAAAGTTGTAACGACAGATTATTGTTTAGGCAGTCAAATATTTTAAACAGTTTCAACATTTGAAATTAAAATTGAAGAGTAAAATAAAAAAAAAAAAAAAAACTGTTAAAACCTATAAAAATTTGAATAATAGTAAGAATGATTAAAATTGTTGAAAAATTAAAAACTCTAATCAACTGTCAGGTTCTTATCACTGTAAAAAATTTGAATATGTCCAAATTTTGTTATAAATTAAAAATAAAGTCAAAAGTGTGCTGTCAAAACTCTTGTAATCGAAAAAAAGCTGCTGATAAAATGCTATGAATTTTTAAATTACCATAACTGAGCAGAATTTTGAAATAATTTAAAAATTTCTAAACTGTTGTAACTGTATAGATTGTCAAAATAATTAGTTATAAAGTTAAACTGACAACAGTTATGTTCAAACTATTGGAAAACTACAAAATTTGTAAATATCTTCACTAATATTTAAAAACTTCAAAATTTTAGAATAATGTGGGATTATCATGCTTGTCAAAAATAAAATCCTGATCTGCATTATCCGTCACAAACTTTTTATCTGTAAAAAGTTAAACTGTAAAAATTGTCCAAACTCTTAAAAACTATTATTTATCCGTCAGATTGATCAAACCGTTTATCATTGGATTAAGGTCATTTTTATTGCAAATTTGCTACATCTATAATCTTGTCAAACAAGACTAAACAGTTGAGAAATTTGAATTTTTTGAATCTAAGATGTAGTAAAAAACAATACAGTTCAGGGAGAGTGGAAAAAAATTTTTGGGAGGAGTTTTTATAAAAAATATCTTCCTTTTAGGGTTTTAGAATTTTCAATCTTTGATGCTATCGCTGTAGGAAAACGATTTTACCATTTTTTCGAATTCCAGGATCTTAAATTTATACAACTTTTGGAGTCCAGAATAGAACATTTTTTATGTTCGTTTATAATGGAATTAGATTCTTGCGAATTTCAATAAGTCATTTTAACTCATACTCTCGTTTTTTCAAAACTTTAAGACTTTTCTGATATCATTATGGATTTCTATTATCTTCTAGAATTTAATGCTCTGGGAATAAGGGGTAAAAAAATTCGATTTTTCAATAGATTTTTGAGAAAATTTTAACTAGATATATTTTAATTACTCTACAGATTTCTTTTATTTTTTTATAGTATGTTATTCATTTAATTTGGTAGTTTTTTCTAGTATTTTGATAAATTTCGAGTATTTTTATGGATCGCTTAATGGATACACAGAAATTGATGCAAAAGGATTATATCTTATAACAATTTCGAGTATTTGAATTGATTATTCAGAAAACAGTATTTTTTGCAAAGATTTTCAATACTTTTATTTCATTTTCTTATTTATATATTTGAAAGAATGTATATTCGTATAAATTGTATCGATAAAATTTGAAGTATTTTTATTGTGTTCCATATGAATTTTGCGAATGATTTTAAGAATTATATATAATTCAATGTATAAGTATATAAATATATATATACTCTAGCCTACAAAGTTTCATGCATTTTTGAGAAAATTTCATCTCTATAGCTTTGATGCATTGAAGGATTTCTGGCATTTTTTGCATTTTTCTAGTACATACGTAACACTGTAGAATTTCTCAGCAATTTTATAAAACTTTTTGTTTCATATTGCGACATACATATAAAGAAATTATTGTTAGAGTGGGAATTTCGATCTTTTTTTTTGTATTTTTTAAGTATTAAAAAGGTTTCGTCAAGTTTTCCTGAACATGCCTAGAATCATACTATATTGCTGTACACACTTTCTAGAGTTTGATGGTCAATAATTTGAAATTTTGTAGGTTGTTGGCATTTTTTGAGATTTGCCAGAAAACATGTTTTTCATCAAATTCCACTCCCTCTAGTATTTCTTCAGGATTTTTATGATTCAGAAAATTTTCCAATACTTTTGTACGAATTTCATATAAATTTTCAGAATTCGAATATCTAAGATTTAATGTTTCTTAGATTTTTGGCATTTGAGTAGAGTTCAATGTATTCTATATAAATCAGCACTTTTGCAATATTTGTCGTCATTTCACACGCACAGTCTTTTTGCCTGAGCATGCAAATTTTGGCATTGATGTCACTAGATAATAATCGTGTTGGCTTTTTTCAACCAGGCGTATTCCTTTCAGAGTAAAGTCAAAAAATATGAAATTTTATGATAATTAGAATTTTTGCAATATTTGTTATCGATTTACACGCACAGTCTTGTTGCCTGACCATGTAAATTTTGGCACTGATGTAGCTGGATAATAATCTTGTTAGCTTTCGTCAACCAGACGTATTTCTTCCAAGTAAAGTCGAAAAGTGTAAAATTGTATGAAAACTAGCATTTTTACATCATCTGTTATCGTTTAACACGCACAGTCTTTTTGCCTGACCATGTAAATTTTAGCACTGATGCAACTGGAGAATAATCTTGTTGGCTTTTTTTAACTAGACGTATTCCTTTCAAAGTGAAGTCAAAAAATGTAAAATTTTTTGAAAATTAGAGTTTTTACATTAATTGTCATCGTTTTACACGCACAATCTTTTTGCCTGACTATGTGAATTTAGGCACTAATGTAACTAAAGAAAAATCTTGTTAGCCTTCGTCAACCAGACGCATCCTTTCAAATGTTAGACCCAGTAGAGTGAAATAAAATTATTGATTTACTAAGAATATATGGAGGAGTTTGCCTGGTGTACGTCTTGCACTTTTCACAATATAACTATTTTCACCATACAATATTGTAATCAAGTAAAATTACAATGACGAAATTAGCATTTATATTGTAAATCTTACAATGTTCTTGTATAACTTAAAATATTCCATTCCTTTTTACCCTACATATGTCAGAAGGTTGTGAATTTTTTTCTCAGCGTGGTTCGCTGAAATCAGTGATATGTCACTGAATTCAACTGTTCTAGATTGAAAGCGCTATTGAACCATTGGAAAACTACAAAATTATAGTTCTTATCATTAATTGATGTTACTTTTCTTTACTTTAACATTAAATATTATTCGATTTGATAATAATTTATAGAGGAGTTTGCCTGGTGTACGTCTTTTACTTTTAAAAATATAACTATTTTCACCATACAATATTGTAATCAAGTAAACTTACAATGACGAAATTAGCATTTATATTGTAAATCCCACAATGTTCTTGTATAACTTAAAATATTCCATTCCTTTTTACCCTACATATGTCAGAAGGTTGTGAATTTTTTTCTCAGCGTGGTTCGCTGAAATCAGTGATTCGTCACTGAATTTAACTGTTCTAGATTGAAAGTGCCATTGAACGCGAGGTGGTTTTACCGGCGCCGCGACAAACTTGCCCCGGATTCTGTAATGAGCACGTTCATTAATTCTCAATGTACGGCATTTATTACAGGCCGCTTGGGTACGTGGGCAACATCGGATTGCGCAGGTGTAATTACATTGACACGCGCTTTTCCGCGTCGAAGTTGGCCCGATGGCCCCAACTTTTGCTACGAGTCATCCCGCATTCATTATGCTTACCGGGCGCCTCACTCGCACGGGACCAACGCGTTTAACAAAAGTTTTCCGCGCGAAATGGATTTTGTCCACGTGGATTTCCGACCGGGATTAACTTTTTGAACGCTCGTGTCCCTCGCAAATAAAACCGCGATCGGGCGACTCTTCGCGCTGATCACGAAAACTGAATCAATTTCGTTTTTCTTTCACAGGATTTTCATCGGATTTAGAACACCATTTTTTTTCACTACATAGATGTTACGTCCACTCCTTTTGTCGAGGTAAAGCATAGAAAAATTGGATTATACGAGTGGGGTTATGCTGTAAAATGGGTGCGGATAAAAAGTGGAAAAAGAGGGAAAGAGAGTGGAGGAAAAGAGGTAACGTTAAAATCAAGGAGGTGGCTGAAACCGAGTAACCTTAGCGCTAGAAGCCGGAGAAATCGTATTTAAAAAAATTCCATTTAACTTTGGAACTGGAATGTTTTCCTTGGTTGCTTTTATTTATACAATTTGCCGGTGAGAGTTATTACGAGTATCCCTGTATTTGATTAAACGCTTGACTTTAAATGAAAAATTATTGTTTGGGAATTGTTTCTTCTCGAACAGGGTGGAATGTTTTATTTGGCGTTTGGACGCGAGATGATTTTTTCGATAGAAATTAAGATATACAATCAGGAAGAAAATTTTGGGGGGAAAAAAAATTTGCTTTTGCGAAATAGATTTCTTCAAATTAGACTAAATAATGAATTCGGGATATTGAAAAATGAGTCAGAATTAAAATTTTGTTTTATTGAGTACACATTTTTTTGCAATACGTAGCTGATAAAGTTTATTTCTTTGTAACAAAATTTATTAGTTTCAACAAAACCACTGTTAAGAGTGTATATATCAGCTGAAAATTGTAACTTCTTATTTTCTTTTCATTTTTCAGATATGCAGTAATTATTAGCTAAAGGAACGTTTTTGTTCTGAAAAAAGTGTCTTGATGAAAAGATTATATATTTTTTCGAATCGGATCAATTTTCTTGGATTGTGAATTATATGTATGTAGTCTTCTTATTTTTACCATCTTCTAGAAATCATCATGTTTCATATGTTCAATAGAATAACTGAATAACTTGTATTGATCACAAAAATTTGCCAAAATAACCAATTTTCACTCAAAATAAGGTTTAATGGTGATAGGAAAAAAAAAGAAATACGAATCATAAAAATTAAGCGAATGGAATTTTCAACTCACACATTTTGGAATCGAAAATTTCAAATTTTCCCAAAATTTATTATTAAGAGTATAAATAAAGTCTTAAAATGAAGGATTCATGATTAATGTATGGCGTTGAAAAATTTGGAAGACTATTAATTTTACTTGCTATCATAAATAATACTATTCTTAAATTTGAATTTAGAACCTACAAAATTTATTTTAGTAAAATTTGAAAAATATTTGTAATTTGAACAGTCTATCTTACTAACTTTTTACATTTTCGGAATTCAAGATTCTAAAATATACAATTGTTTAGAGCATATGGAAAAAAACTTCATATTAAATTTTTATGAGCTTTCAGCTCATTTATTGCATTTTCTCTAGTAACTACATTCAAAATAGAAAAAATTCAAGGAAGCGAATAAAATAAAGAAAACTCAACAATAAAATTTAATCAACTGAAATCTTATCTTTTTACATTTCATAGTATATCAAATGACATGTTTTTTTCCTATTTCTATAAAACTTTTGCACATTAATTTTCTACACTTCATGGTAAATATTCAGAAATGACAAAATTTGATGAAAAAGTTCGCATGCTAGATACTCCAAATGTGTAATTTTATCATTAAGCATTTACTCCCGTCAATTCCGAAAATCAGTGACTGCACGTATTTTATTTTTTGACAATAAGAAGAATTTGTTAATTTAAAGTATTACAAATATTGATGTATAGTAGAATTCTTTCTGCAATAAAAATTGTGCATTCTGCAATTCATTGACATGAAATAATCTTAGGATAGATAATTTTATATCTTAAATATTAAAAACATAAAATTCGTGTTTGAGAATGCTCACTTTTAAAAATAGAAGTATCTACACCATCTTCATATAAATTTAATGAGAATGGAAGAAAATTCACTCAGTTCCTTTGATGTGGATCAAGAAACTCAAATTACTAAATATTAGATATCAAAGAAAATAAAAAATGAAAACATCAACTTGTTTATTTCAGAAAACGTTTATTTTAGAAAGATTAAAGAAAATCCAAGATTACGAAATTCATGATGAATTCTGTGAAATAAGAAAATCAAGAAATTTGTTACTCTACTTGTCAAATGGTATAATTAATTTTCTTCTTAAGGATATAAATCATGTAGAAAAATGTCATTAAAACAAGTAGCTTTGAAAAAATCAATAACCAATAATGACATAAAAATACTTTCTCTTTCAATATACTATTACTAATTCATCATTTTCCAAAAAACTTACCCAAACATCTTTCGTTACTTCCACTTATTTCCTTTTTTAAAATCAATTATCCAAAAAAAGCTCACCATAGACAACCACGAATCCAGAACTAAAGTTCCCTCAAATTAATTTTCCCCACTTGCACCTCTTCCCTTTAATTAAATATGTCAAAGTAAAATCATTACAATTCTCAACTAACTCAAAATCCGTCCAAACGAATTCACGACTTGCTTCGCGTATTCCAATCAACACTAATGCACTAATCGCAGGGAGCGAAAAATATCGCTCCCTGCGATTAACAAGCGCCGACATCCATAATATTTTACGTCACAAATTCCATAACTACCAGGCATGTTTGACACCACGGATTTATGAATATTTAATAAATGTCTGAAGGCAATTAGAGCAGAAGTTGTAATTTATTTGTCATCACGCTGCGTGCGTGTTCTATATGCACAGAGCGCGTCACACGATGCGAGCGCTGTCGTGTGGTTCGATGATGAATGAATTATAACTTTCCAACTAATTGCCTTCGCCGACTAATTTCCAGGTTGCAAATTTGGCGACGATTTTCCATTCGATCCGTACACTTGTACACATCGCTCTTATCTCCATCGGCAATTTCGCGAAAATTGTACGTAAACAAAAGAGTCGTACGAACAGTGGAAAAAACTTTCGGTCGGTACATTTAATAAGCAGTTTCGAGACATAACCGTTATCTGCAATGGAAAATGGCGGAGTGTCGACTTACAGACCATGCGAGAAAATTGAAACGGAAAAGCAGATGGTGACCGAAAGGAATAAAAAGGGAACGAAGAATTCGCGGTTGAGGATATTCCGCTCTTGCCAATTTCTGTTGCGTTGACACAATCGGTCACGATACACCACCATTTATTCTTAGACCAACTTTCTTCAGATGCTCGTCAATCAAGAGAATTATGACTGGAGAGTGAATGGAAACTTTCCTTGGGAAGTATTAGTTCTGTAGGATGGAATTGTTTTTTTTTGGAGGGGAAATCTGGGGTTGCTGGAATAGCAATTTAGTGGTCGCTAGGTTATTCGTCTGGATTGGATGATCGTTATTTTTTGAGAGAGTTGAATTGGATATGAATGGGAATTACTTTTACTGTTGTGTATTACTTTGCAGGGAAGAAACAATCTGCAATTATGAGCTTTTTGCAACATCCTTTCTTTCTGATTGCACTAGAATTTTTTTGTGAATTATTTGTCTGTGAGCATTCACTGATGATTGACTGAAGAATAGAAATAAAATTATTAAAACATAATTTAAACAATAAGAATTTTGTGACTTTAATATTGAAATAAAAAATCGAATGTTTTAAGATTGGTTGGTTTCTTCGTTATCAAGTTTATCCCACCCTGAGAATTTTTCCTTTCGACTGCAGCCAGGAATAAAATCTGTAATGTAACAAGATTACTTCGTCTTTGATCATATTGATTTCTGGAAAAAGCTTCTCTGGAAACGTTGATTCTGAGATTTGATATGAATTTCATGAATTTCAATTTATATTGTTTTCCTTGAGATCGTGGTGGCTGCGATTTTGTAAATCCACATTTTCAAGCTTACTACTGTTTTGACTTCAATAATTTCCAGGAAAAGTAATTGTTGTTTGAAGATTTTTTGAATTTTGATTAGTAACACTTTTATATGTCCCCTTTATTTCACAGATATTTTATTGTTGATATATTTTATCAATTTAATACGGAAAAACTATATTTTTGATGTAGAGATCTTGAAAATTGAGGTATAAAAAAAAGAGTTAAGGGACGTGAATGTAAAGACTCACAAAATTAGGTTATTTAACTCTGAAGTGATAAAATTTTGTTTAAAATGTACTCTAGAGAAAAAATGAAGTTTTTTATGTTTGGGCGTTGTTATTGTTATGGTGTTGCATTCTGCGTTCATGAATAAAAATTAAAATGAAGTTCTAACAGTGAGCATGTTTAAACTGACAGGAAGTAAATTTTAATTCTTATTTGTGAAATATCAATGCGAATCAGTTAAAATAATGAAATTGCATAAAATTGACGAAAATTTTGACTGAATTGCGTATTTTTAGCAGAAATGTACTATTGTTCCAAAAATTTTGCATTATATGTCAAAAGTACTGTCTTAATTAGCAAAAAAACATTGACATTATCATCTAATTGTTTTTATATATTAAAACAAGAAGGTAATTCATTGCGAAAGGTTTTTAAAGTCTAATAATTATTCGAATATAATGGATACAAATTAAGAGCACTCAAATTTGTTGGGAAAAGAGACTTGGTTTGAAAAATTAATTAACATTATTCATTAGGTGTTCAAATAGAAGCAGGAAAGTGTTTTTAATTCAGTGTTTTAAAACTTTAACGACTTATAGACTTAAATGGGCAAGATTCAAATTTTCAAGATCGAAGTACTGTTGAAAATTGTGTTTTTCATACTTTAATGACTTGATCACCTAAAGAAAAATTGATTTATAATAAAGTAAAAACAGGCGTCATAATTTTTTTTTGAACATCCTTTATATTTAGTCTTAAATAGAGCCCTCTTTAGCAGCTATAAATTTTTTCGAAAAATATACATACAGAGTCATTATAACTACAAAATAAAATTATTAAATTATGTAATTCACTTTCAATTCTGATAAAATTTCTTGTAAAAAAATTTTTGCATTAAGAGTGTCATCCAGTACAGCATCAACATTATTATTATTATTTTATCGAAATCGTAAGTAAATTATATTGATTGTTGAAGTTTTAGAATTATAAATAATCTGTATGTAAGTTAAAAATAAAATAATTTATAGCATCTGAAGAATGCTTTATCTGAGCCAAAATATGAAGGATGTTTAAGAAAAGGATTATGACTTCTAGTTTTTTTTCTTACGAATCCATTTGGTTCCGAAGGATCAAGTTGGTAAAATTATAAAACTATTACATGGAAGATAACGATTTTCGTTTTTTTTTTCCTTTTAAAAGATTGAAATGTTATTAAAAAATTTTTCTTGAGAAAAATCAGGTGTCTTATATGAGAGCATTATTAATGTCAAAATTGTACATCCTGCATTCTTGAACAAAAATGAAATACTTTAAAATATTATGAAGTCTGAACACTGAATTAACTAAAACTGTCAAAAAGTAATTTCATTTCCATGCATAAAATACTTAGTTTTTTTATTCCAAAGTAAATGAATTCACAAAAACTTGTTTAATTTCAGTCAGGATTTCAAATTTTAATCTGTTTTCATCACAGTTTGACAAATATAATTTTAAAATACTCAATCATAATACATATTTCAAATTTGTACTGTTAATAATATTTTATCGTCTTGAAATTCTATTCATTACAAAAACTTATTGGATTTCTATAAATTTTTAATAGGTACCATTGTTTCTAGAAAGCAAACATTGACTTAGTCATTTGTTTGTTTCGATAAATTTAAGATAAAAATAATTTTTTTTGCACAAAAATCTTCATGTGAAATAACTAATTAGGAGTCCTGGATAAAAAATTCCGAAATTAGGATGATTATCATTTTTTAACATTTAAGTACACAAAAAAATTTGTTTTCCATAATTTCTTGTGATTTCAACTTTGAATCAAGCTTTTTGAAAGGTTTCCGAAAAAAACTGATTTCTTGAAGAGAAATCAAGCTATATGGAAAATATAATAATTACAATTTCCTGTGGAAAAATGCAAGTGTAAAATGAAGATAAATAGAAAACCTGTGGAAATCCAAAAAAGGCCATGAGAAGGTAAAAAAATATATCCAACATTCTTCCAACCAAACTGCTGAGACTACACATGTTCTATTCTCCATTAAATCTTTATCTCTCCACTTTCCTTATTTCGCCATTTTCCCCATTGATAAATGCCAAGGCTATTAATGAAGAAGACACTGGAATAGAGCTGTTCTCCGGCAATCGCACGGATGAAAATTATGTTCTAGCGGGTATGCACCTGCGCACCCTCTTTGGAAGGGTTAAAAGCGACGATTGGATCTTGCGAGCGCTCGGCGTGGATCACGGGAAGCATTATTTTTCGAGAGGCCGATTGCCTCGGTAAACAGCCGAGCCGATCAATAAATAATTATTTCATGCGTCAACGCTCGGGCGTGTGTTGCGCGTATGTGGGACACGGGCCGCGTGAAGCGCGGGTCTAGATAATTGATACTCGACGAGACGACGGGAGAATCACGCGAAAGCTCTCGTCCCCAACGAGGCACCCGAGGATATGTTTGAATTGCAAAGTGAATGAAAATCGAGCGTGTGCTCTCGCACAATGGGCATCCGCAGTCTACGAGTCCCACAGGGTGAGCCGCAAAAGTACGAATCACGGCTCGGTCCCTATTTTCCCTCGGTTTAATCACTCGTAATGATCCAATGGGTTATCGATCGATTCCATTATCAATCAAATGTTTGTTTGGCAATGGAGATGAAAGCGAAAAGGGGGTGAGTGAGACCACAAAAGAACCTTGGTGTCACGTGTTCGTCAAGTATTTACAGAATAGGTACTGGAGTAGACACTTTTGCAATTGGTGCTGTGGCAGTTTTTTAGGTTTTTGAAGAATAATCAGTTTTTCGGGTCTTTTTTCTATTATGTGAATAATCATTTTCAATGTTATATTGTGATCTATTTTATTCAACGATATCAAAACATTAAAAAATGATGATGTTGCATTATTATATTAAGATCAAACGTACTGTTTTATATTTCCATTAGATTAGAGTAGAACTTATTCTTTCTAATTAAATATGATGATCATATTACACAAATTTATTCAAAATCATGATCCGCATATTTCATAATTATTTGTATAATAGTTATAGTAGATAATAATGTTACCATACA
The DNA here is from genome assembly GCA_028476575.1 of Platygaster robiniae. NCBI lineage: Eukaryota > Metazoa > Arthropoda > Insecta > Hymenoptera > Platygastridae > Platygaster > Platygaster robiniae. Next base: position 5,766,032 of record CM052022.1, read on the forward strand.
TACTATAGGATACAATTGTTTTGTTGAAAACGTTTTGAGCCAGTTTTTAATCATTTTCAGCAGTCTTCCATTTTCTTTATTTTGAGATTTTTCAAACCTAGAACGTATTCCCATTATATTTTATTGATATTTCTTTATTCTAATTTCTTTACGAATCTAGTTGGTTTCCAAGAACTACCATCATTTTTCAAATGTGTGCTATTAGGTTTGTAAATTGTGTCTTCATTCGATTTTGCGTTTAATGGTCCCTTATTTTTTAAAAATGAATTCATAAAACTGAAAATTATAAAACAATAAGAAATGATAACTTAATAATCATATCGTGGACATTGTTCGATTATCATAATAAGATATCATGAATCACATAACATTCTGCAACATTTTGTATTATTATTATTTTTTAATGATTATTTCTTCACTTTTTCCTTACTTTTAATAACTTTTTTCATAATTCTAACTTTTCTTTTTATACACCACAGTCCAAATGAATATTTTGGTCATATGACGTAATATTAATAACATATAAAAAGTTTTAATCTATATATTATCTTGTTATTCAATATTTATATCAATGAATGTAAAGTTAATCTGATGAAAGATATATTAGTCTTCTTTTATTTAAATGTGTTAATAATTTTTTAGAATTCTGATTCTTACTAGTTTTTGATTCTTCTTGATGGTTTTACATTTCTCCTGGTTTTAGATTCTTGTGATTTAAAAAGTATTTTTGATGTGTCTTTTTATTGTTGAATTATTCAAATTTATTGAAAAATTTAGTTCATATCCAAGAATTCGTAACATTTTTCAAATTTTTGTTACCAAAAGCTCAAAAAACGCGAGTCCTGATGAGTTTACAAAATAAACTTTGGAGTCATGTATTTATAAGACGAACGTGGAGTAGACGAGCATAGTAATTGATTTCATGACAATTTTTTTTTTTATTATAAGGGAATTTATTTGTTTTTTCAATCTTCAATCTTCATATTATTTTCCAAATAATGATGTTTCATTTTTCTCAGACAGTTATGCAACACACATTTTTATATTATTATAATGAGAAATATCAAAAATATCATAATTGTATCGATCATTTTTACATTTTATATTACAATATTTATTAACGTATTATACCATGTGTCATATAATATTATAATAAAAGTATAAAAATGAGGGATAATGATGGCATAGTATAATAATGCAATAAAAATAATTGTAATGTATGTTAACGCATTGTGCCACAATTTATCAATAACATTGAATAATTGCAAAATAAATATTTTATAGGACACAGTAGATTTTGTTAAAAATATTTGGACCGTTTCGGAAAATGTTAATTTACAATAGTTTTTTATCATTGAAGCTAAGATGTCTTTTTTTTGGTTTTTGATTTTTCATAACATGATAGCTTTTTCTAATGATCATCTTTACATTTTGTAATGGAAAGTTTTGTCGAAACTTGATAAATATTTAGCAACATGTGCGATTTGTATATTTGTGTTTCTTTAAGTGAATGATAATAACGAGTGAGTGATCTTACGACAAGAATTTGGAGTCACTTTTATTAAATATGTAGCAAAGAGATGTCGGAATCAACAAAATCCGATTTTTGATAATAATATTATTGTATTTTTCTAAATGTGTATTTAAGAACAAGAATATATTTTATTACTTAAAATATTTAGACATGCTCATTGTGTTATACATATAACCTTAGAAATTTGATATTACAGAGCTGATATTGATTGTGTTTTTCGAAATTTACTAACAAACTTTTTTTATTTGAAAAAAATGTCTTTAGCTTTATTTTTGTCGAACTCGTTTGAGTTTTGTAAAATTCGAAAAAATGTATAAAAGATCGTGTCATTTTTATACTATAAAATATGTATGTAAAACCTGATCAATTTCTTAGACCTAGTTTGATTTATTTATACCCTGTCATGACCTTACATTGTTATATCGATTATTACATGATTCTCATTATTTTTTCTTGTTTAAAGAATTTTTCAAAACTTATTATACATACAATGATTTTATTTTATTTACATAAAAGATATCCAAGAACTTGTAGGACCTCTAATTACCTGATGAAACAACTCAATTCTCCCAAATTTTTCTCTACTCAAAAATTATTTCCACCCTGATATTCACGAAATTATAAAGAGAGCAGAAATATGATATAATTTTATAAATTGCGAGACAACCTTCTAATTTTCTAGCAAAATTATATATCTGTGAATTATTCGGTATTATTATATATAATTAAAGCATCGGTATTATTGGAGAAGTATAATTGTCGCGAAAAATAATTAGAATCACTTTCTCGATTTTCTACATTTGATCTCAATGCAAAGTTTTGCTAAGTTTCAAGATAAAATAGTTACCTGTGTAGTAAATGAATAATTTTATTCTTTTTTTTTTCTTGAATTGGTTACAGGAGCAAATTTTTCTAAAACCTTAGAAAATAAAAACAATGATCATTCAATTTCTTTTTAACTCAGTGAAGCTTATTTGCCTCAATCTCTACTCACATTTATATTTCATTTAAACAAATGATTTTATGTGAAAATTTTCAACACAGAATCGACGAAATCCTGGAGTTAGCAGATGGGAACCACAATAAGGAAACACGTTTAATCTTGCGGTCGACGTATTCTTCGTGGGAAATTTTTCTTGGTGATACTCGAATAGGAAAAGGGGAATAGAGAGACTTGACGAAACTGAGTGAGTGAATAGAGCGACATTGGACCGTTCCAAGTTTCAATAGATTTGACCCAAAGCTTTGGGTCGACCACAAACGTCAAGAACGAGGATGCAAGGCGACAGCGAAACACGATAGCTTGGATGAATGCACTCGGAATGGGGCGCGACCACACGCAAACCTAAATGCGGTGATCTAATCACGACATCTCGTGCCGAGCGCGTTCGAGTGCTATGTGCAACAACAAATAGAGCGCCAAGGAGCAACTTGAGCTGTTGTAAAAATTTGGAATCGATTCATAAAGTTTAGAAGCCATCCAAATTGTTCTTACAAAAAGTATTATTTTACGCAAAAACGACATTACACAGATTTTAAATAAGTTTGTGGGAATCTCTAGCAAATAAAGAGCAATTTCACAAGAATGTAAAATCTTCGACGAGGGAAAATAAAAAGTGTTTTTTGGACTACACAGGAAAAAGTGATCATTTTTCTATTTTTTTTTTTTAGATGTGTCAGAAAAGAAATATTTTTTTCATCCGTAAAAAATTGGAAGGTTTTTATACGCAAAACAAAAGAAATAATTGCACTTTTTCGAGAATCGCAGGAGCTTATTAGAGATTTGTTTTTTTTATAGTGTAGAACAGTTTTTGAAATTTTCGGTGTAATTGTGAATTTATACTGTAAATTCTACTTAATTTGTTTTCAAAAGTTATGGGAAAATACTTAGTACATTTTTATAATTGTTGAGTAATTGTTAATATTTATATATCATTTTGAAACAAGAATAGAAATTCTCCAAAAAGAATATTTGAACATTTGTAGGAAATTCGAAAGGAGAGAAAAAAAGAAATAAGTTTTACTATGTTAGCTCAAAAGATCACAAGTTGAGAAAATTAAGAAATTTGTAAAAAACTAATATATAAAAATGTTCAGCTCATCGAGAGCTGAAGCAAGAAAAAATAATGATATGAACATGAAAAAATTGTAGATGATTTCATTTTTGTAATAATTGTGCAATAAGATTCCACGATTCAGCCTACATTTTCCTAAGTAGCTTTTGAGAGAGTTCTTCCATTGTCTCAATTCATTATATTTCAGAGCATTGTTTATTATTGTTGCTGAAAAATCAGAAATATTTTTTCAAGAATTTCCTGTCAAGAATTGCTGAAAATCTTGAAGAAAGTTCAAAAAAACTATTACATATAAAATCTTCATATTAGACTTTGATTACTGATTGACAAATTCTATTTATTCATACGATTTCCGTTTCTTTGCAGTTGGGTGTTAACTTCGAACAATTTTCCATAAATATGTATCAACTTGAATGTTTTAAAATTTTCGTCAGCTTCAAGAATTCATAATTATTTTATCAATAATTTTTTTTTTTTAGAGAAGTAAGTGATAATCATCTAGAAATTGAAGCAAGAGAAAATAACATACCTTTCATTCCTCATGTTTTTAAATTTGTTATTTACATTTGCAAATACAAAAAAGGAATAAATATAGAATATGACACGCAAGAAAGTAAAAGCTTGTATATTCACTTTCTTGTTACAATTAAGCAATGATTTTCTAAAATTGTATGGTCCTTTCTAAAACAATATGTTGTATTTTTAAGCATCGTCCTATATTTTATCAAAAATGTTGTAAAATTCTTTCAAACCCTCCAAAAAGGTAACATTACAATTTTAATAGGAAAATTAAAGATTATTTTTTTTTTTTTTTCAATAAAATTTTGAAATCTGTTCTAGTTATTTTACCAATGTTTGTAACGATTTTTTTTCTACAAGCATATTTACATTGATCATTTGTAGAAAAACTCCGATCAATAAAAGTTTTGAAAAATATTTTTAGTAGAGTCTACAAGCACCCAAAGATTTTTCTACATACTGTTTTATTAAAGTTAGTCGAATGCAATGGTTTTTTAGAAGTTTTTGCTTTTTTCAATAATTAATTTATTTCTAGGTTAGAGACACCAAAAACATTTGTGATATAATTTTTACTAGTTTAAACAGAAGGCTTTAATGTATGTAATTACATTGAAATAAAAAACTTGAAGTTTCAAAATTGTCAGAAAAATTGTGAAGTGTGGTTATGTTTCAATTATTTTATCATAAATAATATTAATGAAATTGCTTTCTATTTTCCTGTAAGTCATTTTCGATAGAGTATTGCATAAAGGATAAATTGAATATTTTCCACAATTAGTTTCTCAACAGTAAGATAATACTTCTAATTTAAATTCAAAAGCTTTTCTTACAATTTTTCAAGTTTCTGTACCAATTTCTATATTTTTTGTATAAACTTACCTACAATAAATATCAGACTATTTGACATTAGAGTTGTTGTTCATACATATTTTCAATAGTTTTCACAAATATCTGAAAATACTTTCAAATAATTTTTTCGTTACAAATCGAGAATTCTCCAAATGTGATGAATTTTCAGAACTCTTGTAAATTTCACAGCTATCTGTAAAACTTGCAGAAATGAAAATCATGAACACAGCATAACACGTCAAATAAAAGGGTCTTTTATTTCAAACAAACTCAAACAATTGTTCCAACTACCCCTGAGCAAACTCAGGCTAAGAGAATCAAATTAAAAAATTCTGAGAGAATACCTGCAGTGTAAAATTATTCCAAAACAAATAAAAAAGAACGAAAAAAATACGAATCTCAGGCAAATGAAGAATAAAAATCCCTGTAAAATGAATAGCCAAGGTTGAACTTAAATGAAGAGAGAAAAAACGTGGAAAATGAATTCACTTCGGAAAAAATTTATGACTCAATTTTCTTTTCGAGAGCGAAATAAAAGCTCCGAACAATGAAAAATACCATTGCTCCGCATTGAATAAGTTTTTCACAGAATACCGTAGTCTTTAAATCAATACCGTAGAAAAATAGGACGCGCACGCAACGAAGAGTTAACGAAATCACGATATCAGCGAGCTTATTCCATTGTTAAGGATTATCAACGCTCCGAGTAATTTTCTGTTCGAGCTGGTTATTAGCTGAAATGTAATTTTCGCGCTCCGTGCTTTCGAATCCGTTAAGGCCAATGTTGTTTCTCGACCAACTTTTTTGATTCACGAAATCGCGAAATGGCGTTTGACGTTAACTTGGGATTAGGCCTGATTATTCACATCCTGTCCTCATTATAACAGCTTTTACCAAACTCTTGCAAGAAAAATTAAAAAGTTTCAAGCGCGGGGGTGTGAAACGTTAGAAGTTGAAAAGTTCAAAATCTGTTGATAACTTTTCAGCGAATGAATTTCGTCCAAGGGCATTCTCACAAGTTTCACAGCTTTTGGAAGAGTTTGTTCGAGCAACCGTTCATTTTCTCGCAAAAAGCGTAATAGATTTTGGATTACGGTTCAGAGAAAAATGAGTCATCTGGAATTGTTTTCGAGTTCAATGAACTCTGAATAAAAGGTTTCACATTTCATGAAAAATGAGAGTTGCAAATTAAATTAATTGGGATTCAGAATGTAAAAAGTTGGCAGACATGAGTGAAAGTATTTCGAATCAATTCTAAAAACCTAATTTACTTGAAGTTATATTTCCGGGTCAATGAACTTGAAAAAACGAGAGTTACAAATAAATGCAATTAGATGAGGTCATTGAATCTGACTTTAAAATCAGTTTTGAATTACTTTTTCCAGCAGCCAAAATGCAAAAAGTTCGTGGACACGAAACATTTGCATATGCTGAAGAAAATAAGAGATGTAATTTTTTGCAATTCAAATTTTTATCTTGTAGAAAAATGGTATCAATTATTTGATGATTTATGCATTGCGAAGAAAATTTATAAATATAAAAAACCAATCGGCTAGATGAGTTGAAATTACTATTCTAACTAATGTTAATTCTTTTAGAAGTGATGGAAATTTCATTAAGAATTCTGCTGCTTTTTATTCTCTCACCGAAATATGAGAACGAATGCAAAAAAATTTAATCTGATATGAAAATTTCTCGGGATGTTTCAATTTAATTTCAGGATTACGACGTCATTGAAAATGGAATTCGATTCCGAAACGTCGATAATGTTGCCTGGAATTCGAAATTTTACAGCGTGAAAGTTCATTTGAGAATGCGAAACACTCTTGCCTTTGTGTCTGACTATATCTGGATTCGCTCTACTGATCATGGCAATAGGGCGGACTCGAGAGTAAACTTGAATGGAATTGGTGTATTTACTTACTTATATCGATCTGAATCAAGCATTCCTCTTTTAAAAGTTTAACATTGTGATATTTTAGGAACATAGTTGAAATAGCTCAAGTTAAAATAAGTGCATTATTTGATTTTTTTAAGGTCATAAATAAAGGACTCTCGTAGGATGACGAACATTAAAAAAAAATGTTTTTTCTTCTCTTATGTTTAGAAAGCAAAAAGATGAACAGTTTTATCCATTTTTTTTCGCAGTTCTCCAAAACTTGAAAAAATTACTGTAAAATTTTTAAGGTTATCAATTTTGTTGAAAAATTTTGTGCAATATTGCCATGGAAAACTGGGAATATTTTTGAAATTTTTCCAGAGAGCTATGTTTTTTTAAATTTTTTATTATTTCTGTTTTCATCTATGCAATTATTAAGGAAAAAGCACACTTTTGGTGAAAAAACCATTGAGTTGAAAATTTTTTTTTGTGTGAAAAATTTTCAGAGAAAAATAGTGCATTTAAAGTAATAGATTTTTAAGACTATTTGGCAGTTTTTGGTATTGTAGAATTGATTTATATGCACGATCGATTGATGATTTCGTTCATTATTTTTCCGAAAAGCGAAAATTATAAAAAGTGCGGGAAAAAATTTCTACGTTCTTGATATTTATATAATAGTTATGCGTGTTTCAAAATAAAAAGAAGACATCTATATGTTTCTTGAATTTATTTATTTTTTTTATTTTGTGAAATTCTCGAAATTTAAGTGAAGTTCTGCAAATATGAAAATAAAGAGAGAACGTGTCCGTAAATTTTTAGACCTTTTTATTTCGTTTAATTTGTTAAATCTATTTAATAATTGAACTTAAAGTAAAGGTGTTCAACGGTATTGAAAAAAAAGACATTGTTTTTATTTTTGAACTTAGTTTCTTTTAGTTCAGTTTTCAAGTATTGATTTATCAAAGCTCGAAACGATTGAAAATATCATAGGACTGATGCTTGTATCTTTTTTATAATTTCTTAATTTTTTGAAGTTTTAGTAAAATTATGAGTGTTTGAAAATAGAAATGAAAAATTCATTAGTTTGAAATTATTTCAAGTCTTAATATGTTATGGTCCGAATGATTGAAAAGATTAGATCATGAATAATTTTTTTTGTTTATTTTATTCAATTTGTTTCTTTGTCATATTTTTTATGAAGCTAGGCACGATTGAAAATAAATCCAATTGACATTCGTTAAATTTTTTTATTTGTTTAAATTCTTTTATTCCGTTGCCTCCAAATGGTCAAAAAATCAGAGCATGCATACTCGTTCCTTTGTTAATTTTGTTTAATTAGTTTAATTATTAAACACTTGATAAACTTATGCGTGCTTAACAATTGAAGACAAAAAATTCTTTTATAACCATTTTAAAGCTATTGGTCTGCACTTTGAAATGACGTTCTCAAATTCATGCTCAGGCTACAATTACAGAAGTTATTTCAAGTTGAATCTACAACATATTTATTGGTTGTTTTTTATTCTCCAAAGAATAGTTATTCAAAAAGTTCATTTTTGAAAAAATTGTTTTATATACCATTTTAAAGTTATTTGTCTGCCCTTTCACATGATATTTTCAAATTCGATCTCGGGCTACAATTACAGAAGTTATTTCAAGTTTAACCTACAACATATTTATTGATTGTTTTTTATTTTTTAAAGAAACTGAGAAAGTTCATTTCTTTTTTAATTCTTTGATAAACCATTTCATAGCTGTTAGTCTGCCTATGAAAATAAAGTTTTCAAATTTATGCTCAGGCTACAATTAGAGAAGTTATTTCAAGGTTAATCCACTACATATTTCTTAATTGTTTTTTATTCTTCAAAGAATAGTTACTCAAAAAGTTCATTTTTTGAAAAATTTTTTTATATACCATTTCAAAACTATTGGTCTGCTCTTTCAAATGACATTAAAATTCATGCTCACGCTACAGTTACAGAAGTTATTTGAAGTTTAACCTACTACATATTTATTAGTTGTTTCTCATTCTTCAAAGAATATTCACTCAAAAACTTCATTTTTAAAAAAATTAGTTTCTTTAACATTTCAAAGCTATTGGTCTGCTCTTTCAAATGATGTTTTTGAATTCATGCTCAGGCTACAACGAAAGAAGTTATTCCAAGTTTTATCTATTACATTTTTATTGGTTTTTTTTTTTTTTTTGAATATTTACTCAAAAAGTTCATTTTAAAAAAAATTCTTTTATATATTATTTCGAAGCAATTAGTCTCCTCTTTTAAATGACGTTGTCAAATTCATGCTCAGGCTACAATAACAGAAGTTATTCAAAGTTTTATCTACTACATATTTATTGGTTGTTTTTTATTTTTCAAAGAAAATTTACTCAAAATGTTCATTTTAAAAAAAATTCTCCTATATACCATTTCAAAGCTATTTGTCTGTCCTTTTAAATGACGTTTTCAAATTTATGCTCAGGGTACAATTACAGAAGTTATTTCAAGTTCAATCTACTGCATATTTATTGGTTGCTTTTTATTCTTCAAAGAATAGTTTCTCAAAAAGTTCATTTTTCAAAAAATTCTTTTATATACCATTTTACAGCTATTGGTCTGCTTTTTCAAATGATGTATTCAAATTCATGCTCAGGGTACAATTACAATTATCTTCTGTTAAAAACAGAAAACATTTGCCTCGTTCTCGTAATAATTTATGTTGTTTAGTTTGTTTAGTTTTATTGTGATTGTTTATTTCATGGAATTTCAGTACAGTTATGCGTATTTTAAAATAAAAAAAAGGTATTTGTTAGGTCCAAAACTTGTTCATTTTATTTATTTTGTTTAAATTGTGTAATTCTCGAACTTTGAGTTGTGTGTAATTAAAAATAAAAAAAATAACATTTGTTTTACGTTTGAACTCGGTAAACGAAAATGATCGAAAAAATCACGTAATTCATATGTGATCGTTCTTGCACGTTTTGCCAAACTTGCCTAATTTTTGAACTTTTAGTGAAATAATGCGTGTTTAAGAACAGAAAGAAAATATTTGTTTCATTCATTAGCTTGCTTTTATTTTTCAATATGGTTAGCTCTAAATGACCCAAAAACTCAGAAGATTCAAATGTGTTTTTTTCTATGTTGTCTAATTTGTAAATTTCTTGATCTTGGTTTGATTCTTGACTGTGGTGAGCTTCAAATGATCGAAAAATCAGAGGATTTCTATTTGTTTATTTTGTTCGATTCGGGTACTTTTTGAATTTTGAGCATAATTCCGGGAGTTGGGACATGTTTTTTCATTCGTGAACTTAATTGAATTCTTGGATATGGTTGGGCTCCAAATAATAGAAAAAATCAGAGAATATATACTTGTATTTCTTTATTAAGTCATTTGTTTCAATTTTAAATTTCCAGCAAAGTTATGCGTGTTGAAAAAAAGATTTCTATTTGATTCTTGTATGCGCTTGGCTCAATTATTGAATATCATGGGCTCCAAATATTCAGAAAAATCAAAAGATTTTCACTTGTTCTTTTGGTAATTGTGTTGAATTTGGAAAATTTTTGAACTTAGTTTGTTTTTATATTTATTTTTCTTGTCTATTCTATTTATTTTGTTCAATTCTTGAAGTTTCTATAGAATTATGCGTGTTTGAAAGAAGAAAGGAAACATTTGCTTGATTCTCGAATTTAGTTTACCCACAAAATTGAAAAAAAAAACTCTAGACGAAAAAAGGAGAATTAGAATATTAAAAAAAAGGGACCAGATTAGACGATCAAGTACGTGTCAGGAAACTGCACCACAACATTGTAAATGGCTATACGCATCATACAAAATTTCCCGTCTCGCATTATTCGAAATATTTGGTATTCTATTCATCGGCGAGCTATGTTATGAATTGCCAGACAAAAACTCACGATTCATGTCCACGTGCACTGACGAGGATAGCGGCGCGGACATATTGTTATTCGTCGCGTTGCAGGTCAGCCTGGATTGCGCGTCCGCACGGGTCAGATTTTTTATTTCGATGGCTTTTCGCATCACCCCGTCGCGCACCATTATGGTTTTATCGCTCAAAATTTTGTTGTTGCGGTACCACGTCACTGCGGCCGGCGGTTTACCTGCGAAACGAAGTGGAAATGTTGAGGCGCGCCGATGAATGCCGAACGGGGTACTTTTTTTCGCAAAATCAAGATGGATGAATGTGATTAAAATCGAAAGCTCGTACTCCGAACATTGCTTTTGTCGCTTTTTTAAAGGAATATTTTATTCCTGCAGAATCGATGTAAAAAATATTGGTCTGGGTGGGAAGGTTTTTTCGTATTCAAAGTTAGGGCAATAGGGAGAAATTCATTTTGTCGCAGTGGTATCGAGCTGATGTGAAATTAACAGAGTGAAAAGTTTTGCATTGGGATTTCGGACAGTTGTATGAAATTTCAAAGTTGGATGGATACGGATTTGAATGTTTGAGCTTGTTGTCTGGGACTGAAGTTTAGTTTTGAAAATTGGAGGGAACAAAGTTTGGTGTTCAGATTGTTTTTTTTTGGTTTGATGAATGCTGGAAAGTTTTGGGTATTGTAGATAAGTGGCAGAAAAAATTGTTTGGAATGAGTAATCAATCAATAAAGTTTCAGTTCTTTTTTGAAAAATAACAATTTTATTTACATTCTACTCGTTGAAAAGTTCAAAATAAATGAATAAAAATATTTATTTTCAATAATATATGAGCTGAATGTATGAAAATTCATTTCTTTGATCATCTAAAGTTGGCTTTTTTATATTTACTGATTTTTCAAAAATAAAGAACTTCGTAATCGACATTTTATGAATAGGGCCTGTTCATAAATTAAGTAACACAATTATCAGGATTTTTTTGGTTCCTACTTGAGGTGTAACGTAACATATTCTTCAAGAGGGAAATGTAAATATTTAAAGCAATTGTTGGTATTTTACAATAGCATGAAAAACACACAAGATACGAAAATTTTTAAGGTACTAAAAACAATGTTTTTATAAAAGCTTTTGCAATGTAATGAATTTTATGTCGACCCATGCAGAAAAGCTCGGGAAAACATTGAAAATGAATTTTAATATTTTGATACACCTGAAGTTCCGAAAAAAAACGATTTCCAAATGAAAAAAAATAAGTTCATTATTTTTTTATATTTCACGATTTTACAGTTTACAATTGATTTTGCAGTTTTTTATACACTTTGAATTTTTCAAATACGTGGTTTCTCGGACATCAATCATTTTATGTATCTAATTAACTATAAAATTATTAACGTTGTTATGTTATTCAAATTCAGATTTTAAAAGTTAATAATGTTCTGATCTGAAAGTTAAAAAGGTACACAAACTTTGAACTTTCGTAATAATTTTGTCACTGTTTGTCTTATCTTTTGAATCTAGAATATAATAGCTCAAATTTCTGGATGAAAGTTTGAAATTGATTCAATTTTTTTAAATTTTGCTACTGATATTGAGATTTTGTTTTCTTTTTAAAACTCAGACACAAATATTACATGAAGTTTTATATGACGAGGATAAAATTATACACATTTATGAATTTCTTAACTTTTTTTGAATTTTTTACTTACATGAAGTGTAGGGAATCAAGTAACTCAAAGTTTTACCTTATTTTTACGAAATTATTTCAAGTTTCGAATTATCTTAAATGTATTTACTTTTATGCTTCTGTTTCTGGATTTAAAATCGATCCATGTTCATACAAGAAGTTCAAGTAAAATGTAGAAATTTTAGGAGGATTCTAGATTTTGACAAGTTTGTGTTAAAAGGTATGAAATTACTACAGATCTCGCATTTTGTTAAAAATATTGTGTTTAGTGTTATGTTTTTGCAATTTAGAATGAAATACTTTGAAATGTCGGTTTAAAAATAGAAATTTATAATATTCTTTAAATTTTCCTCACTTTAGGATATGTTATTTCCATTCATTTAATTCAGAAACCAATTACTTTATACTTAGGATGGGCATACAATTCATTATAGCCAAACATGTTTACTTCGAATAGTGATTTTTACATTTTTCATCAGAATTCTTTAGTTATCATTCAAATCACTAGAACTTCGACTCAATACTATCACTAGTTTAGAATATGACTGATAGTTTCCTATTTTTTTAAATTTTGAAATGACCAGTGTAATTACTCCAGGTCGCAGTTAAAAAATTCAAAATAATCACAAAGTTATAAATAAGTGTATACAGGTTCACGTTTATACTATGTTAATAAAACTTAAACTGTAACTCTAAAAAGTTTATGTTTGAAAGTAAAAATAGTCCTTAATTTTCGTGATTTCTCACACAGAATCATTGACAATGGTTTCAGAATTGTCTGTGTAACCCGTGAAAGTAAGAAACATTTAAATTTCCAAGATAGTCGAAATTGCAATGAAAAATTGTAAAACTCACACTTATAATATTGCACACTTTTGATTTCTTTGACTATTATACACTAGTTCTATTCGTTTCATTGAAAATAACATAGTCATGAATCCGGATCAAAATTGCTTGTTTTGAATCGTGATGATTTTTTTGATGGACTATTTGCAAAATTTTAATTACATAGCATTCTTGAAATGAAAAATATATCGATTTCTCATTATTATAAAGGTAACATCATGGAAAAATTAGAAATTTGCTATACATAACGTTCTATTCTACTCCCCCCCCCCCAGGTGTCACAAATTGTCACATCGAGCTGGACCTCTTTCCTCCTAGGAGCGTTACGTAATTTATGGACAGCCTCATAACAGTTCAAGAACTCTGTTCATTACATCATAAATTTCCGTTGATGGGAAAAAAAATTTACTTACCACCATGAACTTCGCAAAACAAACGCACGGAATCACCTTCGAAGTAAGGACCAATTCTCGTAACCGATCCCACACCGGACTCGTTAAGGATCGTGATTTTCTTGGGCGCAACTGCAACAAGAAACAGTGAATATTGTCATTACTCAAACTGTTATCATTACTGTTATTATTACCTAGTGCATCACAGTCGATTTCACGTCATTACAGCCCCATTTGAATGTGTTAGGACGCCCTGATAAGACGAAATTGGTATTGGGAAGATCGCGCTTTCGTTATCGCGATGGCATTAAATTGAAATCCGAAATCGATTTCGGTCCGTAGCACAGTTGAATGTGACTAGAGGGGAATAAAAACGCACGTCGTATCGGAGAACTTCCGCAAAATTGGAAGATTACTGTCGCAAAATACTCAATGAGATTCTTCAAGAATCCTTCATTCCCCGAATTCTTTCGCATTCGCTGGATGCTCATTTCATTCCAGCGTGTAATGAAACATCAGTTCGCGTTTTGTCCAAAAGGCTCGATCGCGGAGTAAGAAAATTCTACTTGAATGAAATATCAAGGTTTGCTTCGTTCGAGCAGAAGTTTTTTTGTGAATCGAGTATTTAGAAAATTTGGTTTTTTGTTATGCAGAAGATTATTGTTTTAAAACTGCTTACTCTATTATAATTTATTTTTTGCACTTTTTCTTGAATTCTGATCAGTATGGAATTTATTTAGCTCTAGAATTTAGGAAAGGGAAGATAAAATAGAAAATAATAGATCTCGTAAAATCAGGGAGACATATATTGAGCAACATTGAAGAACAAAATTTTTTTTTGTGCACCCCGATATTAGCTATTAACCTTGTCACCTGAAGTCATTGCAAATTGCAACATTGCTGTATTGAAGTGAATTAATATTAGAACGACTCCGGAATTGACTTTTTTCCCTCTGGAATTCAATTTTTGCTGGCTTTGTGCTGTGAAGTTAAAAAAACGATAATATATGCAGTGGAAAACGAAGTTCTTTTCAATTTCATCTGTGTCGATTTGCACAAAAGAACGTTATTGCATATTGGATTTCCTCTGACATTTGTTCGTGGCTCGAGTGTGTTCAGAATTACTTGCAATATATTTATTTTGCTTTTTTGCAGCTCGTAGGTATTCGTTATTTTCTTCTCTGAAGAGCAGAAAAATCACAATTCGTAATTGGTACTCGTCGATTGTCATTGAGATCCATTTTGACATGCACAAAGAGTTATGTTTCGAAGTTAATAAGATATTCATACTATGAAATACACTGCGTACCTACATTGTCAGTCGTACAGAAAAATGTTGAAATATTCTCCTGGAATTTTATTCTTTTCTGGATAAAATGCTCTAGGAATTTTTTTATTGCAGGAAGTCATAAGTTATTTCGCAAAAATTATGTAATTTCGATAAAATCGAGGTTACGACTTTGAAGATGATTGATTTCATCACCTTTGAAATACATATGTATTTGAAAAGAGTGTTTTCAAATTTTCAATTATTTTACAATGGTTTTTGAATTTCACGTATCAAAAAGTTAAAAATACAACAGTTAAAAAAATAATGCTTCCTAGGAATTCCAAAGAGGGACAGTATATTTATTTTCCCTCTCTGCTAATGAGCATAGAAGTTTAGAAATTAATATAGCATTCCACAAAAGAACTCAAAAAACGTACAAAATTTCATATGTGCTGAAAAATGTGGAAAACACAACAAATCTGGAGAAACATGGAATGTATGAAAATAAAATTATCTCGATGATTCATTTATTTACCTGCAATATATATAACTTTGGATCCTAGAATATTAAGTTTGAAAATTTATGTAAGAATTCATAAAAATATCGGAAAATCGTTCGGACCTGAGAGACATTCAAGAAATATAGAAAAGTTTTGAATAAATAGGATTCTTAGAACACAAGAAAAACACAAAAAACTGTATTTATTTTTCTATTAATTTATGTTAAAATCCATGAAAATATTAGAAATCATTCAATTTTCATGAATATATGAAACAAATATGAAAAATACTAATATGACTAGATTCGTTAAAGCACAACGAATTCACAAAAAAACTGTTGGAAATTCGTTTCAGATACTAAGATTTAATATCACTTAAAAGTTTGGATTATGTATTGTGTATAGTAATACTAATCCATAATAACATCAGAAATCTGTAAAAATACAACGAAACATCATAAAACTCGTAAATACTTAAAGTATGAGAAATAGTAAAATCATTTTCTAAAAATTTTTTAAAAATAACAAGAATCAATGAAACTCAAGTCCCGGAGCATGGAATTCTGGAAATTTATATAAAAGTCTATAAAATCACTAGAAAATCGCAGTAGCATCATAAATATCGTCAAACTACAAAATTTCCTGAAAGTTCAAGTAATCTATGAATTAATCGACACATTAAAATACTTTAAATCTTTATTAATACTTTATTAATAAATAAAGATGTTCTTAAACAAATTTCTAAGATCACAGAAAAAATTCCAAATTTCGTCCTCTAGAGTATTGTATTCTGGAAATCTATCCTTCAATTAAAAAAAAAAAAGATTTATATGAAAAACCTTGTGTATCATACTAAATATCAATAATACCGTCGAATATGAAAATTGAAAAAAAAATACTGAACTCGATAAAATATCTAAGATCTATAAAGAGTAGATATTACTTCGTTAAATTGATAAAAATTTTTTAAATGTTTATGTAATATTGAATCTTTGAGTATTGAATTCTATAAAAGTAGGTAAAAATCTTGAAAAGCACCAAAAAATTGTCTCGATTGTGAAAATAGTTATAAAATACGATGAATACTAAAAGTACAGAAAATCTGTGAAGTAGCAGTTAACTTTGAGAATACTTTTTTTGGAAAATTTTTTAAAACACTGAAAAGAAAATAAATTTCGAATTCTCGATCATAAATTAAAAAACTTTGATGACGATAAAAAAAAATGCTCGAAATATGTACAAAAATGGCGATATCCTTGAAAATTTTAGGAGTCGCATTCAATAAGAAAATACTTCAAATACTAGCACTTCATAGAATACCCTTAAAAGGCAAACCAGGCTATAAAATAAGGGATAAGATATAATGATTTTATCTGTAAACTGATGTACTTAAAAATTAAAAGCTTGAGTTTGCGAATAGATTCCCAGGATCTTATGATGCTATTATATATAAATATTAAATAAAAAAATTGGGACAAATATAAACCTGTACTGAAACTTTTCATATATGAGTTTACCCTGCAATATAAAATTTCATTGTGACCCCTCTGCAGAGTGCAGAGTAAGCCCAAAATGCGTTTGTAACAAAAAAAAAACGAACTTCTGCAAAAATACTGAGTTTCAATCTTCAACATCCCGTAGAGTCTATTTTGTTTTTCATAAATTTCTAAATGATGTTTCGAAACATCTTCGATCCAGATAAAAATCCTTCTATCTAAATGAGTAAATATTTTTACTAAAAAAACTTTTGCTTTAACTGGAAAAGTCAAAGTTTTTTAATTTCATCAAGCTCCATTCCTTAACCTTTCACAAAGAATTTCTCTGTCTATAAAGTTTATTTCATCAATTGTCCACGAAAGTTCCTTGCTCGATACAATCAAAAGCTCGCATCTACCGGCGATTATGTCGCTTCTAATTAGTTGGGGAGTGGAATTGCGATGTCGCTCAAGTTAAACAAAACTTATGATTTCCCGTAGAGATAAATGTTGATAAAGCGGCGAGACTTGGGCGTAGAAGCGGCGGTTTCATTAAGAATCCAGCAGGAGTAAGAGAGAGTTGAAACCACGTCCATACGTAAGTTGAGTTTCGCCTCACACGGAACATTTATATCCATTATATCGCCATTACTACGGCGATAGATCTTGCCTATCCTGCGGTGATCTTTTCTTTTACGGAAAATTTTCATTTCTCTCCCGTGAAAATAAAAGGATATTAATCAAAAAGGGAAATACTGGTCCACGTTCGTGGGGCGGCAAATTTCGAAGGCTTTTTTGAGATTATGTCGTCGAGGGAGTTTCGGAGCAGCGAAATGTCGTCGCTTCGACTTCCGCCGTGAGCAGTTTACGAGAAGTGACGAATTTTCATTATGGAGCGTATTTGATCGAAAATCAATAAACGGATAAAGGGTTTGCGAAGATCGCACATTTCACCGGAAAGAACAGCAGCTTTTCTATGCTGGAAAATCTGTGAATGGGGAAAAAAGTTTGAGATGCAGCATAAGGGTTTCTATACGTTGGTTTAGAAGTAAAGTGTCATACTTTTGAGCTGTATGTCTGGTCGTACTGTGACTTGTACGAAAATTCCTGCTTTTTAATTAAACACAAAAAGGTGAAAACACTTTCAACTAGAGTTCAACTGAAAGATTAGGTACGTGAAATATATAAATATTTTCACATTGACAGCAGTTAATAAATGTGGATGTAAGGAATACAGGTTTAATTAAATCGCAGGTGAGATTTTTCATAAAAAAATTAATCTCTGAGTAATAATGTCCTTCATATAATCAAAAATTAGAAGTTATAAAATTATGCCCTAGGTATACGTATGTCTTGGGATTGTCAAAAATATAGGAATTTCGTGGATTTTTGACGGGTATTTTAGAAATCATACCTTTGGAAATTTCAATTCATGAAAATCAATTTTTGAAAAGTTAAGTTGCCAGGTTCGTAGAGCATATTTTTTTAACAGAAGCCACATCTATCACCCTAAATTCGAGAAAAGCGGAAAAATCTGTAAAGACATACCACCCACGAAGCAGAGATCCAATATACCTATCATTCAATAAATTAAAAAAAAACTCGATTTTTCAAGCATTCAAAGTGACCTCCCCCATTAAACCATCATTTTTGCAGCATATCGAAAAACCTCCCAAACCTCTAAAACCCTCTTCAGAGAACAGAAAACCAAGCTTCGCGGGATTTCACACCCGGAAAACACGCCGAAACCCTAAAAGCCCTGGCAAACAAAAGCGCGAGAAATCGCGGGACGTGAAATCCATTCGGCCGGGGCCGGATTTTTCTTGACGCGTAATACCCGTGAAGTAATAGCGGCCATTTATCGTGTCGCTTCATTTGCCGCGCGGAAAAGTTGCGCTACCGGATTTGTATTTTCAGTCGATATAATCTACTGCTGACAAACATGGGGCGTTTTTACAGCGTTTTCCTACCGCGCGGGCGAGATGTATTTATTAATGCTAAGACACATAATCCTCTCGGAAAGTTGCAATATTTGCGCGAGCGGGGATTTTTCGATATGCCTAGCTATCGGGTGGATTAATTCTCCCGATGAAATGGCAAATGCCGCTGGTTCGACAACTCCGGCGAAAGTTGCTCTTTGTCTTCGTTCCCCCGGCGAAAAATGAACGAGTCGCCCAACTACGGGTATGAAGTTACACGGCCAAGCAGCAGTGGTAAATCGATTTAAGCTCCTTCGTGACAAAGTACTTCGTCGCCCCGTTTCGTTTGCCCCGGCGGCAGCTGGATGCAAATTTTTCTTACAATTAGGCCTGAATTATCGATTATCCTGCACTAATTTTTGCGGCACCGATATGCTCCCTAATTAAAACTTTCCTTTTTGTTTCCCGGCTTTGAAGTTTCCGAAACTTTTTTTGCGGCATCGAGAATTTCTTCAGAAGCAACTTCCCGGGGTTGAGTAGGGTGACCTGGGAGAGTGAATGTCAAATATTTTTAATGGCTATAAGAATGGCATTGGACGGAAAAGTGTCAGTGGAAAAAAATTCCGATAATAGAAGACGTACAATCTTTGGTAGGATTCTATTATTAAAATTGCCTCAACCTTCAAAAAATAAAACTCGTAGAGTATTTTATTATGAAAATGCAAATGATCTAAATTTTGATCGAACAGTTAATGATTGAAATAAGTAACAATGCTTATTTCTGTAATTTACAGTCTTACGTATTTTTTTTTTCTTTTACATAACTACCTTTTGATTTTTAATTTATAATTTTTGACATTTTTATTTTTACACTTTCACAATTTTCTATTTGAATCTATGCTTAGAGCCAATGCTATTCGACAGTTTTCATTTTCAGAATCTATTTCGTAGAGAGAACCTTTTTTTACAACAAATAATAACAATTCTACGTTCTTTTCACTTTGCCATCGTTTAATAATATTGGAAGAATAGATTTTAGTTATAAAAATATAAGGAAATAATTTTTAGACCTTTTGAGAATACCTGGATATTTTGTTTCGATTATTAGAACTCATTGTTTAAACAAAATATAAGAAATAATAATTTTGAAGTTTTGCATGCAATTTGTAGTAATTGTCATTTTGTTATTTGTAGGTATTTTAATTTTTTCAGTATGATCGAATTCCCTATAACTGACTAGCAATATCTTCATGATGTATTAACTTTTTTATTGTTTTATACATATTACAAAAAACATAATACATGTTTTCGAATATTTTATTATGTGCGAAGAAAAAATTGTCTACCTAACGTAGATACTTCTACTTTGTTATGAAAAATTTTCTATTTCACAAAAATTTTAATATATACGTAAGAAAAAATTACGTTAACTTACTTCCAACAGTGTATTTTTTATGATTTTTTTCTTCGAATTTGAGGTTATTGATAGTAGTTTTTAGTAGAAATCTCGGAATTACCATGAATCATGGAAAATTCTAACAAATTATTGTAATTGGATGTTCTTCTCAATACATTGATGTATATTCATGTTACTCTTAAAAATGAAAGTTATTTGTATCTACAATTTCTTTTTTCAGCAAACAAGTTTAAATTTTAATGATGGTAATCAAGTTATCATAAAAACAGGATTATCTAGTCACTTATAAAATTTTTCATTTGAAATGCAAAAATCTTCAAAATATTCAAATTATCCAATATCAATTTTATAATATCGTACTATACTTTAATGAAAATTGTAATATTCGCAATTCCAGAATTTAGAAAACTTTATCATGCTAACTGTAGAGGTAATATTCTTTTTAATGAATTTCAAAACTGTAACTTTCGAAAAAAATTCTTACAAGTAATTAGGAATACTATTACCACAAATGTATGTTTGCTCAAAGTAATAAAATTATTAGAAACAGTAAAGATTTAGTGGTGCTTGATTATTATTCTGGATTTATTCTCAATATACTGTTTACATTATTAGAGTCATATATATTCATATAAAAAATTGTTTACATCATGTTTTTGAGGCGATACTTTTAGCAAATCATAATTACAAATACCGTGACAGTGATAAAAAACCAGAATCTCTAAATTAATGAATAAATTTTTTTTCTTCTTCAAAACAAATTGAAAATTCTGGAACTGAAGTACACAACTTTGTTAAAAGCTTTATTTTTATAAAATCAGAATATACATTGACTTTCATTTCATGAATATTTTTTGCACTCAAACATTGATTATAATTTTATTACTTCCATGAAAACTTTCACTTTTATTTATTGAAATAAAGCAATTGTTTGTGCAATCAGTCTGTCCTTATAATAACTTTTCAATAAATATCGTGATTAAAAAAAAAACTCAAAGTATGTAATTCCTAAGCAAAGTTTTGCAAGAACCAGTTAACCATTTCATCGTATCATCAATCCTTTTTTTATCCACGCAAGAAAAAAAATCGATAACCGTCGATAAATTGCATGAAAAATAACGAATCCACGAACAAAGCTGCCTTCATCTTCATTATATTAGGTCTTTCAATTTAATTACAAGTTAAATTACTACGATCAAACACAAAGGCTAGTTCGTAACTTTATTATGCAAAGGTCTGCGGTAAGTTTTCAGTGATTGTCGATTGATTGAATGTTCTTCATTGTAGAGATACTCGAGATTTAAAACAATGATTGAGAAGTCAAATTCAAGTAGACAAATTATTCAGTCGATTTTACTCCAAGCTTTGCTGTTTAATTATTCATAATCGATTCAAACTATTAAAACATAAATGGATTTTTCTTCTGTTGTGAGTTTGGAAATTCGTATAGTAGGTTTCAACATATTCAGGGGCATAAGTTCTTAGTTTTGAAATCAAAATTATTTCATGAGTGTTGTAAGTAGATTTAAATAGCGATAATCCGCCCCTAAGTTTTTTCAAGGAATTAATAGTGCTACATGAAATTAAACTGACAAGTTTATTTATATAAAAATATTCAAATTGTTTATAAAATCGTATACATGTACATTACATTTCTTACATGGTTATAAGATTTCCTCATCAATTTTGAAATCTTTTCTGTAAGCAACAAAAGAAATGGACTCGATTCCGAAAACTCGCCAATTTTTCAGGAAAGTTTATCGAGGCGGACAATCCGTAACAATTTCCGGGTTTAACGAAATTGAATTCGGTCGAATATGTCGGGGATTGGAATTTATCGAGCTTTCGAAAAAATGACGACTCAAGAGAGGTTAGCGTGAGAGCGAGTGGCAAGTGGCGTCCACGGGCTCACTTCATTTCGTGAGCTGTGAAAAAGAACTCTGAAAAGAGGTGGCTGCTAAAAGGTTACGGGCATTCGAGGTGGTTATCGACACGATTCGCAGTCGAGGGGGGAATGCGAATACTCCAGGGAGCTTGCACGGAACGTGCTCCCCGCTGGATTGAACCTAAGAGGGAATTCCGGAGCGCCTGCAGGCGCAGTATTTCTGACCGTCGCGATTCGGATAGACGTGAATTAGCCGTAATTTCAAGGATAATCTCGGAGGCTTATGGTTGCCACCGAGAACTTTGCCACCCCGGCAATGAATTTACATCCAGATAGCGCCATTCGTCGATGATTCAACTTCCAAAGTGAACTGTAGAAGTTTTTTTTTTCTAACGAATGTTTTCCAACAGTGAACAACTTCACAGCGTTTCCAAAGTTTAAAATATAATCCAATTTTCTGAATGAATTTTGCATAATCTTGTTCTTCTAAAATGAAAAAAAATTACAGGTGTCGCGAAAACTCTTATGGAAAATTTATCTGAGGGATATAGAAGTTGATGAGAAGTTTTATTTCATAATAAATACTCATAATGTGACAGAAAACTATATAACTATTTATTCAATTGTGTTCTAATTTATACTCATACAGACCCCAACTAAATATCACATCAATAAATCAATTGATCATTTCATCCTAATAATAATTCGAAAAGAAGCTTCACGCTTTTTGATTGAAGTGCACACAATTTTTCTATTTGTTATTTTCAAAATTCATGTAAATCTTCATTTGCTTTGGGTTTCCATTTTGCAGAATTAATAATGTATGTTGCTCCTGAAGTTGTGGAAATGAAGCTGCTTTTTGATGTTATATTCATTACGAAGCGATATGAAACTGTCAGAAACCAGAAACGAACATTCGGAAATGTATAGAACATTCTTTTGGATTCATATTTTGTGAAATTCATAACAATGAAAATTATGAGTTTTCAAAGGATGACTTGGAATATTTGCATTTCCAAGAAGTGGAATCCAAGTATACATTTCAAACAAAATATTATATTGGGGACTTGAAATCTTTGATCTTTCACAATCTGGTTTCTGGAGTGAAATTATTAAGTTTCACATAATTTTTAAATTTGAAAGTTTTTTAACTTTCAGAGTTCAAGTTGCACATTTTTCCTTTCTGTATAATCATCTAACTTTTGGAGTTTAAGTTGCACATTTTTTGTTCTTGTAGTTCTTTATTTGCATATTCTTATCATAATATTCCTAAATAATGATATTGATATCACCTATTCATATAATATCAAAAACTTTGGGTCATGAAAATAATTACAGATTCTTATTTTTGTGCAACATTCAGAATTTATGAAAAACCTTTTACACTGTTACGTTTTCAAAGTATTATTCTGTAATTTTGATTGTACAGGTGATCCCATGCTTAATAAATAAATTTCTTAACATTTGTGATTATATTTTTCTCTTCAAAAAAATTAACACTTCCCAGGATTTTATTTTAAGAATGTACTGTATCAAATTCTTGAAATTTTCACTCATCGATGAGAAGTATTTAGATTTTATTATTAATTTAAAAATATAATAACATGAATTTATTTTTATACAAGTATGAACATAGATGAAAGTACACAAATATTACAAAAAGTATCTTATAAATATACATAATAAGACTTTATGTCAAATTTATATTATGTTATATTATAAACAAAAAACTATATTTTCATATTGAAAGAATACATAAATAAATGTATATTAAAATAGAATAAAAACAATGTAAAAGCAATATAAATTCATAGACTCAAAAAAATGAAAAATTGTGCCCTCGTAACTAGATTGTTGAAGATTGAAAACTTTTTGATAGTATGTAAAAAATGTAATGAATAGTTGAACTACATTACTATTTCAATTATTCAATAAATTATTAAAGAAATTGATGATAAATACTCAAATTTAAAATAAATTCTCCAAAGTGATAATTTTTGAATTTTGAATAATAGCATTTTTGGTTAAAGCATTTTATTTTTTCAATTTTGTAATTCCCCGTTTAGGTTAAGGTTCCAAATTCCTATGTGTAGTTCACCTAGAATAACTGTAGATAAGCATAAAAAATAGTACAAACAAAAATAAGAATTTTCTGGTACTTTTATGATTTACAGAAAAATGTATCATTTTTTCCAAATGCTAGTTTTCACTCTTCTACTGAAAGTCTTCAATGATTCTAAATGGTGGTTAAAATTCGTAAAAATTTAATTGCATTCCTAAGCATGTATAGAATAATGAATACTCAGAATTCATCCATCCACATTTTTGTTCATCTTCACCTATTTTCTTCATAGAAAAATGAATTTCACTCCAATTTCAACACAAATTTGAACAATTAGGCCATTTCTCAAACTACATCTCTGTTTTTGGTCATCACAATTTGATGAAATATAAAAAAAATTTGAAAATGTATACCTAAACCTACACCTTCACTTTAAAAAAAGGTTTCAAAATAAGTAATGGAATTAAAGCCACACCGAAAGTACTGTCTTCATATTTGCAAAACGAGTAAAAAAGTGTTATTCCTCGGCTTCACCTCGGTTTACCACTGGTGTTGCTAGTCACGTGGCCTATGATGAGTGCTTTCGACACGCTTTATCTCTGGAACACAGCATCCCGAGGGGCAGACATTCCCTTAGGGTCGCATTTGCTTCGTTCTTTGGTAACGGGCGAGTTTTTGCTCGAATTGATGCAACCCCGGCCGCGCTATACAAGAAATTCCGGGCATGATTGCTTCAAGATCGGTCTCATTTATCTCTCCGCCGTGGGCCATTGGTGAAATTACTCTTTTTTTTTTATTCTTCGGGACGAGATGCCGCGGAGGCAGAATGTCCAATCGATTTGCACATTCGTTATGGCTCGATAACGAGCGACGTACACGTCAGAGAAGTCGGGGCATTAGTAAGACGGGATGAAGCATCGCTGACGAAGCAGCCAACTGCATCGTCTCTTCGACGAACCCCAAGACCTTTACAATAATTGCTCCGCTGTCAAATGTCTCGGAACCGCAAGGCAACGTGCTTTTTGCTCCCGGAAAAGCCCTCCTTCCACCTTCCAACCGTCCGTACCTTTCTGTTTCCACCCGACTTTCGTGCTCGTGGAAAGCACGTACTAAAATATTTCCTTGGTCTACGAAAAATTGCAATGTCGAATTTTTGGCATCGCCTGCGGAAACTAGAGCGCGATTGGTGGTCGCTTGATGAAACATGGGGCTTTTTTGGGGGAATTTTATATCGATCCGCGAGTTTCGCACTTTTAGGGAAAGTTCGCTGAGAAAAAAATGTCTTACTTTTATTTGACTCAAGTTGATTTTAGTTGGAATGGGTATGTTGAAAATGACAGTCGTGAGGATCGAATTTTAAGTTTACAACAACTATATTGTATATTGTAGTTGTGATTTTACATAAAAACAAAGAATATTTTGAGTGTACAACTTTTTTTTCATTTGCAACTGTTTTTTCAGTTAGAATGATTTAATTTTACAGTGGGAGCTATGAAGATAACAGAATTCTCCTGTTACAACGAAAGAAAATTTCTGTTGAATCGATTTTCTTATCTCTACTAATTGAAGACGTGCTGTTAAAGGAATTGGATTGTTTTTTCTTTGTGTATGATGGAGGGTTTGTTTTTAAGAAACGAGATTTTTCTTGAAAGTAACTTGATAATATACTTTTTCTGTGTGTTAACTTTATCATTGTTTACACTATCTTATTCATGTGCTTTTGTTCGGTAATCTTTTTACGTTTAAGTTACATTAAGGGCGTAGGTAGAAATAGGTTGAAAGGATTTGATATTCTAGTACAAGCAGCGAAAAGGAGTTTTTTTTTGAGGGTAAGTAGTAATTAAGACTTAAAAATTAGATGACGAACTGGGCATTTATTATATTTTTTCGGAGTTCATTTGATATTTTTTTCAACTTTCCAAACTAAAAAACTTGAAAAGTATCGAAAAATTGCAGAAATCATTATGAGTTGGGCATGTCTTTCAGCAATTTTAGAATTTTTTATTAGTTTATTTGAAAATTTAGATCTCGAATTTTGAGAAATATTGAAAATCTTAAAAGTAATCAAAGCAGTCAATAATTTTTGGGAATTCGGAAAATTTTTAGAATATCAGGCAACGTTGATATATTTGGTGAATTCGGGGAATATCAGGAAATTTAAAAAAATTACAAAGATGACGTAAAGTTCTTCAAAATTTCAAAAAATCAAAAAAGTTTTGTAGTGCAGAGGTCTTTGATAATTGCAAAAATCCATATGGAAGTCTATAAAATTTTTAAATTCTGAAAAAAAAAACAAGCTGTTAAATGATTTGTTTCAACAGGAAGAATTTAAATACTATTAAAAAAGTGAAATCCAAGAAATTTCAATCGTCGACCATTTTAGGAAATTTGAAAAGTTCGTAGAATTCCAGAACACGTTGATATTTTTTGTAAAGTTTGGAAAAATCAGGAAATTCAATAAAATTACAGAAACTGTGTAATGTTCTTCAATTTTTGGAAATGAAATAAGTTTCGTTGTACAGATGTCTTTGGTAGTCACAAAAAATAAAATGAAAATGAAGAACACTGAAATATTTCGAAAAAATCGAAGACATGAAAACGATGAACTCGTTTGAAATTTGGAAAAATCCGCAATTTTGTGAATTGTGACAAAATTTGGCATTTTTGTTGAACTTTTGAATCTATGTTACATTGTGAAAATTTCGAAAAGTAAAATGTTGTTTCATTGAACGAAGAAAGTCAACAAATAAAAATATTTTCAAAAAATTCAAAATAATCTGCAGATTTCTAAAAATCTTGATTAATTATTAATTTCTAAGATTTGTGATTCTTTTGATAAATTCTTAGAATTCCTTGGATGTTAAATTGTATTAAAAAGTTCTGTAGATTTCGAAAAATTGTGGAACTATCTTAAAAATGTAAAATGCCTGGAAATTTTTAAGCATTTGAGAAAATAAAGAAATTTTCCATGATCTGGAGTTATAAATCATTTTGAAAATTTTGATATTTGCAAATTCAGAGAAATTCGATGAGAATTGAGAAATTCAAAAAAATCAGAGAAAAATTTTGAAATTTAAAAAACATTGATTTAAATCTAGAAATATCGAAATTCCTAGAAGACTTAGAAATTTAGAAAAATTCGATGAAGGTCTAAAAATTTCAAAATTTTATAGAATTAAGAAAGATCGGAATATGTAAATGTAAATATAACAAAAGAGTTGAATCTTTCAATAATATTAAAAAGTTAAAAAACTTTTAAAACCAAAGATTTAAAGAATGGGAAAAATTTCACCTCGAAAACGCTACTCTTAAAGATAAAAAATTGAAAATCTTGAAGAAAAAACATATATTTAAACAACTCCAAAAAATTCTTCCTTCTTGAGCCTTGCCTCGCTTTTTTTTTCTTTTTCACTATTTTACTGCCGTTCCGAACAGAGTTTGCAGATTCTAGTTACATACTAAAAATTTCCTTAGTTTTTTTAAACTAAAATTTTCAGTGTTTGAATATTCTTCGAGTCAGAATCCTAAAAATCTTAATTTCGAGAGAAAACTTCACAGTATTTGAGTTAAATTTCACTTACTATCATACATTAATTTTCATTAATATCTTGTGTCAATACATACATAATTCGGTTTTTCACTAATTGTAGTACTCAAAACTTGGATCCCATTAAAAATAAACTCATCTTATAATGTATTTGAGTTCCAAACTGATTTTCGTAATTTTTTCGCACGATTCATCCTCATCTAGATATATTTTTTAAATCCAAAACTTATCTCTACCTAAATCTTACTAAAATTCTGCAAAACCCTTTGATTATATAAATTCTCCCTCTCGATTTCCAATGTTATCGCAATAGGAAACAACAGCTAATTTTTTCATGATTCACCGGTACCCCAGTGTTATCAAATACCAGGATTATGTAAATTTCAAGCGATCTCGTTGCCGGCGTTGCTCCGTGAGTTGGCTCCTTGTTTATTTCAGGGGCCATTTTGTACATGACTCACGTTACAAGTATACATGCATGTCAAGTACCCAATGCATCCGTTTATTCATACATATAATTTCAAGGCACAACAGACGTGCCGGAAAAACACTCGCTTATAACTCGTCTCTCGACTCTCGTTTTTCCAACGGCTTTCCCACACGACTGTTTCCACATATTACTCTCGTTGTCGTATTTTCTGCACTTCTTAAATCTGCCTCGGCAGCGTTTTACACATATCGCGGTATTTTCACGAATTTATGCTCTTTTCGCGTTTGAAACGTACGTTTCGTGAAGCACTGCGAGTCACTTGTGCCACTTCCAAAGGGCCTTGATAACAGATAAAACATTTTTGAGCATCTTCAAGAGCCTTAACTGCCGCTTAAGTCTTGAAGACGTCGAAACGTTGAATTCAGTCGGTCCAAGGTTCGAAACATACGGCCAATTGCGCGTCCTCGATTCTTCTGTTTCGTATCGTGAAATCTCGACGAAAGTAGACGTAATTCTACTTCAAGGCGAATCAGTTGGGTTAAATAGTTTTTTTCAGTCATAAATTGTGGTGCAAAAACTGCGAGAGTTTCTTCGTTTACGTGCAGTTTAGAAAGTTTCATAATTTTTAGAACAAATCAATTGTAGTTATACCAGGAAAAAGTTTTTTCTTGGAAATGCAGAAGGTTTTAGAGGTATTATAAATCGTCATTTTGGAAAAAAGGAATAATTTTCAGTGCCACTGGAAATATCAAAAATAATCTTAGCTGACCTGTTGCAATTTTTTTGTGTGCATAGTGCAATCTAATGCGACTAAAAAAAAGATTACTTTATTTTTTACAGATTTATGTTGATTTATTAAGAATAATAGAAAAAACATGGATAGTTATAATGATGATCAAATTTGCTTTATTTTATTTTCAATTGATACAGATTTTTCCGAATGTGGAAATGCAAGTATGTCATTCTAATGGTCAAAATGAAAGACTTTTCGAAAAAAGGTTATTTCGTTGGGTGACAAAATTATTCAAACTCGAAAACTCTGGAATTCAATTTGTCCAACTTTTAGCACTGGCAATTTTGAATAAAATCTGTATATTATAGAGCTTCATATTTTCTCTCGAGTTTTCAGAATGAAAATGTATAGCCAGTCAATAAAGAAAAATTTCAATCCAATTATGATGAAATAACTTTTAGCTAAAATATTGGATTTTTCTAAAAAACTTTTTTGCTCTCTTAAATAAAAGGCAGATTTTTCGAAGAATAAATATTCAACTATTTATCTATCTGAATTAGCAAATAGGAGGTAGACAACTTTTAGAAATTTACTCCTCACTTTTTGAAATTGATTGATTAAAAGTATCCACAAAATTTCCGTTCACTTCCACTATCGTTCATTTGAAAACAGAGTGGTTGAAAACTTTTTTTTTACCTTTACAATGTCAATATACTTGTATCTTTAAAATTTGCAAATTTTTTTGCACCGAAAAAAAATTAATACTTACGACTCAGCCAGAATTGAAAAGAAATTGGTTGAATGGATTGAAAATAGAACGATTATCAACTTTTATTACATGTTCACATTTTATACCTTAAAATGCAAATAATGAAGTCAGATTGTTAGAGTTCCAGAAATTTTTAAAAAAAAAGAAAAAAGATTTTCTCGTTCGATGAAAAAAATTTCAAACTCAAACCGTGTGCAATTCATTTTTTTTTTTTTTCATCTTTATAACTGGGAACCCTTAATAAAACTTTTTCAATGTAGACCTTTGTATTTTTTTTTCTCGAATTTTTCGGAGTGAAAATTTACTGCTAGTATGTCACGAAAAAATTATATTCAATATTGGTAAATAAATTTCAAGCTGAAGTATTGGATTTTTCTAAAAATTTTTTTGTTACTCCGAATGGGAGGCAGATTTTTTTCAAAAAAATATTCATTTTACAATTCATCCATCTGTGTTATCAAATATTTAGTAGACGATTTTTTAAAATTCGCTCGTCACATTTGGGAATGGTTTCTTTCAAAGCTTCTACGAAATTCCCATTCACTATAATTTTGGGTTTTTCAATAACCGAAGCGATTGAATGTTTTTTTCAATATTCCAATGCCAATAGACTTGTATCTTGGAAATTAATTCACACGCTTTATTGTACTGAAAAAAATTACTATCCACACGAGAGCTACAAAATTGAGAAGAAATTGATAATTTTACGGTTGAATGCTTTGAAAACAAAAGCAGATGAAATGCATTTTCATGAAATAAAAAAAAGCTCAGTTAAAAGCTATTGATCTATCAACAACAAAGGATTCCATAAAATTTCCTATTATTGATCCCTTATTTTGTAGCAAAATTTGTTCATTTCGTCAAAACGTCAAACAATTAGAATGCCATCGTTATGAAGCTCTTAAATAGCTCTGCAAAGGACCATTTTGATATGAAATTGAAATTGCTTGCAGTGAACTTCACATTCATGGAACCTCAATATCCACTACAAGAAGCTCGTCAATCGAATGGAAATTTTCCAGTTAGCAATAAAAGCTGAAATACCCATTGAAAAAAAAACTTTACATTCCATAAACAAAAGTTTTTTCAATCATAAAACATTTTTTCCGTTTATTGATTCTTGACTTCACTGAACACTCATAACTTTCATTTCACTGAAATATTAATTAATCTGACAAAGGTTCGTGAAACAAAGTTTCTATAATTCAAAGTGATTGTTAATGGCTGAAACGTTAAAGGGAGCAAATAGTACCTTGCGATCTTTCATGTTTGAACTTTGGCAAAAACATAGTTCTGGTAACGTAGTTCCGGTAACTACTGTACCTAATTACACTTTGACTGTAGAGCTTCAACTCGAAACTGACCTGGGGTATGTAGAAAAAATTTAGAATTTATTACAGAAGTTTTGCGTGATGATATTCTTGGCTAATGTGAACAATGTTAAAAATATTATCTTGAAAATAAAGGTATGTTTTGCAAACAGTATCCTCAGAGAGTAGCTTTTTTTAATGTGCTGATTTATATCTTGTATATTGAGTAACGTGTATTCAAATTTCGAACATATTCATCATTCGTGAAGTAAAATTTCATTTTCACGATTTTCAAGCCAAAATATATCGTTCTTCTGACATATTTTTATATTATCTGCGTTTTGATTATACATTTATACATTTTTATATTTTCTTTTAATTTTAACACAGTTTGTTAAAATTAACGTTTTCAGCAGCACAGTGTTTCTGGGAGAAACCGTTAGACTCGCATCGCATCATGTCGCCTCATTTTATAAAAGCAATAACAAAAGAAGAGGATGAAACGAGCAGCCCCATGAGGGGCTTTCTCGTCGACGTTATGCGTATACTTGTCTGCTCTGTAAGTGTTTTCTCGAGGGAATAAATGCATTTACTTCTCAAAAAATTCATACTATCATTATTTCGCTAATCGAGTATAACGTGGATTTTTTTTTTTAAGGATTTGTGCTTACATTTTTGTTAATTCTTACAACCGTTCTTAATGTTGTATTGTAATATGACACCTGCAAAAGTTCATGTCTTCATTTTTTTTTTAATTATGCTGCACTGACTATAAAAAACAAGGTTATCCGAACCGGACCTAAAACAGGCGAGAATTTTATTTTATCTGCTGCTGTGAGGGGAAATAAAGTTTTTTATTTTATTTTAGGATGATGAAATTAAAATTTTGTAAATTAATGGAAATACTTGGAATATATTTTCTTATTTTCCAAGTATCATTTTCATAGGGAACGAATTTAAATGTTTTTATGTGACATACAGTTCTATGTTTCTTTTTTTTTTTTCAAAGATCAATAGATTTCAACATTTCTTTATTCAAAATGCTGAGTATAATAATTAACTCTTGTAATAACAGTCATTCAAGTGTAATGAATTGATATTAATTTATTTATTAACAAAAAGTTATAAAGTTATTAAACATGAAATAACATCATAATAATACTTTTTTCCTCAAATTTCTGTACGTGAAGAAGAATTTTAAAAATCCTGTTAAATGAAATATTTGTCGAATCGTCGTTAAAGAATTCTGATGTATAAAAGAAAAAAATTTGATCTATTGCATCGATCTCTAGGGTAGCCATAAATTCTTAATTACATTTTTAATGGAAATTCATATTAATTTTTAAATCTTAGAAAGCTATAGTGCATGACACAAAATTAAGTATTTAAATAATTCTTATCTCACTATTATAATTAATTCTCACTCTACAGCGATTCATTTTTGGGTTTCATAACATGGTCATACATAAATAAATGAAAACGGTAATGTAAAAACTTCAGATATTATCCGATCTCACCTTAATTGAACTAAAAATTGTTTTTTCCAATTTGTTGTTTTTTGTCAGGCTTTTAAATACTTGAAAAGTTATCCAGGTAGTCAAATCAATGTAGGATTTTCGATTTTTTCAAAATTGTTCAAAACTAGGGCCAGTGAATGTCCATAGGTATAGATTCGTGCAGACTGATAAATGTCTGACATCGCAGGAACAATGGTTTTCCTGATGAACGATATAGAGAAAAACAATTTTTTATCGGAAAATCATTCGTCCTGACAAAAAAATTTTTTTCACGAAAATTTCACGGAATATAAGTTTTTATGAACTTCTGTATGTACGGAAGTTGAATATAAAATAAAAGTACTTGACAAAATTTTACATTCTTGTGTATAAATGAGGGCAAATTAGTCTAGAAAGTGTGAATTATGCCAGACATTTTGATGGGAAAACCGACCTTATACATTGTTTTTCAGTAGGTAAATAACAAAATTTTTCGATAATCCTAAAAAATGGATTTCGGCAAAAAGAAAAAAAAATTATCTAACTATTCCGAATATGATGCAATTTATTTCAGTTTTTTTTAAAAAATAAAACCATTTCTTGAATCCTGATGCAAGGCATCCCTAGAAAAAGAATATTAAAAAAACCTTATCTGTAAAATTTGATTATCCTTGTGGTACAATCATTTTTTCGGTATAATAAAGACATTCACCGATACGTCTTAAACTAAACCTCAATGAACCCTACTTAAGGAAAAAACCACGCATAAATTTGTCCTGCAGATTCATACAAATGTGATTCTCATTATCCATTTTTCTCATCGAATTCGTAGTAAGAATGTACGACATTTACCTCAAATTTCAACAACCATAATTACAGTCCCTAAACTTATTAATTAAAAAATTGATTCTTGTATTCAACTACTCGTGAGTAGGGTGTATCAATTGACCCCAGTATATCTCATTACACCCGCACATCATTCATTATTGATTCAACAGGACTCAATAGTTGAGACATAATAAGCTGCTTTATTTCATTGCCTCGCGTTAATCATGCAATTTGTAGGTAGCCATTGTCGAGAAAGCCGGCACGCTCGAATCGAGAAAACATGGCCGGAGCCACGAAATGATACTGGTATAGCGCACACAATCATAATTCTAGATTAGGACACCTGGGGCTCAGGGACAATGACGTGCTACACTCTTGCGGCTTGCTGCGTCAGTCACGTAGTGTGCGCGAAGAGATGGAATGGGATTTCTGTTCGAACTTTGCCCATTACTCGTCTTGCCAGAACCGTCACTCGATTTACGTGTCTGACCACATCCTAATAGTTATCTGCCAAGGTGCACTTGATTTTCTTCATGCTTCGCAATACCCTGGAAAAACAGCTTTTCCACCGTGTCTCGGATTACTCGAACCCCGGGTCAGATTGAATTCTACATTAGACGCCTCACCAAATTGAAATAAAGTGGTGAACCAAGGAAAAAAACTTGATGTGCTCGTGAAATGGTAAACCAAAGCGTATCGATTGTGTACTACAGAAATTTGCCAGCAAAATAAATTAATGATTCTTGCTGTTGTGATGGTTACTGCAGAAGTAAATTGGAACTTCCTTACAAGTGAAATCGAAGTTTTTATCGAGTAACTGTCCCAGCTTCGCTAACAGCGTTATCCTCCATAATTGGATGACGAACTTGGGGAAGAGAAATGTAATCGTTATTGAAAGTGGTGTAACTAATGGATTTCATGAAGATTCCATGTATTTATCACCAGGGTTTATATTCTCAGTGTCATGATGTACTTCGTAACATTATGTCATGAGTTTTTTATCGATTATCGATTTTCAGCAGGTATCGGAAATCAATAATGCCGAGGCAGCGATAGAAGTCGTATGTCAACTGAAGAGGGAGCGAAAAACTTTTTGAAACTGATTTTTGAAAATACCTAACATCATGGAAATTTCATTGTATTCTAGAGAAGAATGTGAATATTTTAGTTGTATATTTCAGCGATTACGTAACAATGACTCTTTCATGTTTTCGAATGTAACGATGCACAGAACAAACTTTAAATGCTCATAAGCGAAGCTTTCGCAAATTCCACTTCGTAAGAGTAGAAGTACAACCCAAGGGGTTGATTCGTCGTTTCCAGTCTGCGGAGGCCTGGGAAAACGCGCGTCCTACGAGTTTTCATTACCGAGGGGAAGATCTTCGCAGTTTTCCAGTTTATTCTCAGCCTTCATCTTGCAGAGCTCAGGAAATTACAGAAGGTGAATGGGAACACATGTTTGAGACAGAGATTTGAATTTCTAGATTTCTATACTTTTTAAAACTAACGGATAAAACAAGTATCATGAAATTCGGAATTTTGAATTAGATGAATATACGATCTGAGATGTAGAAAAAAATTGAACTCTGTAAAGTTCAAGATTTCGAATTTTATTCATCACGCTCGTTTTAACTGTAATTTTTGATTCAATCAGTTTGAGGCTCTAATTTCTTTTAACGAATCTTGGCATATTGTTTCAAAATTTCAGACTCATTGAACAACATTTCATTCTTACTAGAGTATGAGAATTTTATTAATTTTGGTAGATTTCCAGATTAAAATTCTAAATCAAGAGATTCAATGAACAAAATCGTAAATATTAAGAAAATTTTTTCAATCATCTCATTCAGATGAGTAAGATCTAGACAAGTTATCAGATTATACAAATATTATATTCAAAAAATACATTATTTTTGATAATTATATAATATAATGTACATATCTGCCATAGTATGTAAAAAGATTACGTTGTGATTTGAAAAAATCATGACAAATGTTAGCTTATAGAAATTAATACTAAATGTTGTTAATTTACCATTTCATGTTATTTTTTTTTCTAACTTAAAAGCAATGAAGACTTCAAAAAAATGTGGTAACAAAGTTGTTATGCTCAAATAATTTTTCAAATCGTTTTAAAATTATGATTACAAGCAATTTTTTTCATTTGGAAAGAAGTTTGGATATTTTTTATTCCATAACGAAAATTTTACAAAATAATAAAAAAATTATAACAGAAAGGATAATTTTTTGCCGAGTTATTATACATGTGTTAATTGGGGAAAGTGATATTTTCAGCTGATGTTTTTTCCACGATGAAAGAACTAAAATTTAAGTGAGAAGAGAAAACACGTGTTTTATTCAAAAAATTTTAAAGCAAAATAAAATACTAAATTAGAATTATGTTAACAATTGAAAATAAAATAACCTATTCGTAAAATTTCAGTATTATTCTATTAAAAATTTGAAATGATTATTTTTATTTAATAGTAGTACATATAACATGGATAACATTTGAGATTTTATGAAATAAAATACGTATTGTTTTTTTGAAAAGTATTTATATAGGAAAGTTCGGAAAATCGTAAGTTTTAAATTGAAAATAAGCCAACTGTAACACCTCATAATTCAAGAATAAACTCGAATCTAGAAACAAAAATATTCTAGAGTTTTTTTCCTGATAGATATCGAATCGTCATATAAAAATTAAATTGTATTTTTACGACTCTTGCTTTACGTGCGCGAGTACGAAAACAGGAAATCATTGCAATTGTGTTATCATTAGCATTAAATTTCTGTACACAGATTGGAGTTTTCACAAAAATTTCCATTGTATTCATGAACAGTGCATTAACTGATGCATATCGAAAATCTTGGTTATCAGTAATAAATCGTTTAAATATATTCACACAATGTAAGGAGTCAGAGAAAAATTTATTTTTAACTTTATAATTAATGTGAAGATAAACTGCAATTTTAACGTAAGTAGAAGCAACTAACGTCAACACGAAAATAAAACGTGTCACTTTACTTTTGATTTTCTTAGAAACTATGTATTCTTTGAAAAAAATTCACACTCAGTTAATACTATATTTCTGTATTCTTCTGCTAATAGTATTACTTCGTTTTTGGTTTTTCGAGAGTTTTGCAAGTAATTCAAATAAATCTTTAGTGCAAAACAGTGCGTCGTTGGGTGAAAAATGGAGCCCAAAAGAAATCCAAAGGTAAATTTAATTAATATCATGTAACTAATATCAAATGTTTTGTTACAATTGAAAATTTTTGTTATGCAGTATAAAAGAATATTTATTTAATTTTTCTCAAATTTCTTTTACAAGAATTATTTTCCTACTATTAAATCCGTTAGAAAAATGACATTACAATTCGACAGTAACGAAGAAATCTTATTAGTTCTTTGAATTCGAACGTGATTTTTTATTCAACATTTTTTTAAATATTTTTTGACAGATTCAATAAACGAATCGCTGAATACAATAGACAAATTATTCCAAATTTTGGAAAAAATGGAGAACCATCTTTTTTGGAAGAAGTGGATAAATTGGCAGGGGAAGAAGCTATGAAAAAATATGGGATCAACACTGTTCTGTCAAACAAAATCTCATATGAGAGGACGTTAAAGGACTTTCGTAATCCATTGTGAGAATTCTGCTTTCTTTTTTGCACAAAGTCATTTTTTATTTTCTTTGCTAATAATGATGATGTTCTAATGCCAATAACTCGAGCAATAAAAGAATATTATTTTTATCAAGAAAATCGTATGACATATATGAACTTCACAGAAGAATATATATTAATTTTTATTTGAGAATCTCAGTTGGGCAAAATGATTTATATTAGATAAAAATAATACTAAAAATTTATGCATGATACGATTAACAGCATAACTTATATTTGTATAAAAATAAAACATCAAGATCTAGTGATGATTTTTCTACGTTTTATTCTAGATGCAGGAACATCACATATGAAGATGCATTGCCTTCAACAAGCGTGATAATAATTTTTTATAATGAACCTTGGAGCCTTTTTATAAGAACGATTTATAGCGTTCTCAATCGATCACCGGAACATTTGTTAAAAGAAGTTATACTTGTTGACGATTTTAGCAATGAAGGTAGTAGTGCAATTTTCCTTGATACTGATAAAATTCACTAATTTTTTTTACTTTATTGAAGTATGACTTCAAAATAGCCAATTTCGTATCTATCATTCACTACATTTGTTACTAATATAATAATGGTTTGCAATTACACAGTCATCTATTAAAATCATAACCAAATAAATGAATCAAATTATACATGTTCTTAAATTTTTCAAGTATTTCAAAATTTTGAACACAATGCAAACTATCCGAAACTCTTTAAGTTTGATAAATATTAATTCAGATTACCAAGATGGTTCGTAATTTTCTACAATTTTCTAAATATTTGAATTGTGAATAAAAAATTAAGAAAAATAAAAAAAACATTAAGATGCATATTTCCAAGAATTGTGATACTGGACCACTCCCTTTTTAATAAGTTTTTATAACTACCAATCAAAAAAATCGCATTTCACTGGCCTGACTAGAAATGATCAGAAAATTAACCATGATCGAAAAATGAATAAGTATTTATACATTTTTTGTAATACAGAGTATCTTGGTGACTTCCTAAGTTATTATCTGACGAACTTCTTGGCGAATGAAAAAGTGCATTTAATAAGATTACCAGAACGTAGTGGTCTGATTCGAGCAAGATTAGCTGGAGCAGAAAGAGCTACTGGAGAAGTTCTGGTATTTTTGGACGCTCATGTTGAAGTCGTTATTGGATGGTATTTTTATAATATAATTTTGTTTCTGTACAGTCAAAGCTATGAAATTAATGCTCGAATATGACGTCAGTTGGTTCATAACAAGAGTTGGAGAATTTTTAGTAATTCACTGACTGTTTACGTGTCAATTTGAAAAAAATCAAATAAAGATTCGTTCTTTTTTTCAGGATTGAACCACTTTTGGCCAGAATTAAAGAAAAAAGAACGGCAGTCGTTGTGCCGGATATTGCCGACATATCGAAAACGACTTTTGAATTCATTCATTCTGGAGACGATGAGAATCTTCAGATATATGGATTTTCGTATAATGGGTGGTACAGTACTATAATAATGCCCGAGGGCAAACGAAAAATATACAAACATCTTACTCCAGCTGATACTCCGACAATGCCTGGTGGTATTTTTGGAATAGACAGGGAATATCTTTGGGAAATCGGCAGTTATGACAGAGCCATGGAAGGTTGGGGAGGGGAAAATTTGGAAATGTCGTTCAGGGTAAGGGAGATCGGAAAACAAACTGTAGAATATACAAGTAATTATCTAGATTTTGAAAAAAAGACTGTACTTGGCATTCCATAACATTTTTCTGAATTGCAATCGTGGGCATTTCCGAGTGACATTGGAAAAAATAAATTTTGTTATTTCCAGGTTTGGCAGTGTGGAGGTTCGTTAGAAGTGATTCCTTGCTCTATTGTTGGTCACGTGTTTCGCTCTTTTAGACCTTACAAAATTCCTGGGGATAGAGACACATTTGCGTATAATACAGCTCGAACTGCTCATGTTTGGATGGATGATTACAAAAGACTGCACTTTTTGCACCAAGGCACTTATAAAGTAACAACATAGATAAATCTTGAAAAATAAGATGAAAAGAAATTCAATCTGGTTGACGTGTTTTTTTCCAAAAAATAAGACAAAATCATTCATAATCCGTTGATGCAAATTTACATGAATTAGCAACCTGAACTTATAATTCCAGGCAAATTGTATATGAAACTAACAAAACAGTGAAGATTTTTGAAATTCAATCATGGAACATGCATCTTCTTTTCTCAACAAATTCTTCAACTGAATTTCAGTTTTTTCATCCCTAGTATAGATTTCTAGCCTACAAAACGTTTTGTCAATAAAGATTATCAAATAATTCAATAATTTTTGGTATGAATTGAAAATCAATCAAAAAATCGTAATTTTAGAATACACATTTAACCCACTTATTTTACAGTATTATTAATTTTGAAAATTTTTTTAATATAGGATGTGAGTTCAGTTGGTGACATCCAAGAACGTCTGGAGTTGAAGGAACGATTAAAATGCAAAATTTTTGAGTGGTATTTGAAAAATGTTTATCCAGAAAAATTTATCATAGACGAAAATGTGACAAACTATGGCAAAGTCATGTTGAAGGGTGAGAACCTTTGCCTGGATGAATTTGACTATGAATATGAAGATAATTTTTTCCTGGGAGTTAATTCATGTAATTCAAAACTAACTGTTAGTCAGGTTCGTGAGATTTTTATTTATTATTTAAGGGTAGAATATCATTGTACAAAATAAATTATATCTGATTTTTCTATCTGTCGTTATGTAACAAAAGACACAAAAGTGAAAAGTATATTTCATTTATCATATTTATATAAAAAAAATCAAATTATGAATATTTGAAGATTAAGAGTAGTTTATGACTTATGTTGGGAGTATATTCTTAAAAAGCAATAATGGGTAGAAAATCGTTCTAATTTTGAAAATGTACGTAAGAAAATATCGAAAACCGACGTAAAAAGATTAACTTAGAGATATATATAGATCTGTGTGAGCAGACGAGTGACTCAAAATGCATAAAAATTAACACCGATATATTTGATGTAGAACTACGTGGATACATGTATAATTTTTTTTTACCTAGGAATTTCACCAATAATTATACTTATGAAAAAAATTTTCGTGATCCATTATTTTTATAACAAAAGGTATCCAACAAAAATATTTTCATCTCTAAATTCAGTTTAAAAAAGTGGAGAGCTACAAGGTAAATATTTCGATTCATGATTCGTCGTATTCCAGGTGTTTTCACTCACAAAAAATGGACAATTAAGAAATGAATATGTTTGTGCCAACTCGTTGCCTGTGGACGAAGAAAAACGAATTTTCCAAGTAAAAATGTCCGATTGTGAGGAGGACAGTGATACATGGATTGTCACTGCTGTGTGTAAAATAAATATTTTTGTACTTATTGACGATATTGTAATGAACGCGTAAAAATATATTCCTATTACAGCAGGGAAAACTTCAAAACGTTCGAACGAAATTGTGCTTGGATGGCACCAACTTGGAGGCAGGAAAGTATGTAATTTTATCCGAATGCTCAGAGAAAAAGGATCAAGAATGGTCATTTTCTATCTCAAAATTCGATACATAATACATTTTTGCATCATTTTGCCATACTGATTATGCATTATTAAATATAACTCTGTATAAATATATTGTAATTATTTATTTCAATTTAAATAATTCCTTGTACATTTATATTAGTAAGTCACTGGCCATGAGTACGGCCAAAATATTTTAAAATTTTTTTTTCGGTTTTTTTCAAATTCTTTCTAAATTGAGGAAATACCCAAATTTTTTACAACTACCTCAGGAAATCAGGAAACTGCTTAAAAAACGAAAAATTCACTATAATATTACAATTTTTAGTAAAGTTAGAAATGGAGTGAGATTCATAAAAATATTCAAGTTATTAAAAATTCCAGAAAATTGGCATTTTAAAAAAATGTACAGTGGTTTACTATTTAAAAAACGTACTATTATTACGTTAAAAATTTTCACATTTCTTGTCCCTTAACTTAGTGTCCTTAAAAAATTACAGAATAATCTGTGTAACTATGATCATAAATTTTTATTATCAATTATGTCATTCAATAACCATAACTTATTTGAAGGCGATAAAGATAGTGTATGTGATTACTATTTTCTCTCCTTTTTGAAGCGAATTGGGAAAAACATTTAAGAACTTTCTGGAATTATTTAGAAGCACGATTTTATAACGAGAAAATTGAACAAAGTTTTCAAAGACTTTGAGA
Organism: Platygaster robiniae; assembly: GCA_028476575.1. Classification (NCBI taxonomy): domain Eukaryota; kingdom Metazoa; phylum Arthropoda; class Insecta; order Hymenoptera; family Platygastridae; genus Platygaster; species Platygaster robiniae. The sequence goes on from CM052022.1 coordinate 5,807,255, forward strand.
AAATCTCAGATTATGTTAAAGCATATTAATGAACTTGTAGAAGCTTATCAGTTTCTGAAAGTAATGAAAATCCCCATACAAATGTAGTAAGGTTATAAAAAGTTACAGCTCGATACAGATAGATGCTCGACAAATCTTAGACGATGGATAGAATTTTTTCCTAATTTAAATTAATTTGCACCAAACTTTATTCTTGGCAATTTCTTTAATCAACTTTTCATAATCAAGTTTTACGTATAAAGAAGATTGGATCACGAGTAGAGGTAATGCTAACGTTTGGTGTTCTGACGTCTTTGAATGAAGGTAATTTTTGATTCTTCGTAAACATGAAAATGATCTTTCTGCAACACATTTTGTCACTGCATAATCTTTAGAATTTTAAATGGTTTCTGATTTTTGAAAAATTTCATGATTTAAAACGTAATGCAGACTATAAAATTTTCGGAATGTAAATATACATTCCGAATAAATAAAATAAATAATAATAAATAAATAAATAAATAAAATCAATAATAATAAATGAATAAAACAAAAATTTTTATGCATGCCTAATTCGTCGGAATACATATAATAATGAACACAATTTCAAAATGATAGATGTTTCCTGAAATTATATAAAAATGCCGATTTTTTTAGGTTACATAATTGACGATTTTTGGAATTTTGATGCGTTACGATTTATCAAAATTTTTAAAGTTTTGAATAAAATCAAACCTACTATTTAACAGTTCCAAAATTTTATATGATTTGTCAAACAGGTGAAGTTTTTTTTATGATTGTTGAATATTTGCCAAGTATTCCAAATTTTTGATGAAAATGTAAAAAATATTACAATGCATATTTTGGAGAAATGAAAGAAGAAACACAAATTTACAAAATAATATACATTTTCTTAAATTATACATAATTTTAGATTTTCTTGGATTTATTTCGACATTTTCTATCATTCCCAATGCATTTTGATTTTTCAAAACTTTCCAAAGATTCCTTCCGATTCTGAGTACTTTTCAAGTATTTTAAATTTTCGTTAAAAAATGGAAAAAACACTATCGTGAATATTTAGAAAAAAAAACTCTCAAAAATTATTTTATATTTTCTGAAATTGTTCCGATTTCGCGAATTTTCGTGAGTTATTCACAATTTCAAAAATTTCTGATTTTTCGTAATTTCGTATTATTAAAAACCTATTAAGAAATTTATAATGATCGAAAAAAAATTGCCTAACTCAATAGGAATTTTCGTGATTTTTTACTGTTTTTTCACGTTCCACAGTTTTTTATTTGAAAATGTTAAAACACTATCATGCTTATTCCAACAAAATACAATCATAACACCTCTCTCCAAAAAAATGGAGTCATATACAACCCACCCGGAAAAATCGCGTTCTGCTGCCCCTCTATCTCACTTCTTATCTATTTTCATCAATTGAGTTTTTCTTGTTTTTTTCCTTCTAATACAATACTGCTTCTCTCTTTAAAATTCTGAATCGAATCCCGACACTTTCTTAAATATACGTTCATACACGGGCAAAATATTGTTTGTTTTTTTTTCCGTTTTCTTTATTTCGATCCCAAAATTTTCATTCTCCATTTTTTAACATATGTGTTGTTAAATTCCGAAAGTTCCTCTCCACTGAAAGGCACCCCTAAAAAATTGTTACCCTAGGTTTCGACCTTTCCGGTCTATTGGTAAATCTGGCCTTAAATTTAGCATAAAATCTTGCTTCTCCATAAACTATTACATTTTCTTTCACAGGGTTTCGTGTAATCGCTTCAAAGTTTGAACGCAGGGATTATCTTCTTCATGACGATTGCCAGTTGTAGCATGTATGTGCGTACTTACCATGCTTTTGGTGCGACGTCTTGACTCGTCAAGTAATTCAACTTGGAGTTTGGTGACAATCAGCGTCCGAGATCGGGAAGGCACTTTCCACGACGCTAATAGCACGGATTTAGACGGCGCTGGTTCTTTGGCGGTTTATCGAATTATCGCCCGGTCCCGGGAGCCTATTTTCTCAGATTATGCAAAACTGCCAGAGTGTTGTCATTTATAACTCGGCGATCCGAGAGCGTGAGATTCAATTTTTCCCGCGTTTTGCTTTCGCGCGATCGGAACTTCGGTAATGTCATTATTTACGTTCCATCGCCCGGGACTTGTGGCAGTCCAGGCGATCGCTATAATTGAATTCCCCGAGGAAGGAGTTATTTCGCGAATTACGGGAATGTTTTTCGTTTTTTTGTCGTAAATTTTCGAAACGTCCATCGTGGCCGTCAACAATGCGCAGCGAAAACTTCCAACGGCGCCCGGAACTTTTTCTAAGACATGACAGGAGGAACTCGGGAACTTGGAAAATTCGCGACCGCCTTGGGTGTTTCAACTCGACGGTAGCATTTTTAGCTGCTGAATTTATCCATTACGAAGATTATGAGGTATTACTTGTTATTTTAGTGATGCTTTTTGGAGAGAGGAGTTAAAAATGTTATAGACTATTAGAAAAAAAACTACATTTTATAAAATTTATGAAAGTTATGAGTTCTGAATTTGTCTTTAATGAAAATTATGAGATACGATTTATTGATGGTAAGTTTTTTTGGAGGTTGAACTTTGAATTTTACAGTTAATATTATTGAAAATAAATTTACTGATTTTTTTAACACTGAAGTCTTTTAACAGATATTTACTGGGAAAATCTAAGAACATGACAATTTTGGACGAATTATTTCAACCTTTAGAATCGAGATGCTTCCATTATGAAGATGAGGAGATGTTATTTGTTATTTCAGTCAAAGTTTTTCGTAAGGCTTCTGGAGAGAGAAGTTATAAATTCTTTGATAAATTGAAAGAAATTTATTTGATAAATTAATAAAAAATTTTGAGTTCCGCATTTATTTTTTACAAAAACTACATGGTACTCATCATTAATAATGAGTTTTTTCAAAAGTTGTGTAATGAATCCTAGAAAAAATCAAATTAAATAGAAAAATTTTTTTTTTTTTCACTTTCGAATGTCTGAATAATTGTTCCCTGGGAATATAAACAAAAATAAGCTTTCCAGACAAATATATCCATGATGAAGGTTCTGAGGCATTATTTGTTATCTCTCTGAAGGTTTTTCGTAAGGTTTTGGAGATTTGAGTTATAAATTTCTCGAATAATTGACATGAATTTGATTCAATTGAATTGATATAAATTTCAAGTATTCAATTGATTTCTTACAAAAATAGTAATGTATGATTTATGTATACAGTAAGTTTTTTGAGGAGATGAGCCATGTATTCTACAATAAATTTGATTAGTAACAAATTTTTTCAACATTGTTCATGTGCACAATTCTTTTCACACGAAACCATTTGAAAAATTTTCCCCGGTAAAATCGAAGAACATGAAAATTGTAGACGAATTGTTCTCATCTTTAGAATTGTGACATTTCCATTATAAAGATAAAGAGATATTACTTGTTATTTCAGTAAAGGTTTTTCGTGAGGTTTTTAGAGAATAATGTAACATATAATTTTAATAATTGAAATAAAGCCGATTCGATGGTTGAAAATATGACATTTATAAGTTCTGAATTTATTTTCGACAAAGTTTATAAGGTACATTTATTATTGGTATGTTTCTTACTGCTAAACATTCTAGAAAAAATTCAATTGGTAACGAATTAATTAATTTTTTCTCATACATGAATCTTTTATCAACTGTTCTCTGAAGATCATGCAACAAATGAAGGTTTTAGACGATTTATTTCAATTTTTAGAAAACTAATTATATCCATAGTGAATATTTTAATTTATTACTTGTCATTTTGGTGAAGATTTATAGTAGGGTTTTAAAATAATAAGTTATAATTATATCAAGTCCAGATCTGATCGAATTTTAAAAATTGAGAAATTTCTATAACCTGTATTTATTTCTCACGATGATAATGAGCTGATAAATTTTATTTCAGTAGTAGTTGATTGCAAAGTTTTTGATAGACAAAGTTATAAGTTTTGCAATGAGATTAATTGGAAGTAAATTAATGACAATTATATTACATATATGTAATATAATTGAAATTGTAATTGTAATACATGATGCATATATGCATTAAAGAAAGAATTCTGTTAGGCTAAAAATATGTAGGAAAATGAGAAGTAAGGAAAAATCTATTCCGTTTCCTGAATATTGATTTAACTATTTAGATATAGACATTTCATTTGTTATCCCAAAGAAGTTTTATACTAAAGGTTTCAGCAACTAGAATTATAAATTTCACTACTGTTAAGAAAGTAATTATATATATATATTATTTATGAAAATTCGGTAAATTTGATTTATTAATCAAGATGATTATTATAGAGTACGATTTGTTATTGTCGAAGTTTCATAACGTTTTTGAAAGATGAAGTTATAAATTTGACAAAAAATTAAATAGATATAACAATAATTGATAATTTTTTTTCAGTTTATGTTCAAAGTAGATTTTTCGAATAGTAGAGCTACAAATTTACTAAAAAAATTCAATCAAAACTGGATTGGTCAATTTTTCATCACACAGAAATTATAGATAAACGCTACGCTGTAAGTATTGAGAAAAATGAGAATTTTGGCCGATATTATAAAATTTAAAAAATCTTAATACATCCATTACAAGCAGTACAATGTTTTACTTGTTTATTCAGTGAAGGTTTATAATAAGGTTTTGGAAAGTAGATTTACAAATTTTACAATCAATAAATGGAATTCACGTGTACTATTTGTTAATAAAGTAGACAATTGTAGGAAGTATTTCGAAAAGTGAAGTTATAAATCTTACAACGAATCTAAGAGAAACTTTTTCTTTTGTTTTTCATTTAAATTAGAGAGATATAGAGCAATGTTTGTCTAAGAATATCGAGAAAATGAGAATTTTAAATGAGTACATAAGGTTTCGAAATTCTCAATACATATATCCACTGCCTGTAATCTCAGTAGAAAATTATTGTAAAGTTTCTAGAGAATAGCCTTATAAATTTTCTAAAAAAATAACTTCAAAAATGCATAAATTTTTTGAATCTAAATTTATCTGTAACGAGAGTTATGAGATACTACTTGATAATTAGGTAAAGGTTTATAGTAAAGTTTTTCAAGAGCAAGCTATGAATTCTACAAAAAAATAAATAAAAAACGAATGTTTTACTATTTTTTCACAAAAAGGCCTTTTTCAAAATATTCTAAATTGTCCAAAAATCACGCTCAACCTTTAATTTTTGAGTCTAAAAGGTTTTAAACTCGAATTGATATATCCTTGAGTACGTCGAGCCACTCCGTACGTCATTCTCAGATACTTGCATTATTACAGCGGGAAAAATTCGTACCTCCGAGATGGATAATAATTCGGACGCGGTGCTCGCGGGAGAATTCCACTGTAGCGTGTGGAAATGCACTTTGAATGGCGGGGCATTTGTGCGAGCAAAGGCCCGACCCTGCGAAAGCATTACATTAACGATTTCTCCTGCAAGATCTACTTAAAGTATTATGTACTTTTGAGATGGCGCGCCCGCACCGTTGCCTCTCCACAATAGGATGACCTCGGAATAGTCATCCTTTGTCTTCCGTTTACATAGAACTCGGGCATACAAGCACACGCTGAATTCAGTGTTAATAAGATTCCCTTTGGCAAAACCTTCCAAACTGCCGAGATAAATTCTCCAGTGGAGCGACAGACCGCGATACTCGATTCCTCCAGAGGTTCGATTTTGTTTGGTGTTGTCTTTCAATTACTTTGTGATGCAAGAATGTAGTACGCAGAAGCGAGAAAGGAGGTGAGCGATTTTTTGAGGTGGATAGTGATTGAATATAGAGTAACAAGTAAGTGTGTCTGTATTTTTTTAGGGGGGTGTTTTATCATCATAATTTTTCAAAATGTGCATGAGAATATTATTCGTTTTCTTAGTAATATAGGCACAACCTAAAAACTATAAAGAGATTTCAAGAAATGTTATAATTATAAAGATTCTCTATTGGACAGCGAAACTTATGTAGAGTTGAAAAATTTAAGTTTTTAAATGTTTCCATTGTGATAAATTGAACAATTTTGAAGATTTTAGGAAGTTCGAATCATTCAATGGAATTTGGAGTGTTTGTTAAATTCTAGAAAGCCATAAATTTTGAAAGTAGTTTTCATGGTATTTGTATAGGATGTTTATAAATAGGAATAAAATTTTTCAACAAATATCGAAAAAATTTAAAAGGTCTTCGAATTTACAAAAACATCATTTATTTGGATGAGTTTCATAAAATTTGTAAAGTTTTGAATGGTTCGTATATTACTTTCGAAATTTCGGAAATTTTGGAACTATAAAAAACTTTGAAAATAGTAATCATCGTCGAGAATTATGTCAAATCTGTGGAATTTGCGTAATTCAAAAATTGAAAAATATTTTATTATATTGATCAACTCTTTTGCGATAAATTTGAGCTCGTTACAAACCGAAATTTCTTCGTCATCAGATGTATTGCATGCTCTTTCGTGCTCTTCAAAAAACAATCTCGATATTTTCATTACTTTCGCTATTAAAATTGGCTCAAAATGGTAGCAAAAAAATTTTTAAGAAGTGGAGTGTATTATCAAAATTTTGTAGATTTTGTTCTCGACTAGATTGTTCAAAGTTATACATAGAGAACATATTGTTTCAATTGACTTTCATTTGAAAAACTGAAAAACAAAAGAGGAAATTAGTTAAACAAATTATCAGAAAATTTGATGCATTTTCTATTGTTCAACATTTGAAATTAAGCCAATTTGGAAACATTAAAACAGAAAACATGTTCATTCTTTTGAATATTATATAAAAATTTTGATAATTTGCAGGATTTCAGAAATTATTTACATCTATTTCGTGATTTGTGTTTTTTATCATTCTTCATCTAAATATGCATCATTACAGTTTTCTTTTCTAGTAAAAATCTAGAAAATTTCAAAAGAAGACAAATTTTAAGAAAACTTTAGGAGTTAGACTAATTTTGATTAAGTTTGAATGGTTTTAAATAATTTGTATGCTGACGTTCGAAATTCAAAAAACTTTACAAAATCAAGATCATTAAAGTTGGAAAAATTTTATTGAATTCCTTGAAATTTGAAGAAATCGTAGACTTCCAAAAATGATTATAAATTTTGTAGATAATTTTCTTCATTAGATTGTCCCAAAAAATGCATTGTTAATTTTTTTACTATTTTTCAATGATCATTTAAAAAACTTTCAATGTATGTAATCATTCTAAAAATAAGATAGAGTAAAACTTATTTTCAAAACTTGAGAAAAAGATTCTTTAAAAGATTGATAAAGAATAATATCTATTTGAACGTTTTAAACGTTGAAAATACCCGGGAAGTATGAAAAATATGATTAATTTTGAAAGTTAGTAATAATTTTACGAATTTCAAAAAATCCGCCCCCATTTAAGAATAAAAGCTCAAAATTTAGTTGTTTGTGTTCATTATCTTTTTTTTCCAAAATATGCAAGATCAATGTTTTTAAACTAGAATAAATAATCTGTGTAACCTCGAAAGTATAATAAAAAGGAAAAGTTTTATTAATATTGATGAATTTAAATGATTTTAGGAATATTTTTATAACAGTAAATTATATTTACTGTTATTTAAAAAATTTGAATGACTCGAAAAGTATTTGACCATTGCGGAAAATTATAACAGGTTTAAAAAGTTTTTTTTTTGTTTTCTGAAAATTTTCAAGTTTGTTTTATATTCAAAATTTTCAAAATTAAGAAAACATCGAAAAATTTCAGGTTTGTCAAGTAATTTTAAAAATCGAATTTATGTATATAATAAGTTACGTCCACAAATTCCGTAAATTATAACAATCTCTAAAATTCCGTTGAACTACAGAAACTGTAAAATGTCCTTGGAATACTCATATTGAAAAATGTTTTATCGTCCAAGGAAGAACGACTGTTTTGACCAACGCCAGTGGAAACCTAAAATTCGAGAACGCCTGGATAAATTTCGTGAATCATGAAAAACTCCTCCTAACAAGTAAAACTACAATTCATAAATTGATTATACTCCTTGGATATTCCAGTCCAAGTTAACATAAACTTCATAATCCTAACGAATAGAAAATTTTATCATAATTCCAAAAATAATGGAGACATTAGCTTGAAAACCAACGTCATTTATGCCCCTTAGAAGGATAAGCTGTGGAAAAACGACCCAGTGAAATTGACATACAAATATTCCCTTCTCGTACGCGGATTTTTATTCAAGCAGTAAAATACGAGCCCGACTTTATATCAATGCCATTCACACCGACTCACTAAGGGACGTAAATACGCGACCGTACTATTTTCAACTTGCCACCCTTGAATATCGAATCCATTGGAGTGTTACTAGGCTCGGTCGGACATTCAGCCGGATTCCCGTGACGACAAAATACGGCGAATCGATCTTTATTGGGACGGAAGTAATTGAATTCCGTGCGGATTTTACATGTTTCACTTCGAAGGAAGGAATCAGATTCCATCGACCGCGCGAAATCCCGGCAGCTCGAGAAATTTCGCAAAGCACACACCGGCTGGTAAAAAGTGAAAAAAAGTTTACGTCAGAAGCTGCGGGTCGCGTTCCTGCTGAATAAATTGAACATCATTAATCGTGCTCGGCATCAGGGTTTTAGAGATGTAGGGGCGAAGGGCAAAAGGAAATCATTTGGGTCTGGGTTAAAAAAGGGCCCGAAAATCAAGAGCACCAGAAAAACTTTGTTCTGAAAACAGTTTTTTTGTTTTTTGGCTGAAAAAAGATAGATGAAACGAATTTCACGAATTGTAGAATGTTAGTAACGGGTAGATAGTAGAACTTGTAACTAATTCTTTAATTAGTATAATCGATTACTGATGAATCTATTAGTAACGCATACGCATTGAAAATTTATAATAAGATAGTGGACATATAACAAAAATTTGATACGTGGAATTTTTGAAGTGATAGCCACTGAGTAAATTTGTTTTAAAATAAGTTATTTAGGAGAATAGATTAATGATAAGTCAGCTAGAAATGTAAATAATTGATTTGAAGTGTCTGAGTACACGGGCGATGAGTATATTTGTAGAATTTGTCAATTGATGGTGATTTAGTGTAATATTTTGATAAGTCATTCAGTAGTAAAGATTAATGACAATTCAGCCAATGGTGCATATCAATGTATTAAAGTGTATCAGTGCACTGATATTGACAATTTTATCAGTAAAGTAGTCAATATATAGTGAATCTGTAGCATTTGTACTGTTATAATACATCAATCAGTAGAAGCGATCAATGATAGCTCAGACGGTGATGCATATCAATAATTTGAAATAATTCAGTACTGCGATAGTCAGAAGTTTGTCAGTAGAATTGGCCAATGAATAGCGAATCTGTATAGTAACTAAATAACTACCTAATTAGTAAAATGGATCAATGAAAAGTCTGATAGTGTTGAAAATCAATAAATTAAAGTAACTCGCCAGACTGATATTGATAAGTTTATAATAAGTCTAAGTCAGTAAATAATCAGCCTGTTCAATGTTTGATGACTAGTCAATAAGTAGAACAGATCAATGATGAGTCTGACAGTAATACAAATTAATGATTTGAAGTAGCTCATTGTATTGATCACAACGAATGTATCATTAGAATTCGTCAATCGATAATTATTTACTGGAACACTTTACCATAATTATGAGTCGTTAAGTAGAATGGATCAACGATAAGTCAGTCAGCAATGCATATCAATATATTAAAGTAAATCAGTGCACTGATATTGAAAATTTTATGAATAAATCAGTCAATAGATAGTAAATCTTTAAAATACTGTTATAATAACTTAATCAGTAGAAGGGGTCAATGATATTTCAGACAGTGACGCATATTTATATTTTGAAATAACTCAGTAATCTGATAGTAACTAGTTGGTCAGTAGAATTGGCCAGTTTATAGCTAATCTGTAGACTACTTGAAAAACTAGTCAATCAGTGAAGTAGATCAATGATAAGTCTGATTGTGTTGAAATACATTAATTAAAAGTAAATCAGTAGACTGATATTAACAAGTTTATCAGTAGCATTGGTCGGTAACTACTCAGTCAGATGAATACGTAAATTACAAGTCAGTCAGTAGTATAGATAAATTATTATTCTGATAGTGATTCAAATTGATAATTCAAAGTAACAAAGTACACTGATTATAAGGGGCTTGTCAGTAGAATTTGTCAATTAATAGCTAGCCAGTTGGATTCTTGGATATGTCTTTTAGTAGAATAGATCAATGATCAGTCAGCCGGTGGTACATGTCAATATAATAAAGTAAGCCAGTGCACTGTTACTAACAATTTTACCGGTAACTTAGTCAATATATAGTGAATCAGTAGAATACTGTAATAATATATAAATCAGTAGAAAAGATCAATGATAGCTCAGGCAGTGCTACATATCAATAATTTGACATAATTTAGTACTCTGATAGTAAGAAGTTTGTCAGCAGAATTGGCCGATAAATGGAAAATATGTAGAGTATTTTAATAACTTGTCGATTAGTAGAATAGATCAATGATAAGTCGGACAGTGTTAGAAAACAATAATTAAAAGTAACTCAGAACTCTAATATTGACAAATTTTAAAAAAAAGTTGGTCAATAAATAGTCAGTTAGTTTGATGCTTTAATTAAAAGCCAATCAGTAGAACAAATCAATGATTTGTCTGACAGTAATGCAAATCAATAAGTTGAAGTAGCTCAGTACATTGATCATAACGAATTTATCATCAGAATTTGTCAATCAGTAATCAATCACTGGAGCACCTTAATAATGAGTCGTGAGGTAGAAAAGATCAATATTAAGTCAGCCGGTGATGTATATCACTATATTAAAGTAAATCAGTGCACTGGTATTAACAATTATATCAGTGAATTAGTCAATTAATAGTGTATTTGTGGAATACTGTTATAATAAATCAATCAATAAGTGGAAGAGATCAATGATAGCTCAGACAGTGATGCATATTAATAATTTGAAGTAACTCAGTACTCTGATAATAAGAATTTTGTCAGCAGAATTGGCCAATGAAAAGCGAATTCGTAGAATATTCGAATAACGAGTCGATCAGTAGAATAGATCAATGATCATTTAAACAGTGTTGGAAAAAAATAATTTAAAGTAACTCAGTAGACTGATATTGACAAGTTTATTAGTAGCATTCGTCGGGAAATAGTCAGTCGGTTGAATACACTAATAACAAGTCGATCAGTAGAACAGATCAATGATTAGTCTGACGGTGATGCAAATAAATAATTCGAAGTAACTTAGTACACTGAAAAAAAAGAGTTTATCGGTAGAATTTGTTATATCCTTGTCCATCAGTGAAATTCTTGAATAATATGTAATGTAGTTGAATAGATCAATGGTAAGTCAGCCAATAATAAAGATAAATATTTTGAAGTTAATCAGTTCGTTAATATTGACAATTTTATCACGACGTTGGTCAATATATATCTTCTATATATTCAATAAGTGGAATACATTACCAATATATCATTTAGTAGAATAGATCAATGAAACGTCAGGCAGTAATGCATATAAATATTTTAAAGTCAATCAGTTTCCTCATTTTGACAGTATTATTAGTAAATTTGTCAATATGTATATCCATTTAGTGTAATACTTCAATCACAAGTAAATCGGTAGTACATATCAATGATAAGTTTGACAGTGATGCATGTCAACAATTTTTTTAACTCTGCTCATTATTAAGTTATAAGTAAATCAGATATAATGTTCTATAAACCACTGGTTTTCTCATCAATATTTTCAGATTAACTATAATCAGTAGTTTATTTCTATACATTGCTTTAGTACTATTTTTTCATCATTTACATTCGTAGTTATGTATAATCTTTCAGTATGTTATAAACTATATGTGAAATATTTGTGATTTATCATCCATTTCGTCATCATTGTTGGTTTTAAGAGTTTCTCATATTTTTCTAGTTAAACGTTGTCCAAAAAATTTTCATATCTTTCGTCTTTGCTTGAACTTCATATACGTTTTTGCGTTATTTTGTATTTCGTAAGTATTTCAAGTACTCTGTAGTCACTGCAGAGTTTATAAATTAATTGAATTGTTTTCATTAAGTTTATATTTATTTTCCAACGAACTCTGTAATCTTCTATTTCCTAGTATGAAAGTGCGATATCCTGTATTAGTATATAATTTTCTTTCTTGTTCATGATTTTTTAGATGTTATCATTGTACAGTCAAATGTGATTTTATAATTCCTATCTGCCTTTTTGTATCTTTTCAAAATTTCTGTGATTATCAGTTGCTCAATTTCCAGAACATGTGATTTCATACACGTTGGGAGTTTTTTAAAATCAACGATAAATTGTAGAAGTTTACTCTTGTTTTCATCTACGTTTGATTTTTAATTATTTCCTATTGATTCAATCTACGTTGCATCTCAGTTTCCTTCTACAGTGTTCCTGTATAATTTTTCATCGTTCCCCATTGTTTGTTGTGTTTTTACGACGTCTTTTCTACATTTCTTTAAACTATTGCATGTTATAATATTTTCCGTCGTTTATCAATATAGGTATTTCATTAATTCTGTAGTTATCTAGATTATTCTATAGTTATATAAATTTTTAAATATCTTAATAATATATAAATAAATTATTTACATGTAAATTATATTGGGTGTTAAATTTTTAAATATCTCATACCATTAAACGTACAATTTAGAAAACCGTGGACCTTAAACTGATGCATAAGAACGTACAGTTACGTACACTATCTCATGCCTTCCCAACCCGATTAATACGATAACTTTCGTGAAAATCTTACGTCAAGGGATTCGAACAATGAAGAACCCCACGCTACAGATGGAAATTACGGCAGGAATATTCATTAGATCAGACAGTAAATTTTACTCGGTAGAATAACGGTAAGAAGAAAAGTTCACAATTCATTACGGTCATAATTGAAGTCAACTTTTCATCCCACTTGGGATTCGTATTTCCTTTTCCGCTGATTCTCTCGGTTCGGAAGAAACCCGCGGACTTCCACACGTGAAAATTGCTATTTCATGCTTTTCGAGTTTTCAAGAGCACGCTTCGTATCAGATTCATAAATATGCATTTTACTTAACATAACTACGCTTTCGATTGGATAATGTGAATGGGAAACAAATTTTACCGCCAGAGTCGCCGTAAACAAAACTCGTACAAAATGAATGAATATTCAGGACGATAAAAATGCTCGTGAATTTTATGACTTGTCTGATGAGAGCTTTTATGAGCTCGTTAGAGTTTTTCGATGTCTCTGATAAATGTAGAGGGAAAAGTGTCACCAAGAGCGAGCGTTTACGGAAGATAAACTGTAGAATTAAAGATTTTACAGAGCATTTACGTGGAAAAATGCGACTCATGGAAAGTAAAGCTCGTATTTTATTAAGTACTTGGGTTTTTTATAAGTGGGAGTATCATTTTTCTCAGAAAAATACTCCGGAATTATCTAAGGGGAAAACTTTTACTGTGAATTAAATATGAGCTGCTTGACTCTGGAATTCTGTGTTGGTTTATTGAAGGCAACATTTGGAAGGAATTGGCAAACATCAAATATGAATATCAAAGAAAAGTCGGAATAATAACTCAAATCTTCTCAGCACTTGTCGGCTCAAAAGGATCAGTTCTGAACTTATACCAGGGTATGACATTTCCGTAACTGAAATGCATACTACGCGTGAATTATTCGACGTCGACGGATACATTGAACGAGTTATTTCGGTGTCGCTACATCCATTCAAGCCCATTCATTCTGGATGAATGAATTACCGTGGATTTCATTGCTTACTTCAAACTAACTTAACATCTCGATGGGTCTTACTGTATACAAATATCTTGACCCTGAATGATTATAGCAATGACAACCTAATAAAATTTGACCTCGAAGTACTATTTTGAATCATTTTCTCTAAACACTTTTTTATTCTAAGAGAGAATTTTCCGGGAACATGCATTACGAAAATTTCATTTTTTTTTTCAATTTGACTGTGTGGATTACTTTGAAAAATTGTCCGCATGAAAGATTCTTTGGAAAGCTACTGTGTATGAATAAGCTTTGTATAGATTTGAAATAACATCAAAATTCTAAAAAAAAAGAGTCAATCTCGATTGTAAAGATTATTTCATACTGTAATATATAATGTGTTTAATCTGGTAATGTGTTTTTTCTTAATAAATTTTGGATAATGTGAAATATCTTTATTAATAATTTTCTAACAAGTTTAATGGACATGCTATGGAAAAAAATACATGGAAAGAGTTATAACCACATAGAACTCTGACAACTATGTAGAAAAACTGAAGTAAAACAAAAACTCATCATCTCCACGTTCGATACATAATAAGAACTGAATAAGAATGATTTTAATTCTCTATGATAAAATATAACGGGTTACAGCACAGAAGAACTAAAAAATACAATTCTGATTATTTCGTTAATAGATGTTAAATATATTTCTTGAATATTTTACCAGATAGTATTCTAAAACTTTAACTTTCAGACTATTAATTCATAAGACCTTGTATTATTGAAAAATAATTTTCAAATCGTAAACTATCATGTAAAAAAAAAAAAAATACTTCCAAGCTCTGAACTTTAATATTCGAAATCTCCAACTTTTTGAATAAAATATTCTGGAATTCGATACCTGGAGTTGTAAATTTGTAAATATAGAACGACTGAGTTTGAATCCTTTAGTTGAAAATATAAAATTTCGAAATTGATATTTTAGAAATTTGAAATATTGTAGAATAGAGCTGAAGCATGTGAAATATACTCTCAATCCCAGAAAACAGGAGTCTCAAATTCAATCAGAAAGTATTCTGAAACTTAAGTTCAAGTTTATCAATCGAAAGGATTTTGACATGATTAAAAAAATTTTCAACTAAAAGTAATAATTAAAAATTCAAAAATCAGACTGTCAAACGGTTGAATTAAAAATGTGGGAAAAATAGTGGGATAGGTAGAAAATTTCAAAATTGATATTGTAGAGTGTAGAATTTACAGCTTTTGGATTATTGTAGAATAGAGCTAAAGCATGTGAAAAATATTCTCGATTCCGGGAAGCAGAAGTTTCAAATTCTATCAGAAAGTATTCTGAAACTGGAAGTTCAAGTTTATCAATCCAAAGCATTTTGAAATAATTAAAAAAATTTTTTTATTTCAAACTTTTAGAATTGAATTTTCTGGAATTCAAAACTCTACGATTAGGAACTTTGAAAGTTTTTTAACCTCAGACTATCGAATTCTAGAAATTGAAATAATCAAGTATAGAATTCAGTTATTCTATTTTTTTTTTTTTTTATATTTACTTCAAAAGCTAACAATTGTAGAATATATTTTAAGCTTTCTAAATTAAAAAAACTACTGAAACTTCAAGCTCTAGGATATGTATCAAGGGGATCTTTAGTTACTCGATAAAAAATTCTGGGATTCAATGAACAACGATAGTAATAAAAATTTGGAACCTTAAAATTTTCCAATAAAAACCTCCAAAGTTTTAAATTTTGGAATTTTAAATTCCAGCACGACAAATTTTAAGTCAGGGATTATAATAACCAAAATGATAAATTCGACGACATTGCATCAATATCTTTTCAACCCTCACGTAATAAATTTGAGAAATCTGTAACATAAGTGAAAAATTAAGATATTTTAATTTGTATAGCATCAATGTTTAGAGGTGATTTATGATAAATATATTTTTAGCCATCTTCATTCTAGAAAACAACTGTCAAAATAGAATTGAGGATGCTTGAGTGTCAATTCATCGAAAAATAAATTATTCAAAATTATATTCTGGACTACAAAATTACCTCATTGTTAAAAAATCTCAAAAGCGTCAAAAATTATCAATGTATTCTTTGCTCCTTTTTTCATGATTTCTGCTACTCTTGGAGGCAACTTCCATATATCCCAAAAATTCACGTTCATAATCATATGACGATGCCATTTTAAGGAAAAATTCTTTTTGTTCATTATTATGTACGGACATAAATTTTATTTCTGAAGAGAACACGCAGTTCTGATCAAAATTTCATATAATGAAGAAAAAAGTATTTTCAATCACAAAAAAATGTACGTTGAAAAAAATGACCATCAACGTCGACTCACGAATAAAACATTACTTCGAGTGCTCTTAAAGCTTTTTTTTCGTTTACGTGATTTTCGATTAAAGCTCCGCTGTAATCGAGCTAAGTACTGTCTCCCCGTGAATTCGTTGGCAATAAACAAACCTTATCTGGGAGATTTGTTTCTCGAATCTGATTAAAGACGAGCAGTGCGCATCACGTATCGCCACCAAATTTCTCGAGCTTCGACAATCGGGGTTATCAAGGGCTCGCATTCATAAATTGAATACGCCGCGAATATTACAAATTTTGTCTTGTACACAGGGTTATATAAATTGGAAAGATTTCTCGCGAACACGCGAGGTTGTCCCGAATAATAATTACTTAGCGCGTGTTCGGCGAGCGTTGCATACGTAAACCAATATTTTCCTCTAATGACGCAAACATATATGTCATTATAAAGTGCCTCCCAAACCAACGTCATTTCATACTACGAGCGAAAACCATTCCATGATAATGAACATCGGTTGCGATTAATTATGACCAGGGATTGTTTCTGGCCATTCGAAAATGGGATGGAATCGCTATAGGGGTTTTGTCTGTCAGGCATTAGTTTTTTTTGCGTTGAGCGTTTTGGGAGCAATTTTAGTTGTTTTCAAGTACGAATTTCATGGTTATTTGCTTCAGTTCGTCCAGAACTTGTTTTGGATTTACGATCATAATATGTGCAATGTAGTTAGAGGATCAGCACTTTAACTGTAAAGTGAATTGTGAAAGTAAACGTTGAGTCTTACCGACAACTGTTAAATTGACTTTAGAGTTGCGCGTCTGGCCAATTTCGAAATCAACTCGGCATCTGTAAACGCCAGCGTCTTCTTCCCTGATTCCACGCACTTCCAGCTGCGCCGGATCTTTGTCTGGCATGAAGTGCGCGCGGTTGTCGAATACCTTCTCGTCCGACCACTTTTCTGCGGAGTTGAAGTCTCGGTCTCTGGCATCGATGCTGCAACAAACGGGAACTTATAAATAAATTTCTTACTGAAACGCTCGCTCTCGGGCTTCCCGATCAGGATTTAATTCAAGGTTTTTCCAAGGTGTGAATCGAATCGATGGAGTGTCACTTGGGGAATGGTTTTTTCTGCGTTGGGCATTTTGAAAATCATTATTTGGGCTGGTATTTTGAACGCAGTCATTAATTAGGCAGATATTTTGTTATGCAAAAATTTATTTTTTGGCAGATGCCATTTTTGACTGAGCATCTGCTGCTGGCTGATTTGTATTTAATTTTTTTATTTTGTGTAGTGGAATGTAAAGTTTTTCACTTTTGAAAAAAGTGGAATTCTTCCTTTCATCATGGTATCTTCCAACTGATTTGCAATTTAAGAAGTTATGATTTCTGGAATATAAATTTTTCCTTTAAAATCTCAGCATGAAGTAATTTATTCAAATTCTTTGCATGTAAGTCATTTTCAAGATCATCTAGCCTTGTATAGTTTTTGGTAAAATTTAGAGAATTTGATGCTCTATGATTCAAAGTATAATAAGAATTCAGTATTTACATAAATTATAAGAAAATGGTTTCTTACAAGTTTGACAGTCTTTTGTAGGTAACTGTTTTTTTTTTTGCTTTTTTTTAATCTGTTGAATCAGTAGTATTGAAAATTGATTATAGAAATTTTGTGTTTTTTATAAATTTTCACTCAGATTCAGAGAGTTTGTCGTCTTAGCAATGAAATTTTTATACATGACAGAATTTATCAAAATTTTTGTGTGTATGTCATTTTCAAGATCATCTAGTCTTTGTATAGTTTTTGATAAAATTTTTTTGGATTCGATGCTCTAGGATTATGAATATAATTAAAATTCAGAATTAATATCAATTATTGAAAAAATGGTTGTTCAAAAGTTTGACAGTATTTTGCAGACAATTATTTTTTCTATTTTCTGTCTTTTTCTTTTTAATCTGTTAAAACAGTAGTATTAACCATTATTTATATAAATTTCGTGTTTCCAATATATTTTTACTCAAAATTAGACAGTCGTCTTAGCAGTGAATTTCGATAGATTTATGAGTGAATATATTTTTCAAACAAAATTTTCTTGAAAGATTTGATTTTTATTTTTTTTTTTAATTTGAGCGGTAGGTTATAGAGTTTTTCACTTTTGAAAAAGGTAGAATACTTTTTGTCAACATGATATCTTAAATTTGATTTGCAATGTACGAGGTTACAATTTTCGAAATATGAATTTTACCTAATAAAGTTCATACATAATTAAATTTATTCAAATCTTCGTATGTATGTCATTCTCAATATATTCTAGTCTTTGTACAGTTCTTGATAAAAATTTTTAAAATTCGATGCTATAGAATTCGATATATCATAAGAACTCAGTATGTACATGAATTGTTCAAAAAATAGTTTTTTGAAAGTTTGACAGTACTTGGTTGACAACTGTTTTTCCTGTTTTCTATCTTTTTTTTTTTTTGAGAATTTATCAAAGCAGTGGTATATACCATTATTTATATTGCTTTTATGTTTTCGATATATTTCTACTTAGATTTGGAGAGTTCGTAGTCTCAGCACTAAAATTTTCATGGATTTATGTCGATTAATTATATTTTTTAAACACAATTTTTTCAAAAGATATTTCGTTTTTTGCAGATTTATTGTAACTTTAGAATTTTTCCAGTATTTACACAGTATTATGGATTCTCAAGTATTTCTATGATTTCCTATGTAGTTTTTTATGATTTGATGCTCTCGAATGCAAAAATTCACAAATTCTATCAAAACAGCACCAATTCTCTATGAGATTACATATGCATAGATTTGCAATATTTTATAAACTTTGAAAAAATTATTTTGATTTCTTAAATTTTCCGATTCACGGAAAATTTTTGCTTGGATGAGACTCGAACCTATTCATATTCTTCAAATGTGAGTTTTGTATTGTTAGACAAAGAATTTTGGTAGAAAGTAAATTTTTTGAAGAAAGGCAAATTTTAAATAGTTATTATGTAATGTTCTGGCTCCTTTCAAATGTTTAGATAGAATGATTCACTCATCGATATGAGTGAGAAAAATGTCAAACACGTTTTGTTACGAAAATCAATAAAGTTCTCAAAAACTCAAGAAAAAAATGTACCACCACGAAAACATATGTAAATGATAAACCTCAAGTTACATATAAAATAAATTTTTGAAAATTAATATATCACAAAAGAATTTTATGATTGTAATAGAATTTGAAACTATACAAAAAAATTATGAAATAATATTCATTATTTTGAAGAATCTCCAAAAAACGACAATGACATCAACAAAGAATGAAATGTAATGAACAATTTAAAAAAACTTGAATTTTCTAGTGATCAGAAAAGAAGAACTGAAAAATATCACGAATTGCAAAAAAATTTACAGTCCGAATTTAGAAAAGAAATATGTTTTTACAGTGCTTACATGTTTGACTGTAATTTGTTTTTTTTTTTTTTTTTTTTTTTTATTTTACCAAGATTTCGTTAATTTATTGTCACTTGATATCGTATATCCATGCATTTTTTGTATTATTAAAAAATTCCTGCATTTATATGTATTTTCTTTAATCCTGGTGAATTTTTCCACACTGTTTGTATTTTTCTGTTACAAGTCTTGATATTGCCACGACAAATCCCAATCGCAAATCTCTGTTTCTACTAGGAACCTTCTTCGAAATTCCTTACGATTCATTATTCTGCAATTTTCTGTTTCCATTATAAAGACCCATGATTTATCATTCCCATGCCAAATTTTACACTTTCAATATAAACCTTTTTTCTGGCCCTGCATTAAATATTCTCTGGTTTCATGTCTTCAAAATGCTCACTGGCAATTAAAGTAGAAAACGTTACAACTTGATAGCGAATATCAATCGCTGCTTCAAGTCAGTGAAGAGCTTTTCAAGTCGATGGAAGTCGAATCCATTCATTTGCGCTATTACGGAGTCGAAAAGCGTCTTAACAGCAATTAGTGTACTCGGAGAATTACGATATCGATCACTGGAGTGCAGCCTTATAAAGGGAAAATAATGATGGTCCAACGGGCTACTAGAATTACAAAAGAAAAGTGCATCGTAGAGCGTGACATTTTATCAATATCGTTTTTGATATTTGAGAAACGTTCATCGACTTACTCTTGGGAATCCATGAGATATTCATGAAGTGCAATCTGTCATCTCAAACTACATTCGCAACACGTCTAAATTCAAAGTTATAGTATTTCTGTACGAATTCAAGCGGATGAACTGCATTTTTCATTTTTATTGCATTCAATATTTGGTTTGGTATGGCATTCGAGTTATTTATTTGTATCGGGTATGGCGTCTCTCGGGTTGATTTTTATTGAAGGTTTTACATCATGATTAAAATTTGTTGTTGTATTTGTTTATATTTTTGAGATCGCAGAGTACTTGCATCAAGATAATTGAGTATTTTTGTCCCGAATTTATTTTTAGAAGAAGAGAATGCGAGGGGATTGGAAAGAAATAGATGAAACTTTTCCTGACTCTCCATACAAGGAATTCATTTTAACAAAATCAAGCTGGACGTTGGCTTTGGCTGCATGACAAATAAGCAATATGAATTAGTCACGAATTTCCAATTCCAGTACGTCGGGATGTGTAACATTTTGTCACAGAGCTTTATTGAAGTTTTAGTATAGCACTTCTATTTGCATATGAACGTGACACATGATGTAGGAATAGAATAAAATGGGCTATATTACAGCAGGGATCTGGGAACCTGCGTAATATTGATTTTTAAGGTTAGATTTGACGAGCATTAGGATGGTTTGGATATTGTTTATGAAGTAAATGAGTTACTTATGTAGAGTCTCAAGTCAAATTTTTGAAGCAAAATTGAAAGAATAAGGAAGTGCAGAATAATTAAATTTGAATGATTTTTGTGAAATGAGAAATTCTTCAATTAGGATTTTTCAATAAATGTTTACGATATTTAATTCAGATTCCTTTTTTTTTCGTTTCCCCAGATATCTGTTCATTTAGTTGTTCTTGCACCATTTTATGTTATATTATTTTCGGATGTATCACCTTCCGAGGAAACTCATTTTAAAATAACAAAAGTTTTATTCAACGACAAATGTGCTAGAATTAACATTCAACAAAGTTTGGATTTCAAATTTTATCATAACTATTCGTATTTCCTATCTTTATTTATATTTCCTAATGAGGAGATTAAAAATCGAAATTTGAATTTTTGCACGACTATTTTACGATGAATATTTTATAAATCTGTACATCGCTTTTCTTTGTTCTATCCTAAATTTGATTTCAAAATTTTTTTTCCACTAGAATTTACAAAAATGAATTGCTATTTATAACATCAAAAAAGAAATTCATTTTGCGATTGTAAGTTTTTTTGAAAACCATAGAAGCTCATTGAGAGAAAATTTCGTGCTCCTAATTTTCGGTAAAAATAAATGACTGTTCTAAACAAATCTTAGTAAAAAATTCTTGATTTGATATTTAAATTTACTTCAACATAATCAAACTTTGGATGAAATACGTTATAAACAAAAAATTGTTTTCATAAGAAAATGGACTTGAAAGAAACTTTTCGTTAAATGCGCTTGCTCACTTTATAAAAATCGAAAAAATTCGTTCTAAATAAACTGACATTCATTTTCGAACAATGATTTCTTTATTAATAACGAAGAATGTTCAAAAAACTTTTTGGGAGATATAGTTATCGATTCCAAACGAACCAGTAAAGTCGTATGTCTGTATATATGAAATTCTAATTGATATTCTATATATTATCAAAAACAGTCCATAATTTTTGAAAACAATTGAAAATTTTTTTTAAATCTTCGTCATCATTGCATATGTGTTGGTATGTTAGTACTGATGTAAAAAATTCAACTAATATTGATGATACCATCAACTAAAGTCTAAAATTATTCATGTTTATTATATAACTTACTTTTTTCAATAATTTTGTAGAAAATTTTTTTGCCATAGTCTTATGCTTCTTTTAGAACTTGGAGAATTTTTTAGGACCAATACAATTTCAAGTATTTTGCATTTTCATGAAATTCTACATAGATAACTGTAATTTAATCTCTTACGATTCAAAATTGAAAAATGTGCAAATTCTTTCATAGATTTTTGAGACAATCTTATATAACTTTAATTTCAAAAATAGTTAAAATTTTCGTCTTTTTTTAGTATTCATACAATATTATAGAATTTTATAGTATTTTCACGTATTTTTCGTATTTCCATGGGTTGCTTGGATTTTTCTACCGAAAATTCAAAGGTTCATAAACTTTATGCATTTCAACAAATTTTTCTGGAAACAGAGTCTTACAAAATGTACAGTTCTTGTAACATTTTTGTTCATATTTTTTGTAGGATTTTTCAGTATTCCTAGAAATTGCTGTAGAGAACTTCTTAATAAATGCCCATGTGCAGAAATTTCCAGAAGTTGATGCTCTAGAAATCAAAATGTCATCGATTTCCAAAATCTGTGCAGATTTTCGGAAAAAAATTGATCAATTTTCACAAGTACATATAGTACTTTTGAAATTTCGTAGGATTTTATAAAATATCCAGAGATTTCCAGTATTCCTACGTCCTTCAACCTAGATTTCTGAAATATGACCCTCTGGAAATCAAAGTATTCAATGAAATTCATAGATTTTTTATACACTATTGAAATAATGCAATCTATGATATTTCTAGTATTTGAAGTATTTTCGGGTATTTAGTTCAATTCACAAGATTTTCTATCGCATTAAGATTTCTTCAGACTCCCATACGAATTCCCAAAATTACATAGATTGTTATAATATTCATGAATAATGAATAAAATAAAGAACAAAACGTGCCTATCACGAAAAATACAAAGTCAATGAACCCTTTTTCTGCAAAGGACGAAGGGAAAAGAGAACATGATAAGCCCCAGAGTTGGATTCCCTCATTTTCATATGGTCGGCGACGCCGTGCCTTGTCTGGGATTTATCAGGCACGCTTACGTCCCGACGCTTTCAGGGAAAGAACTGAAGGTGTTCCTGAGCATTGTCCGCTGTCGAGGATTTCAGCCATCTGGGAAATCTAGCGAGTACAGCAAGAAACACATTTGTTGGTCCGACGGTTCGTCCAACCGACTTGCGTCGGTTCCGCTTCTACACTTCTTGATACAACTTGTTGGGATCTCGCAGGAATTTCTTGTGGCACTGCACAAAGACTTTTTCAGGATAACGTGGAATAGCAGAAACTCAAAGAACAACGTTGAAGACAAGAGAGAACGTCGAGATCTTCTCAAATGACTCTTCTGACGTGGCGCAAACAGGTCCACCGAAATATCAAAGAAGCGCTCGTACGTGGTTGTGGATATTGAAAGCGATCGAAACCTTCCTGATATATTGACTACTGCTTAACTTGGAAAGTCAAATATCACGTACGGAAATGGATGACAGGGACGGCAAACAATAACAATCGGAAATTTCCAGGGCATGGTAGAGTTTTGCAGGATTTTTGGATAACGGTTCTGGTTTTGCTTGGAGAGTGGTTTGGGAGGTACTTGGAGTATCGTTTTTCGATAATTATTTGGGAAATTTGGAGGAAAGTTTTCCATGGTGGATATGGGAAATTGGATATTATTGATTGAGTGAATGCTTGGCAGTGAAGCAAATATAGAATTTCTCTTAATTTATGCAAAAAAGTGGTTTTTAATCTTGTCACAACTTATAAATTCATGTAAATGAAGAATAAAAAAGAATTATTAGTATGTAAGTTTGAAGAGAGGAGTCTAACGTTGTTATCACTGATTTTAATAGAAATCTGTAATTCCGCTTTTTTTGGAATTTTACATGAATCCCGAAATTACTCGTACTAAAGTTCGCTTGTTTATTAATAACAAATGAGGTGGTAGTAGTCTACTATAAAAAAAAAAATTAAATAAGAAGATCCAGAAAAAGATACTAGTAATTGAAATATTATGGTCGATAAAAATTTCAATAGTATCATAAGTCACTAATATTATCATACTCAGGTTTCAACATGTGTGATACGTTTTTCCTTTTTACTTGAGTATCAACTAAAACAAAGCAAATTATGTAAGTTACCATAGTAATTTCGCTCCTTATAAAAGCCTATAAGAATAGAGAACTTTTTCTACCGATTCAATTTCCTATAAGATAACCTTATAAAAACCTTTAAACGTTCAATTTTTTAAGCAATTCTTTATTAGAAGTTTCAGTTTCTTAAAAGGATTTATAAGGACGCCTTATGAGATATTGAATTCTCATAAGTTTTTCATATGATGCACCTTATGAGAAATTCAATGTTCTTATAAAAAATTTCATTTTTTTATGAGGTTTCTATAAGAATTAAAATTACTGGGGTTCTTGAATCTTAACTATCACTTCTTATTTCATGAAGCACTTTTTGCAATTTCCATGAATGAATAAAGATTAAAATTGAAACTGAAAAAAAACTTTATTACTAAAACCAACGCAAAATAATTGTTCAGTAATCCCAAAAATAGAATACAGTTTATAAAAAGTAAACAAAATAATTTATTATATATTTCTGGTACATTAAAATATTTTAAAATGAGGATAAAAAAAATTTTGATACACAGTCTTACATATTTTTCAGGTTTTTAACGAAAATATTTTCATGCCTTCGAAATCTGAAAGATTCATGATTCATGATTCGTGTTGATGTAATATCATTTTCTTCTGATGTTTTAATCATAAAATATTCCATTGCAAAAGTGTTATATAGACAATTTTTCTTACTTTGTACAGGATTATATCCAATGCATTGTAGACATATCTTTATAATTTTTTAGATGGTTGTTTTAAACTGCAGATTATTCCAGTTATTTTTTAAAAGTAATTCTGCAGTGTGAATTGAAGTGTGTTTGTGTTTGTTTTGAGTTCTTCATGATTTAATATACATACTTTAAAATAAGCAATAAGAAAATAATAAAAAGGTTACATTAAAAAAAGTTTTTAGTTAAAATTAAAAAAAAATAAAGTTTTAAGGTCGTTTCAACTCAAATTGTTTAGGTGATTCTTATCTAGTTTTTTTTAGTGAAAATTTTCCTCAGCATAAGCATTGAAATCAAAAGAACAAGTACATATTTTTTTTTTTACTACAGTCTCACAACCTGTTGTTTTGTTTCTGGAATTTTCTGAAATATCAGCTCTAAAGTTGTTTTTTCTTTATTGCTACATAATAGTTTTGTTTCTTCTTTATTAACTTAGCCTGAAATTTGCCGGATCGTTAGAAACTTTGTTTCACTACTGAGATATAGTTTCATAGTCACAGATAAAAGAGTTCAACCTTTATTTAAAGAATATGGTCTTGCAATTGTGATGCTACAAAATATTTAAAAATTTTCAGCCCTAAAATGCTGACAGTTTTGTATCATTTTTCTTTTAATTTTTTAAAAGCATGTAATTTATATAAAGAACATTTAATATTAAATAAAATAACTTAAAATTTGTTTAATCAAAATTAGAATTCTTTTCATCTCCTGATTTTATGCTTCTTCCGGATGCAAAAGTTTTCTTACTTACTACATTTTGCTGTTCTTCAATGCCAATTTTTAATAATGTTCCCCAGTTTTCAAATATTGTTTATCGTTACAGTCAAAATAAAATTTTCATATTTCCTTTAAATACGTAGAGAAAATCGAATAACTTTTTTTTTCACTTAAAATCAGTATATTCGCATCAAAAATCATCATGCTATACATCAAGTGCATTATAAATTTTACTTTATACTACCCTCTCGCTCTTTAGGTTTTTATTCTGGTTGAATTTGCAATCTAGTGAAAATTTGTACTAAAATCAAAAAACCTTATTTCAAGAATATTTCAGAGTCAGTTTCACAAACAGAAAAGCTGGATCTTTGGAAAATTTTTCTGGAAGATCAAAGCAATATAAGTCAAAAGTTCTGCTTCACTTCGTAACTTCAAATCGTACTAATTACTGATAAAACTAATTCCCTCAGCAGAAAATAGAAATGACCAATAACTTTGTTCTAAAAGCCTAAATAACTGTTCCTCTTACTAACATCTCTGGGGACGTCAGTAGCTATCAGAAACCACTACCCACTCTGCGGTCACTGACCTGCCAATATCCATTTCTCTAGTTGATATCGACAGACCAGCTACAACTAGAGCATGATTATCTACAACTGATATCAAGTTACAATACGAAATGCTTCCACAACGTATGAAACTTAATTCATTATTCTTCACACTCGAAGATCACATGATTTCATCATCATTCCTAACCTCATCATAACACCTTCACTAAGCCTAACCTCAAAATTACATAAAAAGACGATTATTATGATTCATAAATAAAGTATCAAACAAAAAACAATCTAGTATGTATTGAGTAATATTTTTAAGGTTTTTTGATACCCTAACTCCTGAGGCAAGTTTTCAAAATTGAGATAACCAATTATTTGCAGAAGCACTTCCGAGTTTCTTCGCTTGGAAAAATACATCAGCCGTTGATGTTGCTGGAACTTTGATATCGAATAATTAATCCAGCCTGAATTTCATCTTGCTATTTCCGAGAACTCGAGAGGGTGGAGAGATTTCAACACGTTGGTCATGAGGTTTTGAATAACTTAAGCGACACCGTAATACAAGGTCGTTGTCGCATGAAGCACAGAATCTTATCCGGGATTACACGGTGCCTGCCTACGTGTAAAAGAGACCGGGTCGATTCGCGCGTTATCGATCCCGATATCCAAAGCCCGAGGCAAACAATGCTGATATCGGAAATAAATTGGTATTTTCTAGGCTGGAAATATTGGAATGAGAAATTCCGCTAGAGTCAGATAATAAATTAATGGAGAGTCTTTTCGATTACGTTCAATCAAGGGATTAGCTCCTACAAATTCTCACATTTAGAGATAAAATGTGGAGGTCATATCGACGGGATTGAAAAGTGTACTTGCATTAGGAGATGGATTTTCGTTGTAAATTATTATTATTATAATGGCTTGATCTTTATATGACCGCTTTTCAGAAAATGTTAGCTTGTTATTAAATTTTCAGCATTACTTTTAATCGAAGATTACATTTGCTTTGTTTTTATTTTTGAACGTATACTCGATAGAATGGTAAAAAACTTCGCATGGCAAATTTAAAAACAATAAATAAAGTCTCAATCAATTTCATTATGAAATGGAAAAAAATAGTAAAAAAGTGATCATTTTTTGGAGTTTTGATCTAAAACTTCTACGTCATTTCGACAGGAGACAACAATAGTCCTTACAAAAATAGAGAGAGAAGATAGAACTTAATTTATTAGCTTGATTATAACCTTTAGAACACACAAGTAAGCTTCCAATCTTTATTGAATTGCGATGATAGGTTGATAAATGATTAAATAATTTTTTTCTTGTTCTGGGTAATGAACTCAATTTTTTTCGTCATTTTTAGTTTCCAAAATAAGAGCCACGTGCTGTGAAAAACTTATTTCATTGAATGAAATCCAAACACGCATTTTTTTCCAAGATGTTGTTATTTGATGGAGTTGGGAGTTTTTTGAAAGTGTAAATTATGGTTCACAGTGATTCGTATAATTTACGAATTTCTTATCTTTTCTGTATTTTTTTAAATTCATATCAAGGTGATCACGTCAAACAAATACATTTTCGATTCTAAAAGACAGAATGTTTAAGACAGTAATTTATTTTAAAATGACTTTATTTCGAAAAGAAATCTTTTTAAAACAATTTTGGGCGTATATCTCTGTTTTACATGAGACTGAGTTACATTCAAAATTATTTAAGACTCTTTTATACTGTACACTTAAATCTAATGTTTGAAAAAATATTTTTTTTAAAAAAGGTGGAATGTATGATATGTTTCATTTTTTCAATATCGAATTTTCGTATTTTTGTAAAATATTCAAATTTCTACATTGTAAAAATAAATTAAAATAAAAAAAAATTTCAAAATAGATGTTCGATTAAAATGATTTCCTACAAAATTTTCCGAAAAATTTCCTTGTAAATTTTTACTTTTATGATGGCACGATTTTGACATAACCGTTTTTCAGAGAACAAAATATCAAGATATCGTTATTTGAAGAAGGTAAGAACTTTTTATAAGTAAAAATTATGGATCACAGTCATCCGTATGTTTTACCTACGGATTTATTATCTTTGATTTATTTATTTTTGAATTAGAAGTTATTGGTACTCGAGTACAACAAAAGATTAGAATGTACGGGCTAGAATTATATATTTAAATAAATAATGATTTATATCCAGGCGATTATTTCAAACAAAAACATCTTTTGAATTTCGAATGAATAATTCTTTAGAGTAATTGATCTCGAAATAAATTTATTTTGAACATAAATCTTGTTCAAACAAATACATTTGAGTGCATATTTCTGTATTACATGAGACTGGAGATAAATTAATTATATTCAAAATTGTTCAAGACTTGTTACACTTGAATCTTATTTTCAAAATATTCTTAAAAAAAAACAACATACATGATATGTTTATCTTATTAAATATTATGAGCATCGATTGAATTTATATAAAATTTTCATATTGCTGAAAAAAATCTGATATTTGTTTTCTTAAAACACTTCTTTATTTATAATAATATTAAGGTCAAATTTTTCGAACTTCTTAGTTTTTTATACTTTTTGTTCTAAGGTCAACGTTTGCAGTTTTTGTATGATTAACAAGAGAGGTGGTTTAATTTTCTTTGATACACTCCCCACCTTTCGAAAAAGAATTAACTCATTAAATTCATTTTCTGACAAAATCAATAAAAATGTTAATGAAAGCTCGAGCTGATATTGTCTAATTCATGCAATTTAGAGAATCTTTGTAGACAAATCAGAAAGACAAAGTTTGACAAAATTATTATCAGTAAAACTTTTCCAAAAGAAGTATTTTACTGAAGAAATGTCATACAGCATATGTCATACAGTGAGATAAATTTCGGTATATCCTACGACCATCCTCAAAATCATTGATGTCAGTCAATAAGGTTTCAAATGTGAAGTATCGATTGAAATGATTTCCCACCGAATTTGCTTACTTCCAATTCGTACTTTTCTTCAACAAATATCCAATATTCTGGATCAAACCTCGAATTCAGATTTCTTTAATGAAATCCAATTGTTCTGCTTCCGAAACAGAACTGAATTCTCGAGCCGTCTCTAATAGCCGAACGGAGAATTACCAACGCACGTTGAATCATCGTTAATAATTTCACGGATGGCGCGTTTCACATGCGATTGGAATTCAATTGACGAAACATCGGATCGCGCAATTCGACCGGAATCAGGCGCGCTGGGATCCCGTAACATTTATCCGAACCGTTGAATTGATTCCGTGATTTCGATGTTAGAATCACGACAGGGGTTAAAACCCTGCATCGCGTTCTCACGTCAGCCGCAACCTCTGGTAGCTACCAACGATCCAAAGGTGAGAAAGAGCACTTTGTCTTACCTGAAAACCGATGTACCAAGATCCTCGCGATACCATAATACAAGGTGCACGAAATCCTTGTCCTCAGTGGTTGATATGTTGCAGGGTAGAAAAGCAGAGCCTCCGGCCAGTGCGACAACATGCGACATCGGCACTAGAAAAAGAAAGAAAAAAATATCTTGGAACTTCATTTGAACTAGAGCAATAAGTTTTATTTTGGAAAAATGTATTGGAATGTGGATAAGTTGCTTTGTAATAATGAATGTTCAGAATATGAACAGAATGCTTTCGGGGTTCAAACCCCTCCCGAAATTCTGGTAAAATCAATTAATGTTTCATGTCAAAATGAAAAAAGTCACATGAATCAACAATAAAAATACAATTTACAAGACAATGCATGAAAACGTTATCAGTATATATTTGTTAAAAAGGTAAAAATAATCAAAACGTAGGACTACGTTGAAAGGAGTGTTGAGAATCTTTCGATTCATAGAAACTCTGCAAGCATAATGAAATTAATTGAATTCTATGAAAAAATCGTCTTCTGAAAAATCTCGACAAATGCCTCTAAGAAGTATAAATTTTAGGATTCTAGAACATCAAATTTAGAATATACTTTAAATCTATGAAAATTCTATAAAACGCAACAAAATCTTTTAAATGATTCGAAAATACGAAAAAAGAATAACGATATGAAACATGAAAAATTTATATAAATGTGATTTGATCATTAATTCTTGAAATTATTGATAGTAGATCGAAATTCAGATTCTAAAGCATCGATCTTTTGTAAATATCTGTTGCAATCTACAACACTATTAGTATTTATATGAAAATATCTAGGAATCCTCCAGGGTTTCATATATTGTACTAGGAAATTGTGAAAAATAAGTTTACTAGCTCACTAGCTTACTAGTTTACTAGTTTAGTATTACGAATTTGACAAGTTTACTAGTTTACTAAATAACTAATTTACTTGTTAACGAATTCGGTAGTTTACTGTTTTAATTGTTGCACTTGTTGAATATTTTACTATTTTACGATGTAAGTGTACTAGTAAACTAAGTTTACTAGTTTATAAGCATACTTGTTTACAAGCTTACTAGTTTGCTAGTTTACTTTTTTCTAGCTTACTAGTTTACTAGAAATCTTTCAATGCATGAAGATATTGGAAAAAAAATTTTCTTAGAAATTCATAAAACTTTCTTTCCTGGAGCACAATTATTCATACATATAATTCAATTATTCTATAAGACTTTAGAAATTATTCTAGAAATTCATATAGAAACCAATAAAAGTACACACATTTAATGTGATACAATTTATGCAATTGAACATACTTCAAATTGTAGAAATACTAAAAAACTGTAAGATAAAGTATTAAAAATCTATATGAAAGAAACTTTCGTCGAAAAAATCAATTTGAATTTTCAACATCGTTGCAAGTTTCGATACTGTGGCATCGAGGTCTATAAATCTATTGAGCGATCCATATAAATATTAGAAATATATAAAAATACTAGAAAATTCTACGAAATTGGATGAATAGTATACTATACGAAAATAATATTAATTGGACGATGTATCTTTTATCAGTGTGGTTAAAATTTGCTCAAAAATCAATTCAAATTTACAAATTTTTTTTAAGTTTGATTCCTAGAGCATCGAATTTTATAAAGCTTTATAGAAAACCATATTACTCAATACCAGATAATCTTTAAAGTCTTTTGAAAAATATTTCCAAATCGCTCCCCTGTAACCATATTGTCAAAGATTAAAAATTATGACGTATCGAAGGAAAAATATTTTTCAGAAAAACCTCTTCCGAAAATTTTTTCTGCCTACGCTTATTTGATATGAAAAGTTATATTTTTATATTATTGTAAGAAAACGCCATATAGAAATAAGCTACAGAGAATTCAGAAAATCCTTTTGCCCCTAGATAATTTTCATAAAAATCATAGTACAAAACTATTTGATGAAATATATTACTCCTACGTTAAAGCTTTTCATAATATGTGAATAATGAAAGCTCCGTTGCCTTCGAATTTATTTCATCCTTTCACATCAGCGGTATGCAATTAATCTTTTTTAATGTAGCATGCAGGGTATTCGATTTACATTTTAGATTAAACCAAACTTTGACAGAATTTTCGTAATAAATATTTGCTGGAATTATCAAGTACTTTTAGCGCACGTTTTTAATAAACCATATTTACATTGTGTCAATAAACAATAACGTTCTGTTTGGTAATAAGAGAATTGAAAAACTGCTCTGGCAATTGTAACTGTGTTTATGCTCTATTTTTCCAAGTAATGGAAATTCTATGGGAACAAGTTAATTTCCAAACCAGAGTAAATAATTAAAGGCGATTATTTCGATTCGAGGTAGAAAATTTTCATCACAAATCTGTTCTACAATATTTAATCACGAAACAGATTTTGTTTTTACTCACTGTTACCGTATTTACAGGAGCGATCGAAGTTGTTAACGTTCAATTTTACCCGAGCAGAGACTACTTACCCAGCATACATCAATATTGTAATCATAATACTCACACATACAACGTGAAAGTATTAAGCAATAAATTATGTTTACTATTTGTGCTTGCTCCTCGAACGTGTACTCTCTTATAATAAGACTTAGTCGCTAAGCGTATGCATGGAAAAGTTTCATGAACATGGTTAGATGAAATTCAGAACTTTGAACGACCAAATAATGATAATTTTGTTGATTATTGCAGCATAAAAAATCGATTTCTCGCAATGCTCACGTCACGTGAAACTTTTGATGGGGAAAGAGATGTGCTACTGAAATATTGCTTAGGAACAAATCACGTTCTAATGAATTTACTATGTTGACAAAAAAGGACTCGCGTTTTTTGCCCCCTGAAGTGTATTGAACGTGCGGCACATTCGGTACCGTCAGATCTCTCGTTGATATTGGAAATTGTTTACCCAGGGCCAAACCAATTCCAACGTCGATTTTGCTGGAATTATTGTTAATATTTTACGAGACTCAATTCATCCGCGTTTGAAACACGTTTGTGACACAGAAAAAGAGAGTGAATCAAATAATCCGTGAAATGGAGCGTCGATATTATTCACGATGGAACTAATTGAACGATGCTCGCTTTCTCATGAGAGAGAATTTTACCATGAACGATATTATTCATGTGAGTTCAGCTGGTGAAACGGTTTCGTTTGAATTATTCGACACCTTTGCCAGAATGGAAAGGAAAGTTTCAGTGGGGATCAGAAGTAGAGGATTTAATTTTCCGCTCTGATTGAAGAACTCGGTTTTTGGAATTGGAATGAAATCCGGAGTTATTTTGAAAGTGTTTCCTTTCATTCATTTTTTTCATGAAAAATGTGGAAAGAATAATGATATCAGAGGTGTATTTTCAAATTCTCCGGGAATTGGAGTACACTAATGATTATTATTAGAATAAAATCTGGAAATATTATTGAAAATATTGAGAAGAACAGTATATCACTGTATAGGACTTAAAAATTCAATCTGCAAGTTTTGACAAAATTTAAGTACAGAGAAGACGAACATTTTTTTTACAGTTATAAAAAAAGTGGGGGATTAGAATTTGAAAATTATTTTTTCATGTAATAGTTCTGTATTTAATACGAATTTATACACTATATTGAACTTCTGAACTTCAGAAGTTCAGAAAACTGAATAGAAAAAATGTAAAATTGTGAGAATAAAAAAAAATTACACTTGAAATAAATTTGCAGAAATCAAAGGATCAAATAAGAAATTTTTACATTATTATGAATTTGACATAAATTTTGTTTTTACAATCACCTGGAGTAGATTTTAAACGTTGCAATCGAATTTGTTGTAATAATGAAGATTCTAACAAATTTTGAATTTTTCATTTCACAAACTTAAAAATAACAATGATCTAGAACTTGGTGATTTGAAACTCACATAGATCGAATATAATAATTAAGGTATGTACATAAAAAGTTATTAAAATGAAAAATGGGCAACCCTCTAATTAAAAAAATTTGTAATTGATAAATGTAATATGATTTTAAAAAAAAGCAATTTTGCAATCGAGGTTATCGACGAAAAAAAATTTTTGTGGAACAGTTACGAATTCGATATTATTAACCTAAAATATTTCTCCGTTAACAATCAAAATAATAGACGATATTTATTTCTTATTTATACTATTTTTTTTATGGTCATTTTTACTTATATCTGACTCATTAGATATCAGAAGTTTCTTATGTTAAAATTTCAAACGTAAAAAAAAGTAAAACTAAAAAATACGAAAAGTACATAATGAGGGAACAATAAATTCTAAATGTTAGACAAAATAATTTGAACAACAAAAACTTGAAGATAACCTGATAGACAAAATAAGAAAATTTTTACTTAAAAAAAAAATAAATATAAATCATGCGAAGTTCTGTGTATATAAAATATTGAAAATATTAATAACTTCATACAGTAGATTATAGTAATAAATACTGCGTTGCTATAAATTTCTATGAATACGTTTTAGGATTTATATCTAATGTATATAATTAATTATTGCTGTAAATAAAATTCTTACTTATATCAGATTTTCTAGGTAAAGAACGTTGTAATACGGAAACGAAGGAATATGAACGTAAAAAAAGTAAAACTGCGAAATAGAAAATGTACAAAATAAGAAAACTTCCGCAGCATTTAACAAAATAAATTATAGATGAAAAAATTCAAGTAATCGATATTATAAAATAAGAAAACTCATACTTTTAGATGTAAATTCAAAGGTTGATAATCAAAGTGCTAAAATTACTGACACATCAAGAGCTCGATTCACTTGATTTCCAGAATAAAGTACTGCAGCACTATCAATTTCTGTAAAAAAAAGAGTAGCATTGCAAAAACTTGAAAATTTATAGACGAGAAAATTAAAATGTTTTGTCTTTCCAAAGTAACAGTATTTTCTATTTTGAAAATCATAGATTAATGAGTTTCACTAAAATATCTCCATGTAACATAGAATGCAGATTTCCAATTTTATTAATAGGAATTATACCTGTAATCCATAGACTACTGACTTATAAATTAGGAAAATATCATCCTATGAGACTTAATAATAAAATAAAAAATAACAAGATTAGAAAAATTCACAAGTTCAGAGTTTAAAAGGTTGACAAATTTCAAATTTGAAACTAAGTGATAAGAGAATAAATAATAATAAATTCTGGAGAAAATACTTTTTTCTAATTAACTATTACATAAAATTTTTCTGCCCATGCCTCTAAATGCTTATTTGAAAGAGTCTTCAGACATCTAATTTCTGGTCTGCTATAAATACATCCCTCCATACATATTTAATAGATAATTTAGATCATAGATGGTAGAACATTATCACAACTTTTTTTATAATCTCAAAATGTTTATAAGGCAACAATAACCATTGTCGATTTTGGAGAAAATTTTAGAGTTTCATGCCCAAAGAACTGCATTCATTCAATTCAACCTTATTTATTCAAAATGTATGAAAGGGCACCAAAAAAACTATTTCCTGCAATGAACAACTAGCTTAAAGAGTTTTATTCAAGCATCTTCGATACTCTGATTAAAAATTAGGAAAAACATTAGCTTCCAAAGACTTCTACACTGCTTTGTACTATGTGAGCCCTTTATTTGAAAAACTCTTCATTCGTACACAATTTACTAAATAAATTCCAAATCCTCTTTCCAGTACAATCAATTTATTCCGTATGAAATGGCCTGCAATTTCTCCAATACCGCCATTACACACGCTTCAACTCTCTTCTCCATTTTATCGAAGAAATCGCAAACAATCATTCCCAACTCTGAATCTACATAATCTAGATGATATAACTTGGAGGGTTTCATCTTCGAGACATTTGAATATTGGATTATGATTAAATCACGACGGGAATGTCGAGTTGAGAACTTTATTTCACATTTAATACTACAATGCACGAGCTCTCTAAATACACATGAGACATTCATGTTCGAGATTGTAATCACCAAAGCAGCTTGAGCTCGTATTGTTTGCGATTGTTACATCTTCCTTTTGCAGAATATAATAGTGGGACGTTTAATTACATAGCTACGAGAAAAACAGTTCCATTATTTTGAATAAAAGTAGATGAAAAGTTGTTGAACGTTACCTCAAAAACAGTGATTTTGATTATATAGGAATATGATTTCTATGAAAAATACTTTACCTTTCACAGTAAAATGATGGAAAATTTATTTAAATACAAGAATCAATTAACAACCATGATTCACAAATTTCAACACGTTAATATTTGATATGACTGCAATAAATATGTTATACGGAGGAAAATTTGTATTAAAAAAAATGAGAAATAATAAAATATGCAGTGAAAGATCATTTGAAACGGAATTTTCTCACTTGAATTTTACGAAGAAAACGGAGGTTCTTATTGCGTAATGCATGCCACGGTCATACTCATCAGACTCAAAAGTACATAAAAGTCACCTCGATCAGACTCGTTGAAAGAGATGAGGCGTCTCGTGGCGAGACGACCCGAGTACGCTTGGCACGAAAATCGCGTAAAATATCTGAACGAGCCTGCCGGTCCGTCTTTTTTCAGAATACGTTACGCCCGCATTTTTCACGACGTATGCACGTCGTGTACAGATTTTACAAGCGATTTTTATGTAAGAAAATCATTCCAGGGTGAGAATATTCTACTCATTGTCAGACGATACAAGTATTTTTGCGTTTCGAACAAAACTATTTAGTGTAAGACCTAATTTTTAGAAAACATGTTCTTATGCATTCGTTCGATTTCACATTTTATTCGCAAAGTAATTGACAATTATTATATAATATTATAAAAGAATATTTAAAAATAAAAACAAAAAGAGGAATATGAAAAAATTCAATAGGCCTTACTTGAATTTTATTGAATCATTAAGAAACTCCAAATTTGTATACTTGAGTCCATTTCAGGGAGTCGCGAGATTTACTTTAGAAAGTTACACCCACTTAAAAAAAATTTACTAAAAATCAGTAATTCATTGATGTCACATTTTTCTTATATTTTGAAGATGACCAAAATATTAGGTGTTTTAGATGGTTTATCATTTATTTTACTGTGAGTGTCGTTAGAAAAGCATCAACTTCTTTTTTATATAGTGAAATGAAAAAAATGTTTGCTACTCACATTGAAGACACTTTTGAAGATAAGATTCAAAAAAATTTGTATTTTTTTAAATTATTTTTTATCTATCACTCATAATGAAAAACTTGTAAGTAACAGCAAATACAATAATTTGATCAGCATAACTGCTTCTGCCTGACCAAAAAGGCAACTGACTACTGAAAATATTTTAATTCAATGTCATTCATAATATTAAAACATATAAGAATTAAAATGTACGATTCTTATCTGGTAAAATTGACATACATATTTAAAGTATACAGAAAATCCTAATTGATTCAGAAAATAACCTTATTTCCGTGACCTTAGCAATATGTACCAATTTGTTACTTTCTCAAAATTATCTAAAATTGCTGAATAATTTTTTACACTTTTAATAATAGCTACCTATATTGTCCTAAATAGGGAAATTATTTTTCTAAATCATTTAATTTTGAATATTCTGTTGAATTTTTTTATTTCGTTGGTTTTATTAATTTTTTTGTAGTGTTGTATGATTGAAAAAAAAACACAACTAGAAATGAAAGTAATAAGTTTTCTCAAAAGTGTTGAGAAGTTCTAGTTTGCTTTGTTTCTCGTAAATATTTTTCAATTTTTATACTAATTTTTTTTGTTTTCCACTAACTTTTATTACAATCTTTATTCGTTGTGATTTTTGTGTATTTTTTTGAAATATAACAAAATTATCCATAGTATCCTGAAATATAGAAAAATCACAGGAAGAATGTAGTCCATTATTTAAAACTACTTCATATTGATTCAAAGTAAGTGACTAATGCTATATTACAAAATTTACTAAAAAGTTGCTTTCGATTTTCATTAAAAATCTCACTAATTACTTATTGATATGATTTCAAAGTATGCTTTTTTGTTTTTTTTATTTAAAATTTGGGGAAATCACTGTTCACTTAACTGTTATAAATGAGAATGAGCTTCTGTATATTAATAATCCTACGACTTACTTTCATCAAAAATTGTCTAATACTCCTCTTTGTTTATTAATTTCTATTAATATAATTAAATTATCAAATGAAATATGGAAAATTGTATGGGTGACACTCTAACTAACAAATAAAATAAATAAATCCTTGATTTTTTTATGTTGAGAAGTTGCCATCAAGTAATTATACAAAAATAATATATACCAATTACAAGTACAAATTAAATGTCAATAAGTAAAGCCTTACATAACAGAAAAAAATAGTGATAATGCCGAAATCTTGGAATCCAATAACTTGAGTTATAGAATGTAACTTGGGAAAATATAATAATAAAATTCATCCTTTTTAGATATGACGATCTGTTTAAAAAAATTTGAATTGCGGTATATTTTTACAAAATAATAAAACAGTTTTGTAAAAAATTTATCTTCAAACTTCAAATAACGGATTCTGTCACAAATAAAAAAATTGTATTTTTTAAATTTATTTTTCTGTAAAAAAAAAGGAGTAACGTTTCTCCCATTTTTTATCCAATATTCAACTTTATAAGTGCCTTTTTTATAATTGCCTTTTTTCACAAGAAAGAATAATATTTACTTCTCACAAGGTAAAAATACTAAAAAAATGCTACATTTTTAATAATCATGATAAAAAGAACATTTTTGCAAATCTTGTTTTCCTATCTCATTCTGAACTTCGTTACTATGTTTTAAATTCATTTTGATGCCAACCCACACAAGACTGTAATCATCACAGGCAAAGTGGCTTTCGTATCTCAGCTAAATGCTTTAAAATTGGCAGAATTTGATTGTCGAAACCGTCGTAATAAGCCTGGAACGTGATATATGTTGCGGTGACAGACGTAACTGAATAGTTTCCCTTTGTCATGAACGGTATAACGTTACACGAGTAGTGGTAAATATCAAAATGCTCCTTGATGTGTCACGTCGTAGATTGACGGATACAATATGAGCGCTTAAGCCACAACTGTAGCTCTATATCGCGAGGAACGTTATTTATGCGAAAACACGAAAGCGGGAGATTGGCCGATTAATGACGTGTATGGTTTGGACACATGCTTCTGTTCGCCACCAAAGCTGTCTGCTTAGCGTGATGATAAAGGTAGCAACGGAATATCGAGAGGTTATGGAAATGAGCGATAAACGTCTTTCTGAAAGTTCCCTTGTTTTTGAGTCACCATTCCATAACATTCAGGAATATACGAGAAAAAATGAAAATTCTGACACGTATTCAAAATCGATGCGCTTTTGGTTCACCCCAAAACGACCAAACGCTCTGCATTATTAACTTTGTTACACGCTTTAATCCAAATAAACGGATGTATACGCTCACCCTCTAATTTCCCTTTTTTCTGCAGAGCGCGGGAAGTTTTCTCTGGCAATGGAATTTTTCCCTTGAGTTTTTCCCGTTCGTCGTGGTTTGTTATTCCTGTTCTCGTTCTTGGTACCCTTTAACCCGGTACAGTGTGCTACCCAACGCAGGAAAAATGTCGGCAATAAATATAGGCTGCCCACTCGCAGTGCATAACATTTCCCAGTGAATTCAGTCATGACGCTGTTAATTTTTTCCCCCATTTTCTTTTTACGATTCGCTCCATTATACGAGAACATCCTATCGAAATTTCATCCTTCTTAGTTTTTTTTCCATATCGCAGGATGTTTGGCGAGTGTCGACGAAAATTTCGCGATTGAAAAAAATGCAGGCCGTTGACAATTCGGCGAAATTTATGACCCCGACTTTCCGGGTTCTTTCGTTCTGACGTGATCCGACTTGAAAGGGAGAAAAGTCGATACGAAGTTTTGCCACGCTGGGTCCTATAATTTTCAATTTCTCAAAGTTGTTTTTACTTGTCGCAATATATTTCCCTGCCACATTGTATTCGAAATGACACGGCGTGCGTAAACCTGGATCGGAATTCTCCAGCACTACCATGTCATACGAAGCGATTCCATTGGAAAAGACGAAGGATGCAAAGTTTGAGAAGTTACCCATTGGTATGTTTAAGACGGGGAAAATAGCGAGTTTCGCCGTCGACTCGATACGGGACTCCTTTAACGAATAAATCTTGAACTCGAATAAAAGTACGCATCGATATCGATTCAAGGCGTTACCTATTCCAGTATTTTCGCGGAAAACCCTCGAAATTTCGAGGCGCGAGAACTCGGGAACGAATTGCCACCGGCAAGGAATTGAGCGTTCCAAGGACAAATTACTTCCAACAAATCGGCAATTTCCTATCCCAAGTGCTTCCGTAAATCTCGCAGCACATGTAAAACGTTCAGTGTGACAAGAATTCTTGCGACGTTTGACAGGCGATGTGGTTTATTCATTTGATGCGTCCTGTTTCTTCTTATGAAGCTGTAGATCGTGGTTTACGTGGGGGTTGAACATGGTCTATGAATTTTTTTCGAATGTTATTCTGGCGAGGCGGCATTTCAAGAGAAATTTTTCGTGCATTGGGGAATTCAAAAATAATTATTTTCTGTTGTATTGTAGAATTTTATTAACTTTTTAATCCCTTAGAGGTAGATCCTTGATTTTCTAGAAGTAATATCAAAAATGAATACAAGATCATTCAATTTTCTTTAGAAATTATTCCGAATGTAGTAAAGAATCGACAAAATTTTTTCGAAAAACAAATTTCTCTTTATATTACATTTTTTTGTTCTTCTCATTCGTATCAAATTATTGAAGTTGATGAGTAATATTAAAAAATATCGTTCTCTTTTTCCTGTCATTAAAAATCCAGTATGATTTTTTTGTTTAATGCCGTCTTCTTTCTTGTATGAAAAGTAATTTTTTATTTCCCTTCTTTATTATCGAAAGTTCTAATCACCTTATGGTTCTTCATTTCATGGATACTTGCAATAAATTATCAAAACTTTACGTGAAAAGTTTTTCAATAATAATATTCGAAAAGTATGTTATCGTGCATTGCATGAATATACTGAGAACTTTCGTGTAAATATTTTTTATGTAACGATCATTTGTGTAGATGTTTTTATTGCAGATAATTATAATTAGCAATACTAGGAATGAAGGCAACATTGTGGAGAAAAAAAAGTTTTGCAATATCAATGCAGTATAAGATTAGATAGCTGAATAAATTATAGTGTTTAAGAAAAAAGTGTTTTTCAAGATGGAATTAATTTTTTTCATTTAGTGATAACGGCTCAAGGGATTGTGCAAACGAAGTAAAAATTTTTGTTTTTATTTTTCAATTTGATAATTTCATTTTCATTGAAAATGAATACTCTTTGAGAATGATTATAACTGTCAATCAATAGCAGAGTTAATATGAACTCACATTGATTTGTATGTGGCCTGAAAATATTTTTTAGAGCGTTTAGAACTGTAATTTTCATGGTATATCTAACTTATCTAACAATATTTATAATTCTCTTTATTTTTATTTGTTACTTGTAAGGTAAAAGAAAACTCCTGTAGCCTGTTTTATATGATACATGAATCATTCGTATTTGTTTTTCGAAGTTGATTAGTCACTCATTGTTGTGAAAGATACTTGAGATTTTTGTTTTGAAACGTTTTTCAAAAAAAAAAATTCCTGCATCATTATTGTAAGTTATGATCAATTTTTAACAATTTCGGTTTTTGTGTCTTGTAAATTCATGGTATATATTAAGAATTTATTTATATGTCGATTCTGAAGAGGGCTTGAATCGAAATAGTTAAGAAAATACTTTTTGAAATCGTCCTTTAATAATAAAATTCGACAGTCTGTCACTAATTTCTAATACGTATCATAGTTTTGATAGTTTTGTATAGCTTGTGATTGATGTTTTTGGCGAATTCCAACTAATTTAAAAGTTTTTACACGTAGTAAACAAATTCTTCTTGATTTGATAGATTAATTTTTATTACTACCAGATTTATGAATCAATTTTAGCAATATTCCACAGCCCTGTCCATTTTTACAGTTATAATAGTTCACAGTCAAAAAGCTTTTTGAAAATTCTTATTACCAGTTCTTCCTTGAAAATTTACATTTTTTTGCTAGTTAGTAAGTATTATCTTAGAGCAAACAGAAGTCTTAAAATAAAATAGTTTTCTATAATTTAGGCAATTTCCCACATCCCATTGTTTGACAGTTATTAAAAAAAGTATATTTATATTAGAGTTTTCAATAGTTTTTGACAATTTCATTAATCCTGAACCATTTTTGTCGATTTCACCTGTAATTGAATTTCAATAATATTAATCGAAAAATCATTTTTTTCTATTTTCACAGTTTCTTTAACTTCCAATAACATGAAGTGCAACATTTTCAAAAATTCATATTTAACCCTATCATCATATACTGTTCAAAAATACACCATCAATTCCAAAATCCTTAGAGAATCTCGTATCACCATTAAGACATCATATCTTTCTCGACACCTTCAAAAAACTCCATCCAAAAAATATCTCTTCCCACCAAAATCAACCCTACACTTCATATCATTAAACGCAACCACCATTTTCCCTTCCTCAAGTCTCCCTTACAGAATCCTCCACTCTAATGATCTCCCAAAAATAATCCCCAACAGACAACGCACCAAGCGAACAATTCCACGTTCTAAAATCCGTATACAGCAAAAACACAGCCCGTACAATTTTTATCCCTGCTATGCGGAGTCATACATGGGAAATTCTTCCCCGGGATGCGACAATTTACAGAGCCTCGGGTTCAACGTGGAACAGGGAGACGCGGAGGAAAGCGTTAACGAGGGAAGTTTTTTGCCCTTGTCGTCTGTTAAAAAACCTAAAAATGGTGGGAGTGAATTGCAGACACTGAGTAACAAAATAGAATGCGAGGATGAAGAGTTGAAACAACGGCTTCGCCATGTTGGGGGTTGGGAAATGTAACGAGAGCGCGGGCGTTGGAGCGAGCAGCGCCTGAAGGGGTGCAAAAGGACCGGGGGAAAGGGGAGGGAAAAGGTCTAGAAAGGGGA
This sequence comes from Platygaster robiniae, assembly GCA_028476575.1. Classification (NCBI taxonomy): domain Eukaryota; kingdom Metazoa; phylum Arthropoda; class Insecta; order Hymenoptera; family Platygastridae; genus Platygaster; species Platygaster robiniae. The sequence goes on from CM052022.1 coordinate 5,849,984, forward strand.
AGGGGTTAGTCATAGCGTATGGCAGTTTCCGGCGGTGTTCAATGAATCGATACGCGTGTGCATGCGACCATTACCGCAGCAGACACTCTCGCGCCTCGCTCTCTTTGTGCATTACTTGCTGGCATATTCCCGATATAAAGGACGCGAAGACGACGCCGGAACTCGCGAAACGTCGCGGATAATGGATTCGCGCGAGTCGATGTGTTGTCTTTAATTGATGCGTCCATTCGATGTCAAAAGCAGAATTCCTGGTCGGAGGACGTGTAGGTTTTCGATGTGAATCGATGGGAGTTAAATGTCTTCCGGTACTTTTTTGAATTTTTTCTTACAGTAAGATGGTGAAAATTAGTTGAGATGCTTAGAAAAAGTAATTTAGATAGGAATTTTATTATTTTTCTAGATATTGGGCCTTGCATGTGGAATCATACATTTTGTGCAACCGAAGTCAGACACTCCAGCATTTACACTTTGTAAAAGTGCGTAGAACTTAAGTAAAGTTATACAGTAACATATTGATTGTTTGTTGTGATTGTTTTTCATTTGATTGATGAATCTATGTAAAAAAGACAGTATCTATCTAAAAAATAGACTACGAAATCCAAGTGTTAAAGAAAAATATGACAGACGTTGTAATCGGTAGAACTTCTCAATGGGGAATGCATATTACAATTTTTCACATATAATTTCATATATGAGACTGCCTATGAAAATTATATATTTTCCATCTAATACTAGATATTCTCTTGAAATTGTGTGTGAAATTTCAAAGACATGGTCATGTAAATTGTGTTATAATACTTACTTTCTAAAATTATTTTTCTTACCACGATCATTTAATATTTTTAAACATAGTTCATAGAAATACAATAACCTTCAAGAAAAAACTTTTTTTATGCATACATCTATCTTCATAAGAATAAACTTGATATTAATTTCTTCAAAGTGCTTTTAATGGACGTTTTTATGATATTTTAAAAATAATTTTCACATAAAGTCAGTGAAAACAAAAATGAAATAACAAAATTTTTTCATTTTTATATTGAATCTTGTACATTTTTATAGCTACAATATGCTTAATGTTATGCAAGAAATGCTGTCTTTAATTCATGCGTCTACAAGATGTCATGAACAGAATTTTTTCGTCATAGTCTTGTATAACTTGAACTCAACCCTAGATGGTCATACTGGATGAAATTCACGCAAAAGATTTTATTAAGTTTCTTGTAAAGTATGTTGTTACATAAAAATCAATTATCAAAATTTTCATCATAGATATTTTGATGAGATTGGTAATCATAGAAATAAGCCACAAAGTTTATTTTTGGAATTAACATTTTTACATATTTTCATGTTTTTACTAATTGATTAACTTTCTGACTTTACCAACTTACTTTTTTAAATTTTTGTTTTTACATTGTTTCAAATTCTTTTTGTCAATTGGACGTTTGCTGATAATTTTCAACAGTTTTCATTTTTTGATTCTTCCAGATTCTTCTCATCAGAAGAACATTTCTTAATTTGAAAAGCCAAATTCTTGTATTCTTATCACATTGTCAGCATTTTCAAAGATTTGAACAATTGATTTCAGTTACAAAAACTAAGTTACCTTTTTTTAGATCCTTTTAAAAAAGGCATAACATTTTTTTGGAAATTATTAGTACTCATTGTTCACACTTTTTAGAGCTGGAGTGAATTTCACCCAAAATGACTTTTATGATTCTACTGGAGTGTGACCATCTAGGGTTAAATAAATAAGAATTTACTGTCTCACAAGAGTTTTTAGATGTTAAATAATATCTTGGTACAAAATGTGGTATCATTATAACATTTTCTATTATATCTGACAACGTTTCATATTTTACATTGGAAACTTAGATCTTATTTTTTATACTTGAATTACATTCTACAACGTCTTTCGATATTTTACGTTTCATATTCATATTTTTATACGGTTTTCATGTCACTTTTCTTTTGTAAAGCTATAATTTCTACAATTTTCACATCACATTTAAATTGGAATTTTCCCGATTCTCACTAAATTATAAACAATAGAATAATACAGTTTGCTTACATTTTTCTAGTGGTTTAAATTTTTTCCTACTTCATTTTTTACGATTATGCAGTTTTAATAACAAATTTTAACGAATCTAACTTATGCATCCAAAATTTTGTTACTGATTACATTTACAATATTTTGGTACCGAAAATCAGTGGAGGAGATTTTAAGAACCACTAATTATTCAGCGTTTTCCTATCGTTTCTTTCTGCTACAAAAAGTAGTGTATGTTTGTCAGTTGCATATTTGAATTACATGAAAAACCTACGTTCCTACAATACTGGATTTCATTTTTTCTTTCTTCTTTAACATTATTTTGATAATTAATTTATTACTTATTACGGTATATTTGATATTTATCACTTAATGCATATACTCACCACTAGATACTAAATAATTTGTACCTCATACTCCAAGGTCCATACTTATATGATCTCAAATTTATGTGAGGAACTAATTTTAAAAATAAGTTGCCAAACTGAAAATAATTACACAACTGGAACTAAAACTAAAACCTTATTATTGAAAATTATCTTAATTTCTTCCAATAATTTTTGTATGCTCTCAATCATTTTTGTAATTTTATTTTGCAGTCATACGTTGTTCCATTTATATATGAAACATGATTTTTATATTCTTTAAGGTTCATTCATCATCAACCCTTCAAAATGTCATTTATCATGTTAAATGTCAAAAAATCGATGTCAGTATTTAAAAAAACCACCGTTGATACTCCATTACTTTAATTACACAAGTTACACTTTTTCTATTTCTCAGAGTGAAGATAACAAAGTCCAAACATAAGTACATAATTTTATACTTTTTTTTACCCAACCACTTCGCCAAGATAGTCCATATAACCTTTTTCTAGTATGCAGCAATCTCCATACAATCATTCTACATCAAAAGTTCTCGAGTAATTTAGGGTTATGGTTTCAGCATAACGAGAGAGCGTTTCGGTAATTTGAAGGTTGTAATATGTATGAGTTAGAAAAGATATCATCTATGCTCCAGTGAAAGAAGTGAACGTAATCAAGAGATGCTTGCTTCAGAAAGTAACATGAAAAGAAGAAAGTTTCCAAAGTTACATCCGTGACGAAATTTCCTTTTACTCCCTGTCATCGCACTTCGCTTTTGGAATACTTTCAACCTGCTCAAAATAGACGTTGGATGTACACAGAGAGCAGCAGAATTTTGAAAAATTTGAATCCAAGAAATTTCTCAACACATAAAAAAGATCTAAATCAAGAGTTCTTCATTTTTCAATCTCTTTATACTAAGTTTACCCAAACTTTTTTCCAATTACTTAAGGGCACACCGTACAGGTGCCACAATAATATGGCAAAGAGAAGTTCGAAGTTTATTCTGGGTAAATTTGAAAGGATGATATTCCAGCGAGTGAAAGCATCTGGAGTCCTGAAGGCTTAGAGAAAGTTGTATCACGAGAGGTGCGGCGAACTGTATAGAAATCTCATGCAGCTCGAAACCACCGACACACCAGCATTCGTCCATGCCATTTTCGAGGCGTTTTCGAGATAGTTTGCGAAATGGCCAGAGATGGAATATAAATATCAGTGAAAAGCTGCAAACTCGTGCACTCGGCAAATCTCAGTCTTTTCGGCCTCGTATAGCTTTCATTTCGTAGCACGTCATAGCGACGCGATTGTCGGTCGTATTTTTCATGCAAACATTGTCACTCGGTTTCGCAAATTCGCAAGATTAAACTTTTTTCCAATCCTTGGCAGAGGAGGAGTCCGATAAAAAGCGTCCTATTGAACGTGATTGGAAATGGGAGCCACCGAACGCGGTGGAATTAAATTTGGGTTCCTGTATTGATTTCGCGTTAATTACTGCGAGCTACCGGCGATTTTTTCAGCGGGTTCTGCCGATTTAATTTGAACATTATTTTGCGAACGGGTGATTTTAGGTACAAGTTATTAGGAAATGGAGTTTTTTCTTGAGTGTGGTTCGGTTATCAGAGTATTGGACTCGGTTCACTGAATTGAGATTGGATTTTTCAGAGGAATTCGCCGAGTTTACGATTATTTCTCGAAGAGTTTGGTTTTAATAATGAGAAACTGTGTTCGATACTTCAGTAAGTTAAAAAAAAGTAATGATTGAGAAGCTGAGGGAAATATCATGATGAAATTCGTAGGAGAACGTTTGTTCTCACTAAATGCTTTTCCAACTGATGTTACGAGAAGAATAAGAAGTTGAGAATGTGTTCATTTGAGTGTGTTTTGATCACAATTTAAAATAAAAAAACCCAAATTGACTTTTAACTGACGTATACAACCCTGCTGATATTCTAGTCATCGATTTTGTACTAACTTGCCTAAAAATACTAATGTGCATTAATGATGAACTTTTCATTGACTTATCTTAATAATTAACCATTTACTGCATTATTTTACTGATTGACTACTTATTAACAAGTTCTACTGATAATTGTCACATCCAGTAGACGTGGTAATGAAATGCATCGCTGATAGACTCATTACTGATTCATTCTACTGTTTTACTCGTGAATCATGTAAACAGAAAAACTACAAATTATTTATATGCATTTATAAGCCAATCACAATTTATCTTCGACCCCAAATGACTCATTGAAAAACTCTACTGGATGACTAATTATTTACTAAAGAATTCTACTGCTGAACTTGTTATGCTCAGTTTAATGAGTTTTCTTAAATTGATGATACCTATCACTGAAAGACTTGCCACTTATCTTTTTTTCAAGTTAACAAATGATGGAATACTCTACTGATTGAATAATACTTGATAAATTTTATTGATTTATTTGTGACTTATAATTAAACGAAGTACTACAAATTATTTACATAAAATAATGATTATTATAAAATTCTACTTATTGACTTGTAAATTTTATTCCACTGGAGTGGTAAAATTTATTGACATGGATTACTGATAGAATCACCGTTCATCTATTCTACTGATAGACAAGTACTTGATTTACTTGACTTATTCACTACTTTTAAAAATTTTACTGATCAACTTGTCATCATCAGTGTACTGAGTTCCTGCATATTATTGATATGCATGCGATACCAAATGACTCGTAATCATAGAACTCTACTTAATGACTAATTATTTACTGAATAACTTTACTGATGAACTTATTATGATCAGTCAAATAAGTTTCTTTAAAATAATGATATGCATCACTTGAAGACTTGTCACTGACCATTTTTCTAGCTAACAGTGATGACGAATAGTAATTGAATAATAATTGATAAATTCTATTTATTTTTTATGTCACCCATAATCTACTGAAGTACTACAAATTATTTATATGCAGAAATGGTGATTGATAAATCCTGATGATCCTCTTGAGAATTTTGTTCTACAAGAATACAACAGTTGGTTTATATGTATCACTGATAGAATCAACATTGATCTATTCTACTGATTGACAACAACTTTGTGTAGATACTGATCAACTTTTTAGTATTAGTGCACTGAGTTACTTCGGATAATTGAGATGCAGCAATGATAGATTTATCATTGATCCATTCTTCTGTCAATCTCCTGGAATACTTGAGTAATTGACTAATAACTGATAAATTCTACTGTTGAATTTGTTAATGATTTTCACAGAAATATTATAAGTTATTTACCTGCACTACTGAATAATTTACCTCTCATATATTCTACCAAATGACTCATAATTGAAAAACTCTACTGAATTACTAATTATTTACTGAAGAATTCTACTCATACTTGTCGTTATCAGTCTAATTAGTTACTTCAAAATAATGATTCACGTAACTAAGGGTCTGTAAATGATTTTTTTCAAGTTTAAGCTAAGGAAAATACTTTACTGACTAAAAAATAATTGATAAATTTTATTTATCTATTCGTGACTGATAATATACTGAGGTATTAAAAATTATTTACATGCAGTTATCATAATTAATAAGTTGGACTCATTTACTCGTGAATTTTTTTTTTGGAATACTAAAATTTATTAATATGTAGCACTGATAGAATCATCATCGATTTATTCTACTGATTGACAAGTACTTGATGTACTCTACTAGTTCACTGTTGTGATATTTTTACTTATGAATATTTAATTTCATTCTACTGATTTACTGCAAATTATTGATATGCATCACTAAAAGACTTTTAATTCATCTACTTTACTAGGTAACGCGTTTTTTAAATACTTCATTAAGTTATTCTTCATTAATTCTACTGACATGTGTGTTAGACATATTCTACTGAATAACTATTAACTACTTATATACACCACTGAAAGAATTGCGATTGATCTATTCTACCAATCAAATCGTTGATAAAGTACTTGACCGTCTGACTTTTTATTGACCTACTCTACTGAATCACTTGACATCATCAGTTTACAAAGTTATTTCAAGCTGTTGATCTGCATTACTGGTTGTCTTACTATTGATATATTCTATTTGTTGGTGTGTTACAATAATGTTTCACTGATTAGCTTATTTTTAATGAATTTTACTAATTCACTTTTTGACCGAATTTTACTCAAATACTGCGAATGCATATCATTAAAAAAATATGCACAAATAGATCATGCAATAATCGATTCTACTGATGGCTATTATGAAAGACTTCGAATGATTATTTGTTATTAACATTAGAGTGAGTTTTTGATTTTTTTTTGCCATCTATCACTGACAGGTCAATCACTTATCGATTTCTCTGGTTGTTAAATTATTTACTGATCCTACTGTTTTATAGGTCACCGTTGTTATACTTAGGTATATGAACATTCGTTACTGACTGTGATATGTATAACTGATTGATTCTACTGATTGACTCATAATTGAGTAATAAGTCTAAAATTAAATCATGTGATTGTATAAAAAAATTCCTTCTTCAATTATCTGTGCAGAAGTGAAATTTGAAAAAGTTATAGTTTTGGGAAAAATATGGACTTGAAAACGGTTTGATAAATCATTCTCAAATTTCAATACACTATTCTCGTTCCATAAGGTCAAAAATTATTCAAAAACAATTTGTAGAAGATAAAGAGATCGATATTTTGTAAAATAAGTTACAAGTTCCTGATGAACTTGGTAGTAATAAAAAGCAGAAAAGAAATGACTGTTTTGGTTTTAGAATTTGAAACACAAAATCCGCTTCAAGTTTGAACATTGTGCTCGAAATATATTTCTAGAAGATTCCTATAACGATCACTACTGAAGACCGACTTAAACTTGACACCTGAAACACGAGCTCGAGCGTCGGGAAATTTTTCAGCTGTGAAAACGAAGCTTGCATATATATTTTTGCATCGGGCCGTTTGAAAGTCGAGAACTGTAACCTAGTATCAGCAAACTCGAACATGAGCAATCTGGTGTACTCGTTGTTCAAAAACTGTACTCGGAAAGTTTTAGGCCCTCCGTACGTCAATCTGGAGCAGCCAGTTCGCAAAAGTTACAGTCGCTTCTCAACTTCTCTCAACACTCACAATTTTTGCTCGACCATTGCTTTTCAAAGTGACTGAGTTTGTGTTTTATAACGTGTTTTCACGCGAGGGAAATAGAGAGTTAATGGTTCATGGAATATTGAACGTAAAATAGCAACTTTCCTCCCTGAAGTCCGGAAATTTCGTTGTAAGTTGTTCTGGTTGAGCGAGAAAAGTGAAACTTGTTTTCGCATGAGAAAATAAGCAGAAGAAGAAGATAGTTTTCTGAGAATAAGTTTTACTGGGTTTTTTTTTATAATAAATTTTCAAGTTTGTTTGGTTGTAAATATTCAATGAAATTTAAATAGAACTTGATGGAATTTGAGTTACATAATTATCGAATTCTACTTCACGTTCAAAAAAAAAAAAAAAAACTATCGATGTTAGTGAGTATAAAGTCATAAGGATAAGTCTTGTGCTTTTTATGGACACATTTGAAAAATTGTATCTCCAAAAAATAGCATTAGCAAAAAATAGAAAACGAGAAACATGAAAATATTTAGTAATTAAGAAATTTTTCTTTTAGTTATAACTATTTTTTACAGTCTAGAGAGTTTTTAAATGCCTGGGCATTTTTATTTGACAGCGTTAACTGTTTGATAATTAATGTAGAATTTCGACAATTCGTGTCATCTCTCAATAATCTTGACAGTGTCGATAGTTCCATAGTCTACATTATTATCTACAGTTTTCCAAAATTTAATTTCAATTCCTGAGCTCAAGGAAAGAAAAACATATTTTTTTCGAAATGGAGAAGTTTCTTTGAGGAATTTCTCATATTTCATGTAATTTCTAAATACTGACTTTTAGTAATAGTAATTGACACTTGGAAACAAAGAATGTATTTAAATTTGAAGATAATAAGTGCATACATAGAAAACGCATGTAAAGTAATATAGATGTGAAGAAAGAATAGAAAAAACTAACATCGAATTTGAATAATTCAGATAGGAATCCATGGAAATACAAAAATATGATATTACTAAAAATCTTAGAAATACCGGAAAATGCGTAGAATGATAAAAAAAAAACGGGAAATCAATAGAAAATTCATTGATTCAGCAATTATGATTTATATGATGTAGACAATTTCGAGCCTTAGTATTTTTGGATTAGAAAACCATCGCAAAATATGTAAACAGTTGATACATTAAAAATTTTTGTTCGCACAATTAAAAAACTGAACGATTCGAAAATGTATGCTAAAATATAAAAATCAAGTTATAGACTTGAAAAAAAAAATTATACGCCTCTTTGCTATGGAATATTTAGGATTTCATTATTCCAAGTTTACGATTTAATTACTTTTTTATCATGAGTTTCTAAATCTCAATATAGAAGATAATATATGTCAGAAAAAAAAGAAGAAAATAAATGTCAAAAGAAGTTCAAGTCATATGGTTCATAAATGAAAAATAGAAAACTCGATGTCAGAAACATTCGTGACTCAAACAGGAATTTTTAAAATTTGTTAATAATTCGCATTGAAAAACCAAATTTCCTGCATTCCTCTGAATCTGTATTTGCAAATGAAGAATTCATCCCTATTATTTCCGTTCATTGTCTTAAATTTGTGTATTTGGAATGAATAATTTTATTTCAAGTGAACAGGTAAAAAAACAAGGGTAAAAAATGAAAATTATGTACTTTCTTTCAGGTAAAGGTTCGACTAATGAAAAATGTAAATCTTTGTTTTGAAAAGGTTTTCAATTTTAATGCATTATGTAGAAAATTTTCGAAATAGTCTATTTTGTGCGATGTGAGACAAAAAGTTAAATTTGCAATTGTATGCATGAATTAGCTTCATTCTTAAGCAGGAATTATTTGTAAAGATATGATTTTTCATAATTTCAAATCATCTTCTGAAAAAAAGAAATTATTGTTCAAAGAATAGAAATCATACAAAACAATCTTATAATAAAAAATTGTGATTGCGACACATATTTCGATAAATTATATAACGTCGGTGTTATCATCATCAGGTTCAATAATAAATTTTCAAGATAAATTTTTATTCACGTCATAAGAATCTAACTTGATAATTTACTTTGAAAATGTTAATTTTTAACTGAATTCATATCAAATATCGGAATCATAAATTTTATTCCAGTAACATAGTTTATATTTCATTATTCTAATCCGTAACTAGAATAGTTATTACTTTTATGATTCTTTGTCTTCCTTCTAAACACTCATATTGTAGTAAATTTGACTAAAAAAATCAGCGTACAAAATTCATGGAATATCCAATTAGAAATGATTCGTTGGCATTTATTCAACAGAAATTTTAATCTTCCCTTTGAATTAATTAATTCAATTTAATTCCTTTGGTCATGATTAGGTTTTTTTAGTGTTGGAGTTCATTTTTGAATTTTTACCTTTAAAAAACCAAGTATCACTCTGTACCTTTTGATGTTGGAAACCATGTTTACCTTCCTTCTTAATCCAAAATTTTATCAACTCTATCGACAAAATCTTCGAGCTCTTACAAGTACGCCGCAGGTGCTGAAAGAGCATCGCGATGTCACTCGAGAGCTCGTACGATCGCGCGAGGCGCCATTACCAGGGAATTCTTCGGCCAATTATCTCGGAAATTCCCTAAACTATTTGCGGCCTCGTGATCTACGGAAACGACGCGATGTCAACAAGTTTAACTGTTATAAATTCGCTAGGGAGCAAAACTTTTTCCCCCGAATGGCCATTAAACCGTTATAAATGAACGTGGAACTCGGTGACCGGGATCATAATTGGAAAATGCTAGATGTACGATTGCCACAAATGTACTAGAGTTTTTTCATCCACGTTTGGTCCAATCGTTTTGTGAAGAAACTCAGCTTCGTCTCGCCAATTAAAACCGTTATCGGCATTTTCCAAGAACAGTAGCAGGGAAAAACGTTTCCTATGGAAAAAATTTTCGGAGAATTGCTAGGACTTATGACAAGGATTCCAATTTGTGATAAAATATAAGGATGATGCAAGGGTTTCAGAGTGAAGAGTGAAACTTCTCATAAAGTGGATAAAAGGATCTAAAAATTTGAAGAAAAGTTATTTAACCCATAACTGCTCAAAAGCTCGAAAAATTTAATTTATCAATTATTTACTGTAGTAAAATATGTCGCATATGTTTGAAATTCGAGATACTTATGTTTTCAGAATCGCTCTACAAGATTAATTCGTCAAAATAATCGCTTGTTCAACAGAAAATGTCATATGGCGGAATTAACAAAAAACACAGAACAATTCAGTAAAAGAGTTTCGCTGATGCTTTCCACGTCTAAAAAAATTTTCCATATCACCAATTTAGTGCAAAACAGTGCATAAACTTGAGAAACCTTCAAATAATGTAAAAGTTCAACTTTGAAATTCAAGAGTGCGAATAATTTCGTTTACATCCCAGCAAAATTCGTGATGGTGCAGAAAGACAAAAATTTTTGATATCTTTGAACATATTGTCTTTAATAACTACTTTAATAGCTAGAGACTACTACTATAATTCGCCGCAAATCATTCGCGAAAAACCTGTGCAAAATAAGAATTTGCAGCTCATTCAGTTTCCTCAATGTTTTGCCTAGTTTAGTTACATTTTTCACAAATATCATCGTATCTTCTGTCATTGCAACTTTGGTTACTTGAAATTTTTACTATAATTTGTCGCTAACTGTTCGCGATTCGACTGTACAATAGAAAAATTTGCCGCAGTTCAACCTTGACAATTATAAAAGGTGTTGCTCAAATGCAAAATAAAAATTTGCAGCTCATTTCCTTTCTCAAAATCATTAATTTTGCCGGGTTTGGTTACATTTAAATATCTTCGTATCTTGTTTTATTGAAACTTTGGTTACTCCAGATTTTCAGTATGATTCGTTGCCATTTCTTCGCGATTCGATCGTGAAATGAAACAGAAAAATTAGCTGATGTTTCATCTACCTAATTATAAAAGGTAATGCTCAAATGAAATACAGTTTGTACATATATCGCTGTATCTTTTCTCATAATCACTTGAATAACTCAAGACGTACGAAATTAGTTGCCACAGATCAGTAGCTAACTAGTGGTGAAAAAGCGAATTTTTTCTGTTTGCATCCCTACAAAATAGTGATGGTTCAGAAAGACTAAAATTCAGCAAATTTATTAACTCATTGTCTTTGATACTACTTCGGTAACTCGAGATCGCTACTATATTTTGCCGCAAATAATTTGCGATTACGCGTGTAAAAGGAAAATTTGCAGCTCATTCACTGTTATTAAAATCAAAGGTCAAGTTTTTCCATGTGTTTTACTTTTCATATTTCCTGGTTTTCATTGAATGTTGTAAAATTTTGATATTTTACACAGAACAGTTTCTTTATAGAATTAGAGTGCCCTGAATTATTTTTTACAAGATTTTAAGATTTGAAAATTGTTCTAGTATTTTTATGGACTTCCACACATACATTACATTCTTAACAACTCATCCAAATTACGTAGAAATCATATCTATTTCCAACCTGCCTTTTTTTCAATGCAGTTTGCTCAACATTTTGGCACTCTCCTCCGATTAAGATAGAAGAATGTTTTGAAGATGTAATGTCGATTTCTTTTCATCAAAATTGTCACGTTTTTCCGGAGTGAAAGTAACAGTTGGTTTCGCTCTGTTCACATGGAGCATCAGCTCATCGACACAGCTCCCTAATGGATTTGGTAACACCGATTCTCGCCATTCATCAATTATACGTCCATCACAATCGACAACCTGTGGATACTTGGCTCGTCACTCGTTTTCGAGTTTGCGGTGATTAAAAACTGATTGCACATCGTACGAAGAAGAGTACAAACGGACAAGGAATCATCCGCTAAGCTTCTTTATTAATTCATAAACTTGGCGAAGATGGTGCTTTCTCGGGCTCTCAAGGGGCTTTGCATTCATGACAGCGCTGAGCTACGGAAAGTTGAAAACGCAAAAGTAGAAAATTGTGTCGCTACTTTATGACTCTGGTATTTTAATGCCGATCGGATAAGCTGATGCAAATTTTTACAATGGGAATCATCGGACTTGGGAGTGACTTGAGGGGATTTCAGTAATTTTATTTCAAGACAGTTTTAACTGTGTTTCGTATTAACATTATTTCTTCTGAAAATGTGAATTATGAGTCATTCATGGAGTACTTAAAATGAATATATTATTTGTTTGAGATTCATGATATTGATGAAAGAAAATAATTCACTGTAAAAAGTCAATCTAATTTGAAGATGTAACAAAATTAAGGCATGGCTTGATCTTCAAATATTATTTTAAATGAAGTCCATGTTCAAATTTATTTTCAAGCCAGCAAGTCTTGAATAAAAAGGATATGTCTTGAATTAAGAATGATTAACTTAAATTATGATAAATGTTTTCGATTTGAAGCTTTTGTACTGGAAAGTAATTGTGAACATTGGCTCAATTTGAAGTGATGATTTTGTTGCACCTGAAAACAATATTCAATTTTGAAAGTGTTGTAATATTGAACTTCTGAATGAAATTTTGAAATGATAACTAAATTTTTGACAAGACGTATACTTTTCAAATATTCTGAAAAAATTCTATATATTGCTGATAATTGTTACTGTAATAAGATCGAAAATTTGCTATGGTGAATTTATATTTCAATAAAAATTAAGTTTTTTTCAATCAAGAATTCACCAGCCTACTCGAAAATTGTCTGATGGTTTTTTTTTATTTTTTTATTTCAAGTGTAAAGACTCATCGAAGAAAAAACATTCTGAATTTTTTTTAAACTGATGATTTCTGCTTTGTATCGGTATTTTTGAGAAATTCCTTTTTACAGTAAGGTACTTATATAAATATTCACCTCATATTAAAATTCGTCATTTGAGAACTACGACATAATTACAAAAATATGATTCTATCCTAATCATTTTTGCTTGATTTTAATAGAAAGAAGCACTTCCAAAGGAAAGAGTATTTTGAAGATTAATAAATTCCATCGCTTTTCTTTGATATCCGTGTAAAAAAAATCGAATAATGATTTTAAATGGAAATTCTCCATATCAAATGAGTTTTTGACAACAATTTTTGATTAAGAATATTTTTTTCACTGTCACTCTACTAACGAATTCTACAAACGAATTTTTAAGGATATTCAAAAGTCACATTGGATTATTTTTATTTGTTTTTCTTTTTAATATTACTTTATGCTGAACTTATAGTTATTCTACTTCAACAATCTGATGCAGTTCCAAACATGCTGCTAATAATTTACAGAAATGTGTATAATTTGTTTTAAAAGATTCGTCAATCTTAGGCATAAAATATCAAGGAGCTTATTATACAGAGAAATTTCGAAAAATCGAATGGAACAGAGCCACAGTAGTGAAAGAAAAATGGTCAAAAATGTGTTCGCTCATTTTCAATGCAAGAACATGCTAGAAGAAAAGGAATTGATGCCAACGAATGGTTTAAAAAAATCGTCAAATGCAAGTTAGGTCATAAATTAAAAAATTATTGCCATAACTCACTCCAATAATATAATATTTACTGTTGATTTTTTTGATGATTTGCATCTGATAATACAGGTTTTATCAATTTCCAGACTTCAAAATATAATCAAACCATAAAAAATTCTTGAGTCAATAGAAAATGGACAAAACTTCATTTTCGCAAAAAAATTATCCGCTTATACATTATGTTACAGTTTCAGTCCAGAAACGGAAAATTTTTTCGTCAATATTTGAATAAATTTAAGTGATGTATGTAATTCTGAAAAATTTTTTTATGACAGTACATTATTTCTTTTATATTTTGACAAAAAACACAATGGTTAAATTATTTTCCGTGAAATTCTTGATCTTTAAGAAAAATGACCATCAAAATATTTGCGAAAACACCATTTTGACACCAAAAAAATCGTAGTTGCCAAAGTATGATATTTGGCTCATATAAAATAATAATAGATATTGTTAATGTACTTAACAAGTTTAGACAATGAAAAAAATACTTTTGAAATTAGTAAATATGGAAGTTTGTTTTTATTTTTCATATTATTTACAATGTACATAAAAACTTCTGGAAAATAAACCAAATAATTCCTTTTCGAATTATGGAATTGAAAGAATAAATGAACATGTTTCATTTTAAATTAACAGTTCAGTCGGTATTTTGAAAAATATTTACATTATCACTGAATTTTAAGATAAAATAAACAAAAACTGTTTATCATTTTTGATGAAAATGTTATGAGTAAAACTTTCATGAAAAAAAAGATCAAACTTGAGTTATCTTTATTCTTCAAGATAAAATGACCCTATTACAACATATTTTATGTTCTTGTTTCATAAATCATGCATAGATCCACACCACATAAGATAAAAAAAATCCTACGTTACCAATAGCAGCAGTGTAATAAAAAAAATGAAATAAAAAACGGTTTCTTGTCTGCATCTTACCCAATAAATACTAAATGACAGTTTCTCCTCATCGCAACGTTCCTAATGCGCCCGGGTGATTTCCCTCCCATCGATATTCTCCGGCAAAATAAAGCGGCAAAAAGTTTGGCTCGCGCTTTCACGGAGCAACTTTTCCACGAGCTCATGTTTTTTCAAATTTTTTTACGTTTATTTTGAATGGAATCAAATGTTGTCAAGAAATTGGGAAAGTTTTCCGACAAAACAAGCAAACGGTATAAAACGCCGGAGTACAGTACCTTGTAAACTTTCGCAATTTACTCTGCCACGGTTTTGGTTTTATCGAGAAGTTACTAAGATATAGAAGACGTATCCCGCGCGCTCTCAAGAATTTCTTTTATAGTCTTTTAAGGTCTTCTGGAATCGGATCAGACACGGCTTTTAAAGTGGGAAAAGGTAGCGAAATTATCCCGCGATATCGTCGAATTAATTCGTACATCCGTTTTGATGGTGCGAACGTTTGGCGAGAGAAATACACTTGGCGCGTAATTGCGCCAAAGAATCAATACTCTTGAGCGCTCTTTGATGACTAAACTTATACTATGGTTTCGAGAGCACTAAATAAGTAGCTTAACTCGATCGCGAAGCGATAAAAACGTTTTATTGAGATGTTTAAAATGGCCCACCGGACGGGGAAATAAAGGCCAGCGCGCTTGAAGTGGTTAAGTTATATGTTTTCCGAGTCTGATAAGGTATCAGTTTAGTCACGCGAGCTGAGCGAAACTCGCGGCGACTTGGCGGATTTGGCGCGAGTTTGACAACTTTTATTACACGGCATTACTTATTTTCACGATTAGCCGACGCTCGCGCGAATCCAGAAGCGACTTGTTTTTCTTTTTTTGCATGATTTATTTCGTCCTACGGTCGTTCTACAGCAAACTGTCGCTACTTTTCTCGGATGGCGTAAAAACTCGATCTGAAAAGTGCGCCTAATGAGATTTCCGCTGGAGCGAGTTGAGTTGAAAATTAGCCATTCGTTTATCAGAGTTTTAGGAGACAAGAATACGAAGATGTCGAGTGAATGCGGATTCTAGTGAGCTTTTCAGTCAAGAATACGGTTTTCTGGAAATTAATCGAGTTGTGAATTTCAGGCAGTTCTTTTTATTATTGAAATTGTATGCTTGACATTTTAAAAACATAAATTTTCATTAACACGAACTCCAGTCAAACTTTTTTATGCGGGCATTATGGAATTATACGAGGATCTTGTACTTATAAATATAAAAGGGATTTAAAAAGCAGTTTTTATTGAATGGTCTAGCCAATAAAGTTTAATATTTTTCCTGAATTCCAGTTGTATGGTCAAAGCGATTTTTCGATACATCAGCTGAAAAGTTATTTTTCTTCAATTTTTTTTTTTTCATAGCTCAATAACTCAGTCAAAAATTGTCAGGCAGTGATGATTTCATTAATTTTTGTTAGAAAAGTTTTATTATAACAAAAAAAACCTCAAATTCATTTAAGAAAAAAAGATGTTATGTAGTCGTTATTTTAAAAAGGACGCGAACAATTCCACATAAAAATTCTTTCATTATTTCGGTTTTTTTTTTTCATTCGTTTTGCAATAAGTTATGACAGTAAAAGTAAGTATGAATCTTGACAAACCTAAATTTATTTTTTTCAACTATGATTACTTGAAGTAAAACTGTCATTTTAACATTAATTTTCATAGTTTAAAATTTTCCAAAAATGATGTGGTTTTACTATAAAATAGTTTAATCATAATGATTTTCATAAAAGTTCAGCAAAGGTCTTACGTTTTGCATGAACTATAATTTTTCAAAGTAAAACTGTCATTTTTTCATTTTTACAGTAATTTATGTCCCAAAATTTTCTGTAAATGCTTATCTACCACTATTGAATGTTTGAAGCTTTATAAATTACACAATAATTTTGAAAAAAGGATTTTATGTTGAAAGGAATTTCCAGTTCTTAGTAAATTTATAAATACCTTTGACTACTGTGAGGAAAAATCAAAAAATATTTAACCTAAAATTTTTGATATAGAATAGTTATTTTTCTGTAATTTCAGTAAAAAATGAGTTTCATTGACAATAGCTATCATTAATTTTATTTGATCAAATTTCATTGCTTATAAACTAAAATTTTTCATTGTCAAATGACTGTTTTTAAAAATATTTTCGAAGCTCTATGGTGTAGAAATCCTACAATTTTACCCAAATGGTTTTTTGAAGAATTTATTCGTTCTAGTTCATCAACTTTTATCATTCACTTTACATTTCACTTGACTGTGAGAAAAAAAAATTTTTTGACTTAAAAGTAATTATATTGCGTGATACTTCCACGATTTTTTTACAAAAAATATTTTGTAAATCGTAAATACAAACCAATGCATTAAAGAGCCATGAATCTGATTTTAGTAGATAAATGTAATTTTTTCTATGAGAATTATACTGTCTTGAACTTGTAATTATATATATATATATATAGATGTTATGCTGCTGTAGAAATTGCTGATTATAATAAAAACGTGGCGAAAATTTTCTGTATTGTTCAAAATAAAATTTTACACTTTAATGAATAATTTTCTACATTAAATTAGAGTTAAACAAAAAACATCAAATGAACAGCGATTTGAAAAAAATTGCGCTATTTAAATTTTGAGGTGCAAAAATTTTTACTTTACTATTTACTAAATAAGAGAGATTTCCAAGGTTCATGGAGTCCGAAAATTGATTATTCCTAAAAAGTAAATCCTAATTAATAAACCTAAATTCAAAATTGTTACGATATAACTATTTATAATGAAACTAAAGTAAAGCTTAGAAATAATAACAAAAATGGCACTCAAACTTAAAAAAATCATAATTTCCCAACGAATTTTGGCTGACATAATAACAATTCTGACTTTCGAAATGTTCAAGTTTTCAAATGAAAAATTTTCCATTTTTCAACAAATCCATGATTCTAAGATTTTTTTCGAAAAATGAGGTTCAGATTGTTTTGAAAGACGTTGAATATTTATATTTATTCATTTTTTCTAGAACTCCATGGATATTTCAATTCAATAAACCATTGTACACTTTGATCTTTTTATTGATTACGATATATGGTAATATTACGTACTGAAAAAGATTTCCGAAAATAAAAAATGAACTTCGTCGATCATCAAAGATCATTTATTTATGATATGTAGCCACAACTCGTTTGATAAATTTTTAGCATTTCATGTTGATCAGGATTCTAATTTTGAAAAAAAATCTGAAAATTTTATTGCCCATACATCAAACAATATTTTTTTATTGATAAAAGGAATATTTTCATAAGCTCAAAACACTTGATTCTTGTACCAAAACAACAAGTTATTCGGCTAACAAAAACCTTACTTGTCACAATGAAAAAAATTTGCTTGAAATATGGACGAAGCAATTTTTATTGGATGCATGAAACATTTTTTTCCATGAAATTTCTGTCAAAATGAAAGCTACACCAAATTACATTCATTTGTTACTTTTCGTCTGTCGAACCGCGAGATTCATCCATATTCGAAGGCAAAAGATGCAGAAATATTTTCCAAAAACTAGAATATTGACGAAATATGTATAATAAACATGATATCAATTTATTGACATTTACAGCCAAAATATTTATTTACATATTTTTTATTTAAAAAATATTTGAGCTTGTCCTGGTCACAACTAATCAACTTGAATGCAAATTTTACGATCTAAAATTATAGCATGAAAATAATATCAAAAATAATGTAAATGGCACTTGAACTCGACAAAATCATAATTCCTAAAGAACGAATTTTAGTTGAACTAAGAATATATCTAAATTTTGTACATTCACTTAAGTTGTTGGAGAAAATAAAGGAAAACAACCTGATGCAATGTTAAAGTTTTAAAGTACAAAGTTTCTCATTTTTCAACAATTACACAATTCCCAGAAAATTGTTTTCGAAAAATGAGCTGCAGGTTTTTTTTCGTTGAGGTAAAAGAAATAATAAATTATTTTATTATGTAAAAACAAAAGCCAAATTTTCCAAAAAGTTTTGGTGGAGCATTCAGGCTACCATAACCTATCATTTTTCACAAGTTTCATTCAAATCAGAATCCAACTGTTTCAGTGTCAAGATGAAATGTCTCACTGACAACGTCTTTACACACGGAGAAAAATCGATAGTAAATCTCATCAAAAACGCACGAAGAATTAACAAACTGCTGAGAAACGCGGGATAATTCCACATATCAGCAGGAACTATTCCAAAAAAAAAGGATATGTACCGATCGTTTGGTAAAAATTTCTTGCCACAAGGCTGTATTCACGTTCTTTCTCTACACTTTTTCTTAAATGCAACACGTATAAGCGTGCGTTAGTGACGGTGTTGTTTCCTTTGCTTCTCCTATTTTCACTCAACCTCGCTAGGTGGCTGCATGAAATTTTTTCTTGATTGAGAATTATTGTGGAAATCCTTTAAATATGGGTGAAATCTATATACAAGAATAAGAATTGAGGAACATGACTGAACATTTCCAATGAAGGATCAGCACTGAAGTATCTCTTTTCATTCTAGCATCAATTTCTAGCATCAAAATTACTACCGTTCCTACAGAAATGAATGTTAATAAAAATAAAGTTTTTATTCTGATAAGATTTTAAAGGTTCTAAATCACTAAGGATCTGCATAATAGAGTTTCGTTATTCAAAATACAAAACTACATCTTTTAAAATCCTTCGAGGACGAAAAATTCTTCTTTTATTTTGAAGTAAAAAGTACTCAAAGAATCGGACGGATCAGGTTTCGAAGCATGTAATTTTTGCCAAACGTTTGGTAATTTTTATCCATCTGGCAGTTCATTTTTACTGGACGTTCAGCATTCTGTCTTGAACATGGAATTCATCCCGCGTTTCTCAGCAATTTGGTAATTCTTCGTGCGTTTTGGTGAGATTTACTCTCGATTTTTCTTCGTGCAAGAAGCAATTGAATATCGCGGCCCGTTCCCACACGACTGAGACTCTTGCAAAGTACTTGACCTCAAAAGACGTCCCTGCCTTTCCTGTCCTCCAGTCAGCACATACAAAAAGTAGCTTTGTACTTTCGCGACTCATTGGCTGAGTGGGACCAACTACCTGGCACAACTTTGCACGTGCTCCGGGAAAGCGTTGGTGCGCTTCCCCCAAGCTGGGTATTTTTAGCGCCAACTTTTATGCAAAGTTTCGCGCAGCCACGACGCACACTTCAATGCCGGGGTGAAAAAACGTTGCCGGTCTCTCATCTTCGAGGAGGGTGGAGTTAGGGGAGCCTGGAAGACTTGAACATAACAGCATCTGACGGTTCACTTTTGTGCCACGACGTGCTCGATTAAAGAAAAATGCAGAACGTAGAATTTTCATGACAGAAGTGTCATAAAACGCGCGAGTGTTTTAATTGAATAACCGGCGAGTACTCAAGTTTTCGCCGAGTTCACTTTTTAGCGCTACCACCTTAGACGCCGAAATTGGGAATCTCTGGAGTACTTGAGACGTGAATAGAAGAATGGTTGTTATAAGAGAAAATTCATATAGTTTATCCAATAGTCTAATGTAATTAAATTTATGAGTAATATTTCGAGTGATAACAATACATATTAATAAGAATGACTCGCTCTGTAACAATGAATTGGTTAATATTTTCAAGAAAAACGAGACATTTTTGCATAAAGGGGAAAAGAAGCTATTGACGCATTCTACGATGATGAAGTTACGAGAATGACCGATCTTACATGAAGTGGGAGAAGAAAAATAAATTTAACGCACTGCCTAGTTAAGAAGTAAATGGTCACATTCTTTTACCATTTTCCTGATGAGGACCTGAATTGTAAAGTCGAAAGCTTGAAGAAAGAAGATAAATGATAATGAACGAATATTAAATAAAGGAAAATGTGAAGACGATTCGACCTTCTTCATTTGTAACATAGCTCTTAAGATCAATTTTACTGATTTCTATTAATTCAATTTACATTCTTATGAAAACAAGCAGAATATGTGGAAAAATTATTTAAGATATAACTCTCTAAATTTAGAAATTGTGAATGTATAACTAATGGAGTAAGTCATCGTAGTAAACTACAACACATTTTGGAAAATTATCAAATTATCAGAAATCATTGTTATCACCAGGGCAACCTAAAATATTTTTTTAAATAAAAAATATTTTAATAAATGTTTTGGCTGTAAACGTTGATACATGAAGATCATGTTTTTTATACATATTTCGTTGATATTCCAGTTTCTGTAAAATATTTCTGACTCTTTTGCCTTCGAATATGAATGAATCTCGCGATTCGACAGACGAAAAGTAACAAATGAATGTAATTTGGTGCTGCCTTTTTTTGGTACAAGAGTCATGTGTTTTGAGCTAATGAAAATAAAATTTTCATTGGATGCATGAAATATTTTTTTCAGTTTTTTACAAAATTACAATTCCGATAAACATAGAATGCTAAAAATTGAAGAAAGTTCTTCAAATTTTATCAAACGAGTTGTGGCTACATTTCCTAAATAATTGATCCTTGATGATCGACGAAGATGATTTTTTATTTTCGGAAATCTTTTTCAGTACGTCATATTTTATTGTAATCAATAAAAAGATCAAAGTGTACAATGGTTCATTCAATTGAATTATCCATAGAATTTTAAAAATAATGAACAAATATAAATATTCAACATCTATCATGAATATTAATGCCTTTTTTCCGTAAATAATACATGCATATTTTTCTTTTTTTCGTGAATATTTTCGGTTACCTTGGTATCACACAACATTACACTTAATCGTTTTGCTGACAGCCTTTAAATTTTTCTTACAAACGCGCTGAAATAAGTTTCTCGATTTTTACAGAATTGATTTCCAATTTAACTAACAAACTATCAAAATCAAAGACATTTTCCACTTCTCTAGTTATTTTGACTTTTCGAAAGTATTTTGAAAAATTCCTTATACTGTGTTTTTTGATAAAACTTTACAAATATTTTATAATGTGATTTTAAGAATATGAAAGCTATCAGAAAACTTCAGCAAATCTTCGAAGAAAATTCTCACCCTTATAGAAACCTTTTAAAAAATTGTAAGTTAGACATATTTAATTGAATTTTTGATCTATTAGGTGTCACGTAAAATGCAACTACTTTATCATTACCTAACATTTATAAAACTTTGGTGGGCTTTAAGAAGACGCTACATTCTGAAGAAATTTTATAAAATGCTCCTATAAAGCACAAACTGTCGTGAAAATATATTGTATTCGAACTGATAATCATATAAGAAATTGATCAATTTTGCAGGATATGTTATGATGATAAAAAAAGTTTAAATAACAATATAGTTAATTATCGAGGTTCAATTTGCTAGATACAAAGGAAACTCTTAGTACATTCAATTTTAATTCCTACATTGTTAAAAATTTGTAAATAAATTTTGAATACACAGCCCTGCAGATTTTTTAAATAAAAGTGCCATCAAAAATCATAATAAAGTCAGTTGCTTGAATTTTATACGTTTCCTGGAATTCGTAGAAAATATTATTTAATGCTATATTATATGAAAAGTGTGTATTAGATTTGTATTTATATTGAATATAATAGAATATATAATGTATGAAATATAACATAATATACAACATATCATCAAAATTCTTTTATGATTTACATTATATTATAATTATATCGTATACCATATATAATTATTTATATCAATATTATCATCTTAATTGTGTATTATATATTATCTCTAAAGTGCGCATATTACTTTTTGTTCAGAAATGTGCTCTTTTGATTGTAAATTTGTGACTAGAAATATAACTATTAGAATATATAAAATATTCGCGGAAGCAAAACATGCATTTCTGGAATGTTTCCCTAGAAATATTTTCTGTGTATACCACTAGTTCTTTTATTTTAAATCAACTGGTTGCTTGAGGACATAGTTGTTTATCTAAGTACAATTTTGGTATCTTTGTTTGTTCGTTTGTTTTTTTTTTTTTTTTTTTTTTTTTTCGTATTTTAGTAAAACTTTGATATGTTTGTCTCTTTTCTTTTTTCTTATTTGATATGTTCAAAAACTAGCCAAATTCATCAGAAATTTGCAGAATGAGAAAAAATATTACACAAAGTATCGTATCATATATGAAATATCTTATTACTCACCTGTTTTTTTAGTGTCAAAATTACCCCTCTTGACTCTTCAACCAAAATTTGATATAGGATCTCCATGCAACTAAATATTTCTCCAAAAATGTTTGTGCGGACCTTCGTATAGTTCAATACAAAAATTTTGTTATCTAATCTAATCTAATAATCGATCATTACATTAATGTTAGGACTGCATGTTTCATATTCACTGCTGTCAGTTAATTCCACAGACTAGTCGCGAGTTGCGAAACAATTCATTTGTTGTTGCGGGTAATTCAAATGGATACGCGTAGTTCTGTTTAGAGAATCGCTTTGTTGACAATGAGAAACTATGATTACATTCTCCGATTGATGACAGTTTATTGCAAATGAGATCTGCTGCATTGTCGACACCATCGTTATCAGATCTATACCCTTCACGAGATTATTAAAAGGAAGGACGAATCATAATCATTGCAGTGAAAGAACGTATTTGTGAATATTTTTCTGCTAAAAGTTCGAAAAAAGTAGATAAATGAAAAAATAATAAAAGAAACAATGTGAAATTGTATATTATTGAATATTCTAGAATTATAGATTATATTTTACACAAAACAACCAACGTCGAGTTTTTCTTTATTTCGAAGGAGAACAAACTTGCCTCAAATCTGAATAACAATGGTTACACTCTTCAACTTTGAGAGGAGAACGTGGGAAACGAAAAATGTACGATGTTCGTAAAAGTTAGGAGCTGGAACCTTCCAATAAACTCGATTCAGCAGAATCTTTCTTGTTCGTCGAAAATAGTTTTAATAACGCTATATCTGTCTGAGTTTCCAGTTCATACAGCAACGATTGAACTTACAGTTCAGTCGAACGAAATACGATCGGCAGCACTTTTTCCGACGTCACATCCTCAATAAAGTATATATCTATACAATTTCAACACACCAGTCAAAGTTCTTTATCCATAAAAGGGCTGTTTTGAAATTCGTTGATTACATTTTATTATGCTGGAAGTTCATTTAAATAAAGATTAATGTTTTTTCGTTATCTTCCAACAATGCTTTTTTGCAAAATGAAGCAAAAAAATCTTCGCATGTCAAGGCAATCTCAAAAGTCATTCGTCAATGTGCGCGAGGTATAAAAACAAAAGACATCGAGCTGCAGTTCAGTCGTTTGGCGATGGCTGTAGAAACTTTGCCAAAACCTACAAATTGACGACAGAGCATTTTCCGAATATCGGGAGAGCGAGTCATGCAAAAATCGTGTTCTCGAGCTCGTATTGCATAAGCATCT
This sequence comes from Platygaster robiniae, assembly GCA_028476575.1. Taxonomy (NCBI): domain Eukaryota; kingdom Metazoa; phylum Arthropoda; class Insecta; order Hymenoptera; family Platygastridae; genus Platygaster; species Platygaster robiniae. Next base: position 5,874,370 of record CM052022.1, read on the forward strand.
CAGATGTCTGCCATGTCACATATATTTTTTCTACCCGAAGCGCGATTCCTTTGCGAATGCGCTCTCAAGTTATCTTTTAAAAATGATGTGCTATTCGATATTTTTCTCGAGACTGAAATCGTATCTCACTTGACATGCACCGAGCAAGTTTTCACTGAATATCAAATTCACGATTGTTCTTTCCCCCCAAAAAATGCCTTCAACGTTTCGGAAACTTTTGATAAGAATGCTTTTTGGATACGATTCGAGATCAAGTCAACGTTACGAATCACCCGGAGAATGAATACAATACGTGCGAAGAGGTAATTGAAAAGCCGTAGGCAGAATTTTTATTCCAGAAAAAATTTCCTGTCGTAACAGAAAATTTAATGACACAGAACGTGCGAACTTTACAAAGTTCGTGAACTACAGAAAGTTCGAATCCGGGAACTTTTCTTCTCCGCCTCTGGCCCTCGCAATTTCTTTTTGTGCATTTCCATTCCTGTGATTTCACAATATAAGAGCCCTAATTCAGTGGCCGTGATTGAATACCGAGCCGCATTGTTCGAATTATCACGAGTGGATTGTCCTCGAAAATTATTATCACGAAATTTTCCCCGTCGACGCAACGAAAAACTGAAATTGCAGGTGTTTAAAAACTGATGATGTAAATTAATGGGACATTAGCGCGACGTATGGCGCGGAATGACTGTGCTCCAATAAAACTATCACAATGTGTCGTAAAAGTGTTTAATGGCGAAGATAATCGTAAAGATATCACGGTGATATGTGTAAATTCGAGCACTAAACGTTCAAGTCTCGTGATGTACACAGTGAAAAGCCTGTTTACTTTTATCTCGCAGTACATGTTTTCCATCAGATACGCCTTTTTCGACTAGAGTTGGAATGAATTCGTGATGATTGGGATCAAAGGTGGATTTGTCGACTGACATGAAAACACGCAGTGTTTGAGTAAATGAAGGCAAAACAAGTGGGTTTGATGATTCGAATTCTAAGGGTAAAAGTTTTTTAAATGAATGTGCGTACTTCAGAAAATGGCACTTCAGGCTGCAAATTGAAAATGCAAAGTGCAGGTAGTGACTTGAATAAAACGAAGGATATGATCACATTTGTTTAGAACTTCGTAATTTTAAATCTAGAGTAAATTTTTTTTTATATTCGATAAAAACTTTCTCCCAAAACTGTGCATGAGGAATAAATTGAGCTTTTTTCATATTATTTATCAAGTTGTTTAAACGATGATTGATCAAATAGTAACTTTATTATAAAGAACCGGAATTATACTGAAGTGGAGGAACTGTAATCATTAGTGTGCGGAAAGTGTTAAGATGTATGTGAATAATTGTGAATAATATTTTAATTATCAAACTTAACTCAACCAATTCATTTTAAAGAATATAAAAATCATTTTTATTGTTTTTCTAATAAAAAACTAATTATTTATTGCAAGTAGTTAAAAATCATAAAACTGTACACACCAAAATCTCTTTGGAAAAGCAATTCTTGAAAAACAAAGCTTTACTGCAGAAATCCATGATTTCAATATGAAGGCAACAAAAATTTTTTCTGTAAACTATGTATGCAAAAGTACTGGACTATGGTTGTTTTCAATTTTTTCTATTTTGAATGTAAATAGAATACTTTATTATCTCTGATTGACTTGACATATGATGAACTTCAAACGTTTAATCATACGTATTGGGTATGTAAAAAATATTGAATATAAATGGTTGATTATAATTTAATTATTAAGAAGTATATACAGTATCCAAGAAAATTATGAATTCAAATAACCTCTTTATGTTACGTTCACAAAATAAAATAATTTGGTTTCGTATCTTTTGGGGATAAAAGAAATAGAATAGAAAATGCTCAGAAATGAATGAATGATCCAAATAAAATAATCTGACAAATTTTCAGATACATTTTAGAAAAAACAGTATTTTTAGTTCACTTGATTTAAAGTTTTGAATAATTTATACATTACTAACCTGGAAAATGCTTGAAATCGAATTTTATGATGAATCCATGTAAATAAAGAATAAAGAGAATGAAAAATGTGTAGCTTCAAGCTGTGAACTTACAGTAACTCAAAAACTCTGATTTTCTGAAAGTTCAAGAATGAAAAAATCTAAAATAAAATAACAAAATGAATGACTGACAAACATAAAATGATTTGACAAATTTCTATACACCTTACAGAAAAAAAAGTATTTTTGGTTTGCATAACACGAAATTACCATTATTTTATAAAAATATACAACTAAAAGAAAGTCAAAATCGAATTCGATGTTGAATCTATATGTAAGTGAATAAAGAATAATGAGTATAAAAATGTGTAGCTGTAACCTGTGAAGTTATAGTAACTCAAAAACTCTGACTATCCAAAAATTTCAAAAACTGTGCTTTTGAAACAACATTGCTGATGACTAAAAATTTGGAAATCCTGAAAAAAATATGAATAAACCACTATCAAAAATATTCTCTATCTTCTAACCCTTTGTTTATCATTATTTACCTCCAAGCTACTACAAAATATTGTTCAAACAGGACAATGAAACTGCTAATTACTAATTCGTAACGATTTTCGAAAGTTCGTAAAACTTAAAAAACCTTGTGTAGACTTGCAAGCTGCATAATTATCTTCTTGAGGAGTGTTTTGAAGTTCATTATAAAGAGTTCAATTTAAATTATTTATGAAACAAATTACCTTCAACTTACCAGTATGACACTAATTACTCTTCAGTTTTTGGTGAATGTTTACCCAAAAGTTTGACAAGCTTCGGAACTTCTTAAACATTTCATTCTTGGAGCGTTTTCAATTTCGTACCTCTTTTTTAAATTAGACTTTCAATTCAAATTCTCATAAAGCAAAATCTTACGAATCTGGTGCATAATTTCAATATGTTTCGTTGGTATTTTTGAACAAATTAATAGCTGTTTTACACTTTGTCTTTGATCTATGAATAATTTATGAAATTATCCATGCGTGAATCGTGCACCAAAATTAGGTGAAAGTTTATAATATGTGTGCAATCATGTATGCATACTGTATTATGAACGTATTTGAACGTGAAATAAGGGAATTCAAAGGAATTTCATATGGTTTGGATGAAAAGTGCTTTATTGTCTCTGCATGAAAATTGTGGTAGTTTATTAATAATTAAAACGAAATTCCTGATCAACCAATTCTTTTCTACTATCAAATCAAAGAAATTCAACAACAATAAAAAAATAAATAAAATATCTTGAAATTCACATCTTGTAGTAGTATTTTTCTAGAACATTGACAAAAACAATCTGCGAATAAAATATTTGGACCCTCAATATACTCCGAACACGTTGAATAACGATTCTTGAAATCATCCTTTTTTGACTGAAATATCTTTCTCTCTGTATCAGGTAACCTGCAGATCCTACGGAAATTCAAAACGAACTCTCAAAGCCGAAGTGAGTTTCACTCATCCTTTTTCCACGTGAAGCCATGTTCGAAATTTACGAGGAATCAATCTACAAAGAACAAAGAATCGCAAAGAACCTTTCTACCATTTCCGTGTCACGCATGCATAAACCCAGAAAATCACAATACCATACATAAATCGAACTCTCCGAAATTCGCTTCGCGGAAAGGTCAAAAAGCAATGTAAAAGAAATTAAAACAATGCTCCAAAGAAAACTCTGTAAGATTTCATTGTCAAACACAGCAGTGAATATCATGGATTTACGAATTACGTAAAATTATGGAATTTCAGAAAATTATTACTTTTTTCAAAATAATTTTTGTTGTTCGGTAAATGTCGATTTTACGTTTGATGGATGCTTGAAGTCCCATAAAAATCATTGATATTTTTGAATTTCGTAAGTTATTGAAGGATGTAATATAAGGAAAAACCACATATCCATGGAAAAATAAAATTCTGGGTGAAGAGACTTTTCCAGCAAATCCATTGGTGTAGAAAACATCTATAATATTTTCAAACCTCCAATTACACTGAATGCTAGAAATGTTATGAAAAATTCATGAAACCATTATAATATCTTTCGAATCGTATCAATACTGGAAAAAAATGGATGCACTAGAAAGGATAAATACCTTTATGAAGAATTCTATCCTGTATGTGTGCGAAAATTCTAAAAAATTTTAGAACACCTTTCAAATTGTAGGTATCAATGCTGCACGCAGAGAAAAGCTTAGTAAATTTGACTGAATATCTAGTCACATACGAAGTTACTGAAGTTTTTAGTCACACCTACTAAAATATCCATTCAAATCAATAAAAATACAGTCGATATGGCAAAATTTTTTGGTCAATTGGAGAAAAAACTTTATTAGGTTCGTATTTGTCTAAAGATTTTTCTGCGTGTGGAGAATATGAAAAAATTCTGATGCTATAAGATATAATAAAAACAGTTGTTTACGAATAATTAAAAAATACTGTCAATTTATAGAATTGGTAGATCTAGAGAATGTTATTTAAGAATCTAGATTTCTATATAGAAAACTAAAGAAATACTAGAAAATGCTGGAAATCGTAGAAAAAACAAAGAAAATATGTAAAATTCGACAATTCTCTATAGTAAAAAAAAACCCAGAAAACTATGGCAATACTGTATTCTTTAAAATCCTTCGAAACACGAAAAATTCATAAAATTTTGAATTCTAAATTCCAGTGCATTTTATTATAAAGATTCCATGAAAGTATGCATCAATCAATAAAATACTAAGGCTATTATAAAAAATTAGAAAACCCTTCTGAAAATACTGAGAGTGCGTGAAATTTTGTTCAGCAATGAATATATTGACTTCTTCATAATTCATAGAAATGAAAATTTTCGAAATATTGAATACTGAAACGTTAAAGCCTAGCGAAATATATGAAAATTAATGAATATCTTGAAATTCTTTTGAATTGCAAGAATATTGGACAAATAGAGGCACTGAGAAATTAACAGAGATAAATAATAATAAAAAAAAAAATCAATTTAAATACCTAGAGTATATGAAAGTTCAAATTGAAGAGCATCAAATTCTAGAAACATATATGCAGAATGTATGAAAATACTGCATATCAATGGGACCACTAATTTGTTCAACAAAAATTCATTAGTATACAAGCTCACAAAAAAAATACACCACTTAATAAATCATTTTACTTATATGTAGTGCATGAACTTAATAAAAAATAAAGGCATTAACAACAAATCTTTTAGTCTCGGAATCTCAGAACATTGGATTGCTTCAAATTTGTATTAAAATAAATACGAGATTCTTATCAAAAAGCATGAATATTCTGAAGAATAATGCTGAGAGATGAAAAAAGTGGATTGATCTCTTTCTATCAAAAATTCTATATTTTTTTCAAAAAAAAAAGCTTCAGTATTGTGGGTTTATTTCCAAGAAGTGATAATAATATAAATGATAATTTGTCATACATCATTTTAAGTAAATGAATGATTCATTTATTTATTTTTTTTACATTTGAGTTTCCTTTCCTCCCAACAAACAATTTTCCCATTGTCCTTCACACAAATCAAAAACTGATGCATTGGAACGGCAAAAAAATTTTGTTGCTTTGGAGGTTTTTTGCCTCAAATCAAAGAAAGGTCGTTTTGTTGAACCTGAATTTATTTACATCCAGCAAATGTCTTTCATCCAGGATGGACGAGAATTTCAATATCTGATTCAGCTACTTCGAAATTTCCTCATGCATATATAAAGGAAAAAATTGCTATTGGAAGAAATCTGAGAAAATTGATGCACAGTGAATTCAGTAAATTTATGTCTACAGTAGAAAAGAAAAAATGGACTGCTGATTTTTGAAAAAATTCAAAAAAACTTTTCATTCCCTTGGTCCAAATCCTTGTAAATCTACATATCCCTCCATATGACGAACTCAGCGCAATGCAAACCAACCAAATTAGAGACCAGCAAATAATCCTCCCGAGTTTTCCACGATTCTTCCAATTTACCTTCTGAATCCCAAACCGAGAGGAACTTTTTGCCATGATTTGTCTCGTTATTTAACGACGCATAGTATTGGTTTTCCCCGTAAATAACGTCGCTGTATTACCAAGGACGCGCAATGATTCATTTATCCCAACATTTTTTACAGGAGGCGCGATTCAAACAGGGAAATGAACATTTACCTATACATTGTTTCTACCCAAAAGCGTGATAATGCGTATGCGGCTATTTTTCTTCCCTTGTGTATTTTCGCTTTCCCGCTTTTCAGTCTTGTGCGATTTCCTCATTTCCTGCGTACCGGAATCGACTGCCATTCCACATTGTAGCTTTTCTCTGCGTCTTTATCTATTTCTCTCGCAGAGAACTTTATCCCTCGCTACACCGGGTCGATGTAAAATATTTCACATGGTGCTCCAGGGATTACACGTGCAATGTACGCTTTTCAACTGGCGATCATGTTATTTAATGGTTTTTGTAAGTGGTCGTAAGACTACTCCCTCACCGAGATAATACTTTTTCAGGTATTTATGATTCGGCGTGAGGTAATCCGCATTAATGTGTACGAAACATGGATTCAAGACTCCATAACGTAATCCGACTATTTATGATGAAAGGTAATAATATTCTAGTGATTTGCATGTTCGCCTCTCGAGTTCGGAGTTTATTTATGTTTAATGAAGTATTTCGTTTCCTATCCCATCATAATTTGGAAAATTCGAAAATGTGATGGCTTCATTTTATGACCATTTTTTTATTAACAGTTTCGATGAGTTTTCTTCCTTGGTGATGATTGTGTGTTTGAGAGTGGTAGTTTTGTCACTCTGTACCAGGTGAAAATGGGCTGCAATCAGTGCGACGAGTAAATTTGTCGTATTCACGAGTTTTTGGGGGAAGAAGAAATTTGCATGATTTTGAATGTTGATGTTTTTTTGCTATTTGAATACTCAATTTAACGATATTGGTGATTCTTTTTTGAGATTTTTGGAATGAAAACAGGAGATATTCTTAGTTCAATGCTGGGTTATAGTGCAGCATTTTTGAGGATACTTTAATTGAAGTGAAGTACTAATTGAGAAATCAGAAATATTAGTATGTGAATTGAGAATGAATTTGAAGTATTAATTTATTTTCTAATTGAATTGCAAACAAGTTTTTTTCGAAACATAGAGTATATAATGAAGTGGAGTTGGTGAAACATTGATTTCATAAACTGAAGCATAAAAAAGTTGTATATTGAAAGTCCTTTTTTTAAAAAACTGTGGAAGTCTCAAAATCTGAATTCCATATAAGAAACAAAATTATATATATTATGTAAATGAGTAAATGAATATGTGGTTTCTTTGATAATTAGAAATAACATATATTATACAAAAATTTATTATATCATTTAACGTACAGATGAAATGTTTGAATCGTAGCATTCTATACTGTTCAACAATTTTCTGAGATTTTGAAAATTTTCAGATAAATGGACGAAAATCGTTTTTCTCATCATGTGGTTACATTTTGTTGTATATAAACAACCCTTTTGTCTCTAATCTTTGAAGTTCAATATCTTTCGTGTATAAATGACTCAATGAAAATTTAAAAACACTAGATAATTGTTTCACTCGTGTATTGTAGATTAAAGTAAAAGATATCAATAATTTCATTTTAGATTATAGAATCTGAGAAAAATGTAATATGTAGAACGTTTCTTCGATTTTACTGTATCATTTCATATTTAAAAGTATTGTTAATATTGACGTGTATTAATGATAAAAGTTTGAAAATCTTCATGCTAGAAAATTTTCCCATTTTGATAAGTACGATAGAATTCTAACAGATTTTAAAAATTCAATCAATATAGCATTCTGTACTGTTCAAAATTCTTCTGGGATTTTGAAAATTTTCAGATAAATGGAGGAAAATCGTTTTTCTTATCATGTGGTTACATTTTGTTGTATATAAACAACTCTTTCGTCTCCAATATTTGAAGTTCAATATCTTTTGTGTATAAAGAACTCAATGATAATTCAAAACACTAGATAATTATTTCACTCGTACATTGTAGATAAAAGTAACACATATAAAAAATATGATTTGTAGAACGTTTCTTCGATTTTACGAAATCATTTCATATTAGAAAGTATTATATATTTACGTATATTTATGATTAAAGTTTGAAAATCTTCACGCTAGCAATGTTTCCATTTTGATTAGTACGATAGAATTCTAACATATTTTAAGAATTAAAACAATAACATTTTAATGAAAAAATATTCACTTACGACGGAGAGTTTCTATAACAACAAACGAATTTATAATTAGATGTTATTACTATATTTTTGTCAACAATTCTATGAAGGATTTTTCGAAAATTCAAAAACTAAATGATGTTGCTATTTGTTTACGTATATTGTAGTGAAAATCAAATTCTAGAAACATAAAATTTATTGTATATAAACGATTACTAGAAGTGAATCCACGTTTCATAATATTTCATACAATCAATATTTCAACTTCTATCAGGTTTTTGTCATAATCTTAGCAATAAAAAAAATAATTAGAAATAAAACCGAAAACATATGAAATTATTTTGATTTACAAAAATCCAGAATGAAATTTTCTAAAAATATAAATGGTAAAGAATATCATCAATGTCATTTAGTTCGTTATATATTTTATCATTATAATAATATAATATTACATTCCATTTTCAAATATATTTGTTCACTGAATATTTTTGTTTGATGTATGTTATGATTGCACTGAAGACCTAATGGTAGAAAAGTAAATTGTAATATTTAAATTTTTGTATAAATCAGCTTCTACTAATCATTTACCGCCTTCAATTTATAAAATTAACTGCGTAAGAAGCGATTCTGAAAAATTTTGTTGAGTTTTAATATATTTTTTCGTTCTGCATGTTTGCATCGAAAAATTTTAGGAACTTTCATCGCGTAATATCGCATTACACATCAAAACATCTAATGGTATTCAATAAAAGAACTTTAAATTTGAATAAAAACTCTTTCTAACATCTTTCGTATATAATTAGGATTCCTAAAAACCGTTCAAATCATTCAAAAGGTATAACTAACAGATAACGACATAAGCATCAAAAAAAGTTCAGGTAATGGTAAACAAAATGAAATAACAGAAAACATTATCAAAATCTTTGCATATTAAAAAAAAAAAATACGAGCGAGGCGTTTTTCTTATTATCATTAATAGAGTTGCTTAATTTATCGAAATTAAATTTTTCATGTGATTCAAGAAATTATAAAAAAATTCAAACTTTCAACAGATCGTATGTATTTCAACAAATGGTCTAATGCTTTCTTTAATTATAATCTTTTTATATTCAACAGATTTCATTGTAAAATAATACAACAGAAAATCTGTTGCATTTAACTTGCTCAGATTTATACAGTAAGGAATGCATGAATCCTGTCTTCAAATGGTCATGGTACTACACAAGGTTACCTCGCAAACTTACTACTCCCCTCGTATTTAGGTACCCTCAAACGCTAAGCTGAAGACGCTTCGAGAGATAACGTTTTATCAGCAGGATCCCCGATTTGCCGTCACGTGTTGCAAGATCCTCGAGTGGGTCCACGCCACGCAATAATATAACATAATCTAGCCGCGTCGCGACACATAAATCCCGGCATGCATTATGCATCTACCCTCCTCCCTCTCCCAAAACAACCCCCTTTTTCATCCCTCCACTCGCGAATATCGCACGTGTACATTTGGCAACACCGCTCGTTCCGCGGCTTAAGTTTATGGTTTATGGAAGCTTTCCTCCCGCTAATAAGATTTCCTGATAACTTAATGGTCGAAGGCGCGCGGTCCTTTAGGTTTGCGACTGAGCCACAGATCTCTTTAAAGTACACAACTAGCGCCATTAGTAGGCACTAAAATTCAGCAATCTCGCCTTACCCGGCTTAACCGTGCTGTATTGTTGAATTAACGAAGGCCCGATTTCACCCCTTTCCGTTTCCGCCCGTTGGCCCGTCTTTTCTGGTCTTCTATCTTGATTCGTTTGTTTTTTTTCTTTTGGGTTTTCTCCCCTTTTGCCATTTAGAGGACCAATAGTGGAGATAGGGGATCTTTAAATCGGTGAAAAAGGGATTGAATTGAGGGGCCAATTGTGAGAATGGAGGGGAATACAATTTTAGAGAGTTGAGGAATGTGATGGTTAGATTGTGGGGTTCTGTTAGAAAAAATGCCGGATGTTATGGTATTGCTTTCAGGATACTTTGTGAATTTCAAACTGTTATTATGTAAGTATGTGGAATCTGAAACATGAAATAAGCTGACATTTTAGGGAATTCATCTGATAAACAACGAGTAGTTTGACATCTATGATCAGGTAGAGTATTTTTCGATAACGCGAGGTTCTGAGACATTGAGCTTAAATTTGAATCGATAAATTACTTTTTTTTTAGGACAGTACTTTTAGAGAAGGTTGGGCTTGAAAAATTGTTTTCTATTGATAATTATAGAATTGGAAAGATTTAGGCATTGTTTTTCCAACCATTGAACTTTTTTTTACTGTTCTTTAATGCAAAATTTGCAAATAATAGCTATACATGAAAAAAACTTTTAAAATGTTTTACCAAATTTTTTTCATTTAAATAATTTGATGTTTGCTGAAGAAATTTAAAATAATACAATTTTCTTATTGATTATAATAGTAATCCAGATTTTGAATCGATTTCCTATCATGCCAAAACAAAATCGTTTTATTCAAAAACTTGAAACATCATTTGTAAATAACAGCACAGAAAAAAAAACTGGAAAGAAATTAAGACGGGAAAATTAATTTTCTGTTTACGAAAATACATTTTGCTCGAAACAACTTGTTTCTGCGGCAAATCTATGTGTATAAAATGGCAATCACGAAATCGTTCTTGAAATAATGACGAAAAAAAGATTAACACTTTTTTTGCAACTACGATTATAACTTCTCCATAACTTAATTTTTTAATTTTGCGATGGAAAAATAATTTTCAAAATTGAACAGAAAATTAAAATTTGAAACTAAGCCTTTGAATATCTTCATATTTTTTGAAAGAAAGCTACACTTTTTCCGCACAATGAACCAACAATATAATTTTGAAATGACTAAAAACTTAAAAAAAAAAACAAAAAAAAGGATCTTTACATATTTTTCTCATTATTCTACTATTTTTTGAATTACATACTGAATTTTTCCAAAAACCAAAATCAAATTTTTCAAACACTTGATTCTTTTTCGAAACCAAAAAAAAATCGAAATTCAAAGATATTTATTTAGATTTTAAAACATCTATTTTAAATAAGTATCACCTTTTTTATACCAAAAATCGTTTTCCTAATTATAAGAATATTTAAGAAACGTTCATCTGACTATTTACTTTTATACAATATAAAATCGAAATAATATGCAACAAAAAATTTGACAAATTATTCTTGGATTTTTTTTTCTATCACTCAAACCTGAAACGAAAAAAAATTTTTTCTCAAACAAACGAAATATAAGAATATTAAAACCGTTTTTCTAAAATGTCGAAATATTTTGCTCACTCTCAGATCAGTTTTCCAAAGCAATAATTGAAATGAATAATAATTAAATAACAGAAACGTTTGAAAAAGGGAATAAGTAATTTCAAAAAAAGTAACAATTTGTGTTTTAAATAATTTACTTAGTTTCCGTAACGATTTGAACTGATAATTTTCATCTCACAAAATATGAAATGATAAAATGCGCAAAAATTCATGAATTCATAAATATTATCTTTATCATTAATATGCTTTTCACAATGAATTTTTTTAACAAACTCTTTTTAAGAAAATAATTTGAGATAAATCAATCATTTGTTTTCGCAATATCGATACAAACCGACCAAAAACTTGATTCATTTTAACGTTCCTAGTACATAATTTTTTATTGGCAAAATATTTGGGAAAAGAAAGAACAGAGATAACATTATTTTCTGATGTATCGATATACATTGCGAAAACCAAATCATTCATATGGAAAAACTGAATGGATTGCATAATTTTTCATTTCCAAAATATCTTGACGAAGAATAAACAAGAAAGTTTCTCTAAATATCAGGATCATCTTTCAAATCAACTTTTTTATCAAAAAAAGTATAATTTTTCAAACACAGTATCCTGTTCGGAAAAACAAACTTTTATAAAAGTTCTGATATTTCTGCATTTCAAGTTTTCATTTTGCATTTCAAATTCAGTATCAATTCACCAAAAACTCCAGATTCTCACCCTTCAGAAATTTCGACTCTCACATACGAAATTCCAAATCACGATTCATCCTAATTTTCCATCATTTCCCACGATTCATACATCTCATTTTCCACTTCTGCTGACGAAACCTAAACCGATACCGAAAATGTCAAGTAGCTGTATGTATTTCGGACGTTCTACACCCCACACAATGTTGGTTTCATCTTGAAAACCACCCTCGTTAGCACGCCACTGCCACGGCCTCTGCATTTTCGAGATTCGCGCCGAACCGGAAGAGCCGGGGACGAGGACGGGGAAAAGAGAAGTGGAAGGAGGATTACGTATTATTTCAACCAGAAAGTTTCGGACCTGGAGCGGCCGTCGTCCCCGCGGCCATGCGCCGGTTATCGATCCAAGTTACGGTACAACCAGGAAGTATTTCGTTGCGCGAAACGCGAAAGGTAAAACGAGCGCGACAGAAATTGATGACAGAGCTCGCCTGGACGTTCGGCGTCGAATTTAAAAAACAGGGCGGGTCCGACTCACAGTTCATCAGTGAACGGAGAAGTCCTGGACCCACCGTCAACCCCCAAGCTCCAGGCAAAAAGGAAAATGGAAAATACAGATTCCGTAGACTACAAAAAAGTATAATAATAGCGTAGCAGATGAAAAACGAATTTTCGACTTCATTGACATTAACTATGATAAGAGTTCAAACTTGTACATATATTTTCAAAGAGTTTTTGCAGAAATGCCAAAATGTAACTTTTCGTGTACTTTAGGTATAGGAAATTCCGTGTAGTTTTATAAAAGATTAATAACAAAAAAGATGAGTCGGAATCGAAAGTTTTAACAATGCAGCGTTTCACACTTCACGGTTCGTGGAAACATCGATGGAAAAGTTTAACATCATTTCCGGAGTAAAGACAATCGGAGATCAACTGAATAAAACTGAAAGTGAATCTATGGAGCTTCGAAACTTTCGGAGTTTTCGACTTTTTACTTTCCATTCCCGAGTTTCAGGAATATCTGCCTTTTTGTACAGTTCACTACAATCCCCTGGAGAATTTCATGCTCTATCCTTCGATCTCATTAGCCAGAACATCAGCTGAAACATCGAGCGTTGTGAATATACATCTTTTGACTATGTCATGGAAGAGTTTGGAATTTCGAAATGACGTTTTTGTGATTTATTTAGAAATTTATTTAAAAGATATTTTTTTTGAACGAGTTTACAATTGATGTTTTATTTCTGTGAGTTATATGTTTTGGAAAGTGTCACATTTCAAAAATGTTCAGTTGTTTAGAATAAATTACAGTTTTTGATAGATTTTCGTGAAATATAAGAAATTAAAGAAGTCATGTTTATCTGCGAAGAATTCAAATTGATAAATATTCTTCAAAATGTCGACAATTCTGAAATAATTGAGCTAATGTTTGACAGTTAATTGATGTAGTGTACAGTGAACAATTTCTCATGTAACATCACCATTTACAAAAATATGAATGTTTGATTACTCAAAATTTTTATGTCGAAGATTTTTTCAGAAATTTATTTTAGAGGAATATTTTTCCAACGAGTTTACACTCGATGTTTCATTCCTGTAAGTTTTGTGTTTTAGAAATTGTCAAATTTTTTGAAATGAACGGTTATTCAGTATTATTTAAAGTTTTCGATAGTTTTTTTAAATATTTCAGAAATTAAAGAAGTCATGTTAATCTTCAAAGACTTCAAATTGATTACAATTTTTCAAGATGTCAACAATCCTAGAATAATTAAGCTAATGTTTGACAGTTAATTGATGTAGTGTACAGTAAAGAATCTTTCATACCACGTCGACGTTTAAAAAAAGTTATAGTTTGATTCATTTATATTTTGGTGTAGAAGATTTTTTTAGAAGATTATGAAAAAGAAATATTTTTTCAACGAGTTTACAACCGATGTTTAATTTCTGGAAGTTCTGTTTTCCAAATTGTCAAATTTTCCGAAATGTCCGGTTGTTTGGTATTATTCAAAGTTTGCAATAGTTTTTTCAAATATTTAAGAAATTAAAGATGTCATGTTAATCTCCAAAGACTCCAAATTGATTACAATTTTTCAACATTTTAACAATTCCAGAATAATCAAACTAATGTTCATCAGTTAATTGAAATAGTGGGCAGTAAACAATTTTTCATACCACGTCGACGTTTAAAAAAAGTTATAGTTTGATTCATCTATATTGTGATGTCAAAGATTTTTTTAGAAATTTATTTAAAAGAAATATTTTTTCAACGAGTTTACAATTGATGTTTCATTTCTCTAAGTTATACCTTTTGGAAATTGTCACATTTTCGAAAATGCACGGTCGTTTGGTGTTATTTAAAGTTTTTGATAGTTCATTGAAAAATATAAGAAATTAAAGAAGCCATGTTCATCTTCCAGGAATTCAAATCGATCGAAATTCTTTAAAATGTCAACAATTTTAGAATAATTGAGCTAATGTTTAACAGTTATTTGATGTAAAGTACAGTAAACTATTTTTCATATAAAACTGACATTTGAAAAAAATTGAAAGTTTGATTAATCTATATTCTGATGTCGAAGATTTTTTCACAGCATTCTAAATTTTTCCATATTCTATTCTTTTAATAAAATGTTCAAAACATATAATCACGTTTTTGCTTCCAACTTCCAATTCACCTAAAAAAAAACCATTTTTTTCACCAAAATTCAAGAAAAGAAAAAAAGAAAACAATTTTACTAAAAAAGCATAAAACTAAAAAAATCACGTGACTCATTTAACTCCCGAACCAGAAACAACACTTTTTCCTCAGTTTATTCACCTACACAAAGTATCGGTGAATTTCCGCAATCGTGCACTTTTACGGGAGAAAATTTCATACCGTTCCTTCTGCGCGACAATGTTACGTTTATGAAACCGAATATAGCGTGGAATGAAACGTGGGTGTTACGTGTGAATTACGCGCAGAAAGAAATCTTTCATTTAGACGCTACCCGTATACCTCGTGTTGGGGTAACTGAGGAAATTTCGACATCAGTATACGCCGCTTGCATGTAACTGTTATTTTATTACTACCGTTGTTACATTATTCGATGCTTTATTGTTGAAGTTCACAGCAAAGACATAAATCAATGTTATTGTTAATGCTCGTTGCAGAGCTCGTGGTAACAAATGTTTCCACTCTATGATGTTCCATACGCATTCGCAGCTCCACTTTGTGGTTTTTAAATTTTGATTTCCAGATTCAAGATTTTTACAAAACAGAAAAGAATTGAAAGAATTAAATTGCTTTAATGAGGGAACTTTGTTCTAACATAAAGTGACAAAGCTGAAAAATGATACGAAAACATTCTTTGAGATATAGACGAAGACGTTAAATTATTCAGGAACTGGTGGAATCTGCCATTCTCGCATAATCGATTAGGGTAGGTTTGGGAATGGCTTGATCACACGTCAACTACCAACCAAGGGACGGAAGTAGGTCACTGCTCCCGATTTCCCTTAAGCAAACACTAATTTTCCTTAGCATATCACTCTCGGCTACATTAGAAGCTGGATATCATATTAATGACATGCAAGAAAAGACACGAACATGCTCATCAAAGCAGGAATACGGAGCCAAAGGTAACACAGCTCCTCTAACCAAAATTAATGTAGATTTTTCGAAGCTTCCCAGGGAGCTTTGCCTGAGCTTTGAATCCGATTTTTCCCAAAATCAATGCTCTTGAGAAAAAAGAACTAGCAAGAAGAGCTCTTAGGTTTTATCTCCCATTGAACATGTATTTGCAGCTCGTTTGTAACACCTGTCTTTTCTTTTTTCCTCTTTTCTCCCCATCAACAAGAGAAAGTTCAAGTTACAGAAGAATTACGCCTCGGCTATATTTTTAAGTGGAAATTACTCGTGGAGAAAATAGGTTCCTTAAGAGTGTAATTCACTTCTGGAACTGGGAGGGTTTCTAGTAGTTGAAGCATTTTTTAGAACGTTTGGGTCAACTGTTGAAGAAAATTTGGAATATTTTGGTGATGATATTTCTGGCGTTGCAGGGGTTGACTGAAAAACGAAGTCGTGACTACTGGAATACAAACGTACAAGGTTTAGAAGTAACTTGTTAGAAATAACTCGTTACTCTAAAACTTTACATCTTTTACTGTAACGATAACGGCAACGAGTTACTTTTGTTCAGTAACGAGTTACAAAAATCACGTCATTTTTATCAATCTTATCAAGTTTAAAGAACATTCTGTAATGTTTTATGAAGTGTTCTGAAACTGAAGTACAAATAATTTTCATAACTTCCTTATTTCGAATAAAAAATTCTATGCATATAATTTTAAATAGAACAGAGTGAAATATTAGTAATTTGTGTACGAATATCGACAAAAAATATGCCTCTTCACATTCTATTAGAAAATTTTATAATTCAAAGCATGAAATTTCAGAAATGTGCACGAATATACATAAAAATACATACTTAAAATCTACGAATAATAATAGTTCTAGCGAGATCTGCAAAACCATAGATTTTTTCGGACAAAATTACGTTAATAAATGAAGAAGTAAAAAAAAATTGTTAAAATTCAAAAGATACTAGATTTTTATTCGTTTCTTATAAATGGTCTTAGATTCTTTGAAAACTTATGTAATTCTACGAATCAAGAATCTATAATTTCTCGAGCATTGAATTCTTAAGAAATGTGTATTCAGTATTTCCTGGAATTTTCCTGTGAAACGTGAAAAATTTAATGAACTTCGAATTTCAGACTTTGAAATTCTCGAAATCTATACCTATAAGAATTTATATAAAAATGCTAAACATATATAAAAATACGAGTAAATCCTGCAATATTTAATGCATTCTAAAAAAAAGAAATAGTTTCAGGAATACTGACCCATTCTTCAAATTACAGAAAAACCGAAAAAATTACCAACACAAAACAAAAATATACACAGATACTATTTTATGGCAATACCTTCAAATACAAAAAATATAATAAACTTTGAATTCCAGAGCATGGAATTTTTAAAATCTTTATAAGAATGTACGGGAAAATAGCAAAAATTATTGATAATACTAGAAAATGCTTCAACGCTTTATTTCTCTGAAAAATACAAGTAGCGTCAAAAATACGAAAAATTTGGATGGATAAGATTCTTCGAAAAGCCAGTTTAATTCGCACATTTTTCCCCATGGCTAATATTAAATGAAATGTCATACTCTAAAATTTTTGAACTAAACAAAAAAAAATTAAAATGAAACTAAACTGACTGATTTTTCATCAGGGTAAAAAAGTACAAATTTATTGATGCTTTCTGATTTTATCTATTTGAATAAATTATTTACTCATGTAGTGCTAGTCCTAAAAAACAACAGATCTGGAAAATATGATGTTTTATTCAAGGAAAATGGCGTGTTAAAATAAATAAAAAGCCGTTTTTTCTTCTCACGTCCCAAACAATTTGATCATATATGAAATAAACAGTTGCTAGGACAAAACAAACAGTACGTTGATGCTGTTTTTTTATCTATTGTTTCTCTATGGCTCGTTATTAACATTCAATTTATTTCAAAAAGTGGAAACAATAGCGAGTTATTACATCTTTGCTAGTAACGGTAACGAATCGAATTACTTTTTTCACCTTAGTAACGGTAACGTAACACGTTAGACTTTTTTAAGTAACTCTTCAAACCCTGTAAACGCAAATTTCGCATACTTCTAAAGGTAAATAATCACATCTTATGATGTATTTTATTCCTAGAAAATCATTTTTCAATTTATTTTCGTTTTGCTAGTATTCGAATGATTGAACACACATTCAACTAAATGTATTCTGTATAATAAATATATTACATTCATATATAAAAAAAGGGTGAAGATATAATAAAAATTCAAAACAGAATAACGTAGTTTATAAAATTGAGCGTCAAAAATGTGATAAGAATTATGTTTGTCAAACTGAAAGATATATTCAGAAAAGAGTTGATGAACATAGGAAGAATATAATTAATACAGATCAAGAAATATCAGTCATTAGTGAACATCGAATGTTACGGGATAAAAAAGGAGAACATGGGATGTATTGGAATAATGTGAAGATTGTCGATAAAGAGTGAGGATATTTTCAACGCTTATTTTCTGAAAAAGTTTTCATTAAGAAAGAAGGAAATCGCGCGTTAAATAAACAGAAGGATTGAAGGGAATGGAATATTATATATGATCGACTTTTAAATTATTGTCGTTAGGTAGGAGGGAGAGTGGAAAGATAGGAAAGTTCTCACACATTGATATTTGAAGATAAGGTTTATGTAAACGTGAGGATAGTGACTTCTGAAATCGCCGATCATACTTAGTCATAGCAATACACTTGACGGGACACTACATTTTGTTGAATTTGCTCCATATGTTGTTTTGTTTCCGAGAAAGATATGTAAATTATGCAGTGATGTTCAATTTAAGATTTCGGAAGCGACGAATGATCATAATTACTATTGGTATGTAGATTTTATTGAAATGGTTCAAGTTTTATTGTAAAAAGAAAGAATCCAAGATGTATACATTTTTGTAGTTGAGGAAATGGTCTTGAAAATGGTCATGTAACGGTGACCGAAACGTCGACCTAAAATAAAAAAAAGTTTTGACTGGAAGAACGAATAATTATTATCACATTTATCATCCAAAATCTCTCTATCCATCATCACCAAATCCTCCCCAGAACTCAACGACTCGTTACACCAAACCCCGTTCGCAAACCCAAATCCCAGAATTAAAGCAAAACCTTTCCATTCAGAATACTGAAAAAGCTCCATAAAAAGTTTGCTTCTCCTGTGATTCCGTTTCCGATACAAACGTCATTTCGGATCCAATCTCTTGTTCCACAGTCAATCACTCCCAAGGAAATCCCTCGATCGCAGCGAATCCACCGGTTTCCATTAACCGTACGGTAATCGAAAGTCTATCATCAACATGATCACTTCCGGAGCATAAAAGGACGTTAGAATACAGCAAGCGTCCGTGACAGGGTAATGCAATCAGCAATAGGATCTCGCTGGAAATCGGCAACCAAAATCCCTTTGGATCGACGGACAGATGGAGTTAAGTATGTACACGGTGTATGTCGCAATGTGACTCGTGCAAATGGTCTCGCACGGTTGCAAGGTTAACCGAGCGAGAACTATTCCGAATGCTAAAACGCGTGCTTGCTCGCCCCTCTGGCTACCCCCATGGTAATGCAAAACCGGGTTCCCAGCTTCCACCGTCACTGAGTAATTATACGCCCCCGGAGATAATTGTCGAGACACCTTTGTCACTGCACTTCCGTAAGAGTATCAAGTCTCTCGGATCTTTGTTCCTGACAACTTGGTCTCAAAGGGGCGTTTGCCTTGGCA
This sequence comes from Platygaster robiniae, assembly GCA_028476575.1. Taxonomy (NCBI): domain Eukaryota; kingdom Metazoa; phylum Arthropoda; class Insecta; order Hymenoptera; family Platygastridae; genus Platygaster; species Platygaster robiniae. The sequence continues at coordinate 5,893,944 of CM052022.1, forward strand.
ATTGGTTTACTTGAGTGTGTGATTACAGAAGGCGAACAATTAGTATTATCGGCGACCCGGTATTTAGTTCTGATTGATTCGTGTTCCGGTGACTGATGCTGGCGTTGTTGTCAGATTGTAGAATTCGGTTTGGAAAACGGAACTTTGGCGCGTTACGGGGTTGCTGCGATGGGGCAGGGCGGAACTTTTATTTTCGCGTCAGGCGAGAAAAGTTTAAAAATTTTAGTAGATGGTTATAGATAGAGCTTTCTGAAATTTTTCGTTCAAAAGCATGTAATATTTCTTTCATATTTTGAGAAAAGTAAGTCAGATAAAAAAAAAAATTTTTCTGACTATCACTGAATATATTCAAAAATTTTGATATTTGCGTTTAATATTTACGAAGTCATTGCAACAAAATGAATACAAGAAATTAGTTGAAACTCTTAAATTGTCAGGAATAAATGTTATCAAACAAAATAACACCTAACCATTTTGCCGGAAACCAACAGATTTTCCTTACGAACTCACTTTAATAACTGTTTTTATTTTTGCTGTATGGTTTTTTGATTTCAATAACAAAGTTCTGAAAAAGAAAGACATGCTCGACTCTACTAGTTATTGAAGTTTAACTTCTAACGGCTTGTTGGGAGTAGAATCTGATTGAGAGCGTAACAATGGTTCACTGTAAAAAATGATCGCAATTTTTCCATACACAAGTATGGAATACTTCCATGAAAAAAGTTGGTAAGTTTTCATAAAAGTATTGAAAGTTTTTAACCCATATTCTGTATAGGACTTTCCCCATAAATAGATCTGGAGAATTGTTCATATAGTATGGGAATTCTTCCATAAATATGGAAGTTTCTCCATAATTTATGGAAGAATTCCTAGAGCGTATGGAAAATTTTCCAGATCGATTTATAAAAAAAAACCCGTACAGAATATGGTTTACAAACTTCCAATACTTTTCTGCAAGTTTTTTAACATTGTTTGGGAACAAAGGTTTGGGAACAAAGCTCAGACCGTAGACCATATAATTGACATTTAAAACGCTAACTCTTACAAGAATTTTAGAGAAAAAGTAAATATAAAACCTACATTTTTAGTTGTATCTTTTTGATTCATTTTATAATGATTACATTGCAAGAAATTATTTGTTATTCAATTAATAATAGAAAAAAAATAATATTAAAACATTATTTTCAGACAAATAAAACTGAAATTTAATATCTTAAAATTTTTTTTTTTTTCTTTAATTTCTCGATATTGTGAATTAAAGGTAAATGTAAAATGCCCATTCTAAAATGGATTTCAGGGAAATGGTCATCATGAAACCTACATTTTCAGTCCCATCTTTTTTATCTAGATTAAAATGGTTACTTTTCCTGAAATTGATTGTTTGACATAAATTAGACATCAAAAAATATTATTTTATGAAAAAATTATCAGCTGAAGTATGAAATTAAATATCTTATCTTTTCGGTAATAATTAACTTGGAAAAAAACATCAAGTTCATTATTCTGAAATGAAAAAAATATCAAGTTAATTATTCCAAAATGAAAAAATATATTCATTTTTCCCTTAAATAAATGCGTTGAAAATTTAAAATGGAACATTCACATTACTAGTTTCAACTATTTACACTAATTTCAATTTGGATAACATTTAAAAAAAAAAACTGGCCTGAGTTTCAAAACTCGCGAGAAAAGCGATACTTCTGACGGCAAACTACCGCGAGTTTAAATAAACAAAAAGAAATTTCGTTTAAATGTATGAGAAAAACAACTAAAGAAACCATTAAAACCACAGCGTGAACTGTAGCTTGTAACTGATTATACGAAAATCAGAATTTTAAGCGAGTGAAATTCAAATAAAAATCTGAAATTTGACGACAAAGATTTACTCTTCTCCCTCAGCTCAAATCGTATGGTATACATGCAATGTGGAAGAAAAGTGACACTTAGTCGTTAAAATTAAAATTTAAATTTGAATGTCACTTGTTAAAAATTCCGATTTTAATTTAATCTGTTTCAAACAACAGTTTTGAACGCAGTTCATGCTTTGGTTTTTATTGTTTCTTTAGTTAATTTTTCCATAAAATTGAATGAATTTTCTTTTTTGTTTAATTAAACTTGCAGCAGTTCGCCGAGAGAAGTTTCACTTCTCTCGAGAGTTTTTAAACTCACGCTAGTTTTCTTATTTTGATCAAGTATTTTTAAAAACACGTTCTACATTGTTTGATAGAAAAAATAAAAAAACAATATTATAATTATATGAATTTCAAAGCTATTTGACAACTCTACAAAATCTTTATGAAAATTCTCAGCCTCTAAAAATATTGTAAAATTTTAGGAAGTTTGATTTGCAAGGGCAGACACACATTTAGTTTTTCATACATGTATGGTTTGATGAAAAATGCAGCTACTTTTATAATAAAATTCAATAAACTTCGCTGGGCTTGATAAGAATCAAACTTTTTAAAAATATATCATAAAATTATTGTAGAGATTTTTTATAAACTGATACTCATTGAAGAAACAAAGTCGTTTAGTAAGATATGTCATAATGTTTCCGAAAAGTTTAAATTACAAAACGGTCAATTGTTTTGCGTCAATTTGCTTGACACAAAGAATACTCATAGCGCATCTAACCTTCAATCACCACATGGTTGAAAATTTGTGAATCCATTTCAATTAACAGTGCTGGAGATTTTTGAAATAAACGCGTTATTACATAAGAATGATCACAAGTGTTACTTGAATTCTGCACAAATCCTGGGATTTTAATGGAATGTTTTATGATATATGCTTAGGGTACATCCTTTTCACTGAATTCATGTAGAAGTGTGATGATCTGTATTAACGTGTTTACTTATTCCAGTTAATATAATATATTTTTTATGTATTCATAAACATTTACAAATGTTTTTAAACATGAGGATACATCCTTACATCTACTACAAGAATATAAACTACACTTCGTTTGTCTTCAAAATAATATCTAATCAATAAATAAGTTGAATGAATTTTACTCGCTTTTCTCCAAAACTTTAGCTTTCAAATGCAAAGTGTTTCATGAAAAAAAGCTACGTTTTCAACTTTCTTTAAAAAGTAACTAAACTTTTTCAATAACCTTTTATCAAGAAATCTTACGAAGATCGATGAAATATGAAAAGCATTAGATTCTCTTCCATCAGCCTTTCATTTTTCAACCTTCTTTATTACAACAGATAAAGGGTTCAAAAACTATTCAGTCGCATGACTTTATGCTGCTGCTGGCAAAATTTTTCTGATCGATTCCACTTAATAAAAATTCTCAGAAACTGAGTTAAGTGATAAACGATTAATTCGCAAAAAGTACTTCAATTGAAACAAAAATGTTTTCATTTAACTGCTTAATTAAATCAAGTATTCTTGGTAGGTTGAACTTTATGAACTTATTATCTTAAATGTATGGAATCGATTCAGCTACGAGTATTTTCAGAAGAGTTCATTTCAAAATTTTTTGAATTAATAATGTATATTAGCGATTAAAAATATTACAGATGATGTTCAGAACATGGCTGACATGATTTTCCTATGCATGGAATTGCGTTGTGAAACAGGTCATATACAATTCGACTTACTAATATCGAAATGAATCATTTTCACAAATGTAAAACTCTAAATCAATAATTGATACTTATAATTTTTGAAATCTAATAAAGGCACTTCGTAAGCATGAAAACACCATTTTTGCTGTAATTAAAAAATTTATTATGATCATTCATCAGTGCTGCGAAAATGTTCATTTTTATTGTAGATGTACTTTTGATTGCTAATGAAAAAGAAATAAGCATGATTTGCATTAAAATCTGAAATATTTATCAAATTGTTTCAATTCAACTTTGCCTTTTGGACCATATATTCTAGCTCCTTTTACATTGATTCTACAAAAAAGCTGTCAAAATGAATGTAATAGTTTTGAAAAAGAATCAATGCATATATTCAAAATTCTGCTAGAATTTGTGATTCTTACAAGTATCTAAGGATCTAATCAAGTGATGTGTTTTTCCTCATTTTCAGTACAAAACAAATTACCCAACCGTAGTCCCTTCTTCACCCAATTACCAGACCCCCTCAAAATAGTAACCCCAAACGAGCTTATACCCTAACCTCTCATCCCAAACTTCTTTAATCACTGCAAATCGTAGAACCCGATAGTCGTGAATAAGAGAACGTGAAGAAAATCCAGTACACTTTCATCAGACTCTCCGATGATCCCGCTGAAAGCCCTACGAAATTAGCTCGTTGCCGCTCGATGCTATCGCACCAAAAGCGTATATACACCAACCTCTCAAGGCTTATTTCGGGCGGCACGCTTTTTCGCGTTGTACGGACTTTCTTGCGAATCCACGTCCGTCTCTGGAAGCCCCGGGCCATCTCCCCCAAACCTACGGAACCTTAAAGGTCGGCATCGATTTTCTTTTACCTAGGCCGTGCATCCGAACGGCCACGCATTCAAAGAGCGAGCTCGTCCCGGGAGAGGACGAATGGCAAACTTAAGTGGATAAGTTCTCGGGGAAAAGGTCCGCATGTATACTAAGGAATTGCCCTTGCGCATTGGCGAAATGAAGTCGAATGGCACGGGAAACATGATAAAACGCCCGGCGCGAAATTGGACTCGGAATGCTTTTCTTCTCCCGAGTCATATTTTTCTGCCATTTGTCCTTCAACTTTTTGGGACGCCGGTGTTTGCTTTCTGGGTTATGGACTTGTTCAGGGGGAGGTTGGAAGAGGGCGAAGGGGGGTTTTCCAGACGGCTACAGTTTTATGCCCCGGGTCTGGGCCAATTTGATTATACGAGGGCGGAATTGGAGTCGGTGAAGCAATCGAGGCACCAGCTCTGGGAGTGCTTTAAAGACGTTCCTCAAGTATGCCGGTGCGATTCCGCAATATTCGGCGGTATGTGCCTTCGACGGGAATGAGGCTACGCGGAATCCGGCCGGGTCTAGGTGAAAAGCTGCCGATCCGTGCTCGCATAATCTTATCTCCATCTCGTCAGGGCTGTTATATTCATCCCGGATCGGCTCAGACGCCGTTCTCGGGACGTGAAATGTAGTCTCGTGTATTTTACCTGGTGAACTTGTACATCAAGGGAAGACGGTAATTCTGGGATGACTGTGTTTCGGGGCTGACAGCTGTGAAAAGAGGTTTGAGGGGATGTGCGGAGTTTCGTACTTGGAAGGGGAGGAAAATGGAGATGTTGTATTTTTATGGTGAGAGGTTTTAGTATCTAGAAATGGCTGGAAAGAAGAGGAATGATTTTTGTGGATTTTCGAGTTAGGTTGAGGGAAAATGTACGGGACTTTTTGGGAATTTTACGTAGACCAGACGCGTTGACAAAGAGGTGTTTCAAGTGTTTGAAGACCTTCTGAGATTCGGGTTAGATCAATAATTTTATGTTGAAATAAAAAAAGAGCTACCACCATGATAGTACGAAAGAATGCATCAAAACAATAATAAGTAATAATAAAAGATGTAAGTTATTTTTTCCCTTTTTCACAGGCAATCTTTTTTCAAATGAAACACATTTTTTTTGAAATATTCTTTTCATTTTTCTCAACGTTTCAGACTCTCAATTTTCAAAAATACTCGTTTGTGATTGAGATGAATATAATTATACTTTAGAGGAATTGTTTATAGGCGACTGGTGAAGGATTTTTTTGACTGTTCTTAAAATTATGATGTAACAAAAAGAGGGTCAAGACACCAAATTGGTGTTGTTATCTTGTTTTAGTTTTTTTGCCTGAATAAGCATTCATTTTTATAAAAGACAGTTACACGGGCAAAGTAAAAGGGAAAATTATTCTATAATTTTAATGTTACTGGGGTTTTTCATGATTTGTTGGCCAATATATCTGAAATATTTACAGCCCCTGAGAAGGGACCTAAATAATTGAAGGTCTAAAACGTTGAGAAAAATTAAAAGAATATTTAAAAAAGTTGACTGATAGGAAGTGTTTATTTGTTTCATGTGAAATCATAAAATAGGTAGAAATCAGAAAAGATGTAAATGACAAAAAAGAGGGTTTCATTTTACTTGAGAGATGAAATTTTACTGAGTAAAATTCAAATTTCACTAAAAAAAAAAAGATATAGTCGTAGTTTTGAGAGAATTTCTTTGAAAAAACTATATAAATAATGTTCTGCTATGATTATAAAGATATCGGAATCTACGAAAATGCTAGAAATCCTTCAACCCTGCAGCATCAAATTCTAAAAATCTACAGAAAAACCTATAAAAATAACAGAAAATTTTATAAATACTACAAACTTAGAAAAAAAACGAAATCGTGTTTTATTTTATGAAAAAGTTGTTTTCTGGAAAGTCAAAACAAATACTTACAATCTGGATAATATCAGATTCTACAGCATTACATTTTTAAAAAACTTATGACGGAATCAATAGAATTACCAGAAACACTACAAATTCTTGAAAAAAACAATAACAAACAAAACGAAAATGATAGCACGAGGGATCTATAAAACACCTCAAATCTTTATATATGTATTTGAACCAGATATTTATAAAATACCTGAAAACCATTGAACATTAGAAATCCAGAAAATTGAATTCTAAAAATCTATATAGCAGTATTTTGAAAATACTGGAAATCTTTATAAATACTCGAAATTCCTTCGAAATGATATAAATACTTAAAAAATGCGAGAAATATGAGATAAAGCTATACAAAAATTTTTAAAAGTACTAAAAATGTATAAAAACACAATAAATATATGGAAAAGAATATATATAACCTATGTAGATGTTATTTTCCTCAAAATCTATAGAAATACTAAAAGTAAATTTAAATCTCAATTCTAGATTTCCAGAATTCAATTTTCCTTATTTCGAATTTTTCGAACTTTCATCATTTTCCTAGATTCTTTTTTATATTATTCGCTGAATTGAAAAAATTAAAAATGTTTTTTCGTAGATTATCGCGTCAAAATACTTATAATGAGATTATTGTTTCAAAAAAGAATCTCGAAAAGCCTTCATCATTGTTATTTCTAATTAAGTAGAATTAATGCTTTGAAATTTTGTTTATTATGAGAACTTACCTGAAACTCCTTCTAATCTTCTTTAGATTTTAGTAGGTTTTTTTTCGATAACTCTTACCTATCATTTATTATTATCATTTACATTCAAAATTCTACTTCGGATTCCATTCCTGTCATTTTCATCTTTTTTTTTCGTTTTTTGAATCATAATCATTCACAATTGAAACATTTTATATTTTTCCAGGAAAAAACTACGAATTTCACCTGAATAATTTTAGAAAAGGATGGATCACTTGAAACGTCTCTCTATCTTAGTCACTGCTTTTGTAGAATTTACAGCTCTGCAATAGAAGAATATTTGAAGAAAGAAATAAAGAAAAAGGGTCCAATATTCATGTCTAAGACGTTGGTAAATAAGGAATAATAATTTTATAATGCATAAAAAAAAAACATAACTATGTAAATGAACTATGTCTATGAAATAAGTGAGAGCCTATTTACTACGAACATCTCTATTCTAATTTAGAGAATCAAAAGAACAATTATTTTGATTTATCATATCAAAACGCTAAGAAGATTAGAAAAAACCAATGTTGAATCCGATTCACATAATAAACAATTCAATTCCCAAAACAGAAAATGTAATTTTATGTCTCCTAATGACCCTCATGCAAAACATTCTTCATCCAATGACACCTGTCACAACGAAATTCTCGAATACCATAAAATCTCAGTCCCAAATATTTTATGTATTATGCGCCAGAATCGACCATTTCCCTGGTGTGATCTTAAGGAGGACATACTTCAAAATTCAGATTTTCTTCAATGCTCCATAAACCTCAACCACGCTGAGTTGGAAACTTGCACGAAAGCTGAAATCAAGATTCTCCACGTACTGTTCGTACAGAGCTTGTTGAAAAAGAGAATGGAAAGTTACTGCCACGTTTCGCATCGTTTAGAAGAATGAATTTTACGAGAAGCATAATTTACATTGAACCTTAATGGGCCCGGAAATTGTTTTGGGAAGAAATTTTAAGACCGTGGTGTTTAGAGCGAACGTTTACCAACATTTTTTCTCCTGAAGAATGTATATTTACTAGATGTTCGCGTGTCTGGCCTGATGATTTTTTCATGTATTTTGAAGCCGAGGTAAATCGAAGAATAGAAATTCTGTATTCCCAAGTCTTACGTTCAAAAAATGAAAGTTTAGAAAATTGTGTTTTCTTAAACAATTTTATCTGGATATTATATTATCCTATCTTACAAGTTTCCAAAATGGATATATTCTTGAGAATTGAAAATTGATACGGAATGATGAGAAGATTGATCGCTGTGCAATCGATCAAATGCAGTCTAATCTGCACAAAAACTTCTGGAGTAACTGGAATGTTGGAATTTAGGTCATTAAAAGCTACGATTTTACACGCTTAGGGGCTTAGAGTGGCTGCAACGCCTAGTCTAAAGAGAGCCCTTATCAAAAGATGAATTTTTCATGGAGTTCGCACACCCCGTGAGCATAGGGCGATTTCAACCTACGCTTCAAGTTTTCAGAGAGAGCAAACATGAAGTTGGGTTCTAGTCTATGTGCACAACATCACTCACCGCACACACAAATAAGAGCCAAACATCCGCGCCCAGGGTAACAAAAAGCTCAGTAGCTCGTGCATTTGCGTTCACTTCCGCGCGCTGACCGTAATTAAGTGCGAAACAGGTGAGGCGCGTTGCACAGCGCAGCTAATTACAATCCAGTTTTCATAAACGCTGCCGATTCAGTTGGCATTAGACGCTGTTTGATAAATTAACATTAGTATTCGAAGTTGACGGATTATTTCATCAACTTTAAGGTTCCTTTGAGAAAATTTGTCATGTATAAGAAGGTACGGTTATACAATAATAATGAGAATATTTTCTTGATTATAGCATAATTTTGATACTCTTCTAGCTTTCGAACATTAGTTTTTTAAGGCCTCTTCAGACATAAAAGACCAATTGAATAAATAAACTACCAAAAATAATTTCAGTGAGTTATAATAAGTGGAAACCAATCCTCTTTTATGATAGAATTGTAAGAAATTACTTTACTTATCATAATAACGTGATTTTTTCGATATTCTACTTATTTTTGGAAATTTTCTTATGACAAGTTATGAAATGTTTTGTATTGACATTTTGTATCTCTGTAGATCCAACTTTGTTTTCGTCAATTTTTATCTAATATTTTTCCATAGGCGTATTTTGAATTGGATGAAAAATTTTACAAAAATAATGAAGGATTATGTATTTTCAAAATTAAGTAGGAACTTTAATCAAAGAATCACAATGAGAATAATTTTCCTTTGTGTGAATATTATTTTTTAAACTTTGCCATCAAATGAATTAAATTATCCAATGCTTGAATATTTCTCTTCATAAACCATCATTAGTTAAAATTAACTTTTCGCTCTCACTTTCTTTGAAGATGAAATTCTTAAGATTTTAAGTGTCAATCATTTCGGTAAATGTTCATTGGAAATAAATTCTTCTTTCATTTCAAATTTGCCCACTATTCCAATCTAAGTTACAAAAATTTCCTATCCTTTAATTACTTACAACTTTGTGTGTGTTTTGTACATAGAAAAATTCCTCTTTACTGCTTTTTTTTGTTTGTTAATTTTCTTCTGGTTTTCGATATCTTAACTGTATTCAGTTAAGTTTCATACATTTTTTTCTTAATCTGGCATCACTAGGTCGGCTATTGAAAAATTTTCAAAACATCTATATTATCTGCGAGTTAACATGGTAACATTATGCATCAAAGAAAAATAAATGGTCAGAAAAACAAATATTTCAAGAAAAGTTATTGATTAGCTTGTTTATCTGAGTAGTAGCAAAAACTTATAGTCCAAATTATAAAAAATATAATAGAAGTGTGATGTGTGAAAGAAACGAATCTTTTTATTTTTTGCCGTACTTCATTAATTACAAAAAATTTTCTCCAAGTAATAGTCATGTTCATAAAATTTAATTAACTTACATACATAAACATGATAAAATAGACAAAAAAAGTATATATATTGAAGACTAACGAAGAAGTTATAAATGACACAGAAATGATAACAAAAAATTTTAATTTTACAACATAATGAAGCTTAGAATTTTTACATTACAGAATTCAGAAGAGTCTCTTCTTGAGCAACCTTCTTGTACAAAATTTTAGATAGACAAATGATAAGATGCAATAGATTGATAACCTATATTTTATTTGTTTCAATTTAACACGAAATTATTAAAGAAAAATGATAAATTCTTGACCCCAAAGTAATTTTCTGTCACCGACTGCCCAAAGTTGAAGGCTAACAAATTTTTTAACAACGAAAACGCCTCGTATCTTTTGAATGTCTTTTTTCTTTTTTTTTTTCATCACGTCCTATTTTTCGTTCTCTTTTCCTCGCGATTCAACCAGCAGAGGAAAGCTTCCGAAGATAAATGGGAAAAGCATTTTGGTTCTTCGATTTTTACGTAACCCAGGTTAGATAAACTTGAGAAACCTGAAGAAAAAGAGGAAAAAATGACAAAATAATGCGTCTGTGTACATTATGCATAGATCGTAGTAAAACCTTTTTTCACTGAAATAAATTATTGATACTTCATTAAAAAGGACATTTAATCTGTAAAATGAAAAAGTTTGGACCCTGATAAAGTGGAGACTATAAAGAGGTATGAGAATAAGTCGTTATACAAATTTGAAAAGGATAATTCTTAACTCCTGTTTCAAGTAGTTAATTTTTGACGCAACTTTCATCTTCAGAGAATACAAAATGAAATTTTATTGAAGAAAGATTAAGCTTGCGAAATGAATGAGTTTGTAAAATGTTGTGAAGATGAGTATGAAAAAATTACAGTTGGCAGAAATGATAGAACCTGTGAGGTTCAGTTTTGTCATCATTACCACCCATTTCATAAACTAACTATTAATTACATATCCATCAAAGAGTCTTAAAATTTTCATTGTAATTATTTGAAACCGTAGCCACCGCATCAGATTTACATTACTTTGATCTTTTCGAACAATATCATACACATTTAATTATTTATTCAAACTCTGAGTAACCCTTTGCTACACTATAAACTGGATCTAAATGTATTAATTAAGCACGCATCTCATCACCTGTGATAACGCACGAAGTACAGTACTGTATTTTGGCTCTTTGAGGCATACGAGCGTTCTCATTGAATCTTGGAAACTCATTAATTACACACGTATGTTGCAGCCTTTCCAAAACTCGAAAACGAAATTAGATGAACGAAGGGAAATGTTATTTCAAAATTAATTAATTCCTCCACCTACGTAAAAAAACGTTCAAACGAGTGTAAAAATTGATAGTCTTCAAATATGAGCAGTAGTCAACAGACAAATTCCTGTCCATAATTTACGATTGTAAATGAATTTAAAAATTTAATTTTTGTTTCCTATAGAGCAAGTTCATGAATAAATACTCGCGTGGAAAAAACGCACCTGACATGTGGAAAAAAGCAATTATACATAGATTCCGCACCTCGCAATCCAACTGCCATCCACGTCCAATCAAATATGCATCGAATCATAGCGCGCCCGGTTACACCGCGTTTCCCTAATACCATAAATGCATCATCAAATCAAATTTATTCATCGTTAGTACGTGCTCGACTTCCCAAAGCCATTATTTCCTCTGTCTCATCGAATCGCAGTCGTTGAGGAACGTGGAATCTTTTGTTCTACATTCGTTGCGTGTTCGATTTCCGGGCATCGAAAGTTACGGGCGTAAATAACGTTTAAAGCGGAATATCCGATTTCCAGCTCAAAGGGAAACCCGATAGCCCATTTTTTGATATTCTTTCCATTTTCTCCGTTTTTATCCGCGCGACGTCTTGGTACCTTTTTGTCGTAATCGTTATGTCACGAGCACGCCAAAGCCAGCGCAGGCGTTATTTGCATACATTCTCATTAGGAGGAAGGCAGGATATAATTTGAATATCGCAAGTTACTTGGCGCTGATGACACGTAATTCGAGCGGCGCTCGACGAACGATTCGAGGATGGGCGTTCGTTGGGAATCTTGATGAGGTGTTTCCCAAGCAAAGGAAGTGGCGTAGACGTGAGCTTTGTGACTAACTGTGTCGTGAAAATGTTGCATATTTCGCATTGTTGGGGACGATGTGTTTTTAGGTAGACATTGTGTTGCTTCGGGAATAGAATTTGAGACAATTTTGTCTCTTTTTGAGGTATTTATTCGTTTTTATAATATGTCACTTTTTTGTGTTACATAGAGGCATGTATTAGAGCACTTCATAACTTGCTTATCTTCACCTGCAATCGATTGAAGTTTCAAATGATTATTTTCTAAAAAACTTTGTTACATTGTTTGATAACATGTGAAAAAAATGAACGAAATTTCTCTTTTCATAAGAATGAAAAACTTTTCTTTGATTTAGAAGCCAAGTTTTTCAATCAGTAGACTGTTGAAAAAGTGAGGGACTTTTAACTAATATTAGATATTAGTTTTTCGTTTGCTCTTAACAGTTGATTTTCAAAAGTTATACCAATCTCAAAGACATTGATTCATGTTATTTAGATTTGACATCGATTTTGTCGTTTTATGAAACACGCAAATAGGTGAGAATATCCATAAAATTCTGTTATAAAAGATAGACTATTTTTTATAAAGATATTATATAAGTGGTGATATAATGAAATTTTGGAATTCTATAGAAGAAACGTAAAACGATTCTAAAACTTTTTGCTATACCAAGATTTTTTAAAATTATACAATTTCTACACGGAACGAAATGTTTCATTCGTCTAATAAAATTTTCATTATCAATATATCATATAAAATTTTTTTCATTGTTCTGATATAATGAGTTATAAGGCTAACAAAACTTTACTTATCCTGAGAAAAATTTGCTTGATATATGGACAAAGAAATTTTCATTGGATGAAAAAAATTTTTTTTCATGTATGAATTGAGACAAAAAAACGATATATTGAAAACATTGTTTTTTCAATAACGATTCTACTTTTTTTGTTTACATGCCCGAAATCATTTTTTCTAAATTTGAAGATTTTGACATTTTAAGGTTTAACTACTCGAAGTTGTTAGAATCAGACATTAAAGAGTTAGTTAATGGAAATCCACTTTCTTGAAAATTCAGTATAATCATTTCAATCATACTGATAAGTAAGATTCACGATATCAATAATTTTAATTTTAGAATGATTGGAAAACTTTCTTAATTTGCTTGGTGAGTCATTTTTTTGTTAACATGCTGCAATAAAATCATTGTAAATTGAAACATGTTCAAACTTGAAAATTTTTTCTAAATTTAGATAACTGCTTAATACAAATATTCTTATTTTATGAGACTGGAATAAAGGAATGAGTACTGTTACAATTACAGAATTGAGTATTTGAAATTCAACATTTAAAAATCATCAATATGAGAAGAATGTATAAAAGACATTCTCTGATTTTAGAATTTCGAACATTAATGGCTCTTTATTTCCAATTGAACGAAATTCGTTATTATGAAATATTACAAAACCTTTTTGAATGACGATTAAAGAAAGCCAAAAAAATCTTTGTAGTTTTACTTTGTATAAATTTATTTGTGTATGAGATTTTTTGATGTTTTCAAATATTTCAATTGAATTTTATTATTTCAAATTCAATAAAGTAATATTTGATTTTGTAAGATGTCACTCACATATCTTTCTAATTGTTTTTGAAGAATATTAAAATAAAATGTTTTAAAAGTCGGATTCAACAATCGCTATTTACATTTTTATAAAGCTGCTTATTCCAGAATATAGAGTTTTCCGGAGTTTGAAGTTACAAAAATTTTTTTTGAGTTTATCATATATTCAGCGTCATTATAATATAAAATTCTTCAATCCTCGAATTTTAAGTTACGATATCAGTCCAAAATTTTCCAATGGAAAAATTCTCAATTTCAGAACGGGAAAACATTATAACGTTGTGTAAATAGAGAGTGATACGTGCAATCTATTGGATTTTTCTAACTTCCTTTCTAAAGTATTTTCACCAAAAACATAGAAATCGAAGTGCAATGTCAATTTTAATAAACGAGGACAAAAATATCAATATTTGTCAACACAAGATTATTTTAGACTATTTCTCGCAAGAAGAAACAATTTAACTAAAGTAATAATCGACAAAATTTTACAAAAAAAATATAATTATTAGGTAACATACAATAATGAAATCACGTAACCTTAGCTAAATATTAAAAAAATATCAGAAGTGAAACGTGGAGTCTTTCAAATTTTTATACACTCAAAACCAAAGTAAAACAAATCATTACGTTGTAGAAAATTTTGCCAGTGTGGAATGATTTTTCATTTTCCTCACTGTATTATATAAATATTTTTATTCATCTCGAATTTTTTTTTAGCAATACTTCGTGGAAAATATAACTTAAAATTTTTAATCTTTACTTGTTCGGAAGAAATTTTAATTTATGAATAAAAGACATTCTAGTTCTTGCCTCCAACCTTTATTGCAACCTTTCGATTTCAAGAATATTCATATCACATCTTACATGAGAAACTATATTATTATTTAAATTAGAAAATTTTTTTTTCGAGAATATCACGATAGTATATTTCTCAACATTCCCTTCTTCATATTATCCTAAACCTTTTTATATCTGATTAAACCTGCATGCAAATTATGATTCAATGGTTTAATATATTTTTTCATTTTCTTCTCCGTACATTTATATCAAACGAAATTACGACTTTGATGCTACCGTGAGACTTTTAATGTAAACGAAACTCATCGAATGAACCGTTCCAACTTTTCCTAATTCCACGGACATTTTGGCAGACAGCGCGAATATAGTTTCATTTCGCGAACATTATGCAAACGTTACAATACAGCATTGCGAGCTACGAGAACGAAGTAGAAATACACGATTCTATGAGCGTTGTAAAAACATAGTTATACTCACTTATGCTTGGAAATCACGAATCGTGAAGTTTATCCAATAAGTAAATCTCGGAATTAACAAACGTAACACATTTTATAGGATTCTTAATTTCAAGGATTTGTGCTGACTCAGATCTTTCAGGATTTCCCAAAAAATACGGATATTTTTTTCATGATTACTTTTTGCATGTTGTGAAATTCAGTGTTCATATTTTTAATTCGATATAGGAAAAATATTGAAAATAACTATTATAGATTAAGCCACATATCATAGCAAATAGTCAAAGAATTACAATTCATAAAAATTCATGTCCTCATAGTTTTACTTAAATACCCAACGTGAAAGTAAATCCAACTTATTTCAAAACTGCAGAACAATGTATTTGTAAAGCACGTAGATGATGAAAAAATTCTAAAGATGAGTAATTTCATAACGAGAACAAATGATTAATGAAGCAAAAATCCTTGCCTTCATTAAATCTCATTTCAGGATATTAATTCAGGAAGCTTCTCAAAGGGAAAACGTTTTCATAAAATTATTCATGTTTTAATTTTGTGAACAATTTTATGGGATATTAGGATATTGCTCCCTTCTGTGTGATGCAATTGGAAAGTCTCCCAGGTCTCGAGCTGCTTCGACTGTAATAAACTTTGCAGAGAATCCTCAGTGGTGCCAGTTTATCAGCTCCTTGGCTTCACGTGTTCCTGTATAGCGTGCGTAATGAGCAAGTGGATGTGACGGAAGCTTAATATTGACATGAAAGGTGTAACATTGATTATATTTGCTTTATAATTATACGTTCGTTAACGTACGCGAGAGGTCATTCACGCTCAACTTCACCCGCGTTACTAATCAATATTAATCAACAGATGTTAGGAACGTTTGATCGAAAATTTATAGAATTTATGTGTGATCAGAAATTTACAATGCACACAGAGTTTAATCAATCGATTTGTGTGATAATAACCTTGCATGAACATCAACAGCTTTTTGAACAACGTACTTTACTTTTTTTTTTTTGATAATGAAAAAGTAATTCAATTATTTCTGGTTTTTATACGGTATTATCGAATTGTATTCTAAAGACTGCTAATTAATGTCTGACTACAACTAGTTTTTACTACTGAAAATATTGTATTATGTTCTGTAATGAATTTGTGCATTGTCATTTTCAAAATAACATATTCATTTTCCAGAAGTTTGACTCGTTAGTGTTTTAAGAATAACAGGAATAATTTGTTTTTACCATCTGATTTGTAGATAAATAACTTGAAAAAAAAATTATACATCTGTTAAAAATTATACAATTTTTTTATGTGCTAAATCTTTTTTTTCGATGATGATGATGAATGTCTGACTAAATATTGATTTCACTCCTGAAAACATACTATTTTGCTAGGATATCAGTTCAGGAAATGCGATTTTTAGATCGATAGATTTTTTAGGAATCAACTCAGTGATTATTAATGAATTTTTTTTTTTGAATTGTTTGAAAAATCACACGATAAACAATGATGTCTGATAATCAGTTCCATCCATCTATTCTTATGGAAATCAGTAAATATAAGATGATTGGCATAACAAATAAAATATAATTTTTCTCACTTCTTACTAACCACAAAATTTTTCAAATATTTTTTCTAGACTGCTGAATGACGTTTCACGATATCGTTGATGAATGCCTGACTAAAGATTAATTGCCCTACTAAGGAATTTTTTTTGCAATGACATGAGTTTGAATAATGCGAGTCTTGGAATGGCAAATCCCTTAAAATTCAACTAAAATTTTTTTTTAAAAAACTGGATGGTTACAGAATTATAAACACTTGCTCTAATTACATTTTCAAACGCATTGCTTAGATTTTAATTCATATCGGATTATTTTTGAAATACTGCTAATTAATGTCTGACTAAATTTTTTTACTACTGAAAAAAATTTTCTGTCTGCAGTTTGTATGATATGATTTTAAAAATATTGAATCCTCTAAATATTTGATTTATTTGTGTTTAGGGAATAACAGGATCAACAACGGTCTTAGTTATTTTTATTGTCATGGTTTGATTCACAAAAAGATAATCTGATAAAAAAAATTTAATGCTTGTTTTGACATGAAAAAAGTCATCTTTTTTTCCCAAGAATGAGAAACATTCTTTTTAATTTTTCTGAACTGAAGCATCTTTATTAACAAATATTCATTAATGCTGGACTAGGCGTTGATTTTACTACTTATAACATATCTTTCCAAAACGGCGTCAGTTTGGGTAGTGCAAATTTAAAGTCGACAGTTTATTTTGAAAAACCTGTGTATTTTTTTTTATCTGCAGTGAAATATAACAAAACTTTAAATGGTTTCTCTGATTATCATTTTCATCAAAAGACCCAAAAAAACAGCTAAACATTAGAATATTATGTAAGTCAATCAAATATCTATTTCTGTTTTTTAATTATTATATTATCATTTTGATGCATCGTCAATCCATTTATTATCACAAGATTATTGTTTATATACGCCAGAAAATTCCCTAAATGATGAAACATGAATTCACGTATCAGAGAATAACCCACGTGTATTTCTCAAAAATGATGGAATATTCACGCACGTATAGAAACGTTTGATTTTCATATTGTTTGAAAATGTTGATAAAAGTAAATCTCCAATTTTCGTTTCTCAATTTTTCCTATAAAATCATACGTTAATGATCTAGAAATCAGCATATTTATTCTAAAAAAAAAATTTTTCTTATATAAACTGCTCATCATGATCACTTGTTTATTAAATGAAAACTAATCGAAATTGAAACACTTGAATTTAATGATCCGAATTTTCATGTTACACTGTTGGGAATGACTCTGGTAGTTTATGACGCAGTTGGTAAAAAATTACAACTGATTTATGATTTGCAGCACTGGAATATATAACTCAATGGTCGACTGCGCTTTTAAATGTAACAACGCACTCTCCACATTGGGAATCGATCTAATTAATCTCGTAATTCCACGAAGGCTTTCGGCTGCTAATTAAATGCAATTAATATTGACGCTGAAATGTTGGGAAAGCAAAATATATTATCTGTTCTGTGTTATCCATCCCTAACTAGTTTTTTGTGTTTCCTACTGGTCGTTAGATTAGTTTTCGTAAATGATTATCTTAACGAACTCACGTATCATAATGTCATTCAATTGGAGAATTTCGTTGAAAAACGATTGAAATATGTACAAAGTGTTTCAGAGTTATTTAAATAAATGCAAAAAAAACCCTAGAATAAATTTACTGAGTATTTTCAATTTTATTTCCAAATAATAATAAAACAAAGTTCTTTAAAAACAAATGTTTTCATTCATTGCACAATTTTAATTCTGAAATATAAATATCTAATAAAAGGCATCCAAAGTAACTTATCATTTATTTTGTGCTTTCTTTGAATTAAGAAGTAATTTTTTTCTTGTATCATTTCTACTGCTACCACTTAAACAACTATTCCTGAGTATTCAGACTTTTGAAATACAATGATGAAATGAAAGTGCTGCGGTATTTTTGGATCAGCAAAGTTTCCAAACGCCTCGACACTTGATTCGCGATGTTTGACTTTTACCGAAAGAAAGTTTCCGCTGAGTTCTCACCAGGTGGTGAGCATATTCAAACATTCCACGATGAAAAAGGCTTTGCTGATTCTATCATGAAATAGAACTTGAGCTTTTGTTCCTGCTAAAGATTTATTGCTGGAATTGTTTCCGTTCTCTGGAACTTTTCTCAAAAGGTTCATTCAGTAATTGTTTGCTTAATGAAGTTCTTGAGCTTGTTATTCAGAGTTGCTTCTTCACTAAATTGTATTTTTAGAAACTCGTGTCTGCATACATAAATCTCGAAACATTGAAGTAAGTACTATAGAAAAGAAGAAAAAAAGTAGTTTATTTAATAACGTGATTTTTTTGTGATTGTGTTGGGTTCTTTCAATAAATATGTAACTCTTCTTGTAAATCTTTGGCTACCAAAATTTTTATATTTTTAGGGCTTGTCATAGTTTCTAGTAACTTATGCATATGCGTATGTAATAAAATTTATATAATTAACTTTGATTTTAAGAATATCAATCTAAGAAGCCAAATTCGCAGAATATATTCAAAAAATCTTGACATATTATAAAATTATAATTATATATTTGACTGATAATTTAGAAAAACTGTTCACGTTCAATACGACGTGACATCTTAAATAATATTTAAAAAATACTGTTCATAGATTGTTTATGTGCATAATCAAACGTGAAGTTGGCCAGATAGATTTTATACAGAAGCCATTCATAAGATATGGTAAAAAGTGTCTTTCAAGACAAAAAGTATTTTCGAAATATAAGGTTGGAGAGAAAGTTAAAAAAAAATTAAATAATAATGTTTATGACTTTCAAATTCATGATGGATTTTTTGTGTGATTGTAGCAAAAAGTACAACTTTTCATTGTTACATATTTTTTACGCATGTTTTTATTTCGGTACCCGTAATTGCAAAAAAGAGGACTCCGTTGACCTTTTTATACACAGTTAATTTTCATAGAAAGGTTTTTAAGTTCTCAAAAAAGCTTTTTACGTAAATTAATTTCGATTACTAAATTATAGATTTTTTGTCAGGTATTACATTGATTTTTCACGTTTAAAAGTGTAAACTGTTGTGAGTTTCCGAGATTCTAGATGTTCTCAAGTGACAAAACTTTTCGATTAGCTCTTGATATTCTAAATTTGGAAATCTCGTGAATATCACTTTGTGAATAAAAAAACATTTTTTTTTCTTCATTTTCAAATGTGTGATAAGAAGTTATTTGAGACTTTTATGTTTTTGTTATAATTTTTAAAAGATATTTTGGTAAAAATCCAAAATTTTTTTAATTATTATACTATCTGCTATCAGCTTGATTTGTACAGAAATATTAAATACTTCAAAGTTCAATTGAACTTATTGAATTTCCAAAATTGAAAAGCACACTTTTATAGTCAATTTATTGTTCTATTGTAAAAATGTTCTACATTTTTTAAATTTCATTCGCTAGTGAATATTAGATATTTGGAAATTCAGTGTTTGTAAGTATTAATTCACAAAGTTTGGAGATGTTCTAAATTAACATTCAACTCGAATTTGCAGCAATTATAAAATATATATTATTTTTCTAGAGAGAATAATTTCATAGTTCTACATTTTTTATACTATTTCTACTGACCTACAGATCTTGTTTTTATAACTAAAGAATGTTCATATGGAAACTCTAAAAAATTATATTGACAAAACTAAAAAAAAATGTACATAAATTTAAAGGTACACTGTTTTTTGACATTGCATGTCACAAATGTTCATAATAAATGAAAAATCATAATATCAAACAGACTAGGCTAGGTTACGAATTAATTTTCTGACCTAATTTTTTCGTTTTGCAATATCTCAACCTTATCAAATTATGCGATACAATTTTAATTATAAATTTTACGAATTATAGAAATTTCTACTGCATACTTTGAATTTTTCAGTTTCATAGTAATTACAAAGCTGAGAAATTAAGACATACTCGAATAGTAGAGTGAAAGATATAATATTATTTTTCATCCCCACTGTAATGAACGAAGCTTCTAAATTACTACAAGAATTTTTCAGATTCGACTAATACTCGACACATGTGCAGAACTGCTTATTGATACGATGATTCACTCTGAATTCGAACGTGTATAAGGCATTCAGCAAGTTCGTACATAGAACCGTAATTGTTGAATATAATTCGTATTCAATTTCTGTTCCCATTCTATTGAAAGCCTGATCAATATTCAATAGAATATTGATGTGCGGCCAGAAGCACAATCAGTCTGCCTGATCATGACATTTAATATGTTTCTGGGCACCTCTATATATTATACCACGACCATTGTGTTTCGACACAAGTTTCAAGAAAATCATAATTGAATCTGTAACGTAGTTTACGCGAGATCCGCGGCATTTCCAGACAATTCCAAATCAACGCGACTTTCTTGAACAAGTTCCATTAGCGTTTTTCGGAAGAGATGGATGTGCGCCAAATAGGGCTGGTAAAAACTTTTTAATGCATCAGTCTTACGGGCAGTTTTCCTTGAAACCTTAGCTTTACGAACTCGTTATAAATTTTCCAAAGTTTATACTATATTTTCCCGGAGTTTTACCGTAATTCGTTGACATCGAGATGCTACTAAGAAAAGACTGTGTATACGTAGAATAAAAAGAAATAAATTTTACGTTCCGAATTCATGAGTTTTCAAAATCACTAGAATTTATTTACATAATGCATGTGAGAGTGATTAAAATAATAATCAACTCTCTGATTGAAGTGTAACAATGAAATATTTGATATTGTATAAAGTTTTTATTTGTCTTAAGAAAACACTAGGATTAATCCATTGACACATAATGAAGTTGTTTCGTTCGCCTGTAAATTGAAGTGAGCTCCTATTTCATTGACCATTGTCTAGAAGAAATTATAGCTTGACTGGGAAAAAATCAAATCTATTTCAAAGCCGTTGGCAAGCACGCGATTTCACGAGTATTGCTCTCTGCATAAGTTAGAAAAGCCTCGTTATTCCTCACCAAACGATAAGTACGAAATTAAGTAAATTGTAGTGTTCCATTTCACAAACTCCATTATCTCGTTATCAAACGTGTCTTGGATCTTGAAAGGGAATTTGGCTTTCTAAAATTTGTTTTGTCTGTATGAACCTTTATTCTTCTCACGTTTGAATAAAAGGTAACATGCTACATGAACTTTCAATTTTAGATTTCATTTCCTGCACCACCTAAGCAAAGATTTTTCTGTAGTTTTTCCTCTTCAAAATTCAATAAATCCAGCAGGAAGGAACAAATCTGATTGGAATGAACTTTGAAAAAGAAAAAAAACAGCGAATAGATTGACTCAAAGTTTCATGCTATTCTCATCCGATTACGACTCAATTCGTTTATTTCACTCCCATTTGCTCACTTTTATCTTGTAGTACAATCCGCGCTAAGTACATTTACATCGAACGACCCGTGAAACTTTCATTTTTCGATTCGTCGGTATAAGTTTCAATCCGTTGAACGCTCTTGATTATTCACGGGCATTTCCCCACTGCAATATCACGAAAACGAGAAGAATTTAAAATTCGTGTGCAATAGATTGGAACGCTTCCGAAACGCCGTTGAATAATTGATTGTCGCAATTCCGCGCAACGCATTTCAATGATTCACTTGCCTCGTCTTTTGTACAGATTCTCTAAATTTAATCGAAATAATCACTCTCAATTACAGAGCTAGAGTGTAAAACGATATAATTATTCCATACTTCGGTTTAACACGGATTTCCATTTGTAGTTTGTATATAAACTAGAATATTCTGTTTTGGGAAAACACAACAAATGAATTCATACATTTTTCATATACTTCATTATTTGAATATCCCGTATATATACAGTCGAATAACGTGATTAATCCCTGATGAAATAAAAAAACGATCCGTGTCGATTCCTCGACGTCGGAACAAACGAAATTCAAACCGCGCAACAAACAATCAAAACTAATCACGTTATTATGTTAATGACTGCATAAACCGTAATTGAGATACAAGTTAAACACTCGGAATTGAAAATTCAAACGATGATAAATTATGCAAATGTGGCTTGGTCGGGAAAATCATGGCGTTTGGCTCTCGCGCGCAATGTATTTGAATCATCTTTTTGGACGATATTTTTCCTCTTGGGGGAAAAAAAAAACGGTGCGCAAAAACTGGCGTAGGAAGAAGGGAGGTCAAAGTGAATAAAGATTTATGGCAGCCTCGTCCAGGAACTGTAATTTGATCGTTTCCCTCCTATTACGTGTAAAACATGCACCGAGGTGCAGGGGGAAATGCTTATTTTCTCATGCAAATTGGGACTGTGAAAATCGATACGAAGGGTTTCCTATCTAGAAATGAAACAGCTACGAAGAATTATGTTTGTTATCGTAACATTTTTATTCATTTTCATTTTGTTCATTTGTTACCATTCGCAGAATAATGACAATGACACTTTTTATCTCCTTTTTTTTTTACTTTTAAGGTAATCGATTAAAATGGATTCTTCTTTACTTGATTGACTTTTTATCATAGCCATTCTTAACTAACAAAAATAAATCGTAAACATTATAAACAAATAATAAACATTTTCAACCCAATCATGAACATTGTAGACCCAATCATGAAAATTATCAACCAATCACAAAAATTGTCGAGCAATCATGAATATTGTTTTTTGTCTATTCATTGATAATTTCAAAATAAATGAAAATCTTATCTTATCAAGGTTCATGACGAGCATCCTTTGCCCGGAGTTATCCCAGAAGGACGACTTCCTCTCGACCAACCCAAGAAAAGATTCGAATCCTCCCAGGAACAGGTTCAAAACAGCGTCGAAAATGGAAATGCCGACCACTCACAAAACAGCAATAAGCCAAATCCTCGCACAAACTCCCGAAATCTCGCACCCCTGGACTTGTTCTTATCCATTATAACGAATCGAGGAAATCCTTTTCTGGATGAAATGATACAGTTTATTGCCAACAAATTCACTAACTCAAAACAAAAAACGAATTAGAATAAAATTCTCTCCAAGAGAAGAGGAACAAGAATCGATCCCCATCGATCTGACCCATATCGATTCAAAGTTCTCCATTCGATATCGAAATTCCTTATTTTATCGACTGTACGTAATTCCATGGAAAGCTACCATCAATGCATATATACATTGATCCATTACACCATGTCACATAAAAACTGGGGGAAGGGGGAAGTTTACATGAATCACCCTCTGGGCCTGGATTTTTTTTAAGAAGCTTGGAAATCGATTTATGGAAATAAATAATTTAATATAAAAATTCACAAACTGTTTTTAAATATTCAAGAATTTTATGTTTGTAAATGATGAAATTTTATTCAATATATAAAATACTACACGAAGAAAAATCGAGAAAAAATCTCACCAAAAACGCACGAAGAATTACCAAACTGCTGAGAAACGCGGGATGAATTCCATGTTCAAGACAGAATGCTGAACGTCCAGTAAAAATGAACTGCCAGATGGATAAAAATTATCAAACGTTTGGCAAAAATTACATGCTTCGAAACCTGATTCATCCGATTCTTTGAATACTTTTTACTTCAAAATAAACTAAGAATTTTTCGTCCTCGAAGGATTTTAAATGATGTAGTTTTGTATTTTGAATAATGAAACTCTATTATGCAGATCCTTAGTGATTTCGAACCTTTAAAATCTTATAAGCGTAGGAAATTTAATTCGTATAAAAATTCAATTTGTAGAAATGGTAGATATTTTGATGCTGGAAATTGATGCTAAAATGAGAAGAGATATTCCGGTGTTGATCCTTCATTGGTAATGTTTAGTCATGTTCCTCAATTCTTATTCTTGTACATGGTTTTCACCCATATTTAAAGGATTTTCACAATTATTCGCAATCAAAAAAAAATTTCATGCAGCCATCTAGTGAATTTGAGTGAAAGTCTACGTAGGGAAGCAAAGGAAACAAACGCACTTTTCGGCGACTATAAATAGAATTCTTCAGCACGCACACCGACACTAACGGACGCTTATACGTGTTGCATTTAAGAAAAAGTGTATAGAAAGAATGTGAATACAGCCTCACGGCAAGAAATTTTTACCAAACGATCGGTACATATTCTTTTTTTTGGAATAGTTTCTGCTGATATGAGGAATTATCCCGCGTTTCTTAGCAGTTTGGTAATTTTTCGTGCGTTTTTTGTGAGATTTACTATTGATTTTTCTCCGTGTACAATCCTGGAATACTTTAATCATTAATTTGATTACCATTTTCTTATTTCTCTATACATTTTTAATTTTTCAATTTTTATCTTAAGAGATTATTTTCTTCATGTAACTTTTGTGTACTAAGCAGAAAAAAAACTATACAAAAACTATTGATTGCCAGTCATTCACAAAATATTACCTGTAAAAAGTTATGAATTATCATGAAAAGTCGTGGAAATGCACGATGACACACAAATTGTTGCAGGTGAATAAACGAGAAACACGATACTCAACGTAAAGCTGAAGAGCTTGGGAAAGCTTTGAGAGATAACGAGAAAATACGAAACACTACTTTGAGAAAATAAACTAAATTACACGAAAAGAGAAAGAACTCTAAGAATTTCAATTTTACAAAGACTGTAACGAGAAAAGAATGTGGCGAAATATACAAATATGTGAAAAATGAGGTAAGGGAAGGTACAGCTATTTATAAAGACTTGAAAATACACAAAATAAGAAAAGGGTTTCATAGATGGGAGAAAATCATGAGCAGTAGGAAAAACATACGAAAAGGTTTCAGAAATCGTGAGTATGCATGTAGTAGTTTTTGTTTTATTATGTGTTTTTGTAGAAATTCAAATTCTCATCTACATTACATTTTCATTACTTAACTGAAAAATCGTGGAAAGCGTAGTTTCATTATTGAATACAATTGATCAAAGTTAGCGAAGCGAACGGTTTTATCAAATGTACTAGTTGGATTTTTCCAATGTCTTGGAAGTGAATTCATTTTCTGTGAGCAACGGAGAAGGAAGCAAACGGGATCGGAGCAAGAAATGAGATTGCCGGTGGAGGTTTATTTTGTACGCATCAACGTTCAGGGGCCGACAACTTGAGCCAGCCATTTATACACGTTCCATAAACTCGTGAATTCATTATCAGCACCCGTCTGTTTTTCGTACTCCATCCTGATACCGAAATTCCACTATTCAAAAATTTCCGCTAAAATGTCAGATTAGTTTGGGGACTTGGTAAAATGTAAGCGAGAAATTTTCAGTTTCATAATGGGCTTTGAAAAGTTTCGCGAATGAAATTTCTGAGCGAATACAGGCAGTGTTGGAATTTAGCGGAAGCAGCCAACGCATGTTAATAGAATACATTGGAAGTATCGAGTCGGAAACACGGTCTACTACAGTAGGGAAATTGCAATAATGAAAGAAAACAAACTGAAAATAATTTTTCTGTGTTTACTTTTTGATTTTTACTATAAGGGTGAGCGGAGGCGGGTTTTGAAGGTTTTAACAACTTCTGAAGCTCAAGTAAAATTCATTTAAAATTGGTAATGTATATTCAAATACCACGTGATAATAAATGCAGAATTAAAAAAAAAATTAATAATAAGAAAATAAAGGATTGAAATAATAAGCATTGCAAAAAAAACGTTTGAATCATTCATAATATTGATGATAAAAAATAATAAGTGAAAATTATTAAAAATATACTTACTTGATATTGAGAGCACAAAAAATTGGTTTTATGTTTATAAGTTTTCGGATTTGAACAAAATTCAGTCTGCACAATTTAAATTACTCAAAAATAACAACAATGTTGGCTTCATAAAACTTCATTCAAATTAAACTCTTTTAACTGATGTTTGGTTAGGAAAACGTTGTTATAAACAAAAAAAAATTGTTTCAACCTAGTAAAGAATCAAGAAAAATGGAAACATACTAAAATGCTTGAAATATAAAGATGTATGAATTATGAAATGTCAAATTTCAGAAATTGTAATGAAAAAACATAAAAATAACAGAAAATATGTAGAATAATACTTACTTTCACACTAGAGCAAAACTAAATGAAATAAGGAGATATAAAAGAACTGTCTGAAATAATAAAACAATAATTTTTTATCTCTGATACTTCTAATAACATAATATCAATTATGAAAAATTATTCTAAAATCTCACTAAACACTTGGATTCTGTAAAAATACTACAAAAAGTATGAAAATCATGTAACTAACGAAAAAATTCAAAAATCTTGAAATTTCGAAAGGTCTACTCATATCTCATTTCTGCAGAAGTCTATATTAATAAATACCTACATAATATATAGACATTTGAATTCTGTATCATCGAATAACACAAACCCATATATCAATCTTCAAAAAACTTTAAATTAATCAAAATGCTCGTATGTTCTTCGAAAACTCATAAATAATTCAAAACTGGAAGAAATACTGGAAATTTACAGTTATCCACAAACTGTGTGGATACAATTTTCTAAAAAATTTAAAGAACTTCGTATTCTAGAGCATATAATATCGAAAATTTATATCAAAATTCGACGTAAGACAAAGAATCATATTGAATTTTGAAATATTTAAGAAATAGTGAAAAATTATGAAAAATAGAAATCTGTAAGAAAGACACTGTTTAAAAATTTTTTTAAAGTGTGTACTCAAAATCGTTCTAATTTGCAATACTAGAGCATCAAGTTCTTATAATACGAAAAGTGACCAATTGAAATTCATACAAGAAATCTAAAAAAAATAGTGTAACATATTACGAAATTTTGTAAATTACACAAAAAACAAAAGTATTATAAATCTTTAAAAAATTAAAAATTTGAGGAGGTATCATTTCATTTGATATCTATAGAGTCAACTCCTTATTAATAATTTATGTTGATGTAATTTTCCCCAAAATCCATAAAAATGCAAAAAATATCTGAAAATTCAGACTAAGCACAATCGAATTTGACAAATTTTTAATATATCAAACATATCCTCTACAATACTATGAGTAATGAAATAATGCAGGAAACATTTGAACAAAAATCAATATTCATATTGTATATTTATACAATTACTAGTCAAATTCAGAAAACTTTGAATGTTATAGCTAGTGATTCAAAAAATCAGTATGGATATTTATGAAAAAGAAAGAATAATTTTAATCTCATAAATATGATGAGAAATGTTCTTTACTGAACATCTATACGAAAAAAACTGTTTAACTAAATATAATTAAGATATACAAAATTTTCCAAATTTCTTATACTTGAGAACCGAATTTGAGAAATCTATTGAGCGATTCCAAGAAAAAAAATCTATAAAATTAAATGAAAGTACTGTCAAGTTATATAAAGAACATTAAAAACAACAATTCTGGAAGTTTATGTAAAACTAAAAATATGTAACGATACAATTTTTTTCATAAAATTAAGAAAAGATCCAGAATTTTAAGAAATACGATTTCCAGAGCTCTCAATTATAAGAACTGTACACAAATTAATTTTGATATCAGAAAATCTTCCAAGTCATAGAAGATACTTCAAAAATATGTAAAATACCAGAAGCAGAAGAAAAAAATAAAAGCTTCAGTGACTACAAAAAATCACGAAAATCCAATTTCATTACATTATATGTGTATATAAAAAATTTACGATTCTGTACAGCAAAAGTTGTATTATTTCCAAATCCGGAAATTCAAAAATTCGACCAAAATCCTACTCCGGTAACCAGACAAGTCAAAAACCCATAGTTTCTAAATCTCGAAAGAAACATTTATTTCCAAATCCCTCCTGAAAAATTCTTTCATCTACGCCCCTAATTACCATACTCCTCTATTTCTTTACAGGAAATGATTAATCGATTTCAGAGTTTCTTAATGGAAAACCATCCTTATTAGGAAAATCCGATAAGAGATTCGTCGTCATGGCGATTCTGTTCACAGCAGATATATTATATCACCTCTCAAGAGACCATATCGGAACTACTGAGTCGTAAGGGCGTGCCTGAAACCTGTAATTTCCGCAATTAGAGCAAAAACGTCTCCCTGATGTATCGTTGTGAAATTAGGGAAGTCATTAGCAACTTTACACGCTTTATTCCGAAATGACCAGCACGTGGGTAGGGAACATGAAACACATAAATAACTAGATGCGAAAGCGAGGTAAATGTGAATCCTGGTAAGTACATGTTACGGGTGTGCGCTGGGGTAGCAACTTTGCCGGAACAGTTGTACGACGTTACGATACTAAGACATGCCTAATAATTGCTGTACGGTCACGAGACACGAAACTACAACTTCTAATACAGAACATTAGAAGACGTTCAAAGTAGCTCATTACGCAAGTCGTATACTTTTTGCTATAAAAAAAAAGTTTAATTACATCTTCTGAATTTGTTTTCCAGCCTAGAAGCAGAATTACTTCAATTCCAATTAGAATATTTCGAACATAATAAACTCAAAAACACTCGAAATTTAATAATCGAAAATAGCATACGATTCTTCATAAATTACTTGTACTGAATTGTTCAGTGCAGGCTATAAAACTACAGGAAAATAAAACTCTTAATTTTTTTGAAATTTCATAACAAAGAGAGTTTTCAATATCATACATTGTATATGCTACTGTACAACTTCACAATGTTAACTATACGAATTGCTTCAATTAAATCACTGCAAACACATTTGGATCTCGTTCAGCTTCATCGTTATACATTTACTAAGGGACCCACATGCTGCCATTATCTGATGGTTATTGACTATTTGGACTCTATTATTCATAGTTATTTACTTGTAACAACGTTCTGTGATTCAAATGTCGTTCTAGATGTTTGGCATAGCATGTGTACAAATGTTTCATAATCATAACATTTATTGTTATTGATACTGCACTTGAGTAATACAATGTCAACAATTTCAAAATTATGCAGATAAATGATTAGAGAGGTGCTTTTACATTTGTCGTTCTAAATGTTTGGCTTAACGTATTTACAAATATTTATTTACAATAACATTTGATGTAATTGGTACTGCCGTTAGAATATGCAACGTCAACAATTTCAAGAATAAATATTTCATCAACGCGTGATGCAAAAAGTGATGAAAGTGGTGCTTCTTCATAAACAAATATTACATATATGGTATTACTCATCAGATCAAATAACGAATATCCTGTTATAGCCTTTTTGTTATAGACTATATTGGTTTTATTACTTAAAAATATTTGCTTGTCACAACGCATATCAATCCATTTGCCGTTCTAAATATTTAGCGTAGCGTACTTAAAACAAAAATTTTTTTAATAACATTGATTGTTATTCGTACTACAGTCAAAATATGCAATGTCAACAATTTTGAAAACAAATAGTTGATCAATTTTTAGAGATGAAGAGTGATGATAGTGGTGCTGGATGAATAATAAATCATGTAAAAATGAATTTTTCAACTGATTCTCATTATGAATAATATAATGATAAAGAGTTTTAGTTTCAGTAAAAACTTACATTATTTTATTGTATCATCGATTGAAAAAAATTTAGTAAAATTTATTTATTTAATGTTTGTAGCAATTGATAGATTAAGACACTATTTTGAATACAATCATGTCATGTGTAGTAAAATATATTTGGTATTCGCACAGACTATATTTTATATTTTTTTAAATATATGATTGAAAATATTATAATAGTATATAAAATAAAATGCAGGGTACAACACTAAAATAAATACATGCATTATTGATTTTACTGGGAAATACTAAGAAATCATCTTTATGTTGGAACATATGAAACAAACAAAAGTACATGAAATATATAAGAACATTTGATGTAGACATTGAAAAAAATACATAAAAATGGATTCTTTGAGTTTTTGAAATCCAAGCCATCTGATTCTTAGAATTTTTTCAGAATTCCATAATAATATTGGAAAGTTTTCTGAGTCATGTAAATACTGAAGGAAATGAAAAATGCGAGAAGCAGAAGATATCTATAAAATACGATAAATATAATAAAAATATTTTTTTGCAAAAATTAGCTGAATCACAAGAATTATTCAAACTTTTATTTCCTGAAAATCAAAGTCTTTTAATCTATGGTGATTTACACAAAAAATGAAACCGAATATAAAGTAATTCAAATTTTGAAAATTCGCGCGCTCTCCCCAAGCGCTCACCAGATGGTTGCTGGTTTTTTTTTTCATGTTTCAAGTTTTGTGTAGAATGCTTAAATCAAGTACATGTCTCATGTTAATTAATATGATACTTTTTGGCGTTCAACTCAGCAGAACACGGGATTGATTCGAGATTGAATCCGGGAGAAATTTTTTTTTTCATTAAATAATCGTTTTACAGCTTCATTGTGATTACTTTTTACTGTAAATGATGAATTATCTTTTTATTTTCCTGAATTATATATTAATAATTATCAACAACTGGAAGTACTCTGTGAGCTCGTGGCGAGTAGTCTGCGAGCTCGCTGGCGAGTTCGCGGCGTGTTCGAAAAGGGGCAGAAATAATGAAAACGCTGCGAGCTCGCAGCGAGTTTGATTTTCACGCTCGCCGCGAGCACGGTGCGAGCTTACAGGTTCACTGGGTAATGATATTAATAATGAAAGCAGCTGAAGCAATCTCATAGAAAATTCTGAAATCTTAAATCATCAGGTTTTTAAATTGTAGTCTATGAGAATAAAATATCTCGTATAAAGTTCACTTTACCATGAATGAAGGATATACACACATTTCATTTTTAAATATAGAATCAAAAATGTCAATGATGATTTGAAATTTATATTGAAAATGTATAAAATGGTAAGCAAAGTCAGAATATTAATTAGGCAACCTTTTTAAACGGAAAACATTTTTA
Organism: Platygaster robiniae; assembly: GCA_028476575.1. NCBI lineage: Eukaryota > Metazoa > Arthropoda > Insecta > Hymenoptera > Platygastridae > Platygaster > Platygaster robiniae. The sequence continues at coordinate 5,925,396 of CM052022.1, forward strand.
CGAATTCTAATATTCTCGTTTACTTTATTCAAAATAAAGGAGAATTATTGTAAGCTTATGCTTGAAACCTGCTTTTTGCATGTTTTGACATATCGAGACTATTTCAGAAAACCAAGCCCTTATTTGATTTTCTTAGAATTTAGGTTAAAATTGTTTTTAATTTCAGAAAAAAGTTATACAAAACTCAAAACTAAGCAACCATAATATGTGAAGACGTAGAAATGAATAATAACCAATAAAAACTTTGTAACATTTATATTCAATTTAATTTTGTTTATTTGTGACGATTTGCGGAATTATGACAATTACACTTTTTATCTTCTCTTTGTTTTTTTTAATACTTTTTTAGATTATCAATTTCAATGAATTCTCCCTTACTAGATTGGCTTTTTATCATAACCAATTTTATCTAACAAAAATAAATCATAAACTTTGTAAACCAATCATAAACATTGTTAACCCAATCATAAACATTGTCAACTCAATCATGAACATTATCAACCAATCATAAACATTGTCGATCAATCATAAACATTATTTCATTTCCCCTTCACTCATAAATTTCAAAATTAATGAAGTTCTTAGATTATCAGGGTTCATGACGAGGATCCTTTGTCTGGAGTTATCCCAGAAGCACGACTTTCTCTCGACCATCCAAAAAAGACCTGAATCATCCTAGGAATGGGTCCGAAACATAGTCGAAAATAGAAATACCGATCACCTATGAAGCAGCAGCAAAATTCTCGTGCAACCTCCCGAAATCTCGCTCTCCTTGACTCGTCTTTATCCATTATTACAAATCGTGGAAATTCTTTTCTGGACGAAACGACACAAATTTATTACTAAAAAATCCACTAATCCACGAGAATAAACGAATTCAAAGAAAATTCTCACCTTTTTAAATAAGATTTCCGCACTCAACAGCGATAATATAGAGATTTTTTATTGTAGTACTTTTATGACGTACAATCATGCCAAAGTGAACAAATGCAATTATGGCGGTCGGAGACGTCTAATTTTCAGAGATGAAGAAGAAGAAGAAGAAGAAGGGGAACAAGAATCGATACTCGTCGACCCGGCCCATATCGATCCAACATTCTCCACTCGATACTAAAATTCCCTATCATATCGACTCTACATAATTCCATGGAAGGCCACCATCAGGACATATATACATATATCCGTTACAACTTGATGACACTTTTTCCTGTAGTAAAATAAGTTTATTTAGCGATAGTTTTCATTTTTGTTACTTCTTAGAAACCCTCATTTGAAGCTCATTTAATCTCTTTTTCGAGCTTTTTATGCACTCTTTTAATGACAAATGCACCCTAATATTTTCACCAATATACTTAACAAAAAACCCCTTAATTCATTTATTTACAACTTCTAAACTCTTTTCTTCATGCAAAACTCGAAAAATTCATCTCCCGACATAATAAGGAAAAGCCAAGTTTCTCGACGTAGCCTTGAACCGCGTTCCAGTTACGCTATTGTCCAACCATTGCCTTCATGTTGGCGCATTGTCTCCCTACAGTGCACGAAATGCTAGCTGGCTGCAATGGTACTTGCACATGCAGATTTAGCAGCGAATTTAAAGATTTCCTCGCGTGGCGCAGAGTGCAACAGTGGTACCTACCGCTCACCGCTTCCACTGCAGCCACAAGTTAGTCATGAATATAAATCAAGTCGGTTGCGGATGCTTGCCGCTCCAGGGATGGGGTTGACGTTGCCCGTGTTCCATGTACACGCGTACCCTACACCGATACACACTTGGCCCTCGTAATTCCCTTCATACGTACACGAGGGAACGTGCGAAAAGAAATCTAATCTCGTGCGAGTACAAAGTGGCTCATCGAATGGCAAACTCGAAGCAGTGACTTTCGAAAACATTTATTATTTCTCTATCTAAATTAAACACGTTGAAGGCATAAATTTTGAAAGTTAAAGACCTAGATTTATCTTATAAAAAACCCTGGAAGATATTCGAAGAAATGGGTTTCCATGTTATCTGTCACGATTTCTAGACCGTTTTCATTAGCCTTCAGTATCTACATTTATTACCGACAAAATGGCAGTTAACTCGTGATTCATTGAAATGCACTTTTCATCAAATCTCAGATGAAAAGTCAAGAGCTCTTGGAACAAAAATAAGAACAAAGAATGTAAAAATCGAAGTTTGTATTGAATCAAGTCCCACGAAAGAAAAAGCAAAAAGTGTTTCTGCATGCACCGCATGTGGCGATGGAAACGTGGAAGGTAAAACGTTTGCATTTGCAAACCATCGCTGCAGATGGGCTGTAGCGGTCACAGCCGGCTGCTTTCAGCCCTCGGCGGAAAAACTCGGGATTTACATAAAGCATTATAAATAAAAAGGAACCAGTGAGCAAAAAACTTTTACGTCACATCGCGAATTGATTCAGACAGCGATTACAATGTAGACGCAGCGATTCGTTAAAATTAACACAATAAAAAACATTTTGAAAAAATTACGTTGCAACTGCTGAAAAGTTCACAACAAAGATTCTGTAAAAAACGTTGCCTTCCACATTGTCAGTGTGTGTGCTTTTGGATAATTGGCAAATCTAGGTCATGCATTGAAGTTTTGTACACAAGTGAAATATTCATACAAATGCCATAACGTTTTTCAATTGTGAATTCTAACGCATTGTAAGTTGTGATGTCTGTGGGAAAGAATGCTGTGAAATTTTGATTCAAGCACCTATTGATTGCTTTTCATGGTTTTTCCTCTCGACCATTCATATTCGTGTTGACGAATTCACTGAGTTTGCTAAGTGTCGCGTTGGCCATTTCTCGGCCACAATGCGCGTTGAAAAATCAAACGTACTCGAAAAAAAGCGGGACAATAGGTGGAGTAGACGTGGGAAAAAAGGGAGAAAAAAGGACGAATAATGTCGAGCTGAAAAGGCAACGTTGTGTAGTCGCGTCAAATGAGACGACTTTAGTGACGCGTCCCGAAAAAGAGACTTGAAGCCTTTGCAAGTCTAGCTGAGGCGTAATAAATGAGAGTCTAAGTGAGAGAGAACGTATTGTGGTTACTCGGAGAGAGGATGAATTTTGAAAAGTGGTTTTCAAGTATTAAGTGCATGGGATTTTTACAGTTTGAGATGTTACTTTCAGTTTCAGAAATTCGGAGTTTTCAATTTTTGATACACTATATGTGATAAATTTTTATGTATGAAGTCACATATTCCAATTTTTTGAATGAAATCACTGTATTTTTAATTCGATATCAATAGTTTATTTCCATTTAGAAAATACAGAGATTTCATTCTGAAAAAAATTCTAAAATATCTTATGCCATTAATAAATAAATAGGCAATAAGATTTTCAAAAAATATTGTATTACTTTTCCAGAAAAATTGTCAAAATGCATTTTTTTCCTCGAGAACAAGTGTATATAATCCATTAATTCAAACCGAAATGCAATAGTCGGAACATGTAAAAAGAGAAAGATTTCTAAACTTTTTTAGTTTCTAGATATTGTTGAGGAAAAATATTTTGTATTATTTTAGTCTACACACATGTTTTGACTGTATTTAACATTTGAATACAAAATCTGATTCAACTTTCCTCATAATTTTTTGTTTTCTCTAATTATCCGTATGATTTGGTTTGTGCAGACACAAAGAAAAAATATGTAATACAGTTTTTTTAAATAATAATCTCATATAAGTATAGGATTTCAATCCCAGCTACAGAGAAAAACTTTTTATCTTTTTAGTTTCCCAAATTAGAAAAATACGAGATTTTCATCATGAATAAAAATTTCAACGAATTTCTAAGGTTTTTCTGAACTTCATTCAATCGTAATTTTTCCTTGAAATTCAAATAAATATTTCAAATTTTTCAAGTGACAGTTTAAATGATACGAAATTTCTAAAACACCAATTATCTTAAAATAAAAGAAAAAACAAAACCTAATCACACAAATTTATGAAGTTAAAATCCCGAGAGGAAAAATTGTTAAAAATTAAACTAAATCTCCCCTCATCTTGAAAAAATGCGTAGTTTTAATTGTATTCAATATTTCAAATTTACGAAGAATGAGATAAATTCTTTGGGCATCTAAAAATTTACAAAAAAACTAATTGTGAATTCGAACGTATTTCAATGATATTACAGTAAAATTTGAGTATTGCTTGAATTGCAGAAATAGTGAAAATCACACGAAATTTTGAATACACCCAACTATATCTAAAACATTATAGAACTGATAAACTTTCGTTTTCGTTTTCGTTTCGATGGTTAAAAATTTATGAGAAAGCAGCAAAAATTAACCTAACATTGAAAAATACGCCTCATTTCCTTCATTTTTGTTGAGTGATATTCTACGATTAATAACTTACAACGTTCGAGTTGTTTTTGAATGACAGAAATCATTAATTAGTTAGTATTTAGTATACTATGAGCTGTTATACTTAAATATATGAAAACTTCACTAAAACATTCATTAACAACAAAATAAAATTTTAAATATTTCTGATGTTTTGTAAAACCTAATCAAATTTATCAGCATACAAGGTGTCAATATAATATCGTAACTTTGACCGTTTTTGACTAAACAAGAGCATTTTATGATTGTAAAGGAAATTTTTTTTGAAATTAAGAGCTATCGGAAAAACGAAAACCTTCTGTCAGAATTCTCAAGTTTAATATTTTTTCAATTTTTTAGATACTCTAAGTAATTTTCATTGTGCATTCTAAAAAATTTCTTCTAGAAATTTGAGGATTATAGGAGATTTGTAAAGTAGCAACAAGTTATATCTCACACATTGTTTTTAAAATATCTGTATCATAATTCTAGTGTTGAAAAACTAAATATTCTAGTTCGATAAACTTTTTTAAATGTTGAAAAAAGGTTTGTTTAGAAACTCGTTCTTCATTATTATAATCGATTTTGCATAATAAAGTATTATTTATTCAGAAAAAAAATATACCTCCAAATTATTGTCTTTCTTTTAACCATTAAAGAGATGGAATGAAAAACGTCACTAGGTTGAGCAATTTTTCAGGAAAGAAAAACAAGGAATAAAACTGCTCAAGATCTATTAAAATCAAAAAATATATCAAACAACTAGTATTAGACAATTTCCACCATGGGGGTTGTGAGAGCTCAAAAAACAGTTTTTTATCCACATTCACTATATCATTGACAATCGAGATAATCTACCCACAAATATTTTTCTAAAGAGAATAGAAGTAAGAGCTTGGGTGACTGCCAAATCCTTATCAGATTTTCTCCTTTTTCAATCACCACCCCTTAACTCCCTTCCCACAACGATATTATTCTCCAAGAAAAAAAAGCAATAAGTTTGCAATAACTTTTTATTTCCACTCCACATTATAACTTTATACCAGTACTTATATCCAGACAACGAATTTTTTTATATACTTAATGCACTTCAGTCAGCGACAGAAAGTGTGTACGGTTATTACTTTTCGTCGTTGGGAGCACTTGACGATGTATACGTGTACAATATAATTTAATGGTCCCCGAGAAAATTTTGTCCAGCATTATACAGTCTCGTGAAAATCTCTGTGGTGCAAGAAAAAACACATGAAACGACATGAAAAATAGCTTACTTTCCGTAACTAAACGTAAACCCAGTTTTTTTTACTGAGGAAGATACTTCAGGTTTAAACGTAAAAAGACTTTGTTATGCTTGAAGAGAGAAAATTATAATCAAAATGTTCATTTGAATGTGAGTTACTTTTCACAGTGTCGAAACGGCTTTGCGTACTCTCAAAGCTCGCAAAGTTCCCGAGATAATTCATGGTTTTCATGTTATTTTATCATTCTGCAAACAACCGGTAGCTCGACGGTTACGTATACCAAATGAATATGTGGAAAATATTCGTTTCCAAGCAATATAGTTTATTGTATAAACATACCAAGTACAAATGAAACACATCTCATTATAAAGAAAATATTAGATTATTGAAAATTATAGCACAAATATGATATACATTATTGTATACCTGATTTATTGGCGTCATAATTTTTGAAGTAACCTCAACACAGTTATTTGTAAAAAAAAATGTTACATTTTGTAAGCTCCATAATATCATATTTGAATTTGATGAAAATAGTGTAACATGAATTGCTACACGATAATTATAGTCGTATGACATCTCCAATAAATTTGTGCCATATGCAAGCCAATCGATCTGTTGGAATAAATATGTCAACTAACGTAGTTCTAAGGTTGGTATAACAAGTGAAAAAAAAGTAGATGCTATTTTCATGCACTTGTACAGAACGAAAAATTTTCATCATAATGGTCCTTTTTTTCTGCACTACCATTTTAAAAGAATCGATTTTCATACTGAATGAAACTCGCAAAAAGTACAAAAAAAGGCGAAACGAACAGGCATGAAATCGTATGAATTAATATTCCTCATCAGCGATTTCCAGATAATCCTTTTTTAATTTCCGCAGAACCATCAATCAAGCGTAAAAAATTCAAATGTTGGAATTTTTCCATCGAAACGAGGTACTGACCTGTTTTTTACAACGCCCAGTATGATTTTTACAATATTTGCAGAATCCACTTTGTAATTTAATGGTTTTTGAGTATGAGAGCAGAAACATTCATGTTATCTTTGTTTTTGTAATTAAAATTGATGCAGCTTCTGGAGCTGGAAGCGTACTTGCAACAAAAACGTGGCGTGCGACGAATGAGAATTCTACGGCAAGAATTTAATATGCATGAGTGTACGATTTTATTGACAGTTTCTAGTACAAGCTCGATAGCGAACTTAATTGCAACTACCTGTAACTGTCTGCGTTTCCTAGTTTAATTTGATTCCGTGGGGATAACGTGCCAATATTACTATTCGTGGTAAACTTTAATCCTGGCAATCCCAATTAATCCTTACCGTTCTTAAAACGCATACAAATAACGTGAACTGTAATGGAATTCTGGCGTCAAAATTTTTGAACATATATCAAAAAGTCACCCACGGATTTTTTTTTACAAAAATTAGTCCGAATAAGTATAAAAAATCAAAATTCACTTCAGAATTATTTGACACTGTTCAAAAGGCAGTGATTTTGTTCCATCGAAAAAGCTTTGTTCAATACAAAATTTTCAAAAGTTATCTATAAAGAAAAGATCCAAACAGCGATGCATGACTGAGTTTCATTCAAAGCTTCAATAACTTTCATAAAACAGGTCATCAAACATCAAAACAAGGTTAAAAAAATTATTGCCATGCTATACATAATTTACGCATGATGATAAAAAATAGGAGAAAAGTATTAGCGATGTTTAAGAAGTTGAAAATGATGTATGTTTTGCTGGCAATAATGCGCCATATTTTACTCACAACTATCGCCGACTTTACAACTTTGGTCATAAATCACGAGCTGAGACGTATGCATGAAAATAAAGTTTTCGCATTTCACTAGGTAAGAATTTTGTCTCCCACACATTTCACTTTATATTTCCTTGCTCGCGATCGAACGATGATCCTGTAGTTTTTTTCATCCTCGCAAGTTCTTTACCAGAAAAATCGAATGTAACTTTCATGTGCTCTATGGTAATTCTCTGCACGTTCAACGGTTTGTTGAAATAAAATGAACCTTTTTTTGAAAAATTGTATATTTTTTTTCAGTAAACATAATTGTTAAAGGTTTTTCTTTTTTTTTTTTTCTTTTTGTGCTTTAGTGCATTGTCGAATTTGTAGGAAAAAACGTGGAATAAAATTAAATTCTCATCATAATAACTAAAAAACATACTCCCTTATAAAAATGGCCATTTTATAAAAAGCACAAGTTAAGTTTCAGTAATCAACCGAGAAAAAAGATGTTCTCTTCTCTGAAAATATTGTTGTGGGTGAAAAAATAAAAAAAAATACTGCTTTTGAACAGGTTGGAAAATGTTGCTGAAGTAGAGAAAACAAGTGATGAAAAGTAATAAGCTTTGGTAATAAAAAATATTTTTTCGAGAGACTTTAATGAAAAAAAATGCAACGTAAAATGACACAAAGAACGAAAACTCAGTCAGTTTTATATAGCAGAAAAAAAAACACAGGGCTGTCTTTTCGCGATTTTTCTGAATATATGGACGATTATATTCTCTGCCATGGAGTGAAAATACAGTCTCGGAGAGCAAACAGTATATTACGCGTCAGAAGCAAAACCGAGCCAAAACAAACAAGCTTCAAACTCAACGTGATCATTTCTTGAGACTGGAAAGTCTTTTCAGGAAGAACTACTGAAATTGACTGGGATGATATGTTCTATAGTAGTAGCAATTATTCATACTTTTTTACATGTTTGTCTTATATTAATTGCGTCCCAAATATGTACGAGGAAAATGTGAAAAATAGAAAGCGTAACATTTCGAACCCCAAACACATAATGCAAATGTAAAGGTCTGTTTACTTTTAGGGTATTTCACAAGTAAAAAACACAGAGAAAACACATGAGAAAGAGGTGTAAACCAAGGTGAAAAAAGTCAAATAATTAAGGTAAGTTCCCAATACGTATGGTTGATAATCAATTTTTCTTGTAACAATGAAAAAAAAACTTAACTTTTTTCAGTTGGACTAAATTCAGAATAACTCGCTGAAAGTACACCCCATGGAATTAAATTTTTATAAATTTAAGAACGAAATACCATAATACCAGCCTGAAGAAGTGCCATTTTCGTGTCTATCAAGAGTTCAGAAATACTTATCTATCATTGGAGGTGCTGTTGGAAAGGGAAGAAACAATGAAATCAATCAGGGAGATCATGAGTTGTGGCTTATGTCATATGAATATTTCGTAAGTAGAAAAAACTTAACAATAAAAAAATTAATATCATCCCCCCCCTGTAATAAAAACAGACAAAAACATGCTCATTTAGATAGAAATATTTTCTATTGAATTGCAATTTTCTTTGAAAATATTTATTTTTTCGAAAATTTGTAGACAAAATCACTTTAACTTCAGAAAAAATCTAATTCAGGTATATAATGTCACTCATAGGAATAAATTATTTTTCTAATGCGTGATAAAATAAGAATTGATGAATTTGGATAATTATTTTGTTTGATGGAAAACATACTAACTTTGACTTTTCTGCTTTTATAAATTTGCTTTCTATATTATTTCTCACCTTTTTTTCAAACTCTTAATTTATATAGTAGGTTCGATGAAAATATTAGACGCAACCTGCAATTTCGATAGTACACATTCATAAATTGTTAGATAGTTCGAATTTCAGTAATTTCTGGACTGAAAGTCTTTAATACAAAATTCAGTAAATATCTGCATTATTCTGAAATTATTGTAGCTACACATCCAGAATTCTTAAATATTTTCTGAATTTCTTCGATTTATTTTTTGATGAAGTAGTAATTTTAAAAATGTTCAGATTTTTCAAATATCTGAATATTGAGAATCTGCATAAATATGACTGGGAGATTTAAATTGGTATTAGCTCATAAATTCAAAATTTTTACTCTAACGTCAAGTTTTGAACACCTAAATTTACTTGTTTTGAGGAATATTCAAGTCTTTACAAAAAAAATATTATTCATTATAATAATCTTAGTCACGAAGCACAAAATTATCCACTAGTTTACAAAAAAAAAAAAAAAAAAAACAAGAAAAATATTCTTCAATTTCTTACCTTAATTTGGGATTAAACTTAAAAATAATATAAAGAGAGGTAGAACCTTTTTTTCATGAGTCTCTTTTTCAATCATTTTCACTCTTCATACTTTACCACATAATCAATAAATAAAATTCATAGCTTAAATATAAAGCTGAGACAATAATAAATCAATATCTGAAAACTTTTTAAGCTAATAAAAGGAAACATTACTTTTCATGTTCGAAACATTAGTTGGCCATTCGATCAAAGATTGTTTAACATATACTGTTGTCAAATTATCTACAGTCCATACTTTTTGATCCTCTAATTCATCATATACGCTGTAATTACTTTTCTCGTTACCCTCCTCACGCAACGAAAAGAAATCTCGAATCACGACTCTGTTTCAATGTTGCCCATGTGTTCTAATTAATTCGTGGGACCGTGGCTGCGGATTCTACAATGCAGTGACTTCATGGAGGTTGAAAGCGATGGAAAATGAGCGAGTGAGAGAGACAAAGTGAGGTTGCGCTGAAAGGGTGAACGCGAGAGAAAAGAATGAATGGGAAGGTGAAGCGCGAGATGAGGTCGGGGCTCGCTGCCACAACGGATATCTACAGGTTGTTGATTCCAGCTTGCCTGGCCTTCGTGCAAAATTAATATATTATTTTTCAATCCCTAAGTTTAACTATTCACCCAGCCGGAAAGAATATAATGCGTGAAAAGTTCTTGTTGTTGGTAGAGCTTTATTAGAAAAGTTTGATGATATTTTGAGTTTTTTTTTCACGTAGGAATTCTCGTACAAGAATTAAATAATCGAAATCCTCACATTTTTGAAAATTAAAGAAATGATTTCTAGTTTCTCTGATTTTGAAGTTTATAAATGTTTTTTTATTTGTATTCTACTAAGTCTGAACCTCGGCTTTAACAGAAAATTCCTGGTTAAATAAGATTTGTTAATCTAGCAGAATACAGAGAAATACTCACAAACAAGTGTATTTCGAGTTTCAAACTCTGTTCTTGAATAAATTATCTGAAATTACGAACTCTCAAAGACCTTCTTTACCTTTTTGAAACTTAGACTTATTTATTTTCTCGAAGTATAAATTAAGAAAAGCGATTCCTTTCTGACGAAAATAAAATCATCAAAATGCTCTAGTATTAACAAATTAAGAAGTAGTCTACATTTTTTAATTAGACAGTACAATTCAAATCTTTTAGCAGATTCAGAATGCATATTGTGTGTGTATGTGTGTGTGTGTGTGTGTGTAGATTTTTATAGCATTTCAATTGAAATCAATGGAATGAATTTTTTTACTCGTTATATTAGTATTTGTAGGATTTAAAGTATTTTGTGATATCGACATGGATTGCTGCATGCATATCAATTTATAATTAGATATGTACTCTGGGAATCAAAATTCTAAGTAATTTAAATATAAATAGATAGAAAACCGGTATCTCAATCCTCAGAGCCAAATTTTCTTTCCAACAAAATAAGCTAAATTTACAACAATCAAAACGCCTCTTTCTATAAACTTTCTCGTTTTATTAAACTCTTACGCTTTCGATCTTAACATTTTGGTCCTCATCATGAGTAGGTATCTCATTCAATCGAATAGTTGCACATCATGAAAATGATCATAAATAAAATGAAATTTCTTTTTACGTACAATGTATCCTCATTTACCTTATTTCAATCCTAATCAAAATTCATATAATTCAAATAGACCACCTTCCTCATTAACAATATAAGAATCCCAATCAATGAATGGAAGAATCTGGAGTGTCTAAATCTTGAAAAAACAACTAACGTAACACAAAAAAAATTATTGAAATGAATTAAAAATACACCTCTAAGTTAAATATATCAACAATTTACCTCATCATATCATAAATTAAAACCCATTTTATTTTCAATCTGGTCCCATCAACTATCATTTATATGTTAGAATAAATTCAAAAATCAGATGAGATTCAGTATTATATCCATTGAATACGATTATTGTCAATCAATAGAAAGCTCCTTCTTTCCCACTTTTCAAAATATTGTTAATCGAATATTCGTCATGAAACTACCATAAGCTTCTCCTTGTAGTGTAATATACAGACAAAATCAAAAATCAAAATCCGAATCTAAAAGATATCCGAAGAATTCCATATCTTCAAAATATCAGGAAATTATACTACAAAACATCAAGAAACTCTTAAGATCGAGATACTGGTTTTCTATTGTACAACAGAGCGAGAAAAATTTAAAAATAAACATACATGTTTGAGGGAGTTATTACTACGCAGATATTCAATATTTTATTAATCTCTACAATTTTCATATATGTTACATTATTTATCAAATTTCATAGTACTTTCTGTCAATTCATAGGTTTATAGTCTTTTCATGGATCGCTCAATATATTTCTAGAAATTTATGTTATTGTATTGGAACTTCCAACTATTTTGAGTATTTTAGTTGGTTTTTCACACATCAGTATCTTTTCAACACATTTTCAATATTTTTTTTTTTCATGTTTTCTCAATATTTATACGATTTACATAATTTTCGATCGTTTAAATTGTATAAATTAAACTATAGTTTGTTTTTATTTTTTTTTTCATGAATTTCGAGAATAATTTCAAAATTTTTATACAATCATATATTCAATAGAATTTCAAGTTTTCTGAATTAAAAAAATATTATATCTACATTAGGTTTTATGCATCAAAAGATTCCTGATTTTTTCACATATTTCTAGTATGATACACGAAACTTTGGAGAATTCATAAGTATTTTTAAAGATTTTCTATTTTTTTAGAGATTCTCATATAGATTATAGAAATTTGATGCCGTTGAATGTGAATTGCGATCTTTTCTCGTCTTTTTTTAGTTTTTAAAAGAATTTGCTACGTTTTCTAGAATTTTCGTGAATTTATAATATGACTATTCAATGCTTTTTAGAACTTGATGCTTCAAAATTTAAAATTATATGGCTCGTATGCATTTGTTTAAATTTTTCAATAAACTATTTGTTCATGGAAGTTATTTACTTTAACCGTTTCTTCAGAGATTTTGTATGATTAGAAAGATTATCTATATTTTTTATATAGGTTTTATGTAGATTCCTAGAATTTGATGATATCAGATTCATAGATTTCGATTCTTAGCATTCACGTAGACTTTAATTATTTTTTTTTATTCCCCGGATTGAAACAATTTATCCAATTATATATTTTACTTTATCTGTTTTTATAATTTTCTTTCATTTGTGTAATATTTATTAGTAAAATTCCCATGCATTTTGTGTAACTTCTATTTTCACATGAAATAATTATCGATTTTATGAGAATTTCGGAAGAGGCTTGAACTCTTAAACCCCCTTTGCCTTTGCTCCTAAGTCTCGTCATTTTCATGATATACCAGAGATACAGGACTCAGGTGTACAAGTTCCAAAGCCTCGTAAAAGCAAAAATCACCTCTCTCATCTTTTCCTATTTGCAGCACGAGCCATTCACCATGGAACCCCTTTTTCTCATTATTATGAAAATCCTTTAACAAATTCATCAATAGAAAATTCTTTCCAAGGTAATGAAAAAGGTTGAATCTCGTATGAACACATCTCATTTCCGAGGGCGCACCAGTTGCAATGGCGTTCTTTATTTTCGTTCCTACTGTACTTACGAGCGTATTGTGCCACCGCCTTCGCTTCGACGAGCCCGGATATGCTTTATTGTCATCCTGCACAGGTCTGTTTCGAGAAGCTTGTGCTCCGGTTCGAAGTTTCGAGCTGCTATATTCCGAAGCTATTGTTCAGCTGGGTGACAGATTAGAATTCATGCACGTTCGTTCCATTGATCGAGTCTGATAAAATGGAATATTATGTGTTCTCTGAATTCCCTGTATTTTACAGCTTCCATTTTCCAGTTTTCCTTCTCACCTTATCATAAGGATTCCATCTCAGAACTTCATTTATTTCAAACTAAAAAATCGCACCTTGGAAAAAGGCCCGATGAGAGGAAGAAGGTTAAGAAGCAACTTTCCTAGAAATGTTTATAAATGGAGCAGCAGACTTAAAAAATGTTTTCTTTGCCTATAATTAAATAAGATTCAAATTCATTACCTTGAATGAAACCCTTCTCCAACTCATAACTCGACTACCTAATGAACATTGAAACAGTTTTTTAGAAGAATCATGTTTCGAGAATGTTCGTGGTATAACTTTTCAAAAAATCGATAGCCCACACTCGCGAGAAGACGCACGAGTTATCTTGGGTGAAAAGCAGTTAACTCTAGTGGTTAGGGTGAAGAGCACTCGTAACAATTCACAGAACTCTTATTCAAAAGTAATAGGGAACCCTTCCGTTGTCTAGAAATAACTGAAGCCTCGAACAACAGAAGCTTAGTATATCTAGACTTGACCTGAATTACAGGAACGATGGCAATTAGGCCGTCTATGAACCACAGAGAATGGAGTTGTTTCAACGATGAAGGTGTTGCTCTCTTATTCGAGCAATCACTGCAACAGCCAAAACTTCCACGAAACAGTTTGGTTATGTTTCATGTGCCATCTGAGGCTAATAACCTTAATTTTGGGCAGATGATAATGATTTATTGCTCAAAATGCGTCAAAGGTGGAGGATAAAAATTATTTTTTAATGTAGAAATATGAGGAAGATACAATGAAAAAAAAAAAGTTAGGTACAATAGAAAAATATTGAGTCAATTGGAAATTATTTTAATTAGGTCAATATATTATGAAATAATCTTTAATTTGTATGTAAATCATGAAGAGGCTGATTCCATATTTCATAATGTTAATCAAACGTTTCTCTGTTAGACAGAAGAATTAGAAGTTGTGATTATATCTTGCTGGCCCGTGCGGTCGGGGGGGGGGGGGGGGCGCAGAACTCACAAACGGTTTAGATTAAATGCTTCTATCATTAATTTTTACGTTATGATATAAATTTTTATATCTTGCATTGCATGATATTTTTCAGAAAACAGCGTCTGAATCGATTTTTATTTCATTTGCTATTTTTTCGTATATATCTTCTACGATTTGAAGGATTGTTCAGTACTTCTGAAACTATTCGTATTTTTCAAGATCTATAAAATGTTAAAGGATTTTCTAGTATTTTTATTTAAATTGTTATAAATTCCGAGAATTTCGAATTGTAAAATTTTGAGTTTGTTAAATTTGACGTGTTCAAAGGATTTTTCAGAAAACAATGTCTCAATAGATATTTGTTTCTTCTAGTATTTTTCGTAATTCTTCGGTTTTTATACGGTTTGAAGGATTGTTCAGTACTTATAAAACTATTCGTATTTTCTGGGATGCATAAAATGTTGCAAGATTTTCTAGTATTTTTATATCCTTTGAGCATTTTTGTATAAATTTTTATACATGGATTTCGAAAGTTTCGAGCTCTGAAATGTAAAGTTCAATAAATTTTTCATGTTCCAAAAGAATTTTTTAGAAAGCAGGTGTCTTGATTGATTCATATTTCTTTCAGCCTATCCCTCCTATTTCATCAGTTTTTCTACGATATAAAGGATCGTTCAGTTTTCTTGTATATTTCTGTATAAATTTCTGTAATTCGATGCCCTAGTTTCGAAAGTTGTATAGATTTTTGATATTTCATAGATATACTTGTATTTATCTGTACATACATTTTTTTCTTGTATTTTCTAGTATTTATAGAATGTTAGAAGATTAAAAAATTTTTCAAAGATATATTTTTGAATTTCAAAAATTAGATTTTCTAGAATAGAAAGTTTGAAATATGTGCAGTATTTTGATCGATTTTGCAGAAAAAAGTTTCTTTATTGATTTAGAGTGTCCTCAATATTTTTTAAATTATTAACAGATTTTTATAATTGGAACATTTTTCTAGTATTTTTTTGGTTTTCAATATACATATATTATAAGAATTCAATGCTTGAGAAATCGAAGTTTCTTGATTTCTGAAATTACAGCAATTTTTGAAGAGTCGTATAGCTTTTTGGAAAAAAGAAAATAATATGTAGTATTTTTCGTATTTCATTTTTTTTTCTGTCTCTATAAAATTACGTAAGGTTTTCTAGCATTATATTTAGATTTTATGAATTCTGCTATAGATTTTAATAACTGAGGTTTCCAATATTTTTATTTATTTCGATGCAGATTTATTAAATTTATTGCTAAAATTGTGAAAATTTCCTATAAAAAGTGAAAAAGCATACTCTTCGTCGATATTTGTACATAAATTACTATTTCATCACTCTGTTTAACCTGAGATTATAAAATTATACAATTTTTATCTGAAAATAATGAAGTTTGAAAATTACTTATATCTGAATTTCAAAAAATTTCTTTAAAAATTGCAAATCGTTCTACAAACTTGATGAGACAGATGTGAAATGAATGACACGATTTTCGTTACTCGTTTTAAAAAAAAAGGAACTTGTTCCTGTTACCGTTTCTTGTAAATTAATGTAACGCGTTTTGTTATCATTACACTAAAAAATGTTACGTTTTTGGATATGATTATTTCGGTTGACTTATTGTATTTGATTGCAGTCACTGCAAGTCTTATAAAAAAAAGGTGGTAAAGACCCATATTTCCACCGTTCGTTGAATTTTTTTCATGAAATAATGTTTGTATATTAGAGTTGACGATATCCTATCACAATAAAATAATTTGAATGCAATAAAATTATGTGCTGTCTACATTCAAAAGTAATCTTAACCGTGCTCAAAAAAAGTGTATCACCCTTTAAATCATAAAATATGTGTATAGTGTAGTAATAAAGTGTTCCTTTTTTTATTTATTATGCATTCGCTATACATCTTAATGTAAAAAAGAAATGATAAACGTGTTTAAGGCAATAGTGTATCTGTTATTATTGAGTTGCTTGTGTTAAATTTGTTGAAAACAACAATGGTTCAATATATACAGTAGAATATGTTGAAAACGAATGATGTTTTGATATTGCCTTATATATTTGATTATTTAATAATAGATCATTTATTTATATACTTTTAATATATATTTTTTACCTCCATCACTGTGAATAGACCATGTACTGTCAAACCAAATCAATTTCAATTGCATGTTATTCTACCAGTATAACATACGCGAAGAAAAATCGAGAGTAAATCTCACCAAAAACGCACGAAGAATCACCAAACTGCCGAGAAACGCGGGATACGTTCCATGTTCAAGACAGAATGCTGAACATCCAGTAAAAATGAACTGCCAGATTGATAAAAATTATCAAACGTTCGGCAAAAATTACATGTCCCGAAACCTGATTCGTACGATTCTTCGGATATTTTTACTTCAAAATCAACGAATAATTTTTAGTCCTCGAAGAATTTTAAATGATGTAGTTTTGTATTTTAAATAATGAAACTCTATTATGAAGATCCTTGGTGATTTAGAACCTTTAAAATCTTATAAGTATAAGAAATTTTATTCTTATAAAAAATTATTTTGTAGAAATGGTGGAAATTTTAATGCCGGAAATTGATGCTAGAATGAAAAGGTATATTTCGGTGTTGATCCTTCATGGGTAATGTTTAGACATGTTCCTCAATTCTTATTCTTGTACATGGTTTTCACCCATATTTAAAGGTTTTCCACAATAATTTGCAATCAAGAAAAAATTTCATGCAGCCATCTAGTGAATTTGAGTGAAAGTCTACGTAGGGAAGCAAAGGAACAAACGCACTTTTCGGCGACTATAAATATAATTCTCCAGCGCGCACACCGACACTAACGCACGCTTATACGTGTTGCATTTAAGAAAAAGTGTAGAGAAAGAATGTGAATGTAGCCTTACGGCAAGAAATTTTTACCAAACGATCGGTACATATCCTTTTTTTTGGAATAGTTCCTGCTGATATGTGGAATTATCCCGCGTTTCTCAGCAGTTTGGTGATTCTTCGTGCGTTTTTGATGAGATTTACTATCGATTTTTCTCCGTGTAAAAGTTTAAAAACCTCCTTCCCCCAATACAGGTTTCTGTGCACGGACCTGATATCTTGTATGACCGTTGCTGCATTATCCTCAGAACTCTTCATATTTATCGCTCGATTGTCAGGAATTTCGGAGTTCTCCCAATGTAATCACTCGACTGAATAGCGCGAAGCCAAGAAAATGACGAACAATGCAGAGTGCACGGACCAAAGCAAATTCACTCGGCCAACTCGAATCAAATCAATGCCTAGAAAGACTTTGCTTCTCCTTCAATTTCTCTTGCAAATTTCTCGTCACAATCAACACTTCATCAAGCTTCAAGGAATCTTCTGCAACTTGAACTTTGCGAATAATACAATGCAACGTTTTCGACGCACATTCGTCAACTTTCTGCAAGACTCAATCGCCTTACGTGAAAGCTATTCATCAAGCGTTGTCAACGAATAGCCCGTTGGAGGTATATCGCTTTTATTAGAAACTTCTTGCTGCCTAAACACAAAAAGCGAAATTTCGTACTTGTAGGAATTCTTGTGTGACGATTGTTGCAGACTTGTCAGTCATTAGTGACTTTAAACTTCAGCCAAGTTCTTGGGTTAGAGCTATGTTACGTTCAAGGCAGAGGTTGTTCACACAATGTGATTCGAAACTTTTCCAATTATGGGTGGGTGAAATGAGTTGAGCGGATGATTGAAAGAGGATTTCGAACATGTTCTACGGGGAAAGCATTTGAGTACTTATGCTTAAATGGCAATAATATCGAATAGTGGGTTTTGATGTTTTCATATACATTCATTTATGTGGGTCTTTTGTTGAAAATTTTTTTTTCATGTTTTGAAGAGTTTATATGTTTCTGATATATTTTAAAGATTTAAAGAGAGAGTCAAAGTTGTCAATGTAAAAATCTAAAACTTTTAATATCATGAAACGGTTTTAATAAACGAAAAATACCTGTACTGCAAATCTATTAAAAATTGAAATACAATTTAAATTCAGAAGAATACGAATGAAAATGCGGATACTAAGTTAATGTTTGTATCAATCAGAAAATAATAATAATAGTTTCTTTTTATCAAAGTAGACTTTCTAGTGTGACTTTTTTCCTCTTTAAAAAAAGTGACTGTCTATGTCGAAAAAAAAATAGCAACACAATTTGTTTTTACAATTTCTATTTCATATGCAGTGCCTACTATTTATCTAAAACTGATCATTGGAAATTTACCAAAAACGTAGACAAAAGAGGGTGTTGGAGGTTAAGATAAAATTAATTCATGTTCCATAAAAAAAAGTCATCGTCGCAAATTACAAATACACAAATTATTTATTAAATGCATTTAGAAATTAGGATCACACAATGAAATTAGTAGAAATTATAATAAATAGAGTTAATTTAATCCATAGCCTATAATAAATGGTTTCATGTAAATTCTTAAATTTAGCAAATATATCGAATTCCTAATCTGACTAGCTTAAAAAAAATAGTAATCCTGGCTTCAGAAAAATTAGACATACATAAAAATTCTAATTAGAAGTGTTCAGCTAGGATAAAAATGGTAATGAGAATTCGATAAAATTATCGCAACCCAGTTAATTATAAAGTATAACTAGAATCTATGAAAATACTAAAAATCTGAAAAAATTTGAATTTTCAAATATCGAATTCTAGGAATTTACATAGAAATAGATTTGAAAATTAGAAAACGTTTCGAATCATACGAAAAAATGGAAAAAAATGCACAGTATCAATTAAAAAAAAAAATTCACATTATCAATATAATAAATCTATAAAAATGCTCTGAAAAGCAACTAAACCATATAAATTCAAAAAAGTACAAAAATACAATGAATCTTTTGAATTACTGAAATACAGAAATTCCAACAAGTGTATGAAAAAACTGAAGAATCCTTTGAAATTTCTATAAATTCTGAAAAAGTTTAAGAATTACCTAAAACCCTTTCGTTCTCAAAAACTATTTACGGATAATTTTTTTTAATTAGTAAAACCTTCAACACTAGAGCATGTAATTTTAAAAACCTGCTTAGAAGTCGATAAAAATACTTAAAATTGCTTCAAATTCTGAAGGTACTTGAAAAAAAAGAAGAAAAAATCCCCCAAAATACTGGAGATCTGTATAAATGATTGAATTACTGAAGAATCAATTGTAATACTCATAATCTTTAAAATTTTGAAAGATTTTGAATTTCATGTTAAACTGAAAATCAATGGAAATACAGCAAAAAACAACAAAATTTTATTAATAACGTATCACAGTAAAATTTAAAATATATATATAATGTGATTTGTTATAATTTGTGAAAAATCTAAGCAAATATTTATAGTTTTTAGAACTCTGATTTCTTCAGCTCCAATTAATATGAATCAGGAAAAATATTAAACACTCCTCGAAATTGTACAGACACTGAATAATCGTGAAAAATATTAAGTGTTAGAAATAAAAACGAATTCTTAACCTCAGTATCTTAAAAATCGCGAAAATCCAATTCCAGTACATACAACACTGACATAAAGAATGTGCGACTCTCAAAAGAAAAATTTGTCCTTCATTATAATCCAAAAATCTGAAAAACTGAAAAAATCGTACTCTTGTAACCAACTCTTCTCAGATAAAAAATAAAAAAAAAATAAAAAAATTTTAGAATGAAAAACTTTCAGCAATACCCAACGGGCTACAAATGTTAACTGTCTCTCAACGCAGACTGTAAATAATATAAGGGTTTCCCACTTTGAAATAGCATCGCATGAATTTCTAATGCGGGCAGCGGTGAAGAGAATAGCAACACCGACTGAAAAAGCATCACATGAATAATTCCTGCAATAACGCACTCCGACTAGAACATCATTATTCTCACAACAAGCGATGCCTAATATTCCTCAGCAACCGCACTAATGAAACAATGATTATCGAATGCAACGCAGGCGTATAACGCGGGTTGACAAAAGAGCTTAACGGCCGCTCTCGTTTTCCGCATTAACATCATAGCGCATTAGTTCGGTCCATCCGAGCTTTGTTTCTCAATATCCCTATGGGCCGACTTCGCTTTTCCTTTAATTTTCCAGCCCGGAGCAGCAGCAACGCGAACGCACCATTATGCACTTCGTCGAACGCCAGAGTAATGTCCTCGTTAATCATTCCACAGCCTTTGTGTGCGGATTTTGGTCCTTGTACGAAGGCGCGCGTTCTTACGATCTCGCACGCGTGGCGCGAGCTTCGGAATTCGAAAGATTCAGCCTCAAAACTCGAGCCGAACGTGTGATCAGATTTATAAAAAAAAATGTAGAGGAATTAGGATATTTTAAAAGCAAACTTCTGAATTGAGTTCCAGAATTTGGATATTTTTACGCTCTGTCTGATAAGTGTGATTTTAGGGGTGAATTGTTGATAGGTAAATGGTCGAGTGAGAAATATAAATTTTATATTGAACATATCACTCTTTGCTTCATTTTCTTGAGTCTTACTATCTGATTTGTTTTTTATAGGGTATATCATGTAATCAGTGAGAGTCAAGAATGTTTTTTGATATGAATACAAATAAGCATACACTTTATAAAAAGTTTGTGGTAATTTTACTGTACCGATACGAAAGTCATCAACCATTACCTTTTGGAGAAATTTTACTATAATTTTACCATCGACAGTTTAAATTTTCTAATTCCAGTGTATTTATCCTTATATTCCATATTTAAATGAAATTCTCCTATTCAAGTATGTAAAACATGAAAGAATAGTAAATTTGCAGTACCATTGTATAGGAAATTTCCGTATTTTTTTGACAGTCTAAATTCAGCTTTCATCAGGAAATTTCAGACATAAATCATAAAAAAAACTTATGAATTTTTTTACTATTCATAAGTTTTCTTGTGTATAATTAGAAAAATCTAAGAAATTAGAGTTATTTGTATTCAGTTTACATTCGGAAACTCAACTCATCGTATCATCAAATTATCAGTTATTAGATTCTTTTACCTCTTTCAGAATCTTTTTTTTTCATTCATCAATTTTTCATTAAAATTGATGAATGATTACCCTTGCTAATGACTGGAGGATGTTTGTTTCGAATTTTCTTTTGTTCCACTTGTGAACTGACAATGTGTCAATTTATTATTTAGACAACGTATGGTTTATTTTTTACTAAACTTCAATTTTATTGAATAAATCCTTTCATAACTGTTATTTGACAATTTATAATTTTGACAACCCCAAATTCATCTTGTATTTTACTTCAACTAAATTTTGTTCAAAATCCTTTCTTGACTGCCTGACAATCAGCTTTCATTTGCCTTTATACATAATAAAACACATAATATTGTTTATTAAGAACCTGATTGCTCCTTATTTTTCTAAAAATTCGAATTCATCAAATAATATTTTTATTATTTCAAAATTGCTTTCCCCCATCTTATTTCTCATTAATTTTTTTTACAACATGAAAAATTTTTTGAACATCCGGTTCTGATATATTTAAATTGTTGATTGTAGATGGCAAAATGAGAGTTTTTTTACTTTGTTTTAGGTCATAACTTATAGGAAATAATTTTGTCGAAAAATTTGTTAATGTTAAGTATATCTATCAATATTAAATTTTTTTCTCTCCGACACAAGTCGTCTTTTTATAATTTACTTTGACAATGAAATAATAAAAAAAATGGAACAATTATGAAACAATAGCATGCAATAATGAATGAACACAAATATTTATCGATTGTAAAACTTATGAGCAACTTTAAATTATAAAATAGAAAAAAGCTGAAATTTCATTCTTTGCGAAACATGCATTTTGGAAAGTTACTATATTTTACCATCTATTGTACTCCTAAAAAATTTTTATATATTATTCATAATCTGATAACTTAAAAACCTTTCAAATTATGAGATAAGATATGTGCATTTTTATATCTTTAAGAATTTGACACAAAACTTATACAACGTTCTAACGACGTAAGTTCAGCTTTTTTTCATTTTATAATTTTAAGTTACTAATAAGTTTGATAATAGAGAAGAATTTGTTTTTTTTTTCATTATTGTGTGCCATGTTTCATAATTATTCAATTGTTTTAATTATTTCATTGTCAGAGTAAATAAAAAAAAGACGACTTATGTTAGGAAGAGAAAAAATTTAATATCGATAGATATACTTAAGAAAAGAATTTATATATAAGAATTACTTTTTTTAAATTTCAACAATTCACTTCGAACGATTAAAAAATTATTAACATTATTTAAGATTATTATGCCACAAATCGAAAAAGTTACAGAAATTAAAAAAATGTAAGTCCAGTTATGATGAGCATAATAAGAGTAATAATTGCATTTATTCGTAATTGAATTTTCAATTAAGTAATGCGTAGAACAATTGATAATTATATAAATATTGCTAGGATTTTCACTCTCTTGCGCGTAAGAAATGGTTGTTTTTTCCCTTTACGTAGTTGAAAAAATTACTTCAGCCCTCTTTTTTTTTGAAAATGTTTTTTCCTGCACAAGTAAAAAAATCACTTTCTTTTCAGACAAACAGTAGTAAAAAAACTGAGAATCATATAAAAAAAAACAAAAAAATCTAGAAAATCAAACCAAAAGATATGTTTCCCGAAACATAAAAATCACTCAAACTTTCAAGCACAATAAAATATCTCCTATGTTTTTACAAAGTTTTTTGAATAAAAAAAATGTTTGTTCATCAGCGGATTTTCCAAGTTTGACAATATTCAAAATAAACAAAATGCATTCGAAACCGTAACAGTTTTTCAGTGTTTGCTGGAACTTTTGGCATATTGGGAACGAGCTGAAAGCTTTCGACTTTTGTTTGACTTGTTACGAATTTTTTAGAAATTCTCACCTACATTTTTTGTTTCTTTGAAAAGTTTTATGTACATTGAAGGTATGACTCGCATTGAGTGGAACTTTCGTTGATTGCTGAAATACTGATATGAAAGCTTAATTTTTTTTTAAATAGCGAGAATTTTCCAATCTGGCATGGATTCGTGGTAGTTTTGGAAAGATTGCCATTTTTGTAATCAACATATATTTTCACTTAGCCTGCAGGAATTCACCAACCTTACTTATTACTACTACACAGAATTCTAGCGATCTTAAATTTGTCATATTTTCTTTTAAACAATCATGAACTTAAGTAACTTCATTCTAAAACTGAATCCCTTGACACAAATTCAACTGTGCCGACATTACATTTTCCTTTTACATTAGTTCAAACTTTACACCGAATTCCATTCCCAACTCAAAGTGTGTGTTTATTGTCTACAAAAGCCTCAAAGCTCTACTTCCCTGTAACACCGAGCATGCAGTGCTGATTTTGCTCCGTTTTTTTACGTCACCGTGAATTCCCTCGGATTCACCAACTCCTGCAAAGTCAATTAAAGGTCTTTTGATTCCCAGTCTCTGTTGAAATAACGCTTTTCCAGCTGAAACTTGTTTTGCAGCTGTTATTGTAAGAACGTTTCATTCTTTTCCCTAATTCCAATTGATTTGTCCATAAACGCTCTTACAAAAAACCGCAGCGATAGCTGTTTTGGCGTTGCTGAATCTCAAACATCAAAAGCTCATTTTTAGAAGTGCAGCCATTTTTTTCCTTTGTACTTTATCTGGGAGTTTAATTTTGCTGAGGTCGACGCTACCAAAAGTTATATCATGCGTTTTATGATGAGGATCTATGCAACTTCCAACGTGCGGTAACTCCGATGCACGGTGTTTTTCGCTGGTTTCGAACAGCAAAGAGACTTTTTTTCCCTCGAGAGAAAAAACATACTACGATTTTCACGTACATTTTATGAGCTTTTTCGTGTTCAACAGAACGAGATTCGAAGATTGTTTTTTTTCTCCTGTGTCAATCCGCGTTATGCACTTTATTATGGAAATATTCTCTAATTTTTCAGCAATATTTTGAGAACGTGGAAGAAGAAAGTTTATAATGTCCATGCGAATACTTTTTCATGCTGTTGGAAAAGTTCCAATATCATAATTGCAGATCGAACAAGAACGGAAGAATTCGTTGAAAATTTTTCAGGAGCTCGCGAATTTTCCGGGAGAGCAAAAACTCGCAATCATTAGCAACGCGCCGGCTTTTTGCGCAGGTTTCGTTTAGTTTCCTTAGCATAGTTTGGGGTAAACGACTTATCGTGGTGACGAACAAATTGCGTTTAATTAACGCTGCTACCGGTATATAGGAGCGCGAGGAGAGCACGAAGTCGATTTTCATTTTCACAAAATTACGATCCTGTTTCGTTACGCTGTTTTCGGCGATGGGGAGGAATTCCTGCACCTTCTCTGCAGTCGTAGAAAGAGCATCACTTTCATCTTGATATAATCCATCTCCGAGAAACTATTTACATTTCTATCCATTTGTGTTCAAACTCAGGCTGGGTATTAATATTTCTGTACGTTGAATCCCCGGAAAATTTCCTCTAATGAATATTCACAAGTCCTGTAAATGCTTTTAACATTCGCAATTTTCCGGTTCCAGCTCGCTTTTTTTAAACGAAATTTTATAGCCGTGATGGAATTTTTTGAATTTGAGTGGGCAGGGGATCAATTAGACGGGTGGATAGTTTTGAAACATGAATCCATGGTGCTTTTGTGCATATTTCGTGGTTTGGAATTAATTGAAGTTGATAAACATTTTAGGACGAGCTGAATTGAATTTAACAATTCTATAGAAACTTATGTGCTCAATGATAGATTTGAAGGACAGTTTGCAATGAATACGTCGTGGCTGACTGATTTATTTGGAAATGAATTTTTCTATCTAAAAGTAAAGTTTGTAATAAAATTTTGCAAGTTATGAAGACAAAATCAGTGTATGAAATTCTTTCGTTAACTAATAAGTAAATCAATCAGAGATGAATGATAAAAATGAAGAAAATGTATTGAGGTATACAGTTCCAAAAGTAATTACAATATTTTATGAATAAGCCTCTTCTTCGTAAAAAATATAAATACATGTTTTAGGCTTGACAAAGAGAAAATCATTTAAATTCAAACAAATTTAACAATTGATTCATGAATATCTACTTTTATTTATAAATTTTTGTTCATTACAATGTACACGTTACCGTAGAAAATGCATCGAACGAAAAATTCATCATTTCTTCATGTATCAGTTTTTTGTCAATTTGAATGTTAAATCTCTGCTAAAGAATTTTTTTGCTAACGTTTCATGCAATATCGATTTCTTTTTATGGTCTTCGCAAAAATATTACTCTTCAATTTCAAGCCTTCAGTATTCATTCAAAAATGTCATTTTGAATGGAAAGAAAAGATGTACTTCAGAAAAGTTGAACCTAATACACGGGTAAGAATTATTTCTATTTTTTGAATGTTACCATTATTTTCGAAATACTCTCGAAAAGTTTTCTTCAGAATGAATACTTATTGAGAATCTTACATTCTTTATTTTTATTCATTAGTCACACATTTGAATTTTTTTTGAAGTACGAAACAAATTGTTCAGTTGTTTTATCGTCTACAGTATAAAATTCATGTAATTATGTGTGCATTAATTATGTCATTACAAATTACTGATCATATATTAATGATGATGAAAATGTCTCATTTAAATTTATTTATATTATTCACTTTACTTAGAATTATTATTAACGAAAAATCTTTCTTATGATTATTAATGTTGCCTAAAGATAATTAATAAACAAACAGCCGAAAAATTGAATCTTCAAAGAAGTTGAATATATTCAAGAAAATAATTTCATAATATTCAGTACCTGAGTTCTTGAAAATGAATAATGATGCCTTTTGATAATTGTTCTTATATAATTATTTAGAAGATAGTCAATACAAAATTTTTTTGTTCTACTCAGAATACGAAAGAAAATTTGTCTATAATTTTTCGTAAGTTTCCAAAGAACTGTGTCATACTTTAAAAACCTATATATGCGGCAAATAATATATTTTTATGCTCTACATTGCCGTTTGTTATTGTTTTTCAAATGAGCATCGATTTTTGCAAAACTTGTTACAATGTCTTTTCAATAATATTTGAAAGTTTCAATCAAATATTTATTTAGTTCTACTCAATTTCACTATGATATTCTATTATCTTTTACAAAACTCATAATTTGATTCGCAAGCTTCACCTGACTGAAACAATATCCATGAAAAGTGATTATACTAGCGTGAAGGATTTCTTGATTTTTGAGCTTTGAGACATTCTCACTGAAAATTGGCGATTTTAATCATTCGAAAAGCCATCTCGTTCCAGTTTCCTTCGCCAGATGAATCAAGAACGAGAGCAATTATATTGAAATGAAATTCTATGCTTCCTAGCACTAAATTCGTTCCCACAGCTGGTTATCAATCACCGTTATTTCAGTTACGTGTCTCAGTCTCAAATATACTTTCTCACACAAAAAATTATTCGGTTCGTGAATGCAATTTCAATCCTTACAAAAACGAATTCTACACAATTCTACTGTATTCATCTAAAATTTTGTGTTCTCTTGCGAAATGTAAATGTAAAATGTAACTGCTGTAAATTTCCATCAAGCCTTCGACATCCGCAACATAGAAAAATATGTTGTAGCTGTAGAAAAAACTATTTTAGAAGATTTTTTCTTTCAAATTTGTATGGGACAGTTTTCGGAGTATCCATTCTAGAAAATTCAAAAAAATCTTCTCTTTTTCGTTCGCTAATGTGCTAACTGAACCAAATGGGGAGCAAAAAACAAAACGAAAAATTGCCAGCAGGGTAGAATGATCGATTTCAAAGTCGAGGGAAAGCAACAATCAACCAGTTTACGTATCGCGTATATTCGGTCCTTGATTACATACGGGGATGTCGAGTGGCAATTAAAGTAACGCGCCGGGTATCGATTAACCGTCCAGGTTTCGTGTTTGGTTCGGCCTGATCAAGATCCCAGGACACGTGTGCAAACGTGTAATTCGATAACGGCTCTCGAACAGCTCGGTCGAGTGGCCCACGTTACCCCACAAAAACTACCCTAAACCTCGATTTTAAGAAGCGACACTCGACGCTTCCTAAGCGGGAGGAAACATTCGTTCGCCTTGAGCTGCTCTACTGGAACACCTGCGGCGTAGTATCCAGTCGAATCCACGAGGACTCGGAGGAAAATTGTGTCAGTGACATGTACCTGAATTTCCGGAAAATTCATAAGGAAAAGAGGAATAACTGTGAGTTGGTGCGATGTTTAGCAAAATTATGTAATTATTGGTGCTTTGAGCAAGGGATGCTACATATTCTTGGTAGGGTTTTTAAATTTTTCTGGATAGAAGTGTGCTTTGTGAATTTGTTTCTCTTAAAGAAGCATTTTCCCAACATCAGTTTCCCGTATTTCGAGTTTGAAAAAAATTTTCTTCGCAAGATTACTTTTCGTCAAGAAAATTTTTCCACGGAAAAATTATTTAGAAACTTTTTTCCTCAACATCGATTTTTCTATATTTTATCAAAAAAACAAGAAAATTGTCTAATGTCTCACCATTAGTGTATAAAATCCGAGTGAGTAACTTCACAAATCATTTATCAACATCTCTAGACTTGGTATGTTAGAAATGTTATAAAGTTTCACTTATGAAAAAGTTTTTTCCAATCATAAGTAAATTATTCAACATTATGTTTATAGAAATGAAAATTTTTCCAGTAATGTGACTAAAATTTTTGGAAAGTTTTTTTTCCGAAATTGAGAAAATTGTGAATTTTTTGAATTTTTTCTTAGTCGACATAAAATGATGACTCACAGATATGTGCTAGGATTTGCAAAAACTTCATTAGGAGAAGTCTAATAATCGTGAATTAGTAAAGTTTTTTAGTAATATTGTAAAGTATTTCATACTCTAATAAAAATTACGTTGAACATTCTCTGTAAGTTCTGGAAATTTTTCTGGATAAAGGCCAACTACAAAGATTGGTTTTTCTTCAGGAAAATTTTTTCCGGAATGAATTTTTCTAAACTCGAATTTGTTAAAACTCTTTTTCACTAAAATAGTCGATGAAATAATATAGAGAAGTATAAATAAATAAAACTTTTTTTGTATAGCAATATATCGATCTCGGAAAAAAAGGTTATGGAATGAAAGAAATATAGGACTTGACATTACACTATAAAAATATTTGATGTTACATACAATTCGGAGGCAATGAATTCAGCAGATTCAATTTTGTCAAACAATACTGTGTACCATATGTGACAAAATAATAGAATTTTCATGAGTTTCATTCAACAGAATTTCAAAAATTTGATAACATTAAAGATAATTTTTAAAAACAAATGCGTTTCTTTTACTAAATTGCAAACTTAGGAAAAAAGTTTTTCGCAATAAAAAAAATTGCTTTAAATTAGTGTTGGGAATATCAGGTTTAAAAAAGGAGTTTTTTCATACTTAAACTCTCAATAATATAAACATTTTGTAAGAAATACTTTCGTGATTACTTTGCATTGGAAAACATGAACTTAGTAAAAATTATCTTTGGGAAAAACGGATTGAAAAAAGTGATAAATAATCAATTTTCGCGTGTAACTATTGGTGGTAAATATTGATTTGCAAAAACTCAGGCCTATGAATAATTCTTGATATATCTATATATTTTCTGAAATCGATATCAGAATAAAATGTTCGATTCGATGCCTATAGTCACATGAATAAAAAATAATTTATAACCAGAAACATCATCATAATACGTAAAAATCTGTTTCTGAATAACCTACAATGCACTTTTTACGTAGGCTGTCCCGGTCATGTAACTTAATGTCTTATTCCATCACTATGCATTATAAATGTTGTTTGCTGTCTTTGTAAAAAAACAAGCCCTTGAATTCAGTCGACCTTTCTCCAAGAGCCACGTACAAAAGAACCTGAATGTCTTAGATTTTGTAGGTAAAAAACGTAGGGAGAACAAAGACGAGATTCCTAGTCTTGTGATAAATACAAAAAATTAAAAAAATTTGCAGACAAAAAATTGTGTTCAAGATTAATAAACATACAAAAAATATTTACAATCCTTCATTCCTTATCTTATATTTTGAAAACGCAGGTGGAGGAATATTTATTTTGGAAAGATTAAATTTATTTTCTTCAATAACGCAAAAAAATTCAACAAGTTCGATACATAATGAATTATCAAGTCTAATGACTTTTCAATATTAATAATTCAGAAGTTATTCTTCAGAGTGAATAATCGAACTATTCTTATTGCTAGAGTTCAAAGAATCAGATAAGTATAATGAATAATTGAAAAAAAAAAGAAAAAAACTTGTTTTAAAATATATCCTTTTAATTACGTCCATAGCAAAACACTTCTCTTCCAACGATAAAAGCTTTGAACTTTTCACTGGGATCGTTCTTTGAATTCTTAAACACATCTACAACGTAATGATTCTCGTATATAGGAATGAAACTTTAGAGTTCTTTTTCCTTCCCTATTAAAATCAGCTTTTTCCGGGATCACTTGGTTATATGAGAGCGTCGAGAGTAAGTAGAAAGTTCAAAGATTTTTTTACAAGTTATATGTTCTGTTTCGTGAATATCAGGCTAAGATTTACCTTTTTAATTAGGAAAAATGATTGCTTACTTAGTCTGAATCTTAGGAGTTACAATTTTTAAGCTTCTTATGGACTGAATGCTAATGAACATGCTGCAATATTTGACTTGCTCGATGTTACTATTTGCAATTCAGAGTTTTTTTAAATTCTATCAAAGTAAAACTTTTATAGAAACAAAAAAATTATTCGATTTTGAAATTGTATTTTAAATGGGGAAGGACACACAAAAATTGTAAGCAATAACAAGACAACTATTTGGGAACCTTAAAATAGAGTTGATTTGGAAAATGAACAAGTTAAAAAATTTCTTGTTTGGAATATGGAGAATCTCATATTGGCTCCATATGATCATGTTGTCTTTTCCCATCTTCATCTTTATGTTCCAAAAAGTCCCAAGACCTAAACCTCTGACATCCACAGAACTGAATTCAGTACCCCAAAGTCCCTTTGATCCCACGAGAAAGTTCACGATACCACCCAGATCCCCGAATCGCATGACCAGAGGGTTCCTGATTAAACCAAAATCCTTCAAAGGCCGACAGCTCTATTACAAACGTGCTTAACGAGCCTCGAATGTCGCCGGATTTAACACCCGGAAATCCCGCGGATATTGCGTCCGGAAAGTGTCCAGCATCCCCACGATTACGGACCAAAAAAACGATCCTTACGCGAAAATCACTCAAAGACTCACCATCTTTGCTGTCACTCAAGGCGCCTCGGACGAAGAACATGAAAAACACCGAAACCAAGTGTCCGGCGGCGGACCATGATTTCGCGGTACTAATCATGGTCGGGCATTATCCAAATTAGCGTTTTCTCAACGGGGCCCTATCCCGGGCCCAACATTCATCCACCTCACGCACCGCACTCACGCATAACACTTTGCGACAATCCCGATTATCCACTTACACAATCACCGATCAACGCATCGACGCACGTGGCGGTAATTTGCATGTTCCCGAGAGCCCAAGTTCGGAAAATTCGGAGGACAATTTTCCGGGCTGTTTAGAAATCATGCGTTTTGAAGGGGGGTTCGGGAATTTTTTCAAATTTTGTTTAAGTGTGTTTCGGGCCTATGTGGATCCGATCTGAGCGCATCCAAAGGGACCGACGAGACCGCGGAACCGACATCGGCGAAATTTCGCACTCTCTGGACCCCCAGTTGACTCGTCGATCGAAAAGCGCCGGACTGAAGCGGCGTGCGCCCGCGCACGATTTCACATCGCATGCGTATTGAACGTTAGGTTTTTACGCAGTCGGAGCGTGCACGCCGTATGGGGCTAAATGACACACTGCTCCTGGACGATCCGCGGCGAGAATTCTTCCCCCCGGGCGAAAAACAGCGTCGCCGGCTTCCACTTGGAGATATTTTTTCAAAGAGAATCGGGGTCGGGCAATGAAAACGTTGGGTGTTTGTGTTGGGGATTGGAGAACGTTTTGGTTTAGGTTTTATGCGGGAAAATAAAGGAAGGGTGGGGTAAAGAGAAACAGGGAGGTTTTCTTTAATGAAGTTGTTTGTAGGTGGGAAGAGGGTGGTTTTTTTGGGGGTAAATTGATCGTCAAATATCAAATTTTCGGAGCCAAGAATCGGTTTTTATGAATGAAGAGAGCAATTTTTCACACTGACAATTCTATATTTCGGCCTGCAATCGGGCCCTCGTCAGGAAACTGTGTAAATATGCAAATAAAATTTATTCAAAAACAATGACCATATAAAAATATTCATTGAAACAAGAATGTCGAGAATACTTACAAACTTCTTAATGAAATCGAATCCATTACTATTGTACAATCTTTCTTTCTTCTTATAAATGATTTCCCAAGAACATATAAAAATCATTTGGTCTGCTCATAATAAGAAGCACGATAAACATTACACAATTTGTCATTTTCTGTCAGTATTTTCAATTGTACAATTTTGTATTATTATGTGATTTGAAATTATAAATTTCAATTTATTAAGACTCAAAACATTTTCAAAAACCCATTATAAATAACATTCACGTCCTTTGTTGCCTCTTGCCTACTTAGAGTGTCATCAGTCTTTTTAATGAACATCTTTTCAGATACACACTTCTTAAAGTAATTATCTTCTTTGACCAATATTTTGGCATTTTCCCAATCGAACTCATGTTCTTTCTCAATTCTATGACTAGTTTTAACTGTGTGGCTAGTCGGCATTAATCTAATATTTTTTTCATGTTTTTGAATTCTCGTTTTTAATTTTCTTTTTGCCTGGCCGATATACGTAGAACTACAGTCTTTAAAATGAACTTTCTAAACAACACCCTGGTTTTCATAATTATCTAATTCATCCTTCCCTCTTTTTATAATTTGACTATTGAATTTGTTATCAATTCTATTTACTAATCTAAAATCGTATTTTTGAAAAACTTTCTTCTTTCTCATATCCAAATTTTCAACAAAAGGTTGAGCTATCACTTTCTTCTTTTCATTTTTAATCCTCCTATTCTCTGTATTTTTTTGAACATTTACATATTTAACTCTGCTTTTTATATATCTACCAACAAATTCCTCCGGGTAATTATTTTTCTTCAAGAAAACCTTTAAAATCCTGAAATTCTCCTTTCTAAATTCATAATCAGTCAACTTAACACTTCGGTCTACCAAGCTAAAAATAGTATCAATCTTCTGTTGCAATGGGTGCTTTGCAAAATAATTGATATATCTCATCGACGAGGTCGGTCTAACATACCAATCAAATTTCAACTTACCATTATTCCTTATGATTTTTTTTTTTTTTTTTTTTTTTTGGAAAAAAACGTAGATTGAAATTTGAAAAAAAATGCAGGTTGATCGGGTTTTTGCTTACTTGAACTTGGGAAGGTTTTAGTTACTTTTTGAAGAACGAGTGAACATTGGGGATTTTGGAATGTTAAAGGTGGAATTTATTTATACAAATTATAGGTACTTATACGTGAAACTTTTGACTGTCCGATTTTTTATCAGAAAAATAAAACAAGTTCTTGGAAAATTGAATGTTCATTTATCGATTCAATTCACAAGATATTTTATGAACTCTTTTAGAACAAAATTTTTGTGATTGGAGGCACTACAGCCATTGTGCAAGATTACTATTTTTCTGGCACCTCGTGTGATGAGCATGTTCAATAAGAAACTGGTCATATGATGTGGTAAAAACTAAAAAAAAAACCTTAACGATCTTAATGAACGAAGGGTTTCGCTGATTAAGCATTATTACGAAAACGGTGGTCATTTTCTTGAAATTATTGATCTTTGAATATTTGAGATTTCGCTTTTCGCAGCAAGAAAAAAAAATTATAAATCCTCTATTCTCTAAGAGGCTTTTATGATTTTAACAAGCTTGCAAAATTCAGCCTGTTAAAATAAATTTTTCTTGAGAAACTGTGCTCACAGCGGAAAATATCGAATTTTGGCACAATTGTTGTAGTGCCACCAATAGCAAAATTTTTTTCGGAAAGAGTTTTTAAAATACTTTGTTACGTTGATAAATAAAAAGGCAATAAGTTTTGGAAAAAAAATTGTATCGTTTTGCAAAAATAAAATTGTGGAAAGACATTTTCATTCCCGAAAACAAGCGTATGTAACGCCTTATGTTACCCTTGCTTGTCAATCCGAATTCGTCCTTTTTTTTCGAAATGTTGAATTAAATATAAATTTGACAACTGTGAAGAATAGATTCCACAGTTGTTAAATTGATATTCATTTTTACACACCAATGTTACCATTTGTTTGTTATTCTCTCGTAGCATTGCATACTTTGAATCTCAAAGCTTCTGTAAAAAAAAGGGTGAAATGACTAGATTCAAATCACTGGTATACTTTAGAAATTCATTTCAAACTGTGGGCTCATATTTGTAATAATAGAATAATAATGTATGTACCCTTTAATCTCAACAGTTTATTAATCTTGATCATTATGACTAATTTTCGTGACCTTTAAAATTACAAAATGAGTCATAACGATCGTTTATATTGACCTTATATATAATTAGTTTAAAAAAAAACATACTTCAAAGGCCCTTAGTTGGCTTACTAAAAATTTCAAAAATATGTAACCCAGCAACCTGTAAATCAGGGTAAAAAAATTTCATGATAAATATGTGTAAATAAAAACTTACGAGAATAAAACAAATTTTCCATTTCAAAATGAAATAAATGTTCTAATTACTCGACGATTCTAGAATATGGAAGAATTCAAAAGATCATGTTTCAGGAGTCGTGGTGCTTTAATTAAAAGTTCGAGTTCATGTAAACAAATTTTCAAGTTTTTCAACGCAAAAAACTTGAAGATGACGGAACTTAGTTCCAGTTTAATGAATATTGCAAAGTCACGCAAAAGTTGCAAAAATCGTTTATGAGAATTTCGAGATTCACAAAATTGTGCAAAATCTCGAAGTGTTTTAATGAAAACATTGCTTTGCCGCAAAACTTAACGAAGACCAAAAATATCGATATTCACAAATAATTCATTTCTACACACAGAGGGCTTTTATTTAGAAAACTCTTGAATTGTGTTATAGAATACATAAATTTTGAGAGTTTACAATAATCAACAGCTCCAAATATTCGCCATGTACGATCTCATGGTTCTTGAAGTAAAAAAATGAAGAGTCTAAAAATAAGATTTTGAATACTCAAACATTCTAGGATGTAAAAAATTCTAAGAAACACTATCTCTTGAGTAAAATATTTTAACAATTGGCAATGCTAATTGTTTAGCATTCATAATAATCAATTATCATTCCATGTTTTTAAAGTGTGTCAGTTTATGTTTCTTACAGATTTTTGAATTTTAAACACACTTTCGAAATTCCATGTCATGTCAATAATCTCAAGAATGTTAACTTGATCTATTACGTTCAAAATAAGGTATTTAATGTTGTATCAATAACATGCGTAGAAAAAAATATTTTGAAGTTTTACCCTGTTTCTTTATTCATATATTTCGAATTTTCTTTTCAAAATATTCAAGCTTCTTAAAAAAAAGTAAAATTAAGAAGACAAAACAAGTGTTTTTGTTATGAATCCCTAAATATTTATATTTTAATTTTTAATAATTCCATGTTACAATTGAACTATAAAATTGAGTAGAAAAACTCGGAAAACTGTAGGATAAAGACTTTCAAAATGAAAAAAAGTAATTTCAATCAATAGCATGAAATATCACTATAAACAGTAAAAAAATTTGTAATATGCAATGATGTTCAACTGAAAAATAACATTTGAAATTGCTGAAGCCTTCTAAATCAGTATGTTGTTAGATTTTTCAGATCAAATTGATATTAGTTTCTTCTATTTTTTTTACTCTCTTAAATTTTTAACTAATGTTATCGACTCTAACTTACGTAAGTTCAAATCACACTAACTCTTCCTGTCAAAAGAAGTTTTTCAGTCAAGAAGTACAAAATACACCAATACCTTAAAAATTTTGCAAATTTTACTGAAACTGAACAAAAATTCTCTCAAATCCATAATTTCTTTAATCTGAAAAAACCAATAAACCTTTATCACTGTTACTCAGAAAAACTGACAACTCACTGTTTCGATTTCATTAATAAAATAAGCATAATACGATGCTCGCTTTCCTCGTCTTGTTCCCAGAGTAATACCTGACAGGGTGAGAAATCCGCAACGAAACTCGTACCTCCAACGTTGCTGCAATTTATTTCTACCTCGCTTTACTTCCATAAAGATTTTTTTCTTTCCTCAACATTTTCGTCTCTGCAAGTTCTTATTTTATTTCACCCTTGTCGAGTTGCGCGCTTGACTTGGCACGCGAGCTATTAAGCAAAATTGCGAGAACCTGTTGTCGTTGCCAAGGCTTAATTGTTGTTATCATTGCCCGGAGCAGCGATAGAGATCGATGCTGCTTGTGCAAACGACGTCAGAAGCTGCCATGCTTCACGATGTCATCGCTTTTGGTGATACGCCGTGATGAAAACGTAAGAGGTCCTTTTGTGTCCTCGAGATACACGGAAGGAAACGACGCAGAAAATGAAAACACGGTTTTTCGTAATTGACAATATGCTGCATTTTCACAAGATATTTGTCAGAGAAAACAATATTACAGATAATAAACTTCATCAAAGAGAAGCGAACATTCCAAGTTTGACTGGAATATTTCCAAAGGGACAAAGGGAGAACTGCAATTTGAAAACCCTTGAAATTTCCTTGAATCATATCTAATAAATCCTTTATCATTTGAATGTTGGAATATACTGCTAACTAAGTATTTCTTATTCCTCATACTTTAAATATTTATTGTCCGCTCCTTTAATTTCCATATTGACAAAATTTTTCTTCACATGGATTTCTTTAATTCATGGATGGTTCCATGAATTAAAAGATCGAAAATGTTGACTAATTTTTAAAGAAAAAAATTTTTTAGACTGTTTGTAGTTCGGCGATGTTTTTAATAATAAGAATGTAGGTAACAATAGAAATCTTGGAATTCTCTAAAGAAAAGATTATAATAATTGTAATAAATAAACTTGTAGTTCCTGATAAAGGCAAAAGAATGGGACCATCTAAGCTTTTGATTGATTGCTAGTTCGACGATGTTTTTAAGAATGTAAGTAACAATATTAATCTTAAAGTATCACTAAAAATAATTGTAATAATTGTAATAAATAATTTTGTAGTTCCTGATGAGGGCAGAATATATGCCGAAAGCTAGATGAAATTGTTGTTTTTATTGAAAATTGACTCCATAAGTGATCGTTGTGAAGAAAAATTTGGTCAATATTTAAAGATTTGATTTTTCAGTTTGATATTTTTAATTAATCAATTATTTTCATGTCCATAAAATTTCAAATCTTTAAGAAAATAATTCAAATTCAATTTTTTTCCTAGAAGATATCCTTGAAATAAATGCTTGGTTTGTGTAGCTCATGGGTTTAATTTTCATGAAATACTCGTATTTCATTTTTTAGACAGTCTTACTGACAATTTTTTTATCATTTACTGACCTTTATATAATACGTAGTAACGTTGATTGATTGTTATCTTTAAAATTGTGAAGACAACTAATAAATTTCAAATTTTTGTTTCTACAAAAGTTGTGTTACAAGTATTTGTAAATTGCTTAGTAATCGATATGCGTCATGGTACAGTAGATCAGGATTCAGTCACGTGTTAAATCACTAAACGCTTAGGTTTAGCGAGCCCTTGATGCACGTTGCTCAGGCAGAATAAATCAGCGAATTAGCTCTAGCATCTACGAAGCAAAAAAATGCTGGCAGAGTGACAAGGAACTTTTCCATATATGTGGTGCTACGTGAATATCATATTTGTTGTTATTGATTCCGAGAAGGTCTCACAAAATATTAAAAATCTATTTGTCGCAATTATAATTTATTCAAGAGAACATTCTCGAAGAATATTATATTTTATTCACTATAATTGTTCTAATATGATGACACAGTTTGATAATTTTGATGTTAATTAGATTCTTGTGATTGAAATTATAATTGATTATTTCAAGACAATTTGAATGAAAATATACTGTTACTCATTAGAACCGTTGCAGCAAAGATGTATACATATATTTTTTCCCATTTTTTAATATCTATCAATCTTACCCTTAGCAAAGATGGCAAAAATAAATGATAAAACTATCATTGAACTTGGGAATGATTTATTCTTTTCATTGCAGTTCATAAAAAAGATAACCTTAAAAATTTTGAATTTATTAAAAAGTTTTTTATTAATTTTTCAAAGGAATTTCATCATTAATTGAGTGATCAAAAAGTGATTGAACCACAATCTCATATATAAATCTGAATGACGTAAGAACGCCACCGCGAAAAAGCTGAGAAAAATGGATTCTTATCCGAGCATGAATAGAATCTTTCCACGTCACTTTGACACAACGAACGTCACTTGGATATCATTATTGTGTTCCCTTTATGCATATTCGATGTTCGCGATGTCATTCTATCAGCTGCTCGAAACATTATGAATACATTAAAGAGTTATTTTTCATGAGGAAAAATTGATTTTCAATGATTTTGATAATTTAAAACTCAAGAAAAAATTATCCCTTACATGATTTCAAGCTAAAATAGGTACGTGAAGTTAAGGGTCATTTCCATCATTAACTTCTTTAATGCGTGATCATTTTTCTTTTCATGAAAAAAAAAAATATTTACATTATTCTTCAAAGGTATTAAACAATTTTCAAAAAATCTTGATTACCTGGAATAAATCCTAATACATGTTTAAAATTTTGCAAATTTTAATGAATTGAAAGCATAAAAGATTTTATAATGAATGGACCGACTGAAACATTCATCAATTGCAAAAGAAATTAATTTATTCTACAGATTGTGTTGATTATCAGTAAAGCAATAAAAGCTTCCAAAAATAATGAATATTTTTATTAGTTACAGTCATTTTTTATAAGTCTATGAAGTTCTGAATAATTTCGACTTTTTTATAAGTGAATCAATTGCGCAACATTGAAATACATTGAAAAGTTAGAAGAACGTCAATGACTCTTACATATCCAAAAAAAAATCTACATTTTCAGCAAATGTTTATAGATTTCGGAGATTGTGCTCTTAAATTGTCCTCCTTGAAAATATGCATTTCTTTACTTATCTGAGACCTTGACAAAAATTAAAAAACTACAACAATCGTAATTAGTTGAAGTTAAAGCAGTGAAAATATTTGGAGAAATCCTCATGTCTATAACTAATGCCTGTAAAATTTTAAAAGTTTGTACTACGCTTAGATTTCCGAAAATTATGGAAAATCAGGGAAAAAAATTACTAATTGTAGGGCATGTCAAAAACTCTAGACATTTTCAAAAATTTATAATATCCTAGAAACAGCACAAAAACATTGTAAGTTGTAAAAAATTTTGCAAATCCTGTAAAACGACAGAAAAAGTTTAAAAATTTCGCAATTGAAAAATATTTTTTTCTACGGCGTTAGTCTCAGTTGTGTCAATTAAAATCAAAATATGAGATCTACAAAAACATCGATAATTTTGATGCATTTTGAAAAATTAAAATAGTTAGGTTCAATTAAAATTTTTTATTTGATTGATTTTCACGTACGTACTTTTGGGAATATCACCTATCGAAAATTTCTAAATGAGAAGTGCTACATTTTGAAATGTGATGTCCATTTATCTCTTTTAAAGGAACTGATTACTACGTAATTAAAAATGAAAAAACTTGGAACATTATTACTTATTTATCCTTCAATTTGACAGCAGTTTCTCGAGGGACGCCAGGTTCAATTTACGTCACTTAAGGCAAGTCTGAAAACTACTTTACAGCAAGAAATGAGATTACTGGCAATATCAATTATTTATCATCAAAAAACGTCATCCATAATTTCGCAAAATTCACGTAAATAATAATAAGAAAGATTGAAACATGTCAATGTATTCGACGCAGATGAATGAATTTAAAATTGATCAAACCATTACCTTGAATAAAATTTTGATAAGTGTTAGAATATCCGTGAATTTCGAGGTAAGTTTTATTCAGAAATGTAAAAAAAGATGCAAAAAATTCACATTTATAAATAACGAATTTCCATTAATTAACATCAAGTTTCTTCTTTTAAAATACATGTTTTACATCTCAAGTCGGTGAACGAATCTGCAACATTCTTTGCTTAATCATGTCGAGGTCACTTGAGAACGACATTCCACCGGGAAAAAAACGTTGGATAAGTCTTTCATACATATGTACGCATTCAAAACGCTCACCACTCATCCACTGTAGGTCGAGAACTCTTCCCTCCGTCCAACAAGTATAACTCCATTTTTCATGAATGAGCTTACCCATAGTGGTTTCAGCTCGCTCATCCATACCCTGAAGCCTTCGCGCAGTCCGACGAAAGCGCTCGACGCCAACGGAGAAAATCGAGCTTCAAAAAGTCGTTGGCGTAACTTCATGCATTTATGTATTATCGATCGTCGCCAGTACTTGAGAAAAATTAATTGATAGCCGAACACCGATAAACTGCCAACGAGTTGCGAACGATACAGAGGTTGAAAGAAAAGGGAATAAAATCAAACCAATCGATGAGAATTTCCCGAATTTAACAACTCTGCAAGAAATTTCTCTTGAAAACAAATGTAAAAAATTACAAATATTAGGAGATCCAAATTGATTGCTTTGTCAGTAAAAGAATCTGATTAAGAAGTTCTTAAAAAGTTTTATACAATGGATCGTTGATTGAAGTATCGTTCTTGTTCGAACATTATTACTCAATAGAGGAACAAATTGAATTTTCTTCAGCTTTATTCATTTTGACAATGGATTTGAGGAGCTGGATAAAACGTCAGTTTCCGAAGGTATTGAGCGAGAAGGAATTCAATTTCAATTATGTGGTGAGTAGGGT
This sequence comes from Platygaster robiniae, assembly GCA_028476575.1. Lineage (NCBI taxonomy): Eukaryota > Metazoa > Arthropoda > Insecta > Hymenoptera > Platygastridae > Platygaster > Platygaster robiniae. The sequence continues at coordinate 5,965,872 of CM052022.1, forward strand.
TTGTAATATTGCGATTCAGGGATAGGGAGACTCGGTAACCTGTAATAGAAATGTAATTTATATCAGTTAGAGACTTTTTTTCCATTCTGTGGGTTATAGTTTTTTTTCACAACTTTCACTGACAAGTCGACATTTTCAATGACTTTCAAAAGCATGTTTACAGTGTAAGCAAAGTTCTCAAGCACGAGTAATTCCACTTTCAGTCCTCTTTTCTCTAATCTTCCGAAAATGGCACTGGTTACTGTCAGTAACTTCGCCATCACAAGACTTCCTTTTCCACTCCAGCTAAATTGCGCGCTTCTCTTGTACTAACGGCAAAGACAAACACTCATGTAAATTTTCTTATGTACCCACCGCGCATACAAATGACGTGTTTAGAACTCCAGGTCACTGAAGAGATGCACGTCGAAAGGAACCAAAGGACGGACAAAGAAGATTGAGGGACAAAAAGGACATGATGCTGAGCCACAACAAAGTAGCGGAGACAAGAGCTATTCAGTTTCCAGCTTTACCCAACAAAATCTCATCATTATTTTCTTGACAATTTCATTGAATTTTGATAAGGATGTATTGATAAAAGCTTCTCTGTGTTCACAATAAACATGTTCTTGTGATGTAATTTTCAACACTGGACAAATTTTTGATCTTGCTAGAATATCTGCATCTGGTGATTCGAAAAACTTGTTCAAATTAGAACACTTCTAAAAAAAATATTACATTTCCCGAACTTTCAAGTTGTTTACCCAACGTTTTTGTGGACAAACGAGGGGAAAGGAGAGAAGGGAAAGCCCGAAAGTAAGCTGAGCTTTTTCGTCGGTCCTCAAATGGCTGCAGAAGTCCTTGCTGCTTTTGCGTGCAAACTCGAGCCCGAAGTGGCGCTCTCGAAAAACCGCACTCGACCATTCCGGAGGCATCTGTAAGAAAGAGTTTCTACCAACGATGCGCTGATACTCCGCACCTCGAGGCAAAACATGAGAGATGTGACGAGAAGAAAATGTGTATGAGAGAATGGGGAAATTAAATCTTCGCAACTTTGCTGGTTCTTTCAAACATTTCTCTATGAATGCACCCTTCGTAAAAACGAAACTTTTCCGAGTAAACACTGAAGAAAGAATTATCTCTTACCTACTTTCAAGCTGAAATACGTTGAAATTCTTGTTGAAGGACGTGTAAATGTGTAATGAGCATTTTATGAAAACATTTTTCGATGACGTGGTGAAAGTGTGCTGAGGGTAAATTCTTTTTAGTTGGAATATTCAGTGCAGAGAATTCAGTATTTTGAAGAATTTCGGGAATTTTCATTACTGTTATTTATAAAAGAATTATGAGAATGACGATTTTTTGGGAAAATAACAATCAGAAAATTTTGTGAATAACTATCTAATTTGTTGACTACTTGTTCTAAATTCTTCAAAAATTAGATTCTGGCCTAGCAATCACTGTTCAAAAAAATGAATAAATTACAATTACAAAGGTATACAAATATATCATTACAAAAGAAATTCAACCTCCTTTCAATTTGAATGACGCAGGTCATGCAGGTAAGATCTCCTTTTTTGCAAAAAAATTTTAAATTATATCTTCCAAAATCAATAAGACACGAATTTTTTCACTTTTTTCTTAAATTTCAGTGTTTTAGTCGTGAGGACTCTTAAAATATAGGCTGTGAAGTTGATTTCTCTAATCCTTTTACAATAATTTTCTTTTATCATAAAATAACCTACACTAAAATGGGTTGATTGGTGTAAGTTTACTGATTAAGTGGTTTTTTTGAAACAGACGAAAAATTCTAAACATCATTTTCCATTAAATATTGTTGTGATCATCATTTCATGTAACAATTAAATCAATTTTGGGGCTTGAAATCATTTTTGTTACTCTCAATTTCATTTTCTCAAAAAGTGATTGAAGTAAAAAAAATGAATTATTGTTTCTTGTTGTATCGAAATTAATTTACTTTATCCAAAGTGCAATTTTCATCGTTTTTTTAAATTATTAATAGAAATGTTGTATTCACACCTTGTAAAAAAAATATTTTAATGCAACATTGGTAATAAAATTTGCAAATTTTTATAAATTCTTCTTGCAGGTTCTCAAATCAAAGTATCAATGATTATCGATTCTCCGCGATTTGCAAGATGTAAACAAATGTACAGAGATACTTTTATAACATACTTTAATTAGTTTTGTTATCGATAATCATTGATAATTGATAATTTATCATTGTTAAAAAAAAGTGCCATCATGGAGTAGAATTCGGTGCAATATCAAATTTGCGAATGCCAACACTAAGCAAAAATAGTTTTCTTGTTTTTATTTTCATGCTATTTTTATATACATGTTAAGAAACTATAAGGCGTTTTTTAAAAGTTTTAGTTTTTGTTTTAAAAATTCGAATACAGATCGTAATTTAAAAAAAAATTTGTACAGATTGATTATTACTTATCGCATGCTTTTATACATACTAAAATTCTCGCATGGAACATATTGGAATTTTTCACGTCAATACCAACACATTTTTTCATGAACGACAACTTTTATTTTTTAGGTTGACAGTTTTTATTACATTCGGATTAATTCGACTTTCTTCTTATTGCAATGCTTATTTAGTAACAGGGCATTGATATTAAACAACAAATAATTTTATCTTTATGAAATTTTAAAACAGAATTTTGAACTTCAGTGAATAATATTCATTCAACTACCGTGCAGTTACAAACAATAGTTTCATTCAAACCTCATGAAAAAACTTTACTGCCAGTATTCGTTATGTTTATTACGTATTGATGAATTTGTTCATTTGAATTAATAACGTTGAAGATATCAAACTTATAACACTTTTAAATTCAGTAAACCCTAATCACTGAAACCATTTTCAAATAATATAATAGAAAAAAATAATAATAATTTTTAATGAGATCATTGTTATAAGAAAAAATCATTAATCGTAGGATAATATGAGCCTTTGAATAGTTTTTTCTTCGAAAGACCTGAATGATGTAATAATACCGACCAAATTACTTGACTGAATATTTCTGTAAAATAAACAAAAACTCCAAAGAAATACGCTGTGATTATCAAATTACGAGATCGTCGTTTGTTGTGTTATAAAGTGCAATGTCAAATCAACATCCTTTCAACAAGTTCCTTGAAAATAAAGTTAACTTAGGTTTGTAAGTACATATATCAGTGTACTAATTTTTAATGACTGTTACGAGTTAAGGACTTCACAAAGTCAAATAATCATCAAATTCTTGCTAATACATCTTTTTTATTACTACGATTACCCTTTCTCAACCTTCATCTCGACAAATTATAAAAATTCATTTATGAAAGACATAAAATGCTTATCAATATACAAATATAATATGTAAATATACGGTTCTATTAAATTACGCTGCTAAATATCAGGGTTTAGAAAGTTATTTGAAAAAATGTAACACGTTTCGTTACCGTTACAAAGGTGAAAAAAGTAATTCGTTATGTTACCGTTACTTGTAAAGAAATAGTAACTTGGCAGCGTTGCCACTTCAAAAGTAACGTTCCGTTACTTTCACGTTACTTTTTGGAATGAATGGAATGAAAATAACAAAAATCGAAAAACTAAGGCAGGAATATACAATATCGACGTACTTGTAGTTTTGTTTTATAGAAATTGCTTAATTCAGATATAATGAAAAATGTACAAAGAACTACATATTTATTGGTTGTTTTTTATCCTTCGAAGAATAGTTACTCAAAAAGTTCATTTTTTAGATAATTCCTCTATATACCATTATAAAGCTGTTTGTCTGCTCTTTCAAATGACGTTTTCATATTCATGCTCAGGCTAAAATGGCAGAAGTCATTTTGAGTTTCATCTACTACATATTTATCGGTTGTTTTTTATTCTTAAAAAAAACATTACTCAAAAAGTTCATTTTTTAGAAAATTCTTCTATATACCATTTGAAAGCTGTTTGACTGCTCTTTCGAATGACGTTTTCAAATTTATGCTTAGACTACAATTACAAAAGTTATTTCAAGTTTAATCTACTACATATTTATTGGTTTTTTTCATCTTTCAAAGAATAGTTACTCAAAAAGTTCATTTTTAAAAAAATTCTTTTACATACTATTATAAAGCTATTTGTCTGCTCTTTCAAATGACGTTTCCAGATTCATGCTCAGGCTACAATTACCCAAGTTATTTCAAGTTTAATCTACTACATAATTATTGGTTGTGTTTTATTCTTCGAAGAATAGTGACTCAAAAAGATCATTTAAAAAAAATTCTTTTAGATACTGTTATGAAGCTATTTGTCTGCTCTTTCAAATGACGTTTTCATATTCATGCTCAGGCTAAAATGACAGTAGTCATTTTGAGTTTCATCTACTACATATTTATCGGTTGTTTTTTTTTCTTAAAAAAAACATTACTAAAAAGTTCATTTTTTAGATAATTCTTCTATATACCATTTTAAAGCTGTTTGTCTGCTCTTCCAAATGACGTTTTCAAATTAATGCTCAGGCTACAATTACAGAAGTTATTACAAGTTCAATCCACTACATATTTATTAGTTGTTTATTAATCTTAAAAAAATAAACACTCAAAAAGTTTATTTTTTCATGATATATATATATATTCCATTAATTATGTCTCTTTGTATTTATAAATATTTGTTTGGTCGTCAAACAACGACCAAACGTTTGTCTGAGTCCACCAAACTAGTTTTTGAGTGAAAATTTCTTAATAAGTTCTAAATTTTGCTAAAAACCTGATGAGACAGATAAAAGTAACGTAAAATAACGGGATTTTCGTTACCCATCACCAAAAAAAAGTGACTCATTCCCGTTATCGTTACTTGTTAATTAATGTAACGCGTTACGTTATCGTTACAGTCAAAAACGTAACGTTTAAGAGTAACGCGTTAAAAGTAACGCGTTACTTCCAAACCCAGCTAAATTTACCGATCAAATATCGAACAAAAGATAATTATTATCGAAGAAAATTAGCAAACAAATAACCAAATCCAAGTTAGGTTATAAAAAACGTCGGGGGGGGGGGGAAATATTTTTTTATCCTCCCCGAAAAAGCCTAGATCTCGGATCAGATCGCGAGGGAGAGATTGCCACAATTTATTCCTTCTTGGAGGGTCCGCGGGGACGGAAGTTGACGCGGTTCGTTGTGCCACCTCGAGAGGCTACCTTTTCATTACCGCGTTACTCGCCAGTGCCGTGTCTCCCGATGTAGTCAGAGCGATAATCGCACTATTATTCATCTGCTGTTGCAAACTGCACTGCCTCGGCTTTTGAAAGTCTGCGCTACAAGCTCGCGCGAGTTTGGTGACTGCGTATTATTCTCCGGCGTGTTTTGCGTGCGGTGCGTTTCGGATCCGTTACGGGTCCCCGGGGAGTCACTGACTACCTGGGAAATACTCGCCATTCGTGGATGTTGCTCGCGGAGAAAAGTCGGCGAGAGATTTTTTTCCCTCTCGTCGTTCCCATAAGTGTTCTTCAAGGGACATGATATTGCCATTGGCTTTTTATTCCCTCGGATGAAAGTACTAACGGTCCATTACGAGATGTGACTAATTCATCACCGTGCGAGTTCAACTGGATTTCAGTCTTGATATATTTCATTGGATAGAGAATCTTTGGCATCCCAATATGTGATGGCGAGATCAGTAGCCATTTGTGAATCCATATTTTCGTCCAGTAGGATCATGTTATCGAATTTCGTGATCCAAATTTTTATGCGAAGAGTTGAAATATTCTTAAAAGCAGTTTGCTGTCTATGATATATTTTATTGATAATTTTCATTAACTTTGGTATCATTGGAACAATCAATACAATGATGAAGATGACAATGTATATATGAACAAAAATAAGATTTTTTCTTATTATAAAATGCCGGGGTCTGAGAAAAAATAGTTTTCCAGGAAGTCAAACAAAAGTGTAAAATAAATCTATGTTGGGCCATGAAAATTTCTCAAGAATTATATTTTGAAAACTATTATACAGCACGTGACACTTTTAAAAAGTTAAGATTAGACGAATAAAGATACTTTGTTTGAAAGTTAAAAAAATTCATCTTATATTGCGATTGATATAAACAAAATATGGAAAAAAAACTCAGTATCATTGCATACATGAAAAAATTTGTATTTACCTTTATTTATTGAAGTCATCGTAGTAAGTTACAACAAATTTTAGTTTACAATCTAACTATTAGTAATCGTCGTTATTTGACAAAATAACACTCTACCATCTAACCAAAACATGCAGGATATCCCTACAAACTCACTTACAAAACTTTTTTTATTTGTAAAATATCATTTTTTGAAATAACTAACAAACTATCAAAAAACAAAGACATATTTTACTTACCTAGGAATTCTAATTTTTATAAAGGATTGTAAAATATCTTATATATGTACAGTGTTTTTGAAATATCTTAATAGATATTCCATCAAGTTATTTTATACACATGACAGCGATATAAAAACTTTATAAATTTTTTATTAAAATATCTCATTCTTATAAGGATATTTCAAAAATCAGTAAACAATAAAATAAAACATGGCCAGGGTTTACGATAATACAACGTTCTAAAACGATTTTTTTCGAATGATTTTAAAAAGCACAAACTGCTGTAAAATGATTGTACTAAAGATTTTATTTCAAATGATAATTATGTAGGAAATTAGGTTACTTTAAAGAGGATTTTGTCATCAGCTTAAATAGTTTTAATTATTAAATAGTCGATTGTCCAAGTCCTATTTGCTTCACCCAAAAAATACTCATACCACATTTAACTTCGATTTAAACACAGTTGAAAATTTGTGAATCAATGCTATTGAGTGGCACTGAAGACTTTTTAAAAAAATGTTTCATTGAAAATTATGATAAGTGTTATTTTAATTTCGTACACATTTTGGAATTTTCATGGAAACGTTTAATGAATGATAGGCACACACATTTTCCTGAGTTTATGTGACAGTAAATTAATGTTCCTAAAAGTGTTAATATATTTCGGGTCAATACACTAATAAATGCATCCCAATAACACCTTCATGCTGAAAACTTCTAGATTTCTTTTCATTTAACTAACATTCTTGACAGTTACACGACAAAACGCCTTCTTTGTTTGTAAATAAATATTTTCTCGCCTCATTTGGTCAAAATATGTAAAAAAAACCGAAAAATACTCACATAAGTATTTTGTTCAAAAAAAGGTTGAAATGTGTAAAAAAAGATATTTCACACCTTAGAAAATATTTTAAATATCTCTGGTTATGATACTTCACTATTATTTTTAAATATGTAGCTCCAAGTAGACCAGCTCCAATTTGGTCACATCTAATGAATTCGATTGAAAACACTGCTTTCATCATAATGTACAATATTACACTGATGACACGAAAATTAGTAATGCATTTATAATGAAAACTTGAATAACAACTAATCAACAGAACTGCAAGTTTGTAATTGGATGAAGTAGAATTTCAACGAGGTACGTGAAAAAACTCAGTGGCTATTCGCAGGACATGTCATCATTACGTATAACATACCAGAGCGTGTCATTGCCATACTTATCTCTGTAGCGTTATGTAATGGGAATCTCTCTCCAAGCAATTAATTTGTAAGCGTAGATTTACATGAATCATGGTGTGAAATAATATTGGTGAAATGCAGAATATGTGCAGTGATTAGAACTTTCAAATGTAAAGATTTCACTGACGAATAATGTCTGGAAATTGTCATCACATTGCGATAGTTAATTTTTAAAAAACATACATATTTTATATCACATTTTTTGAAGATTTGAGAAGGAAAAATTCGATGATATCTTCAATGAAAAAACAATATTTTAAATGAAACTAAAATTTATGAAAAGCTAGTGCAAAAATACTCTAATAGATTATTATTCCAATAATTTTAATTACGATTCATAAAAATACATACATTCTTTTCTAGTGTTCTCAAAAACTGCTTTCTGATATCTTGTGTAGAGCAAAATTGACGTAGAAAATTTTCTACTTTACAGTTTTATTTCAACACTTATACTTATTATCCCTGTAATTCAGAATCCTTACCGGTAACTCAAAAAAATTATTTTTAAATATTATGAATGTTTATCATGTGATCGAAAGAAACCGCTAATGTAGTATGAAATTCAATCAGAAGCAGTTTACTTGATTTTCGTGCTTCCTTGTCAATTTATCCCGGATCAGGAAAATTTTTATGTCGATTATAGAAAATATTTCATTAGAAACTATTGTCTGATTATGTACTTCATACAGTTATAACTGGAGTTTCCTCGTTAATACATAGATTGATGGTTCAATTTAATTTCTATCGAAGTTCATTGATGTTTGGATATCATTACGTCAAATTGTCATCAAGTATGTGATCGAATTTTCGATGACACGTTTATGCAAAAAATAAAAATATGGTTTTTAATAGACATATTCACAATGATTGATTTTATTCACTTTCTGGCAATGGCTAGGAGTTAGATGTATCTTTTTTTCTTCTTTCCCAAGTTGAAACATGAATTTTTTCTCATCATACATCAAAGACAAATTTGTCTAGATATTATTCTTGTTCTTCATTCAAAAAAAGATATATTTGGTGAATTCAAACCGTGGGCAAAGAAACTGTAATTTTCTTTCAATAATAATCCATCACCTGTATTAATAATGAAAATATCCAGAGGCGTAGGCAAAAAATTTTCGGGAGGGGTTTTTCTGAAAAATAAATATTTTTCTTTCGAGATTTCATAATTTTTAGCCTTTGACAATATGTTACAGAAAAGTGATTTTGAAATATTTGACATTTTGGAATTTCAAAGTTATACGACTTATTGAGTCCAAAGTTGTACATTTTTTAGTTCATAAATAATGGAATTTGATTTTTATGATTTTCAAGTGGCAATTGAGGATTCAACTTTTTTACTTATACTTTTTGTATTGATACCACTTTGAGAATTATCTGATATCAAGTAATATGGGTTTCTAGAGGGGTTCCTGAAATTCGATGCTCTAAGAATTAAACTTCTAAAAAATTCATATATATTTGAAATAATTTTTGAGCCGATGTAAACCACACAGATAAAAGTTTCATAATAAATTAAAATTTTTTAAAATAGTATCTAATTCTTTCAATTTTGTAGTTTTTTTTGTATTTTCATATATTTCAAATGTTTCTATGGATCGCTCGATAGATTTTTAGAAATTGATGCTATAGTTTTGAAACTTTCAAGGATTTGGAGAATGGCAATGGATTTTTCAGACAAAAATTTATTTCGTGGATAGATTCAATACTTTTACTTCATATTTCTTTAGTATTTCTACAAAATAAAAGTATGTTTAACTGTATAAAATGTATAAATTGAATTGGATGCTTTTTTATTGTTTACTATATGAATTTCTAGAATATTTTCTAAAATTATATATCATTATAGTTATTATATTGATAAATATATGCGCCAGGACAGTAAGTTTTATAAATTCCTAAAAACATTACGTCTATATAATTTTTATGTATTGAAAGATTTTTAGTAAATTAGGAAGCCCATGAAGCATTAAACTTGTTAGCAAGTAAACTTGTAAGCTATTAAACTAATAAGCTAGTGAAAGAATAAACTAGCAAACTAGTAAGCTAATAAACTTCTAAACTAGTAAACAAGTAACATTCTAAACTTTTAAATCACTGAAAATGTTGAATAGTAAAATACTAAACAAGTAATAAAGTAAAACAGTAAATTAGCAAACTTGTTAACGAGTGAATTATTTATTTAGTAGACTAGTAAACTTGTTGAATTTTGAATAGTAAACTGGTAAACTAGTAAGCTAGTTAAATAAAGAAGCTAGTAAACTAGTAATCTAGTAAGCTTGTAATGTAGTAAACTCGTTAGCAAGTAAATTAGTAAACTATCAAACTCGTAAGCAAGTAAACTTGTAAACTGGTAAGCTAGTAAACTAGTAAACTTATTTTTAACATTATTCTAGCATAATATACGAAACTCTGGAGGATTTTTAAGTATTTTTATAGAGTACTTATATTTTTGTAGATTGCTACAGAGTTTGAAAAACTCGATGCTTTAAAATTCGAATTTCGATCTACTCTCAGTGATTTCAAGAATTAATGATGAAACCACATTCATATTCATTTTCATGTTTTATTTCGTTATTCTTTTTTTGTATATTTGAAATTTTTAAAAGATTATGTTGCGTTTTCTGAAATTTTTATAGATTTATAGGTATATTCAGAGTTTGATGCTCTAAAATCGTAAAATTTATAGATTGTAGAAGTATTCGTCGAGGTTTTTCAGAAAACGGTTTTTTCACACAATTCAATTAATTTTATTATTCTTTTAGAGTTTGTATGAATCGAAAGATTTTTAATATTTTTCTAGGTTCCATAGAGATTTTTAGATTTTATGATCCAACATTTAAAGTTATGTAAATCTTTAGCATTTTCATAGATTTTTATTTTTCTTGATTATCCACTGAGTTGCAACAATATTACTGATTCATATTTTACGTTTCTATAATTTTTTCTTTTTTTTTAATATACATTGCTAACGTTTTCATGCATTTTTCATAACTTATATTATTATTGTTTATCGACGTAAACAAAATTGCATCTTATATTTCGTACATCGTTTCGAGAACCTTTCCAAAAAAGTGGGGAAAATCTTCACTTCATTTCCTTCTTCCCAAAAACGAAAAAAATAGCGAAATTCCACGCGACCCTCACTTTCACATGTCAGCCAAAGCAATTAAGAAAGCGCGAACGAAAAGCATAGCTTGCGAGAATGGAGAGAAAAATAGCCAAATCGTCATCCCCCACGTTGCACCCCATTCACAGGGGTGCAAGGGGGTGAGGTCGGTGGATGCTTTAAATTCGCATCAATTTGAGTCTCTGCTGAGTGGCATTTTACACGCTTTTATCCGTTTTAAATCCTGGACGTGGTTGTTGGCTACAGAAAGATCGTGGGATAAATGGCAAATATACATCATTGAGCGTTGAATGTAACAGCAGCTGTGCCTTTCACGTGCTGCCGCGAAAAAAGCACGATCTACAGAAAAGGAAGTGCGCTTGTATATTTTTAAATGGATTTCACATCCCATTGTTGTGCTCAAGAAAAATGGCCGCGTCTACCGAAGAGAAACAGGTTAAAAAGTCGCATTTTTTCAGCGAGGGAAGCATGGGAAAAGTTTCGGAAAATTCTGCCGTGAAACGGTAATGAGCGAAATACCCGATTTAGGAAGTTGGGTGGGTAAATTGGTGAAAACGAAGTATCCATCCTATTTGCATGCTCGAAGATGGGCACTCGCGATAAAGCAGGGAAAAGCAGTGTTACAGGGTAGATGTATGAATGTTCACGTACAGACTGTGGGATAAAATTTCAGCATTTCGAGGAAGGGAGGAAGGGATGAAGGCAGAAAAAATTTGCGGGAGGGGTTTTTCTGATAAATATGTTTTCATCAGGATTTCATAATTTTAAATATTTGAGAATATAGTTACAAGAGAGCGATTTAGAAATATGTACATTGCGGAAATTAAAAGCTACTCGACTTTTGGAATCCAGAGTTGCACATTTGTCATATGCTTAACTGATGGAATTCTTTTTTTTGATTTTCAATCAGTATATTATATCTACACCATTTCCATGTATTGAAATATTTCTGGTGAGCTATTAAGCCAGAAAAAGAGTTTACTAGCAAACTAGTAAACTAGTAAATCACTCATCTAGTAAACTAGTAAACTACTGAAATTGTAAAATAGTTCAATAGTTAATAAATTAAAAAGTAAAAGAGTGAACTAGCAAACTCATCGAATAGTAAGTTGTAAAATAGCAAACTTGCAAACTTATCAAATTTGTAATAGTAAACTGATGAACTACTCAGCTATTAAACTAGTAAGCTAGTTAAATAAAAAACTAGTAAGCTAGTAAACTAGTAAACTAATTTTTAACATTTTTTTAGCATACTATATGAAACTCAGAGAGAATAAGTATTTCTAAAGATTACTTATATTTTTCTAGATGGCTGCAGAAATTTATAAAACTCTATGCTTTAGAATGTTAATTTCGATCTATTCTCAGTAATTTCAAGAATTAATGATAAAATAACATTCATATGAATTTTTCATGATTTATATCGTTAATCTTTGTTCATATTTTTGAAATATTTCAAAGACTTCGTTGCGTTTTTCAGAATTTTTATGGATTTATTGCACTTATATTTAGAAGTTGATGCTCTAGAATCCCACAATTTATAGATCATAGAGGCATTGTCGAGATTTTACAAAAAACAGTCTTTTCAGAGAATTGAATTGAATTAATTTCATCATTCTTTTACAGTTTGTATGAATCCAAAGACTTTGAATACTTTTAAATGAATATATTACATAGATTTCTAGAATTTGATGCCCTAAGATAAAAAGTTTTGTGAATTTTCAGCATTGTCGTAGATGTTTATTCTTCTTGATTATTCACTGTGTTACAGCAATTTTTCTGAGTCATTTTTCTACGTAATCCTACGTTTTCATAATTATCGCTTTTTTGTTCAATTATGTGCTAGCGTTATCATGCATTTTTTTGTAACTTACATTGCTAATATTTATCAATGTAACTTTTTTTATTCTTACATGAAATATTGAATAATTTCATCAGAATTTCGGGATTAATTTGAACCACTAGAACCCTCCTCTGCCTACACAAAATATTGTACGTTACAAGATTTGTTTATAATTGCAAATAATAATTTCTAATTTATTGATAATATTATAATTACAAAGAAAAAAGAAATACAAAAAGTTGGAATCTAATAATTTGTCGAAATATAAAAATCAATACAAAGACCCACGTGTAACTTGTGAATATTAGGCTTATCCAGGCCCCAGAACGCTGTCAACTCATCAAAATAAAAAAGGTGTGGCTGGGTCGTTCGTGCGTGTATATAGAGTTGCATATCGAACGTGCATGTGCATAGGGAATCAGAACCTTATCCCGAGGGGGCGTTGTCTCTGACTCACGGATTGCTCTATTTTTGACCCACATTTACTCCAGCGATTCAGCCTTTAAAACGTCATGCCCTCGCCACGAGTCGTCTCGTTCGCTCTTTTACTTTGTTCTTTTTTTCGCGCATTTAGTCCAGGATTCAAAAAACAGGCTCGATCAATGATTGACTGATTCCGTTTTGAGACGGGTCAAAATGATCGTTTTGCAAAAGAAAATACATTCGTTTTGTACCACGTAGACACATTTGGGAACAGTTACAAATTCACGGATGTAAGAAAAAGCTTTGAACGTCAAGCTTTTTGTATATCTAATAGCAAATTTTGGAAGTAAAGCGTTACCTGCAACGCCTTAAATTTTTTAGTGTAATGAAGACGTAACGCGTTACATTAATTAACAAGTAACGATAACGGGAACGAGTCACTTTTTTTTGGTAACGGGTAACGAAAATCCCATTATTTCACGTTACTTTTATCTGTCTCATTGAGTTTTTAGTACAATTTAGAACTACTAAGAAATTTTACTCAAAAACCGGTTTGGTTGACTCAAACAAAAGTTTAGTCGATAAATCACCAAACAAATATTTGGTTCGTTTAAATAAATTTTTGTTTGGAGCAAACAAATTTTATTGGGCTATAATATATTTTTGCTACGGACAAACACATTCTATTAAGCAGTCATTCATATTTGTTTGAGTGAAACAAAAATTTATGGGAGTCAAATGAAATTTGTTTGTTCATGACAAAAATTTATTTGAGTCAACCAAATTTTTGTTTGGTCGTAAATCGACCAAACGTTTGTTTGAGCCAACCAAACCAATTTTTGAGTGTTCTGAAACTGAGATCTCAGTAAGTTTTAACCTACTCATTTTTGAATTAAAAATTCTACATGAATAATTTTTAAAGCAACAATGTCAAATATTAGTAACTTGTGTGAAAATAATGACAAAGAATGGGCTTTATCTACTTTTTATTAGAAACTTTCATAATTCAAAGCGTTGAATTTTGGAAATCCGCATGAAAATATAAAAAAATACTTAAAATCTATAGATCACAGAATCTATAGCAGGATCTGTAAGATCTAGAGATCCTGCTAGTAAATTTTATGGAATATAATGAATACAAATAAAAAAAAAAAAAATTAATAAAATAACAAAAATACTCAAGCTTCTAAATTTTAATAGGTTTTGATGTTACTTGATTCTTACAAAATTTACGCGAAAAACTTTAATTGCTCGAGCTTTCATTTCTGAAAAATTTATGCTAAGAGATAAGAAAATGTTGATATCGTATAACTGTGAAAAATACAAAAAATATTTAGAGCACTTTAAATATATAAAGAAAAACTGTTTTTTGCAAAATCGATCCAAACATACTCCAGAAATTTCAAACCTCCAATTTTATATCATTCCGGAAATTTAGAGATATGTCTTTAAAAAAACTAAAAAATTCCAAAACATTCTTTAAATACTTATAAATGCAAATACATAAAGCATTGAAAATCTTTCAAATTCCAGAAATTCATACAGCAAATATAAAAATAATGAGTGATCCTTGAAATTATAGAAAAACTTAAGAAATTCGAAAAGTACTAGAATAAGTAAAAAACTATCAGTTCAGTTTTCTGGAAAATCCTGTAAAACGTGGAGAATTTCATTATGTTCCAATTCTAAAGTCTGGAATTCTTGATATGTATACATCAATTTATATTATAGAAATACTTAAATTATGTTGAAATACTGAGAAATTCTGCAACATTTTATCATACTGAAAAATACGAACAGTTTCAAAAATACTCAACAATCCTTTAAATCGTAGAAAAATGAAAAGTGTTTCAAAAAAACCATCAAAGGAAATGAAAATTTTCATGGATATTATTATTTCCTGAAAAATCCTCTCAAATACAAATAATTTAATGAGCTTTGAATCCTAGAGTATGAAATTTTTTAAATGTATGTATCAATAGGCAGAAAAATAGTATAAATTTATAAAAAGACTAGAAAATCCTGCAACATTTGATACATACTAAACAGTACAAAAAAATTCAAAAATTGTGAAAATCTGGGTAGGTTTTTCAAATTCTCTCAAAACTCTATCAAGTTTGCGAATGTTTCGTTGTGGCTAACATTAAATCGAATGTCATATTCAGAAACTTCGTGAATTCGAAAAAAATATAACAATTGCAACAAGCTGATTGATTTTTTTCTCAGGGTGAAAAAGTACAGATTAAAATGTTTCATTATATCTGAAATAAACAATGTCTCTAAAACAAAACCACAAGTACGTTGATATTGTATTTTCTAGCCTTAGTTTTTTGATTTTTGTCATTTACATTCAATGTTTTCCAAAAAGTAACGTGAAAGTAACGGAACGCTACATTTTTAAGTGGTAACGGTACCGAGTTACTATTTCTTTCTAAGCAACGGTAACGTAACGAATTACTTTCTTCACTTTTGTGTGATGGTAACGTCACGCGTCACATTCTTTCAAGTTACCTTCCAAACCCTGTCTGATAATAACAAAACTTTGCAAAGATATAAACAATGGTTTAAAAAAGTATAACTCTTGATAAACTAGTATGGAAGCCAAACTAGGCCTAAATTGCATCAAAATTCCTACACCAATGCCCCACCGGCAATTTGTCTCTTTCCTTGTTCCTTTCTTCCGCACATTTCATCCAGCATTTGAATAACAGGCTACAAACAGGAATTCACGAGCGGGTCTCGACACCCAAGTACGGAAGCAGTCATGGAAAGCGAGATCTATGCCAATAGTGTCGCTCTCGGCTTTTAGAAACGGGAATTTCATTGCAGTAACGATACGCTTCGTGTATATATATATATATAGACAACCCTTGTTCAATAGGTACAGTTAGGAACAGTCGCTGAAACGACGAGGAATGCGATTTACGAAGGTTTCCTTTTCGACAATGGCGTCAGATTGTTACCGCGTTCTTCTTTTCGCGCGCTCGTTTACTTCCGCGGGGATTTTCTTTTCGTTTCCCTTTGCTGTAGACGCGATCAGAAATAACGAAATCTGAGAGAGAACAAAAAAGCGTTGATCGCGTTGCTACGAAGGAGCACGGGGACTTTGGGAAATACGAGCTTCACTTGAAAGCGTTTTTAACGCCCTGTTAAAGTTTCGAGATCCTTCATGTGAGACAGGGTGCTTCGGGTTTTCGGGGGAAAATTATGGTCGTCGAGATGGAACTTTGTTTGGGTTAGAGTGTGTAATTTCTGGTTGTTGGGTGGTTTTATTTCCTGTAGAGTGGGTGGTTTGAGGTTGAGGTTCGGAAGACCAAGTACTTGGAGATTAAATGATGAGAGAACATTCATGAGTCTTACTTTGAAGCAGTCTAGGGATCACTCAAAATTTTTTTTGTTCTTATTTTTCGAGCCATGGATCCTCACGTTCACGATGTTATTTAATCCTTTAAGAGAGGTTCTTCTGCACTTGGAATTAGGTGAGTATAGAAAATCTGCCTCTCATCTCGTATGCGTAAGTGATTCAAGGGATTGGATTAGAGAAATGAGGATTTTTTTAACTCGATCATTACGGGCTACAATGATTGTAGAAAAAGAATAATATCAAACTTCATCTTAAGGGAATTCGTAGAACTTCATCAACAATACGTAATTAAATTTCTATAAATAAGGTTCTTAGTTTAGAAATCTAACTAAAATAATATATGAAACTTAACGCAAAAGACCCAAGTGTGTCTTTCGAACTAAGAATTTTGGTTTGACACTTGAAGTCGGAAACATTAAGATTTATGTAGAAAATATAAAGACTTGTTCTTTTGAGTTACGTTGATAATCAAAAGAAATTTCAAATATCAGAAAAGGTTAAAATACAATAATAAGTAAGAAGATTCTTAAATTTATTTAACTTAAGAATTTGGAAAAATATGATATACATGTGGAATATGGAGAATCTTTTTTATTTTCTTGTAGGCACTGTGTAATGTCCCTAATATTTTTTATAAACGAAAATAACATTATTTCGTAAATATAAAATCCACGATATTCACGTGTGAGATGAAAAGAAATTTACAGATGAAATAAAGAAAAATTCTGTCGATCAGGTGCGGATAATTTCAATGATTTCGTAAAAACAGAAACTGTATTATATTCTCAAATTATGCTTACACAAGATTATAAATTAATGAAAAAATCATATAGTGTACGACTGATTCAATTTGCCGCTGCGATTGCATAAACGAAAATTTTTATGCAGTATTCCTAAATTATCAATTAGAATTTTATGCAACTCTTTCTGAGACTTTTACTTCAAAAATAGTGCCTGCTGATGCTTGGTCGACTGAGGAAAAAAGAGAGGTGAAGAATTTTCATGCAAAAATTTATTACACTCATAAATAGCAAGTGATTTTACCGTTTTCGCTTTCGGTGAATTCCGTAGAGTGGGGGAGAGGGGGGGGGGTATAAGTCAACACACCGGAAAAATAAATACATATCGATTTTTCATAATAGCGAATTGGAGGATGAATCAATTTCGTTCAATTTTTGATTATTTATTCAATTCATCTATCTTTTAAACTCATATGGTAAATTTGTTGTACTATACTCTACTTATAATATACCATATATTGTAAAAGGAACTTCAATTTTTAGAGCATTGAATGCTCATAATATATAACGTGTATATAAATTCATAAGAATAATTAAAATTTTTTAACCTCAAAAGTATGGGAAACATTCGAAATATATTGAGGGTACTCTAAATCTCCAAAGAATCTGTTTTCTGCAAAATTAATCGAAAGACTTGAAATATTTAAAACTATTTATTTTATGAATTCATTATGGAAATTCAAAGGAATATCTGTCAAAAAACTAAAACTTTCTACAACGTTCTATAAATAATTAAAAATACAGAAAGAAAATACTTGCACAGAAAAATACGTGTAAATATATGGAACGATGAAAATCTATGGAGTTCCAGAAATTCATACAGTAATAAATAAAAATAATGAACCATCTTCAAATTGATAAAAAACTGAGAAAATACGAAAAGTACTACAAGAAGTAAAAATCTTTCGAAACAGTGTTTTACGGCAAATATTCGAAAACACACAAAATTCCATCAAGTTCGAATTCTAGAACTCGAAATTCTTGAAGCGTATGTAACAATTTGTAAAAAAATACTGAAAAATATGTAAATATTCTAGAAAGTTCTGCAACATTCTATTATCCTGGAAAACGTGAAAATTTTCAGAGAGAATGAACAATCCTTTAAATTGTAGAAAAACTGAATAAGTACCACAAAATCAAAGAAAATGAAAATCTTTATTGATACTATGTATTTGCTGAAAAATCCTCTGAAATACAAATAATTCAACGAAATTTGAATCCAAGAGCATGAAATTTTCGAAATCTATATATCAATGTACAGAAAAATAGTATAAATTTTTGAAAATACTAGAAAATCCTGGAACATTTTATACATACTGAAAAATAAAAAAAGTTTCAAAAATTCAAAAAAGCAGGATAGATAAGATTCTCTTGTAAATCTTTGAAGTTTGCAAATTTTCCCAGCACCCAACATTAAATGAAATAAAAGTTGAAAAATTTTAAAAATTTTAACAGGCTGCTTGATTTTTTTTCTGGATCTAAAAGTACAGATGAACAAATGCTTGTTTTAATTTTCGTCACGCAAAAAAATTATTCCCCGAGGGCTCATCCTAACAAACAGATCTCAAAAATATGATGTTTTTCGAGCAAAACGTTTTGTTGAAACTCAAAAAAAATTGATCACAAACCACTTTATTACATCTGAAATAAACAGTTTCTACAGAAAAAAACCACAAGTTCGTTGGTATTGTTTTTTCATCCTTAGTTTTTCAATGTCCTCTTATTTACATTTAATTTATTCCAAAATGTAACGTCGAAGTAACGAGTTACTATTTATTTTTAAGTAATAGTAATGTAACTTATTACTTTATACACTCAAGTAACGGTAACGTAACGCGTTATATCTTTTTAAGCAACTTTCCAAACCCTGCAAAAAAGTCTTGTTATTCTCTAAAGCATGATAACGCGTCAAAATTAAGATACTCGTCGAAGTTTTGAAGCACACGTTTATGGACCGTAATATGAATAAGGTTGTTCCCTCTCACTTTCCCATTTTCTTTTTCCACCGCTGATGGATATTATCGATCCCTGATCAGACTTACCAGACACCTCGTTGTCCAATGGAAAACTGCCCCCCACCCCCTTTTTTCCCGGCACTGCCATCCGCTAGCATTGCATTTCTGGATTTACGAGCCTAGTAAAATACGTAGAAGCTCTTTTTCAAGCATACGCGTGAAATGTTCTCAATCATCGTGTACATACTTTCGAGAAAATTACTTTTGCCATTTTTATTATCTTCGTTCCAGATATCGTTCCCCTTTTATGGATACGTATGCTCTTGAAATAGTCGCGGATGCAAAGTCGACTTATTAAGAGCTGGAAAAATATGAATTTTGGATGACAATTGAATTTTATAGTGATGAGGCTAAACTGAAATGAGGAATATATTCTGGATGATTTTTATTGTCAGGAGTGAAGCTTTGGACACATTTCGTTTTATTCAACAAAGCTCTTGAATTGTTCATATTATTTATTATTGTTCATATCATATAAATATTGTATACTTTTATCACTTTCTCAAACTGGCATTTTTCTTATTTTTTTTTTTTTTTTTTTTTCTTTTTTTTTGTAGTTTTTAGAGTTTTATATCAATCAATTGCTAAAACTGATTCTTTCTGCTGCTTAATTAACAGTTTTGAAAATTAATGATCTATCAATTCAATTGAAATTCGTGTTTAAATTCTATTGCTGAATTATTCATGACGATGCAAAGACTGGAAAAGTCTTACAAGCCTGTATTTTTCAAATTTTCATATATTTGTGTACTAGTACACTAATGATGAAAGTTTTAAACTGGAGGATACTTTGATGTCGAATTTTAAGCTCTGTTTTGACTACCAAAAACGACGTTTCTTTGCATCCATGCATTCATATTGAGAAATAAGAGCATTAGAATATATAAGTTTATCAAATCTGAGGGTTAAATCAAAGGATTCTCGTATGTGAAATTCATGACAAATTGCAGGAAAATTCTACAGAAACTTACATTACTGTGATACCCAGCTCTTTTTTAATATATGAATCTTAAACAAAATTATGAATTTAATGCAACACATAATTGTGAATATGTGAACATTAATTGTTGGTGCAATTAGGGTTCAAGTGTATAAAATTACAACTAATGAACCATGATAAATTTGGATTAACTGGTGTCACTGTGAGGCAAAAAAGCACTTTATTGTATTTCAGTATTGAGCGATTTGTTGAATTTTTTTTTAAATATAAGGTCTTACATATTACAGTATTTTATATGAAAGAAGGTAATAAGAAAGCCAATTGAATATAAAAGATGAAAAAAAGTTAACCTAGTACATGAAACCTTGTGTTTTTCCCTTGTTTGCTACTTTTTAAGCTTTTCATGGTTTTTTTTTCCTTTTAAGGTTTTCTTTTTCTAGCATTGTGTACACCGGTTTTCCACTCTTATCACAAATTTCTATGGAGTTACATTTTTATACTTTTGTTATCACAGTCATGAATTAGCAAAGTATGATATGCACTTTCCATTAAAAGTTTTCTTCATACATAACGTAAAAATTACTACTACACACTACGGTCTAGGTTATTCAAAAAGTTCTGATAACATGTTGACAATGTTCACTAGCTGCTAAAATTACTTCATTCATATATTCAGAAACTAGTTGTTGACGTCAGATTTCAGAATGTTCATTGTAAAATACAATTGTTAGAATTGTTTTATTTATTAAATTTTGTTATTAGAGAAAAAGGAAAATTTTGCATTTTGCATAATTTATTTTCTTTTTCATACCTGATAGACCACTATAGAAATATTTCAAACAACTTTCGAGTTCAAACTGAACATGTGTTAAATGTCAGACGAATTTTCAAACAAACTATTTTCCGACGTAATGTTAATGTTAAAATATTTGAAAATTATTGCTATCCACTTTAGGTTCAGATATAATATTACATTTTTTTTTTTTTATTGAAAGAGAGAAATCAGATTTCGAGAGGCGAGCGATTTCCATAGAAACAAGTGAAAACGAACAAATAATGCATTCAAAGTACATTGTATATTGCCGCAAGTAGTATGGATCAATATATGTTACGACTGAATGCATAGAGTTTTGTCAGTATGAATACAGTGTTTTTTAGTGTATGAAAATTTGTTATTGCATTAATTGTTGTGTATGCTGCATGATATTTAAAAAAAATAAACAATTTCATTCGGAAATTATGAATAAAGGGGCACCGCTATAAATATATTTAAAAAAAAAATTATTTTAAACATCTAAAGAAACCAATGATTATCTTTCATATCTAGAAACATTTTAACATCTATTAGAAAAAGATTTATCAGTATGAAGTTCCATGAATCAGCAAAACTATTATTTCATTTAACGGACTCTCACTAATTGTAGGAAAAAATTGGATGCAGAAGAAATTATTGAAATATATTTTAGATTTATTGAAATCTAATCGAAGATAAATTTAAACAGCACTGAAAACTATCTGAGTACAAATTTCAAAGTTACGAATTTCCGAAATTTTTTATGGATATGAAAAAAAATTTTGTAAGCAGAAAATTTCACCGAAGTACATCAAGACTCGTGAAAATACTCAAAATCCATATAAGTTTAATTCCTTTAATAATAATATATTCCTTCGAAAATCGAATCATTGAGATATATTTTCTATGATCTGCCAATTCAGTAGGCCACAGTAGAACAGTTTTGAATAAAAAAGTGAGATAATAATTGATTAAATCATATGGTGGTTTATGTATTGAATTTATATAAATGTATGCAAACAACAGTTATGAATATATGAAAATATACAACTTGTCGTACGTGGCCAGGGGGGTCGAGGTCACGCAACAAGAGAAAAAGGGGGGGGGGAGTTGGAGCCGGTGTCGGCTACCAACTCGACGAGGTGGGGCGCGGAGAGTGATCCTGGAGCCGGTGACGGCTACCAGGGGCTCTACCGGGGGGTGGAGGTCCCTCGGGGTAGAGGTTGATTCTTATATCTCTTGTTAGGGGGGGGGGGGGCTACTTTATTCACATATGTACAACTCTAGGAGCTTTCCTCTTCGAGCTCCTGTTCGAGGCGGGGCGAGGTGCCGACCACTAACACGTCCGGGTCGTCCTGAACGATCCGATACGTAGTCGGGAGTTTCTCGACCCTGAGGATCACGGCCCTCTTCCAGGGTTCGGCGATGGTCGAACCAGTAGGGATGACCACAACGGACCTCGGCCTAGGAGGTGGGGCAGGTGTTTCCTGGATCCGCTCTCGTTCGTCTGCCGCAGCACGCCAATTGTTCCCGAGGGAGTGCCTTGACTCTCGAGCACGACTCTGGGGAGAGAGGGCTGCCAGGCGAGCGCTTCGAAGGCGACGAAGCCGGACTCTGACGCCACTCCGTCCAGGCATACGGTCAGGCTGGGGACGATTATTAGGAGGGTGAGAGTGACTGGGAAGTCTGATACCTGGAGCCGGTGACGGCTGCCAGAAAATCGAGGATGCGGGGTGTCGATACCTGGAGCCGGTGACGGCTGCCAGGAAGTCGAGGAGGCGGGGTGTCGATACCTGGAGCCGGTGACGGCTGCCAGGAAATCGAGGAAGGCAAGGATATCAGGGAGGGGTTTGCGATCCGGGGTCCCGAAAGACTGTCGGATCTTGAATTCAAGGTGTCGACACAAAAATCAAAAGGCCAATATTCGATTACTTAAATATTTATTCTGACGCTAGCAAATACAAGGTTTTCGTGCGGTAAACCGCTTCCACCCACGCCCACACCCCATACTTATCCCTTCACCGCTATAACTCACTCGCGGGTTAAAGGAGCGCGCTTGCCACCTGGCCGCGCGGCTCGAAAGCCCCGGCGCGGCGCGGGAGATTCAAAAAGGGAAAGTGTACGGGAAGTCGCCGTACAACAAACTGAATAATAAATAAAAATAAAATTGGTTATAAGAATAACAAAAGTCCATCAACTTTGAAAATGCTGAAAATTTAAAGAATACTATATATCTTGCGTTAAATTATTTTTTTAAATATCTATGAAATATTCTATCTCTACATGTATATTTATGTATAAATTTTTTATTTTAATTAAATATTTATCTCATGTGAAATAAAAAGAAAAAATATTTTTTTCAGAGTTGTAATATCGTACATTAATCCATAAATTTAGAAACTGGCAGAATAAAAAAATTGCGTGAATTGTGAAGAAGTGAAATGTAATTGTTAAAATATATAACTAGAGATACTTTTCTTTCATAAATTTCTTGAGGTACAGGAAAAAAAATAAATACAAAATTGAATTCTAGAGCGTGCAATTTAAAACTTCTTTACCAGTATCAACAAAAATATTTTTAAATCTTTAAGAAAATACTTAAAAATTACACATTAATAATTTAATACCAACATGAAATTGAAATCCTGAAAATACCCATAACTGTCAGACTTGTCAATATTGCTCAATGTCTCTAAGTAAAATTCCTCAATATCATACTTATTTGATAAGTACCCAGTGGCTAAAAAAATTGTTTAAGCTTTTTTTTTCGAATCACACTTTGAACTTGTAACGAAGCCATCAATTCACTGGATGACCAATATGACAAACATTATCCAAAACATCTGTGAAGTATATTTTCACTTTCTCAATCCTGAACTTTTCTCAGCAAATAAATACATATCGCACAGCATTATCAACAATATGAATCCACAGTTAATTTTCGTGTTGCGTGAGCACCAACATTTACGTTACATCGCCACTCAGAAAAGATGAAATCGAGGACGTTTGCTTTCAATAATACGATTCCTGACGTTTCGTGAGCTGGATACCGAAACGTTGCTGCGCTAAATAGAATCTTCAAGATAGACAAGCATGACGTGAGACTATGTCCAGTCGCCACACGCGAACTTGGAGAAGGCTGCGGAAGTAAAATAATGCATGTACTTAAAACTCACTGTCACTCCTCGCCCAAGCAATCCAACACATTCTCGAGTATCCCTCTTGTGCTCACGTGAAAACGTCATGATTCCTACTGACGCAAGTATTTTCAACCGTTTTCTTCCACACACGCCACCGCAAATCAAGTCATGCACGTTGCCCCAATTATTCTCGCTTTCCTGAGTGTGTGCTTGAATGCCCGATCGTTGCCGTTAATCATTAAGAACCTGGTATTGAGTCTAATGAATCACCCGCGAAACACAAGTTTACACCTACGATTCGGCAAGTTTTACTCGGGAAAAGAGGAATGTGAAGGTAATTAATCTTTTCAAGTTCACTTGCAATAGTACGTGGATATCTATAGTTGAGTAATCGTCTGGCTTTTGAATTGCAAATCAAAAAGTAATGAGTATTTCATTGGAATGTCTTTTGGAAAAATGAATAACGATATGTAAGGACTGACTGAAGAAAAAGCAATATTTTTGGACAAAAATGAAATGCTCCATTTTTTTGAAACTAATGAGGACATGACGAAAATTTACCGTTACTCATAATTGTGAAATTGATCAAACACTATTGTTGCATGATTACGAAAAATAAAAGATGGAAATGAAAAGAAATTTTTTTGTCTTAGAGAATTATTTTTCATATCATATCCTTAACTAGAATTGATTTATTAGGTCACTTATTTTATTTTCTTGCATTAGAAACAAGATATTGTAATTTTCCTCAACCGTCTTAAAAAAATGGTTTGTAACGTACACTAAACACTTTCTTCATCAAAGATTCTCTGTTTATTTTGAAAATAAAATAATATGGTACATTTACTACAAATAAAAGAGTATGGAGACATCGAAATTTCAATTTTTAATGACTTCGATATTTTTATTGAAATAAAAAAATTAAATTCTAAATTTCACAGTAAATCTATGTGCACGATACTTCTTCTGCAACTTTTAAAAGCTCGAGTTCTTCACAATTTTTTTTCTATCATCTCTCTGATTAAACAGAACAAAATCGCAACTTACTTTCTCTAAATTTTTGGAAAATCTGACCAAAGTAAAGTGATTCGGTAATCAAGCTCTTTCCTCCACCTACTTTTAAGTAAACCGATTAAAGCTTTTTCATCCACCCACTAACCACCATCATGGAAATTGTAATATTTTCAGATTCTTTGTAACCCTTCTACTTTTTCCCATGTCTGAAACTTCGTATCTTCTTTGTAAGCCCTTAATGCACTTTTCTAAATATATAAAATGAAAAAAAGATTACTACATCAAAGCTCAACTAATGACTCAATAATCTTCTCTTAACTTTTTCTGCATGTATTCATGCTTACTTCACTCTATTTCAAATTTCAATAATAGGATTATTTGTACTATCGACCCCGAAGTATACACAAATCAATCCAACAGTTTCATAAGATTCTACAAACTGAAATACTCGTCAAAGCAAGAGGAATTAAACTGGGAAACGTTAATTACCGAAAGTCGAGATCAATCGGGAACGATGCTTCGTTTAGTTGCATGGCCCGATGCCAAGAACATGTTGACAAGACGTTTTTACGGAACTGAAGTCTCGTACTCCAAATCAGACAGCACTGGGATTAAGTGTGCATTTACATCTCACAGCTCGTCAGATTCTGCTTTATTTCTAATAACAATCTCGTGTTGTTATTGCAAAAAGGAAAGTTGTATTGGATATCATTATTAAGTCATTATTTTTCAAATCAGTTTGGTTGACACTGATCAAAACACCGATTTCTTTCAAATTTTTTAGATAGCCACGTAAACTAGTATTAAAACATACGTATTTTTTCTTTTGGGCTAAAAATTCGTTTTTGTCGAGAAATTCAGATTTTAGATTAGGCTGTCAAATCCAGAGTAACCTCACTTTTGTCAAAACTTTTTTTTTAATCCTTATTTCTCATCAAAAAATCTATGAATTTGAATAATTTTTGAATTAAAACGTTCGAAAATGTACGAAATTTATGAATAAAGAATTTAAAATATTTCTTGTAGCGTTGTTGAATTGTGATTAGCGTAGATGAAAAAAGTGTAAAAAATTTTTGAGTAAATAGTTTTTTAATATGTAGCATTTTTTTATCCTGTTTTTTTTTTTTTTATTTCATTGATTGGTAAAGGTATGGACTACATTCTGTAAAACCTTTACATGCCAAAACGTTTCGTTCGTAAGTGAGAATTTTTTTCCGATTTTCCAGTCTATCATTAACGAGAGATTATGACATTTCAATATATTTCCACTGTTATATACATTCTATACAAAAATAATGAGCAAAAAATTCCCAACTTGATGTTCAACGGCTGGGGAAAACAACTAGAAATCAAGCTTTCGCGTAAATCGCCACATTGCTAAAATATCAATAATCACACGTAATTTCATAAAAAAGCTTTCTTTTCCATTTCTCTGAAGCATTTTATTACATTTTTATGTTTACTTAGAATTATGAAGGTTAGTCTATTATCTATCAGAAAAATGTTCAAGTGTGAAGTTATGCGATAATCTCATCAATTTTTTTGTCCAATATTTTAAATTTTCTGACAAATTTCCTTATTTTTTGAAACGAAATCAATATACATAAAAACGATATTTCATGTTTGAGGAACCTTCATCTTATTTCAAACTAAATTAATTTTTCAACATGTTCAACGTGCTCACGTTTCAATGTTTTTCCGGTAAACAAAGATGATTTTCATCATTATATAATTTCGTTTAAGTATGAATACAGCGAATTACTTTATAAAAGAAAAAAAATTTCAATATTTGCAGTCTTTTTTACGAAATTTCTTGAATTCTAGTATTTTTTAAAGTGTGAAATCATGGAGTATTATATCTGATGTGTAACCATCAATCAGTTTCTCAGATATCTTCGCGTTTCAAATGCATTTTATGAATTTCTATATATAAGCCTAATTTATTCATCATCATTTAAAAACAACGTACAAAGGAATATTTCAACCATACCAGATCCACGCAAGTAGATATAAATATAAAAGTTATTTTCGAAAGACACGAACAAAACATTGATGTCATCCTATATCCCGAGTAAAAAAACATAAAGTTAGGAAATTTTCATTAAGAAAAAAAACTTTATCATCGAATGGGACATACTACAGTGTCTTAAGATCAAGAAAAGTGAAAATATATTGAAATATCATAATCACTTGTTAATGACAGGCTGGAAAATAGGAAAAAAATTCTCACTTACGAACGAACCGTTTTGGCATGTAACGGATTTTACAGAATGTAGTTCATACCTTTACCAATCGGAAAAAAAATGGGAAGAAAAAAAAATGATGCAATATGAAAACTATTTACCCAAACATCTTTTACACTTTTTTTTATTTACGCTAATTACAATTCAAGAACTACAAGAAATATTTTTAATACATTCTTTATAAATTTCGTACGATTTCGAAGGTTTCCATACAAAAGTTATTAAAATCCATAGATTTTCTTATGGGAAATAAGGATTTCAAAAAAATTTTTCGACAAAAGTGAGGTCACCCTGAATTTGACAGCCTAGTATAAAATCTGAATTTCTCAACAAGCGTCAATTTTGACCACAAAATATAAAATAGGTATGTTTTAAAACTAGTTTACGTATCTATTAAAAAAATTTGAGCGAAATCGTTGATTTTGTCAGTGACGACCAAACTGATTTGAAAAATAATGACCCAGTATCGATCATAAACGTGGGTCAATCAAAGGTGATCCCCATTTCTTTTGTTATTCCTAAATTGCTAGTGTAAATAACATAAAAGTTATAATTGCCAGAACCTTGCAAACCTCAGTCAACATTCCGCAAACACGTAGACCCTTTTTTCCCAAAAAGTCAAGCACCAACTTCAACAAGCTCGCGGTTTTCGCGTGTCATTCATATCGCGCAACGCCAACCTCGGTTCGAAACAATTTACACCCCTCGCTCAAGCTCTTTCCACTGAAACCAGTCGTTTTGCCTGTTTGGTACCGACAGCCTAATCAATGTTAAACAATTTTTCTCGTTGCCCGCGTGCGCGAAATGTCCATGTGAACGACAGATGCAATTCAGCAGCGTACGGCCAATGCGAATGGCCGGCTTCAATGAAGTATAAAATGAAAAGCGAATCGTGGATTTATTTCGCCCCGGCACGGAATCACTCGGGCTCCGATTCCTATCGAAATTCCGATCCGTTCTTCTCTTCTAAGCCGCATCCAGTCCACTCGAGAGGCTCTACTAATCCCGCAAATGAGAAGTAAGCGTGGCATTAATCCTTCCCCACAGTTTTGAATGGAAGCGAGAAGTACAATGACATTAATAAATTTTTATCCCTGCTGGAAAATGGCGGAACTATGGTAATCGGCGTTCGATTATCTTTGAACGCGGTTCTTTTCGCCTTCTTTCTTTCATTGTGCGGAGTCTTGGAGAAGTGAGAGGGAAGGGGGGAAGTACTTGGGATTATACTGAATATCGCTGAGGATGATATCTTGGGAATGACTCGGGTGGTCTCAATTATCTCGTAAAAAATAAGTTTGATACCAGTCGTTGGGGTAGAAGGCGTCGAAGGGGTGATCGAGATCGTTGAAGTGCTTGGATGATTTTTGTTTGGGTTTGTTGTTTGGTGAAGAAATTTTGGCATTGCTGGGTTTAGTTACTTGCTTGTTGGCTAGATGTTGATTTTAGGATTTTGGAGGTTGGTTCTGAATTTTGAAGGTTTTGAAATTGAATTGATCTGCAATGTTTGGTATTAAATTAAGTAATGATGGGGAGGATGAGGAATTTTGCCGGAACTGATATATTTAATAGGGTGGCAGTTTTTTGGGCGATGTTCGAATTTTCTCCATCGCTGGACGCAAAATCAACTGAGGTAACATCAAAAAATTGTCGGTAAAATTGTATTCATCTGAATCAGATTAACAGGTGCCACAAAGCGAGGGGAATGTTAAATTGGAAATTCATGCAAGTTTTCATGTGTTTTATATTGAAATTCATAGCTTTTTTTAAATTGTTCAAATAAATCTAACTTGGTTGAGTTTGGGTACATGAAGCAAGGTTCGAAATATAATTTTTTCTGATTTTCGAACAACTCATCTTTTGTGAACGAAAACTTGAAATATATACATAATTCTTGTATCGTCATTTTATCTACTAAAAACCATGATGATAAAAAGTTATTGAAAAAATCTAAAAAATTTTTGTTTCTAACGTTGCTTCATGTACTCAAACTCAACGAAGTTTAAGAATTTTTTGGGCACTCTGAAAAAGGTTATAAATATTAATCGAAAACGTCTGAAAAAATGTATGTATGTTCCATTTAAAATTTTACTCGTTTTGTGGCAAATAGTATTATGATTTGATAGCACTCAAATTTTACAGCAAAGTTTTGTGAAATACCTTAATTTATTTTCCGACTTGAGATGGAAAAATTTCTAACATCGCCTAAGTAACTGCCACCCTAATATTCAATGAATGTACATATATTGTACAATAATAAAAAAAATTATGATTGATTTTTTTCATTGTATAAATATAACATAGTTTGTTAAAAAGCTTTGCAAAAAAATTAAACATAGAAGTTAAGGAATTTTGAAATTCACTGTCGACAGTTTTTTTGAAAATATAACTTTCGAAGACTAACAAACAATTTTAGACTTGTTAGAGTAAATTTCGTTTCTTTTTTTTATATTTCCCAATCTTTGAATATACATTCGCAATATTCACCTATGCAATTTTTAAATGTAATATTCCAGCTATTCAATCTTACAACTTATACAATTACAGATTTTTGAGATCGAAATGTTTAATTCTTTTAATTTTGTTGCAATGATATTTGTTTTTTGTTTTGTTTGTTTGTTTGTTTGTTTATTTGTTTGTTTGTTTTTTTTGTTATCTCTGTTTTGAAACAAGGTATAATAGTATTTCAAGCTGAAAATTTATGCTGGAGATTTTTCCGAAGAAAAAGTTGACTCTTATATATATTTGTCGCTAAAATTTCTTAACAATTTTATTTTTAAAAGATAAATTATTCTTATAAAATTTTAGCTTATCAAAGCCTAAAAAACAGATGTCTTTTATCACAATCTTACCTCCACAAAACGTAAAATCTTTCACAGATGTTACAATTTTGTCATTCGAATCCCAATTCAAAAAATTTTGAGATTTCGTAAACGTTCTTTTTTATTTCAAATTTTGCGTAGGAAAATTAGAAAAATTATTATCTAATAATTTTCGCCAGTAAACGTGATTTTCTAAAGCAACAAAATGAAAAACCCTATTTTGATTTCATAAGAAATTTGCAGTACACATAATTCATTTAATTTCGAATCCTCTTAATCAAAATAATATTATTGATTTTTTCTCGAAGTTCACTCACTACTTATAATTGTGATTTTTGGAAAAGCATTTTTCGAATCATCACATACCAATTTTAAATTAAAATAAATTATTTTAATTTAAAAATTTTTTTAACCTTAGTTTCAGGTGCCACGTTTTGTAACCAAAATATTATATGGTGTATCAAATAAAATTCATTCAATAATGGCAAATTGAAAAAAATTCTGTTCATTGCTTTCAACAGTCCTTAATTTTTAGAAAAACTGATTGAGGTTATTTGTTTTTTGAATTTCTAGAATCGTTCCTATTCGCCACAAACTCTTTTCGAATATTCATGATGATGAGCGCGTTTCTTTATCAAGGATCCATCATTAAGAGGAAGCTTGATTGCAAGTGGAGAAAATAATTTTTCTACCTTCTTTCTATACAATCGCTCCATGTGAAAGGCTTTAGAGGCACGATAAATATTTATACCTCCATCGAAAGAGACATTGAAAACCCACGAATATATTTATTCGGAGACCGTTCGAGATATTTCACGATTAATCAGGTCGTATATTAAATACTTCCACTACAAAATATATACTGCGGACGTCGTACACTTACTCTGATTATATTGACACTTGTATGAGCCAAAATCTAGGAAGAATTTGAAATGTTTTCAATTATGGTGATAACACGTTTTTAAGATATTTCTACGAAAATCGTTAGATATATTTTTTAAAAGAAGAGCAAATCAAGCACCAGATAAATATAATCGCGATCATCTTAACACGTGCTTCATAACCTAGAAATGAATTTCAACTCTGCATTCTAAAAGCAATTAATCCATGTTACCAGAATATTTCCACATCGAGCAAAAAACTTTTCATCGATTACTTCAATCAATGCGCCACTGAATCTTTCGTTTCATGGCTTCTATCCAACAATCTGTCACTCGACAATTTCCCCTCTAAAAAACGGAATAGGAATTTTACATCGCGAAGTCCCAGAGTGTATTAGAAAAAGTCCAGAATGCAGGCACTAAATTAACATTTGAATAACGCGCTTCGTTCTCGGCGACGCGATATTTAAATTAATTAACCCCATGTCAAAAATGCTAATGAGCGTGCGAGACGTTGGAAGTCCTCCAATTACTACTTTTTACTCGGAGAAGAATTTTTCCTCAAGATGTTACGAGGAATCTTCACGACTCTCAAGACTTGCAAAGAGGAGACTCGCCGATATATGCATGACACCGAGTGCATATTTGGTGCTGTATTAAATGAAATTTCAAGCTACGCTCACAATCTGGAAAGCGTGAATCCCCGCGTACCGTGCTGTTTATTGTGTTTTCTGAATTATATTTACCCCGCGACTGCAACTGTGTCAACGATACTCGTCTTAATGCCAGTTGAACCAAAAGCGCGAGAGTTTCGACCTGACTAAGCCTAATGAAAACGTGCTCAAACGTGAATCACGCGAGAGTTCCCAGATCTCGTTTCGCGACGACCGGAAGTAAATTGCAATTAACGTCTTGGACTGCGCGAAAAATTATTGATGTCATTCACGAGGATCAAATTTATTGCGACGTGTTAATTAATGACTTGTCGCGAATGGATTTGGGAGAGAGATTATCTTTTTTTTGTTATTATTTTTCCATCTTATTTGCCTACTTGCACTGAAAGAGTGATCCAGTATTTTTAAACATATTTTTAGTAAAAAATAAAAGATTTTTTTTGTATTTTTACAAAAGCCTTATGATTTCTTTTTATTTGTTACGATATTATTTGGATAAAGTTGTAATATTGTACAAGTTACTGCGTTGTTGGATGCTCTGCATATTATAATCAATTATAATCAATATATAATCAATGTTTTAATCAATGTTATAATCGTAATCATAATCGACATGCATAATCAATAATTGTAATCAATGATCATACTATTATATTAAGCATTCTAGAACCTTTTCGACGTTTCTCCAGTGACACCATCAGTAAGCTTGAGAGTGGATAAAAGCCAGCGCTCCGGCGATTTGAGCAGACAGATAGATAGAAACTGGACTCCCATAGATACAGATAAAAATTCAGTAACAGAACGATTTTAAACGAGACTTGACGAAACGGAAAATCATTCGCGTCGCGAAATACTTTTGTCGCGAATCGTGAACGTGTATAAACGATAACTGTGAATTTCTTAAGTAAATAAACTTTGTGGTGAATTTTTGGGCACATTTGGTGTTTTCAATCCAAACTGGAATCCTACAGCGTAAACGTCAGTTTGAAAAAAAATGCAAGAAAATTTCAAATATTTAGAATGAAAGTAACTGTATTATATGAATCGTATAGAATTTATTTTCCATCTATAGAAATATATATAATTAATTTTACTCCCTATTCATGTTTTTAGTTTCTACAAGAATATGATGTTTCATGCACAAGAAAAAAAAACATTCATTTCAAATTATCTAGCAGAAATTGATATGAAATTGTAAAAACTGCAACATGCTTTTAAAATGTCGAAAATATGACATTACAGTATAATTTGCTAGAAAAAACCCAAAAATACCAAGAAGATTATACAGCTTTTTTTCGAAATGTTCATTTGTAAGAATAACAATATGATATTCAAAAAAGTGCAACAGAATTGATAATAAAAAATGAAATACATCTTGGAGTTTTTGAAACTATTTACATATACATACTACCACGATATTTTTCGACGATATGAACAATACAGTATGATATATCATGCTCAATAAAATTGGCAAAAAAAGCAACAATTTAGACTGTTGATACAGTAAAATATTTTGCTATAATAATTACTGAATTTTTTCACTTGATGTACAAAGAAAACTATGTTGAACTTTGAACTCTGAACTTAAAACCTTCGTAAATTCACAATGTAAACATGTAAAAAAAAAAAAAATTTATCCAACAAATACGTAAAAACAGAAAAAATTTATGGAAAAAATACATTTAAAAAATTTTGATTATTAAAATTTGCTAAATCAGACTTATCTATCAAATTTTCATGATCAGAATTTTGAATGTATTTGAGTGTATTTTATTAGTTTAAAAAACAGTAAACTTAATGAAAAACTTTTCGTCATTCCAACATAATTTATTATCTGTTGCTCCTACATGGTTTTTGAAGAATAAAATTATTCAATAACATTCTCTTTTTGTTTTAAAAAATAATCGTTATTATATTTGTAAATAAAGTACATTTTTTCCATGTTTCGACATCGTCTTTCTTTTTGTGTCTCTACTCAAGTATTCGAGTTTTTTACCTTTTTTGACTTATAATTTTCCTCAATTGATAATATATTTTACATCACTAGCTGTGAAAAGAGATTGTAATTGTCACATTGGCCAAAAGTAGAAATCATAAAGGATGAATTGTATTAGAAGTGTAATGAAAAGACCGAATATTAATTAAAATTTCGGTACTCAGAAAAAATTTTTGCTATGATTGTTTCGAAAATGGATAACGAAATTTCGAAAATAAACAGATAAATTCTTCAGAAAGTTCCTACAAAATTTAACAATTGGAATTTGAGATTAGAGAAAATCAGTATGAAAAAGAAGAAAAAAACTCAACACAAATGAATGGAAATTCAGGAAAAGCTATTGAAGAAAAAATTTTTACAAGTAATATTTTTCAGAAATTCGAAAATTATACACACAGATTTGTTTCTATATAAGTGAATTAATTCTATGCTGTATCAGTTTTTGCAATCTAATTGAACTGTGGATTATCAAGTATACTATATGACTAAAAAAAGGAAACTCGGTTTTTTCTTTTTTATATCTCTTGCGAAAATTTCCAGATAAAAAACCACATTTGGACCTAACCACTTAAACCAAGATATTGCATTAAAAACATTCCACGAGTGACTTCTTTCTATAAGACGAAATGACTAGCTGAAATTTAGTGCTCATTGTTCTCGGAAAATTGTTGAAGAAGTTCCCAGATTTCATCGGGGAACTGCTGAATACTGGTATTGTCCCACAGACAATATGCAAGCAACTGCCGTGCACTTTATAGCAGGAGGATCCAGATATTGGCTCATATTTAGGGGTCAGTTATTTAAGTTGTAATTAACAAAATCAACGAGACCGTATACAGCTTCGCCAAGTAGAGTTATATTGAACGCTGGTCTGGAAACTCTCAGAGCATCTGAGAATACCGGGTGTCGTAAAAACGATCTTGAACTCGATATTATATTGCACTGTAATAAACGAGGCTGTTTGCTTTGTTTTATGGTTACTTTAGTGCTGACAAAAAACAGAGTACATAGTTATGATTTACTGATCATCATTTTCACAGCTTCAGCAAGTTTTTTTTTTTACCTCAAGAATTCTATGCTGTCGATGTGTAATGCAAAGTGAAAAAGTTGGGAATATGGGAGAGTAATCAATTCGTGAACTGGTAAGCATAAAAGAAAAAAAAGCTGTGAAGCTTTTCCAGGAGTATCTGAATAATCTAATGTTTGAAATTCCGACAAATTTTTTACCTGAAATGAAATTCTGATATAATCAATCAGTATACACCGTAAAAATTAAAAAAGTTACATCGATAAACAATAAAAAAAAAGTTACAAAAAAATGCATGAAAACTTTAGCAGTATGCATTTTATTGAAAAGTATAAATTATTAAAACGTAGGATAACGTAGAAAATCTGAATCAGACAAATTGTTGTAACCTAGTGAATAATCAAAAAGAATAAAAATCTGCGAAAAAGTTGAAATTTGCAAAACTTGGAATCTTAAATTATCGAATTCCAGAAATCTACATAATATCCGTAAAAAAGTTTTCGATTCATACAAACTCTAAAAGAATAATGAAATGGTAATTAAATTCTATGAAAAAACTGTTTTCTGAAAAATCTCGACAAATGCCTCTATGATCTATAAATTTTGGGATTCTAGAGCATCAAATTCTAAATATACTATGAATCTATAAAAATACTAGAAATCGTTACAAAATCTTTTAAATATTTCAAAAATACGAGAAAAGAATAACGATATAAAACATGAAAAATTTATATGAATGTGATTTTATCAATTATTTTTGAAATTTCTGAGAAAAGATCGAAATTCTTATTTTGAAGCATCGACTTTTTTAATTTCTGTAAAAATATACAAATGTATAAGTTATCTATAAAAATACTTAGAAATCCTTCAAAGTTTCATATATTATAGTAGAAAAATGTGGAAATAAGTTTACTAGCTTCCTAGCTTACTAGTTTACTACCTTAATAATTTACTCGTTTACTAATTTACTAGCTAACTAGTTTACTGGCTTACTAGTTTACAAGCTTACCAATAAAAAGTTTACTAGTATTCTAATAGACTAATTTACTTGTAAACGAGTTTGTCAGATTACTATTTTTCTTATTCACTTATTCACTATTTTGCTATTTTACAATTTCAGTAATTTATTAGTTTTCTAGCTTACTTGTTTACTTGTCTAGTAGCTTACTAGCTTACTAATTTGCTAACTTACTCTTTTTTTAGCTTACTAGTCTACCAGCTTACCAGTTTACTAATTTAATATTTTACTAGCTCACTAGTTTTCTGGAAATCTTTCAATACATAAAAATTATGTACATACAGTTATTTTAAAAATTCATAAACTTTCTGTCCTGGAGCATATTAATTTTTATGAATCAATAATTATATATTATTTTAGAAATTTTTCTATGAATTCATACACAAAACAGAAAAATACATCTAATTTGATTCATACAATTCATACGATGGAACATTCTTTTCATTGTAGTAATACTAAAAAAATATGGATTAAAAGTGTTAAAAATATTCATAAAAGAAACTATAGTCTAAAAAATCAATTTGACTCTTTAAAATCGCTGAATTTTTCAATACTGTAACATCAATTCCTTTAAATTTATTGAGCAACTCATAGAAATATTAGAAATATATGAAAATATCGGAAAACACTACAAAATTTGATGAATAATATTCTGTATGAAAAAAATATAAATTTACGATGTACCTTTTATCTGTATGAATAAAATTCGCTTAGAAATCAATTAAAAAGAATAAATTTTGAAGAAGTTTTATTCCTGTATTATCGTATTTTGGAAAGCTCCATAGAAACTCATATTACTCAAAATCAGATTATCCTTAAAGTGGTATAAATACAAAAATTGAAACCTCGGTTACTAATTGAAAATCACAAAAATTGAATTTCATTATTTGCGAACATGAAAAACTTGAAACTCTGGATTCCAAAAGTTGTTTAACTTGTAAAGAAACATTTCAAAATCGCACTCTTGTAACATAATTGTCAAAGATTGAAAATTATGAAATCCCAAAGGAAAAGTTCTTTTCAAAAAAACCCCTCCCGAAAACTTTTTCTGCCCACACCCCTGGATAAACCAGTTATGGCAGCAACCTGAAAACCCAAAAAAACCTCCCACAAGCTTTAAATCTCTCATCCCCACTCCCAGGAAAAACTCCAGCGATTATTTCGCGAATCAAATCACAACGAACGTTTTTACCGGATTTCCCGTTAATTGAAACCTTTCAAAGTTTGCACAGTTCGCAATTTTTCTCGGATCCATCCAAACTTCAACTGCCAACATGGGAGCGACACAAAAACTTGGTGACGTCCACGTGAAAGTTACGATTTTCCGAGTAAACAATCGCATGTTTTATGAAGCCTCGATGGTATCTGCTGTTGATTTTGAGACGTTATTATTTCGCAGTATCGCGCGCCGAGTGGCCTAATAAAAGTTTTTAAGGGGTTCACGGCAAAAATGTGTAATCGGGAAACGGGCAAAACATTCCTTTCGACGATTACCGCGGGTCGGCTTTTTGTGCGCGCGAATTCGTGTGCACTCGGACAAGAGCACAAAGATAATGTAGTGGCGGGCTCGACAATTAGATGTACACAGTCGCATTCATTGAAACGGCATAAACCAGTAGTTATCAGCGACGCGGTTAACTTGGCCGAATAAATGGCCTGAGCAGCCGCGGGCTCGACAATGCGAGAAAAATGGCGCGAGTCATTACGGATTCGAATTGATTGCGAGCGCCTATCGCGAGCTGCATTACGCGTTCGCACGTTTCATTTATCCGAGGGAAACTAGAAATTTCGATGCTGCATGCAATCTTTCATAAAACATAGTCTCTTCACTAGAGTTTTTGGTTTTAGAAAATAATAAAAGATAAAATTTATCGTCAAGTTTTCTCATTTTAATCATGAGAGGAGATCTTCGTTTTTAGCAGGTACAAGAAAAATTTATTTTGCAGTTGGATAGTAGAAAATATTCTTTTCTAAGCATGCGTTGACGGGGACAATTATAATATCTTGGAGTGGAAATGAGGGTTTGGTATTATTTCGACCTTTTTTCGCTTTTTTTGTAATATTTTTTCGGATTCTTATTTAAATAATTATGATTCATAATATATCAGATCTACAAACCTTAGGATAATTTGTTACTTTAACAATTGAATAAAATATTTTACGAACAATTTATCAGCAGACAATACATTAACCTTGAAACTTGGCTCCCAAGTTTTGGTAATATTTTTATTTTTTATTTTTTTTACTTATTTTGTGACATGTTTACAATTTTTATGAAGAAAATTTCAGATCAGATTTCATTATAAATATGATATCATTTCATTAAAAGTTACTGAACATGACTAAATTTCATCAGGTAAAAAAAAAATTTTTTTTACTATTCAATAAAAAATTTATGCAGTTACTTTAACAATTTCAAATGATTTAGTAATTATTTCGTTTTCAGATTTTAATTGTTCTGTTTCTATGTGTAATAGAAAAATTATTGATTTTAATGCTAATAGACAAATCGAATCTGATTTGACTGTAGAATCTATTTACTGTCTCATTATTGCAACAAAAATGAATACGAAATTACCTGTTTCCGATTTTTGAAAATAAGATATAGTTATTAAATATAGGTTAAAAAACTGTTGAGTATATGTAGAATATCACATGACAAAAACTTTTCTACCAATGTAACAAATTATCAAAATTTATAGTTGTATTAGCTACTTCAATATACCAATGTATAAATAATGGAGATTTTGAATAATCTATCTATTAATAATTTCTAGTCTGTATAGAGTTAAAAGTTCATTGAAATAATATCATTTTTCGGATGAAACTATCTTAAAAAAATATAATATGTAATTGATAAATTGCGACGAATAATTCATCTCAAACTTAAACACATTTCAAAAATTGAGTTCCTAATCAAAATTAATTTTTATCAGGTCTATACCATCTTTTAAAATTCCACTAACTAATGTGGTATAACAAACAGATTTTTGGCACACAAAAAAAATACATTTTCAATCAGCTGAAAAATAAAGGGTAGGTTTTGGAATATTTTCATGGGTTTTAAGAGTTTAGGAAGCCTAAAATATTTCCAAATTGCAAAAACTATGAAAATTTGTATAACATTACAGAAATATTCACTTACATTAATACATTTTTTTCGGCTTTGGTAAAAATATGATACTTGATAAAAACTATTTGAACTGAAATGATTATTCAATATGATATAAAAACAATAATAATAAGAATTCAATAATTATAAATATTATTATATTAATCTGTACTTTCAAAGCTTTTAATAAACTTCATAATAAAAATTGATATTTTTCAATGTCAATTTCATCGTTAACAACTAATATAAGTTTTTCAAAATTCAAAAATCTTACTATTTTTTAAATTCACAATAATCTGAAACTGATATTTCATAAAGTATGCATTTATTGCATTTTCATGAACTTTGTTCATATCTTTGTAAAGTAAGCAGATAAACTCTCAATTATTTTTGAAAACCTATTCTGTAAAATATGAATCCATAAAAAACCTAAAAAATTGTAGTCAAAGCTGATGAAACAATCACTTCATCGAAAAAAATCATTTCTCAAACCCCGAAATTTCATCTACTTTTTTTTTGTATCAATTTCAACGACCTAATCATCATTTTCTTCTAAAATGACTCTATTTAGTAATATTTTCAGAACGATATACAAAGCCAGTTCACGAAAATATGAATTTCACAAGGGAAAAGAAGTCCAATAAGTAACTCTCCTTTCAATATCAGCAATACTCCGATCTCTTCTTTTTCGCCCCGAGTCTACCTTAACAAAACTTACATTGTTTGTTGGCCCCTGGTGTATCAGATAATCTATTTTCGATGCACTCTGAAAATGCTTTTTCCTACCAACGATACTCTATATTAAATAGGAATGAAATATTATTTCCCGGAAACAGAGAAAGTGTGTCATGTTCCTCCCTGAAGTCTCCTATGCAACGTGAAAG
The DNA here is from genome assembly GCA_028476575.1 of Platygaster robiniae. Taxonomy (NCBI): domain Eukaryota; kingdom Metazoa; phylum Arthropoda; class Insecta; order Hymenoptera; family Platygastridae; genus Platygaster; species Platygaster robiniae. The sequence goes on from CM052022.1 coordinate 6,005,587, forward strand.
CTGGGGTCGTTACTTTGTTCACGTTGAAGTGAAGTACTGAGCCGTTTCACGATTTCATAATTTGGTCAAAATGATATCTGAGTTATAATTTCAATAAAAAATATTCGAATATTTGACATTCAATTATAGTTTTTCTTTGATTTTATATTTGTTTGCAAAATTACAATATATTGACATTGTGATAATGATATTCAGAAACATGACAACAACAGAAAAAAGAAAAATACAGTTCATTAATTACAAACTTTACACGTTATAAATTTTCAACGGAGATCTTCATTGAATGCAGAATGGACTAAAAATTAATATAAAGGCACGAACTAAAAGAAATGCAAACATAATAGTTATCGATGTTATCAGCAGAAATATATATTCAAAGATTAGAAAAATTTATTATTTAAGTAATACCGATGGATTTCTATAAAATGTTGACATAATTTGACATTGTTTATTTTACAATCCTCTTAAGGGTAACAATTCAATGATTTTTTTAAATAATTTACCTCAAAGACACATTTTTGATTCTGGAATGTTTTTTATTTTACTCTCTAGTTACTGAAGCGAGAATACAATATTTTTAAATGATTGACTTATCTTGCAATACAGTTTCCATCCAAATTATTAAATTTATTCTTTCGAAAATTCCTTTACAAGCATATACATGTAACAAATCTTTTTTCAAACAAAATTTTTATTTTTCAACAGCTCTACTAGAGCCTTTAATTCTTTTTTTAAATACTTAACCATTGAATTTTTCATATCTTTGACTTTCAGTATAATTGGTTTTCATAAAAAACGAAAGAATATCAAGAGGAGGAGTTATTGATGGATTAAAAACATAATTTCATGAAAATTCAGAATTTAGAATTTAAGAAGCAGAGTATTTATCATTTGTTTAATTTTATCTGTAACTATTAATGTTTAATTCTCGTGTTTTTTATGTTTTTCGTTTTTTCATTTCAAAGAAAATTGGATGAAAAAAAAATGAAAATTGTAATTCGAGGTAAAAAGTATCTAAAATTCTTAGTGCTTCATCTAGAATTAGTCGATATCATTCAATAGCTTTTGAATTAAAAATAAATGGAAAACTTGTTACTAAACTTTTCATTTTTTAAATTGTGTTCATTTCGATCATTAAATCGGAAATTATAAATTATGTAACCATGCATACATTTTGCAATCATAATTTTACCCTTGAAATAATGAAATTCTAAATTATTTCGATTCTAAATAAAGCTTTTAAAAATTGCATTTTGATTTTTTCTGACACTTTTTAGCTATGTTTTCAAATGTCGTAATTTAAATGTTTCAAAATTCTGGTCCGAAAATTGCAAAATCAAAATACTGTCTCAATCGTTATGCATTCTTTAAAAAAATTCTGCCAGAGTCTAAGTGCATAATGAAATTTATTTTCCATTGAAATTCGTTTATCAGAAACTATTTGCAGTACTGTGCATTACTTTGATAATCCTTTTGACTTGAATTCACAGTAGTCATCGATTATGTCTAATGATCATTTATGTATGAATTGATTTTCATTACAATTTTTTATTCAGAATAAGTTGGTTTTTCTCAACAAATTCTTATATGAGATGAAAGAAAATGTTCGACCTCTCGTCCCCTCGTCTTTTTATCTACATAAATTCATTTCAATATTTCCACTCCCACAAGTCAAAGTCACAGCCCCAGACCACTGTCAATATTATCCAAACCACGAAAACTTTGCTCGCCATAACTGAATCCCGTCCACAAACGAATCAGAACAGAACTGTTAACATTTTGCTCATTCTCGAGATGCATTTCCCTCCGGCAAATCCGTTCATAACCATTTTCACGGTAGAGAATTTTCCGCTTGGGATTATAAGACGCTTTACAAAGGCCACGCAAAACAAGCCTTATAAAACATTCCCGGAATATCATGATACGAAAGCGCCACGAAATTAAATCTTCACCTTTTCACATTTTGCAAATTAGTTCGCCCAGCGATAGGTGCTTGCAACGGCGACAACTTCTTTACATGCAAAATAGGCCAGGGTGGGAAAAAAAGAGTGGCAAAAAACCGGGCTCCCGCAGGTCTTTATCAATGTAAATGAAAAACCGTTCGCGTCGACGCGCTTTGGTCCATCAAAATTCCCTTTGTGACTCTCGGAAAAAGCAATCTTTCCTAACGGAATCGCTAACTCCGCAGCGACAATCGCAATCACGCGGAATCGTGAAACGCGGCGCCGGTCGAAAGTGCGTTATTACTTTACGCTACGCTGTCCGATGTATCGAATTGAAATGCGCTACCTCCACATCGATATTATTGCACGTTACGCCGATCGGCCCCACAACAGAATTTTATCGAATTCCTGCATTTTCCCAATTTCGGCATTCGTTACCTTTTTGTTCCGACTCTTATAAGTAGATTACACGGGATACCACATCGGAAAAAAATCACTGAACGTGGAAATTTGAAGAGTAAACGGCGTTGAGAGAGATCGAAATTCGGAATGTTAAATTACTGAGGCAGATATTGGAATGGGAATCAGGTTACGAAGTTATATTGAGAAATTTCGGGATTTCGAGGTATAATAATTTAATTGAAAATCCGTGTTCATGATGTGAAATGTCGGTTTTCGCGCTATTGGGATGAGAGAATTTTGTTTCCATATTTTATATCTTTTGGAAATATATTCATTATTTCTGATTTAGCGTTGAACTCTTCGTCATGTGAATTTGGAGTATGATAGTTCAAATTATTCAATTGAACGTATAATTATTTAGGTTTTTTTCTAATTGCAGTAAAGGATTGAACATACTGAATTTAGTCTTCGACAACCATTTCCTCTGAGCTTAAGGATAATCAAAAAAATTTGGAAAGATGAGTGAAGTCTTCTTAATTATAGTATTATTTAAATTTTATTATATTAATACTATGATCCTTGAAAAATTACAAAGGATTCGAAAACCTTTCAAATATAGTACACTTGGAAAATACTCGACTCTAGGAACTTGAAAAGTGTTACCAATCGGTGTTGATGTAATTTTTTTAGAAGCTTCTAAAAACTTCAATCTTACGGCATTGTGTCTTGTGAATCTATAAAAGAATTGTTTAAAATCATAAAAAATTGGTTAGTTCCTGAGATGCAAAAAAAATACGGTAAATATTCAAAGTACTAGAAATATGAAACTTGAAATCTATACAGCTGATATTTTTTGGAAAATTTATTCAAACAGTTAAAATCTAATAAACTGGCAATTTTAGAGTATCAAATTGCAGTTTTAAACTTATCCATTCTATGAAATTCTCAAAATCTATAAAAAAAAGTTATGAATTTCACAAAATATCTAAAATTCAAAATGTCTAGATTACGAAAGCTACTAGCAACCTATAAAATATAAATTTTACAAATGTGAGTTGATATATTTTCATATAAAACATGTATGAAAGATTATAAATTTATGTAACTAGGAATCCGAGAACATACAATTTTAAAAATATTTATGAAAATAAGAATGAATAGCAAATATTTTAAATCGTAGAAATACTAAACACACGGAAAAAACTGTAAGAATCGTACTTTCGTGAGTTAATACTTCAAATTTCATGCAGTTCTGTAAAAATTGTATCTGTTGATTCATAAAATTTGGAATTTCTGAAAAATGTTAAAAAAAAAAAAAATTCTTGCAGTCCAGATTACAAAAATTTAACCACTTTACAATACTTTGAATCAGCTTAAATATATTTTTCAAATACATTATAGAAGTATATAAGATTTTCGGTACTTTAGCATCACATCCAAAAAATTTTTTATAGTTAAAAAACAATAAATTATGATTTCATAAGGCAAAAGAAAAGTTTTTTGTTAAGAAAAAGCTGAAGCAACACAAGTTTATTTCTAACATGTAACAACTAGAGAAACATTAAATGCAATGATTACATATAAATTACTTTTTTCGACTTTATATTTCCCTCCTCTCTTGAAATATTTTGTAGCAAGCTTCCTAAAATTATGACAATTACAAAAATGCAGTTAATATATACATTTTTTCACTTCTTCAACTCACGACATTCATTATTAATTCTAACGACTATTTTGTATAGAAAAATTCACTTACGAAACAAAATGTAATGTTATTTCAACTTTGAAATTTTAATGGATTAAAATCCTAATGGTTTTTAAATCTTTCAATTTTTAACAAACTCAATACACCTTTCTTTAAAACATCAAGTTCGAGAATCTCAATTTTTTTTCCAACAGGCTCTCATGTTTTTTTATTATTATTTATTTTTTTCGAATCGTTGATAACTTTGTGAATTTTTTGTTAATAAAAGAGATTCTGCTCTTTCATGACATTGAGACTGTGACTTGTATTTCAGTTTTTCTAATTACATACGTTCATTCATAAAATATCATATACACCTTTCATTCAAATTTTTCGATGAACCCAATATGAAAAATATTTTAATTTCGGTCCAAGTTATTGTAAAGTTTTTGATTACAAGTTCATTATTTTTGTTTTATATTCAGGTATGGGTATACCACATAAAACTTTAGGATGTACACTGTGAAATTCAATATTGCTCTTTTAAATAATTGGTACTGTTCGTAATGAAAAAATTGTTTTCATTTAAAAATAATATTGGCTTATGAAGCCTTTAGTCCTTTGAAGGAACATTTTCAAAACTTTGTTAATCAACTTTTGAGCGCTGACTAAATATCTGGGTAATTTCATACGGATATTCCAACAATCTTTTCCACTGTATGATTCATCTCGAAATATTTGAAAGTTGGTGATATTAACAAAGTTTTCCTACTGTAAAGCAATTTTTATGAAGAGAACAACTGATATTGCAATATTTTAAGTGTTAATTAATAAAAAGTGAAAGAGTATCAACTACAAATATTTAAGTTTCGAATATTATGGTCTTGCAAGTAGTATGACTTAAGGTATGATCAGACTGAAGTTGTAAGGAATAGGAAATTCGAGTGCAGCGATTTTGTTCAGCAGACTTTTTTGGAGTACTATATTTCTTAATTTATTTGAAGATAATAAAAAATATATTTAGAATTTCCACACATAATAACAAAAAAAGGAATATATTTCACTTGTAAAAAAAAGTTCCCGATCGGACATTTTCAGCAACAAATAAAGGAATTTTGGATCGAAATTTGAATTTATTTCATTTACAACTCAAATTTGGCTAAACCAGTTTTCGAAATTCCCTTTTTTCCGGTAGTCGACATTTTTTTTGTCTTATTTGAAAAATATTGTGCACTCGAAAGTCTAATACTATTCAAATATTTTCAATCCAAAAACTGTGTATTAAAAACATTTTGCTGTTCAAACTCTAATAATACAAAATTTCGTAAGAAAACCGTTTGGAACTATTTATTTTCATACGTAGAATAATGTATCTCTATAGAAACAATCAGAAAATTCACATCCTTAGGCGAAAAACTTTTCAGTCTTTTATTGACTTTCAAGCACACATTGATACAGCAAAAAGTTCATTTGTTCTTAAAATAACTGTCCAAATTCTAGAAAAAATTCCCCTTCTTTGCTGCAAAGAATTATTCTCCCAATCCATCGTTTCCACGAATTTCAGAACCAAAAACTCACACTTTTCATGAATGAAGGTCCCCATTGTAATTTCGCTCGAGTGCAACATCGCAACGTTCACATGAATTAGGCCCTTCCCCGTTGAGATTCAATTTGCGTAGCGCCGTACAAATAATTGACTCAAGTCAATAAACGTATCAACTCATGTCTCGTGTACGCGCGTTGCATTTGAACTTCGCCATCGCGTGAGCAATGACAACTAATGACGGATAATCCGTTGTCATGTAAAAGTTATGTACATGCAGGCTCGTTAATGACGCATTACAGAGCCATTTCGATTGTTGTTCCAGTGGTGCGCCGATAACAACCTCTTTCCTAGTTTGTCCAACGCATCAAGTCTCTATCCGACATCGTCCTGGATAAAGAGCAAATTACTCGATGGCGGAAGCAATAAGTTAGATTCGTGTGTCATCGATAATGTGCACCATTGCGCTACCGGTTCGGTCGCACGCGAAACGGTAACATGCACGCATGCACAACACGTTCTCTAATCCTTCCTGTTACAAGATCCCGATTTGACCTAGTATTCGGTTTTTGGCGATAGGCGTTTGCTGAGAGTCGAAATAGAATCACTGTTTCATTGAGAATGGAAGTTTATTAATACTGCAGATAGAGAAGAGGTTTCGTGAAACCCAACGAAATTTCATTAAACTAAAATATACGTAAGTAACTGAGTATTTAAAAAAATTTTTAAGTTTGGAATGAAGTACTTCGAGTTGAAACAACGATTCATTAAGATGATTGGGAAATGGGGTCAAATTCGGAATAATTTTTCTGCAATAAATAGAATTTTTTGCATCGTGCACCAAGAGAGTTTATTTATTAGAATAAATGTAAGTCGTTTTCACAAAATCCCTTCTTTTATAGTTAATTGCTGAAAGATGTAAGTGTCTACTGCAAAAAAAATTTATAAAATGTGTGAGTGGTAGATGTAAAATAATATCCTAAAATAATCATAATTATTTCACATAAATAATGAAAAAAAATATAAATAATGATTCAACGCATTATTGCAAGCACATAAAATGCTGATTTAATCTCAAATCGTTCAGATATTCAAAATCAAAACTTTTTCTTCGTGTAAATTTTTTGAGAGTTTCTTGATCGAAGACGATCAGACCCATGTTTTTTCTGTTTGCATGTATTTCAATTGTTTCGTCTAAAGGAATTTTTGAAAAATTTGGTACTAAATCTATTCTCGTTCTTCGCCAGTTTTTAATTATTCTTTATAATTAAATAATATTTTCAGCTAGAAATAGACTAATTATTAAGACTCTTATTCAATTATATTTCGAATTTCATTTCACTACAGCGTATAAAATTATGAACTTTTTTTTTACCCGAATTTTTCTTACAATCTTAATTTATGAGAATATAAAAAACAACCAATACAAAAATTCAGACATTGCAGCAGTTTTTCTCGTATTTTTTTTTTTTTTTTTTTTTTTTTTTCGGAGCTAAAAGTTATTATTTAGTATTTTCCGCTAGAAGTATTATCTTAATATAAGAATTTGCTGTTTAGGATCCACGATTTTCTGACGTCAAAATGAAAATATACGCAGTTATTTTTTTCTTCACTTTCTTGGATTTCTATAATTTCATCAAAAACTCGCTACATTATTATGTTCTTCGTTTAAGAGGGTGGTAAGGGATAACTTCAAAAAAACACACAGATTTTTTGCTGACTTTTCACGGACAAATAGTTGAAACAAATTAATCGAAACTTTTTAAAAATTATAATACATCATCTAAAGAAAATTCGTTAACATTTTTTGATTAAATATTGGAAAATAAGCCAGTGACAAAACGTCTTTTGGAAAAAACGTTTTATGCGGTGAAAACAATAGCTTAGCGCAGAATCATCTGAAATTAAAAATATTGTAAAATTGACACGAAATATGAGTTGATTTTCCCCCCTCCGTCGTTTTTATCTTTCTATTTTCGAATTTAGCTGATTTTTCACCTACAAAATGGCGAAAAATTTAGCGAAAAATTGCATTTTTTCCTTTGAACGGCCACGAAAAGTTAAAAAATGTAGATAATATCTTCGAAACGACGGACGGGGGAGAATTAACTCATATTCTAAGTAAATTTTTCAAAGTTTTGAACTTCAGATGATTTTACGTTGAATAAACGTGTTCACCGCACAATGTCTTTTTTGAAAGACGTTTTGAGAAATGCTCTGTCACCGGCTTATTTTCGAATATTTTAGCACGAAATTTTAACTAAATGTTCTTCAGATGATAGTTTGGAATTTAAAAAGAGTTTACATTAATTATTTAAAGCTATATCTTCATGAAAAATCAGCAAAAGAAGTGTTTTTTTTTTAAGTTATCCCTCACCACCACCTTAAGATTATTATTAAAAGGAATTCTCTCTGAAAGGAAAAAAAAACTTTGAAGCTAAACAAATTTTCAACATTCTTTCGATAATCTTAAAACGAAGTTCTTGATTCTAGACTAAATGATTTTCAAAATGCGTAAGATTCTTTATGATTTATTAGAATAAAATGATTTCGTTAATTATTCATTCATACTAACAAATTTTTATGGTTGTAAATTTTATTTCACTTTAAAAATGTCGTTTGTTTTCTATAACAATAATTCTGTTACAGTTTATACCGCAATAGTATTTAAGATGCAGAAATATATTATTTGTATATCTATAAATATAGTCATATGTAATGTTATAATTTCAAGATGGTACCTTTTTTTTCAACACAATAAGCTCTCACTGCAAAAAAAAATTTTAAATAGCTGCCAAAAACAATGGTTTTTGATTTTTTTTTCAATATCAATGGTATTTCAAAATCTTTAACATACAAACAAACCTAAAAAATTGTTTTTCTAAGTTGATTTCCATTTTTCAAGAATTTTGTTACCTCTGGTTATAGAAAAAACTGTATTTTTTTTTTCATTTTTTAAGTTGACAATTCTTTAAATGCAATGACTACTTCGTGCATGCTTTAAACAACTATAATCTTGACGAAGAAAAAATTGACAACTATCAGTCGAAGAATTCGCTTGCCAGTGAATTCACCATAATTTCGACATTTTTTGCCATCGGTAATTTTTTGAAATCATTTTTCTACTGCGATCATAATACTTCAATAATACAATAATATTCTATGCCTTGCATATAAAAATGCATTACTGTTGCAAATTCATTTTTAGGCAAATATAGAGAAAATCCTAGTTATAAGTATTATTTATCTATGTCTGAAAATTCATTTCATTTTTGGAAAAATTTTTTGTTTCCAATATCTATATTTAGTCTTCCATATCCCATGATTTATTAATATCCAAAAATGAAATTTATTTTCGTCAAACTATTCATTTTCTTCAATAAGTTTACTTGCCTAAATTTCCCTTTTATAATAAAAGAAAAAGATTTTCATTTTCCTGTTATTTAAAAAAAAATCATAATCACATATGTCCTATGAAAGATCATATACAGAAATCTCCTTACCATCCCTATTCCACAAATACACACGTATTCGAAACCGTTCCATAATGACGCGAAAGCTCTCGACGAAAAAAAAAGTCACGACAGTAACGAGGGAAAAAAAGAATAACGAAACGTCGTACGTAACAACGAGGTTGCATCGAGCACCGATTGTTATCGAATCCTCGGTTGTAATGGCTCGTTCTTACTCGATTTGAAGCGGAACAACCGGAATACATTTCAGCTCTGGTACAGAGCGTAGCGGAATAATTCTTAATGCGCCCTCGGTAATAGCAGGCAGCGTTTTCTTAAACGGCGGAGGAGGTCGAATGAAGCGAAACGGGGCGAAGATATATCGCGATACACTACCTTCCCAGCATTCGCGAAATATATCGCTGATATCTATCACGCGCGAATTCTCGAGAACGGCCGATTTTCCAGTGGCGCGGCGTCCTACGCCCTCCGGAAAGTGGCGATAAACAAATAAAAATCCCGAGACTCGGAATCTGTCTATGTATGTACGTATGATAATAGCGTCGTCTAAGAGCATCGCTTTTATCGCTCGAATTCGCGCGAGGCTATTTCGTGGCCCACTGATTTGCCTTATTAGAACGCGCGATTTAGCAATTTTTCGGAGGAGGAAATTGGGCGAAAAAATGAAAGGGAGAAAAGTGGGGTTTCGATTGTTTTGGGAGTACTGAGAGTGCAGGAAATGAAGGGATTCGATATGGAAATTTGTTGGAATTGGAAGGCGTTTTTGAGAACTTTTTTAATGCAGAGTTGCAGGAAAAAAGTATTTTGTTGACTTTCTGATAGTGAGGATGTCGATAAGATCATATCTTTGCAGGGTTGAGATTTATTATCATATTTGTAAACGAGGAGAAAAATTTAATTTAATATGTTACGAATTCGTTAAATTTCGAAAAATCTGTTCAAATATTGAAAATCTATAAAACTTGTATTTTAACTATTGAAATCCATATGGGAGTTCCTGCAAGTACAAGAACATGTTTTGAATTTTTTTAAATAATTAAAAAAGATGAATTCCTAAAATTCTAGAGATGATGCAAAAAAATACTAAAAACAAGAATTACACAAAAAAGAAGATTGATGTGTTATCATCGACAAAAAACTTACTTTTGCACCACACAACTGTATAAATCACTGATAAATGAGCAATCAATTCATTTTCTAGTTAATAAGTAATTTTGACTAATTTTGAAGTCGAAAAAGTGAAACATAAACTCTCATATTTTTCAGCTTTGAGTTATAAATACAACAGTAAATTATGATAGTAATTAAACTTTTTTTAGTTGTCAGCTTTTTTTTCCCAAATCCATTAAAAACAAAAAATAACAACATTTTTATTAAAATCCAAGTGTACATTTTTTTATAACTCTACATATTTTCACTTTTTAAGAATGAAAAGTCACTCGACAGGAAAAAAATTTCACTTCAACTCTAACTCATTTTTGAGAGAGGAGTCTGACTAGAATTGACAAGTAAAATATAAACTTTTTCGAAAGAGATCATTTATTCACTCCTTCAGAATGCATTTTTACTCTTTTAATGTAAATTTCTACTCCCTGTTCAAAAGGCAGTATTTTATATGGATGTAGAGTGAAAATTCATATTCATTCTAAGGAATAAAGAGAGTAGATGTGTTATGGTAAAAGGCAATAATTATACTTATTCCTGTTTTCATACTTATATTGTTCGATTTTGGAATTGAGAAAATACTTTTAGATTACAAGTAAAGTTGAACATAAATATATGATGATTGATCTACAACTGTAATATGTTAAAGAAAATTTCAGCCATATTTCCTAGTTCTCTAATTTATACTTAATTTAGTAATAAGTTATAAGAAAAGATTTATTTCTGGCACCCAAAAAAACACCTTCATTTACGTATTAATTGCAAACTCTCCCATAAATTCTGATTTCAATCAGGGGCGGAGGCAGAAAAAATTTTCGAGAGGGGTTTTTCTGAAAATATTTTACTTCGAAATTTCGTAATGTTTGACAATATGGTTACGAGAGAGCGATTTTGAAATATTTATTATTCCGGAATTTAAAAGTTCTACAACTTTTGGAATCTAGAGTTACACATTTTTCATTTTCGTAAATGATGGAATTCGATTTTTGTGATTTTCGATTAGTAACTAGGATTTCAATTTTTTTTAACTAATACTCTTTGTATTTATACCACTCTAAGGATTATCTTATAATAAGTTATGTATGAGGTTCTATTGAGCTTTCCAAAATACGATGCTCTAGGGATCAAACTTCTAAAAACTTTATATATTTGTATTGATTTTTGCGCAAATTTTCACCACACAGATGAAAAGTACATCATAAATTTATATTATTTTCGTATATTATTCATCAAATTTCTTAGTACTTTTTGGTATTTTTATATATTTCCAATATTTGTATGGATCGCTAAGTAGATTTTTAGAAATTGATGCTATAGTATTCAAACTTTCGAAGGTTTTGAGCATTTAAATTAATTTTCTAGACAATAGTTTCTTTTATGAAGATTTTGAACGCTTTTATTTCATATTTTTTGAGTATTCCTACAACCAAAAGTATGTTTAACTGTATATAAATTTTATGAATTGAATTGGATGTATTTTTATTGTTTTCTATATAAATTTCTGGAAAAATATCTAAACTGATGTATAATTATAGTATTATATTACTAATATGCTCCAAGACAAAAAATTTTATAAATTTCTAAAAAAATTATATCTGTATAATTTTTATGTACTGAAAAAATTTATAGTAAACTAGCAAACTGCTAAGCAAGTAAACTGATAAGCTAGTAAACTAGTAAACTACTGAAATTGTATAATAGTAAAATAGTAAACAAGTGAAAAAAAAAAAAATAGTAAACTTGTAAAATTCGTAATAGTTGACTGGTAAACTAGTGACCTAATAAACTAGTCAGGTAGTTGAATAAGAATAAGTGAACTTGTAAACTAGTAAACAAGTCAGCTCCTGAACTAGTTAGCTAGTAATTTAGTGAACGAGTAAATTATTAAGCTTTTGAACAAGTATGCTAGTAAACTTTTTTTACATTTTTCTAGTATAATCTACGAAACTCTGGAGGATTTCTAAGTATTTTCATAATTAACTTATATTTCTGTACACAGCTACAGAAGTTTAAAAAACCCGATGCTTTAAAATGCGAATTTCGATCTATTCTCAGTTATTTCAAGAATTAATGATAAATCACGTTTATATAGATTTTTCACGTTTTATATCATCGTTATTCTTTTTTCATATTTCTGAAATATCGAAAAAATTTAATTGCATTTTCGAGAATTTTTCTAAATTTATAGTATGTTCAGAATTTGATGCTCTAGAATCCCAAAATAATTGAAAGATCGTTGAGGCATTCGTCGAGAATATTCAGAAAACAGTTTTTTCATAGAATCCAATCACTTTCATTATTCTTTTAGAGTTTGTATGAATCGGGAAATTTTCAATACCTCTATGGATTTTATATACATTTCTCGAATTTGATGATCTAAGGTTCGAAGTACTGAGAATTTTCAGCATTTTCGTAGATTTTTATTTTTCTTGATTATTCATTCGGCTGCAACAATTTTTATAATTCATACTTTCTACGTAATCTTACGTTTTGATAATTTTTACTTTTCTATTTAACATATACTGTTAAAGTTTTCCTGCGTTTTTTTGTAACCTATATTTTAATTGTTTATCGATGTAACTTGTGTCATTTTACATGAAATATTTATTGATTTTATTATAATTTCACCTGATTCTAATATCCAAGCAAATCAGTAACCAGTAAAATGAAATCATTTTCAAAGCATGATCAAACTCTTCCAAACTCTAATACTCTTGAAAATATCGGAAACCACTATGCAATCTTTCCATCAACCTCGTATACCAAGCCCCAAACACGACCTTTCCTCGGGAAAAATGGAAAAACTCCCTGAAATATAGAAGCCGATGGGCTGTATTTGTAATCGAGCTCTTTTGATATACGCTCCATCCCCAGGTGGCCATAAATATCCGCCACGGCTCGTAAGGTTAAGGTTAGGTTTCAAGCCCGGGCCGAAAATATATCGGATCCGAAAAGCGTAGCAGCAACCGTTGCCCCGGCAGCGTCGTTTATTTCTGTCGATGCAGTTCCGTCGGCTGCGTCCATCATAGATCGCAGGGAAATCGCCCGCGATGATTCCGGAACGATCCCCTTTTTATCCCCCGCCCGCGGCTTCAATTCGATATCGTCCTGTCCACCGTACACTTCCGATATTCGCGGTGAGAAATCACCCCCAAGAATCGCCGATTTCTTCGATGTACTCGTACATGGGGTACGTTCCTTTTTATCTTTTTTTCGGGATTCTCGCTTCGTCCATATTTCGGCGACATCTTGAGGATTTGACGGGTCGGGAAAAATGTTCAAAGATGTTCAGGGCGTTTCGGATGGCGCAGATTATGAAAGTGTGTCAGGAGAATCGTCGAATGATCAATAGAATCTAGAGCATTCGTCGTGTTCATCTTTTTCGTCTTTTTTTGGTTGCTCGGTGGGTTTAAATACTGCGACTAGTCGAACATTAGGTTGTCTGTCGATGATTGCGGAATATGAGGAAATACTAGAACTGCGATGAATTTTTTATGTCGACGTATTGTTGACATGAGGAGGGTGATGATAGATTTTGTTTTTGCTGTGGGTGTGTTTTTGATGGAATAATTGTTCCTGTTCATGTACTGCTGCAACATTATTTTGGAGAAAATATGGAGATATCTTTTTCTGGGGCTCAAAGAAAAAACGATTCTCAAAACAACAATGCAACTTATGCTTTGAGTATCACGATAATGACTTTCATTATCACTATTTTTTTTTTGTTTTGAAAGGCAAATTATAAAAAGTGCTCGTTTCCGAGAATGTCCGCAAACATTCTTGAATTTTTATTGATTTCCAGTGCTGTTTACCTTTCGTCTGGCGATCGCGGTTGTGATACCACAATCCTCTTTGAAACTTTACGTTAGTTTTCACAGATTCTGATCTTGTTTTGAAAACCATTCTGAGGTACATACGGGCTTGGGATTCGTCGAAAAGAACATTCATTGATATAAAGTCATTCAGAATTACATCGTTAACAGAGTAAAATATTTTACATTACGTTAAAATCTTCATCATATTCGCAACTGACGAGTTCAATTTCAAGTTTTATAGAACAGAATTTTCGATTAGATTTCAAATAAAATTTTATGAGAAAAATCATTTTCTTTGGTAAATTAAAGCCGATCTAAAAGTATTTCCTCTATGTTTATAGTTTATCTACAGTTATGAACTATTACAGAGTAAGCTATGAGAAAAAAATTTTGTAATTATTACGATACTGTATAGTAAACGGCAATCACCCAAACGTATTGTACTTTTTGCTAGATAATATATCAATTTTTGAAATAACATATTGTAAATGCTGTCAAATGATATTGTAGTTACAGATATATTTTGTTGTAAAAACTCGTATTCATCTTTCGTTTTCTACTATACTTCTTGTACTTTTTGCAATATCATATTCTAATTCCTATTAATCCAGATTATTGAAAATTCCATACAGCTTTTTCAGTATGTTGATCTGTATAGGTTCTTTTTGCAATATTTTTGTATACTTTCCGGGTTTCTAGTGCATCATATTGTAATATGATACAATTTTCGAAAAAGCTGAATAAAAGTAATGGAGTTCATTTTTTTTGCCATGTACCATATATGGTAAAAATTACAGTTTGTATAGTGAAATTCGCATTTTAAGATTTTAAATTTTCCGAAATTCTACAGTAAAAACTGGCATACATGTTGTGGTTTTACAGTAATAGCGGTTTTACTGTATAATATTGTAATAAGTGAAACAAATATTGCAGATTTTACAATATTATTGTAAAAACTACAATGATATTGTAAAAATTGCAATATTTTTCTAAAAAGTACAATAATATTGTACTTTTTAGAATATATACGGCAGAAAGTACAAGATTTTTTTCTCAGTGAGTATTGCGAATTAAATGGAAAAATTGAAAATCATGAAAGCTTTTAGTTCTTTCTTCCATTTAGAACTCAGAAAGAGTGAATTCTTCAAAGTTCAAAATGTATCCAATATTCTTAAAATTAGAAACTAATGAGAATCCATGTTGAATAAATTTTATTTTTCAAGTTTCAGACTGTTCAAGAATTGGTATTATAAAATTTAGCTACAGTTTTATTTGTGAACACCAATGGCGTCTTATATGAAACACTGTATTTATTTATAGAATTTTATAATTAACACTTGTGTTACATTGAAGTATTGATGAAAGCGTCATTTTGTGAAATATAGAAAAAAAAAATGAAACCAAAATAACACTTTAATTATTACAATATTTCTTCATCATGTATGAAGAAAAGCTAAGGGTATCCAGAAATAAGTTCAACACTTACAAAATTTAAGTTTATAACCAAAATACAAGATGAAAATCCTCTAGACATTTCCATCTGTCCTTAAAAACAACAATTATAAATATCAATTTTTTATTATTCAGATTCATGATTGCCAGATCAAATTATGAATTCTTTCGCAAAAATCCCTTTTTAAGGGTAGAAAGTGAATGATTACAACCCATCGTTTTAGAGTTTATAAGAAATTGTATAATCAAAATCGATCCCAAGAATTATCAAATGGTTTTGTTACATTTGAAAATTCATTTATTTTTAGCCACCGTGTGCATGAATTTGTTTTGATATTCATTTTTATTCACTAATGAAGTCGCTTTCGTCGACGAGTTTTTAACACTTGTATACCATTCGTGCGAAATAATAAATTCGCGGAGTTATTGGTTCACGAAACAGACGATGCAGTTACGTAATTCCTATATAATCTTCCATTCAGCATTCACAGTTTTTCGTGTTTTATTAAAAGAGTGTCTACCTTACAGTTATCGTGTTTTCTTTAATTATTGTTGAATTAAATTTAAAGCTTTCGAGATGTACTTACTCTTTTAGAAAAACAAAAAAAAATATATTCACATGTTTCTTTTGATTTAAACTTGCTATTTATTACACTAATTGACAAAATGTCATTTTTTTTCTTGCATATTTTCAAATTTTGATATATTTTCTACTGAACGAATGTATAAATCAATGACTTGGAAAATCGACTTTTTCTGATAGCTTTACAGATGACGTCAATGAATTTTTGTCAAAATAATTTGTCACTCTTGACGATTTCCACATAAAAATTCTCTGTACTGTCGTTTTATGACGAACATTATAAAATTTTTTTTTTCATAACGTTTCCTAAATGAAATTTTCTATATATTTTTTTCAGATCGCATCCAAAATGTCATGTTTGGGGAGAATACTAACTATTTCTTCACTGCCAGATCACACGTGAATTCAACGTGATCTCTCTGTGAAGCGACTTGCACACTGAGAAAATTTGAAATATGACTGTCGTTTCTGTAAAGTAGGTATGCCATTATATGGACCCTTAGAACAACGATCGATCTATCAAGATACCGAGGATCCAGGAAAAATCAGCTTAGGCAGAAGGGAGTTGAAGTAATGTCTGTGATAAAACTACCCCAATCGACAGTAAACGAGGCGGCTGATGTGCGACCGATAATAAGTCGGTAATGCGACGGTGGACAGTGCGAGGCCCGGGGCGGGATAACATTTTTCAACCGAATGGCCCAATCTGGCGGTGCTGAAGAGATACGATCTTGGACGGGAAAAGCACGAGCGTCGCGCGCAGTCCGTATCGAGATGAACGAGCAATTATTAACGCAGACGATTGTCAGGTTAATCGCGTGGAATAAATCGCCTCCAGATTCGGAAAAAAGAGTTAAAGAATCGAGGTTTTCAGCAAACTGTCATTTGAGAATCCTCTGATAGTTTGAGATGGGTATTTTCAATTTCACATGCTTTTCCAACGTAAATACTGCGAAGATATTAATTTTTATTTTACTTATCAAAAATTTTTATCTCATAGTTATTTGACCTTTTTTTTAAATTCATTTTTATGACTTATAATTAATTTACAACATTCATAAGAGTATTGTAAGATTATATGAAGTTTTCGAATCTTTCAGAATAAAATCTTCAGTCTTAAAATTTTGTAGTATTTTAGAAATTTTGACCATGAAACAAACTATTCTAAGGTTTTCTAAGTTTATAGAAATTTTTTTGACACTATCAAGTTTAATTTGCGTAATTGTTGAATTTAACTGAAAATATAGAATGATTATTATGTTATTACGAAATTATGTGATTATCAACGATATCTTGAGGATAACTGCATATTTTATGAAATTCAACGAATTTCTCAATTTTTTTCAGAATCTTCGACATTTTTCAAGACATTTAATGTCCTTTTAGGTTTTTGAACATTTTAAGTTTCAAATATTTAACATTTTTACTTCCAGAAATATTTATATAAATTCTAAAAATGTCCCGTTATTCTTCGACGCTTCTTTTCTGAGAATCTTATAAGGAAATGGAAAATTTTTATGATTTCAGTTATCATATTTCCAGAAAATCTAATCATCAACAGAACATACAATATTTGTGATTGTTGCAGTAATAAGTATATATTCAGTATGTATTCAAAAACTCTAAATCTTTTTTTCATTTCTATTTTTTTTTGTAAAATTCAGATCGTGACACAAACTAATCAAACAAATTCACATTTCGTTATAATTAGGGTACTATATCAAGGTTTTAGATAGTTTTTAATAACTTCTAAGTTTTTAGGATTTTTATAGAGAAAAAAAGAAAAAAAATATATCAGTTTGCATACGATGGAAATATTTCAAGGCACACAATCTACAAAAATTTAAATGTTTTCATTATTTGATGAAAAATCTTTGAGCACTTTCAACGATTTCAGAAATTATTTCATAAATACTACGAATCTTTCAAAACTTACTAAATTTGACACAAACCTTACAGACTTGAAAAAAAAAAAATTAAAAAAAAATTATCATGCATATTCTCTAATCATATGATAATAAACGCAAATCCATAGGAATAATTATGAGTGTTTATCTAAATTCTCGTAATTTGTCCAAGTTTTTCAAACTACTCAAGATTTGCAGAATTTCAATTGTTTCTCTTGTACGAAAATAGTTTCAACTTCGAACATTACACACGATAAATAAGTAATGAAAATTTTCCGAATGTCACAAAAATTTATCCATCTAATTAATATTTTTGTAATTTCAAAATACCGCACTATTTTCTCAGATTTTTAGTTGTATTTTTTTTTTCATAGCCACAGAATCACTTTTCAGAATGTCAGTTTTGAGGTTAGAGTGATAGAGAATTATTTACGTCAAAAGCAAAGCTCATTTTGTAAAATGCTTTTAAAATTCGTACCTGTAATTTTGTTCGACAACAATAATTGCTGATAATTTAAGTGTCTTCTAACTTGTGTTGTTATTTACTACGACGACTTATTTAATCAAACATATTCTATAGACACACCATATTTTAGAAATGTACCAGGAATATTTCCAAAAATATTCTGAAAATATTCCAATGTCCAAGTAATTTTCCATAAGATCAATGTTATAAGGAATATTCCCAGAATATTTTTGAGAATATTTCTGGTACATTCCTAAAATCTTGTGTGTAAAAAAAATCTTTCCCGCATACTTTGCTTGTGTAGATTGAAATATAAAAAAAATATTCCAGACTTTTGAACGAAATATTACAAAAAGCTCTTGTAATCACATAAAAAAAAATGTTTAGTGTATTTTTTCTCAAATCTCAGATTACAAAAAATCGGTTTCGAGAATCAACCGACTCCGGTGCTGTTTTCGAACCAACGGATAATCCCATAAACGATCGATCCATCGTCGGTGAAACCGGAAGGAAGTCGCGTCATTCGCGATTCCGGCGCTCCATTTCCGATCGCGCGTATTTGCATGGCAAATAATAATTGAAGGGCTCACCTGGCGCGAAAATGGAGCGCCAGCCGACTTTTCTGCGCCACATTTCACCGGTCGTAACTTTTCATGCACCCGGGGTAACGAGTGGGAAATGAGAAGAGCCAGCGCGCGCTGCCTGGAAAAAAAGGCCAGGGAATCACGGATACGCTGTGAATTAAAAGTACGCGGGTCGCATGAAAATGGAACTTATTATTTCCAAGCGCGTTGCCGCACTGTTTCCACGGTTATAATCTCGCGGCTTCGCTTTTTATCTGTATCGCGCGCGAGGAGGTCGGGGAGGGTGATAAATGCCCCGCGCTAATTGGCAAAGAAATTGTTGGGCGCGCTTTTTACGGCCCCGTCGATACTTTCCAGAGCGGAAAGTGATTTCTCAATCTGTTCCGGAAACTTCGATTTGTTCTTTTTCAACTCGTGACTTTGTAGGAACTTTGTAGGAAAATTTTGTGGGCTAGTATCATTCTAATCAAATTATGAGGAAAGTTGAGGATTGTGATTTTTCAAGCCAATAAATGGTTCGAGAGCAGGGATGTGAATTTTCCGGTCAGAAAAAAAAATTGGTCCGGTCATGGTAATTTCTGACGGTCATTTACTGTTATTGACGGTCAAATTTAAAAACTCTCTAACTAAAATTTACCGCCAGAGCTCGTTTCTGGTCAGTAATTACCGGCCATGACCGAACTTCGATGAAAAAATGTGACTTAACGTAACTGACCAAACGATTTCCAGCAATTCCAGGTGAAGATAAGCAATCTTGTTATTTCACATTTCATAAAGAGCTTTTGCATTTTCAAAAAAAAACCCATGAGTGTCACTGTACTTCTGCGTTTGCTGGGCAATATATAAGGTGTTCCAAAGTCGGCAGATCATCAGAAAATCATCGATGCATCATGAAATTTCAAGACACTTTTTCCTTTACGATTTTTAAAAATTCGCAAAAATTAAAGAGTTATTAGTAATTCAGTTTCGTCCAATCACTATTCAGCAAGGCAGAGCTTTTGATTTAAGTCCCTTTCTCTTTCACCCCTACTCTTTCTAAGCTTACTACAATAGAAAATTGAGGGTAATTGAAGTGTGTAATGGAATGTAGATTAATGATGTTTCTTATCTTGAAAGACGATTGTCACTCTGACTCACTTTTGTGTTAGTTACAATAGTCTTTTGTCTAACTGTCACATTTACAACACAGTATTTTCTAATTTGTTTTCAAATAGATGAAACAAGAGACAAAAAAAGTACAATAGTCGAAACTGATTCACAATTACAATGCCTAACAGTGTAAAATACAATACTCTTGTCTTAAAATAAGTGTAGAAAACTGACGTGAAATACATAAAAGAGAAATTTTTCCGAAAATAAAGATACCGAAAGAAAATACCTAATGAACAAAACACTCTTATGAAGTAATTTGCTTATTTCACTACAAATGACTCTTTTCAAATGAAAAGGTTGTAATTGTGCAATTATTTATTACTTAAGAAACCAAAATTTTTTTTCATTTTTTCATAAAAATTCAATGAAAAAAAGAAAGCTGCAATTACAAACGAGTTGAACATTTTTTTAGTCATCTTTAAGTATGTTATAATTTTGACCATAATAATAACTCTAACCGGTAAGGTAAACTGACCGTCAAAACTGACCAAAACTTTCTTGTCGTAAATGACGGTCATGACCAGTATTTCACTGGTAAATTACTGATAAATTTACTGGTAAATTTACCGCCTTACATCCCTGTACGAGAGTAATGATATTTTTTTATTACTGATAAATGCTTGGGGTGCATTTAAGTGTGTAGTCAGGATTTCTATTAGAAGGGGTGGGCAAAATTTTTGTAATGGACTAAATTTAAAAACGATATCATTTTTCGTAAGGAAATGTTCTATTCATTTTTAAATTTTAAATTTACGTAAAAATTTTCATAAATTTTTTATTTTTTCATTAAAGATATAAATTATGACAATTAACCTAAGAAATCAAAAAATTGAAAATTTATTCATCCAACTTTTGTGAATTGAGAAAATATTAATGAGTATATTCATTATTATATACTATTTTAAATTCCCTATTCTAACATTGAATATCAATTATTGTGTGAAAAATTGTTTAATATATATATAAAATATGATGTATTCCTCATTGATAAATATAAATACAAAGTTTATATGAAATAGATATCATCAACTTTATTTACAATATTGAACTATTCAACCAAAAAATTAACAAATTAACCGACAAATTATAAACGATATGAATAATAATATGAAACTTAAATAGCTAATTACCCAGGTACTAATTTATTATTAACTATGTTTATTGTCAATTTTAATTAATCTTACATATCGATACAAATTAGTTAACACATAGAGAAAAAAGTGAGCTATGACCCAAAAATCATAGCATAAATATCGTTGATAAAAAATACTGTAGTAAATGTTACTTTATTTGAGAGTTTCACATATGTTTGTTCAATAGTATGTTAACTATAGTTATTAACAAAAATTCGCAACAATCATCTAAAAAATTCATTTTGCAGATTTTATATAAAAATTTTTACATTTAGATTCAAGAGAAATTTGATGGAAAAGTTCTCACTCTTGCCTGGTGTCAAAATTACACCAGGAAGTTAACATTTAAAGATTTTAACGGGAAAAATTATAACATCGAATCCCAATATAAATCTTATGGAATTCCAAGTGAAAAAATCATCTCATTGAAAATTGGATGTACGTATTTTTACCCCCTACTGAAAAAATTATTTCATATGGAATTCACATTAGGAATGCAATGGAAAAAGTTTTTACACTCAGACTTAATGTAGAAAAAAAAATAATTAGATTCAAATGTGAAATTGAAGGAAAAGTTTTGGCCTCAGTGTAAAATAAATGAAAATGTTCCTACGTGTTATTTCTGTAATAATCATTTTGTATTAAAAGTGAAATAATTTTTAGGAAAACATGTCTTTGCTGCTCATACTTTTATGAATTGTGCCATGACAACCAGAGCTGTCATGAATGAAAACAACATGAAATTGAATTCTCTTCTAAATTTTGTTAAAAGAACCTCGATTAAAGTTATAGAAATGAATCTCATTAAAGAGGAATTAGTGATAAAATAATGAGCTTTAAGCTCTTAAGCAATTATCGCATGAAATTCCTGTAAAACTGGCGAAAGTTATGCGATTTTACTTATTGAAGATAATCCTGCTTGCAAAATACGTTACAGGTAATATGGCGATTATCTGTGTGAGAAAATTCCAGATTACCATTGGTAACTTTTCGAGGATCAAATAATTACATCCATAAGTTTGCAACTTCCCACGTGAGAATTATAGGGGAACACTTCAATACATCCATACACTTTGAGATACTTAAAGAACTTAAGTTTTCTGAAATATGAAAAAATTGATTTATTTCAAATAACAAAACAATTAATGACTTTTTATTGAATATTTCATTGTTTTTGTAACGATGATACGTATATTTCTATATTTACTTCCATATCTCAAATGAAAATTTTTCATTACTATTATTCAATTTTTACGTCACGTGATGATGTGCTAATCCTCTACTCATCCCTCAAGTTCGTGACAAAAAAAAATAATTTGAACTATAAAAACCTGTATAGTAAAATTCAATACTTGACTGACCTTATGTGTGAGTGTTTTTTTTTTCCTATTAACCATTGTGAATAAAAATTTTACAATCTATTCCAGAAATATTTTTCGATTTTTAGCATTGTGAACCACTTATCCAAAAAAATATCGATAATCTTGATTCTATCTTGATAATTAATGACAAATAAACCACCAAAGCTTTGATAGCATCAAACTTATTTCTCTCAATTAGATTTTTCTTGGAAAAATATCACGTTTGTTTCCATCGCGCAAATAAAGCTTCTAATTAACGACAGCCTTGCGAGTTATCATCTTTCCCTCTTTTCCGTTTCTCTCCTTGTTAACAGGCTCTTGCTGCAGTTTCACATCTATTTCATTCAATTGCTGACTCTTTCCCCTTTCCCTGTTCCATTCGATTAATTTCAATGTTGACAACATAACCACGAGCTTGATTGCTGTGGGCCATTAAAACGCTTCTTGTCCGCCATGAAAAAAAATGAGACTTGCCTCGTTATTAAACTACTTCCAACCCCCTCTCGTATCCCCTTTCACGTTACCAATAATGAGACGAGTTTGCAAATAATAGAATTAATATTGAAAATTTGTTGGGTTTACAAATAGTTTTTAAAAAAGACAAACATTGAAATATATGTAAATGGAAGTGCAGAGTATTACATACTAGCACAAAAAAGAAATTGATATAAAAATGAAAAAGTTTTCCAAAATTTATAATTGTGAATCATCGTTTTTACGATTCTCACAAATGAGACATTGTTTTCTGTAAAAAAGGGACATTCAAGAAAACTTTTAAATTACTGAGAGGAAGAAGAAAAAAAATCCTGTCCAATCAATTTAATGTTTCAGATTGATATTTTTTACGTTCTTTGTATAATACTTTTACACATTCAGTGTTCCACAATTATTATTGATCTTGACGTTTTTTTTTTAATTCCATCCAAGTGAACAAAAAAAATCAGAAAAAGATTCCAAGTCCAAGAAGACGACACACTTAACGACACGATTTCTTCCTGATAAGTTCGCCCTCTTGAACCCAGGCTCGCTGGAAGCAATTGCAACGCCAGCAGAGCAAAAATAATCCAAAACTGAGAAAAAAAGTTAAAAACCCCAAATCAGCGCGACCGCGATCCAACGCGAACGTACATTCGCACGCGATCCCAACAAGTTCACTTCGTCCCCGTTAGCGAAATTGAAAATGCGAAACGTGACGCGAGCTAATTATTCAATTAATCGACGAGCCATGTGAACAAAAAAAAAGTACCGGCTCTTTATGCGCTTCGTTTCGTGATCGAAATTGATGAAAAATTCTCTCCCTTTGCCCTCGTTCATGGAATATTAATCGGAAAAATGGTTCCACTTTCCAGTTCTCGACGACTTGACAAAATAAATAGCTTGAAAAAAAGCAATCCGGTTGATTGTGCTGCACTGGCAAAACGTACGGTCGTTTTTGAAGTAGGCATCAATCGCGATAAAAAATGTATCGTCTTTTTCCCTCATTTTCCTCGTTCCACCCGGTTGAGCCGAGCACTCATTTGGAAAGATAAACACAGTCGATGCCAGATAATCAATTTCGTTAAATTTTCCAGATCTTTTTACGCTCCATGCAGATAGACAGTTTTAGAAAAAGGTTTTCTAGTCATTGGGCGCCACCGGCGCAGCGGCGTCCAATATTTGGAGAGCGCAATTGCACGCGATAATTGAATTAGAATCGATTGCTTTGTCTTGACCCCTTTTCCCTGTGGCCCGGTGAATTTGCCATTCCTTTCTGACTGTTGTTTCCACTGTGCTAAGTCGTTTATGCAACCTGGTGTTTAAATAGTATGCAGCGAAGAGGCTGACCTGATTTTACTTATGACTGAGAGAAAGTCAGTGTAGGTAGATTGAAGTATAAAAATTTTTTAACTTGAAAAATGGCCAAGTCGTAGGAGCAAAAATACTTAACATCGAATTCTTTTGTGAATTTATAAGAACATTTCTTTGTTTTACCTTTCTCCTTATTGAAAATATGCAAATTTGGATTTTTTTTATAAGCCACTCGTGTTTTAAATACTTATATAGTTGAAACTGCGAAAAAAGCTCGAAAAAAAAGAACACCTTAATTTGGTTCGAATATCAGGTGAAATAATGCAAATTGACGCGATTTTTGTTCCCTTAAATTATTTCATTTAGTTTTGCAGATTTTTTTGCATATTCAATGAATTAAAGAAGAATAATATGCAGTTTACTGATCTACGTTAGTTGCATTTCAATGAAGAGTAAATATTTCATATGGTAGTTGTACTTTTGAAAATCGATATTTTTATTGTATTTTACCCATTTTTTGTTAAGTCACTTAGGTAGACCCAACTGTTGATAATTTTTAAAACCGATCGACATTCAAATCAAGCAAAAAACCGGGAAATTCTGAAAAATTATATAAATATTAAAAAAATTGGTAAAATATAGTTGTAGTTCAAAAAAAGCTTAAAAATCTGTCAAGTGACTGTTTTCCGAAAAATCTTTTAAACTATCTGGAAAACTTCGAATTCCTAATCATAAAGTACATAAAATCTATGTAGCTATCAAGAAATGTACAGAAAATTTTTGAAAACACTAGAAAACTCTACGAAACATTTTAAATATAAATGAATACAGAAAATTTAATGAAATACTGCCAGTGATTTGTAAAATACTTCGAATCTACAAAGATACACCTTTCTCAAAAACTATAATTATTGTTAGAATCTCCAAATATTAAATCATAAAGTATTGCATTTGAGAAGTATAAATGGTAAAATGTATAAATACAGCAGTAATAAAAAAAACAGTAACACAAAAAATATGTATAAGAGATAATATCCATGGAGAAATTTTTTTCTAAAAAATATTTTTAGGTAGAGAAAACCGAATAAATTTCGGATATTTCAGCATGAAATTTAATAAATTTTTATTGCTATGCTACCACATACTAAAAATATATCGAAATTCAAACTAAAAAATCTTCTATAAGTTTATATAAATGGAAAATTCCAATGGTATGAACAATTAAAAATTTCAAAAATTATAAGTACACATGATTTTCTCTTATATGTACGAAGATACTTGAAATCTCAAAAGCTTCGAACTTTAGAACATTGCTTTTAGAAATCTAAATAAAAATCTACAAAAATACACAAAAATTCATTTAATTGTATAAATACGAAAGAAAAAAAAAAAAAAAAAAAAAAGAGGATCAGGATTTTATGAAATACTCGATATTACTGTAGGTACTGTTTTCTGAAAAATCTATCATGGTACAAAATTTCTGTTCGACATTCAATTTTGTGGCTTAAAATTCCAGAAATTAATATTGTTATGCATAAAATACCTTCAAATATATCAAAATACTCAAATGATGATTTTTAATTTTCTAAATATGTTACGAAAGAAAATAATTTCAAAAAGTTTGTCAAACATTAGTGTCGATCATCAGAGCCAATGTTTATTCAAAATTCTAATTAAATAGAAATGAAACTCATTTTTATTTTCTTGAAAACTTTTTATATATTTGTTAATTTTCCAAGCTTTCTGGCTTGTTCACGGTCCTCATCAAGGATGTAGGTTAAAATACAAACAAATAAGAGTATTTACAAATTTATCATTTTTCATAGCGTAAATTTTATAAAACCAAATTTTACTTTTCCCCAGTAAAAACCAAAAAAACCATTAATTTCAAAAAGCTTCGAATTCTAAAACTTGGGTTTTGAGAAATTTAAATAGAAGTCTGTAATAATTCCAGAAAATCCTCTGCAACATCTGAATACTGAAGAAATAACATAAATACGCAAATTATCAAAAATCTTTGAATTACTTTCCATGTATTTATATACCTAGAGATATTTTTTATTGTACTAAAACTCTTAGTTTATGACAGATATCGAAAATAGTAAGATTAGATGAAAAAATTTACAAAATGATTCAATTTACGACTTTTTATTCATGAATTTGCATCGGAAGTTTTGGATCACATACTACAATTTTTATTATTTAAAAAAAAATTTTTTTAATTATTCCATGAAGAACAATACTGCAAAATGATTGTTTGGAATTGATGATCTTTTTCTTCCATTGAGAAAAATTGCCAATTAGTAATCATCAAGTTTTGTTCAATTCAATCAGTAGAATTTCACTTTGTCTATGATACATTTTCTACTTTTTCCCGATAAACGTCCTTTCACAAGGTAAAGTAGTGAAATTTAAATACTAAATACATATTTCAAAATACTATTACAGATAAAAAGAGTATATCGATTGCCACAATATCAGCAAGAATTCGAACTTTCGAAGTAGCTTGAAACAGTCACGACATTCGCGCACTTTTTTAATCAAAGACCCTCTATGAAAGGTAACTCCACTGTTTAAACTCTCTACAATAGGATGTCGGATTTTCGGGGGATTAATGAATACGGGTATGTGGCTTTACAACGGTTTCGAGTATAGTTTGCATAAACGCAAACACTTTTTTTACCTGCAAGATTTTCTTCTTGATGCACTGCACGCCGAATCTGCGGAAATCAAATATTGTCCTCGCTTTTGTGCTGCCACCGGAACGACGCGGATTCGCTATTCTGTATGAATTGTCACTTTTCAGTGTCGAATGGAATAGGGTGGATAAAAAGGAGGTTTTTTCCGGTTGGGAAAATCATAACATTGTGATACTGTAAAAACGGAGTCTGCAACTGAAAACTTCAGAATTTCGTGCTTCCTCTGAAATTTTGGATTTCTGAAGGTTTTTCTGTCATTTAAAATGTCCGAATTTTCAAATTTTTTTTTTTAACTTTAAACTTACGAACAAGCTTTCCTTCCAAAACATTTACAAACTTCATTCAGCAATTTCAATTTACGTAGACCATGGGAGTCTGCTTGGGGTTAATCCAACCTTTGTCAAATTTCAATAAGCTTTTCTGCTCCACGTGTTCACCAACTATTGCACAACAACTGTGCGAATTTGGAAAACTTAGCTCAGTGATTATCGTGTCAAGTATAGCAGACCAGCACCGTGAATGTAACAAATGTGCTTTTAGTATATTTTCCTGAGATCCTGTGAAACGTAATCGCTTCGAAGATCCTTTACAACAGAGTTTGAAAGGTCCTTTGATACGCGCTCGTTTTGAAAATCGAATTCAGGTCCTTTATCGTTCAATGTACTCGCTGCAGTGATTTTACAGAAACCGGAACATCTTGTGGTTACAACGTTTCTCATTATTTTTTTGATTAAATCAATGATGACTGGAAAAAAGTTCTGATTTTCAAAGTTTGTGATTTTTTTTCCACGCATTTTATTTACTTTTCTGGCAGTGAATTC
The DNA here is from genome assembly GCA_028476575.1 of Platygaster robiniae. Lineage (NCBI taxonomy): Eukaryota > Metazoa > Arthropoda > Insecta > Hymenoptera > Platygastridae > Platygaster > Platygaster robiniae. Next base: position 6,033,557 of record CM052022.1, read on the forward strand.
ATCGATATTTTATCTGCTTATTACAACAATCTGCGGTGAAAACCACTTATGAATATTATTTACAACATGTAAAAATTCACCCATCGTTACAAGCTAATAATGCTAAATCATTCTGCACGTAATGCGAAACACCAGAATAAACTTCTCATTTTAATGATTTGTTTCCCAATTATGATCTCCATATATCTCCTCCCTCCCAAAATCCACACGTGAAAAATGTCTACCACTGGCCAACCACACGGACCACAGAGGCGCGAAAATCGATAACACCGTGGCAACTTCTATCGGCTTACCTGACAATCCATCTGGTTCCAATCAATCCGATCACTCTGATAAATTTAGTCAAGAGGCGAGAAAAAATTTCATTTGTTCAGTGCGGTATACCACGTATTCAATTAAAGAAAAACGGTTTTCCAGAGGTGCCTGCAATCCCATTGACTTTTTCCAGCCAAAAATCAAGTCCGCTCAATAAAACTCGTGACACGTGCGATTTTTTGATGAAACTTGTATTGAGTGACTCCATAAACATCATTTACAAGTACAAAATCATGGATTACATCAAAACATCCTCATATACTTATCCGCGTGTAACTTATGCAAAAAGTTAAATAACATGAAAAACAATGAGTAACGTAAATGAAAAAAGTTGTAATGGCACATTACACCGTATGACTCTTACACCGCTCTTTTGCACATTTGAGAACATTCAGAAATGAGTATTCGTGCGTCGCGGAGGTATAAAAGATCATCATTGACTCCCACCCAGAAAATATTTTCCATGGTGATAACCACTCGTGATCATATGTCGGGTATTAATTATCATCATCGATGCATCTCTGGCGAAGGTTGATAATTATCTTATGATACATGATCTATCATGAAACGTGATGATGTTTGATGATCATGCGCTTAGTGACGGATACGGGAAAATATCGTCATTTGCAGTATTGACGAATTTCGTCTTCTAGAAAATGGTAATGGAATTTTCTCACTTCTGACTAATTTTGAATTCAAGTTGTTCATCCATGTATGTCCTTTTTAGACAAAAAATTATTACTTTTTTCGTATGTTTTGAACTACTCATGAGTTGTAATGTTTTTAAATTTCGACTTGAAAAACCTTTTTGAAACTTTCTTATGGCCAGAGAAATTCTACCAAATGTGGAAGCAAACAAAGAGAATACTATGTTTAAATATTGGTCCCACATCGTTCATTTGTTTACTCATGAGTTTAAAAAACATGCTTTTAAATAGATAAATGTATTCAAAGGTACTTAAAAATTCTCTTCTCATAATCATGTAAAAGAAAAAGTAAACGTAATCTTCCATTCCTAGAGCACTAAAATATATAGGTATTATCATCCTCCATTTTATGTCCTGTCAAACATTGCACTGCATTGCAACGATCTAGACTTTTTAGTCAAAAAAAAAAAAAAAAATTCAAACACATAAAAACTTAAAAAACAGTGTATGCAAATAATCAACAAAAAGTGATCGTGTTTTGTTTGTAACTAAATCGCACTAAATCGTGCAAAAACGAATTTCGAAGCTGTTCAAAGAAATATATTGGAAGAAGGAAGATTTGCAATCAAAAAGTGAATATATTCAACCAAAAAGTCCAAAATAACATTATATTAAAATAACAATATTTATCGACAATTTTTCAAGATTTATTTATCAAAACATATTTTCAGTCACACATCGTTCTTTCAACACAGAAAAAGATAACCACTAAATGGATTATTTGCTATAACTGTCGATTGAAGATGAATTCATTATTGCTTGCTTTTGTTTATTTTTATCAATAATGGCATGTCGAGTACAAATGATCTGATATGAAATGTCATAAATCCGAGAAATTATAAAACTATTGTAAAATACTTATAGTGTCATGTAAGTAAATTCATTTTTCCCGTTTCTGATGACTGTAAATAAATAAATACGATATTTCTTAATTTTGGAACGCTTTTTTTACGTTTTGGAACTGAAAATTATTATTTTCTTTGATCAAATATCGTATTTCGTCTTTGTATTTCGAAACATCCTATCGGGCATGTGCCCGATTTATATATATTATTAGGTATTCATCTTTCAGTTGAGAAAATTGTATTATTGAAATATTAGGGTTATTTTTCGTTAATTTATTTTGATAATTAAAAAAACAAAAAACAAAAAAGGAATTTAAATTGCGAGAAGATTGTGATGCTTGTGTGATGTTTCAAGAATTGAGGTTCTTAGAAAAAATTGTACTATCGAAATATTGGAGCTATTGTTGTTGAAGAATTTTCCTGCAGAGAGCCATAGAACCTGTAGGCCGAAAGTTCGAGAAGATTACAGAAAAGAAGATTTAGAAGTAATAAGAATCATTAATTTGCTCCGGGAGATCATTCATAGGATAAAACAGAAAAATTGATAAAAAAGCGGAGCGTTTTGCAAATCATCAGTTTACTTTGACAGGACACAAAATGGCAGATGATAATACTCATACTTTAAGTGCCTTACCATTACCATTACCATCTAGAACTCACTCATCCCTGATCATATACAATCTAAACCATGATACACAAACATCGTACCCTCGTTGGTCTGTTACAGCATTTATGAGGTGGTGCTCAAGAAGTTTGAAGGTAAGTGAGTTCTTCTTTAAAAAAGTGTTTGACGTATTCTGTTCATCTATTAAGCCTTTTCCTGTCACATCAAGTCATGTGGACAAAGCAATTAGCGTTCAAGATACGATTTTCAAATAGTTTTGAAAATAGTAGAAAATAGTATTCAAATAAATAATTAACAAACATCCTCCAATTTGCATAAACCGACCTAAATTGTATTATACCGTAATGGAAAATATAATAAGTATAATACAAACAATAGATGAATGTTCAATGATTCCTCTTCTGACTTCAAACTGTAGAAATAAATTCTTTACAGCAGCTACATTGTCTGCCTAATTTTACCTGAGCAACAATTGAAAAATACATCCTTCGATCCTTCCGTAACCCCTACACATGCATCTGCCAAATCCAGACTTGGAAGCTTAGACTTTCATATGACTGTCCAAACTTCAAAGAACCATCTCATAAAACGGTTTCCACTATGACCAGGCAGTAACCGACCATCAAGGGCAATGAGCAATCAATCCAAGGTTGAGGTAAAACAACGAAAAAGCCTCATTCTCAGTTCGACCAATGTACAAACAGAATAAAAGTACGAAAACAAACCTGGGAATGGTGGGCCTTATGAACTAAAGGTCGCCAATGGAGGAGCGCGAGTTAACCGTTATCTTTGGTAGGGCAAATTGGCGTTCGTGTAAAGGGTGGCCTTGAGAGTGATTTCCCGTCCGTGGTTTTTGCCCACGGTTTTGGCCTTTTTGGCGCTGCGGTGTTTCCACATGGTGTGCAAGATGAGGGACGCTTTGGTGTGGTACGGGGGAGAAACGAAGCCCCTCGCGGCCGAGCTCTCGTCGCACAGAAGACACTTGTAGAATTTTCCGGGTCCACCAACCTTGACTATGTTCTCAAGGGGCACGTTCTCAAGGTCGTCCACGTCCTGGACCACGTCGTCCGCGGCTATCTTGCGGGGCTGACTCTGCTTCCGGGAACGCCGCGACGTTGGACAATGCTCGTCGTCGCTACGACGAAAACTCGCGATTTAGTTTCCCCGTCACGGGTGTCACTTTCTTTCCTTGTCCAGAGCCAGGGTTTACCATCGAGTGGCCGCCACCACCGCGGCACTGTTTTCACAAATTACGTTTGCGTCATTTTGATGTCGGTGTGGTCATTACATTCGGAATCTAGATGGTCAATGGGTCAATGGGTTCCTGGAGCTGTCTTTTATTGTATGTACTGACGTTCTTCGATTGTAACAAGAATAAGTTAGATTTGTGAATTTTCACCTTCTTCTTAGCCATAGAATCAAATGGAGCTGATTGGGGAATGATCAAGATGAATGTCATGGGAAACAATTCTGAACTTACAAGGGGAGATTCTGACCTTGTCATCACTGACTTCAATCAAAGCTTATTCAAATCAAAAACATGAAAAAGACAGATGTACGACACTTGGAACGAAAAATATAGTTGTAACTTCGATAATCATCTTCTGTATCTTTTCGTTTGCTTCAGGAAAATCATGTGTACTCCAAAGCTCACGCTTCATATTCAATCTGAAATTATGTCTTGGAGGCACGCCAGAAATCATCTTCAGAAGCTACACACTCAACAATATTCAAGAGATAGGAAATACCAACTCGATTACTGGCATTTTCCATTAAGCTCGTTTTCACATCTAAGTCCGTTATGGAATAAGCTACGCCGAGAGTATCAGCTAACTTATTTTGATTCTCTGCCTCAACAATGTGTGTGTGCATCGTAATAAACTGCATGTGTTCAACAACTGTCTATATTGCAGAATCAATAGTCGTTGAATGCAACATTTCGGAGCTTTTAAAAAAGACGTATTTTTTTGTGAGATTCGAAGCCAGGGTTCGAAAGTAGATGTAATAAAAATCAATATAAAAACCTCGTGAATGAATGTTGCAAAATGCACGAAGAATTATTATCATTGTTAGAAAAAAAAATAACAAATCTTTTAGAATATTGTAAATGCATACTTTTCCAGGAATATTACAGAAATTATTTATTATGAACACACACGTGAGGCCCAAACATCAATCACATTTCACATACGACTCTCGGTTTTTTTTTTTTTTTTAATAGAATTTATACTTCATAACTACGTTCTGCGCAAGTTCATATTTCCTTAAATCCTACAATTTATTTATTCTTTGTGTATATTTCATAAAAATTTTGGAATTATCTAAATAAATGATTGCAGCTATTATGCACTACAGCAAGTATTGATCGCACTCCATTTCATCTATATCAACTCACTCTTATATGAACAAATCAACAAAAAATATTGCAAAGGGAAAATATAACATTGGCACGAAAATAAAAGAAAACACTAAAACCTTCAAGAGTACCTTATTTTCAGTAGTTATTAGTTAATGTATAAAAATTTTCTTCTTGTGTAACCTAAAATAAAGGTGAAATACATCTTCCCTTGTTACCCATTGACCGACCTATTTATCAACATCTCAAGAAAGCAAGCATTAAATAACAACAAGTGCAATAAACTCACAAGAAAAAAAATGAAAACGAAATGTGGAAAAAGGGAAACTGAAAAAACCGAACGAAAAATCGTAAAAACAAGCATGGTCCATAAAATGACGTAAACGTAATTGCTGGACTCGGAAATGAAAGAAGTACAAAAAAATATAAGGGCTTGGAAAAAATCATGAGGGTGAAACATAAAACGGTGGATTGTTGTACGATGCTAAAAACGTAAAATTGTGAAACGCCTTTCCACGAATTTCGCTGGAAGAGCCACTTTACGCATTCACATTTCTTCGCATTTATGCCTTTCACTGAAAATTTGTTTAAAAAGCGCCCAGCTGAAAGAAGCTCTTCAAGACTTGGAAAATTCATGTTAACCTTGTAAATTAGAAGTAGTCTCGTACAGGTCATTGAATGCTTTTTCTACCTCTCAAATTTTCAAGAAAAGAAATATGTGAAATCATTTTGTGGCCCTTCAGCATAACTGATTCAAAAACAAAAACGAAAACGATAAAAAGTAGCAGATGAAATAACAATAATGACACAATAATATATGTACAATTATAGAACATAAAAAGTTTGACCCCATTTAAATACATAATAATAGCATGCAAATTTTATGAATTCGAAAATCATAGGTTTTTTTATCGACTTCTCTCGGTGTGTAATGTGTTTAATTGCAAATTCACGTGCTGCAAAAAGTAATTTTCATGGCGATGATAAACATGCAACGCGTGAATCACGACTTTGATCAAATTGTAAATCATAGTTTTATAATTATAATGGTGATTACTGGATGCAGGATCTTGTATTCCAGGCACGAACGTTTTAGTCGATAATTAATGAACCTTTTCATTTCATTAAAGACTGATTATGAATGATATTACACATTTTTTATCTGCCAGTGATTTTTTATCTTAGTTTTGCAGGAATTCGATTATTATCTCTCATTATCAATAACCATAAAACAAAAAAAATTGTAGCCAAATATGATGAACGAACCAGGGTTTGGAAAGTTGCTTGAAAAAATGTAACACGTTTCGTTACTGTTACAAAGGTGAAAAATAATTCGTTACGTTACTGTAACATGGAAAGAAACAGTAACTCGGTACCTTTACCACTTAAAAAAGTAACGTTCCCTTACTTTTACATTACTTTTTGGAAAAAATTGAATGTAAATAACAAAAATCGAAAAACTAAGGCTAAAAAATACAATCTCAACGTACTTATGGTTTTGTTTTATAAAAATTGTTTATTTCAGATATAATTAATTCACTCTGACAAAAAAATCAATCAGCTTGTTCAATTTGTTATATTTTTTTCAAATTCACGAAGTTTCTGAATATGACATTCGATTTAATGTTAGCTAAAACGAAACATTCGCAAACTTGATAGAGTTTTGAGAGAATTTGAAAAACCTACCCAGATTTTCACAATTTTTGAATTTTTTGTTACTGTTTAGTATGCATAAAATGTTGCAGGATTTTCCCTTTTTCAAATTTATACTATTTTTCTGTACATTGATATATATACTTCAAAAATTTCATGCTCTAGGGCTCGAGATTCTTTCATTATTTGTATTTGAGAGGATTTTTCAGCAGATAATAATAAACATGAAAATTTTCATTTAATTTCATGGTTTTTTTGAAACTTTCCTAATTTTTCCACGATTTGAAGGATTTTTCAGTATTTTGAAACTGTTCGTATTTTTCAGTATGATAAAGCGTTACAGAATTTCTTAGTATTTTAACATAATTTTAGTATTTCTATATTATAAATTAATGTATACATATCAAGAATTCCAGACTCAAGAATTGAAACATAATGGGTTTCTCCACATTTTACAGGATTTTCCAGAAAACAGCGAATCAATAGTTTTTTACTTATTCTAGTACTTTTCGTATTTCTTCATTTTTTATATAATTTCAAGGATCGTTCATTATTTTCATATATTGCTATATGAATTTCTGGAATTCGAAAGATTTTCAATGCTGTATATATTTGCACGTATTTTTCTGAACGTATTTCTTTTCTGCATTTTTAAGTCTTTAAAGAATATTGTGGAATTTTCTAGTTTTCTTAAAGATATCTCTTTGAATTTCCTGAATGAAATGAAATTGGAGGTTCGAAATTTCTGAAATACATTTGGATCGATTTTTCAGAAAACAGTTTTTCTTTAAATATTTTTTGTATTTTTCACGGTTAAACGATATAATAATTTTTTTTTCTCCTTATAGACTTCTATGAGCATAAATTTTTTAGAAATAAAAGCTCGAGAAATTGAAGTTATTTGATTTCTGGAATTGCGTAAATTTTTTGAAAATCAAGTTACATAAAATCCATCAAAATCTAGTTGTTCGAGTATATTTCGTATTTTATTTATTTTTTTTTTTTTTTCGTATTCATTACATTTTATAAAATTGTTTAGTAGGATCCATAGATCTTACAGATCCTAGTATAGATTTTGAGATTTATAGAATTTAAGTATTTTTATATTTATTTATGCGGATTTATAAAATTCAACGCTTCGAACTATGAAAGTTCCTAATAAAAAGTGAGAAAAGCCTATTCATCGCCAATATTTGTACACAAATTACTAATACTCGACATTGCTGCTTTGAAAATTATAAATATATAATTTTTTATTCAAAAATGAGGAAGTTAAAAATTACTTAGATATCAGTTTCAGAACACTCAAAAATTGGTTTGGTTGGCTCAAACAAACGTTTAGTCGATATATGACCAAACAAAAATTAGGTTGACTCAAATAAATGTTAGTCATAAACAAACAAATTTTATTTGACTCTTACGAATTTTCTTTCAGTCAAACAAATATAAATGACTGCTAAATATATTGTGTTTGTTCATAGCAAAAATATATCATAGCCCTATAAAATTTGTTTGCTCCAAACAAAAATTTATTTGAACTAACCAAATATTCGTTTGGGCATACATCGACCAAACATTTGTTTGAGTCAACCAAACTGGTTTTTGAGTGAAAATTTCTTTGAAGTTCTAGATTGTGCTAAAAACTTAATGAGACAGATAAAAGTAACGTAAAATAACGTGATCTTCGTTACCCGTTACCAAAAAAAGTGTCTTATTCCCGTTATCGTTACTTGTTAATTAATGTAACGCGTTACGTTATCGTTACAGTCAAAAATGCAACGTTTTAGAGTAACGCGTGACTTCCAAACCCTGGAACGAACCCTCAATTTCCAGGCTCCCATAGCCATACAATTACCATAAAAATCTTATTTCTCAACTGAACATTCACAATTCTCTGTGAATGAAGAAAAAAAAATGTGGCCCAACTTTTCCCCCTCCCTTCTCCCCTGAATGGGCGAAACAATTACACGCCAAGTGCTATACCGCGTAAAACAATTTCATGCCTGGAAAGAAAATGATAAAAGCGCTGGGATAAATCACGGTGCATCTGGAAGTGAAACCAACTGGTAAATGTACCATTCATACACTCACCCAAGGATCGTGCTGGGCGGAATAACCGACGTGGTGGTGGGTGCTATCGCGGGCGCGGGCGCGGGGAAAACCGGCGGTCCTGGCGGTGGTCTCCCGTTCCCCACAGGGCTGTAAGTGAAAATGCAAATCGTCAGAATATTAGGGGAATCCGCCACTGCCAACAGTCGCGTAACTTTCGCCCTCCCGCGAAAATGAGCGTCAAAAGCCAAGTGACTGTAATTATTTTCTTTCTTCAATGCGCTAACTCCGATTTCACTTCGCCCAACTCTTTGGGTAGTTTTCCGTATTTTGCGGTCGATTGAGGAAGCTTTGTCTGCCATAGCGCGGATTTTTTATCATTTTTCTAAATTTTTTGGATGTTTATTGTTATGCACTTCGATCAGGCGCTTAGGCAGAGGGGGTTTTGGGCGTTCAAACCCCTCGCAATTATGATGAAATCGATGGATATTTCAAGTAAAAATGAAAAAATTACAATGATAAACAGTAAAAATATAAGCTGCACAAAAATGCATGATAACGTTAGCAGCATGTATTGAAGAAGACTCAAAAGTTATCAAAACGTACGATTACGTAAAAAATATGGTGCCCAGTGAAAAATCGAGAAAAATGAAAATCTACGAAAATGCCGAAAATTTACAAAACTTTGAATCTCAGATCATCAAATTCTAGGCATCTATGTATGAAATTTATATAAAAGTATTTAAAATTTTTCGATTCATACCAACTTCAAAAAAACGATGAAATCAATGAAATTCTATGGAAGAACTGTTTTCTGAAAAATCTTGATAAATGCCTCTACAATCTATAAAATTTTGGGATTTTAGAGCATCAAATTCTAAACATGCTATAAATCTATCAAAAATTCTAGATAAAGTTACAAACTTTTTCAAGTATTTCAGAAATGAATAAAAAGGATTAAAATATAAAAAATTAATAGTCTATATGAATGTGATTTTATCAATAATTCTTGAAAATACTGATAAAAGGTCAAAATTCACATTTTGAAGCATCGAGTTTTTGAAATCTCTGTAGCAATCTACAGAAATATAAATAATATATAAAAATATATAGAAATTCTCCAAGGTTTCGTATATTATACAAGAAAATGTAAGAAATTAGTTTACTAGTTTACTCGCTTACCAATTTACTAGTTTAATAGTTTACTAATTCACTTGGTAACGAGTTTTCTACTTTACTATTTTTCTTTTTTACTTGTTTACTATTTTACAATTTTACTATTTCAGCAGTTTACTAGTTTACTAGATATCTTAATACATAAAAATCATGAAGCAATAATTTCCTTGGAAATTTATAAAACTGTCCATCCTGGAGCATAATTATTATTATAATTTTATATACACACATAATTTCAGGAATTATTCCAGAAATTCATATAGCAAACAATAAAAATACATACAATTTAATCGATACAATTTACACAATTGAACGTACTTTTTATCGTAGAAATCCTGAAAAAAAATGGAATAAAAGTATAGGCAATATTCATAAAAGAAACTGTCGTCTGAAAAATCGATTGAAATATTTAAAATCGTTTAAGTTTCAATACTATAATACTATAGCATCAATTTTAAAAATCTATTAAGCGATCCATAGAAATAATAGAAATATATAAGAATACCAGAAAATACCACGAAATTCCCTGAATAATATACCATACGAAAAAAGTATAAATTTATGATGTACCTTTTATCTGTATGGTGAAAATTTGCTCAAAAGTCATTTGATATATATAAATTTTTCAGAAGTTTGATTTCCAAAACATGAAACTTTATCAAGCTTTATAGAAATCAATATAACGTACTTAATATGAGATAATCCTTTAAGTGGTATAAATACAAAAATTATTAATGAAAAAAATTCAAACCTCAGTTACTGATCGAGAATCACAAAAATTGAATTCCATTATTACCGAACATAAAAAATGTGCAACTCTGGATTTCAAAAGTTAAATAACTTTCAAATTCCGAAACGTAAAATATTTCAAAATCGCTCTCTTGTAACCATACCTACTGTCAAAGATGAAAAATTTTGAAATCCCGAAGGGAAAATATTTTTCAGAATAACCCCTCCCGGAAATTTTTTCTGTCTACGCCCCTGACTTTGATGATTGAGAAACTAGGTAAAGAAAGGATATACACAGATCTTGGTTAAAGGTACAGGAATCTATTCAGGGAAAAATTGATGCAACTAAATCTTTTATAGAGATCTCCTTTAGAATTGATTTTAATTTTATACAATGTAGTGTTAACTCAATCTCGTTTTTTTGTGCATTCCAGTATACTATGAGTTAAATTTCTGCAAAGCAAGTTCAAGCAAGAATTTTTCTTTTCATGATCAAAGCTTCATTTTCAGTATTTTTATTCCCCTACAAGTGAAAAGTTATTGAAAAAAACTTGAATTCACAACCTCAGTACAAGATTCACAAATTTACAGAGATGTACAGAGATCAACGTACATCTACTTAAAAAAGTAGATCTTTTTAAATCTATGAAGATCTGTACATTGCATGCACGTGATTATTGCTTATCTTTAGGTACAAATAATGAAATGTGATTTTTCAGTTAAAACTAGATGAACTGTACAAAGAATTTTTAATATAGGAATATGAACAGAGTATTGAATATTCAGAATATAAAAATTATATAATTTCATATAGTTTTATAAAAATAGAATGGAGACAGAATATGAAAATCACATACAAAATATGAAAAATTTCATGTAGATTTAGTCACATCTATGGAGATTTAATCAAGTTACATTTAGGTAAACATGTGACTTTTAACAAATAAAAATCAATTCTTGAAAAGTTATACAGTAAGTACAATTCATCATCGTCAGTCATATAAACTATGAACGTATATCATACTTGTTTTTTATGTATAAAGTAAAAATTGTAACATTTTTTGAGGTAATACCTATACCTGAAATAAAGAAAAAAAAAAAAATAATATGCATTCCAAATGATGTTAGGAATATGTATTTTTATTTGCAATCAAAGTCGTTTTTTTTCTAAATAACTGATGTTGATTGTAACATTGTAAACAATATTCTGATCGTATACTCATGTATAAATTTTTGATATAGTTCATCTACTTTCTACTGAAGAATTACGTTCCTTCCATTTGTACCTAAAGACAAATAATAATCAGAAGCATGAAATATGCAGAACAGCATAGATTTCAATAGATCTATTTTTTAAAGTAGATGTACGTAGATCTCTGTACATCTCTGTACGTTTTGTTGATTTACTTTTTATACTTATATCGTAAATTAAGGTTTCTTTGAAAACTTTTCTTGTAGAGGAATAAAAATACTGAAAAGTACGCTCAAGTCAAAGCTTTGATCATTTAGAGGAAAATTTTTACTCGAACTTGCTTTGCAGAAATTCAACTCTTAGTATGCTGTAGCTCAGAAAAAAAACAAGATTGAGTGTAACACTAAATTGTGTAAAATTTGAACTAGTTTTCAGATTTAACGTTACTCATACAAAAACAATATAATTTGTTGAATGTTTTTACTCTCTTAACATCTAAATAATTTATTTTCACCGTAGTTTGCGCTAATATTTCAATTTTTTTGAAAAGTGATATTACCATTCTATGTAACAATAATATTCTTGAACACTACATAAAACAACTCTCATTAATATTGACCTCTAGACCATAAGAATATTCCAAGTTTGAACTTCTAAGCCAGAAGTAGAAAAAATTATGAACATAATTATTAATAGATGATGTTGACTAGACTAAAACACATCAGCCTTTTTAATAAAGTCACTTTGTTCTATTCTTTTTATTCAGCGAGAGAAAATGCTTATAATTGTTTACACATTACATTGATGCTTTAAAAAATCAATTTTTTTTATTTTTTTAGTTAAACAAATTGTACTCACTGTAGTTGTTGCTGAAGGCGATTATTTTGTGGAAGAGGAGGAGCTGTCACTACAGGAGTAGGGGCTGTCACAGAAGTTGGTGCTGGAGTATTGCTCACCCTGTGTACATGGAGTTGGTGGACTTGTAATTGAGCTGCATCTGTAAACAAAAATATAAAAAAAAAAATCATAGTATAGTGTTTTGAGGTAATACTATTATAAATAACAACAAAAAATGTGAAAAAGTAAATTTATTTGCTAAATCTTGCCATTCTAATAAGATTGTTTTAAATAAATCAGACAAAGTCGATATACAAGATTGTAAAAATAAAATACCACGTAAGCTTTTATTTTAATTGACTTGAACCTGACACATAATATATAATCAATAAAAAACAGATACAATTTGTAAAAGACTTATTTCTTCTCATTATTGTATTTCAATCTGGAAAAATGACAGATTTCTGTGCGTTAAAGGATTTTATATTCAGTCATAATTACGATTAACAAATAGATTTTCTTATCGGTAATATAATGATCAAAAAAGAAATCAAAATCTTCAAACTCTCTGAGGAAATTTTTTGTTGCAGGTTTGAACAAGGTGAAGCAAAAAAAATGATTCCGAAAATATTTGATTCACAAAATGAATCCTAAAGCGATGCGAAAATAGAGGAAAAATGGTGAAAAATGTTCCACTTGTGGAAAGGATTAATTATACGAGAGAGCTTTTTTCTACTACACTCCGCAAAGTCACGTTTTGCAAGTGTGAAAAAATTGTACTCGAATTTTAATCAGTCGTGGAACACATTTGATTAGTTTTTCTGATTCAGCTACACACGATGAAAAGAATATTTTTTTGAATGACGTTTTGAAGTTAAAATGTGGAAAGTGGTGATTTAATGTGAGATTTCGTGGAAAATGGAAAGCATAAAAATGTAGTCAGGAGCAGGTTCTGTTGATTTATTCACGAAGAGTAATGACCTAGATTAAATGGTTCCTGAAAAGTTATTCAAAATAATTTTTTTTCTTAAAAAAATTATATTCCTAAACTTTCAAAATTTCAAAATTATAAAAAAAAAAGGAAATACTACAATACAATACAAACCTAAAGAACAGTTTTTTCAGGAAATGGAAAAATAAAATAACAAAGTAAAATTACAATCTTACGATTAAATTTTTAACCACATCTTACCTTCTGCTAAGAAACTGCACCTTGAGCACTGCCTTCTATTATGAACCTTGAGAACATGAGTCGAGAGACGTTCAGCCCTTGCAGCCTTGTACTCGCACAAGGTACAGGCAAATGGTTTTAGATGCGTGTTGAGATGCCTTTTGAGACACCAGTTGTCAACACCACTCCAGGGACAGTACAGACACGTGTATCTGTCGGGGTAAGATGAGTTTGGGTTAGGTTCAGGGATGGCCAGCCTGTCGATGATACACGGACTTGGGAAGCGAAACTTTGTTGGTCCACAGGATTATTGTCTCGTTATGTGAAAATGGCACGTTAACCCTGTTCGGACTTCGGGAAACTCGTTTCGATGAAAATGGCAACAACAACTGTAGTAAGAGTTGGATCACAGAAGGATTTGTCGGATGGGAATATAGTTGAATGTAGAATCTCGAAATTTAACTCTATGTTAACAAATAATCCTATAGCATGTAAAAATTTATGAATTTTTACATTAATTAAGTTGACTTACAGTTATAACGATAATTTATTTAATTACATTCAATAAATTTTATCTTCAGTTTCATTTATTGTTCATGATATAGAATAGTGGGGACAAAATAAAAAAAGTGTGATCATTTATATTGGGCCCGGGCTATTGAGTAAAATGAGGTAAAAACCAAATATTTTTTGATTTCATGCAGTGTTTAAAACTCGAATAAACATTGCATAAAATTAAAAAATTTGAAATAAAGGCTACTAAAAAACAATACCCTCAAAATAAGAACAACTTTCGCAGAGTGAGCGAAACTTTTTAACTTAATATTTACAATATGTTTGCAACAATGTAGTTATATAAAATGAACAAAAAAAAAATTTAAAAAAAATTTATGATGTATATGAACCAGTGCTAAAATAAATTATCTTTCAGTGTTTATAATAAAGATATAAACCAATTATTATGAGACTCTAATGGAAATTCTGAATCATATTGCAAAACATGTAAGCACTATAAGTCATAACTGAACATTACCATAAACATTAATAAATTGAAATTCACGATTTATTACGTAATACAAAAAATGTAGGTAAGCACTATGAATCTCTATTGGATACAAAAAAGAAAAAACATTGATGCCTCATCTATCACTATTGAAAACTATATATAATAGTGAGCTCCACTAAACACTACACAAAATTATTAACATTTTTGGATATTTAAGAGTAAAATAGTACTGATCAATTCATGGTAATCAATTGCGTTCAGTTGTAGTGGGGTAGTTGTTTAGAACTGTAATTTTTTATAAAATTTCTATAAAAAATTATAGAATCTCTTCAATAACGTAACGAGTCATAAACAATTAAATCGGTTTCAAACTGTAAAATCTACTTAAAACTGTGTTGAATTATGAAATCTTGTATCTGAATCATCAAGACTGAAAAAAATATTCGACAGTCACAATTGCCAAAACTGACAAGCCCAGTCATAAGGGATACTTTGAATTATTGAATTTTCTGGAAAGTAGTGAAAATTGTAAAAGTTGTGGAACAAAAACAATTTCAAAATCCGCAACAAACCAACATTCAAAATCTCGCTTCCTTATGTTTTTTTTTTTTTTTGTTTCGTTTTTAATTAAATATTATTACATTACAAAGAAAAATTTATAACTTATAAATCTTTCATTGTAATTTTATGAAACTTTTTTGGTATAAGAGCATGACTTTTATTGAAAAATGACTTTTCTCTCATTATTAAGTTCGTTAAATGACTGAATTTCTCATACTTCTCTTTTAAACAATTTTTTTCTACCTTATATCTTTATTATCGTGAGACAATTTTTATCAAATATTTACTTGACTTTTTCTCCAAGAATAAATTTTGTATCGTCAAAGATTTTTTTTCTTAATGATTAATAAAATATTGTGTGAGAATATGATTGGAATTGTTCAACTTGTTCATAAATTTTTATCGAAAATCAGTCATTTTACTTACTGAACTCTTTGGAGTAAATTTTCATCCTGCATTAAGTAAAAATACTGCCACGCTAACTTGGAGTCATTTTTAATGCTTCAGGATAAAAAAGCATCGAATGTAGTGAAACTTTATTCTTCTGACAGTGAAAATCTGAATGTGAAAATCTTGTTAAAAATGTTTTTGGATGTTTATCAAAAAAAAAAAATAAACATTGCGGTGCACATTCCAATGGGACGTCATTTCGAATTTCACCAAATTTTTTTAATTCTTGAGAACTGAAAGTTATCTTCCAAATTTTTTGTTTTTAGCATTGACAACAAGCTCAATAATCAAAATATAAAAAGAGGAAAGGATAAATTATGTAATTATGAAAAACAGGCTGTTGTTCATAAAGTTGATCGTAAAGATTGTGATTTAACGTATATCAATTAAGAACGAGAATTAAGGAACATAAGAATAATATTAGATTAGTGCCACACAGTCATAACTAATCATAGAGTTGTGAAAGAACATGAGTTTCATTCGGAAAATGTTAAAATATTGGACAAAGCAGATAATTACTTTAAGAGGTGTATATCTGAAATGATGTTCATTAAATGATGACACACTAAATAGGCAAGAGGCAACAAAGAACGTGAATGTTATTTATGATGAGTTTTTGAAAATGTATTGAGTCTTAATCAATTGACAGAAGCTTACGTGTTACTTTCAGTGTGTTTGGGTGAAAATGGTATTCCGAGTTATGATATTACAATAGTCAGTCGTTGATAGTACGCGAAGCTGCAGCGTCACAATTTGAAGAATACTTTGTTGTGCAATTTAAAATACTGACGGAAAATGACAAAGCGTATGATGTTTATCGTGCTTCTTATTATGAGTGGACGAAATAGTTTGTCTATGTTCTTGGGAAATCATGTATAAGAATAAAGAAAGATTGTACAATAGTGATGGATTTGATTTCATTAAGAAGTTTGTAAGTAGTCTCGACATTCCTGTTTAAGAGAATATTACTATGTGGTCATTGTTTTTTATGAGGGCCCGATTGCAGGCCGAAATTTAGAATTGTCAGAGTGAAAAATTGAGTTTCTTCATTTATGAAAAGCAATTATTAGCTCCGAGGGATCGATTTGATACTTGATAAAAAAAATGTAATTTTCATTTTTTTCCTGTCTACGACGTCTACTAGCTTTTACAATTTTCACCATTTTCCAGGAAACGCATCAAATAATTGTCGAAACATTGAAGTGCCTTAATCTTCCTCCAAACAAACAACAATTATAACCACATCCCAACTATAAACTTTCAATTCATACTTCAATATTCTGAGAACTTAATTTACCATCTAAAACAGTGACCTCGTCCAGCCAAACCATACACTAGCCGCCCAACTTCCAAATCCAATTTCACCCCAAACCCCCCAACTTTCAAGCCTAATGTCTCTACAACTTCTGCTCGATATCCCGCGCAAACCTCACCTTTTTTCCTGATTACTCTTGGACCCTCCTTTGAGATGACTCTTGCTGTTGCAGCCTCCGTTCTGCAGCCTTCTAACGCCTCCGCCGCAATTAGATTCTCCCTGAACCACCGCCACATTCGGGGCGCTCGGCGGCGCTTGATAAACGCTGGAAGTGGCTGTAGCTTGCAACTGATAGCTTTTGTTGTTATTGAAATTAGAGGCATACGCGTTGTGCTGCACGTTGGCACCGTTAACGACGGTCGGAGCGGCTTCTTGCTGAATGCTTTTCGGCGCCGAGCTGGAGCTACCTGCAGGTCTTCGTATCCGCGCCAGCTCGTACGTGTGCTCGCGGTGCATACGCAGGAAATGTTTCTTGACGTGATCCGCGCGATTGAAAGGCTTGAAGCACACGTAGCAGTGAAAGGGCTTTTCCTCTCTGTGAATGTTCTCGTGCCTTGTGTAAAGATCGCGCCTGTCGGTGCCGTAAGGGCAATACGGGCAAGTGTAGCGTTTTCCGCTCGACGGGGTTCCGCCGTTTGAGGCTGCTGCGTTGCTAGAACTCTGTTAACAATGAGAAGTGGTGATTGAATAATGGGTTCTTGCATAGTTAGATCGTTGAAGACGTGGGTAAGGATTCGGGAGGGAGGGATATGTACCTTAGTGAGGAGAAAGCAGGTTTTTTTTCAGATGAATTTGAAGGTTATGTTGTGAGCAGAAGGCAAGCATTACTTCAGATTGGTGGGGAAAAATGTTGTATTGGTGTTGAGAGCAATGTTTTGTTGAAAATTTGGGTAAATTGTGGATTTTGAAGATTAGAGTGTAGAAAAAAAAGGCATTTTCTTCACGAGGTTGAACAATAGAATTATGTAAGAAGGTAATTTCACTAAGTTAACTTCCTAGATTTTGAGCAGAGGGAATAAAAAACTTTGGAAAATTATTGTGAGGTATTGGGGTTTGATAATTTTGTTTCGTTGGGTACTTTAAAATGGTAGAGCATAATTTCATTAACTATTAATGGATAATAGCAAATCTCAGAGATGTCTGTAATGTCATCAGATCGATCTTTGAATATTTATTGCATTTTGTTTAATTACACTATGATAATTGAATATCGCAAGAATTGTTATTAAATTAAACAAATGTTTTACATTATTGTCAAGGAACATCAATACATTATTATGAAGATAGATATGCAAAAAAAGACGAGACTCAAATTTAAAAGAAAAAAAATCTAGATAAGAAGCTTATTAACGTTTGTTCTGGAATTTTATAAAATTTTTACAAAGAAACTTGAAGAGCATATCTGTTTAAAATTTATCCTCTGAATATCACTAATTCAGCAATTTTCGTCAGAAACTTTTGAAAAGACTTTATTTTCATAAGCAGCAAATAGTGTTTGAATAATTAATAACATCAAATTGTTTTGTTTCCAGGGAAAAAGTTCTCATTTACTTTTTACGATATTAAAAATATTTAATTAATTCTCTGAAAATATACTTATTATTATATGATACGATGCAATCGTTCTTTATTTAATTTAGTAATTTTTTCATAAGTGTAATAAATAAATTTATTAAATAAATAAATCTTTATAGTGATGGCCGATTTTCATTAAATGCCTCAAATTTTATGCTAATGCAAAAAATCTTAGAATCTGTACAATTCTCAAGTACTGACAATCTCTGATAAATGTACAAATAATTTTAATGATTCGGGAAAATGAGTCTTTTTATGAAAAATTTTTCATGCTGAACAATCGTCAACAAAAATATTTTTCAATCTCAAAGTTAAGGAATATCAATCTAAATGAATTTGATTCCAGTATTTTAACATGTCCCAGAATTAATAAAAAAAAAAAAAACTTTTAAAATTTTCTTCAAGCAATTATTGTCATGAACCTAAAACGATTTTACCACTTTGAAAACTATCAGAAGTTTTCCATTGAAACATCAAATCTCGTATACAAGTTAAAAAAAAAAAAACTTTGATGATTTTTATGTTCATCTATTACTATCCACATAATTATACTCTAATAATAAGTCCCAAAAATATAATTGTTCAAAATTACTGTCAGCCATAATCAATAATTCTAAAAATTTGAAGAATCTTATTTTTTCACTTAATGAATTTGAATTTCTTTACAATCTAACGTGATATATTGGAAACTCTAAATTTCAGAAAAATCAAACTAAGAAATGCAGAAATCTAAATGAAAGTTCATCCTAATAGAGATGTCAAATATATGAGATTCGAACATTTAAAAAATCTGATAGACTGTACTTTTATCATTTCGAACTCCAAAGTGCAACCTATAAAGAAATAATCATCAAATTCAGCATATAAATATCGCAAACATAATTTTAAAAAAGTTTTTTTTTTAAGGAATCACTTTCGAATATTTCAACGATTGTTACAGAAAATTTAATTATTCGAGAGTATTATTAATGTTTCAATTTCGTACCTGCGTGAAAAACTCGAAAATTTTTCAAAAAACTTTAAAGTCAAAAAAATCTATGAAATTTCAACATACCTCTTGGAAATCGATTATTCTGATTTTTAAAATAAAATGAAAATCCAGGAGATTCGTTACTATAAAATAAGTAGTTGAATTTAAGTCAAAGTAGAGAGAATCAAAAAATTCAATGATTTCAATATGTAGGTTAATTATATCTCTATTTTATCAAACGAGAAAGAAAAATCATATCCAGATCGGACATATTACCCAAAAACATTAATGAGCCGAAAGATGTATTATGCACAGAGAAATTATTGTTATCAATAAAATCCTAGTATTTCAAAATCAACAACATTTCTTTTACCTTGTTATCTTTACTTACAAAAAATTGTTAAAACTTGTTTGGAACTTCAATTATTATATTGTTTTGAGGCATCCAACAATTGACCTACATAAAATATACAAAACAATCTCAAGAAACTTTTGTAATCTTTATCTTAATCTTCCATTAATCTTAATCTTGTTTGTGAAATATTTGAGGAATTTTTTATTTAACATAGATAAATTTTGACTCTAACTAGAATTTCTAATGTCTTCAAAAAGACATAATAAACAAAGTCAAAAAATCGACTAGTTGACAAAAAAGATTGTAATGAAAGAAAATTTTTGATGTAGTTATATTAATTTCATTACGAACATTGTAAACCATCAAATTCTCTCAGTTATCTAAGATATATACCATATCCTCATTATTTTTAAAAATTTTGAAGTTGATTTGATAAGAAATAGATATTTTTAAATTGTAAGTGCACATTTACACAAAATAAATTGTAAAGAGCAAACTCTATTATTATAGTCCTGTAACATTGACTTTCAATAATCCGAATTCAACATACGTCGATTCTTCTAAAGAAATATCAGAGTGTGAACGTTTCAAAATCAATAAACAGTACACTGGCACAGAAAAAAAATATTTTTCTTTATTTATAAATTTAAGAACTATTTTTTTCCTAAATTTGAGTCTAGAATAAACTGTGAAATGGTTCTAAAAATTCTCAGAAAACATTCTCTTAATATATATATATTCCTACAGACACACATGAACAATTATGTTGATATCTATTTCATATACATCAATGCCATTAATAATGTTAATCATTTCAAAACTTCTCTGAATACAAAAATAACCAAACAGCGCAAGAAAATGAACTGTCAAAGACGCTTTTCCAGTTCATTACATTAAAAAAATCTCTCTTCCTCGATTTTGAAACAAAAACAAAGCACCGAGCGCCTCAAGAGTAAATTCACAGCTCAAGGGAAATATCCTGGAAATGGCATATGTAACTCAGCCACTTCGTCTTCCACCAACGTCTTCATTTTTCCAACGCTTTTTCTTTTCTTCTTCAACTCTTTTTTTTACTATGCAAATAGTGTAGGTAAAATTACAATGAAAAAACCTACATCAAGCAGTGTTAAAACTAAAATTCTTTATAGAATGATAAAAAATTGGTTTTAAATTATATACTTTTAGTTTCAGTTATTTATAAACTCTCCCATATTCACCTGATGAATGTGCTGTGGTGAAGGTGACGCCGCACTCGGCAATTCTTGAAGCAGGAATGTGGATGTAACTGGTAGCAACGTGGCTGGTACCGTTTGAGTTTCCTGGGTCCTCCGAAGAGGAGGCGCGATTCTTTCAGCACGATCGCGAACTTTTTCGAGGTATAAAAGAACATCCTCGATTTTTAAGTCCGAGGTCAGATATTCTTTACGAGGCGATTGGTGTCTTCTTCCATCTTCCCCAATCGAACGTGATGAATGAAGTTCCATAAAGTGCTCAGCGACTTCACGTGGACCACTGTTCATACACTCACCTGGAGTGTAAGAAAACAAAGAATAAGATTTGATCTATACATGTTACATTTAATTCACAGAAGGTAATATTCAGAACCAGTGTCATTTCATTCATAAAAAAATTAGAGATGTTTAACTTGTGGAGAAGTAAATATGGAGTATAGTAATTTTTTGTGGAAAATGATGTTTGTACCACACTCGTAGCATCTCCAGGTAGATTTAACCGCATGATACGCAGCTACTCGGCTTCCATCAGTGCCCTTTAATGCACTTTCTTCGTACACCCAATTGCCATCGTCACTGCTGTCATTGCCATTTTCATTCTTCACCTCGGCTCTCAACGAAACAGTTTCGAACTCGTTTTGTACACTAGATGCTGAAAAATGAATCAATCGTCTAAGTGTTAGAAGTATAATAATTTGTATTTTCATTCATTTTACTATTATTTTATATCTATTTTATAAAATAAAAAGTAAAATAATAAAAAAAAACAACGGTTATTGTGAATAATAATTAAGTACATAAAAATTAATAAAAAATGTACCTATCTAAAAGGATATAAAAAAGGTTTCGTGTTTTTTCTCAAAGTTAAACACGATTCAGATTATATGATTTAACTGACTCAAAACTAACTATTTTTCTGCCTTCAGAAGAATTTTTCCATAAACGAAGGTCTGTTATTAGAAATATGTATCTAGCAAATGTAATTTGAACAAAACTGCTTTCACATACTGAAATACGAATAAAAATAAAAAATTATGTGAATGCGATAAAATCTAGAAACCTCTTAACCCTGAAGTAGTGACTTCTAGAAATTTTCTTAGCATTTAATAAAAACATAAAAAAATCTTTTGCATCATACAAATTTTGAATTTGAAGGATACTTACAGAAATATAGTTTTTTGAAAAAAGTGTTTTATGAAAAATCTACACAAAACTTACGATCTTGAAAACTTCAAATTCTAAAAAACGTATAAAGCCACTCATTGAAATGGTAGATAACTATAAAAATATCTAGAAAACTTGACAAAATCTTATTGACAGAAAAAAAATGCAAGAAAATATACAAAAATACAACGAATTCAGAAAAAATTTTAAATGTTTGTAGCTGTAATCTTCCTTGAAAATTATAACAATTCTACGAATACATAGTATTGAAATTTAAAGTCTAGAGTATAGATTTCTATGTAGATTTATATATACCAATCCACAAAAATATTAGAAGCCTCTGAGAAAATCTCAAGATCCTTGGAAGTTTTATAAATGTTCAAAATGTTCGAAAAATATTGAAAATGATTTATTAACTACAAAAGATGTAGAAATAATAAATAAAATTTTTTTGATAATTTAAATTCAAGACAACATACAAAATTTTAGAAATAAACTAGTATAGAAAACTATGAAAATACCAAATATTCTTCGGATTGTATAAATACTGCGCAAATACTTAAAAAAAGTACGGAAAATCTATTGAAATATATATGATACTGTTTTAAGAAAAATCATTTTGAAAACTGATATGCCCGAAATCTTCATATTCTCAATACTGTTGCTTCAAATTCTAGAAATTTTTAGAGCCGTCAAGAAAAATCCAATGAATCTATCAAAAATGCTAGAAAAAACGACACAAGTTTCTAGAAAAGAATATACAATTTTGATAAAAATAAAAAATAAAATTCCAATAAAAAAATTCACTGAAAAAAGTATCAATATTTTTCAAAACTTTGATTCCTGAAGCATCTAGTTCTTTAAAGTTAAATATGAACGTATAGTATTTCATAAAAATCTTTGAAAAAACCAAGAGAATGAGAAAAAAAATCTTTACCTAAGTAACTTTCGATTTGAAAAATTAGGTTTCATTAAAATTAATACCAACATCAAAATTTTATGATTCTGGACTGCACAAGCTGTATAACTCTGAAATTCTCAAATTCGAAAAATTAAAAAATTTCATTCCCGTTACCAGATCATCATAAAATAAAAATTACAAAATCCCAAAGAAAGTACATATTTTCGAAAAACCCCTCTTAAAAATTTATTCTTGCTACACCCTCAAAATAGCTGAACACATCTCCAACATTTTTATCCAAATAATCTCATTCCAATTTAAAGACATCAAAATATGGAAATTATACCAACCATTTTCCAAAAGCAGATTTCATGGTTTCATTATAATTTACAAGAACGTAAAAAAATTGTGACTCTGAACCCCAAAAGCTGTATGGTTTCGAAGTTTCAAGTTTCAAAAAATTAAAAATTTTCCTCCCACAACCCGATAGAAAGAGAATGAAAAATATAAAACCCTGCATGAAGTACAATACGCCCATCAAAATGGTTCAAAAATCTACTACTATTTCACAAAATGACTTCATCCCAATTGAAAGACATCAAAATATGAAAATTACACAAATCATTTTCCGACAGCAGATTTTATGAAAAACAATCATAATATCCATCAAAATCAGACTCCCATACTACCCAACAATGCAAAACTAAATAGTTAATTACCATTCAACGTAAAAAAAATCTATAGAAACCTGTCACAAATTCGTCATTTATTCCCAAAGCCATTCTGAATTCAAATACCCAATACCCCCAGCAATCACGTTTCAATCGAGCGCAAAATATGATATTGAGCGGGCTTTCATATTCTGCCGTCTTTGTAAAAAGTTCCGATTCAATATAATGTAGAATCAGCGAATCACGAGAGTAATGAAATAGCTCGTAACAAATGAAACATTATTTTAATTATCCCATGAAAGCGGGCATTACGCATATTACGGGACGACTTTGATGGGCAGTTTCACAAGCTTAATATGATATTATTGCATCATGGGAATACATTATCCGCAGCCATTTTATGGCTGAATGCTTTGTTTCGCTCCATGAATTAAATGAATCAATTAGCTTTCGATAGCGGATGAAGTCAATCAAGCAAATACGAGAGGAGTAAGTGCATTGAATATGTAGCTCTTTAGTGCGTAATTACTCCAACAATCTTGGTTTATAATTACAAGAAACCATTCTAAGAACGAGATGAAAATTAGCAATATTTGTGTATCCCCTTGGCAAGAATAATGAGCATATTGTGCACACTTATTTTTTAAATCTAAAGTTTCATTCTTACATCTCTGAAAACTCATTACAGCATAAATTACAGAGTTCATTTTCATTTGAACTGTCCATTCATGTCGTGTCTTTGCTCTTTGAGCTAAAAAGACCAAGTTTTGAGTCCTGGCTATATTTAATTCAGTTCTCTTACTTATATGATCCGGATCCTCGCCATAAAGTTTTCTTGTTATCTCTTTGAACATGTCTTCGTAACAGTCGAGCCTGCCTATTCCAGCCCCGCTCCCCTCCATCTTCAAGGCCCTTTGTCCGAGTGTTCCCTCCGAAAATAGGAAACCTCCTCCTTCTTTGGCTGGGGCCCCCAAAAGTGTCTACCTGGTTTCCGACCTGCGAGAATATACCGTTAAAATATCAATAGAATGAGGAGAATATTTCTTGAAGACTGCTGAATATTTTTTTCATTATGTACGAATTTGTATGAAAGATTTTGCACTGTAGTTTGATGCAGGCATTCACGAAAAGATTTTTGATGAGAATGTATCGTAAGGAAGTTATGAAAAGTTATTAAAAATTGATGGGATTAATTTGCGATTTTCAGAGATTTTTAGTATATAGTTGATGAAAAAACAAACAATATGAAAATTATTCTAAATATTTGTACAGGATCGGTGCACGTAGGTTAAACTTTTGAAGAATTGATTTACACTTGAATGTCATGATTTTAGAAAGATAAAAATATTCCTAGATATACTAGGCATATAAGATTATTTCATTCCTAGTTTTTTTTCAATCCTACAAATTTATTTTCGAAACACACTAATTCTGGCAGTTACATTTGAAAATTAATAAAAAAGATACAGTGACTTCAGAAAATTTTATGCATTTTGGAAATGATCGAGAATCGATATACAAAATCAATAACTGGAGTGTTTTCATACACGAAAATAAAAACTTTGAAAACTTTGTATATCTTAATTATTTTCAAGTTCCCCAGTATCATTGAGTTAGTACAATAAAATATTAAAAATTGAGAATGAAGTTTTTTTAGAGTATGACTTTTTTCCTTGTTTTATCTCATTTCACGAAATTTTGAATGTTCGTTAGTCTCAAAAAATCATAAAAATATTGAATTCGTCTTAATTTCGGAATAATTTCAAAACTGAAAATAACCGATAAGCAAGACACAATTTTTTATAAAGTCTTGAATTCGTCTATTCTCTCAAAAAGAAAAATTATTCAAACAACCGATTTTTTATGAATCGACCATCGCGAAAAAATGTAAATTACAAATTTCTCAAGTCCCTTGAAAGAAAAAAAAATCAGATGAATGTGAAGTCAAAGTTATTCTTGTCACAGAGATAATGTAAAAATGGAAATTTTGTGAAAATTATCCCTCGAAATTCAATATTTTATTGCTTTTATTGTAAATTACGCTATCAAACAATTTTTTACTATAACCTGATTTTAACATTTAATATTGCTTATATCTTGATAAAATTAATTGAAATTGCTTTCAAACTATTATATCATCATATATGTTTCAGTGACAAGAAGGAATAAATATTCAAAATCTACAAACCTGTAATAATTTCCATAAAAAAAGAATTTGTTTAAAAAAATCAGAACAATTTTTTTTTGGTAACTGTTGACTTCGTTGGATCTCATAAAAACGTTGTTAACTTGAAACAACTGTTTTTCATTGATCAATATTAATGGGAATTATCCAAAATTTTCTATACTAACTTGAAGTTAAAAAAATTGAGCTATTAGATAATGACCGACACATTTATGTGCACCATATGTATTCACCCTTTTGTTATGGAGATATAGTAGAAATAAAGCAAAAATGTAGTAATTTCTTTAAAACAAAAAACTGTAACTCCGAAACCAGAGATAATTTCTACGATAAATATATTAATGTATTCTTTTCGTATATATCACTAAAATTTAACAATTTTGAAATTTTCTTACTTTACTTTATAAAATGTCATGTACACTCTAAAAGTCAAATTTTGTGAGAATTATGGAATTTTGAAACGAACTGTCCAAATCTATAAACCTGTAGTTAATTGTCAAAGCAGTAAGAAACTTTCAAAATAATCGTAAGATAATTTATATAAATTGTTAAGTTTGTACATAGTATAAAAACGCTTTTTACCTAAAACAGTGAATTTTCCAAGAATCAAATTTTCTAGGAATCATAAAAAAAGCTATCTTTGAAGTAGTTAGTTGACTAGAAACTAGGACCATAAGCCGAAACTCTTTGAATGAAAGTGTAGGAAAAATGAAAAAAAAAGGTCCTTTTTAACAGGCTATGAAAATAATAAACTGACACAATTAGAGTGTCTTCTTTTTAGAAAAAAACCCTGCAAATTTATAATTAAATTCATTGTTTTACTTCTCTTCGATACCGTTTTTTGTAAACTTTGAAAAAATGTACCCAATTAAAAAAAACAATTATCCATTTTTGTTTAATTGATTTCTTTGAATGCCAATTAACCGATTGTAAAAAAAAAGTGAAAATTCCATGTGTAGTCGCTGTCTTCGACAAACCTGCATTTAAAAAAATTTTCAGAACCTTTTTTCGTTACATAAATCGGTTTCTAAACTTGATAACATGAAATGATAAATATACTCTTTTTCTTGCAAATTCTTCAGCTTATCAACTGGTAAATTAATTTTGATTATGTTCAAAAAATCGACAAAAAATTCATTTTTATTCAAACCAAGTGTAACGAGTCAAATATTGAAAATTTTCCCATATCCTTCCCAGTAATTTCATACAAAATTTCGATGTATCTTACTGAAAACGCTAATTGCGAACATCAATTATCCGCAATAATGCAGCAACGCGAAATATTCAGTCAAGTGGCGTGTTCATTAGCAGCGGGACATTAAGGCGAAAACGCGGCTGCGGGTGACCAACGCGTGGACTTCAAAGTAACGCGTTTCTGCGCGAATAAAGCTTCGATAATTCCATAGAGCCGAGGCGAAACCGCAGTACCCGGGGCGTGTTGCCGCGCATTGCCAGCGTGTGCGCCAAGCAATCAAAGGGACCGGAATCACAAGCCAACTTTTGCGGTCCGACTGTAACTAAGGACTTGCGCCGGGTTGTTGCAGCCCCATCGACGCCCAAGACTACCCCGAGACCATCGAAATTCTCCTGACAAAGCGTCTAATTCGAATTCAAACTAATGCAGGGTTCGCCCACTACCAACTTTATTACGCGAGGAAACCCAAGTGCCAGCAAAAAGGGCCGCTGACCCTAAGGCTGCTTTTTGGGCAGCCGAATCCAAGATGAGAGTGACCAAAGGTGTATTTTGGGGAAAATCCAATCCAGACAATGAGATAATTAGGATCCATGTATTGACTCCAGAATGAGTCGTTTAGTAGAGAAAAAAACAGAGTGTTACGCAATATCTAGAGATACTGTCCATCCTGGTTGAACTTTCTCAATGACACCTCTTTACCTTGATAATTCAAGCACTGCAACGACACGAATTCTTCAATTTCTGAAGAAAGTCGAAGTAACTTTGTGATTTCCAGAATCTGGCCAAGGCACTACAAAAGCTCTTGAATTTGGTTGCTTTTATATCAGTGGTTTCGCTTTGTTGTGGCACGTAATTTTCATCTTAGCTTGTAAGTGAACAAGAGTTGGGCGAAAATGCAATCGCTTGTAATTGGCGAGCCATGAATACACTCCTAAATGTAGCGACCGTAATCACGTGCTCCGCAAGGCGGTGATAAGTGCTTTAACCAGACTCTGCCGAATCGCAGGCATATCGCTTGGAATAAAAAAAATACCGGAAGGATGGTGTCTATGGATGGCAAAGCTTGGGAGAAATCGAGACTACAAAGAGTACTTTTACATTTTTTTACGTCTTACTGCATATACTGGCGTTTGTTAAAGGAAAAATAAATGTCATGATTGAATTTATATAAATCTTGATTCACCTGAATAAAAAATGAATAATTCAAATATTTGATATCATCCTCATCAATGAAATCTATTAGAGCCAAAATGACGATTTCAAGCTATAATTATATGATTATACAGAAAACGTTAATAGAAAGAAGTATAAAAAAATTATCATAAAAATATGAATATATATAAGATCATAAACGAAAATCAAAAATAAAGAAAAAAAAATAGAATACTTCATGTAAGAATCTACAGGGTGTATCCAATTTCCCGTACAGAAAAATATATAACTCACTATCGAATTTCGAATCGAAAATTCCTGCACTACTTTTTACAAAACTCAAAATAAAATTTTAAAATTTATTCCAGACCAAACATTACTTGAACTTTTTTTCATATTTGTCTGATTCTAAATGTTCTTTGCAAATTTTAACAAAACTAAAAATCTAAAAAGATGCATCAGCCTAAAATCTAAGGAATCTTATTAACTTGTGACCTGAATATCCTTTTTGAATTTGAGCTATATAAAAAGTAGCAAAGGACTATTTAATTACCAAAAATAGAAAAAAAAATTGGGTAAAGTCTAGTTTGTTAACTATTCCCCCACATCTAATTACACTTTAATAATTTTGAGTTTTATAGAAAGTGGTTACTGGCAAAAGCAGAGGGAGGTTTTGGGGTCCAAACCCTTCCCGAAATTCAAAAAATACGTGCAAAAAATTAAAAAAAAACTTCATCTACCTTTTCTTTTGTAAGACTACAATTTATTTCTTTTATGATCGTTTGAATGAATGAACAATTTTCGACTAGCCATCAACTTTTTCAATAGATAAGCACAATTTTAACTGTAGAATCAGAGAGCTTCGACAGTGTCGACTTGAAAGTTTTAACAGGTGTCTATATAATAAAATTCAATAAAATAAAATTCTAAAATGATAAGTTTCCATAGCTTAGATGTCAAGCGAAAAATTAAATAAATGAAATTTAAATTATTACCTTTAAACAAAAAGCAAATTTAAAAAATACACGTCTCCATTATAAATAGTCAATATTCCATTTTTCAAAACTTAATGATAAATGTACTGTAATTTTGACAATGCATATTTTTTAAAACAAGAGCTTGTTGTAATTAGAGAACGGGCAGAATTTCGATATGGAAAAAATATAAAATAAAGGTATTGTCAATTTTGAAAGATTTAATCTTTTCGATATTTTTTTTCACGACTCAATATGATTGTTGAACGTGAGGAAATCATAAGTAAAAATATCTACAAATGGGGAATTTGTTAAAAAAGTAGGCTTAGCATTCAAGATTAAAAAAGTGAAAAATAGAAACCTGAGCAATGTAAAAGATTTGCCGTTTGAAATGGTAAAAGTTCAGTGTATGTTACCGATCATTTTGAATTTAAAAATATTGTAAAATAAGCCTTTTGTTATTAGATGAAGAATAATATTTCAATTGTTTTAATTTAACCACGAAAGAATAAATTAAAACATGAGAGATAGGACTTATTAAAGACTTTTATAAATTTTTAAACAAAATAATCTGTCGTATATCCGCAAGATTTTTATCAGTCTAGAAAAATTACGCAACATAAATGATGAAATTGTAAAAAATTTTCCATACAATAATTACTGTTTGTGGTTTGCGATTAAAAGAATCAAATAGCTTGAACTTTGAAATTTGGCTTAATTCATGTGAATTCTATGAGAAAAAAATCGATGATTCTTCATTTATACGCATTAAAAATTAGAGAACGAATCAATACCAAAACATTTCTTTCAAATTCGAATATGTTTATAAAAAAGTATCCAGATTCAACATAAGCAATTCTGAAATCTTGAATGAAAAAAAATTTTATAATTCAATATAATTGAAGAAACAAAATAAAGTTTTAATCATTGATGATGTTAAAATTTGATTTAATTTGATATTTCGACTTGAAATTGAATAAGGAATTATGTATTTTTTTTGCACTCTGTAGAAAAAAAAAAAAAATTACGAAGAGAAAAAACTATCTTTCGTGTAAATATCAACACCATTTCGGCCTGAATTGCCCATTTTTTGACCCTAAATAATATCAATTTTTACCCTTCAAAATTTTTCGATCGAAAACCATGCGAATCAAACTAGATTTAAAATTTTCCAACTCAAAATTGAGTATGAAATTATTTATTATTTTTGGAACGGGGAGTTTGATACACACTGTATATAAAAATAAATTAGAAGTAGAAGAAAACTATCTTTGGGAGATGGTCTCAATTGTGCATAAATTTTTTGAGCACTGGATGATTGTGCAAAACGCCATGAACGTGTGCAAAGGGTGATATACAAATTAATTCACACTATAAATTAGATAATTTAGAAGTTTTTGTTTCCAAATTTGTTGAATCTAAGATCATAGTGATGATATTTGTGGAAATTTTACAATAGTCCAGTTCACAATGAATACGTTTCTCGATGAATTTATGCACAATTTACACGTTCTCATCTTTCGCGTAAGTATCAACACACTGAAAAAATTTTTTAGCATGTTTTCCTATAGTTTATATGAATTTTTGTGAATCGATCATATTTTGTTTGTTTCTTTTAAACACTTTTGATAACAGCCTATACACTGAGGAAATACTGCTAAAACTATAGGAAACATTTCAAGGATGCTGGGAGTGTTCCCTGTAATGTAAGCACTGTAAAAAAAATTTATGGTATTTTTCCCATGCCGAGTAATTTTCCTATACCAGTGTATAGTAGCTTTACTGTATATAAATAGTATTTACCATACTTTGGTATAGTAGTTTTAACTCATTCGAGTATGGAATATCTCCAATAGTGGTTATAAAACAGGACATGTATATATTTTTTTTGTACTCAGGAATAGTCAAAATCTTCTATCGTTCTGCAGTAAAATTATTATATTCATTTTTACTATACAAGACATTGAAAAAATGCATAAGCAAAATATAGTTAATAAGCAATGGTCGGAGAAAAGTGTCGAATGAAGTATAGAAAAATGCAGATTTTCGGGAAAGAAAAATTTACCAACTTTTTTTACCGTGCAGTTTAAAAAATATAATGAAAAATGTTTTGAACTTGGGTAAGATCTTTCAAGTACAGCGTGAAGGTTTAAATAATAATATTTTTCCATAGTAAAATTACTGCATTGATCTTTCATATACCAGACATAGAAAGAATTTATGAAAAGAGTAGTAAAAGTCCTATGGTCGAGGAAAAAATTCTATTATGGTATAGTGAATTTACTATACAACCTTATGAGAAATTTACAAACTTTTTTTACAGTGTAGGAAAAAACAAAATAACATGTTCGATACACCAAAATATACAAAGTGTCCAAAAGTCACATATAAAAAAAAAACACCTTGGATCCCTTATTTAATTTCAAGTCGAAAATTCCTTCACCACTTTTCATAAAACTCAAAATTTAATAAGTTATTTAAGCCTGAAATTTAAACAATAATTGAACGCTCTCGACAAATAGGGGTCGAATTCACAAAACAAACTCTACTCGAAATTTCCTTTTTATTTTTCTGAGTCGAAAAGTCCTTTTCCATGTTCAACAAAACTCGAAATCAAAAAAGATTTTTGAGTGTAAAATCCAAGAAATCTGATTGGTTAAAACTTGTGACTCGAATCTTTTTTGATTTTGAGTTTTGTGAAAAATGGAAAAGGACTTTTCGACTTGATATTAAAGAAGGAATCCAAGGTATTTTTTTTATATGTGACTTTAGGACACCCGGTATATAAACATAGGAAAAAATGCTAAAAAATTTTCTCAGTGCACTGTTGCTAAGAGCCTGTGTACTGAGGAAATACTGTTAAAACTATATGAGACATTCCAAGGACTCTGGAAGTATTTCCTATAGTTTTACAATCATTTCCTCAGTGTTTAAGCTACTACCAGAAGTGCATAGAAGAATACACAAGAATATGCTCAACACACCAAAATTCATACAAACAATAGGAAAAAATGCTAAAAAATTTTCTCAGTGCACAATTTATGATCTCATGACCCTGATAAATATCAACCTATAACTTTAAATTTCTTCAATTGAGAACCTCGCGAACCAAACTCAAGTCTCAAAATTCCATTCTATTACCTCGAAATTCTACTTGATTAAAACCCTAGAAAAATAAGTGAATATTCCATCTACTTTTTAACTTGAAACAACACTGAAATAAAAACAAAAGAGCACTCTAAAGACCAAAATTGTCCATCAAAGCCCAAAAATTCAGTTCAAAACCGCCCAAACCCCATACACCCCCCAACACCATCAACTCCCATTCCCAACCATACCCCAGTGTCTCCAAACTCTTGGCCACCGAATCTTACGAAAACGATCCCGAAAGCAACGTGCTCGTCTATTGATCGCCCCGAGGGTGAGAGCGCGCGCGCGCCGTGCTCCCCCGAATCAATAATCACACAAACCGGCGATGTCCCGAGACTCGCTAATCCGGCGCGACGCTCCAGGGATTTTCCAAAAACCACCCCTATCGCCCGGACCTTTTCGCCACCCGAAGAAAAACGTTCCTTCGCCCAACCATGCCCAACTATCGCGAACCGTTGCGGGAAAACTCGCCTGGGACCGATACTGATGAAGAGGCTCGACCGGGGGGTGGGCCGCGGTCCCGAAAAAGCGCGAGCGCGGAAGGGTGGCTCACGGGGGTGTGCGGAAAAGCGGGGAAAAATATCTCGCACTCACCACGAAATTGTCGCTCGGAGAAGACGTCGCCTTGGGTTGAAGAAGCGTTTCCTCGGCGTTGTTTCCTCGGCGGCTGTTGGGAGGCGTGTGGGTGGGCATGGGTGGTTAGGCGCGGGGTGGCAGGGTGGAGGGGGGTGGTGCTCGCGCCACACCACCCCCATACTCGCTATGCTGGATGGTACGAACGTGTGCGTGCGTATTTCCGGGGCCCTATCGCCCAAAGACGGCGCCTTTTAGCGGCCTTTTTTCAATGGCACACACAGCCGCCTTCGTCAGCGTTTGCACGTGCTCCGTGTAAAACGGGTTTTTCCCCCCTTGAGGTCTTGTACCTCCCACCAGGCTTCCTCTTCTCATCTTCCAACAAGAAGTCCTTGCAGCCTTCGAAGGGTGAAGATTGTGTACCTGGAAATCATGGGGTTTTTGGGGGGTTTTCAAAGGGGTGAGGGAGATTTTGGATTTGGATTTTGAAAGGGGGGAGTGGAGTTTGACCTTTGTAGGAATGAGAGAGAGTAAGTGGAACTTGGCAAGTTACCGGCTGTTTGTAAGGTACCGAGAAGCGGTGTAGATTACTGGGAGTGAGTTCCTTATCTGCGATGGGATCGAAATTGCGAGGCTGGAAGTGAGTTTGGTTGGATAGATACTGTATTTATTGCATGGCGGTTATTTTGCATATCTGAGCATTGTTTGGCATGGATGAAACCAGGGTTTGGAAGTAACGCGTTACTCTAAAACATTATATTTTTTACTGTCACGATAACATAACGCGTTACATTAATTAACAGGTAACGATAACGGGAACGAGTCACTTTTGTTCGGTAACGGGTAACGAAAATCCCATTATTTTACGTTACTTTTATCTGTCCCATCAAGATTTTAGTACAGTTTAGAACTTTTTAAAAAATGTCCTCAAACTAAGATCTTAGTAATTTTTCACTTTCTCATTTTGAGATATAAAATGCTATATTATTAATTTTTAATGAAACTATGTGGAATTATCGTATGTTGTGCCAAAATCTCGGCGAAGAATGGTTTTTTTTATTTTTTATTAGAAAACTTTCACGACTCAAAGCGTTGAATTTTAGAAAATCGCATGAAAAGATATAAAAATATGCAAAATCTATGGATCGCAGAATCTATAGCAGGATTTGTAAGATTTAGAGATCCTGCTAGAAAACTTTATGGAAAAATAATGAATACAAAAAAAAAATAGAGAAAAAAAAATGATATACAAAAAATACGGAAAATACTAGATTTTATGAAGTTTTAATGTACTTGATTTTTAAAAAAATTGTGTAATTCAAGGAATCAAAAAACTTTAATTTCTTGAGCTTTGAATTCTAAAAAATCCAAAACTCCAGAAATTTCAAAACTCCAATTTTATTTCATTCTAGAAATTTAAAGAGATGTCTTTAAAAAAACTAAAAATTCCACAACATCCTTTGAATACTTAAAGATGCAGAAAGAAAATACGTTCGGAAAATACGTGCAAATGTACAAAACATTGAAAAACTTTCAAATTCCAGAACTTCATACAGCAATATATAAAAATAATGAACGATCCTTGAAATCATAGAAAAACTAGAAGAATAAAAAAAGTACTTGAATAAGTAAAAATCTATCGAGACACTGTTTTGTGTAAAATCCTGTAAAACACGGAATGTTTTATTATATTCAAATTCGAGAGTTTGAAATTCTTGAAATGTATGGAACGATTATTATCATAAAAAAAATAAAATTATGTTAAAATACTGGGAACTTCTGCAGAATTCTATCATACTGAAAAATACGAATGTTTTCAAAAATACTGAACAATTCTTCGAATCGTAGAAAAATTCGAAAAGTTAAAAAAAAAAAAAACAAATGCAATAAAAATCTTAGAAATGTTTTGCTGAAAAATCCTCTCAAATACTAATAATTCTATAAAATTGCAACTCTAGAGCATGAAATTCTGGAAATCTTTATATCAATGTACAGAAAAATAGTAGAAACTTTTGAAAATTCTAGAAAATTCTGCAACATTTTATACATACTAAAAAGTACAAAAAAATTTAAAAATTCTGAAAATCTGGGTAGGTATTGACATTTTTTCAAAAATCTATGAAATTTGCTAATGTTTCCTTGTGCCTAACATTCAATCAAATGTCAGATTCAGAAATTTCGTGAACTCGAAAAAAAATACAAATTTGAACAAGCAGATTAATTTTTTTCTCAGGGTGAAAAAGTTCAGATTAACATTTTTTATTATATTCGAAGTAAACAATTTCTTTAGAAAAAAATCAGAAGTACGTTGAAATTGTATTTTTCAGCCTGAGTTTTTCGATTTTTGTTATTTACATTCAATTTCTTATAAAAAGTAACGTGAAAGTAACGGAACGTGACTTTTTTCAGTGGTAACGGTAACGTAACTCGTTACATTTTTCCAAGTAGCTTTCCAAACCCTGGATAAAACTAAGGAGATTTGAACATGTTCGTATATGAACAGGTCTTATAGTTGCTGAACATTAAAAATTGTGGGATTGAATTTTTGTGAATTTTTATCTATAGCAGATACAAAATGATTTGTGTTCTACTATAACTGTAAAGTTCTACTATAACTGTAAAATTAGGTTCCAACCTCCTATTATTAGGGAGGTTTGAACATAGCTATGTAATACATATAAATTATACATCAAAAAAATATTTAACCACTATGGAAAATTTTATTCGTAAACGTTTAATATAGAAAATGACGAATTCATCACTTATTATAATGAACCTATTATGCTATAATATTAAGTTGAAAACGTACAGAGCACATTTTCAAAACTAAATTGAATGGCTGGCGTCTAAAAGGGGGTAACCCACTTTTATTTTTATTGGAAACGCAAGAGAAAAAGAGACTTATTGAATGTGGGTTACCCCTTTTTGGACGCCAGCTATTCAATTATATAGCAACGAAAACTTTTGAGCTACATAATTTTTATGTGAAAACTTTTAAGTTTCATTATTCACTTAATGGAATAATTCAGTATCCTAGATAGTGAAACCAATTTACACCATTAAAACAAGTTGCATTTTTCACAATTTATTGAAGAATACATTTTTTTTAAATTACAAATTACATTATTTCAAAAAAGGAGACTATAAATATCCTAAAGTCTCGCAATAACTCTGCGAGACTAAAGTATTTCAGTACGAAACTTTGCCAGGAAGCAAAATATCTCTAACCATTAAAGAGAGACAATCGGATACTTTGCGAGACCTTCCAAAAAAGGTTGGAATACTTTGGAGACTAAAGTCATTTTTTGGAGTACTTTCGGAGACTTATATCATTTTTTACAATACATACCTTTTGATTCTATTTCGGAGACTTTGGTTACCTTGCGAGACTTTACGAGACTGATTTTTCACCCCGTGATCAACATTAGTTCAGTTAAAAAATTGTCATCAAGGATTTAGTAACAATGTACGAAAAATTTATTGTGAATCATATAGTATGTCATTCTAGTAAGTACATGAAACTAAAAAAGCGTGAAGATAGTGTAATTGAAACAACATTCAGTCATTCCATAAAGGTCACGGGCGTATATTGTGTAAGATTGTTTGATACATGATTCATTTTCACAATATTCCTGAAAGGTGAATTTTTATTTACTTAATTACAGTATTTACTTAACGTGATTTTTTTTAAAATAATATACACGATAATGACAATTATATATTAGCGACAGGTATCAAAAAATGCTTTTTCTTTTTGGTATAGTGCGTGTTTCATTTAAAAAACATATTGTTGCAGAATTGCATTGACTAAGTATATATAACTGTAACGATCTCGAGAAACTTTACTTACAAGCTATTCAAAATGAAAGAAAACATATTCACAACAGTCAAAATATGACTGCCGCTCGTCAATTTGGCTGTTAGAGCTTTAATCTGACCGTCAACGCCCAAAATTTGACCGTCGACGTTCGAATTTCAACGTCAAAGCTGAAAATTTGACCGTCGACGCTCAAATTGAACGTCAACGCCCAAAATTTGACCGTCGACGCTCAAATTGAACGTCAACGGTCGAAATTTGAACGTCAATGCTCGAATCGACCGTAAAACGATCAAACTTGACCGTCGACGCTCAAATTTTGAGCGTTTTTTTCGTAAGAGAGTAATGGAAGGTTTGAACGTTACATAAAAATGTTGATTCAATGTTTCATTATATTCAATGAATTTGTAGCGAGGTTTATTCGTAACATTATATTATTGTAAAATAAAGTTTGTTTGTTCTTTTGTTGTTGTTGAAAAATACATCTTTTGTAAGAGACAATACCAATTCTGTTTCAGTTATATTGATACTTTGATTTTCACAGTTGGAGAAACTGGCTGTGTGTAAAAAAAGGATGAAAAATAATGCCGAAATGTTTTTTTTTTTTTTGTTTTATTTCGAACGTATTTTTTACACACCATTTTCTGGATTGAGTCTGCCCTAGATTATATTTCCGTAAATTTATTATCAATTTTTAACTAAAGTATTTGATATAATACATCTAGTAAAATAGACTGAACAAGATTCTGCTTTAGTCATATTGATGCCATACTTTTCTGATACGGAGAAACTGACTGTGTACATTAAAAGGATTAAAAATGACGCCAAAATGCTAATTTTCGATATTCAATTCCGAGAGCCCTTTTTACACATTGTTGCTTATATTCACTTTGTCCTAGATACTATTTTTGTAGAATTATTTACTTTTTGACTAAATTATTCAACGGAATACATCTAGTGAAATACACGTAACAAGATTATACTTCAGTTATATTGCAGTGAACTATGGCCATGTTTTATTATTTTTAAAATTCCTGTTTTCATTCCTCATAATGAATACCTACCATTTATTGAGACGAAATTTCAGTTTTGATTTTTCTTGGAAAATTATGCAGATCAAAATTCGTTTAAAAAATATGTGAATTTTCGCTGAAAGCGAAAAACAAAATTGAAATTCCGTAATCTCTAATGCACGAATTTTCAATTTTTTTAGATCGATCACTATTATTCAACATTATGAAAATAAAATTACAAAAACATCATAACTTTCGTGGACGATCCCAGAACATGAATCAAAGCTTTATTTGAAATGATTATGTTTTGAATGTAATTATTTGAGAGAAGAGAAACACTTGAAAAATTTGAATAAAATATGATTTCTTACTTCTTTGAAATAAGTTCACTTTCAGTGCACACGATGATCTGTTTTTGTTGAAATACCGTCAGTTCGGCGCTGCATCGGGTAATGTAATTATGACTCGCTGTGTCTTATAGAACACAAAGTGTTCGAAACTACTAACTGTTCGAACTACCGCGTAACTCAATTACAGTGGCTGGGTATTGGTCGGAGTAAATATTCGGACTTTATTTCATCAGCAAGCCACGAACTTTACACTATAGATTCCATTGTGTTCCTTCACTATTGCGAATTCTGTCATTCTTTGCATCAATTTTATAAATAATATACCTTCCACTCAGAAAGTTTCAACTACTTACATTTCAAATTGAGACACGAAATCAAAAATGTATTTGTAAGATAACTATTTCCAATATCTTCCACTTCGGATTTTCTTGTAGTATGGCACTGATAATGTTCAAAAGTATATAAATACCAAGAAATAATCAAACATGGTATTATTTTATTAAACGAAATTTCTTTACTTGATGAATACATCTTCTTGCAGCACTTGAAACAAAAATTAGTTCGCTAATTTTAGAAATTTCTTGATTTGACGTATCCATTTGAAAACTTAATTCAACATTCTGGAATGTTATTTGAACACAACTATTGAAAAAGATTTTCACTGGCACTTTTAAGTGATTTCTATGGTCCATCAGAAATGAAACTCGAAGTGGTCTTGAAACTTCGGTAAGTATCACAATTGAAAACACTCAACTTAACGTCATCCCAAAATTCATCAACTATTTCGGAAAAGTTTCACTGTCGATTGTCAATAAAGTTTCAAAAATAAGCATTCAGGGTGCAACAAAAATAACAATCAGAAATTCGGATATTTTTGATAACTCTCCTCTATTTTGAAGTTTAAAATTTCATGTTGCAAGCAATAGTTCAATATTCAAAAAAGTAAAAGCCGTAAAGATATCAGAACATGAGTTATAATATCTTCTAAAATAACATCAAGATTTTCAAAAATGTCGAACAGTGCTATGTATTTTCAAGAAACCTAAAACTTGAAGAAAAATCACGAAAAATGAAAAAAAAAAAAACCGAAAAGGTATGAACTTTATTATTATTTCAAAAAATACAAATATGATGTAAATCATTAAATCTGTATCTTTTACAATTTGACAGATGTATCTGTCAAATTCAACAGATCATCTGTCATTTCAACAGATTTTCTGTTGTATTATACAAATTCAGTTTGCTGATTCTTCTCAAATTACTTCGCGAAAATTTTAACAAAGACATCTGTATAATACAATCTGTTGAACTCGACAGATTCAAATTGAGTGAGAACGATTCTTGCAGTCATGCTCGATAATATTGAATCAATGTAAATTCCAAATGATCCCTCATAGACGAAATCATTATTATTAATCAAAAACTACATGGTGACAATAAATATTTCTATGTTTCGGTGTACTATCATGTCTCCATCAGGAAAGCTACGGTCCCACGTCTTGAAATTTTTTGTAAAAACAATCTAAATTTTGAATAAAAGATAACGAACTTCATGCCTCAATCATGCTTCTAATTACTTATTGAAGTAGTGATTCTTTTGATAATCTAAGAATCACTGAAAAAAACAAAATTATACTGGAAATGTATATTTCTGTATCTTCAAAAAAAATCTTTCCTGAGTCAAAACACATCAAGGGTTTCACGAAAATTCCACTACATCACGAAATTTTGATAAAAATAGTGTTTTTTATAGTCTCCATGTGACTCTTTTTAGTATGAAAATAATTCGTCAAAATATTGTTATTTGTTGCTGTTATAAGCAATCAAACTTTTTTGTAGGCCTTGATTAAAAATTCATATCTCTAAAACAACTCAATATAATCAAATGCAATTTTTTTTCGTGAATTCGTATGAATTTGTTCTGTATTATAAGCAAAAAAACATTCAATCATTTTTTAAACAAATCATAGTCAACTAAATTTTTTATACACAATTGGATTTTTAAATTCTTTCTTCATGCTAAAAAAAATAAATTTTTTTTGCTAATAATACGGAAAATGTTTACCTATAATAATCCATTAAGAGGATTTTGTCGTTTTCTCCATTCTAAAGATATAAATTTTTTTGTCGCTCAATCCACTATCTCCGCGCTCGACACGTTCCGTAATATTGCGATAAAAGCGTCTTATTTTGCCTTTGGCTCCTCATTTTACATTGCCATTGAGATGAATTGAACAATAGAGAACTGCACAACTCTAAATTACAATGAAATATTAATTTTCATTGCCTACATTGGCCTTGTCAACATCAGAGCGTGCATGTCGGACAAACTATATTTATATGTTCAAATTTTGATACCAAACCAACTCTTTTATTCAAATCATTACGTGAATGTTTTATATAGTGAAGAACGTCATTTTTCGAATTTGTAAGTATTTTCCTTATACTACACGAATGGTTGAAAAAGAAACTTCGAAGGGGAAAAATGTACGTATATAAGACGGTCCTAAACTGTTTCAATGAAAACGCTGACTATATTTCTGTAAAGTAGAAATTGGCAAAGCTTTATATTGTGTTACTCACAATATAAAAATATAATAAATTTATTTTACTTTCATGTATGATTGTTCAATATTTATGAAAAATTTTTAACATTTATTTTATGATTCCTTTAGATAATGTGTCCATTTACGTAAAAAGTCCTGGCTAATTTTGACTTCAAAACGTAAATAGTCGACTTTTACATTATAAGAGATTTAGAGGTATCTTACGTACAGACTTTAGTTCTTCCAAGTTTTATTTCCAACGATACACATTACAATGAAAAAGATAAAGATGTTGCATAATTACTCATAAGAATGTGGGAGAACTAATTTAAAAATTTTATATTCCAACTAATCTAATACTAGAAACAAACTAATTTGTCAATTAAAGTTGTTACCTGAATAAAAAATTGACTTTGTTAATTGAACAAATGTGTTTGTTTGCAATCAAAATTGGAACATACACATAATATGATTTATTCAACATGCACGCTCTGATGTTGACATGGTCATTGTATGCAATGAAAATTGATATTTTTTTGTAATTTAGAGTTTTGCAGTTCTCTATCGTCCAATTTACCTCAATGGCAATGTAAGATGAGGAGCCAAAGGCAAAATAAGACGCTGTAATCGCAATATTGCGGAACGTGTCGAGCGCGGAGATAGTGAATTGAGCGACAAAAAAATTTATATCTTTAGAATGGAGAAAAATGACGAAATTCTCTTAATAGATAAATATAGGTTAACGTTTTGGTATTATTAGCAATAAAAATCAATTTTTTCAGCGTGTAGAAAGCGTTCAATAATCCAATTGTTTAACAATCATCGAAGGTTTTTTTTATGAATTTACGAAAAAAATTTCACCTGATTATATTGAGTTGTTTTGGAGATATGAATTTTTCAATAAAGGCTGACAAAAAAGTTTGATTGTTTATAACAGCAACAAATAACAATGTTTTGACGAATTATTTTCATGGTAAAATTAGTCACATGAGCACTATACAAAACACTATTTTTTCGAAACTCCTTGTTGTAGTGGAATTTTCGTGACTCACTCGACGTGTTTTGACTCTCCTGGTAAGAGCCCGATAGGAGACCAAAATATAGAAAAAACATTCAATTCCTTCGAGTTCTCCATAAGTAGAAGTAACTTTTCGCTACGAGGAATAATTTTCTTTTTCCATTCAACAATAAATATACCTAATATCATCAAAAAATTTCATAACAGGATTCGTTTTGCAGTCTTTCTCACATGGATCCACCACATCTCACCTTCCGCCCTCACTCAACCCAAAATCAACAAAACTTATCAATCCAACCCCCTGAAGCCAAATCCAAGAAATTTTCTCAAAAACCCCCTCCCCCAACGAACCCACCCGAAAGCTCTCGATCTCGGGTCACGGGAGGGAAACCATAGACCGCAGGCGTGTCACGCGTACGCCGCGACGCTCAGCGTCGGCGTCGCTCGCGCCAGCTCTCCAGTGGCGTCCGGGCACTATCAGCGACCGCCATATTGCCTGGTGCGCGTGCACTGGGTGCCAAATCCGCGTCGGCCACATAGACTCGTTACCGAGCCTCGGGTGTTTCACGTGGTGCTCGTGACGACCCCCAAAAAGTCACCCCCAGTGCCAACAAGTGCCCCGGTTGGTCCTTCACCCCCAAGACAACAACAACAACAACGTCCTCGATCACGACAACAGAAACAACAAACAAACAATAACAAAGAAAAACAAAACCAAAAAAATCCCTCCATCATCAGCCTGGAACTCGCCCAAGGGATGGAAAAGAAGCTGGAAGCGAAAAAGCTCCGAGGACCATGAAAGCTCCCACATAAAGCTCCGAGCTTTTTGACAGCTCCCCCTCGGCTCAGGCTCCTCGTCACCAATCAATAACCAGCGCCTTCTCCCTCTTTCGCACTCTCTCTCTTTCTCGCGCTTTCCCTCCCCCTCGCCCCTCCTTCCCCCTGCCACCTCCCCCTCCACCCAACCACCCACACAACCCTCTTTTTTATCAGCCGACTTTCTCCGCACGTGCAGCATCCGCAGCAGCATCCCGCGAGCGCCACCCCCGCCGGGACTTATTTTTATCTCCGCGGCTTTTTAAAAAGCGAGAAACGGGGCGAGGCGGCGGCGGAAAAACAAGACGAGCGCCGATGGCGCTGACCCGTTGAATGAAAAGCGGAAAATTATGCGCAGGAGCAGCGGGAAAGAACGCCGCTCGTTGGAAAAGTCGTGAGGGGGTGGAAAGTGGAGATGCGAAACGAGGCCGGGCTGCGAGGTCCCGTAGGGCCGGGGTAGAAATAAGGGCCCGTTCGGCGTGCCTCTCGGGCGGCGAGCTGGACTCGCTCTGGGAGCGCATGAAACATGATAGAGGTGAGGGTGCTTTTCGGTGACTTTTTTTTTGTAAATTACAGGAATCGTGGACTGCTGGTTGAAAAGGTAGACTGATGTTGGGGAAGTCAATTTTATGACTTTCTGGTAGAATATTGAGAAGCAATTCCGATTGGTGTACGTTTTATAGGTCGTAGTCTTAAAATCTCAAACAGTAGAAAATCACTGATAAACAAAGGGTGAAAAAGGGATGACTGGACTGAGAATCAGTGAAATGCTTAGCAAAATAAAAAGTCCAGTGATTGAAGAAACAGTCAATAAGATTAAAGCCTGGAATTTCAGTGTAAAGAGTGCTACTGGTTAGTCAGTGGAATTACACTAATTTCGTTTAGAAAAGAGCTTCATACTACTCTATGTTTCATTAAGGTTATGATCTTGAGCACACATCAAAAATTATTAGGAAAGAAGGAAGAAGGATAACTGTATATACGGGGTTCCTTTGGCAGGGATTCGATGGAGAAGTCAAGAAACTTGAACCAGAAAATTAAAACATATCTTTAGAATTGACAGACATGAGACATTGCAGAAACTTGTTCAAGAAAAGGCTTGAATAAGGCGCTCACTAAAAAAAAACACTTCTTCGAGTGTATTTCTAAAACTATCTCCGATTCTCACATTTGGGTCAGTGTAAAATGTTTTTCAATGATCATATTTTTAAACATCGCATTTACTCATAGATAGTGAAAAAATTTGATAAAATCATTCTTATTTATTAATTGGAAGC
This sequence comes from Platygaster robiniae, assembly GCA_028476575.1. Taxonomy (NCBI): domain Eukaryota; kingdom Metazoa; phylum Arthropoda; class Insecta; order Hymenoptera; family Platygastridae; genus Platygaster; species Platygaster robiniae. The sequence continues at coordinate 6,077,478 of CM052022.1, forward strand.
TGAAAGTTCGATAAAAATATCTTTGATCAATAATTTATCTTTTTTTTTATTCATTAATTCATTATATTTCCATGCATTAATTATTACATCCACTGTCAAAAATAACTGAAATTTTTCTGTTGGAGTGAAAGGAAATTTTTCGATTCCAATCGAAATTATATTTTTCAACGGAAATTATTCAGTTTTGTAAGGATTTATCGGGATCAAGAAGCAAAATTCTCGTTTTTTCATTAATTTTTTTTGACTAAGCGGAAAATTTCCGGTAAAAACTGGAAGTTTTTCTTCTCAGTTTCGAATAATATTATACTTTTTTTTTCAACACGGTCATTAGTTCGAAAAAACTGCCTGGTGCTGAAACAAAAGGAGAACAAAAGTAGCATTTAAACGAAACTTTTTCTATTTTCGAAATAAATCAATGAAACTGTAGTATCAAAATTTATTTTACAAGTAGTGCATTTTGAGATTGGTCAACTATATTGTATTCTTATCCAATTTAATGAATAAAGGTTTTCCTCAACTTAATAAATAAAGTTTAAGTTATCAAACTCAATCAATTTTTTTTCAGTAAAATTATTTCACTGGCATGGAACACATTTTAAAAAATGGAACAGAATTTTGGAGAAAATACGTATTAGTCATGGTTTCCATCATCTAATTATTGATTTTCATACCAATCTTATTCATAGTTGTTAAAAACATGCTCAAATTTCCCGCCTCTCTTAGCACTTCATATTTTTAAATCTTTTTCTCGAAAGTTGAAATTATTGGGAATGCATTCGAAACGATCATGTATCTCATCAAACAAGAGATTGTTATAAGGGCTTCTTCAGGAAATTGTGAAGATACTTTGCAATAGAAATTTCATTTGCTTTTTTTGTTTTGTTTTATTTTTTCTTATCGCGAGGAAGACATTTTATGATTACTTTGCCAACAATGATTGTACAGTACAGTAACAAATAATGTAAAAAATGCGGTTTCTTTCATTGGATTCAATAATTCATTTTCGTAGTTATTAAAGGTAACTTTAAAATTGATTATAACCGAACTCCTTGGATTCTTAACATACATTATATTCTTAACATACTTGTTTAATTGTTAATTTATATGATGTTTTTTCCATCACAAAATAATGGTCGAATTTTTATAATCAGATATTTAACAATTATAACTGTATTCAATACAATTTCAAATGAAAATTGTAGATATTCTAATAAAGTTGAAAAAAAATCAAGATTCATCGAGCTTCTAAGCGTTATAAACATCAAGTAAAGGTATTTGATATACTTCTACATATGCAATAAAAAAATTTTGAAGTCTATCAGAATATTCAGAATAAATGTAAAATGTCATGTCCACATAAACTATTCAATGCAACTAATATGTACTTATCCAGTTAAAAGAAAATACATACATGTTCAATCTGCAATATTGAAAGCAATGAACATTGAATTTATTTGGATTTTATATCCATTTCTCCAGGGTCGTCTACTTTAAGAATGTATCTCGTACTTTCTACAATTCTCGACATGCTTACGAAATTATAACACGAATAGAATACTGCAGAAATCTTTATAGAACACTTTCCAGAATTATAATGACTTTCCTTATTGCCATCAGATGCCAAATTGATTTTAAAACTGGAATGTGTAAAATTTTGTGAATTTCCAATTGAAGACTAGAGTTCGCGCAATTTTATTAGAAATTTTAATGATTCTTTGCAAAAAGCATGGAATTCCACACGTTTTTTAAACAACGAAGTATATATCACATATGACACTATGATTAATGTAAAATTAATTCGTGATAGTGAGATGATTTAAAAATGTATGACAACAATTACTTTACAACAAATTAAAAAAAATGAAGTTTTCTTCACAACGATTCAAAGGATTATTTTTTATTTCAAGCTGAAAGATGTGAATTCTGATGTCTCAATTAAAATCAGGAAGAAAATAAGTTTTTTAAGTGAGGGAATTATTTTATTTTAAATTTTCATTATTGTTTTTCAAAAAATAAAATATTTGCCTTTTTTTAAAGTATTTTTAATCATCTCTGATTTTAAGACATCCAATATTTTTTTGAAAAATTCAGTACATGCTTAGAAAAGAAGTTCCCTACTTAAATAAAGTAGCAGAAGAAAAGGAGTAAAATTTTTATAACATCTCTATCTCACTTCATCCCTCTCAATAAAAAAAAGGCTACTTCAAAAAAAAGTAACTTCATTCGACGTGTAAAATCCGGAACCTGGTACACTGGTGAACATTATTTGACTTTGAGGGCGATGATTTCCAAACAACAACCTCCCTGTAACCACCCACCTTCATCTACCCCCCCCCCCCCCCCTCTTCACTACGCCACTGTTGCGTTCGATAACGTATCGCGTGTGTGAACAGCGTCATGCATGCGCGTTTCCTCTTCCGCCCTCTTCCTTCGGGATAGTAACATTCCGCCATTGTTTACTCGAGGTGTACAACACGGGGAAATATTGTTACACCGAGGAAAATGAGGGGCTTTGTTGCGTTTTATTAATGGGCCGATGGATACGGTTTCTTAATTTCCGGCGGGGTTTCGGGAAAATGAGAGGTTCTATTTTCGGACAAGGCCGTGTTTTCCGGCGAGTTCGTTGGACGATTTTTTTTCACGATGCAATAATTTTTTGAGCTTTTTAAACTTTGAAGTTTAGGAAAACTTTTTTATTTCGTGACTAACTCTGTCTTACAGAATATTGGAAATTTTTCGTTACAGGGATTCAGAGCACTGTAAAAACTGGAAAAGATTGGTAATATAAGGGGTCAGTCGTATAATTTCAAATTATATCAGTTTTTTCATTTATTGAGGAAATTTGAATAGAAGTGGTTGATTTAAGTACATACCACTTCACTTGAGAATGCAGACTTTTTTTGGGAAAAAAAATCGAGCTATTCCTAAGGTTTCTTTACTATGCATTGTTTATGAAAAATGTAGTAAAAAATGGCAAAAAACTATTTAACTAATTTTGTTACGTCTCGGTATTTTTATATACAAAAAGTATGAAAAATCTGTAAAGTTTGTATTAAAACGATTGCATTATATTACAGCATATATAAATATAATTTACTTTATCCCTGCGAAAGCTGTCAATTCTTTTAAAAAACCTAAAAATCGGTCCAGATTAAAACAAATTCAAAAATATATGAAATTTTAAATTATATCAGTTCTTGCATTTTTTTGAAAATTTTGAATAATAGTGGTTGATTTTAGTAAGTACCACATTTCTTGAGAATGCAGACTTTTTTTGGAAGAAAAAATCGAGCTATTTTTAAGGCTTCTTTACCATGTATCGTGTTTAAAAAATTTAGTAAAAAACATCAAAAAACTATTAAACTCATTTTGTAACGTTTCGGCATTTTTATTTAAAAGAACTATGTGAAATTTGTAAAGTTTATATTAAAAAGATTGCATTATATTTCAGCATATAGAAAAATAATATACTTTATACCTGCAAAAGCTGTCAATGCTTTTAAAAAACCTATAAATCTGTCCAGATTGAAACAAATTCAAAAATATATGAAATTTCAAATTATATCAGTTTTTGCATTTTTTTAAAAATTTCGAAAAACATTGTTTTATTTCAGTAAGTACCACATTTTTTGAGAATGCAGACTTTTTTTGGAAGAAAAAATCGAGCTATTTTTAAGGCTTCTTTACCATGTATCGTGTTTAAAAAATTTAGTAAAAAACATCAAAAAACTATTAAACTCATTTTGTAACGTTTCGGCATTTTTATTTAAAAGAACTATGTGAAATTTGTAAAGTTTATATTAAAAAGATTGCATTATATTTCAGCATATAGAAAAATAATATACTTTATACCTGCAAAAGCTGTCAATGCTTTTAAAAAACCTATAAATCTGTCCAGATTGAAACAAATTCAAAAATATATGAAATTTTAAATTATATCAGTTTTTGCATTTTTTTGAAAATTTTGAATAACAGTGGTTGATTTTAGTAAGTACCACATTTCTTGAGAATGCAGACTTTTTTGGGAGAAAAAATCAAGATATTTCTAAGGTTTCTTTACTATGCCTTGTGTTTAAAAAATGTAGTCAAAAATGTCGAAAAACTATTAAATAAATTTTGTTAGAATATATCAAAAAATATAAAAAATCTGTAAAGTTTATAATAACACAATTGCATTATTTTTCAGCAATATGTAAAAATAATTTAATTCATACATGCGAAAAATGTCACTTCTTATAAAAAAACCTTAAATCTGTCCAGATTCAACAAATTTAAAAAATATATTAAATTTGTTATTATACTGCAAATATTATCGAACCTGACAAAACTTGCATGAAAATAAAACTTTTGAAAATATCAAAACTGTTGGAAAACTTTGAAAATTCAGGAACTTATATAAATATTTATTGCACGTCATTATTAACTTTTTTCTCTACCTAAGGTCACATCATATAAAGGTTATGCCTTATATTAAACATCAAGTACTCAAGTTAATGTCTTGTCATTATATTTATTCAGAATGAATAATTATCTTTTTGTAAAGGTTTCCTTTGAAGTGTCATTCTTTGGTTCTCCGTAATTCGGTACGAGTGTAACATTTTATTGATTCATTCTGAACAGGGTCGAGGATAGTGAATAATTTAGTGTAAATGTTGGCGGAGGAAGATATTTTGTTTGGTATATTTTTGAACTTGTTTTATCGACTTTTGAATCGTTTTTAGTCAACGAGTATGCATGCTGTAAAGTCTTGATATTTTTTTTCATTGTTAGAATTATTGTTGAACCGAACCTTGACAGTCATGTTTGAATTCTAAAATATCAAAGTGCAATCTATTATGATTAATTCTTTTTTGAAATATTGAAAGAAGGTGATTCATAATTACTATTTCTTTAAATTATTTTCCAATCATTCATGAAAACTATTTTGATATTAAAACGTTGCAACAGAAGAAAGAAACAAATTTTCAACGGTTAAAGCATGTGTTTTCATAAGGCACATAGAAAATATAATTTTTGTATAGAAAAAGAAATCAGACGTTTTTTACCAATACCTTCAAATTTTCGATGAAAACATTCTACAATTTATTTGAATGTTCACTTTTTTCTCAGAAATTCAAGAAATTACTTACAAATTAAATGAATTCCGTTTTGCAGCTCTTTTTTCTCGTAAATCAACATTCTTTGTCACCTATAATATCTTTCAAAATTGCAACACTGCCCATTCAGTGCCAATAAATGAATATAATTTTTTAAAAGGTCGATTACGAGAACCTTATTCAGCAGGAAATTCTAAATCTCCGCGTTACTGATCAGATTGTCGATTAATATCTCGCCAGAAGTACAGCAAAAGCCCATTTATCTATCCCATCGCCAGACGAGGTAACGATTATCTTGCAGGTTTCAAGATTCGAGAGCTTCACAATTTCCAACTTTCGACGCTCTTGGAAATTGACCAGTGCTTGGAGTTTAATCTACGAAATAGATTGTAGTGCTCGCCTCTTCCAAAGAAACTGACTCCGCGTACTCGACTTTCCTTCCACTATCAAATAACTTACGTGATATCAACAACTATTAACACCGATAAGAAACGGTTTTTTATGTTACCTCCACGTCTGCAAAATAATCGAGAAGATGGATGAAGTAGATAGAGTGCATAATTAATGAACGTCGTTTTTAAAAATGTGTCTAGTGAAAATTTTATGAATTCGAAACCAAAGTTTCTTACATTTTCATTCACTTAAAGGAAAAATTTATGTTCGTTCATGAAGTCGGATAAAAAAAGCTTGTTCAACCCTCTGGTTTACGAAAACTTTTTCTGGACACCTTCTAAATTTTTTATTTTCCCTGGAAAACCCGATTTTCCAGTCCACAACAACCTATAAAAGAGACACTTTCCATCATACCTTTATTATACCAAACACGCTGGTAAAAAATTGAGATTGTCATTTCTGGGAAAGCCATAACTGTAGAAAATTACATTAATCGAGATAACGTTTTATTATTCAGTACGAGGAGCATTTCCATAGTTTATAGCCGGTCAGAATAACGCACCACGGCTTTGTATAATTCTGACATTATAGTTCTCGATGCGATGTTATTATCGTATTCCATGTGGAGATTACAGACTATTGTGTGAATAGCGAGGACTTTCGTACGCTCTATATTACCACCCCTGAAATTATTTATCTAATGCATTCTGAAAAATTCTAACAAGATGAAAGTTTCATCTGATTTTGATTGAAGGCACTGGAAAAACAATTTAAATATTTCGAAAATTTTCGTTGCTTTTGAATTATGATCTGAGACTTGTTATGTTCACTGATACAAAAATTGCGATATTATATGATATTGATGTTGGATAAGTGAAATGATGATAGTAGGAATTGGAAGAATATAATAGACTGAATGAATATTTCAGAATAGTTAAATAAATATATGTATACAAAATTAAACTCAACGCTTGAATTTTAAATCAGGTCTCTTTTTATGTTGTAATAAATTTCAGAATAATAATCACATTATTGTTTATTTATATATTATTTTTTCAAGCTTCTGGACCCTGATAAATATTTAAAAAAAAATTGAATTTATCCATGATGATAATTCGCAGAACATATTGTATAGAACACACAAAACATTGATTATTACAGTATACAAAAAAAATACAGTTTTTTTTATTCTTCAAACAATTTTTTGAACATTCCTCACAATTCGATTTCTTAAAATATAAACTAAATGTGTGAAATCAACAATATTTTCTGTACAAACTTTCAAAAATTTTTTTTAAAAATTCTTATACATATACCTTCTATATACAGAAAAGAAATGAAATCTCTCTCAGAATCACATATTTTGATATCATCTTTTTTTTAAATTTACATTGTTATAAATATTTCTTCGCAAACGTTTTTCAGGATAGTTAGTTCGAACATTTGTTTTTTTAAGAATGAGTCTTTTTATTTAATTTTTTTGCAGTTTAAGTAGCCTTGTGAAAAAATCGTTTTTAAAGGCTTCTTTGTGATGTTTCAAATGTTATAAATTATTAATCAATAAACATATCAAGAACAGCTGATTACCATTACGAATATGAAACCTAATTCTAACTTTTGTGATAAATTATTTTACAAAAATATATTGCTTTGTTTCTTTCTTTAATTTTGTGAGTAATCTATAGTCAGTAGTAAAATTTACTAAAAATCTTCAACACATAATTGAATATTTTCGAAGCAAAAATTGCAAGTATATCTTGGAAAAATTGTTTTTAAAATATTAGTGCATCAAGTTTTCTTATTCCAAATACAATCTTTTTCAATGACACTCCAGAAAACCTTTTATTTTCTTGCAACAATTAATCTCGTTTTTTCATATAGATCATGATCATTTTTTTTTTTTTTTGACTACTCAGAATATGCTCTGAATTTAAAGTATATTTTCGGAATACATACTTTTTTTATTTTTACTAAAAACCTTTATACGTAGAAAGGACAAAATTCTTCTTATAATCAATTATTAAGATAAAGTAATTAAATATTTTTCAATATTCAAAATTGTACATTCAAATATTTTAAATGTTTGACTCTGCAAAAATATGTTCAATATAAATCATCTCCCAATTTTTGAGGAAATATGAAAATCAATGTTTATCTTTCTAAATTTTCGAAATCTTTTCTAAAATAAAGATCGAAAAATTTTAAATTGCAATCTCTTTACGAAAATTTATTTAGGCTTACAATTAACAAATATTTTTATTCCCTTATGAACAATAATAGTGTTGTGATTACTTGGTGAATCAGCTATTTATGCAATGGTATATCAAAAATAATGATTTTCTGTACTTTGAATTCCTATTTCATTATAGACAAAACCATGATGATAAATATTTCTTATTTATTATATTTTTATCATGTTTTTCTATCTTCGTTCTGAATTGTCTTTAAGTTTCACTTATGCAAACCACGTCACTGTCCATACGTTCAGTTTTATAGACTATTTTAATATTCATATTTTATTTAAGTTTTAGTTTACAAATACTAAAATATTTATACATTTTAGTATTTATGAACTATTTCTTATCATTTTTCGTTCTATTATAAGATTTCATCAAAGTATACAAAAGAAAGTATTGCTCAAGTAATTATTAACTACATTTTAATTTTCTGTCTTTGCTTCAAACGATTACATAAAATAAATTCTACTCTCAACAAAGTCACCCAGAAATTCTCCACGATAATATCCATTTTCATGTGTTTGTTGTACCTTTACAAGATTTTCCCCATGACGTTCAATAATCTTCCCAACTCTTCGGAAATCACCCACAACTTCCAAATCCAAAAAGTTCGAAACTCAAACAGCTTCATTGTTTCTAGTAGATTGAAAATTTTCTCTACTCTTGAAGACCGCGTGCATGAAACTTTTCGTTGACACCTCGAACTTTCATCAACTTCATACTCGTTTATCTATTTATAAGTTGGAAACATTTCATATACGACGAGAAAAGCCAGGAAACGTTATCAAACTTGGGCGATTGTCGCATCGATCGTTTTTTTCTCGAGCGCTGACAATTTAAAAGATGCATTTTTCCGGTGCGACACGCTTTTCCCGTGATCGCTGATCGATAGAGGGCATAAATCACGGCGAAATTTAATCAAGACAAAGTGACACGAGTTGCTTTTTCCAAACGGTTATTCGCCATCCAAAAATTAAATCGATAACTTGGGAAGTTTCGTTTTTCTAACGAGACCAATGATTTATTGTGTCGCGTATCGGAGCTACACTTGGATACTTCAAGATTCTTTTTTTCCATCGTTAATGCAGCGTACGTTAAGCGGAGCATTTTGTCGATCGACCGTGGGCGAGGGAGAAATACGACCAGGGGCGCAAACTTCCCTGTGAAGAGCGTATGAAGCATTTTACGCTTGGGAAAAATTAATGCTTACCAGGGTTCACACTTATCAAAATAACTTGGTGGTTCTGTTTTGAAAATATTGTTAATGATAACACAATGTTCTGTGATTTAAGTTCTCAATTTTTCGTTTTTAGATTGTAAAAATCAATTTTCTTTGCGGTAGTAATTTGTACACAAGTTAAAAATTACCTCCAGAAATGAGAAAATAATAAATCAAAACTTTTTGAGGATGAGTGTATTGCACCACCAGTTGACCATGGATTCAATAATATGGTAGTTTTTAAATGTTTCTTATATCATGGAGTCAGTTGACTAATAAAAAAAAAGTTGAGATTCAAAAAATGAATACTTTTTTCTAAAGTTACGCTGGCAGAAAAGCGAACAATTTATACATGATTAGTTGTTTAGGGAGATCATGATTTAAAGATACATCAGGAAGTTATCTCAAGAAAAAAGAAGATAAAAAACTGAAATTTATGACTCATCTGTCTCAGTGCTCTTATTCGATCTAAATCAAGTTTCTATGGGAAAAGTTTGACAGTTTTATCAAAAAATTACTTCCTGTTTTTGATCAAAAGTTGAGAACTTGTTAGAAAAAAAAATGATATGAAACAGAAAACATCTAAATAAAATGTTCTTACTCGTCGAATTAATCTCGAGACAAACTGTGTTTCGTTTTTATTATTAGTATTTATATATCCAACTTATAATTCAGGTAATTTCCTTTAGAAATTTTACGTAGTTTTTTATGAAATATATTTGTTAGTTCTAAATAAAATATAGCATATATTTTTTTTATCGGGAGAAAAGACTTTAGAACAGCACTGAGCATTATTAATATAATTATTATAGAGCAATATAAAATTGACTTTTTCAGAAACAAAAATTTATATCTACGGACTTTACAATTGCCATATTCTGTAATTTGATTATTCCAGCGATTATTGGACGAAATAAATATTGATATTTTTAATTGCAGATGAGGATACACTGAGGAAAAAAACTTGTACTTTCTGCCACATACATTGTAAAAAGTACAGTAATATTGTTCTTTTTACAATAATATTGCAGTTTTTACAATATTATTTTATTTTTTACAATATTATTGTAAAAGCTGCAATATTTATTTTACTTATTACAATAGTGTATAGTAAAACCGCTATCTTGTACAAATTACAGTATGTATGCCACTTTTTGCTACATATTTTTCGAATACTGTATCATATTACAATATGATGCACTTAAAACCTAGAAGGTATACAAAAATGTTGCAAAAAGAACCTATACCTTTTTACTGAAAAAACCGTATAAACATTTGAAAAATATGAATTAATAGGAATTACAATATAATATTGCAAAAAGTACAAGAAGTATAGTAGAAAACGAAAGATGTAGAGGAGTTCTTACACCAAAATATATCTATAGTTACAATATCATTTGACAGTATTTACAATATGTTATTTCGAAAATTGATATGTTACCGAGCAAAAAGTAATATATGTTAGAGTGATTCCCATTTTCTACACAGTATTGTAAAAGTTACTATATTTTTTCTCAGTGTATATATTAATTATAGTCCATGTTTCGGATTTTGTATAGATGAAGTTCTCGTACGACAGAAAAATGAAAAATTTCAAAGAAAAATCTTATAAATGTTTAAAAGTTATAAGGGAATGCATGATACGTATTTTTTAATCTAAACATCTATTGCTTACTTCTGACAATGCATTTGAAAAATAAGTGATTTATTTTGACACTTAAAATAAATTGTAGGCTTTAAAACTCAGCTTGGAAAATATATTTATCTATAGTCAATATCCAACAAATTAAAATTATATTTATATTTTTCAAATCCAGTATAGTATTCGTATTTTTTCGATTTAAACTTCTTATGCACTAATAAAACTTTAGCAATTAAACGTTTCTCTGAGTTCTTTTTTTTTATTTAATTGACGTTTTTCTAGAAATAAAACTTCTAAAACTAGTTGATGATCTGTCAGTTTTTTAGAAAAGACCCTCAAATTTCAGTCCTCAACGATCACTGAAAAAAGTTTTTTGAACTAGCGGCATATTTTGATGTCAATTTTCGCTTCACCAGATTCAATCTTACTAACCGTAGAATTTTTACCTCAGACTTTACATTTCATTATTTTATGTTGTGAAGTTTCCAAGTTGTCAATAAAATAACTGGAAATAAGAAATTTTTCTTTTATTATTATCAGATCATAACTTTGTGTTTCATAAAATTTACTTATAAATCATAGTTTTTAGGAAAATTTTATTTGTAACTGCATACTTTAAAATATGTTTTGAAAAATATTGGAATTCCACACTTTCGAACTTGTAACTCAAAATAAAGTTCCCACAGTTGGAAGCCTCGTCCAAAAAAAAAGCCTTGTAATGTTTCAGCTAGAAACAGGCTCAGGCTAGCATCAAATTGAAATTAATATGCAACTTTCTACCAGTTAAAAATGTTACAAAAAATTTTTGCCCAAATTTATTACATGACCAAAAGCTTTTAGACTTCAAATTGCTAAAGTGTAAAAAATTTAGTAGTTCTCAGTATTTTCAGTTGAAATATTTAATATTACAACTGAAATAAAAATAATATTTAGTATTTCAGTTTCTGAAGATGTGACGATTAATATTCCAAACTTCGTGCTATCTCTAATTTGACGTCAGAATAGTTACTGAAATAATAAAAATCATTACCTCGTAAATATTTTAGGTAAGAATTATGAAAATTCATATTCCATATTTGATTCTTGAAGAATTCAAGCGAATCACATATCAATTTCAAAAGTTCCATTCTGCTTCTCTAGAAAATTACTTCGTTAAAGTTTACAGTAAAATTCCTTTAAAACTTCCAACTCTGTATAATTTCTTCACCAACTAACACAAACCCCTGGTTACATTTAAGGACATGTGTTCCTGCCCCATTTGTAGACAACAATCAGAAACTCGAATCGAAATAATGGGACTTGGGTGCTATCTGGAGAAAAGTTTTCATTTTCTGGCGATAAAAAAGTCCCCGACCCGCGCTCTCGACTTAATTGCGCTTTCACCGTTTCGTGACCAAGCGGAATCGTATCGATCGCACGAAAAAGAGCGAGCATAATCGCTCTTTCTTTCTTTCTTTTTTTTTCAGCGCGACCCGTAATTCGCGTTAATGCCCGGGAAAACGAAACTGTGTTTTTCGGAAAAATATCAAGTAACAAAACGGGAAAATATCAATTATAGCTAAGTGCGGAGGAGCCTTCGTATTTTTTTTTTCTTTTATTTTTATTTTTCTCGAGGACATTGTTGCGAGTCTCTGAAACGCGGTACTTTGGGAAATTGTTCGGTGCACGTAGCCCCTGAGTTATCTCGTTTCTATGTGACCTAAAAGCATATCAAAACCTTGCCAAAAAGGATTTCCGTCTCCGTTGCCTCTCCGGGAGAGAAAAAAACCCGGGGATCCCTTGGGTCAGGCAGGATCGAAGCAGGCTGTGTGGTGATGTGTACGTTATATAATGGGGAAAAAAGGTGCAAGGCTCGAGGTATATCTTTCAGTTCTTTAGTATTGTGGAAATTGCTCTCTTTCAGGTCAAAGTAGCTAAATTCTGCCATTCGGTACACTCAATTAATTAACTGAAAAGTGTGGGATCCAGGCGCGTAGGCAGAGGGGGGTTTTTGGGGTAGAAACGCCTCCTAAATTTCTCTGAAATCGATGAATATTTGATTCGAAAATGAAAAAAGTTACATGAAAAAACAATAAAAATGTAAATAACAAAAAATTGCATGAAAATGGTAGCAGTATATATATTTAATAAAAATAGTACAAAGTATCAAAACAAAGGATTGCGTTGAAAATATCGATCAGAAAAATTGTTGCAACCCCGTGATTGATCAAGATAATGAAAATCTCAAAAATTCGGATGATTTTTACAAAAAATTGAATTTTAGATGATCCAATTCTAGAAATCTATATAATATCCATATAAAGTATAAAAAATCTTTCGATTCATACGAACTTTAAAAGAATAATGAAAACGATTGAATTCTATGAGAAAAACTGTTATCTGGAAATTCTCGACGAATGCCTCCGAGGTCTATAAATTTTGGGATTCTGAAGCACTATTCTAAATAAAATATAAATCTACAAAAAATAAAGAAACCGGAAGAAAATCTTTTATATAATTATGGTAAAAAAAAAGAAACAGAATAACGATATAAAACATGAAAAATTTACGCGAATGTGATTTTATCATTAATTATTTAAATTACTGAGAATAGATCGAAATTAACATTTTAAGGCATCAAATTTTTTTAAATCTCTGTAGCGATAAACTAAAACATAGGTAAACTATAAAAAAAAAAAAATAATTAGAAGTCATCCAGGGTTCCGTACATTACACTTAAAAAAATGTAAAAAATAAGTTAATTAGTTTACTAGCCTACTTGTTTACTAATTAACAAGCTTTTTAGTTTACTAACTTACCAGTTTACAAATTCACTAGTTTACTTGCTTGCCAGTTTACTAGTTTACTTACTAACTAATTTACTTGAGAACGAGTTTTCTAGTTAACCATTTCATTCCTTCATTTTTTATCTATTAAACTATTTTACAGTTTCGGTAGTTTGCTAGTTTACATATTAACTTGTTTACTAATTGAGTAGTTTACTAGCTTACTAATTCGCTAGTTTACTATTTTTCTAGCTTACTAGTGTACTAGAAATCCTTCAAAAAAAAAAAATATGCAGAAACACTTTCTTAGAAATTTATAAAACTTTCTGTCCAGGAGCATATTTGATAATCTTATAGTATTCTATTATTCTAGAAATTATTCTAGAAATTCATATGGAAAACAAAAATGATAAATGTTATTCAATTTGTACACTTAAACATACTTCTAATTGTAGATATACTTAAAAATTTTTGAATTAAAGTATTGAAAATTTTCATGAACGAAACAGTCGTCTGAACAATCAATTTACATTCTTGAAATCGTTGAAAGTTTAAATACTGTAGCATTAATTTCTGAAAATCCAATGAGCGATCCATAAAAATATTAAAAAATATATAAAAATACCAGAAAATACTACAGAATTTAATGAATCATATACTACACAAAAGTAATAATAATTTCCAATGTACATTTGTACCGTGTGGTTAAAATTTGCTCAAAAATCAATTTAAAAAGATAAATTTTTTAAAGTTTGATTCCTAGAGCACTGAATTTCAGAAAGCTCTATAGAAACTCAAAAAGTATTAGTGAAAAAAATTGAAACCTGAGTTACTCTAATTGAAAATCACAAAAGTCAAGTTCCATTATTTACAAAAATGAAAAATGTGCAACTCTGGATCCCAATAGTTATATAACTTTAATTTCGAAATGAAAAACATTGCAAAATCGTTCTTTTGTAATCATATTGTCAAAAATTTTAAATCATGAAATCAGGAAGGGAAAAAATTTTCTTAGAAAAACCCTTCCCGAAAATTTGTTCTGCCTACGCCTCTGGTGAGATCGATGTGTTCAGAGTAAAGCCATTCAAAACGAAGAAAAAATTACAAATGAATTAATATCGTAAAAAGTTAGCAGTATTGAAACTAAAAAAGAAACAATCATCAGTGTTAAAATATACAAAAGCTTAATCAAAATTGAAAGACATGAATTTTTTCTTTAAAGTCAGATAATCCTACTCTGAACTGCAAAATTGATTAATCTTAAACTTGGAAATGCAACTAGAGAACTCAAGAGATGAAAACTACAGTTTGAACAATATTTTATAAAAATTTGAATGCTGTCGTAATATAAAAAAAGGAAGAACTGTAAAAGTCACAAGTAATTCTTATATTGCAAAACTAACTCATTCAGGAATGAGGACTACCATTTTACGAATTTCCATGTTTCCTCTACTTTCAAAAATATCGAACGCAACCATTATCGCAAACTCGATCTCAACGAACCGAATCACTTGCATATTAATAATGATTCGTGAACCAAACCAATTATATACATGCCATGCCGTACAATTGCTTTTTTTTATTATTGCATTACATTGCATTTCGAAATATGTGTGAATTGAAGCACGTCACGTGCTGGTGGATGGATGCGTTCATTATTCTTTTGTCTCGAGCTTTTTATTCATTCGAGTGTGTATTTTTTTGTATGAATTTTACCGAAAGTAAGAAATCTTTATTTATTTTTCTGTGGTTTCAGTAGGGATACAATCTGATGAACTCAGTATCAGTATTACTCTACATAGAAATGAGTTACACCCTCAAAAGTTTATTATTTAGTTTTTTTTATCGGACATGAAAAACTAAAATTCGTAGTTCATTTAAACAAGAAGTTCATTTGGTTTCAAGAAGTGGTACGTAACTCTATTAGTTATAATTTTTTATTGATTTAGTTTGTAATAGAAAAGATTATCACATTCTAGAATCACCGATGCAGGTCATGATTTTGAAATCATAGGTCGGTCTTGAGATCAGAATACAATAATTTTCGGACTCTAGAACAAATTATTTAAAGGCCTGTTTTTTATGATTGCTCTCAGAAAAAATTCCAACACTCCAGCTGCTCAAATTTTGTATTCAAAATTATTTTTGAATAAAAAATTTTTCTCATGAGTGACTGTCCTTTTTACTACTAACTTTTTAAAACCTCGCTTTTTGTTTAACTACAAAAAGGTTTATTTTTTATTTCATTAAAAGCAAAACTAAATTGTCACATACTTATTAAGAGTAGCGTAGCAAACTTGAGTAAAAAAAAACGGAAGCTGTAAAATTCTTTTTCTTAATCTGATATATTAACTTTTTATCAATTTTTGTTAATTTTTTGTATTATATTCGAATAACACTCACACTATTCAAAGTTATTACATCATTTACTTACTTAAGCTTTCAGCCTTGCTTCTGAGCCCATGATCTACAAAAATTAGCAATCAATATCACAAACACAACATATATATTTAAACAAATAAAATTATTGTAATCATTTACATTACTTTTTTTAAACGACCTTCTTTCTATAATAACAGGTCGCACAATATTTGAAACAAACACGTCAATGTTGCATGTAGTACAGGACACCTAAATTTATTCGTAAACGACATATCCTACTGGTAAACTATATTTAAGAATTCAACTAATCTGCTATTCTTTGATTTTCTGCTGACAAAAATTATTCATAAGCATCACTTAAGAACATATATTTATTCACTACTGGATGACTTACCATTGACTTATTCTACTGATTTACTTGTGAAATATTTTCTACTAGATTCCCAAAAACTATTTATATGCATCGCCGTCAGTCAAATCTTCGACTTTTTTTCAAGAACTTGCAAAAAGTTTCAAAACATCGCCTGAATAATTTGTTGATAATGTTTATTTAATAACTTTTTCAGTTTTTTCTCCAAGATTTTTGTCGTTTTCATCATATTATCTCTTTTATTTATCAGTGAAAAATTCCTCATTTTTCGTTTTTTAACAATTGAAAGAAATATGTTTCATTCTTCATTTTTCAAATGTTGTAATATAGTTTAGAAGGCAGGGACCCACTGTCGGGTCCTTTATAAGACATGAACTCAATAATAAAAAAGTTTGAAAAAATTTAATAATCAACAACAAATCTTTTGTATTTGTAAAAACCGAAACAATCTTATTGACCTTTCACCTTGTTATTTGGAACTGTGTCACAAAGTCTTGAAGAAAACTAGAATTTTGGTCGAATAAACATTAGCTTACGAATAGTGACAATATTTGAATGTTTTAATAAGATGGGAAATTCTAAAAAATTATATTTATATATTTTAAAAGTCGTTATTCCAATCATTATTGTCTCCATCATTATTTTTCATGCATTGATGGTTTTTACATAACTACACTGTGAAAAAAATCTTGTACTTTCCACCGTATATATTGTAAAAAGTACAATATTATCGTACTTTTAGAATAATATTGCAATTTTTACAATATCATCGTAGTTTTCACAATTATATTGTAAAATCTGCGATATAAATTTTACTTTTTACAATTTTATACAGTAAAACCACTATTAATGTACAAATTACAATATGTATGCCAGTTTTTACTGTATAACTTCGGAAAATTTTAAATCTTACATTACTTTTATCCAGCTTTTTCGAAAACTGTACCACATTACAATATGATGCACTAGAAACCTAGAAAGTTTACGAAAATATTGAAAAAAGAACCTATACAGACCTGCATACTGAAAAAGCTGTATGGAATTTTCAATACTCTGGATCAATAGGAATTACAATATGATATTGCAAAAAGTACAAGAAGTATTGTAGAAAACGAAAGATGAATAGGAGTTTTTACAACAAAATATATTCATAACTACAATATCATTTGACAATATTTACAATATTTTATTTCAAAAATTGATATATTATCTAGCAAAAAGTACAATATATCAAAGTGATTCCCGTTTACTATACAGTATTTTAATAATTACTATATTTTCTTCTCGGTGTGGGATTCGTAAAAAAAATGTTATAGATAGACATTTTTTGTTCATTTTACCTATATAGATTAAAGTAAGACATTCTAGAGCATGATTTCAAAGAGGTTCATTTTGAAATTGAATTGCTGCTCCTCCCTTTAGGATTTGACGAAAAAAATTCATTTAAAAACTGAAAATGTTGAAAAATTGTGTAGATGTCGAGCGGAATCGGCGCAACAGCGATGGGGATTGGCGTTAGCCACGGCGGCGGGGAAGGAGTCGCAGGTGGTTGTCGTCTCCGGGCGCAAAGTCAGAGCCAGGCCTCGAGCTCGGCCGCGCAACAATCGTCGCAGCAACAATCCCAAGTTTCGCAACAACCGCGCCAGGGCCCAGGCCACATCGGTCGCTCCAAAAAGGACAATTGCTGCCTCTGCTGGTGTTGCTGCTGCAGTTGCTCGTGCGTGACCATTTTTATTCCAAGTTTTGATCCCCAAAGTTTGCATTGCAATGGTGATATAAATTTGGCATTTCATTTCCACACATTTCTGGACTTGAGATTCCAGTCAAAACATGGTGAAATTCTCAAGTTCGTAATGTTCTATGCAATATTTGAAAAAAGTGTGATTATGAGGGTTGGCGATTTTCAATTTTATTTAAACATATTTTGGACGAATGAGCCCGGAAAATTATTGTATTCAAAAAAAGAGTGCTTTTTTTGTAACGTTGTGAAGAAATTTATTCATTTTGGGAAATCGTCTGAGAAGTTTTGCACAATAACGTCTTATTGAGATACAGTAACTATTATGTTAAAATAGAATGAGTCAGCACGTTTATAAACATTCATTTACTCTTACGTGAATTCAGCAGAAAGTATGAAGTATAACATTTAATACACTTTTCTATGAAATCCCAGAATGTGTATGAAATTTAAGTAATAGTTACTATGATTGTATAAAACAGGTTTTTTTCAATAATCTCCAGGACTGTTCATTAAAATTGATTCGCAAATGTTTAACTGTGTAAGATATAAAGTTAGATGAGCTATGAATATTCTTTGTGTTAAGCAAATTAAAACTCAATAACTAAACATTTTGTAATTGAACCTCTGAAAAATATTTCTAAATCTTGAAAATTTTCTTATATAATCATCAGTTCCAATGAAATCTGTTTTCTGCCATTTGTGCTTTATAAAATTATTTGTTAGAGCTTTTTTAGAATGTTGCACTTTTACAAAGCCCGGCGAAATTTTGTAGATATCGTTATAAAAAGTGATTTCATTTTACATACAAACTCATATAAAAAAAAATAATAATTTGCGTACTCTTGAGATTAAGACGCACAATTTTCATTATTTTTTTATAAGACTGAGAATTCTTTTAAGAAATATTTAAGTATCAAACAGCTTTCATGTCTGTAAAATCACTTTATGAAATATTTATTAAGTTATATAAAAAAAAACACTGCAAAATGGGATTCATCAAATCATCTATTGAAATCAGAATTTTACTAGGGTGTAAAGTATGTCTTTGTTTTTATAGTTTTGCTGATGTAATCAAAAATTATAATAGCTAAAATCAAAAAAGTTATTCAAGCGTGTTGTCAGAAAAATCCCAAGATTTTAAGACATGATGTTGCAGTGTTATTTCATTTTATACCGATAATTCTTTACAATTCAAAAGCCTTCTAAAATGTGTTGCAATTGACTACATTTACTTTGTTAATCAAACATACATTCACATTTTTGAATATTTGCAGTTATATCGAGAACACTCTTTTTCGCATATGTTGCTTCTTCTTATTGAAGTATATCTTAAATATGTTCGACTTTGGAAAAAAATTATTTTCTTCGCTCTGCAGATCATCCACAATTTTTTTGTTCCATATTCGCCTACTGGATTTTAACTCAAGCTATTTATAAATATGTAATTGACATTTGAAGGAATAAGATGACTGATACTTTGATTCTACATTTTTCACAAATATATCTCTTTCAATGAAGGTACTTATTAAAAAAAATGTAAAAAAAAGATTACAAGAGTAAATTAATGAACAAAGCTCTTGCTTGGTTTTTGATCCGGGAAAATTTTCGTTAGTTATATATTCATGTAATGCAAACACTAAAGTTATTTGGAAATGTAAATACTCTAACTACACAGGTTTATTACATTTCACTTAAAAAACAAATTAATGTAAAAATAAATGTCTACAGCAATATAAATTTTATTTATATTCGCACTTACTTTAAAAAAAATTGTGTTTCGAGCTTTTCCCACGCTTTGCATAAAGACTGGTAATCTTGATGAACACAACTATTGAGGCATTTTAGTCTAAATGTTGTTTATTATGGCAAATTGTTATTGCTTTCAACATATTACAATTATTCTTTAGGTTGTGAGAAAGTTCTACTGATATTATATAAATCTTTCATTGAACTTTTCTGTAGTAAAGTTCGTTTTGAGTTTCAAAAGAGACTTTTGCAAGGTGTAGTCCTAGTTATTTTCAACTTCTTTAAACCAAAAAAATTGAAAACGAAATTCCTACACTAAGAGGTAATTAAACATTATGAACCTCAATTTTGTTCGTTTCTACAATTTGTTGGCACAAATATAAATAAAATTCATTCAAAAATAATCATTATGATACTATGATTTAACATATATCATATTCTTTTGAATAAAGTTTTCTTCTATTACAGTACATGAATTAAATATTTCGTTTTTCTACTACAGAAATAAAAATAAATGTTGAGTTCATGGACAAAATCTATTTCTGATTTATATCACTTAATGCTATAAGTACTCTAATTCGACTGGCATTTAGAAAAAGAGTATAGGTCACTTAAACTTTGCGACAAAAGTTATATTTATTTCGTAAATTCATATGTAAAAATTAATTATTCCAGACTATCGATTTTCCTGCCCTCAATTGAAATACCAGATTATCAATTACACATTTGTAGGATTTTGCTTTGAGGATAGTAAGGAAGTTTTTGATATTATAAACTTCTGATATTTTCTACAATAAAATAACGTTGAAAATTTTTTAGAAGCCTGAATATGAAAAAAAGCTTTCGTTTCTTGAAAGATTTCTGAAATATTACCTTCTGTGTAAATTTTGAGAAAGACCTAGAGATTTCGAAAGTGATCTGAAATTTTTTTAAAAGGCGAAGAATTCCAAAAAATTTGAATTTTTCCAAACCTATCCCAAATGCAAGAAAAAAAAAAAAAAAAAAAAAAAAAAACAATGATCTTGATGCCTTCAATGAATTCCAAATATTTTAAATCTCGAATTTTGAATATTTATAATTTTTGAAATGCTGATTGAAAATTACACACAAAACTCAACAAGCATAATTTTATATTCACAATCGATATACCATATCACGATTAAAGATAAAGCTTATTTAACTTTTTCAGCAAAAATTTCTGACATATAAAGTAAAAAAGTTTGATATCATGTTCTATCAAATCAAGTATTTTGAAATTTTTAAAATCTAATAATTTGGATTTGGTTACAACCAAATGAAAATACAAACAAAACTTTACACCCTTCATCAAAAAATTTAGCAGTTTGTATGTAAAATTCAGCATGTACCAAGTTCAAAGAAAAATTCATAAGTTATATAAAACTTCAAAATCAAGAAATATCTGAGTACAACGACCTTTTCAAACAGTTCACTTTCAATCACACCCTGTTCGTTTCATGGCTTCTGACAAGTTTTGCCTAATTATTTTACGTTTCAAAGTCGACAACGCCACATGCACGCTATTGGGCCATCAAACGTGCATTAATTCACTTAATTTACATTTCTGTTCCATGCTTCGGACAGGAATAAATGGTAAGCAAACATACAAAATAACTCGTTTTAGGGGTGGACATAAAAAGATTATATTAGCTCATTCGACGTATTTTACGACAACGAACGAATTTTCGTAAAAATAAATCAATGTAGCAGTTGAAAAGTACACATACAGGAATGAATTTTGATATAGTATAGTTTTTCGGAGTGTAATCACACAGTTGGAAGTGTCAACAATGATGAAAAAACAAATTATTGGAAGGCAAACATGTGACCTGTATCTCAATTCTACGTTCGCGATGAAAGTACAAACAAAGCTCTGCCAGAGAGGAAATAGATTATTGAACTCCGATAAATACGGAGCAGAAATCCCACTTGTGAAGATTTTCCATGGATTTTCTGAATTGAATAATAATATCTTCAAATACTAGGGCAGAAGTGATAAAGGTCGACCTATTTGCAGTTATTGGAATAATTTGGAAATTATTAGTTTATATAAAACGATATAATCACAGTATGGATGTCCAATTATTCTTTTAACCTTGAACTTGTGTACAGTCATTTTTCATTTAAGATATAGTGAATTAAAGAATCAGTTACAGTTTTTACGATTTCTGAAAACTTTCTCAAATCTGGACTTTACTTTTGATACTAAAAAAAAATACTTCATTATTTCTAAATTACATTTGCAGTTGTTATTTCTGGAAAAGAAAATTGCACAACATTTTAGTGTTCTATGTAAAATGCAGTAAGGATGTTGAGAACATAATTAAGCGAAATATGAGAACATTTTCATTGGAAATCTTGATAATTGTTTCAAGATATGCATCGTCCAAATTTTTTTACATTAAATTGTAGCCTAAGATCTTCAAACATCAATTTATCAAAAATTTTCATACACCTTATACGGTTAACATTTAGCAAAGTTGCCCTAGTTATCAAAAATACTCTTTAAGGGCCACCTGAGGATTTCCATGAAACCCAGTTCATCTTTCTTTGAATTTCCAAAATCCAATTCCAATAGAAAAATCATAAAAATCCGTTTCTACACAGCCATTCCCGGACGAATCACCCCTATATGTCACGTCGATAAGCCGTAATTTCTCATCCCATTCGAGTAGCCAGAGCGAATCGATAAATTCCATCCCCAATTCTCGTTTCCGATTCCAATTTCATTTGCCCTAATGAAAACTTGGCCATGTGTCAACGACACCTCAACTATCACCAGTAAAAACAAAAATCATGATCAGGGTTATTCAAAACATTTTTACTAAGTGAAATATTTTTTTCGCGTATTTCGACCTCTTTTTTAAGAAAATACTTATAATGGCGATTCTCGATTTTTTTAACATATTTTGAGACCATGGAGCGAGAAAAAAATAATGTACGAACAAAGAGTGCGTTTTGGTGTTGTACTGTCAATAATATTAATAATTTTAAAATGGAATAAGTGAACACGTCTATAAACATTTATTTATTCTTACATAAACATTGCATTTAATAAAATTTACTATAAAAACCCAGAATGTATACAAAATTCAAGTCATATTTATTATGATTTTAAAAGATAATTTTATTTGAATAATCTCCAGGACCGTTAATTGGAATTGATTTACAATTTTTCAACTGTGTGAGAACCGAAGTTAAATGTGCTACAAGTATTATTTTTGTCTATGAAAGTGAACCTCAAGAATTGACCATTTTGTAAATCAATCTTTCTTGTATCAGAATGAAATCTTCTATAAAATTACTTAATTTATTTTATAATAAGCAGCAGTTTGTGCACTAGGAAATCATTTGAAAATCTTTTTAGATTGTCACATCTTTTTGAAGCCTGGCTAAATTCTACGATATTCATTATACAGAAAGTTTGCATTCTACTTGAAACCTCATACACACAAAAAATTCAATGGGTGTCTACCATTCCGAAGAAGACCTACGATTTTTTATGATATTTTATTTAAGCTGTAATCTTTTTAAAAAGATCATACAAGGTTTTCAAATAGCTTTCATATACGCAAGGTCACTTCTTAAAATATTTGTAAAATTATTTCAAAAAAACACCAGAAAGTGTTTTTTTTTTTTTTTCAAATCCATATTAATAAAGTTGATGTCGGTTTGAGCACTTCAGAATGGTTGATATTTTATTCGTGATGTGATTGACTGATGGATATGTTAAGTTTGCTTCAAAGTAAAATTCGAATTTTAAGTGAACAATTTTTGGAAAATAATTTTAGCGTTATCGAAATGTGTGGTGATTCGCGGAAAATGGAAAATTGATCGAAAATCACCACTCAAAGTGATCACTGTTATGTATGTTTAACAAGCACCAAAAAAGTACATGGTTGCCTTTTTTGGTTCTTGTAAAACATAGATAACAGTGATAAAAAAATCTAGAAAAATTTGGAATTAGACGTAACATTATAAAATCAATTTCTGATAAGTTTCAAACATTTAAGTTTCAAACATTTTAGTCATAATATTATTAAATTGTTTCTTGATATTCTTAATTCAATTGATATAATTTAATTTAAATTTATAAATTACCTATATTTTCGAACAAAGTATATAAAAAAACTACATGTAAATCCTATATAAAACTAGTCGTTTTGTGGCACATGTTAATCGTGTCCAATTTGCTTCTAACTTTAAAAAACATTTTTAATATCTAGTTTACAATTGCACAACTAAAGCAAAAATTATCGTAATCGTTTGAAACTTGGCATAGTTTGAGTGTATAACGTTACACACTGAGAAAAAAATCTTGTACTTTCTACCGTGTATATTGTAAAAAGTACAATACATAACAATTTTTACTGTATGATTGTAGTTTTTACAATAATATTGTAAAATCTGTAATATTTATTTTACTTATTACAATATTATACACTAAGACCGCTATTAATGTACTGATTACAATATGTATCCCAGTTTTTACTGTATAATTTCAGAAAATTTAAAATCTCAAAATGCAAATTACACTGTACAAAATGTAATTTTTACTATACATGGCGAAAAAGTGAACTACATTACTTTTATCCAGCTTTTTCGAAAACTGTATCATATTACAATATGATGCACTAGAAACCTATAAAGTATACACAAAAATTGCGAATACTGAGAAAGTTGTATGGAATTCTCAATAATCTAGATTAATAGGAATTACAGTATGATATTGCAAAAAGAGGAGATAGAGATATAGAGGAGTTTCTACACCAAAATATATCTATAAACACAATATTACTTGACAAAATTTACATTATGTTATTTCTAAAATTGATAAATTATCTAGCAGAAAGTACAATATGTCAGAGTGATTCCCGTTTACTATACATTATTGTAGTAATTACTATATTTTTTTCTCAGTACATTCAAGACCAAATTTCTCTGAATTTTTTTGTCGCTGTTACCTATGTTTTACAAACTCCGAAAAAAGACAGACTTGTACTTTTTCGGAGCTTGTAAATCATAGATAACAACAATAGAAAAATCCAGAAAAATTTTGCCTTGAACATAACATTACACACTTAAACTATGCCAAGTTTCAAATATTTATCCTAAGCTAGGCACAAGCTATGAAATTTCGAACTATATGTATGAAAAACTACATGTGAATCGCATTGAAAACTTCCATCGTTTCGTTTTGTGGCACGTGTAAATTATGTCTCATTTGCTCCAAACTTCACAAAAAACTTTTTCCAATATCTTCATTGATTCAAAGCCCCAGAGTAGAAAAAATTCCGACATCGCCAAAATAAGTGACATCCTAATACATATCGACCATATTGTTTTTCCATGTATTTTCCGCATTCCTTCGAAATTTTAAATTAATATTTCAGAATTTTGGACAAAATACTTTAGATAGCTCTAACAATGATAAAAATCCTTGCTTTTTTCTGCAGTTTGGCGGCCCCGGGAAATTCGAGAAGCGCGATCACGGACAGGACGCGAAAGCTCGAGGGCGCCAGCGAGGGGCCGGATTCGAACGCCGGAAACGGCCTCGACGGCCTCGACGGAGAGATCAAGCACTGCGCCCTGGACGAGGTGCGGTCTTGGGGTTCGTCCTTCGACCGGCTCATGAAGAACCCCGCCGGAAGAAACATTTTTCGCGAGTTCCTTAAAGGCGAATACAGCGAGGAGAACATCGCCTTCTGGCTCGCCTGCGAAGAACTCAAACGAGAAAGCAGCTCCGAGAAAATCGAGATCAAAGCGAGGGACATTTACGAGGATTACATATCGATACTCTCCTCTAAAGAAGTAAGTCCTGCAGTTACTTAAAGTAAGTCTTACTTCGGAAAAATTGGGTAAACTAAAAGTTCACAGTGATAATTTCATGTTTTAATAGATCAAATGATAAAATTTGCTACTGAGATGATTTTATAAAGCCATAATACAGACATTCGGAAATTTCAGTAATTACCATACATGTTTATTGTGAATAATGAAAAGAACTCAATAAATAATAACAATGATAATATTCTGAGTTTGATTATAAAAAAACAGAAAGTGCGATTTTCCTGAACTCCTGCACTGCTTCTTTAGCTCCTCTGAACTGAAAATTTGGTTGTATGGGAGTAAACAAACAAAATGCGATCAGGTCAAACGCATGAATATATGCTAAAGCATTATGCTGGGCGAATCTCACAATTCGATATTCATACAAAACATGCCTTTGATAAAGAGAGAGCTTTTGTTTCTAGATAATGAACGTTTACGTTTCTTTTAATAAAATTTGAACACATTCATTATCAAGTAGGTATTCATCAAACTGCACTAACAGTTATGTTGATAACAAAAATTACGACTTTGGAAAGGTCTACTCAGACATGATTATTTTAATTCCTTGATTTTGATAGGTAGTTAGAAACTTTTCATGATGATCCAGATTTATTAATACTCCAGATTATAAACTGGAATAAACAATGCACTGTTTACAATTTGAATAAATAATTTATTAGACTTTCCTACTCAGTTACCAGGATGGAATACCTATATAAAACTTTGATAATTCCAAAAAATATTTATTTTTTTTACCCCCTAATGAGCATAGCTTTTCAGGCATAAAAGTCCAAAGAAATTTCTAACAGAGCATATTGTTAGTTTTGTCTTTCAAGTATGCTAGGATCATTGTAAAAGTTCTAATTACGACCTTCAATCAATATTTAAAATTTTTAATTTTACGTTACTGGAGTAACATTCTTTCAATAAACGACAAATGGGACATCTCAAGTCTTTTGCCCAGCAATGTGTATATTTACAGAATGCAAGTTCTTTGTACGATTTTCCATAAAGATGAACTGGGTAAATCAAACTGAAAATGTAGGTCACCTCTTGGATTTCATGCTCTGAATGCACCTTTCAAATATTTCTGTAGTAATCTGCACGAATCGGTTTTTTAGTATTATTGAATACTAATAATAGTAAAAATATTCTTGTTGTGACTGCACACACTCAAAAATTTTTGATGTACTTGTTACATACAAAGTCATCGTAGTAAATTACGACAAGTTCTAGAAAACTAACAAGATATTATGAATAATCGATATCAGACAAAATAATAACATACCATCTTGCCAAAAACTTCCGGATTTTGTTTACAAACTCGTTAATGAAACTTTTCGATTTTTTTAATATTTATTTTCTGTAAAACTGAAAAACTATCAAAAAATAGAGACCTGCTTCACTTTTACAGTAATTCTGGTATTTATTGAAGATTTCGAAAAACCCATATTACAGTTTTTTTTATATAACTTGACGAATACTTTACCAAGTTTTTCTATGAATATTCAAGCTATTCTACAACTTTAAACAATCTTTATTACAAATTTTCAGCCTTATGAAAAAACTGGTCTTTATCGCAGCGATAAAAACACATTGCATTTTTTTATACTCCTGGCTTTAGGAATATGCAACATTCTAAAAAAAATTAATGTAATGATTGAAAGTGATAATTGTATAAGAAATCACGCAATTTTAGAAGAGATAACGTGATCATATAAAAAAGTTTCAATTTCTAAAAATGATCAATTAATAAGATTTTTTGACACAAGGAATACTTATATTACATTCAACTTCAATTTCTTCACAGTAAGAACTTTGTAAAACAATTTAAACGGTCGACCTAGGAGATTTCTCAAATGAATGTGTCATTGAAAGTTATAAAAAATGTAACATGAATTTCATACTGATTCTGGAATTTTCATGGTTAAGTTAAATGAATGCTAGGTACCTACTATATGCTTAATTTACGTGAAAAATAATGAATGTTTATGAACTTGTTTACCTATTGTTTACCTATCCAGTTTAATGTATAAGTTAATGATTCTCAATAACATTTTCATTGGGGTGATCCTCAAAATGTCTTTTGTAGAATTTTAATTGCGATGCCCCCCGAACCAGCTCTAAACAATTCTAAAAAAATTCTCAAATTTTTCGGATTTTTATCCCAACGTTCACCCGTGCCTATAGAGCCCTTTTTATCTCATTTAAATGATAGTATATTTCTCCACTAGTTGAGAAAAGTTCTTTGTAATCAGATGAGTTAAAAACTGTTTCATACTAGTTAAGAACGAAACTTTATTCAACAATGTGTAGAAATGCGAGTTTTGCATCGCCCAAGCATGTGGAAAAGTAGTCTTTTCCACACGGTGTTGAATAAAATAAGATTTTCTCCTTATCTGGGTTCCAATTTTTGTGGAAGCATAAAAAGTCTTCGAAATCTGTTTGACACTTCAAATTAAAGGCAATCGTGAAAAAATTTTTAAAATCGTACACCAATATTTTTTGCATTGGCCATCACCAAAAAAATTCAGTTTTATGCTAATTATTAATATTTTTCCAAGAAGTTAATGTTTTTCGACAATTTCCGACTAATGTTTTCCATTTATAGCCCATATTTGCCTCAATTGTAAAATTGTTATCACATTAAAAAAATAAAAAACTCACATGTGTTCTGATCAAATTATTATAGCCTGGGCAAAAAAGATAACCAATAGAAAATACCCGTTCATTCCGCAACAATAATACGTTGTTTGAATGAGGAAAATACATTGAAATAAGGAGTGTATCATAAAATATTCATTAAAATAATACGGAAGAAAAATCTATAAATGAATGAGATACTTCCATAAAATCATAAACAAATTATGTATATCCACCTTATTATCATGTTCGTTGTTTTTCCTGTTGCTGTTGTTTTTGATGTTGTTGTTATAGGTGTGATCATACACAATATATCTAATCATCGCGTTCTATCGTAGCATGAAAATTCATAACCGTATTGAGGAAACATGAGAATATTTTTCGAGTGGTAAATCCTGTTATTTATATATAATGCATAAAATACAAGAGATGCCATTCCACTACACGTTTTAAACTTGAATATTTTATTACTTTTGCACAATTCAACAGCATATCAGCATTCTTTCTCACTTAAGAAATTAATTTACATCTTTAGGTGTCCATTTTTATCGTATATTTATTAAGAAAAAATGAATGCTTGGGGAATACTGTGAATTTTTCAATATAAATGTTTTTCTCTGTATGAACAGCAGGTTATAATTTGATGAGAGATATTGAGAATTTGTCAATTTTACTCTAATAATACTCTCATGTATCAACAAGTTCGCAATTGAGAAAAATTTTCACTGTTAATGTAGAACAGGCAAAAAACATTAATTTTCTCGAAAAATACCAATGCCTCGCATGAAACTGAATTTTCTTCGTTGTAGCTAACGCCCCAAATATAAGTGTACGGCTTTGAAACTTTTTTTACAGTTAACTGCGACATTCGCCTAAAATTTTACATGTCAGACTGATTTTTCAGACGTCTTATGCTTCCACAAAAAATGAGAGACAGATAAAGAGAAAATCCTATGTTTTCAATTGAAGAAAAAGAGAGCTCTATAGGGGTTAACGTTGAGATAGAAATCCTAAAAAATTTGAGGATTTTTTTCTACTATATAGAGCTTATTTAAGAGGCATCACGGTCCAAATTCTACTGAAGCCATTGTAAGAAATATCCATGTAAAAAACTTCTAAAACAATTTTTAAACATTAATTATGTTCTTGGTAGTGCAACGACAAAACGCACTCATTGTTCATAACTAATTCTTTTCTCTCACAATGTCGTCGAAATATGTAAGAAAAATAAAAAATCGCCAGTATACGTATTTTATTCAAAAACAGGTCGTAATATGTGAAAAAATTGCTCCATATTGAAAACAAAATATTATCAGGAATATCTCTACTTGTTCTTACTTTTTTTTATTACCTCATTTTTTATTTGCCTTTTATTCTTTCGTTATCAATATTTTCATCATTGATCATTCATGGTCTTCAATTTTCGTTTGTTTTTATAAAATATAGTTATATAAAACTGCCATCTACTCTTTTCTCTGATGGTTGTGCTTCTCTTCAACTTGTCTCATTACTGACTTGGTTTTTGAACGCACCAGGTCAGCCTGGACTCCCGGGTGCGAGAGATCGTGAACCTCAACATGAAAAACCCGTCGCCTAACACGTTCGACGAAGCTCAAGTGCAAATATACACGCTGATGCACCGCGACTCGTACCCGCGCTTCGTCAACAGCGAGATGTACAGGAGGGTGGCGAAGATCGACAGCAACCCCCCGAGCCCGGCCGAGCAAGAACCCGGCTCCAAGTCGAAGAAAAAATCAATAACGTAATCCCGCAACCGACTGCCCGACCCACACCCCCTATCTCCTACTACTCCGATGTGTTTCGATTTTCCGAAAAACTTCGAAATAGATAAAAAATCGAATAATTAATAATATATCGTCGAATCAAGGGAGGATCCCGAAAAAATAACAAAAAATGCGGAACGCTTGCGTGTATGTATTTATGTGTGACGTGTGTGTGTGCGTGCGACGGCGAAATCAATGACGTCGTGATATACGAGAAAAAGCCCGAGTAAAATGGGAAAAATTTCGGTGCCCAGCTGAAAAAATCCAACTGGTTTTGCCTATAGCCCGACCAATTGGCAAAACCAATTGGCAAATTGGCAAACTTAATGTTCTGTCCGATTGGCAATCATAATCGTCGGGCCAATTGGCAATTCCATATGGTCGAACCAATTGGCAAAATGCCAATTCGTTTTGCCAATACGAAAAATGTGAATTTCGATTATAATAGATTAATTTTACTCTCAATGGAATTGGGAAAATTCTGCTCAAATTCATAAAAAAATTGTGAACCGACATCGCGTTCCCGCAGATTTTTTACAGAGTATAACTTAGTGCTATTTGTCCCTGGCTCGTAATTGCCTTAACTAAATATGTCGCATTCATCGTGTTACAATCAGTTTGTACAATAACGTTCGTGACATTTATGACTGAAAAAACACACCTCCAAAAAAAACCACTATCTGATCCGCAGATACGGATCATCATGCATTATACTTAATGAGTCAGTGCTAAACTTGTAAAATGAGAAAAAAAATTGACTTCCATCTCGTGGATCTCGCAGTAACTACTGGTATGGCGCGGAATATTCTAATTTGAGAGCGACATATTTAAAAATCCGGCGCCATACCAGTAGTTACTGCGAGATCCACGAGATGAAAGTCAATTTTTTTCTCATTTTACAAGTTTAGCACTGATACATTAAGTATAATGTATAATTATGCGCATGTAGTTTCACAATATTTTATAAAGTTAGGTGAAATCTTCCCAATTCCACCAGTGTTGCCAGATTGGAGAGTTTTCCCCCTAGATTTACGTGGTTTTTTTCTATTGAGGGGGAGTTTTAGGGAGAAAAAATTTTGAGGGTTTTTTTGGGGGGGATCTATCATTTTTTTAATTTTCTGCTTCTTTGCATTACAAGCAAGACATAGCAGATATCGCTTCTTTTTTCGAAAATGTTTGTGATGACGTTGACCAAACGGTCGGTGAATGGAATATTCTTCAACGAATACTTAGCAAAAATCATGGAAGTTCTTGATTCAGGTGTAAATTCAAGGTTTCAAATCTTGTCACTTCTCTTCTTTCCCTGCCTTTTTCAAACGCCTCCGTCAAAAGAGCATTTTCTATTATGAACATTGTGAAAAATATATCGATGTATTCATTATAATAAATAATTGTTCTAACTTTGAACCTTCGCAAAAAATGTTGAAAAATTATAATTCCGAAGAAGTATATAAAAGTTCAGATTTTGTGCCAGAAGTACTAGATGCGTTCGAAAACATTGAATAATCGTTTTTTGATGAAGTGTATGAATATTAATTTATAAATTGGTAACAAAAATACACTGAAAAAAGCAATGAATTCAAATTTAAATTGACAATTGTCTTTCATTTTTTATTTTACTAATAGTATGGATATTTGAGGGGAATACATTTTTTTTAGGGGGAAATCGAGCCTGTCTCAGCTCTATCTGGGGGAATGTTCCAAACCCATCTGGCAACACTGAATTCCACCGAGGGTGAAAAAAATTAAATAATTGCATAATTAATCTATAATAATCGAAATTCACATTTATTGGCAAAACGAATTGGCAAATTGGAATTTCGCCAATTGATCCGATCATTTGGAGTTGCCAATTGGCTCGACGATTATGATTGCCAATCGGGCAGAACATTAAGTTTGCCATTTGTTCGGACCATCGTCGGGCCAATTGGCAATTCCAATTGGTCGGGCTATTGGTAAAACCAATTGGATTTTTTCAGCCGGGTGGTTTTTTCGGTGACGGTATAATTGAGGCGTAGCGACTTAAGAGTTCCAGACCAATGATCAATGAATATGGGTAATTAAAAAACGAGAAAATCTCGAATGAAACGTTCACTAAAGCGCAAACATGAAGCACGGACACAATAATAATTCTAAGGACTAGGTTGTAAATATTCGAATCCATCTCGCGAATCTTGTTTCGTATAATAGCGAGCGCTCTCGTTTCGCGCGTCGACAATCCAGGCTTGGCCGGCGCTGCGCTTTTGTTCTTTACCGCAGTATTGAAAAACTTTACGAAGGGTACGAATCACTGCCAGTGGTGAATCCGAGTGATTAAAAAATAATAAAACAAGCACTTGCGAGACGTTTCAAGCCGGTCGATAGGTTCGAGATATGAGCTATTTTGTAACCGGGAATCGTCGAGTTGTTTTTTTCGCATTACCGGAATTCGTTGGGAAATTTTATACAAGAGGGTATCACGACATTTTCTACTCAACTTGGAGTCGTTTTTCCGTAATCTGACAATCGAGGTCTTTTTACACGTTTTGAGCTTCGAAAAGCTGATGATTGGAATCTCAGCGTTTGAGGAACTCTTTGGGTAGCTTTTCGTTTATTAGAATTGCAGGGGTTTATGATAAAGGTTTTTTTTCACTACCAGTGTTCAGGAAATTTGATATTTGGTATAGAGAATTGAATTGGCATTACTTTTCTTGCTCATGAAGAAAACGTAAAAATGTCAACGTTATTACTATATTTTCTGAACACTTGTTGTGAAAAGTAAAATGGATGATTTGCGAGAAAAAAGGGGTTTAAGCGAAGTGAGAAGCGCACAGTATAACGAATTTTCGTTTTCAAGGTGGTTAGGTCTATGCACTTTAGAGAGAGCTTTTTTACCTACTGTGTTTTGTACTGTAACACTATTTTTTCCTTAGGACTTTTCTTTCTATGAAGATATGTTTGAAATTCTGGGATCTATCCTAAACATAAATGTTGGGCTGTTACAAATTTTCTTAAACGCTTTTTTCAGTAAATAGTGAAAATAGGAAAAACTCAATACTTTGAATTTTTGAAAAAAATAAACTCGTCTTCATATAAAACTGTGAAGATTTAGATTTGTCAATTTACGTAATTCACATTTCATTGAATGTTCAAAATACTGATAGATTGAAGCACTGACGAATCAATTAAAAGATAACCTAAAATTTTGAATCCACCTAGCTCTGGATTTTCATTTACCTTCCCTGAGAAGTTACGATTCTGGTTTTTCAAAACACTCAATTTCTAATTGACTCATTTTTATGAATGTCCATTTTGCCGAAAGTGTAAATGTCTAATTCATCAATATTCTTCGTTCAAAATCTGAACCCTCTAAAAAACAGATACTCCACATTGTAATTCCTTGAAACACTGAAATTTCAATCATTGATCAGCCACAATTCCGATCCGTCAAAGTCCTGACTCAACCTTTTTTTGAAAACCAAAAACTCTTAGATAGATAATTGAAAAAAATCATCAAGTTATGTAACAAATATTTCAAACCTTGTTTCAGAATACATTTTCTTATTTCAGTTTTCAATGCTTTCGAAAATAATGATATATAATTTTTTAAAAGCGTTGAGTTATTGGAATTTTCTAACTAGAAAATACGATTGGTGATGCCAAAATCCACTTACAAAATCCGATCAAGTAAGTTTTGTTTTTTCGTTCATTTACTTTTGAGTATTTTTACAACAGTTTTTGAATAAAATTTCAAAATGCATCCTATAGTTGGATTTCCAATTGGAAATTCTTCACACTATACTTCATTTGAAAAATTGGCTGGATCACTATGGTTTTTTCTAATTGGATATGACTGATTCGTAATAGAATCTAGTTTTTTGGTATTTTTATCTTAAATAAATGAGAATTTTGATAAATCGGGCAAAAAAATTTCCAGCGAAATGAAGATTCATGTAAATGACTATTCAAGAAAATAATAACAAGATTAGTTAAAAATAAAAAAAATATTGACAAGTAAAAAATTTCACTGTTTGAAAAAAGCAGATTGAGGAATGTCCTAATAAATTATGTTCTAAAGTTTTTTTTATTCGACATTAAGAGTTTTCTATGAAATTTTATTTCCAGTGCTTTAATCGATATGTGGTATGAAAATGACGAGAATTGGGTTTTTCCTTTAAAGGTTCGTCGCATGGGCATATCACACAAAAAATTATTGACTTTTTTGAAAAAACTCTGATTATGCCATTTTTTCTTCATAGATGGTACCTTTACGATGAATGAAAAGCTTGGAATGTGAGCTTGCATTCTTGCATCGTGAGATGTGACCTTAATGACACGAAGTTCATTTGAAATTAAGAGTGCAAAACTTAAATAAGGAGTTTTATATAGAACTCTTCCTAGAAACTTGGAAATATTTTGGGATTCTTCATCCTGATTTGAAATTTGATGCATTGTGGATTATTTACAAAAATAAGTTACATCCAAAGGTTATGAAATTTCTGAACTCTGTTTGCGTAAGATCTTAAATTTTGGGAAACACTAAACGAAACTCTCAACATGGTAAATCCTTGAAACTGCACCTTCTGATTTTGATATATTTTTCATGCAAATGTCATGTTTTAATTCTCAGATATTTATTTTAATTTCTTGTATTCTAGCTCATGGAAATGAATTTTGAAATTTTGAATGTGCCTACTCTAAATTTACAATTTGACATTCTCTCATTGACTAGGCTGCAAAAAAACTCGAACCTCATAGTAATAAAAAAAATTAGTCTTCCCGCTAACTAAAAAATGCACAGTAAAGTATCCCATAGCATTTTTTTAACATGTTAAATTTATTTATTTTCTTACATTCTAAACTCCAGTGTTAGAATGTTGATTTCAAAAGAAATGTTTATTGACATGAATATATCTTGCTGTTTATTTAAGTGAATTTGCAGAATATCGTATGATTTCATGTCATATTTGACACAAAAATATTTTTAAAAAATTTTCTTTACCTCAGCTCATTAGGTAATTGATTGATTAAAAAAATCAACTATATCGATTTCTGAGCAGAAAAAATATCGTTATTCCGAAACATTTTTGTAAAAGCTTAAGCAAATATCGAAGGTTAAAGCATTTTACAAAAGCTTATTGTATGAAGACGAAACATTGAAACTTTTAGCTGCTTGATTTGAGATCGTGGAATGAATAGACTTTTCAATTCAGTTTTAGTATTATCTCTGGATCCTGAATTTCTTTCCGTGACTTGAATTTCAAACTAAGGTCAACAATACTACGTATATTGGCCAAATTTTTTCAATTGTTCAATGTTTGAACTAATATTATCTATATTCTGAATTAAAAACTCACAATCGAAGACACTCATTACGTTTAAACCTGAAAAAAATTGAGACATGTTTTTTTATTCTTATAAAAAGTGAAAAAATCTTTTCATTTCTAAACAAACCCTACCAAAGTTTGTTTAAACATTTTATTCCACCATACAAAATACAAGTGAGCAAATAATAAAAAAAAAATTTTTAACGAACCCTCTAAAGAGTTAAAGAAAAAGTGTGTGTATACTATTTTCTAATAAAACTTTTATGCAACAAGTTTGAAAATTTTTTCATATAACATCTCATCGACATCCACAGATTTCACGTTGTTCTATATAATATTCACCTTCTCTTTTCTTTCCAGAGATTTTAAATAAACTACAATTATTGTCCACAAACACAAATTTCCAGTACAAATCGTTCTACTGGACATTTTTTCCTGATTTTCAATTGCACGTTTGTATGTACGTTATACAGACATGATTTTTTCGTTTTCTACCTGCACAAAATACAGACCTGGTATGAAAACAAAATCAGTCATGTCAAATTTCTGTAGTTTAAACATTCCACAAATTGTTCTCAAAAGAACAATATAATTTTAATCGACATATTGAATTTTGCTTGACTATTTCATCTTCTCTACCTGATGTATTTACGGTATTTACCAATTTTGTACGTACTTTACGAATAACCACGAGTGATATGTACGAATTTATGAACAATCATCTTGTCTTGTTCGACGCCATACATATGGTTAAAAATGTTTTACAAATGACCGATGTAAAAAAACCCTCGTGTATAAAAATTTACCTACTAGTTTCTGGCGTGTTGTTTGTTGAAAACAAGAATAATTGTTGTTAAAACAGGAATCGATAGCAAGCGTAACATGTTTTTAGTTTTTTATTGTAATGAAAAAGATTTTACTATTCGCAAACGTTTATATTTAAATTATGACTGTAACTGAAAAAGTCTTGATTGTTCGAAAACAAAGAATATTCACCGTGTTAGTTGATGAAGATGTTGATAAATAAATCCGATTTTCGTCACCTACATCAGACGTGTACATTTTAATTTATCTATGGATAAATAATAACAGACCCTTAACATGTTATTAGATTTGAAAATGTGGAAGTATCTGAATCTCTTGCAAAAAGTGCCAGAAAGTCTCGAAATGTATTTTTTTTTCTTTTTTCTTTCATTTTGCATTTAAACTGTCTTGCTCTTAAGTCACGTAAGTTAACTGGGGAAAATGTCGAGAAAAATACGATCGTGCAAAAATTTTAGAAAATAATTTTAACCCTTTGCAGCACGGTGGGAAGACGTATATCCCACCTAGCATACTACCATTTTTTTCAGTTGTCAAGTGCTTGTGACTCGACTTTTATGATTTTAAATTTAAATTTACTATATTTAAATGTTGAACCTTGAATATTTTGAATTTTTTATCTAATGTTGTTCATTAATTTGTCAATATCAATAAACAAATAGTGAAAAAAGTCACTTTTTGCAAAGAAAATTCATTATCTTGAAAAGTTTTCAACGGATCAATTTGAAAATTTATTATAACATGTTTTCAATGTCGCTGATTAAGAATTTGTGATAGATTTTCAAAACTCAAAATGGCGGATGCAATATGGCGGACCGAATTAGTTGAACTTATTCAAATCTGTATGAAAATTGGTATACAGGGGTTTACAGGGTCGCTGATTACGATTTTAATACCAGAATTTCGAAATTCAAAATGACGGATTCAATATGATGGACATAATAACTATGTTATAAGTATTGGTACCAAATTTTTTATTGTTCAAGAAAAAAACATTTTTCCAAGGTGATGACAACAATAAGTACCGCTCTCAGCCGAACCCGGAGACACGAACGAGGACGTAGCGGCTATCGTCTCCATTTTTTTTTTTTGGTATTTTTTTTTTATTTTTGGAATTTTTTTTTTATTCATTTTATATTATGTTATATAATGCCCTATATGATAATTATAATTTATATAATATTATGTATTTTCTGCTGAATCTTCGAAAGGTCTAAGCATAAATTTTCTGCTTTATGTCATAATGAAAAAAAAAAAGAAAGGGCCCACCCATCGCAGCATTGTCAATAAGCTTTGACATGATCATCCGGTCTAAAAAGCATCATTAGGCAGATACGAAAATGATAGCGTGACTTCAAGAATTTGTCTGGAATTCTTATCTAGGCTTATTTATCCGATAAGCCGTGTTCACCGATTCTTTCACGTTGATGGATCGAGCAATGTGATTTATGGTCAGATTTTCAGACAGAAGCGTAAAACCAGTTTGAAAACCTTTAGTTGTTGAGAATCGAGTTTTCCTGAATCACGTCCAATGCATACCTCTACGTTGGAGCTTCCATTCCATTCATGCTGATGCGAAACGCGGACGCAAGACGTGGAACATCAGAAACTGGTAATCTTCGGGCAAATTCATATCGCAAAATATTGTTTTTTTTTTCTCTCAAATGCTGGAAAGAGTAGAACTAAAGGAATTTCCAAGTGATGCGGAATCTGCTGATGGACTTTGTGATTCATCGGATAATGAAAATTTTACAAACAAAAGCACAAGTGTACTACAAAATGATTCTCATGATGAATTTTCTGAAAACGAAAATGAAGCAGAACATTCAGTAGAAGTAGTGTGGACTAGTCGAGGGAAAAGAAATGGGATTTACCATTTACGAAAGATCATGGGCCAAATATTCCCGACAGTGCTACATCTCCATCTGAAATTTTTTTCCGTCTTTTCCCTGATGACTTGTTGGATTGTAACGTTCAACAAACTAATCTGTATATTCAACAAAAAAAAAAGTGGCGAATCCATCACAAAAGATGAATTAAATACTTTTATAGCTATCAATATTTTGGTGGGAGTGAAAAAGTCCCCTTCGTACCGTGAATACTGGTCATCAGATCCGAAACTGAACGATTCATTTATAAGTCCACTGATGACGGTCAATCGTTTTGGATTCATTTTGAATAATTTACACATTGCGAATAATAGTAAAGAACCAAAGAAAGGTGAGCCAAATTATGATAAACTCTATAAGTTGCGACCCCTATTGACAAGACTTGGTGAAACGTTCAAGAACTGCTGGAAACCAAGCAAATATCAGTCTATAGACGAGTCCATGATCAAATTCAAGGGTCGAAGTAGTTTAAAACAGTACCTGCCGGCAAAACCAATCAAGCGAGGGTATAAGTGTTGGGTACGTGCAGACGAATCAAGCTATGTATGCGAATTTCAAGTTTACACCGGCAAGACAGAAAATTCTGAAAAACAATTGGGTGCAAGAGTTGTAAAGGAGCTTACACGCGAGCTTGTTGGTGGAAATCACCATGTGTATTTTGATAACTTTTTTACTGGCGATGACCTCATGATTTCATTAAAAAAAGACCAGATTTTCGCATGCGGTACAGTGCGTTCGAACCGTGCAAGATTACCTAAAGGCACAATACTTGACAAGAAAATGAAACCTGGACAACACGAATTCCAAACTTCAAACACTGGCATTCGTTGGATCAAATGGATGGACAAGAAAGCTGTGTACTTTCTATCTAACTATCACGATCCACGCGATGTCACTTCCGTGAATCGAAGACAAAAAGATGGATCTCTAATAGAGGTAAGCTGTCCAGTAGTATGTTCTAACTATAACAAGCACATGGGTTATGTTGACAATGCTGATCGTTTGCTATCAACATATAAGATTGATCGAAAATCAAAAAAATGGTGGCTCAGGATATTCTGGTATTTGTCGATCTGTCGTTGATTAATGCCTTCATCATATATTCAGTCAGAGACCATGGAACTGCTTCTTTATCGCTAAAAAATTTCAGATTGCGCATAGTAGATGAAATCGTTGGACAAAATATACCCAAAAAAAAAGGAAGGAAACGCCAGTCTACCGTAGTCAGCCACCACAAACCTCAAGTGCCTCTTGAAAAGAGACGTTCTCAATCGTCTCACATGCCGGTCTATGGTGGACATTTTAGACGATGTGCTTTGTGCAGCACAAAAGCCAATGAAAAAAGAAGTAAATGAATGTGTAACGTTTGCGACGTACCATTATGTTTGTCAAAAACGAGAAATTGCTTTGCGAGCTACCACACTTAGAGTAGTAACTCTACACTAAAGAAGTGAAATACGGTCAAGATTCACGGAAGATCATGTTTGTTGAAAGAAAGTTATAAATAATTCAGAAAATTGACTAATCATGCAAAAATTTGGAAAAAAAGGTAAAATAAAAAAAAAAATTACAAAAATCAAAAATAAAATACCAAAAAAAAAACAAAAAAATGAAGGCGATAGCCGCTACGTCCTCGTTCGTGTCTCCGGGTTCGGCTGAGAGCAATAGATATTGTTATCAACTTGGAAAAATTTTCCTTTCTTTAACGACAAAAAATTTAGTACTGATAGTTATGACATATATATTGTTTCTGCTATATTAGATCCGCCATTTTGAATTTCGGAAATTTGATATCAAATTCGTAATCAGCGACCCCGAAAACCCC
Source organism: Platygaster robiniae (assembly GCA_028476575.1). Classification (NCBI taxonomy): domain Eukaryota; kingdom Metazoa; phylum Arthropoda; class Insecta; order Hymenoptera; family Platygastridae; genus Platygaster; species Platygaster robiniae. The sequence continues at coordinate 6,117,188 of CM052022.1, forward strand.
TGTAAATTATTTCAATATTGATATGAATAAGTTTAACTAATTCTGTCCGCCATCTTGGATCCACCATTTTTAATTTCAACAATCTGTTATCAAATTCGGGATCAACGACCCCAAAAACCCTTAACGCGACTATTTTCATGAAAAAAGAATTATCTGTAAAATGTATGCTTCAAAGGGTTAAAGTCTGATAAGAAAATAGAAGTTGCTTTTTTCCAATCACGATCAGTCGAAGTGCACTTTTGATCTCTGAAATTTCAAAAATGTGTCTAATTTTTCTGACAAAATTTTGTTTCAATTACTAAGTTAATATCAAAAATCGACTTATTCTCTCGCTACGATAAAAAAAAATCATTCGCACCATAGAAAAAAATTAATTTCTTTAGATGCGACGTGCACTATTTTATGCCTAACTACATAGTTTATAGACAAACATTCAAGCCAGATGTATCATATTTATTATTTATTATAACCACCAGTAGTTCCATGAAATTGCACTATATTTTTGAAAATTGAAGATGTAAGTTATTATTTTTGAAGTTTAACAGAGTTACGGAAGTTTCTTCAATCTTTCCAGGAAGAGAGGATGATGATTGTTGACAGCATAATGCCATATGTGTAGGTTTAAATTGAAATGACAATAAACCTCAAAACTGATATTTTTGGATGATTCCTTCTTTGGGTTTATCCGATTTCTCAGTATGCTTAACTTTTTTTGTGAAAGAGATTTTTGCAGCTGCAAATTAAAGAATTTTTCAAAGCAGAGACTGCTGTATCAAAATGTCATTTATTATCTCTTTGAAAAACACATAATTGTATCACAAATTCAGGGATTTGATAAAGGATCTTTTATAAATTTTCGCAAAGTAGGAATAACAAGAGTAAATACAAACGAAATACAACGCAAAATCTACATGTGTTTCTGGAAATTCTCAAATGTTCGACACATTTCAAAAACTTTTTTGGTATTTTTTACTGTCCCATTAATGCGATTATAAATGTTCGTAGATGCAACAGTATTGAAATACAACATACAATATTATTGTGATTTGGCATGCTCCATAAAATTTTTTTTCATTCTTGAATAAGACTTAATAAATAAAAATTTAGTAGAATTTTCGCATGGCTGAATCAAATCATTTGACTTAATCTAATTCTGCGATCTGAGCAAACATTTTACGCGAGAGCAAGTTTGCTTTGCTTTTTGTCTTCACAATGTCCTGAATCATCTTCTTGACATCAGAGTTTTCGTACTTACCACGCGAACAAGACAGCATGTTTGCTCTACCATCGAATTTCATGTCCCTAAACTTCTTTTAATTGTATTTTCCACATCCACAGAATGCGCCACATTCTCAAACTTATAAACAAGCTTAGCTCCTGCATGCCGTGACATCAAATTATTTTCGCTCCTGCTATAATTTTGCTTCTGACAACGTATCAGATACCAGACCTCACGGGGTCGCATGTTGAACAATCCAAAGTAACGTAATTTTTGGGGAGAAGTAGAGATCAGGGCGAGGCGTGAAATCATGGATCGCACTTGAAATTCTGAACCAATCATCGAGTTTTGGATTTTTCTAAGCACTCCTTTCAATTCTTTCACCTTGTCTTCCTCTTTGTGTTTTTCATCCAATGCTGTTTGTAACATTTCTCCCAATTCCCTTTCGCGTGGTTCCAACTTCCAACGCTTCAGTCGCTCGGAACGTACGATTCCTCTTACAGTCTCCTTTTCAGACGTAAGCGCGTTATCCTCTGTTGCCAACGTATCCGTCAACATATTCTCGTCGTAGGAATTGGATTTTCATCGACGAACAGAAGTTTTCATTATGATAGAAAATAGCTCGCGGATCTCAATGGATTTAGCTGTACTCTGGAAATAATAAAAATTTAAGAATTAAAACATTGCATCTACTTGGCGACATTCGGAACATGAATGAGAGTAAAACATATTCAAAACACCGACTGAAAAATCAGGATAAATGTATATCACGTGCCACGTACGATTGTGCGAATATAAAACGACTAATAGATCTCAGCTTCGCTTCGATCCATTATTTCCCCGTTTCGCCAGGGAGCATATCTGTGCCTGTTACGCAGGGCCGGATTTACCAAGAGGCCGGAAAGGCTGAAGCCTAGGGCGGCAAATTTCGGGGGTGCCTGTTGGTGGGAGAGAAACTTTTGGAATTTAACAAAACATTCAAAACGAAAAAACAAAAAATGAAGAATGAAAATTCTTGGGATAGAGAGAAGAAAATGAGAAAAGAAAACGAACGAACAATCTTTTGATCGTGCATGAACGTATTTAAGAAAGTGTCGGATATCGATTCAGATTTGGAAAGAGAATATAAAACTTGTGTTAGTGGTAAAAAAACAAGAAAAACTCAATTTGATGAAAATAGAAAAGAAGTGAGATACAGGGGCAGCAAAACGCGATTTTTCCGGGTGGGTTGTATATGACTCCATTTTTTTGGAGAGGGGCGTTATGATTGTATTTTGTCGAAATGATAATGTTTTGACATTTTCAAATAAAAAACTGTGAAACTTGAAAAACAGTAAAAAATTACGAAAATTTCTATCGAGTTGGACAATTTCTTTTGATCATTGAAAATTTCTTAACAGTTTTTCAATAATTTGAAATTTTAAAAAATGGGAAATTTTTGAAATTGTGAATAACTCACGAAAATTCGCAAAATTTCAAAAAATATAAAATTATTATTGAGTTTTTTTTTCCCGAATATTCACGACAGTGTTTTTTCGAATTTTTAACAAAAATTTGAAATACTTGAATAGTACTACAAAATCAGAAGGAATCTTTGAGAGCTGGACAAATTTTCATCACGTTTTGAAAATGTGAATAGTGAGTACTACGTTACAAATTTTGAAAATTTTGAAGAATCAAAATGTATCGGAAATGATAGAAAATGTCAAAATAAATCTAAGAAAATAAAAATAAGAAAATTATGTACAATTTTAGACAATGTATATTATTCCGTACATTTGTGTTTCTTATTACTTATATTTATTCAAAATATGCATTGTAATATTTTTTACATTTTCAACGAAAATTTGGTAAACTTGGTAAATATTCAAAAATCTTTAAAAAAACTCGAGTTGGACAAATTTTATAAAATTTGGAAACTGTTAAAGTATTATGAGCTTGTTAACAAAAAAAAGGGAATGTTTTTGAAAAAATTACAATTTGTTAATTAAACCCGAAAAAATGTGTATGCTAAATTAGAAGATTTTTGTCTACTTAGTTTTTGAGAAAAAAAATCCAAAATATGCGTCGATTTCCACTTGTTCTTATGGAGTGAATCGTATTCTCGTGCATAATTTAATAAAGAATAAGGGAATTTTTCCAAAACTTCAAATTAGACGTTTCAATCAAGTTTCAATCTACAAAACGAATTTCTACTATTAAGTTTTTCTAAAAAACATTCACACACATCATTTTTGGATAACTGTCATTGCTTAATTTGACATTTATCAATGTTGAATACTGCCGTACGCAGTTGCTGTTGTGTATAGAATATGTATATTATAAAACAGGACGATTTTCAGGTAAAAAAATATGTAGTTTTGATATTTTTGATTAGATGACCTACGGCTTTCACGACTTGTAGCCATATTGAGAGTATTTCACTGCTCATAATAGCTTAAATAGTAGGTTTGATATTATTCAAAACTTTACAAATTTTGAAAAATTGAAACACATCAAAATTCCAAAGATTGTCAATTATGTTAGCTAAAATAATCGAAATTTTTACATAATTTCAGAAAACATCCATCATTTAGAAATTGTGTTTATAATTATATGTATTTCGACAAATTAGACATGCGTGAAAATATTTTTTCAAATTTTTTCATACGCATTACAATTCAGCAGTATGTACCTAAAAAGCAATCAAAAACTTAGAAAAATCTTGATAAGTTTGATAATTTTTATTAAATCTCGAAAATTTTATAGTCTGCATTACGGTTCAAATCATGAAATATTTTCAATATCGGAAAACATTTGAAATTCTCAAGCTTATGCAGCGACAAACTGTGTTGCAGAAAGATCATTTTCATGTTTACGAAGAATCAAAAATGAACTTCATTCAACAACGTCAGAATACTGAACGTCAGCATTAAATCTTCTTTATGTGTAAAACTTGATTGTGAAAAGTTGATTAAAGAATTAGCTAAGAACAAAGTTCGGTGCGAATTAATTTAAATCATGAAAAAATTCTATCCATCGTCTAAAATTTGTCGGGCATCGATCAGTATGTTGTTACATATTCAAATAAAAAAATAGCTGAAAAACTTATTCCTTATGAATTTCTGGATTTCCTTGATTTTCATAAACTTCTACATACATAGAACGTTCAGACATCGATAGAGGTGTGGGGGGGGGGGGCGCAGAAATATTATTGGTCTACGGCGCATGATTCCTTAAATCCGGCCCTGCTGTTACGTGATTTATTTTATGCCATGATAACCGAGAACTTATGTCAAAATCTTAGTTTTGTGGTAGAAATGGCGTTGTGACGTTCTACGTACCATATATAACACATATAAATTCTATGTTACATATTAATTTTTCTTTCCTACAAAATTTATTCTTGAAAACAGATTTCAAGCTACAGAATAGTTTTTCGATTATTTTAGCGTTATCACGGAACTTTTGCAAGCAACATTAAGGAAGTGATTCCCTAACGATCACCTTAATGTCGCTTGACGAGTAGACATTTACCGATAAAATATCAACGAAACAATTGTACTAGCGCTTGAAATAACTATTGGTTTTCCGAATCTGCTGTTTTTTCTTGCTCCAATAGAAAGTCGCGGTGTCGCATCACCTTCCCACCGTTTTGTTTTCTAGTTCTTATAAAAACAACGTAGCCGGCGTGAACGCTCGTCCTTTTTTTTGTTGTTGCCTTTCGTTGTGTCTTCGTTTTGGCTCTTGCTTCGTTTCACCGTTCGCTTTTCGGCATTTAGCGCCAGGAATTTCTGAGTTGTTTATTGGATTGAGAGAAAAGCTAAAAGCAGTAGTAGCGGAATTCAGCGATTTTTACAATTTACTCTGGCAGTCAAAGCGTAAGTTGAGAATTTATAATATTACGAATGAATATTTTACAAGGTAGTGCAACATATGTTATTTCAACGCGTCCATATTGAGAGTTATAATATTGATAATTGAGAATTTATAAGATTACGATTCAATATTTTACGAAGTAATGCAACATATGTTACTTCAACACGACCATTTTGGTAGATTATAATACTGATTTCGGGACTTTATGAGATTATTATTAGATATTCTAGAATTATGACGCAAAATAGGTCATTTGGGAATACAATGTTTGTATAATTTTGATTTAATATTGAGGGATTACGGCATCATACGTCTCGGTATAGAAAGCGATGAATCATTGAATATTATTGTGTTACAGATTTCAATAATAGTTAATAAACTTTTGTCGAATTCAATTCGAGTGTTTTCCTCTACAATCCAAATTTCCATCCGGTCCCTTGCCCCTTTAAGAAACTAAAACCGGGATTTCATTTTTGGAGTGCGTTTTGTGAAGGACAAAACGTAACAGCGTAAAAAAATATTTTAATTATCAAGTGTTTGAGTTCAATCGCATTCATCGAATACATATGGTACTATCAATTTCTTGTCACATTTGCGTCCGGTAGGTAACCAATGATTTTTTGATATAATTACTCAAATAACTCAACTAATCAATGAAGTCATGACTCAATATAATTTTAACTCCATGCACCAATAATCGATTTCATTTCGATTCGACGAAGCTTTACGGGTTGACATTCTATTTTCGCTTAAAATTCATGTATTTTTTACCTTAAACTAGTTTATCCGAATATCGTATTTTATTTTCCCGCAGAACAATTTTTTTTGTCAGTTGTAAGGTATTTGTCTGAGGCTGTCAAAACTGACTTTTCAGGTTACCCAATGTTAAATTTTTCTTAAATCTCTAAAGATTGAATAAATATTGACCTATTTTGAAGATTTCTATGTCAAAATGCGTGAAAAGGTTGGATAGCTACATATTGCTTCGTTCTAATCGAGAATCAAAATGCATCTCTTCTTTCGTGATGCATTTTTTTTTTTTTAGAACAATGTTTGAACTCTATTTTGGAAATTTTCAATGTGGCAACAATTTTTCCTTCTAAAGATATGAATTTGAGAAGAAAATGTTCCATTTCTTCGGGTAACATCATCTGAGTTTACCTATTTTCGTCTTGAATTTAATTTTCGCAATCTCAAAATGACTTTTCTAATTGGAATAGTAACAAAATACTATCTTTTAGTCAGTTTTGGTAAAATTTCGCTGGATTGAAGGAAAAAGAACCCTGCTGAGAATCAACCGAATGCAAAAAAACACATAAAATAGAGTCACGTCATTTGAAAAAAAAATAGAATCAAATCAGCAATGAGACATTGATCTTATAATAAAAAAAAAAGCATTGTCACTCATAAATCTATGAAACTATACCTATGAATATTCAAATTGATAACTGAAAATGAATATATATTAACTGGATTTTTGTAAATTTAGAAATTTCACCTTATGCAGTTCTGAGTTCGCAATCAATGTACGAAATACATTAACTTCAAGAGGAAATGAAATGACGACCCGTGAAGCTTTGCTGAATCAAAATGGAATCGGTCATCCCAGAAAACCGTGTTTTTTTTCGCCCGCTTTGATATCAAACTTACTTGAGGTGAATTTCTGCAACAACTAATTCGAATGAATATTTCTCTGGTAATTTCGCCGACGCTAAATCGTCGATCAACTGGAATTACGCGGTAATTTCGCCACGCACTGAGATTACAATTCCGAACTTGCTGAAAACTTGACTGTAACTGGCAAAATTGCTTGTGGAGAGAGACTTTTGTATGAGTCAGGAGACGATATTGTGCGACTCTCGGCGCGCTCTGCGAAAAATTTTTTGAAAAACATGCGATATTTCTTCAAATAATGATTTGAAACAGCTTTAATTTTAAAAAAGTTAGACAATACACTGGACATAATCGTAAGCGTGAAAATCCCGTTACAACTGAAATTCTATTGATGCATTTTACGTCAAAAAACATGGTTTTTTCTAAATTAAAAAAACATTGAATCGTGATCGACTTTTGAATAATTTTTTTATACTGTCAGCATCTCTCCACGGTCCCAAACAATAGTAGACTTAGGTTGTGTTAATACGTTTAATCAAAAATACTCAGCAAAGATGTAAGTTTCAAAAAACATAGATTTCGAAATAAATTGGATTTTCTTTAAATATCAGCAGTCAGACAACACTTCCTTTAGATTACTAGTCCTCGGGATATTACGTTATCCGTGGTTCTAATTGGAGAAGCATCTTTTTTTAAGAATTCATATAATTCTTATAAAAGAAACCCATTCTTCATAATATTTTATAAAAATTCAAAATCAAGCAAAATCAAACTGAAGACGAAAGACAAAGAAAGGGAGGTTGAAGCGAAGCTGGTGAAAAAAGTAGCAAAAATAAAGAAAGCAGAGGAAAAGGTAAATGAATTAAAAAAACGAATAAAGGGTTACTAGACTTCTTCAAAGATAAAGCCGAAAAATTTCAAATAATGGAGCCACTTTGCATCTCGAAATGCTAATTTCTAGAATGCCCTGGACCCTTAAACATCTAACCGGGCAAGAATAGTATATTGCGTATCGTGAAATTACCGTCCGTCCGTCCATAAGGGATACAGCTCGGGACAGTGTATCTCTAATGGTGCGGTTACACGATCTGTCGAGCCATCATGAGCCTATCCCATGTGTATGCATATCTATATATATTATATATATAGATATACTAATGGGATTGACTCGTGGTGGCTCGACAGATCGTGTAAAAGATCCCTGTTTCGATTGATGGGGGAAAAATGGAGGAATATGAGGTGTTCTTTGAGACTTCATTCGATTTTGTCAATTCATCAAGTTCTCTATCAAGCGAGTTCAATTGAAAAAGATTCACCTGTTCTTTCCCGCTATTCTTACAAACTGTTTTAACCTTCCAGTCATAGGCTGTCAATAATATACCGAATTGACGGGAGGCTAATTTAGCGATTTCATTATCTACCTTCTCCCAGGAAATCTGATCTTTTGGATTCAATCTTTTGAGTATCTTTAATCGATAGTACAAACACAGAATATTCCTTTTCTGGTATATGCATCTATTGCTGCTGGGTTTGATCCCTTTTCTCCTTATTATCGATTTCAAACTCCAAATCAAGTCTTCTACCGTCGGCACTGCAATCAATATCTTATCATTTTTTTCTTCTGGAAATACATCAATCTTTATGTTCTAATCTCACTAAATGTTAGAATGGAAAAATTCATTGCTTTATCCTTTATGACTGCAACGAAAAAAGAAAAACCTCAAACTTAAGTGTAGGGAGTCTCTAAAAGAGGTCAGAAAATAGTTTTAACTAAATTATTTGCCAATGGATTCTTTCGAAATAGACAAAGGTAGGTTCTGGATACGACACCTTGGGGAACAAGCTCCGCATCCCTCATCTATTCCATAACTCTCCTCGATTTCTTTACGAGACAACCAAAAATCAATCTACAATTCTCCCCTAAAATAAATCTTTAAATTTCGCTACTACCAACATCGAATTCAGCCAATGAACAGTGTATCGAATTATCAGTATATCTACTTGTCGTAGTATTTTATCCTTATGTTAATCAATATAAGGGCTAGAATACAATTGCGGATGCGCATTGATCAACACTCGGCCAATCGTTGGAGTCGAAACGGTCGTCGTCAGGTCGGACCTTTGATAGCACTATTCGGGGATAGGTTCTCTGCCTGGACGTTTTTGGGACTCTGGAAGTCTTATCGTACGTTTGGCCTTAAAGATTTCTCCGAAGTTCTGAGCGAATTAACCCGGTTATATACGCTTTTTCGAAAAAGAGGAATTTTGGAAGAAAGAAAGAGGTGGTGATTTTCGGTTTCCGATTCGATCGTTTTGGAAGCTTTTTTGTCATTTGTATCCGTTATGAATTGCATAGTCGTTAGATATTGCTGTCTATTCAAAGAACCAAATAATAAAAGACCATTCATCTATCTTCTAATGACAATCTATTACGAACGTTTTTCATTCGTTTCTACGTATCCGGTATAGATTGCATGAATTGTTAGATATTTTTACATTGTTGAAAAGCTAAATAGTAGTTTCATTATCGAAAGGAAAATAGTTGTATGTATCACGGAATGATTTTAGTCTGTTTGCTCCCTGTACGAGGTTGATTGCAGATCGTTAATGTCATTGACTTTCAGCGTCGGCTAAATCGTCGCGATTAAGATACCGCCGCGCGTTATCTAAGCGTTTAAAGAAAGAAAAAAATAATAATTTTTTATGAAAGCGAAAAAATATTCTTTTCGTTATATTCTTATATTTTATAAAAATCAGACGAGTCGTGAAACTCCGCTCGTCACAGTCCGCTTCGAATACTGCTTCGAATTTTTTCTTGACGAAAATGTATTTTTAATCATTTTTTCCTGTGACGACGCATAAAGGCGAATGTGTTACATGAATAAAATGTTCGAAAGTATTCAAGGATTCTTTTAGTGTTTTTGAGTAACAAAGTGTGTAACAGTGTGTAATGATAGCTTTAAATTATATTTTCAATTTAATGTGAGAGCCTAGTGGAATAAAATTTTTTGGGAAAATTTTATTGTTTGAAAAAAAATATTTTCGGGTGAACTGAATAGAACGCTTTACTTGTTTCCCTGCATTTAATATAGTAGTGTCTTATATAGGATTTTTGAAACTTTAATTTGTTTTTATCAGAAAATTTTCGAGGACAACGTAGTTGCTTTACCATACGTTCAAACAATTCTTATATTGTATAATAATTATCCAAGTTCATCTAAAAGCTACCACTATTCTCCTTCATTTTTCTTGAAGAATTTCCTACAAGATACACAAAATATTCGGCAAAAAGAAGTCCAGCGCGAATGGTCGTAAGACATTCAAATAAGAAAAATTGAAAATTGTTTGGTCAGTTGTTTGGGGTTTAATCTCTAATTACCTGTCTAAGATGTCAAATCCAACTTTAAAGTATCTGGAAATATTCATGTATGAATTTCTCGACATTGCTTGTTACTAGCACGTATCACAGTGAAAAAAGATAAAGCTAAAAAGAACCCTCAGCGGGTTTTCCCAGTGGATTTTCCCAGGAGCAACTATCAGCTCTCCTCTTATTTCTTTTCACGAGCCTCCATCGGCTTTCCCTTACTTTAATTTTCGGGACCCTATATCGGACCACACTGATTTTTGAATTACTTTTTGAACTTGCCCCCCCCCCCCCCCTTACCCAAATAAAAATAATCACCTCTAGGTGCTTATACACTGGCACCATATTACATAATATAGTATTTTTCAATTTACACCGCATTCCGTTTCGCTGCTTCGATGTTGTGATTTTGAGCTTAGAGTAGCACAATCATGATAATCGACTGTTACAATACCATATTCTTGATTCGAGATCGGCTTCGGCGCTTATCGGTGAACGTTCTTCGAATCAGTAGAAATCCATGATTTAAATCAGTAGAATTGTGACAATCTTTGGTTATTTTTTTTTTTCAAATTCCTTGAATCGTATTCTCGTGTCAATATTTGAAAATTCTCTGAGATTTTTATCGTCGCCGCGGCCGCCTGTTTGTGTGGTTTCAGAAGTCAATGAATAAAATGAATAGGTCAAAATTTTGAAACCGTTTATAAAATTTCATGAATGAAAATTTTTTAAATCTCGCAGAATCATGATTCTACGAACATTTATTTTTCCGCCCTAATCTAGGGTACTTGTTTTTGGTCTGCCACTTTTTCGGCTTTATACTCAGGGACTTATTAATTTTTAGCTGCCTGAGAAAAGTTAGTTTATAAAAATTATTAATTAATTGCGATTAGAAAGAAGTGTTAATTTACCTACTCTTTTCTTTGCTGTTTTTGCAGCATTTTTATGAAATTTTAAGAGTTCTCTGGCTTAAATGGAAAGCGATTTAAAAACAATTACTAAATCATCTAAGCGTTGAGGCTGAAGGTGATAATTCCTCTATTTTTTTGGAGGACATTGGAACTGAAACAAAAAGTCAGGAGTTAAATACTTCTGTATAATTTTCGAAAAGGTAAACAAAAAAAAAAAAAAACAAAAAAATTTTTTTTTTACATTAAAACTTTTTAATTTTCAAATAAAAGATTTATTTTTTTATAATATAGAGGCTTTTACGTATATCTTTCGAGGGTGGAGTACTTTGGTACAGTATCTTTTGCATACCTAATTAACGGAAAAAAGTTTCCTCATTTTTAAAGTTAGTATAACAGTAAATAAACAGTTTAATTTTGAAAAACTTCTCCCTGGACCATGTACAGGTTATGATGAACTACTAATTCACAAAAAAAATTATAACATCGGTGAGATCGTGGAAATTAAGTGCCCACTTGGCGAAATTCCCACCATTTTAGAGCTATGGGGTTCAAATTCTAGGGATAATATTTTTTTTTTTTTTTTTTTTCATTCTATTATTCACGTTACAAAATGCTATTTACGTTGCATGATTAAAAATTGTAATTTCTTTTATTTAAGAATTTCACATGAGTGGAAATAAAAATTTTCACTCATGTTGACTCGTCCAAGCAATAAAAACATTAATAATCTTTCTGAAAGTTAAATTTTTTCAGTCATGCTTCTACCGAATACCTATTACATGCTCTTTTGTTCCATCAATGCTTTTTCAGTTTTTTTCTAAAATCTTCAATTATCTGCAATTGAACCAGATTAATTCGAATTTTTGTATTTAAGATTGATATTTTCAAGAATTGTTCTGTTGGATTCAAAATATTTTAAAGGCGCAGCAGTTAAATTCTAGCTTGTCGTATGTGATAATTGACAAACCATTCGATGTCATCCCATAATTTTTTTTCAAATACTTTCTGGAAAAAGCCCTTAATATCGATGAATTCAAGCTGTTTGATCAAGTTATCAATTTGAACAAAGATAATTTTTAGAGATGAAAAATGTGCAAGATCTTAAATTCGCTTATTAAAAATTATCTATTTGAAATTGCCTTATTTTTCTATGAAATCCCAGTACAAAAGTATAATTGCGAAAGAGTTTTCTCTCTTGTGAGCGTGCAATAGATAAAAGAGAGATATCGCTGTTTTGTTGAAATCATGCGACACCTTTTGTAAGCCAAATTGAATTTTCCAGAATAAAACTGTATTTAATTCAAGCAACTTCTGATGTAACCTAATAATGATCACACAACACATTGAAAATTTGAGTTTCAAATTTTTTCATGCAATTCGCAGTATTTGAAAAGCATTCGAAAACTAAGGAAAATCTTGATACGTATACGTTGAATGGTTTTCAAAAAATTTCGGAAATATTTAATAATCTGCATTACGTTTCAAATTCGAAAAGTTTTTAACATAAGACGACATTTAAATTACTATAAATTGCCAATGATGGCCTTTCTTAACATTCATCATTCATGTTGTATTTTTTTTAAATCCTTTTCAGTGTTTTCGTATTATGCCGTCCTAACGCCCTTCTGAGGTGTTTTTTTAATCATTCGACGTTCTGCACAAGGTGTATAATATTTATTAAAAAAGACTAAAGGTTCTCTTTTAAACATGTGCCGTTGCCTGTTCGTATTCACCTATCTCGCATTTGATGCAAATTTCTGTAAACCAAGGTATTCAGAGGGAGAAGTCCGTCAAATTTGGAACTGAAGTTATCAAATTTCAGGATTTCTCGAACTTTCTAAAAAGAAATCCAGTTGAATTTTAATTGAGTATGGATTCAACTAGGGATTACCTCATGAATAATATTTTTTTAAGTTTAAAAATTTATTCAATTTTTTTAACTAAGAAGATGAAGGTAAAAAAGTATCTTTTTTATTTCTTTTATTTCACAAATGCTGAATGTTTACAAATTGTGAATGTTTACATTTTATGAAAAGTTCATGCGAATAATGAATTACGATCTTCTAGGTGGGAAAGATTTATAAAATTAGAGTTTAACTTGATATTCAAAAATTAAACAGAAAAGAATATCATTCTGACTAAAAATGTAATATATATCATTTATGTAATATGTTTACCACGGGAATCTTAGCTGTTCCTCTCATTTAATAAATGGATGAATTTAAAATTCGTTCTACCAGTTTTTAGACGACAAACGTCAACATTAGTAGGTCTTAGTCGAATTTAACGTAAAATGATGTCAATAAAATGAAAGTCTCAAAAACTGTTTTCAAATTGTGTTTTTTAGTGTTCGTATGAACAAAAAAACTTACCTTTAATATTTTGGTCCACTTTTGAGAGATTGAAGCAACATCCGTAATTATTTCAAAGTTCTGCAGTGTCTGATTGTAAAAATATTTCATATACCATTATTCATTATTATTAATTTTATTTTGAAGGAACGAGATCTTGCTAATTGATGTTTGAATTTCTGCACATGAACATAATTGCATTTTCTACACATAAATAAAGGACAATAAAAAAATTTCATCAAATTGTAATTTTACACTTCACAATTTCGAAACCCCAAGGTCTTCACAAATATAAGAAAATTTGGTCCACAGTACAAGTAATTTATTTCTGTACAAAAGTTGAGTTATAAAATATTATGTCCATTTTAGGTTTTGTATACCGTTCATGTCTCGAGTTCTTCCTTATAACAACAATATTTCCGCAAGGACCGTCCGCGTTAACGCGAGGCAAAAAAAAAGTTTTTCCTTAACCAGCATCCATGTTCGTCAATTTTGCAAAATCCTCCGCCCCTCGAAAAACGTCGCGTGAACACGCACGACCCCTCGTATACGGCTTTGGACTCGTCGATTTACGCACACGCCACCAAATTATTTTCCATGTTTATCCACAATTAACAATTAGTACAATGAGGATTACACTCTCCTATTCGTGTTGCCTTCGTCAATTTTCATACCAGCGTCGTTCAGGGAACTTTTTACCCGTCAACATTTCGGTGCTTCAATTTTCTCCCGCACCTTTTAGAATCACGTTAAATCGGTCTCACCGTTTTATCCGAACAATTTCTCACGTTTTGCAAAATGTCGCACATTTCTAGAATCGACAGGAATTTTCGCCAACGACAAACACAGTTGAGAATCCATAGTACGCCCCAACCCAATTTTCCTTCATTTTCCGAACGATCGAGAACGGTTTTTCTTCACGACGACGGTTTTCCTTGTTTTGAAAAAACGTGTTTCTGAAATAACGTTTAGGCCTAGAATGTCTTTAATTTTTCTTCGAACGAACACTCGTTTTTATGTACATTGTACGCTCGATGTTGCGAAACTCGCGAAATTAATTGACTTGGGATTTCTTTTTTCGCGCGACGTACGAGAATTGGATTTTTTGCAGTGCTTATCAAAACTTTGGGGTTGACGTAGAAAAATGCCAACTTTTCGTTTATTATCTCGTTTTTGAGCTATGTTTGATAATTTAGCGCGAGTACGAAAATACAGTTGACGCTCGTTTACTGTCCCCACAATCCGCTACCTGATTCTAGAGTCGAGCAAAGATGGATTTTTGCGCGAATTGATAGAGGGTAGAGAGATGGGATTGAGGTTACGATGAACGAGGTTTCACTGTAGAATGCATTATCTTAGGCCTTAATACGCAAGAGAAATATTTTCATTCGCGTGCAAACGATGTTACATTTTGTTTGCGCCACTATTTACAGCCTCGATTTCGAAAAGAGATTCGTATAAAAATCAATTCTGAATTTTGCTTGATTCTTTCGGTTATGGCAGTGCACTGTAAAAGGAGTTTGTTCTTTCGAGAGGTCGATGATGATAAACGATTGACTTCATGGAATGTCGATATTAAGCGGTGGGTCTTAAAAATTAATTTTGCAGAACACGGTTTTTTCATAAATTTTCATATTTTTTTTTTTTTATTTTAATCACTATTTTAATTTTTAATTGCAGAAAATATTTGAATTTTTTCAAACAACAAACGATCCATGTAAAAAAAATTATTTTTCTATTCTATGATTTTCATTAAAAAAACAGTGCTCTCCAAATAAATTTCAACGACCACCAAAAAAATCAGATAATGATAATAGAAATTTCCATCCAACGAAAGAAAATTACCTTTTTCCAAATTAAACTCGAGTTTTTGTACTTGCGATAGTGTACGCCTATAAAATGTACCAATAATTTCAATCAACTTTTTTTCAAAATCCTTGAATCATTTTCAAAATCTTCCCTCAAACCCGAACAACATGAATCACATGTTTTCCTTAGTTTTTAAATCATTTTGAAAACAATTCTTACATTTTAAAGAATCAGCGATTGAGATAACTATCTTCATTATACTCTTTACTTTCGTTTCTATCGATAGAAAATTTATGTGTATTTATCGATGTACGCTAATAAACTTACAATATTTCGCGACCCTTTGTTTTTCGTTATTTCAGGCTTTTCAGAACTGGTTTTTAGACGTGAGTTTTGATCATTCAGATACTTTCATAACTTTTCGTATTTTATAGTCGTTTTGAATTTTGCCCTTTCCTTTCTTAAAAATGATAATGATGTATTTCACTGCATTTCTTCATTTTTTATGTCCTTAAATCTTCAATGCAAATAATCGTTTGTTACTTTATTGACGTTTGCGTTGGAAAACAACTTGCTTTTAAATAAATATGAGGCACCACGTTTTTTATAAAGCCACCAAAATCACGTCTTCACAATGAGAGCGGATTTATGTTTATTACAATTCAAGTTCAATGACGATTTTTCACACTTGATAACCTCAAATCTGTACACGTGACCTTGAATTTTGGAGGTAACAGATATTGAGGTTTCAGTGTAAGAATAAAAAATCGGTGCGCTCAAAATGTTTGTTTCGTAGCTTGAAGATTGTTATTGTTTTATGAGATGTGGGTAAATCCTGCTCTCAGTGTAATGGATAATGCTCGGTATTTGAGAAAAGATTTCAAATTTCTTAGATAATTTTACATAAACAGTAGAAATTAGTAGAATTTAAAGTGCTATTTGAAAAGTAAAGTATTTTATTTCAAAATCAATAAAAATAAAAACATCAATTTTGTTTATCAATTTGTAATTATTAGCAGATTCTTGAACCAACAAATCCAAAAATTACATGCTTTTTCTGGAAACAGATGATATTAAATAATATTTAAAATAAACTTCTATCTCACAAATTTGAAATAGAAAAAATTCATTTAAATATACCAGAATAGTGACAACCATTTTTAACAAAATTTTTCATTTTTCGTACTTCCAAATACCGAACATTCTACGTTGTTGCTCCAGTAAAAATGATACATCGGATCTTCGCGTATACGTACGGTTTTAACCTGTAGAAAAATTTTTCATTTTCGTTTATAGCATTGTTTTCCTGTTTTTTGTCCTGTTATGTTACTATTTCGCTACAAGTGGACTACTGTTATGAACTCTATACTACTTTGTATTGTATTTTGTACGCGGTCCGTACCAATCGCGCTGAAGCGACGATCTTTTTTTTCATCCGAAAAAACAAGTATCCGGTAATTTCATCAGTTGCGTGATTGCGTTGTAACAAGCGCAAAAAAGCACGATAACGGAAAATGATCAATTACATTGGCAAAGCAGCACCTTCTTTTACACAATTTTCATGTAATTATCCGTTTTATTAAATACTATTTTTCCCTGTAAATTTATTTTGTTTGATTTTTAATTCGTTTGAAGAGAATGTTTACGACAATTTGTTAGCATCTTTACCCCACGAAATCAAGTACAAGCTTGCAAAAAAGTATAAAAGCAGGTGCTATTGCACTTGTAAAAAATTCACATTACGCATTTGTGAAACAACGAATAAATAGTGTACGTGTATTGAAATTCTCTCCTGTGATTACTTGCGTTACGAATAATAATTGCATGTAATAATAATGATTCCGTCCTCGGTGTTAAAAATCTTAGACATCAACGTACATTCACTTTTATAATAAATCGTTGAATCGTTATCAGAAACCTATCTCGATATTTTCCTATCGTATTTAATATATAAATTTGTCATTCCTCTCGCTTAATCGTCTTATATACAAACTGCTCCTTTTTCGCTTTTTTTGTCTCTGCAAAATAACATTGTTCGTTCGCCGAAACCAACTAACGCGAAACGATCACTTCTTACTCCCTCTTTTCTCACTTTTTTGTTTACATTATTTATTGTAAAACGCGCGCTACTTTCCTATTTTTTTCAAATAACAGTGCAAAGATTCGCAAGACCAATTTCACCTCGAATGGATGTGGAGATTTTTTTCTTACTCTTTCGGTTGCAACTTTTTCAAAATTAATTTGAGAGAGATGGAATGGAGATGGATAAAAGAAGTTGGGCGACATCCACGCGATTTGAATCTCGTCTTGGAAACTTTACATTGGATTTTTCCTGGCTTGTTGTCTTCTTCGTTTTTCTTTCTTTCATCATGCTGACTTAATGTACGGGGGATGAAAAATTGGCAGGAGCGAGGAATCGGGGAAACGAGCGACGTGGAAAGTGCTGATTTCCGACGAGGAAAATGTGCGTTTTGCATTGATAAATGTTCATTGAATTGGTGGAATTGATTACGAATATTTTACGCTCTTTTTTTAGAATGAATTTAGGTAAAATTAATAAAAGAAAATTCATAGTTTTTTTTTTCATTGTATAATTTATATTCTTTTTTGACTGACAAAAAGTGTCATTCACATTTTTTTTCACGAAATATGAACAAAATTACAATGACTTTTTTTTCCATTTTTTAGGTTTTCAGTTTTTTCGATTGTAAGGAATAAAAGCATGATCTTTATATTTGAATTAGTTGAATTTTCATTTTTTCAAGTATAAAGTACGAACAAAAACGATTTTAGCTCAGCTTATTTCGTGTCAATGAATTGCGTTATTGAATGTTGAAAAATATTTGTGAATTGGACTCTGCGCGAAACAATTTTTCATTCTCGGATACATGAATTTACAATCAGGAGTAAAATTATGACTTAAAAGTGAACATTCTTGATAAGTTTTTTTTCTTCAAAGAAAAAAGCTATTTTGCAACTTTTAGCTATTGTTTCAATTCAATGACGTTTGACTGTTAATAAACATAATAAAATGAAAAAATTTTCATGATGTATTTGACATTCTGTCCACAAACAAATCAAGCTAAATAATAAACTCTCATTACAGGTTTTTTAATGAATGCGAAATCCGAGAAAATTTAGATCAGGTTTTCAAATGTTTTTAAAACTTTATAAATTATGAATTATACTGCTTATAATGGATTTATATTATCATCCATTTTACAACAATCATCTTGAAAATTTTACATAGAACAAGCTGGTTGATTAGCTTAAACAAATGCGTTGATTAACAAATCACGAATGAAAGTATCAGTAGCATAAAATATGCCTGAGAACAATATTTCAGGAAAATTTTGGTATCAAAAAGTGTATGGACGTTATGTCCATCAAAGTCAATATTAACCAATAATATCAAAGTTGGATTAGGCTTGTTTCAAAAAATTTTAAATAGTTCGACTATTTCATATCTCTCGCTTTACTTTTAAATTTCGTTCAAATTCCTATACTCCCTGCATCGTGAAACTCCGGAATAAGAAAATTTCTCTCTTTTTATTATACTTTGCTAATTCAAACACAAAAATTGAATATTTTAGAATAATCAAATGCAAGAAATCTTTGAACATTTTAAAAATAATTCTGAAATGTTTTCCTTATTTTCGGTATTTTTTTAAATTACTGTTCTTAAAAAAAAAAAAAAAAAAAACAGATTGAAGTAATCGAAATGTTTTTGCAATTTTTTAATGTTATAACAGTACGTTCAGTTTTAAGTTAAGCTTCAATTTCTTCAAAATTTTCGAAAAGTTGAATATGGTATTCGATAAAATATTTTTTACCATAACATAATATTCGCAAGTTTTTATTAATGAAAAATAGGAGTGTAGACTGAAAGATTCAGTAGATAACAATTTTTCAACTACTTTCCTATTACATCCAATGCTTTTTCAATGATCATTTCAGAAAGGGGTTGATTATCACATGTATGTAAAATTGAGTTGAAAAAAATATATTATTTATAATTGCTCTTTTATTTCTTTATATTTTCCGAAAAAATTAGAAAGACGAAGAACTGTAGTAAAGTTTTTATTATATGTACCTTTATATTTTTTCTGTGGTCTTCTTTAGTTGTAGAGTTAAGAAATGAATATTATTACAAATATTATCCTACAATCTAGGCAAAAGGGTACTTTCGATGACATGAAAAAATCGTTCAGTAAAATTTATGAGTAACTGTCGTAACCAACAATTTCCTAAGTTTCTTTGAACAATTCTATTAACAAAATAAAAATTTTAAGCAGTTACGGATGATATTTAAAATGATATTGGTTTATACACTTTTTAAAGTAAATTTTTGTACAATTCATGGTGATCAAGTTGAATATCAAGAAGTTTCAATAGAAATAATTCACTTTTCGCAAAAGATATGGTTATTCCGAGACTAGAAAACTCAGGTATTATATGATGAAGCTATCACTGTACATATATGTATGTATGTAAATTCATCCATATTTATAAGTGTTTAAAAAAAATCTATGAAACAAGAAAACGTAATTTATTTTAATGATTCAGAATAGTAATACGTATGTGAAAGTTATTACGCGACCAAAAATAAGATGAATCATATGATGTCAAAAATATACAGAGTTCATTGGTCAGAAATTGTATTATTTCATTCCAATGACTTAAAACCAGAAAAAGTGGCCACTAATATAAAATTTTCCCTGAAATATTCGTGAAGTTAAACTTCGATAATTTTCGCAATTAAATTATGAAAAGACTAAGGTAAGAGTAAAATGTTTGTCCTTAATTCGAGAAAAAAATATTCAATTCATACGAATAAACCGTACCTACAAATCAGGAAATTCAAAACCATAATTTGACATTCGTTTCGAATTTTGCGGGCTACGTGAATTTCATGTTTCAATTAATATTTTGTATCTATGGCTGATTAAATTCCAAAGTATAAAAATCATAACGAATATACGAATGAAATTTTACTTGTAATAAATAAAATGAAAAAATTCACCTGCCATACATACTCCTGATTTCAAATAGAAAATAATTATATGTCATTAATTATGTACATTCTTGATACAGAATTCATTATATATGATTTGAAATTCTTGATATTATCAATATATCATACGTTCATTATATCTTTTTTTTCACTTGATCATATGAATTACACATAATGGTCATCACAATACCTTATTGTGACAGAATATCATATTAATAACTTCATTACTATACCGATTTTGTTTATGATTTGTTACAAAATATTCGATTATATCCGGGTCATATAAACGAATTTGATACTTCTGATTCCCTACAGTAAAATTTGCTTGTGTTCTTCTCGTAACTTTCTGAAACTTTTATACTACAGTAACCTGACCTTAATAACCAACTCTCCCCACTTTCTAAGATTCCTACTTCCCTCTCAAAACACCGGATAATGCCAACAAAACCAAAGAAAAATGCGGGTGAAAAAATAATAAAATCCATTTTGCCATATGCAAACGAGCATTTATTAACACAAAGTAAAAAAAAAACCTCGTCATTTACGCACTCTCGTCGCTTCGTTTCGGGAAACAAAACAAAACCAGGATTGGAATAAAGAATAAACGAAAAGTGATAATGTTGTGGTGAGTGACGTTGTCTATTTTCTATCAATAGTTCGAGCCTAAAATATCGTTATACTGTATTTACCTAGCGTCCGTGTGAATGAACACGATTCGTGCTGTGTAATTGTTGCTATTGCATTTAACGTTACAACCGACGAGGCGCGTTTTTCTATTCCGATTCCCAGCGAAACAACTGAACGAAAATACAGACCCTCGACACCTCCAATTTCCCCTTTTTTCCATTTATTTTTGAACTGTAGCGACGTGACTAGAAATCACCGAGAATTCGAAACTCGAAAAATCCTCGTCTCGCTTTCTATGGATTTTTTTCTCGCAAAAATAAGACGGTGCTAAAAACGGAAACGATTCGTCGAAATCGCCCTTGGAAAGGATTTTCCCTTGATTTTTGAGGGTTAGTTTTTCGGAGAGTCCAAAAACTGACGTAAAATTCAGGAAAACGGTTGAAAAGGCGATTCGAAAAAGCGTTTTTGAACGGAATACGGAAAGGACGAAAAATACCGTTTCCGGAAGTTGGCCGGTGGCCATTTTCTAAGGTTAAAAATGCCACTCGACGGAAGGTGAAGTAAGTACAAGGAAGGAGAAAATGGCGACCGGACAACTCAATGAAATGGCGTCGCTTAAAACTTACAATACTGTACGGATTTGTTTTTTGCTTCGAAAAAAGTTCGGTTCGCATTCACTCGTGGTGTGACACGTAGGTAGGACGTAAAAAATGGGAAAAAACACAAAAAATGCTCGTTCCGTTTTTTTTCTTTTTTTGCGTTTTCTCGCGTGCGGGGTTGTTCCGGGGCGCGGACTTTACACTCGTATTTACAATAGTTTTCACGCCCCGAATGATATTTTTTTTTCTTCTTTCCGTACTTACATTAACAACAGCGATGACGTTTTTGAGTTTTGTTTGGGGTTGTTTTTGAGACTGTTTGGGATTTTACAATTTTTTTACTTGCTGTCTTTGTCATGGAAAAATAATATATTATAATTTTTGGTTCGGTTTTTTTAATTAGAGTAGACTTTGTTCTTGAATATACTTGAATTTTGAGTAAATTATGTGAAAAAGCTGTAGTAAAATGACATTTTTTTTCGAAAGTACGAATTGGGTATTTTTTGAGTTTTGAGAGTGCAGACTTTTATTATATAAATTTAATGTATCATTTCGTGGAAATTTGCAATTTTTTCAAACTCAGATGAGTTTTTAACTATGAATGTTGATGATTTTTGTCTTAAATTTAGCAGAAGTGGCTTAAAATCGTGAAAAATGTTTAGATTTTGACATTTTGAAATTTTGAAAGACGTTTTTTTCA
Source organism: Platygaster robiniae (assembly GCA_028476575.1). NCBI lineage: Eukaryota > Metazoa > Arthropoda > Insecta > Hymenoptera > Platygastridae > Platygaster > Platygaster robiniae. The sequence goes on from CM052022.1 coordinate 6,139,254, forward strand.
ATAGTATTTGAATATAATTATATTATTTAAAGTTTTGAAATAAGCGAAAAATCGTATTTCAGTCAACAACACATTTTTATATTTCTTTTTCCAGGATTTTTCTGTTAAAGAATCAAAATTATTCAGATTCAGATTTTTGAAACAAAGTAAAATGTTACATATAATTTGAAAACGTTTTTTTTTGCGTTCTGTCAAATTTTTTTGTTGCATTTCTTTTGTTTAAATACTTCAGACTTTTCATTCTCGATATTAAATGTTTCATTTCGTAATATTTCCAATTTCTATCGTAATATGTGAGATTCTCACGTCTTCTTTGTAATATTGTTTTTTGCAATTAAAAATTTTGCTTGTTAAAAACATAAATTTCCAATCGACCAAATCGAGTTTCCATCTTAAAATTCTCAAAACAAGTCATTTCTAGAATAAAAAAATTAAAACGGTAATATTCGAAAATAAATAAATTTGCAGGTTTTTCATTAAAATATTTGCAATCATGACTCGAATCTTAAGTTAAAAATTTCAAAGTTCACAATATAATTCAAAGTCATTATCGTATTTCCAAATTTACATATTCCTGCTCTGCCTATTGATAATCGATGTAAATTTTCAAAAACAACAAAAATTCCCACTCATTTCTAAAATCATTCAACATTACCAAAAACTTCAATAATCCCAAACAACCACAAAAACTTGAATAAATAAAATATACGATAAAAAATTTAAAAACAGAACGGCCAATGCACGTCGTGTAATAAATGCCTCGCAATATTTATAAAAAAATAATTAAAAAAAAAACAAGACCGCTCCAATTTATTCGCTATTAAATTTGATATTTCACTAATAATATAGAATATCCGTACTTTTAATCATAATGTAATAATTAATTAATCAATAATGGTAATGAATGGTGAATAATAATAATATGGTAATAATGATAATAATAATATTAATAATAATAATAATAATAATAATAATGTTACTATAGTAATATGTAATAAATATGGTACAGATCTATGTCGATAAAGTTCCGTATGTTACAAATTTTTTACAAGTCTCACGTATTCGTTTCCCACGTGTAGGTGAAGGGTGTGAGGGGAGGGGATTTTTGTTTTTTGTTTTTCCGTTTTTTCCCTCTCATTTTCGCATCTCGAAACAACTATCACACTTTTGTACACTCATGCAGTCGACGATGCGAAACGATCGAGCATATTGTGCAAATTTGTATAAGTTATTTTTTAAAATGGGTTAAAAAAGATAAAAATTGATAAGTTTTTTGATGAAGATTATTTTTGAGCATCGTTTATAAGAAAAAAATATTAAAATCTCTGCAACCAGTAGAATAAAATCTAAGATTCATACAAAGATTAAATTGACTTGCATTTGAGATATAAAATTTAACTTTAAATTTGAAAAATATTTTTTCAAAAACTGTTGTAGTGGCAAAATCGAAGAAAAAAAGATTCTAAGATAAATTTGTCGAAAAAACTTGGCACTAAAGAGAAAATAGACTTCAAAAAAATTGTCTTCAGCAAAATTGGGCTGAACAAAAAAAAACCGAATTCCCCAATCTTGAAAAAAACTCGACCGTTCCCATGAGTTTCTTACCCCCCTTACAACAAATTCCCAAATTCTTATCACACAGACTCGCGCACCGGGAACGAACCCGTTGTACATAATATCGTTTAGGAATTAGAAATGTATTTACACGGCTGGTGGAGCGACGGAAAATCCGAATTTCCCTTGCTTTCCCCGAGTTTTCCGTGCCCCGATTCGTCCCCATTTTCGAGAACTCGGGACGGGATTGGCACGCCGGGAAAGAGAAAATACCCCGCTCGGCGACTTTTCTTTCCGCTTGTCCGCCGCTCGGTTCGCTTTTTCTCGTTTCCTCGTTTTCCTTTCTCTTGTTCGCTGGCCCATGGACGCGCGGGCGCGTTTTCGTGAATCGCGGAAAATTAATTAAACGTAGGAGAATCACAGAAGAAGGGTTTTCGCGAAGGGCGAGTCGCTTCACCGCAGCAAAAGGTGGCCCAAAAGTGCGCCGCACGCCATCGCGAGCAGTATGTGCATCCGTTGTTGCGAGAGCGACGGTGCACGATTGTACGTCAGTTCTTCGTTTTTCACGACCTCGTTCGGGTGATCCGAGTATTCTTCTATAAAAAGAAACAATTATTAACAATAAATAAATCAGTTTTGCAAAAATTTACTGTTTATCATAAACCTTTTTAAGACAGCGTTCGAAAGTTTTAAGGATTAGTCTTCCTAGCTGAAAAATCCAATTGGATTTGCCAATAGCCCTACCAATTGGCAAAGCCAATTGGCATTTTGCCAATTGGTCCGACGATGGTCCGACCAACTGACAAACTTAATGTTCTGACCGATTGGCAATCAGAATCATGGGGGGCCAATTGGCAATTCCAAATGGTCGGACCAATTGGCAAAATGCCAATTTGCCAATTCGTTTTGCCAATAAATGTGAATTTGGTTTATTATAGATTCATTATGCAATTATTGGGAAAATTCTGTCCAATGTATTGAAGAAACTGTGAAACGACATCGCGAGAAAAAAAAATTGACTTCCATCTTGTGGATCTCGCAGTAACTACTGGTATGGCACCGGATTCTTAAATATGTCGCCTTCAAATCTGAATATTCCGCGCCATACCAGTAGTTACTGCGAGATCCACGAGATGGAAGTCAATTTTTTTTCTCATTTTACAAGTTTGGCACTGATGCATTAAGTATAATGCATAATTATTCATGTCGGGGGGAACTCAATATCGATTCACGATTTTTTTTTATTAAAATATGCAGAATTTTCCCTATTCCAACGAAAGTGAACAAATTGAATAATTGCATACTTAATCTATAATAAACAAATTGACATATTGGCATTTTGCCAATTGGTCCGACCATTTGGAATTGCCAATTGGCCCGACGATTATGATTGCCAATCGGTCAGAACATTAAGTTTGCCAATTGGTCGGGCAATTGGCAAAACCAATTGGATTTTTTCAGATGGGTTTCTTTTTTTTTCAATTTCAGTTGGATGAAAATTAACTAAAAAAGGTTTCTGGGGAAATTCAATTAAGATAATATTTTTTCTTTCGAAGAGTTGCCTTACTCAAATAGAATTTGATATTTGAATTTATTTTAATAACACGTTATTTTTATCGATAGTACTTTTTTATCACACATTAGTACTTTTTTTCATTCCATCATTAAAATGGACTATTGTTCTCAAAAATATTATTTTATATATTTTCATTACAATTATGATTTGTATTGATTTTGTGATGCAGTTTTTACCATCACTATTACAATAATAAGAATGATGATTAATCATTACGTATACTAAAAAGTGTTGCCTTAATTTATAGTAATGTAATTTTTATATTGGTATAACTACGAAAATCTCCATTATTGTTGCTGTAATTGTTGTTTTGAAAATTATGTATCGTATTGTTACCTTTTATCATCGTCATGATTCTCATAAATTTATTTAAATTATAACTAGTTTGTATTGTTATTATTCTTATTACAATAATTTGTCGTTAGATTATTACTATTCACGTAATTCTGCAGAAAAACTTTTTTTTCAGAATTTTTTTTTGTTATATCTGAACTATAGCGATATGTTTTCAAAATTTTCATTTTGTCCATTTAACTATTCTGTAGTACTTTTGGGCTTATTTAAATAATTGTCACATTTTAATTGTAACCTAGCGTTGCATTTGATGGTCATTAAAAAATAAATATTATCAAGAATATATTGCTTTTACGGTTATAATTTAAAATATTCAAACATATTTTACTGTAAAAATCAATTAACATAACATGCTGATGATTGTTATCACACTTCACACTGTTTGAAAATGTCAATTTCTTAAATTATTATTATTACCGTCATTATTATTGTCACCTTTGTCATCATAATCATTAAATAAAGTTCGATCTAAATTTTATCATTATTATTGTTATATATTTTGATAAATAAAATCGTCTTTATTCGTGTTGCTTTCACAATCATCATAATATTTAAGATAATTCGTATTTTTGTTGCTATTATTATTATCATCACCATTATACTTGTGATTTTTATTTGAAATTGTTACGAAGTATTTCAATTATTTTTGAAATAAATTTCCATCATCATTACACTAGGTGCTACTATTTTAATTATTTTTATGTAACAATTAAAATTGTTACACTTCATTCATGTTCTTTTTTTTTATGATTCCTATCATTATTATTATCAATGTCTTTATTATTCTTCAATATAATGAATACTTTAGTGATTACATCTGAAATGTATTTGATAAATTTAATTAAATATTGAATGTTATCAAAATTTTATTTTTTTGACATTAGATATTGATCATTGATAGAATCTAGTCGGAACAGTTTTAAATAGTTTAGGTAATCGAGCAGATATAGCATTAAATACATTTATGACAACTACACATTGTATTGAAAGTGTAATAGTTTACAACACACATTTTTTTTTTTTTTTTTTTTAAATTACATATCTCATCGTTTTAATACTGTAATAATTAAACAATGTCAATGTTTTTGGAAATTCTGAGAGCCTAAACGTTGTGTTGGACAGTTTTTAAAGTTTCTAATTCTCAAACTGTACAAGCTCTGTAAAAAATGTAAATATGGACGTCGAAACTTAAGAACTATTTTAAATTATATAAATGTAGAAAATGTAAAAATCGTCTAAGCTACATAAAACTCAAGCAAATTGAATTGTTGGGATACCAAAATTTGTTAAAAACAATTCAAAATATTATTATACTCATGAAATATCGAAAATTGCTCGGAACTGGTTCTTATTTTTTTTTCTTGACTAAAACGTTGAATCGATAAGAAAACATTGATATTTCTCGCTTTTTTTTATATTTTGAACTCCATAATTGCTAAAACTGTTGTAACTTGAGAGAAGTATTCCACATTATATTGAATTCCGGGAAACCAAAATAAAAAGATATTAGTTACGACTTTTCATATTTTTCGAAGAGTTTGCAAGGTGAAGAATTTTTCAACTCTCTTTAAAAAGCTTGTACATTCAAGCAAAGAAATTCATGCAATTAAACTTTGGTGAAGTCTCTAACTCTTAAAATAAAAAACACACACTTCATCACACACTTCAATTATTTTGTATGATGTTTTCCGAAGGCATGAAATAAAAAAAATCACAAAAAAAGAATCGTTTTCGAGTTTAAAACTTCCTTTTTAACAGCGAGCAAATACAATCAACAAAAACGGCTTGAAAAAAACAACGTCAATTAAAAAAGCAAAACAAAAAAAAACAGCCTCTTCCGAAGTTTTACATAAAAACCTAGTTTAAACAAAAGGGAAAAATCTCCAACGATTCTGTAACGCTTCGAAAAAAGCGTCGAACTTAATGCACACTCGAGAACAAAACGAATATGAAAAACTCCATCACGTTACATTTTTTACTCGGTGGAAAAGCTTCTTTTCTACGCAAACTCTGCAAGTTTTTTGTTCAAAAAAGTCTTTGAACAAGATTGTCTCCTTTGATTTTCCTCCCAACAACGTGCTCCATGTTCATTATTTTACGAAGGGAAACTTGAAGAAAAAAATGAGTCAGGGAAAATGTGGATATGAGAGCATGGAAAATATCAAAGGAATTTTAATGAATGCAAAAGTGGAATTTTCTCCCGAAAAAGTGAAAAAAACGTAAAATCATTCATTTAAGACATGAACTTTTAAGTTTTTGTTTAAGGTAAAGATGTAACAAGAAATATATTATTCTTTTTTTTTTACTTTATTATAGAAGATTCTTTTCTTTGGGTATTATATTTATTGAAAGAACAAAACATGTATCAAATATGTAGAGCTTTATATGAAAATTTTTTCTATTGTTTTTAAATTACAATCGTGCAGTCAGACTATTCAAAGTTATTTTCATTCTCTCAAAACCAGAAACCTAATGAAGCTCTATTTACACGGAATACATTTTTAGATTTTCCATTTGATACACGTAGAAAGCATGAATATTTGTTTTCAGTGTCTAATGGAACGCTCGCTTCTCGAAGCAAAATGAGTTACGAGCGTCATTGATTTTCTCTGTCATGGGGATCTTGATTTTTAATGGACAGTTGGTTCGGTGGAACTGTAACGACTTTTTAAAACGACCGACGTATCATAAGACACGGAATAGTAATTTTCGTGGTGGGCTTCCTATGAAAAATGACTGACATCAAGTGTTCTCCAATTTTCGTTTTGTCATTATAATGCCATGCCTTCATTTCGTTCCTGAATATTCTTTTTCATGGCCAAGATATGATCTTCAATCGACTCGAGCTCTATTTTTTCATCTGGATTCTGAGAGGCTTATGGAATCTATTTGTATCCATGATTATTACGAGGGAAACGAAAAAACACAAGAATTTAAAATTGTGTAATAACGTGTTTCGTGGTGTCTAGAATTGCAAATTTTTCAACAATCAGATATAAAGAAAGAAAATCATGATTTTTATAGGTTAAAAATGTTTTTCCAAAAAAGGAAGGAAATAAAAGTTTAGGGAACATGTTGAACAGAATATTTTGTCTTTACGAAATCAATGAAAATTTAGAGTATTCGGTGTCTTTTTATCTTAAGTTATCTACCTAAATAACATTGATTTTTGTTTGCATGAAAATTCTCTATCGAAATCAAGAAGATAATTGGAATTTGGAATATTCTTTCACTCAAATGTTACTTGTTTTTTCGTAGAGAATTTTTTATACTTCGGCTTAGAAAATGGTTACACTCAAATTAGGAGGTTAAATTATTCTTTCAAATTACATTATTTTGTCGGAAATAACACGATCAAAATAGATTCGTTTGTTTTTTAGGAAAGATTCAATTTTGAAATATAAAACAATACGAATTTTCTTATCAAAATTTTCTTGTAATCGTGAGATTCTTGAAGAAGTTGAATAATTCAGGAATTGATAATTTCGATACTAAAAAATTATATTCTTTATTTTTCTATTATTAAGTTTTTCATGTAAGCAACATTTAGTATTTATCTCTATTAAAAAAAAATTTTACATGTGCTTATTGAAGAAAATTCCTTCATACGAAACAACTAAATTTTGAGCGAAATCAAAAATACTACTTCACGGTTATTTAATGAAAATGCTATACAGAAATTCTCATTAAAAAAAACTAATCTGAAACTTCCACGATGAAAAATTCAATGACTTTAAAACAAAATATAAATGTCAAAAAATTAATAATTCATTTAGAGCCTCATATTTTTTAAAATTCTTTCAAAACATAAAAAAACAAGTATCTATTGAACTTAAAATGAATAATAGTAATACAAATAAAATTCTTCTTATCCGTTATGCTCATATGTCGAAAAATGTTTGTAGTGATAAAATTTCACTTTACGGCGTATCATTATGCGTAATAATTAATGCATCTGAATAATAAAAAAAACTTCACATTTCTTATGATAAAAATTTTGAAAAAACAAACAAAAAAAACGATTATATAAGAAATATTGTGTATAGTTTGAATCATGAAAATCATAATAAATAAGAAAAACAATACTTGGAAATATATAAACAATTATTTTATATATCATCATTGTAAAAACAGAAACGTCAAAAATACATATTTTAATATAAATAGCGTACCTGAAGATTATTTAATATTTTCTTTGATGAGTAATTTTGCATTGAAATCAACTTCTTGTACAGTAAAAAGAAGATATTTCAAAATAATAATCATATTTTAATAATGATAACTATTAGTTATTATTTTGAAAGAATTATTCCTCATAAAAAAACATCTGTTGATGATCATATCAAATCATATTTTATGATATAAAAATAAAAATGAATAAAATCAATTCTTATAATAAGAATGGAACTATTGGAAAACTCAGAAATCATAACTGAAAAAAATGTTTTACAAATAAGGTATTTATAACATTTAGATTGTGATTATTATTTTTTATAGCTTTCAATATGTGATTGATATTCATGATTTCTTACACTGTGAAAAGATTGGTAAATTTTCCTTTAAAAGTATTCGAAGTTTTTATTAACCAATATTCATATTCTGTATGGGGTTTTTCCCATAAATCGACCTGGAAAATTTTCCTGCGATATGGGAATCCTTTTAAAAATTATGTGACATTTCTACATTTGTGGAAAACTTCCCAGAGCGTATAGAAAATTTTTCCGATTCATCCATGGGACGAACCTCATACAGACTATACATATAATAACAATGATCTTTATCATAATAACAAAAAATGAAAAACTAAATATAACTGTACGAAAATAAAATAAAAATATTATATTTGGTAATTCAATCCTCCACTTGAACGTCTCAAAAAAGTCGAAACTCCAAAATAAACCGCACACTCAACATCCCGCGATTCCCAGCTTTCAGCTTCCATGCTGAGTGCCCGCGTACCAAATTTTTCGCCTTGGAATCCAGAACTTGAAAATGAAACCGTTATCGTTTCAATCCCCTGATTTTATTTCCCACAAAGTACCAACTGTAATTATTTCCCCACCGACAATCGCTCTTTTTGCAAAAAAAAAAAACCACCCATTTTACGCGAAATCCCCTCGTTTCGCAGCGAACGCCAAAAAACGAGAAAGCCGGAATTGTTTCGCGGAGCAAATTGGAAATGAAGCTCGAATGAAAATTGTCCGGGTTCGATGAGTGGCTTCGCTGGAATCGCGTCGTTTCGCTCCTCGTACGCGGCTTCCTTTTTTTCCCTTTTCGGGGGGAATGTGGATAACGAATTTACGGAATGTCCGTGTTGCGAAAACGTGTCTCAATTTCTCCCCGGGTTACAAAGTGGGTATAAATTCCGCGGGCGAGATTATTCACCGGGTTTCCAAACAAAGAAGACGAGGAAGAGGAGAAAAAAGAGAGACTTGAGGTAACGTGGAAATAAAAAAAAGGGAAGAGGCGGCATTTGTATATCTGGCGGCGATGATAATGGCGCGGAAAGGGAATGCGGGGATAATTTTCTTGTCGTGCCGGGCGCGCTATATTAGTCTAGATCCGGCATTTAATTGGGCGTTCGAAAAAGTATTTCCCTTTGAAGCCGAAGCGCGCGGACCCCGCTGGTGTTGCCAACAGCGAAGGCTGCGGGAACCACCGCACCTTTCGCTCTTTTTCTGCTCCACGGCCCGCCCTTATTTCGCGATATTCCTCGCTACGTTCCGTACCGACGATACGCTAATGAAGCGACGCGATTTATTAACCCTGCGGAACCTGCTTTCACTCTCTACATCGGAATCAGGCGAATATGGCAGATTTTCAGTTGGGTTTGTTAGAGGCGACTGATGATGTGCCTGAAGTGTCCACATGTTTGAGAAGTAAACCAACAACGAAAACAAAAAGCTGCTTCAGATAGTAGGATTTGTTACTCACAAGTTTGTTAGAAGATGACCAATTGGGTACTTTTGTCATTTGAATTTGAAAGTAATTATTTTGATATTCATAGCCTCTGAAGATGGGCACATGTAGATGCTCGAGACGTAAGGAAAATAAAAAAAGTATGAATCGACTGAATTTGTTGCTACCAAAATTTGTTTTCCATTTATATCCAAGTTGAAAGTGGAAAATTGTAGTACCATTGGATATTATTTGTTAAATGTTAATAATTATGCATTACTTGAGCAATGGGAAATGGATGTAACAATTTTAATGTTTTTCTTCATTTTTCAACGTTAGAAACTTTGGAGACAGAAAATCTGTTGTCAAAACTTGATGAAAAAAAATACGTAATGATTTATCTAGCAAGACGAAATGTTATTTTCGAGCATATTTTTGAATAATTTTCTCAAAGAATACATCACGAAATGATTTTCAAAACAGAAAATTAGTAATACCATAAACTTATCGTTTACACTGTAGACGAATATGAATTTTGGCCTAATAAAGTTCTTAAGTTCACAATAGAAATGACGATGGATAAATTTACTTGCAGAACTGAGGCAAATGAAATGTTAATATGTAAAGCAAATTTTGTAACGAGGAAAGCAAGTCCTAGAGTAGAAAGTATCCATCACGCATTTCTACTTGTTCGTACTGATTTTACTGATTTTTATGCATGATCATTTAAATAAAAGTGAACTCACTCATATAATCAACACAATAAACAAAAAAAAATTAAAACTTATCTGAAATGTACTACTTGAAATTAAGAGGACATCAACAACGGACATGTGTGAGTTTTCAAAGATAAAAATTTTAAATTCCTAATTTCGCTAACTTGAAAATTACGTTTCTGGCCTCAGAATAGATTTTTCTTGAAGAGAATTTTTATCATTAATTTTTGACTAAGTATATGTTAATACGTAAATTTTTAAAAATTATTTTTAGTCAGTCGATATACAAAACAAAGGGAATTTTACGGATATGATGAAATATTGAAAATCAATGTAAAACATGATGAAATAAAAAAAAAGAATGATGATTAAAAAGGAGAATAAATTTAAATATGCCAAAATAATAACATTTCTGAAACTACGAATCCTGTAGTCAATAATTCTTGGAAACTACATGGTAATCCAAAAAAATTTCAGTATTTAAAAAAATACTGCTGTCTGGAAGGTCTCAACAAACACTTAAAATTCATTAAACTTAGAATTCTAGAGGATCGAATTCTAAAAAAAGTCAATAACGATCAATAGAAAAAATCGAGAAAAAATACTAGAGAACACTACAAAATCTTGTCAACACACGATATTACGTGATATGTATGATATACTAAAAAACTTTGAAAATAGCTATGATTTTCCCAAAAATCTATAAAAATACAGATTCATCAAAATTGGAATTCTAGAGCATGAAATTTCACGAATACATTTAGCAATCTCGATTGATGTGGTAAAAACCTAAATATTTTATCAATGCTGAGAAAATGCAAAAAAACTGATAGTTAATTTATACTTTCAAACTACATAAATTTTAATTTTTAGAAAATTTATAAAACTCTTAGGGTAGGAGAAGTTTTAAGAAACCTATACAAATACCAGAAAAAAATTTACATTCTACTCGTACTACCAAACGAATTATTGCAAATCAGCATTAAAGATACTTTTTTTTGGAGAATCAACTTAATTCAAATACTTCAAATCATCTTAATTTTCAATAATACTCTAGCATCAAACGCTAAAAAGCTTTCTATGGAGATTCTAGAAAAAACCATGAAATTTCATAAATAACATGAAATACGAAAACTCTAGGGCTCAATTTACGAAAAATCCGTGTAAGCACTACTTTTTTGAAAATCTATCAGAATGTTCCAAATCAAACAGCTTGATTCCTTGAGCATCGAATCATAAAAAGCTTATGAAAATATATCATAATATCAGAAAACGTTCCAAGTTGTTCAAATTTAAAAGCATACTATTGAAACATAAAAAATACATTAGAAAACAGAAAAATGTCTATACCTCAGTGCCTTCGGATCAAAAACCGAATCCCAATGTACAACTTTGAACTGAACATTGAAAATCGCATGCTTATAACCAGATCCTCAAAGATAAAAATCATAAATCCTAAAGTAAATACATTGTTTCTAATAACCTCTGTCAAATTTTTTCATCCTACGCCCCTAATGTCAGTGCATTTGCACAAAACTACGAATGACATATAAATCTGTCAGTAAAGCAGAAACAACAAATCTGTCGGTAAAATCATAATCGACGAATTCAATCTGTCAAAATTCGACTGATCCAGATCCAAAAATCACCCTGGAATTTCCAGAATTCTGTAGGACACACAGACATTTCCCTAAGATATTTCCTGAAAAAAAAAAAGGAATAAAAAATACTGAAAAACGTACTGTTCTTTTTCTTCTGGGTGATCGAAGTCTTGGGAGGCGAGGAGGACGAGGGCCCGTTGAAGAGGTTGGGCTGATGGGGGTAAATCGGGTAGATCGCGGGCGACGGGACGTGGGGCAACGTGGGCGACGCCGTGGCCGTTTGATGGTGCTCGTGATGGTGATGGATGTTGCCCCCGGGGTAGTAGCGCTCCCCGCCCTTGACGACGCTCGGCGCGAGCGGGTTTTGCTGGCCCGGGCTCAAAAACGTGCTCAAAGTCGAGCTGCCCCCGCTACCATTGACGCCGCCACTGCTGCTGCTCGATGCCGTACTGCTACTCACCGACAACGCTGCGAATATTCACAAAATTTATATTTAATGACAAAAAAAAATAAAAATTCTCATATATTTCCTAAGATCTATGATTATTATCTTGACCAGACATTCAAAATATTTTGTTCAAGAGTCTGAAATAGTAATTTTATATTCTGACAAAGATAAGCAAAGTATGTAGAAAAAAGTATAATATTCCTTGATATATAAGGAAATAATAAAAATATTCATATTCCTTAAAATGAAAAAATCGTGCCCCCTTTCTTTCCTTTTGCATGTAAACCCCCCAAAAAGCAAGTGTGGAGAAAAAAAAATATTCTCATATACTTCCTAAAATCTAAAATTATCATCTTAAACAGACATTCAATAGTATATTACGTACCTAGGACATAAATTTTTTATTAACAATCACACGAGTAAATAAAAAATTTCTGTCCTAGTTAAGTACGATATTTTATGTACCGAGGACTAGAAAACGAATTTTGAGATTTTGAACTGGACGAGAAATGCGTTTTCTATGCCAGAGGTACATAAAATATTTTGTCCAAGCGTCTGAAATAGTTATTCTATATTCTGACGAAAATAAGCAAAATATGTAGAAAAAAAAAATAATATTCCTCAATATATAAAAATATGAAGAAAAATATTAATATTACTTAAAATAAAGAAATCGTGCCCTCATTTCTTTACACTTGCATGGAAACCCCCCAGAAAGCAAGTGTCGAAAAAAAATAAATATTCTCATATACTTCCTAAAATCTATAATTATTATCTTAACCAGACATTCAAAATATTTTGTTTAAGAGTCTGAAATAGTTATTCTATATTCTGACGAAAATAACCAAAGTATGTAGAAAAAAGTATAATATTCCTTAATATTTAAGTAAATATGAGGAAAAATATCAATATCATCGAAAAAATCGTGCCCCGATTTCTTTCCACTTGCATGGTAACCCTTCAAAATAGGTGTAGAAAAAAATTAAATATTATCATGTACTTCGTAGAATCTATGATTATTATCCTAATCAGACATTCAAAATATTTTGTTCAAGAGTCTGCAATAGTAATTCTATATTCTGACGAAAATAACCAAAGTATGTAGAAAAAAGTATAATATTCCTTAATATTTAAGAATATAATAAAAATATTAATATTCCTTAAAATGAAAAAATCGCGCCCCCATATCTAACCTTTTGCATGGGAATCCCCCAAAAAGCAAGTGTCGAAAAAAAATAAATATTCTCATAACCTCCTAAAATGTATGATTATTATCTTAACCGGACATTCAAAACATTTTGTTCAAGAGTCTGAAATAGTTATTCTATATTCTGAAGAAAATAACCAAAGTATGTAGAAAAAACTATAATATTTCTTAACATATGAAAATATAAAGAAAAATATTTACATTCCTTCAAATGAAAAAATCGTCCCCCCATTTCTTCCCACTTGCATGGAAACCCCCCAAAAAGAAAGTGTCGCAAAAAAAAATATTCTTATATACTTCCTAAAATCTATAATTATTATCTCAACCAGACATTAAAAATATTTTGTTCAAGAGTCCGAAATAGTTATTCTATATTCTGAAGAAAATCAGCAAAATATGTAGAAAAAAATATAATATTCCTTAATAGATGAAAATATCAAGAAAAATATAAATATTCCTTAAAATGAACAAATTCTTTACACTTGCATGGAAACCCCTTAAAAAGCAAGTGTCGAAAAAAAATAAATATTATCATATACTTCGTAGAATCTATGATTATAATCCTAACCAGACATTCAGAATATTTTGTTCAAGAGTCTGAAATAGTAATTCTATATTCTGACGAAAATAAGCAAGATATGTAGAAAAAAATATAATATTTCTTAATATCTAAGAAAATAATAAAAATATTCATATTCCTTAAAATGAAAAAATCATGCCGCATTTCTTTCCACATGCATGGAAACCCCCCAAAAACCAAGTGTCGGGCGCATCTTTTTTTCCCCTTGGAAGAAACGCGAGCAAAAAGGTCGTTTGTAAGACTCAGTGTGCGACAACGTAAAGGAATAAGGATCGCGCAAAAATGCCGGTAAGCCCGGGCGGGCGGCAAAGTGGCCCGTGGCATTTTTCTGCGATCAACCGGGAATCGGCTGGTGCCGGTTTCCGGCGAAATAAAAAGCTGCAAAAAGCTCAGTCTTCCGCGAACGTGGCGCGCGCACGCAAAGAATTCGCGGGCCCGAGTAAAAACGCCGGCATGCGTTAAGGAGGTACCTAGGGTACCACCGTTTCTCGAAAAACATTCTCCGAAAGCGTGGAAGCGCCCCATGCTTTCAAAGCGAACCTCGTAACATGCACTGTACCCCAAAATCTTTTTTTAAAATGAACATAATGTTTTTAACTTATTTTAAATACAGGAATCACGGTGGAAATATGTACAGAAAAAAAATTCAGAATTTTATTATTCGTTGAAAAATTATTATTAATTAGACAGAAAAATCCTACTTGTTTTTGTGATAGTCAAACACTCTTTCTGTAAACTCAGGCCCGTGCGGACGAAGGAAGTTTTGGGGGTTAGACCCCAACGAGATCTTTCGAACGATTTCGATGAAATGCTTATATTATTGGTTTTTACGTTTTAATATAAATTTTGATATCTTGCTTTGCATGATGTTTTTCAGAAAACAGCGTCTTAATAGATTTTTATTTCTTTCTGGTATTTTTCGTATATATTTTCTACGATTTGATGATTGTTCAGTATTTCTGAAACTATTCGTATTTTTCAAGATATATTAAATGTAACAGGATTTTCTAGTATTTTTATATATTTTTAGCATTTTTATTTAAATTGTTATAGATTCCGAGAATTTCAAACTGTAAAATTTGGAGTTTATTGAGTTTCACGTGTTTAAAGGATTTTTCAGAAAACAGTGTCTCGAAAGATAGTTATTTCTTCTAGTATTTTTCGTATTTCTTTAGTTTTTCTACGATTTAAAGGATTGTTCAGTATTTCTGAAACTATTTGTATTTTTTAGGATGCATAAAATGTTGCAGGATTTCTAGTATTTTTATGTACTTTAGGCATTTTTAAAAAAAATTCGATTCGTGGATCTCGAGAATTTCGAGCTCTAAAATGCGAAGTTCATTAAACTTTTCATGTCATGTTCCAAAAAGATGTTTTAGAAAACAAGTGTCTCGATAGATTCATATTTCTTTCAGTATCCTTCGCATTTCATCAGTTTTTCTACGATTTGAAGGATTGTTAAGTTTTTTGTATATTTTGTATAAATTTCTGGAATTCGATGCTCTAGTTTTGGAAGTTTTAAAGAATATTAATATTGCATATACTTATATTTTTATAATATATACTTGTATTAGTAGGTTATTTTTGTATTTTTTATTTATTATTATACATTATACTTTGTATTATTGTAGGTATACTTGTATTTTTCTATACGTGTAATTTCTTTTTGTACTTTCTAGTATTTATATAATGTTGAAAAATTTTAAGTTTTTTTCAAAGGTATCTCTTTGAAATTCAAGAATTTGATTTCCCAGAATTGAAAGTTAAAAATATTTGCAGTATTTTATCGATTTTGCAGAAAACAGTTTCTTTATAGATTTAGAGTGTCTCCAATATTTTTTTAATATTTAACAGATTTTTAAAATTTGAACATATTTATAGTATTTTTATAGTTTTCTATACACATATGGAATTAGAATTTAATGCTCAAGAAATAGGAGTTTCTTGATTTTTAGAATTACAGAAATTTTCGGGGAATCTAATAGCTTTTTTAAAAAAAAGTAAATAATACCAAGCATTTCTCGAATTTTACTTTTTTTCTGTATTCAGTAAATTACGTAAGTTTTTCCAGCATAATCTATAGATTTTAAGGATCCTACTATAGATTTTAAGAACTAAGGTTTCCAGTATTTTCACGTATTTGTATCCAGATTTCTTAAATTTATTGCTAGAACTGTGAAATTTTTAATAAAAAGTGAAAAAGCATGATACTCTTTGCCGATAATTGTACATAAATTACTAATGTATCAGTCTGTTTTATCTAAAATTATAAAATTATACAATTTTTATCTGGAAATAAGAAAGTTGAAAAATTACTCATATCTAAGTTTCAAAAAATTTCTTAAAAAATTACAAACCGTTCTAGAAATTTGACAAGATAGATGTGAAATGAATAACACAATTTTTGTTAATCGTTACCAAAAAAAAAAATAAACTCGTTTCTATTATCGTTACTTGTTAATTATTGTAACGCGTTACGTTATTGTTACACTAAATAATGTAACGTTTTCTGATATTATAATTTCAGTTGACTTATTGTATTTGCATTGCAGTCACTGCGAGACTTTTAAAAAAAAAGTTGGGAAAGGGCCATAACTCTATTATTTATTGATTTTTTTTCCATAAAATAATGTTTGTATACTAAAGTTGAGAATATTCTATTATAATAACATAACTTCCATGTTATAAAATTATGTGCTATAAACATTAAAAAATAATCCAAACCGTCCTCAAAAAATGTGTATAACTTTTTAAATCATTAAATATGTGTATAGTGTAGTAATAAAAAGTGTTTCTTTCTTTATTTATTATGCATTCGCTATACATCTAAAAGTAAAAAAAAGAAATAATAAACGTGTTTTCCGCAATGTGCATCTGTAATTATTGACTTGCTTGTGTTAAATTTGTTGAAAACATAACAAACATTCAATATATAAAGTAAAAGTTGTTGAAAATAAATGATGTTTTGATATTGCCTTATATATTTGATTATTTATTGAAAAAATAATTTAATAATCTTCTTATTTAATCTACATTTATCATCTACATCACTATGAATGGAACATGTTCTGTCGAACATAAAAGTTGAAAACCCCCTCCCCCCCAAATACAGGTTTCTGTGCACGGGCCTGTGTAAACCTAATTCAATCTCTATTATTTTTACTGAAAACATTCCCCGATCGAATAATTTTTGAAAAAAATGCACTACACAATAAACCAAAAAATTACATTTTTATACATTCTTTCAAGCATCCCGATTTTATTGTGCCGCCAACTTCAAAGTTGGGCATTCCTTGACAAGGTTATTTACATTCTTAACCGGTTTATTGACGGGTTTTAATCGATGCCTTAATGAATTTACGGAAACACCTGCGCCGTAGGATTCGAATCTCGAATTTCAAAAATATTCTTTATGAAATACTAGGCTATAAATATCGCAGCAAGCGCGTCCTACCTAATTTGCCTGGGCATTAGAATATTTTTTACTATCCCTTTTTATCCCGTTCCCTTGATTTGTGGAGCGGCCATTTTTTACGGATTAATTTGAGATTACTATGAACATTGCGAGGCTTTTTTTGAAAGCCTGTTCAATTATACATTCATTTTTTATTCCATTCAAATCGATCAGTTTTGTCGTTTTTGCTCAATGATTAAACTGCCGAATTTTTTCAGTCAATTTGGCGAGTTCCGTTATCGAACAACGGGTGTTGATATTAATTCAGTTTCTCAAATTTTTTTTTCTAATTGGAATTTGTAGCACGTTTGTGCACAGGTAAAAAAAATCACAAAAAACATAAATTTATTTTGTATTAACAATAAATTATGTGTGGTTCATAGTATCAAACAGAAAAATTTGTTTTCATAATGAATTATTTGTTGAAATGAAAAAAAATCTGTTTAATTTCAACTACAAAGCGTAAAAGTATCTTTTCTCAGTTCTATTTATTTTTGTATGTTTGGAACTTCAAGAACACACTCTTTGAGCGAATATTCAGCGTATGGAGTCAATTTGGAAGGTTTCAGTGTATAAAAAAGAAAAGAAGAATGCATCTCACAGTTGTTGCGGGACGTGGGTGACGAGGAACCGCCTTCGGCGTCGTTGCCGCAGCAGACCTTGAAGACGACTTTCATGTTGTGGGTGGTGCAGCGGCCCCCGATGCGCCTGTGCAGGTCCTCCTTGGACGAGGTGCTGATGAAGTAGTAATCGTGGCCGGGCAAGAACTCTAGCCCGCCCGGCTGAGGTGTGAACGGCCTAAACGTTATCGTGAAGAACATCGTCTTGAACGGTTTGTCGCAAATCGCTATGAGCCGCGGACTCGAGTTCGTTATCCGACACGTCTCGTACTCCTCCTTTGACACCTGTTCAATTACCCATTTTCATTAGACCTCGAAACACCCAAAAATCACAAAAATTCTACACGATTCCCCGATTTTCATAGAAATAACTACTTGACATTGTTTCTATTGGTTCATCATCAATAATATATCTATATTCATTCTGAAATACATGAATGTATGTTCACAATTTCAAAATGTGTAAAGATTATAATAATTTGTACGAGGTGGATGTCACATAAATGACGAACAATATTCTATGTAAAATATAATTTTACCCATTTTTTTAACCTCTTTTATTATTCTACCTTGTCCTATACATATTACTTTAAAAATCACTTAAAAAAAAATCTTGTACCTTCTGCCGTATGTATTGTAAAAAGGACAATATTATTCTACTTTATAGGATATTATTGCAATTTTTACAATATGATTGTACTTTTCACAATAGTATTGTAAAATCTGCAATATTTTTTTTTACATATTACAATATTATACAGTAAAATATACAAATTACAATATCTTTGCTAGTTTTCCCTGTATGATTTCGGAAAATTTAAAATATTTTATTGCAAATTTCACTATACAAACTGTAATTTTTACCATATACATGGCAAAAAAATGAACTACATGACTTTTATCCAGCTTTTTCGAAAACTCCATCTTATTACAATATGATGCACTAGAAACCTAGAAAGTATACAAAAATATTGCAAAAAGAACCTATACAGATCTGCATACTGAAAAAGCTGTATGGAATTTTCAATAATCTGGATTAATAAGAATTACAATATAGTATTGCAAAAAATACAAGAAGTATAGTAGAAAACAGAAAATGTATAGAAGTTATTACAACAAAATATATCTATACGTACAATATCATTTGACAATATTTACAATATGTTATTTCAAAAATTGAACTATTATCTAGCAAAAAGTACAATTTGTCAGAGTGATTCCCGTTTACTATACTGTACTGTAATAATTTCTATATTTTTTTCTCAGTGATTCTTATATATTACTTTTATATATTCAATTCCAGATGTATCATTTATTTCAACTATAACACATAAATTTTCTTTTTTTTTCAATTTTTTATATTTTTTATACATTCATCATTCTGTATTTTTCTTTATTTAAACTGATTAACGATATTCTTCTCTAACAATCAAACTGAAAATTTCTTTAAGACTCTTGAACATAATGAAAAAATAACTTAAATTAGTATTTTATCATAGACACTTGTTTAAATCCTATTCACAATATTTTTCAAACTCCCCACAGTCATAACTACACACCATCATGCATGACAATATATTACATAAATTTCATCTCGACCAACGAGCCACGAAATCCTTATTTATTCGACAAAATTAGCGTGACAAAGGAAATTCCAGGATCCACTTTTTTCCCTTCATCCTCCAAAGTCATCAATTTCCCGTAAGAATTCTGAATATCGAAGATGATGATGAAGGAGAAAAAAAAAACACGAAAGGATAAAATTGTATGAAAAGTTACACGTGCCTAATATTTCACATTGTTGTCCTGTCATATGGACAATCTTGAAATCGACGAGGATTACTTTTTTTTCAAACATTTCATGCTTCATTTTTTTTCGAATTCGTAGTATTTTTGATTTCTGAGCTAACGTTCATAAATAAAATGGGACAATCACTATGATTTGTGATATTTTATAGACGTTGAGGAAATAATTAAAAATTTCGATTATTTCCAAGGATGTTCTACGAAGTTCTTAAATTTGTAAAATGACTGATTTTTGTTTCGATTGAAAATGTGCAACTTACGTTATAAATTATGTATTTTTCGGCTTCCTCATCGAACATTGTAGGATTGTTGTACACCGGACAGATGATGTTGACTTGATCGAATTCGAACGCAGCGTTGTTCTTGTTTACATCTATTATGTGGTCGGTGTTGTCTATTCGAAATCTGAAACGATAAATAACACTTTTATAAACTAACTATATTACTAAGATTAAATTATTTACATTGATATAATATGGATAGAATTAGAATTGGATGATATGTAATTATTTTCTGTTATGGCGGATAATAGGGAACAGGGGCGTAGGCAGAAAAAATTTTCGAAAGGAATTTTCTGAAAAATATTTTTCCTTCGGGATTTCATAATGTTTTATATTTGACGATATGCTACAAGGGAGTGATTTTGAAATATTTAACATTTCGGAATTCAAAAGTTATACAACTTTTGGAATCTAGGGTTGTACATTTTCCATGTTCGTAAATAATGGAATTCGATTTTAGTAATTTCCAATTAGTAATTGAGGTTTTAATTTTTTTTACTAATACTTTTCGTATTTATACAACTTTGAGGATAATATGATAGTAAGTAATATGGGTTTCTATAGAACTTTCTGAAATTCGATTCTCTAGAAATCAAACTTCAGAAAAATGTGTATATTTAAATTGATTTTTCAGCAAATTTTAACAACGCAGATAAACGACACGTCATAAATTTATATTATTTTCGTATGGTATATTATTCATCAAATTTTGCAGTATTTTCTGTTATTTTTATATATTTATAATTTTTCTATGGATCGCTCAATAGATTTTTACAAATTTGATGTAATTGTATTGAAACTTCCAACGAATTTAGAAATTTAAAATGATTTTTCAGACGACAGTTTCTTTTATGAAGATTTTCAATACTTTCATCCCATATGTTTTTAGTATTTTTACAATCGAAAGTATGTTTAATTTGATAAATTGTATATATTGAATTGGATGTATTTTTGTTGTTTTCTATATGAATTTATAAAATAATTTCTAAAATAATAAGCATATATTCTTTGCATTATATTCATGAATATGCCTCGAAACAGAAATTCCATCAATTTCTGAGAAAACTATATCTACATGATTCTTATGTATTGACAGATTTCTAGTCAATTAGTAAGCTAGTAAACTAGGAAGCTAACCAACTACTAAACTAGTTAACAAGTAACCTAGTAAACTAGTAAACTACTGAAATTGTAAAGTATTAAAATATTAAACTAGTGAAGAAGTCATATAGTACACTAGGAAACTCGTTAACAATGGAATAAGTTTATTAGTAAACTAGTTAACTTGTCAAATTTGAAATCGTAAACTGGTAAACTAGTAAGCTAGTTAACTAGGAAGCAAGTAAACTACTCAACTAGGAAACAGGTACCCTTGTAAAATAGTAAACTAATTAAATTTTAAAATAGTAAATTAGTAAACAAGTGATTAAGTCAAATAGCAAACTAGCAAACTTGTTAACAAGTATATTAGTTAATTGGTTAACTAGTAAACATGTCGAATTTGTAATTGTAATCTGGTAAACTAGTAAGCTAGTAAACTTCTAAACTAGTTAGCTAGTAACCTAGTAAGCTAGTGAACTAGTAAACTCGTTAACAAGTTATTGAGTAAGTTAGTCAACTATTAAACTAGTAAACTAGTGAGCTGGTTAACTATTAAACAAGTTAGCTAGTAAACTACTAAACTTATTTTTTACATTTTTTTAGTATTATACATATAACATACGAAACCCTGAGGGATTTCTAAGTATTTCATTATAGATTACTTTTTTTTTTGTATATTGCTACAGAGATTTAAAAACTCGATGCTTTAAAATGCAAATTTCGATCTATTTCACAAAATAAATTAAAGAATTAATGATGAAATTCCATTCATATAGATTTTCCATGTTTTATATCATTATTCTTTTATCGTATTTTTGAAAGATTTAACAGATTTTGTTACGTTTTCCAGAATTTTCAAGAATTTATAGTATATTTAGAATTCGATGCACCGGAATTCCAAAATTTATAGATTGTAGAAGCATGTGTCGAGATTTTTCAGAAAACATTTCTTTTCATAGAATTAAATTACTTTCATTATTCTTTTAAAGTTTGTAGAAATCGACAGGTTTTTAATACTTTTATATGGATTTCATATAGATTTCTAGAATTTGATGATCTGACATTCAAAGTTTGGTGAGTTGGCAGTATTTTCGTAGATTCTAATTTTTCATGATTATTTACTGGGTTGCAACAATTTTTCTGATTCGTATTTTCTAAGTGATCCTACGTTTTGACAATTTTCCCATTTCTATTAAGTATATACTGCTAACGTTTTCAAGCGTTTATTTGTTACTTTTCGATGTAACTTATTTCAATTTTACATGAAATATTGATTGATTTGGTCAAAATTTCGGGAAGGGTCCGAACCCCCAAAACCCCCTCTGCCTACGCCCCCGATAGGTAAATTAACTGATTTCACTTCTCTTTCAAGAAACGTATTGATCTTTGATCACTCAACATTCTTCCAGCAAATAGATTTTGTAAAACAATTTCACCAAATTTCTGTCAACATCATTACATACAACTCTCAACATTTCAGACTCCCATCCCCGTTTCCAGCACTATAAAAAAATTGTCGAACATAGGAATTTGTGTTCTCATGTTCACCAAAGACCGTAGTTCCCACAAGAAACTGCCCTCGCACATTTCAAGCCCGTCGGCGCTTTTCCAGCATACTCGAAGAAGCTCCTGAGGGTGCCTAGAACCAGGGGAACTCGAGGTTCTTTTTCCCTTCGCTCGTCGCGCATAGGCACGAAATAGGGCGACGGGAATAAGGCCCTTCGCGGGAATCAAAGAATTATTCCGTCCAGCAGTCCAGGGCTCGACTCCGGGATACGGCAGAACCGGTTATACATATAGGAACTCTTCTCTGCCTTTCGCTCCTCGTTTTGTCCTCGCCTCACCCACTCAACAGCGGCGGTATTCGCACGCACGCGAGAACACCTTCTTTATTTTCTATCGCGTTAGAGACGCTCCTCTCTCCCCCAAACCCCGCAGGACTTTTATTTTTTTATGTTTATTTGCGTTTTTTTTCATCCTCTCCTTCTCTCGCGGTGCCATGTTTTATTTTTTATTTTTCTTGCACGATCGAGGATAGGACGCCGAAGGGCGGATCTTCGTTTGTTCCTCGGGGACGAATCGGCGGCATCAGGCCCCTCCGTGACAGTTGTCGAGCCCCATTCCTCATTTTGGGAACATATGTCGCGTTTTTCTGCGGCAACAGCCTTGTTAGTTCTCGCTTTCCGGTGTATTTATGCATCGGCGGGGTCCCCACGGATAAAATGGTCGAGCGCAAAATTTTTGCCACCGGAACACCCTCCTTTGTTTTTTGCATTATTTGCCCCGGGGACCTCTGGAATTTAGGAAATCGGCCATTTCGGACAAAAGGATGTGGGGATAGTTCTTGGTCAGGATAATAGATGTGGAGGAGCTGTTTCGGGAAAAGGGTTTAAAAATGACTAGATACGATCTGGGATATCAGACTATGAAATTAGGTTCGACATTCTATGTATAAGCTGAGTATGGGAACTATCTGGAATTCCCTGTATAAAATATTTTTATTGCACGACGGGTACGTGATGATTATAAAAATTTACTGTTCCCCCGACTTCGCATGATGATTTAAAAATCATCCATCTAATTTTCTCGGGGAAAAAAAATTCGGTCCGGATCGGAGTGATTCAATCATTTTTTTCCGATCGTCAAGTTGGTGATTACATATTTCACGCGGTGGTTATAATTAAAAAAGTTTCCTGGCGCTTTCGCCTCCCTGCATCATACCATGAGAGGGGGGGAGGGGAGGGGGAGGGGGAGGGAGGCCAATTAATAAAGCGATCGATAGCGCTCGCGCGCAGAAAAAAAAACGCGCTGTTTTTTCGCTCCCAATCAAAGTAAACCGTTCAAATTTCAGTAATAAACTTGCATGTGTGTAACTTTCTGACGCACTCGACATGGGGAAATCCAACTTTCTGTAAAATATTACGAAATTTTACGGAGAGTGGCTTTATTAGGGTGAATGGGTCATACTTTCAATTTTGAGTTTTATACGGTGATGTTTAAAATAATTCATTCGATTTCACGGAAGTTGAAAAATGGGGACAAGGAAATTGGAGATCATTAAAATCAACAATGAAAAAGAAGATAAAATATACTGGAATGAAATTGTGATCTAGTATTTGTAGAAAAACCAGTTAAATAACTTTTTTTCTAAAGAATAGTTTGAAGTTCGAATTGATTCAAAAAATAAACAATAAAAGATAATGAAGTAAATTGGTTATTTTATATTGAATTTTTTCTTGAAAGGTTTAAATCTGAAAAAAACTATTAAAAATTATCAAGCGAGAAAAATAATGCTCCCAAAATTTCAATTATTTCGAAAAGAGCAAAAAAAAAAAACAAAATTTGATTGAATTACCTCTTATAGATAGTACACAAGGAATAAAGAAATTTCAATTTACCATGGTCAATGTTACTCACTCTTTGCCATTTTTGTCAAGTGTAGAAACATGAAACAATTTTTTTTTTCATTTGCGTCTATTTCTTAAACATTCGCAACTTCAGGGCTCAGTTCCGTTATACACATGAAGAACACGACCCTGAGAAAAAATTGTCCAGACTAGGAAAAAGAATCTTGAAAAAATTTTACTAAAAAATTATCCCAAAACTAATATAAATCATCTAAACTTATCGAGTTACCATCAGTTTGATATGAAAAATCAGGAATGAAAATCAATTAGAACAAAATAAGAATAATCTACAAAGAGGTTGAATTAAGCAAAAAATTAAGTAGACAGTGGATTTGATGAAAAAATACGACTACTGAGATTTAAAAAGTTCTAACTTCCGGAAGGCATTATAAGTAAATAAAAATAATACTTATGTTTTCCAGATAAAGTAAAAAAATTTTGATGACGAATCATGAAGTCTTGAGTTTTATCTATTTGTAGAAGCTCAGTTTCAAAATTTCTCTTCATGTCAAGTAATTCTGATCATAAAATGCATTTTAAAACTTACTTGTCTAAATACGTAAGAATTCTGGAAATTTTCATCAGTAACAAACAGAAG
The DNA here is from genome assembly GCA_028476575.1 of Platygaster robiniae. NCBI lineage: Eukaryota > Metazoa > Arthropoda > Insecta > Hymenoptera > Platygastridae > Platygaster > Platygaster robiniae. The sequence goes on from CM052022.1 coordinate 6,164,455, forward strand.
TATGTGTATTCGACAAAGAATTAAAAAAAAAAACAAGGTATAGATAAAAACAACTTAAATAGTATAGTATGTATATTCATTGCATTATTATGGATACTGTATAGTAAACGTGTTATTCCATTGAAAACTTTTCAACAAGATTGATAATTCCTAATCTTTCACCATTTTTTTATTTCTCACTTTACACCATGTCCTAAAAAAAATTTACTGTAGGAAAAAAATTACAATTTCCAGCATCGAAATTCAAATTTGTGTAAAAAACATTTTTTTTTCATAAAATATGTCTCTCAAATTTCCCAAATTCATCAAAACCTTGCATAAACATAAAAAATATCAAGTAAAAAATACACTTATCCGAGACACAACTTTTTTTCACAAGTGTCACAATAACCCCAGTGTCCCAAATTACCCCACTCGACCCTCCACTCTAAAAATTCCACGAACCTCAACAAAAATCCACCTCACAATAACACCCAATTTCCAAATCGTCTCGCCACTGTTACATATATACCTTACACAAAGCCTATATAGGTTCACGGTCATCTTCTAACGGGTTTTTTATTTCAATCGCCCGACGATAATAAATTTCCTGCCGCGAATATATAGCTGTGGGACGTTTTTGATGCGCCATAGCATTCCATCACAATAACCGCTAATTTTGATCTCAGTGTGAAAGAAACGAGATTACGACGGGCTACGAGGAACGTCCAACGTGAACGGAAGGGGGGAGAAGAAGGGGTAGGAAGAGGGGATGGAATCATAAAAAAAAATAATAACAATATTAAATTCGGCAAAGAGACGCTGGTGAACGAAACGCGGGCGTCGAAAGCGCGTTTCGACGTTTGGGAGCATTAACGGACAATCTCGTAAGTGGGCGTGTAAGGGCTCGAAAATTGGAAGGTAGGCCGGACTCGGGCAGATTAACGTTTGGCGATAATATCCGTTTTTGATGCCCCGTCTCTCCCCTTCATTTCTCCGGGCACACTTGCCCTCTTTTTTCAATTTTCACTCCCAGCATTCAGGAAGTTGAATCTGCAGATTTTAAAACTAGTTTACTTTTCAAATTGAAGAATTTCCAAGCCTTTGAACCTCCAAGCTAGAATTCGGTGAAATTCGTGAATCGTTTTCCGATACTCTTTTCGAGAAATAAATTGTAATCGGGAGAAAAAGCTTTCGCTCGCGCTTGCCACAATCCCCGTGTGTAAAATTCCGGGCTCGCTCATTCTCCCGTCATTATCGGAATCCGCCCGGAGATAACTCGCCCCGGCCCGAGTCCCCCCAAATCGACCTCGACAATGTCCGCTCGTTACGCGAGCAAAAAACAAGTAATGATAAGAGAATCGACGTCGATTAAAAAAATCCGCCGCCCGAAAATGACGGGAACACGGGGAGAGATCCCAGCGTCGCAGGACTTTTTAAGACCGCCAGATAAAAAGCCGGGCGACTTTGCGAATAAACAGCTTTATTGCCGTCGTCCACAAGTGCTTTTTCTCCATTTTTTCCTCCACCAGAAAACTGAATTCATGGTATGATAAATTTTTTTTCAGTCACCATCTGTCACGCTAATTCGAGATAATAAATAATTCCAGAACGTAAAAAACACGTATTCGGTGTGAAATCGCGCGAAAAAGAAATTCGAATCCGACACAAAAAGACCTATGGTAATCAGATACTTATTCTTAAAAGGTTTCCTCCTCCTCGTACCGTAGGATCCACATTTTCCAAAACTCGGCGCTTTTGAAACGACGATATTTTCGGGGTGAAATTAATTATATCCTTTCGCTTCGAATCTAATTACGCCCAAAATGCCGATTAAACAAGCCGCATATTTCGGATATCTTTCACGAACAATAGAGCGCATGACGGAGGTCGACGTGCATTCACAGATTCGACATGGCCTTCGTCCGCGATGACCTGGATCGGCAGGTATATACCCTTGCCACCTTCTTTTTTCATTTTTTTATTCCCTCCACCTTTTTCTTCTCTGTCCCTTTTTTTCTACTTTTTATCTTATTTGCTTCTTCGTTCTTTGCAATAGCGAAAGTCGGAGAAGAAGTAGAGATGAAGGTGATTTCTGCACCCAAGTCGAAATTAGAATCAGAATTATAACCAACTTGAACCTATTAGATAGGATTTGAAACCTTTATGACCTGTGAAATCTGAAATAGCACGAAACGATCCTCGCGAGTGTTTTATCAACTATTTTGACCTATGCATTCGAAATCAAAATCGAAAGTACAACCAAATTGAACCTGAGAAAAACGAAGGCAAACTTACATGACTCTTTGTTTTTAAATTGAATGAACACTTCGAAAAATTTGATTAACGAAAAGACTATATTGGATGATAATTTTCCTTTCCTCCAAGTCGAAAAAATTGATCACATCAATTGCATTTGCTAATTATCACTGAATTTTAGGAATATTAATTTATATTCCTATTTTAAATAAAGTACGCAAATATTATTACATTTCACAAAGTACAAAAGTTTATTCAATCACGTTTGATTAGCGGATATTCCAAAATATACAATATCGTCAATTTTCATCGATTATATTAGCGATAATGTGATCCCTCCATCTTAAGAACGGGGGTCTTACTGACTTGACAGCTTGTGACACAGAGATAGGGAAGGGAGGTATCAAAAAATCCTGAAAATCGGTTTGTTTTATTGATGAACAGCCCATTTAGCACGTTATAGTTCAGAAATACTTCCTAAACATTTGAAAATATTTTACAAACATTTCGGAATAATTAATGTCAACTACGAGCTCCTTGAATGTAAAATCTACGCTTTGGAAAAAACGCATTAGTTATTTTTCTAAAAATTTGAAAACAATAGAGGTATATCGATTTCTTGTTGAACAAACTTACTTCTTCTCGAAATTTTTTTTCTGACACTGTGACGAAAATTGTATTTTGACAAGAGAAGCAAATTCACTCTGATCCAATGAAATTTATTTCTAATATATAATAGAAATGTAATTAAAAATCATTTATATTCAAAGTGAAAGTTTATTTATATTTATAATACAATTTTATGCCTACCACAATCTACTGTACTTATATTTTTACAGCTTTTTGAATTCTGGCGCATTTCTGACCTAAATCGTCTTTTGTTTTTTGTTTCGATTTCCATTTTATGTGTCGAATGTCAATACGCGTTAAAAACTGTTTTCGAATGTTGAAAGTTCATTAAAAGTTTGAAAAAAGGGCCGACAAAGAATTGCTTTTATTTAGCAGATAATTAGGAAAACCGAGCATTTTGAGGCCAAAATCCTCACGATCGATGGTGAGTAAATAAAGTTCTTGTCAATTTTCAAGTATTCGTTTGAAATGTTCTTTTTGGTACGTTTTTTTGATAAATGTGCCTATGAGGAAAACTGGAAAAACGAATATTTTTGAGAATATGAATAGCATATTTTTATCATATTTTGCGTTACTCGAGCTTGTGTCATTTTGAGAATGTTGAAAATTGCAGATTTTTCGCCGCTGTTGGTTGTAAATGGTTTAATGAGGTTCAAAATAAAACCCAGTTTAGGCGTAAAATCCGTAAAATCGATAATAATTGCCATGTATATAGTGTAAAATTGGTTAAAAATAAGCTTCGTTTGAACCGATGAGAACTAAAATATCCTCGATTTATTTTGTTCAAAGTTTGATTCTTATTGTGACTCCGGATGGCTTTGCATCTCGGCTAGGGAATCCTGAATTTCTGAAGAAAGAATAAGAAATTGTGACAAAGATGTAAAAAAGTCATAAAGTCAATCAAAATTAAATGTTTAGGTATGTCCGCAATAATTATAAACTTTCTTCAACTCCAACTCAAACTATTTCTCCAAGAACCTCGCCGAATTCCATTTCCCAACTTTCCCAAACAGCTTGAAACTTTTCTGACTTTGCCACGTACTCCCGATTTTCCCGAACCGTTAAACGTCTTGTAAACATGGCTCGTAATAAGACAAAACGACGAAGATAACTCTGAGCTGGAAATATCAAAGCTCTCGCAGCGTCAAAGAGCAAACGCGAGGACCAAAAAGTCGCGACGGGAAAACAGAGCGCCTTTGAGCGTCGCGGATTATTCGCCCCCTCACGCGGTTCCACATTGCTCCGAAGCACAATCGCCATTTCATTAGCCCTCAAATTGCCGTATCATTAGAGCGTCTCGTTATAACTTCAAAGACCAAAAAAATCGTTCACCCACGCTCGCCCCAACGAATTTATGATTTTAATCTCATCCCAACTCCGTGAATCATACCCACGTTCAAACAATCCCAACAGCTTTGCCAAAACGTACTAAATTTGAAAGGTACATCTCACCTTGGAAATACTAATTTACACAGTCCGCGTTTTATAAATTGGACTGCAATTTCTTCCTCGATTCGTATCGTGGAACGAAACAGAGAGGGGAAGTTGCGAGGAAAAAAAATACAAGTAAGGCCCAAAGAAGTCAGGGTAATTTACATCGAATTAAGAGAGCACGCCCTTAACAGGTGAGAAGTGCGAGCTTCTCGTTTTCCGGCGTTATTTCGAGTGCAACGTCGGTAATTTATGAAAGACACGAAAAGTGCGGAAAAAAGGTTGGGGTGGGGGCATTTCGCGCACCTGCCAAGGCCCCGGTAGTTAGAGGCCCGGGCCCCCTGATTGGTCCCCTCGGGTGCCAGGATTTCAGCTGAATTTGCACGTTCCTCGTCACTCATTCCCACGAGAATTCGCGCCTGTCTCGCTCTTGCCCTCTGTTTTTCGTATTCCCCATGGTCCCCGAATTATCCACTTTGCAGCGGGCGAGAGTTTCATACGCCGCTCATTGAGTAAATCACGAACTCCGGGCGCGATTATTGACAGGCCCTGTATTCACGCGTTCCGCGTTCCGCGTTTCGTCATTATCCTACGCGCACCTCCGGGGCAAAAAAGTGAGGTTTTTAGGTGACTCGAGGTGAGGTTGAAAGTGCTTTTCGTACCTAGAGTTGAAAATTGAGTATTGCTGAACTTGGGAAAATTCAGGGGTGTGAATAGATGGAGTTTGTGGGAGTTCAAATCCCTTACGAAGTAAGGGTAAAATTTATTTTTATACATCAAAATAAAAGAAAGGTATGGTTAATAACAACGAATGCATAAAAACCAATTATATGGAATAAGGAAAATGGAACAACTAATTTCAGTAACTGAAAAGTGTGGACTTAACATAGAGGACAAAACGAATGGTTCCATTTAAGTGTTTAGAGAGAAACGAAATGCATTATTCTCAATTTCCCTCACTCGAAAATCTCAACGATCCAAGTTTGAAAACAATTTTTTCTTTGTGAATTATTGTGAAGAATTAAAATTTGAAAATTTGAAACAACAATGTGAATAATGAAGAAAAATAAGAATGTACGAAAAAAAAAGGGAAAATTCAAGTCCTTAAGCATCAGATTCTAGATATTTACATTCAAATCTAAAAATTACAAGGGAATCTCTCAAATCATACCAAAACCGAAAAAATACTAAAAGTAATGGAAATATGTACCTAATTTTTATAAAAAATTCTAATTCTAGGGCATGAAATTTTAAAAATCATGCAGAGAAATCTATATAAATACTGAAAATTCATATAAATACTAGTTGACCGTAGAAAAGTCCTATTAAATACTTTAAAATTACGAAAATTCCAGAATTCGATGACATACATACTAAACATCTATGCAGGTGCCCCAGTAATTTAGATCATTATAAAAACCTAATAAGAAAACGGAAAATTTGATAAAAATTCATTTCCAATAAAGGACCTTAAAATTATTTTCTTAGTTTTTATAAGGTGACATTATAAGAACATCGTGAGAAACTGAAATATCTTAAAAAGGAAATTTCTCGAGATGATTATATGAAGTTTTTTTCTCATGAGATTTTATCAATGAATTATCATGAAAAATTTTAGTTTCTTACAAGGTTTCTATAAGATCAACTTATATGGAATTAAATTACTGTAAGGAATTTGGTTTTTTCTAAGATTTATATTGGGAACAAAAATTACTAGGCTATAATTTTTTCTGCGTCCTAGAAATCCATTGAAATATTGCAAATTTGTGACAATTGAAATATCAGAGCTTTTGATTCGCGGTATCTTTAAAGCGAACTACAAAGTTACTGAAAATCTATTAAAGCTTATTAAAAAAATTAAAAAAAAAATTTTTTCTCAACAAATAATAAGATTTTGAGTCTGAAAGCATATAGATCTTCAAATTTATATGAAAAACCATTAATAGAGAAAATATTAACAATCGTATTGAGAGTAAAAATTACAAAAAACAAATAAATAATGAGAAGTGCCTAAAATCTAATCGAAACCTACTGTTTCCTGTATAATCAATTGAAATACTAAAAAATTGTGCAGTTTCGAATACTATAGCGTCAAATTTTTGAAATCTATAAAGCGACTCTGAGAATTACTATGTATCTCTAAAAAGAACAGGAAATCCTCAAGAATTTATAGTTATTTTTTTAAAAAAAATTTCATAAATCCACCAAATTCTCTAAACTCTATGAATATTATTTTATGAAAAATCTATGGAAAAATCACATTATATGTAAATTTTCATTCTATCAGCATGGGATTCCAGAAAACGGCATTAAAATCCGTTATATTATAAATGAATTTAAAAAATTGTTAGAATACTGAAGAAAACTGAACAATTCAAAAAATATAAGATGAAAAATCCAATCCTTTGCAACTCGAAAATCACGTAAATCTAATTTTTTTACATCGAATTACGTATGCACTCAAAAAATTTGCTATTTTGCACTCCAAAAGTTGAAAAGCTATATAATTCTGGAATTTACAAAATCATTCTCTCACAACCAGAAAAAAAATCCGAAATTTTGGCATCCCCCAAAAAATAAATTTTCACAAAAAAATGCTCCTATTTCTGCCTACCCTTCGGTTAAGGGGTTATATACCTTTTTGTGCGGAAAAATTGAGGATGGTTATGTCACAAAAGTTATAGTTCTTGAATAGTGAATTGTTCACTTAAAAAAGCAAGTATTTGTTCATAAAAAAATATCACCAATTGGCGGAGTTATAGCCCTTTTCCCGGAACAACTTTTTTTTTTGAAAAGGCATGCTGTGACCACTATGCATGTCGAACAGGTAAAGTTAAATCAGAAAATCCAAAAAATTGCATTAGTCCAGGAATGTATCTAGTTTTTGTACGATCGCTTTTTTAAAGAACAGTTTTTATTTTGCAGATAAGAATTTTTTAATAAAATGTTCAGGGCTCAAAAAAGCGGAATCTCGGGGAAAACGTTCTTGCCTACAGAAAACTAGTAATATTCATTTTCGAACTGATGAAATTTTTTGCATTGCCTGATTTAACTCTACCTGTTCCACTTGCACCGTCGTCACCGCAAGCCCCTTAAAAAAAAGTTGTTTCGGGGAAAAGGCTACAACTCGGCCAATCGTTGATATTTTTTCATGAACAAATACTTGTTTTTCCAAGCGGACAATACACTATGAAAAACAATAACTTTGGTGCCATGCAACTATCGCTACATACTTTAAAAGATACTCCAAACCATCCTCAATTCGTCCGCACAAAAAGGTATATAACCCCTAGTGCACCTGAACCAAGAAGAAACCTCCAATAAAAAAAAATTACACTCGTACTTCCCGGACTATCATTATCACGAAAAAAGTGCCCAGATATTCTTTTTCCGGAATCAATCACCAGAACATAACAACTCTGCTACGAAAACCAAACATCATTCCCTCTCCAGAAAATCCCCTAAAAATGCGATCCCCTCGATTCAAAAAAGAAACACCTCGCGCTGCATACGCAATCCCATATCAGAAGCAATCAGAAACCCCGCGCATTCGCGCCTACCCCCCCCCCCCCCCCTTCCACCCCGCAACACCGGGAACAACAATCTCGTACCACCTACATTCGCGGGTATCGCGTGCTCGTGTGTGAGAACATCTTCCTGGTATTATAGAAGAGAGGGAGCTGCGCAGGTTCTCGCGTTCCTTCTTTTTCCCCCTCGGAAAGTAAAAAGACCAGACATGCAACGCCGAAGGAAGTGAACGATAAATATTTGAAGGCAACTAATAATAACGTCAGCCGGCGCGGCCGCAGAAAGGACGCCGCCGACTCTCGGTGACGCGAGTCGCGAGACGCGCGACACTTCTTAAAAAAACACCAACAACACGAAAACAAGAAGTTAATACACTGAGAGAAATTTTTGGCAGTTGCGACTTGGAGGTGCCAGACGTCACGTTTCAAAAACTTGGACAACAAAATGATTGATTAACGTAAACTCACAAGAATCATTTGGAATAATGCGTAGAATTTTTGTACTTTCAGATGAGAACGTTCTTGAATTTCGTTCAAAATGGATGAAGTCGTATTTTATAGTTGCTTTTTTTCTACAAGTAAAAGAAATCATCATGATTCATACTCCACGAGTATTTGGAAAATTCGATGTTCACCTTCTACAGAGCAGGGTTTGGAAGTAACGCGTTACTTGTAACGCGTTACATTAATAAACCAGTAATGATAACGGGAACGAGTCACTTTTTTTCGGTAACGAGTAAAGAAAATCCCGTTATTTTACGTTACTTTTATCTATCTCATTAAGTTATAGCACAATTTGGAACTTTCTAAAAAATGTCCTGAAACTGAGGTCTTAGTAAGATTCTTTCTCATTTTGAGATATTAAATTCTATCATCATAATTTTTAATGAAACTATGTGGCAAAGCTCTTGACGAAGAATAAGCTTTTTTACTTTTTATTAAAAACTTTTACGACTCAAAGCGCTGAGTTTTATTAATTCGCATGAAAGGATATAAAAAACACTTAAAATCTATAGATCACAAAATCTATTGCAGGATTTGTAAGATTTAGAGATCCTGCGAGAAAATTTTATAGAATTATAATGAATACAAGAAGAAAAAAAAAAAAAAAAGAAAAAAAAGAAAATACGAAAAATATTAGATTTCATTAAGTTTTAAGTTACTTGATTTTTGAAAAATTTATGTTACACAAGGAATCAAAAAACTTTAATTTCTAGAGCTTTAAATTCTAAAAAATTTATGTTAATAGAAGTCTATAAGAAGATGAGAAAATTTTTTTATTTCATAACTCTGTGAAAAATACAAAAAAAATTGAGGGCCCTTTCAATATATAAAGAAACTGTTTTCTGCAAAATCGATCGAAATATACTCCAGAAATTTCGAACCTCTAATGTTATTTCATTCTGGAAATTTAAAGATATATCTTTAAAAAAAACTAAAAATTCGACAACATCCTTTAAATACTTAAAATGCAGAAAGAAAGTACATCCGGAAAAATACGTGCAAATATATAAAACATTGAAAATCTTTCAAATTCCAGAAATTCATACAGCAATATATAAAAATAATGAACGATCCTTGAAATCATAGAAAAACTTAAAAAATACAAAAAGTACTTGAATAAGTGAAAATCTATCGGGACACTGTTTTGTGGAAAATCCTGTAAAACACGTTATGTTTCATTATATTCGAATTCTAGAGTTCAAAATTTTAGAAATGTATAGAACAATGATTATTATAAAAATACTTAAATTATGTAAAAGTACTGGAAAATTCTGAAATATTTTATCATACTGAAAAATACGAATGGTTTTAAAAATACTTAAGAATTCTTCAAATCGTAGAAAAATTAAAAAAGTTCAAAAAAAATCAGATGAAATGAAACCTTCTTAGAAATTTTTCGCTGAAAAATCCTCTCAAATGCCAATAATTTAATAAACTTTTAATTCTTCAGCACGAAATTCTTGAAATTTATGTATCAATGTACAGAAAAATAGAAGAAATTTATAAAAATTCTAGGCAATTCCGCAAAATTTTATACACTCTGAAAAGTACAAAAAGATTTAAAAATTCCGAAAATCTGGGTAGGTATTGAGATTCCTCCAAAAATCTATTAAATTTGCAAATGTTTTCTTGTGGCTAACATTGAATCAATTGTCAGATTCAGAAATTTCGTAAACTTGAGAAACATATAAAAATTGGAACAAGCTGATTGATTTTTACGTCAGGGTAAAAAAGTTCAGATTAATATTTTCTCTAATATCTGAAATAAACAATTTCTATAGAACAAAATCCCAAGTGCGTTGAAATTGTATTTTTCAGCCTTAGTTTTTCGATTTTTGTTATTTATGGTACATTCAATTTCTTACAAAAAGTAACGTGAAAGTAACGGAACGTTACTTTTTTCAGTGGTAACGGTAACGAATCACTATTTCTTTTTAAGTAACGATAACGTAACGAATTACTTTTTTCACCTTTGTAACGGTAACTTAACGCGTTACATTTTTTCGAGTAACTTTTCAAACCCTGCTGCAGAGTATAACAGAAGGGACGACATAGCTTCTGTATAATGGAGATAGAACATGATATTCCAATTTCTTCGGCGTGGCTTCTTCCCTTCATTCTCGATTTAAAATACGTAAAAAGAAGAAAACATTGTGGAAGTATTCGTTAGTCACTCTGTCTCTTGATCTTTTTCGAGAGGAGGCTTTTAATCGGCTCTACTTCCCACTCGACTAATCTACGCCGGTTTAATGTCCTAGATAAATGAGCCGCGTTCATTCCATCGTGCCGGGCTTCACGCGAAGATAGTGGGCGCCTTTTTTTCGTCCTCGGGCTCTCCTACACGCGGAAGTCTCTACTCTCTAGCTCGCTCCTCTTATCGCGCGCATTTTTTCCCCTCGAGGAGATTACCCAGAAAGTGTATCCGTGTCTTTTTCGAGCCGGGCCTTGTTTCTCCCGGGACAAAAAATTAACCGGGCCGTTTTTTTAATCGCCGATCTTTTTCCCATCGCGAAATTATTAGAGCGATACTTGAGAAATGGCTTCGGGATAAAATTATACGAGGGCTGGTTTTGGAACGGGGCGGAAGAAGATGTGGCGATGGTGGGGGCTATTTTCTGTATTTGGAAAATTCTTGGTGGGAGAAATTATCAAAATGTCTACATGGAAATGCACTGATTTTAAAACTGTAGATGTGAAATATCACTAAAAATTTTTGAAGTAAAGGAAGCTTGTCTGAATTTTGTATGGTTCTAGATTTTTACAGAAATCTTTCAAGCTATCGTTTTTAATTTTTAAAAATTTGTAGTTTCTGACGTAGTAGATGTATTTTGACGAAATTATGACACAGATTCTCCTGATTACCATGATTGAGTAGCATCTGACGATATAACAATTTTCAATGGGCATTGAATTTAACAAATTCTATACATAGAATTGAATATTTTCAACATTGAAAATTTTGTAGTAATTTCTCAATGTTAGTAAGATTTTATGCGATTTGTTTTAAATTTTCGTGATTTTCAGATTTTTATTTAAAATCAAATTACATCTTCATATATACATCCAAGGAGGATTATAATTAACACAGAGCACATAATATGATATATCAATAAATCAAAAAAAAAATCAAATTATACATAATTATTGAGAATCTTAAAAATTTGTTGATGTTTTTCCCTTTTTTCAAATTTTGTCATATTGAACATGATACCAACTATGTCAAACTTCCTGATTTTTCAAAGTTCACTTAACTAAAAGATTTATTGTTATCTTAAATTATTTTCCTCATCCCTGAATTTTTATTAAAGTATACATAGTCATAGTAAATATTTCAAAGGTTTATCATTTACCTATATGTACCTATACAAAATGATTGAATATGTCAACGTCTTTAATAATTTTTTATATTTTCAGAATCGTTAACAAGCCTGAAAAAAATAGTTTTTTCAAGTTTACAAAATTTATGAAAACCTGGAGCTTATACAAATTATTTGAAGTGTTTCAAATTTTATAATAGTCTGTCTGATAAGATATTAAGCTCTGTCTGAAATGTGTTGTTTTTTCAATTCATAATGGAATTCTTTAGATTTTTATGCAAAATTAGATAATAATGAATAACATTCTCTTTTTCAGTAAATTTGAAAATAAACTCATTCTTACACATTTTTGGATATTTTCTGTAGTACTATGAATTGTTTTAATCATATAAATTTTTTTGCAAACTTCGCAGAACTGATTTCCGTTTTCCATATTTTGAAACTTATGGAATATTGGACCTCATTCCATAACTGATCAAAACTTCATCATTTCTTAATAAGTTTTGTCTTATTGATTGGGATTTTACATTTTTTTTTGATGGTTCAATATTTTACATTTATAATTAAAAGAAAAAAAAACATAGATATAATACATCAAAGAAATATGATAATGAACGAAATATAGGGAATATCAAAGATTTTTACATCCATATTTTTCAAAATTTAGAGAATCATAAAGGATTTGAAGAATTTAAATTCCTTCATTTATCAAAATTTTAAACAAATGTAAAAGACTGCGCAAACTTTTCGAAATAAACCGAGTTCTGAAAAAAGTGTCTAACTTCTCGACATTCCCCATTATTCTTCAGAACTTTCAAATTTTTCAGACTTTCATGAAAAAATGGAAAAAACTTCCTGTGCATTGGTATTTCTCGACCAAAAATGATATACGTAGTATTAAATTAGGATAGTAGATGATTTTCAGACTTACTCATGTTGTTCGATATTTCAACGTTTTTACTTTTGAAAACCTCTTACAAAATGTTTAATGTATTTTCAAAAATACGGAAATTCTTAAGAATTTTGTATAATTTTGTTTAATTTTTAGGGTTCTCACAAGAAAATGACAAACGATCATGTTTATTTCAGGAAAATAAAACTATCAACTTAATCTACAAAATGAATCATTCTCTTTAACAAAAAAATGTCTCAAAATTATGTAAAAAATTTCAATTCATTTGAATCTCAGGATTCAAGTATGCTTTTTTGAATTTCTGTAATACAAACTCTATAGAAACCACTCGAAGAAATTTTTTTTTCAGTTTCTGGTTCGAAACATCAACTATAGTTTGTATATCATTCAATTAAGTGTTAATATGATTCAACTAACACTAGACAAATATTTTCCTTCATCCCAACCTCATCTAATTAGAATGAATTGAATCACATCTATCAATAAAATCTATTCGAAAATATTATTCGTGTTTCGAATCAGAAAACAAATTTCATCATTCGTCAGTAATTTAGTGTTTGATAATACAAATATTACCAATAATATTGTTCAATAAAATATCCAAAAATGCTCTGAACTCTCCTGTGTTTTTCACCTCACCACTCATAAATATTTATTCTAAAATTCTGATAAAAAGAAAACAAATTACCACAAATTTCAACACTCGTTCATCTTTTTTCAGAACCCAAAAATATACAGCATACATTAATACAATACATAAAGACAGATAATTTCATATAACGATTCTCAACATGCTCAATCCATGAAAAAATTTATCTAGAGAGACACCCAGCCCGAATATTCAGGTCCACCATATCCCAGCTCCTCAAAAAATGCCCAACAAGCTTCCGCGTCCGCGCTCTGAACACGCCTCGCCTGCAGAGATCCGCGTTACACACCTCGTGGCGTAATACACTGTATCTGCAATTCGTTTTTAAATTAAACCCCGGGTCGCGTGTCGAGAAACGAGGCGCGTGTTTTCGGATAAGCGACGTTTGATGCCTCACGCACGGCTAGATTAGCGGCTCCTGGAATTAGAGCGGCCCGCAACAGGTGGATTCAATCAGCCGGGAATTCGGTCCTCGGCTTCTCCGGCTCTTGACGAGGGCATTATAATCAAGCCCCGAAAAACGGCCGATCCCGCGCCAACCGAGAAGCGAAAATAACTGTCCCGATATAAAAGGGGGCCCCCCTAATGAATTTAAATCCCGGGAAAAAGGCTTTTATCCTTGATACCGTGCAATTACGCGAGAAAGTATATGATTTCGCCTGAACGGCGTGTTATTATTCGAGTGTAAAAAAAAAGGTGTGGGGGGGGGGGAGAAAGAGCGATACGCGAGGTGGAACGTTTTCGGGGATTAAATTCGTGGGGTTTTTTGTACACTGGTTTTTAAAACAGGTGAAAAGGGAGAGGTGGTGTTGATAGGGAAGAAGAGAATTTTGAGGGATGATTGTGATTGTTTTGGATATTGGAAGCAATTTCTCGAAGTAGTCTGTAGTCGTTTTTTTTATTAAATTGAATATTGGTAGGGTTTTGTTTCGAAAAATGTGATTGTTTAATAATTTTTTTGAGGGTGTGAATTTTGAAGGCTTTTTCTCATTTTTGGACTACATTGCAAAGTCTCCGAAGAATACATGAGTATTGTGAAAATTCGTTTTTTACATCTGAAATACATAGTCTGCAATTCAAGTCATAATGTTATTGCAGAAAAACAATTGATAATAATAAAGTGTTGGAGCCCAATGAAAAACTGTAAAAATAAGTACCTGTTTTGAAGATCATTTAATTGAAAATTTTTTAGATACCTTACAATGATGAAAAATTTTACAAACTTTCGAATAGATATACTGACAAAACGTAAAACATGAATTATTATTTTAATTACAATTAACACATTTTCATTAGTATTCATAATTCTCGGTTATCTTTGCTAATTACTATTACAACAATAATTGTTGAAACGTATAGAACAAAGAAAAGTGTCGAAAATTTGCAAACAGTGAACAATGTTGAAAACATCAATCAGTTAAAGATTTCTTTTTTGAAAATTACAGTTTTGTAGAATGTGTTTAAAATATCTTGACTTCACAAGAAAAACCATCAATATTGTTATGTCTGTAAAAACATTTGTATTTTGTCAAAATTAAAAAAAATTTTTCAGAAAAAGTAAGGACTGTTAGTCATGTAAAACATGTCAAAAAAGTAAAAACTGTCAACAGTTTCTCAAACTGTAAAATGATTTCTTCACACTTGAAACCTAAAAAACTGTGAAAATTTCATAAATGTCAAGTATCTGATAAAATTGGTGAAAGTACTTAGAACTATCTTTAATGTCTAAATTTTTTTCTGTTTCTCTTGAAACAAAATTCAGAAGTGTAAATGAACGTATTAACACTGACAAAACTAAAAAACATTGAGGAATATCAATATGTCAAACAGTCTAAAGAGTCAATACTTTTTGGAACTGTAAAATATTTTTAAAACTTTAACATATCAAAAGATTTAAAATTTTGAAAGCTCGAAAACGCCGAAAATTCAGTATTGCCTCTGCAGTCAGCATTGTTGTACAAGCTTAAAATTTCAGGAACTGTGGAAATGTCAGTTTTAGAAATATTTTCGAACATATAAATCCTTCAAAAACTGTTCATGATTGATCAAGAAATATGAAAATTTCATTATTGTACTAATTATAAGAATATGGAAAATTGCTTGAACCGACAAAACAATAAAAAAATTTTTTGGATTGTATACACATACTGTTAAACAAGCTAGACAACTTAAAAACAAAAGATGTTTGGAAATTTACAACAAATCAGTTGTGTCAGATTATAAACACTTTTCTTTATCAGGTAAATATACTTAAAAAACTTATGAAACTTTTCAAATAGTAAACATTTCGAAAACTAGTGTAAATTTCAAAAATTATGTGCCTGAAGTTCCAAACGTTTAAACATAAACGAAAAAAATTTATAAGCTAATGTAAGGGAAAAAAAAATTGTTAGCTGCTTTTGAACACTTTGATCGTGACGACGAACTTGATGCTGTCCAAAAAATATTCGTCACACTTTTTTTCGTGAAAAAGAATCAAAAAATTCGCATATTTTTTATTTTCGTTCAATTTCTAACGTTTGTAACTCCTGGCGCATCGAAAATTTAGGATCGATTTTATATTGAGCAGAGTTAAACAATATGAAAACTGTAGAAATTGTAGAAAAAATATAGATTTCTATTAACACCGTCCAAAATATTAATTTGTCAGAAATTTCACACATGTTAGAAAATTATGACGTATTTTCAAATCTTTCTCACATATTATTTTAATTTCGAAAATTTGATAAAATTGTCGAAATTGACTAAGCTGCCAGTAAAGTTAGGAACTATGAATATTGTCTAATGTGTTGCAACTGTCAAAACAAAACTATATTTCCAATGAAAATATTTGAGAAATATAGATACTGTTAGTACTATTTTAACTGTACAATTTTCGAAGTGATGAAATTTATCAAATGTTCAAGATCGTCAATACAATCAAAACTGTGAACGAAAACTCAAGTGCTTGAAACTGTGAAAATTGTCGCTACTGTAAATACTGTTATCATGTACTATTCACTACTATTGAAAACTGTTTGAATTGCTCACATTTCAAAAACTGTCAAAATAATCACGTACGTCTGAAACGTCACAACTGTCAATGCCACCATGGTATCAAAAACTTGAAAAACTTCAATGACAGTCGAATAAGTAAATAAACTCTCTAAATTTTCTCAAATTCAATAACTGTCGGAGATCATCAAAAATTGTAAGCTTAAAACCACCAAAATGTTACAACTTTGAAAATCATCCATAGTTCTTATTTTATTAAGAAAACTACCTATGTCTCCCAACATTTTCTACAACTATTATTATCTGCATTATCTCCTAACTCTCCCAAATTTGTCAAAACCAGTATCAATCAAAATATCAACTTCAAAAATGAATTTCCCCATCGCTTCAAGTTTCTCTACGTGTATTTCGACTATTTCCGCGGCACGTGAGCGATTCGGGAAATGCTAGAAAAAGTCCGGGGACGCATCAAAGAAAGCCGATGGGCCGGTGCGCCGCATTAAAAGTCCCCGGCGTACACAACACGTACTCGCGTGAATTAATGCCCGTGCCGTTGCGTTATTAATAGCGCTCAACGCCGCGTGATCCGAGAGACAATGCGTATTTTCGCGCCGCGTGATTTATTCCCCCGCGCAACGCCTTCTCGCGCGATTTATATTTACGCCTTTCACTGGTCCGTCTTGCGAGCCAGCCAGCGAACGAGCGTATTTCATTTTTCGACGTTTTATCGGGGTTGCGCGTTCTTTGTCCCGCGGCCGGGGGAGAATCCTGCGAGTACGTGCACGAGCGCTCAAAGGATATCAAGATTAAGAACAGAACCGCGAAAATTTCACATCTTTTATTATTCTGCATTTATTTACTTTTTCATTCGTCCTGAGAATCTAACTTGAAAATTCTTACCAGAAAAAGGAGGAGCAGAAGGCTTATTTTGCAAATTTTATCGTCAGTGAAAAATAGAAAGTTATTTGTAGCAGATGGTGCTGTATTTCGTTTAAAATTCCCAAGTAATTGATTCTCTGGAGCCAATGTATTTGAAGATTTTGGGTCGTAAGTGAACATCATTAGAATTACATTTTGCGAGCTTTCAGCCATTTTTTCAGCCCTTATTGGAAAGAAAATTTCTATTTAATTACACAATCAAAATTGCTATACATAATTATGTGAAATAATTATAGAAATTTTCATCCTGATGAGGGCTGAATAAATGGCTAAAATTTTGGAATATTTTATTCTAAGCGTATTCAATTAAAACCCGAAATATTTTAATTCATTGGCTTCAGGAAATCAGTTCTTTGGAAATTTCTTTAAATGTTTTTGTGAATGTCTATTAAGGATCTGAAATTTTTTGGGCACTGTGACAGGTATTTGGATTAAAGAGTGAGGACTGATCCTGGAGATAACAGTTGCTTATATCGATAAAAAGAAAAGGACGAATTGTTTTTATTAATTGGAAAGTTATAAAATTTTCATTTTGAGGCCAGAAAATATGTTATTGAACTACTGATTTTATATTAAAATTCGTGTATATTTGTCCAACAAACTAGACATTGTAATTTAACAAATTTTTTTTGAACCAAAGAAAATTCAAAATTTTGAGGAGATGTGTCAAGTTTTCCTGAGCAAATCCTTGAAAAATCATATGATTTTGGAAACATTTCTAATCATGAGTAAACAGTTGTGAAGGAACTATAGATATTGCAGGACACTAAAATACGAACATTAGAGGTATTGTAAGTAATATATATATATACTACATTTCAAATAATAAAAGAAAATTAAGCATCCAATTCTAGAAAATAATGTGAAAATTTATGAAAACACTGCATACGTTTAGGAATACTAAATGAAACTATAAAATATCATGAATACAAATTTATATGAAAAACACTGAAAATACTAGAAGTTAAGAAAATACTAGAAATCTGTGTAAATATGATTTTTTTTTAATTGTATGAAACCTTGAACTCTAAAGCATCAAAAATTAGCAATTTTAGGGAATCCATAAATAACCAGTTGATTTTTTGATTGAGAAGAATACGAAAAAAAAAATATTCATAAAATACTACAGAATTAGAAATTAATGACAATCTGTAAATCTTCAAAACTAAATATTTCGATAAAATCTTATCAATAACTGCAAATATTTAAGAAGTATAATTCTAGAGCGTTGAATCTTAGAAATCTCTACAATAATCCAATAAAACAATAAACGCTATAAAAATTCCATAACAACTTATACAATTGTATAAACCCAAAAAAAAAATGTAGTTAATCTAAAAATCTAATTAAAAATTAAAACATTACATACATTGAACCTTGAATCAAAGAAATTTAAAATCTTAATAGAAATGCATAAAAATACCAGAAAATTATCTATAATATATAAACACTGTAAAAGTGAAAGACATCCTGAGAGTAGGTTATAAAAATATATGAAGAGTGAATAATATATTTATTGCAAATTTTTTGTATCTGCTAAGTGTAAAAAGCAGTCTTCTAAATATTTCCTACATTTTTCTGTAAATTTGAAAAGCATCTCATCGTTTATATAGTATTCAAATTTTTTTTGTAATTCGAAAGAACAAGTCTCAAGTCTTAGACAATAAACTGAAAAATTAGTAAGAAATAATCGTATTATGAGAAGTTCTAGAATTCAAAAATTTCAAAACTTTCATTCTGCAGGTTGCTTATGAGCATTTTCGACATAATATTCCTCGAATTTCGAGATTGAAAACCTTTCGATTCAAAAAATTTTCGTAATGTGGAATTTTAACAATTTATTCATATGGCAGTCTCATGCAAGAAAAGTCCCTTTTTTATTTCGTCATAGTTTAGCTGAATTTCAGATAACTCCTATTAAATTTTTACGATTTTATAGGCTGGAAAGTAAAAAAACTGCAAACAACAGCATAGACTTTTTTTAACGTCGATTGAAACAAAAACAAACAAAAAATATTTTACATCTTCCTAATGTTTACAAAAAATATTTACAATCTCCTAACTAACCCATACACTATACAATAGATGTTTTCTTCATAACTTAATTCCCGGTTTTATAGTTTTTTTTTCCAGTTTTCTATATCTTGTAGATTCTCACTTACACTTCCTTAACATGTGTAAAAATTCTAGAAAGTAGTCTCATAATCACGATCTGTCAAAACTTCAGTCTCGAGTATCCTACATACACACAGAGTGCAATAAATTCATTCAATTTAAATCCAAGGAGAAAACAACATTGTTTTCAAAGCCAGCTCGCACAGTAAAAGCATCGGATTTGATGGGAAGACTAGGAACATCCCGGAGATAGCCGATTTCCCGGGTCACGTGAGAGTGTCACGGCAGCGGTGTGAAACGCGTCACGCCGCCAAGAGGAAATGACCCGAAAATGTCTTGAAGATGCACAAAAGGGCTGTGGAAGAGCGGAGAGAGGGGCCTTAAAAGCAGGGCCTGTGAAACGACAATGTCCGCGAACAATGGGGGCCTGTATCTCGGGGGGTATCGACACGACGGGCGCTAAAGTAGCCGCGCTGACCCGGGGAAGAACGGGCCCTGACCCGACGGAGAAGACGCTATCGCCCTGACGCGAATGTCTCAATGTGAATTTTGCCTGATCAGTGATTTTTCCACTGAAACTCAGTTCTCTATGAATTCATTCAAGTGAAAATCTTGAAATTTGAACTGTAGAGTGAAAATTTAACTTTCATACGAATATGATTCCACTCCAAAAAAGAAAGTGAAATATATGTACTCCCCATAGAATGAAATTTTCAAGTTGGATATTTTACAACAAATCAGCAGAAGAGAAAAAAACAATAATGTCGCTCTTAAATTTGTAACAATTCATGTAACCCACAAAAGAAGTCATATTTTATAAAAAACTTTTCATCACATTTTCCAAATTACGTGAATTCCAGGTCACACTTGCAACAATAAGTGCATAAAAAATTAAGGTAGTTGATTTTAAAAATGAAACCCCTCATTTTCGATTGAAATAATTTATTCTTAACCAGGCGCGTAGGCAGAGGGGGTTTTTGGGGGTTCGAGCCCCTCCCGAAATCCTGATAAAATCAATCAATGTTTAATGTACAAATGAAAAAGTGTTACATCGATAAACAATAAAAATGTTAGTTACAAATATATCCATGAAAAAGTTAGCAGTATATATTTATTAAAAAAGTAAAAATTATCAAATTGTAGTATTACTTAAAAAATATGAATCAGAAAAATTGTCGCAACCCAGTCAATAAAAAAAAAATTAAAATTTACGACAATGCTAAAAATTTACAATATTTTGAAACTTAGATCATCAAAATCTAGAATTCTCTATAAAATCCATATAGAAGTAATTAAAATCTTTCGAATCATACAAACTCTGAAAGAATAATAAAATTAATTCGATTCTTTGAAAAAACTGTTTTTTGAAAAATCTCGACGATCTATAAATTTTGGGCTTTTAGAGCATCAAATTCTTAATTTGCTTTTAATCTACAAACTCTGGAAAATGTAACAAAATTTTTTAAATATTTCAAATATTCGAAAAAAGAATAACGATATAAAACATGAAAAATTTTTATACGTATGCGATTTTATCATTAATTCTTGAAATAACTGAGGATAGATCGAAATTCACATTTCAAGGCATCAAGTTTTTTAAAGCTCTGTAGAAATCTACTAAAATATAAGTAATCCATTAAAATACCGAGAAATCCTCCAGGGTTACGTATGGTATATTATATATATAGTACTAAAAAATATGAAAAATAAGTTAACTAATTTACTAACTTAATATTTATTTGTTCACTAGTTTACTAGCTCACTATTTTACTAGTTCAATTGCTTACTAATTTACTAGCTTACCAGTTTACAAGTTTACTAGCTTACTACATTACTAGTTTACTAATTAACTAATTTACTTTTGAACGAGTTTGCTAGTTTACTATTTGACTTTTTCACTTCTTCAGTGTTTTACTATTTTACAATTTCAGTAGTTTACTAAGTTGACTAGGTGAATTTTTCACTAGTTTAGTAGCTTACTTGCTTCTTAATTTACTAGAAATTTTTCAATACATAAAAATAATGCAGGTATAATTTTCTTAGATATTTATGAAACTTTATGTCCTGGAGCATCTTCATCATCATAAAACAAAAAAAATATACCTATAAGTTAAAATTTATTCTAGAAATTCAATAGAAAACAATGAAAAAAAAAAAAAAAAAACATCAAATTTCATTCATACAATTTATACAATTGAAAATACTTTTAATTGTAGAAATACTGAAAAAATATGAAATAAAAGTATTGAAAATCTTCATATAAGAAACTGTCGTCTGAAAAATCAATTTAAATTATCAAAATCAGTGGAAGTTTTGATACTATTGCATCTATTATTAAAGATCTATTGAGCAATCCATAAAAATATTAGAAATATATTAAAATAACAGAAAATACTTGAAAATCTAGAGAATAATATACCATACTAAAAAAATATAAATATATGATGTACATTTTATCTGTGTGGTTAAAATTTGCTAAAAAATCAATTAGAATACTTTAATTTTTTATTTTTAATACTTCGATTCCTAGACCATCGAATTTCACAGAGCTCTATGAACTAAAACCGAATCCCATTATTTACGAACATGAAAAATTTACCACTCTGGATTTCAAAAGTTATATAACCTTTAAATTCCGAGATGTAGAATATTCCAAAACCCCTCTCTTGTAAGATATTGTAAAATATTGCAAATTATGAAATCCGAAAGAAAAAAATATTTTTTAGAAAAACCCCTCCCGAAAATTTTTCCTGCCTCCGCCCCTATTCTTAACGTCAGACGATTTTCCTATTTCCCTAAAAAAATTCAACTATATTTTGTCGATTCGCCAATTGCTGTAGTTTTTCCATTGCACAGCACCCACAACCAAACGAAATCGTATACAAAGATTCGAGATGATCGTCGCACTAAGCCGATCATCTGATTATCTCGGTTTTATCGCATCTCGAGAATCTCGGGATATATCCGCCCTTTCATTTCCCGATGTAACGATACAGGGCTTTGAATTCGTTACGTTTTTGGCGATTTGCATCTGACTCGCGATTTCGGATCGGATTTTTCGAGGCGGCAATTCAATCCAAAACGAAGAACTGTGAGAATCCGAGATCGAAAAACAGATGCATTCGTAGTGCATCAAAAATTTATCAGATGGCAAAGTTTTTTTTTGAATGAAGTACTTTTTAAGAACAATTGATAATAATCATAATCGTCAAAATTTGCAGTTTGCACATTCCAGAATAATTTCTTTTCGAAAACAGCGAAATATAACTTCAAATTAGACGATTATGTGGGAAAATAATTTTTTTATAAATACCCGGTGAAATTCGTATTCAGGATGCATAAATCTTACACTTGAATACAGACTAAAATTATATGTTAACCGTAACAGGAAATTTCAAGGAGCTGTAAGTAACATTTTGCACTGAATTACATGAGAGACTTTCTCTACGGTTACAATGAAAACAGTGTGAAGACAAATAACCCATTGTCATGAATGAAAACATAAGTCACTAGACGATTTTTCTCGGCAGCCAAAAAAATTCTTCTCCTCGACTTCAACAACGTGTCTGGAGTAGAAATTTGTATCCTATAAATAACGAAAATCAAACTTAAAATTGATGCAAAATATGTTTGGTAAGTAAATGATGCCAAAACTACCAAGATGTGAGATAATATGGGTATTTCTATCTTTCAGAAAAATGCATTTAATCGGAAAAACATGGGATGTGCTCTCTGCAGAATATTTTAAGTACTTGAAAAAAATAATAATAAAATAATTGTTCTTACAAAATATTAATTCTATAAACTATTCAGTATACCTACGAAAATTGCATTATGCAGCATTACAATCCTTTCAAAAAATTCCTTTCAATAAATTATGATAAATTATTTTTCAACACTTAAATTACTTAATTCTTAAAATAAAATTTTTTTCAACCTCTATATGAATCAAATTTTTGTTCACAATCTATTTTTTGAAATTGTAGTATACGACAAAATGATATTTTGTAAAAATCATGAGGACGGACACTAAGACAGAATCTACTGTACGCGATTTATCCTGTGTTCAAATCCACCGATTCCAGTTCCTGTTTTTTCAGTTCCGAATTCAAGGCTTTGAATTTGAGAACAAAAAGGAACAAGCTCTCGGAAAGCACCGAAAGCGTTGAAATGCCAGGTGAGAAATACCACACGAGTGATTTGACTTTTGCGCTGCTCGTGTTGCGTTGTTATTACCGATATTGCGTTCGGGGAATCGGCGCTTGGCAAATGCAAAAGGTGCATTTTTTTCGTCTTTCTTTTTTGAGGGCGAAATTACGAGTGATAATCTGGCCGGTTCGTGAGAGCGCTCGTTTATTGGTAATTTATTGCAATTTGCGCGAGGTGCGATGTACGAGGGATCGCGTGATGACGAATCGAGTGCCCGGGGTGATTGGCGCGCGGTGCTTTTTGTCAGTGATCAACAAAAAGCTTTCGGTTCGTACTTTTACATGTAAAAAATTTTGAATTTTCAATGCAGTTGCCAAGGTATGTATGGTATACGTTCTTTGTTTTTTCTTAGCAAAAACTGATCATGGGAACTGTAGCATACAAAAATGAAAAACTCTTTAATATAGTGATGTGCAAAACTATTCGGAAAATAAAAGTATTTGTTCAACCTCAGCTGTGCATAGGAGAAATTTTCTGTTAGCAATTTTTGAAAAATTCGTAGCATCTTCAAAAGACAATATTAATAATGTACTTTAAACTGAGGAGAGAGTTTGTTGAATACAAATGCATTTGATAATAGAAAAATTGATATTTACTCCAATCAAAGAAACTTTTTCAATGTTGTAAAGATTAGAAATTCGACAAAAAATTTTATTAACTGGAGTGATCAACGTTTATTTTATGCAAATAAATTTTTACTATTATCAAATGCATATTTATATGGTCATAATAATCTCTTCTCTTAACGCATTTTATTAATTTTAGACTTAATTTCTTGGAATCCAGAAATTTACAAAGTGAATAAATATGAAGCATTTTCAAATATACTTGAGTGTCACCTTTAAAATAAGTTGTGTGAAATTTCGATAGTATCACCCTAAAAAGTTTGTGAAAAATTTTCAAAATTCCCTCAATTTTCTTCGATTCTCACAACAATATTTTCTCGTGCTAGTAAATTAATCTTTCTGCCATACCTTAATGAACATAATGGTGATCATTGTAATAACCGATGTCGTAATTATTCTTTTACTATATATAATTGAAGTAGAAACAAGAATAACTACAATCGTCGTCGAAATAAAAACAAAAACAACATCGATAACAATTATTATATGAATAATTACGATAATTTTATAATAAATAACAAACACAAAATTTTTTGAATCTAAATACAGATTAAATTTTAATTGAATATAACATGAAATGCGAAAATTTCAGTTTTCAGTGGATTAAAAAAAAACCAAGGAAAAAAATAAATGAAGAGGGCAAAATTTTATTTTTCGACAGAATAATGAGTTGCCAGAAAATACAATTTTTGAAATAATCATAGATAAGTTATAACATATAACATATTACTCTATACAATTATCATTATTATCATTTTTATCATTATTATTAATATTATTATTATCATTATATTAATATCATTATTATCATTTCCATGATTATTATTATAAGTATTATTATTTATTACTACTATTCTTATAATTATTAATACTTCAAAAAAATCGTAAAAAAATCGCGATGTTAAAGATGATAGTACATTTCTACGTGAAAATAAAATTTACCTGCTTAATATATTATATAGATATTTGTAACATCAACTCGCAGCACACGATTTCTGAGAAGTTGAAAAATCTCGAAAATGAGAAAAAATTTTAAACGCATAAAAAGCGGATTGATTGTTGACATAGTATAGTTTCTTATCGACTTGATATTTTTAATTTACAATTTTCAAAATTCAAATAAAATGAAAATACAATAAATCGGTTTGAAAGTTATTAAAAAATGTGCACAAAAAACGTTAATTAATGCTTGGAAATCGGCAAACTGAAATAATTATATCAATTTTATGAATTTTCATTACGAATCTTTCTCAATGCCTTATTCCAGGGATTATATAAATAATTCAGTAAAATCTAATTCTGCAATTCGCTCATTGAGTTACTTTGACATTTTGTTATCTCACAGACTTACAGTTCAGACGGCTATTTTTGAATTTGAGGAAAATTATTTGTCAGAAGACGATATTATCTGGATTTTCGAATAATAAAATTTTCATTGCATCAACCTATTTTCAGTTCCAAATTTGACTCCAGAATACATCAAATTCGATTATGTTGAAATATGAAAATTCGCTGACACGAATTCATAAATTTGGAACTTGATCATTTCGAATGCTATAAATATTTTCACTGTCTATTGGTTTTTGTTTCTACGTCTCCTAATTTAAAAAGAAGAAAATTTCGATTTCAAGAAATATGTCCACGCAGTGCCACTAATGTGCAAAAATCTGAAAACTCAAATTACTTGCAAATTTTAAAAACATAATAATTGCAACTGTCAAATATTGATTATAGAATATCTGATACATGCATTATAATATTCTTGCAGTATGAAAATTTAATTTTTTTTTTTCCTCAGATTGTCTAAAAAATGTGCACTATACCCCAACCCACATTTCTCTCCAAAGACTTGTACTCTGCAGTGTATTTCAATCTAAAATTAAATCATTTTGATTATTGTAACAGGTAGCAAGTAACATCATTATTATTCTCTTTTTCCAATGTTCTCCGCCTTTTTTCCAGTACACACCTTAAGAAAATCAGCGTCGCCTCAGCGCCCTGTTTCCTATCAACCACATACATAAATATCCATGTAGAAAAATTCAAGGACAGTTCAATATTCATCGATTCCGGAGTAACTTGTTTAGAAAACGAGGAACGTTGCGAAAGCTTTCTCAAGGATAGCGCGAGAAAATATACAGCGTATCGCAAAAAAAATCCCGACGCCGCCCGATATGAGTGACATTCCCCGGTTTTGAACGCTTCAAGGCGGACAGTTCGATAATTGGATCTTTGCCTTATGATAAAGCCATGAAAACGTGTCGAGAGAGCGTTTCATTGTCTTTCGCTGAAGTAAAAAAAAGATGTGGCAGATTTACGAGTGCCGGCGCAAAAATTTTCATCCGGCGATGTTCATTTGAAATTCCCGCGAGTCGCGATATATTTCGCGGCGAAGCGCGGGAAAAATATGCCGCGTAAATGCGTGCATGAAAAGAATTGTTATCGCCGTGGGTAAGGAATATGACGTAACAGGGTGTCCGCTTGACCTGGAAAAGTCGGGATTTTCCGTTGTTTATGCGAGGAAAGATCATGAAAATGCTGGAAAACTGAGGGAGAGTTTTTCGAAGCCGATTTGTGTAAAGGATGAAGTGGTAGAGTGAGAATGATAGGGCGAAAATTGAAATGAGTATTTTTTCTTGTTGTCAATTGCAATCTAATAAAAAATTTTGGGGTTTTTTAAAATTTCTTTATCAAGTTCGTCTCCTTGAACCCCCTCTTGATGAAAAATTTGGTTTCGCCTTAGAAGACAGAGCTCGTCATTCGAATATTGCAGGGTATTCACGACCTCTGCGCCCGAGCAAAAATGGACAAAAGCTGCTAGGATAATTCCGAATCGTCTAGGATCAGTAGAATAGCTCCGATTGCTATTCAGTCGCTGGTACAAAGCCCCCTTCTCACTTCTTTTTAT
Organism: Platygaster robiniae; assembly: GCA_028476575.1. Lineage (NCBI taxonomy): Eukaryota > Metazoa > Arthropoda > Insecta > Hymenoptera > Platygastridae > Platygaster > Platygaster robiniae. Next base: position 6,191,455 of record CM052022.1, read on the forward strand.
TCTCCTCCCTTCTTTTTTTATTGTGGCCCTTTCGAAGCGAGCACTTGCCATGTTGGTATAATCACTTGCTTCTTCTTAAGGAGCATGAAAAAAGGGCCAGGATATGCCAGGTGAGAAATAATGCTCGAGTGATTTGACTCCATCTTGACTCGAGGAACATTGAGGTGCTAATGTTTGATAATACGTTTAATAATTTCTTCAATACTACTGCAACAAATAATTCTAAAATCCATTTCTTGAAAGTAACTCCTGAATTCATCTCATAAAAGTTTGGAATTTTAATTTCCTGAAAATCCATAAGTTCTAACACCCTCCATCCCATGAAAAAACAAAAACAAAGCTCACGAAAAAGTATGAGCTTATAAAAAACCTATACCCAATTTTTTCAATCCAGTAAAAAAACCTGACACGTGATCGCTCAGAAAATCCAATCTTTTTTATTTACCCATGGAAACGGCGCTGTTGCCTAGTCACGAAGCCATGTTTTTTCAAGTACAGAGTCACGTCTCTCAAATATTTGGGCCCATGAAAAAGTCGACTATAACATTCACATACGTATGTACGTATATATATATATATATATATATATATATATATATTTAGTGCCATAATTCCTGGGGGAAAAAGAGCCCGCGGAGAGTGACCGCGGCAGATGCGGTCGGGAAAAAGGGCGCAGCTGCACAAAACCTCGACCCTTCGCCTCATTCCTAGCCAAGGATCCACGTTTATTGCGCCTATCGCTCGCACCGTGAAAGATTAGAATTTCTCTCATTGTACTACATGCTCTATTTTCGCCCCCGAGCCCATTTTTCTGCGTTTCACCAAGCCACAAACATGAATGATGTAAGGGGCCGAGGGAGGGGGTAAATTTAGGGCAGTTTTTGATGACATTCCAGAAGTCGTAGGAAACTTGCGTTGATGTTAGGAATTTTCAAAGGTTTTCATTCTTTTTTTATGAAGAATGACTGATTTTAAGACAATTCCAACAGTTTTTTTATGAAAAAGAATTTTAAAACAACCTTATAGCAAAACTATTACATTTTTTTTTAATTTTTGTAATTTGTGATTTTTGTAACTTCAATAACAGGTCTTATGAAAACGAAATTACAATAAGACTATCACTTTTTTATCTTTGCAATGAAGTGAATTATTTTGTTGCAGATCAAGTTCCAAACATTGTTGAGTGGAAAAAATTTTCTTATTTTTAGCATGGCAAAGATAACGTTGAATTTACATATTTTATATGTAAATGAAAATAATCATATGAATAAATATTTCTACAAAGTAGTTTGAAACTGAACAGTAAATACATATAGAACACAATGGAAATTATATTGATAATGTTATCAATATGATTAAATACAGAAAAATACATAAATATTACAAAAATAACATGTATTATAGGTATTATAACATACAATATTTTATTTTAATGATACGTATTTTTCAAAGTATAATATTTAGAAAATTGTAATAATTTAAAAAGGGAAGCAAGAAAATAAATTTACGAATTCCGTCCATTCTAATCGATATGATACTTATGATAATATTGTAAAAATCAAAATAATGATAATAAAAATGATATGAAGTGATTAAATACGAAAAAATATACATACAATATGTTTTAAGAAACGTAACATTTACTATAATATTACATTCAATACTTTACCTCTATTTTTTTTTACCATAGATATAATATTCATGAAACCGTAACTAATTAAAATATTCAAGCAAAAAAATCTATCGACACATATTATTTATTCTAATGGATACAATAGTAATTTTGATCTTCAGAAAAACCTTCTGAAATTTCTCATAAAGAATTTTTCTAAAAAATATAAGCTTTGTTTTTCTTATTAAAATTCATTTCTCACAAAAAATTAAAATTTCTCTTCAAAGGTATTTAAAACGTCTTCTTGTAAGAAGTGGGAAACTTATAAGAATTGTAAAAAAAAATTAAAATTTGATAACAAATTTTGATTTCTCAATATTTTTGCATAGGCAAAAAAATTAGAAGTATTTTTGAATTATACATATATCCTAATCAATGACTTAGAATTATTATTTGGACTTCATATTTGATCGAATATTTTATCATAATTTAGTTAAATAGTAAAAAAATGCATTTTTGTAGTAATAGAATGGTAGTTGCAGTATACATGATACGTTCTAATATTATAATTATATACATATGTATACAATGCATAATACATACATGAACAAAATAAAATATTGTACATACATTTTCCCATGTTTTTAAATTCGATTTTTCCAACAGTAAGTTTTTTCTATGACAATAACATTAATACGTATTATTTTATTGCATACCAATTCAAAAACATTTTTTGGTAAAATGAATTTTCTAACTCCTGCAAAACAGAGGTAACTATCGAAAATGTTAAAACTTTCAAAACTTCCTAATTTTTCCTTGTACTCTACCAAATTGAGAAAAATTTTTGTCGTTCCCAAGCTTGAAAAAATAATGGAACCATCGCTGATATTTTACAACAATTTTGTAGAAAAAAATTTTCCTTACTTTTGCATACCTTACGTTACTATCAAAAATGTGAAGTACTTACAAGATTCTTATTTCTTGCAAGATTTTATTTTATTTTCCTTGTTTGAAAGTTAGAAAACTACCCATTTTTTAAAATTTCCTATAAACACGTGTTAGTGCGCAGAATTTTCCTACTTCTTCGTAACATAGTTTACTATATGAAATATTTAAGCTCACACTAAATTATATTGTCCCGACAAGTACTTGCTTGATTTATTTTTATTTCTATCCTCTCCAAACTCGGGAAAATTCCAAAATTATTGCAAATTTGTCACATGATCGCCCATACAAAATTAGCGATGAATTTTCATAATCCCCACGAGTACTCAAACCTGATAAGAAACAGTCATGCATCAACGATTCGAAAACTCCAAATCGGCAAATAAATAAAAAAACTCTTTATCTTATGACCAAAAAATGCAAACGAGATATCTATTTGTGTCCCATATTGCCTTAAGCGAGGTATTATAATTTTTTCGGGACGTCGAGGGGAGGCTTATTTGCGCGGACCAAACGGAGAAGGACGAGTTAAAAAAATGTATCTTTGCTTTGGACCAGTCAGCTCCATCGATCTCTGTCGAAGCCACAAAGAGAGGAGCTAATGGATTTTATTATCATCCGGACCCGTGACAAACGTTACTTTCGCCGATTCCGATAAAAGTGTAGCGAGAGGGAAGCAACGTTTTTTAATCGTTTTTTTATTCGCCCCCTCCCCATCCAGTAAAATCCATTGCATGAGTGAATTATAACGTCTTGTGTCATTTCTTTCAAAAACAAAAAAAAGTGACGTGCACTTAGAACCAGAAAAATGAAAGTCTCATGCTTCGGGCCCATGGGCCTCATACTTCCGGAGCACGAGATCTGTATTTTGATATTCCAGCTCTAAAAGCACGATTTTTTTCTCCCGATGCAAGCCTCGCAATTTTTGCCTTTTATTTTCTCATCTTCTGCGATGGAGAAACTCTCGAGGGCGCAGATCTCGATATTCTCGCCGCCGCCAGGTATAAATTTTGGGCTCGTCGCCCGAGATCTCGGGGCAGAAAACGGTCCCATGGTAATCGATTACCTCGGCCGTGTCCCGCAGCGAACTACTCCCATATATACCATCGAGTTACGTGTACCTTACGTACGTATGGTACATACACAGCCACGATATCGAAGATCCAAGACAAGATAACACAGCTCGCCTCCCTAAATATTACCCAGATATTCTCTATTCTTAATGCCCCCTCTCAGAATCCCCTCTTTTTTCCACCCTCGAACTTTCGTAATCACTTGCTCGGATCTCGTGAATTTTTTTCTGAATATCTGCAAAATTTTTGGAAATTAATCTATCAAAATGATCGTGGAAATGAGAGGTTTTTGTATTTGCTCTTTTCAAACCCCAAGACAAAATCAGAATCAAATTTTGAACAAAATAAATCGAGGATATTTCGGTTCTCATTGGTTCAAACTAAGCTCATTTTCAACCAAATTTACACCATAAACATGGCAGTTATTATCGATTTTACGAATTTTAGGCCTAAAATAGGCTTCATTTGTAACCTCATTGAAACCATTTATAACCAACAGCGGCGAGAAATCAGCCACATTGCGCATGTGCGATGTGGGCATGAAATACACGGCAATTTTCAACATTCTCAAAATGATAAAGCTCTAGTAACCCAAAATAGGATAAAAATATGCTGTTAATATTCTTGAAAATATTTGTTTTTTTAGTTTTCATCAAAGGGACATTAATAAAAAAAATCGTACTAAAAAGAACATTTCTAACGAATACTTGAAAATTGACGATATTTTAATTAAGTCACCATCGATCGTAAGGATTTTGGCCTGAAAATGCTCGGTTTTCCTAATTATCTACGAAATAAAAGTAATTCTTTGTCGGCCCATTTTTCAAACTTATGATGAACTTTCAACACTCAAAAATAATTTTTATTGCGTATTGACATTTGATACATAAAATGGAAATCGAAACAAAAAAAAAGACGATCTGGGTCAGAAATGCCCCAGAATTCAAAAAGCCGTGAAAATAAAGGTACAGCAGATTGCGGTAGGCGATAAATTCTATCATAAATATAAATAAACGTTCACTTTCAATATAAATGATTTTGAATTATATTTCTATGTCATATGAGAAATAAAATTAACTTGATCTGAATAAATTTTCTTCTCTTGTCGACATACAATTTTCGTCACAGCGTCAGAAAAAAAAATTTCGAAGAGGAGTAATTTCGTTCATCAAGAAATCGATACAACTCTACTGTTTTTAAATTTGTAGAAAAATAAATGATGCGTTGTTTTCAAAGCGTAGATTTCACATTCAAGGAGCTCCTAGTTGACATTAAATATTCCGAAGTGTTTGTGAAATATTTTTAAATGTTTAAGAAGTATTTTTGAAATTATCTTCAGGTTTTCTTGATACCTCCCTTCCCTATCTCTGTGTCACAAGCTGTCAAGTCAGTTAGACCCTTATTCTTAAGATGGAGGGATCACATTATCGCTAATATAATCGATGAAAATTGACGATATTGTATATTTTGGAATATCTGCTAATCAAACGTGAATAAATAAACTTTTGTAAATTGTACAATGTAATAATATTCGCGTATTTATCTGAAATAGCAATAAAAATTTATATTCCTTAAATTCAATGACAATTAGCAAACGCGAGTAATGTGATACAGTTTTTCGACTTGGGGGAAAAGAAAATTATCATTCTCTTCAATAGTTAAATTTTTCGAAGTGTTCATTCAATTTAAGAACAGAGAGTCATGAAAGTTTGCCTTCGTTTTTCTCAGATTCAATTTGGTTGTACTTTCGATCTTGATTTCGAATGCGTAGGTTGAAATACACTGAGAAAAATATCTTGTACTCTCTGCCGTATATATTGTAAACAGTACAATATAATTGTACTTTTTAGAATAATATTACAATTTTCACAATGATATAGTGAAATCTGCAATATTTATTTTACTCATTACAATATTATACAATAAAACCGCTATTAATGTACATATTACAATATGTATGCCAGTGTTTACTGTATAATTTCAGAAAATTTAAAATCTTAAAATGCAAATTTTACTATACAAACTGTAATTCTTACCATACATGGCGAAAAAAAAGAAATAAATTACTTTTATCCAGCTTTTTCGAAAACTGTATCATACTACAGTATTATTCACTATAAACCTAGAAAGTATACAAAAATATTGCGAAAAGTTCCCATACAGACCTGCATACTGAAAAAGCTATATGGAATTTGCAATAATCTGGATTAAAAAGAATTACAATATGATATTGCAAAAAGTACAAGAAGTATATTAGAAAACGAAAGATGTATAGGAATTTTTACAACAAAATATATCTATAACTACAATATCATTTGACAATATTTACAATATGTTATTTAAAAAATTTATATATATCATCTAGCAAAAAGTACAATATGTCAGAGTGATTTCCGTTTACTATACAGTATTGTGATAATTACTGTATTTTTTTCTCAGTGTAGTTGAGAAACCACTCACGAAGATTATTTCGTGGTATTTCAGATTTCACAGGTCATAAAGTTTTTAAATCCTATTTAATAGGTTCAAGTTGGTTATAATTCTGATTCTAATTTCGACTCATTATTGTAAAAGAAGTTCAATTTTACCTTCATTTTTCTGTAAAAAAAAGAAATAGAATATAATATTCCATACAGTCAAGGCTTCAAGTTTCCCAGTGATGATGAGTAAGTACATATCATTTTTCAAAAGCACGAATCCAACCCAAGTACGTAAAACGTAAGTTCTATGCTTAAAAACTATTTTAGGGGATGAACAATTCATTGTGCAATATTGGGGAGGCAAGGTACAAGAAGTATACGTGTATTTGTGTAGACGTGGGTTTTGGATCCAAAAGAGCAAGGATGATCGCGAGGATTTTCAAAAGGAGAATGGATTCTTTGAATTTCTCGGAAGATTAATGCTGTCCATTGTGGGGACCAGTTGGGCCGGTTAAAGACGCGGGGTTCGGGTCTTCGATGATGAATGGGGGCTTTTGACACTCGTCATCGATACTGGAGGTATGTACGCGAATTTAGAATTCTGCGAATGCGATTGAGAAACAGACAAATATTAATTTTACGAATTTATTGAGAAATCAAGCGTCTTCGACATTTAAGCTTTCTCATGAAAAATAATTTCTAACTTTCCCGATCTGAATCTTCATTCACGTCCCAAAAAAAAAACAAGCAACTCACCGACAAAATGTAAAACTGTTACAAAAACCTAATCCACAAGAGGGTATTAGGAAATATCAGAACCCATTTGAAGCTCTCAAGTATTTTTATCTGAGGATTTGTCGAACACCCCAGGAACTCGCGCGGTCATGATTACGTCGCTATTTTTTGAAAAAGAGAGAAACTAAATCAGGGGAACGAAGGGAAAAAGAACGTCGAGATTGGGATTGACAATGCGTCTCGAAGGGAAAAGCGGACGCGTCATTGTGCGCCCTGCGAGTATTCGAATTACACGTGGAAGTCTTGAATGGGCCTGCAGGATCGCGAATCCTGTGATCCCGCTTGTGAATGGCCATGAAGCAGACACGTTGAATGGGCCGTGGAAAATAATTTTTTTCTTTTTCGGCTTTCCCGAGAATCATTGTCACTGAAAATGGCCGAGTCTTCGATTTATAGAAAAGCAATCAGGAAAAACCAGACGCAAACTGACCATAACACTTATAAAATATGAAAGCTGAATTGAAAATTTCTCAATACCTCCCCCCCCCCCTTGTGAGTCCCTCATTCCTTCTATCTTTCGCGAAAAAAAAGGGGTCGGAACCGCCCTCGATGCTCGACTTCGCGTCTGATTACAGGTCTCCGATATTACGTACGATATACCGAAATTACTCCGCATGCCCCGATATAATATTTGATTTCCAAAAAAAGGCGCTCTTCAAAAGCCTTCCCCGCTCGTTAAGATTATCTCTCCCTTGGTAAGAGAGAAAATAATTTGAATAACGATCCACGGCCCGAATTCGTGGCCGGGTATTTTTATCGGGCAACGAAATATAAAAAAAGATGGAAAAGGAAAAAATCCTGATACCGGGTAACCGAAGAAGAAGAAGCCGGAGGGTGGGGAAGGGGGGGGGGGAGCAATAAAAATGTCTTCGGGTTATGACAGATAAGAGTGGGCGGATTGGAGTGACTTTCTTGGGCGCGCGCGAGCGGCGCGAAATGACCGTCAATTGGCGATAAGTTATCGGCGATTTGAGAAGAATGCTGCAAGAAGGTGACGCCGGCTAGTCCCTGGGATATCTCGAGTTCCCGCGGCGACGAACCAACAATTTGCCGACGTTATTGAACCGGGAAAATTAAGTGCTTATATCGCGCCGGAGTTTTCGCGAGGATTCTCTTCCTGAAACGGGGAAATTCCAGGTTGCGGCGAAACTAGGCGATCGCTACTCGCGATATTCTCATGCCAAAGAAAATGAAAGAAAAAAATCTCTATGCTTTTTTGACTTAATGTGGGAAGGAGCCAGGTCATCAACGGTCAAAGTTTGACAACTAGCGCCCGGTGCGGTAGCGTCCTGTATTAAGTGTGCGCGCGCAGCACGGTTATGTCAGCCTAAAATGTAAGGAATTCTCGCATTTAACCTTTTGTTAGAAAATAAATAGATATGATTAGGTATCGATTCACGTAGGGTATTGATTTAACAATTTATTAACATCGCAATCTGCAACTTTGGAATTTGGTCACGACGAATTGACAATTTATTGATTCTAACCTTCTAAGTTGTTATGATTTGAATTCAGGTGCGTGGGCAGAGGGGGGTTAGATCATAAAATTCTAGAAATCTGTATAAAATCTATATTAGAGTATTGAAAATCTTTGGATTTATACAGAATCTAAAAGAAATAATGAAAATAATTTAATCCTATGGAAAAACTGTTTTCTGGAAAATTTCGACAAATGCCTCTACAATCTATCAATTTTAGGATTCTGAAGCATCAAATTCTAAATATACTATTAATCTACGAAAATTATAGAAAACGCAAAAAAATCTTTCAAATATTTCAAAAATACGAAAAAAGAATAACGATGTAAAACATGAAAAATATATGTGAATGTGATTTAATCATTAATTCTTGAAATTACTGACAATAAATCGAAATTCGCATTTAAAAGCATCGAATTTTTTTAAATTTCTATAACAATCTACAAAAATGTGGGTAATATATACAAAATTATAATTAGAAATCCTCCAGGGTTTTGCATGTTGTACTAGAAAAATGTGGAAAAAAAGTTTATTAGTTCACTAGCTTACTTGTTAACTAGTTCACCAGTTCACAAGTTTACTAGTTTACTTGCTTCCCAGTTAACTAGTTAACTAGTTCACTAGCCTACTAATTTACAATCTAACTAGATTACTATTTTACTACAAAGCTCACTAATTTATTTGTTAACAAGTTTTCTAGTTTTTACTAGTCTACTTGTTTATTAGCTTACTAGATCACTAGTTTACTAGCTTATTATTATACTATTAAAAATTTTACAAATTTACTACTAGCTTACAAATTAATTTATTTACTCGTTCATGATTTTGCTAGTTAACTACTTTAATTTTTCACTCGTTACCTATTTTACTATTTTACAATTCTAATTGTTTGCCAGTTTATTAGTTTAGCAGCTAACTAACTTGCTAGTTTACTCTTTTTCTAACTTACTAGTATATTAGAAAACTTTCGATGCATAAAAATTATGTAGATATATTCTTTTCTTATAAATTTATAAAACTTTCTGTCCTGGACCACATTTATTAATATAATACTATAATTTTATACTGTTTCAACAATTATTCTAGAAATTCATAAAAAAAACAATAATTACACATTTAATCCAATCTATATAATGAAACATACTTTTGATCGTAGAAACACTCAAAAAAAAATGGAATAAAGTATTGAAAATCTTTTTAAAAGAAGCTTTCGTCTGAAAAATCAATTTAAATTATCAAAATCATTGGAAGTTTCAACTTTATAGTATTAACTTGTAAAAATCTAGTGAGCCATCTATAGAAATATTAAAAATACCAGAAAATATTATAAATTTTTGAACTGCCTTTTATCTGTGCGGTTGAAATGTTTTTAAAAATTAATTCAAATACAAATACAAATTTCCTAGAAGTTCGATTCCTATGAATTACAGAAAGCTTTTTAGAAACCCATAATACTTAATATCAGATTATCCATAAAGTGATATAATTACAAAAATTATTAGTAAAAAAAATTGAAACCTCAGTTACTAACAGACAATCACAAAAGTCGTATCCCATTATTTACGAATATGAAAAATGGGCAACCCCGGAATTCCAAAAGTTGTATAACTTTCAAATTCCAAAATTAAAATATTTCAAAGTCGCTCTCTTGTAAGATCTTGCCAAAGATTAAAAATTATGAAATCCTGAAGGAAAAATATTTTCCAGGAAAACCCCTCCCGAAAATTTTTTCTGCTTACGCCCCTGTTTGAGTTCAATAGTCTATCGTTCAATTTCAGCAAAAGGTAATAAACATAAATATCTTCAGGATCTACTTGTTGTATTTTTGCAAACACTTTCATTCTGCAAAACGAACATTCACGATTCCAAAGGACACTTCTACTTCAATTTCTCTAGCAACGAGGAAGTCGGGCCTGTCTCCAAGGAGTCACGTGAAACCAGGGCGATGTTACGATACGGGTTTTATTCCGTTTTGTAATTGCGCGTATTATGGCCATAGGTCGCGGCTCGCTCTTCCTATAACGGCTCTTCCAATAGCGCAACAGCCTTGGGAAGGCCCGTATCTCAGGCCCGTAATTAAATTATGATCGCTCTCGCAGTTTACAGCGCGCGCTCTCCCTATTTCTACCCCTTTTCCCGTGCCCGCGAATAAATTATTCCTCCATTAAAACGTGCGCTCCAAAACGACTTCATTTCAAGCCCCGACTCGAGGAAAAAAAACAACAAAAATCACCGTAAAAATGGCCGATAAAAAGAATTTCAGGAAGAGGGCTCGTTACAATGTTGCAGGTGTTTGACGAATATCGAAAAAAAGGAATAATGCTGGACACTCAAGTTCTCGTTCGGTGCAAAATAAAATTGAAAAGAATGGAGTAATTTGTAAAGGGTCTGATTTATGTAGACAGTTAAAGGGCTTTTCACGATTGTATTCAGCATATTCCTTTATTCAATAATAATTTCATTGAACAAGATTCATCCAAACGTGAAGTTTCAAGCATAATGATTAAAATTCGATTACTTGATGCGACAAATCAACCTTAAACGAACATCGCAACCGGCCGAACGGAACAGAAATAATTCGCCCCTTGTGGAATACCGCGGTGTATATTGATCGTTCATTAAATTAACGGGCAATAGGCTTGGAACAATTACAGTGTAGACGTTTCACGACCTGCCGGGCCCGAGGGGTAGCTGCACTTTTTTCCCCTCTTTCTCTCGTTGCGTTTTCGTCACGGTTACAGTGTTTTAATGCTCGGGCCAGGAGAAAACAGAGCAGGAATTAATGCCCTCGCCGTAAATCAAGGCCCCCTCTCCCCCTGGGGGCCCCGCTAATAATAAATATCGGTGGCCGGCCACTTGCCACCTTTCACGAACTTCAATAATCATCACGCAAAAAATGACGAGGAATTCGCGGTCACTGATTTATGCCATTCATTCGTTGGCCGTCATTGAAGAACTTTATTACGTTATAATTTAAGGGAACCGTTATGATGAAATTAAACAGTATTTGAGAAAATTTTGTAGGCACAGAAATGTTGTTATACAATTTTTTACAACGATTTGTAACATGATGGATTAATTTGATCTATTACAGGGGCGTGGGCAAAAAAAATTTTCAGGGGGGGTTATTCAGAAAAAATTATTACCTTCGGGTTTTTCAATATTTTTGAGAACAGGATTTAAAAGTTACACTACTTTTGAATTCCAGAGCAGTGAATTTTTCATGTTTGTATTTAATATAATAGAATTTATTTTTGTAATTTTCATGCAAATCACTAATCAGGTTTTTTTCTATTCATTTATTATCTTTCTTAATTTTCTTTATTTTATTCTAGATATCTACTCGAAGGATTTTCAAATATAATATGCTGAATTTTCGTAAAGCTTTCTAGAATTCGATACTCTGGAAATAAAAGTTCTGAAAAATTTTTAATATATGGTATTTCTAGATTTTTGAGAAAATTATATGTAAAAGATTTTTAGTATTTTATACACTTCCAGAATTTTCGTACTGTATAAATTTTTATCAAATTTTGTAATGTTTTCTAGCATTTCGATGAATTTTTTGTATTTGATGCCAAAATATTGCGAATTTCAATTAACTCGAGTACCTCCATTAATTTTGAAGAAAACAGTATTTTTCACACAAATTTCAAATACTTTTTGGATTTTTCTCGTATTTATAGTATTCAAAGCATTTAAAGAACTTTCTATCATGTTTATGAATATCTTTATAGGTTTCTAGAGTTGTATGCACTGAAAATCAAAAATTTCATGCATATTATTTAAAAAAATCATATTTACGTACATTTTGAGTTTCAAATAATTTCCAGTATTTTTCGCATTTTGTTTATTATTTATGAAACCTACAGGATTTTTTAGTGTACTTCATGATTTCTAGTGTTTTTGTATAAATATTTCTAAAATTCGATGTTCTAGAATCCAAATGTGAATCAATGTTCAATAATTTTATAAATTTTTTGGACAATCACAGATTTCTCGTGTTTTATAGATTTCTGTTATTTCCGTATTCTTTTAGTATGCATAGGATTTTGTAGCTTTTTTTTGTATTTTCAGAGATCGTTGGTGTATCAAAAGATTTTCTAGAAGGATGTATTTTAAAAAATTCGATATTGTAGAATTGAAGTACCTACACTCGTAAAATTCGATGTTCTAGATTTAGAATTTTAATCGATTTTCAATTGTTTCATAGATTTTTTATATTTTTGTTTCATTAGTATTTATAAGATTTTGTAATTTTTTTGTATTTTCATCAATTTCGAGTATTCATATAGATCGATAATTGATGCAATAGTTTTTTTTTATAATTCGATGCTCTAGATTTCAAAGTTTAATATTTTTTTTTTTTTATAAAATTCTATCACAGTATTTCTACTTAGATTTTTAGTAGTTTTTCGAAGTTTGCAGTAGTCGAAAGATTTTATACTATTTTTCTGAATTTCTATTGTAGATTTCCAGAATTCGATGCTTCAGGGTTCGAATTTTCCTAGGTTTCTCAAATTTTCATAAATTTCAATTTTCTAATGTATGATTTAATTGAATTGAAAAATTTTTCAAAATTTCGTGTACTAAGTTACCCTTACCAAACAATATTCATGATTAGACTTTTGTTTATAATAAAATGCTTCTAGAGACAAAATAATTGCAATTTTAATTTGAGAAAAATTGATAATACTGAATATTATGACCTTTGAGTACTTACGTGAAACCATTTGTTATTTTCTCAAGATTTCAGTAGGTTCATGTTTGCTGATTCGTACCTCATTTTTCCTACATTATTATTTTTTTACTTAACATTTTTTTCATATACTGTTATAATTTTCATTATTCTTACATGAAATAGTAATATCATCCTAATATGACTTGATTGAAGGTACTTGACTTAATTAAAAGTTAAAGTATCGTAGATGGTTCTTATTCCAACTAAAATACATTCCGTTAAGAAGTCCCTTTTCAGGAGTCAACATATGTACAAGACATCGCCATTTTTTTCTTTCAACGCAACAAAGGAAACGCCCGCGAAACAATTTCCCGCCGCGAAGAAATCTTGAAATGATCATTTCCCCGGGACATCAATCAGCGTCAAACATTTCTCTCCGATAAATTCCAGCTACTGTTGCGAATCGTCCGGACGGCACGCTCCGCGCCCGAGATCATTTATCAGGCTCGATTTCTTATTCCGCAATTAACGTCCGTCTTCCTCTACCCCTCCATATCTCTCTTTTCACGGATTGTCACAGAGAACGCCGTGTAACGCTATGTAAAGCAAGCCAAAATGAGCCGACCCTCCCGGGGATTATTATGTAACAAGCGGGCGAAAACCGGCTCCTCGCATAATCTCTTATCTCCACTAGAAACTCCCAAACGTACAATTTTTTCCTCTTCTTTTTTTGGTTCGGATGAAATTCCCACTAGTCTGACATATGTATGTACCAACGAGGAGTTATGATGGAAGGGTCACACCCTTTCCAATACGTCTACGGTGGGTCGGACGATGTAAACGAGGCCTCAATTAGGTATATTACATGGTGTTTACTTAAACAGACATAAATTTGTGAAAGAAGGGTGCATTTGTCATCTTGGTTCATCATGTTATCATCCGGTGAACACGTTCAAACCTTACATGTATGATTGAAGAATGTCTTTTAAGCTCATATTACAATTTCGTGATTTCCTCATTCATTAACAGAAGGTACTCAAACTCCCCTACCCGATGGACACCCCCTCGACTTCCCGATCGCTCTTTCCCATGGCTTCTCTAGGCCAAACGCAAGCAACGTCGTTCGCACACGCGGAACCTCCGGCGATTCTCGACAAGAAAAAACCCGATAGAGAAAGAGAGAAAATGTTTCCGCTCGCTGTCGATGACCGCAAGAAAAAGTGGCGAAGAACGAGACTCTGGGAAAAAAAAGTCAGCGAGGAACAACAATGACTACCATGTTCTTAAAACTGAGCAGGGTGATGACTCACTTTGCAAGATTTTAGTATCCGGTCAATGAGGTGGAAATCGAGTGAAGTTTTTCACAGAAAAGGTGAAATCTTCTTGCATAGAAACAGTGATCGTTTCGTGGCGAGAGGATTCTTCTTTTTAACCAGTAAGTGTTGGGACGTCGTTGACCAGTCGGGCCGGCTATTCCATTATGGCCGCTTATCTAGATTATGGCATTCCTGCTTCGGGGAAATAAAACCCGAGTCTCGGAGGGCTGCGACGCTGCAGCCAGCGTCCATTCCATTAATCCTGATCCTTCTCCTGGGCCCCGAAAATTAAAAGGGTCAAAAAGGCACGCGCGCTACTTTCTGCAGGTATCCGATGGCAAAGGCCCAGCAGCTTCGTTAGGGCTTCACCTTTGCCTGGATCCGGCTGCGGCGCTCATTTTCTTGCTCCTTTATTTTTCAATCCCATATAGGCCGTTTCGTGCCAAATGCGACAACGGAAACGATTTGGCGAACACGGCAGAAAAATACAAAAAAGGCGTTTTTGGAACATGCGCAAGACCTAAGTAACAGACGTATTTACTTCCTGAAATGAAGTAGAAGGATGCAAATTATTCAATTGTTACAAGTTGTACAAATCTTTTACTCTCACATAATCATTATTTGTTGAAACTAAAAAGTATGGAATAATAACAGGTATTATTACAAGAATTAGTGTGTCAAATAAGATGTTCTACATTTTTCATGAATTATGAATGGCCTCGTTTGGTACCCTATGCCAATTATCATACACGATCCAACTTCTTATCTACCATCGACCGTTTTTTGTTCCTTTTGAAATCGTCAGGAACAAATTGTGTTTGACATTACTTTTCCATGGGAACGACGCGATCGTATCGGAAATTAGCGCAACTAATTGCCCGGTATTGTTTTACCGAAGGAAAACTATAGCGAGAAAAGTTAAATGGGAGCTATTCGACGTTCGCGTTTTATTTTCTGTGTAATACGCGAAGATGGAAAAAGGTGAGTAAAAAGAAGAAATTACTTGAAATAACAACGACCCAGATTACGAACGACTAAAGAACAAATTGAGAACTTTTTTTTTATGAACATTCTGTTGTAAACCGGATTTCTACATTTAGGAATTCTGATGAAGAAGTTTCATAATATCTTCTTTTTATTTTTATGCACTGAATAATAACTGATTAATGTAAAAAAAAAAATCATTCAAACAATGGAAAATGCATTTAATTCTCACAGAAATTGAATTTTTTGTCTAAAACAGTTTGCAATTATTTTAAAAATGGAAAAATTCTGGAAGTAGAGTGTTTAAAATTAAGAAATTATTTTTCTTCAGACGGAGAACTTAATATATTAAAAGAAAAAAATTATGAATTATCCTACCGATTGCATAAAAAAGTCTCACGATATTGATTTTACTTTTGTTATATTCGTTTTTATTGGATCGATTATTTTACAATCAATGTCTCTAAATAATGTGTAACTTTTTTCTTTTAATCAATTCGTTACCATGGTGAGCTTATATCTTTAACAAAAACTGGATATTGAATATCAGACTCATTTTTATATGATAAAAATAAAATGGTAGTGAATAATGGATGATTTTTTACTTCTCTGATATGAACAGTGTATATGGTTATAAGATGGTACTGATTACATTTATTAGAGTGTCACATCATCAATTTTACATATTAGACTTCGTTTTCTTGAAGTAAAATGTTCTTCATTTAATTATTTATTATTAAATAGGAAAATTGAACTATTAAAGATGAAACGATTATATCTTCCTCATTAAAACGTTAAATATCATTTAAATTACTATTTGGAAAAATGCATGTTTTTTTCTACATACAACAGCATAGGTTTTGATGCATTGTTTGATAAGTGTATGTGTTTCATTTTTACCATTTGTCTTATACTTTTTTCTTACAAAATACTATGATTTCCAATATTTATATACGTAGCAAATCTTCAACTATTCGGTATTTCTTGGTTTTATTTATTATGTATGTAAACCAAAATTTTTCATAATACATATACATATTTACGTGCTGCTTTTGAAATTCGGAATAATACAATAAAATTGAATTCCCATATTCATATTTATCATATTTACATCAACTTTACATGCACGTATCACATAAATTAATTTCTAGAATTATAAAATATTTTTTGCAGGATATACTAAAATAATAGAGTATTTAAAGAATATAAAATAGAATTATTAGAAAATTCATCAGAACCCAATACCAAAAATATTATCAAGTCATCATGGTATTGAAAGTATGTCCTTCAATATCCCGAAAACTCATAAATCGTTCTCGTGTTATATCGTGCCCGAAAACTCGGCACCGCATTCAGGATTAACGAGCGCGATTAACGACAATGATCGCGCGATTACGCGTCGTCGAGGATGTCGTCCAGTTTCGTGGAAGGAATTTTAAGGGCCCGGGGACCCAACGCCGCGAAAATTGTCCCACAGACCGGAAAGAAATCGCATACATTGTTCACGTACAGTTTGTCAAAATAAACGTCTTCGAAGTTTCTTGAAATCAGTCTTAACTCTTTGATAATCAACCTGCTTCTAAGGAAAAAACTTTCTTTGTAGCGCTACGATGTCGCGCTACGCTGTCGCTTTGATAAAATTCCTGCCATGAACGTGTACAGTTTTTTTCTTCTCAAGCGTTTCTTTCGCGACAAATCAACTTATCAAGATACATCGACTCGTCTATCATTGAAAATGTCGCCATCCGCGATTCAATATTGAAATGCGGCAAAAACAGATAAGGCCGATTTGTTGGTCGTGCCGACAAATCGCACTTATCGCGTGTTTAGCTCGCATTAAGAGCGACGTATCAGGAAGAAGCGCTTTACGTCGCGGATGAAGAATTTACTATCCGATTCTGGGAAGTAACGGTTATGAAGCGATCTGCCGCATGCCCTCGCCAAAGAAGCCAAATGATAAGGCAAAAACCCCGAGATTCATTGTGCCCCCGTCGCGAAAAATACATTGCCGCGGGCCTCAATTCCTTCCTTGATCAGAAAAAATTTGATTCTCTTTCCCCTTTTCTGACCCACAATTTTGGTACAAGATAAGAGT
The DNA here is from genome assembly GCA_028476575.1 of Platygaster robiniae. NCBI lineage: Eukaryota > Metazoa > Arthropoda > Insecta > Hymenoptera > Platygastridae > Platygaster > Platygaster robiniae. The sequence goes on from CM052022.1 coordinate 6,208,854, forward strand.
TGTCTAGAAAATTTCCAATGCGAACAATCTTCCCAATTTTCATGACGAAGCTTTAACCATTTGAAAACTGAATGGCGCCCAAAGTCCCGTTCTCGCGCTTCCGAATAATGATCTTTCGATTCATCCACGCAATGTTCGATTTCTCAATGAAAACCCGAAAAAACTCCGACAATGCCTCGTGACCAAACAAACATCTTCCCGATGCTCATTTCTGACTTTGTCGAATTCGCTATGAACCCTAGAGCTTTTTTTTCCCAATAATCCACGCACGACTTTGCCATCAAATAGATCATTTTTCTTGACAGAAGAGGATGGTCCCCTACACGCATCGGCTTCCTTTCAAAGAATGGCTTCATTCAAAAATCCTCTCATCCTCGAGAGGTGCCTCAAAGCCTTAGGAACTCGATTCTACAACATCTGCTCCCTGTACGACATTCACCTTTCTTTTCCTTCTTTTTTTTTCAGTCGTTTTTTCCCCGCAACAAATTGTAAAACCGAAAAAAAAGGACCAATGAACTCGCAGGGAAGTAAATGAAAGCGCAGCCGCGTAAAAGTCGGATAAATAGCGAGCTTTTTCTCGGTGTTGAATGCACCCTGATGGGTTCTGTCGAGAAACCAGAGTTGTGGAAAGTTTTTTGAAAAAGACATCGTTTTTTGATGTGACATTAATTTTGTCTAGAAACGCACTGAAGTGTAGATGATATTTCCTCGATTTCCATCGAAAAAAAAGCAAAATATAAGGCATCCACATAAAAAATCCTATAAATAATTCATTTTTACACCGAAAAAAAAAATAGATGTTTCCTCAAATCCTTTGCTTTCCCAAAATTTATCGGGGGGGATCGAAGGGTATATTGGGACATTTAATTGACCGAGAGAAACCGTAGCAATAATCACGTTTAACGGCGCAGCTGTTTCCTGTCGAAAACGTCTCGAGTTAGGAAATTAGAGGAGACACCCCTCCTAAACAAAATTTTTTTCTCGAAAAACGTGCCTATTTGAGTCATTTCGCCGTATTCACGTTAGTCATGGTGTTTAATAGTCGTTAGAGAAATATTAGAAATTTTTCAGTTGTCCCTGCATTTTTGTTTGTCATAGGATTTGATGGCCATTAGAGGGGAATTAGAGAATATCAAGAGGGTCAAAAATGGTTAAAAACATCTAAATTCATGTAATCTGATTTTTTGGATTGACTTGATTAGTGAAATTCTCGCGTTTTTGTTATGACGTTTATTTTGAAGTTTTAAAATTCAGTTTTTATTTGGAAATACATAGATCTGGAAACTTAACTCATGCGGAAAAATGAAATTGTTTCGCAAACGAAATACATAAATTATTGAATGCAAATGCTGAAGTTTGAAGAACATGACACTTTACATATTAAAAAGTTTTAATAGAAATTTATTCATAACTATTTGAAGGAACTCAAAGTATTGCAGATTTTTGCTTTTTTTTAGTTGAAAATGAGCAAGCTACCCAATTGTTAGAATAACATTTACAAATATAAGTTGAGTTAAATATAAAATGGTTATTTTATTGTTTACTTGTGTTTTTGCATGTCTTTCATTCACGTTCCTCGAGAATCACGAACCTTCGATTTTGCTCAAGGAAGTGTCGCCCCCTACGAAACTCGTGCACCGTGACCGAACTAACACTGCTGTATTTGAATCGAGCGAATTTCTGTTTTTTTACTCAGGAATCGTAAGGAAATGAATATTTCTGATTAGAGAATTTTGAACACAAATAGATAATTACTAAGATTTAATGAAAAAGTAGCTTTGCAGCACAATTATTAGTGTTTTTTTATAGAATTATTAGAATAACAAACTTTTTTCCAATCGCATTTACTCCAAACTTTACACAAATGTGCAGAAACGCTTTATCTCAAATTAATTTCTTCTTCATAATTTTGTCTCATTAAAGCTTTTACAACTGTTTAGGAATTCTAAAAGTCGGTGGCATGTATATTAAAATAAGTGAGGAAAGAGTATTAGGATTTTCTTTTTAGACATTTTTACATTCAGTTCCTGATGATTGGTTTTGGAAAAAGTCAACTTTAATAGTTTAAAAAAAAGCAATGATATATTACGGGCAATTCTTGAGGTATATAACTTTTCTCAAAAAATGGCAGTATGGAGCTTATTTCTAAGTTATTTTAGGATTCATGTTTACAGTATTTATTAAATACCATTTACGAGGTTTTATTTTTAACAGTTTTCTATATGAATTTTCGGAATCTAATGCTAACTCTAATAATTTTACGAATTCCCAAAAAAATTATACTGGCATATATCCATAATGTTTTAAAATGAGTAAATTTTCTTTTCTGTTATTCAGAATTCGTTACCTTTTTGGTATTTTCTCTGATTTTTTGTATTTATTGGAATATTTCAAAAAATTTAAGGATTCAATGCTCTGAAATTCGAAATTCAATTTTTTGTGAAATAGTGTTTTTAAAGGTTTTGACAGTGTTCTATAGATAGCTTGTAAGTACCTATTGTTATTTTTTAGCATTTAAAAATTTTGTACAGTTTAACAGTTTTCTTGTAGATTCTAAATATTATACTAATCAATATGAAGATTTTAAGAATTTTAAGAATTTTCGTAAATCTTGCACAAAATAGTATATCAATAAATTTCTAGGATTCCAAAGATTTTTGGTAATTTGACAGTTTTTCAATTCTCGTCAAAAATATTACGAAATTTCACGATTCTTTTCAGGAAAATACAATGTATCTTTCATATATTTTCAAGATTGTTATTCGATGACTAAGTATAGTATGGTAAATCTAGGTTCATGGTTTGAAAGAGAAATTTAAATTTTTTAAAAACATTTTCAGAAAAAAATAAATTTTCAGCATCCTTATTCCACATTTTCATCAAATGTTTAACATTCCAAAACTCTATACATTCGATTTTTTTTCTTCTTCTTTTTTTTGTAAGCATAAACAGGCATTTTACTCATTTTTTTTCTTTGAAAAGGAAAATTGGGACGAGTTTCCTAGCTGGAATTCACTCGGAAATTCAAATGCTTCTTTTTTTTTTGCTTAATACAGCAAGACACGCGATTCTCGAGAGATTCCGGCAAAACACATTGTCGCGCACTTGGTAGCTCGCCAACTTTATGAGCTCAGCATATATCACAATCTCTACGTACGCAAAAAGCCGAAACGTAACGAGAGAAATATTGCCCGAAAAAGTGAGCGAGTTAGATCGATTTGATGGAAAAACATTCGGAAAATTATTCAGGGTTTTTCTACAATTCGTAGGACAAAAGCATTTGTAAAAAAAAATTTTCTACTTGTACTAATTTTAAAATTTGTTGGAAAATTGCTATTATGTTTCAGGGTTAAATGAAAATGTAAAAGATTAGGCAAAAAATAGAAACTTACTACAAAAATCCTAGTTTTTGTATGAATGATTAAAAAAAATCATCAAAACGAAAAAACTTGCATCAACTACATACTACATTTTTGTCTAATTATGAAAATTATTGTCAGTTCAACCTTATTTGAATATCAAACTGATGAATTGTAAAAAATAATCATATTTTGCTCATACATCTGAAGTGTACATAAAGTCATATATTTTCGTGAACGATAAAGAATTATCTAAAATTGTTATGGTTGCTGCAATAGAAATAAACTTCGAGAGTACTTTAACACCTGGTGTTTTTCCTTTCGTTTCTTTCTCTGTTTTTCCAAGTCCGAAGGAAAAGTCACGGTTATTGACTCGAAGGAGATTTCAATGCGTGCTCGAGCATCGAAGTCTCCCGTCGCGAAACGGGAGTCGCATTGAAAACTATTATGTCTAGGTGATTAGTGGTCACAAAGGGAACTGATTTTGAATTCTAAATCAAATGATGTAATCTCACAACACTGAAATTTATTAACAACACAAGGTTTCTTCACGAACTATGGACGCTAACCATGATCGAAAAAAGTACAACACGACATTTTGGTAAAAATCCTCAGAATTCTCAAAGAAATTTTTGTGATTTGCAAATATATATTTTTTTATTCAATTTTCTCGTTAAATTATTATAAAATTCATGGATTTTGGTATTTGCACAAGCTCTAAAAGATTATTTATATTTTTTTCCATCGAATGTACTTTTTTCTCTTCAAAAAATAAAAATATAAATATTTTCACAACAAATGCTATGTAAATTGTCATTACAGTACCTGAATTTTCGAACTAAATTGACATTTTACGTAAAATTTTTCACATGAATCAAAAGGTCCACAAATTCGTCAATTTATTTGAACTGTTTATTCCCGAAATATTTTCTACTTCACTTTTCATCATTTCTTGCAATTTTCACTTTTATCTCTAGCAATACTTTTATTCTTCGAACGTTCTAACAAAATCAGACTTAGCACTATAAAATCAGATTCTGAATTTTCAATCCTAATTGTACAGAAAGGCAAAAAAATTTAATTTTTCTAATTTTTGTCTAGAACCAGAAATTTTATCCTCAAGGAAAACATATGACTTCACTTCAATTAACTGTCAAACTAGTTATGAATTCTTTACAATTTTTTGATTCTCCAACTTCTTATTTTGAAAAATTAAAAGCCTCAAGTTTAAATTTGTCTTTCCCAGAAAAAGTTTTACCATAACACTTGCTTCAATTAAAATCATAACAGGAATAGATGCGACTGAGTATTTTAGTTATTTCCACGATGAATATGTATACGTAATTGATTTTTATAAATTTCATTCCCTCTATAGACTTTCATATTCATTCTCTATTATGTTTATTATAATTTGCGAAATTAGACTTTTTTCTGATAGGCTGAATTTGATAAAATGGAACTGTCAGCTACACGTTCAGTTTTGCAAATTTGAAAAAAAAGGAAACGAAAAATCATTTGAGAATACAGTAGTAAATCTGTATGGCAAAATAAAATAAGGCACAAGTAAATTTTTTGTTGCAATTGATGAAATCCATGTGTTAAAAATTGGTTTAAATATGATCGCGCCACAAGTGCAAAAATTTTAAAAAATTCAAATGCATAAAGCTATTCATCAAGGCGTTCTATTCATTAATAACATAGGTTTTGCATATTGAATTCGTGTAAGTTTAAGTTTTCGTCAAATTCCGATATTTCTTAACATGGGTAGACTTAACACATGTGTGACATGACGTCCAAATATGCTCCAAATCAAACCATAGATGCTTTGAAAGTAAATAATAATGTAAGAAATAACCACGTATAAAAGTATTGTTGATACTCAAAAAGCAGAAAATTCGAAATGTTACAGAGTAGAAATTAAGGGTTCTTATTTAATTACCTACAGTTTTAAGAAAAAAGTTTATGCATTGAATAACACAAAATATTACCATGTTCATATTTTGCGAAAATTGAAAAAAAAGACATGTAGCTATTTTTTACAAGATAAAGTATGTTCATGAAAGATTCATTTGGTTTCTACAATCATTTATTTTGTAAAATATGAACCAAGTTGAATTTTCGGAATATAATTAATTTTCAGTAATGACAACCTGAGTTTTCATTATGATGGTTAATATAGAATTTTCATGGTGAGAACTACAGCTGACGTAATCAAGATCTTGGTTGCAATATCTCAAACTAAAATATGACAATATTGGTTTGATTGCAGCAACAAAAACATACTAAAAAATATGGAACAACGAAATTTTAGGATATTAGAATCAAAGTTGAGCTCATGACACGCAAAGTTTAGGTTACAAGAAATAAAATTTTGATTATGACAGCCATAGTTCTGATAATAACAAACAATTTGTAATTTTCATAACAAAAACTACACACAATAATTGACGTTACAAGAACTATAGTTGTCATCATTTAAATTTTTGATTAAACTTATTTTCCTGAATGTTTCAAATGTAGCATTCAAAGCATACAATAAAATATAGGAAAACCAAATCAAAAATTCTTTGTACTACGTAACAATGAACTTGTTTCAAATTCAACTCAATGAACCATATTTTTAAGTATGACAGTAAGTTTCCATCATGATTTAAAACTCTCATAGAAAAAATTAAAGTTAACATCACCAAAATTTTCACTGGTCCACATTTAACTACATAATCTGGTTGCAGCAGCAAAAGCATAATATGGTACCTCGTTTTTTGATATGGTAACCAATTTTTCAGTTGTAATAATATTAGATGCTATATCCAAAAATTCGCTTCACTGAAAAATTCGATTTCGACAACCAAAGAATACATTTCAAAACGAACCAACCATGTACCTGAAGTTCCATAAGTTTGAAATTAAACGAAAATAATGTATATATGAATTTTTGATTTTTTATCATGATAGGAAATGTGACGAATATTTTTTTGGGGAAGATGAAGTTTGATGTTACGATCAAAAAGGGTTCAAAAGCAGTTGGAAAATTTTTTTCTCCCATATTAACTGGTAAATTTTTTTCGCTTTATTTTAAACGTTTGGAACTTCAGGCACATGACTTGATCAAGAAAAGTCATGAAAAAACGAGTTTCACTTGATTCACGTGAGCAAGAAATTCCGAGTTCTGAATGTACAAAATCCAAAAATTTTCCCCCAGAGACTCTGGTTGCTGCACACTTCACTATCAATTTTCCACGAACTCAAAGTAATATTCCTTTATAAAATTCACTTTGATGGTCAGTCTTGACTGTAAAGAAATATTCTGGCGCCTCGCAGGTGCATCGTAAGGGCTTGAGAATAAAAGTGTCTCACATGGAATTGGTGGTGTTCCAGTACATGGTGATGGTTTTCGCACCATTGCTGACGGTCGAGAGAAGAACCGTTTGCATGCACACGAGGAATACCAGGGTGACAAAGGATGTGAGAACCATCGTAACCGGCGAGCCCGATGCGGTTAACTCCCGGTGCAGGCACCACCACTTCCGTCGTCCTCGGCTCCGTCTTCGCACCCTTTTTCGCTTGGTCCTCCGCCACCGCGACACCCCCACATTCAGTCGCGGCACCCGTCCCTCGATGATCCCCTGATTTCCATCATCCCTTGATTAATCCTTTTTCTCCATTCACATCATGTACCTAGCGTTAAGATCGCACTGTAATCCTCGTAATGCGCACAACAAAAACCACAGGCACTGAAGGAACAACCAACGATGACGACACAGAAAATTGCACAAAAAGCACTGAGGGAAAATCAACTTTTCCGCGAGAAGAAACGCGATATGGACCGTCGAGTGAGGGAGCGCGTACGCGTCTGAGGACCGAAAGTCAGTAAAGGGTTGCTCCTCCAGACCGCTAAGCGAGAGCGGAAGGAGCCACCGAAGGGCGGCGTTGGCGCCCGAGAACGCACGAACGCCTGCCCCTACTCCAAGGGAAGTGCCTCGATAGTCAGGCGGGGGACTCCCTCGCCGGATTCGGTTTCAGTTCATTCGAGGTTCGCCTGTGGTCGCGAATGCAGACTGCGAATTTCTCGCGTTTCTTGGGGATTACCGTTGGGGGAGGTGTTATGGCTTATGGACAGGGTGGGGGTCGTGGGGGTTGTGCATAAATTTATTGGGGAACGGATGATTGTGAAAATTTATACGGTTTTTTGTCAGTTTGATTCAGAGTTTGACGAATTTGGGAGTAGAAACTGTTGAATTTTGAAGTATACACTGTGGATGGAATTTGTGTTTGAGTCTGTGGTGCACGTTTGTCCAGGAAACAATGAATTTATGCACAATTTACACTTCATTCGGGGATTACCAGGGCATGTCCTGTTTTTTTGTCACTAGGCTGAACAGACTCTTGATGTTTTTTGATACGAGGACAAATACACAGGAATTTACTATTATTTTGGAGAGAGGTTTCTGATAGGCAATGTTGAAATTTTGTGTGTGATTTGACTTAGGGTACTTTTGGCCAAAACATGCCATTTCGTTTTTTAGTTATTGCTTGGAGAGTACAGTTATAAGTGTAATTATTGTCTACTTTTGTTTGCATTTTGCACCAGTGACCAGATAGTGCTTAAAGTTGACTATTGTGAAAGTGGATAAAAAAGGAGCATCATTTAAGTGTCACTTATTTCGGTGATGTCAGAATTCTTTTCCGGTCTAGGGCTTCGAATCAATCAAGATATTGAAAAATTTTTTTTGTAAAAGTTGAAGCAAATCAAACATGATTAACGCGTACCAAAAAACGAGTGAAGTTTTGAGTGGAATTCACCATGTATTTTTTCATACATTTTGTTAAAAAATTTATACCTTATGCAAAACTTGTGATAAATGTTTGAAACTTGGCATAAATTAAGTGTATAATGTTACATTCAAGACCAAATTTTTTGGATTATTCTATCACTACTATCTATGTTTTACAAGCACTGAAAAAGAACATGTTTGCCTTATTCTGGTGCTTGTAAAACATATATAACAGCGATTGAAAGTTTGGAACATTTATCAGAAGTTTTGCACAAGTTATGAATTTTTAAACAAAATGTAAGAAAAATTACATGTTTAAGCCATTTAAAAGTTCAGTCGTTTTTGTAGCACGTGTTAATCATAGCAATTTGTTTTAAACTATACGAAAACAATTGTTTTTAATATCTTGATTGATGTAAGGACTCGGAATGGGAAAAATTCCGACATTAAATTCAAGATTCATGGCAAAACGCAAATGTCAATTTAACGAAAATTTGAAAAAGAAATATTCATGTTCCAGTAAATATAATCCTGTCACCCAAAAGATTGATCCTTCATAGGACTTTAGCGAATTTTATAATCCAGGTTTTTCTGTAGAGAATAGTGGTCGGTTATTTACCTAGTAATTTTATGTTTCATCATTTTTTTTACTGATTTGTTCATTTATTTTGATAACCATTCATTTAAATATTATTTAATATTCAAATTGGTTGACTTTCTTATTAAAAAATCTATGATTTTTTCCTGGTGCTTTCGAATTACTTACGATCCTATCTGAAAAAGATTAATTAATGTTGGTTTTTGATTATTGACATGCGAATTATTGCTTTTTGAAAATATGAATCTCTAATGGCAAAAGAACTGAATTTTTTAATTGTTCGACAATCGGTTCCAGCAGTTTTTTATTATTAATCTTGGAGTTACTCTAATGAATGAGAAAAATGAATAAAAAAAGTGGAATAATTATTTTCTCAGAAAAAAACATAGGGTAAATGAAGGAGAGATGAAATTTCAGTCACCATTTAAAAAGTTATTTACTTATTGAGCTGGTTTTCTATGCATTAGTAGATCTTCACACTAATCCAAAAAATCCGAGAGTTCGCCAGATTTTTGTTTTTTTTTTGTTCCGTGCGTCATTACAAAAAGTGCCATAAATTTCTTCCATGCCTTCATTTTTATCATTTTGTTTGCTGAACAAAACTTTCTTTCTTGGATATCTACTGCATTTATCGAAGCATTGGCTTGTTTCAAACAAATTAAGTTTATAAAAACGAAAGTATTTTGACGAGAATTTTTTTCTTGCCTGTATATTTTTTTTTGTTGCTACTCAAGGAGATATAGATGATTTTTTTGAGAGAAATATTGGCTTCTCATTTTCTTGTTCCGTGCTGTGTTCATTTTTACGTTTTGTGCTAGAAAAAGTCAATTATTCAAATTTTTGAGCGAATCGTCAGCAACTGCGGAAAAAAATGGTGAAAAAGAGGTTTATTGACAAAAAGTCATCACAAAAATTCAAGAACACATCAAATATCTGTTAAATGCATATATTCTATAATCTACAATCCATTTTTATTGCAAAAGATGAGTAGGTGAGATATAAATTTAAAATATGATACTAAAGTATTCTTGGACAAAAAATTGATTGTCTGCAAAGTTTATTGAACATTTTCCAACCTCGTCCATTTCCTCATCTTATCTATCTATCCTTAAATATTAAACAATCTATAGTTTTGATCAGGAGAAATTATATCAAAACTTACATTGCCTGGAATTTTTTCTCGTTGTAAATTACTAGCTTGAATAATGGAAACATAAAAAAATCTTCCATCTCTATTCCACTTACCCTACTTTTCATACTTTTCACGTGTATTTGAATTCATGTTGATGTTTTTTTGAATCCTATAAGTATCAATAAAATTTTTATAACTATCAGTACAATTGAATTTTAAGTTGGATGTAAGTACGATTTGTATAGAATTAAATTTATTTTTGTATTTTATTCGATTTTATACTTTTTTGCATTCCCATTCTTAAATAATGCTATAATTTTTTTTTATAATTCATTGATACTGTTCTCTTACTTAAAATTCTAAATGCTCTTAAACATGTGTGGAAATATTTTCTAATTACGCAAGTATCAACACCAGCCTAAAGGTTGTTCGAAATTTTCAGCTACGTAATTTTACAACATCTTTATTTTTTTACGAAAAACAATAATACACAATTATTTTCAATTTATTCTTAAATCTACCCGTTTTCATCATAAAACTGTTAGACCAAAATTATATTTTACAAAATTATTTAAAATTCCATCAAGTTCATCTCTAACATTTGAAATTCATTGTTTTCCTCGCAAAATGAGCCAGAGTTATGCAAAACCTCGCATTGCACAAACTTTAAATCTATTTTTCTCACACCCGACGAGCCAAGTCTACAAAGTCCTAACGAACAATAAAATAGTAGTTAGGCTAATGACGGTCATCAATATTCCTTATTCTTCGCAAAACACTAAGTGAAAGTTCCATTTATTATATTATTTTTGCAGCTTTATTGTACGATTAAAAAAGTTTTCGACATTTTACATATTGGCACTTCGATTGCGATGAGTTATGTTCGGGAACACCTAAATACCAAGTATCATTGCGCAACGACCGCTTTTTCTTCGTCACTGTGTTACGAAGTCTGGAGATATTTTTCCATTTATATTCTGATTGAACATGCTGGAAGCCCAAAGAATGCTGTCATTTTTCATCGCATATCTTGAAAACATTACCTTACATTTTTCATTCCTGAATCTTTTCTTTCCACTTATGTATGCTCAATCTTGCTTTCAATGTGGAGTTGTATGATGTAACGTAAAATGTGTCAACGAAATTGGTTATATCAAATTATTAAAATTTTTCATTGTTTAAACCAACAAACTTATTTTGTAAGGTTCCATCTTCAGTGAGCCAGAACTCTTATTTTTCTGAAGAAGTAAAGATTATTTTGCAGATTTTGACGAGATCGATAAATATAAAGAATTATCTTGAAAACAAACCAGGGGTAATTTTTTTAGTTTCAGTGGCTCTGAAAAAGTCCCGGATGGGATAAATAGCGTTTGGCAAAACGAAGTGCTTTTCCCGAAACGAGAGGAAACGGCTCGTGAAGAACGGCAAACACAATGAGGAGGAAAAAAAAGGCTCCAGCTCGTTCAGCTCGCGTTTTTCGGCTATGATCCTCTTGAGGGGCCGCCTTCAGGCAGGGTTGGGGTGGGGGGCAAAAAGTCTCCAGAATTTGGGAAGGGTCTGTTATTCCACGTGCATCCACAAAAGCTCTCGAGGGCTCGTTGGGGGAGAAGGAAATTAAAATATCACGCCGTGTAGAGGCCCTTTTATTTTTTCAACCACTTGCGCCTCGATCAGGAAAAACGTCGTGTCACCCAAGTGCCGTCGTAAAATCCCTAATTGGGGCGTATTCGTGTGGCCCGAACGGGTGTAAAAAAAAGGGAAAAACCTGTCACTTTCACGCAGCGTTTTCGTAAAAATGTTGGTTTATGGTTTTCGGGGTCGAGTGCGTAACCGAGGTTAGGGAATTTGTTATTTTTGGACCGGCGATTCCTTTGAGTTTTCGACCTCATTTGCTTTTTTAAGTTTGAAGAGGTCGAATTCGTTTGACTTTGGTCAGAGGGTTTAGAAGAGGAATGGTCTTGATGTGTTGAGGGAGTTTCAGAAAAATGCAAAATTTTGATTTTAATTATTTGATATGGGTTGATTTCCTTGTGGTGTGGAGTACAGTTGAAAATTTTCGCAGTATTATAATGTCCACCCTGATGATTATCACTCTGTATTGAACATAATGTTATATGAAAAACTTTTGAAAAAAGCTCATGTTGGTATTGATAAAATTGTTTTATATCATCAAGAATTAATTTTTATTCTTTTATTATATAAATTGTTGGATAATCTCCAACAGAAAAACAAACTTATAGAATAAATCCAGGTGGGTAAGCAGAAAAAATTTTCAGGTGGTGTGTTTGGGAAAAATATAGTTTTCTTCCCTTCTAGATTTTCTTTATTTCTATTCTTTGACAATCTAGTTATGAAATTTCAATTTACTATTTTTCCGAATATCAAGGTTTCAAAATTATACCTAAAATTATCGGAGTATGTACAACGTTGCACATTTTTCATACATATATTTAATATAGGAAACCATGATTTTATCGATTTTCAGATCTTCTAACACAAGATTTTTTTTTAATACTTTTAGTATTATTTTCTCCACTATTCCTGTAACTTGAACAGTTTTCTGATACTAAAATGAATATTTATGCAATTTTCTAGAATTCGATGCTGTAGGAATGGAAGTTTATAAAATTTCTAGATATTCACATAGATTTTACGAAAATTTTTATCTACTGAGATATAGATAATATAGTTTTTTAAATTTTTTGTATTACATGTTTCCTAAAAAATTTTTTGATATTTTCTAGTATTATTATAAATTTCTTCATAGATCCCCACAATTCAATGATCTTGAATTCAAGTTTCTGTAGATTGATATGATTTTCATACATTTAAGAAAAAATTACATTTCCAAAAAAAAAATTGCAAAGGTTCTAGAGTTTCCTCAACTTTTTCGTATTTACATAAATGATTTTATACTGTTTTCTAGTATTTTTTTTAATTTGCAATTTTTCCATTCTATTCATTTTGCAATTTTATGCCCTCAAAATTAAAATTTTCTGGATCATACGTATTTGCTGAGATTTTGCAGAAAACAGTGTTCATATAGATTTTCATCACTTGTAGTATTTCTTCAGTGTCTGTATGATTCGAAAAATTTCCTAGTATTTTTATGTATTTGTTTGTATATTCCCGAAATTTCGTGCTCCAGGATTCTTAATTTTTCTAATTTCTTCCATTTTCGTTGATCTTCATTCTCCTTCATTATTCATGGCGTTAAAATAATTTTTCATATTTTTTCACTCTGCATCATCCTAGCCAAACATTTATAAGTAAAATTTTGTTGAAGATTAAAATTTCCTGAAGTTCACATTCTAGTTATTTCTGATTTAGTGAAATTCGGAATTCTGAATGCTAGTTATCTGAAAGAGCTTGCATGAAAGTGAAAGCACTAATTATCTATTCAATATTTCAGTTGCAATATTTTTGGTATTTTGAACTTATTTTTATTACCATGTATTTGTTCTTTTTTTGTTAGATGGTATTTGTTGCATTGTAACTATTCTTGGTACGAAACTTTATTGAATCCTGCGTTATTATTCACTATTATTGGTGATTCAATCATTTTTAAAATTAAAAATTGTAAGATCTTCTCTAATTCAAGAAGGATTATAACATGTACTCAAAAGTCCCATCTACGTTCAGCGACAATTTTATCTGAACATAAGTGCATTCATCTCTTTAAAACAATGTCATTTTCGAATAAAAAAAGTAACTTTCCTTCACTGATCAAACAATTTTTCCCAAAAAAACTGTTCGACTATTGCTTCACTTGGAACGCTTATAAGAAACAGATGCTTTTTGCCCGTAAGACAAAAGGAGCAAAAGGAGCAGTCGACTTTGAGTAGCTTAAAAAAGCGAAAGATTTCAGAAGCTGCGTGGGTTCGCCCTTCGCTTCCTGTTTCAATTTCGACGTCTCTCAAGGAGAAATAACCCTGGCAACCACAAGAGGGTGTATTAACGGACGATTTTCCAGATTATGTCAAGACACATTCTCTAATGGAGACTGATCTTCAGAGTTTTTTTCCAAGGGGAGAGTAATTGTATTGGGAGCATTGCTCTGCCGGAAAATTTAATATGAACTGAAGCCACAACATATTTTTTTAAAGTATACTTTATATGTTCTTTTTTCACAATCTTGAAATCCAGGAATTTACAAAATGAAATATTGATTTTGCAATATTTGATAGTAATGTATATTGAAGATTCATTTTGTAATTTTAGAAAAACATCATTATACTGAAACTCGCAAGTATAATAACTTCCATGCTGTTCCTTTTACCTACAAAAATATAGGTAAATTGGTGCATTATTTCACAAAGCTGTGGAGAAGTAGAAAATCTCATCATATTACTTTGGAATAGAAATTTCGTACATTAAAGCAAGTGAATGCGATTCATCTTGAAGAGGACAAAGCCACGTTCACCATTGTTACTGAGTAATTTGACGACAATAATAATGAATGATCGAATTTCCAGGCTAGAGCTCTTTGAAATCGATTTCTTAGTCTCTGGGCACAAAGTTCTCGTTCTATTATGTATTAATCCATGTGTAACTTTAGTGCAATTCGACTTGTTCCAGGAATAGCTCAATTTCGTTCTAGTGGAAACTGCCAGTGACATCGTTCATATTATAATGTTACTATTGTATTCTGAGTACCATTCTGAGATGCTCTGTCGATTTTCGAATTTCGGTGAATATGAATAGTAATCATCTTGTGCTCATTAGCCATTTCTCTATTCTAATGTTCAGATTTAAAAAAATTGGGAAAATAATTTCTTAGAGTAAACTAAGATTCTATTCAAGTCAATAATTATTAAAGGTCACTTAATATAAACATTTAATTTTTTTTATAAAAAAATGATTATGAAAATCGTGTGGAATGTGACATGTCAAATGAGTAAAATTTCGAGTTTGATTGATTGGTAGAATCACACATCATACGATTATTTAAACTTGAGAAAGCGAAATTTTTGCGATTGGAGAATTCTGAAGTTGAGAAGAAAAATGTCGTTTTTAAGTCCAGAAATATTTATTCTAGGGCTGTTAGAAAAATATTATTAGGTTTTAGGAATTCTTGTTTTTGTTGTTTAAAAACTCTAAAAATAAATCGTATAAGTCTAATAATTTCTGAAAAATACATTGAAAATACTATTAAAAAAAAGAAAACCAGGACGTATTTCATCTATAAAAATGGTGGCAGACTCTAGACACATTTCAATTTCAAATTTTAATCCAAGAACGCAAAAATATCGGAATCAAAGTAGCAATTATTGCGAGTATGAGAAATTATTTGAAGCACTAACAAATGAAAGAAAATTATGTTTGTGAGAAAAAAAAAAAAAAAAAAAATATGGAAAATAATAATAATTCAAAAAATACAACTAATTTGGGTTAATATTATTTAATTGAAAATCTATGTGAATACCAAAAATCTTTGATTTTCTGAGACTTCAAACATCAACATCTAAAAATTCATATGAAAATTAATCAAGTAACTTGAAGTTCTTCTAAAAGTATAAACATTGAAAAAAGATGAATAGTAATAAAGTTGCGAAAAATTCTCTCTTCAATTGATTCTAAGAACCAGCAACCTCTCAACGAATAAAAAAATCTTCTTATGACATTATTTCATTTAATTGTAAAATGAAGTTTTTTTCAAGCTCCTTGTCACTTAATTCTGGCCTCTTTATATGTACAATGATAAATATCTATTCACAATAACGAATAAGTTCATTTTAACAATTTTTTTTCATTTTTAGGAATTACAGCCAGATTAAATTTAAAATTATATTGCATTCGGATTTAAATACGGTTTTGATTATAAAAAGTGATTTACTCTTCTACATACATAGATCTATTAAAGGACCAAAAACTGTAAGGCCAGAATCATTAATAATGTCATTTAACGATAAACAATAACATTATAAGGTTTTATTTATTGTTACAACTTCATAATAACCATTTGATAAAAAGTTCGCTTTGAGTGTTATTATCGAAAAAGGGAGTTCTTCGAGGATGGCAACACAAAATACTTCGAACATCTAGAAAGTCACTGATTTACGAAAATTCAAGTAAACTTCGAATCCTAGAGTATGTCAATTGAAATTTCGGATGTAGTAGAACTGTTATTTTTCAGTACAATACATAATTTTCTCGGGTAAAATTGGTAAAAAGTCACTGATTTTTAGTGGTGCACTTTTTGTTTTTTTCAATCAATATTTTATTTCACCAATGATAAGTGATTTTTCTGTTATTTACCACAAGCAAAAATTAACTAATTGTGATTGCCAAAATATGACTACTGATAATGTAAAAAAATGAGTAATCTACCGATTGTTAGTAAAAAATCACTAATTAAAATAAAAAAAAGTTCTCCACTCATCATCAGTAATTTTTTACTAGTGTTACCAAAGAAAGCATGAAATGAATGAGATCAACAAAAATTTAGAAACCTCAAATGATCCATGTTAAACCCGAAACATCTAAAAAAAACTCTGAAATTCGTCTCTCAACATCTCTACCTAAATAAAATTTACCTTCCACCGAAAAAAATGTATATTTCCTCCCCTTCTTGACCTCCAATTCCTCGCCATTAAAAATTTCTACGTTATTTGACACGAAGCGACTCGCATATCCATGTATATCGAGAAGATCCTCCGGAGGTCACAATCTTGACCACCTCTTATTCGGCGCCGATTCAAACGTCGCGCGCCGCATTGAACGTGACTCGACTTTATTAAAGACACGTCGCAGATACTTCCCTCTCCCCTCAATCCCGGTATGGATTAAGTCCCGCGAAAAAGTTCCGAGACCGCAAAGATTACGTCCCGCAAGGACCTCTCGAAAAATCTCGGGTCGACTGGAATTAAAGCGGCTATGAAGTCGTCTTATTGTGGATTATGCGCTTCGGGACCTCATTCGAAAACACGGAAAAAAGGTCCTCATTCCGTCTGTTAACTCGAAATCTTCCTAACTTCCACCCTTTTCCCCCCTCATGATTATTATTCCTCGTTTTTGTCGGAAAAATTTGGCGTCCCGCAAATGGGATTTGCCAGATCCGAGCGTTTGTTGTGAATGGCTCCTGTCAAGTTGGGGTATTCTCTCGTTTTCGAATTGCTGGAACTTGCACTGAGTGATTTGCCGAGACAATGCGGACAGGTTAAGGAGCCCGAAAAGCGAGGCGGATTTCGCCGCGGCGTGTTCTATTAGTTTAATACGGAAGAAGGGGTTGTGAGGAAGGAGCCCCGTGAAGGCAATATTTGTTCCTTTATCTGGAATAGAGGACGAAATGTCTTCTTGGCGTTTGCTACTTTTTTTTAGTTGTAAGGAGATTAGCCCTCTGAAGAACAAATTTATCATAGAGAAAAAAAGGCGTACGTGGTTCAAAAACTGAGAAAATCAGAATTTCTTCTAGATAAATTGATCTATTTTCAGTTATTCTTATTACGTTTTTTCTGGATAACTTGATTGGTGATGTAATTAGTAAGAAACTAACTCCATCAGGCGCGTAGGCAAAGGGGGGTTTTGACGGTTCAAACCCCTCCTGGAATTAGAATTAAATTGTTAATCCATGTAATAATTATAGAAATTATAAGAATAAATAACAAAAATACAAATTCAAAAGAAGAATACAGAAAAATGAAATAAGTAGAAATCATAGTAAAAGCACTCACTAAAATCTTGAGAAAATAACAAATGGTTTCATGCAAGTACTCGAAGTTAACAATGTTCATGACTCCCAATTGTAATAACACAATATAAGAATGTTTTTGGATCAAGGAGAATTTTTTCTCAAACAAAATTCTAATCATAAATTTTGGTAAGTATAACGTAAGAAAACAAAAATTTGAAAAATTTTTTGAACCTGATGAAATTATATAGATATATTAGAATTCATGTAAGTTTTAGAAATCTAGACAAATTCTAATCCTTCAGCATTGAATTGTAGAAACCTACAGTAGAAATCTGGGGCAATACCAGAATATCTTTCAAATTCTACAAACTCTTAAGAAATACTAAAAATTAGAGTAAGTATTCTGTCAAAGTATTGTTTTCTAGAAAATCTGAAAAATAATCAACTTCAAATTCTAGATCATCAAACTTCAAAAAAACTTCAGTACCTATCGAACTCTATCTATAAAAATACAAAAAAATTATAGAATCGTACAAATGCTATAAAAATGAAAGTATTATGAGGAATCTAGATTTCACGTAAAATCTATGATGGTTTAATTTCCCAAAAACTCTATGAAATTATTGAAAATCGATTTCAATTTCAATTCTACCAACTCGAATTCGGGAAACCTAGGTACTTTTTAAAAATCTAAAAAATACACATGATCTGTGACACTACAGGAAATATCTAAGAAATCTTAAATATACTAAAATAAATACTGAAGTATAAGAAATCTGTAATCACCGAAAATCGATATATGTATTCTTCCCGCACATCTATAAAATAACTGAAAATCGGCTAAAATTTGAATCCTAACATATCGAATTCGAGAAATGTACATACACATATTTCTATAAAATCTAAAAAAACACCCACAATTTCTGAAAATACAAGAAAAAGCTACAAAATTCTATGAATACTAAAACAATACAGGAATACAAAAAATTTATATACGAAATCACCAGAAATCGTAAAATATACTGGAAAATATTCCAGGTTCCATAAATAATAAAAAAACGCACGAAACTAATATTTAGATATGAAATAAATTATAAAACTTTGACTGGTAAATCGATAAGATTCATTTACTTAACATACCCAGCTACTATTATCAATACATTCAAAACGCAAGTGATACTGGAAATCATTCAATACTTGAACAGTATAAAAATACTTTTCTGAAAAATTTATAAATCTCTAGAGTTCTAGAGCATACACTTAGAAACCTATAAAGAAATTCATAAACATAGTATAATCTCATTTAAATGGTTTAATTAGAATAAAAATATAAAAAATTCAAAAAAGCATTGAAAATTATAGTGAAAGACACTGTTTTCAGAAAATTATTTAAACTACTCAAGATCATTGTAATTTGAAATACAATACCATCAAATCCTAAGAATCTGTAAAAATTTTAAATGCCCGAAAATGTAACACAATTCTATAAAAATATCTAATGTACTAAAAATATATACTACGAAAATTTTGGAAGTCCAATAAATACTAAAAATCTTTCAAGTATGATTTTTTGAAAAATCTAGAAATATATCTAACATTTTTCAGGACTTTCATTTTCAGAGTATCAAATTTTGGAAAGCTATATAAAATTTCCGACCATATTATACTTGAAAATCCTTTAAATTTACGTTTATAAAAGTACAAAAAAAGTAATGAAAAATACAGAAATTATTAGAAAAATTAATCTTAACCTCAGTGACTTGCTTGTAAATCACAAAAATCGAATCCTATTCTACAGACATGAAAAATGCACTACTATGGTCTTCAAGAGTTGTATAATTTTAGGTAATACTTGGGAATTCCGGCTCCAGCTGGAAATGGCTCAAAAATAATTTTTTTTTTTAGGTCTAGTGCAGCTCTGTAGGAACGTATCATTAATTAATCGAACCTAAACGAATTTTTATAAAGGTTAGGAGCGGCTCTTTAGAAACTCATTTTCGAATACTCGAATAATAAGTTCCTAAAAAGCCGCACCCAACCGCAATAAGAATTTGTTCGAATTCTATTAATTATAGGTTCCTAAAGAGCCGCACCTAACCTTAATGAAAATTCGTTTGGGTTCCATTAATTATAAGTTCCTAAAGAGCCGCACCTAACCTTAATGAAAATTCGTTTGGGTTCCATTAATTATAAGTTCCTAAAGAGCCGCACCTAACCTTAATAAAAATAACCGCAGTAGTCTTTAAGAGTGTTAAAAAACAGTGATTAATAACTAAGATTGCAAGAAACCTCCCAGGTTTGACCAAAAGAAACAACATTTTCACTTACTTTTTTTTGCGTTTTTTTCTATCTAAAGAATTTAAGAAATTATTGATTTTGCTTTTCCCTGCATTTACAGAACTTGTAACATCAAAAATCCCCCAAAAGAAAAAAATAAATTATTTTTGAGCCATTTCCAGCTGGAGCCGGAATTCCCAAGTATTGCCTAATTTTGAATCCTGGAATCCGAAATATTGACATCCCGAAGGTAATATATTTTTTTGTAAAACACCCCTCGCAAATTTTTTCTGCCTACGCCCCTGAACTCCATAAATCCATTTTTTTTTCTTTATTCTTGTCGATATTCCACGAAAATCATACTGATTTCTTAATCTTCCCCCCCCCCCCCCTCTTCGCCCCATCCCTCGATCAAACGACCCTCGAAAAATATAACTTGTTTTTCCATGCGAACTGGCCTCCGTTGAAAACCGGAGACGAGGCATGAATTTATCATCCCCCTTTACACCCATCGCTGGAATTCTGATAAACGAGGAACGAACATAACGGAAAAAATTGTTTAATCTTCCGAAAAGTAAAGTTTCGTTGTTCGTTATGGAATGGGGGAGGGGGTGACAGGACCTATGCGGACAGAAATGCAAATGGAAGTGCCAAAGCGATCGACATGAACCGAAAAACTGGAAAAAGGCTGCGTATTTCTTTCGATTCAATAGAAAGAATCTTTTGGAGTCTGCAAAAGTTTTTACCTTTTTGAGTGAGAATTATTTAACGAAGTTCATTTTTCTTTGAATCTTATTTTATTCTTGCAACGAAGTAATGAGATTTTGACAGTCAACATATTTCTCTAATTGTGAATATGAAAATTTTTTAAATGAAAGGTACTATAAATGTAAATCTAATTTTTGAGTGGTAAAAATTTATTTATTTTCGGTTGAATCAGGTTCTTGAAATGAATTCAAACTTATTAGGTTTTTTCAATTGTGATATTGGATTTTATGTGAATGTTGATTCTGTATTACAGCAACAAAACTATTTCGTTCGATTCTTTTTTAACTTTCTATGCAGATAATTTCTTGTTCAAGAATTCAATAAGATTGTAATTTTTCTGAAAATATCATATTTTAATGATTTTTCGATAATTTCGCAATTTTTTTCTGGAACTAAGTAAGAATGATAGTTACTCTTTCTATTTATTCCATGCATTTCTCTTTTATTTTATAATTCAAAAAATTTTTTCACAAATTAGAGCTAATCTATAAGTCAGCAATAAATAATTTGAAATTGTTCCTCTGAATACATCATTCTTTATTGTTTACTTTAACTTTCAAACATATCATATTTTTGGTTGTATCCACGAATCATTGATGGTTAGTCATACAGATGAAATTTTTTGTTTTTGTTCCTCTTGTATTTTGAATCTCTTAAATCTTCACAGATTGCAATATATTACAAATTTACACTGAAAAATATGCACTTTTAACAGATGTATCTTTCAAATTTAACAGATTTTTTGACGAATTTGACAGATTTTCTGTTGTATTCTACAAATTCAATCTGTTAATTTTCCACACATAACATCGTGAAAATTTTTACACAGAAATCTGTAAAATATAAAAGACAATCTGTTGAATTCAACCGATTAAGATTTACTGTATAAAATAATGGAAATCGATAAAAGTGATAAAAATATTAATTATTTACACATATAACATTACTGATTCTCATTATACTTCTTTTTTTTTCTCAAAAATTGTTTAGCTTTTTTTTCTTCATAGAAAACCCAAGGTCACGACGTTTTTGTTTTTCTAGAAAATTATACATTTATTCTCAAAATTGTTTGATTTCTATGATTTCAGTATTCTTTATTTTTATTCTGTCGAATTTGTCGTACCTTTCCTTTTTTGTGTTAAAAGTTTTCTTTTTTTGAATTATTTCCTACTCTGATTTGTACGAAAAAAAATTGTTGATTTCTGTTACCAATTAAAATAATGCTAAAAGATTATATTCACATATGAATGTATATTGATTTTCATTAACATAATTGATATTATTGCACCTGTTATTTTCATCATCATATGTATCATCATTGATACAATTATCTTCCTGTAACTTGAATTCATTATAAATTCCAAAAATCAAGATTCACTGATATCCGAATACACGATTTCACTGATAGTTTCATTGATCATATCTCTGATTCAAATTTGTGATCGGGTGGAAATAATCTGAGCGATACGCGAGGGAAAAAGTCGTAAAAAGTTATACGAAACAAAGGGGGGGTTTTTCGCGACCGTTAGCTTGTGGAATATCGCGGGCATTCTCGAAGTGTGGTGTCGTAAATAAGGGAATTTTCGCCGACGATGTCGATAAAGTCGCGACGATCGATTATCGAGCCATTAGCCTCCCCCACAGTAAATCATCGGGCGCAAACATCGTGTAGTTTTCTTCGCAACGTGACAACTGACCCTCCAAAAAACGATTATTATCGGGGCGAGTTGTTTCTGAATTACTGCTTTTGTTATTTATTGACAGAAAAGATTTTCCGGAAATTGCGAAGATGAAATTGAGAATTGACTCTTATGAAAGAACTCATAAAAAGTTTAAAAACGTATGATTTTCTAAGGCTCACTTGGGTTAAGAGATTTTCCCGAAATTTTTTATGCAAAACTACAAAATCAAGTTATGGTTGAAACTGTAGTTACTCAGCTTTTTTGATTGCCAAAGAAATTTAAAAATTTTTTTTTAACTTGCCAACATAAAATGTTGCGCTTTTGCTAAAAAAATCACCTATTTTCTTCACTTACTGTTGGAGATCAATATTTTGAGCACTGCTCCGCTTAGCAAATTCATAAAATATCAAATTGATCCCTCGGAGCCAAAATTAATTAAATATACAATATTTCAAAAGAATCAGAACTTTCATTAGGGATACTATTGAACTGGAAAATCTTTCGACAAACTTGGAGATCCCTGATAATCGTGTTTTAGTTTCATTTGATGTAATCAATTTATTCACGAATATACCTAATGATTGAGTTTCAATTGCTGTAAAGAAAAGATTCTTAACTTGAAATCTTAAAAAGATCGTATGATGAACTGTTGTAGATTGATTGTTTCAGAATTGTGCAAAATAGTTAAAAACAAAAAATTACAAAATTTCAAAATGAACTATGTATCATGGTTACGCTTCATACAAATTTTTTTCCATGAATACTGCCAGGAAATATCTATTTTATTTTTATTTCTACCATTTAGAGTATAATTCATAATTATTTTGAACTTGCAACTTTCAAACTTAGTTAACGTTGTTTTCAATAATAATAATGATAATAGTAGTAAAAATAGTAAAAATAGTAATAATGATAATAATAATAATAATAATAATAATAATAATAATAATAATAATAATAATAATAATAACAACAACAACAATAATTCTAATAATAATAATAACAATAATAATAATAATAATAATAATAATAATAATAATAATAATAATAATAATAATAATAATAATAATAATAACAACAACAACAACAATAATAATAACAATAATAATAATAATAATAATATAGATATTAAAAAATCAGCCTCAATCACTGCAGGAGTTGCCCTTCAAAAATTCTAAAACCTCTTTTAAACGACCACCTTATAATCTACAATCATCAGACGAATTGTCAAATGTATACATCGACAAAATTTCGAAAATGATGTACACTTTGTAGTAGTGAATTTGACGGAAGAATGATTCGGAGGCGCCGAGACAATGGGCCCCTTTCCAGCATTGTCTCGAACGCGAGCTTTGTCTGTTTTGCCCCCTCGCCTTGATGCGCGCCACGCACTAACCACGCGCATTTTAAAATAAAATCATCTCGTAGATCAGGGCTCCCTGATAAGATATCTCGCGCGCGGCCTGCGAGTGAAATTTTCGAGGGTCGATTATTTGACGTGGGTAAAGGGATGAGCGCGGTGGAATACGATTCCACCGACGAAAAGGTGAACCGCATTAACCCTTCAGCTTTTATCCACAGACGATGCGCACACAAAATTTCGCTTCAACTCGAGGAAGAAAATTTCCTCTACTCAAGTAATACCAGAGGTGCTCGAAATTTTACTCACTTTTGGAAGGTAATTTCAGAATTTTTCGAGCTGCGAAATATGGCGGATCGTTTTACTTGGTTCTTTTTCAAAGAGAAAATAAATTGTGGAGTATTTGCTCTAGTTTGAGTGGAATCTTTGAGGAAATCGAATTTTGTATACACTTTTTTACGCTTAAATAATGAAATTGACTTATTGAACTTGTGAGAATACGGTAATCAGTATGAAATTTCAAAAAAACTGTTATTTCGTATCTACTACTGAAAGTATTTATATTATTGGTATTTTTGGCTGTCTGAAATTGTGACTTTCTATATTTTGCAATTCTATTCGCATATTTCATCTAGGAAGACGATGATTACTGATATATATCTGAAAATAACTTCGAATCAGTCAAAAACTGTAAGTTATATAAACTTTTTCATCCTTCTTTTTTTCATTCGAAAATTGTTTTTTTGGCATCTTTCATTGACCTTTTAAATATTCAAAAACTGACCTTGAAACAGTTGAAGTCATGAACTTATAGTCGAAAATTAACGATTTTTAATAGTCGTTTTCTACTTTTTTTTCATAAAGTTGTACCGACTTCCTTAAAAAAAATTGATAAATCGAACAATAATCTTATCGTTAGTAAAAATAAATTAATAACTGTTTGAAATAAGCAAAATTCACTGATTCAAAGGGTTTGTCACTCACTCACTTGTAAGAAGAAAAAAACTATGATGCATGGTCAAAAGATGAAATAGCTGTTAGTAGTAGTTCATTTTGAACTAATAATTCAGATCTTATTTTCACTTAACGTATTGATATGATAGTGAGAGAAAATATAAACTATATAAATACATATTAAAGTATAAGAAAATCTGTCGAATTATAATGAATCTCAAGGGATACAAAAAGAAATAGAAATCCATAATATGAATGTTTAATGAAAAATCTCAACAAATGCCTCAGATTCATACAATTTCGAATTCTAAAGCTTCATATTTTAAAAAGCCCATATAGCAACGAACAGTTTTACTATAAATCTGTAAAAATTAAAGAGAACGCGACAGCAATTTTAAATAACTTAAGGAATACCCACTTAAAAAAAGATGAAAAATAAAAAAATGCGTTTTTTTTCAATCTCTAGAATATCGAGTCAGATCGAAATTCGCATTCTAGAGCATAGAAGCTTTGTATATATGTAACATTTCATAAAAATATCTGAAAATTCTGAAAATATTCAGAAATCTTCGAAGATTTCAGTT
This sequence comes from Platygaster robiniae, assembly GCA_028476575.1. Classification (NCBI taxonomy): domain Eukaryota; kingdom Metazoa; phylum Arthropoda; class Insecta; order Hymenoptera; family Platygastridae; genus Platygaster; species Platygaster robiniae. The sequence continues at coordinate 6,233,976 of CM052022.1, forward strand.
ACTTGAAAAATGCGAAAAAAATTGGTAATATTTTGATACATGAAAACGAATAGATACTGATATAATACTATACCTAAGTACATATATGATTATATATAATTATAGGAAGTACATACTCTAGAAATTCATACAAAAAACCAAGGTTTGGAAAATTACTCAAAAAAGTGTAACGCGTTACGTTACCGTCACTTAAGTGGAAAAAGAAATTTGTCACGTTACATCCTGGAAATTCAAAGAGATATCTTTGAAAATACTAAAAGATTGTACAACATTCCATGAATACTTGAAAATATGTAAAGAAAAATACGTGTTAACATATGGATCATCAAAAATTTATGGAATTATAGTAATTCATACAGCAATATATAAAAATAATTGTTAGCTGCATTTGATTTATTCCAAAAAGTAACATAAAAGTAATGGAACGTTACTTTTGAAGTAACGGTAAAGTAACGTGTTACATTTTTTTAGTAACTTTCCTAATCCTGATACAGTATATGGTGCCTTATGCATATTTTCGGAATTCCTCGGAGATAAATAAATAAGTTTTGAATTTTTCATAATTGAGTCTTTTTGACGCAAAATGAATTTCAAGAATGGTTCACAGCTTTTAAAATCTTACTTCGGTTATTTTCAGAGTGGCTTTATCGCTCTGTATCATCACGAAAAAATGCAGACGATATAAAAATGGAGTAAGAAAATTCGATTTATACAGCCCACGATACAAAGAGCGGAAAGATGAATGAACGAATAGCTTCGCTTCCGCAAATATTGATCGTTGCGATTCTTCCGCGCTTACAAGTTGACTCGAAATCCTAAGCAAACATCTCTGTCGGCACCAAAAAGCACATTTTTACCTGACTTTCCTCGTTTGTTTCCGTGCGCGTCAAATGGCGCTCACACCATTCGTTTCTTCAATGTAGCAGACCTGAATTTAAAGCACTGCTGATCTTAAGAATCTATACAATACAAGCGTTTTCTGTGGAAACAACCTTACCATACAAGTGAATCAAAATTTCACTTTTTCGTACGTAACCGCAAGTAAAAAAAATTTTCGACGTTAGCAAAACCTTCTTTTCATAAACTAAACTCTATTTTCTACAAATTTTTTTAATAAAGTACAGGGCTGAAATTTTTCTGGAATTCGTAATACCTCCTTTTTTCAAGAATTTTTCTTGAGACTTAACTCTTTTAAAAATGTTCGATTCACTCTGAAAGAAGTTCCTCACAATTTATATTTGTGGAAACATGAAAAATTCAAAAAATTCATCACGAAATCACCCTCTTTCCATTTGTCCAAAAACTTTGTCGCCACAGTCAAACGTAATGCACCGATGATAAATTTTTCGCCGATTTGATTGATGTCGCGAGAAAGTTTTTCGCCGATAAAAAATCGTCGGACCGATGGTAGCGCTCGTGTAACACGCGTTTTTTCCTTGGAAAAACTTTTGGCAACGCGATAAATCATGTCTCTTTTCAATTCGTCGTATCAACGGGGTGAAATCTTTATCTGCCACATCGTATCTCACGATCAATCATCATTTTGCCTCTTCTTGGCAAGGCGCGTTAATGTAAACGCTCGGGGATATAATCGATGGAGCGTTAGTGACAGACGGTGTGTGCCTCATTAGATATTCTCCCTTTACAAAACAATGGCATTTTCATAACGCCCTGATTCCGCCCCCCCCCCCCTTAACCCGTCACCCCTGAGCTGTCATGTCTGCGGAGGTGATCGCGGTTTCTCGCACGAGGGCCTTTATTATTCGACTCGTCGTTTGTTTTCCTTAACGTGATGAATTCCGAGGCCTTTCATCCATGGAAATCGAGATCGTTGTATTGAGGAAAAGGAAGGGAAATTTTTGATGAAAATGTGGAATAAAGTAGACGGTTGGGAAATTTTTTGGATACTAGAAATGGTGCAATCTCAACGTGCCTTAATTATACATTGAAAGAAATGATTATGACTGAGGTCATGTAAAAAAAATGATTAAGTAGGGAAATTTGTATTGACGAACGGAAAAATTTCTACTTATAATCAAACCAATGGTTGATGGTTTCATTACTCATGAATTTTCAATTGCGATTTTTTTTAATCGAATTTTTTACAATTCAGAAATGAAAAAATTCAGATAATTAGTAATCGATGAAATCAATGAATAATAGAAATTTTTAAATGAGAAAAACTTGTGATTTTGATATCATCTGTGAATTCCGTTAAAATCAAGATCTTTGCTGTTCACGACAAATCAGAATTTTTAATATTATTTCAACGCGAATTCATCTCCATATTTATTATTTTTCTCGTGCATAGGTATAAAATGCTTTTTTTTTTAATTCGATATCTGAATCACGCCTTTTTTTCCCAAGAATATTTATCGTTCTATTTTCAGATTATTTCATTAAAAGATTGCTATTTGTAAAAGATTCGCACATATTTTAGTGAATTCCTAACTCACAACTTTAACGTGGAAGTAAATTTTTTTTTCACATCATAACTGTCTTAGAAAACAGAATAAATTATATTTATAGATTAAAATTCACCATTTAAAATGAGAACAATATAAATGAAAAATTTTGTGAATTACACACTGAAAATATCCAGATGATAGTTTATAAACCCGATTTTTGTACTTAACATTATATATCCACCAACACCTATAAAAATTTGCCATTAGTTTATTTCTTAATGTTTTTAAACTTTTTTCCTCACACTAAGCAAGATAAAAAAATATGTTTGGAAAAAACAATAATTCGAATCGCTGAACATTAAAACCGAAATAATGTTTTTTATTGTTTCATTGTTAAAAAAATCAATAACTAACCAAAATTCATAAGATTACAGTCAATTTGGTGAATGGTAGCCTGGTATCCATAATTTCATAATAATAATAATAATTTCGATTTTCCTTCCAATGAAAAAATTTGTTTATTTACAAATGTCGAAGTTTCGGCTCTGTTTCGGAGCCCTTTTCAAGACCTGTCAATTTTTACAATGTATAGAGTAATTTACAAGAAAATTGTAAAAATTGACAGGTCTTGAATAGGGCTCCAAACCAGAGCTGAAACGTCGGCATTTGTGAATAATCAAAATTTTTCAATTTTACTGAAAAATCGAAATTATAATTATTATACATTTCCCCATTTTCTATGCCATCTGTATCTTTTATGACTTTTATTTTGCAGAAAATGCGAGACTCATATCGTTACGAAAAGTTCTTAATATCTAAAATCATTCATAAGAATTGATTTTTCATAATCAATATAGGTGTTGTGATTTTTTTCAACCTTAGTCACGATTTATTCATTGAATCATCGAATTGTTCAATTATTACATTTTTCAATCGTTCGATTAAAGTATTGAAATTTTCTAGGTTGTCTTAGATTTGCGCTTAAATTTTCTATTAAGAAATTTGTAGAATCTTAAATTCTTTTCAGTACCAAATGCCGCAAATGCAGAACATTTAGTAAATAATAATTAGAATCGATAAAATGATAAAATTATGTTCAAATTTTGATTAGGGATTTCCTCATTTTCACACAAATTTCGGTTCTCGATAGAATAATAATGATAGATCTCTCATTTTCCTCGTCGTTTTTATACAGAGATTTTTACTTACTTCCATGTTTTTCAGTGGTACGAAATTTCCCTAATGCCAGCCAAGATAATTTCATACGTACCTAGAACGAAAAAAAAATTTCAAGGTTAGAAAGATGACAAAATTCTTTCTTTTGAACATGCAATTTAAAACATAATCGTATAACTTTTGTGTTGAGAAATATTACAGTAGCTGTATATAATCGTTTTTACCTAATCACATATTCAGAAATGATATGAAAGAAAAAAACTCATGAGCTTATTTTGACAATATATATTACAACAAAATGTTTAATCTAAACTTTGTCAACATGTACAGAAAATAGATAACAACATGATTTAATTCCCATTTCCCTGCGCCAAATTTGCACGTTGAATGGAAATTGATACTGCATCGAATGAAATTTACTACGATTCATTTACACTGCAGCGTAGGAAAAACTTTTCGCTAATATTTACATACATTCGTTCCACCAACGTAAATAAATATCTTTTCCCAAAGCTCACTTCCATTCCCTGTATCGAAAAGTCTGAAACGCCAAATCCATCAAGATACGCTATAAAAATGAAAAAATTACAATATGTACGTTCCGAAAAGCAATTTCATTGTTTGCAGTAAAAAGACTCCGCGCTTCTGTATACGCACTCGTAAAAATTACACTCCGAACGAAGCTCTTCCTGCAGTACTCGTAAAAAAATCTGCGATGCATGGGTAACCACGCGGTTCGATAAAAAAATATTCTAGAATCAAACCTGATCAATAAATTCCTTTTTCTCACACCACAGGATAATTTTTTTTTTCGAATGAGCAAAATAATTATTATTTATCTCTAGATTCCATTTTCATATGAAAAGATTTAAAAGTTAAGATAATGAAGTACAAACTAAAATCAATTGTCTGTGACTTTCTGTACACGTTCGACAAACTTTTGGAATGTCTATCTTCAGTAGAACGAGATTTTTCGTTTTATCCGAAAATTGGAAACGTCGAATCCATCAAGAACTCTCGAAAAATTCCAAAACATCACAGTACGTTCGAGAACGCAATTTCATTGTTCGCATGAAGAAAAAAACCCGCCTCTGCACACGCACTCGTAAAAAATTGGACCCCGAACGTCGCCCTTTCCGCGATACTCGTAAAAAAAATATCGCCGAACGCAATATCGCGCACTCGCAGCGAATGCAATGGCCAGTTGTGAAGTCGAGATCTCGTTGTACTTGTATGGCATTATTCAGTCGGAAAGTGCGTATGTTCCTATCGGTTATTGTAAAATTTTATTTTTCAAAAAAGGATACTTTGTTTATGTTACTAATTTTTTACCTATTCTATCAAGCAGAAGACATATTTTCAAAGATAACTTCAAGAACTGATCCCTTTTCATTTCCTTCTTCCCATACCTTGCACACTCAAAAACTACTGAAATTTCAATGAAAGTATGACTTCAAAAACTTGCAATACTGGAACGGCAAAATAGGAATCGATTTCAGAGTGCTCTGGAATGCAGTGATAGAATCATTTTCTGATATTTTATGAGTGAAAGAACCATTACATCTTTGTCCATTCATCATCTCTTTATTTGTGCGGCTTCTCTTGAAATATATTCTTAGAGACGTTCCAACGCGTACGAAACTTGGTTATCGAATTTTATCGGCTTTTGTTGATTCCCATTGTATAAACAATCCTAGGGTGTTTGGTTTCGACTTCGATTTCAATCGTCATTCGAGAGCGAGTGTGGAATATGAACATCTGGTGTAGGGAGACTTTGAGACCAACTTTCATTCGTATAACATGGGGTTTTCTTCAAAGTACGTACTCTGTTGATGACTTTTTTTCGAATCTTTGTGGTGGAGTTTCTACGAATGTCACTTTTTTTGTGATCGATACAAGTTTTGGAAATGTTACAAAAAAAGAAGATCGAGAGTTGTTGATTCCTTAGACTCAAGTTTCGACTGTTCAAATAGTTTTGACAGTTTTGTAGCTCATATGAATGTTACATCGACACATCACAATTTTACATCAACAACAATGAAAAGTTAAAATTTTTTCGGAACTTAAACTACTTAGAAACGAATTTGAAGCATTTTTTTACAGTTTTGACAATACACGTGTGAAGTTTTATTTGTTTTTGCAGTTTTATTTGTTAGAACTTTTGTAACACAATATTTTTGACATCTGAGGGGTTCAAACCATCTAAAATTAAAGATGTATCACAAATTATTGTTCCATGTAATAATGAGAAAACCTTGATAATATGTGAGATTATTATTCGAAATGTGAAAAGCAGAGTAGCTGTATTGATAAAAATAAGAATTCTTAGGGAAATAACATAGCCAATGGAAAAAATAATAATAACAGTTAATAAAAAGTGAAAATGATAATTACCATCCCGACAAAAATCCAGAGGACGATTTCAATAATGTCATGTAAATTATTAAATTTAAAAAAAAACTTATTTAATAATTTAATTTTAAAACAACAACCTTGGCTTCACAGAAATTTTTATAAACAGATATCAAATTATAAATGTTCATCTATAATAAAGTGGCAAAAAAGTGTGGAAAATTGATTGAACCTGGAAATTTATGAATAAAAATGAAAATTTGCAAAAATATTAATAAACTGAAGAATCGAATTCTATAAATCAACAAAGAAATCGACAAAAATAGAAGAAAATTTTATCAATCCTAGGCCAAAACTCTGAAAAGATACAAAACATAAAACATAAAAGAATTCAACGAAAATACTGTTTCCCACAAAACATGAATTAATGCATTTATTTGTAAAACTTAGAAATCAAAAGCGTCAAATTTTTTAAAAACTTATAAAGCAATCCATACAAATACGAGAAATTTTTGAAAATACCGAAAATACTAGAAAACTAAATTGATTCCTAGGGATACTGGAGTAATCCAAAAATACATGAAATCTCTAGACTACAAAAATTTATGCATTGCATGATACACTCTCAGAAAAAAAAATAATGAAAATCTCTTAAAATTTGAATCATCGAGTATTGGATTCTAGGAAATTATCAAAAAAGTTCAAAAAACATAAAAAAACTGTTAGAATCACAGGAACAATCACTGAAGAAATGCAGAAATTATTATAATCTCTAAAAATACTGAAAATAACCTAATCAATACTTAAGATCTATACTTATATGTACATATGAAAATTATGGTAAGGAAGCATCAAATTCTTTAACAAATTTTGAAACAATCTAAGAAACTATAAAAATCTTGAATCTACTTAAATTTATGTATGTAGATGGTATTCTCAGAAATCTATAAAAATACTAATAATCTATTGAAATTTAAATCTTCAAGTATACAGGTCCAAAAATATATGGCAACTTACAAAAATATGGGATACCAATGATAATAATGAAACCTCCCCAAAAATTACATAAAGATAAAAAATTTAGAGTAAAACTAGTAATATATTTATACCGAAAAGCTATATACCTATATATAACTGCCTCCAAAATTCATAAAACTCTAAATCCTGGAACATATTATTCTTTAAATCTATGTAGAAATAGCGCAAACTGGAAAATAGTTTATACAGTAGAAAAAATACAGAAAAAAAAATTGCTACCAAAAATGACTAGAAATTCATGCACAGATACTTTTTTTAAAATTTTTGACTAAATTCTTGAAATCGTAGAAATTTTTTATACTACAGCTTCGAATTCTAGCTATCTATAGAGTACCTATAGAAGGACTAGAAATCTTTAAAAATACAAGAAAATTTTGCAACATTCTATAAACAACAAAATGAGATGTAGTAATTGATCTAATAGTAATTGATGGAATAGTTAAAGTCTGTGTAGATATTACTTTATCAAAAATTTATAAAAATGTTGAAATTTTCTAGAACTTTTATTGCTGAAGCATCGAATAAGAGAAAACTGTATAAGAATAAATGATGCCATGAGAAAATCCCTTCAATTATGAAGTCCTGAAAAAATGTGAAAAATACTAAAACTATTAAGAAAAAAATATAAAAAATACATACATGAACTTCAGTGTTTTTTATTGCGAGAAAAGAATTCCATTACACTAAATTCGTACACCGAGAGAACGGAATATTTGATATTAAGATATGTATATTTGGTTATGGCGAAATAGATATACATTTGTCTGGAATGTATGACGCTCTCAATATAAAATAATTTGTTAAAAGCTACCAAATTATACTTGATTACAAGTTTCATATATTTGAGGCAAATATATATCTATTTCGCCATAACCAAATATACATATCTTGATAGTTAATATTTTTTTTCTCAGTGTACCTAAAAAAACATCAAAAGCTGTTCAACCTGAAAATCCTCCAATCCGAAAAACATAAAAATCCTAGTCCTGTCTCCAGATCACCAGAGATTTAATATTGCAAAATCCCTAAGGAAACACATTCTTTTGCAAAATCTCTACCAAAATTTTTTCTTTCTACTCTCTTATTGCGTTAAAAAATAAGTTTCATAAAATCGTCAGGCAACAGTTTAGTAAAGCTCGATCAACTAATTTCATGCCATTGACCACTCGCGCTTTTCTTGTTGTACATAGCTTGATAAGATCGAGGTGTCGAGTCGGATTTCATTGGCAGAGCGGTTTCGGAAAATCGGGGACCTCCCCGACTAGAAATAGACGCCAAGCTCTAATGCATGCCGACGTTCGGCCGATCCCAGAGGTAGCCGCCGCCGACCTAACCTTAATTAGCTCAGCTCGGCTTAATGCGCCCCTTTGTCTCTCCCTGCTCCCATGCAGATTCGGCCCCGTGTAATACCGCTTTCTCCACGACGACATCGATAATGTCGTGATTTACTCTCGCGCCGCTTTGGCTTCTGTCCTAGATTCTTTCGGCGATCGCTTTTCAGTCGACCACTTCTCGTGCGAGTTCCCCCGGATATGCTTGTTTCGAAAAAAGAAGCGACTTGAATCCTTACACAGGAAAAACTCGAGAACTCATCAAGTATTGTGTTGAAATTAATTATATGAGTACTATTATTCGGGCACGTTGGCAGAGGAGGGTTTTGCGGTTTCGATTTGGAATGAATTTAATATTTCATATAAAAACAATAAAAATTATAAGAATAAAGGGAAAAAATACAAATTATAAAGAATTATACAGGAAAATGAAATAAGTAGAAATCATAAAAGCACTCACTGAAATCTTGAGAAAATAACAAATGGTTTCATGTAAGTACTCAAAGTTAACAATATTCACGACTCTCAATTGCAATTCCACAAATATAATAATGATTTTGCCTCGAGGAGAATTTTTCCTCAAACAAAATTCTAATCATAAATTTTTGGTAAGTATAACGTAAGAAAACAAAAATTTGAAAAATTTTTTGAACCTGATGAAATTATATAGATATATTAGAATTCACGTAAGTTTTAGAAATCTAGACAAATTCTAATCCTTCAGCATTAAATTGTAGAAACCTACAGTGGAAATCTGGGAAAATACCAGAATATCTTTCAAATTCTACAAACTCTTAAGAAATACCAAAAAATAGGGTAAGTATTCTGTCGAAGTATTGTTTTCTAGAAAATCTAAAAAATAATCAACTTGAAATTCTAGACCATCAAATTTCAAAAAAACTTTCATACCTATCAATCTGTATCTATAAAAATACAAAAAAATTATAGAATCGCACAAATGGTATCAAAATGAAAATATTATAAGAAGTCTAAATCTCACGTAAAATCTATGATTGTTTAATTTCCCCAAAAATCTATGAAATTATTGAAAATCGATTTAAATTTTAACTCTTCAAACTCGAATTCTTGAAACCTAGGTACTTTTTAAAAATCTAAAAAATACACATGATCTGTGACACTACAGGAAATATCTAAGAAATCTTAAATATACTAAAATAAATACTGAAGTATAAGAAATCTGTAATCACCGAAAATCGATATATGTATTTTTCCCACACATCTATAAAATTACTGAAAATCGGCTAAAATTTGAATCCTAACATATCGATTTCGAGAAATCTACATACACATACTTCTAGAAAATCTAAAAAAACACCCACAATTTCTAAAAATACAAGAAAAAGCTACAAAATTGTATGAATATTAAAAAAATACAGGAATACAAGAAATTTATATACGAAATCACCAGAAATCGTCGAATATACTGAAAAATATTCCAGGATTCATAAGTAATAAAAAAAACGCAAGAAAGACATCTTTAGATATGAAAAAAATTATGATACATTGACTGATGAATCGATAATATTTATTTACTAAATATACTCGGCTACTAATATCAGTACATTGAAAATGCAAGTGATACTGGAAATCATTAAATACACAAACAGTATGTGCAAATGTTCTTCTGAAAAATTGAGAAAACTTTGAGTTCTAGAGCATACAATTGGAAACCTATAAAGAAAATCATAAACATGGTATAATCTGCTTCAAATTATTTAATTAGAACAAAAATATGAAAAACTTCCAAAAAGTATTGAAAATCTTAGTGAAAGACACTGTTTTTAGAAAATTATTTAAAATACTCAAGATCGTTGTAATTTGTAATAGAATAACATTAAATCCTAAGAATCTATAAAAATTAAAAATGCGCGAAAATGTTGCACAATTCTATAAAAATATCTTACATACGAGATATATGTGATACGAAAATTCTGAAAGTCCATAAAATACTGAAAATCTTCGAGGTAAAATATCTTGAAAAACCTAGAAATACATTGAATATTTCTCAGGACCTTTATTTCCAGAGTATCGAATTTTGGAAAGCTATATAAAATTTCTGACCACATTATACTTGAAAATCCTTTAAATTTACGTTTATAAAAGTACAAAAAAAGTAATGAAAAATACAGAAATTATTAGAAAAATTAATCTGAACCACAGTGACTTGCATGTTAATCACTAAAATCGAATTCCATTCTACAAACATGAAAAATGCACTACCCTGGACTTCAAGAGTTGTATAATTTTGAATCCTGGAATCCGAAAAATTGACATCCCGAAGGAAAAATATTTTTTTGAAAAACACCCCCCGAAAATTTTTTCTGCCTACGCCCCTGCTATTTTTATATTATTGATTCCATCATTCATATTTTCACATTATCATCATAAATTATTGTAATATATTTTTATATTACGAATTATATATAATGAAAAAGAAGTATATAAGTAGTCAAAAAGTTTTTAAAAATTCCGCCGCCATTTTTAAGAAATTTTCCATATACATACAGTCACTTGTGTAACTTTATTGAAATCAGCTTTTCCCTGAATGGTTATTTCTAGTTAGTTAACTGAAAAAAATGTATAATTTCTATATCTAAACGATCGTTGAAAAAAGATCTTGAGTATCAGATTCTGTTGCCACTAGCCTACAAACAAAATGTGTCTGCAGTTTCTCAGTTAAATATTTGTTTGCTTTACAAACAAAATTCGGCCAATTATTCCAAGAAAAACGGTTAATCATTTAAATATTTGAAATATCGAGGACCACATGGCACTTCTCATTTACTATCGCTCTACCCTTGAAATGAAACCCAAACACTCATCGACCTTTTTTCTTCGTTAATTGTATTTACACAGCTTCTATACTTGGAATGACCAGATATGCTATCTCCATGATTCTTTTTCTTTTTTTGATCTCCTTGTCCTTGTGAAATTATTGATCAATTACTTTTTTTATTACAATATGGAACTCTACTTAGATAAATTTCAAATTATAATACAGCTTTTGGTGGATTTGAAAGTTTTGGAATCTTTTTTCACATATAATATTAATAAATATTCTTTCGATTTTCATTTACGAGTTTCAAACTTTCGATAGATCAAAAGATTGTTAATCCATTTATGTAATCCCTGTGAAAAAAAATGAGTGATTTGACGTTTGATGATCATTTTTTGTTGTTGGCAGTATTAGTTGAGTTCTTTTTGGTCGAGTGTATTTGTGGCATTGTAAAGAAAAGAGAAAGAAAATAAAAAGGCAAGATAGCGACAGAAGCCCAAACCATCAAAATCATTGTCAGTCATTATCCGACAAAATCATACAAATACAGTCCACAAAAACAAAGAATAATAAAAAATAATCAATAAAATAACAATCAGAAACTATTAGATGATCGAGATAATTATCAATTCTAGAACACTGTGATTTAAACATTGACAAAATTCACGAACATTACATTTTTCCAAGAGTAAAAGCGACAGAAAAAATCTCCACCACTGTATCGATTCGAGTAATTTCGGCTTAAGAGATCCGTTAATTGACGGAAAATCTCATTTCTAAATCGGCGTTTACGACCTTCTTTCGAGCACACGAGTAGTCCCGAGAACGTGATAGGAATTACACACCTTTAACATAATGAACCCGCAGGGAACGATCTTTGGAACGATAATAATTATCTTTAATTATCCGCGGATAAAAACAATGACCGAGTCAAACGTTATTTATGGAAACTCGTGGATATTGTTGTAAAACAAAGAGTGTAAATACGAGTGGTAATTATCAAGATTTCTCGCGGTGTCGAAGTAATGAGCTTTTTTTTTATCCTTTTTCACCGCCTTTGGCTCGCCGAAGAAACCGAAGAAGAAATAAGCTTTATTAATCCTTCCTTCACCCGAAGCGGCAATTTTCATAGGAACTTGGAAATTCGTGCGTTATCAGCCTATATTTTCTGTGGCGTTTCTTGTGTTTTTTTTTTTTTTCATATTTGTGTTTCTGATAATTTTTATAGGCAGTTGCGGAAATTTGTCGACATAACTGTTTGGAAATGTGGTGGAATTTCGAAGAGTAACAGATGTTTCGATGTTCTTTAAAAATTCCCAGTATAGTCATCTTTTTTTTATAAATAATCAGTTAGTTAAAATGTTCAGTTTCATCATTGTAACTCATTTTAAGAGGTTTTTAATAGAAACATTTTGTTTCCTCCATTATATTAACCATATGATTTCATTTTGTTTTTTCTTTTGGAAAAGAAATCTTTACGAAAAAACATACAGGAAGAAAAAATTATCTTGTTTCAGTAAACAATATTTCTAAATCTATAATATTTTCTTAAAATAATTTTGCATATTTTCTATGTATTTTTCTAAACATTTTTGAATAAACATGAAAAAAACTGATAATCTAAGTTTAAATAATTTTAAACAAATATAAATATAATCTGCATACAATATTATTTTCTTGATCTATATATGTTTGAGTGATAAATTATTGATGTTTTTGAATAAATGCAGTTAAAAATTTCGAATTTCATTTTACTTTTAGACTTCAAACCTACCGAAGGAATCATAAATTTCATTTTTTGGTACTGAGTTTTTTTTTTTAAATAATTAAACATACCTTCGAAATCTTGTCAATTAACTTCTAATCTTTCAAGAAATTCGCATATGCAGTTTTGGGGTATTTCAACTTCTCGAAACTTCCTTTTTTTGTATACTAACATTGTTAGAACTTATCATGAGATTCTCCAATCTAAAATTCATTTTTTTTTTTTTTCTTGTAAGATCGCTCCCTTACAAGTTCATAATCATCCAACGAAAATCGATCATTAGGAATCAAAACTTACATACTATCTTATATTTTGCACATTCAAAATTGAAAAACTAAGAGTTGTTATTTCTTTTATATACATATGGTAAATGAGAAAAAAAAATTATTCTTCATGAAAAATACTAATGAATTAGGGATTAGGAATTAAACTAATAAATTAGAATTTACAAATAAATCCCATTTCTTTTCCCTAAAAAATATTATCAATAATTATCTTCTTTCTGATACATTATGATATTTTACACCAAAAAATTAATTATGCTAGTCTCATACGAAAACTAGTCAAAACTGAATTTCGGACAAGTCGAGATTTTCTGTGCAACAGTAAAAATTTGGCTAGAGAAGGAACGTTTTTCTGTTTATTAGAAATAACCCTGTGATCTTAATTTCCTTTTTCCGGTGGAAAACATTTATAATTTCTAAATACATAACTATTGAAGAAAGTAACGTCTTCATATTTTCAAATTTTAGATTCTTATTTTTCTGGACAGAGTTTTCTAAAGTATTATTTCCATGGGCGTAGCCAGGATTTCTATTAGGGGGTCGGGGGTAAAAATTTTCGTCATCAACCGAATTTAAAATGATATAATTCCTCGCACGGAAAAGTTTAATTCATATTCCAATCAAAATTTATGAATCAGAGTCGAAATTTTTATGAATTTTTTATTTTCTAATGAGAAATATAAATTATAAAAATTAACCTTATAAATAAAATGATATAATATTCTACTATTCAACTTTTACAAATTGACAAAATATTGATGAAAATATTCATCATTATATACTATTTTAAATCACTACATTTTCATTGGTGATTCGGATGGAAACAACTTTAACATTAAGGCTCATGGGAAATTTGATGTACATATTCAAAATATGATATTTTTACCATCTAATGCAATAATTATTCCATATAGAATTTACATTAGAATGCAATAAAAAAGTGTTTACATGTAAACTTAATGTAGAAAATAAAAGAAGTATTTGATTCAAAATGTACAATTAAGGAAAAAGTTTTGGCCCCAATGTAAAACAAATGGAAAGTGTTCCTACGGGTTATTTCAACCTTAATCATTTGGTGTAAAAAAAAATGATTTATAGAAAAAAAGTTTTTGTAAATTATCGGCAAATTTATCGAGTAATTTTATCGCCTTTTTTCGCAGCTGCCCCCTGCCCCCCCTTGCCTACGCACATGATTATTTCTATTGTTACAACAAAAATTTGATCTTTCATTTATTTTCAAATTTAGAAGTCCTAATTTTTTTTGTTGATTAGAAATTATTATATTTTTCCCATTAAAAGTACAAAAAATATTAGGCTAATAGAATTCCTTTACGATATACTGAAAAAATTTGTTTTTCTTTTTTAATAAATTTTTCACTGATTGACTAAAAATCTTGATTTGTTCGAAATTTTACAGTGAAAGTTGTCTTTTTCTGGAACGACACAAAATTTTTATTTCTGAAATACTTTTATTTTTCGTATATTAGAAGTTTCGATTATTCCATTAGTTTTACTTCAAATAGTTATGCATGTACATATAACTATTATTATTACTATCCCTATAAAGTTTCAAACCTTTTCAACCCTTCTCTACCTACGCCTTTAATCTCCACCTCCATCAATTTGTATACCCCATATCACGTTCATCATCGCACAAATCGCGAAATCATGAATTATTTCTGTGACAATTGGTCATAGTAAGGCAAGCAAATGATCGCTTGTGATGACTTTGATTGATTTGCGTTCATTTATAGAATCAAATTCGTCCGGGGCGACGCCTCGCTCTTTTGGCCATCTGTAATCTCCATTTAGGATCATTTATAACGCACGATCGACGATTTCTTTTTTGGCCTCGCCCCTGGGAACAATTAATATTCGTGTTTCGAGAAAGTCGATTTTCGTAACTCGCGATTGCGTCACTGGGAATTGTTTCGCGAGCCCCTGCTTTCCTGCAGCGTCGCGTCGAGAGATGAGAGGTCCATTCGACGATAACAAAGGACTCCGTGTTGTGCTTTATTGGAGATCTAATAGATTGTGTAACGGAAATTTGCTTCGCAGGGAAAATATTGTTGAGAAATTTCACATAAAACAGTCATTCATCGCGAAATTCTCCGCAAGAAAAATTTCCTGAAATCTCTGTCGGGGACTTCGCAACATGTGCACTGCCTCGTGAAAAAGTCAATAGACACTTGATTTTTTGTATATAAGAGGAATCAAACTACAGAAATATGGAATAATCATCTCCAATTGTTTATGGTAAGATGGTATACCGAAAGGTTGCCCTGTGCACCAGAAGACTCGACCCCCTCTTTTTCCGACACATGGAATGCCAAACGCGGAAACAATTTCTAATTGGGTTTGATTGGAAAGCGCGCTCCAATTAGTCGGAGCATAATCGAACGAAAGGAAAAAGGCCCGCGATAAAAACGTGGAAGGCGGATCGGGGATTAAAAAAAAGGGAGCTCTCGAAGTAAGTCGTTTCGCCAGGTCTTATCCAAGACTCGTGACTACAATGCGGATTCAGGCAGTTCCTGGTAACTTTCTCCTTTGCGGAGCGAAATCGAGTCATGATCTCTTATGTAGAATCCCCGTCGTAGTCGTCTCCGTCGTCTTCGTCGTCTTCTTATTCTTATCCCCTCTTTAATCCCTGCTCCGGGTTTATACCGTTGCGAGATCGCAGAAGTGCTTTACCTGCAGGCTGCAGGTTGAACAGATTTCAAAAAATATATTTTTTGTCATCCAGAATACACACTGAAAAAACAGTAAGTTCAATACAAATATACGCGTATAGTTGCGCCGTTTTCTTAAATATTTATCAACTATTAATATATATCTTAGTTTTGTAGATAGCGTATGTTTCATGCTAGTTTCTTTGGATTCTGCAGTATTTGCAAAAAATGGACCATATATTTGACCGCAGTTACTTGAACTATTTTCACGTGCATTGAGATCAAATATGTGTTAAACTTGAATGGCGTAAGGAATCAATGTTAGCTTCAAATTCAAAAATAATAGCAAATAAGCTGTCTACATTCGATGCAACTGTTCTATATAGTAACAGTTAATATACCAATACTCGAAGAATGTTGTGGAAAATTATTGACAATTTTAATAAGCTCAGATAAGCTCGTGAGTGCCAGTTTATACATAAATTTTCACTGTTTAACAAAATAATGGAGCCTTTCCTCGTGGAGTGTAGCCTTTCCAGCATCTTCAACGTTGTGGAATGAAATTTTGATTACTTTTCAAGTCATTCAAATTTTTATATATCTTTCGGCCTGAGCAAAATAAATGTCGATGGTTCCAATGGAGCTGTTGCATTTGAGATCGACCATCGGGTTCCCTAAGTCAAGCGGCGGTAACTATCACTTGTACGTGGATGGATGATCATCGGGTACTCACGCGTGCGCCTCGGATAAGACGGAACAAAATTTATATTCTTCACAGAATTAGGAACGAATTTTGAGAAATAGTAAAAAAAAAAAAACATTCATTTAGGTTTATGTTTACACAACACGTACGTCAATTCTTTTTTTTTTTTAGTTAAAAACCTAGGTTAATCTTAATTTCCAAAAACCAACTTTGAACTTGAGCCAAGTTACTTGAAATTTTCTTGCCAATAGTAATATGGCAACTATGAATGTATCAAGTTTTGTCCATACTTTTTCAAAGAGTTGATATAAATATGATATTTACGTGATGGCGATTACTTCGTTGATATTCATAGCAAATACGCATATAGTAACATATAGCTATATAACGCATATAGCAAGTACGCATAATATATACAGAAGTTTGCTCGAACTTTATTAGATTGTTTATATGAATTTATCGTTAGTTTAATTCAACTAAACATTTATTTTGCCATATTCAAGTATGCGATTTCCATATCATATTTGATTTAACTAATACTTTTTTTCTGTGCACCTTTCCTAGACGAAATCTATTTTCTAGGGCTGATTCAGTTTTGGTTTTCCTCAAAATTTCAATAATTTTCAAGTAATACTTCAAAACCTAGTAGGTTATCGTATTTCCAATCGTTCAGGTTATTAAAGTTGGGTAATTTTTTCGCATGGAAATTTTTTTACAGCATTGTGAGTAAGTTTTACTGTGTTTTTTTTTTTTTTATTTAGTAAAATATGTGGAACATGATTAATTTTTTAATAAAGGCTGAAATAAAGTGAAAAGCATGAAAATAAAGAGATGCATTTGTGTTTCATATTCTCACACGGAAAAAAATCGAGAGTAAATCTCACTAAAAACGCACGAAAAATTACTAAACTGCTGAGAAACGCGGAATGATTCCGCATATTAGCAGGAGCTATTCCAAAAAAAAAGAATATGTACCGATTGTTTGGTGAAAATTTCTTGCCGTAAGGCTGTATTCACATTCTTTCTCTACGCTTTTCCTTAAATGCACGTATAAGCGTGCGTTAGTGTCGGTATGCGCGCCGAGGAATTCTATTTATAGTCGCCGAAAAGTGCATTTGTTTTCTTTGCTTCCCTACATAAACTTTCACTCAACTTCGCTAGGTGGCTAAATGAAATTTTTTCTCAATTGCGAATTATTGTGGAAATCCTTTAAATATGAGTGAAACCCATACACAGGAGAAAAAATTGAGGAACATGACTGAACATTACCAATGAAGGATTAACACCGAAGTATATCTTTTCATGCTAGCATCAAGTTCTAGCATCAAAATTTCTACCATTTCTACAGAAATGGATGTTTATAAGGATAAAATTTTTTATTCTGATAAGATTTTAAAGGTTCTAAATTACTAAAGATTTGCATAATGGAGTTTCATTATTCAAAATACAAAACCACATCATTTAAAATCCTTCGAGGACGAAAAATTCTTCTTTTATTTTGAAGTAAAAAGTATTCAAAGACTCGTACGAATCAGGTTCCGAAGCATGCAATTTTTGCCGAACGTTTGGTCATTTTTATCACTTCGGCAGTTCATTTTTACCGAGCGTTTAGCATTCTGTCTCAAACATGGAATTCATCCCGCGTTTCTCAACAGTTTGGTAATTTTTCGTGCGTTTTTGGTGAGATTTACTCTCAATTTTTCTCCGTGCAAAGAAAATAGGTAGATCCTACTAATACCGGAACTTCTTCAACTTCTTCCCAAAAAATGGTAATTTTTGTATATTTGAGTTTAAATACATTTAGTTAAAGTTTTTTACTTACGCGTGTTACTCAAACTTTCTAATTGTAAGTAAAATAATCAATGAACGTCAACTTAAAACATTTTAGTGGATTTCACTAGTATATGTTTCAATAAATGAAATTTCACTACGCCAAAAATTAAAGTTTTTATACGTCTAGATAAAATTCCTATGTTGCTGTGGATAAAAATCATCAAGAAAAACAAACATTCTTCGCATAAGTTATAATTTAGAGTATTTTATACATATATGTGTAAGATTTGGTCAAAATGGAAAATTTGAGTTTGACGTTCCAGCTTGGACAATATTATTTCAACCATTTTCGAGCGTTCGACTATTTACAGAATCGTGAGGCTGAATTCTGATCAGCGATTCTCAAACTGCTAACTGCGAGCTAGAACACAAATATTGAATTTCTTTTCGGTATACATGGCAAGACTTTGAAGTTTTAGGCCAGAAATTTGCATTGGGGTTGAAAAAATCATTAAATGCACAAGTTTTACGATAGAGATAATATCATAATATTTGAATCCGTAATATTTGAGATTCTTAATCTTTATCAGAAAT
This sequence comes from Platygaster robiniae, assembly GCA_028476575.1. Lineage (NCBI taxonomy): Eukaryota > Metazoa > Arthropoda > Insecta > Hymenoptera > Platygastridae > Platygaster > Platygaster robiniae. The sequence goes on from CM052022.1 coordinate 6,252,866, forward strand.
TCCGCAATAAGAAACGATCAGAAGCTATTGTGCAATAAAAAATTATGAAATTCAGAAAAATTTGATGCTCTGAATTTACACGAAATATCGAGCATCATTTCTCGTTTGTGACATCACAAACCATAATTTTTCAAGTACCTTATCCTATGACTAACAATTTGTGAAGGCGAAAACAGCTACAAAAAGCAGCGATTGCATCAAATTGGTAGCTCACTCTCAAAGAAAAGTACCCAAGTTTCGTAAAACGAATAATTATTAAACAATGTCCGTTACGCAACGCTCAATTTACGAAGTAATGTCGAGGCTCATCAAAATGCTTCGGGTCACGAGCAGTTGCGCAAAATCGACGGGACTTTGATGGAATTTCTAAATTCTTACATTTCTGTTTCCTTTATCGTATAACAGAGATAACGTTACCCGTTTGAAAACAGTCATCTAAAAACAAAAACGTCGTTATCACGCTGAAATTACGCAAATTGCAAACCTGACGCGTCAACGTCGCACGATGCAATTAGAAGACCTGTTTCCATGTAACTGTTCTCTGCTATCATTTTCAAGAATCTCTTTTCGAATAAATCAAAATTTTTTCCAAAAAAGATCCCAGTTGTAAATTACGTAGTATAAAATACAGAAGATCAAATATGAGGATATGTATTTCGAAATTTTCTTAAAAATAGATCGAAAAAATTATGTGAAAGACTTCTCTTGAAGAAATACTCTCAATCCTGTGCCAAATGTGGTAACTAACTCGTGCATTACATAACACGAATTTCGTGCAATCCTTTTGTATCAGACAAAAAACTTCTAAGGTCTCCCAACCTTCAACTGTTTTTTCTATATAAAAAGGTTCTCACGTATAATCGTGAAATTTCATCGCTATTAGCCAAGGCAGAACAAACACAGCCGTACTTTGTTGCAAATGAGCTCGAACAGAAGTCGAAGCGAAAAAAGTGCAGCCTCGTTAGATTGCATAATCATCGATTAATTAGGAGTTGGCGTGACGAGGGAATCGTCGAAAATGGCTGGTGAAGAGAAAATATCATTGAATATTCGATCGTTTCCGCGTAGAAAAACGGACGATCGAGCAGGAAGCCGGCCGAAAGTGCAGGGAGATGGAAATATTGATGTCTTTCCTATTTTGGAGGCAAATTTGTTACGTATAGGACGATTATGGGCTCATAGAAAATTCATCGAAAAGACTAATTGCGAATAATGACCAGTCATGGCCGAGTAAGGTACGAGTGGGCGCGGAAAGAGAAAAGAGGCAGAGGAAAGTAATTCTTCAGGGAAAGTCGCCGGTCGATAACGAGATTGCGGGACCGATTTTTTTTCAAGAGGATTCGCGGTTTCATCTGGAGAAAACGTATGGTCGTGACTAAAAAAATAGTGACATATGCACGAACCACAGTTGGAATTTTACACCTGTTGTTGCCTTGTGATAGAGTTAACAAGAAGCGAAAAAAGGTCGATGTAGAAAATATGAGAATCATCTTTTTCAAGTAAAAACTGAATTTTTCAGACCTCCTTTTTGAATTTTGTTTAAAAAAATAAAAATTTCAAATCTCACAACCTTAATATTTATGACTTTTTGTTCGTTTAGTATTTTTTATGCCTATTTTAAATTTTCAAACGAAAATTTACTAAACTCTAAACGACATACTGAAATTAAGTTTCAAAGAATTTCTTGATATATGCCAGAGGCGTAGGCAGAAAAAACTTTCAGGAGGGGTTTTCCTGAAAAAATATTTTTCCTTCGGGATTTCATACTTTTTCCTCTTTGGCAATATAGTTACAAGAGAGCAATTTTAAAATATTTTCAACTTCGAAATTTGAAAGTTATACAAATTTTGGAATCCAGAGTTGCACATTTTCTATATTCGTGAATAATGGAATTCGATTTTTGTAATTTTCAATCAGTAACTGAGGTTTCAATTTTTTTACTAATACTTCTTGTGTATGTCTACCACATTAAAGATTATTTTATATATTAAGTAATATGGGTTCTATAAAGCTTTCTAAATTCGATACTCTACGAATCTAACTTCTAAAAATTTATAGATTTAAAATGAATTCTGAGCAAATTTTAACCACACAGATGAAAGGCACATTATAAATTTATATTATTTTCGTATGGTGTATTATTCATCAAATTTTGTAGTATTTTTATATATTTCTACTATTTCTATGGATCGCTCGATAGATCTTTAGAAATTGATGCCATAGTATTAAAACTTCCAACGATTTTGAGAATTTGAATTGATTCTTCAGATGCCAGTTTCTGTCATGAAGATTTTCAATACTTATATTCTACATTTTTTTGTGTATTTTTACAATCAAAACAATGCTGAATTGTGTAAATTGTATCAACTAAATTTGATGTATTTTCATGTTTTTCTATATGTATAAATTTCTAGAATAATTACCAAAATTATATATAATCATTGTATCATCTTAATAATTATGCTCCAGGACAGAAAGCTTTATAATTTAATAAAATTATTTCTACGTGATTTTTTTTGTTTTGAAATATATTAAGTAAACTAGCAAACTAGTAAGCTAGTAAGCTAGTGAGCTAGTGAGCTAGTAAATAAGAAAACTGGTAAGCAAGTAAACTGGTGATCCAGTAAACTTGTAAGCTAGTAAACTACTAATTTTGTTAACTAGTAAGCTGGTAAACTAGTAAACTCGTAAACAAGTAAATTAGTTATTTAATAAACTAGTAAACTTGTAAAATTTGTAATAGTAAACTGGTAAACTAGTAAGATAGTAAGCTAGTAAGTTAGTTTAAAAAACTAGTAAACTAGTAAGCTAGTGAACTAGTAAACTAGTAAACTTGTTAACGAGTAAATTATTCAACTAGTAAACTGGTAAGCAAGTAAACTAGTAAACTTAGTTTTTACATTTTTCTAGTATAATATACAAACCCTTGGAGGATTTCTGAGTATTTTTAGAGATTACTTATATTTCGTAGATTGCTACAGAGATTAAAAAAACTCGACACTTTGTCATGCAATTCTCGTTCTATTATCAGTAATTTCAAGAATTAATGATATAATCACATCCATATAATATAGATTTTTCATGTTTTTTATCGATACTTTTGTTTCGTATTTTTGAATTATTTAGATTTGGTTGCGTTTTATAGAATTATTATAGATTGATAGTATATAAAGAATTTGATGCTCTAGAATTCCAAAATTTATAGATCGTTTAGGTATTTGTCGAAAATTTTCAAAAAACAGTTTTTTGATAGAATTTAATTGATTTCATTATCCTTTTAGAGTTTGTATGAATCTTTCAATTCATACAAACTCTATAGTTAAACAAGATAATCTAATCAAGATAAATAAGAATAGATTTTTATTTATCTTGATTATTTACTGGGTTACAACAATTTTTCTGATTTATATATCCTACGTAATCCTACGTTTTGATAATTTTTACTTTTCCATTAAATATATACCGCTAATTTTTTCATGCTTTTTTTGTAACTTATATTTTTATTGTTTATCGACGTATTTTTTCCATTTTTACATGAAATATTATTTGATTTCATCTGAATTTCTGAAGGGGCTTGAACCCCCCCCCCCCCCCCCCCTCCTGCCTACGCGCCTGATATATGCAGTAGAAAACTTCAAAACCTCTTTCTAAGCTCAACATAATTAGTTCTAAAATTTCTTACTGGAATATGATTTGCACAACCACAATGCTAAAAAAAAACCTAACAAATACAGAGAAACAATAACAAAATAATGCCAGATGCAGTAATTAAAGCAAATAAAAACGTTCGCTTTAAATGGATGCCGAAAGAAGGAAAGGCAAAAAAAAGGAAAAAAGAAGTAAATTGCCGCTCTATCGACTTTGCGTCACTTCAAGTCCCCCCGACATATTTCCGAGCTTAATTGCAAACCCACGCGATGAAATCGCGGTATCGGTTCTATCTCCGCGTATCAAGTGGGAGGAAAGCGTCGAGCGCGGGATAATTCGCGATTGCGTCACCGCGGGATCGGGCGCGTCTAATCAATAATTAAATGTCCTAAGTGCGCTGGCGTTAATCAGCGTCTAACGTGACAAGCGCGGCCGCGGAGGGGAATAAATTTCCGGATCAATCGGTAGCGGAATCGTAATTACAGAGCCGCGATACTTCGGACGTGCAAAAGCGTCTCCGGCGTAAACGGCCGAAAGGGGAGCTTTCGGCGACCGAGTTTCGCGGCCCTCGCGAGATAAATGTGTATAATCAATCCGCTGCAGAGATCATCTGAATACGCTCCGGGCCCGGGACAATCGCTTTAATTACACCATGCTTTACGCGGCACCTCGCATGATCGTATAATTGCGAGACGAGCCTGGGAGATGACGGCTCACAGAGATTGATCCGCGATGTTTCAATTATTTTATCGAAGACTTTGGGCTACTCTGAGTAATTTCAGGAACATTCATTTAACAATGTAGAAGGTTTAATCATCTCTGGGAGTAATCATTTTCTGGTATGAGAAAAAAATCCATCAATTTCTTCAAGTTCTTGCCTTTCATGAAGACATCTTCATGAGTGTATTTCATAAGTACAGTGAATTAGGAATGGTTCCTTATAATCAGAAAAATAAATCCTCAATTTTATTGCTTAAGGTAGTATTCAGAAGTTCCATCCTATTGATGGAATATGAATACTCTTCAACACTAAACCAGGTCATACATCGAAATTCGTAAAAGCCGAAATGGAAAAGGCCATATCTATTAAATGGAATAAATTTTCGTCTTTTTGATTAAGATCATTTCTGAAACTAATCTCTTGCTATTATCACACTGTAAAAAATATATGAAATATCTCCATACCTTAGTATTGGATATTTTTTTAATGCAAATAATATAGAAACGTTATAGAAATGGTGAATGTATGGACAAAATCTTAAATTTTATGGAATCATTCCAGTATTTTGTCACTTTTTCCCATAAGTTTGCGAAAAATTTTATGCGTTTATAGAAAAATTTCTATACATGAACGACAGTTTTATACAAAAGAATGTACAAAATTTACATACTATGGTTATAGTAATTTAAACACTTAAGAAACATGCATGTTAAGTTTTCATGATTTTTTTCTCAAGTGTTAGGCCCTCTTTGTCCTAAATTTTTGCATTATTATAATCAAAATAATTTTATTTTCAAATCTATGTTGAGTTGGGACGGAATGGATCCTGCTTGGGCTATTCTTGTTCATGAATTTCATAAATCATATTTGAGAAATTTGCGGGTTCATTTAAAAGAACAGGAGAAAATGATGAACATTAAATATTGAAGAAAATTGAGTAAATATAATTATTTCAACCATTTCATTCTAATGATTCTTTAGCTATTAATTCAAGTTAGTGTTCATCGTATGATGAAACATTTTCGGATTTGTGGAATTTCAGAAATTCGACGGTGGTTCTCTAATTAAACAGCATTTCAAATATTTCATACTATTTTCAAAACTTGATAACATTTTCTGTATTGTTACTTTTTAATATATTTCAAGTTATTCAACTTGAAATGGATTTGAAATATTTTTTATTTTTATTTTTCGATCGTTAAACAATTCAAACATATAACTTTTGAAGGCCTTTCAAACGTTCAAAAAAATTGTAGAATTATTTACAGTTTTTTTTTTTTTCAAATCTTATTGCTGTTCACTTTTTTTTGAATTTTTAATGAAATAGAAAAAAACATAATCATTCGTATTATGTATTTCGAGGGTATAAGTTAGTAAATACTATTATCAGAAATTTATCACTCTCAATCAGTACAAATTTGCTCAAGTATTTACAATTTTTCGTTGTGTTTATAACGAAATTACGTGAATTCAATCAAATAAACGAGCATATTTAAAGAATTTCAAGAACAATATGCAAAGCACAGAGAATTAAAATAATAATAAGGATCTAAGAAATTTCGAATATTTACATTAATTCCATGTATTTTGTAGATCACAAATATTGAAAATTGCAAAATTATTATCATTTTACAAACTTTTAGGAATTTTCAAATTTGATAAAGGTCTCCATAGTTAAAGCTTGAAATTTGTGGTAATCGTATAAACTTTTCATAGTCCACAAATTTTAATCATAAAAGAAAAAAAGTAGGTATGAATACTAAAAGAAATATGAAAATTAGAGACAATTTTCTAAAATTTTCTAGATTTTACAAATTCTTTGGATTTGTCCGAATGAATGGCTCTCTAGAATTTTCGATGATTCTTCGTTTTTTGAATTATGAAAATTACGAGCATGAAAGAAACTTTTAATAACTAATAAATTTTTTATAAAAATTTTTAGATACTCTAAAGTCATGACATGCATGTGAAGCACTTTATTGAGAAGAAAATATCGTACTTGGTTTATTTTTGATAGAATATTATTAGGCCTAATACGAATCACAAAATAGTTGGACCTGTTATATAATTTTTCAAACTCTTTGGGATTTTATTATATTAACAATCCTTTAATATCTCATGCTAGCCAGTAAATAATGAATATTTTTTTTATTTGAAACCACATCCTAAGGAAATCACACAAAAAATTTAAGATCGGGAAAGAAATCTAAAATGATGATGATTAAAATCACTCAATCGACATTACAACATTTATATTCACACTCACAAATCGTGTATAATTTTCAAAATTTTCTAGAATTTCTTCAACTCACATTGGTATTCCAAAGTTTTGGAATACTTCCGAAATTTCTCTTATGTATATATATTACGAAAAAAATTATAATGCATCTCTTAAAAAAATAAAAAAGTGATCTAACTCCTCCCCTTCCCTCTCTATCATTGGAGTCTTAATTTTTACTTACCCAAAAATATCGCGTTTCACAGCCCTTGCATCTTTCTTGCATAATATATTCTTCAAGTTCTTCATTGTTTCTCTTAAACATCAAAATTCATTCAAAAAGAAATCATTAATCTGATTTTCTCCAACTTTGTCACACTTTTATGGCAAAAAAAAGAAAAAAAAAACCTTGTTTCTACTTCTCCGCGAGTATCCGTGGTACGCACGAGTATTATTCTCGGTTTCACCGCGCAAAAGCATTCCCCGCGCGTATCATTCCCATAAATTGCGGATAACCGCAGATACTCAATCACCGCGAATCTCGGCACTAAGCAGTGTTGAACAAATCGGGGAACAGATGTAAATGAAGCGAATAGATAAGACGGCAAAAGAAGCCAGTTGCATTAGCCGATAAGAAATCGAGTGACATTTTGTTACGAGAGCGGTAGTTCCCTTGTTTCGGGCCCAAGAATCGTCGTCGCAGACACTAACCCAACCTTGCCACGTGCATTAACCTCAATAGTCCACGAGGCATTTTGCAATGTCTAGTCAATGCATTAGGAACAACGTAACTTGTAATGAAATCAAAATAAATGTCAATGCTAATGCTAAAAAAAGCAGAACTCAGGTTTAGATAAAAGAAAAATGAGATTTCTTGAATTCTAGATAAAAGAATATCCACGTATTCGTAAAGTAGTTTTTGCAATTTTTCAAGCAAAAAAAATCAAATTGAAGTCTCAACACATTAAACGTTCAACCAATATACTTCTCCTAATAGTTTGTAATCCGAGAAAGTGTTTTGAAGGAAAACGCAATTTTCATGAGATTCTCGGTTATTCGTTCCTGATGAGAAAAGTAAATTGCCTAATTGGACGTGAATTCGAGTGCTGAGCTTTCTTTCTCTCCAGGGCAATCAGTCATTCTCTTAGAAGACAGAAGGAATTAAAGTCCAATCCGGGTTTTGGGTCAAAGCAAAGTGCTCTGCAATTTTTTCGGGCTTTGTCTTAGAAGGATTGTGGCGAAAAGACGGCCTTTTGAAGAAAGTGCTTCAACTTGTGACAGTTATTTTTAAGGGTAAAATGAAATTCTTCAAAGCAACTATGATATTATTTCATAGCAAGATAAAAAAGCGTCTGTTTCATGTTTAAATAACTATCACTTTCGAAAAATTACTGGAATATCCAATCCACGAGATAAAACATTTCGTTGTCAACGTCGGTACCAAACGTACCTCGATTTCCTTGGCCCACCCGAGCCCTGGCACTCGGGACCACCGATAATTCACGGGGACAAGATTTTTCTGTCCCGCGAGAATAATTTGGCAATCCCCGCCCGCCATTTTTCACCGCGCGTCGGTGCACATAAACGATCGCCGTTATTATTTTGGGCGCTGCCCAAAAACTTGGGTGAAAGTCATTTCCAAATGATGCCTCTTAACATTACACGTGCGATTGCTCAGGCCCCGCAAAGATATCATCTACATGTTCGAATCGTTCTGCCGAACGGTCATTTTATTGCACATTATGCACCTAGGAACGAATGTTGACTTGGACTGATGTGGGGATTTTGGTGCTCGGCTTCGACTTGTGTACTCTCGCATTCCGTTTTTGTCGGGAATGAGGAGATGGGAGTGGTGATTGGGTTTTAAGAATTTGAGATAGAACTTTTGTTGGTGTATTTAGATTTGTCGAGGAGTATGTATTGAAAGAAACTGCAATGCATAACATGTTATGTATATTGAGTTATAAAGGTAATGAAGAAGATAGGCCAGAATTGAAATCATGAAATCTGTGTTCAAATTCATGAAATTAGCGAAAGTTTCTCCAAATGCTAGAAAATAATAAGAAATTTTATTAATAGTAAGAAAATAAAAAAGACATTTTATACATACATTACCTAAAAAAAAATAAATTGTAGTAGACGTTTGTTGTTTGCTGCAAAATCAGAATAATAAATACTCAAAATTTAAAAATTATTATTTCAAGAACATCATTATCTAAAAAACCTAGATTAGAAACCATATGAGTCTATCAGAGAATCCTTCAAACTGCATGAGAACTAAAAAAATTCAAATAATGCAGAAAAAACAATTCGTCTCTAAAGACACTCTTTCATGAAAAATCTTTTAATTGCTGGGAATCTTCTAGTTTCAAATCCCAAGTCATTAGATTCTAGAATTTCAAAATAGTCAAATGAACAAATACAAAAAAGTGAAATTAAAAATTAATCAATAAAATAAAAGTTACTACACAACTTAAGAAAATATAAAAAAATATCGAAAATACTAGCATTCTACGAAAAAATAAAAAATCTGCAGAAAAATAATATTTCTATAGTATCGAATCCCAGAAATCTACATACCCGGAATTCATACGTGTATCTGAAAATCTTTGTGAAAAAAAAATAACAAAAAAACAAAAGCAACATATACAATACCAAAAGAACAAGAAATTTATGAATTTCTTGAAATCTATAAAAATAGTTTTTTTGGGGACTTTTTTGAATTTCGCACCTCAGAATATCGAATTCGACAAAATCTTCATAAGCCTATAAAAGTGCTTTTTGATTTTCTGATGAGAAATAGGGATTTTAAGAAAAGTTTTCGACAAAAGTAAGGTTACTCTGAATTTGACAGCCTAATCTAGAATCTGAATTTCTCGACAAAAACGAATGTTTAGCCCAGAATAAAAAATACGTATGTTTTGATACTAATTTACGTGACTATTAAAAAAATTTGAGGGAAATCGGTGATTTGGTCAGTGTCGACCAAACTGATTTTAAAAATAATGACCCTTTTGCTACAATTACACCCATTCACCTCACTCCTTTACTTCAAAGCTCTGAAATTACAATCTCAATGCAATATTTCAAATTATTGCAGAAAAAACATAAAACTTGTGAGAACTTCGATCGCGAAAGAACAAAAAACATTATGCAAATCACTTTTTTCCGCAAAATTTCACCCTGAATTCGCTAGGAATTCGTACACCGAAATCGAAAACGTTCCTATTACTGTAACCTGCCATTAGCATGGTCTAGTGACCTTGGCTTCGCCGTCTGCCATGAAATTTCGGCCCTCCTCGCGTCGATATGGAACCTCGTCCCTTTCACGCTTCGCGGAGCAAACTTTCGGAAATGACACGTTTGATGTAAAACCAAGTGAATTTTTAAGCGTTTCGCGATGTACAAGATTGATACACGGAAAGGGTGGTTTCTCACGATTGCAATCAGAAATATGGCACGTCGAATGAAGCTGCTATTTCACGCTCGTTAGCTTCATCAAGGGACGTTTTTGTTCAACGATCGCATTGGGGAAAATTAACCAATCGCAACGCTTTTTTGCATGATAAAAACTCGCGCCGTTACGGCTGATAAGTAGATCACTGGAAGATATTTTCCCTGGTGATTTATGGATCTAAATGCTACGTTGCGGGGTCTTTGGAATTACTTGATTGCAGACGTTTCGACGAGACTTCGAATGAGCGTGATTTTTTTTAGCTTGCAAAAAGTAAGAGGCTTTTGTTGTGGCGTTGAAATGTTGGGGTTTTTTATGGGAGCAAAGGCGAACACAGAGTGGGGTTTTAGGGGATCAAAAATAAATCTTTTGTCGTTACAGAATGGATGAATTGGATACAAAATATCAAACTACTCACTACAAATTATAAACGGTGATTCCTCGTTCAGTAAGCAACAATTTCCAGCGACGAAAAACAAGTGAAGCGATCAAAACGTGATGCAAAATGCCTTTTCACCGTTGCAACGATTTAATAACAGAAAACTTTCAATCTGGGCCCTCCTCCGAAATCGAACGAAGGGAAATAATAACGCCCGGCGCGTAATGCAGAAACGAGATTGCAGCGTGAAAACCTTTAATTTCCGTATGAAACGTGATCGATAAGAAGTAAACATTGGGATTTGAGGAATACCGGGAAGGAAAATACCGGCACACGTATCGATTAAGTTGTTAAAATGCAGCGATTGTTGACGCGAGGCGTGACGACGCCGGCTGCAAATTTATAACCGGCAAAAACCGTGCGCTTTTCCCGCAATTACGCGCAATGGGAAAAAATGTACCGACTCGCGCGACCATCCTGCCGTCGATCACGCTCATGGAAATGATCGTTTTAGAGATGATCTTTGAATAAAAAACTTTTATTTGTGACAAGATATGAAGATGCACTTTTTGGATGGTGGGCAGAAAAAATTTTCATATTTTTTTGTTATTAGGGACGTTGTAACTTAATTTTGGAGGGGGAGGAGAAGATAGTAAAATTTGAAGATTTTATGGCCAACTTCGACATGCAAAAATCAAATGAAGGGACAATGTAAATAAAAAAATGGAGTTAGCAGAGTACATACCGAATTTCATGGAAAGAACAATCGAGACTTTTAGAAAATATAAAATAAATTTTTTCTAGCATTATAACATTTCGTCAAACTGAAGCATTTACTGTGTTTATTACAATTACTTTGTTTCAAAACTAGTTCGATTATTTTTCTAACGTTTTTAAGTAATAAAAACTGTACTTCTTATGCTATTTTAGATGCTATCTCGTATTTTTATGTATTTCCACAAAAATATTTATAATTTAATATTTCTTAGATTTTCAAGAAGATAATATTTTTCTTTATTTCAAATACTTCATTAATTACTCGTACTTCCAACATTTTACATATTTTTTCAAATTAATGAAATTTTTCACTTTTGAGGCATTTTTTCAGATTTCAAGTATTTTTTGAAGTTTTTCCTGAACTTTCATTTTTGAAGCTTCTCAATGTAAAGCTCAGTAAATTTTTACGTATTCAAATCATTTTAAAAAAACAGTTGTTTCATACATTTATAGCAGTACATAGATTTTTTATAATTTTATTATTTTCTGTATTTTTTATGTATTTATACAACACAAAAAATTATCTGTACTTTTCTTAATCAATATTGTACAGGTTACATTCAATTTAAGTATCATACATTGGAAAATTTAAAGTTTTTTAGAATTCAAATATTCTAGTAACGTAAGTGTAAGATATTCTAAAGGTTTTGGGAACTCTTGTTTTTTGTATTATTCATAGGGTTTTGTCGCATTTTGTAGCATTTTCTGATATTTTCATTACTCTTCAGTGTTAATAGAGTTTGCGATGTTTATTTCTAAAGTTTCGTGCTTCAGAATTCAATATATGAATAATTTAAAGAAATTCAATTCGTTTTTCCGAAAACCTAACTTCTATCATTTTCTCGTATTCCGTAGATATCTTGTGCTCAAAACATTTTTTTTCTTTTGTGTATCAATCAAATCATTCTCTTATTTTTTACGGATTTCTTTTTTGACTTTTTTTGATACTTTCAGTGTTCCACGTGTAACAGATTTCAAGTATTTTAGAAGATTCTCCATTTATTTATACATTATTCAGACCCATAATATTTTGAGCATGCTGTGTTTTATCTGGTACTTATATTACAAATACATAGTGCTTGGCATTCAATAAATATTTTTGGATGTTGTATTATTTGTTTATATATCAAGTACTTATGTAGGCTTATGAGGACTTGTTCGAATTCGATATTGTTTCAAAAATAACGACCCAAAAACAAAGTTTTGAAATTCACGACCTACTTCAAAGTTCCCAAGATTAACTTTTCAACTTACTCGAAAATCCATGAGTGCCGCAATTACTTGAAGGGCGAGGGTAAAAAGGGGAAAAAATCGCCGATCCAAGGCCCCACTCTATGCTAATAGCACGAAAGTGATAGGGACATTCCCGATTCCGAAATACAGATTCCTCCGAAATCAAGGCCGAAAGGAAAAAAAGAAAAAAGGTGGCCCCGAAGTTCGAAAAGGCAGACTAGTCGAAATCGAAGGGATCGCTCCATAATTTGAATCGCGTTCGGGGCCCGGTTTACGCACCTGGAAAAAACGGCAAGCGGGATAACCCGGGCACGATATTTAAACAACGAGAAACGAGAATTTAAGCGCGAGAAGAGGAAAGGCAGATAATGCGACGCGGGCCCTGCGGGGCCCACCGATAGCCCGCCATTTCCAGTCGTAAAAATATACGTCCGTCTTGTGTGCGTGCGGCGTTTCTTCCCGGGGCCCCAGCTCGGTCCCCGATTATCCATTATCTGAGATTAGAGCGCCGACTACTTTTCGTTCACTTTCGTTGGTCCTCTCGTGCGCGGTACCCCGAAATGCGATTGTTTATTATGGGCCCCGGACCCGGAGTCACTGGCCCAAAGTCCAGGGCCCCCGAGAAGGAGTCCTTTTCGAGCCTCGGCAGCGTGAGAAATCGATGCCCAATTTCTTCCGAGTGTTTTGTTTCTTCCTTCACGTCGCTGCTGCAGCCATTAGCCCCGTGCCCCCGTGCCTCTAACTCGCTAAATTACACACCTCTCTATATCTCCGCTGAGTGTGTTCTACGCGAAAACTACGACTATTACGATTTTTCTACCGGGGGCTCGCGAGGTTTCCTGTTTTTTTTTTTTGGCTGGTTAGGTCACACGGGCCAGGTTAAGGTTTTTTCGTTTACTTTGGATGACTCTACCTACATCCGAATAGAAATTATATGTTATTCCAAGTTTTCTTAACCGATTCGCAATATTTTTGGAAAAGCTGTTGCACGTTTCTTTGTGATAAGAAAATATATGACGCTCTAGTCCTATTTTCTTGCAAAAAGATGAGAAAAATTTTCTTCGAAGAAGGAAACTGAAAGTTTTCTTTCAACTCTGAAGAAAAAACCACGACAGCTCTCCATGTCTCTTATGTTTGCAAAATGTGAAAAAAACTTGCACAAACATTGTGAAATTCAATAAGAAAAAAATTGAGTAATTATTACATCAAGAATTGCATTTTAAAATGAGTTTCAAAAAATGCACATTTTGTTAGTAGATAATTTTGGGCTATTGTTATATTTATGCTTTTGAGATTGTACAGTGTTATACATATCGAAGTAGTGAAGAAATATAAAAAATCTTAGACAAATAGCAGTTTGTATCATTCTCAAATTGTACTATCTGCAATATTTTTATAAAATTCTTACTAATGCCAAGCCAGAAAAAATCAAAGTGTCGATTTAACATGATTTTATATGAATTTCTCCATGCATGTCATACTGATAGGTAAATAGTATTCTACTCTTTTTATGTTAGGAATCATATTGCACGAATTAAGAGAAAGAAAAATTAATTCAAAACATAAATTATTGTACAACGTTAATAATTAAGTACCCTGATAATAAATGCCTAAATTTTAGAAAAAATAATGTATGACATTTTTTACATTACGTGAATAGAAAAATTCTGTTTATTAGTAACGTAAAAGAAATTTGTAATAATGACACTAACATATTCAACTGTATAATCAGTGAAAGATGTTTTTTTTTTCGTATAATTAATAGCATTTTTATTGATAATTTACTGCTTACATTGTCAAATAATACATGTAATAGTAGTACATAGATAAATGTTGCTAAAATTTCAAGATTTATACTGTCTTCTACACCATACTTCTGTTGTATCTTCTGCAATGCAATATTGTAGATCTTATTTATCAATATTTTAAAAAAAGCCATATCATTTTATTGGTATTTAAATCAGTATAGCTATATTTTTCGTATTTTTGTGTTCTGTATAGTAGATATAACCATATTTTAAATTAATAGCGTTTTGAGAGTATACTGTAAATTTTACAATATTATATGAATTGTTACTATACATATCCTTATAAGTTCAGTATTTTCTTCAAGTCTATGAATAACCATACTGTACGAACTGGAAACATAAAAATTTGAAGAGAAAATTATTCCGTTGATTTTTTTTATATAGAGTGATAAAATAAATCAGTACTTAGTAACAACATAACGAACAAAAATATTTATCAAAAACAGTTACATTCCGAAAATTTTTTCTTTTACATATAACAATACCCAATAGAAACTTGAAAGCTTATAGAATTTCGTATAATCTAACAATTTTTACTTAACAATACATATTCTAATAAATAAGATAAAAATGACAAAATCTGCAAAAGAATACAACGTCAAGTTGTCGTAAATGTTTTAATATTCAAGTACTTTTGACTTCATATATTTTAAAAAGTACTAGATTTTGTTCTCAGTATTGTGGAAAATACTTGGGTGTATTATTTTATAATTTTTGATAAGAGTTGCACTCCTTTTTTCTCAATTCGTGTGCGATATATTGAACAAAGGAAATTGCGAAGACGTCAGAAACATGGATATAGTTATTGTTTAATAATATTTGTTCAACTATATTCATTATAAATGCAATTTAATGTCAAATAATACCGATCTTCAATTCTATTGAATTTTTTACCTTACGTTGTCATTTAAAGCAATTTAAATAACACATCTGATTTTAACATCGCAATTTTTTGTAAACTAATTATTAATTAATTCATTTGAGTGACTGTTGGAACAACATTACTTCGCATTCAAAAATCAAAAACTCTTTCTATTAAAAACAAACTTTGTCGATCAGGTATGTACGATTTTTTGTATGATCATGAAAGTTTTACATATTTTTCTTTTTTTTTTATAAGCTCGTAGCATCACAAATATCTTTTATTTCTTTTCATATTTGTTTCCAGGATAGTTGATATTATATTAATATAACCTTTTGTGTTCGAGTCAGTATTTTATCATTTTGCGATAAAAGGAGATTTGGATAATCTGCTCTATTCCAGCATCTCAAATATATTTTGATGAGAATAGTCATAAAAAAATTGAAAACTTATAAAAAGATGTAATACAATACTCTGTAAGAAAAAATTGTCCGAAGTAATTTTTCGCTAAAAGTATAAATAAAAGATACATGGCAACAACTCATAAACAACACGTGTCATAAAAATGACCCATGTAAATACTTGAAAATATCACATCAAGGAATACCCGATGCTTTCTAGCAATCCACTGTACACTCGCTAATAAAATTATCATTTCACGCCCGAAGAATGCCCTTACAATTCAAAAGTCCCAAACACAAATTTCGGGACCGGTCATGGGCCCGCGCCGCCCGCATCTCTTTCTTTTTCGATGTGCGCACATTTTTTTTTCTTATTACCTATCCTCTCTCGGATCCATTACTCGCGGTATTTTGGCACTGAATTATAATCTCAAAAGATTTTTTTACCGAACCGGTTTGACTTTTGTCCTCCGTGGGATATAGCTATTCTCGGTCATCACATTCGTTTTAGTATGTTCTATTCACTTGTATTCCAATGTACCTGGCATTGATTCATTCCCGTCTATTATATAGAACCGTAAAAACCACGAATTATGGTGTTCTATACCTACGAATGTTGATTTCTCTACTTGAAAACGCATCCGCGATTTTTGTTTCGACCTGTTTCTGATATATTGTCTACGTTCCCACGCTCGTTCTTATTTTCTTTGAATAGTGGAAGCTTGAGAATTTTTTCAAACAAGGAACCGAATTTATGGTAATTTCATTTTTATTCTGTGATTATTTATTTCTGATTGTGATGGATAATGAATAAAAAATTACGTATGGATATTGATTTTTTTTCTTTTTTTTACTTTTACAATGCCTTTCTTCTTTTCTTAGTGTTTTTTTTTTCCTATTGGGTTTCATATGCTGGAATGATTTTATGGCGACATATCCTCTATTTCAGAAATAAGGAAATTTTTTTATGATGGAATTGAATCCCAACGCTATTTATTTAAGACTTTTTGTTGTGTGAAACCAATTAAGTTTTTGTTGGAAAAATGATACGAAACGAAGAGCCCACCAAAGCGATAAGCAGTAAAATTTGAAATTTGAAGGTTTTAAAAGGCAGTAAACAAACAAAAAGGAAAGAAACTTGTAAAACGAGAATTTTCAGATAGCATTGAATTGTGTGTAAACGGAGATAAAAATCGTAGTTTCAATAGATAAAATGTGATCGTCGTTGTTTTTGAGATAAATGACAAGTTGATAAATACACTACTAAAATATTTTGAAAGATGAATGAAGTATGTTGGGTAGAATTTTGTCGACATGAGGAAGCTGATACTTGATAAAACTTCATGTTTTTCGTTTGAGTGTAACTGAGTCATACAAGGCAAAATCTATTGGATTTAGTATTATTTTACTTGTACGTAAACATTTTAATCTTTTTGTCGTGAACAGTACATACAAGCTTTATAAATATAGCATTTTTTCTAATGAATTGCAAAGGCAAATGACTTCCCAATTAATAAAAATGTAATGTTGTAATTTTGAAAAAAGTAAAATAAAATATTATATTGCATCTATTATAACATCAAATTTGGCAGTTTTAGAATTATATGTTTTTCGTTTCAGAGATTCTAAAAACCATGTTATCTTATTAATAGACGTTCTCGAGTTTCATAGCAATCTAGGGATATTATAAATTTCTGCTAATTTTAAGTTATTCAACATATTCATTCATTGCTACATTTGTTTCATGTATAATTTATTATCCTTCATAAAAAATACTATTAATAATATACTCTGTTTTATGTCAGTGCTGAAGGCAGCAAATATTTTGAAAATGTTTTCATTTGAGAAATATGTTATTTTCAAGATTTGAAATTTCTTGATTTTCAACAGTTAAGTTTCAAATGCACGAATTCCTCAATTTTTGCTCAACTTTGAATTTTTGAATTGTTTAACTTTTGGGTTTAAAACTGCAAATTTTCAGTTGTGTAATTTTTGTTCGCATTTTCGATTCACAAAATGATTTTTGTGATTTTCAGTTCACAACTTCATACAAATATATGGTAATCCTTATTATTTTAGAGTTTTATAAAACACGTTTATTTACAGAATTTATGTAAAAGTGATTAAATTTCATTTTTTGAAGTGTCTTATAAATGAAATTGGAAGTGATAGAAAATTGTATTTTCATTATTAGGATTATTTAAAATCTTTGTCGATCTAATTTGCATATTTCAAAAAAATTATTACGTGACAGTATTTTACTCTGAAAAAAGGCTCTTATTAGTGACGGACATTCTTCTGTTTCCTATTTGTCACAAATTTTTAAAATGAAACTTTAAAATAACGAATTTCCATTCATCTGATATCGTAATCATACATTTTTGACATTTTGAATTGCTAAAATTTATAGTTTGAAGTTTTGATATTTTTTAAATCAGAGAATATAAACAAATAACATAAAAAATAGCTCAATTTAGAGATAAAAACTTCCTAATAATTTTGTTACCTACAAAAAAATGTTGTTTCCTCCAAACTAAAATTTTCACTATTTCACAAAAAATGTCAAAATGGAGTCAAAATATTCAACTCCAATAATTTTTATTTTTTAAGATAACATTTAGTTTTTAAGTTTCGTATGAATCCATATATCATTCAGATTTTGGGGTGTACATTTTTTTTATTCTGGAGTTTTTTTTCACTAGACTCTCAATTGAACCCTCATTATGAGGAGACACCTTTATCCCAAAATACCTTTTATTTCTATACTCATAATCCTAATAATTTGTAAAGTTTTACAACTTCTGAATTACCAGTTTTATAATCTATATGGAAAAACTTCATAAATGTAAGTTTTTGAGTATTCCATTAACTCCGTATGATATTTATTTAAAAACCTCGCAAAAAACGAATTTCGCTGAAATTCATGTAACTCATATATTTATTGTTAATCCTGGGTTTGATCTATAGATCCTCCAATTTCAGATTCAATCATTCCTCATTCTCAGTTGATTCGTCATTAAGCATACTATTTCTCTTACGTTCATAGCAATTCATATAAAAATTCGTGTACATCCTAAGAATGTTAACATAAAATCCAAAACTCCAACGACAGAACTTCCTAAACCTTTCTTCCCCGACAAAAAATAATTACTGGAGGAACCGTTTCAACTTTTCGCCACCTCCAATAACTCACAACCCAAGAACCAGCCGAAGCAGCATCCCAAGTTATGCCCGTCCCGGTCCCAAAAAATCGCGCGTTTAATTTACAATCGACTCCTCGCGCGATTATTGCCGGTGACTAATTTAAAGAGACAGAAAACGGAATTGGATCTTTTTCTCCGAAGATATATCCAGCGCCACTTATACTTTCTCGATAATATATGTAAATCGCCACGAAACTCTTCAGATCATATTTATGCTATCGCCTCTCATCCTTCGTCCTCCCTTTCGACCACCCCACCCCTATCATATCCACCTTTCTTATCTCCAGCGAGATTTTCGTGCATTTTTCTTTTTGCAAACAATTATTTTTATCTCGCTCGGAGTGAAATTCCTCAATCATGGGGCATATATACACTGGATGCTCGTTTTTCGACGCCTCTTTTGATCGGTCATCGAGGACGTGGTTTCGGTAAGACGAGGGCGACGTCGTTGAAGATTATCGCGTTCACCTTTGCCTAGACTTGGGCCGGTATCAAAGTCCGTAATTTATAACGGGCTTCGCGATAAGCGCGGCCGGCTCATAAATTAGCGCGAAAGATTCTCCGCACTGCACCCCAGAACACAAATTTCCAACCACTCCCCGAGCACGATTTTCGGCGAGTCGGCTTTTTTTTGGATCTGGATGCACCGAGGGGGAAAAAAGGGGCCCCAAGAGCACGGGAATGCGTGCATTTCGAGCATGGGTTTCGCTAAGAAGCATAAACTTGGAAATTTACTCGATTTTGTGATACTCGTGCAGAAGGAATATATGCGGGGGATTAAAACTGAATTAGGAGAAGGCGCTCAGAAGGAATTCATTGACAAGATATTCAAAATTTGTGAAAAGTGATGGGAAGTTTTTGAGTTTTGGGTGTAATAGAAGTTTATGAGTTGCATGATGTAATCATGTCAGAATAATGTTATATTGAAAAATTGATGGTTGAGATTCTAGAAAATTTGGAATGTCAATTTGCATAAATAAGTATACCAGCGGATTTGGAAAAATTTAAGGTAGAGGATATGTAAAAATTCAAATGAACATTCGGATTTGTAAAGTTTTGAGGAACTCAATTCTGGATTTTCAGATTTTTAGAAGCGGACTCACACTCATACAAAATAAAAAACTATTTTGCTATCTAATGAATCGTGAAAATTTTGAATATATATTTAGTTGTGAACAAAATATTCATCGTAATACATTACAATATAACAACTTCTAATTAGAAAAGATGTGGCCTTGTTTTCAGAGTACAATTCAATTTCGAAAAACGTGCAATTAATTTATGAACATCCATAGGCATAAAATAATGATCTTCCATCAAAATAGAAAATCATACAACTTTGATGAATAAAATAAAAGTACAAAAAATAGTTGACATTTTTAAATTGAGGAAATACCATGGATCTATGCGAGAATTTTCAAAAATCTATTTATATAGAAAAGGTCAACGAAATTATATGGATAAAAAATAAAATAGATTAAAATTAGAAAAAAAAAGATTTTTGGAAAAATACGAAAATTTTAAGGTATCCAATGCACGATAAAACTATATAGATATAATTTTTCTCAAAATCTATCAATATTTAAATTCTATAAAACGTTGAGAGCTACAGCATCAATTGTTACCAACGTGTTGAATGTACTAGAATATCTTAGAAAATATATAAAGTTTTTTTTGTACTTTCATTTTATTAATCGAATTTTCATGATTTTCTACTATTTTGATAGAAGATCATTATATTATCCCTCTGAATGTTCATAAATTTATTGTAAGTTTTTTGAAATTGAATTTTACTTTGAAAATAATGCCACACATTTTCTGATTAGAAGTTGTTGGATTATCTTTCTTCAAATATTTCAGAAAATATATAAATACTTAAAAAGTATGAAAAAACTGACAGTAGCAGAAATCTATGACGGTTTTATTGTTCGAAAAATCTATTTCATTATTTGAAATACATTAAACTTTGAAATAAAAAACATGTGATTCTAAAATACCTTTCAGCGATCTTTAAAAAATGACAGAATGTATATAGTATACGGAAAATCCTATGAAATTTTATAAATACTAGAAATAAGTACTCAAAAGCCTGAGAATCCACGTATAATAAAGGATCTATAAAAATACTTATCTCAAGAAACATTATAAATATATTCAAGTTTTTTTCTAACTTTTGACTTTAGACCCTTTAACTGTGGAATACTATTGTACTGTAGAGAAAAAAAATGTATTTAATGTATAGTTATGGATTTTCCAAAATCCCACGAAAATTCTTCGATAACTTGAAAAAAAATATAATAATCGATAGGAATTCATAGAGTATGTACTCTAGTGATATAAAGTTATGATTTTACTAAAAGTTCAGCAATAAAAAAATTTTTTTTCCTAAAAATGAGACCAAAAACATGGTATACTAAAAATCTAAATGGAAATACTTCAAAATACTAAAAAGTCCTCTAAATGGTATACAACCAAAGTGAAACAAAAAATTATAATAATTCTAAGGAAAGTTAATATTTATAATAACTAACCCGGAACTAAATAATGTGACCTATTATGAACTAATACTAAATTCTACATATTTATGAAGATGATGATTTTTGTAACATTCATTAACATACATACCTAAGAACTTATATATTTTTTATTCCAGTAGAGCATCAACTTGAAGAATCCATGAAGAAAACATTGAAAATAATCCGTTATAATAAAAAACTTTATACTTACTAAAATATATCAAAATTTTCATAATTCTTGTATTTAATTAGGGACCGTAATTTTCTTTGTTTATTATTTTTTTGAACAAATACAAAAATTCTAAAAATTCATCATACTTTGTATCCTAGAGTATCAAATTTTCAAAATCTATATGAAAACAAAATCATCCTTGAAATATTCTGAATTCTATGAAGATAAATCCTTAGGGATTTTGGAAATATAATATTGTAAATTGGTAACAAAAAAAATATATATTTTTAACAAGTAAATGCTTAAGAATAATTATTTGATTTCCCAGAAGTTACAATGCCGGAAACAGTACATATTCAATGTTACATGTAAACTGATATGTAAGTAAATTTATCGACCATTTTGCTAATTGAGTTTGGTAGCTTAAACACTTAATTTGAAAATTAGTTAAAATTTGAAATACGAGGTAAATTTGTTTTGTCTTGAGGTGATACCAAAATATTATAACCCTTTTAAATTCAAAAAATCATTTTTGCAATCTACAATCCTTCAAATGAAATTCAGAAAATTCGCAATTTCGAAATGGCTTACACATTATCTCAGTCAGAAAAATACAAGAATAAATTTTCTATTTCTAAATTTTCTATTTATAACATAAACATGATGTAGGTAATTCAAAATATCTGAAAACAGCACCTTCCTCAGTCTGGAGAACACATCTCTACCAAATTTCAAAACGTCCTTTCTCAGCGACACAGTTGCTACCTCTCCACCCAATTTCATTCTTCCTTTCGATTCGGCGGACATGCAAACGATGCGTGTTCCAGCCAAATCCTGCTAACTCGAGGCGAACTGAATCGGAGGAATCCTCTCCGTCCTCGTTCCTTTTGATTTTATTTGTTTCCTTCGTCCTCGCTTCGTTTTATTTTTCCGCTTCACCCCCCTTCATTCCCGTTCCCCGGTCAGAGGCACGGCTCGAAATATTACCTACGCACGTGAAATTAGACAAGAAACAAAAGACCCGCAACACTTGTCTCGAATTTCGGCGTGTTCGCGTGGAGTTTGACGTCTCTTCCTTCGCTCGCTGCGATCGATGCCGATGCAGCCTTGGATGGATATCAGAATACACGGGAGCTTTGGCTTCTGCCTGTTTTTACGCCTTGGGGTACTTTTTTTTCCCTTTTTTTTTCTTTTTTTTTTCTTGCCTTCCTGGAAAGTGGAATATGTAGGGGAAAGTGACCTAGGTTGAGACACTCTCCGTGTCTGCATTTTTTTCTCCTTTACTGACCAGAATATCGAGGTGTTCGAGAAAGGTTCGAGGCGTCGACGATGGCCGAGATCAGTGTTGGAACTGCAGGAAGGGGATCGAGAATTTTAGATAATGTTGGAGAATTTGAGGTATTTTGGGTAATTTAGAGATTTATGGGGGTTTTCTGTTTGGGCAGTTGAAAGTGAAATGAAAAACTGTCTAAAAAAGCCTTTGTCGGTATTTCATTGAGGGGATTTTTCATTTTTTGCTATATTCTGGGTTTCAAACAAAAATGACAGCAGGTAGTGAAGTTGTTGAAATATGACATTATGCAGCAGTTATGTAACACTGAATTTTCGTTCTTATCGTAGGACTTCTCATGATTTATTAATAAGTACAATGACGATAAGAATGATCTGCTTTTCAGCCTTTTTCCAACGCTTTCTTAGTAATTATAAAAATTATGTAAAAAAATTATATTATGTACAATAATGCAAACAACATTTTTTATATTAAAGATGTCACAGTAATTAATACTCTGATTGTTTCTGTTAAAACCCGTACATCACAATATTTTGATATTCTTAACATAAAAATATATGAAAATTGGATCATTTATATTGATCTATGACGACATAAAAGTTAATAGAAATTTTTCTATGATTAATTAATTCATATAAATGAATCGAGATAAATTGAAAAAACAAAGTAATATTTTGTGATTATGATTTGTGGATTTACTTCATTACTTTTTAATTTGAAATCAATACGATACATTTCGGAAAAACAATTATTAATGCCTGTATGAGACTAATAGTCGTAAGATCAAGAATAAAGACAGAAACTTATTATTAGAAAAGAAAGAAAGCAGAAGTGTTAAGAAAAACGATGGAACAGCAATGAGGAATCAAACTGACACTGCAAAATAAATATTTATTATCTTCATTTGTGGAGAAAATTGTTTTGTACTCTTTTAATCTGAATCTGTTAAATCTGAACACATTGCAACGTGTTAGAAATTTTCACTGAAAAATCTGTACTTTCAACAGATGTACATATCTGTCAAATTCAAAAGATAGTCTGTTGTTTGTAACAGATTTTTGTTGTCTTCAACGAATTCAATCTGTTCATTTTCTGCAGCTAACATGGTGAAAATTTGAAAATGTAAATCTGTAAAATTTAACCGATGAAGATTAAAAAAGTGTGTTCATTATTCTTATGACTTTGATTTTAAAGTTTGAGTAATATTTTTCACATACATAAAAATTTTATCTATCGTGATTTGCTGACTTAGTTTCCTATTAGATATTTAAAGTACAAAGTATTAGATCACTTTCATAAAATCTATCATTCGTTAAAAAAGTTGTCAATAAAAAATTTTTTCGTGCTGTTCTCTAAGAAATTAAAGTGAAACAACGAAGATAAAATATTAGATCGATAATGACAAAAAAAGTAAACGAAAATTCTATTCATGGCCTATCAACATAATAAAATTGTAATGGATTAGGAAAACAAAAAAACGTAACATTTTCATGGGCGTACATCGTGTCGTAAAAAAAGTTTTTTTTTCAATATCAAGCACGGGTATAATTTAGCACGAAAATCCTATTATTTATTATTGACTTTTTCAAGTTGTAGAAATATACTCCATGTTGTCATAAAGTTCACAAAATTATCAATATGAAGAATAGAAGCAAAGAAATATAAAAAAAAAACTACAGTAAAAATAATAAAATGATTTCAATCAAGTAACAAACCTTTTCTACTAGCAATTTGATTTTAATAACAATTCTTTGATCTTCATGTATGAAATTCACTATATGTAATCTTAAATTATATTGATCATGACATTTTATTTTATGATATACTCTTAAATTCAGTCTTTTCCCCGGACTAGACTTTTTAAATATTTATAGTTGTTTTGATAATCATTATTTTTGAGGCACATTTTTTTGCATGCTCAATTATTCTCTGGATCCAACATTTGATAACTACATTTCATGTAATTATCGATTGTATTTTATCGTAGGCTCAAACAAAATGATTTTCAACCCTTTGACAATAGTTCCTTTTTCATTTCTGAATTTCTGTATTTTAAGATCTTTTGGTTTGCCCTGATGTTTGAATCATAGTCTAAACAATTGACTGAATTTTATTCGTAAATTGATCTTTACCTTCTAGAAAAATTACTTTATTTTATTAAGTGTACATTTAATAAATTATTAAAGAATCATATTATCTAAAAACTCTCGAAGTTTGTCTGTATTATTTCTCACAAACCTCAGACGTAACAAAAATTCATTGAACAGTTATCTCAAAATTACGAAAATCAAATTATGTAACTTAGACATGTATGTACTTAAAAAATTCAAAGATTCCAAAAAGTTTGAAAACGATATTTTGAAACTCTGCCTTTTTAGATCAATTACTTCAAATCCAAAAAGAAAAAAAATATCTAAGGAGTGTTCCCTACAGTTTTAGCAGTATGTATTTTCTCACTTTACAGGCTGTTATCAAAAGTGTACAGGAATATGGGAAAAGTTGTCAGTAACATGTATATAGGAAACAAAAGAATATGCTCGATACACCAAAATTCATATAAACTTTATAAAAAAATGCTAAAAAATCTTCTGAGTGCAAAGTTTTTCCTGCCTACTTCCTTGACTTAAACCCAGGGATGGGAGGCGGTAAATTTACCGGTAAAATACTGGTCATGATCGTCATTCACGACAAGAAAGTTTTGGCAAATTTTTACCGTCAGTTTACCTTACCGGTCAGAATTATTATGATGGTCAAAATTATTACATACTCAAAGATGAGTTGAAAAAATTTTTAACTCGTTTGTAATTACAGCTTCCTTTTTTTCAACTAATTTTTATGAAAAAATGAAAGAAAAAAACTTCGTTTCTTAAATAATAAATAATCGCACAATTACAACTTTTCCACTTGAAAAGAGTCATTCATAAAGAAATAAGCACATTACTTCAAAAAAGTGTGTTGTTGATTAGGTATTTTCCTTCGGTATCTTTATATTCAGAAGAATTTTTATTTTATATATTTCATGTCAGTTTTATACACTAATTTTAAGACAAGAGTATTGTATTTTTCACTGTTAGGCATTGTAATTGTGAATCAGTTCCGACTATTGTACTTTGTTTATCTCTTATCTCATCTTTAAAAAAAAAATTAGAAAATACTGTATTGTGAATGTGACAGTTAGACAAAAGACTATTATAACTAACACAAAGGTGGGTCAGAGTAAAATTTGTCTTTTAAGATAACGGACATCATCAATCTACATTTCAACACGCACTTCAGTTACTCTCAATTTTCTATTAGAGTAAGCTTAGAAAGAGAAGGGGTGAAAGGAGAAGGGACTTCAATCAAAAGCTCTGCCCTGCTGAATAGTGATTGGACGAAACTGAATTACTAATAACTCTTTAAATTTTGCGAATTTTCAAAAATTGTAAAGGAAAACGTGTCTTGAAATTTCATGAGGAATCGATGATTTTCTGATGATCCGCCGACTTTGGGACAACCTATATATTGTCCAGAAAACGCAGTAGTACAGTGACACTCATGAGTTATTTCTAGAAAAATGGAAAAGCCATTTGGTCAGTTACGTTAAGTCACATTTTTCCATCAAAGTTCGGTCATGACCGGTAATTACTGACCAGAAACGAGCTCTGACGGTAAATTGCAGTTAAGAGAGTTTTTAAATTTGACCGTAAATAACAGTAAATGACCGTCAGAAATTACCATGACCTAACCTCCTCAAAGTCCAAAATACATCCCATACATCCCTTGAGAGACCCAAGAAAAAGTTAAATCCCCAAGTCTACATACTTTTTACTCCCCAACAATATCACTTCTTTCCCTCAAATTCCCTCAAACCTTAATAAATCCCTCAACTGCACATACTTAAACATTCCAAGATCCCCCTCTCCTCCTTTGCTTTGCAATATCCCGGGCGCGAGAAGGTAAAAAAAAAGGACACCACAGAAGCTCGAGAGAAACCGGCGGCTCGTCCTCTAACACGTGTTCGCTAGAGCGTCGTCGCCGTCGTCGGCGTCGCCGTCGCGTCCTCGTCCGTCCATCTTCTTCGTCCCCTTCGTCCTCGGCGAAGGCGACGATGCATTACCCCGGAGTGACAGTCCATCTCCTTCCCTTTATTCCCCCGTGCGCCGAAGGAGATGAGCAAATAAAGTGCCGGCTCTTATTCCACATTTCGGAATGCAGATCTCGCGAGGATCTCGGGAATCGATGACCCGTGAATTCGAAGCGTCTTGTCAGCATCTCCCTTCTTCACCTGGGAGCCGCGGCCACAATTTTCGCTACCGAGAACGACGACCCGGCACTTTGTCTTCGCCCTTTTTTCCCTCCCCTCGTTTTATTTGGATGCTTTGCACACGTTGTTAACTCGGCCCGAATTAGGCCCCCACCGATTTCTGCTCCTTTTCTTTATTCTCTCACGCACTGATGAATTCCGAGCGTCTCCGGGGCCCCGCGGGGACTCCTTTTCGGTGAGTCCCAGAGGGGTTCGGGACGTGTTCTTGGAATTTCAGGGGGTGGTTAGGGGGTGCAAGGGAAAAAACGGATTTGCTGCAGTAGTGAAACGATGGGCTATTTTGACTATGAATTTTGTTTGGCAGCAGTAGCTCGTTTTTTTGGAAGCTTAACTAATCTTTTTTGCTGAGCTAGTAGTAAATTTTTGTCATGACAAAAAAACGTCAAGTTTTGTCAAAATAACGCATCTTTTTTTTGCTTCAGCTAATCTGTTTTTTTTTTCCTGTAAATTGAAGGGTGACTTGAGATTTTACAGATTTTTAAGGGTTGGTGACTTTTCTTTCAGGGATAAGATTTCCGCTTGGTGGTTTCAAATGTAGATGGGTGTTACTTGAGAAAAATTTTTGCAAGCATTGGGCAGGAAAATAAACAAGAAATAGGATGGACAGATAATAATTCATTTTTTTTTCTTACACCGAGCTGTCTTGGTTAGAAATATTCTTATAAATAGTTCTCTGAGAATGAAGGAGTTCACAGTCAATCATTGAATTATTAAAATATTGTACTACTAATTTAAGTTTGTTTAAGCGGTGCGTAAGTAAATACTGCACGATAATTCTTGAAATTTTGAATGCTTCGAAAACTTTTTTTTTAATGACATGCAGCCCCGAACCTAACATCACTATTAAAAATTCAAATGTTTTATAAATGATACGATTAATAATTATTATAATATTATTATAATACATGTGTAATATGTTATAAAATTATGATATAAGTGTTTTTAAATTCAATAAAAATTCATTGTTTTCAAACATGCGAAACGTAATGAATTTTATGATGTTCACAGCTTTCTTCATTCGAAGAAGATGTTGAGTTACACATTTTTTCAACAAAATGAGATAAATGTGAAAAGATTTTGATACTGTACAAGTAGAATACCTATTTGTACAGGCTACGACTGGTTATTTTCGAAATGCGAGAAACTACAGGGTTTACAATATTGGTTCTGAGTTCTAACTATTTTTTTCAAAATCTGCAATATAGCTACTTTCGGAAAACATTATTAATAATTGATCCACGTAAATTTTGCGTATACAAAACACTTTCAATACGGTGAGTTTCAAATGATTTATTCTGAATAATAGCGATATATTACAATTATACTGAAACTCCCAGAAAAACTGGCAAAATGCTTGTAAATTCGAATCCGATATTTTCACAATTATTAACAATCTGTAAAATTCATACTGTGTGACATATAGAATCACAGCAATTTAAAATCTAAAAGGAAAAAAGGGAAGATAATTTTTCTTCAACTTGAAAACTCCGATATTTTTTTAATCCCAATCATAGTTCATAGCATACATAATTCATTTATTTGGTTTAAAATTTTTGTTTTTCTTGAAAACAGAATATTGAGGAATACTCTGAATTTAGTGATTTTATACGTAAGTTTACAAAGTTTCAATGTCTCAAACGAATAAATAAAATTTCATTTGAAACTCCACCATGTACTTTTGAAATTTCTGAACTTGATCCACCAATCTTTCGTTTATGAGTAAAACACAAATTCAAAAGAAATTAGATACATATACAGAAGAATAATATTACTAAGTGTAATTTAATCTTACGGAAAATCATATTCACTCTGTTTTGAAAACTGAAATTTGGGGAAAAAAGCAAAAAGTTATGAAACACAAGAAAAAGAACTTGAGTTAGTAAAAAATTTTGGAATGAAACATCAAAGATTTCTAATTTTGGGGTAAAAAAAAATGAAAAAGCTTTAAGATGAAAGCTTCAAGCTATTTTGAGATTCACGATGAAAACAGTAATAGGTCATTATCGTCGTAGAACCGAAAGAATAAAAACCTATAAACATGATTATTTATTGGTTATTACAAATCGAAATATAAATGGCACAATAACAAATATACCAATAATTACTTTTGAAGTTTATTAAATCAAAAAAATCCATTTATGCTGGCTCATGACGTATTTCTTCAAGAATCGAACGTTGAAAAGAGCGACTTGCGAAAGAATGAAATGAAATTAAAAAAAAAAAAAAATTCACTCGTAGATATATTTCCTCAGTTTTGAAGGTCTCATTTTTTTAAGTAACATCATTCAAATCAAAATTCTAAGACCGGTAAAGTTAAAAACAAGAATGTAAAAGTATTTGTTTAGCTACGAATACAACAAAAACTCAAAACCAATAAGATGATCAGTTTGTTAGTTCCAAACCCAAACTCACCACAATATCAAAAAAAGAAAACGTTTCCTAATTAATTTCCAAACAATACCAACCCATTCCTAAAAAAACACTACCCTTCCAATCAAAATACTCCATCCCTTCACCCCACCACCATGTCCCTCACTCAACCCCCCCCCCTTCAAACCTCTTCAAAACCCAACCATCCAAATCTACAATCACCTCAAACACATCCATACATCCATTCATCCCCAATGTTCAATACCGAAAAAGTGATTTTGTTGTATCGCGACCCCCCTTAACGCGTGCGTCTAAAACAAGTACCCATTCTCTCTCGCGCGAGATTTTAATTAATGGCCTGTAAAAACCCCCCTCATTTTTACACGATGCAAAATTTGATTTCCCATACTGCACGGGCGAGAAAAAGCGTGTTACCAACGACAATGAGATAAGTACGAACGGGGGTACGTGTAAGGAAAAAAGAGAAAAAAAAGAAGAAAATAATGAAAAAAAGAAGGGGGGAGGGTAAGTTAAAGTATGGTGCAGCAGTGCAAGATGCAAGACGTGGATTGGTCGGGGCCGTAGCCCTCGTTGCGCACGTACGCGTGCACCGAGAGGGGGGTAAAGGGGGGGAGGGGAAGGTGGTGCTCGACGACGAAAGGGTGGAAGTCATTCTGCTCCTTTTTCCCTTTGTTTACCCTGGGCTGATCATTAAAATGGCCGCCGTATCGGACGCCTCTCATTGGCCGGGGCACCTCCCCCCAACACCCCCCCCCCTTGCGCCAACCCGGGCTCGATAGAACACGCTCATCGTCAGCATCGTCAGTGAGCACCCCTTTTTTTTCCCTCCCCCTCTCGCCCCTTCCAGCCGTGTGTTCCCGAGGGGAACTTAGGCCGAGAAAATGTAGGCCGAAATGGTCTGAGTGGCGAGGGAGAGAAAAAAAGAGAGATTTTTGAGTGCATTGATTCGTGGGGGGTCGGGGGGTGGGGGTGGGTTTGGGTTTCCCGGTTTTTGGGGCAATAGTCAATCGGCGTGGGGAAAAAGTCAGGGACATGCGCGGAGGGTGGTTTTTTTGGCTGATGAATTGGGAGGGGTTGTGGGATGGAAAATTTTTATTTGTGGGGGAAAATTGGAATTTGAGATTCTGAGTTTTTGTGTGTGTCTTTCAAAATTTGAAATTCCGTGAGAAATGTTATGTAATGCTAATATTTTTTAATAGTTAAAGACATTCTCCATTAAAAGGTGTCAAATGAAAAGAAATTTGGACGCAATCATTTTTTTCTATTATCAAAAGACTTTATTGATATGCCTCAAACTAAAAATAAATTTAGTATTGTCGGTCATATAAATGGTTGAAAATACTAGAGTATTGTTAGTTGTACAACAATAATTCAGGTTTGAAGCAGTATTGCCAATTTTTTCATTCTTATTGCATTTATTACTATATTGTGCGGTGAAAATTGTTATATTGTACAGGTTACAATATGCATGGCATTTTTCACTAAATGAGTTAGGAAAATTGAAAAATCTATAAAAAGTGAATTGTGATGTGTACTTTTACTGTAATTTTTAATATACTAGTATATACAGGATCTAATATTTGTGTATGAGGGTGTCACTTATTTTGGCGATGTTGGAATTTTTTCATTCCGGGCTTTCAATTAATCAACATATAAAAAAAAAAATTGGGTAAGTTTCAAGGCAAATCGAATATGATTAACACGTGCCACAAAACGACTGAATTTTACAATGGAATTTACATGTATTTTTTCATACATTTTGTTCAAAAATTTATAACCTGTGCAAAACTTATGATAAATGTTTGAAACTAGGTATCATTTGAGTGTACAATGTGACGTCCAAGACAAAATTTTTCTGGAATTTTTCATCACTGATATCTATGCCGAAAAAGTACATGTTTGCCTTTTTTTGTTGCTTGTAAAACATAGACAACAGCAAAAGAAAAATCTAAAAAAATTTTGTCTTGAACGTAACATTATACACTCAAACTATGCCAGGTTTGAAACATTTATCGTAAGTTTTACGCAAGTCATGAATTTTAGAACAAAATGTATGAAAAACTACATGTAAATCCCATTTACAACTTTAGTCGCTTTGTGGCACATATTAATATCTCCGACATCATTAAAACTGTGAATGCCGAAACGTCAGATGAAATGAGTTAGCTTTTATAATCTAGTTTCTAGTTCGTATAGTTTGATATTTCATGTACAAATAAAAATATTGTGCATGTAATATGAAAATTTGTATCATAATGTAGAATAATATATTTTCGATTTTTTCCAATATTGCATCAATTACAATGTATTATACTAGAAAGTACACAGATATATAGCAAAAAGAACTGTACACATCTGAATACTAGCAAAACCCTATTGCTTTTTCTGAAATCTGCATCAATAGGAATTACAATTTAATATTGCAAAAAGTAGAGAAAAATATAGTAGAAATCCAAATACGTATAGGAATTTCCACAACAAAATATATTTACCAATACAATATTATTTGGCAATATTTGCTATTTATTATGACAGAAACTGCTATAAATATCTAGCTAAAAGCACAATATTCCAGACTGATTCTACACTGCAAACAGTATTGTAATAATAACTTTTTTTTCTCAATGCAAGCCTTCGGTATTGATGAAGTCCTTTTCACGAAAAAAATAACTATAAGTGCCATTCTATCGATTTTGAAATTTATTATTCGTGAAACACATAAAAATATGAAAGATGATCTTGTTAAAAAAATTATCAGGTAAATAAAAAACGAGATATGCAGTAGGTTAGAATAATTTACGAATTTCCAGCCTCCCGTTTGTAAAATCGGTGGGCCTCTCGAAAATGTGTAAAACACGTATTAGGCTATTGCACCAGATTTTAATATTTGATTTCAGAAAATTTAAGTAGTGAAACACAATGAAATATAATTTCGAAAGTAAAAATTACATATCCTAACGTTCTTTTCCAACTATTGCATTTTGTTGAAGAGAACTCATTTTCCTTTGAAATCTATAATTTTTCTTTGCACGATGTTACCCAAAAATGTCCATACTTTGGAATTTTTGCAATATACTTCTCAAGCTAAATAAATTAGAAGTTATATATGTACTGGTCAGATCGTATAGAAGTTTTCCCACATAGAATTTTTCATTTATTTCCCTAGCGAATATTTTCCCTTTCTTTTTCAATTCCAAAATTAGTGCTACATATTCAAATTCATTTATAAGTTTAAAACATGAACAAAAAATCCCCGAATAAAAATTTCGCATGACATCACGAATGTACATTCGCCTCTATGCAAATATAAACGCCGGCAGGACTTTTCCGTGTTCTAATCAATAGAACATTCTGTTCCGATATCGTTTATCTCGCGACGTTGTGTAATAACAAGCATTGTAGGCGTGAATGTAATCGCTCGAAGAAATTTTCGAAACGAAACTTTTGTCTCCCTACGTAGAGGAAGAAAACGTTCTCGTATGCAACATGCAACGTCCTCGCTGCAGAAAATAAAGACGCTGCAAAGAGAATCGTGCTAGAAAGAGAAAAATTCTCGACAAAGTAAGAAAATCCCTCAATGAGCCCACAGTTGTTGAATAAATCGTCGTGCATTATCGCGATGCGCGTGGATAAAAGCGGCGAGTTAATGGAATTATTATTTCAGTGGCTTTGAAAAAGAACGTTGTTCCAACCGGCGCTTGAAATAAATTATACGCAAATTGGCTTGAAAAGTAATGGACGATCCTGGTGATTTTTATGTAATGCGAATATTTCGACGCATAATTTATTATTCCGAGGAGAAATCGACTGGTTCGATTTTTGCAAAACCCACGGAATTGAACGTTCCGTGGGTACAAGTAAAGTGAATTTTTTTTTCTTCATTTATAAATGTTGAGGTTTCGTCAAGAATAATTCACGAGCATACAAGAAAACAACGAATTTATATTTTCCATGAAGGTATGACGATGAGGCCGGAAACATCAGTTTTTATCTGTTTCTCCATTTTCCCAACACAAAGTATCCCTTCAATTTCACTTTTGAAGGTGCGATGATCTCTCTGTGAAAGGTTGTATCAGGTTCAGCACTTACTGGGAAATATGGTTGATCGCGGAAATTTCGCATCATTTTTTGCGGAGCGAGGAAGCACGCAGAATATCAAAGATGGCTGATGTAACTAATACGAGTCGGGCAGCCATTTGTAAAACATAAGGAATTCGATACGGGGTTTTGATCTCTATAAGCCCACCCTCGATCGTGTTACTCGGACACCCCCGACGCTTTCTTCGCGCCAATCGCCCCGAGAGAAAGAGAGAGAGAGGGAGATTAATCGACCTCGTTATCGCGACAAACTTCTTCTTTCCGCTCCAACGCGCGAATATCGCCCGAATTCAACACGCGTTTTTTTCATGTCACGGCGTTTGTGTGCACGAGGGATCTCGTGTGGTTTTTCGACGTTGTGAAAAATCCGGTCGCTCCATTTTCGCAAAGCAGAGGGGCTTCGCGTGGAAAAAGTTTTCAGGTGATGTTGCAAGTGGTTTATCAGGTATTTTGTTGCTCGATGTATGATTCAATGGGCGAGCAGGCCTGACGGAAGGGGAGAGAGTGATTTTTTCTGGGTTAATTGTTTTTTGTGATAGCTTGGTTTTTTCAGCAATTAAGAATGAAATTCTCCAAAATTTTGAGAAATAATGCAGCAGAGCCAAGAGTCATTGTTTTTTATATTGAAAATTAACGCTCACTGTCTAAATAAAATTTTTTTATGTGCACCTTTTCGAATTTTAGTCACTTTAAATCTAACTGGATACTGATTTGAAAATTAAATTTTTTTTCTTTTTTTAAACTTAAAGAAAGTGTGAAAAAATTAGAATAACTAGATTTTCAGTTGTAAAATTTAACCTCTTTTTATTTGATACACATAAATAGATTTCTATTTGAAAATAAATGTCATCTGATTTTTTAACTAAACAGCGATCAGATTTCAATTTTTCATGTCCAAACGAAATTTCATTCTTTGATTGAGCTTGACGAAAAATCAGATAATAACCATCAAGATCTTAACTTAGAAAAAAAATTAATCTTTTGTTCAAAAAACCAAACGAATCCTTGTATCAGTTAGAGTGACAATTGAGTTTATACGTATTTAAAGCGAGATAAATTTTACTTGAAAATCCCTCTAGATTTTCTAAAATCCAATATGTTTTGTTAAATAAAAAAAATCTAGTTCGATGTCGAATTGAGAGAATTGTAAGTTTTCAAACTAGAAATATAGCTGAATTACCGATTTGAAATCCATCTAGGTTTACAACGTGAAAATCCAAAAACATTTTTTAAATAAAAATTCGTTTTTGTCAAAAAATATGTATTCTCTTGTGTTTTGAAAAAGGAAATTTATTGTGATTTCTGGACCTGATATCACTTTTTTCCATCAATTGAGAATCCAGTTGGCTTTTACTGCTGAAAACCAAGTTGGATTTTCAAGGAAAATATTATTTGATTTTTCTACATAATCTCTAAAAAAATATCTAGTTGAATTTGAATATAGAAATAAATCAATTATTTTTCAGTATAAAATGAGTTTGTTTTTTAAACAGTGAATAAGTCAGAATTCCTCTACAAAATTATTTCAATTTTTAATATGACAATCTAAAAGATAAATTAAAATGTAATGGCCATTTTATTCTTAAAATTCATGGTGTTTTTCAACTTAAAATACATGACGATTTTTGAAGTTAAAAACAACTTTTATCTGCACGACTGAAAATTCAGTTAGATAACCAACTGAATATTCAATTGAATTTTTCGTTACGATATCTTTAAGTTTGACAAGTTATAATCCAGTGAAATCAGGTTAGATCGAGTTATATTTCATACTGAAATTTTAGTTGAATGAAAAAAAAGTGTTTATACCTTTTTATCATTGAAAATCCAATTGGTTTTGTAATTCAACAAATTGGATTTTAGAGTAGAGTTTGATTATCGTATGCACAGATCTATTTGGATTTTCGACTTAAACTATGATAGATAGTTTCATGGAATTTTTTTTTTTTTCTAGTGTTCTAGTTGGTTTTTAGAATAGTTAACAATCTTGTTGAATCTGAGAGTAAATTTTATATTTTACAAAAAAAAGTTTTATAATGCTTAGAACCATAAATCTCGTTTCACTTTTAGATACAATCACATTTTCAATCAAAAATATCAAAATTACATATTTTTCTGAACTGGAAATTGTTATTTTTTATTATATATGTACCCCATACATAACAGCAACTGCGTACGGCAGTATTCGACATTGCTGAATGTCAAATTAAGCAATGACAACTATCCGAAAATGATATTTTTTAGAAAAACTAAATAGTGGGAATTTGTTAAGTGAAGTTAAATTTGATTGTGAATGTTTAATTTGAAGTCTAGCAAAATTTTAGAAGAATTACATTATTCGTTCCTGAATTATCGACGAAAAAACGATTTGCTCCATAAGAACACGTGTAAATCGACACTTAATTTGGCATTTTTTTCTCAAAAACGAAATAGACAAAATACTTGTAATTAAGCATACGCATTCTTTGAAATTTAATTGACATATCAACATTTTTTTAGAAACATTCCCTTATTTTTGTTCACGTGCTCGTAATACCTCAAGTATTGTTCGAATCTTATACATAAGAATCTAATTTAATTTCCAACCAGAAACTCAGTTTCGATTTGAAAAACAATTTAATTTCTGTTTTTGTAGTTAATATGTAATTGGTCTTCCAACTTGAAGCATGTTTTTGTAAAAATACCATCCATTTGAACTGATACGAAACATATTTTTCATAGACGCACTACCATCCATAGCATTATAAAGAGGTTTGTAAATTTGTTATTCATCCTGATAAACATCGCTATTTTCTAGATACTCGCGAATTTTCGACAACTCAGAATACTTGACTAGTCAAGTCAAAATAAACATCGCTTAGATCTAACTGAAAATCATTTTTCATATCTTTCTATAAAATAATTAATAAATCGGCCAGTACCTTCTTCTTCTTGATCCAACCATGTTTTTTTTTCTCTTCATAATCTTACCACCAAAGAAGGCATCTAAAACTCTACATTCATTTCCTATTGTGAAAAAACTCCAGGAATCATCATTGCATGAAAAATACAAACTTAACTTATTTTTGTTCATTAGATGAAATCAAGCCATGCATACTGCAATAAATAAATATTGATAAAAAGCTTTATGTATAACAAACTTTTATTCAAAAGACACCCAGCCAAATTTCTTCTCCAAAACTATCGATAACTGGACGTAACGTCTCGTAATGAATATAATAAAGGCATCGCATGACGTATCTTTTGGATCAATGAGTTTTTGCTCGATTCCATCTTTGCCGCGCAAGCGGTAAATCTTCGCGGCCGATCTCACGAGTAGCCGGTTAACCGAGATTTCTAATATGAAAAGCTGTCTCGTGATATCGCGTCCGCTAAACCAATCACGTGTTTTTCACGCTTGGCCGAACTAGTCGTTCGTGTCCCGAGATAAAGGGTTACCTCCGGTAAGTTCTAGCCTCGTCAGGCGTCCCTCCCCCGCACTCCGGCCGCGTGTTTCGTACACGCATTAGCCGCCTCTAACGCTGCCATTATGCTGCACTTAGCACTGTCAGCCATCCGTAATAAGGTCACAGTTGCTAAGCAAACGTGCGTGCTATCAGCCCTGTCCGCCGATTTGCTATTTTACGCTTTTTTCCCGATTCCCGCTTTTCAATTAGGTAACAGCAGGAATGTTGAATTGCTCGTGGGCTGCACGAGAGACTTTTCTCAAGTGTATGGGGAAAGGTTTGTGGAGAGTAATGAAGAATTTTATGAATGTGGAGGAAAATGTTTGTGATACTTAGATTGTTTTTTTGGAGAAGGTTGGCATTTGACTTCACATTGATTTTACAGACAAAAAAAGGGTGGTTGGTTAAATTGTAAATTTAACTGAGAGTGAGCTTGTACTAAAAAAAGATTGTTAGATAATTTATTATACTTTTGACTGAGTCGAGGAGTGTATGTGAGGCTTATGTTTTTTTACGACTTTTTATATATTCGTGGAACCATTATTTACAAGAAACTCATTTTTGAATTCTTAAGTTGTATAATTTTGATATCAGACTTGTCAAAAATTTTTTATTTATCTTTACATCTATAATGATATTCAGAAAAATGATATTTTTTTCTACTTCTTAATTTTTTTAAATAGTCCTGAACTGTTGTGTTAATGAAATGAACTAATTCAGAATTTTTCGTTCATATTCTTCATTAATTTATTTCAATTTTCGTATTCTGAACTTATCCTTTTTTATATTCTTTATTTTACCTGTGATTATCAATTCGATTTTAGGAATAATTCAGGCACGAATACTAGAAAAACACACGAAAATTCCTGATGTTTTTCCAAAATCCAGAATCTTCGATGAAAGATAGAACTGGGAATTTGTTTGTAACAAATGCATGAAACATCAGAGAAAATTTTCTATCAGATGATTATCACGTGTACAACTTCGAAAGTTGTCTAACTTTTTTTAATATTTATGTTATTATTCTAAAAAATCAATTTGGCATTATTTTTAAGACTTTTTATATACAGGCAATTTTTCCGACTCAGAAAAGTATAACTCCAATATAACAGTAGCAGAATCTTGTTATTTCTTTTTCACAAGATCCATTCCATCAAATACTTTTGTCAAAAGGCAAATAATTCTACGAAAATATTATTAAGGACAAACTGAATTGAAGCAATGGTGTGTAAAATCATTAGATTTCATACATTAATGACATGTGGAAATGAAAGAAAACTTTTGCCCAATTTACAATACATTTAAGTTAAAAATGTCAATTTCACCCTTTCAAGTAAATATTTTTTCATTCTACTCAACATGAAATAATATTTTCAAAAAGCTTTTTTTTATTTAATTTCATACTTTTTCTTTCTTTACTTCGTGTAAATATTATGTGAAAAT
Source organism: Platygaster robiniae (assembly GCA_028476575.1). Lineage (NCBI taxonomy): Eukaryota > Metazoa > Arthropoda > Insecta > Hymenoptera > Platygastridae > Platygaster > Platygaster robiniae. The sequence goes on from CM052022.1 coordinate 6,291,233, forward strand.
CTTATATAATATTACTTTTTTTGTTCCTCATTACATGTAGTTGTAAAATCTGATTTTATAACAATTTTGGGCATGAATGGTATGAAAATCCCAGTTATTTTTAGAAAATATCAAATCTTCGTTGGAAAATGTAACTTACGATTTGTTTACAACAAATGCTCCAAAATCTATTAGGTGATCATCAAACATAAAACATTCAAAAAATTTGTGTGTAACATAATAGTCACTTTTGCCAGTTCACAAATTTTTTCATGTTCTTAAACTGTGCAGTTTGCATTTGAGATAACCAGTTCATTATTATTTTAATTATTTCTCATTCTCATACTATTAAGAGCAACTCATTAGATTCCGCATGACTAAAACAAAAAAAAATTGTCGCTGTTTCTGAGAGTTTACAGAATTTTTATTTTATAGGTAATTTCTTACTATTTTAACAAAATAATAATAATTCTTATTATTCTGAGTTTTTCGAATCATTAATTTGCAAAACGAAAAAAACTTGTGAATATCATTAAATTAAACAGAAATGAAATACTTATAGATTGATTTTTTTATGTTTTAAAATGATTTTTTTTGTTTCATATAATATTTGTGCATTCACAACTCCCCAAGAACTCAAATTATAGAACATAAGTGAATTTTCACATCGTCAAATTCATTTTATAAATTTTCTAAATATGTATCACTGTATTCTTATTGAACAGTTTTATATGCAGTAAATTGTTTGAATTTCACAAGATTTTCTTCTCGGAAAACTCAAAGATGTTGTTTAGAATTTCAAAAAATTATACATGAATCATTGTTTTTGTATTCAATACATTTTTCGTCCAATTTTGGGATCATTTCGTTTTTGTTGTAAAAATCGTTCTACACCGTCATTCGAAATGATTTTTTTTCATATCCTTATCACTAACTCAAAAATCTACAAATTAAAACTATTCATTTACTCAAATATTTTATATACAAAAATAATATGATAATACATAAATATACTTAATCACTTTAGTTTTTCATGTAATATCATTATGAAGAAATATTATTTCATCATAAAATTCCAATCTGTACAATAAATATTTTTTTTTCTTCAATAATTGCGAATTCCAATGAAGTCTCAAAACTCTACAGCAGAAGTCACTGTAATTGATCGATAAAACGTTCCCAAAACGTATGTTAATGTAGCGTATACAATGTTAACCAAAGCCGATTTGCCTTGCCAGAGGATTAATTCGAGTGAGAAAAAGCTGGAAATTTCAGTCTGAAGACCGTTCTCGTACGACGTTACAAGCCAAAAAAAAGCTCATATCGACGAATATTTGCGGCCGGTTTCTTGTTCAACTCCCAAATTTCCTCTCCAAGAGTTTAAGCGGATAAATGTCCGACGTTTTGTGATTTGCGATGACGCTCAATATCTTTATCCGACATTTTTACTGTGACACGAGCAAATTGTATTGCAGGGATGCGGTAAATACAGTTTTCGACCTGGTCCAAATCCTTTTTCAAATTGATTCGAGGGAGAAAAAAACAGAATAAATATTTATAGTGAATTAAATAAAACGTTGCACTGTTTTTTTTTATTTAATTTGAAGTGAATGTAATTGACCTTGTAATGTACTTTTTCGAAAAGAAGTGAAATTTTTTTCTCGAATTGCAGGAACGTGTCCTAAGTTACGGCCTGCAACTTGTGTCACTTGCATTGGAGACCTTCATACAACGATAATGGCAGCAATAAAAGCGCCAATGGCATCTACATTTCAGACGTTCAAACAAGACGTCAGGTCGAGCGAATTGCAAAATTTATACGAGAGAATTTCGTAAGAATTTCGCGTCTTTTTTTCCCTCGCCCGGTGAATTATGCGGGAAGAAAATTGTTCCGCAACAAGGGAAAGTCCCGCGGATAAGCGAGCGTCGTTTCCATATTGATAAGATTATAAACCACGTCTCGCGCAATATATCACTCAATTATCGCTCGCGATTTACATTTTTCGTGGTTTAATTGCTCGGGATCTTGTTTGTTCTCAAAATGAGATCGATAAAGCATGTTTCGCAATTGCTGAAAAGTTCGAGCATGGGAAACATGATTTTAAACTTGGCAAATTTTTTGTTGATCGAAACTTTCAATGGATTCAAAATAAAATTGAGCTTAACATTTCTGAAAGTACGTTTATCAGCATTCCGAAGAAACGTTTCAATTTATTTCAATGTCTTGGCTCGAAAAAAGGAGAATCTCGCCAAGTGTTTTACCCACTTTCCTATCGCTCGTCATCGCTTTATCTCGTACTTTCGCGCGATTTCAGCGCCGACTGCGTATCTCGCGATTCCAGCGACGCGTTTTAGCGCTTCGCGCTTTTGTATGCGTTCGCGTCGTAGCGATTTCCTCGCGTGAAACTAACTTTACTCGGCATTACGATGCTTCTAAAACCTCGTTCAAGTTGCCAGCCCAGGAACGCTTTTGCGTTATACCGTAATAAACCGACCAGGAAAACCTTGCATCCGCGAGTATCGGTGAATATCTCCACGCGGTTCGCGAAAAGGCGGATTTCGTCGTCGTGTTTCTCCTCGATTTTTTCCCTTTTTACTTGTTATTTGTGTAAAACTACAATTACCAAGTCCCGTAACGAGCGTCTTACGAGATATGCTTGCTTTTGGTATCTGGGGAGTTCTTGGATGTTCGGTGAAAGAACGAAGAAAGTTGCGAAAGTTGAGTGTGCGGGGATTTTGGGACGGAGATTTTCCTCGTGGAAAGATTTTATGGACTGTAAATTTGATCGTTTAGCGTGATAACAAAAATGGACATAAATTAGCTGGGTTGGAAATGGAGGGATTCTGAATTTTGCAAAATATTTCTTACAACGTAGAAGACAGTTTTCCATTAAATCCCTGCACAACATTTTTTTGCCTCCGATTGTTCCATATTTTCCATCGCAGTTTTATGAATGATTCCATTCAACTTTTTGCCCATACACGCTTCAATAATTCTCTACCCTTTAATTCACTTTTTTTGCATAAACTCATGCTCCATTCATTCATCCATCAATTTCGAGTGCATTTTTTTCTGGGAAGCCTATCGACTTTCATTATTTCGCGGAATGAATATGAAATTGTTTCGAAAACTTAAGTTTCTCTTTTTGTTTTAGCGGCATTATCAGGAGGTTGATTGAATCCTGCGCGTATCGAATCACGCTTTTCGCGTTGCGAATAAACGTTATCGGCGTGCATCCACGCTGACGAATAGAGACACAGAGAGTGCGCGGAAACGCGATACGCCGATTGCAGGTTCGCGAAGGAGATAGTATATTATTACAGAACGCACGACTAGATAGCTAGTTCATTTGAAGGTGGGCAGCAATTGCTTTTTGTGCGTAGTGTCGTTCTTTTTTCTCCATTCACTGCGACTTTTTCTCGTGTAGGAAATAGTTGGCCAGATTAGCATTGGATCATCATATTCAGGGCTATTCAAAATATTTTGTCAAATGTGAAATATTTGTTCACATATTACGACCTATTTTTGAACAAAGTACTGATGTTAGTGATTTTTTATTCTTCTTACGTATTTATGCAGAATATGACAAAAAAATAATCTTTCATGATAATAGAAGAGTCGTACACACTTTCAGCAGAAAGTGTTTACATAGCATGCACATAATAAATTTTTCCACGAAAATCTTAAAATGTGAATCAAATTAAAGTAACACTAATTATGATTTTTAATAACACGTTTATTTAAAAAGTCTCCAAGACTGTTCATTAAAATAAATTTACAAAATTTTATCTGTGTGGGAATCGAAGTTGAATGTTCTACGAATATTCTTTGCGTCAAGCAAATAAGACTTGAACTGTTGACGATTTTATAATTTAAACTTTCCAAAATCATTATGGAATCCCCTAAAAAATTACTAAGTCTCTTTTATAAGTGAAAGTGATATTAAATCTTTCACTAATAAAATCATTTTATAAAAACTTCCTAAAATGCTGCATCTTTATAAAGCCTGGCGAAGTTTTATGAATGTCATTTTTTAAAAAGTGGTTGCATTTCACGTAGAGCCACATAAACATAAAAAATTCAATGTTTCTACCCTTGTGATTAAAAGTGACAATTTCAATTGATTTTTTCATTAGTCTGGAAATTTGATATAAAGGTTGAGGCGTAGTTTTCAAAAAGCTTGATATTTCTCACATATTTATACAGAATGTGACGAAAAAATAATCATTTATGATAATAGAAGAGTAGATTTGTCGTTGCACTTTCAAGAATTTCAATAATTTAAAAAAATGTCTTGAAAGTTTTTCACATGAACATGTTATTCGAATCAATTTACTAGTATATTGACTCTTTTTTAAATTAAATAATAATAATAAACATCCGTTTACCCTTACGTAAATTCAGCAGAAAGTATGTACATACATAGCATACATGTAATAAATTTTTCCACGAAAATTCCAGAATGTGAATCAAATTAGAGTATTTATGATTCTCGATAACACGCTTTCTAAACAAATCTCCAGTAGTGTTCATTAAAATAAATTTACAAAATTTTATCTGTGTTGGAATCGAAATTAAATGTTCTATGAATATTCTTTGTGTCAAGCTTATTAGACTTAAACTGTTGACAATTTTATAATTTAAACTTTCAAAAATCGTTCTGGAATCCCCTAGAAAATTACTAACTCTTTTTTATAAGTAAAAATTAAAAATTATAACAAAATCTTTTACTAATAAAATTATTTTTCAAATTCCACGTTGAACCACATGCACATAAAAAATTCAGTGTGTCTACCCTTGTGATTGGGACTGACGATTTTTATTGATTTTTTCATTAGTCTGGGAGTCGCATAAATATAAAGGTTGAGGCGTAGTTTTCACAAAGCTTTGATAATTATATACTCTTATTATTCAATATAAATTAAATAATTTCATCATCACTGTAAAAGGTTTTTTATAACATACTTTTCAGAAATCAGAATTACTCGAGATTTGAACGAGTTAAGAATGTATTAGTTTTATGATAGTTTTTAGTTTAATCAAAAATCAATAAGCCGAAAATCACAAAAGTTGTTTAAGCGAGTTCGTGAAGAAAATCCGAATATTTTCAGCAATATGGTCAAGTGTTATTTAGTTTAATAACAAATATTCCTAATAAATTAATATTCTCGAAACACGTTTTGTAATTGACTACAATGAATTCTTTAATTAATGAAACATTCATTATTTTTGAATCAAAATACGTATGGGATTTTGGCGAGAATATTTTTTTTCTACGTATTTTGCAGTTTTTTATCGAAATATAAAATGAATATAACAGACTTCTGAACAAAATATTTTGAATATCGCTGCTGATAACTTATGATTGTAAGAAAATTCTTTAATTGCACTATAGTTCCTTCCATTTCGAAGAAAAATACATCGATCATATTACTTTAGGACTGACGATTTATATTGATTTTTTCATTAGTCTGGAAATTTCATATAAAGGTTGAGGCGTAGTTTTCGAAAAGCTTTGATTTCAATGAACTCACGGTATCGAATAAAAATAAATAATTTCATCAAACACCGTAAAAAGTGTTTTATAAAATACTTTATAGAAATCAGAATTATTCGAGAAGTGAACGAGTGAACAAATTCTTTGTTTTATGATAGTTTGTTAGTTTAATCAAAAATCAATATGTCGAAAATCACAAAAGTTGTTCAAGCGAGTTCGTAAAGAAAATCCGAATATTTTCAGCAAGATGGTAAAGTGTTATTTTGTTCAATAACATATATTTATATTTAAAACGTTTTGTAATTGACTACAACGAACCCTATAATCAACCATACATTTATAATTTTTGAATCAAAATATCTATGCAGTTTAGGCAAGAATATTTTTTCCTACATATTTCGCATGTTTTGATCTAAATATCAAATAAAGACCCTAGACTATTGAACAAAATATTTTGAATATCTCTGATCACATTCATAAAATTATTAAAAATGCAGTTCAGAGTATATAAAAAATGCAAATAAGAAAGGAAACATTCAGTTGTTGTTCCAAAAACGAAAGCTCTGGCGTATAAGAAGGTACTATGGGGCTAAAAATGCCAATTATCTTACTCGAGGGTTATTTTGCCGGAATACTTGTGAAATTGCGATCGAAAATCCAATGCAGAAATGACTCGCTATTTTAAGGAATCCGTAATAAAACGGGGGCAAGAACACGAACTGGGGAAAACGAGAGGGGGGAAGGAAGGAATTAATTGTTTCGACGAGGACGCAGAATTGTCGCTCTCGGACTTAATCGTAACGGAATTCCAAAGGTAATTGTCCGGTGTAGGAGTACAGTGAATTGAGTAAAAGCGTGTTTCATGTCGGAAACGAAAATAACAGAAGAACAATTCTCAAACTTGCAAGAGTTGAAACAAAATGAAAAAAATATCTTCATTTTAAATCGCCATTCACTAGTCGCACGTGCCACTTTTGTTGGCACGAAGAGGATTGTAATTTTCGTTTCAAGTTTCATCTCGAATGCGAATAAGAAAAAAAATGAGGCGTGAAACAAAGTAAATCAGGCATTTTATTGGTACACGCGAGGAGTTCGGAGGACGAATGTTAACAATGTTCTCTCGTTTTAAGGTAGCCCGAGATTTTCGGGACAAGTTCATTTCGAAAGAGCTTATTTTCGTTCGGCATTGGTCACCAATAAACGCTTTGCTGCCGGCCATTTGAAACTGTTGCAAATTAAGGTTGCACAAGGAGCCGGTGGCCATATTTCAAGCTGTCTTCCTACATAAATTATTGAGAACGGAATGGTGAGTCTGGAGAGATGAATAATTCTTTTTCTATTGGGTTGGTTCCGGTTGATTACATCTCCAAGACGACAAATTGAGAGTGATAGGAATAGTTGTGGAAGGCTGCTGTGCTTTAGAGATTTTCTAAGTCTTTGATACTTCCTGGCATTCGAAAATTTCGACTTTGAATGTTCAAAAAAACTTGGTGAAATTGTGTAACAGGTGAATTTGTGGAAGAATTTTGTTAGAATGTTCATAGGTTGGTATGAATTTGTTGATAAAGTTTGTGCAATACTGTCTCAGAATATTGAAACTTTGTGAGTTAAAAGTTGATAAATATATTTCTGTAAATAAATGTAAAGTTGGAAATTTTTGGAAAATATATTTATATTATTGGTAAGATTTGTTAATCTGCCATCTTTCACTTATTACGTCTGTACTTACATGGATTGACCAAAAAATGAATAAAGCAAAAAACCCACGCATGATATCGTCTTTTTACGTACCTGAAACAGAAATAAATTTCATATTTTTAATCACCGATGATAATTATATCCACGCAAGAAATATCATTTTTTTCACAAAGATATTGATCTTAAATGTAAACTCTTTTTTATTTATTAATTATATTACACGCATTTATGTAGCCTTTCATTGACCACAAAATTAATAAACATATCACTTCATGGGAGTAGATCCTACAAATTATAGAACATAATAAAATTAATAAAGACTTCGTCTAGTACATGAAAATTTGGATTCCCAAACTTGAAGTACAATGTGAAATTTTTTATATTGAACTTTACATTCTGTGTACATTCATTGAACTGTGAATCCAACAATTGCAAATATAGGGTTACAAAAGCATTTTTTTCACATTTTGAATAGTTTTAATTCTCAAAAAATCATTTATTTAAACATTTGCAGAAAAAAAATAAATTTTTTTCAAATGTTTCCAATTTCATCATCTGAATTTTTTTGAATAACAGTTGATAATATTTTCTTTTTGGAGCAAAAAATTTGAAACAGAAAAACATTTTTTACACGATGGAAAAAATGATTTGTGATGTTTGTCAGAACTAAAAATGAAGTGGGCGTAAGAAAATGAGAATTCGCGTCCGTGATATGACATTCATTAAAATAAAAAACTTTTAGAATATCTGATTATTACATACAGTTTTGACGAGTTAGCAATCTTGAATTTACAATTTTTCAATTAAAGTTTAGTGAGAAAAAGCTTGTAGTAGTTGAAAATTTGAAATCAGAAATATTCTCGTACACTTACTGATCTCAATTTTATCAAAAAATTCTTGACATTTTTCATTATTTAATTGAAGATTACGATTTTGCATTTTCTTTCTCATAAAATTGATTTGCCTTCAATGTGTATTCTGATCTAAAAATCTAAAACTTGAATGATGTACCTACTCAAAAAAAAAACTTTTTTTTTGTATCAAAATCGAGATCTATAAATATTACTTGAATCAAGAAAAAGATTCTGGATTTTACTTGTTCTTACATTTAATTTGACAAAATAAAATTTTCAATTAGGTGACATTTCTGATATATTTTACTTGTTCTCCAGATCAAAAATCAAAAATTTGAGTCATGAACTACACAAATTAAAAATATTTTCATTTCAAACATATCTAATATTGTATGAAAAAAAATCATTTTCAAAACAATTGATTGTACATCATTTTTTTTTATCAACAAAAACTTGTAATAATCGCTTCTCACATTAAAAAAACGATGCAAATCCCTACGAATTCCACGAGATTGAAAGAAATTCACCGTAGCATAAAAACTCTTTGCCCCTTTTCCCCATTCGCTATACGTGCTTCGGAAAATCCGCCAAAAATGGAATTCATTATCTCGCGTTTTTCCGGAAGAGCAGACCTTGTTCCGCGTCTAAATGAGAATGGAAAATCAGGGGGATTGCCTAGTATCACGAGCCGTCTTGCAAAAGTTATTTTCATCGAGCACGCAGACCAACTTCTTCCTGACAATCAAAACTTTCAGAATTTAGTTTGCAATAACTGAAGAGTTGGAGCGTAAATAATTATAACCCACTGGAAATCCCTTTCTCGTGGGAGCCGAGTTTTATGAAAATTCGTACGGTATTCAGATCGAATCACCCACGAGCACCCTCGATTACGAAAAATTCTTTTCCCGAATTTTCATCGCTTTTCCTCCGATGAGAAATGGAATGGAAAATTTAAATTCTTCTCAATTTGGTTGTATGCAACTCAAAAACAGTTGAAGTAAAAAAAATAATTACGCATGGGAATATCAAAGGAGTGAGTAAATTTTTGATGGAAGGTTTTTATGTCCGTTTAGATATTACGATAGAGAGTGTGTCTTGCAAATGAATCAACTTTCGATGAAACGCAAGCACGAAGAATCTTCCTACAAAATTGCCTCTCGATCGAAACGAGCTGTCTGCTGTTTGCGATTAATTTTCATTGCGTCGAAGACACGCCCAGCTCGTGGTCATTTCCGCCGGAGCTTCTCTTTCGCGAAAGAAAATACGAGGTCGAAGGCTGATTCGCAACTTCTGACTCCGTGTTTCAGCTTGTCACGTAAACGTGTGAATTATTTTTTAATGAGAAATACAATTTGTTGCACGTAAAACGTAAATTTTACATGATTTTTAGTATTTCAAAAATGCTTAGAAATTGATAAGTGTCTTTTATTTTTCCAGAAACATTAATAATTCATTTCTCAATTTTTGAGGTTAAATGCAATCAATGTTAAATAAAATTTGCTAAATTTTGAACATAAGCCTTTATAATTACTTTATATTAATTAAATTGTACATCTTTTCACAAAATTGAAATTAAAAGATCCAAGTGTAACTTGCAGAATCAAGTTGGTGTTTCAAAGTTCATAATCTTCGAAAAAGCAGAGTTTTTCGACAAGGATGCGATTTCAATTTTTTGATAAATTATCATTCAAAAAAAATGAGACAACTGAAAAAATTCTATTTACTTTTTTAATATACTCTCAAAGTTCAACTTCTTAACTGACAATGAGTACATTTTTTTCTCTCAAAATTCTTGTATGCTTATGAATAATAATGAGCGTAGGTACAGAAATTTTCAGAAAGGTTTTATTCAGAAAATATCCCGATTTTCAAGTTGATGTAGGTTTTTAAATTATGATGAGTATCACAAAAATATCTTCAAATCTATGAAACTGTCTTGTTACCACATAATTTTTTTTCACTTAATCATAAATTGAAATAACAAATAGAGAAATAATTGTCAATGATTGATTTTCTATCATTAAATGGAATCATGAAGAAAAAATCTACAATCTTCGATAAGCTCTAAGAGAATTCCACACTCACAGTTTGAACGAAAATATAAAAACAAAAGATTTATTGACCTGCATTCTATTGACTATTTATTATATTTTCTGTTTCTCAGCTTCTCCGATACATATAATTTTGAGGCAAAAAAAAATCGTTGATGATATGTAGATTGCAAGTGGTTCATTTTATTTGCCTCCAAAGTTGTACATTTTACTTAAAATTAGCATTTTTTATTTCAATTATTTTCATTTGTCACTTATTTAACTTCTTGTGAACACAAAATTATCGTAATTTGTAAAAATACTACGAATTCGAACAACAAATTTCTGGAAATAATTGTTTTTATCAAACATACTAAATGATATAAATCATACAATGCTTATAAAATTTTTCACATCGCAGCTCTGTGATAACAAAGTTATACTTTAATTTTTTTATTTAAATTTATGTTTGATAAGTGTACACAGCAGTTTTCCAGAACAATTGGCCATATATTCCATTTACTTTTCCCCTGCTTAAAAAAATATCACAATTTCAAGTGTGAAATAAAAAGTCCTGAATGTTTTGTACATAGTATAAATTATTTCAACTTAATCAATGCAAAAAAAATTGCATATGAAATTTTCTCTAAATTTAGAAAAATTTTGGTAATTTTCCCAAAGACGAGGGAAAACAAACTTACTCATAATTATACTCCAAATCTCTAAATATGTAGGTATTCGAAACATTATACAGTCTGAAAAAAAATCGTAGAAAAAAATTTTTTAACGGTTCAATTACAGTACCCTTGTGAAAAAAAAGTAATTTATGTAATTTCGTAACCCTTTTCGAAGATTCCACGGACAGTCACGAAAATTGCACGGAGTTTCTCTGAAAATTTTAAGTTCCAAGGGGTACGGTAAATCGAAAACTCCAGCAGCACATTTTCCTCGGCTCGAATCGAATGTGAATCATGACCATTAGCTGCCGAAAAATTCCATTAGTTCGCCCCCGCGTCGAAATTTCACTTTTGGGCCGAAAATGCCTCTAAAAGGCCGCCGAAAGCCGAAGAAAGGAAGAACGTTAGGGCGCCACGGAAAAAAAATGTTGCCGTAAACATTGTAAAAGCCGGATGAAATTCGAGGCCATTTCCCGCATGTCGATACTCGTAGAACTCTCTATCTTTTCCTCTCGTTTCACCTCTATGAAATGGCAGATGCCTGACACACGCCAGTCGGGGCGTGATTCGCAGCTTTTAATGCCCGACAGGTCGACGACCGCGCAATTAATCGTGATTTTCCGAGCCCTCGCTGGAAAATTCGACGCTTTTCTTTGCGTTTGAGAGCTCTGCAAACGCCGCCGTCGACATCCTCCACGAATTATGTTATTCATCTAGGAAAAGAGTCTTTGTCTCGGAATAAAACAAGAAAAGTCGAGTTTGAAAGCATGGGTTACACTCATGAGAAATGAAGAAATTCGAGTCTTCTTCGAATCAGCAGATTAGTTTCATTAATAATAAATAATTCAACGATAAAGATTGTCCATACTTTTTCCCTTTCATCACCGTAATAAAATTGATGATTCAACCGTTTCTAAAAAAACTTGCCAAGAATCTTAGAAGAAGTGGTTTCAAGAAAAACACGTTTAAGGGCACTTTAAAATTCGGTTGAATTGAGATATCGGTACCTTCCAAAAGAATGTTCTCGGAAGATGGGAAAGGCATTTTCTTTGGCATACCTGAAATGACTCAACGAGATATAACCCCTTTTTTTCGATGAACTTGAGGTTGTTCTTTTTTCTTCATTTTTTTTCAAATGTATATCGCACGATTTTATTGTCGCCGGACGTGCTTTTTTCGTTTGGAACGAATTGCGACGGCGGGACTGACCGATTTTCCGAGTGAAGAGCGACGCAACGGCGGCAAACAAGAGTTTTATGTTTTATGACTGCTCCTTTTCATGGACAAAGCAAATTCTTCTCCAGTTTCTAGGTTCAACCGATCCAGTCTCGTTTTATTGTTCTTTATTCTCGTGTCGGAGGCATTTATTGCCTCGGTTTGGGGAGTTGGTCGGTTGGAGAAATGAGGGAGACATCGGCAAAACATACTTGGAGAAAAAATGCTGCTTCAAGGCATAAAAGTGTTTTTCTCGTTAAGTGCTAATTGAACGCTTTGATTTGTATGTTTAACATGGAATTATTGTTTTCATGGTTTACGTTTCAAATTATGGTCATTCGATGTTGGTGAAGCTATTAGTGTAAATGATAATATTGGTTAGCATAAGTGATGAACATGATACGTTCAATGTATTTTTGATGGAAATGGAAGAAAGTATGGTGCAATTAAAGAATTATTTCACAATCATAAGTTATCAGCAGGGATATTCGAAATATTTTGTTCAAAAATCTAGGATATTTATTTTATATTTTAATATAAATATGCAAAATATGTAGAAAAAAATATTCTCACCAAAACTGCATTGCTATTTTGATTAAAAAATTATGAATGTATGGTCGATTAAAGAATTCAATTACAAAACGTTTTTCGAGAATATTAATTTATTAGGAATGTTTGTTATTAGACTAAAAAACACTTAACCATCTTGCTGAAAATATTCGGATTTTCTTCACGAACTCGCTTAAACAACTTTTGTGATTTTCGGCTTCTTAATTTTTGATTAAACTAACAAACTATCATAAAACAAAGACGTTCTTCACTCGTTCACTCCTCGAGTAATTCTGCTTTCTAGAAAGTATTTTACAAAACACCTTTTACTTTTTAGTGTTTGATGAAATTATTTAATCTATATTTAATAATGTAAGTTCATTAAAATTAAAGCTTTTTGAAAACTGCGCCTCAACCTTTATATAAAATTCCCAGACTAATGAAAGAATCAATAAAAATCGTCAGTCCTAATCACAAGAGTAGACTTTTTATGTGTACGTGGTTCCACGTGAAATGCAACCACTTTTTATAAAAATGACCTTCATAAAACTTCGCCATTTAAGAAAATTTCATAAAACTTAGCATTTTAAGAAATTTTTACGAAATGATTTTATTAGTAAAAGATTTTATCATAACTTTTACTGATAAAAGAGACTTAGTAATTTTTTAGGGGATTCCATAATGATTTTGGAAAGTTGAAATTATAAAATCGTCAACAGTTAAAGTCTTATTTGCTTGACACAAAGAATATTCATAGAACATTCAACTTCGATTCCCACACAGATAAAATTTTGTAAATTTATTTTAATGAACAGTCTTGGAGATTTTTTTAATAAACGTGTAATTAAAAATCATAATTAGTGTTACTTTGATTTGATTCATATTTTAGGATTTTCGTGGAAAAATTTATTACGTGTATGCTATGTACATACTTCCCGCTGAATTTACGTAGGCATTAATGGTTGTTAATTAATATGTTGAATGAAAAAAAGGGTTAATATACTAGTTTATGGATTTACATAACATGTTAATGTAAAAAACTTTGAAGACAATTTGTTTGTATCATTGAAATTCTTGAAATCGCAACGACAAAACGACTCTTTAAAATCATAAATGATTATTTTTTCGTCGCATTCTGTATAAATATGTAAGAAAAATCAAAAATCACTAACATCAGTATTTATTTCAAAAATAGGTCGAAATATGTGAACAAAATTTTTACATTCGACAAAATATTTTGAATAGCCCTGGTTAATAGCAAGAAAATGAGTAACATAAAACGTTGGTTGAATGAATTTTAATAAAAAAATTACATGTATCACGAATTTATTATTGAACTTTTTTTTCTTTTGTTATTATTCTCGATTATCGCCAAATGAATCAAAATCTAACAAAAGTATTTTGTTTTCAGTTCTAATTATCATCTTTTGACAACATTTTTCGAGTCCATGCAATTATGTTCTTGAAATAACTGTCAAATGTGCTTTAGATTCGAAGATAGGAAATTTTTGCTTGAATGGTTAACAAATAAATTGAAAAATATTTTTCAATGAAGAAAGCGTTACCTAGATATTTAAGTGTTAAAATCATCAAGGAACATAACCATCATGTTATAAAAATTTTCGATTTTGGTGAAATGAATCAAAAATATCGCATTTAATTTTTTCTCCTCTCGAAATTTTCACTTGTTATGAATTTTCGATTCCTTTAATTCCAATCTTCTCTTAGAAATTTCATTTCATAGTAAATTTGATTAAAAATATTACTGTCAAAAATTTATGAACAATATACTCCGAAATAATTTTTATTTATAAATTTAATCAGAAGTTACTGACCTTAAAGAATAAATTCGCTCCTGTCATCATTTTAAATCATGCAAAATTAGTTTGAATAAATAAATATAAAATTAGAGTGCCAATTCTAGTAAATGTGAACTCGATCGATCATGCTCAATCTTTCTGCCAAAATATGACAAACTTAACAAACACATCGATGACAATATTTCTTCCGGCAAAAATCAGAAATGTCTGCATGACTAAGAAAATTCCATACTACAAATCAGCAGCTGAACTCCAAAATAAAGATTCCAAAAATCTCCCCTTTACGATCTGTCATGCCTGTCAGACCATATACATAATATACAAAGTCCCGCATTCATTCGTGTCCTAAACATCGAAAAAATGCGTTTTCACGTGATCGACGAGATTATGAACGTGAATCTCAGGAAATAGCATGGAAGTCTGCCAAACGCCATTTTTTCATCCCCGCGAACCGCAATTTCAGAAAGAAAACGGTACTCATTTGGAATTGCTACATCTTGAAATGTTACAATCCATCATTTCCACCATTCGTTCCTCCGCTAAAATGCTCATAATTTCAAGCCCAAAACCATAAAAGCCTGTGGACTCATGTAGTTTCCATGGAAAAAATTACCAAGATAAGTTTTCACATTGTGAAAAAGAGGAGCAAAAAGTTAGTATAGCTCATAGTACACTCGAGATATTTTCTGAGAACATCGACATTTATCAAGCTGGTTTGTTCAATGTGCTTCTAATGCGTTGGATGTTCGGAGATTTCGGAAAGTGAAACGTGTGCTGTGACTAATTTGGGTAAACATTTCCCGAAAGGATCGACAAGTGGTGAATTAATCAGATTGGAAGGAACCGGATTTTTAAGGTTCGCCTTTTGAAAGGTCCGCATATTTTCGGTCCTTTTTTGTGTAAAACGGGATAAAAGGAAATGCACAAGAGGATCAATTGCGTAAAACGTGGCGTGACGTTGGAGTGTGGGGTGTTTTATGCTATGAAAATGAGGATGAGAAGTTGAATTGAAATGTCGGATTCAATGTTTGTATTTTGATCTGTTTACTTTTTTTTCAATGGATGTGAAAGGTTCCCCGAATAAATAAAACATATATGAATTTGGAATATAAAAATGTATTCAATATTTGTGAAGTCTATGAAATCATTATTTTTGATAGTCGAAAAAATCAGGAACATTCCAAAGATTGTTGATAAATTTTTCGAATTTTTAATGGAGAAAGAAGCGATACCTTAGACACGTCAAATATCTCAAACATGATGGTAATTTACTTGATAACGCAATCAACGCTGGAGTTTTGATTTCGGAAAGTGACTTGGCGACTATTCCATTCTAAATTCTAACATCAGTTTATATAATAAGAAGTTGTGACAGGTTTTACTTGATTATCGGGATACTTTTGTTACCATGAAATTTCGATTCCCATGCAAATATTTTATGAATCAAAAATGATCGAAAGTATGTTTTTCTGTAAGGGTTTTTTCCTTGCTTGAAGAATAAAAAAGGAATTGAAATGTTGTTTCTAGTGTTTCTATGAATCACTGTCCGAAATGTGGTCACAAGTTTAGAAAAAAAGGTCGGAACCCACTAATAAAATTTGGGAATGTTTGTTTTAGTAGCACAAAGAAAAATACCAATAGTCCACAAAAAATTGCTTTCAAACTTAGATAAAAATCAGCAAAAAAAAAGGTGGAATCGGAGGGTAAAAAATGAAGATTGTGAAAGGTGCGCTGAAGATCAAAGTTTTGTCTGTGAGGACTTTTGTAAGTCCTCACCTTAAGGATTTATGGCTGGATGCAAAAAAAAGGTATTCCAAAAGTTAGGCTTCTGTTCTGCTGTAAGAAATTCCATAAAAGAGAAAGAAAAAAAATCTCCTCATTTTATGCATCGAAAAAAAGGTCGCGGTTAGAGGAAAACTTTCGAATGGTGTCAATTCTAAAATATTACACATTCTGGTATTCTAGACTCAATTTTAGATTATCTACTTTAAGTAAAATTATTCCCCTTGAATAGTTCGATTATTAGATGTTCTTCAAAATTTATAACCTAATTCAAAAATATTGTTAAACATTTTTGTATGTATTTTTAAATGCTTGAATATGTATATGTTCGAGTTTTGAAATTATTTTACAATTCCTTAAAAATTTGATAGAGTTTGAAATTAACATTTTTCAACGGTCGAATTGGATGATACAACATAGTTTTCACTAGAATCATTGAGTATTGTGATAATTGGAACTATTATGATAAATTTAATGAATATTAATGATTTTGTGAATTACCTGTATTTTAGAACAATTAGAAGTTCGGAACTGCAAAGTTATCAATTTGTATGTTTTACATGAAAAATGAGTGTATATTATCTTAAACGCTTCATTTCTAAAGTTTAGTCACATCCAAAAAAAAAAAAAAATTTTTAAATGGAGTAGATTGTATGCAATGTTTTACAATATTTTATGGTAAGTAATATTCATAGTTCATAAATCCATAACCATGTAGAATAAATTCATAAAATTCCTACGTTTTTGAAGCTTTTTTGAAAGTTGAAGGAAAATTTCTAGTATTTCAAGTCTACTTACATTTTTAGTTGTAAGGAAATTACATACGAAAATCATAATGTTATTTATCTTCAATTCAAGGGTGTATCTAAGTACCCGTAGTAATTAAAATAAATTTTTGTTTGTATCCAAAATGAGAAAATCTGAAAAATTTCTCAAATCTTGTGAAACTCATGACAGTGACACTCATGAGTTTTTTCTAGAAAAATGGAAAAGCCATTAATGAAATGTGAACTAGCAAGATTTCAACAAGAAACGAGCTCTGACAGTAAATTATAGTTAGAGAGTTTTTAAATTTGACCGAAAATAGCAGTAAATGACCATCAGAAATTACCATGACCTGACCAATTTTTTTTCTGACCGGTAAATTCACATCCCTGATTACAATTCTTCATTACCATCTTTTCAGTTCAAAGTCCATAAATGATTTTTCTCCCGTATGGGCAACATTAGGGCCAAGCCAGACGCAACAACTTGAGGGTTGGTGATAAAGCTCTGGCAAAGATTCGCGCATTCGAGCATCCGCAACGCACTTGGCGGAGTTATTAGACGCCCGATGACGATTCATCAGCCACGCACACCCTTCGACAACAGTCATCGCTATGGATTTTTCCGCTCTCGAGGGGACGTCGACAGCGAAATCTCTCTCTTGTTCACACCTCCCCGTAAGCCGTAGCTTTTCACCCCTTTTCACGCCCCGCGAGCGGGAGGTGCAAAATGCGTATGCATTTCACGCTGCGAGGGCTTCCCGAGTTTCCTCTCCTTTTCTCGGTCCCTTCGACTTCCGATCCTCGATAGGGTTCGCTCCCAAGTGCCTTAGATCGCGCAGTCATCACGTGGAGAAAAATAGAAATGGAAATCATCTAGCGCCCGTATTAATTGAGAAAGGGAAAATGCGCGGAAACAATTCAGGAGGAAGGGAGAACGCACTGAGTGAGAAAAGTTTCTAGTGAATTGCGAGGAGAAAAAAGCAGTTAATGCCAGCATAATTAAAAAGGCGGGGAGGGGGTTGTGGTTGAAGTTCTCTCCATGGATTAATTATTGTCAGGGTTTGCAAAGTTACTTAAAAAAGTGTAATGCATTACTTTATCGTTACTTAGGTGGAAAAAGTAATTCGTTACGTTACCACTTACAACAATATTTGTGGGATCTGTTGTTTGTTAGGACAAGCCTTTCATGAATAACTTTTTTAATGAGGAAAATCCTTAAGCATTTGTTAAACGTTACTTTCCGACCCTGAGAAAAAAATCAGTAAGCTTGTTCAAGTTCTAATATTTTTTTTTCAAGTTCAAAAAATTTTTGAGTATGACATTTTATTCAATGCCGCAGGGAAAAATTTATGAATTAAAAAGATTTTTGACAGCATCATATCTTGCAAAATCTAGGTACTTTTGATAACATTTATATTTTTCATAGAAAAAGTTGCAGAACTTTCTAATATTTTTATAATTTTTCCTTTTTTTTGGCCATTGCTATACAGGGTGTTTGCTATTCCCCACACCAAAAAAAAAAAAGAAAAAAAAAAAAAATAATTCCTTATTGAATTTTAAGTTAAAAAGTCCTTTATCATTTTTTATAAAACTCAAAAAACAAGTGAAGTAGACTTCATGGACCAACGTTTCTTGATATATTTCTGAGTCGAAAAGTCCTTCGCCACTTTTCACAAAACTCGAAACCAAAAAAGTTATTCAAGCATAAAATCTAAGAAATCTGAGTGACAGAAACTTGTAGGACCGAATAACTTTTTTGATTTTGAGTTTTGTGAAAAGTGGCAAAGGAGTTTTCGATTCAGAAAAATATGAAGGAAATTTTGAGTTAAGTTTGGTTTGTGAATTCGATCCCCACCTGTCGAGAGAGCGCATTTATCGTTTTCATTTTAGACTTGAATAACTTTCTTAATTTTGAGTTTTTATAAAAACTGGTCAAGGACTTTTTCACGTTTTGACTTAAAATCCTCGAAATTCATTAAGGAATAACTTTTTTTTCGTGCGGTAAATTGGAAACACCCTGTAACTATTTTAAGGAATTTCATGCTCTAGAATTCAAAGTTGAATTGATTTGTTGTATTCAGAAGAATTTTACAGGATATAGTATCTGTACATATAGATTTTCATTTCCTTTAACTTTTTGGTATTTTTTTAGTTTTCCTACGATTTGAAGGATTACTCAATACTACTTCAACTATTCGTATTTTTCGGGAAAATAAAATGTTGCAAACTGTTTTGGTAATTTTACATATTTTTATTTGAATTGTTATACCGGTTTCAAGAAAATCGAGCTCTAGAATTCGAACTTGTTTAAATTTTTCGTGTTTCAAAGTTTTAAAGGATTTTCCAGAAAAAAGTATCCCAGAGATTTATTTCTTTCAGTATTTTTGTATTTCTTTAGTTTTTTAGTGATTATCAAGGATCGTTCAGTATTTTTTTATATTGCTGTACAACTTTTTTGAAATTCGATAGATTTTTACTAATAAATTTATATGATTTTCAGTATTCTAACTGTTATAATTTAGATTTCGACGAAATTTACCTGAAAAACCAAAAACATGAACTTTCCTTATGATTAATTCTATTTTTCAATTATAATTGAATGCACTACAAAAATTATCGTTATTTCTTCTATCCCATGCCTTTCTCTTTAACTTTTATTTTGAATGAGACATAAGATATGAAATCCGAAATTTTATCGAGTAAAAATATTAGTTTTTAATACAAATTAACAAAATGTGCGCATTTTTCAAATTTTCTTTAATTTTTTCAAATACGGTATGCCCCACAGAAAACGTTTTCCCAAGCTCCTTTTTTCTTCTCAATCCATTCACGTAAGCTCCTCTCTTTTCTCATGTAATCACCACTATTTATAATGCTCATAAAAACAAAAAACAAAAAAAAAAATGAAAAAAAGTTTCGCACTCGCGAAAAACCTGCGGTAATTGCTGACCTTGACGCCTCTGAGGATCTCATATCGCGTCTGGAAAATCAATTAAGCCGATGAATATATATTGGCTGCTTGAGGCGGCGCGTCTGTCGCGCGTTAATAATGTATGACGTATATTTGCCGGTTCGCTCGGGGCTGGCAAAGCCCACGGATTGCGCATTCGTCGTCGTCCCGAAAACTCTCGCGATTTCGTCGTAAACTCGACAATGCATACAATTCCTGATTACGGCGTGATCTTCTATTAAAATTCAGATGAAATACATTTGCAGAAATGTCTCGGCTGACGTTAATCCACGAAATGGAGAATTTAGAGGATGAATCGCCAATGTGATGTATCATTTTGAAAAAAATAATTTTTTTTTAAAGCTTGAAAATAGAAGATAATAAGAAATTCTTTCGAAATTTATTAAAAAGAAGTAACTAAATGTACTTGCAACTAAAAAATGCAGCAATTTATTTGCTCACACATATCACTCTTAAAAAAAAAAATATTGCAATAATCTTGAGCGCCGTTTTCCCCACGCACGAACATAACGCCGACAAATGAGCCGGCATTAGATTTTGTGCTTTCTCGCCCGACACACCCACACTCCCACAACCATCTTAGGGTGTTTATGGGTCACTTGTCACAAGCACTTTATCACGACTCTATGGGAATCATGCGATTCTATTTCCAAACGTTACAACTCAATTCACAACCGCGAAAAAATACACTGGGAAAACACGCAACTCTTAACGGTCCGAAATATTTGCGAAGCTTATCGACAAGTTGGGAAAAATTTCTCGAAATGCTGCGTTATCTCGAAACTTTCACGTGTCGTAAATTACGCATTAGACGACAAAATCCGCGACGAATAAAATGATAAAAAACGGCGGAAGGTGAAAATTCTTCAACGGCATCGAGATTACAGTCGATGACGATGACGATGTTCTGAGTGTGTTCGAGGTAACGGGAGAAAATGACTCCGGGTTTACGGCGCATACGAATCGTCTTGATTTAGAAAAGTGCTTCGGCGTTAATGGTGCAATATTGCCGGGGACAAAGTGAGGCTTATCGGTAGGCGGTTTTTTCATTTTTTGGATTGACACAAAGAATTTTTAATTTTGAAATTCCGAATTGAGGACATCAAAAAGAGAGTCAATGTACGAAGAGTGTCTTTCATTACTCCAGAACTCGTTGATGTCCAGGATCTTCAAATGGAAATGAACTCTGATGGAAAATAAATTAAAATTTATATTTTTTATAGAGATTTCAGTATTGAGTAGTTAGTAGATAAATATTATGCATGTAATATTGAAAAAGATTGTTCAAAAAAGATGTTTATCATTATTTTTCTAAATTTTTTCGCTCCTACTGATCCGGGATAACAATTATAATGGGTCATTATTTATTATTATATTTTTTTGATACATACTACATATATTAACGATTTTATACTTCCTACTGAAATATAGTTCTATTTGATATGTTTCAAATAAATGTTTTTGGAGTTACTGAAATAAAAGTTATTTTTCAGGACTCTAAATAAACACAAGAAAGATTTGTAGGTCGCAAGTTCAAAATAATACTCGTTGCAAACAATAATTACTTTCACGAAACTTAGATGAAAAAACTTGGATTTAAACTGAGATTCAATCTTCAAAATTTCGCAACTTTTATAGAAGATTTTCTGCTTCAAAAGTTCTTGAAGATTCTTTTGAATAGAACTTGGAACATTCGAAAAGATAGTTACATAAAATTCTTTTGTCAAATTATAAGGTAATAAAATTAAGAAGCATCGACAGTTGATTTTTATTTACCTAAATTCATATATTTTTGAAAGATTTTTATACTACCTAATTTCTTAAAGTGTGTGTTTAAAAAATGATGAGTTCCAAATTGTGGCTTAAGTTATAAATCAAAAATTTCCATGGTTGGTTTATTGTGTGTACATGGTTAAGTTCCTAAACAATCTGAAAACAAAATTGACAATGATTATTACTAGTGGCCATGTAATGCGATTTTTTGGGAGTGTATAAGAGACTCAAATAACAATTAATTACAACAGCGGAGGTAGTATTTATTATCATTTTTTATTTTATTTTCTTTGTGTATTTTTTTTGTTTCCGATGATTATTTTTAATTCTTGGAGAGATAAAAAATGACTTAAAGTTTCAATAAGTAAAACAGATTTTCACATATTAACGTGAATAATGGATACTTTGTATTTGCTCAGAGTTTTGGAAATTTTGAATATCAATAAACTATTAGAATTTTGAGGACAAACAGATTAAAATAAAAAAATTTTCGAAAAAATCTACGTAAAAGTTATATCAGTAAATATCTTTGACTCATACGCATTGTAACGTTTTCAATTTTTTTCAGAAGTTAAAAAATTTTCAAACCATCAAAAAATTACAGAAAGTTTGAAATATTGCATGAACTTGAAAAAAATTATGGAAGTTCAAAATACTCTGTATTATTTTTGAAGTTTTTATAATCTTGAAATCCAATGAATGAAGGAAATTCATATAATCTAGGAATTGATATTTCAAATACATTAGAATTTTCAAAATATTTTTAATTGAGTCAAATGGTTCATAATTTAACTTTTTGAAATATGTATGCTGAATTTTGTTCTCCAAAAAAAAATATTAGAGACTTTGAACGTATAAAAAAAATTGTAGAATTCCAACATAAGTTAGACGATTTTTTCAAAAATTCCGGATCTTGAATAATTTGCGTACTGTCTAAACTTTCAGTAATAGTAAGCTGTTGAAAAATGCTAATTCTAAAGATTGTCACTATCTCTTAACATTAATGAAATTTCTTGTTCTTAGGCATCTTCTACAACTATGTATACTGTGCTCATTATTACGATTTTTTGACAAATATTTATCTCGATATTTGTCATTTTTTGATAAAAATCTAAGAAACTTAACAAGCATCAAATAATGATTACATAAAATTATAATGAGTAGATAGGATTTTTTTAAAAGTTCATTTTTATTCAGCATGTATAATGTTTGATCTCGCAGAAATTTTGAAAAATAAAAAAAATATTCTAAATTTTGAAAACCTCTATCACTCAAACATTTCAAAAAATTTTTAAACTTACAATATTTTAGTATTTCAATAAAAATCTACAGTCCAAGAAAACGTTTATATATTTGTAGAGTATGAAAAATTTGACGAATCGGGCGTACAGGGTTTGTAAACTGAGAATTTGTTAAATGTGAATTTTACTATCTAAAATTTGTGAGTGGAAAATACTGCCTACCATTTAAACAGTTTTTCCACCTCTGATTGGGACTTTCAAAAAGCATCTCAATTGTCATAGGAAAAGATTCTTTAATTTAAAAATCTAATAATATAATGAAAGCTTTTGTATGGACTCCAATTTTGTCTATTAGATACATGCTGGTTTTCTAAAAAACTCAGCCAGTGAAAATCGTGAACTTGTAACTTTTACAAAATGTTTCTTCATTATGATAATAAACCTAATACAAACTCTACAAATATATCGTTTGTCAGGTATATTAAAATTGTTGATAGCACAAACAATATGTCGAAAAAAAACAATCTTTCGGTAGCAATTAATTATTGTAAATGTGTACAAAAGAGTAATGCCCATAACAAAAATTGCACAATAAATGTAACAATGTCAAGTCATAAGTTACAAATTTTTCTTCTGTGCAATATGATCTAGATCACAAATCATATCAACGATAATTTTCTCCAGAAAAAAAAACCCACTGGTCATTTATATTCACATTTAGACTATTCATCAAAATTTTTCTTATTTCCTCTGACGACATACTACGCTACATACCGATTTCCAAAATGCCTTCCTCCCAAAAATCTTTCACTCTAATGACTCCCAGCTAAATTTTCCAGTCTTAGACAACATCATACCTAATTAATTTCGTTTTGAGAGCACTAATTAACTTCTCCCAAAATATCTGAAAGCGCTTCGAAGGAGCTACACGAAGGCCGAAATTCGCTCTCAAATATACTTCCAATGTTGAAATTACGCTCGAAAAGATTTTCAGTCCCAGCGAACATTACATTATCCGCAGCCGATTTTACCTTCAACCGTTTCCAAAGTTTGCCTCGAAAAAATGAGCATCTCAGCGTTACGTGGTCGTGAAATTTCCTCGGGGTAATCAAACCCAACGAAACTCGTATTTCAAGAGCACCGAGCATATTTTCGTTTTTCCCTTTTATCTCGAATTGCTCTTTCGAGATAAGGCCTTTTTACGTGGACAGCAGATGAAAGGATTTTTATGATCCGAACATGTCTGTTTTTGGTTTTGCATATTGATGAAAGCCGAGAATTTTTACGACTCATTCGACGATTGGAAAATATCTGTGGATCGTTTTGCGTGTGTTGGGTGGTGTTTTAATTGAAAAAAAATTGAAAACAAAGGAGGTATCTCGTGCCGTCAGCGAGGCATCGTTGTCTGATGATCCGCAGTCATTAGCGACTTCGCGCAGCGATGAGCTTAACGATCTTGTTATCTCGAGCGAGTTTCGCAGAGTGATCCGGATGCACTTCGATTGATGTCGAGCGTTTCAGCTTGTGGCAGTTTCGGTAAACCCGATATTGCCCATCGTTATTTAAATAGATCTAGAGCTATTTATACTCCTTAAGCTGACTCATTTGTTTTCAGAAACATTGCTGATTATTCCAAAAGTGCACTTTATTCTCTAATCTGACGTTTAATGACGGTGAATCGGATTAAAATAATGATACGTGAAGATTTGAATGAAGCTCATGTTAGGGTCAACTTGTAACATTTTTACTCACTTTCATTTTGTTTATTTGTTGCAATTCGCAGAATTATGACAATTACACTTTTAATCTCCTTTTTTTTAAACTTTTGAGATTATCGATTTAAATGAGATCTCTTTAACTTGATTGACTTTTTATCATAGCCAATTTCAACTATCAAAAATAAATCATCAATATTATTAACCAATAATAAACATTTTCAACCTAATCATAAACGTTGTCGACCCAATCATGAAAATTATCAACCAATCACAAAAATTGTCGAGCAATCATGAACATTATTTCTTTTCCCTTCATTGATGATTTAAAAATAAATGAAATCCTTATCGCATCAAGGTTTATGACGAGGATCCTTTGCCCGGAGTTATCCCAGAAGCACGACTTCCTCTCGACCAACCCAAGAAAGAACTCAAATCCTCCCAGGAACAGGTCCAAAACAGCGTCGAAAATGGAAATGCCGACCACTCACAAAACAGCAGCAAGCCAAATCCTCGCGCGACCTCCCAAAATCTCGCACTCCTGGACTTGTTTTTATCCTTTAAAACGAATCGCGGATATCCTTTTCTGGATGAAACGATACAATTTATTGCCAAAAAATTCACTAACTCACAACAAAAAACGAATTAGAATAAAATTCTTACCTTTTTCAATAAGATTTCCCCACTCAATATCGACAATATAAAGAATTTTTATTGTAACACTTCTGTGACATGCAATAAGGCCAAAGTGATCAAATGCAGTAATGGCGGTTGGAGACGCCTTATTTTCGGAGACGAATAAGAGGAAGAAGGGAAACAAGAATCGATACCCATTAATCTGGCCCATATCGATCCAACATTCTCCACTCGATATCGAAATTCCCTGTTATATCAACTGTACATAATTCCATGGAAATCTACCATCAAGCATATATACATAGATCCGTTACAAACTGGAGCATTTATTTTCTTGGAATTATTTTTGCAGATGGAACTATCATTAAAAAAAGTTCACCTCCAATGTCAAAAATCTTGACCATCATTGTACAAACCATTTTCTCGTTCCATGAATCACATTAGTTTCTCAAAGGCGCCATGAAAATTACAAAATCTTCTCTCAAACTCCAGAAACCCATCGACACTGTCGTATCCTCGTTAATACTGCACTCGCATTTTCCAAGATACTTGGCTAAAGTCGACCCGACATTATTCCACGCTATAAGGATCAAAAGTCCTTATCAGATTGGCCGACCCTAACAAACTATAGCGTCGCGATGACTCCCTGAATATTTCTGCGCCTTCTTTCTTCCTCCTCTCCCCCAACACAAAAAACCACCTCCCTCCCCCAACCTCCAAGACCTTAAACCCACAATCGTCATTCGAATTGTCAGCTTTAACAGATGACACGATGAACTCTGCGGAATCTCGGCAAATACCAAAGGTAAAAAGGGGCAAAGTGGGACAAGTTGCGTTGGAAAAAAAAAAGAAAACTCTGCCCGACGCCGAGGATCAAAAAGTCCTTATCAGATTTGCCCTGGACTGCACAAGGGTTGTGTGCAACGTTAGGGGGTGGAGGGGGGGGGGTGGGTTTGGGACGTCGGAGCTCGGGGCAAGACGACTTCTTGAATATTTCAAAATCGGAGGGTCCTGAGTGCGGCCACAATGCCCCGAACGCACTCGAGTCACCCCCATACGCATCGCCCAAGACCAAGACATTAACGAGGGCATCGTTATGACTGGCTGATTTGAAAAAAGAAGAAGAAAAAAAGAGGGGCCGGGGGGTAATGAAAAAAGAAAAAAAAAAACTTCGAGACAATGTTCCCGGGAGCTGAGTGGAACACGCGGAAAATAGAGAAACCCGTCCGGCTTCTCTTTATTGGTCAAGTACTTTTATAATTGATTGCCGGATTCTGAAGTTTCGAGTGTATCCTCGGCAATAATTGCGGGAGTAATAATTCAGTGACTTTTATTTTTTAACGCTGGAAAATATCACGGGAGGAAAGGGGGTCTTTTTTAGTCTATGAGAAGTTTTGAGAGTCATCATGAAATAAAAATGTGGCGATCATTCTTTCCCTTAACTCGAGAAGACTTGAGAATATTCTGGAAACTTCGAGACGCTTCAAGATCATTGTACTAGAACCGTCTGGAATCATCTCGAGGCACAATAGGCTTTCCTATAAAAGAGCGGTCAAACCTCGGGACAGTCAGTCAATTTTCTACCGCGCTCCGAGTCACAGCTACCTAATCCGGCTACCTAATTGACCCTTTTCGCGCTTCATTGAACACGGGCTAATTCGAGTATTCAGTACCGATTCACGTGTAAAATTCGAGTGTAATAAAAGTTTCATTGTATTACGCGAAGTGTTTTATTTGTGTGTGTGACCTATCCCACAAGTGGTGACCCCGATTTGAAGTGAATCAAGTGCGCGTGAATGCCTAGCCCGAACGACTCCCGGATTACGGACGACGAATCCGACAACGAGAAGTCTACCCTCGACTCCAAACAACAACTAACCATGGCCAACACAGGTGAAAATACAGCAGTTGCGCGAGTAGCAGTTAAAATACCCGAGTTCGTTGCATCGGACCCAGAACTTTGGTTCGCGATGATCGAGGGAAGTTTCGTCAGTGCCGGCATCGTCAGCGACCGAACGAAGTTCGGCCACGTTGTAGGGGCCTTACCGGCGATGTACGCAACGGAAGTGAAGGACGTCATCATGAGACCACCGGAGGAAAACGCCTATGAGAAACTGAAGACAGAGCTGACCAAGCGACTCAGCGCCTCTCAAGAAGAGAAAACACGGCGTCTGCTGGAACGGGAGGAAATAGGTGACAGAAAACCATCACAATTTTTACGTCATTTACAGGACCTAGCGGGCATCAATGTCCCGGAAGCGATAGTAAAAACACTGTGGCTGAGTCGGCTGCCCAGAAGCATACAGGTGGCACTGACCATAATCAAGGATAAATCCCTGGAGGACCTGGCTACACATGCAGACAACATAGCAGAAGCATCACGGCCACCTGTACCCTCGATTGCCGAAGCCACCTCGACTCATGCATTGGAGGCCATGCTCAACGTCAAGCTGTCTCAAATGACTTTGGGGCTGAATGAGGAAATCGCAGCTCTACGAGCTGAAATAGCTGCAATCAGTGGGCGCCCGTCAAGAAGCAGCTACCGGGGGGATCCCAAACCTCGTCAGCGGAGCCGTAGTCGACACGGGACAGATGGCACGTGCTGGTATCACTGGAGATTCGGTAGCGGGGCAACCAGATGCGATCAACCTTGCTCTTTCTCCGAGGGAAACGAGAGGGGCAGTCATTAATGGCGACGAGTGACTCCAGCCCGATTCCGCGTCGCCTCTTCGTCACCGATCGGGACTCAAAAGTGCAATTTCTGGTAGACACTGGCGCAGATCTGTGCGTATTTCCCCGCAGCACAGCTCCTGGCAAGCGTGAAAGGTCGGAATATGTCCTGTCAGCAGCCAACGGCACGACCATCGCCACGTATGGTACCATGAATCTTACCCTAAATTTGGGACTGAGACGAGCATTTACATGGAGGTTCGTGGTAGCAGACGTGTCAAAGCCCATTATCGGTGTGGATTTTTTGGGTTTTTACAACCTCCTGGTGGACGTGAGAAACCGAAGACTCTTGGACGGCACTACCCAGCTCACTACTCAAGGAGAAATGGCTGAGTGTACAGTTCCAGTCATCAAAACCATCTCAGGATCATCCAGGTACCATAGTTTGCTTTCAGAATTTCCTGAAATAACGCGACCAGAAGGACAACCCAAGAAAATCACCCACGAGACTGAACATCACATACGAACAACCGCGGGGCCCCCAGCTGCCGCCAAACCACGACGTCTTGCTCCAGCAAAACTCAAGGCCGCTAAAAAGGAGTTCGAGGCCATGCTCAAACTGGGCATCGCTCGACCTTCAGAAAGTCCTTGGGCATCCCCTTTACATCTGGTCCCGAAAAACACTGAAGATGCATGGAGACCGTGCGGGGACTATCGCACACTGAACGCCCGAACAATTCCAGATCGATACCCAGTACGACATATCCAGGACTTTTCACACTTCCTGCAGGGCAAGAAGGTTTTCTCCTCGATCGACCTGGTGAGAGCATACAACCAAATTCCAGTTGCCGAAGAAGACATCCCAAAAACGGCAATCACAACTCCCTTTGGGCTGTTTGAGTTTCCATATATGTCATTCGGGTTACGGAATGCAGCACAGACCTTCCAACGGTTCATCGATGAGGTATTGCGAGGATTAGATTTTTGTTTCAGTTACATCGATGACGTACTTGTTGCTTCAACCTCCGAGGAGGAGCATGCTCAACACTTGCGCATCATTTTCGAGAGGTTTCGCAAGTACTCAGTAGTACTTAATCCCGCAAAGTGCGTCTTTGGGCAACCGGGGGTGAAATTCCTGGGTTACTGGATCTCAGCTGAGGGCACGCGTCCCCTGCCTGACCGTGTCACCGACATTCTTGGCTACACGAAACCGACATCCGCAAAAGGCCTACGACAGTTCCTGGGCATGATCAACTTTTATAGACGTTTCATACCTGGAGCCTCGGAAACGCAGGCGCCCCTCAACGACCTCCTGGTGCCCAACCTCAAAGGGAAAACAGAGATAAAGTGGACACCACAGGCCACTGCAGCCTTTGAGGAGTGTAAGAAGAAGCTAGCAGCCGCTACCCTTCTAGCTCACCCAAAGGACGACGCACCCCTAGCCATCGTGAGCGACGCCTCGGATACAGCAGTTGGCGCCACACTCCAACAACAAGTCAACGATGGGTGGCAACCTTTGGCCTTCTTTTCAAAGAAGCTGTCCGATACTGAGAAACGATATGGAGCGTACGACAGAGAACTGTTAGCTATCTATCTCGCAGTGAAACATTTTAGACACATGATAGAAGCTAGAAACTTTGTTATTTACACGGACCATAAACCATTAACATTTGCGTTCCAACAGAAACCAGAAAAGTGTTCTCCTCGTCAATTCCGGCATCTTGACTTCATTTCACAATTCACTACCGACATTCGGCACGTATCAGGGAAGCAAAATGTTGTGGCCGACGCTCTGTCTCGAGTGGAAGAGCTATCACCTATCTTGGACTTCGCAGCCCTAGCATCATCACAACAAGGCGATGCCGAGCTGACCAGGTGCCTGCAAGGAAACACCGGCTTACACCTCAAGCGAATTCAAATACCAGGCTCAACAGCGAACGTGTACTGCGATGTCTCAACACCCGCAGCTAGACCCTTCATCACCAAGCCATTCCGACGGGCAGCTTTTCAAACTGTTCACAGGTTATCACATCCAGGTGCGAACGCGACCGTGAAACTTGCCAAACAACGGTTCGTTTGGCCTTCCATGAACGCGGATTGCAGAAAATGGGCTCGGGGCTGCATTGAATGTCAACGAGCCAAGACTTCACGCCACGTAGCAGCACCACTGGGTTCGTTCAGCCGCCCGTCACGGAGATTTGAACACGTCCATTTAGACATCATCATCATGCCCTACTCGGAAGGCTACCGGTATTGTCTAACTTGTATCGACCGGTTTTCTCGTTGGCCAGAGGCGATTCCATTGCGGGATCAAGAAGCTGTAACGGTGGCCAAGGAATTCTACAGTCAATGGGTATCCCGGTTTGGGATTCCTCATCGTGTGACCACGGATCAAGGCCGCCAATTTGAGTCCTGCCTGTTCAACGAATTAAGTAAGCTGATAGGCACCGACCACTTACGGACAACAGCGTATCACCCCGCAGCCAACGGAATGGTAGAACGATCACATCGCCAACTGAAAGCAGCAATCAAATGCCACAGCAACGAGAGATGGACAGAGACCCTTCCGACAGTTTTACTAGGAATACGAGCAGCGTGGCGTGAAGACCTTAGAACCACCTCGGCAGAGCTGATCTATGGAGAACCGCTTCGACTTCCTGGGGAATTCTTGGCAGCAGGAGATAGACCAGAGAAATTTCAACCTACATCAGAGTTCGTCAAAAACTTGCGTGACCAAATGCAGCAGATCCGACCAGTAGACGGCACAAGACACGGAGAGCGGAAAAGCTTTGTTTTCAAGGACTTGGCAACCGCAGAGTACGTGTTTCTTCGACACGATGGGCCAAAATTTTGTTTACAGATGCCATATGATGGACCGTTCAGGGTCGTAAATCGCAATTCCAAGACCTTTACCATCGACCACAAGGGAAAGGAAATGAAGGTGACAATCGATAGGCTGAAGCCAGCCTATATTATCACCGACGAAGACAGACATGACCGACCTTCAGAAGAAAAGAAGCATCACTCATCACAACAAGCAGCATCCAACGCTCTCAAGGAGACCCAGCCAGACTCAGCTCGACAAACGCGCTCAGGAAGACGAGTCCACTTCCCTGACCGCCTGCAAGCAGGATTTGCGTGACTCCATCACTGGCGGGGGAGTGTGTGGCGATCATTCTTTCCCTTAACTCGAGAAGACTTGAGAATATTCTGGAAACTTCGAGACGCTTCAAGATCATTGTACTAGAACCGTCTGGAATCATCTCGAGGCACAATAGGCTTTCCTATAAAAGAGCGGTCAAACCTCGGGACAGTCAGTCAATTTTCTACCGCGCTCCGAGTCACAGCTACCTAATCCGGCTACCTAATTGACCCTTTTCGCGCTTCATTGAACACGGGCTAATTCGAGTATTCAGTACCGATTCACGTGTAAAATTCGAGTGTAATAAAAGTTTCATTGTATTACGCGAAGTGTTTTATTTGTGTGTGTGACCTATCCCACAAAAACATCATTGGTACTTATTCCTTATAATTTTGAATTGGAATTAATTCAATCTGACTGACTACCATCTAGAAAAAAATCATACAGTAGATTTAATAACACTCTCACTTTTTCCGAGATATCCCGTAATAGTGGATAAACCAGCGGTTATCTCAAGAAAAGCAATTCCGTTTCGACTCGAGTAACCCAGGAATATCTAGCCTGCATCGTAATTAGCTTTTCCGCAGTAAAAGCTCGTTGAATTATCGCGTCGCTCGGTTTTAAGGTCGAACAATAAGTCATTTCCATTCGCGATTAAACGAGCTCTCGCGAGAGAGCCGAGGCCATCGTTTGTTAAATCCGGAGAAGTCGGGATTTTTGCATTCGGCTAAAGCCATCCGCGTGGAGGTGAGAAACTGCGTATACATTCGTACGCAACGCGCTTCGACCTTTTTGTCGTCGCCCAGTAATGCGCGTGTAAAATCCCATTGCCGTGGACGAGACGAAAAACTAATAAAGCCATCAAGCACCTTCTCCTTGGAAAGACGTGTCTTGGAGATGAAGGATACTTCTCGTTAAAGCGGGTCATTGCGTTGGAAAACCATTGGCACCGTCGGGTTTTAAACTATTTGAAACTCGAGATGTGACCTCAGGCTTCGAGAGTTTTGCTGTTTCATAAATAATCTTTTGTAATCGAGAATTGGGATTTTTTTTAGGAACTTTTGGAGTAGATTTATGGGGTTAAAATTTCGTGAATAGTCAATCTGATTAATTAAATGTAAAAATTTTGCAATGGCACGTTGGAACTAGAGCTTTATAAAAAGAAAGTGCTACTATGGATGCATAAATTTTGGGGGTTCGATAGGAATTATTTAATTCATAGTTTTTTTACTCAATAGGTGAGTTTTATGTGAATAAAATTATATATTTATACGCAGAAACAAAATCGACCCTAATAATTTAGGTTTCTATAAAGTTCTCAGAAAACTCCTTATTAAATTTGATGTTTTTATAAAATTCCGTTTTTTTTATAAAGTCACTTTATAAAAAGAGCTATGTTTGATAAAGTTTTTATGCGTTTTTACGAAGTCACTTTATAAAAACTTTATAAAACATTACTCTTCTTAGAAATTAACTATGCAACAAAGCATAATTTTATAAAAAATTCCATATTTCATAAAGAGTTTTCTAAAAACTTTATGAAAACCCAATTTACTTGGGAAGTATGAACCTAAATGAAGTATGAATCGCTGAAATTTCAAAAATAATTGTAGAGTTATAGAGAAGTCAGATTTAAAAATAGAGATATGTATTATTTTTGGATTAATTCCGTACTGTTGCTGGCACATTAAAAAATCGTCTGAACTTTTTAAAATATATTCCCTGCCATGTACCGAGATCGTTCAATGAATTTTTTATTGTAGAATTTTCGAATTTTTTTTGCATATGTTAAAGATTTTCGAGCAAATTTATAATTTTTTGGATAACAGTGCAAATGATTTAATTGTTTGTAAAAGATTTTCCAGTTTGGTGCATCATATGAAATAGGACATTACCATTTCACTAGAAACGATTGAGAAACTAAAATAATTTTCTAATATAGTATGTTTTCCAAAAACAAATTTATTATTTTTCTCGTTTCCCGGTATATTAAAAAGTAGAGTGAATCCTTTTTTCGTTTCGACAATTTTCTGATTTCCTCAATCGTAAAAATTCAGAGTTTACATGAGATGACTGAGAATTTAAACTATTTTTGAATGGAAATGATTTACAATTTTAAGCATTAATTTTTTATCAATGTTATGAGATTTTTGAAACTTACAATTACACATAGTAGAAAATGTTCAAAATTGATAAAATAATATTCTTTGCGATTTATCTTAGATACCTTAAGATAGTAAATTAGGTTCTCTGAACTATTCATGAATTTGAAAAATTAAACGAGACCTTTTTTTGTAAAAAAAGTGTCTGAAACATTATTAAATGATTAAAAAATTTATTAGAAAGACATGGAAGATTTGAGAATTCTAATTTTTTGCATTTGCACAAAAGCTGTGACCATTTAAAAATTCGTTGATATACACAAGTTCTTAAAAATGATTCGAATTCCTCAGATTTTTGAGTAGTTAAAAATTATTCATTCCTTATGAATATATAAAAAATGACACTCATTTTTCATACTTTAAAGAAAGTTTCAAAAATACAGGTCAGCTTACAACACTTTTATGAATTATTAAATTTGCAAATGAGAGAAATTTCCTGAAATGGCTCACTTACAACTAAAATTTCTATAATCTTGGAAACATTTGAGTGTTTAGCCTTAATAAAAGTTTTCCAGAATCTAGATATGTCATAATAACCGCTGGTAGCGGATAATAAAAAAGTTGCATAAGTATGTATTTCTTGTTTTTTCCAGGTATAAAATAATATTTAATAATGATTCAGAATGATAACAATATTTTTATAAATAAATTTCTAAATTTTTTATCATATATATTTGAAATTTCGACCCAGTAACATTTCATGAATTTTCATTCCAAATTCAGTTTCCCAACTAACCCTAGAAATTTTTTTATCAGTTCATCTATATTTGTGTAGGTTGAAAATAAACAAAAAAAATGTTTTTTTGGAATTATCAGTTAAAAAAATTTAATCGGAATTTTTTAATCGAAACACGTCTAAATTCTTGATCAAAATTATCTTTACAAACTGTTGTTCGAATGGAAACGTAGACGGAAAAAAACTGATTAATTAATCGAAAGTCGAAATGATTTTTGGTTCAACCAAATATTTTGTTATTTATTCAACTCTCGTATGACATCAAGAAGGATAATTTATTCAATTTGTTGTTTAAAGTAGCATTCCAGAAAATAAATTGTACTTGAAGAAAACAGTTGTAGAGAATTTCTCGAGAAGGACTACTTTCTGGTCTAAAAGGTGTATTCGGAAAATCATGCGGGAATCTATTCTACATGCGTGACACGTAGTCGCAGAGAGCCAAAGTTTCCGACTCGCACATGAGAGGACCTGAATTTCGCGGCGGCGGTGGCTCTTTCAGGTGTTCTAAATGACGAATCGCCAGTACACTTTCACGTATTTTTCGCTTCCCACGCTTCGGGCACAGTTATTTGCTAGGATTACGGGCCCGAAAATTACAACTCCTGCAGATTTGTTGACGCAAGTACTCCCAATGAATATTTCATGAATCATGCAACTTTGCGACTTGACACGTTTCGCGGTCAACTTTGAGTTGAACTTATGAGTCGAATCGCGATAATTTCAGCTTCAAAAATATCATGTTACCGTTATACTCACGTGTTTCTAGATACGGTGAAAATTATGGAACGGAGTTTGAAATTAATTTTTTTTAATATAGGAAGGAGAATAAATATAATTTTAAAACAACTATTCGTGATTTGAACTTTTTTTTCACAGTTTTTTCTGATTTTTATTACAAATAAGATAATAAATTACATTTTTTTATAGAAAAAATAATCTACACATACATAAATAAACTTTACATGAATCATTATTATTCCTGTCTGTTATAAAAAGGAATTAAATGAAAAAAAAAAAGGAGAAGCGTTTTAGCACTCTATAAATTCTAGTCAATGCTTTTGGAGCACAAATCGAAGTACATATGAAATCGCATTCACCTCGGGTGGCACGGTTTAAATCCGAGCATCATCATTCATAAGCAAAGCGTTGTTTCGGGGCATTGCGAAAAACGAGAGAAATATTTCTCTCGCGAGCGTGAGGAGAAGTGGATTCGGCACCAAACCACTTGTTGCGAGCCCGCTTTTTTTGTCCTAAAAAGTCACCGAGAGCTTGTAACGCGAAATTAGAATCGTCGCGATTCATTTCCTATTCTTTTCATTGAAATGTCAAAGCCACGTCTCAATACCAAGTAAATTAAATTTTGTTCATTTCAAATTGATTTTAGAATTATTACCTCAGTGAATTTTATTTATTATATTTAAAATAAGACAGGTGTTTTTTTAAATGAGATTCGAGTATTAAAATTAGTACACATAGACACTGATAAATGAAATCATTCTATTTTGTTTTACAATGATAAAACAAATGATGACGATGAATATAGTTTTCTAATGCCTCCTACGTCTCTATATATTAAAGGAATCATGATATCGTCAAACCAGTTGAATTTTATTTAACATTCAGAATTAGTCCAACATATATTGAGACTTAAAAATGTATTGAAATTCAGTTTATACTGTTTGAAAAAAAAAACTTTTTAAATATACAAAACGGTATTCAACAGGCAAATTGAAAAAGCGTCACTATTTCAATATTGTATAAAAATGAAGTGACAAAAAAATGAAAGTGTTTCATTTTACGAGTTATCAGCTAGTGTAAGAGTATCTCTGAAACAGGTATTCTGAATAACTTTTTTATAATAATCTGCATTTATTACATTTCAATGATAAAATAATTGAAAAGTGCAACGGAAAATATTCATTTTGTATATGTTATGCTGATTTTAAAAAATTTTTCTATAGTCTGAACTTCGTTTTTTCAAAAACTGAATAACAATATGTAATGACATAGTCCTGTAAGAACAAAAATCATAAACTAAAATAATTCAATTAGCTTTTAGAACATCTACAGAATTTTTTTAATAATTAAGAGATTTATTTTAACTAATTTAGAACACTTACTTTGAGTGATGAAATGAGAAACAAAAGGCCCAAAATATAAATTGACTTTTTTATATGCAAACTGATTTTGAGATCATAACGCTATAATATTCAAATTTTGAAATATTTTAACTACCTAAAAATATAATTGAAAATCTCATCTTTACATTGATTTACAGCATTCAGCTGACTGCTAGTCTTTAAAGAATTGAAAGTATTGGATCCTATTTATTATAATTAAGTAGGATTTTCTTCTATATTTTTTATGGATATTTTTATTTTTATGTATTTCCTTATCGATTTCTAGAATTAATTGCTTCAAAATACAATGTTCTAAACAATTTGAGCAATTTGAAAGGCATTTGATGAATTTGAATCGGCATTGATTTTCTGCATTTTGAAATCTTTCATATTTTTTCACAATTCATACAATTTACTAGAATTCTGTTAAATTTTCATAACCATGCATAGTTTTCTTTTTTTGCTACATACAGTTCTAAAATTTGACGCTCTAGGATACACTGTATCCGATACAGAGCAAAATACATTTTTAATATTTGCGTAAATTTTTCAGAAATCAGTATCTTTATAGACTTTTGGTAGTTTATTCAATTGAAGTATTTTTAATATACTCGTTTTCCGAATTTGACGAGAATTTTATCGTTTTGTCGAAGTTATAGTATTATTTAAGATTCCTGTAACGTTTTTGAATTTTCATGCTCTGGCATACAAAGTTTTCCGGATTTTTATTATTTTCGTAGATTAAAGAGCATATTTTCTCGTCATACATTTCAGATATTTATAAGATTCTTAGTATCTCTAATTTTTTTCACACTCTCAAGTTATATTACAATTTCTTCCGATTTTTTAGTGTCTTCAGTGTCAAATGTTTCTAGTATACTAGGAAATTACTACATAGCTTTCTAGAATTCAGTGCTCTTTTAAATTTTTTTTAAATGTCTATTTTATTATATTATTATTTAAGTCTAATTTAATATATTATACATACTTCGCAACAGTAACTGTAAACTTTGACTCTTTACAATACGAAAATGCATTAACTCAACATTCAACCAAAAAGTAAAATAAAAAAAATTACTGAATAAATTGTTATATTGATTTATTAACTACTGAATTAACTTTTTATTACTTTTTTCCATAAAGTAAGATTCTGTATATCACAAAACCTATCGTAACAAAAATCTAGTGCTGAATCAAAATTCAAATCGATTAGAAAATGAATGTCCTTGGCATACGAGTTTGCCTTGAAATACAAACGGTTTAATCAGTTAGGTGCACAAATAGAGGTCCTGGAAAAAAGAGTGAACTTGAAAAAATCGACCTGGTCTACCCCTCAGGGTTCTTCGTAGTCAAAGAAACTCCAACAAGGTCAAAATCGAAACATTTTCGACAGCTAAAAAATTGCAAAATGTTAATAAATAAAAATTATTAAAAGATGCAAAATCCCAACTATAACTAACTTTCTACTTAACATGTAAGTTAAAAAATATTCTCGAAAGTTTTATAAATCTACTGCCATGTGTATCAGAAACATTCCAAGTATCAAAAAATGTTGTAGTTAAAGGTGAAAAAGACAATACGTATTTACTCTATGCATTCAAATTTGGAAAATCAAAGCCTGACTTAACACTTATGATATAAAAAGTTGTGTCCTTCTAACAACACTCACAATTCATATTCACCTCCTTGCATCCGTAGGACAAAGGTGATCACTCCCCCCTCCCCCACCCTAATAGTTAGTGTCATACACTTCATTCCCTTTCTTTCCCACAAGGGTGTGGGTGTCTCGAAGGAATTCCCGTTGGCTCAAAGTCATCCGCGCAAATTACTCTTCGGCCATTAATAAGGGGCCTTCGCCCGGCATCAGTCCCAAAGTCGAGGGATCAAGCAATATCGGTAAAGACGTACAATGCAACGCGCCTTTCGCGAAGTAATTAAAAGCCGATTACCGTTAATTACGGGGGAATTGGCGTCGACCGTTACTTGGGGCCCGACGGCGCTATCGACGCCGGTACACCCTTTAACGTGTACCTATTATCTCGGCCGAAAGAATGTACGAAAATTAGATAAGCGATATATTGGTCGCGCGCTAACGGTCGCTCTCGGGGCCTAAGACCATAAGCATTCTTCTCGTTAGAGCCGCACCGAAAAGCAGCTGTGGGAATAATTGGAGAATACTCGAATGATTAAAAGCGGAGACGCTAACGAGAACGCGAGATTCAGCGATTAGAACGTGATTTACGGTTTCATTTGCGTCCAACGTGTCCCCCTCGGAGTCAATTTTTTCCCGTGCTCCACTTGTTCGCTCTCTTTTCGGCTGGCCCAATTTTTCGGGGATGGTTCTTCGCGTTGGCTCATGTAGGAATTCGCGTATATGTCGAGGGAGAAAAAGAAGTTTTGAAAGAAAGAACGTAGTTATTTATACACGTTGACCATTTCACAGTGTATGAATATATACGGATTTTGATAAGTTGATACTGAATTTTGAACAGTTATGATTTTGCATTGTGGAAGTTCTGAGAAAATGCAGAAATCGGGAAGTCTTAGATATAAATGCATTTGAGATACGGCTATCTGAAAAGTCAATCTGACTTCTGATTTATGAGCATTAGGTTCTGTAAATCTTCAGAGAACCTAATAAAAATACTAGAAACCTTAAGAAATGCAAGAGTATCCTTAGAAGTGTTGCAGATACTGAAGAGTCCAAAAAATACTGAAAATACTTAGAATCTGTATAGAAAGGAGTTTGTTAGAAGCCTGTCAACATACTAAAAATCTAAGAAACTTTAAATCTTAGAGAATCAAAACAAAAAAACTGTAAAGAAATACAGAAAGACATGAGTGAATCATTTACATAACATGAATACTAAAAAGATTATGTTGAGAAATATTGAGAAATATTGTTGATATTTTTTCAGCTTTTTCAAAAAATAAAGGTGCGTAGGCAAAGGGAGTTTTAGGGTCTAAATTTTTCCCGAAATTCTGAAAAAATCAATTTTTGTACTATGTAAAGAAAAGAAAGATTACACAAATAAATAATAAAAATCCAGGTCACAAAAAATTACACAATAGTATGTTTTACTGAAAGGTGATAAAATGTGATAAAAATGTAAAAAAAAATTTGGGTATTAGATCGTCCAATTTTAGAAAACTAAAAAATTCATAAAGAAGTACCTATTAGAAAATCTTTCCAATCATACAAAGAAATTTTACTAATTGAATTCTATGAAAAAACTGTTTTTTAAAAAATCTCAATATATGCTCAAGATCTTCGAAATTTAAAATTTTAGAGGATCAAATTTTAGGAAGCATGGATACCAAAACTTTGTTATCTAATGAAAATAAAAAAATAATACAAAATGTGACGAATACTTCTGAATACCACAAAATAACGATAAAACACAAACCTTATAGAATGTTCATAATCTATAATAATGTTATATTATAAATTTATGATATTACTGATAATATATCGAAATTCGCATTCTAGATCTTCAAATTTTTTAAACCTACATAGCAAAGTACCAAAATATTATACATCTTTGAACGAAAAAAAATCCTGTAGCGTTTACTAGGAAAATGCTGAAAGAACTAGAAATCTTTTCATACTTACATAAAAACTATGTGGATAGAATTTCCCCAAAAATTTATAAAACTTTGAGTCATTAGGATACATTGAATAATATAATTCTGTATATAATTATATAATCAAACATATATACTTCTAGAAATTATTCTACAAATGCATAAAGAAAATCATTTACTTTCGATCAACTCAAATTATACAATTTGTATGAACATTCTTCAATTTTATAAATACTAGAACAATACAAAATCTGTGTATTGAAAAACTAAATCAAAGATATTGTTTTCTAAAAAATAATTTTACTCCGCAGAATCATTCATAGTTTCAATACTGCACGATCAATTTAGAGTAATTTATTAAATGATCGATAGAAATACCAGAATTCTATAAAAATTCCAGGATCTACACAAAAATTTTATAAATAACATGTTTTAAAATTATTAGAATCAATGGAATACTTAAAATCTGTGTGGTTATCATACCATCAAATATATATATTATAAAATCTAAATTTGATAGAATTTGATTCCGAGAGCATCGAACTCTAGAAATCTATATAGAAATCTATCATAATATATGTATCAGAAAATCTTGGAAGTTCAAGAACTATCAAAAGTATCAGAAATCAATATTTTTACCTCAATGACATATTGAAAATCGTAAAAATTTAATTTCATACTGTACGAACACGAAAAATGCGCGACTCTGGACTTTAAAAGTTGTTTATCTTTCAAATTCCGAAATGTAAAAAATTGGTAAATTGTTTTCCTGTAACTTTATCATCAAAGAATAAAAATTACAGAAACCCGAAGAAAACACAGTTTTTAGAAAAATTCCTTCCAAAAATTTTTCCTGCTTATGGCCCTGAAAAAATGAGTTATATATTGTAAAAATTGTAGGGTTGGTCAATCTCAAAAATGTCTCAAAATTCGAATGAATAGTTGTTTACACGTTGAAAAAATCGAAATTTGCACCAAGTTTAATTTCACTTTATGCCATGAGAGAATGAAAATCGTTTTAAAGTTTCAATTTGGAGTTTTAAATATTAGAAGTATAGTTTGTCCCCTAATAATAGTTTCGTTGCAACGTCACAGCCAACACTGTTACCAAAAAAAATGCACTATTCGAAACGTACCTTTAACAAAGATTAGATAATTAAAAATACTAGCATTCAATAAAAAAAAAAAACACGAAAAAAAATTCTCCTATGATTCAAAGCATCAAGAATGATCACCATGAAAAAAAAAAAGAAACAACTACCTGTATTTATTTTCAGGTAGCCCAAAGAACATCCAGACAATGTCACTTTTTTCCAGACACTTTTTATGGTACCCAAGGTCATCGAAAATCTTTACCATTTTCGTTCCACTGATAATTACTGCCTTTCCTAGCATCGCTTCCCTCGCTATTTCCCGTAAAATTTCTGATGAGCACTTTGCCTTTCAGCGTAATCAAAAAGTGCTCGAATAACATAGATAAACTTCGAGTGTTTCTCAAACATTCACTAAAAGCCTCGGACGTTAGTCATCGCATGGATAGGGAAAGCCTGATAGAGGTTAGATAGTCTCGTGATACCTACAAAAAATGGAAAACTAGTTTACTTTCCATTTCTCTTGGTGATGCGATCAATAGCTGAGATACGTAAAGAAATGCGGTCGAGAAAATTCCTACGTTCGTACTGCATACATTCCAGCAAATAGATAAAGTGTAAAGGTATTAGTTGATAAGATTTTCATTGAGTAAACGAAATTTTTCGAACGTATTTGAGATATCCAGAAAATAAAGGTGACTAGTTTTCAGATTGTGAACAATTTCACTCATTTTCATAAAAAAAAATTATTAATTTTGGGTTATGATTATTTCTTTTAATTTCTTCTATAGTGACTCCATACATCTTGCTACATCAAAAACTAATTCCTCAAAATAGTTTTTCCAAATCAAGTAACTTGCAATTGCTGTAAAAATATCAAAAATACTGTAATATAAAGAAAATACAGTAAAAAATTGCATTTTAATTGTCGGGTACGAAATTTTTCGTCCCGAAGCGAAGACCAATTAAATGCCGCGATCCCGTTGACTTCCTCGGAAATTATTAGACCCGAGATCGGGGCGCGCCGTGAAAGGAGGAAGCCTTTCATTCGATATATGTAACAACGAGATTCAATTATTATGTGTATTGCAACGCTCGTTAATGTTATTGTGCAATGTTAATAATAAATTCAGGCCCCCTTGCGCGTGACGTGGAAAATACGACGTCGAAGAAGCGAGACAAAAGCGCGAGTTGCGCAAGGGCACATAAATAACGGGGAGCTAATCTAACGAGGGAAAAAAGCGCGAAAATTCCTAATCCGATACGAAACCACCCACAGGAACCGCGGTCGGGGCCAATAAAGACTATAAATTCAGCGCCCGCTGCCTGGAAAACATTATCGGGCCGGTTGTGCCACCGCCATAATATTCTTAATCGTAAATCATCGCAGCGAGCGCGAATTTCCTCGCTGGCTTCGATAATCATCGATTTCGCGTCGATACATTTGTGATTATAACGCTCGCATTGTTGTTGTTTCGAAAATATTCCATAATACTAGGTCGCGAAAAATTCGATTGAATGGGGGAGGTGGAGAGTAATCGTGTCTGAAAATATTGGAATTGGTTTGTTAAGAGATTGTTTGGATTGTTTGGAAGGAAAGTTAATGAAGTGGTTGGGATAAAAAGAAGAAAGAAATTAGGTTCAGTAATAGTTAGTTATTATGATATTTTGGAAGAATTGTAAATTATTGCAATATAGAATGTTAGGCCCGTGCGTACAGGAGGGTTTTGGGGGTTAGACTCCCCCCCCCCACCAAAGAGATCTTTCAAACGATATCGATGAAATGCTTTTGATATTGGTTTTTACGTTTTGATATAAATTTTGATATCTTGCATTGCATGACATTTTTGAGAAAACAGCGTCTCAATAGATTTTTATTTCTTTTTAGTATTTTTCGTACATATCTTCTACGATTTGAAGGATTGTTCAGTATTTCTGAAACTATTCGTATTTTCAAGATCTATAAAATGTAACATGGTTTTCTAGTATTATTATATATTTCTAGCATTTTCATTTAGATTGTTATACATTCTGAGGATTCCGAACTGTAAAATTTGGAGTGTATTAAATTTTACGTGTTCAAAGGATTTTTTAGAAAACAATCTCTATAGATATTTAATTCTTTTAGTATTTTTCGTATTTCTTCAGTTTTTCTACGATTTAAAGGATTGTTCAGTATTTCTGGCACTATTCGTATTTTTTAGCATGCATAAAATGTTGCAGGGTTTACTAGATTTTTATATACTATGAGCATTTTAATGTAAATTTTCATACTTGGATTTCAAGAATTTCAAGCTCTAAAATGTGAAGTTCAATGAATTTTTCATGTTCTAAAAGAATTTTTCAGAAAACAGGTGTCTCAATAGATTCATATTTCTTTCAGTATCCTCCGAATTTCATCAGTTCTTCTACCATTTGAAGGATTGTTCAGTTCTCTAATATATTTCTATATAAATTTCTGGAATTCGATGCTCTAGTTTGGAAATAATATGGATTTTGAATATTTCATAGATATACTTGTATTTTTCTATACATGTATTTTCTTCCTGTATTTTCTAGTATTTATAGAATGTTGAAAAATTTTGAGGTTTTTTAAGCGATAAATCTCCGAATTTCAAGAATTAGGTGTCCTAGAGTGGAAAATTTGAAATATTCGCAATGTTTTGATCGATTTTGCTGAAAAAAGTTTCTCTCAGATTTAGAGTGTCCTCAATATTTTTTGAATTTTCAACAGGTATTTAAAATTTGAACATTTTTCTAGTATTTTAATGGTTTTCTATACACATATATTATTAGAATTCAATGTTCAAGAAATCGAAGTTTCTTGATTTCCGGAACTACAAAATTTTTGAAGAATCTAATAGCTTTTCAAAAAAAAGTAAATAATATCTAGTATTTTTCGTATTTTATTTTTTTTCTGTATTCATGCAACTACGTAAGGTTTTTGTAGCATAATCTATAGACTTTAGGGATCCTGCTATAGATTATAGGAACTAAGGTTTCCAATATTTTCATGTATTTATGTGCAGATTTCTAAAATTCCTTGCTAGAATTGTGAAAATTTCTAATATAAGTGAAAAAGCATCATTCTCTTTGTCTATATTTGTACATAAATTACAAATATATCACTCTGTTTCATCTAAAATTATAAAATTATACAATTTATATCTGAAAGTAAGAAAGTTGGAAAATTTATTATACCTTAGTTTCAAAAAATTTCTTAAAAAGTTACAAATCGTTCTAAAAACTTGATGAGACAGATGTAAAATGAATAACACGATTTTCGTTGCTCGTTACCAAAAAAAAAGGAACTCGTTCCTGTTATCGTTACTTGTTAAATAATGTAACGCGTTACGTTATCGTTACACTAAAAAATGTACGTTTTTGGATATCATAATTTCAGTTGACTTATTGTATTTGCATTGCAG
Source organism: Platygaster robiniae (assembly GCA_028476575.1). Taxonomy (NCBI): domain Eukaryota; kingdom Metazoa; phylum Arthropoda; class Insecta; order Hymenoptera; family Platygastridae; genus Platygaster; species Platygaster robiniae. Next base: position 6,335,372 of record CM052022.1, read on the forward strand.
TCATTGCAAGCCTCATAAAAAAAAGTTGGGAAAGGGCCATAACTCCACCATTCGTTGATATATTTTTCATTATATAATTTTTGTATAATTAAGCTGACAGTATTTTATCACAATAATATAACTCCCATGTAATAAAATTATGTGCTTTATACACTAAAAAATAATCTAAACCGTCCTCAAAAAAGGTGTATAACCCTTAGAATCCAAAATATGCGTATAGTGTAGCAATAAAAAGTGTCTTTTTTTTACTTATTATGCATTCGTTATACATCTAAATGTACAAAAGAAATAATAAACGTGTTTTTTTCAATTGTGTATCTGTAATTATTGAGTTACTTGTGTTAAATTTGTTGAAAACATAACAAAGATTCAATATATAAAGTATAAGTTGTTGAAAACAAATGATGTTTTGACATTGCCTTGTATATTTAATTATTCATTAATTTATTTATTCATTTACTATTCAATCTACATTTATTATCTACATCGCTATGAATGGACCATGTACTGTCAAACCGAATCAATTTCAATTGCATATTATTCTACAAGTACAACATATAAGTTGAACCCCCCCCCCCCCCCAAATACAGGTTTCTGTGCACGAGCCTGTAGAGTGTAACTGATCCTGAAATACGTATTTTGATGTTTCAGATTTTCATCAAATTCATCATCATTATGTCCAATGATTGTATCCGACCATAAAATTCCACTCTCTGATTCCGGCGCGTGGACGACGTTTTTCAGGGTTCGAAGTTCTCGTGAAGAATATCGTTTTTCTGAAACCCCACGAATACGGCGTGGTTTGAAAAATCGCGCCAATTATTCGTAAGCGGTGGTTTTCGAATCCACGAACGTGGGTCTTTAAGTGAGACTGTTACATTGAGAGATGGCCAATGTAAATTGCGATGATGCCCGCAAATATGTTGCGCTCTTGTGTAGCGATAAATCAATGTCGGTAAATTGTGATACATAAAGTGCAATTGATGGTGGGTAAGATGAGGTGACATCCGGTCCGGGGTATTTTTCATTGGTATATCTAGAGATTGCCGGATATACCCAAGTTTTTGGGATGGGGGTTGATCGATTGGATTCGAGCTTTTTTGTGCATTTGCGTTGAGGGGAACCCTAGTTCGTCACATGAATAATAGACTGCATTTATTTATAATTTAGAAGAATCATAAGCGTATTGTAAAAAAATGGCTAAGTGAAAACTAACTCGATAGTAACATTTTTCATTGCAGTAAAATTTTTTCTTCATGAAAATTCTGTTCTTCTCGAATGATCCCCAATATTATTCTGAAATTTTTCCTTCTGAAAAATTTTTATTGTTTGACCGATTTATGATAGAAATTTTCACCTGGTTTCCAACAATTCCTCAACAAACTCCAATTTTCGATAGTCGATAGAAGAATTATCTATCTCCCTCTTCTTCACTTCTTCTATAAGAACAAAATACGCCAACCAAAATCGCAACTTTTTCAAAAAATACATAAAAATCAACAACATTCACAATTATCATCCCTCATCTCCAAATTCGGAATAATTCAAATCCTGTGCTGGCCAGAACAGAATCCTAATATCGTTATTAAAACAACTGATCAACGTCCATGGAGAAAAAGAGGGCGCAGAACCCACGGGACGGTGGGATCCTCGTATCCTCCATTAATATCTGTAACTCAACTCCACTGGTGGTACTTAATTTCCCTGCCCGGTAGAATCGACACCGGACACTCGCTCCATATTGTGTGCACCGCGCAATCGACTTTCAACGCTCGTTTTCGAAACACGACACAGGTGGATCCGTTTTTGCAGGGGTTTCTCATTCACGCGATTGGTTGTAGTCGTCAAGAAACGGTCACGATAGCCCATAACCGCACGCCTACCGATCCCTCCACCTGGCCAAGAAGAGAAACCTGGATGCTGAACGAAAAAGACAAGGGCTCTAAAAGAAAGGGAAGAAAACAAGAAGGAAAAAAAAGAAGCTCCCCGTTTTCACCCTCGTTTTTCACGTTCTTCCTTCGCGCGTGAGACAATGCCCAGCGCGTTCAAAGCACGCAATGCTTGTCAACATCGGTTAGCGAGATGTGGGCATTAGCATCCGGGTCCTTGCTTGCGGGGTGTGAGGGTGTTAAAGTGTCGGCGGATCGAGCGACAGCGGTCTTCCGTTGTACGCTCTGTGGAACGAGCTTTTTCTTTTCGAGTCGGATTGTTTTTCTCGCTTTTGTCGTGGACTTTTCGAATGCTGAGGGATCGAATCGGCCGAGGAATGTGGACCAACGGGAATTCGTGCAAGGTGAAATAGGAAATACTGAAAGACAGTTCACTCTTTCAAAAAAAAGCATACATCCTAGGAATCTGAAGACTTGAATTTTTTCATGGATGACTATGAAATGGGTTATGATTTTTAGAATCAGTTTGGTCGTCACTGACAAGATCAACGATTTCACTCAAATTTTTTTTATAGATACGTAAACTACTTTTAAAACATACGTATTTTTTATTTTAGGCTGAAAATTGGTTTTTGTTGAGAAATTCAGATTTTAGATTAGGCTGTCGAATTCAGAGTAACCTCACTTTTGTCGAAAACTTTTTTTAAATCCTTATTTCTCAGAAGAAAATCAATGGAATACAGTCATTTTTGTATGAAAATGTTCGAAATTGTACAAAATTTATGATTAATGTATTGGAAATATTTCTTGTAGTGTTGTTGAATTGTTATGAGCGTAAATGAGAAAAGTGTAAAAATTTTTGAATTAATAGTTTCCATACTGCATCATTCTTTTTCCTTCTGTTTTTTTTTTTTTTATTGATTGGTAAAGGTATGAACTACATTCTGTAAAAACCGTTACATGCCAAAACGTTTCGTTCGTAAGTGAGAATTTTTTACCGATTTTACAGCCTGTCATTAACAAGTGATTATAAAAATTCAATATATTTTCACTTTTCTTGATCTCAAGACACTGTAGTATGTCCCATTCGATGATAAAGTATATTTTTAATGAAGATTTCCTAACTTTTTTTTTATTACTCGGGATATAACATGACATCATTTTCGTCGTGTCTCTTGAGAAAAACTTTTATATTTATATTTACTTGCGTGGACCTGGTTTGATTGTAAAACTTCTTTGCATATTGTTTATAGATGATGGTTTCTAATTTCAGCTTATGTGCGGAAATTCACAAAGTTCATTTTAAACGCGAAGATATTCAAGAAACTGATTAGAGGTGACAGAAAATATTATACTTTATAGTTTCACACGTTAAAAATGCCAAAATTCAAGAAATTTCCCACTAAAGATGGCAAAAATTAAATCTTCAATTCTTTTATAAAGTAATTCTATGTATTCATACTTTGACAAAATAGTATAATGACGAGAAGCATCTTTTTTTACTGAAAAACATTGAAACGTGAGCACGTTGAACATGTTGAATAATTTATATACATAGAGTGAATAAAATGAACGTTTCTCAAACATAAAATATCGTTTTTATATGTTGTTATTTTGTTCCAAAATGTAAGGAAATTTTTCAGAAAATTGAAAACTTTGGACGAAAAAATTGATGACATTTTCGAATAATTCCACAGTTGAACATTTTTCCTATAGATAAGAGACCTACCTTCAGAATTCTACTTAAACATAAAAATTTTAGAAAATTTTTCAGAGAAATAAAAACGAAAGTATTCTTATGTAAGAATGTGTAATTATAAGTATTTAAGCAATCTAGTGCTTCGCGCGAAAGCTTGATTTCAAATTGTATTCCGAGCTGAACATATAGTTAGGAATTTTTCGTTTGCCATTTTCATTAAAAATATACCTTGTTATCGAATGGGACATACTACAGTGTCTTCAAATCAAGAAAAGTGAAAATATATTGAAATTTCATAATCACTTGTGAATGACAGGCTGGAAAATCAGAAAAAAATTCTCACTTACGAACGAAACGTTTTGGCATGTAACGGTTTTTACAGAATGTAGTTCATACTTTTACCAATCAATGAAAAAAAAAGAAAAAAAAAAATGATGCAAGATAAAAACTATTTAATCAAATATTTTTTACACTTTTTTCATTTACGCTAATAACAATTCAATAACGCTACAAGAAATATTTTCAATACATTATTCATTAATTTCTTACAATTTTGAACGTTTTCATACTGAAATTTTCGAAATCCATGGATTTTCTGATGAGAAATAAGGATTTAAAAAAAAGTTCTCGACAAAAGTGAGGTTACTCTGAATTCGACAGCCTAATCTAAAATCTGAATTTCTCGACAAAAATCAATTTTCAGCCCAAGATAAAGAATACGCATGTTTTAAGACTAGTTTACGTGACTATTTAAAAAATTTGAGAGAAATCGGTGATTTGGTCAGTGATGACCAAACTAATTTTAAAAATAATGACCCAAATAGAATCAAAGCTTTGTGTGGAGTACATAAACAATGTTGTAATTTTTCATGTACATGGTTGGTGGTTAGAACATGCCTACGAAAATCCAGGCCAAGCTACTGGCGATTATTCATATTATTGCGCGAAAAGCACCATTCGAATGTCAGCTAAGGAAAATAATTGGACCTAGAAAACCTGAGAGATTCGCAATTATCCATGGCTTCGTTAACCACGTCAATTTCTTCCGAGTAAAAAACACAACTTATCGCCCATTGTCGATGTAGGTTCAGAACTAATGAGCCAAGGGAAGTCAGAGGTGGAGTTCCATCTTTGTATGGTGGAGAATTTTACTTTGTTTATGAATAATAAAACACAAGGTGTGTTGTATTTTTTGGGACTTCGAGTTCGTTATTTGCAATTTTTCACAGAGTTTTATACTGATTGTAGAATGTTATGTACTTATACCTATGAAACTGCTAGAAATTCATCATCATTGGGGAACGTCATACATGCATAGAAAACTGCATGACTATTACAATCATCAAAATTATGAGATTTTGTGAAACTATACTTATGATTGGTACAAATTCACACAGTGTTATTTCATTTTATTGACCATAACGTAAGTTAGTAGTTTATTTTGCAAGGCTAGATGAACATGATATTTATCCGCATTATCTGTAAAATGGTTATGATGACTGTAAGCATGATTTTCTAGAATTCTTATTTTTGCCTGTTTTCTATAACCCTGTATTGTGTGCAGGTTCTTTGATTTTCGTTATGTTGAAAAAAAGGTTACATGTTAACTTTGGATTCACTCTATGGCTTTCGAATTTTCAATTTTTTATAAGTGCAATTATTCTTCAAAAACTTGAAGTATTTAAAGTTGATTGAATCTACTATAAGGTAAATTAATTATAGAGGATGATTTGTATTATATTCAATAGAATAAAAAATATCCTTATAAGACATCAGAAACATGATATGAATTTTCAGCACCATGGATATACATAGTTGTGTTGATCATGAACATTTATAATTTTTCAGAATCTCACTATTTACATGCTTTTGACTAGTATTCAGTTTTTTGTTCGAGTTCTTAAACTTTTCTTCAACTTCAAAATTGATTACGTACTTACTTGAGAAAAAATAAATGATGTCACTTTTCGGGGGTTAAAGGTAAGTACTGATATTCCCTCAAGTGATTTTGAATTGTAGTCTTTTTAGAATGTTACTGTCATGATTCAGAAGATAAAGTTGTTGAAGATAAAATTTTATACTAGAGTCACTTAATTAAAATGAATTATTTTTACAAGATAAATGATATTTCTGAAATTAAACACAGTACTGAATTCACTATAGTCTGGAATACAGAATAATGATGATAAAGAAAAAACGATTTCCTGTTTTTATGCCTCGTTTCGCTAACGAACAATTATCTGTAGCACATAGAAAATCACCCAAAAAACTTGTAATCGAGATTCATTAACTTTCCAGTTCTGGAAAAATTCTCAGAACCTTCCAGGTCATTTTCCAAGAACGAAAGATCCTATATATGTTTTTTCCAATCTCTTCAGGACTGTTAGACGCCCTGCCAATGCAGCCCGTAGGTGGTCACGAGCTCGCCTTTTCTACCGTTAATTGTGCGGCGTTATATCGATTCGCAAAAACTCGAGTGCAGTGCATAAGTGCAGGCTGCACTCGGCGCTGTGAACGGGGAATAGCCGGTCTAAAAATCGCCGGATCACACCTCGAGAGAGCGGGTGCACACTTCCCCGATGCAACTGGCCCCTGGAGTAATTGTAGAGGACAGACAGAAATTCTCGCCTCGGTAACAAAGACATGAAGGAACCCGCACTCGAGCTTCCAATGGAAGCACGGAGCGGACCCTTCGCGCTGCAAAGGGCCCCCTTCCTCATTTTTTTTTGTTCCCCTTTTCCATTTTGCGGGCCGCATTTCGCATTCTGCTCGTTTCACAATCGTGTTTGGGCTCAAGGTACGAATAAACTTTGAATAAACTATCGATTTTTGGTATGGATCACCTGGATGTTTAAAATATGCAAAATTATGCATGTTTGAATCTGGGACATAAAATTTTTTGAAAAATATCTAGAATTCTTATCTATTATCATCCTTTCTTAAAATGATGAAATGAATTTTGTGACATTTATTCTTTGAGGATGCATGAAGTTGGCCGCATGGCGATTGTTTTGTAAACAAACCGGAAAAAATTGTGAACTCGCTGTGAAAATGAGTAGTGATAAATTAATAAATGAAAAAAAATCTCAGCTCACGTCATGATGTTTGGTTGTTCTTCAATTTTGTTAGTAAATATCGACAAATGACATGTTATTGTTTGTGTGTGCATAATGAAATTTGGAGTCCAATATAGATTGTGCGGTTGACATAATTAATGAAATGTCATCTTCAAAAATTTTTCGTGCTTCAAGAAAATACAGTATGAAGTGCTTTGAAAAAATAGATTCATGATTAATCATTGTTGTTTTTTTCGGGAGAACCAAACTTCAATGTGCTTGTTTAGTTTTTGAATTTTTCAAAGTATTGTTCAGCAATACGTCTTATTTTTTCAGTTTGTCGCATGAAGAATTGTTTTTTCAATTTCATTAATTTAAAAATTTACATAAAATACTACAAAAACTGTCTTTTTTTTCGATAATTTTTGAAATTGAATGTTTAAAATTTGTAATCCAAAACTTAAATTTGAAGATAAAATAAACTTGAATATCGAAATTTCTATATTGACATACAAAATCGAATAGGAATTCCATAAATTGTTTTTTAATAAAAATCAATTTATACTGCTAGACATAATTGCACAAAAAAATAATAATAAATAATTTCAAATATTCAAATTTTACATTCATTTTCAAAATTATTAATTTTTGTTTTCAATACGAAAATTTAATCATTAAATATTGAATGATTGAAAATAATTAATTACATAAGAATTATTTGTTTTTTTAATAAGTTCATTAAAGATGTGCGTGATTTATTATTTTGTTTTATTAATTTATTTTCAATGACATAATCTCTAATTTGTTCACTTCAGTTATCAGTTATCAAATAAAATTCATTTAGTAATAGTACTATACATCGATTCATTGATAATATAGTATTACATCATTTGAATTATAAATTACGAATCATTTACCTCGATATAATCAAATAATATTTCAATAATCTCAAAGAACAATTCAATATTCTAATTGTAATTACAAAATCATTTCATAATTTTGCTATCAAATTTGAGTACAATGACGTAAACATGTATGTATTAGAAGTGAAAAATGGATATATGCATATTTCATTAATTTGAGAAAATTCTACTTTCAGGATATCCTTTCAAAGATGAATTTTGTCTGTTAAATTTCAAAATGTATGTAAATATTTTTTGAAGGAAATCACTCTCAATATATTAAATATGGATACTTAAAACTCTTGATCAATCATAGCAGAGCCATATTATTGGAGAGAATGAAAACTTTAGTTCACTTTCTACTGTTCCGAAATTTGTGAAATAAAAATTTTTCAAAAATTGTTCCAAGTGTAGAAAAAAAAAATAATGTTTTAAATTGACCACTGAAAAATACATAACACATGATCAAACCAGAATTTGAATTATTATAACGAGAAAAAAAAAGTTTTGAAATCTCCAACCAATAAAAATGTAGCCATTTATTTTCAAAATAGCTATTTTTGTTCATAATTTTGAGACGCATCTGTATAATAAAATATTTCAAAGATAAAAAGGGGTTTCTTTTTTTCATTCCTCTCATTTATATTTCAGGTTCAAGTAAGGTAAAAAATTGTTGACCAATTTTTTCAAGGGCATCTTATTCGTTAGTACACTGTAAAAGTTTGGTAAATTTTCCATGAAAGTACATTGAAGTTTTTAACGTGTACCCTGAATGGAATTTTGCCTAATGATTGCTCTTGAAATTTTCCATACGTGAAATTATTCCACAAATCATGATAAAATTATAACATTTTGCTGTTTGCTCTATGTATATTAAAATATAAACATATGAAATGAAAAATAAAACTCATACTAAAATATAAAAAAAATTTCCTGCCAAATAGCTCAAGAAATTAAAAAAATCCCCACTCAAAAAAAATGCTTCGATTTTTCGATTTTCCTTAACACGTGTTCCACCCAAAATTACGTCTGGCATTTCCGAACAGTGATTTACAGCTGAACATATGCGCGAAATTTTCAGTCAATGACCGGAACCGTTCGATTAATACGCAATATGGAAAGGCTGGCGAAGCCGCGTCATCTGCATGTTTCGCGAGACGATCTTATTCATCATGACTATTGATTAGGATGACTCAGGGCTTCGAGATAAGCTCATACCTTTTCGATCCTCGCCTTTCAACGATCCACCCATGGACTTGCCTTGATTGAGTTTCGATGGGAGTGGTGTGCTTCGATTGTCTTGGCGTTAATTACTGAATGGAGCTTGCAGCCCTTGCATATTTCTTCTTGACTTTCATCCTCAAATAAATTAAAAGTCAAACGCGATGACAGTTCTTTCACACGGTCATTTCAAAGCATCGCATGAAAAGAAATATTTGATTTATTCTTTGGGCTTTGGAAAAAAACTTGACATTCTAACCTCTGTAATTTTGTATGAATTTTGATCAGTTGGGTTGTGTTCACTTTATTTCAATCTTCCGACGTGCCAAACCCCAGAGGTTCTTGCGTAATGACAATCGGATTTGCGTATTGTGTTACAGGGCGAATTTGTCCGCGTCGCTTTGTTTTATCTCGGCTCGCTGCTCGGTGGAATAATAAAGTCGTCGACGAGAGTTGGCGATCAAAAAGATTGCTCAAGACGTAAGAGCATTATTGTGGCTGAGTAGAAAAATAAAAAAAGAGGGAATCAAGAGAATAAGACGAGGACTTTATCATAATATACACCGGAAACAAATTATGCGTTGGAGTTCTTGCAATTCATGTCGGTGAAAATCTATATTTTTACAACAATCAGAAAACTGCTCTAAATTTTCAATTGGAAATAGAAAAATGTATTAACCTATGTCACGTAAATAAAAGGTTCTTTCAATTTATGACTACTTTTTTGGTAGAACAAATCGACGATAAATTTTTTTCCGCCCGTAAAAAGCAATGCTCGGAACAATTTTCGACCTTCCCCGAAACAGTTTTCGTGTCTTGTGGGGTATTAGCTCGCAACTTTAGGTATCATTTCGGCCCCATGTGTATACCTTAGCAAACAAGTTCTGGCGAAATTATCTACAAGAATTGCACGTAAAAATCTAGGGCTTTGCTCGAAAAGTGACTGTAGTTTATTAGTGTTTCACCTGCTGAAACACCTGTGTTTTCCATGGTTTTATTTCATTCATTCTGAGTGTTGCAATTTCGTCAATTGGAGATAATTGTATGACAACTGAATTGTGGACCCCAAAACAGTAGCTGAAGTTATTTTTAAAATTATGATGTATTTTCTTTGGCTATACTATGAAACATTGATTTTCGGATTTTAATTTATTTAACTTCTTCAGAATTCTTAGAAATTTCATAGTCTTGGCCACGTTTTTCTTTGACCCTATCCTTTGCACTTTTCTCATTATCTGGGCAACACGCGAGATTGCCTCATCACAATTTCGTGGTGCTTGTATAATGCGGGGACATGTGTCCGGTGAAGTTGAACGTACCCGAGGAGGGCATACCGTTAACGAGTGGAACGATTTATCAGGCATTGATCAGCCAATACTGGCCGCGCGAATAAATGAAGAAGCCAAGTTTCGAGAAGCGAAATCATTACCTTCTAAAGTGCCCTGGCGATTCGAGCATGAGAGCCTGACGAGACGCGAACAAGACATTCATTTTCATCTTAGAAATAAGGATAAGCTTGAAATAGTACACTCTTAGAAATTTCTCTATTAAATTTTAGAGACCGTCTTTGAAGCAGATTTCCCATATTGCCCATTAAATTTTCTATGAAAGTTATGGACGCAAATAAAAAAAAAATAGACTCTGTTGCTGAAAATTATAAGCCTTCAATGCAATCGAAGTGTTTATTTATTATAAAGCAGACATTAAAATCATTTTACTTTTCAATGATTTCTCATTAAGAATGTGTATTCAAACTTTTTTAAATTCAAGTGAATTTCGAATTTTTTTTTTGAGCAGATTTTCCCTATTTAATCAACAGCTGTTTGACTGAAACAACAAATTTACATTGTATGGGATATAAATCGTATAACATAAATTATATTGTATATTTGATAATATACAAAAGATGTTTTAAAATATTCAAACACGTAGTGTAATACAATAAAAGAAAAAACATTGAAATTGTTGTATTAAACATAAGAACAATAAATTTGACATAAATTTCTTTGAAACCCTTTTTATATACATGTCCATGAAATTTCAATCGCGATTTTAAGAGCAAGTCTATAAAAGTTGTTTGAAATTCAAATTTTTTTTCACAGAGTAATGTTAAACACCCTTGGCAACCAAATTTCTCGATCGTGAAGGAATTTTTAGAAATACAGTTTTTTTAGGGGAGGGTGGTTTCTTTGAAAATTTTCGAATTTTTGTTGGGAAATACAAGAATGTATAAAATGGTAAATATTGAAATTAATCTCGTCGAATATCGAAAATTACATTGCAGATTTGGAATGATTGAAAACATATACTAGGAATGTATATTCGGAAAAAAATTTAGCTTAGTGGTCTAAAGATAAACCTGCAGAAATTCGATTTTTTCTGCAGTAAATAACATGTAACACTGTATAATTCATTTATTATCACTTTGTTTATAAGTAGATGATGTTGCATTTTATATTTTTACACATTATTTTCTTAAAACGATACAAACTGTTCAAGAATTTTCACATTTTGAAAAAAAATACGTTGACTTATTAGGATTTCGCCTAATATCTAACACTTTTACAAGTTTTTAAGAGAACTTCTGAAAATATAAAAACGTCATACATATTTCGAACCAAAAAAACAAAAATCACAATCTACCAGATTTAAAAACGTATAATTTTCAAATAACTACTCAAATTATTTCTGAAATTATAATTACCATCTTGTAAATTTTGAATGTTTCTTATATATTACGAAGTTTAAAGATTTCAAACTTAGTACAAAATATTCTAAACCTTTTAAATTTTTAAGAAATTATTTTAACTATTCATAGAAATAAATTTTTAAATAGTCATATAGTATGATTTATTAATGCTGTCAAGTTGTTAGCATTTATCCTGACATGTATCAGATCAGTTACAATTTAATTTGTTTTTCAAATTATCGTATATGTTTATGATGTATGTTCCATGAGATATTTAAAAAAATGATTATATTTCATGAGTTCATTGCTAATAATGAAATCAAACAAAGATAGTATCAGTTCAAAGTGATCTTTATTATTCGAGAATTTTTTTTCATCAAAACTGGACCTTACAAAATAGACACTGTCTATGAAAATAATAAACCTTCTATGAAATCGAAGTTTAATTTAATATACCGCTGACATTTAAATCATTTGAACTTTAAATGGTTTCTCATTAAACTGTCCATTCAAAATTTTTAAATTCTTGTGAATCTCGACATAATACATTTTTTGGAGCAGAATCTTTTTAATTTATTAGCAACGATTTCATTAGAAGAAAAAATTTGTTTTGTAAAATTTATAGCACAAGTTGTATAGTAAAAATTATATCTTATATTTTGTAGTCTCTTGAACTTAAATTGATATTATTAAAAAATGTAAATAATTATATGTCCAAACTAGAAAAAAAAAATTTATCATTTATTTTATTATCATCCTTTTTATGTACGTGCCATGGAATTTCAAACACGAATTTAAGAGAAAGTCTATAAAAGATGCTTGAAATTTCAAAAATTTTTATATTCTGGTGATTGTGATAGTACTGACATTGGGGTAGCTGTGATGCAAGTAATTTCAAAAAAACGTAATATTCCACATTTTATTGTAATTCTTGTTTCACATTGTCTTAAGTCAAGTGAACTTCAATGAATTTCACAATTTTTCAAAGCATATTTAAGGAAAAGAGAATGTATTGAATGGAAGTTTGAATCAGTAAGTTTAGAATCTATATTTCCAAGTCTAAATTCTTATTTTTAATTTTTTTTAAAGCTCAATATTTTGTATGATATTCTGTTAGCTTGAAAACAGATCAATAGTGAAACATTTTTGACTGGGAAATATCATTAGTAAAATATTCAAAATAATATTAAATATTTAAATTATGTATTTTAAAAATTTTTGGATCGACTATTTTTTTTTACTTCTCGAGTTCTTTGATTCAACAATAATTCATTTATTTCTCATTCAAGAATTTTTTTTGATCTATTATACAATAATTTTTTATTATAAGTAAACTTATTTTGATTCATGTTAAGTCTAAAATTATAAAAAAATCTATTTTTATCGCTTGTATATGTTGTCCATATTTCTCTACTTTCTGTTGTTAATCTGAAATTTAAAATATCTATGTATTTTCCTCTGTTATTGTATAGCTTAAAATTCTTCGACATGCTATCATTATCACTATGTTTTTTTAGAATCAATATTCACTTTTTCAAGAAGCTGACTACAACAATATGCAAATCTCTTTATTTCAATCTCTGTAATTCAACCGTAACACTAAGTCAACATATCCTCTTCATCACAGACAAAAATTTCACTTATTACTTAATCGAAACATCTTCATTCATTTGTATAAAAAACTCATTCCATCGGATTACAAGACATTCCATACCACCCGAAATGAAATTCTTCTTGCTGATCCAATTGACATCAGAGATGTCTCGTCTGCTGGAGAAATGAATATTTCTTTCGTCGATTAGTAAGCATTGAAAAATGTGCCTGTCGTTTTATCAGAGAATGCATCTGTAGCGCTTTAAATCTGAGAAGGTTGTACTTCTTCAAATGAAAAAGTTAAATTGAAGAATCGCAGTTACAATAAAAAATGTTATGCCATTTTTCATTCATTTCATTTATTTTAAAAAATATGTTTTTGAACAGTCTTCAGTAAAAAAATTTGAAAATCCAGAGAAACCTAATAAACCCAGAACGACAGTGGGAAATTGAAAACTAATAATACTTCAGTGACAAGGAGCACGAAATTGCCGTCTGTCGAAAAACAGGGATGATCCGGCGGTTAAAAAGTGGGGCTCAGAAAGGCAAGATACGGAAATGAAAATTGTCCATCAACAATGTATGACAGAGGATTTAACTGAGCCCTCGACTGGAGTGGCTTGAGCTCCATTTTTTCGACTCATCCTTTTGCTTCTCCGGATTCCTTCTCGTCCTCGTTCGTTCATTTCGAGGAGCGCCCGATCCGAGTAATGGCTAAAATACATCTCCGCTAACTACTGTTTTAAAACGATTAATTAACTGACGATATATGACGTCGATAGTGCGCCCGGGTCCCGTACCTCATTGCCCCTCGTGGTGACTATCAGCTACCCCTCGGGTCCTCGCGTTATCTCTTTCGAGTCCAGTTTTCTCGGGCTCCAGTATCCTTCTCCGGCCTTCTCTCCGAAACTCGTCCTCGCAACGAGAGCGATCTTTACCGTTAACCCCCCAAGACCCGGAGCTGCTTGAGACCATTTTCGCCATCCAGAGATGATATTGTATGAGCTGCAGGGAATGGGGTCGTCTAGCAGGGTGTCTAACAAAATCTTAGGTTATTGTTTTTGGGTTTTATAGGCCTGTTTCGAATCTATACTGTTATTTTTTACAGTCTCCAGAGAGTTATTTCAGGACTATTTTTTTTATCGTTAAAATGAACCAAGATTTCACGAGAAACTTGTTTTTGCACTCATTGATGGTTCACGAATTCTAAACTAAAAATGAGCAGAGAGCGAGACTCTATGACTGACAGACCGAATTTGTTTGTGAAAGTCTGGATATTTACAAAAATAATTTTCATGAATCGGCGAAAATATAATAGCTCGTGATAACAATAGTTAGAGTTTCGGAATAATGGCATTTATTCTGTGATAACAAGAGTTGGCACACAACACAATAATGTGAATGCTAATGTTTATGTACATATATATTTTTTTTATTGCATAGAAATTTTATCATCAACGTTTTCTGTGATTTAGCTATAACATTTTTCTGTGCCCAATGCTAAAAATTAAACGTTCGAGGTTCTGTATAAGAAGTGAATGCCAAAAATTAAATGATTGAGAAGGCAAAATATAGTACCTGCATTTTGATGAATTGATACGAATGATTTCTGTTTCTATATATTTTTCAAATTATATCCAGAGCAACTGCCAATAAAGTTACTATGAATAAGAATTAGTAAACGGTGCTCTCTGAATTTGTTCTGTTTAATCTTAACTAATTGCAATCTGTTGAAAATTTTTACAACGAATCCGTGCTTTGAAAAGATGTATTTGTCAAATGCATTCCCCAGAATCGATTTCTAATTTTCTGTAGAGTTCACAGTGACAATTTCAACGGGCTATTCTGTAAAATATAACACACAATCTGTCAAATTCGTCAGATTTAAATTTAAAGAATGAATCTGAATGAGTTTTAGGTCAAAGAAGCAATCATCAATTGTTTTCATGCTTAGTCCATCATCAGAATTTACTAGTTATTTACAAAAAAGCGTTAAATCTAAATTAAGTTTTCAAAATTATTTGCTCAATTTTCTGACGTTTATTTGTTCTAACTATGCAGGTTCTAAATTATTTCATTGTCACAATTTTCGGTTTGGAATTTTTTTCTCATCATCACTAACGATGTGATTTGAATTATACTGCGATAAATATGTTATATAGGTATCATAACTTTCAAAAATGACGAAAAACTATATATTCTTTTTTTGGAAAAACTTACTCGAGTTTTCAGAAACACTGCAGAAAATTGAACGTCTGAAATTCCATGTTCCACGCAAACTACTTTCTGCAATATTCTTTTTTCTATGATCGATGAAATGTAAAGTAATCGGATACTTTAGAAAATGTAATTTATTATTCTCTGACGAATAACTGTTGAGCTATAACTTTGTAAACATTTAAAAAAGCATGTAGTATATGGAAAACATTTCCGAAGTTGACTAGATTTTGACAAAGTGGGTACAAATTTATAAAAATCAAATTCTGCATTAATAACGTACTGAATTTTCACTAACTGAACATAAATAAACTATACATTGACAAATGACATGAAAAAAGTCATAAAAAGTTAAATAAAAATTAAATTTTCATGTCACTATACAGAGCAATTTGAATAAATGATTTTCGAGTCGCGAAACAATGTATTCTTCAGAAATACTATAATTTATTGTTTTCAGGATCATTTTAGTGTAATTTCAGATAAATTAGTAACTAAAGTATTCTATGATTGTTATTTCATTATAAACATTCAGAAATATACCTTTAATTTATGTAATTTTTAAAAATTTCCTCATTCTTGTGATAAAATATTGGAGATGTTAGAATTCAATTTTAGCTTATGAAAATATGTTTAATTGTAAAAAAAGCTTTGAACTCATTAGAAAAAAAAAATAATCAAAACCGTTAGTCAAAAAATATGCAGAAGAATAATCGAAAATTTTTTATGACTCTATAAAGTTTTATGCTGAAATTCAAATTGCATGATGTAACTGTTTATTATTTCTTCCATATTATTGTAATTCATATTATTGTAATTTATTTCCATATTATTGTAATTTATTTCTTCCATATTATTGATATTGTTAAGTTAGATATTATTTATTAGGTAACTTTTTTTGAGATATTGTTTTGCATTGTTGATTTTTAATTTTTTTTTTCTATATTGCAAAAACTTCAGGATAACAGCTGCTGCTGTTAATAACGATCTGATGTCACGCCCCACGTAAAATCCAAAAATGTTTTTGCTTAATTCAGTTACTGCAAATTTCAATTTACCAAAAATACTTGAACGTTAAAGCTTTCTGAAAAAAAATTTGTTTTCTTGTAAGTGTTGCTTAAAATACATTAACTTTCCAAACAAATTGGATGAAACGCAAAACTTATTTAAAACGGGTTCCTAACTATAGTTAAATGTTGGCAAATCTAGTGTAAAGAAGATAACACATAATTTGAAATTTTGAATCTTCGCAAGGTTTGAGGGGGCGCCATAGTCGCGATGGCGTTTCCGCTTTCGGCCACGGGAAACATAACCTCAGTTTGTCAATACTCAATGCGTCACGAACACCTGGTAAAATTAAAGGAATATAGTTCTTAAAAGTGTGAATTCCGAGTATTTTTTGAAAAATCCCTAACCCAGTGTTCGAATACAAAGGGTGCTTTACCCTTGGAAATTAAATAATCATTTTCAAACTTTCTAATCATTACCTTTCTCAGCTGAAAGTAATCAAATGATCCGTCATTTATCCGGTCATTTGACTGATCATATAGATAAATGGGCATTCTAGTCAAATGACTAGACCAAATGGGTCGACAAACGGATTTCCAAATGACCGAACAAACGTCTGACCAAATGGAACAGCCAAATAAAATGGACAAAAGTTTTTACATTTGGGAACGTTTTGAAAAATTTCAAAGGTTTTCAACAAAAAAAATTGCGCCATGATTTTTGCTCCTCTGTCGATTTAGCGTAAAAAAAAGGTTTTTTCACACGCAGCCATGTGACCAAGTCATTTGTCTAACTGATTGTCCATTTTATTTGGCTGTTCGATTTGGTCAGGCGTTTAGCTGATCATTTGGAAATCCATTTGTCGACGAATTTGGTCTAGTCATTTGACCAAAATGCCCATTTATCCATATGATCAGTCAAATGACCGGATAAATAACAGATCATTGGATTATTCGCAGCTGGGTTTAACTTTTATTTTCATTTTTGTAACTTTTCTATGAAAAGCACTTCAGTAGAACCCCTTCCATTTATAAACCATCCACTTGTAACGCAATGAAAAGGAACAACAGAAAGACTCGTTCTGGAAATTTTTGAGTTGACCGTCTAGCTTCTGGCCTCAGAATCGTCATTGTTAGCAGTGCTGTTCTTCATGCTTTAATACAGTCACGAATTCATAATTATCCCCCGGGCTTTATAAATAAGTGAGCGCCTACTGTAAATTAAGCAGAAAAAGACCAAAGACTTGTTGAATTTCCAGTTATTGTAAAGCAGCATACATACTGATCCCACACATAAATCCAGTTTTCTTGGTATGGTAGCCAAAGTGAGGTTAGAAGACGATCTGTTCGCTCTGGCGCGACAATCGTGTACACAGCGACGAAAAATGCAACCTCGAAGTGACTCTTTTTCCCCTCCGGCACGGAGCCAGAGCGCTCTTTTACATGAAGATACGCGGTTTCTTTAATCTTAATCAGAAGACGTATGGACGAAGCAGGCAACTACATTCGAACACGAGTACGCCATTAGCTAACAAGATCACCTACCTGACCCTCCGCTGTCCCTTCCCGCGTGTCGCCCCGAAAACACCTCTGTAAATTGGTGATAAACTTGCACGCGGGTGTCTTACCTGCCCCTCCCCTTCCCCCTCACCACCCCCACACACGAACAACCGATTTTTCTTCGGGGCCCAATCCTACGCGGCGACGTTAATACTGGGTTCAATACGTTTCAATTCCACGCCGCGCGACATCAATCTTGCCGAAATGGCTTTTAATTACCACCGGCCACGTTGGTACTCGTTTGCGTATGCCCGGGTGTAATTGCTTCGGATTTATTTGATTTCGCGATGAATAAATCGCATCCTTCTTTTTCCAAGTCGTTATTTTGTCGATCCTGTTTTCGCATACCGGTTTCGAAAATTTTTTCAACGTTCTGAAAGTTGTTGAAAATTTTATCTTTGTTTGGTTGTTTATTTTCTTGCACACAGAAGTCCATCAATGAAGCGTTTAATTATGACGACTGCTTCTCTTAGAAGCTTAAGTTATACTTTCGCTTTCATCGGCGAGACAAGCAAGTAATCGATCGCTGGAAACGTTTCTTGCTTTGTTTTTTTCGGGCCCCGCGTCCGTTTCGTTTTTAATCAGTGTCTTCTTTCATTATGCCATTTTTAATAGGATGTCATTACGTTATTCGGCTCCGAGGGAACGAGGCGAGAGAAGGCGAACGTGGGTAAGAGAAAAGATTGGGCCCTCTCATCGGGTCCGAGAAAATCGAACGAGATAAATCAATCGATATCGATCCCCGAGACGTCACGCGGCGCGATTTCTTTTCAAGAGCCACACGAAGTGCCTTTCGCGACCAAAAAGAATGTCCTTAATGATTCGGGCAAATTAGAATTGTTGGGCTTATCTGAGTTACTAGATTGTAAAACAGCAATAATTTTTCCATGTTTCATTGAAATTCGTCTGGTTTTCAGCTTCTTTGTCTCTGTCATGTTCAAAAACTGAAATTTCCTTTATGACCTCAGCATAAACTTTCAATTGCTGCTCTCACAAACGATTTCTGGAATCCCTTCAAGAATGAATTTAGAATTCCTCCAGAGAAAAATCGCAGTATGTGCTTCGCGGCGCCGAATGGAAATAGCGTGATAAAGCGTCGCCATTTTTCACGAGTCGAAAAAATTATTGCGTTTCGTGAAAACGCGCGGCAGAGTCGACAAGGAACGCGATGATTAATGTTCGCGAATGCCGGCTAGGGAAGACCGTACGCGCATCTTCGATTGTAATTAGGATGAGCTTCTGTCATCGTCTTGAGGCGCGCGAAGAGCCGCTAAAAGAGATCTCCGATTATGGATGACCGCCGTGTGTAATCCAGTGCTTTCGGACTGTTTAAAATTGCTTTTGCCGTTAATTTGTTCGGGCTCGGAGGAAAAAAGTCCCGTGTTCCCGTTGATGTGTTCACAGTGGGGTAACGTACATTTGAATTAAGTTGGCACTTCAAATTTTATAAGGGTTATTCCAGTCGACAAAAGGGAGAAATCGGTTGATTGCTTTCTTTTGTCATGCAATTCGTTTTCCAACCCAGAAACAAGTCCAGTCTGCGGGACACCAATAATAGCAGAGAAAGAGAGTTTAAAAAAATTGTTTATTCTGAACTTGACGCTTTTTGTGAGAATGATGGCATCAGTGCTGGATCCATGATTTTGCAAAATAAATGATTTTCGCATTTATGAAAGACGATAATTACCGTGCACAATAATTATAAATATATGTATATATAAAGGGTGGTCGTTGAAATGGGTTAAGTAGAATTTTGATAGTGACAGCCCTTACATTGTTTTGAAATAATATAACCGAAAATTCCTAAATCTTTTCTGATTTCTAGAATGTCAACCCGTGCCGTTAGATTCGTTTCTTCTTTCGTCATTTGAATAACATTGAATTTCATTCTAAATACAGTTTAAAATTGTTTTTAGACACAAAAATCACTAAAAATCGGCTCTATGCGTAAAATATTGTATATTACGTAGTTATTGAATATTGTGAAAAACATTAAGTCTTTCAATCGATTTCTCCTCTGTGAGATCTAGGTCGAAAAACCAAAAATCATAAGAATCGACGTTTTTTCGATACATCTAATTTTCGTAGAAATTCAATCGGTACTGTGCAAAATACGTAAAAAAACTATTATATTCTGCATTGATAAATATTAAGGAGCCTAGAGCGATTATTATAACTTAAGTACAAGTTATAAAAAAATGCTTCAAAAGTTGTAAAAGTGAACTTATGCAGAAAAATCATCAAAACTAAATACCTTGCTTATATACAACATTAAACTCATCAACTAAGTAAAAAATCAAGTCAAAGACTGTCCTTTTCAATAAAAATATATTTTTCCTAGAAAAACCATACCTTCCATGTGCCAAAACTCAACTCCCACCCTTCTCTAAAACAACACGATTTCTGTTACGACGAGGGTAATTTCGAGAACCGCAATCAAACATCTTTATAAATATTCATCGTCCTGCATTGGTATGTGGTTCCACGTGTACACGCGTGTAATTACAGTTTCGGGCGCCAGCTCAACCGAGCAGGGAACTCGTATTTTTTTGTGTCGTCGGGAACGACCACCACCCTTCGCCCATGAATGTTCATTCGGAGTCAAAGGGTTTATTTTATCATCGAGGAATTCGTCTTTCGGGCCGAAACAAATGCGGCGATTGGCCCCGCGTTGTTTACATATTTTCTTTAATTAGGGGAGCCTATGATGAATCGGGATCGTTAGTACGCGGTGCAATAAACAAACGCGGATACTTACGACTTCCCTGAAGCAAATTCGTCTTCAGAATTTTCGACTCATTTTCGGTCGTAAACATTCTCTTTCGCCTTGCAAAGCTGGCTTTTATTTCCTGGCCAGTTTTGCTTGCGCTACATATTCATTAAAACTTCCACGTAGGACTGTAAAATGAGGGTGCACGAAGAGAGGCGTTGTTTGTTTTCGTACTTTTAACGATTTTTTTCCCGGCTTCATCAGAAAAAATACCTTTCATCCCGGTGATGTTGTTAGAATTGTTTATTAACAAATTTTACGAGTTTTTCGCGCATTGTCCCTAGCTGACATTGTTACTCGGGTTCATCGGCGATGATGGGAGTGGGAGGGGAAAAAACTGTATTCTCCGTGAAATACACAAAATTAATGAGCCGGAGTAATTACGATATCTAACGAATCGCCATTTGGTGTGTCGAGGGCAGATGAATAATTCAGCTAGATTTGCATGTATCGCGTGAGTTCGAAATAAAACCCGTTCGATCCATCATCATTATCAATTTTATAATATCAATATTCGAAAATGGCGAATGATTGCGTTTTAGTGTAATGTACTTTCCATTATAATACATCGAGTGGCAAAGCGTGACAATGGAGAATCGACGGGAGAGTCGCTGCATTATCGGGCCAATAATAAACGTCATCTCCGGTCAATTTCCCTTTTCAGACATGGCAAATATCAGGGATGAAAGGATGGAGTTTATATATAAAAAATCGTTATCTTTTGAAGGTACACCGATTCAATTTTATTATTGACTGACAGTGCAATGAATTACCTTAATATATTTTCATTCATGCTTTTCATTCCGAAATAACCAGTCATATTTTTTTTTAAGAAGCCAGGGGCATAGGCAGAAAAAATTTACGGGAGGGGTTTTTCTGAAAAATATTTTTCCTTCGGGATTTCATAATTTTTAATCTCTGACAATATGGTTATAAGAGAATGATTTTGAAATATTTTACATTCCGGAATGTAAAAGTTATACAACTTTTGAAGTCCAGAGTCGCACATTTTTCATGTTCGTAAATAATGGACTTCGATTTTTGTGATTTTCTACTAGTAACTGAAATATCAATCTTTTTTACTAACACTTTTTGTATTTATAACACTTTCAGGATTATTTGATATCAAGTTATATGGGTTTCTATAGGCTTTCTGGAATTTGATGCTCAAACTTCTAATAAATTTATACATTTATATATGAGCAAATTCAAACCACACAGATAAGAGGTACATCATAAGTTCATAATTTTTTCGTGTATTATATTATTCATCGAATTTTGTAGTAAATTCTGGTTTTTTTAAATATTTCCAATATTTTTATTGATCGCTTAATAGATTTTGCAGACAACAGTTTCTTTTATGAAGATTTTCAATAGTTGTACAACATATTTTTTTTTAGTATGCCTACAATTAAAGGATTTTTAATTGTATAAATTGTGTCATTAAAAATGGATGTATTTATATTGTTTTCTGTATGAATTCTAGAATAATTTTTAAAATGATCTATAATTAGAATATTATTACCATAATTATGCTCCAGACAGAAAGTTTTATAAATTTTGAAGAAAGTTACTTTTACATAATTTTTATATATTGTAAGATTCCTAGTAAACTAGCAAGCTATTCAACTACTAAACTATTAAACGAGTACGCTAGTAAACTAGTAACCTACTGAAATTGTGAAATATTAAAATAGTAAACAAGTGGAAAAGTTAAATAGTAAATCAGAAAACTCGTTAAAAAGTAAATTCGTTATTTTGTAAACTAGTAGACTTGTCAAATTTGTAATATTGGTAAACTTGTAAACTAGTAAGCTAGTAAACTAGTGAGCTAGTTAAATAAGAACTAGTAAGCTAAAAAACTAGTAAGCTAGTGTTAAGAGTTTCCTAGTAAACTAGTAAACTCTTCAGCAAGTAAATTAATTTAATTAATAATTCTTAATAATGATTAATAACATAATAAAAATATATAAATAAATATAAATGAAATCATGTATAAATTATTATTATTTAATTTATTATTAATTAAAAACTGGTCAGCTAGTAAGCTAGTAAACTAGTTAGCTAGTAAACTATAGTAAACGAATAAATAATTAAGCTAGTAAACTAGTAAACTTATTTTTCACATTTTTCTAGTATAATACACGAAACACTCGAGGATTTATAAGTATGTACTTTTAAAGATTACTTTTTTTTTGTAAATTGCTACAGAGATTGAAAAAACTCGATGCTTAAAAATGTGAATTTCGATCTATTATCAGTTCTTTCAAGAATTGACGATAAAATAACATTTATCAAGATTTTTCATGTTTTATATCGTTATTCTTTTTTCGTATTTTTGAAATATTTAAAAGATTTTGTTGCGCATTCTAGAATTTTTACGGATATATAGTATATTTAAAATCTGAGGCTCTAGAATGCCAAAAATTATAGATTGTAGAAGGATTTGTCGAGATTTTTCAGAAAACATTTTTTTCCAAAGAACTTAATTAATTTTATAATTCTTTTCGAGTTTGTATGAATCGAAAGATTTTTACTACTTTTTATGTGGATTTTATACAGATTTCTAGAATTTGATGATCTAAGATTCAAAGTTTTTCAAATTCTTAGCATTTTCGTCGATTTTTCTTTTTCTTTATTGTTCATCGAGTTGCAACAATTTATTTGACTCGTATTTCTTACGTAATCCTACGTTTCGACAATTTTTACTTTTTGATTAAACATATACTGCTAACGTTTTCATGCATTTTTTCGTAACTTATATTTTCATTATTCATCGATGTAACTTTTTTCTCTTTTACATGAAATATTGATTGATTTTATCAGAATTTCGGGAGGGGTTTGAACCCCCAAAACCCTCCTCTGCCTACGCGCCTGAAAGAAGCTAAGTATATTGTTTCTTGATCCAAACATTATTGAGACATAAATTAACTTCAAATCTTTTAAGTGAACTCAAAGTAAGAAGTACCTTACCAATGTGCAACTTCTACTTCTAATTTAAAATGTAAAACAACAATCTCTTCTACAGCCAGCAAAACTTTTTCACTTGGTTCAAGCCCTTCGAAATGTCCAGTTGATAAAAGAGTTGGGTCAGGCTTGATCGTGAATATTCGACGACAGGATTTCCATTGACAGGGAAAAAAAGCAAGGAAAGAGCACGGGAATCTTGACTTGCAAATGCGGGGGATGAGCCCTTTTTCTGCCGGAAGTGTGAGGATCGATGAGACTCAATCGAGCGTCGCGATCGGACGCCGCAACTTTCCCGGGGCCCCATTTCTTATTCATGCGAAATTAAAAAAATGCTGATGAAACGATAGTCGCGGGAGATCAGGCCCCACGATTCTACCGCATGGGAGCTAATCGACTTTGTTCGAGAACGAAAAAAAAAGGTGGAAAAAGAAAGCACCGGTCCCGAACGGGCCCCACCGGCGAAGTTACTGGTCCGCGCGTGAGTCATTTTGGCGATGTTTTGATAGCCAAAAAATATGGCCCTTTCGAGAACGATTTGTTATTGTATCGGGAGGTCGGTTCTGGTCGTCATTTTTTTGACCTAATCGGATTTGAAATATGGTTTTTAGAATTTTTGTAGACTTGAAAGAATTTGAAGTAGTTCTGAGAAATTTTGTTCATAGATGATTTTTTGTTACTGGAGAATGTACTAGTTGTCTTTTACGGACTGGGCTGAAACATATGGTATTCTCTCAGTTTCAGTTGGTAAGAAACTACTGATTAATAGTAGAATTTTACTAATTTAAAGAGTGAATAGAGAGCAACTAAAGCTTTAGTAAGAAGCTACCAATGAGATTAGTGATATGACTTACTGATGAAATTAGAAATATTTGACTGAAGAAAAAAGTGAACAATTATCTTTGAACTTTAGTAGAAATTCACTACTACAGTAAGTAGGTTTTGACTAGTCTTATTCGTGCATTATGAATAAAAGATAAGAATTATATAGTTCAGCATATCAAATAGTCAATTTTTACTAATACTTTGGTAAATAGTTACTGTTCATAATTATAAATTTTCACCAGTGCAATTTTTGACTATTTAAACAACATACAAGTGCTAGAAATTTTTTTTTATGTTGAAAAATCAAACAAAGATAATAGACTTATGTAGACATTTGTTAGAATTTTAATTTTTTGAAACATCAACCTTACATCAATGTTTTCTACGTGAAATTTTTTTAAAACTAGGTACATATAATATTATACCATTTAAATTTTAAGAAATAAATAACATTTTCAAATAAAGAATAATTTTTTTTAGTTTAAAATAAAAATTAGAAAATGTATGTTTTATCAATTAAGAATCTGATATTTTTTCTTTCAATACCCAATTGTAAAGTGGAATGTTTTTCATTAAATCGACGGAAAAATAAAAGGACGTTTTTCTTAAATATCCAGAATATTTATTAAGGTTACCAGTTTCTACACATTTCCAGATGACAAAACACAAAATAAAGGACCTGAAGAGATATCTTATTGAACGACGAAAACGGTTCAGGTCCTGCAAATTATTTTCTGAGTATCCAATTTTCTTTTTCATTACAAATTTTCTTTTCAACTAACTAGAAACGTATATTTCGAATGTTCTAATACCTCCTGAAGAATTAAAATAATGAAACATTCAACTTCTTACTTTATCAGAATACTTTCCTGAATTACCAATTTTTTCCCAACAAACTGAACTTAAAACTTTTTTCTGGCTCAATTATTACTAAAATTATAGCAAATATGTAGATAAATTTGGAAAATTCGAACATCGTTCAAATAAGTCATACTAAACAATGTGCAACTGACTTTTAACAACAAATTGTTTTCTTCAACATATAAATATTGTTTATCGAACTTTTTCTTCCTCAAAATAAATAGAAAAAAATGAATTCCTTTCTAAATTATAAACAATAAGCTAGTAAACAAGTAAGTTAGAAAAAGAGTAAACTAGCAAAATAGTAAGCTGGTAAACTACTAAACTAGTAAACAAGTTAGCTAGTAAACTAGCAAACTCGTTAACAAGAAAATTAGTTACTTAGTGAACTAGTAAGCTTGTTAAATCAAAAACTAGTAAACTAGGGAACTAGTAACCTAGTGAGCTAGTGAACTAGTGAACTATTCAATTCATTCACAAGAAAATTAGTTAACTGGTAAGCAAGTAAACTAGTAAACTTTCAACTCGTAAGCTAGTAAACTAATAAGATATTCAACTAGTAAACTAGTGAACTAGCAAACAAGTAAGCTATTGAACTAGTAAACCTATTTTACACATTTATCTTGTATAATATAGGAAACCCTGGAGGATTTCCAATTAGTATTTTTATAGATTACTTATATTTTTGTAGATTGCTACGGAGATTTATTCAATTCAATGCTTTAAAATACAAATTTCGATCTATTCTCAGTAATTTCGAGAATTCATGATACAATCACATTTACATCGAATTCGCATGTTTTATATCGTTATTCTATTTTCGTTTGTTTAAAATATATAAAATGCTCTGTCGTGTTTTCCTGAATTTTTGTAGAATTCAAATATATATTTAGAAATTGATGTTTTAGAATCTCATTTACAGATCGTAAAGGCATTTTTCGAGATTTTTCAGAAAAGAATAATTTTCTTATAGAGTTCAATTAATACCATTATTCTTTTAGAGTTCGTATAAATCAAAAGATTTTTAATACTCTTTTGTGGATTTAATATTGATTTATGGAGTTTGATGATCTAAGATTCAATGTTTTGTGAAATTTTTAGAATTTTCGTAGATATTTATTTTTCTAGATTATTCACTGGGTGGCACCAATTTTTTTGATTCATATTTTCTGCAGAATCCTACGTTTTGATTGTTTTTACTATTTTATCAAAAATATACTGCTACCGTATTCATGCATTGTTTTGTAACTTATCTTTCTATTGTTTATCGATGTAACATTCTTCATTTTCGCATAAAATATTCATTGATTTTATCAGAATTTCGGGAGGGGTTCGAACTTCTGAAACTCATCATTTCTCTAAAACACCTCCAAAAAATCAAGTTACTACCAAAATACTCTCCTCTCCTGCCCAAAATCAAACCAAAAGACCCCCAGCCAACCACCACACCTCACTTCCCAAAAACCAAGGTCCTAACGACATCCTGCAAAAAATACATATACCCTATCACTGGATTAAAAAAAACGCTACTATCTCGTTTAGGCGATAAAACATTTTACGCCCAGCGACGACGACGCGGACCGCGTGAAATTCGACATAAAAATTTACGTCGCGCATTACGGCGCAGATTTTATCGGCTCTTTTTTACAGCGCGACGTAAACGCGGCGTTAACGTTGGGGAGGTTCTTTGTGCACGCGGAAACGTCGCGCGCAACGCTTAGTATTAACAATCGACTACCGCATTATGCGCGAAACTTCTAACCTAACCCTAAGCCGAAGCCGAGGATATCTCGGAGCCCTCACACACGTGGGTTTTGAATATTCGCGAGTGTGCGAGAGAGTGAATGCCAAGGGGACGTGAAGTGGCTCCGTGTCTGGGCTAATGATACGCGATGATATGCGGCATTCGTCACTGTCTTCTTGATTGCCGCTACTGTTCTCTGTCCTTTATCTTTGGCGGGCCATTATCTGACGACGTAAGAGGGGAAGGGGTTGCTTAAGTGCCACCAACACTCCTCAGGCCCTGTTTTAGATGACTGGCGTTTAGGAAAAGAAGTCTAGCTGTCTCTGTCTTTTTGGAATGTGAAATTTGAGATTAGTCAGGGCTCTTACAAAGGGATTTCATAGAGGAAAATCC
Source organism: Platygaster robiniae (assembly GCA_028476575.1). Taxonomy (NCBI): domain Eukaryota; kingdom Metazoa; phylum Arthropoda; class Insecta; order Hymenoptera; family Platygastridae; genus Platygaster; species Platygaster robiniae. Next base: position 6,362,765 of record CM052022.1, read on the forward strand.
ATCTTGATAATACGCAGCAATTATTTCACAATTTGTAAAACTGGAGCACGTCTAAACTTCTTTCTTTTTTCTCTCTCTCTCTCTCATCAATCATTACAATTTCTGTACAAAAGTGCTCAATTTTTTTACGCCACCATTCTTCATTCACACAACGAGTTGAGTGCTTAACTGCAAATTGTAAATATTTATAAAGACCTTACCCTTTAATATTTTTCCCGGAAGATAAATTACCGAACTCGAAAAAAGAGATGAGAAAGCACCTTCCATTTCGCGCGTTACTTTTCTCGTTCCACAAACGCAATTAAAAAGCCAAAGCGATCGAGTCGAAAAAAGGCTGCGAGTATATACATTAAATCGTGAAATATGCCAAGAACCCATGGAAGGAAGTCAAATAAATTAGCCGTTTGATTACAATGTGAATGAAAGGTATAATGCGTATAATCGCATGATTTACCGATATTTATGGAATACCATTTCGGAAGAGCCCAAAACACGCAGCGAAAAAGAAATGTTGGAGAACCCGTCCGACTTAGGAGGCGTTGGTGCCCAGTTCACGGACCAACAGTACTGTTACTCGCTAAAAAATTCCATCTTAACTATTAAAGTCATCTAAAAAACCGGTCGGAGATGAATAAAATGAATGAATGTGGGATATGTCGTATTTATATATTGAGTATGATAGTTTCGTTAGGTCGAAAGTTCTTTGTCATTGTGATAAATTTTTGTGTGCTTTTGTTTGTGGATAGAAAGGTTTTCAAAGAGAAAGCTCCGAATTGATAAATTATTGCGATCATTAGTAATATCAAGATATGTTTACTCAATCTGAATTATTTGAAGAGACTTGATGCAACAGTAAAAAATCTGAAGAGTAATGATTTCAGATCTGACATAGATAACGTTCTATTTATTTAGGATAATAAGTTTTCTCATCTTGAATTTTTTGTACTCACACGTTTCCGTCTTTAATACGATGTTAAATTCATCTTGAAATGTTGTAAAATCTAATCAAACTTAGGCAGAAAAAGTTTTTAGGAAGGGTCCCTCAAAAATACATGTTTATCGTCCTTCAATATATAAAATACTATTTTTATCTGAAATACCTTCATTGTAGTGTTTCCTAAAATTCGAAAATTATTATTTGAGATCTTTTTATCTTACATTTAAAGTGATTTACTTTATATGATTTTTCATTGATGATTTATGAGATTTATAATTAATATTTAATTTATTTGTTTGATTAATCAACATTTATTTAATTTATCATTTATTAATTAATCAATTCAACGTAAGTTTATGGTATACTTTGATATTTATATTCCATTTAGATTTTATACATGAAACTTCAATTTTTCTGATGATAAACTATCACTTTCGATATTTTAACATTTATATAATTATAAATTATATCTGCAATGCTTTAGCTTTCAAAAGTAGAATTATTCAATTTTTAATGTTTTTCAGGTTCGTTTTCATTCACCTGATTCATATTTGGGTGTTTCCTCATTCTCTTACAAAAATGTTCATGTTACAAAAATTTCACTAATGAATTCCTGATTTCCTTAAATAACATCTTATAGTTGAAATCGACAATTTGAAAACAAATTCTCAGATTTTGGAAAGGAAACATTTTTTGTAGTAAAATTATTTTCTGATCTCAATAATACATTTGCAAACTTAATATATAGATTCCTTAAAATTCACAATTGTAAATACTTATCTTGTTTAATTGCATAATTATGTAGAATGTGTTCGAGTATAATTTCATTCTTATATATAAATTTTCAGGTTACATGCTATTCTAACAATTAATTATTAAAAAATCAGTATCATGGAGTTATGAAAACAAATTGTAAAATTACATAAAGAATTGATAATTCATATATTTGATTGTATATGGCATAATATACAGTCGTATTATTTTAAACTATTATGTAAAAAAATCTGTACAACTCATAAGTATTTGAAAAACTAATTAATAAAAATGAATTCCTGATTTCCTGAAAAAACATCTTGTATTCGCAGTCGCCACTTATAAAACACATTATTTGATTTTGTAAAAAAAATTTTTTTGTAATAAAGTTATTTGTATAAGAATAATAAACATGTAAGAAAGTTACATGTTTATTGTTCTTACCCTTTGAAAATTCATAACAGCACCTCCATATCTTACAAAACGCCTTAAACTCTAGACCACTCATAAAAAAAAAACTAGAAAAGTATATTTTTGCCCAAAAATGACTATTATAGTAGGAATCACTTTTGACCCATTAAATCGTATTTTCACCCTATTATAGACCACCATAATAGTATTTTTACCTATAGTTGACCATTATTATATTAGCTTGACCTATAGGTGACCACGTAAATAGTAGTTTGATCGACAACAACCACTATCATAGTAGCTGTAACTACTAATAACCACAATCAAAGTAGCTAAAACTCATCGAAACCTGAGCATAAATTTGAATATGTCATATGAAAGAGCAGACAAATAGCTTCAAAATGGTATGTATAAGAATTTTTTCGGAAATGAAATTTTTGAGTTATGAATTTTTAAAAAATAAAAACATAGTAGCTTCAACTTCGAATAACTGCTGTCATTGTAGCCTGAGCATGAATTTGAAGATGTCATATGAAAGAGCAGACAAATAGCTTCAAACTGGTATGTATATGAATTTTTTCAAAAATGAACTTTTTGAGTTATTGTTATATGAAAAAAAAAAAAACGTCATAGTAGCCTAAATTTCGAATAACTGCTGTTATAGTAGCCTTTGCATGAATTTGAAAATGACATATGAAAGAGCAGACAAATAGCTTCAAAATAGTATGTATAAGAATTTTTTCAAAAATGAACTTTTCAAGTTATGATTTTTTGTAAAATCAGAAACGTCATAGTAGGTGAAATTTCGAATAATTACTATCGAAGTACATAGCTGGAACTACCAATAACTATTAGCATAGTAGCCGAAACTACTAATAACCACAGTCATAGTAGCTTAAACTACTAATAAGTAAGTAGCAGCTTAACCTTTAATTACTGCTGACATAGTAGCCTGAGCATGAATTTGAATATTTCATTTGAAAGAGCAGACAAATTACTATCATAGTAGCTGGAACTATCAATCAGTACGTAGTAGCTTAAACTTCGAATAACTGCTGTTATAGTAGCCTGAGCATAAATTTGAAAATGTCATTTGGAAGAGCAGACAAATAGCTTCAAAATGGTATGTATAAGAATATTTTCAAAAATGAGCTTTTTGAGTTATGCATTTTTGAAAAATAAAAATCATAGGTGGCACAGAATATCTGTGCTGTCACGTAGAACTACGTCTTTTTATGACAAGTCCGATTTCAAAACAACCGATATTGATACTACAAAATATTCTAGCTTTTCAAATGTACACGAATCGTATTGTCAAGTATTACTTTTGAAAACATTTTCGTTTCTTTAAAAATTACAATGTTTCATCAAAATCTTCTCTTTTCCCTAGTCGTTTTCGTTTCATAGATATTCACCCCCTTACCCCCAGCGTCGCCGTTGCCGTCGCCATTGCATAGCTTTTTAACCCCCTACCCACAGCGTTGCCGTTGCTGTTGCATAGCTATTTAACCCCGTACCCCCAGCGTTGCCGTTGATGTTGCATATCGTTTCATCCCCCTACCTCCCAGGTTGCCGTTGCCGTTGCATTGCTTTTTACCCCCTACATAAGAGAAAAGCGCCGGGAAAGACGTAGTTCGACGTAAAAAAGGAAAAAGGAAAAAAATTCTTGTGAAGAATGAATCGACCAATTCTCGCCGGAAAAGGGATAAAAATTTCGCGCCGGGGCGAAATAAGAGAGAAAGCTTATCCGAGAGAGGCACATTTGTCAGTGGTCCTCTTGAGCCACATCAAAGACGCCATTTATGACGCCGGGGACGATTCAAGTGGCAGATCCTCGATTTTTTCTTGCACTTTACAGTCGTTTTTTTCGCACGGCCAACTACCGTATACCGTACCCGCATTCTGTGTCACGGGACGTGTTTTCAAGCTCGTGTTTTAAAACAGTCTTATCACGTGGTACATCAGAAAAATTTCTAGTTAGTCAAGGTCCTGAGAAAGGGTTGATGGGACGAGGAGCGATAACTGCTCAACAGGTTTCAGGCCAGCTTGCATTTGGACGAAAATAAACAAAACTAACGCCGAGCGCATACTTTCACGCGAATATCCTCTCAAGGTAGCATTAACTCATACATCACGTATGGGAGTGATCACAGGGACTCCACGACACGCGGAAAATTTGTTTCCCGGTTATTTATTCTTTTTATGCAGCACAGTTGTATTACGAGTTTGATAATATACCTGTGAGAAGGTGATTATAGAGCCGTTTACTTGACAGAGGACAGTATGTTAATTGTATGAGCTTGATCAGGTGGTATCGAATTAGACATCTTAATCGTCGAAAAACAGGTTCTAATTGAAAGAAGATCATTTTTTCTAGTTTCACCAACTTCTTTGGATGACTGTCCAGTCCAGTTCAACGGCATGCAAACATTGAACTTCGCCTGTCAAGACATGCCTATACGTGAAGAACTTAGGATGGACCAAAGGTGAACGTTTCGATCGAAACGATGATAGACAAATTCAATTTCTTCCACAAAATTGAGAAAAATCCATCATAGGTTCAACGATTCATCGGGTTACGTGTTCTACTCGAAAATCACGAAAATGATTTTGTAACATCATCGAATTTCACCGGGATCTTCGGTGCCATAATCAAAACTCGCGATTCCCATTAATTTAAGCAATTTGTAACGTTACACCAGTTTATGCCCCCGGGGGCATTATCATGAAACGCAAGTCGGGTATAAATTCAAGTTTCTCTCGTGCAACGCGGAAGTGACCTTGTTGAGAGGGCACTAATCTTCAAAAGTCGTGCGAAACTTTGCGGCCGAGTTGACGGAATTCAACTCGGTTTTCTTTGAGTTGGATTTCTCACGGCCGGCTGTCATGAAATGAATTTTTTGAATTTTAGCTATCTGAAATCGCGATCACATCTGTTCACAAATTCAAAAAGAAACGTGCTCTTTTATACAATATTTGTCATTCCGTAAAATTTGTCTTATGTTTTTAAATGATTGATTTAAATAAAATATTCAACAAAAAGTTTTATAAACATTTGTTTAATCAGTAAAGAATTTGGTTAACGATGCATAATTATTTCTTTCTCACGCATTTTTTTGACTTTTCAAGTACTCAAGCGTTGTAGGAAAAAAATTGTTAAATGAATAATTAGGGAAATTAATTTTAGGTACGTAATAATGGTACATCTTGTGAGGAAGTACACGAAAAAGTGACCAAGAAAAGGTTAACTTTTGCCCGAAAGGGTATAAAAAAACTCATTCTCAAGCTGCAATAATAACTGTTATGGATAAAAATCAGTAGGGGCTGAAAGGGTTAACAACCATCTTACACGCGACATTATGAGAAGAACATTACCCTTGAACATAAACCCTGTGGGTAGATCCATGATTTATGCAACTTTCCATCATACCCTACACTTTAAACGCGTGTTTATGGCTGAATGTTAATAACAGATGGAAATGCAGGTCTTAAACACGTGTTTTCCACAATTATTTCCTGTTTCAAAATCATGTTTTTGTCAAGTTTCCTTGATGATTTGTGAATAAAATTGACTACCTGAATTTCCATTTACTTTTCTTTTTTATATTTCCTTGTCAGCTGTTTTTGTTATAACTTTTTATGATTATCTTTGCTATTTAATTTTGACATCACTTGATTCTCGATTTCTTTGCACAAATATAGAAGTCATTGGTATATTTGTTGATTTACTGTTTATTCATGTGACTTTTTGAGCAGATTCATGTTTTTTTGAGTAGATTCATTTGTCAAAACTATTTATAATTTGATGCAAATATCGTTATGTAGCATATTAACTGTGGTTTTTTATGTCTTTTTATATATTATTATATTATAGTATTATATTCGTAATTGACTTTTCTACAAGGTTTCATAACAAAAAATTTGACAGAAAATTGATTTGGGAAAACGTCCTATTCTAATGAAGAAACTTTCTGTAAAATAACAAAGCTGCCAAAAAATTTTTGTTTGAAATCAGTGATTTTTTTGGATGCTACAAAATTTCATCAACTTCAATCAAGGAATTACTTCCATGAAAATTTTAACTGTCCAATTCATGCCCTTCAATATTGTATTGAATGTGAGATCGAAGCCAATAATTTTGATCGGTCCTAGATCAGAAAATAGCATTGAGTTATAAAAATAAAAAAAAGTATAACATAAATAAAAAATACTTTTCATGTGTCAGTGTATGTTATAGATTTAAATACATTATGATGCCGCATTTTCAAAATTGCCTTACACTCTTAAATTTAAAATGAACTGTAAAAACTGTTTCTGGTGTATTCGCACTAAAAAATTTGATACTTCTTAGATATTGACCAATTTTTTATTGCTTTGTATTTTATAGAGTATATACATGTCTCTTATGGAATTTTTATTAAAAGTTTATATATTAGTATATTTTAAGTCATATGAATTATATAAAAACTGATTTCAAAAGTGTGTCATAAATTCAAAAAACAAAAATAATGATAATTTATACATGGAGTGTAAGATATTATAGCAGTTCAAAAACTGAAATAGATGATACAATCGCAGTTCTTTATTTGAATCATGAAAATAATGCTGAAATGGCATGCGAAGGCGAAATTTTCGGTTGACGAAAAGTAGTGTTGCTTCGAGAATTATTAACTAATTTTGAAGAGCATTTTTTTTTTGCAGAATAAATTTATAATTCAGGAAATTTGGGTGATTTGATTATAATTAATTATAAATTTCATAATTGTATTATTTTGAATCAAATTTATGGGACACTTTTAGAATATTCACACAAAAAATGATCAATTTTTTTTTTAAAAGGCTTTAATTCATACGATGATGAGTTGCAGTTTACGAATGAAATAGAAAGTGTTGAGAAGTTGAATTTTGCGGAGTTGGAAGTTATTATAGAAAATAAAAAGCTCATATTGGATTGGTTCATAAAGCCGACTTCCTCAGAAAAATTTATGAATTTTCGTTTAAAGAATCCGATTGTACAGAAGAAAGTGATAAATTATGGATTAGTTGATAAAGTTTTTAAATTATCTAATGAAATATTCCATAAGAAGAATTTTGATAGAATTAAAGAATTACTTTATAAGAATAATGATCCCATTGAATTTATAGAGAAAAATATTAAGACTAGAATTAATTTTTTGAAATATGTTAAGTCGAAGAATGATAAGGATGATGAATTGTTGGATATTAATGATAGGGGAAAAAAAATTTTGGTTTTACCATACATAGAAAAAGAACATAGAAGAATTGAGAAAATATTCAAGAAAGAAAATGTGAAAGTGATATATAAAAGTAGTAATAAATTGAATATTGATATTATTAAAAGGGGAAAAGATAAATTAGGAAATGAAAGACAGCAGAATGTAGTTTACAAGATTGATTGTAGAGATTGCCAATTTAAGTATGTAGAACAAACTAAAAGATGTTTAGAAACTAGAATGAAAGAACACGAGGGAGACATTCGGAAAATTGCAGAAAATAATTCAGTTATAACGGAACATAGAATAAATATGAATCATGAGTTAAATTGGGGTAAAGTAAACATTTTAGATAGAGAGATAGATTATAGAAAAAGAATATTTTCAGAAATGTTTTTCATAAAAGGGACTAAAAATACGTGAAACAGACTGGAAGATACGAGATTTTTTAGTTCGATCTATGACGCATGCATTGGTAACGTGATATGAATTCTTATCGATTTGTTTTCTATAAAAGGAAAGGAAACTAAGATAATTTTGTAGACGTGTATTAACCACGGATGAAGTTTCTTGTGACGGCATATTGTTTTTTTCCTATTGATTCAATATTATAAAAATGACTAAATTTATAATATTATAAATTGACTGAATTGTTTTACACATGAGATATGGTTGACCTGAATTGTATTGTGATGTAAGTGGATTGAATGATGTTATGATGATTTGGTTATTGAATTATTTGGAATTGTATTGATTATTGTTTTATTTATTGTACATTCAGTTTCCTGAAGAGAGCAAGAATAAAGTGCCTAAAGCTAGAATAAAGGAGATGTTTATCTGATTATTGATTGAATATGGCTCCAAATTGTCGAATAGAAGATGAGTTATTGAAAATGATCAATGTTTGTCAAGAAACGTCTAGTAAAAATATTACAAATATAAAAAAATTTATATACCTGGAAATCCAACCTTTATCCCAGAAACTGTAAAGCATTAAACTGCAAATTCCAAATACACCAATTACACCAAAAACATTCTCCAAGCAGTAACTTAAAATCTTGCCTTGCTGGAAAATTTCCAAACATGGTATTTTTGTACACTCAGCAAAACCTACAACCTGCATCAAGTTTCTCAATAAAAGTAAAAAATTACTGAAGCACAGTGTAATTACACAGTCGTACACAGTTTATATTTTGCATTTTGCATTTCCCAGTCGCTGCTACTTGGAATTTCTCTCTGTGTAACGAGGCTCACCCTTTAACTGACCATCATTATGCAAATGGCCATTTTCCAAAGAGCATTTCCCATAAAAGAGCTCGAGGAATCGCGTGGACTAGCCCGTAGCCCTAGAATTTGCATTATCCTCCGATGCCGGTCCTGTCGATGATAAATTCCAGGGGTCACCCGCTCTTTAAATTCAAGGCGCGCTCATCGATCGCACGCGGGCATCGCTTTTTCCGTATACCTAGATGAGCCTCATCTAGATGCGCCTACCCAGATACACCGGGGACAACATTTACCGTTTCCCTTGACGATTCAATGGCCGCGATTGCAGAAAGAATCCCGTGTATTTGGAAAAATCACGCGAGATTTGCGGCACCGAGTGATTTCGTTGATAGATTTATATCGAGGAAAGAGCTTTCGTTGTCCATCGTGGACAAACTTATTAGGTATTCGAAAAATCCATTAGGTCCCTTTTATCTTCCCCGGATCTTGGGAAAAGCAAAGAAGAAAAACGGTTTCGTCACCCTTTTTTCCGAAACCATTGCAATTCAAATGAATTTTAAAATATTGGGAAACGCAGAACTGTTTGTATGCAACTCTCACAATCACTAACAAATAAACAACGATAGAGAAAAATAGAAAAAAATCTAGAAAATTTAAAGATACTCGCTCTTGACTGATTTCACTGATAGATTTATATCTTGAAAAATCTTTCCTCGTAGATCGCGAACGAACTTATTAGCTATGCGAAAAGACCATTAAATCTACGATATCTATGCCCAGATCTCACTGCGAATCAGGATCTCAGCAAAAATTGGTCGTATACTGAGAGAAAACTTCAGTTATAAAAGCACGTGAACGCATTGCATTAAGGGTACTAGGTGACTAGAATTTTTCTCTTCAAATGATTTTTAAAAATTATTCCATAAGAATGTCACAACGAGACGATTCTAAAATATTTTCAAATAAAAAAAGTTATGAATTTTTAGACAGTTTAATTTATACACAACTTGTATAATTTCTATATAATTTCAATTAGGTTTTAATATTTTGAAATAGAATTTATGAGCATTTTACGAGCATCTGCAGCCAAACTTTCCTTCTCATCCATAAATGCAGAGAATTCGTTTCGCTTTTTCGCATTTCCCTTCATATTTAAAATAGGCTCAGTGCCAATCAGTTGGGATTGCGATCACGGATTTCACTTTGGCGACGATTGCCCGAGATTTTTACCGTGATGTCAGCCATAATCGGCACTTTATCGGGTATATGCCAATTGCCGGCTCAAAGTGAAACTGCCCTAGACTCACGCGAATAGCACATTAGTTGCCTAGTCGTGGACTTCCGATAAATTCCACGATTTTCCCATTATTATTTTCTTTTTCATCAATCCTTTCGCTGGCTTTTCCCGAGTACAGTGCTGCTTAATGAAGCTGTCGATCGGGTATATTACCCTTGGAAAATAAAGAAGAAAAAGTTTTGGATTGATTGATTTATTGGCAGCAATTTTAAGATGAAATTCGATATAAATGTTAGCACAATGGATGGTTTACGAAGTTTGAGAATAATAGATTTATAATGTCGGATAGAGAAAAAAAATCTGAGTTCATCATGCATAAAATTGTTTCATATATCAATTGCATATTATATTTAATAACTATTAAGCATTATTTGATAAACATATTACCACATTTATTTGAGATACTTTTTTTTTGTTATAAGTGATGCTCATTATTATGATATTAATTATTATTTTAATCATTTTAATTGTGATTATATTTTTCATCATTATTAATTTGAAGATTTTCACTTTATCAATAATTATTATTATATATTTCATCTTGATTGTATATTTGATATGTTTATCACTAATGCACTGTCAGTAAAAATTATTAGACACATAATTTCTTTCATTTCGTCGGGATATTAACTGCTAGGGGAATATTTGAAGTATGTTTACAAATTCAAAAAATCCAAATCATAATTCAAAAAACATGTTCTACAGTTAGAAAAAATGAGGAAAAATCAGTATCATAGAAAGAATTGAAAAATGAAATATATGTGAATCAAATAGGTAAAAATACTGTATTGAAATTTAAATATAATATAACGATATATCAAAAATAGAATATTGATATACTATGGTTTGCATGATGAAAATTTCGGATTATCATATTCGAAAAAAAATAATTATAGTAGAATCAAAGATATTTTTATATTTATTTTTAAAAAATAGATAAGAGTGTTTACAAATCGTTGTATTATTATTAGAAATTTTTACAATATGCGAATGCATAAAAAACATCCGAATTTTATTTTGACATTTTTCTTCAATAACTAATGTTATACAATCAAAAGTGATTTCCAGTTATAAGTATATCAAATAATAAGAGAAATTAAATTTTATTAGGATTTACATTTTACAAGAATAAAACATTGTACAACGAAATCAAATAATTGGAAATATAAAAATACTGATCCATTCATATTAATGAAATGAGATTTTCATTGAATATTTATAGTATAATAATAGTAATATTGATGATAATTATAATAACAATAATAATAACAACAATAATAATAATAATACTTATATAAATAATAATAATAATAATAATAATAATAATAATAATAATAATAATAATAATCATAATAATAATAATAATAATAATAATAATAATAATAATAATAATAATAATAATAATGACATATTATAGAATAATACCTATTATAAAATTATGTAATGAGAAAATGATATAATTGCTAAATAGATATTTATCATATTTTATTAAGAATTTGATATACTACAATGATAACAAAAATCTATGAAATAAGTTGTATTCTTATTCAGAATATGAGTACTTGAAAACGTTACGATTCAAATGTCTTAAATTGTCATAAAAGATAATATTTTTAATAAAGGAATAAAAGTCATTATGCTCAAATAAAATTTATGATTTTTATAGGAACTCATAATTTAATTTTCGATGTAAATTAAAAAGGCAAGATTTCTAAAGTAATCTATTTTTTAATATTTTCGTCAGTTTAAATTGGGCTTCAATCTTACAACACATTGGTTTCTGAAAACTCTAGCATGGCAGTGTATATTAATGCTTAATATATATATATATATGAAAATTTTATGGAATATTGAAAAACATTAAACAACTGTAAAAAATTCGATTTTAAAAAGTACTGTCTGAATGGTGTCACTGATTTTGTACACGTTGTTGATGATCTCATTAATACATATTTAAGGTTAGATTGAAAAATCCATCTCTAAATTTTACAATAAAAATTTCCCTAATAATAGTAAGTTATTAGAAAAATAAACATGACATAGTCATTGTTATAAACCCACAGCACAATCTAATCTCCAAATCAATTTGTCCCTTGGCTATTGCCAAAAGATAAATCGCCTTTGACTCCAACCTAGTTGCTTCCTGAAAAAGCACCTGAATGATTATTTCAATCGATTAACTTGTCCTCGATTGTAATCACTGCATTACGTCACAATCAATGAAAGAAAAAGGCGCAGAGAGGCGACAAAACGACGATAAACTTGTTGCTCGCAATTAACACCAGATCACAAGATGGGTCGAGTTACGTGCTGCTTGGGGATCTATTGATCATTTGGATCATTCATGCTAATTGCGGTGGTAGAACTGGTTTGAATATCGTTCACATCAATTATTTTACACCTCCGTGCGGTTAAATGCTCCACAATAATTGCCAAGGTTACCAGGTACTCATTCCATTCTCTTCCGTATTTTTTTCTTCCATTTTCTTTCATAATCTCTTTAAAAAAGTCATCATTCATAAATTTACTCACGCACAACACTTTCCAGAATATTCCAAAATTCCTCCCCTCAAATTTCCACAACTTCAAACCAACTTAAAATTCCATTAAAATCATTATCAATTATCTCGATATTCCACAATACTTCTTTACTCATCATCAACTTTTCTCATCTTCTCGAACCATTCATTTCTCATTATTTGCAAAATACTTTTTCATCTTCACACGATCCACCGCGACCGACCGCGAAGGAGTGCGAATAACAGGCGAAAATGGCGAGAAAAAAAAGGATCGAAAAAAAAGGGCCAGGCGGGGGAGGGGGGAAAAAGAGGCCCCCAACGCGGCCTTGACGCCGAGAAACATCTTGGGCCCGTCGGACCCCGCGGGGTAAGAGGTTGTTGCTAGGGCGGGGGGGGGGGTGGTGTGCTGGTTTCAGGGGGGGGGAGAGGGAAAAGATCGTGTTAGCGATTATCAATATGTACACCACAACTTTAATTGCGCACACGTATTCTTCGGGGCGTGTGTGAGTAAAATCGCATTGTGCAAGGCCCAGACTGGATATTACACCGCGCCCCCGTAGGCGTTAATTATTTGATCGGAGGATGCTGTGCTTGCGCCGACATCAACTCTCGATGAACAATCTTCGCGATTTTTCAGACCTTCCAGAAAGCTCACGCTGTACGTTTTCTTTTTTTCTTGGGGAGAAAAAAGGGAAAGAGAGCACTGGATATAAATGACGGGATTTTTCTAAGGATGATCTTGCTCTTGAGAAGGGTGTGGGGTTGTAAGGGAAGTTATTTTCGAAGATTAAGAGATGTGTTTTTTTTTTTAAGAAGAAACGAATTGATTAAATTAGAAAAAAATGATTGGTCTGAAATGTTTGAAAGTTACTGTTATAGAAATGGAAAATTACGAAATAAAGTGAGTGTAATGTAGTATGACTGCAAAACTGATGTGTTTTAATCGTATTTTGTACTTTGACTAAGATACACTATTAAAAAGAGAAATTTTGGTCATTTCTTGTTTAATTTGTAGACTGCTGAGATTCAGCATTTTCGAGTACAGAAAACTTATTGTGAGCCACAAAAAAGAGATTTTCCAAATTTGGTTCTATTTCTTTAATATTGAGGGATCATTTATTAAAAGTTAAGTGGAAATTCTTGAGTTCAGAACCTGAAAAGGAAACAATAAACTGTATAAATAATAGAAAAAAAAATGGTTCGAACTTTTTTGTACAAGTAGCCTACAAAAATGCAATTTCCTGAACTAGTAGTGATTCAAATTAAAAAAATAATGCTTGGAAAAAAATCTATTATCATTATAATGTTAAATAGAAATGATATTTTTTTTTTAAATTTCCGAATGAAATTCTTTGAAAATTGAAAAATTTAAGTCACGTTGAATCTCAGTAAGTTTTACAAGTGGCAATAATTAAATAAGAGAAGTCGTAGAAATTTTTATTATAATATTTAAACCTAAGAGTTACAAAAAATGGAAAATTTTCAAGTAAATAGATTGTTGATGATTTCTAAAAATTGGAAACATTCGTAAAATACAAAGAACGTAAAAAAATTTGCTTTGTTTTCGATCAAAATATTCACATTTTATGAAATTTCAAAAAATAACGAAAAATTTTCATGTAAGACATATTATTGTAAACTTGGGAAGTTATGAACAGTGCGTTTAATGTTCGAGAACTGTACAGGTTCTGAAAAACCCATAAAAAATGATAGATATAGAAATTTTCAAACATTGACCGAAAATTCGGAAAATTTGTAGATTTTATCAGAATGTTTATAAATTTTGCGAATTGTTTTTATTATCATTTGTTTTACAAATGGGCGAGAAGCTACTTTTGTATTTTTTATGAAAATCAAAACTTCAGAAAGTATGATCAAAATTACTAGGAATTCTGAGATATATTATATTAGACAATTTTTCGAAAACTAGAACGTTTTGAATTGTCAGTATTATATTAAAAAATTTGTTTTTTTTTTTGAAAAATAATAAAACACTCAAAATATTCAAGACATTAATAATCAAAGGGAGTAAAAATAACTTCCTTTATTTCATAGAATATTTATATACTTCTTAACTTTAAACAAAAATCAGAAAATTCAGTAAACTTACAGAAGCTGTGCCATACCATATACTTAAAGTTTTGCAAATCAAATCCCGTTTAATTGTACAAATATACAAGAAAATTTTAAATATTTGAATGAATATCTAGAACTTAAGAAACTTCCATCAATTTTTTAGAAAAATAAAATTTTTGACGATTTGTTTAATCTTAGATTTACAAACTGATTAATTTATGCAATAGTTATTTTGGATATTTTCCCCATCTAGAATTGACTATGGCGAATATTACAGCCACCAATAATAACATCTTTTGCTAGCTTTGATAAGCTACGAGTATTGAAAAACCTACATTATAATTTTAAAATATTAAAAAAAAAAATCTTCTCTCTATAATCAAAGTATTTTTTTAAAACCTCAAACGTGGACGATCATTAACGTTTTTGGATTGCCCAACTCTAACGCAGAATATTTTATCAAAGAAATAATTCGCCCTTAAATTGTTAAAAAAAAAACACAAAAAACTCTGCCTTTAAGTAAATTACCTAGTAATAAAATTTAAAGTTGAAAATCGTTGATTTCAGTTTGCAACATTTTCAGTTCTATAGAATCACATGAAATATTTTGAAAAAAAAATTGTTTGGTAAATATACGATCGTCTCAGTATCTGCAAAATTCAGTTTGATTTTGTCAAAATATATATGTACAATGTAATTCCACAGAACCCATGTAATTATTGGATCATTATTCATTGTATTTTCATTTCTTCGTTTAATAAATATTCATTCGTCTTAAAATCATCACTTCGGATTCGAAGCTAAGATAATTAATAGTTAATAAACACGTAACAGTATTTAGAAATTTCGGAACGTAAGTTCTTTGTTTCATATTTAACATTTTATGATAAAAATTATATAAAAATCTTGTCTCAGTCAATAACTATTTTTTCTTGAAAATAATTCTTCAGTTCAATGTTACTAACTCCTTTTTAAATAAATACATTTAATCACATACAAAATCTTATTATTTGAAAAAAAAAAACATTGTCTAATAGTCAGTGTATATCATTGTTAAAATAGCAAAACAGTGATTTTGTAGCTTTGGCCTAATAATATCGCCAGTTGCATATTTTAACTGATGATCCTTTATCCTTCTAACTTACACTTCAATCATGATTCCAAAAAACCCTTCAATTTTCAAAAAACGCTGTTTTCCTTTAACAAACGTTTTCTATGCGAAAAAAAGGACCCTCTAATACTTGGCATGAATTTTTACGCCTCTAACGACAGATAGCTCTAGCTGATTTCGTTCCGAAGCCAGGGAATTTCAACATGGAAAAACAGCTCTGCAAACTTGTTTACAGAACCCTTTAAAGGCCCTAGCGGTTATCCGGAACACGCATGCATTCCATATTTGTATACAATAGGGCATCATGATTATCATGATTTCGAACTGAATACGTTCACTCGCGTTCACACTTGTCGCGCGCGTGAATTCCTATCCATGTGCGTTGACTTACGTGTGAATCGCACTTAGCCTCTCGTAAATCTATGCTGAGTCGCCCGATCACGATGCTAATTAAAAACTGATAAAACCTGGAACACAGGAGTGATTTATCCTTCCGGACGAGCCCTTTATTCGCCGTTTGAATCCACTTAAACGTGAAAGAACTTCCCACTGCAAACAACTCAAATTGGAACACGTTCCCCCCAAATCAAATATTTTAAGTTTCATGGACTTGGGTTTCCAAACTTCCCAAATGAATAATTTTTCCAGTTCTAGCACTAAATATCCCTCGCTGCATTCGCAAAGAAAAGGGCAGGTCATCGTTCCTCGGATCGGGGAGCGTATTGCAGTATTTATAAGCTGCATTTCAATAACATTATCATTCGGTTCGTTCCATCGCGTGTGATTTCGTGCCTAGCCAAGAAACTAAACGAAACAAGACACGTCGCAGCGAGGAATTCCAAATCCTAGCGCTTGTAAAAGGCGAGCCGAACTTGGCAGACTTTGCTCAGCCACTGCAAACACAAAAGCTTCGAAAAGGCGGCGGAAATTCTCGTACATGGATTTTGGCACCTGCTCGATCTACGTCTTGGAAGCGAGTTTAATGACAAGACAAATGAAAGTGCCGCGCTCTCTTTGGGTGGCGCTTTATTCGATCCCTGATGAATGAATAATGAATTCGTCGTAGCTCGCGTTGCAACTCACACCTGGGATAGATTTGTCTTCTCTTTCAGAATAATGAAGGGTTTCGAGCACTATTATGCACTATTTGTGAGTGCTGGAGTGTGTTTGTATAGTTTTTTAGAACAATAAATTGTAATGGTATTCGTTGAATGAGTTTCATCATTGAAATGAATATTTGTTTCGACAATATCAACTGCACAGCAATTAATATCTGTGGCTTCCAGCCATAACTGAGAAAGTCACACATGCTATAACGTTTAAAATTTTATCAGAATATCATGTAAACTGAGCCTTATGGCACAAGTGACTTTCTCGATTATGGCAGAAAGCCACATGTATAATATAAACTCTTGTATCGATATATCCAAGTTTACACAATTCTGACACAAATATGCAGGGTTTGGAATGTTACTTTAAAAAATGTAATGCGTTACCATACCGTTACTTGAAAAGAAAAAGTAACTGGTTGCCGTTACTACTTAAAAAAGTAACATTCTGTTACTTTCAAGTTATTTTTTGGAATAAATTGAATGTAGATAATAAAACCGAGAAACTAAGACTGAAAAATACAATATCAACTTACTTCTGGTTTTGTTCTATAAAAATTGTTTGTTTCAGATAAATATGATAAAAAATGTTAATCTGTAATTTTTCACTCTTAGAAGAAAACCAATCAGCTAGTTAAAATTTTTTTTTTTTTTAAGTCCACGAAATTTCTGAATATGACATTTCATTCAGTGTTAGCTACAAGGAAAGATTTGCAAATTTAATCAATATTTGAGGAAATCTTATCTATTCAGATTTTTAGAATTTTTGAATTTTCTCGTATTTTTTAGTATGTATACAATGTTGCAAGATTTTCTAGTATTTTTATGAATTTGTACTTTTTTTCTGTAAACTGATATATAGATTTCAAAAATTTCTTACTCGACAATTCAAAGTTTATTGAATTATTTGTATTGAAGGGGATTTTTCAGTAAATAATGTCTATGAAGATTTTTATTTCCTTTGATTTTTCCAAAACTTTTTTAATTTTTCTACGACTTGAAGGATTGTTTAATATTTCTGAAACTATTTGTATTTTCCAGTATGATAGAATGTTGTAGAATTTCCTTGTATTTTTACATAATTTTAGTATTTTTATAATATAAATCGTAATATACACTTCAAGAATTTCGAACTCTAGAATATGAGCACAATCAAGTATTACGTGTTTTACAGGATTTTTCAGAAAAGAGTGTCTTGATAGATTTTTACTTATTCCAGTACTTTTCGTATTTCTTCAGTTTCTCTATGATTTCAAGGATTATTCCTTATTTTTGTATTGCTATATGAATTTCTGGAATTCCAAAGATTTTCACTGTTTTTTATGTTTGCACGTGTTTTTCTGAACGTATTTAAAGAATGTTGTGGAATTTTTTAGTTTTCTAAAGATATCTCTTTGAATTTCGAGAATGACATAAAATTTGAGGTTCAAAATTTCTGAAGAATATTTCGATCGATTTTGCAGCTACCAGTTTCTTTATATATTTATATTGGCCTTAATATTTTTGGTATTTTTCTCAGTGTTACAAGATATAGAAATTTTCTATCTTCTTATAGACTTCTACAAACATACATTTTTCAGAATTCAAAGCTCGAGAAATCAAATTTTTCTGATTCCTGGAATCACATAAATTTTATAAAAGTCAAGTAACATAAAACTTACCAAAATCTTGTATTTTGAGTATTTATCGTATTTCATTTTATTTGTACGTCTCCGGGTAGAAAAAAAACTATGTACTTTTTTTTTTGTATTCGTTCTATTCCATAAAATTTTCTAGCAGGATCTCTAAATCTTACAGATCCTGCAATAGATTCTGAGATCGATAGATTTTAAGTATTTTCATATATTTTCAAGCTACCTTCTACAATTCAACGCTTTGAACTATGAAAGTTTCTAACAAAAAGTACAAAAGCCTATTCTTCATCAATATTTTTACATAAATTACTAATACTCCACATTGTTTCATTAAAAAAAAATAATATAGAAATTTCGATCAAAAATAAGGAAGTTAAAAATTACTCAGATCTCACTTTCAAAAGAATTAAGAAAAATTCCACATTGTGCTAAAAACTCAATAAGACAGGTGAAAGTAACGTAAAATAACGGGTTTTTCGTTACTTGTTACCGAAAAAAGGGCGAAGTAAAGTGAAGTAACGCGTTACTTTAAAATCCTGCAAATATGATGTGAAAGTGACATCAAGTATGAGGTTGTTCACACCAGAAAGCGATGGAAGTGGTTCTTTTGGAGGTATTTCTTCGAGGCATTTATCGCCTGAGGCAGATGTACACCTGGCATCGATAGAAAATGAATAAATGATAAAGGAATCGTTGCCTCGTTGAAATGCACGTGTCGAAGGCGCGTTGATTGGTGGAACGAATGGTCTTCAGAACCGCCGGTCAAAGGAATCACGCGGCGTACTAATGAACAATTGTTGCCGATGAATCGAATTTTTAATGAATTACGTCGTTATGGATTTCGAGACCGCATTGTAGACCATCTTTTTCTTATTGGTTTTTTTTTTTTTTTTAATTTTTGTCGGAAGGTATCACAGAACAACGATCAGATCGATGGTGAGATTTTTGAAATAAATCAGTGATTTTGGACAGTGTATTCAGTTATGAGCATGTCAAAGAAACTCTCAAATTTAAATATCACGTGATAAAGAAAAAAATCTTCTTTACAGTACAAAATAAGATGATAATTATCACATATATACTTGTTAATTAGTTGGAAAGATTGATGATAATTTTTTTTGCAAATGACCCTCAGTCCATGTACTCTATACATCTCGGCGAATAATGATTCCTCTCGTATCTTGATAAATTTACATAAATCAGTGAAATTTATTTCCGAGACCATATAAAACTCGCCTAATGAGTATGTACAATACAGAAGTGAGTCGGTTTACAAGGATTAATTGCGCCGATTACACGTCCGCGCCGGTGTGAAACGCGTATTTCACCGTCTGAAATTTTTACCATCCGAATATTGATGTGTCTTTAGAAATCGAATACTACACTCTGAATAACATGTGTGACATTCGACGTTCTAATCAACATAATTTATTAAGTATTGCACTAAAACTTCAATAAATACAATTAACTTTTGTCCAAAAAATGGACAAATTAAGATTATCTTATAAAAAATGAACATTTATCAAAGAACACAAAATATGCAAAAATATTCTTCAAAAAACCCAACTTTCGCACTTCCGACCGAAGATTCCATCTCCGCAGTCATCTGATATCTCCGGCCTTATCTTTCTCTATCTTTTTCTTAACCAAGCGGAACGTATTTCGAATCGCAAAAAATATCGACGTTCGCCTAGCCGTCAAAGAAAAAGGACGGAGAACTCGCGGTATGAAAAAAAAGAGATGGAGAAAGAAGAAGTGATAAATGGGAACGAGGATTGCTCAGCAAACGTGTGCACATGAGCGGTTTCTCCTGGACCGTTCCTTTCATCGAAGTTAATCCCTACGCCTTTAAACTGCCATTACTACGGATTTTCCATTACTCCCCCATACTTCAAAAATGTATTCATTTTCCACTCAACGTCGAGTCCTGAAAATCGAGTCAATTACCGAGCAGTGAATTCGAAAGGTATTGGGATTTGGAGGGCGTCCCGTTACTGGTTGGCGGTTTTCGAATTCATTTTATGAGGTTGTGGATTTATTTTCGAGGGGGAAATGTTTCTGCGTTTTTGAATGTGGAAATGGGATGTTTTGGAACTGATGTAAAGGGAAAATCGAGGTCATGCAGATTGAGATTTTTTTAATTTTGACTTTTTGAAAGTTATGACTTGTAATTTTGAAATATTCTACACCATGAATTAAACGATGTTGAATTAGAAAGATGTGAGCATTATGATATTTGATTATTCTATCGAGAATTTTATAGAAAAAACTGTAATTTGAAAAAAAATTAACTTTTCGAAAAAAAAATACTGATTCATGTAACCTTACAGTAACAATGCTTAGTTACTGAAGAATTTGTATCTAAAAAGTCTTATTGCTAATCTTTAAAGTTGTGTATAAAAAATTCAAAATTTTAATAACCTTAAAAATACTATACAACTATCATTTTTTGGAAAAATGAAATTGAATTAAAAAAATGAAACGATTCAAAACTTTGATGAAATACAAAAATGCGATGATTCCAAAAATATAATGGTATTAAAAATTATCGTAAATTGGATAAAAATTCAATATTTAGTTATCTTTAATCTCTAATCTTGAGATTAGTAAATCTTAAGTTTTCCTTAAGGGTCATTCTTTTTAAATCAGTTTGGTCGTCACTGACCAAATCACCGGTTTCTCTCAAATTTTTTTAATAGTCACGTAAACTAGTTTTAAAACATACGTATTTTTTATTTTGGGCTAAAAATTGGTTATTGTCGAGAAATTCAGATTTTAGATAAGGCTGTCAAATTCAGGGTAACCTAACTTTTGTGGAAAAATTTTTTTTAAAGCCTAATTTCTGATCAGAAAATCCATGGCTTTCAATAATTTTTGTATGAAAACGTTCGAAATTGTACAAAATTTATGAATAATGTATTAAAAATATTTTTTGTAGCGTTCTTGAATTGTTATTAGCGCAAATGTAAAAAGTCTTCAAAATTTTTGACCACTTAAATTCAATCAATTCAATTCAGTGAATTCAACAACGTTTCAAGAAATATGTTCAATACATTATTCATAAATTTCGTACAATTTCGAACATTTTCATACAAAAATTATTGAAATCCATAGATTTCCTGATGAGAAATAAGAATTTAAAAAAAAGTTTTCGATAAAAGTGAGGTTACTCTGAATTTGACAGCCTAATCTAAAATCTGAATTTCTCGACAAAAACTAATTTTCAGCCCAAAATAAAAAATACGTATGTTTCAAAACTGGTTTACGTGACTATTTACCAAATTTGAGAGAAATCGGTGATTTTGTCAGTGACGACCAAACTGATTTTAAAAATAATGACCCTTAATTTTTTACAATATTAAATAGAAAATAGAAAAGTTAATTAATGGAAAAATGTTATTGAAAGAAAGAAACACATAATCGACAAAAATCTGACTTTAGATGATAGTTACAAAAAATTTTTTAAATTTCAAATTTATAATGCTAAAATTTAAAAAAAATGTAACCCTCTACCCCGAACTTTGATATCTTGAAAATTGAAAAACAAAATCAAATAAACAAATCTTTTACATTAATCTTTTTTCAATAATTTCTCTGCCTACGTCTCTGCCTCGGCCGAACAAAGTTATATCATATTTGCGAGATGAAAAACATGAGAATGCAATTTATTACTCGATTTTAATGTTTCCAAACCAGAGCCTTAAGGGGTGCTTCGGAAATTATCCTGTACACCATTTAAGTCTTTAACCGGCGAGAAGCGTTATTCATCTTTCGGTAATTTAATTCATACTTTAATGAGTCGCGCTACCTATCTGCTGGCTATTAATAACGAGCGAAAAAGCTGTTAAGTCACGACGTTCAGCGTTCTAATGCTCGATTACCGAAATTTTTTATAAAAAAGTTTATAAGCAGCTTGCTAATACATTGGACTGTTTAAATAATATAAAACAGTGGAATAATTAGTGATATTTAAATCATCTAAAAATCATGAAATGCACGAAATTCACATTTATACGTTACTTCTACTGACAAGCTCCAAAATTAGTTTCAAAAATTGATTTGTAAGTAATCTGAAAATTTTTCGTACTAACGTATATTTCAAAATTCGTAAAATTCATGAAATTATCAAGAGAACATCATAATTGTTCTTTTTCTCTAGTAAAATTACGGAAAATAAAATTAAATGTCAGACTGTGACACAAATAATTATAATTATAATTTGCACCTATTAAATATGTTTATATTCCCCCTTGAATTTGTTAAAGTCAGTTGGAACCAAACCCTAAATTTTTTATTAACCGAAGTTCATCAAGCTAGAAAAAATCATGAAACTTTTTTTTCCTGTCTCAAATCATATAAAGTCTTCATTTTATTCACGAAACTCAAAAATTAAGGATTACACAGTGCTACGAAATCAAGAAAAAAACTGCGGAACGAAGAAATTGCTGGTTCATAATGATTCCCTGACTTCTTTGTTATGTAGTCACATATCTCTGACAGCTATACAAAACGCAGCACCGCTTTCTTCGCACGATTGATGAATCATTTCTGTAACGCGTCTTTTTGTCCTTCTTTTTTGCAACCCCCGGCATTCTTCATATTTTCCCCAGTTTTTTTCTCCTTCGATCATTAACTCGTCCATTGTTAAAAATCCCTGCATGTCTCCTCAGTAAAATTTTGAAATTCATTCATCAAATCATCAATATCTCTAATAAATTATTTTTAAAATTTCGGATTCTTTACAATATTCTTTCTTATTAGTTTTTCTGCGTGCATGAAATTACGAAAACGACGTAAACCAGCCATTTTTCGTAAACTGTACAAAACACGTATTCATTATCCTGTCTGAAAAACCTTGATTGACTTTAATGAAGCGTTGAGAATGATCCATGTCAGTTATAACGAACCCCAAAATAGCAGCTGCGATTATAAGTGGACCGCGACATTTTTATCCTGCTGCGAGTCAGAACGTTTATGAAAAGGCAAGTGAAATATAGATTTTTCTTTTCTGGCGAATTTCGCGTGATTAATCGTGCATGCGTTCGAAGCACCATGCGTAGGAATATAAATGGAAGATTTGACGTGAGAATTCCTGACGATTCAGGAGATAAATAATCGTTTCGACAGTGCTTTTCTTCCTGATTTTCTCCTCGCTTTCAAAGACGTGATTACGGAATTTCCTAATAATGTACTCACTGTGCAGAATGTAATATCTTACGAAATAGCGTTCCTTATTGTATCAGATTGCTTAACGTACCTGCAACAGAAGAAAAAAACAACAATTTTTAATGCTTGTTGTGTAGATTTTTGCTGGTAATTAGGATAACATAATTTATTGTACAGTTCAGATTTTAGTAAGCACATAATTTATGAATGAAATCTATTGTGTAGATGCTGGTTGAAAATTTAGAACCTTATGTATCACTTTAGTTCAGTTTGTTTTTGTGTACTCTTTTGTATAAAACAGATTCCGAAATACATATTTTTATTGTCTTCGTATTCAGAGAGAAAAGAGATTCGATAACTCGATGTTTTTCGTGGACCTACAGAAATTATTGGTCGTGCCGTTGCTCGAGGATAGACAGAAACGAGCAGGCTCTAATGATTTATAGTGACTTCACTTTGTGGCTCAGAGGGTCACGCCTCCAACTTCTCATTTTTAAACGTCTCGTTTTCGACTTCGGTTAAGTAACGTACTCACAATAATAATACTCGGGGTCGAGTGTGTCAAAGAAGGAATCAAAATCGAGAAAAGAAAATAAACGAGTTGAGCTGAAGGTAAGATTGAGTTTGAACTCTTTTGAATGGGTGGAATATTATAACACAAAATAGACACATCATTTGATATTTAAAAATATGTTAATGTACAAGAATTGTTTTGGATATCTTAATTTTTGTATGTAGTTAAAATACATCAACTATGAACATATTTTTTTACAATTTTGAATTTTAGTAGAAGGGCATTTTCATACATTTTGTAATATTGCAAGCGCGTTTCAATGCGACGTGAATAATTGATAAATTAGTTTGACATTTTCTTTTTTTTAAATTCCATGAGATACATATAATTTTCGACTGCTGGTTGGCCGTTTGCGAATTCCTTGTCTGACTGAGATTGCAAGTTAAGAATAAATGACAACAATTTATCAAAATTGAGATACTGACTTCTCCAGACTTATGTTGAACTCAAAATAATTCTGCAGCTCAAGTTTTACTAATTTTCTGTTTTCTGAGTTTTAAATTGTATCGGATATTAATAACTTTAGATCGCTAACCGGCTGTTCGTAAATTTCAGGTCTCACTGAGATGAAAACTTGAAAATTATCGATAACAATTTATCAGAATAAAAATACCGACTTTTTCAGACTTTTCTTTGGCCCGAGAGAATTCTGCAGCACTAATTAAGTTAAGATCCAAACAGAAGACAAATATAATAGAGAAAAATATATTGAAATATATAGATTTCGGACATATTTCATATGTAAATATTCTAGAATGTATCATCTATCTGGATTTATGATTTATTATAAAAATGTAGCAGACATATACATCAGAAATATATAATTTCTAAGAAATACAACATCAAACGAAAAAAAAATTATTTTGTATTTCTAAACAATTGGAGGTAAAAAATTGGCTCTTCATCGCATAACTTATTCTGTATTCTTCGATTCTTTTTCAATCATTGAATATACTCTTCAAAATCTTACACTCAAAGCTTCTTCATTCCCAAGGATTCTAAGCACTCAAATATAAAACCTCAAAATTTTTCTTTTTAGAATGATAAATTCTAGTTAAACTGTCCAAAACTGTAGAATTTTCGCAAACGTGGTAAAACTTTACAAATATCTCGAAACGTTACATATACTATGGAAAATAGGAAACAAAACAAAAATAAAATGAATAAGTAAAAACATGAAATTAAAAGTCAGATACCAATATTACAAAAGTGACAAAATTCGCTAAAAGCAATATTTATCATTTTCACTAATACTATAGAAAAAATCGAAGTCAGGTAATGTTAGAAATATAACAATTTTTATAAACATTAAAATAAGACGAAATGGTAGAAAAGTGTCTGAAAAATCGCGAAAAGTCACAAAAATTACGATGAACACAAACTTTGAAAAATTCACGAAAATCACAAAATTAAAAAAAAAATCTCCATCACTCCAAATATATTAATCAATATGAATATAAAATTTCAATATGAAATGATAATAAGGAATTATAATTATAATAACATGAATGATATTTTATGGAGAAAAATATAAACTTTTTTGTTTTTTGTTTTTTTTGTTTTTGTTTTGGCGGCCGTAGATGAAAAGTTTTGTTCCTATTTGGGTTTCTGGTGTGAATTGCACACCATTTTTTGTATAGAACTGTCAATAAATGGAATTAAAAGAAATATTTAAAATATTTAAAAATATGAGATAACAAAAATTGAGAAAAATCACAAAAGAAAAGACGAAAGGCACAAAAAGGGAAATTTAAATCACGAAAGCAAAAATAAAAATCAAAGAATTTGGCAATCATGGCAAGGAGAAAAAATATTCTGGTTAGTACTTAGTTTACAGATTAATTTAAAAAGAATTTTTTCTGAAACAGTTTATTTTGTTCAAAAATGGATATCATTACTTTTTTTTGTTGCCACACCAAGTAATGTTTCTTTAAGCATCTTGAACATAGTAAAATCATTACAGTCATGAGAAGAATATTTTGCAAGGATAACGTGAAATTAAAAAAAAAACCTTCATTTTTATATACACGGCTTTTAAATATATTATAGATTTTTAGAATACTTTTTGATATATATTTTTTTCTTGAATTTTGATGAATTTCAATGTTTTTTCTAATCTTACCAAATTTTCGTGAAGATTCTGCTTGTCCTAATATTTAGACCGTTTTTAAATTTGTGTCAACTTTCACTATTTAAAAAAAATGTCGTTTGATCACATTCCGTGATTTATTAGTCTTCGTAGTTTCTTTGAATTTTGTAATACTTTTCTGACGTTTTGTCTTATTTTCGACAAGTTTTCATACAAGATTCAAAGCCTTAATGTTATAAATATAAATATGTAAAACAAACAATTTGAAAATATGCAATATGTTTCTTCGAAGTAAATATTTTTGAAAATAAATGAGGAAATGAGTGAAAAAATTCTCTTTCTACATATGCACAATCTTTTCTTTCCCCATTTTCCTTATCTTCCTCGATAATTAATTAACCTCTATAAAATCTAACGCACAAAACATCTTGATCCCTGAGGATTCCAAGCTCTCGAACGAAAGACTCGTAAAAATTTTTCCTATTTCAAATCGTTTATTCAAGATAACATTCCTGCAGCTCCGGAATTTTCAGAAATATTCGTCAAGCTAACGACGGCGTGCTTTCGGCCGCGAAAGAACACCGTCGCGAGGCACATTCGCGGTTTCTGCACGCACACGAGCACCTGGCAAAGGTGTCGGACGACAAACTATAAATGAGCGTAAATTCAGAATGCCGCTGATGTAGCCGCTCGATTTATTCGCGTCGCGATTGCGGCTCTACGCGACTCTACGCGGCTGCCGCTGCGAAATCCGCGTGTACCAATTCATGGGAGTTTAATTAAGCGATCTCGCTGCGAGCGCGAGCGAGAGAAACGCCGATACTCCGCACTCCTTCAACATTGTGATTGATTAAATTTTACACGCGACACGCTTGCTACGCCGGGTATTTGTTGAAGTTATTACAAGCTGAAGCAAAAATATGGGTCGTTTTAACTGTGTAAATACTTTCCGAGCAAGAAACAGTTAAATTGGTTGTTCATTTTTTTAGAACAATGTTAAATATCAAATTTGCACGTTATTTTCGTAGCTATTTTTTTTCATTTTTGACATTATTTCATGTGAAATAAAGGAGTTATTATCTGTACAAGTTTTCATGATAATGTCAAATTTGAAGGATTTAAAATATATCAGCTGGATTTTTTTTCACTAAGGAATCCAGAGTTATTAAATTGAAATCGGATGATAAAAAACACTGCACTGAGAATAAAATCTTGTACTTTCTGCCGTATATATTGTAAAAAGAACAATATTATTGTACTTTTTACAAAATTATTGCAATTTTTACAATTTCATTGCAGTTTTTACAATTATATTGTAAAATCTGCAATATTTATTTTACTTATTACAATACTATACAGTAAAACCGCTATTAATGTACAAATTAAAATATGTATGCCAGTTTTTACTGTATAGTTTCGGAAAATGCAAAATCTTAAAATGCAAATTTCACTATACAAACTGTAATTTTTACCATGCATGGCGAAAAAAATGAACTACATTACTTTTATCCATTTTTTTCGAATACTGGATCATATTACAATATGATGTACTTGAGACCTCCAAAGTACAAAAAAATGTTGCAAAAAGGACCTATACAGATATGTTTACTGAATAAATTGTATGGAATTTTTAAAAATCTGGATTAATAGGAATTACAATATGATATTGCTAAAAGTAAAAGAAACCATAAGTATAGTAGAAAACGGAAGATGTATAGGAATTTTTATAACAAAATACGAGGGGGGACCCAAAAGTAACGGGAATTAGGTGGTGGGGGGACCGCGGAGGGGGGGATCGGGTTCTCCACTGGTTCTCTTCCAAGCTGCTACTCTCCCAAGTCAGTGTGCAAAGTTCATTTGCTGTGAGTGCATTCGTTCGTCCGTAAGAATTTTTCTAGTGAAACGACTTTTTCCGTTTCGGCGAAAACGTGAAATGGCTGAGTGCGGAGAGCAACGCGCGGCTGTAAAATTTTGTTTTTTGTTAGGAAAAACACCCGCGGAAACCCTTGTGATGCTGAAAACAGCTTATGGGGATAATGCTTTGAGTAAAACGCGTGTGTACGACTGGTTTTCGCGTTTCAAGAATGGAGAGATGTCAATAGAAGACCAACCTCGTTCTGGGCGCCCCTCGACTTCAAGAACGGACGAAAACATTGAAAAAATCAACACTCTTGTTCATTAAGACCGTCGCCGAACCATCGATCAACTTTGTGAGATGTCTGGATTGTCATGGAGTTCAATTCAGAGGATTTTAACTGAAGATTTGAGCATGAGGAGGATTGCAGCCAAATTTGTTCCTGGCCTTCTCTCCGACGATCAAAAGGAGCGTCGACTTCAGGCCTGTCTTGAGCTGCAAAATCAGTTGGATGAAGACCCAAATTTTTTTCTCAAGGTTATAACTGGCGATGAATCATGGTGCTATGGCTACGACCCCGAAACAAAGCAGCAATCAAGCCAATGGAAGACACCTCTCTCGCCTCGTCCAAAAAAGGCACGCCAAGTGAAGTCCAACATCAAGACATTGCTCATTTGTTTCTTCGATTGCAGAGGTATTGTGCACGCAGAATTTGTTCCTCCAGGCCAAACGGTCAACCAACACTTCTACTTGGAGGTTTTGAAAAGGTTGAGGGAGAACATCCGGAAGAAAAGAGCGGATCTTTGGCGCACAGGAGATTGGTTCTTCCACCACGACAATGCACCTGCCCACACAGCGCTGTCCGTGAAGAAATTTTTGACCAAAAACGGCATGACACCGATTGTTCACCCCCCCTATTCACCGGACCTTGCCCCCTGTGACTTTTTTTTGTTCCCTAGACTCAAAAGGGACATGAAAGGAAGACGTTTTGGGACTGTAG
The DNA here is from genome assembly GCA_028476575.1 of Platygaster robiniae. Classification (NCBI taxonomy): domain Eukaryota; kingdom Metazoa; phylum Arthropoda; class Insecta; order Hymenoptera; family Platygastridae; genus Platygaster; species Platygaster robiniae. The sequence continues at coordinate 6,391,757 of CM052022.1, forward strand.
AAGAGGTGAAACAAAAATCGCTGGAAGGTTTAAAAAACATTGAAAAAAATGAATTTCAGAACTGTTTTGAACACTGGAAAAAAAGATTGAACAAGTGTATTACAGTCAATGGGGGTTACTTAGAAGGTGATAAAAATTGTGTGTGAAAAAATTTGTCAATAAAAAAGTTGTAACACAATTTCCGTTACTTTTGGGTCCCCCCTCGTATATCTATAGCTACAATATCATTTGACAATATTCACAATAATATGTTCTTTCAAAAATTGCTATTATCAAGCAAAAAGTACAATATTTTGTTCAAAACTGTTGCTTGAAACATATTAAATTAAAATCGGAATTTTAAACGAATGAAATTTGTTTTGTCGTCAAATTTCAAATTTATATTTGAATTTCACTCGTTTAAGATTCTGATTTTCACATAATCAGTTTCAAGCTAGAGTTCATGCTTTGGTTTTAATGGTTTCTTTAGTTGTTTTTCTCATAAAATTGAATGAACTTTCTTTTTTGTTTCATTAAACTTGCAGTTGTTCGCCATTAGAAGTTTCACTTCTCGAGCAAGTTTTTAAACTCACACCAGTTTTTTTTTCTAATGTCATCCAAAATGAAATTAGTGTAAAAAATTAAAACTAGGAATATGAATTTTTCGATTTTAATTTTCAACACATTAATTTAAGAAGGACAGTTATATATGGTTTTATAATATAATTATGAACTTGATATTTTTCTTAAGTTAATTATTACTGAAAAAATAAGATATTCACTTTGATTTTTCAGAGGATGATTTTTTCATAAAATAATATTTTTCAATGACTAATTTATGTGAAGGAATCAAATTCAGTAATAGTTACCATTATAAAATCGATATTAAAAATCAAACTTAAAATATAGATTTCATGTTAACCATTTCTCTGAAATTCATTTTTGAATGAGCATTTTATATTTATCTTTAATTCTCAATATCGAAAAAGTTTAAAAAAAATTATAATATATTGAATTTCAGTTTTATTTGTCTGAAAATAATGTTTTCATAATATTTTTCTACTATCATTTATTTAATAACAAATGATTTCTTAACTTGTAATTATTATAAAATGAATCAAGACAATGCAACTAAAAATGTAGGTTTTATACATATTTACTATTTTCCTTAAATTCCTGTAAAAATTAGCATTTTAAAAGTACCTATTACATGGTCTATGCTTTTTTCCAATTCTTTATTCCCAAACTATTGTTACTCTCTCAAACGGATTTTACTTCCAACGAGCCATTAGAAGTTTCACTTCAAAAAGCTATTCACATGTTTCATTTCTGCAGCAGTAACAAAATTTTCAATTTTAATTGTGTAGTACGTATCAGTAATCTATTCTTCCAATAATTCCTTTGTTTATGAGTAAAAGAAACGTAAAATAAAGTACTGTACTTTTAGCTTCTTAAATTTTCCAATTGTACATTTTTTGAGTTTTATGAGTGTATTGAAATAATACAACCCCAAAAGAACTTTAAAATGAAAACAAATCTCGATGGGATAATAAGTCAACTTTTTCAAGACCAATCTTTTTCAATAAAAATTGCCTTTATTTCCCTAGCAAGTTAATTATTTCTCGAAAACAAACTTTACTCGATGTCATTAAAATTCATCTGCTCCTACGGTGTAAAATGTTCTACTTTCTGGTCTAGAACAAACGCGGTACCAGAGGAATTAATTCCTGATGGTCTTATTATTTTCCTTCTCTTCCGTTGGGGGAAGATGAGCTTTGTTTAGCTTCTCATCAAAACTTGGACGCGGTTTTTTTATGTTGGAAAACTAGTGGAACAACTTTTGCTGCAAACTCAAATTGTGGAAGTTGGGTAGTATTTTGTTTCTTACTGAATTAATGAACTACCAATTAGGGTTTTGGTATCTTGATTACATTCTTAGTGGAAATTGTGGTTTCTTTTAATTTTAATTATGTACTTTTCCAGTAGTTTTTTTTTTAGATTATTTTCAATTATTTTTGTTGCAAAAATGAAATTCTTTTAAATTTTGAATGATAATGAATTAATAAAGGTAATAATTGCTTTTTATCCATTTCATGAGTAGTAGCTTCTTTTAGTGAGTAACAAATGTATAATTTTTTTCTTAATAATGTTCATTACAATTAATAAAAAAAGTGAAACTTAATATTAGGAGGCGACTTATATTCTAAAAAATTCAGTGCAAAAACACTTTGTACAGTTTCCCCGCAATTTTTTTCTTATTAATCAATACCCAAAAAAAATATCTATAACACAATTACAGTAACAGTTTGAACTCCTGTTCTCCAATTTACCTTGCTAGATACAAAACCCTCGACCGGAAACAAAAAATTCCACAACTATTTTGCGAAATGTGTGATTGAGATTTCCTGGGGAGCAATTTTTTCTGCGGCGTACATTGTGGGGGGGAAGAACACGCGAGAATCTTTGAAGTATTTTTTTTTTTGCCGCGACGAGTGTTAAGTTACCACGAAAGTACAACTTTGGCCACGTCTTACGTGCACGCATATCTCGGGTTGTAAAAAATGGCGTGCCCGCGAGAGCGGCGAGGACAAGATGCATTAATGGTGATAGATGTGGATGATGATACAAAAATGCCTCTTTTTTCTTGCGGGAGTGAAAAGGTGTTATTTGAAGGGAAATAAAATTACAAAACAATCGTTGTCGCGGCGGAATTGAATCTTCGCAACAAGGACAAGTGCAAGGTTTCGCGGGATCAGATAAAACTCGGCGCGAGAAAGTTCAAGCGAGCGCATTAATCGCGCAACTTTTCGTGAACCTTGAACTTGTCGTGGGATACAAACTTTTCCTGTTTAAAAATGGGGTTTTCGAAGTGCTGTGAAAACTATGTTGAATTTTAGATCACTATAGAAATAAAAAGGAAGAAGAGATTGATGATTTTTTTTATTTGTGAATCGACATTTGTTGGGGAAATATTAGGTGCTGGATTGGAATAAGTGTATAAAAAATCTACCGACTTAAAAATAGTGATTTTCAGCAAGTATAATTGATAACTTTTGAAACTTGAACAACGTAGCAAATAGTATATTGTTGTTCTTCTGTTATTCTAATTTTCCGTTCTGAAATTTTTATTTTAACAATAAAGAATATTGATTTCTACTCTCTTCATCTGGATCTTTTGAAATCTTCACACTATAAGCTGTCAAAATTTGTTACCTAAAATTTGTACTTACAACATATGAATCTGTCAAATTGAATAGACTGTCTGTTGTTGTAACAGAATTTCTGTTGTATTCTACAAATTCAATCTGTTCACTTTTCAATAGATTCTATTGTGAAATTTTAACAAGACAATTTCTAGAACGCAACTAATAATCTGTTGAATTCTACAGACTAAATATGAAAAGATAACAAAATGAAAATTAACAATATATCTTTTTTAAACTTTATCGCAAAATGTGTGAATAATTTCAAGGTTTCGATAAAATGAATAAATATTTGAATGAAAAATTAGTAACTCAGACTTTTGGATGTAAAACAATCCTAATTTATATACCTATATGTACCTGCTACAGAGAAATTCTCAAAAATAAAAAGTAGCCGAAGAAAGTACGAAAAAAAAATGAAAAAAAAAAGGAAATGTAACAAAATATTTAATTGAATGATATAAATACAATAAAAAAAAAAAAAAAAACTTTTAGGATTACATATTACTTAAGAATAGAATAAAAATCAATATATTTAAAGTTATATTATTTCTCGATAATGTTTTCTGAAAATCAAATTAACTAATATAACATGTAATTGTAAATTTGTTTATAAAAATATAACAATGCATGTTTGGAAAGCTATAATGATAATCAATGGAATTATTAAATTATACGATTTCTTGATTCAAAATTTATCGAAAAATGTGTGAGCAGTTATATCATTCCGAATTTATTAATAAAAATCAAAAAAACTATTTAACAATCAAGAAATTTTTACTTAGACTGTACAAGAAACGATCATTATATTATTATTTGAGTAAACATTTCTTTTGTCAAATTTAAGACTTTATACATTTTTCTCATGATTTTTGTTTCCAAAACCAAAAAAGAATAATAAAGATTAAGAAATTTTGTGATTATCGAATAAATTAATAAAAAGTATAAATTTCGAGATAAGAAAAATTGTCATTATGTATTTTAATATTTTGGATATAAAATTTTGAAAGTTGGTCATAAATATGTTTGAATTTTTTTATAAAGAAAACAAACTTTATTATATGAATATATTATAAATTTTTTCTTATTACTATTATAAAGGGTTTTGAAAAACATTAATTATCAATGAAGGTTTTTTTATTGAAGCTTTAATAAGGTTAAGAGTTTAAGAAATTATGAAATGGACAAACGAAACATAGTTATTGGTATAACTTTATCTATTGCAAAAAAAAATTTTGGATTTAAATGGATTCGTTATTTCGATCTTTTGGACAAGGAATTCTTAGAATAGTAAATTTATATTATTTTCGTAAGTGAATTATCGAAGTCCATTTATTATTTAAGTTGGATAACTCAATAATAGACAGTAATATTAAGAAAATAAATTTTTTTCCACTCGACATATATTTTAAATCAAAACTCTACCTACTGCAAAAAAAGGTAGATCATTTCAAAAGTGTAAATTTTAATTCTTAAAGAGAAAAAATTACCAAAGGAACTTTTTTGAACAGAAAATGTAAAAGTTCGACTCATAATAATGAAAAATCATACATTTAAAATCATTTAGGAAAATGATAAAGAAATGCGTTAAATTCGTGTAAACAGGCTAGCAATTTTTATATGTCATTTAAACTTTTCACGTCTGCTTTCGCGACAATTAACTATAACTATCCAAATGTTTGATTTTCCTGATTTCAGAAATTTAAATTTCCTTCAACCTCATTCATTTGTATAATTATATATATATATATATATATATATATATATATATATATATATATATATATATATATATATATATATATATATATAATATTAATTATATTCGATAATTTTATATCTAGAATTTCCTTCTTGCTTTTATTCCTTTGAAAATTCAATGAACAAACGGCCATTAAAAAATCGTTAACAAAAATTGAAATAATATTTTTCAATATATGAAGATAAATTCACCAGCTTGTAAATAAAAATTTACCTCAATTATAATTTTTTCTACCCATAAGATACAAGCTTTAATATCTTGATTCCCAGTTTTTGAATACTGTTTTCGATTCGCGAATAAGTACTCGCAGAATTTCAACAACTTCAAAGCCCTTCTCTCCAACAGGAAATAATTCCAAGTAACTTTCAATCTTGATTTATTTCTACAAAACGTTTTGTCGAATCTGCAAAACCTTCCCCTCCCGCGTCGTTCCTTTGCTCCATAGATCATGTTTACGCGCAGCCATAGAGTCTCTGGCTTCGGCATCCATTGAATTCCTTGTACTCAAAGAGCGTTGAAGGCGAGCGGAACAATCGCCGTCATGGACGTTAAATGGACATCGCAGGGCGTCCTATGATCTGACCCCGCGAATGCTCGGGATCGCCAAGATAAAATAAGGTAAAAAATGCCAAACAAGCGGAACGATATCTTCATGCAAGGGACAGTTCCTGATTCTCTATGACGGCGATGACCCCGCATGGGAACGGCCATTTTGCACATCGCTACGAGCTATCGGCTATACCCGATTATGTCGTTAACCTTTGAGGGTCTTGCCAAGTGGGGGAAGAGAGGTTGGGAGGAAGGGGGTTACCTTTTAACAGCGTGTTTATAGGAGCAATCAGTGTTACAGTTTGATTATCGGATTGGAGAATTTGTTGAACTATGTGCTCGGAACATAATTTTTCGTGATAAAGGGTTTTTATAAGGTTGATTATTTTGCAATTTGATTATTTCTTTCAGTACACTTTTACTCGAATGATTAAAAATTTTAAAAAACAGGAGCGAGTAGAATTCTTGTTTGCTTTCATTCTTTCAAATGACCATCAACGCATATATTTAATCTGTTCTCTATAGAGTTTATGTAGTAAGACAACTATTTACTCTATTTACCATCCCGAAAATCATCGATCTCATTAAGGCCACCCAAAGTCAAACGTTTTAGTCGAGTATCTTCACTCAAGAGCCTCTCGAAATATCATATCCCTATGCAGCATCTATCACACGCAAGTTCAAACTCGGCTCCGAGCAATGCCTGTAACGAAGGGAATTCCGGCATCACTCACAATAGGCGAAATTTCGCGCACGAGTCCTTTTCGTAATGGGATCCGCAAAAGTCGGATCACGTGTATGGGATCGCGACTCGCTAAATGCCGAGCGTTCGGCTGGTTGCATCCATTTTCTTTCGGGCAAATTTGATAAACGACCCGCTGGAGATTGCAGATAATGCGGCTCCTAGAACGCGTCACCGGCGCTATTCGAGATCTCGTCCAGATACGGGACACATGTATTCGACGGCGGAAAAAAAGCGCAGATTTCCAGGTCACGCGAGTGACGGAGGAGGAAAAGACGTCTCCGCGGAGAAAGCGAGTGTACATTCGTTATCTGATCAGGGCTTAAGGCTACCTTGAATGAGATAGATGCTTTTACGTGTCTCTTGCACTCGGCCCGTTCGGCCTTTCATTGCGAGAGCTGCCCTTTTGTGGGTGGTTTTCCTTTCCTTCTCTCTTTCTCGGCCATCAGTCACTTTGTGCTCCCTTCAAGAAGATTCCTCATAATTTATCGCGAGTGCGAAAATTCGAGCTCGCTATCAATTTGTTGGAGGTGCGCTCTGGGCACGGGAGGAGATCGAATCTCAGGGAGCAGGCCGGAGGGGGTGGAAATTGAATGGGAGGGAGATTTTTCGAAACAGGATGTCTAACGACGTCGTGAAAAATATATTCGGGTTTCACCTGGGTCGGTTCTGGCGATTTTTTACGGAGAGTTGGGATTAATCGAGAGCTGGAGGTTATGTAGAGCACTTGAAAAAATGAAAATAATGGCGATTTTTTAGATGTCATTATTTTCAAAGATCGTGAGTCAGCTTATGTAGGGGAAAAAATAGAAGACTGAGAACTAGAACAAAAGAACATGAAAACAATGTAGGGCATATGAGTAACGTGCATACGGTAGTAACTGACAACTGAAAAAAAATAATAGTCATGAATTTGATAAGTATTATGTGGACATCTTGAATAAGGAGGAGAATGATTTTAAAAGGATGATTGCAAAAATAATTTTACATTGATACACAGGCTTGAACCGTTTGTTGGCTTCGTAATAATAAATTGAAGAATTGGAGACATTATCATGCTTTTTATAAAAATTTTTTTGATAAGGTAATTCATATTCACGTTGAGAAATTGTAGCTCATTAATAGCGTAAAATATGGTTAATTAGAGGTTAGAAATTGAAAAATTCCTTAATTCCGAGCAGCTTGGTTTAAATGATAAAATATTAAAAAAAATATGAAGCAGATTTGGAATCAGATTATCAGATAATTCTTCAAAACGTGTAAAGAGAATGAACATAATAATTAATAAAATGTTTCCGACTTCACCAATACAGAAAAATTGAACGCACATTATGATAAATCGTGGAATAAGTTATTTTAACTGTTTGTTGACGTTTTGTAGTTTGATTTTCTGATGTTTTGAAGACTAGAATTCTTGGGATATCTTTTAGATTAGGTTTATCGATTTTCATTCAGCCTGTATGTCACATTACCAGGAGAAACTTAGTTTCATGTCGAATATTCGACTAACAATATTTTGAAAAATGGGAAAGAAGGAACTTTTTATTGATTGACAAGATTCCTGTTAAATGGATATAATACTGAATCTCATCTGATTTTTAGAGTTTATTCTGCATGTAATTGAGAGTCGATGTGATCAGATTAAAATAAAAAAGGGATTTTTATTCATGAAATGATAAGATAGATTGTTGATGTATTAAACTTCAAGGTAAATTTTTGATTCGTTTTGATGTTATTTTTTAATTTTTTAATTGATATTTATCAAGAGATACTTCATAAAAAGGTAAAGGAAGTTAAAAATTAATATTTCTTAGGGACTGGAATAATTAATCAAATAAAAAGTGCTTCATTCTCAATAATGGATTGTGGAAGGAGAAAAATACAGACTGCATAATTTGAGAGTAAAAGTATTGCATGAAGAAGCAGGATAAAAGATTTAGCTCATCAATTTTCCAGATCGGTTCTCACATTTTTTTTTTTTTTAGGGGTCTTGGTTAAATCAAAAACTGAAATTTTTGTAGCATTTATAAACGAAATTTGAGACAGTTCATTCTTGTTCAAATTTGATTAGCTGGGTACTTAACAATTGCGTTTGATTCCGAATTTTAGAAAATCAAAGAGAAAAGAAGTTTTCAATGAAAATTTTTTGTTCACCTGAAATGGGCATCTATTTAGAAGAAATTTTTGATGCTCAAGAATCGATTCTAGAAAGAGAAAAACAAAATTAATGAAACTTTAGTGGAAAAAAAGTATACGAGATGGTAAAATCAAAAAATTTGATAATTCATTATTTTGATCAATGCTAAAAATTTTTCGAAGTATTTGGGTGAATAGAAATTGCTACTATCAGGTGCTTTTGAAAAAAAAAATAATTTTTGTTCACTTTTATGTAAATTTTATTTGATAAGTGAATATGTATTATGATGTATTTGAGTCTGAAATCACGTCATGAAAAAGAGAAAAAAGTTAAAAATAATAAACTTTCTTCGTTGACTGAAATAATTTGTACAAGAAAAACTGCTTCATACCGAATAATGGTTTGTGGAAAGAGAGAAATGCTGATTACATTTTCAGGGTTAAAATATTGCACGTCGAGGTTCTAATTAATATTTTGCTTAAAAATTATCTAGGTTAGTTTTGACGATTTTTCAGTGGGTTTATGATAAATTGAGAAATGAAACTATTGTTGCACAAATTAATTATTACAATAATGATTATACAACGGAATGAAATACAATTGAAATTTCATCAAATCTAATGAAATTTTCCTAATATTTGTTTTAACTCTTCCCCTCAAAAAGTCCTTCTTAATTTTTTACCTTCATACTTTCCTACTTCCTACTTTCCTATTCACAAATTTAACTTCCCCCTACTTATGGCTACACTTTTCATCATATTTTATATCTCTCATTCTAAATTCATGTACATTCCATCTTATCCTTCATGCTTGCCAGTTCTTGTTCATGTGACAACTGCGTTTTAAACTACTCGTGTTCTCGGGTCCTAACATCAAATCTCGAAGACTTATGTGCTCCACGCGATATGCGGGCTTGTCCTGGTTTGGGGTTCCTCCGAACGAAAATTCCTTAAAACGGTTTTATTACGTATGCACTTATCCAATGTCGCATTATAAGGAGTCATGAATCTTTCCGTTCGAGGTTCAAGTTTTGTGCAGAAAGATATAGGGATTTCACGTTTCAATTCTCCATTTTTTACCTCAAGTTATACTAAAAAAGCAGCATTAATTTTTATGGTTCAATATATGTAGTTAAAAGTTCATTTACATAATATCTTTGACTTTTTCATTTCAGTTTGTTTCAAAGGCGCCGAAAATATTTTTCATTTCGTCGACCCCCCAAAAACTAACCCTTGAACAATTTCTTCAGAATATGAAGAAAAAAAAGATTTATGTTAATGAGCAAATTCCTCGTCTGAATTTTTTTGGGTGTAACATATAACTCGTGGCTCGTTCTCATGTGACTCATGATTGACACGTTGCGTCAATTTTATGGCTTCGTTTCCGTTCCATTCTCGCACCCCGGGAAAAGTCAACTCTCCGTTGAAATTGCTTCATACGCATACTTCGAGAGCTCGTCTCTCATTTGTGGCACATGACAAATGTTATTCCTGACATTAAATGTCACTAGATTATGTTCGATGATTCACGAGCTGTAACAACAAGAACGCCAGTCTCATCATTTTTTTTTTTTTTTTTTTTTTTTGTCAAATTCACTGTCTAATTTGGAACACGAGAATCGAACAGCAAAACTTTTAAACATTCAACGCGTAAGTTAAAATGAATTAAACTTTATTTTTTATCTTGATTGTTATTATATAAGAGAGAAGACATCCCAAAAAAGACTTTTTTCCCAACAGAAAAGTCCTATTTTTTGGGTCACACGATTTCAGGTTCTTTGAACACGCGTGACTGTGAGAACGAGTTAACAGTTGATGGCACAAATGGAGTTGAATCACGTATAATATTAGAATAGTGTGCAATGACACGTCACGTAACGAGCCATCATTCGTTCTAAGAAAAGCATAAGCATATTTCAGAGTGAAGTTCACGCAAACTTCTTTCAAGCGAACGTTTTGTTCAACAAATATCTTTTCGTGACGTACTTCTTTGCCAGTTCTGAACGATCATTTCACGAATTGATGCAATGGGGTCGAAAACGTTACTTCGAAATATTCCCACCTTCAGAGACTCTTGAATAATTTGCATTGTGTGCATTGCATATTTCTAAGCAATGCGAGTTCTTGTTACGTTTGAAAAATTGCTGTTTGTATACCAAGTATGTTTTTGTGATTGTGAAATACATAGGAAATAAATTTCGTTCAATTGCTACGTGGGTTTTTACAATGGTATGACTGATGCGAGAGTTTCTCTTAACGACGAAATAAATAGTTGACTTGAGTGAGAAATTTAGAAAGTTCTGTAATGAGTTATTCGATGGATCGCCGGTGAAGTTGGTTTTTTGAAATTAGAGATGAACCTTTCAAGACTTATTTTTGTAAAAAGTTTGTGGATATTGGCACGGGATTTTTTATGAAAAAGATAACTCAAATATCGTAAACGTGCATTTATTTTAATGTTTTTGTTCAAACGTGATGCAATCTAAGAAACGACTTTTGATGCTAACGTTTCTACTTTTCGGAGTGTATTCCTTTTTTTAAATGAAATTTGTAGAAATTTTCAGCATAAATATTGTCAGTATTTATGGCATTTTTAGAAGTATCCCCTATTTTCAGGAATTAATGTATATTAAAACTCTATAATTAAATGTGTTCCGTATAAAAAGTTTTGATAATTTTAGGTATTTATATTTTTGAGAATAATATTCTATCTTTATAGTTGTATAAAATTTTTAAGACTTTTAGTATCTTGAATTTTTTTGTATTTTATGCAGTTTATATGGTTACTTCTTTGTAAGATTCTTTTGTATATCTATAGATTTCTAGTGTTTTTACGAATTTTTTTTAGACTTCGAGAGTTTGATGCCATAGATTCAATAAATATTTCGACATTGATAGTGACAATATCCATAGAACTATTGTATTCTTTTTGGTTACAAGTATAATGAGTAATTTTCGTAATTTTTCTTTTTTTTTCATAAAATGATAATAGTCAATTTTTTCAAGTTTATCATATGGAAAGAAAATTTTTTTTCTAAAATCATTAGACGTAAGTGCATAATAATTGAAGGATTATCAGATTTTCAGTATTATACGATATTTCTAGAAAACAGCATCCCGATGAATTTCTATAATTTCATATTCTAAGAACTTTCAATTTTCTCGCGTTTTTCAGTGTACATAGCATTCAGAAATTTCTAATGATATTGTAGATTTCATCTGGAGCTAAAGTATTTCATTTCTAAGTATTTGAACTTAAATGAATTTATACTTAACAAGTTTCTAAGAAAAAATTATTGTAATAGATTCGAAGTTTTAGAATGATTTTTTCTTAGCATAATTATGGTATCGTTAGATTGTTTCAAAATTTTGTAGAAAATCCAAGTATTTAAATAGATTTCAGGTATTTTCAAATTTTTTTTTATAGTTTCCCTGAATAAGAAGCTTATAGCCATTGATCGTTTTATACATTTCGATTATGTTTTAGAATTTTTTTCGAAAAAAAAGAGCATTTTCATACTTCCTAGAATTTCTATATTTTTAGTATGCTGAGCAGTTCTCGTATCTCTATTTACAGATTTCATACAAATTAGAAAATTTCAATTTTTTTTTATATTTTTCGAAGTTTATGTAGACTTTTGAAATCGATACTTCTTCAATTGGAAGCAAAATTTCATCTTTTTTGAAACATTTTATTCGTCGAATCATGTTGACATAGATTTCTATTACTATATCAATTCTTAGTTTTTTTTAGCAAATGTTGATCGTTTTTCTTGTATTCACTGAACCTTGTCGATTTTTTTTGGTTTTCCAATACGTTTCTTGTATATTTATGGAACTCGCAATCCATTTCAAGATTTTTATTCATTTTTTTTCCTAATTTTTTATTTTACCTTCTATAAAAGCTACTTATTATGGGCGTATTGCATCCTTTTTTATAATCCTGTTCATGCTCTTATGTCTTCCGAAAATTGTTTTGAAAGTGTAACTGTCTGTCATTAAATGAGTAATGAAAGGATGCATATAATCAAATGTCAAGTTTTATATGAAACAATTAACGGTATTCCTTTAATTTTTACAGATTTCTCTGAGCCTGAGAAAAATTGCAAAAAGTAGCATTTTACCTAGTCTCAAGAAACAGATGAACAATTCTCACAAGCATTAATTGCATTAGTTAACGAAGATTGTAAATTTTTTGAAAAATTTTTGTAATTGTTGTCTTCAGGCTAGGCCTACATTTTAGAATTCTGAGAGATGTTACAAAGCCGTTAAGAAAATAAAATAACGGTTAGTGACAAATGAATAATCATCAACTGATTACAATAAGTTACAAATAAAAGTTTACTCCCCTTTTCCTGTCAAAATTAAATTTACTCTACATTGAATTACTTTTCTTAATATAATGTAATTTTATTAGATATTATTAAAAATATACAAAATATTGATAAATCACTATTATTCTTGAACGTCATTGCAAGAATGACCTTCAGTCCCAAATAAATGACACAAAAAGTCAGTTCTGTATGTCAGAAACACAAATCAAAATTACAAGCCAAAAAATGCATTGCTGCTTATACGAATTCTCAATAAAAATGTCTCAAAACACATGTTCATACAATAAAAGCCCAAAAGTTCCATATGTAAGAAGGCAGCAAGCCAAAAAGTCGATCCGACTTTCGCGTGTATACGAACCTCCCTAAAGTTGTCCCTAAAGCGTCATATTGAGGGCCTGCCAGACCGTCATTGACGTAGCCGTCGAAACATCCAAAAAACAAGATAAGAATCGCTATAGGGGCCCAAAGGTGTCACCGATGTTGTCGTGTCGCGCGATCATCGTGACACAACGAACCGATCGTTCTCACACCGACGATGATCGATGCAACGTACATACATGAGTTTCAACCGGGTTTATTAATAGGCCCCAAGGCCAGAAATTTTCGCTTCGCCATGAAACTGGTTAACCCTTTCAAAATGACAACTTCATTTTATGGCGACGCGGTCGTTCTTCGCAACCGTTTAGCCCACGAGCTCTTTTCAAAGCAAATATTATTTTTCCTTTTTTACTTCCTTCCTAAACGATTTTCCATGGTATTGTCACTTTGAACAGTCATACACTTGACCCTCGATGCCCTGCATTCAGATGAGCTGAATGTCATATAATGTCGTTTGGAGCATAACACTAAATCGAGGTTCCAGTGTATTTTTTTGTCTGTCTATCTGACTGTTAGTAGACGTGTATAATCGTTCGGAATGTCTTCCCTTGCTTCGATTTCGGATGATTCCTGCTCGAGCTTGAATCACCCGTGAATTAAGGAAATTTCACGGGTCATGATAGCCGGAAGGTGAATTTTTTCAGACTCGATATCGATTGATAGACTCAAGTAGCAGACACATTCGGGATCTCGGAATTCGAGCGTCCGTGATCTGTAGAAGTTCGGAGGATAATTGAGGGGTTTTTGGGGGAGATTTAATTTGTTTTTGCGACTGCTCGGTTATTACAGAGCGATAAACTACCGTGTCTCGGTTATTTCGTGTCTGAGGCTTTGGCGGCCTCTCGAAAATCGGAACGTACTATGAATGCGAGTGGTAATCACTCTAGTTTTGACGTTTTTCAAAGCGATTTCTGCAGAATGCTTGGATTTATTAGGGTTTCCGTTGAGGTTTTTGCGTGCATTGATTTGTGAGTAGGAAGTGTATTTGCGTGTCTTTGGAATAGACACGAAGTCATTTTTTTCATGGAAAGTATGATGTATAATATTAGATAATTACTGAGTCCTGCAATGTGGAAGTTCCTAAAAAGTATACGTAAGTTCTTTGATAATTACAATATTTTCTCCTAATTAAATAATTAAAAAGAAGAAAACTATCGATTTTTGAACATTAAAAATAATTTGAAATTTTTTTTAGATTTGTCTCATGTCGTCAGAACGATGTATTGGTGTTTAATTTGATCTGATCATTTTAACTCTGAAAAAAAAGTATAGAAAAGATACAACTATGAATTTAATAAGAAGAATCCTCTGAATGAGGAAAAAACACTCAAAATTTAGATAGTTATCCAAGTAAATTCATCATCAAATTTGTAGCTTTTTGTTGTCATTATTCATATCGAACTGTTTGAGTCAAATAGTTATGACAGAATTTGATTCACTTCTTTGTATCTTATTTAATTGTTATTTTATCTTGAATGAACAAAATAATCTCGTTGAATTTTTAACTAGAAATAAACGAAGTCAGCCACAACGTTTTTAATTGAATGGAATATTTTATGAAAGTGATATAAATATCATGCACTTTAATAAAAATTTGTAGACATTTTTAAAGTGTTGAAAAAAGAAATATTGCATGGAGTAGAAAACATTCTTCCAATTTTGAAATTAAAGTAAAAATATAATTGCCTTCATGTAATGTAGAGAATGAAAAAATCTATTCAGCTGAAAATCACTTGCATACCATGGCTATATAACATATGTATAATAAAAATATCAAATTTTAAAGAATAATGATAATCATTACGATCAAAGAGCAAAATTTATATATAGAATTGATGGCTGTATTATCAACAAGAAATTTTAAAAGATTACTGTCAAGGGAAAATTATTTGAATTCATTATGAGTTTTGTAACCAGGTCACATGGGTAAAACTTAGAGAATATTTTTAAAAAAAGATAAAAGAGTATCAAAATACTATTATACATGTAAAAAGCACATATACAATATAGTAACTGATCATAATAATATAAATCGAAATCATTAACTTCATGGAAATGAAGTAAAGAATATAAATTAGGTAAACAATTTTTTTCCAAAGATGATTTCAGAAATAATTTAAATATAAAGTTATCATAATTCAATTAATAATGAACAAATGTATGGATAAAAAATATAACACAAACTATGATAAATAATAAGCAAATTTATTTCGAAATTTTGATATTCTTATGACTCTGATTTAAAAGTTCGAAGAATGTTCTACACTCGATATACATCTATTTTAAATCATCGCCATTTTTGTATATTTTTTCAAAATGAAATATTAAGGTGTATGACATTGATATCACTTTCATGGAAAATTTCATTTAATCTAAAATCTTGGGTCTGGCTTGGTTTCTTTTATAGTAAAAAATTCATCAAGAATATTTTGTTCATTTGATATTATATTGGATTTGAGATATTAGGCTTTTAATGATACAAAAATGAATCCAATTCTCTCATGACTGTTTGACTTAAACAATTCTATATAGATAATGTGACAAAAGAAAATTTTTCCTGCAGAAATAGTAAATTGCCTTATAAAATTGGTATGATGAAGAAAATTTTTTTTTCAAATTTACCTAGTTAATTATTATTAGCGATAGAATTTTTGAAAAATGAGTTATGAGATTTTCAATGATATCTAAAGAGCATCAAGAAATAAATGATCAAAAATTGGTATATTCAAACTATAATGTATTGATAAAAATGATCATTCATGATTTATTGCTTGATTTTAGAATCTACACAAAACTGGTTCGAAAAAATCGTAAAGTTAATGAAATTATACACGTAGAAAAATGATAGTAAGAATTTTCAGATTCTAAGAAGGTAAATAAAGTTTTTTTTATTTAAATAAATTTTTTTTTTCAATTACAGAATTTCTTGTTTATGAAAAGCAATATACTAGAAAAAGTACTTGAATAAATTTGTATTATTGTATATTGTATAGATTTATATCAATTAATCAAAATGATCAACGTCCTATTTTTGCTCATCTCTTACTGTCTGGATCCAAAAGGGCACTTTATAATCAGTGGACTGATAAAAAAGAAGATTTTTGTTGAATATTAGTGGACTCTACAGAAAAACACTCAAAATGCACTAACTGATCAGTTTAAATATGTCAAAGGAATAAAAAAACAAAGAGAATGAATACACCAACATTAAAAGAAAGTTTACTGTTCCATGAAGTTTCAGCTTTTTTAAAATCTGACACTATTCATCCCAGCAGAAAGTACTTACACATATTTCAAGTTAAAGGACTATTGTGCAGAGAATTTCGAGATCGCTGAAATAACGTCCATCGTAATAAACTCCTCGCACTGTAAAAGCACGAAAAGGTCTATTACTGCTAGAGTTTTCTCTTCGTGCAACTCGGGTTGGGATCATTTTCATATCTGATCGAAGCACTCGAGTGCTCTTTCGGACCCAGCGCGTCCCTTCGTGGGAATGCTACATCCGAAAATTCTAGGCTCGAACCCCGGCTCCCGCTGCAGCAAGCGCGCACGTGAAATGAATATTAATTAAAGCCGCGATTTTATCGCTTCGGCGAGTTAATTAGCTGCGCATTGAAAACATTGTAAAACGGTTCAGTCGCCTTCGCGCGCTTTCGCAATCAACGTTTTCATTTCCGTCTGCGTTTCGCGGTGACTTTTTTCGCGTTTCACGAGCGTTGAAAAGTGTTTTGATGGCTTTTGAATATTTATGTTTCAGAAATTTTTTCACTGCTATAAACGGGAATATGAAGAAATATGATTGTGATTCTTAAATACTCACATATAGAAATAGCAAGGCTGTGTTAATATGTATTTATCATTGATGTAAGACCAATTAGTGTATAATTTGTAGAACTATACAATAGTAAACAGTGAGTTTGATATATTTTGTTTTATTATCTGCTTGACCAGAGGTTGTATAAGTGAATGAATCATTTTTTTGTCACTCAGCACTCATGTTTATTTTAAAACTGAAAAAAAAAAATTATTGACTATGCCAGATTGAATTTCGATAGTCTATATCGTATTTTCGAACATGATACTATTATCACGATGTTCACGTGAAAATTGAAAATTTCTTTTCCATTCTCAATATTACTGCATTTAATGTGAAAATATAATAAATAATTGAAGTAAAAATTAAAGATGCAATAAAATGCAAACTCAATCATACAGAATTTTTTATGATGGTATAAAAGAATGATAAAAAAAAGCCTTAAAAAACGGATTTGTTTCTATCAATCCAAAATTTCATGTCAACGATTTCTAGAAAAATGTGCTGTTGCGAATGCTGAGATGTTGATCTGATTTCATTTTCCTGTATCACAACTCTCGATAAATAAAAAATATGCAAAAGGTTTCGAAACATTTTTGACTTTTGTGATAACACTTATATTTATTCTTACTTCTTTTATAATTTTTATATTGCAAGTGGCACAAGTATATAATTGAATCACAATAACAAAAATTTTGCAGTTTATTTTATAAGGGTATGTTTTACTCCGTCTTTCATTGATTTCAAAACATTGCTCGAGCAACTTGCATATTTTTTTTTATAAGCAGTATTTCTAAAAAATTGAACTCAAAATGGATTAATTTATTTCAATTTATAATAAATAGGTAACAAAATTGATAAATATCAAACAGAACCCTTAAACTTATTTTTATTTGGTACATAATTAAGAACCCAAGCTTCAAATAATGTTTTTCTGCATTTTAGTAAAAGAGCATTACATGTTATGTTAAACATGCAGTTAATGAGAACTCTAGAGCACTTATTGAAGTTGAGTCATAAAAAAGTTTTAAAATCGAACAAGAAACGAATAAAACTCATCAGTATTTCAACATAAGTGGTAATTCAGTACTTTTTGACTGAAACTTGAATCGCTTCGTTTCTTAATTTCACAAAAACAAAACGAAAAACTTTTTTAAAAACAACTTACAAAATGACAAATTTGTGGCAAGTAGAAAACTTCTTTCCTGATAATTTGTTCCGAATTTTCGAGAATGTAAAAAAATTCGAATAATATGCAACGAAGTTTTAAGTTTGTAGTAGTTTTGGGATTAAAAATATAAATTTCTTTTTTGCTAATTAAAAATTTGCAAAGTAAATGAAAAAATAAGAAAATTACCAGGATTATTGATATCGGTAATGACAGGCTGAAAATTCAAAAAAAAATTCTCACTCACAAACGAAACGTTTTGGCATATTATAACGGTTTTTACAGAATGTGGTTTATACCTTTATTAATAAATGAAACAAAAGCACGGAAAAAAAATGATACAATATGAAAATTATTTACTGAAAATTTTTTTACACTTTTAACATTTACGCGAATAACAATTCAATAACGCTACGAGAATCATTTATAATTCATTATTAATAAATTTCATACAATCTCGAACGTTTTCATACAAAAATGATTGAAATCCATAGATTTTACGATGAGAAATAAAGATTTTAAAAAAAGTTTTCGACAAAAGTTGGGTTACTCTGAATTCGACAGCCTAATTAAAAATCTGAATTTCTAAAAAAAAACCAACTTTCAGCCCGAAATAAAAAAAAACCTATGTTACAAAACAAGTTTACGTTTTTATTCAAAAAATTTGAGAGAAATCGGTGTTTTGGTCAGTGACGCCCAGACTGATTTTGAAAATAATGACCCATGATTTAGACAGTTTTTTTATTAATTAAACCTTAAAAATTTAAAAACACAATACAGTTAATAATAAATTATCAGACGTCTTATTTTTCAGTTATTTGGTACTTTTTTAATCAATCTTGAAGAAATTTAATTCAGAGTTTGATTTAAAAAAAAAATAAATAAATAAAAAAGCCAAGAAAACAATATTCTAACAATATTTTACACAGTATAAGATGTGTTCTTTAAATTTCAACTGGAGTTTTAAGTACTTTAACTACTTCTGCAAAAAATGGACTCAAAATAGGAATATTAAGAATTATATCAATCATAAGAAGTTTTTTTGCATTTCCGAGGCATAACTTTGGAAATTCTAATTTTTTTTAATTCTCACATAAACAACTTAGTAAGTTGTATGTATGTTTGGGATTTTATTGAGAAATGCAAAAATAATTTGAAAACCTTACGTTACATCTTCGTAGAGAAGGTGCTTCAAGCTTAGCTTATACCTACTCTGTTCAACAAAGTCATGGAGAGGCTGGCTGTCTAGAAATAATAAGAATCACTCTAATTTATTTATAAACAGCCACTTATTGAACATATTGACTTGAGGATAAGGCTGACATGTGTCTAAACAAATGACAATTTGACGATATCTTAGATAATATTTTGAAGATAATATTCATACCATCATTTAAAATTAAATCAAATACCCAATACCATGAATACTATAGTAATTATTATCATGAGAGCAGCGAAGTGATACACAAAAAACTCCAGCCTCGAATTCCAGATCAGTCGGAATCAAAGGCAGGGCAGAATGAGACGTCTTTGTCAACGTTTCGTGGGAGCCGGGGCTTCTAACGGGATCAGTGGCACAGTTTTCCAATCGAACACTCGAACACAAAGCGCCGTTTGCATACTCACGTTTGTCTCTCGATTTTTACGAATCCACTATTCCGCCACAATATACTTATTTGTTACGGGCCAAACTATTTACCGCTTTCGCGCGCCCCTACAAAGGCCAAATTGTCCTTTATTCCATGTTCTCGCCTCGAGAATTTCCCGGGCGTTTCGAGAAATATTACTTTTCGTGCTAAAAACCTTTTTCTCTCTCTCCAATTCAGCACTTTGAGACCCTGGAATATACGCGAGGCAAAACGTTCAGTTGTGCTAAATGTATTTGGGAAAAGCGATAAAAGTCGTTTCTGTGCAGAGAAAGAACTCGAGGTACAGAAGCACGAATCCATGACGTATTTTTTTTTTTTGGTGATAAACAAAGATATATTGTCAAAAGTAGCCATATGAGAAAATTGTTCCGACATCAAAATAAATAATCATACCATCCAAAAGTCTCTCTCTTTTCACACTCTTGGCTGTTCATTCATAAAAAAACATCGCTATTCGTGTTTGATTTGATTACACAACCCCGAGCTGGGGAACAAAATAAAAATATCATCGACACGGGATTAGCGATGGGGTCATTGATCGAGCTCCAGGACGAACCGACAAAGTCCCAGAAAAGTTGGCCTTTGAGAAAAAGACCTTGAAGGCAAGACAAGAAATGCATGGGAAGAAATAAGGGGAGGCCGAAAATCAGAAGTTGTTGTTAATTAGACGTGCTCGAATAGCCGAAAACATTGCGAGAAAGACGAAGAACGTTTCGGGCGGTTACCATAAACCATAAATAACTGGAAGCAAAGGCATAAAAGTACGCGTCTACCCTTTCATTAATTTGATTAAAAAGGTTGTAAATTAGTAATTTCGCTAATTGTCCCGTCATGGTTTCTCTCAGTTCCGCGTCAAGCGAGTGAAAGATTCAAGAGCGGCGCCCAAGGAAGGCATAAGGGAACTGAAATTGACGAAAAAAGTTGGGTTAAACACTGCTGTCTGGCAGCTTGAAAATTCTTACAGTGAAATTGAGGATACCTCTGACTGGGTTAAAAACATTCTTGATTCTGGAGGATGTTGGTATGTCGATATCTTGAAGGATATCCGGTGTTCTGGCAGTTTTTTAGATCATGATTATTGCTGGTAATAAAATATGAAATATGATTGCTGAACAAATTAAACATAAATTAAATAATAAAGAAAAGCCTATCAAACAATTTCGAAATTCCTAATTTTTCTTAAAATCTGTTTTATTGTTCAAGTCTAAAGAATCCATTGATTTTATTTCCAGGGGCATATGCATGAAAAATTTTCGGGAGCGGTTTTTCTAAAAAGTACTTTTTCTTTGGAATTTTATAGTTTTGAATCTTCAACAATGTGGTTACAAGAGAACAATTTTTCAGGTTTCTAAATTCAAAAAGTTTACAACTTCTAGACACCAAAGTCACACATTTTTCATGTTTATAAATAATGGAATTCAATTCTAGTGATTTTCAATAAGTCACTGAGGTTTCAATTTTTTTTTTTTTTTATTATTATTCATTATTATTATTTATTATTTATTATATGATTTATGATTTATATTATTTACTATTTATTATATTCTATAATTATACTATTGTTATCATATATACTATATATATTATTATATTATGTATTATATAATATTATATTATTAATAAATATTTTTTATTATTAGTTATGTATACAAGTTGGAAGATTTTTCGATATTCTAATAAATTGCTGTACAGGTTTCTAGAATTCGATGCTCTTAGAACAAAAGTTCGAAAATATTTCAATATTTTAATAGATTTTTGAGAAGATTAAAACCATACAAATTTTATGCGTTTTATGGGTTTTTAAATTTTTAGTGTAGTATGTTTTTATCATGTTTTGTGGTAATTTTCTAGTAATTTCATATATTTTTCGTACTTCTATGAATTACTTCATAGATTTCTAGAAATTGATGCTATCGCAATCAGAACCTTCGAAGATTTTTATAATTAAACTAGCTTTTTCAGATAAATTTATCTTTTTTATCTGTATTTTTTTATGTACTTCTATTTTGTTCTATCTTTTGAATATGTATACGATTTAAAGAATTTTTAATTGTAGGTATACATTGTATAAATTTATTTTTATTTGGTCTGAGACTTTCTTGGCAAATTTTTAGATAAACTTATAATTTTATAAATAAATAAAGAACTATAGATATAATTGTTTTCTATGATTGAAAGTTTTATGGATTTTGAAGAAAATTATACCTAGACAATTTTAACATATCTAAAGATTTTTGGCTTTTTTCGAATTTTTCTAGTTGGACATATACATAAACGAAATCTTGGAGGATCCCTCAGTATTTTTATAGATTTATAATATTTTCATAGATTTCTAATACTTATGACGATTGAAATAAATATTTTAAAAAAATAGATGCTCTAGAATGCGTATTTCAATACATTCTCGATAATTTAATAGATTCATGAGGGAATCACAATATTTTTTTTTAATGTTTTGTGTAGTTCTTGTTTTTCGTATTTTTGAAGTATTATAAAAATTTTGTAGCGTTTTCTAGAATTTTTATTGATTCATAGTATGACTCCGTATTGCTATTATATGCTTTTTAGAATTTGATGCTTTAAAATTCAAAATCTCATCGATCGCTGGCATTTTTCAGAAAACAGTTTTTTTTATTAAATTCAATTACTTTTAGTATAACTTCAGAGTTTACAAAGTTTTGAAATATTTTCACCTACTTTCTTTATGAATTTTACATACATTTATAGGATCTGATGATCTGTTATTTCAAATTTATCAGATTTTGAGCAGTTTCGTTGATTTTTATTATTTTTCTTATTCACTGGATACAAACAGTATTTTTAAACTTATCTCTACGTTATCCTACGTTTTGATAATTTCTACTTTTTATTAATAGGTTATATTATTGACGTTTTCATGCATAATTTTTGTAACTTGTATATTTATGATTTATTGACGTATTTTTTTTTCGATTCTTATATTAAATAGTTCATAATTTTGTCAAAATTTCGGAAGAAGTTGGAAACCTCAAAACCACCCTCTGCCAATGCACCTTATTGTTTCTTTTGTCAATCAATTTTATTGTCCCAACGAAATCAAGATGAGTTCTAATAGAATTGACAAAAACCATTTACTTTATTTCACAGTGAAATCAGAATTTACTTGAATTTATCGGGAACATGTGTTCCTTGAGATTCTCTCAGTTGCGTGTACTTTATAAACGAAACTCGAAATACATAAAATACCACGTAAAAGAAGCTTTGAATAAGCTTCAATGGTGGCAGCTTTTCTCAAATCCTTCATGTATCGTACCCAAAGTCGCTTTCCCTTCCGATAATCCAAGCATCGCATTTCAGACTATCGGTGCATTGGATAAACTGCCTGAATCGAATCGATCCAATTTCGTTTTAACTTGCTATTCCAAGTTTTCGTCGATCCCTACAAAGCTAAAAATAAATTTTGCCCTATTCAAGATAAATATTTTCTAAATCAACAGATTTTTCTTCATTTTCAAATAAGTTCAACATACCAAGAATCTTCTAATCGTCCACATACCAAAAACTCACAGATAAATTCCCTCTGATTAGAAAACACAATCCTCCCAGATGAAATATAGTCTCCAACTTGTTCGAGCTACCTTTTTCAACAACCATGATATCAAAACTATCTTCGCATTCATCAAAACCATCTTCTCTGCACCCGTTGATAATAATTCCATTTCCTCTTTTGGTGCGTGATACACTATTCGTAATTTTTCCAGAGAAACTTTGTTAGCTTTGCATTCCCTGATGCATAATCTGACATCTATCACTCGGCACTTCCCGATCTCGTCGTGTGTGGCGTGTGCACTTTCCAGGCGGTCGCTTATTATCAGTCGCGAATTTTAACTCGTAGAGGTTACATTGTCGAGAGTCGTCACTTCGCGCTAGACTAATTACACCTACGCTCGCGGTTTGTCGATTCGAGTTAAATGCGAGTTCGCGGTGGCAGAGTGGTTTAGGTCCGTTTTTGAAACGAGTAGCGTAAATGACCTGCATTGAGAGAACTGAGACAGCGAATGAAGTGGTAATTTTATTTCTGTTATTTTTGAAAATCTTATTTCATTTATAATATGATTTTATACAATAATCATTATAATAATAGTCTAAAAAGCATAGAAAAAATGTCGTTACTTTTGGAATAATCGACATCTACAGGACATAAACAAGCCTAGGTCGCAGCAGCGACTGGGGCTTTCAGGAGGAAATATAATCCTCCCAGGGACCGTCTCGAGACTTCGCTCCTTTTTCTTCTAGCAGGCTCTTATTTCGCGTATCGGGCCTCCATCTTCGTTGGCCTTATCAGTGGCAGATTCGCGGCGTCTCGCCTGCATCTACAGCTACCACGCCGAGTTTAGTCGGTAGTCTGGCAGGCATTTAATATGACAAGCGAGGGTGACACTGACTGATTACCGCAATTAATAAGACGTTTCCATGCTCATTGTCGTACTCTACTAGCTTATTCTCCGTGGGTTACCCTTTTCACCGAGTACACAAGCCACTGATAATATGTTCCCGGCGTCGAGCATTCCACTCCACAACGCGCCTCGCGAAATATTCTTCCCGGAATACTAATGGCGCTGAGGATCCGAGGATGCTCCGAGTAATGGAATATTTGGGATTATCATACATCCATGCACGAGGAGCTCGTCATTTGGACTGGTTACAGTATTATTTGACGAAAGGGAAAAATCGTGAAACAGTTGTGAGAGAGGAATGAATCGATTTTATCAACTGTTTTAACAAGAAGTAAGAAAATTGCCGAGAAGATTTAGAGATAATTTTGAAAAATTCTTATACTGCACAAATTATAATTTTGTTGTTGTCATTTAATGTTTTAACCTCTTTCATAAAAAAAACTGAAAGGTTCAAGATATTGGCGTGAATTGTTAGTACTGGTAGGCCTTATAACGTAGAAAAACTAAACAAAACTATATAAACTGTAAAACTTGAAAATCTCAAGTTTCCAGCAATTATAAGTAAGATTGAAGACTTTTCGAAATCAATGAAATCTAATTTGAGGCAACGAATTAAGCATATCTTGTACATTTAAATTCAAAAACTACCCAATTCAAAAATTTCAAATCTGAAGCATAAAAATGTATATTGTTTATGATTGTGAGATTGCATATTTAAAATTAAGCAATTATTTATGTTGAAGACAAGAGTGTATGCAGGAAAAATATAAGGTAGGTTAATAGAAAAATACATTCTCTACAGAATTTCAAATTTTTCAATCTTCCACTATCTGGTTTGGGGGGAACAACTTTTTACTTTTTGGAATTTTTGAATTGTCAACTTATTCTGATTAACAGCTGAGATTTTCTTCAAATTTATATATATTTGCTCTTGATGAGACATTCGAATTAAAGAATTGGATATTAGTGATTTTAGGGTTCTTGATTTCTAGATAACGGTTATTCTCGAATAATTAACATAAAAATTAAGAATTCTCTCAAACTTTTAGAATTTGCATAAAAACTCATTTAATAGTTACATTCTAATGTTAAAGTATATAAATTTAGAAGTACGGAAAATTAAACTACTTATTGTCAAGTATTAGGTTTTGAACGTTGGTAATTTGATTTTTCTCCGCTAAAAAATTATAACTCAACATTACAATCTTATTCCAAAAATTTGCTTCAGGGGTTATATATCTTTTTGTGCGGAAAATTTGAGGATGGTATGGAGTAACTTTTAAGGTATGTAGCAATAATGCTGTGACACAAAAGTTATAGTTTTTCAATCGTGTACTGCTCACTTGAAAAAACAAGTATTTGTTCACAAAAAAATATCAACAATTGGCGGAGTTATGGCCTTTTACCGAAACAACTTTTTTTTGGAGTAGCTTGCGGTCACCACGATGCAAGTCGAACAAGTTAAGTTCAATCAGAAAATCCAATAAATTTCATTAGTCTAGGAATATATCTAGTCCTTGAACGATCGCTTTTTGATAGAAAAGTTCTAATTCTGCTGATGAGAATTTTTTAATAAAATTTGCATAACTCGAAAAATCTAAATCTCGGGGAAAACGTTCTTGCATACAAAAAAAACGTTATATTTATTTTTTCAATCGTTGAAGGACTATATACATTTCTAGACTAATAAAATTTTGTGGATTTTTTAATTTAACTTGACCTGTTCGACTTGCATCGTGGTCACCGCAAGCCTCTTAAAAAAAAAGTTTTTTTCGGGGAGAGGGCCGTAACTCCAGTAATTGTTGATATATTTTATGAAAAAATACTTGTTTTTTCAAGTGGACAATACAATATTCAAAAACAAAAACTTTCGTGTCATAACGTTATTGCTACATACCTTAAAAAATACTCCAAACCATCCTCAATTCGTATGCACAAAAAGGTATATAACCCCTTAAAGAAATGAGGGACTAAAATTTTTCATTTTTCAGAAGTCAAGATTTCGACATTCACAATAAAACTAATATGTTAAGAATTTTTAAATTTCCTAAAACTGCACTTGTACATTTTTACTTTTGGGTTTCGTTGAATTTGAAATTTGTAATTTTTTATTTCGACGTAATAAGATGTAATTGATAATGAACGTAAAAAGTGTTTCATTCGGAATTAAGGATTACCAATTTTTTTTCCTACACATGTAGATGAATATTTTGTCACCTGCAAATTTGCATTTCCAGTTTTCCAAAAAAAAATTTGAATAAATGCAATTTCAGGGTTGTGTATTTTACAAAATTCAATTGAATTATGAAGTTTGAAAACAGAGTTCTCGAGATCTCGGAATCGATATTTTTAAGAAATTTGGTTGAAATTGGCATTTCTACCAAATAATAGTTAAATTTCAATCATTTTAGATTTCTCTTTTCTACGCCCTTGGTTATAAGACAATGTAAGTGAAATGCCGCAAGATAACAAAATTTCTTTCTTGAATTTCAAAACATGACCTTCTGGTCAACAGAAAAAATCATAAAATTTTTCCTACTTTTGGAAATTTACAATTTATCAAATTGAGTTATTAAGAAATCATGCCATGACTCAAAATTTTCAAAATTGAAGTACCTCTATTTATGTTTTTGACTTTACAAAAACACGATTTTTAGAAAAATGAACTATTTCTATTTAAATATCTTTAGACTATGTAACTCGAAAATTAAGAAAAAAAATTGGATAGTATCTCTAATAATTATTTAATAATTCGAAATTCCCAAATATTAATTCAGAATCAGACACAAATAAATTCTCAGACACATACTGCCCCTCTCCCAAAAAAAAAACAAAAATAGTTGTTTCAGAAAAGTGTTCCCCAAATTTTGACAAAACTTTGACAGAATTTCGAAATTATGAAACCTTCTTCAATATCAAAAAGTATCTCACCTTTATGATCAAAAAATTTCAGAAAAATATCCCAAACAAACTCCACATCTCCAGTCCCGCATTTTTTTCATACAGCCCTTTAATTTCCTTTTTGCGCCTCCGTCAAACCTTCCGAAATAGCCGATCATTTATTTCCAACTCTAACGACGTTTAATTAAAAAAGCGTTTTGGAAATTGTACTAGTAAAAATAAATGAGTTCCGCGCTTGGGTGCAATTTGGAGCGAGCCCTGAAAGTAAATGATTAATTACGTTTTTATCTGTAGCAGAATGCTGCAGCTGGCTCGGACGATCGCCAGCGAGGATGTATGGGAATGTATAAACGCGAAGCTCAACGCGTTTTGAATGGACGCGTATTAATTGGGCCCGCTTGATTCCTTGGCACTGGTGGATGACGCGACGAGCTTCGTCGAGCTTCCAGCGGTGATTGTTCCTCGGAAAAATACCCGTGCTGAACTAGGTAAATGTCCCTACCCGATCCGTATATGGATTCACAACAGAATTTAATCAAACTAAAATTCGTTTAAAATATCGATATAAAGGTTTTTTTTTATTCTGAACAAAAGAAAATCTGTTGATTTTACGAAATAAATCACTAACTCAATATTTAAGATTGAGTACAACTTGTAACATTTTTATTCACTTTCATTTTGTTTATTTGTAACAATTCGCGGAATTATGGCAAGTAAACTTTTTATCTCCTCTTTGTTTTTTTATACTTTTTTACATTATCGAGGTAAATGAATTCTCCCTTACTTGATTGACTTTTTATCATAGCCAATTTTAAATAACAAAAATAAATCATAAACATTGTAAACCAATCATAAACATCGTCAACCCAATCATGAACATTATCAACCAGTCATAAACATTGTCGACCAATCATGAACATTATTTCGTTCCCCCTTCACTCCTTCACTGATAAATTTCAAAATAGATGAAATCCTTAGTTTATCAGGGTTTATGACGAGGATCCATTGTCCGAAGTTATCCCAGAAGCACGACTTCCTCTCGACCACCCAAAAAAAGATCCAAATCCTCCTAGGAATAGGTCCAAAACATTGTTGAAAATGGAAATGCCGATCACTCATAAAGCAGCAACAAGCAAAATCCTCGTGCAACCTCCCGAAATCTCGCCCTCCTTGACTCATCTTTATCCCTTATTACAAATCGCGGAAATTCTTTTCTGGATGAAACGACACAAATTTATTACCAAAAATTCACTAATCCACGACAAAAAACGAATTAAAAGAAAACTCTCACCTTAATAAATAAGATTTCCGCACTCAACAGCGATAATATAGAGAATTTTTATTGTGACACGTTCATGAAGTAAAATCATGCCAAAGTGAACAAATGCAATAATGGCGGTCGGAGACGCCTAATTTTTAGAGATTTTAGAGGAAGAAGAAGAAGAATACTCATCGACCTGGCCCATATCGATCCAACATTCTCCACTCGATACTAAAATTCTTTATCATATCGACTGTACATAATTCTATAGAAGGTCACCATTAGGACATATATACATATATCCGTTACAAACTACTTTCAATTTGTTGGATTTTCAACTCCACATTTTTCTAATTTTAATATGAATTCACTTTATTTCCATTCCTCCATCATTATCACAATTACGAGTGGTGTTCATTTTTCCAGGTCTAGTGAGAAAAAAAGTTTAAAAAATTGGCTGAATAGCGTCGTGCGCGATCGCTTCGACTTGACAAATTGCGCAATCGGATGCTCGCGAGTTGCACGAAATCCGCCCTCGCCTCGAGAGAGGTAACGGTGCACGATCTCTCGTTACCTAATCGTTTCTAATCCTCGCGGGTATCGAAGAATACGTTCGTGCGCATTTTTTATGCTCCAAGAGGAATCGTTTATTGCAAATTGTAACGTTTATTTAGTGCTCGGGGTGTAAGAGTGTTAATTTTTCAATGACCTGTCGATGGTATATACTATATTGATATTGCATATTTTTGTCAAGTTGAAACATAATCTTACTTACGTCTCTGTCTAAAAATGTAAGTATCAAAACGTTGCAAAACGAAATTTTTTCCCAAAGACAAAAAAACCAACCACATTATCTCCCATCTTACAACTCACTTCCCAAGTAAAAATGATAAACCCCACAAAATATGGAAGTGATAAAAATTCCGTCGTTTTGCACCGTGTGACGTGGATCGGTAACTTTTGAACGGAGGAAGTGCAGTTCTGAATATAGATCAAAGATGCAATTTATTTTACGATTACCACTGCTCGAGCCTTTTGCCTCGTTTGCTCCTCCCGCGCCGATGTCCCACTCTGACAGTCAAACGCGAGCTGGAAATTAGAAGCTCCGCTGCGTTTACTTAGTCGTGTCTTCTACGAATGTTTTTTCCCCGTTTATCGCGCTGACGACGTTGTCAGGCGACGGAAGAAGACATTTCGGCTTTTATACAATAACCGAGCGCGGCACTTGACTCCGTTGAGCTTGTTTGATTTGATGGACAAATTTATGACGAGAAAACGGGGAGTCTCTGTAGCGCCGTTTGATCATCAAAGACGTGGGAAGTGCATAATTTTAGGCATTCGTTGCTCATGAGAAATGTGTATCTCGCTGTAAATTGATTTCAAACAAGATCTTTGGGAAATGGAATTGATTTTATTAGGTTACAAGATGAAGAGTGAAAGATGAACTTGTGATTCATATTCCCTTTGACTTCAAAGGGAATGAACCATTCGTGAAAAAAGGATGGTAGTCACGTCAATGCAAATGGACAATTTTGGACAGTCCTTAAAAAAGATGTCGTGTCCATTTTAAATATGAAGTGCAATCACAGCTCATCACCACAACAATATGTATGTTTCTACTGTATAAGGATTGTCCAGAATTGTCCGTTTTCATGGACGTATTATCCATTCTTTCCTCTGCATGCAGTGATGACCTATTGCTCCATTAGGCGCCGGATCTTGGGTTGCGCCTTCAGTGAATGGCCACCGAAAATCAGTGAAACCTAACGGGCAACCACCGTAATCGCGTTGTTCCCAAGCGAATTTGCTTTATGGAACGTACATCACTGGAAGAACAATTCCAAGGGAGCCAAGGAAGACGCGCATTAGCGTCCACGCCAATATGAACTGGCAGGGGCCCGTAAAGCCGGCGATTTGCCAAGGCTCGTTCTCGTTTCTGGATATTTTTACGACACCTGACGCTGAGGTCAAATCGATTTCGGCCCGAATTGGAGATAAGCTTTATAGGTTTGCCCATCGCGAAACGACTCAGGTGCACCCTCTCGCGAACCTGAGGAATTTCGAGAGCAGAGAGGACCCGAAGTGGCTGTGGCGCGTTTCACACGTGTCAATCGGGCCAAGATTTACCGTCGACGCAGGGTTACGAACACGTGTACACTTAGGTATTCTTTTCGTTCTTCCCTCCGTAAATCATTCCCTTGGTCGGCCACTCGGGCACCGGCTGATGCGCGAGGCCACTTATTAGGCTGACTTCAGCATCAACAAAACCTCCGATTCCAATCTCGCGCGACTTTTGTGCGTCCGGGAGGAACGGTCCGCTCGAATAAGCATTTTACTCCGGACTGACTGACTGATTTACTTGGTTCTTTTTTTTTTTTTCGCGGTTCGCGTCGGCGGAAGAAATGGGCTGTGGGAGTTCTTGTTTCTGGTCATTGTTATCGAGGAATTCGGTTGAGTCCATCGGTTAGGGCTTTCGCGATAAGTGGGGAAAGTTGAAGGTCCAGTTATCATGGCGAAAGAAGTTTTCGGCGTTTTGAAGTATGTTGGGAAACTGAGGGGACGTCAAGGTGAATGGGGTGGTGGAGGTTAGGTTTTAGCGATGCGATGAATTGCTTGGCTTTCTTCGATATATTGAATAAAAATTAAAATATTATTTACTGGTGCTTATAGCAGATCTATACGTAATTTTTCTTAGATTTTAGATATTACAGAAATTACTGTTATACATTTTATTGATAATACAATATCAATACAAAAGGCATGTGTAAGATGCATTATTATTTTGCGATCAATATCCTTACAGTATTCCAGAATGCAGCAAATTCACCTTTTGATGGAGATCACATTTGTATATTATACGATTGTAGTTAGAAACATGATCCTCATTGGAAAAATTTGAAAAATTGTAGTCAAACGTTTACAACATGCTGTAGAATTCTGTCATATTTTTGAGTAGTTCAAGAGTTTAGTGCTTTCGAATCGAAAGTTTCATTGGTATTCAATATTAAAACAAATTATTGATCAAGAGTATACCTATATATCTTTCTAAATTTCCAATATCTTCGAAATTTCGGTAAATAGTAATTATTAACACAAATCGGAAAATGTTCTAGCATTTTCATAATTTTTCCATATAGTTCTAAAATGTAATGCTAAGGGATTCGAAGCTCTCGTATTTTAAGTTTTTGTTTTTTTTGCTAAAGATATCCCATCTACCTAGATTTATAGTATTTTATAGAAAGATTGTTTTTATCGTCATTTTTCAATCTTTTTCTTTTGAAGCAATCTAGTTTAATTTTATTTTCTGTTTAATGATTTCGAGTATTTAAATGGATGACTTTGATTCCAATAGTTCAGCGTATAAAAGTTAAATTCTTATTTGTTTGGGAAATAGACAATTATAATAACTTAGACTCTTAAAAGCACGAGGTATCAAATAAAAAGTATTCTCGGAATTGAAAATTATGTACATTTAATTAAAAATTGTGAATAATATAACTTTTGCAAAACTGACATTGCAATGAACAATATTTTCGTTTTTACTAACATTTTAAAACCTAGTATAGCAGCATAACAATGTTTTTCTAATTTCTAAAAAAAAAATTTGACTTTCATGGTTCATGCAATCCAAGTTTGAATAAGATTCTAATTCCTAACGTTAGGACTTATCACTTCTTTTCAATTTTGAAAAAAATTCAAAAATACTGAGTTTGAGATTTGGAGTGAATTGAGATTTGGAGTTTTTTCTTCTGATAAACAATTTTGACCTAATACAATTCACTGACCATTCATGTAAAAATTCACCAAATATTCCTGTTTTCGAAAATTCTTAAAACCTTGCATACATTGATGAAATTGAAATGTTTACTTTTTTGTTGGAAATTATGAATTTTCGTGATTTATTAATTCTGAATTACAACATTTTTAGTTCTGAACGTTCACATTCTTCGATTGTCTTGATTTTGTGAAATGTTCAAATATTTTAACTTGGAAACTCTGAATTAAATAAACTGAACTACATTACGTCAATATCTGCCTCACTTGAAGAAAAAAACAGTAAGATTCGAACAAGTGGTAGCACGAAAGGTCAGACACTTACAATTACACACAAAAAAATTTGATTTTCGGAGGATTCGATTTTAGAAAAATGCCTCGATTGCAGAACGGAAATATTTAATTTTAATGTCCATAGTCCAATTTTGATCATTGAAATCAATGTAAATGAAAATAATTGCTCACTACGAAAAATACGCAGTTTGAAATCATCATTGAGTCAAACTCTAATATTTATCTTAGAAAAAAGCGTTCCAGTATTTTTAGAGTCCAGTGTTTTAAAGAAAATGAAATGATCTCGGAACTTAGCATACAGTATGAACATTTGCAACTCCACTTTCGTTTATTAGGAAATTATTCACTATGAACAAAACGTGAATTTAAGGTTAGGTGTCATTAGGTTTCGTATACTACGTTTTACTGCACGAACAATCTCACACACTTTTCTATTTCTAAGATTTCTAAATGCTAGTCCCTATGGGTTTCATAATTTGAGGTCACTAAAATCAACAGCTAACTGTCATTCTAATTGATACTGATAGATGAACAAGAGCAGTCAAATTTGGCATTACACAATTTTTTGGTAATTTTCAGACAAATTTCGTGAAAATGATGAAAAACTACAGTTCTACCAACAGAATTTATTCCGAACGAAAATTTTGAGTTTACACCTAACTAGCATGAATTCTTCTAACTCACTCAGAGTAGGACATGTCCTACTAAAATAGATCGTACGCAAATTGGAAACGAATCCCGTACATCGAGCACGTTGTTCAGCGACAGCACAACTTCGAGCCTCGCCTATCCGGTAACCACGAAAGTATCATATTTCAATTATTAGGAAAACGGCAGAACTTGGCTGTAACTTGGCGATTACAACGCGATCGCCTATAAAAAAACTCGCTCGCGATGCATAATTCCGCGTATCCGGCTGTACTTTGTGAACAAATTGACAAATGGTACTGGCATAAACATTTTGATAGCTGCCGAGGGAATCAAAGAAACGATGTATCATTTTGAAGTTAACGGGCAATGTGGCAATGTGGAGTGCTATGGCACCGGGCATTTAAAGTCAAGAATCGGGCAATAAAGAGCCAAGCGACGTTAACCACCCGGTTAGAAAGTCGACTTTCCAACCAGAAGGAAGACATCTGTGGTTTAGTCTTAGGCATCAGTGGATGCGTTAAATCATAACAACCCTCTCATTCGCTTCCTTCATTGCCTCGTGTCAGTCTTAGAGTCTGCTTTTTTTTCGGATCTGTTATTTACTCTGGTACATTTTTTTCCCGAGCTTACCGCGATGTTTATCAGCGACAAGTGTGCTGTATACTGTAAAGCTTGAAATGTGTCTACTTATTTCAGAGAAAATGACAGTGTTTTAGTTCCTGGGCGTGGAACAATAACATGTTTTTAGCATCTTCAGTGAACGAGAATTGTGTGTGGTGAGGGCATTAGGTTCTTTTTATGGGGACCACAAAGTTGTGCTTGGGAAGAAATTTTTTATTCTGGGTAGGTGGGATCGAAATTCTTGAATTATTATTTGTGCAAAGTAAAAGAAAAAAATTCATTTTAATTCTTGTAAGTCAGAAAGCATATTTAACCTTAACTGTTCGAGGGCAAACACCTTTACTCATTCAAAAAATTGTGGATAGAATCACACCTTAGACACATCTCACCAACCGCGTGAGATAGCAAAAAATGCAACTGTCATTGCGGCAGTAACTCCTTCGCTCGTCGTAAATGCGTCGCTAATTTGTTGTAGAATTCTATCGTGTGCCAGCGCGAACTCATTTCCGCGATGACTTGGGAATTTAAGTGCATCGCGATTATTTCCACAAGCGTTTTGATAGCCGACAATGTCGACGCTCACGACTTGAATTTTCCGTAAACGAGGGTCTTGTCCCCGATGAACTTGCAAGTAAATCTCAGACAATTTGATGCCGCTCTTTGAGATAAAAAAATGTTTTATAACAGCTATGTTATTTTATCCACAAAGGAATACAGTTATCTGTAGATTGAGAAGATCATGTGTAGTAAATTATAGAATTTGTTTGATAGAGTGCATGGTAAACGAATTATTTCTTTGAAGTTATTTCTTTTACAATAATCAGATTTCTTTAGAATCATACATTTTCAACTCTATATACGAAAATAATACGAGAACTTCGTTCTCATACCTCATGTTGCGGAATGGCTTTATCGCTGAAAAAAATCAAAGAGCGCTGAACCGCTGAAGCGCCTCAATGTCCCACAATTTTCTCTTTTCACGCGCCCAACAATATAGGCTGATGATACATAATAATAACTCCAAACGCTTATTCCACTGAAGGCGAAATGCGATTAGCCTTGCAACGCGAGAGAGGAAGTAAACGGTTCTTGAAAATAACAGAAAATTAAGAATTCGTCACGGCCACGATAAAGTAAAGGGTCTATATATGTCGTGTGGGAATCAAATGAGGTGAGCTTTCTTTGATGAGACCGGAAACGTGGGTGAGTTCAACTTTAATTGAGGCATGACCAACAAACAATACTTCTTAGATGAACTATTTTCTATGAAAGTCAATCAACTTGGGAATAGTAACTGTTTTTCTACAAGTGACGTTCATGCAATTTTCGAGAATAATCGTTTTCTCATTTTTTTGGATTTTGATAGCTTCTTAAAGCAAAAGATAAACTCTTTATTTTTCTTTGAAATGTTAAAAAAACAGATTACTGTGACATTTCTCAAATCGCCTTCTCTTCAGAGACCCATATCTTTCAGTCTGTCTATATTTCCTTAGATTTTAGAATCTTGTGGACATCTGAGATAAGCCAAGCATCTCTGGAATCTCCCTAATTACACCGCGTTCACACCACACAATTTTTCGCAGCTAGGTAGCTACGGAAAAGCCGCTCTTACTCGACAACTTCACCTATTCATGCAGCGCCTTACACAGCGTTAATGAAAAATGTGGCCTCTCGGTTTTTATACAGAGAGAGTATTCAACACGTAAAAAACAATTTTTTTATAAAAACGAAAAGCTTTGGTCAGGGCCGGATTTACCAATAGGCCGGAAAGGCCGAAGCCCCAGGGCGGCAAATTTTTGGGGGCGCCTTCCGGTGGGAGAGAAACTTTCGGAATTTAAGAACACATATAGTAAAAAATAAAGAATGAAAATTTTTCGAATCGAAATATAGAAAATGAAAAATAACCAAACAAACAGACAAACAATCTTTTGCCCGTGCATGAACGTATATTTTCAGAAAGTGTCGGGAATCGATTCAGAATTGGAAAGAGAATAGAAGTATTGCACCAGTAGGAAAAAAACAAGAAAAACTCAATTTGATGAAAATTGAAAAGAAGTCAGATACAGGGGCAGCAGAACGTGATTTTTCCAGGTGGGTTGTATATGACTCCATTTTTTGGGGGAAGAGTGTTACAATTGTATTTTGTCGAAATAAGCATGATAATATATGACATTTTCAAATAAAAAACTGTGAAACTTGAAAAACAGTAATAAATCACGAAAAGTTGAACAATTTTGTTTGATCATTGAAAATTTCTCAATGGTTTTTTAATAATTTGAAATGTTGAAAAATTGGAAATTTTTGAAATTGTGTATAACTTACGAAAATTTGAAAAATTAGTACAATTTCAGAAAATATAAAATAATTTTAGAGAGTTTTTTTTCTAAATATTCACGATAGTGATTTTTCGAATTTTTAACAAAAATTTGGAATACTTGAAATGCACTACAAAATCGGAAGGAATCTTTGTGAGCTGGACAAATTTTAATAAATTTTTGAAATTTGAATAGTGAGTACTGCGTTAGAAATTTTGATAAAATCTAAAATGATGTTCAAATTTAGAAAATGTGTATTGTTTTGTAAATTTGTGTTACTTATCATATTTCTAAAAAATATGCATTGTAATATTTTTTACATTTCCAACGAAAACTTAGAATACTTGGTAAATATTCAAAAATCATAAAAAAAACTTTATGAGTTTGTCAAATTTTATAAAATTTGAAACTGTTAATTAGTAGGTTTAATGTTATTCAAATATTTGAAAATTTCGATAAATCGTCACACATCAAATTTCCAAAAATTGTCAATTATGTAATCTAAAAAATTGAAATTTTTACATAATTTCAGGAAACATCCATCATTTATAAATTGCGTTCATTATTATACGTATTTCAAAGAATTAGGCATGCGTGAAAAAATTTTTTTTAATTTTTTCATACGTATTACAATTGAGCAGTATGTACTTAAAAAGCAATCAAAAACTAAGAAAAATCTTGATAAGTTTGTCGATTTTCATTGAATTTCGAAAATTTTATAGTCTGCATTACGTTCAAAATTATAAAATTTTTCAAAAATTGGAAAATATTTAAAAATCTAAAGATTATGCAGTGACAAACTGTGTTGCAGAGAGATCATTTTCATGTTTACGAAGAATCAAAAATTACCTTCATTCAACGAAATCAGAACACCGAACGTCAGCATTACCTCTACTTGCGTTCGAATCTTCTTTATGCGTAAAACTTGATTGTGAAAAGTTCATTAAAGAATTCGCTGAGAATAAAGTTTTTGCGGATTATTTTAAATTATGAAAAAATTCTATCCCTCTTCTAAGATTTGTCGGGCATCGATCCATATGTTGTTACATATTCAAATAAAAAAATAGCTGAAAAACTTTTTTGTTATGAATTTCTGGATTTCCTTGATTTTCGTAAACCTACATAAATATAACGTTTAGAAATCAGTAGAGGAGTTAAAGAGGGGGGGGGGGGGCAGAAATATTATTGGCCTAAGGCGCATGATTCCTAAAATCCTAAAATAAATGTTACATAGTTAGAATTCAGAGAATTGAATTCAGTTCTGTTTGAAAAATTCAGAACAATTATATGATTGAGTACTTTATGAAGTCATCTGATATTGTTATTTCAAGATTTATGTATTTAATTTTTGTGTTTCGTTTAGCTCTCTCTAACGGTAGACTTTGGCATTGACTCCTCGGAAGTTCGATTTGCGCAAAGCGCACCTCGGTAGTGTGCAATTTTCGAGCTTTGGTCGGACGTTTGTCTAGAATCTGCGAAACGATACGAATTACTGACATCGCGCTCTTCGGGGAACGACGTGCAGCGTACGGTACGCGGTGGAAAAGATCGAAACTGCCTGAAATGCCTGGCGGCTCTCGTGATCGACCGAAAGGATTCCTTCCTTCCTCCAAGGAATCCTCGATGACCTTGCCATACCTCGGAACTGTGTTTTTTTTTATCTTGGCTTTCTGACATCTTTCTACCGATCTTGCAATTGAGGGAAATTATTTTCCGCGAGGAGTTACAGGATTTTATTCCTAAACGATTGCAAAGTGATGATTTTATGATTCACTTGAGAGTATCTTCAGAGTATGCATATTTTGGAGAAAAAGAAATAATACCTGTTTTAGAAGTGTGTGAAATTGGACCCGAGGACAGAGCCTTGTTAAAAAATTCCTAGAACATTCGTTCCCATGGTTGTACATTGGTATCATTTTCACACAAGAACATGCGAAATGAAATTTCAAAATGACCTTCAACCTATGCTCACCTTGTGAAGGATCCCTAGGACTTGACTACAGTCACGCGAGCTCAATCGACATGTAGAAGATAAAAATAAATAATTATTGAACTTGGAGTAGAAAAATTACTGGCCTCGCAGCTTATAATAATTAAGGGCAGGAATGGTTTGTTTGGCGCTGTCTGCAGAGGCTTATTGTTTATTTTGATAATGTGTTTGAAGGATCTTTCAAGAATGTTTTAGAAAGATTTTGTAACGTATCAAGTGTTATATTTTGATGTTAATGGCATCATGTGTATCGTGGTATTTATCATTAGTATAATTATTAGAGGATGTGGGAAAAAATTGCAAATGTTTTGAATAATTCTAGTGCCAACACTGCACTTGAGAATTAGGTGGAATGGTAAGTGAACTGTAGCATTAAGAAGAGAGTGAACATTACACAAGTTTCAGGAAAAACAGTTATTAACAACTTTGATTCTGATGATTTCACGAAAGGAATGTTTATAATAAAGATGTTTATCAAATAAAGATATTCTTTCGAAATTTTATAGTAATAAACAGTTATAGGTTAAAAAATAATATATGATCATTTCTACAAGTTCAAAATTATAGAAAAAAGTGTTTTTGAATATCATATTTCTCATTCTTTACAAAAAAAAAAAAATAAAAAAAATAATAAATAAACGAACAAAAAAAGTAGCTGTGGTGGAAGGAAAAAATATAATACCTCAACGCATTCATTGTATGCATTTTATTTTACTTAGGTTTTTCATGAAAAAAATATCAATGGAAAACATAATGGCCTTATTATAATACCTGCAAAATGACAACTCATTTCACCAACATTTTGTTTTATTTGCAAGAGTTTACATGTAATCCAATTGGATGATGCAGTTTTCTAAGATTTTCACAAAACTACACTTGAAATTCAGCGAATATTTTTATTATTTGGTCGTGATAAATCACCACGTCTAATGCAACAATTAAAACAAATATCTGTGGTACTATTCCGAAAAGAAATAAATCAATAAATCATGGAAAAAAATTAAAAAACAAAACGATTGTTTTTTACCAACAGTTTAGCCTGTTCATGTGTGCTAATTTTTTACTAATATCTTTACTTCATTTAGCTCCAAAATGCACAAAAATAAACATTGACATGATGAAACTATAAAAATAAGAGAATGAATTCGTATCGTTGCTCAAATTTTGCGAAGTCAAGCTTTCGCCTTTTTTTAATATTTAATGTTTTTCTAATCATTCCTGATATATTAATTTTTTCCACTCAAAGAACACGAATTATTCAAAATGAAAGTTGAAAAAATCATGTACTTCTCGATGATAAAATTGAAAATCAAATGAATTCCTTAAATAATACATTTTTCTGTAAAATGTACATCTTAAATGTTCAATTATGTCATATCCGTGATACTACCTAAATTATCCACGAAGTGCTCGTATTTTATGAAATTATAAAAGCTTTAATGCAGTGAGGTAATAATAACGTATTCTCTCTATAATAAAAAAAAAATTGAATTTTTATAATAGATCAAGCTCTGGTGTCCTGAATTCTTAACGTCAACACGTATTTAATGTTCTTTATTTTGAAAATACTCAAAAATCGTCATCTTATGACTTTCGATATGTGAAGATATAAAGTGATAACAATTCTTAGAATTTAAAAATTTCTTACACTGGATTAATTATAAAATTTCAATTGTAAAACTTGAATGTTTATTATTTTTGGAGTATAAAAACCTAATACAGCAACATATTATAAATATGTCTCCTTTATCTAACCTCCCATGATTCATCAATTCTAAGTTTTGATACAATTTGAAATTCCAAATGTTCACATCTTTTCATTACTCAAAATTCCAAAAAATTATTGTGAAATTTTTGAGTTTGAAACTCTGGCTGACCGAAAAAATTCAAATCGCATATCATGCAACATTCAAAGTAAGGTTCTTCTTTTAATAGAAAGAGACAGCATCCTTCAAAATTGCCTTTGCCAAGAAAACAACACCAAGATCCGAAGTGAGCTGAAACTCATTAACTTTGCAGCTACATTCATTCATGAAGACAACACCTGAATTCAAAGTAGCAGCTAGATTTTTGTGGTCAAACATTTAAATTCAATTTTTCCAACAGGACGAGAAACATTCTACAAAAAGTTGTTCTACCCTAATGAACCACTAATAAAAATTCCTGAAATAACTCTACCATTAAAGCATTCTATTCTTGACCTACGAATGTAGCAGAGGATTTAAAAAAATCACCAGAGGAGAGAAAGAAAAACAATAAATATCGAGGAATAGCCAAGGTAAAGGTCCTCCCGAGGGCCTAGTCCTCTCTCGATCCCTCGTTCTTTTTCTCCTCTCGTTTCTAGGGTCTCCTCGTATCGCGCAATTATCGTTATTAATTATCGAAGCAAGTGCTAACCCCGGCGACCCGTGAAGGCCCCGCGGAGATACCCGATGGATAGCAATCGACGAACTAATAACGCCATACCAAATCGCATTCCTTTCGTTACCTCCATCTTAGATACGACGTTCGCCAACAAAAGCCATGACAAATGGACGTTATTAATGTACTTATATCGCCGGACCTCGGCTCGGGAGGTAACTCCGACTTTATTTCATTACCCGCGCTTTTATTTCGTTACTTTTCCGTTACGTCATAATCACCATTTATCAATATCACGGCTTTGTACGTGTGAAACGTCGGAAATGAATAAAATTCCGGGATTCACGCACCTCAACGTGCAACTCGCCGGGTAATTGGCAACGGCGAATTTAATGTACGGCCATGAAATCGCGAGGATTAGAGGCGCGGCTTTGATTAACGCGACTGATGTGCGAGCGGACGTGATTTAAGGCGAGCGGTTAGAATCTGCAATGATTTTCGGGCGAATCTGTGGTAGGTTGATGAGCTGATTAGTCATCAGGAGTTTGCGGCGAAACATTGATGATTTTGGAGAAATGAATACCAGAGTACGTGCGGCTATAGGTACAGAGAAACAAATTCTTCAGTTTAATTAAGTCATATTTTAGATATTATAGGAGGATATTTTCAGTTTGCACCACTGGATTTTTTAGTAATGACGGTGTCTTGAGTGAATTCCAGTTTTGGGTAGCATGAAATAAGTAAGGAGCGAGAAATATCGAGGAAAACAGCCAGTATGGGCGAATTGAGCTGGAGGCCTCGAGCGCGCCAAATATCCTAAAATACACGGACGCTGTATAAAAGTGCATATGAGATGGCTATCTCGGGCCGTGGAAAAACATAGACGGGTCTATGCTGCCTATCAAGCGCGCGCGGCGCCCATTTATTGCCCGGCTTTTCAGCCAGCCCTTAGTGCTTTAAGTGCGAAGCTTTGTGCTTTCGACGCCGTGTGTCATTAGCCTGAAAACGCTCGGCCACCCCGTGTGCGTCTCGGCCTGGAATCGGGTCATCGACTGTCTCAACTTCGGGTCTTAAGATGCCAGGAAACATCTTCACTGGCCATTCCGAAAAAAATAAGGGTCTTCTCATGCAAAATGCTATATTTTATGCTTGGTTTAGAACATTGATTATGAAAAATCTGTGAATCATTTTAGGATGCAGTTTTGCAAAGTATGTTTGTTTATTATTGGAAATTTAATTTCTGGTATTTCAGTCAAAAAAGTGTTAGCTCAAGCTGTAAGTCGTCTGCAGGATAAAAAGTAGTATATTTTGAATTCGATATTTTTTTGGCTATCGTCTGAAACAAGCTTTTCAGAAAATTAGAAATTTATTTCAATTTCAGATAATTAAAGATAAAAAATGATTTTCTTTTGATTTTATTGTTCTTATGATTTCTGTAGAGATTTATTAATTGAAGACAGGAAAAAATGCTTGTGTCCATCTACACAGAAATGTTTATTGAAAAAAAAGAATCATTTTTAAAAGTTCACTTTTTTGACCAGAGCGTGACCAAAGACACCTCAAGGTTAATTTCGGTATGTTCATTCATAATAAAAGAAAAAAAATATTGAAAGTTTGATGGCAATCAAAAACTTTCTGAAAAACTCTGTCCTGCAATCATTCATAGATTGTTTATAGTCAATTTTCTAAAATGTCGGTAATATATAGCATATTAGATGAAGAGATATCCTGCTAATAAATTTTAATCATCTAAACAAGGTTTTATTCTGATTTGGGATGATTATTTTGTTCAATGAAAACTTTCAGTCAAAATAAAAAATTGTCAAATAGATTTATAGTCAAATTTTATCAAATTTTACCAATATTTTGACTATCTCTGTGCGGACATAATCAAAGATTTCTATGCAGCTCTATTTTCTTTCCATGTTTTGGTTGAAAAAAAATAATTTTGCAAACTGCATATGCATGGATATTTTTTTGTTGAACTATGACAGGTTCCACTTCGGAATATGTAGACATAAAGTTGAAGAGAAAATCAAATTTATTGGTAAATTTTATCTATATGTATTGAAAAATTTAAATCTTAAAAAAAAATTTTAATTTGACTGGAAATCGAAATTATTATTATTATATATTACTCAGTGCACAATTATACTAAAAAATTCAAAGCTGTTTTCAAACTATTGATGAAGACATCTCACATATGGTCGAGACATTATAAAAAATTTTACGAGTATGTATTATTTATATTTATGATGAACGATTTAACGTAATTTTAATAACTTTTTTCATCTCAAAACTTCTTTACATATTTAATAAGGAAATTTTTATTATTGTTCGAAGACTGTATTGTAGTGTTGAGACTATCCATTATTGTATTTTCAATCAAGAATTGTCTCTTATAATAAATAATTTTTTCTCTATCAAAACTGTGTACTATTGTAATTTATTGTCAAAACTGTAAAAAAAAAATACACGTACACAGTGAAAATAGTATGGTGGTCCCAACCATATCGATTCTCAACTAAGTACCAATTCCATTGAATACTTGTATAACTAAAGTGAATCAGTACAGGTCAAAATAAGCTTCATTAAAAACGAAAAGATTGTTTCTATTTGCATTCCAAATGTAAAAAAGATTTTTTTAGTATCTTTTTTTTAACTTCCACATTTAAACTGACAAACTTGAGTAGTTAACTCGCATTCAAAGAGATATTTTTTCTCACACATGAAATTTTTTCCATACTGAAGATTTTCTGAACAAATACGTCAATTTTTATATACAACTTTCAAACTATAACGTGTGCAGATAATAAAGTTCCATGCAAATTTTTGTCTCTACAATTTCCGAATTATGCAAAAATTCTTATCATGAGAAAAGAATATAATTTCTAATGAAAGATGGAAAAATTTTACTACAGATTTTGAAACAGAGTCTAAAATAATGTACAACATAGTGAATTATTCTTTTTGTCTATGGAATATACTCGTCGAATTCTGAAAAAATGTTGAATAATGTCCTCTTCTAGGTATAAAAATGTTTTGATTGAATATATTCCTGCGGTTATATTTTTATATGTACGAAAAACTTAGTCCCCAAATAAATTTGCATTGTTAGACAATAAAAATGATATGCAGCTCCTTATTTCATTATTTGCTTTAAGTTCTTTATTTCTTCTTTGTGAAGCGTTATTTTTTATTATTTTCATCCTTCTATAAGATTTTTTTTTTTTTTTTTTTTTTTTTTTTTAAAAAAACATGCAGTTCATCAACCAAAAAAACGTATGTAAGATTTTTAGAACATCTATATCGGAACGTTTCATTTCTTGTACGAAAGTTTCAGCTATGACTAATAGACTTTTTCACATGACTGTAGAATGAATTTTTTTGTGTTAATTCTTTTGTTTCGTCAATATTTCTTTTGGGTCAAAATAGGAAAAAACGTGATTTTTTTTCGATTCATAATAAAAAATTCATAAGTAAAAGTTTCTATTTTCAAACAAATTAATCTTGTGATGCATGCACAGTTTATTCTCTTTGAAAACTTAGCTTTCGGTTTCATATCGAGCCCTCATCAGAGATTTTAAAATGGTGCAATTCCGCCCCTTAAATCAATTTATCTTCCATATTAATTTACAATTAAACTCTTTTTCTCACAGAACAACCAAAACTTCTGGGAGTCATGTTACTCCTCCCGAGGCCCGCGTACAGCTGTCAAAAGTTTATTTCCACTGAAACATAATAAAATATTCAACATAATATAAAATCAACACTAACCCAAAAACCATAGAATTATCCACAGCTTCTAAAACATGGATTTCCAGAACAGTATCTTTATTTTTCGAACCAACATACCCAGGCAGCACAAGCTACTAATCATTCCCATAAAAACCACAAAACACAATCCCCATCTCACTCCTTTCCTTATCAACGAAACCACTTCATCCTACCATCACTTACACCCCCCCAGACCCCATCTAATCTAACGATACCATTATCAAAACTCAAACACAATACATAATATACATTCTCAGAATACCTCCCCCCCTCTCCCCTCAAGAAACGAGAGGGTGGGTGATAACGGTAAATCGGCAATTCATGTGCGAACCATCACAACGGGGAGTCGGGACATCTCCAGCCGATGTACGATGACGCCGGTTCTTCTATTATTTATTGTCCACCCCGGCGCTGATAATTTATCGGCCATTCACCATGGGAGTTATTAGTTTACAATATCATTGTCACTAATTAATTGACTCGACGAGGCAAAAAACTGGTAAGGGTCTTTATTTTCTTGTCGCGTCGGCCGAGGCGTGACGCGCTCGGGAGATAAGCATCGTTATTCATTTTCAGCAACGACAATTAGCGCCGATGTTAATATAGGTGCTTGTATCCTTGTATCTCCGCTTCTCCAGCTGGTCAATATGCGTATAAACTACCATGGAAAGGGATGGACGCGGCCGGGGATCGAGGGGCGAGGGGAGGTAGTATTATCAATGGATTTGCTTATACACGCGTGGGTATTGGTACTACGGTTTGGCGCCGTCTCTGTAGTTTCTGTTTATTATGCGTAACGTCGGTGCTATAACCTGTTCGGCGAGGTCCTTTGGTGTTTAGGACTGTGTAGGGTGTTGCAGGAAATGAAGAGGTTTCAGGGTGGTTTATCGGACTGACATTCG
Source organism: Platygaster robiniae (assembly GCA_028476575.1). NCBI lineage: Eukaryota > Metazoa > Arthropoda > Insecta > Hymenoptera > Platygastridae > Platygaster > Platygaster robiniae. The sequence goes on from CM052022.1 coordinate 6,436,754, forward strand.
AAATCAGGAACGTATATGTATGGTAATGGTGGAAATTGGAAATGTTAAGAGTGTCCGGTGTTGTTTATTGAGAGGCCTCCTGTGAGAAATGCCGTTTTTCATCGAGAGGTGATGTCTACGAGAATTATAATTTTTTTGGGAAGAAGCTGGAGGTGGTGAAGGTGAAAATGTTATGAGATAATTCATTGGTCGAGGTTTTGTACTCGTGGTAGAAATTTTGAAAAAATGAGATAAGTCCTTTTGTGATGGTTTTCTTTCAAACCTTACACTCAGAACACTTACTAGTTTCAGTGGAAAATTATTGTTTCTCTCTATTGATTTTTTTTAACACTACATAATTTTTGCGTGCAATGAAATTCGTTAAAGACATTTATAAAATGTGAAGTAATGACATTTATAGTTTGATTATTGCTTTTATGCTGCCATATTTCACAAAATAGATTTCTGATAAAAGGTGCTTTGAAGCATGGTTGAATAATTTGAATAATCACTTCCAGATTCTAAAATGAACGTATGTTAATATTCACATACAAATAACATTATACAATTCAGAGATATAAACTGTAGCTTATCTCCTTGATGCTTTAATAGAAAAAACCACTTTATTTCTCTTTGGTGTATAGAGTTTGATGTGCTCCCACGACGCGAGTAGGTAATTTTAAATAATAAATTACTTTGTAAGTAAAGCATAATACACCATTATTAATAAATAATCAATAAAAATTCTGAATGTGATAATAATAAGAATTCTTACATTAGCCATAGTAGAAATATTTCCCATATCTAGAAATATGTTTTTTTTAATCTTGTATATTAAAACGATTATGCAGTCTTGATTCAAAAGTATTTCAGTGATTATGTAATTATTTATAAAAATTCCTCTACTAAGATATAAAAACTGTACTTATTTCACAGATTTTTAGGCATTTATCAAATTATACCATCAACATATTTTTATCTAGAATGGCTTGTTTTAAAAATAAAAACTTGAGTGAAATTCATCTACATAATAATGAATGTACTTTTGAGCTATAATTATTTATTCAAAAATACAGTAAAAACTTGCAAATTAACATCTGGTTATAATTACAAATAAATAACATCATACAGATAAGGGATTCTAAGTACGCCTCATTTCTCTGACGTAACAAAAAAAAGCACTTTATTTCACCTAGGAGTATACTATGTGGAAGATATATTCAAAACAATGCGTTTCGTGTTTACGTGTAGAACCGTGGGTAAACAACGGCGTCAAAGTGCGAGGTCATCATTTTCATGTCAGTTTTTGGGGACAGTCGATCCATTAACACAGTGGAATAAACATTTGATTTTTGGACAAAAAAATCGTGGATGGAATAAAATTGTTTGCATTTGGGAACAGTCCAAATTCGTTATTATTTCCCCCTAATCCCCCTACCCTGAAAACATTTTTTTCCTGGGTTCATGCCCGGATTTAACAATTGGAACAAAATCGGTTGTGTCACTTTCTCAAACCATATTCTGTCACTTAAAAGTACTACGAGCAATCCCAATCCTCACTTATTCCAACTTTGGCTCTTTTCTACATTTATGAGCGGTAAAAGCCCGGGTCGAGGAGCGCACAATGAGCCGCGGCCGCTTTGATCACTTTGGACACATGGAATTTTCATAATTTATTCCACGCTTCGAGGGGATAGAGCAATGCGGAGATGAAGGGAAATGAGAAACCAACGATATACATCCACCGTAACGTTTGCAACGCCGCGATACGTATATATTTGCGATACTCGCGCGCGCACCAAGATACACATATATCGGTTCCGAGATGGGAGATTTATAGGCTTTTCAGTGCATCGCAAAAATCTTAATAACTTCATAAAGAGATGTTAACGGATGGCTGTATTTTTAGCGCCGGGATTATTTCAGCTTCATTAACGTCTTTCGCGTTTGTGCTGCTGGACAGTGTGGAAATTTTCCCACAAATGTTTCAGAAATGCAAAAGAATTTTGTGAAAATACATTATGGACGAAATTGTTAAGGGTTGAGGTTATTTTGTGAATCTTCAGATGTCAAAATTTCTTTAAATGTTACATCATGCTGGAATTCTAATATATATAGAAATTCATAGATGGTTGAAGGTATTTTTTTTGTGTAACATGAAGTAGAGTGGAAGAAAAACTGATAATTTTTATAAAAATTCAATTATAGATTCATTAAAAAAAAATTTTTGTTCTTATGAGAGGGGTATATCACTCAAGTTTTTTAATGAATGACATCGACTGTTAAAAATATTATTACTGATTCATTGCTCAAAAAAATGCAAGTATTTGTCTTAATTGTATATACTTGACTTTCGAATATTCGTGTTATCCATACTTTTCCTCACTCCATATATTTTTAGATACATAGTTAGAGCAAGTTTCTCGTACACATTAAAATTTTATGCATTTTCAGAGTCGTTTAAAACTTGTTCTTCGATTGCCAAATTGATAATTCTACTTCCTCTAGCAGCTGCTTTTTTTGTTTTGCTTCACATCGTTCCTAATATCAATTCTATCTCTGTAAAACTTAAATAAATTTTTTGCAGTATGTAAAATACAAAATATGGTAAATATTTTACAAAAATGAGACGTAAAGCGTAGAACAGAATTTTAAAAATACCGACAGAAGCATGCACACGATGATTTTTTTCTCAAAATGTAAAACCTTATCATACAGATGCATAATATCCTTATTTATTATGCATTCAAAAAAAATCTGACTTCTCGAGATGGGAGTTTACGTACAATTTTTAATTTTGAACTTTATCATTTATCAACTTTTTCAGTTTTAAAAACGAAATTATATTTTAAGTTTGAAGCTGTAAATATCAGAATATTTGAAATTTAAAAACATTTCTAGACATGAAAGATTTTTATTTTGAATCAAAAATTTATGATATCGGGATTTCCAGAATACTAATATTAATTTGCATAAAATACTGATATTTTTCATAATAAAAAAAACATCTTATACAAAGATGTATGATTTGCTGTTTTGAATTTCAATTTTAAAATATAAACTTTCACAATTTCTTAATTCTAAGGTATAATGGGCTGAATCCTAAATGACGAAATTTTCGGTTGTTTTTCATTTTTAAGGCACACAAAATTTTTGATGGATAAATTACGCATTATTTTGAATTATGAGAATAAATGAAAAATTATCGAAATTAGAAACTTTTTACATTAATTTTTAAGTTTCAATTATGTAGATTCCACGATACAAACATTGAAATTAACAAGGGAATAGTTTCGTCCAAAATTTCAAAAACAGATACAGCAACATAAGTTTCCAATTTTTAGTTTATTTGAAATAATCATTCTGCTCATTTTTTCATGAATTTTAAGTTAAAGTACATTTTCTTATTCTAAACGTTGACATTTATCAACTTTTCTGAGTTTTGAAAATGCCTGAATATTTCAAGTTTGAAGCTGTAAATATCAAAATATTTCAAATTCAATTACATTTCTAGGCATTAAAGATTATTTTTCTGAATTAAAAATTTATGATGTCAGAATTTCCGAAATACCAATATAATTTGCGTAGAATACTGATATTTTTCATTATTTAAAAAACATCTTATACAGAGATATACAATTTTGATGTTTCGAATTTCAATTTTTAAATAAAAACTTTCACAAATCATTATTCTCATTTTTAATGACCTTACTTCTGAAAGACGTAATTTTTTAATTGTTTGTTAATTTTTAAGGCACAGCAAATTTCTGATAAAGTAGTCATGTATAGTTTTAAAATATAAAAATAAATGAAAAATTCTCGAAATCAAAAAAATCTCTAACTAATTTTCTAAGTTTAAATCATGTAGCTTCCACAATACAAACGTTAAAATGAAAGAAGGGATGGTTTCTTTCAAAATTTCAAAACCAGATATAGCAACATAATTTTCAAGTTTCTCATTTATTTGAAATATTTATTCTTATCATTTTTTTTATGAATTTAAAGTTTTGATGGCATTTCGTATTTTTAAAGTTCATAGTAGTTACTGTGAATTTCGAAAATATTAAAATTTTTTATATAGATTTAAAAATATGTCTTGAAAGTGCAAACCTAATTCTCAATTGAATATTTTTGATTAATAGATAAAAAAAACTCCAAATTTTTCAATTTGAAGAATAAATATTTCGAATAAATTCATTCTCGATTTAAAAATTAATTTCAAAAGTTGTTTTCAATTTATAATATCTTAAATGATGGAAAATAAAAAAAATAGTCTCCCTATTTACAGGTCAAAAGTTGATTGTGAAAAACATTTGCTATCATCAGTTTCCGTAGAAATCATTATATATTTCTCAAAAAATCGCAGTACTATTAAAATTTCTAGTTCTTATTCCTTAACAATAATTTTATCTCGACTCATATCCATGCACAAAATCGACTCGAAAAAACGTTTTCCCATATCGTTCATTGTACTTTATGCCAATCCAAAAATAAATTCAAGACAAGAAAATTCTTCTCGACACATGCGCCTTAAATTGTGCATCGAATGGGCAGATGTGTGGGCAACGGATCTAAGTCAAACCCCATCAGCAGTGGAATCGATGTTTTTTCGATCGCGAGAACAACGGTAAATGCAAACGCTCCGCGAGCTTTCATCCGGCGTAATGTGCCGAGCGATACCACTTTTTAAAGTTGCCAAAATTCAACCGGTTTGCAATTCTACAATATTTTCACGGCATTATTGGACAGTTACGTTCGTACTGTAATTTTTGTACACCTTCTCATTTCCATCGGCTAAAAGCCATGTCACATTTAAGTAAATTATCGCCGATGGAGAATTTCTTTGATGTCCTTGGTATTCGCGGGAGTTGAAAATTCGATTGCTTTTTGTCGTTCTTTTTCAACAAAAGTATTTTGGATTAAACGTTCTGAAAGTTTTTGGCACGTCAAAACACAATCACAAATTGAAATATTTGAGTTCTTCGATTATGAAACTATTTTTCTATCAGGTTCTCAATATTCAATATTTGTAAGGAAAATATAGACAAGTGTTTATAATCCTGGGAAATAATGAATTTATTAGCATAATTAAATACACTACATAATATTGCATTTAAAATACTACCTCTCTATAACACTGAAAAAATCGACCTTACTTGCTCGAAAAACTATGAAAAAAATTTAAAAGAATATCAAGATTGGTTTTTTCAAATTCCAAACATCCCATGTTCGAAGGAATTTGTATTATTTTGAAAAAACAGAGAGTGATTGATCGATGATACGCAGCGAACTGTTTTTTATCGGCATCGGAAAATGTTTGCGTCAGTTTAATAAGGCTGAGTTAAGAAAGGAACGAAAGGCACAGCAGAAGAAGAGTAATTAATTGGGTGACATGTTGTAAGCGCGGCTTTTATGCCCCTGGATCTCTATAAATAACGCTACCACGTATTTGCATACTAATTCCTCGCGATGGAGACGATTAGATTAATGATCTTGGATCATATTTCAGGATGATGACTTCACTGATACCGATACCGAACGATAGTGATAGTGTTATTCATTCAAATAAACGTATCGTGATGGAATCTTATTGATGGTTGTCCGTTTCTCATTTGCATCCTTAGAAATCAATCTTTTTGCTTGAATAGAGAATACTTCTTTCAACGAACATGCCTCGTAGAAAAATCGTTTAGCAAAATATAACAAACAATAAGAAATTAATATCAATCGAAAACTTGAATTGAATGTGCTTGAAAAATGCAACAACGACGAAAATTCAAGGTATAGAGAGTGATATTTACAAGATTGAAAAAAACAAGGTTTTTCATATTCTATAACAATAAATAGTTGAGGAATAACGATATTTGATAATGTCAAAAAAAATGAAAGATTTTTAAGTACAAGTCGACAGAACGATCAATCTATTTTCCGTCGAATCATTCGAAATCTCAAAGATATACAAATAAATTATAATTATTTTTCAAGAGGAAAAAAAACCGTCAGATTAAGAATTCACATTACAATCTTTCGCAAGTTACAAAAAAATATTAAAAGTAGTTGTCTAGAAAAATGTACTGAAAACTTTGTTGAAGAGAGAATTTTCCTCAGAAAATTATTCAAATCAAAGAGAGCAAAGTTATATGCAGCTAATAGTGATTTCAAAATATCATTAGAAAATGCTAGAAAAATTTTTAATTCAATCAAAATTTGAATAAAAAATACAATGTCTGAAACAATATAAAAAAACTCAAATAAACTTATATTTGAATTTATTATCAATACAATTTAGAATAAAATATTCAATTACGATTCGAAAATTATTTCAATGACGAATATCAATTTCCATTATAATAACTTGATAATTTTATCATATAAAAAGAAAATTAGAGAAAAGATTGAAAAAACAAAAAAATAACATTAGACATGTACAGAACACTTATATTATAGGAAAAATGCTAAAATAAATGATAATGATTTTTGATTGGGAGATCTCAAGGTTTAAAAAAATAAAAATATCATCAATTATAAGACAATTTTAAAAATGATCTATACAAAGCATGAAAATAAAATATTTTTAAACTAACAGACACAGAAAAGTGAAATTCGAATTATGAGTAATTGTGAAGCGTAGATATAATTTTTAAAGCGTTCAGTATTCTGACACATTACATTTTAAAGTTTGAGAAATATTCAAAACTTTAATGAAATTGAATTTTATCTTAAATTGTTGACAAGTTTTTCCTACTCAATGTTTAAAATACATGATATTCTATTACACATGTTTTTATTAGGTTTGTGTGTTTCATTCATCAAAATAATATAAATTTGACCAAAATATTACTGTAGGTTAAAACATAAGAAAAAATTCAAAAAAAAATTTTTCCATGGACTATTAACGTGAAAAATTTATATACAGAAAAACGAAGGAAGAAATTTCATCTTAATTATTGGTAAGTTTACTTTCTTATATTTTATAACAAAGAAAAAATGGTTTGCATTAAAGATATGGACCATTATATGCTTGAATATTATTTAAATAAATTCGTGATTTATTTCTGAAAAGAACACTATACTTATAAATGTGACATGCTCAAGGAAGTGATCTTATTATCCATCAACGTCACTTCTCAAACATAAAAAAATAGCCCGAAGCGATCATCAAGTTGATCAAATTATAATCATAAAAAAAAAAAATAATCACTACCAAAAAAATTTCAAAAATTGACACACATTACTTACGATCACCGTTTAACACTCGGTAGAGGTACATTTATGGAAATAATTTCCCTGCTAAAAAATATTCATAAACACATGCAGTTATCACTGACAAAAAACCATCCTCAAACATTAACAACATTTTTGCTAAACTAATATCTACGTAATTCATACATCCAAACGAAAAACGACGATTCAAAATCACTTTTTCTACTTCCCTTCAAACGCGTCGTATAAATCACGCACGTATCTCGTCCTAACCTAACCCTAACTAACCCCTCAATTCCCGGCTATTCCATCTAATTTATGTAATTACACGATATCCTGCAGGTCCACCGGGAAAACTTTCAACGCGCGTTCGACGATCGCGGAAGTGCAGCATCGACACGTTGCGTAAGGTTATCCATTACCCCCCACACCCCTTCACCCCCTTAATTATGCATTTTCCACGATAATTTATACCTGAATTATCACAAAAACTGACGAACCGTTAATCGCGTCAATAGCAACTTTCACGGGATTTTTCGAAAGCACGAAATACAAACTCTCGGTGCATTTTTAGCAATCGCGGATTATCTCCGGTGAAGTTATTTGCCTGGACTTTTAATTAATTAACCGATACACGCACTGTCCGCGTGTGCGGTATCGCGTGGTGAGGGGGAGGAGGGGGGTGGGGTAGAGGGGCAAGTCGTCGTCGTTTATGCCACCGCGAGCGATCCCGATAAATAGCAATTAAAGACACGCGTTCGTAACTCGCTATCCGACGATTCATTATTTGCTTTTTGCGGTCGAAAAAATTCCGGGCGAATCTCTTGGGTGTGTTTTTTCAATGAATTTATGAGGTATTTCGTGGGTTGTAATTAGGTGGGGTGCATCGGCTTGGATTCGGGTACATTTGGGAGACGTTCTTGAAGATATTGACGGGGCTGATGAAATCTAGAAATCTATTTTTGTAAATAATAGATAACGCTCCGCTGGGAAATTATTACCCAAGAAAAAAGCGGTCAACCGGAGCTATAGTGGGAGAATAAATCGACCATCAAATTCTGTGCCAATGTTGCACTTTCATTAACCAAGCTTTCGGTCTATATTGAGACCATCTTCAGGGTAACTATTGAACAAAATACAATCTTGAAAATCAAAAATAAACCTCTCAACAATAATTCCGAAATCTCAAACATTACTCGCGATATGCGGTTTTAGCTCGTAATAACAAGGGCTCAATCGTGTTCTACAACATACGTCAACAATATGGAATGGACTGAAATATCCATATAAATCGAAAACATTACATAATAAAATATAAATCTCAATAAATAAAGTCAGAATCAAAAACAACATTAAAAAACGCAATTTATGATTCAAGAACAACAAAAATCTATTTCTATCATGATCAATACAAAGGTCTGCAGGGCCGGATTTGCCCGAAGTGCCGCCCCGGGGCAGTAGGAAAAATGCTGCCCATTTTCGAAAATGAATCGCTAGAAAAAAAAGGTCACTACTTTTTTGGAGGACATCGAAAAACGATTGTTTGTTTAAAAAAATGGTCGCCAATTTTTTTTAGAGATTCCTTTCACCTTCGAAAATTTGCCGCCCTGTGCCTAAGCACCGAGAGCACATAGTGTAAATCCAACCCTGAAAGTCTGGCTCATGTCAAAAGAAATGAATACATCTAACAACGATCGTTAACAGTAATAGACTAAAACACTCGTCAAACTAACAAAATTTAGGCGCCAAACTCTTATCGCTTATAAACAAAGAGGGGGGACTATTTGGGAATGACTACGTCTATAAGGAGAAACTTTCATCATAAATCGGGTTTAAATTCTTTGTATCAGTTTGTAGATTAATATTATTATTCCCACCTTTTATAAAGACCATCTCAGCAATAGATCTTTCAAACCAATTACTTTCAAAATTTAATATTCTAACGTTATCCAAATCAAAATCATGACCCGATTCAACTTTATGCTTCGTAATAACACTATGTTTATCGAGAGCCAATTTATAGTTATTCTAATGTTCTTTCAACCTCGTTTTCAATCTCCTTTTTGTTTCACCAATATAAACACAATCACACCTATTACATTAAATTTCATAAACAAAGCCCTTGTTATTTTCTTTTGGTAGAATATCCTTACCTCTCTTTATAATTCTTTCATTCAGTTTATTAGTAACTTTATGCACAACTGTAAGATTATCTAGTTTTCGTGATAGCTGGGTGTTTGTGTGAATGTATGGTGTGATTTTTGCAACAAAGTTTATGGTGGAATAATTATATATGATTTGTTTACATTTTGTAAGCATTTATATTTATACTAGCTGGCACCCGCGGGCTTCACTCCGCGTTTACACACGGTTTGGTCGGGTTGGGTTATTTGTTTGGTAGTTTTCTTTTATAATAATTTTCTTTTATGCAATGTTTGGTTTGTATATTTAGCAGCGTAATGTAATAGTACCGTATATTTACTTCTTATATTTTTATATTGATAAGCATTTTCACATCTTTGATAGATTAATTTTTATCTTTTGTCGAGACGAAGGTTGGGACGGAGAAAGAGTATTACTAAATAAAACTTTGTGAAGTCCTTAACTATTAAAAGTCTTTAAGGATGTCCTGATTTGACATTGCACTTAATAACACAACAAACGTCGATCTTGTAATTTGATAATCACAGCGCATTTCTTTAAAGTTTTTCCTATTCTACTGAAATATTCAGTCAAGTGATTTCGTCCTGCGAAGAAAAAACTATTCAAAGGCTCATATTTAACTTGAAAAAAATATTATATTTTCATAATATTATCATAAAATATTATTAGCGATTAGGGTTTAACAAATTTCAAAATGTTATTAAAGTTTGATAACCTTAATTCCAAATTAAGAATTCATCAATGCGTGATAAACATAACTAATACCGTCAGTAAAGTTTTTCATGAGGTTATAATGAAACTATTGTTTGTGATAACGCGGTAGTGAAATAAATATTATTTACCGAAGTTAGAAATTCTGTTTTAAAATTTCTTTAAGCATAAATAATTTGTTGTTCTAATACCAATATCCTGTTACTCAATAAGCATTGCAATAAGAAGAAAATCGAATTGATTCGAACATAATAAAACTGTCAACCTAAAAAATTTACGTTATTGTCTAAAAAAATAGGGTTGCCAATTACAAAAAAAAATTCCAATATGTTCAATGCAAGAATTTAAGTGTTCAAAAAATCATGCGATAAGTAATCATCAAACTAAAAGAAAAACTTTCGGAAAATTACAAATCGTATTCGAATTGTCAAAACAAAAAATAAAACTTCCAAAAAATACCCTCAATTTTTTAAACATATCAAAATAGCATGTAAATAAAAAACAAAAAAGTAATATTTTTGTTAAATTCATACAACTTGAAGGATTCTTTGATATTTTCATCGATATCTATAGACCGTTCTAAGATTTAATACTCTAGGAATCAAGGTTAAAAATAATTTGAATATTGATAGATTTTTCAGAAAGTTATAACTACATTAATTGAGAGTATTATTATAAATTCCCGGAATTTCTGCATTGTATGTTATTTGCCATGTTTCGTAGTATTTTTTAGTTGTTTCTCATCGATTTCTAGTGCTTCCATGGATTGCTGAATAAATTTATAGAAATTAATGCTATAGGGTCGAAGCCTTTAATGATTTAAAGTTGAAGTATAAAAATTTTTTTTTTAAAAAACAGTATCTTGTGTCTAGATTATTCATAATTTTTTCTATTACCACAATCAAAAGTATGCAAAATGAAGAAATCGAATTGATTGAAAAATATGTATGTTTGTTATTTTCTATATAAATTTTAAAAATAATTTCTAATGTTTTACATAGTAAAATTATTACACAAAGAATTAAAATAATTATTATTATCTAAGTTTCAAAGTTTCCAAAATTTTCTCAGTTTTTATGTACCTATTTGAAAACTTCTAGTACTTTTGTATTTTTTTAGTAGTTATATACGAACCCTGAGATGACTGCTCGGTATTTGATGAATTTCTGACATTATTTGTGAAATTCTCTATGGATAAGAAAAACTTGATACTCTAGAATGCGACTTTCGATCTATTCGCGATATTTTCGTATAATATTAGTAATAAAATCTCATTTTTATAAATTTTGAATGTTTTATTCTATTTTTTGGTTTTTTAAATTACTCAAATATCACAAAGATTTGAAAACGTTTTATAGAATTGTTATAGATTTATCATATTGTATCCATGTGTTGCTATAAACGATCTTTTGAGTTTGATACTCCAGAATTCGGAATTTTCTCAATCGTAGGCGTTTGTCGAGATATTTCTTCAGTTTTTTCATATAATTCGATCATTATTAGTAGTTCTTCGGAATTCGTACAGTTTAAAAGATTTTTCATACTTTTATGTAGGTGTCATATAGAATCATAAATTTTATGATCTGAGAATAAAATTTTTCAAGATTTTTAGTATTTGAATATATTGTAATTTTTTTCATTGTTCATTGGGTAAAAAATATTTTCTCATATTCATATTTCTTATCTCATCTTTCGTTTAGAAAATTTTTCTTTTTTATTCAACATTACTTACGTCTTTATGCATTTTTCTCTTAATTGTATTTTTATTATTATTTGCTGTTGTTATTTCTATTTTTTTTTTTTTTTTTTTTTTTGTAAAATCTAATTTATCACAATATCAGAAGAGGTTGGTACCCCACAGAACCCTCTCTGTCTTCGTGCCTGACTCCAATAATATTATAAATCAATTTAATATAAACCCATAAATGATCATTACCGGAGTTTTTTTTTTTTTTCATGATCTCATCAGAAAAACAAACAATAAAAATCATTTTTCATTATGGAAATATGTAACTGATCGAAAGTAAAGTCCCTATTATTTCATTTCAAGTACCGACGGTACCTTACAAAATATACACTGAACTCGATTCTCATCTATTATTTTTTTTAATAACATGCTAAAACAAAGTGCCGCAGTCTTCTTAAATATCTCCCAACACTATAGGTCATTATAAGTCGACAGATCGATTGCGGTAATTAAACAAAGAAATGCCAAGAGCAGTGAATGAACTTATCCTGAAGTCCAAGCCTGCTCACGATTTATCCACGAATTATAGCTAACCTATCTCTCGGGGCAATTAACCCAATCCGGAAACCACCCACGTTTCGTTGGACAATTAATAGTCGAGGTCGAGAGCGGGCTTTGCCATGTTTTCCTGCCTCCTAAATTTGCAGATATGGGAAAAAAACGACTCTACCCGAGAACTGTGGGATGATATGACTTGATAAAAGAGTTAATTCTGATTTTTGAAAAAAGTTGATCATTGCAAAAAAATTGTATTCTGGCAATATTGCGATTAGACTAAATATATTTCCTGCAGCTACAAGTATACGGGGAATTCGACATCCAACCAAGAATACCAGCTGTAAAAAAAAACGAAAAAATTCGCCAGGAATTTTATAAAGAATCGAGATCAAACACCCCGAACAACGATGATTCACACACCAAGGGGCATGAGATAGATGGCCTTTTAAGCACTTGTGACAAGTCCTAGTCAGGTGTGAAACGACTCGAATTATCCCGAAACGAGTCCTAATTCGCAGAGCAAACAAGTCTCTTTCTTTCTCTCAAGAGGAGTGATCAAACATGACAAGAGCCCTGTTCCATTCACAATTGAAAAAAAAAAAGAAAAAAAGTTCCCGACGCTCGAGAACAAGCGAAACAAACGGTCAGAAAAAAAAAACATGCGAAAGGTGAAGAATCTACCAGAAAAATTCACACTATTAAATTTCAAAAAAACGAGGGAAAAAGAAGTGCCTTCATTTTCAGCGAATGAAACGAAGCGAAGGAAAAATTAGACATAACACTTCGACCATTGGTACATACAACGTATGTATATGCTCGTGGAAAAACAAAAAGGCGAAAACACGAAAAAGATAAAAGAGGGGTCTATCCATTCGTAAGTTATTTCCGAGCAGTGATTTAGAGTTGGCAATGCATAAAGTTGCCTTGGCGTTCGTGCACGCACCGCGCGGCTGAAAAACTATGGTCGGGCGGGGACGGGTGAAAAAAATGGAAAATGAAGAAGAGGAATATGTGTGGAAGGTAAACGAGAAGCCCGAGAAAAGTGTATTTTGCGCGCGACGTGCTCGAATGTCGTTCCGATGGGAAAAACGCGACGCGTAACGAAGCGTCGCCCGATTTGTCCGCGTCCGGTTCAACAAAAGTACGTATTCCGCGGGGGAAAGGCGTGTATAATTTCGTATAATTAATCGCCTCGTTACGTCAGGGCGGCGTTTATAGCGTCATCGAGAGGAGTTTAACAGGAGGCGATTTCTGACGAGAGTGGCGCAGGTGCAGGTGCGAAAGTAAAAGGTTTTTCTTACATTTTGTACGAAGCATGAATTGTGATGTATTAGCAGCCGAAGGTTTGCAATTAAAAATTTATGTCTTTAATTTTCAAGAAATTCATTTATATTTCTTTCATTTTTCACTCCGAAAGAATTCCTGTTTTGCTCATTTTTAAAAAGTGCAGCAGAAAAAGAAATACGCAGAAATATAACTCTTTTATGAAAATAAGCTGAAAAGAAATACTTTCGCAGTGGAAAACCCAGAAAAACCGCCCTAGTTGACAGTTTAGGAAAATAACTTATTTCTAATCAGTTCCTTGGGGCCAGACATTTATAATCTTGCGCACGTCAAGATGAAAAAAATAGCTGCATGAAAATGGTTTACTTTCTCAAACTGTCAAAAAATGCACTATTTTGTTAAGCTTTGCAAATTGACAGTTCTTTTTAAAATCTTGACATGGCAATGGTTTTTGAAAGTGATTGAAACATTACAGAAGAAAATTACTTTTTTTTCAGGGACGTCACTACTAGAAGAGGAAAGGGTCACCTGTGAATTCCAAAGAGAGGACAGTATTTTCATTTTTCCCTTGTTCGTGGCATCGAATCTGAAAAATCTTTATGGTTAATTACAAAAGAACAGACAATTGTAGAAGATTTTATAAGTTTATAAAAATACAAAATATGCAAAAAATTTACTATAATTTGGAATGTATGAAAATAAAATTTTATCGTTAATCCTTTTTTATCCGAAATTTATACAGCATCATATACAAAAAAATATAATTCTGAAAATAAATGTAGGATGTGGGGGAACATGAAAACATTGTAAAATCAGTAAAACCTAATAAATATTCGAAAATAACAAAAAAAAATTGAACAACGAAAATTCTTCCAAACGCAAAAAAACCTTGAAAAAATAATAATTTCCAAAACTTGTTTCTTTACTTAAAGTCTATGAAATTTTGTAGTTCATACTTATGAATGCTTCAATTGGCATAGAAATAAATAAGAAATTAAAAACCTAGAAGATCTCTAGAAAATACAACAAAATTAAATAAATAATGAAAAATATAGAAGGACTGAAATTGTCATTTCTCTAGTATCAAATTTTGTAACTTTATATGGGAATACATCAGAATACAAGGAATTTCAATAAAAATAATAAATATTGTAAAAATGCATGATTTCCTGAATGTTTTAGAAATATGTTAAAGATGCAAAAGCTCTAAGGATTCTGTTCCAGAAAAATTGATTAAAAAAAATGAAATCTACAAATTTCGGATTCTGGAACTTAAAATTATAGAAAATATGTATATACACTTTGGAATGTGTAAAAATAATAAATTCATTATTTTCAAAAAGCCTAGAAAATCCTTCCAAATTTTAGTATTACTTAAAATATCAAAAATATAGATACTAACCGGAATTAATAAAACAATCAATAATATGTGTACAATATTCAGTTTCACAACTGTGAAATTACATAAAATTTATTGAACCTTTTATTCTAGAATATCGTATTCTAAACACATGAGTGAAAATGTATAAATAATGTGCTTTAAATAAAATCTATCCAACTATGGTACAAACATAGAAAAATTTGTACAATAAAAATATTTAACTGCTGGAAGTCTTCAAGATAAGAGGTATCATTTAAAGTTCATTTTTTACAGAAAAATTCTTCAAAATTCTGGAATTTCAACAATTTTCAAAATTTATATTATCTAATTCATGAAACCTGTATGAAAATCTACAAAAATACTAGAAAATAAAAAAAAATTAGAACACCCTTGAAAATGTCATGAATTCAGTTGAATCATTTAATACAAAAAATTTCAAAAATACTAGCTGTCCATGAAATACGTAAAATTTATGGAGATATGAAAAATTATCAAAACTGTGAAGTTCTAGAAACCAAGGTAGAAAATTCTCACACATACAGGGTAATACTATGAACGGTATAAATACCCAAAATTAGTACGAAAAGACGTTTCAACTAAAACATTGTTATTTCGTATTTAACACAATATTTTTTTTATAGTAAAATTTCGAAACTACGAATTGACGTCAAAGACGTTATCATATAATGATCATCATTTTGGGCATTGAAGTTTGACTCTCCATGTAAAATTTCGTGTCAAGGCGCCTAGTACTGAAAATCACTGAAAACTATTCAAAATTCATATACCAACTTTCTGAAATCAATCAGATCTTCTATTCGGTATTTCGAACGTATGGAAATTTTCCACAAGTTCTACATAAAAACATAAACCACATTTGGGCTTCAAATTTAAAATTTATAGACAGCAATAAATAAATCTTACAATCGTGTCGGACGTGAGTTTTTCAATTTCTAGCAGCGCTTGTTTCATCATCAATCAATTTATAATCAATCATTAAAAAATTCAATGAAACACTTAAATTCATTCAAGAACATTTTCAAAAACGACACAATCAAAGAAACATTATTGTAGCAAGCAACACTGTAAACATGAGATAAACTACAAAAAAATTTATTTTTCTTCTGCCAATTGAATTCAGAAGTTATCGCTGATTCCGAGTGAATTTCCCATTGTTGCTTATTCGAGGTCAAGAACCGAAACTCAGAAAGCCGCGAATGCATGGTGGAAGGATGTTGAACGAAAACCAGAGGATCGGGACGATCCAATAAACATGAGAGTTTATATAGCGCCGTTATCTCTCGGACACCCACTTAAAACCTAGGCCGGGCTCTTCTAGCGGAGCCGCGTGAAAAACCCCACACGTTGCAAAACAACGGAAACATGGAAAGAACGAAATGGAACGTCATATCATGGATCTTGATCGGTGCCTTCACAAGCACGATTTTATCGTCTTGCTCCGCAAAGTCGTTGCGATGACAGACGGTCCCTTGGGAAAAGCGAATTTTCCCTCTTCACCGAGATAATTCAAGAGTCATTTGAAGACGTTTTTTCGATCCTGAGATCAAACGAAATTCGTCGGAGGATCAACAATATTCTTATCATTTTTTTTTTTACTCTGTGCAACTTCATGCTCATTGAAGATTCTGTTCAATTCGGAAAACAAACTTCTTTGTTAGCGATTGCATAAAACGTAATGAAGTTTCTCCTATCGAAACCATGACAAAAAACATCTTTCAGTCGTTTCGCACTTTATGCCTTTGATTGCGACGCTGAGAAAATATGTTTGACGTGAAAAGATTGATTATATTCTCGGCATCAATCAGAGTAACGTTAGTCGATGTAATGGTTCTCAGGATTCCCGGTTAAGCGTACGGTGTCGACAATCGGCGTTAATTGCAGTGACTACTGAAGAAAAGAAGGCTTTTTGCAGAAGTGTGAACCACGATTTACAATAGTTGTAAGCGAAGCTATACTCAAAGCTGAATACGAAAGCGCGTTGAAAGTGGGCGCGAGCACAACGCTCCGTGACAAATCCAATCCGTGGAGTCCATAATATTTGTGCTCACGTCTAGTACTTCCGCTCCTTTCACCTATCAAAGACGATTTTTTGCGCCTGCACGTAATCACCTTTTCTCATCGGGCCTTTCAATCGACGCACTTTGTTTTACTGACCTTTTTTTTGGTCGGAAATACGAAGAGGTCTCTATTGGATTTCATATTTATTTTTCTATACTTGAAATATGGTGCACGTTACGTGCGTCTGCATTTATTTTGTACTTGATTTTCATTGGAATGCATTGTCAAAAGAAATTATAAAGTAGATAACTTTAGGTGAAAAACCGAAAATTATTGTATATTTTATCTGACATCAATTAGGTGAACTCATTTTTCATGGAATTTGGTGTAAAGTGAGAGTTGAAGAAAAATCATATAAAAAAGGAATTTTATCATCACCGGAATTTGTGGTTTGTATAATTTTTGTGAGTTCATTATGAGTTTAAGATATGTAGTAACCAGGATCAATAGAATTTTGATTATTTTACCATAAATTTGATTCGTTTCTTCAAAAGTGAATGTCGAAAACGAAAACTCTTGATATAAAAAATTTTTCGTTTAATTTTTTGGTCATCAGAGCAGAAGTCTCCGAATTACAATCATTTGTAAATTCAGGAATAAGTTTTCATTACAGAAATTTTTTGTGGTAATATAACTCTATTTTTTTAATCATAACTACCTACACTGTCAAAAAAAATTTGAAATTTCGCACATCTTTTATAGACTTTCTCTTAAAATCGTGTTTGAAATTTCATGGACAGGTATATGAAAAGGATTTGAAAGTAATTTATATCAAATTTATTGTTTTTAATTCAGATATATCAATTTCAATATTTTTAATTATTATTAATTTTTTTTAAGACACTACATGTTTTAATATTTTAAAATATCTTTTGCATATTATCAAATATACAATGTAAATTTTTTGTTTTCATCAAACAGCAGTTGATGAATTAGGGAAAATCTGCTCCAAAAAAAATTATTACGTCTAAATCCACTTGAATACAAAAAAGACATTTTCAATTGAAATTCATTGGAAGTTAAGATAATTTTAATGTCTGCTTTACATTATATGAACACTTTGATTTCATAGAAAGTTTACAATTCCCAAAGACATTGTATATTTTTTTCATAGTTGCATCCATAACTTTAGTAGAAAATTTAATAGACAGTATGGGAAATGTGCTTCAAAGACAGTCTCTTAAAATCAGTTGAAAAATTCCTGAGAGTGTAACAATACAGTCATTTCTATAAATTTATGCTGATTCTCTTTTTTTTAGTTTGTTACGTAGAATAAAAAATTTGAAAATTTCTTATCAAAAACATCGAGATCTAAAATCTATTCGAATCCAAAACTTGTATACTTTATACTACATACCTGAATTTAAACCTATAACTATTCTGTCTCAACTTTCTGTACTTAATTTTTTTCAACTCTTTTACTTAGAAGTGAGTTTAACAAATGATAATCAATAAATTTATTAATGAAAAACAGTAAATAATATTTGTAAGAAAAAATTCAAGTATATATACGCAAAAATTTGTTAGAATGCAGTGAACGCGTTTTTTTTATATAACATATATGCAATTTTCAACATTTCTGATCCAAAATATTTTAATGATCAACCGTTTCATGTCTGAAATTTTATTTTACATAAATTCAATGTAGAACTTGAGTCATTACTAATTTGTTTACTGCTCCTTCAAATACCTGTAATTTGTAGTTTAATCGAATGAAAAAATATTCAATGAATGACCTTTCAATTTTCTGTGAGTCTGTATAAGTGCAGTGTTTTTTGCTTTTTTACAACTCAAAATCATGATATTTTTACTTAAACTTCTTTTATTTTCAATATTATTTTTAAATCAGGAAATAAAAAATCATCAATTTTTTCACTCATAACAGATTTTTCTAGAAAATTTCAAAACCATGAAACGTACAAAAATCCTGTCGATAAAATAATATAGCTCCTCCAAAATTTATTATATTTCGTTTTTTTTGAGAGTGTCTTTTTTGTGTTCTTAAAAATATTCAGGTTATTACAAAATATAAAATACTCAAAAAATTTTTTTCTACAACTTCAATTTCGTTTAAAGTGTATATGTATTTTTCATTTCATTGTCAAGTTTAAAAGTCGTGAAATAAAATACTTAGCAAAGTGAAATAGTGGAAAACAATCTGAACTATTGTGAAATACTGTGATAACTAATGATAATACTACCTACGTTTTTCAACAGGCATTGAATATACTTGAAAATAAAAATAAAAATTATTAATAATCAATTATTGATGATTTAATAGATTATCAATACCAATTTTGATCCGGCATTCTATTGTTTGTAAATAAATTTTGGTTTCATATAAAAAAATAACGATCTTCATATCTTCCTTATAGATATTTAACAGATTGTTCATTCAATCTACTGTGGCTTGTGAATATTTATTTTATAATTTTGTACTGTATTCTAGATATTATCCAAATTCAAAAATCGTTGTAGATTATTAAATACTGTTGACAAAACGTCCCATTATCGAAACCATTCCATTCACAAGCTCTTCATCTTATCAGAAAAGATCAGGCCCATGAATTGATTTTTGGGGCAGTTAAGTCGATTTTTACGGACAACGTTACATATATTTCGTTAAGCAGTACTCTCTACTGACTTTGTTTCCGCGTGATCCGACCGAGTACGTGACGGGAATCCCACGAGCACGAAAAAATATAACTTTTAAATGTAACGAGAAGGGCGAACATGCGGAAAAAGAACTTTAAGGACCTTCTCCAACTGTAAGAGAAAGCGAAACACACTCAATGAAAAGATTTCTTTCCGCCAAATCGATTCGAATAAAAAGAAAAAATTATTTCCTGCTTAATTCATTTTCAGAGATTTATGCTTCAGTGATTGCATAAAACACTTCATAAATTAATTAAACAAATCACCACAAGTTTATACAAACTATGAATAATTATTTTTTTTTGTTACAGTAAAGAAAAAACAAGGTTAATCCCAAAAAACCAAAATCCCCTTTCCGCGGGCAAACTTGTCCGAGCGATATAACGTATTTATCCGCATGACCAAGTTCAAAGGTTCAAACGTAATAAATCGCCGGCCAAGTAATTCCGGTTATCAGAACGACACATCTCGCCTCGCGAATTTCGAGATGTTTATTTTTATTTCAAGAGGGCCCAAAAGTGCGAATCAGCGCTCCTCGCGCGATTCTCATGGGCGGCACTGTCGGAGGAAGATGAGAAAAGGGTTAATTTATCCGATCCTACTGATCGCGCCCCCCCCCCTCCCTACCACTACAAGTACTTTTTTTTTTCTTAACCCGTTTCATCGGCAAACGCGTAATTTGAGCGGTGCTCTTGTTCATGAGATGTGATGTATAAACGAACATTTGTTCTCGGATATAGGTCTTTTCGGCCGAGAAGGCGCGAACGTCCATACCTATAATTTTCTTTCCATAAAACATGAAGCGAATTCGTGGCTAGTCAGCGGAAGATTCATCAACCACGAGGCCACGGAGAGCTGCGGTTTGCCCTGAATGAACTTGCTAATATCACGAGAGTCGGGTTCTCCGAGTACATGAAAATTGATTGGACACCTGAATGTGAACAGTGTTTTCAATGGGGTTTTTAGTGATTTTCTGGCTTAAGAAAGAGTTTTGGGTTTGGATGTTTGTGATGTGATTTTTCGGTAGGCAAAGACATACAGTTTAAAAAATTTAACATAGTTCTCAAGAAATTCGTTGTGAAAACCGATACTCTTGAAATTGCATCTTATTTTTGGATTCAACAAAATCAAGACACGACTTGAATTACCTTTACTCAAGTTAATGTTCATAATTACTTTGAACGTGAAAATACATTTGAACATGGAATGAATTAAGGATGATTTCTGAGTTTCATGTGGTGATCCAATTTTGTTGCATCTTAAAATAAGATTGAATTTTTAGAGTGAAGTTCCCACAATCTTCTAACAAGCGCGGAGGCAGAGAAGGGTTTTGATGGTTTAAACTGCTTTCGAAATTCTGATAAAATCGATTCTAATCGATTGAAATACAATTTAAAAAAAAAAAATGAATGAGTAAGTCAGTAATATGTATTTCTGAAAGATTTGAAAATTATCAAAACGTAGGATCTGAGCAGAAAACGAATTTTAAAAATTGTAGCAAACTAGTTAATAAACTCGAGCAAACCTAAATCTACGAAAATGCTGAAAATTGAAATAACTTTTTTTCTCAGGTCATCAAATGATGAAAATCTGTATGAAATTCATATTATAGTATTGAAATATTCTTCAAATCATAGACTCTGAGAAAATACTTAAAGTAATTTAATTCTTTAGAAAAACTCTTTTCTGCAAAATTTCGACAAATGCCTGTACGATCTATGGATTTTGGAATTCTAGGGCATCTAATTCAATACATACTATCAATTAAAAAAAAATTCTAGAATACGTAACAACATCTTTCAAATATTTCAAAAATACGAAAAAACAAGAACTTAGTAAACCATAAAAAATTGTATGAATGTGATTTTTTTATAACCTTATGAAATTTCTGAATATATATCAAAATCTGCGTTTCAGAGCATCGAGTTTTTTGAATCATTGTAGCATTCTACAAAAATTAAAGAAATCTATAAAATTACTGAGAAATCCTCCAGAGATTGGCAGATTATACTAGAAAAATGTGAAAAATACTACTAGAAATCTTTTGATACATAAAAAAAGTGTAGATATGATTTTTTCATAAGTTTCCTAAACTTCGAATCTTAGGGATTATTTATTATTATTAGTATTTCTTTACAAAATTATATGGTTACATATATGTTATTTTAGGAATAATTCTAGAAATCCATTGAGAATACAATAAAAATATATGCGATTCAATGCATACAACTTAAACCTTTGCACATACTTTTATTTCTTAAAAAGCAAAAAAGTATGATATTAAAATATTTAGAATATAAATGAAAGATACTTTTTTGTAAAAAATCAATTGAAATTCTCAAAATCGTTGAAAGTTTCGATACTTTAGCAACAGTTTTTAAAAATCTATTGAGCTATCAATAAGAATACTAGAAATCAATAAAAATACCAGATACTACTACCAAATTTGATTAATAACACACTATAAAAATTCTAGAAATTCATCATGAAATACTTCAAATTCGTGCGTTTATTATTTTCTTAAAAATCTATTGAAAAATTTTAATTTTTCAGAAATTTGAATCCTAGAGCATCTAATTCTAGAAAACTCTATGAAAATCCATATAAATATTATAAAATACTTTAAGTGGTGTGAATACTTAAAGTATAAGTGAAAAAAATAAATCTCATTGACTCTCCCAGTTTGAATTGGTAAAAAACTACCAAATAATAGTAGAATTTCACTAATTGAAAAAGTGAAAAGGAAACAACTAAAGTTTTAGTAAAAATCTACTAATTGAATAAGTGACATAGCTTACTGAAGAAATAAGTAATATTAGACTGAAGAAAAAGTGGATAACTATCTTTAAATTTTAGTAGAAATCCACGACTATAGTAAGTAGGTTTTGACTTGTTTTATTCGTGCATTATGAATAAAAGATAAGTTTAGTTCAACTACTGAAAAAGAAAATTTTTACTGATACTTTAGTAAATAGTTACTGTAAATGATAATAAATATTTACTACTACAATTGTTGATTGTCTAAATAGCATTTAGATGCTACTAATTCATTATTATTTTATAGTAAAAAAATTAAACAATATGAATAGACATATTTAGACATTAGTTAAAATATTTGTTCTCCGAAACATCAAGCTTTTAACAATGTTTTTTACATGAACTTTTTCGCAACTAGGTACGTATAATCAAGTAGAATTCACCTATTATTATTAGTTAACTTGTAGAACTCTACTCATTTATTAGTAGACTATCTCAGACCTACTAATTAAATTAGTAAAAATTTTACCAATTTCAACTGAGAGAGCAAGCAATGTGGTTGATGAATTTTACTACCACGTCAAGCAAACGTGACATGTACACCTTTGTCTCAAACTACAGACAACAGCTTAGCTCAGTCACGAATATATCCTTCGCATATTATAGACCCTATCCGATATTAGACAGTTCAGTCGATTTTCCCTGTCGACGTGACATTTTCTCCAGTTGATGCATCACATGCAGAATCGTGGAAACAACGAAAGAGCGTTGTTCCTCTCGCGGAGGTGTCCTTGGACACGGCTTATCTTGCGCTTTCTAAAAGGGTTGAGTCTATGAGTCTCTCGCATGCCGCCGCCGCAGGAAGAGAAGATAATACGCGAGTCTCTTCGGCGCTTGTGACAAGGGACGAGGAAAACGCCGACTCGCGACAACGTGAGAACGTCACCGACAAACTTTCTTTTTTTATTCTCTGTTTCATGTCTTCAGATGAAGAGTGTCTCACGATTATTCCGAAACATGAAAATACTACCCTCCATCATGTTCGTTATTGGGGTGTCAATAAACGAATTCTACGAGTGAAATCTGTAGGAAAACAAATCAGCAGAACATTGTTTCATCTCTCCTGAATCACGTAGCTCATCTTTATTTCTCTCATTTTCACTGGGACTCAAGAGAGCATTACAACAAAAGTAAAAAAGTCGAGTAATTCATCGTCCAAGGGCCCAAGGCCCATGTGCCGCCTCCACCAACGTCACATTATCTGGATAATTGTATCTAAGGCGATCGCTTAGATGACTGTGCGATATCTGATGGTATTATTCAAGTGACGTTACGTAGCATTGTCCCTATCTTATCTCGGAAAAAGGTGAAGTATGCGTCTCTCGTCTCGTGGCCAAAGTATTACATCGTGGATGTAACGCAAGATTTCAAGGGAGATTCGAGAACCCCAAGAACCGGCGTTGCGTTTATATGCGAATTCCGATGTCCGAGCATTGGAATTCAATTTTCGTTCGATGCCCTGTGTCCCTTTTGTTGCGTTACGTAAAAGTACCCCGACACTTCCTTGGTGACGCTCTTTCCATATTCCTTTGTATTCGGTCTTGTCGAGTTTGAAATGGGTTCGAATGTCGTGAAAGGTGAGAATGTTGCAATATTGAGACTTGGATTTTATTTTGTATGGCACTGGGATGTTTGCGGCTGGATATTGGATTCATTCAGTGCTGATAAGAAGAAGAAGGGGTCCAAAAACTTGATATAAAATAGAAAATAAAACGAAATTGCAGGGGTCACCCTTCAAACAGTTATACCTGGTAGTCACTGCATTTCCCATATGTTCAACATCGAAACGAACGCAAAAGAAAAAGAAAAATGGCGGAAAACGGTTTTCGTTTGCCGAACAATCGGTGCAGCTCACGCGATCAGAAATACAATTAGTGTGGCAAGCTGTAAGTCACACAGCTTCTCCGTTGTAGCGGCGTTTCGCAAGCGGCGAACCTTACGAAAATGCTAATGGCGCGGCGATTCGCGATCGAGCGAATCGCGAATGGCGGCGCCGTGCGGCCGTTAAAGGAAAATTAACGATGAAAATTCCGCGAGTGGAAGGCGCCTTCGGAATTCGGCTGAGTGACTGACGAGGGAGAAACGGCCGGTAATAAGTATACACCAATTACCTATCGGCGTCCGAGCGAATCTAGCATCGGTCGCGGCGATCGAAAAGGGGATACCATTCTGGTTTCGTATTAATCGTCCGCGGCTGAATATCTCGACGTTTCTCGACGAATTTGCCTTGCCAACTCGTTTTTGGAGAGACTAATTTCCCGACTCGTGCCGTTCGAGGCTGGCTTGCAGAATGGAAACACTGAGTATGAAAGGTTGAAAAAAGCTGAATATTCTTTGATATTAAAATTCTATACGGTTTTGATCGGGTCTACTGATTACTATATCTGAGGAATCATTATGAAATTGAATTTTTCGTTGTTTAACTCAACAGTCAAAGATAAATACAGGCAAAGAAATACAAAAATGAATAAAAAAATAAAAATTAAATAAAACATTATAGAAAAAAAAACTGTAATAAAATAAAAAAGGTAATTGAAGATAAATAAAATTCTTTCGAAAGAACATATCCTAAGGTTTTTTTCTTCAGTTCCTTCTTTTCTAATCGGTCTTCAGAGCTTCAATATGTTTCATATATATTTTGTAAAAGTATAACGTGTAGTAATGATGTAGAAAAACATTCCTCATTCAACAATATTTATTAGCTTTTGGCCACCAATTTTTGGCCCTCTTCAGATAATGCTACAATTTAACATCAGAATAGTAAATAAACCAGTGATGATTACGAATTTACAAATTACAATCATTATTATTATAAAGTCAGATTTAATATATTAAGTTTAATAATTTAACAATTTACAAGTCATACTTTTACAAAATATATATGAAACATATTGAAGCTCTGAAGATCGATTAGAAATAAAGAAACTGAGGAAAAAAAGTTTAATTGCAACGGAGCGTATTCAAGAAAAGGATTTATATCCTAAGGTAATTCATTTCAAATTAACATTAATGTTACATTTTATGTCGAACATGAATACATATATCACAGTATAAACTCTGAATTTTGATTAAAAATTCCAATGAGGAAAAAAAAGAAAAAAAAAACCGAACAAAAAATATTAGATTCTTTCCATCTCGATTCAATCAGTGAATGCATTACATTTTTTTTGTTTAATTAAACTGAAGTATGTTTTTTTTTGTCGAAATAATTGAATTATTATTTTTTTTTATTCCGTTGTAAAAATTTTTCAGGTTTGCAAGAGATTTTGTTTTAACAGCAAAAATTTATATTTTTTGTTTACTGCAAAACTTTTTTCTTCAACAGATGTATCATTGTCGTAAATCAATATATTTTGACATTTTTATATTTAAACTGTCTAATATACTGCGCACTTTTCCATCATTGATATGATAACAGTAACATTATTGTAAATTAATTTTTTATCAATTGATAAAGAAAAAAATTAATTTTCTACTCAAATTAAGTAATTCAAAAAGTTTTCGATCCGACATATATATTGAACATTGAAAAGAATATAAATACTTTCATTTCGTAACTTTTTCATTACTTGAATTTTTCGTTCTGGATTTATGAACTTTTTTTTTAAGGTTTTTTTTCTACATTGATTTAGTAGGGTAGTCGTTATTTCAGGAAAATCGAAATCAGCCTGATTTTTTGCAATAAAAAAAAAACAGAGTATGATAACAATTTCGTAAAATCTGGGTCTAATCAGATAATTTTACACATTTGCAAAAATAGATTTTGAAAATATACATACATTTTTTTGTTTGACCCACATGAAAATGAAAAATACTTTGAATTAAAAAAAAAATTTTCGAAAAGTTGACGAAGTTAAAGTACATTACACAACGTCCAAGATTTGATTTTTTTACCATTTTTTTAAACTACTTTTTGAATTGTATATTTAAATCTTTAATAAACAAATGGACAGTTATTATAATTGTCAAGTCTGAAAGATTGAATCCAGAATTTTATCTCATGTATTTAAAACTTTGTTGAATTTCAAACATTAATATGTATTTTTACAAATAGTTATAAATTTTGTACAGAATATCATACAAAAAATACCTGTGTACATATTTTCAAACTCACACTTCACATTATTTTTTGCAAGTGTTCATATTATCAGATGTGACACAAATTTCACCTAAAATTATTTTCAAAATCTTGATTGACTTTCTTAGTCCCAAAATGAAAAATAAGTCTCATATTGCAGAAAATACAGCTACAATATTAATCAATGTTAAGGAACAACCTTTTTTTTTTAAATATAACCCAAGTAGAAAAAATTTCAGTGAATGCAAATAGTTCTAGATAAAAGTACAAATTTTCTTATGACGTGCAGAAAATTTGTTGAAAATAACAAATCAATGTTCGAGTTTTCGATAATGGTAAATTTTCTACGTTTGATAACCAGTTTACAAAAATTTGTTTATGGCAGTCAAATACTTGTATAAACAATAATTAGGTATCGTAAATTATACCAGATGTTTCAAATCAAAATTGTCAAAATTCATTTATTTACGACAAAGTTATACGATTATTGAAAAAATTTTCATATTTAAGACCGAAAACATAACTTTTCACCTTTTAAAAGAAATCTCCTGAAAATTCGTATTATTTTTCGGTTAAAAGAAAAAATACATCTCTCATTTTTTCCATCAAGAAACAACATTCATCACTATGCCCAAATAATCAAATCATATTTTTATCACAAAAACAATAAAAATGGCAAAAACATCTCGATTTCCTTTATGATTTCCTTCACTTCGTCACGTACAAAAGAAAAAAAGTCACAACGAAACAAAACTTGACAAAAAATTGGCAACGGTCATTTTTCGCAGAGGCACGGTTTTCATAGGGATGGCGTGAAAAATTGTGGCAAGGGAGGTACAAGAGAGCATATGATTATTGCCACACGAGTCGCGGGTAATATTATGTCATTGTGGTTTCATCAGAGCCGACAGGCAAAGCATAACGATAGGGGCTTCGAATCGCGCCAAGCGCTGATCAACACGCTTCGCTCTGGTCCCTCGCTTCGCTCGCTCTATCCCACAGTGATCCTTAATAACACATTCTTCCTTAACCTCTGCACCTTTGAGAATTCGCGATATGTACGCCGAACGGTTACTCCGACTCGCGTCTCGGTACGAATCTCACGCGAATTTTTTTTACCTCCCTCGTTTTTTATTTGAATCACGAAATGAAATAAAACAAAAAGAGAAAATTGATGTGTTTCCTGTTGAAATCTATCTCAAGTTTTGCTTTTCTTCCATTCCCAATTCGATGAAAATAAAAAAGCAGGAGAAAATTCCTGTTATAAAATCAACAAAGTTTTACTGATTGTATTGGACGGTGTTAAAAGTTGTCAGTAAATGAAGATATTTTCGATCTCTATGGCTATAATAAAGGTACGTGGTAAAAAATTGATAACAAAAAAAATGTGTTTGATTTTTTCGACAATCTCTGTTGGCTTGATTGCATTTTCCAATTCAGGCTGTGTCGGAGTACCTGGAAAGTAATGAGATACGCACTTATAAAAGCGATATAATGGTCGTTGCTACGTAACATATCATTAGATTGAATCGACGTAATAGCATCGATCTCATAGTAGTGTAATGTCCAATAGCGAAAATTTGTTGCATTAGTCGAGGTTTGTGTGAGAAAGTGATTATATTTCTACACGTTTTTTATCACGCTTAGCGTGCAACATGAATGAAAATTGATTGGGGTTCACAAGGTACAATTCCAATGAAAATTACTGTTTTTTAGACTTATCTGCTGATTAAGATATGTAAATAGGAACAGTTCATATCTGGTATTTATATTCCATGAAAATAGTATTACTTGGCTAAAAGTTATGAATTATTTTTCTTTCTGGATAATCAGGAGTTATGAGCATGAAATACAGTATTTTATACGTCAACAAAATCTAATTGCCTTTTTTTCAAAAAAGTTATTTGCAGGAAAGTACATAATTGAAAAAAGGGGGGAACGTTTGACTCATTTTGACTACTCATAAATCAGTGATAAAAATTTGAAATTTTTTTTTGTTCAATTTGAAAAACACTCATTATTTTGATTTCGTTTTTCAGTTTTTTTCAAGCCTGAAACATTTTGATTATACTCTTCTTAAAGTTATTTCAATGTTTATTTTTATTATTTTTGTATAAAATCTGACAATGTTAAAAATTATGAAGAAAGAATTAAAAATTTCAATAAGTAACAAAATTTCAAAACAAATTTTATTGGTGAGTATAGTTAAGATAGTTTCGTAAACTCTAAAAATTTTAGAAACAATTTATTGAAGAAATCAAAGAACTTGTTACATTTCAGTAAATTTTTTTTAATTTCTTTGGCTTTGTTTATTATCATATTCATTGAATATGATCATATGATTCTTCATTCTTAAATGAAACCAAAAAAAAAAATATGAATTACCTAAGAAAGTATTTGAAATCCGAATTTTTAAAAATTGTGAGATAGTAATTTAACTGTTTTCATTGTGGTTAAATTTTTTTCAAATAATTAAATGAAAATAATTTAAGACTATTCATATCGCACGTAACTATGAGAAACACTAAAAATTCGGTAAGAATTATAAATGTTGGTGAAGATTGGAAATTTTTTTCAAGATTTCAAAGAGACGTACATTACAATGCTACCTAATTTTCAATTCAAATTGTGTAAAACTTGTTAGCTATGAAAAATTTCGAAAATTTTGATGATGTGCAAAAAGTATCATTATTTTTGGTAAACTTCCAGAAGTGTGTAGGGGTTTTTGAATGGTAAAAAAAAAAAAAATTTTTGAATCTTTTGAAATTTCCTATAATTTCAAAATATTTCTAAATCATGCGAAATTCAATTATTATATTCATTACAAAATATCTCTGAAATATTTGCGAAAATTCTTGTTTATTAACGAAATACAAATTAGGGAACCTTGCAAAATGTACCTAAATAAAAAATCTCAAAAAATGTTATTGACTAAATAAATAATCTGATCACAAAAAATATGTATAGGTAAGACGAATTTTTAATATTTTTGAAAAGCAAGACATAATTTGTATCAGGTGTAAAATGTTCACATTTTTTAAAAATTGGAACTGAATATCAATTTGTTAATTTGTGACTAATAATGCTGAATCGAAACAATGTGCTGGACTTTAAAAAATTGTTTTCTAAGAATACGCATTTAGATGTTTTTCAAATTGAAATCGAAAACTATGTAATCTGGAAAATTATTTCAATATTACCGAAAGTTAAGGTAAAATATGGAAAAATTGGAAGTAGATGTAATGTACTTGAAATTCGGAAATAAAAAAAAAAAAATAAAAATTCCTTATTCGAAGAGCTATCAACAATTATATAAAATTAAAAAAATTTGCAGAATTTCGGAAAATGTTTATTATTATTATGTAATGTGAAATGTTAAAAAAAAAAGTTGAACTACAAACAACCCATTATATTCCTGAAGTTTTTATACATCCAAAAATATTGTACTTTACGTAGGTAGTCAATAATTTCAAAAATAAATATTATCTGAAATTTTACATAATGTTGGTGAATTTCGTGAAATGTAAATAGTTTTGACTATACAGTGAGAATTTAATTTGTCAAGTTTATATTTTTTCAGTTTTTTCACTCATCTAGAATATTCTAGGTGGCTAGCTCTGCCTACGATTTCCACATTTTCTGCAACCTTTGACTACCCTTTGTAAATGACACATTTACACTAAACCTCAAACTTTTCACTCTTCATAATTTTCATTGGCCCACAGCAATGGGATCTCGAATTACTAATAACAACAACAAAACTCGCATTGTTCAACGCTCGTAGCTGATTGTCGACACCGAAATTCAGCACGAATGTTTGGCTTTTCACTTGCAAGAGCGTTTACCTTTCATTTCCTCTTCTCGAGTGTATCCTAGAATTTATACGAAACGGTGCTACAGGTGATAATAGATCGAACAAACGGTAATAATTAGCTGTCCGGAGTGTTTCCGTTAAATGCAAGGGCACGAAGCTGCTGACAGAATGACGCGTTTTGACGATAGAAAGTAAAGCTCGCGGAGCTTTTGTCAGTAATAACAGAGAATGGAAGAAATTGTGAATGTCAATCTCGTTTCTCTCACGCTCTCGGTGTATCACGCGATACCTGGAAATCGCGATAAAGCAACGATCGCGTGGCTCTCGTGTTCTCGTTACACGGTGAAATGAAGTTATTATGCATTTCATTGTCTTTCACGATCGCTGCTTTTGACGTCCATTCGAGTTTCGTTAGGTTCGGTCTTTCGATTCCAGCGGCAGTGGGTCGCGATCAGAGGATTGGACAGGAACATTATGTGTATAAAAAAAAGATGTGATGATAGAATAGCTCTTATTTTAACTGTTATGCAATTTTTGCTTTTTCAACCTCCTCAAGTTTCATGAGTATGGATAGATATAGCTCTTGTAAACTATCATTGTGATTTCTGAATATTTTATAGAAAAATTAGACTTGTATTTTTATTGGAAAGACTTTTACCAATGAAAATAGAAAAATGAGTGTTTTAAAACAAAAAACATTTTATACTCGAAATAGTCAAATTTGAAGAACCTTTCAAACTTAAATATTTTCAATAGTCCATACCACTAAAGGATAGTTGAAGACTGAACCATTTTAAACAGTCAGTTTGACCTAATTAATAGTAGTCCTTGAGAAAGTCTATTTTGATCATTAGATAGTTGAAATAAAACTATTACAATAGTTATAAAACAGGTTCTGTTATAATAAAAAATAACTGTGTAAATCATGGAATATAAAAAATTGTCAGATTTTACGTGTTTTGTGAATGAAAATTTAGTTTTTTACTAACGGTACTATTATTATACTGATGAACGTTAAAAATTGACGAGTATAAATTGCTAGTTTGGAAAATTTATAGATTTATAGTTTAAAATAGAAAATCGTTGTAAGATTTCTATTTTTTTTTGTCGATTTATATTTTTTTTCATAACTTTGTAGATTGTAAGCATTGAATGCTCTGGAATTCCAAATTTCTTTGATTTTCAGTGTT
The DNA here is from genome assembly GCA_028476575.1 of Platygaster robiniae. Lineage (NCBI taxonomy): Eukaryota > Metazoa > Arthropoda > Insecta > Hymenoptera > Platygastridae > Platygaster > Platygaster robiniae. The sequence continues at coordinate 6,468,353 of CM052022.1, forward strand.
TTAAGGATTTTTTAAAAACAGCATCTACATGGACATCTTCTCATTCAATGATTTTCTATACATCTGGTTTTTTCGGGATTCTACTTTATTTATTTTTAGAATGAATTTTCTAGCATACGTATTTACAAGTTTTTATATAGATTTCTATAATCCAAACTTATTTTGATTTTTGATAGACGAATACATTTTTAAGAAAATAATGTTACTACTTTTTTATCGTACTTTATATACTGTTCATACTTATGGTATTTTTTCTTTCCAAGCAAAAATTCACGAATTTTCTAGATTTTTAGATATTTCCGGAAATTTTGAGTATTTTGATTTGGAATCTAATGGGCTTCTAGAATTTGATGCTAAGAAATACAAAATGAAATTCATTTTCCGTATTTTGTACTAAGAATATTCATAATCATATGATATCATTTTTTTTCTTGCAGTGTCAAGAAAACAAATATAGATTTTAAATTTGATCCTCAAACATGAATTAATAGATTTAAAACATTTTTCTAAATTTTCAAGGTATAGGTTCACTACATTTGTTTCATGATTGGTTTTTTAGTTTTTTTTTCACTTATCAAAATAATCAGATAGTTGTGTACTTTTCTAGTAATGTCATAGAGTTCTTGTTTTTTGAAAAATTGTTAGGCAAATTTTCAGAATCCGATGCAAAGTCGTATATATACGCAAAGTTGTATATATTTCGGTAAGATTGATAGATTCTTAAGAAATACGTATCTTTATTGATTTTTACGTATTTTATAGTCTTTTAGTAATCTCAGCTTTAGTCAAATTTACGTTTTACAATATATTTTTTACAATATATTCCAGTATTTTCAAGGGTCAATTTTTAAAACCACTTCAAGTGAAGTCTAGTTGATATGCTTTACATAGAAATGTTTAGAAAATGAAAAATGATTGTTTGTGTAAGTTACATACAGGACTTAATGACATATTTCATCTAAAACATTGATGTAAAAAAAATTATGAACTCAGTGGACTGCCAAAAAATTTTCTGTGATGCACAAAATACGTATAAAAATTTGGAATGGACTATTTATAAAGAAAACTGAGTGAAAATGACATTACATTAGACGATTTTCTAGAATTGTTTCATCCTTAATATATCTAGTTTTTTAACTTTTGCTTTTTTATAGAAAAGTTTTTATTTTGAAGATAAGAATTTTTTAATGAATTTTCCAAAGCTCGAAGAGTCAAAATCTTATGGAAAACGTTCTTGCATACAGAAAAAACGTAATATTCATTTTTTCAATCGCTTAAGATTCCTAGACTAATGAAATTTTTTGGACTTTCTAATTTAAGTTATTTCGGGGAAAGGGCCTTCACTCCGCCAATCGTTGATATTTTTTTATGAACAAAAACTTGTTTTTTGAAGTGGTCAATACAATATTGAAAAACAACAATTTTTGTGACATAGCATTATTGCTACATACTTTAAAAGATACTCTAAACCATCTGCAATTCGTCCGCACAAAAAGGTATATAACCCCTTAATATTATGATTCCAATTCAGTTCGATGTGAAGTCGTTGAGTAATTTTCGTAATGAGTCAAAATAATAAAAAAATATACTATGTGATTTTTACATTTACAATTCATATTCCTTTGGAAAAAAGTTCTTATGAAGTCAGTGTCTGACTAATTGTAACTATGCGAAAAATGACCATTTATATAGTGGAATTTAGCTTTTAATAAGTTATTTACTTATGACTGGTCATAAACTGATTCATTGATGAAAATGAAAAAAATATTGCCTCCATCAATATGAAGAGTGTGTAGGTTTTTTCACTCTCACAACTCCATGATTTACAGAATCTCATACTGAAAATATATTCTTGAATCCAACAACCTCTCAGTATTATATTTGTTATACACTATTTGTACTATGAATAATTAAGAATTCAAATCAGTCAAAAACAAACTCTTCTAAATGCTTCAAAAGCTTTCATATAATTTAACCTAATCCGGTAGTATAAGCTCTATCGAAATGGAAATCTGCATCAAACCGCACTTTTTCCATCATCCCACTTTTATCCAAAACAACCAATTTGCTTTGACCGCTCGCATTCGACAAATCTTACAGCTTCGCTCGCGATTCGTGACAGCGAATACGGTCCAATGAATTTTCAAACGTCAGCGGTGTCCGTCGGGCAGGAAGCGCATGTGCAAAAATTCTCACTACGGCCCGCGGCTCATCGATCATCGTCAAACGTCGCAACGCGACGGAAAAATTCCCCGATACTACATATGACGCCGAAGCTTCTTAATTAACTTCGCAACGATGAAAAAATATCGTTATAAAAAACGTGCTGCCTCTTCATAACGCCCCGGCGTCGATCATCGGGAAACTCCTCTCAATACGCCCTCTTGTTACATTCCCCATTAACGATTTATTTTTCGCAAAGCTTATCTCCAACCTTACTATATTTACACGAAATTTTTGTCTTACTCTTGACATCTCACTTTTTCAACAATATTCCGTAAAATTCAGACCCGTGCGGAAGGGAAGGTTCGCGGGCTAGAACCCCCCCCCCCCCCCCCTAACGAGATCTTTCGAACGATTTCGATGGAATCCTACTATCATTAGTTTTTACATTTTGATATAAGTTTTGATATCTTGCATTACATGATATTTTTCTGAAAACAGCGTCTGGATATATTTTTATTTCTTTTCGGTATTTTTCGTGTGTATCTTCTACGATTTGAAGGATGGTTCAGTATTTCTGAAACTATTCGTATTTTTCAAGATCGATTAATTGTTTTAGGATTTTCTATTATATTTATATATTACTAACAGTTTAATTGAAATTGTTATAGATTCCGAGAATTTGGAACTGCACAATTTGGAGTTTATTAAATTTTACGTGTTCAAAGGATTTTTCAGAAAACAGTGTCTCAATGGATATTTATTTCTTCTTCTTGTAGTATTTCTCGTATTTTTTCAGTTTCTCTACGATTTGAAAGATTGTTCAGTATTTCTGAATCTATTCATATTTTTTAGGATGCATAAAATGTTGCAGGATTTTCTAGTATTTTTATATACTTTAAGCATTTTGATATAAATTTTTCTACATGGATTTCGAGAATTCCGAGCTCTAAAATATAATGTTTAAAGAACTTTTCATGTTCCAAAAGAATTTCTCAGAAAACAGGTGTCTCAATAAATTAATATTTCTTTCGGTATCTTTCGTATTTCATCAGTTTTTCTACGATTTGAAGGATTGTTCAGTTTTCTTGTATATTTTTGTATACATTTCTGGAATTCGATGCTCTAGTTTTGAAAGTTGTAAAGATTTTGAATATTTCATAAATATACTTGTATTATGTATTTTCTTTTTGCATTTCCTAGTGTTTATAGAACGTTGAAAAATTTTAAGGATTTTTCAAAGATATCTCTTTGAATTTCAAGAATGATATTTCCTAGAACTGGACGTTTAAAATATTTGCAGTATTTTGATCGAGTTTGCAGAAGACAATTGCTTTATAGATAAAGAGTGTCTTCATTTTTTTTGGAATTTTTAACAGATTTTAAAAATTTGAACATTTTTCTAGTATTTTTATGGTTTCCGATACACATATATTATTAGAATTCAATGCTCGAGAAATCGGAGTTTCTTGATTTCAGGAATTACAGAAATTTTCGAAGAATCTCATAGATTTTTAAAAAAAAGTAAATAATATCTAGTATTTTTCGAATTTTATTTTTTTTTCTGTATTCATAAAATTACATAAGGTTTTCTAGCATAATGTATAGATTTAAGGGATTCTGATATATATTTTAAGAACTAAAGTTTCCAGTATTTTCATGTATTTATAGTCAGATTTCTAAAATTTATTGCTAAAATTGTGAAAATTTCTAATAAAAAGTGAATAAAGCATCATACTCTTTGTCGATATTTGTACATAAATTACTAATATATCACTCTGTCTCATCTAAAATTATGATTAAACAATTTTAATCCGAAAATAAGAAAGTTGAAAAATTACTCATATCTAAGATTAAAAAAATTTTTTAAAAAGTTACAAATCGTTCCAAAAACTTGATGAGACAGTTGTGAAATAAAGAACACGATTTTCGTTACTCGTTAAAAAAAAAAAGGAACTCGTTCCTGTTATCGTTACTTGTTAATTAATGTAACGCTTTTTGTTATCGTTACACTAAAAAATGTAACGTTTTTGGATATTTTAATTTTAGTTAACTTATTGTATTTGCATTTCAGTCACTGCAAGCCTCTTAAAAAAACAGTTGGAAAATGGCCATTAACTCTACCATTCGTTGATATTTTTTTCATCAAATAATGTTTGTATATGAAAGTTGACAATATTCTTTCACAATAATATATCTTCTATGTAATAAAATAATGTGCTATAAACATTCAAAATTAATCCAAACCGTCTTCATAAATGGTCTATAACCCTTTGAATCATAAAATATGTGTATAGTGTAGCAATAAAAAGTGTCTTTTTTTTACTTATTATGCATTCCTTACACATCTACATGTAAAAAAGAAATAATAAACGTGTTTTTCGCAATTGTGTATCTGTAATTATTGAGTTGCTTGTGTTAAAGTTGTTGAAAACAGAACAAAGATTCAATATATAAAGTATAAGTTGTTGAAAACAAATGATGTTTTGAAATTGCCCTATGTATTTGATAATTGCTTGATTATTTCAATAATTTATTCACTTATTTATTATGTATTTATTATCTACATCACTTTAAATGGACAACGTACTGTCAAACCAAATCAGTTTCAATTGCATGTTATCTGACAAGTACAACATAAAAGTTGAAACCCTCCCCTCCCCAAATACAGGTTTATGTGCACGGGCCTGGTTCGAGTAAATAAAAATTTGAAGAAAATACTGTTAAAATAGGTTCTTTTAAGTTCAGCATGCAACATACTTTTTTATCAGTGAGTATTCAAGTTTATTTCAATATCGAGGAAAAAGTAATTCAGGGAATATTGCCGGGCTGGCCAAGAATTTGAGAAATTGTTTCGCATGAAAGTTGAGATGATTCGGTTTACTTTCGCATCGAGATTCCTGCTCGACCGAAGCGGGCATTTTTGCGAGACAATCACACAGGCTCGAACGGTCGGTCGAAATTGAATAAAGTTGGGTCGATGGCGTTTTATTGGAAATTGCTCCAGGATTGCGTTAACCGTGTGATTTTTCATTGTTCCATGTTGAATTTGGGACGGATATATTGATATTTCAAAAATAATGGTGCTATCAATTAATTTTGACCATTCATTATTTTGGAATGATAGGTATGATTGACGTTGTTGGAGTATAAATACAATAAATGATATTTCAAATTCTCCATGTAACATTTTTTTTAAGAATTAGAGTATGATTGATACTATTATTTATGCAATATTTATATCAGTATCGTGCAATTTTTTTTTATTGGAAAAATTTCAAAACATTAGATTTAGAGAAAAACTCTAATTGCACGTATCTAATTACCTCTTTATCCATCAAACTTGCAAAATCGAGTAAATGGTCCAGGCAATGCATGATATATAAACGTTAAAATTTCAGAAACAAGGCTGCAGTAGAAACGGTTGGTTTGATATATATCCGAGCAAAAGACATAACTCACGGATTAATACTTGTAACTCACACTACACTCCCGTGCTGCGCGCCCTTGCGAGTGTGAGAGTTCGGCCGTAGGGTCAAACGTACGTTCAAACAATGAGAAATTCTTCGAGTGTTTCGTTTCCATATGCGAAAGCCACAAAAAGCATAACTGATTTATGCCGTTTCGTAACGGAATTTCCGCGAGTGAATCAGCATTATCGCACGCGCGCGGAACACTTTCGATATCGAAGATATTAATGGGTAGAGAATCGGGGATGATGATTTTTCGACTGAATTGATTGTTGATGATTTATACTCATGATGACAATTTAGGGTGAGGTTTTCTGTAAATGTTGGAAAAAAATACTGGATAATGAGGGTTAAATTTTCTTTAACAGGTGCCAAGGTAGAGGTATACTTTTTAAATACTAATTTATAACTGACCTTGACATAATAAAAAAAATCAAAAAGGATTACATACGTTTCGATTTTCTAAAATGAGAATTACAAGAATTGAATTTGATTAACACATTTAAATGCTAGTTCCTTTGTAAAAAAAAAAAAATAAAATGCGTGGGCACCTATTCAATAAAAATTCATACATTCTAACGATTTCTAGAAAAATAAAAGTATATATGATATAAGAATATTGTCATTTTCCCTATTTTTGTAATCGTCCATTGCTAATTGATGTTCATCGATTTTTACACAGAGGTATATCCGTTCTCATATATTTATTTATATTTTATTTCACCCCTAGACTTTTTTTCTCTAAACTTGGCGAAGAACAACACAATAATGAACACTAAAAAGGTAACAGAAAACTTTTATTTACTTACTGAACACCATAGTAAAATCGTGAGGACAAAAAATGTATTATAAAAAAAAATTAGTAATGAGTAGAATAAAATATACTGGGAAATACGTATTCAATATTTCACTTTTTGCTAGATTTATTGCATTCTATGTGACAATATAGTTAAATAATGTTGTAGTAGTGGAGATTTATTGTTCTAAAAAGTCAAAGATGTACTGCATATTCTCATACTTCTGTTGTATTTTCTGCAAAATTATATTCATCGTTGTTTGTTTAAATCACATTTTAAAAATTTTCTACATTACAGTGGCCTAGTATTCTTGACTGTCTAGTTATTTTACCTATATTGTTGTTAACTTTCGAGGATATGAAATTATAATTATATTATCAATCATTGATATTGTTAAAGAATATATTAGTTTTTCAGAATTATATGAAATATTGATATATGCTAATTAGTGCAGTATTTTCTCTTCGTATATGAATAATCGTTATATACCATATAAAAAAAAACAATATATTGTTAAATATCGATATTGATAACCTACTTTGGATAAATATAAAATTCTGTATACTTATAGAGTAGAATATACCATTCATACAATAAAATTATAATTCTGAACTATGTATGTTTTATAATTATACAGGGTGTTTCTAACAGTCAACACCAAAAAAAAAAAAAAATTAATAAATAACGTAATTCTTTATTCGATTTCAAGTCAAAAAGCCCTTCACCAATTTTTGAAAAACTCAAAATTGAACAAGTTGTTCAAACTTTAAATTTAAACAATAAATGCACGAATGGGGGGAGACTTCGTCAACCAAAATATAAGTCAATTTTTTTCACATTTTTCTGCCTTGAATAGTCCTTTGCCACTTTTCACAAAAGGCAAAATCAAAAAAGTGATTCAAGGTACATTCAGTTAATCAGATTTCTTAGATTTTATGCTCGAATAACTTTTTCGATTTTGAATTTTGTGAAAAGTGGCAAAGGACTTTTCAACTTAGAAAAAGTGAAGAATATTTTGGAAAATTTTGTTCTACGAAGTCTATCCTCACTTATCGAGAGAGCGAATTCATTGTTTAAACTTTAGACTTGAACAAATTTTCTAATTTTGAGTTTCAAGAAATGGTTAAGAACTTTTTGACTAGATGTTCAATGAGAAGTTACTATTATTTTTTAGTGCAGGAATTGGAAACACTCTGTATATTATGTTATATGAAAAATTCGTGTACATATGGTACTTTGTAGTATTAGGCAACTTCTACCGTACTATATTTGAATAAATAAAATCTGAATCACATAATCTGCATCAATATTTCAAAATGTAAAATAAAATTGGTAAAGTAACAACGTACAAGTACTTTTTATATTATTATGTCGAAAAGCACTATATATTTTAAATACTACATTATTAAACATATGTTGGTATACCGTTGTAGTAAAAATCATTATTTATACTTGTATGTATTACCATGATTTTTCTATATTTATTTAAACTTTTTTTCTTAATGTGTCTAATTTGGTGAAGCCCAAGAAAATGACATGATTGCTTTACGAATTTCAGACAAAATTTACAAATTCTTAGTGACCATCATAAAAAAAAATCTTCAAACAATAAAGGATTTTCAAACTTAACCATACTCATATTTTTCCTTAACCTCAACCTTTTTTGATCAAAAGCTTCTCATCAACAATTCAAGAATCCTTATTCATTTTTTGTCACAAAAACCTAATAAATTCTCAGCCCTCCAACAAAACGCCCTTTCTCATCTTATTTGCCTTTCAATAAATTATATAATCCTCCAAATGTCATGGAATAAATTTTCGAAATTCAAATAACAACAGTTCCACTTTTTTAGTCCTGCTGCCTGGATAAACTACGAAAAATTCAAGAAAAAGGAAAAAACAACCTTGGATTTTATTTTTCACACCCCGCCAGCAGGATGTGCGTCCGAAAAAATTTGCATAATGGTACTTTGACATGTTTATGTACACGCGCGCGCGCGGATTGTTAGCGCACGAAATATAACTTGGTGCCGAGAATTTCGCGAGGTCAGCAACGTGGATTAAAAATTCCCCCGGTTGCCGGGGAGAGGGTCGTAAATACGCGATTTGTCCGGAATGGACCACACGGCGTTAGCGCTTTTCTGCCGGCGCGGACCCTCTTTTCTTTCAATTCGCCGTTCCTTAATTCTTTTTTATCCGCGGGAGCTTTAATCCCGAAGCCGGAGCTTCTCGAGGGCTTAATCGTTCGCCGATGTTGAATTTTCGACTGCGGAAACTTTCGAGCAAGAGCGTATCGTAGTATGTATTTGGTTGGGATTATTCGGCAGAATTGGAAGTAGGGCTGAAGTTGGTGGGTGAGTTGAATGATTGGCATAGAATCCTGTTTTTCTGATTCTATAAATAACTTTTAAGTGCCATACGTTTATAAAAAAAATTTGAAGTTGGATTAGGAAGCTTTTGTAGCTTTCTACATGATTGAGATCTTTGAAAAAAAAGTAATCCTTGTCAGTAAACATCAGTTAAGAGCCTGAAATTATGACTTTTCCAGTTGCATGTCGTTTTTTATATATATGACGTACTAGAAACAAGTTTTTGAAAATATTTGAAAGTGAAGTTTTAATCTATTTGAGTTTATAATACCATCTTCAAACGTAAGCTTCTATTTTTCTACTTTGTTTTTAGCTAGAAATTTTTGTTACTTGCTTCTACTGCTCTCTTATTTATTTACTTCATAATTGTTGTTCTTCCTTCAGAATGAAGACTGAGGAATAAAGACTACTTTTTCGTATCTTCGAAAATCGCTTCGTCCTTCCTCCTTAGCCTACGGTCAAACCTTTCGTGTTGGCGTGGTCTTGAGCATCTTTGGGAAATAATGGAAAAGTGACTTGGCCGTGAAATGGGAGAGGTTTTGTAAATCGTGAAGAAATCTCTTAAACACTGAAATGTATTATTAAGTATTTCAAGGAAACATATTTCTGAAATTTCAGTTCTTGGCACCAAAGTGATTGAATGATTTACATGGGAACACAACTTATTTTTGTTTTCGGAAAAAAACGAACAGCGTTGTTTATTGTTTAATAGATAATTTTTTTCCAAAATTTTCAATTGGTTTGCGCGTTTTAACCTGATGTTAAAAACAAATACATTACTTTTTGTTGAAAAAATATTTCGTTCTAACATTTGGATGTTTGGCCAAAATTTCATACAAATGTTCTTGGCTTTTCGTTCAAATTTTTTACTCTTTTAGGAGTAACGTTCTTTTTAGTGTGCTAAACATTTCAGAAAAAATTCCAAAACATTGTAACAAAATGCACAGAATATTTTGTTATACGTTGAAAAAAAAAAAGTAAATAAATAATACAACTTGCTTGTGATGTGCCAAGAAAATTCACTGAATTCATATACGGATGATATACATAATTTACATAATATAGAATTCACCAACAATGAAAACATTTAAGAGAGAAACTTTTTATAATTATGTGTTTAATTACCGAAAAAAGTAATGTAGTTATGATGAAAATAACTCTTAGTTGCAGAAAAATAATCCTCGACATAACTTTCATCACTTTTAGCCAATGGGAAATAAAAACCTTCTACCGAAATATTAACACGAAAGGGGTGTTTTAACAAACATCACGTACTCTTAAACTTGTTTACGCCACGAACTGTGCTCTGATTTCACAAAAAATGGAAATGTTACTGCTATTCATGTTGTTGGAAAAACGCTGTACTTTAAAACTGGAATTTATCAAGCTGATATTATTGATTTTATTTGGTTTAAGTATTTACAAAAGTGCTTTAACTAAATTACATATTCTTTAAAATATTATCTCTTGCAAAAGAAGTTCTTTACATAAAGAGCAAAATAATAAGCGAGATGAACTGTTTCGTAATCACTTTTTACATCAAATTAAAAAATTCAGAATTTACTTTCATTTTTAACTATAGTAAAAAAGTATCTCAAATGAATTGTTTTACTATTTACAGTTTTTATGAGTTTGAATGTTAGTGATTGTTCATAGGTTGTGAAACATGTTAAATAATCTCTTAAATATTGTTTTTTTTTATGTCACTCTTATAGTTTGTCTCGGACTATTTTGAATGTTTCGAATTAAATAAAAGGTTTACAAAATTTCGAAGGTACTTTATCCTAGTTCAACTGGAGTAGATGTAAATATTTATTAGATTAAAAAAAATATAATTAAATTTTTCTTATTTTTTCACAGTTAATAGCTTCTCTAAAGTCACTGTTGTAAAATGTGAAAATAAATGGTAACTAATTGAATGCTGAATATATCTTGATAAAAAAGTATTTCAATATCTTTATATTTACTTATCCTTATATATAATCTGAATTTCTAAATATCTACATCTAAATATACGGTGATACATTAATTTGAAATGTCTATATCAAGGCACACATCTCAACATACACCTTAATACATCAATATATAATTATAGAAAATTTAAATACATCTAAAGATTTTAGTATCTGTATTGTTTTTCAATATCTAATGGTCCAAACATCCTCAAATCTGAATAACTAGTTATTTGAATATCGAAATACTAGAATGTCAACTACATTTATTAAAAAAACTCATTTTTGATCAAACAGCAGTAGTTATTACCCAGGTCCTAAATTTCATACATTATTTCATAATTTTATCATTGTACTCTCGTTATTTACATTATACTATTTGATATGTTATTTAATGTAATTAATTTCATAAATTACGATTAGTGACGATCTTGGTTACAACTTTTCTTTTATATATGTTTTGAAAGAAATACGTTTATGCTTTAGTTTGAAATCAACAAAATATCATCTTATTTCATTTCCAGTAATCTAAAAATCTCCTTTTCAAATTTCACACCTCTTGAGTGAAGAAAAAAACACTAAAAAAAAAAACGGCCTGCAATTGAAAGAGTAATAATCAAACATAAATCAATTTGAAAGTAACAAACAGATGAGAAAAAAAGCAAAATAAAACTAAGACCCTGGTTTCACGAAAAAATTGTTTTGGAATCTGTAAAAAACTCCACCAAATAACAGATTGATTTTTAAGTTTGTCCAATAAGTTAACTAATTATTGGAAAATAAGAAATAATTAACGACAACATGATTATAAAAAAATTAAGTTACAAATGATTACATGACATGCTTCAGTACAAGTTCAAAAAGTAATCTCATTTTTAATGGGTGTTATAATATACTTCTTCAACTATAGACAAAAGTCACGTGATTCTTATATTTTTAAGTATAAAAATAAAGTAAAATTTTTTCTTGAGTAGCAAAAGAAAAACAATTTTTTTCACAAAGTGAAAAAAGCATTGACATGTTCACTCTTTTTTTTTTCAAAAGGGAAAATACTAGAATTTTTCACAAGGAAAACAGTAAAAAAATCGTGCCCTCGTTTTTTCATTGTAGAAAAAAAAATTTCTTACAATCTTGGTGGTTCCAGCACCGAACCATTAGGTGAAAAAAAACTACTATTTCAGATATGTCAACTATCAATCAAAATCACATAGTAGTAATAATTTATCATACTGATAATTTCATCTTTCACAATCATTTCCTCGATTAATCCACATTTTCCTCTAAAAATACTCGCCAAATCCAAACAATCCCATTCCCAACTTTCCCATCATCCCCAAAAATGTCTTCAGTCCAAGCTTTCTCTCCGTCATTTCGCAACAAGAAGAAAGTCCAGCCCAGTCACAATAAACGTCATTTATCAACCAACGTTCGATTCCTCGGATGAATTATAGCGCTCTCTGAAAATCAGGACCCTCGTTGCATATATCCGATTTCCACGTGGGTCATGATTTTTCAGCGATCCCTTGTCGCCACATTCGACTCGTCACGTTTTTCTCTCGATCCGACCGCCTCCGCCGGTCGATCGTAACGTTTGCTTTTTGCATATAACACGCGCTCGGGAGTTTATTCCCGCGATATTATTGCAAGGGACGATGATTTGCGCAACGAGAACGCGCGTAATGTGCGATGGCCCACACGCGCTCGAACCGATGACTTGCAGCAGTCACAAGGAAACATGCAAGCAATACCCTTGACGCGAAAATCCCGATATGAGATTTTATTGAAGCAATGTATTAATTTGTGAGTACCGTTTTGCGCAACCATGATATCTGCGATCGGCAACGCGAGGAGACATTAGCATGGGGCTCGATGCGTAATTGAATAGTTGTCACGTTGCGCGATTGTTGTGCCGCCGCCGCCGTGAGAATGTTCCGAGGCTCGCGAAAAGGCGAGAGCCCGGGAAACGTGCCAAGGATCGGCCATGGACTTTTTTTTCGGATGATGAAAATGTAGGTGTGATAAGACAGTGTCCTTTATGTTGCATGTGGGGTGAACTTTGTGATAGGTTTATCAAAATATTGTGGTGGCTTTGACTTGGGATGATTCAAATTTCGTATCAGGAAATCGTATGTAATTTAGTAGACATGACAAGGCGATGCGTCATAAAGATTTTGAAATAAGATGAGGATTTTTTTCTTGTAACACCAGACATTTCAGTTGAATTACAGAGTTTCGTAATGCCATATTGTGGTGGTAACATGAATCATGATAATTCGAATTAAGTAGAAAAAGAGATGTACTTCAAGAGTTGTGTCATGTGAGATGGTCTTGAAAGTGTGTAAACATTTCGAAATTGTGATCAGGAGCAAGCCAGTGCGCAGAAATCTGTCATGGGGAGGGGGGGGGGGGTTCAACTTTGATATTGTACTTGAAGAGAATTTGTAGGTAGAGTTGATCTAACAGAACGTAGAAAGTTTACAGTGATCAAGGTTATTTATGCATATGATATAAATATCTCAAGAAATGATAAAAAAAATTATTCGTTCCAAAAAACTTTTACTTCACACATTGAACCTATGACGTTTGCTACTAACGATTTTTATAAAACCAACAGAATTATTACAGACAGTCAGTATTACAAAATGCAGTTTCTTAGAATTTACTACAGTTTTTGTCTGAGAACATACGTGAGTTTATTGTCCATATTTGGACCAACCTCGTAGGAAAAAACTATAATATGTAACAGATTGAGACTGATTGTGAGTAAAATGAATAAAAAGAATTTTTTTTTAAGATTGACATAAATGTGGTTCATTATTTTAAAAAAGAAGACATGGGGAAATCGTAGGACACCTTGTAGCCATGCTTCGATTTGGATGAAATCTTTGAAAAATCGATTAAAATCGATACGATAGTTCTCCTACAATGGACACGCATGCGCGATGCCTTTCTTCTTCGAACTCGGGACGAACGTGTCTCTGGCGTCCATATTGATATTGAGAGTTCTCGTATAGTAAATAAACTCCATTGATTTTGATCGAAATTTCGCATTTTTTTTCATCGGGAGCACGCTCAAAATTGACGTGGTGAGTTTGGTTTTTCTGTGGAATGTTCGAGGGTTCATATTTTCTTTTGATTTGGCGTGATTTCGATTATTTCGGAACGTGATTTGTTTTGACAGTCGTGATTCGATTTTTTTAGCTTCTTTTTTGTTAAATTTTGTATGCTTTTTTCTTTGTCATTCCAGATGTTTTGGCACTGTTTCCCTTCGAATGATTGTGAAGACCGGATTTTGATTGTCGAGGATGTTTTTAGGACTCATTTAATTGCTAGCGTGCGGACTTTCATTGTTCCACTGTTGGACTTGGTTTTGGCTTATGACGTGGAATTTCGTCCGACATTGTTCTGTGAACGACGCTAATGAATGGAATCACGTTTTTTCTTGGCTAGAATAAGGAAAGATCATTGAGATTTATTTATTTTTATATTGTGATACTTTTTTGGGCATTTTTGAGGAATGTTGATATGGATTGATTTGTCCTTGCGGATTTTGCTATGATTTTTTTTTGGGTTTATCAGAATCTTTTATTTTGATTCGATTCGTGATATTTCTTTTGATTATTGGAATCTACATTTTGCTGGTGATGTATTTGCTGATTAATATTTTTTTTGAAATGATGATTGATGTGCTGTGATTTTTTTTGTGATTTTATATTACATAATGATATTTTTTTTTATTTTTGATGAATTAATTTGTGATTTTAATGTTTGGGGTTATGTAATCAAGTTGATTTTTAGGGGAGGGGATATTTAGTTTTTGATTTCTTTTGGTATAATGGATTATGAATATATGATCCGATATGATGACGGAAATGGATTTGAATTTTGTGAGTTAAGATATGTATTCATGTGCGATTTAATTTGTTTATAATATGATTATGGATAAATGACGTGGTGGTGTATTTTGAATATTGCGAAATTAAGAAAAGGTTCACAATTGAGGAATTATTATAAATGTGGGACATGTTAATTTATATATGTAATAGAATATTTATTTATTGCCTTTATCAACAGCGGAGATTTCGATGTATTTATGTAATTTTGATGGCCATAGTTAATGTTTGATTCGGTAACAAGAAATACCCATCGGAACGTTACTACCTAAAGGTATGTAGTTGAAGATGACACTATCCTAGAACTAAAAAAAAGTAGACCACATTTTATGTGGTCTACTTAACACCCTCTAGTTTTTAAATTATATTTTAATCCCTTAATAATTCACTTCACGCACTGAAAAAGTTCTTTCTCCATAATTTTTTGGTGAATCATCAATTTGTTGACGGTTTGCAAAAGTCAAAAAATAAAGTCGTTTGATATCTCAATTTTTGTTCATACTTCTTATGAAAAAATATTTTGCAAACTCAACTCTAATGATTTTCTCAACTCTACACTTTTCACAGTTTTACGTCGTTTTCATGACATTTCTTCGCAAGCAATGATTTCTTTTATGTATATACAGTAAAGTCGTCATGTTTTCAGTCTCTATCTTTGTCAAAAAATATTTTTTTTTTTAATAAATTTTTTTAGTACTTTTACGTAGTTGCTAAAACTACGGAAATAGAAAAATGAAAATCCGAAAAACAGAGAAAAAAAAGTTGATCCATAGGAATCCATTTCTATATTATTTAACAGCACTGACTTCAATTTCTCCGACAATGTCATTAGTGTAAGCTTGTGCTGGAAAAAAATAAAACATTCCTGAAGAATTTCTCCAAAATATCCTGTACATTTTTTGTAAAAGATAATACATTTTTTTTCTTTACACCTGCTAGGGATATTGAATGCAATTGAGTAAAAAAGTAAAAAAAGCGAGAATTTTCATTCTTCCCAGGATATTTTCCATATTTTCCCGTCAAAACGCAATCCAGAGCAAAGCTCATGCGAACTCTATAAATCACCCCTGAGACATTGTCAATTTTCCAAGATTACTCCCTCGCAGCATCTAAATCTTTCCCCCGACGCGCGAAACAAACGACCTTTCTCATTCAGCAATGCATGGCTTCTGCTCCACGCGCAATGTCCAACAACAAAAAACAAAAAAAAAAAAAAAAAAAAAAAAAAAAACAGTAACAATAAGAAACAGAACAATGGGTGAAGTTTGAATCATTTGTCCTCCGGGAACGACACCATTGAACATAATCGATTATACTTTTCCTTATTTCTCCGCCGCTATCAAAAACCGTGCAGCTTTTCCACGCGGACGGGGAATGCGAATAAATTAGCATCGAATTACACGTCCTCGACAATCGCGCCTTTGAATTCCGAGAATAACGAGCGTCATTAATGTTCGAAATTTTCTCATCATTGTCTCGCAATCGTTTTCACCCGGTGTCGTTCTTGCCCCGACGACGTTTTTTTTCCTTCTTCCTTTTTGTACTTCAAGTCCTTTTTTCCGCCATGAAATTCGGTCATAGCCTCCGGGTGCGACACGCCCTGTCGGTACGCGTCAATACTTGGCATAATTTTATAATGCGCGGGGCATGTGTGTAATGTATGTACAAGTAAATTCCGGGGCCGTGTAATGACTCCCCCGTCGCGCGCTCAATTTTCTATCCCACACGCTATTTACGTGGTTGTTTTTTCATGCCGGTGAATCGAAATTTCGCATCGTTTCAAGTTAAAAGGAACGGGTCGCAGGCCCCTCATTGGTAGCAGGCTTCCTTTATTCGGCAATCTTATCGTGCTTTAGGGAATTCATTTGGCGGACCGTCCGAACGACAGTAACGGGGGTCTGTTAGTCCCAGGGGGAGGGGGCAAGAGGGGCAGGTGACAAAGAGTTTTATAAAAATTTGAAGTGTTATTTGTACTATTTTTATAGACATTACTGATACTGTCATCGATTCATTTACTTACAGTTTAATATTGTTTTGTATTTTATACCGAAATTTATGGCCGAGGCTGAAATTACGTACTTGTGAGTACTGCTGTCGTATTTGAGAAAATCATTATTTTTGATGAGTAAGAAAATAGATTTTTAAAACAGGTATAATGGAATCATTCTCGATAGGGCATTCAATGATAAATTGTTTGAACTAACATCATATCGTGCAAAAATGAAGAAGATGACTTTTTACTCGCCAAACTGAAAAATCTCTTCTTATTTTCAGGATTAAAAAAATTTTTTATCAAATTTCATATCATTCTTAATATTTTTCGGAAAAGTATCTTTTATGAATTTTGAGACTCATTATTTTTCATCGAATCCACCATCCAATTAGAGTAAAAAAGGAAGACTGAAAACAATAAATGTAATAAATTTTTACACTTATGGATAGTATTATTCAAGAGTATCAACGAAGATCTCAGGAATATTTTTGATATTCATGATTCAGGCGAGTAAAGTTGAAATCGAAATTATGACAATTCATTTATAATGAATATTAAACTTCAAGAAAACTTTTTTATTTTCAAATTTATCATTTTTCTGGAATATTTTTTTAAAATTATATATCATTTGAATATATTGTTTAAAATAAGTATCTCAATTTTTTTTTTATTGAAAAACGTTTTGTTTGTCTTTCTGATTCTTAAAGTATCAATTCACCTTTTTCGAATAATTTTCAGATTTTGCAGTTAAGATTTCATTCAGAACTTGTAAATGATTAAAAAAGGGTCCTTTTAAATTATCGCCTAAGGAACGCAAAAAATATTATTTATTCATGAATTTAAAGCATGTACTTTCACAATCAAAAAACAGCAATTTCGAGTATTACTCACTCAAAATATAAAAATTTTAAATCTATCCCAAAACTGTCAATTTTCATTAGTTTAATTTATGCTTAGATATAAATATTCTTCTTACGTTCATATTTACTTTTTTTTCAACTCTTTCACTCAGCAATAAATTAATTCGAAACATTCACACGAGAAATAGATCAATTCACAATACAGAAAAATAGTTATAAAAATCTATCGATCTACCCAAAGCACACTTTGACAAAAAAAAAAAAAAAAACTACGGCTCTGGTTTTTTGTTGCAAAATATTAATTATTGTCGAAATTCCTCATGTAAAGTACCATAATCTCAAATTTTTGTCATTTCAAAATTTTTTTTTTTGATTATCTATATCCGTAGTAATTAATAATTTCGAGTTATTCACTTATTGCCTTTATTTATTTTGTAGCATAATTGATAAAAAAAATCTTCAGTGGGAATCTACGAATAAAAACTCTCAATAATGATGATGTTAAAAATTTCTTGAATTTTGACACAAATTCAAAAAATGCAGCCAGTTAGGTACTTTGATACAAAAAATTCACAATTTTGAAAATATTTTATCTACAACATTAAAATCACAGACTTTTTATTTCTGAAATATCTTTTTTTATTTGAAGAATCTGTAACCATGACTGTGAATAAATTAAAAATTTTTTGTTGCCTTTTTGTGTTTTCATTTTGAACTAAAACTGCTCTATAAAACTCGTTATATTATTGAAAAAAAATTGAAAATCGGATTATTCAATTTTGAGGATAATTTATGACAGTTAAGTGTTTTTTTTTTTTTTTTTTTTTTTTTCCAAAGTCTCAGTCACAACGTTTGACTTGAATATACAAGTATTTTTTTTGTTCAATTTCCACATTATTTGATTGAAAATATGAAATTTTTTACTATTCACACATTTTGTGACCAATTTTTCGACCCAAAAATTAGACTCTTGGAAATTCCCTTCATTGCATTTCTAGCTTTCCAGAAATGCTGCAAATTGTGGCATATGAATTCAAAAATGACAATAAACGACGATTCAATAGATTTTTTATTCGAAATTTGATTCTTGCCTCCGAAATTTTGTCAAAAATTTGACAAATTTTACATACATCTCTTCTTCCTTTCAGGATAATGTACTATCCAATTTCATTACAATAAATATCGCAAATCACGCGATAATTCAATTAGATCTTCACACATCTCGATATATCAATTCAAGCAAAAAACGAAGAAATTTCTGTCGTCGCGCTTTTACCTGGGGAAGAAAAATAACGAGCTTAAAGGGTGTTTAGCCGATAATAAAGTAGATCCACGCTCGCGCGGTCCGCGTGAGTGAAGACTCCGAGCGATGCAAATTGATTTATAAACGCGAAATGGATTTGGCAAAGAGGAGGCAACGACAGGTAACGCGGGGCTCGATTAATCCTAGATTTATGACAGCTGGTGCTCTTTTTCTCGTTTTCTTGTGGATTAAACCGGAGTGCTCTTTATCGTGCGTGATACGTGAAATTTTCGTTGCATTCACGTTCTCAATATTGCTCAAACTACACTTATATTTATGTGTATGACATTTCCTGCAAGAAAAACTTTCATTCATTTTGTGCAGAGGGGTAGGCAGAAAAAAATTTCTGAAGGGGTTTTTCTGAAAAATATTTTTCCTTCGGGATTTCATAATTTTTAATCTTTGTTAGAATATGTTACAAGAAAGCGATTTTGGGATATTTTACATTTCGGAATTTAAAAGTTATGTAACTTTTGGAATCCAGAGTTGTACATTTTTCATGTTTGTAAATAATGGAATTTGATTTTTGTGATCTTCAATTAATAACTGAGGTTTACATTTTTTTTACTAATACTTCTTGAATTATTACCACTTTAAGGATTACCTCATATCAAGTTATATGGGTTTCTATATTGATTATATATCATGAATTTATATTATTTTTGTATGTATGGTATATTATTCATCAAGTTTTGTAGTATTTTTATATATTTCTAATATAGCTATAGATTGCTCAATAGATTTTTAAAAATTAATGCTAGAGTATTAAAACTATCAACTTTTTTGAGGATTCGAATTGATTTTCCAGACAACAGTTTCTTTAATGAAGATTTTAAATACTGTTATTCCATATATTTCTAACGTTTCAATAATTAAAAGTATGTTCAGTTGCATTGATTGTAAAATAAATTTAATCAGATGTATGTTTATTGTTTTATATATGAATTTAGAGAATAATTTCTAAATTACATATAATTTTAGTATTATATTCATAAATATCCTCTAGTACAGAGAGTTTTATGAATTTCTGAGTAAATTATGTCTACCCAATTTTTATACATTGAAAGATTTCTAGTGAACTACTAAACTAGTAAACAAGTAACCTTGTTGACTAGTAAACTACTGGAACTGCAAAATAGTAAAATAGTAATCAAGTGGAAAGGTTAAATAGTAAACTAGCAAACTCGTGAACTAGTGAATGATCATATTAGTAAACTATTAAACTTGTCAAATTTGTAATATTCAACTAAAAAACTAGTAAGCTAGTTAACAAGTAAACTGATAAAAAAGTAAATTACTGAGCTAGTGAACTAGTAAGCTAGTTAAATAAAAAACTTGTAAGCCAGTAAACTGGTAAACTTGTAAGCTAATGAACTAATAAACTCGTTAACAAGTAAATTTGTAAAGTAGCAAATTAGTAAGCAAGTAAACTAGTAAACTTTTGTACTAGTAAGCTTGTAGATTAGTAAGCTAGTTAACTAGTGAGCAAGTAATTCAGTGATATTGCAAACTAGTAAACTAGTAAACGAGTAAACTTATTTTTCCCCTTGTTTTTTGTATTACATAATACACGAAACCCTGGAGGATTTCTGAATATTTTTATAGATTACTTTTATTTCTGTAGATTACTGCAATGATTCAAAAAACTTGATGCAATAAAATCTGAATTTCGATCCATCCTCAGTAATTCCATAAATTAATAATAATATCACAGTCATATAGATTATTCATGTTGTACATCGTTATTCTTTTTTCGTATTTTTGGAACATTGAAAAGATTTCGCTACGCTTTTTTAGAATTTTTATAGATTTACAGTATGTTTAGAATTTGATGCTCTGGAATCCAAAAATTCGTATGTAGATCGTTAAGGCATTTGTTGAGATTTTTAGAAAAACAGTTATTTCATAGAATTCAATTAATTTCATTATTCTTTTTGAGTCCGTAAGAATCCACAGATTTTCAACACTTTTATATGGATCTTACATAGATTTCTAGAAATCGATGATCCAAGATTAAAAGTTTTGTGAATATTCCGCATTTTCATATATTTCCATTTTTCTCGATTATTCACTGGGTTGCAACAATATTCATGATTTAGATTCTTTACGTTATGCTACGTTTTCATGCTTTTTTTTGTAATTCATACTTTTATTGTTTATCGATGTAACTTTTTTCATTTTTAAATGAAATATTGATTGATTTTATCCGAATTTCGGGAAGGGTTTGAACCACCAAAACCCCACTCTGCCTACGCGCCTACAACATCAATATTCCATTATAATAATTAAGGAAAAACTGAGTGAAGTTGAAAAATTTGAAAGAATCAAATCAGAAAATGTACAAAATTTATGTTGTGTTTGTTGAAGGCGATAAGTGCGGCCCCCGTTTCTCGCCCGGCAACGTTCCTGCAATTATGGAGCTAAAGAATGGTTTCAATCGCCACGAACCGCGCGCTCTGCAATCATTTCGTACGTGACAAGCACGCGAAAAAAGGTACGTGTCCGCGATGATTTCGATAGCGCTTCCGGATGTCGCGTCAGCTGCTCGGGTGAAAAACAAAAATAGGATTTGTGTTTTTGGCAGCACTTGCGGGCCGCGTGAACACGTGCCAAGGGGCGTGAACCGCTTCTAATGTCACGCACCGACTTTTTGACGGAAATGGGATTACATTCGTCATCTCGCGCGAGATTAGGCGATATACGATGAAACGCTGTTTGAGTAAAGAAGGGATCAGGAAGTTGAAAGCTACAGTGCGCAAAGATACGATTGGATTAAGGTGATTGAGCGACTCAATTAGAAGGTTCGAATTTAATTTGAGTATCATCATACGCGAACACTTTTACTTTTTGACGGCATAAAGTCAGGTACATTTAAATAATTTTTTACCGTTGGCAGTCCTAGCTTACAAATTTTTATTAAATGAAAAACAAACATCAAAACGTAGACAAATTGATAATTTGTCGAAAATTATCAGAAAAATTTAAACGTTTTTGTATGATCACAATTATTAACGTCAAACATACATTATAGGTAAACGTCGTAGATATTTTCTCACAGAATTTTATAGTTTTTTTTTGTTTTTTGAATTTATGTACTTAAAAAAAGGGAAACAAATAATGTCAACAAAATAGTAGGTGATCATTTGATTAGAAAATACACTGGAAAACATAGGTACTCGATTTTTTTGTTTATGAATGAAACTTATCTTTGTATTGCTTTTAGTCTTTCGATGAAAATTTGATAAATGGGGAAAGAATGAGAAATAACAAAATACCTCTATGACATTTTTAAAGGTTCAGTAAATGTTGGTCAATTTTTTTAATGGTGGAAAATTGTTAGGATTTTGAGAAACTACTAAAAATATGTGATTCTCTAAAAGTTTTTTATAAATCCAAAAATGTTTCATGCTACGCCGATTTAGTTGATTCTGAAAATTTGAAAATTTGAAAAAATTTTCAAGAATGAAATGTACTATACATTGATTATGATTCTGAAAAAAAAAAAAAAATGTAAAAATTGAAAGAGTAAAAAAAAAAAAAGATAAATTTTGCGGATTACAAAAAATTTTGTGAATTCGCCAGAACTATAGTAGCTGTGTGATATTTAACATTTTAAAAATCCAAAATATCGTCATATGGATATTACCGTTCATTTAAAGAATTTCATTAAAAAATTTGGAGTTTTTCCTGTAATAAACAAAAACCATTATTTACATTTCTGAGTTTGTCAACATTTCTGGAAATTTCGAACATTTGTAAGAATTTAAAAAATACTGGTGAATTTCGAAGATTTTGAAAATTTTTGACCATTAAATTAAACTACTACATCTGAGAAACTATTTTCAAAATAGAAAAAACGAAGAAGCTCTTCTGGTATAAAAGTCATTGATGATTTTGATAATTTTAGTTAAAATTTAGGAATTTTCAAAATTTTGAAATGAATTAAACTTGAAATATTCTAGAAGCGTCAATAATATTTTCAAAAATAATCATTGAAAAGAGTGGAATTTCGAAAAATGTTCGTAAATTTTATGAACTGTTAAAATTTTTTGGAATTCCGTAAAACTACAAGAACATTGATATTCCTAATATTATTGTAAACAAAAATTATCTTATCGTAGGAAGATTGTCTATTATGTACTTTGGAAGTTCAAGTGAAAACATTGGAATTTTGAAATGTTGGAAAATCAAAAAGGACCGGTAATAATTTATTCTAAAATTTCGAAAAACTGTAGCGAATTTATCAAGCTAGTATAATTAAGAATATTTTCGAAAAATGCAGTACATTATAGAAAATTTTCAATGAGAACAGAATATATGCAAATCTTTCAAAAGTTTCATGAATTTTTAGAACGCAATAAAGTTTATAGTTTTACAACTTTCATAAAAACATTGCAATCCAGGAAATTTTGAAAAATCATGAAGAACATTCAAAACTTTGAAGTTGCTAAACGTCTCTAAAAATTTCGAAAAAGTTGTAGCCAGGTACAAGAAATGTTAATGAATTTTGGAATATATAAAAACATTTATGATTTTCTTAGAACTGCTAATAGAACTTGTTATGTTCATCAAATTTTTCAAAGTCACAAATGTTACTCTGTCAGTTAGAATTGGTAAAAAACTACTAATTAATATTAGAAATTTACTAAATGAGAAAGTGAAAAGGGAGCAACTATAGTTTTAGTAAAAATCTACTAATTGAATTAGTAGTATAGCTTACTGATGAGATAAGTAATATTTGACTAAAGAAAAAAGTGGATAACTATCTCAATACTTCAGTAGAAATCCACTACTATAGTAAATAGGTTTTCACTTGTCTCATTCGTGCATTATAACTAAAAGATAAGTATGTATAGTTCAACTAATCAAAAAGTCAATTTTTACTAATACTTTAGCAAATAGTTACTTATCATTGTAATATATATTTACCACTGCAACTGAATATCATTCAAAGCTACTAACTCATTACTGTTTTATACTAAAAAATAAAATAACAATAATAGACATATTTAGAGGTTTGTGAAAATATTTGTTTTTTGAAACATCCAGCTTTTAAAAATTTTTTTCACGAGAACTTTTTTACAGGTAGGTATATATAACATATAATTCAGTAGAATCTAACTTTTTTTTTAGCCGACTTGTGAAATTCTACTAATTTATTAATAGATCTCTGACTATTTCTGGCCTACTAATTAAATTAGTAAAAATTTTAGTAATTCAAACCGAAAGAGTAAATATCCTTGATAACTCTAATATCATTATACAATACTATAAATATTTGAAATTGCAAAAAATCGAAATAAAAACATGAAAATGATAAAGATTGTGAATAACTCTGAGAATTTCAAGGGAATCGTAAATATTATGAAAAACAAAAATTTTTACAACTTCTTGTTACATTTCTAAGCTTCTGGAATCTAATTTGGAATCTCAATTTTTTTAAATGTTTCAATATTTTGTTTATTATTTAATAATGGAAAGTGTTTCAAACGATTATGAAAAAAAGCCATTCCTTAATTTAATAATTTCTGCGTTATCATTATCCAGTGTCTCATTCACCCACAATTTTTTTAAACTACCATTGCTGCCCACTATTTCCTCAATTTTTGCCGCTCCTGCCCATTACTCATAAAAGAGTTCTCGTGGCACTAAAATTCAGCGAGCGTCGTATCGTATCTTCCGAGCGAGTTATGTTCCCGTTGGTGTTGTTCGTTATTCATGGCTCGGGCAGGTGAGACGCTCTTTTCAATTTCGGCGCGCCCGGTCTTTTGCGCGCGAAATTTCGGACTCACATATTGCCTGATCGAATCGAAATAATTCTAAACATTACTCGGAGCGGGCACTTGAAAAGGAAGCATCACGGTTTCAAGTGTAATCGCTGTTCCGGGCGCGAGCTTTGTTTCGCGCTTTTATTGTCCTGAAATGACCGATAAAAGGCTCTCGGCTTTTTTACGACGAAAAAATAAGTAGAGCGTTTCGTATCAGCTTGAAAACTCGTCGAATTTTTCCTTCATGTTTCATTTTTTTAACTATTTTATGAAGTAATGAATGAAATAGAATTACCATAGTTTCTGGTGAGTTTAGGCTATTTGAATAGATTTATGAAAAAATTTTACTGTTTTCAATACAAATGAAATTTAAAAAAATCACATTTCTATAACGCTAAAAACTGCAACCACGAAAACATAATTTGAAGAATTTCCAGTGGGCAATTTTCTATCTTCAACGATCTGAAATATGTCTAATTTACGCCCCAATAAAGCGGCGTCTCTTTAAGTTGGATCTAATTTCGTGCCCGAGTTCGCTGAGCAGCGTAAAGTCGTAAAACGATTACGCTCGTGCGAGTTATCGATCGCAATTTAATGAGCGCGACAATTGCAGCGAGATGAGAATCGTGGTAGCGATAGTCATAATGTCACCGCGAACGCCGAGAATATGGAGCCCGATGTTCCCGGGCGGTAGAGCAAAATTCTTTCGCATTTCTGGCTTTTGTCGGGCGTGCTTTTCGCCCTGGAAACTGGGTCGTGTCGTGGCCGTGAAATTACCATAATCCAGTTTCTGAAGATATGCAATACGGCTTGGGAAGAAATGAAATTCAAGAGGTGTTTGTTTCCATTGGAAAGGCTTTTGATTGAATATTTTCGGGGCACGATATGAATTTATTTTCTAGGGCTTTTGGAAATGCGGGAGCTATGTCGATGGGAATGGGAACGAGATTATTGAGTGAGTTTTCTTTGGAACAAGGGTTTTTTATGCTCTTGGTTGGAATTCTGTAGAGGTTATAAAAGTTTGACAATTTTTTCTCTTAAAAAAAAAAGAGTTACAGTGAATCGAAATAAGTTGAGAAACTATCAAATGTTAGATCGAAAGAAGTTTATCGAAAATCTGCTTTTACGATTGTTCTTGTCTAGAAAAAGTATATTTGTCATCGTTTGATTAATGTAGTATACTCTTCAAAGTAATCAGAGTAATGCACAGTAGTGCAAATAGTTAATTATTGCCAAATTTTGTTTGTGAATAATTTTAATTTACGTATTCAAACCAAAAAAGTTGAATGTAACTCTAAATGACACAAATTTGAGTTATCTGTAAGATATTTTGGAGTATTCCAGTATTCATATTTCCTTGGTGAGTATTGTTGAAAATTGAATAATCTGCAATAAAAAAATCAACGTTTGTACTAAAAAACATTTTTTACTGTATTGAAAAAAAATTTAATAGCTATTAACAGCTTCTCAAATTTGAGGATTTTCAAGAATAAAATCCTAGTCACGAAGTATGGGAATAGTTGGAAAATCTATGGGCAGTGTAAAAATAAAAAACAAGAATGTTTTAATAAAGAGTTACCCAAATCACAATGATAGATTTCAACACTCATAAATTGAGACTTTGTTTGCGAAATAAATAAATACACTACAATAATGCTGACTGAATCATGAAATTAAAATTTCAGAGAATATCAAAATTTTGAAACCTTTCTTTTTCATTAAATACACTACACTGATACTGACGAATCCAGACTCATTTAATTAAAATATCAGATCTTATCAATTTTCTTGAACGATTTTTCCCATTATATTTTACAAAATGAGAGTCAAACTGAATGGCAATGAATAAAAAAAACCTCAGAATCGTAAGATTCATGGATTAAATGCAATAAATGATAGAAAATTAGATATTCTATGTATTTGTAAATTAAATATTGCATTGAAGGATTTTTATAAATTTTATTGTGAATATTCTACTTAGAAAAAAACTCAATTGACTCCATGAAAAAAAATTTGCTTCGATGAAGAAATTCCCTTCAATCATTTCTATTAAGTGTTTTAAAATAAACCTAAAAATAGAAACATTTATAGAATAAATGCAAGAAAAAAAAAAATTTTAAGATTGTACTATTTGTAATTTGAATATTGCAGTCAAGGATTTTTCAAAATTCTTAATATTCTACTTCAATTGACTTCACCAAATAAAATTGTCTCGGTAAAGAAATTTCCTTCCATCATTTTTATTCAATGTTTTTAAATCATAATTTTTGCATCATGATTGTTTCATCGAGTATACTAAAAAGGGAAAGAATTTCAAAATATTAGTACTACAGAAATAAAAAAATTTATATGCGTATGTTGTATTTACTCAATAAAAACAGTTACATCCAATACTAATTGTAATAAGTATGATAATAGTAATTATGGAATTATAATAAAAAATCAAGGAATAGTTATATTTATTCAAAAATGTAAAAAAGAAAAGTTGGATTGTATAAGAAATGCATAACTTTCATTTTTTTATAAGGAATTTTCGAAATGTAAATACTTTTGATATTAGGAATAAATAGTGAATTATCATTCATGCTTTCATTCATAGGCATTATTTATTTATCAAATTTCTGGATTAATATTTTATTGAAAAAAGTGCTGATCATTTCAAAATAGAAATTTTCCTATTGAAATCATAAAAAACAAGACAAAATACATTTTCTATAATACAAAATATGTGATTCAGAGAGGAAAAGGAAATGACAAAAATAAAACTCATCATCAAGGATAAAAATAAAAAAAACAAGTAAATTTGTAGTGACACATTTACAACTTTGATTGATAATTTACTGTAGAATTTACTGTAATAATGTCGATTTCAACGGACTTCAAACCCAAATATGAAAACATCAAATTTTTCTAATTTTGAAATTTCTTTCTTGTAAGTTGAATAGACGACTTTTTCTTACTTTTAGTAAAGGCTCTTCTTCTAAACATTTCTTTGTTTTTATGAGTAAGATATAAAAATTTAGTGTGCAAATTTCATTACAGGCAAAATCCGAATGAATTTAATTTAAATTATTAGATACGAATTTTTTGGTAGGTAAGAAAAAGTTCCCATACTAAATACTGTTTGCGTTTCACACTCCATCTCAAATTAAAATAATCTGAAAAATCACTCTTTCATTTTTTTAATTTTCCTGAACATTTCCCAGTTCAGTTAAAGTTCTGCAATCTCAGTGGGAAAATTCTTGGCCAGTCTGGCAGCCCTGCTACCGACGCGCCTTAAACAGTGCATTGCATCAAGTAGGGCCCATCTTTTGTGGTGCCCTTCTTCCTTCCTTCTCCTTAGCTAAATGAATTATTCATACCCTTCCGCGAGGGGGTCCGGCTCGCTGGAGTCACTTAAGAGTACGAGTCGCTTAAAGTAAGCTACCGCGCTTCGCCCAAAGAAAACGTCTAATTAATTTCATTTATTAGCCGGAATCAAACGAGGCCCTTCCGTAAATTCGCCGACCCCTCGAAAAACGGTGCTTCATCTCTTCAACGACGGGATAACAGGGATGCTGTAGCATAATATTATGATACGATTTCGCGCTGAGATTGTTTCGCAGAAAAAGCAAGAATATGTTTATCATCCTGCTTTTCTACAGAATTCATGAAAAAAACCACAACAAAATATTTATCGGTTCCTTGCAATTCAGAAGTACAATTCCACATGTATATAAATTTTCGTATTGTCTATAAAATTAAAAACATACGGAAAAATGTGGCCTTCATACGTTGCAAGCACGTAGGCAGAGGAGGGTTTTAGGGTTTCAAACACTGCTAAAATTCTGATATAATCAATCAATATTTCATGTGAAAATGAAAAAAGTCTCATCGATAAACAACAAAAATATAAGTCACAAATAAATGCATGAAAACGTTAGCAGTATATATTTAATAAAAAAGGAAAAATTATGGAAACGTAAGATAACTTCGGAAACATAAATCAGAAAAATTGGTGCAACCCAGTGAATAATCAAGGTAAATAAAAATCTACGAAAATACTGAAAATTCATAGAAGTTTGAATCTAAGATCGTCATATTTTAGAAATCTATAAAAAATCCATATAAAAGTATTTAAAATCTTTCGATACATGCAAAATGTAAAAGAACAATGAAGATAATTGAAATCTATGAAAAAACTGTTTTCTGAAAAATGTCGACTAATACCTTTACAATCTATAAGTTTTGGGATTCTAGGGCATCAAATTCTAAATATACTATAAATCTATAAAAATTCTGGAAAACGTAACGAAATCTTTAAAATCTTTCAAAAATACGAAAACATAATAACGATATAAAGAATCCAAATTTATATGCCTGAAATTTTATCATCAAGTTTCGAAATTACTGAGAATAGTTCGGAATTCGCATTTTAAAACATCGAGTTTTTAAAATCTCTGAAGCAATCTACAAAAAAAATAAATCTGTTACAATACTTAGAAATCATCCAGGGTTTTGTATATCATATGTATAGTACTAAAAAAATGTGAAAAAAAAGTTTGCTAGTTCAGTAGCTAACTAGTTTAGCAGTTAAGTAGTTAACTAGTTTACTTTTTTACGAGTTTACTAGCTTACTAGTTTACTAGTTATATTCATAACTAGTTTTTTTATTCAACTAGCTTACTAGTTTACTAGCTAACAAGTTAACTAGTTTCATAGTTAACTAGTTTCATAGTTAACTAGTTTACTGATTTACTTCTTAACGAGTTTACTAACTCACTAGTTTACTAGTTATATTCATTACTAGTTTTTTTATTTAACAAGCTTACTAGTTTAGTAGCTAACTCGTTTTTTATTCAACTAGCTTACTAGTTTATTAGCTAACTGGTTTTTTGTTTAACTAGCTTACTAGTTTACTAGCTAACTAGTTTTTATTTAACTAGCTTACAAGTTTATTAGCTTACTAGTTCACTAGTTTTCTATTACAAATTCGACAAGTTTACTAGTTTACTAATTAACTAGTTTACAATATCAGTAGTTTACTAGTTTACTAAGTGACTTGTTTACTAGTTTAGTAGGTAACTAGATTCCTTGTTTACTAGCTTACTAGTTTACTAGAAATATTTCAATAGTCAAATATTATGTAGATATAATAATCTTATAAATGTAAAAAACTTTCTGTCTTTGAGTATTTTATTATCATAATACAAAAATTTTATAGCTATAGTTTTAGAAATCATTCTAGAAATTCATATAGAAAACAATAAAAATACATCCAATTCAATATATACAATTTATACAAGTAAACATACTTTCAATTCTAGAAATACTAAAAAAATATGGAATCAAAGTATTGAAAATGGAAATAAAAGAAACTGTCGTCTGAAGAATCAATTAAATTTACAAAATCGTTCAAAGTTTCAATACTACAGCATCAATTTCTAAAAATCTATTGAGCGATCCAATTAAATATTAGAAATATATTTAAAAAAAAACCGGAAATATTATAAAATTTATCAAATAATATATACCATACGAAAATAATATAAATTTATGATATACCTTTTATCTGCGTGGTTAAAATTTGCTGAAAATTAATTCAACTCTATAAATTTTTTAGCAGTTCGATCCCTAGAGCATCGAATTTTAGAAAGCTCTTTAGAAACCAATATTACGTAGTATGGATTATTTGATATTAAGTACTTAATATCATTGGTATAAATACACAAAGTATGAGTGAAAAAAATTGAAACCCCAGTTACTCATAGAAAATTACTAATAATTAATATTCTATTATTTACGAACATGAAAAATGTACGACTCTGGAATCCAAAAGTTGTATGACTTTTAAATTTTGATATATAAAATATTTCAAAATAGCTCTCTCGTAGCATATTGTCAAAAATTGAAAATTATGAAGTCCCGAAGGAAAAATATTTTTTAGCGAAACTCCTCCCGAAAATTTTTTCTGCCTACGCCCCTGATAAGTTGCCTTGGTCTATATTTTTTTCGTGATCGATATCCTGATCAATCCCTTGTCAGAGTGTCGATTCACCTTCTCGTTAGTCCCCAAATCCAGGAGGCAATAACGTTTTTACAACCCGGCCTTTTAACGACTCGTACTCAATTCTGACTCGCCTTCGCTGTAATTAATATTTTTCGCGATAAAAAAAGAGAATTCCCAGGGAATATAAAACGCCCGAGTGTTTCTGGCGATGAAATTATAATGGGAGTATTACTTTTTGCCGAAGCGCCCCATGTTTTATGCATGAGACCTTCTTGGTTTTCACGCTGCAACAAAGAGAGGCACTTTCTCCCGCTTTTGCCTCCGGAGTTTCGTGCATCTCGGGAATTATTAATTGCCGCTGCATTTTTTAAAACCGCTTCTAGTTTTCGGGGGCGGATAATACTTCGAAACGTCGTGTTCCGGGCCGTTGCTTACATGACTTGCGATAGTTGGGTGTGAATTCGCAGGGTTGCGAGTAAGTGACACGATCTGGAAGGGTGTTATCATTTCGAGGACTATCTGAGAGAGTCGTTAATCGCGATTATTTCTCGGTTTTTGCTTTTTTATCGATGATAATCGTGAAACAATTTGAAAAGAGATTTTCGACATTTGAACTCATTTTTGAAAAATTTTTCGTAGAGTTTCTAAAATTTTATAGAAGATTTACATAATTTATTTTTTTTTTTCGATCAGAAATTTCTACTTTTTCGTCGCAGGTTAAGTTACAACAGTCAAAGAATCTTCTTAAATCAATAATTCTGAATTACTCAGTAAGAAACTTTTTTCTTCAACATGAGGAGAGTTTCGAAAATTATTCGGAATTTTCAAGAGATGCTACACAGAGAATGATGTTGAATTTTATAGATTACTCCTATTTTTATGTACGTAAACGTTTTCTCAAATAATTTTCAAAAATAGCAGAGTATTTGGAAATAACGCTCAAATTTGATAGAACACCTTTCTTTTGTGTTTTCGGCCATTTGTTTTTAGTAACGAAAAAGTAATATAGAAAAATTATTTAATTCAGTATGACGAGATTAAAGTACTTTAGTGTCTTTTTTAAAATAATTGATAACTAGCAGTCTTCAAATTATTTTGAGTTAAACACATTTTGAGTTGTACGTAAATAATATTGAAATATCATATAATATATGAATAATTTGATTATTGAATTATTGAATTTTAAAATCTTTGAGAATATAGAAATTATGAAGAATTTGGAATCTTCTGAATAATTTGACAATACACAGTTTCATAGATTCATGTGATTACCTATATAATTTTTATAATTTCGTAAAACTCATCTAGTAATCTTATATCAAATTGTGTGTAAAACAGACTATTTTGTACAGTCTTCCATATTTCCTTTTATATTTTATTTTTATTGGCCTTTTTTCATTCATACTAGTCAATTTTCATTATTTTCTTAGTTATGATTTGGGAAAAAATTCTATTAAAATTTGAAGTTTTCTCAAATTTTCCCACAGTACTGTGTACAAACATGCTGAATGAATAGACACATTTATTTAAGGCTTTTGCAGATTGAAAAAAAGCTAAATAGTGAAAGCAAGTAGAGTAGATGATTTTGTATGTTTTTTTTTTTTTTTTTTCACGTAAAAAAATGCCTCATTCCCCAATTCTAATAAGCTTAATATTATAATTGTTGCAAATTACTAAAAAATTACTGTTTTTTTAATAGCTTGTCAATCATTTTTAAAAAAATCGTCCCCTCTTGAAGATATTAGTAAATCTTCGAATTATAAAAGTCTAATTAATTCATGATGACTGCGTTTAATTTTAGGAACAATTGTATGAGTAAAAAATTTTCTAAAGCTTCGAGTTTTTTGAATTTAGCAGATTTTTTCGAATTAATGGAATTCTCAGTATCTGATTTATCGAATGTTTCAATTTTTAGAATTGTCAATTACTTTATAATCATTTCAGAATTGTGTATCAGAAAAACTGTAAATTTTTTTTTGAAATTTTTTAATTTTGTACATGTTGAAAATTTCTTTGTTATCATTCTATACAATATTTAGACAGAGTGAAATATCTTTCACAATAATGATAGCATAAAAATCTCTGCCTGAGCAAAATTTATAAACTGTATTAAAAATTTTTTTTGATCCTCGGTACTGACAAGTTGTATTTAGCTGAGATTTTTCAAGGAAATTGTAAAAATATTCTTTTTTTGGATTTGCTCATGCTTTTTGTTTTGCAACATTTTTTTTCTTTTTAGCTTTTATATATATTTTTTAGTTATTATCAGAAATATCTACATTATTCAAACAATCCATTTAAAAGTAAAATAAAAAGAATGATAATAAAGAACACATATTCCTAGCAAATACCATTCTCAAAAAATTAACCGTCATTATATATATGTGTTCTAATCGAAACAGCGCTTGCAAAAAATTTTCTCGAATTCAATCGCCCAAAATAATCCTCAACAGTTCATGATATAATTGAAAAAATTGATAAATTTTTTCAAAATTTCGACATATCGTAATAATAACAGTAAACTCATATGTAAAGTGAGTTTTTCAGGGCTTTACCTTACATAAAAGCAATTACCTACAGTAAGAATTAAAAACAATAAAATATGAACTTAAAAAAAAAGTGTCTGTAAGGATGTAATTTGGTTAAAATTCATTCCTGACGGAGTAATGCTCATTTTCCCTATTATCAGTTAAACCAAATGGATCTCTGAATTGAAATCTAAAAATATCTCACCTCGCTTGAATAACCTTCTAAATTCGGTATGAAAATGACTATGACTAATCTGGCAAGACTGCAAATTAAATCAGACGCGGCGATAAATAACCAGACATTGCGACACCGTAACTGGAGCTGGAGCGATTCCGGGGAATAAAATTGACCTTCGGAGCGATGCGGGTTACGGAAAACGTCGCCGGGTGCGAGTAAATCCAGCCGAAAGTCAGGTGAAAAAGGAAGATCGAAGATAAGTGCCGGGGCGACCCGGGAACCCGAGCGGAATTGTTTAAACAAGAACAAAACTTTCGTTTCACGTTTCTGCATGGCTCACCATTGTTTTTGCCTTCTCTGACAAAGAGTTTACATTTTATTTTCGTGGTACTGGGAACTGCAATCCAACTTATAAAAGTTTAACATATTCAAGATGAATTTCCCAGCCCACAAAAGTTATCAAAATGATTCAAATTGAATAATTTCGAAGAGGTCCCTTTAATTTGTTTGGAATCAACTGAAATGATAAAAAAATTCACCGCTGTGTGAAATCTTGCAGGGACCTCACTTTTCGTACGTATTATAAAAATAAAACTGCATGAATAATTATAAATATTATCAAAAAATTTCTTCCCTTCAATACAATTTTTAAATACAAATAAATGATTCCAATACTTTCAATGTCCTTCTATATTCGAAAAGGAAAATTTCAATACTCTTTAAGCATGTATGCAATATACGTTTATAAAATGCGGCCGTCAGAGTTAGTGCTCTTTTTGCACATGCACGTTCGCGTTCGACGTGGAAAAACTGCGTGTCTCAAGGCTCCGGAATTTATTAAATAAATTTCAGAATCCCGTTCGTGACAAACGAGCAGCAAGGTCGTCGGGCCCCTGGCGCGTATCGGGTTTTTCGCACGGAAAAAGTGGAATATTTTCCCATATTAGTCGAGGGATGTTTCCTTTTGGAATACAAGGTGCGTTCCGGGAACGTGTAAGGGTGTTAAAAATGGACGAGGGGAGAGGTCGGAAGAAAAACGTAACGTAGGAAAATATTTGCTTTTTCTTGTTTGATTTAATTATAGGTTTGCGTCAAAAATACGAGAAGTTAGTGTCATTGAGAATAAGCAATATCAGCAGATCTTAGTTACTTATTCTAGGCAAAAAAAA
Organism: Platygaster robiniae; assembly: GCA_028476575.1. NCBI lineage: Eukaryota > Metazoa > Arthropoda > Insecta > Hymenoptera > Platygastridae > Platygaster > Platygaster robiniae. Next base: position 6,502,785 of record CM052022.1, read on the forward strand.
AACGAAAATTCAACTTGAGTTATGTTAGGTTGGAGTTATTCAACTTGTATTAGGTTATGCAGCTAACTTCAGAGTAGGCCAGCACTGATATAGCTGTACTTCTTTTGTCAATTGAGTCCAGGGATGTGAGGCGGTAAATTTACCAGTAAATTTACCGGCAAAATACTGGTCATGACCGTCACTTACGACAAGAAAGTTTTGGTCAAATTTGACCGTCAGTTTACCTTACCAGTGAGAATTATTATGATGGTTAAAATTATTACATCATCAAAGATGACTTGAAAAAATGTTCAACTCGTTTGTAATTCCAGCTTTATTTTTTTCATCGAATTTTTATGGAAAAATGAAAGAAAAATTTGGTTTCTTAAATAATGAATAGTTGCACAATTACAACTTTTCCATTTGAAAAGTAATTTATAAACAAATAAACAAATTACTTCGTAAAAGTGTGTTGTTGATCAGGTATTTTCCTTCGGTATCTTAATTTTCGGAAAAATTTCTATTTTATGTATTTCACGTCAGTTTTCTACACTAATTTCACCTGGAATTGTTGGAAATCGTTTGGTCAGTTACGTTAAGTCGCATTTTTTCATCGAAGTTCGGTCATGACCGGTAATTACTGACCAGAAACGAGCCCTGACGGTAAATTATAGTTAGAGAATCTTGACATTTGATCGTAAATAACAGTAAATGACTGTCAGAAATTACCATGACTTGACCAATTTTTTTTCTGACCGGTAAATTCACATCCCTGATTGAGCCAGAAGTCATAAAGATTTGAAAATAATATCGCAATCATATTATTGAATACATTACAATTTTCATCTTATCACTGAGAAGGTATTCAAAATCCACAAATTTTTAAATGTTTTAGAACAACAGTAATTACATAAAAGTTCAACAACAAGTTTTTGCAATTTTCTAAGAGAAAAGAGCCAAATTATTATTATTCCTAAAATATTGTTATAGGGGCACGTAAGCGGAGGGGGTTGCTGAGATCGATTCTCATCCCAGAATTGATATGAATTAATTATAACTTAGGGTAAGAATTAACGAAAATGATGAAAACCAACGATAAAAATACTTATCATAAATAATAATCCACGATTCCGATAATAATAGTTTATACACATGTACAAATCTCCAAGAATCTATGAATGTAAAAAATTCTCAAGTAAAACTTAAATTTTTCAATTTTCGTAACTTTAAAATAACAATCACCATTGCTTTAGGAAAGTTTTTTCAAAAAAATTCTAACAACCAATGTCTGATTTTGATAACGGAGAAAAAAAAATTTTTAAATTATTTTAACACAGTTAATTGCAAAGAAAAACAAAGCTTCATAAAGCCGACACAAAAGCTCCATAAAAGACTGAAAAATTTTGAACCCTGGAGCATCGAATTCTATGAATCTATAGAGAAATTCATGTATGTACTAAAAAATTTTCTGAATCATACCATCTCTAAAGAAACACTTATTGTAAAATACTCTATGAAGGACTGTTTTCTAGAAAATCCGAACAAATATTTATTATTTCTAAAACTTTGAAATAAGAAGCATTAAATTCTCAGAGGTGTATTTAAAAATTTGTAAAAATACAAGAAAACGCTACAGAATATTATAAATACATACTACAAAAAAAATTGATAATATTATAATCTACAGAACATGAAAAATCTTCATTTATGCAATTTTCCCAAAATTCTATAACATAACTGAAAATCGATCGAATTTGAGTTCTAGTTCATCGAATTCGAGAAATACAGCAATTTTCATAAAGAGATGAAAAATCCTTGAAAATTTCATTTATACTAGAAAAATGCAAAAAACACTAGAAATCTTTCAGTACTCAAAAACTATGCAGTTATGATTTTCTTCAAGATTCTGAAACCTTGAATCCTATAGCATAAAATTCCACATATATATACAAATATATGTATAGAAATTCATGAAAATACAGGAAAATTCCTTAAATGTTATGAATAACAAAAAAAAAAAATACAAAATAAATAAATAAATAAATAAACGAAAAAATATGCGAATCAATATAAAAGATTCTTCTTTCTGAAGAATCTATACAAAAACTCAAAATCATTATCATCAATCAAATTGTTTGAATCTCTGTCATAATAATTTTTTTCTCAAAAATCAATGACAGTTTTCAAATGTTCAAATCTTCGATTTCTAGACCATCAAATTCTAGTAAGCAAAATTTAAACCCATCATTACATTAGAAAATCCTCTAAGTTGTATGAATACTAAATAATTATCAAACACACAAGAAGTACTGGACACATGAGGAAAAAAATCTTGAAAATCGAATTCTTTTACATCAAATAACAATTGTCCGAAGAATAGTTGACACCAGGACTCTTAAACTCCAAAATAACAAAAATAACAAAAATTGAAAAATTTTACTCCTGTACTTAACCATACTGTCAAAGATGAAAAATTATAAAATATAAAGAAAAAATATATTTTTGGAAATTTCTTCATTCCATATACCTGCTGTTATATATTTTTGCCCAAACGTCGACCTGTTTTGATGTACATTGAATTGATGACAGAAAACAGAACAAAAATTTCACCAGAAACTACACGCCTTCGTCCACGTTTGGAATCGTGTAACCCAATACATAAATGGAAACCTATGGGAAACCAGGGGATCGAGCGAAGTGACGGCTCATCTTCACTCCACGACCTGCCATTGTAATGGTTACTTCCTTTCAGGGAATCGTCGACGAAACGTCGATGTATATAATTCGGTCACTCCGCTAATCGAGGGACGTCATACGAAGACCACGGAATGGCTCCTCATTTAACCGACTGTAATATCGATGCGGCCCATCCCATGTGCAGTTGCCCGAGTGCCAATGAAATAAATGCATCCGGTGATGACACTCACTTTGGGCCATGAACACTCCTCTTAATAACGTTCGTGGCTCCTTCGTTCCAATTGCATCCAGGCAGTTTTATTGAAATTTATGGACTCTTTCAGATTTTTTATCGCCTGTGATTGGGGATAATAGAAGTGCATTTTAGGGATGCAGAGGTGAGTGCTCGATTTTAAAAACGATAATTCTCAACCATCGAAATTGTATATCAATAACACTTAACCTGACGGGGAAATTTTGACATACGAGTCATCATTGATGTTTAGTGAAGGAAAATTCGAAGATAAAATTTAATACAAAAATATAGACCGTGTAGTGACTGTTTGATCTCTTTTTTCACCCAACGAAAATTTCATAAATTTCTCTGCATTTCGGGGTCGAAAATAATCGAGTCACGGCCAATCCGCGACGATCAATTAATTATGTCGAGCGAGGGTCACGGTATCGCTGGACCACAATAGGCACACGTTCACGTTCAACGTCGCACACTATGAAGTTCTGTCGCGTGACTGGCAGAAAATGGAGGAAACCACTATCGGAGGACACCCATTATTTCATCCTCCCGTCGCTGCGATTCAATTACATATTCAATTTGATCAATTTAATCAGAGCCTTATCACCGTAGCTAACGCAGCATGAATCATAGCTTGACGCGATTCTGCTAAAAATTAATTCACCTCGCCGCATTTGATTTTCTTTAATACGCCCTTGAGGCTAAACTAATTTTCCTCCCGAATTTCGTCCAATTATGCTTGCCATTGTTAAGCTGCATATTTTATGAAAGGCGTGGGAAAAATTTATTCTTCATAAAGAAAGAGACTTAAAATAGTTTAAGTCAACTTGTACTATCTAGGAAATGAGAATGATAAAGTTCGCACATGAAAATCAAAGGAAATGGAAAAAAAATTTTGGCTAGGTTTTTTGCGTGAAAAGTATTTTTTTTTTTTGTAAAAGGATGTTTTTACTACAAAAGTTGTTAGATCTCAGCTTGAGCTAGTACAATTTATAAATTACTGTGTTTCAAATTTTTTTTCCGAATTTCAATTTCTAAATTTTAGAATTGGACTTTATGGCTTCGGAAGATTCGTTATTCAGAAACTTTGATCTTATAGATTATTTTGTTAAAATTAAATTTTTTTATTTTCCATAGACAAAAAATTAAGAAAAAATCAATTATTGTTCTTGGGTTTTAGAATTGATATCGAATTACTAGCGTTTTTAATCAAAAAACTCAATCCCTAAATTTCAAACTTCAAAAGTATTTTTTTCGTTCATAAATATATTTTTTTAAATAATTGTTTTGTGCCATTGTTTATACTAAAATTTGAATCTTGAAGACTCACGGAAATTAATTACAATTGTTGAAGACTTAGGAGGCTTAAAAAAATCTAATTTACGGATTTCTTTATACTTATGAAATATTCATTCCTTTCTTTGTTCAATTTTTACTATCTACATTTGGAAATTTTTAGAAAGAAGTTTATTTCGTAGTTCCATGTTCTCGCTTATTCTTTGTGTAAATGTGTACATATACAAAAATGGTTTTTTATCAAAAAACAAACTTGGAGAAAACTTAAGTTCTCATAACTTTTATGTACCTAAATATAGTTAACTGATTTTTTTTTTTTTTCGGTTTGTAACAAAGTTCTTCGCTCTTAGTCATTATATAAAGTAAACTATAACCTTAATAAATGTTTATTTTAAAACTGGAAATCTTTCATTGTTTAAGTGAAATAATTTTTATTGAATTCTTACTAATAGTACTTGCTCTTTCGATTCATCACCTCAAAACTGTAGCTTTGTCTAGAAAATTAATTTTTTTTTTTTATTTCGAGCATAATTTTTTGCGTTTTTTTACATTCTAGAATTTTTATCTTGAAAAGATACAAGAAGTAATTATAATTTAAAGGTTAAATATTTTCAAAAGGTTGAAATATTTATAAATATTTTCAAAAAGTTGAAGATATCTGGGTTTTCAAATTCTAGGAACATTTATTTTTATTTTTTTTATTGTGACAGTAACTCTTCATATCTATATATTCATTAAACAACAATCTACTTTGCAATTTTTTCGTTCTTCAAACAGAGGTAACATAACTTTGAGGATTGTGAAAATTTTATCTCTTGATTTTGATTTTTTTTTCGTTTTTTTTTTCCAAGTACAGATATAAGGTTTGTTATAAAATTATGAATTTTTCCAAAATTGTACTCAAGAGTTCTTTCATTTCTTAAAAACTACAACACATAATCTAAACTCAAGACTCACAAACATTTGAGTCTATGAACTCTGTGGCTTCCTGCCATAACCGAGAAAGTCACTTCGGCCATAAGGCTCATTTTACATGATATTCTGATAAAATTTTAAACGTTATGGCGTGTGTGACTTTCTCAGTTATGTCAAGAAGCCACAGAATTCTCTTCTACTTTATTCTTGTTTTTTTCGTTATAAAATTCCACCTCTTTTTCAATAACAACAATTTCTAATTACAAAAACTCATATCTTTAACAATCTTCAACTTCTAATGTTAATGCACTATTTTCAAATTTTTCTACTGTTCAACGATAGAATATTTGAAGTTTTTTTACTCTCTTACTCAAAATACAATTTTTTAAAAGAAAAAATTTGAAAGTTGGATTGTTAGAAAATATTTTACTTAAATGTTCAAGTCAGGGATTTCAAGCTAGAATCTCCAATTCAGCAATGAAAATTTCACAATTTTTCCTGCTCCACATTTCATATCCTTTTACAACAACTACTTTCATGTTAATGACTGTTGCCATAACTTCAATAAATTTAATTTTCTATATCACTAGTCTTATTTTCACATAAGAAATTAAAAATATCGATTGCAGTGTAGAACTTCTGTTTTTTTTCTCGCAATTACATTCAAATTGCTCATTTCTCTATTTCTGGATTGGTTCACCTGCGTTCCCCAATGATAAAAATGATAAACACCCAACATAACATCACGTAAATATCGACGAAAGTGCTTGTAAATTCTCATTCCGAGACTCACGAAACATCATCCTTGCGCTTCACGCAACTTGGAGGATTTACAGTTGGCAATAAAAATTCTGCCTGGCGCCGTTTGCGGAAAATAAAATAAACTTGAGCGATATTCGCTTTCGTTTTAACTCCTCTGGCAGGGGCCCGGCGTTGATGCGATCCACGCCTCGGTGGGATATCTAAATTACAAGGTGCATGGATTAAAGGTACTTTCGCACGAGATGCGAGACGAGTAACGCCTCGACGTCCGACCGGATCCGAAAGCTCACGATCCGCGAAGAAAAGAGCTTTGACGATTCGCAAATGACGTGTCTCGCGTCAGCGAGGTTGAATTGAACCCGAGAAAATCAGATTCGAACGCCAGTATTCTCTTACAAGAAAAAATTACTCACTATTATCCCGCAGATGTATGTTGATCATGGTTTTTGTAGGTTTGACTTACCTGAAACACAAAGAAAAACAAGAAAATGAAGCACAATTGTTACTTTCTACAAGAATAAAACAATTCAGAAACTTTTTCAATTGTACAAGTTTTCCTATTCTTTTGATCTGTGATTATTGATTTTTTTGTTTCACATGTTCATAAAACACTGATTCATGCTTGTTTCTCTCTCAGCAAAAAAACCTAATCAATTATTCGGAACTCAACGTGCGTTAACACCGTCAATGATTCATATTTAATACCCACATGACGAAAAGAAGGGCCCTCGAACAACAATTTGAGCGCACATCTCGCACGGAGAATAATAGAACGTTGATAACCATAATTTGACCCCATTACCCGTATAAAGCGTGAAGAGAAGAGCTAAGGACATTTCAATAAAAATCTATTGGACCTCAAAGAACCGTGACGCCTCAAATTCAGCACTTAACTCAAGCGACCAACACATACTTTGGTGCTTGTAAATTGCACTGTAGAGCGGAATATAATTTTTTTTGAATTCGTGTTAATCGACTGCAAAAGTTGACAATGATGGTGCATTGAAAATATTTTCTTTAAGGATAGTAGAGAAGTGGTCTAAAAGTTGTTTTTTTTTTTTTTTTTTTTAAATAGTCTTAAAGTTGCTGTTGTTATATACTTTTTTTTTAAAAAGGCAGTATTTGAAGCAAATTTTCTTGTCACAAATTACGGAGAAATAATTCCTGTTTGACTTTTCATGATTTAAAAAAAAAAAAATTAAGAAAATATAGCTGAGAATCTTATGAGTACTTGAAAGTTCTAAAATTTAAAAGGAAAGGGATGTATTCATAGAAAAATTCATATTCTGTATGAGAACTGACAGAAATTCTTATCAATATTATTTGACAATTATTTTCCTAGTTGAAGTCGAGTTCCTATCGTTGTTTAATGTCATGATTTCAGGCAAACAAATTTTTTTTTTTGTTTGAAAATATTCTATGAGTTTACGAAGTATATAGTACAAAAGTTATGAGCCTCGTAACAAACGGTTTTCTTAACTTCTAATAAATAATCAAATTTTTCGAAAATATTAATAAATTCAAAGAAATGGAAGGAAAATTCTAAAAAAATAGGAGAAAAAATGTCTCAAATAAAAAAATGAAGCTATTTTCAGGATTCTACATGTTTAGCTGCATTATACACTGAAAAAGATAAGAAAAAAATTGATAAAATCTGATGAAAAAAGGGTAATTTATGTTGCATGCCTATTTTAAAAATGTTATTTCGAGTGAAGTCCATTGTAAAAATCTTGGACCAAGTAAAACAACATGAATAGTGTACTCTACTCCTACAAAAATAGAAAAAATGACAAAAACTTATCATATGTCATTAGAAATAAAAAAATTTTTCGTTGACACAATAAATCTAGGAAATATGGTATTCTCCTGATAATTTAACACAGAAAAAAGGAAAAACAAATTTTTTTCCTATTTTTTCAAAATTTTTCAAATTTATGCAAAATATTTCATTATTCAATCACCTTCGTTTGTCTTAATTCTTGACAATATATAAAAATGAATAGAAAAATAGTATCCATATAGAAAATTTATTAACTAAGGCAGATGGTATATTTGTTCAACGCAGTAAGTAGAATTCGTTATGTGAAATTGGAACTGATAATGAAATAAAAAATCCTCAAGAAATTTTGGAAGCCTACTCTCTCAGTTTGAATTAGTACACTTTTTGCTGATTCGATTATTAGGTAAGAGATAATCAGAGACCTACAAATAAATTAGTAGAATTTCAAAAGTTGATTAAAAAAAATAGTTGAATTTTACTAAATTATATATTATATGTACCTAGTTGTAAGCAAGGTTCATGTAAAAAACATTGTTAAAAGCTTGATGTTTCAAGGAATAAACATTTCAACAAAAGACCAAACATGTCTTTTATTATTGTCTGATTTTTAACTTTAAAACAAGAATGAATAAGTAGCATTTAAATGCTATTTAGATAATCAATAATTGCAGTGATAAATATTTATTATTATGAATATTAACTATTCACTAAAGTATTTAGTAAAAATTGACTTTTTGATTATATGAACTTTACTTATCTTTTAGTCGTAATGCACGAATACGATTAGTGAAAACCTAATTACTGTAGTAGTGGATTTCTACTAAAGTTTGAATATAGTTATTTTCTTTTTCCTCCAGTAAAATATTACAAATTTCATCAGTAAGCTATATCACTTATTCAAGGAGTAGACTGCTACTGAAACTTTTGTTGCTCCCTTTCACTTTTCCAGTTAGTGAAATTTTACTATTAATTAGTAGTTTTTTATTGATTTAAACTGAGAGAGTATTCTTGTGACTACTGCATTATATGACTAGAATATGTCATATGAGAAAGAAAGTTTTTTTTCTTCGATAATTTGATTCTTTGTTTGGTCGATGATTTGATTTAATGAGGCTGATAATTTTTTTGTAAATATATAAAAACAGTGATTAATAAATGATGAATATGAATATGTACACAAGTAATCAATGTACCTCGTTGTATAATATGTATGACTATGGTTTATGTTGAATGCAATTTAGTTTACATAATATTAAGTATCATGCAAATATCATACATTTATGTTTATTTGTTTTGTAAATAATATGTAAATGTAATACACATGTCCATGACAAAATGATAAATGTAACGTATTCCATTTCATGATATATGAATAAATATGATTAAAAATGAAAAAAAACTTAACCTGATATACATTTTTTTAAATTTTCATTCCTGAAAACTCTACGTAATACATTATCGGGCGATGATAAACGAAAAACGTTATGTTGAATAGGAAAACTTTTATTAATTGTTCACATTTTTGTGTATCTAAGATTGGGTTCCTAGCAGTGCTGAAAGCAGGATAGTTGTTTTCAAAATTTTCATCCTAATATATTTATTTACTATTTTTTCTTCCACATTCAAGACAAACTAAGTATAGTAAAAAATTTATAGTAAACCCCTCTCCCCAACAATAAAATTTCTTCGTTCATCACCCCTTGTTCCTAATGATAGTTGCTTTGTGATATTCGTTAAGAAAGTTACATACAAGCCAAATCATATTTGAAACCACACCAATAATTACGGAGACCACCCAAAAAAACTTCAACGACCCCTGACGAAGAGTGGAAAGAAATCTCAATACGAATGACGATGAACGTGATTTGAAGATGCTCCGTGGCTGCAAATGAGGAAGACGAAGATTCATCAGAGCCTATTTATCACGCGCCTTTTGAGGATGCGCCGTGTACGGTGCGAACGTCCCTCAATTTCGACACCTTGGCTTTGGAATAATAGAGGTCTCGGGATCGACTTCTCCTCCTCCTTGTTTCCGAACAAGAGGCGATTAGACGCATCAACGCATCGGCCCTTTTCAGCCTCGCCGAAAGTTTGATTTCCGAGCCCGATATGCATCCCATCGTCTAATTCGATTCTTCGTGCCGACAATCGCTCGCGACGTTCGGATGAAACCATTTAATAGCCCCGCATTTAGAATCGATCCATTGGTATAACAGTCGAGAAAGAGGCCTCGACAAAAGTGAACACGAAGACAAGCAAATTGATGTGATGTCATTATCCATAAGTGGTGTCGATGTTGAATATAAGCATTGTCATTTACAACCTTTTGTTTTTTGAATTTATTAAGGGGGATTTATTGAAACGTTGCATTTTTCAACGTTTGGAATAATAACTTGTTTGTCTGTTCTCTTTAAAATAATAGTTCGGGATATTTGTTAGAAGTTTAATTTTAAGGAAAAATGAAATTTGTATCATGACAGATTGTGCATATCCTTTTTTTTCTTTAAATAATGAAATGAATTTTGTGACATTTATTCTTTGGGGACGCATGAAGTTGGCTGCATGTCAATTGTTTTGTAAATTTGTGATGGGCGATACTTAAAATATTGTATCGATCCACTTTATCGAGACTGAAAAGTGTTTGTATCGATCCTATTTCGATACCGGGTGGAAATCACCGATTAAATAAGTATCGATCTAAAGATTCGTTAACTGTTTTGTTAACTGTGGACTAGTGGATTTTGACTTTAACATTTTTCAACATTTTTGCTGAGTAAAAGAAATAAATATTTGATTCTTTCATCATCAGGAATAAGTATTGAATAATGAATCAACAATAAGCTAATGAAATCAATAAAGCTGAAACAGTAAATATTTTATCATATATTACCAAACGTTATATTCTCACTTTCATGAAACAATGATTAGAAAAATATATAGTCAAACAGAATATGTCAGCAAGAAAAAACACTAATTTAAAATTATCGAAAACGACAGTTTTCAACTCAATTTCTATTTTTTTTTTTTTTTTTTTGTCAGTTTTTTCATACAATAATATACGATACTTTTTGAATGCCTTTTTTTCTTACATGAATGTACGCATAAAAATTCCAAAAAAACGGATCCCTGTAATCGAAAAAATTATAACTTTTCATTATCAAAAACAGACGGAAAACTGAAGATAGATTCGCGAAAAACGTTCCCTTATTTACGTCACTAGATTCCCGTTTTTTTGTTTTATTATTTCAGTGTGAAGTACATGTTCTTCATTAATATGTATGATACACATCGCTGGTATATCTGTGGCTTGCCGCCATAATAGAGAAAGTCACTTATGCCATAAGGCTCATTTTGCATGATATTCTGATGACGTTTTGAACGTTATGAGATGTGTGACTTTCTCTATTATGGCGGCAAGCCACAGATGTATTATACGAATCGTTCGATATTTATCATAAATATCATTGATACGTATGATACGCAACAATGATGTTCTTCGACATTAAAAGGTATGGCTTTTCATTGCGTATACATTTTGAATTCAAATTGTAGATAGAAATAGATGTATTGAAATTTCAGGATATTAAATTTTAACTTTTTACGAATACATTTTTTACGTTCATTGATGTATGTACATATTCTACTTGTATATTCAAATTATACCATGAAAATTGGCAAAAGTTGACAGCGAAATTAAAAAATTATAAAACAAAAAATTAACAGTATCGACTGGTCGATAACAGCGGAAAAAAGTATCGGTGATTCGATACTTCGACCTCGAGAATATCGAGGATCGGTACAATAATATTGACGAAAGGATTCGATACTCAAAGTATCGAGCACGTATCGCCCATCACTATTGTAAATAAACCGAAAAAAATTGCGAACTCGCTGTGAGAATGAGTAGTGATGAACTATTAAAAGAAAAAAATCTCAGCTCACGTCATGATGCTTGGTTTTTCTTCAATTTTGTGAGTAAATATCGAAAAATGGCATGTTATTGTTTGTGTATGCATTATGTAATTTTGAGTTTAATATAGATTCCGCGGTTGACATTTTATTAAATGTCATCTTAAAAAAGTCTTCGTGCTTGGAGAAAATACAATATGAAGTGCTTAGAAAAAAAAATGATTAATAATCATTGTTATTTTTCTCGGAAAAACGTAACTTGCACGTTTGTTTACTTTTCGAATTTTTCAAAGTTATCTTCAGTAACACGTCTTATTTTTTCAGTCTGTCGTAAAAACAATTTTTTTTTTTAATTTCTTTAATTTAAAAATGTAATAAAATTTTACTATAACTGTCGTTTTTTTTCAATATAATTTTTAAAATCTAATGTTAAAAATTTGTAACCCAAAACTTACATTTGAAGGATATAAAATAAACCTGAATTTCGAAATTTCTATATTGACATACAAAATGGATGAAAAATTCCATTAATTGTTTTTCAATAAAAATCAATTTTTACTGCTAAACATAATTGCACGAAAAAAATGAATAATAATTTCAATTTTCGATATTTTATATTTTTCTAAAAAAGTATTAATTATTGTTTTTTTTTTTTTTTAAGAAAATTAAATCAATAAATATTGAATATTATTGAAAATGATAAATTAGATAAAAATTATTTGTTTTATTTATTAATTTCAATGAAGTTGTGAATAATTATTTTATTTTATTCATTTATTTTCAATGCCATAATCTCTAATTTGTTCAGTTTAGCTATCAGTTATCGAATAAAATTCATTTAGTAATAGTACTATACATCGATTCATTGATAATATAGTATTACATCATTTGAATTATGAATCCCAAATCATTTTCCTCGATATAATCAAATAATATTTCAATAATTTCAAAGATCAATTCAATATTCTACTTAGAATTACAAATTATTTCATTATTTTTTTATAAAATTTGAGTACGATGACGTATACATATATGTATTAGAAGCGAAAAATTGATATATGCATTTTTTATTAATTTGAAAAAATTCTACTTTCAGGATATCCTTTCAAAGATGAATTTTGTCTATCAAATTTCCAAATGTATGCAAATATTTTTTTAAGGAAATTACTCACAATATATTCAATTTTATTACTTAATACTCTTGATCAATTATAGCAGAGCCATATTATTGGAGAAAATAGAAACTTTACTCTCTATTGTTCCGAAAATTGTGAATTAAAAATTTATCAAAAATTGTTCCAAGTGTAGAAAAAAATGGTGTTTAAAATTGACTACTGAAAAATACATAACATGTGAACAAACCAGAGTTTGCATCATTATAACGAGAAAAAAAAAGTATTGAAATCACTTAGTGACAAAAATGTAGCAATTTTTTTTCAAAAAAGCCATTTTTGTTCATGATCTAAAAGTATCATTATCCAGGCAGAATAAAAAAAAGACATATCCATACAATAAAATATCAAGAAGATAGAAAGGGGGTTTCTTTTTTTTCATTCAAGGTTAAAAATCGCTAACGAATTTTTCTAAGGGTATCTTATTTTTTGCTACACAGTAAAAGTTTGTTAAATTTTCCATGAAAGTATATTGAAGTTTTTAACGTGTACCCTGAATGGAATTTTGCCCAATGATGCTCTTGAAATTTTCTATACATGATAGAAATTATTCCACAAATCTTGGTAGCATTATAATAATTTGTTGTTTGTTCTATGTATATCGAAATAATATAAAATCATTCTTTCATCATGATAAAATACCTGCTATAATCATTCCCAACAAAACAGCTTTGACAGATCTTATTCAATTTTAATTTTGCGAAAATAGAAAATTATTGTTTGATGATAGAATATTAATTTGGCTTCAACTTATTTGCGAAATCAATTTCAGACTCTGCATGCAATTTTTCCATGTTTTAAATGCAATCATCAGATTTTATTCTATGGTTTGATTGCTAATACATTTAATGGCGCTTCCAAGCAAATCGACAACCGTTCAAGCAAAACTCAAGCGCGCTTTACGCAGATGATATAGAATCAAATATTCTAATTATTAGTAGCAAAATTTGCTCACTAACCAAACTAAATTGGTTTGGTTGAAACCGCTTTTCAACAGTCAGTCATTTTGAACGTTTATATACTTTTTTTAAATTCTGTCCAAATGATGATTCTTGTATCGCACTCTCTACGGACGCGCTATTTTGATCTAGTGAAAGGTAAAAATTGTTGACATGATAAGGACTCATGTAAAAATTTTAAATTGCAAAAAATATGCAAAAAGCTAAGGAAATCGTAAAATAAAGAAATTTCTTCATTCAATGGTCATAAGACTGGATCTACGTTATTCGACATTCGCGAAAATTCTCTCGAAACATTTTCAGTAATCTAAACATGTTATTGAATTACAACAAAAAAATTGCTGCTCCATGCATCAACCTCGTGCGAAGTACGAAATAAGGATTTTAATAAGCGCCTTGGCACGTGTTGCAACATGGCGTTAGGTAATGTTGGACCGTCAATGAAGGTTCGGTGATTTCAGAATCGATTGTGCGATAAAACACGCGCGCGGAAAAATTCCACGGGCTTGAGCATAAGTCATTTTTCATTGCACAACGGAAATCAGTTACGCATGACTTGGCAAATGACACGGACCATGCGTTAAACGCTACATTTACGTTCCGGGCGCTTATTTAATTATTTCCTCGAACAATCATGAGGTTTTGCGGATATGACTATGAGTATCGAGTCACACGGAGAAATAAGAAGACGAAAAAATGAATGATAATTGAATTAAAATAATTCCGGATGAATGAAGACAAAAGAGAAAAATTCTGCTGACATGAACAAATTGGCATGAATAAAAAAACAAACAAAATAGAAAATCTACTGTCACATTAGTTGAGTGAACTTGATTAATGCAAGTAATGTAGGAAGATTTGTTTTTGATAATGTTACAAAATTTATTGACTTCAAATAAAGAAGTATTTATTTTGAAAAACATTCTCTTTTAAATGTTAGGTAACTTGTTAACTCTCCTTCGTCAATTTTTTTAACTTTTTACTCGACATGTTCATCAACTACATTTTTTTCTTCGTGTCAGAACTTAATCAGTTGCTATCAAGTTGTTCAAGTGACTGAATTCGAAAAAGTTTTTTCATCTGGAATTCGAACAACGTCGATTTGAATAGCACTATTCATCGGCGATCATTCATCTCGAATCTATGTCCATTGAAGGTTCCGCTAGAGCAAATGAGAACTTTTGACCCGACGTGAGGTTTCCTGCTTTGATCTTACCAAAGATCTCAGCGGTCTTGCTTTCTGAATCATCGAGACATTGTTTTGAATGAATGTTAAATGGAGAACCAAGTTTTCGCAGTTTATTTTTTGCGGAGAAAAAAACTTTTGTAAGATTTAGATCTGATTGTAAATTTCCAGGCCTTGTTTATCAATTATTCATGTAAAAAAGAAGTGAAAAAATATATATTGCATATTAGAATAAGAAAGTTCAATATTTGAATTTTTGTTTATTTTCGTATCTATACAACTCTTCATTCATTTTTATCAGAAAATATTATGAATAAAAAAAAGCCTCGAAATTGTTTTTTCTACTCGAATACTTCTGTATCGTACATTTGTTATCAAAAGTAATGGAAATAAAATTTTTTATTCATACTTTTCTCTAACTTTAAATCAAAACTGTAAAAAAAGTAATAAAATTCTTGAAAACCTCCTCAACTTTTTTTACTCCTTTTCCCTTTCCAAGAGGTGAATTTCTCCAGTCACAAACGTGAAGGTAATTTACGTTTTACACTTGTTCCATGAAACGTTGCAGGCAAAGCCGAACCTCCCAAGTCAGCACATAATCATAAAGCAGCTCGATGCATTTGACTTGATACGAACAAAGTATTTATAGTCAAGTGCTAATTCCCTCGGACATAAATTGCTTAGTTCATAAGACTCGAAAATGAAACAAGCGTCACTGCATTCCCTGGATAATTCCTTGAGAATCTTCAAAGGACGCTATTTGCAGAATGAAAATAGAGAATTCTCGAATAGTTGGATTGCTGACGTTACTGAAAGAAGCAATTATTTCACATCGAACATCTCCAGCTTCATGAAACTTTTTTCTTGTAATTTTTGAAAAAGTTTGTCAGATTAATGTTCTACAAAAATACAATATCTTTTGTTGATGTAATTTTTTTTCAAATAAAGATTTATAAGTATGAAGAAAGAATAAATAGGATCCGTTTTTTTTTTAATTTTTTGGTGTAATTGTTACCTATGCTGTCAACAATTTGATTTTTTATTTTCTCTATAAAAATGAACATGTTGTTATCGAATCATCTAGTCAGTGTGAATAAAATTGTATGAATGATTTATCTTCAAAATATTCTGTATTTAAAGGTACCCACAGTAAAAGTTGTATTATTATCATTTTAGGCACTTATGATCGTAAATTTAAAGAAAATCATGTAACTTTAGTAGCTCTTCAATCCAAATAATCGCAAAAAAAAAAAAAAAACTTGCATATGATACGATTAGAACCTCCGACGCTCGAATTTCCGGCGAAACCTCTTGACCAGTGGACCAACTCATATGAAAAAAAAAGTAAAAATGTTTTTTATCCTTAAGAACGTTAAGCTAATTGGCAAAGAACGTTAGCAACATCCCGTTATAGCTGAAGATCACGTAAAATCTCGCGGGTTCAGCATTGGGACGTTAACGATTCTCAAGACATCTTGGCTTGCAACTCGCTTAGTTCCGAGAAGGCACCCTCCGTTACGAGGCGCGAATGGCACGAGATGCGTGTAATTGGACATGTCGAGTGTAGCGTGTGAGCACGCGTTACTATTTGGCCTTGCCGTTGCGTTTGCTGCTCTTCCTAATATTACATGAACGATGATACATGCTTCCCGAATACGTGTCTTCTCGAGGGAAAATTAGACTGAAAATTTTCATAAATATGAAGAGAGTTTTCTGAAAAGACAAGAAAACGCAAGAAATTGGGAACTTTCTCTAAGCTTATGTCATGAATGAAGAAATAATTTTCAATTCTTCCACGTCTGTCCTTCGTCTAAAATTTGTATAGAAATGTAGAGATTTTGCTAAATAAAAATGCTCACGTTCGTAAAACAACTAAAATATTTCAGTCGTTAAGTATTTCAAGATGTTATATCGAAAAAAAATTTGTATTAACAGTATCTTTTATCAAAAACTGTTTACGAATATGCTTACTTTTTTCAAAATAAAAAGAATATAAAAAAACTAGTGTCTATTTAAAAACTCACAAGAGAAGTGAAACTTCTCATGGCGAACTACTGCAAGTTTAATTAAACAAAAAAAAGTTCGTTCAATATTATGAGGGAAACAACTAAAGAAACCATTACAACAAAAGCATGAACTGCGTTCAAAACTGTAGTTTGAAACAGATTAAATTAAAATCGGAATTTTTGACGAGTGGAATTCGAATTAAAATCTAAAATTTAACGATAAAGTTTCACTTCTCTTCCACATCGCATGTATACCATACGATTTGAGCTGTGGAAAAAAAGTAAATCTTTGTCGTCAAATTTCAAATTTATATTCGAATGTCATTCATTTAAAATTCCGATTTTAATATTATCAGTTTCAAGCCTACAGTTTTGAAGGCAGTTCATGCTTTGGTTTTAATGGTTTCTTTAGTTGTTTTTCTCGTAAATTCGAACGAACTTTCTTTTTTCTTTAATTAAACTTGCAGTCGTTTGCCGTGAGAAGTTTTACTTCTCTCGCTAGTTTTTAAACCCACGCCAGTTTTTTTTTTCAAATGTTATCCATAATGAAATTAGTGTAAAAAGTTCAAACTAGAAATGAAAATTTTCCATTTTCAATTTTCAACAGATTTAATTTAGAACGAGAATCATTTATTTTTTTCATTTAAGAATAATTAACTTGATATTCTTTTCATTTCAAAATAATAAACTTGATATTTTTTTCAAGTTAATTATAAGCGAAAAAAAAAGATTCACTTTGATTTTTCAGACGATAATTTTTTCATAAAATAATATTTTTTGATATATAATTAATGTGAAGCAATCAATTTTAGTTAAAGTAACCATTATAAAATGGAAGAAAAAGATGGAACTGAAAATGTAGGTTTCATGTTGACCATTTCTCTGAAATTCATTTAAGAATGAGCATTTGATATTAATTTTTATTTTAAAATATCAAGAAAATTGGAAAAAAATTATAAGATATTCAATTTCAGTTTAATTCGTCTGAAAATAATGTTTTCATAATATTTCTACCATTATTAATTGAATAAAAAATAATTTCTTTGATCGTAATGATTATAAAATAAATCAAAAAGATACAACTGAAAATGTAGGTTTTGTATTTACTTTTTCCTAAAATTCTTGTAAGAATTAACGTTTAAATAGTCTATTATGTGGTCTAAGCTTTGTTCCCAATCTTTTGTTCCTAGGCCTTAGTTACGCCAGCCTTTCCCTTGATAAAAAATCAGAGTATCGTTTCAGTCACCAAGAGTATCTTGAGTCTCGGAATCAGTATCATCAAGTCTCCAAGAGTATCCCAAGAGTATCGAAGGAGTCTCCGAGAGCATACAAAATTTTAAAAAAAGGTGACTGTGAGTCTCCGAGAATAAACTAATTTTTTTTACGAATCTCCAAAAGTCTCCTAAAGTTGGCTTTTATCTCCTATTTGAATACTCTATTTCTTGAAAGCAACAACAAGAGTATCGTTTGAGTCTCAAGAGTATCTTGAATATTCCGTTTTGTCAAACGGAATACTCTTGATGATCAATTTGGAGACTCAAAATACTCTTGAGACTAAAGGATACTCTGATTTTTCATCCCGGGTTGTTCCTCAACCATTGTTACGTTCTCAAACGGATTTTACTCTTAACGAGCCATTAGAAGTTTCACTTCAAAAAGTAAAAATAACGATTCGCATCTTGTAGGGAAAATAAAAATATTTCCCTACATTTTTATTGGGTTTCACACAAATTTTACAATTAGTTAAATAATTTATCATTCTCGCATGTATAAGTACTGTTCAAATTGGAATTAATTTTGTTGGAAAATGTATAATTTTAAAAGAAAGTTCTGTAATTTTTTTGGTTTCAAACGTTCCAACTATTTCTAAAGCAGTGGCGGCATATATCAAAAAACCTCTTCACGAGCGCGAAGAGATGATAAATAGCATAAGCGATAAAATCATTCGTACATCAGTTGCGTGTTCATTGTTCCGAAGCGCTCCGTTGATCTTTAATTACTGATTGATTTATTGCCTCTGACAGCTAATCTTGTTCTCTGCTACTTTTTATCACAAGAATAATTCTTTAGCAGAATTTTAACTTTTGCCTCAAAGCACTAGAAATGAAGTAGACAAAATTTTCATTCAAAATTATTTGACCTCATTTCTTCACTGTGCCAAAGATAAAGAAAGTTGAATTTATGATGTCTCAGGACTTGATGAAAACTGAAAAAATTAAAGAGCTTGATATTGTTAATAATTGTCGAATTTCTATAATGATCTCGAAATATTTCTAAAACAAGGTAAAGATTTCGTAAAGCTGGTAAAAATGATTCATGGCCTGAAAAATATACATGATTGACAAATGAGAGAAATCGAAAATCTTTCTCGACTTTTAAGATCGTAGAAAACAAAAGTTTATAATCTTAACTTCATGACAGAGATTCGAAAATAGTATTTTTACTTTTCATTAAATTATTACATTTTATTCTATTAAGTTACGTTATTTTGTAGAACAATGGAGTAAAAATGATCAACTTTTGTTCAATATTCTCAACAAAAGTTAAAGAATTATTTTGTTCAGTTTGTTATACAGATGTTTAACTTTTCATCATAACTTGCATGTGACGAATAAATTACTCAGTTTCAGGAAAATAATGTAAAATATCTCAAGAACTATGACAAAATGACACGCGGGCTATAACCACCTCGTTCTTCAATACACTACTGTTTGTGCTGTTTGATTGTGTACCGATGCCCGCTTCTATTATATCTCGATCCATCGATTCTCGCAATTAGCCGGAGCCGCGATCGTTTCGCAGATTGTTTGCGAACGGTTGCGGCGCGTGTACGCGGGCCGATCAAGCCGTCTCCTTGCTCGGGGCGACAATGCGAGACGGTGCGTTGGTGCATTGAGAATGGCCCATTGTTGACGGATCAATTAGCGGTTTTTGCAGAAGTAAATAGGGATCCAAGGAGGCCCTGGGAATTTCAGTTACACTGTGTACACAACGTCAAGTCGAAACTGTAGTCGACGATTTTCTTTCCGAAGCAATGAGTTCAAAAGAAAGAGGAAATGTTCCCATACACTAGAATCATTGAGACAGGCTGAAGGACACTTGAAGTTCAGATAAGAACATTTTCTTTGCTGAAGACTGAGGTCAGTGTTTTCAGCGAGGGGGGAAGAAATTAAGACCTAAGGAAAGGGAAGGGGGTGTATCCATTGAAATATTTTATGAAAATATAGATTACTTTGTCTCTTTTTTCGAATTTGAATCTGGAAGTCTAAGGATGTATGATATAATACGAAAAATCTAAGAAAGTATGATAAATGTGAGAAATTCGGATAGTTTTGATTATTTGGTTGATGTTTGAAAACTATTGAATTAAGGAAAATCCCATGACACTAAAAGTTGAAAAGATGAGCGATGATTCCATTGAATTTACAAAATTTTGAAGTTTTAAAAGAATGGATATAAATTTTTATATTTGAATGATTCTCGTATTTCTTCTAAATATGAGGTTTTCCTTTCTCATTTCATAACAGAAATTTGGAGAACTTAGAATTCGAGATAAAAAATTTAGTTTGTTGACCAAATTTTTAATACTTTTCGAATGTTTGACATTATTTGTACTATAATTGAAGTTCAGAAAAATTTGAAGGATTGACAACATGATAACAGATTGATGGTAATTTTCAAAAATTCTAAATATTGTGAAGTATGATATGCTGTTCATAGAAATGGTGGATTCTGTAAAATATTGAAATTTTTGTTAAAATACGTATAAATATGTATATGTTCCATTTTCAAATAAAAATAAACTTGACCACAATCCCAAAGAGATATTCTTAAATATATCATAACATTATTTTGGAAAAAAATATGCAAAAATAGCTTCTGTAATACACTTGAAATTTTTTTAATTAAAAAAAATTTAATGAACTCTGAAACTTTTAATAAACGTTGAGAATTTCAAAGAACCAAATAAATCCGTTGAAATTGAGAAAAAAAATATGGAACAATTTTCTAGATTGTATTTATCATAATATGACCACAATATATGCATGAAAACATTCTTTAGAAAATAATTAAAAAAATTTCAATTTTGGAAACCTAAGTCAAAAAATACTCGATATCTAAAGAGATAGACGAATTTGAAAAAATTAAAGCTCCGAATAAATAGATTTTATTTGTTGTCTAAAATTTTGAAACTTTCGAGAAATAAAAAATATTCTGAAATCAGGAGATAATTCAATACTGATGAAATTTCAAAGTCAGCATTTTATGGAATTTAAAATATCAACAGAATTCCATAGACAAATTGAATTATGTATATAATTATGTATAATTAATTGATAGATAATAATTATTAATTTTGTAGGACACACACAGTATTGTGTTCCCTTGAATATTTACTATCATAATAATATTTTTCACATATGAATATTAGGATATCTGAAAAAAATAATGTTGCAGAAAGATGTAAATTAGTTCAACAAATTTTTTGTAAATTTAAAGTGTTGTGCAGTTCTCATTAGGCTCAAAATTTTGAAAATGTTGAACAATTAGAACAGAACTATTTTAACACCGTGGATAATTTCAGATTATTTG
Organism: Platygaster robiniae; assembly: GCA_028476575.1. Classification (NCBI taxonomy): domain Eukaryota; kingdom Metazoa; phylum Arthropoda; class Insecta; order Hymenoptera; family Platygastridae; genus Platygaster; species Platygaster robiniae. The sequence goes on from CM052022.1 coordinate 6,524,271, forward strand.
AAAAATTTAGTGAATTTCAATGAATGCTTTAAAATTTTGTTGATTGCGTTAAAAATTTAATTTTTCAGTATTATGAGTTATAACGCGTTTATAATGTAATAATCAGAAACTACCAAAATTAGACAGTACTAAAAAATTAAAAAAAAAAAAATTGTCAGTTAAACTAGTTCTTTTGAAAGGCGAGTATTCAAATTTTCATAGCGTTTTAAATTCCGAAAATTTTTCAAAATTTGTAATTATTTCAAATTGCAATGACCGTATATAAATGTGCGACTCAAAGGCTTCTCAGATTTCTGGAAAATGTTTATGAATCTTAGAGACTTTCGTAACAACCATAGATTTTCGAAATGTGTATTCATTGAAATGTTTTATTAATTGCCTGATAAGAACCTAAAAAAATCTGCAAATATGTATGTAATATGTAGAACTCAGGGAAGAACGAATTGTTTGGACAAAATTTTGTCAAATTGATGATATTTTCAACATATCAGATGGCGTTTGAAATTCAGAAACATCTAGAAAAAAATAAAATTTTAAAGATTTTGCATTAGTTCTATAGAATCCAAAAAGTTCATAGTTGTACAGAAAATGTTGATGAATTATGTAGGTGAGAAAAAATTAAAAGAATTTTTCGAAACAACTGCAACTATGTAATATGTTGAAAATTTGATTGAATTAATAATCATTGATTAAACAAAGACCGTCTATAATTTTGGAAATTCAAGTAAAGATACAGAATTCTAGAACATAATCATAAATTCCTCAAATTGTAGAAGTTTGTAAAAATTTATCAAAACTACAATCAGTAAATTCTTGTATTTTTACGAGGGTATTTCTAAATTATTAACGAATGGATTATTTTCTAGGAGGGTAATGCTATTCATTATTCTCATATTTTCTGCCACTTTTATCAATAATAATTCCATCAACAAAGTCCAACAAAGTCCAACAAAGTCAAATTCCAACAAAGTCTATCATAAATTTCATTGTAAATAATTGATCCATGATCTTTTAGTCTGTTTTCGTTCTAATTTTTTCAAACACTCTAAGAAAACTCATGCATACAGTGAAAGGGAGTGCGTTTCAAAACTTTCCATTTCAAAGTGTAGGGAATTCCCTTTCACTGTCAATGGGTATTTTAACTTCTAAACTTCCACCGTTTCAAAATGAAAGGGCCAGCGTTTCATTTTAAAAGAAGATGGCTTTAAAAATCTTTCTATTTCATGCCTAAACACAAATTTCTCTAAGTGTACCAAGTTTGCAGAGGGCTATTACTTCGATCTGTGGGTGCAAAATTCACGTTTTTCTCCCTTATTGAGTATGAACAAACACCGGATCAATAATAAATCGTTACTCTGGAGACGATGCACTTAGCCCGTGTTCTAATCTATTATTGAACGCGTCACCACCAACGCTGGCCCCACATTAATCGCGGGCGTTGAACGTCAAGCTCCGTTTCAAGATTTCGGGAGGCTGTGGGAGATCCAGAGATACGCTCATAATTTACTCCTCCGAGTAATGCCGAGCGGAAATCAGTAGCGACGCTTTTAGAAGATAGCGGCAAATGCAGAAACTCGATGAATCATTTTGGCGGAATTACCTCGGGTCGTACGTTACGTCACGCGGAATCGCGCCTTTGACTTTGGAATAAAAAATGAAACGTTCAGAGAAAAACTGTAAAACGTATGAAACACTATTTCCATCCAAAAAAGTAGCTTATTTAAATGAAATGTATTAATATGGAATATTCATTAAATTTCAGAAAAATACAATAAATTACAATTAAATTTATCAAAAACGTGATAGGCGTGAAAAAAAGAAGCTTCCAATGACAGATATGAAACAAATATGAAAACGAAGAGAAAAAAGATCATAAGATTGTGACGCAGGGAAAGACAGAGTCGAGGATACTTTTATATTCACTCAATAATGGGGTAATCTGTTGAACGAGCCTTGTGCCATAAACAACGTCTATTTCAGCATGTGATCTTGTTTAATGTGACGCGCGTGTCTTCGGTAAATTCGAAGAGATCGCCAACCCCTTTTGCTCGTGCGTCGCCGTGATCGTAACTTTGAGCGATTTAAGGTTGCTGTACTACTTTTAGAAAGGCGGGCTCAACAACCAAGTACTCGCGAGGCCACTTGAAGACCGAGCACACGAAGTGTACAAAAGACAACTTGCATTTTTTCAAATATATGTGATTGTAGAGAAAGGTTTTTCCAAATTATTTACTGCTTTGGAGCTCAAAATATTCAGGAATTGGCGATATTGGGTTTGGAAATATCTGAATTAAGGAATAATCGTTTTAAATTTAGTTTAAAGAGAGTTATGGATAGACTGATAATATTTATTTTGCCACAAATAGAATAGTTCATTAATTTCTTAAAAACAAATTAACGATATCTTCACATCGGTAATTCTATGGATAACTTTTTATAATTATCTATGAAAAAGTAATTTTCTGCATTATTTCACCACGTACTCTTTTTTTTGATAAACAGTATAATCAATTAGACTCTTTCCTTTATAAGATATGATATAATGCAGAGCCAAAAGAAAAATTACTGATTTTCTGAATTTTTTATTTTATTTATAAATTAATTGCAAGTCAAACATCATTTCATATCGAACATTATTCACATGAAAAGAAAAAGAACTAATAAACAAATTTTTTCAGTTCAGATTCAATAATGATGAATCACGTGTTTTTTTAAATTTCAATTATTATTTCTACATTTACTATCTGTGTGCCAAAGTTAGAATTGAATTACTCAATATTTCAGTTGGAAGTATCAGAAATATAACAAATCGAAATGTGTTGATCGATTTTCGTTTTTAACGATCTTTTTCAAAATTTATTGTAAAATTAATTCAGGGTCGATTTCAGAAAAACCAAATAACTATGCAATTCAAATTGAACTGATAATCCATTACTATGTGATTGTTTTTAAAATCTAGAATCTACTGACTGTAAGTGTAGGTTTTATATTAATACCAAATCTTCAGAACATTTCGAATTTGTTGATTAATTGTTCAAAATTTTGTTGTATTTCGTGAATAAGTAAATTAAACACAAATTTTCGAGTTTCAAGAGATCAAACTTCCATTAACTACTGATGGCATTCCATATGTTTCAACTTCTTGAGATATTTCTGAAAATTTAGAGAAGAAATACTGAAAAATCGGTTAGTAGTATGATAAAAGTTTTACAAAAGCAGACTGAAAAAATTTCTTTGATCTCCTGAAACAATTAAAAACAAATCGTATTTTGTCTGGGTTTGAAAGTATTCTATCATAACAACTGATGCAATTTTAGTTATTTACAACCAATTTTATTCAGACTTACAGAACTTAGAGTTAAGGTCACACGAAATTTCAGTTGAAAGTCCAAACGACAGTAAATTCAAGACTGTGTGAATTATTTTGTAATATTTGTTTGTTTGTTTGTATTTTTTTTAAATTTAGAATCAAATAATCTTAGTTCGATATCAGGAATACAGAGAACCTCAAAATCCGTATTTTATCGATTCATTTCTTTTTTGTATTTTGAAAATACGGAATCGAGCACATTAGGAGTTTCTATTAAAAAGTACAAAATCACTTTTGCTTTCAAATTCACCTAATTACTCTATTATTTTTTCAAACATTTAGCATGTTCGAAAAATCGCAAGAAACGATAAATTTTCAATAATCAAGTAAATCGAATTACATTGCATTTATTGGAACTTTTTTTATGTTCTAAACAACTCTAAATTAAACTATTCAGAAATAGGAATAAATATTGCAATTAGTTTTAAATCGTCTAAATTATTTAAACAAATTTATTTCTTTCCATAAAATCTAGAAACAAACAAAAGTATACATTCACTGCGAATTGCAAAATTTTGTTGATTTTTTCTTTATTTTCATATTCTATACTTTACAATAACTGAAAAAAAACATTAAATAGTTGTCTGACTGTCCCTGGACACTAGATACCCTAAATTTACCTCTCATTTTACAGAAATTCAGAAACAAGTCACTCTAGTAAGCTCAAGTTGAAGAAATCCTAATAAACATGTATAGATTGTTACATTTTTTGGTTATTTCTTCATTTTGTAATTTTTCATCCATAATTTGAAACAAAATATATCAATTCCAAGTTTCATACTCCAAAAGTATTACTGAGGTGAAGAAATATTTTTAAATTTTTTGAAAAAATTATCAAAAATCAATGGAAGTCGATGTATAGAGAAATTAAGCAACATAACAGAACTCTCATTTCTACGATTTAAGTATAAAGATTGAACTTTTTGTGACAATAAGTACGAGAGTCGAAACAAAAAAAAAAATTTTTTTCTTCAAATCAGATCCAAACTTTTGCAACAACGCTTTTTTCTAGCAAACATTAAAAAGTAATCTTGAATTGAGTTACGAATTATCATTTAATTGACAAGTTTTTCTTCTGTACTGAGAGTAAAAATTTTTGTGTACTGAAGATTTTATTTTATAATCATCTTGATTGTTACTTTTTTTCTTAATTCAACCTTCACCTCAACTTCAGGAACCCTAAGAAGAGAAAAATAAAATTTTCAAATTTATAGACACTGATTTTTATAAAACCAATTTGCAATGATAGTATCTTGATATTTGAAAATATCACGGTATTAATTATGAACATTGAAGCTAACGATTCACATTGCCATAAGAAAGATGTAACTCCTACAGGATTTTTCATTTACCAAAAACTAGTCAAATTCATCATTAGAGTTAAAAAAGAAACAATCATTCAAATTCTACCATTTTCCAGTCTTCACCTTCCAACTGAAAATTTCTCTCTCACTCCCAAGTATTCTAACCAGGGATGTGAGGCGGTAAATTTACTAGTAAATTTACCGGTAAAATACTAGTCATGACCGTCTTTCGCGACAAGAAAGTTTTGGTCAATTTTGACCGTCAGTCTACCTCACCGGTCAGAATTATTATGATGGTCAAAATTATTACATACTCAAAGATGACTTGAAAAAATGTTCAACTCGTTTGTAATTGCAGCTTTATCGAATTTTTATGAAAAAATGAGAAAAAAATTTGGTTTCTTAAATAATAAATAATTGCACAATTACAACCTTTCCATTTGAAAAGAATTTATAAAGAAATAAGCAAATTACTTCATGAAAGTGTGTTGTTTATCAGGTATTTTCTTTCGGTATCTTAATTTTCGGGGAAAATTTCTATGTTACCTATTTCACGTCAGTTTTCTACACTAATTTTAAGACAAGGGTATAGAATTTTTCACTGTTAGGCATTGCAATTGTGAATCAGTTTCGACTTTTGTACTTTTTTCATCTCTTATCTCATCTGTTGAAGCGTAATTAGAAAATAGTGTATCATAAATATGACAATTAGGCAAAAGACTATTATAACCAACACAAAGATGAGTTATAGTAAAAATTGCCTTCAAGATAAGAGCTACATTAATTACATTAAGTTACATTCCATCACACACTTCAATTGCCTCCAATTTTCTATTAGAGTAAGCTTAGAAAGAGAAGGAGTGAAAAAAGAAGGGACTTCAATCAAAAACTCTGCCTTGCTGAATAGTGATTAGAGGAAACTGAATTACTAATATCTCTTTAAATTTTGCGAATTTAAAAAAATTGTAAAGGAAAAAGTGTCCTGAAATTTCATAAGGCATTGATGGTTTTCTGATGATCCGCCTATATCAGGACACCCTGTATATTGCCCAGCAAACGCAGTAGTACAGTGATACTCACGAGTTTTTCTAGAAAAATGAAAAAGCCATGTATGAAATGTGAAATAACAAGAGATTGGTTATTTTCACCTGAAATTGCTGGAAACCATTTGGTCAGTTATGTTAAGTCACATTTTTTCATCGAAGTTCGGTCATGACCAGTAATAACTGACCAGAAACGAGCTCAGACGGTAAATTATACCTAGAGAGTTTTTAAATTTGACTGTAAGTAACAGTAAATGACCGTCAGAAATTACCATGGCCTGACCAATTTTTTTTCTCACCGGTAAATTCACGATGGCAAATGGCATCTTCGCGTTTCAAACTCAAGCCTCGTGGTCATGCACATCCAGCGATCGATAGTCGGGTTAATCGCGCCCCGACCGTTACGAATCGTTAAAAATGTGTGACGATTTTCTGAAAAATTGACGGCATTTGCATAAATCGTGGCGCGGCGATTTCCGGCACGCAGCGAATTTGCGTACGCGATTTTATCGGCCATCTCGCTCGCACTTGCGCGGGCGCCGTTCACGTGTCGCGGGTAGATATTCGCGAAATGATTCATAGGTTAGGTTGGTGCGCTAGTACTACATCGGGACAGCATCCGTCCAGCGATAACGTGGGAAATGATCGCTACGCAAACCGATTGTATCTCTTAACCTCGCGAGGAACATCATCGGTGCACCGTGGAAACGAGCTTGGGTTTGACCGACGAAGATAAACGAATCTTTCGACGATTCTTGTGTACACCAGTAAAATATTACGCTGTGTGGTGGGATGGTAGTTTATGGGAAAGAACTGCGAAAATCGATTGTGGTTTTTTGATGAAAAAGGATAGCTAGAGAATTTGAAGGAATTGGCCTTATTTCAAAAGATATTGTCTTACGTCAATTAATTGTGCATTAATTGTGAAATCCTATCAACTGTGATATTTGAGAAAACTTTTTGAAAACCTTATTAGTTACTTTGTAGGAGAACTCATAAGGCGTTCTTATAAAATTTCAATAGGGAACTCAAATACTTTTTGTAATTGTGTGAGGTCATTTTATGAAGAATTTGAATCCATACAAATAGAACAATCTTGTAAGAAAAATCTGACTCCTGCGAAGAGAAAATCTCTTTAATGATATTAATATTCTTTTTAATTCCATATGTTTAATTTAAGGGATGTTTAAACAGGAATGGCATTGAAATCCAAATCATACCAGGTTTTTATAAGGTTGCAGAATAAGGAATTATAATAATCCTTGTAAGAAAACTCAGATCTTTATAAGGTTTTGATGAATTTTTTAAGATTCACATATATAATACAAGAACCTTACAACATTCAGAAGAAATTAAAATTTTAGAATGGAAAATAGCAGTTTCTTATAGGGGATAGGGAAATTCTTACTCGGGAAATTCAAGTGTTGTGAGGATATAATTTTTTATAGGTCATTCAGAATTACTTGTAAATGAATTCTGATTTATTTAAAAGAAATGTCAATTCCTCATAGAGGATTTGCAAATTTTTGAAATCTATAAAATCTGTCTACCTATAGAATTGCACAAAGATTCTAATTTCTATTTCACGAGGTTCTTTTGTAAAATCCTTATGAGATATAGTAAATTTTTCATGAAAGTGGTGTTTATTAGGTATTTGAAGGTTCCCCAAGAATTACTTAAGAACCACCAATGTCATTAAAAATTTACTATATCTTGTAAGGATTTTATAAAAGATATAGTAAATTTTTAATGAAATTGTTGGTTCGACGGTAATTCTTGGAGAACCTTAAAATATATAATAACCACCAATTTCATTCAAAATTTACAAGATCTTATAAAGGTTTTATTAATTTTAATGAAATTGGTAATTATTAAGAATTTTAAGGTTCTCCAGGAACTACCCCATAACCACCAATTTCAAAATTGTCCTTTCACGATCATTCTGGAGCCAACACCAAATGAATAAATTCCAACAAATATCTTTCTTCAAGCTTTCGGCATTTATTTTGACCTCTTCAGGAAAAACTGAATGTACAAAATCACGAACAATCAATAAATTTCAATTTAAACAATAATTTCCATCACAAGATCACTTAATCCACTTACTCAGAATATAAATTTCAGTTTAAAATCATCTTATGTGCAAATACATTTCGTTAACTTTTTAAATATTATCATATGTGTAAAAAACATTTCTTCAACTTTTTATAAGTGGATAGGAAAGAAACAATACGCTATTACAAGCACTTATCAGTGGTCTGTACATAACTAACAAAAGTACCTCAGTTCTCACTTCCTTATATAGAAAACGAACCGATAAGAATTCATATCACGTCATCGATGCATGCGTCATAGATAGAACTTAAAAATCTCGTGTCTTCTTTTTTGTTTAAAGTATTTTTTGTCCTCCTAATAAAAAACATCTCCGAAAACATTCTGTTTCTAAAATCTCTCTCTTTATCTAAAATCTTTACTTTATCCCAATTAAATTAATGATTCATATTTATTCGATGTTCTATTATAACTGAATTATTTTCTGTAATTTTGCGAATATTTCCCTCGTGTTCCTTAATTCTAGTTTCTAAACATCTTTTTGTCTGTCCTACATATTTAAATTGGCAATCCGTGCAATCTATTCTGTAAACTACATTCTGCTGTCTTTTAATTCCCAATTTATCTTTTCCCCTTTTTATAATATCCATATTCAATTTATTACCACTTTTATACATCACTTTCATATTTTCTTTTTTAAATATTCTTTCAGTTCTTCTTTGTCCTTTTTCCATATATGGTAAAACCAAAATTCCCTCTCTCCCATCATTATTATTCAACAATTTATCATTTTTATCATTATTCGATTTAACATACTTCAAAAAATCAATTTTACTCTTAATATTTTTCTCTATAAATTCAATGGGATATTTATTCTTGTACAGTAAATTTTGTATGATATCCAAATTTTTTCTATGAAATTTATCATCAGACAATTTAATAACCTTATTAACAAATCCATATACTATCCCTTTCTTCTGTACTAACGGATTATTTGAATGAAAATTCATAAATCTTTCCGATGGAGTAGGTTTTATGAACCAATTAAATATTAGCTTTTTATCTTCTCTAATAATTTCCAGTTCTAATAAATTTAATTTTCCATCCCTTTCTATTTCACTTGTAAACTGTACCTCATCATTGTATGCATTGAATTCTTTAAAAGTCGCATCCAATTCATCTTTTTTTGTTATCATCAAAATGTCATCAACATATCTACGATAAAATATTGGTTCATAACTCAATTTACTCAAAACATCTAATTCCATATCTTCCATTACAATATTAGGTAAAATGGGAGAAATCGGAGAACCCATTGGTGTTCCAAAAGTTTGTTCGTATATTTTTCCATTAAAAGTAAAATATGTTAATTCCGTCAATTTGATAACACCATCTACAAATTCTTCACAAGGTATGTCCATATAAGGCTTCAAAAATCGGTATCTTCTAATAAGTGAATTTTTTACGTGATCCTTCGAGATATTGGTAAACAATGATGTTACATCAAAAGATACAATTTTAAATTCCTTAGATAAATTCAATCCCTTTAACTTCTTTTTTGATTCTAAACAGTCTTTAACATGACTTTTCGGTTTTGGTAAATGTTTCGAAAGTAGATCCTGAATAAACTTTGCCAATTTATATGTAGGACTTCCTACTGAAGACACTATCAATCTAAATGGGTTACCTTTCTTATGAATTTTTGGTAATCCGTATGCTCTAGGTAAATTACCGTCTGTTTCTACCAAATAATTCCAAATATGTTTTTTTATCTATATAATTCTTATTCTTCCATTTAATTAAAATATCTTTAACTTTATCTCTCACTTTCTTTAAAGCATGTTTTTCCTCCTTTTTATTCAATTTCCTTTATGTAGAATCATCATTCAATAATTTCTCCATTTTATCAAAATATTCTTCTTTATATAAAATTAAACTTACACCTCCTTTATCAGATCTAGTAACCAACAAATCATTGTTATTTTTAAAAAATCTTTTTGTAACATCGAAATCATCCAAAATATATCTGTCAATAATTTTTAAATAAACCTTCCTTCTTTTGTGACGCAATAAAACATTCAAAACATCAGTCCTTATTTCATTCTTCTTTTTATCATCTATAAAAAATATCCTTTTTTCTAATTCTTTAACATATTCCAGTAATGGGTTCTTTATATAAGTTCCATATGGGAAATTAAACTTTTATCCTGAAGACGTCATTAAAACTTCTTCAGGTAATCTAATATCAGTCAAATTGTAAACTGCCTTTTCATTTAAGTTTATATGAGAAATTTCACTTCTTAACAACAATCCATAAAATTTTTTCTACATCTATTAAAATTCATATCATAAACCCTCTTGTATTTCTCAAAATTATACTCAAAAAATCTTAGAAGAATATATTTCGGAACCATTCTTATCAGTTCGTTTTCTATACCCAATACATTATTTCTCAAATATTTAAAATGAACATGCGCATCTTTTATCTCATAATTTAAAATTTTCCTTTTAGTCGCCGATATACAATTAACAAATCTTCGTTTCACATAATTACTTTTAAATTGTAAATCCAATCTCAAATTAGCAATATGTCCAGGTATTAGATCATACTTTCGACACTCAATCAAAAAACGTTATTGGTTTTTCAAATCGCAATTGTAAACACAAATTTCAACCATTGTTTAAATATGTAAAGAGGGCAAAAAATACTTTTTTATTAGGAGGACAAAAAATACTTTAAAAAAACAAGAAGACACGAGATTTTTAAGTTCAATTTACGATACATGCATTGATGACGTGGTATGAGTTCTTATCGGTTCGTTTTCTATATAAGGAAATGAAAACTGAGGTATTTTTGCTAGTCGAGTACAGACCACTGATAAATGCTTGTATTAGCGTATTGTTTCTTTCCTATCAACTTATAAAAAGTTGACGAAATGTATTTACACATAAGATGATTTTAAACTGAAATTTATATTCTGAGAAAGTGGATTAAGTGATCTTGTGATGGAAATTATTGTTTAAATTGGAATTTATTGATTGTTTGTGATTTTGTACATTCAGTTTTTCCTGAAGAGGGCAAAATGAATGCCGAAAGCTTGAAGAAAGATATTTGTTGGAATTTATTCATTTGGTGTTGGCTCCAGAATTATCGTGAAAGGACAATTTTGAATTGTAATAGCGGAGCGTAAAAACAATTGAACCACCAATTTCATTAAAGGATTCATAAAAGATTTAAATATCTTATTAGGGTTTTATAAAAAATATAGTAAATTTTCAATGAAATTGGTGGTTATTAGGTATTTTAAGGTTCTTTAAAAATTACAATTGTAAAATAAGATTCTGTGCTTAACTTATTCATAGTACGAATTTTATTTCAACGAACTCTATAATAGCTCAAATTTGTGATTCTTCTGAACATGCTGCAAGTTCCTTACGAATATACAAAATATAGCTATAAGTATCGAAAATTTTTATAATTCTTGTAACTTCTCAAATTCGCATAAAAGAATAGTTTAATATAAAAAAAAACTCTCTCAGTTGGAAAATAAGATATAATGCAATAAAAATATTCCGTTTTTTTTCTGTATCACGTAATTTTGTCAACCAATTGCGACTCAATGAGAAATTAAATAAGATTTTTCAGAAAAACGATTTGTTATATTGTTATTTGAAGAAACACTGATTGATTTTTTTAAGAGCCACAAAAATTAATGTGGTAAAAGTCAGAGTAGTTTTTTTTAACGTTGTGTTGTGATTAAAAAATAATGTTTACTTTTCTTCATTTTTTTGAGAGGTCGAAATAAATAGGTCACGACTCGAGATTCTTTTAGATTAGCCTTTGCCTACGCTTACAACAGTTACTCTATTACGTTCTGTCGCATAAATTAATTAGCATGCTCTTTGTTGTTCGTGTCATGGCCCCAAAGATCTAGGACGAGTTGCAGCAAAGTTATATCACAAAAGATTTTATTTAAAAATAAATGATACGTAAGAGCAATGATTCCTCATCATCTAAAGATCAAATTTTTTTTTTTCTTGTTCCTTTTAGTTTTGTAAATTTTTCAGATTGTACTTTAACAATTTATCAACGTTACAACAGAATTTTATCTGATTGTAGACAGGCAATTTTAATATTGAATAGAATTTTTTTCCATGTATGTTTACTTCAAGAAAAGATGGTTTCCTGAGAGTTAGAATTTATTTTGAAACGTTGGTGCCTAAAGTAGAGTTTGAAAAAACGAAAATTTTTTTGTTGTTGTAAAATTAGAGTTTCAAACTTTGTTATGCTCTTGATTTATAAAATCCACTATTATGAATTTGTTTTATTTTTTACATTTAAAACGTAGAATTTAGTTCAAAAATAGGGATTAAGAAAGTTTACAAAATTCTATACATTTTCGAAATCAAGGTTAAAAAAAATTTTTTGCATAAGTTGTCTATTATCTAAATCTTTTAATTTTTATCTTTGAAATCTCAAAGACTCCAGTAGTACAATTGGAGCTGAATCAGTTACATAATGCTCAATTTTTCCAACTCTTGGTCTCTTTTCATGCATTGCGGTGATTTCTCATTTGAGACAATTTCGCAAAATTCAGAACAAACTTTAGAAACTTAAGACAATCACATTTCATCCTACAAGCAATAAAACAATGAGCATAATATTTTTAAATAAATTGAGTTTCAATTAAAAAGGAGACTGTCAAGACTCATTTGTTCACTGATGGAGTTATCCCTGACACTAGCAATGTATGTGAAAATATAAAAAAAAATATCTACTCCACAAAAAAGTTTTGATTATTATCTTATACCTGAATGAAAATGAAAAATATCAGTTTTTTTCCAGAAAAATCTTCCCAAAACAACTGAGTGATATCCTGCAAGTTTCATTGTGAGTCGATCGCGAAGGAAGAGAGCGATGTCATGGGCGCGAGTCTAACCCTCCACCGCTTCCGGAAAAGGGGAGCTAGAAGGTGTGGAATTTCTGATCTAAAGGATATCCGGAACGCGTTGCGAGTAGGCGAGATAGGCCCTGAATTGTTTCAAAGCCTGGCCACTCGTGTTACTTTGAATACTTAATGATCTTCGCGTCTCATTATCTCGGATCCATCAAATTCTCGCTCATTAAGATCCTCCGATTTCATTTTCTTCCGGCGTTTTCCCTTTCTAACAACGAAAGGATAGCAATAGGGAACACAAAAACAAAAACATAAAGAAGTCTAGGAAGAAAAATCGGATGTCTATAATAACTCCATAAGTCTTTTGGAGTTATTATTCATAATTCTCAAATCCAAGCAGTGAAATATAAAACTAACCTCCTGCTTCAAATACATGTCTCTGAACGAATTCGTTCCAATATGCAAGTGTCCTAATAATGTCGATGCAAATTCTTTAGGGATTACCCAAAATAGCCGACTGTAATCTCGCTCGAATTCGGTTCCTTGTGACGCATCAGGAACAAAAAAATTCTTTGAAATTCGCGTTTCTTATCGTTACGTTCGACCGACTAGCAAATCGAAATTGCTGTTGGTGCCTGACACTAATCCCGACGTCGCTTTGCAGAAAAAAATGTCAACGCGATTGTGCGTCGTTCAAAAAATTAATGCCTTCAGATATCTCGGATTTTGATCAGCCCACGCGTACCAGTCGAAAAGGAAATGCATTCGAATCGCCAGTTGAAACTTGTTATCATTTATTTTCGGCGAGGTTTAGCAGGCCACGATTTCGGGGAATAATCTGATGAGGTTTAATTGTATTTGATGTAGATGTTTTATTCTGAGGACTCATGAAGTGATTTTCAGTATATTTTTAAAGTACTGTACATTCTTAAATTCTTTTCTTTCACCTAAGAGACTGTCATAATTCTTTATTGTCAAATTTTCTTTTTCGAAGAGATTCGAAAATACTTGATGGAAACGTTTGCGAAAAAAAGGAAAAAACGGTGAAAAATCGATGACCTGAAACTACTTCGCAGTTTTAGGAAAAAAAACCTGCATCGAATTTCAAGTTTAATCTGAGCTTTCTGCCTCGACATCCAGAGGGTGGTTGCTCGAAACCCCGGCCGTTTTTCCACGTCTAGTCACATTTTCGAGATAGCGTGCTCTCAGCAATTTATTCTGTATCGCGTACAAAACTCTGCGAAATTTTTATAAAGTCGTATATTCGAGATTGCACCAACTTTCTCGAAGAAGAAAATTTTCTTCCATCATTCTTTCCCGGGGATTTGGCGCCCATAGAAGAACCAAGGTTAGAACTTTCTCGAGCAACGACTTTAGAAACTTTCATGAACATTTTGATAGCTTTCGTTAATTTATTTATTCATTGAATGTTTGTTAACGACTCATTTTTTGTAATCAGGTCCGTGCACAGAAACCTGTATTTGGGGGGGAGGGGGGGTTTCAACCTTTCTGTTGTACTTGTCAAATAACATGCGATTGAAATTGATATGGTTTGACAGTACATAGTCCATTCATAGTGATGTAAATAATAAATGTCGTTCAAATAAGTAAATAAATTATTTTTTTCATGAATAAGTAATCAAATATATGAAGCAATATCGTAACATCATTTGTTTTCAGCAACTTCTACTGTGGCGATCATCCTTTCCCTTAACTCGAGAAGACTTGAGAATATTCTGGAAACTTCGAGACGCTTCAAGATCATTGTACTAGAACCGTCTGGAATCATCTCGAGGCACAATAGGCTTTCCTATAAAAGAGCGGTCAAACCTCGGGACAGTCAGTCAATTTTCTACCGCGCTCCGAGTCACAGCTACCTAATCCGGCTACCTAATTGACCCTTTTCGCGCTTCATTGAACACGGGCTAATTCGAGTATTCAGTACCGATTCACGTGTAAAATTCGAGTGTAATAAAAGTTTCATTGTATTACGCGAAGTGTTTTATTTGTGTGTGTGACCTATCCCACAAGTGGTGACCCCGATTTGAAGTGAATCAAGTGCGCGTGAATGCCTAGCCCGAACGACTCCCGGATTACGGACGACGAATCCGACAACGAGAAGTCTACCCTCGACTCCAAACAACAACTAACCATGGCCAACACAGGTGAAAATACAGCAGTTGCGCGAGTAGCAGTTAAAATACCCGAGTTCGTTGCATCGGACCCAGAACTTTGGTTCGCGATGATCGAGGGAAGTTTCGTCAGTGCCGGCATCGTCAGCGACCGAACGAAGTTCGGCCACGTTGTAGGGGCCTTACCGGCGATGTACGCAACGGAAGTGAAGGACGTCATCATGAGACCACCTGAGGAAAACGCCTATGAGAAACTGAAGACAGAGCTGACCAAGCGACTCAGCGCCTCTCAAGAAGAGAAAACACGGCGTCTGCTGGAACGGGAGGAAATAGGTGACAGAAAACCATCACAATTTTTACGTCATTTACAGGACCTAGCGGGCATCAATGTCCCGGAAGCGATAGTAAAAACACTGTGGCTGAGTCGGCTGCCCAGAAGCATACAGGTGGCACTGACCATAATCAAGGATAAATCCCTGGAGGACCTGGCTACACATGCAGACAACATAGCAGAAGCATCACGGCCACCTGTACCCTCGATTGCCGAAGCCACCTCGACTCATGCATTGGAGGCCATGCTCAACGTCAAGCTGTCTCAAATGACTTTGGGGCTGAATGAGGAAATCGCAGCTCTACGAGCTGAAATAGCTGCAATCAGTGGGCGCCCGTCAAGAAGCAGCTACCGGGGGGATCCCAAACCTCGTCAGCGGAGCCGTAGTCGACACGGGACAGATGGCACGTGCTGGTATCACTGGAGATTCGGTAGCGGGGCAACCAGATGCGATCAACCTTGCTCTTTCTCCGAGGGAAACGAGAGGGGCAGTCATTAATGGCGACGAGTGACTCCAGCCCGATTCCGCGTCGCCTCTTCGTCACCGATCGGGACTCAAAAGTGCAATTTCTGGTAGACACTGGCGCAGATCTGTGCGTATTTCCCCGCAGCACAGCTCCTGGCAAGCGTGAAAGGTCGGAATATGTCCTGTCAGCAGCCAACGGCACGACCATCGCCACGTATGGTACCATGAATCTTACCCTAAATTTGGGACTGAGACGAGCATTTACATGGAGGTTCGTGGTAGCAGACGTGTCAAAGCCCATTATCGGTGTGGATTTTTTGGGTTTTTACAACCTCCTGGTGGACGTGAGAAACCGAAGACTCTTGGACGGCACTACCCAGCTCACTACTCAAGGAGAAATGGCTGAGTGTACAGTTCCAGTCATCAAAACCATCTCAGGATCATCCAGGTACCATAGTTTGCTTTCAGAATTTCCTGAAATAACGCGACCAGAAGGACAACCCAAGAAAATCACCCACGAGACTGAACATCACATACGAACAACCGCGGGGCCCCCAGCTGCCGCCAAACCACGACGTCTTGCTCCAGCAAAACTCAAGGCCGCTAAAAAGGAGTTCGAGGCCATGCTCAAACTGGGCATCGCTCGACCTTCAGAAAGTCCTTGGGCATCCCCTTTACATCTGGTCCCGAAAAACACTGAAGATGCATGGAGACCGTGCGGGGACTATCGCACACTGAACGCCCGAACAATTCCAGATCGATACCCAGTACGACATATCCAGGACTTTTCACACTTCCTGCAGGGCAAGAAGGTTTTCTCCTCGATCGACCTGGTGAGAGCATACAACCAAATTCCAGTTGCCGAAGAAGACATCCCAAAAACGGCAATCACAACTCCCTTTGGGCTGTTTGAGTTTCCATATATGTCATTCGGGTTACGGAATGCAGCACAGACCTTCCAACGGTTCATCGATGAGGTATTGCGAGGATTAGATTTTTGTTTCAGTTACATCGATGACGTACTTGTTGCTTCAACCTCCGAGGAGGAGCATGCTCAACACTTGCGCATCATTTTCGAGAGGTTTCGCAAGTACTCAGTAGTACTTAATCCCGCAAAGTGCGTCTTTGGGCAACCGGGGGTGAAATTCCTGGGTTACTGGATCTCAGCTGAGGGCACGCGTCCCCTGCCTGACCGTGTCACCGACATTCTTGGCTACACGAAACCGACATCCGCAAAAGGCCTACGACAGTTCCTGGGCATGATCAACTTTTATAGACGTTTCATACCTGGAGCCTCGGAAACGCAGGCGCCCCTCAACGACCTCCTGGTGCCCAACCTCAAAGGGAAAACAGAGATAAAGTGGACACCACAGGCCACTGCAGCCTTTGAGGAGTGTAAGAAGAAGCTAGCAGCCGCTACCCTTCTAGCTCACCCAAAGGACGACGCACCCCTAGCCATCGTGAGCGACGCCTCGGATACAGCAGTTGGCGCCACACTCCAACAACAAGTCAACGATGGGTGGCAACCTTTGGCCTTCTTTTCAAAGAAGCTGTCCGATACTGAGAAACGATATGGAGCGTACGACAGAGAACTGTTAGCTATCTATCTCGCAGTGAAACATTTTAGACACATGATAGAAGCTAGAAACTTTGTTATTTACACGGACCATAAACCATTAACATTTGCGTTCCAACAGAAACCAGAAAAGTGTTCTCCTCGTCAATTCCGGCATCTTGACTTCATTTCACAATTCACTACCGACATTCGGCACGTATCAGGGAAGCAAAATGTTGTGGCCGACGCTCTGTCTCGAGTGGAAGAGCTATCACCTATCTTGGACTTCGCAGCCCTAGCATCATCACAACAAGGCGATGCCGAGCTGACCAGGTGCCTGCAAGGAAACACCGGCTTACACCTCAAGCGAATTCAAATACCAGGCTCAACAGCGAACATGTACTGCGATGTCTCAACACCCGCAGCTAGACCCTTCATCACCAAGCCATTCCGACGGGCAGCTTTTCAAACTGTTCACAGGTTATCACATCCAGGTGCGAACGCGACCGTGAAACTTGCCAAACAACGGTTCGTTTGGCCTTCCATGAACGCGGATTGCAGAAAATGGGCTCGGGGCTGCATTGAATGTCAACGAGCCAAGACTTCACGCCACGTAGCAGCACCACTGGGTTCGTTCAGCCGCCCGTCACGGAGATTTGAACACGTCCATTTAGACATCATCATCATGCCCTACTCGGAAGGCTACCGGTATTGTCTAACTTGTATCGACCGGTTTTCTCGTTGGCCAGAGGCGATTCCATTGCGGGATCAAGAAGCTGTAACGGTGGCCAAGGAATTCTACAGTCAATGGGTATCCCGGTTTGGGATTCCTCATCGTGTGACCACGGATCAAGGCCGCCAATTTGAGTCCTGCCTGTTCAACGAATTAAGTAAGCTGATAGGCACCGACCACTTACGGACAACAGCGTATCACCCCGCAGCCAACGGAATGGTAGAACGATCACATCGCCAACTGAAAGCAGCAATCAAATGCCACAGCAACGAGAGATGGACAGAGACTCTTCCGACAGTTTTACTAGGAATACGAGCAGCGTGGCGTGAAGACCTTAGAACCACCTCGGCAGAGCTGATCTATGGAGAACCGCTTCGACTTCCTGGGGAATTCTTGGCAGCAGGAGATAGACCAGAGAAATTTCAACCTACATCAGAGTTCGTCAAAAACTTGCGTGACCAAATGCAGCAGATCCGACCAGTAGACGGCACAAGACACGGAGAGCGGAAAAGCTTTGTTTTCAAGGACTTGGCAACCGCAGAGTACGTGTTTCTTCGACACGATGGGCCAAAATTTTGTTTACAGATGCCATATGATGGACCGTTCAGGGTCGTAAATCGCAATTCCAAGACCTTTACCATCGACCACAAGGGAAAGGAAATGAAGGTGACAATCGATAGGCTGAAGCCAGCCTATATTATCACCGACGAAGACAGACATGACCGACCTTCAGAAGAAAAGAAGCATCACTCATCACAACAAGCAGCATCCAACGCTCTCAAGGAGACCCAGCCAGACTCAGCTCGACAAACGCGCTCAGGAAGACGAGTCCACTTCCCTGACCGCCTGCAAGCAGGATTTGCGTGACTCCATCACTGGCGGGGGAGTGTGTGGCGATCATCCTTTCCCTTAACTCGAGAAGACTTGAGAATATTCTGGAAACTTCGAGACGCTTCAAGATCATTGTACTAGAACCGTCTGGAATCATCTCGAGGCACAATAGGCTTTCCTATAAAAGAGCGGTCAAACCTCGGGACAGTCAGTCAATTTTCTACCGCGCTCCGAGTCACAGCTACCTAATCCGGCTACCTAATTGACCCTTTTCGCGCTTCATTGAACACGGGCTAATTCGAGTATTCAGTACCGATTCACGTGTAAAATTCGAGTGTAATAAAAGTTTCATTGTATTACGCGAAGTGTTTTATTTGTGTGTGTGACCTATCCCACACTACTTTATATATTGAATCTCTGTTATGTTTTCAACAAATTTAACACAAGCAACACAATCATTAAAGATAAGCAATTGCAAAAAACATGTTTCTTATTTCTTTTTCACATTTAGACGTATAACAAATGCATAATAAATAAAAAAAGAAACACTTTTTATTACTACACCCTACACATATTTTATGATTTATAGGGTAATACACCTGTTTTGAGGACAGTTTGGATTATTTTTTGATGTAAATAGCATATAACTTTATTATACGGAAGTTATATTAACGTGCAAGAATATTATCAACTTTAATCTACACACATTATTTGATAAAAAAAATATCAACACATGGTAGAGTTATGGCACTTTCCTACCTTTTTTTTAAGAGGCTTGCAGTGACTGCAATCCAAATACAATAAGTCAACTGAAATTATAATATCAGAAAACGTTACATTTTTTAGTGTAACGATAACGTAACGCGTTACATTAATTAACAAGTAACGATAACAGGAACGAGTTCCTTCTTTTTTCGTAACGAGTAACGAAAATCGTGTTATTCATTTCACATCTGTCTCATAAAGTTTTTAGAACGATTTGCAACTTTTTAAGAAATTTTTTGAAACTTGAATATGAGTAATTGTCAACTTCCTTTTTTTATATTGTAAATGGTACAATTTTATAATTTAAGATGAAATATAGTTTTATATTAGTGATTTATGAGCAAATATCGACAAAGAGTATGCTGTTTTTTCACTTTTAATGAGAAATTTTCACAATTCTAGCAATAAATTTTAGAAATCTGCATATAAATACACGAAAATACTGGAAACCTTAGTTCTTCAAATCTATAGCAGGATCCCTGAAATCTATAAATTATGCTAGAAAACCTAACGTAATTTTATGAATACTGAAAAAAAAAATGAAATTCGAAAAATACTAGATACTATTTCCTTTTTTTAAAAAAACTATTAGATTCTTCGCAAGTTTCTGTAATTCTAGAAATGAAAAAACTCCGAATTCTCGAGCATTGAATTCTAGTGATACATGTGTATGGAAAATCATAAAAATACTAGAAAACTGTTCAAATTTTGAAAATCTGTTAAAAATTCAAAAAATATTGAGGATCCTCTAAATTTATGAAAAGAAATTGTTTTCTACAAAATCGATCAAAATACTGCAAATATTTCAAACTTCCAATTCTAGAGAATCTAATTCTTGAAATTCAAAGAGATATCTTTGAAAAAACCTTAAAATTTTCCAATATTCTATAAATACTAGAAAATACATGTACAGAAAAGTACAAGTTTATCTATGAAATATTTAAAATCTATACAACTTTCAAAACTAGAGCATCGAATTTCAGAAATTTATACAGAAATATTCAAGAAAGCTAAACAATCCTTCAAATCGTAGAAAAACTGATGAAATACGAAGAATAGTGAAAGAAATGTGAGTCTATTGAGACACCTATTTCCTGAAAAATTCTTTTGGAACATGAAGAATTTTTCAGACTTTACATTTTAGAGCTAGACATTCTCGAAATCCATGTAGAAAAATTTATATAAAAATGCTTAAAGTATATAAAAATACTAGAAAATCCTGCAACATTTTATGCTTCCTTAAAAATACGAATAGTTTCAGAAATACTGAACAATCTTTCAAATCGTAGAAAAATTGAAAAAATATGAAAAATACAAGAAGAAATCAATATCTATTGCGACACTGTTTTCTGAAAAATTCTTTGAACACGTCAAATTTAATAAACTCCAAATTTAACAGTCTGAAATTCTTGAAATCTCTAAAAATTTAAATGAAAATCCTAGTTATACATAAAAATATTATAAAATCCTCTAACATTTTATAGATCTTAAAAAATTCGAATAGTTCCAGAAATACTAGGCAATCCTCCAAATCATAGCAAATATGTACGAAAAATACTAAAAAGAAATAAAAATCTATTCAGACGCTGTTTTCTAAAAAATATCATGCGATGCAAGATATTAAAATTTAAATCAAAACGTAAAAACGAATAATAAAAGCATTTCATTGAAATCCTTCGAAAGATCTCGTGGAGAGGGGGGTTTTTTAACCCTCAACCCCCCTCCCCACCCTCCGTCCGCACGGGCCTGTTTGTCGTTAAAAAGGGTTCTTAATTGATAAAATGCATTGCTTGTAAATTCTTATATATTTGGAGCAATCGTTGATGACCCTATAAAGAAAAATCAAATATAGCGATTTTAAGGGCCACATTATCTATCAAAACTCCTTACAAAAGTTTCTAATATTTGATAAAAACGTCTCTTCGTCTGCAAACATTTAATATTAATTGGACTCGTAATGGCACCACGTCACAAAAAAAACTAGGTTTTCATGTTTTTTTATTATAAATCGACAGTAATCTACTAAAAAAGAAAAAATAAACCTTCTTGGAGCAGAAACAGTGGCAACTACCAATTCTGGAAATATCGTTGAAAGCAATACGACGCAAAGGCGCGTCTGTCTTTTCTCACGGAGGTGCTGCAGTGTTCTGGGTGGCCGAAACCAAAATTTATTTTATCAGCCACGCTTCCAGTAAATGTAAATAAATGCCACTTTCCTCGAAATTTCAGCTTTGCTAAGTTGGTTCGTTTTCCCAAAAATAAAATCAAAGTGAACAGCAAAACCCACAGAAACAAGAAAAAATATATTGCAAGCAACAATTTTTTTCACAATCTGTAAGCAAAAACTTCAAAGAACTATTCCGTATTAAAGTTTCCTAATATAATTGCAGGGAGACGTTTAAAAAATATGATGCAGAACTAATCATTAAAAAAAAGACTCTTTATTTTACAGACATACACGCCTCGAAGATTGAAACCTTTCATATTGACTTGAAAAATGAAAAAAAGGAATTGTGAAATAACTGTGCCTTATTCAACTCAGTTCCATAAAAACGATAAATCATTGAAAGTTTCCTCCCTTGCTAATTAAAATACGAATTCTCTGGTCCTGGAAATACGAAAATAGAAACAGAGGCGTTCCTCGGTAAATTTCGGTGTCGATATCTCGTGTTTCAGACAAAAGCGAGAGAGGAAGAAAAAGAACAAGTTCGGGTTGAACACGAGCAAAACGAGAGATAAAGCGAGTAATAGCTAAAGACGCCGCGGCGAAATGAGGGGGAACAAAAAGAAAAAAAAAAAGGATTCGGAGGCGTTGCACTTTCGGGGCAAATGCAAAACAGAACCCGGCCTGACGAATCCAGCCTCAACCTTAACTAAATATCGCAATCGATTACGAGATTTACGATTCGACGTACTGTATTTAGAACTTTGTTACAGGCTGGGACGTAAATCAATCGAGCTTTAATTGCTTCGTTTGAGAGAAATGGAGGTGATTAACTTTCGAGTGACATTTTCATTTTTTACTGCGAGGGAGGTGAGAAAGTTCGACTCGCGAAATCGACGTTTCGTGCCATGCGATTTGGACATGAAGAAACGTTAAAGGTTTTCTAACCTTCAGTCACAGTTTTTTTGGTTAACGAAATTCGAAAGATTTTGAATATAAAAAATTTTAAATTTTAGATGTTAATGTTATGTTCATGGTTTGTGTCTGTGTAAAATTATTTTTATAATTATCTATCCTATTCAATTATTTTTATTTTACCTGACATTTTTACTCTGCGTCACGATTCTTACACTACGTTTTATTAACTATTCCTTGACAGCAATTTTTTCAAATATTATTTATACCTTTGGAATAATAAATAATATTATTGTAACTAGTTTTTTTTTTACATTCTCGTGATGCCTTACTAACTGTGATTTTTATAAAAACTTCATAACTTAATTAGAATCAGCATTTTCTTAAAACATGTTCGATACTTTCTAAGGATTTTTTTTTTATATGGATTACCTTTTCCTAACAAAAGAATGTAAATTCCTTAAAAAACGACCATATACAATCTTCGTAAGAATTTCACGAGGACACATTGGAAAAATTTTTCTCATTATTTAATCAGTTTTATACAGAAGTATCACTAATAGTAAAGCACATGGTAGTGAGATGTTCGAGTTTTTTTTAGCTAATTGTATGTGTAACTAATGTAAAGTACATTTAAAGTTATAATGAATTATTCAGATAGTTACTATTTTTAGGCAATTTTTGTACAATCAGGAAATTTTTCGAATAAAATCAACAAAGCTTGAATTTTATGCATTGTAAATTAGTAAAAAAATAAGTATCTGTATCAACTGAAATTTTTCATGGTTTAACATTAGATGAAAACATCATTTCGACGACGAAAATTTTCTCAAATATTGAAATTTCAACGTGTTTTTCGATGATAAATTTATTTTATAAAATAGTTATCACGTCAAATTATATCAGAGTATAGATAAAATTAGGTATCTTGTAAAATTTTCTCATTTATGAGGAATCAAATCTGTTAAGAAACTTCTATTATTTATGATAATTTTTTTCATGGTTCGAGAGTTTGAAGTAATATGGAAAAAATGTAATTGTTTCAGACATCGGATATTGTGCGAAAATATACACAAGGATTATTCTTTTGTAAACATGGATATTTTTCTTTGTCTTTGTTGCATAAAGAACAAATGTTGAAGATTTTGAAAAACTTTTTATGAATAATATTGAGAAATTAAAACGTTGTCTTTCAGAAGGATTGTGAATAGATGAATGAGAAGTATGGAAGAAGAAATGTTTTTCGATTAAGAATTAAAAAAAAAAAAATTTTACAGGAAATTTATGAGCATAAATATAAATTTTTTCAATATTACCTCAAGAATTCAAATTGTGAACTTAAATTTTTTCAATTTGATACTTCAATAAAAGACTGACTCTTGAATCTTGGCGACAAAACTTTACAATATTTTGAATCCATATAAAGCAAATATATAATGTTTTCAATTGAAGTAAAAAAACGTTAGATAAACGATTCTTCGTTTCAAAATTTGAAAATGTTTAGATGAATTGTGCACAGTAGCGTTTTCTTGTAATTTTAAAATTTGCAGAACACATTGATTAAAATAGAGAATTAAACTTCGCGAGTATTCTTTCTTTTTTTTCGCTATCGATCGTTTGAGATTCATAATCATTATAATTTTAGTATCTGAAAAATTCATAATTTTAGGTATTATATTTTACATAATTTGATCATTAAAATTTTGTGAACGTGGGCAGACCCATTATTTTACGCAAATTTCATAATACGCAAAAAATTTTTGTATTTTATCTAGTACATTTTTAACTTCAAATTCATCGTTTTACTTCAACTCAAACATTTCCTACCTACGCAATTGCAACGCTAAATTTTCTAAATTGCTCCAACAGCTATTTCGCTATGCTTTCTGAACCCTTAAAATTCGCTTTAACGCTCTTTCGGAGTCAACAAGTCCAAGACGTAACACTATCAACAGCTCGTTATACTCTCGATGCATAATTCCAGTTTAGGCCCATCCTAATGTCTCTTTTTTCTCTCATTTTCTGCCTTTTTTTATCTAGACACGCTACGGATACGCGATTAACGGCCAAAGAGGAAAAATACGAAAAATAAGAGGAGAGATGGACGGACAGTCTGAAAGACAGATAGATGGACGTACTCATTCTCGTGCTGGCCATCTGCCTACCGACAAACCGAGCAAAGGTGCGAAACGCTGCAATTTCTCAATCTCGACCTTCAAAACTGTCTGAGGCCATTTAATGGTTGGTTATTATTACATTTCATTGTCTTCCGCAAAAAGTTATGCCTTTCCTGTAACGGTAACGTAATGAAAAATGTAACTTTACGATCTTCGTTTTCTATACACTCCATTCCTTCGTTTTCAACTTTTTTTTTTCGTTCTTCGTTTATTTCGTTACGTCCGGTTCGTGAATGAGACCGTGGCTCAATTTCTTTAATGACATTTCAAAAATTTCTATCTGATTTTTAAAATGTCTGAAATATAAAAGTGTCCCTCGAAGTTGGTTGAGCTTTTTTTATATTTCGAAATTATCAATGAATTACAAAATGGAATATTGTTTTTTCTTTCTTTCTTAATGGCCATAATTTTTTACCTAAATTGTCTCATACTGTATCATAAATAATTTTAAAACAAAGCTTCACATTTAATTGTTCGAAAATATACAAATTTTCACGACCACCCACAAACATGAACAATGTTGTTGTCCCAACTCAATTAGGATAATTTATAGCGTAAAATTATCGTTTGCGCATTTTGTTCGACAGTGATTTAACCGTAAAAAGTGAATGACGGGGTAAATGAGTTAACAAGGACATTATTCTTGATGAATCATTCGGGGTTTTACGGCTGCTCGTAATGTACGAAATTCACGGAGTCTTGTTTCGCCGAGACCATGAAACATTGGAAACATTTTAGTGTTTTGGGAACGAAAAGTGGTGACGCTTATCTGAGTTCTCGTAAACGAGGGACTGGGACCCAACTCGTATCTATATGAAATGTAAATAGTCAAAGTTTCTCTTAATGATTTGCGCTATTAGAGGTTTATTCTACGAAGAGTGATTCAGGTTTATCGTCTATGTAAACGTGTATTGTTAAATTCTTCAATTTCTCTACGTTTTTAAGTTGGTCATACATATCGATAAAATTGAAAAATTAATTGAAAAAATTTTCCATATTTTTGTAGAAACATAGAAAAACATTTAGGATTTGTCATAAGAATTTCAGAGCTGATATGTGAGAATATGATCAATCAATCATTATTTAGAAACTCAATGTAAAAAAAACAAAACGTGAAATGAAGAGAAATTTTTACACCACAGAGCAGCCTTCACTAGAACATTCATCGAGTATAAAAAAATTCAAAATGTTATTCTTACAGAACTACCTCATCGATCATTTTTCCTCCTTGAGTAGTTTTTTTTTCGACTCTATGTGAAAGTGTACCAAGTCTATTATATGACAAGTTAATCAACGTCTTTTGTTATAAATGTCATCGAATTATTGCAAAGTCTAGGCGTGAACTTTTATGTGAACTCTTGCTTCATGTTTTCTGACAAAACATGATAATAATCGTTGAATTTCAGATGAATAGAAAGTGATACTACGAGAGTCAATGTTACATGCTTCCCCGAAATCAGCATATGTTTTGTATGGAGTAAAAAATGATGATGTATGCTTCAATACAATATTGATTGTTGGGCACAGCATTAAAAAGAGTTTTGACAGAAACTGAAAACAAAAGAAATAAATAAAGAAATAAAATAAATAAATACATATATATCTATATATATTATTAGTGGATATGTTATTTGCCAGGCAAAAAAAAACATTTTTGGATTTTTTTTCTAAATGGTAATAATTCAAAAAATGTTGGTCTTTTCATATGCTTTATTTTTAACCTACAAATTATTTCAGACATGTGAGCGATGTTTAAATGATAGTTCCTTCAAAAATATTTGAATACAAACTGCACATTTTCTATTTTTATCAATATAGATTACAAGTATCAGTTAATGAAATTTTTTTGGTTCTTAAACAAAAAAAAATTGATTTTATGACAGTTAATATTAATCTAGTAAAAAAAAGGTATCAAAATGTTTTCTCTAAAAAAACTCGGTGTAGGAATTACCCGAAATTATTCATAGTGACACATACTTCTCAATTGATAAAAAAAATTAATTTTTCTGGAAATTTTCCAAAAAATGAAATTGACTAAAAAAATCGTTACATCGATGAAAAGTGTCACATTCTGCAGGTTAAAGTAGAGAAGAATAAAAATTTATATCATTGCACAAGCCAAATCTGAAACGTGAAACTAATACTCTTGGTCTTAAAAAAACCAGAAATCTATTGTAAGAAAAATTTTTACCTGGGCAGCGTGATACATTGATGAATATAAAAACCTGAATTTATTGCTGGAAAAAATATTTCAGTGCCCAAGCGGAATTTTCGTAGCATCTTTTTTTTTTTTTTGGAAATCATAAAACATTACCTCGTCATATGAAAATTATTTAGTTTGTTGTTAAAAAAATTTTATTAATGAGAATAATAGATCGAATATTCAGGAAATAACTTCTGAAATTTTGATTTTTTACTTATTCAGAAAAGTATTTTGTTACTCTAAAATAATGCATTTAGTCTGTTGAAAAAAAACTTTTTGTCATCTCGAAAAACCACAATAAAATATGAAGTATAAGTTTCATTTTTTATGTAATTTTTCTACAAAAAAATGTGTATCTTTTTTTTTAAAGTATACACAATGTTGTCTAAAAAAAATTGGTATTGATATTTTGAATACTCATTTGAAAATTTCAGTTCTTTGTTGTTTTTACAAAAAAAAAATTCTATCGTTACAAGTACTGCAATTAATAATAATAATAAAAAAAAAAAAACAATTCGAAATATTATTTCGAAATTGCGAAAAACATTCTGAACAGCTTTCGTTTCCGTTTTTTTTCAAACTATTATTATAATATTATTTTTTTGAATTTGGGCCATAAAACTAGTCTGTTGCCTTTTGATGTGTCAGAACACGAATATAAAAAAAAACCCATATCTTTTAGGAAAGATATAAATAATAGAAAACAAGAAATAATTCTTATGAGAGAGAATGTAAGAATTGTAATAACAAATATGCTACTCAAAGAAAAATATGTTTAGGCAAAAGTATCATGAAACATTTATATAATTTGCCTAATGATACAATAATAAATTTTCAGATATTGCTTTCATATAGATGCTGGTATTGATATTTATAAAAAACAGCAAGAATAAAATAATTGACAAATATTAGTTAGATATTTCTAAAAACCACATGTTTTCTATTAAAAAAATTCAATTTGTTTCTTATTTTTTCACTTTAACCCAAAAAACCATGCATTTTAAAGGCGTGTCATTTACGAACTTGTATTCAAACTTCTTAATGTCTATGAATCAATAGAGTCAAGTTTTATTCTTTTTTATTTCATTCTTAGCATTTTATTGTACTCTTTTTCATTCTATTTTTTTTATTTTCATTATATTGTTGACCTTTTTTTTATATCGACAAAATTTCATGTAAGAAACACGTGATATATTAACAGTCACTTAAATAATATTAATAAGTCTCAACAAGGTCAAAAATTTTAAACCCAAACGTTGACCATTTAAACAATAATACATTAAACTCGCTGTCTTTGAAGTTCTTTGTTTGATAATAGTATATTACGTTCCTAGGACATAAATTTTTTATTTACGATAGTCTATGTCCCGAGGGTTAGAAAACGAATTTTGAGATTTCGAACTGGACGAGAAATGTGTTTTCTACGCCAGAGGTACATAAAAATTTTTTCCTGCTCTTCGATGTTACACTTATCGTGATGTCCCTAATAACGTTCTTTTTCTTTTCAAGAATTTTTCGTACGAGTCTCCATGTCTTGTTCCGTCTAATCGTTCAATATTGCAGTGCGCTCATTAATGGAGATGTCAGCTGGTGCCAATTAAGCGCTAGTTTTCGTCCAGTGATTAATCCTGTGCGATTGCTCCAGACAACGTGCGTGTTCACGGTTTACCCGAGCAAGTGTGATAATTGCCAGTGATCGCGATAAATGTTTTGACGTATGAGTTCGCCCACGATGTGTTTCGCCTTCCAGCTCCGATTTTGATTTGTTTTCTTGCAATCGATTAAAGTGCAGTCATAAATAATACTGTTAACGCGGTCTCAATTTCCGAAAATATCTTTCATCAGATGTTTCACGTATCCCTCTGAATCTTCAAACGTGACAAAATTAATTTGAGAACTTTACCATGTATTCTCTCACGTATAACGAAATTTTGAAAATACGTGTGAAATCTGACTTAAATCTCGACTATTCTCAGTGTTTCTGATGTAACACTTCGTGGTTGGTAGACATCAATGCAGAATTTAATTAGCGCAATGATAATGACAATTACGCAACTCAAAGTACCACATATCGTAACAATCAACACCACTCGGCGTCACGAAGTCACATTGTCTCGAGAGCAGCAAATTCGACTCAACATTTACGTGCGAACAACGCTAAAAGAGTACAAGGCCTACACAGGAACTTCATTAGGACACTCAAATGCTCATGTCTGGGTGCAGCTGAGATTGATACTCGTTGCAACTTCGCAATTAAATACCTGGTAGCTCTTTCATTACCCCTACAATGTTTCTCATGTACCGATAATAAATGGTATGTAATGATTGTTATCACTGGGGTCAGTTACATATCGTACAAATTTACAATCTTCGTAAGTTGATTCCAAAAGAAATTACATACACGTTTGACTCTTATGTAATTTATTGTTTTGTTTTTTGTAATTGCACTAACCATAACAAGAAATTGAAAAAAGAATCACCAAAATATTTTAGGTGATGTTTTTATTTGTTTTTAATTTAAAAATTTTTTCTATTTTGCAAAAATGATCTTTTATATAATAATTTTTGTATTTTCTCTATGACTCTTTTTGAATTTGAAGAAAATTTATGGACCTTTAACCGTGTAAAATCAAATAAAATGCATGCGAGGTTTCACTCGTCGTCTTTCTTTCTACAAGCGCGAAATTGGCAATTTTTCATTTTCCTTACGACAATGCTGACACGTTTAAATGTACGCAGTATTCTAGTAGGAAAAAAAGGAAAAAAAAACTTCGCGACGAGCGTTTCTAACACCACCAAAGTGGCGCTCTGACCAGAACTCAAATTATGATAAACGCACGCATAATTCCGTCGTTTCTCATGCTTTCACTATTCCTCTTTTGGTCTTTCGAGCCCGTGAGATTCGAGTTCGTTACGTGGAAGATCCAAGAAAATTTCACCGACCGGGTTGAAATAAAAGGTACAACGAGAATCCAGTTATGTCGAAGAAAAAAGGCAAAATCGATTTGGAACTTCCTATTTGTTACTATATTTCATAAAAATACTTGTCTTGTAACTTTTTTTACATAAAAAATAGAAAGAACTCTCTCAACTTCAATCAGTCGTTTTTTGACTGATGGAATCATTATGATGGAATATTATTGTGAAAACTGCAATATTTATTTCACTTATTACAATAGTGTTTAGTAAAACCGCTATATTGTACAAATCACAATATGTATGCCACTTTTTGCTATATAATTTCGAAAAAATTAGAGTCTGAAAATTAAAACTTAGTATACACATATTAGTCAGGGGGCCCTGTTGACTCAGTGGCGTGGCGAACAAAAAAAATGCATTGCTTTTTTCCAACTTTTTCGAATACTGCAGCAAATTACAATATGATGCACTTGAAACCTAGAAAGTACACAAAAATGTTGCAAAAAGAACCTATACAGATCTGTTTACTGAAAAAACTGTATAACCATAATTACAATATCATTTGAGAATTTTCACAATATGTTATTTCAAAAACCGATATGTTATCTAGCAGAAAGTACAATATGTCAGAGTGATTCCCGTTTACCATACAGTACACTCGTCCGTCCATTCATGGGACTGCTCGGGAGAGTATCCCATACGTCGAAAGTACGTTTGTTTCCTAGCGTAGCCAAGATGATTAATCACTTGGGCCTCGTCCGGCTGTGAGGCCGTAACTAGAAACTTATCTCGATAAGACCGACAGGGGACATTCAATCGCCGGCCTGTAGATGCCTAAAGTCAATAGACGACTTTTGGGAGCGTTTACTTTTCCCTTCGCGGTTCATTAGACGTCCGTCCGAGTCCCATAACGCGAAGTCCCATGATTGGACGGACGAGTGTATTGTCATAGTTACTATATTATATACTATTTTCTCAGTGTACTTCTATGAATGTTGCTCCAAATCTAATTATTTCTTTAAAAAGCCAGTAATCGAAATAATTCCTTGACTATGTAATATTTTCTCAGCTTATGAAAAATCTCAGAATTATTCCATCGTGAGCTTTTTCCAACAAATTTCCAACTATAATTAAGCAAGGTATCGAAATTTGATGGATCAAACTCCAGAAAGTACCTCAAGAAACGCATACACTTCGCCCATGAAGCAGACATTTGCCGCCACCCTCGTATCGTCACCCTCGCAAAATCCCCGCAAAAGTTTCGCGAGAGCACGTCGCGTAATCGTTCGAAGAATCATTAATGAAACGCGAACTGCTTTGTCAGTGGCTCCTATGAAACTTTCAATGCCCGCGCTCGGCGCCCTAGGAACATTTATCGTCTGAGCTGCCTTGAGCCACATCTACGCCGGAAGTACTTATTACATGCTCCCATGTCCATTTCCGCGGATGAATAAAAGCTTGAAATATGGAACGTTCTCGAGCAATTAGTGTCATGCTCCCGAGGAATATACGTGCCGTGAAAAAAATTCGCCACTGAAATTCGCAGGATCCGCCATTCCCGTAAAACATAAAACCGAACTCGCAAATTGCCAAAGAATTTCTGGATGCGCTTTCGACGAGATAACGAGGACGAGTATTTTCGCAATAATAACTGCCCGAATAAATTGAGGCGTTCGCCAAAGATAAAGCAGATTATCGGTAATTTCCGTTCGACTCTGTATCAATGTAATTTTTGCAGACGAAGAATTTTAGAGATAAAAACGAGTTTCGGAGGAAATTTTGAAAAAAAAAATTCATTTCAAGAGTAATTAACAGTGGTGAGGTCAGAGAGGAATTTCAGGGCTAAAATCGTTTCCGAAATTGAAGAAAAAAAGAAACATTTATTTTAGATTGCTGATAAAAGTAATAAATTATAATTATGCTTCTAAGATATATATATCACTTAATGCCGACTTAAAAAAAGGAACATCGTGAAATACAGAAGAGTATTTGTCAAGTAATATCGAATAATCATATTTCTATATTTCCATGTTTGAGCATCAGTTTTCATTCAAAAGTAATGTTTCCTCTTCATAAATTTTTCCATATTTTTCAGACTATAATGTAACTTTGCCTGTATAACACATCCTTCCACTTAATGAAAATGCAACATCGATAAAAAAGAGTATATTTTTATTCTGAGTTTGCAAGCTCGAACGCTTAATTTGCAGACGTTTAATTTTATGTAAAATAATGTAATCACGGCAGAAAATTTGATGGAAATTTTATAATGAAAGAGAAGTGGACATTTGCGATTGTTATAAATTTCTTAATAATTAATACGTAACATACACCACCTAGTCTTTTTTTTATCTGTACTCATTTAGTGAAAACAAACACTCGAAAAAGCTGCATCTCGAAATTAAGGTTGTTTTAATTCAGAGCTTGCAAGCTTCAACATGAAATTGATGAACTTTTAATAACGTGGAATATTTCAATCATTGCATGAATGCTAATAAAAAACACAATGATGAATGTAGATTCAGTAGATGGAAGTCCTGCATTTGGAGTAATTCTCGAGGAATTCCAATATTCATTAAAAATTCATCACGGAAAAACTCATATGTCCATTGATGAAAATTCTTTCATAATTTCATTAGCTTTTTCTAATGATGGAAAGTTTTGTTATGAAGTCTGCAAGCAGAAATAATCATACGCAACTCAATTATTCAGTTTTCAATATTACACAGAATGTAAAATGCAGATTTTATGAGTTTTCATGCAACACTTCATAAATTTCTATTGTATCGGGTAAAATGCTTGATTGTGGAATATAGTAAAGCTCATAAAATATTTAACAGAAATAACCCCTTAAACAAATATTTTTTGTGAAATCATTGCTGACTTCCAAGGTCTCGAAAAACATTTCAAAATTGTCCATAATCAAATGAAAATCAAAACGAACGTTGAAAAAATGATGTTTTTTTCAAAATGATAATGAACCTTAAGGAATTCCGCAATAACTTCGATTACGTAATTGAATTTCGACAACCGCTTGGCCGAGTATTCGATAACAAGGATAAACCACCACTTTATTACGAGTAAATTTTCTGAAATGAAAAGGTCGGTAGTTGTCGGGCCGTTAAGAATTGTTTGCGAGAATTCCTTAATTAGTTTAATTAAGCAAGTCTCATTGCGCTAAGATAAGCACAAATAACTGCAAGAAAATTTGAATAAAACGTAAATTCGACTCTTTAGAGCTGTAATTGCGACAATTTTCACAGAGAATCATAAGGAGCGTCACAGCTCCGGAAATTATGATCGTTTATTCCTCAAGGATAATTATTCGATGATGGAAAAAAAAATTTTTAATTGAATAGAAAATACAGGAAATCGAATGTCAATGATGTGTTTTTCGCAAAATATAAAAAAAACATATGATTATGATGATTTGGAAATGAGAAATTTTCATGCACCTAATGCGATAGAGTTATCAATGTTCGATTATTTATCATTTCCTGGAAATAAGCTGAATTTTGTAACATTAAGGACCTCTTTCGGTTTTGGCATGATCAAGATTTTGACCTTTTTTGAATACTTTTTCATGAAATTTTTAAAATTCATAAGTCTTGTTCTCACTGGGTTACTAAGTAATGTGGCGATTCTCTTTAATCGCAGTCATTTTAAAGTTTGTTCGCACCCGAAGTCACGATTTTATCAAAAAATTTCAATTTTTGTTACATTTCTAACATTCTCAAGGTCACAAAAAACTCAATTACTTAATATACCGACTTAAAATTTATGCATGGAAATAAAAAGATGATGACTTCATTCGCAATGTTTAGGGTGTGATAAAAAATCATGCGATATGTCTATGTAAAGTTAAATTCTTTTTACTCGAATTCGTGTTATATCATGTTACACTTACGATCTCGAGTTCAATTAAGTAGGTATATCGTTAAAGAATTTTCTAAAACATCTGAAAATAAAAATCAACGTTCAATTCGGAAGCATCAAATTAAATAAAAAAAAAATAGTGTATCAATCTTCAATCCATATAAAGACTTGAAATCTATAAAAATACAATAAAAATTACAAAACCGTATACATACTCATCAAACGAAAATTGAGAAATTTGTAAATTCGGAAAAATATATGTAGGAATAAGTGTAAGTTCCGAAAATCTATGAAACTATTGAAAATCGATTCCAATTCATATCTTAGAACATAATATTCTAAGAATTTAGGTACTTCTGAAAAATCTGAAAAAATACACATAGTCTACGCAAATAGAAAAAAAAATACAAAATCTTATTCATACTTTAAAAATTCGAAACTACAAAAAATCTCTGGACACTGAAAATCGATATACATGTAGTTGACTCCAAAATCTATAAAATTACTGAAAATCGGCTAAAATTTTAACTCTACGCTATCGAATCCTAGAAATTAACATCCTTCTGGAAAATATGAAAAAACACCCATGATCTCTAAAAATACGAAAAAAAGCTACATAATTCTATGCATATTAAAAAAATACGAAAATACTAGAAATTTTTGAAACACAAAAAATCTGTATAAATGTAATTTTTCCAAAAATTTATAAAATCATGAAATAAAGATCCAAATTTATATTCCAGGACATGGAAATCTAGAAATATATATATAAAAACTCTTAAACTCGTAATATATAATAAGGAATTCTCCAAGTTTCGTATATCATAAACAATACGCGAGTAATACTAGAAATTGTTTAATACTTAAAAAGTTGGTATGATTTTTCGTAAAATTTATAAAACTTTGAGTTCTTGTGCATACAATTTCATAAATCTATAAAGAAATTGATAAACAAAAAAAAGTTCCTTAAATGATTCAAATATTATAAAAATACGAGAAAAATCCGAAAAGTATTGTAAATCTGTGTGAAAGATACTATTTTTCTCACAATTAATTAGAGCACTTAAGTTTGATGAGATTTGCAATGCTACAGCATCGAATACTAAAAATCTAATTGAATGCCAAAAATATTACGAAACATTATAAAAATTTCTAAAATACGAAAATTCTAGAGATTTATGAAATACAGATAATCTTATGACCATAATTTTATCAAAATATAGAAATATAGATAGACAGAAATATTTCTAGAGTATCGAGTTCTACAAATCTATAAAAAAATTCATTTTACATTTAAAAATCCTTCGAGTATATATGTATAATAAAACAAAAATATTATGAAAAATACCAAAAGTAATAGAAAAAAATCTGAATCTCAGTGACTTGCATGGAAACCACCAAAATCGAATCTTACTATCTTAAATACGAACATGAAAAATGCACTTCTCTGGACTTCAAAAGTTGTGTAACTTTTAGATCTTGAAATCCCAAAAGTTAAAAAGTCCCGAAGGAAATAATTGTTTCCGAAAAACCACTCCCAAAAATTTTTTTTGTCTACGTTCCTGTTATCGACTATTTGATATGGTAATCATGAATGGAGTGTATGTTAGATATGCATTGATTCCAAGTTTTCAAGGCTTGCAGGAATTTTTAAAATCTATTTTTATTCATTTGATGGTAGGTGCTATTTTAAAGTTTTGTTTTGTCAGTATCGAATTATGCTACTTGGAAAAAAAACTCATCCTATGTCATTCTACAGCTTATCTGCCAAAATTATGAAGACTATGTCATTTTTTTGAAAATCTTTGTTTTTTAGAGTCTTAAGAGAATTATTGAATTTTTCGTTAATATTAACAGTCAGCACAGTTGATAATCAAGATGATACATCTATGGAAAAAGGTAGTGATTTTGTAGAATTCATTTGCAATCTTTCAATATTATAGGTATATGAAATTCCACTGTATGATTTATTCTAAATTATTCATGTCCACTTATTCTGAAAAATTAGTTCTCTCCACACATACATTTCCCCCGGAACTCAGAGCCTAAAAAATATCAGTTTCACAAGAAACTTTTTTTGTACGTGTGAAAAATGTGCCCATCCATTAGAAAATTTGCGAGACTAATTAAATTCACTCTACTCTTGATGAAAAAACCTGTTATCACAAACATTCTAGACCCAAAATCGACTAGATACGTGGTAGCAGAGTGCACTTGAGGACAATTAAGGCTGATTTATCGGAGCCTGGAGCGCGTTTTGGGCAACTTTTAACGACGTCCATGTAAGAGGACGTCCTTTGATGGGACCGTTATCTCGCATAACATCAGCCCCCAGGAACAGCGGGTGTTTGCGAAAACGCATTTCGAAGGAATTCCTATGAAGCCGTAGCCGGTCAGTGTGCACTTGTCACGCGAAATCGGCACTAAACTCGCCGAACGTCTTCATCGCGAGTCCCGAGAATGCGACCAATCACGCGGCCTTTCTCTTTCATAATAGCCACATTATGCACAATTTCACTGTCCTTCTATCTCTCTTCCTCTATTCTTCTCCAAGCTGAATTTCGCCATAGATAGTCAACTATATGGCGACGATTAAACCCTTCAATGTAGGCGCTGTAAAGGCGTTTTCCGGATTTTCGAAAATTGTACATTAGTTTGGATAATGTTCTCTAGGAGACACATACTGAGAAATAAAAAAGTTCTTTTCGACATTTTCATGGTTACAAGTACAGAATATCGTAATTTTGACAATTCTATTACGGATTGTCAATTTTGTTTCACTTATTATAATATTAATTTATGCTATAATGTGATCCCTCGGAGAGAAATTTGATTTCTAAGAAAATGAAAACAAGTTTTATATTATTTTTTACAATCATTCTTCATACTTGAATTATAATTTCGTTATTTGTATTAGTCAATTATTTTATTTTCATGTTACTAAATGATTTACTTATTTTCTTGTTTTCATTTTTTATGTTTCTTGATCGGAACAGTGTAAATATTTTTTTCACTTTCTTCATTCTTCATTGATAACGAATATCGGTGCAAAAAAAATGACCTCCTCAGTCAAATAATCCTTTATTGTGTTTGAAAAACATGACGTTTTGGACATTCTTTTTATGTCCTTTATCAAGTGTCCATTATTGAAAGAGAAATCTATTTGGACTGCAATTATTAATTGAAACTCAATATCTAAAACAATAAAAATATTTAAATTACTATCACTTATCTCGTCTACATATATTAATTTTATTCAGAGTTGTTATTACTCAGTTTGAGGATAACGTTTTAATTCCGATATATTTGGGGGAAAGAAGAAATGTTCTCAACTATGTGTGTTTTTGCACAAAACCGTAAGTAACGAGACTCATTGTTTTTTACGAAAAATTATATCACAATCATTCTTTTGAAGAGGCCTCAATTTTAGTTGGACTATAAAAAGTTATTTTAATAATGTGTAATGTATTATTGTTTTTAATTTGCTTGTATGCTTATAAATCCAATTCAGCTTTAAAGGATCGCAATAATAATTTTATTGAAGTATTGCACAAAGCATTATAATTTTTGTTTATTACAATATTATAAAGTTGAAATGTTCACAAAGTTCAAATTATTACATTAATGCTGGTTAAAAATGAATAATATAATGAAAGTGAAAATACTTAGAATGCTAGTCATAGAATATTGATCGTATATTTTACTCCACTAGTGCACACTTCTCAATATTTATCTAATATAAAAAAATCTTTTAGTTCGTATCAGTAAAATTTTTACTATTTCAATTTAAGGAAGTCAGAAATAGTCTGGGATTTACTAAAAAATGATAAGAATTCCACAAGTTGACTAAAAAAAAGTTAAATTCTACTAGATTATATATTATATGTACCTTGTCGTAAAAAAAGTTCACGTAATAAACATTGCTGAAAGCTCGATGTTTAAAAGAATAAATATTTCAACAAATGTCTACATATGTCTATTATTATCGTTGGATTTTTTTCTATAAAACAATAATTAATTAATATCATTTGAATGCAATCTAGACAATCAATAATCGCAGTGGTAAATATGTATTATTATGAACAGTAACTATTTATTATTAATAATAATATTCGTCGAAATAATACTCATTACACCAATTAGCTATATCCCTTATTCAATCAGTCGATTTTTACTAAAACTTAAGTGGCTCCCTTTTTACTTTTGGAATTAGTGAAATTCTACTATAAATTAGTAGTTGCTTACTAATTCTAACTGGAAGGTATCGAATTCATAATCTGATCTTTTTTTATTTATTTTTTTAGTTCGTCAAATATACTTTTGCATATAATTAGAATACATACTGTACAAAGCAGTGATTAGAAAATTTTATATCTGTGGCTTCCAGCCATAACCGAGAAAGTCACACATGCCATAACGTTCAAAATTTTATAAGAATATCATGTAAACTGAGCCTTATGGCACAAGTGACTTTCTTGATAATGGCGAGAAGCCACAGATATAATATTGTGAAATCCATCATATACTTCTTCAACATCAATAGGTGATCAAAAATGACAAAATAATGATTGTATTTCAATGTGCAAACTAACACATCAAAATAAAACTATGCATATAGAAATTTTGTAATGACTCTGAAGCTTTTATTCAAATTGAGATGAGAAGAATTCGCAATATTATTTTTCGGAAAGTACAACAGAGGTGAGTTATAAAATAAAATATATCTCGGAGTTGTTACGACATATATCTACTACTTCAGTGTCATTTTACAATTTTAGCAGGATGTTATTAAACAAAAAATGCAATAAAATTATAGCAAAAAGTACAATATTTCAGTACAAACTTCCATAGCACGATATATTATTGTTATAATTACTTGATTTGTTTCCTATTTTATTTATCTAAAATTTAGGACTTAATCAGTTTTTCGCATAGTGAGTAATATAGGGAAAATAAGGATTCTTATTGTTAGTTTTGAAACTAGGCTCACATTATATTTTGCAATTTCATGAAAAAACTACATCACTCGAATGAAAAGAAAATAAAAAAATTCATACACTGTAAAATTAATTACAATGCCTCTATAATAATTTTAAAGGAATTTGTTGAGGCTATGGTTTTCTATAATTTAAAAAATAAAAGAAATTTCGAATAAAAAACTTCAATTTGAAAATAATTGTAATGACCTAAAAGATTCACTATCAGAGGCGAAAAAATACATAAAAT
Organism: Platygaster robiniae; assembly: GCA_028476575.1. NCBI lineage: Eukaryota > Metazoa > Arthropoda > Insecta > Hymenoptera > Platygastridae > Platygaster > Platygaster robiniae. The sequence goes on from CM052022.1 coordinate 6,563,231, forward strand.
AGGAAATGAAACAAATAATTAGAAAAATCAAAATGAGCTTTCTTTTGATCATCACAAACAAGATACGAAAAAAAATTTCCCTCATAAGATGAGACATCTTACATAAAAGTTCAAGCGAAAAAATGAAAAAAAAATCATAGTTACATGATAAATTTTTATTTTTATAAAGAAACATAGCAAAGTTGTCGAAAGTAAAGTTTTCTACAGACAAAAAGTAGTACAACTCAAAGTTACACCCGGCATTTTCTTTGCAAATTTTCCTTATCCATATCTTTTATGAACTTTCATTATGTCTAAATCACTTAAATAACCTAGTCACTCACATTATACACCTATCACGTCACCATAATATACCACACACCAAACTCACGCAACTTTTTTTTCCCCATGAACAAGAACGCAACAGTGCGAAAATGCATTCAACTCCAATTAATGTAGCGTGCAAGAATTCCGTTCCGTAAGTATCTGCGGTTCCATTTAATAGGTAACTCTATCCTTCGACGCTGGAGAACAGTTGTCACGTGAAATGACGCGACAAAAGCCATTGTGAAAAATCAAACGTGAACCGCCCGCGGTCGGATAAGAATCTCGACACATTTCGGTCATCGCTTATCTTGACCTCAGCACTGATGGCTGTACAATGACTCGAGCGGTTACATTATTATTGCGATTCGCTCCTCCCTATGACATAATAGGACGAAGTGGATTCGTCGCACATTTTGACATGAGAACGCAATTAAATTTAGATGTCTGCGGCTGCTCTAACTCGCGGGTTTCCTGCTCATATCGCCGAGTCATTTTCAACCCATGAGTTCTTCTCATGTGACACATCATGATTTTTTTACACTACTTCACTGCCGAAAGTCTTTTTTAACAAATGGAATCTTAATTGTTCATGTGTGTCATGAGACAAACCTTATTTCTTCATATGTACATTTTTTCTTCATCCTCCTTTATCTGAATCCCATCCACTCCTTTTATCATAACCTTCCACGATAAGTCCCTTAAACTTGATAACTTCTATTCGCAGACCAAAGCTCGATTATTCTGCGTATCCTACAATGTTGTTGATTAAAACGAGCCGCCACATTAGCATAAGCTCTCCTGAAGCGTTCCCGAAACATATTAAATGATCGACTTATAAAACTGTCGACTTATCGGTTTCGCCGCGCTTATCGAAAATCCTCTCGATAATTCGCGCAAGTGACTTAAACGCCTTCGGCGAGTCGATTTTTTAATCGGGCAACAACCCTTGGGGCGAAATTTCAGCGCCGGAGAAAAATCACTTAGCTAACCATATTGTACGTGAAATTGCCGGGTTTTATCGAGGCGTAAAGATACTTAATCTCATCTTTCAAAGGCGTCTTTGGCGAAGCGACATGGTATACTTTAAGCGGATGAATTGGTGCATAATACCGAAGGTGTATGGCGACGGCGGCCGCATCGGCGGATACGTTATCCTCGAAATACTCACCGCGCTACTGTTGCAAGACGAGAAGCGGAGAGCAATGTCTTGAGGAAACGAAACCACAGACGGGCGTTTTTTCACCTTCGCGAGCGATATCGTATAAACTAGTTGGATGGCGGTTTTTTGATCTCATAAAAGACTTTTTTCAAAGAGCTAGTTCAAGAGAAAACTTGAACAATGAAACTTCCAAGAGGAATAACAATATCTATGAATATGATGTAACTAATGTTTTTGTTTTTATTGTACATAAAAGATTTTTAATTCGTCCACTTTAATTCAAATTGTCGTAATGAATTTAACTTCAACACTATGGACTGTAGAAAAAACTTTTTATTGTATCAAACCAACGTTTCGCAAGGAGTCCCTCGCCTCATCAGGGATGTGACACTCATACAAAAGGGCAATTAGCAAAAATCATAAATGACACATATCTGTAACAAAATTGACCGAGTTGTGAAACGGTTACACAGAAAAAAAGTCAAAATGAGGAGGAAGAAAAAAAAAAGAATTGTGTCCGAAGTGAGACTATTTTGCTGTTTTTCTGTTTCCAGGATAAGAGAGTAACGAGGATGTTTGAAATAGACTTATCGTTTTTTCTTTGTAACCGTTTAACAACTAGATAAATTTTGTTACAGATATGTGTCATTTAGGATTTTTGCTAATTGTCATTTTGTATGAGTATCACATACCTGATGAGGTGAGAGACTCCTTGTGAAACGTTGGTTTGATACAATTAAAAGTTTTTTCTACAGCCCACAGTGTTAAATTTGAATTCATTAAGACAATTTTTGTTTTTATTTTGGTCTGTTTGGGTTCTTTAGTGATAAGTTGAAAGAAGTTATGGTTGGTTATGCATGTAGAAAAATAACTTAGTCATTGAAAACAAAATTTAGAAGGATTTTTTTTTATCGCTTCAAAGATTACTCATAATTTTCAAAGCAACACTATGACTCACCTCAGGGTCGTTATTTTATAAATCAGTTTGATTGTCACTGACTAAATCACCGATTTTTTTCAAATTATTTAAAAAGATACATAGACTAGTTTTACAACATACGTATTTTTTATTTTGAGCTTAGGTTTTTTTAAAAAAATTCAGATTTTTAATTAGGCTATCAAATTCAAAGTAAACACACTCTTGTCGTAAACTTTTTTTTTAAAGATTTTACGATGAAAAATAAAGATTACATATACGGAAATTGTAACAAATTTTTTACTATGAATTATAAATATTTTTCGTAGCGTTGTTGAATAAGCGTGAATGAAAAAAGTGTAAAAAAATTTTAAGTAAATAATTTTTATATTGCATTATTTTTTTTTTCTTCCCTTTTTTTTTCATTGATTGTTAAAAGTATGAACTACATTCTGTAAGAATCATTACATGCCAAAACGTTTTGTTTGTAAGTGAGAATTTTATTTTTCATTTCCAACCTGTTATTACCGAGTGATTATGGAATTTTGATATATTTTCACTTTTCTTGATCTTCAGACACTGTAATATGTCCCATTTAATGGTGATATATATTATTGATGAAAAAAATTTCTCTTTAAAACTTTATTGAATTGTTATGTTTATTTAGAATTACGAAAGGTTTCATGTATCAGAAAAAGGTTCAACTGTGGAATTATGCGATAATGTCATCAATTTTTTATCTAATGTTTGAAATTTTTCGAAAAATTCTCTCACATGTTAAAGCAAAACAAATATAGATAAAAATATTATTTTATGTTGAAAAATGTTCATTTTATTGTAAACCAAATTAATTTTGCAATACGTTCATCGTGCTTATGTTTTAATGTTTCTTGGTAAACAAAAATACGTTTCGTCATTATACTTTTTTTTTTAAACATGGATACATCAAATAACTTTCATAAGAGATCTCAGTTTTTGCAATCTGATTTATGATATTTCTTGAATTTTAGTGTTTTTCACGTGTGGAGTCTAAAAGTATAAAATCTGGCGTGTAACCATCGATCAGTTTCTCGAATATCTCCGCGTATAAAATGCATTTTATGAATTACTATTCACATCAGCTTCATTTAGTCATCATGATCTATGAACAATATGCAAACAAATATTACAATCAAACCAAGTCATTGCAATTAAATATAATATCAAAATTATCCTTAATAGAAACTCACGAAAAATTGATCTCATGTCATATTCCGTGTAATGCAAAATTACGTAAGGCAATTTTCATCAAAAGTATACATCATCATCCAACTGAACATACTATAATGTCTTAAGATCAAGATAAGTGAAAATAAATTAGGATTTCATCATCACTTGGTAATGACAGGTTGAAAATAAAAAAAAATCCTCACTTGCAAACGAAACGTTTTAGCATGTAACGGCTTTTACAAAATATAGTTTATACCTTTACCAATTATTGAAAAAAAAATGATGCAATATGAAAATTATTTGTTCAAAAATTTTTTACACTTTTTCCATTTGTTAATAACAATTCGACAACGCTACGAGAAATATTTATAATTCATTATTCATAAATTTTAAACAACTTAGAACGTCTTCATTTAAAAATGATTAAAATCCATTGATTTTACGATTAGAAATAAAGATTATAAAAAATTTTTCGACACAAGTGACGTTACTCTGAATTCGACAGCCTAATTGAAAATCTTAATTTCTCGAAAAAAAAACCTATTTACAACCCAAAATAAACATACGTATGTTTGAAAATTAATTTACGAATCTATATAAAAAATTTGAGAAAAATCGGTGATTTGGCCAGTGGCGACCAAACTGATTTTGAAAATAGTGACCCTTTATTATTCAGCATTTGTTTCTATTTTTATGATCATAACAAACACATTTTAATCAGAATAACTACCAGGCAAATCTCACATTTCAACAAATCAACAACTACTTGAACCCAATCAAAAAAATTCCAAACCAATGCCTCACGCAACACAACAAACTTTTCGAAACTTCCCTCGATTCACACTCAGGGCGATGTGCTATCTCAGTTGTTGTGTTAATTACGAGGCCTCGCAGGAGATTGATTCTCGCTCGGTCTTAAACCCAATTTGCATTTGTCGATATGCGCCGCGTTTATTGATGTTACCGAGGCTGAATTGTAAGTGACGTAAATAGGCTTTAATCTGTGTTTCCTACCGCAATCGAAGACACGCACTGTGATAGGCTAATAGCCAAACCTACATTTGTTAATAAACTGTTTCATCACGTCGATTAACCCTAATAATGACGATAATTTCCACAACTGGATGGATGATTCCATCATTATAATGACACTCGAAGCTGAGGTGAAAAATGATGTCCATGAAAACCCTTTCCTGTAGGGCGATTGAACCCTTATTTGGTGGGCTCGATAACAGAGATAGTCAAGCTTAATTGTGTACAATTTCACGGTGAATAAAAATACATCGGACTGAATGCGTAATGCTCGGGTCGCAGCTGCGTTTTCTGTGTTCCAAAGCCTCCCTAATGGAGTGAAGGGTGGCATGGTTTTTAGCTACGGTTTACACGAAGTAAATAATAATTTTTTCAGTGTGATTGATCATGTAGGAAAATTGAAATGGGACAAAGAGTTGGTTAATGGTATTCGTATTCTTACGAGTGATGGTCAATATTTCAACACCTTGTCAGTTTGAAGCTGACTTTCAAGGACCGCATACAGAACAACTACAATATTTTACATATTTCTCTTATGTTCAAGAACGAATATTATTCTTATAAAAAAACTCAATCTATCATTATTTACTTCAGAAGGCCACACTTCAGTAAAATCGCATAAAAGTCCCACTGATTGTAATTCACCAAAGCCTTAAGAAAGTGATGTTTTGTTTGAATGAATTAGTTCTAACAATCTGAATAAAAAGTTTTGCTATACTCAAAGGTTCTGGAAAAAAGTAGTCATGTTATAACAAAAATAAATTTTTCAAATATTGCAAAACACTGGCAAAGTAATAAGAACTAAAAAATTTGGTTTGTCAAATGAAAAAAAGTGTATTTCTGTTTGTTCTTATCAAGAATTAAATATGTGGAAACTTTAAATTCTAAGCACAATGAATTTTATATTTAATGCAGAATTTTATCAAAATACAAAAAATCAGTAAAAATACAAGAATATCGGACAGAAATTGAGAAACATCAAAAGAAAAGAAGAAAACAAAACGTAAAATGACAAAAAATCCTAACAATCTGTGTAGATACACATTTTTTGAAAATCTATATATATATCAAAAATCTAGCAATTTTATATATGAAATCATTGAATTCCATCAATACACGATATATTGCATATAATTACTAAAAGAATGCGAGAAATTAAAGAAATTAAGAAACTTATGGAGTACAAAATATATATGATGATGCATTTATTTAAAGATCTATTAAAATACCTATAGAAAATTTATTCAACTTTAAATTGTGTAGCATCAAATTTCAAAAATCTTTTGTTATCGTCGAAAATCATAGACATCTATTCAAATAATAACATAATCTTCCATTTTACAAATTCTAAGAATGCTATAGACCTACGGAAATGGAATTTTCTTCAAAATCCGTGTAAGTGCTGAAAACTGATGAAACTTTAAAATCTTGATCATCAAGTTCCAGAAATCTTTAAAGAAAAAATTTACTGTACCAGAAAAACCATTGAAATCTATAAAAACTGAAGAAATTCGAAAAATACTAAAAGTACCACGTATCTTCGATGTAATAGATGATCTTGAAAAAATTGTTTTTGTAAAATCTGATATAATAGTGAAAGACAATACGTTTTTTAATTTTAATACGTCACACTTTTGAAATCTGAATGATTCTTCATAAAGATAAAAAAACTCTATACGAATTATTAAAATTTTGACCGACTGGTTAATCCTTGACTGATAGTTCATTGAAATAACTAAATTGTTAGGTGAATTCTTAGTTCTCCATCACTTATTGTTAGATTCAGCATTTCAAAAAACTATATTTTGAAATTTCAATGACTACAATTAAACGATAATTCTTCTAAGTTACAGTCGTTTACTTATACAAAACAATTTTTTTATCATTTACAACGAACAATTTGTTAACTTTGAAAATAAGTCAAATTCAACTATAGACTGGTAAAAGTCAGCTGATTATACAACAAAGTTTCAATTACAAACTTCAGATAAAAATTGAAAATTGTCAATCTTCAACTTTTTTTCAGAGAAGTTGACTTTTTAGAATAATCAAGTTTTTCTTCTGTTTAGAATCTTAATTTGCCTATTTCCAGTCGTCAATTGTTTTTGACTAGTTAAGAGGGAACTACCTGAAACCTTAAAAAATTGTCTATTTTCTGAATTATTTTGAAATTCTAAGGCAATGCGGTAACCTTGTGATAATTTGCGTACAGTTAGATACATATATAAATTACAATTCTCGATTGTTCTTATATAATAAATTTTTAAAATGGCTGCTAAAGCAACTATCTTCCAATAGATCTTTCGGAAAAATCCATTTTTGCGGTTATCCTCTTACATCCGGAACCAACTATCTAAAACATAGAAACTCTCTTTTGTTTTAAATACAAGACTCGTCTAAGTTGTTGAAAACTCTAAAAGCTGTACGAAAAAAAAGGTAAAATAATTTTTCATTCACTCATAACAACAAAAAAAACCGATGGAAGTTAGACATTTTTCTTTATTATATGATTTTGTTGACTAAATTGCAATATTTCTTAACCTATCAGAGGTTCTGCACTTATCTTTATAAAAAATAAAATTTCAGTTTGCTGCAAAAATAATTTTTTCAGAAGACTCATCAGAAGATGGCTGCTACAGCCACCATTTTCAATATTTATCATACACAAAAAATTGAAGTTTTTCATTCAGACATGTATCTAAATTAATGAATATTATCTTTAAGATGTTGCATCGCTTTTTCGAAAAGCGATTCAAAAAAACTATCACTTTTTCATGCTCCAAGTAGAACTCCCCCTTAACTTATTAATTTTTGACAATTTACTAGTAGTGGTTTCTCTGCCATGGAAATCAGTCAAATTCGACTTTAAAACAGTCAGAATTGACTTTTCCAAAACCAACGAGTATTTAAAACCATTCACCCAGCGCAAAGGAATATTTTTCTCAGACCCACACCTACAGCCATTTTCAACGTCTATATGTGAGTTTATGCCTCGATTGGATGAATTGACAGTGTTTATATTCCCGTGTCTCCGGCAACGGACTTGGCTAAATAAACCCGACGCCGAGCTCCGTTGCAGGAACCGCCGGTTTCCAAAATAAAGAGGAGGCGCTCCGCAAACAGCGACGTTTCTCAAACAAAGAGAGCACGAAAATAGAAATTCCGATATGGGTTAAATCCACGAACCCGGCGCGTTAATTAGGATCCTTTTCATATCCCTTTCTTTGTATCGTTAAATATCACGACCTTCTCTCCCGAGAAAGAACGTGACTCGTTTTCACGGCATTTCGTGCTGGAAACCAAGCTAGAATATTCACGCGCGGGGTGAAAGGAAATTATTCCGTCGCGGAAAAAGTCGAACGTTTTCACTTCTTCCGGTTTGCCTTGAGCCTTTACAGCTAACCACCAACGACGCCATACGAATAAACGCCCTCTCCTTCTTCGAAGTTCAATGTTTCTTAAACAAAGGTGATTCGGGTGTTACCAGATCTCTGGAATTAAGGTAGATTGCTTCCGGTCCTCGTCAATCGAGAAACCGTTTCAAGAACTTGATTAGCAATGAATCTTGCATTTGCGATAGTTTAAACGTTAGTCTAAAGCAAATCATAAAGATTGCTTTGTTTTCTGATGGTGGCTTGATGATGGTTATAATTGTTGGATGCTCTGCATATTGTAATCAATTATAATCAATACTATAATCAACTTTATAATCATAATCATAATCGACATGTGTAATTTATAATTGTAATCAATTTCTTGCTAGTATTCCGATATTTGAAACATATTGCATATAATACAACGCGATATCATTTTTATTTCAGGTTATCTAAAACGTCTTCGAGCAGCGATGATTCATAGTGGTTTTCCATTACCTTGTTTATTTGGAACATTTATGTAATTCTGAATCACCCTATTTTCGATGATTGTTTTTCTATCATGCGTCACGCATCGGACGATGGAAGTTTTTGGCTATCTTATCAATACGCTCGCGTTAGATACTCTTGTGTAGCTCTGAATCATCTTGTTTTCGGTGATCGTGTTTTTCTATGAATTGTCGTATTCATCGCGCTCAACGCATAGAAACTCGTCGAATGTGACTTAAGTGTTCTAGAACATTTTCGACATTTCTTCAGTGACATCATCAGTACACTAGAGAGGATATAAAAGCGCGCGCCCGGGCGTTTTTAGATCTGACCAGATAGACAGACGAACAGACGATATTCGGTAGTTAATCAGATCAGATCAAATACATTCATAACGAGACTTCTCAAAATCAGTAATCAGTCACGTCGCGAAAATACTTGTCGCGGATCGTTGAAACGTGCATAACGATAATTGTGAATTACTCCAGTAAATAAAACTTTGGGTGGAATTTCGGTCACATTTGGTGTTTTCGACCAATACCGGAATCCAATATAATGAAAATTACAGAACAAATTTATTGATTCATTATTTGACTGTATTTAAAAGAATTCAAGAAGAATTGTCATTTGTACAAATGAGGAGTTGCAAAAATGATTGTTAATTTCAAAATAATTCTTCGATTTCTGTAGAATGTTTCTAAGTGACAAAATATGTTTGCAGCTTTCTTGTCTATAAAGTGTTCAGTATTCACTAATATTTGCCTGAATTTAACAGACCATCTTGAAATTTTATGTTTATTCTCTACATTTCTTAATATTGTTGTACAAATAAGTTATTGTGCTCAAATTAACTCTATATAATCTGATGACTTACAGTATTTTCCGTTTCATCTCTTGGACATAAATAAACTTCATTTAACCATGATTTGATGAGATGAAGTTGTCTAAAAAAATTAAAAAATGTTTTTAGTAAATTCGTACCTTATTTAAAGAAAAGTCTCTTACCTTACTTTATTGCTACTTGCATCTGAGAGGTAAATATTTTTTTCATATTTCTGAATCATTATGTAAAAAAATATCCAGCAGCCTTACTTATAATGATAAGGTACTCCTTCAACAGATTGAATATCACAATCATCATAGATTATCCAGTGCTCGAGAAGGAAATGGAAAGTCATGCAGTTTTCGAATTTCTGCGGAGTCAATTTCGTGAACGTGTGTAATTTACAGACAATTTCACCTACTAGAAAAACGATACCCAAAAGGAAACAACTTGGAGTGGCATTTGCTTTCTCTTTATTTAAGATGATTCCAGGCTATTTCCTTGATTTTACAAGTCAATTCATGACAGAATGATTGTCTGATGATATCGAAAATAAAATGTTGAAGTCCTACTCAAAATATCTGAAAAATCGATTGAAATAAAAAATTGAGTTTATTCTCTATTAAATCAAATAAAAAAATCTAATTAGGTGCAATGTTCTTACAATGAAAAAGTATGTCAGGATTGAACTCCATCGAAGACATTTTAAAAAATTGTTTCGTAACTTGTTGATTTTGAACTACAAGAATTATTACTATATGAGGCATCTATTTTAGACATGTAGTTTTTAAGTCAAAATTTATCTTCATAGAAAATCAACCTTGAATTAGGTGCTTATTGATTATATTGTTACACAAATGACAAATCGATACACAAAAAAAAAGCTTTTTTTTCAGCTGGGGCTGTGATATAGGATTAGAAAAGCAGACTCACACACTGTAAAAGAATACGGAAATTTCCTATACCATGGTAGTGCAAATTTACTATTCTGTCACGTTTCACATACTTCAATAGAAAAATTTCATGAAAATTTGGAATATTAATACGAATAAACTGGTAAATATCAACTGCGTATTGTAAAATTATAGTAAAATTTCACCACAAGGTAGTGGTTAATGACTTTTCTATCGATACAGTAAATTACCCCAAATTTTTTTCAGGATGCACTTAAGAATTATTATAAAATACATCTAGAAGCTTCGATTAAACTTGGGATTTATAATAACAAATCTGCATTTAAATGACAAGTACATATTTGTAATTCACTCACTTGATTCAAAAAGCTTTTGATTAATCGTGATAGTATTCTATTGCATTCACTATTAAAACTTACGTTTTAAAATCAAATTTGACTTCAACTGCGGAAAAAAAAATCAATGTTTTTTTTTTATTGCTATGATATCGCCATCATCGTTCCATATTGTCTAAATATATCGTGACATCAATTTTCAATATAAAATCTGTCAATACCTATCCCTCATTATGACATTTGATCCTGGCCCCAATACCTCAAAAACTTGCTTTCCTCACCCTTTTCTCCCCCTTCATCCAATGAAATCAACGTCCCGCAACGTTGCAAAGGAAGACCATAAATCGCCCGTATCTGCGGTCCGAAAAATGTAAAAGGAGCAAAGCCCGATAAGAGATTCCATTAGAACGACATCGCAAGATTTACAAAACGGCCGGAGTGCTATGATACGTATATGGACGTGGACTTAACGCGTCCCGGCCGCGAGACCTCGATAAGGCCATTTGTCACCAGAAAGCTCATGATAAATCCGTCGAAACTTTCCTCGCTATCGAGGTGTCGGGGCATTGGCGCATTGTTAACGCGAGCGAGTCATTGTTCCGCATTAGAAAGTCGAAGGTGAACGTTAGATACGGGCCTACCGTGCACGCGCGCGCATTTGTTATTGCGCCGTGATATGGTGTCCGCGCGGGAATAAATAGTAATTGTAAACGCGAAAGGTCCCTGATACACCCTATGCCCGTTGTTTCCACGGACGATTATGCCGCACTGAGAAAGTGCTCCGTTTTCATAGGTACTTTTTCGGAATGAATACGGAGATTCTCGAGTAAATGTTAAGCACCTGATAATGCTAGATTCCTTGCAACATTTAAATGTATGAATTAGGATTGGAATAAATGACATGCTCAACTATATGTACAATCGTACTGAAATTGATGAAAAAGTTATTTTTGACATACAGAGGCGTGGGCAGAAAAAATTTTTGGTAGGGGTTTTTTCGAAAAATATTTTTCCTTCGGGATTACATAATTTTTAATCTTTGACAATATGCTACAAAAGAGCGGTTTCGAAATATTTTAAATTTCAGAATTTAAATGTAATACAACTTGTAGAATCCAGAGTTGTACATTTTTGATGTTCGTTAATAATTGAATTCGATTTTTGTGATTTTTAATTGCTAACTAGAGTTTCAATTTTTTGTTACTAATACTATTTGTATTTACAGTATTTTAAGGATTATCTGATATTTAGCAATATGGGTTTCTATGAAGCTTTCCCCAATTCGATGCTCTAGGAAACAAACTTTTAAAAAATGTATATATATTTTAATTGATTTTTAGCATATTTTCACCGCACAGATAAAAGGTACATCATAAATTTATGTTATTTTCGTATGGTATATTATTCATCAAATTTTGTATTTTTTTTTTTGTTACTTTCATATATTCATAATATTTTTGTGGATCACTCAATAGATTTTTAGGAATTGATGTTATAGTAATGAAACTTTTAACGATTTTGAAAATTGAAATTGATTTTCCAGACAACAGTTCCTTATATAAAGATTTTCAATACTTCTACTCCATATTTTTTAATTTTGCTACAGTTGAATGAATGTTTGATTGTATCAATTGTATATATCGAATTATAGATCTATTTTTCTAGTTTTCTATATGAGTTTCTAGAGTAACTTCTAAAATTATAAGTGTATAATTTTTTTATTATATTAAAAAATATGCTCCAAGACAGGAAGTTTTGAAAATTTATTGGAAAATTAATTTTTATGTATTGGAAGAATTCTAGTAAACTAATAAGCTAGTAAACTAGGAAGCTAGTAAACTAGAAAGCTAGTAAACTAGTAAGCTAATGAACTGGTAAACTCGTAAACAAGTACATTAGTGAACTAGTAGACTGGTAAGCTAGTTAACTAGTAAACTAGTGAGCTAATAAATTAGTGAACAAGTAAGCTAGTGAACTTGTACATTAGTAAACAAGTTATGTAGTAAACTAGGTACCTAGTAAAGTGTTAAACCAATAAATAATTAAGCTAGGAAGCTAGTAAACTGGTAAACTAGTAAATAAGTAACCTAGTAAACTAGTAAACGACTGAAATTGTAAAATAGTGAAATAGTAAACAAGCGAAAAAGTCGAATAGTAAACTAGCAAACTCGTTAACAAGTAAATTAGTTGATGAGTAAACTAATAAAGTTTTCAAATTTTTAATAGTTCACTAGTACCTAGTGGGAGTAAATTAGTAAGCTTTTTAAATTAAAAACTGGTAAGCTAGTAAACTAGTTAGATAGTAAACTAATTAGCTAGTGAACAAGTAAACTTGTAAACTTGTAAACTTGTAAATTAGTCAATAAGTTATCTAGTAAACTAGTTAGCTAGTACAGTAGTAAACGAATAAATTTTGAAGCTACTAAACTACTAAACTTATTTTTCACATTTTTTTAGTATTATATACATAATATACGAAACCCTGGAAGATTTATAGGTATTTTTAAAGATCCCTTATATTTTTGTAGATTGCTACATAGACTGAAGAAACTCGATGCTTTGAAATGCGAATTTCTATCTATTCTCAGTTATTTCATGAATCAATGGTAAAATTATATTCATACAGATTTTTTGAAATTTATATCGTTATTCTCAGTTATTCTTTTTTCGTACTTTTGAAACATTCAAAAGGTTTTGTTACGTTTTCCAGAATTTTTATAGATTTATGGTTTATTTAGAATTCGATGCTCTTGAATCCCGAAATTTATAGATCGTAGAGGCATTCGTCGAGATTCTTTAGAAAACAGGTTTTTTTCATAGAATCCAATCGATTTCATTATTCTTTTAGAGTTTGTATGAATCGAAATATTTCAATATTTTTCTATAGATTTTTCATATATTTCTGAAATTCGATGATCTAAGAATCAAAGTTTTGTAAATTTTCAATATTTTCGTAGATTTTTATTTTTCTTGATTCTTCACTGGGTTTCAACAATTATTTTCATTCATATTTTCTACGTAATCCTACGTTTTGGTAATTCTTACTTTTTTATTAAATATATACTGCAAAACTTTTCATGCATTTATTTGTAACTTACATTTTTATTGTTTATCGATGTAACATTTTTCAATTTACCATGAAATATTGATTGATTTTATCGAAATTTCGGGAGGGGTTTGAACCCCCAAAATCCCCCTCTCCCTACGCGCCAGTTTCTATGAGATAAACAAGATTAAATCAAATACAAACTTGGCAACATTGCATTCTCAGGAAAATGCCTCTGCGAAAGAGGTCACGATCTAGGGACCAGCGTCGAATAAATCTCGGCTAATTTTGTAAAGCCCTAATTGAGATAACTATCAATCACGCCATTGCACAAGCCGGCAGTGACTCGAGAGCGTAAAAATTCCCGAACAATACGGAATTGTGGAAAATCTTGTTTGACGAGATTCCGACATCGGAGGTCTCGATTATGATCGATGAACGTCTAATCATGGATCTCTTGTCAAGCGCGCGGAATTAATTGAGGAAGAAAAAATGTCCCAACTCGGATGATCGATCAAGTGTCAATACGGTGAAAGTTGATTGTTGAAAAAACATGTATTGCAGCAGCGAAGTCATTTATCTGAGCATTAAGTAGTTGGGAGAAAAAAATTAAGAAAGGAGTCGCGGTGGAGAATTTTTATAAGGCGATGAAAGAGGGGTACTTTTTTATGAAACAATGTGAGGAAAGCTCGAGGAGTCGAATTTCGCAATAAAAGTTGGGAATTTTTTTCGAGCGTTTGATTGTGTTTATCGCGCGGTCTTGGTAACACGTACCGGTGCGTGGTGCACGCGCTGTGTTATAATGCTATTGCCGACAAGACATTAGCTTATCGCCTTCTGAAATCTCCCTATCCGAATGTTCGTCAGTAATGTGTCTCGAGAGTTACTAAGTCTGGAATCTCGCGATGGGAACGGGAATGAATTTTTGTGTGAATGTTCGATTCTATGAACGTGTATCGGTTTTCATCGTGTTTCGATTTCGATCAGATCAAATTTTTATACTACGTATGTATAAAAGTTTCACGAGAAAATTTTTGGAGATTCAAAACAAGAATAGGATAGTTAGGAATGTTTTTGAAATGTCTATAATCATTTTGATGAATTTTTGGAAATAAATAAATGCTAGTGTTGCTGCAATTGGACTAGAAAAAAAATATATTTATGAAATTCTATAGCTCTATCACAGAAAACATATAGAGTAAAGTAGATAAAAGTTTTTTTTATCGTAGAAAACCGTTAAAGATGCATTTCTACGGTAACTTTAAAGAATTATTATACATTTCAATGTTTTATACTTTATTTTAATTGAATAGTAATAATTTAGACTTGTTCAACTTTTTTATGTAGCTGCACTTATATAACAAAAAATTGGAAGAAATCGGAAAAATTAACAATTTCTTTTTTTATTGCTCCCGAATATATTCTAAATTCGGAAAAACTTTTTCTTTTCAGAAACAATCGTCAAGTAAACTCAGCTTCTAAACATTTTTTGTGGCTGCAGTCGATTGTTTATCGCATTTTTCATGAATCAAATATATTCCAGATATTCGATGTAAAATGTTCTTTGATAATTTTTTGTGAAATTTTAACGAATTAGAAAATAAATAAAATAAAAACTTAGTTATTTTTTTCCTCCATTTGTTCTTCATAAATAAAATTCTTTCCAAAACAAAATTCCTCTAAAAGCCTTTTTTTTGCAAATATTTAATTCCATACAACTTATGTGCACAATGTGTTTTTTGAACACAAATTTTTCTCAAAGCTGCCTATCCTAAAAAAATTATTCACCAATGTTTTAAATGTGTATAACAAAGTTGAATGAAACTGATTTTTAAAAATGGCATTTTTCCAATATCCTTATTTTTTCAGTAGAGTTAGATAAATTTCTTTCATTTTTTCCATTTTTATGCTGTACAAAATACAGATATCTGGTATATTGAAACTTCCGAAAATGATCTATTCATCGTTTTTGAAAATGTATATGATATGCGATATTTTTCATAAGTAGTCAAGTCGTTATTTGCTCTTTCATTTTCATAAGATTATTTAAGGTTGAATGTTTGTTTTTTTTTTCTCTCTTTATTTTAAGATCTTGAGTTTTGTTATTCGGCCCAGTAGTAATGACTTTTTAGATGTTTTTTTATTACAAAAATTAATTTGACTGAGAATAAGTTACTTGAATATAATGAATTTAGGCTTGGAGAAGAATCTAACTAGAGAATTTTGAATCATAACTGACTGTTTCTTTGGATTAGTTTTCTGCGACATAACGTAAAAGTAGGAATAACAAAAAAAGAAAGACTGTGATAAATTGTTTTTTGCTTCAAACATGATATTTCTCAAGACTTTAACATATGATTGTTTTTACCAATATAATTCGCATAAATTTATGTTAGGTAAAAAAGGTTTGCACATAAACTTTTTTGAAAAAGTAGTTTTTGAGCAGAAAATTTTTTTCGAAGAACTTGGCATCAAAAGAAATAACCGTGAAAAATATTTTTTGGATAAAAGTACATGTCTATTGAATGTTGTAGAATTGTTTTGTATTTTTAAAACATTTCTTTGAATTTCTAGAATAAGATTTTCTGAAATCGAAAGTTTTATATATTTAAAGTATCTTGATTGATTTTACAGAAAACAGTTTCATTATATATTAGAGTGCCCTTAATATTTTTTGAATTTTTTACAGACTTTCAAAGTTTGAAAAATTTTCTAGTATTGTTATAGACTTCTGTATACAAATATTTTTAGAATTCAATGCTCGAAAAAGTCAAGTATCTTGATTCCTAGTATTAGCACAAATTTCCGAAGAAACTAAAAGCATTCGAAAAAAAACTATTTGAAGTATAGTATTTTCTTTTAATCATTAGATTACAAAAAAATTTCTAGCATGATTTATAGGCTTTAAAGATCCTGCTTTACAATTTGATATTCGTAGATTTTAGGTAATTTTATGTATTTTCAAGTAGATTTCTAAAAATATACTGTCTTGAACTGTGAAAGTTTCTAATAAAAAGTAAAAAAGTATATTCTTTGTCGATATTTTTACACAAATTACATACTGGGAAAAGTGGATCACCACCGAAGGAATTGTTTTTCAAAAATACGTATTTGAAGAGTATTAAATGAAAAAAGAATATTTTAGGAAAGTACATGAAATTATATATAACAGTAAATTATAAAATGGAAAACATATCCAAGAAATTCATCGTTTAGAGAGTTTTTAGAAATTTTTGTTACCAACTTAAGTATTTCTTCAGGAAATTTTTTGACATAGTCGCATATTATAGCCTATGGAAATGATTCTATGTCACAAAATATCACCTTTTACAAATTTTTTCATGTAAAATTTTCACGTACGTCCATTGCATAGCAGATTACATTATCAGTCTACTTCTTACAACTTGCTTCATACTTCGTCATTCTCTACACAATGTACATTGCATATTTCAAGTCCAAATGAGGCCAAGTAAAAAACACGAAAAACATTACACATCGTTGAAATAATCCTTTCACAAAACAAAGAGCATTTTAAAAAAAATCATCAACTTTCCAAAAAACTGCTTCTGCTGCTTTAAAATCCGTCCCAACCAAGTCGTTGAACCTCGTACGCGTGCAAGTTGTACATACGAGATGACAAATAATGATATGTACGACACAAAACGCGTCGTAAATCCGGTCGAGTTTTACGCTACACGTCAGGATTTTGGCACAAAGATGGGGCAACAGTGGTAGTTTTATGCTTTGCGCGATAGGATCGGCTCTTATGGGAATAATCCTGAGCCCATGGGGGTCCCCAGCTGCACTCCGCGACACCGCTAATCCGAGGGCTCCCTTATGTAACAGCCATTCGAGCAATAAAAATATAATCTACGATAAACGCATAAAGGGCGTATTGCTATCATTTGTGAGAGCGCTTAAAACGCGTCGTTGCCTCGACCCAACTATTCACCTCATGAGAATAGATTGAGCATCCATCTCTACAGCAGAAACGCCATGAAACCAAGCCGATAAAAGCCGCTTTTGCTACTCCCTTTTTCTTGTTAACGGCTGCACTATGACAACATTTTTTTTATACTCCTTTTTTATGTTCTCAAGAAAATAAAAACCAAGTCTTTTTACAAAATGCATGCAAAAATTATCGCTATCAACGTATACGTTGTAACGTTTCGATATTTATTCATTTTTAGTCGATTAAACTTTAACTACATTCATAAAAAAAATACCTAAAATGCGGAAATTTCAATTGTTTATAAAGTCAATAAATAAAAATTCCATTATTCATATCATACACATTCCTCAAATTTATTATGAATCATTACTTGTGAACATTTTCATTATTGCGCCATATTCAAGACACATTACTTAATCATTATTTCATAATGATTTTATAAATATAAAAATTCGCACATAAATATCAATCATCTTTCACAAAATTCAAATCTATTTTCCATTACATCACGTCATCAATTCATTATTGATTTGACCAAAAAAGAAAAATAATCAAATATCAAATATTCCTTTTCCCAAAATTTAGCTCGTTCACATAACCTCCCAAAAAAATACCACAATCATAATTCAATCATTATTTGAAAAAAAAATATCATTAAATAATACATTATCACAAAAAAAAACATCACAGAAAATAAAACGTCAGAGAATGTAAACTCAAATAATCAAAAGCAAAAAATCCCACATGAGATCAAAATAAAAGATCCCGACAAATCCAAAACAAAACAAAAAAATCATAAAAATATCTCATTTTCCACAAACAAATTAATTCACAACAAAATCTTCCAAAAAAAAATATCACAATTTCATAAATAAGATTTTCAAAAGTCTTTGCTTATTTTCTTTTCTTTTATGGCCAACAGAAATGGTAATCGTCCTCCTCAACATTTTATAAACATCGTCAGATAAAATTCCAGGTCGCAATCGAACATCGAGCAGAACCATGGAAAAATGAATTTCCACGTTCCAGCAATAACACGAATCCCAAAATCCCGTGAAAAATTCGGCCAAGCAATTTTCAATAGGGAAACCATGGCCAAATATTTTTGATGGAATTCAAAAATATTTGAATTTACAAATTCCAACCCTCCGGGAATCCCATAAAAGAAGCTAAACAACAAAAGAAAATCGAACCACATTTATTCAAAATCACCGTCCCAAAATTGCCAAAAATCGCAATCCTTCGAAAATATGCACACCGAACACTCGAATGAAAAAAACACTCTCACCACCTCTAATTTTGAGCGTGCTCCAGAAAAAATCCACAAGATAATCAAAATATACTGGAGTACATACAGTATGCGAGAACTCCTAGTAGCAATATGGACGCCAGAGATGCGCTCGTCCCGAGTTTGATGAAGAAAGGCATCGCGCATGCCTTCAACATTCGCAAGGCATTCAACTTTCACAATGAAAAAAATTCTAATCACGAAATTTATATACTTTCCTCGTTCGCTAATTAGCCAAAACTTCATGCGATTAAATCGTGGACAAGTTTGGAAGTCTGACGATGAAATATAGCCATTGTGTACCGATAACAAAAGCACGTGTAAAATCAGGCGCACCTCCAGGCTTCACCTCCAACTGATGTGTTTGATACTATTTATCGTCAAGTTATCGATTTTATCTGCACTCAACGCGGTCCCATAAAGTGCACTTGACACAAAGCATTTTACTATGAATTAGAGCGAGAAGTGCGCATTCATTGACTCCTATTAGTCCTCACATTTTACGTAATAAATATGAAAAGAACAATGCGTTCCATTACTCACGACTGCAGATCTTGTTTGCGATAGAACACTTGCAGCGATATCGATATTACATTGCTTTACAGTGGCTAGGTGCAGCTGCATCTAATTTATGATTTTTTCGGTGGGGGGCATGGAATCGTATCACACGCACTAAAAATGGAAGGAAAAAGGGAGAGCAACGGAAAGATAATTATAATTCAATGAACTAAAAAAATGTATTCAAGACAAGTGATACTGCGAAAAAAAGAAAACATACGAGAAATCTGTCATACCACACAAAAACCACATCATGGAAACATTGTGAGATTGTTGGGAGCAAAAACAAATCATTGATCAATGTCATTCTTATTCTGATGGGGGAAAAAAAGGTCATTCGAGGGATCCAACGAGGATTTCCGTCGTGTATGAAGTGGGTAACACGTGTGTGCTTGTTTGAATTTCGCGGCCCGCTGTAAAAACACAGCAATCAGATACTTGTCGGGACACGGGGCAAAATAAAGAGACAATTTGGAGCCTTCTTTTTGCGGTTTTCGCTGGAAGTGGAACCGCGTGTCAAACATTTTGGCCGCGCTCGTGGCAAGGGCTATGGTCGGGGCTTGGGGCCCAGACGACAAGTTGTTAACATATGTGCTTTCGGGCGCAAGACTCCGGGGCCGGGGCGAGATGACACGACAGCTGAACTTGGATCTTTCTCGATCCCTTACGCTCCCGGTGATCATGTGATATTATCGAAATTGACTGCTGATTCGACGAAGCCCTCGTTTTGTTTTCAAAATGGAACGGAACGAAACCAACCTAAAATGAGTTTGAAGGTTTCCAACGAAAGTGAAGGGTTCTGAAGTCAGACTGAAACTGTCACGTTTTTCGTAGTTTCGGATCTATTTGTCGAGCTGTTTGTTTAACCCATTCATTTGTAACTTTCGGTAACCTGTATTTGTATATTTGCATTCGTTGAATTTCTATACACATTAGGTTGCATGTTCGATCAGGATGAGGAAAATTTGTTTATGAAATTGAAGTTTTTTGACAATTTTATGAAAAAATCAGGGTTTGGGAGTAACGCGTTGCTCTAAAACGTTACATTTTTTACTGTAACGATAATGTAACGCGTTACATTAGTTAAGAAGTAACGATAACTTTTTTTGGTAACGAGTAACGGGAATCCCGTTATTTTACGTTACTTTTCTTTGTCTCATTAGGTTTTCAACACAATTCATGACTTTTTACGGAACGTTCTGAAACTGAGATATAAGTAATTTTGAACTTCCTCATTTTTTAATGAAAAATTCAATATTTATAATTTCTTTTGGAACAGTTGTGCAATTTATTTCCCACTTTGAAGTGGAATATGAGCAATTTGTAAATTTGAACAAAAAATACAAAAAATACTCGAAATACAAGATATTAATTAGTTTCATGTTATTTGACTCTCCAAAAATTTATGTGATTCTAGGAATCAAGAATCTTCAATTTCTCGAGCTTTCAATTATAAAAATTCATGTATGTCTGAAGAAGTCTATGAAAATATAAGAAAATTTGTCAAATCATAAAACTCTGTGAAAAATACAAAAAATATTAAGAGCCCTCAAAATCTATAAAGAAACTGTTTTCTGCAAAATCGATCAAAATACTACTGAAATTAAGATCTTTCAATGTTATCTCATTCTGGAAAAACTCAAAAATTCGACAACATTATATAAAAACTTATAAATACAAAAAGAAAATACGTAATGGAAAATAAGTGTGAATATGTAAAACATTGGAAATCTTTCGGATTCCAGAACTTCATACAGCAATATTTAAAAGTAATAAACGGTGAAATCATAGAAAAACTGGAGAAATACGAAAAGTACTGCAATAAGTAAAAATCTATCAAGACACTGTTTGTTTAGAAATTCTGTAAAACACGGAAAATTTCGTGTTAAAATTTTGGAGTTTGAAATTCTTGAAATGTGTACATCAATTTATGTAATAAAAATACTAGGAAATTCTGCAACATTCTATCATCCTGAAAAATCAATGGTTTCAGAAATACTAAATAACTCTACATATCCTCGGAAAATTCAAAAAGTATTGAAGAAATCAAAGGAAATGAAAATCTTCATAGACACTATTTGCTGAAAAATCCTCTCAAATACAAAAATTTAATAAACTTTGAATTCTTGAGCACATTATTCTTGAAATCTATACGTCAATGTACAGAAGAATATTACAAATTTATGAAACTACTAAAAAATCCTGCAACAGTTTATACATATTGAAAAATACAAAAAAACTCAAAAACTTTGAAAATCTGGGTAGGTATCAAGATTCTCTCAAAAATCTATTTTATTTTCGAATGTCTCCTTGTGGCTAACATTGAATCAAATGTTATACTAAGAAATTTTGTGAAGAATCTAAAAATGTACGTATGCAGCTCTTTTTGAATTATAAAAGGGTACAGAATCGGAAATTCTTCACATAAAAACTTGCAACGTTTTTTCAATCTCTTTATTTCAGTGTATTGACTAAGAGTTTATTGTACTAAAAGATATATTAATCCTTCGAAAAATTCGGTCACATATCTTATTTCGCGGAATATGAATTAATTAATATAGAGTAAAATTGTTAAATAAAAATTAAAATGTGTCTTTTTTATATGTAAGTCCACAAGATAATTTTTCTGTACTTTTCTCAATGAACAGAATTAGATGCATATTCTTGCATGCTTTCCGTTTTGCGCCTCTCGACGAACTTCGGAATTCTTGTTTTGAAGATACCAATCATCCTGTTTAAAACTTTTTTCAAAAATTTCATATATTAATCCAAATTCAGTAAAATGAAAGCGTTCTTGTGACGTTTTTAGTTTTATCGAGTGGATTTCGACTTTGCATATTTTATAAGTAGTGCTAAAACTTTCGTTATGACCAAATAATCAGCATGACGAAATGGCACACGCATAGATAAGGGTGACAAAAGAGGGGCAGAACGAGTGGCGCTGTTTGTTGAAAATGACGCATCTCTAATGAGTCTTTCCCACATCCTTCAGTGCAAACATGACCATCCTTTTCGGCCATCCAGGAATTCTCGTCTTTTTTTCGCCGACGGTTCCGTCCTTTTCAATATCCCGACGCCGACGTCCGAATGCTGACGTCACTTCCGCAAAGAGCACACGTTTCTCTTATCACTTCGTGATAGGCGAACCACGCTGTTTCGCAAGTGGTTTCCACTCACGTATTTCACGTGTACCAGCCAAGCGAATTCAGTGTCTCTGCAACTTTTTTTCTTCTTCTTGATAGTTGAAACACGTCCCATATATCTGAACTTAAACTGAGCCATAACAAGTGTCATCATTGATCTATTTTGAAGTAAAATATTAAATTAAGTGATATATCGAAAATTTCTAATTGATTTTTTAACATCATTTATTATTCCTTTCTGTTCATTAAAAACCAAATGATCAATTATCCATTAGTGATTCTTAAAAGTGTATGATTGTCCTTATAAACCCCTGCTTGAAACTCAAACCCGTCCAGATCATTCAAAAAAAGGAACAAAAAAATCAACATCAGTCTGCGCCCCGACAGTTGTTTATATCAACATGCGAAACGCACTGATTTACATGGCTCCGATTCTTCGGCGTGCCTATAAAACACACGCTAACAATCTCGGAATTCCAAAGCCTCCGTTGGATCTTTGCTCGCGACCCGTGAGTAATGAATCTTGAATCGGTCGGGCTCCGAGAGACCAAGCACAGATATACCGTTTTCGAGTGCTCGGCCGAAAATTGAAAATGGCACGCGTTTGGCCGAGTAACTTTTGCGTCCCTTTTTATCTTCGAAACTTTTCAAAAGAGATCCTGCTGTATCATAATCCCCAATACCAAAGGTACGTTAAAACAAAATTCAGTCTCTTCACGTAGGAATCGAGGTTAAACAAAATCTGTATGAAATCATTGAATTTCACAAGCATTGTGCGCGTTCCCTGAGAATTGAAAAATAACGGCACCGTTTTACTTCGAATGAAACCAGATACACTTATTCGTCCCGTGTGTCGGATATCAAAAACGTCCAAATATTTCCCCAATCCCGATAAATGTGTCCAGCCTTCATGCCCCGGCTCGTTTCCGATGACACGTGAAAAACTCGATTTCGCCTCAAGAATCGCACCTGGCTGACACTCGGAAACATTATCAATAAAGTGCTCCCTTTTCTGGAACTGTCGTTTTTTGCAAGTGGAACAGACGTAGGAAGTACAAAAGTTCAGTGAATCACGAAAATGCGAGGGCGTGACGTGTGATTTTTATCTTCTAGGGCAAGTTGTTGAGGGTCGAAAAGAGAAGTAGCACTTGTTATGTTACACTTGCTGTGAAATGGTAATTTAATTACTGAATAAGATTTTGAAGAAACTCTAAATGAACGTGGAATTTTTTTTTAAATTCTCCAAGAAACTTTGACTGGAGATTCGTCATATTTTCAGGCACAAGTTTATTTCTTTTCCCCTGAAGAGGAATGCAGTTTTTAATCTAACCTCTCAGTTTTCCTTTTTTGGCACGCATATTTGAGCCAATTAACGCCGCCTCTGGAGAGTGAATTAAGGAATAAGAATGGATCCAAGACCCGTCACGTCTTCATCATAATGGATTAAATGGATAGCGAGCTCCACGCGAGGGACACCGTTTTTGGACCGAGCTCATATGTGTCTGTCGAGCACTCTAATCGCGTTCACGTTCGTACGACTCGTTAGATTAATATGTTCAGTTTTTGACGAGATCCTACGTGGGATTTCGGGCTCAGGTGCTTTTTACAAGGTTGATCAATAGCTCAGACTTGGATTATATTACTCAATGCAATATTTCACAAATGAAGAAACCCTATTCGCAAAGTTGTTACATATAGATCAAAATATTCCAGAATATGGCAGAGCAAAATATGCTGTCTTGGTCGTCACTGAAAGTGATGTAGCAATAGGCAAAGAAATAAGGTTTGAAATCAAATGACCATTCATTCATTTTTTTGTATTATAACCTGAATATTCGTATAGTGAAGAAATTAAGAGTTTGATTCACATCTGCATAGACCACATGTTGATAAATCTTCATTCCCTACAATTAAAAATGTATATAAATATACTCATCAGAGGAATCACCTATTCCCAGAAAATTTAGGAATGTCAGATCCACCGCTCGCAGCAGGAAGAAACGGCACGCTTTGTTATAGCACGATCACGCCTAGAACCTCTGGGATATTTATTGCTACCGTTAATTGCTTTTCGAGCAGTCATTACCGGCGCGCCCGGTCATCATCGCGATATAATGATAATGCATAGCTCATTCGACGCCGGCACGTAAGCCCCGCAATATTGGTCGGTATAGAAATCGTAGCGAACGTACACTGAAAACCCTATTCCATGTACATATTTGTAAATTTAATAGTTTCGCCGGCCGCGCTTTACGGCATCTTACATCTGTTCCGTAACTCACGTAACATGATTAACGATCAATTTGTCTCAGCCACGATTTTCCCTTTATTAATTCAACATCGCGAACGTTAATGGCGCGAGGCTAAAAAAACCTTTTCCCGCATTTACGACCATCAGGGGCGTAAGCAGAACGAATTCTTGGGAGGGGTTTATTGAAAAAATACATATTTTTCGAAATTTTATCATTTTGAATAGTTGAGGATCTGATCAAAAAATAAAGACTGTTCAATTTTTCGAATTTCAGTGTTTTCGAGTTTTAAAAGCTTCAGTGTCCAGAAAAGCACATTTTTGATAAAAGTAATTCAAAATAATGGACCACGATTCTTGCGATATTGAAGTCATCAAAGTTGACATGTTTTTTTTTCTGGAATTCTGGGTGTATTTTTCATATATCTTCAGTATTTCTACAACTTGTAGGATTTTCTTATAATATTATACATTTTATACCAGCTTTATAAAATTTTATCTTCTAAAATCAAAGTTTCGGAATTTTTTTTTATCTATAGATTTAAAAAAAATATATTTTAAACACATTTTAAGTGTTTTGTGGATTTCTTGAATTTTTTAAATTAATGTTCCTTGTACAACTTTCTAATGTTTTCCTGTATTTTTTATAGATTTCTAGTTTTTTTATGATACGCTACGTAGATTTCTAAAATCTTGTTCTTCAGTCAAAAAATTAAATTAAAATTGAGTGTTCAAATTAATTATCAAGGATGAAACTTTTTTAACACATATTTCCAGTCCTGTCATATTTTTTTTTGCATATAAAATATAAACTAAATATGATGATCCTTTCTGTGCCCGCAAAAATACATATCTATTATAATTTCTAAAATAGTAAAGTATGCTTTAGAACTTGACGTTTTATGAATTTGTGAGAAAATAATATAGACATAGTTTTTCAGTTTTTAAGGATTTTTAATATGAAATTCTATCATTCATATGATATTTATGAAATGTGAAGGAGTTTCTAGTATTTTTATAGATTATTAGTATCTTCGAAAACTGCACTACGAGTGTTTTGAATATAATGCTCTCTGATTCGAGTTTTTATCAATTTTTTTTTTTCATAAATTTCTGAAAGAAAAATCATATAAAAAGTATCTTATGGTTTAATTGACTCATTTATGTATTTTCTGATTTGTTCAGTATTCATGAGATTTTCTGGGTTTTTCAAGTATTCTTCTATATATTTTGAATATCTTTACTAGTTGCTCTAAAGGTTTTTAGAATTTAATGTATTAGGTTCCATAGTTTAATTAATCTTGAGAATTTGTTTACATTTTTCAGAAAATACTCCTTCTTAGATTGCTATCATTTGTACAATATTTATGCAATATGAAGGGGTTTCTGGTATTTTTATCGATTTTTTGTATTTTCGAAGATTGCACCAGGAACGTTTCAAATATGATGCTATATAATTCGATTTTTATTTAATTGTCCTTTTTTAATAAATTTCTCAGAGAAATGCATATGCATATACATAGCATTTTATGATTTTATTGACTGATTTATGTTATTCCGTATTTTTTCAGTATCCATAAGATTTCCTAGGTTTTTTTAGTATTCTTACACAAATTTTTACATTCTTACAACTTGCTATGAAGATTTTAAGAATTTAATGGATAAGGTTCCAAAGTATAATTAATTTCGAGAATTTGTTTGGATTTTTCGGAAAATACTCCTTTTTGGATTGCTATTATTTGTACGATATTCATGGAATGAAAAGAAGTTTCTAGTATTTTTATAGATTTCTAGTATTTTCCAAGAAAGCACTACGAATGTTTCAAATTTAATGTTGTTTAATTCAAGTTTTAATCAATTGTCTTTTTAAAATAAATTTCTGAGAGAAATGCATATATATAGCATCTTATGATATTATTGATCTTTTTATGTATTTTCGTGTTTTTTCAATATTCATAACATTTTCTAAGTTTTTGTAGCATTCTTAGATAGATTTTTTATATTTCTACAACTTGCTTAGAGATTTTGCGAATTTAATGGATTAGGTTCCATAGTTGAATTAATCTTGAGAATTTGTTTAGATTTTTCAGATATTTCTACTTTTTAGCTTTCTATCATCTTTATTTTGTTTCTAAGTAATTGTATGATTCGACATATTTATATTCATAATTTTTTACGTTCATAGAATTGTGAAAATTTATGCTTCAGAATTTGAAGTTGCCTAACTTTTGAGCATATAAATTATTCCTTTGTTTCATGTTTTACTAAGATTCAACATTTTTCTTTAATTTTCAAACTATGCCACCTTTCACTTACAATAGGGATTCTGTTCAAGAAAAAATTCTTTTGAAACCAGGAATGCTGTATTTTTGACTTCTTCGAGTTCAGAATTCTGAATTTCTTTTAACTTTGAGAATCACCATAACACTCTTTGCTATGTCCTCTAGATTAAAATAAGTTCATTTTATTACTTTTACTCTTATTCTATTCGTTAACTTAATTTATATCCATGATTGGATTTTGGCATTATTTTTCTATTGCAAAACGTTTATCATCTTTCCCGTTTTCATTCCTATCACTGGTAGTTCTCAACTTTTTGAATTTTGGCATGAAATAATCTTCTCCCTCAATTTCTGGAGCAGTTTGTACCCTCCGAACCCCCCTCTGCCTATACCCCTGAAAACCACTCGAAAATGCCTACTCTCGGGAACCCATTAATTCATCGGTCCAGCGAGAAGAAACGCTTGTGCAAATGATAAGGGCGAGTAATGAATTATATATGGAGACGGTACGGGACGTACGGGAGTATCAGTTCGACGATCCGAATCGAAAATTCGTCTTGTGGAGCCCGTTCAATTAAAGCCCTGACCTTATATGCGCGACGATCTGTTTTTCCGTCGACGCGACGCTTGCATAAGAAAAGGATGAGCCCATCGATCTGCAAATAGCTCTGCCGTGCAACCGAACGGCGCTTCGGTACTTTGGCTTTTTTGTTTCCACTCGAGAAGCCGCTCGCCGTACGTTTTCGAAGGTCGTTAATTAATTAAGGAGCTCGTCCCGAGGATCCTGACCTGTGAACGAATCGGCCTCGCCTAGGGCTTGGGACGATCCGGTTGAACTTTCGCGAAAAATTTTGTAAATCAAGTCGCTTGGTTCCAGCCAAGTCGGAAAATTCAATATTCTGAAGAAACCTATGGCACGAATAATTAAGAATTCATTTAAGAGAATCTTTTTCTTGAAAATTCAAAAATTGAAAATTAAATAGTGTAAATAAGTGCGAGTGAAAATATTTATATCATAATAAATTGTATGGATATTACTGCAAAAACTGTTAATAGTAATTTGAAACAACATTAATAATATCATCCTGTTATTTATTACACAAAGTGTAATCTATGAACAAATAAAATTATTTTGGATGTTTCTTAAACACCCCTTTCTCCTTCGACACAGACTATAACTTCAGCTCAATCCAAGTAACGTTACGCAGTCTTAAAATGCAAAATATAAATATTTTGAACTTTTCTTTTACATTTTTGAATAGCATTCCACACATATAGAGAACTTCTCAAGATTGTTTCTTTATGCATTCGAGAAATTCAGAATCAAATGACTCCAATAAAGAATTCAAGAGTACAAAATTAGAATTATTTCAGGATTTCTTAAATTACATTTTCTGTTTGATAAATTTAGATTAGATTTTTCAGAATATTTTTTGGAAATTTATATTCACAACAAATTCATTAATGTAATCGTCATTTTTAGATATTTTGTTTTCCTTTTTTTTAGTTCAAAATCAAACAACTTTAAGTTCGATTTGAGAAAAACAAAATCACTAAAAAATCTCATAGTTACAAGTCATTTTTCGAATTTTAGTCTTTTTTTTAGTCCAGCGTCGAATTTTAAAACATAAGTGTCAATAGTGCACATTCACAACAAAATTTGAAATTATTTCTTTATTTTCGAATTTTTTATTGTATTTTTTAAATCAGGCGATGAGTCTCCAGGTATTTCGTTTTTTGCTTTTACTGGAAACTATAAAATTTCAATCATATTTTCAATTCACTATTGGACAACTAAGATGTCAAGTTATGGAAAGCCTAATTTTTTTGAAAAAAATATTTTTTTGTTATTGTTTGTTGTTTTTAGAAAATTCGAAACATATTACTTTTAGTTTAAGTTTGAAAGCAACCATATTTTTACGAATAGTAAAATTTCGTTAATAATTTTTTCCTTTTTTAATAATTCAGATTTGAAATAATCGAATTTCCTGTTGGAAGTGGTAAAATACTATAAATTGAAGACTTTCGTCTATTATTCTTGAATGTTTTGTTTTCTTTTTTAATTCCGGAATGCAATTTTCAAAATTGTAGAATCTTTCATATAGTTAGACTGAATATCATGTATTATTTTAAAATTCATCAATTTTTTTTTCATTCCTGAAATTTATAATCGAATTTTCTGTTGAAATGTACATAATTACTAGCAATTTAAATTTTCATTTGTTTTTTCTCAGATTTTTTATTAAATTTCCTAGATTGAAAATTGAAAAAGAAAATTAAAAAAAATTTTATTCAATCCTACCATGAAGTTTATGCTTCTGTATCAAATTTATACCCGTTTTCGGAAATTCGAAAATAAATGAAAATAATACATGATATAGTTCGGGAATGCTAGAACTTAAACATCATTTTGGAATATTCAATTTTCTTTCAGAATTTAGAAATGAACTGGTGTTTCGTTGATATTTTCTTAATCCTGTGTTTCTGTAGTACATAGTCCGAAATATATTATTAGGAATTATGCTTTCTTTGCTTAAAAATACTACAAATTTTGAATTTTCGCGTTCTTTTTCTGAAATTCAGAGAGAAATAACATAAAGTTTAGATTAATGATACTGAATAACTTCCAATTATTTGATTTCAAATTCTTCATAATGTTTTTTATTCAAGTATCTTGCAATAATTAAACTGTATTAATTATCTTGTATTTCAAACTATAATTCCTCAAAATTTCACTTTGGCTGCAGTAACTCTGCAGATAAACAAAAGTTTCCAATTTTCAGACTTTCATTAAAAGTATCAATTACTTAAAAACGATATCAAAACAATCGTATCACGTCACCTGAAAATATCATCACATCAAATCCCAATACCGAATCTAACGATTCCCATCCCCAAAAATGACTAAAAATTCTTTGCTTCACACCAGGACCTCACTTTCCTCGAGAGCGTTCAACGAATGCCGCAAAACAACAGGTCGAAAAACGAAAATAAAATAAAAGCCAGGCATAATTAAAGCATGATTGATGCCTAGCTGCGCGGGGGCATCGCCCCGTTCGCTGCCTCTCATTCCGCCTCTTTCTTTTATCCGTCAATTTAGTGCGGCCCCGTTCGTTCGTCATGGACATGTATGCACGCAGAGGTATTCGGTAAGCTCGCCGACTCCCAATGTATGACTATGCGACACTCAGCGTTCAACCCCTCCTCGCTTTCCCCCTCTCCCCCAAACCCCCTCGACCCCTGACAAGATGAATATTCCTGACCGAAACCCCGTGCTCGTTACCTCACTTTTTTTCTCTTTCGGGCCCTTCTCTTCGAGATATTGGACCCTTTTGTCTTCCTTTTGGAACATTGCTCGCAACGAAAAACAAAGCCAGTTTTCGATGCGGCTTTCATTTTCGATTTTTGTACTTAATTCTTCATCGTAGCCGAAAACATTGCATCATTACCAATAAATTATTATAGGAAGAAAATTATGTTTCGGGTATTTGATGTAAAATTTTTCTGAATTGCTGAAAATGATGGTCAGAATAAATCGAATCTCCATTGGTTATCAGAATAAATGCTGATAAAATTCGAAATTATCTAACCTCGAGAGAGCCATAAACAATTTTCAAAGCACTTTCCTCATTTTACGAGCGCACTTGATAGCTCGCTACTATCGCCAAAGTTATTTTTCGAAAAATTTCAGACGAGTTGCAAAAATTTTGATTGGCTATATTCGAAATCGTCAAAACATTATCCCATTACGAATCTTCTAAATTGTCAATATAACTAAGTTACCTGTTCCACAAGAACTGATTTCATCCACTTACCTGAAACAAACAAAAAATATTTTGGTGAAAATGTGAATCTTGAACAAAGACTTCTTATAATACTTGAAACCAGAACATTCAGAGAGCCAATCGGAAACCGAGTTCATCGCAAATATTTGCAGACGTATGAGTATGAGAGTGAAAATGGATAAAATGGAAATATTCCTTTTTTTAGTTGCTTCTTCATATGGCCATACGGCTAAAATTGTTTCCGGACGTAAGCTCCAATTTTCGATAGCGGCGATATCAAAAGGATTCTCATGGAGAGCGATGGAGTATTCCTGCACACACATATACACTTATTTGCCCGCGAGTACGAAATGTGAAACGGGTCGCGATGTCCGTTGATCCGATGCGCATTCAAACGCTTCTTCGCGGTCGTCTTTCTCTTTTATCGTTCTTTTTGTTCACTAAATGACAAACAAATTACTTGCATTCTTCGTATTTCGATATTGTGTGAAGATAATATTTCGTATATTGTCGGTAATGATTATGGGAAAAATCAATTGGTGTGTCTTTCTTTTCTTTCCTTTTTTTTTTCTTATTGATAAGGTGTCGTCCTTAAATAATATTCAAACTTAGCCACCATCTGTAACAATATGTGAGAAACTTATTCATTTTTCAATATAGGTAGTTTTTTGTTGATTGCTAACATTCACAATCGTTAAATACAGTTTTACGTTCGGTATAAAAACATGGATTTTTGGTATTGAAGATGCTTTTCTCTTATCTACAAGTTTTTGATGTTCACATAATTTTTTATTGAAATTTTATAGTTTTCTATACTTTACATGATTTGCTAGCTGCGATTTTTTATGACTTCTGATCATCTTCTGTTCAATTCCTTTGATTTTGAGGTTTATCAACAGTTGTCATAATTTTTGATTATCGGCAAAATACATGTGAAGAATTTTATAAATTTTCATGCACTTCAATTTTAGCTCAAATAAATTATATGGATTACACGATGAAATATTACCAATATAATTACACTGTAAAATTACCTTTTTCTAAAAATTTGGTTTTATATTCACTCAGCCAAAAAGAATATTTGAAACAGAAGATTTTCATGTTTTTTGTTACTAGATATTTTACTATATGTATTCAGAATAATACTTATATTCTTATTTATACTAGGAATTGCATTATTCATGAACATCTCAAGTTTGCATTTACAAATTTAATGTAACACATAACTTTACTTTTGTTGAACATATAATTTCGTTCTTTTTCCCAATAAAATATAAAAAAATTTTTTTTTGCTATAATGTTAGTGAACGGTCTTTTTCACTGTCAGAAAGAAAAGAATCAGACGAGTAGCTATTTATCTTACTTATAAAAATATGAATTTGTCCTTTTTAAGGTTAGCGTAAAGAACTCATCAGTATTTAAGAACAAAAAAATAAATAGTACAATTTTTTCAGAATTTATAATAATGTTATTATTGATTTCTTCGTCTTAAAGTTATACTTTTCAAGTTTTTCGTAACTAGCCCTACTCCGCTTTGTTAAATTATTCTCAATCCCATTACAAAATAGCAACTATTTATAGTCGCAGCATGAAAAACTATTTCAAATCACCAAAATGTTTCGACTCACAGAATTAACCCCTGTTTACGTTCTCACATATATACATTCAATAATAATGATCTTCATCGAATCAATGCTAATCTGAAGCCATGTTTCAATATTCAAGAATCTGTAATAAATAAAAAGATTATTTACTCAAACTTATCACGATTCTTCAATATTCTTTGAGCTATCGACTACTATTAGTTATTTGTTTTTCTTCAGTCATTAAATAGCAATCTGTCATAAAGACGAAATTATTTTGAATTTTCTTATTTATGTCAATTTGTTAAGTGAGAAGGTCATGACAAAATTTTATTCAATTGTTTTTTGTTATAATATTATTTTTGCCTTTTTCCAACGTATGTAATTAAATTTATAAAGACATTTTCACAAAAATAATGATCAACATTTAACGACAACAAAAAAAGTGCATACAAATTCCGTTATAACGCTTATACATTGACAACTTGACATGAATAAAAAAAGAAAAAAATTATTTTTACGATTGACTTTCGATAGATGCTTCAAGAAAACCAAAAAAAAATGGAAAGCTCTTTGAATATAGAAGAAGTCTGATGTATTACAAGAAAATAATCTAAATATGATTCTTTAACAAAATTTGTTTATTATGAAAAACAGCCTTCCCAGGTATTGTCAAGTTAAGAGTATTACAGATTTCGAGAAAAGAGGAGTAGAAATAAATGATTTTGTTTATCAAAGAATCTGTTAGAATCTTCACAATTCAATCTGTTGAATTTTTCACAGAGTGCATTGTGAAAATTCCAACAAAGCAATCTGTAGAGCACAACAGACAATCCATTGAAATCAACAAAAGTACTATTTTGAATCTTGGAAATGTTTGGACTCCCAAAATTAACTTCTACAAACGTTGCTACATGTGATCATTACCTTGTGTAGCAAATAATACTTCTACACCCAAAAACCCTACATCAAACACACAATACCCTCGCTTCGCTCACTCGTCCTCAAACCATCAGTATCTCGAAGAAAAGGTCGTAAATCGCCGAATAATCCGAAAAAGGAAGGAAAAAAGACGTTTCTTAATAAAAGCCTACGATTTCGTAAGCCGCGTCCTCGAAAGTAACGAGGAGCCAAGTGACTTCCTACCTCATTCTCCGTGGCGCCGTGCATCGCGAACGGATACGCGAGGTCGTCCAATACGGTCGCCGATCCGTCTGGTTCATTCGCATCCAGCATCCTTGCGTTTGTTCGTCGCTCTCGGAGCGACAGCGAATGTCAGAGCGAGAGGATCCCCGTACGTTGGTGAATTGACAAGAAAACGAGTAAGGTAAAGTATCACCGTCTTTTCGAGCTCGTACGCGATGCTTTTATTCGCCCGAGTTACCAGTTGACTAAAACGACCGATAAATAAATTGGAATACGCGTAACTTACAAGCTCGCTGAAGAGAGAAAAAGAGAGAAAGCGAGCCGGAGGAAGGTATTCTAACTTGTCTGTCAGCGCTCCTAGGTCCCCATGTCTCGAGGATACATCTCGGCCAAAGGCATCCGATGCGGCTCTTCGGAAGCCGTGGCCTTTTATCCGATAAACAGAATCCTAGAAGCACGCGGGGTCAGGCGTTTCATAAACCTTGGGATTTTTTCCTTCGGCTTTTTTTTTACCTTGGAAGTAAGTGGGATAAGACTTATTCTCATGATTAGTGACTGTTGCTGTATACATTTTTTAAGGGAGAAGTTTTACTTGATATGATTGTGAATTATGTCGATTGTTAACCATGTAGTTCCAAATATGGTTAATTGATAGTACACTGATGCAGGCCCGTGCACAGAAACCTTTATTTGGGGGGAGGGGGGAGGTTCAACTTTTATGTTGTACTTATAGAATAACATGCAATCGAAATTGATTTGGTTTGACGGTACGTGGTCCATTCATAGTGATGTGATAATAAATGTAGATAAAGTAAGTAAATAAATGAATAATATATTCAATAAATAATAAAATATATAAGGCAATATCAAAACATCATTTGTTTTCAACAACTTCTACTATAAATATTAAATCTTTGTTAGTTTTCAACAAATTCAACACATATATCTCAGTAATTGCAGATACACAATTGAGAAAAACACGTTTATTTTTTTTTACATTTAGATCTATAACGAATTCATAATACATGAAAAAAGAAAAACTTTTTTTTACTACACTATACACATATTTTATGATTTAAAGGGTTAAACACCTTTTTTTAAGACGGTTTCGATTGGTTCTAATGCATATAGCACATAATTTTATACCATGCAAGTAATATTATTGTGATAGAATATTGTCAACTTTAATGTAGAAACATTATTTGATGAAAAAAATATCAACAAATGGTGGAGTTATGGCCCTTTCCTAACTTTTTTTTCAAGAGGCTTGCAGTGATTGCATTGCAGATACAATAAGTCAACTGAAATTATAATATCCAAAAACGTTACATTTTTTAGTAACGTTACATTAAACGATAACGTAACAAGTTACATTGATTAACAAGTAACGATAACAGGAATGAGTTCTTTTTTTTTTTGGTAACGCGTAACGAAAATCGTGTCATTCATTTCAAATCTGTCTCGTCAAGTTTTCAGAACGATTCGTAACTTTTTAAGGAATTCTTTTAAACTCAGATATAAGTAATTTTTAAACGTCTCTTTTTTCAGATAATAACTGTATCATTGTATAATTTTAGAAGAAACAAAGTGATATATTAGTAATTCATGGACTAATATCGACAAAGAGGATCATGCTATTTCACTTTTCATTAGAAATTTTTACATTTCTAGCAATAAATTTTAGAAATCTGCATATAAATACATAAAAATACTGGGAACGTTAGTTTTTCAAATTTATAGTAGAATCCCTGAAATCTATAGATTAGGCTAGAAAACCTTACGTATTGTTACGAATACAGAAAAAAAAATAAAATACGAAAAACACTAGATAATATCTACTTTTTTTAAAAAGGCTATTAGATTTTTCAAAAATTTTTGTAACTCCAGGAATCAAGAAACTCGGATTTCTCGAGCATTGAATTCGAACAATATATGTGTGTCGAAAACCATAAAAATACTAGAAAAATGTTCAAACTGGAAAAATCTGTTAAAAATTCGAAAAATATTGAGGACACTCTAAATCTATTAGGAAATTGTTTCCTGCGAAATCGATCAAAATACTGCAAATATTTCAAACATTTAATTCTAGAAAATATAATTCTTGAAATTCAAAGAGATATCTTTGAAAAAACCTCAAAATTTTCCAAAATTCTATAAATACTAGGAAATACAAAAAGAAAATACATGTATTGAAAAATACAAGTATATCTATGGAATATCAAAAATCTTCACAACTTTCAAAACTAGAGCATCGAATTCCAGAAATGTATACAAAAATATACAAGAAAACTGAACAATCCTTCAAATCGTAGAAAAACTGATGAAGTACGGAAGATACTGAAAGAAATACGAATCCATTGAGACACCTGTTTTCTGAAATATTCTTTTGGAACATGAAAAGTTTATTAAACTTCACAGTTTAGAGCTCAAAATTCTCGAAATCCATGTACAAACATT
The DNA here is from genome assembly GCA_028476575.1 of Platygaster robiniae. Classification (NCBI taxonomy): domain Eukaryota; kingdom Metazoa; phylum Arthropoda; class Insecta; order Hymenoptera; family Platygastridae; genus Platygaster; species Platygaster robiniae. Next base: position 6,599,276 of record CM052022.1, read on the forward strand.
TATATTAAAATGCTTGAAGTATATTAAAATACTAGAAAATCCTGCAACATTTTATGCATCCTAAAAAATATGAATAGTTCCAGATATACTGAATAATCCTTTATATCGTAGGAGATATATACAAAAAATACCAAAAAATAATAAAAATATATTCAGACTATGTTTTCTGAAAAATATCATGCAATGCAAGATTTCAAATTTTACATCAAAACGTAAAAACCAAAAATAGAAGGGTTTCATCGAAATCGTTTGAATGATCTCGTTGGGGGGGATTAAAAATATTTGAAAGAAATTTATCTTAATAATCTGCTATGTTAGACATCATTCGAGACTTATTTTCCTGAAAAGCTATGTCTATCAAGTTTTAAATTATTCAAGCATGACGTAAACTAATTAGATAACAAAAAATTTTTCCCTCTCATTTTCACTCGGCAAATTCTTTATGTTATTTTAGAATTTCACATTGAATAAGTAAATGTATTTCGGTCATAATCATGATCTTCCTAAAGTTTGATAATCATTTGACACGACCATACCTAAGAAAATGAAATCATGTTGATTCTGATACGAAAAATATCTTCGTGTGCTCATCTTAATCGAAGGAAAAAGGGTATCGTTTTTTCATAACTGTCTGAAAGGATTTTCTTTAAAATTGAAGATTCTGAAATCAACGGTGACCTAAGGAATATAATATCATGAGGGTGGGTCGAGTTTTCACACACTGAAAAACTTAATATATTATCAAGACCAAATGGATAATAATTAGAAACAAGGTACGAATAATGCGCACTTTTTTTATATTTATTAGAAAAAACAAACTAACGTACAGATGACTAAAAACTCATAAATTGAAGATTTTCTACGTATGATTTGTAATATCTATAGTCAGTGAAAAATTACTGAAAAAAAGGAGGTTACTGATTAAAGTAGTGATACTTGAAATCAGTAACTTTTTATTAATTAAACCAAACAGAGAACGAGTTTTTTTAATTCCGAGTTGGACAGACGACTAACAGCTACAGAAAAGAGATTTAATATAATTAATTTGAACAGTGATAAAATTTCTGTCAAATATTCTAAAACAAAAGTTGCTCTCAGCAGTCTTGTACGGTAGAATTGCCATGAGCAAATCTTTTTTTCAACCAAAAAACAAAAAAAAAGCAATTTCATTTGCCTATGGTATGGAAAAACGAGACAACTCAAGAATTTTCTATAATTTTTAAACTCATTTACCCAAATCCAGTGTGCAAATTTGAAGATACTTGTTTCCTGGGTTTGGCTAACAATTTCCTTCGTCCTTTCTCTTCTCGACTAGGTGTGTCCTTCTCGTACCTCAAGGTTCAAATGAAAAACTTGATTGACCTAATCTCCTTCAACCCTAAAACCATACACTGTGCTGAAAATCTGAATTCCCTCACACAGTGCATTTTCTTTCAGTGCGAGTTGCAAGTAAGCTGTCACAGTTTTTCCGAATGCAGCCCTTTATTTTCCGCGAAGGGTTCAAAGACCCCGTCCCCCATTGAAATCAGCGTCGCGGGTCGTACAAAAGGTGGTGTCGCGTTTTTTCCCCCGCAGTGAATGACCTAATAGAGGGAGGACTCGGGCAATATCCTGATTACGAGAGAGTTTCGTGAGCACCGGCGTAGGTGCTTGTGAAAATCTAGACCACCCAGCGACCCTTTTTCCCCGAGCCACGTCGTAGCTCACGCACCGCGCACACGGATCCTCGAGTGAATCTAGCCCAGGTACTTCACGGCACATCGCACCGCGTGCACGTAACGCAGAGCCTTCTTCTCCCCCTTTTTTCGTGCGAGCGACGAGGGGTCGCTCGTTCCTACGTACATATGTGCGCGGGTGCTCAGGTTCGCGCGCGGGTTTCCTTGTAGATGAAGATCGCGGTATTCTTAGAATGCAAAAGTGCGAAAAAGGACGGTGGGGTTGAAGAGGACGCGAAAGGGAAAAAAAGCTTCTACAATGACGTCCCCCCTATGCAGCGTGGCTGCATTATGCAAAAATATGCTCTACCGTGGAAACGGGATTTTTTTCTCGTTTTCCGAGATGCCCCGAGTCGAAAGTAAAATCAGAATTATAACCAACTTGAACCTATTAGATCGGATTCAAAACCTTTACGACCTGTCAAATCTGAAATAGAACGCAATAATCCTCGTGGGTGGTTTTTTAACTATTTTAACATACGCATTCGAAATCAAGATTGGAAGTACAACAAAATTAAATCTGAGAAAAACGAAGGCAAACTTCCATGACTCTCTGTTTTTGAATTGAATGAACACTAAAAAATTTGATTATTGAAAAGATCATAGTGCTTATCTTATGAGCTACAGGATGTGATGAAAAGTAGTTTAAACTTCAGTTAGACGCCGTTGGTTTTTGGTACTATTTCGTCTTCAAGGTCAAATCATATCCCTTGATTATCGTCATGTCCAGGAAGTTCAAACAATCTTAACTTTCTTTTTCTATAGTAAACTGTAATCTATCATGATAAGAACTAAAAGTCGTTAACATCTCTTCTGTGCTATCTTTCGGAAAATATATATAATAGGTAAAGAAATAATAAATAAAGATAGGCAATCAAATGTAGTATACAAAATTGAATGTGAAGAATGTGATAAATTATACGTTGGTCAAACTAAAAGATATATAAGAAAAAGAATCAGGGAACATGGAGAAAATATAAATAAAATTAATATAGAACCTTCTGTTATAAGTGAACATAAACTACAGTTTGATCATGAAATGAAGTGGGATCGAGCAGAAATTTCGGATAAAGAATCATCGTATTATAAACGTTTATTTACTGAGATGATATTTATTAAAAAGTTTGGAAAAAAGGTTATGAATAAACAAAGGGAATTGGATAAATGGAATGACACGTAGGATGTTTTCGTTAAATATTGTTGACGAATATGTATTATGTAATAAGTGATGAAAAGTATATTTCTCAGGGATTATGAATGAATGAAGTAGTGTTTGACGAAATCAATTAGATAAGATCGATATTATAGAGACGACGCGTTACAACGATCAGAATTGCTTAGACCTTCAACACGTTAAATTTATATAATACGAAGCAGGCTGAAAATGGAAAAAAGTTCATATACATTTGACGGATGCTCAGGAATCATTAATAAACAAATGATCAGGCATTATTATTCCAGCTCTGTGGTATATAAGATATATTGAATGGATGTTAACAAGGCTAAACAATATTAAAATAATTCTTGAAAATTGCGACGTGAGTTTACTTTTTGGTGAATTATTCTTATAATGCGTATTAATTGTTATTCGAAAAAAATTACTAATGGATTGAGATGTAGGTTTTGAAAAAGACCCAAATGGGGTCGAAACGTCGACTGAATAAATAAATGATGTTAATTTGACTGGGAATATCGAGGAAGATTGTTAAATTACAAAAAATTTCACACCCAGTGATAAATAAAATAGAATAATTTATCACATTACTTCCGTTTGCTAATTATCACTTAATGTAGGGAATATTGACTCTGTCAATATTCTCCCTGTAATTGACTCCTGCAATTACAGCTTGATATTGAATTGCATTTTTATCACTGAATGAATTTCTAATAAGTAATATGATTTCATTTTTCGATTTCCCAGTCAAAAATTTTTAGTTATATTTCAACATATGCCTGATGTAACAATAGACAAATTGTAAAATATAAATAAACATTTTTGACTAGGAAATTGAAAACTGAAATTATATTATTATTTACAGTCAATGTGGCGATAAATGAGTCTTGTATAAATCCTAATATTATCAATATAAAATGGAAAAATTATCTCATATTCGAGCTCTTTATACGACTTAATTACAAAATATATAATAAAGGTCTAAAGTGAAAATACATGAAAAAAAAGTTAAAAGCAACATTTTTATAGTTTCCATGCATTAAGTTGATTAGGTCTCTGTAAAATACACTCGGAATGTCTGTTAAAAGTTTTGAAAAAATGTTCTATACAAATGAACTCAATGTATGACATGATATTGAGGAACAAACTAAGACTTTTGTTTTTCTTTTTCGATGTATCGAAATTTCAAGCCCGTTCTGCTCAATAATTAGAGGTACAAAAAATCCTGAAGAAAACTTTTAAAACATACAGAATTACAAAACGTACCCCGAAAGAAAGAAAGACAGATTTTTTCTTTCAGAGTTTTGAATAAAAAAGTTCTGTGATATTTTTTGAATTTTCAAAACTTACAGAGACTCAATGTTTTCGGCAGCTAATTACGACGTATAGTGCCCAAAAATCAAGCCCTGATTTTGCTAGTGAACACTCAAATTTTGACACTTTACAAGATAATGTTAATGGAATACTTTTTTTCGCAACGTTTGATTTTGACTTCCAATTTCGCGTAAACAATTTTCATCGAGAAATAATGATTCGCAAAGAGACATTAAGTCAGCTCGGAATTTTTTATCTTAAAAATCATTATAATTGGCTGGTAAAAAAAATGAATCAACTCCGGCTTTCACCACCTAAGGGAATTCCAAAAAGAGGTAGAGATTTACAGAAAAAAATTAATACTTTTGAAGTGCAAAATTTAAAATATATTCTTGGTGAATTATTTTTACTGAATTAGCAGTTATTCTAAATTTCAGATTAATCCAAACTGTCACCAATGCACATACACGCACGTATAAAATTCTGACGAATAAAAAAATTCTCGAAACTAGGTTCTTGCTAAATAAATTCAATTCTATTTCTAGAAAAAAAAAATTTATCATTTTTATCAAGGAGAAAAAAATCTTTGAATCCGTCAAGAATATAAAAACGATCTATAAATTTCTTTTCTGGATATTTCTGACTTTTATAAACTCATTCCGTTCTTCATGTAGAAATTCAAAAAGATGTAGGACAGTAGATAAGTCACTCCTGGTTTAGCAAAAACTGTTTTTAAAAGGAATACAAATTTTTTAAAAAATAGTAATAAAATAAGGCGACTGCGATGACGGCGGCTGCTGCTGTAACGACCCCCAGAAAGGGTTGTCTCGAGTTAAAAGGATGACTGTCGCTAGAGCTGGAAGGGTGGTGCACCCTGAGCATTGATCCCGGTGCGTACCTAGCTACTCCATTTTTTTCTCTCACTTCCCCGCACTTATAAGTGCGCGCTCTGTACGCTCTTTTAGGGCTCGAGCGCAGCTATAAAACGAAACGAACGCGTGCACATGTAGAAAATATGTGGGTAAGCATATCCTTGGCAAAGACTTCTAGTCTTCTCATTAAAATAAATAACTACCCCGCTGAATCGCGATCCCCTCGTGTCAGGCAGAACCGGGCGAAGGAATAAACAAGTTGAGCGGGTAGGAGGTCGCAGACCAAAGGGAAGTTTTCCATTGAATTTCGAATCGGTGCGTTGAGGAAGTGAAGAGAAAGTTCAAAAATGCGTGTCAAGACGAGGAAATTTTTTTTCCACCGCGATGTTTAACATGGTCCTTAGGGGAAATTTTCTATGGCTCTGCGCGGTGCTTGAAAGTTTTTCTTGGTTTTTCATTTCACATGTGGATATCTGTAGGTTTGTGTGTCTTTTTTTGTTGAAAATGTAGGTTTTTGCTTACAATCAGATTTTATGTAAGTTTGTCACTTGAATAAAGTATAGAAATAATTTTATAGATTGTTGAAATGTGGTGATGAGGATAAAAAATCACTGCTTTAAGCTAGCTGAACAGGATCTAATGATTAGGGCGCGGTGTAGACTCAATGTTCAAGATATGGGGGATGACGCTGAGCCATGTTCAAACTAGGCGTTTGTCAGTATCGGCCGTGCGCGGTTTGCGATCCAGGTGGTCTATCGTATTCAGAGCGCCGCGCTTCGAGGACCACTATGCGAGGGCGAGCCGGGCATATACATCACGATAACGAGCCTGAGAATCGTACGTCGAAGACAGATCGCTCGCTTCCGCTTTTTTTCCGGCCCGGCGCCCGCCTATAAACGACTGATAGAATTCCCCCAGGGAAACCTGAAAATATGGTTTGGGGTGGTTCACAGCCAGAGCGAAAGTGCGCCGAAGAAAATCCTCATATTTTCAACCTTACGAAGTAGCATTTTCTTTCGCTGAAATGATGTGAGGTAGGATAATTTTATTTTTGAAGCACTGAAGAATGAGCTGAACAGTCGTATGAATATTTTTGGCATTGTTGGGAGAAAAGATTTATCGTCTTTTTGGTTATTTTGGAAGAATATGGCAGCTGTAACATTAGGTTTTCAGTTGCTAGTCATCAATAAGTGCTCTTTTGAGTTTCTAAACAGTTCATATAAATCATTTAAATTCCCTGATTTGTCACTGGGTATGAGATGTTTCAAAGAAAAATACCATTCATCGAAATTCTAGTCGAATTATAAAATATTTTGACTCGGAATTCGATGAATGGTGTTTTTTTTTAAATCATATAAATCAGTTGGGAATCAATATAAAACAACAAGACAATGTAGATACATGAAAAATAGTTTTTTTAACTACAGGAACAATCCAGACATAATTAAATAAGTCTAAAATGCGTGTGTCTGAACCTTATTTTAAATGGGTACCTACATTATATTGTTCGTAAAGAACGAAATCTGAAACCAAATATAAAATTTATTAAAAATTTCTGATAATGATGGAAAATTGAATATTTTTTTTTTTATAGAACTTACGTTGTATTAAGCAACATAATGAGTTAATTAATTTTGAAAACTATCAGAATTTTAGGATTATTGGCATTTTCGTAACAGCGACAGGGGGAATACTTTTTTACCGAAAATATGCATACTACGTTGAAACTTAAAAAATTTAGGCTTATTATATTATTATTAGAGCTGATTTACTCTCATGTGAGTCGCTCCAAATCTTAAATTTTTTGTGATCTTCAGAAATTTTATTTCTTCCTTCGAACTTACACGAACTTCAAACTTCCGTCTTTTTCATAACACAATGATTGATAACTATTTTTGATTGTCAGTTCATTCTGAATCAACTTGAACTGTAGAAAATGATTCATTCCTTAGGTACAAATTTCAGAGCGTTTCACTGGAGCTTTTTCAAGTAATCCATCAATTATGTATTACTGATAGTTTCAATTTTCCGAAACTTCTTGGGAGATCCTCGAAAGTTTTTTATGACCAAAACATTTTCTTTGTAAGTACTTGTCAACTTCATATTACAAATACATACATAAATTACTGATTTTTTTTTTCATTTACAAAAACGTTATTAGATTTAATAAGCCATGATTGTGGTTCTATGCAAAATTTTTACAATGAAATTATTGTAGGGTTCAGCGAAATAAGGGTAATGTTGAAAATTATAAAATTTACTCGCATCATGAAATTTCATTATTTATTACGTATAGATGATAACAAAATTCAAGATATTCTTTTTTTTTATTATTATCCTGGAGAGTTTTTTTGTTGATGCCTGGAAGTGAGAATTTTCGTAGCCAAAAACTTTTTGAGATGATAATATTGTTGATTATATTTATTTCGAATATAAAATCAACATAAGTAAACAGTTTTCGTAAAAAATCTTTGTTTGATCGATAAAAGGTATTTATTGTTTATAATTTTTTTTGTGATGTTTTTGTAAAACTGCAACCAACAAATTTTATTTTTCAAGATGGTAAATCAATAAAGAATTAAATATAATATCTCGATATTACATTGAAAAAACTTCAAATTATAAGGTTTACCTAGATCGTAGTAAATTTTCTTATGCACGTACATTTGATACATTCAATAAAACGATGGATCCCATTCAGACTATTTTTCAAACATATATTATTTCTGTCGAGAATTTTATTGATGCAAATGATGTTAATAATTCTGCCTTCAACACGGTCGATTGATTTTTAACTTTCGTGAAATTTTTTTTAACAAATATTTATAGCATTTACCAATTGATATTTTGAGAAGAATTTATGTTTTGTAACTTACTTTTTATTGCCAATAAAGCAGAAAGAATTTTATGATAAGAAATTTTGAATATTAGGTTTTAGTTCAACTTTTGGTTTTGAAAGAATTGTTTCAATCAAGGTTTAGTTTTTGAAGAATGATAGAGATATTTTATTTGAAAATTTTTTAATTCTCTTAAGTAAAAATTCATAATTACAAATGGTGTTGATGAAGAACTATTGCTTGCTATTTTCGTTAAATAAAACGACTTTTGAAATTTTTTATGAATAAATAAAAAGTAAAAAAGATACTTTTTTTGTTCCAGATAAATTTAGATAGAATCCTTCTAACTACACTGTAAAAGAAGTTTGTAAATTTCTAATAACGTAGTATAGTATATTTCCTATACCTTGAAATTCACAATACCGCAATAGAATTTTTTCCTCGACCATAGGACTTTTACTACTCTTGTCATGAATTCTTTCCATGTCTGGTATATGAAAGATAAATATAGTAATTTCACTATGGAACAATATTATTTCAACCTTCTCGCTGTACGAAAAATATCTTACCCAAGTACAAAAAATTTCTCATTATTCTTTTAACCATATGGTAAAAAAGCTGGTAAATCTTCCCATGCCCGGTATAGTGAATTTCCGAAAATCAGCATTTTACTATACTTCATTCGACACTTTTCTACGATCATTGCTCATTTACTATATTTGGCTTATGCATTTTTTCAATGTCTCGTACAGTAAAAATGAAGGTACATATTAATTTTACTACAGAACGATAGAAAATTCTCACTATTCCTGAATACAAGAAAAAAATGTGCATGTCCTGTTTCATAACCCCCATTGGAGATATCCCATACTCGAATGAGGTAAAAATACTACACTGAAATATAGTAAATACTGTTTATATTCAGTAAAGCTACTATACACTGGTATAAGAAAATTATTAATCCTGGAATGGGTTAATTACTTCTAATTCCGGTATGGAAAAAATGCCATAAATTTTTTTCACAGTGGACCTTATCGTAAGTAGCAGCGAAACCGCTAATTCATAAAAAAAAAAGAAATATAGCGACGTACTCAAAAAAACACTTAAAGCACAATGAAACCTTGATTCAAAGGTTCAAGGCGCATCAAGACGGCACCTTGAACTCACGAAACCAAAAAACTAACTTTTATCAAAACACATCGCCAATTTCTACAAGTCAACTATACGTCGATGAATCATAGCGTGAAGGTGGCTAAATTAGCAAGGCAAAAATGATATCGTAACACCTTGAGCGGAAAGCCTTAATCGACAGCGCGAGAGACGCCGGATATCGCGGTGACATATTTCAGTCGAATGGAATTAAGCGCAATTACACGTAGCCGCGCTGTTAAACGTCTGAGATCAAAAGGAATCCGACGTGCGGCAGGTACAACATTCGTTCTCTCAGTTCGCGGTGCAATTACGCATGCATGCGTATATCGTGACATCGCGCCGGGGTTGCGAACCTAGCCTGGCTTCAATTAATATTAATTAAAATGGCAACGGGGCAGGTACCTTGATAATTATGCGACTCCGAAGCTCGAGCCCTTATAGCTCGCGTTTTCCTGCCGTTTACCCCATGAAATTCGTCACCGCCGCGAATTATTTATCGTTTAGTTATGCGAGCTTGAGTTATCGCACTCGTATGCTTGATTCCATGGATCATGCTGTCATCAACGTTTGCGGCGAAGGAAAAAAAAACACGCACACACACGCCGGGTTATGAATAATCTGCGGAGTTTTTGAAAATGGATAATTATGTGCTGGGGAGGAAGCTCGTGAATTAAGTGCGTTGGAGATATGATTTATTGAGATGGTCAAGAGTATTTTCCATGTGGAGTTGAGTGGGAGTATTACGTTGGTCAATTGGGAAATTTTTTGATTGTCCTGGATAGAGAGGAATTGTTCAGGTTTCTTGAAATGGAGGAGGACGATTTTTGAAATTTTCAAGGTGTCTTGATTTGATATAAACATGGGTTGAAATGGATGACGAAAGTTTATTTTCATTCTTTACAAGAAAATTATGCATTTTAGAATGTATTGACATTTATGTTAGATTCAAAGAATCTTTTACGAAAAAATATGTGAATTTAGAGGTTTTTAAGGATTGCTAGAATAATTTCACGTCACCAAATTATTGTGATTTGATTTTTCTTCAATGGCAAGATTCACAAACTCAAATTTAAGAAGTTTAAATTCACTATCAGGAATCGTCGCAATGATCGAGTAATAAAAACTTGTTTTAGAATAATTTGAGTAAGTTATGTTTCAAGCATGACACATTTTATAGACTTATAGTTTGTAGATCAACTTAAGTTTGAGTTCATCTAGAAACTTATAATGATTTTTCATAAATGCCACATCTTAAATCAGAAAATAAGGAATGATAAATAACATTATTGAGTAAGTAGAATAAATTAGTAATGTAATTTATGAAATTGAAACTGTTGTATATAATTCATGTAGTAACTGGTACAGCATTATTAAAAAACTGAAAGCTTGCATTTTTTTTTCAATTTTATGTCAAAGAGATAAATATCATTGCTTTGAATAATTGACTGATATAGCTATTAGACTGAAAATAATGCAACGTCACATAATTAACTCATATATTACGAGACATTATGTTATGTCTCAGAAAAAAGTGAACATTTGAATTATATGTATCCGAATTGCAATCACGTGACTTAGAAAACCTGCACGTGATTTGAAAAAAGAATTTGTCATTTTTGAAATTAAATAGGTATCTAAAATCAGAATTCAAATATCACAAATTCAAAAATTGGATAATAGGAATAAGGTAAACTGTAGAACTTCAACTGTATTCGAAGATGAGAAATTCATTGTTAAAAGTACATCGAAACTTGTTGTTCGAGTACTTTCATTTTAAAATGTAATTTTGCAAACCTAAAGTTACGATTCTGTTAAATTGAAACTATGTTCAAAAAAATAAAAATGAAAATTATCTAGCGAGTAATATGATACTGCATTTTATGATCTGCATGATTCACTTAATCACATAATTTCTAAAAAAAAAATTTTCTGTATTAAAAATAAATTTAAAATCAGAAATTCGCTTATTAGGTTAGAAGAAATGATGTATATCCAAAAAACTGACGTTCTTTCAGATAAAAGGTCTTACGATTGAAATAAAAGATTTAATGTAGAAAAAATCCAAAATTCACTAAAAATATATGAAAATTTCGGATATTCATGTTTCAACACGTACCATGAATATTTTTGAGTGATTAACTATAAATTGAATTCATAGACATTGATTTATTTTTATTATAAATTATTATTTATTTATACTCAGAAGTAATTTTATGCAATGAGGTTTCTAGATTTTTTTCTTTTTTTCTCAAGTTCGAATCGTTATACTTAGTCAAAATAGAACTGTTTGGAAAAAACTTTAATATCTAATTATGTATTTTTTTTCAACAATGTTTCCTAAAAATTTATACAGATTACAGAAAAAGTTTTGCTTTGACTATAAACTTTAAGTATGACTGATTTTTCATGCCTTTTTACATCGAATTCTATATCTCTGAAATCTACTTCAGAAACGTAAGTTCAAAATCCAGTACATTCATACTTTCATAGATGTACTGGCAAAAATAATTACTAAAACTTCAATTTCACCAAGTTTTCAAAATCTAATTAATATCTAGGACCTTGTCTGACAGATATGCAACTATACAAAATTTCCATTGGTTTGTAAACTTCGAATGCTTCGAGTCTTATTTAGAATAAAATATGATACATGAAAGAAAAATTTGCTCAAAAACTCTGCCTTGAGTAAACTATTAACAAAATCGATTTTTCAATTTCAGAGATTTATAATATGCAACGGACGAATAAATACCCTTATCAATTTATCACGTTGTATGGGATTGAATGTACGATGTATCACGAAATTTCTGGATGCAACAATGTTGCATATTCATGTATGTTATAAATCTGCGGCAGGTGTGTAGCCAAAGGGTAAACGTTAATCCAAGTGATTACAGAAACTCTATAAAACATGGAACCCAAACGACCCGACAGACAGGTTTTGTATCCGAAGAAATTCGGAAAAACGATTCCAATAGATATCTGTGAACAATTTTTTTTTTATTTTCTCGAATATTATTAAAAAAACTGATTTTATAAATTCATAGCTAGAAATATTTACAAAATATTATGCAGTACAGATTTTTTTTACTTAAAAAAGTTCAGAAATTTATAATGCATTTGACAATTATTGTGAGCTCAAAATCATAACTTATGCATTGCACTCTGAAATGGGTGAGAGAAAAACAAGTTAAGCTGCAAAAAAAAAAACGTATTTTCCAAAATACTCAACTTTGTGATCAGAATGATCAAAACTTATGTTCAAATTTTCCTGGCTTTCAGTTAGAGCTCTAAATTAAGTAAATATGTCAATCTTGACATCTGAAAAATCAGTATAAAAATTGAGATTGATTTCTGCAGCTTTGAGGCAGTGAATCGTTTTTCCAAAAAGGCACAGGAATCAGAAAAACTTTGTCCAAACCAAAAGCAATAATCCTAACAGTGGTTCCACGTTCGATTAATAACGCAGAATACTGCGGTACAAATAACGCGACGCTTCGTTATAGCGCAGACCAAACAGGCATTGATGAACTAGCGTATTCGCGCCACGTCGGTGCCCGACGTTAATTAATCAACACACGGATTTGTCGCGAAACATCATAAAACCCAAAGCCTCACATCGATCTGAAAACATCGCGTCTCGAGTATGTTATACGAAGGGCAGGGACGTTGTTACGAAATTTTTATGAGGGGGAGAATTCATATACAGAAATTGTTAATACATTGAAACAGTCATCTAAATATATAACTAAATAATCAATTTGTGATGTATAAAAAATGAGAGAAATAGATTTGCGACCTGGAATCATCACTTTTCTTATAAATTTGAAATTTTTTTTTATATTTTTTGATACTGTCTAGGGCGTATTTTCGAATTGAAATTATTGATCATGCAGATTTTCAGAATATTGGATTAACAAATAAGAATATATTTTTTATGTTAGTTTTGAGTACAAATAATAGAGTTTAAAAATCTATTTTTTTATAGTATTGGAGTATTTCAATGGTAAACTATATAGATTTATCAATTCCGATGCGTTTTAATTCGAAGTTATAAAGTTTAAAAAAAAAAAAGTATTTTTACAAATTCTTAGCATTAAATAGATTTGTAGAGATTCGAGTATTATTTGTATTTACATAAAGTGTATACGTTCTCATAGATTTTTTTTTATTATTTTATGAATTTTCGTATAGATATAACAAAGTAGTTTTGGATTCAGAATTTCATTGATGAAAAAATTAAATAGATTTCATGAAAAAGATTTTTAGATGAATTTCAAGAATTTCCTACATTTTTAGAAGCTGTTATTTTTTTCGTATTTCTTATAATTCATTATGATTCATTGTATTTTCTAATTCTATCAGGATTCCTAGTATTTTCAAGAAAACCTATCTACAGTTGTGTTATATTTCATGCTCTAGAACTCGAAGTTCCATAAAGTTTTTTTTTTTTAATAAATTATTCGGCGATTTATATGTCTACAAAGATTTCGAGTATTTTTTCAGTTTTCAGTTTTTCTACAACAATTTCATTGTCTCTTGATTAAAAAAATATGTACAATCATCTCCAATGTTTTAAGATTTTTTAGTATTTTTAATTTTAATAAACAAGTTTCTGGAATGTATTGATCCAAAATTAAAAAAAAAAATCAATAAATATAAAAATTATAAATGATCAAAGACTCGAAATTTAACAGATTTTTAGTAGTTGATTACATTTTTAATGGAATCGTATCAACCTGAATTCGTCAGTTTTAATCATTGTAGGAGTACTTTTTTCTTATTTTGGTATATTGTAGTTTTTTGATAGATTTCCTGTGGAATAAATGCTTTATAACTTAAATTTTCATGAATTTTAAGTGATTGAAAGATCCCGTAAAATACCATATGTACTAAAATTTTCACTTTTCTTATAAATTTCTAGTCCTCCAAGTTTCCTTTTTTATTTTTGCGATATTTTGGAATTGATAAAAATTTTAAAGTATATGAATGAATTTCTTTGAATATTTTAGAATTCAATGCATAAGCATTAGATGTCGTTCAGATTTTTGGTACTATCATGGATATTGAAAGAATTATCTAAGTCGTGAAAGTAGGTATGTACCATGTTTTCCGAATTATCTCAGCAACATCATTACTATCAATCAGGTTCTTTCAACAATTTTTTCTTATTTATTCACCAAATTACCATTAAAGTTTCTAGTTTTATTTTGGTAATTCAATTTTTTAACCTCCTTTTCGTTCAGCTCTTTGACATACATTCTGAAAACGCTTTTCACAATGTTATAATTTTTTTCATGAATTCTTTTGCTATTCTCATGGATTGAGCAACGTCAGATAATTCTCCTGTTGTTTCAAAATTAAAAAAAATTAAATCTATATTATTAACTAATACACTCTACTATCATATTTCAGATTCTTCCAAAGTAAAACAAGCAGACCTCATTAGCGAATATTGCTTGAAATTTTCAAAACCTCCTCGTCACATAATCCTATACAACCACAATATCAAATATTCAAAATTATGAAAGAATCGTCCTATAAAAAGATACTATCAGTTCCACGATCGTCGTATGTGATTCGATTTGTTCCGCTGCGTCGGAAAGATAGATGCATCAACGTAATCCAAACATTATGAAACTACAAATCGGCAATTGTCACGCGAAGAACGCACTTGTGTAGGTAATTAAGCTCTTCGCGTCCACAGAATCCGGTCCCTTCATCCGCCAACTCCTTGACAGCCTGGAACGACGAGGATCGGAAGATCGGCGATACCGAGATTTATCAATCCCTCATACGCGAGAATAAATTTTGCGAACTTGTCCGATTACGTTACGGTACGGATGGCTATATTGTGTTTGACACCTTTGATGTGACTCAACACCTCGTTTCAAAGCCCTGAAAAAAAGTTACCCATCGCGAATTTCGCCATTCTTTTTTCATTCAGAGACTTTAGAGGTGTGGGAATTTCTTCGAGCATTAGTGATTCATCAAACTTACACTTTTTTACCTCCAACAATCTTGCAACCATGCAGACAACAACAAAAAATTAATGAAATATCTATTGAAAAACATAATGATTGCTCAAAAAGTTCAGTATACCAATTTCCTTGCATGAAAACCCACAATGTAAATCATACTTAGCACAATATCTTGACATGAACTTACACAATCATTTCTGGTGAATCTTTTTTTAGGTCGATAAAAAAAGCTCACGTCATTATTCAAGGCACGAAAGTCAAGGGAATCATTAGATGGAAACGAGTGAAAGCTGACTCGAGAGGAAAGGACTTTTCTAGCTTTGTGAGACCGAGCTTCGCTTGATGAGTGGAGTCATTGCATGAGACACATATCTCCACTAATAAGTCATGAAGAAAAGTTGAGTAGTGCGCGTATGAGCTATATGTGCGTACGTGCATGCACGCGAGTGAGGGGTGTCTTGTTAGTGACACCCCTGGTGTTGGACGAGAGCCTCTTTCTCCACCCTTCTTTTGTCTATGTGAACTGCACACGCTGATTTTTCTGGCTCGTGTGCGATGTGTTCTCCAGAGTGGATCGATCAATATTCATTTTTTTTTTATTAAATGAGAGCGCGGAAAAATATGTTTCCCACGTACTCACAGCGAAGAATAATGTCCATCCAGAGCTTCAAAATGGAAGAGTTTTGTGCATGCACTATGCAGTGAATTTTATTTGAAAGTATTATTAAATAGTTTATGTACCCATTCATCGAAAAATCATTTGTTGTGTATTTAATACTAGGGTGAGTAAATCATTCATTCTGAATTGTTGAGTTTTGGAAAGAATTACTAATAATACAAAACGAATAGTCGCAACATTGGACGAAAAATCGAAATTGCAGTCATTGTGTTTTAAGCGAATTTGTTTACACTTAGATGGGATATACAGGAAAAAAAATAACCTAAGGGGATTTTTTTCTTGTAATTTTTAGAGAAACTTTCATTTTTTGGAATACCCCAAATTTCTTGTATTTTTACAGTTTATTAAGAGTGGCGACAGTTTTACAGTTTTTTTACCAAAACTTGACACTGATTCTGATAAATTTTCACAATTTTCCAATAGTACAGTCATATGGAAATTTAATTTTCATTTACTGATTTGAAAAGTTAACACATATGACAGTTCTATATTTTTGTGAAGTATTATTAATTTTTTTCGAGTTCTTACATTTTTCACAGTTTTTTACAATTTCGTAAGCTTATAACACTTCTATCTTTTTTCAAAACATATTACAGCATATAACAATATTGATGGTTTAACATTTTATTATAACTAGTATTAAGAAATTTAGTAATTTTATCAGTACATTAGTTTCTTACAGTTTCGACATTCCTAATATGTACACAGTTCAACAGTTCGTTACAGTATAAACTGCTTGAGGGTTCATGGTCTTGGGTTTTATTTTTTTCTGTCACAGCTTTTTTAGTAATGAAGATTATAAACTTATCATAACTGTTTTGTACTTATGGCAATATACAACATTTGTAAGTTTTTAGTCATTCATAGATTTTTTGTGTTTCATGTATTTTTTTATTTTTTTCATTTTGTGCGTTTTACGTGATAACTTACTCCAAAAATTTTTTTACAATGATACAATTTTAAAAAACGAAGGATTTCATGGTATTTTTTTGAATTTCTTCAAAGATGATTCAAATATAGATATTCGTAATTTTTCTCGTAATCAAAATTTTGTCAATGAGAGATATTCTATATTTATTATCTAGAAAATTGCATAACTAATACATCAATTTACAGTATTCTTTGGATTTTTATTATTTCTAGTATTTCTCGTATTCAGAAGATAGTGTATTTTTATTATATTCTCCTTTTTTAGTATTTTGCGAGGTTCAATCATTTCAATGAATTTTATATTTTAAAATTTGATGCTGTAGAACTTCAGCAACATGGGATTTGAGTTTTTTTGCAGTTTTACACAAAAATTTCCATTGAAAGAGATTTTCAGTAGTGTACCCATTTCTAGTATTTCCAATTATTTTCTCGTTGAAAACCATAATTTTAAAGGATTTTCTTGAATATTTTTAAACTTCTAGTATTTTCATACATGGCTATAATAACTTCAGGATTCTAATCCTTTATAATTCGAAAGTATACGTATCAATATGAGCATTTCAATATTTATTTCGAAAAACCGTAACTTACTCGATTCTAAGGATTTTTTTTCACTTTCAGTACTCACTTGTAGCACACTTTGTATCTATTACAGTATTTTTTATGTTTAATATATTTCATAGTATTTTTTTTTATCACAACATTGATTTCTGAAAATAAATGTTTTGTAATTCAAGGTGCAGGGATAATCATGATAGAAATTTTTTTTTCGTATTACAAGTACGTAAGATTTGAAATTTCATGACAAAATTTTGGATTTTCAAGTTGTTTTTTTTAATGTAAATCATGAATTACATAATTATTTTTGTTGGATATCCTTCTAGATATTCAAAAAAAAATATATTAGTTGTCACCGTATTGGCAGTAAATAGGGATTCGTCTCATCTTTTCAGTTTGATAGCTTTGAAAGCACTGTTTTTGATAATTTGTTAATCCGAATAACGTTTTAACACTTTTTTCAAGGTTTTCAAAGCTAAACATCCTATAACAGTTCTTTAGGTTCGTCTCAAACTTTCATGAAGTTATTGTAAAGCACAACTATTATTTGAAAATTTAAAAAATCACACACATTCTGTACAGGTATTTTAATCGTTCACGCTTTTGAAAACATATTTCAAAGCAAATAAATTCGGAGTCTTCAAGAAATTTTGAGAATGATGACAATTGAAATAAAACAAGAGATGATTTTGATGAATACTCGTATCTTTTCTTCACAATTTCTTTTATGAAACAACTCGAATACTCAGTTTTATTACTACATTATTGCAAAATTTGAATTATTTTAAAATATAATCAACCCTCATTGTTTATCAAAATCATCTATGTCTTGCATTGCTTACAAACTCTTTAGTATATTACCTAAAATTTTCTCATCACACAGAAGATAAATAATTTCTTACCAGGTTCGAGAACGTTTAATAAGTCTTCTAAACTTCAAAATATTCAATATGACAATGCTCAAAGACGTCACTAGAAAAAGCGAAAAAAATAACAAAATTATGTTTCCTAACAATGAAACAATCCCAAACGTCTCAAAAGTAAAAAAAAGTATCTAATTTGTAACTAATTAAATTGATTTCAAATTTTTGAAAGTACCCTCCCCTAATTTCACCTTTCATTTCACTTCTGACTGGGGTTCACTTTACTCTACCTTTTAACTTCCATTCGTACAGACATTCAAAGTCTTTTTCCACTAAAAAAAAGTAGGGACAGGGGACAAATTAGCGCACTTACCCTCACACTGCCCACGTTTCCAACGCCACTGCCATTGAAAAAAACTCCAGACCGACCCGTCTTCGTTTTCCTCAATCAAGTAATAATAAAAAAAAAAATTACACCATCCCTGCAAACGTGTGGCGAAAGTTCGTCGACAAAATCAACAGAAATTAAACATCGTGTTAAAATATAACGAGCAGAGTCGGAAGGGTATTCTTTGGACGAATTTATCGAAGCGAGACATGAAATCTATAGAATGGCGGAGCGCAACGTAACGAGATGGACCCTCAATACGAGATGACGCTTAGGAGGCGCACGCACGCACACGCAAATGAAGCCTCATCGAGTGTTCACGCACGCACGGAGCGTGATTTCTCGTGTAAAGCTTTCGAGTGACACCGGGCCTTTCGACACTGATTTTTCATGCCTCCAGTGCTGTAGGTTACTTGAGCTCTCTTTTTAGCCACGTATTTGCTCCGCGCTTTGATTCCAAGCGCGAGAAATCGCGCCTAACGAGGGAGACCTGATCACGTTAGAAACATATCAAGTCGATACTTTCTGTTTCAGATTAAAAGCACAAGATATTAGAGGGTTAACATTTGGTTATAGGCAAAATTCACCTTATGAAAAAATTGCTCTGAGAATAATTTGAAATTTTCGAGTATGAAAATTCTTGTCATGAAGAAGTGTTAGTGAAATATTTGAAAAAAAAGTGTTTTTATGCCATTTTCTCAGTTATTGCCCGAAATATCGAAAATTATCGTTTTCATACATCTATTGTTCGTGAAATCGATCCTTGGAGCCGGGGCCGGATTTAAGGAATTACGTGCCCTTGGCCAATTTTATTTCTGCGCCCCCCACCCCTTCTTTAACGCTTCTACAAATGTCTAAAAGTTCTATTCATGTAGGTTTATGAAAAAAAAAGAAATCCAGAAATTCATAACAAATAAGTTTTTCAGCTATTTTTTTATTTGAATATGTAACAACGTATGGATCGATGCCCGACAAATCTTAGACGATGAATAGAATTTTTTCATAATTTAAATTAATTTTCACCGAACTTTATTCCTAGCGAATTCTTTAATTAACTTTTCATAATCAAGTTTTACGCATTAAGAAGATCGCGAGTAGAGGTAATGCTGACGTTCGGTGTTCTGACGTCATTGAATAAAGGTAATTTTTGATTCTTCGTAAACATGGAAATGATCTTTCTGCAACACAGTTTGTCACTGCATAATTTTTAGAATTTTGAATGTTTTTCGATTTTTCAAAAATTTCATAATTTTAAACGTAATTTAGACTCGAAAATTTTCGAAATTTAATGAAAATTATCAAACTCATCAAGATTTTTCTTAGTTCTGGAATTCTTTTTAGGTACATACTGCCCATTTAATGCGCATGAAAAAAATTAAAAAAATATTTTTATGCATGCCTAATTCGTCGAAATACTTACAATAATGAACACAATTTGTTTCCTGAAATTATGTAAAAATGTCAATTTTTGTAAGTTACATAATTGACATTTTTTGGAATTTTGATGTGTGACGATTTATCAAAATTTTGAAAGTTTTGAATAACATCAAACCTACTTTTTAACAGTTTCAGAATTTTATAAAATTTGTCAAACTCGTAGAGTTTTTTTTATGATTTTTGAATATTTACCAAGTATTCCAAATTTCAGTTTATAATGTAAAAAATATGACAATGCATATTTTGGAGAAATATACTTAGAAACACAAATTTACAAAATAATATACTTTTCCTTGAATTGTACATAATTTTAGATTTTCTTAGATTTATTTTGACATTTTCTCTCATTTCCAATACATTCTGATATTTCAAATTTTCAAAATTTCTAACGTAGTACTCAGTACTCTAATTCTCAAAAATTTATTAAAATTTGTCCAGCTCACAAAGATTCCTTCCGATTTTGTAGAACTTTTCAGGTATTTCAAAATTTTGTTAAAAATTCGAAAAAATACTATTGTGAATATTTAGAACAAAATGAAGCTCTCAAAAATTATTTCATATTTTCTGAAATTGTACTAATTTTGCGAATTTTCGAGAGTTATTCACAATTTTAAAAATTTCCGATTTTTGGAATTTCAAATTATTAAAAAACTATTAAGAAATTTTCACTGATCAAAAAGAATCGCCCAACTCAATAGAAATTTTCGTGATTTTTTACTGTTTTTCAAGTTTCACAGTTTTTTATTTGGAAATTTCAAAACATTATCATGCTTATTTCAAGAGAATACAATCATACACCCCTCCCTCAAAAAATGGAGTCATATACAACCCACACGGAAAAATCACGTTCTGCTGCCTCTGTATCTCACTTCTTTTATATTTTCGATAATTTTAGTTTTTTTTGTTTTTTTCCTACTGATACAATACTTCTATTCTCTTTCCAATTCTGAATCGATTCCCGACGCTTTCTTAAATATACGTTCATGCACGCGCAAAAGATTGGTTTGTTCGTTTGTTTGTTTGTTTTGTTTTTTTTTTTCATTTTCTTTATGTCGATCCTAAAAATTTTCTTTCTTCATTATTTACTATATGTGTTGTTTAATTCCGAAAGTTTCTCTCCCACCGAAAGGCGCCCCCAAAAATTTGCCGCCTTAAGCTTCGGCTTTTCCGGACTATTGGTAAATCCAGCCCTGCTTGGAGCCAATGTTGTAAATGAAAGAATTTGATGTTGAATTAGTCGAAGTTTGAATAAGTTTTACACTTCCTTTTTTTCAATATTTCTTTATTGTAACTTTTCCTTTTTTCGAGCTTTCGACCCTGTAATTCCAGGTCCTATTCAGGTAAATAAATATAAATTTACTATTTTTATAACAATATTTATATATTTATAACACCAGATCTTCAATAATTTTATAGCTTACATTTTAAAAGAACGTATCAATTCACTTCCTAGTCAAAAAGTGCGTTTAATCCATTTTCTTCTTCCCAACTGATGTAAGCATAAGTCATTCGTGTAGCTAAAGAACACAACCATTACATTGAAAAGATAGACTAACTCACTTAAAAACTTTTTAAATACAACTCATTACCTTTTATATTGTAAATTGCGTTAATAACTTCCCCTTTCGTTTTTGTTTTCCGTTAAAACGTAAGAAATTTTTTCATTTTCGATAATATTCACCAGAGAAACTAAGTTACGTGCTTTGGTGACAGGGGACAAGTTGTGACTGATCGGAAAAATATCTGAAGCTTCTAGAAAATTCCAACATCAAGGACAAGATAAGGGAAACCACCAAGGTCAACTAAAATTTAATTACGTGTTCCAATCTTGGATTCTATTAAATAATTTATCGTCATTGGCGTTGAAATTCATGGTCTTAATCTGTTTATTATTATTGTTTTTCTTTGTTTTGATGAAAACCTTTTCAGCAATTTGTCCTTTGTAATAATTCTTATCCAGGTTTAAAATTTCAAGGTTGTTCGAATCAAAATCATGATTTTTTTGTATACGATGATTAGTTAACACGTTGTGTGTCGTTGTCGTGTGTTTGTGTTCTCCTGCTCTTTTATTCTTGTTTTTCATTTCCTTTTGGTCTCACCAGTATACACAGAATTACAATCTTTACATATCATTTCATATACCAAACCTTGATTATCTTCTTTTGCGAGTTTATCTTTCTCTTTTTTTATTATTTTTGAGTTCATTTTGTTTTGAGTCTTGAAAGCTGTTTTCATACCGTATCTTTTATTAATTTTTGTGAAAATTTTCGATAAGCCATTTATGTACGGTGGTGGTATAAAATTATTCGTCCTTTTAAATTCCAATTGATTATTCCGTTTATCAGGAAATTTTAAATTCTCCAACTTTCCTTTAATCTGTTAATCTGTGATTTCCTTAGGGTAATCACTATTTCTCAAAATCTTTCGGACAATATTCAGATTTTTTTTATGTAAAACAGTATCAGATAATTTTATCGCTTTATCAACCAAGTAAAATATTATTTGAATTTTCTGTGATGACGGATGATTAAATTTAACTTACTTGAAAATGTGAGTTATAAAAGAATTGTAGATCTGGTTTAAAAATATATCATTAGTGTAATAAAAATAGTAAAATTTTTTTCAGTTTCCTGAAGAGGACCTTGAATTACAGAGTCAAAAGGTCGGAAAAAGAAAAAAATTACAATGAAGAAATATTGAAGAAAGTAAAATGTTAAACTAATTCAAACTGCAGCTAACTCAACATCAAACTCTTTCATTCACAACATTGGCTCCAATGATTGATTTCACAAACATCTGCATCATTAAGGAGCGAGTCATTTTTGAGAATTGTAGTTTTATTGATATTGTTCTACATATTTTTTGAACGAAAATATCATTTATCGGAAAATTTCACAAGAATGCATAATGCACTGAAAAGACAGTCAATTTTCAAGCAAGTATTTTCAAATACAGTCAACTTCAACATCCCCAATATCACACTATTTTGAAGTACACCGCTGATACATTGAAGCAAATGTGAACCACGAAGCAAGAATTAACACGACTACTTCACAAATAAATATCCCAACCTAACCAGTTTTTAACTCGATAACGAACAATTTTATTTCAAACATTCGAAAAGTACTTTCAGCAACGCTCGATCAGAACTTGGCACAATTCAACAACTCGAAGCCTCGCATGCGCATCATCGCAAGTCATTTAGTATCATCCTTCCACCGTAAATATAGATAATCCAGGCCTATCGAAGCTCTGGTCGAGCAAAAAACGATTTTTACCGCAGATAAATCCGGATCCATTCCGAGAGGAGCTACGGAATCTTGTATTTACCGGAAAAATCTCGTCGTTCAAACAAACGCCGTTCCCCTTTTACGTTACTTTTGGCGACAAAGCGATTACGACCAGTTCTCGTCTTGGTAATATCTCATCGATGCCGAGTGCAAAAAGTCCGCGATAAAACTATTTAAATGCAAACTTCACTCTGTAAAATAATGAATGTATAACTTCAATTCTTTCAGAAAAATTATGACAGACCTGAACGTGTTCAAAATGTATTCCTTCAAAAAATTTTCCTTCTGCCATTCGCAAATGCCTGAAATTTCACTCCGATAATATAAGAAAATAAACCTACGATATCGTGTTTGTTCACTGTCTGCGTTATATTTCATTTGGAGCATCAATATGTTTAATTTCCGGGCCCTTCCCTCGGACTCATGATTTTTTGCCTCTCTCCCTTGGAAATTTAACGCTCTTGTTTGGCCGGCATAAACATTCGTTTCTGGAATCTCTTTCTCTCTTTGTCGCGTTCCGCTTTCGCGGCTCGTCGCTAAACCTATAAATCGAGCGGTGCGCCGTTATTATTTTATCCCCCGGCCCGAGCTCTCTTTCCCGCGGGCCAACAATTTTCCAATTATTTTTTGGTTCGATCCAGCCTTTATGGGACCGCCGCGTTACGCTTTTATTAAACAATTCGTTCACTTAGCGGTAGTGGAATATTTGCCGTCGGATTCATTGACTTTCGGATCCGGTGTTTTTTCATGTTCGTGATTATTCGTGGCGCAGTTGGATGGAAATTATTTTTAGTTTGGCAATGAGCCAACGTGTTTCGTATTTTGTTATTGTAATTGCGTTTGCTAATGAAAAGTCGATGCAATCATTTTCCAAGTCATTTAATGGTCCAATTGATTATTTTCATGGTAGGGTATTACAACTTCTTTCCCATGATCACTAGAGCTGCATAAGCTAAACAACGCTCCTAAATACATTCATATCTTGACCCGATGATGTTTGTTTTGAAAAGAAAAACACGCGCAAAAGGCACAGAATGAGAGTTCATTGTCGATGCAACTGTACGCGTTTCATTGAAATGCAAGGCGCGTCAAGCATGTGAGCGGCCATATCGTCAGGTCGATATCGTTAACATTTTTCGGAATTGATAGTCGTAAAAAACGGCTCGAGTATCCGTTCAACTCATGCCGAAGAAAGCTAAGTGTTTTCAAACTTCGGTACTGTAAAGTATCGAGGTCTGTGATCATCTTGCGATTTAGCATAAACTAATCATGATCTGGAATGAGCTCATGCATGAGTGATAAGCTTTCGAGCTGAGAAAGGAATTTTATAATTACCAATGACAGGGGCGTAGGCAGAAATATTTTCTGGTAAGGGTTTTCTACAAATATTTTTCCTTTGGCATTTCATAATATTTAATCTTTGACGATATGGTTACAAGAGAGCGATTTTAAAATATTTTACATTTCGGAATTTCAAAGTTGTACAACTTTTGGAATCCAGAGTTGCACATTTTTCATGTTCGTAAATAATAGAGTTCAATTTTTGTGATTTTTAACTAGTAAATAAGGTTTCAATTTTGTTCACTAATACTTTTTGTATTGATACTACTTTAAGGATTATCTGATATTAAGTAACATGGGTTTCTGTAATGCTTTCTAAAAGTTGATGCTCTAGGAATCAAACTTCTAAGAAATTTATGTAATTGAATTCATTTTTGAGCAAATTTTAACCATGCAGATGGAAGGTATATCATAAATTTACATCATTTTCGGATGGTATATTAATCATCAAATTAAGTAGTATTTTCTGGTGTTTTTATATATTTCTGATTTTCCTATGGATCGCCCAATAAATTTTTAGAAATTGATGCTATAGTATTAAAACTTTTAACGATTATGAGAATTTAAATTGATTTATCAGACGACAGTTTTTTTTTATGAAGATTGTCAAAACTTTTATTCCATATTTTTTTGGTATTTCTACAATGAAAAGT
Source organism: Platygaster robiniae (assembly GCA_028476575.1). NCBI lineage: Eukaryota > Metazoa > Arthropoda > Insecta > Hymenoptera > Platygastridae > Platygaster > Platygaster robiniae. The sequence continues at coordinate 6,624,460 of CM052022.1, forward strand.
ATGTTCAATCGTTTGAATTGTATATGTATATTGAATCGGATGTTTTTTTTTGTTTTCCATATGAACTTCTGGAAAAATTTCTAAAATTATATATAATTATGGGATTATATTATTAAATATGCTCCAGGACAAAATGTTTTATAAATTTCTGAAAAAATGATATCTACATAATTTTTTTGTTTTGAAAGGTTTCTAGTAAACTAGTGAGCTGGTAAACAAGTAAGCTAGTAAACTAGTAAGCTAGAAAAAGAGTCGATTAGCGAACTAGTAAGCTAGTAAGCTTTAAACTAGTAAACGACTAAAATTGTAAAAAAGTAAAATAGTTAACAAGTGTAAAAGAAAAATTGTAGTCTAGAAAACTCTTTAACAAGTAAATATGTTGATTAAGAAACTAGTAAACTTGTCAAATTTATAATAGTAAACTAGTAAACTAGTAAGCTTATAAACTACTACGCTAGTTTAATAAAAAAATTGTACGTTAGTAAATCAGTAATCTAGTAAACAAGTTTAATAATAAGCTAGTAAACTAACAAACGAGTAAATTTTTAAGCTTAGTAAGCTAGTAAGCTAGTAAACCTATTTTTCACATTTTTCTGTTATAATTTATGAAACTTCAAATTATTTCTAAATACTTTTATAGAGAACTTATATTTTTGCTTCAGAGATTTGAAAAACCTGTGGCTTTATAAAGCGAACTTCGATCAATTCTCAGTAATTTCAAGAATTAATGATAAAATAACATTCCTAAGGATTTTTTATGTTTATTATCGTTATTATTTTTTCGTATATTTGAAATATTTAAAAAATTTTTTGCGTTTTCTAGAATGTGTGCAGATTTATAGTATAATTAGAATTTGATGTTCTAAAATCGTAGAGGCATTTGTCGAGATTTTTGAAAAAACGGGTTTTTCAGAGAATTCAATTAATTTCATTATTGTTTTTTAGTTTGTATGAATCGAAAAATGTTCAATACTTTAATATGTATATTATATCAATATCTAGAATTTGATAATCTAAGGTTCAAAGTTTTCTAAATTTTAAGCATTGTCGTAGATTTTTGTTTTCCTTAATTATTCACTGAGTTGCAACAATTTTTATGATTTATATTTTCTACGTTATCCTACGTTTTGATAATTTTTAATTTTTCAGAATATATACTGCTAACGTTTTCATGTATTTTTTTGTATAAGAATTTCGGGAGAAGTTTGAATCCCCAAAATCTTCCTCTGCCTACGCGCCTGACCAATGAAATAGAGTCAACCCTGTGTGAGAACTTATCCAGTCTGAATCTACATCAAAATTATTTTCCAGTTCTAACTTCTTACTTTTTTTTTTTAAATGATCACAATTTGAAAAAAAAAAAAAATACGTTTTACGGTAAAAAATTGTTTTATTATGAAACGTGCAGAATTTTGTAGTTTTTTTGGGGGGGGGGGGGGGAAATCACAGACCTTTTATTATAAATACTTTACATACTCTCTCTCCCCTGATTTTCACGCGTACTCAGACCATGTCACATCGAATTTATGGCATGAGATGATTAGAGCACATCCCATAGTTACCCTAGCACAGGGAACAACGAGGGCGAGGAAGACTGGTAGTTTTTACGTGACGGCATGTTTGACCTGTCTCTGCTCGTGTATGTGGTTGATGTATCCCGAGCACTTTTAGCACCGCTCGTATACCACCTGAAATTTTCAGGCCCGGGCGGCTTTCACGGTTTCTCGGCTTTCCAAGCAAGAGCGCAGAAAATTGCTCGCTCCCGTTTTGAATAACACACCTCTGCTGCTTATTTTTCAGCTCAATGAAAACTTAATTGCGTTCATTCTATGGTTGTCTACCACAATTCGTGAAACAACTTAGTGGATTTATTATTCAAGAAAAATTTAAATGCTTTGGTAGACAAAAATGACTTATTCATATTAATAAAGTTGCTGTCGGTTGAAGCACTTCAGACTGGTTGATATTTTATTCGTGATGTAATTAAAAAAGTTTCAGAAAATATTGATGTAATAAAAGTGCGTGGTAATTCACGAAAAACACGAAATTGTATGAAAATAGCAAATTTAAGTATCTCTATACTGAAATGAGTGTGTAAAACGCAAGAAATAAAAGTGACAGCTAACAGATGAAAATTCTGATAAATTCTGATAGAATCAATCATTATTTCCTGTAAAAACAAAAAAGATGACTGAAGGTAACATTAATACACAATGAAATAACAACTTACAAAAAGAAATGCATGAAAACGTAAGTAACATAATATATTAAAAAGGAAAAATTACCGAAATGAAGGAATACTTAGAAACTATGAACTTTAAAATTGTTTCAACTCAGTGACCAACGAAGAAAAATTCACATATTCGAAAATGATGTAAAATTTGAATTTGTCGAATCATGAAAACTGTAGAGACACAAAAAGTAATAGAAATGTATGAAATAAAATCTTTTCTGAAAATCTTAACAAATGCCTACGATCTATGAATTTAATTCCGAATCCCGGAGCATCAAATTCTAAAAAAATGTATACTTATAGCTATTCATAGTTTTACTGTAAATATACGAAAATCTCGAAAACGTGAACAAATTTTTTGAATACCGAAAAAAAAAGGGAAATAAAACTAATAGAACATGAAAAAATCTGTAAAGTGTCATTTTTTCATAAATCTATAAAATTACAGAGAATTGATGGAAATTTTCATTCTTGTGCATCGAATTTTTGAAATGTAATCTACAATTTACGAAAATATTAGAAATCTATAAACATCCTACAAATCTTCATACATACTAGAAGAGTGTGTAAAATACTTTAAATCTTGTAATTAATAATAACTATGTCGACATAATTTTCCTAGAAACATGTAAAACCTTGAATTCTAGAGGATATTTATTTTCACAAATTATTCTAGGAATTAATCGAGAAAACAATAAAAATACATTCTATTTAATTTATTCAATTGAATGTTCTCCCAACTGCATGAATATTGAAAAAATATAAAATAAAACTGTAAGAAACTTATGTAGAGAAACCGTTTTTTAAAAAATCAACTAAAACACTTGAGATCCTTGAAAGTTTCCGTACTAAAGAATCTATTTCTAGGAATATATCAAGCCATCTATAAAGATAAATAAGAATCCATTAAAATATCGAAAAATTATGAATAATTATGAATAAAGATATTTATCATTAAATGAATCACGAGCATGTATGAAAGACAAAGAAAAAAAATGATGAAACTTTTTTTGCTTGTTTCATTTTTTCCGTATTACTTTATAAAATGTAATCATAAGATCCGAAAAATATTTATTCTGAATATAACTTTTTAATCAATAACTTTTGAAAATATCAAAAACATTTATTTTTACAACAACATCAGTATATTTGAAAAAAAGCATGTTTTATGTTTATACGGAAACATGGCAAGAAAAATATTTCAATGATCATTGAACTATTGATTATCTCATAAAATTATCGTTATGTAAAGATTAACACGATTAAAAACATATCACATTTTATAAATATGAAGATACAATTTTATGTGTGGTTTACAATTAATTATTGATAAACATAATATCAAAAGTAACGAATTAATAGAAACACCATTATTTGACGTGGTTTATGTTAATTAATTATTCCAACATTAGACTAATGAAAAATAGTATCGAGGACAATATTGAAGTCGATAAAATTACATACTCATCAAAATAGTAAATGAATCATTTTATAAAAATTGTGAATATATTAGTATGTAGGAAATATGATATAAAAATTAAGTTGAATTAAAGATGATTCACAGTATGGAAAAAAACGTAAAAGAAAAATTTATGTAAATAATCAGACAGAAGACACGAAAAAAAAGTAGTTCTAGTACTGTTCTAGTTTTAGAAAAATGTATTTTTTTTGTATATCCTCATTACCGTGAAAATATAATCTAAAAAAATAGTTCACTCTTATAATTTGTATTGTCAGAAAAGAATTTTCTTCAACCAGTGTTAAAAAAAACCGACCCTAATAAACAACGTTCCAACTAAAACTCTTTCCAACCTAAAAAAGTCTAAACTACTTTCGCTTTTTCTAGACAAGTTGCTGAAACAAATTTGTAGCCCAAAAAATGCGACTCGAGCGACTGCAACAACGCATTCTATAACTAGCATTCCAAGTGTCCCCAAGTGTGAATTATTTCACATGGTTCTCAAGGATGCTGGGAGGTTGCCAAATAAGTTAGTGGAATACGCCAAGCCGGAAAGATAACGATGGAATATTTACTGCAGCCACTCTTACCTTTAACTCGGCATAATTTTAATCGAGCCTCTTTTTTATCTTCTCCCAACTCGTTCGCGGTTTCGTTTTTCCCTCGTGTTTGAGTGAGACACAGAAGTGTTGTTTGTAATTTATATTCATTTTAATTGGCATTAACTTACGAGTCACTAATTTTTCAGAATAAGTAACGGGAAGTAAAAAAGTCTGGTACAAAAAGGAAAAACCATACTTTCAAGATAAATAAATTTAAAACAAATATAACTGAAAACATAGTGAACAAATAAACATGCATCAGTTTTCTGCTAAAGTCTGAATGGAAAATATTATTTTTAAGCTGGGAAATTCGTGAATAAAAACCACACTGATAACTTTTCTGTTTATGAATCAACTGCCCTTGACATGAGCCCTAAAATACTCCCAAGTCCAAAGTCGCAAGGTACTGTTACTCGACCAATTTAATGCGAGACATGTCACGCTTATCCAGCTTGGTCCAATGAACGGGCTAATAATGCTCGACTAATGTAAACGTATCGCAATCTGTCCCCAGGATAAATACCCCCGATACGAACAAAGAGACTCATCATGTCGTGACCGAGGAATGAATCAGGCTTTACCTGCGGATGATTTACCGCAACCTACAGAGTCGCGAGACCAAAGTGTATTCGTATATGGCGAAAGAATGTTAAACATGAACCTCGGGTATCGGCGACACAGGAAAAAAAGGGCACAGCCGAGCTCCGGATGTGTCGTCTCCTTATCAAAACACTCGGCCTGTTTAGCGTTATTTATTGCTTATTAAGCGGCCGACACGCGAGCCAGGAAAAAATTACCTGTTCGTCGGATGAAAAATGCCTGGATCCGGATTTTCGATAGATCGGGCGGATTTTTTTGAGTTCTTATTTTGAGTAGCAAGTTTCATGGCAATTGTAGACAACAGGTTTATTTGTTCAGTGAAGACTTTTTTTTGGCTAAATGTATTTAGAGAGAATTCGTTGCATTTTTATATTATAGAAGGCAGAAGAGGGTTTCATGAATTTTTATTGTACTCGAAAATAAAATCAAGTTATGTATTCAATATTTCATGGTTAGAATAAAATGATATTAATAGGTACAAATAAAATGATAAAAACATTATCACATCTAATAGATAGCAATAATAAGTAAAAATGAGAAAAAAGTACTTGTAGCAATAAAAAAGACATAACAAAGCAATCTAGGCACGTTATTCATGTTTAGCATGGTTCGAAATTTTTTGTTCCAATAACTCGAAAATAACAACAATTCAGCTTTAATTAGAATTAAAAAAAAAAAAAATGAAATTATAGGTGTTTTTTCAAGATAATGTAGAATGTAAAGAATGAAAAGAAACTGCTCCAACTCGGTGAATAATGAAGAAAAATTTAATTTTCCATTTATGTTAAATGTTTATAAAAAATGAAGTCATAAAATATTCAGAATGTAGATAAAAATGCATATAATTACCAAAAGTCTTAAAAATTTTCCAAACACGAAAGGAGTAATAAATCTAACGGAAACATATGGAATAACTTTTTCTTGAAAAATTCTAAAACAATATTTGTGATCCATAAAACTTCAAATTCTGTCGTATCGAATTCGAAAAACAAATGCAGCAATCCATAAAAATACTGCAAATGTTTAAAAATGCGAAGAAATTCCACAGAATCTCATGAATACTAAAATATTCAATAAATCAAGATATATTCAAAATACTAAAAATTGATATAGACATAATTTCCTCTCAAAACAGTAAAAATACTCGAAAACTATTTATCTATAAAATTATAAAATTTAAATTCTAGAACATCGAATTTCAGTATTCTATATAGGACTCTTAAAAAATGCTCGAAATCTAGAAAAATTCTAAAAAACCTTTGAATATCTCACCAATACGAAGAAAAACGAGAAAATTAGAATTATTTTTTTGTGCTCATCGACAATGTAGATAATAAAATCTCCAAAATTGATACAACGTTGAATTTTGAAAAATGTTATTTATAAAATATTTTTAGATATCCTTAAACATACCAGATAATTCTTTCAAGTGTAGAAATTAAAAAAAACAACAATGAATGAAAAAAAAAATACTCGGAATCTTTTTAAAAAGTTCTATTATCTGAAAAATCAATTGAACTAGTCAGAATCGTTCAAATTTTGTATACTACCCTAGTAATTCTTATCCTTATAGAAAACTTGTAAGAAAATGAAATTTCTGGTAAGAATACAATTTCTTATAAGGTGCGTTTTATAAAAACCTTATAAGAATTCAATTTAAAATAAGGTAACCTTATAAGAACCTTATAAGTAACTGTAATTTCTTATAAAAAATTGATCGAAAAAATTTTCTAATGTTTTGTTCTTACAGGGCTCTATCAAATACATTTTTATGAGAAGTTCCAGTTTCTTATAAGGTTTTTATTAGGCTTGCCTTATTAGATATCTAATTCTTATAGGACATTTCATTTTCTGATGAGGTTTTTAGAAGGTTCAAAATTAATAGGGTAGAAAATCCGATTCTAGAAATTTATCGGCAAAGTGATCTATTTTTGTAAATATTAGAAATCAAGAAAGACACCAGAAAATACTACAAAATTTGAAAATTTTAGGAATCACTTATATACTTCCAATGTTTGTGAATGTTTGTTTCTGAGAATTTGAAAAACAAAAACGTATTGATAGATACTCATAAAAAAAATTTAAATGTTTATTCCTACAACTTTAAATTTTAAAAGGCTGTATTAAAATTCATAATATCAACCGGAAATTCTTTGAGGCTTTGGAATACTAATATTTTTTCTAAATATAAGACGTGTCAGAAAAATTATTCTTTTTTTTAGTATGTAAATTTAAAATCACGCAAATCGAATTTTGCTAAAAGGTTTTATGCATGTGAAAAAAGTGCTTGTCTAGACAAGGAAACATTAAGAGTCTCAGAATCCAATAAATACTTTGAATATCAAATTTACTTTTAACCTCCGAAGTTCAAAAAATCGTAATCTCGAAACCGGATTAGAAAAGATTGAAAATTATTTGATCTCGAGGAAAACATATTTTTTAAAAAAAAACTTCTTTCAAAAATTTTTCCTGCTCACACACCTGCTTAATAGATTTTTTAAGTTTATGTACTGAAAAGTTGGATTTGCAAAACGATTGACAAAGAATTTTTTAAGCATTCATATATTCAATCAAAATTGACTGTCGTTTTCCACTTGATTCTTAAAAAGATATTACCATGTTTTCTGCTGACGCAACTTTTTTGATGATCAACAACTTTTACAACGTTTCAGCCTTCTACTAGACTCTCAAAATGATGCTATTCGATCCTCTTCGCTCGAGACCCTTCCAAGTAAATCGAGCTTAAGTTCATTAATTTCGCAAGACTTTCGGCATTCGAGCGAAACTGCTTCTCCCGAGATCAGGGGATTAAAATTACGGCACTGTGGCCGAAGATAAACGTCGAATTACAATTAGTGACTAAGTGGTCGTTCAAGATGTGAACCACCGTCTCGATTCTTTCCGGCACGGCGCAACCGGGCACCTTTTGCCCGATAATTTTCTTCAAGTATCGCGCAATGAGTCGTTCTTTTTTTTCGTGCCTTCCACAACATTGAGCTTTCTGACATTTTTCCCACATGGACGCGTCCAAGTGACCTGGGAATTGGGGTCGGATCCTGGAATTCGTTGGTGCAAAATCAAAGGAGAAAACTCCCCTGAATGACAGTTTAATTGGGGTCGCAGTGTAAAGTGTTTTGACCAGGCCCATGTGGATAAGGGGGGGGGGGGGTTAGAATCGCCCCCCCCCCCACCAACGAGATCTTTTAATAGATTTCGATGAAATGCTTCTATTATTGGTTTTTACGTTTTGATACAAATTTTGATATCTTGTATTGCATGATATTTTTCAGACAGCAGGGTAAATGTGTTACATCTACATCGAATCTATAAAATGTTACAGGATTTTCTAGTATTTTTATATATTTTTAGCATTTTCATTAAAATTGTTATAGATTCCGAGAATTTCGAACTGTAAAATTTGGAGTTCATTAAATTTTAGGTGTTCAAAGGATTTTTCAGAATACAATGCCTCAATAGATATTTATTTTATTTGGTATTTTTCGTATTTCTTTAGTTTTTCTACGATTTGAAGGATTGTTCAGTATTCCTGAAACTGTTCGTATTTTTGAGAATGCAAAAAAAGTTTCAAGATTTTCTAGTATTTTAATATACTTTAAGCATTTTGATATTAATTTTTATACATGTATTTCAAGAATTACGAGCACCAGAATGTGAAGTTCAATAATTTTTTCATGTTCCAAGAGAATTTTTTAGAAAACAGGTGTCGCAATAGATTCATATTTCTTTTAGTATCCTACGTATTTCTTCAGTTTTTCTACAATATTAATGATTGATCGGTTTTCTTGTAAATTTCTGTAAAAATTTCTGGAACTCGATGCTCTAGTTTTGAAAGTTGCATAGATTTTTGATATTCCATAGATATACTTGTATTTTTCGATACATGTATTTTCTTTTTGTATTTCCTAGTATTTATAGAACGTTGGAAAATTTTAAGGTTTTTTCAAAGATATCTCTTTGAATTTCGAGAATTAGAGTACCCAGAATTGAAAGTTTGAAATATTTGCAGTATTTTGATCGATTTTGCAGATAACAGTTTCTTCATATACACAAAGATTCCTCAATATTTTTAGAATTATTAGCAGATTTTTTAAATTCGAACATTTTTTTAGTATGTTAATGGTTTACAATGCACATATATTATTAGGATTCAATGCTCGAGAAATCAAAGCATCTTGATTTCTGGAATTACAGAAATTTTTGAAGAACATAATAGCTTTTTAAAAAATAGTAAATAATATCTAGTATTTTTTGTATTTCATTTTTTTTCTGTAATTATGAAATTACGTAAGTTTTTCTACCGTAATCTATAGATTTTATGGATCCTGCTGTAGATTTTAAGAACTAAGGTTTCCAGCATTTTCATGTATTTACATGCAGATTTCTAAAATTAATTGCTAGAATTATGAAAATTTTTCATTAAAAGTGAAAAAGCATCATACTCTTTGTCGATATTTGCACATAAATCACTAATATAAAACTCTATTTCATCTTAAATTATAAAATTGTACAATTTTCAATATAAAATAAGGAAGTTGAAAATTACTCATAATCAAGTTTCAAAAGTTTCTTAAAAAGTTGCAAATCGTTCTAAAAACATGATGAGACAGATGTGAAATGAATAACACGATTTTCTTTACTCGTTACCAAAAAAAAAGGAACTCGTTCCTGTTATCGTTACTTGTTAATTAATGTAACGCGTTACGTTATCGTTACACTAAAAAATGTAACGTTTTCTGATATAATAATTTTAGTCGACTTATTGTATTTGCATTGCAGTCACTGCAAGCCTCTTAAAAAAGAATGTGGGAAAGGGCCATAACTCCACCATTTGTTGATATTTTTTTCAATAAATAATGTTTGTATACTGAAGTTGACAATATTCTATCTCAAAATATAACTTCCATGTAATAAAATGCTGTGCTTTATACATTAGAAAAGAATCCTCACTGTCCTCAAAGAAGGTGTATAACCCTTTAAATCATAAATTGTGCGTATAGTGTAGTAATGAAAAGTGTTTCTTTTTTTATAAATTATTCATCCGTTATACATCTTAATGCGATGACGAAATAATGCACGTGGTTTACGCAATTGTGTATCTGTAATTATTGTGTTACTTGTGTTATTTCTCGAAAACACAACAAAGATTCAATATATAAAGTAGAAGTTGTTAAAATGAAATGATGTTTTGATATTGCCCTATATTTTTGATTATTAATTGATTAAATAAATAATCAATACAATTATTTTATCTACATTTATTATCTACATCACTATGAATGGACCATGTACTGTCAAACCTAATCAATTTTAATGTCATGTTATTCTACAAGTAAAACTTCAAAGTTGATCTCCCACCCAAATACAGGTTTCTTTGCGCGGGCCTGGTTTTGACTGAGTCTCAAATCGTTCCTACACCCATAAGTTATTTAAAATAAATAATTATGAATTGGACTACATTTCACAAGGATAATTTTTTTTAGAGAATAGTTATTTTCATCTCTCACGAAACCTCTTCTTTACGTGTGACGCCTGCAGAAAGATTGTCCCACTCTAAATAAGAATCTTGTCAGTATATGAGTATATAATGTATGTAGATCGAAATCTGGGGCAATAATTTTCGTCGGGAGGTGAGTTCAAAACGTGAGATGGTCTTCTGGGTGGCGAGTGTGGGGTGTCGTAATGCCGCAACTTGTCAGCTACCGCGGCTCGTTCGTCAAAAAGCTACCAGCTAAGATGTCTCGTCTCGTTTCCACGCCGCCACGTCTGGACACCGAGTTTGTATGCACACGAATGCTGCTACTAGGAATCATTATTTGATACCCCGGACACGTCCGAGCAGGGAGGTGGAAAGCGGCCAAGGTTGCAGCAGAAACTGGACGGACGCGAAAGGATTCAGCGGCTTACAAGAGAATTTGCAATTCAGAAAAACATATAGTCCAAAAAAAAAAAAAATTCAACGTCAAAGCGCGTACCCTGAAAAGTAGCGCATGAAACTTCATGGACGAAGCGATGTCAAAGTCGACTTTTTGTCTAACAACGGAAAAGAAGCTTTTTTTGAAGTTTTTTTTATTGACATTGTTTTCAATTTCAGAGATGTATTGTTGAAAATGGAGAGCCTTCATGTTCACTATGGGCGTACGCACCTGATGCTCAGTTAGACATGTTCGCCGAAATATATTTGTAGTGAGTAAAAAATGTGGAAAACAATTATTATTATCAGTTAATTAGTTTCTAAAAGATTGCTTACATGTTTTAAACATTTACATCATTCCGAAATGTGACCTTATGCATGATGAAGATAACAGTTTCCTAAACGATATTTGAATGTTCATCCTTTTCAATATGAATCTAATTTTTCCACCAACTTCCAATTATTCGGAAAAAGTGCCAGAATATATAAAGCATGTTTAGAACTCGAGCAATGAATAGTAAAAGCTATTTGTAACTTGATCATCGTTCATCAGAACTGCTTATTCAAAGCACTCGTCTTCGTACACGAAAGAAAGTAACTCATCTTTTGATAACGAGCCTCTGTCACGTCACTGAACAGAATATCATTACGACACAACAAAACAAGGGAGAAACGCGAGAAACGCGCTTTCACTGTCGTCATAATGTGATTATCGAGACACGCTGAATTCGCCCGAAGCAATTGTTACCATCCCCTTGAAACAATGTCAAAACGGGAACTCTCGTGAAACGTAAAACAAACTTTTGGAAAAGCCCGGTGCTCTCGTCTTTCCCTCCACATTGTTTCGAAACGTGACTGACGTGTAGCGCTAAAATATTTGACGCTTGAAATACTCTACATCCCATTTCACGGAACATTGTTGCACTCTTTGAGTGATGGATGCATTATTATTGTTGCACATAGCAAAGAATCTTATGAATTAGAATTTTTCTCTAAATCTGGTGCATTCATAGTCTAACAATACCTGTGAAACGATTATTAATAGTAAAAAATATGTATCAGTAAACATTACAAATATAGTAAAATTCCATGCTCACTAAACACTAGTGTGTAGAACAGGTGCATAGGCAGAAGGTGGTTTCGGGGCTTCAAACCCCTCCCGAAATTTCGATAAAATCGATCAATATTTTATGTAAAATTAAAAAAGGTACATCGATAAACAATGAAAATATAAATTACGAAAAAATGCTCGAAAACTTTAGTATTATATAATAAATAAAATGGTAAGAATTATCAAAACGTAGGATTACGTAAAAAATATGAATCGGAAAATTGTTTCAACCAAGTGTATAATAAAGAAAAATAAAAATCTACTAAAATGCTAAAAATTTACAAAACTTTCAATCTTAGATCATTTAATTCTAGAAATCTATGTCTATGTAAAATACATATAGAAGAATTAAAAATCTTTTGATTCATACAAATTCTAAAAGAATAATGAAATCCATTGAATTATCAAAAAGCTGTTTTCTGAAAAATCTCGACAAATGCCTCTGAGATCTATTAGTTTTGGAATTCTTAGAGCATCAAATTCTAAGTATACTATAAATCTATGAAAATTCTAGAAAACGCAACAAAATCTTTTGAATTATTTAAAAATACGAAAAAAGAATGACGATAAACAATATGAAAAATCTATATGAATGTGATTTTATCATTGATTCTTGAAGTTATTGATAACAGATCGAAATTCACATTGTTAGGCATCAACTCTTAAATCTCTGTAGCAATCTACTAAAATATAAGTAATCTATAAAAATACTTAGAAGTACTCCAGAGTTTCGTATATTACACTACAAAAATATGAAAAATAAGTTTACCAGTTTACTTGCTTACCAGTGTACTAGTTCATTCCCTTACTAGTTTACTAAATATCTTTCAATACATAATAATAATATAAAAATAATTTCCTTACAAATTTATAAAACCTTTTGTCCTGAAGCATAATTTTTTATATAATAAGTAGTATAATTATCAGGGCAACCGAAAATATTTACGAAAAAAAGCAAAATATTTATTTGTTATTTACGAATTAAGGTATTAATATTTATATAAGATGTTGAATAATAATATTTTTCTATTATTTCTAGAACTTCATGGATACTTCAATTAAATGAACCATTGTACACTCTGATCTTTTTATTAAATTACAGTATAATATTTCACGCTGAAAAAGATTTCCGAAAATAAAAAATGATCTTCGTCGATCATCAGGATCATTTATTTGGAATATGTAGCCACAACTTCTTTGACATAATTTTTAGAACTTTCTTCAATTTTTAGCATTTCATGTTGATCGAGATTCTAATTTTGTTTTGTGAAACCCTGAAAAAAATAATCCATACATCCAATGAAAATTTTATTGCCCATATAACAAACAAAATTTTTTTACTGATAAGAGGAATATTTTCATTAGCTCGAAACCCACGATTCTTGTACCAAAATAACTACTTATTAGGCTAACAAAAACCTTACTCTTCCCAATGAAAAAAATTTGCTTAAAATATGGACAATGAATTTTTTATTGGATATATGAAACATTTTTTTCCGTGAAATTTCTGACAAAAAAAAAAAAATAAATAAAATAAAAGGAGCAAAAAATTACATTCATTTGTTACTTTTTCTCTGTCGAATTGCGAGATTCATTCGTATTCGAGGGTAAAAGAGTCAGAAATATTTTCCAAAAACCAGATATTGACGAAATATGTATAATCAACATGATATCCATTTATCGACGTTTACAGCCAGAATATTTATTTAAATATTTTTTATTTAAAAGAATATTTCAGGTTGCCCTGATAATTGTGTACAATTTGAAGAATTATTCTAGAAGTTCATATAAGAAACAATAAAAATACATCAAATTCAATTGATACAAATTACATGATTAAACATACTTTTACCTGTAGAAATATTAAAAAAATATGGAATAAAAGTATAATAATAATAATTTTTATAAAAGAAACTGACGCCTGAAAAATCAATTCATATTCTTAAATTCGTTGCAAGGTTCAATACTATAGTACAAATTTCTGAAAATCTATTGAGCAATCAATAGAAATATTAGAAATATAAAAAAATACTACAAAATTAAATTAATAATATACCATTAGGAAATAATATAAATTTATGATGCACCTTTTATCTGTGAGGTTCAAATTTGCTCAAAAATTATTTCAAATATATAAATTTTTTAGAAGTTAGATTCCCAGAGCATCGAATTTTCGAAAGCTTTAAAAACACATATTACTCGATATCACATAATCCTCAAAGTAGTATAAATACAAAAAATATTAGTAGAAAAAATTGAAACCTCAGTTACTAATTAAAAATAACAAAATTAGATTCCATGTTTTACGAACATGAAAAATGTGCAACTCTGGATTCCGAAATTTCCATAACTCTCAAATCCCGACACGAAAAATATTTCAAAATCCCTCTCTTGTAACCATATCGTCAAATATGAAAAATAATGAAATTCCGAAGGAAGAATATTTTTCAGAAAAACCCCTCCTGAAAATTTTTTCGCCTACTCCCCCGATGTGGAAAAATGGTACTTTTACGACGGCAAAGTCAACCGATCGCCACAGCAATTAGCTCGAAAAGCCGATAAATCATCGGGAACCGCGGGCTAGTCATCGCGCAGCATGCAACGATGAAAAGAGAGATGCTGGGCCGCGAATGAGCAACGTCTCGAAAATCGCGAGAATCCAAGGTTCGTAATTAACGTCCCGGATATCGTGCGCACAAGCGAGTTCCCGGATAAAGTTTTCTGACAGGAATCGCGTTTCACCTGCAAACTCGGGGCTCCGCCGGAGCTGCATGGGCGTGCTCCCCTGATTATTTGGCTCTCGGGCTGTGCAACTCGTTTAATTATTCGGGGCCGACGATATCGATCGCCTTATTATCGTGTCTTCAGCGCCGCTCGTCCCGTACGGAAGCTTTTCGGCGCGATGAATAAGACGAACCGAAACGCGTCATATTTCCATAACAAAACTCCACACTCATGCAATTAAGGCGACTCGTTAAGGGGAGGCGATGAAAAAAAAACTCCGGCCAAGACGTTATTTGCATTGAGAAAGTGTGGATAATGCGCCGATATCGAGCATTCCGTGCGTCGCTTTGTAATTACCGCACGGGTATTTGATGAGTCGACGTTTTAATTTATAATGAAAAAAATCATTGGCACGGGGGAGACCGGGTTTTTGTCGACGGCGAATATGAATCGTTGCGTCACTGTTTGAAATTTGGAGGACAGAGGAACGATGATTGTTTTCCAGAAAATTTTGATAGAGCTTATTTATCAAATGTTTTTTATCAATAAATCGCACGAAACTCGTGGGCAAGTATCGTTATGAAAAAATTGAACGTAGAATGAATGAAACTAAAATTACGATTTCGAAACTAACAACTACATATTGCCTTTAATAAACTATATTATCGAATATATTCATATATTAGTATGTTAGGCTTGCATTTATAATATTTTGACGTACAATGTAAAATAGTTGTAGAAGTTAGTAAAAAAATACTTTTTTTACAACGCTAAAAAATACATCGTTGTGAAAAAAGTAAATCTTTGTTTTCCGATATTTTATCTTCTTCTCCCTACATAGGCTATGGTTAATGATTTTTCATAAGTTTTTGAAGTGTTTATATGTCAAGAAGAGAATAATATAAAGGGATGTTGGGCAGTTCTAGTAATCTGAAAAATGTTGAATAAATAAAATCCCTACAAATTCAAGAGGGAAGTACATAAATTTGAAATTGTCATCTCACCTAAACGTCAAAACTTTACACATAAATAACAAAGTGTGATCGTTTTTTCGATCATCCTAGATTTTATTCGAAATTTTGTAATTTTTCGACGATCTTTGTAATGGATAACATTTTTTGAATTAACATAAATCAAAGAATGTTTACGATTTTTGAAATATTAAGAAATTTTCGAAATTAAAAACAAAATACATGTTTTTTGAAATTTTTATAAAATTTTACTAGTTCTCCGAATTTAGTGAGATTCTCCATAATCTTCCAAATATTCTCTGTTTTGAATTTTTAAAGATTATCTTCATTTTGTGCACATTACAAAATATTCGAAGCCTTCCACATGTTATGAATATTCTTTTCAATATTTTGAGGTTTTCCATGTTTTCCCAATATTTTTCAAGTTTCATATTATTGGTTCAGAAACAAAAGAAAAATATCACCTACACTAAGAAAAAATATGATTATCATCATAAAATCTACAAAATAATTTAACATTTTCTCAGTTCTTACGAATTTCTCAGAACTGTTGGGATTTTTGAGATGTTCAACGTAATTAAACTATCATAGTTTCCAAAACTTTTTTAATTTCATCTATATAGCCTAACTCATTCAAATTTATTATGTTTTCTGAATTTTATAAGATATGTAAATTTTCGTCATTACATAAAAACCATTTCGAACACGTTTCAAAGAAATGCGTTAACAAAAAAATTTTTCATCATTTGCTATAATTTTTCCAATTCTGGGAGTATGTAGGAACTATTGACAGTTACTGAGGTCTTTAGTTTACCTCTTTTTTCTATAATATTAAAAAAAATGAGCAAAACATGAAGTATTCCTACAATTTATTTTTCATGTACGTTTATCCAATTCGTTTTGATTTTCAGTGACAATCTAACACATTCCTAACTTTTGAATCATGCAATGATAAAACACTACGTAAATATCACGAAGAAATATTGTAGTCAGCAATAATAACATAATTTATCAACATTTACTAAAATTCTACAACAAGTGTTTTATAGAATCATTGACAATTGTTGATTTTTTCGACGTTATTTCATACGTTATTTAAACTATCTAGAATTATGAAAGTTTTATGAAAATATGTCTAACCCTAGCTGGTATTTTTTTATTTCAGAGAACTTTTGACAGTTGTACAATTTTTATGAAAATATAAATTCATGACCCGCAAATTTTTAAGCATCACTATATCACATCATTTTTTTTTTTCAATTACCATATACTACTTAGGAAAAATTGTGTTCCGTAGCCCCTTTTATGTGTTTCTAATTGACACAATTGAAATTAAAAAACTTCATACAAGTCAACCTATAGAGCACAATAACTCAATAGCTATATTTGTAGAGCTGCAGTTTTGAAATTGAAGAAAGAAATATAAAAACATTGTCAGTAAGTAACCAACATGAACGCTAGAAGTTCAAATAAAAACGGTTTAGTTGAAAAATAATGAATGAGTGTGAAAATAAATGGATGACCAAGAAAATAAATAGATTCATTTATAAACAAATCAATAATAATATTAAGAAATATGCGAATGCATAAATCTTTCGAACAAAAAATTAATACATAGATTAGGAAATTATTTAATAAATACATAACTAATATAATTTATAAATAAAAACGTTGATGAATAAGGAACAAATATTTCCATATGACTATCATTTCACTCAAAAAGCTAGCCATGACATTTAATATCACTGCGATGTAACCCCTTTTTCTCAAACTATAAAATCAATGCTTTTATCATCTATAGCCCGTTTTTTCTCTCTTAAAAACCCTCCAACTCCCCCCTCCCTCCCCCCACCACCCTCCTCGCCCTTGACTCATTTAACCTAATCCTCATCGTCAACAAACCGCGAAAGCTCCCATGAATATTTTAACACCGATACGCTCCCAGCCCGACCATCTTGCAAAATTATTCCTCGCATTAAATCATCTTAATAGATGCGTCTAACGTCATTACCCGCTGGGGAGACCCGCTAACTAATTCACGACGTTTGATCAAACCTCGCTCGAATCATATCTGATAAAATTACGCGAGAAGTTTGAAAAGGGAAGAAAAGAAAAAAAAGAACCTACGGAAAGCCCTCGTTAGATCATTTCCCACGCGGGCAACAATGCGCGAAAAGTACATGGCCCTTATCTCCCGATGCAAAGTATACGACTTTTATTAGATTTGATGAGTCCGTAAATTGGTTGCGAGCACGAAATCGCGTAGGAGCGTATGCGATATCGCTGCCAGAATTTCGCATGGCTCGGATAAAACCGGATTATATCGCGCCCTGAGAAAAAGGAGAGTTCGCTGTCCCTCAAACGTTGTATGAGGATGGATACTTGTTTATTTTTCTTGTTTTTTTTTCGCAGGAGACTCCTCATGACACCGCCGCCGCCTTTCTCGACACGAAATCGATTTCGATTACGATACCGCCAGCGGACGTGAATATTTAATGCCCTTTCACGGGCCGACTTGTGGGCACTGCAAAAGACAGCCAGAAAATATCGATGGCTATCGTTATCGATCGGCGACGATTCCTCGAAAGCCATGGAAATGACACGCCTTTGACACCGGGGGCGAAAGGATATCGCGGAAGAAGAGGGGGGGGGGTGATTGGGCTAAGGTGTGGCAAATTGGAGAACAAATATTGGGAGTGCGAATATGACTTTGCGAATGGATTGGATGTGACTTTTTCGAACCTTCACATAAAGAACTCGTTTTATTTTATTTTAATGGACATTTGTTTGAAAAAAAAAATTTATGTACGTTTAAAAAGTTATGAATAATTCATTTTTAAATCATATAAATCAATTCGGTCAGTTGTTTCAATTTTAGTTGGTTTAATCTTCTAAAATGTATATGAAATTTGGAAAGAGTGTCTATTCTTGGAATGACAATTTATAAACTCAGAAAAAGGAACTGAGATTGGAATAACAGTTTCAGAGGAAAAATTTGTTTCGACTTTAATGGACGCAATGAATGTACGTGAGAAATTTTAAATTTTTCTTGACACAAGAAAAAATGTTCTCTAACTACATAGAACTACAGACAGAATCTCTATTCAAACCTAAGTGGTGAGGTTGGTTTAAATTTCTGGTATTAGTTTTTCAATAAACTTTTTCCGAGCTCGAGAAAAATCTTCATAATTTGGAAAATCAGTTTTGTTAAGAAATTCTTGAAATGGCGTGGATTCTTGAAAAGAATAAATTATATACATCAGAAGTACTAACACCTTAAACAAGGTATTAAAATTGTTTGACACTATAGGAAGTGGACACAAAGGTATGTAAAGTCATCATAAATATATAGTTGTAGAAAGTACGTTTTATGTAGAGGTCAAAAATAAATTGAGCACGAACATTCAATTCTAAAAACATGCACAAAAATCCATAAAAATACTAAGTAGTTTTAAAAATATGAAACGTATGTAAAAAATTTGCCAAATAATAATTAAAAAATATGAATAAAAAACAAACGAGTTCGAATTATGCAGTATGTATGGACATAAAATATAATGAATGTCGATGGCATTATTAAAAATCAACTAAATAATAATTTTTTTCAGCATCTTAATCTAGAAATTTATATAGAAATCCCTGAAAATACCTTCAAATCATGCGACTCGTATGGATACTGAAAAAATATGAAAAACCTGAGAAGAATTGATAAAATACTTGAAATTCATTGGGATGAAGTTAATTGGACAATTTAATATTATACTGGAAACACAGAAAACTGCAAAGATCAATGCATCAAATCCTGGAATTTTATATAGAAATCTATAAAAACACGTAAAATTGATAAAATTCAGGAAACGGTACAGATATCTATAAATTCTGGAAAATTCAAGAAATCCTGACTGTACTTGCAGTCTATTCAGTGATGATCTATTTAGTCAATAATGAACATAAACAATTACTTTCAAAATCTATGAGAACACCAAAAATTTATCGAATGTTAAATCATAGGTATGTTCAATTAGAGAAATTTTTTTTAAAGTTCATAACAATATGCGAAAATCCTTTTAATAAACAAGTACTGTAAAAATGCGGAAAGTATATTAAGAACTAGAAATCTTTGAAACATTACAAACCTGTGTAAGTATCGTTTTTCAACAAATCTGGTAAATTCTGAAGACATAATGATTTTTGAATACCAAAGCATGGGATCTTAAGAATTTTTGAAAGAATTTATAAATGACTAATAATCTATGAAAATGTGTAGATATACAAATTTCTTTAATTCTTGTGATGACGAATCACAATCAAATACCACTGATCAATGAATATTCGATTTTTCAATAACCTATAACGTTTTTTCTACCTCAGAAACATTTAAATTCATGAGAAGCATTAAATTCAAAAAATTATTTGAAAATTTTTTTCACTCTCCATTCGTCAATTATTTAAGTAGAAGAAAAATAAGAAAAATTGCTAAAGTACTAAAAAGCCATACATACAAATGATGTTTTTTTTTAAAAGTCGATAGAAATACATAAAATCTTGAGACTTTAAATCTATGAGCAATAAATTATATGAACTTTTGTCAGAATTTGTTGAAATGTTAAAAATATTTTTAAATATATTATAAAATATTAGAATATTTGTAATCACCAGTTTTTCATAAAATATAATATGCCTGCATTAACCTACCATTTTTAGAAATCTATAAAAATTCTGAACATTCGTGAAACTGTATCCCCGAGCATAGAATTCTCAAAATATGATCTTTAACTTTCAAAACATAAGTGATTGTTATAAAAAATTTACAAACTTAGAGTGCTTCATATTATTATTTGCATGATTCCTTTTCTTTTCGAAGAAGTGGTAATAATTATTATTATATATTTTTTATGAATTAGAGAATTTCTTTACAGTCATCTTAACTCAAGGAAGAAACAAGCTGATTTTTCAACTTGTTCCTTCAACTTGAAAAGAATGGTTTTTAAAAAACTTTTCAACGTCAAATAGATCCAAAAAAAAGGGTGCCAGAGAAAAAGGGAGCGGCAAGATCGAAATTTCGTTCGGCCGAAAAGAAACGCCGAAGTTGCAAAAAAGAAAAAAAAGGCGCTTTTCATGAATCATTCGATTATCGATTCGAGGGCTCTCTCCAAACTTCGACCCTCGCGCCATAATACCATCCTCGTGAATCATTGTGAATCCTGTGAATGGGCGTTTATGCATAACGATAAAGTTTGAAATACTTCCAACGGTCCGTTCAATGTTCTAGCTCGTACAATGTCGGATTGTAATGTTTTCGATTGCAAATTTTGAATGGCGGACGTTTAGAGGTCGTAAAAGCTATTGGAGTTCGGTGAGGACTTTAATACGCGCTCCACGCGAATGGACTTTCTGTCATGTACGTCGGATCGGCTGGAAAAGCTCGTGTCTGGTCAAGTTTTGAAACATGAACTATCACTTCAAACAGTATTTTTATTTTGTCATGTAGAGTACACATACTCTTTACTATAAAAGAATTCCTCCCTTCCAACCGAATCCTGTTTTGTATATCCTGCATCATTTACATGATCAATGACGAACACAAAAAGTTAAGACGTCGCTCGAGTTTGCATGTCTGGACATGCACAGAGACGCTGCTAATTTGTAGCATGGAAAAACGTGCATGCGCAAATGCTCCGCTGAAACGAGGACTTGAAATCGGCGCACGAAGGCAAGATCTTCCTCCTGTTCTACACCCCGGATCCGCAGGTGTACCCGACGACACTAGCGCTTTCGAGTACGTGAGACTCGCGGGTAACGATCACGATTGAATAAGAATGAGCAGCAGTGACTCAATACGATTAACCGCAACGTGTATCGCTCTCACCACCGAAGCATTTTATGAATAAATCCACAGAAGGAACATCTCGCCCTCAGAATTACGTTCATTCAGGCTCTCATACAATCAGAAACGATTTGCAACTTCCAGAAGTCTATAAACTGCTGGTTACTATTCATCAAGAAACTTCGCGAGCGAAGGTATAACTTGTAGAGCAATCCGAGAAGAGATAAGACGCCCTTTTAAACACTTCGTTATTTTTTTATAGACTACAGGAATTTCCAAGCCAACATCTGAGCATGAAGTAATTTCAGAACTCAAACAAAATGTTCAATCACTTTATGGTAATGTTGGTGCCACAAAAGTCATGTATCATGTTTCATGTGGAAAAAATAAATTAAACGACGATTTTTTGCTTGTTTAACAAGGAGACATTTGTAAAAACACAACTCCGATCGAGTTCTTTGTCAGGTTGGTTGCGCAACATCTACGAATAGAAAAATCCACGGTTATGTTTGAGAGGGTGATCTATCTCGAGCTACCGTCGGGGTCCAAATATAGCAAGCCTACTCTGACAAGAATTTAATGACAATCGATATCTTATGCTTAATAGATTCACTGTGCCTGATATTGGAAAAGGCGATATTGATTTTTGATGCTGATTCCATGATGAAATCGATACCTCGCGTGAGTTGCGTAATCGCGGGACGCAAAGTGCTCATTGTTTGACCCTGTTGACATTTTCTTTTAAATAATGTATGAATCGGGATTTGTCTATTATAGAGCGCCTTAACGATTCATTGTACTTGATGTGACGTACTCAAAGAGATAAATTTTGTCTTCGATGTCTTTTTCACAGAGGGAAAAAGACAATCGTTTCTGAAAGTTTTTGAATGATGATCAAAATACATTGATATTTTCAGAAAAAAATTATAAAAATGTCTGATTTTGAGTTGAAATTTACAGTATATGTTAGGATTCATTGAAAATTTTTCAAAAGCATATTCCAAAGAACATTAACTTGTCCTACATCCTTAAAAAAAATCCTTAATAAATAAGGTTATACTATAACAGTAACTCGCAACTTGAAAAAACACTCAATATGAGTGATGAACGATATTCAAGAAATTCGAGTATTTTCACGAAGAAATTTGAATTTGAAAAAAAAAACCTATTCACATAAATTTGAATTATTCTTTTTACATATTACCTTCAAATTGCAGTTTTCTTATGAAGTAAGATAGAACCCTCGAAATTCAGACAAAGAATTTCAGTTTTCAGTTTAGAGCTATAAATTTGAAATTTCCCGAATCATTAATTGCTCAAAAGGCAAACTTTGAAAAATTTTTAAAAACTTGTGAGTTAAGTAAAACCCTTCACATACATCCACTTCAAACATCTATGTAGTACAACACTTGTTTGAAAGGTCACTCTCAGACTCAATAGTGTTTGTTTTGAAATTAATTGTGTAAAAGTTTCGAGAATAACTAATGTCCTGATGTCATGAATTCACGTAATTAAAAAATTTCACATGCTTCAAAGTTAGAGCCTTTTCCTCGTTAAAATTAAAAGATATTTAGAACTGTGTAAAATACTTTCGAAATACAGTTTCAATTTTGGCAATTGAAGCCTCTGATACGACTGTATACAAACTCTTCAGAATTTCTGAAATCACAGGTTAAGTCTGAAAATTGAAAAAATTATTCATCATAATTGTCAATCACACTTCTTGAGTAAAGCTTTCTATCAGATAAACTAAAAACATAGAAATGAAATGAGTGATCTTTCAAAATAAATTGAGCCAAAATTTTTAAAAGTTACACAGTCAAATAAGAAGAAATTCTCGACACGTGAAGATTATGTAGTATTAAAAATAAAAATTATAGAGTAGCTCCAAGTTTTCCTGAAAATTCTGGAAAAAACTATGTAATGCGATTCTTGTGTCCCGTTTTCTGTAAAATACTTTTTTATTTGCAATATGCTAGATAAGAAAATTTAGTGCCTAAAAAATTCGAATATGAAGAACGTAAAACATTAAAAATAAAACAAAAACCAAAATAACCAATTTTTCCGCACGACGTGAGATGTGAGATCTTTGATTAAGAACTGGATGGAAAAAAATTGGTACTTCGAATTTGAGAAATCCACGATTAAAATGTGTAGAATTACAAGATTAAAAAAAGGTCATGCGTAGCTAAAAACTTTATTTTCAAATTTCAAAAAAAAAAAAAACGATTCCATAATTATTTTCTATTTTTTGAGTTTCTAGGCAATACCATGATGAAATAAAAAAGCTCCAAAATAAAGAAAATGAGTAAATTTCAATGATTATTTGTTGAAAATTACAATAGTTTTAAACCTAAGAATGAAATACTGTGTATACATGTTTACTTTGGAAGAACAAACAAAATTTAGAATTTATAGCATCGATACCTCAAAAATTACAAGAATTCATCACTCAGTCGCCTGCAAATCTCAAAGAGGAAGGAACATAAAAATCATACTCTTCAAACTAGAACGTCTAAGGTAAAACATTAAAAAATAATGCAAAGAAAAATTGTCGTATCAAAACCCATAAGAATATGTTTTCTGCCTATGCATTAAACTGTACCTCTTGTAAAAACATTTACAAATTAAAATCAATTTTGAATTTTGAAGTTAGGTTTTTAGAAGATAAAAAAACACCTTCAGAAATGAAAAAAATCAGTTATCAAATAATACACTAAAATGTCTAAATGTTCAACCCTCATCTAAGTGTTATGGCAAGAAGAAATTCCATCACTTGGTACTCAAGTGAGTCATTAAAGTACTTGCAAAACCTATGTACACCTTCTCACTCTACCCTCTCTAAACAATAAAAAACCTCATCGTGCATTACGATGCACTTTCCTTTTAAATTGTTCAACGTGTTTTCCACAACTTAACATAACACACCTCAAAAACGTGCGATGATGAACAGCCCACGGCTGAAACTTTCTCCCCGACATTTCTCCTCTCGTGTTTACTCGCATAATGACGACGAACATTATAATCATCTTTATCAGGCCCCGGCATTATTACCGTAATTACGTGGAAAATGTTGTTCACGGGGTATCAGCGATTATATTTCCCATACGCCACCGCCACGGCGCAACTTTCCACATTTATCGGCATTTTGCATTCTGCAAGGTGTAATGCTTTCGAGTAAATTGTCTGCGACCAGAAAAAATGTCGCCTTGCCGAATAATGATTCGCTTTCCTCCCTAGTGGAAATAAAATTTCAGCTCGTGTTTTATTCATGGCCGCGGAATTCGCGCGCAGTTACTTATTAACGCGAAATTGTAAGGATTAGCGGATAATTACGCCCATGCTAATGAGATATGGAAAAAACTGGTCTCGTTCGAAAATGCAATTAGCGAATTAATGGAACATAATCACGGCGCGAGGAATGTGGTGGAATAAATAATTTTTCTCGGCGACATTCGCAGACGTTGTAACAAGTGAACTGATGCATTCCGCAGCGTGATTCCGTTTCGTGATCTGCGTGACAAGTGTATCGCGAAGGGGAAAATATCGTTTTTTACTTTCTCGCGAGGAGTACTGCATGTGCTCCAGGGCTGTCTGTTTTGGTGGATTTGAGGGGCTGTTTACTTTTGAATTAAAAGAAAATATGACTGTGGATTTCGCCAGATTTTTTATTATTCAAATAAGTGAATCGGATTTCGTAGTCTTAAAAGGAGAAGAGAATTTCGTCAAGTGTTTTCAAAGTATTTTGGATTAAGATTGCTCAAAATTCTGAGTGACTGACTCAGATTTTTAACGATTTATTTGATTTTTGTCAGATTGAAATAATTTCGCTAAGGGGTTATATACCTTTTTGGGCGGACGAATTTTGCTTTGGAGTATCTTTAAAAGTATGTAGCTATAATGTTATGACATCAAAGTAATTGTTTGAAATAGTGTATTGTCATCTTGAAAAAACAAGTATTTGTTCATAAAAAAATATCACTATTTGGCGGAGTTATGGCCCTTTCCCGGGACCACTTTTTTTTTACGAGGCTTTCGGTGACCACGATGCAAGTCGAACAGGTCAAGTTAAATGAGAAAATCCAAAAAATTTTATCAGTCTAGGAACGTATCCAGTTCTTGAACGATTGAAAAGATGAATATCACGTTTTTTCTGTATGCAAGAACGTTCTTCCCGAGATTTTCGTTTTTTGAGCTCTGAAAATTTTATGAAAAAATTCTTATTTGCAAAATGAAAACTTTTCTATAAATGAGCGATCGTTCAAGAACTAGATATATTTCTTAAATAATGAAATTTTTCGCAATTTCTGATCTTTGAAGCCAAAATTTAAACAACTGAGAAAAAAAAAACTAAGTAAATAGTTAGAGCTTCAAAATTTGTTTATTCACAAACTTTAAGCTCTAAAGTGTATCCCCAATCAAAGAAATTTTACTCGATATGATGAACAAATTTTATTTACTTAGTAATAAAAACAAATTTTCTTCAGATGCAATATTAATACTCTAACAAAATATTCAGGTACGTAAATTAAAATTAGTAAAAAGTTGTTAAAGAGAAAAATCAAAGTATAAATATTAAAAAAAGTACAATGATTATACAGGATAACTACAACTAGAGATAAATATTTTAAATTTTATTAACTATTACATCATGACTGTATGTTGAAGGAATGAACTACATGTCAACTCAGAAAGTTTATAATGTAGACATCTTCCTGATTGCAAAGTTTAATCAACATTATAGTAGTTCCACATTCTGACTATCTCCAGGACAAAATTTTCGATGAGGCTTCTATTTTGGTTAATCATTAGATGAAGGACATACATATTATTTGATAAAAACCTATTTTAAAAATTGTGTGGAAAAAGATACAAATAAAAAACCAAGATTTATACTAAGAAATGATTCTTAATTTTACTGAGAAATTGAAGGTATTATTTTGATACTTCAACGTAATAAAAAAATTATAATAAAAACATTCGATGGCTGATTGATTATAAGATTTTTTTTTATTTCGAAAATGGCATTGTTTATCTGATGCAAAAAAGTGTTTTCATTGTTGAAATAAATTTTTTTTTATTTAAAGTTAAATTAATCGATATCATGATCTGAATAAACTCGAAAAAAACATGAAAACCATATTCTATTCGTTTGAACTGAGTAAACATATAACTTTCATAAATAATTATGACTCTTCTTAATGAATCAGGAATATTTCATTATTCGCCTCGAAAAAAACTAATTATTTTTTGCTATGATTGCTTATTTCGAATATGCAGACATCTGTCATGAAGAATCATATCATCAGAACAGAGAAACATAAGCATAATTTTAACTTCTTGCAATAATGTTGACATATTAAAAAAATATTACTCATTTAACATCATCATAAAATCACTATCTTTTTTTAAATTTTTAGTACCCAATGCTATACTGTCAAATATTAAAAGAAATCACCTAAAAAATCAAATATGCAAGTCTTTCGTGAATAGCTTTTACACTCGAACACTTGTAAGAAGTGAACAATAAATAATTAGAATCATAGCTGAAAAAAAAAATATTGCAAGGGCATTCAATTTTGTCTTAATTTCAATAATTACCACCAAAATACATTTGAAGCTATGAATTTTCATCGATGAACAGCAATAAAACTCATTATGAAATAATAAAATCACGATTCTTCAGTATAAATAATTTCATTGAGAATGTGAGAATTCACAAATCACTCCAAAGTTTACAGTGAGTTCAGAATTTCTATAAAATCAGGAAATCGATTTGTAATTATTGTTAAAATGAAAAAAAGAGGAGTAATAGTGTATTCCTATACCGGATAATTGGATAAAAACGTGAAGCAGACGACTGGCTGCTCAATTAGCATAACTGCGAGACAGAGAAAAAGGGAAATTCTTGTATGACCAGCCGATATTACCCGGTAAGGGGCCCCATAAACGCTTTATTTGTCTTGACTTTTCTCGCTTATACGTCGCCAAGAATCGTAAATCCTGACGTGCTTTTTTCATTATTTGACATGAGAGTTGCGTTACAGAGCGCCTTTGTTCTATGTAGTTTTTTACTATTCTGCAACAGTTTTTTTTTTCTACCCTTGATACAAAATGATTAGAAATTCTCTTCAACTTTCAATCAAATCATTAAAAAATTTCTAACCTAGAATATTCTCAGAATTTATTACAAAAATAGTTCCAACAGCTGAACTTGAAAAAGATAGTTTAATTATTACCTTAATTTGTCAAAAAAATTTGGAAATGCGTCGAAATCCCGTCGCGAAAATTTTATTTCATGATGTGTTCGAGTCTTTTCAAATTTCATGGCAACTTTATCTGGGAGAAAGTATGGGCGTGCATTACAATGGTAGCTGTGAGCTATCTGAATCGCGGCGTTATTTATGCACTTCGCAAGGATCGCATTCCGATCCCGGTGCTGCTCGAGTGAGGAATGGATTTCAAAGAGGGCCCTCGGAATTTCCCTCCTCGCTTATGGAGACGTGTCTCGCGGAGGAAAGGATCGACTATTCCACGGCGTGATCTATAGCGCGAATGCATATACAATATATGCGAATCTTGGGTACCTACAAGTAACCCTTTTGACTTTGCCCCGAAGAGTGAAAAAAGTATGGGTCTTCTTCGAGTTAAGAAAAAGGATACTTATTCGAAAATACATTTTGCTCTTTGTGTAATATAGTACATATTATCTTTGAACTAATGTAGACTGATTCAAAATGAATATCTGATTTTCTATAAGGTTATCATTCGTGCTATTTTAATAGGGCATGACTTATTTTTGACCTATATGTCTTGCCATCCTGCGACTTGTACAAAACGTTTTGCTTTTTTACTAGACTACACAAAAAGTGTATCCTAGTTAAGTTTTCCTTCGAGCATAAAAAACTGCAATATTAGACAATTAAAATCACGAACTTTGATGCTTTGTAAAAATTAACAGTACTCTCTTAAAGAAAACCAGTGGAATTTCACTGATTGTCAGTGGTAAATGACTGATTGAAATCATCGGATTTCAGCCACTGACAATCAGTGAGAAATGACTATTCCATTCAGTGATAAAAAATAACTGATTCAAACAGCGAGAGTAATCACAGATCGAAATAGTCAACTTTCACTGATTATCAGTGATAAATGACTGATCACAATAATCGGATCTGAGCCACTGACTATCAGTGAGAAAAAACTGTTTCAAATAGCGATGAAGAATCACTGATCAAAACAGCGGGATGAATCGCTGATTTGCAGTCAGGTATGACTAAATGAATCAGTGATAATGTAATTCACTCGTTTCTGAGGAAAACACAAAAAAATGCGGGAATTAGATCTCAGCCTTATATTTGTTGAAATGTTTACTGAAGATAAACACTTATTGCTTTTGAAATAAACACTAATTACACTTAATCATTCTTATTGCACTAACGATGAACACTTATTACACAAGACATACATCAATGTGAAAAAAAGAAATTTGTTTATATAATTCAATTAAACTGATTGACGAAGTAAAAAAAATTAGCGTATAGCGACGTTAAGAGAATTTTCTCACCCAGTAAAATTGCGACATTTTCCGGTAAATTATATTTGCTCTCCTGCAACTCCATAGCTCCAGTAAAATTGCGACAACATTTTCCGGTAAATTGTTTTTGCTCTCCTGCAACTCCACAGCTAATTCCTCGGTACTCAATTCCATCTAATCCATGGTCCTTTTTTACTCCAGGTTAATCTGAAAGTTGTTGAAAGTTAATTAGAAAAAATGGCAAAGAATCAAATGAAGAATTGAAGCTTAAATGCAATTGAACAGAAGCAATAGGAAACAGAAGAAACCCCCGCAAACCCTGATAAAAAATATTGGTTTTTTCATTGGAACGATGGAAAAACCGAAATTTTCCAAAAAAATTGATATCAATAAAAAAACTCATCAAAAGACGCCTAATCAGAATGCACTAGATGGTTTTTGGTTAAAAATTCCATTTAATATAATTTTTTACAGGGAATTCCATGTTTTCAAAATGTCAACTTTAGGGAATACGGTCTAGGATATCCCATTTCCTGTATAATGATCCAAAATTGATTCAAACACTTTCAGGACATTAGAAACATTAAACGGAAGCAATTGGAAACAGAATAAACCCCCACAAATCCTCGGGAAAAACAGGAATTTTCAAAAAAAATTTTAATTATGAAGAGAATTAATTTATCGTAATTAGAATTACGAGAATTAATTTAGTCGCCGAATCGTGAAACAGACAAAAAGCGTTGCACAAACATCCTTAGTTTCGTGTAAAAATAGCATCATTAACAAACAAATGTATAAAAAAAATTTTAACGAAAAATAATCAGCAATATTAATAATGAATTTTTAGTTTTATGCCCATGATTATTTCAATATCGAACGATTTCTGTATCAATATAACAGCATCCATGAGGGGTTTGTTTACAAAAACATAACCTCATATTCCTGTAAACTTGATACTCATTCGTACGTTAATGGTATACGTACTATGACTGAAAATTTTAAATTAAGCTGCACAAAATACATCAGCAACAAATTAATATATTAATTGCACATACCTCATGGAAGGATTCGTATAAAATATTGCACCCAGGACGATCCCAGCTGCAATGTCACTGTTTGGCGCGCACAGTGAAAAAGTGATTCACTTTTGCTCGGGGGCCCCGAAACTGCGCACACAAATGATTTTCCAGTGATCTAGTCGATCGATCCACTGAGCGAATTAAGTGAATTTCCATAAATCGCTGATTCAACAGTGATGCACATGGTGACTGATTGTATCAGTCAAGTCATTTCTAATTGATTTAGTGACATGTTTTTTAATCACTGGTTTATCAGTGATTCACGTGCAGACTGATTGAATCAGTGAAATTCTCACTGATTGTTTTTAAGAGAGTAATGTAATTGAATAAGGACGTTGGTGATTCATAATATATGAGTATGCTGATTTTAGGAATCATAGGAATTCAAAGTTATAACAATGAAATTTATAAGGTAAAAAAATCATGTTATCGATAACAGTTTTTCAAATTTTTTCAAATAGCAGGATTTCGTGCTTTTTAGGCCAGTATTTTAGAGATACGATGTATAACATATTATGAATACTCTTATTATAATAATTCCATTAATTCCAAGTGTTTTTATGCTAAGAGTTTCAATCTTCGAGATTTCAAGATTTCTAATGGTTAGGAAAAGTTGATAAGTGAATATTCATATTCAAAGTATCTAACAGAGTTCATGTATGTTTATAATGATAACGCACCGATTTCATTTTCTTTCGAAATAATAAAAACTTATTGCTCTGAAACGTTCCAGAATTAAAAAAAAATTCCAACTTTGTGCATTGTAATTTCGGCATTTTGTGAATTTCGTAAGTAAAAATTCTGAGTATTTTTAAATGAAAAATGTAAATGTTGAAGACTTGTTGCTTTAAAAAAATACCGATAATTAAATTTGATCGCGAAATATTGCATGCTGGACGTTGTATTAATTGTAAAATTTTACATATCTGAATATTCAAAATGATATAATAATTATAATTAGAATAATTCATCATAATTAACCACAGTTATATGGTTGAATTTCGGAAAAAAAATCATTTTCTAAATAAACCATTTTGGAAAACTCCAATTCTCAGAGTTTCAAAAATCTGTTCATGGCAAAGAATGTTAGTCCCGGAAGAAAAGTGCAGACTTAAATTCATAAAATTCTTTGAATCATGGATTTTCTACGATTTGGTAAACTGATTATTGAATTCGAAAAATATGGAACATTAGTTGAATCATATTTTTAGATTTTAGACGTTTGAAAATTACAAAAACTTTGAAATTTGTTATTTGAAAACGAAGGTTTTCGAATTTCGACAATTGTGTGAAATTGCTACTTATAATTAGAAAATTATTGGTAAAATTTTTTATTTTGACAAAAGTGAAAGAAGACACTTTTCCGTTTTTTATATACAACTGAATCTGCATGAGAATACCGATTCTTCAATCGTAAAAATGTAAGTTGAGCTCAGAAAAAAATTCGATGTCCCCAAATCATAAAATTACAAGAATCACGAATTAATCGTTAACTTTTCAATTTATAGTTTGATGTTAAACGTTAGTATGTTTTGCTTTTTGTTGATTCTAGATGCTAATGAATAAAAAAAAACCTGGAAATCGGTTGTTTCGAATTCAATAATTCTAAAAGAAACTCTGAAATTTCTCTGAACATACACTTCACCCAAGTTTCGAGAAACTATAATCGATTTTTGAAATTTTTGTCTAAGATAGAATAATATTTGTGTACATTTTGTGTACTATTGCTATTCTATTAACAGTTACTGCTTTTGCAACGGACAAATATTTAATATGGATTTAATTATTTCTGCTTCCATTTCTTGCAAAGAAATAAGAATATAAAAACGCTAAAAAAAATCTACAAACTCACATGACATTAAAGTTATATATTTACTGTTTGGTTGCCATTTGGATATTTCCAAACCATGCTAAAAAGTATCATCTTTTAAATAGCGACATAAAACTTATATTTTTTTTAAAACAATTCAAATCATGTCAGTAAAAAAAAGCACATCATGGTAAGTTTTAAGTTAATTTACTGTCCTGCTTTTTTCTTTCTCAAAAATGACATCCTTTGATTTTCCATTATGACAGTCTGATAATGCACATTAAAACAAATAACACTGATTGATTAATTTTTACATATTCGTGACTACCTCGGAAAAAATAGTACATTTTGCATCTAGGGAAAAAATAAATTTCTCGTGAGGGTCTAAGTTATTTTTTTACGTGGTGTAAACGATTTTTTTTTTTTACCACTATGATAAAAAAGTTATTCATACTAATTTCGAATCATAGAGCACAGAAATGAATGACATATATTTTTCTTTAGAAACGTTTTCAAAATATTAGCCAAAAACGTGCTTTTAAGATACATATTATTTTGAAAGTATACCGACTATTTTTTAGCTTCACTAATGTATAGTGTATAAGTTAGGCGAAAGAGTGTTTCATGAGTTAAAAGTGTTAAAAGCCGAGAAAAAGCTGAAAAAAAAACACGTTCCTTTAACTCTGAACAACTGTAACTAACGAATTATTATTTCTATTGACAAGAACATATTCATTTAGTTTGAAAGATATACATTTTCATTTAATAAAATCAATCGTTCTTCAGAGTTACATCAATAACTGGAAAAAGAGCCGAAGACACATTTTTGGCTCATGATTTTCATTCTCTTGTTTGTAAAAATTATTAACAATTTATCTTGTACTCAGTGACTTAAAATAAGCCAAAAAACACTTTCTTCGCGAGCTACATTTTACATGTCAAGTAATATTATGCAGGTACCTTTAATAAGCACTCTAACCTAGAGCCCTTTTTTCGGATCAACGCGAAAGCTTCGTAATCAGCTGCGAAATTCGAGCTACCGAAGGTTCGGGGCAGCTCGGGAAGACTTGCTAATCAGAGGTTTAATTGATAGCGCAGTCGAGAGCACGACCGGCTTGGTAACGATTCTCTTTCGACTCGCACACCGGCCGTGGGGTGGCGCACGCGAAAACGATCGTTAACTGCCAGCAGAATGAAGTCGTGACGCATACGTAACGTAAAGCGCTGACGAACTTGGAGACGAGGACAGCCTGCTTTACAGGCTACTTAGTTTTAAGCTCTTCATCAGCAACGATTTCCCTGTCAGGGGAATCGACCATTTCGAAGCTAATTAGACCCGGCTATTCGCAAGCTTCGCTACGCTCAAAGAACCATCTTCGTTCCCACTTGACGCCGTAATTCGCCATTTTACCCTCAAAACTCGAACTACTTTGACCATGCATGAAAAAGAGAAGTTTCATCTCGACAATATGCAATTCATCTTCAGAATTCCTTTTCAAAAAATTGAACTGAATCTTCAGTCGCGCCATTTTCGCCAGGAGAACATTCTAATTGTCATACTGTTCATTTAGTTTTTTAATTCCCTGAACAAGCTTATAGTCATTGAAAATAGGTATTTGTCTATCACTACTATCCATACAAGTTCTGATAATAAAACCTAACTTTTTTGTAGACTCTTGAATGTTCTGGAAGGACAGGTAATCTGAATTCTCTGAGATGATTTTCCAACGCCATGGTACTTACCTAGAACAGAAAAAAAGAGATAATTACAATTTGTAAAAAAAAAAGCAAATTTTAATCAATGATATTGATATTTTCTGCTTTATAACTTATTAAAATAAGTAACCATCTTTTCGGCACAAATTACGCTATTGGAAGACACATATGTCTTTGATTTATGTCTGTCAGTGCTTTAAGACCAAAAGGTGTAGCCTAGATATACAGACCATGTTAATAGATACACAACTTTTATCGTCCTTCTTCAATCTAAACAAAAAAAATATATCCACCTCTTCCACAAAATTCTACGTGAACCATTTCAAAGCATCAACGTCAATTCATTAGAATGTCAGCACTCCCGAATCTGCTTTGCTTCTACACTCTCAACCTAAGCAGCCTTCTTTCCATAATGTTGTTGTTGAATAATCTGGTCGGAAAAACAACGCATGCGAGTAAGTACCCAAAACACATGAGCTAACATATTTACGCACAGCCTCAGTGTCAGGTAGCTTGACAAGGCTTCGCGACTCTGCATGTCGCGGTAATTTGTTTACGTAATCTCTTGTCTCTTTTGAGCCTGTTTCCCCATTCGCCATTTTCGCTTTTCGCCATTTTAGCAGCTTTGCTTTCAGGGAATTCTCACAAATATTCGATTAGCCCTAAAACAATCAGCCAAGCAGAGCATACTTCCCAACTGCATGGACTGTTCAAGAACCACATATCTGCTATATTTTATTTCTACTTCAAAATTTAAAAAACCGGTCCCCGAAACACATTTAGTGCATTGAATATGAAGGTCATTGATGTCAATCATTTTTCTGGCACAAGGGTCATACATTGTCTGCCAAATAAGCTGCAGACACTCGAATGTAAATAAAATAAAACAATTTTAAACAGCTCCTTCAATCACTATCGATACGACCCGATAAAATTGGACGTTCTTATTGACCATATCAATGCAAACAATGTACATGAATAGTCAATAGTCATCTCCTCGTGAAGGGTGATTATATCAAATCAAAGTGTAGTCGGAGCGAGAATATGGCGCGCATAAAAGCGCTGCGCTATGGCAGCATAATGCTCATTGAAAATGTACGGCGCCATATAACGGAAAGGTTTTAAATTCTCATAATGAAATCGTAAAGTGCCCCGACAGAATCCACTTTATATTTCTCACCGCCGTCGTCCAATCCCCGGCTCGAGCAGGGTCCGCGGCAGCTCGATTCATTCGAATATAGTCATACCGTCCGTTTTATTGCTCCCGAGCGGTAGCTACGGCATCGTGAAACTTTATAAAACTGCCCTCACTAATAGCCCAAGAATCTTATTCGCGCTGCGAGGGTCACGGCGAAATGACCCGACGTCCAAAAACGACTGGGAAAGTATTTCGAATGCTGCGTTGGAATGAAGGCGGATCTATGCGCAATCATTAGAGTTTCACCGCGGTCACCGTTATTCCCAAGTATTATGTGATGGTAGTAGAAATAATCGATCATAATTTTTGATCTCTCAGTTTCAATCAGTAGGTACTTTTCAACTAGTTGAATTTTTCAGATGACTAAAGAATCACTAGATTCTGACTATTTTAAGAAGTATATTTCTCATAAGCTTTCAAAATGAGCACTTCTCTCTCGCAAGGTATCTGAGAATCTTTCGGAGTATATATGACAGGCTCAGAGGCAAAACGATAAAAAAATTCTCAGGAGAGAGACAGACTTATGTTACTCAGCATTTTTTCTATCCTTTCTTGGGATTTTTTAGGTCGTTTTGCCTTTGAGCCTGTCATATGTATATACTGCTTCTAACTTATAATACTGTCGAGTCAGACTGTTATAATACTTCAGAAGTCGTATTGGGCGCCCTTTACCAGAAGCCGAAAATTAGCATTTTAATGATGTAGTTTCTCTGATGCATATTATGTCATGTATTTTGATAAAGATTTAAGAGCGTACATGGGCGTGGTGACTATACGTTGACTACTGGCATGATCGACTATGAAAATAATCTTTCAAGACACAGGCATAGTTCCCACTCAAAAAAATTAAATTCACTTTTTTCTTAAGTGATAGTTAATAATTTAATAAGGGCCAGTAATCACGTATTAAAATACTTATGGTTTACTAATCTTACAGTGGCTCACTTTTCTCTTATCAATTAGTAATTTTTTACTATGTATTAGAAATATTGTACTTATTCAAACTGAAAGACATAAGTTATTCAATATGACCTTATAAATTCATTTCTGAAGAATTAATAAATCAAGCTATATTGGTCAATTATTTTAATAATTCCAGCTTTCTCACCAGCTTCTGAGTCCTTCTCAAGATTCCAATAATAACGTGACTGACAAAATGATTTCCAGCAATTCCAGGTGAAAATCACTAATCTTGTTATTTCATTTTGGTTAACCTTAATAACCAGGTTCTTCTTTCTGACTCTATTTGATTCTCTTGTATTATCCATTATTTTCATCGTTGCTAAAAATAAAAATGAAGCTTACATTCCATTTTATTCATTTATACTTTTAAATTGTTAGATCAAGATTTGAATTTTCATCATTTTGACAATACAATTTTCAAAATAAATAGATTAAGTCTTGAATTTTTGAGATGTCCAGATACATAATTACATTTGTTAACTTATTTTCAAAATTGAGGATTCATTGACGTTGAAATTTTACAGCATATTATATCCATTGAATACATAATAAATTCTTAAAAAACAGTTGCAAAAAGTACCAAAAAATCTATAAATTGCAGTAGAAAATCAATTTCGTGCAGTAACAAAGTTAAAAAGCTGCTCAAGCAATTTTTGAAAAAAAAAAACTTTTATCATATTTGATATTCCAGTATTTAAGTGAAAAATCTTGAGACAGTCTCTAATTAGTGAAACCTTCATCAGA
The DNA here is from genome assembly GCA_028476575.1 of Platygaster robiniae. NCBI lineage: Eukaryota > Metazoa > Arthropoda > Insecta > Hymenoptera > Platygastridae > Platygaster > Platygaster robiniae. The sequence goes on from CM052022.1 coordinate 6,660,966, forward strand.
AATTTTTTTTCGAATGACATTCAAATTTCAACAGTTATTTTCTAACATCCCATATAATCGTTTGAAAGATGAAAGATTAGAATGATACCTAGAGTGCAATTCATTCTAAAATCCCATCATAACCAAATCAACGAGAAGGAAATAACTGAAATCACGAGGAAATGTGAGAAATATTCTTGGAATCGCCTCCACGAAGATCCCAACGCGTTCGCTAATGAACCAGCGCGATTTATTCGGTTCAAATTAAACGACTCCTACAAACGTAAACGCGGGCTTTAATTTCGTCGCGAGTTATCTCCTTCCACGGTAATGGGGAAATTACTTTAATTCCACGGCGAAGCTAATGGCCCTCGGATGCGTCAATTTCATAATTTATCACTCAGATTACATCAACACTTTATGATGCATGGTCACTCGCTCCGGGATCGCGATTTCGCTCGCTATTAGACGAAAGCGTGGTGTGAAATTTTATGCGTTATTATCTCCCTTCAGCGGCTTATATAATTCAAATGAGCTGTACCGTCGTGGACGCGCACATAAATTTTCATGAACATTCGAAAGGCGTAATGCGCGGCTAAATTATCAATTACTTATTTTGGGAGCGTCAAACGTGCTCTCCCCGGATTCGTAATGTATTTAAATTTAAGGAGCCATTAAGTTGAATATCTCGAAAAAAAGGCGTGCTCCTGGAAATTCGATAAGTGCCGTGATTACGGGCATTTTTGCAACGATCCGTGGCAGATGATCGGGATTTTATTTACGACCCTTGTTTCGGCAGTGGATGCTATCTTGACAGATTTATGTCTTATTTTTCAAGGTGTACGACGTGCGTGACTATTTTTCCTGTAGAAAAAAGGTGAAGGAAAGAGAGAATGATCTTTTTTTTTTATCAATACATGTATAAAACATTAATTAATTTATAAATTATTATTATTTTCCGCACTTTTGCAAGTCATTGCATTTATTATCAGGAAAAATTAAATCATCAAAAGAATTTACTGCAAGTACGACTATTTATAAGTCATGAACTTTATGAAAAATGCGAAATTTCAAATGTTAGATTGACAGGTTGAAAAAGAAAATTAAAAATGTATGAAGACATGCGATAAGAGAATAATTTATATTTAGGACCAAATCGTGTTACTACATGATTTGCAAAAATTATTGTCATGAAATTGAATACTACATTATTCATGTAGAAAATTGAGGCGAGAAAATGAGAGATAAAAGATTTTTTTTAATTTAAAATTCTTGAGAAACAATTTCATGAAAAATTGAAATTTATATTGAAAGATATTCATGTGATGAATTGGAATCATTTTCGACTGCATATAGTGTAATGTATTGTTCTTTTAAAGCAATTTTATACTAAAAAACCAGAAAGCAGAATTTTAAAATTTATGTATTAAAAACTCATTAAAAGATATGTGCGAATATAAAAATACAAATATTTGATTTTTAAATAAAAAAATTAACGTTTGAAAAATGTATATAAGAGTTGAGAAATTATCGAGTTGGACTATCATATGATATAAAAATTACCTCACTGCAATCGATTTATTATAAATAAATTAATCAAAATTTCATCATTATAAGTAATCTTTCACAGAGGTCTATTTTATCGTATTCGCTATAAAATAAAACTCAAAAAATGTGTGAAAAATAAAAAAATTCAAAATTCACATACAAATGAGTTCAATATAATTTTATATGGGAATAAATTTGATGAGAAATTTCGAACATTCTAAATATTCTTATCGAAAAAACAAATAGACTTCTATTCTCTGTAAATTTTCGCTAATAAAAAAAATTTGAGCATGATATTTTGATGTTTCAATTCATAAACTTCAATGAAAGTTTTTTTCTATCGAATTCGTTTTAAAGTAAAAAAGTTAAAATATGAATAAATATACTCTAACATATTATTACAGATATAATCGATATGGATTCAACAACTGAAAAAAATGTTGATTCAAGAACATTTTTGGTTTTAATATCATTGATGAGAAATTTTCTAGATTTGAAATTCTTGTTGTTATTTTGATGAATAGTGAAACTGCAGAAAAAAAAATAATATTCGTGTTTTATGCAGTTTCATAATAAGAGAGTATTTGATGAACAGAATTGAGAAAACAGAATTTTTTTATCACATCAGAGTTCTTAATTGAAACCCTCTTGCAAAGTGTGCCAGTTTTTTGAAAAAAGCAAATTCATACTTTTATAACAAAAAATCAAACAAAATGAATTTTTTCACAGAGAAAGTGTGATCTTATTTGAAAAATGAATTCAAAGAAATTATTTAGGAAAGTTATGGAGGAAGAAGGCAAATGTGTGTTTGCTAATTCAAAATCTTGATTCATCATTACTTGTCATAGTGTCGTTTTGGACGAAATTCATACAGAATATTCAAATAACCTATTTTTCAGATTACTTACTTTCAAATTTTCAATTATCAAATCGGTAATAATAATTCTTCTGGGTACATTTATTTCTCGCCCTTTCTTGACACTTTTATTCATTATTGAATTATATGGAAAAATAATATCGGGTTTGAAAATCGGAATAGAAATAAATTGTTAATAAATGCAGGCACGAGTACACTCAAAAAAAAATTTGGTTTTCTTAACTAAAATTTTGTTCACCGGACTAAATTAATTTAGTCACGTACCAACCTACTAAAATTTTGTCTACTTTGACTAAATTTATTTAGTGAAAAGTATTTTGTACGATTGACTAAATTTTTCAGTCAGCTCGAATGTAGCATTTATTAGTTTTGAATGCATAATATTTAGTTTTGAAAGAAGATCTTTACTCGTTTTGAGAATGTATCACGTTAATGTGACGAAATCATTTATTTATTCGAAATGAAAAGTATTGTCATCTCCACTAAAACTTACTGTAGTATTAATGAAAGACGTTTACTTGTTTCCGAAGATGTATTTAGTACGACTTACTAAATTTTTCATTCACATCGAACATGATATTACTGATGCTCTATTTGTTTATTTCTTTGAAAAATTAGTTTTTCTCAATTTTGAACAAAATTGAGATAAACATTTGTTTATTCAATTAATATTGTTGAACATCGTTTCTTGAATACTAAATTAAGTGGACTCTGTCTTCAGCTGAGAACATAATTTTTCAGAAATTAAAATATTATAGCAACGAGTACACTGAGAAAAATATACCGCACTGGTTACGGGGAAAAACTTTTTTTTCTAAATCACCTGACTGAGTACTGTGAAACACCGAAATGATTACTGTATTACCAGTACTCAGTCAGGTGATTTAGAAAAAAAATTTTTCCCCCGTAACCAGTGTGGTTTATTTTTCTCAGTGTAGTACCTACTTCAAATATCTAGTAATATCTATAACGAACACTGTTTCTTCTTTCTCCCAAGTTTGTATGTGAGCTCAGCTAGACATTCGAGGCTAATTCATGATACAGTATATTCTTTAGTGGTATAACTTTCCCCAAACACCCTTACATCCCCCCTAGGAACTTCTACCCGAAAAAATTTCGAGTTCACGTTCACTCAAAAAACTTTTATCTCTGGAACGACCACATGTTACAAGATGAAAAAGAAACTCGTCATCATTTCCATGTATTTGATGCAAACGCGATAGTGAACGCCTTTTTACATGCCACCAGATAATTTGTTCGTCCGCCGCTTTTACCAGCTCGTTCTCTCTTTGCGGCCGAAACGGAAAGAGTACAATTGCATTTGATGCTCCGGACGAAAAGGCTCTTTTCGCGAACTGGATCCAGCGGGTCGCTTTTCGCGTGCTTTATTTTACTTCATTTCATCCGCCACAGACGGGCTCCTGTGGGTAGCGATGAAAAAAGAGGATTGCCAACGATTCTGACGGCTGGTAAGAGTTTTAGTGTGAATGAGGAGCGCTCGAGAGCGCATTCGAATAAGCCCTCTCCGTTCACAATTAGTCTGAAAACATCGACGTCGACTGCTTTCCGCATGAACAGGGAATCCGTCGAAAGTTTAAAACAATATTTTTAATTGCCACGAGTCCGACTCGCGCTCAATGGAAAAGTAAAGATATCAAATAACGTGAATGAACGTGTAACAAGGTAACTTTTCCATTATTTCTGGATTTAATTGGGATTTCATGAATGGTAGCAGGGTTGATTGTTTTTTTTTTTTTTTAGAAATAAAGTTGGGTGCTGAAGCTTGTCTGAACAAGAGTAAATAATGCTCGACAGTGACAAGTATATAATTAAATAATGGTGAATAGTGTATTTCAATTTCTTCGGATAATCGGGACAAAAAATCAAACCCCGTGAGAAATAACAATGTGATAATTCGCGAAGGTAATCGGGTGGCGCCGTAACTGCCGTTTTCTCACAGCAAGTAACTTAGCGGCAATTAGTTTCATTCGACATGATCCTTCGCGCGGCGGGCATCCTCAAGGACACTCATTATCTCGGATCGCACCGATCGCCTCGCTACTCATCATCCTGTTAATCGATTATGATCAGTCTGTCGACAAGACGTGCTTAATAGCTGAATTACTGTCATCGGACCCTAAGGAATTCACCGAGAAACCAATGTTGGTACGAAGGGAACGGAAGAATACAGTTGCACGAAGATCGAAAAAATTAAAATAGAAACAAATGGTCAGTGATATAAACTAGATTAGAAATTCCTAGATGAGGAAGAAATCTAATCATTTGATTACCATTCAGTTTGAAAATTTTCCATCAGCAACAATGGTATTCTGGAAATTACCAGTATGCAGAGACGTCGGCAGAAAAAATTTCGGAAGGGGTTTTTCTGAAAAATATTCTCTTAGAGATTTCATAATTTTTAATCTTTGACGGTATGGTTACCAAAGAAGCATTTCTAAAAATTTACACTTTGGAATTTAAAAAATATAAAATTTTTGGAATCCAGAGTTGCAAAGTTTTGATGTTCATGAATAATGGTATTTGATTTTTGTGATTTTTGAATTATAATCAAAGTTTCAATTATTTTGGCCTATACTTTTTACCTCTTTGAGAATTATCTAAAATAAATAATATGCGTTTCTATTAAGCTTTTTAGAATTTGATGCTCTAGGAGTCAAACTTCTGAAAAATTTATATATTTAAATTGATTTTTGAGCAAATTTTAACCAAACAGATGAAAGGTACATTATATTTTCATATTATTTTCGTATAGTACATTATTCATCAAATATTGTAGTATTTTCTGGTATTTTTATATATTTCTAAAATTTCAATAGATTGCTGAATACATTTTTAGAAATCGATGCTATAGGTTTGAAATTTTTAACGATTTTGAGAATTTATATTGATTATTCAGACGACAGTTTTTTTTTTCAAGATTTTCAATACTTTTATTTCATATTATTTAAGTAATTTTCCAATTATAAGTATGTTTAATTGTATAATTTGTATCAACTGCATTGGATGTATTCTTATTGTTTTCTATATGAATTTCAAGAATAATTTCTAAAATTATATACATGTATATAATTATATATTATATTTAGAGTTATGCTCCAGGACAGAAATCTCCACAAACATTATTTCTATTTTATGTTTATGTATTAAAATTTCTAGAAACGAGTCAACTGGTAAGTTGCTGTAAACTAGTAAACTAGTAAGCCAGAAAAAGAGTAAACTAGCAAACTAGTAGGCTATTCGACTAATAAACTTGCTAACAAGTGAACTAGTAAACTTAGTGAACTAGTAAAATTGTCAAATGTGTAATAGTAAACTTGTAGACTAGTGAGCTAGTAATCTAGTAAGCTAGTTGAATAGAAACTAGTTATCTGGTACACTAGTAATCTAGTAAGCTAGCCAACTAGTAAACTAGTACGTTAGTGAATCAGTAAACTAGTAAGCTCGAGCAAGTAAATTAGTAAACTGGTAAACTGGTAAGCAAGTAAACTAGTAAGCTAGTAAAGTAGTTAGCTAGTAAACTTGTAAACTCATCTTCAACATATTTCGAGTATAATATACGAAATTTTTGCGGATTACAATATTATATTTATGTAGATCGCTACAGAGATTTAAAAAACTCCATGCCTTAAGTTATTAGTTATTTGAAGAAATAACGATCAAATCACATTGATTTTGATTTTCCATGTTTTACATCGTTATTATTATTTCGTATTTTTTAAATATTCATAAGATTTTGTTGCGTTTTTAAGAATTTTATAGATCTATTGTATATTTAGAATTCGATGCTCTAGAATCCCAAAATTTATTGATTGTAGAGGCATTTGTCGAGATTTTTCAGAAAACAGTTATTTGATATTATTCTTTTAGAGTTTGTATGAATCGAAAGATCTTCAGTATTTTGAAATGGATTTTTTATAGATTTCTAGAATTTGATGATTCAAGATTAAAAGTTTTGCGAATTTCTAGCATTTTCGTAGATTTTCACTATTCTCGATTACTCACTAAGTTGCAAAAATTTTTCGGGCTCACATTTTCTACGTAATTCTACGTTTTTGATAATTTTTACTTTTTAATCAATACCCTGATACACACTGCTAACGTTTACATGCATTTTTTTGTAACCTATATTTTTATTGTTTATCGATGTAACTTTTTTCATTTTTACATAAAATATTGATTGATTTCATCAGAATTTCGGGAGTGGTTTGAACCCCCAAAACCCCCCTCTGTCTACGCGCCTGCCAGTACGAAATTCGAAGCTGAATTTTCTCATTTTTCACATTCTTGAGAATTATTCGTAGGTTAGTTAGAAGGCGTTTCATCCAAGGAAATTTTTATGCTCGGATTACCGGCTCACGTGCAACCATGCACAGGGCACGTAAGGTTGGAATGGCCTCCCATCGAGATGAGAAAGAAAATATCTAATAACGCGAGAACGAGTGCGGTGTACAAGACGCGTCCTAGGGAGTGTTTCGCATCATGTTACCATAATGAGTTTAATTCATCACGATTCTTGTTGAGTCGACGGTGTGGTGAGAAAAATGCATTTTCAGCTGTTTTCATGAGATAGTTTTCAAATTTTATTCTCAAAATTGTTAAACATAGATTCATCAACATTACTTCAGGAATACATTTAGGCTGGGCATCAAATATTTCTTTCTTGAAGCCAGTCTAAATATGCACAAGAGCGTACAGACACCCATGTGTAGCAAAGTTCTGCAAGCTCAGCAAAGCTTAGATGCACACAATGACAGATCTGTGTAATCGCTGCACGTGATCTGTTATGCTTTTGCACCCATACGAAATTCAATTATGTTTTCTCGCCCCGATGGTTCTTAATCATCGCAATACTTTTGTGTTATTAGTTCGAAAAGCGTATGAAGCCCAGCACAGAAATTACATGTTTCCTATGGACTTTGAACTTTTTTGTATACTGTGTTAATGAATGGTTTCAATATAATTTTCCGAAAACTTCAAGGGCACGAAGCCTGTGAAGCTTTCTTTTTGTGGTACCTTGTGATCTCAGAACATTAGCGATTTTATCCGATCTATCTAAGATCTTTAACGTCCTCCACGAGTCGTCGAAAAACCTCAGGGGAAATACATTGAGAAGATTAAGTGGGGTGTATCCCGAAATCTAGAAGGTGATTAGAAAAAGAAATGGTCTTTTATGTCGAATGGAGAATCGAACAATTATAGCTTTATTCAGGTTAATGAAAATTCATTTTATAAATACATTTGTTTGGCTTGTCATAATACATACACAATCAAGTATGTATACGAATTTATTGAACTTTTCAGACATATTGACAATCTTCCTAATTATTGATTGATTTTGAATTCTAGGACATTTTTTAATTCAGTACATACAAGAAAAAACTACTTAATACTTTTTACATTTTACGTAATAAATTTTCGTGCAGATTTCCGTGCAGATTCGTTAAGATTTTTTCTAATTTAACGTAACTTTTCGAGTAATTTGCATTCTTTTTAAAAAGTTGAAAACAATGTTTTTTATACTTTCAAAATTAGTGATGAACAAAATCTGCAAAATTTTTATAAATTTTTTGAAATATAATGAACTTGTTATATTTTGCAGAATTTCAGAGGGTATGGAATTTTCAATCAGTTTTTAAACTTCATAAATTATCTGATAACGTACATAATTCAAACTAATGAAGACTTCCCAGCCATTTTGGAAATTTTTCTTCCTCATTATTTTCAAAAGCTTATGAATTTTTCATATTTTTATCGTAGAACGAAAAAACAACATCGATTATATTTCGAAAAAATACGATAGTTAACATGTAGTTATTTTACAAAATTTATATAAATTTTCTGTACCTTAACGATTTTTTCTAGTTTCTCAGGAATATTAACAATTTATGAAATTATCTACGTGTTTTACATTTTGGAATTCTGATAATATCGTACACAGCTCAAAGTTTACGTAAAAACACTCAAATCTTATCAAAATTTTTCAAACTTGTTAAAATTTTCTGTAATTTCCTACGATTTTGCAAGTTTTACAAATTTATTTAAAAAAAAAGAAGAATATGTCATGTTCCATTTATATTCCAATAAAATATAATAATGAACAAAATCCATTGAATTTATGCACATTTTCTTATTTGTTGCATGTATTTCACACAATCGTAAAACCAAAAAAACGTCGATTATATTTCGAAAAAAAATGATAATAAACATGTGGTTCGTTTACAAAATTTATAAAAATTTTCGTCAATCTACGAATTTTGCTAGTTTCTCAGAAATATTGACAACCATTTAAATTCTCTTAGTGTTTCACATTTTGAAATTCTAAGAATATCGTACACAGCACAAATAATACGTAAAAACACTCGAATTGCATCAAAATTTTTCAAATTTGTTTAAATTTTCTGTAATTTCTTACCACATTACAAGTTCTACAAATTAATATAAAAAATAAAATAAGTATATATAATATTACGTTTATGTTCCGTTGAAACGGAAAAATGAAAAAAATCCATTGAATTTATGCCCATTTTCTTAATTGTTGAACTTTTTCCACACATTTTTGGCATGTTTCAAATTTGTTAAGAATCTTCAAAATTCTTGATATGTTCTTGAATTCAGACATTTTTCAGATTCGTTCATAATACGAATTATTAGAAACATTTGAAACAATATAAATTTCCCCAGCTCACAAGAATTTATCGTAGTTTTCTAATACTTTTCAAATTCGTCAGATTTTTTTCTTACAATAAAATGATACCAACGTGCGTACTTCGAAAAACATAAGGAAGAACATAATCGACAAAATTTATAAACTTTTTAAGAAATTTTACAAATTTCGTTACCTTTTCAGAATTACTGACATTCATTGAAATTTATAATATTGGTTTGACTTTAAAAAATTTTCAAGATTTAATACATAGTAAAAACTCCTAAAACCCTCTCAAATTTTGTAAAAATTTGTCCAGTTTATTTATTCCAATTCTTTGTGATTTTCGAACACCCTTTTGGTTTTCTACTTTCATATTACTGAATGAAAATATTTAGAAATGAAGTAAATTATTCTCTCGATTCCCTGAGTTAATTTAAAAAAATACTACTTGCACATTTTCAAAAGTATGATACGAAACACAAATTTCTCCAGTTTCAGTTATCAATTACTGATCACCTTCAACAATCATGTTCCACTGAACCTGATGTTTGTCTTTTTTTTTTTACTTATAGAAAATAGTGCTGCAAGAGTCACCACTCAAAACGCAATTATTTAAAGGTCAATATTGTAGAGCTACGTGAAAAAATTATTGAAAGGGAAATTGGTATTGCTGTCGACACTAACCTGTTTTCTGAATATTTCAGAAAATAAAAATTAAAAAACTTGTATTGTATGAAATTTTCTACTGTGCAAAAAGCTCGAAAAATCTTTGAATTTCACGATGAAAATAATTATTCAACGATTATCGGTATTAAATGAATATATTGATATAAAAATTTTCTCATATCGTAGAAAATATCGACAGGTACATCCCATCCTTTTCACGAAACAGAAATCACTTTCACCTTCGCACACCAGTGTCGAAAGCCCGTTCGTACTTCATGATTGAGAATAAGCATTATGAGTGTCGCAGAACATTTTCCATTGTCAGCGATCCTAGAATAAGAGAGAATTGTCTCCATGACAATTGTCTTTGAGCTCGCGATAGTGGTCATACATTGTGCAGATATTGGCACAAACGTTCACGTATTCACGCGGAAACGATACGGAAAAATGTCAACCCATAAGGGCATCCATAAAAATGTTCCGCGGCCGATGATCGCCTCGCGATTTGTACAAACGAGACGTTGTTTTACTACGAGAAAATTATTCAACATCGACATGATGGATCGTTTATACCTCGCAACGGTTGGGCAACGGCAAACAAACGGCACGAATGCTTTGAGGACTCGTTGCAGCATGCGCGACTCTTGTTTGCCATATTTGTGGAAATGAAGAAAACGTGAGCTGCACCTTATCGATAAATTTCTTATCTGCGATATGGCTCGAGGTGGTCTTGATGTGATGCGAACGATAAACTATTATCTACTTACACAATTTGTTTACGTCGCGTCCAATGAAATGTTAGGATCGCCCAGAGGGTACCGTTACGTATGGAAAAACGTTCTTTTGTTCCCTTTTATTGTTTATCTGCTTTCAAGTGCGATTACACTTTTCCTGGAACCTGCAGCTCTGCAATTTTTTGCAAAATCACATGGATAATATGAACTGTTTATTCCTTTGTACAAAATTTCCTATTTAAAAATCCATGCTGTTGAATTGCAAATGGTAATCAAATGGTGAACAAAGAAAAGAATGGAGATAAGTCCTTTATCTCCATGTACTTCCCCCAAATATGACCGTACGCGTGCCTATAATTTGTCGAGAGCCCGGCCATGGAACAAGTAAAAAAATCTCCGGGGCACACCCGAAGCAATATATCATTTTGTCATGGCTCCCGGGTTCTACCCTTATTTTTATCCCCGGTGAACCCTCCTCTTTTTCGCGAACCATATTACTTACACGATTCTATCCGCGCCGTAGCATTAGTACAAATGTAATCTTACTTAAGCATATGTCCGCGTGACTGATTGAATAGACGTCAGCTTTAACAAATAAGAGGTCGTCGAAGTCTTTTTGTCTCCCTCGAATCGTAGGACTTGGGCACTTTTGGTTATTAGGAATACAGGGAGAATGTGTTTCACTACATAATTTAATGCCATAAATCAAAAATTTATCATTTTGGATTCGAAGACTCTGTAAGAGTTACGATAAAAAAAATTGTAAGAAGCACATTTCACTGCAGAGGTAGCTTAAGGGAATTATTTAATTTTTTTTTTCAATCTTCAAAAATTTTCAATTTTGAAGATTTCTGGCTAAAAATTGCGAGTGCATGGTGACGTGTCCTGCGTCAACAATCAACAATGGCTGACATTGGCAGATGCCTGACTTTGTGACTCTCTTTGCGATAAAGCATGGCAAATTTCATTATATTCGCCTTAATTTAGAATATCGATACTGATTCATCATAAGAAAGATTAAATACATTGAAATAGTTTAACAACAATATGTCAGAATAGATAACAGTTTTTGAATGTATATAAATGAAATACTATCATTGAGTCAAAATGAAAAAATTCTGAAAGATGTAAGATGAATATTACAAAAAGATAATAATTTAACATTTATTTCATAATATAAATAATGAAATAGACTTAATTTGCTAAAATAATGAAATACATAAATATATTTCATTGCAAATAATCAATTCATATAGAATGACATAATATAATTATTATTTTGATGTATAGGAATAATTAGGTTTGATGATTATGGACAAAAAAAATATGAAAACGTAATACGATACGGTATATCAGTCAAAAAAAATTAAACGTATAACAACAATTCATAGTATCAAATTTGATAGGATTCACGAATATTAATAATCATTGCAGAAAATTTAATCTTATTGAATAAAAAGGAACAAAATCACTTACAATAAAAATATAATATGATCAATGAGCATGAATTTATGCTATAAGGAATTGTATATGATTAAAATCAAATTTGCAATGTTGAAACTATTAATCAGTGATAAATATAAAAAAAGAATAAACAAATTTCGTTTAATTTTGAATACTTTATATTTAATGATAATCTTCAAAAATTTCAAAGTACTTTCGCTGTTTAGGAAAAATAAAGTATAATAGTAGACAACTCAAGCTCATTACCTTTAATCAAAAACGAATAAATAGATGAAAAATTTTGTAATGTAGTTGTCTTCAATAAAAATTGATAAGAGTTATTGAGATTTTGTAAAATAAAAATAAATTCGAATAAACAACATTACGAAAATTTCAGAAAGGTTACCAAGATTTTATGCAATAAAAAAGTGTGTATTTTTCATAATGTTTACTTTGGAAAATCTATTTCAGCCTTTATCTTTGGTTTCACAAAAAATTTTCCAAAAGTGCTTCTTTTATTACTTATTTTTTATTAATTATTTTTTTATTTTAAAAACTCCCATTACCCTGGCAAAGTTTGTGCAACATACAGTCCCTGGCCATATTATTTGACTTAAGTTTAGAAATTAGCATTTCATACTTTTTTTGTTTTTTTGTAACACTCCTAACAACCTTCAACAGTGTTTGTATTTTTATACCTGTGGTAACGTTTTATGAATTGATAATAACATACTACGTTTAAAAGTAGATGAAAGTAGTGTTTACGTGAAAACATCAAAAAGTGATTTTTCAGCTTTGGTCTAATAATATGACCAGGGACTGTAAATGAAACTATATATCGTTGCACTAGCGTTGCACTTTCGTGGCACGCTATTTTTCTTCCTATTGCTTTTTATTTAAGTACTCAATGTGCATTAGTCAAAAAAACTCATAGAAATAAGTAGTTGCTAGTATTTATGATCAAAATTAATCAACAATAAACCTTAAGAATCGTAATATTTTTAATAAAGTTCAAATAAAACACCTTTCTCACTTCCTATAATACTACGTTTTTTAGTTCAATCGTAGTATTTCTTGTGCACCCATTGGTAAAACCTATAGAAATTATAAGGTTGTGGTATTTTTGATAGAAATTATACTTGAAACTCTGTTGGAATCATTTTTTTTTTTTTTTTAATTAGATGAATACCTTTCTTAGTAGTTTTTCTGAATTTTCAACACATTCAAAGCAAAATAACAAATGTTGTCAACTTTATTTTACTTTTTTTTCTCAAAATCACACAAACTTCTTTCTTTGTGCATCTTTATAAATGAATGGTCGTTTTTCACATAAGCATGAAACTTTCTTTCTTTCATTTCGCACATAATACGTTGTAATTCGACAAAAAGTACAAGTGAAATAAAAAAAAAAAGATATCAGCATTATTTTTCATTTCATTATTTCTCTCTATGTGCAACTTTAATTACGGAGTTTTTCCTTCTGCTATCTTTCGAAAGATATTTATTGCATAACTGTACACGTAAGTTGTGTTGAATAATTTTAATAGTGATTCAAAAAGTGCAACGCTACAGTGTTGCACATACTTTTCCAGACTAACAATATGCATAAAAATGGAATTCACAAAAGTTTTCTTTATTTAAAAGATGCCTCTTTTAAAAAATCATTTAAAACTCTACACAATCTTCTTGAATATCGATACTCGATGCACCCAAAGACCTGACGCCGATATTTTTTTCTCGATTCCCATCTTCATCGCGTGACAGTTCACTTACAAAACGCACCTGAAATGAATAGTCTCGCCGCCGCACATTTGTTCGAAAACTGCAAACCATATTATAAATGATTGCTGGACGGAAGCACGCCATTGTTCGCAACTGCTTTGGCAGGATGAACCGAATTCTAGGTTATGTACCAAAGTGATGGGAATAAAATAGGCAAGCAGCGAGAGCCTCATAGCTAAACGTGTTAAAAAATTGTAATGGGGTATGATTAGAAAGCGCGAGAGGGACGTCTCGTCTAATCGCGCATAGGGAAATTGACAAAGAGTCGGCAACTGTCGATGCGCAGCTGGGGCACCAGCTCCAAGCCCCAATATCCTGAGCCGCTTTGCTCGTGCCACCCATCACGCCACTCTTTTTGCACCACCCTACGTGCCCGTGCTGAAAGAAACACACTTCAGCAGTGCTTCGATCTGCTGGTTCAATGAATTCCCCGTGTTTCCTTAAGCGTTGCAATATTCTACGCTTCTCCCACATTTCCATCGCGCTTTTCCCGCTCGTACGTGACCTCCTTTTTTTTCCACGTCGAACCGGGTAGAATGGATATGCAAGCTCGCGAGTGTGGTATTCGCCGACGAGACGCTTTTCTCACTGTGTAACGAGAGCAAACATTTCCAATGCTCGCGGGGGATATTTGTTTTATCAACGGGAATTTTAGGCGGAGTTTGTTTTCTCATAAAGCCTAATGCGCCAGCTGATGTTTCAGTGTTGGTTGCAGGCTTCTGCGAAAGTTGAAGTGACTCGTTTATTGAGGATGATGCGAAAGAAGTATTTTTTGGGTAAAAGTCCCCACATTTCGTTGGGATAACGATGAGATTGTTCAAATGGTTGATTTTGGCTATTATCGTGATTTAATCTACTTGTCGTATATACGTAAGATGTGCTAACATTTCTAGTATTACATCTGTTGGAGGATCCTCCCTCGACTGCGCGGGATTCACTTTGGATAGTGTCTATATATTTTCTGACCCTTGCTACACAATATGAGGGGGTTACGTGTGTAATCCCCATCGATGTCTGCTTTCAATTCGACCCCTGCGAACAACAATACTTGGGTTCTCGAGGGTTTCGATTATTCTTCTTTCTAATGCCAATATCGCGTTATATGTTTTATAACATGCATAACTTTTATAGCCACCCTGTCGTTGATTTGTAACAACGCGTGTGATTTTATTAGGACGTGAGCGGTTATTCTGGTCTATGTGGTGCCTATGTGAAAGTGATGAATCTAAATCTGGAAAATATTATTGATCTTTCAACAATAGAATGCAACAAAGTGATTTTTTTTAATAATTAATCATCCGTTTTTCGATTTCAAGGACCACTAGAGTTTATAGTTTTAGTAAAAAATTAAGTTCAAACATGATAAAGTAAGGTTCCTCGTATAAAATTCGTTGTTTGCTTTGATAGGTTCAATCTTTATCAAGTTTTTGTTTTTTGGAAAAGAAAACTTACATGAAAAAAGTGTTCTAAACATATTTCAAATAAGATTCTTGAGAACGGTTCGGTGTTGAATGAAACTTTTTTTAAATTTTGAATCATATTAAATCATCATATATTTTTAAGAAAACCAGTATAAGTTTTTTTAATAAGCGAACAGTTTTTGATACGATTTTATTCATGAAAGTCATCGAATATAAAAATATATGTTGAATCAATCAAGTTCGATTTGAAATTTCTTAAATGCTGATGTGGCAACCTCAAAACTTTAACGTACGTTAAAACCTTTTTTTCTTACGTGTACGAGATTTAAAATAAATATTCTATCACAAATATTATCGGAGCGATCAGGTAAAGATGAAAACAAAAACATAAAAATTTAGGCCGATCGTATTTCCATTCTACCAAGCTCTACAAGTGAATATTTTATTCTTTATTCGTTATAATTTATAGTTACATTGTTTGTAAAACAATGTGATTCAAAATGTATCATTTCTTTTTCGGACAGTATTTTGATTTTCGTCTTACATTGTCAAATCTGATTTTTTGGTTCATCAGATGCAGAATTATTTGTAAACCTTTACAATCAGAGAAATTATGGCCGAATATAATGATTTTTTAGTCAAAATGGATTTTATAGAATAAAATTTTCAGTATTGAATAAAGATACGTAAACTTTTAACATGGGTGCTCTTTTTATTTATAAAGATTCAGTTATGAAAGCAATGTATTTTTTTTCTCAAAATTTTCGTTTTTTTCCGCTTCAAACTTCTTTACCATGCTAAAACTAGCTGGATTCTTAATTTGTAAAATAATCGAAAGTATGAAAAAATTATACTATAGAAAAAAATCAACTTTTAATAATAGTTTAGAAGAATAATGTTATTTTTTTTGTCAGTTTAAAATACTTCAACAGTTTTTACTATCCTGGGTTTCTCGAAACAATGGTTCAAAAATATTTCTCACATATGAAAAAAATGTACTACAATAAGATCTATATAAAGATTGTATTTCTATGCATTTTTCCCAGTTTTGGCGCTATCATAAAAAATCCAACTTTCCTGTAGAAGGCCTAAAATTATTATCATCATCGGAAATTAAAATCTTTTACCAGCATTTTGACACGAATATTTTGTAAACAGATTTAAATTTGTCAAAGTTATAGAGAATTTCATATAATTTTCAAACGAGTAACCTGAAAAATCAGTTTTGACAGCGTCAGACAAGAACTTTCAAACAAATTAAAGAGAATTGTTGACTAGAAAGTAAAAAATTTCTGTTGAGCCGGATTATTTCATAAACGCTCTGTATTGAAAAAAAAAATCAACTGTCAAATATTCTGTCGAATTCAAGTGTTTGGACAAATTTTAGTAAACTTTCAAGTTGGAGCAACGAGGATTTTATATGTCATTTGAACATTCTCATCCTCTTTTTTCCAGTTATAATTTACAGAATGCCCATATTTTTTTTATTGTACAGGGTGCGCCATTTCTTATGTCGGTATTGTAACATTGAATAACTTAAACATTTGACAACCGATTTACTTGACTTCACTTGTTTTGGAAACGTCAATTCAGTACAATTTCAACCATGTATCGCTTCACACCAAAAGAACGCGCTGAAATAGTTACTTTGTACATTGAAAATAGTCGTTCAGTTGTGTTAACTCAACGAGCATATCGTCGAAAATATCTTGGCAAACAGGCACCATCTGACAACACTATTCGTCGTTTGGTGTCGAATTTTTGTGACCACGGGACAGTGAAAGATCGCGAACAACCCGTTCATCAACGACCAAGACGTTCAAATGAACTGATTGAAGCTGTCAGAGAGAGCGTTGCCCAAAACCCAAAAGTTTCATATCGTCACCGCGCTCAGCATCTCGGCATCAGTGGAACCACTCTACGGCGCATTTTGAAAGATGATTTGCATTTGTTTCCGTACAAAATGCAATTAACACAAAGAATATTGCCTACAGATCATCCACGTCGCTTGGAATATGGACAAACAATCGCTCGAATAGTTGATACTGAACCTGATTTTTGGAAGCGAATTTTAATGACCGACGAGGCACATTTCAAACTTTCTGGAGGCGTTAATAAGCAAAATTGCCGCATTTGGGGAACGCAGAATCCACACGAGATCCATGAAACGCCATTGCATGACCAAAAAGTTACTGTTTGGGCCGGCGTTTGCGCCAAAACCATCATTGGTCCTTATTTTTTCAAAGAGAACCAAACGATCGATGGAAACCGATATCGGTGGATGTTGGCTCACTATGTCTGCCCACAAATGCGTGAAAAAGGTCTTGAAGATTACTGGTTTCAACAAGATGGTGCGACCTGCCACACTGCGAATCAAACAATCCAGTTTCTGCAACGAAAATTCCCTGGACGTCTGATGTCAAAAAGAGGCGACATTGAATGGCCACCCAGATCTCCAGATTTGACCCCTCCAGACTTCTTTTTGTGGGGTTATTTGAAAAGTAAAGTGTACGCCAGCAAGCCGCAGACCATTGAAGAGCTTAAGGAAAATATTCGTGCCGAAATCATTGCTATACCACCCGAGATGCTCGAAAAGGTAATGGAAAACGCCGCAAAAAGGGCATATTTTGCTGTGAACAATAAGGGCGGCCACTTGATTGATGTTGTGTTCAAAAACTAGTCTAAATAAATTGTAAAGGACCAAACTAAATAAAAATACCTCATTTACAGAAATCGGTTGTTTTTTTTTCAAGTTATTCAATGTTTACATGCCGACATAAGAAATGGCGCACCCTGTATTAATACGTCTTCTTGTCAAAAGAATTTTTTTCAATTTTAAACAGTAATCAAGCCACAAATCAAAAAAGTTTGCCTCGATCGTTTCCTGCTGAGAACTTGAATTAGAATTCCCTTTATTTCGAGATGTCTCCTATGTACAATCAGACCCTTTTTTCCCCGCAACTAGACATAATGGCTAAATGTATTACGGATTTACTCAGAGCAACCCTCAACAAGGGCCGAGAAATTTATGCCATCCATACTCTTGTATACATGTGCGAATCGGGGGATTATTTTCATACGAAAAGATATCGAAGTGGAATGGTTTTTTAGGCGATTGTTTTGTGCTGATGGCTTCGCTCCCTCAAAAATAAAGAAGACCCCTTGTTCTTCACTGTCTTATGACCTAACTGTCATACCATTTCTTCGATGGGTTTGTTCTCGGTTTGATGACAAGAGAGGCTTTTCAGTGAAAATGGATTTGAGAAGTCTTTCGTCACCAATCGAATATGTTTGTCCAAAAATCGCACCACAAGTCGAAATACACCAAATGATTCGTCGAAAGGTCGGCCCCTGACGACAAGTGGTAGGATCGCGCCCCATAGTAGGGATCAATTAGGGGAAATCCTGATGACGGCGTTTTGCGCGTTACGGGGAACCCCATGGAAACCGTAGAGGAACACGCTCCGCGAGGAATCGAACGGGAAATAAGAAAGCGTACATGAACCCCCGTAAGCTCCGGTGACTGGCGTTCGATAGCGTTCCTACCCCACGCCGGATACCTACATACAGAACCGTATATGCACGGTGTGAGGGACAATAGGTCGACCCTCTTAAAGGGAGGTTAATTGGATTCCATCGATTTCGATCGCACAATGAACAGATTCCGAATCCGTTGTGTGCTCGCGAGCTGAAGAAGCGACAGTTTCGTTTTTTTTCTTTACAACCGTAGTCTTGGCAACTCCCTCGAGATCCAGCGTAACTCCGCAAACGTCTTTGACAATCCCCAAAGTCCGTTGCTTGTGTTTTTCACCCGACTAGATTACTGTGCTTTGATTTATGGCAGCAGACTCGTTTCACACAAAAGCTACTCTTATCTATCTTTATCCGAAAATGAATTTCACTTGAAGTAAGCCGGAATTTTCCAGAATTTTCCCTAGTCTCTTTATCCGAAAAAGCGTGTATCCTTTCAAGGTACAAGTTTTATGAT
Source organism: Platygaster robiniae (assembly GCA_028476575.1). Lineage (NCBI taxonomy): Eukaryota > Metazoa > Arthropoda > Insecta > Hymenoptera > Platygastridae > Platygaster > Platygaster robiniae. Next base: position 6,680,071 of record CM052022.1, read on the forward strand.
TACGAGCAGTATCCCGTCAACACGAAAGGGGCGACGCTAAGTTTCCACCAAGTGCACGTGTCAGACACTCTGTGACACGTGGCCTCGCACGTGTCTTGGGAATGAAAATTCATCCCTCGGAAGTCCTACCGAAAAGAAGAATACCGTCTTTTTTTCCAGGGTATTCACGAATTGTTATCGTAACTGTGAGGTTTCCCGATGGATAATTGAAGAAAATTCGACGTTTACGCATTCTCGGGACGTTTTCGAGTTTTTCTGGTTATCTATCGAGCTATACAGACATTTAATGACGGAAGTCTGGATGCTTTATGCCTCCTCGTTTAGAGTTTGTGTATAATAAATAGCGTACGTTTCGTCGAAGGATCTTGGCTCCGTAAGGACAATTTCACTTGAGTTATGCTGACAATTCATGGTAAAATATCGCCCCTCGGGAGTAACGATCTGCGAATTGCCAACATTTCAACGCGACATAATTCTTATAATGCGTGCACTTTTTTCAGGAGACGTTGCCTTGGCTATAACAATTCGTTTAACGACTATATCCTGTCGATTCATTCCAGACACCACGCAGAATGGCGTTTGGAGTTTTCTGATTGGGGTGTGGCATGACGAATCGGCTTGCTTTTGTCGAATGCGAGTCATTGAATAGAGAGCTTTATTGAAAAAATAATGGGTTCTGAGTGAGATCGATTTTTCGAAGCTGTCTCAATTCAAATGTTTTTAATGATAACTCACTAAGATCTGTTTGGAATCATCAAATACAAACTTTCTATATCACTAGAAATTTCATTTCATACAAACTTATTTCAAAAGTATGACTTCAGTCTGAATAGTCAGACGATTGTTCTGTTTGTCATTCAGGGATCCACGGAGGTATCCCTACGAGAACTAGTGTGTCAACAATTAGGCGGATCAAGAGCATTTGAGAACGTCCGGCTGATAACGTCTCTCAGGGTTTGGCCAAGATCCACGAACCGTGCACACAAGTGTGGAACAACGTGGGAGTTTCGTGTCTGATCATTAGGGAGATACTATCGCTATTGTAAGTCACTCAGGGTCTACCGTACAATCTACCGTCTCGACATACATTTTGATACAGGACAACCGCTCGGATATTTACATGTTTATCGATAAACTTCGACATGATACTCATAGGAATACGAAAATCGATGTATGCTTGTGATAGTAACCAATTTGTAGTGATTTGAAGACACGTTCCCAAAATGAAATTACAAATTGTTCAGAAGTTACACAATCACATAGAGTTATAGACTTTATGCTTGATTATTAAAGGCAACTTAGTAAATAAATCATTTCATGTTAGCTAAGCCATCATTATACTTTATGATGTTTGCACATCCTTTCCTGTGACAAGCTGTTTACGTGCACATTATACAATATAACGAGGTGTAACATCTGTTAACACGTTTAACAGATGATATAAAAGTCATTAAAGTGTATCTGATCGTGGGTTCGCAGTTGCGGAACACGTGTCTCTAACGTTTTGTTGTTCCACGCACGAAATGAATTAGAAACCATTGTCAGCGAATCCACTGCATTCCTTGAAATTGCTTCCAGCCCGTGAAGAAAAAGGGACGATTCTTTTTCTTTCTCTCATTCTTCTCTATGAGGTTCTACTATTTTATCATGTTTGATGGTCTTGCACGCAAACCAAAAGGATACGAGAAAGAAGGGGAGGAGAAGAGCAAGTTGCGATCGCAAATAAAAAGTTAAATGACAAGGCGCGCGCAGTCTGCATGAAAATATGAGCTCGCAGGAGGGAACGTCGAGGGATCGGCTCATGCGATATATAGAATGAATATGACTTACGGTCGCCGCGATCCGCGGGAGGGGCTAAGTGGGTTCTGAATTAAATGGAGAGCGTATACCGCGGGGTCGGCACCGACTCAAGTGGCGGTTCCAAAGGGGAAGTGCCGCCTGGACGCTGGCTCGCTTTATTGTTTTCTGCCCGGCAGCTAGTCGGTACGTGTATACAAAGTATGCGCAAACGGAATGTAGCGCACATTCTGCCAGAATTCACTACAAGTCGTATACTCCGAGATAAAAAAGAAGATTTACATAGATCTCGAGTAGGCAGACAAAAATCGATTCAATCGCTTCAACTGCATTTTTTCAATCAGGAAACGAAAAACTTGATTTAACAGAAACTCTTGTTCGATGCAAATGAAATATTATGTTGGCCTTATTACTGACATTGAAAAATTCAATGATACTAATGTATGGAAATATTGGAAATGGCGCAACTTGAAAATTCAGTTATGCTCCCTGAACATGTCCTTTATCAATATGAAAAATTCAAAATATCGACAGTAGGAAGATTATTCATCTCAAAAACGTAGTGATTCATTTAACTGTACAATCTGCATGATTATGATTCTTAATTATGCCTTTTTGAAACGAACTTCAGTTGAATCGAATAAAACTGAAGAACTGCTTTCTCATTAAAGATCTGTCTACTTGTCGAGATATATGTCAATTTGATAATAACGAAGGGAATCGACAAAAAACTATGTTTTTTTAGGGAAACAGAGTTTTCAGCTAAAATTGACTTCTGGAATATCATCATACAAAAATATATCAGGTGATTGGAGCTTATTGAGGATAATTTTAGCAAATTTGATTGGTAACAAAACGCTGTCTTTAATGCAACTTCAATGTCACTCGTGAAATTTTAATAATCCAAAAAAGCGAGGTTTTTCAGCTTCTTGCATCAGGATTTTCACGATACGAAAATACTTTCACAAACTCGAGTCCACTGAAGGTATTTTAGGCAAAGAAACGAAGTAATAATAACTAATTTCTGAAGCAAGTTTCATGTTATTTAAAAATCGAACTTTTTTTTATTGATTTTCACCTGTTGCCTTTGTAAATGTAAGTTTAGAGCTTTGTCTAAAAATTTGGATTAAGAATACTATTATAAATAATTTTCTTTATTTAACATACCTAATATTGTAGTACACAATGCCTGATTAACTATAAGTAAAAGACTGAAATACTAAGATTTTAAAATAATTGAAGAAATAATAAAAATGTTACAAAACCTAATTTATGTAAAACAACATTCTACAGAATAAAATAATGTTTAACAAATTTATTGCACGATAATAAATATCATTAGTGAAATACCTCTCTGAAGAATGTAGAAAAAATGAAATTTTAGTGTGATTTTCTGAATATCAGAACATTTGCTTGAAAAATTTATTTTTCTTGCAAATTGAGTGAATTTTTTTCTGGATATCAGAATATATCCTTGAAAAACCCATTTTTCCAGCAAATTGAGTAAATTTTAGACAACGAAACACTTTTATGAAATTTCACCGAAAAAGTATGATTGATAGTTTGGAAATGTTCACCTAAAAATTAAAAATTAAAATTGAATAACAATAACAAGACACGAAAATCATGAAAAACCGAAAAATAAAAAAAAAAAGACGTCATTTACATGATCGTTTCACCTATACATACGAAATTGAAAATCTATATCTTTGAAAATAATCTTTTTTCAACAAAACGAATATCCAAATCATACACGAAGTATTCCAAAATGGAATAAAAAGTAAATATCTTTTTGAAAAAATTGTATACTACTAAAATTGTGTACATACATACTGAGAAAGTATGCAAAGAACGAGAGAACATCAATTAATATAGAACGTTACACAAAACAGTAAAAAGAAACTTAACCTAATAATATGATGTCAGTCAGGAATCAATCAAACAATAGAATACCACAAAAAATGTATCAAACTTAAGTACGTGTTTATCAACAGTCAACAATTCAAACTTTCTCGTAGATTTATCTTTTTACGACCAAAAACACAAATTTCGTAAGCTATCAAATGTTTTCGATTTTTCAATTTCTAAGACCCTTAGAACCTGAACTTGGGATCTGCCAATTTTCCTAACCATGTCCTGGACACCTTTACTGCCAAAGATACCATAGATAAAAATACTATTTATAACACTCTGACACAAAATTTGGATTTTTGAACAAGGCATAAATAAAAGTACACTATAATTTGAATTTAACTATCAAAGTTGATTAGAACCTGAGCTTATATTGTTAATTTATTACCGATTCAGCAAATTTATTGAAATCGGGAAGTTCTAAATCGATTTTTTATATTCAAACACTAATTTGTATGTTTCCAGAGATAAGGATCTCTTTTGAAAACCACAAATTCATAAAAAAATTTTCATTGTTTCTTAGATGTTGAGACAATGAAGACTTTTTTCTCGAACAACCAATTGGCAATCTTCATTTTAATTCGTTGACAAATTTTTTCTCATTTTATTTTTCAGAAATGAGATTATCTTTGAAAACATATATTATATCATATGGAAAAACAATTGAGATTTACCAAAAATGTCACTAAATTAGTCAATTGCAGAGAAATCATTGAAATAGGCTAACAATAAGTTGTAAGAAGAATTCTGTAAATAACAAAATAAATTTGTTTAGGCAAACTCTTTCCTATTGTTTATTGTTATATGCTGACATCAGCCATCCTGATTAAAAATAAAAAAAGTATGAATCTCTTTCCTGCACTGAGTAAAAAATTCTTGGAGAAATTACCATGAAATTTAGAACGGTGGTACCGCTAAGCTGTTTCTAGAAATAATTCAAAAACTCCTCTTAAATTTCGCATTTCTGAAGAGAAAATTCTATCAAAGCTGTAGTAAAAAAGGAATGCCTGTTTATTTTTTAGATAACCGTATTTTTTTCGGTGAGTGCTTTTTCTTTTACCTATTATTATTAAAAGTCAAGTACGTTATTTTCTCGCAATAAAAATTGAGGTAGTAATGTTTTAAAATAAATATTTAGAAATTAATCAAGGTAGCAAATTTCGATGAATTTTTAGACAAAATTTAGAATTTTGCATGTTACCGAAGATATACTTTTTTTTTTGTTTTTGGAAAAATTTTTGAATAAACAATACAATTATCGACCTCTTGAAACACATAATGAATTATATGCGAATGAGTATTTGCATTGCCACATTTGATTAAAACTTGTGGGCTATAGTAAATATTGACAAAAGTCGCTGCACTAAAAAGTCTTATAAAACTATGGTAATTTATCAGAGAAGTTTTAGATTAACCGATGTAGTTGAATGAAGTATTTCACGTTTATATTTGATAAAAATCACCATAGTTTTTGGAACAATGTGACGTATGCTACTAAAGGAAAAAATCCTATAACTGCATGGCTTCCTGCTACAATTTAAAGAGTTATTGCAAAAGTTATATGAAATCATCCTATAATTTCCAACTCCGACAGTTTACACTAATCTTTGATAGAAACGGCTTAATGATACCATCCTTCTAAAGTTTATGGTACACTGAGAAAAAGATATATTTGCTAATAAGTGCATATATTAAATGTTAAGATATCGTATATTTGCCTGTGGCGAAAGCGATATCTAGTTACATGAAAGATATTCTCAATTTCAATATGGCATCTCTGATCTATATAGGACAAAAATCGTTATGTTAATAGTTAAGATATCGCTCTTTCATCTGAATATTTTAACACCCACATGGCATCTTCGATTTATTTAGGACTGGTAAGACAAGAATCGGTATCTTAATAGTTAAGATACCGCTTTTTCATCTGAATCTTCCACTTCTTTATTTTAAATTGTCTAAACTTTACGCAAACGTATGTGGAATAACTAAAACTTTTTCTTTAAACTTGTAGTTCTTCAAATTTCAGCCTGATCAAAACTTGAATAATGTGCAAAATGCAAAAATTTCAACGAAGTTACGACAGTTCAACCTTTATATGTATATGTAGAAAAAAATAACCGGAGTATTTATTGTAAATCTACATCAAAAACATCAAACGTGATCGATAACTTGAAAACTTACTCATTAGTGTTGGGAACAGATAAGTGAGTCCCCAGCTATCTACAATCTCCTCCAAATTCATTTTTTTTGCAAATTTACAAAGTCGACACTTCCACAAGTATTAAAAAACACGACGCGCTTTTGTTTTTCTGCGGTGCAGAAACGAGCAGGAAAGTGAGAATTTCTGTAATAGCCTCCCAATTATGATATATTAACTATTAATATGCCATTTCGACTAGAAGTAAAGCATAGTTGAGATCACAATTTCTATTTTTTTGATTTTATTTTATGTTGTTTTGCATTACACCAACATTGTTTTATGCAAAGATCGGAGTATAACAGAAAGTTTCGAATATTATTAACAGAAAATGACGGTTTCTACATGTTACGATGTATCATTCTTGAGCGAAGCTGGAAGATTAAAAGTAGTTTTAGGTCTCTATTTTGTTACCGTTAACATTTCTCTTTTTGCCACAACAAAAGTGATTCAAATATGTCGCCGATTTACTGGAAACACTATTTGACATCATAGGGATTGTTTCAAATTAGATATTTTATGATAGTTCAGATACAACGTTAGATATGAACGTATGTTTTCAAAATCATGCAACTGAATAGAAATGTTGATATTAAATATTTATTTTTCTCAGTGTAACTTCTCCAAGAATTTATTTCTCAGTGTGTAAAATTCGTGATGACTCTTCGTGTGAGACAAACTACATCCCCAAAAAACGGAAAAACAACCCAATCCATCGAATCGTGGCCGCTCATCTTCAGATATCGTAGGCGCGAGCCAGATCATATCGTGGTCAAGTCGCGAAAAAGAATGTCCCGTAAAGATCCCCGGCGCACGAAGCGGGGCACAAAAGCCGCGCCGCGGAATGGGACCGAGAGGAATGCCAGCGGCGTGTGAATTACATTCCCGACACGGGGTAAACGTAGCATCCGACATCCCATGCAGCCACGTAGCCGCGATAATTCGCTTCTTATGCCATTTCGCCATGAGAACAAGCGGCGCGAACGCTTGACCAGTAGCTTTTTGCCCCGTCGACACATCAACTCGATCGAGCTCAAAAATGTCTCCGGCTCCTTCGTCCCGACACTTCCGCCCGGGAAATGGGCCTCGCAAAAAATCCGGAGATGGGGTAAAGGACCCGGTAATGGGCCACCTATGGTCAATAATGAAACACGTAGTGATAGGTTTTTCAATGTTCAAAGTGAAAAAAAGAAATTTGTAAGGGGCTTATTCTATTCAAATACGAAAACCCTGTTGAATGATGGGTAAAAATGAAGCTGTAATTGTGAGTCAGTCTAGCTTACGTTTTTCATAGACTGAGTATGTATTTAAAGAATTGTTGTAGATTTTTTTTCTCACTGAGTGGGAATGTCAATAATGTGTAGCTGTCAACTCCCATTCAATTTATTGATGAAATCCAACGTTTAAGCCCTCAATGTGGTGTTTTTTTCAAGGGCTGAAAAAATTTTTCAGTTCAAAACATGTCTGTGTAGTAAATTAATATGTTCTATATGGAAGAGGACCTTTCTTTCACTCATAATTCCAATCATAAACTCAATTAACCATGTTGTGATTGAAGGAAAGATTTTTTTCTTTACAGAACTTAATAATTAACTACACTGACATGTTTTAAACTGAAAATTTTATCTGAGCCCTTGAAAAAGACCCAACATTGAAGGTTGAAAAGGTTTTATCAACGAATTGAATGGCGATCATAAATACACATTTTTAAGAGAATCGTTATTAGTCGCAGTATGTCTCCAGAATTCGCATAAACCAAAAAAAAAATAGTTAAAGTATTACAATATAAATGTGATATTTTCAATTGTTTTGTTCAAAATTACTTCTGAGAAAGGTATATAAACAGATAATAAACTTTGCAATATCAGACTGTCTATTGGATCATCCTGATATCCTGCAGTAAATGAGTGTGCATCGCATTTTTGTGCACATTCACACACTGTCAGAAAATTTTCTCACATTCCCAAGTTTTTTCGACATTTGAGATTCTCTATAAAAGTATGTTTGTTTTCTCATTAAAATTTTAAATACTAATGTTGTATTAAAATAAGTTTTATGTAAATATGTAGTTTTACAACACTAAAAAAGGTTAAAATTTTATTATTTGGATACTTATACAAGTCCTAATGAACACCGACAATAGGAAGATTGCAATCATTTCTATACGTCACAAATTTATGTAACTAAACAAAAGAATAAAGAATTGACACATAAAATGCCTTAAAACAATATAGAATGTTGTCGATGACATTCTTGGTTTTCTAAAACTCAAAAAATTTCGAGTAATCGATAATTTTTTTAGTTAATTTTTATGTGCATTACAAATTGAAGTTACATCCTATTTATACTTATCATACATTAGAAAGAATTCATTATTTACCATTTTTCAATAATAACACAAGTGCAAACGGTACATGTAAACATGGCAATCACATCTTCTTTTAAATGTAAAAATTTCTAATACAGAATAAAAAATGATAAGACAAATATCAAGAACATCAAGAAATTCTTGATAAATGTTGTCGCTTTCAATCTCAGTTTTCGGAATAACAAAATTTTTTCAAGTGTAAAGGATAAATTTTATAGTCATCACTTCATAGTATAATATTTATAATTTGCTGCTGTAAATATTTATGACCCATTTTACATAATTGGAGATTCGGAAGTATATTAGCTAATTATTTCCACGTTTGATATTCATCACAAAAAGACGTTGAAATTTTAATTTTTTTGTTACGTTCAAATTCATAATTTTTCTCACTTATTTCATATAATGTGCATATTTTTTATTAAAATGAGGTGCTTATGATTTTGATTCATTCTACGTTAAGATGACAGTTATCTTAATAGTGCGAAATTGATTGACCATTATTATACTAATTCAGAATGTCAAATTGTTTTCAACAATTTCAAACAGTAGTGAATGTGAGTAAATAAAAGTGAGAGTTTAGAATTCTGTCATCTTACTTTGAAAAAAAGTTTAAAAATTCTCAAATATTGTCGTCCACTTTCGTTTTATTCGCTTGTGCCAATTTTCAATAATTTTCAAAATTCATTTACACAGTTTCTGAACATCACTAGACAAAATTATGCTTAAATGCTATGGTCTTGGAAAAAAAAAAAAAATCTCCAGTATAGAGAGATAGTAAATAATTTTTAACAACTTGTAAGAAAAAATTGCTACAGAACCATCTATAAGCTCAAGTTTAGAGTTTTGCCGAGAAATTTGTGGAAATATTGCAAATCGGCACATAAAGCGTGAGGCTACCATTTTCTAATTTTTGAAGATAGAATTCCCTTCCCCTTAAACGACACCCACCGAATACAATAAAACAAGGGCGGTCCCAGAAACAATTTCTAGGGAGGGAAAATCCACAAAATATCAGGCTACTGACTTTTTTTTTAGAAATCATTGTCAATCAATATTGGATACATCCTGCTCTTGTGAAGGGGGAAATTCCCTTAATACCTTCCCCCGCCCCAAGTATTATATAACAAGCAGTGGATAACAAATAATGGATAACAAGTAATGTATAACAAGTAATGTGTAACAGGTGGTGGATAACAAGTCATGGATAACAAACAATCAATAACAAGTAATGGATACAAGTATTGGATAACAAGTATTGGATAAGAAGTAATGAATAACAAATAATGGATAAGAAGTAATGGATAACAAGTGATTGATAACAAGTATTAGATAACAAGTAATGGATAACAAATAATGGATACCAAGTAATGGCTAACTAGTTGTGGATAACAAGTAATGGATATCAAGTAATGTCTAACTGTTTATGGTTAACTAGTAATGGATAACAAATAATGATCAACAAGTATTGGATAACTAGTATTGGATCACAAGTAATGGATAACAAGCAGGGGCTGTTCCAGAAACAATTCTTAAGGGGAGGTAATCCACAAGAAATCAGGGCAATGACTTTTTTTTAGAAATCATTATCAATCAATATTGGATATATCCTGCTCTTGGGGGTAGGGAAATTTCCCTAATCCCCCCCCCTACCCCCCTGAGACCGTCACTGCAATAAAATTGCATTCCCAATCGCTAAAAATCTCTTCCCTGCTTCACTTCCAGTACTTTTCTCTCAAAGTTTAACAATTTTCCTGCGTCATTACGCACTTCCGCGACACAGACACAGTTCCCCAAGATTGTCAGGGCGTAGGTTCTGAAGAGCAGCTTGCAGCGGTAGTACACATATAAGAACAGCGTCCGTCTCTCGGCAAACACAGGCGCGTCTCGACGAAAATGGACGTATGATGGCCAAACAAAGCGAGAGAGCAAGGGAAATGGTGCAGCGCATGACAATGGAATACATACGGCAAAGGAGTATATCCTTTGACACAGCCGACCGAATAGCGAGACGCGCGTTTCCCCGCGGAAGCGCTGCTCCGCGCCACGACGTGAAATGCACGAACTCTTATCCGGTCGTGAGCCCATTGTAAAAGCCATGCTACGCTAATCGAATTAAACGGCTCCTAATTATTCTGCCACATCTGCGGCAATCGTTTACTCCAAGGTGCCGCAAAGGGCTTTGAACCGTCCCCGGTACCAACTATCGCGATGCGCTCCAACGCCGGATAACTTTAATCCCCCGAATAACCACGCTGATGAGAGGTAAATTATAATGAGCGATAAACACGATAACGACGCTCCAATGCAACAGGGGCTCGTAACGTGAGAAGACTCTCGATATTACTTTCGTAAATTGATCGCCGGTGTCTCAAGTACGAGCGAAGGTCAGCGGACTATTCAATTTTCAAAAATGTACGCCGCTGGGTTCGCGTCCTCTATTACTGGTCAGCTGGACGTGATGGTATGCCTACCACTGACCAAAACCGTTTTCTACAAGAGGGTATTTATGCATTTGTTGGTTGAGTCAACTGGAGGATTTTGCTTGGAGTTATTTAGAAGAAGAACAAATAAGTGGAACTTAGATAGATAGATGTTTCGTGGCGTCATTGTTCGTCACAATATATCGGTCACCATGGACATAGTCAATAATAATTTTTGAGATGAGCTTTATTCAAAAATATATATAAAATCTTCGACAATCTGGTTTACTTCTAGGTCATCATCAAAATCATTCCATGTCTCATCATCCTATAAAATGGATCATTTTTCACGATCCATTTCAGATGGTAACGAAATTTTGAAATGCATGGAAATCTATGCTGCCATATAAGTTTACGTGACAAACTTCTTTTGACGTTTTACACGTGTTCACATTACTCGGTATCTCGGTTAGCTGAGCCCATTGTGTGACAGTACATTAATGAACCCGTCTCAGATTCGTTGCGACGGTAATCGATAAGGCGTCAGAATCTCCTATTAACTAGGCTTAGCCCAAATTCTCGGAACTATGAAAAAAGACGGGATAAGTGATACGATATAGCGAAATTTTATACGAAATAGGAAACTTAGCGTTTCGGCGAGAACAAAATGGCCTTGTGATTGCTACTGAGAGGATTCACAGTACATCGGGTAGATTAAGGTCAGATGATCAGAATTTTTCGTGCTTACCATATGATTCTTGACCCTCAAAGGAATAGCATGGACAGTCGTTTCAAATAATTTTATATCTGGAAATTGTTTGGGAAATAACTTTTTTTTAGTATGAACCTTTATCTTTCCTTTTCTGTTTCTGCTGACCCCAAAAAACGGGGTATCTAAGTGCCGACAATGAGAAGATCGATGATGAAATCACATGTGGTGTGGACTGAAGAAAGCGTACTAACAGCACCAAAAATCGAGTTCGAGATAGTCAGTGATTTTAAATATAGAAATCTTGCTCTATCGAACGAGCCTACTCTTAAAAATGTGATATTTAATTTAAAACAAAAATTGAGATACAAATTTGGCCTTTCCATGCTACTAGCTGGGACTTTCTCTTTTCAATCTCGTTTTTCTCGAAAAGCTACGAGGTGCTGTTAGGACCCTTTCTTCAGTCCACGCCACACATGTCTTTTTTTGCAACTCATTTCTTTGGTTAAAGTGAGTGATGTTGTTTCAAAAATAGATTTTGATAATATTAACCTTATTTGAGCAATGTGAATGTTAATAACAACACTAATTTTGAGCTTTTGGAATATATTTTCTCACTAAAAATCATGTTTAAAGAAAAATATAAAATCTCTAATAATTGTTGATGCAATAAGCTTTTTGATTTGAAAAGAAAAATAGTTTCATATTTCAGCCAGTGATTTCAACATCTTGATTTTCGGTAATTTTTGTGAAATTTAAAAACATTATTTCGTCCTTGGAAAATTGTAGAGATTTTTGAAAGAAAAAAGATAGGAAAAAATATTTTTGTCATAGAAAAATTTTTTTACTATCTTAGTTGTTCGTTTGTTTGTTTTTTTTGTTAGTTCATAAAAAAGTTATTCCGTCATTTGACAATAACGCATTAGGTTTGTTCATTAAAGGTGGGATCATGTTTGAAATAATAATAAAAATAATAATATTCAAAATATCCTGGAATGTCCATTAGGCGCTGTTTTTTTTTTTTTTTTTTTTTATTTGCTATTTGAAAACAAAGTATTCGTTTTAAAATCAATAAACCGTAATTCTATAATCAATATTTCATTAACGTTTTCGAGAACAATATTAAAATATTCATTTTTATTGTGTTTTTTGCAAGAATTATTGTATTAACAAATTATGTATTGGTTTTGTTAAAGAGAAAAAAGTTGTTATCCCAAATAATCAAGATTTTATTAAGGATGAAATTTTCAAAATCACACATTTTCCCTGCTGTTTTTTTCATGCCATTCAGAAAAACGAACTGTCTTCATAGTTTCCAGCATATGTTCAACAACTTATTTTAATATAAAAATGAAAAAAAAAATTGGAATAATTCATTTACAACTAATAAGATTTTGAATTCTTCAAAAAATTTCATATCTTAGCACATTAATTTACGTACGAAAAAAATCTTTTTTTCTATTGTTTCCACTATTTAGTTTATTGAAATAATTCAATGTAAAAATATATAAGAGGAAGCAACAATTCTATTAAAACAGCTAAGAAAACTTTTGCAGAAATTGGAATGATTTGAGTAAACAAATTTTTCTCAAAACAAAGTTGAAGTCTTAGATAGATGAACTGAAAAATGTTAATCGCAAGTTTGAGAACTGAAATATGTGATATCTTTTAAAATCGAATTATTTCTAACAAATTGAGCTTTTTCATTTTTAGACCTAATTTTTGTATAAAATTCTTACTCATGGAATATTGATGAATTTCTATAGAAAAACATTTTAAAAGTCATAGTCAAAGTTTCTGTATACTAATATTTCTAAAAAAAAAGTGATTTTCACCAAAACAAAATAAATCGATGTTAATTAGGTACCTTAGAAAGATGCGACTTGCAACATACAAAATAAATAAAAATATTTTTTCCAAGTAGCAGAACATTTTACCGTTGTAGTTTTACGGAAGAAAAATAACAACTCTTAGGTTTTATTTCTAGAAAATCATAATTTTTTTTTTTTTCGTTAAAATAAACAACCTCTCGACTCCACTATTAGAGAAAGTAAAAAAAGTATCAATTTTTCAAAAAGAATCAAAATCATATAAGAGTATGCAACAGCTAAGGCTCATAGACAATTCATTTCAATTTGTTATTTTCTCTTTATCTATAAAAACTCTTTCGAAAATTTTATTTGAAAACTATTAGATCGGTTAATTTTCTAAAAACCTTCTCACAATATCCTTATGAAAATATCGGAACAGTTTTCAAACGAATATTCCCATCTGCAGCAAAATAAAATGAAAAAAATATCCATAAACCAGATCTTATTTTCTCTATCATAGCAACAGTCTCACACAACTTTTCCACGCCCACTTCATACACATCCCACTCAAAAAATGACGTTACAGTAAAGATCATCGACGTCATTACGCCACGAAGTTCTAACAAAAGCGATCACCATCGCAACGTATCGACTTCACGACCTACAAAAAACCCAAACTACATATTAGATAATCACCCGTTCGTATAGCTACATGTAATAGCGTGCCCGTACTTTCGCGCCCCATAAACGCGAGATTAACACTTTTTTCCATGTACAGGAAGAAACGATGAACATTCGCTAATCGAGGACGTGTATGCTTTTTTTGCGCCGGGCACCAGGCCACCTCGTTAGCGACCAGTCCGATTGCGAGTTAACCTCGCTGATGACAGTCATTATGTTAACTCGTTACCAGTATTGGCCGCTACTACGATCCGTCATTTACCCCCCCTGGTCTCGAATCCACGAGATATTTCGTGCCTCCAATTTTACGACTCGCGAAATTACGGCACAAAAGACCGTGGAAAGTTTCGCGGAATCCGAGGTAATTTCCGCGAGATCGTGATCGGCATTTTTCGCAGGTAAGGAAACTCTTGGCAAAGAAAGTCACGGGGAATCACGACAGGTTGAGAGATCGACGCCGGATAGAATATACTTAATTATATTGAATTTACCTAATTGGCAGCCCGGGACTATCCCGATCGACTATCGCGGCCCACGTCTCTATTCTGAAGCCGTTGCGGGCTAACGCCGGGTCGATGCGCCGGCGATCGAGACAAGGAGTACCAATTGAAACTGGTCGGGGTCGTTACGACGTCGCGAAATTCGCGTTTCAGCCGATCTGTTACATTATGTTCAGCTAATCAAGGGACGGAGCAGTGTCTCGCGCCAAATACCAAGAACTGATTCATCAAAGTACAGTCGGAAAAGATGTTTTGTTACATCTACTTGAATTTATGCAAAATAATTGAACTATATTAGGTGGTTATTAGACAAAATATATAAGTCATAATAAAGGAATTCAATAGGCTGATGACACTCTTAATGGGCAAGAGGAAACAAAGTACGTGAATGTTATTTATGATGGGTTTTTGAAAATGTTTTGAGTCTTAATCAATTGAAAAAAGATAACGTGTTACTTTCAGTGTGTTTGGGTAAAAACGGTATTCTCAGGTATGATATTACAATAGTTGGTCGTTGATAGTACACGAAGCTGCAGCGTCACAACTCGATGAATACTTTGTTGTACAATTTAAAATACTGACAGAAAATGACAAATTGTATAATGTTTATCGCGCTTCTTATTATGAGCAAACGAAATGATTTTTCTATGTTCTAGGGAAATCATTTAAAACTAGAAAAAAAGAATGTACAATAGTCATAGATTCGATTTTAATAAGAAGTTCGTAAGCAGTCTCGACATTCCGGTTTGAGAGAAAATTACTATGTGGTCATTGTTTTTGAATGAATTTTATTTGTATATTTATACAGTTTCCTGATGAGGGCCCGATTGCAGCACGAAGAAAAATCGAGAGTAAATCTCACCAAAAACGCACAAAAAATTACCAAACTGCTGAGAAACGCGGGATAAATTTGATGTTTGAGACAGAATGCTTAACGTTCGGTAAAAATGAACTGCCAGAGTGATAAAAATTACCAGATGTTCGGCAAAAATTACATGCTTTGAAACCTGATTCGTCCGATTCTTTGAATACTTTTTACCTCAAAATAAAATTAGTATATTTCGCCAAATTCGCACATCCGTGCCTGTTACGAACGATATTTTATGTACCGAGGGCATAGAAAACGCGTTTAGAGATCTCGAGCTGGCATAGAAACGCGTTTTCTATGCCAGAGGTACATAAAAGATTTTTTCGTTCTCGAAGGATTTTAAATAATGAAACTCCATTATGCAAATCTTTAGTGATTTAAAACCTTTAAAATCATATCAGAATAGGAAAATTTATTTTTATAAACATTCATTTCTGTAGAAATGGTAGAAATTTTGATGCTAGAAATTGATGGTAGAATGAAAAGAGATACTTCGGTGTTGATCCTTCATTGTTAATGTTCAGTCATGTTCCTCAATTCATTTCTTGTGTATGGTTTTCACTCATATTTAAAGGATTTCCACAATAACTCGCAATTAAGAAAAAATTTCATTCAGCCACCTAGCGAGGTTGAGTGAAAGTTTATGTAGGGAAGCAAAGAAAACAAACGCACTTTTCGGCGACTATAAATAGAATTTTCTCAGCGCGCATACCGACACTAACGCGCGCTTATACGTGCATTTAAGGAAAAGTGTAGAGAAAGAATGTGAATACAGCCTTATAGCAAAAAATTTTTACCAAACGATCGATACATATTCTTTTTTTTTTGGAAAAGTTCCTGTGTTTTTAGTGAAATTTACTCTCGATTTTTCTCTGTGAGGGCGAAATATAAAATTGTCAGAATAAAAATTGGGTTTCTTCATTCATAAAAAATAATTCTTGGCTCTAAGGGATCAATTTGATATTTGATGAATTTGTTAAGCGGAGCAGTGTTCAAAATATTGATTGAAGGAATTACTGTGGATTTGATTGAATTTTCTCGATAATCTGAATAAATAATTGTATCATATTCATATAAATGTATTTTAAATAGAGAAATTTTTTTCTATTTTCATTCTATCAACTTAATTCAATAGGAGAATAGAATATCTTATGTCCACATTTTCATACAAAAACCAGGGTTTGGAAAGTTACTTTAAAAAAGGGGCTACGCTTACATTACACTTACTTAAGTGGAAAAAAAAAGATTCGATACTTTACGGTTGCTTGAAAAAAGAAAAATAGTAAATTGTTATCGTAACTGTTGAAATAAAGGAACTTTACGTTTCTTTTGCAATATTTGATAGAAAAAATTGGATTCATCAGACACACAAGAACTAGGGATGAAAAAAACGATATCAACGTACTTGTTGTTTTATTTTGAAAATTGCTTACTTTAGATATGATAAAATCGTTTGAAAGGGCAAAATGTTTGACACGTAATTTTTTTCGAGTTTAAAACAAAACTTTTTTGCCGTAAGAAAATGTCATATATGTGAGATCTGTCGTTTGTAAAACGAGCCTTCTATGAATAATTTTTTTTTTTTAGGTATGTCATTGAGCATAACTAAATCTGTACTTTTTGAAACTGAGCGAAAATCGGTCCACTTTTTCAAATTTTCATATTGAATATGAGATTTTATTTCTTATCAGTAGTGGGGAGAAATTTGCACTGTTCAAAGATTTTTGGGAAAATCATATATCTACCTGGATTCTTACATTCTTAGTATTTCTGAAACTATTCGGATTTTTTTGGTATGTATTCAATGTTGCAGGACTTTCTAGAATTTTTATTTATTTCTCGTATTTTTCTTAATTGATCAAAGATTTCACGAATTTCGTGCTATAGAATTCGAAGTTATTAAAATTTTTAAATTAGAATTGATTTCTTAGAAAACTGTTTAGCCATAGATTTTCTTTTATAACTTTTTATAACTTTCGTATTTCTTCAGTTTCTTGAAATTAAAAAGATTCTTCAATATTTACTTACGTTACTATATAAATTTTTGGAATTCGATGCTCTAGTTATTAAATATTAACAAATTTTCAGTATTTTATATATTTAGTGGTATTAACTTTTTTGTTTTACCTTTTTTTACTTCTTAATATCTTCAAAATATTAAAAAGTACTTAAGTTCTTAAATACATGTATTTTTCGATTCCTAGAACGCATTTTCATGTAATTTCAAATTTGAAATATTTAAAGTATTTTGATCGATTTTCCGGTAAACAGTATTCTCATAGATTTATTGTACTATAAATATTTTTAATCTTTTCGAAAATTTTCCAATACTTTGGACTTTGATGTCAATTTCTAGAATTCAAGCTCGGAAAATTGAGGTTTTTTCCATATCTGGAATTCCTTGGATATTTAAATACATAATATACAAGATACTTTAAAGAACTTATGAAAATCTAGTATTTCTAATTTCTAGTTTAACTTAGTTTTCCTTTTCCTTTTCCTTTTTGTTTTTTTGTCTTTGTAATAATCTAATTGCATAAGATTTTCTAGCATGTGTAGTTTTTTAGTATTTCTATAAACATCCATGTAGATATTTGAAATTATTTGCTTTCAATTTAGAACGTATCCAAAAAAATGTAAAAAAGAATGTTTTTTCTCAAAATTTGCACACAACTTATTGATCCTTCAATCTGAAACATTAACAGAAATTAAAAATATTGAAATCCCCATTGAAAAATAATGAAGTTAAAAATTACACCTATCTCAAATAAAAAACATATTCTTAAAATAATTCCAAGCTGTTTAAAAAAAACAAACGTGGGTCATATAAATAACGTGAAAAGAATTATGATTTTCTTCACTCGTTACCAACCAAAAGTAACTCCCTCTCGTTACCGTTACTTGTCGATGATTGTTATGCATAAAGTTATCGTTACAACAAAGAAAGTTACTTTTAAACCCTGTAAAAAACATTCGAAACTTTATTTCTTTGATTATAAATTATTCAATTCATTGTGCGTCTTTTTTATTGCACAATCTCGGTAACTACACAAGTTGTTAATTTTACAAATCGAAACCCTTGAGAAAAGCGTTAATCGAATGACCTACTCCGATCACGATCTCTTGAATCACATTTCGCATATATATGACTTCACGTCGCAGACCAGCAAATTGCTCGATCATTCCACGTTTATGAGCTTTCCGACCGCTCGTCAGAGAAGATACAAAGTACTTTAGGGAAATGAAGTCTCTCCATTTATAGTTGTTCTTACGAGGAACTAACCAGCTTGCGCGATTGACGTCTCACGCAATACTTATTGTGAGGCACTAAGGGCAAACTGGTAGCAGCGTAAGAAAACATAAACGACATGTCATATGAAGACGGTGGCTAGTGACGAGTTGGAAACGACCATTATGCTTGTCAAAGTGCTTCGGTTTTATTGCCGAGACACCTTGCGAACCTTTATTACTGTTTGTTGAGCAATGAAAGGTGTAATCCAACAAAAAAGTTGGAATGTTCACACACAATTTGTAATCAATAACTATTTTTCTCAACTCTAAAATAACTCGAACATACTTTATGAACCTCATTCTTATTTCATTTAATGACATTCTTTTTTATGTAAAAAAAGAGGTATGGGCTAGAACCAACATGACTGCTTTCATAGACATTTTTTTGCTCATTTTACCCGAAAGCTTGGACGATGGTTGAATTCGGGATAATATCATTTTATGTATCAAACCCTTGAAATTCGAGAATTCTCATTAAACCGAGGGAAAATCTAATATAGAAGGTAGCGGACCTTGATTGTAACCTTATACTGATATTGCAGCTCGTCTTGCCTTAAATTCACTATAGGGCCCATACAACGTTATTCTATGAACGCAAAGTGCATTCGACCCTGTTTTAGACTGGCTTGAATTCAACGTTAGTGACTCCGTCTTCGTGCTAAATCCCATAAGTAAAAGCTAACAGCCGTCGAATTACACGAGCCGCGAAAGCTCTAAAAGCATCCATTACACGCGCACCACGTGATTATAGTAGCACGTGAATAATTTGCTCTTCAGGCATTGTTTGAGCTCCTCCTACTTTTGTGTCAACGATCATGAATTAGAGAATTATTCATCATTCCTCCATTTTTCAGAAAATATTTTTTTTTTTAATTATAATATTCAGCAGGTAATTTCAAATGTGACATTTTCAGTGATACTTTCATCTCACTGATTGTTATAACATGAAAATTACCTTCATTGACCATCACGAGTCAAAATTAGAATCAGAATTATAACCAACTTGAACCTATTAGATCGGATTCAAAACCTTCATGAGCGTGAAATCTGAAATAGCACGCAATAATCCTCGTGAGTGGTTTTTCAACTATTTTAACCTACGCATTCGAAATTAAGATCGAAAGTACAACCAAATTGAACCTGAGAAAAAAGAAGGCAAACTTTCATGACTCTTTGTTTTTAAATTGAATGAACACTTCGAAAAATTTTATTATTGAAAAGACTATATTGAATGATAATTCTCTTTTCCTCCAAGTCGAAAAAATTTGTCACATTACTTGCGTTTGCTAATTATGACTGAATTTGAGGAATATCAATTTTCATTGCTATATTAAATAAATACGCGAATATTATTACATTGTACAATGTACGAAAGTTTATTCAATCACGTTTAGTTAGCGGATATTCTAAAGTATACAATATCGTCAATTGTCATCGACTGTATTAGGGATAATGTGATCCCAACATCTTAAGAGGGGTGGTCTGGCTGACTTGACAGCTTGTGACACAGTGATAGGGAAGAGAGGTATCAAGGAATCCTGAAAATCGGTTTATTATATCGATGAACAGCCCATTCAGCACGTAATATTTCAGAAATATTTCTTAAACATTTGAAAATATTGCAGAAACGTTTCGGAATATTTAATGTCAACTGGGAGCTCTTTGAATGTGAAATTTACGCTTTAAAAAGAACACATCATTTATTTTTCTAAAAATTTGAAAACAATAAATAATTTGAAAATAATAAAGGCATATCGATTTCTTCTTCAACGAACTTACTTCTCTCCGAAAATTTTCTTTTCTGACGCTGTGACGAAAATTGTATGTTGACAAGAGAAGAAAATTCATTCTGCACTAAGAAAAAAATCTTGTTCTTTCTGCCATATATATTGTAAGATGTACAATAATATTTTACATTTCACAATAATATTGCAGTTATTACAATATTATTTCAGTTTTTAGAATAATATTGTAAAAACTGCACTATTTATTTCACTTATTACAACAGTGTATAGTAAAATCGCTATATTGTACAAATTACAATATCTATGCCACTTTTTGCTACATAATTTCGGAAAAATTAAAATCTGGAAATGAAAATTTTACTTTACAAATTGTAATTTTTACCATACATTTTTTCCTTGTTTTCTACGGTCAGCCAACTGGGAACAGGTGGTAACCGGGTTTTTTTTCTCGCCCGCAATTTATTTACACATGCATTAACATAGAAAAAATGCATTGTTTTTTTCCAACTTTTTCGAATACTGTATCAAATTACAATGTGATGCACTTGAAACCTAGAAAGTACACAAAAATTTTGCAAAAAGAACCTATACAGATCTGTTTACTGAAAAACCGTATAGAATTTTCAAAAATCTGGATTAATAGGAATTACAATATGATATTGCAAAAAGTACAAGAAGTATAGTAGAAAACGGAAGATGTATAGGAGTTTTAACAACAAAATATATCTATAACTACAATATCATTTAACAATATTTACAATATATCATTTCAAAAACTGATATATTATCTAGCAAAAAGTACCATATGTCAGAGTGATTCCCGTTTACTATACAGTATTGTAATAATTACTTTATTTTTCTCTCAGTGTGATCAAACAAAGTTTATATCTAATATATTATAGAATTACAAAAAAATTGCTTTTATTCAGTAGATAATTAGGAAAACCGAGCATTTTCAAGTCAAAATCCTCACGATCGATGGTGAGTTAATTAAATTATTGTCAATTTTCAAGGATTAGTTGGAAATGTTTTTTTTAGTACGTTTTTTTGATTTATATCCCTATGAGGAAAACTGGACAAACGCATATTTTTGAGAATAATCATGGCATATTTTATCATATTTTTCGTTACTAGACCTAGTATTATTTTGAGAATGTTGAAAATTGCTGTGTATTTCATGCACAAATTCCACATGCGCAATGTGGCAGATTTTTCCCCGCTGTTGGTTATACATGGTTTAAATAAGGTTCAAAATAAAACAACCAACTTTAGGCGTAAAATCCGTAAAATCGATAATAACTGCCATGTTTATGGTATAAAGTTGGTTGAAAATGAGCTTAGTTTGAACCGATGAGAGCCGAAATATCCTTGATTTATTTGGTTCAAAGTTTGATTCTAATTCCGACTCAGGATATTGTATTTTCGAAATATATCGTCCATGATTCTTCATCCCTAAACCATTTAACCTAATAGGCACTGGAAATCCTAACCCCAAAAGAGCCATGCACGAAAACGTCTTAATCAACGCTGCCAAAAAACGGGAATCAACGATCATTAACACCAATTCGCGCTACCCAATTCAAATAGCTTATTCAGAGCGTTGTTATTCCATTCCAAGTTGGGAAGCCAGAACGCATTTAGAAGGCTAGCCCGCGGGAGCGCGAGCACTCTCTGCTTTCAGGGCTTTTGAATCGAGTCACGCTTAGGTGGCTGTGGCGAATTTTCCCTTAGATTTAGGGTTACGAGCCGCGGCGTTAGCCTTAACGAGCTTTTTTGCATCGGGCTCAAACACGAGCTTCAAGTGCGGGGGATTCGTGACACGCCATTAAAATTGTCGTCCTTACAGGATCGTAAACGTTAACACCAACCGGAACAAAGAGTTCGAATCCAGTTAACGTCATAGTGAGATACGACGCGAGTCAAGCCTGTACCTTTCCACCTACTTCATCAAGCTCCTGCCGTTCGTGGAGTGATACGATGACCAGAGGCGTAGGTTAAGGTGGGTTTTCAGAAGTATCAAATCACAAGGTTTTGAAATCAGGATAAATTTAGTAAACGACGTTTTCGGGAAGCAGGAACAAATTATTTATTTCTACAGGAGTGATATAGAATAGCTTTATGAAACGAAAATGAGATAGAGGTATTTGGCTAATTTTTTTCAGCTGAGTAGTAATTGAGACTCCAGCGACAAAAGGGTAAAGGTGGTAAAAGATCAATTTTTATTTGAAAAATTGATCACACAGTTGTTTCATTTCTTGACGAAAATATGAGAACATCGAGAAATTCAAAAAAAATACCAAAATTCAAATGAGTACCGTGATTTTTATGAAATTGAGAAATTTTTGGTTGTTTGAGTAACGTCTGGTACGTAAAAAAATTTATTTTTAATAAATATATACTGAAAATTTCGAAGTTATTCTTAATAAATACCAAAATTTAAAAAATGTGAGAGAATTTTAAAAAACTTTTCTGAATCTTGCTGAGAAGAAAAATTATAAGTATCAACATATTTTTGAAACTCGAGAACGATAATTTTTTTTTTCTATTTTGACAGATATCTGGAAAACTTCAAAAATATCGAAACATACTACAAAATATTTCACGAATTCGAAAAAAATTTCACAATTTTCAATCAGTTCATATTATGCTAAAAATTTCGACAATTCTGTTAATTGAAAAAAAAAACACACTGAATGTTTCTAAAAGGGTCTGATATTCAAAAACTAAAAGACGATTTGTAAGTGTGGAAAATGTTAAATATTAAGAGATTGTATCAGTTATCACGAGTCTTCGAAATATGCGTGAAGATGTTTTTCTAATTTTTTTTTAAATATTCGATAAACTTGAAAACTTTTAGAAAAATACAAAAAATTTGAGTGAATTGATAGTAATTTATTATAATTTAATGAATTTTGAATGTATCGCATAATCTTCCAACTTTAGAAAATTCTGAAAAATTGAGAAAGTGTAGGTACATTAAAAATTCTGCAAATGGTTAATAATTTTAATAATACAAAAAATTGAAAAAACACCGAAAACGTGAATTGCAGATTGTGTTCAAAATCATATTTCTTTGAAATACGAATATAAATTTTCTTTTTTAACTTACCTTCACAAAGGAAGAAGTTTGATTTGATAAAGTAAATTATCAAACATTTATTTTCATCTTTCAGTGAGAATGTTGAAATGTTAAATCATTAGAAAATTCAGAAAAATCTCAATCAATTATGCATACATATTCTGATAAAATAACGAAAGTTTTGTCTGTTCCTTATTATGGGCAAATTTCAGATAATAAAAGTTTACTTTGCAGTATTATATGAAAACAATCAAATACCGTCATTATTTCTAGAAAATTCGAAGCATATGTAGAATTTAGAAAATTTATATGCCTTCCTTTTATAGCGTCCATTATATTTCCGAGAAATATGAAAAATAATATTTTTTTCATTTTTCAATAAAAATGCAGAGAACTTGAAAAGTAGTACAAAGTTCTGAAAAATATAAAATTTACACATTTTTTTCATTCTGAAAAAGTATGCACTTATTATGGTTTGTATCATGTTTCAGATTCAAGAAAATTAAAAGTTTTTGTTCAAACAATCAAGACCATATTCCATATTTCGAAGATATCCTGAGACATTTTTATAGCTGCAAGAAATATGTAAAATAAATTCTATTAATAAGATCATGGTTCTTCGTGATCTGCATAGTTATTATCTTTTTTTAATTTATTTATTGATCAACATCTAAAAATTTCAAAAGTGTTATAAAATAACAAAGGACGAATTCTGAAAAATCGAAAAAGCTTGAAATCATTTGTATTACCGTATGTACGTAAAGAATGTTATTATTTTTGAAAAATTGAAAGGAAAAATATCTTACTGATTATAAATAATGCAATGGTGTTCATTACATGTGTATAATGTGATAAAATGTTACAGAATTCCGTAAATTGAGTTCTTTATCGCATTTCTTTGGAACACACTTAAAAATAGGAATTCACTTTTTATGAAAATCTGAAAAACTTAAGACTCATGAAAAGTCATGAAAAATCTGTACGCCTTAGGAGATGTCCATATAATTACAAAAAATACCACCAGTTGTTTGCATTATGTTTGTGATTGCAAGAATTCCCCCCTCCCCCCAAAAAAAAAAATAAAAATAGAAAATCCTAAAAGTTATTGTAATTATAAAAAATCCGATTGAAATTGTTACATTCTAGGGAAGGTTCTTGAATTTTGTAGATCGAAAAAATTCAGATAAATTCATAGAACTAAAAAAACTGTGTTATGTTCCGTAAATTTTTTTCCTCAAAAATTTTCTATTTCACAGAGATATTACATAATTCTCAAAATCCAATGACAATGAAGAATTCTGAAAAACATTGACACAATAAACTGAACTCTCAAAAGTTTGAAGAGTTAAATGAAACAACGAACTGAAAATCATTGCATTTTCACCTTGATATCTTCAAATATATATAATGCAACCTGAAAGAACCTAACCTAATGCAACCTAATGCAAAAACTAAAAAAAAATACTACTACAAGTAAATTCATGTTACACCAGAACCACTAATCACCACGATCCAATCTCGCATAACCTTTCCTCCCCCTCAAAACCTTTCCCCCAACCCCCACCTACCTACTCCCTTGCCGAAGACCAACCATAACCTGAAAGAAACTCGTCGCGTAATGCACTTGGAAACATCAAAGCCGGTCTCGTGTGCAACGTCAACACGCAACGACAATTAAATCGTCATAATTCCGAGCGTGTCGTTACATAAGTTAACGTCATCGTCCGATTGATTTCGCGGCGTCTACGCCGTCTTCAGAAACGTCGGGTCACGCGAAAAATTGCCCTCCCGAATAAAATATGGCTATATAATCAGGCTGCTTATTAAGAGCGCTACTTTGGAAATGGGGAAAAGATAAGCGAGCGGCGCTTTTAATAGAATAAAGGGGCAACGAGAAAATTTATCATCCTTAAGATGTCCGGGCGTGTTTTGTGTCTTGACGTCTTTTCTTTGCTTCGACGGTTATTAATCATACACGCGTCCCCCGACAGCCGCAGCGGCAGCAGTTGCGCTTCCATCTATGGCGAGAATGTCTCGGGGTTGGCACTTTCTTTCGTCAATCCGTGCCTCACCGGCAACGTGAAATAATGTGCATTCGTTAATTACCCGCGGGCGCGAGGAGCCTTTTCTCTCGCGCCGAGGCATCTCGTCTTCGGACACCTGTCAGTAAGCAGCCGAGGCGAAATTGCGCCAAGCGCGAGTTATTGTTATGCGAGCGAGTAATGAGTTGTATTACTGTTACGGGCCGGCTATATTTAATGACCATTCGGCGGCATGCGCCCATACCATAAATTTTCGATTCCTCGTTGATCCGCTCCTTACACCGCCATAATGGTCGGAAGCTGAAAAATGGGGGGGGGGGAGGGAGTTGAGGTTTACAGTGGCTAGCGTGAGATTAGAGGGGCAAAATTTGTCTGACCCTTAACCCTGGAATTAGGTAGGCAAGCTATTGCATGTGAAGATGAGATGAAATAACGGTTTTTTCGGAGTTATTATATTAAGGCACTAAAAGTAAGAGTATTATCATCCGTCATTTTGTGTCCTGTCTAAGTCAACTGGAATATGTAAGCATTGCACGAATAACACAATATTTCAGGGCAAAAAAATAATTATTTTGAGTTTCAAAACGTAAAACAAGAGTTCCAAAAATTAGGAAATATCGTATTAATTTATGTACAGGCATTAGAAACTGAAAAAATTAATTTACTTACAATAATGACGCAATCAGTACTTTACAATAGTATTTATAGTTTCCCAGATTCATAACTTTTTCATGTCGGATGATTTTGCACTCGTCATGCCATTAATAATAAAAATAAAAAAGCCAGCAATAATGAATCTATCTTTAATCACCAGTCACAACACATAATCCAACTGAAATGTACAGAAATATATAAAATATATTGTTTTAATAATGATTTAAAAATATTTTTTCTATTTCCTGAAATAAATAATAAAAAAATTGTCGTACTCTATTATTATGATTTTTTTTTAATTTAATAATTATTGTTTTTGATATAATAATCATTAGTATTTCATTATATAGAATACAATCAATTTATTGTCGACGGCCGTTGAGGTTATCTTTCTCTATGTTGAAAGGGAGACATGTGACTGAAAATATGTTTTGATAAATAAATCTTCAACAATTGTTGATTAACATTGTCATTTGAATATAATTTTATTTTGGACTTTTTTGCTAAATATACAGCCTTTTTATTACAAATCTTGATTTTTCTAAAATTTTTCTTTGAACAGCTTCGAAATTCGTTTTTACACGATTTAGTGCGATTTAGTCACAAATGAAACACTATCACTGTTTATGTTGATTATTTGCATACACTGTTATTGATGTTTTGATTTTTTTGAATTTAAAATTTTTATTTGTTTTTGGTTAAAGAGTCTTGATCGTTTCAATGCAGTGCAATGTTTGACATGGTTTCACAGGACAGAAAATGGAGGATGATAATACCTATACATTTCATTGTTAGTGCTCTGCTTGCATAACGTATATGTATGCGGATGACAATTTTCTTTTATTTTAAAATGAATTGAATTTTCATGAGAAATCATCTTCATTAAAAATATTTATTATTGATAAAACCTAGTTTCTGATGATATCGAAAAATTCAATGATTCAAATGTAACTTCGCGAAGTCGATATCTCAGACTGCACTTTTTTCGACTGGCAAAATTTTAAAATCATAAAGAAGAAAAAATTACAAAAATGATAATCTCTGTCAGACAAAAAAATCCGCTCAAAAAGTTCCTCTCTGGAGGGAAGGAAGATTTCTAGAAATTTTTTTCCTCCGCATCCGGACAAGAGGAAAATTCTGAAAAGAGTTCCTCTCCGGAGAGGAACTTTTTCGAGCAGATAGGAGCGATTTTTTGCTCCAGTTCACTGGGTAAAATACAAAAAATTCTATGAAAAACAATTTCATCAAAAACTAGATGATAGCTAATCGTAGATATCTTTTTTGGAAGTTTAAAATATAAAACCTAGAACAGAAATTTCTAGTCATTTTTCGATTTCATGAAATACATTAAATCAAATATATAAAAATAGTTCGATTTGATTGAATCAAAAACAAAAATTAAAAAATTGAATTGGATTACCTTTATATAGTTTTTAATAAATTGAGTTGAATGAAGTCAAACGTTCTTGGAATTATATAAAATTTATTTAAAATAAGTTAAGCCCCATGAAGTTATAAATAACTTAATTGAAAAAAATAACAAAGTTAAAGTGTAATTTATATTTTACTTCATAATTGAATTGAACTTTACCTATAATTACTATCGATTTCCGATTTTAATATCAAATTGTGAATAAATTGTTCCATAAATCTAGTTAGATGGAAAAAAAAGATTGTAAACTATATGCAAAAGTTAAATAACTCAAAATATCAAAGACACTGATGAGAAATCACGAATTTATATTTTTGAAATTCAATCGTAAATAATTGAAATTTCAAATCCTTGAGAAATGTATCTCTCAGATGAAACCCTGCCTAAAATTTTATCGCTGACGCCTTCATCCAGCAGTTTTAAAGATTTTAATCTCAACTACTTTGCTCTCTAAAACTGTGAAAAATAAAACTAATATTCAACTGACAGAGTCACGTCATAGCGTGCGCGCACCGAACCAAATCACTGATACGAGCTGTTCAGTATAGTTCGTCAGTCTTCAGTATACCGCGTTCGCGCCAGTTCGAGCATGCATATACCGTCGAAAAGAACAGGTTGAAGTGTACTTTCATTTCGTGCGTTTGAATTTTTCTCTCCGAATCGAATTAACGATGGAGACAAATTCGCGATTGTAAAAATCAAAAACGCTGTCCATGACGTTTTTAGATTTTGCGAATCAGAGTGAAAATCAGTAAAAATGGCCGCCTTTTGTCCAACATGGCGACTGCAAGAAAGAGACTACGTCAATTGACGCCAACGATGGGATAAAATGGCCGAAAAAAGGTTAGTGAAAATTCAAAATTTGCACGAAATATGGTTTTCCACGCGGTGGAAAGCTTGTTTTCGCGAATTTTCCAGGTTTTTAAAGGAGTTGTCTTTTTTTAAGAGCGGAATTCGTGCGCGCGCAGATGTCCTTGAAGAAAGAGATTTCTGTATGAGTAATTTAGAAGCTTGTACGCAATGCTTATGAGTCATTTCAACGGTCTCAAATTCCTGAGGTGATTTATAGTATCTTGAAGTAAATGAATATACAGACTGATTTTTTCCTCTTGAATTTCAGTTATTTTATTGTGGGGAATACTGACTGAAAAGTTGATTTTTCTCGATTGTCGCGTGTTATTTTTTCTTGGTGATACAATGAGTTGGGGAAAAATGATCATATTTTTACAAGGGGCCGATCATGACACCTCGTGTCATTCTAGGGGGGCGAGGGGGTTCAAAAAACTGAAATTTGAGTCACGAGGTTTGCTTCTATTATTACATTATAGACATCTATCAGCTCAAAGTCATTGTATGAGAACTGTGAGTATATCTTCTTATTTAATAAAGAGCATAATATTTGCCATAATGACATATGTGATATAGATAATTCAAGGGGTTTTATACACTAGTTCTAGAGGAAAAAATGCGATTTTACAAATTTTTCAGGAAAAACTTATTGCCTATTTATTTATCAACGTCGCATTATATTTTAAAAGTTTTTTTTTTAAATGAAATTTTTATAATTGGGTGACCTGGAGCAATAGTGGCAAAATCCAATGTTTATCCGCGGTGAGCTAACCACGACTGGTATTTTTTGCATCAATAAGAAACCTGATTTAAACATGAAACTAGTATGCTAGTTAACTAACAGTTTCTCGAAAACAATTTATCCGAACAGTCTGGATTTTTGAAGGCTTGTTTATAATTAATTAAAAGCCTCTGCGTGAACGGAGGATTTTGAATTTTAAGCCAAAATTTTTTTTTCTTGCTGCAAGAACCGAAATCCCAGACGTAAAAGAATCAAATATTCAAGGAAACAAATCACTATTTTCGGGAAAATATTAATATAGCGAAACCCTTCGTTCACGCAGAGCGCAGAGGTATAAACTAGAGGTTATTTTTTTGTTTTTAGTATTACAGATAAACAGTTTCTTATTTATCATGCTCACCGCACGCAGTGTCAAAAAGGTTGTATTTTGGCACGATGGTCGCTACGACCTTAATTACGAAAATCGTTTCCTGAAAAAATTCATAAAATACCCTGGGACATAAAAACATAAATAGGCTCCAAGTAAAATAGTTTTGGTTTTCTGGAAAAAAACCGTGAAAATGCCTTTTATTTCTCGAGCGCAAGTGTATATAACTAATTTAAATAAACTTATTGAATCTATACATTTCTAATCCCTACAAATTCAGAGGAAATCCTTCGATCATATTGGTGTTCGTTCAGGTTCATCAGTAAGAACTGAATTTTGGAAAAAAAATTTTAGGGACCGAAAGAAATGTCGAAATCACTTTTTAATCAAATATCTGATTCGAGATTATTACACTTAATAACATTTTTAAGTAAATAATTCAAAGTTTCTCGACTCAAAAGTATGTATACATGGTGAAGTTTTTATGGCATCCAAATCGAAATTTCAAAATCGCATTAGTTTTCCTACTTTATTTTTTATGTAACAAATTACTATACCGAATGACAATTGTTTTTCAATCGGAGTGCGATTTTTGCAATCACTTATTGATTTGTTTTCTTAAAATTAAGTGCCACAAACAAAAGTTCGTTCCTACAAGTTTTATTTAGGTTTATCGGTAATAATGTTGTATTTCAAAAAACGCACACATTTAGATCTGAAAAATGTTTCGCGATTTCGTATTATCATGAAAAAAAAATTGAAAAATTGTAAGCCTTCAATTTCCAAAATTTTATCCATTTCTTTCAGTGTTTCTTTCCTGATATCAATTTAGTAAAATCAGTAATATTTGATAGTATTTTCTAATAACTGACACTCGTTGATTGGGAATTGTGATTTTGTAAAGTTAGAAAAATATTTTTTTTTGTCATTTTTACGCTTTCATTGACTGAAATTATATAATCAAATCCGTTTAATTCGGTTAAATTCAGTTACTTGTGATGTTCTACATATAACATCATAATACTAGCGCGTAAGTGTTGACTGTTGAAAGTTAAAATATTGTCAAAAAAAAAACAGTAAAACTCTTATTATATGTATTATCGTTTTGAGGATCAATTATTCGAAAATTTATTACTATAATATTCCATACGCGAAGTACAAATGTACCGAAAAACCAAAACGTTAGGAGAATTTGAAAATTATCGACATGCTATCGGCTATCGATTCGATCTGGTATCGAATTGGCATCACGCCCACCTGTTACAGGAGTCAGTAGCGCTGGACATATTAACTCGATGGTTGGGCGTAACTATAATTTTTTTATAGATAGTAATTCGGTTCAACCAATCGAGGCTGCTGCTTTGAAGGGAGACAGAAAGGAGCTTTCATCCACTGCTGCTCCGGTGCCCTTTCACAAGTACATTTACATCGAATCGAATACCGGTCGCATGCTAATAAACATTTTCATTCGTTCCCAACAACAACAGTAACAAATTATATATCCCTAAAACTAATAAGCAGCGGATAACAAGCAAATCATTTTCGTAATAGCTGAACTTTTTAAATGTTGCATTGCTGCTTTCTCATAAACGTAGTTAAGTAAGTAGTATTTTACGCGTCTTTCTTGCACTACAGTATGTTCCGAGTCGTCTTAACTAAAAATAAGAGCGTTCTATAGTCGGTGAAGCACAGATTTTTACTGTTTTTTTTATTTCAAAATTTTTCAGTATGGCAACTTCTGTAAAAACTGACCTCAGTTACAAACTTGGTACAAAAGCGCAACTAAAAAATAAATGAAGTTTGCTATTGCAAATTTTATCCATAAGACGAAATTACCATGTCTAAACGAAATTTTCTCCTACAGATAGATTTTATATCAAAGAAACAATATTTTCCATATTTCTGTTGCCTGTTAGTACATAGTTTGTCGCTGGGATAAATTTTTGAAAAATAAATTCGTACTAAAATCATAATAAATAAAAAACTGTTTGAATTTGTACATAAGCACTACAAGATACCATCGACTGAATCTTGAAATGAATTAAACGAATTTACTTAAGTCTAAAACGCTCGAGCAACTTTACAATAATGTAGAGAAAGAGTCTTATTTTTGTAACGAGAAACACTAACAAAAATATGTGTATTTATTTCTTAATCAATCAGCACTTAACCATGGTATATACTTCAACTTTTTCCGCGTATGTTATTTCACCAAAGTCTTACTGATGTCTATATCACGTAAAAAGTTAAATATTTAGTCTACAGAAAAATGGAATTTCATTTTTCAACAGTGTTCGTATTTATATAAGGCTGACAGAATTTCAGTTGTCTCTATATTGATCAGAAAATTAAGAAAATAAATAAATATGAAAAATTTCTAATACATTCATCTTTTTTTTAAAATAACGATGTCAATCAGGTATTTCTTACATGAAATTGCAATCTCTGACTTATATCAATATATTTCTATAAGAGATGTTTATTGCTGAATTTCGTAAGTCATCTTGTATGTCTGATTGAGAATCGCCGTGAATAATACTAATATCACAGTTTGTGTCTTTTTGAAGCCAAAAAATTATTTTCGGTTCATAAAATTCAAAAATCAACATGCTTTTATGATTGAAAATTGAACAGTTTCTTTTAAACTAAAAAAATTCGATGTATACAAATCCAATCAATACAATGCGAATTAAATCAAAATGCCATAACATCTCACAATTCAAAATACGTGTAATTGAAACAGAATTCCCTTTTATCGTTCGTACAAGGGAAAATAACACAAATCATTGAATTTCTTATATCAGACCTAACCATAAAAGATTACATTCTGATCGTCGGAAAACTTTGTTACAGCAAGAACCCATTCACATAATTCAAGTTACTTCCTGATATGGCAAAATTTTATTACTTCGATCGGTTCGGTAACGTTTTATTCCGATGCATTCACGATTGAACACGTTTTATGCAATACCATCAGTTCTCCTAACCCGACGTCCTATAAATCAATCTAAATCTAAAAACCAATAATTGTGATTTGTTGTCGTACACAATATATGCGATTTACAATACAGCTTTTCGCATGCTAAAGAATGTATTGAAAAAAAAAGTTCCCCGAGAGTTTTCACCTTCACCTGGAAATAAAACTCTTTAAAAAAATGCATGGAACATGCACGTGAATGTAGAAAGTTGAATAACGTGAATGTTGAGTGTAGAAGGAGATTCTTGAATATTTTCCTGTTTTTTGTGTATAAACCATTGTTATGCGTTTATAATTTTTTTAATGCTTCACGTTTGGAGTATAATGCAATAGATGGAATTTATCGTTAAAATTTATTATTCTTTATTTTGATGCAATTCAATGTTTACCTTATTCAAAATAGAATACTCACTTGAGTTAACATACGAAATTGTAAAACTTGATTTAAGGTATTCATTTTATGATGTAAAATATAAAAACTTGTTTTCTGAATTGTCATTCGAAATCTAATCAGCTAATACACGCAAGATCAAAATATGCCAAATCCGAAATTAACGATCTCGCATTAAGTGTCGTCGGAGCAACGATGCTTTTCGACGTGAGTTTAACGTGGGGTCATTTTCCCATCTGAGAAAAGCCGATTAAACTGATATCGCCGAATGTGTGGTGGGCATGGAAATGAGGGTCGGGCAGAGCGCTGTCGCGACGAAACGTTACGCGCATTAAGCATATTAGAACTCGCTGGTATGTACGTAACGTGCACGTACAATATATTATACGTGTGTTACATAGCCGGACGTGGACAAAAACCACTGGGCACGACTAATTGTCGGACGAGCGATGACAACGCTCATCACGCGAAACTTTCTGTCTCTTCTCGTCACGACAATCCGAGCCCTTAACTGGCTATTTATGAGGGTCGAGAGCGCATGCTACAGGAGCCAACCGAATAAACTATGATTACAATGGACAAATTTCTACGTGAATGAATTCACGATGCGTTCCGCATGCGTGATGAACCTACTTTTATATTATGCGCTGTCGCGCAAAAATCTTACGACACTAAATTTATGAATATATTAGTATAAGAGTACGACTTGAAAAATACTTGATAGAAACTTCTAGATATTCATGGAAGGATGGTGCAACAACTTTTTTGATAATCCTAGATGATTTAGAGGACTACATAAATAATTTCTCGAATTAGACATCATTTGGAAGCATTATATCTGACCCGAGGAGAAAAGCAGAAGAGGGTTATAGAGGTTGGAACCACTTTTGAAATGCAGATCAAATTAATGATAATTGAAGTTCACTTATTTAACCATCGAAAAATCGACACATTAGAAATATTAACCGATTAAAAATTATAAATTAACTGTAATTTCATGTATGTATTACTAATTTCGTAACAGTGTTCATTTTTGGCAGAAATTTATTGAGCACCTTATTTATTGTGCACTGGTCGATAATGCACATTTCCACAATTTGCATCACTTAGATCCGAAATTTTATAATTTAAGAAACAAAAACTTCTGAATTCAAGAATTTGTAGTGTGAATTGATTTTTATATCATCATAGGTACAAGTTCGTAGAAATGTGCACAATCGCCCAATGCACAATAAATACAATGCTCAATAAATTTCTGCAGAATTTTTACCATCCACAAATTTTCAGTAAAACAGTTATAAAGAATCATAGAGACGGAAAGAAGTTTTTTGAAAATTCTGAAATTGTTGTGTAGTTAAAATTTGTGTGAACCTTTTTCTTGTAACAGACTTGATTTTTTCCATTGAATCATATAAAAAACATTGTACCAAAATGAAATAAATGATAAATCAGCTACCGAAATGTCGATTTTTCTTAAAAGGAAAAATTCATTTCATTTTTTTGTCAGCATTTATTTCATTGTTTCCATAAGCTACCGATTAATATATTATCAAGAAATCATTTGTACTGGAAATTTGGAAAATTAAAAATGTAAAATATGTCATATTCCAATCATTCATTTGATGATGTGTTGTTTTTTTTTATGTAAAATCTTTTATGTACCTCTGGCATAGAAAACTCGTTTCTCGTCCAGTTCAAAATCTCTAAACTCATTTTTCAGCCCTCGGTACATAAAATATCCTATATAACTAGGACAGAAATTTTATATTCACTCGTGTGATAGTAAACCTAGGCTTCGCCTCGGTCTACCAACTTCACACTCGTGAATATCAAATTTCAGTCCTAGGTACGTAGTATACTATTATCGTTTTTGACAAACGAAGTAAAAAAACTCGCTGTTATTGATAAAAAATCATACTTTACAAACTAATTAGTCAAAAATGAAAAATTTTTAAATACTCAAGAAATCATTATTTTCTGATGAAATTTTGCTTAAATTTTTCATGTCTACGCCCTTGGCATGAGAAGCTAGGTTAATTGAGAATAATAAAAGCAAGTTTTTTTCTTTTCTCGAGTGCGACTATGAATACTCTTTTAAATCTCGAAAACCTATATAATTCCTGATCTGCATATTTTAAAAGAATTTTTTCCTTTTCGTTCGCAAAATAATCGATAGACACGACCAGACAGAAAATATAACTAATTATCATCTAAAATTTTGAATAATGTACAAGATTTCAAAAAGTTATAATTACTTACTAAAATGAAAAAGTAATTACTTCCAAATTCTTAACTTGGCAAAATACCGACAAAGATTTTCGAAACATCCTTAAATTATAGAAAGGCATCTCCAATCCAATATAATAAAATTTCCATTATCGTACATCTCAAAACCACGTGATAAACATAAAATATAACATTCAATGTGTCTCGTAAGTGTCAGGAATACAATTCGCCCATTGGCAAGTAGCTGGATTTGCGGGTTTTTTTTTTTTTTTTTTTTTACTTATTCTTTGTTTCTTTTTTGACGAAACTCTGAACACGAGCTAGCTCGATCTGCCCGAAAGTTTTAATCACGTTTTTAGATTGCGGCACTTTAAGTTAATTCGAGCGTCCAGCGCAACAGAAGTTCGTAGCAGAACGGAAAACGTCGGCAGGGAAAGATAGGATCGGTTAGCTGCCGAGCCACGTAATTGATTCACAGCAAAAGAATGAAACGGTGTGCGAAGTTGCAGTTGCCATACGTGTCTCTTTGTCCCAAATAGCGCTTGAAAATCAAGGAAATCAAAACGTTGAAAAATGTCGATTATACAAATAAAAGTGAAAGGAAATATACATATAAATCTATTAAATAATAAAGAGTCGACAAAAATATGACTCTTTCTGCAGAAATTGACTTTCTAAAAATACAAAATAATCTGGTAATTTTGCCTAAATAATTAGGAAAATATTTGGTAGTTCCTTGCTAACAAAATTTTGCTTATACTAAATAACTTCAAAGTTGACGAAACTGAAAAATTTTAATTCTTCAATCTTGCGATTTCCAACTGTCGTAAAAATTTCTATTTTCCCACAATCGAGCATCACATATTAATTCATTACATGTGGAATAATTAAAATCGGAACTCACTTCAGTTTTAAAATTCCGAAATTCGACCCGACCTTAGAATTACACCCAACGGAAAGGAAAAACTTGGAAACTCAAACAGACAGGCCAGCACGCTCGATATGAAAATTACGAATAATTAACCACGCGTAGCTCGGTAACTAAACACAAAGACGCTTGTTAGCTGAAATAGTCAAGATTTATCTTTGCGTGGCTGGAAGCGGCGTTCGCGAAACGATTATTCGAGCGGACTCAACGCTTTCTCCACAGATGCGATGACAAACGTGAAAAAATGTGGAATATAAAGTGGACAAAGAGCCGCTTCGGAATGGACGAACAAAGTACAGAGACTTTTATTATTATAATAAAAGTGTAGCGCGCGTTTGCAACGAGGTTCCACAATTCCGAATAGAGCGCTCTTCTGCCGAGCTTCGTCTCTTTCGCCCCGTTCTCTCGCTTTTATTGCGACCAGACTTTCGCCAAAAGCCTATCCGAAATACCGCGGTTCGAACGTTTTTTTCCGTTGAAAAAGCTTTCAAAGCTCCGTGTGGGGAAGTTTTTATATTGACATTATTTAATTGATGCTAGAAATTGTAAAGAAAGTTTGCGATCTAACTCATAACGAATTTGTAATCTAAAAATACTATACACTGAAAAAAATACTTTGTTGAAGCAACCAATTGAGGCTCAACCAAGATTTTTTTTGTTCCCGCAACAATGAAGTTGATAGCGTCAACCAAAAATGTGGTTGCTGCGACAGAAACTTGGTTACGGGAACCATAAATTTGGTTGGGCCTATATTAACCAAGTAACTTAGTTACTGCAACCAAATAGTTTTTTCCGTGTAAACAATTGTATAATCATATCATTTATATCGAAAAGATTTGTTTCATGCATTACTCCAAGTATTTCAAACAGGGGCGTAGGCAGAAAAAATTTGCAGGAGGGGTTTTTCTGAAAAATATATTACGCCCGAAATTTCATAGTTTTTATTCTTTGACAATTTAAAAGTTGTACAACTTTTGGAGTCCAGAATCGCACATTTTTCATGTTCGTAAGTAATGAAATTAGATTTTTGTAAACTCAAAAGTTACTGAGGTATTTACATTTTTCAAATTTTTACTTTCGGTATTTTATACAACTTCAAGGTTTTTTTAGTAGTAATAAGTATTTCTATAGAGCTCTCTAGAATTCGATGTTCTAGAATTTACATTTCTAAAAAAGTTTGACATTTTGAGAAAATTATAACCACATGGATTTCAAATATTTTATAAATTTATGAAGTTTTCGTATAGTATGTTATTTATTAAATTTTGTGGTAGTTTCTGGTATTTTCATAGATTTGTAGTATTTCTGTGGATCGTTTAATATATTTTTAAAATTGATGCTTTAGCATCGAATCTTTCAACGAATTTGAATGTTTAAATTAATTCATCATAAAACAGAATGATTGATAAAGTTTTCAAATATTTATACATATTACTTGTTTTTTTGTATTTCTTCAATTAAAAGTATGTTTAATTGTTGAAATTGTAGAAATTCAATTGAATGTATTTTTATTGTTTTCTATGTTAATTTCAATAATAATATCTAGAATTATACAAATATTGAATATGCATAGAACTATGATAATGAATATTTTTTAGGATAAGAAGATTCTATATTTATAAGAAAATTATATCTACATAGTTCTTATGTATTTCAAGTTGTATTTTTCAAACTTTTACAGTATAATCTATGAAACTCAGGAAGGTTTTTTAATATTTCTATGGATTTCGTGTATTTTTGTAGATTGCTACAATGATTTAAAATAATGTAATACCCTGAAATGTGAATTTCGATCTATTCTCAGTAATTCTATATATTAATGAGGAAAACACATTTATGAACATTTTTAATGCCTCATTTGATTCATGTTTTCTAAAATTTTTACAGAGCAATAGTATATTCAAAATTTGATGCCTAGAATTCCAAAATTTATAGATCGTAGAAACATCTGGCCAGATTTGTCAGGAAACAGTTTTTTCCATTGAATTTAATTGCTTTTAATATTTTTTCAGAGTTTATGTGATTCGATAGATTTTCTTATATTTTAATTTGGATTTTATATAGATTTCCAGAATTTGATGACCTGAGATGCAACATTTTTTCAATTTGTAGGATTTTTGCAGACTTGAAATTTTTCCGATTATTATTTACTTGGTTGCAACAATTTTTATAATTTATATTTTCTGCCTAATCATACGTTTAGAAAGTTTTACTTTTTTTAAATATATATTACTAACTTTATCATGCATTTTTTTCTAACTCATATTTTTACTTTTTATTGATGTCACTTTTTTCATTAGTATATAAAATATAATTTGATTTTATCAGAATTTCAGGAAGGGTTTGAACCCTCAACCCCCCCACCCCATGCTTACGCGCTTGATTTCAAATCATCGTCACAGATTAATTTATCCATTCATTGTCACAATGTTTTATATTAAAATAGAAAAATTCCACCCAATTCTGTATTATTTGATATTTTTTTTTTCTTTGAATGATCATTGCAAAATAAATACGAAACACAAATTATTATTGTAACAATTTTCTTTGTATGTCACAGATTTTGTTCTTTTGTTAAGGAATCACCAAGTGAATTAAAATACCTTGACAGTCAAAGCACTTATAACGTAACCACTAATGAAAAAGGTGGAAAAAGACTTATAGCATAAAAGACGAAGCCTATTTTGTGTTTCGTCACACGCGTGCGTGATTATTCTTAATTGTCAAGAAGCAGAAGCACAGAATAAAGAAGTATCACTGAGAATTAAGCTCGCGTGGTGCATAATAGCAGGCACGCTTCGCATACTCATTGCGAAGCTTTACAAAAAATTTTCAAAGGCGACTCCCTGTTTCATGTATAGACGGATAATTTCAACGTGCGCGCATGAATAAAAAATCTTCGCATGAAAAATCATCACAACTTTATTTGAATTCAGATTTTAAAGCAATTAAGCGACATTGAATTCAAAAATTTTCTTAAGACAATCCATAATTACATTTCTTGAAGATAGTTTTACAATATTTTTGAAGGCTTTTAGTTTGGAATAGTCTGTGTGACATTAGAAAAGGAATTTATATATTGAAATTATGTTATAATTACTCCAGAATTTTTTATCGTTTGATGAAATTTCAGTTATCTTTCACTATTTTAGAAAGTTCAAACAGTAAATTTCTAGGAAGAATAATCTAAGTTTTAAGAAATCTAGAAACTTTTGAACAGTTTCGATTACATGTCACTCAAATTCAGGAACCTTAAAAATATTCGTGTCAATATTTTCAAATTTCTATAATGCATGAATATCACGAAAAATTCTTTGGAAAATTATTCCAGGTATAAATTTTTTCATTTTCCGATGAATTTATCATGCAAAAATATTCTCAAGTGTCCAACAACTTTCAATTTTCCATTTAAATAAACTAATATGTTTTTTGACAATTAGGTATACTTATTTATTTACTTACAATCAAACATTACATGAAAATTTTTTTCCAAATGTTATCTAAAGCTAAAATTATTCAAGTAACGAGATGAAAAAAGACCTTACAAACCAAGGTCGCGAGATTTTGCCTGCACATCCATTCCATTGATAACCAAAGTAACTATTAATGAGCGCAGTACGTTTGAACTGACGTGCGTTCCCCTGCGTTCCAATGCTCGAGAACAGAATAAATGAGACTAATTGACAGATAAGCAGTTAATTGACCACCCGTAAGTGCGATCTTAACGAAGTCATTCGGGGTATGTATGGAATTCGGGTTTATCAAAAACAGATATCGCGCTCAGTGCGAGTGAAATTAATGATAAGTAAAAAATTCGGGTTCCTGAGTCGTGATAACGCCGAATTTCACAGTTTCAAGTCGGTTCAAAATAGAATTATATCTTTAACTTAATCATTATAAGAATTTCTTCAAGTGTTTATTGAATAATAAGAAGGATTACCTAGAAAGATATTGAAAAAAATTGGTATTCAATTTCTGCGCTAACTTTTTCTGCATCAAGAATTAGTTCAAAAAAAAATTCATAAATAATATCAGGGTTTGAAACGTTACATTTTTTACTGTAACGATAACGTAACGCGTTACATTAATTAACAAGTAACGATAACGGGAACGTGTCACTTTTTTTGGTAACGAGTAACGAAAATCCCGTTATTTTACATTACTTTTATCTGTCTCCTTAAGTTTTTAGCACAATTTGTAACTTTTTAAGGAATGTTCTATAACTGAGATATCAGTAACTTTAAACTTCCTCATTTTTGAATGAAAAATTCTATATTAATAATTTCTAATGGAACAATTTCCAGTATTAGTAATTTGTGTTAAAATGTTGACAAAGAATATGCTTTTTTACTTTTTATTAGAAATTTTCACAATTCAAAGCATCATATTTTAGAAATTCAATCAAAATAAACTTCAATTTCTCGAGCTTTAAATTCTGAAAATATATGTTTACAGAAGTTTATAGAAAGATAAGAAATTTTTCAAATCTTATAACTCTGTGAAAAATACAAAAAATATTGAGGGCACTCTAAATCTATAAAAAAACTGTTCTTTGAAAAATCGATCGAAATACTTCAGAAATTTTGAACTTTCAATATTATCTCATTCTGGAATTTAGAAGGTATTTTTAAAAAACCGAAGAATTCCGCAACATTCTGTTAATACTTAAAAATATGGAAAGAAAATACGTAATGAAAAATACGTGTACATATATAAAACGTTTAAAATCTTTCAAATTCCGGAAATTCATACAGCAATATACCTATAGATAAAAATAATGAACGATCCTTGAAATCAAAGAAAAACTGAAGAAATACGAAAAGTACTAGAATGAGTAAATATTTTTTGAGACAGTTTCCTGAAAAATCCTGTAAAACACGGAGAATTTCATTGTATTCAAATTTCACAGTTAGAAATTCTTGAAATGTATATATCAATTTGTATTACAGAAATACAAAAATTATGTAAAAATACTAGGAAATTCTGCAACATTCTATCATCCTGAAAATTACGGATAGTTTCAGAAATACTGAAATTCCTTCGAATCGTAGAACAATTGAAAAAGTATCAAAAAAAAAAAAAAAAAAAAAATGAAAATCTTCTTGGACACTATTTGCTGACGAATCTTCTCAAATGCAAATAATTTAAAGAACTTTTAATTTTAGAGCATAAAATTTTTGAAATCCATACATAAATGTATAGAAGAATAGTACAAATTTATAAAAATACTAGAAAATCCTGCAACATTATTGTATACATACTGAAAAATGCAAAAGAATTCAAAAATTCTGAAAATGTGAGTACGTATTAAGATTCTCTGAAAAATCTATTAAATTTGCGAATGCTTCTTTGTTGCTAACATTGAATGAAATATCCTATTAAAATTTTATGAACTTGAAAAAAATATGAAAATTTGAACAATCTGATTGATTTTTTTTCAGGGTGAAAAAGTACAGATTAACATTTTTTATTCTATCTGAAATAACAATTTCTACAGAACAAAACCACGAGTACGTTGATATTGTTTTTTTTTTCAGCCTTAGTTTCTCGATTTTTTGTTATTTACATTCAATTTATTCCAAAAAGTAACAGGGCGTTACTTTTTTAAGTGGTAACGGTAACAAGTCACTATTTCTTTTCAAGTAACGGTAACATAATGCGTTACATTTTTTTTAATAAACTTTCCAAACTCTGAACAATATTCCTATCAAGCACACACGAATATATGAAATTTGCTCTTCAAAGAGTTGAAAAAATAATAATTCACAAAAAAATGCAATAATCGATAAATCAAACGCTCACTAAAGGAAATTATATAAAAAATGAGATAAAGTTGATAATTATAAACGAAGCACCGAAAGTTGTTTTAACTCATATTTTCAAAAATGCTCGAAATAGTTGTAGAAAACGATTTAAATTTTCTACTAATTTGTTATTTTAAACAAAAAATTTTTACTCCATCCTCAGTAGCACGCATTTTAAAAATTAAAACACCAAAAAAACTTCAGGATATATAACTTCCTCAATAATTGTGAGAATATGAACAATTATATTTCACAGACTTCTAAATCACCTCTTGTTTTTTCATAAATAACTGTAAATAATGCTGATTCGCGATTGCAAAAAAAGGGGTACACGTAGTGCCTTCTTAGTATTTCATTTCTCACTCGTGTAACTCTGATGTACGCGTTAAGAGTCAGCTCGGGGCCACATTTGTCCGGCATGTCCGATAGTTGGACTAGCAAGCGCTGGCACTTGCGCCGGAGAACTCGAGGCTTTTTATGAGATCTCATACGGGCGGCATTTTACGAGCGGCTATCCCATACTCACGTACCTGAAACAGTCAGAAGAGAAAACGATATTAACTCCTTTATAGCGAGCATAACGTCGGGATGTTCCTAGAATTAGAAAATTGCTACGCTGTGGCTGTTTACGACTACGATCTTATTCAACTTGTTCAATTTCATTAATTTCTTAATCATGGAGAACCTAGATCCCGTCTAAACGTGAATCTGTCAGTTTTTAAATTATAATCCTAAAAAAGATCTACAAAAAAAGTAGTTTTTCCATAAACAACTGTTCAGTCCTGAAATTCGTATTCTTCATTATTCAAAATGATAAATTATAGAAATCAGAGTTCATATCATACGTACAATATTTTATCGTTCATTTACTATTTGTTAAAATCAGTTTAATTGATAAAAAATTCGTGCAACGCTGTGAAAATTCTGCGCCTCGTCAACAACAAATTTGCACTACGCAGCAGCGTATGCTCACATGAAATCAAACGAACGACCGCATATGAATATTTGACCATTCGCATGGTTTGCGAGTTCATAGCGAGCTGGAAGAGTGGAACGACCAAGGAAATTCAAACTATACATAAAACGGATGCGCGCATTCTTTCTTCTCGAGGAAAATGGTTTACGATCTGCGCATTTGTTTGAAACACAACGTTTGATTGCTCTCGCTTCGGTTAACAAGCTACGCTCAAAACAAGATCGGGGGAGGTTGTAAATTCACTATGGATGAGGCTCTGACATGACTGCATTCAATGAGTAGAGGATGTTTTGTGTCGTCAATCGACGTGAAATTTTCCAGTGATTACGTTGATTTACATATTTTGATGGTAAAAAGAAAGATTTTTCTTTAGATTTTACTATCGATGATGATTCTCAGTAATTTTTTTGGTGTTTTGTATATTTATATCATTTTTTCAAAGTGCTTGAATTTATAAATCAAAACTTAGAGACTTATAATAAATAATTGAGTAACAATTATAAAAATTTGGAGCTCGAATATTTTGTGAAACTTTCATTAGAAAATTTGTAATTCAAAATACATGCTGATTTAATCTTGAGAATAATTAATGTCTTATAATTTTTTTCTACTCACATATTAATGTTCTCATATTTACATCAGATAAAGTTAAAAGGATTAAATGCTATAATCCCATAATCATCAACTGTTATAATCTTCTGAATTGAATTTCATTATTATATTTTTATGTTCATCCTCGTTAACTAATTGCATTTTAAAATGTACAGTCAGTTGATCTTGAGAAAAAATATTAGAAAATCTAATTGATCGAATAAATTAATCAAACAATATTCCAATTTTCAATGTATCAATTGTGAAGAAAAATTTTTCGTTCCGTTTCCTTTTGCTTATTCACACGATTTTGAGTTATTTATTTTTTTAAGTAAACTTTTGCATTAATAATTTTTCAAATTATCGTCTTCGTCTGAAATTTCAAGTCATCCTTAGTAAAATTGTTATAAATCATAGGTCTTTGTAATATTGAGACAGAAATATTTTAATTATATTACGAATATTACTCCAGTATTAATTATTTTTGTCTATAAAAATTTCTTCCTTTATTCTACATATTCATAATTACATAACCTATAGTTTACCAGTGCATAGTCCTATATCTTTATTTATTTGTTTTTGAAATTTCTATATTATTATATATTTTTTCATTTTATCAACTTCTTGAAAAGCATATATCTTGAATAGAAAAAAATTGTAATTCGACATTTTCAATTCATAATAAAAGTAATATGCGCTGAAATTTTTACTCCTCAATAATTATGAAAAATTATTCTGACAATCACTGTTGATTTCTACATTAAAGATTCCAATGAAAGAATTTACATATATTTCAAAAAATACCAAGAACTACAACTTAATTCTATTTTGTTTTATTCGACAGATTTTAAAATCGAGAATCCATAGAAAGTTCTAACAAGAAGGTTCTCAAATTTTTATCTCGCAGATTCAAAACCATAGAAAACTAAATTATGTGTCAAGGTTGTTAATAATCGAACACTGAAGTCAACAATTATAATCTTTTAATCACAATCACGTTAAATTAGAAAAAATTATTTACAAACTAGGAATATTCTTTTAAAAAATGCGAAACTGTCGAAAAAAAGGGTACTGCATTTTTTTATGTTTTTTCCGACATGATAAAAACAGTTTGAAAATATAAAGGTTATATTTCACATGAATAACACTTTGAGATCATCATTCGTCATAACAATATGTATCCAGAATAAATAAGTAAAAAAATTAAGGGAAAAAAATGTCCAACTAAAACTTTAATGTTATCAAAGAATCTTCTGATTCTGAAGGAATTCAATGGAACATAAAAAAACTTTTTCCAACTTTTT
This sequence comes from Platygaster robiniae, assembly GCA_028476575.1. NCBI lineage: Eukaryota > Metazoa > Arthropoda > Insecta > Hymenoptera > Platygastridae > Platygaster > Platygaster robiniae. The sequence goes on from CM052022.1 coordinate 6,724,737, forward strand.
GGTCCGCCGAAATATGCAAATCTAAAAGTAATATGATTGTTATCTAATTAAAAAACAGATGATTTTTCCTATTTTTTTTCTCATTGCAGAAAGAACTTCCAAAATTAGAAGATGAGTCGGGATGGTTCTAGCCGCCCTAACCCCCCCCCCCACTCCTCCACCTATCACGTGACCCCCGTACTGATTGTAGGAGACGAAAAAAATCAGATCAATCGTGATTTTGTATAGAAACTGCTGAAAAGTCATTTTGAAACTGCGAAAATTAAATTAATGACAAAAATGGGTTTACTCAGATGATGCTGCACAAAGAAACCGAAAATTTTCTTCTAAAATTCGTATCTTTAAAACAAAAAATTTTAGCTCCTCCAAATTTTACCAACGTGGAATTCAATCATTGTTTTAACACACATAATTGTTTTGTTCAGTTGCGTGGTGTCCCTGTAGGACTGGAATTCTTTTTTTTAATACGTTTTTTCATAAAACAGTAAAAATTTTGCAATAATGTAATGTAAATTACCACAAACAAGCTACAAAAGTATTACTCAATACTAAGTTATACAAAAAAAAAAAGTCTAATTGTTAAAGTACGTGTCACGCTCTGAGAAAAGGGACCTTAGATGCAAAAAATGACTTTCGAGATTATCATGATTTTGAGTAAAGGAGGAAAAGATCTTTCAAATTATTTGGATGAATTTTGATTGTTTTGAATTATTCTGCTAAACCTTTTCGGAGACTCACGCAAAATAATACTTGTACATAGGTTTCTCTGGAATTTTCATAAGCCTCTACAAGTAGACTGTTTGAAATTTTAAAATAATCTTTAGAATGTGCAAACAATTTCAAAAGTGAAGTAGGGCAGTCTGTTTATTTTGTCCCCTTCTAGTGAGCATTGGATTCTAGAAATATTTAGAGGGTTATACAAAAGAACTAGAAAAAAGTACGAAATTTTATTAGTGCTGAAAAATACGGAAAATTCAACAAATCAAAAGATCAATGCATAAAATGTATTCTTTTTTAAAATGATAAACTGAATTTTGTAAAATTTATTCTTTGGGTACGCAAGAATTAATAAATTTTAAAAAATTCCAGCTCACGTCATAATGCTTGGTTTTTCTTCAATTTTGTGAGTAAATTTCAAAAAATGACATGTCATTGTTTGAGTCTGCATAATGAGATTTTGCGTCTAATATAGATTTCGCAGTTGACATTTGATGAATGTCATCTTAAAAAATTTTTTTCTAATTTTTGAAAAAAGAATGATGAATGATCATTGTTGTTTTTCACGGAAAAACCAAACTTGCATATTTGTTTGGATTACCTTTATATAATTTATAGTAAATTGTGTTGAATTAAATCAAATGTCCTTGGAATTATATAAACTTTAATTGAAATAAGTTGAGCCTCATGAAATGATAAATAATTTAATTGACTCAATTGACAAAGTTGAAGAGAAATTTATATTTTACTTCATAATTGAATTTAATTTGACATTTAAGATTTTTACTATCAATTTTCGATTTCAATTTCAAATTGTAAATGCCTTGTTACATTAATCTAGTATTCAATATTCTAAAAAATTCTAGAAAAACTAATATTCAACTGACAGAGTCACGTCATTGCGTGCGCACGCCGAACCAAATCACTCATTTGAGTTGTTCAGTATAGTTCTTCAGTAAAGTTCTCTTCAGTATACCACGTTCGCACCAGTTCGTGCGCGCATACACCGTCGAAAAGAACGTGTCAAAGTGTAGTGTACTCGTCCGTCCTTAAGGGAGCCTTCTTTAAGGGAGACTCGGGCAGATATCTAATTAACCGCGAAGAAAAAGGTATGTGTCTCCAACAGTTCTTTCGTTTGTCTCGGGCATTGAAGCCGCCGACAGGTTGTCCCAAGCTAATTTTGACAAGAAATTTCAGTACTGTATGAAAAGGTACGGTCGCACGATACGGCCGGGTGAGCGCGACGTCATTAATCATCTTGGCTACGTCGGGAAAAAGTGTCCTTTCGTTTAGAGATACACTGTCCCGAGCTCTATTCATTTTAAAAACGCGAACCGCGACATTTCTAGATGTGATTTTGTGATCGCGCTAAAAAATCGGAGTGAGAAACAGTGAAAATTGCCGCCACGTGTACAAAATGGCGACTACAACAAAGAGATCACGTCGATTGACGCCGATGCGAGGATAAAATGGCCGAAAAAAGGTCAGTTGAAATTGGAAGATGGTAAAAATACGATTTTTCTCGCGACAGAAAGTTTGTTTTCGCGATTTTTCCAGGTGTTTAGAGGAGTTATCATTTTTTCAGAGCAAAATTCGTGCGCGCGCAGATGACCCTGACAAAAGAACTTTCCGTTTGAGTATTTGAGTAGCTTGTACACAATACTTATGAGTCATCTCATCGATCTCGAATTTTCTTGAGGTGATTCATAATACTATGAATTCAAGACACGTGTATTGAACGAAAATAATATACAGACTGATTTTTTCCTCTTGAATTTCAGCTATTTTATTGTAGGGGATACTGACTGAAAAGCGGCTTTTTCTCGATTGCCACGTGTTAGTTTTTCTGTATGATACAATAAGTTAGGGAAAAATGATCAAATTTTTACAAGGGGCCGTTCATAAACCTCGTGTCTATCTAGGGGGAGGGGGGGGGGTAAATAACCGAAATTTGATTTGTGACGTTTATAAACGGCCCCCAATCATTGTTTCCAGTGTGTCCAGATTGAATGCACTCACTTTCAATACACTCAAACCGGTCTCATGCATGTGAGAGGAACATGGTATGACGTCACGTTCTCTCTTTTCACACGCATAAGACCGGTTTGAGCGTATTGAAAGTGAGCGCATTCAATCTGGACACACTGATTGCTTCATTTGGTATGTAGATAAAGTTTCATTACAGAAAATAGAATCGTGAATTAAACTTCTTGGAAGTAAATTTTCTTGCAATCTCAATTTTTATCGAAAAGTCGAATAATTTCCAAACTGAAGATTTCAACATTGCATCGGTGATTCTCCTCTTACAAAAAAAAACTCGCTGAATTGAAAACAATCATAATATGTATAATAAGCTACGATTTTGTGTTTGGCGACCACGATATTTTGTAGTCAAAAGGCTATTTTCATAGTTGATATTCGATAAATAAGAAATTGAGAATCTCAGTAAATTTTGAAAGATTCTGCAATTATCATAAACAAAATTTTAGTGTTTCAAACCAAACTAAAACTTTATTTTCCGTTAGTTTTTTTTCTTTATTTTTGTGATAACGAGTAGGTGAAATAAACATGATTTAGTATACATTATAGACATCTATCAGCACAAAATCATTGTATGAGAACTGTGGGTATATTTTCTAATTTAATCAACTCTATAATATTTGCCGTAATATCATATGATAAAGATAATTCAAGGTGTTATATACACTTCTTCTCGAGGAAAAAAATGCGATTTCAAAATTTTTCTTTGGAAAACAACACAGTATTTTTCGAAAAACTTACTGCCTCTTTATTTGTCAATGTCACAAGATATTTTAAAAATTTGTTTAGCATCAAATTTTCATAGTTGAGTGCACTACAGCAATTGTGTCAAAATCCGATGTTTTTCCGCGGTGAGCACAGTTTCTCGAAAACTATTTATCTTAACAGTCTGGATGTTTTGAGGCTTTTTTATAATTAATTTAAAGCCTCTGCGTGAATGACTAATTTTGAATTTCAAGCAAAAATTTTTTTTCTTGCTGCAGAAACCGAAATCCCAGACGTTAGAGATCAAACATTCTAGAAAAATCACGACTATTTTTGTAAAAGTATTAACATAGCGCAACGCTTCGTACAGGCAGAACTAGAGCTTTTTCTTTGTTTTTTGTACTACAGATAAACAGTTCCTTATTCATCATGCTCACCGCAAGCGGTATCAGAAAAGTTGTGTTTTTGTATAATGTTTGCTACGACCTTAATTACGAAAGTTGTTTTCTAAAAAAAAATAAATAAAATACCCTAGGACATAAATACATAAATAGGCTTTGAGTTTTTGGAAAAAAGTCCTTTCGGTTTTCTGAAAAAAAAAAAAAAGTGAAAATGCCCTTTATTTCTCGAGCGCAAGTGTGTATAACTCTTGAGAATAAACATATAGAATCTATACATTTATAAACCCTACAAATTTATAGGAAATGCTACGATCATATTGGTGGTCGTTCAGGTTCATCGGTAGAAATTCAATTTCAAAGTAAAAATTTTAAGGACTGAGAAAATATCGAAATAACTTTTTCAATTATTTTATTCGAGATTATGAAACTTTCTATTATTTTAAACTAAATATCAAAAGTTTCTCGACTCAAAAGTATGTATACATGGTAAGTTTTGTAACAACATCCGGATAGAAATTTCAACATCGCATTAGTTATCCTACTTTATTTCTTATGTAACAAATAACTATGATAACGACAATTTTTTTTAATTTAGAGTGCGCTTTTTGCAGTCATTTATTGATTTATTATCTTAAAATCAAGTGGTACAAAAAAAAATTGGTTCATAAAAGTTTCATTCAAGTTCATTAGAAACAAGATTGTATTTAAAAAAACGCACACATTTAGATCTCGAAAAAATATTGAGATTTTGTAATGATTATCAAGAAAAAAAATTAAAAAATTGTGAACCTTCACATTTCAAAAATTTATCTGTTTCTTTTAATGTTCCTTTCCTGATAATAATTTAGTGAAATCAGAAATATTTAATAGTATTTTCGAATAACTGACATTCATTGCTTGTGAATTATGATTTTTTAAAGTAATAGAAATGTTTTTGCTGTGATTTTTACGCTTTCACTAACTAATATTATATAATCAAATTCGTTTAATTCGGTTCAGTTCAGTTTCTTATGATGTTCTATATAGAGCATCATAATACTGGCGCGCAAGCGTTGACCGTTGAAAGTTAGAGTATTGTAAAAAGAACAGTTAAATTCTTTTATTATGTACTATCGTTTTTAGTATCAATAATTCAAAAATTTATTACTATAATGTTCCATACGCGAAATACAAATGTACCGACAAACGAAAACGTTAGCAGAATTTGAAAATTATTGACATGCTATCGGCTATCGATTCGATCTTGTATAGAATTGGCATCGCGCCGGCCTGTTTCAGGAGTCAGTAGCGCCGGACATATTAACTCGATGGTTGGGCGTAACTATAATTTTTTTATAGATAGTAATTCGGGTCAACCAATCGAGGCCGCTGTATTTGAAGGGATACAGAAAGGAGCTTTCATCCTCTGCTACTCCGGTGCCCTTTCACAAGTACATTTATATCGAATCGAATACCGGTAGCATGCCAATAAACTTTCTTATTCTTTGCCAACAGCAACTGCAACAAATTATATATCCGTACAACTTGACCGGTTTCTATTCTACGCGTCTTTTTTGCAGCACAGTATGTTCCGAGTCGTCTTAACCACACATAAGAGCGTTCCATAGTGCTCTGTCTGTAAAGCACAGATTTTTACTGTTTTTTTTATTAAGAGTTTTTAAATATGACAACTTTCGTAAAAACTGACCTCAGGTACAAACTTCTTACTAAAGCGCAACTAGAAAATGAATAAAGTTTGCTGTTGCAAATTTTATCTATAAGACGGAATTACAATGTCTAAACAAAATTTCCTCCCGCAACAATATTTTTTTCATTTTCATTGCTTTTTTGTGCATAGTTTGTGGCTGAGATAAGTTTTTGAAAAATTAATTCGTACTCCAATTATAATGAATGAAAAACTGTTTGAATTTCTACATAAGTGACGAAGCACTACAAGATACCTTTAACTGAGTCTTGAACTAAATTAAACGAATTTGCTTAAGTCTTTTAATTTTTGAATTCTCAATTTTTTATATTGAGATACTGAAAATCTGATTAAATTCAGATTTTAGAGTATCTAACTACAGAAATCTGTATTGAAATGGAAAAGAATACAAGATATCAATCATACACTTAGAAAATCGAACTAGTTTCTAATAATTATAAAAAACATAAAAAATACTTTGAATACTAGAGATCGATAAAATACTTAATATTATTGCAGGTATATCCTTGAATGTAATTAATTCTGTTGAATTCAATTAAATTTATGGGTTTTGAAAAGATACAACATGAACTTGATGTTTTAAAATCTGTGAAATGCCCAACATCTATGAAAATACTACTTAGATGAAAGTTTATTGAAATAGTGAAATTCTACATAATTTTAGTTTCTTAAGGAACATAAAAAATACTCTTAATACTAGAAATGAATAAAATACTGGAATTCGACGTAGAAATCTTCCTTCAATAACTTTAAGTATACCAAATGTGTATAAGACCTTGAATTCTAAGGCATCTTAGAAACCTGAATATCTGATCAATGTATACAAATTTATAAAAATACCAGTGAATGGTTTTCACTTTTAAAACACTAAAAAAATACCATTTATTATAAATGTACTAAAAATCTATAAAATTACAGTTACCTTCTTTAAAACTATTACCTTGAAAGTTGCTAACATAACTCAAAATCAAATATTTGTCAAATTCTAGATCACTGAATCTTTTAAACCAATTCAAAATTACAAAAATGTTAGAAATTCATTCAAATAAATATACAAGAAAGTTAACGTTTCGGAAGAAAAATGCGACAAAATCTTATAAATACTAAGAAAATCGTAAGCACAAGAAATCTATAAAACATTTGAAATCCGTATACGTGTAGTTAATTCAAAATCGGTGGAAATTCGAATTCTAGAGCAGAAAATTCTATAGCGAATAATAAAAACACCTTAATCTCTCGAAGTTTCATAGATACTAAAAAAAACAGCAAAGAATACTATAAATCTTTGAGAACTTGAAAACTACAAAAACAAAAGTTTTTCAAAATTTCAGAAAACTGCGAATCCAAGAGCTTTTAATTGTAGAAATATTCATTGTAAATATTTTAACTAATCAGGGCGCAGGGGTGTGGCCTGGGGGTTTGGAGAGGGGAGGGGTGGACCAATAAGGGCGCAGGGGGCGTGGCTTAGAGGAAGGGCGGACCAATCAGGACCCAGGGGCGGGGCCTAGGGTGGAGGGGGTGTAGGCGGACGGGGGGTCACGTGATGGGTGGAGGAGTGGGGGGGGGACTAGAATCATCTCAACTCATCTTACAAAATTAAACTTTACATCTAAAAGATCTATTCTAATTGAACAAACTTATCTATTGTTAGGAATTCAAATCTTGTAGTAGCCGCAAAATTCATAAGAGAAAAAAAGAATTCTTCGTTCTATCTTAAAAAAAAATTTTTTTTTTTACTCTGAGAATATGTTTTTCTCAAGTGTAGTTTGATATTCTTTGAAAGTAACGACTTGTCTCACTACCAAGGTCTCACTTAAATTTTTTTCCATTTCTAATACAAAATTTTGACAACCACGTACAGATCAATAATTCATAATCTCAATTTCGTTTTCGTCTTCTACAAAACTGATAATCTGATATCTTTGACAAATACACCTCACCATTTCTCTTCATCTTGTCCTTTACCCAAAGTCACGCATTACTCCAAAACCTCTAAAAAATATCACTATTTTAAGCTCTTAGCCATTAATACCGAATCATCAAAAGTTCCCCTTCTCCATTTTCTGCACCGCAAGCTCGCCAAAAAACGCGATAAAATAACCGAACACCGCGATCGTTAAAAGTCTCGTTCGGTCCCGAGAAATGCGTCATACTCGCGACGGGCGTAAAACTAATACCCACGGTTAATATGAAAAAGCTATTAAAATCGCTATTACGAATGTGACATTGAAAGACGGGCGCGTTGAACTCGAGAATGAGGAACGGAGGCAGTCCCGAATTTATTCGGCAGCGTGCACTTTTAACCCTTTCGTTTGCAGCTGATATATGAGCGAGCGAAATAAAGAAGGAGTCGTAAGGTCCGGGTAACGCTCGCTCGGGGCTCAGTGGCGGACTTTAATGTTGCGCAGCAACGATCGATTATTATTACCGCCCGTAAATAAATATCATTGCACGGCCCAATGTCCGGCGGTCCACGCTTTTTAAGCGCTCAAAATCATGGCGTGTCAGGATCGCTCGCGGTGCCTTTGAGACTAGAAAATGCGACGACTCCGAGAGAGGTACTCACTTTCAAAAAGGCTGCAATTTCGTGGTGCATTTGTTGAATTCTCCTGACGTCCCGGAGAAAGAATTTATTACACATGCACGATGGAAAAGAACACTTTCTCCGATAGAACGAGACCTACTCGTGCTTTTGAGGAAATTGATGTACACATTGTAAATTGTTTGGGAAATGAGTTGATGCTGTCTATTTTGAGGCAATTGATTTAATTTTTTTAATGAGACCTTTAATTTTTCTTCTTAGCCCAAACAATAAAACAGGTATTTTATTATTTAGTTAGAAAGAATTTTTTCATCGATTTATAGGCTGCTTTGATCTCGTTGAAGAACTCGATGTATTTAAGGGGTTAAATACCTTTTGGTACGGACGAACAATGTTATGACACTGAAGTTATTGTTTTTAAATAGTGTACTGTCCACTTGAAAAAACAAGTATCTGTTGTTAAATACAATATCAACAATTGGCGGAATTATGGCCCTTTCCCCGAAACAACTTTTTTTTCGAAAAGGCTTGCGGTGACCACGATGCAAATCGAACAGATTAAGTCAAATTAGAAAATTCAAAAAATTTCATTAGTCTAGGAATGTATCTAGTTCTTGAACGATTGAAAAAATGAATATAACGTTTTTTCGGTATGCAAGAACGTTTTTCCCGAGATTTCCATTTTCTCAGCTCTTAAAATTTTATTAACAAATTTTCAACTGCAAAATGTGAACTTTCTATTAAAAAGCAATCATTAAATATCCAGATATATTCTTCGACTAATAAAATTTTTATTAGTCGATTAATATTTATTTATAAATATTTCATTGTAGATAATAATTGATGATATTTTTTCTACAAAAATACTTGTTTTTTTAATGGACAATACACTATTAAAAAACGATTACTTTTGTGACATAGCATTATTGCTACATACCTTAAAAGCTATTCCAAACCATCGTTAATTTTTCCGCACAAAAAGGTATATAACCCCTTAAGGAATTGAGACATTTTTTGAATATCCTCATTAAATTGTTGATAATCAATGATTTTGAATAATTTTTAGACTGAATTATTGTTATTGTTCTAATTTTGATACAAAGTGATAAACGATAAAAGATATTGATGAATAATTGAATGATGAAAAAGAGAAATATTTTTAGAGAATAAAATTTTTTGAAGTTTCTTCTCTATCAGATACCCCTCTTAAAGATTTATACAACTTTAATTTCAATCGAGCAGAATCCCTTGTTATTCAGTTTTTTTGCTCACATGCAATTCCAAAAAAAAAAAAATGTAGTTTAGACAAAAAATTTGCATTTTTTTTATCGCTATGTTTTAGTAGAGAAGATGCACATTGTTTATTAGTGAGCAATTCAGCCTTGATTATTTTCGATACTTTTATTTTTTTTATTTCTCATAATATATGAAAAATGCAAAAGTTGGCATTAAAATTGTGTGCATCATTCCGTATATATAAAAAGGTGCGATGATTGTGAATGATATAATAAAAACAAATGATTCTATGCAAGTAAAAGAAGCATATTTTTGTGACAACTTATCTAAGCAGAAAAACTCTACAAAAAAAGTATTGGATTGATTAAGAATAGTGTAAATTTGAATAATAACATTTCCTTTAACAAAATACCACATTCAGCTAGTTTATAAAACACATCACCAACGTTGCCATCTGATTAATTATAGAATTTTCTCACTGTAAACCTTTTTTCAAGTACGAAATTTACACACTCTACCATACATGTGATGAAATGAAAAAAAATATTGTTTATATTATGTAAAAAATATTTCATGAAGCTCATGGTAACTTTCTAAATACGTGTCACCAATCAGCTGACCGTGGTATCTTATTTGACTATATTTTTTCGAAATAGAATACAATTTTACAAAACTATATAGCTTGAAGATAAATCTGGAATTAAAATTATATTTAATCTCTTTCAAATCTTTTCTTTGCATTCTCTCAAATGCTTTGTCATTGATATAATAAATTACATGAATTACAGAATTTCATTGTTTTTGTTGTATCGTAAAATAATATTATATTGGAGAGAAGATTTGCATGAAAAATAATTAGGGCTGATTAAATCTTCCATGTACAACGTACAGCTTGTCTACAAAGTCAATGTATAAATAAGATTGCAATAGTTCTGTAAAAAAAATTCTTTGCTCAAAATTATAAGTGTAGGTAAGCATTAAAAAGGAATTGAGATATTATTGAATATACTTATCGAACTACAAAGTGTCCTCCTCTTAAGAAAATGTTTTTAAAACCTATCATTAGAAAATTAATTTTCAAAAAATTATACATTTTTTTCTTCATTCCTGTATGATATAGCTGCTATATTACACAGAGTCAACAATTCTTCATCTTTTCAACTGACAACAAAAATAAACAGTTTAGTCAAAAAGTATTAGTGAGTATAAGTAAGTAAGTGTAAATAACACAAATTTTCTTCAAAAAAAAGCAGCTTGAAAATAAGCAAACAAAATTTTTGAACCGGAAAACAAAAGTTCTTGTTTTATTATTTTTACTGATTAACCAACTTACATTAATTTTGTGAACAAATTGAATTATAACTGTAATAAAAGCATCATCGAAAGAAATTCAAACAAAAACATTCCTTCCTATGCTCCAAAAAAATGTATAAGTTATAAACGAATTTCCATATTTTTTGGCCGCACTTTCAACCTTCCATGCTACCTGTACACAGAAGCACTCCCATAAAAAAACCGTATTAAAGAAATTCCATTGAATTACCTCTTCTACTACAAAAATCCCTTCTTCGACTCTCCTTAAACCTTTCTCGTAAAAATTTCAGCTCATTAATCCCAGAACAGCTCCAGAAATAAACGCGAACCACGCGTATGAAAAGGCGGATAAATAATGAAGGGTCGCCTCCTCCACCGCAAACGCTCGCCCACGGTACAAAGTGAAATCGTTTATGGCCCTTCGTCGGGACGTAACGACAATTTCGGCGTTTTTCTGGCAACGCAAATAGCTGAAACTTGGATACATTGTTCCAAGCGGTGGCAACGAATTACACCATGAAGAGATGAAAGACTTAAGCTGCGGTTACGTATTTACCGGGCTTCGTTTTCTTCGGTCGGGGAATACCGTTGTCTTTTGCACAGTCAGGCGAGTAAAGGGACGGCACCGAGTACATTGTTATGATAATGTATTTAAATGTCAACCCCGCGATGAAAGCACCGGCGCGCGTGTGTTTGTATGCAACGGTGTCCTCGCATCACGGGAGTTCCTTTCAATTATTTAATTTGCAGTGACGTTTTTTCAATGTTGATACATGGGATTGTTTCATTCATAATCGATCAATTTGCAGTTTACCCTACATAAATTGCGGTCCAGATTTTGATATTATATTATAAATGAAAAACTCTTTGACATTCAGCATAAATATGCAAATATTGTAAGAAACAATACTAGAATTCACATTGTCATAGTTCGCACACTGGCTTAGAGAAAAAACAAAATCGTAAACTCAGTAGTACCAGGTGAATTCATCAAAATTCAGCAGACTCTGATAAATAATACATTTTCTCGATGGGTGGTCAGTGCGAGAAAATCTCTGACCGCCTTTGAAGTGCAATCCAAGAGTTAGTTCGCGATCGGACTTTACACACAACTCAGCCACTATCGTCATTTTCATCAAGTCAGTATGATACTGTGATGAACATCATGTACGTCTTCAAAACAAATTCACTTAGTTCTGTTGGTTTGAATTCAGGAATTTTAATCTCTGCGCTTGAAAAATCGTGAATTCTCCAAGTTGACAAACATTGCACTATTCAACATATGTCTATGTATATAAACAAAACCACATTGCACGATCTAATCCACACTTTAACTTTCCACCTACAAACAACGCCCCTCACGAATTGTCCATACACGATACATTAAGACATACGAAATCTTCGAAACACTTTTATCCATAACATAACTCACGATTGTGTACGTGCAATAAGCGATACCATCTAAAGTTTCCGACCAAACCTACACGAGAAGTCACTTCATACATTACATTGCAAAATATGCTGGATTCTGTTTGTTTATCACCCTCATTAACATTCAATTCTCCAGTCAATAAAAACTCTTGCGCAAGATTGCATACAAAAGAATATTGCCTGATTCATTCGAGTCAATAAGTTCTCGAAATTTTTCACGAGATCGTAAGAAAATCCTCCATTGTTTATTTCTAGGAGAACGAGGTTCGAATAATTACCAGCGTTAGTTCTACTGAGGCGGAGGAAATGTTAACGCCTGAGATGCACGCGAAAGCCGAAGGTTGTTTTGCTTCCATATACTTGGAAGGATCAAGAATTTTTTCATTTTGTTTTCATATTCGGGGAGGAATCACACTTTATGAGACGATGTAGTAATATTTACAAGGACGTTGCAACTAAGGAATAATAATAAGTGCTGCGAAATGCAACAAACACGGAAAATCTATGAACAGGCGAAATATTTGAGGATGAAATGAAGTCGCTAAAATTTATTGATTTTCCTGAAATCAACAGAACTCAAAATCCTAAAGCATTTCATACTTGAAACTCATGTAAGCAGCCATGAGGATAAAAGAATATCATATGAATTTCATGAACATTTTAAAAATTTAACAAATATTGACATTCCACGAATTCATTCCAACACTAGAAATCTGCGGAAAAACTATGTTCCGAAAAATCGTTCAAAATATAAAGAATCGAACGAATAAAACTTTGTAGTTAGAGGCATGAAATTCCTTAACTACATAGCTATTAAGAAAAATATTGAGAATCTGAAAAAATAATAAAAAAACTACGAAGTACCTACCATGAATGCTTATAACATACAAAAAGGCTCAAAAAAATATTTCAACACTCAAACTCTATATGGATATTATTCTACCGAAAATTTAAACAAATATATAGAGTCTATGAAACCTATACTCTTAAAGAAATCCAATTCAAAAAATTTACATAGGGATCCGTCAAATTACTAGGATATAGGATGAAATTGATAAATAATAAAAAATATAATGTAGGCCAAGAGTTCGAAATATTTGTAAAATACTGAATATCAATTTTAAAAGCATTTCCCGCGATATTATTGATATACGTATTGAAAATCTCCACAATTTTAGATTCTTGAGTTTTAAATTGTAGGAATCTATATAAAAATAGTTAAAATTACTAGATATCTACAACAAACATAGAAAATTACACTGAATTTATGAATTATTAAAAACAATATTAGAAATATTTTTTTAAAAAATCAACAAAATACTGATGATCCATGTAAACGTCGTTTCCTTGAATATCTGTATTTAAATTATGCAATATCTGGAGAACCCTTAATAGCAAAGTATCGCATTCTAGAAATTAATAGAAAAATCCATAAAAAAGCCAGATTATCGTCCAATCTGTAAAAAAACTGAAAAAATGCAATAAATTTTAGACATACAGGAAATTAATGACAAGATAGTTATCTTTGAGAATACGTACTGTTTTCTGGAAAATGTATTGAACTATGTACTTACAATACCTAAAATTTTAGGCACTAGAGAAACGAATTCTGGGAATGTATGTTTTAATTTTGGAAAAGTACAAGATGTTCACGAAGAACCAACAAAATTCTACTAAATGCATAGAAAACTTAAAAAATATTGACTTTTCCGCTAATAAAACAATAATTTTATTTCTAGGAATCAATGTAAAAATCTTTCCTCAAACAACTATAAAATTATAAAATGTGTGATAAACCTTGTATCTTAACTTTGCATATTCGAGTTCTGGGTATCAGTATGAAAATCCATAAAAATGACAGAAAACCGTTCAAAATGCTAAAATACTATCCAAGTACAATGAATATGTACTAAAATTACTATGGAACAACAATAATTTTAAGAAATACTGCTTGATGGAAAATTACACCAAATACTGGATATCTAATAATTTTTTATTTTTAAATCATCAAATTTCTAAAACCTATGGGGTAATCTATTAGAATGCTAGAAATATATAAAAAATCTAGCATCTTGAAAAATTTTATAAATAGATAGTAAAAAATTCCAAAAGTCTCCAAAATACTAGCACTCCATGGAATTCCTAAAATGAGGAGCCAGAGCATAAACACCCTTAAATGAGAGCAGAAAGAATTTTATAAAAAATCTATGGAACTACTAAAAATCTATAGAACTACCAAAAATCACCTTTGATCCTATAGCAACAAAGAAAGTTCTTTCAAATATAACGTACTTAATCCTCTAAATAGTGTTAATATTGAAAATATAAGTACAGACAGACTTAAGAAATAAGATGTTGTGATTATGTTATATGAAAAGTGATTTATTGAAAAAATAATAAAAGCTTACGTTGCGAATTTATTTCTGAAATGTAATGATACTACACTATATATTTACTGATACATACATTGAAACAAATATATGTATACACACTGACTTTCCTGAAATTTGAGTTTGCCTTTTCGTCGGAAACTTCGAAAATTCATCAAAAATGTTACAAGTAAATATTTATGCAGAATTCTTCTATGAGACTGAATTATTTATTTGGCTGACACCTGATATGTCACGAATTTAAAGGTTATGTCACCACGAATTTGAGCCTGACGTAAGATACACGGAATGAAAATTAAGCTTAACAATTTCAAAGTTCAACCCCCAAACTTTAAAATTTAAAAGCATTTCAGGTAGAAAAGGCAGGTTCTAATTGGTACATTTTCATGTTGTAATAATTTGTTTATCGATTCATGAAAATGAAAAGAAATAACTTTCATGCATATCAAGTAAGACTCTTTTGACAATGCTTTCGGCGTTGTCGATATAAACGTGGCACATCCTTCAGTATGCTCATCGCGGCTAAAGGTTACGACCATGGCAGACGCGTCGTCTTGGCACGTGCGCGCGCGTGCCAAAATCGCCGAGGACCGCGTGGACGCTAATTTCGTCAGGCGCCTCAGACACCACGAGGTTCTCGTTTCTATTTATCGACTCCGCGGGAGAAAAGACGCCGGGGCCAATGTGACAGTAGCCTTTGGCGCATTTCCCCACGTCTCACGCCTATTCGTCTTCCACGAGGCGAGTCTCTTTGAAATACAAATAGTCCCACCACAATGGCAAAAGGTACCAAAACCGACGCTTAATTGATTATAGGCATTTGATTTCTCGACGACGCTGCCAGAATGTCTTTGAAATCTCAAGCAAAAGTTGTATTTCTCAGGTCATGTATAGTGAGCATTATTTTCTTTCTTCCTCAAAGAATAAACAAAATTGTATTCAATACATTATATCAAGGTTTAGAAGTAACGCGTTACAGCTAACGCGTTACTCTAAAACGTTACATTTTTTACTGTAACGATAACGTAACGCTTTATATTAGTTAACAAGTAACGATAACGGGATCGAGTCACTTTTTTTCGGTAACAGGTAACGAAAATCCTGTTATTTTACGTTACTTTTATCTGTCTCATCAAGTTTTCAGCACAATTTAGAACTTTTTAAAAAATGTTCTGAAACTAACATCTTAGTAATTTTCAACCTCCTCATTTTGAGATATAAAATTCTATATTATTATTTATAATGAAACTATGTGGAATTATCGTAAGTTGTGCAAAAATCTCGACGAAGGAAAGGCTTTTTTATTCTTATTAAAAAACTTTCACGACTCAAAGCGTTGAATTTTAGAAAATCGCATGGAAAGATATTAAAATACTTAAAATCTATAGATCGCAAAATCGATAGCAGGATTAGTAAGATTTAGAGATCCTGCTAGAAAATTTTATGGAATAATAATGAATCCAAAAAAAAAGAGAAAAATAAAATAAAATACAAAAAATACGAAAAATACTAGATTTTATTGAGTTTTAATATACTTGATTTTTGAAAAATTTATGTAATTCAAGGAATCAAAGAACTTCAATTTCTTGAGCTTTAAATTCTAAAAAATTTATGTTAATAGAAGTCTATAAGTAGATAAAAAAATTTTATATTGTTATAACTCCGCGAAAAATAAAAAAAATATTGAGGGCCCTTTGAAGATATAAAGAAACTGTTTTCTGCAAAATCGATCGAAATATACTCCAGAAATTTCAAAACTCCAATTTTATTTTATTCTGGAAATGAAAAGAGATATCTTTAAAAAAACTAAAAAATTCTACATCATTCTTGAAAAATATTTAAAAATGCAGAAAGAAAATACGTTCAGAAAAATACGGGCAAATATATAAAACATTGCAGATCTTTCGAATTCCAGAACTTCATACAGCAATTAATAAAAATAATGAACGATCCTTGAAATCATCGAAAAAGTCAAGAAATACAAAAAAATCTTGAATAAGTAAAAATCTATTGAGACACTGTTTTGTGTAAAATCCTGTAAAACACGTAATGTTTCATTATATTCAAATTCTAGAGTTCGAAATTCTTGAAATGTATGGAACAATTATTATCATAAAAATACTGAAATTATGTTGAAATACTGGGAAATTCTGCAGTACTCTATCATACGGAAAAATACGAATGGTTTCAAAAATACTGAACAATTCTTCAAATCGTAGGAAAATTAAAAAAGTTTAAAAAAAAACAAATGAAATAAAAATCTTGGAAATTTTTTGCTGAAAAATCCTCTCAAATACCAATAATTCAATAAACTTTTAATTCAAGAGCATGAATTCTGGAAATCTTTATATCAATGTACAGAAAAATGGTAGGAATTTATAAAAATTCTAGAAAATCCTGCAACATTTTATGCATACTAAAAAGTACAAAAAGATTTAAAAATTCTGAAAATCTGGGTAGGTATTGAGATTCTTCCAAAAATCTATGAAATTTGCGAATGTTTCCTTGTGCCTAACATTCAATCAAATGTCAGATTCAGAAGTTTCGTAAACTTGAAAAAAAATAAAAAGTTGAACAAGCAGATTGATTTTTTTTCTCAGGGTGAAAAAGTTCAGATTAACATTTTTTACTATATCTGAAGTAAACAATTTCTATAGAAAAAAATCAGAAGTACGTCGAAATTGTATTTTTCAGCCTTAGTTTTTCGATTTTTGTTATTAATATTCAATTTCTTCCAAAAAGTAACGTGAAAGTAACGGAACGTTACTTTTTTAAGTGGTAACGGTAACGAGTTACTATTGCTTTTTAAGTAACGATAACGTTACGAATTACTTTTTTCACCTTTATAATGGTAACGTAACGCGCTACATTTTTTCAACTTTCCGAACCCTGCATTATATGTCAGTCTAAAATGTAAACAGTTCTTATTCCCTCTTACATTTCAACAATGGGTTTTTGTAATGGCTCTGTACATTCACTTTATTTTCTATCATTTCAGGTAGATTTTTCAAATATCGTGAGATTGTTTAAAACTGGCTTCAAACAATAATTTCACCAAAAGTTAAGTCCAAGCAATTTAAATTAGAACCTAAGAATTGAATAAATCAGAAACTTACTTCTATCATTTCCATTAATTATTATAATCATATCATAAAACATCTCCAATGCTGATAGTAATGAGTTCTTCAAGTTCTGCAATACACTTGCATATTCAAAACATAGCACCAACAATCCTTATAACAATAAAACATTCACACTCCCCATAAAATTTCTTTCGCCACTTCTGAGCTACAACAAAAATATCAAACCGCACCGAAAACGCGAAATTTTTTCATCAGACTTTATGCCCGCTAATTCGATGAAATCCAGACTCAACTTTCATGCGATAAAAAGGAAAAAGCGAGATTGAAAGTAATTGTTTGCTTTAAGAAGCCGGTAATACTCAAGTGCCGGCGCTCTCTTTTATATTGTACCTTTTGATTTTTCGAAGGCGCTAAGAAATGAGACAAGTGGTGGAGCAGGACTGACGAGGGGCGCACGAAAACTTGGGCAAAGGACAAAGAGGGAAAATCGGAGGAGACGACGTGGAATGCAAAATAGACCTGCAAATCTCGCGGCATCAAAGGGAGAAGTGAGCCAGCAGAGAAACGACCCGTCGTGGCATTTACCCCCTCTGAATCTTCTTTTCCACGTGCTCGCAGGTCACGATGTCAAATCCGCCTCGCGGCTTCATTAATGTTAATTACGGATTCTTGGGTCTCGGAAGATTAGATTTTCGTTTTCACTTGAATTTTTACAACTGAACATAGTAAATAAATACAGTATAATTTTTGGTAAGATTTTGAGATATGACAATAACAAAAAACACGTGTCTAAAATTTTTGATAGCCAAAAAAATACGCGAAAAAAAATTGGTGCAACTTCACAATTCTATGAATTTGAATGAAATATATGAATCGTCTAGCAACAAAAGTTGCTGAACTATATTTATTAGTATTTTTCGACTGCTTCTATTCTGAGTTCTTCTCACTGATAAAACTTTTGATAAAATTAATTTGCTTATTTTCATGAATTTATAAATTTTCGAATGAATTGCTGTTGAACTAATGGTTTTATAAATTCATGCATGAACCTAATGAAGATTGAAGTCATTTTATAGAAAAATCATGTCCGTAAATTTTCCACTGTAATATTAGTTCCATTTTTCTTCATGTTCTGTCACCAATTTTCTGGTATTATTATCGATTTTATTTGAGATTTATGAACTTTCCATTTACAGAATTCCAATTCATAAAATTTCAGTATATTATTACAATTTTTCGTAAACAGTCAGTTGAAGGATTTCTAGTATTTGAATTTTTTTTAGAATTCTATGCTGTTGGACTTGAAGTTTTAGAAAATTGAGGCATATTTTTAAATCACAAAAAAATACATCTACAAAAATTTATAGTATTTTTGAATTGATTACGTTTTTAGTATTTTCATTATTCGAGGATTTTTGGAATCTCGTACGATTTTCCTGTATCTCTACAGATTTCCGATATTTGATGGGAGAAAATTTGCTATTGATTTCTAGAAAATATTGAATTTTTGGTACCTTCAGTATTTTAACAGTAAAAAGAAGTTTCTTGTATTTTAGCGAATTTGACATGAATTTTTCGAAATGGATACTTCAAAATTGAGAGTATAAAAATTTTCAAACGTCTCATAATTTTTAAAGGAAATAAAAAAATACAGTAGGTATTTCATAGACTGGCTTATTCTTGAGATTTTTTAAATGTTTTGCTTCATGCAATTCAACTGAAGAATTTCAAATATACATAAACACATACAGAAGTGTAATATTGAAAATTATCATAATAAAGTTCATAATCTCATAGATAATCATTTGAAAAATTTAACAAGAACGATATTATTAAACTATGACATTGTGCATTGTGTAAAAATCACTTTATTAGGTACATTTAAATCATGAAATTGTCAAAATATTCCTCTACTCTTTTTTTCTTAGAAAAAACAAGTGTTTTCTCAACAAGAGAATGTCTGCTTCAGAAAATTTATAAAATTATAATCATGATACTTTCCAAGGCAGACATTTCTCCATAAAAAAAAAACTTTGTCATTTCAAACATACATCACTGTTAGAAATTTGTGTATTGATTTTTATAAACTTGTCTTGGAATCTTTTTACATGCATAAACGCATGTCAAATTCGATGTACAGTTTTCTTAAAATTTCATAGATGTTTCTGAATTTTGATAAACTTATTTGTAAATTTTAATAAACTTGTATTTAGAATATTCAGTTACAAGTATATTATAATCCATATAATGATTTGTGAAATTTATTAAAAATTTCAAGCATATGTTGTTTACCCTTCAAAAAAAAAAAAAAAAAAAAAAAAAAACAATGCGATGATATTTTTAGTATTTCTAATTTTTTAAAGCATATGCTTTCAATGTTTGGATGCATAAGTTAAAAATTTCAATAAAAACTGTAGGGATTTTCATAAATTGCAAGTTATTTTAATTTACTTGTCGAATATCGACAATTTGGTGACTAGTTTGTAATTCTCAACAAAACTCTCATATAGTAAAGTTTATGAAAATTTATTACGTTTATGTATGAAACAGATTTATTGCGGTTGTTTAGCATTTTTAATATACCTACTCCTTTACATGTGCACATTTACATAAATAATTTAGGTATTTTTTTTCATCGTTTCAGTACTATTTTACAAAATATGCAAACGTGTATTTTGTAAAATGTAAATTCATAATTAGACATATTTTTTGATCACGGTTTCATACATATGTTTATGATTTTTAATACTACTCCAATATCTAAAAGTTCATTAGAATTCTTAATATTATTATCATTGTATCAATGAATTAATCATTATATTCCGATTTTCGTTGATAATCATATTAATTTAGTGTTATGATTTTTATTGAATTTCTAGTAATACTCTGTAAAATAAAAAATCCCGAAAAAAACACATATCCCTATCAAACCACCTCTGAAAATTTCTCCTGCCTACGCCACTACTCCCCAAAATCAGCAACCCTTAAAACACCTCATAAATATACCCACATACATAATTAGAATTACGTAATTCACGCACCTTTTTCGAAGCAACGAAAAAATTCCCAATACCAAAGTCGCAGATTTTTCCAAGGTCGTGGATCGAATCTGTCTGAACTGAACTAATTAGTTCCAAATTTTCCAAAAACTCACAGGATAACACTCTGGTCAAATATATTTAAAAGAAACTCTAAAATTTATGTCCGAACAGGTCGCGCGTCGTGATTATTACTCGCGATATCGATGATTTCCCCTTGCGTGAAAAATCGAAACACTGCATTTTTCAAACACGGAAAACACGCGAAACAAGAATGATATCGCGATCAACGGAAAAGGGGGCCAAAACCCCCTCCCCCCTACCCTTTGGTGTCGTGCATATATGACGTCACGCGATTACTCTGGTCATTTTTGATCCCCCTCCCTGCCCCATCGTCGCGGTTTCTTCATTAATCGCACTCGGGCTAACGCTCCCCCTTCCCCCAAGATCGTGACGTCATGTACGCACGACCCCTTTCTCTCCGCGACGCTGCTTCCTTCGCTGAACTTGTTGTTTTCCTCCATTTTCCTTCTTGTTCTTGGAATCTTTCTTGATTAGTTTTTGAGTGTTTTAGAGTTTTGGAAACCGCGATTACCCAACACGATACACTGCACATTTTAGACGCGGAAAAAAATATCGCGATCGAGGGAACACGACGCGACCACCCGCGAATCTACATTTTTAACTACGCAGTAAAAGTGTTTCCGCCGTGGCCGCTACAACGGAAAAGCGTCTGTCCCTGCCCTTTTTTCTATCTTAACTTCCCCTTCTTCCTCCACAGAACTTGTTGTTGTTTTCTTTCTTGTTGTTTGAGTCGTTCTTTGGTTTGTTTTCAAATGTTTCAGACGCGATTTTGGAAACCTCGAGGTGCCGAGTGTTGAAGTTCGTGGGAAAAATAACGGTCAAAATACGGTTTTGACTGCGGCGAATACAGAATGCATTAAAATCCTTCCCCAAATTAGGAAAAAAAAAACCAATTCGATGAGTCAATATAATAGCTAAAATTAATGAATAGGACCTGAAATTTAGATCTCTGCTTTTTATTTCGGAAATCAGAATTTTTGACGTTTTAGAAGAATTTTAGTAAATGAAGAATGATGCAGAATTTCAAATTACACAGCTTTGATGTTACAATTGCAAAATTACATAAAAGTTTGTACGTCAATAAATTAAAAATAATATTGTATAAAAATTACAGAAATTTCAACCTCCTCATTATTCACACTTGAAGAATAAATTTAAATATACTGTGATTTTTGAACAATCCGTTTTAATAGTTTAAATTTCTAGTGAAAAATTATTATTCTATTCAAATTTGAATTTTAAAACTAACAAAAAAAGAATACACCCTGACCTCGAAAATACTAAATTTTTCACATCATTTCAGTTTATTCATTATTTTTAAAGTCCAAGACTTTCATTCATGATTTTTCTATTTATTTTATTTATTACTGATTGTACCCTTTTTTTCGAATATGAACTAATTATTATATATAATGGAATTTCCTTAAAAAAAAATTACAGGTATTAAGAAACTGATAATTTTTTTTATGAAAAATATTTGTACTCCAAATTTTTGTCACAAATCTTTTGATTATCGATTCTTGTTGTTACCTGCATGTGCTGCAATTCACATAAATTTTTAATGACTGTACTTGCAAGAGAAGAAATTTTCAAATTCACGATTTCTCGATTCGAAAATTAAACGTAAAATGGAACATTTGCTGGAAATTTTAAGTTCTCGACTGGACTATGTAAAAAAACTATATTAAAGATAAGAACTAAGAAAACAGAGAATAGTTATTGCAATTTATTTTGATATGAATGGAGTATAATTGGAAGATTGGGAAAATTCGTTATCCCGATATTTTGTCTAAACAATTATTCAATCTGTAAATTTTACACATCAAGAAACCAAACTAAGTGCACATTTTTCAATTTTTATTGATAATAATAAAGAAATTTCTTATCATTTATCATGTCAGTGTTTTTAATTTGTTAAATTTCTCATAAAGTTTTTTTCATCGAATACACGAAAATTTAAAAGGGCTAGATAAGTTGAGAATTAAACAATTTGAAAAAGTTATACATCAAGATTTAAACCAAGCAAGGATAAAAATTATTGTTTCAAAAGGATTTGTGTTTTTAAAATCTTAGATGAAAAGTTTCAAGAACTGTGAATTTGTTTTGTAATTAGAATAGACATTAGATGAGCATCTGAAATTAGAATTTGCTTCACTTTGAAGCATAAGAACTTATTAAAAAATTTGTAAATTTTATCATACAAAATTTCGAGATTGAAACTCCATTGCAGAATGTGTGGATCATTGGGAAATAGAGCAAGTTTTTACATGAAAGTCTCCAAATCAAAAGAGAAACTTTGTTTTTTTCAGAATGTTTGATTTAAATGTTGAATTTAAAAATTTCATCATTAAAGAAAAAAATAGGTAATAGAAGTGGGTTTGTCATGATCTTATGTAAAATTTGGAAAGATTATAATAATTAATGTCATAATGCTTATTTTACCATGATTCAAACAAAATATTTTGATAAAAAATTTTTGATTCTAAAAAAAATTGTTTATTCATTTATTCGATAAATATAACTTTTTTTATAATTTCAAGCCTTTTTTGTAGGAAATTCGACTAAAAGAATCGTTGTTGAAGAATTCATGATACAAAAATTTGAAATATTCGTTTTTATCAATAAAAAGATAAATTCCGTTTTTTTTACACAAATTTACCTGCTGTGCCATTATTCTTTTCTCTTTTGATGCAGAATAAGTTTAATTTTATTATAAATAAATGAAGGTGCACCCAGTGCGTACTCTTTCTAATAGGTGTGTATTTTGAATTTTCTTTGTATATTAATCGAGTCAATCAATTTGGATCAATCAAGTTCAAAACCATAGTAAGTATATAATAATCCCACAAAAACAAATATTTTAACGCAACAAGTATATAGACATGACCTTAGCTGAGCCTGTAATGGGAAAACACTAAATAACTATGAATTCAGTAAAAATACATTGTTTATTATCACTTATTCATACTAATTTTTTATTATTTTCAAAAAAGTCTGAACTTTACAACATGCATCTTTTTTTGACACCATTAGCAATACTTTCAAGTTCCGCTCTCATTCGTCCACCGTGCGAGTAGCCCAAACTCGCGTGTAAAAAGAGCCCCGGTTCGCGTAGCAGGGGGCAAGAAAATGAGAAAGAATGGTTGAACGGTGCGACAACTTAAAGAGATCACATGGCATTACTTAATGGCGCATCTCACAATGCGCGCACCTCGCCTTTTGGCGGAAAAAGGCAATGGCGACACAGCGGTACGTGCGTCCATGTGAGCACGTAATTATATCACCGACTGTGTTCGCGTCACGAGCATCGCTTTTTCGCTGCTGTTAAGCATCTTTTTACAGTCTCGAAACAAAACCTCACAGTAAAAACTTCTAAAAGCATGATTTCAGAGAGAACTATAGGAAGAATTTATTCATTTACTTTTATTTAATGTCTGGTAAACAAATAACCCATTCTTCCTAGAATACGCCCTAGTAATGTGGAATCTTATATGATTCGAGGAAATCTTATAAGATAACTGAAATTCCTTATATGTCCACCTATTTCTGATATGGAAGCATATAGAGGCATGTAAGATTTTTGAAATCTTATATGGTGCCTATCTATACCTTATAAAAACGTATATGGCGAACATGTAAGATTTATGGTAACATATGAGATTTTCATCCTGTGAAATGTCTCAAAAATCTTATGTCACCAGAAATCTTATATGTTTGCCATATAAGTTTTTATAAGGCATATATGGGCACCATATAATATTTCAAAAACCTTATATGGCTCTGTATGCTTCCATATAAGAAATTGGTAGACATATAAAGGTCATTATTTTTGAAATTAGTTTGGTCGTCACTGAGAAAATCACCGATTTCTCTCAAATTTTTTAAATAGTCACGTAAACTAGTTTTGAAACATACGTATATTTTACTTCAGGATGAAAATTGGTTTTTGTCGACAAATTCAGCTTTTATATTAGGCTGTCAAATTCAAAGTAACCTTACTTTTGTTGAGAACTTTTTTTAAAATCCTTATTTCTCATAAAAAAATCAATGGATTTCAATATTTTTTGTATGAAAATATTCGGAATTGCACGAAATTTATAAATACTGTATTGAAAATATTTCTTGTAGCGTTGTTGAATTGTTATAAGCGTGCATGAAAAAATTGTAAAAAAATGTTGAGTAAATATTTTTCATATTACCTCATTTTTTTAAATCCTGTTTATTCTTTTCATTGATTGGTAAAGGCATAAAGTACATTCTGTAAAAACCATTACATGCCAAAACGTTTCGTGAGTGAGTGAGAATTTTTTTCCGATTTTCCAGGGTGTCATTAACAAGTAATTATAAAATTCCAATATATTTCCACATTTCTTGATCTTAAGACACAGTAATATGTTCCATTTATTACAGATATATATTCTTAACGACAATAATAAACAAAAAATTTTTTAACTAGATCAACGGCTCGGAATACAACTTGAAATCAAGCTTTCGCGCTGATCACTAGATTGCTCAAATACTTATAATCACACATTATTTCATAAGAATACTTTCGTTTTATATATCTGAAACATTTTATTACATTTTTATATTTATGTAGAATTCTGAAGATAGGTCTATTATCTATCGAAAAAAGGTTCTATAATGGAATTATACGGTAATGTAATTAATTTTTTTGTCGAATATTTTAATTTCATTTTCGATTTCAATTTATGCAATCTTATTTAGGGAATTTCTTGAATTTCAGTATTTTTTAACGTGTGAAATCATAAAGTTTAATATTCGATGTGTAACTATTAATCAGTTTCTCGAATATCTTCGCTTTTAAAATGCATTTTATGAATTTCCGTATACAAGATTAATTTAGTAATTAATATTATTTATACACAATATGCTAAGAAATTTTACAGTGAAACCAGGTCCATGCAAGTAAATCTATATATATGAATGTGAATGTCTGTACGTTGTGCGCTAATAACTTCAAAACTACTGCACGAAACGTCCTGAAATTTTGCACAGTTATTAACCATGTTCATCTGAAGATTATAGGCATGTTTTGCATAAAATTATGCATAATATTACGAAAAGTTACAAAATCACAAAAGTTTACGAATTACAAAAAGTCATAAACACTTACGAAATCATGAAAAAAAGGGTGTCCTAAAATCAGCGTATCATCCGAAAATCATTAATCCCTCATAAAATGCTAAGACACTTTATCCTTTGAATTTTTGAAAATTTGGAACATTTGAACAGTTGTTAATATATCAATTTTGTCTACTAATTTTTGAAGGGTATCTTTTCTTTCATAAAAGAAATTCCTTCTCTTTCTCAGCCCACTCTCATGGGTATCACTGAGGGGTGTATAATAAAATGTAGCTTAGTTGCCTTTCTTATCTCTCTTTTAAAAAAATTAGAAGATTCTGCGTTGTAGAGGTGACAATTAGATAAAAGAATATTCTATCCAAAACAAAGGCGAGTGACCAAAAACTTTGGTTCATAGAATTTTTTTGTATAAAAACTGTCTTTCAAGATAAGGGACATCATTGTTACATGTTCCATAACACACCTCAATTACCCTCTACTTTTATATTAGAGTAAGCTTAGAAAGAGAAGGGGTGAAGGGAGAAGGGATTTCAATCAAAAGCCCCGCCTTTCCGAATTGTGAGTGGACGAAACTGAATTATTAATAACTCTTTAAATTTTGCGAATTTCGAAAAATTGTACAGGAAAAAGTGTCTTAGAATTTCATGAGGCATCGATGGTTGACTGATGATTCACCGACTTTGGGACACCCTGTATAAGAAATAACAGATAATATAACAAATTATTACTCAAGTCACAATATGTCACAATGGTATATCAGCACAAAATTCTATGAATCACAAAATCGTACATTGTCACAAATCATGAAGTTATAATAAAGTTACTATTACAACCCTCATCATGACCATCTCCCTATCCTGATTAACAAACAAACTTTCATCAATTTTACCCTATGCTTTGATTGTAAAGAAGCATGATTAGAAACTATGTTTTCAAAATACTTATAACATCTTTTTGGTAAATGCAATCTATTATATCAGTATAATATCTTTTCGTAGGCATTCGTTATTATCTAACTAAATCATATTTCGTTAAAAAATTAGAGATTATTCCAAAAAAAAGAGCAAAATATTTTTAACCTTGGGATTCGGATAATTTTTTGGCAATTTTCGTTTTTCAATTGGACAATTGACTTTTCCTGACCAAAATGCGTGTATCAACGTGGTAACCGCAGAGCAAAGCCCGCTGAGACAGCTAGTATAAATATAAAAGTCATTCTCAAGAGACACGCACGAAAATGATGTCATGTTATATCCCGGGTAATGAAAAAGAAAGTTAGGTAATTTTCATTAAAAATATACTTTATCATTGAATGGGACATACTACAGTGTCTTATGATCAAGAAAAGTGAAAATATACTGAAATTTCATAATTATTTGTTAAAATATATTGAAATATCATAATCATTCGTTAATGACAGGCTGGAAAATCGTTGAAAATTCTCACTTACGAACGAAAAGTTTTGGCAAGTAAAGGTTTTTACAGAATGTAGATCATACCTTTACCAATCGATGGAAAAAAAAATGGAAGGAAAAAATAATGATGCAAGATAAAAACTATTTACTCAAATATTTTTTAAACTTTTTTCATTTACGCTAATAACAATTCAACAACACTACAAGAAATATTTTCAATACATTATTCGCAAATTTCGTACAATTCGCACGTTTTTATACGAAAATTATTGAAATCCACAGATTTTCTGATGAGAAATAAGGATTGAAAAAAAATTTTTGGACAAAAGTGAAGTTACTCTGAATCGGACAGCCTAATCTAAAATCCTAATTTCTCGACAAAAACCAATATATTAACCCAAAATAAAACATGCGTATGTTCTAAAACAAGTTTACGTGACTATTTAAAAAAGTTGAGAGAAATCGACGATTTGGTCACTGAAGACCGAACTGATTTTAAAAATAATGACCTATAAGGAATTCCAGTAATCTTAGATCTCAGTAAGATTTCTGAGAATCATTTAAGATTACACATTACTAGGGCATTCTTACCCATAATCCTTCAACATAACTTAAGTCCTTCCTAAAAAATCTTTCGTGCCAGCAACTCTCCCCGAAGCAATTAATCTTCACCGCAGTCGCCCATCGAACATTTATAATCTCAGAAATGGCGATAATAAGATCGCTGCATCATTACAGGCATTTCACAAAGCCGAATGTGGCAGCGCTTACGACATAGAAATGCTACTTTCAATGACGGGGCATTCGAACAAATATGCTACATCGCATGTCTATTAAAAGAAAAGGACCACGATTAAGTTGTCATTCATCTTGGCAGCGAATAATGCTTAGATCGAATCTCGGTTGAGCCCCGGCTCGCGTGTGCCCATTGTGCTCAACATTTTTGACTTCACTCCGCGATCACGCGATTTCCGTATCCTTCAAAAATGCATGACGACCGACAACGTGGATTTTACATTTCCCCGTGCGCTGAATTGATTTTCCGGCGACGTGTACGTTACGGTGAGAGCACCTGTTCTGGCTAGAATGGCTTCTGTATATCTCAATAATATGCAGATGCGAGGTGCGAGTGGTTAGTTACGGGTCGACAAGATTTAATGGTTCTCACGCGGGTGCTCCAAGATCTAGTGACTACAAGTTCGAGTTCACGAGTAAACTGATTTTGTTTCGAAGCTTCTCGATGCCAGAAACTGATATTGTTTTACTTGAAATCGAATACTCCGAATTCGGGACAAAATCATCTAGTCGCTTGAGGTAGAAGACTTAATTTTAAAAGGCCTGTAAGAAGAAGGGGGAGGGAAAGGGTGACCTGGTTTTTTTGAAAAAGCAAAAAGAAATTTTGGAATAATGTTGAAATAAAAAGCAATTCAGAAAAATGTTTACGGTTTTCCTCACGAGGGTTTACTTTTAAAATCTTAACTTTCCTATATTTACATTCTCGAGTTCTTTTGGATGATTTTCGGGTCCATTAGCCAAATGGAGATACAAACGTACATCATAGGAAAATCTGATAACTTTTCTATATTATAGCTCAAATGAAATTTTTATTTCAAGTAATGTTGCAGTTTTTTATTGTTAACCTTCATGCACGAAACATGAATGAATTTCTTTCGAAAAATTCATCCATGCTCACAGTTGCAAACCAACTCAAATTCAATTCCTAATAACGAAATGAAAGCTTAGTTTTACATCCGATTGGATAACAGGTTAGAAAATCAATTGAATCTTTACTGTGTAGATGGTTTTTGACATTTTATTTGAAAATTAAACTTAAAAATTAGTAAGAAAATAAGATTTATGTTTGTCATTTTTGAATAAGATACTACTCAGAAATAAAACTACATACATACGTCCATGTTGGAAAAAAATACGAAAAATTCGATCCAACCATTCAACGTTTCATGTTCAGTTAGGAATAGATCCGTTTTTAATTCATTAAATCTAACAAACTATCAGTTGTAAAATAAATTTTACCTTTTCAAAGATATTTTACAATTCGAAATTTTCTGTTTATTTAAAGTGAATGAGCATGAAAAAATGAAAAAAAAGTTTGAAAAAAAAAAAAATATCATAAGTAGAAATAAAGATAAACAAAATAGAATATAATTATTTGATGACTGATGGATATAATTGCTAGAAAAGGTAATAATTATTAAATATTTTAGGAATTTAAAAAAAAATGTAAATTAAAAGAATATCATTCGATAATATTTTAAAATATTCTCATTTAGTATTGTCAAAGTCTCTTGAAATATATTTTGTATAATAACATAACTATGGTAATGTTAAAAATAAAAATAATCATCATATGAACAAGTTATAATATTCATCATGTTTGTTAAGGAAATATTTGGAATCAATACATTATTATTAATAAAACATAATTAAGATCTTTAATGATATATTTTGATTAAAAGAGGGTTTTGTTTATGAGAGTATTTTTTTTCATTTATTCTATAATTTTATTGTATTGAGTAGAGTATCTGAAACAAATTTATGTTTTCAATTTGTCAGTCTAAAAATACGATGCAAATAAAAATGTTTTTTTTTGTCAATTTAAATAATATTTCTGCAATCTTATCATTTAAGAAAGATTAATTTTTTCCCCGAAGTATAAAATTGATTTCATATATACAAGTAAAAATCAATTTCGGTAAGTAACAAGTATGTAACTGGAAATCCAGTTCGAGTTTCAACTTAGCGTGTATAATCATAGTTATATTTTCGACCGAAAAACCTGTTGAAAAGCCTAGAGAAACTCAATTTTTATCGTCAACGTCCAGTTGAATTTTGAACTGCAATTTATTTAGGATAAAAAAGTAAAATTTTACTTAGGTTTAGGAAATAGAAACCTAATTACGTACCAGTCCAGAAATCTTATTTAACTTCCAGAAATTCATAGAAACCCATTTGGATTTTAGATATTACAACGTTATTTTATAGCTAAACTAGCTGTCCCAGCGGGCTTTGCTCCGCAGTTACCACGTTGTTACATGCAGTTCAGCCAGGAAAAGTCAATTGCTTAATTGAAAAACGAAAATTGCCAAAAAATTATCTGAATCCCAAGTTTCGAAATCTGCAATTTTTTTTTCTTTTTAAAACAATTTCTAATTTTTTCACAAAATATGAATTGGTTGGATAATAATGAATTACTCCGAAGAGATATTATACTAATATAATGGATTACATTGGTCCCAAACATGGTATAAGTATTTCAAAAAAATAGTTTTTAATGATACTTTTTTACGATCAAAGTAAAGAGTAAAATTAATGAAAGTTGATTTGTTAATTCTTTTGATGAATCAATTAATCAAAACAATTGATAAAAACATGCCCATTACCTTCAGAAGAACATGGTTAATAACTGTGCAAAATTTCAAGACGTTTCGTGCAGTAGTTTTGAAGTTATTAGCGCACAACGTACAGACATTTATATATATTTACATTTATATACATAGATAAACATTACATCAGATTTTTAAAAACTCTAGTCGTGTATATCATTTACAATATTTCCAGTGACTTTTCCAAATGATGATATCGTCAAAGTCATCATCATAGAGAAATTTTATTTGCATCCTACAAAATGAGAGTTCAATTACATGTTCTACTTGAAATCGATGTAGATTATTATAAGGAAATTTCTGGATAGAATTTCTGGATAGATATCAAGATGGTTCTTTAGCTTTAATAATATTCCATATTTTTCCATAGGAATACCTCATAAAAAAACTACAGAAAACAGTCTGTAAATCTGAATCAGTCAAATATGACAGATTTTCTGTCTAATTTAACAGATTGAATTAAAAAGAATGTGGCAACAGCAAACACAGTAAAATCTGACTTCATTAGATTCAGAGGGCGAACTGTTGTTTAAAATGACGCATACATACAATTTTTAACAGGCTCGTTAATTTTTTTCACGGTATCCACCCTACACAACAAGCCATAGTAGTGATTAGATTTTTCCAAATCAAACTAAAAGTGTTTGAATCATTACTGCTAAATAAAAATAAATGTGCTCCAACTTCCTGTTTTTCTAATAATGAAATTCAAATTCAAATACATATTCACCATCATGGACACCTCAGACCAGGGTTCCCAAAACCATCCTCGCTTAAAAAAAAACGACAATCGATAATTCTGGCAAACAAAGCTCCACCTCCACCAACTTTTACAAACGGATGCACGTCCAACATCACGCCAAGGAAAAAAGCATCTTCCTACCAAAAGTTCGCATCGAAGATCCGCAGAGTGCTTAAAGTCAAAACGCCAAAAGGACGGGCAAAGCAGCAGCAGTAGCAGACAGACGGACAGAGAGATGGACAGAAAGTAAAAAAAAAAAGGATTGACTAGCCGTCAACACGCTATGAAAAATGTGCTAAAGACTGAAAAAGTTGCTCCCGTGCCTGTAAGCGTTAAAGTACCATCGTGTTCACTTCCCTCCTTCTCATGAGGCTCCTCATACTCTTGTCTACTTTGTTTTTTGCGCCCCTTCCTTCCCTTCGTCCCATTACCCCTTGCGGTCTTCACTTTTTCTTACCTGCCTGTTAACCGCGATATAGCAAAACGGTACAGGATCTGAGAATGTGGAAGGACAACGGGGGCTACTGCATCGTTAACATTCACGCGTACGAGAGCTCAAAACGATTTCGACGTGTCGGTAAGTGCAGCGATCAGCGCAAACGAGACATGATGTGGCCAAAGGCGAGGGCTTCATGGAATCCAATTCCGGAAGAGCGCTTTTCACGTTCTGCACTTGCCGCTTGTTTCGTGATGTACAGTTAGATGCGTTAACTTAGAGAATACACACGCTGGACCTTGGGCTCGTTATGATATGATTCAGAGCCGGGGCATGCGGAATCAGCACCGCGTAGGGATGAACTTGCAAACGAGATATTTTTCGCATTACCGTTATACATTTTCCGCACATAGAGTGATCTCTTAATTTCATATGGGAGGGGGTTTTCTGGTTTTTAGGAGGGAGATGTGTGTTGTGAGATTGTATTGGAGAGAATGACTCCCGAGTCGAAATTAGAATGAGAATTATAACCAACTTGAACCTATTAGAACGGATTTAAAACCTTTATGACCTGTGAAATCTGAAATAGCACGCAATAATCCTCGTTAGTAGTTTTTCAACTATTCTAACCATTCGCATTCGAAATCCAAATCGAAAGTACAACCAAATTGAACATGAGAAAAACGGAGGAAAACTTTCATGACTCTGTTTTTAAATTGGATCAACACTTTGAAAAATTCGATTATTTAAAAGATTATATTGAACGATAATTTTCTTTTCCTCCAAGTCGAAAAAATTTATCACATTACTTGCATTCGCTAATTATGACTGAATTTGAGAAATATAAATGTTTACTGCTACTTTAAATAAATACACGAATATTATCACATTGTACAATGTACAAAAGTTTATTCAATCACGTTTGATTAGCGGATATTCTGAAGTATACAATATCGTCAATTTTCATCGATTATATTAGGGATAATGTTATCCCAACATCTTAAGAGGAGGGGGGGGGGGGTCTAGCTGACTTGACAGCTTGTGACACAGAGATAGGAAAGAGAGGTATCAAGAAATCCTGAAAATCGGTTTATTTTATTGATGAACAGCCCCTCAGCACATAATATTTCAGAAATATTTCCTAAACCTTTAAAAATATTTCAGAAACACTTCGAAATATTTAATGTCAACTGGGAGCTCCTTGAATGTGAAATCTACGCTTTGAAAAAAACGCATTAATTATTTTTCTAAAAATTTGAACACAATAAAGATGTATGGATTTCTTGTTGAACGAACTTACTTCTCTTCGAAATTTTCTTTTCTGACGCTGTGACAAAAATTGTATATTGACAAGAGAAGAAAATTCATTCTGATCAAATTGAATTTATTTCTTATATATTATAGAAATATAATTAAATATCATTCATATTCAAAGTGAAAGTTATTTTATATTTATAGTACAATATAATGCCTACCGCAATCTGCTGTACTTATATTTTCACGGCTTTTTGAATTCTGGCGCATTTCTGACCCAGATCGTCTTATATTTTTTGTTTCGATTTCCATTCTATATGTCAAATGTCAATACGCGTTAAAAGTTGTTTTCGAGTGTTGAAAATTCATCAAAATTTTGAAAACCGAAATTAAAATAAAATAAAAGCAATTTGGCCGAAACCAAATTGCTTTTATTTATTAGATAATTAGGAAAACCAAGCTTTTTCAGGCCAAAATCCTCACGATCGATGGTGTGTCATAATTAATAAACGCACAACGGAAATTTTTTCAATGTCACTTAAAAAAAGACAACATTCTTCAAAAATGAGGATAGAATTTTCTCTTGATGTAAAATAAGTTGAATTTTAAAACAAGGACAAAAGTTTTACACATATGATTGAAATGTGAGATTGGGGAAAAATTGCACAAAATTTTATGTAATCGGGGGGGGGGGGGAAGAATTCAAAACAATGTTGCTCTGTTTGGTAATTAAACACTATTTATTGAGCCTTACATAAAATCGACAGTGCAGCTACTCCGCTTACCTCCGAGGTCTAATGCGTAATCAGGGGGCACTTACTGAGGGTAAAATTTTTGTCCGAAACTAACCAAAAAAAAAATACGTATGTATATCTATATATACCACATGTATAGATATATTTTACTAAGGATCCCTCCCGCCTCGTCGCCCCACTTTTTCCTTATGGAGTGTGTGCCCCCTGCGCGTAATCCCGTCCCCCCGTCGTTCTTAGCTTAACCTACGTACTACACTTGTTTTTCGAGCGCTCGCAGATGGCGCTCGTGACGTGAGCGCGAACATTCAACCGCTGCCAATGGCGAAATATATTACAGCTCGGCCTATCCTGATTGTTGTTCGTCCCCGAACGACCTCGCTAATGAAAGTAAGGCAGAACGAAGAGAGAAAAAAAAAATTTCCAAAATTTCCGGCTTACTCAATTAAACTAGCGCATTATTCAGAATTGCCCGGTTCATTCACCATCGTCGTCGATTTTCGCCAGAGCCGCATGTTCGCCGCCTCCCACACACCTTCGTACTTTCTCTGAGTAACTTGGCAACCGAGAATGTCCCTTATCACGTACCTGTTATTACGCAAAACTTTTGCCACCTGTTATGGCCCTTTAAAACGCGGTTTTAGTTTAAGGTAAATTCCTGCCGTGCAATCGAAGTTCTTTAGCATGACCAAATCGTTGACAACATATTCGCTAGCCTGTTTTTGCTTTCTGTTCGCCTGTCTTTCCGTTCTCAACTGATTCTTTGCCATTCTATCGCTCGCCCTTACCCGCAAATCATCAAGACTACGCCTCTCCCCATTAACACTTTCGTGAACAAATTCGACTATGCGATCTTCCATCTTTCCACGTTGCACGACACCAAAAAGAAGCATGCTAGGCGTTTCACCCGTCGTCGCGTGCACTGAATTATTTAGTGCAAACTCGACCTCCCTTACGACATTCGCCCAATACTTCTCCACCTCAGAATTCGACAATTTACCCAGCATTGGCGTGATCGTCCTGTTCACCCTCTCCACTTTGCCATTTTCCTGGGGCGACCCAGTGGCAATCTTGATATACTTTACTTCAAACTTTTGCACAAATTCATCAAACTCTTTACAATCAAAACAAGTACCCCTGTCCGAAATAATGGTCTTTAGCTTACTATAATAATGAAACATTTTCTCAATATGCGCAATAGTCTCCCTTGCCGTAGTCAACTTCGTTGGAATTAACTTAGTGAATTTTGTGAATCCATCAATAATGATAAGAATGTGTTTTTTACCACGGACTCGCGAATAAGCAATACTTGTATGATCAGCGTGCAGCTCAGAAAAAGGTTAATCCCCCCTTTCAAAACTTTGTATGAAACCCTCCCTTTTCCCACAAGGCGGATTGAAAGCAATGAATTTGTAACAGTTCCGAATGTGATTCTCAACCTTTTTCCGCAATTTAGGAAACCAATAGCTTTTCGAAATGATCCCAACTACTTTTTCCACCCCCATATTACCCAGGTCATCGTGATACTTGAATAACACGCTTTTCTTCATTTCCCCAGGTATGTAAAAAAGTAACTTGTCCCCGATTTTCCTGTATACGACTTCATTACGCATTTCAAAAAACTTGTCCTCCGACTTTTCCAGTTCAGTCTTCAGCCTAACAATGTTCTGATCCAAATTCTGCGATATTTTCAAGTTAGTCTCAAAAGAGTTATCATCTATAACAGCTGAAAAATTACATCTACTCAAGCCATCCACGTGAGACATACTAGTCCCAGGTCGATGCTCAGTTGTGTACTCATAGTTCTGCATTTCCAAAACCCTTTGAGCGATCTTCGGATTGATTTCCTGCTTCTTTAACGCGAGCGCAAGAGCATTGCAATCGGTCACAATTTTGAACTTTATTCCATGCAAATAGACTCGAAATTGCCTCAAAGCATAAATGATCGCCAACATTTCCAATTCAAAGCTATGGTATCTACCCTCAACGTCTGATCACCTTTTAGAAAAATATCTAACTGGATGAAACTTGCGATCCTTACTCCTCTGCATTAAAATAGCACCATACCCTAGCGCAATCGCATCGCAATGCAGTTCAGTTTCCAAATTTAGGTCATAAATAGAAAGAATTGGAGCGCTGACCAATTCCCGCTTCAAGCGATCAAATGCCTTCAGATGTTCCTCTGCGAATTTAAATTCCGAATTCTTTCTTAACAGATCATATAAAGGCTTCGCAGTAATCGAAAGGGACTTTATGAATTTTCGAAAGTAAGAAACTAAACCCAGAAAACTCTGCACACCTTTAACATTTTTAGGTACCGGAAAATTAAAAACAGCCTAAATTTCCCTATTAGTCAGCTCAATTCCATTCCCCGAAACTTTGTACCCCAGAAAGTCAATCGTAACCATAAA
This sequence comes from Platygaster robiniae, assembly GCA_028476575.1. Lineage (NCBI taxonomy): Eukaryota > Metazoa > Arthropoda > Insecta > Hymenoptera > Platygastridae > Platygaster > Platygaster robiniae. The sequence continues at coordinate 6,760,943 of CM052022.1, forward strand.
TTTACATTTCGATAATTGCAGTTCAAGTTTGTTTTCAATTAGAATTCTAAAATCTTTTTCCAAAACTTTCAAATGATGCTCAATTGTATCTGACGTAATAAAAATATCGTCCATGTAAACCACAATGTCCCCACCCTCAATAAGTTCCTTCAAAGCATTGTTGACAAATTTCTGGAAATGTCTGGGTGCCACTTTTAAACCAAACGGCATCCTCGTAAACTCAAACTGCCCAAACAGCGTCACGAACGAAGTCAATTTCACCGAGTCCTCCGCCATATTCACATGGTAAAAACCGTCCTTTAAATCATGTGAAGTAAATTACCTTTTTCGCCGCAATACATCAATCTGGTCTTCAATGAGTGGAATAGGGTAATTATCAGGCTCCAGGATTTTATTCAACGTACGGTGATCAATGCACATCCGAAGTTTACCATTTCTCTTGCGAATCAAAACAATTTGTGACGCGTACTCCTACTCGCTAGGTCTTATAATTCCCCTCCTCAACAAATCGTCTGTGATTTCCCTCAACTGCCCCCTTTCAGCAAATGAGAGCCGACGGGGCAAATAATTGAACGGCTTATGATCTCTTGTTTTCAAATGTGATTCCGCGTGTACCTTTGGAATGTCAGGTTTCCCGGACTGGCAATAATATTTCACGAAAATTTCTTTCAAAGCCTCATTACATTCCAACGGGACCGCTATACCGATGTCTAAAGAATCCGCTACACCTGTCACTTCAATTTCAATGTTCATAATATCAAATGACCCTCAATTTCAATATCACTTCCCAGATTATCAGAAGGAATATCAATTTTCAGTCCGTAAGCCCCGAATGTATCCCTTCCCAAAATTGCTGATGGTGTCATCGTCCCATCCCCCACCACAAACAAACAAAGTCCGCGCGACACACCATTCCAACTACATTCGACTTTAACCTGCCCAAGTATATTCAACTTCGATGAATTGACAGCCTGATATCCCTCATCCTTATCAGCAAACGGCAAAATCAGCTAAGGTTTCACAAATTTACTTTTTATCAAACTGATTGGTCTCCCACTGTCCAATAAAGCGGTCACATATACCTCACTTTCCATGTCCCCTACAGATCTCAAAGCAACACGAGGATAGTATGGCAAACCATCAACAGGAACACCAATGTAATTAACTGTAGACACATTAGTTTCCTTCCTCCTATTTTTCGGACAATCAGTGATAAGATGCTGAAATGAGCCGCACCGATAACAAGAACCACGCTCCCGTTTTTTCTTTCTACATTTAAATGCAAAATGTCCAAACATGCCACAATTAAAACATCGCTTATCTTTCGAATTCCTACCATAATTCCCATTTTCAAAGCGACCGTGATTTTCAAATCTTGAATTACTTTTAACATGACCCTTATTCGCACTGTAAAATTTCACAACATTCTTACCCTCGGATTTATGACCTGCCCCAAATTTACTACTGTGTTAACTTTCATGATTATCCCTTGCTTTATTTACAAACGCAGGCTTTCCCTTTAATACAATGTTTTCGAATGCACAAAGTAAATCCTGTTTATCAACAAACCGCTGCATCCGCGCTTGATCACGTAGACCGTCATCCGGAATCCCCTTAATCAAATACTCTACAAGATCCGAATCGTCAATTCCCGCTTTATACGCCATAATCGTCTTTTCGTAAACATATTCACTAAACGTTTCACTTCGCGACCACGTCCTATTTTCAAAAATTTTCCTTAACAGAACCCTACTAATTGATGGAAAAAACATCTTCTTAATTTCACATAATAACTCGTCGATGTTCAACCGCAAATTATCGGGACGCGAATGGAACCAATCTAATGCTCTGTCCTTTAGTCTATTGGAAATTACAATTCGCAACACTTCACCGGTACTTGCCGTACTTGCGCGTTCTTGCGCGGGTACTTACCGTACCCGCCGCGAATCATTTCGACTTGTTGCGCCCAATTTTCAAAGTTCCTACTGTTCCCGTCGAAGCAACCTAACAGCGCGCTTATCGAATTAACTGTCACTCCCGAATATGACTCGCGACATCCGTTATTTGTCAACTTTCCTCCTGCCGGTAAAACAGGTTGTTGACTTACCGACTGTTGCTTCGACTGAGGTGCCAGCAACGACGAATCTCCCGTCGCTAGTGCTGAAGTTCTCGAAGTTGTCGCTACTGAGTTCACTGGCACTGGCATCGTCGGCGCAGAGGGTGCTCCCAGCGCAGTGGACACCCCCGGTGCTGCCATATCCGAAGTTCTCGTACTCCCCGCTGCTGTCGCTGCTTGAAACTGCTAGAGTTGCGTCATTAGGCACTCCATGACCGCCTGCATGGCCGCCATTTGCTGCTTCATGGCGTCCATTTCCTCGTTTGGGGCGGGTACCTGGCTACGGCTGCTCTCGTAGGCCTGGATCCAGGATTTATCCGGGTTAAGACTCTCGATGCGTAACACGAGGACTGCCTTGCTGCTCGCCGATGATTCTCCATGACTATCCAAAATTTTCTTCAGATCGACTACCGTCAATTTCGCTGCCATCTTTGTGACATTTTTCCACAAACTGCACGCTTTCACGCCGTTTCCGTGGATTATTGTCACCTAAGCCACAAACCGCACGTTTTTACGCCGTCTCCGTGGCTCAATGACTCGCGACTACTCGCACAAGATGGCGGATACGCGCCGACATAATAAATCAGAATCCCAACTCGTAATGAATCCAAAAATTTTTCGCGCCTGTACTCTACTAAAACTCCGGCAACGCGGTAACACAAACTTCGAAATTTTTTGCGATCGATTAAAATTTCCGCAATCTGCTCAAAATAAACTTTCCACGGAGCGCACTGCAACTGTCCTAATTAGTTTCTCCTCCACACCTCCTCGACAATTAATTGATGCCAATGATTAAGTCGGATAAATTTTCGTAAAACTCGTCGACACGTGCCCGCCCAGACTCGCTCGCACGGTCGCACCCCAATCTCGAAAGTCAGGACACAAAGGAAGGCAACTTTAATCCTACTTGTGAAGACTGTGAGGGTGGAGAATTCAAATCAATGTTGCTCAGTTTGGAAATTAAACACTATTTATTGAGCCTTACATAAAATCGACAGTGCAGCTGCTCCGCTTACCTCCGAGGTCTAACGCGTAATCCCGTCACCCCGTCGTTCTTAGCTTAACCTACGTACTACACTTGTTCACGAGCGCGCTCGCAGATGGCGCTCGTGACGTGAGCGTGTGGGGCGAGCAGGTAAACGGGAAGGGGGTGAAGATGCGCGAAGCATGTAGCGACTCGGCGCAGGCAGCCAGATCGGTCCCTGCCGCCATACTATAAAGTTCTCTCCAAAAGTCGCGTGTCTCAAACCGGAATAAAAAGGATCTATTAAAGTTTATCTAGAGTGCGAGTTGTAATTCAACACTCTCCAGTACCCTAGAGTGGGATTATAAAGTTTCCCGAGTTAGAAACCCCCACAAGCGCGAACATTCAACCGTTGCCAATGGCGAAATATATTACATAATATACAAATTAACATAGTAAATAAGAAAATCTTTTAAAGAAAAGTAATTAAATGACAAACCTTTGAAACGATATAACATGACTATAAACATTCTAAAAATTATTAGAGCATCTCTGAATGTCATTTTAGGGGTAGAAATGTCAGATAATGAATAAATTTTTTTGCATTTTAAAATTTCAAAAGTTACACATGAAATTTGATAAAGGAAAAGAAATTTACCAAGTTCCCTAATTGTAAAGAAATAACAGTATAAACCATTTACAGATTTTGATATAAATAAATTTCAAGTTTAGATAACTTTGAAATAAGCTTCAGCATAGTGATTTTTGAATCGAAAGATTACAGTAATGCTTTTGAAAAATAGTATTGTACACAAAACCGTACCGTCATTTGTCTACCAAATTACTTGATACTTTTTTATTCAAATCAAGAAATAACATACGAGAATGATGAAAAAAACTTTTTTTTTTACTAATTACAGAAAAACAAAGGATTGCGTCTTATAAAATTCATAGCTCATTGAAGTTCATATACTGCATTGATCCTGAATTGTAAAAGGCCAGAATTTTTTCTAAATCATAAGCAGACAAACTTGTAATCATATGATTTCACTCTAGTTCTCCTGCAAATTTTACTTTTTTGATACACTGTGAAGTGGATATTGCGATGAGCACAATACGCTTCAACTCTCTACGTGATTCCGGACGTAAGCATATATTTGCCTTTGTGAAAGATACGTATACGTGACGCAGCGGAATGCGTTTGGTTCCGTTGAGAATCGGCTTGTATACCGTTGGGAGTTATCGGATTCCCATAGGGAGGACACCGGATGTTCGCAGGCACTTTAAAGTATATAGTGACAAGTGTACAAGATCCTGAATGTCACGATACACTCACAAGAATGCGTGTATTGCCGTGATCCGTATGTGAAATCATTCCCAGCAGAATCTCCCCAGATTGTGTGTGCAACTTGATATTATCGTTCTCAGCAGGATTTAATCGTCAGAATCACAATATCCACTCACAGTGTATTCCCTGATTAATCAAGAACAATTATTCATACGATATCATAAATTAAACATCGAAATATATATTGGTTTTTTTAAAACAAATGTTTCTTTTATGTCGAAGCATTGTCTTTATTGATAATCTGATATTCTAGGAAAACGGAAAACACGTGGGATACCATCGATCCTCTAAATAAACTTTATTCAGTATCATATTTATTTTTGGAACTTCAAGCGTAAACTTTTAATGTTCCGCTAATCCAGACATGTGTATTATAAAATCCTGAAGTTAGACAACAAAATATTGGCACATTTACAGATGATTGATTTTTCACTTATCTAAAAGCTTATTAATTTTTGCCTTATAAAGTGAAAGATTGAGGCGTTGAATCAGTGTAAGCAGTAGAAACGTATTTTTTTTCTAATTTAAAAGCAACAACTCTAATAAGATGTCGTACGTTATGAAACTAATAATGCCAACTTGATTATGAATTTTCGTTTCTACAGTTAACACTAAACGATTGCTCTATTATATTAATGGTAAGTATATAGAGGCAAGCTATCCAAAGAAAGAAGTATAAACATCACTTATGTTCTGCGTAAAATGAAACTAGTATAAATATACATTATTGACTATACTGAACCAAAGCATTTAAAAAACGTTTGTAGCTTTGTATAGTACCAAATAACGTTATAAACTCTAAGTTTTCAGTCATTTATCACATCACCAACTGTACGTGAAAGAATGTACCATTTGATAAAGAGATAAACATGTAAAAGTTCTAGGCCCAACAAATAGTAAAAATAAGACCTTAATGTTACATGTGTATAAAATGTCAAACCTGATAAGACAGTGACTTATGAATATTCTATTTCACTGTTGGCTAAATGATCACCTTACGACCTATCGCATTAAAAATCACCTTACGATCAGTCAGCTTCGCCTCGGACCGTAAATTTTCGTTCCGTCAAAAAAGACGATTTCCGAAATTGAAGAAAAAAATCTCATTATGTTCAATTTTTGGGGTCACAGTGGTTCATTATAGCCGGTTTTGACTATTATGTGCCTAGTCGGTAACCGGGAACATTACGATCACTTCACAGGCGGCGTACAGCGCTCGTTATAGCCGATTTCGCATAAAGCATATTAATACAATGATAACTGACTCTTCCATTGCCAATAACGGTAAGTAACAACATGAATCCAAAATGAAAATAACCTGATAGTTAGTTTATGGTAATTTCCTTATCGTTATCCTGTACTATTATCCAGCTATTATATTTCAAACAGCATTGCATGAAAATTTTCACTGAAAATGACCTTGTATTTTGTAACAAACTTTTGTAATAAATTTATGTTTCGAAACACTAAAGTCTAGATTGCTGCTCTTACCCGTTTCCTTTTTTTTTAATTTCAGATACATCTCTTGTGACGGTTGGATTTTCCCGCTCAGTTTATTTCGGGATTTTTGGCTATTTCATTCCAACCGTCACTTACGGGGCTAGCGAGGTCCCAAGAATAGATACGATTCCGGGAAAACACGGAAAGAGGGGTAAAACCGTTGGCCCACAATACAGTGTTGTAGCGTGGGAGCGGGGTTGCCGGCGTTGGCGGTTCGCGTCGTCGGGCCAATCCGGGCCCTCTGACGAGAGGGTGGGGAGAACGGGGGTCGTTGCCTCCAGGCGAGGAACTCGCAGTAGTCGTTCGTCACGCACCGGGTCTTGTGGAGTCACGCGCCGGTTTTTCAGACGAAGGAGAGGAAGCGAGAGATTGAGGGAAGGCTCCGATTGTGGAAGACAGAAGCGAAGATTTGGGAAGAAGGTGAGCGCATGGAGATGACGGCGAGGGTCAAGGGAAGCGAGGCGAGGATGGCGGGCTAGGCACCACGACGTCGCGGGGGATGGAGTCGGCGGTTCCTGCGGCACCATCGTCGGTGGGGGTGAATGCCCCAGATTGTGAGTAAGCGGGGGACAGTGCGTGGGCCGTCATGGGGGGGGGGGGAATTTTCTCGTGTTGAAAATTTTAGCTGAGGTTAGTTTATTATTCTTTTAGCTGGGGTTTTTCGTGGGTGGGAATTTAGGTTGTCTTTTGATATCCGGGATGTAATTTTCGAGTTGGGGTTTTGTATTGTGTGGAGGGCTGATTTTGCGCGGAATTTCGAGCATTGTTATGTGGGGCGGGGGCGGCGTTGGTTCCCCCATCCCCTGGATCATATTATGTAACATGTATGCCTTTGTTTTTTTTTTTAATTTAATTATTAATTGGATAAACGCGTCAAGTTTTATATGTAAATCTGCAGTGTTTGTGTTTCTTTTCTCGCCCTCCCCCAGGAAACCCTCTGTTGCCCCTTTCCCTTCCCCTCTTCAGCGATTGACGTGGATCGTCGGGGAATTTCGTCCTCTTCTGCGAGGATAGGGTAACTTGGTGGGCCCGGTAGTGAGCACCTCGTTACACTCTATAACTTTCTATGATCTTGCATATTTTTTTGGATGGTAACTTATGATTTTTTGCGATACATCTAAATTTGCTACAACTACCTCTATTACTCCCTATAGTTATACATAATTTTATTCAACTTCCTGAGATGTCCCACTATTTTTTCGAAATTTTCATGACCCTCGATTACAACTCATAAAATTTCGTTCGTTTCCGTGTTTGTGCAATAATGTGAATGATACCTCGTAACTTTTCTATCGATGATAAAATGGTTCTTTCCATCCAAAGATTTACTGTAATGTATATTGTACAGGGTGCGCCATTTCTTATGTCGGCATGTAAACATTGAATAACTTGAAAAAAAAACAACCGATTTCTGTAAATGAGGTATTTTTATTTAGTTTGGTCCTTTACAATTTATTTAGACTAGTTTTTGAACACAACATCAATCAAGTGGCCGCCCTTATTGTTCACAGCAAAATATGCCCTTTTTGCGGCGTTTTCCATTACCTTTTCGAGCATCTCGGGTGGTATAGCAATGATTTCGGCACGAATATTTTCCTTAAGCTCTTCAATGGTCTGCGGCTTGCTGGCGTACACTTTACTTTTCTAATAACCCCACAAAAAGAAGTCTGGAGGGGTCAAATCTGGAGATCTGGGTGGCCATTCAATGTCGCCTCTTTTTGACATCAGACGTCCAGGGAATTTTCGTTGCAGAAACTGGATTGTTTGATTCGCAGTGTGGCAGGTCGCACCATCTTGTTGAAACCAGTAATCTTCAAGACCTTTTTCACGCATTTGTGGGCAGACATAGTGAGCCAACATCCACCGATATCGGTTTCCATCGATCGTTTGGTTCTCTTTGAAAAAATAAGGACCAATGATGGTTTTGGCGCAAACGCCGGCCCAAACAGTAACTTTTTGGTCATGCAATGGCGTTTCATGGATCTCGTGTGGATTCTGCGTTCCCCAAATGCGGCAATTTTGCTTATTAACGCCTCCAGAAAGTTTGAAATGTGCCTCGTCGGTCATTAAAATTCGCTTCCAAAAATCAGGTTCAGTATCAACTATTCGAGCGATTGTTTGTCCATATTCCAAGCGACGTGGATGATCTGTAGGCAATATTCTTTGTGTTAATTGCATTTTGTACGGAAACAAATGCAAATCATCTTTCAAAATGCGCCGTAGAGTGGTTCCACTGATGCCGAGATGCTGAGCGCGGTGACGATATGAAACTTTTGGGTTTTGGGCAACGCTCTCTCTGACAGCTTCAATCAGTTCATTTGAACGTCTTGGTCGTTGATGAACGGGTTGTTCGCGATCTTTCACTGTCCCGTGGTCACAAAAATTCGACACCAAACGACGAATAGTGTTGTCAGATGGTGCCTGTTTGCCAAGATATTTTCGACGATATGCTCGTTGAGTTAACACAACTGAACGACTATTTTCAATGTACAAAGTAACTATTTCAGCGCGTTCTTTTGGTGTGAAGCGATACATGGTTGAAATTGTACTGAATTGACGTTTCCAAAACAAGTGAAGTCAAGTAAATCGGTTGTCAAATGTTTAAGTTATTCAATGTTACAATACCGACATAAGAAATGGCGCACCCTGTATAATTTTTCTTTTCGGTAACTATCCGTCAATTTTTACTGTTTTCCATTATTGTACGTGATTTTGTACTACCTCGAAAAATGATCCTTTGTTTTAGATTATTAAAGTTCAGTTTCGATGATTTTGATAATTCGAAACGATTATTTTTTGTAGAAAAGTATCAACTGTGATTTTCAAAGCTGTTTCTTATTCGCTTTCATTTCATTTAATATTTGCTGTCTTCATTTCACTTTCGATTGTTTTTTCTTCTACAGTCATTCTTACGAGAGGTAACAAGTCACGAGAAGTCGCGTGTCGTGACGAGCGGTCACGAGTTTTCACGAGTGGTATCGATCGGTCAGAAGTGGTCATGAGTCACAAGTGGTCACAAAGGGTCACTCGACACGTGTAGTAACGACCGGTCACGAGTCACGAGTAGTCACGAGTGGTCAAGAGCGATCGCGAGTCATAATTAGTTACGAGTCACTACGAGCGGTCACCAGTGGTCGCAAGTGGTTACGAGCAGTCACGAGTGGTGACTAGTCGTGCAAAGAGTCACAAGACTTGAGCTGTAACTAGCGGTCACGATTCAGAAATAGTTACGAGCAGTCTTGAGTGGTCACGAGTGATCACAAGTCAGGAGTGGTCGTAAGTGGTAACGAGCGATCAAAAGTCACGGGTGGTCGCGAGTTGCAACGAGTGGTTAGGAGTGGTCACCAGCAATCACAAGTTGTCACTAGTGGTCATTAAGGATCACACGACACGAGTAGCAACGAACAGTCACGAGTCAGAAGTGGTCACGAGTGGTTGGAAGCATTCACGTGTCTCGAGTGATCACGAGCTGGTCACGAGCGGTCAGAATTAGACACCAACGGTCACAAGTAGTCACTAGTGGTCATAAAGAGTCACACGACACGAGTGGTAACAAGCAGTCACAAGTCAGAAGTATTCACGAGTGGTCCCGAGCGATCACGAGTTTTGAATGGTGACGAGTGGTAACTAGCAGTCACAAGTGGTCACTAGTGGTCAAAACGAATCAAAAGAAACGAGTGGTAACGAGCAGTCTTGACTCAGAAGTGGTCACCAGTGGTCACGAGCGATCACGAATTACGAGTGATCACAAGTAGTAACAAGTGGTTAGGAGTGGTCACCAGCCGTTACGATTAGTCACTAGTGGTCACAAAGGGTCACACGACACGAGCGATAACGAGCAGTCAAAAGTCAAAAGTGGTCACGAGTGGTCACAAGCGATTACGAGTTACGAGTAGTCACGAATAATAACGAGCGGTCGAGAGGAGTCAAGAGTAGTCACCAGCGGTCACGAGTGGTCATCAGTGATCACGAAGGGCCACACGACACGAGTGGTAACGTGTAGTAGGAAGTCAGAAGTGGTCACGAGTGGTCACGAGCGATCACGAGTTACGAGTGATCACGAGTGGTAACGACTGGTCACGAGGGTTCAAGAGTAGCCACCAGCGGTCACAAGTGGTCACTTCTGATTATAAAGGGTCACATGACACCAGTCGCAACGAGCAGTCCTCACTCAGAAGTAGTCACGAGCGGTCACAAGCGATCACGAGTGGCGAGTGGTCACCAGCAATAACGAGTGGCCTTTAGTGATCATAAAGGGTCACAGGATACGAGTGGTAACGAGCAGTCAGAAGTCAGAAGTCGTCATGAGTAGTCACGAGCGATCGCGAGTTACGAGTTTTCCACTAATGGTAACGAACGGTCACGAGGGGTCAGATGTGGTCACCAGTGGTCACGAGTGGTCAAAAATGATTACAAAGGTTCACACGACACGAGTGGTAACGAGCAGTCAGAAGTCAGAAGTGGTTTAGAGTGGTCACGAGGGATCATGAGTCACGAGTGATCACGAGTGGTAACGAGCGGTCAGGAGTGGTCACCAGCGGTCATGGTTAGTCACTTTTGCTCACAAAGGGTCACACGGCACGGGTTGTAACGAGCAGTCACGAGTTGTAACGAGCAGTCACGAGCGGTCAGGAGTGGTTATTAGCGGTCATTCAGGATCACACGACACGAGTGGTAACGAACGGTCATAAGTCACAAGTTGTCACGAGTGGTCACGAGCGATTACGTGTTACAAGTAGTCATAAGTTGTAACGGGCGGTCACGAGCGGTCAGGAGTAGTCACCAGCGATCACAAGTTGTCACTTGTGGCTATTCAGGATCACAATCACATCCTAATCAGTAACCATCGCCAATACAACCTACGTAAACCCAATCCGATGTAACTCAATCCAAGCAAATCCAACTTACTCCAGTCTAATCCTTAATCCAATTCAATCGCACCCAATCTCATATAATCCAATCCACTCTAACTCAATCAAACCCAATCCGATCTAATCAAATCCAAACTAACTTAATTCCTAATTTGAACTAATCGAATCCAATCCTTGAGCGGATCCAATCAAGTCCAATCCAAACCACTCCAATCTAATGCAATGGAAGTCACCTTGATCTTATCTTTAATCAGGTCTCATCAAATATTATGCATTTTATTCTCATCGAACCCATTCAAACCCAATATAATTGAATCTAATGCGATCCAACTAAATCTGCTCCAATCCCCATTCTAATTCAATTAGATCTAATCCAAAAAATTTCAATTCAAAACGATCTAATCCAATCTTATCTAATCCCTAATCCGATCTGATCCGATGAAATCCAATCAGATCCATTCTAATCCGCTCCAATCCTTAATCCAATATAATCCAACCCAATTCGATCCAATACAATTCCATCCTCAATCGAACCTCAAACCAATCCAATCCAACCCAATCCAACCTAATCCAACCAAATCAAATCCTAAATCTGAACCAATCTATCCAATCCAACCCAATATGATTTGATTCCTGATCCAATCCCTTATCAGATCCAAAACAATCCAATCCAGTCCAATCCAATCCAATCCAATCCTCAATCCAACCTCCAACCAAGGCTAATCCCAGTCAACCCAATCAAACACAATCCTACCGAATCACACCCAATCCCATTTAATCCAACCAAATTCGACCAAATCCTATTCTAAATCTGAACACTCAGTCCAATCCAATATGATTCGATTGGTAATCCAATCCCTCCGTTATCAGATCCAACCCGATCCAATCTAATCCTCAATCCAACCTCTAATCAAGGCCAATCCAAACCAACCCAATCAAACCCAATTCTACCCAATCAAACCCAATCAAATCAAATCCGACCAAATTGTATCCTACAACCGAACTAATCCATCTAGTCTAATCCAATTCCTGATCCAATCATTTATCAGATCCAACTCAATCCAATCCGATCCAATTTTATCCTCAATCTAACCTCCAACTAAGGCCAAACCAAACCAACCCAATCGGCTAAATTCAATTTAAAATCCGAACAAATCCATCTAGTCCAATCCAATATGATTCAATTCCTGATTCAATACTTTATCAGATCCTACCCAATCCAATCCAATCCGATCCAATTCGATCCTCAATCCAACCTCCAACCAAGGCCAATCCAAACAAACCCAATCTAATACAATTCTACCTAATAAAACCCAATCCAACTAAATCCAACCAAATCCTATCCTAAATCCAAACTAATCCAACTAGTTCCTTCCAATATGATTCGATTCCTGATCCAACCCTTTAGCAGATCGATTCCAACCTAATCCAATCTAATCTAATCCACAATCAAACCTTAAACCAAGGCCAATCCAAACCAACTCAATAAACCAAATCCTACTCGATAAAACTTAATCTAATCCAATTTATCTAAATCTGACCAAATCGTATCCTAAATCCGAACCAGTCCATCCAATCTACTCCAATATGATTCGATTCCTGATCCAATCTCTTATCAGATGAAACCCAACTTAATCTAACCTAATCTAACCCAATCCAACCCAATCCAACTTTATCAAACCCAATCGGCTAAATTCAATTTAAAATCCGAACAAATCCATCTAGTCCAATCCAATATGATTCGATTCCTGATCCAATCCCTTATCAGATCCAACCCATTCCAATCTCATCGAATTGACCAATCGTCAAGCTAACATCGAACCAAGGCCAATCTAAACCAACCCAATCAAACCCAATCCTACCAAATCAAACCCTATCCAATCCAATTCACTGAAATTCGACCAAATCCTATCCTTTATTCGAACCAATCCATTCAATCTAATCCAATATGATTCGAAATCATATCTAACTTAATCGAACCCAATCAAACCCAATCCAACCTCATCAAACCTAAATCCAATCTTAAATCCGAACAAATCCATCTAGTCCAATCCAATATGATTTGAATCCTTATCCAATTCCTTATCAAATCCAGCCTAATCCGATCTGTCCTTATCCAATCCAATCCAATCCTCAATTCATCTTCTAGCCAAGGCCAATTTAATCCAACTCAATCCAACCGAATCAAACTCAATCACTTTCATTATATCGGTATGATATTGGCATAATGTTGGTATCATATTGACATGACATTGGCATCATGTTGGTATCATAATTTTCATATCATTGGCATGATGCATGATATAAGCATGATATTTGCATGATGTTGGTATGACATTGGAATGAGTTTGGTATGACATTGGCATGATGGTGGAATGATATTGGCATGACCTATTCGCATGATATTGGCATGATGTTGGTATGATATAAGTATGATATGGTATTAGCATGAGATATACCATGATGTTGGTACGATATTGGTATGATAATGGCATGATGTTCGTATATTATTAGCATGCCATTGGCATGATGATGGCATGATATTCGCATGATATTGGCATGAAATTGGCATGCGTTTGGTAGTACAGTGGCATGATGGTCGTATGATATTGGCATGATGTTTGTATGACATTAGCATGATTTTGGTATGACATTGGCATAATGGTGATATGATAGTGGCATGATGTTAGCATGACATGTTCGCATGATATTAGCGTGATATTGGAATGATGTTGGTATGATATTGGCATGAAGTTGGCATGATGTTGGTATGCTATTGTCATGATGGTGGTACGATAGTGGCATGATTTCGGAATTTCATGATTTAGGTATGATATAAGTATGATATTAGCATGAGATATACCATGATGTTGTTACGATATTGGAATGATAATGGCATGATGTTCGTATAATATTAGCATGCCATCGGCATGATGTTGGTATGACATTGGCATGCGTTTGGTTGTACAGTGGCATGATGGTGGTATTATATTGACATGACCTATTCGCATGATATTAACATGATGTTCGTATGACATTTGCATGATTATGGTATGACATTGGCGTAATGGTGGTATGATAGTGGCATGACATGTTCGCATGATATTAGCATGATATTGGAATGATGTTGGTATGATATTGGCATGATGTTGGTATGCTATTAGCATGATGGTGGTACGATAGTGGCATGATATTGGAATTACATATTCGCATGATGTTAGTACGATATTAGTATGATGTTCGTATAATATTAGCATGCCATTCGTATGATGTTGGTATGATATTGGCATGATGTTGGTATGACATTAGCATGCGTTTGCTATCACATTGGCATAATGGTGGTATGATATTGGCATGACCTATTTGCATGGTATTGGCATGATGTTCGTATGACATTAGCATGATTTTGGTATGACATTGGCCTTATGGTGGTATGATAGTGGGGCATGATAATGGCATGACATGTTCGCATGATACTAGCATGATGTTGGCATGATGTTGGTATAATATAAGTATGATATTGGCATGAGATATAACATGATTTTAGTACGATATTGTCATGATAATGGCATGATGTTGGTATAATATTAGCATGCCATCGGCACGATGTTGGTATGATATTGGTATGGCATTGGCATGATGTTGGTATGATATTTGCATTCAATTGGCATAATATTTGCATGATGTTGGTATGATAGGTAGCATCATATTGGCATTATATTGGCATTCTCTTAGAAGAATTATATAATATAATAATAATTATAATATAATAATGTTAAATACATGATCGTTTTATCGAATATATCAACTTATCTGCGGCATTGTGAAAAAACTTTGAAACGCGTAACGTTTGATTGTAACCCACCTACAGCATATGTGCTGCATGTCTAGGATTTTGCGTATAGACTAGCGAGACGGGGTCCATGGGAACAAGCGGCCCGTGACCGCTATAGGTTTCCACGACAAGTAGCTAATGTTGAACAAATTCTAGGTCCTGGTTAGCGAAGAAAAATTGTAAATTTAACCAATAATCAGAAGATAATAGTTTTAAGGCACAGTTATAAGCAGTAGATATCGATTTAAAACTTTATGTGATGTGAACGTAAGAGAGAGAGAGAGTATCTGATCGATCGGTGGAGGAGGCAATTGAAGCATTACGGAGTGTTGGTGGGGAGGGGGTAATAAAAGGATATGACAGAGCGCGTCAGTGTGCCATGAGTCATCATGAAATACATTGTGGACGTTCAAAGATTTTCTGTGGAAAATACCTTTGTTGCCAAGGACCTCGCAGTTTTAAGGCTCGAGCCCAACGCTTACGCTGTCATGACGCTGTTCAAGCAACCATGTGCCTGGTATAGTTTGTCCTGAAAAGCACGGGCAACTAATTTGTGGCTGACACGTGATTACCACGGCATTCCTTGGAGCTCTGGAGACGTGTCGTACGATGCACTCAATCAAGAGCTGCAGGATCAACTAATCGACTCCAGTTTCGTATTCGTCAAAGGAGCTGATAAGAAAAAAAGGTTGAACAGTCAACTGGATTTTGTCAACATCATTGATCTGCAGGGAATAAGTTGTCCTTAATTGGACAAGCTGCGCGTCTCCGCATGTCCATTCAACAATTATTACCGACCTGTCTACGATCATCACTGCGCTGCAGAAAACGCACGCCGACTGAAAATGTAGTTAATGGAGAAATTCGGGGACACACCATCGATGAGAGGATCATTTACGTTACTCTCTTACGTAACCAGGATAGATGAGTTGGATTCTGAAGATATCGCTGTACTACCTCGATAATACCTTCTCAACTTTCAAGCAAACTATATAAACAATGCTTGGTATAAGTTTCCGCTAGAATTACAAGAAGATGAGGAATTCATTGCCTGTACGCGATGCGATGAACATTGGAACTCTGATTATATCGGCGACATTCCGGACGGACCACAGCCTATGCGAAAAAATTGTCATAGATGTTAGGAAAAAGTTTTGCAATGTTAAAAAAAAAATTTAAAAAAAAATCTTAAAACTGCGCAATAGATTGTTCAAGATCTAATGAAAAGATGATGACGTCATCGATTAGGAATATGATGATGTAATCGTTTCCGGTGACGTGTTTAAACTTGTTGAGATGACGTCATCGCTTTTGTAACTGTGCAATAGATTTTCGAGGTCAAATAGTCTATTATAGATAATGACGTCATCGTTTCCGAGAAGTAGATTGAACGTCTTGAAACTTGTCGACGGACCTCTTTTGTCATACTTTTTATTTATTACGTAGGTAGACGTGTTTAAACCTGTCGTGATGACGTCATCACTGTCCCTAGCAAATGCCCCGGTACCTAATCGGTACTTAAGCGGTACGAGTTAGGTACCCCCTGGGTACCAGTTAAGTACTTTCCCAAATATCTTCGCCTTTTCATTGAATATCGGTAAAACTTTTTTTTATCTTGTAAATGAAGTGTTTTTTTTTTTCATTTCCCAGTGGTCAAACATCCGAAAAGATAGTGCATTAATTTTAAAAAACGAAAATTATATATACTAATTGTCAGACAAGTGTAGATAACGCACTTGTCATCGGTAGATATCATTCAGATAATGCGCTACGCGGGAAAATTGAAATGCGCCATCAACTCAGTTGTTCTCACAGGGGCGTACGTAGTCGGGGCACATCAGTCCGCGATTGTTATTTTTTTGGATAGCTCTATTGCATTTCGAGTGTTACCAGAGTTTTTGAACTTTATACACGATGTACATCGAAATTGGATTCAAATAATTTCAAGGTAAAATTAGATGTTTAACCCTTACCGCAAAATGTCGATGATAATCGTGAATGAAAAACGGAAATATTTTACACCGTACTTTTTTATACCTGTTAAATTTCTAGCAGTCAGAAAATTCTCAATGAATTGAATAATTTAAAAGTAAAATTAGTCGTAAAAACCCTCAACACAAAATTTCGATGTTCATCGTGTATAAAGTTCGGGAAAACTTAAGCAAAAATTTTCCGAATGTTAACTGTCTATTATTACATCATTATGGTGAAGTTATGGTAAAGTTTTGATGGCATTCCTTTCTTCTCTAATGGCCTCAGTACTTTTCCTCTGGTACTGCCTCCGTAGGTGATTTCTAGTACGGATCATGTCTCTGATATCATCTGGCAGTGCGCTGCTCGGGAACTGGTTCCTGGCGAGAGGTGTGCTTGCCTTGAGGGCGTCGTTGATGATTGCGGTCAATTCTTCAATGGCCTTATCGATGTCTTTCCTTGTGTCGTAGTCGTCATTGATGTGTATAGAGTCTCGTAGGTGCGCCCGAAATTTCTCCCAATCTGCTTTCTTCAGGTTTGGTCTTGGCTTGTCTGGGAGCAGGTTTACCAGTTGGTCAGTAAACTTGAGGATCACCGGTAAGTGGTCCGAGTCCATTTCATCGAGTACTTCAATCTCCGGAAGAGTTCCGCAATTCTTAATCATGGCCAGGTCTATCGTTGTAGGATTTACTCCTGCGCTGTGCGGCCTCGTTGTGTGGGTTCCTGGGTCCGGTATGGTAATGGGTCTGTTGGATGAATTCTCAAAGATCTTCAGCCCATTCTTGTTAGCTTTCTTGCATCCCCATGTTCGGTGTTTGGCGTTGAGGTCCCCCATGGCGGTAACTGATGTTGCCGTGTTGAATATCCTGTTGAGATATTCGGTATCGATGGTCGTCATCGGAGGTACGTACATGCTAAAAATGCTCGGTCATTTTTCGAGTTTGATGCCAATTGATTCAAAAGATGTAGTCCTGGTTCCAAGTTCGTGACGATTTATCTCTTTTCGGGTAATCAGCATCACGCCTCCTCCGTTTCGATCTCGATCATTTCTGCTAATATTGTATCCTGGCATTGATAGATTGACCTTCCCGTCTATCTTCTTCTCGCTCATTGCCATGATGTCGATGTTCCGTTTAGTGATCAGGTTCTTCAAAACATCCTATTTTTCTAGGATCCTGTTCGCGTTCCAGAATCCGAGTATGAGTTGATTGGTGTCTTTACTTCGTTGCATGGAGTATGGCAAGGAGTCTTTCACCGTCTGTTTTGCAATTGGCCATTTTCTTGTTTAGGTTGCGTAGTTTTTCCAGCAGGACGCCTACGTTACAGAGGCTGTGTAGTTTCTCGACCTCGTTGAATAGTTCTTGTATTTCTTCCATGTCATCGGTTTCCTTGGTTGATCTGTGTTCACTGACCCACGCTGGCGGTTTGTAGTTGATTGGTTTGGCTCTGGATCTGGGTGGTTTGGGGAAATTCTCGTTTGTGAGGGTCGGCGGTGGTGAAGTCTGTTTGGCTGGTTTCTTATGGTTGGCAGTCTTGGTTTTGTATTCGAGCATGGCCGGGCAGTTGCTGAAGCTGGCTGGGTGTTCTCCTTCGTAGTTTACGCACTTCGGCTGTTCTTCGGGCTTCTTATGACAATCTTTAGTGAGATGGTCTTGGGCACACTTTACGCATTTAGGTGGCATGTTGCAATGGCTGGAGCCGTGACCGAACCTCTGGCACCGGTGGCACTGCGATACTCCTTTTTTATTTCTGTAATTTTCCCACTTGATCATGGTATTGCAGATCGTCTTGATTTTTCTAACTTCGCCTAGATCTATGCCATTTGCAAACTGGACGACGAACACCGGGTTGGCTGGCATTGGTTCTTCCTTCTTCTTGATGATGTTTATGTCGACTGGAATTTCTCCTTTCTCCGTTAGCTCCACGATAATGTCGTTTTCATCGACGGTTGGTAGGCCCTTAAGCACTAGTTTCTTGGTCTTTTCCCATGGTGGCGTGTGGCTAAAGAAGTTGAGCTTGTTTGTTTTGAGTTGGTTTTTTAATGACTCATAGTCTGACTCCATTGCCGTGTAGACCAGGATCGCCTCTCTCGCGAATCTGAAGGTGACTGGTTCTTTGCAGTATCTCTCGAGTTTCTTTCCTAGAGTGAGAGGATCTGCCATGACGTCATGAATCTTGAGGGCTGGGATTTTTTTGACAGCTCTTCCTCTTCTTTGTTGTTTGGATGCTGTGTTGTCATCGGTTTGCATCGCCTCCTGTTGGCTTCGTTTTCCGATTTCATTTGAAGCTATCGCGTCAAACCGATTTGATATCAGGATGGAGTCCTTCTCCTCCGCCTTGGGGGAGATTTTCCTTTTCTTGCTCCCCCGGTTCACGATCGTGAAGCCGAGGTCATCCTCTCCTTCTGTTGCCATGACGGCGCCTCCTCCGTTGCCGGAATCCTTTTCTATTTTCGCCTGTTGTAATCTTTCCTTACGGATATCTACTCACTCCTTTTCAGTGCTCAGCTCCTCAATCGACTACTCGACAATCCTTTACTCAGCGCCTAACTTTTGGATTGTTATATATTCTGACCGATGTGGATGCGATATCTCCTGACCGTACTCCTCGAATCAAATGATTTGCCTTTTTTTTTTTTTTTTTTTTTTTTTTTTTTTAATATGCTTCATTCATAATCTCAATCTACAGAGTTTTCTACAGAGTATATAATCGTCGCTATTTGTCCCTGGCTCATAATCGCCTCTACCAAATAAGTCGCATTCATCATTACAATATCAGTTCGTGTCTTTCACATTGAGATTTATAACTGGAAAATAAAGCCTAAAAAACCAGTATTAGATTTATGCGTTAATATATAATATAATATTCTACATGCTAGGGGTTATTTACAGTGGAGTGGTGTAGGAGGTATGTACAGATTCATCATATGAAGGTCTCAGCGCTGTCCTGCTATCGGTCCTGCGCTTTTCTGTGTCTCCTGTTGAAGAAATGCCTGTACTTGATGCCCTTGGTCTTGGGGTAGCATATGTGTTCAAGTTTGGTGTCCTGTAGTAGTGTGTTATGCAGTTTGTCCGTGAGATCTAGTATCTGCTCCGTGATGTATTTGAAGTCTGATGTCTGGTGGATTTCTGAGGTTCATGTGTCCCTGGGGTAGTCGAGGGCCAGTTTGATGCACTTATTCTGGAATCTCTGGATCTTTTTGATGTTCGTCTTGCTGGCCAGGTTTCCCCAGATTTGGCTCCCGTATAGGATTGCTGGTTTAAGTATGACCTTGTAGATGAGCAGTTTGTTGTGTTGATTCATTTTGCTCCCTGGACATAGGAGTGGATAGAGTGCCAGGAATGCCTTGTTCGTCTTCTCTATGGTCTGGTCTAGGTGGATCTCGAAATTCAGCCTCCGGTCGAGGGTGAGGCCTAGGTATTTCACGGATCTCGAGCGAGAGATTGTCTCGGAGAATGCCTGCACTTTGATGTCGCTAGAGCTCCTGTTGTGGTCGAAGATAATCAGTTCCGTCTTGGAGGCGTTTATCTTTACCTTCCAGTTCGAGAAGTACTTTTCAAGGCCAGTCATGTGCCTCTCAAGTGTTCTGGTGGCAAATTTGCTGTTGACCGAGTGGTAATAGAACGCCGTGTCATCGGCGAATTGGGCGATTTTGATCTGATCCCCGGAAGGCATGTCATTGATGTAGATCAAAAATAGTGTTGGGCCGAGGATGGAGCCCTGGGGTACACCAGCATCGACCGGTTGGGGTATTGAGCGGGATTTGTTGACTTTCACCTTGAACAAACGACCAGTTATGAAGCTGTGTATGATTCTTATTGAGTACCTGTGTATCCCGGTGTTCTCCAGTTTGACTATGAGGCCTTGATGCCACACTGTGTCGAAGGCCTTTTCGATGTCCAGAAAAAGTGCCGCGGTGTTGCGCCTGCGGCTCTGTTCTTCGATGATGTCGTGTGTGACTCGTGCGAGCTGTCTGATGGTGCAGTGCCCACGGCGAAAACCAAACTGGTGGACCTGTAATTTGGTTTCCAGGTCACAGTCCTCGCGTATCCTGTTCAGTATGATGTTCTCTAGGATCTTGCTCAGGCAAGGCAGTAGGCTTATGGGTCGGTAGTTCGAAGGATCCTTGTGCTTCTTATTCGGTTTAGGGAGTGGTAGTATGACTGCCATCTTCCAGGGGGTGGGGAAGTATTGGAGTCTGAGGCAGGCATTAAGGATACGATGTATCTGAATTATGGTCTTCCTGTCAGGTTCTTTACGATCGAGTTCGTTATTCGGTACTTTCCGGGGGCTTTGTTAGTCTTGAGCCTTTTGATGATGGTGGATATTTCCCTGGGTGTGGAGGGGCGAATTTCATCCGGATCTATCTCCTCCGCCAGGATCTTAGATGACTGGGTGGAGACACTGTGGGTGAAATCCGTATCACCCAGGTCCTGCGTCAGTCTGTGTGTCCTAGAGAAGCCACTCGCCAGTAGGTCGGCCTTTTCTCGATCTGTGGTAGCTGTCGTGCCTTATGATTTGAGGGTGGGAATTGTCATCGTCTTATTCCTGGTGAGAGCCTTCGTCATGCGCCAGAGTGAGTTGTCCTTGGTAGATGGACTTCGGATCTTGGTGTTCCAGCATTCGTTCTTCCAGCCGCTGACAGTTTGTTTGATTTCCTGGTTCAGTACTTTGACCTGGTCCTGGGTGGCTTTTGTCCTTGAGCGTTGGAAGCGTCTGCGAAGGGTGTTCCTGTATTTGATGAGGTCTCTGATGTGGGTAGGGAATCCGTCCATGTTGTGTACCCTGACCCTGGGAGTGCTTCGGTCGGCGGCTTGGATTATCGTCCTCGTTAGCCTATCAATGCCCGCGTCTATATCTGTGGTGGTCCTGATGTTGTTGTATATCTTGATGTGTGTGTCCAGGCAGGATCTTAATTTGTTAAATGATTTGCTTCTGAAATTCACCTCCTTATATACCCTAAAAATCCAGAGTTACCCCCACTTTTTCTCCGCTTCAACCAATGGAAATACACTTATTTTTCAAGAGCTCATCAAAGTTAACTTGTCCCCCACCACGTTTCCAACGTTCAAACAAATTAATTTTATTCCCCGGGGAGCAGTATAAAAGAGCTGAAGATTATGGATACGCGTTAGTCAATAGCAATAAAGCAAAACAGAAAAAGACGAGCAACTTCTAAACCACCCCCAGCTAACAGGAAGTTGGTAAAAAACTGCGAGTTATGGAAAAAGTGATTTCTCATCCTCCAGAGAAGGTTACTTTTCATGAAGAAACAGTTTTGGTATGGCAATTGGAACGATTTAAATTATCAAAAAATTGTGTTCAGTTTTCAGTTATCGTTTCCAGTAGGACTTGAGGGAAAATTAAACCAGCCCTTTTCAGGGCTACTAAATATGAGATCAAGATATATATGAGTCATGGTATCAAATAAAAAGTAAATTTGTTAAAATTATTCAGTCTTACAACTTTTGGTATGGTATATTAGTTTTAGGCTCCTCTATAACTTTTTCGTTTTTCGCTGGTCCATACTTGTAGATTTTTGATCTGAGAGCAAGCATTGACGTTCTTCATCATTTTTCTTTGAACTATTCATCTTAACAGCTACTTTGAGATTGAGTAAAATTTCACTTTGGAACTTAAATTTATATCATAGAACTGATTGCGCAAGCGTCAAGTTAAAATTTTTGAACTTTGTTTATGATCAAACAGTCTACTTTTTAAAACATTAAACATATGAAAAAATCTGCTTCAGAGCATGAGCGAAGTTAATTCCTTGACAAAAAAATTTGTGTAGCCCTGAAAAGGGCTGATAGCTTTAGCAGCTTCTTCGAGTAAATCCTTGACGGATTTACTCGAGCTTTTCCTTGGCAACCCCAACGACCCCATCTTCTTCGACTGGTTCCGTTGGTGAGGCCTTTCTTTACCTCCGGATTTCCATACAAACCTTCCTCATAGCTAGTAATGATGTGTATTTCTTGAAAAAACATGATTGATGGTCCTGAAAAGAACCGCTAATAAATGTGAATTTTTTGATTTAAGTGAATGTTAACTCTTTGACCATATATTCGTGATGAAAGTTATATTTTTTGACAGCGTAAGAATTTTCGTAGCCCTGAAAAGGGCTGGCATCTGAAATTTTTTGCAACTCCAAGTCACTAGAAGTTCATTAAGAAGGAAAAAAATTTTGTAGCCCTGAAAAGGACTGTTTGTGCAAAAAATTGTAGCCCTGAAAAACGTTAGGGGTCATCATTTTTTGGTAACACAAGAAAAAAATTGTAGGCCCTTTTTCCTTGGCCACCTCAACGACCCCGTCTTCTTCGACAGGTTCCGTTGGTTAGACCTTCCTTCACCTCCGGGAGTATGCCGCTACTTCGGGGAGGCTCCTCTGGGGTCTGCTTCTGCCGCTCCTCCAGAGTACGCTCCTTCGGTGTCCACTTCTGCCGCTCATCCAGGGTACGCTCCTTCGGGGCCCGCTCCTGCTGCTCCTCCAGGGTACGCTCCTCCGGAGTCTGCTCCTGCCGTTCCTCCAGGGTACGCTACTCCGGGGTCTGCTCCTGCCGCTCCTCCAGGGTACGCTGTTCCGGGGTCCACTCCTGCTGCTACTCCGTGGCGAGACTGATCTAACTCAGGCCTCGGAACTTTGAATCTCGAGGGGCAGCCCCCACCATAGTCCACCGTCATTCTCTCTCACTCTCTTAGAGCTGAAAGAGTGAGAGAGAGTGATGGTGGGGGTTGCCCCTCGAGATTCAAAGTTCCGAGGCCTGATACAACTGGCTCGAACGCTCGGGTATATTAACTTGCACGGACCTTGGAGAGTTTCCACCGCCGTTTTCGCTCCTCCACGTTCGCTTATCCACTCGCCGCAGTACAAGCTGCTCGAACGCTGGGGTTTATTCAGCACACCAATGAGCGCGATCGAAACATCATTGTCTCCCGACTCAAGAGTGGAGGAAGTGGTACCTCACTGACTCCGCCGAGGAAAAGGGAGCATTCGACGATGGCTCACACTACGATGCAGTCGCGTCGGCTCCACTGCGAGACAGCCGGCTCAATCCATGAACATAATTGGTCAATCGGACAGTGGCGGGGGAACCAAGTTCCATTTATTTATGATTTCAGATTGGTCGATCGGACAGTGGTGGGGGGGGGGGGGGGTCAAAACCTCATTGGCTACCGAGTCAGGGATGGGGTGAGGGGAACCTCATTGGCTACCGATTCAGGGGTAGGGGTATATTGGATACATATCGACTGGAGCTCGGGCCGCTAAGTGCCCCAGAACTGTCCTAGCTATACTACTCGAATATACCTCGTAACTTTTCTATTGATGATAAAATTATTTTTTTCATTCAACGATTCACTGTAATGTACTTTCTATAACTTGTCTTTTCGGTATGTTTCTTATTCGCTATCTTTTCATTTAAATTTGCTGTCTTCATTTCACTTTCGGTTGTTTTCCCTTCTATGGTCATTTTTATTGTCTCACTTTTTTTCCTTTTATCTTTCACTGCGAATTATATTTCATTTATCCGCATTGAGCAGCGAGAAACAAGAAGTTACAAGTATAAAAATATTTTGAAAAAAAATGTGAGTTATCTGAATCTGATTCATAGGTTATTCGTGATAATTATGATTATTACGGGAATTGTGACGAGTATTTTTGGAATCTAACTTTATATAATTAGATTATCAACACAATTAATAAGTAATAGTAAACAGAGAATCTAAATAAATAATACTAAAAAGTCACATTTAATTGAATTCTATCACAATTAATAATTGATTATTATAATAACTATGATCATAACAATGAGTATTTTCCACAATCTAGATTTACCATTCCTGTGATATGACAAATAAAAACAACAACCGAGTTTTGCACATAAATATGCATGTGCTCTCGCTCAGAGTTTGCACGGCGGTGAACCATTCTGAGTGATTTCATAAGTGAATACATGTATAAAAACATGTTTCGCATAAGTAAATGACATAAATTAAGGGTACACGCACTGCTGTCAGATAATTGCAAACCTTACTCACGTCGAATAGCAGTTGAAGACAGTACGCGTGAATAAACGAAGCGCGTCGCGCGTATATATATATATATACACTGCTCGATCTCAAAGCAGACCATCCTTAAACGGACATACCCCAAACCGGACGAAATTTCGATCCCAAATCAAACGAAATTTCTTTTGAGAACGGGCAATAAATCGCAATCTGATTGGCTCTCACCTGAAGAGGTTATGTTTACGATAAGCATGACATTCATACTGCGCAAGCGCGGCATGGGCTGCCCATTTTTAGATCGGAACCTCTTCTCCGATCACATCAGTTTTGGGATTAATTCAGGATTTCTCTTCGTCCGTTTTGAGATCGAGCAGTGTACTGCTGGGCTCGAGGCGGCCATCTATGTATATTTGGCATTTTAAGAAAGTTCTCTTGAATATACGTCTGACGTATGGATGGCTGCTGACTACAGGTGGATGGTATAAATCCCGATCAAATATGGTTCGACGGAACAAATTTTCATTGAATTAATGGCTGCTCTCTACAGGTCGAATTTATAGTCGGTGTTTTAAAAAATCAAGCTCTCATTGAGTTGCATTGTACACATTTTTGCTGTTTTATCGCAAAACCTTCAATCAGTATTTGAGCCAAGTAAATTCAAGCAAAAATAATTTTAACCTTACTGAGAGTGTTGATTTGAAAAAAAAATAGGTACCGTATATTTTTACCTGATGTTCTAATGTGTTATGGATGCAAGTAGTTTTTTTTATTGATTGATAATGAATAGCACTTGGACATATATCGTTAACTTAACTGTCGCTGCTACATTCAATGGATTTAAAATTTCTATTTTGTACTAGTTGTGTACTTAAACACTTTTTATTTCATTTCGATTGATAATTCGTCAGGGGCATAATACACAATATCGCTGTAAGGAGTGAAGCAAGTGGAAATACATGGATGTTCAAGGTTTGTTTCACCGAAGAACAAATTATTATGCACAGTTCTCATTAGAGTTATTCAAATTTGTTTCATGTTGCCATAACGAAAAGTCGTTCAGAATAACCATCGACTTCTTTTATACATTTTGTGCATTCAAAAGACGTACCGTACATGATCTTTTTTAGTTATTCATTCTACTAAGGGTAATAAGAATAACCATTGTCAATCGTGAACTACCTTCGCTCCTTGATTTATTAGTCTGTATAATAATGCTTAGGAAATTAATTGTGGTATCTATATCCAGTGTAATAATTATAAATAAGATTACATTATGGGTTAAATAAAATAACACTGTCTAAAGTGAGGTTGACTTGGTATAAATTTGAGAATTCTTCAGTTTAGTAGAAGAAAAATTTTTTAATAGATCGGTTAGCAAACTGAGTATGCTGTATTGACATGACTTCATTGTGAAAAAATATAATTTCAACAATTCTGTAAAACGCCAGCTTAAAGTTTGAAAACATGAATACTTCACTGAATAAAGTTTATTCAGAGGATCGATAGTATCCCAAACTCGTCAGCCGATAAACAATTGCCAGGGACGTGATTGGAATTTGTTGGCAGTGGCTCGCGTAACACGTGATGGATCGTTATACTGGCTTCGTCGGAATTCCAGTTTGAAGAACGAATATTGCAAATATTGAAACGACGAAAACTAGGTAATATTTTTCAAACGCTGCAGCTGTCAATCATGTGTCGTTGATGAAAAAACGTTGCAAGAGGTACCGTGATCGGAAAATAACCGAGCCTGAGCGTTGTAACGGAAATCGAATCTTTCGTAAGGCAATATTTATCTATTCTTTTAATCATCATTGCGAGTACCAATTCACCAACAAAACATCTATTGAACATTGTTTGCAATTAAAATTCACTCATTTTTCTTTTTGTTTTTGCATCTGAATTTCAATATTGCTAAGAAATTTTTTGTTTACTCAAATACAAAAATTTAAAAAAGCAGATGAAACGTTCCAAAAACGAACAAACAATTTCTGAAAATCAACCCAGGCCTCGAGCTCACGTAGCATGATTAATTTATGACAGGAAAATTTTGCGTCTGAAAACGTCCATGGAACGCCTATTTCCGCAGTGCATAATACATGCACCCAAGCCACGCAAACAAAGTAGAAAACCAACCCTGAAAACCCATGCACTCGCAACACCCCACCGAGAGGTCGAACCAAGAATTTCCACAATGCAGTGATCGAGCTCTGCTCCAGGTAACAAGTAACACTTATCTCTGATCGATCGCCATATATATTTTTCCCCGAGAGGTTACAAGGTTTCCCTCGGATCGGGCGCGTGACGCATCGCGATATCGGCCTCTCTCGGTGTCAGAAGCGGTTAAAGAACGAAAAGACGTTGGGGCATTAATGAAAATGTGCAGCGTTGGAAATGCGCGGGTCAATCGATAAGCGATAAGTCAAGACGGATAAGATTGCGAGCATTTTCTGGACCTTTTAGTCCCTTTGATCCATCTCCCTGGGTGGTTTCATTCATCATCTCGCTCATTCTTCTTCTCGGCTCATCCATTTTTCGCCTCCCCCCAACACCCACTGCCACCACCCCCGACTATCCTGCAAAACTCCTTCGGTTTTTCTTGTTTTCTCATTTTACTCCCGGTGCTCGGTATCTGCTCGGTTTACGAGGTCCATCTCGAGACCTCAGATATATCCCGAGCCTCAAGATACTCGTGAGGCGAAGAAGCAAAGCAGCCAGAGTCACTATCTACCATCTGGTATAAATCAAGCGAATGCTCGGCTCTTAGAGCGCGCTTCTTCCTCCCTCCCTCGAGCCCTGGATCCTTTTCTTGCGCTCTAGTACCTTCCAGAGAATATATCCCTCTGAGGGACCCGTTATCCCTCGATCTCACTGATTATTAATTCCGTTCGGCAGCGCGAAAACTGGAGCCTCCGAGAAATGCGACATTGTCGCCTTTATTTGGGACCTGGGTAATTAGGGGAAAGAGTGAGATAGAGGTTTTATTTCGGACATTATGAGAATTTACTCACAATTATGAATAAAGAAGCATTATTTTGCAATAATGTTATAACTTGGGAAATCTAAAAAACTTAATGTAATGAAAAAAAATTAGAAGAATAAAGACTTATAGAAAATAATATATAGGGACAATGAATGTTGGCTTGTGGTTGAAGCCTGATTTTTTGCATTCTTTGAAATATCGAGCATTTTTTGAAATACTAAGCTTAAGAATGCTGTACTCGAATTCCAGTTAAAATCGTTGATTATATACTGGTAACAGAAAAGTTACGCCATAAAAACTATTTATTTTACGTAAGTATTAGAATTCAGAACGAAGTAAAACAAAACTCACGATAAAGTAGGGATACCATTGATCCTCTGAATAAACTTATTCAGTATCATATTTATTTTTTGAAACTTCAAGTATAAACCTCCAATGTACCATTAATCCAGATATGTGTATTATAAAATCTTGAAGTTAAACAACAAAATATTGGCATATTTATAGATGATTTATTATTTTCTTTATTTACGAGTTCATTAATTTTTGCCTTATGAAGTAAAAGATTAGGGCGTTAAATCAGTGTAAACAGTAGAAACGTATTTTTTTTCTAATATACCAGCAACAACTCGAATAACATGTCGTACGTTATAAAACTAATAATACAAACTCGATTATGAATTTTCGCTTCAATAGTTAACACTAAACAATTGCTCCATTATAAAGATGATAAGTAACAAATAATCAACGATGCGATCACAAGTAACAAATGGTTACGAGTGGTAACGCGCGGTCACGATGGATCAGGATTGGTCACCAGCGGTCAAGAGTAGTACCTAGTGTTCACAAGGGATCACACGACATGAGTGGTAACAAGCAGTCACAAGTCCAAAGTGGTCACAAGTGGTTACGTGCGGTCACGAGGGGTCAGGATTAGTCACCAGCGGTCACGAGTGGTACCTAGTGTTCACTAGTGATCACACTTCACGAGTGGCTACTATGACGTTTTGTATTTTCCAAAAAATCATAACTCAAAAGTTCATTTTTGACAAAATTCTTATACATACCATTTTCAAGCTATTTGTCTGCTCTTTCAAATGACATTCTCAAATTCATGCTCAGGCTACTATGACAGCAGTTATGCGACGTTTAAGCTACTACGTAGTTATTGGTAGTTCTAGCTACTATGACAGTGTTTATTATTAGTTTCGGCTACTAATATAATAGTTATTGGTAGTTCCAGCTACTATGATAGTTATCATTCGAAATTTCAGCTACCATGACGTTTTTTATTTTTCAATAAATCATAACTCGAAAATTTCTTTTTCGAAAAAATTCTTATACATATCATTTTGAAGTTATTTGCATGTTCTTTGAAATGATATTTTCCAATTCATACTCAGGCTACTATGATATCAGTTTTCTAAGTTTTATCTACTACGTACTTATTGGTCGTTTAAGTTTCTTTTCCAGCGGTTATTATTAGTTTCGGCTGCTATAACAATATTTATCGGTAGTCACAGCAACTATGATAGTGATTATTGGAAATTTCAGCTACTATGACGTTTCTGAGTTTTTAAAATATCTCAACTCAAAAAGTCCATTTTTAAAAAAATTCTTATGCATGCCATTTTCAAGCTATTTGTCTGCTCTTTCAAATGACGTTTTCAAATTTATGCTCAGGCTATGATGACAGTAGTTACGAGCAATCACGAGTAACTAGTGGTCACGAGTGGTAACGCGCGGTCACGAGGGGTCAGGAGAGGTGACCAGCGGTCACGAGTGGTACCTTGTGTTTACTAGGGATCACAAGACACGAGTGGTAACGAGCAGTCCTGAGCCAGTAGCTCTCACGAGTCGACACGAGCAATCACGAGTTACGACTGGTCATGAGTGGTAACGCGTGGTCACGAGGGGTCAGAACTGGTCATCAGCGATCACGAGTGGTTACTAATGATCACAAAGGGTACTACGACACGAGTGGTAACGAGCAGTCGCAAGTCAAGAGTGGTCACAAGTGATCACGAGCGATCAAGAGTAACGAGTGGCCACGAGTGGTTACGCGCCGTCACGAGGGGTCAGGAGTGGTCACCAGTCAAAAGTGATCACGAGTGAAAACGAGCGGTCGCGAGTCAGAAGTGGTAACGAGTGGTCATGGGCGATCACGAGTGACGAGTAGTCTCGAGTGGTCAAAAGTGGTCAAAGGTGATCACTAAGGGTCACATGACACTAGTGGTAACGAGCGGTGACGAGTCAGAAAGGGTCACGAGTGGTCACGAGTGATTACCAGTCATGAGTGTTCAATTGGCATTTAAATATGTTTATATTTAGATTTACATATTTACAAATAAGATTAAAAAATTACAAAATTATACATTTTACAAGTCGTAAAGTATTTGACCCTATACATGTTCGAATCACCTCTGTTATTGATGTATCAAGGCACTTCATTAGAAACTCGATTGACTTCCTCATATGTGTAAGAGTTTCTGAGGAAATTATGCATTTCCATCTGAGATCCTTCATTTAAAGCATATCAATACATTGATAACTGACTCTTTCATTGCTAATAGAGGTAAGTAACAACATGAATATATATATATATATAATTCTGGGCTCGAGGCGGCCATCTATGTATATTTGGCATTTTGAAAAAGTTCTCCCGAATAAACGCCTGACGTATGGATAACTGCTGACTACGGGTGGAAGGTATAAATGCCGTTTAAATATAGTTTGACGGAACAAATTTTCATTGAAATAATGGCTGCTGTCTACAGGCCGAATTTATAATCGATGTTTGAACAAATCGAGCTCTTATAGAATTGCTCTATACACATTTTGCCGCTTTATGGCAGAATATTTCATCAGTATTTGAGCAAAGTAAATTCGAGCAAAAATAGTTTCAACCCTATTGAGAGTGTTAATTCGAAAAAAAAAAAAATAAGTTGGTACCGTATATTTTTACCTGATACTCTAATGTGTTATAAATGCAAGTAGTTTTTGTTCTTATTTGATAATGAATATCGCAGGGACATATACCGTTAACTTAACTGTCGTTGCTACATTTAATAAATTAAAAAATTCTTTTTTGTATCAGTTGCGTACTTGAACACTTTTTTATTTAATTTTGAATGATAACACTGGAACAAAAATCATGTTTCGGAAAATCCTAAAGAAAATTTCACAGACAACATGTACTTTATGACCTACTGAACCTCTAATTCTGAATGTTTTTTCTCCGTCACGTCACATTAGCGAGTAATAACTTTTTAAAGATTTAATAAATTAGAATTTGTACCTTCTTCAGTTTTCACGCTTTTGGATCGTGAAAAAAACTACGTTGTTCAGGTTTTTCCGTAGATCTCAATATGCAATGTATTTTAAGATTTAATTGCTCCTTCAATAATTTAGTTGTTACACGAAAAAACTGTTTCTCGGGATCATCAATCAATAATTTATCCGTGACGGTTAGCATCCGAAAAATCGTTTCTCGGGCGAAGGGATCCTTTGTGGTCCTCGATAAAAAGTAGGGAGAGTGAATAAACCTTATTGATATTTCGAATGCTAGCCGTCACGGGTCAATTATTGATCCATGATTCCGAGAAACAGTTTTTTCGTATAACAACTGAATTGTTGAAGGAGTAATTAAATCTGAAATGAAATTGCATATTTGAGATCTACGGAAAAAACTAAACAACATAGTTTTTTTCATGATCCAATAGCGCGAAAACTGAAAAAGGTACAAATTTGAATTTATTAAATCTTTAAAAAATTATTACTCGCTAATGTGACGTGATGGAGGAAAAACATTCAGGATAATAGTTTCAGGAGGTCATAAAGTACATGTTGTATGTGAAATTTTCTTTGAGTTTTTTTTTCCACTGTGTAATTCATCAGGGGCCTAATACACAATATCGCTGTAAGGAGTGAAGCAAGTGAAAATACATGGATGTTCAATAATTAATCATCGTTTTCTATTGTTTGTAAGCAATGCTTTTTTTCAATACATATTTTACTCTTATGTTTTTTGGAATAAAAGTTACCACTTCATACCTAAAAATCTAAACGCACACTTACAAACCTTCATTTCCACAAAGCATTCTTTTTTTTTACCCAACTTAAGCATCATATAATAAAAATCTAGTACTATAAAAAACATCACAAAAAAAAGGTTTCCAGCAGTTTCCTTAATACTCTTTCACAGCTCCAAGAATTCTCTTCTATGAAACGGAAATCATCACGTGCACGTACGTTCGATTCTCGACTTTTTCCGGCTTCCGAGGAATGTCCACCAATCCTCATATTTCCCCAACTTTTTCGCATTTTCTCGTTTCCCCAGCGACTTTTATCTCCGTCATCCCGAGAATCGACGCTTTATATTTCGCGCCGGCCAGATATTTCGATAGGGATATACGCGCTCTCTTCCTTCGCCAGCGCGGTATTTTCTCGACGGCGGCAGCGAGATCCTTCGACGAAGATCAGACAAGGAGCGTAACAAAGGAGTATGGCGCGAAGCTGCAGTGTACGTATACACACCTTGGAACGTCAGCCACGCGGTTTGTAGACGCTGCATTATCGTCCTATCGTGCACTTAGAAAAGTGGATCTCTCGCCTTACCGAGGGCGCGATAAATCTGGTGGCGCGAGACTCGCGCTACCCTCGTAATATGATTTATGCGATATGGTTGATACTTTCGAGAAAAATTCACAACAAGATCCAAAATGATGATCTACGGTGTGTACAGGAAAATCGAGAAATTTCTGGATCTTGGGATGTAAAATTCTGAATTTGAATTTGAATTATTTCAATCTAAGAATGGACATGTACACTATGTGATATATTCCAAACGAATTAATGTTAATTTTACATTGACAATTTTGAAGAAGACACAATAAAGGGGTTCATTTTTGCATTCCACAAGTTTGAAAACTTGTTTGAAACGCTATAATGATGTGGAGTTCAACTTATAAAAATAACTGCGTTATGAAAATCAGAATCTTTATTAGAGCGAAGCTCGATAATGGAATACAAAGATCTAAGAAAAATTGGCTCTATGAGATCAACTTTCCCAATTCGGAATATACCTTGGAGCAAAATCTTTATCTTTAAAATAACCGATTTCCTGGAGCCAATGTTTTTTCATATTTTGGGTTTTTATTAAACACCATTTGAATAAAAATTCGAGCACTCGGTCGATTTTCAGTCCTCATGAGAAGAAAATGTCCATAGGGTCATTATTTACAAAATCAGTTTGGTCGTCACTGACAAAATCATCGATTTCCCTCAAATTTTTTTAATAGTCACGTAAACTGGTTTTGAAAAATACTTTTTTTCATTGTGGGCTTAAAATTGGTTTTTGTCGAGAAATTCAGATTTTAAATTAGGCTATCAAATTCAGAGTAACCTCATTTTTACCGAAAACTTTTTTTTAAATCCTTATTTCTCATCTGAAACTCTATGGATTCGAATAATTTTTGTATGCGGAAACGTTCGAAATCGTACGAAGTTTATGAATAATGCATTGAAAATATTTCTTGTAGCGCTGTTGAATTGTTCTTAGTGTAAATGAAAAAAGTGTTAAAAATTTTTGAGTAAATAGTTTTCATATTGCATCATTTTTTTTTTATTGATTCGTAAAGGTATAAACTACATTCTGTAAAAACCGTTACAAACCAAAACGTTTCGTTCGTAAGTGAGAATTTTTTTTCGATTTTTCAGCCTGTCATTAATAAGTGATTATGAAATTTAGATATATTTTCACTTTCTGTGATCTTAAGACACTGTTGTATGTCCCATTCGATATTAAGTAGGTATATTTTCGATGAAAATTTCCTAACTTTATTTTTCATTACTCGGGATATAACATGACACCAATTTTTGCGTATACGCAAAATTTTTATGTTAGTCTCGTGGGTCTCAAGCTGAGCATGTAAATCTCTCTTTTTTTTCTGAGAATAGAATCATGTGATACTTTTATTATATAGTTCTATCAATGATCAGTGTTTATTGCAAAAATGTAAAACTGGGTCAATTCTTTCTTTTTTTCAGTTCAAATCATTATTCTTGCCAATTGTAGATAGTGCCTACGTTTTCTAGTGTCATAGTCGGAATTTTGAATTTGAAAAAATCTGCACCTCTAATATTGATATAATCTGGCGATTCTTTACAGTAAAACTATGTACATCATCACCATTAATTGAAAAAATTTTATTTATTGAATGAGTACGGCAATCTAGATGTCCTTTTAACAACCTCTCACCTCTGATTTTAGAAATTTAAACAATGAAGATCATCCATTGAATTTCATTAATTCAAAAGTGAAAATCATTTTCTCATCTTCCCTAGAGAAAACCCTTTACATAGCACTGTATTATAATAAAAAAATTTCATGAAAATCACTTTCACACTCAACAGTTGCAAATTTGCTATCAAATCTATCTCAATAAAAGTCTTGGTACCAGTAAGATTCATTAATTCATTCGACGTATACCAAAATTTCAGGAAATTTCCGTTTATTATGACAATTACTACTTTTCCATCCAAACGCCACATCAATGTTTCTCTATAGAGTTTCAAGATATTCCGTGAGAAAATAAGATTCCTCGCGCCAATCGTTCCGTCTTCAGAAGACTGAGAACGAGTGTAAATCAGTTGTCGTTTGCATCGTCCACGGAACCCGGCGAAGGACAGAGGAGAAGAAAAGGGATCGACAGTAGCGGCGCTGGTTTTTGTCGCGCAACTCGTCGATTAATGCAAATGATTGATGCGCACGAAAATCGAACAAGATGCCTTTCGGCGGGATCGAGGACGAAATTTCGGGAACGCGGATGGAATGATTACAAAAAAGAAAATGAGCGACTGAGAGATTGCCGCGTTCTACAAGACGTGCACTATGATTGGAATGTTCGGTGCACAAAATGGAAAATTAATTAATTTTTTTTTTTCATTTTACAAGTAGAAAAACTCGTTTCGTCAATGAAACACTGATTCATACCGTTGCACAAAGTAATTTTTCAAAAATGAACAAAGTGTTCATTTTATTTTCCAAAACGACAATAAATATTCAATCAAAAATTAATACTTAATGTCTAATTTACATTTTTCCTTTTATTGCAATTTATTTGAAATGAACAATTAAACGATCATTAGAAATGTTCTGAAATTGTTATACCTGTATTTCGGCAATAACTGCAAGTGTTTTGCACAGATGAATTAATTTAACTTTACCTCGCTATCGTGTCGTGCAGAAATTCTGCAATAATTTCGTACGCAACCAAATGTGACACAGAGCGAGCATGATTTATCAGGTGAAATTAAACGAGAACTTCTAATCTAGCAATTTCAATGTTAGTCACGTGAGTAACATCCTTTTGCACTTCGAGCATCTATAATTTCCAGTGGAAAGCTCATAAAGCCTTGTCTCACGCGAAATCTACCAGTTTCACGAAGCCCACTTACAGCGCAATCTGATTCTGTTAGACTGAGGTATATTTGATGATACATATTGTTTTTTCTTATAATGGTCATCAAGGCTATAAAATGTAGATACATGATGTGATAATTAGAAAATGATGCTTGGTATCTTGGATAAATGCATTGCTCTTAAATTTCATATTGTTGAAATGTACTGTGAGAAATTTTTCAGGTACACTACTGCGAGCTGCATACATCTTACTGTCGTAATAATTTATTGACAACTTTTTTATTTTCCGTGATTTTAATAAGAAACTAGAAAGTTTTTATATATTCAAAGCTTTTGTTTCTAGCTGAATAAAAAAAATTGGGTAATTCGAAATTGACTTCGAACTCATACATTCAAATAGTATACTTTGTACCGCGGACCTGAGGCGTGGCTTTTGTGCGAGGACCAATTTATCTGCCGAGGCGTAGCTGAGGCTGATATTTGCCTGTCAGTGCGTGTGTTTTTGCTTCAGTGCGTGTATTCATGGAGTGAAGTGTTTGCCGGACGGAAAAGGGCGTGTTCAATGCGGCCATACAGGTCCTCGAAGTACAACTTTTTTGCGTGTTTTGCAAAAAAGCACTTTTTTCAATTACCAACATTGACATCGGTGAATTGTAAGCAAAAAAAATTTGGAACAAACTTTTCTTTGTTGAAACTATACTGTATTTTGCACGGCGCATTTTTTAAATACAATTAAAGAAAAAGTTATTGCATCTTATAACATGTGTTCTACGACACACAGTTAATTTTATTAAGCTTAAAAATTTTGATCCTGTTAAAACTGAAAAGCCATGTCTTTAATAATAAAAGTATAAAATGTTTCGTACCTCTTCCTGTTTGAATTATTTTTTCAAAGTGTCAAAAGCAAGATTATTACATATTTTAAACGATTTTTAACACTTTCATGAAGTCTGAAAACATTCTAATTTTTCATAAGTGTATTTCACAGAAATTTTGGTCGAAAATATTATAAACAATCAGAAATCTTAAAACTTTAATATGATTGTCAAAATATATTAAAACGATAAAATAGTTTTGATAACAAAAATGTTTAAACATAATAGAAAATGTGCTGCAAAACAAATTTATTCAATAACTACTTTCAACATAATTGTTTCTAGTTAGGGAATATTATTTCTCAATTACTAGCAAGAGCTGTCAACATTTTCAAAGCTGTAAAAATTATGTGGAGCTCTTGAACTGTATAAAATTATAAACAATGCTGCAAGTTTTTATGGTAAAAAATGTTAGGATTTTGGAAAATTTGGATCAATCACACTAATCGTAAAAAGTAGAGGAACTGGAAGAAATCGTATTTCAAATTTCAAAACCAACATAATTTCTGTTCACTCTTCTAATTATCAAAATCTTTCATATTGAAGAAACATTGTATAAACAGGGAAAGAATACAAAAATTTTCAAAAACGCAAGAACTTTAATAGACAGTTGAACTTTAAAAACTTTTCTATTCCATGAATTGTCAAAAGTTTCAGAACTGTTGAAAAAACTAAAAAATCGTCAAAACTTATATCGATCATTAGATTTACAGAAATTCTTTTTCATTTCATTAGCAAAAATGTTGGGAAAAAAAATCTGTTGGACAATAACAAATTTTTCAAATTACAAATATTTTTGTCAAAATCAAAAGATTAATTTTATTTTATAAAATTGTTAATGTGGAATTTTTAAAAGAATGTAGTAAATTTTGAAAATGACTTAACTTGGATAAAAAAACCGAACAAATACACACACTGTTATACATTTTTGTAAGCTTTGCCACCATGTAATACTTAATCATAGCTGTGAAACTTTTTAAGCCCATCAAATTTTCAAAAGCAATAGAAATTTTTAAAACTGTCTATCTTTACGAAGTTCTTTAACATCAGGTTTTTTCAAAAAGTTGGTTGTACGATAAATTCAATTTTCCAAAATTTTTCATTGCAGTTCACGTGAATTTTTATCAATATAAACAAATAAACGTAACTAAAAAATTATATTTTAATAAAATCATTATAATATCTTTAGTAAACCAAGAAATTCACTTATTTATTGAGTCAATTAGAAACACTAACCTCAGTTAACATCATCTACATAAGAAATTTTTCAGGCTCGACTATACAACCTATGAAGCCAACGCTCGGCTGTCGATCGAGTGCTGAAAATAATGCATCAATCAAAGCCTCGTTTGCTCAAAGTTCCAGAATCCCGATAGTTTCACGAACACAAGTTCCGATTACAAGCATCAAGTGCGAAACTACATACCCTTGGAATAGTAATCAACTCGTGACGTCATTGTTTCGAGGGAATTTGAATAGGTACAGGTGTTTGCTAGCAATGCACCCTCAATGAGTGTTCTTAATTGAAGCACCATGAATCTGGCTATCGTGTAGGCCGGATTATTCGTTACCTAGGATCCCTCTTCTCAAAGGAACGATCCCTAGAGCAGGATTTCTCTTCTGCGATTCACTAATTTCTGAGTTATTCGACTGATCTTTAATCACTGCTAATCATGTTGAGAGAGACGATGATGTAGGGATTTCTGGGGAAGAATTTGAGGTTAGGTTACTACGTAAGGGGCCAGGACCCAATTAAATCTACGATCTCTAGGATTCTGGTCGTAATCGAACAAACACTGTCGACTTGGAAGGTGAATGTCGCTCACATTTGCTTCCTCGGGGTTGGAAATTCGGGTAATGTTAACTTTGATACATGGACCTCGGGATTAGTCGTTTGCTGTCCAAGTGACATTACTGCTGGATGGATATTTCTGATTGATATTGACGTCACTAATTGCGGTTGGGATATAATTATATACAACATTTTCTAATAAGAGTACGAATTTCGAAGAAAAAACAAAGCAAGCGTTGAATTTGAAGGAGAAAAATGTAAAAGATAATACTAGAAATCTCGTTTTTTTTTGTTCTTGCAACTTATACATTTCCTGAAATTTGTGAAGTCGAAAGTTTTGCTATCAGAAGTAAGTGAAATTCTATTATTCCTTGGAATTACTACAGTTTACAAAAAGAAATTCAAAAATTATTAGGGTATTTTGTAAGTTGAAGGAAAAAGTGAATTTCATCAATTCGTCGAAAAATCATTAGATGAATTTCATTGAATTTAAGTAGTTACTGTGAACCATCAAAAATTTCCTGATATATATACTTTGGGGTTTTATTACTTTTGTTGCCCAGAATTATTCAACAATTTTTTTTAACTTTCATGAACAGTCCCAAAAAAGTACATTCAAAATAAAATTGCAGTCCTCTCAGAAATCAACAAAATCTCCTAAACTGAGAATACATATTATTTTGTAACACTAATACTTACTTCAGATTTTTGAATCTTTGAACTAACCAACGATTCCATATTCTGAAAAAAACTAAGCTACAAAAACCCAAAGAATGAATAAGAAATAAAGACATCGGTGGATGATAATTTAAAAATTTTCCTGAAAGTTTTAATGGTATATTTATGTTTGAATCAACGAGAATTTCGTTAATTCGTCAAAAAATTTCGAAATAAATTTGATTGAATTTCAGTAGTTACTGTACACTATCCAAAATTTCCTGATATTTATAAATTTTGGGTTTTGTTACATTTTTCACCCAGAATTATTCAACAATTTTCCCTAATTTTCATGAACAGTCCCATATGAAAAAATTAAAACTAATATTGCATTCTTCTCAAAAATCGTTAAAATCTTCAAATCCGGGAATACATATTTTGTAACACGAAAACATTATTCGAAATTTTCAATATTTGAACCACCCCACGGTTCTATATTTCGAAAAAGACTAAGCTACTTCAAAACCCAAAGAATCAATAAGTACTGTGGGAATCGGTGGAGTAAAATTCAAAAATTTACCTGAAGGTTGAAATAATATATTTATCTTTGAATCAACGTGAATTTCAATAAATTTCAGTAGTTACTGTAAAATATCGAAAATTTCCAGATATTTATACTTTGTGGTTTCGTAACATTTATTGTCCAGAATTGTTCAACAATTTTTCCTTACTTTCATGAACAGTCCCATAAAAGAACATTAAAATAAAAATGCATCATTCTCAGAAATCGTCAAAATCTTTAAAACTGGAAAAACATATTTTGAAACACCAAAACATACTTCGGAATTTTTTATCTTCGAACCACTCCACGATTCAATGTTCTGAAAAATACTCCATACTTCAAAATCTAAAGAATAAATAAGAAATAAAGATATCGGTGTAGTAAAATTTGAAAATTTATCCAAAGGTTTTCATGATATATTTATGTTTGATTCAACGTCAATTTCATTGATTTGGAAAAAATTATTATATAAATTTCATTCAATTACAGTAGTTACTGTAAACTATCGAAAATTTCCTGATATTCATACTACTTTGAGGTTTTGTTACTTTTGTTGTCCAGAATTGTTTATCAATTTTTTTAACTTCCATGGATAGTCCCATATAACAACATTAAAAATATAATTGCATTCTTTTCAGAAATCCTCAAAATCTCCAAAACTAGGAATACATACTTTATAATACAAAAACATACTTCGGAATTTCTCAATCTTTGAACCACCCCACGATTCCATATTCTGAAAAAGACGAAGCTACATAAAAATCGGAAGAATTACTAAGAAATGGAGACATCGGTGTAGTAAAATTGAAAAATTCACACAAAGATTTTAATGGTATATTTATGTTTGAATCAACGTCAATTTGCCGCAATCGAATCGCCTTTACTACTTCCGCTGTTGCTTCGCTTCTGTATCCGAAGATATCTTGTACTCGATCGGGCGTCCCGAACGTACTTCACATCTACGTGCTTGAAAGCTTGTGTGTACGAGCAAGTACGTGAATGTTTATATAATCATATTATCCCACAATGGGCATTCATGTATAATCAGGTTACGTGTGAGTGAACGTGTGTGGGTGCACACGAAATAGGGTAGCTCCTGAGTAGATCGCGACTCCAGAATCAATTGAATTTAGGACCTTGTGTTTCAAGCTGGATAATTATTTCCAAAAACGTGGATATCGCAAGATCAGAATGAAATATTGCACTGTTATCGTAACATATTCATTTTAAAATAAGAACTCGAATTGATTGTATGAACATTCTTTTTTCATCTTTTTCCATAAACCTTTTTTCTTAATTTACTTCATTTCATTTTTCTAATTTTCAGATTGTACACAGGGTATCAAATTTTTTCTTCATTTATCAATCAAATAAGATAAAAGACAGTTCATGAATTTAATTATTCTTTTAACGTACAAGTTTATTATAAAATGAGTTCGAATTCTTTTATAATTTCATATCTTTGACTACGTTGATACAATGTATGATAAATTTCGTGTGATTCGACAGTGAAATTCCCCCAAATTTACTGATTACATTTTTCTGTTATTTCGCGAGGGATGATTATTATTTATGCGTATAATTTGCAATGTTGTCAATGCTCGCGATGTTGCGTTCACTAAATAATACAGGTACGGTGCTGTGTCGAATGAACCGAACCGAACCGCAAAGTGTAAGGAGCGTGTGAGAAACAAGACTCGTGATGATTTCCATGGTGCATACCATTAAGGTAAATGTCCCTATCCGAGCAATGTTAGGGCAAACTTCCAAGGCCATACTCGGACTTATTATGTGTGTGTATGTCTTGAAGAAAATTTATTTAGGGTGGGGGGTATGGGGGTGCGAGAGGATTTGAATTATTGTTAACCCCAGGTGCGTAGGCAGAGAGGAGTTTTAGAGGTTCAAACCCCTTCTGAAATTCTGATGAAATCAATCAATATTTAACGTAAAAATGAAAAAAGTTACATAGATAAACAATAAAAAAAATATAAGTTACAAAAAAATGCATGAAAACGTTAGCAGTATGTATATTTCATAGAAGAGTAAAAATTATCAAAAACGTAGGATTACGTAGAAAATATAAATCCGAAAAATTTTTGTAACACAGTGAATAATCGAGAATAATAAAAATCTACGAAAATGCTAAAAATTTACAAAACTTTAAATCTTGAATCATCAAACTCTAGAAATCTAGAAAAATACATTTAAAAGTATTGAGAATCTTTCGTTTCATACAAACTCTAAAAGAATATTGAAACTGATTCAATTCTATTAAAAACTGTTTTCTGAAAAATCTCGACAAATGTCTCTACAATCTATAAATTCTGGGATACTAGAGCATCGAATTCTACATATACTATGAATCTATAAAATTCTAGGAAACGCAACAAAATCTGTTAAATATTTCAAAAATACGAAAAAATAATAACGATATAAAACATGAAAAATCTAGATAAATGTGATTTGATCATTATTTCTTACAATTACTGATAATGGATTGAAATTCGCTTTTCAAAGCATCGAGTTCTTTAATATCTGTAAATATAATATTGTAATTCATAAAAATTTCGTATATTATACTAGAAAAATGTGAAAAATAAGTTTACTAGTTTACTAGCTAACTAGTTTACTAGCTTACTAGTTCACTAGCTTACCAGCTCACAAGTTTACTAGTTTACTTGCGTACCAGTTTACTAATTCACTTTTTTGAGTTTACTAGTTTACTAATTCACTAGCTTACTGATTTGCTAGTTGACTAGCTTATCAAATTACTATTTTACCAGCTTACTTGTTTCTGTTTAACTAACTTACTAGTTTACTAGCTCACTAGTTTACCAGTCTACTATTTTTCTTTTTAACTTGTTTACTATTTGACCAGTTTACTTGTTTACTAGTTTAGCAATTGACTAGCCTACTAGTTTGCTAGTTAACTCTTTTCCTAGCTTACAAATTTACAAGCTTACAACAGCTAACAAGTTTACTAGAAAACCAGTTTACAAGTTTACTAGAAATTTTTCAATTCATAAACATAATGTAGAAATAATGTAGAAATAATGTCTGAGCATAACTATTCATATAATACTATAATTACATACATGTATATAAGTTTAGAAATTATTCTAGAAATTCATATAGAAAACAATAAGAATACATCCAATTCAGTTGATACAATTTATACGATTAAACATACTTTGAATTGTAGAATTACTTAAGAAAATATGAAGTGAAAGTATTGAAAATCTTCATAAAAAAATCTGTCGTCTGAATGATCAATATAAATTCTCAATATCGTTGAAAGTTTCAATACTATGGCATCGATTTCTAAAAATGTATTTAACGATCTATAGAAATATT
Organism: Platygaster robiniae; assembly: GCA_028476575.1. Taxonomy (NCBI): domain Eukaryota; kingdom Metazoa; phylum Arthropoda; class Insecta; order Hymenoptera; family Platygastridae; genus Platygaster; species Platygaster robiniae. The sequence goes on from CM052022.1 coordinate 6,803,201, forward strand.
TGAAATATATAAAAATTCCAAATGATACTACAATATTTATTGAATAATGTACCATACGAAAATAATATAAATTTAAAATTTCCTTTTATCCGCGTGGTCAAAATTTGCTTAAAAACCAATTCATAAAATATAAAATTTTTTTAGGAGTTCGATTCCTAGAGCATCGAATTATAGAAAGCTTTATAGAAACCCATGTAACCTTATTTTAGACAATCCTTAAAGCGGTATTAATACAAAAAGTACGAGTGAAAATAATTGAAACTTCAGTTATTAATTAAAAATCATAAAAATCGAATTTCATTTTTCACGAACATTAAAACTTTGCAACTCTGGATTTCAAAAGTTGTATAGCTTTTAAATTCCGAAGTGTATATTTTTAGAAATGGTTCTCTTGAAACCATATTGTCAAAGATTAAAAATAATGAAATCCCAAAGGAAAAATATTTTCCAGAAAAACCCCTACCGAAAATTTTGTCTGCCTACACACCTGGTTAACCCTCAAGAAAATTTTTTTGTTTTGTTGTGCGCTGTAGTCAGAGGTAGACTTCGACTATTCCAATGAAACTTTTTTGACGAAGTTAATCGTTTGCTTTTAATTAGAAAAAAGTTTCGAAATTCTTGAAAAAATGATAAAATCGATTTGTGGTAATCCATTGCCTGGACTATTTAAAAAAGGTTTTTCTAGGTTTTTGGGTGGTCAGGGCATAAAAAAAATATCACAGTGCATTTGAAAAATCACTGTTATGTCATATAATATGAAAATCAAGAGACCCGGTAGAGTCGAGAAGGCTAATGTAAAAAAAAAGTAGCCTGACAGCCGTCTGGTTCTCTATTAAAAATCACGAAATTAGAGCAAATAATTTTTTTTGGGAAACACTTATTCTTTCAGATTGATTTCATTTTTTTCTTCTTAATTCGTTAGTTTATAATAAAAGCTCATGCAGTCTCAACTATACAAAATTATTTTCGAAATTATTGTTCAAAAAGTGCAAGAACTACAGATTTACAAAATTTGCTGATTTTTTTCAAGTGAGACAAATCCCGCTCATGGAAAAAATATAAGTTGCTTCCGAAAATTTACATTTTTAAATAAATTTTTCTTTATTCGTGTAAAAAATTCAGTTCCCGAGCACGTCGATAAGGCTGCAAAGTTGAGGGCTGGTACACGAGGTGGCAGCAAAGGATGGAGATGCTCAGGTTAACAAGTTTTGCAATGGTTAATGTAGGAGACAATTATTTAAATTTTCTCCTCGAAAAGTAAGAAATTTGCATCTGAACAAATTTTTTTTATATCAGATTAATCAAATTTAGGTACTATTCAAATAGTCAAAGCTTTTGGAAGCTTTACTGATTCAATCCATCAGTATTAATGTTTTTCTTTCTACTTGAAATTATAATTGTTTAAAAAAAAAAAAATTAGACTTTTATGTCATCAACGTTTTCATATGTTATTTGAAATATACCTGAAACATTCAACTATAGTGTACAAACTTGAGAAAGAAATATATTCTAATAATTACATGCTTTTCTTTCATTTCATTATTATTCTGACTATTGAAAAAAAAAAAAAAAAAAAAAAAAAAACACAATTCTATCAAGTAAAGCCCTGATTGATAATCAAGTAAATTTACTTTCATAAATTACTTTCGTGAAGAAAGAATTCTGATCACGCTAAAGCCAATCTAAATGTAAGGTACACGATAAAAAATTCGTCGATTCGTTTTGCGAAAATCTCTTCGTGGAATAGGATTTCCGCGAAACTTTCAGTGAATGCAATTATCGACTTTGATGAAATTACTGCTGAAGAAGTTAACGGAGAAACAGACTATCGACATAGAAACAGCGACGAGAAGGGATCGTTTTTTTTTTTTGAAATTTGCACGTGACGTTCTTGCTAAAATAGTAATAACGAATGGATGAAAAAAGTATTGCTGAGAAGGATGAGTTTGGAATAATATCTTTCTTTTATTTTAATACATTGTTGTACACATTTTTTTCAAAATCTTCCTGAACTTCTGTTCATTATTTTTCAAAAATACAAAGAATCTGGGTGATCATTGCTTGATGAATGAAAAAATCAATGTTCTGAATGGTTTTATAATTGAACAATCGAAATGTATAATTTCTTCTAATATCTTGCAATTACGCCCGTAATTGTTAAAAATATCGATTGTGATTTCACTGTTTGAAATCCAATTAGCTTCTTTTGACTTATTCTTCGATGATGTATCAAAATATCTATTAATATTCAAAAATTACCAATCAGGCTCGTAGGCAGAAAAAATTTTCGAAAGGGGTTTTTCTAAAAAATATATTTCATCCGAAAAATAAATAATTTTTTATATAAGATAGTATAGATACTAGAGAACTATTTAAAAATTTTTTACACTTTCAAATCTAAAAGTAATACATTTTTTGCAGTCCAGAGTCGCACGTTTTTCATGTTCGTAAATAATGAGATTCAATTTTTTTCATTTTGAATTAGTAACTGAGGTTTGAATTTTTATGGATTTATATAGAGCTTTCTGGAATTCGATGCTCTAGGACTCAAACTTTGATATATTTTCGAGGAAATTAAAAACACATTGATTTAAAGTAGATCATGAATTTATAGAATTTTTGTACAGTATGTCACATATCAAACTTCGCAGTAGTTTCTGGTATTTCTATAGATTTCTAGTATTTATATAGGTAGCTTAATAGATTTTGAGAAATTGATGAAAAGGTCAAAGATTTTAAATATTTGAATTTATTTATCATAAAACAGTATCTTCTATAAAGATTTTCAATGTGTACCATATGATTTTTGGCATTCATCAGTTAAAAGTATGTTTATTTGTATGAATTTTAGAAATTGAATAAGATGTATTTTTATTGTTTTCTATTATAATTTCTATAATAATTGCAAGCTTCAATGATAGAAATCATTGAATTATATGTACAACTATAATGATAAATAGTCTCTAGATTATGAGTTACAAAAATTTTGAAGAAAATTATATCTACATAGTTTTCATGTATTAGAAGATTTCAAGTAGTATTTTTCGCATTCTTCATAATCAAAGAAACTCTGGAGGATTCCTCAGTTATTTTATAAAATTCTTATATTTTTTCAGATTTCTGCAATGATTAAAAACAACTCAATGCTCTGAAATACAGATTTCGATCTGTTCTCATTAATTTTATAAATTATAGTGAGAATCACATTTATAAAAATTTTTCATACTTTAGTAGAGTTCTTGTTTTTTCACATTTTTTGCAATACATAAAAGTTATTGTCATGTTTTCTCAAATTTTAATAGAGCAATGGTATATTTAGAATTCGATGCTCTAGAATTCCAAAATTTGTAGTTTGTAGAAGCATTTGTCGAGATTTTTCAGAAAACAGTTTTCTGAAAAATTGAATTCTATGTATAGAATTCAATTACTTTCATTATATGACTTATTCATAAATTACTAATCAGGCGCGTCGGCAGTAGAAACTTTCGTGAGGGATTTTTCTAAAAAATATATTTCATCCAGAATTTATTAATTTTTAGTCTTCGATAGTATAGATACTTGGAAACTTTTTTTAAATTTTTACGTCTCAAAATTCAAAAGTTATACAATAGGTTATTTGTAGTCTCGAGTCGCACATTTTCAGGTTCGAAAATGATGAAGTTCGATTTTTGTGATTTTTAATAAGTAACTGAGGTTTAAATTTTTATTACTCATACTTTTGGTTTTCATACAACCTCAAGGATTTTCTAATATTTATATGGATTTCCATAGAGCTCTCTGGAATTCGATGCTTTAGGATTAAAATTTATAAAAAATTAAAATATTTTGATAGATTTTTCAGGAAATTATGACCAGATTGATTTAAAGTTTTCCATTAATTTATAGAATTTTCGTATAGTATCTTATTTATCATATTTGGTTGTACTTTCTCGTATTTTTATCGATTTCTAGTATTTTTATGGACCGTTCAATAGATTTTGAAAAACTGATGCTATAGTATCGAAACCTTCAACGATTTCGAATATTTAAATTGATTAATTATAAAACAATAACTATAGAAAGGTTTTTTCATGTTTGTACTTCAATTTTTGGTATTCCTACAATTAAAAGAATGTTTATTAGTAAAAATTGTAGAAATTGAAACATATGGATTCTCATTGTTTTCTAAAATAATTTCTGAAGTTTTACTATTCTTGAATTATTCATGTTCGATGTTGAATTATTCATATAATTTACACAATCATATTGATGAATGGTTACTTGGATCAGAAGTTTTGAAAATCATGAAGAAAATTATATCTACATTGTTTTTTATGAATTCGAAGGTTTCCAGTAGTATTTTTCTAGTATAATCTATGAAATTTTGGAGGATTCCTTAATTTTTTATAGAATTCCTATATTCTGGTAGATTACTACAATGATTCAAAAAACTCGATGCTCTAAAATGCGGATCTGAATCTGTTCTCAGTGATTTCATAAATTGATGAGAAAATTACATTCATGAGATTTTTTATTTCTTTGAATCTTTGGAATATTCAAAAGATTTAGTTTCGTTTTATAAAATTTTTGTAGAGAAATAGTACTTATGTTTGTAATTTGATGCTCTAGAATTCCAAAATTTTTAGATCGTAGAGGCATACAGTTTTTTTATAGAATTCAATTACATTTATTTTTTTTCCAGAATTCATATGACTCGAAAGATTTTCTTATACTTGAATTTGGATTTCATATGAATTTCTAGAATTCGATGACCTAAAATTCAAAGTTTTTCAAATTTTTAGCGTTTTGCAACAATTTTCTAAATTCATGTTGTCTACATTATCCTACATTTTGATAATTTTCTCTTTTTTGTCAAATATATATTACCAACGTTTCCATGCATTTTTGTAACTTGTATTTTTATTATTTATTGATGTACCTTTAATAAAATTACATGACTTATTGATTGATTTTATCATAATTTTTGAAGGAGCCCCTGAGTTACTTATTCTTCTCAAAAACAATCCCAAATCCAACTTCTCCCTTGAAAACGCTATGCATAATTCAAACCTCTTCCACAATTTTTGCAGTGATTTTCATAATCGCGCTAGAATGATCAAAATGCCCCGCAGGGTATCATCCAAGACGATAAGGTGCACAAACGAGTTTTCCGAATAAACATCACGAGGGTTGGGCGCGATAAAATTTTCAAAGATTTCCCCGCCAGTTTTCCGTGCACGGCATCGCGCGTATGAAAGGAAATGAAGATAAAAAGTGCAACGAAAATTGCAAGAGAATGCTCGGGGAAACTGTTCTCATCAAGCGATCCGGCTGATAATATCAGCTGTGCTCGGAGCTTGATGTGTTCTTTATACGTGTATATATGTTGCGCCGCCGAAGCACCTCGAGAGCAAACTCTTTGGCGGACTTGAAGATGCTCTCGGGCAGGGTTGTTGACCGAGACCCGCTCGGGTCCGTACCTCGATTAGGCGCGCGTTACCGTACCAGCAAACTCTTTCCCGGGGTATTTCATTATCGAAATTGCGCGCTGATGGGCTATAAAATTGGGAGGCACTTTCCGGGTCCTCTGCCTATAATGAAACGCGTTCACGTAAAATCGAGGGCATTATGCGTTACAGGGACCCTCGATTTTTACGCACTTGCGTGTCAAGCTGAGAAAATGCGTTAGGTTGAATGACAAGATCATTGGTCGTCATTATCGAGGAATGAGGAGGTACATGAGGTGCGTGATGAGAATGGATATGGAGAGGGGTTATCAGTCATTTAGAAATTATAAATCTTTTATGATTGTTGAAAACGTAACAGATTTTATCATTTCTCAAAAATGCACGGTCAGGAAAGATTGAAACTTTTCTCAATCATGATGTACTTATTTAGTACATCGTATAGAAAAGTAGCATACCATATACTATAGAGAAAAACTTACGTAAGTAATGCAAGAATCTGTGTTGAAATTTCAACAAGTTATGGCAATTTCAGTCCTATTCAAGCTAAAAGTTCTAAGCAGAGTGTTGTTGAAAACTTACAATATTTTGGTCAATAATCTGCAAAATTCATTCAGAAGTGTGTCTCTATATTGGATAGAATGTTGATTTCGATAGTTTTTATAGAGCTTGAAAGAAACTTTTATAACGGTCCATCTTCATAAAGATTTGAAAAATATTTCAAATGATTATAGGTCGATATGAAACATTTTACAGCTGCAGTGAAGTATTGAAATTTTATCCTGCCTATTGAAAAGTCACTGAAATCCTACCATTTGATTTTGTACCTACGCATTTTGACAGCCCAGATGCTCGAATTTTCGTTAACAATCATCGCAATTTTCTTATATGACTGTGATCTATTCCTAATTGAAAAAAAATGGAATAATGTAAGTATATATTAATACGCATTACTGCAATAGCTTAGAAATATGAGTTATTACCTACATATTATCTTCTTCATAGACTTCACAAAACTGAAAAAAAAATCAGCATAGTTGAAAAAAATACAAAATTTTACATTTTTCTCTGACTTTAACTTGAAATCATGTTAGAAATATCATAATACACGTGTAACGAATATTTCAGTTTTCTGTACTCAACTGATATTTTTCAGTTTGGTATAATTTATCACAAAATCTACTATAATTGTTACTATCATTCCTATAGAGTGCCTTTGAAAATTTGTCTATGTAACTGAATGTACATGGCAAATGGAATCATTTTTTAAGGTAATTATTTGGAATTTCGAATAATTATTCGAAAAATTCGAAAAAAAATTTTCACTTACGAAAAAAATGTTTTAGCATGTAACGAATATTACAGAATTTAGTTCATAACTTTCCCAATTTATTAAAAAAGAAAAAAGCACAGATAGAAAAAAAAATTGATGCAATATGAAAATTATTAACTCAAAAACTTTTACCGCTGCTTTCATGTACTTTAAAAACAATTTAACAACGCGACAAAAATAATTATTATTTCATTATTCATAAATTTTGTATAGTTCCGAACATTTTTGCACAAAAATAATTAAGATCCATAGAGTTTCCGATAAGAAATAAAGATTTGAAAACAAGTTTTCTACAAAAGTGAGGTTACTCTGAATTTTACAGCCTAATCTAAAATTACAAACTTTCGAAACAAATCTTTTTTAAGCCAAAAAAAAAAAAATACGTTTAGTTCAAAACTAGTTTACGTATCCATTTAAAAAAATTGAGAGGAATCGGTGATTTGGTCAGTGACGACTGAACTGATTCTGAGAAGAATGACCCTAAAATTTTTACCTTTTTCACGTATTTTCGGAATTGGGTATAATTTTAAAAATTTCGTGACAATTTACGATAGTAAAGTTAGTTACTTTCGAAAAATTCTCCATAAAACGAAGTTTAAATATTTTCTCCTGAGAAATATGTCATACATTTACAGCATTCATTACAGTAATATATGCTCGGATAATTAAAAAGCAAATTCCATTCTTCACATGTTCCATAGACCTAGATGTTATCGACACTACATATTTAATTTTTATATACATGTATGCATTGTCTACTATTTTCATACTTCATGCATACCATACATTTATGATTTCAATGGACAAATCGTGGTCAAGTTTCATCTTTGACATAAGGAGCGGTATATTATCTCAATAGCAACGTCGATTGATTGCATACATTTTTCTATATCTTATGTAAAAGAATAATATAGTGGATGATAAAATCCGCTTATAATAATAGGGAAAGTTCCAAAAAAGTACATAAAAACTCAAAGAATGATCTGATTTTAAATACGAAACCTCTAAGAACCAAAAGCTATGGCAAAAAACCTGATTCCTTCTTTTTCTGAACAAGAAAGGCAATTTTCTTCTTCATCTACTGTTACATTCTCATAAACAAAATAAGCAGACTTGTTTTTCTCTTGATATCCATTGATACGGAACATGAACCACTCTGACCTACACTCTATGACACATATTTCAATTGAATATTCAGCCATCGCAAAACTATTAGTAACTAGAACAAATTCAAAGTCGCTTAGAAGCCTAATAACTAAACGACTTACAAACGAATTTCTGTACAACCTTGACAGAAAACGGCAAAAACCTCCCCATCCAAAAATCGCGACCTTCTTTCGTGAAACCTCCCCCAAAATCCTAATAGCAGCCTAACAGAGTATGCAAACGCGAAATCGATCGGTTCCGTCGTAAATACTCGTTCCGCCGTAATAAAAACGTATTACGATTCGTTGAGGCGGCACTGTCAGCCATAATTCGAAATGACCATCATTCAAAGTTATCAAACCCTAGTCCCCGCCACGCCTGGGACGCATCTCGTGATTGGGCGGCATGGCTTATAAAGTGCTGGATCCTCCTTATGAACAGGTGCACGACTACATACATCGAGGCATTGTGCGTCGCGCCGATGTACACTCCCTCTTAATTTAATTTCCGGAGGCCTTCCGCCCATAGCTTATATTGGCACTTTGCACTACCTACATGTATATCGAATTTCACAGGGATACATTATGTATTTATGCTCCCATCTATTTCAATATTGATAACGCAAACGCTCAAGGCCAAGTTTCTACCAAATGTTCATTATGTAATTACGTGGGCGGATGACAACTCATCGAAACTAATTGAATTGCATAGCAATGGAGATGTTTGCCAGTATAAACAACGATGATTCATACGTTCGTTCGACAAAAAGTTAAGAATCGCAAAAGTCAATTCAAAATACAACACCTACAACTTCCATCCCATCTATGGTATTAATTAAACCCTGATGGACTGCTTCCGAATCATTTTGTTCTCTGCAGCCAGTATAATTTGAATGCAAAAACTTGTTCTTCTCGCCAGCAAAGTTATCCAATGCGCAATACTCATTTTCATCAAATCTGAATTTCGCGAAACTTTGGTATTAGAGAACAGCTGGACCACTTCAGGTGTTATAGACTATTATTTGAAGCATAATTCCCGTTTTTCTCTCAATTCCGTGATTCTCTCGGAGCTTTTGAAACGCGTGTCGACCATTTCATACAGGAAAGGCTTAAAAATTGAAGAAGATTATTCCCGAGTACTAACTGTACTAATTGCGAGGAATCTCGAAGGGTAGGAAGCTGTCGAAATGCAATGAATCATGAATCAAGCTTTTTTCAGGCAATGAGTGGGTTCTTTGGCATTATTCTTTCATGGTAGATCGGGGTTAAAGATTGCATCTCCTCTGAGTAGCACGTCAAGCGAGTAACCAGGCCCTCCCAGCCCTTCAATCCTCGGAGCTAAACGTTCCTTGATCTTCTTCCGTGAAGAGCCGCATCGATATAGACGGTCGAGCAGCGCGGCCACCCAATTAATCTCGACTAATTCCCACTCTCTAACCCAACACTCCGCTATCTCTTCCTCGGAAGCGAATCCAAAGACTCGGTTTGCGATGCTTCAGCAGTAATACCACTGCAGTTCTGTCAATACCCCGATCAGAGGTAAACGTGAAATTTGTGAGTGATAAGTTTCAGGAAAAACTTTCACCTCCAGAAGCGAGGATTCAGACTTTTAATGAAATATTATCTTTCAAGATAGGAAGTAATAGGACGAAATTTGTATCGAGGCCTAGTTTGAAGAATTTTAAATCTCGAGTAATTGAGAATTATCTTCATGGTTCATTGAGTCAAGAGTAGTTTTTCAATCTTAGAGTAACTTTTAGAGTGCAGACTGTGAAAAATAAAATCTTCCATCGATTCCCCAGTCAAAAGATACCAATTTTTTTCATATCATCAACGTTTCAGCTCCTTTTTTGAGCTCTTTTCAAGATCAGCAATCTATACACACAACAAGAACAACCATTATGATTATCACTTTAGAAAAATAAACGCAGGAAACATATTCAATTTGTGCTCACTTTCAGTCTGAAGGATAATAACATTATCAATGTATAAATGATCGGTATTGTTAAACAATTATTACTTCTTAAGAGTTAAAATAAAAAACACACAACAGCAAAAACTCTCGTCGAACCATTATAATGCAATATTAGTAGTAACACAAGTCACTCGTTCAACAGTTTGTACAATAATGAATCAGAATTCCTTCAGTAGACGACGAAATATCAATCTTATCGCAATAAACGTGAGATTGTCAATCACGAAAATTGACTGGAAAATCGATAAAGGATTTTATTTTTATTGTACTTAACCAGTGTTAATAACTATATATTGGAATGTAGACTGTTAATTTTTGTTATTTTCGATTTTCGAATTGAATTCTATGAAATCGGATCCTCCTAGTTGTCATGTTTCTTATTTTTATGATAAAAAGTAACAAAGATTATCGTTATTTTAGGGTAATTCAAAAAAAATTGTTTTATTCCCAGATTTTTCAATTCAACTCATTCTATTGGTAGGTTCAACTCGAGTAATCTTATAAGTTTGAGAGTACGGAATAACATAAATTATTTGTTGATACATGTTAATTTTTTTTTATATACCGTTTTTCATTCTCAATAACTAGAGTAGGAAACAATCCGATTTTTCAGTAGTAAATTTCCCAAGATTTGATAGTAAACTTTTTAAGTGAGAATTCTGAATTTTTAATGTTTGATGTTTTTATTTTTTCAAATTCTCAGTACTGATACTGGGTATTCGAGAGCAATAAAAAATTAACATGAATATTACTATAAAAAGTTAGTTAATATAAGATAGTTCAGTATTTGGATAGATCGTTTCCAGAAAAATGTATTGTTTTCTCGATACTCAAATTCATTCCATTCTGCAACAAATCTTTATGTCAAAATTAGTATCTAAAGTTTCTCATTCCTCAAAACTATCTGCACTCTCAGACATTTCTCTATTAAATTTAAGAGACTGTTTTTGAATCAGATTTCCCATACTGTCGATTAATTTTTCTAGTAAATTTATAGACGCAACTATGAAAAAAATATACACTGTCTATGAAAATTATAAGCCTTCTATGAAATGGAAGTGTTTGATATAAAGCAGACATTAAAATCATTTTACCTTCAAATAATTTCTTACTAAAAACGTGTATTCAAACTTTTTGAAATTCAAGTGGATTTCGAAATAATAATTTTTTTTCGAGCAGATTTGCGCTAATTTATCAACAGCTATTTGATTGAAACAAAAAATGTATATTGTATGGAACATAAATTTTATAGCAAAAACTATATTACATATTTTGATAATTTGCCAAATATATTTTAAAATAGTCAAACATGTAGTGTCTTAAAAAAAAATTAATAACAATAATAAATATTAAAATCAATGTATCTAATATAAAAACAAAAAATTTGATACAAATTTCTTTGAAGTCCTTTTCATATACGTGTCCATGAAATTTCAAACACGATTTTAAGATGAATTCCATGAAAGATGTTTAAAATTTCAAATTTTTTTTTACAATGTATATCAAATTTTTTATTCAATTATCTTTAATATCGCAGCGTTGCCTTTATTCCATTTTAGTGATTTTTCATTTAAATTTTCTTGTCATTCAATTGATTTTCGTGATTCCAAGGTCTCTTAATTAACAATTATTGATATTTTGAGTTACAAAAATAAAATTTTTGCAATTCATTTTATTTTTATAATCAGTGGCGGTCCCAAGGAGAGGGAGAAATTTCCCTAATTTCCCAAGAGCAGGATATATCCAATTTTAATCCTGATTTTTTCTGGATCCCCCCCCCCCCCCGAGAATTGTTTCTGGGACCGCCCCTGTTATAATTATTAACCAACGAATTGCATTTTGACGTTTAAAAGATCTTATTTTACAGATTCAAAAGATTTAAAAAAATTTTTAACGTTCATGAATATCAAAACACTTTGGATGAAATTTGTTGTTGTTTTACTTTAATTCCAGCACTAAAGAATGTCATGTTAGTGATATGCAGAAAAAAGTATATTATTTCGCAATTTTCGCTAAGCTTTTGTAACTTAGCATTATTAATTTTTTGGACATATTTTATTTCGATTGTCGTTGTATTACACATTTTACATTTAGAGTTGTTAACTTTTAAAATTTCAAGTTCTCACGTATGTTATATGTGCATAGTAATTTATATTCAATGAAGAATAAATATAAAAAATTGCACAATTTCAAAATGAAGATCTTGTAGTAGCTATACAACTTTTAGAGTATATTTTTCCTAATAATAATATTTTATTGTCACATAAAAAACCTTGATTTTTCAAAACTTGCGATTTTAAAGTTATTCATCAATAAAAATCATATAAATTTTTTATCTTCTTACCTGTAAGTCCTTGTGAACTCCAGTGTGTAAATTTTGCATTATTTCGACTCATTTTCTTCCATTATTTCATATATATACTTGATTTTCAATAGTCGTTAGAAGCCCCAAAATTTTCCTCTATCTAGACTTCTGCAAAGGGTTGATATAAAATTTTTGCCTGTTCTGCCTTATAAAAAGATAAACTCAATCATTTATATCCAACGTCTTGAGATGAAATTGTGTTGGCGAATCACCCAATCAGTAGCAATAGACTGCAAGTTTCATAAACTTTGAGGGCAATGCGCCTGGTTGTACATTACAACATCGGCGAAGGCAAACACGCGGTGCCCACTTGTGCGCGCGCAATTCAAATCCCTTGCTGTAATTGTATTTACATGTCCGTACCGACGACGGTGCGTATGTCGTGCACGCACGTGTTAGAAAATTGGATGTTTGCATCGCGGTATACCATGAATTCACGTTCTGGTAGCTTATTATTTTCCTGTGTGTTCGGCATTGCGTATACAAAATATGTGTGTCGAAAGCTCTGACTCTAACATGGATTCAGGAGCATTAAGAAAAGTGTTATCCTTCGTATCAAAAGATGACATTTTATTACTGAACAAACTAGGCAATTTTCGATTTTTTTCGAATATTTGAAGCAATCGTTAAAAATTTTTGTAACAGAAGAATTCAGTAAAGGTAACAATATTATTTTTAAATGATCGTGATTTTGCAAGAATTTTTAAAAATATAATTTTTATTTTTTTCCAAGTAGAATCTTCGTCTATAGTTTTCATTTGCTCGGGAAGATCATTGTACCATGCTTCTAAAGCCTTCGAGTTTTTTTTGACAATTTTTTTTTTTTAATTGATGACATGAATTATCAAAATTTTTAGAGATCACTTTTGCTAATTACCAAAATAATTATTTCGGAAAAAATTCATACAAAAATTGAAAACTTTCCAAATTTTTCAATGATCTTGGGAACCATTCAGCTCTGTTCATAATCCTTGTCATGTAGAATTACTAGCTCATTGATAAACCAGTTTCGGGAGTCTGGAAACGCACGCTATGATGTTGGCGTGTTCGGGGATCGTAAGTCATGAAGACCCAACCTGCTCGTGAAAAACGTGCAACATTCAACGCGGTAGGTATCGTACATTAAATGCACCTCAGATTTACGTAACATAAAACGTATGTAAGTACACGCAAAGGAAGCTTCAACGTGCAAATTGAGTAGCTCACACCGAGGGTGGGTATTCCATGTTTCCTCAGTCTCGTTAGTAATTTATAATTTAAGGCTACACAAAACTGAGACGATCATTTGTCTTGGAGATTTTTCCTATTGTTTTAATGACTTTAGAAATCAACATATAAAACTTATTATAATTTTTTTTTAATGTCATGAACAAAAATAACTATCCACGTGCAATTTTTGCTAACCATGAGTTTAAATTGTATGGTTTTCCAATTCCTTCTTGTTCTGAGAAACTATTCTTTTTTAAATGAGTATACATAATATTTCTAATTCATTGTCAGAAGTGTCAGACGATTTTTGTTTCAATGATAGACAGTAATCATATCGAAAACTGCCACACATGTTAGAAATTTAATGTTACAAGAATAATAATTGTCTGAAGGCTAAGCCCTGTATGAAGAAGAATTAAAGAAACAAAGAACGACTTGTTTTAAGTTGAAAATCAAAACTAGTTCAGTAAACACTGGATCTATGGTGATAACAACAAAATTTTTAAAGTAATGTAAATACAAAGAAGTAAGTTTCAAATTTTGCATTTTTAAAATAAAAACTCATTTGATAAATATCTAATTTTTATGAACTTCAAAATTTTTATTGAACATGGGGCAGTCACAAAAATTAATGTATCAGTAGTCAAGTCGTGACTGAAACTTTTGAAAAAAAAAATACAGCTTATTGATATTGACGATAAAAAAATACGCAATGTTTCAGAATTAATAAAGATCTCCTTTTTTTATGGCTATTTTTTCTTCGAATGAACTACAAAATACGTAAAATGACTGAAAAAAAAGAGAGATAAGAGAAGATGAGAAAAAATATGGCCATAGATTCAATGAATCAAAAATATAAACGCCGAGGTAGAAAAAAATTTGTCATTTCAATTCAAAGTGATTATTTTTAAACTTAGAAATATTTTGCCACGCATAACTAAATTGACTGCGTTCCTAAAAATTTTTGTTGAGGAAGGAAATAATTTTTTGGTGTCATTGTTATCCAGGAAATTTAATTTTATAAATTTTTGATTGGGATCTGTTTGTTTATTTATAGTCGAAACAAATAAACAAAAATGAAAAATAGATATGGTTAATAATTATAAATTCAACTAATGGTACATAAAAAATTTTAGATTGTAAAAACTATTTAGTGGTCCCAATGCATCGAATAATGGATTTTCTGAACTGTGAATTTCATTAAATTTTTAGAATAACTGATACATTTGCATCAATCAGTTGAATAAAGTCTCAGGCAATTATAATTAAAAAAAATTTTTTTTCATCCTATAAAAGTTCTTGGTTGCAACTTTACTTACTGCAAAATATACAAGCGATTTGGAAAAAGCAAAGGTATGCTTGCTAGACTAAAAAATCAATCGAAAAGCATGTTCAAATAAGAAACATGTGATTCAGACATTCAATTTTAAAAAATCTTACTATTCTTATTGTTGAAGAAAAGTTTAAATGAAGCTTGTGTTGCTTTATTAAAAATTTTGAGTCACCATTATCTGTCATTTTGTTGATTTTACTGTTCTTTTCGTTCTCAATGTTTAAAAATAATTAAAAACTCATAAATTGTGTGGATGATCTATCATTTTTTTCATAGTTAAGAGTCACAAATAATAATTGATATTTTGCAAATAATACTTAGCATTACTTACTATTTTTACTTCAACCATCAAGGGAAAAGCAAAGTTAATGTATTTTTATATTTTCCTTCACTCCATAAACGTGATCTATTTCGATCGCATTCGATTTTAAGTGAATTTATCTAAAATTTCAAGATCCACGAAATGATGAATAACAAAACTTGTAATAAAATAACTTTATTGTAAAATTGTTATTATTTGTAATTCTCCTGTTTCTAGCCTTTTATTTGAAACTTGTACCTACTACTTGTAGTTGATTAGAAAAAAAATCTGCCTCTAATTATCATTAGCGATGAAAATTGGAATTGATTTCTAATAAATGTTTTAATTCGTTTCAACAAATTTGCTTACTTGTTCATTCTTGTTCAAGGTACATTTTAGGTTAAAATAACCTATGATAAAATGCAGTTGTAAGATCGTGAAACTGACTGTGTGTCTGAAAAGATTTAAAATAATGTCAAAATGCTTATTTTCAGATTTTTTCACTTTTTCACTATAGTATTTAATGGAGTACATGAGATCGCATCATGTCCAGCCTTATAAATTATTTTTTTTCAGAAGATTTTAATAATGAAAAAAAGCGTGTAATTTTCACAATCCCAACAGTGCACATTAAATTTCTAATTTCGTATTTCAATAAAATAAAACTCAGAATAATTTTTTTTCTCACGTTATCCTAACTCATTTTCTTCAATGAGATACTATCCCGATTATTTTATAACAATTTACAGTACCATCCAATAAAAGTTTTATTCATCGACTAGGATAATTAATGTTATAAATTAAACCCCCCCAAAATATTTTCAAACTGATAGACAATATTTTTTATTACTCAACGTCAATGACAACCTGATTCCTAATAAATTTGTCTTGAAAATACACATCAAAGAACATCTACAACTTACACTTGGAAAAAGTTGTGTATAGGCTTGAAAATGTCATTATCGAGCGTCGATGAATAACACATTCATCGAATAGATTACGCCCGGTTACAATTTGCGAGGCTTGCTCGTTATCATGGCAGCGCTTGGGGTGCGGGTCGAGCCGAAAGAGACGAGGGTGGCTGGTAGCGACGAGAGAATGTCAAGCTAAGAGTCGAGGCGGACTCAGCTCGAAATTGATGTTAGGCGTTTGCATTTATTATTAATACGATCACCACGCTGTCGCTGACTGGGCTGTCAGCCGTCGAGTTTTGGCGCTGCTTTTCAAGCTCTCCACTATTTCAGCGATGACATCTTTGCCACGCTCATCCAGACGTTTTAGCCCGCGCGACTCCTTGCGAATTTACGATCGATGCCGTGCTTAATTATTTGTGAGACAGCTTTCGGCGCTCGAAAATGTCACCGAAGGTCCGAACTGACTCCACAGTGCCTTGAATGCCGAAGGAGAGGATGAATAGGTGAAAAGATTTCCAGTCACATTTTCGATTTCAAGGGATATCGACGTTTTTTTTCTCGTGCTTGGGATTCGAGAAAATTCTATAAAAAGCTAGAAACTGAACGTAGCATTCACAATTTCCTATCATTATTCAAAAAGGTTCTTGAAGGCTACTATTTTGTTTTGCAAGCGAGGGAAAATTGCGAGAAAGTTTTGAAGTTATGTACAAGAATTTTATAAACACGCAAGGAATTACTTGTCTTGTCTTACATCTTGTAGGAAACCACAAATTTAATGAGATTGACCTATAAGTTGTAATTTGTAGATTGTAGGAAACTTTTCTCTAAACAACTTGAATTTTTGAAATGCCCATGGTAGCATATGGTAAATCTATTGATTAAAAAAAGTATCGCAGGTTTAGCAATATTGTAGTTCCTAAGGGTAATTTTTAAAAAAAAGTTGACATGATTGAAATATATTCCGAAAATTTTTGAAGTAGAAAATTTGAAAAAATGACAATGCAACAAATATACAAATGCTCTAAATTTAAGACGGTTAAAATTTTCATCTTACCTATTACGCAATGTAATTATGTAGTTTATATAACTGGAACTCCGATTATTACAAATAATGAAAGAAAAAAAAATATTTTTATGTAGTTCCTATGATTTTTATGAAATTTTACTAGTTTCTTACATTTGAATTTATTTTAGAAAGTTTCTTTGATTCAACGATGAAGATATAAAAATTATTCATCTCACTGTCTCATAATTTGTGAGAAATGATGTAAGACAATTTTTTAAGCAGTATGTTTATACCATTTTTTCTACTTCCTATAGTTTTCGTATATCACAATTTTTTTCGCGGTGCACAAAACTTTTTCATGAGCTGTTAAAATTATCAACAATACCAGTTTTTAGTGTCAACAATTTTACGGGACTTTACAGAAATTTTGTAAAGCTAATTCAGCACAATTTCTTGAAGAAGTTGCCCAAAATCAGAACATATTTTAGTGATCCCCTCAATCATACGAATGCCTTCTCAATTCAAAATTCGATTCACAGAATTTCTTTGAACCTGGTGCGTAACTTGCTTGTTACAGTATTTTCTCTAGGTTCCTGATATTTTCTCTTACTTTATTTTTTATTTATGGTGAAGGCCTTCAATCTTCACACTTGTTGTTTGTATTTATTCAAATTATTAGTGTTTTTCATTTATTTCACAAAATCTTGTATCAGATTTAAAAAATCAACAACAAAATGAACAATACAGATTTTTTCACGGAATGAGTGATAAACTCTCTACACAGTCCCAACAGTGAGTTTTTACAGCTTGTTCCTTTTCTCAAAATGTTTCATTAGGTCTCAAATAAAAATATAGGGAAAACGTGCAAAACAAAAAAAAATTTTTAATGCGACCTTACAAGAAGGTATTCATAAATATCACAAAAAAAAATCAAAACATTCTTTTTTAAAATTAAAGCTGAAAATTTTTTTTATTCTCTTAATATAAGGGCTAGATGTTGATACTTTCACTATTATTTCTCATATTTTTTTAACATTATATTTTTTTTACTTGCTTATAGAAAATTCGATTTTGCAGTTTGAAAAAGCAAAAATAACAAACTTAATTGAAATATGCAACATCATTTCTATGAAGCTCTATAGAGAATTCAAGAAATTGATGATTTCTTAGCTCCTGCATAAACCTAAAATATAATTAATTTGCTTCTTGAGTCACACAAAGTACTTATCTTCTCTAAGTATTCTTTGAAAAATTGCTTTTAACTTCGGACGTCATTGCATTTTCATAATTTTCCAACCTAGTTTTTGATTTCAACATGATATAATCAACACAAATCAATAATGATATACTCAAAATACACTGTAACAGAAAAAATATTAACTTTTTCACAAAATGAGAGCAATAACTAAGTACACAACTTCAGTGGTCAATTTGAATCGTTTCTTCATATTTACCACATATTTCATCAAATCCCTCATAAAAAGTCAGAAAATATATCGAAAATCTAAGAAAAATTTGTCCATGCAACTGCACAAGAAGCTACTCTCTAATATTTCATAAAAAAATCATGATTGTGTTCTTTTTAACCAAGAAGTTAAAGAATGCAATTCTCAAAAAAAAAGTTCAAATAAACTCAGAGCATTGAAAAAGCTATTGTAAAGCACAGGACTTTGACTTGCAGCAAAAATCATTTCCGGCCGTGTTGGCAAAAAAAATCTCATGGCTGTCGATACCACGAACGAAGGGAATTTCCCCTTATCAAGTTACTAAACTGAAGATCTGTCTTAGGGCGTTTCCGTCCGCCTCTCGTCAACGTGACGCTTGACGGCGGAGGGAAACATGGATCTGACATTTCCATTTTACACCTTATGTAGGAGTTGTTTGAAGTATGGTTTATGTGATTCAGTATCTAACGTTCGCAACAGGCGCAAACGACTGCAACGGCACATTTACAAACGTATCATTAAACGTCGATATTATCTAGCATGAAGTTTCAGTTTTGTTGCTGACAAAACTTACTAGATTTGATAGAAAATTATAAATATTTCAAATTTGATAAAGTAGACGATATGCAATAAAAATACAAAATTGTATGTGATACATCATATCAGAAAGCTCTTGAAGAAAAGTAAATTTATATTTTAATACAGAGTTTACCAAAGTGATATAATTTTTCTCTCTCTATTTTCATATTTTAAGAACAAATATTATGTACTTTAATACCCACGACTTGATTTTACATTGACAAAGGTCTAAGAAAATTGTTTTTTATTGCTACTCAACATCAAATGCAACGTGACATGCCTCATTCACACTTCACGTGCTTTAGAAATCTTTGATGGGTTGAAAATGTTTTTCCAAGACTCCCAAATCCTGCTTACACCCAACCTCCGCCCTTTGCTAATATTTTACTGAATCCTGCGCCTCTGAAACGACGCAATACTACGCGAATACACGTACAACACATACACAGAGACATTTTGCACGCTCTTTACTCTCGGATTACCATCTGGTGCATTGCGCCGAGAACCTCTCCGAGCGGTGCCTGTCATCTTGGAACTCTGAGCCTTAATACTCGGGAAGCTTTTTTTCTTACCGAACCTTCCATGTTTTCAATATTTTTGTTGAATAGGTTTTCATAACGAATTATGTGTGTGTTATAGAGTACGGAAAATAAAAAAGAAAATACATGGCAATGATGGATAGACAGATGATTTAAAAAAACTGGTGTGATTTCAAAAACTCGCGAGAGAAGTGAAACTTCTCACGGCGGAGTACTGCAAGTTTAATTAGGCGACGAAGAAAGTTTGTTCAATTTTATGAGAAAAGCAACTTAGAAAATCATTAAAACCAAAGCATGAACTGCGTTCAAAATTGTGGCTTGAAACAGATTAAATTGAAATCGAAATTTTAAAAGAATGAAATAAAAATAAAAATTTAAAGTTCGACGACAGTTTCATTTTTCTTCCACATTGCATGTATACCTTACGATTTGAGATGTGGAAGAGAAATAAATCTTTGTCGTCAATTTTCAAATTTATATTTGAATTTCACTCATTTAAAATTCCGATTTTAATATTATCAGTTTCAAGCTTCAGTCTTAAAAGCAGCTCATGCTTTGGTTTTAATAGTTTCTTTAGTTGTTTTTCTCATAAAATTGAACGAACTTTTTATTTTGTTCAATTAAACTTGCAGTAGTTTGCTGTGAGAAGTGTCACTTCTCTCGCGAGTTTTTAAACTCACACCAGTTTTTTTCTAAATGTTATTCATGATGAAATTTTTGTACAAAGTTGAAACTAGAAATGTAAATTTTTCGTTTGAAATTTTCAATACATTGATTTAAGAAAGAGAATTATATATTTCTTCATTACAGAATAATCAACTCGATATTTTTTCCAAGTTACTCATGACTGAAAAAATAAGATATTCACTTTGATTTTTTAGATGGTAATTTTTACATTAAATAATTATTTTGAATGTCTTATTTATGTGACGTAATGAATTTCATTAATAGTAACCATTATAAAATAGATAAAAAGGACATAACCGAAAATGTAGGTTTAATGTCGACCATTTCTCTGAAATTCATTTTAAAATGAGCATTTTATATTAATTTTTCTATCACAATATCAAGAAAGTTTCGAAAAAATTATAAGATATTGAATTTCAGTCTCATCCGTCTAAAAATAATGTTTTTATGATATTTTCCTCCTGTCATTAATTAAATGACAAATATCTTCTTTAACTGTAATTTTTATAAAATGAATCAAAAAGATACAACTTAAAACGTAGGTTTTATATTTACTTTTTTCCTAAAATACTTGTAAAAATTACAGTTTAAAATGTTTACTTTATGGTCTAAGCTTTGTTCCCGATCCTTAGTTCCCCAACCATTGTTACTCTCTCACACGGATTTTACTCCCAACGAGCCATTAGAAGTTTCACTTCAAAAACTTTTCTTAAATACTTCTGTGATTTTCCTTATATTTCTTATTTGCTTGACGAATGCAGTAGGAATACGAATTTTTTATTCAATTTTTTTCCAATGTCTATCATTACTTTTTCTCGCAATTTTTTTCAGAAAATACAGGCAAAAACACTTGATTTCTTTTTTTTGACAGAGACCTTTGTTTCAAATTTTTCTTCTTACTAAAGATTAAGAATTTATATTTTATATATTCTTATCATTAGTAAGTATAATTGAAGATAATTATAATTTCTCAGGCAATTCAAACTAATTCCACTGCAGTAATTAATTTTAAGTTTAAAATTTACAAAATGAAAATTACTCTTGCCTACGTTAATGAAAATCATTATCCAGGCAGACCTCGATTTCACTGAAAATGAAATTTTCAATCTACAACATTAGTTGACAACGTCGAGGAATCGTCCAGAGAATACGGATAATTAGTTTTGTACCCAACTGACCGGGCTCCGAATAGACTTTCTGACCTCAATCCCAGCTGTGTCGTCGCTTGCAATGAGTATATACGTTTATGACAATGCCTGCGTTTCATCTCTTTCGCTTGAATAAAAACAAAACCTCATTTGAATCATGGAAATATACTCTATCCAGGGTTTTGATGAAAATACAAAGAAGTAAAGAAAAAAGCTTTAGGAAATTTATTAAATATTGTAGCCTGAAGTTAAATGAATATTCATAAAAAAAAATCAAATGGTTCATTTTGAATGATCAGTGTAATATGACAGCTTTTATAAACAACCTAATATGTTTTATGTGTCACAAGAATTGAATCTCGAGTCTGGAGATACAAAATAAACGTCAAAAAGAGAAGATTTCACAGAGCTTCTGAAAAAGATAGATGAATACGAGTCCAAAAGAACGGTAACTGGATCGGGTCAGGATTGTAGGGGATCAGATCGAACCGATCCCAGCGGTGGTAAACACGAGACCGCGGTAAGCGCAGAATCGTGTCGCGGATAAAGTGCTGCTCGTCATTGTCTGTCACTGGCCCTGTTGTAGGTGCCCCTCGTCGTTTTTGTTTTCCAACTTCTCTTTGTTAGCGTCCGTAGACTTTTTCTAACCCTTTTATGCACGCTATGATGAATTTAATTAGCTCAGACGTTGAGTTGACGAATTTAACAGTAGTTTTACCTAACGTACGTCGACATAGACCTACATCAAAGTTTGAAAAGCTATGAATCTGAACTTTGAAATAGTATCGAATGGCTTAGCTCAGATAAAAAAACTGTGTCTCTATTTCATGTAAAGTAAAGCAAAGATGATTACTACAAAAAAAAAAAGAATAAGTAGGTTATTTTGAGTTTCTTGAGGATTTTTTGAACTTCAGGAAAAACTTTTCTAAAATCTTACAGGGAGTAAAATTGTCTTCTTCCTTTTTAACTTCTTGAAAGTATTTCTTTCTGCTCGTTTTCGAATATATCGGCAGAAAAAGAAATATGTCTACATTACTCGAAAATGACCAGAAAAAAAGTACTTTCACAGCAAAGAGTTAACAAATAATGATTCAATTTTTTTTAGAAATATCAGTATAATCTTATTATACTCGATTAAATAAAAGGTCGAGTCATAGAATCGCCTGAGAATAGTTTATTTTTTAAAACTTTTGAATAATGTACTATATTTCTTTTCCGATTTTCCCAAAGGTTATGTGACGGAACAAAAAACGAAAAAAATTGTAATGATCAAATAAATTACACCTCTACGAGGTAAAAATTTTTGATATTTTTAGAAATAAATATTACTATATATGATAAAAATCAATAAATTATTCTGATACAATGATAATTAAGTAATGAGCCGTCAGTTAGAAAACGTTCCTTCGGACCAAAGTTATGTTTTTTATGCGTTCGCTATGTATTTGTCAACAAATTAGCGGAAACATGCTAAATACGAATAGTATTTTAAAAAAACTCATAATAAAAAAATTGATATTCAAATTTCTGTAAAAAATTATTCGCATTTTTAATTAGTCAAAACGCATAGAAGAGGGAAATATTTTTTTTAAGTTTCTTCACCTTTAAAAACTTGCAATAAATATCAGTGTACAGGTATTTCAGTCCCATGTCAAAATATATGTTACTGAAAAAATTCAAGTTCTTAAAGAAAATCACTCAATTTAATATCATCAACATATACTTCCTTTTAAGTTCTGAAATTCTAAAATAAAGAATAAAAACCCATTAATAACTTAAGTGATGCCTCAGTGAGTAATTTTTTATCTGAATAATAACTAAATACATTGTGAAAATACGTATATGCAATATACATGTGCATTTTCATCGGATAAATATGTAATTATGTACGATGGAATTCCGAAATGTAAGAAATTATCACATTTTTTTCCATAGCATGACTTGATGTTTATAATTAAAAAAATTCTACAATCTCGATACATGAAATAAATTCATAAGAGAAAATAACTTCATTTTTTGTAACTAGCTCTGACCCAGGATCAATTGTACTCAAATTAAGTTTTTTTGAATAATCCTCAGAAATCAACACAAATGCTACATATTTTATTGCTGTATCGTTCATTTCAGGAAACAATTGACAATATTTCAACAAGTTATCAAGAATTTAAAAGCCTAATTTTTTTGCAAGTGTTGTGATTCAGCTATTTATGAAAACTACTGGCTTATATAATAACAAAGTGATCAATCAAACAGTAGTAGTAAAGGAAATTGGAACGTCGGCCACTTTTTTTAAAATTTCTGTTATCTACGCAGTGACGCTAAATCGAAGCATTCGAAAGTCATTTTACATATAGTGACTCTTCACCATCACGAATTTTCGTTTACAATATTATAATTATTGAAAATGAGCAATTTTTGAGTTAATTATTCGAAAATTCGATTGTCCAGGAATCAGACTGTATTTCCTTTTTTTTTCTTTTCAACAATTCCAGGTTAAATTTCTGGAAGGTTACTTATTTAAAGTAACTTTCTTTTGTTTTTTTTAATTAGTGATATTTCACTAATAAATATTATTTACCTATCTACTTATAGTTCGAGATTTTTCACTTAATAAATAGTTACATCCTGACAATAATAATTCGTAAGTTTTTAATACTCGTAAAATTATTTATTATTAGTGAAAAATCACGAATAATTAGTAAAAAAAAATTACAAATCAGAAAAAAGAAAAGTGCACCACAAAAAATTAGTAAATTATCACTAATTCAACCTGAGAGCGTAGAAAATAAGTTTATAAATAAGTAGAAAAATCGTTTTGTTAAAAAAAGCTCATTTTTCGAATAATTTGGAGACTCGCAAAAACTTTTTCTTACAAGGATCACCCTGCAACGCTTGTTAACTAGTACTAAACTCGTGTATATCAGGTATGTCAAAAGTCTAGGAAGACCCCTATGCATATTACAAATACGAATTATGGAGCGTTAGTTCAGAATGCCTTGAGGGTCTGTCGGAAGTGAGAACGGTGTTACCCCCACCAACCTACTGCCACCATCATTCCCGTACTTCTTGCATGAAACAACTCCTTGCGCGTCTAGCGAAATCTCTAATTGCGTCTTTAAGTAATAGTTGCAATTGTACACTAAATAACGTTTTCCAAGACATGAATCATTTTTCACGCATCGTGAAGATGATTCCCATAAATTAAAATTCATTCAAAATTTATGGTTCTAATGCAAAAAAAAAAAAAAAAACAATACGAAAAATTTGTGATTGTAGTAATAATCCATACAATGAAATTAATTCGTTTTTGAGTGATACTCTCGTTTACTCACACTATTTAATTTGTAGAAATCAGTTTAAAGCAAGTTATAGTCGAAAAAAAACTCAATACTGGTGGGTTATACTGAATACTGAGAAGCAATTATTGTTTTTCTTATCAAAAATAAAAAGCAGTACCACAGATTTTGAATTCCACAATAAAGCTACAAGAGATAAGGTACCTCAATACAAGTAAACGTTGAACCGAATTTCTTAACTTGCCGGATTAAACTTAGACCTACATCACTTGCTGGAGCAAGCATTGTAGTCTCGATTCAAAACTCGGATAGCGCGAAAGTTCTATTAGTCGTGACGATAATAAAGAGATTGAAGAGACAAACACACTATACTACCCTCGAAAATGGACGATTTTTTAAATGTATTTCATATTAAAATTTTCGCAAGTAAAGCATAAAAAATGTGAGTAAACTTAATCCCAAAAAATGTAACTTTACACAATAAAGTGATGTCATACTCAGTTAATTGAATTGGATGAAATAACAAAATAAAATCCATTTTATTCAGCGCTTCGACCATCAATGCGTAATATTTTCCATAACTATTGATTGTCGGAATGAAATTCATTTTTATCAACATTGTTTATTTTTACTTACGTTTTGTGGTTAGTGCTAAATATGGTATGTACATATGAATATGAAAATTTTTAGTGGTAGATTCGATTTCATTTTTCAAGTCGAAGTGATATCAATTTCAGTAATTAAAGGTAGAAATACTAACAACTGTTAATTGAATAAACTGAACGTTTTAACGGTCAGTGTTTTATCCTCTGCAAAGTCATTTGTTTCGGATTGTATTTTACTTTCAATTCTATTTTATAATGACCAAAATATCACGATCCACGCGATGTCACTTCCATGAATCGAAGACAAAAAGATGGATCTCTAATAAAAGTAAGCTGTCCAGTAGTATGTTCTGACTATAACAAGCACATGGGTTCTGTTGACAATGCTGATCGTTTGCTATCAACATATAAGATTGATCGAAAATCAAAAAAATGGTGGCTCAGGATATTCTGGCATTTTGTCGATCTGTCATTGACTAATGCCTTCATCATATATTCAGTCAGAGACCATGGAACTGCTTATTTATCGCTAATAAATTTTAGATTGCGCATAGTAAATGAAATCGTTGGACAATATATACCCAAAAAAAAAGAAGGAAACGCCAGTCTACAGTTTTCGGCCACCACAAACCTCAAGTGCCTCTTGAAAAGAGACGTTCTCAATCGTCTCACATGCCGGTCCATGGTGGACATTTTAGACGATGTGCTTTGTGCAGCACAAAAGCCAATGAAAAAAGAAGTGAATGAATGTGTAACGTTTGCGACGTACCATTATGTTTGTCAAAAACGAGAAATTGCTTTGCGAGCTACAACAGTTAGAGTAGTAACTCTACACTAATGAAGTGAAATACGGTGAAGATTCACGGAAGATCATGTTTGTTGAAAGAAAGTTATAAATAATTCAGAAACTTGACTAATCATGCAAAAATTTGGGAAAAAAGGAAAAATCAAAAAAAATTCCAAAAATCAGAAAAAAAATACAAAAAAAAAAAAAATGGAGACGATAGCCGCTACGTCCTCGTTCGTGTCTCCGGGTTCGGCTGAGAGCGGTAGATATTGTTGTTATCAACTTGGAAAAATTTTCCTTTCTTTGACGACAAAAAATTTGGTACTGATAGTTATAACATATATATTGTTTCTGCTATATTAGATCCGCCATTTTGAATTTCGGAAATTTGATATCAAATTCGTAATCAGCGACCCAGAAAACCCCAGTATACTTATTTTCATATTGATATGAATAAGTTTAACTAATTCTGTCCGCCATCTTGGATCCGCCATTTTGAATTTCGACAATCTGATACCAAATTCGGTATCAGCGACCCCGAAAACCCTTAACGCGACTATTTTCATGAAAAAATAATTATCTGAAAAATGTTTGCTTCGAAGGGTTAAACTATTTTGACATTTTCTTTTATCTTAATTCTATGAGATACATGTAATTTTCGACTGCTGGTCGGCCGTTTGCGAATTCCTCGTCTGACTGAGATTGCAAGTTAAGAATTAATGACAACAATTTATCAAAATTGAGATACTGACTTCTCCAGACTTATGTTGGGCTCAAAAGAATTCTGCAGCTCAAGTTTTACTAATTTTCTGTTTTCTGAGTTTTGAATAGTATCAGTTATAACTTCAGATCGCTAGCCGGCCATTCGTGAATTTCATGTCTCACTGAGATCAACACTTAAACTTTACCGACAACAATTCATCAGAATAAAAAAACCGACTTTTTCAGACTTCTATTTGGCCCGAGAGCATTCTGCAGTACAAGTTGAATTAGTTTGACATTTTCTTTTTTTTAAATTCTATGAGATACATATAATTGTATACTGCGGGTCGGCTGTTTGCGAATTCCTTGTCTGACTGAAATTGCAAGTAAAGAATTAATGACAGCAATTTATCAAAATTGAGGTACTGACTTCTCCAGACTCATGTTGGGCTCAAAATAATTCTGAAGCTTAAGATATACTAAATTGCTGCTTTTTCAGTTGAAAATGGTATGGGATATTGATAACTTCTGATTGATAATCGGCCGTTCGTAAATTTCAGGTCTCACTGAGATGAAATCTTGAAAAGTATCGACAACTATCCATCAGAATAACAATACCGACTTTTTCAGACTTTTCTTCAGCCCGAGAGAATTCTGCAGCACTAAATAACCCTTTGCAGCACGGTGGGAAAACGTATATCTTACCTAGAATACTACCATTTTTTTCAGTTTTCAAGTGCTTGTGACTCGACTTTTATGATTTTAAATTTAAATTTACTATATTTACACGTGAGCCCTGAATTTTTTGACTTAGTTATCTAATGTTGTTCATTAATTTGTCAATATCAATAAACTTATAGTGAAAAAAGTCACTTTTTGCAAAGAAAATTCATTATCTTGAAAAGTTTATAACGGATCAATTTGAAAATTTATTATTACATGTTTTTTATGTCACTTATTAAGAATTTGTGATAGATTTTCAAAATTCAAAATGGCAGATCCAATATGGCGGACCGAATTAGTTAAACTTATACATATCTGTATGAAAATTGGTATACAAGGGTTCACAGGGTCGTTAAACCAGTTTGGAAACCTTAAGTTGTTGAGTATCGAGTTATCCTAAAATACGTCCAATGCATACCACTACGTTGGAGCTTCCATTCCATTAATGCTGATGCAAAACGCGGACGCAAGACGTGGAACATGAGAAACTGATAATCTTTGGGCAAATTCATATCGCAAAATATTGTTTTTTTTTTTTTTCTCAAATGCCGGAAAGAGTAGAACTAACGGAACTTCCAAGTGATGCGGAATCTGCTGATGGACTTTGTGATTCATCGGATGATGAAAATTTTACAAACAAAGGCACAAGTGTACTACAAAATGATTCTGATGATGACTTTTCTGAAAACGAAAATGAAGTAGAACATTCAGTAGAAGAAGCGTGGACTAGTCGAGGGAAAAAAAATGGGATTTACCATTTACGAAAGATCATGGGCAAAATATTCCCGACAGTGCTTCATCTCCATCTGAAATTTTTTTCTGTCTTTTCCCTGATGACTTGTTGGATTGTATCGTTCAAAAAACAAATCTGTATATTCAACAAAAAAAAGTGGCGAATCCATCACAAAAGATGAATTAACTACTTTTATACCTATCAATATTTTGATGGGAGTGAAAAAGTCCCCTTCGTACCGTGATTACTGGTCATCAGATCCGTAACTAAACGATTCATTTATAAGTCCACTGATGATGGTCAATCGTTTTGGAGTCATTTTGAATAATTTACACATTGCGGATAATAGTAAAGAACCAAAGAAAGGTGAGCCAAATTATGATAAACTCTATAAGTTGCGACCCCTATTGACAAGACTTGACGAAACGTTCAAGCACTGCTGGAAACCAAGCAAATATAAGTCTATAGACGAGTCCATGATCAAATTCAAGGGTCGAAGTAGTTTAAAACAGTACATGCCGGCAAAACCAATCAAGCGAGGGTATAAGTGTTAGGTACGTGCAGACGAATCAAGTTATGTATGCGAATTTCAAGTTTACACCGGCAAGACAGAAAATTCTGAAAAACAATTAGGTGCAAGAGTTGTAAAGGAGCTTACACGCGAGCTTGCTGGTGGAAACCACCATGGTGGAAACATGGACAACACGAATTCCAAACTTCAAACACTGGCATTCGTTGGATCAAATGGATGGACAAGAAAGCTGTGTACTTTCTATCTAACTATCACGATCCACGCGATGTCACTTCCGGGAATCGAAGACAAAAAGATGGATCTCTAATAAAAGTAAGCTGTCCAGTAGTATCTTCTGACTATAACAAGCACATGGGTTTTGTTGACAATGCTGATCGTTTGCTATCAACATATAAGATTGATCGAAAATCAAAAAAATGGTGGCTCAGGATATTCTGGCATTTTGTCGATCTGTCATTGACTAATGCCTTCATCATATATTCAGTCAGAGACCATGGAACTGCTTATTTATCGCTAATAAATTTTAGATTGCGCATAGTAAATGAAATCGTTGGACAATATATACCCAAAAAAAAAGAAGGAAACGCCAGTCTACAGTTTTCGGCCACCACAAACCTCAAGTGCCTCTTGAAAAGA
The DNA here is from genome assembly GCA_028476575.1 of Platygaster robiniae. Classification (NCBI taxonomy): domain Eukaryota; kingdom Metazoa; phylum Arthropoda; class Insecta; order Hymenoptera; family Platygastridae; genus Platygaster; species Platygaster robiniae. Next base: position 6,832,638 of record CM052022.1, read on the forward strand.
GACGTTCTCAATCGTCTCACATGCCGGTCCATGGTGGACATTTTAGACGATGTGCTTTGTGCAGCACAAAAGCCAATGAAAAAAGAAGTGAATGAATGTGTAACGTTTGCGACGTACCATTATGTTTGTCAAAAACGAGAAATTGCTTTGCGAGCTACAACAGTTAGAGTAGTAACTCTACACTAATGAAGTGAAATACGGTGAAGATTCACGGAAGATCATGTTTGTTGAAACAAAGTTATAAATAATTCAGAAACTTGACTAATCATGCAAAAATTTGGGAAAAAAGGGAAAATCAAAAAAAATTCCAAAAATCAGAAAAAAAATACAAAAAAAAAAAAAAATGGAGACGATAGCCGCTACGTCCTCGTTCGTGTCTCCGGGTTCGGCTGAGAGCGGTAGATATTGTTGTTATCAACTTGGAAAAATTTTCCTTTCTTTGACGACAAAAAATTTGGTACTGATAGTTATAACATATATATTGTTTCTGCTATATTAGATCCGCCATTTTGAATTTCGGAAATTTGATATCAAATTCGTAATCAGCGACCCAGAAAACCCTTAACACGACTCTTTTCATGAAAAAATAATTATCTGAAAAATGTATGTTCCAAAGGGTTAAGTGAAAATGATTATTATACGAAATGATGACCTACTTTAGGACTCTCATTTTTTCACGAAAACATTTCATTTTTCATACTCACTCATTTTTTAGATTACAAATCTGCGCAATGATGTATGTATATGAAATTTATTTTCGAATTTACGTAACTCAGTTTCTATAGGCATGGGAAGAAATTATGAAGAATTCAATTCAAGTAAATATTTCAAAAGTTTTATAAATACAAAGGTTCTCGCGAATTATCATTATTGTACGTCTTTTATGTATTTATCGTGAAAATCTATGGTTTTTTGAATTATTTGAAAATTTTGAAAGATATTTATCATTTATTGTAAATCCATTGTTTTTTCATTCTTTAATGTAACTGTATGAAAAGTAATTCGTATTTTTAAACTAATATATAAAATGTAAGCTGGGAGATCAAGATTATCATATTCTTAAATAATTTTGAATAATCTGATTGTGTGATTCAAAAGTTAAGTATAAATTGACTTTATTTTCACTAGAGTCAGCTGGAATTTGAAGTGACATCAAATTGAATAAATCCATGAATACTTCATTGTTTGTTTGAATTCTTGAAAGATATGAAAATTACTGAGACATTCAATAAAATCGAAAGACAAGCCTGTAATTTTGAAAAAAATATATTGAAAATTAAACTTTGCATCTCACATCTCGGAATTGTGTTAAATACAGTTCATTAAATAATGTAAACTTAATTTTTCTGTTCTCCTGTATGATGTGGGAAATATGAACACACTGATTGCAAAATCTGAAACTCATGCAATAATGAAAAATTCATGAATTGTTAGTTATTGAACAGCACATTATAAAAAAGAGGATATTTTTGAATCATGCTAACCAAAAATTGCAATAAAAAGAAATTTAACAACTTACTTATTGTTTATTGATTTTAATTTGAATGTTAAATGATAAAAATCGTTTTTACACTTTTTTACAACTACGAAAAGTTTACATTTTACAAAAAAAGACATTATATTTATATTATAAATTTTCATCCAACTGTTAGATTTCATGTAATAAGTGATGAAACATAAAGTTATTTTACAGTTCCACACATAAAAAATTGTAACTTCAAAATTGAACTAAAGATCAAAGAATAGAGGAAATAAATTATAATTCATGAAGTCAAAACAACTCAGACTGGCCCATGTATTTGCGATTTCTTCAGAAGCTTAAATTGAAAAATACGCAGTTAAAACATTCATAAATACTTCATTATCGTTGAACTGTATTGATTTTTGGTACTCTCAGCACTTGTTTGAATTAACTTTTGCTAACTCAAAAACAAAAACAAAATCATGCTTTAGAATAAGTTTCCGTTGCACGACTGCAACTTTCTTCTACACAGTAAAAATATTTGCTTATTTTCGAACAGTAAACGTATCTTAAAGTCAGCTGAAGAATTTGTAAGGTATCCTGTATACAAATCTTAAATTACAGCCAACTTACAAATCAAATCTTTCAGAGACACTGGACGTAAGATTGAATAATAATAATTTATTAAAAAGTCGAAAGATTTATTACTTCAAGATAGTCTGCATCTCATTTGAAGTGACATATTTACGTAAAAATTGGAATGGTTTCAATTTCAGATTGTCCATACTTTCGGAAAATTCGTGTATAGTATCTGACAACCTCCTCTATAAGTACACAGTCAGCTCACTTCCTGCGCTGCCCTTATTGAAAATCCATCAGCTGACGGATATTGATGACATCGAGTTGGGTTTGTTTTGTCATCGGTCAACCGGTGCATACTGCGATTTCCTGAGAAACGCGGAATCTCCTGGGTGCCATCGCTCGGACGAGACCGCTAGATATATTGCGCGTCTCCTAGGAAGCACGACAGTTTGTAACATTGCAGATAGCACGCGACCACAGGCTCGTAACACTTTCCCGTCCCAAGAGTGCTACTCGTACCAAATTGAAACTGGTCTTTTCATCGGATTAACTCTTTCCCCGGATCTCGAACACCGAGAGAACAACACCGTTGTGCGTATTTGCCTACTGATTTTTGCATTTCAGACTTCAACCTTCGTTCTACCCAAATCCAGGTTTTCCTGTTAAAAAAACGTTGTTTCCGAAAGCTAAATGGTCCAATTAAAGTCTGCTTTGATCATCCAATCACTCGAAAAAACTTTTAGAGCTTCAAACTACAGAATTTTTTCGCAGTTAAGCGAATTTCCAACTGAGCCCATTCTAGTGGAAAATGATGAAATAGATGATCAAATAGGAAACTATTGAACGTGAGCGTATAATAAATCAAATCCGAAGTTTCATTCCCAAACTCTATTCGCACTGTCGAAAGTTGGGATAAGAGTGGAAAACAGTAGCATTTGGGGCGCGTTCGCGATCCGAGTATCATTTGGCTTCCAACGCTGGAAGCATGTGTCTTCATTAGACACTGGCGAAGGCGGAGCAATGCCATTGAATCACATCGAGAAACCGAGCTCCATGGCCGGGATTAAGCTTCAAATGCGTTTTTCCTTCCATACCAAAGTTTCTTCTGGTCGAGTATGTTTTGTCATTTCAGGTACGAGCTCTATGAATGCATTAAGCTTTTTTCGATCTTTCTAGGGTTCGACTGGTGGTTTAGATTTCTGTCCAAAAGTGTTCATTCATTTAAACAATTTTGTATTGATCCTCACAACGAGTAATGTAAATTGAATGTAAAACAAGTAGTAATTTTTTTTTCAGGAAACATGATAAATTTTACAAAGTTATACGTATAACATGCTTTAATCAACAATTCTAGTCATGCTCAAAAGTCAAAAGTTCTTTTGCCTGGGAGGTACTCAAAGCTCTGTAGTAAGTTAGGAGTCAAAATAGTGAGATGTTTTATTTTCCTTTGAGCCCTGGAATTTCATCAAATTTTATTAAGTATCGTGGAAACATCCAAGTTTCCTAATGCATCAGTGAGAACACATTATGCACCCCTCTTGCTATGTACCTCACGATAATGACATAATTTTATATGGAAGAAGGGCGAGCTTCGTTAAACTATTTTGATCATGAAAGGGCAAAAAGCTTTTTCATTCAGCCAGCATTCAAAGCTATGTAGCAAAATTCGGTATCAAAATAGTGAGGAGTTTGACATTCCTTTCAGCATAAAAATTTTACAGAATTTCCTTCATATTTAGTTAATGCAATGTGAGAACGTTCAAGAATCTAAATTCAGACTAATACACATCAAGTTATTTGGTTACTAAGAATGTAAGTAATGTATAAATAAACAATTCGTTATAACATATTCCAAAAGTTTTTTTCTTGTTCACGAGATTCATGCTACTTAGAAATAACATTTTTGCAAGCAGTAATCGTTCCACAGTAGTTTTTTAGATCGAAAATGATTGTAAAAATCGAAAAATTGGAGAAGCTCTGCTCTTATATTTTTAATTATTTTTTGGTTCTTGGCTATCCGATTACACTTGTATTGCCATTGGAATCACGAAGTAGGCTGAATCTAGGTGAACCCCTATGCGAGTTTCCTTGGACCGTCAATCAGTGAGGCAGACACGTGATACGAATATCTCTAGCATTGCCAATTTTCGTTTTTTTTTTTTTTTCTTAAAATACGTCGTTTTGAATACTGGCAGAAGAAAAATAAATTTAACATCCAGGTGCGCAGGCAGAGGGGGGTTTCGGGGGTTCGAACCTCTCCCAAAATTGTGATAAAATTACTATTTTATGTGAAAATAATGAAAATTGTAACAGTCAATAACGGAAATAAAATTTATAAAGAATAATGTAGAAAAAATGAGAAAATTATTTTGGCTTCAGATGAATTTTCCTCAAACGAAATTCTAAACACAAATTTTTGGCTAGGATGATGTCGTAGGAAACGAAAATCTATAAAATTATTTCAAGGTTGTGAATTATATAGAAGAATTAGAATTTATGGAAATACTAAAAATATTAAAAGATTTAAACTCTAAAGCATATATTTTCTGAAAATTTTGACCTGTATTCGACTTTGAATTCTAAAAAAAAAAAAAAAAAAAAAATTTACAAAATCGTATGAATGCTGATTAATAAGAAAAAACAAAAAATCTATAAAACACAAAAAATCTATGTATAAGTGATTTTTCTGGAAATCTGTGAAATCACTGCAAATAAATTGAAATTTTAACTCTTAAAAACCAAATTCTGATAATTTCAATGCTTCTCTGAAGAATCTGAAAAAATACACGCGATTTCAAAAAATACAAGAAAAATCTACAAAACCTTAAAAATAGTAAAAAAATACGAAAATACCATACACTATAGACGTGAAAAATCTGTATGTATGCAGTTTCCCCGAAAATCCATAAAATCACTAAAAATCTGCTGAAATTTTAATTCTGAAACATCAAATTCCAGTAATCACTATACTTTTGGATAATCTAAAAAAATACTTATTATCTCTAAAAAAACAAGAAAAAAAGCTACATTATATCATAAGTGCCAAAAAAATACGAGACATTCCTGAAACACTGAAAATCTATGTAAATGTAGTTTCCTCAGGAATGTATAAAAAATCAATATTATAGACCATAGAATTCTAAAGATCTGTTTGCAAAAATACAAGAAACAATAGTAAAAAATCCTTTAGGTTCCATAAATACTCAACATATCACGAGAAATATTAGAAAGCTTTTAATACTTATAAAGTAGGTATGTTGACATGATTTTCTAAAAAATTTCTTTCTAGAACATGCGATTCTAGAAATTGATAGAGAGATTCATGAACATACTAGAAAGTTCTTCAAATGGTATCATTACAAAAAAATAAAAAAAAATTAATAAAAATTCAAAAAGTAGTAACATTTGTGTGAAAGATTCTGTGTTTCGAAAAATTAAATAGAATACTCAAGATCGTTGAAATTTTCAATACTATAGCATCAAATACTCAAAATTTATGAAAATGTCAAATGATTTTGCAAAATTCAAGAAAAATGTACGTACAATATGAAAATTCTGGGAATCCATGAATTACTGATAATCTTTGTAGGTGTAATTTTCTCAAAAATCTGGAAAAAAATTCCAGAACTTCAATTCCTAGAGCATCAAATTCTAGAAAGCTATATAGAAATGCAATGTATTACATCCGAAAATCCTTTGAGTTTTATGAATACTAAAACAAATATGAAAAATACCATAAGCATTAAAAAAGAAAAATCTTGACCTCAGTAACTTGCATGAAAATGACAAAAATCGAATTATACGAACATAAAAAATTTACCACATATTCTGGACTGTAACAGTTGTATCACTTTCAAATGCTAAAATTCGAACAATAGACAAATCCCGAAGGAAATTTTTCCGAAAAAACCTTCCCGAAAAATTTTCCTGCCTACGCCTCTGTTAATATACAAACTTGTACAGAGCAGTAACAGAAGAGAAACAATAATAAGGATTGTATGAACATTTTTTCTAAAACAATTATTTATAAGTGATTGAAGTATGGGAAATTATCTGTATTGATATATTAAATAAATTAATGCTCATCTTTGTGGAAAATTGTGAAAAGTGAGAATTTTTACCTAACAATATATTTTAAGTTACACATCATTCTAACATAGTTTTCAAAATTCATTTATTCTTTAAAAACTTCAAGAGAGAAAAGTGTGGGCTTTATTCATGGAAGTGCAATTTTCACACGATTCAATAATATATGATAAAATAATGATAAAAAAGTTTTTTACGAAGTACTCTTCGTTGAAAACTATCTGAAAATCCTGAAAAATAATTCCCCAAACTGATGTTTCCTTATCGATAAATCATCAAATTTCTAAAAAATCACGTAGAAAAAATTCGCCTATCAAATTTTGTATGCAAAAAAGCTCACAATGAGATTAAACCGTACAGAGCAACAGAAACGCAAAGGAAGTGAATGAATAACTCTGGCGGGTAATAGAACTGATTTGAGTGAGGCCGCTCCTTGTGAATCGAAGTGAGCGGATTGTAGCAACATCTGCAATTCAAATTCAAACTACTCATGCCCGCGAGTTTCATTGAACTGATGCTCCCTCGCATCTTTGATCCTCGAGATTTCGCATTTGTGGAATGCACTAACGTTTCATTCCTACTATCAACTTTAGACTTTTACCATCATTCCAGAAATCGCGAGAAGGATATCGTACGTTTCGTTAACTGAATTTTACTATTTCCGAAAAAGCTTACGAAATTTTCGTCGAATCAGCGGAACCGTGTATCAATTACATAAAAAAATCTTGATGTATGATGCAAAATATTCTCAAGATGATACTATTAATGCTAAATGAAAAAATGGAATTTTTTCTTGCTTCTCCAAGCAAGAAGAGCTTACAATGTTACAAAGTCGATAGATTCCAAATTCTGAAGTTTTTTATTCGCAAGAAATTTTTTTTGAAACAAAAGTATTTTGACTGAGTAAGACAGTCCAATTTCTTTGATCATAATTGAATTAAAAACATACAATTACTGCTCTCATTCCTACAGCAAATTTTTAGCCTGAAAAATAAAAAACATAAAAATTCGAAAAGTAATGTCCTGGGGTTTGCATATTCAAGCACAAAAAACAGAATAAATGAGCACAATATATTTGAACGTCACGAGAAAAAATGGGAAAGAAAACGAAAAGAATTTATTATTCATACAAGGTTAAGCAAACTGGCAGTTAGACCGCTTCAACGTTCCTGCCACTCAATTAATTCTTCGTTCAAAAATTATCAGAGAGTGCCTGTGACGTGATCCGTGAAAAACTTTGGGGTGCATACATTCGCTCGCCCTCTTGCGAATTTGGTGATTCCAGTACACCTCTAAGGTTTCTTCCACTCACGATTTCGTTTAAGCCCAATTGAAAGCGTTCGCTTGAAAAACAAAACGCCTTCTTGAGCTTCGGCTCACCCGAAAAGTTCATTACAGCTCGGGAAGTGAGCTATTTACTCCAAATCAGAGGAATCTGAACAAGTTACTTTTATTTTACTTTCATGTTAAAAGTGACAGTCATATTACATGAATATTGATAAGTTTTGTGAATAAATAACTACAGTTATTTTATAGGACTTAATAGTTTAGAGGTATGTTATATTTTAAGAGAGGGGTAGTTATTTTATTATTATTGAATGAAAAATACAACACAACAAAAATATATACACATGGTTACGTGAATATTACTTACACAGAACTAATTACATGTAAGAGGTGCAATAATGTAAGAAAAAGGTAAAAAAACCTCCCATGTACAACACTTTGTAAGTTTTTCAGTTGGGAAACTATATTTTGTTGAATATTCTTTATGGTAGCTTAAATGAATCTATACTTAATAAGAAAAACGTAGTAAAAAGACTGAACTCGATAATCATAGCCTAGTGTAAATAGACTTCGAACGCTTTTGCTTTTACATTTTTCAATTATAATTTTTTCATCAAACCAAAAAACTGACTTTCAATTTTCTTTCGGTATTTGTCTCCTCAATATTCTTTCATGGATTTTTGTACGATAGGTTTCTAGAATCTCATCATTGACGGTTTGAAATTGTTAAAATTTCTAGTATTTTCGAGGATTTTTGAAAAAACTCTAATGTACTTAGATTTATGTATTCAGTAAAATAATTATTCGCGAAACTTTTCTTATTTTAAATAATTCCATAAATATTTTTCTTTCGCAGTATTTTTATGAATCTTTAACTTTTCAAGGATCGGTATACATTTTTAGAATTGAATGTCCACGTTTTTTGGTAATTCATACAAATTTCAGGATTTTAAGTAATTCATGTATTTCCTAATAGATTTCTAGGATTCGATGCTCTTAGATTCAAAGTTATTTAGGTTTGTGTATTTAGATACGTTTTTTTCTTTAATTGAACCTACACATATGTTCAGTACTTCTCAAAATCATAGCTTTTCAAATATTTTGCCAATTTTTGCGTTTACATAAAATGTAGAATCTTCTTGTCATTTCACGAATTTCTATAGTATTTTCCAGTTCACTCTTTAGATTTATAAAATTTGATGCTCTAATATTTAATGTTATATGTACTATTGTGATGCAAAAAAAAAGTTTGAAATTGTATTTCCATAAATGATGAGTATTTTAGAAATTTCTAGTCATGTTCCAATGATTATTATTATCATTTTTTCCTCGATCCATGCATTTTGCTTGATCGTCTTGTATTTTTCTGAATTTCAATATAGATAACCACAAGTAGATGCTTGAGAATTCCATTTTGCATAGATTTTTAATGTTCCATAAATTTTGAGAAAATCACATCTTCATAGAAATTCCATATTTTCCAGAGTTAAAGTTCATCACATTTTTTCGTGTTTTTTGTTACATATAAAATTTTGTGTCATTCACTATTGTGACATACTCTTAATATTTTTTATGGGTCACTATAATTTTTTTTATTGCATAAAACTAAAGAAATCAAAGTTTAATATATTGTTAGAATTTCAATAGAGTTTTTCAAATATAGTATCTGTATGAATTTTTAATATTTTATAGAATTCTGATACTTTGAGAATATCTCATACTGTATTTTGAAGTTTCCAGGCTATAATTTCTAAACTTTTACGGTCTATTCCTTGGTTTCAGATAGAGTTTTAGAATTTTACAAATTCTTACCACTTGCTATATTTTTTCGAAATCTTCTAGTATTTCTACATTTTGAAAAATGTTCAACTATTTTTTCGAATTCTTATGATTCCTGAAAATTATATATTTTTAAGCCTCAAGTTTTATGAATTTTTAGTAATTTTATAGACAATAAAAACAATGTATTATTCGTAGTGTATGTATTAATAATCCTTTTTTCCATTCATGAATTTTTATCTTCTCATGTATGTATTGTATTTAAAATTTGGAAATATCATTTTAAGGAGGCTGATATTAAATGCAATGTAATTTTCCCAGGATTGTTAAAAATTTTGAAGATTGATTCAAGATAACTTTAGAAATCTTCTCTTATTTCCCAGATTTTTCTTCAGATCAGGAAAATTTTCTCCAACAACAAAGTACAGTATTTCGAACCGAAAACACATGAGTTGAAATGTAGACTTCACAGTTACGTAAAATTTTGTTCAACCTCAAGAAATATTTTACATATTTGCACTTGCATAATTCGCTTTTCTTTTATTGTGATTGTTTTTTCGAATTCAGTTATTTATCATATCGCAATAAATTCAAAATATCCCGCAACAACGTCATGAAAAAATTCATACAAATAAAAATAATACAAGTTGCTTAAGATGAAAAGCAAATGAATATTTTGCTATTCCATCAGAATTCTTGTACTACCCTAGCCACCCTTGTTGCAACGCCCCTGTTTTCACCAAAATTGTCTTTGTTTCATAGAGAATGACAACGCGAGTTTATTGACCAAAAAAGTCGCCATTAGCTCGCAGCTATAATCGAAGCTGAAATAATGATGAAAATGATAATAGCGCTGTTCGCAGTGCCGATTTGTGCTACCCAAGCGTGAACGGTAATTTAAATTCAATATACAATCGAATGCGTAACGGTGTGCGTGTTTCTGTACAGGATGTCGCTGAAAACAACCCCCATGCACGTGGGAGAGTGGACATACCCACGCAGCTATATTTGCTATTAATTATTGCTTTCGATTGTGCAAATAAAATCGACTGTGCCACAGTGTTTGAATAACTGCGCTGTTTGTTTTCTCCGTACCTTCGCGTTGCCTTGCAGTTTTTTTGAGCTAGGTAATGCCGAAAAATGTTGCCAACAATAACAAAGAATTGATGAAATTCAAATATGACCTCAAATATTTAAATTATTATATTTTGTTTTGTTCAGGTCATTTGAAAGTTTCTAAAATACACTTGGAGTTTTTCTATTCTGAAAGTCATCACTTCTGGCATATTATAAAAAATTCAATTTTAATGTAAATGTCACAATTTGTAATATAATTATAAATTTTTATGCAACAACTTCTCTGAATAAAATGTTCTGTAACTCCGGCGTATGTTTTTACAGCGTACTAAGGCTGAATTTTCTATCGCAGATTCTCGTAGCGCGGTTCCAGAATAGGTTTATCATAAAATCAGAGATATAATGTTTCTTTCTACTTTCTAGCTCAGCATCCTGCGTTTCGGTTGGAAAACTCGAGCAAGCTAACCGAGCAAATATCCGGAGGGTTGCGAGGGCGGATAGGCAAATCTGGTTCAAATCAAGTGGCGGTAAATGCCTGGGGCAGACAGGCAAGCAAGAGAGTGAGAAGGCAGGCAGAACTAGCTGGACTGGCAAGTAGACAGTATTAAGAAGGACAGAAACAGCGCCTCCAAGTCGTTATATTTTCAGTCGAAAGATGCGTATCGTATTCGTATTTTATTATTAATATGGGCAGAAGACTTTTCTGGTTCATTTATTATACTTGTTTTACGTCAAAATGTATGAATAGCTTGTCGATAACAGTTCAGAGGCGTAGACAAAATAAATTTTCGGAAGGGGTTTTTATGAAAAATATTTTTCCTGTGGGATTTCATAATTTTTAATTTTAGACAATATGCTACAAGAGAGCGATTTTGAAAAACTTTTAATTTCAGAATTTAAAAGTGTTACAACTTTTGGAATCAAGAGTTGTACATTTTCATGTTCGTAAATAATGGAATTCGATTTTTGTAATTTTTGATTGCTAACTAGAGTTTCAATTTTTTTTGCTAACACTTTTTGTATTTATACAATCTTAAGAATTATCTGATATTTAGTAATATGGGTTTCTATAAAGCTTTCCATAGTTCGATGCTCTAGGAAACAAACTTTTAAAAAATTCATATATATTTAAATTCATTATTTAGCACATTTTCACCGAACAGATGGAAGGTACATCAAAAATTAGAATTTTTTTCGTATGGTATATTTTTTATCAAATTTTTATAGTATTTTCTGTTACATTTATATATTTCTAATATTTCTATGGATCGCTCGATACATTTTTAGAAATTGATGCTGTAGTATTGGAACTTTCAACGATTTTGAAAAGTGAAATTAACTAATTTTTCAGAGGTAAGTTTCTTTTATGAATATTTTCAGTACATTTACTCCATATTATTTTAGTTTTTCTACAGTTGAATGTATATTTGATTGTATAAATTGTATATATTGAATTAAATGTATTTTTATTGTTTTCTATATGAGTTTCTAGAATAATTTCTAAAATTGTAGGTGTATGATTTGTATATTATATTAATAAATATGCTTCAAGACCGAAAGTTTTATGAATTTCCAAGAAAATTGATTTTTATGTATTGAAAAAATTTAGTGAAAGAATAGTGAACAAGTAAGCTAGAAAACTAGGAAGCTAATAAACTACTAAACTAGTAAAGAAGTAACCTTGTAAACTAGTTAACTACTGAAACATTAAAAGAGGAAAATAGTAAACAATCGAAAAAGTCAATTAGTGAACTGGCAAATTCGTGAGCAAGTAAATTAGTTCATGAGTAAACTAATAAACTTGTCAAATTTGTTATAGTCAACTAGTACCTAGTAGGCTAGTAAATTAGGAGGTTGTTAAATTAATAACTAGTAAGCTAGTTAACTAGGAATTTCATAAACTAGTAGGCTAGAAAACTAGCAATCTAGTAAGCTAGTAAACTATTAAACTTGTAAACTAGTGAACAAGTAAGCTAGTAAACAAGTGAACTTGAAAATTAGTAAACAAGTTATCTAGAGAGCTAGTTAGCCAGTAAATTAGTCAACGAATAAATTGTTGAGTTAGTGAACTACTAAACTTATTTTTAACATGTTTTTAGTATCAGATACATAATATACGTAACCCTGGAGGATTTCTAAGTATTTTCAAGGATTACTTTTATTTTCGTAGATAGCTTCATATATTTAAGAAACTCGATTCTTTGAAATGGGAATTTCTATCTATTCTAAGTGATTTCAAGAATTAATAATAAAATTGTATTCATACAGATTTTTCATATTTTATATCGTTATTCTTTTTTCGTATTTTTTAAATATTTAAAAGATTTTGTTACATTTTCAGAATTTTCATAGATTTATGGTTTATTTAGAATTGGATGTCCTAGAATCCTGAAATTTATAGATCGTAGAGGCATTTGTCGAGATTTTTCAAAACACAGTTTTCGTCATAGAATCAAATTGATTTCATTATTCCATTAGAGTTTAAAAGAATCGAAAGATTTTTAATACTTTTCTATGGATTTTTTTTACATTTATAGAAGTCGATGATCAGCGATTCAAAGTTTTGTAAATTTTCAGCATTTTCGTAGATTCTTATTTTTCTCGATTATTCACTAGGTTTCAACAATAATTCTGATTAATATTTTCTACGTAATCCTACGTTTTGATAATTCTTACTATTTTTTTTAATATACTGCTAAGGTTTTCATGCATTCATTTGTAACTCATATTTTCCTATGTTTATCGATATAACTTTTTTCAACTTAACATGAAATATTGATTGATTTTATCGATATTTCGAGAGGGGTTTGAACCCCCATAACCCCCCTCTGCCTACGCGCCTGTAAAAGTTTGTAAGTACTTTTGATAAAGGTTTGAAAGTATTCATGAATAATATATTTCATGAGTAGATCAGAAGAAGTAAGAAAGGTTCATGATTGCGTGAATAAGACTAATTAGGATATTTTTATTCAAAATTCTACTCTTGCAGTTGGAAATAGTGGAAACATAGCTTTTTAAGATGTTGGTATCAGCTTCCAATATCATTTAGCAAATTACTATCACTAAAAGCAACTATGTAGTCATGTAACTGGCTCAAGTACAGAGATAATAATAATTAATTATTAATCGAAACACACAATCTGGAAGAATAGTTACATATTATACTTTCATAATAATATAATATTATATTACATATTTTTTATACCCTAATACCATACAAAATATTATCGAAAAATGAATATTTATTATATCATTATGAATTTAAATGATGTAACTATTATATGTACATCAATATACCTCAGTTATATAACGATAATTTGGTTATGTCTTGGTTATATTTGGTTATATTCGCATTATCTACAGATGATCTGATATCTCGATTCCCATCCTATCTATCGGTGTCTAAAGTATCGTGTATGTATCCCATATTTTCGTCATAAATAATAATGATTCTGTCAAGGTACATACAGTTTCACTCATTCACTTCGTAACGTAGAAAATGAAACCAGACTTTGCAAGCTTACGTACCTGAAACAAAAAAAAAATTTTTTCATCAGTTCCAAAACCAACTCATCTACATTTTCTTTCAATCCAAAAAAATTAAAACATTTCAATTCTTTGTAGAATGTTTCCACGCAATTATGTTCGAAAAATATTTGTATATAGGGGCATGTTTTGAACATTTACATGCTTTAGAAATTGATTGTCTCGAGGTGTCAGGAATTATAATTACTTGAAGGCGTGTATTACGTTGAATAAATTCTGACTTTGTATATAAAAGACAATTAATAACTTCAAGGGATATTCTGTTCTTGACAGTTTATGTTACTTTCACGTTACTCCCGTCAACGAGGGGTGACTGCCATCGATCCACTCACACAAGTTTTACCAAGTGTTCTGCTTATAATTTGGCGATACATCAAAAATTTGAGAAAAAAAAGTAATTTTTGTTTTATACATTGTTTTTTTTTTTCTATAGTGTGTCAGATAATTATTATTTTTTACATGGGGAATTCATTTACAAACCGCAACTGAACATAAATGCACAATGTGCTGCTTGAAAAGAGTAATACACTAAGTAAACTAAAATTTTCTTGAAATAGCAAAAAACAGTTACAGTGTAATAATTGAATTTTGAATACAATTGAATTTTTCATATCAAAATAAATTTCGGTAATAATTTTGTCTATTTTACTCTATGGTATTAGATAAACTGCAGTATTTCTGTATTTTCTGTATTTTTTATCAATTACGATATTTTGTGACATTTTTTAATTGATAATGAGTGTCTTAGAGATTTTGAAGATTAAGTGTTCTTCAAGTAAATTATTCCAATATTTAGAGTTTTTGAATGAATATTGAAGAATACAATATATCGAGAAATTGTAGATAACATGTTGAAAACTTATACTACTATTTGTTTCTTTTTGTTTCGCAACTATTTATACATTTCGAAAAGTGACAGGCTATAGATCAATTTAAATATGAGAATTTGCAAAATAAGTTACTCTAGAATTTTTTAGTTTTTTGGTATGTTTATTAATTATTCCGAAAATTTATAGCTCGAAGACTTTCAGTACCTTATTTTGTTGAATTTTACTCTGTCATTATGATTCTCTAATACATATTTTGATGATGAATAGAAAAATTGTTAGAATTCTGTCTCCTCAACTTTAAATTTTAATAGATATATTGCTGTTCAACAATTGAGGAAAAAAGATATTTTCATATATTCCTGGCATTTCCTGATATTCTAGTAATATTGGTATAAGTCGTGTTTTTTCATAGTTCATACAGTTTGCAAGACTTCTAACCATTCTTCTGGATTACTTTAAAGATTTTTAGAATTCAATAGTCTACAATTCAATATTCTCGAGATTTTCAGAGTTTTATTGTATAAATTTCAAAGCTACGTATCTTTTTTTATAATTTTTTTAAATATTCATATTTACAAAGACCTTTCACACTTGAAGAAATGTACATTTTTAAATACTCTGTGTATTGTCGACTTTTTATGCATTTTCGTAAGATTTTAGTGCATAATAATAGATTTTCAGTATTTCAAGAACTGTTGTACAGATTTATAAAATTCTATATTCTTGAAATCTAACATAAACCGATCAATTCCATAACAAAATAATCAAATATATTCTTACTGACCAATTTTACAATATGTTTGTATTCCAAGGGTCATAAAATGTTTGATATGTGATTTTCACAAGCAACTCGAATCATCTGATAACAGAATACATTTTGGCTGTAACCACGCGTGATATTTTCCGAAATATCAAGCACAAAATGGTGCGGGCTATAAAATCTCTATTGTTATCTTTCCCGATGTCATACATTTTTCACAGTTAATGGAGTTTCGACGAAGCGAAAATGGACCATTTCAAACGTTAAAAGTGTACCGAATGGTTCGGAAATCGAGAGAAACTCGATTTTTCAAGTACCGCGGAATATTTACACGCAGTGATTATAAGCATGCTTTGTCAGATCAATACTCGAAAACGAGATAAAAATTTTCTTTATTACTTTCTTTCGAAGCAAGGCAATATAGCAAGATATTTAAAAATAAGGAACTATTACAAAGGAACTTCATTCAAAGATGTAAGTTTCCTAAAAAATTCTCCTTTGCTTAGGTGGTTTTCGTATTCCTTAATCGTGAACTATTTTGTATACAGGCCGGTGCGGACAGGAAGGGGGGGGGGGTTTAGGGGTTAAAACCCCCTCCCCCAACGAGATCTTTCAAATGATTTCGATGAAATGCTTTTATTATTGGTTTTTACGTTTTGATATAAATTTTGATATCTTGCATTGCATGATATTTTTCGTAAAACAGCGTCTGGATAGATTTTTATTTATTTTTTGTATATATCTTCTACGATTTGAAGGATTGTTCAGTATTTCTGAAACTATTCGTATTTTTTAGGATGCATAAAATGTTGCAAGATTTTCTAGTGTTTTTATATACTTGAAGCATTTTGACATAAATTTTTATACATGGATTTTGAGAATTCTGAACTCTAAAATATAAAGTTTAATAAATTATTCATGTTCCAAAAGAATTTTTCAGAAAACTGGTGTCTCAATAGATTCATATTTCTTTCGGTATCTTTCGTATTTCATCAGTTTTTCTACCATTTGAAAGATTGCTCCTTGTCAGTTTTCTTGTATATTTCTGTATAAATTTCTGGTATTAGATGCTCTAGTTTTGAAAGTTGTATAATATTCCATTGATATACTTGTATTTTTCTGTACATGTATTTTCTGTTCGTATTTCCTAGTATTTATAGAATGTTGGAAAATTTTAAGGTTTTTTCAAAAATATCTTTTTAAAATTCAAGAAATAGATTTCCTAGAGTAAAAAGTTTGAAATATTTGCAGTATTATGATCGATTTTGCAGAAAACAGTTTCTTTATAGATTTAGAGTATCCTCAATATTTTTTGAATTTTTGACATATTTTTCAAATTTGAACATTTTTCCAGTATTTTTATGGTTTTCTATACATATGTTATTAGAATTCAATGCTCGAGAGATCGGAGTTTCTTGATTTCTGGAATTGCAGAAATTTTCGAAGAATCTAATAGCTTTTTAAAAAAAACTAAATAATACCTTGTATTTTTTGTATTTCATTTTTTTTCTGTATTCATAAAATTACGTAAGGTTTTCTAGCATAATCTATAGATTTTAGGGATCCTGCTATATATTCTAAGAACTAAGTTTTCCAGTATGTTCATGTATTTATATGCAGATTTCTAAAATTTATTGCTAGAATTGTGGAAATTACTAATAAAAAGTGAAGAAGCATCATACTTTTTGTCGATATTTGTACATAAATTACTAATATATCACTCTGCTTCATCTAAAATTACAAAATTATACAATTTTCATCTGAAAATGAGGAAGTTCAAAAATTTCTTACGCCAAAGTTTAAAAAAATTCTTAAAAAGTTACAAATCGTTCTAAAAACTAGAGACAGATGTGAAATGAATAACACGATTTTCGTTACTCGTTACCAATAAAAAAGAAACTCGTTCCTGTTATCGTCACTTGTTAATTAATTTAACGCGTTACGTTATCGTTACACTAGAGAATGTAAAGTTTTTGGATATTATAATTTCAGTTGACTTATTGCATTTGCATTGCAGTCACTGCAGGCCTCAAAAGAATAAAAGTTGGGAAAGGGCCATAACTCCACCATTTATTGATATTTTTTTCATTAAATAATGTTTGTATATTAAAGGTGACAATATTCTATCACAATATAACTTCCATGTAATAAAACTATGTGTTGTATACATTAAAAAATAATACAAAACGTCCACAAAAAAGGTGTATAACCCTAAAAATCATAAAATATGTGTAAAGTGTAGTACTAAAAAGTGTGTTTTTTTTTTTTTTTTAATTTATTATGCATCCGTTATACATGTAAATGTGAAAAAGAAATAATAAACGTGTTTTCCGCAATTGTGTATCTGTAATTACTGAGTTGCTTGTGTTAAATTTGTTGAAAACATAAGAAAGATTCAACATATAAAGTAGTAGTTGTTGAAAACAAATGATGTTTTGATATTGCCTTATGTATTTGATTATTTATGAAATAATTAATTCATTTATTTACTCATTCAATCAACATTTATTATTTACATCACTATGAATGTACCATGTACTGTCAAACCAAATCAATCCTAATTGCATGTTGTTCTACAATTACAACATAAAAGTTGAAAACTCCCCCTAAATACAGGTTTCTGTGCACGGGCCTGCTGTATTATTATAATTTCTTTCCACGCATGAACTGAAAAATTCTGCAAAGGTATTTGTTATACTTGCTGTAAGAGCTTTCAAAAATGCTTCATATTTTCTCTCCCCGTTTTCCCCTCGGTCGTGTTAGGTGAACGACGTGAGTCTGACACGCGTATATGCCGCTCTAAACAAACGCATGCATTCTAGTTTTGTCGGCTGTTGCGACGCCCGCCTCGTCTCGTTCACACGGCTTCGTTCGCTCTTTCACACCCTTCCTGATTCTGCACGTACGCGCATATGCCACCGCACACTTTTCATACTTGGCGCGATCCTCTCATTCTCGTACATGTGCGCATATCTTGCACCCTTTTTCAAATGAATAGGTATGCACTCGTTTCGGAGCTATTTGTAGACACGACAACTCAAAAGATCACTGATCTCGCGCAATAAGTAATGCGTAAGTACACTGCAGAAGAAATTTGTAAGTAATTATTTTTAAAAGTGTGTACTTGAATCGCATTTATATGCGAAAATATTTTCATCCTGAATTGCCGTATTCCTTCAACATAATGAAAAATTTATTGCAATGTCTATAAAATAGTCAATCGATTTATAATGTGATTGATTTATCAATGATACATGTGTAACATATGTGACGTGGAACGAAGAAAAAGAATCTCAGGATCAAAGTAGTTTTAATTATTAATAACTGTTTAAACGTCTTCCTTTTCAAAACGCAGTCATTTATAATTTATTATTTTTTCCCTACGTTTCGATTGCTAATGCGCAATCCTTTTCCAGGCTCTCTATAATTCACAAAATTTTTCATACATACATAATCTTCAAAATACTTATAAAAAAATAACACTCAACTTACATTAATCTTTACATCATTTGATTCAACGTGTCACCTAGTTATCTCGATCGTCGTCGTGTCTATAATAATCACACCGTTTATTTAATTCATTTCCCTTCTATAATTAACAATACCACATTCCTTTTACTTACATAATAATCTTTCTTCCATTCTTTCTTTTATAAACTTTAAGTCATAACAACTTAGTGTCATATGTTTTTTCCACAATGGGACATGCGGTTTATTATTATGTAAGTAAAAAGAATGTGGCATTGTTAATTATAAAAGGGAAATGGATTAAATAAACAGTGTGATT
Source organism: Platygaster robiniae (assembly GCA_028476575.1). NCBI lineage: Eukaryota > Metazoa > Arthropoda > Insecta > Hymenoptera > Platygastridae > Platygaster > Platygaster robiniae. The sequence continues at coordinate 6,851,834 of CM052022.1, forward strand.
ATTATAGACACGACGACGATCGAGATGACTAGGTGACACGTTGAATCAAATGATGTAAAGATTAATGTAAGTTGAATGTTATTATTTCATAAGTATTTTCAAGATTATGTATGTATGAAAAATTTTGTGAATTATTGAGACCCTGGAAAAGGATTGCGCATTAGCAATCGAAACTTAGGGAGAAAATAATAATTAATAAATGACTGGGTTTTGAAAAGAAAGACATTTAAATAGTTATCAATAATATGAAACCCCCAGTGAATAAATTGAACAATAAACAATGATTAAAGTAGTTTTAGCTTACTTTCTAGTGCTTTCGAGTCAGATTCTGTGCGCGTTCCACGCCACGGATTTCAATTTCATCATATCGCATTATATTTATTGACGGTTTTCATAAAAAAATTTTTATGTTATCATATGCTATTGTATATTATGTATGAAAGTATTTATTTATTTATCAAATAAGCAATGTAACTAATTATTTATTGCATTTTTAATTTGTATAATATAATGCTTCCTTCCAAAATTTAAAATATTTTCAAATTTTCTCCTAAAATAATTTTACAACGACAAAATTTAATTAACATCCTGTATTGAAGTTTCCTGCTTTGTCCTCCAGTTCGAATAAAAAAAAATTGTTATTTGAGCTCATAGGGATGGGGGAGGCCATGCTGGGAGATCGTGGATTATATATATTTTCCTGAACTTCAAACCTTACCGATTTGCGATAGAACCTAACATACGAAAAAAACTTTGACTATTCATACATTTGTAAAGTTCCGAAAGTCGATCGATTGAGACATAATTTTCTCAAGTTGAGTTTTGAACTTTTGACGAACGCAGATAAATTTTCTGACTTCGTTAATATACAATTCTACATTTTTATTATGAATAATGTAAAACATGCGACCCCATTACCTTTACACTATAATAGAAATTGTTAAAAATATGTCAAACTAAATTCAATAAATTGACTCGCATATGGTAGATCAAAGAATCGAAATAATTTATTAAAATTTAAAAAAAGATATATCAAAATAATCTAAGCTATCAAACTTCAATTCATAGAGTATCGAATTCGAAGAATCCATATTATAAAAACCAAATTATTACAAGAGAACCCTTCAATTCAGATATATCCTCAAAAAATACGAAAAAAATTTTAAAACTATGTATAAAGACATGTACACTAATTTTTCAAAAATCCACTTATGTACTGAAAATGAATTTAATTTGAAATTTTAAAGTACCAAATAGAAACAATCTGTATATCAGTCCATAATAATTCTAGAAGTTTTTGAAGATACAAGAAAATTCTACAAAATTTTTTATATAATTGATAAAAAATACTAAAACTCCCAGCGATGTATAAAATACTTATTAGCTATGTATATGAAATTTTCTGAAAAATCGATAGAATTACCAAAAATCTATCACGTTTTGACTCCTAGAGTTTCGAATTCTAAAAATATGATAAAATCCTTCGATTTGCATGAATAACTATAAATAGCATAAAGCGCTTAAAAAAAATCGATGGTTATCCTGTTTACTACGAAATCCATTCAAAAATTAAATATTTTTTTAATTGGAATTTTGGAGCATCGAGTTAAAAAAAGCTGTGTATAAATCCAAGAAAATACTCCCAAATACGCAAAACTTTAAATAACTGGAATTCTATAAAATACTGTCAATGTATCTAGATTTAGTTTTTTGATTTTATATGCATATAACGAAAATCTCTGAAACTTGAATCTTAGAGTATCGAATACTAGAAATCTATATAGAAATTTACAAAAACACCAGAAAATCTTGTCAATTGTAAATACACAAGTACTGAAAACTTAAGAAATATGCTGTAAAAGCAAGAGCTTTGTGAAATACCAAAAATCTGTTCATACATTGTTTTCCCAAAAACCTTTCAAAATACTAAAAATCTATTAAACTTTTTACTTTAGAACAATTGACTCTATAGATCTATATAGAAATCTCATAATAGTAGGTACTAGAAATGTATAAGAATACTAGAGAATCCTGCAAAATTTTAATTACTAAAAATACAAAAAAAAAATAGAAATGCAAGGAATTATTATAAAATTATCAATTCACGTAAATATTATTACCTAAAAATTTATGAAAATACAGAAAATTTAAATAACTTTTAATACTAGACCAATTTCATTAAATAAATATAATATAAAAATCTTAACAGATACGAAACAATCCTTAAATGCTATAAATAATAAAAAGTGAAAAGTCACTGAATGTTAGAAATTGTATACTATGTAATTGTATAAAAAAATGATACATATTTAAATAAATAAAAATTTCAGCATTACCAGTCGATTTCTGAGCTACTATGGTACTAGAAAAAAACTTGAAAAATAAATATTTATCTTTATCTTCTTATCTTTTTGACATTTGAAACATATATTAATGCAAAAAAAAAAAAAAAAAAAAAACTCAAAGTAGTACAATTCTGCACACGACACTGGTTTCTGTATAGTAAAAAAATACTAAGAATGATATTAAACTTAGACTTGTAGAGCATCAGATTGCAGAAATTTTCAACTATTTATCTCTGAGAATACTATAAATATACATCTATCAAATTTTATACTTCGTGATTTCATCACTACTTAGAAATCAGTAACACTGTGCGACAAATTTCAGACAAAATTTCGATCTGGGCAAATAGTTATGAAAATGGGATTAACACTAAATTTGAAGACATGCGTGTTCCAGTGTTTTGCTAGAATAGCTCAAAAAATCTTTCCATTTAAATCTTGAGGTGCGAGAAGGAACACACCTAATACTGAAGTGATGTGCTAGAAAGAGATGAAAGATGAAACACTTTGTCAAATATGCCGATTGTAACTTAGCAAAATCCCAAGACAAATTTTGTGTCGATTTCATTTTTGCTTTCACTTCCTAAGATCAAAGTTTGTGTTTCACAGTGTGATTTTTGTAATTTTTTTTCGGCTCCCATTAAAATTATCATACAGTTAAATTAAATCCCTTATTATTATTTTATCATACTGCTAGACAATAATATTTATCGTGAACAGTCAAACTTACTGCCAGCACTCAATAGATTACGACGACAGTCAACTTGACTTTCAACAGTCACATTCAACTACATCATTAATATATACTACTCTAATTACAACTACTCACAAAACAACTCAAAAAATCACGCATATACAGCAAAATTTCCATCTAATCTCACAAACCACGATTCCCTCTACTTCGACCTCGACCCACAAAAAATCCGAATGAGATACAATGGAGGCGTGCGTTTTCGAGTAGCCGTTTGAAGCGTTTGCCGGAAATTTCAAAGCCATAGTGCAAACGCGTCGATGGCTGGATTGAAAAGCTGGGATGAGTGTTGGAAAACAGTGGTGCAATGTTGAGGAGGAAAGAGTTCCGTCCAGTTCGCACTGAGGGCGAAGCGTGGGAGAAAAAGCACTGATGAAAAGCAAGTGAGCAAGAGTGAGACAGATATAGAAAGGGACGGAAAAGGAAAGAAAGCACAGCATAAATAGCATGGGGAAATGGGACGTCGAGGTTATGCATACGTAAGGGGGCAGACGAGGGGTGGTTGTTCTATGGCTGGGTGTGCCAATTTACACGCGTTTTGTTTTTTTCGCGACAAAAGGTGCGAGTGAAAATGCACGAGCAAGACAGAGTTCTGGAGAAGGAGAGGGACAAAGGTTGCCGCGATGAAACATTGGCACTGAAAATTTGCACTAATTCAGCTCGAGGGCGTGTGCATGAATTCATAGAAACTGATGGAAATACGTGAGTGCAAAAACTCGCACCAAATTTACGTTCATTTTTCATAAATTACAGGTTTTAATTGCGAACTGGTGAAAAGCGTCTGCGAAGCGACCTCCGCCCATCGGTTTTGCTTGTATGAAAATTCGTTCTTTTCATTTTCACTTGATTTTCAAAAGGGTGCAAGATTTTTCGGGCGAAAATTGAAAATGATTACTAAGTTGTCTTTATTCTCGTTTTCAAGCAGGATTTAGAAAGATTTCTATACAACTTGAAACGACCTCCACCCGTCAGTTTTTCTGGAATGAAAATGTGTTCTTTTCATTCAAAGTAGATTTTATAACATTCAAGAAATTTAAATGAAAAAATATAACTCGATCGAAAATACTAATCGTACAATTAATTATACATTCTAATAGTTCATCTTCTATTCGATCATTTTGGAGCCATATTCGATCAATAATCAGATAAACATCTCTTTCATTCTAGCTTTCGGCACTTTATTCTTGCCCTCTTCAGGAAACTGAATTTACAATAATTAAAGCAATTATCAATGCGATTCCAAATTAATCAATAACAAAATCATCATAACATCATTCAATCTACTTACATCAGAATATAATCCAGGTCAACAATATCTTATGTGTAAAACATTTTGTCATTTTTATAATATTGAATCAATAGGAAAAAAACAATATGTCTTCACAAGAAACTTCATCCGTGGCTAATAACGTCTGAAAAATTATCTTAGTTTCCTTTCCTTGTATAGAAAACGAATCGATAAGAATTCATATCACGTTACCAATGCATGCGTCATAGATCGAACTCAAAAATCTCGTATCTTCCTGTCTGTTTAACATATTTTCAGTCTCCTTTATGAAAAACATTTCTGAAAACATTCTTTGTATATAATCTATTTCTCTATATAAATTGTTTACTTTATCCTAATTAAACTCACGATTCATATTTATTCTATGTTTCGTTATAACTGAATTATTTCCTATAATTTTACGAATATCTCTCTTCTCTCTCTCTTTAATTCTAGTTTCTAACCATCTTTTAGTTTGTTCTACATACTTAAATTGGCAATCTCTGCAATCAATCCTATAAACTACATTCTGCTGTCTTTTATTCCCCAATTTATCTTTTCCCCTTTTAATAATATCCACACTCAATGTATCACCACTTGTATATATCGCTTTCATATTTTCTTTTTTTAATATTCCCTCAATTTTTCTTTGTTCTTTTTCTATGTACGGTAAAACCAAAATTCTTTTTCCCCTATCATTAATATCCAACAATTTATCATCTTTATTCATTATCATTCTTCGATTTAACATATTTCAAAAAATTAATTCTTGTCTTAATATTTTTCTCTATAAATTCAATGGGATGATTATTCTTATAAAGTAATTCTTTAATTCTATCAAAATTCTTCCTATGGAATCTTTTATCCGATAATTTAAAACTTTATCAACTAATCCATATATTGTTCCTTTTTTCTGTACAATCGGGTTCTTTGAATGGAAATTCATAAATCTTTCAATTTTACTCTAATAACTTCCAACTCCAAAAAATTCAACTTCCCATCCCTTTTGTAAACTGTAACCTATTACCTTATGAATTAAAGCCTTAAAAGTCGTATCTAGTTCATCATTCTTTATTATCATAAAAATGTCATCAACAAATCTACAATTAAATATTGGTTTATAACCCAACCTACTCAAAACATCTAATTCCAGATCTTCCATCACTATATTAGCTAAAATAGGAGAAATTGGGGAACCCATTGGTGTTTCAAAAGTTTTTTCATATAGCTTCCCATTGAAACTAAAATATGTCAATCCCCTCAATTTGATAACACTGTCCACAAACTCCTCTCGAACCATGTACATATAAGGCTCTAAAAATCCGTATCTCTTATTAAGTGAGTTTCTCACTAATAAGAGTGAGAAAAAAAAAGTTTATCATTCTATTAGTTGTTTTCATTCTTTCTCATAACCGACGAAATACACACGAAAAACATGAAAGATAACATAACACAGTAAAAAAGATTGATTCCATTTTCCCCATCGAATATAATTACATACACTCATATGCTTGATAACCCTCTTTGACGACGTAACATGCGTACAACCCCTTTAGTACGAATGTATACCAGAAACTGCCATCGATCGCGAAAGCGCATATTAACGAAACGAGAACTTCAGAAACCGCCGAAATAGAAAGCCAAATCCAACGTTGCACCGTTCCATAATTGAGAAGTAAATGTTATTAGGTTGGCTGGCAGCATGGAAGTAATAGTTCTAGTTTATCGTGTGCTGTTAACTCTTCACCTTAAGCACCCTCTAACAATTTCTCGCCTTTTTTCACAAGCGCTTCCTAGTTCTGGAATCATCCAAAACTACGAAGCTCGCATGTGTACCTGGCTGAATAAACACTTACGGAAGTCATAACTACCTCACGAAAGCTTCTATGTACTCTGACACTGTTATGAAATAGTGGAAAAGAATCTAATCTAATGACGATAATCACTCACAGTTCAGAGTGAAGTTTGATAATTTCTCTCATGTTTTATAATTATTTTTAAAGATATGTTTTAAAGGAGGATGACTTCAATTTTTCAAACGCATATGTCATTACAGTAGAATGATTGACTGCATAATTATGGCCTCAAGTAGGGTTAATGCGGTAATTGTTTCATGAGAGGCATCGTAACTTTACCTATTAAAATTGAAAAAAATAATTGCCACATTGAGCAGGCTTTGAGAACCAAAACTAGTAATCCATAAGTGAAGGTTCAAATTTTCACTCATGATTCAATTTTCAATGCTTGATTTTCATTCATCATTTATAATTACTTGTTTTACACGTAGATTTTATGTAATTATAGTTTTCGTAGTTTTTTGTTGATGAATTATGAAAAAATAAAAGCAAATGCAAACTAAGAAGTAAAAATATAAATCTAACAAATAGCAATTTTCATAAGTTCAACCTTGCTTTTTTTCATCACAATAACTCCGGTTGATTTTTGAAAAAGTGAGTTTTTAATGTAAATCGCTTTTAAGTATCGCTTCAATCGCAAAATTTGTCATACAATGTATACGTTTTTCCTATAGTTTCTCAAGTCTCGTTTCCACTTTTTTTCATGTAAGCTTAAGGAAAACCTGAAAAAGCTGGTAAATCACACTCGAGGAATCTCAATTATCTGTACCAGGAACGCGGGCACTTTGGTCATGACGGTGGCGTACAAACCATCGGAATTTATCGAACGATAACCGCTTTCGACAGCATTCCACGAGAAAGTATTTCGTGAGGGTACCAACAACTCTCTGGTATTTTATCGACGAGGAGAAAATTCTAAATACGTATCGTAAAACTCTTTCCATTGCGAACTTCAGCGAAACGTGATCACGATGAATAACGTGAACAGAAAAAAAGTTTCAAAATCCGTATCGTCTAGTCCTAATAATAATTCTACACCAAAGTTACAGTTCGTAGAGCAAAAAACAGATACCATTGTACTATTTCCCATTAAATATCACTGCGTCAGGCCAAAAAAAGTTCAACAAACCTCTCCAGAATCCACCCCACGAAAAATAAGAAATTCTCGTCCCGACGTAACATATCGTTCGCATACCGTTCATAACGTAATCTGCCGACAAAAACAGAGTCCTTGTTCCCCCGACTTGGCACGAGGAGAAAACGGTAAAAAAGCCGAAACGATTTAATGTAGATCCAGCTTCCTTGTTGCAATTGGGGGTATCTGCGTTCACCACGGGCAGACAATGCGGGCTGTATCATTGCGCGGTAAGGCTAAGTGAGCTGGCAATTATTCAAGCAGAATTATAAAAACAAATAGACTCGCTTTAAGTACGGGTGGTCGAGTAACGTGGAACGAGAAAGTTTTAGCACAAGAATGGGTAGTCACCGTGGTAAAGATCTGATTCAATGTAGTCGAATGTAGCCGTGTTGCTTGGGGTACATAAATATGAATGCGCCCGCGGCTCTCATTAAGTCTCTCTCCGTTCATTTATCTAACCCCATCCCTCCCGTAACCCTCCCCCCATCGGCCCTGGCAGCCATGAAACCATCGCTATCCTGCAGCCCACTTCTTCTGCAGCACCGTAATCCGCCTTCTAATCCTCGGCAGTCACGGATTGCATAATCGGGACGTCTTAGGGACAAGCCCAAGAAACGGAATCGCTCGGTTGGAAAAAGTTCGTGCTACCTGACAGGGATCGGATGTTGATCTGTATTTCACCTTATGTACTAACGATTGTAGGTAGCAGATTTGATGAAGAATTGGAGATACTCTGCTTATCTGAAATAGTCGATGCTATTTCATAGCCTAATTCTACTAATTTATCTAGTGGGAATACCAAGGCCGGATTTAAGGAATCATGCGCTCTAGGCCAAAAGATATTTCTGCTCCCTCCGTCCTTTAATGCCTCTAAAAATGTCTAAACGTTCTATTAATGTAGGTTTATGGAAATCAAGGAAATCCAGGAATTCATAACAAATAAGTTTTTCAGCTACTTTTTTTTAATTTGAATATGTAACAACATACGGATCCATACCCGAAAAATCCTAGACGATGGATAGAATTTTTTCATAATTTAAATTAATTTGCATCGAACTTTACTCTTAGCAAATTCTTTAATCAACTTTTCACAATCAAGTTTTAAGCAATAAGATTCGGTCGCGAGTAGAGGTAATACTGACGTTCGGTGTTCTGACGTCGTTGAATGAAAGTAATTTTTGATTCTTCGGAAACATGAAAATATTCTTTGTGTAAATCAGTTTGTCACTGCATAATCTTTAGAATTTCAAATAATTTCCGATGTTTGAAAAATTTCATAATTTTAAACGTAATTCAGACTCGAAGATTTTCGAAATTTAATGAAAATTATCAAACTTATCAAGATTTTTCTTAGTTCTTGAGTGCTTTTTGAGTACATACTGCTCAATCATAATGCGCATGAAAAAATTAAAAAAAATATATTTTCATGCATGCCTTACTCGACAAAATACAAATAATAATAAACACGATTTATAAATGATGGGTGTTTCCTGAAATGATGTGAAAATTTCGATTTGTTTGGGTTAAATAATTGACAATTTTCGGAATTTTGATGTGTTACGATTGATAAAAATGTTTAAAGTTTTGAATAACATCAAACCTACTATTGAACAGTTTCAAAATTTTATAAAATTGGTCGAACTCGTAAAGTTTTTTTAATGAATTTTGAATATTTACCAAATATTCCAAATTTTTGTTGAAAATGTAGAAAATATTACGATGCATATTTTGGAAAAATACAATAAGAAACACAAATTTACAAAATAATATACATTTTCTTCAATTGTACAAAATTTTGGAGTTTCTCAGATTTATTTTGACATTTTCTATCATTTCCATTACATTCTGATTTTTCAAAATTTTCAAAATTTCTAACGTAGTGCTCACTTCTCAAATTTTCAAAAATTTATGAAAATTTGTCCAGCTCACAAAGATTCCTTCCGATTTTGCAGGACTTTCCAAGTATTTCAAATTTTTGTTACAAAATCTAAAAAACACTTCCGTGAATATTGCTGAATTTTTAGAAAAAAAAACTCTCAAAAATTATTTACTATTTTCTGAAATTGTACTAATTTTTCGAATATTCGTAGGTTATTCACAATTTTAAAAATTTCAGATTTTTTCAAATTTTAAATTATTAAAAAACTACATATCAAAAAATTTTCAATGATCAAAAAAAATTATCTAACTCAGTAGGAATTTTCGTGATTTATTACTGTTTTTCAAGTTTCACAGTTTTTTATTTGAAAATGTCAGAACATTATCATGCTCATTTCGAAATAATATAATCATAACACTCCTCCCCAAAAAATGGAGTCATATACAACCCACCCAAAAAAATTGCGTTCTGCTGTACCTGTATTTAACTTCTTTTCTATTTTCATTAATTTGAGTTTTTCTTGTTTTTTTCCTACTAATACAATACTTCTATTCTCTTTCCAATTCCGAATCGATTCCCGACACTTTCTTAAATATACGTTCATGCACGCGCAAAAGATTGTTTGTTCGTTTGTTTGTTTGTTTTTTTTTTTTCATTTTCTTTATTTCGATCCCGAAAATTTCCATCATTTTATTTTCTACTATATGTGTTGTGAAATTCCGAAGGTTTCTCTCCCACCAAAAGGCGCCCACAAAAATTTGCCGCCCTAGGCTTCGGCCTTTCCGGCCTATTGGTAAATCGGGCCCTGGAGAATATTTTTACCTTTGAATAGTCGAAAATTACTGTTTTAATACGTCAATAAATAACTACTAGTAGAAATAGTCAAATTTTATTATTTAAATACACAGAACTTCATGGTTTTCATTGGTCAATTTTACTACGTGGAAATAAAAGATTATTTAAATAATTCTACTCGTCAACAATCGAAAATTGAGCCATTGAAATTGTAAAATTTGATTATTCCGTAGTTGAATTCAATCAAGTTGCAAAGTACAAAAGAAGGTTCCAGAAAATTAAAAAAAAAAAAAACAGCTTTTATCCGCCCATTATAAATAACGTTATAAATTTAACGAATCGGATGCTCTAGAATTCATGGTTGAATTTTGTTCTTCTGTATTGGATACATATATATATATATATATATATATATATATATATATATATATATATATATATATATATATATATTATATATGTAAGAGATCTGTAGTAACTTGATTATTTTTTTCATTTCTTTAGTATTTTCACGTTACAAGAGCTTACATTTTTACGGATTATCAAACAGATTCTCATACTTACATGTTATAGAGTTCTTAAATAGAATTAAAAACTAATATATACCATCAAAACAACAAGCAATAATATCTTTTCTGAATTATTGAATTTTTTATTCGATTGAACGTCAAACATTAAGTAAGAATAATGAAAAGGTTAGATCTTCGAGTTATTAAATGATTTAGGAATGATATAAATTCTTCATTGTCCTGTCGGTCAAAATGAGATCTTATTCATCATCAGTTTATTTATTTATGATTCAAATTTATTTTCATTTGTTTATTGATTTATAATTCAAATCAGTTCTATTCTATAGAACTATAATAGTGCATAAATAATTTTATTTCGTATCAGATTCTTAGATGTTAGAAAGGGTTGCTTTAGTTATTTTTATTGTGTTTTACCCATAAATTATAACTTGGTATATCAAGTATGTAGGAATGCTCTTGTTCCAAAGACGTAGTAACTTTTTTTTCTTTCTAGAACCTGAAATCGCAATTTCATCATTCTTTGACAAACAGAAAAAAAAATCATTCCACGTCTGAAGTTATCATAAATTTCAACACCTACGAAAATATAATTATTATTCAACTTCAGCTTCAAACTAATATAACCAATTATTTATCTACAGTGTTTTCTTAAATGAATATTTCGGCAAAAACCTGTGAAAATATCATCAATCTCCCATGTGTGGTCCATCTCTGGCACTTGTCTGGAGCATCCAGACTATCACCATCAGGACATCCATCAAGCCAGTGCACAAGTCTACACGTTAGTCGTCGCGATGACAAAGATCAATGGATTTGGCTTTGAACTACTTTCTTGTATGCCATACTAGCCAAGTCTTGCTTCCGCTGACTTTTTTAAAGTTTTTATTTGGTTCGAAACTCTTCCATCGATGTTCCTTAAAGTTTCGTGAAAACGATTGAAGACTATGATCTAGCAAAATGACCTGTGGATTTTTTAACATTTGAATAAAGGAAATAAAAATTAATCATGTGATGATAATATAGTCATCCATTTTCTTCTATCATCGTATTAGAGTGAAGCAAACATTTTCAGAGTCAAATTTACAGAAGTGGATATAATCGATTACTTTTCGTAAAAAATTACATTTGGATTAAGGAATGTAACTGAAGTAATTGTTTGAATAATTAGAGAAAAATAAAGGATATCGTTAAGCGTTTGTTTCCCGCAGTTTTCTAGGTCGCTTATTGCAAATCGGAAGTCAGAGTTGAAAATTTCATTTGTTTAAACTAATACCGTGGAGATCGAAAATAAGGAGCTCGGAAATCGGTGTTTTAGTCACTGACCAAAACACCGATTTCTCTCAGCTTTTTTGAATAGTCACGTAAACTAGATTTAAAAAATACGTATTTTTTTTTTTTTTTTTTGGCTGAAAATTGGTGGTAATTAAATTATTCAACTTATTCAATATTATAAATATTCAGGTTTCAATGTTTTTTCTGTAAACAAAGATGCTTTTCGTCATTATGCTATTTAGTTTTAATATAGATACATTGAATAATTTCATGAAAGAATTTAAGATTTCAATTTTTGCAATCCTATTGAGAAAATTTCTTCAATTTTAGTGTTTTTAACGTGTAAAATCATTAAGTATAATATCTGATGTGTAACCATTAATCAGTTTCTCGAAGATCTCCGCGTTTAAAATGCATTTTGTGAATTCGCGTGTATAAGCTTAATTTAGTAATTATCATCTATAAACAATATGCAAAAAATTTTACAATCAAACCCTGACCACGCAAGTAAATGTAAACATAAAAGTAATTCTGAAGAGACACGCACGAAATATTGATATCATGTTATATTCCGAGTAATAAAAAATAAAGTCAGTAAATTCTGATTAAAAAAAAATATACTTTATCATCGAATAGGACATACTCCAGTGTTTTAAGATCAAGAAAAGTGAAAATATATTGAAGTTTCATAATCACTTGTTGATGACAGGCTGGAAAATCAGACAAAAATTCTCACTTACGAACGAAACGTTTTGGCATATAATGGTTTTTACAGAATGTAGTTCATACGTTTACTAATCAATGAAAAAAAATAATGCAATATGAAATCTATTTACTCAAAAATTTTCTACACTTTTTTCCTTTACGCTAATAACAATTCAAGAACGCTACAAGAAATATTTTCAATACATTATTCACATATTTTGTACAATTTAGAACGTTTCCATACAAATATGAATGAAATCCATAGATTTTCTGATGAGAAACAAGGATTTAAAAAAAAGTTTTCGACAAAAGTGAGGTTACTCTCAATCGAACAGCCTAATCTAAAATCCGAATTTCTCGACAAAAACCAATTTTCAGTCCAAAATAAGAAATACTTCTGTTCTAAAACTAGTTTACGTGACTATTTAAAAAATTTCAGAGAAATCGACAATTTGGTCAGTGACGACCAAACTGATTTGAAAAATAATGACTCCAAGAGAGAATCTCCTAATCTTGAGCTTCAGCTTACAACTTCACTGATGCCTTTTGTCAATTGACCCGGAGTGACAAAACTGGATTATAAGACGATCTCCATAATTTTCATGGAACACGAACGGTTATCGCCAAGTCGCTCGTTATCACAATGAAGAGGTCAGGGACTAGAGGCGAAGTAAGGTGCATGGCACGTTCGTGGACGGCGCTGACCTACCGAAAATCGAATCTGCGAATGGCGCAATGCGAGGGGGCCCTCCGACCCTCCTGCACGTAGCGTACGTGACGCGTTGCGAGAAATCGCGAGGGTGAGGAAAACTGGGTTCTGCGACCGTGCTTTTGCACGTCGTGGACGTTGCCGGACGTGGACGGAGACGTCTGGCAGGTGGGTTACGTATGAGCGGAACTAACTTATGAGGTTGGAGCGCGGCCAGCCACTATTTCACACGGGGTTTCTGGGCGCCCGGCTAACCTCCGCTGACCAATGGCCCTCCGGATAACCTACGCTCGTCCACTAGAAATATGCTTATGCCACCATGCACGCCGATTTCCAAGTCCCGCACACCACCGCGCCTAGTGGCAAGTTGTTATAACGAGCGACACGTTTCGCTCCGGGCGCTCATGGTACCTATACGAATCCCTTGGAGCGAGAGTCAGCATTTTACAAGTATTGAATTCGTTGGCGTTTTTTTTGTTCCTTCTTTTTTTTCATGTAAGGGCGTGCACTACTTTGGTAGTGCATGTACTGCTTTTACAGAATTGCAGTATTTGACTTTCACACATGTGTCGGCTATTTTCAGGGGGGTGTCACCTTTTTTTATAAAAAATAAATATAAGGGAAAGAGGGATGGATTATTTTTCTATAGAAAGTTAAAGTTTTGTTAAGAAACTATCGGATGATCGATCGAAATTTGTATCGGAAGTCTATTGATGTTGTGTGTTCGATGACTTTTGGAAAACTTAGTACATATATGTGGCGTGGACTGAAGAAAGGGTACTAACAGCACCAAAAATCGAGTTCGAGATAGTCAGTAATTTTAAATATAGAAATCTTGCTCTATCGAACGAGCCTACTCTTAAAAATGTATGATATTTAATTTCAAAAAAAAATTGAGATACAAATTTAGCCTTTCCATGCTACTAGCTGGGACTTTCTCTTTTCAATCTCGTTTTTCTCGAAAAGCTGCGAGGTGCTGTTAGGACCCTTTCTTCAGTCCACGCCACATATATATATAGTACATATACATATTAGTATTTCATTTTACAAATTCTGCTTCCGTACAATTGAATAATAATACGATTGTTTTACTGATTTAAAAAAATTATTCTTACATTATTTTTTGTTGAATACGTTCTTGATAATCATTCAAAAGTAATAAATTGTCTACAATAAAAATTAGTCTATAGTTTGTATGGAAAAAAGTAACTGCTTTTTTGAAGATCTGGTAATACAATAACAAGTATATCAAATTTCACTGTTTCTGGACTAAAAAATGTTATTGAAGTATATTTAAATACGAAAAAAATTCCAACGTTCGTTTGAAAAATTGCAAAATCGGTATGTTTCAGAATGTATCTTTAAATTAAGAAACGTAAACTTACACTTTCGAATGAAAAATTGGCTCTGCTGCCATTTAATACAAATTTTATAAATCCTATATTTGATAATTTTGTATAAAAAGGTGATGTACATGTTAGTGTTGTTGAATGATTAAACAATCCATATAGCTATGACAAATTTTTCCGAATTTACTACAAATTAGAAGACAGAAGGACAGGTGCAAAAATAGAAAAATTTGTTAAGTAAAATTCGATAGATATAAAATAATAATTGCAAGATCAGTTTAATTTGTGTTGATTGATATTAAATTTCGTTCCATCATTATGATTCACTGTTTAAAATTCATTAAGTTTCGTTCAAGATTTTTTTATTAAAATATCTGCAATGTGAGGGTGTTAAAGAATAATAATTGATTGAAACATTTGATAGAAAATAATGTTCTAAATAATTTTATTCAGGAAAATGAAAAAACTTAAAGTAAATTTGTGTTGGCTCATAAAAACTTTTTTTTATTATTTAGTGTCATAATGATGAGTATAACGACATTAACACGAAATATTTAAATCCCGAATTTCATCATTTTGAAAAAAGAATGTTTTTCAGTGAATGAAAACATAACTGTAATTTTTTCAATTCTTTTATCTCTGACCTTTTTCAAGCTTTCATTTTGTAGCAAAATCAATAAAAAAAATCGAAGTTCGAAATATTTCATAAGAAAAATTTGGAACATTTCAGTTTTTTTGGTTTGCCAATTAAAAACCTACATACTTCATTTCTTTGACGATACGTATTACTTCAAACAACTTTCCATTTAATGCATCATCATGTATTGTACCTCATCTCTTATTTCCAAAATTAGAAGTTAATTAATTAATGAATCCGTTCTTGTTCAAGCTTATATTTACATTTTTTCTTTTTTTTCCACGGAATAGTCATCATGATTATTTCAAAATAACGTCTTCAAATTTGAATTGATCTTATTTTTCAGAGTTTGAAGAGCAACATATTTCAATATTATTGTCAGTATGTACTGTAAGTTTTTAATTTTTGTTAACCTTGCAATATATAACAGAAATCTTCCGTATTTGACAAGATTTTTCAGAAAATAGTGTCTTGATTGATTTTCACATATACCAGTACTTTTTGTATTTCTTCAGTTTTTCTATGATTTCAAGGATCATTCAATATTTTTATACAAATTTTGCTGTATAAATTTTTGGAATTTGGAAGATTTTCAATGTTTTATATATTTACGCGTATTATCTTTATGTATTTGTAATTATTCGAAGAATGTTGCGGAATTTATAAGTTTTTTTGAATATATCCCTCCAAATTTCCACAATAAGATAAAATTGAAAGTTAAAAATTTCTGAAGTATTTTGATAGATTTTGAAGAAAACAGTTTCTTTATAGATTAAGAGTGCCCTTCATATTTTACAAGCCTACAACTGTAGGTTACACTTCGTGTAAAGTTGCAATATTCATGAAGAATAACATTACGATATCCATCACGCAAATGTAGCAAGCAACCCTTAGTTGTGAGGGACGTAATAAGGGAGCGAGCAGAAGGAAAGCAGGGATGACATTGTAATAACAGGATATTTGGTTACGTCGTTATCCCAAATGATGGATGATCTATAAAACTGAAAGTATTGCATATTGTAAGCTCTTTAGTTTTCATAAAACTCTTTTACTTTTTGATGGTAGTTTTTTCAATAAAATTACAAGAATACTATGTAGTACAGCAGCATAGATCTTATAATTTCATATAATAACATAGAACATATGTTATCTTATTACAAGAGCATTAAAATTTATTTTTCCCAGAAATGCCTAATATCTCTTCATCTTTTTGTAAATTTCAAATATCTCAATGGTATCTTACGTAAGGAGTGAAACATTTAAAATATTTACAAAGTTAAGTTTCCAATTATCTTAATGAATCCTTCTGTTAACATTTGACGTGAACTGATATACAGCAATTCACATTAGTTGTGTATCATATCTTTTTTTCAAGATCTCAAAAACGTTTAGTATCTTATCTGAAAAGTATGTAAGCATCTATGAATAATACGTTTTTTTCGTTAGATTTGAAAAGGAATTCTTCTGATTAAGAAACACCAACTACTATAACTTGAAAAATAAAGCTGAGTAAGTTACACTCCATGTTCCTCAAGATCTAAACTCATCTGATCAATGGCAGTGATTATTTGCTCTAAGATCTAATCTCTGAAAAACTCTCCGAAGTTTGCCTATAGCGTTATTATATAAAATCACATATGGCATATGAAAAAAAAAAAAACAATTAAATTCGTGATTTTAAGAGTACAACCTAAGAGATTCTCTAAATTAGTAATTTCGTGGGAGGCTTATTGCAATATCTGTGTAATAATTGAAAACTTATTTGAAACGAGTCCGATGTAGACGCAATGTAGCATGGTGAATCGCTTAAATTGGAATCAGTCGTCTGGTTTAGGGTTTCAGAGTGGAAATCTGATTGAATAAAATGTGTCTGATATGGTAAATCCAATTTAAAGGGAGCAGGTGCTGTAAAAAACATGGCTCAATATTTAGGCAGAACATATTTAAATCCCGCAAAAACTATTCATAATATATATAACAAATATTGCATTATATTTTATTGTATTATGATTACCTAGGGTCTCTTATTCAAACTTATGATGCTAAATAGAAAATTTCTATCTCTTTTCACATAATGACAAACATGATGTTTCAATAGTAACTCTAATTCAGTTATTTTACTTCAAGATGCATAATCAGGAAAATATAATCCTAAAAAACATCGATTTTAGATTTGCAAGGACAAACTTTCACAGTACATATTCTCTCGACTAAGTATTTTTGTCTGATGGAAATTGGGCGTGATTTATTCCACGTAATGAAGCCGTCTTCCCTTCTCTATCCAGCTACGAACTCGAACCCCAACATTGCTATTGAACGAATAGATTGAATCTATTATAAGCAGTTTGTAGATCAGCCAGCAACCAACACCAACCCTTCTGATTTCCTCTTTTCTCTTATCTTACTGTGTAACCCAACAGTTCAATTATGATTTCGGTGTTTCAAAATCCACAAGTTCATTCAACTCCCAAAATCGATATAATTCAACTACAACTCCACAACTCATACTTTCCGCCCGATAACGTCTGACTATGTGCAGACAAGAATCAAGATTTGAATGTAAAATGCTCCAACTGATCTTCTGACGAAACTGGACTCCAATGATAGTCAATATTTTGTGTTGCAATTTAAAACAACATCGAAAGCTTGTTGCAGAAGAATGAATTCAAAAAGAAATCCTTGTTCATAATAAAGATATTTTCCTTCTATATTCTCACCCTTCTAGAAATCCTACATTAGGACCCAACCTTATCTGGTAAGGTTACAGTAGGTCGGTTAGAAAACGTGACAAAGTCAAGTTTTCTCAGCACAAACATTTTGCATCCCAAAAAGATTGGTTACCCAGAGTTGTCCCAGCGTCTTATTATTTTATCTCTTTCTCTCTCTTTAACATCGAATCTCAGTCGAACCGTCTCCTTCTAATGAGGAATTTTAATTGGAACGTGATCATATGAGGACGCTTGTCGCTCCTTTCCTCGAAGACTTTCCGCTGAATCGGACCCACCGACAATAATCCCAGAAAGCAAGCACACGGTATCCCAGAGTTGACCAGGGGTCAACCAAATACCAGCGCTCTGTGCTTTCGAGCTCCTCGCACACGGCACCCGTTTAATTGCGAGCCGTTCGAAATTTATCGATGCAGAAGCGCCGAAAAGTTTTTTTCCTCGGCCCTTTCACTCGTCGTCGGGCAAAACGATTACTCATTGCGACGGCCCTGAACGGACGTTGAGGGGAATAATTAAAAATTTTTCGCGGAGAGAACCAATAAACCTGACTGACAACATTTTCAAGTGCGAGGGAGTCGTTCGAGCGTCAGGTTCATTACGATCAAATGATCGCTCCGCAGATCAAAAGCATGAAAACGGGAGTCTTTGTGGCTGGAGCGATTCGACTGCCAGGGGGAAAGATAAAACGCGTGTGAACGAAAGCTCGGCGATGAATTCCAGCTGGCCTGAAACGGAGAGGTGAAAATCCAGCTGTTTTCTATGAGCGTTTTTGGGTGGAAAATTTTCGCGTGGGCTTTTCGCGCTGTGGAAGGTGCGAGGGTAGAAGTTTGTTTGAGTGAGGGGAATGATCAAGGTACTGAACAAGAGGCTGTCTCTCAGAAATTGAGTGTATGATTCGATTCTTTTTTTTCTATTATTTTAATGAATCCGGCTGCAGTCAGTAAAAATCATGATTAATTGGTCGAGTTGATTCTATGCTTTTACTTTTTAAAAGGAGTTGTATTTCTACATTCTTATTTTTCAATTTTCTTTTATAGAACATCAATACATTATAATTCATGAAAACACCGAAAAATCCTTGTTAATACTGGAAAATAGAAATAAATTTAATAATTATCAATTATAATAAATAATAATTTTCAGAAATTCAAAAGAAATCTGTTTCCTAAATGATCAATAAAAATTCTGGAAGTGAACAAACTTTTCATTTTTACAGCACTACATTCTATACAAATTTTCAAAGCGGTCCGAAAAAAAATTCTATGATGTTTGTCCGTTTTTCAAGGATAATGCATAATTATTTCAAAATAAATACTCGATAAAATACTTTCAATCTTTGTTGACGTTTTTTTAACAAATATACAATTTAAACGAATGGAAATTGATTAACATGTTGATCTCAGACAATAGAATTCTAAAACTTTATATAAAGTTCAACTATAATGCTCGAAAATTCTTATAATTATCTTTATACTTAAAAACCTTAAAGAAATTTTTCTAATCTTGAAAATCTATCAAAATATTGTTTTCTAAAAATCTAGAGAAAAAAATGGGGAGTGTTACTCTAAAACTATGTTACTGTCTCAGTAAGTAATATAGTTGTTTTTAATAATATTGCTACATTGTTATTCACATTGTTATCCTTCATTTGGCAATTTTTGCCTCAATTATGCCGCTATTCTTTTTAAAATGTATATATTGTCATTTACATTGGAATCCTTTATTTAGCATTTTTAATCTTAATTTGTAATATAGTTTTTTCCAATATTTTTGCCTTAAAAAGCCAAACATACAATGCATAGCAGGTACAATTCAGCCTACGAAAATACATTCAAGTTTTTTAGCCGATTTAAGTAAAATTTTGTGAAATTACTTGGGTCTTAAATACAAAAATTGTCTCGAACCTTATTATTTAATAGCATTTAATTCTTGAAATTAATATTGCAAATAGTAATATACGAGAAATTCATTATTAGAAGACTTAATCACATTTTTTTGTAACTTGAGAATATTGTAGGAAAAAAGTTGCCATTGAATACTATAATCCTTGTAGAGCTTAATAATCTTTTGAAAGTGCTCAAAATCTTCGAAGATTTTAATATTATGGCATTGTATGTTCTAAATGTACACATAAATCCATATTCCTACAAAAAAATCATCTGAAATTTCCTAATTATTATACATTATAATATATTAAACTTACGAAAAAAATACGAATCATTTAAATTTTGAAAATCTATGAAGATACTATCTCTTAATAGTGAATACAAATTCTCAAATACAATGAAACTTTGAGTTCAAGTAGATCAAATTTTGAAAATATGAAAAGTTTTCTTCTGTAATACTAAGAAATGTATGAAATATAAAATCTAACGAAATTATTAGATTAATTTAAAACACGGTATTTATTATTCTATGAATCAAAAAAATACCAAAAGAAAAGAAAATATTCTGAAGCATTTTCAATAATTTCATTTAATAAAATGAATTAAACTTGAAATCCTACGTTGATCGAATTCTAGTGAATCGTTTTGAAATAAATTGAACTTTTCCAAATTCTTCAAACTGTACAGTAAATAATACTGAAAAAATATAGGAAATGTTAAGATTAATAGTAATCGGAAAAGATATTATTTTTCGAAAAAACTATAAAATTTTGAACTCTAGAGGAGTGTACAAGTTCAGAAATTCGTATATTACACACTCATTGATTACTATAAATAAACAAAAATACTATGAATATTGACAGAAGTTTATACGTACAAAGTAAAAAATACTCCGAATGCTTGAATTCTAGCAGTCTGAAAAATACTGTTTTTACATCGTAGAATCAGAACTCTATATTTCAAACCTTGAAGCATTTAATTTCGAAGAATTATACGGAAATCCATGAAAATGCAAAGATACCCGTAAAAGAAATTTTGAATTCTCAATATATAATCAATGTGAGATGTTATGAATTTCTAATTATGATATTATTTAAAAAATTGTGCCTATGAATTTAAAAAAAAATGAAAACTTGACCATTGCAAATAAATTAACAAGATGTTACGATGCTTGGAAAAAATGTTGATATAATAAAATCAATCTGGATATGCATAATTATGTACATGCCAAACCTTATTATTTTCGAGTTTTTCCCCTCCCCAAATGAAAAATTCTATTGAAAAATCCATGTAACAATATGTAAAGCTTTCATAGCACCATTTTTGATCATGTGATCCTCAAACAATTCTCATTTTTCGTATAAATATCTAATCCTCCCAACCCCAGCATAAGTCTAAGTGAATGTTCCCCACAATTTCAATCGAACACTTTGAACAACTGCCTGAAATGTGCGGTAGAGAATCACCATAACGTCGTTACCTTACATTATGGGCATGAATGGAATATTCCAGAGTTATGTTTTTAATGTAGTTTCTCGTTCGATGCGACTTCATTGTGATAACATTTCATACATCTTTGGTACTACGTGGAGGTCGAGCCTTTAGTGGCCTCGGAAACTCACTAACGACATGGAAGCTTTACAAATTTCAAACTCTGCCTAAAATGCGTTTAACGGTACTCGCGTATATAGGGCGCAATTTTCCCGTATTCCGGCTCTTTGCAGCGATCGATTGACCGTTAAATTCCGATTGGCGATAACTTCGTCAAGTTTTCCAAAATGTTCCAATTCAAGTTATTCGAAGCAAAAAATATATAATCAACCTAACGAAATCTTCTGTTCTCCATTATTATTCTTTTTAAAATCGAAAAACTGAAAATCGTAAATTTTATTTTTTCGAATGCTGGAAACTCTAAGCCGATAATAACAGCGGCTTTTTCCTGTTAAACCGAAAGGTAACTCGTAAATTAAACAGCTTTCCGATAAACTGAAAAACTATGTAGCATATTGATTGAACGCCCGTCTGCACAGTTCATAAATACCGAATGAGGGAGCTATTTTGTCCTTCGGAATTCAACCAGTTAATTCAGTATCTCCTCGATAACATGACTAAAACACTGTCACAGCGATAAAAATAATCCGTTCCGCGAATCCCTCGACTACTATTATTGTTTTCCATTACACATTTTATAATCTCATATCCGTCTCTGAAAAATTGCATTTTTTTCCTCCAGTCCCGAGAGTAACGAGCACTTCCACAAACGAACTTTTTACAAATTATGACAGAAAGATAAAAAATTAAGTTGTCTACTCAACAACCACATGAATAAAGGCCCGTGCGCAGAAACCTGTATTTAGGGGGTAGGGGGGGGGGGTTCAACTTTTAATTTGTACTTGTAGAATAACATGCAATTGAAATTGATTTGGTTTAACAGTACATTGTCCATTCATAGTGATGTAAATAATAAATGTAGATTGAATGAGTAAATAAATTAATTAAATAATCAATAAATAATCAAATATATAAGGCAATATCGAATGGAATTGTTTTCAACAAATTTAACACAAGCAATTCAATAATTACAGATACACAATTGCGAAAAACATTATTATTATTTCTTTTTTACATTTACATGTATAACGAATGCATAATAGATAAAAAAAAAAAAAAGAAAAACACTATTTATTACTACAATATACACATATTTTATGATTTAAAGGGTTATACACCTGTTTCAAGGACGGTTTGGATTATTTTTTAAAGTATATAGCACATAATTTTATTGCATGTAAGTTATATTATTGTTATAGAATATTGTCAAATTTAATATACAAATATTATTTGATGAAAAAAATGTCAATAAATGGTGGAGTTATGGCCCTTTCCCCACTTTTTTTTTAAGAGGCTTGTAGTGACCGCAATGAAAATACAATAAGTCAACTGGAATTATAATATCAAAAAACGTTACATTTTTTAGTGTAAAAATAAAGTAACGCGTTACATTAATTAACAAGTAACGATAACAGAAACGAGTCCCTTTTTTTTGGTAACGAGTAACGAAAACCATGTTATTCATTTCACATCAGTCTCATCAAGTTTTCAGAACGTTTCACAACGTTTTAAGAAATTTGTTGAAACTTGAATATGAGTAATTTTCAACTTCCTTATTTTATATGGAAAATTGTACAATTTTATAAGCATTTCATTGAAATCGTTTGAAAAGTGGGGGGGGGGGTTATAAACTTCAACCCCCCCCCCCCTCCGCACGGGCCTGCATAAATACGATAGCAACGAGTTCTTTGAAACATGCAAAATTTTATTGCTAGTTTTATTAAATAATCTTTATTCTCAAGTTCAGTAAATCGTTCTACTTGGTTTGTTTTCAAAACTAGCAACAATTCTTCACATACGCTGCTTTTTCGTGAATCGTCAGACGCTGCGTATAAAAGTATCGATACGAGCCTCGCCCTATTTTAGGCTAGTATTACACGTTGGAAAATTTTCCTTTAAGGGTGAGGGTAAAATCAAAGGATTTCGGAAGACGAAGAAAGCAATAACGGATAATGGAAGACACGTCGTCGGGGCCTTCGAAGAACGGAAGAGATAGCATTTCTTGTGCGGTCATCTGATCAAGTAATGGCTTGGCCCGTTCTATAATCGGATAAGGTTCAAATCCCAACGACCATTATGTTCGCCCACTCTGCCCACTTAGTCACTCACTTTTACATCTATTGATCGGTTCCGACTGCGGTTCTCAAGCGAATCGAATCGCATTAATTAATGAACTGTTAAGATTTGACGAACGTCTACACGTAAAATTCTGAATATTTGTTCTTTACTTCAATGCATCTTGAATGAAGGCCATCAAACGAATTCAGTAGTATATTAAAGTACTATTATTGTAATCATTTGATTGTATTTCATAAAAGCAGTATCGAAAAAGGCAACTCAGGGCTCAGATTTTTTTCAAACTCCTAAAGACATGCTAATATTTCGTATTCAAGAAACTAAAATTTTAATTGGGATAGGAATTCAACTAGATTTAGTAGATTCAGATAATATTTATCATGATTATCGGAAAATTTTTAAAAATTCACAGTTACATCTCTCACTATGTACTGAAACTCTGACAAGTTTTAGAATACTCTAGAAATTTAAAAAAAAATCAAATTTCTTCATCAACATGCAAAAAATACGTGTATTTCATATGTAAAACTTCCTAAGCTCGGTATAATTGATTTTCATGTAAAAATGAAATAACTTCCGCAGGCGCGTAGGCAGAGAGGAGTTTTGAGGGTTCAAACCCCACCCGAAATTTTGATAAAACCAATCAATATTTTATGTAAAAATTAAAGAAGTTACATCGATAAATAATAAAAATATAAGTTACGAGAAAATGCATGAAAACGTTAGCAGTATATATATAATGAAAAAGTAAAAATGATCAAAAAGTAGGATTACGTAAAAAATATGAATCAAGTAAATAATCAAGGAAAATAAAAATCTACGAAAACGCTAAAAATTTACAAAACTTTGAATATTAGATTATCAAATTCTAGAAATCTATATAATATCTATATGAAAAAGTATTGAAAATTTTTGATGCATACGAACTCTAAAAGAATAATGAAATTCAATAAACTTTATGAAAAAACTGTTTTCTGAAAAATCTCGACGAATGCCTCTAAGATATTTAAATTTTGGGATTCCAGAGAATCAAATTCTAAATATACTATAAATCTATAAAAAGTCTAGAAAACGCAACAAAATTTTTTTAATATTCTGAAATTAGGAAAAAACAATAACGATTTAAACCATGAAAAATCTATATGGATTTCATTCCATTATTAATTTTTGGAATTACTGGGAATAAATCGGAATTCGCATTACATATAGAAACTCAAGTTTTTAATATCTCTGTAGCAATCTACAAAATATAAGTATTCTACAAAAATACTTAGAAATACTCCAGAATTTCGTAAAGTATACTAAAAAAATGTGAAAAATAAGTTAACCACCTTACTAGCTTACTCGTTTACTAACTCATCAGTTTATAAGTTTACTAGTTTACTTGCTTATTAGTTTACTATTTTACTAATTTACTTATTAACGAGTTTACTAGTTCACTAGCTTACTAGTTTACTATTTTTCAATTTTACAATTTCATCAGTTTACTAGCTTACAAGTTTACTAGCTAACCAGTTGATTAGTTTACTAGCTGACGAGTTCACGAAAAATCTTCCAATACATAAAATTTATATGGGTATCATTTTCTTAGAAATGTATAAAACTTTCTGTCCTGGATCATATTAATTAAGAGAATATTATGATAAAATATAATTTAGTTATATTTCTGGAAGTTCATATGGAAAGCAATAAAAAGTATATCGATTTAAATTAATACAATTTATTCGTTCCAACATACTTTTAACCGTAGGAATACGGAAAAAATACGAAGCAAAAATGTCGAAAATCTTCGTAAAAGTAACTGTCGTCTAAAAAATCAATTCGCATCCTCAAAATCGTTGAAAGTTCCAACGTTATAGCATCAATTTCTAAAAATCTATCGAGCGGTCCATAGAGACATTAGAAATATTTAAAAATACCAGAAAATATGTACTACACAATTTGATGAATATTATATCATTCGAAAATATTATAAATTTATGATGTACCTTTTATCTGTGTGGCTAAAATTTGTTCAAAAATCATTTCGAATATATATAAAATGTTCAGAAATTTTATTCCTAGAGCATTGAATTTTAGAAAGCTTAATAGACACCCATACTACTCAATATCAGATATTCCTGATATAAATACAAAAATTATCAGTAAAAAAAGTTGAAACCTCAGTTACTTATCGGAAATCGCATACATCAATAGAAATTCATTATTTACGAACATGAAAAATGTGTAACTCGGGATTCCAAAAGTTGTATAACTTTTAAATTCCGAATTCTAAAATATTTCAAAATCGCCCTCTTGTAATTAAATTGTCGAAGAATGAAAATTATAAAATCTCGAAGGAAAAGTATTTTTAGAAAAACCCCTCCCGAAAATTTTGTCCGCCTACGCCTCTGAAGTTCCGACATGGCGAAAATAACTGACACTCTAATAGGTGTATCAACCGATTTCTGTATTCATTCAAACACTAAGAAATTCGAGAAAAATCAGTAACATGGTCAGTGACAACGACCTGATCGACCAGCGGTGTTCATGCAACGAGCCCAAGTATACCATGTCCCCGATCATGACGACAGTTGGGGGCTTGGTGCAGTGCTCGTATCGGCGCACTTTGGCGAGCGAAGAAAAGTCCAGGGATAAAGCGGTTGCCGTCTCGCCGGTTACACACGCCGTCAGTGGAGAGGCAAGCGTGCGGGCAGGCACAGCCCAACCACCCCGTCTGTCTAGACACACGCTCTCCTACTCTGCTGCACCCTCGGAGTGCTCGGGCTGCTCCTCGCCGCCGTGCAGCCTGCCCCTTCAGCTCTCCCCGTGTTCCACACCTTCTCGTATATGCACTGCAAGGGCACATTGCAGTATGCATTTCCTACATGCGCGGCTTTCGGCTCGTCCGTCGCGACGGCGACCCATACACGCCGAAACCGCCCTCGCTCGCACACATCAACGACCTCGCGTTGCACCCCCACGACGCTCAAGTCGGTGCTACCTGCTGCAACGATGCACCACGAGGGGGCCAAGAGGTGGCTGAGGAAAAAAAACACGTACGAACACACACGCGCACCCTTCGCCCAGAAACACCATTCTTTCGCTTGCATCCGACCACGCCTATTTGCCGGCACGTCGATGGAAATTTAACAACCACCCTCCGCCAGCTTAACGAGCTGAGACGCGTCCCTGTCACGGCTATGTGATGTTTTCGCGGACGTAGGCGGCGCTCCAGTTTTGGAATTTTCGAACGACGTACGACGCGATCAGAACAAAAACGCACTTGGAACGATGTATTTTGAATGGGATTAGGTGCGTTCTTGCTCTCGGGGTGTCAATATAGAAATGGGTCGTGATTTTCTCTGAGAGCCTGAGTTAAGGGGTTATATACCTTTTTGTGCGGACAAGTTGAGGATATTTTGGAGTATCTTTTAAAGTATGTAGCAATAATGTCATGACACCGAAGTTATTGGTTTTGAATAGTGTACTGTCCACTTGAAAAAAAAAGTATTTGTTCATAAAAAATATCAACAATCGGGGGAGTTATGGCCATTTCCCTGAAACAACTTTTTTTTTGAAGAGGCAAGTCGAGAAAATCCAAAAAAATTATTAATTTAGGAACGCCTCTAGTTTTTGAATGATTAAAAAAATGAATATTACGTTCTTTCTGTATGCAAGAACGTTTCGACAGAAAAATTATTATTTGCAAAATGAAAACTTTTCTATAAAAAAGCGATCGTACAAGAACTAGAAATATTCTTAGACTAATAAAATTCTTAAGATTGTCTGATCTACCTTGACTTGTTGGACTTGCATCGTGGACCGCTAATTTTTTATATTTTTTTACAGACAAATACTTGTTTTTTCAAGTGGATAATTGACTATGAAAAAACTGCAACTTTTATGACATAGCATTACTGTTACATACTTCAAAATTTACTCCAAACCATTCTCATTTTTATCGCACAAAAAGGTATATCCTTAAGCACATAATAGAATATGTACTATATGTAACGTCAGTTAAAATACAAGCAATCGTTTCGTAAATAAACGAAAAAAATTATAAAATATATCTTTCTATCTGTGATATTACTTCACGTAATAAACACTCAAATTTGACTGTTGTCTGGTGAGTTCGCTTTATGAACTTTTTTTGTCAACTATCTTGCTAGTTGTAATTTTATATACTCAAATAGAAATTCATGCTATAATACAACCTTCCAAGACTTTTTCTGGTTAAAATAAAAAAACACATGTATCAATTATTTGTAAAAAAAATATTAATACATATTGTTCCGTTTCTTTAAAATTTAATATTTTTCAAAATAAATTGATTCTTCAAATTTAATGAATAGATTTCCTGAGAATATATTGGAAATCACTATACAACATACTTTTGCAAGCCATGAATTTTCGTGAATTTTTGAGATATGACGATAAAAAAAACAGGTACCTCATATTTTTTTAAAACACTAACAATATCAGCCGTGAAAAAATGGATGCATTTTTTTGATTTATAAATATTTTCAGGTATTTTATTTCAGCAGTATGTGAATTTATATGTTATAGTATTGAATTCCTACCGTCACTTGACTCTGTGAAAGGAAATTCAATTTTAATTCTACATGAATTGCTGTTTCCGTGAAGAGTATAAATTTGGTAAACGATCCTAGAACAGTGCGAGAAATAAGTAAACAAAAGTTAATGACTTTATGTTGCCTCGACTGTCTCTGCTTTCATTTCTGCGGTTTCGCTAAGTTACGACCACAATACCAAAACTTGGAGAAGCTTCCTGTTTCTCGTAACTGCACAGATGAAATCCAGATCTTGGAATGTCTGCGACAAGTTTCAAAATCAAAGTGTTCAGAGAGGTACAGAAATCCAATCACCGGAGTGCTTTCAAGCAAAAACTGTTTTGTAAAACAAACAAGCATACTCTTTTTCATTGATAACTATGTTTGAAGACATTTCGAATTTCAAATCAAAAATCAAAAAATCAAAATCAAAAAAGACAACTCGAATTTCGTTTGAGTCTGACAATTATGAGAGTAATGAAAATCGGACTTTACTCGTTTGAAAAAATAAACAACTGTGACTTGTGAATCTAAAGGTAAGAAAATCGAGGTTTGATGATTTTTGCCTGAGGGCGAATAGCTATTTTGAAAATAGTATTTTAAATATTGCAGTAAATACCTTTACGATAAAAAAAATTAACCTGACATGTAAAATATAAAACTTATAATTCTCAAATAAACAGACAAAAAATGAAGTAAACTGAAAGAAGATTTGGATTTAAAAAAGTTGTCAAAATAAATGTTTTGTAATATCCTTTGTTACAAGAGCCCTGAATCGTGAATTATCAAAAAATTTTGAAAAAATGTTTTATATTTAAAATGAAAGAGTTTCAATGACTCAAATACTTGAGATCATTTCTTGAAAATTTGGAAGTACGAACTGAAAAAAGATTTTTTCTCAGTCGCTTTTTATAAAAGATAGATTAAAATTGCACTCAATAAGAACTGCTAAACATCTGCAGAGCTCATTATTACGAGCTTGCAAATTTTAAATAATTTGTTACGAAAGACGAAATTCATGAATTTACAAACAAACTTTGGAAAGCTGTTCTCTTATTGAAATAATACATTTTTTATGACTCAAATATGAAAGATCATTCTTGCAGATTTGGGCAGCGCCTACTGAATGAAGGTTTTTGAAAAAGTTACTTTCTGTGAAAGACGGGAAAATAGTAAGATCTGCAGCTCATTATTATGAGCTTGAAAGTTTAAATTCTTGTTCTCGTTTGAAGAATCAAAAAATACGAGGAATCATTTAAAATGAAAATTCGAAAAGTGTTTATGAAAAACAACATTCATTCCATCATATTTTACCTTCAAAAAACAATGTGAATAATATCAATCTTGAATACTCAAAATCGAAATAAACATTGTAAAAAGTTTGAAGTCAAATAATTTTTCTCATAAAATTATTAGGTTCAGTGTCGTGTTGAAAACTAGAAAATTTGTCATGTACACGTCTTTAAAAATTTCTATTAAACTACATCTCTATGATTGCCAGAAAATAAAAATCAAGCTATTTTTTTTGTTTTACTTTCAAAATCGAAGAAATTGTATTTTGAAATGCTAATAATGTTATAATTTTACAGCTGATGTATATTTAATAATTGAGGATGTAGTGAGTAAAATTACAAATTAAATTCTAGCCAAGTAAAAAAAGTAAAAATTATTATTTGGTAATATGGTTTATTGAAGGAATATGTGACAAAAAATCTGCCACTGCATTTTAATATATAAAGTTGAGAAATACATGAAGTTTCGTTATGAAAATTGAAAGAAATTATTTAAATTATCTTCTCAACGATCATTCTGGAGCCAAACTTTTTTTTTTATTTAGATAGATAATAGATAGATTATAGAAAAAGAATGTTTTCAGAAATGTTTTTCATAAAAGGGACTAAAAATACATTAAACAGACAAGAAGACACGAGATTTTTAAGTTCAATCTATGACACATGCATTGATGACGTGATGTGAGTTCTTATCGGTTCGTTTTCTATATAAGGAAGGAAAACTGAGGTCATTTTGTTAGTCGTGTACAGACCACTGATAAGTTCTTGTAACAACATATTGTTTCTTTCCTGTTCACTTAATATTATAGAAAGATGACGAAATGTTTTTACACATAAGATAATTTTAACTTGGAATTTATATTTTGAGTGAGTGTAGTGAGTGATGTTGTGATGAAATTCATTGATTGATTTGGAATTTTAGTGATTGTTGTTTTGATTTTGTAAATTCAGTTTTCCTGAAGAGGGCAAAAATAAACTGCCAGAAGCTTGAAAAAGATGTTTGTCTGAATAATTACTGATTTGGTGTGGCTCCAGAATGATCGTTGAGAAGATAATTTAAATTATAATAACGGAGCGAAAGAAATTATTCTATGAATGGACGTAGAAAACTTTATTATGAAGAAAGAAGACAGCCGTTTTAGAAGACGGAGAAAATAGTAAATAGACATCGTTATCATTTTTAAGAGCATAATCGCTCAGTGCCAGCAAAGTATATTTTCAAGAAACATCATTACATTTATATATAAACCCAAAGCACATGTTCTTGCTTTTGAAACTGAGAATTTTCAAAAATTCGACATGAATGCTGAATTCTGAAACATTCTCACATATTATCATTATTTCACGCATTGACTTTTTTGTCAATAATTTCGCCCAATTTATATTAATTAGACCGACCATTTTTGTGTTAAAGGAACTTTTTTTTACCGAACATTATAGTATCAAAATATCGTTCATCATCCAGGCTGCTAAGAGTAATTTCAGTCATTCTCGTCGCTACAAAGCAAGGGACACAAGTGACGTGTCGGAGTTGTAGGTACGCGCGGGATACTGAAGAGAAGGTTGTGTTACTAGGTTGTTGTGGCGTGTTCCTTCAGCAGCGGTCACGTCATCAGATTGAAACGTTGTTCCCAAGGGTCGGTATCATCTCGAAGTCCGTTTATCGTGCACGCACGTAACTTTCCTTCCGATTCCATTTTGATCTCTCACGTCCAATGTTTCATCAAATATGCTTGTTGATGAGACGTTTCTCCCTTTTTTTGTCATCGCAAACTTTTTATGTATTTTCAAAACGATTTATAATACGAATCGTACGTCGTGAGATGCATTGCAGTTTAAATGTAAAGATTGCAAGACGAGCCGATGACGAGTAGTGCAATCATGTGAAAAAATCACTGCTGTATAAGTTAATGACTCTATTTTTCTACAGCAATGTGTTTCTCTAAAACTCATATGACTGCGCGTTAAAAGAATTTGAGCTATCTAATTCGAAAAATCAAATTGTTTCACTGATTTCAAGTACACTGTAGAAATAAAAATAAATAAGATTGAAAAAACCTTCCGCAATTTCAATCATTAGTGGATTCTCTAAGTTTTCTTATAGAAAGTCACTGGCGTCATCGAAACATCGCAGGGGTGAAGTCGAGAAAGGGGTTGTCGTATGTTCGCGCATGTGTTTGCGTGGGGTGCACTCCCTTTGCATTGCTAACCTCACGCACTTGACGTCGTCTCATACATCACCAGCGGATGTCATTGACTCGGATGACTTCGTGAATATTCGTTTTTTGCCACAAAACATGTCGGGAAAAATCGATTCGGTGTCTGCAACATACTCTCATGTACGACGCGAAATAATAACTGACTATGAGTAAAATTTCAGAATAAAAATTCCTGTAAAGTTTCACTAAATATCCACTTACATCCAAAACGCAGATAAACTTGAAACCACAAAAATACAATTTTGGAACTGTTACTCAAAATTAAGATAAAAATAATTTCTACTCCCTCATTTTCTGCTACTCGATTTCGTTACTCAAAATTGTAAATTAAAAACTATTCAACCACAAAAACATAAATCTTGATGTACTCTATGCTACGAATATTTTAAAATTTTTCCAGTGCTTACTGAAAGAAATTTGGTCTCAAAACTTTTTATGATGGAATAAAATATTTTCACGAATTGATAATAAGATAAATATGATTTCTACGTTATCCAAATTCACATCAAAATATTGAACCAAGGTGATTCTCTAAAAAAGCTTTACTTACGAGCGAATTAATGACGATATGACAATTAAGTAGATAGATGATTCAATTACTCCCACGAAAGAAAAGAGAAAATAAACTGTGCACAAACAACAGCTATTGAGCACATAATGGATGTTATTATACCAGGTGGACCCGACATAATTGTTTTCTCATAGACATGCAAAAAACCGGGAAATATGCAAAATATTGACATCGAATATCGCTGAAACTCGTTTTTACACTTTTAATTTCTGTCAATGAAAATATGAGCTCATAATATAAACTCATAATATAAACAAAATGAGTTTAGTAATAATTGCGATTGAGTCTATCGCTATTGCGGTGTGTTAATTATTCACTCTGTTTTTTATGTTTTCATGTTTTTGAATTTCAAATTTTTTTTTTTTGTTTTTGGCTAAAAAGTCTAGATCGTTGCAAAGCATTGCAATATTTGACAAGACACAAAATGGAGGATGATAATGCTTGATATTTTAGTGCTTTGATGGAGTCGGAACTAAAATACTCAATAATCCAGAGCGCGATAATTGCTATATAGATATTTTGATATATACCGCCGTATGTTTAAACACTATAATTTCGGTGATCGAAAGTATGGTAGAAAATCACGTAAAAACAATATTGATAATCTCAAAAATAATAGCATCATAAATATTGTTTTTCGAAAATCGATATTGCATATGACATAAAATATAATCAATATCGTCACTACCGATTTTGAATACTGAACATCGATGTTAGAAAAAATCGATACTTCAAAGTATCGATTTTTTTAAACAATCATTTGCGGAGTTTATCTGAAACACGTCATATACAATATACATACGTTCCAACATGAGAAATAAATATTGCTTCCATTCGTTCGTCATCGAGAAAAGTTGTTTGAGTATCAGCGTTACATAAATATCTGCAAGTCTGTATCTGCCTTAGGTTGGTTCTTAAAAAAAAATTTTTTTTACGTACCTGGGAGTTCATATATTTCATGAAATAAAATATAAAATTGTTTTTTCTGTTTTTTTTTTTTTTTTTTTTTTTTTTTTCGCTAAGAAAAGAAATTTATACATTCACGAAATGGAAAGCCATATCTATAAAGGCAAATTGAGTCAGGTCTTTTCTTTGCATCAAATTTTTTTTAGTTTCTTTATTGGAATCAATCAGACACGTATTTTTTCTTTTTGCTTTATTTTGAGTTCTCTCGTCGTGCAGAATTTTCCCAAATTTTCCTTAAAACTCGCTTCGCTCTGTTAGCGAATGTAAGTTGATAACAACCTCACCCCATTAATGTCGTCTGTTAAGTAGGTACTGCCAAATATCACACATATTTGGTAGTATTATTTAAAAAAGAGGGACGATATTCTGTCTTATCGTAAACTAATACTTCTGCATTTCACTGTTGCATATTATAGGTTGAACTGGTAAAAGTTATCACTTTTATCTAGTATTCTCGTTTTTTCACCAAGAAACAAATTCCAACAGTTTTTGTGAGGGACGACAAAAGCATTCTAATCATTTATTTATATATTATTTAAGTGGAAAATTCAAGTTTATATTGTCTCTTGGTTGGTTTTCCTTCAATCAGCTTCAACTTAATCACAACCATTACCATTCTTGGATCTCAATTTCCTTGTGTAATTAATCCAATTACATTTATAGAATAACATCGTTTTACGTAGGTAAGCAAGAAGCCACGAGAGGCAAATGCCTACAGGTCCGGGAGGAGCACTCGAGTGCTGAAAAGAGGATCATAAGGAGACAGGAACAATTGCTTGAATAGCTTTCTCTTCACTACAGCCACAAATGCTGATTACAAAAATTTCTAAGTTGAGACCTAAAAGGCCGGGAAAAAGTGCTTTTCTGCCATCAAAGCATTTTATAAAACTTTGAATGACCGTTGCCCTACTGTTTTTTACGTATATTACCGAAGTAATGAAAAGTCACCCTGAATTCAAACAATTTATAAAATTTTTCGATAAACAGTTTATCGCGATTAATCGTAGCGAGGCAAAGGTATAACTCTCAATAATTGATGAAATCGTTCACTAGGTTTCTCATCTTTTTTCATTTATCTCTGCTTGATCATCACGCTTTTTAATGAATTTGAACTTGGACACCAAGCTGCTCGATTTCGAAATTCCACTTGCACGATAGATAATTTACATGTATCAACTGCAATCCCAACTTCTTCTCATCCACTGGACGAAATAAGGTTCTAACACCTTGCAACTTCGATTCGGATGTCACCTATATAGATCAGAAACTTTAACACCGCCGAAAGAAAAATGAAATCTAAAAAAGTCCGTGTAATTTTCAATCACAAGAAATAATGATAAGATCCTAGAGCCCAGTGAATTGAACGAGAAGTTGGAATCGTTTTTCGCGAAATTAAAAGCACGGAAGAACAATGAACGGTTATCGTCGTGCCGTCCAACGTTAAATGAGAAACGAAATCGAGTGTAAGAGAAGGATTTGTAAAAAACTGAAATGCTATTCTTAGGTCGAGGAAGCGGAAAAACGAGGGGTAGGGGATCGGAAGGGGGAGAAATAAGTTGTCCCCGAGGCGCCGCGGGAAGTGGTCAATGGGCGCAGTTATATATCGCGGACATGTCATAGCCCGGGGCTGCTGGTTCAGCCCGAGCGACGCGTCAATGTGCAATCTCACTGCAGTCGACCTAGCTGATATTTCAGCTTCATTATTTCCGCTTGGTCACCTTATCGAGTACTTCATCCGACCAAAAACAGCGCCCGCTTCTTCTTCCAGGTCAGAAGCTGCTAACTCTGAGAGTTCCAACACGAGAGATTTCGTTTTTCGCGAAAATTATTGCAAAAAATGTCACATCATTCAATGGAATAAGATTTATGGATTAAAATATACATGATGTTGTCAAGCCGAATCGAGTATAATATGAAGTTTATAACGATTAATATTTGTGATATACGTAAACGAATTTTTATAATCGTTTAAAGCAGAGCTGTCAGAACTGACATACAAGCTTCTTCAAACCTTAAAATGTTCTTGAAAAACATTTTGCTCGTTTTAAAAGACGTTGGAAGAAATATGGTGGTATTAAAAATAAGTATGTTGGAATCTCAAAATTGGCACCTGCTGAAGGAGTTTAAAAAAATTTTCAATAAAATGTTGCAGACAATAGTTTTTGTACAGTTAAAAATGGCCAGATATAACGATTGATACGTCAAATTCTTTATCAGTGTTGAAAATTTCAGCTAATACATTGCAAGTACCACTGTAATTATGAAGTACTAGACTTTAAAAATTTTTATAAAATTCTCCTTTACTCCAGGTCTATTTAAATCACCTGCAATTTTACTAAACTACTACTAAGCACTGGATTCATTTCACGATGTGTTATATTTTCATCGAAGTTTCATCGAAGAGATACCGTTACATTTATAAAACTTTTGAATAAACTGGTATAGACATAAGCCATTCCGTATATTCTTCTTCACAAGGAGATTTTAGAAGTGTGCACATGTTTCAAAAAAACTATGACTCTCAAATTACACGATGCGCAAGAAATCATGATGTAACTCGATAGTAGTAAATTAGTGCGAGCCTTAATGAATCGAAAGTCTTGATTCTGAAGTCGAGTAATAGGGCGCGTTGCCAAATTATGTAGCACGTAAAATAGTCAGATGAGGATTCATCAGTTAATTGTTACCTCAGCCGTGAAATTTTGACTGCTCGTGTTTCCAACATAATTAAATTTCGGGCCATCATTTCATGCTGAAAACGTGTTCGCGCAGTCACGGGCGACGGAGCGTGTGAGCCAAGTTTCGTGAACGATAAAAGAATGACCTACAATTTTCCCTCACGGAGTATATATTTCCTAAAGCATTCAAAGCTTCCGTAAGATTCAGCGAGAGATTTTTCAAGTTTGTTAAAGACTGGTGCTCATGCAATTTGGAGCGTGTAAAATCTTTTTATTTGAATACGGGACATGGGTTTTGACTCTGACTGATGTGAGCTTCAAAATCAAAGAAGTTTTTGATAGATTTTGATAGATTTTTAAGGAGATGATAAACATACGGATTTCAAGTATTCCATGAACTTATAGAATTTCCGTATATGTAGTTATTTATCAAATTTTGAAATTTTTCTGGTATTTTCGTAGATGTATAGTATTTCCATGGATCGCTCAATAGCTTTTCAAAAATTGATGTCATTGTGTCAAAACTTTCAATGATTTTGAATATTTTAATTGCATTATCATATAGCAATAAATTTTATATAGATTTTATATATTTGCACTTCCTATGTTAGGCTATTCGTACAATTTAAAGTAAGTTTAACTTTTTAAATTGTGGAAATTGAATAGAATGTATTTTTTGTCTTCCATATTAATTTTTTATAATAATTTCTAGAATTATACGATTATTCAATTATGTATAGAACTATATGAATAAATATTTTATAGGATGAAAAGTTTCAATAACGTTCAAGAAAATTATACCCACATAGTTTTTTTGTATTAGAGTATTTCTTGTGGCATATTTCTCATTTTTCTAGTGTAATCTACGATGTTCTGAAGGATTTCCCAGTAGTCTTACAGAATTCTTTATTTTCGTAGATTGCTACAATGATCCAAAAAAACACGATGCTCTAAAAAGCGGATTTTAATTTTTCTCAGTAATTCTATCAATTAATAAAAAAATCACGTTTTTAGTTTTTCATGCTATATTACATTTTTGTTTTTTCACATTTTTGAAGTATATAAAAGTTTCTGCAACGTTTTCTACAATTTTTATAGAGTAATAGTATACGTAGAATTTACTGCCCTAGAATTCCAAAATGTATATGTCGTAGAAGTATTTGTCGAGATTTTTCAGAAAACAGTTTTTTTTTTAGAATTTAATCACTTACAGTATTTTTTAGAGTTTAACTGATCTAATAGATTTTCTTATTAGGTTTTTACATAGATTTCTAGAATTTGATGACCTAAGATTCAAAGTTTTATAAATTTTCGGCTTTTTTTATTCGGAGTTTGTCGAATATTCACTGGGTTGCAACAATTTTTCATATTTACATTTTTTCTACGTAATCCGACGTTTTGATAAATTTTACTTTTCGTGTAAAACA
This sequence comes from Platygaster robiniae, assembly GCA_028476575.1. Classification (NCBI taxonomy): domain Eukaryota; kingdom Metazoa; phylum Arthropoda; class Insecta; order Hymenoptera; family Platygastridae; genus Platygaster; species Platygaster robiniae. The sequence goes on from CM052022.1 coordinate 6,889,075, forward strand.
CATACTACTAACGTTTTCCTGAATTTTTTTTGGAACCTGTATTTTTATTTTTAATCGATAGAACTCATTATTATCACATGAAATATTACTTAAATTCATCAGAATTTCGGGAGGGGTTTGAACCTCGAAAACCCCCCGTATGCCTTCCGTCCTTCTCTTTATATCCTCTCTCTTCAGAAAACTACACATCTTAGCTACAAGAACAGATGTTTCTACAAAAAAAAAAAAAAATGTTTCAAGCAAGATTGATCGCTATGACTTGTTTCTCCAGCAACCGCGATCAGTCGTATCGCGCGAGAAAACGAGAGGAAAAGCGGGAAAGTGGCGCGATTGCGATGCAGCTCAATGTTCGTTCGCGCGAAACAAAGTCGGCTTAGGAGCTTCGTGACGAAGCGCCTCGACGCCGGCTTCATTGACCTCGTCACCGCTCCTTTTTCCATTCGACCCTCTCAAACCAGCACCCCTCCCCCCCCCCAACAATTGCCCACCCCGCGAAACTTGGCGAGTTTTCAATTCTCTCCGTCCAACTACTCGACTTCCATTAGGGAGTTCTTTAAACGTACCCCGGCTCCAGTTTTCGCGTGGCTGCGATGGAGTTTCTGTGTTCCCTTCTCTCTTTTTCAGAACGTACGTGGCTATATACGTCGCGGTAACGTCAACTCGCGAGACGTCATTGACATTAATGCACTTGGACACGAGCCACCATTAAACGTTTGTTGGCTCAACGAATTTCCTTTGTGCCTGAAATTTGCTTTGGGTAATTAGGCTGGCTGACCTACAGTTGATTTTCAATGTATATGCATTCATTGTTTTATGAATGATATGGTATTCATGGCGCGATTGGATAAGGTTTAGCCCAAAGATCCCCTCCCTCCCATTAAAATTTTGTTTATTTGTATAATTCATCGTTATTTTTTTCGAATACTTTTTTAAGATTAATTGGTCAAACTCTCCACGAAACAATGCCTCATCAAAATTTTATAAGGCTCAAAATCTTTCGTCGTGAACAGTTAACAATCTGCATTGAATTAAACTACATTTAAAAAAATTCAATGTCATTATATGAATAAAACCATGTTTTTCGGTGTTACATGACTCGAATCACTACATTTTTCATACTTTCAAGTATAATTATAATAATTAGTAAAACACTGATACGCATGAAAGTTTTTTATTCGTGCCAGATACTAACTATGTTGTTTAAAGTGTTTTGAGATACTGCAGAAAAACTGTTTTGGCAAGCATGAAAAAACTTGATACCTATTACCTTTGTCGTTTTAGACTCATATTTACGAAATCGTTCATACTCATCTCGCAGTAGAAAGCAGTACTCTTTAGTAATATCTTCGACCAAAACAAATTATGCACTTGCCTTCGACTCGTGTCACAGCCTTAATTTTATTCAAAACAAGCGTTCACTACTTGTACCACGATACACATGCACCAGATCGGGAAACACTGGAAGACAGGAACTCGATTACAACAAAGAGGAGAAAAAGTGGCAAAGTTGAAACTGGACGAAGTGAGAAAAGGAGCGATCCGATGTAAGTGGCAGCCTGGGGTCGCTCGATGATGCAGTGTATCGTGCTATGAACTGATTACCCACGCTGATGCTTGGGCTATAAAGCACAGCTGACGCCACAACCTATAATATATTCTTCTGCATCCACCACGCTACCTCCCCGTTCGCTGTTACTCTCTCGAACACGCACGTCCACTCGCACGGTTGCGACTTTTTTTCTCTCACTTCTTTTGCGCTCCGTATCCAACTATACCCGTCGCGCTTCAATCAAGTCCACGCCGTCCATTGATGCCACTGACCACTCCACCCTTCGCCGCCGTCGGAGCCCATTCGCCCCGAGATTCACTGGCTCTTCATCTTCACTTTCTCAGCGCAGAAAGAACGTATCACCATTTTTCATAACTTTTGTTTTTATCTTGCAACCACGAAAAGTTACTTTATGTATACAGTATCGGTATCGCATGTCACGGCATTGATTATTTTTGGTGTTCTTTAACCAGGCGCGTTGGCAGAGAGGGGTTTTGTAGGTTCAAACCCCTCCTGAAATTCTGATAAAATCAATCAATATTTCATGAAAAATTGAAAAAAGTTACATCGAGAAATAATAAAAAGTAAAGTTAAAATTCAATGCATGAAAACTTTAGCGGTATATATTTGACCAAGAAGTAAAAATTATCAAAACGTAGAAGGAGGCAGAAATTATGAATCAGAAAAATTGTTGCAACGCCGTGAATAATCAGGAAAAAAATCTATAAAGATGATAAAAATTTACAAAACGTTGAATCTTAGATCATCAAATTATAGAAATCTATAGTAATTACATATTATAGTATTTAATTTCTTTCAATTCATACAAACTCTAAAAGAATAATGAAATTAATTGGATTCTATGAAAAAACTGTTGTCTGAAAAATCTCGAAAAGTGCCTCCAAAATCTATAAATTTGGGATTCTAGAGCATCGAATTCTAAATATTCTAGAAATATATGAAAATTCTGGAAAACGTAACAAAATCTTTTCAATATTTAAAAAATACGAAAAAAGAATAACGATATAGAACATGAAAAATCTGAATGAATGTGATTTTATCATTGATTTTTAAAATTACTGGGAATAGATCAAAATTCACATTTTAAAGCATCCAGTTTTTTAATGTAGTTTAGTAAATTTCCTGTGGCAATCTACAAAAATATAAGTAGTCCATAAAAATACTTAGAAATCCTTGAAGGATTCGTATATTATATGTATAATACTAAAAAAATGTTAAAAATAAGTTTAGTCGTTAACTTGCTTAACAGTTTACTAATTTACTAAATTACTAGTTTATTTACTAACTAGTTTCTTCAACTACGTTACTAGCTTACTAGTTTACTAGTTTACTAATTAACTAATTTACTTGTTAACGAGTTTGCTAGTTAACTATTTGACTTTTTCACTTGTTTACTATTTTACTAAGTTACTTGTTTACTAGTTTAGTAGAAATACTAGCTTCCTAGTTTACTAGAAATCTTGCAATACATTAAAGTTATATAGATATAATTTTCCTAGAAATTTATAAAGTTTTCTGTCCCAAAGCATATTTATTAATATGACACAAGAATTATATACCTATAATTTTAGAAATTATTCAAGAAATTCATATAGTAAACAATAAAAATACATCCAAATTAACTTATACAATTTATACAATTTTATTAGGCATACTTTTAATTGTAGAAATACTAAAAAAATATGAAATGAAAATATTGAAAATCTTCATAAAAGAAACTGTCATCTGAAAAATCAAATTCTTAAAACCGTTGAAAGTTTCAATACTATAGCATCGATTTCAAAAAATCTATTAAGCGATCCATAAAAATATTATAAATATATAAAAATAACAGAAAATACTACAAAATTAGATGAATAATATACCATACGAAAATAATATAAATTTATGACGTACATTTTATCACTATGGTTAAAATTTGCTCAAATATCAATTCGAATGTATAAATTTTCTAAAAATTTAATTCCCAGAATATCGAATTTTAGAAAGCGCTACAGGAGCCCGTATTACTTAATATCAGATAATCCTTAAAGTGGTACAAATACAAAAAGTATTAATGGAAAAAATTGAAACCACAGTTACTAATTAAAAATTACAATAATCATATTCCATTATTTACAAACATGAAAAATGTTCAACTCTGGATTACAAAAGTTGTACAACTTTTAAATCCCAAAATGTGATATATTTAAAAATCTCTCTCTTGTAACATATTGTCAAAGATTAAAGATTATGAAATCCCGAAAGAAAAATATTTTTCAGAAAAAACCCTCACGAAATTTTTTTCTGCCTACGCCCCTGTCTTTAACTGATTTTTCAAGAGTAGTGTCATATGAGTCAGCCAAATTGTGGCCAATTGTTGGAAGAGTTTGGAAATAAAAAAAAGTTCCAATCAAAAAGTTCAACTGTAAATTGTGTTTACGAACCTGACCAATTTCGATTGTAAATATTCATCATTCTTGAAAATTTTTGTAAATTTACATTGATATTTTAAATCGCAGTAAGCAAAGTTTTACACGCAATCGCCAGTTGAGCTTAACTAAAAGAAAAGCTTGATAAAATTTTAAACAAGTAAAACCAATGCCGAAAATTTTACGAATTCGATTTCCGGATGCGTCTTTGTCGCCGTGGTCGCGACGGGAATTCGCTTTCCTGAAATTGATTAGAGGCCTCCTCCAGGTGGCAACGATTTTTCATGAATAAAAATACCCCGTCCTCGATTCCCGAGTAACGTCGGACGTTGACATTGACGAGGTACGGGATAACTTCCCTTGACAAATTGTTTTTCGCTTAGGTTGGACTTAGGTTACCGCGCCATCGATCAGCGACCAGAAAGAAAAGAACAAAAACAAATGTAATCGGACAAGCAGCGTCAGAGGAATGATCGATCATCGTCGATCCACGTAGGACGGCGGTTGGACGTGGCTACCGTGGGCAGCATTTACGTCCTCGAATAATGAAAATCACTATTTGACAATAATTCGGTAATTTTTATGCCTGAGCTACTTTCATTTGTTTTGCGGAGTTGAAAAATTATTGATAGTTTAAGTCGCACCTGATGGTCAATTTAATACTGGTCTAATTATATTGAAAATGAGTCATCCATCTCCTACTATTCATTCTTTGAAATAGAGAAGGAATTTCCTTCTGATTGCATAAAATACTTAAAATTTTATCTATTTTAACTGCATATTCTATACACCATTTTGTGACAATTGAATAATAGATACTTACATTTGTTAGAAAAAAAAGCAAGGAAATGCAAAAAATCAAAATAATGCCTGAATATAATGTCAAAAACTAGTAATGCCTGAGGTAAGTGTTTCTCAACTTGTGTCTAGACATCGTCTTCAAATATCTACAGTTATTTACAATTTTCATTCCCAAAATAGCAAGCATTTTCCTAAAATTTATTTGTCAGATTCTCGAAAAATAAAACTTTCTGCAAACAGTAAAAATCTGGTTGAAATTGAGACAAATGTCAAGCGATGGCGAACTATATTTTAATGTTTCACTGTTATTGTTTTACAGTTCTTCTATCCTCCAAGACAGCGTATTAGTTATTTGACAAATCATGTATATGCGGTACGAAATTGCAAATTAAACTCTGTACAACATATGCGAGATCCTATCATAATTTCTGTTTTCATCTCCAGATGCTTCAAAATGATCCGACATCACAGAACGCCTATCATCCAGACTACCCCTGGGCCAGCTTCTCAAATTCGAAGCTCCCTTTTTCCTAGAGAAATTCCAACAATTTCACTCAGCATCCAACACAAATTTACCTTAATCAGCGACCGTCCTACTAGAATGTGTAGAACGAACATCCCCAAAACGCCGACGCAATAATGTCGAATAATTGCGGTCATTCCGAGACAAAAGCGAATCAAGCGCTCCGCAACGTTCTTTCGGGCTGACAATTTGGCCGTTGTCATTATTGCTTTTCATCAACTCGGAAAAGAATGTCTATTATCGCGCGTTTCTCTTCGGGCAACGAGTGCCGTCCAGTGAATTAACTAATTTCGTAGCCTCACGTAAAGACTATAAAGAGCCGGGGAGTAATGAAGCGAGGCGTGGGGTCTCTGGCTTCGCCTCTCGCAACAAGACTCTGGAACGCTTCGAGGAAAACGCGGTTTTCGACTCGCGTCATTGAGTGACTAATGGCCCCATGTTAATAACGCATGGTATCAATATTCGCCGCACCTAACTTATCGCGCCAATAAGGTCATCAAAATGGTCGCCGGATATTGTTGATGGTTTCGTCCTTCAACGATGGCCCTCTAGAAACCGCGCTACACGAGGCATTATAGAGAATGATAAAATAGAAGAAAAATTTTGAGAATAGATTGAAACATGTCCGACGTATTTAATGTATTTATTCTTTACTACTACGAGTACTATCAACTTGAAAACAAGAATTCAAACAAACAAAAGGACACTGTAAGGTATAAACTTGTGGAGGCAGTAGGTCTCGGCATCAATTGTGGAATGAATATCGTTGAAAGCTCTGTAATCGAATTCAAAGCTACTCCAGTTGGCTGTAATCGAGTCATCTCATCGTCTCCGGATGCCGGCCTAACCTGATTCCGCGTCCCTCGATTAACTCACGTGGCCGTGACAAAACACACGCTACGCAGAATTCATGCAGAATTGCACAAAATTTAACTGACAAGGTGTTTATCTAATAACGCAATAATAAAATAATAATATTCAGTAAAGAAATTAAAGATAGCACCTACATTTTGATTCCTCGAAGTGTCCTGTGAAGTACCTTAATTAATTCAAATAACCTTCCGCTTTTCAATAGAATCCGTAATTGAATCAAAACACGTCAAGTGTGTCACGAAAATTCCACTACATCACGGAATTTTGAAAAAAAAAAGTGTTTTGTATAGTCTTCATGTGAATCATTTTACCATGTAAATTATTCGTAAAAATATTGTTATTTGTTGCTGTTATGAACAATCAAACTTTTTTGTAGGCTGTGATAAAAAAATTATATCTCCAAAACAACTCAATATAATTGAATAAAAATTTTGTTTGTGTATTTGTATGAGTTTGTTCTGTATTGTAAGCAAAAAAAATTTTTTAATTACTTAAACAAATGATTGTTAACATTATTCAACATAATTTAACAAAATAAATTTTTTTACCCAATAATGTGGGAAACGTTTACTTTCGATAATCTACCAATAGAATTTTGTCGTTCTTTCCCATTCCAAAGATCTAAATTTTTTTGTCGCTCAATTCACTATCTCCGCGCTCGACACGTTCCGCAGTATTGCGATTACAGCGTTTAATTGTGCCTTTTGCACCTCATCTTACATTGCGAATGAGATAATTGAACAATAGAGAACTGCAGAACTCTCAATTACTATAAAATATTAAATTTCATTGCATACATTGGCCATGTCAGCATCAAAATGTGCATGTCGAACAAACCATATGTGTATGTTCAAATATTGATTGAAAAAAAAACACATTTGTTTAATTAAGAACGTCAATTTTTTACTTAGATATTAACTTCAATTTTCAAATTAGTATATTTCTAATATTAGATTAGTTGAAGTATAAAATATTCAAATCAATTGTTACGTTTCATTATACTTTCTTATAAATAATTACGCAATGCCTTTATCTTTCTCATTGTTATATATACGGTTGAAAACAAAACTTGAAAGAACTAAAGTCTGCACTTAAGACGCCTCTTAATCTCTTACAATGTAAATTCGACTATCTACGCTTTAAAGTCAAACTTAACTAGGACTTTTTACGCAAATGAATATATTATCTAAAGAAATCATAAAGTAACTTAAATATACCCTATAAATATTGAACGATCATACATGAACTGATGGAAAAACTATTATATTATTATATTGCAAGTAACACAATAAAAAGCTTAGCCAATTTTTACTTTAAAAAGTATATAACCGGTGTTTTCATTGAAATAGTTTCGGGCCGCTCTATATACGTACATTTTTTCCCTTCGAAGTTTCGTTTTCAAACATTCATGCAGTACTCGGAAAATGCTTTACGATTTGAAAATTCACGTTGTGACCTAAATAAGAAAATTGACGTTCTCGATTGAACAAATGTGTTTGGTTGCAATCAAAATTTCAACATACACACATGGTTCGTTCGACATACACGTTCTTATGTTGACATGGTCAATGTATGCAATGAAATTTAATATTTTCTTTTAATTCAGAGTTCTGCAGTTCTTTATTGTTTAATTAACTCATTCGCAATGTAAGATGAGGCGCAAAAGGCAAAATTAGACGCTATAATCGCAATATTGCGGAACGTGTCGAGCGCGGAGATAATGAATTAAGCAAAAAAAATGTATATCTGTGGAATAAGAAAGAACACCAAAATTCTATTGATCGATTATTGAAAGTAAACGTTTTCCGCATTATTAAGTAAAAAAATTTAATTTTGTTAAGCAATGCTGAATAATGTTAACAGTTATTTGTTTGGAGAATAAAAAATGTTTTTCTGTTTATAATACAGAACAAACTCATACGAATACACAAAAAAAATTTTATTCAATTATATCGAGTTGTTTTGGAAATATGAATTTTTTAAGCACAGCCTACAAAAAAGTTTGATTGTTTATAACAGCAACAAATAACAATATTTTGATGAATTATTCACATGGTAAAATGGCCACATGAAAACTATACAAAACAATATTTTTTTCCAAAATTCCGTGATGCAGTAAAATTTTCGTGACACACTCGACATGTTTTGACTCAATTATCTAATGAAAAAATACAGTTTTCCTTATCTTCAAATATTTCATCAGCAATGCGGAATTCCTAAGTTGAATCCATGACATATTCATAAACCTTTTTATAAATGACAGTGCATTTTGCATGTTTCTTTTGTTTTAATCTAAAATTTCATCGTACTCATAATACTGCTAGAACAATTCTCCTTGGGTCCACGAAACTCGGATCACAACCGAAAATATCGTAACGAGCTCCTCGTTAATTAACGCTTGTCCCTGCGCGTTCTCGTATCCACCAAGGTAGCAATTTCACGAATCGGGCTACTCCACAGGACGTTTAGTTAAAAGACTTTTCTCCAAGAATTCACGGCCCTTACCCGCCATTCATTTGATGGCGCCCGAGTCTGCCCCATTCAAGTGTTTATGGACTATTTATGTGTGACATTATGAAGGTCCCTATAATAAGTCGTGGAGACGTGTAAAGGTCGCTTTCTCGTTTAATTTGGTAATGCACGTTTGAGTGTTTTATGAAACGTACCAATAAATTCAAGGCTCTTCCAGGGGTTCAGAAAGGTTTCTGTGCACGGTCTAAGGAGTTATTCTAAGTAGTAATAAGAGTAATTAATGATTGACAATCATAAATTATGTACAAAAAATGTTTTTCATACAACTTTGTAGAAGCACGGGAGTAGACAGAAAAAATTTCCGTGGAAGGTTTTTCCGAAAAATGTCTTACCTTCTGGATTTCATAATTTTTAATCCTTGACAATGTAGTAACAAGAGAGCTATTTTTCACTTTTTTAAATTTAAGGATTTTGAAGCTATACAATTTTTAGAGTCCAAGGATGCACTTTTTCATGTTCGTAAATAATGATATTCAATTTTCGCGATGTTCAAATAGTCACTGAGATTTGAATTTTCAACACTAATACCTGTAGTATTTATATCATTTTAAAAATTATCTTATATTTATATAGATTACCATAGAGCTTTATAGAATTTGACTCTCTAGGATTCCAATTTCTGGGAAATTTCAATATTATGATAGATTTTTGAAGAAATTTTAGACACACGAATTAGAATATCTTTTTGAATTTATAAAATTTTCATGTAGTATGTTATTTATCAAATTTTATAGTAGTTTCTGGACACTATAGATTTCTAGTATTTCTATTCAACACTAAACAGATATTTAAAAATTGATGCTATAATATCGAAACGTTCAACGATATTGAACATTGGAATTCATGCATCATAATACAGTATCTTTTGTATAGATTTTTCATACTTGTATTTCATATTTTTTTGTACTTCTACAATTGAAAGTTTGTTAAATTGTAGATATTGTAGAATTTGAATTAAATGTATTCTGATTGTCATCTATATTAATTTCTATACTATTAATTAGGATTATATTATTATTTAATTATGTATTGAAGTATATAAATAAATATTCTCTAGGATTAGAAGTTCACAAAATTTGAAGAAAATTATATCTACATAGTTTTTATGTAGTAAAAGATTTCTCCTGGCATTTTTTCCAGTGTTCAAATATAATCTGTAATGAATATAATAATATTATCTATAAAACTCGAATTACTAAAATGCGAGTTTCGATCCATTCTGAATAATTAAATTTTAGAGAAAAGTGCAATCACAACATTTCTTTAGGCATCATCGGGTTCTTGTTTTTTCGTATTTTTGAAATATTAAAAAGATTTTATCACATTTTCTATAACTTTTTTAGATTAATGGTATATTTAGAATTCGATGTTCTAGAATTCCAGAGTTCATGGATCGTAGAAGCATTTCTCGAGATTTTTCAGCAAACAGTTTTTTCATAGAATTCAATTACTTTCAATGTTTTTTACAGAGTTTATATGAATTGAAAAATTTTCTTACATTCATATGTGGATATCTTATATGTCTCTCGAATTTGATGATTCAAGTTTCAAAGTGTAGCATCCATATAGATTTGAATTTTTTTGATTATTCACTGGGTTGCAACAATTTTTCAAATTCATATTTTCTATGTAATCCTACGTTTTGATACTTTGCACTTTTTTATTTTTAGCGTTTTCATACATTTTCTTTCATAACTTGCATTTATTATATTTATTGAAATTTAATTTCAATAATTACACGAAATATGAACTGATTTTATTATTATTTCGGTAGAGGTTTGAGTCCCCAAAAACCCCCTTTTTCTACGTGCCTGACCAGAATACGAAGTATTGTATTATACAATATTTTACTTAATATTTTAGACCCTATATGTATTTGTAGAGATGTTAGAAAATAGCATATTGTTATTTTTAAAAATATAAAATTATAGTCAGCTAACCTATTTCAATATATCAATTACGAAAAATTGAAAAATAAAAAAAGAACGGAATGATTCAGTATGAATATTTTAACGATATTTCCGGTCAAAAATTCATAAACGTGTGAAATTTAGTGCCCATTCATGAAGGAATGTGAATTAGTCACTTTTGCGATATTTGACTTCGGTACATACGAATTCTAAAATTCCGTTAAAGATTTCGTCAAGCTAGACACAAATTTTGTAGGTCGTGCAGTCACAAAAATTTTTATAAGAATGCACAAACGAGAGTACGTAGTTAGTAAAGAGCATTTAAAAACTTGTCAGTGATAGCACTTGAAAATATGCACGTACTTGTCCTCTTTTCAGTTTTCTTTCATGCCTTTGAAATACTAACGTTTGATATTCCACCTCAAGAAACTGCCTTGTTTTACAAAAAAGAAACGGAGATGACTGCTTGAAACTTTTAGACTGATCAACTAAGTGTTAATTATTCATGCACAAAAATATATTCACGTATGTTACAAGTTCATGCAAAAATAATTTGAGCATGAGATTTACTCAGTGTATTCATACTTTCAAATTCAATCCGGTTTCATCTTTTTTAAAAGCATCTGAACCAAATTTTTCACCTTATATTCTATTTTAGATGACTTCATATTTCAAAACCTCGACAAGAACGATCAAACTTTTAGTAACTTGCACTGAATTCGAGGCATTCTTCAGATGATTCGAATTTAAAACTGTAGGAAAGTATGAAACTTTCATCATATACGCGACATTCAAGTACCAGTAAAATTCATAAAGTATTCGCACCATAACCAAGCTTCATATCACTATAAACTCTCGCCGTATATCATGCAAGTAGCTTTCGTTTTATTTAAAGCCTTTTCTCATAGTCATGCTTTCCCACAAGCACTTTTTATAGAGCAAATATATACACAAAACTTTGCACCTGTAATTTATTTACAAATTCTTGCACTTTAAGTTTGTCTCCACCAAAAATTTAGCTCAAGTTGTGTTAATTTCAAGCGACTATGCATGGCGAACGTAATAAAAAGTTGGGAGTATATTTCAGTGCTGCGGTAAATTCGTGAATTCAATTCAAAGTTTCTGTACTCGTAGAAAGTCTTGGAACAAATCTTGGCAATCTCGTTTGTTTTCTTTTCCTGTGTCATATCAGTCTCGAGAAAAAAATTTGTAGTTAAATTGAAGTAGACAGGCCACAGAATCGAAGAATGGAGAGGATTTTTCTTTGAATTTTAGATTTTTTGGTTGCAAAGAAATCGACAAGAAAAACTAGATTTATAGAATGCATTTTGAAATTGTTTGAAAATCTTATTTTTGTATAGTTTGTTAAATGATGTTCTAAAATTACCTGACAATCATATCTGAAGTTTACAGAGTTCTCACAATTATGCCCAGTTTTTTCAAAAACATTATAAAACTGAGAAATTTACAATTGAATGATGTATACATGAAAATTAAAACAACAAATCAAATTTTTTTTCCATCTTAAACAGCAACAACAGTTCTGTGAATAAGTAATCATTAGAAAATCATTAAATATTGTATATGTATATTATAAAAAATTACACATTTGTACTGAAGCGAAGTTTGAACGTCTCATCTACAGGATCATTTAGTTTGTTAATAGAACTTCAACATGAACTCACATATGATAACTTAAAAAATACAATTGCACTTATTTCAATAAATTTTTGTTCTCTTAAAAATAAATCGTGAATCCCTCATGGAGTACTTGAATATTACAAAAGTTGATATTTTTCTTGTTTTTTCCATAATTTTTATGTGTAAGATATGATGAACCTTTTGTTTTTAAATAATACTTGTTTTATAATTTGTTTGAAAATTATTTTATGTCAATTGCAATATTGCGAATAATTTCACATTCACGAATAATAATGTTCAGTTCAGTCAAGAGATTTTCGGAACAAATTTCAGGAAAATATAAGAAACGATCTTTAAGAGTGATTTATAAAATTTTTAGAAATAATAACACATTCATTAAACTGGGTACAGATAAAATAAAAGACAAACAACAGCATAATGTAGTATGTAAGATAAATTGCGAGGGATGTGATAAGGCTTATACAAGCCAAACTTAGAGATACCTTGAAAAAAGGGGCAAAGAACATCAAAGTAACATTAGACAAACACATACGGAATTTTCGGCAATTAGTGAACATAGAATAGAATTAGATCATGATTTTGATTGGGTGGATATTGAAATTTTAAGGAAAGAGCAGAATTACAGAAAAAGATTATTCAGTGTTATGGCTTTTATCAGAAAATTTCAAGAGAATACACTAAAAAAGCAGAGAGAACTTGATAATTAAGATAACATTTATGATTCACTTTTAGATTACATTTGAAACAGTATTTTTGTCTGTGGTTGGTTGTTTGTAGTCGCTGTGATTTCTCATTACGTGGTCTTCCCACTCCTTTTTGAAAATGAATCATTCTCTCCCGAATCAGGGTCTAAGAATACAAGGACATAGTCATTCAGTTTATTAGTGTCGAACATTCCGGTGGCCGAACGACAACGCATAAAGTTATAATGGTTATTAATACCACGTGTTATTTAGTTGACCGGCAGTTTGTTACGGTACAAAAAAAGTTTGTGACTTTCGTTGTGGATGAGGAAGGCGTCTTGTAACAATGATTCGACGAGATAACTGTACATACAATGATAATGACGTGAGTTGAAATTGAAAACCGATTTGTAATTTGTAATGATTTGTAAAATGGAAATTATTGATTGTAAATAGGTCTTGAAAAAGACTCAAACAAGAGTCGAAACGTCGACGAAGTTGTAAACTAAACAAATAAAATTTGACTGGGAAATCGAAGAAAAGAGTTTTAATTTCCATTGAATTTCACCCGGTGATAACAACTTAGAACTATACAAATGTTCAGCACATATTCACATGTGTAATGATAGGGATGTGTAAGGTTAAAATTTCTTCTAACTTTTTTCCTCACGTGTAACCAAAATCGAAATATTCAAAGCAATGTAAATAAATCTGAAAAAAGTTTTCACGGCTATCAATAGTTATTCATCATTTAAATGTAAGTTTCTTAATTTATTCGTTTTCTAAGTTTTACAAGACAACCCCACCCACCCCCCCCCCCCCCATGATCGAAAGCATCAACGCCTTCACTTTTCTATAAAGAAACTGCTGTCCCTGACTTATAGAAAATGACAAAAATCTCTTTACTTCAAAATGTTGATATTGATCTTCGAACATTACACAGAATTGAGTTTTTTTCCCACGATAGAAAAAAGTTATGAAAATAACCATGCATAAACAGAATTACCATACAAAATCCACATCGTGAGATAAACTCAACATATTTAGCATAGAAAAATTCCAAAGTGGAAAGTACACACGTGGAGATTATCAGAATATCGGCTTGGGCGAAACGCGAGTGTGAGAACAAACACGTTCGAATTTCATGAGAGCGAATATGGAATGATGTAGGGCAGATTGGCTAGGCTTGATTCAGCAGCATCGCGCCATTGTTGTTGAATATTCGCTGTGAAATGGGCATACGGAGTTCACGCCGAGGCGCTTTATTTCTCTTTTTTCTCTTTTTTGGGATACAGCCCGACAACAAACAGCTCGCAGGGCTGAGAACTCTCATCCGGTTCATATTTAAAAACCGAGAGCTTTGGAGATGCTATTAATTCGGTGCTCTCTAGCATCCACTCGCACAATAAGCGTGAAACGCCAATTCATGCTCAGCGCCTTGCGGGTCGATGCTTGTTACCGAAGCGCGAGTGCCATTGCGGATGAAAACCATCGATTACATCGCGTTTTCGAGCCCCCATAGAATCATAGTAATGATTCTGTATGTCGATAAATTAGCTCTATTCTAAGATATTTCGATCTACCATATGAATATGGCAAGTAGCTTAAAAAATATTTATCTACGAAATGACGAGAGCTAATACAGCATAATTCTTAATAAAAATGCTGTAGTTAATGAAGTTATAGTGCTCTTCATAGAAGGGATACGACAAAATGTAATTAATGATACTTCCATGATTGATTGACATAAAAAAATTGACTGAAAGAAAAAAAAAGAAAGTGAAAAAATTCTTTTTAGTGACACTCGATGTCTTAGAAGCACCAAACAGCTAATCACAGATAGTAGACGAATAAAATAAATACAACCCTGTTTACATCTCAATCTCTGAGTAACGAACATAAGGCCCTCACTTTTTAAAATTCCTAATCTCCTAAACCCCAAACCCTGATACTTTGCTACCCCGGACCTTCTAGTAAGCGGTAAAACCCGAACCATTCTCGAAAATCCACGTATCTGAAAAATGACGTCGGCATTCCCCGAGATAACTCGAAAACTCGCGCAGTTGATGCGGGATACAATCTTGGCGGCTGTCGAATCTCGTTGCGCTCCCTCTAATTGGCGCATCGATTATAGCAATTATCGTTTCCAACTCGAGAGATTAGCTAATTGCGAGCCGCGCTCGGCCGAATGGCTAAGTAGAAACCAATGCACTCGCACACAAACACGTGACTTAAGATTTGCGCAGTCTGGCCCGTCAGCTTATTGAACGTGACGCGTGTTGTACGGTGGTAGCACTCTGAAGCAGCTCCTGCTGGCTGGCACCATGGCCCAAGTCCCAGTCCTTGTTTCTCCTTTTTTGTTGTTTCGCGAAACTGCATTGTTGGCGCATAGGGCATTCATTCATCGGTATCGAGTAACCCAACTGGCCCCAAGTTTCTCACCTTACCTTCTTCTTTTTTCTTCGCCCCTTCTTTCCCAATCTCCATCTTTTTTTTCGCCATTTTTCGTTTCTTCAACTCCGTCGTCTCCGCTTTTTCCCCCGTTTCGCGAAGATAAAAACCTCGCGGGCCCGAAAAAAGGCGCGGAAAAAAAGGGAAAAAACGTCGAATGAAGAATCGACCGGTTTATCTGTCCCGTATTAACGAAGGTCGCTCGCCGGGGCTTTGCTAGAATCAACTAGTCTCGTCAGTTTTCGGACGCTTCGGAATCTCCGGGGAGATTTAATCGGGTCCTTTCATCTTTCAATTTGCAACGAAATGTGTTGACACAATGATTCAAAGCTCGTGATTCCGAGTGGCCGTTTTGCAGGTTCCAAGGATCAAGCTTGACTTCGTTGCTTTGGTTGTTTTTCTTGCAAATCGAGAGTGGATGTTGGGCATGAATTAAAATAGAAAATTTGTCTAAAGTAGGTTATAGGGCAGGGATGAGTTGAACGAACTAACTTTGGTTTCTCGTTTATTATAACTAAGACTGGCAAGGGTCACTTGTTCTGAAGCAGTTTTCAGTTGAGAAAGAAAAAGCTTGTTTTTAACAAGATTTTTACTTTTTCTAGGATCAAAATTTTTTGACAAAATTTTTAAATATTATAGTTTGGCAAAGTGGTATGTAAAAACGAATCATCTTTAGAGATATTTTTGAAAAATATTGATTTCTTGTATTATTTTCATTGTACTTGCATAAATATGTCTCATAGCCTTTTATTTTTATCTGCGAAGAGAGAATTCTTTTCAATCTTTTTTATGTAATAGAATCTTTTAGTTCTATTATGTGCTCTGGTGAAGCTAGAACTGCTGTCATTTATCTTGGGGTGAAATTTCGAGAATAAAAAACTGTAACATTAGTCATACTTGAAATTTTTTAAAGAACATAAAACTATTTTCAAAGAAATAACATGTTACCTACTGATTTCATCATATTTCGAGAAAAATACTTGAATTCTCTGAAAATTTCTACAAAGTTTATCTTTTTTTCATTAACTTTTAAGAAATTATATATTCATAATTTTTAAGAAAATTCTAAAAATTCGTTCATGAAATCACACTCTGCATGTTTTGTATTTGGTTGTTCATTTCTCTGCCATTCTTTGACTTAATTTTTATTTTTTCCAGAAGTCATACTGGTTATCTGTGGGCCATTTTACACATCTCGAATGGTCCATTTTACCCAACATTAGCATTTTTTTAAATTTATGATAATCATACCTCTTACTAATTTTTTGTTTGCGATGAATAATTGACAAACTTAATGAATAATAGGATTCCAATAAAAAAATCACGTAAGCTGTTTTTTACTTTAAAAAAAAAATACTAATAACTAGCTAAACTGTTAAAAATATTTTCTTGAAAAGTCTTTCTTGAAGGAAAACGATTCCAAGAGCTGTATTTTTTGTATACAAAAATATTGGTGATTCGAGAAAAATATTTACATATTTAGATAAATGATTCTTGTATCTCAATTTTTTTCGTTTCTGTAAAATTCTAAAACTGTATTTTGACATTCAACAATATTTCAGTGTTTTGAAAAAAAAGTTATATTGACAAATATTTTTGATACGGTCAATAACGTTTCAAAATTCTGAACTTTTTGTAGTTACTGTGGAAGATATTCCATGAATGAATAATATGAGTTTAATATGCTATGACAAAGAAATTGAATTTTGGTACAAATTTTCCAATAACTACTTCATAATAACTAACAAATTTTGCAATAAGTAAGTAAAAAAATTGTTTTTCTATCGAAAAACTTAAGTTTTTATCGTAAAATTTTATTTCTATGTAAAAGAAAATATCAAAATTATTTTTGTACTGAAAAAAAACAACCAAAAAATGAAAAAACTTGACTTAGTTCTAACAAAAATGCATAGCTTTCGTGTCATAAATAATAAAAGCTTTTAGGAAACTATAAAATCGAGAATAAACGTAACTAAGGATTCTTTCTATATGATTCGAAAGTCCTTATCGAGCCAATAAACTTTAAGCTCTCGTTCTTGCCTCAGTGAATTCTTGGCACCCGTGGCAATTTTTCTCTCAACGTGAAACAATATAAAAAATGTGTTTTATTAAAAGGACATGTCTTGACCCTTGGGCATCGTGCCAAAGATTCGAGCTTTACCACCAACCGCAACGTCCTATAATCGACGATTTTTCAAGAAAATTGATAGGTAATCCACGAAGACTGTAATATTGTCCACAAATAAATAGAAACTTCTGGGCACCAAAGTTCCATGAAGAAAAATTTATCGCGTCGTAAAACTCTTCTTATTGTACCTTAAAAGCATCATATATCCAATGCATATATTTAAATGAACAATATGTGTAAATTTGCGATGTTAAGCACAATTTTACAACTTATTAGCCCTGATGCATTAGAACGTCAGTTCGTATAATTTTTCAAACCTACTCGAAAATCTTCAACGAGCACGAGGTGATTAAACATTCATTCATCTAAAATCAAACGCCTCCTTTTTCCAATCAAGCACGTGTGCATGCGAAAAGCATTTTTTTCTGAGCTGTCTTTGTGAGCTCTTTCGTGAAATCCTGACGATACTATCCAACGAGCGTGCGTGATTGTGTCAACCTCGTTACTTTTGAGTTGGATGCAAGTTTTTTCTCTGGAGGACTTTCGCTGATGTGAATTCATGAGGACTTCGTTATCTCCTTTGTGAATGAAAAGTCGGTATTTTACTGTTAGATCATCAAAGTTTGTATATCATACGGATTGACCTCATCGATAGTCCCAAAGCAAGAAAAAAAACCATTTCTTCCCACTGAATACGAATACTCACACAAGTAAATTCTCTTATTAATGAACGAATAACTTCTCTCTCGACGTGATTTTCCAAAGCATTAATGCATGGAATTCAAAATATTTCGACAACCCATTAAATTTCGTGATATTACATTCTGTGAAACTAATTACATCGAAATATTCATATGCTTCAAAGTGTTCATTAGGAACGAAATTCACATCGGAATACCTATTCAGTCACATACAAATTAGAAGCTTCTTTATATGATTTTCATCATGGCTTTCGACGAATATTCAACAAAACCACAGTCTTTGATCATTCGTGAAATTAATAACATAGACGCGCGTTATTAGTATCGGCACATTCTAATCACGAACTTGATGAAAATAAAGTGAGCAATGTGACGATGATAAAGTCCTTTCGCAACATGCTCACCGTAAATGGCTCGTCATCCCTCGGCCATCGATGATCCGAGTTATGCCGGTCTCGTCGAAACTTTTTGAATCAGAAACAGCAGCCACCTATCTCACTTTTCACATCTTCCGCCGGTACTTTTCCGAGTTCTTTCTTCTTCCGCTTCATAATTTCGTTTCCTCGCTTCCTTTTCAGCCGAGGAAGATTAAAACTGGCGACAAACACTGCTGCGACGACGGGATTCTTTGCATTTTCCCTCCCTCAACTTTTGCCGCTTTTCTTGTTTTTTGTATCCATTCAGTTAATCATCGAGCCAACTCCCACGGTTCACTTTGGCTGAACCGCGAAACAGATAAGAGGGCCGTGACACAAGTTTTCCTCTGATGTCACGATTCCGAGGGTTGAATTTAGTTCCGCCTAACGGAGCACCCACGACTCCAGGGATCGCGGTAATTTTCAAATTTTGAACTTTGCGAAACATTTTTCTTTACCGCTCCGAAGCTGTATATTACACGGTTCCGGGCTCTTCGCAGTGCCCCTTAATCGAGCGGAGGATTGCGCTAACTCTATTGTCTCGGGTACGACTTTGCCGAGGTTTCAGTAGGGGCATCGAGAAGTTTGGTTCTGTAAGATGTCAGTGGGATTGAAATTCGGTGTTAATCGAGAACAAATGAACAGGGAAGTAGGGACGGAAGCGAGGGCTGAGACGGTATTGAATAGCATGTATAGGCTTATTCCACAAGAAGAGAATCCATTCTTAAACTTTCAAAAAAATGTTAAAAGTTCCTGTATCTTCATGTAGTGTGCTCGTCATACTTTGGAAAGAAAAATTTTCATTATTTGCGAAAGAATTTGTTGGAATTTCAATACCTATTAACTGGAAAATTTTTTATACAGAGTTCAGGCTACAAACATTCAATGATTTTATAGAACATTCATCACATTTTTCACGGTGCGCTTGGATAAGATTTAACCCAAGGATTCTCCCCAGTCGAAAAATTTTTAAATATCTATTTTATCATTTTTTTAGAATATTTTAAGCAAAAAACTAAAATGATCCCCGTAAGGAATGAAGAGAAAACCTGATTTGAGTGCATTTTTTCAAGTTTAAATGGTCAAACTCTCCACGTAACTATACTATATCAAAATTTTAAGGCTCAAAATCTTTCATCGTGTAGAGTTAACAATTTTGATTGAATTCTACTGTATAAGAAGAATATCAATGTTATTATACAGAAATCCGCAAAAAACCATTTTTTTTTGTATTCTCTGATACGAATCACTAAATTTTTAATACTTTCAAGTACACTTATAACAATAAGTAAAATGCCTATCAAATTTTATGCAATTTCATTTTCGATCAACTTAATATCACTTGCTGTTTAAAAGATATAGCTCTTAGAACTTCAAAAAATCTGATGAAAAATGTTGTTAGCTTGAAACTTGCTCTACAACTAATTAACAATGCAAAATATCGTAAAAACATGCAATGATATTTTACAGAGGACTAAATTTCCAGAAATACAGTATAAATTGCATCTCAATATGATGAATTGAGCTGGAGATACAACGATCGGAACATGAGTGTGTACCTGAGTAAACTTTTGCGTACTTTGTGCATTTATTTTGAATATATTTCAAATTTTGCTTTCAACCGTCTTAAGCAAAAATTAATGGACAACATTGGAATCACGTTTTCATTGCGGATTTTATGCTTTGGACTAAAGTTTTGTTGGAGGGTCAAATGACCTTAAATGATTTTGTGTGATACTAAGAGTTGACTAATACGCTTGTTGTAAAATAATCACGTAAAAATTGTACAGAATTCTACTGAAAAAAGTTTAAAAAAGTATCTATTCCAAAATATCGCAATATAAATGTTTTGATTATTGAAATTACAATTATAAGAAAGTAATTATTGAAAAAAAGTTACCATAACGCGTTCTGACAACTCTGAGCCTACCGTGGAAAGTGAACAAACTTATGTTTCGATCGTTGTATCTCCGGCTATATTCATCATATTGAGATGCAACTTGTACTGTTTTTCTCGGAATTCAGTCTTCTTTAAAATATTAGCCCATATTTTTACGCTATTTTGCATTGTTAATAATTTCTGGAGCAAATTTCAAGCAACAACATTTTTTCATCAGATTTTTTGAAGTTTTGAGAGCTATATCTTTTTAACAACAAGTAGTATTGAATTGTTCGAAAAATAAATTGCATGAAAATTAATAAGCTTCCTACTTATCGTTATAATTATGCTCGAAATTATGAAAAATGTAGTGATTCGTGTCATATAACACCGAAAAACATGGTTTTTTGTGGTAATATGTATAGAATGACATTGAAATTCTTTTTCCAATGTAGTTAAATTCAATGCAGATTGTTAACTGTACGCGGCGAAAGATTTTGAGCCCTTAAATTTTGATGTGGCATTGTTTTGCAGAGATTGACCAATTAACCTTGAAAAAATTCTCAAAAATGAGGTTTTCTCTTCATTCCTTTCAGGGATTATTTTAGTTTTACGCTTAGAATATTCGAAAATGATGATAAAGTAGATAAATTACAATTTTTGGTGGGGGGGGGACCTTTGGGTTAAACCTTATTCAAGCGCACCGTGACTTACGATTTAATCAAACTATTTTATTTTTTCTCCGATCCCTTCTGAAACATTCTTCAAATGTTTTTCTACGTCGACTCCAGCACTTAAAAGTATCAGCAACATATTTCAAAATACCCTTTTGATTTTTTTCAAAATAGAATTTTCACTCTCTCTTCCTATTCGCAGCTCACAATACATTACTAGAAAATGGCACAACTTACAAAGCATGTCATTGTACTAATAAAAATTTCCCGCTTGCGCTTCCGGGCGTAACGAAATAGTCTCAAGCGCTTGAAAGCTTCGGAGTCCCTTTATACCATGCAATCCTCTAAGGAATACTCCGCAGAACGAACATGAGAATGTCAAATAAAAAACGGGTTATATTTCACAACGACTCAAACGCCTCCTAATAATGGTAATTTCCTCTCGAGAAGTACGTCTAAATCTAATCCGCTTACGCATCAAGTAAGCATCATCAACGCTTTCGTAGCAAATTACATGTTGAGTAATAAGCACGTAATCACGGGTTCTAAGGTCCGTTTGTCTTCATTCTCGTGATTACTTTTACATAAATTAAAGGAGTGTATTCTACAATATTTTCCAATAAGACAGTAATAAAGCGAGTGATTCTCGGAACGACTTAACCAATTAAAAGACTTGACCAATATGTGTAACGTATGAATATTTTTCGAACATTAAACTATATCTTCATTTTAATCATTCTATTGTCTTTTTAAAATATTTCTCTGATTTTTTCTCAACTTACTTCGTTCATAATGACCATCAGAAAATTCAGTTATCACAGATAAAGCTCATCTTTTCAATTAAAATATAAAGAGTGTTACGTCATGCGACACCAAGCAGATAATAAAAATTTACATTCCTACTCAAGTGAATACATTTTCCATGCTCGTAGTGTGAATTCAAAATGCATTTCCACTCCACACTACGACAAGGTGAAATCCCTTTGAAGAGGGATCTGAAAAGAACCGTCCAGAGAAAATCCTCGAATCTTGACATGATCCCTAATAATAATGCTTTTCTTTGGCATTGCTTTGTAGTGCCCTGTATAATATACATGCGAAAAAGTGCGTGCATCAAAGGGCGAATTCCCCCGTATTTACATTGAAGATCCCCGAGCTATCGAGGGACCGGATATTAAATTTCAATCGATGCGACATCAGTTGCTCGCCTTTTCTTCGCTTCCGCGCTCCCTGCTATTTGGGTATCGCATAAACGCCGTAAGGAATATCAGGAAAATCCCTTTCCCAATGAATTTCCCTAGCCTTGACTTGAAATTCATTCGACTACCAATATTTCTTCTAGCGCCTTTTCGGGGAAGTAACTCGAAAACTTATTGAATTTCCCACGCGTCATTTCAAAATATTCCTCGCGCACAATATACAGCATTATCCACGGTTTAAAAGAATTCATATCCACTGCCTTCATATTTAAAAGTCGTATCATTGTCACCTCTTCCATTCGTGGAAAAAGTTATGCTATCGAGCACATTTCAGCAACAACTTTCGTACACCGCATTACGGACTTGCCGTAAATACGTTGTCTATGTAGAAATTTATGGGGTACGTTTTACCTCATAACTTTGCGCAGCGAGAAAAGTGCCAGTTTCGTGAACGAGCGCTCTTGAGTACTCTATGAAGTTAGAATAGTTTATATTAATTTTATTTTCGATAGGAAGAATTTATTGCAATGAGAAGATCTTCTTCTGCCTCACTCAAAGCAAAAATAAATACATCAAATCACTCAATAAAAAGAAAATCTTCATTTATAATTATAATTCTATAACGTGACATCCATCATGTCTGTGATTCCACAAGTTTAAACGTTTCCATTCACATTACATCGACCTGTATGAAAACACATCAATCCTCAATTCAGTCAAAGTTCTCAACAGAATTGAAAGCGCCGCGATCGTACGTTCGGTCATTCGAATGCATATGAAATCTAATTTAAAATTACGATTTCCCAAGGTGCCCGGAAGTTATTTACGCAATGAATCCGATTTGATACACTGCGAATGTCTGCCGGGTTTGAGATGGCTACATGCATACCAGATTCAAATTTGTGTTGGGACCTGATCAATTCATGATCAAGCAATCCCGGCTCTATTATATCCTGATCAAGATTTGATGGGTATTGGTTGTGGCCGTACAACGAAACATGAATCATAATAAAGTGTCGCGTAAGGTAAGTAATTTGATTGGAAATTGCGGTCCACTTCCATTGCGATGGTAATGTAACTTCTTGTTGAAAAGTGTTTCAAAAGAATAAAGAAAATATTACAGCTGTAAAACTCTGTAAACTGTAAATCTGTTTACTATCATTTCCAAAGAAATCAAGCATGTAGAAGCATAGCTAAAATGGCACGACTTCTTTCCTCTTTCATTTTAAATCAGCCATGAAGACGTTAAACATAAGACAGCATGAACCAGCTCCAGGAGAGATGAGAACAGGTTTAATATAAACTGTATAAACAATATAATGATGAATACATCGTCGCTTATGGTATAATTATGGTAATTCATTAATAAAGACCGGCCGTAGAGTCGCACCTTCTGTCTCGTTGAGCGTACACCCTGCTCCTAATGATAAGATGCGTCGTCACTCTATCTACAAAGCTAGTAGACACATACGATATAAATCTCAAAGAGCAAGCGCTCGCGATTCATATAATCCAAAAGATATTCTCATTGAAAACTTGTTAGCCAACTTGAAAGAATAGAATTGTCAAGCACGAGCACTTGAAATTATTAAAAACCTGGCTATCCTACTCAAATGCATACTCACAGCTTGAGTTTTTTCTCTTATGCATTGACGTATAAAATTCTTATCTACGAAGAAACTCAATCTGAACGTTGAGAAATAATATCACATACGTGTCGCATATGACAGCGACGTTCCAAAACAACATTTCAGAGATACACATAACGAAGAAACGAACGAACAGACAGCGAACGAGTTAATTTTTCATGGCGCAGGGCAAGACAGAATCGATAATTTCCCAGTGCAAGAAAAAGTGGCACGGTACGTGGCCAGAATTTCGAGATGCCTATCGCAAACAAGAGAACTGAAGAAGTCGAAAAATCGGAAGGCGGTTCTCATCAGAATGAAAACACACAAAAAGTCAGTGTTGGGGCAAATAGGTCAAGTCGAAGCAGCGAATATGATGGAAGTAATTGGGCTTGTGTTCGTTTCCTTCAATTAAGATCGCGCAACGAACTCCTCCACACGGATCTACTTTCTATACGTCCTTCAGAATGATACCACCGATTATATGATTTCCTGGTTAAGCTACTCTTCGATTGTTTTCGCTCTAAATTTTTCTGCTCGAGAATCGCTGACTTTCAATGAATTCAAAAAGGGCTTTCACAAGGCGCTGAATGCAAGAACAAGTTCTTCTTTTTCGATGCAAAAGGCCTCATTATACCTAGCAGGTTTTACTGGAAAACAAGAAAAAGCTTCTCACATATAGAAGTACCTGATTTTCCATGTTTGTGCGTATCGATGCATTAAAAATTGACAGGCTGGTCTTTCTGGTTGGCAAACTTTTTTTATTTCCTGTTTTGAGGGATCTGCAGGCAAAGATTTCAGATATTTGCGTGAAAAGGTTTCTTACACTTGCTTCTGAGAGAGAAAATACGAAGGTAAGGCGAAAAGCGCAAGTTGCGGTCGGCTTGTGACGCGCGTACCAAACGGATTTCATTTTATTTCCGGTTTCTTTTGTCGGTCCACGACTCGGACTTTCTGTCCCTGCTCACAGCCACCGCGATTCTTTGTGTCTGCATTCAACCCCCCACCCACGTTCATTTTTCGTCCTGAAATGTGCGAGCCAAGGGTCATGGAAGAAACAACTTGGAGACACTTTTTTCATTTCGAGCGTCATGTGATTCCCTAGCCTCCACTTATTTCAATTTACTTTTATGTCATTAAGTAAGTAGTCCGCGTAAAATTGTAGTTTCCTAATAATCAAAAGTTTTTCTTGTGGAAAATTTGTACCTTAGCCAGGGGCGTAGGCAGAAAAAACTTTCGGGAGGGGTTTTCCTGGAAAATATTTTTCCTTCGGGATTTCATAATTTTTCATCTTTGAAAATATAGTTACAAAAGAGCAATTTTAAAATATTTTACACTTCGGAATTTAAAAGTTATGCCAATTTGGGAATCCACAATTGCACATTTTCAATGTTCGTGAATAATGGAACTCGATTTTTGTGATTTTCAATCAGTAACTTAGGTTTCTATTTTTTTGCTAATACTTTTTGTGTTTATACCACTTTAAGGATCATCTTATATATTGAGTAATGTTGGTTTTCATAATGCTTTCCTCAATTCGATACTCTTGGAATCAAACTTCTAAAAATTTATATATTTGAAATGAATTTTCAGTAAATTTTAACCACACATATAAAAAGCACATCATACATCTACATTATTTTCGTATGGTGTATGATTCATCGAATTCTTTAGTATTTTCTGGTATTTTTATATATTTCTAATATCTTTATAGATCGATCGCTCAACGGATCTTTAAAAATTGATGCCATAGTACTAAAACTTTCAACGATTTTGAAAATTTGAATTGATTTTGGAGGCAACAGTTTCTGTTATGAAGATTTTCAATACTTTTATTCTACATTTTTGTGTGAATTTTTATAAGTAAAAGAATGTTCATTTTGTAAATTGTATCAATTGAATTGGATGTATTTTCATGTTTTTCTATATGTATGAATAATTATTAATATTATATATATAATCTTCGTATTATAATATTAATTATGCTCCAGGAGAGAGCTTTATAAATTTCTAAGAAAATTATTCCTGCACGATTTTTATGAATTGAAAGATATCAAGTGAACTAGTAAACTGGTAATCTAGTTAACTTGTATGCTATTAAACTACTAATTTTGTAAACTGGTAAGCTAGTAAACTAGTAAACTACTGAAATCGTAAAATAGTAAAATAGTAAACAATTGAAAACGAAAAATACTAAACTAGCAAACTGGAAAACAAGTAAATTAGTTATTCAGTTAACTAGTAAACTTGTCAAATTTGTAATACTGAACTAGTAAACTAGTAAGCTAGTAAGATAGTAAGTTAGTTTAGAAACCAGTAAGCTAGTGAACTAGTAAACTAGAAAACTCGTTACCAAGTAAATTATTTAACTAGTAAACTGGTAAGCAAGGAAACTAGTAAACTTAGTTTTTACATTTTTCTAGTATAATATACGAA
The DNA here is from genome assembly GCA_028476575.1 of Platygaster robiniae. Taxonomy (NCBI): domain Eukaryota; kingdom Metazoa; phylum Arthropoda; class Insecta; order Hymenoptera; family Platygastridae; genus Platygaster; species Platygaster robiniae. Next base: position 6,915,552 of record CM052022.1, read on the forward strand.
ACCTTGGATGATTTTCGAGTATTTTTATACATTATTTATATTTTTGTAGATTGCTGCAGAGATGAAAAAACTCGACGCTTTAGAATGCGAATTTCGATCTATTATCAGTAATTTGAAGAATGAATGATAAAATCACATTTATGTAGATTTTTCATTAATTATATCGTTACTTTTTTTCGTATTTTTAAAATTTAAAAGATTTTGTTGCGTTTTCTAGAATTTCCATAGATTTATAGTATATTAAGAATTTGATGCTCTAGAAAAACAAAATTTATAGATCGTATAGGCACTTGTTTTATGGAATTGAATTGATTCCATTATTCCTTTAGAGTTTGTATGAATCGAAAGAGTATCAAAACTTTTATACGGATTTTATATAGATTTCTAGAATTTGATGACCTAAGATTCGAAGTTTTGTAAATGTCTACCATTTTTCTAGCTTCTTATTTATCTTGATTATTCACTGGGTTACAACAATTTCTCTGACTTACGTTTTCTACGAAATTCTACATTTTGATAATTTTTTACTTTTTTATTAAATATATACTGCTAACGTTTTCATGCATTTTTTGTAACTCATATTTTTATTGTACATTGATGTAAATTTTTCATTTTTAAATGAAGTATAAATTGATTTTATCAGAATTTCGGGAGGGGTTTGAACCCCCAAAACCCTCCTTTGCCCACGCACCTGACCTTAGCACGTTGTTTTCATAGATGATGTTTGTAACTTTCCAAATCGTTACTTCCTGAGAATGAATTTCATTAATATGCTTCCTCAATTTATAATCCTCGTAAAGAAAAAGTTGGGCGGATTTTGCTGAATAGCAATTTTTCGTTTATTTCAGGTCGTAAAGTCAACGTTAGGAAAGAAATCGCTTAACAAAGGGGCCAAAGTTGCTCATCCGCAAGTGAACCGAGATCATTGATGATAGCATTATCGCCACGTTATTGGAAGCCGCGTTGGCTCCGATGGACGACGCTAATATCGCAATATGTATTCATGCGAACGCGGTAGGTGAACAAGATAGTCGCATAAAGTTAACGGAGTCACAAGCGCCCGAAAGCTCTCTCCATTATGACGGGACCCAACGAAACTATTCGCTGCAATCGGCTTTGTGTAATCGATATTGGCCTTCGATCGACTGCTCGACTACGAATTTTCTTCTTTACGCCCAAAGCTTTGAACTTTTACGGATGCATCAACTCACGGATTTCGTATAAATTTCCAACATATGCTTTGAAAACGATTCTATCAACTAATCAGTTTCGAGACTATTCGTTTGATAGAAACGTGAAAGGAAATTGTTCAGCACCAGAAAATGTGAACGTTGCATTTGAAGGAGGACGATTTCGGAAAATTTAAAATTATTTGTAATATCTCTTTTCTCAAACCACATTTCATGGACCTATGGGGAAGTTGGACCTTAAATACAACCCGAGCGTTGCTCTCGACCCCCCTGAGGGTTGCTTTATTAAAACTCGGCCGCGTTTGTTTCCCGACGCGCTCGCTCCGTTACAAAAGCAGGGATCGTAAAATGCCGCGTTCCACGGAATTACTCGCCGACGTGTACAAACTGCGAATTTTGAAATTTCGGGATATTTGCGTTTCTGGCGGTTTTTGATCATCACCGGCTTTTTCTGATTGTCAAGCTTTTGTCTTCGGGGACTCTGTAGGTTTTTTTCCTTGATTGGCTTTACCAGGGTGTAATCATCGTGGTATGTTTGTCTGCTGTTCTTCCTTCAATCGGTGTGAAAATTATTATTTTAACATTTATATTAACGTATTAAAAATGGCACATAATCGTTTTATGGTGAAGGTTCATAGACCTAAAATTTAAACGGTGTGAAAATTCTAGAAAATAAGATATTGTGTGAAGAGGTGTGTCAGAGATACTTAATTTTTTTTTGTTATTTTAGAAGTATACAATTGTTTTTTTTTTTTTTTCAAGGACGTTGTGCAAAGTGCGATATGAAACATTCCAAAGGTTACAAAATTGAATACATTCAAAAAAGTGGTATATAATGTATGTATAAGAAAATGTGTTTGCAGGCCAGTCGCTAAATTCTTAAAAAATTTTGTAAAAGATTTCTTAGCCCGAATTTTCAAATCTTTTAAAACAAAAGAATCAATAATTTTACTTCGTTCCAGTATCCACAAATAAAACTGATTCGTAGCCAAGTAGAGCATGTTAATAGCTCGTTTGACGCAGAAATTAGTTTATTGGACCGTAAACTACATAACGATGTTCTGAAAATTATCGGGAAATTCAGTTGCAACGTCGACATGCGCATCGATATATTCAGTGAGTTTTTCAATTTGACATTTTCATGATCGACATGAAACAAAGTGATTGAAATCTTTCAAAGGGCCTATGAACGCGACTCCATTTAAATAATTTCATTCATATTGTTCAAAACAATCAACAATAAACCCGTTTTCCAGGTGAACTGAGCACAACGTGAACCACCTAACTTCATTTTTAAAATATTCCCAACAAACAGCATATTAAAATTATACGACGCTCCTCATGTTTTGCATTTATTGAAGTAAACCTCATAAATTTGCAGAAAAGTTAACCTGGTACACATAAAGTTCGAAAAAAAGGCAAAGGTTGACGTGAAACGTCGAAGTACGTAGGCAGTAAATAGAAATGCGATCCGCCGCGAGATACACGACTTTGCAGGGTGCCGTATAAAGGCAGCTACAGCTTCTGCATTTCTTTTGGACTTTTTGAAGGCCAGTGAGAGCACAGACAGATATATGCTTGAAAATCAAAAGAAGAAAGGCGAGATGAAAATCGCGAACGAGCCAGTTACTGCAAAGCGTATCGCTTTCGATATTAAACCGTGAAAGTATCAAACTTTCTTTTGACTGCTTCGCTCGAGTTTGAGACTTTGCATTGATTACACACATGCTTCCTCGTACGCGATGCATTCGATTTATAAACCAATGAAATAGATGCAAGATAAAAACTAGATTTTCTTCACTCCTTACAATATTTGATCTACATCCCTTTGCGAATTATGCCATTATTTCGATCTTTCACCCAGTTCAATTCAATATTTTATCCGAAAGAAACGAAAAAAACAAAAATTATGTTTTTATTTCCTAGGAATCGAAATAAATCATAGGTTAAGAGCGAATAAAATTATAAATACTGCTTACTATACATTCAAACAAAAAAAAAAAAAAAAAACTACGGGAAAAGGCATTCACTTACAAATAATAGTCTTATCGAATTCGAAACGTTCAAAAACTTCCAAAATTTATTGACATTGACCGAATTTAAAGATTTTATTCAAAATTTCCCATAATTATTAACTAACTCTATACGATGCTTTACCATATAATTTTCAAAAATTTTAAGGATATTAGTTTCCTTACATTCTTGAAATTCTCTATTAACACAAATTTCTCAAAGTTTCCAAATTGCAAACATTGTTTTAACTATAAAACACTTTTTGAATTTATTACAAATTTGTCGATCACATATCAATTTTCAATAATTTTTTACTTAACGAAATTCTGCAGATTTAAATAAAAAACAATTGTGGGGCATATTTTGAATAATAATAACGATGAATACTATCTACAAATTTTTGAACTATTTCTAGAATTTTGAAATTTTTTGAATTGTTGGTAATTACTGTCACACTTATCAGTGTTCTAAAATTTTTAAAGCTTTCTCAAATATTACACATGGTATAAGTATATCAAAAGTTTCCGCATTTCAAGAAATATATTCGACAGTTCAGAATTTTTTTTTTTTTTTTTTTTTTTGATAGTCTGATAAGTTCATCAGATTTTTTCTCAATTAGAAACAAAAAAGCATTTCTATGCGTTTTTCGAATGAAATGTTATACTGATCATGGTCTACAATATTTATGAAAATTGTCTGCAATTCTATACATTCCGTAATTTCCAAGATTGATTCAAAATCTTATGGGTTTTTTAATGTTTTTCGATTTTCCGAAATTCCCAAGAATTCAAACAGAATGAAAACTACTTGGATTTCTCATATTTTTTACAAATATGTCTAAGATGTTAATGTGTATTGTTATTTTTGAATACTTTTAAGTTTTTAAAATCTTTTGTAAATATAAAAAAAAAAAACACGCATAATCCAAAAAAAATCAATAATCGTCAAAATGGTCAAAATAAATTAACGTCTTATTTTATCATACAAATTTTTACAATTTTGTTTGAATGTTTACAATTTTCTAGTTACCAATTTTCGTTAATATTTTGAAAATGTTCAAAATTCTACTGTTATAGACATTGAACTTTTTCGAAATTCTCAAATTTCATAGAAATTTGTCTAAAGAATAAGTTGAGATTATTCAGCCTTCTTGTGCATTTAAAAAATTTTCAGATTTTTGAATGAGAAATTAATAATTTTTTTTTCTATTTTGAAGAATAATAACTACACATCTGTTACGCCAAGAAAATTGATAAATGTTCTCGGCATTTTTGCAAATTTATGTGTAGATTTTTTTAGATGAATTGCCCATCATTCAAATTTTCGTTGTTTTTAGATTTTCATTATTTTGGAAATCTGAAGAATAATACACAATACTTAAAACTTACATAATTTTGTAAAAATATGTCCTACTTGTTCCATATCCTGGTTATAATAAAATTCTTCTGCAGTTTGTAAAATGATCGTTAAAAATTTGGGAAAAAACTATCATGAACAAACTTGAATGAAACAAAATTATGAACCAAATTCACAAAACTCATCTATATTTGATAATATTTTACGTAAACGTAAGATTTTAATAAAAAAATTGACCATCTTTGAAATTCAGACGTTTTCAATTTTGAATGCACCCAAACTTTCAACAATCTAATGAACTTATTGAAAATTTATACATTTTTGAAAAATTTGTCTAATGAATAAATAAATATTTTAAGTGATTTTCAGTACATCTCAAGTTTTTCAGATCCTCATTCAAAAATTTGAATCGTGCATATTTCGAAAAAATAAGATTGTAAAGACATTTTTTCAAATTCGTACACGTTTTCTAACATTTACTGAATTAAGGGATTTTCTTACTATCATCGACTATCATCAACAATAAAAAAGTTTCTTTTTTTTTTTCGAATTTTCTCAATTCCAAACTTTATAGAACTCACTTGAAAATCTCCCAAACATCGTTAAAATTTTCCAAAATAATCAATAAATTTTGTAAATTTTTAATGCTTTTCCAGTTCACAAGATTTCTATCAAGAAATAGAGTCATCATTTTGTATACACATTTTAAAATAATAAAAAAAAAAAAAATAACCTTCCCCCCTGTTGCTCAAAGTTTAATTACCACTCACGCAAAAAATGCGCGATCTGCCTCCCCTTAAAACATTCCCATAACTGCGAGAATGCCTAAAATCGATAAACGCTATATGCACACTTCAAATTCTCCAAACAAAATACCAGGAAAATAATTTGAATTCCAAATGGGAAAATTATTCGCACATAAGTAAGATGTAAGTAAGTGTAAAAGAGATTATAGGCGAAATGGTAGCCATTCCCTGCGTTGCCAATAAGCCAGAAACCGGATTCCTAATTAATACGATTCCAGCGAGCAGAAGACAAACGCAAACGGGGAGATAATGCATTTAATACTTGATAGGATTTGCTCTGAAATCTGTGGCCCACAACTCGCTCTCGAAAAGCTGCAAAACGAACGATAACTTCATTTCATTAAACTTCGAGCTTTACCTCACACATCATTATTATTTATCCAACATTCGAGCCAATGAAATGCGAATGAAAACAAAGCTTGGTCGAATTAGTTTATGTGGGTCACGAGATTCTTTTTTTTTCAACATAATGCAATTTTTGAGCTTGCTAATAAATAACTCGTTTTGCAAAGAGCAAAGTGCCATGTTTTCGGGATTTGGTAGTTTATTGTCGCTTTTATTGTGTCGCTATATCCTCGTGTGCCATTAACTGGCACGGGTAATTAATGTTTATTATAACCACGTTTTGTGGTTGAAAGAACGATAAATTCACGAGAGCAGTGATGCGTCAGACGTGGAAGGGATAGCAGTTTTCGATTCACTATTCAACGATTGTAAGCTATTACTGTACAAATTTATTCGTGAAAATATTATGAAAGAAAATACCTATTGTTCACTTATTAACACGAATATCAGAACTCTATTCATCAAATCAATTCAAAATCATGTCCCCGAAACCAATGCTTTTAAACATTTTCTTGATTAAACCTTCATCATAAGTGAAGTTTGTAAAAAAAGTTCTTGTCAAAAAAAAACCCTAATTTTTTTTATTTAGCGAATTTTTGGATACGATATCAAACTTTAAATTTGTGATCTGTTAAACGATAGTAGATATGCTATGGGGATTCTGGATCTCCCAACTCCTCGCAAATCTTATCTAAGTAGAATATCACTAGTCTAACCTAACTAAAAGACCACTAGTCAACCTTAACCCAAGTAGAACAGCACTAGTCTGACTTAACCCAAGCAAAAGCTATTCTACTTAGGTTAGGCCAGACTACGGCTGTTCTACTTAGATTATATTTGGGAGGAGTGGAGGGATCCAGAATTCCCATAGCATGCCTACTAGCGATTTTATCACTCTTCGAAAACGTGCTTAAATGTTTCACAATTTTCTAAATAACAATAAATTCTCGAAGAAAATCAAAACCATTTATCTCTTTCTACAGTGATTCATAAAATTTATACGAGTCCTGCTTTTGATTTCACTTATCTTTAAAATTGTTTGATTCAAGAATATTGAAAATCTCGAGAATTAATTTTTAAAATATCAATTTGAAATTTTTTTAATCTATAAAAACATTAAACAAAATACACATTGCATTGAAAAATAACTCTATCATCACTGGGAGTCACAAATACTAATTTCCTATCTTGCTGAACCAAACGTGCAAAAATTTCCATTTATTCCATGATACCCATGAAACAGTACGGAAATCCTAAATGGCCTGGAGTTGCACATTTTGTCTTGAAAATCTTTCATTTTAAAATTCAGATTCAAAGTTGCGTCGCGATTCCAACCACGTGGAGCTTAATGCGCGTCGAAAGACGAAACAGTCGTCTTGGAAACTTGCGCTCGTTGCCAGATTAAACTAACAACTCGTAAATTTCATCTTCATTCTCGCTTCCCCAGTTAAACGGACGGTACGCTTTAACTGGGCCAAACTTTTTTACAGGGTGCAATGCGTTTATTGTACAATTTGCTGGGTATACACCGATACCGTTGTTCATTATGTACGCCTGACACGGAGAAAACTACTTGCGTAATGCATTTTACGCGCGAATTAAGCACTGAAAACGTATCTTCGCGTTTGCGGCAAAGATTAAACTTTTGTAACGAACGAGCCGCGAAGCTGGGTATGTTAATTCCAACATTTTCACTTCGTGCTTTTCGCACTCGTCTTTTTCTACTGTCTGACAGTGAAAATGTTGATTCGCGAGAAATTCCTCGACAAAGTAAAGAATTGCGTTTGAAAACATTATTTATGTTAGAAGTTTTAACATTCACTGTTACCAATGTTCGTTAATAATCGTAAAAATGGTATTATATTCCAAATTTATTAATTTTATGTAGAATAAATTCAATATTTATCAAATCAATATCAATTTTCACCGGGTCATGAAATAAAAAAATTTTCCTTCAAGTCAATAAAAAAAGTCAAATTGATTTGGGAAATCGAAAAGCGGTAGAAATTAATTGAAATAAAAAGGATCGTTCACGCAAAAAGCAAACGTAATCAAACTCTTTCATTCGACTCAAATAGCAACAAGGGATAAAAAAAATCACGATTTCGCAATACAAAAAAATGGCATTATCGATTTTCCATTATCTAAATTCGGTTTCCATTGCCGAGCTTGCTATTTACATTGCATTGAAAAATCGGTGCCTTGTGCTCGTCCTCCGTGAAAACATATTTGCATACCAGGCAATTCGATGTACATGAATTTAAACGTCACAGAATTCGTCGCTGCAATTGAAAAATTGAGCTAGTGTATTTCAAGCTCTTGCATTGAAATGTTGACACAATAAAAGATTTTTACAAAAAAAAAACAGAGATCTCACATGACAAAACATTTACCTTAGTGCCGTTTTCGCTTCATTTAGCATGTATTATTTACAATACTTTTCTTTCACTCAGATTTAAAAAATTAACTATAAAAGTTTGATCTCGCCAATCGATACTGCTGTATTTTTCCAATGTCTAAAGATTTTGGCACTTTTAATAAGCACTTTAAATCAGATGAAAAAAAAAATGTTGTATACATTTACTATACATTGGAGTTGGGGTACAGGGTAACTTCAAAAAAAACACACGCTTTTTTTGCTGACTTTTCACGGATATATTGCTGAAGCAAATTAATCTAAACTTACTCAAAATTATAATACATCATCTAAAAAAAATTCAGTTAAAATTTTTTGATTAAATTTTGGAAAATAAGCTAGTGACAGAGCATTTCCCAAAGCATCTTTTGAAAAAAACGTTTTGTGCGGTGAACACGATAGCTCAGTGTAGAATCATCTAAAATAAAAAATATTCTAAAATTTACTTGAACTATGAGTTCATTTTCCACTCTACGTCGTTTTTTTTCTATTTTCGAATGAGGATGGTTTTTTCACCTACAAACTGGCGAAAAGTTTAGCGAAAATTGCATTTTTTGCTTTGACGGCCACAAACAGTTAAAAAATGTAAATCATATCAAAAATTTTTCAATATTTCGAACTTCAGATAATTTCACGCTGAATTATCGTGGTCACCGCGCAACGTCTTTTTTGAAAGACGTTTTGGGAAATCTCTGTCACTGGCTTATTTTCCAATATTTTAGCACAAAATATCAACTCAATGTTCTTCAGATGATGCTTTATGATTTAATAAGAGTTTCTATTCAATATTTTCAGCTATCTCCATGAAAAATCATTGAAAGAAGTGTTTTTATTCTAAGTTATCCCTTACCCAATCCCCCCCCCCCCATCCACCATAAATAATTCAAAAGCAATTAAATAATTGGAAATTCAATGTCTTACGTCGATTTCCTTGTCAAATTTTATTTGTTTTGTTTACAAATTCGTCGACGTTTCGACTCTTGTTTGAGTCTTTTTCAAGACCTATTTACAATCAATAATTTCCATTTTACAAATCATTACAAATTACAAATCGGTTTTCAATTTCAACTCACGTCATTATCATTGTATGTACAGTTATCTCGTCGAATCATTCTTACAAGACGCCTTCCTCATCCACAACGAAAGTCACAAACTTTTTTTGTACCATAACAAACTGCCGGTCAACTAAATAACACGTGGTATTAATAACCATTATAACTTTATGCGTTGTCGTTCGGCCACCGGAATGTTCGACACTAATAAACTGAATGACTATGTCCTTGTATTCTTAGACCCTGGTTCGGGAGAGAATGATTCATTTTCAAAAAGGAGTGGGAAGACCACGTAATGAGAAATCACAGCGACTACAAACAACCAACCACACACAAAAATACTGTTTCAAATGTAATCTAAAAGTGAATCATAAATGTTATCTTAATTATCAAGTTCTCTCTGCTTTTTTAGTGTATTCTCTTGAAATTTTCTGATAAAAGACATTTCACTGAATAATCTTTTTCTGTAATTCTGCTCTTTCCTTAAAATTTCAATATCCATCCAATCAAAATCATGATCTAATTCTATTCTATGTTCACTAATTGCCGAAAATTCCGTATGTGTTTGTCTAATGTTATTTTGATATTCTTTGCTCCTTTTTTCAAGGTATCTCTTAGTTTGGCTTATATAAGCCTTATCACATCCCTCGCAATTTATCTTGCATACTACATTATGCTGTTGTTTGTCTTTTATTTTATGTGTACCCAGTTTAATGAATGTGTTATTATTTCTACAAATTTTATTAGTCACTCTTAAAGATCGTTTCTTATATTTTCCTGAAATTTTTCTCAAGAATCCCTTGACATATATAAGTGGAAATCTTTCAAATCCTTCTTCAGAGTGGTTATCGGTCGTATCTTGGGAACTATGTGTTCTTGTTTCTGAAAATTTTATTCTTCTTTCTATTGTCTTGGTAATTAAGTACATTGAATAATTATTTTGTGAAAGAATATCCTTATAAATAATAAGATAATTATATAATTATATGTAACATGTCTTCCGCTGAAAAAAAAAAACAATTTATGTAACGTTTATTGTTGTTCCTGATTTCATCTTAAAAATTGTTCTTTACACCGTCGAATGGAGGGCTAGGGTCTTAAAATTTTAAAATAACATATTAATCTGGATCTGCGTAATCATTCTTTTGAAACAATATTCAACTGATCATATTCGCTACCTAGTTAAAACTAAATGCTCATCATTCACATTGAATTCTAGAAAAAAAAGAACTTCTCACATTAATTTGGAACCCAATACCTCCCGTTTGCAGTGCAATGAGTCTACCACTGAGCTACGAAAAAAATCTGATCCTGTTTTCTAAAAACACAGGAATTGAGAATATACAAAATCTATAAATCAATTATAAAATCAATATTCTACAATCTAAATTGGTTTGTCTTCAATCCACAGTTTCGAGTTATTGATAAATTTCAAAACATCATGTACAACGCACACGATTAGACACACATAGCTACAGCATACTTGCGAACAACTCCACCTCAAAGAATAACACGATGAATTTCACGTAAAGTACACCTAATTGTTTGCAATGAAATTAATCGAAGTTTCAACTCGTCAAACAAAGCCTATATTTTTGCGGAAAGAGGAGGTTGGCAAAGCAAGTTCAGACCGGCCATTGTTTGTTGGAGCTCGGCGAAGCAGAGCATTCCACAAGCGAAGTGCCAGCTAACGCGTCTTTTGTTAGTTGACTAATTACGGTGATAAATAACGCCGAGTAAAAATGGTGTTTCAGGATACGATGTGGATCTAGAAAAGAGAAAATGGGGAATATGGGCTCGGGATAAAAAGTAGCGCATCCAGGTGGGTAGCCGGGAAACGTCAACATTCCGCCAATCCGAAGCCAACTTTGCGAATAATCAATGCATACTATTGTGACGCGAACGAGAAATTGGTTTGACAGATGAATGTGCTCGCCGCAGATCGACGCGAATAAATGTTGAAATTTGGCGGTATGGAACATTCCGCGCCGTGTTTTCTATTCGGCTTCCCGTACCCGTGGCCGGGGAAAATTCGGTTGATGGAATTGGAGCGTGAAATTTACGGCGTGTTATTAGTAAAGAAGACTCGAATCTCGCTATTCCATGATATTTTACTCCAAGTAATAACATATTTGTGGTCAAACGTTTTTATCAAGGTTCTTCTACTGTGTTTCACTTGAAACAATGATGCTCTTCGCAAATTTATCAAACATTTTTCCAATTAGAATAGTCTACTGTCTAGAAAATGAAAAAATACGTGATCTCAATGTCAACTTTGTCGTCCTATGATTGAAAAAATGCACTTGGATCTGTTTTTTTTAAGTGAAACTTGTAATGGCTCGTTGGGAGTAAAATCCGTTTAAGAGCGTAACAATGGTTTCGGAACAAAGGATGGCGTAACAAAGGCTTAGGAATAAAGCTTGGACCATCAATTAGATATTTAAAACGCTAATTCTTATATACAAGAATTTCAGGAAAATAGTAAATATAATACCTACATTTTTAGTTGTATCTTTTTGATTCATTTTACAATTTACTATTGAAGAAATTATTTGCTAATTGTAGAAAAATATTATGAGAAACTTATTTTTAGACGAATGAAACTGAAATTCAATATCTAATAATTTTTTTTTCAACTTTCTGGATATTGTGAAATAAAAATTTATATAAAATGCTCATTCTAAAATGAATTTCAGAGAAATGGTCAACACCAAACCGACATTTTCAGTTTCATCTTTTTTATCTATTTTATAATGGTGACTATCACTAAAATGTGTTGCTTCACGTAACTTAGACATCAAAAAATATTATTTCATGAAAAATCAAACTGAGTATCTTGTTCTTTCAATGATAATTAACTTAAAAAAAAAATCAAGTTCATTATTTTGAAATTAAAAATATATTAAGGTATTTATCAGGGCAACCAAAAATATTTACGTGAAGAAGCGAAATATCAATTTATTATTGACGAAAAAAAGGCATCAGTATTTATGACAAGTGTTGAATATTTATTTATTATTTTTTTTAATTCCAGATACTTGAATTAAAAGAACCATTGCACACTTTCATCTTTTTATTGATTATAAACAACATAATATTGCATACTGAAAAATATTTTCGAAAATAAATGGACCTTGTTGATCATCTAGGATCATTTATTTAAGATATTTCATCCACAACACGTTTGATAAAATTTGAAGAACTTTCTTAAATTTCCGGGATTTTGTTTTGATCGGGATTTTAATTTCGTAAAAATTTCTGTCAAAATTGAAGAAAAACTAAAAACAGCATCAAATAACATTCTCTTGTTACTTTTTGTCTGTCGAATCGCGAGATTTATTCAAATTCGAGGGCAAAGGAGTCAAAAATATTTTCAAAATCTGAAATATTGACGAAATATTACGCGCTCCGGGCAAAAACGTTACAAGTAGAGACAGAAAATATGGAGTTTAGCATCTACCTGTCTCTTACTAGTAACATTTTTGCCCGGAACGCGTCATATGTATTATAAATATTATTTTTTTTTTTTTCGATGCTTACAGCAAAAATTTTTATTCAAATATTTTTCTTTTTAGAAAATCTATAATCCTTTGTCTTAAATAAACGTGTTGAAAATGTAAAACGGAAATTCACATTTCTAGTTTTAACTTTTAACACTAATTTCATTATGGATAGCATTTAAAAAAAAAACTGATGCGAGTTTAAAAACTCGCTTGAGAAGTGAAACTTCTCACGGCAAACGACTGCAAGTTTAATTAGAGAAAAAAGAAAGTTCGTTCGAATTTATGAGAAAAACAACTAAAGAAACTATTAAAACCAAAGCATGAACTGCTTTCAAAACAGTAGCTTGAAACTGATTATACTTAAATCAGAATTTCAAACGTGTGAAATTCAAATATAAATTTGAAATTTGACGACAAAGATTTACTTTTTTTCACAGCTCAAACCGTATGGTATACATGCAGTGTAGAAGAAAAGTAAAACTTTGTCGTCAAACTTTACATTTAAATTCGAATTTCACACGTTTATAATTCCGATTTTAATATAATCAGTTTCAAGCTACACTTTTGTAAGCAGTTCATGCTTTGGTTGTAATGGTTTCTTTAGTTGATTTTCTCATAAAATTGAACGACTCTTTCTTTTTTGTTTAATTAAACTTGCAGTAGTTTGCCATGAGAAGTTTCACTTCTCTCGCGAGTTTTTAACCTCACGCCAGTTTCTCTCTGTGTGTTTCAATGTTTATCTAACCCCCTCGATTTTTTCTAGTCTGCAAATTTCGTCTGTGAACCGTTACACGCCTTGGAAGCGATCTCATGTTCACGGGTCGTTATCGCGTTTCGCGGAGCCGAAAAATGTTCGGACTCGAGTCCGGTGTCGAGTAACGCCAAGAATTCGTCGGCGGCTATTTTATCGGGAGATCATCTTCCTGGGCGCTATCGCGTGTCTACCTGTCGCGTTACGATTCATCAGCGCGTCCCTTTTTGCGGCATGATCGTTCGTATCCCGAAGCGAAAACGAAATTTCGGCTGATTTAACTGGCGCTTTTTCGGACATGCGACAAGATGTACTCGGCAGTCGAAATAATTCGTGTGATAGGGATTCATTTCGTGCCGTTGCATACTTTTCAAAAGGCGCAGGCGATATTTTCTCGTATGCCCGCGGCTTGCATTTCACGGCCTCTCCCCGGGCATTTTTGTCTTAGGACCTGCGGAATTCCACAGCATCGTATCACGTGTTTGTCGCGCTTCGCGTGATTCTGCGAGCTTCAAAATTCACCTTACACGCGAATTGATTACCATTTTTTTTTTTCGGAAACGTGTCTAATGAGTCCTCGGATTCTCGCAGTTCGCGTGATCCGAGCTTCGTCGTGACAATTTTTTTTCCCCGATTTCACTATTGATGACTCTGGATTTTCGATTCGATGTTCTCTGGTATCTCGATGAACTTTTACGATTTCTCGTCTTCAATTAAACCGTTCGATGTTATTGACAGCGCTTGATTGATTAATCTTCGTAGAAAGTTACCTCAAAAAAGTCCAGGAGATAGCTCGACATGTTTTCATATTGCTAACGAGCAATTTAACGTTTATTTCCGAATGTAGGAATGTTCCTTTGGAAGATTATACCTTGGCACGAAACGAGAAGATTTTCTCAATTACTCGGAAATAAATTAATTAAACGGTAATGGTGGTCTGAAATCTCAATGATGCCGTTGTGTTTTGAGCACCAGGCAACACGAAGCGACGAGGAAATGCGTCCTGGTGTACGTCGACGTGGAAAATAGCCTTTGATAATTAATGCCGAGCAACGATCGCAAGGGATGATTAATGACACCGATGGTAGATGCCAGAGAACATGCCGCCCCAGTAATAACGTTCATACTACAAATGAAAGTGTTTAGGTACGACATATTTTTTTTCTTGTAGCGATTTTGGTGTTTCTTACAAGATTCAATCTTCCATACAAGAGGAACGTATTTTTAACGATCTTATCGCAAACCTGTTCCGAAAGTGGACTAATTTCAGTTATAGATTAACAATATTTTAGAGAACACTATGGTGAAAAAGTCAATTGTTCGTATACAACTGCTAAATAATTTAGGAAAATCTTTAGAATATTTATTGTAGGACGTTTTTCAAACTCTTGTAGAAATCCTAGCTCAAAATTGGCAACGTGAAACAACGCTTGAGATTATTCTGCCTCAAAATTTAGGTCTAGCAGGCTCAACAGCTTTCATGCAAAACGCAGCAAAGGTATTCAAAACAGTTTTTATCCATTTTCAGTCTAATTAGAAATTTTACTGTTGCTATTTTAGAAATAATAATGAACTTTGATCTTCATATTACTATCAACTTTTATCTAATCAATACAGCTTGATATTAATACATCAAATATCAAATTGATCCATCGGAGCCAAGAATTGTTTTTTTATAAATGAAGAAACCCAATTTTTCACTCTGACAATTCTATATTTCGGCCTGCAATAGATTCCTCATTAGGAAACTGTAAAAATATACAAATAAAATCCATTCAAAAACAATGACCACATAACAATATTCTTTCAAACAGGAATGTCGAGACTACTTACAAACTTCTTAATGAAGTCGAATCTATCACTATTGTACAATCTTTCTTTCTTCTTACAAATGATTGCCCAAGAACAGAGAAAAATCATTTCGTCTGCTCATAATAAGAGGCACGATGAACATCATACAATTTGTCATTTTCTTACAGTATTTTAAATTGTACAACAAAGTATTCATCAAGTTGTGACGCTGCAGCTTCGCGTACTACCATATAAACGACTGACTATTGTAATATCATACCTGAGAATACCGTTTTTACCCAAACACACCGAAAGTAGCACGTATGGTAATCTTCTTTCAATTGATTAAGATTTAAAAAATTTTCAAAAACCCATCATAAATAACATTCACGTTCTTTATTTCCTCCTGCCTATTTAGAGTGTCATCGGTCTTTTTAATGAGCATCATTTCAGATGCACACCTTTTGAAGTAATTATTTTCTTTGTCGAATATTTTAGCATTTTCCCAATCGAACTCATGTTCTTTCTCAATTCTGTGATTAGTTATAACTGTGTGACTAGTCGGCATTAATCTAATATTATTCTTATGTTCTTTAATTCTCGTTTTTAATTTACTTTTCGTCTGGCCGATATACGTAAAACTACAGTCTTTACAATCAACTTTATAAACAACACCCTGTTTTTCAAAATTATCTAATTCATCCTTCCCTCTTTTTGTAATTTGATTATTGAGTTTGTTATCAATTCTATTTACTACTCTAAAATTGTATTTTTGAAAAACTTTCTTTATTCTCATATCCAGATTTTCAACAACATGTAAAGCTATCACTTTCATCTTTTCATTTTTAATCTTCCTATTCTCTGTATGTTTTTGGACATTAAAATATTGAACTCTGCTTTTTATATATTTATCGATAAATTCCTTAACTTAACACTTTGGTCTACCAAGCTAAAAATAATACAAATCTCCTGATGTAATGGGTGCTTTGAAAAATAATTTTGCAAAAATGTCAACCAACAATTTGATTGCAGGCCGAAATATAGAATTGTCAGAGTGAAAAATTCAGTTTCGTCATTTATTAAAAACAATTCTTGGCTCCGAGGGATCAATTTGATATTTGATGAATTTGTTAAGCGGAGCAGTAATCAAAAATACTGATACTATTAGTTTGTATAAAAAATATTTATTCTAATTCGACGAACTGAAGACAAGGATAAATTTTTTCCCGACAGCAAAGAAAAAAAAAATTAAGCACGTCCTGCTCTTTTCGTGGATTCTCGCGATCGACAGATAACCACTTTCACAAAGCCACGTGTCAAAAGCCTGCGACTGTGGCAAAAAAATTTGAGAAAAATCGAAAGAAATTATGTTATTTACGGAGAATGAGCCTCGTGCACGTACGCTCGTCAAAAAACGATGCATAACGAGGGAGCGTAAAAAACAGTCACGATAAGC
Organism: Platygaster robiniae; assembly: GCA_028476575.1. Lineage (NCBI taxonomy): Eukaryota > Metazoa > Arthropoda > Insecta > Hymenoptera > Platygastridae > Platygaster > Platygaster robiniae. The sequence continues at coordinate 6,932,231 of CM052022.1, forward strand.
GTCATTAGTTTCGTTTCAACCTCGACTGCCACTGGGCCTGAAACGTTGCGTGAACTTCAAGAATTAAAAAAAAAAACCAACCAAGGGCCAAGATTTTCGAAGCATCAATCATCTCGCTCTTAATACGAATTTTACGTGTACTATCTTCATTTCTCGTTAAGAACTTACTCCGGCTTTCTGTGCACTGTAAACTCGGAAATTCGCTCGTTCTTTAAAGTAAATAGGTAGAATTTTCATACGTTTTTCTTCTTTCTACAATTCCAAAAGGTCTTGTTTGATTTTGACGTCTCAAAAACGAAAGATTGAGAAATGAAATAATAATGCACAACTATCAGGGAAATGTCAAATGTAAAAAAACATGTACTGTATTTATCTAATGAATGATAATATTGCATTCAGAAAATCTGCTAATAGATTTTCCTTCTATTCGTACTGATTTATACTGTTTTGACACGAATCTGCAAATAACGTAACAACCTACAAGTTTTTTATGAATTAGAAGCTGCGATTTCAGAAAAATCTAAATCCTTCCTTTCACATAAATTAAAACAATCCTAGTTCTTGTCAAAAGTTTAGTATTTGAGGAAAATTTTGCATATATCAATCAAAACACATTTTTCAAATTTATCATAACAGGGATGCATGATTGCGGAATGATAAATCCGTGCAAGTCAGGCGAGTGCGTGTGCGAGTGCGTGGACGTTGAAAAAATTGGAAGCTAGTTCAGAGCAGAATGTTCCCCCGCGAGCCGTTAGTCATCTAACGAGACCGCGGGCAAAAACTCGACTCGCGCACAAATGAATATGTAGAATTCCGCACGTCCCCTGGGACTACTAAAAATTCGACTGATTTAATTTTCACTTGAGACCCTTGATACACATGAATTATTCTGTATACTCGGAGTTGCAGTGTTTGAATCTTGTAGAATCTATTTAATATAGTCGAGAATAGCAACTTAGAAAACAGTGTTATTCAGAAGAAAGTGTGTCACTGGATACCTATCATAAAAACGTTCATGTTTCTAAGATTTTAAAAATAAAAGCAGAGACATTGCATCAAAATTTTTCATGGGGGGGAAGGCACATTCGAGTGCCAAAAAATCAATATATTTACACTTATATATGTTTTTAAATGCATAAATCTACATTGATTATAGCATTTCAACTTCTCATAAATCTTCTTCTAACACCAAGTTATTACTTTTTGAAACACGTCACTCATCTTATTGTGTAATACTACATTACAATATTTCATTTTTCACAACTCCCGGATTTTTTTCTCTTAGTATTTTCAAAATTTTGTGTAGCTTTCGCGATGGTATACGACTGCATATATAATAGTTTTTTTTAGTGTAATGTGTATTTATGCATTTCTGAAAAAAATGTCCTTACAGATTTAGAATGTTTTAAACACTGTTTATATTTTCAGTATTTTTGATGTTTCCTACAAAATAAAGAGCATCTTACGATATTTAATAACGTTTCTTAATTTGTGGTACTTTTCATGAATCATTACATAGATATTTAGAGTTCTATGTACTAAAACATATAGACTTGTAGTTGTTTGTATTTTATTGTATTTTTTTGAAAACACTGTATCTTTCCATTTATTATATTTTATAGAATTCATTTGCCTCGACTGTTTCTTGCACTTTGAAAATATTCAGAAAATTAAACGATTTTTCTGATATTATTAATAATTCTTTCACGCACAAGTACGTTTCTAGATGTTAATGATGTGAATTTTGAATTGCATTGATTTTCTGAAATTTCATCGAATGATATAAAAAAATATTGAAATAGATTTCTAGTAGTTTGATAATACCCTAATGAAAGAATTATATTTATTAGAATAGATATAAAAATAGAAGATAATATAATTTCGAACTGTTTCGTATTATTTAATATTCATCACATTTTTAAGGACCCATAGTCAATTCTATAAAATTCTGGTAATTTCAAGAATTAGTCCATCGATTTCTTTAAATTCACCTTTAATATTTCAAAGGTAAATAGATGTTACGTACAGCATTAGATTTTTCAGAATAGATGGGTTTCATGAATTCCTAGAATTTTTCAGAATTTCTTGTAATTATTCATACAACTTAAAGAATTTAATAATATTTTTATGGAAAAATCATTCTTTATATATTTTTGTTGAAGTAAATTTTACGTATATTGTTCTGCATGTTATCTTGCATAGTTTTTCTACCTATAACATTCATATACATATATTTTATATTCACCTTTAAACTTATATCTGTAACTTAATTTCGAGGATATGTAGTAAATTTCATGGCCATACCATTATTTTCCATATGAAGAAAGTTATATATTGAAATAGATTTGAAACCTTTTTTATGCAACTTATAGCTTTTTTTTAAATTTTACATGTATTCAAGTATCTTCTATACCTTTAACCACTATGTATCGTTTCTACAGATTTGAAAACTTTTTGGTGATTGTTACAGAGTTGTAAAATTGATGCTATTGATTTTAAGGGTTTCGTCGGTTTCGAGTATGTATTTCAATAGATTTTTTTAAAAGTAGTATATTCAAAGATCCTGATATTTTGAAACGATCCTACACCTTTCAGTATTTTTTTTATTCATTTATTTATTTATTTAAAACAAACTCTTTAATATTTTTATGGATTATAATAAAATATTTTTGAATGAAATTCTCCATTAAATCGGAATATTCTTAGTTTTCAGTATTTTCATCGATTTTCAAGAAAATTTTGTCTCGTGAGATTCTAATTCTTCTTCACGTTTGTAATATGTTATTATTTTTTTACAAGTTTTTTCCTAACTGCAAGTATTATTGAATTTTTCAAGAATTTATCATTTTTATTTAAATTATTAGTATTTTCAAAAATTGCTAAGTTGATTCTGAATATTCAATGTTCGTTTTACGAAGTTTGATAATTATTCAGTTTTTATTGAATTTTTCTCTATACAGCATTTCTATTTTTTTTTTATTCTGTATAATCTTTTTTCTCGTGGTATTCTCTCTCTCTTTTTTTTTATCGATACATTTACACGATTTGCTGCTATTTTTATGAATCTGCATAAAAATTTCTATTGCTGTTGTATTCAAGGTTTCAAATATTTAAGTTATCCTATAGACATTTAGTAAATCTTTACAGCATAGTTAAATAGTAGGCTATTACTGCTACTTTTCATTTTGTGTAACAGAGTCTAATATTCTCCATTTAAATACTCTTAACCAAGGTAATGCTACCAAGTAATAGAGTAATTTTCTATAAAGTCTTTGATTATTTCCAATATTACTTAGGTTATCGAATACTTTTAGGTCACAAAAAAAGTTCAAAGAATTTCGTATAACTTCAAAACACTGTTTTCCCAATATGGACTCATCAGAACCACGTAACAATTCTTCCCAGGCACGACTCGAATGTCTCCCCCCAAAAACCTACATCTCTCAATAAAAAACACAAAAACAAACGTATATCATACAAAACAATGCATCAAAGCAAAACCACTCCATTGATGCAAATCGATTCCCTTTCATTATACCCGCATATCTGAAAATAACGCCAGGACCTGCATTAAAACGTGATCACGGCAATAATAATATTCCCGATAACGTACATTGTTAACCCAAAAACCCGTCCAAGTGTACATCGTATTTTTCGCGTTCATAGGAACCCCTTTAGCAGGAATAATGACAATATACGTTCAACGATATAAACTCAGTCAATTTTTATGGGACATAAATGATCCGCACTGCATTGAAAGTGATATATATTTCTGCCCTCTTTCTGCAAACTTTTTATCTCTTCAACGTAAGCTCCGAATAGCGCAAAAGTCGATCCACGCACACGCCAGGAGATGGCTCGATTTAACGGGACTTGCAAAACTCGGTGATTTCACAAGTCATCGGCTTCATTTCCGCTATTGGTAAACTTTCCCGCTCGATTTTCCGCGGTGCCCGTCGAAACGTTCCGGCTGTCTGGCACGTGTTGAAATTTAATTGATACGAATCACCCGAGCACACTTGGATAAAACTTGCTCGCTATATTTTACTTACTCCCAACGCTGTTTATCGGATCGGGATGGGGTTTTCCCTACTACGAAACTCCACTTCCGACGGAATCGCATTTTATTTTGGCTCGCGTGAAAACTCGACTAACTCTTTCCCTTCGTTTGTGGTATCGCGTGTTAAGGCGTTAGAATTAAGTACGATAAAGTATGTGCTTGTAAAAGCAAACAAATGAAATCGGATTAAGCGTAAGTTTGATAAGGTCGCAAATAAATAATACGTGCAGTTTTTCGTTTTTTAAAGATTTACAGAAACTTCAGTGAATAATGAGGATAGTTGCACTGTAAAAATTCAACATTTAATTTTCCTTATTTCGTTCGTTTTTAATATTGCCCGTTTAGAAATAGGTCAAAATTACATTAGGTTTGTGACTGTTGAAGTGGGGATAATAAATTAAGTCAAATAAAAAAAAATTATGTGCTCCTTTAGGATTTACTCCATTAGGATTTACTGAAATTTCAGTGAATAAGGTCAGATTCATTGGAACAGAACTGCCGATTGGTTCTATTTCTACAATTTTACACAATTTCGTCTTTTTTGTTTATTTTTTCATAGCATCATATGATAAGGAGTCAGAATTTAGTAAGATTAAGTGTATACTTGGTAGAAGAAACAAATAAAATAAAATTCAATGAAACGTAATTGTCGTCGTACGTTTCTTAATAACCTTTGTATGATTACTTCCTTTATAAGAATTCATTAAAATTTAAGTGAAGAGTAGCAGATCCACCATAAGATCGGAATTGCAAAATTTTACCACACCAAATTTTTTTTACTATAACTTTTGAAGGAAAATTTGATATTATTTTTATAATCTTTATTCTATATGCCAGGCTCGCAATTTCTAGAACTGAGCCTCAATTTCTTCCTAGTTAATGCACTGAATGAAGTAAATATGAAAAAACTATATTAAAATAATGAAAAAATGTAACTAATGAATTTCGAAGTCAAGCAGAACTCACCCCAAATCATTCAAAAAGTAGAAATTCACAATGTTTTGAAAACTTCACTGATTATGAGTAAGGGACTCACGTACCTGCAAAAGAAAAAAGAAATTATGGATTAGTAATTTTCCAATATATCTTCAGTTGTTCATGATAATATTCAAATTGTACGCTTTGGAAAAACAATGGCACACCGACATGAGTTTACATCAAAGCATTTTATTTTTAAGTAGGAACCGAAGCTGAATTCAGGTTGTAGATGCTGCATGACAAAATGCTTATAATTATTTATGAGTATGAAAATTAATGATTATGCACTTAAAAAAAGGGCTAGATGAAAATAAAGTAATTCATTTGCTTTCATCCTAATTTTTTTTTTTTCATTACTTACTGGTTTCAACTCTGAATTTTCTGTAGAATATTTCAACTCTGTTCAAATCATATCATGTAACTAAAGACTTTGTGTTTCATTCAAAGCTTACTCGTGAAAACTGATAGATATATGTTTCGAGTTTAAGTTTCTGAAATTTCGAAGTGATCCTACAACTTGAAGTTATTCGTTTTTTGTTTTTTTTTATTCAATATATACAAAAACTTTTTGACATTTTTATAGATTTTTGTAAAAAATTTTCTTATGAAATGCTTTATCGATTCAAAACATTTTCAGTTTTCAGTATTTTCATTGATTGTCAAGAAAATAAGATCTTTTGAGATCCTAATACTTTTTCGGGTTTGTAATATGTAATTACTGAAAATTTTTTTTCTAACTACAAATATTATTGAATTGTTATAAATTTGATCATTTTCATTTAAATTACAATTCTTTTAAAAAATTGATGAGTTCAATCTAAATATTTCTTGTTTTTTTTACAAAGTTTGATAATTATTCAGTATTTGAATGAATTTTTCTCTTAATAGCATTCCTATTTTTTTTTCAATCTGTAGAATCTTTATTCTTATGATATTCTCTTTCTTTTTTTAATATTAATACAATTCATCGATCTCCTGATATTTATATGCATCCGTATAAAAATTTCTATTGCTGTTGTATCCAAGGTTTCAAATATTTAAGATATCCTATAGAAATTTAGTAAATATTGAAAGCATAGTTAAATAGTAGGTTATTACTGCTAGTTCGTTCAAAATATATCTTTTGTTGAGGTTTAATGTACTTCCATAGAATTCTTGTTTTTCAGTATACTTCTGCATATTTATCAAGTATGAAGCTCTTCTTTCATTTTTCTTCAAAGATTTATATCACTTTATTCAACTCATTAGCTATAACATAATATTTCTTTCAGGTCATCTAAATTACTCCACTGAAATAAATGGAAAACATTGCACCCTTTATTTTTGTAACCCTTTATTTTTTTGTTTTCTCTACATATAAACTAAAGTGGAACATGAACGGAAAACGATAACAGAACCCGACAAAACACACCAATTTATGATCGATCGCAAGTGCGAATCGCATATTTGGCTGTCGCGCGAAAAATGATAGTCTCTTCCCGAGAAGGACAAAGACCCCTCGCTTTGATGATCGATGGCACGCGTTAGCTGCACCGACAGCGCTTCACGCCTCGACCCGAAGGTTAGGTTGGGTTGGATGATGATACTCGTGACGCGCGATTTATCCCGGAATGATAAAGCGCCTAGCGAGGAGCTCTTCGACTAGGGAATGACTGATGTAATAAAATTAGACGTGCCAAGCAGGCGAAATCCAGTAGCCTGTGTTGAGAAGATAAGATTCATAATATTGCTTAAATCGTTCAAGTGCACATCGCGTCGCTAGCTAGGATCGATCGCTCATGGACCACAGGGAAACTAATGCATTCTAAATCGTGCGAAGGGTCTTTTGGGTTAACATTTAAATACTGTACCAATTTTTCTGACATTTTTTTCGATTCCAGACTCTCGTAATTTTTTTAAAAGGTTTCGTTTATCATTAGAAAAAATTTATTGTCTATAGTATATGAATTACTCGAATAGGTGTCAATTGAGCAAAATTTATTTCTGCAGCGTATTTATTGTGCACTGGAAGATTATGCATAATGCAACGTACCTCTGCACAGAATGGTATAAAAATAATTCCACAGTATAGATTTGATAATAAACGAGTTTTTATTTCCAAAACTGTTAAATTTAAAATCATCGCGATGAAATTTGTGTTTGATTGCGCAATCTTCCAGTGCACAATAAATACGCAGTACGAAAAAATTTTGCTCAGTTCACACCAAGCCAATTACTACGCAGTTTTTCTTAATCAACATTTAAAAGTTCTCTCGAAGTGACTTCTCAATATATAAACAAAAGGAAACCGTTTTTCAAGATCCATTTTTCATTCAAGCTTTCGACCAAACTTCATGGTCCTTTTCAGGAATCTGACAACAATTAATCAAAATCAAAATCAAAACCAGGTTACATAATCAAAAATCACAAAAAGAAAAATTCACGGAAATCAATACCTACGTGTCGAATTTCTTTGTAATTTTATCATTTCTTATCATTTCTAATTTCAATAACTTTTCTTATAAAATTTAGATATGAACTTACAATTTTTTGTTGTAAATTTTCAAGTCAGAAATTCAAGTTTTATTTTTAAGTTATCAACTTCTTAATTGAGAATGTTTTTCGAGTATATTGTATTTTTTAGTTATAGTTTATTAGATTCAGAGGTATAAAAAAATGATAACAAGTGGCAGATATGCGAAAAAAGATAACACGAATTATTTTCAAAGGAACTCCTTTGTAATTTTAAGAATAAAATGATGTAATTTCCTTTTTATACTTGATCTTCCTTAATAATACAAAAAGTTTTTTAATGCATGATTTGCAAAGTTATATTATTTCATTCGTTAATTTTTTGTCATTTAAAACAAGGATTGTATCAATATTAGAAGTCATACGCGATAATTACGTTTTCATTGAAATTTCATTTTATTCAACTGAAAAACTTCATTTATGACTTTGAAATAACGAAATTAAAATAAATTGTTTTTTTTATGTACTCAACCCGACGTAACCTAACCTTCTCTTAGACATTTTAATTTTTGACAGTATTATATAAAAGTTTCTTGTAAAAATTATGACAATTACGGAATCTTAGCGGTAAGTTAACATGATGACAATAATTTATGTATTTCACACAAGGACGAATTTTTTCGTAGGATACTATATATGTTTCATTTCTATAGTTTCTATTCCACAATTGTCTTTTATGTTCATTATACGTAAACAAAGCCATATAAATTGTATTTTGCTGACTCATCTGAATAATTTATAAATTTTTCATATAAGATGCAAATTATTAATTTTCCTATTATTGCTATTTACTTCCCTAGTATTAAGGGTTATTATGAAGTTTTTATGAAACTCCTTCCGTAATTTCGTTATTGTTTGTGAAATTCCGCTTTCTTCATAAAGTCACTTAATAAAAAGAGTTTTAAAAGGTTTTTATTAGTTTTTATAAAGTCACCTCATAAAAACTTTATAAAATCTTTATTAAAAGACAAAATCTTTATAAAGTTAATTTATAAAACTAATAAAAACTTGAGAAAACGTTGCTCTTTGTAAAAAGTGACTTTTTAAATAAGCGAAATTTTATAAAAAATACGTGAATTTTATAAGAAGTTTTATAAAAAATCTATAAAAACCCGAATTACTAGGGTTCCAAATTATTTCCTTTCAAATTCGATATTTTGGCTGCCATTTTATTTACTGTGCACTAGCTTTACAATGGCGTTACTGTAGCGCTTACAGGACAGTGAACTCAGTAAACAAATGGCAAATATTACAAATATATATCTGTTCACATTTGCAAGCATTTGGCAAGCGATGACATCACAATGTCCTTATTTCCCATTCAAATGACGCTTACCAAATTGAAACGCTCCATTTTGCTACCCAGATAAGCTCAAACAAAATATGTTACCACATTAACAAAATACTTGTTATTATTCAAATAAAGTCGAAAATTCGATCCATCAGTAAAACTATAAAAATATCCCTCAAACAGCGACGGAGGAACTCAGACTCGACTCTCATCTTTGTAAACACTTTTTTTTTCACTCGAAACATAAAATAACATGATTCCAGTAAAAGCAGATGTGAATAATCCCAAGATCTACTTAAAACTCGAGAATTTTTGATTGAATCATTAAGATGGAAAACGAGGCGGAACAGGTCCCGACAGGGCGAGAAAAAAAGCTCCGCGAAGTTTGGAGGGAGAAAAGTCAGGGTGGTGGAGACAAGAATGTTGATTGGTCTTAAATTGAATCTCGTCCATTTATCACTCGACTTTGGCCGGTTCGCCACGCTCCCTTGTCACGGGTTCATTCTCGCGACGCAGGACAAAAATTGTAACCCGGGGATCCTTTCAGCTGGCGAGTCCGGCTCGCAGAAACAGGATTGTTTCTTGCTCGGACTACCTCTGCGCAGCGACGTAGCGCCTCTTTGCTGCTACCGGCCTTTTTTTGCTCATCGCGTCCCGACGACTTGTGTATAAAATTAATTAGCGGATCCCGAGGATTATTGCCCCGATCGCTTGAAACCCCCGGTTTATCGGTTTTTGCGAATCTCGAGTTATGCATAATACAAGGAAAACAATTCTAATATACGAACTTCGTGAATATCATCAACTTATCACGAACAGGAAGCATTCATTAAATCCAATCCATAATAAATAAAACGAAGGAATTGCAATTAATATGGAATTTACTCACAAATTTCTTTTTTTCCCTTTGTTTCCTGCAGCTTTTAGCAATGTTGTAAATTAATCAATAGCGGAGGCGTGGTAGAAAGTTTTTCAATATGCCGCGACAAAATGATCGAAATCACAGCATGGTGTATAAATCCCTCGCCCTCGCCCTATTTTTTGTTCCGGATTGATCAATTTATTCTCTATCTTAATTGAACACTCGGAGTTTACATTTTTACGAGTTTCTGTGATTCCGTTTTGCCTTCCCTCATTGCTTCTCTAAACGGATCGCAGCAACAATAACTTTCATCTTTTGTTACAACCAGAAACATTTTTTCATGTCTGTTTTTAATTGTTCATTTGACGATATGGCTCGATAGCTTTTGTACGAGTTTATTGAAACGTTACTTTTAATACCTCTTTTTGTTCTGAAACGTATTTTGCAACTGATGACTGTGTTAGTAGCATTGTTGTACTGTACGTATAAAACTTTTTCAAGCCAAGAGGGACTGGAGTTATAGGTGTCATAACTCATATAACCCTAATTTACGTATATGTCGTAATTGATGCAACGAGGATTCCTGACTTTCATGGCGAGGTTCATTACTTCTGCAATTCTTCTTGGGAGGAAGATTCTTCTAGATTAGAATCAACGTGAAATCACATTTCTCCATATGAAATCATAAATATTTTCCCAGAGTAAACCGTCTATCTCGACTCCCTATTTTCTTGCACTGCTTCTTTGAATGATTCATCGTTACGTTCTGGCAAGAAGTCGTTCGCCCTGACAGATTCGAAGCTCGGATTGAAGCAGGCCTCATTTCACCGATTTTCGCACACCGTGGAAAACAAGCCCGTAACGCTCGATAGCGAAATGTCGTTTCACCTCGAACAGTGAAATCGGGCGGATGTTGCAGTTGACTGTGCCGCGCGACTCCGTATATAGGTGAGCGTGACAGGAAGGAGATTGTGTAAGTCGACGAAGGAGAGATGAATAGACTGATAGTCCCGAGGCAGACAGACAAGAAGTCAACGGGGAGTCTGAAATTAGAGTGGAATTCGTGGGGCGCAGGAGAACGACCGGCCATAAAGAGAATTCTGGATTCAGAGATCGCGTTCCGCGCCCTTATGTCAGCCATCTCATCGGGTACACTTCCATAACCTAACCTCTTCTGATTGCTTACGTTCCGAAATTGTGGCAAATGCGAGCGACGAACTTTTCGGAAGAGATAGAAGCGTTTCATACGAAAAAGCTTTCTTCCAACCGGAGAAAGGATTTTCATTGATTCTGCTTACTCTTGGGATTTTCCGGTACAGCATGCTCATATTTTAGAGATTTTGAAGATAAGAATTTCTTTGAAATTTTTCAATTCTTGGCCTAGAAGTTAAATTCTACACTAACGTATTCGCGTACACTTGTTTTCCATATTAGTTTGAAAATAGGATCCGTAGAAAGAAAAAGAGAAGAAAAAACTGCGAAAGTGTTGATACGCAAATAATAGTCGACCCGATTTGCTATGATTTAATAGCAGTCCGAATGAAGGCAAAAAACTCGGACGAGCTCGCAGCGGGTAAAAAAGCAACATTGCCGGTTGCATGTGTCTGATAAACGGACACTACTGCAGCCTCCGAAAAAATCTCAATTTTCATGGCACCGCCGAGTCTCGTCGGAATTGCGAGTCCCGCTGAAAACGAGCCACGGTAACGAGGGTGTCAAACTCTCTTCCTTTTTTTCCACTCACACACGAGCACTCTCCTTTACTTTTCACCTTTTTCTACAATTTCTCAAAAGCTGAAGAGGGGTATCGTTCTCACTCAAATTTTTTGCGAAAATAAAAAATATTTACAAGAAGCTGAAATTACCTCACCGACTTCGATTTCTACGGCGAATACCGCGCGATGCAACAGCCACGTTATTTTGAATAATTCATCGCCCTGTTCGGAATTGTGATTTCAAGGAATTTTAGCGCGAATTAGGAGCGCGAAGCAACTGCAACTCGAGCCCCTTTTCCCTATTATGTGACGTGAGCGCGGAGTGTCGCTGAATCTGGGAATGTAAATAAGCTGGAGGCTGCGTACGCGAACGTCTCTTCGTCCCCGTTCGCTCGGTGCATTATAATCCGGGCCAACTGGTTATGACAATCGACATGCCAAGGAACTCGATAAAATAACTGCCAAGCGACAAAGATTGCGCGCATTAAATAAGCCGATTACAGGGGCGCAGGCAGAAAAAATTCTCGGGAGTGGTTTTTCTGAAAAATAATTTTCCTTCAGAATTTCATGACTTTTTATCTTTGACAAGATGGTTGCAAGAGAGCGATTTTGAAATATTTTACACATCGGAATTTGAAAGTTATACAAATTTTGGAATCCACAGTTGCACCTTTTTTATGTTCGTAAATAATGGAATTCGATTTTTGTGATTTTCAATTACTAAATGAGGTTTAAATTTTTTAGATATAACTTTTTGTTTTTATCTTATATTAAGTATTATGGGTTTCTATAGAACTTTTTAAAATTCTTTGCTCTAGGAATCAAATTTACTGAAAGTTTATGTTTTCGAATTGATTTTTGAGCAAATTTTACCCACACAGATAAAAGGTACTTCATAAATTTATAATTTTTTCATATGGTATAATATTCATCAAATTTAGAACTACTTCAAGGTATTTTTGTATATTTCTAATATTTCTATGCATCGTTCGATTGATTTTTAGGAATTGATGACATAGTATTGTATCTTTTGATTTTTCAGACGACAGTTACTTTCATAAAGATTTTCAATATTTTTATTCCATATTTTTCTAGTATTTTTACAATTTAAGGTATGTTCAATCGTATAAATTGAATGGGATGTATTATTATTCTTTTCTATATGAATTGCTAAAATAATTTACAAAATTTCATATAATTATTGTATTACATTAATAAATATGTTCTAGGACAGGAAATTGTATAAAGTTCTTTAAAAATTATATGTACATAAATTTTATGTACTAAAAGATTTCTATAAAACTAGTAAGCAAGTAAACTGGCTAATAAACTTGTGAGCTAGTAAGCTAGTTAACTACTGAACTCGTAAAATAGTAAAATAGTACACAATGGAAAAAGAACAATAGTTAACTAAGAAGCTAGTAAACTAGTAAGCTATTTAAATGAAAAACTAATGAGTTAATAAACTACTGAGTGACTTAAATAAGAACTAGAAAGCTGGTAAGCTAGTGAACTAGCAAACTAGTAAGCTCGTTAACAAGTAAATTAGTAAACTAGTAAACTGGTAAGAATGTAAACTATGAAAATTGTTAACTGGTAAGCTAGTAAACTAGTAAGCTGGTTAACTTGTAAACTAGTGAGCTAGTAAACTAGTGATCTAGTAAACAAGTAAGCTACTAAACCAGTAGGCGAGTAAATTATTAAGCTACAGGGTGCGCCATTTCTTATGTCGGTATTGTAACATTGAATAACTTAAACATTTGACAACCGATTTACTTGACTTCACTTGTTTTGGAAACGTCAATTCAGTACAATTTCAACCATGTATCGCTTCACACCAAAAGAACGCGCTGAAATAGTTACTTTGTACATTGAAAATAGTCGTTCAGTTGTGTTAACTCAACGAGCATATCGTCGAAAATATCTTGGCAAACAGGCACCATCTGACAACACTATTCGTCGTTTGGTGTCGAATTTTTGTGACCACGGGACAGTGAAAGATCGCGAACAACCCGTTCATCAACGACCAAGACGTTCAAATGAACTGATTGAAGCTGTCAGAGAGAGCGTTGCCCAAAACCCAAAAGTTTCATATCGTCACCGCGCTCAGCATCTCGGCATCAGTGGAACCACTCTACGGCGCATTTTGAAAGATGATTTGCATTTGTTTCCGTACAAAATGCAATTAACACAAAGAATATTGCCTACAGATCATCCACGTCGCTTGGAATATGGACAAACAATCGCTCGAATAGTTGATACTGAACCTGATTTTTGGAAGCGAATTTTAATGACCGACGAGGCACATTTCAAACTTTCTGGAGGCGTTAATAAGCAAAATTGCCGCATTTGGGGAACGCAGAATCCACACGAGATCCATGAAACGCCATTGCATGACCAAAAAGTTACTGTTTGGGCCGGCGTTTGCGCCAAAACCATCATTGGTCCTTATTTTTTCAAAGAGAACCAAACGATCGATGGAAACCGATATCGGTGGATGTTGGCTCACTATGTCTGCCCACAAATGCGTGAAAAAGGTCTTGAAGATTACTGGTTTCAACAAGATGGTGCGACCTGCCACACTGCGAATCAAACAATCCAGTTTCTGCAACGAAAATTCCCTGGACGTCTGATGTCAAAAAGAGGCGACATTGAATGGCCACCCAGATCTCCAGATTTGACCCCTCCAGACTTCTTTTTGTGGGGTTATTTGAAAAGTAAAGTGTACGCCAGCAAGCCGCAGACCATTGAAGAGCTTAAGGAAAATATTCGTGCCGAAATCATTGCTATACCACCCGAGATGCTCGAAAAGGTAATGGAAAACGCCGCAAAAAGGGCATATTTTGCTGTGAACAATAAGGGCGGCCACTTGATTGATGTTGTGTTCAAAAACTAGTCTAAATAAATTGTAAAGGACCAAACTAAATAAAAATACCTCATTTACAGAAATCGGTTGTTTTTTTTTCAAGTTATTCAATGTTTACATGCCGACATAAGAAATGGCGCACCCTGTAGTAAGCTGGTAATCTAGTAAACTAGTAAACTTATTTTTCACATTTACCTAGTATAATATACGAGACCCAGGAGAATTCCTAAGTTTTTTTTTATAGATTACCTATATTTTTGTAGATTGCTACAGAGATTTATAAAACTAGACGCTTTATAATGCATCTTTCGATATATTCTCAGTAATTTCAAAATTAAGGATATAACAAAAAATTTACATAGTTCTTTCATGTTTTATATCGTTATCCTTTTTTCGAATTTTTGAAATATTTAAAAGATTTTGTTGCGTTTTCTAGAATTTTTATGGATTTACAGCTTGTTTAGAATTTGAAGCTCTGGAATCCTAAAATTTATAGATCGTAGAGAAATTTGTAGAGATTTTTTGGAAAACAGCTTACTTATGGAATTCAATTAATTCCATTGTTCTTTTAGACTTTGTATGAACCGAAAGATTTTTGATACTTTTGAATAGTTTTTTATAGATTTCTAGAATTCGATAATCTAGGATTTAAAGTTTCGTAAATTTCTAGTATTTTCGTAGATTTTTCTTTTTCTTGATTATTCACTGGGTGGCAATAATTTTTCTGATTCATATTTTCCACGTAATCCTACGTTTTAATAATTTTTACTTTTTTTTTTAAATATATACTGTCAAAGTTTTCATGCATTTATTTGTGACTTGAATTTTCATTGTTTATCAATGTAACTTTTTTCAATCTTACATGAAATATTGATTTATTTTATCAGAATTTTGGGAGGGATTTGAACCTCCAAAACCCCCCTCTGCCTACGCGCCTGGCCGATTAACCCATGAGTCGTCGCATTTAACGATCACAACCACCCACCTTCTTCGCGGTTCTTCTGAATGATCGAAGGTCAAAATAACGACAGCAAATCAATAGTACCTGAAAATTAGCTAAAAGATAATAACTCGAAGACGACACAAAATCGATCTTCTTGCTTTTATCGAGTAACCTTCAAAGTACAAGATGGATGTGAATGGATCAAATTTCGAAGTCTTTTCAGATGCGTTTCAATATTTGAATCACGCTGAAATCATATTCCTACAAGCAGCAGATAGGGAAAAAAAAGGAATGATTGAATCCACATTTATTATAATTCAACATACACTCCCGTGTAACCACGAGTCACGGCTTCTTCTTAGACGTAAAAAACTACTGAAAAAAAGGCGAGCAGTCTCGGATATAAACTCGCACTTTCAATCTACTCGATCGGATTATCGACAGGCAATAATATCAGATAACTCCTGCTTCCGCGGAAGCTGCGCCACATCAGACGCGCTCGCCGCATCAGCACGCAATCTCATAATCTCGCGTTACCAAATTTCCTTGTACAAACCCCGCCTTCTTCGACGGCTGAACGAAATTCAATACCGCTCCTTATGGATATTCATTGTGCGTATAAGAAAAAAAAAAATAAAATACCCCATCTCCTTCTCCCTGGCAATGACTTGTTCCATTATTTTCGGAGGGTTCTGCCTAAGTAGAGTATCGATTTATCCAATGAGATGAAAATTTTCCGAGTATCTTACATATGACGTTCTCGGCACTACCATGCCAGAGCATTAATCCATTACATAAGAATCGGTCGAGAGAAACCCAAATGTCATTAAGGTCTGAAATTTCCCGTTGGCGGGAAAAACTCGGCTGAATGAAAAATCGGTTCGCGTGATTTATGATAATAAAAGCCGCCGATACTTCGGGTCATAAAGCGGTGGGATTTCGTTATTCCGGGCGGGTCGAAAAGCCGGCTCTGATGGCTAATCTGAAATTGCTAATTCCGGACGGCTAATTCAATTAACAGAATGGCGAGCGCTTCGCTCGTTAGACGGACGGGGCGAAAGGGTATTAGGAGGAGCGCCTTCGTAGCAGGCGCAGGCTGTTCGAATAACGATGGGCGCCCGTGGTAAAATGGAAGCGAATTTGTGGTAACTGCTGACCAGGGCTCGATGCGCTCTGGCGGGCTCGCTTTTGCCCCTTCCCCCCGCACCCTCCGCCCGTTTCAACCCTTTTACCACCCCCCTTGAAAACCCGGCGTTGGCAAATCTATTGGCCAACGGTTGGAAGGGTAATCCGTTACCGCGAATGTAAAGTAGAACCGAATTTACATGGCTTGCACAGCGAGCTGTGACCGATTTTCCGAAAAGGCCTCTCGGGGTGCAAATCTGAGCCGCGCTAATCCGACGTTCCGAAGCTCGTTTTACATGCGCCGTTTGCCGTTCCTTAATTATTCATCGCTCGTTGCAAAGAGCGAGTCTGTACTGGACTGTTTTTTCGTCGCTTTCGTTTCTAGATTCGTGGCGTTTTTCGACACTTTCGTTGGCGATCGCGTTCTGTTTGGAATTTTCTTTTTACATTTCAGTAGCTTGAGTTTGGAATGGAGGCAGGAAGGAATTCGTAATATTTGAAGTAAGAGTAATATCGTGACTAAATTAATTATGAAGTTTTGAGGCGGAATATATATATATGTTATGTTTCTCCCTATGTGAGATTGTATATGATTATCTAATGGTTTCTTGTGTCTCTAGAAGAAGACTGAAGATATTTGAATGCGATACTGGTTGTTTTTAAATGAAACGTTTCCTTACCATTGAATATGAAGGTATTGTAGATGAAATGCATGTCATAAAAAAAAAATCTTGCATAAAATAGGCAGTCAACTTTTGTATTTATTAAAACCACGTAGTTTTTTTTTCAAAAAGTCTAGAGAATGTCAAAGACTTGGCACCGTCAGAGTATTAACCAGATGAAACATTTTTTGAATTCAAACGAAAGCTACAGAACTAGATTTTTTTAAAGTACGTAGTAATTGAGACTTTTGCAACAGGAGTGAATAAGTTATTTCTATGAAATATGCATAAGCATGAATTTTCGTACATTTAAATATAAATCTGAAAAACTTCAAGGGACAAAAGGTTTATTTCAACAAGTTTGACAAATTTTATAAAATTGAAGCATGAATGATTGATTTGTATTACATTAAAAATTTTCGAAATTTTTAAAAATCAAGACAGCCAGCAAGTTTTTATGGTCGTCATTTTCTTTCGAATTGGAAAAACCTGTACAGTTTTAGAAAGTATTAATATTTTATGCAGATTTTTTTCATTACTATACTTCCTCAAAATGTGTTTATTATTACTTTGTATAAAACCTCATAAAACTGAGAAATGTAAGAAAATTGTGGAAAATCACAGTCAGTTGGTCGAATTGTTATAGATCATGGAAATTTTGGGAGGCAACGAATATTTTACTTGAAATTGAAAAATTTGAAAATTTAAATAAACATCGTAAATTTAAAAAATTCACGATCATTTTTCAAAAATCGAGAATATGTTGAATATTATTTTATATTCATGAATTCTTGAAATTTTCTCTATACGTAATGACGATTTTTTTTTTACAATTTAATTTTTGATTAATTTTGGTATTTTTTCAATAAATCTGAAATATTAGGAAAGTATTTGGGAAAAAAATATTTTTACAATAATTTTTCATAGTTTCGACATTTTGTGAAATCCCAGACAATGTTTTGTAATTTTATATTTTTTTTCATTTTGTTATATTTCTTTGAAGTATAAACAAAAAAGTTTCATACGTTTTTTATGAACTTCTGGAAAACATCGAACAATATAAAAATCACGAAGAACCTTAATGAGTCAGAGGTATTTTCATTAAATGAAAAAAGTTTTTGAAATCACTTCAGGATACAAATTATTGAAAAAATGAAAAAAATTTACCAAATGTAAAGCTCAAAAAAATTTCATCATTTAAATAATTATTGATATATTTGAAGTCTGAGACAATGTTCATAAATTTTTTAGATTTCACGCACTATTATATTTCTTACAAATATATACGATTATTTTTTTTTCAAATCAGCGAGAAAAATCTGAAGAACTTGAAGGTTGTACAAAATTACAAAAACTCTTGTTGTTTCATGTATTTGTATTAAACTTTAAATTTTTGAATATTAAATATTATATTCAAAATTAATAATATTATACAACTTTATGAAGAAAAAATTGAAAACGTTGAGTATCGTCTGTACATAGGGAAAATTTGAAAAATTGTAAGAAATCCAGAAAATGTCTATAAATTTTGTTAGCTGTGCAATACTCTGATAATTCCAAAAAGGAGCAGTACCACTTGAATTTTTTGGCAATTTTTTGAAACAGAAAATTTCTAATGGTACAGAGATGGCCCAGTATGTTGAGAACAATAATAAAAAATAACCACTAAAGGAAAAATTAATCATTATCATTAATTCTGCAGAGTTTTGACAACTTCGGAGAACTGCAATTTGTAAATTGATCTACTTTTACGTGCCAATTTTCGTGTTTCCCACCTATCATGAATTTTTCAGGTGGGTAGTATTACCCAACATCCCCATATCTTCTGCCACCCCCGTATTAATGTACAATTGCAACAAAAGTCAGATGATTAAATTCTCTTTCAAAATACCCAGAAGCAATCGATCTCCACTCTTATCAGTATAAATTGATATTCATACATTTCCATCCCTTCCTCAGCCAAGCAAAATACCCAACAGACTACACGCTCTTTAGCAAAGTGATAAATGCAATAACGACATGCTATAATACCATCACGTTGGTTAAAAGCCAGCTCTTAGTACTCAGCGAACATTAAAGAATTATCGAGAAAAAAATGCAAAAAGTATCGTACAAGAAAAAAAAGAAAGTCGATCTCGGCCAAAGCTAAGTGTAACTACGTTAAAGCGCCCGACAAGCGATCCTCATTAAAAATCCCCGATAAAAATGAATCTATTTAGTGAAGAGCATCGTCCATCGTCATGCCATGGTTCCTAAACCCACTGTTTCACTCCCGCCACTCTTGTGACGTGCTTGGAAAAATCTGATTAAAAGCTAATTTGAATTTAATTATTCTCTAAAGATTCACGAGTTCTTCTCCTCCTAAACTATTTTTACCACTTCGTCACTTTTTTCATTCATCGTGGCGAATTTCTTTTCTCTTACTGTAAAACGCTTTTCACTTTTGAAATCGATTTCATTAATGCATCACGAATTATTGATGCGCTGAGAAACGCTTACAAGCGGTGCTGCAAATCCCACCCCCACGAAAAGTGCCATTTTTCTCACGACTGTGAACGATAAGAATGAATTTACCGGTGTAGATTACGGTTTTTTACTGGCGAAAACTTGTTTTCCCAGTTGATTTCCTCTCTTTCTCTCTCTAGGGCGTTCGACCGCATGGGAAAGTGTTGCGGAGGAGAGTCGGTCATTCGATCGCTCACGTTCATCCAAGATTCTGCAAAGGCGGCTAACCTCAAACCATTAATGCTTCAAGTCTAGTACTTGCCAACTTGTACATGGAATCTGATTGCTTTAATCTATTTTAAATAATCCTCCAAAAGAGAATTGAATTTGCTGAAGAAGAAGATTCAATCTTTAAAACATAATTTTTCAATGAATGTCCACTTTTAAAATTTAACATACAGATTTGGATATCGAGTATTATCCTTCGGATGTTTGAGTTTTTGCTGTTATACCTACCTAAATAGGAAGGGAGATGTTTCAACTCAATGAAACCCACTTTTTTTCATACTCTGAACATATTTGAAGTTAAACCATGACTGTAAAAACAAAATACCATCCTTTCTGGAAGCGATTTCTATTTCTCTTTTACAGAAAGACGGAGACGTCGTAATGGAGCAGCTCACCCCGAACATTTCTCAAAGAGGACAAGATGAAAAGCGAGCGTAGACCCACATAAAAAAGGCCAGCGGCAGTTTCTCGGGCGCGATGTCTCCCGGGCGGCTCTGTTTTCAGACTCGCTAATTATCTTCGGGCCGTGAATCCGAGGCGCGAATACATCACGAGTGGTGCGTGTAAACAGTCCGCAACGGAATCGAATAAACTTTAGCTCCCAGAGACAGCTTACTGAGCCTCAAAAATTCAATGGGAAGAGAGTATGAGGTTGGAAGTAGCAGACTTCCCCAACTGCACCTCACTAAATAATAAGAGACATGCCCTAGAATGTGTTTTTTTCCTTCAACTTCATCATCTTCCTCCTCCTTCTAACCTTGTAGAGTCATTGAGTATGAACATGAAGAGTGGACTAAGCCATCAACGAGAAGCATGATTACAGTTTGTCTATGACGTTATTCCATTTGTAATCCTCGAAGACGCGGAAGAATATTTCTACGTTGAAGGTGTCAACGAACGGAAAGTTTTCTCTGCTTAATGCAATGTAAAGTTGAAGGGAAAACATTTGAAAATAGGAGGGAGGCGAATTAAGGAAGCTCGGAGACGACGTTAAAGAGACTCGGGCGAGTCTGAAGATTCGAACACGTTCCAATTACTCGAGCAAGGTGTGGGTGTAACTGGGCGGGTTTGCTTTTCATTCTTCTCCCGCACTTCCTTCTTTCTTTACCTTTCCCTGGATCCGTGCTTTTCTTAATTCCGACGGTAATCCAACTCAATAAGGAATTCGAGAGGCAGGATCATCCGTCCATAAGCGAGAACTTGATGAGCTCCTTCCTAATTTTCCTTCATTTTGGGAAGTTTGTTTCTTATATAAATTTTCCTGAAAATCATGATTACAGTGCACATCCATCTCCTGTATTTTTCCGATCATCGTGATGAGATTTCACGGTAATTATCCTGGACCATCAGAAGATAACGTGATACAGTTTCAGGATCATGAGCTTAGTAGCTTTCAAAGTAAATCTGTCAATCATACTTGTCCAAAGTTTCATATCACAGCATTTTTCCTTCTCTGATCCAGCTGATCATCCATAAGATGATTGAAAGCGTCTTAGAGAAACATAAAGCGATTCGGAAGCAATTCTGTGAGTACACGTCGATTTATGTCCGGGAATAGTCGATAGCCAACATCCGCCCTTCCATTCGCGTTCGAGCAAGTATCACGAGTGGATAGCCAGAAGAGCCCAGATATCTTATGATGTTATTGTATAAGATCGTTGCACGTTCTCGAGCTTCTTTCCCCTATATTTCATGTGGACGAAGTAGGTTAGGTAGAAAAGTGAGCTCGAAAGGGTCCTCGAAAAGGCCGATCTCGTAAACTTGTTCGAAAAATAACGCGAATGCATTTAAAAGTGCACCACGAGTTGAAGTGAAATTCCCATCGATAATAACGTGAGCATGAAAACTTGTGCATCTACAATAAATTTTATACAATTCAAAATTGTAATATGGGACTTTTTCACTTCCTATCGATCATCGAACTGTTTTTAACCCTTTGGAATTGTATTTGAACCGAGCATTTGATCAACTGACAATGACTGATGGTAGTAACTATTTGATGCATTACTGAGTGCAGTGGGTCATATGTCGAGCACATTTAAGGGAAATTTCAAAGTGAGGAGCACTCGTTTTGTAAAGCTACGATCTCGTTGCTTTGTTGGACCGATTGATTAGTCCGCATGGTAAAACGCAGCAACTAGTGTCGCGTACTCGGGATTCCAGGCTGCTGAAATGAAACACCACTGCTGCCGGCATTCCAGCACCTTTATTAAATTCGAATTTAATTGTTAGACTTTGCTCCCCCTTATATCGCGTCGTGTCGTGGCGTTTATTGTGCACGCTTTCGCCCTTTGCGAGTAGGTATCTGCAGCCAACGTCTCTCGACGTTGATATCCATAAATTACCTTTGTCAAAGAATCCGAGCGTCCACGAGTGTGAGATTAGCTGCGGAATTGAGCTTTGTGACGAAAATACTCTCGAATCTGTTTTTGCAACAGAATTTATTTGATCATTTCTAAACGTTTGCAGTGAAACAGCAAATAAAATTTTATTCTGTGTATTTTTTTTCCACAAGCCTTTCACAGTCATAAGAATAAAATCATTGAGTTTAAAATATCATCGAAAATATTCAATTTACGAAACGAATTAAGTAGTATCAATTTTCTTTTTGGAGTCATTTAGAGTAAACCGATGATCGTGCTGTGATGATAATTTACAATATTGAATTTCTCATGCAGAATATATTTCAGAAAGCTTTCAAAGTTTTTTTAAACCTCAATGGAAGAAAAAATGCTTTAAACTGTCTTATCCTCTCTCAATTTCTTCTAGTTACAATTTTATTACTCAAGTGGCTGTAGAACAAAAAGTTCTACAGACAATAACAGAAAAAAAATGCATTTCGGAAACATCTCACTTCTTTTATGAATTGTATGGTGTCAAACGAAGATCATTTTAATTTTATGAATAAAGATGAATTCATTTTGGTGATAAACCTTCTACAGACAGTAACAGAAAAACAAAAAAAAATCTTGAAAATCCTTCACTCTGTTCGTGAATTATAAGGTTCCGAACGAACATTTCATTTTTATAAATATAGATTCAATTATTAGTATATTATTTTTTCATTTGTCTATTGATGAATTTTCACAAAATGAAAACTTCGAATTAATTTTTTATACTACTGAAAATTGAATTTTTTGAATTTTCATTGTGTGATGTACACAACACTCAATTCCGCTACTCGAAAAACAAAAAATCTTTCAAATGTAGTCAGCAACATTAAAAATGATGAGACAGTGATAATTAAATCCCAGGAAGCAATCTTTTAAAGAAAAACTAGAAATAAAAGTAATAAGATAAGTTAAGATTTAACCAAATTTTTTCATTATAAAAAAGTAAGCTTTCCTTTTTTTTTAATGCTCTGCTTAGTACTCGATCGAATTATTTAAAATAATGATGAAGCAAAATCTGCTCAATATTCTACGCCGATCAGCTTATTTAAAAAACATGATTGAACAGTCGATAGCATTAGAATGTTCAAATGATTCCAAAATAACATTCTATTTTGTGATTCTTGAGTGGCGCCCCAAACAGTTGCGCGAATTTGATCTACTCTCACAAAAAATCAACTAACAAAACTTCCGCAAATCGCTGTATTCTCAAGCTCCAAGTACTTTCCAATCTTCATGAAGTTATCTCGATGAATAAACGAATAGCCTGTTCAATGTGAAAAAAGCGTAAGATCTTTCAAATTCAAGTGTTCGAAAAATCTTCACCCAGAAACGATTGCTTGAAGACTCTACTGCCACTTGCATGGCAGTAAAAGCAAAAAAAAAACGAAAAGATGAGAACGAACAAACTTTTTCTTATTCCAAGCAAAGTGTAGAAGTTTAACTTTTTTTCTAAGAAAAACGAGTGCTCTCAATTTCTTCTAAGACAGTTTTACTATTTTCATTCCTGAAGTACAAAAACGCTTAAACTAAGTTTCCACTAAATACCCTTATCGCTCATCATTTCAGAGCAGTGAATTAAAATTACCTTTCATTTTTCATTTCACAACTGAGAGCCATCTTCCTGAAAATTAAAATCTCTGCTGATTAAAATATAAACGTCAAAAGGATTTGAAAAAAAATTTGATGCTAGTAAAAAAAATTTTCTTCAAAAGTATTACATGCATTTGAAAAAACTCTTTAAATACAATCAACCCTGACACTCGCAAATTACATGGTGACTACAGCGAAACATTCATCATAAAATTCAAAGCGCTGTGTAATTACACTGACTACTCCAAGCTGTTCCTTGCTCCAAAGTTACTGGGAAAACAGCTCGGTAAATGAGATATTCCAGGGCAGGATATCAACGACCCCGTTAATAAATTGCGGTCGTCGATGATTTTGTCTCATTTTCTGCGTCGACCCGTGAACGCGCCAAGCGAGGTACGTGAAATCGGGTGACTTACTTCGTGAAACAGGTTTCGGTGTAAGACGAATCATGCACGAGCGACCGAGCTCCATCATTATAAATCATGACGTAATTACACGACCGCAGCGCCAGCGAGCCAGGGATAAGCTCTCACCCCATTTCGTATTTTCAGCTTCCTTTCGTATCTTCCAACCCCTTCCCTAAATTTCGGTTTTCTGGCATTTCAGCTGGATTCTATCGTTCGGAAAAATTGGGCTAAAAATTTTTCAGCTTCTAAAATGTAGTGTAGGAGATTTCGAAATATCGAATAGTTATAGAAGTTTAACAGCTTAGTGGACTAATTAAATTTCTATGTTCGTCAATATTTCAACACCCTTTTTTCATTTTTCAAGAATTCAAAATAATAAGAAAAAAACAATTTTCCTAAATTTATCTCATTTTCTTTACTTTGAGGGCTTTCAGCCATATGTTCTTCGTCGTTTTTTGGAAACAATATATATTTCGATATTATATCTGTAAATTACGAGTATAACGTAAATTTGTAATTCTAGACTACCCAAAATTCATCGTTTTCTCGGAGTTTTCAGATAAAAATAATCAACTACAAATTTATGTCTTTTGCAAGTTTCGCATATGGTTGCTTAATTCATGAGTGTAAACAAACACGTAAAATGTATAGTAAAAATGACAAATCAGAAAATAGTTGTAAATTGGATTGAGGTATGTAGCAATCATAGTGTGTTAAACTGTAAAAAAAATTTTTCAAGTACTTAGTACAAAAAGAATACAACATCAATGTCTAAAGTCACAAAAAGTACTATTAGCTATTAGTTAACAAATTTTGATAAATGAGAGTAAACTTTGAGAAACATTTATATGAATATTTATAAACAAAGTTAATACAAAATTATAAAGAACTTCTATTCTTTTGTTGAATAACAAATTCATTTTTCATGACATGGAATTCATATATTGGAATCATTATTCAACATACAATTATTCTGGAATTTGTTCCTGGAGTACATAATGACAAAATGTTTATTCTTTATAGGAACAACAAAACAAGAAGTTGTAAGAATATTTTCTCTAATATCCAAAATATTTTTTTAAATTACGAATTCTCATTTTTTAACAGAATAAGGCAATAATTTTTATATGATTCTTTTTCATAAATCAAATAATTCATAAATATAAATCATTCCCCCGAAAGTATGTAGTTGTTCTATTAACATTTCGGCTGTGAAATATATTATTTATTTTTTATTTTTTGAAGTAAAACTTCTTAAGTGACAGAGACACTTTTTCAGAATGTAATTCATGTGGGGAGTGATTTGGAAATTTTACAATACAAGATGTAAGACTGTGAGATGAAAGAGTGTAATATTTTCGATTGCAGAAAGTAATTTCGAGATTTTGTTGTAATGTAAGACAGTAAGATGTAAGACTGTAATGTTTTCGTTCTGATTATACGCTCGTAAAATTTCTTTTACTTTCATGTAAAATGCTTTTACTTTCATGCAAATTATCAGAATAAGTTATATGAGGTTATTTAATAAAAGCAACTAGAATTTCATCGATGAATTCCACTAGAAATTAATAAAGAAGAATAAATTTTTCAACTGATTTACTTTTAAAAAAACGAAGGATCTGTTAGAACTGAAAAGGTAAGAGGAATATAAATCATTATATCGGAACCTTAAAGAAAGCAGCATGATAAATTTTACTTCCAACGCGTGTTAATTTAACACGCTCCAATTTTTTTTTTTTTTTTTTTTTTTTTTGTATTTTCCCAATACCAATTACATGGATGGTAAAAAAATTGTTTTTCATTATCTTGTGATAAAAAGTTAGTGAAGACGATATGTCATCAATAAAATTTTCTTTAGCCCTCTCTTGCTATTAAGAATTCAATAAATACACTTTCAAAAAGAATTTCGTAAATTCTCCATTAAAGTATTGGATGTTTATAACCCGTGTTCGGTATGGAATTTTACCCATAAATAGATCTGGAAAATTGTTTATACAATATGGAAATTCTGCCAATAATATCAAAAATTTCTTAATAATTTCAGGAAGAATTCCCATAACGGATGAAAAATACTTCAAAAGTCTATTCGTGAGAAAATCCCCTACGGAATATGAGTTAATAACTTCTAATACATGTATGGAACATTGACTAACCTATTTTAACAGTGAGTCTTTGTTTATTAGTTATTCTTCTTTTACTCCAAAATAATAATCTTCGGGTCAGTTTCTCACTGTACAAAAAACATAGTCGATCTAACGTTTTGAATGATAAGTGTAATTTCATCTAAGTGACTCTTCTGAGACTCATTTCAGCCTCGTTCATTACGATAACGATAACAAATTTTTCCTGTATTGATATAATTGATAGAAAATAATTCCTGGAGAAGGACTCAAACATGAATATGGTTGAAAGCTGGAATACTAAAAAAAAAAATGATTTGCTCGATGAAAAAATTTCATTTTATTCATTTTCCAGCTTATATTAACCAAGTGGCTCTCAATAACAAAAAGTTGCATAAGATCTCGCATACAAGATTGTACGTAGAAATATTGAAATAATAATTGATATTCACGTCCTGGATGAAAAATAAAAAGGAATAAGAGAACCAAAAAGGTGTTTCAAGATATAAATATATGTACTGGGCTATTTACAAACTTGCACGAGCGAATTACATAAATTTCCGGGTCGTCGATTATGCTGCCAAGGTAAATTCGAGTTCGGTATCGGAGATCGGGCTCAAAGTGTGAGCGCGATCTTATTGCGGCACTTATTGATGCTTAATATCTTCCGTAACGCGTGATAGTGGTCGTGCCTGCTCGATCAATAAGCGACTTCCGAGCAGTCTAACGTATAACGACGCCGTAGAGTCCTTTAACGACCGGATAAGCAACAACGCCAACTCCACTCACTGCCTGATATTTGCGGCAATCAAACTCAATTTTACGTAAATCTAAACAACGAGAAAGCACATTAAAGCGTAGATGCTCGCACCCAAATCACTGTTCATATCTCGTGTTCTCTACAAGTTTCCGAGTGACGATGAACTTCTACCTGGCCATTTTACGATGACTAAGGTCACACTAACGTACACTAACAGTATCCACACATTGAATTTCGTTGTGGAATTCAAACTGTCCGAATATACGCATTTTTCAGTATAATTCTCGATAACCAAATGCAACCTCATCTCATAATAAATATTTAAACTTATGAATATCATCTCATTAACACATGCAGATATACATGACAATCTTCAGAGAATTTTTCTCACACGCAAAAAGTCCTGATCGTAATATTTCGCGTTTCGATATCGCTCGTTAATTTCTGTTCATTTAAAATTCCAGGTTCCAAACAAGTTTTTTTTAACGTTTTCTCCTCTCCAAGGAAATAATATTATAATAAAGACTTACAAAAAAGTATCGGTGGTGCCAAAGCCAGTTCTAAAGTACGCTGGTTTCAGCAGTTTTTATTCCGCACACGAGCCGGAGGTTACCGTTTTGGTGCTACCCGAAAAGGTAAAAAAATTTTTATGGAACGATAAAAGTTGCTTCGTCGTGACATTTTACCGTCGATTCGAAACTTTTGCACAATCGCAGTACGCCAATGAGGGAAAGTATTATGGAAATTCGACCGTCGTTTAAAGTTTTGCGAAGGTGAAGGATTGAAAACTTTGCTCATTTGCTTTCAGCTACTTATGAAATATATTAAATTTTCCCATTTTCATCGTCCTGAATCGAATTTGACTAAATATTTTTTATATCATATGAATGTATCGAATTGTATCATGATCAAAAACTCTTTCGTTAAGAAAAAAAAAAAATACTAATAGAAGGGAAAAGGAATGAAGTTCTTTGCCAATTTTGCAAATAGTTCTGAAAATTGAATGTTAGAACTACAAAAGTGCAAATTTCGAACAAGCGCCAAAAATTCAGCCTTAAAATCATAAAATTTACGTATTTTTGCTATGGAATTACAAATACTTCATGTTTCGATCAAAATTTTCATAGAATTTTCATACTTGGAAACTTTGTAACCTACACTGTTGAAAAAAATTTGATAAATTTCTCATAAAAGTATTGGAAGTTTTTAACCCATATACGGTATGGGATTTTGCCCATAAGTAGCTATTGCAATTTCCCATGTGCGATAGTAAAATTCTCCTATGTATTGGTATGGAAACTTACCGTACAAGTATTGGAAGTTTTCTACCCATACCCTGTGTAAGATTTTTCCTACATATTATTATCGAAATATTCTCTAAAACTCCAAACTCTATTCCCAATCTAGATATGCCATAATGTTCTTCATCATCGTGATTACATAAACTCTGCCTTTGTTGCGAGAGTAATGAAAGATCTACTACAGAAACGATCCTGTGAGGTATGAATATGATCTTTTGAAGTTCTCAGTGACATTTCTCAAACTTAACCATTCCAAACAAAACTTGGAATATGAGAAAAAAAATCCAACAGCCATCTGGTGAGTGTTTTGAAAAGCGCGCGAATTTTCAAATTTTGAATATCAGCTGGTCTCCAAACACTCAAAGAAGAAAATTCACTCTGAAGTACTACAAACAACTATTATTCAACTATAATTTATTAGTTTAAAGTTACTATTTCTTTTAATTATTCAAAGTTGTTTATTATTTTAAATACTATAAAATTATGGTAATCCAAAGAATGGCAAAATTTCTTCCACAACTTGTGGAAATTATTCCATACGTTTTAAGATACTATACTTTTATCTACAAAATATGGAAAAAGTACCACGCAGGGAAGGAAAAATAACCATAACATTGTAGCCATCCTGAATAAGGGAAAATTTTTTTGGTAGATTATGGAATTTCTTCCATATAAAGTATTGTACGAAACTTCCCATACGAAGCATGGAGAATATACCACATAAAGAAATGAGAATTTTTCAATCTTTTTTCAAGTGCCAGGAAATTTTTCTATGCAAAGTATAGAAAAAATACAACATAAAGAAGGAAATATTACTATAAAATCATGGTAATCTAATGTATAGAGAATCGTTTTCCCAAATTATGGAATTTCTCCCATATAAAGTATGGTATGATACTTTCCCTTACGAAGTATGGAAAAAATACCACATAAAGATATGGAAAATTTTCAATCATTTTAACAGTGTAAGCATGGTTCATTTAAAGATAAAAATAAGGTTTTTAAAAACAATTATTTGCATTAAAGTGAAACTTTTCGAGCTATTCAGGAAACGATAAAGCATTAAAAGACTTCTTTGCTCTCAATGTTTCCGGTTGCAAAAAGAAAATGCTTGTATAGCGAGAGACGCAATCGTGGACTATCGTTTTCAATGCGAGTTGAACCGTAGAAATTTTCAGAATTCAAGGAAGCAATATCATGGTTAGAGAGGGTTAGGTGTTTGTAGACACGAAGGTGGTTTGCAAGGGCTCTTTGTGGTACTTAGCAATTCAGGTACTGAAACTATGTGGCGTCGCAACCAAAACTGCGTACCCATCGCGATTCGTACAGAACTGTGAAAGTCGAGAAATGTAGGATATTCCCAGATATTCCCAAACTATTGAAAAAAAAATTGTTCAATCAATCTGATCTGCAATCAGGGAAATTGAAAAACTATCTTACACCATTTAGAGATGGCAATTTATCCAAAAACTAATTTTTGAACATAAATTTCAGCTTTATTGTTAGAAAAAAATTGAGTTTCAAAGACCATTGCACGGCGAAGTAAATCTAACAAGAAAGCAAAACTTGTGATCCAGCACAAACTACTAAAAAAATAATCTCGAAAAATTCCAAAAATACGCATTCTCCTTTCATTGGCATGAACATAATTCCGTTCATATTTTCCGCGAATGCATTAGAAGAAATTCTCGCTGGTCCACAATTTTGATGAGAGCCGAAAATTACGTGAAAGAAGGGAAAAATGAATTATGAGAGGCATTATAAAGGTCGCTGGAAAAAAGTGAATGGGAGGGGTGTGGAACGAAGCAAGAAGAAGGCGGGGAAAGCGAGGGAACGAAAAAAAAGAGAATAAAGAGTTATTGAAGAGAAAACAAAGCCGGGCTGGAAAAAATTTTAATCCCCGTTAATGCATGGTCTTGAAAGACAAATGGTTAAAAATATTGATAATCGGTTTCAGCGAATTTATTGGAGCAAAAGAGCTTTCGTATATTTCCGCACGTGTCTGAGTAAGTAATTGTCTTTCCTTTCATGCCTTCAACAATTCATTTTTCAAGTAAACAATGGGTATCAGAGTTTTCCCCAACTATATAATTTTCCACGTCAATAGATACTGTAATTGTGCCGATTTCGTTTCGTTTCGTTGCAACATTTTTGCGAGAAATGCATTTTCTCGCTTTTGAAAAATCGGCAGAGTAAAATAATCTTGATCAATAAAGCATTGTTCTGTGCGTTTGCAGAAATTATTTGCGGCTCCAGAGCTGGTAATTAAGGACAGTATCGAGTTTTTTTGATCGCAAAAATAGCCGATTATCCGCTACGCAATTATCGTCTCATCGTTTCCGAGGAATAATTGCGTTGGGTAGAGTTTGGCGCGCTCGTGATGGGAAGAGCAGAAGCGACGTTGCCAAGAAAGACATCGACAGTTTTATGAAATCACAGGCACGGATAGCCCCGCAATTAAAGCGGCGTCCTTAATCGTGTCGAGAATTTCGCGAAATTGAGAAGTAATCCACACTAACGTGGCCAAATATTCGAAGCGCTGATCGAAGACTATATACCACTTCGAGCAAAATTTATGATCAATGTCTATTCTACTAACTTTCTAGCATTGTTGTTGCTGTTTTTTTTTCTTTGTTCAATTGTACTCCTATGAGTAAAATCATTTTTTTACCCTTTTTTACCCTAAAGCTAGATTATTTTAGCGCCAATATTCCAAATGATTCAAGTAGGGTCTTTTTTCTGCCTAAAAAATTTTTAATATAATCTCTATCAAAATCAACGAGAAACATTTTTTTCTTTTAACTTGCATTTGAGTTATTCTATTGTGAGAAATTTTCAAAAAATAAATGAAAATTTTATTTCTCGTACGTGCCACATGTTTTTTTTCTTTTACATATATCCCAATACTTGGCAATAAA
Organism: Platygaster robiniae; assembly: GCA_028476575.1. Taxonomy (NCBI): domain Eukaryota; kingdom Metazoa; phylum Arthropoda; class Insecta; order Hymenoptera; family Platygastridae; genus Platygaster; species Platygaster robiniae. The sequence goes on from CM052022.1 coordinate 6,963,466, forward strand.
CTGTACAATTTTTTTTTTTTGCAAGTGAAGTTTTATCCTACCAGAAAACAATTTGTGACTAGATCTTAAGAAGAAAGACTTAAGAAGAAAATCTTGCTATAGTGATTTACAAAAAATCTGAATAATTTTATTATGAAAATTTTGACTTTGAATAATGTTTTTCCACTTTTGTTTATATTTAGTAAGCCCAATGGACTGTATTTTGGATTATTTTCCGTTAAAAAAAAAAAAATTGTTTTAAAAGTAGTTTTTTCGAAGTCATAGTTCCATTTTGGAACTATGACTTTTTTCCATTTTTTCCATTTTTACAGCATTCAAGATATGGAAACATGTTGTTTGTACAGTATTGTAATACATAATGATTTTAGATAATTAATTAATAATGCAATAATTTCCATTGTACTCTATAAATAATAAAAAAAGTGAAGAATAATCATGATAGTTTCAAACAATTATAATAACATCAAAAAACATGCTAATTATAAATTCATAAAAAATTCCATTGTAACACATTAGCGATGAACAGATTATTTGCTAAAAAAAAAAGATATAAAAAATTTCAGCAGTAACAAAACGTCTGAGTCTTGAAGTTTTCAATTTTTCAACAATATTTAAATAAATTTCAAAAACTTATTTAGCAGCAAAATTTTTTTTCTCCAAGAGTACAACATTATTAATGACAGCAACGAAAATCTTCATGATCCAACCATTTTGGATCATATCATAGAAAATCAAGTTAATGAAGCATAAAAAAAACTGCAGATATGACACTTAGACTTTGAAAACTTGTAATTTCAAAAGAGCGAATTCTGGCTTACAGAGATAGATACTAAATAATATTAATTTATTGAAAATGAAAATTGTTTTTTCACAGAACTGATGCAATTTGGACATTTTCACGTTCAAAAATTTACTCCAAAAAAAAATCACGTTCGTAGGGAATTTTTATCACAAAATGTAAAGCTTCGAACTTTTTTCTGTTGGAATAGAACTTGGAAATGAAAAAAGTTTATAACAGCTATACAATTTTTGCCTGAATTATGTGAAGGAAAAAAAAAACTTCTCATCTGGCAAAGAAGGACACTCTTCTATTTAGCCTATAATTCAAAAATTTTCTACCACCACACAACTGAATTCGATAAAAAAAAACGTCTCTCACTGATTTTGACAAAGATCCTATAAAAATATGAAGACAAAAATAAGACCCAACCTGAATCGCTTGGACGATTAGAGATGTAATGACCTAACTCTAAGTACTTCTTTTCACGTGGAACACGTCACTAAAATTTTTAAGTACAGACTTTCTGTGTTTACAGAAAAATGAAAGTAGGAACCCTAGTAATTTTGATCCCTGTAGGAACCTTATAAGAAAAAGAAATTTCTTATAAGAATTCGATTTATTTTAAGGTGCACCTAATAAAAACCTTATAAAATTTTTTTGATCAATTCTTTATAAGAAATTTTAGTTTCTTTTAAGGTTTTTATTAAGTGCACCTTATAAGAAATTGAATTCTCATAAGAAATTTCATTTTCTTTTAAGGTTTTTATAAGGATCAAAATTACTATCAAAATTGATCTACTGAATTTTTTCCCTCATGCGTTTTATAGAGAACCATTTACATTCATTTTTTTTTTTTTTAATACGCTCCTTTTTTTGTGACTTTTTCTCGTAGTTTTTATGTATTTTGTTTTTCTTTATTGTTTTTACTAGACCCTAATCCCTAATCTTTCCCAATAAAAATATCATGTCAAGATTCTCTAACAACAAAAATATTCCTGAAAAAATGAATAAATTACGATGTGGGAATAAACAAATAAGGAAAAGAGTACACCCAACAAGTCAACCAAAACGACCCCTTGTATCCCTTCCCACTACACAGTTATTATAACGTGATCGTATATTAACATCGCTATCTTATATTCCCTTCCATTTCACAACTGCACCTACGTCTAGCACGCTCGTATATCACGGCTTCATTACGATGACCTTCGAGTATATTGAGAAAATCCCCGGTTAGATAGCGAGCTTCACTTATGCGCGTTGAACTCGCCCCATCGCTTCTTGCTGGAAGAATGGCGAAGCTTACACCGCGATGTAAGGTCGGGATAAGTTGCGGATTGACGTGATAAATGAGCCAAGCTTTATTAATTGCCGACTCCATTAACTGATGAATTTCTTTTCCTTCTCGCCCCTTCATTTTTCCTCTACTTCCGACTCCTGAATAAGAGTCCCTTGTTCTGGGCGACGTATAAAAACGAGGCCAGGGAATGAATAAATAAAAAAATTACTCCGAAACTTCCTTCAAAATTGGCGCCTCATTTATGTATATTCAGCCCTTTCAGAATGTTTAATGACGTAAAACAGAGTCGTGAGAATTTCTATGCATAAGCTATACAGGCGAGATGATTTCGTGGTATAATAAATATTAATAACGCGAGTGTCTGATTATATACGATAGTAATCTTTTTTAAGTTACAATTGACACAAATAATGACTAATTTTCAAGACGGATTTGGTAAAAAAAAATCCTATCATTTGCAAAAAAAATTATTATGTCTCTGCTGTAGCACCAAAAATTTTAAAAATCAATAATGAAAATAGTCAAAATAGAATTAAACAATTTCAGTCCTAAAATATGACGATTTAAATACAGGTCACGGTACAAAATGTTCTCCCATAAAAAAGCGCGAGCCGTTTTATTCCGCCGCGATCACGTTCTAGCCATCGAAACTTTTCTGTTTGGGTGGGAATCTAACTTTTCGTTCCAACGCGGAGCGAACTTTACATTCTGCAAGTTACGGATCAACGGGGAAGTCAATCAGGCGATCAAGAAAGAATTACAAGCAACCATAATCGCTCGCTCGAGTTTGGATTAGCTGCACACTTTTTTTCACTTGGCAGAGAGTTTCCTTTAGTAACTGTTGTAACCTCAAAAATTCCTGTTCTTAAATCTTGAGAAGGAACATACAGAAAAATTTTGTAGAGAAATAGTTCACTTTCGATACTTCGGAAAAGTGAAATGGGATATTCTTTGATTCTTGAGAGAGTTTTGAAAAATCTTAATTGTTTCGGCTGGAAATAAATTTTTTATAGTTTATACAGTAAAATTTGTTTGAAATACCTAAAATGAGTTTCAAACTGTTATAAATAAACGAAACTGCTTAAAAACATTTATATTGTTCAATGAAATGTAAAACCACAGGTGAATAAACATTCTGAACAAATTTTCTATAGAAACTACAGCTTTTCGATCAAAATAATTGAATTTTAACCTTCTAATAGTGAGTTTATGAAGTGAAACTTCTAATGGCTCGTTGGGAGTAAAATTCGCTTGAGAGCGTACAATGGTTTGGGAACAAAGGCTGGCGTAACTAAGGCTAGGAAACAAAGGATTGGGAACAAAGCTTAGACCATAAGATAGACATTTAAAACGCTAATTCTTACAAGAATTTTGGGAAAATTGTAAATATATGTAAATATATTAATAATCATTATTATATATAATTATTATAATAATAATAATATGTAAATATAAAAAAAATATAAAATATAAAAATAATAATATTTCACTTTATAATGATTATCATGACAATTATAGATATTTATTCATCTAGGGAGGAAGAGGATGATTTCACGAGTGTGTGTTTGTGTCCGAGTGGAGCGAGGTAAACAAAACACATGAGTGAAATCACTTCCTCCCGTGGTGAATATTCTATTTTTTTCCATACATACACAGCAATGGCCAATTTCGTCGACGCGAGTTGCAGGAACAACGTCCTCTTTTTGGGGTTATCCGTGATGGAATGTCTCAGCGGCAACAATCTGAGGGATTGCGGGAGCAATCCCTCAGATTGTTCCCGCTGAGACATTCCATCACGGATAACCCCAAAAAGAGGACGTTGTTCCCGCAAATCGCGTCGATAAAGTGGCCATTGCTGTGTATGTATGGAAAAAAAGAAATTATTTATCATTCAATTAATTATAGTGGGAAAATATTTTCAAAATATTATTTTCAGACGAATGAAACTGAAATTAGATATCTTACAATTTTTTTTTATACTTTATTGATATTGTGAAATTCGAAATGAATTTCAGAGAAATGGTGAACATGAAACCTATATTGTTAGTTCCATCTTTTTATCTATTTTATAATGTTTACCATTACTGAAATTGATTGCTCCACATACATTGGGCATCAAAAAATATTATTTTATCAATAAACTTTCATCTGAAAAATCAAAGTGAATATCCTATTTTTTCAGTAATGATTAACTTGAAAAAAATGTCAAGTTTATTATTCTGAAATGAAAAAATATATAATCCTTTTTCTTGAATAAATGTGTTGAAAATTCAAAACGGAAATTCACGTTTCTAGTTTTAACTTTTTACACTAATTTCATTATGGATAACATTTAAAAAAAAACTTGTGTGAGTCTTAGAACTTTTGAGAGAAGTGACACTTCTCACGGCAAGTTTAATGAAACAAAAAAGAAAATTCGTTCAATTTTATAAGAAAAACAACCAAAGAAACCATTAAACTGTTTTCAAAATTGTCGCTTGAAACTAATTATATTTAAATCGGAATTTCAAACGAGTGAAATGTAAATATAAATTTGAAATTTGACGACAAAGTTTTAGTTTTCTTCAATAGTTCAATTCGTATGGTATACATGCAACGTGGAAGAAAATTGAAACTTTGTCGCCAAACTTTGAATTTAAATTTGAATTTCATTCGTTAAAAAATTCTGATTTTAATTTTATCGGTTTCAAGCTACAGTTTTGATGCAATTCATGCTTTGGTTTAAATGGTTTCTCTAGTTGTTTTTCTCAAAAAATTCAAAAATCTTTTCTTTTTGTTTAATTAAACTTGCAGTCGTCTGCCGTGAGAAGTTTCACTTCTCTCGCGAATTTTTAAACCAACGCAATTTTTTTGTTATTACAACTTTGTTTTTATTGAAGCATGATGTTTGTTGAAGTTGTTTTGATTTTATTATATCAATATTCTACGTGAGGATTTTTTTCTCAGAATTACTATTACATGGAAAAAACAATTTGTATCGTAAAAAAAGTTAATGATTTGCATTGTATGTTTTATTCTTATAGTCTATAGGCCTGTTTCCATCTTTTAAATTTTTAAATATTTTTGACTTACTGAATGAAATCAATAATCAGTTGGTTTTATGTTTTCATCTACCTAACCTATAATAGAACTCACTTTTCTGTGTAACCGATAAAAAGATAAGAATCAGTTCCCAATACCAATCAATAATAATTTCAACATTATTTCAAACTTTTCCGAATTCACAATAATAAGTTGCGTCAATTTTTTCTCTTACATGACTGAATTATTATCTGTGATTCTGAAAATTTTAAATAAAATTGAATCTTTAAGACTCTATTCATCTACATTAAAGCTAAAATATGTGTGACGTAGGGAAGAAAAATGAGCAAACAAATTTGATTAGTACATGAGAAAAAAAGAAGAATTTTTATATAATACTTCCTAGCATAAAAACGTATACACTAAGAAAAAATTCCAAGCAATGGACATTGTGTACTTTGCTACTGCATCCTTCGGCTTCGTGATTCTACGCGCGAAGGTCGGTTGAGGTTTCTTTCGTGCTCACCGAGTATGTACAAATTATTTTTCCACAAGTATGATTGCCTTTTGCGCCTGAGAATTCAACCTTACACAGGCTAAAGACGGAAGAGCTATGTATGGCAATTAATTGTTCGATTTACCCAAGTGAGTTATCGGATTCCCCAAGCCTTGATCGATGATCAGAAACACCGTAGAATTTTTTTCATTCATGGTAAGCGTAAACGCAGTGGAATTTCAACATGGATAGTTTATAAATTCAGTAACTCTCGGCTTTGCAAACGAATCATATCAGAGTACAGGAAGTTGTTAAGTAATTTAAAAAAAAAATTCTAAATTACTAGATGTTGCACAGACTGTAGAGCAGACTCCTGTCATTTTTTTTAATTCTTTAAAATTCAAGATTCTTTCAGCTGTGCATCACCAGTATTAAAAATTCCATGCTATATATTTGTAAAAATTTTATCACTGAACAACTCGAATATCTTTCTAAACTTCGTTCAACATTCCAAAACAATCATAATCGATATGAATGAGTGGTTATGTGCAATAGCATCCTAAGTAATCGATGTTGACAGTTAAGAGAGCTAATTCAACTGATTCTACACCCTACGATTCTGATTAACGATGTATCACTCGATTGTATCGTACATCTCATAACGTATGCAGCTGTTGGTGAACGTGGCAACACTCGTGGGGTTGATAGTTACAAGGGTATGGATGACGCTTGGTTATGCAATGGGGTTCACCAGATCCCACTCGTGACTTATCTAAGGGCAGGAAATGTTGCAACATCCCCATACATCCCAACGATTCGCGGTGGTTCTGCGGGGGCCCGAGTGAACGCTCGGAGCGACCAAGTTTCCACAGGTCAACGATACCCAGAGCTTCCAAGACACAACGTCAAATCAGGAAGTTTCGTCTTTTAGATGCCCTGACTATGCAAACTTCCGAGCAACTTGTTATGTCTCGTACTTTACGTTCGTCCTTTACATCCTTACACGATAAAAAGTGTGGTTTTCCACCGGGACGTAGAAAAGGAAAGATATACTTTTTCGAAACATTTTTGAATATATTCGAAATCATGAATTTCGAAAAAAGTTTCATGCTGAGAAATGTAGTAAATTAATATACTTCAAATTGTCAGGAAATAGTTTCTTTAATTTTTACAAGGTGAATTGATATGACCTGAGCACCAGAAAAAATCACATTTTGTAAATTTTGTATTCGCGAAAACTGAAGTTGACAGATATATAAGACACTGTAAAAACGAGCGCTCTCACATTAAGAATCGTTCATATCTTGGTCAATATTTACATTTTACAAAATATGGCATAGAAAAAATTGATTTCAGCTCAAACGAGAAATCTTAATTTTCCAAAGGTCCAATTCTTGTTGTACCGTCTTGTGAAATATGTTTATTTTTGTACAATTAAATATTTTTTTCAATGATGCTTACTTGACATTTATGCGCATTTCAACATTTATTGCCTTTTTTCTTGGTCTTACAACTTACAGTAGATTGAACAACCTTCACAGTTTTATTAGTTCTTACAATTTAAAAGTTTTTGATCATTTTGGCAAGTGATAAAGTCTGATATTTTACGAAGATGTTCATATAGATCAGTTGAATCGACTGTAAAAATTTTCTCAAACAACAACGAAGTCAAACTCTAGAAACTATAATTGTTTAACTCGGAAAATTGTACAAATTTTTACGAGCTGTCACATTGGTGATAGTTTAAAAGAACTTTTCAAACTTTGAAAAGTTTTGAAAATGATAAAATATGTAATGTGTCATTAACTGACTGGCTGAGAGCCAAAAAGGCACAAGTTAAAGTAAAAAATATGAAGATGTCTTTTTCTCTTTTGTCATCTTAAATCTGAGCCTGTCAACTATTGAATTGTCAAAACTGCCAGAATCTTTTGAAATTGTGAGCACTATCTTAATTACTGTAAATTTAAAAAGTTTATCAGTAGTTTTTTCATTCTATCAAATTTAATTCAAAGTTCTATTGTCAAAACTATTCAACTCGTGAAAACTGTCAAAAATTTTCTTTTCTCCTTGATTTTTCAAAAATACACATAAAAAACTGTTTTGAATTGTTAAGGAGCTTAAAAATTCTATAAGAGAATGAAGTGATCTAGTGAATTATAATTGATCAAAAAACTGAAAAAAATAGTAAAAACTTTCAAAACTGAAAATAAAGCATGTCCGAAGCATATCGACAAGTTATTATACAAATTTTAATTCATATTTTCTATATTCATTCTGTTGAAATTGAAAAATACATTTTTAAAATTTCCGAATCTTATAAAACTCTTGCAATCAAAGCATTCTGATTCCTGAATTCTTTATTTGAAATTGCCTTTTTCTCTAATCATCTACCCGAATTCAGAACATCAAAATTATAAAAATGCTACTCCACAAAAGTTTTCAGAATTCAGTCATTGATCTCTTGCTCATGCACTGAAAATATATGCAATACGAATCAATAAAGTAAATTACACACAAAAAAAAAACTCACTTTCAACCTCAATCATTACCTCTCAGAACACCAAACTTCATAACATCTCAATTTCAGCCAAAACTACTTATTTTCATGGTTGCGATAAAAAAGCACTATTTGTTTGTATACAATTTCAATATTTGTTTCGTTTTATTTCATTCGAGAATTACGTGTGCGTCGATTACGCTCGCGTATTTCTCTGCTTCGGTATAAGATACAACCGAGGTTCGAGCCGGGAAACAGTAGTTAGCCTCGCGAACTGCCGAGGGCAGTAAATATGGTCTTATCTATCTACCAAAATGTTCGGCCGCGCCGTTAATTGAAGGTGTAGTCAATCCCTGGCCCCTGATCCCGTGTACAGAACTGTTATCATGCTTCGGCGCAATGAGGAGCGGTTTTCGGGAGGAGGGGGAGGTGAGCGAAAAGGGAAGGTTGAGGTGAAAAAGCAGCTGTAAAGAGCATAAGAAGACAAAGTTCACCGAAGCTTTAATTACAAGCCGCAGTGTTTATTGAAGCTAAGAGCGGAAAAGGAAATAGCTGGTTTGTAGTTTGAAATTGGCTAAAATATGAATATTAAAGAACTTCGATTTACGGTGAGATAAAATTATTATACAGTTAAGAAGTTTCCAATATGGTTTCGAAAAAAATTGCAGAGACAAAATAATTGACAATGTCCATAGTGTCATTATTTTCAAAATCAGTTTAGTCGTCACTGACCAAATCACCGATTTTTCTCGAATTTTGTAAATAGTCACGTAAACTAGTTTAAAGACATACGTATTTCTTTATTTTGGGCTGAAAATTGGTTTTTGTCGAGAAATTCAGATTTTAGATAAGGCTGTCAAATTCAGAGTACCCTCACTTTTGTCGAAAACTTGGATTTAAAAAATTTTTGTATGAAAAAGTTCGAAATTGCACAAAATTTCTGAATAATGTATTGGAAATATTTCTTGTAGCGATGGCGAATTGTTATTAGCGTGAATGAAAAAAGTTTAAGAAATTTTTGAGTAAATAGTTTTCATATTGCATCTTTCTTTTTTAATCCCGTTTCATTGATTGATAAGGTATGAACTACATTCTGAAACCGTTACATGCCAAAACGTTTAGTTCGAAAGTGAGAATTTTTTTCCAAATTTCCAGCCTGTCATTACCAAGTGATTATGAAATTTCAATATATTTTCACTTTTCATGATCTTAAAACACTACTGTATGTCCTATTCGATAACAATGTATTTTTTCAATGAAAATTTCCTAACTTATTTTTCATTACTTGGGATATAACATGACATGAATTTTTCGTGCGTGTCTCTTGAGAATAACTTTTATATTTATATTTACTTGCGTAGACCTGGTTTAATTGTAATATTTCTTTGCGTATTTTTTATAGATAATGATGACTAATTTGAGCTTATATATGAAAATTCATTAGATGCATTTTAAACGCGAAGGTATTCGAGAAACTGATTAATGGTCACACATCAGATATTTTACTTTATGATTCCACACGTTACAAAATACTAAAATTCAAGAAATATCCTGAATAAGATTGCAAAAATTAAAATCTTTAATTCTCATATAAAGCAATTCAATATATCCATAAGTAAACAAAATAGTATAATGACAGAAAGCATCTTTGTTTACAGAAAAAACATTGAAACGTGAGCACGTTGAACATGTTGAATAATTTATTTAGTTTGAAATAAAATGAACGTTTCTCAATCATGAAGTATCATTTTTAGATATATTTATTTTGCTTCAAAGTGTAAGGAAATTTTTTGAAAAATTAAAAATATTGGACGAAAAAATTGATTACATTATCGCATAAATCCACACTTGAATATTTTTCCGATAGATAATAGACCTACCTTCAGAATTCTAAATAAACATAAGAATGTTATAAAATTTTTCAGAGAAATAGAAACAAAAGTATTCTTACGAAATTTTGTGCGATTATTAATAATTCAGCAATCTAGTGATCCACGCGAAAGCTTGATTTCAAGTTGTATTCCGAACAGTTGAACATCTAGTTATTAATTCTTCGTTTTCTATTTTCGTTTAGAATATAATATAATCATTAAATAGAACATATTACAGTGTCTTAAGATAAAAAAAAGTGAAAATATATTGAAATTTCATAATCACTTATTAATGACAGGCTGGAAAATCGGAAAAAAATTTTCACTTACGAACCAAACGTTATGGTATGTAACGGCTTTTACAAAATGTAGTTCATACCTTTACCAATCAATGACAAAAAATGATGCAGTATGAAAACTATTTATTAAAAAGTTTTTTAAACTTTTTCCATTCACGCTAATAACAATTCAACAACGCTACAAGAAGTATTTTCAATACATTATTCAAAAATTTCGTACAATGTCGAACGTTTTCATACAAAAATTATTGAAATCCATAGATTTTCTGATGAGAAATAAGGATTTAAAAAAAAGTTTCCGACAAAAGTGAGGTTACTCTGAATGTGACCACCAGATCTACAGTCTGAATTTCTTGACAAAAAACAATTTTCAGCCCAAAATAAAAAATACGTATGTTACAAAACTAGTTTACGTGACTATTAACAAAATTTGAGAGAAATCGGTGATTTGGTCAGTGACGACCAAACTGATTTTGAAAATAATGACCCCATAAGTACCGACTCTGCACATTTCCCAAGTTTTAATACAACTCTCATTACTCCCATACAACATGAATGAATGTACATCACATTTAATTACAAACTACAGTTCAGAGGACAATTTTTCCGTCAGAACATCAGAGATTGAAGGAGTTTCTACAAGTTATGGAAGTGGAGGTATAGATGATTGATGTAGAAGCTTCAAAAAGCTTCGTGTGTATGAGTGAGAGAAATTTACTCGCTGTAAAGTTTGCTAAACTCGTTTGGAATTAGGTATTAACGAGGTCTCCGAGTACCAATGTTGGCGCGACACTTCCTTTCAAGTCCTTCTGTCAGGCACCCTCGAACTCGTAACCCCTAATTTTAGGTGATTATTCTCTTCGCGAAATTTCGTCTTCGTGGTGTCTAACGAATGCTTCAATATGAGTTTCCCCGTTTTTCTCAAGTTTTTGGAAGTTTAACAACAACGAAGTGGTTGCTTTTAGTTGTCAACAGTAAAAAATACGTGACAAACTTTATAATGGAATATATTATTGCAAAGGCATTGATGGATAAAAATAACAACATCAGACATTCATCGATAAAAATGATTGAACTCTAACGTGTTGCACATGTTTACTGATCTCTTTTTCTACCACTTCATAGAAAATCTAGATTATAACATTTTTCTAAGATTCAATCTATTTGGGAATTTAAAAAAAATCTCTGTAATAAGAACAGTGGTTCTGCATTACATGATTGAAAATAATTTTAATTTATTCTTCTCGTCTATAAATTTATGTATTTTTTGGAAGCCAACTTAGTTGTCCAGAGTAAGAATCCGTAGCCGAATACTTGTCGGCATCTAGCGTTTCGCGTCGCGAGGTCAGCAGACGTAAAGTAGAGGAGGGTACAGAATGAGAGGATGAGGTGTACCGACTCGTGGGAAGTTTCCTCGGCGATGCTGCAGACGACGATCCTCGAGTTTTCCGACAAACGAGGGACTTGTTAGGCCGCGCGGTGGCTGTTTCTTTTGTTTAGTCTTGTTTTTTTTTCTATCGCGAGACGACGTGTTTTGTACTTATTTTCGAGCGTTGATACGCGAGACAGCCAGAAGACGAAACTGAGCTCTCGGACATGCGATTTGCACCTCTCACGTGAAACAGCCCTAATAGAACTTTGACATGCGAATTGTGCACGTTACTCAGCAAACCGTAGTTTCTGTTTGACAGTATTCATGAGCAAGGTGGTCGAGAGGGAATTCTAGGGATGTGGAAACAAGGAGAGATCCTTTGGCCTTGATTTTTGAAATGGGGTCCTTATATAGAAGGTGGCGAAATTTTTTGAATAGTAACCTAGAAATTCATTATTCGGTTTATAACGATAATTGCCCAAAAATGAAGGCTTATGCAATAGAATAATGAATTATTGTGCGAAAAAAACATGTTATGAAAAGCTGGAATTGAATGCTCGAAGTTAGAAAAAAGTTATTTTGGAGTAGGAATTTCTTCGAATTTGAAAACAAAGTGGAGCATTTGTAACTGGAATGTTTTTCAGAGCATTTGCAAATGGACTTAGAAACAAATACTTCTCACGATAATACAGAATCTGCAAAACAAAAAAAAATAGCGAAAATGGCGGCTGCACAGAATAGTATTATGAAGAAAAAATGTGTAGTGTAGAACCATTAAAGATGAAACAAAAAATACAAGAAATACCAGTGCTGATTCAAATCCACAAATTTTCAAAAATATAAGGAAGAGTAAAAAGAAATTATAGCCATGAAACTCTATGAATTTTCCAAAAACTGTGACTACTCATACAAAACTAAACTGCTTATTGAAAAAAAAAAAGAAAAAACCTTGCGTACAAATGCCAGGGAATTTTAAAAATGTATGAAAAATAAATTAAAAGCAGACTTTTTTGACAGTATCATAAAAAACACTGAAGATTTCAGAAATTTTGACAAACCACAAAGTTTGTTTTTTTTACAGTGCTCATACATACACCATGTTTTTTTATTGTACCTTTGTACAAGTTACATAGTCTCCCGAAGGATCTCTTAGAAATGAATTATTTTTGTATCTCAATAAATGTCACAGAAAAATTTTATAGAAAAATCTTCATCATAGAATATTTAAGCGTGAAGACGAACAGTAGAAGACGAACAGTTTGAAAAATTTTGAGTTTCAGAAATGATGAGAGATAACCAATAATATTTTCAAAAGCCATGAACTTCTTAAAACAATGATTATTACAAATTATTTGCTAAACAGAAATTCTTGACGCCAAGACCAGTTTTTTTCATTTTATTTTAATAAATCAAAATGAAATTAAACTAAACTACATTATCAAGACCACACAAAACTTTAGAAGATTTGGACAAATTACGAAGTCTGTATGTTTACATCATATTATATTATCAACTGTTCTACTATGATTTTTTTTTTATACTTTTGCATAACTTAAACTTTCTGTTTAGTTTATTTATGATCCAGTCAATTTTGAATGTCTATGAATTTTTTATAATCGAAAGTAATTTTCTGTTTTCTTTTTTCATTTTCTACATTGTTTTATTGTAATTGCTTCTCATTTTTATAGTTTACTGCAATTTTACGTGAAAAGTTTTTTTCTTGATTTCTTCATCATATCTTCTCAATTTCCTGTATACAGTTATCCCTAGCTCTCTAATAATCATAATTTCAATAATTTTATCTCCCACTCTCAAAAAACTTTTCTCACATTTCTGTCCTCTTACATTTTCGTCAGTCCCAGGCCCAAACATGTTCAGAAATATCAAAACTAGTTCCAAACCTCGAAATAATCAGCACATTCCCCATCGATACTTCAAAAAAGTCATTGCAAAGTTCAGTGCTTCGTGCGAAAAATTTTTATTGTACCATACTTCTCTGATTTCGCCAAATTCTCAGATGATTCAGCAGTAAATTTCTTATCAAGAATTATAAAATTTTGCGGAAGCAAGCAAGAAATGGAAGACGAAAGGAAATTCAAGGTAAAAAAAAAGAAGAAGAACCAAGATTCACGACAACCTTCCGCGTAGCTCTTTGTTTTCGGAATGAAAATGTCGGGATTCGATTCCAGGAGAACGAACGACCCTCCGAGAGTCGGAGCTTCCTCTTTTTTCATAAATACTTGGCTCTAATAGCGATTGGATAACGGTCATTCGAATAACGCGCTAATTGAGGCACAGATCGTATTACGATGCTCGGTCGACCGGATTAGTCTTTCTAAGGAGCGTTATCAATTAATGACTATCCGGAGATCTTCCCGGCTGATCCGTTGATATAGCTCAAGAACGATTGGGGGAAGTCTCATAACTCCACGAGAAGAAATTATTTCTTTAATAATTGGCTTTGTTTCTTCACGATCGATTCTTATTCGTAACTGGTAAAAGAAAAAATAAATTGGAAGATTAAATAAATATCGGAAATTCATTTCGATCCTTGATATTTTATAAGTTTTGGATAAAATGAATTGTTCGATGATTTCAGTAAATTTAAATGATTCATCTCAAAGTTCTTGGTCAACATTTCCATTCCAAACCCTTTTTGAAGTTTCACTATTCACTTTATCATGTTGACAAGTGACAACATAAATCGTTCAAGGAAAATTTGAAACGATTGTTGTATCAAATCAACGATGGCAATATGGAGGGAGAGATGTCAGATTTCAGATAAAAATTTTTCATTTAACACCATTTGATGATTTTTTTTCACTGAAATCGTGAAAATTATGCGATAATTTTTAGTAATTGGCATGAACTTTTACGGATCAAGTCAGTGATTAATATCAAGGACATTGCAATTTTTTCTTTTTTCATTAATATCAGAATAAATTATATTTTTAATAGACATTTATTTTGTGACCTGCTCGCATCTTTAGTTTCTTATGTATTTTCAAAATTTATCATGTTTTGTAATATTTCTTGGTATTTCTACTGATATTTTTCATTTATAACGATTTATCTACAGATATATAATTTTGCTATGGGATCCAAACTTTTGCTGATTTAACATTTTGCTAGATTTACCAAAAAGGAGTGCCTTCAAAGATTTTATCAAGACGTATATTTTTACTACTACAAGTACTGTTTGTATTTTTTTAGTATCTATAAATTCAATTGAATTAACAGTTTTCTTTTTTATGGATTTCAATAAGTAAAGTCTTTCAGATTACACTGCTCCATAATTCAAAGTTTAGGATATTTTTGGTACATTCTAGAATTTTGAGACCTTGTACTTTTTGAATTTTGTTCTGCTTTTTTAAAGCTGCTGGATTTTCTTGTATTTTTATTGATAACGAATTTTTTATGTATCATTAATTAAAATGTTTTGCAATTCGATTTTCTAGAATTAGAAATTCAATTAAAATTTTTTTATTATTATGATCGATTTTTTATGTAAGCAGAATTATTATATATTTCAATAAAGTGTAATAACTTTCAATATTCTTTTTTTGAACATTTTGAGGGATTTCTCGTTAATCTACAGATTTCTACATATTCATAAAGATTTCTAGAATTTGATGTTCTGTTGTTTGTTGCTCAAAAGATTATTAGAATTTTATCGAATTTTGAGATTATATCTACAAAGACTAAAAGGTTTTATTTCTTTACACTTCCCCAATTTAAATATTCATCATAAAAACGATCTTTGGGAGCCAATATCAATGGATTATAAAATAAAAGACTTCCTTCTAACTTCCCATTTTCTTTTTCGAGCTTTCGGCTTTTATTAAGCCCTCTTCAGGAGCTACCAAAATTTACAATAACAATTAATCAATAAATATTGATATCCTATTTTAACTAATTCTCTCTACTAACATTTCTCACTTCCATGAATTCACATGAACATTCAAGAAATTGATTATTACAATAATTCATCATAGACTTAGTCAAACTTTCTTCACAATAAATATTTCCCCTATATAAGCTGACATGGTGGTGGAGGATTTTGAGAATGACTCTTTGATGAGGTTGGGTTTCCGGCTCTTATTTTATTTTAGATTTGTTGATGACATTTTGATGTGCATAGATTTTAAAAAGATTGACGATACTTTGATTCATTTCAATTCTGGTGACGAAAGATTGAAATTTACGCTTGAGATCGAGGTTAAGGGGATCTTAAATTTTTTAGAATCGAAGTTAATTAGGGAGAAAAATAAGTTGTTATTTGATTGGTTTGTTAAGCTGACTTCATCTGGGCGGTATATGGATTTTCATTCTCTTAATCCGCTACATCAGAAAAAGGCAATTGTTTTTAGTTTGTTGGACAAAGTTCTGAAATTATCTGACCCGAGATTTCATCGAAAGAATTTAGATAAGATTGTTGATTTATTGTTGATGAATAATTACCCTATTGAGTTTATTTTGAAGAATGTTAATGTTATGATGAATTTTCTGAAATTTGGAATGAATAGAATCAAAGATAGACATATTGATACAGAGAAGAATTTAGTTTTGCCTTATATTGAAAATTTGCATCCTCAGATTTATAATTTATTTCAAAAATATGGAATAGGAATAATTTATAGGACGAATAATAAATTTAATGAAAGAATCATCAAAAGGGGGAGAGATAAATTAATGAAAATGGATCAACAGGGTGTTGTTTATAAAATATATTGTGGGAATTGTAACTTTAGCTTTATAGGACAGACAAAAAGATGTTTAAAGACCAGAATATCTGAACATGAAAGCAATATTCGTCATGTAATTAGAAATCATTCGGTCCTCACTCATCATAGAATAAAAAAATGATCATGATTTAAAATGGAAAGATGTGAAAATTCTTGATAAAGAAGGAAATGATAAGAAAAGAATGGTTTCTGAAATGGTGTTCATAAAGGGAACTGAAAACACGTTGAATAAGCAGGATGGCACTAGATTTTTGAGTTATATTTATGATGGATGTTTGAATATATGATTATCAGTTCGATCTTTAGATATGACTTTTATATATACCGACGTTTGTAAAATTAAGTTCAGTTCTTGTTAGCAAGCTGTTGAGATTGTTTCTTGGTGTAATTTATTGTGAAAAAAGCTTGACTAAGTCTATGATGACGAATTATTGTAATAATCAATTTCTTGAATGTTAATGTGAATTCATGGAAGTGAATAATGCAAGTAGAGAGAATTAGCTAATATGGGATATTAATATTTATAGATTAATTGTTATTGTAAATTTTGATAGCTCCAGAAGAGGGCTCAATAAAAGCTGAAAGCTCGAGAAAGAAAATGGGAAGTTAGAAAGAAGTCTTTCATTTTATAACCCATTGATATTGGCTCCCAACGATCGTTTTTATGATGAATACTAAAAGGTTTTAATAAAATGATTAAAATTTGAGTAGTATTGATATTCTGAGCATTCATAAAACTTTGTGGAGTTTCGTGATATTTTTATAGATTTCAAATATTTTAAATATTTTTAGTATATCAGAAGGAAATTTAAAAAATAGTACTTTCACTGATTTCCATTATTTCACACATTTTTATTTTGACGTACAACTACATCTTTTCTTAAATGTTTTCTATAGTTGTTCAGTCTGTGCACAGCTAAAAAGATTTTCTATCATTTTTATAGATTTCTATACAGGCTTTTAAATTTTGATGCTGTAGAATGAAAGTTTTATCCAATGCTTGTACCTATAAATATTGCCGAAAAAATTACATGTTCGTAGATGAATAGAAGTTTGAGGATCGTGTAGTTTTTTTTAGGTATTAGAAAAAATTTGTAGCATTCTCTAGGACTTCGCACATTTTCAGCTTTCAGTATTTGTAGAGTCTTGTGCATTGATCTGAAAAATTTGATGCTCTTCCTCGATTTTTTGAAACTTTTGCATTTGTTACTCTCTCACCGTAATATGTATTACTCGATTACTCGATATAATTTTCTAGGCACAAAAGATTAGATTAATTTGTTACAACACGTTTAAGCAAAGTTTGAATTTCGAATCATTTTAGCATAAATGTTTAGTAAAATATCTCAATCAGCCATCACTCTAAAAAATTTCTCAACACTCGATCCTAACAAAATTCAACGAACCCCCATAAAAACCATAAAATTTCCCATAAACTCGCAACACTAATCTCCAATTATCCGCAAAAACCACCAACAACAAATCCATCAAAATTCCATCGAAATGCCTTCAGACATGAAAGACTCCCTAATCCATCCCCCACACACCCCACAATATCGAATCCACATCAGATGTAATTAGATCCACGTAAGATCTAATCTCTTTTCGCGAATCGTGAACCCTTTTTTTCCTTTTTCTTTTCCCCTCGATTCCATCCCCAATCGCTCGGAAAAGGCGACGGAAAAGCGCGCCTTTGCGAATTTGGCGAATAAACTACCGGCACGATTGACTTGGAGCGAGAGTAACTTTTGGAGTCGGCGCTGCACTCGAGTCCAGGATGGGGAGCGCACTTTGCGACGCACGAACGAATAATGCGATCCCGGCGTGGTATTTGAAAAGGACGAGATTTCACGGAATGGCAAAGGGCATTATTCCCGCGTGCTTATTTCAAGCTTTGATCCGCGCTCTCTCACTAATTCATTAAAGCATTCACGAATCGTCCTCGTGTCGGTTCCTAATTCGGCCTCGGATCCCTACACCCACCCCCGCCCCTCCGAAAATACACCCCCCATCAACCCCGTCCACCTACGAAACCCCTTGACGACACCGAGTGGCCTTTTCCGTTCGCGTGTTTGCGTTCGCTTTGCACTCGCGAGCGCAAACACAGCGGCTATTTTATTTGTCCTGTCGGCGCGCGCATCGCGTACACGGAAAAGACGCGCTCAAATTTATGCGTGTACCATTGTTAGTCGGGCTTGAATTTTGACCAGGACTACTCGATGCCCGGGGAATGTGACTTCTCTTCCCTCCCCACACACATCCACCCCAATGGCCGTTTTTTATTCCCATCCGAAACGGGGCACGATAAAATATCATCGAGCCCGGACCTCGTGTGTATTCAAATACGGTTCAAGTCCCCGGCTCTCGATGCAGGTCCCGGCAGTGTTTTTTGTTTGACGGAGATATGGTCGCGAGGGATTTTATTTCACGAAGGAAAAAGACGCCGAAGGATTTTTCCATCCTCATGGATTACGGGCAATTGAAAGGGTGATGATGAGGGATGAGGAATTTGAATTTTGGAAAAAGGTCGTTTGAAACAAAGGGTTTCGTAAATAAGGAATAAGTAGCATTGAATCCATAGAATTATGAGAAATAAAAATATCTCAAAATGCGTGTCATAAGTACTCTACGATTCCCAAGTCCTAACTCACGAAACCAGAAACCATGATTTTTCTTTTTCTTGTACATCTGAAGAACTTTGAATGCTTACCTGAAACATAGAAAAAAAACTCACATCAAAAATATGTCATTGAATAAACACAATGAATTTTACATATATGTGACAAAATTGTAGTCATTGTGACATTTTTCCATTGCAAGAATTCCGCGGTATCATTCTAATTTTCCAAACAAAATTTTCGATAAAACCGTCTGTAAATCGTTTCCAAAGGAAAATTAGAAAACACTTTCGAAGGAAATTCTCATCTCAGCATGTACATGACACCCCATTTTTCACCCTTACCTCCTAACGTGGCTCATAATCGCCCACTACCAAAGAGCCATTCACAGAGAAGCCATCGAAGAGGAAGACCAGAAAAACCAAACTACCGTCACTGACATATCACGCAAAAAAGGGGGACCGAAGAAAATGCCGTTCGAAATGACTGAGAGACCTACACCATTCTTCTAGCTCGAACGAGATAAAGGCGGTAGTAATAGCGAAAAAGAAGCACAGGTGGGAGCCAGAAAGAAAAGCGAAATCTCTGCACCGATCGGTCGTGTAGTAAGAGAAACCACGAGCAAGATTATAAAAAAATAAGATCGATAATTCAACGACACTCTCAAGAATACGCTAGACACCAACAAAATAAAACACGAAATATACAGTCAGGCGCGTAGGCAGAGGGGGGTTTTGGGGGTTCAAGCCCCTCCTGATATTCTGATAAAATCAATCACTGTTCCATGTAAAAATTAAAAAAGTTACATCAATAAACAAAAAAAATATAAGTTACAAAAAAATGCATGAAAACGCTAGCAGTATGTATATAATGGAAAATAGAATAACGATTGTACTATTTTACAATCTCAGTGGTTTACTAGTTTACTGGCCTACTTGTTTACTAGTTTAGTAGTTGACTAGCTTACTGTTTTACTAGGTTCCTAGTTTACTAGCTTACCTGTTTAACAGAAATTATTCAATACATAAAAAATATGTAGGAACAATTTTCTTAGAAATTTATTTAATTTTCTGTCCTGGAGCATATCTATTAAAATAATACTACAATTATATATAATTCTAGAAATTATTCGAGAAATTCATATAGAAATAATAATAAAAATACATCAAAGTCAATTGATACAATTTTTACAATTAAACGTACTTTCAATTGTAGAAATAATGAAAAAATATGGAATGAAAGTATTGAAAATCTCTGTAAAAGAAACTATCGTCTGAAAAATCAGTTTGACTCTCAAAATCGTTTGAAGTTTCAATACTATAGTATCGATTTCTTAAAATCGATTGAGCGATCCATAGAAATATTAGAAATATATGTAAATACCAGAAAATACTACAAAATTTGATGAATAATATACCATACGAAAATAATACGAATTTATGAAGTACCTTTTATCTGTGTGGTTAAAATTAGCTCAAAAATAACTCAAATATATATAGATTTTTAGAATTTTGGTCCCTAGAGCATCGAATTTTAGAAAATTTTTCTAAAAACCCATATTACTTAATATCAAATAATCCTTGAAGTATTATAAATACAAAAAGTATTAGTAAAAAGAATTGAAACCTCAACTACTCATTGAAAATCACAAAAATCGAATTCCATTTTTTACGAACATGAAAAATGTACAACTTTGGATTCCAAAAGTTTTAGAACTTTTATACTCCGACATGTAAAACATTTTAAAATCGCTCTCTCGTAACCTTATTGTCAAAGATTAAAAATTATGAAATCCCGAAGGAAAAATATTTTTCAGAAAAACGCCTCCTGAAAATTTTTTCTGCCTACGCCCCTGTATACAGTTGAAACTCGAAACTCGTTAGTATTCAATAGTAATCAGTGATCAATCATTGCATGACCATCCCCCATATCACATAGGTAACCTAACAATATTGTATCTGCTAGCAAGTTCTTCATTTCATATGCAAGTATCTTTTATATTTTACAGCAATATCCAACAAATTTTTCTCCAATTAGACCATTTCCTGCCATTAGAACGACCGTAATGAAACACCTACAAATGAATCAACGTAATTGATTGTTCGTGTTCAAACAGCCAAGCGGAAGAGAACAATGGCCCAGAAAAATCCGAGGGCGATTCGGCGAGTGCGATTCTTAGCCCAGGAAATCTGCCGTTTCCTCCCGGATCGTTCGTGGATGGGCTACAAATGATTTCATACGTCTTCGCTTGGCTTCAAGATTTTTCGAGGGCTGCGAGGAAGAAGAGGGCAGAGCAGACCCGTGGACATGGGAGAAGCAAGGGAAGTGGAAAGCTGGATTGCGCGCTCCCACTTCCTCGCCACGGAAACTCCGGGCCGTATATCAAAGCGAGCGCTGTCGTCTCTTCTGTCCCCAACTACCTAACTTACGTACCTACTTCTCCGTCTGAGCAATCTTCCGCGCGGCTACCGCTGTAACTCCCCCATGTAACGAGAACTGCTTCATGCGATTATTCTGACCTCATGATGATTGCGCCATGAAATATCGAGTGATATTCAACTACTCGCTTCAGATTTGATCGAAACTATTGTAGGTACCGTGGTTACTATACTCAAGATGGTTCCAAACTTTTTTTTCAGAATAAGATGACTCACTTACTATAATGACGAGAACTTGAGGTAGTTCTTGCACTTGAAAGAAATTGAATTTAGTCACAGAGTCTTGCGTGGCCAACTTTATTCAGCTCCGCAATTTTAATTCGTAGATTTGGCAACATCGCAACTGTCTTTTTATATCTCGCTCAGCGTATGTTAATATGTAAATGTATGTTAACATTGTCCAAATTTTCTTTACAACGATCACTTATGGAGCCAATTTTTAATGAAAACAGCAATTTTTTCTTTTTCTAGCCTTCGGCATATATTTTGCCCTCATTAGGAACTACAAAACTTATTTCAAAATTCAAAACCAATTGTCATTGCTCAGTTGTGTGTTGTATGACGAGGATGGTTCCAAAAATAAAAGATCGGAAATGTGATTAATTTTTAAATTAAACAATTTTTCGACTGATTGTAGTTCGACGATGTTTTTAACAATAAAAATCTTGAAATTGTCTAAAGAAGTGATTATAATAATTGTAATAAATAAACTTGTAGTTCCTGATGAAGACAAAAGATTGATTGATAGTTCGACGATGTTTTTAAGAATGTAAGTAACAATATAAATCTCAAAGTTTCACTAAAACTAATTGTAATAATTGTGATAAATAATTTTGTAGTTCCTGATGAGGGCAAAATATGCCGAAAGCTAGAAAAAGAAAAAATTGCTGTTTTTATTAAAAATTGGCTCCATAAGTGATCGTTGTAAAGAAAATTTGGACAGTATGAAAATCAAAGGAGCGGACAATAAATATTGTATTGTAACATGTTTGCATGTTACAAATATTTTTTTTTATTTTACATTACATATTTTACATTACAAGAAATTTTTTGTAAATTTCTCAAAAAATAGTTCAGTAACCCTTGTTGAAATTTTGCAAGGTTGATATTCAAGGTAAAAGTAATTTTCAGTAATTTTTTCAGAATTAATTATAGAAAAGTTTTCGAAATATCAGCGAAAATGCACGATTCCCCATGTACGTTCGTGTTCGTTTCAAAAAATTATAACTCAAAAATCAGTGCGGTAAGCAATTATGAAATTTCTACCATATATTAGGTACAATATCAAGATCAAATTCTTAAATTTTCAGGAAAATCTATCGAAAATTGCCCAAGTGCAAGTACTACCTTAAGAAGTAACGCACAATGTGCTTGGATAAGGTTTAACCCAAAGGTTATCTACCATCAGAAATTTGTTTATTTAACTATTTTATCATTATTTCTTGAATATTTTAATTTCCAATATTATTGTATTTCGGCTTCAGTTATCTACATGATGTAATTGGAGTATACTGTGTAAAGGGTTTATACCTGTTGATGCTGAATAAAATAAAATGAAGTAAAATAAATCAAATTTTTTTTTGAACTTTAGGCAAAAAACTTAAATAATCCCTGGAAGGAATGAAGAGAAAACCTAATTTTTTTAACTTGTTTTAATGTTAATTGGTCTAACTCTCCACAAAACAACGCCACGTCAACATTTTAAAGCTCAAAATCTTTCATCATGTACAGTTGACAATTTTCATTGAATTATACTACATAAAAAAAATATCAATGATGTTCTCTGACACGTATCACTACATTCTTCATAATTTCAAGTATAATTATAACAATAGGTAGAAAGCCTATCAAATTTTATGAAATTTCATTTTCGAACAATTTAAAATCACTGTTAGTTAAGAAGATGTAGCTCTTAGGAATTCAAAAAATCTGATGGAAAAATGTTGTTAGCTTGAAATTTGCTTTACAACTTATTAACAATGAAAAATATCGTATTAACATGCTATGATATTTTATCATGAATAAATTACGAGAAAAACAGTAAAAATTGCATCTCAAAATGATGAATTGAGCCGGAGATACAACGATCGGAACATGGCTGTTTACCCGAGCAAACTTTTGCGTACGTTATGCATGCCTTTCAAATATATTTTAAATTATGATTTCAACCGTCTAAAGTAGAAAAGTTGATATATGATATTAGAATCACGTTTAAATTGCGGATTTTATGCTTCGGACTACACTTTTTTTGAAGGGTCATTTGTAAACCAATTTTGTGTAATACTAACCAACTGATATGCTTGCTGTAAAATAATCACGTAAACATTGTACATTATTCTACTAACAAAAGTTTAAAAAAGTGTATAGTGTCAAATATTGCAAAATAAATTTTCGGATCATTAAAATTACAATTCTAAGAGCTAATTATAAAAAACAAAGTTATCTTAACGCCCTCTTAACATACCCTGTTTCCATCATTGTATTTCCGACTCAATTCATCATTTTGAAATAAAACTTCTCTGTTTTTTTGTAATTTAGTCCTCTTTAAACTTTTATTGCATAAAAAAATGATATTTTTCATTATCAATAAGTTTCAGAGCAAATTTCAAGCTAACAACATTTTTTCTCAGATTTTTTGAAGTTATCAGAGCTACATCTTCTTAACAACAAGTGATATTGAATTGATCGAAAATGTAATTGCATGAAATTCGACAGGCTTTCTACTAATTGCTATAATTTTATTCTAAAGTATGAAAAATGTAGTGATTCGTGTCAGAGAACACCGAAAAACATGGTTTTTTGCGGTTTTTGGATATAATGACATTGATATTTTTTAAATGTAGTGTAATTCAATGAAAATTGTTTACTGTACAAAAGGAAATATTTTTAATCTTAATATTTTCATGTAGCATTGTTTTGTGGAGAGTTTCATCAATGAACCTTAAATAAATTCACAAAAATTAGGTTTTTTCTTCATTCCTTCCAGGGATTGTTTTAGTTTTTTGCATAAAATATTCAAAAACAACGATAAAATAGATAAATAAAAAAATTTTTGAAGGAAAAAACCTTTGGGTTGAACCTTATCCAAGCACACTGTGTAACGTAGTACATATCACCATGGTATAAAAAAAAGTCCAAATGCAGATTGTTACTGTCGTCTTTTAATAATAAAAGGATCATATTCGATAAAATCTTAAATATCCTACAATCAATACCTGTAATAAAATATTCCTTCAATTGTCGAAATACTTTTATATGGCAGAGCATACAACGTTTTTTCATCTTAGCATATGTGACGTAAAATATCAGAAAAAACTCTCATGTTCCCTGAAATTACAAGCATCACTCGACTCGTTTCAATTTCCAGCAGAAAGCAGCATCTCGCAGATTTGGGAAACATGATTTTCTCGAGAGTGGCTTCGTTGGTGTCTACACTCTTGCGCGTAATAAATAATCTTCCGTCCAAAACTTGAAGTAAAACCCCTCGACTTTCCCACCGGTGCATTTTTGTCGTCGCTGTCTGCGCCGCGCCAGTCGCGACTTCTCAATGCGAAGAGCGGAAGCGTTCGAGCGACGACGCATTCAAGGCTCCGCCGAGAAATAGCACGGAAAAACTCAAAGAAAGTTTAGATTTTCCCGAGGTAGGAACGACGGATTTGATACAACTAGATAAATCCGGCTCATGAATATGCACGAAGATAAAGATGAAACAAGCAAAAGTCACGTAGATTGCGAGGGTAAAAAACTGAATTTCGTCCTTTCATTTCGAATTATTCGCCAGGGGAAAAATATATATATATATATATTTATATGAGGACATGGATGTGAAGCATGTACATGTGAAAGCATTAAATTTAGACTTGGTGATTTTCGTGAAGGATGCAATCGAGTTTCGTAGGTTTTGCATGACCTGGAAACTCACGGAGAATTTCGACGTATCTTTAAAAGCTGAGGCTTTTTAAACTGTTTTGAATGAAGAATTATTCAACTTTTTGAAGACTTCTTGGAAAATTCACACTTTTGTGAGCACTTTCAAAATGTTTTATGCTCCTCAAGTTTATTTTTTTTTTTTTTTTTTTTTTTCATTCAGTTTCGAGAATTTTATAGAAATTGCTAAAGCATTGTTCGAATTATATCATTTTCGTGGAAAGAATTTATCGTTAAGTTTTGGAAAAAAAAAATATTCCGTTGAATTGCTGACTATTTACAAAAAATATCCCGTGATAAGTAAGTTTATATGTATATCTTGAACTCGTATAAACTTCAAGAACGTTTAGGATCTATGCTCACTTTTTTCTTTTGACAGCACTCAATTTTGCTACAATTTCACAATGAGACAAAAAGTTGTTTTTAAAATTGTTGATGTCTACATAATTTCAGGCATAAAACGTGCTGGAGTATAGTTATTGATAGTATTCTCTATCTATTCTTATGTAGCAAAATTAAGTGGATAAATTTTTTTCATAAACCACCTGAATTCAACGTTATTTTCTTATAATCTTATGTTAGTTTCTTCAAGGAACGAACAAATTTCAAAGAATTATTCAAAAATTATTGATAATTTTTTTTCTTACTAAATACAACAAAGGCAGTTGGCTACAAAAATAACTAGACCTGAAAAAAATTGCTCTGAGAACTAGGTGATTATACGATTTAAATAAGTTAGTCATTTGATCACAGTTTTCATATTAGTTTAACAGTGTGTATAAGGTTTATATGAGTACAATATTCAATGAGCTTCATACTATAATTTTCATAATCAAATTATTAGGACAATATTATTGATGTTGATTTGCAAAAGATAAACATATTTCGAATAGTGTTTTTCGGATTTTCCGTTTACGGATGAATAGCTATAGTCATTTTCTAGAGAATGTGAATTTTCATACGCTTGAGAAAACATTGTTCTTATTTTATGATTCGTATTCATCATACATTATAATTTAATGCGAAATCATAGATCAAGAAATAGGATTGTTTCGTAGACATTATCTACAATGTAAACAATCTCAAAATACTTTGAACAATTTTAACAGTCTCGAATCTGTTTACAGCTGCTTTCTTCCCAATCATGCCATATTCGGAAATTTAATTGTTCATAACAGTTCGAAAAATTCAGAATTTTCGTACATTTTTTCAATGTGACGAATGCTGAATTTCTTTATGAACAACCATTCACATTTCGTTCATCAGTTTGAAATTATCTTTGTACTAAGAGGTAGACAATGGAAAACAAAGAGTTTCAACACTTTCAACATATCGAAACAAGTTCGACTGTCTTAAACTATGCTGATATTCCGAATTCAGTCAGTTTTGACTTCTTCAATACTGGCAGTTTTAACTTCTCAACAATCCATAACAGAAATTTCTGAGAAAAAAAAACATCAACCTTCAATCACTAAAATGGTATCATCACAGACGATACGATCAAAAAAGCAGCTTAGATTTCAACATACTCTTTATTTTCATCAACCTTCAGTCAAACCAAGTAAGTTCCTCCTTCTATGAATACCAGCTGAATTTCAGCATCAAAAAGTTACACATGAAAATCTTATGAGACTCATATATCTAAAACATCCCTTTTAACCTAATGTCCTATCTTGCATCCAACACCCACACCTTCCAAACTTTTTCCTTCAGGTCGACCAAACCTTCAACCCCATCCCCGAAAACCAGCGACCCGTCGACTTTCATAAGCAAGTCCATCTCCGCCTTTTCCGACAGTCGTCAACCGAGTGAAATCCACGCACAAAAAGGCCATATTCTCTTGAAAAGCAGCTCTTCGGACAAAGGGCTGCCCTGGAAGGCAAGTTCGCAAAGTATCATTCCGGAGCGTGGTTCTGGGGCTGGCTTGGACGACGGAAGTGAGGTGTAGCTCTTTCTTGGGTAGTCCCATTGCGGAAGCGCCAAGCGCGAAGTTTGCGCCGCGGGAGCAGCTGCGGACGCGAGGAATGGCCCTTTCGTCTTCGAAATCTCGCCGAACCGGAAGCGGTGCGCGGCCAAGTTGTAGGGCGGATGACGGATGAACCGGAAATTCGTGACTTTCGCGGGGAATCATTTCGATATCCGTCTCAATCGCGCCGGGATTCCGGTTTCCCAGGGGCATTTTTGCACGACCATGTTCCCCTACATCTCTTTCATTCGTATGTTCGTATTTCATGTCATTATGAACAACGCTCGTAGGCTGTATCGATGATCTCTCCGTAGGGTACTCTTGTCCGCCGCGTTTTCCTTCCCGTGGAGGAACGAAACGAAAGAAGAAGACGATTTATTAATTCGACTCCGAACGCAAGATTTGACATGTCGTTTCTCCTCGCAGTCTTTTTCTTCGGTCGGCCAAGGCAATGGAACGCATGGGTTCGGCGGTACTGCGGCGTTTCTTCCCGCGGCGCAGGATAATTCAGTCCAAGTGAGCTTGCGCTACGACAACGAGGCCTGGATTAATGCGCCAAGGTGCATCCGCAATGTGCGCTGCTCCAACCGAGGCCGTAGCTTGGCTTATTATTTTATGGGCTTTCGCCGAGCGTTCTGTGTCGCATCAACCAGCGAGTATGTCGCGGACCAAGTATATGCTATGGTCTTCGCAGTCGCTGAATGAAACTCAATCGTGTTATTTACGCACAATGGAGTTTTTTTGAGTAAAAGCAACTTCACTCACTGTCAGAAATTATTAGATTTCTTCTGTACGTCTCTATAGCATTTTTATATGCGTCAAGAAAATGCGATATACCGATGGGAAGTTTTCAGATTAGCAAATGTTTTGTTCCGTACTCTCTAAATCTCTATACGACAATATGCAAATATTTCGGTACTTCAAGAATGTTCTGTGCACGTAAAGAATATTTCTTTGAAGGAACATTTTTTCCAAAGCTGCAAAAGAAGTTTTTTAACTGAATTTTTTATTCATATACATGTAACTGCTTCAAATAACGATTGATGGATCAAAGCTCTAGGGAAACAAGTATTTTCCTAGTTTAAATTGACAAAAACTGTAACAAAACTAAATTATGTAATATACTCTAAGCATCCATTAAAAGCCACTTACTGCGATGTTGTATAATGATTGATGAAGTACAAAAAAACTACACAATTAGAAACAAAATTACGAAAAAAAAAAAAACAAACAAACTAACAAATCATTGCAACTTATTTAAAATATAGAAGAACCCGTCTGAGAAAATCAAAACATAAAAAAATAACGAACGATTTTACTTAGCAACAATAAGGATGTAGGCTTTTGAAAACCAATGTATCAGAAACAAAAATGTCCGAACAAAAAAATAATTTTTAAAATGCATCTTAGTAGATCAAAGAATACAAGACTAATGATGTGATTTTTCAGCAACTCTAGAAGTTGTAATCAGTATCAGTAGTTTTTGCGATTTGTGTGCAGGCTTTTTTCCAAAAGTTTTTGAAGATTCTGTGATATCCTTTATCATACTGTAATTTGATTTGTTCTAGCAAATTTTCTGCGATCTATACTTGTTCTCTTTTTACTAATCTATATTTTCTTGCAAAAAGTTACAGTATCCCATATTTTGTATTTTCACGTAAGAACCATTAAGCTCTCTGAAAATCCTTGGACGATAGTAAAATTTTTTATCCATTCAAACAACTCTTTGAAACATCACAATTGTGTTCCTTTCTAAGGCAAAGGTATATTTCACTTTCATATTACAATTTTTTCAATCCCGCAGAAATCATTCTTGCACATGTATGAATATATCAAGAAACAGAACTATCAGAATTGAAAAAAATTTACATAAGATTATCTTTTTCCAATAAAACCTTTCATACTGCACGATCGTACTTTACTAAGAAAGTTCCAAGTCCAGTTTACAACAGGTACATGTAACCGAACCCGCCCATGAGGGAAAAGTACCTGATAAAAGAAAGATGCAAATCATGGAAAAAGTTTACAAACATTGCCCCGCACGAGAACTAAGAATACAAATTTTGATGCTCCAGAATGCACAATAGTTGGGCGCTGTTTATCTCGCCGTTTACGCTCGATGTGACAATTTCCGAGGGAATCAGGGGAAACTTGGCCATTGCCAAGAACTGAACTTGCATGAAGATAACCTCAAAATACTTGGAACATCTTCTTCAGAAAACATGAAACTAAAAAAATGCGAATTACTTCGACGGTCTTAGAACTCTTTGTAGAAGAGCAAGCAAAAAACGAATTAAAAAGAACCTGATGTGGGGGAGTTTATTGATTTCAAGAAGTTAGATCATCTACATGCAAATAATACGCCCAAACTTTCCCAAGTAAATATACCTGTGAAAAAGAAGAGCAGCTCAAAAGAACTCATCAAAAAGTCTCACACAGTCCAAAAAACGTTCATTCAACCCAATCACACGTTCCCAATCTCTCTTTACAATCCGCCATTTCAAGTGCCTTTGCGTGAAAACATGCTTAAGCTCGTCAATTCTTTCGTTACGTATCCATCGACGAACTGTAATCCATGGGATACCCAACTTGGACGTTTCCTCTGTTCAACATACGAATGTAATGACTTTCTAGCGCGAAGCGATGCAAAGCCGATTCATCGTCGAGCAAAACACGGACACATTTCCCAATCAAAGCCGAACGATTGAACCATCCATC
This sequence comes from Platygaster robiniae, assembly GCA_028476575.1. Lineage (NCBI taxonomy): Eukaryota > Metazoa > Arthropoda > Insecta > Hymenoptera > Platygastridae > Platygaster > Platygaster robiniae. The sequence continues at coordinate 6,993,515 of CM052022.1, forward strand.
CCCCTGGGGTCGGGAAAAAACCGTAGCCCAACTCCAGCTAAACGTTCCTCGCGATCCGAACAAGCTTAGACATCTCGGTAGGAGCCGAGCCGTGTTTATCTCGTCGTTACGCTTAATGTGACAATTTTCGCGTCGGTACTCGCGGAATGAGCATGAGGCAGGGAGTCGAAACAATCCACGCAAGTTGCGAGGGAACAGTCGGCCGATAAATTAGTGGCTCGTCGTACTACATCGTCTTCCACTTGTCTCTTCGATTAACGGTCGGGGGAAGCTCTCTCGCGATCGCGCGGCCTAGCTCAGAGCCCGGGACTATTAATCTCCTTCCTCGGAAGGAGCCGGGAACGAGAGTCCTTCTGAGAAGTGCAGTAGGTAGTACACGCCACGACAAGACGTCGATCGGCTCGTGAACATTATCGCCGCTCCGGAGGTGTTCGAATTGCCCCGCGTACCGGCCGAACGGCCGAAACGGCAGGTGCAGCCAAACAGGTACTACCTGTAATATAAACTGTGCACTTCATTACCGAGGACGCGTTCCCTCGCGCGCGCACACACCCTCCGCCTAATGAAATCGCAAGGCTGCCTTGTTTCACTGAATTATCATCCGCTAATGAATGCGAGCGAACGGGGCCTACACGCGCCCTCGCATTCTTGCCACAATGGAAAAAAGCGCATATTGGGTGTAGCGACGGCAGTTATTCCGAGAATGGAATCAGTTTCCATGAAATAATCACATGGTCAAGGTTAAGGACCAGTTGATCAAGAGAAAAACACATATTTTGATTATGGGCAATTTCTTTGAAAGTAGCCTTAGATGAAAAGTACTTGATATCATCAATAGCTTTACAAATTCCTAAGGATTTTTTTTTGTTTGGGAAAACATATTCTTGGTTTTTGAAGTAAATGAAAGTTTCAAACTACCTGAGGCTTGTAAGTTGAAATTCAAGGGTTAAAAGATTTGTTATCAATAAGAGAAATTTTCGAAAATTTTCAACGTAACTAGTGTTCTGTTGAAAACTGAGAATTGAAAATTGACGTTTCTTGGATGAGCAAATCGAAAATTCAATATTATAATGTGAGATATATTCAATAAAGTTACTATAAAGTAAAAAACAGGCAGTTACATTGTCTCGGTAATTCCGAAAATGTTGATTATTATTTTCTTTCTCCGTTTGAAATAATACATTACAAACTATTTCACTAAGCTCTTTTATACGTGTCATTCGTTATCTGTACTATTTCTTGAAGCCAGCTTTCTGATATTTTGATGTTTACGAAAATAATTTTAAAAAAATGTAACTCTTACGTGAATGTATCGTATTTTTTTCATTTCTGTCACATTCCAGCTTTCGACCAATCGTTTTGTAATCCTGTTCGTACTTATAACTGATTTATAACGTGGGCCAGAAGACAAAAAAAAAGCTCGAATGTAGGAAAAATAAGGAAAATATAGTATAATAACAAAAGGATTATTTTACTATTCCTAATTACGTGGAATTTCAAATACAAGAAAGCTGGCTCCAAGGCATCTTAAAGTTACCGAATTGCAACTATCAACTTTCTCGCTACTGACGACTATTAACCACTATGAATAGTGGCATTATGCTCCTAAGTGTCCAATAGTGTAAAATAGTTATTTATAGTAACCAGTTGTACTTACTATCTTATATAGTTTTCAAAAGTGAATAATATTTCTTAGGTAGATTTTTTTTTATCAACGCTCCATTATTATTTATAATAACGCATCTTCTATTCAATCATTTTGGAGCCGTATTCAATCAATTACAGAACAATTTACAGGATTTATTGCAGAAATTGCCCATTTAAGTATGTAGGACAAACAAAAAGATGTTTAGAAACTAGAATTAAAGAGCACGATGGAGATATTCGTAAAATTAAAAGAAATAATTCAGTTATAACGGAACATAAAATAAATATGAATCATGAGTTTAATTGGGACACAGTAAAAATTTTCGATAGAGAGATAGATTATAGAAAAAGAATGTTTTCAGAAATGTTTTTCATGAAGGGGACTAAAAATACGTTAAACAGGCAGGAAGATACGAGAATTTCGAGTTTGATCTATGACGCATGCATTGAAACGTGGTATGAATTCTTATCGATTCGTTTTCTATAAAAGGAAAGGAAACTAAGGTAATTTTGTAGACGTGTATTAACCACGGATGAAGTTTCTTGTGACGACATATTGTTTTTTTCCTATTGATTCAATATTATAAAAATGACAAAATGTTTTACACATGAGATATTGTTGACCTGAATTATATTCTGATGTAAGTAGATTAAATGATGTTATGATGATTTTGTTATTGAATAATTTGGAATTGTATTGATCATTGTTCTAATTATTGTAAATTCAGTTTTCTGAAGAGGGCAAGAATAAAGTGCCGAAAGCTAGAATGAAAGAGATGTTTATCTAATTACTGATTGAATATGGCTCCAAAATGATTGAATAGAAAAAGAGTTAATATTTCTTAGATGTTTTGTGTAGTTTTTAACAATGACAAATAAATTTCTTGACAGAACATCAATTCAATGTTAGGGAACCCTTTTTCACATTACAATATCATGTTTTCTTCACTCCACGTAATATTTTTTTTCATCATTATAAAAAAAGTCAAAGTAAAAAAACTGGTAATTTTATGTATGTAGGGTACGTGGAGGAGAAATGGACGATTTTTCATATTGTAATTCATCCAGCTCTTCATTTACAACAACAAAAAATTCCAGGCATTGTAAGTCATATTTTGAACCCTTCTGATCAAAACCATGGATTGCTACAGTTGCCAAAATCACACATTTGAATATGCTTCAAATTAAAAAAAAATTAGAGGATAGATGGATTTGATAAGGAGAGATAGACGACGTTGAGAAATCTTAAATAAACGTTGCACATAATAAAGTTATTGCTCAAGAATGTTTTATTATCGTAGTTTAAAGGTATATATAATGTACTTATCTTTTGCAATAAAAATACATTGTTATTTAAGTAACCTTTACGCCCAACAGATACCTGATGTATCCTTGGGTTTCTGTAATTATTTTTTGCCAAAAATTTTTTTTTTTTTGATGCCACTTACGATTTGCTCAAAAATTTTCGTCATTGACCTTTTTCAGCACGAAATTCATAACGTTACACAGTAGGTAACAAGAAAATTAAAAGTCAATGTCTATATCGAATAATTTTCGTCCACCTCTCTTCGAATAGCAAAGAAAAAGTAAAGAGAGTGAGAAAAAAATTCGAGTCATATTATATACGTTTTCATAAGCTCTACTTATTAAAAACAAGTTAATATTTTCATAAATGCAGCAGATCTCCAAGAAACAATGTTTTGATCAGCAATAAATGATGAGAATGAATGCTCAGAAGAAATTTCTAGCACTATTTGCAATGACCCACGGAACCAATTTGATTGTGACTTCACATTGAATAATAAAAATATAGTAAACTCTCAGATTTTCTGTAGTAGTGTTAATATTTATCAATACGGGAAAAACGAGTTTCATCAGTAAATCACTTTCAAAATGATGACTAAAAGTTCATTTCTGCTCCACGTTCATCTCTCCTCCATTTACCCTATAGAAAATGTAAAAAGACACACCCCAGACCAAATTGTAGGACATGGTATAATGATGATAAATAATTGTTCTTATTCTAACATATTCGCGGAAACAGTTTTTTTTTACAAGATCTCAATAGTCAGACTTGGAGGGAAAAACCACAGTCATTTTTGGAATCAGTAGGTCCGGAATACCTTCGAAAACACGCTTCAAACTTTGGGCCAGAATTTCTGTTCATCAATTTTATTAACCAAAGAAATGCTATTCGCAGAAAAAGAAAATCCTGGAATTATGTTTTTCATTTAGAAAAAACCCATGGAACATAATTCAATTTTATGATCTTGCAAGTCTTGAAGATCAAACAAACCAAGCTGAATGTAAGTGATCACACACAAAAATTTCCTTCAAATTCACCCATCTTTTACTCAGTACTACAATGTCACAAAAATCCTCATCTCGACCCTTCACTTCAAGTGTTAAATCAAAGCAAACTCGTGTAATGAAACCCGGATTTCATCAATTCTCCTCAACCTCGGACTAAGGACGAAAATACGAAACATTGATTTATACCGTTTAATTAAAGTAACCAGTGCTCGGGAGCACACGGAAACGTGAGGTTATTCGGTCCGAAATTATCGACTTGTCGTTAAAGCAACGCGCAATCAGCGACCACATTCACGAGAGACACGAATTTCTCCGCTCCCTGAGAATTTTTCCCGACCTTGTCGCGCGCCTTCTTTAATTTGTTTTCCCCTCCCCCCGCCTTTTGGCGAGTTTTCTTTTTCGCAGCGAATCTGTTTCTCAGATTAAGTCCAAACTTTCGAGTTGCATAAATTGAAGTTGATCCTCGGGAGTGGCTGCCCGTTGCTCGGCTACTTTATTTTCCTTTATTTATACTCGACAAACACCCGACGTACGGACTGACTCCGCTTCTCGGGGCGAAGTGGTAACGCTGTCCACGGCTCGAAACTCTTGGCGCGTTCATATTTACACACATCCGTTTATGCGCTTGTACTGTGGATTCATGTGAATATTTTAAAGTGATTTTTTCGCTCACGATACGTTGACTCGGCGCTCGGATATTAACTGGAGATGAACAGCTGGAAAGTTTATTTGCGTTTATCATGATCTGTATGGCTGAACGAATGCTTCTTACGTAAATAATTCCCCACATAAATCCAATTCGACGAGTGTCATTAACAAGGAGAAACATGTGTCAATCGATATGCATCATAATTGTATGTGAACATGCGCTGGAGAACATGAAATCTATACGAAAAGAGTTGGGTGGCTTGAAAAAATGAATAAAGACGTACTTCGAGTAGAACGTGATAACGAAGAAGCAAACATGAATGAGACGCGCGAGGAAAAAAGGAAGCCTCTTCAGGAACAATGGCCATTGTGTCGTTAAACCGTACTTAATAAATGATTGTATATATATATCAAGAGTGGCGTCTCTGCGGCTTCGATCGCGACAGACGTATTGCAACTAAATGCTTCTTCAACGCTCGATCTTTTGGCCCGAAACACCTCTTGCAAAAAACAAACAAAAAGTATAAGAAGGCGACGGACCAAAAAGAGAAGGAATTATATTTCGTTTGAACAGCGCCTATTGTTATTTGAATTCTCGTGTTACGGTGTACCGCTTTCGCGGCGACACGATCCTTTATGCACAGTTGAATGCCTTGTTGGATCTTGTGCGATTTGTTTCTGCACGGATGATTTATTGAAAAAACATTGTCAACTTTGCATTTCTAATTTGTTTTTTCTTGCTTTGGTTTACATTGTGGTTTTTCTTGGTTTCATTCAAATATTATAATATTCTGCAGGAAGTATTTTGTAACTAATGATTTTTCCTTTTAAAAAAATGTGAGTTTAATTCTTTCTCGTTTCAGGAAAAAATCCTTGTTCATCATCATACGAGTTGAAAATCGAAAGAAATGGATGCATTGTATCACCAGGATTTTGCATTGAAACTTCGTCTACGACTTTAGAATATAAAAGAAAGTTACAGTCCATTTTTTCAAAACATTCTTACTGTGAACCTTGCATTACTCATTGAAGGTCAGTTATCATAAACTATATAGGTCTTTTTATACGGGTACTATATATGTATTTAAAAATTTTTTCATATTATAACATTTATTTAACTGAAACTTCTAATGGCTCGATGGGAGTAAAATCTATTTGAGACTACTAAAATACTTTTTCTTAATTGCGTTCTTAAAACTTCTTTGAGTATTACTCACAAATCATACCATCCTTCAACTGCTTTGAACACCAAAGTCTGAGTTACATTATAAGATGAAGAAGGTTCATCAAAAGATATCAATCCATAATTACTGGGCCAAAAAAATCCAATAAATTTTTCTTCAATTTTCAAACTGTCTTCAATATAACAAGTAGCTTTTTTTTTAACTTTTTCAACCTATAAGTTATGAATGGTTTTTTCCATGAAATAAGTAAAACTCCCTAAAAAAAATATATTAATCCATAAATGAACAGGATTTTGATGTATTTCTTTTTGTACTTACTTTGTGTACATTTTAGAGTACATTCTCTTAATTAGCAAAAGTCTGCATAAGAATCCTCAATGACAAATATTTGCTTTAAATTCTTTCACTTTTACGTAAAGGTATTTAATTTATCAGTCTGGCCTGAATTTCTTCTCGGCGACCCTGTTGTGTTTAATTAAACAAAGAGTAGCAAACAGAGGTCACTGAAACACACAATGTAAGAAGTATCCTTGTGATTACCATATACGAAAATCCAAGTGAACTGCAACCTTTTTTTGATCAAAACCCTCGTTCCTCAACTAGCGTACGAATTCCAATACCGAATTCAGCGCATGACGGCAATAAAACATTCCAAGTTGCCATTGACCATCTTTCTTCAGACCTTGGATAAACGACTCCGTGGTCAAGGGCCAAGGATTTTACCCGCGATTGTTCCGATTGCAATAGAACGGCCTTCCGCGATACGCGAACCGTCTATCCTCTTCGATACAGTACATTGGAATCGTGCACGTGATCCGAAACGAAATAACTCTTCGTGAAACCCACATTGCAAAAATCCACATCGATTTTCGCATTAATATATCAGTGTGATCCGTAGAATTAATAAAACCTCAAGGTCGTTTATATTCCCTTTGAAATCACACCAAACATGATCATGATGACAAATTCACAGGTTTCGACCATCAAAATGATCTTTTGTACATACGAAAAATTTCTTCCTCAATCAGAGAAAAAAGTAGGTCATAATTGTAGTAATGTTGTAATAATTTTCGTGCGAAACTCTTTGCTTGTTTTTTTCTCAAAACAGATTAAACCTATTGTCATTCAATACACCTTATGAACTACGCACTATCGGACTTCGAACACGATGAATTCTCATCCTAGGTAGTCTTTAAATTCATTTGCCCAACCACGAAGTTCCAAATTACGACTCCACTTAACGAATGCGTTCTCGAGTTAATTCAAGCCCCGAAAGTTGGCGCGGAAAGTGTTATCAAACACGCGGAGCTTTCGAGAAACTGATAAAATTCCGTTCATCCGTTTGCGTAAGTTGGTTTTCCCGCGGTGCCTTTCTGTGTTTCTCGGAGAAATAATGTCAAACGTAGTCGGCGAGTGCATTGTTATTACAGCGATAGCAAAGCAGTATATATGTAAATTGCGGAAAATTAATTTCGAGCGAATTTCGCGTTCTTGCTCAGGGCTAGGAAGTGAGGCAGATGAGTCCTCTGAAGATGAGGACGCCAAGTTTATGAAGCCCAGTGACCCAGATACGTTCCGCAAACACAGAAATGGTTTCGGATAATGATTGTTGCATGTACAAAAGGATATCTTTCATTAAGGTACGTGGGAATGAGCGAAGACCGAATTATTTTTGCAGTGGCATAGTTTTTACAAATAAATAATACCATTGGAGATATTATACTTAATTTTATGCTTCGAAAGTTTTTTAAACAATTTTTCCATACATTGGACAACAACTGCGCTTTCTGAATTAGAGACTTTATATTTTGCAGGAGAAAAATAATGTTGATAAAAGTTCATGGCGAGGTAAATAAAAAGAAATTCAACGAGACCACCAACAGAGGTGTACTATAAATGACGCCATTTCACGGATTTCCAGAATGGCGTAGTTTGGAGGCATTAATGACCATTAATTCAGGTTGAATGATCCTTGCAGAGGCAATTCTTTGTGAAGGTATCATTACATAGAATCTTCGCTCGTAAGAGGAAAATAAGAAAGTGTGTTGTTGCCTGACCTGTATGCTTTCAATGAACTTGACCAAATTCTACAAGTCTAAATTTTTATGTAAAAATATTTTATAAAATTTACATACACAGGTGTTCGGTGAAATAGACTGTTTTTTTACTTTATGATGTTGAATTAAATAAATAAAACTTGTGGTTGATTTCGTAATATCTGAAGCAGACATTTCATGATATGAAAACAATTTCACCTAAATAATGATTTGAATTTCTTCAAAATACAAACAGTTCATGAATAATAATGTTGAGATTTTGTCGTTCAACATTAGAGTATGATACGACAAATGATCACTTGAAAATAGCTTATTTAATTTTAATGAGTATTCCAGAAAAAGTCTTAAAAGCTTCTCAACTTTGTCTGAACACTAATTTTTTTGTTTTTTTTTTTTTTTCATTTCTCTTTCAATTCTTACATGCGTTTTTTATAAAAAGTGTTCTTCATTTATAATACATACATTTTTTATGACTGCATAATTTCATCGTGTAGATGGAGTAAGCTCTGCTTTTTTTTTCTATTCAAATTTCCACTAACAAAAAATTCCAAAAAATAATGTATTTTTTTCATAGAAAAATTAATTTATAAATTAAATCTGAAATCATTTTTTATCACCACAATCTCAATCAGTTTGTGAATTCCACATAAAAAATTCTATACTACTAGAAATTTCACGTATACAATTGGTACAAAAATAACAAGAATATTGTTTTTTCTAGTTCGATTTTCAGTTTCTCTATACCTTTCAAACATTACACACATATGTTTTCAAAAATTCAATTCAGATATTTTGATTTCCTGTGGTCCATTCAACCTGACCGCAGAATTTTCATACTCAAATTTTTATAATTTAACTCCCACTTAACTTTTCTTCTTAAATGCACTATGAATTATTCTTTTCCAACAGTTGCTTACGTAAGTTAAAAATTATGAATGACATACAATACCGACGAAATTTTTGACGTCACTGCTTGCCGTAGAAATATTGTAAGTATATTACGAAGCACAATTTTGAATTATTGTAAAATATGTTTTCGTTTCAGTTTTTCAACGATTGGTGGTCCATTTTACACATCTGGTTCGTTTGTCCAATTCTAACCTCCAAATTTTGATCATATACTTTATTACCATTGTGTTTTCCGGACTCATCCAAAAAATAGTAACCCAGTCATACAAGACTCACTCATTTCAAATGCTCATAATCCTCGCCTCAAGGTTATAATAAATCACATATTAAATTTCCCAAAGCCAGTAGTCAGCTACCGAAAAAAAGACAGTTTCGCAACAACGCGTGGTAAGGTCGAATTTCCTTCGGCACGAGCAAGGATTCCCCGCGTGTTTCTCATTTTTGGCGAAGGTGGGGTCGTCCGATCGCCGGAATAAACAGGTTCCTCGTCCTTAAAAGAGGCCAGAACAAGGCGCAAGGCAGAACCACTCAGCACGCATCAGAGCAAAAGGTATCAACGAAAAAAGTCGCCCTCTTTTTTCACGGCCCTCGCTATTTCCTCTTCCAGGAAAAAAAAGCTGCACGAAACAACTCGACGATAAAAAGTGCTCTAGTGACGCTCCAGTCAAGTGTCAACTTTTCGCCCACTTGCAGAATTAATGGAATTTCATCAAACCCCGGACTTTTTATCCTTCCACGTGACGCATTAATATTCATTGAATCTACAGATCGCGTGAAATGCCAAAGATTTTCACGTGGGATCTGGTCTCTCTCGGAATTACAAGCTCATCTTTCTTTTATAAAAAGGCGCCCTCGCGTGAGTTTCGAGATTTCAAGACTGAAATTCGTACACTTGTTGGTAATCGTACTCGTAAATTTATCAAACGTCGATTTTGCTGCTTAAGTTTTTTTTAATTAGACGTAGCAGATGTTAATGAACGAAATCACGCACTGTCACCTTGTATGTTACGAATTGACAAAATTCATGGAACTTTTTCTTTAGAGTCTGAAGAACTGACGAGAGTAATGACATTATTAAGTCATGCAACTGAGTTGATTAGGAGTTCGTTACGATGACTACAAAGCATACAGTTGCACTAACCGCCCTTACCCCCCTGACCCTCCTCCTTCCTTGCTCTATCACAAAGACCTCGTTTCTGCGATGCTGTGTCCATCGAAAGGAGTACTCTACTAAATTTAGTTTAAAAGCATGAATGCATTCTAAGAGCTTCATTCTTGAAGTCTCGATCAATATATTGTAGGCATCATCATTAAAATGCAGAAGATAGCAATCGAACTATATAAATATCGTCCGATTTGTTCCATGTTATATGTATTATTGAAAGGGGGGTAACAGCTTTAACAGAAGAAGTCTTCAATCAAAAGAACTTAAACGGTTGTTCCATGATAAAAACGTGCCAATGTTAACACGTCTTTACTTCACTAATGGATTTCGAACGAAGGTCTGCTAAAACTCGGTTCCAATCATGCAATTAAATTGATAGGATAATCCGTCGATTAAAAGTTCATTCCAGAGTAGCGCGAGATTCTTAATGAAGTCACGATTTCTTGCATTTTCAGACATATTCTAATTAAAATCTCATCACGCAGAACGATTTTTTAATTTACCTTGTTGAGAAGTTTACTTGAATTTCACTTGAATTTTTCTTCCCTAAAAAGTAAGGTCAATGAACAAACGAATAGATTTGAAGCCATCAGAACCTTGAGGAATTTCTCATGAATTTCTGAGCTTTTGCAAACTCCGGAAAATTTTCCCAAGTTCTAGAAGCTAATGAATCATCTAAAACTTCCGGGTACTTCACATCCTAGAAATTCTTCAGTTATGTTCATGGACTTGATGGAATTTTTGCTTGAATAATCGTCAACAAAACTAAAGTTTTGAAAAATTGTTAAGAGTGAAGAATGTGAAGCTACGCGAGATCAGCAGTTTTAAATACCTCGTTATTTTAGGAAAATTATGCACCATTCCAGGTGGTAGAAAATGCAAAAAAAAATGGTGGGTAGCTCTAGCTATCTGGAAAATTCTGCATTGATAAAATATCATAAAATACCTACGTGCAAATGTTAAAACATGAAAATTTCCATTGTATTGAAAAAACTGATCGCGATATTATTATTAAAGGTTCCATGAGATCTTCGTCTATCTCTGTACGATATGTAATTTTTTTTTAAATTCAAAAGATATTTCATAGAATCTGCACATAAACGACTTTTTTATTCTTTCACGAATTGCAAAATTTATGGATATTTTTAGGCTATTTTACAAATTTTTATAATTCCTTAGATTTGTTAATGATCATTTAAACAGTCATTTTTTTCATTTTTCTGAAATCTTTTAATTTACGCAAAATAAAAAAATTGTAAATCAATAAAAATAATACGAACTATTAGAAATATTAACAATTTCGTGAAAAATTTTCAAGCTCATGAATATTTTTTGTGACCTCACAAATTTAAGAGATAATATTACGATGAAATAATTGAAAAAAAAAAAAAAAAAAACGTTATAATGGATATATCGAACAAATAAGTAATAATATGACGACAATCTACAAAATTCAGTAACATTTTTTTGAAATTCCACATATTTTTCGAATGATGCAGAACTATTGACAATTTTTGAAATTTTCGGTGTCCTCGAATTTTTCAAATCCCTTAATTTAAAACGTAATAAACACTATTATCATTTTTGCTAATTTTATCTTAATCTAACTCATAAGAATTCTTCGTGTTTTTTTATGACATTTACTAAAATATTCAGTTTTTCAAAAAAATATGCAAGAACCTCCTCTGTTTATTGAAAAACATGAAAATGAACAGAATCTACTATACTAATGAAAATACTAAAATTCTGTGAACATCTTTTTAAATGCAATGATGAGTAATTTGTTTTTTTGAAATTTTCAAAATGAAAAAAAAATGTACGGACTATTTCAAAAGTTGTAGGATATAAAAATTTACCTCAATCGGGATGGTCTCAATTGTGCAAAAAATTAACTGAGCACCGTATTTATTGTGCAGTGGATGATAGAGAAAATGCAAAGAAATGGAAGACAGAGTATACATATTAATCCACAGTATGAATTGGATAGTTCAGAGGTTTTTCTTTCCAATTTTTTTGAATTTAGAGTCATCTTAATGAGATTCGTGGCATTTTGGACAATCATCCAATGCACAATAAATAAAAAAGTTCTATTCAATTTTCCAAAAGTTTTCCAGTTTTCAGGAATTAAAAAAAAGTGTCATACATATTTTGAAGGAAATAAATTCATGGATACTATTAATACACTTAATAATCCTTTTCGCACAACTCTACATAATGTTTAAATTTTATGGTTTCGTTCAAAATCTTTAAGATTTTGATAATTCTTTCATTTTTCAAAATTTTCCGAATTTCAATCATAATGCAAAATAAACAAGACTTCCCTTATTATACAAAAATTTCTCTCTGTAGCTCATTCGGATTTTCGAAATTTTTTTATACCTCTGAAGTCCAAAAAATTCTTATTCGAAAATCAACAAACATTATAGTACGTACTTCGATGCAAAATATTGTAATAATGAAAACAATCTTGACAATTTAGAAACAAGTTTTGAAATACTACAAAATTTCGTATTTTCTATAATTATAATAGAAGTTCAGACTTTTTGATGTTTTTCAATATATGAAAATTTACGAAATTTCATGCAAACCATGAACTATTTTGAATTTTCTAAATTTTCTGAAAACTATGTAACCGTTAAAGATTTTTTACGATTTTTCAATACTTTTCAGGTTTTTCATGTTTTTTCAACAAATGAAAAAAAATTCCAGAACATGTTTCAAACAGGACGACTAAATCCCCTCCCCCTGTTTTCAAATTTGAATTTCTATTCACCTGAAAAAATCGCTTTTCGTCGCCCCTACACAACCCCACACGAAATTAACTTCCGTGAACTCATGATGAACGACGTACGATTTTTTGGGTCATGCATTAAAAATACCCAAAGTTCCCTGAATACAGTCGGTGAAAAACTGACGAGTAAAACACAGAAATTGCACCGGTGTGACAAGTGACACGCGTTTTCTTGGCACGTGAGTATTTTCTACGGCCGCGCTGTCTGTCAGAAACAAAAATTGAGCGATCCGTAACGCGCGTTTATCGCAGGGTCGATGGTCTTTTTCAAGCCACGTTAGGGCTCGCTCGGCGTTATACGGAAGCTCGTTGTAGGAAACGGCATTAATAAAAGAAAAGCTCGCCGAGCTGCCTCGGGAGAAATGGGAAAACTTCGCAACGAATACGCCAAAGCTTCGGCCTCGCGCATGCAAACATCTAGCAAAATCGATAGGACACTTGAGAACTCCATCGAACATGCTTGTTATTCTGTTTCTTCGTCACTATCGATTTTCTTTCGTCTGCATTTTTTCAAAGCGATGCGTGATGGTAATTGACTCGGACAGAATCGTTCGAATCTGCGAACGTTCCGCGTTTTGCCGTAATTCCTATATCGTTGATGTTTTTTGTCGCATGTTTCCCTCCATTCCTATGTCATCGACGTTGTTCCTGTTTGGAAGAAACGTAGCTCTCACATGCGCTGGACGTTTCAGTAAAACGCGCGAGACGTTTGAATAAAGCGGGAAAAACGTTGAAATTTTCTTCCGAACCAATACAGGAAAATTCTTCGCCCATAGATCAACGACCTACCAAAGTATCAGAGGTGACTGAAAAAGGAACAAGTAATCCCAAACTTTTGATAGTCGGTACTTTAAACTCGTTCGTTACGAAACGACTATTCACTTCCAATCGATCAAATTTCAGAACTGTGCGTCGTATAAAAAACGTACCCGTTGAAAACCTGCGGAAGGCAATTCTAAACGGCAAAGAGCTGCACTTCAGTCGGCATAAAGTCCCGAGTTACGACGAAATGAAGTCGTTCGGAACTTAAGCGTGGAACACGCTCGAAATAAAACGATCGAGCACCGGCCAATCTTCAGATTCTTATCATTTCAGTGCTCTCCTGATACCGCTTTTATTTGACACGGCCGCTGGGGCGGCTATCTTGATCGAGAATTCGCGGTCGCGCGCCCGTCTTTCCCCCTTTTCAACCGCGAAAACAAATTAAGGCAAATCCACGACCGTTTTTCCTCCCACCGCAATCGCGGCTGAACATGAAAGTTTCATTGCGCGGCTGACGTTAGAGGTGCTATACGTCAAGATTAAGTATTAAGCAAAAAATTGAAAATTTTTGACGGATGGACTCGGAATTATTGTGATTTCAATTATTCGAGAATCTTCATTAAACACTAAATTTTTTTGCGAATCATCTATTTCTATCGAGACATTTCATAAAATTGTAGTCAAGCAGTCTTTCCCCAATTAAATGTTGATGAAAAATAAAATCTTTATCAAGTCCGACAAAGTGTACTGAGTATACTAGTGGAAAAAAGCACATTTGCTAAGAAACCATATTTTTATCGAATTGATTCAATCTTTTTCTGTTCTAACGCAAATAATTGAATTGGTAATTTTATTTTTTGATATCAAGTGGAGCTATAACTAAATAGATATTTTTTCTGATATTTATGATAATATCGATGCTAATAAATTTTTTTGAAGCTAACCAGAATACTTCATGAAAATTTCATAAAGTATGATCCCTCTAAAATTTGTATAAAGGTAGTTTAAAAATGACTTAATAAATAGGTTTTTGAAGTTCCTTCTTAAAATATGAATTACTAAGTAATTTTCAAAATATAGTCACATGAATGGCATGAATAATACTGTGAATTTTTGAAATCAAATTTAATAAAACCACTTTTTCAACACCAATGTATTGTGAGATTTATCACCTTATATTCGAACAAAGACATTTAAAGAAATTTTTTAAGGTATCGAATTCTCAATACTATAAGGTAACTACATAACATATTGACTGAATTAAGGTTTTCAATTTTATTTTTCTCTTCTTTACCATAAGAAAACCTGATGAAAAGAAAAAACACCTTTTTTCTCTCGATCCGGATTAACGTGTGAAACTATTTTGAGTTTTGAAATCAACATTAATATAATTTTTTAAATATGGCCATGCTTAATGATATTGATCAAGTAAAACTAATTAAAATGAACGACGCACGAAAAAAATTCAGGGAGAATTTTTACAAGGATGTATGTTTTTTTGTTCGAAAATATTCGAAATATTTGTATCATTAAATAGCAAACCAACATGTCGTCGTCTACTATATCAAAAAAGTTTTAGAATTTCAGATTTGCGTCCCTTTAATTTTAAATTTTAAATTGTCGAGGATACGTGCTGTGTCTTTGAATTTCAAATACTCAAATTCGAGAAAAATGTTTCCTCAGTGTAGGATTCCTAAGTTCTTCATGCATTATGTTTGGAAATCGTCAATTTTTGTTACTGCTAAAATTAGCAATTAATCACCAGAATAACTCAATCCAAAATATTGCATTTTTTGGATTTTCAACTTTGAGAAACAATTTTCTGATACCAATCTCATGCAATTTTTATAATTGAATTTCAATCCTAGAAATTTACAAAGAAACATTACGAATAAAAAATACAAAGTTATCATTCCTCCACATTTGAATCTAATATTTTTTAATTTTTTTTAAAGATAGATTTTCATGTTCATATTCAGACATTTATTTGCCAAGTTATCTCTGCGGTTTTTTCACTTTCAAAATTAGCAATAACACACTGGGCTTTTATAGATTGAAGTATAGCGTCTCATACGTGAAATATTAAATATCCGAAAACTTTTGCGAGGGAGTGTATTTTATTGTAATAAAATGAAATGCCTGTTGATTGATTAGAGTATCGATAATTTTGCAAATTCATATTTTCACGAATAATTTATTTTGAATTTCTGAATTTTATGCTTTTTAAGTAAGTATATCAGATTCTTTCAAATTTTCAGAAAATATTTTTATTGTTTATCAACAAAATGCTATCATTGTTCATTTGTTGTCGGAAATATATGAATACACTAACGATTCTAAAATGAAATTTAAAAAGTATATTATCCAGAAAAACATTCTGCTGATTCAAAATGATTCTAAATTGTATACTCTTAACTTATAACAGCTCAAGCTTTGAATTATTTTTATCTGATAAATTTGAAGCAACCAAACCTCTTCCATATAAAGCTCACTTAATTGAGTCTTTTAAATTAAAGTCTTGTATTGTCAATTAACATTTCAAAATTCACCAAAAACCACCTACATTTACTGCATTCTCAAATTTTCGTGAACATGGCACTAGAAATAATCAATGCCTTATCCATTGACATGTTTACAAAATACCATTCACTTTCCTAGGGTCTCACAATCAACAAAGAGTAACAGCAACGGCATCAAAACAAAAAACAGCCATAGATTTGCCCTTACAGTACCGGTTCTCACTGCATCATTCCACTGTTTTTGCGATCACGCGCCACTTAAAAAAGGGCCCCGAATCACGGCTTCAACTTCACAGGCCCGACCTTTTTTTACGCCGTCTTCGATTCGTTTTTCTCTTTACAAGCTAGTCATTCCCTCTCTACCTCTCTCTCTCTCTCTCTCTCTCATTCTCTCTCTTTCTTCCTCTCGCTACTGCAACAATTACACCCGAAAGAAAACCAACCTCGAGCCTGTAATCATATGATTATACGTTTCCGCATGTCAAAGAAATTACAATCAACGGGCAACTCGTTTCGCACGCGGCGGCGACGGGTTAACGCGGACCATCATTATATGCCTTCATTTCATTTCCATACGTTTCTGTAAACCACATGGTTTCTATTTGACATTTATTTTCTAGCCTACCAATCGACAAAATCACATTTTTGTACTAAACACTCAAGGTCTTGTTTTAATCATACTCAGACAGTATGACTGAATGAGACGAATAAATGTAATGAATTTTTTTGTGAAATTAGTCAAATTTCAGCTCATCCATTGCACCACAAATTTTTGCTATCAGAAAAATGAATAATTTCGAATGGGCTACCTTATTCAGACCAGGCTGATTTTATCTGTATAAATACTAGCTAGCACCTACTTGAATATTATATTTTATTTGTAGCTAGAGTTTAAAGAACCCACTTCTTTTAGGATGAATAAATATGTTTTCGAATGCGGTTCAAGCAAGAAAACGTACCGGAAGAACGCCGAAGTGCTTCTCATCCCATTCGCCTAAAGGCTATCGCGGAGTCGAAACTCCATAAGTAGGTTAAATACATCTCTTCCCCTTTTCCGGTGATTCGCTATCGGACTCTCCTCGAAACTTGTGCGTTTGATTGGTAAAATACTTCCGGACTCGTTCAAACCCAATCGATATTTTGTTTCCGTTTCCCTACCGAATTGCCTCGCTAATCACAACTTTCGTCGGATCATTGGAAATATTCCCACGACCGAACGCAGATATTTCGAGAAGTTGAGAATCCTGTACTCGCAGCTTCGGCAATTTATTCTATTGAGAACAATTGCCTATAAAGAGTTTGCCGAAAAAACAGTCAGACTGAAGTATGAAAAAAATAAAAAAAAAGATGGTTATACCCTGCAGTGGAAAAGATAATTTCCGAAAAATCGTTCGAATTATTCAAAAAGCTTTTTTTGCTTTTTTGAATATTCAAACTTGGCATGTGACGCAGGGCTTGAAAATTTACTGTTTACAATATAGTGTTTGTAAGGTTTTGAGGAATTATGGAATGAATTTTTAAAATTTTTGGAGATTACAGGATTAGGTGTAAACAATGCATCGTCAAATTTTAACGAATTTGTAAATCTTATTTGGAAATTAAAAAAAGGTTTCCAAGCACAAAAAAGTCTTCGTAGGCAATAGTGAAAATTTAAAAACTCAATTGATGTATGAAAATTCTAAAGATGTTCAGACTGTGATTTATAATTAAAACTTCATATCTTCCCAAAATCTTATTTCATGATCGAAATTTTTTTGGTGAATAGAGATCGAGGGTAAATTTGTTCAATTTTCCATAATGTCAAACAAAATTTTGTTGAATTTCATGTTTTTATAATGGTTCATATTTATCTTAATGGTTATAAGACTGTCTAAAAAATCTTTTAAATCGAAGAAAATAAGGATGATTTTTTTAGGTATACAAAAAATTCTAGATGACATGTCACTAAACCATTTATAGTTTGAAAACCATTTGCATTTTTTAGAAATCCTGACTAGAATTTGTAAATATTTTAGGAAATACCCAAAAAAAAATTTTCGTGTAACATTTTTTTCTGAATTTCTACATTTAGCGGTTCGTTCAAATTGAGAAAAAATTGTCTACCTAATTTTCACTTTTATATCAAAAACTCAAATTTCTATACATCAATGACAACTTTCATAATATCGGTGGAAATGGAGACATCATTACTCATGACTTGATGATTTAGGTTTATTCATTTTTAGGATTCTCAAATTGTAGTGTTTCATATGATAACCAAAATATTTATATTTCTTTATTTTTCTGTACATTTAAGCTGAGGATTTTCGTACACATATGATACTTTTTTTAACTCGCAAATTTTAGAGGTATAATATTAGTCTTAGATTTCTGATTGAATGTAAACAAATCTATAGTTACATAGCAGATACGAATAAAATCCTCATATTCTAGGTTAGAGTATTTAAGACTAAAAATTTTTTTAAATATTCTCAATTAATGGTTTGATCGAATTGAAAATTTTCATTCTAAGCGTCACAGACAAAAAAACATTTAATTTTTTATATTTCAGAGGCCAAAGTTCCTCATGTTTCAGACCTCATTTGGAATAAATTTTCTTCCGAGTGGGTGTAGAAATTCCCAAATAGTTTAAATCTATCATAACTAATTCTTTCAATGTTAAGTGTTCTTGAAATATTTAATTTTTGAAGGTAAAGTACCTCAATTTTTCAATTTGCTGGGTTTTCCAAGATCTATTCGATTGACAGTTTGTATAATCCAGGGTTTAAAATTTCATAAATCATCAATCTAGGTAGGTCACTTATGTATTCTAAATATTTCTAGCTATATTATTTAAGGGTAATTCATCTTGCAATTCACTCTCTTTGCCTTTTTCTTACAGTTGTTACATAACATTTTAAGGACCCCAAATATCTCATTCACTCCAGATGAAACACGAGATTACTCTCAAAACTTCAGCTTTTCGGCATAATTCAGGACAAATCTTTCCACAAAGTCAAATTAAAGTTGACCAACGACACACCATCTGACCTATCACCAACCGATAACCTCAATTCCGAAATTTCAAATTTCTAAAAACTCCCTTGTAGGTTTCGCTTTGTGCCAAATCAGCTAGCCCTGGTGTGCCTCTAATCTGCGTATCAAACCGACCACCTGTTCGTTTATGTCCACACATCACACGATTTAACAGCGCTGCGAGCACACTGTGTTTTCTCAATAAGGCTTTGTTTCATCAAGCAGGGCATTTAGTTTCGCTGCTGATTCATTATTCCAGCACCTGATTTGCATTTTCTCGTGACGTAAAAATAGGGAATTTCGGCTTCGGGAATCGAGAGCTGTAATTTCAACACTTTCAGATATTTAAGGGAGCGACGTGAGTATTCATCATTCCCTTTGATGGCAAGCAATCAACGTTTTTTTTTTTTTTAATGACGAGTCGTCATGCGAGCGACGCTGTCACATTAAGAGCAGCGATCGCGTGTTGTACGAGCTACTGTGTGTAGTGACGCGAATCAAGGAAATACCTTCGACCACGTGAATTATTCATCTGCTACTAGAAACAGTGCATTTTTACCGTAGTGCATGTGTCTTTATATTTATGCTCTGTAAACTACATTCGCAGTGAATGAGAATTGAGACATAACAATATGTGCTCGTCATATTATAATCAACATGCATAAAGATCAAAATGTAAATCACAGAATCAATTATACCATGTGATATCACTGTAATACACTTAGACGCAATCTCGCTATTTACTTGGTCATCACGACCATACCGTTTTCTCTGTATGACTAATCTGAAAATGGATCGATAAATATTCCTCAAACTAGCTAAACAACGTGGAGTTCATGAAATGTAATTGATATTCGACGAGTTTTAGACTGTCTAAACACTCGTGCAATGTCAGCAGTGATCGAGAAGCTGAAAATCTCAGCTGCAGCATAAAGCCGTGAATTGCGGGCGGGGAGCTTTCAATATGAACGAAGGCATACAATCGCTGTTAATACTCGAAACCACGTGGACCGTCAGAGATGGAGCGAACGACGGCGCTATCGGGAGAAATCGTTCTAATGGCTTTCTAAAGCCCCGCGCTTTTGATGGGTTTACCGACGCTCCAGTCGTAATATCCCAATCGTTCTCCGCAGGGTCAACTCATCCGCCGAGCTTGGCCAGAGTACTAAAAGCTCGGCATTATATGAGCTGAACAGACGGACCACCGAACTTCCTCGTCGGACCTGCACCCTCACTGACATTGACTCGACCACTAATGAAGCGTCATGCCGCTATACCTCTCGTATTAAAACTGTCACTGTTTGATGAATGCTTTGTGTTCTCAATCCTGGTTATAATGCCTCAAATGTCCTATGCTCTGAAGATTTATTCGCTCGTTCCAAATCATACGCAGTGCAAAACCATCGAATATTAGTAAAAAGTTTGTCTTGATGCATAAAGCTTTATTATCTGTGGAAATATGACAGTTTTTTTCTCCAAAACTGCAAAAACATTGGGTTAGTTAGAATGATGAAAAATTTGAAAAACTAAGATTCCAAGTAAATCATAATTTGAACTGAAGAGACAATGAAAAAATGTGTAACGAAAGAAATTGAAAGTTTCGAAGTTATAAAACTCTCGAAAATATGGTAAGTCGCTACAAAAATACAAAAATGCTTCAACGAAAATATTTTCTAAATTTTTTTTGTATAATAAAAGTACAGTAAAATATCATTTGAATATGAGTTTTGTGCATTTTGTCATACAGTATACATTATTTATATACAATAAATTTAGTAACAAATAATTTTTATTGTTCTAAATTCAATTGTCATCATCAGTAGATACAATTCATGTATTAATATATTCTTTTAAATATACATCAATCTAAAAATTCACACGAAATTGCATAAAATAACAGTTTCTTAATAAGCAACTTATAAAAACATGGCTCCTTTATTGAAATTACAGTTTTTGAGTCCTCGATGACAAAAACCATAACTGTAGAAACCACAAACTTCGAAAATTGAATCTAAAATCAGAAGAACATAAAATTCTGCCCCCGAAATTCTAAAAATCAAATCAATCAAATATTATTATGATCGTGTAATTAATTTTTCTTCTTTCACTGGCAATCTTCTTTCGAATGAAACAAATAATCAGTCTCTGCCAGTCAACTTTTGTGAAGTATTCTTTTCATTTTTCTCAACGTTTCAGACCCACCAATTTGTTGTGAGAATAGCGTTATGTAGATACTTGTTTGTAATTGTAATGAATAGGGTTATACTTTAGAGAAATTTTTCATAGGCTATTGATGAAAAAGTTTGTTTTCTATTTTTGATATATGGTGTAACGAAAAGAGAGCCAAGACGCTTATCGAATGGGTGTTGGTTTATGTATTGGTTTTTTTGACAATAGCAACCGAATGAGAATTTGTATTGATAAAAGACAGATACATAGGTAAAGTACAAGGGAAAATGGTTTATTATAATGATGACATTTTGAGGTTTTTTTGAAATTTGTCTTTGTTAATATATCTAAAATATTTGTAGCTCCTGAGGAGGGACCCAAATTGAGGGTCTCAACGTTGAGAAAAATAAAAAGAATATCTTCAAAAAGTTGACTAGCAGAGACTGATTATTTGTTCCATTCTTATGATCATACAATTTATTAAATTGATCACATACCGCAAAATCACGAAGCCCGAAAAAAGACATTTGTTTATCATAAAATAGTTGAACAGGTGCAGACTTAATTACGGTTATAACTGCATCGGAGCGTGGAAAACACGAGAAATAATAAACGAGACCGTGGCAGGAATGTCACTGAATCGTTGGAACGGTCGGAAATTCCTGTGCTGCGCGAAATATCTTCTTTACGCGCTTCATCGCCATAGAAATATGCTCGCGATTCACAATGGTGCTAATATATCTAACACATCAAACTGGGCACTATTGTTCATCACCTCGATAATTGCAGATACTTGATATCATTTTCAGCCACAAAATAGAAAACCATGAATTGTTTCTCTTTATAAAAAAAATGCCAACATACTTTCGAATTTTATGTTACGATTAAAAAAAATCTTTAGGATCCGTTAATTATTAAAAATTTTCCAAATACTTTATGATGTGAAGAAGAAGGAACACTGTTTCAAAGATATAACTTTGAATTGGTTCATTAAACTAGAAAATTTTTCAGTATTTTTTTTACATTAAAAATAAACAGAAAGGATAAAGAGTTTTGTTGCAACAGATCAAATATTTTGGATTTAAATTTGATTAAAAATATATCACCAAATGTATCATGTATATTTTATATTACTATTAAAGATTTTCAGGCTTTTTACAAATTGTGTCTATATATTGTTTTTTCCATATTCTGTAAATCTTCTCATTTTAACAAGTTCCTGAATGTTGTCTAATATATATAATTTCTCACTTCAATAATTCTTCTGGAATTGAAATTTTAATCACTTCAACAAGTTGAGAATGTCAAGCAAGGTTGGTTAGAATTGTTACAATTTAATTTTTGATGAATATAATTTCATATTATTTATTTATTTATACTGTAGAATTTTTATATTTGACAATGTGATATGAGCCACGAAATATCGTAAATTGGCTAATAATGAAGAAAAGAGCCCATTACCCGAAATCTATTCATTTTCTTTAATCAAGAACCGATCGAAGTTCACTATCCAAGCGTCTCCATCAATTCTCTCTTTGACAGCTCTGATATACATTGCACAGTGGAACAAAAGCCAGCTCGCGGTCGATCCTTTCATTCAAGCTGTTGCCGCAGTAGTTCTAGAATAGTGAATGCAGTCAGTGGTATGAGTCAATCGTCGAAAAAGTCCGACGCGCATGACGTAGCGGCTCTTGTAGTTTTCACTTACGAGTTCGCCTTCGACACTGCTACCCTTGTAACAATGAATAGCGAGAATAAAGCGACGTGCGCAAGGTCATAATCTCGTGCCCTCTTTCATTCACTAATATTTTTCCAAACGTCGAAAAGACTGTAAGAAAATGCTGAGAGGACTTATTTTCCGAACAACAGAATGTCAGAGACAACTATTAGCGCACTTAAAAATCATTCCAAATGTGCTTACAATACATCACAAGACCCATCGATCTAACTCTTCCAGTCAACTCTACTTCGATGAAAAAACAAAAAACCTTTTCTTTCGCTCATACCCTGCAGACGCTGAACATAAAATTGTAGTGAAACAACCTATCTCTCCACGAGAAAAAAGGATCTTTTATAAAAACACAAAGTCTTCAAGAATTCGGAATCCTAACATCAACAAAAACGTAATCACAGAAACCATGACCAAACAAAAAACAGCTTTTATCGCTTATAGCCGCATAAATCTCGATATTGGTCCCAGGGCCACAATGCTCATTAGGTGAAAAAAAATTCACCAAGGAA
The DNA here is from genome assembly GCA_028476575.1 of Platygaster robiniae. Classification (NCBI taxonomy): domain Eukaryota; kingdom Metazoa; phylum Arthropoda; class Insecta; order Hymenoptera; family Platygastridae; genus Platygaster; species Platygaster robiniae. The sequence goes on from CM052022.1 coordinate 7,016,935, forward strand.
TTTTTGCCTCGCTGAGAGCTCTTGCCTAATGATGGGGCAAACTTTTCTGAAGAGGAGGAGGAAAAGAGCTTCTCGAGCGGGCGTAACAAGTCGAATGCCGTCGCAGGAAAATCACTCGCGTGATTGTCTTTCCCGATACTATGGCTCGGGGAAGATTGCCCCGTAGAAAATGCGAACCTCATTTTCGTAATAATGTCGCGTTTCGGCGCCGAGCAGTTTTTCAAGGGGGAGCGAAAATTGGACGAAAACAAAGCGTCGGAAAATGAGACAAGCGGCGAATTGTCGCTTGATAGATAAAGTGGCGCCGGCGGTATCAAAGGTTTTGGCCGGCATTTCAAGTCCGCGCAACAATTGCCGTGTAACGACACATCAGCGGCTCGTTTTCCCCGTGAACTTTTCACCGGGGCGCGAGCTCTCGCCCCTCGATGAACTTCAAAGCACTTCGCTAACAAGGCGCTCGACAACCTAGTTATGCGCCAAATATTGGTGTTTTGATGCTTGCCCAAGCATTTTTTCGCCAAAGATTTAAGAGCAGAAGGGACAGTACAGGCCGAGGATGTTTTTAACTACAAAATATGATTTATAAAGTGACTCACTATTACTGAGTATTTCAAAAGAAAGATTAAACCGACCGACATTGTAATTATATTTTATGAGCTCAAGCTTAAAATCCAGCTTCTGAACTCTTACCGAGATCGACAAAATATTGTTTCCAATCTTTCTTACTAACAAGACAGTCGATTAATTGAAGGGCAGTAGAAAGAAAAACCACTGTCTTTTGATTGTTGGGCAAGAAGGATAAATTGATAAAATAATATACCGATTTTAAGAAGTACATTTTGAATCAATATATATTTTTAATGGCATTGAAAACGAATGAAGTCATGATTCTATATTAAAATTTTCATCCAAAGTCAAAATACTTTTTTTCCTTCAACTACTCTTATATCAATGTCCAATGGCCTGTAGTGTGTACCAAATGTGTAAAAGCAACAACAAATAAAACTGCTATATAAAATGACCCGCTTAAAAAATATCTTATAGACATAATGCCAACTTACACTATGTTTTGTAAAAACATAGCAAACATACATTATTACAGAATACAAATTCATCACAAATTAACCGAATCAAACGTGTGTCTGTACTATACCTGAAGAATACGCGAAACTGAAATTTTCGGAACATCCCTCATATAACAACTAGTGATAAAAAACTTTTTTTGATCACAGAAAACTTACAATTAGTGAAATACATGACTCAGTCAATATAATTATAGCGTAAATAATGATTATTATCTCTAAATATATAATTAATTTATAATTACTGAGTTGCTGAGAGAGCAGAAATTGAGATTTATTGTTATGGTTCAAAAAACAATACAAAATAGTTTGAAAATTTCTGTATAATTTGAAACGATTTTTACAGTTTAACACGTCCGAATGGTTTCAAGAATAACAAACCTTGCTCAAATTCTTGATGGTAATTAAAGTTTTCTTAACAAAACAAAGATGAACAACGAGAATCTTAGCGATAGGGAATCGGATAATAATCATTAGTCATCATTATGACGTTCCTTTTTAGAATCGGTGGGGAATTTTCGAAAATGACTTCGGGTCTTGAAATGCCGAGATATCAGTGAACCTCAGTTTCTGATTTCTCACTGCTTAAGGAAGCATCGTGAATGAGAAGATTTTTTTCATGTTTTTTAAACAATAGATGACGACAAACCATGAGTATATTTTCAAACAAATTCAGAACGTCATCAGGCACGAAATTCTGACCCATTTCTTTGGAACATGATTCCAAAAAATCCACTTCGGAGGTTCTATATTATCTCATTGCTAATTCCAAGCGTAGACCGAAAAATTCCTTATTCAGGTTTGTTACTAAAACTTTTTTGTTTGAAAATTGTAAGGGCCGGAAGGAAGAGTATTTTTCCGAAAACCCTCTTCCGAAATTTTTCGCCTACGGCCCTGGATATATAGTTCTGCTCTTGGTAAGATTGTTGTACTGAAGAAAAGACGTAAAGTTTGAATTGTCACGTTTTGTGATGTTTGGAGGGACACGTCTAGTATTCACATTTTTTTGTGTGAGACAATCGTTAAAACCACTTCAATCAGCAAAAAAACTTCAATTGGCGCATGAAGGTGAGTGAAAGATATTAATAAAAATAGATTTAACCATTTCACCTACAATGTTATGTCCTCAGGGAAACTTAGTTTCTCGACTTATAAAATGTTCTTATCTTCACACAAAATCAAAACAAGATTTTGTGTGAATCCTTGAAAACAATCATATTTACTTGAGTTCTAATTTTCACGAGGAGAACAAATCTTTGTATTGTGAAACATTTTATTATCCATCATTATTATATTTTTAACAATATTACAACACTTGAAGAGTAAGATCTGGTTCCGAGTTTACTACTCCTGGATTAAGGTAATTTATTTCCTCCCGTTGTGCATTTATTGTAATAATTTTCAGCTGTCAATTAAAGAAATATTTCGAATATACTAGAGTTGTATATTATTAAAAATGGATCATTACTAAATGTTCAAGGTAAATAATCTCTATTTTTACCATTATTAGGTATATATATGTCGAGGGAAAAATCTGTCCCACAAAGTCCCACATTTCACAAACAGAACCCACAAGGAGCAGACCAGGCACATGTTCCGATCCTCGAGTGAAAAACGTAGTCCATTTTGTGATAAACGTAAACAAAGCAGCATAAAAGTTGAACAGGAGCAACAGATCCTGTGAGCGAAGTGATAAGTGGCAAGTGGTAATTGCCAAAACGAGCTCGAAGCTTGATGCCGTGTAAAACAACAAACGTTGAGTCAAAGGAAAACTCAATTAATATATCTGGACAAAGCATCTATTACAACTCAAGTAAAGATGTGTCGTGTGTGTGTACATCGAAAAAAATATGAAATTATTTCGTGTATTCAAAAGTTGCCAAACAGGGCATATATCTGTTTATTCCCAAGCACGTCAGACATTTTTTACGCTCAAATCTTATTACATGCATATATACCTACATCGATACAGATAAGTTCAATCGCCTATTTTTTTTTTTTACATGAAATCGAATTTGACATGCCCTTTTTTAAAAGTAAAACATTGTTTTGAGTCTTGATTTTCGCAAATTTTTGAGCTATCAAATTCTGCTCTGCATAGTCGAATTCGGTATGCGAATGCAATATAAGTTATATAATCAACTTATACTTGAAAGAATTTTGATTTATCAAAAATGATAGTTATATATTTCACTGGCAATTTAGAAAAACTGTTCACAATTGATACGACGTGACAAATAAATAATAAAAATAATAATAGAAGACTGTTCATATACATATATACATTGTTTATGTGCATAATTAACTGATTATTCTTGAAGATTGCCATAATTCATATTTATAAAAATTATCGACTTATAATCTTAAGTTCGACAAATTTGGTGTATTTGATTGGATTTTTCAGAAAACATTGTCTTCCAGATTGAAAGTTCTTTCAATATTTTTCGTGTTTCTTGATTTTTCATACAATTTGGAGGATTTTTCTTTGTTCCTAATACAAAATCAAGTTACTGACGACTCTCACTACACTTCAAACACTAACTTCTTTTACATCAAACAATGAAGAGATTTGAGTAACTAAGCCAGCGAAATATGAATCGCGGCTACAACAAAGTTCATTGAATTCGCTGAATGTCGGGGTCTCGATCATTTATTCGCTCAATAATCGATTTCCGGTTGTATACGTTTATACGTTAACTTTTGCGATCATCTGTGCAATTAGCTCGGCATTATGTTCGCTACCGAACCCAGCATCTACGCCAGTATTCGAGCACAGTCGAGATTATTATTGTCATTCGCGCTAATTAATTGTGCCGACTCGCATGACGTGCTGTATAGACCGCCTCGGTTCGGAAACACGAATGCCATTTAATCTCGTAGCCATTAAACTTTATGGTGTTTGCGAGATTGTGAGTAATAAAGTTATCAATGCAGATATTTGCGGCAGGACGAATCATTATAATGCAAATGTACCTACGTACGATTGCAATCGCGATCGGATGAATTCACGTGCGAACCTCTTGATAAGAAGTTTGTTCGAAAACTATTTTCAAGGGCGAAACAGTGATCACTGATAGTCTGAGAATCGTTCTACTAGGTACGAAAAATTTCCCAATTTTTCTTTGGGTAAGAATTTGTAGGAGATTTTATGATTTTATGAATCTGCTTGACTGAAGTGCACATTACAAATTGGAGGAACTATATGAATAATGCTGTATTTTACACTCAACTTTTCAATTTCCATGAAGTTATTTATGAATCACTTATTTTTTTTTTTTTTTTGCTTTTTTGAATAAATGCGATTTTTTAAAAATACAAAGCTCCTAACATCATTTATATTGCGTAAAATGACGAAAATTTATAAGTATTTATTATCTCTCATTCACCAATGATTATGTGAAAAATTTCAAATATCGTGAAAGTCTTTTTTGAAAGTTAATTTGAATAATGGTTGTTCAATTTGATAAATCCCAAAGATTTCATGAGTACCACCTAAAATTCTCGCAAATCCTCATAAATTCTCAAGAACTTAATCTTCCATTTTCCTAATTACCAGCAAAATTTCAAATAAAGAACGTTAAATCCTATGTATTCTGCCTAAAAACGACGAATATTGCATCTCTGCGTTCAAGCTAACGTAAGCGCATCGAATATATGGTGCCAAATTTTCAGTCGAATTGATTTCGAAAGTAAACTGCGAACGTTAATAATTGAATTATTTAAAAGGATGCTTGCAATCACGACCATCCAGAACAATGAGCGTTTCCGAAGCGAGAGTATTTATTCCATCAAATCAATTTACGCACGCAAACAATGTGCGACAAATCATATAGAATATATAGAGTGAATTCGCGGGATTGTATGAACCTCAATAATTGCATGCGTATGTACTACACTTGAGTTTTGATTGTCGGGTTTTCGGGGTATTGCTGCTGATTTGATTGTTTATTATTGAATATAACACAAGCACGAACATGTGTTTCACAATTAATAACACTTTCTTCGAGAGAGAATTATTAGAAATGATGTATGACCGTGCCTTGATGATTTTAAATAATATTAAGTAAAATTCAAGTTTCGCATTTCTTCATAAAAAAGCGTTAGATTCAAATGTGAAAAATTCAGCCAGGGGTGATAGAAAATAAAAGAATGGTGGCAACACTAACTACTTAATAAATGTTGGGTGTATAAAATACCCTTAAATAGACACACGAAAATGCATAAATTTAGAAAATAAAGTTCAAAAAAATCGTCGAAACTTTTTAAAACTCACATTACTTGTCATTGACTTCAATATTCCTTAATTCAAATTATTATTTTCAAAATAAAAAACAACCTTTTTTCGAATGAATGTTTTTTGACTTTAAATATTCTTTAGAAGGTAAAAAAGTTTGCGTGATTTTACAGAATTTTCGAAATATTCCAAGAGTTATGGAAATTTGAAGAGATTTTGTAAAATATTTGATATTTTCTTATTTTTACCCTAGTAACTACAATCTTCTGAATTTTCAGTTAGATTAAACTTTTTCAAATTTTCGATGTCTGAAATATAATACTAACATTTGAAAACTTTCTTGAATCTTATGACATTTTATCCAACTAATCAGGATTTTTCGCTATATTTCAATACTCATGAACTTCATCGGATTTTAATTAAAAATTAAAAAAAAAAACATTATCTTGCGAATTTCTAGGAAACATGTTAAATGATACTAAACAAACATAGAACATTTTATTTTTCTATATTTTGAAATTTTTTGAACTTCTTAGAATGATAAACAATTTTTTCAATGTTCAATATTTTATAATTTTTAAGTTTACAAAATTTTGTGCATTATACAAGTTATTCAAAGCGTTCCTAACTTTATAAATATTTGTCGAAACGATTAAGATTTTTGTATACTTGTACAGTTCTTCAGAATTTTAATAAAAATTTAAAAATAAATATCATGAATGTTTCGAAAAAAAAAACTATAAATTTAATCTGCCAAATTCGTAACCATGTTCGGCATTCCTACGAATCGTTTAAAATTTTATTTCAAATGCTTACGATATTTCTGATTATAATGTTTTGAAATTAGGCACAACAGACGAATTATTGAAAGTTCTTTTTACTATATGAAAATTTTTTCAAACTTAGTAGAACGTATGCTTTTTTTAAGGGGTTACATACTTTTTTGTGTGGACGAATTGAGGATGCTTTGAAGTATCTTTTAAAGTATGTAGCAATAATATTATGACACCAAATTCATTTTTTTTTGTAATATTGTATTTTCCACTTGAAATAACAAGTATTAGTTCATTGAAAAATATCAACAATTGTCGGAGTTATGGCCCTTTTCCCGAAACAATTTATTTTTAAGAGCCTTGCAGTGACCACGATGCAAGTCGAACAGGTCAAGTTAAATTAAAAAATCCAAAAAATTTCATTAGTCTAGGAATGTATCTAGTTCTTGAATGATTGAAAAAATTAACATCACGTTTTTTCTGTATGCAACAACGTTTTCCCCGAGATTTTTATTTTTGGAGCTCTAACAATTTTATTACAAATTCTTATCTGCAAAATAAAAACTTTTCCATAAAAAAGCGATCGTTCAAGAACTTGATATATTCCTAGACAAATGAAATTTTTTGGATATTCTGATTTAACTTGAGCTGTTTAACTTGCATCGTGGTCACCGTAAGCCTATTAAAAAAAAAAGTTGTTTCGGGGAAAGGCCAGTAACTTGGCCAATCGTTGATATTTTTTCATGAACAAATACTTGTTTTTTCAAGTGAATAATACACAATTATAAAACTATAATTTTTGTGACATACATTATTGCTACCTACACACCTCAAAAGTTGCTCCAAACCATCCTCAATTTTTCTGCACAAAAAGGTACATAACCCGTCAATTTTATTGAAACTTATTTGATTTTTATTCAACAATTAATGTGACACTATCTCGCATACTTTAAAAAAGTAAATAAACATAATCTACGATATAAATACATATACATCTTCTGTAATTGTAGAAATTTTTTGAATTTTTTTAAAACTGATTCTAATTTTCAAATTTTCAATTTCTTGATATTGAATAATTTTTTAATTCCAAACATAGTTACGACCAATCAAGACTTCAAAGTTTTTTAGTTTAGTCTCTAAACTGTAATGATTTATCCTCATATTTTAATATTTTCAAAGTTTTTTGAACTTTTGTTGAGAAGTACGAAAAATTGTGATACATGTGAATAGAAATGTAAAGAATATAACCTGCAAAATGAACCAACCTTTTCTAAAATTCGTTAAATTTCTGAAATTTCAAATTTTTAATTTTTCCTTTTTCAGAATTCCACAAAAATATTAGAAATTCTCAGCCTTCTAGTTTTTGAAATTTTTGAAAATTATAAGTACAAAATAACAATCGATAACTAGTTCTCAATTTAATGGTTAATAATATCTGTCCAACTTACACTGAATGAGCGTCATATTTTTCAATGATTCATAAGTTTCCCAGAAATTGATCATACAATGCAAGACAAATTATAACGTTCATTCCGAAAAGATGTATAATAAACCCACCCCCCTCTTCAAAATCTTGAGTCCAAATTACTACTCATCCCGAAAGACCTCTTTCCACCTCTACATCTAGTAGTAGTAATGGCTTAATTCAAGATGAAATTACTAAATGAAAGTATTCCAAAGGTTACGTGGAATAATGGCAACTGCGGTGAAACCAGGCGAAACGAAAAAAAGCGCTATAGTTCTGCCTTAAGAAGCAATGCCAAAGAACTTTTTCCTTTTTTTCACTCGACGCCGCCTTTACCCTCCCAGAAATGCAAACTCGGCTGAAAAGGAACGTTTCTCCGTTCGATCGCGACTTTGCTCGGTGATTTCGCAGCGAAATTCTTTCGGCATTTGTTTCCTTCCGTATTCTTTGGATATCGTCGGAGGAAAATGAGGGTCTCGTGTGGGGAATAAAGATAGCGCGTCGTTTGCTCTTAGTTGCCGGTATTCCGGGTGGGAGACTCGTTTTCGCGTCGTTATCTGAACGGTTTACGGCTCCTGTTGGAAAAGCGTTGGCGGAGCGCGACTTAGGACCGTCCTTGACCCGCGGTTTCGCTTTCCGAGTTGCTAATGCGCATGATAGGTGCGTAATTTGAGCTTATCACGGTGTCTACTAAAGCGCCAAGTTTATTCTAATCTTCGTTTTTCGCGTACCAAGTCGAATTCAGTGAGATACCAGTGTTACTGGAATTTAATCAAACACAAAGCTTCCAAATTTCTCATATCCGACTACTGCTTCAAGAAAATTCTGCACTGCCATACATGTTACAAAAAACTCTCCTACCAATTTTTCATCAAGAAACATGTAATAAAGTTCCTTTGAAACTAATTATGCGGCTCACAGGTTCTTAACCTCACAATTTACCACCAACCATAAAATACTCGTTCGCTGTAAGGGCAATAAAAAAGGTAAACCACATCAAATGAATTTCAGATAAAATGAACAAAAATTTTTCAATTTTCCTGGCCAATTACTAGAACTTCGATAACTGAAGGACTAATAAACTATTGGAAATAATTTTCCTGAATTCGAAGCTGCCTTCTTTCAATTCAATTGCAGTACGAAACTCGCCGATTAATTCCTGGACTGACGGAACCCTCTGTAGAGTTTCTCTCTACGATTCCTCCGTCCACATCCCTCCGAAGCCCATAAATCAAAAACGACGTGAACGGCCAACCAACGGTCCGTCTATATGGATTTCGCAGGTTCCTTAAATCACGTTCCGTCTTTGCTAGGACTCAATCGCAATACCTGGATTCCCGAAGAGCATTGCCCCACGGGTCGGCCCAACAACGCGATGGCTGCCTTTGATTTAGCGAAATGTGCATCTGGCATTGACGACCCGCCAGAGCCCGCGCCATTATTGCATCAGGCATAACGCGAAACTCACCACCCAAGGGCCTCGATTAATAGCCGGGCCACGCGAAAAAAAAACAGGTTTCGCCGTAAAAACAAAACCAATTCGCCGGTAGAACGTTCGGTGATCTATCTATCCAATTTATCTAATCTTTCTAATCTATCTTCATCTGCCTATACATGCACTTCCGTGCAAAAGTCCCAGGGCACCGATGTGTGTTAGGGCTTCATGTCCAATTTTTATTTGAACTCTGAAGGGTATTTCGGAAAATACTTGCGAAAAAATCGAGTATTGTAGACTATATCAATTTATTACTAATGTTGGATGGCTAGATGGAATATACATCAAACCTTATTTTTTTGAAAGAAAAAACCTAGATTTGTTCTTAGAACAGTTTTCGATATTCAAGACACTCCATAAATTAAGTTCTTGAATTATAATTTTTTAAACTTATTTCATTTTTTCCACAAGATTTTCTGGGAAGTGATAGGTTGTTTCCTGATTAAACGATCAACGTCTTCATGAGTAATATTTTTTAGGTATTTTATGGAGCCCTTATTTGCTAAATAATGTTGATAAGAATTCAAAATATGAAAGATTTATTTATCTTAATAATCATCAATTTTTGATTGTTGAAGCGTGAACAGTAGAATATTATATTGACGATGATGGTCTAATAAAAAGACCGAAAGCTTGAGTAACTGTGTGAAGTAGATTTTATTTTCCCTTATCCAGAGAGGTAATTATGCCTTCAAGAGATCGAGATTTATGATGAATTTATTTATCTTTTTTCTTCTATTTCGGATCTTGATTTTTCCCAATTTTTTAGCTTCATTGTACTATGGCTTCTAATTACCGAATAACTATTTCATTAACTTTTTTTAAAATCAATTGCCAGAAAATAATAAAATAATACTTCAAAAAAATCAATCTCAAAAATTCTAAAAACATTTTGATATCTGAAAAAACGATAGTTAAATAGTAGTAAATTGGATAAAGAAAAAAAAAATGTTTGTAAATTGCTTATGTGCATAATCAAACACATGTTAAACACAAATCATAGGACATTAGAGAAAAATCTGTTTGTGAAAAAAAATTTCTGGAAAAATTAAGTTGGAAAAATAAAGGTTGTGATAAATTTTAGTAAAAAAAAGTTTTTTGGAAAATATGAAAATATGAATTTTAGGAGGAAATCGATTCAACTGATTATCTTTTATTCGTTTTTCGTAAATACTCTCAAACTTGATAGTCCTCTCCTTTTAGACACGTATAAATCTAAAATAATATCTAAGAATATGGATCATTGAAGTATAATTATTAAATAATTCTAATAAGGCTGTAAAAAAGTGTAAATAACATCCTTTTGTCAATATTCATCAGTTTTATCTAATGTTTTAATACTTCATTTTTATAATGAATAGAAACTTAAGTGACGTTTGATTTTATTTTTCAATGATAATGTATATATCAATCATTTTGCTCCGAGTAAACTGGTTACCATTTACTATCGATGATACTAAAAAAATTATAAATTCAGGATTCTCTAGTGTAACTAATAAAAAAAAAAAAAAAATTAAAAATCGTTGATTTCAGAACATTAAAAAAATTTTAAAAACATGGATTTTCAGGTCATAAATTTTTGTTTATTTTGTCTTTTTAAAGTTTTTCGTTCAATCTTATACAAAAAATATATGAAGATAATTCATAGCTCTCAAAACTTTACAGAGAACCTTCGAAGTTGAAAAAATTTTTCAGAAATTGATAACAAATTTCATGCTTTTCTCAATTTCTTTGAATTATAGTTTCAGAGATACAGCGAGAATTTCATCCCTGTCCCAAAATGGCTAAATATATAAATATCTAGGTAACTCCGGGACAGAGAAATTTTTCAAGAGTGGAAATTTTTGATTTAATGTGTGAGTCTGAAAAAGGGGGGGAGGGAGTCTCGCAAAAGAAATGAAAAAGAATTATTGTAAAGAATATTTTCAACGTTTCAGGGAAACTGATGATATAATTACAAATATTTTCTTATCCACTGTATCTTAACCATATATACATGTCCAGTTTCCAAATGTGTAAATTACCTTTTAACTATATTTAAACCTTCTTTTAGAGATTCGATATCACTATACAGTGTCCAAAACGTCAAACCAGAATCGTGTATCGAAACAGTTGCACGTTAAATCCCAAAAGCCACGTTGACCAAAGCATTTTAAAAATTTACAGTTATAAAACCCAAAGCTTCGGTGCCACAATTGAATTGTTGTGTCCATGCACTCGAAATAAAAGGCCGCCAGCTTGCGTTCGAAAAAAGTCGTAAAAAATTCGTCCGACAGCGTGATTTAGAATGTAAATGCGGAATAAACACCTGCGCTGCATTATCGTGTTCGCCTCGGTAACATAATGGCAAGTTTATAACCGCCCACGTAATAAGGGTAGCTTGTAAACCTCGCCGTAAATCCCGGCGTAATGTGTTGAGCATACGAGAATTCGAAAATAAAAAAAAAATCCAGGCCACCCCCAAGATTGCGCGGGGAAAGAAAACGCGTTAATTCCGTCTAATTTCTCTAATAAATATTCCCATGCGGAAAAATTTGCGGCCGGATTATAAAGGAATTAACTGGTCGGAATGCTGCATATGCAGACGGCGTTGTGTGAGATAGCGACAACGAAACGGTAGCGAGAGCGAATGAAGAAACCGTTGTACTCGAGGGAAAAAGCGGACAAAATATTTTTCTGAGTAGCCTGCAGAGGCATTCCTCTCATGCTACGACGTTTGGCAAATATTTCCTAATTTTTATGCTAACTTGCCAATTTTCCCAATTATTTTACAATGTAAAAATAAAATATCCATATCACAGATGTTGATTTGAATTTCATAACTACCTTTAGATCATTGGTTTGATTCAAGTTTTCTTTTGCTTTATACGATACATGACAACCAGGAAAAATATAGGGTCGTGAAAAAGTTCTCGATCTGAATTTGCCAGACACTTCCATATAAAAACGCACTCGAAATGCGAGCCGGCGACCGGAAAATCATACCCTCACGTGAGGACGAGATTACCCTTTTTTCCTGCCTTTTCGTCCCCGTCGAGTGTTTGTGCAAAACCCGGAGGAGCTCGAGAGACGAGAATATAAACGTCCCGGTGTCAAGAGGAACGATACTCGTAACGAGGATCCGAATTATCGCGCGGAAAACCCTAGGGATTCGCCTCGGACAACGGGATTATTTCCACGCTCGATTGATTCCCCGGATCCTCGCCGCGGACGCCAACTTGGAGTCACTCCAATTTTCGAGGCGTTCGCTCCATGTTGGTCCGATCTTCTCGATCTTCATTAAAAGATAGGAATGCAACTCTACCTCTAAAAATAAGAACATCGTAATTCCAAGTTTTTTCCATCCATCCACAATATTTTCCAAAATCCTTTTGTACAACTCCTGAACATGAGCAAAGTACTGTTTCCCTTCTAACAAATAATTTTACCACTTCATTGAAACTTGAAATTTCTTCCACAGAATTATCAAAAATATTGCATATAGCTTAAGAAAATTTGGAAATAGTACATATTTTCTAATATTTTATGGAAATCTGCTCGCAAACGTTTCTCTTATGAATTTTTTCGAACTCGTATATGACTCAAGCCTTGCCTCCCACTCCTTCAAAAAACATTGCACTCGCCTCGAGAAGACCGTTCCTTCCACCGGAGTGCACAATATGCTATTTCTTAAATACTGTTTCAATGAACCAGGAGCATCCTCGGACTCGCATACCCTCGCGTACTGTCCACGCCCTCGAGGACGATTAATCTCGCGCCTATGAAAAATCTAATGAGAAATCGTCCCGGCTCGTGTGTAAACGATGTACACTATCTAGCCGTTTCGTGCCGTGAAAGGATATCCTAGGTTATGTTCGGAGCGAAGGAGAAGAGACTGGAAACGCTTCCGCCGCTTTATTTATGGCGCTCATCGTAATTGTAAAATAGACTCTTTGCTCCTCTCTCTAAACCGGTCGTGCTCGACGCCATAAGAACCCTACCATACCGTTCATCCCTTCGTTCTCGTCCTTTTCGCGCCCGCTTCATCGCTCTTCTACTTACAATACGTGACCGTTGACCGTTTGCATTGTTTATTATCGAGGCACACGTATTTTTCTGCACGAGTGCGTCATTTACCGAGCATTTCGTGTCACTTTTTTCATTGCTTCTGCAGGGCAGGCCCGTGCGGACGGGGGGGGGGGGGGGGTAAACCTCTCTCCACCAACGACACCTTTTAAAAGATTTCGATGAAATGCTTCTATAATTGGTTTTTACGTTTTGATATAAATTTTGATACCTTGCATTGCATGATATTTTCCATAAAACAGCGTCTGGATAGATTTTTATTTCTCGATGGTATTTTGCGTACATATCTTCTACGATTTGAAGTACTTCTGAAACTCTTCGTATTTTTCAAGATCTATAAAATGTTACAGGAATTTTTAGTATTTTTATATATTTCTACCATTTTCATTTAAATTGTTATAGATTCCGAGAATTCCGAACGTTCCGAACTATAGAATTTGGAGTTAATTAAATTTTACGTATTTAGAGGATTTTACAGAAAACAGTGTCTGAATAAATATTTATTTCTTTTAGTAATTTTCGTATTTCTTCAGTTTTTCTACGATTTGAAGAATTGTTTAGTATTTCTGAAACTATTCGTATTTTTTAGGATGCATAAAATGTTGCAGGATTTTTTAGTATTTTTATATACTTCAAGCATTTTGATATAATTTTCATACATGGATTTCGAGAATTTCGAGCTCTGAAATGTGAAATTTATTACATTTTTCATGTTCTAAAAAAATTTTTTAGATAGCAAATGTCTCAATAGATTCATATTTCTTTCAGTATCCTTCGTATTTCTTCAGTTTTTCTAATATTTGAAGGATTGTTCAGTTTCTTTATATATTTCTGTATAAATTTCTAGAATTCGATGCTCTAGTTTTGAAAGTTGTAGAGATTTTTAATATTCCATAGATGTACTTGTTTTTTTCTATACATGTATTTTCTTTTTGTATTTCCTAGTATTGATAAAATGTTAGAAAATTTTAAGGTTTCTTCAAAGATATCTCTTTGAATTTCAAGAATTATATTTCCTAGAATTGAAACCTTAAAATATTTGCAGTATTCTGATAAATTTCGCAAAAAACAGTTTCTTTATAGATTTAGAGTGTCCTTAATTTTTTTTGAATTTTGAACAGATTTTTAAAATTTGAACATTTTTTCAGTATTTTTATGGTTTTTTATACACATACATTATTAGAATTCAATGCTTGAGAAATCGGAGTTTCTTGATTTCTGGAATTTCAGAAATTTTCGGAGAATCTAATAGTTTTTTAAAAAAAACTAAATAATACATTGTATTTTTGGTATTTCATTTTTTTTCTGTATTCATAAAATTACGTAAGGTTTTCTAGCATAATCTATCGATTTTAGGGATCCTGCTATTGATTATAAGAACTAAGGTTTCCAGTATTTTCATGTATTTTTATCAAGATTTCCAAAATTTATTGCTAGAATTGTAAAAATTTCTGATAAAAAGTGAAAAAGCATCATACTCTTTGTCGATATTTGTACATAAATTACTAATACATCACTCTATCTGAAATTATAAAATTATACAATTTTCATCTGAACATAAGAAAGTAAAAAAATTGCTTATACCTAAGTTTCAAAAAATTTCTTTAAAAGTTACAAATCGTTCTAAGAACTTGATGAGACAGATGTGAAATGAATAATACGATTTTCGTTACTTGTTACCAAAAAAAAAGGAACTCGTTCCTGTTATTGCTACTTGTTAATAATTGTAACGCGTTACGTTATCGTTACACTAAAAAATGTAACGTTTTTGGATATTATAATTTCAGTTGACTTATTGCATTCGCATTGCAGTCACTGCAAGCCTCTTGAAAAAAAAAGTTGGGAAAGGGCCATAACTCCACCATTTGTTGATAATTTTTTCATCAAATAATGTTTTTATATCAAAGTTGGCAATATTCTATCACAATAATATAACTTCCAAGTAATAAAATTATGTGCTATATACATTAAAAAATAATCCAAACCATCCTCAAAAAATGTGTACAACGCTTTAAATCATTAAATATTTGTATAATGTAGTAATAAAAAGTGTTTTTTTTTAAATTTATTATGCATTCGTTGCACATCTAAATGTGAAAAAGAAATAATAAACGTGTTTTTCGTAATTGTGTATCTGTAATTATCGAGTTGCTTGTTTTAAATTTGTTGAAAACATAACAAAGATTCAATATATACAGTAGAAATTGTTGAAAACAAATGATGTTTTGATATTGCCTTGTATATTTGATTATTTATTGATTATTTAATTTATTTATTTACTTGTTTCTTCTACATTCATTATTTACATCACTATGAATGGACCATGAACTGTCAAACCAAATCAATTTCAATTGCATGTTATTCTAGAAGTACAACATAAAAGTTGAACCCCCCCCCCCCCCCCACTTTCTGTACACGGGCCTGCTGCAGAGTAGCTTTTACAGAATTCTGAGAAAAAGAATAATAAATACTCTTCTGGCTTATTTATAGTCTTCTTTAGAATTTTCTAATGATTTCATTAAAATTGTTTGATTATATTTTTTTACATAGTATTTAATGATCGTGATAAAGGAATATATTAACAAAAGATATATAATTTCATTCCAACAATACTGTGACAACTCTGAATGAGGCTCGTAGGACACGAAAATTTCTGCTATAGTATCTTTCATCAGGCTATTTATCACAACAACTAAACAACTAATTAGCAGTGAACCAGCATGCACAACAATCTAATATTCCGGGCTTCTGGAGCTACAGGTAATTAGAACGCAGTGCAATCTGAACGCGTGCCTCGAGTGGCAAAGTACTATCAACGTGACGGCAATTTTAATCGATGCGTAAACGACGCATGCCGACAATTGTTCTGAATTAATTAGATGTTGCTTTAAGAGGGCAATAGAAAAAGCAAGTTCAATATTTTTAAGAATGTTTTGGGTATTTTTCATGCAATTTATACTGTTATATTTCAGACGAGTTAAATAAAAGTACATATTGCCCTTTCGTCTCGAATAAAGATTGTGAGATGTAAGATTTACAAAGCTCAAGCAGAAGTTATGAAAAAAATACTTTTTCTAGCATTTTTCGAGAACGGATACTTCAGTAAAACGTATATTGCTCTTTCCTGAGACGAAAGAATCAAAATATGGCGGCCTAGTGGAAACTTGGGGCGAATTCCAGAAAAAGTACTGTTTTCTTCACGAACGTGTAGAACTTTTTGTAATCCGTATAGAGACGTTGCAACAAAATTTTTCATGAATAACGAGAAAACTTTTGTATTGAAAATATTTATATTTTTTATATTCTTTCATATTCATTTCAATTAATCAATAAATATTTAGTTAAGCATCATAGCATTTGAGAAACCAACTTGTGATGGTCAAACTTGTACTTCATATAATGAAGGTACGTATCTTTTTCTAGAAAATCACAAAATATCCTTTTACTCACATTTTCCATAATTTGTCTGTACAGCATTTTGCCATTAAATTATTATCTCTTATTGACACGTATTTTCTAGATAAATTTTTTAAATTAACAGCTTTAGGATTGAAAGTTTTGTAGAATTTGCGTATTTTCACAGAATTTTGAAAAAATTATACCTTCGAAAATTATTAGCGTTCTATATAATATGTAGTACTTTAAGCAGTTTAAGAATTTTTAGAATTCTGTAAAATTGCGAAGTACTTTTCGTAACTTCTAATATAATTTGAATTTTTATAAGGATAAAAAGGTTTTACACTCCAGAGCTAAAATTGCAATAGATTTTTAAAATTTGAACGGATTTTACAAACAACAGTACCTTTGTTCATTTTCGGACTCTTAAAGTTTTCCAGAACTTACTGTTCACCTCGTGTTTTTCCAGTCGTTAAATAAGATTGAAAATGTGCTAGTAATTTTATGCATTTATTCATAGATTTTTATGAATAAATGCTCTGCGATTCAATGTTTTATAGATTTCTAGTTAGGATATCATAGATGTTTAAGAAAATTATACCTAAAAATATCCAAAGCATTTTATACGTAGCAGAAGTTCTAAACGTTCAAAATGAAACGAAAATAAAAAAAATAGAAATATTTTATTTTTCATCATGATAGGAAGTGTGACGAATATTTTTTAGAGAGGATAGAGTTTGATGTCACGATTAAAGTGTTCAAAAACAGCTAGAAAATTTTTTTTCTCTCATATTAACTGATAAATTTTTTCTGTATAATTTCTAACGTTTGAAACTTCAAACACATGCATTTTATAAATTTTAAGCATTTTTGTATTTTTCAGTATTTCACAATTTTATTGGATGATTAGGTTTTTTACCGAATTATGAGTACTTTTGTATATTTAAACCATGATATTTCGAGAATAAATTTCTAGAATCAAAAGTTTCAAGAATCATAATTTTTTTCATCACATTTTTTGGAAAAATGTTTTCGTAAATTTCCAGTATTTTATAGATTCCCAGCGCTGTCAGTACTTTTCATGTTTCTATTATGAATACCTAACAGTTTGAAAAATTTCCTGGTATATTTAGATATTTTTGAAAATTTGATCCCTTATAATTTTAAGTTTAATACATTTTTAGTACCAATATTAATTTCATAAAAAATTCTTTTCACTTCGTTTCTGAGTTTTTCATTTTTTTGTATTTTCAAGTACATATTAATTCAATTTTGCGAAATTCATCAGTAAATTCATAGATTTTATAAGTTTTTTTATTGATCGCTACAGAAATTTGTATGATTTGATGCTCTTGAACTGCAAGTTGAATAAATTGCAATGAATTTGTTAAATTTTCTAACAAACATTTTTTTAGGAAAACGAAGAATTGCATAACTCCTATATACTTTCAGTATTTTTTGTACATTTTTAGTATTAATACTTGTAGAACTTTCTTGTATTTTTATGGCTTTTCATATAAATTTCTGCAAACCAATGCTCTTAGATATAAAATTCTGGTTATTGTTATTGGTTAATTTAGTATTCGACAAATTTATATTCCCATGAATTATTATCTTATATATTTCTCGTAACATTGGCTTTGAATGGAATTTTTAATGCTCATAAAATTTCCTTGGATTTTCTAGTATATTCAAAGGTCTGTCGTACTTTGATAGATTTTAACATAGATTTCTAGAATTTGATGCTCTTACTTCATTCTTCTTTTAATCTCCACACTAATTTCTCTAATATAAAACCATACGTATGTACATTGCTTATCTTTTCTTTATATGTATGTACCAAAGTACATACATACAAAGTGTGTACGAAAAATACACAGTATGGAATCAAATTGTTTCTAAATTGCATAACATTTCAAAGACTTCCTTAGGGAGACGTCACACACTATTTTACTTTTTTTTTTTCTTCATTTCAAAAAATACTAGACATTGGTTATAACACAAACACTATTGATGTAAAAGTTCTTGCAACTCTAATTCTCACTATAACGCTTTTCGCTGATTTCATAGATAATGTAAATTTCCTCATAAGCAAAATTCCAAACCCTCAATTCATTTCAAGTGGAATCGCAAACCACACAAATTAAAACGATGATAACCTTAGGCGCTCAAAGTTTTCAAATCTTCATAAAAATTTCCATCCATTCACCTTGAATAACTCGGAACCTCAAGGATTCGAGTAAATTGATAACATCTCCATTGAAAAAGATATCTCTATTATTGCGTTTTCCCTTTAAATTTTTTGCTCGATTTGATCCCTCGACGTTGCAGAAATGAATGAACCACAAGTTGTGATACCTATAATCCAACTCTCTGAAAGCTTATTTGTCTACTCGAATTTGTTCCGTACGTAAGTAGCAATTTCATTTGCAGACCGTTCGCACAGCCTGCAAGAAGGCCGTGTCAGACCTCGAGGATCAGCTTCTTTATTAGAAGATTCCAATTACTGGCAGCGTCCCGAAGATCAGAGGAATACGAGAGAGCTACGAGTTTCTGTGAAAGATTCATTCGAGCGACTGCGCTTCTGTTTCGCGGGCCTCATCTTTTTATTCTCTCTTTCCCAGTGTATAACGTCACTATAAATATAATTAATCTCGACTTCTTTCACAACAATCAGCAACGACGTTTGAATGCGCGTGGAAACAAAGGCGTCCATGCGATATGAAAAAAATCACGACCCCCGACGCTCGGCGCTTTCTTTGAATTTGATAAGAAAAACGGTTCCTCGATATTACAATTGTACTCCCTTTTCAGTGTTATTACGACGATAAAAAGGGATTTTTTCTGCAAAGCTAGGTCTATTGAGCGAGCGTCAATTCACTTTCGTGAATGTGAAGAAAATGACGAAAACGTTTTCTCTTTCAAGCTTTAGATATTTCGAATTTCGTGATATCATGGGTTGACCGGGGTAATTGTGAAACGGAAAAGCGAAGTTTATTTTTATTATCCTCAAGGTTGCCCCCAAATGATGATGCTCATCGATTTTGTAAATACTCCACTTATCATATCAATGAATAATTCAGTTAATTACTTCTCTTCGCATTTTTGTTTGAATTAACCATTACCCAGCCGTCAAATTGGTGCGTAACTAAATATTGACGCGAATAGTGTCTTCGGAACGTTAAAATGTCAAATTGTTTGCTCGGCTTTCAAACAATTAACTGCAGAAACAATGATTATGACTGCCTTGCTGGAAAAGTCTTTCCCATTTCAGGTTCATCGCTTTTTCTCGAGTCTCGAGTTACCTCGTAATCTAGTCAAAGTGTGGGGGGGGGGGGGGGCACTGAGCTGGGAAATATGAAGAGAAAGAGAGTATCATGGGGAGCAGGAGAAAGAGGACGAATACGTATTCCTCTCCCTCCTTAAGCTCAATCCAAATATTTACCATGAAAGATTATAGTAATACCTCTTGCGCGGCTCCGGAGAGCGCGAGTTTCTGGAAAACATTATTCTAGAAAATGCAGAAACTTCCAGCCGTCGTCTCTGGGGTTGCAAGCTCGCGTGGGGCTATGTAGATCGTGTTTTTGTGTGCGAGGCGAGAAGTTTTTTCAATTCTTTGAGTACCATGGATCGTGGTGAACATTATAAAAAATAGGCTCATGAACGAAATTCAGTGATTAAGACCGAATGATGAAAAAATTTTTTTGGAAATTAGTATTCAATGTTCAGATCATAATAAAAATGTTTGAGCTGAATCTTTTATGATTAGGAATGTTGAACAGCGGTTAGTTTTTCTTTTGCATAGTAAAATTGTGAACATTTTGCGGCAAATTTTAGTAAAAATATCGAGTGAGATGCAATGATTTTTGTATTAACGGTAACTTCACTGAGAAAAACCTAAGATTCTCGAAAAAGTAAAAGAGTTGCAAATTTTTCCTTAGCACAGGTCATTCGCAAACGAAATGCGGCAAATTATGGTAGCAGTCTCAAAGATCCCAAATTGTTATCAAAGACGATACGTTAAAAAACGTGCTCATTTTTTGTCTTTCTGCTTCATCACGAATTTCGCACACGCGTGAACGTACAAAATTTGCTTTAGCACGACCAGTTAACTAGATAATTGCTGCAGCCAATTTTATATGTCTTGAGTTGTTTGAGTAATTACAAGAAAAGTTACGCGCACAGACGTGACAACTTTATTATATTTTAGCTCAATCTTACGAGGGGGGACCCAAAAGTAACGGGAATTGTGTTACAACTTTTTTATTGACAAATTTTTTCACACACAATTTTTATCACCTTCAAAGTAACCCCCATTGACTGTAATACACTTGTTCAATCTTTTTTTCCAGTGTTCAAAACAGTTCTGAAATTCATTTTTTTCAATGTTTTTTAAACCTTCCAGCGATTTTTGTTTCACCTCTTCTACAGTCCCAAAACGTTTTCCTTTAATGTCCCTTTTGAGTCTAGGGAACATAAAAAAGTCACAGGAGGCAAGGTCCGGTGAATAGGGGGGGTGAACAATCGGTGTCATGCCGTTTTTGGTCAAAAATTTATTCACGGACAGCGCTGTGTGGGCAGGTGCATTGTCGTGGTGGAAGAACCAATCTCCTGTGCGCCAAAGATCCGCTCTTTTCTTCCGGATGTTCTCCCTCAACCTTTTCAAAACCTCCAAGTAGAAGTGTTGGTTGACCGTTTGGCCTGGAGGAACAAATTCTGCGTGCACAATACCTCTGCAATCGAAGAAACAAATGAGCAATATCTTGATGTTGGACTTCACTTGGCGTGCCTTTTTTGGACGAGGCGAGAGAGGTGTCTTCCATTGGCTTGATTGCTGCTTTGTTTCGGGGTCGTAGCCATAGCACCATGATTCATCGCCAGTTATAATTTTGAGAAAAAAATCTGGGTCTTCATCCAACTGATTTTGCAGCTCAAGACAGCCCTGAAGTCGACGCTCCTTTTGATCGTCGGAGAGAAGGCCAGGAACAAATTTGGCTGCAATCCTCCTCATGCTTAAATCTTCAGTTAAAATCCTCTGAATTGAACTCCATGACAATCCAGACCTCTCACAAAGTTGATCGATGGTTCGGCGACGGTCTTCATGAACAAGAGTGTTGATTTTTTCAATGTTTTCGTCCGTTCTTGAAGTCGAGGGGCGCCCAGAACGAGGTTGGTCTTCTATTGACATCTCTCCATTCTTGAAACGCGAAAACCAGTCGTACACACGCGTTTTACTCAAAGCATTATCCCCATAAGCTGTTTTCAGCATCACAAGGGTTTCCGCGGGTGTTTTTCCTAACAAAGAACAAAATTTTACAGCCGCGCGTTGCTCTCCGCACTCAGCCATTTCACGTTTTCGCCGAAACGGAAAAAGTCGTTTCACTAGAAAAATTCTTACGGACGAACGAATGCACTCACAGCAAATGAACTTTGCACACTGACTTGGGAGAGTAGCAGCTTGGAAGAGAACCAGTGGAGAACCCGATCCCCCCCTCCGCGGTCCCCCCACCACCTAATTCCCGTTACTTTTGGGTCTCCCCTCGTATATGATTGAAATGTTGAGCAGCAGTTAGTGTTTCTTTTGCATAGCCAAATTGCGATCATTTTGCAGCAAACTAAATTTGAGCTTTTAAAGTTGTACAGGTTTAAATTGAAAATGAAAAAGAACCTTTAGTAATGTATATTCCCAAGAATCATGATGATCAAAATCTATAAAATTGGAGAACATAGTTTTCAATGTTTTATAATTTTTTGAGTAACTTATAATTGTTGATGATCTTTGTGATTTTCAAACATTTCCATTCAATTTTATTTACGAAATTTCGAACATAATTAAAACTACACATCAAAAATAGTCAGGATTCCATACATTTTCGTTTTATTCCTTATATGAGATTTTTCGTCCATTCGTTTTCTCTTCAGTTATATAATCAGACAATGATTAGAAAATGAAAACAACAGTAAACTATTCAGTTTTTGAAGAAATATGATATATCATAGTAACTATAATTATAATTAATACGAGGTACATAAAATTTCTGATACTTTTAAAATTCATCGAATTTTCCAGATTTTTCAATAGGGTTCAAAATTTCTGATGTTTTTGAAATTGTAAAATCATCCGAAATTGTAAAAATGGATTACACTGTTAGGAAGTTTTGAAATTTTTCCAAAATTTGTACAACTCACAACAATTTGTTATAATTTCTTCAATTTATCTATTTTCGACGACGCACGCTCTAAGGCAAAAACTATAGCACTTTATACCACTTTTGCGAGTTGCGAGCGGTGTTGTGCGGATTCGTCAAGATTCGTGCATTATACATATGATTTATTTGTACCTTATACACACTGTCGACTTTATGCCAACATTGTGGGCATGATTCGAACAGTAAAATTTAAGGCTCGCATTATTGGACTTGATTCGTATAACGCGCTCAATAAATTATTAGAGTCAACAGTGGTAATGTGCGGTCCTTATAAGCGTTAGTTTATAACGAAGTTAACGTTTTCGTGCGTTAAAATAGCGTGATTCGTAAGTGAGTAGTTTTTTCGGAAAAATACCGAAAATTTCGAAAATTCTTGTAATCTGGGTGGATGAAATTCTCTTAAAAAATCGATTGAATTTGCAAATTTTCCACGGCAGCTAACATTAAACGATAAGTCATCTTCAAATTTTTTGAAATTACAAAAAAATATAGAAATTTTTAACAAGCTAATCGATTTTTTTTTTCAAGCACAGAAAATACAAATTAACAAATACTTGATAATATTCCTCATATTAAAAAATTATTCCTGGAAGGCTCGTCCTAACAAACGTATCTCGGAAATATAATGTTTTGTTCGAGCAAAGTTTTTTTTTAATTAAAAAAAAATTACACACGTCTGATCTTTTTTCATCTCAGACCATTTTATACTATCTGAAAAAACAGTTTCTCTAGAAATAAACGAGTACGTTGATATTGTTTTTTCATCTATAGTTTTTCGATGTATTTTTATTTACATTCAATTTATTCCGAAAAGTAACGTGAAAGTAAAGAAACGTTACTTTCATTACGTGGCAACGGTAACTAGTTACTTTTTCTTTTCAAGTAACGGTAATGTAACGCTTTTAATTTTTTTAAGTAACTTTCCAAACTCTGCATATAGGATTCTGCAGTAAGCGTAAATTTTCATCGCACCTTTTTCTTTTTAAGTTACACCGACGTTTCACGGTGTTCCTTCAAGCGATTACTCGATCGAACGCTAGAAGAAAAAAGCGTAGGTGAACGTTCCGCACGATCGATCACGTGGTAGCATACAACATTCGGAATCGCTTCGTGATGCTGTAACAGTAGCGAAACAATTCCAGTTGAATCGCTATATTCATTCATATTGCCAGTTACTCGCGAAATACTCATGAGACCAGAATATTAAATGAACTTTGTTAACATTTTTTCGGCTTAAAATAAACTTCTGTATCAAAAAATCAAAGAAAAAGGCATGAAATTGAAACGAGCAAAAATCATCAGAAATTTTGGACAATCAGTATTATTTACTGAAGACTTACATTTTGTTTATATAAGTTCAAATTTTTAAGTATGAAAAATAGATGCAAAAGTTTGCCGCATTATTTAACTTTTATATGATATCGAAAATGTGAGGTATTTTCAAAATTTTTTCATTATTGTTTAAACTGTTAAAACAACTCAAAATTCTTCTGAATTCTCAATTGAACCGCTAATTTTTTTCTCCAAGTAAGTTTGCTGAATTTGAGAACTACGTATTTTAGTTCCTTTTTTTTCAAAAAAAGTTCAAAATCTGAGAATCACTTAACTTCTCTTAATATATTTCCTGAAATTTTCTCACGAAATTTTTCACCATTTCTGAAGGTTTCAATATTTATAAAAAAAAATTGTAAAATACGTGTGTTTAATCAAAATTTTCATTTAAACAAATTTTTTTTTAATCAAAATAAATTAGTTAGAAAATTCATTTCTAACTAATTTTACTGTTTTACACACTAGGCACAAGAAACGTTCTGTAAGTCAAAAATTCATCTTCGTTCTAGAAAAGCTACGCCTCGTTTACCGCGCCACATCTGAAAAGTCCCTTGAAAAATTATTCGCAAAATAACACGTCATCCATTCCAATCTTCGCGAAGAGTTTCAGGAACGCGGGAGAAATATTTCACCATTCGCGTTCATCTCAACTCGCACCGCCAAATAAAACAAGTAATAGCGCTGCTCCTGCTGCGTGTTTCAATATGTTGGAAATCGCAAAAGTGTCAATAGGGGCTTCCAAGGAAGAAAAGTGCGTGAAAGGTTTTCGTTGCATGCACGTAAGCACCTCATTACACTTGAACCGAGTTGGATTGAATTACCAGCTACTGTTTCCTAACGTTGAAGTTGAAAAAAAAGGAAAATCGAACGAGTCATTTTGACCAGTTGTCTGGGAAAATCTGGAAAATAGTTGTAGACACGGTCGGAAATGTTAATAATTATACTTACAATAATGTCTATATTTACATGGTCGTTATTTAGATCAATAACCTGATAAAAATACAGAAAATTCATTGTGTTCTCAAAGCAATATGCTGGGTCACTAGTTATTTGAGAATTATAATGATCTTGCAAAAAATAAGATATTAAATCATCCATGATTCACGACATCTGAAAAAAAAATTTTTTCAACAGACTCCAATCCAGAGACTCAAATGAATTTATTTTCAGTTCCTAGTTTTCATATGAATAAGAATATTGATAAAAAAATACCATTGACAAAAAATCAAGTTATGGGCAACGGCTCACTGCTTAAACATTCATCGAATTCCACGACAATTTTCCATGCCAGAAACGCGGGTAGACCGTCCTCGAGTCATTGATCCGAGATAAACGAGCTTTTGCACGCTTTTGCGCCGTGAGTTTATTCCAAAAATCGGCAATTTTAATCAAGTTACAATAAGATTACCCCGGCGAGGTGTATCACTTTTACGCAATGAAACCAGGATGCTCGACATCAAAGGATCGTCGCTACGAAACACGGCTTATTAAATAGCTCTTTGGAGTTTTACGTGGAGATTTTCTAAGAGCGTGCTTTGGGCGCTGTGAAATGAAAAATCTGTAGAATGATGAAAATCCGGGGTGACACCTGGCCGCTCGTCGACAGGCGTGGTAAAAGCTCTAATGAAATTTGCATAAAGCCCGTGATTCTCGAAGGACCTATTCATCGGGCGTTTCTAGATAAAAAGTTCCTCGTACGTACGCCGTAATTTACTGATAGCGCTGAAAATCTTCATTATATTCATTTCCGCTCGTCATACTAATGCAGGCGATAAAAAGTTTTACTCGAGCGACACGAAGAATTGCAGCTAAAGAGCGGTATTACAATTGTGAAAAATTATTTTCACGATATGGCACCGCTGTAGGTTTCGGAATTTAGAAATTGAGGATATGGATAGTAAAAAACGTGACTTATTTGCGGTCAGAGATACTTTTGATAACAAGAAAAGGGAAAAAGTCGATAATAATTCTCCATGTCCTGCTTTTGAAGAAATACGAGGACACCCAGGTGAAAAAAAATTACTGAAATGTTTTTTAGAAAATTTAAATAAATGTCGAATTTGAGAATTCAATTTTCAACTGAATGCCTTGTATGAATATTGGGTTACAAATTGGTAGAAATGAAATATAAATTTATCATCAAGATGGTGCCTATCTCTTCAGAAGATACAAGAAATCAACAAGGTTTGAAAACAAAACTCGACGAAAAACTAAAATTGAAAGAGAAAATAAAAAGAAACAACGTAACATCACTGATAAAATCAAAATTTTGTGCAGGTACAGAATAAATCGTGAAAAGCCGCAGGTTAAGATGGGAAAAAAAGTACAAAAATTAAAGAATAATACATCAACCTCATAGACTTGCCAAAAAAAAAAAAATACTTGCTTCAGTTTACACATATTTCTTCATTGAACTTTGCTTCGTGTACACTGTGAAATTTATAACAGTAGTTTGTAAATTTTTCATTTTTATTGGTATTTTCTGTATGGATTTTGAGATTCTGATCTGCACATTGCCATAGTTGTTTTCAAATTTTTTGTAACATTCGAAACTCTTTTTTACTTTTTATGTATGATTTTGAATTCCAATATAGTTTTTTTATCATTTTTAAAATCTGCTAGTTGCTTTAAATAGCGTATTGCATTTATATGTCCCTATTTTTCCGTTTTTTTAAGTTCTATAAATTGTTTTTCACTTTTTTTTATATTTGTTTCATTTAATGCGATGTAAAAAAAGTTAAAGAACTTTCTAATTGAATGATAATTTTTCCATCCCTTGTATAGTTTGTAAGCGATAAATAAGGTTTTCAAGTATCGTACATTACTGATACCAAATCAAATAAAAACTATTGAATTGCAGCAAACATCTACATATGCAGAAACATAAATAGCCTATACAAATAAAAAAAAATCATTGCAAAGAAGTCCGAAAAAATCCCATGAAAAAAAATATAATATTTTTGTAAAATATTCAGAACCAAAGGAAAAAAATCACTCAAATTACAAAAAATACAATACATACAGTAACATTCTAACATACACAGTACAGTACAAAAAATACTTTAAGAAAAACGCAAAGAATAACGTACGGAATAAAATAAGAGGAGCTAACAAATGGTATGAATTTTAGAAATTTCTCAAAATACTTAGTTAAATCACTAGAATCACGATAAATGAGAGAAAACACAAAAATATCCGAGAAATACCGAAAAATGAAAAACGTTTGTTATGTATTCATCCTTATCAATTTTATATTATGATCAAAATTCATTATTATTATTTATTTATTTTTTGATTCGTGAAACTCATTACGACCAGTTTTAATTGTCGTTGACTCTTCAAGATTTCCAAGATTTTTCGAAATTCCGGATAACTTTCTGAAAATCTCTGACTATTTGTAGGATTTTTAATTATCTTAACGTATTTTTATTCCGTGTATTTTCAGAAGCTAACAACTTTTTTTCATACTTTTTCGTATTGTCTAGATGTAGGTACTTTTTTAAATAGATTTCTTTACTCATCCAGAATTTATTCTAAATTTCCAATAGATAAACTGCCTCCAACACTTTTACCAATTTCAGATAAAAATTATAAAATTAATCGTATATTAATGAAACTGTCCATTTATGAAAATGTTTTTAAATTTCTGTATCATTATTTCATATTTAATAACTCTATGTAGTACATAAAAAACGATAATATCGAATAAAATTACTTGATCATATTATTATTTCTTCTAAAACATATTGTTATTTTTCTTGAAATCATACTATTATTTCTCCTACATTTATCCTTCATCCCGTAAAATATAAGTTCCTGACTCGAAATTTCTCACTGCAACTCGGTTCTCTCGAAACAAGTTGAAGCACCAATTTACAATTTTTTTGTCACATGTTGAAATTACTGCTACTCTCTTAGCATGCCAATGCTTCAACAGCTAGTGTAATTACCTCACTCTTATTAATAACATCAAACGAAAAGACCAACTGAACCCAGCACTGACGCTTATTTCTCACTCCTCTATTCACGAACCCAATCAAAGCGCTTCCCATTTCGCTACGAACGTTTCGTGCCCATGTAAAATATCATAGGAAATGCTCGAATTATCTTCGACGGAGAGCTTTGATGTTTCGCGTCTCATTCAGATGCGACGAGATTGAAGTCACTCGTCCTGTTAGAACAAACTAAACTCGTTCGTTTTCCCTCGACATTTTGCATGATTTTCCCAAAACGCAGCAGAGCAAAGCAGCCCCTTTGCCGACTGCGAATGGCCCAATTCGTAAGAAAAAGCGACTTCCGTCACTACAGGGGGACCACTGAGTCTGAACTAGTGTGAGCGGGGTGATAAAATCAGAAGGGCGAAAGCACCACTAGCTAATTAAGTCAGCAAGTGCAGCTTTGCCTAATAATTTTAGTTGTTAACCTCTTTTCATCTTCGTTAAAGTCTTTTCTAATAACAATCATTCAAAATTATTCAACTGAAAAACTATTTTTGATGGATTCTTACATCTATTCCATCATCTTGAGAAATTTCCAAGCATGCTTCAAAATTAGAAGAATGTGGGCCTTATCTTTGAAAAAATCTAATGACAGTCAAATACATGTGTTTGGAAAATTCTGCAGCCAACTTGAAATACATTCAAGGTAATATAAATGTTATTGCCAGTTAATCCAAGCATTCTTGCACGCAAAGCCCGTGGAATACGTAGGGCCGGATTGAGGTTTCAACCGTAAAGCCCGCCCTTCAAACCTTCCCCAGTTTCGCTACCCTAGCCCCCTCGATTTCAGCAGACTCTCGAATAACTTCTCATTTGACTTGAGACGTGAGCGTTTGAACAAAGAAGCTGGAAGAACGAATAATAGGGACCTACGCCGGGCCGGCTCTTTTCCCGATGACACGTCGGAGTCGAGCTAATACTGCAACTTGATCTCCTTATTTTCGGGATCAAAGACGAAGAAAGGGGAAGTCTAGTGCTCTAATTCGTTGGGGTTTTGAAATTTTTCGTATACGTTGACTTTATTACAAAAGTTTTGTCATTCATCGAAGTAGAAATAGGGTCAGGGTCAACGAGGTTATTTTAAAACAAATTCGAATATATTTAGTAACTATTAGACAAAAATAGTATATTTCATATCAAGGAGCAGAAACGAGCGTTTTTACGAGTGCGAAGTTTTGCGAGCGAGCGTAGCGAGTGAGCAAATCGCACGAGTTTTGATGCTCCTTGACACGAGAGATATTTTTCGCGCTCGCAGCACATGAATCATTTAGTCTTTTGTTTACTGTTGTGTCGTGAAAAAACGAGTTCTATGCCGCTCGACCTTGGAGCGGCATAGAAATAGCAGCGAAAGGCGGTGGCAGAGAATTCGTTTTTCACGGGACAGTAGTAAACACAAGAATAATGGATTTCTTCAAGAAATCATATATAATAGAGATTGTTCACTATTCTGTGAATTTTTCAAGTTTGAGGGAATGCCCATAAATTTTATAGACTGGAAAACCATGAAAACTTCGTGAAACTGAAGAAACTGTGTCACATTATTAAAATTTACAAAAATCAAAAAATATTTTTTCATACAAAGATCGTCGATGATTTCAAGAATTCTAATGAAAAAACAGAATTCATGATCACGTCTAAGAGTTTTGTAAATTTCAAACATTTTAGCCAATTTTTTAAATCTTGAGAATCTGAATGAATGCATTTTCGCGTTGGTATTTTTAGTGATATTGTGAATCTAGAATTTCTTAGTGCTACCCTTGTAACCATGACTAATGTCAGTGTTTACTAAGTTGAAAAATAATATCTATAATATTCAAAATCTCAACCCTTCAATATTAAATGAAGTACTTGAAAACGATAGCAGCGTTTTTTTTTTAAAGAAAGTTACAATAATCGTTGAAGTTTCAGTCGTGAACATTTATTTTCTTCTCTTCGTTTCCTTGAGGAAGAAAAAAATGCAGATAAAAATTCACAAAAGCATTTTCCTCTCAGAAAGTTTTAATTGAACGCTGTTCGCTCAATGTTGCTAATTTTAGCACAATTTATATATTTTTCTAATTTCATTTTCTTTGTCCTTTTTTCCAATAGTAAAGTTCAATAAAAAGAGAAAACTATTTTTTACTGTCCCACTCAGTTACTTCAAAGTTTTATTTGATTAATTTTTCAAAATGAATATAATAAAAACAAAAACAATTGAAAAGAACAATATTTTTTCATGAGTGAAACTTGAAAAATACCTAATTAAAAAATTGTGACCACGAATAAATAGAAACCCTTGAATACGAAAAAAATGCTATGAGATAGTATGTCATGAATCGAGAAATTCAGAGATTCTGACTTATTTTATTGTAGTTCAGAAATGACTTGAGAAAATCATAGTTTGTTCACAGGATTTCTAAATATAAAAAAGTTTAAAAACTAACAGTTTCTTGAAGAAATTAAGCTAAGACAAAAATTACCTCTATGAAAAACTGGATACTTTTTTATGCAAAATAATCTATTTAACAATGTCCTTTTTTTTAACATTGCCTCTTCCCTCTTCATAAATGATGACTACTCGATTGAAATAACCACGTCAATAAGTATAATGATGCCAATTCAAAAGCTTATACATTTTTTACTGCATATACACGAAACGTACAATTTTTTCGACAGTTTCACTTCACATCATTTTTCAAATAATCTCTCCAATCGGCCTCGAAAACAGAGAGTGATAAATCCGCCCGAGGGCAATTTAGATGGATATTTTTTCGAGCATTACACCTGAATTCATATTCGTTTTATTTTATTGATGATGACTATCCATATTCATCGCTTTTGAAAGGTTTTTCGCTGAAATCCACTGAACATGAAAGTTTTTTCATATTGGAAAATTGTAATCTACGTGCAACCCTTTCCCGCGGCTCGAAACGAAAAATCTTTTTTTCATTTTTTCAAGTAATTTTGATCAGTTATTGAAATCTGAACGTGACACAGCTGAAACAGGGTAAATTCGTTTTCACATATAGTATGTATGTGGACTTTCGGTAGAAATCGATCAATTACAAATAATTGGAGGTTCAAAAAAACCTTGTTCTTGAATTCCTTTTTTTTTTAACGAATGGAACGCTGAAAGCTATCAGATATATATTTGAAAATACGTTCAACGTGTCTCTTCGCTTACCTAGAATTAAATTTCGCAAAAATAAACGCAGTATTTTCACACGTCATATCAATGAACGCAGAGGTGCAATTTTAACTTGAATAATGATTTCACGCGAGCTTAAGAGTCCTGTATATCATACGAGGCAGCATCGTTTGTAATTTAAAACTAGACACAGTGCAGAACGTCAACGGAACTGGGTCAGAGACTTTACGCCAAAGTGAAAAAGTGCATCAGAGCACCTTTAGAATACTTTTTAATTAAATGCCAAAAAAAAATAAATTGGACTGTGAAATTCTGGCTTCAGTTGACTGAAACTTTTGATAACGTGGTAAACCTTTGAATGGGACCCACTTGAATTAGACAACTCCCATCAGTTTGGAACTGAATAACAATCGTAGTACACTTTCCTGGATTTTTTTTTACAAAATGCATTTCTGTTTTGTAACGTGTCGAATCAGCAACCAACCAAATAAACGCTTCTGTGCACGTAGAAAGAAATAAAATTTGTCATTTTTAAGTATGTTTCTAGAAATCTGCGATGAAATAAAAAACAGTAATCGGCGAAGATAAATAAAATTAGTTAATGAACTTCTACAACATAACTGACACCATGAAAAAACATTTAATACTTGCAGCTCGCGTAAATAAGGTTCATCGAAAAACAATTACTGAATGTTTTACTGCTCAATCAAAAAAAAATTTCTCATTATTTACAAAACGTCCGTACTTGATGAAATTGTCTACTGCCAATGTCAGCAAAAACAATGAGTTGAAAATTGAATTGAAAACAAATTTACATTCATGAAAGGGCGCTCGGAAATGAATGCTTCAAAATATACGAGTTTCTGTATTGAAATGTTTGACGAATATGGAGTACGTGTTTTTCATGTTTCTGGATTGAGTGTGTTTATTTGACTCGTTATGCACACACAAATATTGCACACGATTATTTAAGGGGCACATAAAATGTAACAAGGCTTTATCCAGTTATAAATGATTATTATTAATCCGTTCATATAATAGACTTTTTAGCAGGGTTTAGAAGGTTGCTTAAAAAAGTGTAACGCGTTACGTCACCGTTACTTAACAATAAATAGTAACTGCTTACCGTTACCACTTAAAAAAGTAAAGTTTCGTTACATGCACATTACTTTTTGGAATAAATAGAATGTAAATAAAATAAGATCTAAAAGCTAAGGATAAAAAATATATCAACGTACTGGTGGTTTTGTTCAAGAAACTGTTTATTTCATAAACATATGTACAATAAAGTATTATAGGAGGGAAAAAAATTAGATGTGTTCAATTTTTGTTTAATTCAAACAAAACAATATTTTCGAGACTTGTTGTTTGTTAGGGCGAGCACTTCATGAATAATTTTTTTCATGAGGGAAAGCAGTAGGCGTTTGTTAAACTTTACTTTTCGACCCTGAGAAAAAATCAGTCAGCTAGTTGTTCAAATTTCGATATTTTTTTTAAGTTCGAAAAATGTCTATGAAATTTCATTGAATGTTAACCGCGGGGAAAAATTTACGAATTTTAAAGATTTTCGAGAGTATCATATATCTAGCTAGATTTCTAGTACTTTTGACAATATTTATATTTTTCAGTATGTGTAAAACGTTACAGAAATTTCTAATATTTTTATAAATTGTTACTATTTATCTGTTCGTTGCTATACAGATTTTAATAAATTTCATGTTCTGGAATTTCAAGTTCATTAAATTGTTTATTTTTCAGGACATAGTATTAATACATATTGATTTTTATTTCTTTCAATTTTTTGGTATTTGTTTAGTTTTTCTACGATTTGAAGAATTGTTCAGTATTTCTGAAATTATTCGTATTTTTCCGGAAGATAGAGTGTTGCAAAGTTTTCTAATACTTTTACGTAATTTTTCTTGAATGATTATACAGATTTCAAGAAAATTGACCTTTAGATGTTGAACTTGTTAAAATTTTCCGTTTTTTAAAAGATTTTCCATGAAACAGTGTCTCAAGAAATTTTACTTGTTGTAGTATTGTCATATTTCTTCAGTTTTTCTAATGTTCATGAAGGATCGTTCAGTATTTTTATATAATACTGTATAACTTTTCTGGTATTCGATAGACTTTTACTAATACATACGTAATCTTACTTGAATTATATTAAAAAATTAATAGAATAATTTTAAATTGTAATTAAATTATTCCTTCAATTTTTTGAATCATTTAAATGGGAATATTCTATTGTATTGAGGAAAATGATTGGGAATGTATTATTCAAATAATTTAATATTATCAATTGATAATTACCACGGTCGTCATTTCAGCCAAAAACGGACGCGTATATCAGTTTGTTCTACCTCGTAAAACTGAGGGGAAGGTGCGTTTCGAAAACGCGATGTGCTAAAAATATAATTTGAAAAACCTTAAATCGTGTATCTTGGCCTTTTTCTTTGTTTCGAGCCAAAACACGAAGAAAAACAAATTTATGTTGTAGTCGGCCGAGCCGACCCGGGTCATACCATTTTTACATTGCCTAATTTTTTTTTCCAAATTTTCCTGTTTTTTTTGTTTTTTTGTTTTTATGTAATTTTCTTGATTTCTCATGATCTACAGAATTTATGACCATTTCCTTAGTTTTTACATATTTTCAATCTTACGAATCATTAACAATCTTTAGAATTTCTAAATTTCTCAAAATGTTCAAGTTTTTTAGTCTTTAAAACATAATACAAGCTATTTAAACCTTAACGAATTTCATAATAATTCATCCAACTTATTCTGATTCATCGTAAATATTTAGTGCTTGTTTAATTTCTCGAATTTTTCAAAAAATTCAGAAATATCATAAATTTTCCAAAAAAATATGATAATGAGCACAATCAATTAGGTCCAAATATATTCTTTACATTCTAGAATTTTTATATCTCATCCACATAATTTTCCATAATTTTGAAATAATCAATGTTTTTTGAAATTTCGGAATGATTTTAATTTCGTATGCATCATAAAAATTATTCCGTAATCTCGAAAGTTGATAATAATTTGCCTGCTTATCAAGATGTTCTATGATTTGTTTCCACTTGTCAAGTTTTTCTGTTTTTCATTAGAAAATGAAAAAAAAATTACTGCGTTTTTCAGAGGAAAATGATAATGAACACAACCTGCAAAATTGGAGATATGTTTTAGAAATTCTACATAATTTTTCAATTTTCTACTACTGTCGACAATCTTTGGGATTTTTAATGTTTTTCATTTTGTTTTACACAACACCAAATTTCAAACACAATACAAACTGTTGGAAACTGTTCGGATTTCATGAAATTTCTCGAACTCATTCGGATTCTTCGTGATTGCTAATAATTTTCAAGTTTCTCAGATTTCTATAAGAAAATTTAAAGGTTGATAATGCGAATTTCAGAATAATATGACAATGAAAAAAAACTACATGACTCATGTGTATTTTATAAAATTTTACAAATTTGTTAGAGATTTTTGACTATCTTCGGATAAATAATGATAATGAAAACTATTTACAAAATTTATGAACGATTCTTCAATTTTATACAACGACTAACGATTTGTAGAATTTTCAAGAATTTTTTTTATTACCGAGAATACTGAAACCATAAACATTTTACAAAAAATTAAAACGTTGCAAATTTTATGAAGATTAACTCATTAAGATTTCTCGTAATTTCGGAATAATTTTCAAGTTTTTATATTTTAATTACGCGATGAAAAAAAATGTGTGCATATTTCAAAGACAAATTAATACAAAAATTTACTGAAAATTATTAATATTTTTTGTAATGCTACGAATTTTTCGGCTTTTCTGTAATTATTTAAAACTTTTGATAAAGTCAATGTTTTTTCAATTTCTTGAATTTTTTAACACAATGCAAACTATTTTCAATTTTTTACGCTTTCCACACATTTTTCTGAAGTCAATCAAATTTTAATTTAAAAAAAACGTGTATTTCAGAAGAAAATGACAATGAACCCCTATGCCCTTTTGTTGCTTAAGCCTCAATAAACCCATCCAAAAAACTCATGTTCTTTCATCCCTGGTGAAAAATATACCAGAAACGTTCCATCAATGTACGAATTTTTTTAATTTTCTACAAACAGACATGGACTTCTGTAAAAAAAGGTCGATATTTCTGAATGAGTACGTCTTCAAGACTGCGGACCGACATTCGCGTACGGTCAGAACTACTAAAACGTATCAGTGAGCCAACAGAATCGCGAGCAACAAAAAGTAAAACCTTTCACCTCGGGACAAATGGACAACAATGTTCGATGCAACGAGAAGAATTGGCCATTAAACGGGCCACTATTCTTGGAGCCACGAGTTGTCGGCGTCGACCGATAAATATCCTTTTACAGCCCCAAGCCTCAGGGCCGAGTGTCACTCTTGTTTGCCGAGAATAGTGGCATATATTAACCGAGCCTTCGATGCGCGGAATAACGAGGCTACGCGCACCGCGAGAAGATACCACGCGCAATAATTCATAGTCAGCAGGAAGCGTGATCCTCTCGAAGACGCCGAAGACGCCTCGCAAAGAGGCACCAGAAATGCAACCCCGCGACTCGAAACCCAAGGAATCGAGTACATAGTTCGAAGT
Organism: Platygaster robiniae; assembly: GCA_028476575.1. Classification (NCBI taxonomy): domain Eukaryota; kingdom Metazoa; phylum Arthropoda; class Insecta; order Hymenoptera; family Platygastridae; genus Platygaster; species Platygaster robiniae. The sequence goes on from CM052022.1 coordinate 7,052,742, forward strand.
CATGATAATAGCGAAATTACATAAAAAAAACCTGTTTTCTATTCCATGGACATAACAAAATCTTTATCAGTGTCGAAACATCGAACTCGTAGATCACTCTATGAATAAAAACTGAAAAAATTACGAGACTATGTCTCGAAGCAAATCAATTTTTTTTCTCACTATCAGAACTATTTTTTTGATGGGTAAAATGTAAAAAAATAATCCAGGTGAAAACGCATCAATTTGCAAATTTTGCTTTCATCAAATCGTCAAAACTTTTTACAATTAACGTTATTTATGTTCAAAACTATCGGCCAGCTCAATGAGATCAACATTTTTTGACTTTGAAAATTTCGAAGGATAGTACACGATTTTAGTTATTTTACACGATTTACAAAATTTTAAATAAAATTCGTACACTTTTTCTGAAATTCTTAAAGTTATTCAAATTTTTAAAAATATTTATAACAGTCTTTAAAATTTTTATGTTTTTGAATCGTTTGTTATTTTGAACAATTTCATCGTAGTTCTAATCATTTTCAACTTTCCAAATTCTTAAAGATTATTCAAACTCGTTTGCACCTTACGCAGTTTTTTAATGCATTGAAAGTATTAGATTTTTGAAAAAAATTATAGTAAAGAAAATTGACAAAATTCGTGAACCGAAAGCCTATAACAGTTTGTTATATTTTTCAGAATCATTTAAGATCATTGGTTTTCTATCGCTTTTTCATTATTCAAAATTTTCGAAATTCCCCACGGCATACATTCTATACAAATGTGATCAAATTTCACTAAATTTGCGTTGAACTCTAAGAATTTTTGTGATTTTTCATACTGCAAGTTTTCTAGATATTTATTGAAACTCAAAAACCACAATCATCTATGTTTCGAAGAAATCTGATTAAAAAACACAATATTGATTATTTGTAGAAATTTCCTGAAACTAAAAATTTTTAGAATTTTCTGAACTACTGACTTCCTCTACATTTTTGGATGTTTTATTTTTGTTTTTCAAAATTCCCGAAATTTCACAAGTAATTCAAAATTTTTACTTTTCCAAAGCTAAGCTCTTTCGTGGTTTCAATACTTTATATGTTTTTTTCGGATTTTATGTAAACCGAAAAAACATTTTATTGAAAATAGTAAAAAATATGATAATAAACATAAATTACGAAACTTATTAAGATTTTCTGCAACACTACACAATTTTCGTATTATTCTGAATTTCTCAAATTTTCAAAATTTTACACTTTTTTTTATAGTTTTTCAAAATTTATGAAATCGTACACATAATTAAAGCTATTAGATCCCCAATTTTCAAACGAATGTATTAAACTCATCGAGATTTTTCGTAATTTTCTCATACGTTTCAAGTTTTTCGAATTTTTGAAAAAAATGAAAACAACATTATTGTGCATATTTTTAAAAACGATAAAGAATACAATGTACAAAAAATAAGGATATTTTTTAGATTTTGAATTTTCGCAAAATATCGACAATTTTCACGATTTTTGATGTTCTTGAATTTTTTTTTCATTTTTAAATTTCAAACGCTATTCCGACTATACAAAACCCTAAAACTTTGAAAAATGTGTAAAAATGAATAAAATTTTTCCTAGTTTTTAAATACCTACCCAATTTTTCAGATTTTCTAAAGAAAGAACATAATATACAAAATTCATGACCTTTTCCTGTTCTTCCATAAATTTTTTTATTCTACTATAATAATCGTGGTTCTTCAAAATTTTCGATATTCGACTGCAGCCCATTAACTGAGCTACCACATTTTTTACGTATTCTGAATATTCATCACGAACCTACAACATTTTTATATTATAGACAAACCAAATCTATAAATAAAGTTCATTTCACCTAAATATTCCTACTCTGAAAAATAATGAAATATTAAAAACATCCGAAAATTCGAAAAAACTCCAACAAAAATTTTAGAAAATCTACGTAAACGAAACATGAAAATATATGACCTAGATAGCACACACACACACGTAAATTCACATCATCATAAAAAAAAATTTTCCTCGGTATATGGAAAAACTCGCTCAGCGTTTTTGCAAAAAAAAAATCGACGAAAACGCCGTTCGTGTCTGCAGGCTAGAACGCATCGTCACGTTGATTTATTGCATTATAATGTCCAATTCGAAATGAGTTGCCGTCGCACACGCGTAACCAGCGAGTGCCTTCCAATCAATCACAGGCTTTTTCCGCGAGAGCGTCGGAATGTTTGCATTCCGAACGCGGCTGCAAACACTGGATGCACATTAATATCGCGAAAGGGTTACACTATAATTCCCCAAGGATCGGGGGAGTTGCGACATAACAAGCGGGGAAACGCCCTTTGCTGAAGCGTCGAGCTTTTCTCGCGTCGCCCACTAAGTAAATGAAAACAATCATTCTTTTGATGGAAATTCAAATGGAACATCGAGCTGTCCTATCAATTTAGCAAATCTGTGTGGACTGAATCACGGTTTGAATAAAAATCCTTTACTTTTTTTCATGCGAGTAGAACGAAAATAGTTTATTCCTGGTATACTTTTCGTATCGAAAGAAATTATTGTTACTAAATTTACGACGAAAATTTCATAGAGCTGCAGAAACTGTATAAAATTTTTGAAATTCTTGAGGACAATAATGTTTCATGATGCAAAGATTGTCGATAACTTCCGACATCTCCAATTACAATCTAAAATTTTGGAAAACTCAGAAATATTTTGAAATGAAAGAATTGGAATTTACTAAAATAAATTAATTTCAAAAAAGTATAGCTTTTCTCTGGATTTTTGGGATATAGGAAATTCAGAATAGTCACGAATCTGTAGAATATTTAAAGAAATTTCTAAAAAATCCTGAAATATTTTGTCGTACAGATATTATTATTATTTTGAAAAGCTGAAAAATACTTTGAGTGTCAATGATTATCAGACAATTCTGTATTTCGTGAAATCTTAGGAATTGTTGAAAGTATTGTAAATTGTTGAATAATTAGGAAATTCCGTTGTACCAAAGAAATTTTAATATTCTTAAAATTTACAAACAATCGAAAAAATGTATTGTCCTCCATTTTGAAATTTTTACTATCAGAACTGAAAGTCTAAAAATTTTTAAGAATAGAAAAAAAAGGAAAATTTTAAGGACCATTTATATTTCTCAACAAATCCAAAAAGTTTCCAGGATTTTTGTGATATACGTAAGGAGTTATTTATCCTTTTATTGAAGCATTAAAAAATTGCAAAAATTTTGTTTGCACAAATTTTTATTAAATTTCAATTCTTTTCAATAGCTTACATCATGTTTAGAATTCGATTAATTTTAAAAAATTCAAATTACCTTAAGAATTTTATAGATGGTTAGATAATTCCGGAAAATTTAAAAAAGTTTTAGAATTTTGCGTAATGTTATTGAATTTTGTAGATTGTGGACAAATTTTAAAATTTTACAGGATTACAAAAACTGAACGAAATTTTCGAAATTCTCAAAAGCAATAACGTTTTATGATGCAAAGATCGTCGATGATTCTCGACATTTTCAATTAAGATCTAAAATTTTGAAAAGTTAGAAAAATTCAAAATTGTCAAAATTTTAATTATCTAACAGAAATGACTTCCAAAAAAATTTTGCTTTTTTGTGGATTGTCGAAAATATCGGGAATTCAGAAAAGTCGCGAATCTGTAGAATACTCTCGAAAATTTTCAAAACTCGTGAAATATTTTGTCGTACAGGTATTATTATTATTGATTTTGAAAAATTGAAAAAGATTTCAAGTTTCAAAAATAGTCTGACATTTCTGAAATTTGTAAAACTTTAAGAAATGTTTCAAATATTGTAAATTGTTGAAAAATTGAGAAATTTCGATGTACACAGTCTCGTCTGAGCAGTCGAAGGGAGCACACGCGTTTTGTTTTGCTCTGCGCTCGTTCAAACGTATTTTGGCTACACGCTTGCCATGGAGTGACTCTATATTGATCTCTATAATCGTTTTGTTAACTTTCACAGTGAGTGATTGCAGTGAGCATTTTTCCAGCTATTTCTTATTATTTATAAGTGCGAAAATGGCTGGATTGTCAGTTGAAAGAGTTCCTGATGAGGACCGCAAGTGCCGTGTTTGCAATAACTTTATCGTGAATAATGACAAAGTGACACGGTGCTCAGTTTGCAACGCACCGTACCACAATGGCTGCTTCCCTGCAGCGAAGAAATTGCAGAATGGAACTCTGCCCAAATGCTGTGGGTCTACGGTTACTTTCTCATCATCAAAAGGCATCACGTTCGATGAAATGAAGGCCATGCTTGCCGAGCAAAACGTAATATTGACTGCATCGCTTAGCACCAAAATAAACGAGAAAATTTCAAATGTAGAAAAGAAACTTGATGAGATTAATGTTTCTGTTTCCTCTTTGTCAACACGACTCGAAACAATTGAAAACAAAACAAATGACCTAGCAACCAGAATTGGTGAAATCGACAACGAGATTATGTGCTTGAAAGATGTAAACATTGGAGTTCAAAATCCCGAGGCCGGTGAAATGCACACAATACTTCGAGAAATTGAGGAACGTGAGTCTCGTAAGAAAAACCTTATTGTTTACGGCATTTCTGAACCTACTACCACCAATGAAGATACCAAAGATAAAATATATTGTAAAATTTGGAAGGTTCTGCTGCCACATCATCCCACTCCCCAATATTTCTCGATAAGATTGGAGAAATCCTCCCGAGCTTCTCCACGTCCGCGCCCCGTGAAAATCGCCTTTCTAGCTGCTGCGAGTTCAACACTGCTGTGGGAAGCCTATCTAACATTGAAACGTCAGCACAAGGACAATATGCCTGTTCCCCTAAACAATGTGTCAATATCTCTCGATCGCACACCTTACCAACTTCAGGAGCTACGGAAATTTCGAGCTGCCTTACAAGAGCGGCTTGGGAAAGGAGAACAAAACCTGCGAATAGCGTATTGGACTGGTCACCCCACGATTGTTCAATCACGCCAAAAGGACCGGTCTCCACCTGCACAGCAGATCATCTTGTAGAAGTAATTGTGCTAAATTATTCTTCTTCAATTTCAGTTTATTATCAAAATGTGCGGGGTTTACATTCAAAAATTTCTGATTTTGCTTTATCTGATGTTCTGCTTCGCATGGATATTATTGCGTTGACTGAAACTTGGTTAAAAGATTCTGTAATGTCTCCAGAACTATTTGATTCAAATGTATATGAAATTTTTCGCTGTGATAGGGAAACTGATAAACATGGTGGTGGAGTACTATTAGTCATTCGTCGTCGAGTTATGTCAATTCCAATGAATTTTGATGTCATTTCGTTAAATATTCCTGACATTGATATAACTGGTGCTCAAATAAATAATAATGGTCGCTGTTGCTTCATCATATTATTATACATTCCACCGAATTTGTCTGCGTCGTGTTATTCGAACTTAGCTAATTCACTTCTGAACTTACAGGTTCTTTTTGATCACAATTTGCTTATTTTGGGTGACTTTAACATACCGTTCTATGCTAATTTTCAAAATAATCAGGATCTGAGCACAAAGGCTTCCATTTTTCAATCTGTCCTGGATTTTTATAATTTAATTCAATGCAATCGTATTGCTAATTGTGATGATCTTTGGTTAGATTTGGTGCTTTGTAATGTTAATCGTCAAGTGCAAAATGCTTTGGATTGCATTGTATCTGAAGATAATTATCATCCTGCGTTGTTAATTGATTTTGATCTGCGTACTAGTTCTGGGTCTCATGATACTGTTAATTTTTCTCTACCTATATCTAAGAACTACAATTTCGAGCGTGCTGATTTTCTTTTAATGAAAGATTTACTCATTCATCAAGATTGGGATTTTCTTGTCAATATAGGGAGTCTTGATGATATGGTTGACGAATTTTATACCATATTGAATTCTATCATATGTCGAGCAGTTCCGTTATATTGTAAAAAAGTAGTACCGAAAAAGTACCCACATTGGTACACGGGTGATGTAGTTGAATCGATTAAGATTAAAAATAGGATTCGAGAAAGATACCAGAGATATGGACTACACTGTGATTTTCTTTTGTTTCGCGAAGCTAGAGCTCATACTAAGAAGGTAATGAAACATGCATATCAGAAATATTTTTTTGATGTTGAAAGATCGATTTCGCGCAATCCGGACACTTTTTGGAATTTCGTGAATAATAAAAGAAGTAAATCTCGAATTCCAGGTATTATGAGACTCGATGATGTTGAATATCATGAACCGAGCGAGATCGTTAATGCGTTTTCACGTTATTTTTCTGCAGTTTATGTTGCTTCATCAGTTATGCCAGATTGTATGCGGACAGAATTACCGCTTAAGCAAAAAATGGGAGACATTATTACTTTTTCAACTAATGAAGTTTTAGTCAAATTGAAGTTGCTTCTAAATAAATTGTCTACAGGTCTAGATGGAATTCCTAGTTCGATAATCAAGAGATTTTCCAATACTTTTGCAATACCGTTAACGGCAATCATCAACAAGTCTTTACTTATTGGTGAATTTCCAAATATTTGGAAGGGAGCTCGAGTATGCCCCATATTCAAAAGTGGTGATGTTACTTTCATTTCAAATTATCGACCAATATCAATTTTAAATAATTTCTCTAAAATTTATGAAAAACTACTGTATGATATCATTTTTGAAAAATTTAGGCTTGTCTTATCTCCCAATCAACATGGCTTTTGCTTTCAAAGATCTACAGTAACAAATTTGGTAACGTTTTTTCATATAGTTTCCAGTGCTTCAGTTGACAATAATCAGGTTGATATTATATATATATTGATTTTAGGAAAGCGTTTGATGTGGTGGATCACGGGATTCTCATGAAAAAACTGTTCAATTTAGGATTGTCTAGCAATTTACTTTCATTACTTTATTCGTATTTACAGAAGAGGTTTCAAACGGTTAAAATTAATGGCTATTCTTCCGAATTCATTTTTCCAATGTCTGGTGTTCCGTAGGGCTCAAATTTAGGCCTATTACTTTTTTCAATAATGATCAATGATATTGGGGCAGAACTCACTTGTTTTTACCTTTCATTTGCAGACGATCTGAAATTATTTTTACCAATTTCTGATGTTAATGATTGTCTGTGCATACAAAGTAATTTAAATAAAGCAACATGGAGTACACTTAACAAATTGCCTTTACACCCCAAGAAATGCAAGATACTTACTATTTCCAGGCGCTCTTCTACTATTAAATTTCAATATAAAATTAATGACACATTATTGGAGCGCGCTGATATTATTAAAGACTTGGGAATAACTTATGAAAGCAAACTTCATTTCAATATTCATTTTGAAAATTTAATCAAGTCAGCAAATAAATGCCTCGGTTTTCTTATTAGGATGTCCCGTGATTTTCGGGATCAGAAAACGATTGTATTGTTGTACAAAACATTAATCTTGTCTAAACTTGATTACGCCGCGGTAATTTGGTCTCCGAGGCATGTTAAATATAAGATTGCAATTGAAAAATGCCAAAAAAGATTTTTAAAGTTCCTTGCATGGCGTGCTGATGGAATATATCCACCAAAAGGTTCAAATTATGAGGATTTATGCAGAAGATTTAAGTTCTGGACATTGGAGAATAGAAGGTCGTATAGGGGATTGTTATTTTTATTCAAAATTATTAAGCAAATGGTTGATTCATCATTTTTATTATCACTTATACCATTTCATGTGCCGCGACTCTCTGTGCGTAGTGGCGATGTTCTTTACATTCGATCGACTAGTTTTGCAACAGAGTTGTCTCCCATTTTTCGCTTATGTAATGAGTTTAATTTTCATGCGAAAAGTCAGCTGTATAACTTCGATCTATTTCCCGATTCGTTGGGTGTGTTTGTTGAGAATGCTGAGAAATATTTTAATGCGGTACAGGGTCTCTGAGGGTTGTTATACAAGATTGTGCTATTGCTTGATCATATTCAATTAAGCGGGTCGGAGTTTGTATTAATAACAGTCTTGCTGACGGCTGCTTGGACTGTATACTATAAATTATATTGGGTAGTCCTGTAATTGGGTTTTTATAACCTGTTGGACGTTGGTTGAAAAAAATAAATAAATAAAAAATAAATAAATGTACCACAGAAATTCTAATATTCTTAAAAGTTTCAAGCAATCGAAAAAAAGCATTGTCGTCCAGAGATTGTTGATAATTTTGAAATTTTGACTATCAAGATAGAAAGTCTGATAATTTTGAAAAATAGGAAAAAAAACATTTAAAACAACCATTGATAATTTCCAAAAAATCAGAAGTTTGAATGATTTTTGTTAAAATTGATAAGTTTAATAATAGTAGCAAATTAAAAAAATCTGTAAAACTGTAGTAACTTCAATTGTTTTAAGTTTGATAAAAAAAAATTGTCCAGCTAACGAAGATATTCAATTATTTTGGGAATAAACTGGATGTAAACAATATAAAAGTTTTGTCAAAACAAAAAACCTCAATAATTTTAATAACGGTCCATAATTTTTGAAAATTCCTAAAATTTTCAGTGTATCAGGAAGACTTTATGGATTTCGTAATTTGTGGGACATTTCAAAAATTCAGTACAACCACAAACACTATGAATACTTTAAATATTTACAAAAACAAAATAGCCTTGTTGTATGGATATCGTTGATAATCTTGAAATATTAATATAAATTATTATCGTGACATAACTTGAAAGATGTACTCGTTTCGCTGCGGATTAATAAATTACTATTTTCGATTATTTCACGAAATTTTGAAAAATTTACAAACTTGACTTGATCGAAATAAGTTATTATCATACTAAAAGACAAAACTGCCCATAGCGCATTTTCCATTCTTTTTATATAAATATTTTTTTTATATAAATAAGCTGAAAATAATGCTCTTCCAAAAAAAATCATAAGCTTCATTATGTTTCATGAAGCTAAAAAGAATTCTGTTCACGTACTTTATAACTTAAATATTTTTTAGGTTAATTTAAACTACAGGTAATATTTCTTTCTTTGCATAATTTTCTCATATTCTTGCAATATTTTCTAACAATTTATTATCTCAGAATTCTCAAAAGTTCCATCAGAAGTATATTATAACAAATATATAAAATGCATAATTCTGTGTAACTGAGAACAAAGAAATGAGTAAATATCCAAAAAATAAAGAATGTTAGCATTTTCCACAGCTCTTTATACCAAAAATGTATTACTAAGATTCTTCAAGATAATAAACTTGACATTAATTAAATTTCATCACTCAGAGGATCTGAAATCAAAATTTCAGATATTCCAAACTATTCGAGATTAAAATGTATTTTTTTTGAGAATACAATTTTTCCAGTTAAGCCCTTCAGGTTCCAATATTTCCTGATTAAAAAATTAATAACATCAAATTTTCGATTACAAAGAAATTCAGATTCAACCATAATTTTTTTGCAAATTTAAATATTCATACAAATCAAAAATTTTCGATATCATGAAATATGTAACAAGAATCTCGTTGCCAATTTCTAATGAAACTCGTTACTCTCATTTTTAAATTTACGCAATTTTACAATACGTTATCGTAACATCCCAAAACGTTCCATTTCAGAGTAACTCGTTACTATCAACTCCTCAATATAAAAATTTTATCAAAACGGCAGATAAAAATTCCCGTTTCCTAAAGCAAGCAACTCGTACATAGAGAATGCAGTGGTGTACGCTTGAACGATCGTAACTGATGTTCCCAAATTCAATATTCATTACGTGAAAGCTGTCTTACACCGTTGCCTCGCATGCGTTACCAGCCATAATTCTCCCACTGCGGTTGACGTTATACACGAAAACGCGGCTTTATCGAGATAAATATTATTCGAAAATTGACAAATTCGTCAGTGAATTTACCAATCCAATCATCGATATTTTCACGTTGAAATGTAGTTCACGCAGGTACAACTTTTCACCACCAGTAACATGCATTCATTTTAAAAAGCGTTCTAACAAATTCGCATTTGAAATATTATCATTTGATATTTATGTTTATCTTTCAATAAACGCAAAGTTAAGAAACTTCTCCACTCACTCCGACGTATCAATTTTGGGATTTTTCAAAGTCCTGTATAAAAGCACGTACAGCGATAGTAAACATTTGAAAGAGAAACAAAAAAGTGTTGCTTTAATTTCACAGTGCTATGAAACGAATGTTTCGTTATTATCCGAAGTCAAATATGTCTCGTACGAGAGCCTGCTCCCGGCGTTTTATTCGCGGCCATAGTTAATCCCGCACTTTTCATCCCCAGCGATTCTCTTTCATCAAATAATTTCGGTAAAGGCCGCTGACGCGTAATCTTTATCGAAAATTCATTAGATCCAGTGGAAAGTATTGATTGTACCAAAGCTCTTCCAACGAATGGAAATATGCACGTGTACTTTTTGTTTTTGATGAAAAGTAAACTGTGGTATATGATTTATTGCGAATTAATCTTCATTGATTGATATGAAATTTTATGACTTCAAAGATGTCGAGTTTCCCATGCAATTCGGAGAGTAATTACACTTCAAACGAATCTTTTTCAAGAACGTTCTGAATTTCATCCTGCCTGAATTGACTGTGAGCAGCAACGACAGAAAAAAATGTTACGTTCAAAGCAGGTTCCTGAATTTTTATTACGAACACGAGTGTCATATTCCTTCCTTGATGATTTATATTTTAATATTTCCCTAATTTTTCAGATAGTGGAATTTCGGAAAATGTTATTACCAATTTTGGAGTTATAGTTTTAGAAGGTAGATTATAATAAAATTTATTTTCAAAACTATTAATACAGTTTAAAAACTGTCTTCATCGATTTTCAATCTGGCTCTGTACACTGTACCTTAATTCCCCGGATGATATTATTAATTCAATGGAAAATAATGATATTATGTCCACCCCCCTCTCAAGTTGTCAAGTATAGATCGTTCCCTTTTCAGGTACTGCATGTTAAAAAATTATCGAATGAAAATCACATTTGAAATAAAACCAAAACAAAAAATTACTTTGACAGCCTTTATAAGATAAAATATTGTGTAATTTCTTTTTTCACTTTGAGAAAATTACAATTTCTATATGTATTACATCGAAATTTTCGAAATTGTTCACAACTTACGAAATGTATCGACATTTCTTGAAATACTACGAATTTCTCAGAATTATTTTGCAGTCATTAAAAATTTTATTTTTATTCTCATTTTTTAAAATAGTCGTCGATCTATGTGTACAACAATCATTTTTTCAATTTTTTTGGTAATATTACTAATACTCCACATTCTCTATGAACTCACTGACTTCCCAAAATTTTACACAAGTTACGAAATTTACCAACGTATTCTGAAATTCTATAAGTTCCTTGAATTTTTCAGGGCTATCAAAAATTTGTCTCATTATTGGTACTTTCCAAATTTCCAAAATTTGAACGCTTTCTTAATTTTCATTGAAATTTTCAATATAATTAATGGTCTTCGTAAAAGTTACCATTGTTTTCAATTCCGAAAGTTTTACGAAGTATTTTTAGTTTCATGAAATTTTCTAAATTTTTTATAACCTACGTAATTTACATATTGCCATTTTCAGAATTCTACAAAAAATTTTTTTAATTCCATAGAATTATTTTCAAAGTCAAAAATTATCTACTTATTTTAGCTACCTAAAATCTTAAAAATTTAAAGATTTTTCTGGTAATTTTCAAAATTATTAACAATCTTCGTAGGACAAACCATTTTTGAAAATAATTTTGAAGTCAAAGAAGAGGGCACGAACATTGTGACGCTGATGCGAAATTTATATTTAAAAAAACCTTACACAAACTATGATGATTAACATTTTTCATCGGTTGAATTCATTGTAAAAAAAGGAATCTTCAAGTTTCATCGCCATTAATCTCCAAATACGCTCCTTGAACTCCCATGCTACTGTCAACTGTATAACGATCTATTTCGAATCCAATTCTTTAATAAATACATTAAAAAAAAACAACTCTTTCTCGAGTTTTGGCGTATATTTTGCACTCATCAGGAAATTACTCGAACATCGTCGAATACTTAGGTAAATTACACTCCCACAGTTCATTTTCAATCGTTGATGTTAGTACTAGGAATCGGAAGTTACGCGTTACTTTAAAACGTTACATTTATTAACAAGTAACGATAACGGTAACGAGTCACTTTTTAGGTAACGAGTCACGAAAATCCTGTTATTTTACGTTTTTAGCGCAATTCGTAACTTTTTAAAAAATGTTCTGAAACTGAGATATCAGTAATTTTGAACTTCCACATTATTAAATCAAAAATTATATAATAATCATTTTTAATGTAACAATGTGGAGTATTAGTGATTTGTGTAAAAATTGACGAGGAATATGCTTTCTTTACTTTTTATTAGAAATTTTCACAATTCAAAGCATCGAATTTCCGAAGTTCGCATGAAAATATACAAAAATACTCGAAATCTATAGATCATAAAGTCTATAGCAGGATCTGTAAGATATAAAGATCCCGCTTAAAAATCTTATGGAATGTTATAAATACAAAAAAAAAACAAAACAACACAAAATACGAAAAATATTCGGAAAACTAGATTGCAATAAGTTTTATGTTATTTAATTCTTTAAAAATTTATGTAATTCCAGGAATCGAAAAACTTCAATTTCATGTGCTTTGAATTCTAAAAATTTATGTTTATAGAAGTCTCTAAAAAGATAAGAAATTTTTCAAATCGTACAACTCTGTGAAAAATACAAAAAATATTGAGGGCACTTATAATATATAAAAAAACTCTTTTTGCAAAATCGATCGAAATATTCTTCAGAAGTTTGAACTTTCAATTTTATCTCATTCTGGATATTCAAAGAGATTTATTTTTTTTTAATTTTTAAATTTCACAACATTCTATAAATACTTAGAAATACAGAAAGGAAAATACGTGTAAATGTATAAAATATTGAAAATCTTTCGAATCCCAGAAATTCATACAGTAATATATATGTAACTAATGAACGATCCTTAAAATCAAAAAAAACTAAAGAAATATGAAAAGTACTGGTATAAGTAAAAATCTATCGAGACACTGTTTTCTGAAAAATCTTGTAAAACACGGGAAGTTTTATTATGTTCAAACTCTTGAGTTCAAAATTCTTGTAATGTATATAACAGTTTATATTATGAAAATACTAAAATTGAGTAAAAATACTTACTAGAAAATTCTGCAACATTCTGCTATTCTGAAAAAGACGAATAGTTTCAGAAATTCTGAACAATCCTTCAAATCGTAGAACGATTGAAGAAGTATTGAAAAAATCGAAGGAAATGAAAATTTTCACAGACACCGTTTGCTGGAAAATCCTCTTAAATACAAATAATTTAATGAACTTTGAATTCTTGAGCATGGAAATCTTGAAATCTGTGTATACCAATGTACAGAAAAATAGTAAGAATTCATAAAAATACGAGAAAGTCTTGCAACATTTTATACATACTGCAAAATACAAAAAAATTCAAAAATCCTGAAAATCTGGTTAGGTATAAAGATTCTCCGAAAAATCTATTAAATTTGCGAATTTTTCCTTGCGGCTTACATTGAATCAAATGTTATATTCAGAAATTCTGTGAATTGAAAAAAAAATATGAAAATTTAAACAAGCTGATTGATTTTTCTCTCGGCGTAAAAAGTACATATTAATATTGTTTGTTATATCTGAAATAAACAATTCCCATAGAACAAAGCCACGAGTACGTTGATATTGCTTTTTTCCAGCCATAGTTTTTCTTGTTATTTACATTCAATTGATCCCAAAAAGTAACGTGAAAGTAACAGGGCGTTACTTTTTTTAAGTGGTAACGGCGACGAGCTTCTATTTCTTTTCAAGTAACGGTTCAAGTTACGAATTACTTTTTGCACCTTTTTAACGTTACATTTTTTTGAGTAACTTTCCAAACCCTGGTTAGTACCATCTAATTTATGAAAGAATTGGCTACAAAACAATTCATTACACTTCTTACAATATTCAGTCATTATCATCAACCATAATTTGTTCACAAACCTTGTTTTTGAAAAATATTGAATAACTATTTCACCCTTTGGAGGTTTATCCCATCTTACAAGAATCTCAAATTCTTGCGAATTTCGAAAGGGTGTTTCCAAAACCCGCTCACGAACAAAATCAAATCTACCTTCCAGAAAGTAACCTATCTTCCATCCACTTCACCTGACGTCAATAGACCCTTTCTCCCAGCTCAACAAACTACGACTCCGTCGATTGTCGAGACTTTTTCTGAGCAATTTGTCATAAGACGATCGAGTAACGCACATAACTCGATCGACTCCTCGCTATACGCGACGCCTTTTGGTTTACTGTCAAGCGAAATGGGACGATGGAACTCATCGAGACTCAATTTCTCTCGACGAGACGGCAAAGGGAAGAGATCGGGTCGTGAAGCAGCAGCAGCAAGCTCCTCCAAGAGGAGGCGGAAATGCGCAGCGACTCAGGACGTCGCGAAATTGCGAAATCCCCACTCAGGGATCCATCGCGAAATTATCGAGGGCCCGTGAATCTCGCTTTTGTCGCGTTTCGCGTCTCGGATTACGTATCGATCAGCCACCATTGTTTTTTCTCTCCCCCAAAGGAGGGGCTCGGATTCAAACGGAAATCTGAGTGTTAACGATGGAGCTCGAACTGGAGGTTGAAACATCGTTTCTCTTTGTGCGCTTTATCGCCGCGAATTCACGGCTCGCGTTGTCGGAAAATTCCCAAATCCATGTCATTGGGGAAAGCGCGAAATCGGCGTTTCAAACGATTTTCCCTCGTGTTTTTGATTTTTTGCTCGTGAAATAATAAAAGTCACTTAACACCACTGTGTATTATAAGGTTCGTTTCCCCAATTTATTTCAAATTATCATAGACTTTCTGAAGAAACTAATACTTTTCTGGGCCCTACATTCGTTTCTTACTAATATGTAGTCATTATCTTTTCAGGCATAAAAGCCTATAAAAGTCCTGAGAAAATGGCTCGAAAACCAATTCCTGTAATCTCTTTAAAACCTATTCTGATGAGGATCAAACTTTGAAATTGTTCTTTACAAAAAATTACTTGCAATGAATTAAGAAACGTTCTCAACACCCGAAAAAAATTCCAAGTCATTTTTCAAGTCATTACGCGAAACGAGGCGTTTAATGCCAGACGGGGAACAAATAGATTTCACGGATGATTCATTCAAAACGCGGAAAAGCAGATTTCGTGCTTTCATCCGTGTTTACTTTGTGCATTTGTACAAGTCTCAATTCCCAAGCTGCCTCCGGCAGCGCACGTTCTTCTCTCGACGTGAACGCCATATGTTTTCCATCAATTTTTCAATTCCGCGATTTTTACGCGCTATCTCTTCGGGCTGCAGTTTGTTCAATTAAAATATTAAGGGAGCGAGGAATTATCAATTCGCGGAGCAAGTGAATTACAATAACTTACATGCTAGATGATGTGTTCCAATAAATCTGCGTCTCCCGAGGGAAGGCCTCCATCACAGCCAACAGAAGAAGGAAAAGGATGAACCACGGCATGACGTCCGGCTGAATTTCGAGTCTGCAAGTAAAACGTATCTATTTTAAAAACAATAAATTGCACTCTTGCAATAACAACTAAAAAAAATTGTATTCTTTTAAATGAGCACACAACTTTGTACCGACAATTATCATTGGATAGTTTGAATTTCATGAAACTTTAAAATCGCTTAAAGTCATTGGTTTTCATAGAATAAACTTGATAAAATATGCGGTGACGACGTCATAATGATTAATAAGAGCGATCTCGCAAAATTCAGATAACCACTGAAAATTTTTCTAAATACTTGATCCAAGATAAAGAATGTATCGGAAATTGTGCGAGAATATCATCACCTCTTGAAATTCCTGAAGAGCAAATATTCAAGGTATTTCATTATGTTTTTTACCGTGATACCGGATTTTCTCGTCTGAATTTTCAGAAATAAATAGTCGCCACTTTGAGGGAGCAGTTAAAACATGTACATGGTATTTTATATTTCCATGCTGAAGATTATCGGAAAAAGGGTTTAAAATTTGTTCGTATGTTATCATGTTTATCATGTCAAGGATTTGGACGTTACGAACAGTCTTAAATTTTTGTTCATTTTCTAACACCGATGACAGTTTCAGCAATTTTAAGCAGTTCTGTTTTGATTGTTTAACAGTTTTAATAGTACATATATTATTGGCATTATAAAGATTTAGACCGTATTTTACCAGTTATGATAGCCAAACAGTTATTTATTATTTAGACATTTTTTAGGGTCTGACAGTTAATAATCACTAAGACAATTTCAGCAGCTCATAAATTGGTTAAATCATTCGCAATTTTTGCAATGAACGCAGTTTTCCAACTTTAATGACAATTTGAAAAGTACATGAAAGTGAAACCCATCAAAACTGCTACACTGGCTAGACTTTCATAAATTATCAAAATTCGTTTGAAAGCCGAAAAAGTCAAATCGGTCAAAACAACTCAGAAATTTTCAAAATGTTGAAAACTATGGACAATGCGGAACTGTAAAAAAACCTTCATTCGTCACGTGAGAAAATTATTTTTTTCAATATTTTATTCGTGCATTCTTCGACTGAAAAATCGTTTCATCGTTGAAAATTTGTCATAAATAAACTAACCCCTCCCCTTAACCCTTTCAGAAACTTGATATCATTTTAAAAAGCTCCTTCAGGCTATGTAGTGAACAGTAAAAAATTTTTTTAACATTTGAATAAAACATTTTGCACGTTTCTTAAAAATGCTCCACGCGCTTTACTAAGAATTCCATTTTATATTTTTTATAACATTTCCATTTTAGAATACTAAAAAAATGTGAAAAATAAGTTTACTAGTTTACTAGCTAAATATTTTACTAGCTAACTAGTTTACTAGCTAACTTGTTCATTAGTTTACTAGCTTCCTTGTTTACAAGTTTACTAGCTCACTAGTTTATTAGTTTAAGAGTTAACTAGTTTACATGCTCACCAGTTTACTAGTTTACTAATTTACTAGTGTACTAATTCAGTAGCTTACTAGTTGATTAGCTTCTATTGGATTACTAGTTTACAAACTTGTTTACTAGCTTACTAGTTGACCAGTTGACTATTATAAATTTGACAAGTTCACTAGTTTATTATTCAACTAATTTACTTGCTAACGATATTGTTATTTTACTATTTGACTTAGTCACTTGTTTAGTATTTTACTATTTTACTAGCTTCCTAGTTTACTACCTCACTAGCTTACTAGATATCTTTCAATACGTAAAAATTATGCAGATATAATTTTCTTAGAAATTTCTAAAACTTTCTGTCCTGGAGCATAATAATTAATATAATACTATAACTATATATAATTTTAGAAATTATTCTAGAAATTCATAAAGAAAACAATAAAAATACATCTTATTCAATTTTACAATTTATACAATCAAAGATACTTTCAATTGTAGAAAATCTTTAAAAATATGGAAGAAAAGTATTGGAAATCTTCATAAAAGAAACTGTTGTCTAAAAAATCAATCTGAATTTTTAAAATCGTTGAAAGTTCGAATACCATAACAACAATTTCTCAAAATCTCTTAGGCGATTCATAGAAATATTAGAAGTATATAAAAATAACAGAAAATACAACAAAATTTAATGAATAATATACCATATGAAAATAATATAAATTTATGATGTAGGTTCTATCTGTGTGGTTAAAATTTGCTAAAATTTCAATTCATATATACAAATTTTTTAGAAGTTTGATTCCTAGAGCATCGAATTTCAGAAAGCTAATAGGAACCCCTATTACTTAATATCACGTAACCCTCAAAGTGGTATGAATAAAAAAAGTATTAGTAAAAACATTGAAACCCCAGTTACTGATTAAAAATGACAAAAATCGAATTTCATTATTTACAAACATGAAAAATGTACAACTCTGGATTCCAAAAGTTATATATCTTTAGAATTCCGGAATGTAAAATATTTCAGAGTCGCTCTCTCGTAACATATTGTCAAAGATGAAATTTATGAAATCCCGAAGGAAAAATATTTTTTAGAAAAACCCCTCCCGAAAATTTTTTCTGCCTACGCCCCTGGCATGATCTCAAAAATATTTTTACCCAGGCGTTTGCTCAGTTAACTCTTGTTTTTTTTTAGTTTATTATTTCTGAGCACCTCAATTTACCATTATTCTGTCATCCAAGCAAACTTAAAACCAAAACTTTTTTCAAATAATCACGTTTCACGCCTATACTTTCAGTTTTTATAATTCCATGTGGAAAAACTTTTCCATCGGAGTTTTTCCAACTGAGACAATTGCTCGAGTCAACCTCAATCGGGAGAGGAAATGCTGGATGAGAGATGAGAAACGCGTGTGCATGCGGTTATTACAGTCACGTCGGGGCGAGGAAAAGCGGCAACAACAGATTACTGTCTACGCGCCCTTTGCTTCTTTTTCGCATTAAACGTGCTCCATTTAGTCCTCGTCCTTCCGCCAGGAGAAAAAGTTGACGGCTTCGCGAATCCTCGAACGCGCTACCCCGGAAAAGCGGATGTTAACCCCTAACGACCCCTGTCTATATCTTGCACCACGTCTTATCTCCCACATGATATATACCTTCTTCATTTTCAGAAACTTGAGGGAAAAAAAGGGCCATAAGTGACTGCGCATAACCGCGCGAATTACTTTGGGATTCCTCGAGGAAAATGTAAGCGCTCTGTTTTTCGTGGAAAAAAAAAGTATACGAGGGAGTGAGCTTTTATCTAGAGAGGTATGCAGTAAATGAAATTGATATCATACCAGAATATTGATCAGCATCAATAAATATATCATCATCAACATCAATGAAAAAAAAAAAATTTACACACAATATACCGGATCGTGCATCTTTGGTATATAAAATGAAAATATGAGATGAAACTCAGAGCCTGATTATAATTCATTAATTCATTATTTTTAGTATAATACTCAACGAACTTCGAAAGCAACTTTGATATTTATTGAAAAATGTCGTGTATGTACTCTTCAATTTTGAAGAGCCAATTTTGTTATTACTGTAAAATACTGAAAAATTTGGGTAAATATATATCAGATTATTTCCTTGAATAAATAGTGAAGTACTTTACTTTTTCTGCTGTCTATTACTTTTGTTCTGCTCATATAAGGGACCAATCTAAAACGATATTTAAAATGCTAGATTTTATATTGAAACAATGCTAGATTTTATTACAAGAATTCTGATAACGTTCCACACTGTCAAAAAAAATTTGAAATTTCAAACATCTTCCATAGACTTTACCTTAAAATTTTGTCTGAAATTTCATGGACACGTATACGAAAAGGATTTCAAAGAAATTTATATCAAATTTATTGTTTTCATATTAGATATATCAGTTTCAATATTTTTTATTATGACACTGTGCGAAAAATTTCAGATAAAATTTCGATCTGGGAAAATAGTAATAAAAATGTGATTTACACTAATTTTGAAGACATACGTGTTCCAGGGTTTCGCTAGATTAGCTCAAAAATGCTTCCCATTTAAACCTTGAGATGCGAGAAAGACAGACCTACTGAAATGATGTGCTGGAAAAAGATAAAAGATGAAACTAATTGTTAACTATGCTGATTTTGCGACCTAACTTAGAAAATTCACAAGACACGTGTATCCCTAAATTTGGCGTAGATTTCATTTTTGCTTTCATTTTCCGAGATCAAAATTTGTTTTGCACAGTGTTATCAATTTTAT
This sequence comes from Platygaster robiniae, assembly GCA_028476575.1. Classification (NCBI taxonomy): domain Eukaryota; kingdom Metazoa; phylum Arthropoda; class Insecta; order Hymenoptera; family Platygastridae; genus Platygaster; species Platygaster robiniae. The sequence continues at coordinate 7,072,531 of CM052022.1, forward strand.
TTCTAGATTCTACATGTTTGAATATTTTAAAAAATCTTTTGTTACATAATTTATATTTCATACGTTATAAATTTTTTGTTTCAATCAAATAGCTGTTGATAAATTTGGGAAAATCTGCTTCAAAAAAAATTTTTATGTCAAAATCCACTTGAATTTAAAAAAGTTTGAACACACATTTTTAATGAGAAATCGTTCAAAGGTAAAATGATTTTAATTCCTGCTTTATATTCGATGTCATAGAAAGTTTGTAATTTTCACAGTGTCTATTTTTTCATAGTTGCGTCCATAAATTTAATAGAAAATTTAATATAGACCGTATGGGAAATCTGCTTCAAAGACAGTCTCTCAAATTTAATAGAGAAATTTCTGAGAGTGTAACTTTAATATTTAGAATTGTTTGCCAAACATTTCTGCAGTTTTATTCTTAAAATCAGGGCTATTAATAATATTTTGGGAAAAATAACATATTTTTTACATGTATCTTACATATTTCGACAGACTGTGGCCACGAAGACCATTAAGTAATTATTTTTGAACCAAGAGTACGTTTTGTCGTTGGAAATCAAAAAAATTATTTGAGCAAGTTTGCAAGGAAGATCCCAAGGTTTTTCGGCATCATTATGAAGAGTTGTTATGTTTGATATGTGACAAGCAAATTAAGTCCCGTCAAAGTTTTCATGTTCATCATTAAAAAAAAATAAATCTTACAAGACCACCGACGATATTTTAAATACTAATTCATAATTTGGAAATATCGGGAAAATTTTTTTCCACATAATTTGCTTGTATTTTGGACTTGAAAAAAATATTTTCAATAAGTACCTCTGCTTATAGTATACGAAAAATCGACGTTGGAAAATTTTCTGCCCTGAAGTCTAAATTTTTAAATTTAAATTCTGAGGTTTATAATAGATCTTAGGTTAATGCCGTTTTCAACTTTGATCTCCCTCGAATAATTTTATTCCGATTTTACGAAAAAAAGGAGATGCGCCGGAAAAAAAGACATGAAAAATGTCATTGTTCAAGCCCCGGATTTGAAAGCAGGAAAAAGAACAACGTGTTTACGTGAATTAAGTCACTGTTGTACAGACGAAACAGTTTAATATTTTAGAGTGGCGTGGAACGAAACGATCCGGGACGCTAAGTAAATTTAGCGAAGAAGCGCGTTACGTTGAAACTCGGGCATTTTTTGCGCCCTGTCACTCATTTCGCGTGCGGATATTGATTTTATGCAAAAATGCACGACGATGAACGCGACTGTTGGGAAAATGCATTTCATCCCTTCGCTCCCCTCGGAGCCTCATTCAATTAGAAATAATAACTGCAGAAAGTCGATCTAAAATGCAAATAATGAATCATTGTCACGCCTTGCTCGAAGAAACTTGGCGTGCGGAGTCTATGTAAGTTCCGACGTCGTTCCATAACTTCCCTGTTGTCGCTTTCATTGGAAAAAGTTCGAATCTCGTATTTGATAGAAGTGGCTGGAGGCAGTGTTCCGAACTGGGAATCGCGGCGTTGAAAGTTGTTCGATCGAGAAATACCCATTTTCGAGAAATATAATGTTCGAATTTTGCCACTCAAATTCACGGGATGAACTTTTCATTGTAAAACAAGTTATCGAATAATAAAACTCCTGATATGAATCCTAAATTTTCTCGTTGATCCTTCGTTATTCATTTTTCATTCCTCTCACAGCTCTCATATTTATAAGGGAATCATAAAAAATTTTTACATTTCATACATTAGCTCCCTGAAACACAGTTTGAAAAATGGAAACTTTTCAAAAACTCAGTCTTTCACGGTAATATGAACGAGAATGAAAACCATGGATGAAGATCCCCAAAAAAACGCTCATCCGACGGTCCATTACAAAAAAATCCCTCAAAGCTGAAAATGACTCGGAATATTATAGATTTTGTTAATGGCCTCAAAAAACCAACCTACGCTTTAGAACGGCAATTTTAATCTCGCGGTCGAGTCGTTGCCAGAATATACTTTGATGCCGAAAAAACGCCGGATTGAAAGAGGCGAAAAAATGCATTCTTTTTTAGGGAATTCGCGAAACGTGTATATTAGCACGCAAAGCGTACGTTCCGAGCGGAAAATTATTTCTGACGAGCAACACGTTTTCCACGTTACATATTAAGGGTAGGAGGGGGGGGGGGGGGGGTAAAATAAAAGCCGCAGGTGGGTTTTGCAGTTGGAAATGATTCACAACTCTTTTTCGTGACGCGAATGGTCCACCCATCGATTCGAGAAAGAAAGTCACCTGCTTTCAACAACCTAATTCATCCTTTCAATCTTTTCCTTAACCCTTCCCTACTTTTTCTCCTTTTTCTAGGGAAACATTTTTTATAGGCTATCGTAGGGGACTGCATGTAATCATTATGTAGAACCTATTTTTACACGCTAAGGAATAGATGCATATAAGCTAGAAATAAAAATAAAGACATGAACTTTCAATACAGAAGAAGAATGAACGTTCATTCAGACTTGAGCTGGCCCCTTTCAATTAAATAGTTGGCTCCGAGGATCGGAATTAATGAACTTGGTCACTTAAAATCATATTAGTGGGTATCGATATTTGGGGCCGTTTGTTATTATCACTCTGAAATTCGCGAAGTACTGAATGTTGCACGTGCGAGGGTGACAGGTTAACTATGTTTTAACTGTTACTTATTAGCTATGATTTTTTTATTGACTGCGTATTTGCATAAAATTTTTAGTACCGATTGTAAGCAACTATTTTCCAATAAAAAATTACTGAATTTTTTCAGATGTACCAAGAACGATCGACTGCCACGGCTTTACACATCAAATACCTGCAATAAAGTATCGTGGTACAATATATCGAGTACATATTCATCGTCTATGTGGGTCGACATAATGAAAAAAATCCTCTAAACGGAGGAAACATGCGAGAACACGTAACAACCTTCCTCAAAGCCATATCTGTATTAAGAAAGTTTTCACTAATTGAATTCTTAGCAACGAATTCTATTTATTAACTTGTCTGAAATGATATTTTTTGACGTTTCAAGCCACACACAGGCCATAGCATGAGGCACTACACAGCTCCTGTACTGTAAAGGACAGCATTCAAAACAACTGCAAATTTGACACTGTTACATAGGCGCCAGAAGGTAATTTATTCGATTGATATCATTTTATTTCAGGTTTACCGTACCCAGAGAGAATATGGGGGTAATTAAGTTCAAGCTTAGGAGATGCACTCATATGTCTGGTAATTTACATTATTATATAATATTAACACTCATGAAATATTTAATGATTGAATTTAATATTTTTGATGTGTTAGGCCAAGATGAGCTAAGGATCTCATCCCGTGGAGGAAAAAAAAGAAAAGGTACTCGCCACCGCGAAGCTTCTGGTTCGCGGATGAATAGCAACCATTATACACAAGACGTATAATTGGTAATTTACATTTCAATATATTTTAACGTTTTTCATGATATGAATAATTAATTATGCAATAAAATAATTTTCCATGTTTCAGGCCAAGAAATGCAAGAAGTTTGACACCATATACTAAGCCATACACTGTTGTCGTTGAATAAGTTAAGGACATAGCCGCCGGAAAGTAATTTTTTTTGGGGGGCAAGCCCAAAAAGAAATGCAATAATTAGTGGAGGCCGATAGAGAGTCCCGAAAAGAAAAGTAAGGTTGAGCCGATGAAGGCTCGTGAGAAGAAAAATAAGGAGAGCTAATGGTGGCTCCCGGGGAAATCCGTCGATTTCGTGGAGGACGCTCTAAAAGTACATTTTGTGTTACAGTCCGCGCACCAATGAGAGGCCCCCCGGGTATCACGAAGATTTCTAAAAGGAGCAGGGGGTAATCTTTTGACCCCGCGGTGTTTGGGATTCACGAGAAGCGCGGGGGGAGCGTGGTCTGAATCCGCCACACTATTTTTAGAAATCGTGAAAAACGATTTCCTCCCATTTTTGTGTTTTCTTGGGTTTAGCCAAACAAGGCAGAAAAACTTTTAACGTTGACGCCAGTTATTTAAACTGGCGTACAACAATTCAGCAATGCGTTACTTAGTAAATTATCATTATTCTGTGTGAAATTTTCGAAGTTAATAGTCAAGAAAACATGTGAATTCCACGACTCACGTGAAAACGTTTACTTGAAAAAGTTAGCTGTAAAAAATTTGTTATCATTCCCCCCTCCCAAAAAAATACAGACAATAACATGCATGACAATAATGAAAATATTAATTTTTAAACATCTTTTTGAAAAAATCAAGTAAACGTGTTATAAAATCTAACTCAGGTACATGATTTCACCCACAAAAAAAAACCTCAAAATTTCAGTTATATTTTGCAAGAAATAACCTGCAGTTGTTGCGCCTGTTTTCAGTATAATAAAAAGTAAATTTTAAAACCATTAAGCAAGAATCAAGTGCAAAATCATATTAAAACTCACATCGCAGATTCCAGTCTTAGTCAAAATATTGCACAGGATCAAAATGACCAACATGGTCGATATAATCGTGTCACCTACAAGAATTACAAAGAGTAAAGAATCAAAAATCATCTCTGAGCTTTACAATCCACATGCAATGAAATATGACCATGAGAAGTACAAAATCCCTCAATCATCAATCATTTCCTAATTATCAACAATATTTTACCAAAACATCATATGTGTCATTCCAATTTTCTAAGTCCTTCTGTCTATTTAAAACTTTGTCATCAAACTTCTTAATATACAACATCTCTGTGAATAAGCGTTTATAAAACGATGACTCTTTATTCAAAATTTCAATTCCTTCTGAATTGAAATTTCGATTGAATATACTCAAGTATGGTGACAATTTAACGGAAGGAAAAATAATTTTTTCCGTAGGCAATTGGGCAAAGAAAAGCATAAGAAAAATCATCTGCTAGAAGGTCGCTTAAGAGGCCAAATGGGTACATTTTCAAGAAAAATGAAAATTCCGTAAGTAGAAAAAACTTTACATGATTATTTTTCAAACTTTATCTATAAATGAACGTGTCCGTACAGTATTCTAAGAAAAAAAATGTTATAGTTAAGTCCATACAAAATAATTTTTTTGTAACAGTTATAATATTGCAGAGAAAAATGCGGGAAGAACTGGTGTACGCTGTTACAGCTGAGGATAGATGGTGAGTATTTATATTTTTATATATTTATATTTTATTTCAAGAATAATCGATCTTTATTATTGAGTTTTTACTAACGAATTCTACTTAATTTGTCTAGAATTATTATTTTTTATGTTTTAGGTCTACAACTCGAGAATCCTCGGAAAAATAAGAAGAGAAAGGTTTTAAAAAAGCTACAGACAAGTACCCCGAAGCGATACTACGCAAACTCAATTATAAATAAAATCTCACTATGTATTCAATTATAACAACAACAACATTTTATGTAAAGACTTTTTTTACAGAAATAAAAAATTACCGAATGTTTGCATGTAAACGATTACTGTAACCATTAACATCCCCCATCGTCATACAAATCATGACAAGATTGTCGTTCATATCGTTACACTAGTTATTTTTAAATATTGAATATACATTGGTGATGTTCATTTATATACAAACATGAAAGGAATAAAATTTGTGTAAAATAATTTGTTTGTCCTAGGCATCGAATTTCCGATGAAAATGTGGGACGTATACTCACAACACTGGAAAGTGATTATGTTTGTTTAATCGTTTGTTTCTAACCAAATACATACAATTTCATTAAAAAACAATTGCACTGATTGTATTCTAATACCAATGAATTCTATTTATCGACTCGTCTGAAATGATATTTTTTAATGTTTTTGGCCACAAGCATTTCTTGAAAATGTTTACATATTTTGTAATTTTTGCTAGTTACATATTTTTTTAACTCATGCATAATGATTGTGTGATTGTGAATATAAAATTAAAGTTTTAGTTACGTAATATACTATTTGTTTATATATTAAATGGGACTCAATTAACTTTTGTTGATATTGATTTTTGTTATTATTATTACATTTCTGTTTTTATCAGTTTGTATAGTAGATAAATATTTAATATGCCGCTTTTAATGATACAATTATTCATATGATTGATGCAATTTTTAGTAGGGTTTTTATTTATACAATTTTTATTTTTCTGATTTTGTTAAAACATCTGTTGCCAGCTCTATACTTTAATTCTCATTCAAAACACATGATTCTCAGTCCTTTCCTTTTTTTTTTTTTTTTTTTCGCAATGATTACAAATGCAAACATTCGTAATGAAAATTATTTTCGCCCTAAGAGTCCATAATGACTTTTTTCTCCCTCTCTCAGCATTTATGTACCAATATGTACTTTCTACTCTTCTATTCCCGCCTAACTAACTTCAAAAGTTTACTCCACGTTATCGGTTCTTTAATTGGGATCGGGCAGTTGAAAATTCACGGCACTCGAGATTATGGAACTGAATGGAAACAGTGGAAAAATCGCAATTGCGAGTATCGGCTGAACGAGCCCAATACTTTGCGTCATCTGCCCTCGAATCACAGCGTTATTCACGGAGGGTATCATTTGGGTCGCTTTTCGTGCATGAAAAAATGGTGCTTGTTTTCTATGATTTCAGCTGGGGAAACTTTTAACGATGGGGATCTGAAGTTGTTTTGACGTTGTTCAATGTCTTGTTGCTTTGGTTATAATTCGATTCCATGTTTTTTTTTTAATTGGGTGAAAATTTTTTTCCACGTGCATCATCGTCGTTTTTTGTAACTGGAGATATTGAAATAAATATATTAAAAGGAGTTTCCAAATTAGCTATTATTGTTTTAGAATTTTCTAAAATCTCTCTAAACTTTTTTTTCAAAATAAACAACTGTATTTTAATCAATTCTAGTTATTCACATTTTGATTGCTATACCGACTATAAAATTGTGGTAAATTTTTACTCGTGAATCTATAAATTCTTAACTATCATTTCCGAAAATTTATAGTTTCTTCAGATCTTAACCCAACAATACCCAACGTAATTATACGCATATAAATTATCATAAAAGTTGAAAAAAATTACCAAAAAATATGCAAAAAAAAAGATTAAAAATCACGAAAAAAATAAGGAACCTGCACATAACACTAAAAAAAAATGAATAACATAATTTTCACATTTTTAATAAAATGCTACACGAAAAGCTGCGAATTTTATCAAAACTTAGAAAAAAAATATTTATACATACCTATAAATCATTATTACCAAGTATTTGATAGGGAAATGAAATTGTAGCATATTAAATCCTGTCACTTAGTTTCCTGCATTAAACAATGAACAGCGTGGTGCATTTAAATAATATGGTTGATAATTTTCAAAACTTTTGAATGCAATATCCAAATACAATGTATATTCTTCTTCTGTATATAAATATTGATATATTATTTATCAATTTGAAAAATACTTCGATATGACAAGTGTTGTATATTATGAATAATTGATTATTGTTTTATGTTCAAGGATATGAAATTCTATTTTCTCCATACTTACGTATATTATGTAGATTTCAATTCATATTAAAAAAAAGTTTTATGTTAATATTCATATTTCCATTTATACTGATGTTATTATTTACGTCTATATATTCATTGATACTTACTTTGAAAATAAATTGATTAGTGAATCATTATGGTAATTTCAAAAATGCTTTAACCTATATGAATATTGATACGTCTATTCTTCGATGAATTGTAATTAGGGCATTTTTGGTTCTCAGTGAAATTGATGAAAAATGAATGAGGAAAACTCTAAAAATTACAGATAAAATCAAAGCTTTCATGAATCCAGAATAACTGAGCATAATCAGAGAGGAGTTTTTTTATATATATGTGAAAAACAATTAAAATTTTAAAAAATACTAGCGACTCTTATAACAATAATGCCCTTTTCGCCAAAATGAATTAAACTTTTTTTTTATTGTCGCATAAACAACAACTTCAATAATATTCATATTTTCCAGGATAGCAGAATGTTGCAGAATTTCCTAGTATTTTTACCATTTTTACATAATTCTAGTATTTTGATAATAAAAATCGTTATATACATTTCAAGAATTTCGAATTTTAGAATTTAAATATGATGAAATATTACGTGTTTTACAGGATTTTACACAAAACAGTGTCTCGATGGATTTTTACATATTCCAGTACTTTTCGTAATTCTGCCGTTTTTCTGTGATTTCAAGGATCGTTCATCATTTTTATATATTGCTATATGAATTTCTGGGATTCGAAGGATTTTATATGTTTTATACATATATTTGCACGTATTTTTCTGAACGTACTTTATTCTTGCATTTCAAAGTATTTAAAGAATTTTGTGGAATTTTTCAGTTCTTTTTAAGATATCTCTTTGAATTGTCAGAATGAGGTAAAATTGGAGGTTCAAAATTTCTGAAGAATATTTCGATCGATTTTGCAGAAAACAGTTTCTTCATATACTTCGAGTGCCCTCAATATTTTTTGAATTTTACACAGAGTTATACGATTTGAAAAATTTTCTCATCTTTTTGTATACTTCCATAAACATAAGTTTTGAGAATTCAAAGCTCGAGGAATTAAAATAAATAAATTTTTTAAAAATCAAATGACATAAAACTATTCAACATCTAGTATTTTGAGTATTTTTCATATTTTATTATTATTTTTTTTTTTGCATTCATTATATTTCATTACATTTTCTAGCAGGATCTCTTTAGATCTTACAGATCCTGCTATAGATTTTAAGATCTATAGATTTCGAGTATTTGTATATATTTTTATGCAAATTTCTTAAATTTAACGCTTCGAATCATGAAAGTATCCGATAAAAAGTAAAAAAGCCTATTTCTCGTCAATATTTTTACACAAATTACTAATACTTGAAATTGTTGCTTTAAAAATTATAAATAAAGAGAATTTTTAATTCATAAATGAGGAAGTTGAAAATTACTAACATCTCACTCTCAGAACATTTTTTAAAAAGTTCCAAATTGTGCTAAAAACTTGAAGGGACAGATAAAAGTAACGTAAAATAACGGGATTTTCGTTACCCGTTACCGAACAAAAGTGACTTGTTCCCGTTATCGTTACTTGTTAATTAATGTAACGCGTTACGTTATCGGTACAGTCATAAATGTAACATTGTAGAGTTACGCGTTACAAATGACGCGTTACTTTCAAAACCTGTTCAAAACATCTTGAAGAATTTACACCAAAATAAACAGATCCCTATTGCACATCGATATCCCAATGTCGAATTCCCACGAAAGTGCATATGTATATATATACACATAACAACCATTAGCATTTCAGTTTACCTCCCCCACGGAAAAATTCCCCGCAACGTGCCCAAAAACCCCGCGACAGACGAAATATTAAAACAGAAAGAAGATGAACAAACCTTCACAGACAGTAGTCCAAAATCCCACGCACTGATAACTCCCGATAAAGTTCAAAAACCGCGAAAACTGATTCGAAAATCACACCGGTCACTACTACAAACGCAGCGCGTAGCCCTTTCGCACACACGCACACACACAAAAGAGTGCGAAAATTCGATGATCGCACACACACACACGCACACGCGCGCGGGCTTACGCAACCCTGCCTTACAAAACAAAAAACCAAGGGACAATTCTCGTGGTCAAACCTTGCGTTCGCAAAAACTTTCTCGGTGCTGAATCCGATCTCGAATCACTTCCGGGACTCGATTTTTTCGTCTTCCGGCAACTACAAAAACAACTCGTGTTTGCCGATTTTTTGCCCGGCCGAAACCGGCAACGTCGCGAATTTCAAAGCGATGTCGCGAAAAACACACGGGACGGCGGTCGAATTATCACCTCGGCAACGGTTTTGTTCCGTGTGTGTTTTTTGGCCGTATCGGTTTTCGCGGGTGGAACACCCCGATAATAAATGAATCGTGCGAAATCGCGCGGGGAGCCACGGATGCTCGCTCGACCGTTGGCGGACTTCGAATGCCCGTTTGCAATGTTTTTCCCCCACGCGACTGCGCGCGTCGCCCGAGTTTGTCCTTTTCCCTCCGGAAAGGGTCCTTCGCGGTGGCTCTCGCTCCCTCGCCGCCCCCTCGTTCGCGAGGTGCGCGAAATCCCAGACAAGGACGCGCGCAAGCGCCACTATTCGCGAAAATCGCCCGGCTACCGTTGATGACTGGGGAAAAAAGGGACCGCGTGCGTGGCCCGCGCCGCGACCACCTCGGAGGAAGACGTCACGCTCCGCGTGCGACGCCGGTGCGACTTACCGGTCATTCCTGCATAGAGGGATGCAAGGCGGTAAGTTTACCCGCAAAATTACCGGTCATTCATGCACAGAGGGATGCAAGGCGGTAATTTTACCCGTAATTTTACCGGTCCTGCCTGCACAGAGGAATGCAAGGCGGTAAATTTACCGGTCCTTCATGCATATAGGGATGCAAGGAGGTAAGTTTACCCGTAAAATTACCGGCCTTGTCTGCAGAGAGGGATGCAATGCGGTAACTTTACCCGTAAATTACCGACCTTGCCTGCAGATAGGGATGCAGGGCGGTAAGTTTACCCGTAAAATTACCGGCCTTGTCTGCACGGAGGGATAAAAGGCCGTGAGTTTACCCGTAAATTTACCGGTCCTTACTGCGAATGGATGTGAGGCGGTAAAATTTACCGGTGTTTACCGCTCCTTCTTCACAGGGGTGTGAGGTGGTAAATTACCCGATAAAATACTGGTCATAACCGTCAATTACGACAAGAAAGTTTTGGTAAATTTCAGACACGTAAGCAGAAGGTATTTTGGGTTAGAACCCCTCCCGCAATTCTAATAAAATCCATCAATATTTCATGAAAAATAAAAAAAGTTAAACTGTTTGAAATTTTTGTCTTAAATTTAATGTAACGCTTAGAACTAAAACTTCACATAACCTGTTTTAATAATGCATTAAAAATATACAAAATATAAACACACTTACATTACTTTGATATATGGGTGTCTTAAATTTTATACAGCATGTGTGTTTGAATTTATACATGACATTAATATATACCTCTATTATATTCCAGATTAATTGAAGTCAGATTTGTATTAATGCACTGATGTATTGAATTCATACAAAAATTTTTGAATTAAATTAAATACAAGTAATGTGTGATTTGCGTTATATCCCAACAAAACATGTCGACACCAAATTTTTTTCTGTTAAAATTCTAATACAAAATTTTGGTTTTGAGAAAAGACTTACAGAATACATTTTTATATTGAATAGATTTCCCTTTCATTTATTTCAGTTATTAGTATTTTTAAATTTCAGTTGAATCAGACACTTTCAAAGATAAATTATTTGTTCGCATTGTTTGCATGTAATATTCCATCCACCAGGTCCTTCACCTTAATATTAATATGATTTCCACTCATATTTGAAGGATTTCCACAATAATTCGCATTCGACAAAAAAATTGGTATAACCACTTAGTGAGCACGAGCGTAGTAACCAACTCGTGTGAAAAATGTATTTTACTCAAGTAAGTGTCTCGAATCTATACACATTTGAAGTATGTGTATCTTATGTTTCAAATATCAAGTTTATGAAATTTCAGGTACATTTTAATACAGAATCTAGGGAAAGTGTATTAAACTCAAGTAGGTGTTCCTAAATCATACACTTCTGAAATGTGTGTATCTCATACACATTTTATACAGCTGGCTTACGAAATTTAAAGTACATTTTAATACATTTTGAATAAAAAGTGTATGAAATTTCAGAAAATTTTTAACAGTGTACATCAATTAACAGTAAAAATATAAGTTACGAAAAAGTGCATAAAAACGTTGGCAGCATATGCTTGATAAGAAAGTGAAAATTGTCAAAACGTGTTAGGATTACGTAGAAAATATGAATCGGAAAAATTATTGCAACCTAGTGAATAATCAAGAAAAATGAAATTCTACGAAAATGGTAAAAATTTACAAATTTTGAAATCTTGGATCATCAAATTCTAGAAATATATATCAAATTCATATAAAAGTATTAAACATCTTTCAATTCATACAAACTCTAAAATAATAATAAAAGTAATAAACTTTTATAAAAAACTAGTTTTCTGGAAAATGCCGACAAATACCTCTACGATCTATAAGTTTTGGATTTCTAGAGCATCAAATTCTAAATATACTAAAATTTGGGAAAACGTAACAAAATCTGGTAAATATTTCAAAAATACCAAAAGAGAACAATGATATAAAACATGAAAAATCTATATATTCGTAACTTTATCATTTTTTCTTGAAATTACTGAGAATATATCGAAATACGCATTTTAAAGCATCGAGTTTCTTAAATCTCTGTAGCAATCTACAAAAATATAAATAACTTATAAAAATACTTAGAAATCCTCCAGGGTTTGGTTTATTATATGTATAATACTAAAAAAATGAGAAAAATTAGTTGACTAGTTTACTAGCTAAATAGTTAATTAGCCAACTAGTTTACTAGCAAACTTGTTTATTAGTTTACTAGCTTCCTTGTTTACAAATTTACTAGCTCACTAGTTTAATAGTTTAATAGTTATTTACTAATAGTTTAATAGTTACTTACTAATTTACTAGCCTACCAGTTTACAAGTTTACTAGTTTACATGCTTACCAGTTTACTAGTTTACTAATTTACTTGTTAAGGAGTGTACTAGTTCGCAGCTTACTAGTTAACTAGCTTATTGGATTACTAGTTTACTAGCTAACTAGCTTACATGTTCACTAGCTTACTAGTTTACTAGTTTACTATTATATATTTGACAAGTTTACTAGTTTATTATTCAACTAATTGACTTGCTAGCAATTTTGTTGGAGCTGGAGCGTATTTTTTTGATATAATCTAATTAAACATTATTTTAGAAATTTTTCAAAAAATAATATAAAAAACAATAAAAATACATTCAATTCAAGTAGTACAATTTATTAACCTTATTTTCGACTGTAAAAATACTACAAAAATATAGAATAAAAGTATTTAAAATCTTCGTAAAAGAAACTGTCGTCTGAAAAATCAATTTAAATTCTCAAATTCGTTGAAAGTTTCAATACTAAAGCATCAAATTTTAAAAACCTACTGAGCAATCCATAACAATATTAGAAATATTTTAAAAATTTCAGAAGATACTACAAAATTTGACGAATTATATAACGTACGAAAAAAATATAAATTTATGATGTACCTTTTATCTGTGTGGTTAAAATTAGATCAAACATCAATTCGAATATATAAACTTTTTAGAAGTTTGATTCCTAGAGCATCAAACGCCAAAAAAAAAGGAAATAAATTTGGTATCTTAAATAATCAATAACTGTACAATTACAACCTTTCCAGTTGAAAAGAGTCATTTATAAAGAAATAATCAAATTACTTCATAAAACTGTGTTGTTGATTAGGTGTTTTCCTTCGGTATCTTTATTTTCGGAAAAACTTCTATTCTATATATTTCACGTCAGTTTTCGACACCAATTTTTAGACAAGAGTATTGTACTTTTCACTGTGTTAAACATTGTAATTGTGGATCAGTTTCGAATATTGCACTTTTTTTATAGGAATATCTTATTTATTTTACTATCTTTATGGCAAATATTCGCAAATTGATTCAAGTTTTGTTGTAATTATACAAAATTTATTTCAATGGTTATGATTGGTAAATCCAAGCCAATACATATCAAGACACCAGATGTATTGTGTTCTGGAATAATTTATTTTTCCTCTTTAGTTCAAAAAACGCAAAAACTGATACATTTTGTAGATTGTGTTCTTAGTCGTACTTTGAAATATTCGTGATATTCTTCTTTTTATTTTTTATACCAAGAAACTTCTAAAACTTGAAACATTTATAAAAATTACGAAAAAAATCAAAGACTTCAAACCATTTGTGTTCAAGCACAAAAGTCTAAACCTTACATTACAAAATTTACATTACAAAATTTAGTAGTTTTTTCCCTCTTGACCTAATACAGATTATTTTGACGTATCGTGTTAATTCAAATTTCTTTATGCTTCAAGAAAATTTGAAGTGTTAATAGAAAATGAAAACAACTTTAGGAGACACTTTCAAGATTTTATATAAGATCCAAATTTTTTCACAACATTCAAAATAAACAATACTCACAGATATCGATCGGAATCCATGATTGAATCTTCAAAAATAAAAAAAATCGTTTATTGTTTTCAGGAAGATCGAAAAATCATAGTCAAAAAAGAGTCGACAATAAAACATTTATTCCTTTTGAAGATCACTTGCAATCATAAATATTTTTTCTATCTAATATTTATTCATCAATGGCGGATGGCTACCATATAGTTTCAATATTTTTATTTCGGCATTTAGTATGTCTTATTACAAAAAAGAATACGAAAATATTTTTTGAAAACTTCTTAGCATATTACATCTCAGATTATTATATGAATAAGAAAAATTGTCTCAAACAACTAGTGTTCTATAAACATTTTTGATTCATTCATTTATGATGAAAGGTATCAAAAATTTTTTGGGGAACTTTCACTTGTTTTTACATAATGATTTCGTAATTCCCTTTTATATGAAAAGGTTCCTGAAAATTATATAAATGTTTTTCATAGTTTTCTCTGCATTTGTAGAAATATCATCTTTTCTGTCGATGCTGTAGAGACTTCTTGATTTGTTCCAACGTCAAAAATTATTTTAACGCATAACCTGATTTTGGCAAACAATAATCAAATATTCTATGATGAAAGCAACATTCATAAATTCTTTTGATATTAAAATCCCATACGAATTTCTTGTAGTAAAGGTTAGTTTCTTATTTGAAATTGAACGGAAATCGTGAAAGGATCATGATGTGGTGGTAAAAATAAAAAAACAATCGCATATAATGCAAATATTTATTCAACTAAAAACAATGGTTATATGGCATCGAAAGCTTCATCGAGCGTACAAAGAAATTGTAAAGTTTAAAGGCTGGCTCCTTTGGCTGACGAAATTCAGAGTGACGTTCGAGTACCCAGGCCCTCCTTTTACTCTCTTCACATTGCCTCCCCTACCTTTTCCCAGGCGATCCACAACTTGAACAAGCGTAATTTTTGAGTACCTTGTAGCGTTGAATTGTTGCGTTACTGCAACTACGGCGCCATATCTTCCAGGTACGATTAAATTTTGGTACACAACTCTGCGATCTCCAGGTGCTCTCGACCCGATACTCCAACTCGTGTTATAATATCCAACTCGTTCCTCAGGTAAAGAACTTACAGTCAAAGCTACAGCAATAGCCAAGAACAAGAGAACGATCACTGATTTGCAAGACATTTTTCTCGTTTGAATTTAATCAGAACATTGAAGACGCGATGCTAAGGACGCATTTTTATACTTGCTGAGAGAGCTTCTTATCACTTTTTGAAACCCAAGTGTTAAGATAACGCGGTTCTCGAAGAGACGATTCATAGATAATTGAGACAATATCATATTTTCTGCTGATGACGAAGCTGAGGGGAAAATATTATCTTTTTTCAAGTCGATAATAGCATTGCCAGACACATGAAAGATTTAAGTGATCATCTTCAGAACTACTAAAAGTTTTGTTGAACTGTATACTGAATTTTTTGTAGTCAAAAGTCTAAACTGTCATAACAAATTTATTTAGCAATCATCAGATTTTTCTATGATTTCGTTACAAAGGGGATAAAGTAGATCTTGTTTACCGTTTATTACTGAAGCCTCGACCCATTACGCACTCGCACATTACCTTCCAAAAGTTAAAAAATATCAATTTTGAAGAGATTTGATGTATTATTGATTTCAAAAATTAAGATGGGTATTTCCATTTCAAGACAACCGATAGGCCTGGGACGTGATTTTAGATTTAAATGAAAGTCAAATATGTAGTTTGTTCGTTCAACAACAGAAGGTTTTTTCTTGCAAAAAATAACTGAAGTTTTGAGATAATGCACCTGAATTATATTTTTTATTTGGAAAAAAATGTTTGAAAAAATTGAAGCTTCATTTCGTTCGTCCTTGTACCTTAGGATAAGTGGTTCTTTGGTTGGGATGCGGTTATGTATCTGTTTGGATTGCGAATTATTTTTATACAGGATTTGTTATCTTTTGTCGTAGCTGGATTTCTGGTACGATGAGGATATACGGATATTTCAGTTACCAATTTTTGTAATAATACATACTGTAAAGGGATTTTTTTTACCCGTTGAAACTGTTAAATAAATAAACAATATCTTCAAGGCAGATTGCGATTCAAATAAAAATATTTGCATCAAAATGAGCAATTGTCTGTTTTTTGGGGGGGAGAGGGTGAATTATAACAATTTATCTATTGCAAATCTCGTCAAGTAAGTGTTTTTACGTAAAATCTGGAATTCGCGTGTTTCCTTGATGCATTCTTATAACTTCATGTTGATCAATGAAGAAATTTCTTTTCGTCAGCATCCTACATTGAGTGAAAAAATATTTCATTAGGATTTATAAATGAACCTGCGACTGCGGTGAATGTTTATTAAAAATGAAGTCGAGAATTTTTTCGTCAACATGTGACACTTATACAAAAAGATTACGCGACGATTGAAAAATTTTCAACGGAGTTGTTGTACTACAAAAAATTTCTTGCCTTTCAACTACCTATGAATCGCCTTAATTAACGATGGAAAAATACCGTCAACATGTTATCATAAGATATTTATTTGTTAAAATGAGAAAGTGGCTTGAATCTCGAAAAATTCACCGAAACACTTTGAAATTTTTATGACAGTTAGTTAGAAATTGAAAAATTTTTATCCCCAAAATTAAACGCTGGACAATGGAAGCTACTCTTCACGTAATATCATATGTTTTCATGCAGCATATGTAGTTTCCACTCAAACTGTTTGTCGTTTCATTCATTTATTGAAAACAATCATTTTATCATACAACCTCAATTCAGAGTCAATCAAATAATGAATCATGACTCACACAACGTTTCTTATTCGGTGTGTATGTGATTTCTGTATTTTGAAGGGTCATTAATTTCGACTTTTCAGTCATTGATGGAAAGGCGAGTAGTGCGGTCACAGTTGAAATCGGGTAGTGGAAAATAAAACCTTTGTCGAGTTGTATTCAAACACTATTAGAGTGCAAGTTTTATAAATTAAGCGTATCAGGACCTATTGGACATTTTCGTAAAATAGTGAACAGAAATTTTTATTTTACTGGTGAGTTGGTACTTTTTCGATTATTGAGAATTGAAAATACCTATCAACGATAAGACTCATACTCTTTTTCCAGTCATAAACAAATTTTTATTTACACAGTGTGACAAATTTCGAAATAATTGTTGAGCCAGAAAGTGGTGGCCAAAAATGGGATCAACAACAAATTTAGAGATACACGTGTTGACACATATCTTGGAGTTTTGCTAGATTAGCTATTGTAAACGGCTTGTTAGACCGTTGTTTTCATTTATTTTTTCTATTTAGTACGTTTCTAGAGTAGGTGTGTCCTTCTCACACCTCAAGGTTTGAATGAATACTTTAATTGAGCTAATCTAGCAAAACTCCAAGACACGTACATTTTTAAAATGATGTGTAGATTCCATTTTTTTTTTTTTCGATACTAACTCCTGGCTCAAAAACTTATGTAGAATTTGTTGCACTGTGTTAATTCAGAAATTTTTGTATGAATAAAACATTTTACACGTGTACATGACTTTGTAAGGGTGGAAAATTTGACATTTCTCGTCAAGAATGAAATTTCATCATTACAAATCGTGCACGTACGAAAGCTATAAAATATCGATAATTACCATCGTCACTCGATTAAGAATAATTTCGAAAGTAGAAAATAATCTCAAATATCATTACGAGTCATTTCCTACGTTGAGTAACAACGCATTTAAAGAACATTTAACGTGCAATGACAATGATTTTTTTTCTTTGGTAACATTTTTATTACCATCTGAATCATAACTTGAAACTTATCAATTAAAAATTGATTCGTACAAAGAGAATGCGCAATCGACTTATTTGAAGGTCAAAAGCAAGCTGATTATTTTTCTCTGAACAATAATTTTCTATTCGCTTGAATTCTGTAACCTAACGGGAAGTTAGTGAATGATTCTAAAGTAATCTTTAGGAAAACTATGAATCTATGACTATTAGCACGATTTTCTGGAATGTTAACATTTTTTTCCACCTGTTGATCAGTTCGATGAATTTGTAACATTTACCATAAATTTCAAAAAATCGTTAAAATTTAGGAAAAACTCATTTTTTTCCTTTTGTTTTTTCTTTCATAAAAGGAACTTGCTTTCAATGTTGAACCGTCAAAGTAGAGACTAACAAATGAAGAAACAATTTTCTTTTTTTTTTCAATTAATGGGTGTTAAACAAAAATTGAGATTTTTTTATTTTACAATGTGGTATTTAAAAATCAACCAACATTTGAAAAAAGCATCAAGAAACATTACTTTTTCAACTTGGATTGATATTACAAAAAAGTGTCTTTCAAGCTCCAAAACTTATTTCAGAAAAAAAATTTTTTGAATAATCAAGTTTTTAAGTATTATTATACTTTTTTTCAATGTTTAACTATGTACGTGAATTACAACACTCCCCTAAATGAAACAGGTTCAAAAAACTCGCTACTTGAGCAAATTTCATAAATTTCTAAAACACGAATTGCAGTAAATTGAATCTCTCTGATAGTTTTCAAAACTCAGAAGTGTTTCAAAAAATTCGACGTCATACTAAAAATTTTCAATTAATTTTACAAAACCATTTGAAGTCAATTAGGTCAAAAAGAAATTTACAAAACCACTACTGGAACTTTCGAAATTTTTTCAAAAATTTAAACGTTTGAACATATTATATATAAAAATTACATTTATACTTAGAGAAAAAAGTTTTCTTTATCACATAAAAAAAAAGACTGAAAAATCACAATAGATTGCAAATAAAATATTGTCAGTAATTACGAATCGCATTTACAGCTGTAAATGTGTGCAAGGACGAACTTTACATAGAAGAATTTTTTTATTTTTTATATTTTTTAGACACGGACTATAATTTTTGTGGTCATCAAAGATTTTTTAATATTGTTTATGTGCATTTTGAATTATTCTCTACAGTTTTAAGCTATCTTCGTTTCACTCCTTTGCATGAAGATAATTTTTTTCAGGTTTGAGCATTGAAACAATTCTTTTGCATTCGCAAAGATTCTTGAAAAAATTATCAAGATGGCATCGCTCAATAGTAGGTTCACTATTATTTTCCTCACCTTTAATATTGCTGTTCAACAAGTGACATGTGAAGGTGAGTTACCCTAAAAGTAAATTTTCCTATAACTACATATATAACAATACGAAATAAACTGACAGTATATCATGTTTTTTTCTCTATTAGTTCCTTTCAAAAAATTTTAAAAATCACTCGATGACAAAATAATAATCCATCTACTTTATTCTGAATGATTTTGCAGCTTCCAAATCGGACAAAATTCATACTGCAATGGCAACAAGACCTGTCGTTTTCGATTTTGAATCTGAAACACTTTTTTGGAGATTTTCTGGTAATATCAATTCAATCGGAGGAATTCCTTGCGTAACATCATTTACTTCACTTGAATCTAAACTGATACTGGTCAAATCGTCATTTTTAGATGTATCAGGTAACCTTCTTTCCATATAAGCACAGACAAAATTTCACTATAGTTCACTACTGCATAACTCAATATTCAAATTCCAGGATTCATGAAATATTTCAACAAGGCCAGAAACTCTGGGAGATACATTAACATCAACCATGCAGTAAAATTTTACACTATGAAAACGCTCCATGTAAATAAAATTTTCTTCTCATTCTTAATTTGATATATTTCATGTTTACCATCAGATATTAATCGAAAAAAATTTTATGCAGCACGACAAAAGAATGCAATACTGTCAATCTTTTTTATTCAAAAGTCGGAAAAACAGGTAAAAATATTTTGTTATCATTTTATCCTAATATACTTACATTATTTTATGATTTAAAAGTTACTTTATTATTTTAGTTTTATCAACACCATCGATGAAAATCTCCTGGAAATTTTCAAGAAACACTATCAGGGAGAAATTTGTGATGAAATGGACCGTTTATCATTATGCACTTTAAGCGGAAAACCTGTGAGAAACAATCAAATGACACCAATTCCAAGCATAGCTGATATTGACCTAATGACGAATGATAAAAAATCGAATTCATCATCTATTGATTTCCTAGTAAATGTTGTGTTGCTAGAAGTTACTGATCTACTTGTGACTAAAGAAAACAAAGGTTTCATTCCGATACCAGACTTCGTTTGGAATCAAAACGAATGGGTCGTGCTTTATGGATCTAATGCATCTATTGGGTATAATAATTTTTATTTAGGTTGAAAAAAATACCTTTCACAACTTGTGAATCAAACGTAATATATGAAAATTTTCAGAAATCTATCAACTCTTGTCCGAACCGAAAATGTTGGAATTGTGAAGGACAATAAAATATTACGATTGAATCTTCAATTTGGAATCAAGGAACTCCAGCTTGTCCTTCAACGTTACAAAATGAAGGTAAGATTATAAATTTTCATTAATCCAGCATTTATTTAAAATTAAAGATTGATTTTGATGGGGATCGTCCGAGAAAATCTTATTTGCAATTGTTATTATCTTATCATTATACATTCTTATCAAACAATTACATGCATTTACTGTTCATCCAAAAAATTTCAATTTTGAAGGATATTGCTGGCTACTAATTTTGAATGAAATAATAGCTAAAAAATTTTACTAGCAGAAAATTCAACAATGATCTATTTATAGTCACTTTCACAATTAGCTATCATATACCATCATTCGAAAATATTTTTTAAAAATGTAAAAAAATGATACATCCATCAACAGTTTGAACAATGTCTCATTGCTTCCAGTTTTTTGTGGAAATTCTGAGAGTGACCGGAAAACTTATTTTATCAGCATTTGATGTAAAGATAAAGCTCGAAGCAACAATGGATTATACGGTTCCGGGAGTGTGCAATTTCAATATCAACTCGGCGAAACTTTCCATCTCCAAAAAACACGTTTCGTTCACTGGATTCGGATTTCTCAACAGATTCGTTCAATACATTGTAAACTGGCTGATAAAATTGAAGAAGGCGAAAATTTTGCGTGACGTCGAAAATCGAATTGTGGCAACCCTGCAGATATACGCTTCTGAATTCATCAAATGTGAAAAATACAGGCAGTTGCTGATTTAAATACGATAATACCATTGATCATCGACATTTTATATACGTCATTACTCGAATTTTTTCATTCTGAAACAAGTTCAAAATAATTTTTCTTATCTGATCAATAGGAGAATTTATGGAACAAGTCTACTGAATTGAAAGAGCAAACAAGAATGGCTCGAAAAACTATCCTATAGACTGTTTGTATTTCAAGACTAAATTTTTGGGATAAAAACTGTAACAGCAAAAATCGGCGATGTTTTTCTTCCATAGCAATCTTATGGCTATATAGAAAAATTTTAAGTTTTTTCTTCTTTTCATTATTTTTCTGATAGCAATTCTTCAGACCTGCGTTTTCAGCTTCTAAACCTGGTTACATAATTCAAGACCTTTTACACATATACAAAAATATTATAAAATTCAAGGACTGACTCCTTGATACTTGTTTTGTCGTTTGTATTTTTTCAAGTTAATGAGAAAAGGATGACGAACGCAAAGTTATACACTTCCAGAGAAAATTTCCAATCATTTTTCTGGATACTGAGGTAGAGATATCACAATTAGAAAATTATTACGAAATGATTAAGACAATACAGAGCACAAATCAATGTGAAGTGGAAAATTTTTTTAACAAACATATCACTTAACACTCGATAGATAAGAGTAGTCACATCCTGACTGCAAAATTTAGTTTTTATTACTACATTCGAAAGAACTTCTTACAAATTTACTGTAAAATCTGTTTTACCACGTGCAACGATTGTTAATCTATAAGTGGATATTTCATTTCCCAACTCTAAATGGCTTTTGTGAACACTTCTTAAATCTATCCATTTGAAAAAAATTTGCCAGGATTGGCATAATATTTTTTTGTAGAATGACATTTTTAGTTGGTTTTTAAGTATAACAATTCTGCATATTTTAAGATTTTAAAATGCTGAGTGTTTTGATCGTGAAATTGCATTTATGGGAATTAGTATAAATTCCTATTTTTAGTACGGTCCATTAATTTGCATAACAAAGTCAGTTGTTTGGCAAAATTTAACAATAAATGAAAAACATAAGAAGTTAATGCATTTCATTTTCATTCCTTCTTTTTCATTCCATTTCTTAAATTATAAAACTAATTTGAAACTTTTCACTACCTAGATATCAAAATTTAATTTTTTTCAGTGTAAGAAAACTAAATTCCTTCAAACCATTTTTTTATGTAAAAATTATACGTTTTGACTTTCATTGGTTTCAAAAACTCTGTACCGTCTTTTTTATAGATTTGTAGGTTCTTGAAATATTATCCTTTGAACATATCAGTATTTGAATTTCAATCATGTAAATATCGATACTTTTTAATTACACTATTAGCTTTCTGGAATTGAAATTTCGAGTTTTCTATGTCCAAACATAACAATCTCGTCAATCAAAAACTAAAAATTATTCATTCCGTCTTTTTTAAAAGAAGGAACCTTTTATTTTCCAAAATTTCGGTAGATTTAGTATTCAATTTTCAAAATATTCGAAGTTGAATTAAAATCGTTCTATTAACAAAGACTGTTAAATTCATGTTTTTGGCTGTAAGATATTGAAATGAATTTTGTACTACTAATAAGATACATATTATGCACTTTCGATTTAGTAAATAAATCACGTCTAAAACCTGCAATGTCAAGCAAGAAAAACGTATATCTATCAGTAGACAGATTTTGATGTGAGTTTTACAAAACAAAGTGTACTGATTGTGACATTAAAAGTTTCCAAACGAATTCTCAGTATTTTTAAATTATGATAAAATGTGAAATACAAGATAAGTCGACTGAGTGTACGCTTTTATATGAATTATTAATGTTAAATACTTATGAATAGATTATGGCTTAGGAAAGTACACATCAACTTCTATTTGCAAAGAGATTAGGCTTATTACAGTTGCATTAGTCTCGCAGTCATACATTTTATAGATTCAGCATTTAATAATTCATCCATTTATCGAAAGACATTCAGTCTGGCAACAGTAAAAATTAAAGAATTTCGTGCTTTTTGGTTAAAAAGTGTGATATCTTCAGCTGCATGTTTAAACTCAAATATTTTCAATAAATTGGTAAGTCAGAAAATATCTGATTAAAAACAGAACGTACTCCTTAACTTTTTATTTCAATGATGAAACTCATACCTTTCTGATGACATTTTGTAGAAACTTTGATTTTTATGTAAGATTTATGGAAAAACTTTTAAGTAAAATTGTATTAAAATTGGAAAATATGGTTTTTAGTTTAACAAACGTGAAACATTCATTTCTAAATCAATGATTTATCATCTAAATTACTTAACAACGTACGATCTTAAATAACTGGGAAATTATCCAGGGAAATCATCAAAAGAATTTCCAGGGAAATCATCAAATTTTCCAGCATATCAGACCAATCAGTTTTTTGAAAAATTCTATTGAATAAAATCTCCCAAACGAAATACATCCAGTGCACGATAAAACCTGCGAAAAAAAAAATAAACTTATTTCTTTTTTAGATTTTTACATTGAATTTGTGAACTTTCTGTCCTTCCAAATAATTTATAAGAACGACAATGTTATATAACTGGATCACTATTTGCATCTTGGTTCTCGATACAATTACACATCAAGTAACAAGCCAAGGTAAGTGAGTAAAATCAGCATCGGTAAAATAAACAACTATAATTTTATTTTTTCCCAATTTAAATATTTACTGAAATCAACTCAGACTTAAAAATAATTGCACAAAGTCAGATGACCTCGTAAGTCTCGTGTCAAAAAATATGTTTATTGCAGGCGAGAATGGGAATTTGAATTTTACTTTTCAAACTGAAACAAGCTTTGGACATATTTCTGGCACAGTCGATTTGATTGAAGAAAGTCCTTGCGTGACGTCATTCTTTTTATCAGATTCAGAGCGAGTACTGATAAAATCGTCGACTTTTGATGTATTAGGTAACGCTCGCCACTTAATCGTTGTTTAAATAGTTGCTCCAATTTCAAACCGCATAATCTGCTATTTGCACTTCAGGATCCATAAAATATTTCGATGAGAACTCTGGTCTTATAAAAAACATGGAAATTAATCGTCTACTTAACGTGGATACGACAAAAATCTTGAATGTGAGTACAGTATTCTTCGATGAACAATTATACTAAGTATAAGAGATGTATATTTGCAGCATGATACAGGAGTCCAACATTGCAAGTCTTTTTTATCACAATCTGAGAACCATAGGTAAAGACAACTAAAAATGTTTAGTTCTAATGATAGTCTCTAAAATAGATCATAGAAAATTATTATTCGCTATAAAAACATTAAAATACAATTCTGAAGATTTGAAAAAAATAAAAAAGAAAAAGACAATGACATTGGCAAAAAAATTTCTTTCGATTGATGAAGATGTACGATTTATATTTAGCAGACAATTTGCATATGGTTTTCATTCTGCGTTGTAGGATAAAAAAAAACATTGAAATCGTGAGAATATGATATTAAAATCCTTTCATTTCAGTTTAAGTCTTTTCAACGTCATCGATAGAAAAATCTACAGAATCGTTGAAAAAAATTTTATAGCGGAGATTTGCGCCAGAATGAAACATTACAGGAATTGCAAAAACAAAATTTATTCTCAGAAGCTTTATCAGCTACTTCAGACCTCGAAAAAATCTGATTTTCCTGGCTTCTATTCATCACATAGAAATGGAAAATCGTTAACCTCAACTGCTTCTTCTTCTGGCATCAATTTGGTGGTCGACATTGCATTATTAGAAGCTATTGAATATGTAACAGATAAAAACGGAGGTTACATCCCAATACCAGACGTGGAGATAGATTTAAAAAAATGGATAGTGTTTCATGCATCCGGTGGAACTTTAGGGTACAACACTTTTCATGGTTTTTCGACAAAAAGGAAATATTAAAAAACTTGTAAAGAAAATGCAAAGCCTATTTCAAATGGAACTTCATTGTTCTGTGCAACAAAAACTGATTTACATTTGAAATTCGAATTTTCACTTTTTCAGAAACTTATCTACAATTTCCCGATCCTCAGATGTTGATCTAATCAATGAAAATGGAGTATTTAGATTAAATGTTGAATTTGACATTGAGAAACTTGATCTGACATTTGACCATTATGCTTTGAAGGTGAGATTCAATTATTTTCTTTGAGTTGTCAAAAGTCACACAAAATTTGAGCCCAGATTCGATTAAATTGCAATGATTTTCGTCATAACAAAAATCTTACTTTCAGTTTTATACAGAAATAATAGGCACGTCTGGAAAACTCGGTGTATCAGCGGTTGACGTGACAATAAAGCTAGATGCAACAGTGGATTACACGATCCCCAAAATATGCAAAGTCGAAGTCCACTCGGTAAAACTAAAAAAATCGCAAGAATACTTTCATTTTACTGGATTTGGATTGATCAATGAAATTTTTGAAAAAATTTTAAACTGGACCATTGGTATATTTAAAACGAGAATTCTCAGTTTCATCGAGAGTCGCATAATGGAAAGCATGCAAGAATATGCATCTAATTCTATTCATTGCGAGAAGTACAGAAAAATTATCATGCGGGCTTACACATAAAAAAGACACATTTTGATTTTTATTTCACAATTTTTCTCTGTACTAGTTAATTCTTATTCCGTGAATAAGATAAATGACCGAATTTTTCGAAATACTTGTATAATTTTTGGTATAATAAACTCTAAGTCAATACACTAAAAAAAACGAGATTGAACAAATTTTTACGAGGGTTAACTTGTTTATTTACGAGCAACCCTATGTTTGTTGAAAGTTTTTATGTGAAGAATTTCCGATACTGTGCCCTTCTACAATGTACTTCGTGGTTTCTGGTTAAGTAGTTGTACTTAACCGAGTTTAAAGAGAGCTGCATACGTTTATTTTTAGATTTTACCGTGGGAAAAAGTTTGTAGAACCTTGTAACTTGCAGTAAAAAATCCGACTTGAAGGTTTTAAAGAACGTTAATTTATCATTTCATGAAATAAGGAATTCTAATAATTTCATGCATATTTTTTGATCTAATAAAAACATAGATTTTCTTCGTCGTCATTGAAAATTACATTAAATGAAGGAAATCATTACTTCTTTGTTTATGAACATTGTAGCGCAACTTTAAAAATAATAAATCTTATTTTATTTTTTCGATATTTCAGAACTTTTTTGGCCTTGTAATTTTTGTCTCGCGACAATTTCGGAATGAATTTGCGATTTACATTACAATTCGTTGTATCGATTCCTCTGGGAGTGATATTTTCTGATCGGGTCACGCTCGCGTCTTTTTGTTGGGAAAATATCCGAAGGACTCGGGCGCACTTTCGAAGTGACCCAATTTTTGCGTAACATCACCCAACCGAGTTGAGTGATGAAATATTGAATTTCCGTCGCCTCCTCCTCTCTTGCATAATATGCGAAAAGCATGATACACTCCGCGCAAAGTTTGAAAGGCGAGCATTAAACGCGAAATTGAGTCACTTTGCATGAAAAATAGTAAGTTTCGTTCAAGTTGCGCGTTAAAATTCCGACGTTTCGGTGTTTCTGAGTTTGACGTGAATGGAAACTGCATTAAACAATGTCATCTCTCGCGAAGTGCTCTAATTTGCAGCGAACAATGTGTAACTTGAGCTGTCCGAAATTCTTGGAAAAATCGGTGCTTGAAAAAATATACTTGTGATTGAATGACCCTTAGTGACTATTTAAATGAAAGGTACAAAAACTATTTTAACACAGGAATTATCCAGAAGAACTTCTTGACAAATTTTTCAAAAAAAGAATTTCCTTCATATAGTAGTTGAAGAACCAAAAAAAAGGAGTTAAATGCAGCTCAAAATAATTTGAATACAGCAGTACCATGTGTAGAAAAGGGACCTTAGATCCAAAAAATGATTTTCGAGTTTGTCTTGATTTTGAGTAAAGAAGAAAAAGATCTTTATAAGTATCTAATTATTATTTTTCAACTTCGAAAATCGACGATTTTATGCATTTTTACAATACTGAGTTACTACAGAAATCCCTATGTCGCGCGAACTTCAATCGCCTCTCCTGAAAATGTTCACTTTTCGATCTAAGGTCCGTCAGATGTTTGTCAGAGCCCGACACATTGTGTTCAAAAAATGTCTCATATTTTAAAGAATATTTACAAGAAATACAGTTTAAGAGCAGTATTTAGGAATATCAATAATAATAATAATTAAAATATTAAGATATTTAAGATAATTGTAATAATTCTTTCATAATTTAATTCAATGTATCCATATTGAAACAAAATATTATATTGACGAAAAGCATCTTTGTTTACCGAAAAAACATTGAAACGTGAGCACGTTGAACATGTTGAATAATTTATTTAGTTTTGAATAAAATGAACGTTTCTCAAACATGAAATATCATTTTTAATGTATTTATCCTGCTTCAAAATGTAAGGAAATTTTTTTTAATAAATTAAAATATTGGACTTTGATGACATTATCGCATAATTCCATAGTTGAACATTTTTCTGATAGATAATATACCTATCTCTAGAATTCTACAATAAACATAAAAATGTAATACAATGTTTCAGAGAAATGAAAACGAAAGTATTCTTATGAAATTATGTGTGATTATAAGTATTTTAGCAATCTAGTGATCCGCGCGAAAGCTTGATTTCAAGTTGTATTTCAGACTGTTGAACATCAAGTTTAGAATTTTTTGTTTATTATTTTCGTTTGGAATATATATAACCGTTAGATGGAACATATTACAGTGTCTAAAGATCAAGAAAAATAAAAAAATATTAAAATTTCATAATCACTTGGTAATGACAGCTTGGAAATCCGAAAATGAACTCTTACTTACGAACGAAACGTTTTGGCATGTAACGATTTTTAAAGAATGTAGTTTATATCTTTACCAATCAATGAAAAAAGAACGGGACGAAAAAAAGAAGATGCAATATGAAAATTATTTACTCACAAATTTTGTACACTTTTTTTATTTACGCTCATAACAATTCAATAACGCTACGTGAAATATTTATATTTCATGATTCACAAATTTCATACGATTTCGAACGTTTTCATACAAAAATGATTGAAATCCATAGATTTTACGATGAGAAATAATAATTCAAAAAAAGTTTTCGCCAAAAGTTAGGTTACTCTGAATCTGACAGCCTAATTGAAAATCGGAATTTCTCGAAAAAAAACAATTTTCAGTCCAAAATAAAAAATGCGTATGTTTTGAAACTAGTTTACGTGACAATTTAAAAAATTGGAGAGAAGTCGGTGATTTAGTTAGTGACGACCGAACTGATTTTAAAAATAACGACCTCATAAAGATGGAAAATATGTTCAAACTATTAGTTAGAATTTGAAATTTCCTCCAGCAATGACGAAAAACTTCTATCCCACGTTAGTTTTCATGATTGAATGATTTCCATGATAAAAATTTAATGAACCAAAGATTACATGCAGAAAAAGAACTTTCTTACCGAACCCAGAAAATGACCCCAAGTAACTCGCGATCGATAGAAGCTCTCGACGCACGTATCCACAATTACATCCCCCAACAACTGATTCCTTCTTCCTACCCGTCAAACTACAAACAATAATTTATTCACAAAACCGCAAAACATGAAAAAGTCCTAGAATTACAGTATCCAATTACCATAAAGCATTCCCTTTATTCTCGTTTTTCCTCGGATAATCACAAAAGAAAAACCCGCTTTTTCGGCGTCGCGATGAAATTTCAAATCGCTCCGAGTTTTGTTCCTTTGAAGCTTGGCAATTTTCAGCACAATATGTTGCGCAAGAAAAAATTTGGAGTTCAAAGAATGTTGCGGAACAGCGTAAAATGAGTTTCGCATTTTCTATTGTTAGTGGCAAACCGGCCATTCCGCGCGTCGACGCCGGGATCATCGAATAAAAGCCACCGCAGCTTTCGATTAACAGACCATTCTTTCGGAGCCGCCAGAATGCGGACAAATGCACCCTTTTATTCGCTCATTCGCAGCGAGTCAATGACGCCTATTTCCTTGTCAATTTCGTTACTTTACTCTGCGCCAACCAAACGCCACTTTTATGCCGCGGAAAATTGTTTTCCCCGACGGATTTCCCATTTGCCATTCGACCGTTTAACTGGTCTTGACATGGTAACATGGGAATATGTATTTTTCCTTGCATTTCATCATCCCGCGACTTTAGATTAACTCTGTCTTGTGATTCGAGCAGCAATTCTGCTATGAATTTAATTGGGCTTGAGTTCAAATTAAATGTTAATTGTCGAATGTCTGAGATGTGCCTGGAATAACTCTTCCCCAATGTCTTCGAGTCTTTGCTTCAGGCGCGTAGGCAGAGGGGAGTTTTAGGGCTTCAAACCATTCCCGAAATTCGGATAAAATCAATCAATATTTCATGTAAAAATAAAAAAAATGTTACATCGATAAACAATAAAAATATATAAATTACAAAAAATCCATGAAAACGTTAGCAGAATATATTTAATAAAAAAGTAAAAATTATCGAAACGTAGGATTATGTAGAAAATATGAATCAGAAAAATTGTTGTAACCCAGTGAATAATCAAGACAAATGAGAAAATTCTAAAAATTCACAAAACTTTGAATCTTAGATCATCAAATTCTAGAAATCTATATAAAATCCGTATGAAAGTTTTTATAATCTTTTGATTATTACAAACTCTAAAATAATAATGAAATCAATTAAATTCCATGGAAAATCTGTTTTATGAAAAATCTCGACAAATGCCTCTGCGATCTATGAATTTTGGGATTCTAGAGCATCAAATTCTTAATATACTATGTAATTATAAAAATTCTAGAAAATTATGTGATTTTACCATTAATTCTTCAAATTACTGATAATAAATCAAAATTCGCATTCTGAAGCGATGAGTTTTTAATCTCTGTAGCAATCTGCAAAAACATAAGTAATATATCAGAATACTCAGAAATTTTCCAAGGTTTTGTATATTATACTAGAAAAATGTAAGAACTAAGTTTACTAGTTTACTTGCTTACTAGTTTACTAGTTAAATAATTTACTTAGTAACGAGTTTTCTAGTTTATTAGTTTTACTAGCTTACTAGTTTTTGAAACTAACTTACTAGCTTACTAGCTTACTAGTTTATCAGTTCACTGTTACAAATTTGAAAAGTTGACTAGTTTACTTAATAACTAATTAACTTGTTTATGAGTTTGCTAGTTTACTATTTTTCTTTTTCAATTGTTTACTATTTCACTATTTTACGATTTCAGTAGTTTCCTAGTTTACTTGCTTACTAGTTTAAAAAATTGGTAGCTTACTAGCTTACAAGTTTACTAAATTACCAGTTTACTAAATTACCAGTTTACTTGCTTACCAGTTTTCTAGTTTACCAGCTTACTAGCTTACTAGTTTACTTGATATCATTCAATAAATAAAAAGCATGTAAAAATAATTTTGATTAATTATAAAGCTTTCTGTCCTGAAGCATAATTATTAATATAGTACGATGATTATATATAATTTCAGTAATTATTCTGGAAATTCATACATATAGAAAAACATGAAAATACATTCAATTCAATTGATATAATTGACACAATTCAACATTCTTTTAAATGTAAAAATACACAAAAAATGTAGAATAAAAGTATTGAAAATCTTCATGACAGAAACTGGTGTCTAAAAAATCAATTCAAATTTCCAAAATTGTTGAAAGTTTCAATACTATAGCATCAGTAATATACCAGAAAATACAACAAAATTTGATGAATAATACACGATACGAAAATAATATAAATTTATGATGTGCCTTTTATCTGTATGGTTAAAATTTGCTCAAAATTCATTTCGAATATATAAATTTTTAGAAGTTTGATTCCTAGAGTATCGAATTTCAGAAAGCTATATAGAAACTAATATTACTTGATATATAAGATAATCCTTAAGGTGGTATAGATACAAAAAGTATTAGTAAAAAAATTGAAACCTCAGTAACTGATTAAAAATCACAAAAATCGAATTCCATTATTTACGAACATAGAAAATGTGCAACTGTGGATTTCAAAATCTGTATTACTTTTAAATTCCGAAGTGTAAATTATTTTAAAATTGCTCTCTTGTAACTATATTGTCAAAGATGAAAAATTGTGAAATCCCGAAGGAAAAATATTGTTCAAAAAAACTCCTCCTGAAAGTTTTTCCTGCCTACGCCCCTGCTTTGCTTGATTATGAAGGAATGAATAAAAAGTGGACATAAATGTGGTCGGTGATGTGAGGTCAATTCGTTTTGGGTCTTTTTTTAGAGTGGAAATTTTTAGCAGCATGTTTTGAAATCGATGAGACACGTCTTTTGCATTTTTGCTTCTTCAGTCGTTTTGTCATAGAAAATTTTATTTCATATCATCTGAATAGTTTATTTTCTTTCATCCCTACATGTTTACAAAATTCAAGTTTATTCAGACATAAAAAGTAATGAAATACTGCCCTTAGCTTTCTAACAATTGATTTTCCAGTAAAAAGTTTATATGCAGAGGCAAAGAATTCTGGCGTATGATACGGCAGATTCATTTTCTCTGACGTAAGCGAACTTGTGCATCAAACTTTCATAGCTATGTGGAATCGTTCTTTGAAAGATTCGCAAGTGGCGCAATTTATATCTATTGTAGGGTAATGCTTCGAAGTTTCGTCGTCATAAAAGTCTATTTCAGTAAGCGCGTTATTTCTATTTATGAAGGAAATGATGTAAAGCGATGTTCCAGTTGAGGGTTAATGTTCAATCTTTATACAATGCTCTAGAAAGTTATTGATCATTCACAGACTTCCCCAACTTAATGCATCTGATACAAATTTAATGCGTTTCGTAATCCGAGGTGGTTATTCTATTTTAATGCCGGCTTTTGACGCGTGTTATCAAGATTCTATGTACATAACGCATGTCGTGACTTCGTGAGTTATGGCATGTAAAAGGTTATTCAAGGTGTGAGAATAATTTAAAATTGTATGGAACATAGCATATACTA
Organism: Platygaster robiniae; assembly: GCA_028476575.1. Classification (NCBI taxonomy): domain Eukaryota; kingdom Metazoa; phylum Arthropoda; class Insecta; order Hymenoptera; family Platygastridae; genus Platygaster; species Platygaster robiniae. The sequence continues at coordinate 7,104,798 of CM052022.1, forward strand.
TTATTTTTAAAATCACTATATTCGATGATAATTCAGTCATGATTTTGAAAATTGGAAAACATGACTTCTATCCCAATTTTTGTCATTAACTTTTTTTTGATGAGAGTCTTAAATTATTGAATTCACCACTCGCAACAATTCTTTTGATCGATTTATCATCAGACATGACTTAAGTCATTTCGAAATTTATCAAAAAACTTGTAGAAACAATGGTTAGAGAAAATATACTTACTCGCAAGAAATATGTTTTCTAGTGCATCATTTTCAAAAATTCTTCTACCACGAATCCACACTCCATAACAACGGAAATTTTCGATTTTATATCCATTCGAGTGGTTTGGTTTGATTTCACTCCGTCAATAAGACAGATTAATCAAGATTGGTTAAACAATGTTACATGTAAATTTCAATCAAAAATGAAACATCGACCTTGAGGAATAATAGAGCAAACAAAATGATTCATTTCTTCGAACTTGAAACTACCGACGTAATCCGTAGAATATGTTTTTTTATATTCTTTTTTGCAAGCCCAAATGAACAAACAGATATGAGTCATCTCACTCAAATCATCACAATGTCGCAGAGGCGCCGGAAGAATATTTTTCATGAGTGGGCGAACTTTCGAAAAAATTTGCTTGCAATAAAGTTTTTAATTCATGTAATGTATGAGATTAATTTCATTTTTTTCAAGAAAATCAGATTGAAAAAGTCGTCATCATCATTATATTTTAATTATAAAAGAATGGGAACAACTTCATAAAAAACCAACGATAATGATCGATGAATAATTTGATCAGTTCCAATGCTTTTCGCAGTTTTTGAAGTCAAACGTCATCACAGGTGTCAATAGTTTCGAAAATTAAAAAATTTTCTATTCCTTACCTATATTTTGTAGAAAAACAGTTAAAAAAATCGTAATTTTGAAAAATGTTACGAACTATTAAAAACCTATGGAACGTGTTAAAGTGTAGATATATAGCTGTATTAATTGACAAAATCGTTTGAACTTTAAAACTGCTAAAATTCGTAGCAGTTTTTGTATTTTTTTTAACTCGTAATCTTCAATTATATGTATTGTATAATGTAATAGATGTATTCATATTATAATTCAATAAATATCTTATATAATTGAATAGTAATTCATTTATTATTTCCAAAGTGATATAAAATTTATTTTATTTTTACGGAAACCCACATTGATCTTTTATTAAAGCATTTTGAATACTAATAATACATACCCTAGTTATTTCGATCCTTATAAAAACATTAAAAAAACCTTACAAATAACGATATTTCTCATAACAATTCAATTTCCTATGTCACCTTATAGAATTCTCGTAAGTTTTCCAGTTCTAATAAGGTGATCGTATAAAAACCTTATAATAAAGTAAAATTTCTTCTAAAAAATTTATCGACAAAATTTTATACGGTTTTTTTTCCTTATACAATTTTAATGAAAAATTTCAATATTACTTCAGGGTTATTCAAAAAATTGACATGAAATTCCTTTAACATTTTCTTACCGTATATTTTTCGTGATTTTCGAAAATATTCACATCGTCACACAGCAACTTACATGACTATAGAAAAAAAGAATGTATTATCTATTTATTCTCCAAAACTTCCGAAGGTCGCCTAATTGTTTCATTGCAAAATTAGTTTGATTGTTACAAGATATCTGACCCACTTGACAAATATTTACAAAACTCATCTAGAAAAAATCAATGGGAAAAATGTCGTAATAAAAATTCCTTCCATGATGTCGATTTTTAAAAAAATGTGATATTTGAAGTCACCATCCCAAAAATTGCCTAAATTTTACAAAACTATATTTCTCTTTCACGCATACCTCCAGTAATAATTTCTTCCTTGGAAAAAGTTGATCCTATCATCCCCAGGATCCATCATCTCCAAAACTTCCAAAGAACAAAAAACACGACCCTGCGTCAAATGAATCACCACCCGCAAAGTGTGTCAGCAATAATGACTAACTCTCGAAAAAATCTTCCTATCACCTTATCTCGGTTATTTATGAAGAATCGCTCAGGTGCTCGATACATGCCACCGATAACGCTCTATTTCAGCAAAGCCAGTAGTGGGAAGCTGATAAACCAAGGCAACTTATAAACCTCAGAAAACACGAGTGCACCAGTGACGGTCCAGCTCTGAAAAAGCAAAGTCCTCTTTCGAACTCGATAAAATTCAAAAAGTTCACGATGGCCAAGTTAACTTTCTTTGCTGCGTTGTTGTTGTCCGCCGTTTTGGCAATTTCATACAAGGATGTGCGAGTTTCTGCCGCGGTGCAGTCGCATAATTTCACCATGGGCACGAGAATGCCTGGGGACAGGCTCGTTTTGGAACAAAGTGTGGAGAAGAGGTCCAGTATGTGGCAGATAACTTCGGTCGTCCTGACGTTCAATGCCACCAAATACACAAGGATAACCAAAGTCGAGGCTGAAGATACAAGAAGGGATGGTACTGGGGCTTACGTCAGTCATCAAAAAGGAGGTCCTGGATTCCAAAACGTTACCCTCAAGTTCAAGAGCCAACGTAATCATGGAATTCATTTTAGAGTGAGGCTCTTCGCTCGATGAACATTGTTCTTATGATTACTGAGTTTTACCAGACGAAATCTATCTCATAACATGACCTCTTGACAATGTATTCCGAATAAATTTGTGAAATTTAAGATGGATTTGTTTATGTGGTCTTTTTTTCGTGGAATAAGTGGTGGGAAAGGGTGTGCTTAAATTTGTATTTTTCTGAATGATTTTTTATCGCCTAGATGATTGGGATTTTGTTTTTTCAATGGGTCCTTTCCAGCTCAGTTTCTGAATCTATTTTTTTATAAACTTGTTGAGAATTAACCAGGAACAATATTCACCTTAGGTTATCCTTCGAAAAGTCTTTTCAATATTGGCAGTTTCTACATAACCTGGAGCGAGAAAACAATTTTTTTATATTTATCATTTTACAAAATGTGTCAATATCAAAGGATGTTTCTAACTAATTGATTTTTCATCGAAGTGTAATTTTATTATAGGAAACGTGTTTCTTGGCTTTTAAATAGTTCTTTCAGACTGTCAAAATTTATGGAGATATTTTGGGAAAAGATTTAATTATGCTATAACAGCGTGTTTAAAAAAATGTTCGATATCTTTCAGAATTTCTTGAAATAATTGCTACCAAATTTTAAAAAACTCTAATACCCGAAAAATGCGCATTCAAAAATTTTCAATTACATAAAGTGTGTAAACAGACTTATCCAGACCGTCAATATCAGCGGCACAAATTTCACCTTCTTTACCACGAACATTCATATCACGAAAAATATTGCGCAAAAACTTCAACATTTTAAAAAGGTAAGGCTCTTTTGGAGGGAATCTAAAATATTTTCAGTAATCATCTTTGAATTTTCGATAAAACTGATGTAAGTTGTCTTGATTTTTTACGAAATTCTCTATTCTATGTATAGTTATTTTATATATAGTCATATATAGTTATATAGCTAAATATAGTTATTTCGTCAAAATCGTATAACTTCGCCAGTTGTTGAGACAAATCAGAAAATTTTTTTTTATTTTGTTAATACATAATGAAAATAATGAAAAAACAAAAAAAAGATGAATGCTCAGAATGATACGCCACAATTTTCCAACCATTCGTCAACATTCGAAAATTTCTGAAGACTTTGAAGAAAGCTTAAAAAGCTCGTACGGTAAGTTTTTATATAATTAACATGAAAATTTGTATATGCAGAAATGAATAAATGATTTGTATGGTTATCAATATAGAAATTAAGTTACTGAAATTCCGAATACTTATGGAAGTTCTCTTTAAAATATTTCGGAAAATCTTACACAATATATAAATAAATTGTGCCATAAGTTAAAATTTTTATTTTTCAATATTTTATATCAAAAAAGTATTATTCAAGATACAACATCTTGGATCATCAATATAACAATGAATGTTATTAGCAAATTAATAACTCAAAATTGTTTTATTTTCTTATTTTCAAAAAATTATAAATCAGTTCTTTATGTTACTGAATATCTGAATGAATGCTTCCGATTTGAAATTTCATCATATTGTTATTGATGTTAAAAAAAACTTTATTATTAAGGATATACTATCACAAATCATCAATAATGAATAATATAAAATAATCATGAATATTATTTCAGAATTATAACTTGATATTTTCATTTTTTTCTTCTTAAAACAAAAAAGTATCAATCATTTATAAGAGTTTTCCATTTACTGTATATCTGATAAAATGCCTCCAAAATTCGAAATCCTGTCTTGTAATTAATCGGCATGAACAAAACTTGATTATTATCATAAATATAAAAATACTCAATCATTATTAGGTAGTGAATGAAAATAAATAAGAATAGATATTTTTTTATAACAATTACTGGTTCTATTTTCTTGTGTTTTAAAAATTAGAAATCACCCAATGAAAGTTCTCGATTTATCGAATATCTGAATGAATGCTTCTACGTTTTTAAAAATTTGTAAAAATGAGTGCAAACTATGAATAAATAAGTAATTTTCAATACGGCAGGATGTTGAATTTCACAAGTTCTTCGCCAAAATATTTCAAAAATCATTCATCAAAATTCTTCGCGACAACTAGATACCTGTTTTTATCAATGGAATCCAAGATTCAATTTCAAGGTACCCACAAGATATTTTTACAGGATTTTCCAAGACTCGTTAAGTTTATTCATAAACAACCTGCATGTGTGACTCGGGGCTTTTAATTTCGAACCACGAATTAATTCACGTGCACAAATTGCAACATGTGTCGCCCACTTACCCACATACCCAAAAGCGTTATCGCGAGCTCGAGATATTTCCAATGCTGCGTATTGTATATATACAGTGGCTTTTAACTGTAATTTGCGAATGCGGCCTTATCGAAGCACCCTCGTGCTCGAAATTGCGTACGCGTGTGATGATTGGGTTAACCCGAATCACGCTCTAAATACAAACACACCCCCCCCCCAGAAACATCCCCCTAAACCCCCCCCCCCCCCACCATCGTTTTTCAATATTCTAATTTTCGATATTCCACGTGAATAGTTCATCATCGAACATAATCCGGCAACGAGGTTTACCCGCATCCTCGTAGGAGAAAGGCAAAGATCCGTGATTGGGTTTTCGCGAATTATTAATTGCCTCGAAATTGATTAAAAATGGAGTTATTCGATTTCCAATTAAACTTTTGTTATAAAAGTCGCCGTCAGCGAAATATCGGCGTTCGACGTAGTCTGGGAAAAGAGGTTCGGGGCTAACGGTTACGGTTTTTTTTCTTCTCGTCGGTCGCGACGCGATCGTAAATTCTTAACGATGTTCATACAGCGATGGTAATCCTTGTGAATTGAGGGATCGCTTGGACATTACGAGAGCTATTTTTCACGAAGGCTACGTGTAGGACTTGTCGAACGATTTTTCCTGCGGAGCTTTTTGCGCTCTAAGCGTTCGGCCGGGTAATGGAAATGTGATGGTTTTTGCGGTACGCGGGGTTGGGGTGATGGAATTTGACGTTGGAGTCAAAATTCCTCACACGGGATCGCCCGAATTTCATGGCAAGTCGTTTTTAATCGTGGATACATCTTTGCGGCAGTATTTTATGTTGTTCGAGAAGATATTGGATGCATTTAGAGGAAAATGGGACGATGAATATGTGGATGATGACGGTTCGAGGCAAAGTCGAAGACTGTGTTCTGCAGGGTTTGGAAGTAACGCGTTACATTAATTAACATGTAACGATAACGGGAACGAGTGACTTTTCTTTGGTAACGGATAACGAAAATCCCGTTATTTTACGTTACTTCTATCTGTCCCATCAAGTTTTTAGCACAATTTAGAACTTTTTAAAAAATGTTCTGAAACTAAGATCTTAGTCATTTTTAACTTCCTCATTTTGAGATGTAAAATTCTATATTTCTAATTTTTAATGAAACTATGTGGAATTATCGTAAGCTGTGCAAAAATCTCGACGAAGAAAAGGCTTTTTTATTCTTATTAAAAAACTTTCACGACTCAAAGCGTTGGATTTTAGAAATTCGCATGAAAAGATATGAAAATACTTAAAATCGATAGATCGCAAAATCTATAGCAGGATTTGTAAGATTTAGAGATCCTGCTAGAAAATTTTATGGAATAATAATGAATGCAAGAAAAAAAAATAAATAAATAAAATAAAATACGAAAAATATGCGAAATACTAGATTTTATGAAGTTTTAATATACTTGATTTTTAAAAAATGTATGTAATTCAAGGAATCAAAAAACTTCAATTTCTTGAGCTTTAAATTCTAAAAAATTTATGTTAATAGAAGTCTATAAGAAGATAAGAAAATGTTATATTGTAATAACACCGTGGAAAATAAAGAAAATTTTGAGGGCATTTTGAATATATAAAGAAACTGTTTTCTGCAAAATCGATCGAAATATACTCCGGACATTTCCAAACTCCAATTTCATTTCATTCTGGAAATTTAAAGAGATGTCTTTAAAAAAACTAAAAATTCCACAACATTCTTTAAATACTTAAAAATGCAGAAAGAAAATACGTTCGGAAAATACCTGCAAATATATAAAACATTAAAAATCTTTCGAATTCCAGAACTTTATACAGCAATATATAAAAATAATGAACGATCCTTGAAATCATAGAAAAACTAAAGAAATACAAAAAGTACTTGAATAAGTAAAAATCTATCGAGACACTGTTTTGTGTAAAATCCTGTAAAACACGTAATGTTTCATTATATTCAAATTCTAGAGTTCGAAGTTCTTGAAATGTACAGAACAATTATTATCATAAAAATACTAAAATCATGTTAAAATACTAGGAAATTCTGCAGTATTCTATCATACTGAAAAATACATATGGTTTCAAAAATACTAAACAATTCTTCAAATCGTAGAAAAATTGAAAAATTTTTCAAAAAAAATAAAATAAATAAAAATTTTAGAAATTTTTTGCTGGAAAATCCTCTCAAATACCAATAATTCAATAAACTTTTAATTCTAGAGCATGAAATTCTGGAAATCTTTATATCAATGCACAGAAAAATAGTAGAAATTTATAAAGAATTCTAGAAAATCCTGCAACATTTTATACGTACTAAAAAGTACAAAAAGATTTCAAAATTCTGAAAATCTGGGTAGATATTGAGATTCTTTCAAAAATCTATGAAATTTGCAAATGTTTCCTTGTGCCTAACATTGAATCAAATGTCAGATTCAGAAATTTCGTAAACTTGAAAAAAAATAAAAACTTGAACAAGCAGATTGATTTTTTTCTCATGGTGATAAAGTTCAGATTAACATTTTTTACTATATTTGAGATAAACAATTTCTATAGAAAAAATCCGAAGTACGTTTAAATTGTATTTTTCAGCCTTAGTTTTTCGATTTTTGTTATTTACATTCAATTTCTTCCAAAAAATAACGTGAAAGTAACGAAACGCTACTTTTTTAAGTGGTAACGGTAACGAGCTACTATTTCTTTTTAAGTAACGATAACGTAACGAATTACTCTTTCAACCTTTGTAACGGTAACGTAACGCGTTACATTTTTTCAAGTAACTTTCCAAACCCTGGTGTTCTGTTTGTATGGTATTATGTTTTTTCGAAAATTTCTCGACTGATGTTATGCGCACCTAAACAAAAATAAGGAAATGATTCTGAAAAAATTTTCATTTGTCGATTACACTCGAAAAAATGTATGTACGTAAAAACTTACAGGTATTTTGTCTACCTAATTTTTAGGGAAAAAAATGTCAAAATTTGCGTCGATTTACACGTGTTCTCATGGAGCCCATCTTATTATCTTGCATAATTCAAGACCGAATGAGGGAATTTTTCTAAAACTTTTCCAGGCTTCAAATTAAACATTCGAAATCAAGTTCCAAGTTACTAAACGAATTTATACTATTCAGTTTTTCTAAAAAAGAGTAAAAAGTATCACTTTCGGATAACTGTCATTAATGAATTTGACATTTAGCAATGATGTTTAATTCTTCAGTACGCAGTTGCCGTTGTATACGGAATATATGAATAATAAAGCATGGCAATTTCCAGATCAGAAAAATGCGTAATTTTAATTTTTTATAAATATAGATTTTGATAATTGTGATATTTTTGACAGCTTTCACGACTTGGAGCATGTCAACTTTAAGGTTGAATTCTATTGGAATATATTTCTAAAAATACTTTAAAATTTTATGTATGGTTTCTAATACTGCACCCATAATACCTTAAATGAAATAGAAATACGCAGTTTGTTCGTCCATGTGTTACAGGCACAACAGCAGAAGGTTATTTCTTGCAAAAAATAACTGAATTTTCGAGATTTTTAATGCAGTTAACTTCATTTTGTCAAAAAATGTTTAAAAAAATTATATCTCAAAAGAACATTGCGATTCAAATAGAAAAACACAGAATAATGATAATTTACTAAGTAACGCATTGTTGAATTGTTGTACGCCAGTTTAAATAACCGGCGTCAACGTTAAAAGTTTTTCCGCCAGGCTGGGCTAAAACAAGAAAAACACAAAAACGGGAGGAAATCGTTTTTCATGATTTCTAAAAATAGTGCGGCGCGTTCCCCCCGCGCTTTTCGTGAATTTTAAACAAAGCGAAGTGAAAAAATTACCCCTAGTTTTGAAAATGATACGCGTAGGGCCTCTGATTGGTGCGCGGACTGTTACACAAAACCTACATCAAAACCGTCAGCCGCGAAATCGACGAATTTTCCCAGAAGCCACCATTAGCTCTGCTTATTTTTCTTCTCACGAGCCTTCATCGGCTCTCTGTAACTATAATTTTTGGGCTTGTCTCCCAAAAAAAAATTACTTTCCGGCGGTTATGTCCTTACACTATTCAACGACAACAGTGTATGGCTTAATATATGGTGTGAAACTTCTTGCATTTCTTGTTGACAGTTAACATTTTGAGCATTTCAATTTTCGCGCCAGCACTAGTAGTGTACGCGTAGTTCTGTTCTTCTACGATCAGCTGTTTACTTTTGTATTTGTGTGTATTAGTGTTGTTGAAGTATAATAATAAACTCTGTCAAAGTCACGCTCCGGAACAACAACACAAGTCTCTTTATTTAATGAATATTTTCGACTCCTGCCCACCAATTCGATCATTTCTTGACCTGAAACACGAAAAATCTTGTTCTTTCATAGTTAATTATTCATTTAATGATGAAAGTTAAATATATACTCACACACATGACACAGCTTTATCTGAGTCACCTATCATCAGTTGCTTATGATTTTTTGGTCTGAAACATAACAAAATAATATATTGAATACTTAAATATTCGATGAGTATTAATATTAAATAATAATTTAACCTACCATTCGTAGGTCCTTCCTAGTGCAAACAGTATCACTCCCCAATTTTCCTCTGGGACGGTAAACCTTAAACAAAATGATATCAAAGGTATAAAAAAAAAAGATATGGATTTTTTGACGTAGAACCACGTCTTTCTCCGCTGTTTGGACATACATATAGGGGATGATAGAATGTTACAAAAATGTGTAATTAGCATATTGTATGAAACTTATTTCATTTCTTGGCCTGAAACATAAAAAATAATGTTATCGCATAATTAATTATTCATGTAATGATATAACTTTGATTATACATTTTCATACAAATACCAGTAAACTCAGTCTCTCGGAGTCTAATTCCAGAATGAACGACTTCTTCTTATTTAAAACCTCTTTTATTCGTTAATTGAGTTCCTCTATAGAGAAATGGCATGCCATATTTAAGTTCAAGTCTGAAACGAATGGTCATATAACATTTCAATTAATTACTGAGGAATACTGAACGCATCTTAAAAATTATTATGAAATATTATAAAATTATTATTATTATTTTGACGTAGGACTAAGTCTTTCTCCGCGGTTTGGACATATTGTAACTCAACTATTGTATACCTGAAGCAAAAATAATTATTTTCAATTGATTTTATTACTTGTATATTATATAAATTATACATATAAAAATATCAATTATATCGAGGCGCGCTCGGACGCCTCTTGCACGTTGGTATAAAAATGGAAATTTAATTTTCATAGACAATACGACATTTGTCATTTTTTTTCCGAATTCGTCTTGTTGGCATGGGCATTAGCTATAGAATAATAAAAAAAAATTATTTAAACTTGTAGATCCCATTATTTTTTACAATAATTTTATTGGTCGAATTTACTACGAAGTAAAGTTGTAAGTGAAACAAGAAATAAAAAAATAAAAATCGCGTCATGGTTACGGATTCAATCAAGGAAAAATGAAAATTTCGAGATCATGAAAATGTCTAAGTTTTATATTTTGTATGAGAAACCAAATTGACTGCCTTCGTGTAAATTATAAAAATTACATAAAACCTAAACACCGACTTTTTTCCATGAATTAATATTATACAAACGCCAGATCTAGTGAAGTGACATCGATTACCTCCAATGTCTCTTTTTCTATGAATTCACTAATAAAACAATTAGAGGTGTACAATAAATTAACGGTGAAAAGAGAAGAATACGCGAAAGTGCAAACAATTCCCCGTACAATTAGGAAACGTTTGTGCTTGCCGATGGATCCGTAACTAACTATTACCCCCACTCCTCAACCTCTCAAATGTCACGAACAATCGAACGAACATGCCTGGAATTCAAAAAATCGTGAGGGTGCATTAACGTTTTTTGCTGACTTCAGACCGAAAAGATCGTTTTCATTAATTGAGCGAAAAGAAAGGCAATGGTCCATTTGTTAATTGTCCGTGACGTAACGTTATAAATTGTGCACCTGTGTTCGGGAGTTTCGGACGACGGAATTGCTAATTCAATCAGGAATAACTGTCGTACTCTTCGAGGACAGGCGTAATTATGTTTCCAGTGCCCTGCAGACGTTAACGCGACGAAAGACATGGAACGCAAAATGACACTATCCTGGGATTCGTCTTGCTTTGACGTGGTTGATAACTTTTTGAAGAGTCCGATTTTATTTGCTGAACTACTTCATTTGGAATTGCGTTGTTTCGTCTGAAAACTCTAGTAACTGAAGATCACTATAAAACTAAAAAACGATAAAAATGCTCCTGGGAATTTTTCTGATTTGAATATTTATTGGGGATGAGCAATATTTCTTAAGGAAGATATCGATAAATAAGGAAGATAACTTATTCATGGAAAAAAAATTAAGGTTAAAAAAGTATTCGCCAGAATCTCAAAATATTATTTTAAATTATTGACATAATTTTTTCGAACAAAAAATTGTTTTCCTGCACGTTATGCTAATATAAGGTTCACATTCGGTACCACATTTTTTATTTCGTATGTGTACAAATGATATTAAGGGCGTATTCAAATCGTTTTCCCCATTTTTTATGCGAATTATTGTGCATTCTATAAAATAATTAAAAATGTTTAAGTTGCTAAAATATTTCAAAACGGTTTCATTAATCTTAATCGATAGTGTGAAGAGAATAATATGAAACTTTCAAATTTCTAATTGCGAATTAATAAGTTTTTCTCATTTGAAATTAGATATTGGAAACTATGATTATGAACTGATAATGGCACTGTTATACGAACAAAGCGCAGCATTAAAATTTTAGAGAATTACGACAGAATTGAAAGCTATGCAGAATTTTTCAAAATTTAATATGACATAACCATAGGTAACACTCATGACAGATTCAACAGTTTTTAACGCTTTCATGCTTAGAAACATCCTGAACATTTTCAAAACATTAATAAATTTTTAATCAATTTTGAAGTTGGAAAAACTGTCAGCAAATCTGAAATGTAGAAAAACCATATAAATTTGTCGAAATAGCGGAAGTACCGAAAAATTCTAAAAAATTCACTGACTCTATAGAGTTTTGCTGAAAAATAGAAAATTTAAATATCTCTCTGAACCCTTCTGTCTAACATGATTATAATAAAAAATGTGCCTTGCTAATTCAAATTACTTGAGCTAAATATTTTCCTAAAATTTCTACAGTTGTTCTATTTTACTGGGGATCATACGGGCAGTCTAATGCTTCTCTCTGAATGATGTTTCTTTATGTATTATGATATTCGGAGTGAGGTAATATAGGATTTGTCACTGTTATTGATCTGGTAATGTAATTCAACGTTTACTTTTTGTTTTTGAGCGCCACCGAGATTGTTGTAAGCACAGATTTGTAGTAACCCTGTTATTGGTCGAAAGACTATTGCGTTTGTATCTGAACAAATAAATAAATAAAAAAAAAAAAAAAAAAAAAACCCATTGAAAAAAAAGGGGGAAGGAAATAAATTCTCGATAAAGTGCAACGTGAAAAAGGTTCCGGCGAAATCTTTGACGATCATGCGAAGCTGATTGAGGTCGAAATGGCCCGATAGGAAGAGGTTGCAAAAAAGGCCAGATTGCTTAAACGTACTTGAAGGAAAAAACGCGCACATCTGCTCCGCGGGGGTTCCAGATAATGGAAGTGGAAAAGTTCCAGCTAAGAGACCCTTAACTTAATTCCTTAGGAGTAAACTTCTCGCATTGCACGCGACATCGCTTCTTCTATAGTGAGTGGATGAAAGGATCCAAGGATCTAAACGCGCGGCTCGAGCTTTCAACGTAAGCACTGCGAAACACGAGACAAACTTGCGCTTGGAAAAACATTTTTTCACTCTCGAAAGTATCTTTGCCCTCAAAAGCGCACTTACCTCGATCAATAAAAATTTTCTCTCCGTCGAATAACCAACAGCAGTTGATCCGCAATCGAGTTTTCCCCTCTGAGAGTTTTTTTTTTTTGCAAGTTGAATGCGAAAAGTACAGCCATGTTTTTCATGATTTTTTTTTCTTGATTTGTGTATGTGGAGCTTTTCCATGAAAAAAAATTGTTGTTCATCGACCTTTGTTACCTTTGCAACATTTTGAAGTAAAAATTAAAAATTTTCATACAAATCTGGATATTTTGGCACATTGTAGGTTTTTCAGTAGTGAAATGAGTAACTGCTGATTGTAGCCTGAGTATGAATTTGAAAATGTCATATGAAAGAGCAGATAAATAGCTTCAGAATTTAATGTAAAAGAATTATTTCAAAAATGGACATTTTGAGTAATAAATTTTTGAAAAATCAAAAACGTCGTAGTAGCTTAAACTTTGAATTACTGCTGTCATCGTAGCCTGAGCATGAATTTAAAAATATCATATGAAAGAGCAGACAAATAGCTTCAAAATAGTATGTATGAGAATTTTTTTCAAAAATGGACATTTTGAGTAATGAATTTTTAAAAAATCAAAAACGTCATAGTAGCTTGAGCTTTGAATAACTTCTGTCATTGTAGCCTGAGCATAAATTTGAAAATGTCATTCGAAAATGCAGACAAACAGCTTCAAAATGTTATGTATATGTATTTTTGAAAAAACGAAGTTTTTGAGTTATGATTTTTTGAAAAATAGAAATCGTCATATTACGGAAATTTCGAATAATCACTATCATAGTAGCCGAAACTATTAATAACAACTATCATCGAAGTTAAAACTAACAATAAGTACCTAGTGGCTGTAACTACCAATGAGTACGTAGTAGATTTAACTTTGAATAACTGCCGTCATTGTAGCCTGAGCATGAATTTTAATACGGTATTCGAAAGGGCAGACAAATAGCTTCAAAATCGTATGTATTGAAATTTTTTCAAAAATGAACTTTTTGAGTTTATTTTTGAATAATTTAATTAATTGTAAGCTGAAACTTCACTCGCTAACTTGAGTTATCGTGGTCATCCGCGGGGTATTAAAACTTTTCTCTTCTGCAGTGACAGCTTGCTATAATCTCGAGCAATTCCCTTGACATTGCTGAGCTTGAAAGCAGAATTCTGTATAATTGAGTTTGCTTAAACTGCTCATGTGTTGCTTTTTCATTTCCTTATTTTTTGTAGCTTTCGTTCTTCGTAGAATCAGATGACCAAGTTCATATATTCAGATGTTCAAATTCATACTCAGGCGACAACTACAGCAGTTATTCGGAATTAAAGCTACTACGATTTTTCTGTTTTTCAGAGAATGATTACTAAATATGTTCATTTTATAAAAATTCCTTTATACACTTTTTTAAAGCTGTTTGACTGCTCGTTCAACTAACGTTTTCAAATTCATACTTAGGCGATAACTACAGCAGTTATTCGGAATGAAATCTACTATGATTTTACTGATTTTTTTTATGATGATAACTCAAAATGTTCATTTTTTTTAAATTTCTATTGTACACCATTTTGAAGCTCTTTGACTGCTCTTTCAACTGCTGTTCTCAAATTCATACTCAGGCGACAACTACAGCAGTTATTCGAAATTTAATTTACTATGATTTTTCTGACTATTTTAATGATGATTACTCGAAATGTTCATTTTAAAAAAAATCTTTTATACACTATTTTAAAGCGGTTTGACTTCTCGTTCAACTAACGTTTTCAAATTCATACTTAGGCGACAACTACAGCAGTTATTCGGAATGAAATCTACTATGATTTTACTGATTTTTTTTATGATGATAACTCAAAATGTTCATTTTTTTTAAATTTCTATTGTACACCATTTTGAAGCTCTTTGACTGCTCTTTCAACTGCTGTTCTCAAATTCATACTCAGGCGACAACTACAGCAGTTATTCGAAATTTAATTTACTATGATTTTTCTGACTATTTTAATGATGATTACTCGAAATGTTCATTTTAAAAAAAATCTTTTATACACTATTTTAAAACGGTTTGACTTCTCGTTCAACTAACGTTTTCAAATTCATACTTAGGCGACAACTACAGCAGTTATTCGGAATGAAATCTACTATGATTTTACTGATTTTTTTTATGATGATAACTCAAAATGTTCATTTTTTTTAAATTTCTATTGTACACCATTTTGAAGCTCTTTGACTGCTCTTTCAACTGCTGTTCTCAAATTCATACTCAGGCGACAACTACAGCAGTTATTCGGAATTGAAGCTACTATGATTTTTCTGATTTTTCAGAGAATGATATAACTAAATATGTTCATTTTTTGAAAAATTCTTTCATACACTATTTTAAAGCTGCTTGACTGCTCTTTCGACTGACGTTTTCAAATGCATACTCACTTGACAACTACAGCAGTTATTCGAAATTTAATTTACTGTGATTTTTCTGATTATTTTACTGATGATTACTCGAAATGTTCTTTTTAAAAAAAAATCTTTCATACACCATTTTAAAGCGGTTTTACTGCTCTTTCAACTGACGTTTTAAAATTCATACTCAGGCGACAACTACAGCAGTTATTCGCAATTAAACCTACGATGATTTTTCTGATTTTTCAGAGAATGATTACTGAAAATGTTCATTTTTTGAAAAATTCTTTTATACATTATTTTGAAGCCCTTCGATTGCTCTTTCAACTGCCGTTCTCAAATCCATACTCAGGCGACAACTACAGCAGTTATTCGATATGAAATCTACTATGATTTTTCTGATTTTTTTAATGATGATTACTCAAAATGTTCATGAATATAAAATTCTTTTATACACTATTTTAAAGCGGTTTGACTGTTCTTCCAACTGACGTTTTCAAATTCATACTCAGGCGACAAGTACAGCCGTTATTTGGATTGAAAGCTACTATGATTTTTCTAATTTTTCAAATAATTATCACTCAAAATGTTCATTTTTAAAAGAATTCTTTTATACACTATTTTAAATCTGTTCGACTGCTCTTTGAACTGACGTTTTCAAATTCATACTCAGGCGACAACTATGGCAGTTATTTGGAATTAAAGCTGTTGTACTTTAATTAGGGGGGGACGTCAACAATGAGGCTGAGAGCAAATAATGAATCGTCTTCTATTCCTTCAGTGACTCTCAATGAGTCATGTATTCAGAAAAACGTTACGAAAACAGAATATCTACAAGAAGTCTACAAACTAGTAATAATTATACGGTTATTATTTCGCGGTTGAATTGGGAGTTGCCCGGTCTTTGCCGTACGAAATTTTCCCTCGTCGGTTCCTGGAGCGGTGGTACTCCTCCGAGTACCGGGGCCAGGTGGCCTGCTGAAAGAAATCAAGTCAGGAAAACCCGAAGCCAAGAAAGGCTACACGGGCCGAGGATATTGGGCGAAAACCGGAGCCGAGAAAGGCTACGACGGGTTAGGACAAGAAGGCTGCAAATGTCCGGAGCTATGAGAGGCTGCACGGGACGAGGAAAACGGGGAAGACCCGGAGCCGAGAAAGGCTGCGACGGGTCGAGGCAGGAATTCCAAAGCCGAGGAAAGCTTCAAGGGAAAAAAATAAGCCAGAGCTGAGGAGGCTCATTGGCAAAGTGCGGGAATGATAAGTTCTCGGGAATGATAGAGAGGTCTTTATCTTCCCGTACGGAAAATATATTAATGTTGACGTGTTTTCCGGCCTACGGCCAACGTACAACAAGGTGGCTCGATTTCATTATTTTGGCCACTGTGAAGCATTCAATTTCTCAATTAAAAATTCTGAAAAAGCGCATTTCGAAAACTTGTCGCAATGAAACATCCCTGATGAAAATTTCCTATAGGAGTTTCATTTGATTTTTCAGTTGAATTTGTCCTATTGGAATATTTTGGACCAAAAATTCACAAGTTTTCCAAATGAAAAAATTATTAGATTTCTAAATGGGAAAATTGTGTTTATGACTTTCATTCGTTTGTGAAAAATTTTCAATGAGACGAATCAGTTAGACTTTTAAGTCGATACCTGATTAATTTTCCTAGTATAAAAACGAACTGGAAAATCTATTGGAAATTTTCAGCAGGGATTCAAGTTTATGAACTTCATAATATTTGAATTCTCTTCATTTTTTATTCATAGCTATTGGAATCTTCAATATTTTCCGGTCGAAAAATTTAAAGGTTTCATTTGGTTTCGTTCAACATTGAAAACTCTAAAATACTGTTCATTTCGGAGATAAATGACTTCAGAAGTTTTAACATCACTTATTGAAAAAATTTGTAGCGTAGTGTTTTCGAGCAAAGATCTCTAAGTTTCTTCGTTTTGAAATTTGAAGTCTTTTCAAATTTTGACGTAAACTGTCTTACATATGCAAACCCAAATATTTCTTAGGTTTATTCATATTTCAGGAGCTTGATTTTTTAGATTTATTGTTATCAATAAATCAATATAATGTTATATATAATAACACATTCTAAATTCCAATTTCGGAAATTTCAAAAAGTAAGATTGTAAAACTCACAAGTTCATGAATTTAAATTTAACAATAAGTCGATTCCAACTCCGAAAACTCTGGTGAAATTTGAATTTCAAAGTCAATATTTCCCGAGTTCAGAAACTTTTTAGTCAACTCTGGATGGAAGCATATGATACGAATCAAAAAATTCGTTATCATAAATGTATCATTATCTCAATAACGAAGTATTCTCAAACTTGAAGACTTTCAAACGATTTCTTAGCCTTTATTTTCAAAGCTAAATTTTAACTTTTGTAGCTTACAAACTGCGAATTCTCGATTTTTAGGATACTTTTTTTCAAAAAAATAAAAGGATCGTTAGGTACAGGGAAACTCGAAAATCTCGATTTATTCTATCTGGCCTTTCTTAGTTTCCAAATTTCCCAAGTTTCAAATTAAGAAAACTTTTCAACGCTTTACTTGACTTCGATTTTACATCAAACGCTCGATTGGTAAAACATGTAAGCGTTCGGAGAGTATCATTTTCCAGATTCAATTAAAACCTGTACTGGTAAAACGAATCAATTATCTTGACAGTGTTTAATTCGACTGGCTACTCATTCCATGTTAAATTAAGCGGGCCTGTGATAATGCAATTTGCTTTATTCAACGCTTCCAACATACAGTATCTTTCTTTTTTCCAATCCCAAAGAACTGGCTTTCAACGCAATCATTCGACTTTTGAAAAATTTCTGAAATTATCTTTCATACAATATCGTAAGTGGTTCAAGCATTGTCGAGTTTCAATTATGTAATGAACATGAAATGACGTGTTAAATATTTTTTGTACCTCGATGTTATGGTCCAAAAGTAACGAAATTATTTAAAATTCCCGAAATGAACGATTTCTAATTTGGGTCTTATGAAAAAGCTGAGAAGATTGTTCCACATAAATAAAATATCTAGACCACTCACTCTTCACCATCTTTTAATGAGATTTTCTTTTATCGTCCTTTTTGTGAGTTTTCACTTTTCGCGATGAAACGTCTCTCATTAGCTGTCGCTAATGCAGTCAAATCTCGTTTTAATAACGGACATTTCCCAGCTTTTCATTACAATTTTCTCTCAATTTCCCATCGCAAAGTGTTTTTTCCAAAGCGAACGCGAAATTCGGCAGGCGTAATCGAATTTAACAATTATCCTCGTAATCACTTTAGCCTTGTCGCGAGCATAATTCATTGCGTAACTCATGTAATTTATCAGCCGCGAATCAAATAATAAAGTTTTCAAACGTTCGCAGTTTACATTTTCATTAAAACACATCAGCGTGGAAATTTAATTCACGAACATTTATCTAGATTTGCTATGTAAATGTATTATGTAGTAAAAGTGTTAGTAAGGTTTTCATGAAATTGCATTACACGAGTTACAACGATTTTTTTTCGGTTTATTATATTTTTTAAAATGAAAATTCCCTCGTATGGACCAAATATTGATTGCATAGCATTTCAGAATTTTACACGAATTACAACAAATTGGGCTGAATTGTCAAAGGCTTTCATTTGTTTATGCTGCGCTCGATGTTGTAAAATAACGAATATAATAGGCGTCTAAAAATTTTTTCAGTATTCGGATTTAAATTTTACAAAGTTACACGTTTATTTATCATTATATCATAAAAGTAAATTTTGCTTGTGATTAGTTTTTGGAAGAAGTTGGAAGGAAGGTTGGATTTGCATGAGATATAATTCCTCTCTTGTGCATATTTGTTATAAACAAAGATCACCTTTCACAGACCTTGAAATGATGATTTGCAAACACTGAAGCGATTTTTGAATGAATAGCGGAATTCACTGATAAAAAAGAAAGGGATGAACCGTGGCGCGATTAATTATTGTTATCACGTTTTGGCCGCTGTTGCATTTATGGGTTTCACGTGAGTTTTTTGAAATTTTTGTGGAAAGCGAAGTCATGTATTTTTCTCAGTAATCGTTTACGACTTCGAGAGTTGCATCTCGGAGAGTGTTTTGATATCGCATAAAACTGCATTATGTACTTTTATTTTCTGCAATGTGAAAAATCGGGGAAAATTTGTTGACAGTAAGGAAAAATTTTAGTTATTTTTGATTATAGAAGTTCTGTAGATTTATATCTTTTTTTATTTCGTGTTCCTAATTAGTCTAATCGAATTTTGGTCTTAGCCAGAAACATTTTTAAAGAGGGGGGGGGGGGGTTATATTAATTTTACCTTCTCTCCTTATTTGTAAAAGAGTAATATTTATGTTATTTATAGAAACTGATTATATTTTCTTATAAATATGTAACTACATGTTTTGGATTTTTTTTTATGTTGCAATGTGACAGCTAATACAAGAACTAAAAAATATGAGAGACAACAGTTGTACGAATTGATACAAGAACTTGGAATTTATTTCGATAAACGTAACAAATACATGTGTGGATTGAGGGTAAAATACTAGAAATCTATGAAAATACTTCAAAATTGTACAGAATTTTAAAAAAACTCAAAAATACGAGAAACGTTAAATAACTAGAATTCTATAAAATACTGTAAAACTATCTAGGTTTAGTTTTTTTGATTTTCTATGCATATAATGCAAATCTTTAAAACTTTGAATCTTAGAGTATCGAATACTAGAAAGCTAAAAAAACACCAGAAAATCCTATAGACGAGTACTGAAAAAATAAGAAAAATTCTGCGAAAGCAAAAGTTCTGTGAAATACCAAAAATCATTCATATATTGCTTTCTAAAAAATCTTTGATAATACTCAAATCTATTAAACTTTTCATTCTAAAACAATAATACTCTATAAAAATATATAGAATTCTTTTAATAGTAGGTACTCAAAATGTATAAGAATACTAGAGATTTCTATTAAATTTTAATTACAAGGAATACAAAAAAAAAAAAAAAAAATACAAATACAAGGAATCATTCGAACATCATAAATCCACGTAGATATAATTTCCCTACAAATTTATGAAAATACAAAAAATGTATGTATATAACTTTTAATACTAGAGCATTTGAATGCAAGAAATGTACTATAGAAATCCTTACAGGTACATGATATACCTTAAATGCTATAAATAATAAAAAGTCAAAAGTTCCTGAATGTTAGAAATCGTATTGTGATTGTATAATATAATATAACAATATAATATAATATATATTTAAATAAATAAAAACTTAAGCATCACTAGTCGATTTCTGAGATACTATGGTACTAGAAAAAAATTTCATATAAAAATATATAAATAAATAATTATGTTTATCTGATCATCTTTTTGACATTTGAGTTAGCCTCCCCCCCCCCCCCCCACAACCCAATGAAAAATTTCGTTTCAACATCCCTGGTCTTAATTTTTCTATACATTGATTTCAAAGTATTTAAATGAAATTTTCAGTTTTGTAAAAAGTAAATAAAAAAATGGATAATAATTTTTTTTCTCAAGACTTTGAATATCCGGATTGATATTATTCAAATCTTCGATTCAGCTTAATTTTCGGAACTCTGTCTTCCGCATCAAACGAGTAATGAAATACATCATTTGAAGACTTCGTCTTCGAATTAAATTTCGTCTTGAAATGAAACTAGGTATAAAAATTCCAGTTACGTAACGGGAAAATTTTTTTCATACGCGTCGAAGAAATATTTCGTGAAAGCTCCCGAGCGGAAAAAGGGAAAATCGAGGAACAAAAAGTTGGTTCATTACAATGAAAGTGACGGGGATGAAATTGCGTATGGTGAGATGATGACTCAAAATGTGAGATCGCAATTTTCAAGCAACTCCAATTCTAACGTAAGAGAGCATTCAAGATATGAGAATCGTTTTCTATTATTAAATTTTGATTTCAACTGGTGTAGGAAATCCATGGATTTGCGCAGAAAAAAACGTTAGTCAGAAATTATAATTCAGTAGGTGCTTGGACAATTTTGGATTCTGAAACGGATTGCGATAATAATTTTCCGGTATGAAATAAATCATATCCAAATTTTTGAGATGGTGTTTCTTGTCTCTCAAAAATATCCTTGCAGGTTTTACCGAAGAAATTCGAAGTTCAAGCAGACGTCCATTTGCCGAATGAAGTTCGTCCAAAAACTTCAATAGAAAAAAAACAGACTGACGATGTACTAAGTCGTTTTGCATATTTAGAAGATACAAATGGCGAAGAAAATAGATCTCAAGAGTAAGACGTAGATTTTTGTAAATTTTTTTTTATGGAGGCAAGTGAGGAAAATTTTTGTCTGTTTTATTTTTATTTTCTAAAAAACGAGTTTTTTCATTAAAGCTATAACGAAAATTCTTCTCATAAAATTTATAATTATAATACTGTAAGAAAGAAATTCGTCATCAGCACGAGAAAGTGTCATAAAATCACATCATAATTTTTTGTAGAATCCAAAAATAATTGGCAAAAAGAGCTAACGGAGACTTAAAATTTGTGAAAATTCTTTTTCAAACAATAGTTTCTACTAGTTTCGAACGATGACTTGAGAAAAAAATTTTCTAAAACATGATTCATCCCCCTGAAAATTCCTCATATTTACTAAGTTATTTTAATAAGGTTGGAGATTTCCCGTGATTCTGGGAAACTCGAAAGCGCATCAGGACCGATTCAAAATCAGCTCACGATTTCGCCAATGAAAAGAAAATACCCCAAACGAGAGCAATTCGATGGGAGAAGAGAATCTGTGACGAGTCCGTATACGAGTACGAAATCACGATGAAATTCGACTTCCTTTCCAATCGTTTCTTCCATTTTCATTCATTACGATCTTTTCGTGAACAGGGTCGAAAATACCGATACTCTTCCGAAGGCAACGCTCTAATTGGACAACAAACGTGGTATAATCGGATGATCCGAATCAATTATAGACCCTCTAACAAACATCACAGTTTCATTTTTTTTCAAGAGGTTCTTGGACATTAATCACGGATTTTCAAAATTATATGATACAAACATTCTGCAGTTCCGTGAAATTCAACATAAAACATGAAAAGAAAATCATTTGACTCCTGACAAAAAGTCCATTTTATTGTACTTGCGAAATTCCGAATACAGTAACTTAAAGTGTGTTCATTACTCCCTTCACTTGAAATTTTCTGAACAAACGAACCGAAAACGTCCGTCCAAATTAATCCGAACTTCTCACAAAATTGACCAATCTTCATTTATATTCCAAGAGCTATGAATTTTCAGAATTTCCCCGAGACTTTAAATGATTACAGTCAATCCAACGAACGATGTAATCCAACGAGAATGAAAATGTCAGGTAATTTCTGGAGCACTTTCTTCATCAAACGCGATTAAATTTCAATAATTTTGCAGCTTCGGGTACGTACGGATTTTCCACGGTGAACGGAAGAAAATATGAAATATGCAGTTCGTTTGAAGAGCCGGAAATTCAACCATCGCTATGTCTTCAACGACTTTCACAACATTAATCCGCATTTAATTATACTCGAGGCTGAACTTTTCTCTCTTCACATCTTTCGAAAATTCGAAGAAACTTTTTGGAAGAAGATTTTTGGATCTTCCTCTTGCCCATTATATTGTTCTTAAGGATTCTTTATAAATAAATAATATGGCTATCACTGATTTCTTCAAAATATGCATATAATAAGAATTTGGACGCCACAGATAAGGTACATCAAGTTTCCGAAATAAGATAGTACTCGGTTATAGTTCGGCATCCTTTCGTGTTTCCCGATTCAAAATATTGTTACCTGAAATTTGCACACGTTGATGTTTTCCATTCATTGAGGGTTAGGCCACCCTGGGGGCCAAAAAAGAAAATGCTCTATTTAATAATTATTTTGTTGGTGAATCAAACTACACAAACTGAATTTCAACTGATATTTATATTATACGTCTCATGATTACAAATTGAAACAATATATTTTTATTGAAAATAAAGCCTTATATTCGGACTTCATCATCTCTTTTTGCGGGTCAGTTTGAAACGGTGCACACGATATCTTAAGCAATCGGGAATAGACCTTTATCAAATTTTTTTCAAAATATTTGTAAATTAATCTTCTTCAAGATGACACATCCGTTTTGCAAAATGTTGAGCAGTTTTTGAAATATAACAATAATGAATGAAAAAAATAAAGGTGAAAAATTGGCTTTTTTTATGAAAGTGTTCGTCATTATTCGAAAAATTAAAATATTCAAAAATCCGTACGTCATCCTGGGAAAGAGAATTCACGAACATTTTAAAAAAAATTTGACGAATTTGTGAAGATATCGTGTGCACTGTTTCTACTTGACCCGCAAGAAGAGCTGAAGAAATCGGAAAGTATGTCCTCTAATTTTGATCCAAGTTTATTGTCATAATTACTTTTTAGTTATTTATTTGTCGTATAATATTACTATACGTTTTGGAGTGCTTCAAAACGTGGAAAAATTATCCCAAAGTGTAGAATGATTTACTTGCAATTCAGTTTTTTCATCAACTCTACTAAAAAAAAACCCGATTGGCTATACGTTTTTTCGGCAAAAGCCGAAAATCATATTATTCATACACTGAGAAAAAAAATCTTTTACTTTCCGTCATATACATTGTAAAAACTACAATAATATTGTACTTTTTACAATATTTTTGCAATTTTCACAATATTACTTTAGTTTTTACAGCATTATCCAGTGAACCTGTGAGCTCGTAGCGTGCTCGCGGCAAGCGTGAAAATCAAACTCGCTGCGAGCTCGCAGACTACTCGCCACGAGCTCACAGAGTACTTCCAGTCGTTGATAATTATTAATGTATATTTCACAGGAAAATAAAAAGATAATTCATTATTTACAGTAAAAAGTAATCACGATGAAGCTGTAAAAACGATTATTTAAAAAAAAAAATAATTTCTCCCGGGTGGAAATCGATCCCGCGTTCGGCAGAGTTGAACGCCAAAAAGTATCATATTATTTTACATGAGACATGCACTTGATTTAAGCATTCTACACAAAACTTGAACCATGAGAAAAAAAACCAGCAGCCATCTGGTAAACACTTGGGGAGAGCGCGCGAATTTTCAAAATTTAAATTACACTATATTCGAATGTTGAAAATTCACGCGCTTTCCCCAAGCGCTCACCAGATGGCTGCTGGTTTTTTTTTCTCATGTTTCAAGTTTTGTGTAGAATGCTTAAATCAAGTGCATGTCTCATGTAAATTAATGATACTTTTGGGCGTTCAACTTCGCAGAATACGGGATCGGTTTCTACCCCGGATAATTTTTTTTTTAATAAATAATCGTTTTTCAGCTTGATTGTGATTACTTTTAACTGTAAATAATGAATTATCTTTTGATTTTTCTGAAATATATAAAAATAATTATCAACGACTGGAAGTACTCTGTGAGCTCGTGGCGAGTTCGCGGCGTGTTCGAAAAGGGGCGGAAATAATGAAAACGCTGCGAGCTCGCAGCGAGTTTGATTTTCACGCTCGCCGCGAGCACGCTGCGAGCTCACAGGTTCACTGGGTATTGTTAGGACTGCAATATTTATTTTACTTATTTCAACAGTGTATACATAAATAGGTACTTGAAAATTTTTATGATTTCCAATTTCTTTATATTTTTTAATTAATTTTATTTATGATTATAATTAAAATATAATTTAATACTTTGATTTGATAATTAATTAAGTACTTTTTACAATTAAAAACGTTAATACAATAATATCATTGATCATAAATGTATTATATATTTCGTCTCGACTAGAATTTTTTCATTCAGAAAATACACCGTCACTGAAATGTTGATTGTTTGTTGAATAATCTCAACAGAATTAATTTATTGAAAATCATTTATTTTTTAAGAACTCTGAAATACACAACATGACGCAACCGGCACATTTTGTAAATTACAAAAACAATTTTTCTATGAAAAATTATTGGAATGTTTGATTATCAATAACCAAGTTATAATATAAATCAACGATATCTCACATAAATTTTTTTGTCCACTTATTTAAATATTATGTACATTTCCAGATTTATCAACTAAAAAGTTTTGCGAACTTGGTATATTTTCATGTTTTCGTAATTTAACTTGAAAAAATATAAAAGCTGCTCCTTCAGTGGGATATTTGATGAACACTACTCTTTGTAAACGATGCAGAATATAACGGAACGTTGAAATTACTGAAGTAAATACAAGGTAAACCATGATTTATCTCGTTGGTTTAACTGGCGGACCAGTTACCACACTTTTACAACACTTAAGTGTGGTAAAAGTGTAGTACATTTTCTTGATGATTTTTATTAAAAACGCATCAATTCAGTGCTCCTAATTGATTAAAAAATTATTTTTTCTTTTAAATTTGCATCTGTTTTTGGGGTAAAAATGAGTTTCTAGATGGTACGAAAGTGCAGTGACATTTGACGAATTTCCACAGTGGCGGACTAAGTACTTGTGATGCAAGGAGCGGCCCTGACGCTAGGACCATTTTGAAGAGGCAACAATCGTTAAAAGAACATACGAAAAAGTTGAATTATGCAATTTTCTATGACATTTAAGCATGCAAATTTCAAATATTGATTGAAAAAACGATACTATGTACTAAAATAAAATATATCACACTTTAGTGTGGTAACTGTCCCGCCAAGGCACTGACTGCTGAACTCAATGAATCTCAGATTCATGAAATGTAAGTATGTGCGTTTCAACTCAAACGTTAATAAAAATCTAATTTACAAATCATGTACGCTAATGAAAGTGCTTAAAAATTTGCGCACGATTAGCCTAAGTGATTCGCATTTATTAAATGCTATTCGTATCAAAATAATACTCGAAAAATCGTACAGAAAAGCTCAACACTTAGCAGTAATCACTGCTGTGGTTATTCGGGAAACCCATTCAACTGTTAAAAATCGCAAATTCAAAAATGCCGGTCTATCTATTCGAAGAGGTAAAAATTGTGAAGTTTTCGATAAAATGGAACTTCCTCTCACGTTCCTAGCAGAAGATTCCATTTGAATCATACTGCAGTTATTTTGAAAGATACTTTTTTTCTTCAATAACGGTAACAAAATTTACATAAAAAATTTTAACAATGCAAACAGTTTTTATCCAAATTTATAATTCAAAGTCAAATAAAAAAAAAAAAACTTGCTGACTCAGACTGTTTTTCTGTCCAACCACAGACTCCCTATCAATGATGACAATCCAATAACATGTAATAAAATTATCTTAGCATGGTCATCCTACCACATATTAACTTTTTCGCAGTGAAAATTGCCCCTTATTTAAATATCTACAGTAATTTTGCTTACAGTGGTTTTTCTTTGCCACGCGCAAATCATATTAATTCGAGAAACTATCTTTACTGCTAAAAATTGTATATTATGCAGTCTGATGACAATGTTATTACATACAATATTACACGATGTTATAACGATCTTATGACTACGTTATCTGTTATCACATGTTACTGTACTGTCATCAGACCACCTTTGCCAGAACTCGTTCTGAAAAACTCTAGTTATCATATAATTTTTCTTACACGGAAAAACGTCCATCCCTCTGGCGAAAAAAAGAAACCCAATAAAATCATGCGAGAAACAAACACAATTACGCGAATCGCCTAATGAACGATTTTGGCAGTAAGAAAAAACTCTAAAGCTATGAAAAGAAAAATGAACAAAACAGTATAGTCTCAATGGTTCTACTACTTGGTTTTGCCTTTTCTGCTTTTTTCGTTTTTATACTACATTGAGAATTCGTGTTTCGACTACTTTTTTACACCAAAGGGATCGTAGTTTTCATCAAGTCATGTCATTATTATGCTACATAATTTACAACAAAATTTTGTAGAATGTACAACCCGTTTCGTTTTTGGCGTTTGTGAACGTTTTTCTTGGAGCATCACTGAAGAACACTCGAAGTGGAATGATTTGTGGGCGCTTGAGAGGAGTCTACGGAATTTCGCCTTTCTTGTTGTGACGTTCTCGCCCACTGCCTGTGCTCACACAAATACGGGTAAAGTGGAACGACGAGGACGCTGATGTCGTCAACCGACGCCATTTTATCATAGTTCACGGTGGAATCTTCGCCTTCTTCGGCTTCCTCTGTTTTCAACCACCACGTTCGGCCGACCAAACGTCCTCTCGCGGCTTGCACCAGTTCTTGAGCTCCCATTGTCAGCCTTTGAAAGTCAAGAAATTATCCTTATTATTTTTTCTCAAATGTTCAATATTTTGTGGATATCCCGATCATTCAGAAATAATGAAAACTTTTGTAAAAATTGTCGAAACGCTTCAATTTTTTAAAGATTTCGAACAAATTTTTCAAACCCTCTTTCATTTTCTTACCCTTGTCTCCCTATATGGAATTTCAACCAGAATTTTTCCGACAAAAAGTGAATATTAGAAATATTCTAAGACCTAAGATAGGTATTTTTAGAAAAACCCTCCCGAAATTTATTTCATGTATGCTTCTGGAGAATGGCATTACCTGTATTCTAAGGATGGCTCGACAGGAGCCAAAGTTTTTCTAAGAATAGTCGCCGCGTCTTTTTCATTTATGACGTCCCATAATCCATCAGTAGCGATTACTATGCAATCCCTTTCTTTCAAATCGAAGTCTTCTAAATTGAAACTCTGTACTTCTGGTTGCGACGAGAGGAAAGGTTTAATATGAACTCCTGTGTGAGCTGCCTTCAAACCATGATCACCAAAACCTCGGGTAACCCCTATTGTACCCATGACTCTGCTCTGTAAAATGAAATTTTTCACTTGAAAATAAGTACTCAAAATGAAGTCTTTCTTGAACTTCTATTTACTGAGGGTTCATAAAAAATGCAATTTAGGAATTTCAAGCTAAAAAACTCTTTTCATGGGCTTGAAATAAAGTGTGATAGGCATTATATTGAAGAGAATTCAAAAAATTAAGGTATTCACCCTTTTCCCATGACCAGAAATAAGTGGAAATTTCAAGTCAGAGTTGGTGAGGATTTTGTGTGACCACCCAGTCATAAAAGGTTCTCTGTACAAAACTAAGCTGTCGAGGTCTCTTTCCATATGACGTTTTTTGAATTCTAAGTAAGTGAATTGGCCTTTCAAAAGTTCATTATTTTTCAAATGGCCCAAATACCGTATGCGGTTGGACTCTGATTCAGGCGTGTGGTCTCTTGTCACAGCGAATTCTTTGTCTCCAAGCACCATGACAGCTCTGAAATCGTTTTCAGTTATAAAATAATATTTACACAGGAGACGTTTCTCTATTTTAAGTACTATTTATCAAACGTGAACAATCCTCGCAAATAAAACTTCGTGAACGAAGTTCTTAGACCAAAATTAAATTCGGAAAATGACAGTGCTCAAAATTAGACTCTTCGCCAATTTTCTAAGCATACGACGAATTAAATGTAAATCAGAAATATGCGTTCTTTAGATTATATCAAATGTGCAAGGAACTTGAATCATTCTTTGATTACTCACTCGAGTAATTGATAACGAGAGTATTTGTCATGATTGATAATAATCTTGTTAGCTGAAAAGCTTAAACTGATATGAACGTTGAAAATAAGTTTCTCGATATAGCTTTACCTAGAATCTCCAGCGCCTGAAGCGTATAATCTACCATTAAGAAATAGAATAGTTATTGCAGTACATCCTCCACCGCCATTTTGGGCCAAAAGGTCCACCATTTGATCCATTTGTTTATAAGCCATTTCGATGGCACCTATCACCAAATCCCTTCCTTTTATAGGTACATCCTCGTACTCTTCAAGTAAACTTAGACTAGGGATATTTGACAATTTTTCCTGAAAACAAGTAGAAATGAAGATAGTTATCTAAGTATGAATAATACTCAGAAATTTAAAAATTATAAATTTTTGAGATATTAATGTATGAGAAAAGTAGATGATACTGGATTTTCAAATCATCGTATTTTCAATTTCTGGGAATCAAACTTCAAAATTTTAATATTTGATATCATATTCTTTAAACCTAGAATTTGAATTTTTACCTCTACAAAAGATACTCAGATGTCCAAAATTTGATTATCTACATTTGAAAAATATAATAATTACCAATACCAGAATCATTTGATATTTGTACATGACATTCGATGTTCAAATTGAGAAATTTTTCCAATGTTGAAAAAATTTTCAATAATTCCAGAAATTATTTAAGAAAAACCTACTATCAGTTCTTATTTTTTCAATTTTACGACACTTCACTAACTTTGATTTGTGTGTAATTATTAATTATTTAATCCCTAAAAATTTTACTGAACAAAATTAGAAACTTTATGAAAAATCATTGACAGATTTTGTAATATTTTCTCAAAACTTCCTGCTATTAAGTGGGTTTCCGATTCTGCAGTTATACTATGAAAATCACAAAAATTTTATCGACTTTTTAAACACATTTATATGCTAGAATTGAGGGAAAAAATTTCTCGAAATAATCATCATTAAAATTTCAATTTTCAACTCCATCATCAATCATGCTGATTCTTTCAGAGATAACAAATATACTTGTACTTTCGAAATTTATTTTAACTTTCTTTTTAGATGTCACAATGTGTAAACTCTTTGAACTTATATTCTCTAAAATCCACAACTTTTTCAATTATCTCCAAAAAATTATGAAATATTTTCGACAAACTTCTGCTTTGATTGGAAACTTTTCTTGGAACATCAATATCTTCATAAATGTATTAAAAGATTGGTTGCTTAAACTGAAATAATTTTCCATGAGTAACTTTTTACTTTCAGTGCATTTGCTAGTATGTACATAAGTGTGTAAAAATTGTCTTATGCTTTTTTGAAATAGACATACAAATTTTCAACTCATACCAAAATGACTTTATGAAGGTGCAATCTCGCTTTCAGAGCTACTTGATAACCAGCATGACCGTCGAACATGGAAAACATAATATAAGGCAAAGTCGTGTTGCCATCCTTCAATTTCAAATCTCCTCGCGTGGCTGTGGCTTGATCTTCGTTCCATTTACTTTTACCCGCGTTTATGCACTCTGCATATCCAGAACACCAAGGCAATCGACTAAGATCTCTTGGAACAATAATTGGCCTGACTTTGTGATCCGCGCTGACCTGATAAATTATCATTTGTTGTGTAATGAAATATATATACATATGTTGAAAGAAATAAATAACAGTAATGTATTTGAAAAATATATTTGATATTACAATATACTTAGTATATAATTTCATATAACATAATCTATTTATGATAATACATTTGGAAAATATACATATGTAAAAATTATATACAATCAACAATATATTTGAAAATAATTGTTGGCAGTTTCTCCTGGTATACTTTTGGTTTAGGTATAATATGTGTATGATTACAATATTGCTAATTTTAAGCATCATCTTATCTTCAAATTTTTTGTTCAAGATTCACAAAGGATTGAACACAATTTATTCAAATACATTTTTTTTGACATAGAAGAAATCATTTTGTATAATGAATTATTATAATTCAAAAATTATTATTGTAATATATTGATTATTGTTTAATGTCATCAACACAATTCATTATTGAATATGAATTTACTATAAATGAAAAAGAAATTGTAATAAGTATTATGATAACAAAATTAAAGATAAAAATGTGTTTTAATAATCATAACTTGGTTCTCTTCATCATAAGAAAAACAAGTAATTAGTTAGACATTTTTTCAATCAATTTATTTCCATATTTTTTAATGTGAAGTTACGAATTTCAAAATTGTCTAGATTCTATTTATAACAAGAGTTTAATAAGTTTAAAACGATTTAAGGACTCTTTTTACGAGTGTGAAGTTTGTAGACCAAGGCGAAGCCAAGGTTTACAATCACAGGAGTGAATATAAATTTTTTCCTATTTATGTAGGATATTTAATGTACCGAGAGTTAGAAAACGAATAAAGAAATTTTGAACAAGACGAGAATTGAGTTTTCTATCCCAGAGATACATAAAATATATTTTAATGAAGATGCTTTGGTTTTCCGTACCATATGCAAAATCCATATCTATATATTATATATATAAAGCAGAATGTATGTTCGTATGTCATCGCATCAAGGGAAAACAACTGGACAGATTTTCGAAATTTTTTTTGTCATGGTCTGCGGATGGTTTATAGCTAAATAAAATTGCGGATTGTCAGTTAGAACGTTTGGTAACTAGGAAGTGAAGGAATATGACACATACACACACATCTCAAAATGTTACGAAATGTCACAAAAATAAAATATCACAAATTTACGCAATATCAGGATATTACAAAATTACAAAATTTCACGAAATAATGAAATCACTCAAAATTCTCAAACTGTCTTACCAGTTTTGACCTATAAACCTACAAGTCTTAATTCTCTTATTACCAAAAAAAAATTACAAAAACTGATTGTTAATAATAAAACATTGTTTAATCTTTTTTCACATAATGATTCAATTGCACTATAAAAGTTTATTTTTTAGCATAATTTTTTCAGTGTTTCTTACAATTTCCATTGCTAATAAAGTGTTAGGTTTTGAGGAATTTCTTGAAATTTGTTTTAGTATCAATAGATTTCTTAACTTATCCTGATTTGTTACTGAAATTTAAATAAATCTTTATATAAAGCAAAATGTATGATTGTATGAAACCGCATCACGTGAAAACAACTGGATGGATTCTAGAATTTTTCCAAAATTTTTTGTCAAGATCCAGGATAGTTTCTAGCTTAAGAAAATTTTAAATTCTCAGTTAGAAGGTTGAGTAACCAGGAAGTAAAGGAATATGACACATACACCTACAATGTCATAAAATCACAAGGAGTCACAAAATGTCACAAAATCACAAAAAGACCAAATTTCACAAATATACAAAATATCAGGATATAAGGTAAAAAATACAAAATTACACGAAATAATGAAATCACTCAAAATTACTAAATTGTCTTTTCAGTTTTCGCCTATAAATTTGAAGGTCTACACTCTCTAATAATAAAAAAAAAATTTTTTTTTACTGATTATAAATGATAAAATATCGTTTCATCATTAAGTAATTTAACTGCACAATAAAAGTTTATTTTTGAGCAGAATTGTTAGGGAGGTATTTCTTATAATTCTCATAGCTAATAAAGTATTAGATTTTGAGGTACTTTTAAAAAATTTTTTTAATATCAATAGGTTTTTCAACCTTACCTTGATTTGTTACAAAATTTTAATCAATTATTTTCATAAAAGTTTTTTATAAAAGTAGGTTTGCTATAAATTTACTAATTCAATTTCATCGACTGAAAAATAATATCTTTTATATAATATTATCGAATATATAGTTGGAAAATTCCGATATTTTATGAATATCGGGAAGCGTAGGGAATAGCTGCAACAAACTGGCGGGTAACAGCTAGTAAATAATAAATTGAAATTACGAATTCAAAAATCTCTTGATTCTAGTGGTGAGAAAAATTTCAAAACTTTTGGGATCCAAAAACTTTTAGCTCTGATTACTTGTATGATTGTTTGATTCTTACTGTTTAATTTTTAAAATGTATAGAAGAGTGAAGCCAAGTGAAAAAATTTTATCCGTTTCTTGATAAAAAATTCAAGCTACATACTTCAAATTAAACGATTCAAATTAAGAAAAATTGAAATTATCAGAACTCATGGATTTCCTTCAGCGATTCATGGTTTTATAATTTCAAGTACTGCAAAGTTCAATAATTCCCTTGAAAAAAAATGATAATGAAATAATAAAAATAAAACAGTAAAGAATAATTTTATGATTTAAAATACTGCAGATTTGAGTAACTTCCTTGAAAAAGAAAAAATGTTAGGAATTAAATTTTTAAACCATCCAGTATTAATTTGCTGATTCCATACAAAATTAGAAATTTCATTATCGACAGACATTTTGAATAATGAAATTAAATTTTTGGAAACCTTCAAAATTCTACAGGAATTTATTCAAAAACAGAAATTGTTCTTATGATTTCCCTCAAGCTCTAACTTTCCAAAATCTTGGGGCATCTCTAATGTAAACTTTCGATAATATAATGTAACAACAATTTATAGGTTTCTAAAATTTATACCTGAGTTTCCTCGGATGTCAGGCCCAAAAAACTAGGTCTGGAGTATTCCAAATCTTCAGGATTTGCGGAAAACTTAGGGTTCCAATTCGTCTCGTTTTCTCCATCCTGGGGATACTGCAAACCGAGTTCACTCGCGCCCACAGCGTTCATCAACGCCGACTTAAATCTATTCAACATTTTTCCTTTTCTCATACAAATCCTATGATGAAAAAATCAACTAGGTTTCGCAAAGTTCTTCAAACAATTTATTATCGCTTCGTTCCCTGCACTCTCATCCAATTTTTCGCAGTTTATTTATCAGCTGTCACAAATTTCACTTTAATTTTCTTTCGACTTTAATGCTCATGAGAATGCCCAACGTTTTTGACATTTCAAGGGATTTGTGGATTTAACAGGTTTTTATTCCTTGTCACTTGTTCAGGCTTGTCAAGATCTTGCGTTTTTTTTAATAATTATTTTTTATTCAAAAAAAAAAGTTTTGACAGCTAAAGTGCAATCGTATACATATTGATACATATCAATCGTATATATATGTTGTAAATTGTACATAAATATATACAATGCACAAACGCACACGCCAGTGACGCACAAAACGCTCACAATTTTGCGCTTTTGTGAATTGTGATTTGTAATTTTAACATGTTTCTAGTTCCAATTGCCACTATCACAATTTTACATTGGTAAGCTAGCAACACTGGAAAACAGTTGTTGTTTTTTTTCTGTCTCTTTCTATCTCTTTTTTCTAACCTAACTTTCTGATCACTACAGGTATGTTTATTTTACATCATTTTACATTCGTTTTCTTTATTTTTTGTAAAAATTTTCGATCAGTAACATTATCTAAACAATCCACTGTACTGCTTCGAAAAAGGACGTGTCGTTTGGATACTGTAAGTTGCCAAATTTTGCATTTTGAAAATACACTAGTGTGCCCCCAATATCGAGGCATTTGGGTGTATTGTCAATACAAAATTGACAATCATTACAACATCAATTGATGATATTTCATGTAGAAAAAAGTATACTTCTCATATTGGTGGCGATTTAAGTGCGAAAATGTTGTATATCATTTATCTTAAAGCGACATTTATAACATTTTCTTTTGAGTTTGAGGTTAGGTTAGCTGCAATTTTGGCAACTTTCGAATAATAATTTCATGAGATTTGTAAAAATTTTCCTAATTTTTTGGATGGACTTATATTTGACTCGTTTTGCTGTCGCTAATTCTAAGTTAGCTCTGAGTATGATGATTTTTCCAAATAACGTTTTTTATTTAAATTTTTTTATTATGTATCATTTATCTCACATTAATTGAATTTCCATTTTTTATTAACCAAAAAGAAATGTATTACTATTTGCTATCAAATATATAATAGAACTAAATATATAAATCAATAACAAACGTAATGTAACTAATAATGAATAAATATGTTTATCTTAAAAAAATTAAAAATAAGCATTATAATCATATATATGCATTCCAGAAATAATAAAATAATATATGGTTGTATTTTTATCAGAGAATAATTTCAATGAATCAAGTTATCAGTTGCGTAATTAGACACGACAGATTTTTTTATCCTTTCATGAATTATATTCATGTTTCAAACCAGCAGACAAACTCTGATACATAATATTGTATAGGAAACTTTTTAAGTTTGCAGGTCAATTTTTATCATTTTTTGTATCGAAAATTGTATTATAGCTATTAATAATTTCAAATATTCATCATTCAAAAATCATCACTGAACATTTTTAAACATTTAACTAATTCTATCATGAATAATAAATCATATGGAAAATATTCAAAAGCATTTTGAGTATTCTGTAAATTATTAAATCAACAAGAAAGTAAAAAAATATGCCTTCATTTTCATCAGATCTTTTGAATGAATTGAGTTTTCAATTTTAGAGCTAGGCTAAATAGATAAAATATTTTCAAATTATTACTTGCGTAATTTCTAATTATTGATAAAACAAGCATATAAAATTTCAAAGTATAATTTACAAAACTTCTTAAGTTTGCTGGTGAATTAAAAAATTTTCAAAACATGAATACAATTAAGTTTTTATTTGAGTTGTGGGCCAAATTTTAAATATTCTATATGTATATTTACCGTTATATAATTTTTGAATCTTGATAGCAAACAAAAATCTAATTATAGTTTGAATAAATATCAAAGCTATAAGCTCTTTAGGAATGTAATGTTTTCTGGACTTGTGATCTTGCAGTTAGAATCTTCAACTTGAAAACCCCAAAATATGTTGCTTAAGTTTCTGTCATTTACAAACGAATAACAGCGAAAAAATTTTTTATATCACCTATAATTGAAGCAACAAATATCTATTAATCTTTATAAAACGTCAAATTTTACTGATTACTTTTAACTTCAATATCACATGAAACGAAAGAAATTTTTTTTCATTTTTATTTATTTTTTAGACATTTAGAACTTCATGCACATAAAATAGATCATTTTCAACCGTGAGAGTTTATAATGTTCAAATAGAAAATCATCAAACTTTATTGTATTTTATTGTAATGCTTTCGAAAAATTCTAGAAATATTTGGATATATTACGAAAATGTGGTATTGAACCCTTAAAAAATTAGATCACTGGCATTCTTCTTTTGTAAATTTTGTATATAAGGAAATGAAAAAAGTGTAGCATGATTTACATACAATTTTGTTCTGCCAAAAGGAAGGACAGAGATTTTAGCTAGTATAAATAACAGTGGATAGTTTGTTGTTGTTACTCTTCATAAGTTGATTTTTCATAATCTTTTTTGTTTCTACATTCTCATTATTTTTTGAACATCTGTTAAACGTGTGAATCATAAAAATTACAGACATTGTTATCTTTGATAAATTAATTAATCTTTTCTCTAATCCAAGTTATTGTTATTTCAGGTTCACTATTATCACAACAATTTTAATTCATTCAAAATATTTTCGAACAAATTTAAACGCCTACACTCTACGCTCCACTTTACGACCTTCTGCTATGCGACGGCATTCCACTCGCTTATACGACGGGAAAGTTCCCCCCTTGTATCCCCTCTCTTTTGGTTGAAGTCCGCGCGGAAAGCAAATGATCTCGCGCATCAAGGTCAAGCCGCACATACTGCCGAACATTTCGAAATTCGTGAACACCAGAACTTCTAAGAATTTTAAACTTGTATATTATCGGAGT
Source organism: Platygaster robiniae (assembly GCA_028476575.1). NCBI lineage: Eukaryota > Metazoa > Arthropoda > Insecta > Hymenoptera > Platygastridae > Platygaster > Platygaster robiniae. The sequence continues at coordinate 7,141,263 of CM052022.1, forward strand.
ATAATAATCTTAGATTTTGTATAAGTTCAATTTTGTGATAACAAAAATGTGGTAAATCTGCGATTTCGAAAGTTGAAATCGTTCCCTTGTAATTTTTATCCTTGTAAGCACCTCATCAGAAATCGAAATTGTTTATGAGAATTTCATTTCTTATAAAGTCACATTATAAAAATCTTATAGGGATTCAACTGATTATAAAATTACTTTATAAAATCTTTGCAGAAATTTAAAATTTCTCAAAAAAAAATCAAAGAAAAAGCTCGATAAGAAAAAATTGAGTTTTTTATAAAGTTCTTTTACGGTTAATTTGTAAGAAATTGAATTTTTCTGGAACTGAATCACTTTTTAAACTGAATTGTCAAAAGATTTTTCTAAGGTTACTTCTTGAGAAATATACTTCTTATAGGAAATTTCATTTTCTTGTAAGTTGTTTTATAAGGATCAAAATTACAAGAGTTATGTCAAGTTTTTCAAAAAAGGTTCAAGATAAAAGTATTCTAATTTTAAAGCAATTTTCTATGAAAAAATAACTTCTTTTTGAATAATGTTTAGTTCTGAAGTACCATAAATTAGATATGTCGTACTTGAAAAATGGAATGATCAATAACCAATCAAAAACTATTCTATTACGTAAAATCTAGAATTCTTAGACTCTTATACATTCAAAACTATTTGATTAAAATATGAGATCGGCTAATAAAAAATTTCATTGAATTCGAAGCATTCATTTATTCATAAATGTTAAAGTTTTGGATCGCAAAACTGTCTTATTAAGTTTCGAATTTGAAATTTGAGTAGACATCTCATGAATACAAAGTAAAAATAGGTAAACTGAATAATGTCATACTCATGCAAGGTAGAGGGGGTAGGCGTTTATATAAAATATTTCTAACGCTGTGAAGTTTTATAAAATGCTTACACTTTTCAGAGTTTTTGAATCAACGGAAAAACTGATAATTTCTAGACGTCAAAACATTTTTTCAAATTTTCATCATGTTCAGATTTCTGAATACTTAATCGCTTAAGAATTTTAAAACTTTCCTGAAGTATTTTAAATCACACAGTTTTTGAAATCATTACAAAATCTTTTTTGAAAAGTGTGGACGTGAAGCGTTACAAAAATGAAAATTACATTTGCCATCTGAAGAGATTTTATTTTTGCAATTTCCATACTCTATTTTTCCATCATTTGGTCAAAGGCATAATCTCGCATTTTATACAGTACTGAGGAATTTTCACTAAAAAACTCAGGATGGTGGCGCGACCAATTCAAAAATAGTTTAGTTGCGTTATAAATGTCAGACGGGGCAGGACATTCAGGTTGTTTTATGGCGTTCCCATCGACGTCATTGTCTTCATTTTCTGCGTCGTCCTCGGTGTCTTCGGGCAAGGGTAGTTGTAGCTCTGCACAAGAATTCAAAATTTCTTCGTCGCTTAACAGTTTGCAAGTTTGCAAATTTGCATCTTCTTGAAACCATCGGTCGACATCTCTTGCAGAACATGGTTCAACCCCGGGTATGCGGTTAAGTAAATTCACAATGTCGTTATTTGAAGAAGGGACATTTGAAGAATTTGATTTCATGTTTGGAAGAATTTTTTTCCACGCATTTCCTAATGTACTTTGCGACAATGCCTCCCATGATTCTTGAAGAATCCTTATACAGTTAAGGATAAACCACTTTTTCAAAAATGTGACCACATTCATGTTTGTGCCATGGTTCTTGGACAGCAGTACCCGGAGGAGACCTTTTTTGTAATGTTTCTTTGTCGCTGAAATCACACCTTGATCCATTGGTTGAATCAAACTGGTAACGTTCGGTGGGAGGTACATCACTTGACACCTGGAGTCAAGTGCGTTTAATTCTGCTGCTTTGGGATGAGTAGGAGCATTGTCAAGCAGCAAAAGAAATCTGAAAATCCTAGAGAAATAAAATTCAAAATAGCTAGATAACAACCAATGCAACTCATCATATTTAGTTTCAAGAAATCCTGGTTCAACTTAAAATTTTAATATCTTGTTTGGTTTGAGTTTTTTGGAAAATGACAAAGAAAAACTTATTTAGATTTCTGCAAGGAGTCTCCCATTTTTTATATGCGAATTTGGGACACCCTGTATACTAATCAAGTAAATAGACCAAGAAGAAAAAGAGTTTCTCTATAAATAAAATTATTTTAACCACGATTTTAACATACCTGCCATTTGGTTTCCGCTGTGTTACATATGGGATAAAAACATTTTTGTACCAATCCCAAAAACAGGCACTATCCATCCATGCTTTTTTCTGCCCTTTATACAGAAGAGGTAATTTATTCACATTTTTGAAACACCGCGGCTTAGTCGAACGCCTAAAAACCAAAAGAAGCAGTCGGTCAGTTCCGGTAGCGTTTGAACAAGTAAGAATCGTCACGCGATCTTTCATTGGTTTGTGACCAGAAACTTCTTTTTCGTGAGGTAGAACAAGTGTTCGGTCAGGCAAATATCTATAAAATAATCCCGATTTAAAACCGAATTAAAACCTTCGTTTTTTAGTGTTTCCACCATTTTCTTCTAACGATTGATAGTTCTTTTTAATTGTTTCTTTGTTTTTCAAAATAGTGGAAATCGTAGAATGCGGAAGATTGTACTTCTCGGAAATCTGGTAATTCTTCTTGCCATTTTCAATTTCTTGAATGATGTTCAGTTTCTCTTAAATTGTCAAGGACTTCCGTTTCCGTACCTGTGTATGATATTTTTCTTTATTGGAAAATGGTTAACAATAAATTTGTCAGGAATGGTCATTTATGTAACGAAAAAAGTGCACATCATAACTAGGGTATCAGATGGGCGGAGTCAAAAACCAGGACAGAAAAAAAATTCTTTAAAAAAAAAGTCAATAACTTAATATGATTTCAAAAAAAAGGTCTTCAGCTTCGAAAGACGTTTTTTTTTAGCAATAGCCGCCTTCCGCTGAATACCAGGACATTTTGAAGCAAAACCAGGATATCTGGTAACCCTAATCATAATATACACGGTGTCCTACGATCGACGGGCAATGTTTTAACTGAATGGTTTTCTAATCTTTTTGAGTCGAAAAGTCCTCTGTCATTTTTGGCAAAACTTCAAATTAGCAGAAATATTTTGAATTGAAATTGAACTAATCCACGCGCTTTTCCGACAAGTAAGGATGTTTTCCGCGGATGTTTACCACAGATCAAAATATACTGTAATTTTCTCCATATTTTTCTAATTCGAAAAGTCTTTTACTACTTTTCGCAAAACTCAAAATCACAAGAGATATTTGAGTTCAAATTTCAACTAATCTGATTAGTTGAAACCTAAAACTCGATTATATTTGTTGATTTTGAGTTTTGTGAAAGATGGCAGAAAATTTTTTGACTGAAAAAATTCGAAAAAATTTCAGATTAAATATTTTTAGGTGACCACGAGACACCCTGTATGAAGTACCAGTGATTTATTTTGTACATTGACGAGTGTGAAACGAAATGCAAATTTTTATGGAAATCGTTAATTATGTTAGACCAAATTATTTCGACGATTGGAAGAATTTTTAACGATTTGTTCCGCAAGTATAGAGCATTTATTAACATACAATGAAAATTATCACACAAACGAAAAAATTTTTGACATGACAATTGTCATCAACAGTGAGTAAAAGTTTTTTTTCAGGAGATTTTAGTGTGTAAAACATGTTATATTGCAATAAACAACAGTTAATACAATCATCCGGGTACTTACGGTATTCTGGGGATGAACAGAAGAATCCATGTACAAACTCAATACATACACAGAAGTATTACAAAGAGTATTTAGTAGTGTTCGAGGACCGGAATCGTTCAGACGAGTCTTTTGCGTGGGCTATGATGCCACAGAAATCCCTACCCGACCTACATGTGTGAACGAGAAACAGTCCCCTGCGGTCCCCCAACTCTGCTTTTGGTTAGGTGGTAGGGGTAAGGCAGGTTCTCCTTTCACCGTCGTATAGGCGAAAGGTTTCGGTCCCGAGGTCGTCGTATAGTGGAGTGTAGATTGTACTTCAATAAAAAAAAGGCAGCCTATGATAACTTAGTGATTGACACACAGTATTAAATTAAAAACGAATAGTTTTCACGTAAACTGAATTGAAACTTTAATTTCCAGATTAAGCCAAAATGACGAATCCAAAAGGTTATCGACGCGGAACACGTGACCTGTTCTCGCGCAAATTCAGAAAACATGGAATCATTCCCTTGTCAACATACATGAAAGTGTACAAAGTTGGAGATATTGTGGATATCAAAGGTGACGGTGGTGTCCAAAAAGGCATGCCCCATAAAGCTTATCACGGAAAAACCGGTCGCGTGTTCAATGTCTCGTCTCATGCTGTTGGAGTTATTGTCAACAAACGAGTACGAGGACGCATCATTCCCAAAAGGATCAACATCCGTATCGAACACATCTCCCACTCCAAATGCCGAGAGGATTTCCTCAGGAGAGTCAAAGAAAATGAAAAACTCCGCAAAGTGGCCAAACAAAAGAAAGTGAAGGTTCAATTGAAAAGGCAACCAGCCCAACCTTCGAAAGCACATGTAGTCAAGGGTCATGAAGCACCAATCTTACTGGCTCCTATACCTTATGAATTCATTGCTTAAGTCTTTAGAATAAAATTGAATTTTCATGCAATCTTATTTTATTTTATTTCCCTTGTCTGTTTTCGCTCTTAAAATTATTTATTCAGCCATTCTTCAATTTCTATTTTTTGATATTTATAGAAAATGTTCTATTTTGATTCATCATTTTGTTGCAGATCAATTTTTCAGTTTTAGGAATTTTAACTTAAATCAAAAAATTATTTGAAATTATTTATTATAGAGTTCATGGACTTGTACAAAATTATTTTTGCAACATTATCTGAAAGCTAGGCATTTTTTACTCGATCATAAAAATCCTTGGAAGAGCCTTTTCAAAAATAAAAAATATTTGTTATCTGGAAAATGTTTCCATTTATTTTTGTTGGTTGCTTGGCCCCTGTTTCAACTTGATCATATTAATTTTTGTGAATATAATGTTTCTAGGTGTTTTATGGATGAATTATCAAATTAGAAGTTGTGCCATGATAGTTTAGTCTGGAACTTTTACATTCTTCGGTTTTTCATGAGAATATTTTCTGTAGATCAGTCTTCTGAAACTTGGAAATTTTAAGTATTTTATCTAAAAAAATATCCAAAGGTAAGTACTGGTAAGTGTATATAAAAATTATCATAGCTCTGAAGGTAAAAATCGATTATGACTTGAATTTTCATAAAATATTCCTGTCAATGGACATGTCATGACAAAATTATCCATTGAAGTTATTCTGAAGAAATTGGGATGATTATTGTTTATTTCCAAACAATCTATGTTGTTTTTCAACATTTTTTCAATTTACAAGGATTAGACAATCTTCGAATTTTTAAATATCTTTTATTTTCGAAAATGCTTCAATTACACATATTTTCTAAAGTTCCACCCTAAAACTTATCACCATTTTCTGTACTTCAAAAAGTTTTTCACATTTATGATGATTATCTACAATTTTGAATTTTCTTGAATTCGTTGAACCAATTTTCAAAATATAACGTTCTTAATTACATTGGAAGGGTGTAAAAATTTTTTTAATTTTCCACGGTTTTTTTGTGAAATTGTGATTTATTGTGACCATGAAGAACTAGAATTCTAGTTCTTCATTTTTGTGACAATTGCAAAACATAACCTAACTTAATAACACATGGTTTTGGTCAGTTTTGGTTTTTGTTTGAATCAGTTCGTTTCAGTTTGTTCAGCTTGATTTTTGTTAATTTTCGTCAATTGTGCTGATTTTGATAAATATTAAAAACAGTAATAACCGGTAAGTAAAAAAAGCAGCATCGCTTTTTTTTATTCAATTATTGGCTATGACAAATGAGTTCTTGAATAAACTTTTCTTAAGAAACTTTATCATGAAAAAAATTTGTTTTGAAATCGCTTAAAGAATTCATAATTAAACCATAACAATTTCATTTGTGTTACAAATTTAAAATGTGTTTTAGAAATAAACGTTTGAAAATGAAATCTTCCACTTGTGTAAAAAACTTTCGTAATGGCAGAAGCTCGAATGGTTTTGTTTGTTTTTAAAAATAATAATAAAGTCGCTTTTTGTCGAATGATTTTTTCGCCTAAGTAAACGACGTTCCGGGTCGAATAATCGTCATAATTTTTACATGGTTGAATTCTATTGCGAAAAACATTAATATTTATAGCAAGCAATATAAAATTTTTTACTATCATAAACGACACAATTGGATAAAGCATGTATGAAAGAGGGTTTTCTACCTACATTTTCTCTTTCCGTACAGTAATTCTTTTTTTTTATATTTTCAATTTCAAGGAATTCGTTTTATTTCAAGTTGCCAAAGTAGATAATAATTTCTCAAAATCATTTAATGCAAGTGCACACATTTCTTGAATTTTCGAATTGTTCCTGCAAGAGTTTTCTAAAATTATTATACTTGGAAAAGATTTAGTACTATATTCTTTTTTTTTCCTTTAATGTTGAAATTTTTTTTTGCACTCTAAAATAACCTATATTTTTGAATTAATTATTTCTCTATTATATCTTTTTTATGGAAATTTGTACTTGGGTCTTTTTTTATTTATTAATTATGCATTGAAAATTTTTTTTTTTTCTTTATTGTTGAATGAACTTATTTTCATTTAAAATTGTATTGTAATTTGAATATCTCTGGAGTATTAATATTTATTACTATTTATAATATGTGATCTATAACATTAAATTTAATATTAATACTCGATTAATTTTCGTATTCATAAAATTCATCCTTTCAAATTTGGAAATGTCATTGATGGTGAAATTTATTATTCTGTATCTAGTTTCACCTTCAGTGTCGTTGCAATCGGGGATAGGAGGCAGTATATTTGGTTGTGATCCTTTGCTTATGAGCATTAAATTTTACAGATCCATATAGGATTTTACAAAAAAAGTTGAAAAGTATACACAATGTGTGAATAGAAAATTTTCTTTATTATTTACGTAACTAAAATCAATAGAACTTCAAATCTTAGATCATCTCGTTCCTGAATTTTTCATAGAAATCCATGAAGAATAGCAAGAAATTGTTCCAATTTTATAAATATTTAAAAAATAAAAAAATACCCTAGTAAAGAAATTCTGTGAAAATTCACAAATCTCCAAGAAACTCTGTTCTAAAAAGTCATTCAAAATATTAAGAACTCTGTAAAGATACTATTTCCTTAAAAATATATGTAAATCATAGAACAATCTACAAAAATTTTTATTCTAAAGCGTTCAATTCTGAAAATATGCGTAAAAATTTGTCAAAATACTGAAGAATTTCATGAAATTCATAAAAATGCAAAAAATACAAAATTAACTAACATTTTTAGAAATCTATGATATACTTGAATTCAATGAAAACGATGCTTCCTGGAAAATTTATTGGAATACTAAAACTCTAGAGCAACAAATGTAGGTAATATACATATATCGACATATTCGAAAATACAAGATATCAATATAAAAGCTATAAAATCCTCCAGTTTATTAATACAAAAATATGAAAAAAATACTAGAAATCAAAGAAATACTGAAAATCCATGTAGATATAGTTTCTTTGAATAGATATAATTTACTCAATATTTATAAAACTTTAAACCCTCAAGCATAGAATTCTTAGTATCTAGATAAGTATAATACGATGAATACTAGAAGTACTGGAAAACTATCAAATATCAGTTTTTTGAAGTACTGTTTCCTGAAAAATTCTTTAAAATACTGAAAAGTCTGATAAACTTTGAGTTTTAGATCATCGAATTCTGAAAACCTGTACACAATCTATGAATATGCCAGAAATATGTAAAAAACTAAAATATCTATAATCATTTTATAAATAATATTAAATACAATAAACTCTGAAATACAAGCACTTATGGAAATACTTAAGAAAACCAGGGTATCAAACACCTTAAAAATATGTAAAGTTATAAGTTTCTTAAAAATATACAAAATACTAAAATATCTATCAAACAACTTTAAATTCTAAAAATTAATTAAGAAAATGTATAAAAATGCAAGATATTCCTGTAAATGATTACTGAAAAATGAAGTACTGAGATATGTTAGAAATGAGATGAGAAGTAATGTATTTTAAAAAGTAACATCGATTTCTAAGATGTTATAATGATAGAATTAATGAAATATATATTGATAAATCAAAATCAATATATACTGAAGCTTTTGAAATTTGAGTTTGCCTCTCCATGTAAAATTTACTTGCAAGACCCCTGTTTATTTCAATATTAATTTCATGTCTTTGAAATCCCCATATTTTAAATATACATTGTAAAATTTAAAGTGACATTTACAGTGAAATGTATGTTTCAGAATTTGGTTTCACTTTCAATATTAATTTCATTTCCTGGAGTTGTTAAATCAAAAATATACATTCTTTTAGATTTTGCTCCTATTTCTATTTCCATTTTTAATTTTCAATTATTGTATTCTTAGAGTCATTAATTTCGAACACTGACTCACACAAATTTTTATACTCGCAAGTTTATACGAATGAACTTTAGGTTAAGCTGGGCTAGTGAATAACAAATATCTTTGATTTATAGAATCCAATATACCAAGATATCAAGACCATGGTACGACCCAGAAGACCTGTGCGTGGAGGACGCTCCAAACGCGATCACTTAATCGGAAAACCAAAAAAGAAAAAAGAAAAATTCAATTTATACACGAAAGATTATATTAGAGAAAGAAACCTGCAAATAAAGGCTGATGAAGAGTACCGCAAACATGTAGAAGAAAAACAACTACAAAAGAAACGAAAAATGGAAGAAGACTCAGATTCCGCAGATGAGATGGATCAAGACCCCTTGAACTCCTTACTTTCTACATTTGACAATGTTGACCAAAAAAAATCCGTGGCAGTTTATTCTGACACTGAATCTGAATCAGAAATCGAAGAAGCAAAAGAAATAGAAGAAGAAGAAGAAAAAGAAAATAGCAGTTTAGAAAATGAGCGAATATTCGGTGACTCAGATGACGAAAGTAATGCTTCTGAAGAAAATGTCAGTGATAACTTGGAATATGAGGATGATGAAGAGGAAATGGATTTCCTAGGGGGCGATGATGAAGATGCAGAAACCGCTCGAGAAGACGCCGGACAAGTGTCGGATCCATTTTCCATACACTTGAGGCATGACCTTGATGACCAACTTCACCAAGCCGTATCCAGCGCAGCAATGCCACAAAGTACACACCAACTGCACTGGCCAACGTTGAAAAACGTCATTTGTCTTCTTCCCAAAATTGAAGCGCCACATGAGACCAAGACAGAAAAGGCGACAGTGTTTGAAACGGAAACATACGCGAAACATGGACAAGTTCCACAAATCATGAAGAGAGTCATTTGGGACGAACTGTTCATTCCATCTCAAATCCAGGGAAATTTGAGCAAAGCAAATGCGGCCAATGTAACAAAATATAAAACAAAGAAAAAACTCCAGTTGACAGAGCTACAGAAAGAAATTTTCTCTATAATCAATAATTATCAGGATTTGTTGTTTACGGAGAAGACTTTTTCAAATGCTGATGAAATTAGATTCGTTTACTCATTGCACGCTGCTAATCATGCTTTGAAGACACGAATCAGGATCTTGCACCACAATTCGAGAATGCAGAAAATGCAGAAATCTGGCATGGAGGAGATCATGGCTCCAGAGGAATTCAGGGATCAGGGACTCGTGAGGCCCAAAGTTTTGATTGTGGTAAATTTTTTGACTTGTATTATTATTTATGTAGATTTGTAGAGTTTGATGCTTTAGGAATAAAAGTTCATAGATTTTCAGTGTTTTTAGAAACTTTTCAGATATTTCATGAACTAAGTACTGTAACAATTTTTCCTATGATATTCTGTTTATATTTTTCAGATGTTTTAGTTTTTTATCAATTTTTAGTAATGTTATGGTTTTTGAGTGAATTATATCTACATAGATTTAAAGTATCTTTCTGATAATTTTAGTATTTGTAAAATTAATTACGATTTTCTTTACTCTTCATAGATATGCAGTTTTTAATAAGTTTGTATAAAGGTTTTCAAAATTTGGTACTCTACTATCTGAAGTTAAATAGATATTTTAAGTATTTGGACAGATTTTCCAGAAATTCGTCTGTATAATTTTTTATTATTTCATAGGTTTTTCGCACTTACAGTATATTCTGTATATTTTTTAGTCATGAAACTTATTTAATTTTTTGGTGCTTATATGCGTCCTTGTATAGATTTTCTGGATGTTGTAGAAATAATATCCATTTACAATCTGACCATTTAAGTTTTCTATAATTTTCAATTTTATTTGAATTTTTCAGCATTTAGAAAATATTGAAGTGTATTATCTAATATCAGACTTTTATGCATAAATATTCAAAAATATCTATGCATAATATGTTTTAATTTGTTAATAGATTTCTAGCTTTGTTGTAGATTTTTATACACATGAATTTTTTTAATTCAATGCTCTAGCATTCAAAGCTCATTAGACGCCCTGTATTAGTAAATTTTTCAGTAAAAATACAGTTTAGAGGATTTTCTGGCATAATCACAGATTTCAAAATAGATTTCTAGAACTCAATGTTTTTTTGAAAATTTTTTTGGAAAACAGTATCTTGATCGATTTCTCTTTCTTCATAGATTTTCTGTACTTTTATAAATCCTTCGTTTTTTCAGCATTCATGAAATACAATCGACTTTCCAATATTTTTATAAATTTTGAGTATGTTTTAAAATTAAAAAAAAAAAATATTATGGATTATCAGTATATTTGATATTTTAATATCAAATATACTGATTTATATCAAATATACTCATTTATACAATTTAGTAGTATTTCCTAGTACCAATTTTTTTTCAACATTTTATTTCATTGCTACATAGTGTGTTAGAATTTATTGGGCTTTGATCCCCCCCTCCACTCTTTTTAAATTTAAATTTAAATATGGCTGATTTGTCTTGTCCAGGTGCCATTCAAACACTCTTGCCTGAAAATCGTGGAGAACATAATCGCCATTGTCATTGGCAAAGACAAAGGTGGCTCCGTTATGAAGAAAAAACGTTTCCTGGCCGACTTCAGCGGAGACTCTCTGAAAATGCCACGAAAAAAACCGAAACCTGAGGACTATGAACAAACTTTTAAAGGCTCGACTGATGACTCCTTCAAGATTGGCATGTCGTTCACCAAAAAAACGTTGAAACTTTACACCGACTTTTATTCCTCCGACATCATCATTTCCTCTCCTCTCGGGTTGCGCAGAATCATAGGCGCCGATGGCGAGGATCACCGAGATTACGATTTCTTGGCCTCGATCGAACTTCTGATTTTCGATCAAACCGAAATTCTCATGATGCAAAATTGGGACCACGTGATGCATCTCATGAACCACATGCATTTGCTGCCAAAAAGCTCTCACGACTCGGATTGTTCACGCCTAAGGAGTTGGTGTGCCAACGCAAGGACCATATATTATCGGCAAACCCTCATTTTCTCCAGCTTGAACTTTCCCGAACTTCAGGCAATTTTCAATAGACATTGTCGCAACTACGCTGGAAAGGTTAAGGTCATCAATCCTGTGATGGAAGGGTCGGTTTCACAGGTAAAGATACAATATTGCTGTAGTTAAATGTTTATGACTGACATTGCTAAAGTACCATTTCTAAAGGAATCGTATTCTTAAACTGAGTTTTAAAGCATGTTAAAACCAAGTCTCTCAATTTTCAAGTTGAATGTTATTTAATTTAAGTCCTTTGTTATTTACCTAAATTACTATTGATTCACTAAAATTCACAGCTGTGATACTTTGCAAGTAAGGAATATATATTTTTTTCTATCAAAAATACATTTTTTCCTTGTTTATCATACTTCAGTTTGTACTTCTATGTTCATTTGCTCCTTGACAAAAACTGTAAATTTAAATAGCTATTAATAATTCAGGCATACAAACGATCACTTGGAGCTACAATAATTTCACAAAGGGGAAATAACAAACTCTGCCATTCGGAAATTCAAACTTTTGGTTTTGTAATCGCTCGTTAAGGAATATATCAACAATCAAACGTTAATGATATAACATACAATCACAAATTTTCTTTACGTTAAAAATGATAGAAAGTATGCAATCAAAATTTATTAATTTGAACCCTTTGAAACTTGTGCAAGTTAATGACTATTTCATGTTAAACAAAAAATAATTATAGCAAGTAATACATGGTTTTAAAAAATACATACAAACAATACGAATGGAATAATCAATATAAATAATAAATAATGAAAATTAGCGGAAAATATCGAAAATGTATCTACTGAAATCCAGAAGAAATAAAAAATAGTTTCATTCAAGTTTTCAGATGAGTTAAGCAGAATTAAGAATTTAGAATTCCTCTATTAAAATACTAAAAACCTATAAAAATACTGGAGAGTCTTTCCGATGAAAGATAAATAATGAAAAATACTAAAACCCTATTGATACTAAAAATCTACATAATTCAAATTGTATGAATTCCTAAAAAATATTGCAAGTAGTTGAAATCTGTATTAAAGATATGGTTTTCTAAAGAATTTATTTAAATATATAAAACTTTTGGAACTTTAAATTTTACAGCATTGAATTCAAGAAACATACAGAGAAATCCATAAAAATACAAGAAACTCATACAAATACCAGAGTATACTAAAAAATTTCATAATTACCAAAAAGTACAAAAATTTTAGCAATCAATGAAATACTGAAGATAGATATTATTTTCTCAAAAATTTCTGAAAATACCAAAACCCTTCAGAACTTTTAATCATAGAGCATCAGACTAGTAGTATATGCATCAATCCATAGATATACAATAGAAATCTATAAAAATACCAGAAAATACTACACGATTTTTCAAGTCACAAAAAATAATGAAATTTCAAAAATCCATTATGCCTATGTCGATATTGTTTTCCTTAAATTCTATAAAGCTACTAAAAATCTGTTATGACCTAAAACCCTTGAGCATCGGATTCTAAAAATAAACTTAAAAATCTATGATGAAATCAGATAATCCTCCAAGTCTTATATATAAATACTAGGGCTGGGAAAAAAATCGATTAAATCGATTTTTTTTCTTAACGATGTTTATCGATAACTTTTGGGCGTTACCGATGTTTATCGATAAAATCAAGCTAGTTATTTTTACCTGTGGTCACCCTAAAAAGAGCTTCTCTAGACCTTGATATTGCGGAAAAAGTTGTTTTCTTGGACCAGAATTTTCAATTTTTAAAATTATAAGAAAAAAATCTAAGGTAGAACAACAGGGAATTTGAATAAAAAAAAAAAAAAATTCACATAATATATTATGTCTTTTTTTCTCCATGTCATTCTCATAGCCATGATTCGAATTTCCCTCCTTTACAGAGTAAAGGGGGAAATTATCGATTTTAATCGATGAAAATCGATCAATTTTCTAAAAAAATCGATTCTAATCGACAACTTTTCTTAGCGATTTTACCCAGCCCTAATAAATACTGAAGAAGTATGAATAATACCAAAATTATTTTAAATAAAAAAATCTAACCATCAGTTACTTCAAGATCATGAAAATCTGATTTCATCATTAAAAAACGTCAATGGAAAATCTCGAAAGTAAAAAATGTCTAATCGAATCCTATTTGTTGCATGACTTGAAACCAAAATAAAAAAATTGCACTATTAAAAACAGACCGGCAAAGTTTAAAAATTTAAAATTCGATGCGAAAGGGATAGGAACAAATATAAAATTTCTGTAACTGTGAAACTTTTTACTTGAAAAATGAACATGACCAAAAAAAAACACGCTTTGTTTTCAATTTTTATGCTCAAAATTCATAGGAATTATTCTTGTTTCCTCAGGTAGTAGTGCAACATCCATTGTTGTTTGAGAGGATAGAAATTTCAAATCACCTCCAAGCCGTGGATGCTCGACGGGAATACTTCACTTCCAAAGTGCTACCACATTACAAAGACAGGCTGCACAACCATACGCTCATTTACATTCCTTCGTACTGCGACTTCGTCGCGCTTCGAAATTATTTTCGTAACGAGGGTTTGAGCACCGTGAGTATTAGCGAGTACACCAAACCAGGAATCGTGGCCAAAGCGAGGGACATGTTTTTCCACAGCACCGCGCACTTTTTGTTGTACACGGAACGAGCGCATTTCTTCTTCCGATACAGGATCAAGGGGATCAGGCGTATCATTTTCTACGCGCCACCGCTGTTCCCTCATTTTTATAGTGAAATGTGTAATTTGATGCAAGAGGGGTACCAATATCACAAGGCTGGCCCCGATAGCAACATGTCTGCCAGGATGATTTATTCCAAGTACGACTTGTTGCAACTCTCTGCGATCGTGGGCTCGGAACGTGCCCAGAAAATGCTGAGAGGGGATAAACATGAACATATGCTTATGATGAAGTGAGCAATCATTTTTCGAAGGGTTTTTTAAATCATCAAAGCAAAAAATTAAAAGTAATTTTTTTGAGAGATTGTGCTTAGTCTTAGATATTTCTAGTGTTCAAGTAACAATCTTGTATTTGGTTGAGTAAAGTTGAGTAAAACTTTAGATGAAAACTAGAAAGTTATTTTTCAACAACAAAAAAACCTTCAGGCAGAATTATGCTAAAAGTTCTCCAAACTTGGATGTTACTTTGTATGTTTTCGTAAAACATTTTTCAAGTTTTTGTAAATAGAGTGTATATAATTAGCATATTTCTCTGTAATAAATTGTGTTGATTACTGAAAACGAGTTTTTTATGGCTCCATACACATGTGATTCTTCAACACTTTGATGACTTGTCAATAAATGTAAGTCAATCCGACAAGGTCAACGACAACAAAAAAGACTTTTCGCAGAAAAAATAGAATTATATTTTTCCAAAAAAAACCGTACATAAATGTATTTTTGTAACAAAAATCGAACTATCTTTTACTTTGATTTCAAGGTTTACATATAACGATGATTAAGAATTTAGGTTGTAATCCAAAAATCTTATATGGCCATACATTTGATAACTAAAAAAAAAATTAATTAATGCATGCATGTGCAGAATTGATTATCAATTTATTATCCAAATTAACACGCAACATAGCGTGTGAAATTTTTGAGTCGAAAATCATGCTCGTTTGCATTATCTTGATTATTTCATTATCGATGAAAATTATGTCTCAAAATCCGTAGTATCAGAGTTAACTTTTTTCTCTCTCAATCGACATATATTAACCTATACCCAAAACGTAAAAAATTTCTTAACTGATTCCTTGACATAAAATTCAAGATTTTCCACCAAAGCTGCTCATCAAATTTCCCAGGCCACCAGCAGCCCCTGAATGGAGTTGTTTCATCATGTTTTGCAATCCTGACATTCCTCCTAAAAATTAAAAATCAAGAACAGAATTTTAATAATGTAACTATGTAATAACGTTTCATGACTTATTGAAATATTTGTGAAATTGGGCACATGAACCGAAAGTTCGTGAAATTTGGAAAGATCTACATCTGCAACCTACCCATTCGGTGCAAGACATGAGGATCCATCATTTTTGCCATTTGTTGATTGAGCTTCGCCATTTGAGCAGGATTCACGTTCTTTGTCATATCTCCCCCTTTGAAAAGACCTTTTATTCCTCCCATTTTTTTCACGACAGCAGCAAATTTCGTGTACTGGGTGATCAAATCCTTAACTTCTTTTTCGGTGACACCAGCACCTCGCGCTACTCTCGTTATTCTTCCCGTTTGTTTGCTGAACAATTTGGCGCCGTCACGATTGTCGAGTTCTGGAATGATATTTTCAAGTTAAGAACCTTAATTCACATTTTTCAAATGACGAGAAAAAATTTTTGTTCACCTCCATCGTTCATACTGTCCATCATTGTCATCAGTTTTTTTAACCTGGCCATGGATTCTTGCTCCGTTCCTTTGGACATGAAATCTTGGCTGAATCCAGGTATCATTCCCTGAAATCAAGATAATAAATCATAATTAGACTTTAAGAAAATTAAAAACAAAATCATCAAAGATTGGAAATTGTAAAATCCTGAAAAAAAAAATATAATATATAAAGAACTGTACGAACCATAATTTGCGAGAATGGTCCCATCTTCATAATGTTCTGGAACTGTTCATACATGTCTCGCAGAGTGAACTGGCCATGCTTAATTTTTTCGAGCAACTCTTCGTTATCGTCGAGATTCAATTCGTTGACTCTGTCAATGAGACCTTCGATATCTCCCATTCCCAAAAGTTTGCTGATAAATGGTTTTGTTTTGAATGGTTCCAGATCATCAATATGCTCGCCAGTTCCCACGAAAATCACAGGACTTTGTGTCGCTGCGACGCTGGTGAATGTGAAATTTAAAAAAAATCATGATTAAATTGTAGAATTCATTCAATACTGTGTAAGGCTACGTAAAAAAACGTAAAAAAAATTTACAATCTTACTGAGAAACAAACGTATAACTTAACCAGGATTTAGAATCCAAACAAATATTTACCGAATTTTTTCCATAGACATAATATAATATGCTTTTAATTATGCAAGAATGTATTATTTTTCAGAAAAATCTAAAAATGTTATTTTCAGTTTCTAAAGGTGTTCTCTAAATCGAAATCATTTTAATGATTTTTCAAAACTTCATAACAATGAATTCATTTTTTTTTAAGATTTCACATAATTTTAACCCTGAAAAAAGTTCTATGAAATGGTCAGAAAAATGGAAAGATTTTATTTCAAAAAATTAAGAAAACTGCCTTGGAAATAGTTTCAAGCATGACGAAATGGTAGAACATCATTACAGTAATATAACAAATATTGAAACTTGTGAGATTAAAATGTGAGCTTACGCTGAGAGTGCTCCACCTCCTTTGGCATGTCCATCCAATTTCGTAATAATAATGGAACCTACATTTACACATTCTTTAAAAGCTTTAGCTTGAGCTCTGCAAGCTTGACCTATTGTCGCGTCCATGACGAAAATAATGTTATTGGGTTGCTGAAAATTTATACATAAAATTAGCGATAATATAAAAGGACAATAGTTTAATTCGGATAATAATTATATTAAATTAAACTTTATTATCACTTACTCTAGCATATTGAAGAACAACTAATCGACGATTCAGAATACCAGTGATTGAAAAAATTGAATTCCAAAATTGGATTTTTAAATGATAAAGCATGAAACTGAATTGCTTTGATCGAAGAACAAAGCTAACGATTCAGAGAATACTTGAAAATATTTAACCCCCCTCCTCACAAATAACACTTACGATGGCATTGGAAACCTGCAACATTTCCTCAAACAAGGAATCTTCTTGTTTGTGCCTTCCACTGGTATCGACTATTATTATCTCGTAGCCTTCTTTTTTAAACATTTCTACACCATCTTGGGCTATCATGACTGGATCTACCTCGGTGTAACTGTAATATTGAAGGGATGCAAAATTTGTGAAGAAAAGGTGAAATTTGTTTTAAAAAAGGCTTATTCCGAACAACAATACCTTCCGTAAAATGGAATTCGAGCCTTTGTGGCATTTTGTTTGATCTGGTCGTAAGCACCAGCACGGAATGTGTCAGCACAGACAAGACAAGCCTTCCAATTTTTTTTCAGGTAATGGTATGCCAGTTTTGTACATGACGTTGTTTTACCAGAACCCTGAAGACCAACGAACATGATGATGTTGGGTTTTCCTTTCACTGGTTGATAAGCTTTAACTCCAGGATCGATCAACTGCAATCAAGTAAATGATAATTATTCAACAAGTATAATTTTCCTATCACTAGTTGTATGGTTAACTGAAAAAAATTTAAAAACAACAAATATTTTTCAAACTATTTTCTGTCGTTATATTGATTTTGTTGAATTTTCTGATGTTAACATTAATTTCATCAATAGAAAGTAAAAAACAATTTCTACAATAATATTATTATCGAAGTTATTTTTGCACATTTTGTGTTATTATTTAAAATTTTATGAGAGTTTATTATATACTTCCCCAAATATCATTGAGAAAGGTTATATATACTATGAGTTTCTTTCATAGTACAAACTCAAAAAAATTTTTCTACAAGGACATATAGTTATAAATATTACGAAATGTATAGAAAATTGGAAATACTGTCTATAAATAACGAATTCATTCTTTGCTTAAAAATTGCATCAAAATGTGTGTTATCCTTCCTAAGAAAATCATATTTGTTTGAATTTACCTTGACCAGCTCTTTAAATACCGCCGTTTGGATCATTCGACGCTTATTCAATCCACCTGCCATGTCATCGAAATCAATGACGGATTTCACATTTTCCTGTAATGTCTTCACCTGCATCACATTAACATCAGCCTCGAGAAGTGCGAAGCTTATTTCCTTCAGCATAGAATTCAGAACCTAGGAATAACATTTGCACGATGTAGCTCGAATGTTATTATGAGAAAATAAAAAAGTATAAAGGAAAATTGAATGAATATTTAAAATATGATTTTCGTATCTATAAAATTTTGTATTTATTCATAATCATTATATAACTTTTATGTATAATTTTTGTGTCAATTGTTTTAATTTAATTATATTATATTAAATTATTCAATTTACAAATGTTTATTGACAAAAATAAAAATTTCAATATATCTGCATACTTAGGAAAATGTGTTTCACCATTTGTGATTTAACAGAACTCATGATCAGCAAGATCTTGATCAATAACATTATTAATCATGTTGAAAGTAGCAAATTTTGAAATTTATTTAAAAAATTTGTACAAAAATAGAGCATTTAGAAAATGTGTATCTAGAAAATAGAGTATTTAGAAAATGTATATGTTAGAATCTTTCCAAATCCAATCTTCTAACATAAAAAATTGTTGATGGTTGTATATTTTGAATTTGTAAAAAAATTTATCTTTTCTTTTCTTAACCATAACTAATTTGTGTTTAGAATTCCGTCACTTACTAGTAAAAATTCAGGAATTCCAAAATTCTACCTAAAATTTTTGTGTTAAAAAAAGTTACACTAAGAAATTTTCTAAAAAAAATTAAAAGTTAGCATTTTTAAATATTTCATTATCAAAAAATGATTCAAGCTACAATATGATCAATCACTGTATCAAACATTGATTAAAAATTCAAAATGTAGTTATAAATTTGAAATTCATTATTAAGATAGTTGAAAAATTAAGATATTTCGAATTCTCTGGAATTCTAAATTAGATTTCAAGTATTTTTACACATTTTCTAGGAAACAATATCTTTATTTATTTATAGTATTTTATAGATTTCTGGTTCTCTCAGAATTTTTGCATCTTTACAATATTTATACGATTCAAAGATCTTCGCATATTATGATGGATTATACTTAATTATTCAAAAATTTCAGAATTTGATGATTTAAAATGTTGTCAAAATTACTTCAATAAATGAATTTTTCAATTTCATATTTTCAACTAAACAACGCAGGCAGTTTGAATTATTTTAAAAATTTGTACATTGCAAACTTATTGATCAATAGTCGAGATTTTTACATTACTGCAATAACTTTTACTTTTAATTTGCAATAGGTTCAATGATACAATTTTCGCTGTTTTTATCAACATTCAAATGAAAAATTAATATTTCTGAGATGCTTTCAATCCCAAAATTTGTAATAATTATAAATTTTACATCTTAGAACAAAAAAAAGCATGTATGATTCTAATAGCTACATTTTAAATTGTACTTGTTTAGTCATTTAATTCTGATATTTTTTTTAATGTCAGACAATATTTATTACATTCAATATAAAAAATTTAAAATATATTTGCTATACTGACTTTCTGCACTGTTAATCAAGTTTAAAGATTCGTTTTATGAAAATATATGGAGGATTATTTTAGAAAATATATTCAACTTATGAAGTATTATAAATAAGACTAGGTTAATTATTAAATATCATTAGATTTATTACTGCAGTATAGATTTATAATAGTTTATTATAATAAAGTGGTTCAGAAAAAATATTCAATGGATGAAATCAACTCATAAATTTTGCATTGTTAATTTGATAATTAAATTGAGTTTTTTTGGGATTTGTTTTAGAGTTATTAATGGTCACAATTGGTATTTAGTAAAAGATTCAAATTAAATTGATATTCAGTACACTATTTAGTTAATAACTTAATATTATTTTAAAAGTTAAAATTTGGAAGTTCAGAAATTAACAAATGACGAGTTTTTCGAATTTTTATATTCTCTATAAGTTAAAAGTTTGACTGTTGACTGAAAAATGAAGTCTTTAAGCATCAATGTTCCCGCGTTTTTAGATTAATCTCATTCGGGCCATTATAGAGGTCGGATGGTTTGTCGTTACATTCAATGGAAAATGTTCTTCTTTTAAAAGTTGTGTTTATGTCAATGACGAGAGAATTCAGTGTTTAGTTACGTGAATCGCATTGCTACGTGATACTAGAGATAATCATAGTGGAAGACAGGTCAGAGATTATTGTAAGAAAGCGTTATGTAGATATTTACTTGTTGATTAGAATGAATATAGTTATATTTTACGAGGAATTTTTATAGGTGGTTGATAAAGAGTTTTTATATCTTTTATTTTTATTTTTATCGTTTGCAGATAAATGATGTAACGAAAAGACAAGCCAAGACGCTTATATAAATACTTGCTGTTTTTAATGTGTTGGCATTTTGACTAAAACGACCGAATGGAGATTTTGAGTGAGATATTAGTTATATAGGTTAAATAGAGAAGTGGATGATTTAATGAAATGTTGTTATTAGATTTTCCTCAAGAAATGTTTTTGTAAACGTGTCTGTAATATTTATAGCTCTAAAGGACGGTCCTAAATAGGGGTCCAAAACATTGGGGAAATAAAAAAATCCAATCCCAAACATTGACTGGTAGAAACTGCTCATACTATAATTCAATTTAATATAATATTATCAGTGAAAAGGAAAAACATTTCAAATAAATTGTAATTATTTTGATTTTCAACATTTTATCAATAACTCAAATTCAGACACAGAGGCTTTTATTTTGTTAACTCTCTAATTCTACATTTTTCTGGAAAATTTAATTTTTACAGTTTTTCAATCTATATGCATTCTTGGAAGAATTGACAAGTATAAAATTGTTGACTCACAATGTAATCAAAAATACCATGTAAAATTATTCTCAAATAAAATTACCAAGTTACCTATATTCTTTAAACATACATTTATCAAAGTCAAATAAAATAAATACTAAATCATATAATTAACAGAGAAATGCTAGAACCTAAAACAAAAATTATTTTAATGATCTTGATGATTTTGTTTAAAAAAGATGTTTTTATTTTTGTAACTATCTCAAATTTTGCCTGAAATGTAGACTGTTATTTTTTTTCATCAGACTTAGAATATAAACATTCTTTAGGGCGCAATTGTGTTGTTACACTTTAAAAATAAATTCAGGAATGCAAATAAAGAAAAAATTAAAATATTAAACTTGTAAAATAATTGGTTGTGATTAGCAAGTTAAAATAGTGAACATTTAAAAAATGATTGAGAGATTGAGAATTCATTGGCAAAAGTGAAGATTTTGAATGCTTAAGAATGAACTGTAAACTTAAAGTGCCCATCTGTTTACATTTGTCATGCTAAATGACAACACTTGCCTCTTGATTAATGACAGTTGCGTTGCTCAACGAGCGCAACGCGGACGTTATCTTCCGCCCTAAATCCGCCAAAACCATGATGACGAGTTGTAGATTTTCACTTCCGCAGACGAATTGTGTATTGGGATTTTTCTATTTACAATTTAAAAATGAAAATTCACTTGACAACCCTTAACAGATCCACAAACGTGATTGATACATACACATACATAAATACATATATGTATGATTTGGATCATGGAATACAATATTGTATACCATACAATGTAGTACAATGCAATACTCTGTAAAATACAATTTTGTACCATATGGTACAATTATTGTACCAATATATATATACCGGTATATGTACACAATGCAATATTGTTTTTTGTATGTAATTATACAATATTGTACGTAATTGTATTGTATGATATCATGCAATATTGTATCATAATGTACAATATTATATATATATATATACGCGCACACACATCGGCACGTCACTGACGTAACAGGGATAGCTATATATACGTTCTGCTGCGTTCTGCGTCAGGGGTAGCACACTCCAACCGGGCGAATTGCTAATGTTTTTCGAGGGTAGGGATAAGTGTAGCGCGCGCGTGGTGGGAGTCCAGACTGCTCACTTTGAACACGACCAACCAGGCAAGCCAGCCCCTACACAACGAAAGTCGTGCCTGTGTTTTCACGCGCGTTGTATTTCAATGTTCGATCCCTCTCTTTCCTAACATTTCCCAATTTTCGCATCTAGGACCCCCTGGCTGAGTCCCTTATTGAGAGTCGCGACGGAAAATGTAGTCTCATTATTTTTAAATCGCATATGGTGTTTACGTAAACGCCCGTTCACAAATAATTCACTGTAAGATAAACGTCCTTAGTAGTAACTTGATGGGTTTTTATAAACTTTACGTGAAACACCGTATGAAATCTCAGTTTATGAAATGAAATCCCCTTTTTTATGAAACCTCGCTTTTTTCTTAAGAAACCATATAGAAATATTAATATATTAGAAATTTTTATCAGTTTTTATAAAGATAAAATAAAGTTTTTACAAAGTGACTTCATAAAAACTAAGAAAAACTTTATGAAACATTTCTCTTTTTATAGAGTCATTTTATATAAAAAGAGTGGAATTTCCTTTAGAAAACTAAGATTTTATAAAGCCCTAGCAAACCTGCGTTCACCAAACGCTCACCGAAAGTTGGTGAATGTTTGGTGAACGCTCGGTGAAAGAACGGCGAACCCACCTGATTTCAGATGTTTGGAGTGCTTAAAAACGTGGAAAAAGCGTTCCAAAGCGTTAAAAACAGGTAAAAAGGTGCGAGTTCTTACCGACTGAAGTTTCATGTGTCCGGAATACAGCAAATCACAATTTTGCGTTTAATAAAAAAAGTAAGCAACTTTCCGTATACCTGAATTTTGCTTAATTTATCAAATAAATCACTCTACGCTTTGGAACGCTTTTTCCACGTTTTTAAGCACTCCAAACATCTGAAATCAGGTAGGTTCACCGTTCTTTCACCGAACGTTCACCAAACATTCACCAACTTTCGGTGAACATTTGGTGAACGCGCGTTTGCTAGGGAGGGTTTCAAGAAAAGTTATTAAAAATCTAAGTAACAAGAGGTATTAAATATTTCGTAAAAGTAAATATTTATTTATAGTAATTTGTTATGAAAACTTAAGTTTACATAAACTTTTAACTGACTTCAACAATATGGTACAATTTATAATTTTGAAAATTAAGTTAATTGATATAGTTATATTTATTTCAATGTGTATAATAAAACAAAGTTCGAAGATCATTCGTTGTAATTACAAATTAAAATTCGTAATACAAAAAATCACTTATTATAAAATGTGGGATTCCTCATAGTTTTGTTAACATAATTGACACTGAATACAGTCCCAGAATATTATTTCTTAAGACGACTCGCAACCTACTGTAGTGCGAGAAAGACGCCTAAAACGGGATTCAGTTGAAAGAAAGAAGGACGAAAAGAGAAGGTCTTGCGAGTCGTCTTAAACTCTGTAAGTAAGATATCCTTAAAATATCAATATTCTCAAAGATTGAAAAATCTTGCTCCTCTATGTTTTAGAGATTCATGCGCAATAACCTTCAAAATCATGAAAACATAAATTTTATATGAACGAGTATGAAGTTTGGTAGACCGAGGCAAAGACGAGATAATTGAGAAAGTTTGTGAAAAAAAATATATATATTTTTACACTTCAACAATTTTTCCGAATAAACTTTTGTTACTTTGAGTTACAAGTGTTCGAAAAAATTCAACTGCTTAAAATCTCAAGTACCGACTGAGCATTTTTTACTTCAACACTATTTTAAGATTTTGGAAAATAAAACAATTAAATCATCTACTCTCTTAACTAATTTACTATCTGCTAGAAAGTGAATATGCGCTGCAAAACAGTGCATATTCACTTTTGAAGTCATTTTTTTCAGATTAAAACATATGTATAAGCGCTTTTACGATGTTTTCGAAAGTTTATTGAATTTTTAATTTATGTAATAAAAGATATTATAATTTTACAATCTTCACATTTTTATAACACCTACCTTTTTTAATTTTAAAAAGGTGGATAATTTTCAAAGATCCTTATTATGTTTTTAAAGTATTTGCGGGAAGGTTGACCACAAAAATCGAAAGTGTGTTACAAAAGTAAATACTTTATTCAAAACCGAATACTAGGTTACGGCGAAGGATCGTTTTCGTAGCGCGTGACAAAGACCGAGATAAGCGTTTGAGTAATGATGTTTTCGGGTACGGCTCTCGGAACGAATTAACTAACTGAGTGGGCCTTGAGACCCATTATTTATACCCTTATTGATGGAATCTTCGGGAAATGGAATTCTCTAGATGAATGGGAAAATGCGAGAATGAATGGGAATGTCTAGAAAGTTCGAGATGTGAATGAATGGAAGAATCTGGAAGGTTCGAAATGGTAATTAAGTACTAATTCGTTTCAAATATAATAGGTTCAAAGTCATTGTTAAATCGTAGAATAATTAACAAAATGAATCCTTAGTACGTCGCCACATCACCCCCTTGCCAGTGATGAAATCACGAAATTTTACAAAAAAAAACGTATTGAATAATGTTCAAGCTTGATAGCGCAGGGTAAATCTAACTTTTCTTCCGGAACGTGTCGTCGGGCTTTCGTGAGACGGGCTTCGTGGTGTATCCGGAGGGTTGCCATTCTCTTGCGTCAGTCGGCCAGGGTTTTCTCGTTGGTCGGCAGGTTCTTCGACGTCGGTGTAGGCGGGTTTCAATCGGTCGACAGAAACTGGTACCACTCGATTACGTATTTGGACGACGTAATGTCGAGGGTGCCAGGAGATGACTGGAAAAGGCCCCTCATATGGATTTTCTAGGGGTCCTTTTGGCGCGTTGCGATAGATGAAAACGTGTGTTGATGCGGGTAGGTCTTTAAAAACGAAAGTTGGCCTGTTGCTGTGGTTCGAGGTCGGCTTGGGTTTGAGTTCTGCGAAGTATCGGCGGAGGCGGTTAACATATAGTGTCGGCTCGTGCGATTTTGCAGATGTGCGTTCGGCGAGGAATTCTCCAGGTAATCGGATTGGTTCTCCAAAGACGAGTTCGGCTGCTGTTGTTTTTAGGTCGTCTTTCCAAGCCGCGCGTATACCCATGAGGACGACGGGAAGTTGTTCTACCCAATCCTCGGTTTCGTGGCACCTTAATGATGACTTGAGTTGTCGGTGTAGTCGTTCGATAAGGCCATTGGCTTCTGGATGCCGGGCTGTAGTTCGTAGGTGTTTTGAGCCTATGAGATCGGAGAGGGATTTGAAAATTTCACCTTCAAACTGACGTCCTTGGTCGGTTGTAATTCGTAGCGGAACGCCGTATCGCGAGATCCAGCCGTTGAAGATGGTTTTCGCGACTGTGTCGGTTGTCATATTTTCCATTGGGAAAGCTTCGGGCCAGCGGGAAACGCGGTCGATGCATGTTAGCAGGTAGCGAAATCCTTGGCAATAAGGCAGCGGTCCTACGATGTCGACGTTGATATGCTCAAAACGAGAGCTGGCGAGCTCGAAATTCCCTGGGGGTGCGTGCGTGTGGCGATGGATCTTGCTCCTTTGACAAGTGATACATTCCTTGGCCCATGTTTTGCATTCCTTGTTAATTGATGGCCAGACAAATCGTTCAGTAATCAGTTTCGTCGTGGCACGTGCGCCGGGGTGTGACAATCCATGAAGGGACCGGAATACCTGCTTGCGGAAAGGCTGTGTCACAAATGGGCGCGCTCTTTTTGTTGACGTGTCGCAATAGATCATTTTCGTCGACCCCGGAATTAGTATTTGTTTGATTTGTAGTGGCCCGTTCGGTTTGAGGAATTTCTGAAGTTCTTTGTCGTTTTCTTGAGATGATGCAAGGTCGTCATAGTTAATTCCTTCGGAAATGGCGTCGATGCGGGACATGGCGTCGGCGACTATGTTGTCTTTTCCAGAAATGTGGCGTATATCGGTCGTAAAGTGTGCGATGTAATCTAGGTGTCGAAATTGGCGGGGCGAGCATTTTTCTGGTTTTTGACGAAAGGCGAAAGTGAGAGGTTTTTGATCAGTAAAAATGGTAAAATTGCGACCTTCAAGCATATGACGAAATTGACGAATCGATTTGTAGATTGCGAGTAGCTCTCGGTCGAATGCGCTGTATTTCGTTTGTGCGGGGCATAATTTACGAGAAAAGAATGCGAGTGGTTGCCATCCCTGGGTCGTGTGTTGTTGAAGTACTGCGCCGATGGTCACGTCGGAGGCGTCGGTGAAAAGTCCTAGGTGGAGTGCCGGGTCCGGGTAAGAGAGAAGAGTCGCATCGGCGAGAACGCGCTTGCACTTTTCAAAGGCCTGGTCTCCTTCGGGCGTCCAAGGGATCGGCTTATTACCACGGGCGTCGTTGCCGCGCAGATAATCGTGTAGCGGTGACTGGATTTCGGCGGCTCTGGGGATAAATCGTCGGTAGAAATTTATCATCCCAAGAAACCTGCGTAGCGCCTTGATTGATTTCGGTTTTTCGTAATTTAGGATGTCTTCGACTTTCGACGCTGGTGGCCTGACTCCGGTGGCATCGACCTGGTATCCGAGAAATTCGATTTTGCGTGCCCCAAAAATACTTTTTGACGCGTTGATTATGAGGCCGTATTTTTCGAGTCTTTCAAAAACTTGACGGAGATGATTCTCGTGTTCGTCTTCGTTTTCTGATGCAATCATAATGTCGTCGATGTACGCGTAGGCGAAGTCGAGGCCCCGGAGAACTTCGTCGAGGAAACGTTGTAAAGTCTGCGCCGCGTTGCGCAGTCCGAAACTCATGAGCGGAAATTCGAACAGTCCGAAGGGGGTCGTTATTGCGGTTTTTTTTATGTCATCTTCAGCCACAGGAATTTGATGATATGCGCGTATCAGGTCGATTTTCGAAAAAATCTTCTTTTTCGCGAGGCCTTGGGAAAAATCCTCTATGTGTGGAACTGGATAGCGGTCAGGGGTGGTGCGCGCATTCAGGGCCCTGTAGTCGCCGCATGGTCGCCATTCGTCAGCTTTTTTCGGTGCGAGGTGCAATGCCGAAGACCAGCTACTATCCGAGGGTCGTGCGATGCCCATTTTGACCATCATCTCAAATTCCTTTTTGGCGATTTTATACTTGTCAGGGGCGAGCCTTCGTGGTTTGCAGGAGACGGGTTGCCCGGGTGTCGTGTGAATATGGTGAACCGTGTTGTGCTTGACTTCGTTGGGTATTCCGCTGGGCCGTGTCAAACCAGGGTATTTTTGCAGGAGCTGGTGATAACGCGACCCACCCACGCACAGAACTTTTATTTGAGGCACTGTGCAGCTGTCGGCAGGTATGGCAGGCGTGATTAATGAAGTGCTGAGGTCGATGAGGCGCCGGTTTCGTAGGTCAACGAGAAGCCCGTAATGTCTGAGGAAATCCGCCCCTATTATTGGTTTCGATACGTCCGCGATAATGAAACGCCAGGGGAAGTCTCGTCGCAAACCGAGGTTCAGATTTAAGTTGACCCCTCCGTAAGTTGCGATCTCGGAACCGTTCGCGGCGCTTAGGGCGTATGTCGAGCGTTGAGGGCGTCCGGCGATGCGGGAGCGGGGAAAAACGCATAGGTCGGCGCCGGTGTCGATGAGGAATCGGAGTTTCGTGGTTGTGTCGTTTACAAACAGGCGGCTCGTTTTTTGGCTTCCGTCATTTTCTGCCGCGTCTAATGACTGCCCAGTTCGTTTCCCTGTTTGAATTTGCACGGCTCACGACACTTCCTTGCACGGTTGCCGTAGTTTTCGTGGTACCAGCAGAACTCGCTTTGAGATTGTTGCGAGGAACGAGGACGAGACGAGGAGCGTGAGCGATACCTTGCGCGGTCGGGGAAGTCGTTGCGATCTCTACTGCGAGAAACTCGGTCAGCGAGGGCCGAAATTTCCTGTCGTAGGCTGAGTGTGAGTTGAGCCATTTTGATATTCAGCAGGGCGTCGATCTGTGCGTTGATGTTCTGGGAGTTGCTGGTTTCGGCGATCTGAGGAGGCGAGCTTATGGCATCTGCGATGGCGTCGGCGAGTTCGGAGAGTTTGTCAAGGTCGGCGTCTTTTTGTACTGCTAGGGCGACTTGCATTGATTGCGGTAGGCGGCTTATCCAAATAGTTCGAAGCATTGAGTCAGGTACATTTTTTCCAGCGAGGTCCCGAATATACCTGAGGAACTGTGACGGCTTGCGGTCCCCAGGTGTTTCTTTTTCAAGAAGTTGGAGCGTCTTTTTTTCTTGAGAGGTGCTCAGTCGTTTTATTAACTGCGTCTTCAGCTGTGTATAGGCGTCTTGCTCGGGGGGGTTGAGGATGATGTCTCGAATTTCAACCTGGTATTTCTGGTCCAAAACGCCTAGCACATAACCGAATTTCGTGGCATCTTGCGTGATTTTTGATGCCTGGAAGCTCTTCTCCACGACGGCGAACCATAGCTCCGGGTCGTCCGCGTTGAAGGGTGGAATTCGCACTCCCACGGCGTGGATGCTCTGGTCGCTGGGGCCGGGCATTTCGTCTTCGTCGTCGGTTATGAGCGAGTTGTTGAGAAGTGAGGGGTCCAGGTTGCCGAAACAGGTGCACCCGGTCTAGGCACGCGAAAAAGGAACGTCGGGTTGCACTCGCGCACTGCACTTGTCGTCGAAATTTTCGCGCACTTGTTCACACGCGCTGCGAATCGCACTGAGTGATTTTTTCGAGGTCACGGTAGGAAATGTTCGCGGTCGCGTCGTCGAGCACCTTTTGCGATCACGTCGGGGTCACCAATTGCGGGAAGGTTGACCACAAAAATCGAAAGTGTGTTACAAAAGTAAATACTTTATTCAAAACCGAATACTAGGTTACGGCGAAGGATCGTTTTCGTAGCGCGTGACAAAGACCGAGATAAGCGTTTGAGTAATGATGTTTTCGGGTACGGCTCTCGAAACGAATTAACTAACTGAGTGGGCCTTGAGACCCATTATTTATACCCTTATTGATGGAATCTTCGGGAAATGGAATTCTCTAGATGAATGGGAAAATGCGAGAATGAATGGGAATGTCTAGAAAGTTCGAGATGTGAATGAATGGAAGAATCTGGAAGGTTCGAAATGGTAATTAAGTACTAATTCGTTTCAAATATAATAGGTTCAAAGTCATTGTTAAATCGTAGAATAATTAACAAAATGAATCCTTAGTGCGTCGCCACATATTTTAAGATAAATATAGTACATAGTACTATGTAATTAATTATTCACTTCATTTTGCAGCCCATCAATTACTCAAAGCGCAATGCGCGAGGAAACAGATACGCGCCTTTCGTTGTGTGGGGCTGGCCGTGTTAAAAGTGCGCAGCCTGGTAAGGAACGCGTTAGCAGTTGCCGATTTGAATTATGCCGCCAAATTCTCGCGTTTTCATTGGTTGATATTATTTCAAATAATGCAAGGCACATGATTGGCTGAAATTTTTGGCATTGATTTTAACACGGGAGTGTCCTTCCCCTGGTATTCGTCCCCGCCGCGGGGCGGCGCTGCAAAAAATTTCGACAAATTCATAACACGGAGGTGTCTACAGGTGTCTGCCCCCTGATCAAAAACAAAAAAAAATTAAAATTGAATCAAATTAGGTTAAATAGAGTAAAAATAGTTGTGGTCTATTGTCTCATTATCGGATTGGTAATTTCCCATTGTTTTCCATGTTAAAACGAGTCAAAAACCCGCGGAAAGTAGTCTCAAGGGACCGGTTACGCGAATTCCGCAGTTCGCGATTCTCGGAATCAATTAAATGTTGCTAATGTCGCCAAAATTTTCCGCGCGAAATGGAGCAAGTCGTTCCCACGAGCTGGATAAACCGCGTCGTTTTGGCGCTGAGCACCTCGTGCGCGATTTCGTGTATCGTTTTGCAACATTTTCTATGCCAGTCGTTTCTTCCCACGTATTTTTCCGTCACGTGGGCCGTGCTCGTCACAATTTTCTCGACCTGGTTCAGCTGCTTCCTCCTAAAATTCGTCGTAAAGGCCAACTTCCCGATCGACATCGAAGGATTTCTCGAGAGGTTTGGCAAACAAACGAGCGTGAGAAGTAGCTCTAAGTGGAAAACATTTTTCGATCGAAATGGGAAACAGCAATGTAATGGATTTCCCGATGACGAAAATCGTGGGAAAACGTCGTCATCGTCGAAAGCAGATTCTGGGAAAGCTGAAAAACTCGTGGAGGACATAAATTTACTATTTATTTCGTCGTGGTACAAGTGTATAAGCGACGATACCAGGTTTTCCGACGAAGCTAAGGTCATGTTGGAGAAATTTTTTCTGAAGTTGGAGGAAGAAGTTTCGGCAATGAACCTAGTGCAAATGGCTCATAGGGTTATGGATGTTATGCTGTTGCATTTGAAAGAGTTTCGAAGGTAGTGAATACAGTTTTTTTCGAAATAGACATTTTTGGTTATCGTTAAGGTAGTACTAGCGTGAAAGACTTTTCCTCAGAATTTCTTCAAACTTTGTAGTTTAGTAAATGAATGTACTAGGAATGAAAAAGAAACAAGACCTTTCTAGAAATACAAAATTTCTAGAGAGGTCTTGTGTCCAGTTTTCGAGATATACGACATCAAAGTTTCAAATTTTAACATGGCAGGTATAGGTTATGCATCAAAAAGTAAGACATTTTTTTATTTACCTCTAAAACCGTTCTTAAGAATTTGATGGAAACCTAATATATCGAAAAGAACATTATACCAATGCCGTGAAAAAAAAATTATGGCAATCTTGTGTTTGGAACTCGAGTAATTTACATCCGAAGTTGGAAGTTTTTCACTTTTTGACAACACAAAATAATGAACGCGGCAACGCTGTACGCGAGCAGACTGGAGCAGACTGCAGCAGACTGCAGCTGGCGCGAAACCGTATACTCGTTATCAAGCATAAACAATAACACGAGGAGATGCTACGTTGCCAACGCCTCCTCCCGTCTTGCACACAATCGAATATACAATATTTATACAGAGGTTGATAAATAAACCTAAAAGCTAAAATTACAAGAATAAAGCAATCATTTCATTTTATAGAACAACGATATGTCTCCAAATGATTGAACAATTTTAGAACTTTATAAATGATAAAATGTTTTTTATTTATCTATTGCATTTTTATTATGTTACAGAGCCAAACGACGAGTGGAAAAGAAAACAGTATTAAACATCGAAAGCGCTTATCGCTGTTCTTACGCTGGATCTCGTGGGCATCAGGCAATGGAACACAGTATTTCCCAGCTTGTTTCCATCATCTCCAAAGAATTTTTGTCTGGAGAACTCACGGGTTCATTATCCTGCAGATTGTTGGAAGCAATGATAGCAAAAAAACTGTTTCTTGTCATTGAAACTATCAGCAGTCCTATTTGGATTTTAGAAAACATTTATTTGTTCTTGCATTCTAATCTGCCAGTAAATGATGAAGATGTTCCTTCTACGTATGATGAAAATGTTAGTTTACAACACTGATTTTGAAGTAAAACTGTCAACTAAATCTTTTATTTTAATTTTTTATTTCATTCGCCAATCACTAAGTTCGAATTTGTAGAGTTAACTTTGTTGCAAACTCAAAATTGCTCAATCTCAAAATTTTGGTTAATCTTGCATTAACTGTTACTCAACATTTTTATTTT
Source organism: Platygaster robiniae (assembly GCA_028476575.1). NCBI lineage: Eukaryota > Metazoa > Arthropoda > Insecta > Hymenoptera > Platygastridae > Platygaster > Platygaster robiniae. The sequence continues at coordinate 7,173,188 of CM052022.1, forward strand.
TTAGAACCATGTATTCTTAATTTCACATTTTAGGAATTTGTTTATTTCAGTTATGAAAAAACTTTCAGAGAGTAATATTTATTATATTTCTTATAGCTCATATCAAAGTCTTAACTATTGAAAAAAACAAAAACTGATTCACGTAAAATATTAGAAATAAATTGATCATAATTTAAGATTTGTGATTATTTATTCACATCAAAACACTGATTCAGTTGAAAACAATTACTGAAAATTAATTTTACTAAATGTTTGAGCGGAATTCGAAAGTTTTCCAAATTTATTAAAATCCTGGAAAATTGTACTTGTGAACTCGCAAAAATACAAAAAAAAAAAACTTATTTCTTTCTTTATTATTCTAGAAGATGGTTTCCACAACTTCAAACAGTACTTTTCCAACGACAATGACGACAAGTCTTTCACATTCAATACCAAGGATGAATTCCTTTGATGAAACAGACTCCGTAACAGAAGAAACTTTGAAAAACTCAGATTCTGACAAAGCTGTAATTACTGTAGACAAATCTTGCCTTTCTCTCAAAGGTCTTACTAATACAAGTGAACCAGAGCATAGAGCTCTTTGGTTGCAACCCAGTAACTCAGAAACCGATTTAGATTTTGAGGAAGAAAAAATTTCTCCAGTTTATGAAGAACCTACTGATTTTGCTTCAACAATCGCAAGGCTGAGATGTTTGTTGCAACAAAAGTCAACAGCTACTACTCCATTGTAAGATTTCTTAAAATTTTTCAAAGAATAAGTGCATATTTTTAATTCACAAATCACAGCAAAGAAGCTAAAATCAAAAAGAAAAGAAAAAAAGGCAAAATTTGGTAAAAACTGGAGATGAAAATACACTAATTAAAATTTGGAATATATTTCCTAAATACGAAAAAAACTTTCTTATTCCTTGCATTCATCTTTCTAATAATTTCACGAATTTCGAATCAAATCATTCAAAACTACAGTATCAAGTCAACAAAAGAATCGTTAAAAATTGGTCCTCCTCTGTAAATAATGTGCATGATTTCGCCCGTGATGAAAATGCACTGTATTTAATGTTTGTCCATAAAATGTTTGTTTCTTCAGGCCCGTTGAAGAAAAATGTTGCAGCGTGGAAGATCAGTATTTAGACTTATCGATTCCTTGGACGGAATTTTGTACAGCCGCCGATGGATCTCAACATTTGCTCTATTGCATTCAGTTCGAGGATGTTGAACAACGTGATGTGGATAATTTTGAAACAACGACAGCGACCGTTAGAAGAAAATACTCAGATTTCGTTCAGCTTCACGCCAGTTTAGAAGAGGTATGTATCCAAAGTTGTGTTTTATGAAAAAAAATTTTTTGCCTCCCGAAAAGGTTTTCTCCTGGGGCTTCAATTTTTTTACTCTAAGCAATTCATGTTTTTAAATTGAAATATTTAGGTATTAGTTCTTCATCAAAAAATCCAATAGTATCAAAATTTACATACAAATTGAGAGATAGTTAACTGAACATGAAAAATTAAAGCGTGAACTTTACCTTAACCAATGTTTTCAAAACCACAGATTAATCAATTTGTATATTATATAAATCTTGATTTGGTTGAAAAATTTTTTTTTTTTGTTTCGTTATTTTTCATTCAGATTCCATCAATAGCTAGTTTAATATCGGACGTAGTATTACCGGAAGGTGGTCGAGTCGAGATGGAATCATACTTGAAAACCCTTTGCACGAGGTTGGCAGTCGATTTTCCAACGCAACTACGCCACTTTTTACGGCCAAATAGGTCAGGAAAAAAAGCAGACGCTGTTGCGCCGAGTTTTGATCGAATTTTGGCTAAGATTGTAAGCGGGACCTTCAATACCCTGAAAACTGTGGTGCCGGGGTTCGAAATGGAACCCGAATACGAATCTGTAGGGATGCCTACCCTCATGCCACTTTCTGACATTCCTTGGAGATTTATTCCCGACACTAAATCGGTAATATTTTTATTCACTGATTGAAAACAAACTTGAGAACTGAAAAAAAAAGGATTTAGCAGGATAAGCATATGAAATCTGACCCTAAACCAAGTATATTATACTTATTTAATTTAAGTATTGCTCTTAAAATATGTGTGGCTTTTCAGTTACCCCCAGCAGCCATTTCGAATTAGAAATGGCAGACATTCAAACCTTTTTTTGTTGTTAGTATACGAAATCATTTTTATTAAATTCTGAAAAAATTCATAGATCATGTCATAACAAGACTCATTTGAATATTTTTTTAGAAGAAAAATGTTAAATAATTTTTGATTGAAATTTGTTAATTGCTATTATTGCAATACTGCTCCAATTTGTTGAAAATTTTTTAAGTTGTTGAAGTTAGTTGAAAGTTGAAAAAAAATGTTAGAACAAGGAAAAGAAAAAAAAATAGAAAAAAAATCGGGGTTGTATTATTTCTATTTATGTATCAATTGAGATAATCAAGGAAAAAAGAATATTTAGTTGGGTTTGTTGGGTACAGTAAAATTGAAAATGAAAAAATGAATAGATGACTAAAAATCCACCTTTCCTATTGTAATGGGTCCCATCAAAAAGTAATTTTATCAATAATGAGTATGCGAGATTTTCTGTGTAAGTCGAAAAGAATTCATTCAGGCAATCTTTTGTACTTAAGAGAACCCCAGATAAGAATTAGGTCAATCATTCAGCTATAAAAATCTTCTAATTCTTGGGCCACATTTTACCTGCAATACATTTTCTATCTGGCTTCTAAAGGTAAAGAATAGGTAAACGATTTTTAAAATAAAAGTCACGTACCCGAGTCTTACATTCAAGTTTTTTAGCCGATTTTTACACTCAAGTAAAATTACTTGGGTTTTCTGAAAGAAAATACAACTTTCCAAGTTTTAAATTCAGCCGTTCAAATAGAACTCAATTTTACATAATTTTCTGTTATTTCTTCAGATTTTTATCTGAATATTTGCAAGAATCGCATAAGGAAAAAGAAAAAGTACATATTATGTAACTGTTACGCCTATGGGGAACCATATCGAGGTCTAGAAAAACGATCGAAAATTTTTTTTTTTCGACCATATTTTTTATCAATCTACACATTACAAGGTGTTGCCCTATACAAGAGAAATGTGTACATAATATGACTATGGCCCATATAACCCATGAGTACGTGGCAAAGCCACCAGGCAGGGCACGACGGTACTCAGAATGGAAACGTTTTCGGTATACGAAATCCTAATATCGATTGCTTCGTTGGTTTTTTTTTTTTTTTTTTTTTTTTTTTTTTTTTTTTTTCTTACCTGAAATTTTTTTTCTTATGAGTGATCCTGAGTGATCCCAAGTTTGGAGTTTCATGGGATACTCGCGAAGACAATGAAACGACAATCATGCTGAAAAATTTTACTTTTTAAATTCAGACAAATTAAAAATAAATAATTATTGTTATAATATTATGTATAATTATGTAATTATATAATTGCATTATATTGTCTTCATTCAGTAGAATCTCAGGTCTCTATCTGAAGAACGTGAGTAAGCGCATTGGGGTAGCTAGACATATTGGTGCTAGTTGCAAAAATGGGCAAATGCCGCCCCTTCTCAACAAAATTTATCACGTTTTGGTCATCTGAAAAATTGATGACCTTCATTTTTCAGATACGTCACTACTGTCAATGCTTTTTCTAGAACGAGGTTGTTTTAGTAATGAAAATCTCTAGGGAAAAAAAAGGTCATCAATTTTTACTAAAGGAGTGGCAATTTGCCGCTTCCACTCCAAGTATATAGCCCGGGGCGGCAGTCCCTTTGCCCCCCCCCCTTCCCCATAGTTAGTCTGGACAGGGTTGCCAGACAGGGGAGCTTTTTCTCTTTCTAACGTCAAACAAGGCGTAAAGTTGTCTTTGTCTTTTAGGGGAATAATAATAAAATCTGGCATGACTGAGTTTGAGTGACCAACTCGGGGGATATGATTTTTAAGCTTTTCACCTTTTACCAGGTAGAGGTTAAAAGGCTTAAAAATCATATCCCAGGAGTTGGTCTACGAGTCACGAGAGTCTACCTTCACCGCTCTTCTGATCCCAGAATCGGTGTGCCTCACCGAGCTAGACCGAAGTGGAAATGGGATTTTGGGGTTCCATGACGTTTCATTTTGGAACAATGGGATTATGAACCAGTTTTTTCATGCAGAAGTATAGATTCTCTTCTACTCTGCTTTCCCTTATCATGGTTCAAGCTTAAACTTTAAAGTTAAATGATATGCGGAACAGAATAGAAGAAATTTACTCCTGCTCGAAAAAACTGGTTCGGGATCCCATTGTTCCGGAACGAAAAGTCATCGAACCCCAGAATCCCATTTCGCTTCGGTCTAACTCAGCGAGGCTCGCTGATTCTGGCATCAGAGAAGCGGTGAAGGTAAAGGGAGAAAAACTAAAAAAAAACATATCCCACGAGTTGGTCACCCATCTAGCTACGCCACTGGTAAGCAGGCTTGAAGATAATATTTTGTTAGGATTGCAAATTTAATTTCTGATTGTTCGGATACTGTAGAACTTTCACACCAGTTCATATTGATGTTATACAAAAAACTTTGAATTAATTATTTGACCAAACTGGCCAAACAGCGACCGAAGAGCGACCAAAGTTCAGTCGCACTTGGGTCGCCAGGGATACATTGTTTTTTTGATTTATATATATATATATATTTTTTTTATTTATTCATTTATTGTTACGTTTTAGAATTGTTATTAGATTTTTAGAATTTGTTTGAAAAATTTTTAGAACTAGCATTCCAGAATTTGAATACTTATTCAATTTTGGAAAATTTTAATTTAAATTGAAAAAATGTGCTTCTTATTTGCATTTTAATTTAATTCTAATTCAATTTTTTCTTGAATTTAAATTTCTATTTAATTATAATTAAACTTTTTTTTCATCAAAATTGACATTTAATTGAATTTCATTAAAATTGAATATTTATTTGAATGCAAATGAATAATTAAATTTGAATACATATTTTCAGAAATTGTTTCGAATAATGAGTTTTAATGTTTTATATAAATAAAATATATTATTTTATAGTATTTTCTGCCTCTCACACATTAAAAATAAGCGTATTTAAACACGCTTCGACATACACAAATTAAGTATTTCAGGCCAACACGCAGGCTGTCGACAAATGACTGTCGGCAGGGAAAGGGGAGGTCCTTTTAACCCGCCAAGTTAAACTCGGCGGACTAAATGGGCCCCCCTTACCCCTGCCGACTATCATTTTTTTCAGCCTCCGTGTTAACCTTCAATACTTCATTAGCCATGTCGAAACAGTTTTAATACGCTCATTTTTAATGTTTTCGAGGCAAAAAGTATCGTCTGTACCTCGGAGCAATAACAGCCGATTGGGACTCGTGTGATTGCCGCCTTCGCTTCGCTCAGGCGGCAAACCTTACGCTCGTTCTAAATCGGCTGTTTTTGCCCCTGGCTACAGAATATACTATTTGAATTAGAATACATATTTAATTTTGGAAAATTATATCTCTATTTATTTAAAAAATTTTGTAAACTTGAATGTGAATAATTCAGGAAAAATATAATTGTTTTTTCTATTTCAATTTAAATTCAATTTATAATTAATTTATCTTACCTGCGAAGTGAAGTCTGTGGCTTCTCGGAATAACAGACAAAGTCCCACACAGAAGTAATAAATTAAAATATGAATTTGATTCCAACTGAATATTTATTTTCAATTGAATTCCATTACGTATTTTTGGAATTTGTTTAGATTATTAATTTTTAACATATAGTATACATATATTCCATAAAAAAACTAACCTTCATTGCCAAATAATGAAAGTCACTGGGCTCCGTTGAGAAATTTCTAAATTTCAGGCGTTGTGAAAAATTTTGTATTTTTGGTGTGTATCCTTTTGATGAATGACTTTACAGAAATGCGGTAAACCTGCTGTAACCACTGATATCAGTCGGATGGTTCATTTTAATCATCGATTTTAGCATCGAATAATTTGTCCAATGTGGTGGGTTCGTACATTTATTTAGTCGTTTGTTGAAAAAACCGAGTAATCTATTTTCTGAGTGTAACTTGGGTTTTTTTTTGCCAGTTTTGAAAGTGCGCGTTCGCGGAATTGTACTTATGTCGCGATTTTACCGGCACGACTGTGTTTTCCACTTTTTTTATCTCGTTTAGAATAGATGGATTTGAAAACTTCTTCATTTTCAGAATCCATTTTCGTTTGTTTATTTACTTTCGGAACACTGACAGGCGGCGATGACACTGAATCGATTTGTGCAGATTTGTGTTGATTCTGTGAAGTACGTGAAGTTAGCAAACCAACTACTCGGCGCAGCTGTCGGTCAAAAAACATGAATACACGTTTTTAAGCCCGGAGATGCCGCACTTCGCCCCACTATTTGTGAATTTTTTAGCCCACCGGGTCTAAAAGTATGGAATTTTCCACTGGCGGAAGACACTGCGCATGCGCATTAACGTAGGTGCCCACTTATCCCAAATGCGCCACTTTTGTCTCTCGAAACATGCCTGAAAATGCTTATTTTTGATGTTTGAGAGGCAAAAAAGTCTTTTTCAAAGATTTCGGTCGAAAAGCTCACCGCGAGTGCGTTTACAGTCGATTGCGGAAATTGGGAGGAAGCACCCTTTCGAGAGGATTTCCCGTAAAAGTGTTAAAAATGTGATAGGAAATGAAAAGTGCATTTCCTGACTTTCGCTTCGGTCCTTTTTTTGGTCGTGAAAAGGTCGTGATACCCAAAGTGAGTATCGACCTCGCATTTTGCAACGTTGCTTAAAACTTTGTAAACGCGAATCTGCGTCGTTGATAAACGTTGAAAAAATGTTACTTTTATAACATTCGATGTAAGAACTTACATAACAATGGGTTACAGTTGTTTTTTTTCTTTAGGTTCTTTTTGTTTCCACTTTATGAATCGTGATGGTCTTCTGGGCCAAAACATAAAAAATTATTTAATTCCATAATTAACTATCCAATTAGTGATGACACTAATATTATATAATAATTTAAATGACCAAACGTTACTTCTCTTTACAGTGACGATTATCTTGCCCTTGTTTTTTTCGATACAGTTGACCTGAAACAAAATGATATCAATCGTATCAAAAAAAAAGATATTAATTTTTTGACGTAGAACTAACATGATTTGGCCATAATGCTAACTAGGAAGGCAGATTACCGCCTGCGCCATCGAAAACTTATGTGATTCTATGGTCATCGTCTTGAACTAGTTTTGTCCAAGGTTCTTAATCTTAGATTTACCGGGGAATTTTCTGACCTAAGATGTGGTTCTGAGTCAGATTCGTGGTAGATTTTATATACCTACCCTGCTAAATCCTTCGTCAAACAATGTTGAAGGTTGTTGACTGAATGTTTAGATTTTGTAATATATATAATGCTGTGCAAAATTCCTTACATTAAATAAAGTTTATGAAGAATATTCTAAAACTTAAGACTGAATTCTGTAAAATGAATGAACGATTGACTTCATTTGTAAGAAGTCATTAAAAAAAAAGAGAAAGTAAGGTCAGAATATTTAAAATACCGCACAGTTATAAATATGTTTCGTATTAGAAATGAGTTGAAAAAACCATTCGTCGTGAACTTCGAAATTGAGTTTATATGTATTCGTAAGTTGAATCGAGCGAACAGCAAAAAAAAAAAAATGAAATTGGTTCAAAAAATAACTTGTTTACTGAAACAGATAAAGTTTTACTAAACTCGTTTATGATATGTTATCTTTTCGCCACATTGATATTTGTAGTCTATTTTCTCAGGTTTATGATGATATTTTTCATCCATGGCTGTAGGAAACATAAACCTTTGTGTTATCTTACCAATAAATTGACGATAAACGAGATTTGTCGACATTTCGCAAAAAGTTTTCGAACCTATAGAACGCGTACCTGACAAAATTGTGTGATGTAATAATAAATCAATTGAATAAGTAACAGTTTTACTAATTCCTGTGTCAAAACATGTCTTTGAGAATTACCTGACTTTTAGATTATTCAGTATGATGCCTACGGGTTTCCAAAAATATAAAATGATTTTCAAAAAAAATTGAACTAGAGAATATTTATCGACCTAATGGTGCTAAATTTAAACACGACCGGAATTCCGTAAACTGGTTCCCTCTCAAAAAAATGAAGTGTCTTCTAGTCCCATCACACTCTTGATAAAGTTGCATTTTTGCATGATATTCAACTATTATCTATTAGAAATGAAATATTTCACAAAATCATCTACATATACGTAAATAAATTACATACTTATCTGGATATGGATTTTTATTATTTCTTTTTTCATACTGGACAATTAGTGATAAAACTTTTTCCATGTATGCATGTTTTTTGTTGTCTTAGAAACTATCAGTTTCAAAAATGAAATAAATAAATTATTCAAAAAGTTTTACCATGATTTCTTGAATATTAAATAATAAGTTTAAATTTTATTCATGTATAGAACTTCGTTTGAACGAAATAATTGATTAAAGTCGCTGGCAAAAGTTAAAAAAATTTCTAATTTTTTTTTAATAGAATAGTTGAAATGTTTATTTGAAAATCATTAGTTTCCAAAAAAACTTCGACTGAAGAATCCAGGTTGTTTTTAAAATTTGCAATTTTACGAAAGAAAAGATATTAGAAAACTTATTATGTTTCGATTATCATAAAAGCTGAAAAAAGATATTACAGAAGTTTCGAAAAATATCATGTTTGAATTTAAAAAATATATATTTTCCTGGTACTCTCATAAAGAATACAAAAATTAAAATCTTATTTGAGCATCTTCAATATTTTGAGACAAATTTTTCTCTGTTTCGAAACTTTTATGGAAAGTCAGTGAAATTTTAAAGACAATTGACTCTCAAAAAGTTTTATACAAATGGAAATGCCTTGAGGAAATTGGCGAGTTTCTGAAAAAACTACTAGTGAAAAGAAAGTTGTTCAAAAATCTTACATTGTTTTTAAGAGCTTTCAGTTTAAACAAACATTCGCAGCATAAGTTGATTTTGAGAAACGCTTGTGACTTATTAAAACGATTTTCGACATTTCAAAAAATTTTTTATTAAAATACAACTTCTGTTCATAAGTTTTTAATTTACGATAAAAGCTAAACAGAATTTGGTCTATTTTTCCAAAAGTTTGAAAAGTAAAGAAACTCTAGATCAGTATCTTCAGCAAAACCGTGAAACTTCTGAATGAAATCTTCTCCAAAATCAAGGTTTTTCATCGATTCGCAAATTTCCGTAGGAAAATTTTCATGTTGGAATAAAAAGTTTTCTGCAACTGGTATTGAAGTAATTTCAATCGCAGGTATGGACTCCCCGAAAAATCCTGGTGTCCAGCCCGGTCCACATAAAAACATCAAAAAACCCGCATAATTCAAAACTTATAAAATCAGTACTAATATATATGCGGAAACACTTCGGAATATTTCCTGTTACATCTCGTAATTTTAAGTAATTTTGTTTTAGTGTCCTCTGGTGAATAATAATTTAAAAAACAAATTAATACTGACATGAATTATTAATCCTTGTTACGTGATTCGCACGTATGTTTATTGCCAACGACGTAAACAAATGTTTCATTCTAGTTGAGCCGATGAATCATTTCTCTAGCCTTCTCGAAATGACTTGCAAATTGAAATTATATCCTTGTTTCGCATTCGTACAGCTCGGTTCTGGATGAACAATGTCACAGAATTATCACAATTAAACTTGTATAAATAAGAAAGCTTAATTTCGTCGATAAACTCTTGCCGATTACAAGTTTTTTCTTAGGAAATTTTCAAGAGTTGTTGACTGAGGTAAATCTAATCTTGATTTACTGACAAAAATTGTAAGGGAAGAATCTTTTTTTTCATCAAATATGAACTAAAATTATATGATCATAGTTATTATTGTCTTCGGCAGAAAAATATGTCTCAGGATTTGCAACAGTTGATTGCGGAAAGAACGGATTATTGTTCGGTCGACACTGCGTATGAAGCAGTAGACACTTCCGATGGGAGCAATGATTCCGAGATGCTCGTCCAGTGGTGGGAAATAGTGAACTCTTTTTACGATGGTAATAAAAAACGAAATAATTTTGTTTTAATTTTCCCATGAAAAGTGCTTAACATTGCAACATGAATTTGTTGGATCATTTTTTGATGTTAGTATTTTAAAAAACCAGTACATTTTTCATTATCAGTACCACAAATTTGTGCAATAAATATTGGTATGGCATCCATGAAATAATTCAAACTCTGTGTAAGCACGTAATTTTGTCCAAAGATGAAGTTGACGAACTGGACATGAACCTGTCCTTGACCTGCACGACCTTGGATTTACTTTGTGAGGTCCTTGAAGGAATCGGAAGTTCGAGTGTTTTACGCCAAGAATCGGTCGTCATATGGCTCAAGTTCTTGTTTGGGAATTTAACAGAATCATTTTTAACGGTAAATTTTACCAATACAGCGAAAGGAGCTTTTGATGTGGTGTAACACAAATTAATACTCCATCCGCTTAGTTTTATAAATGCTTGTTCGAAATCAAAAAGTTTTAGAACATGGAAGAATTTTGAGGAATATAAAAAATTACAAAAAATCTTTCAGACATCTGCATTTTCACTACTGAGCAAATGCGACGTTACGATCTTGACCTCCAAGACTCGTAACAAAACCTCGGAAGAGTCCCTGGATATTTTGAAAGAGAAACTGCTTCAGCTGCTTGAGCAAAATTTGCCTTCTCACACGAAACTTATTTTCGGCAAAGAGGAGACGAAAAAAATAGCCAAATTTCTTATAGAATCGCTGATGTGCAAAAAAATTAATCAAGATCTATTCTGCCAGTTGCTTGAAATCGTCACCTCCCAATTACTGGCCACATGTAGGAGAAATCGTTCACAGAGTTTTCGTTAATGTTGTTGTTTATTGTGATCGATGTGACAGATGTTTTTATGTATATACGTTGCATATTTTGACAGCTATTAAATATTTAAGTGTTACACAATTCTCTTGTTTTTATTTGTGCCTACGCCATGAATCAATCTTTTTTTTTTCGATTTTATGTTTTATTTTGAATTCTTGTACTCTTCAATGCGTTTGGAAGTGCCAGGGAGGATTTTTCCATACCTGAAAAAAAGTTTGAATCGCTGGGATTTGAGCCCGTTTATCGCAAATTCAACATCTGTGATCTAGACAACTTACCAAGAGCGGTTCATAACATTTTTTTTTTTGAAACATTGAAACTTCTTATCGTTTATCAGATAAAATACTTTTTTGCATTGTTGTATATATTTAAAAACTTGTTTTTTGGGGAATTTAAAAAATGTGACCTTTATATCGTAACTGATTGCTTAACGATGATTTGGAATGTTTAATCACATAAAGTTTGTTTTGTGAATATATAGATTACAAAAATTAAAGTACCGTATTTACTCGAATATAAGCCGCACTCCAGTTTTGGAACCCTAAATCAGTGATAAAACCATTTATACTCCAATGTAAGCCGCATATCAAAAGTTCGTGATTCACTGTGTTCGCGAAATAGATTTTACAACTTCTCAAGATGATAAAGTTAGTATAACTGCCCTTAGGTGCTATTATGAGTAAATTCAATAAAAAAATGATTCATTTTCGAGCTGTGCAGAATCCTCAAAAATACTGTACGAATACAAAAATACGACGCGAGTTCCACTACATCAGGAAGCGAGTTGGAAATCGCTAACGAAGACAGTTCTGAAGATTACAGTGATGACAAATAATTTTCAAGACATCTTGAATTGATTGTGCCTTTTGTAATGTTTGTATTTTTGTATTGGGCTTTGCCCGTGAATTTTTCGCAATAAACAATCAATAAATACAACGATAATCAACGTTATGCTCGCAATATTTGCAAGTGAATGTTGTGAAACATTTGTTGAATTTTACGAGATGAAACTTTCCTCATCTTCTACTAACACTCAAAGTATGTACATAAAGATTATGTTTTAAACAATTTTCCACATAAGTATCCTTTTCAAATTGTTTCCAGACAAGAGGCGTATATTTCTCATTGCATAAAATGATTAATTTTTATTTTGACTTTTTGTACCCGAATATAAGCCGCACACGATTATAAGCCGCACCGTGATTTTAGAGCTCTAAAAAACCAAAAAAGGGTGCGGCTTATATTCGAGTAAATACGGTAGTTTGTTTAAATTTTGTGTTTTTTCAATTTTGAAATTTCAGAATTTAGGAATCCTATGACTCTAGTTACATGATACTCAGATTAGTTAAATACAAAAATCATTATATCGTATCAAAAAACATCAAAACTATAGAAAAATCTGAAAACATTTCATTTATGCCGAAAATTCGAGCCATTGGGAATTTTCAGAAAAAAGAAAAAAAAATTATTAAGACTTAAAATTTACACAATAAAAATCGAAATCTGAAAATTCAAGAAAGTGCGTTTTAGATATTGTATACATATAATTACAATAAATCGTGCTCTAAAAATTTTGTTATCTACGAAATCAAGATTTTTTAATTCTCCAAATTTCTGAACGAAAAGTTCAAGCTATAGGTAATTTTTCGAATCTTAAAAAATCTAGAGTCAAAGGAAAAATAAAATCTTTAAATAGTTTAAATTAGAGTCAGAAATTTTTAATTTAACAGATTTCAGATATTCTTTAAAATGGAATAAAATTAAAATCGATTACATCGCATTGTTGAGTTAACATAATTTAGTCTGAACTGAAAATAGTTAAACTAGATGAGTTTATAATTTTCTAGGCATAAAATCCGAACTGTAAATTTTCCTAACTGTTGCTATAAAGCTACAAAATCATAGTTTCAGTATATTTCACGATTAATAAAACTTTACATGCATTATCAGCAGTTTATTGAAACGAAAATTTTACAATTTCTCGAATTTAGAATGAAAATATTGTAATCCTTCAACCGAGATACATTCAGACCCGTTTTTGAAATTTAACCAAAAATATTAACATGAAAGTTTTGGATTCTGAATTTGAAATTATGAAATTTCCAAAGAAAAGATACAAAATTTTTGCAAGCCTTCAAATTCAAAAAATCACAATTGTGGTACATATACGTGCAAATTTCGGAATTCGAATTTAATAAATTCTAATCAGACAATACCGAAATTCAAACATAATGAATCACGACATTGCGAAGTTGACGAAATCGTGACTGTAGTGCTAATTGGAAAAATTTGAAATCAACATTATGAATCATTTTTATAATATAAACTCGTTACTTTTAGAAATAACTTAATTTTTTACATATGATGCACATTTTTTATATTTTAAATTCGAGTATATAGTTTTCTAAATAAATTTTTTATCTTATAATGATAACGTTTGGAAAACTTATTAATTGAAAGACATTATTCCGTATTCGAACTACAGAATACGAAATGATTTCAAGTAATCAAATTCCTTAAATCTTCATTAGTAATTTTTATTCTTTTTTTATACATTTTTATTAAATTTAAATTTCTCTTCGAGATTCGCCGACCTAAAAAATTTGCAAATAGTCCATCACTCGTTACAATTATCCCAAAAAAATTGAATAATGGCTGTGATATCGTCTCCCTGAATGCGAGAATCAGAGCGAGACTTTGAAAATTAAAATTTGTTATGTGATCAAATTGTTTTTGCTAAAGAAGAAAAAAAATTGCGCAGGATTGGGAGTGGAACAATCCTGAGTGAGGTCGAGATGTGTGTTTTTCTTTATATTGAAAGTAACGACCCGGTTATGACACACGTCGGCCTCGGAACTTGACATTAGTATGCTATGGGCCGTTGAGGACGAAAATTTTCAAGTCGAGTGGTCACTACAATAATTCGTCTTTATGCGTCACGTCGCTTAATGTCCTCCAAATAGCCATTTTTTCGCTCGTTTTTCAGGCTCCATCGAGACGTGTGTCGGGGCGAAAAGAGGATTCCAGTTTCATCCGACAAAAAAGGATTCCTATCGTTTCGGCTCCCAAACGACGATATTTTATCACAATTTCTTATCGGTGATGATTGTAAACCAGATTTTTATTAGGAATTAAAACTTTATGTATAACTTTCCTGGAGTCCCAAACTCCAGAATGTTCAAATTGATAAAATTAGAGATGATTTTTACGCGGTGTATCGATTTATAGAAACTAAGTTTGAATTTCAAAATTTCCATTTATCTCTTTCGAAGCTTGAAATATGTACTCGAGTTTTAAAATTCACGTGATTTTGTGCGACCTTAAAAATTTAGATGAGGCAAGTCGTACCAAAAGACAATTACGAACTTGTGATTTATACTAGCTTTTCGTTATTTTACGTTCTTTTTTTGAAAACTTCATTTCGTATTTCTGAACACAAATGAGTGTTCTAAACCTTCCTGAAATCCTTTATTTTATACGAGAACTCTACACTTTTTCAGATTCAAAGAAAAGTGGTACCAAAAAATTATTACGACTTTGAGATTTGTATTTTTCGTATTTCAAATTCTTCTCTTCGATTTCTTCATTTGGTTTTTCTAAAAGAAAGTTTATTTATTTCAAGATTTTTGTTGTTTTAAAAATGAATGTAAGAATGTCAGAATCGAAAAAAGTGCAAGAACATAAAAATTAGGAGTTGTCAAGTGGTACCAAAAGAGTACAACGATTTTAAAATTTATAATGTTCGTTTCTTTTTAAGTTCTTTTTTTGTTATTTTACATTTTGCTCTTGAAAACGAAAGTTGATTGATTACTAGTTTTACCGAAAAAAAAATTACGATGACCTTCAAAATTTATACAAGTCAAGTGGTACCAAATGATTATATTTTAGCGATTCATACTTTTTGTTATTTTCAGTTTCTTTTTATTAATATCTTCATTTCGTATTTCTAAACGAAAGTTTATCTATAATCAAATTGAGGTTTTTGAAAATGAATGTTCTAAACTTCCCTAGTGATTTTAAACCTTATAAAAACCTTATAAAATATTTTCGGCCCATTCTTTATAAGAAATTTAAGTTTCTTATAAGGTTTTTATAAGGTCACCTTATAAGAAATTGAATTCTTATAAGGTTCAAAATCACTAGGGTTTCTTGAAATTCTTCTCTTTATACCTAAAAGTGCAATCACCTTCAAAATTTAGGTAAGTCAAGTGGTTCCAAAGAATAATTACATTTTACGATTTATTCTTTTCATAATAAGTTTTATAGTTTTTTAGCTATGTACCTGAGGGTATTATAAACCTTCTATTCTAATCTAGTATTCTAAACCTTCTGGAATCTCTTTTGATTCACGAAGATCTAACTCTGTCCAGGATAAAAAAAAAACATCAATTTATACCCTTAATTCGTACAAAATCTGTTTTTTGGAATTTCAGTTATACAATTATGTTTCGTAGAGCAGAAAAAAGACGAGCGTAGAAATCAACTACATACGGGGAGATTATAAGTGAGCGCGGAGTGGGGTGTTTGAATAAAAATCTTGTCCCCGCAGATGTAAGCGGCACTTGTGGCCGGCAGAAGTCACCAAGTATTTCTTCAGTGAGTTTCAACGTGTTTTACTTTTCCCAAAAGTCACGACAGGAATAATATCCCAAAAACACAAAAATATCAGTATTCACAGACAAGTAGGAATAATTGTAATCCCCATCGTGATTTGCAGTGCTATTTGAACACTTGAACATTTTTTCATAACCATCAGATATTTTTTTCAAGGAAATTTCAATAAGTTTTCGACAATAATCGTTACTTTTTTTGTGTAACGATACAGTGAAAAAGCGTTGTTTGCAAATAATTGGAAAAATTGAGGAGATCCGGCATTTTTTTTTCCTTGCATTTGTGATCGATGAAAAAAACAGTTTTAATATGAACGTTCTCTAAAATCATTGTTTGAATCTGATGGTTTTTGAATATCTTCAATAGAAATTAGAATCCAAAGATATTTTTCCATGAAACGTCAACATACGTAGGATTTAATGAAAAAAAACTGCAACAAATTTCTGGCAGAATTGAAATATTATTTGGGTATATTTTACAGTTACTAAATTACAAGATTTTACATTCATGAGCAAATATACGAATTTCCACGCAATAAATTCACTTCAAATCATACATGTTCTTGACAAAAAGTATGTATATCTTGAAATTTTTGAACATATTCAACTGTTTCGAAAAACAAATTGAAATTGCGTAGAGTAAGGTTAATTGACAAGTGAGATTTTTCCAAAAAACATGCCAAGAAAGTTTTTTATGGTTCGTTTTAGAGCGACATCATGAAGTTCCTGGCGTTGTTGGCCATTTTGGGTCTTGTTTCCGGAGCGCCTACGGAAGACAGTGAAATAGCCGAGAGCACTACCACGTCGGACCTACCTTCTGTTGACCTTGGCGAAGCCAGAGCCTACCTTGAGAAAATCAATGCGGAACTCGGCGAATGGCACAACAAGGTCGAAATCGCCAACTGGGCATACGATTCGAATTTGACTGATGCCAACTTGGCGGAAAAATTGCGGGTCATCGGCGAAGCTGCCAAATACCTCAAACAATTATGGGAACAAGTGCAAAATTACCCATGGCAGAACATCGAAGACTACGAAGTTAAGAGGCAATTCACGAAATTGAGCACTTTGGGACCTGAAGCTCTTCCAGAGGAGGTTGGAAAAATGATTCTTCAAAGTATTAAAAAAATATCTAAAGTATTTGAACTATTTTAAAGTTAATTCACCCCAATGCATAATTTTTATTCTTTGACAATCTGGCTACAAGAGAGCAGTTTTGAAGTATTTTACATTTCGGATTTGAAACTTGTACATCTTTTGGAATCCAGAGTTGCACATTTTTCATTTTCGTAAATAATGGAAATCGATTTTTGTGATTTTCAATTAGTAACTGAGGTTTCAATTTTTTTACTAATACTTTTTGTGTTTATACCACTTTGAGGATTGTCTGATATTAAGTAATATGTGTTTCTATAAAGCTTTCTAAAATTCGATGCTCTAGGAATCAAACATTTATAAATGTATATATTTGAAATTATTTTTGAACATATCTTAACTACACAGATAAAAGGTACGTCATAAATTTATATTATTTTCGTATGGTATATTATTCATCAAATTTTGTTGTATTTTCTAGTATTTTTATATATTTCTAATATTTTTATAGTTCGCTCAATAGGTTTTTGAAAAGTGATGATGTACTATAGAAACTTCCAAGGATTTTGAGAATTTGAATTGATTTTTCGGACGACAGTTTCTCTTATGAAGACTTTCAATACTTTTATTCTATATTTTTTTAGTATTTCTACAATTAAAAATATGTTTGATTGTTTAAATTGTATCAATTGAATTGTTGTTTTCTCTATGAATTTCTAGAATAATTTCTAAAATTATTCTATATTATATTAATTTTGATTACTATATACTATATTGATTATTATATATTATATTAATCTTGAAGAAAATTATTTCTACATGACTTTTATGTATTAAAGGATATATAATAAACTAGTAAACTAGTAAGCTAAAAAAAGACTAAACTAGAAAACTTGTAAACTCGTAAATTAGTACAATAGTAAACAAGTGAAAAAGAAAAATAGTAAACTAGCAAACTCGTTAACAAGTGAATTAGTTATTTAGTAAACTAGCAAACTTGTCAAATTTGCTATGGTAACCTGGTGAACCAGTAAGCTAGTAAACTAGTAAGCTAAAAAAAGACTAAACTAACAAACTATTAAGCTAGTCAACTACTGAACTAGTAAACTTGTAAACTAGTAAACTACTGAAATTGTAAAATAGTACAGTAGTAAACAAGTGAAAAAGAAAAATAGTAAACTAGCAAACTCGTTACCAAGTTAATTAGTTATTTAGTAAACTATTAAACTTTTCAAATTTGTTATAGTAAACTGGTAAACCAGGAAGCTAGTAAACTAGTAAGCTAGTGAACTACTCAACTAGTAAACTTGTAAACTAGTAAACTACTGAAATCGTAAAATAGTACAATAGTAAACAAGTGAAAAAGAAAAATAGTGAACTAGCAAACTCGTTTACAAGTGAATTAGTTATTTAGTAAACTAGTAAACTTGTCAATTTTGTTATAGTAAACGGGCAAACCAGTAAGCTAGTAAACTAGTGAGCCAGTAAACTCGTTCACAAGTAAATTAGTAAACTAGTAAACTTGTTAACAAGTAAATTAGTAAATTAGTAAACTAGTAAACTGGTAAGCAAGTAAACTACTTAACTTATTTTAAACATTTTTTTAGTATAATATACGAAACTCTGGAGGGTTTATAATTATTTCTGTAGATTGCTACAGAGATTTAAAAAACTTGATGCTCTAAAATGAGCATTTTTGCCGTTCTCAGTAATTTCAAGAATAAAGATAAAATCACATACATATAGATTTCTCATGTTTTATATCGTTATTCTTTTTTCGTATGTTTGAAATATTTAAAAGATTTTGTTGCCTCTTCTAGAATTTTTATAAATTTGTAGTATATTTAGAATTTGATGCTCTAGAATCCCAAAATTTATATATCGTAAAGGCATTTGTCTAGATTTTTCAGAAAACAGTTTTTTTCATAGAATTCAATTAATTCCATCATTATTTTAGAGTTTGCATGAATCGAAAGATTTTTAATAATTTTCTACGGATTTTATATAGATTTCTAGAATTTGATGATCTAAGATTCAAAGTTTTGTAAATTTTTAGCATTTTCGCAGATTTTTATTTCTCTTGATTATTCACTGGGATCGCAACAATTTTTCTGATTCATATTTTCTACATAATCTTACGTTTTGATAATTTTTACTTGTTCATTAAATATATACTGCTATATAATGGTAATAGAATAGGGACCTTGCAATCAGGAGCAGGGGGTATTTTCTTGAATGTTTTTATGAGCAAGTAGCATTCTTTAGCAAAGTAGAAAATATCCAAATTCAAAAGTGTGGACTGAGACTGAAGGCTGTAGTTATGCAAATTAAAAAAAAAAACTCACGATTTATTCAGATAAACTTAATGAATGTATGAGCAAAGATTCAGATTCTTTTTTTTTTATTCCAGAAAAAAGTTATTTAAATACAGAGTCATCTTTATTTTAAGCCAAGTATTTTGGTTTGACATTGCAGATTGTGTCGTTCAACTGCTTTTTTTCTGGGTTCGAGAAAAATTTTAAAAGATGATTAAAGTCTTCCTGAGTAAATTTTTGAAATAGAATGCAAGTCTGAAACTATGTATTTGATTTTATGACAGTAACTGACACATTGATAAAAAGTATTTCCATTTTTGTACACTGTTGTGCATACACGTAAAAATATATCACGTACTGTATATTAAGTTTTTCAGAGTGGAAAGATAAAAGTTTAAAGAAGAATGGAGCAGGAACATCAAATATTAGAAATCTTTGTAACAATTCATTATAGAAAAAAAAAACCCTGTAAAGAGACTAGAAAATCCTGTATTATTTCGTGAATATTATAAATACAGTTATAACAAAAAAATATGAGAAATAAATAAAGTACTGCAAATACCAGAAATGAATAAAATTCTTAAGATACCAAAAATCTATAGAATATTGAAAAAATAATAAATTTATCAGAAACTAAAAATCTTTGTACATGAAGATTTCTCTGAAATATATAAAAGTATTGGAAATTCATCAAACTATAATTCCTAGAGGATCGAAATCTAAATATTTTTATCTAAGTTCATAGAAAAACTAAAGATCTAAAAAAATACTAGGAAACCCTATACAATTTTCTTAATATTAGAAAATACGAAAAACACTAAAAACCAGGCAATACAAAAAATTGTATGAATATTTGTAGATATAAATTTTTCAAAAACATACAAAAATACTAAAAATCACGAGAATTTCCATTCCTAGGGTACCAAACTCTATAAATCTATAAAATAACTAGAAAATCCTTCAAATTGTGTAAATATTAGAAAAGTTGAATAAATAATAAAAAAAAAAAAAACATACGAATCTATTAAATACTGGATATCCATATACTATAAATATTTTTTGAACTACTAAATAGAATACTAAAAATTGATATAACTTCGAATTCCAGGAATTATATAGTGATCCATAAAAATACTAGCAATTTACAGTGAAATTCTAGAAAATCTTTCCAAATTAACAATACAAAAAATACGAGAAATACTAAAAATACTATTGGTCCGGAAAGTATTATGAATGTATATAAATATAATTTTCTGATTAATCAATTAAAGTACTGAAAACCGATATAATTTTTAATTAAAATACATTGAAGTTCAGAAATCTACATAAATCATTCATCGAATGCCAGAAAATCCTTCAAATCGTAAATATACTCGAAAAAATACAAAAATTACTCAAAGTACTAGAACTCTCTAAAATATTGGAAAGTTATCAAAATACTACAAATCTACATAGCTATGTATGGAAATACGAAAAAAATATTAGAATACCAGAGAATCCTAAACATTTTCAGAAAATTAAAAAATATTGAATATCAATGTAGATACAATTTTTAAAAAAATGTATGCTAATACAAGAATCTATTAAAACACGATATAATACCTCAAAGTAGCGAAAAATACTGAAGGACATTAGAAATAATGAGATATTGTAAAAAAAAAATTAAAAAGCGATATATTTCAAAAACTGCAAACTTGAGCTTCTTAATTCGATCTCTAAGACGTAATGATATAAGAATAAATGTTAATAAATTTAAATAAATAATATTTCTATACATATTGACTCTTTTAAAATTAGAGTTTGCCCTCTATTCCAATGAAAAATTTAATTCCAAAATTCCTTTAATAAAACTATATTCTAATTATTACTCAACTATATGTTTTCGATAATGTTTCAGGAGTACCAAGAGTTCCAAGAAACCATAAGCAAAATGCAGAGTATTTACTCGACCGCGAAAATTTGCGATTACAAGGATCAGAAGAAGTGCGATCTCGCTTTGGAACCAGAACTAACGGAGAAGTTGGAAGCAAGCCGAGATCCGGAAGAGCTAAAATATATTTGGACCGAGTGGAGGTAACAGATTGTTAATTCTATTTTTTATTAATTGAATAAGTTCATGGAAAGCGATTTTGGAATTTCAGAAAAGCTGTGGGGGAAAAAGTGAAACCTCTGTACCCCAAGTACGTGGATCTGAGCAATAAAGCGGCCAGGATGAACCAGTACCAGGATAATGCAAATTATTGGTTGAAGGATTATGAAGCTGATGATATCATCGAACAAATTGGTACATGATCCTCAAATTCACGATTTTCGTTAAGAAAGGAAACCAAAGCATTTTTTTTCTTTTGTCATTGTCAAAAACAGTGATCATTGATAGCAATAGATTATTGATCAATAGCAATTATCATTGATAAAAATAATAAGATCGATTGAAATTATCATTGATTGCAATATCTCAAAATGTTTTTGAATGAATTGTTAGATATAATTTAACAGTTCTCACTATTTATCTTTTCAGTATTTATACAGTTTAAATAGTTCCATGGTATTTTCAAAGAAAACTTTACAGGTTTTTAGAATTCAAAGTTTTATGAATTTTTAGTATTTTTTAAGAATTCTCGAAAAAATTAAATTTATATGAATTCATAGTATTATATTGACTACAAGTCTTAAGTATTTTCACAGATTTAAATTTTATTGGATTGCTACATCAACATCTAGAATTTCAGGATCTACGATTCAAAGTTTTAAAATTTTATAAGGAAATTATATTTACATGAATTCTGAGATTATTAAGAATGTCCAGTATTTTTAATATTTTCTGCATTTATTAGCATTCATAAAATTCAATAGGATTTTTAAATTTTTTTTTTGTTCTTATAGATTCTTAGTATTTTTATTGATTTCTTGAGTTTGATGCTTTAGGTTACCAAGTTTGATTGATTTCGAGAATTTTTATGTATTTTTCAGAAAACGGTATAACTTGATAAATTTCTATTACTTTTAGAATTTATCGTATTTCTTCAGTATTTATACGATTTGAAGGATATTATGGGTATATATACTCATTTCCATATAGATTTATAGAATTCGATGATCTGGTTTTAAAATAATTAGAGGTTTCTAGTATTTTCGTAAATTTTGCAAAAAATCATAACTACATTGATTATAATTATTATATAGAATTGTAATATTTTCGTATTTTTCTAAATAGATAAAATTTTGTTCAATTTTTTGGCATTTTGATATAATTCTATCATTTTTACGTATTGTTATACGAATTTCTTGAGTTTAGTGATCTAGAATTCAAAGTGTAAATAATTTATAGTATTTAAATGGATTTTTCAGAAAAAAGTGACTTTTAAGATTTCTAGTACTTATTCAACTTTTCGCGCTTTTTGAGTACATATTTTGTACGATGTGAAGAAATTTCTGATATTTTTATGAATTTCTGTATATATTTTTATTGTATTTACAGATTTTTGAGAACAATCACATCTACATAGATTTATAAAGTAGTATTAAATAGACTGTTAGTATTTTGAGTATTTTTTAGAATTTATGGAATTTCGAAGAGTTTAATAGTATTTGCATAGGTTCCTCGCATTTTTCTGGAATCTCGTACAAATTTCTAGAATTGAGTGCCTTAGAACTCAAGGCTTAAGAATGTTAGGTATTCAAATATATTTTTCAGAATAGAGCATCTTTATAGATTTCTAGTATTTAATTGAGATGATTGGGTACGGTAATGCCCAAAACATAATGTCCAGACTATAATGTCTAATAGTACGTTATGTCCAATAAATTATATGATATCCAAAAAATATTAAATATATTAAATATTTATAATAATTATAATTAACATCGAATAATTTAGTAGATAAATTTGATGTTTGACGTTATAAACAAGTGAATAATTCAGTAAAAAATAAATAAAGATAAAAGAAATGAATATAAGATAAATATATATATGTACACGATAAAAATGGTAATATACATAAGATAAAAATAATAAGAAAATGTGGACATTAAATTAGATGGACATAAAAATCTTTGAACATTACGGTTTGGACATTGCGGTCTCCTACCAATTGAGATATATCGTAATCAGAACCCAAGTTCTGACCACAATGAAAAAAAAATCGTAACATATTCAGATCTGTTTATCCAACAATTTGAGATCAATTAAGCACCAACTAATTATACAATGTAATATATTTTTAAAAATAATTTCTAACTACGATATGCATCATTGAAATATTCTTTCATGTTTCTTTCTAAACGTACACACTTCAGAGGCATCAGGATCTTACATTTTGATAAAAAAATTCGAATTCGTATTTTTGGCAATTCAGATAAAATCCTATGCATCGAAAACTGATTTAACAATTTCAGAGTTTTATACATTAAAGCACTACAGCAGTGTCGAAGAAAAAGATGGTTTCGAACTATTACTGTACTTTCCATTCTTCTAACAAAATATTCTCGTAATTTCTATTCAACTGATGAAATACTCCCAAAAACGTTTAACAAACAAAATAAACTATATCTCTATTTCCTAAATTCATATTATATTAATCAAGATTAATTTGTTTATATCCGACAGAGGCTCTTTGGGAGCAAGTCAAACCATTCTACACTCAATTGCACGCTCACGTTAGGCGAGGCTTGAGGGAAAAATATGGGGAAAACATCGTTTCCAAAGATGGCCCTATTCCAGCTCATTTGCTAGGAAACATGTGGGCTCAAACGTGGTCCAACATCGCGGATTTGTCGATGCCTTATCCAGGAAAAAAATTACCTGACGTCACCGAATCCATGATAAAACAAGGTTCGCATCTTTCTTTACAAAACCAACCTCAAACCTAGGAAAAAAGTTACTCAACTGCTTCAATGTCGTATTATTCACAGACTAAATATTTGCCAATTTCTTATCCCTTGTTTTTTCTATTCAGGCTACAACTCAACGAAAATTTTCCAACTCGCCGAAAGTTGCTTTGTGTCAATGAACATGAGTGCGATGCCTGAAACATTTTGGAAAAATTCTATTCTCGAGAAGCCAGCGGATCGAGAGTTGGTGTGCCACGCTAGTGCTTGGGACTTTTATGACGCCCAAGATTTCCGAATCAAGCAATGTACTCGAGTCACTGTCGATCATTTGACCACTGCTCATCACGAAATGGTAACAATGATACAGTATTTTTACATTACCAGAGGCATAGGCAGAAAAAATTTTCGGGAGGGGTTTTTCTGAAGAATATTTTTCCTTCGGGATTTCGTAATTTTTAATCTTTGACAACATATTACGAGAGAGAAATTTTGAAATATTTTAAATTCCGGAATTAAAAAGTTATACAACTTTTGGAATCCAGAGATGCACGTTTTTCATTTTCGTAAATAATGGAATTCGATTTTTGTGATTTTCAATTAGTAACTGAGGTTTCAATTTTTTTTTTCACTTATATTTTTTGTATTTATACCATTTTAAGGATTATCTGATATTAGGTAATATGGGTTTTTATGGAGCTTTCTGAAATTAGATGCTTTAGGAATCAATCTTCTAAAAATTTATATATTTGAATTGATTATTTAACAAATTTTTACCACACAGATAAAAGGTTCATCATAAATTTATGTTTATTTCGGATGGTATGTTATTCATCAAATTTTGTAGTATTTTCTGTTATTTTTATATATTTCTAATATTTCTATGGATCACTCAATAGATTTTTAGAAATTAATGCTATAGTATTGAAACTTTCAACGATTTTAAAAATTTTATTTATTTTTTCAAACAACAGTTTCTTTTATAAAGATTTTCAATACTTTTATTCCATATTTTTGTTAGTTCTTCTACAGTTGAAAGTATGCTTAATTGTATAAATTATGTATATTAAAGAAAATGTATTTTTATTGTTTTCTATATGAGTTTCTAAAATAATTCCTAAAATTATAAGTATGGAATATTTGTATTATATTAATGAATATGCTCCAAGACAGAAAGTCTTAAAAATTTTTAATAAAATTAATTTTTATGTATTGAAAGATTCTTATTAAACTAGTAAGCTAAACTAGGAAGTTAATAAACTACTGAAATTGTAAAACAGTAAAATTGTAAACAATTGTAAACAAGTGAAAAAGCTAGTAGTAAACTAGCAAACTCGTTAGGAAGTAAATTAGTCGATGAGTAAACTAGTAAACTTGTCAAATTTTTAATAGTAAACTGGTACCTAGTAGGCTAGTAAATTAGTAAGATAGTTAAATTAAAAACTAGTAAGCTAGTAAACTAGTAATCCAGTAAGCTAGTTAAATTAATAACTAGTAAGTTAGTTAACTAGTAATCCAGTAAGCTGGTAAACTAGTAAGCTAGTGAACTAGTAAACTGTTAACTAGTAAACTAGTAAACAAGGAAGCTAGTAAACTAGTGAACTTGTAAATTAGTAAATTAGTAAACAAGTTATCTAGTAAACTACAGGGTGCGCCATTTCTTATGTCGGCATGTAAACATTGAATAACTTGAAAAAAAAACAACCGATTTCTGTAAATGAGGTATTTTTATTTAGTTTGGTCCTTTACAATTTATTTAGACTAGTTTTTGAACACAACATCAATCAAGTGGCCGCCCTTATTGTTCACAGCAAAATATGCCCTTTTTGCGGCGTTTTCCATTACCTTTTCGAGCATCTCGGGTGGTATAGCAATGATTTCGGCACGAATATTTTCCTTAAGCTCTTCAATGGTCTGCGGCTTGCTGGCGTACACTTTACTTTTCAAATAACCCCACAAAAAGAAGTCTGGAGGGGTCAAATCTGGAGATCTGGGTGGCCATTCAATGTCGCCTCTTTTTGACATCAGACGTCCAGGGAATTTTCGTTGCAGAAACTGGATTGTTTGATTCGCAGTGTGGCAGGTCGCACCATCTTGTTGAAACCAGTAATCTTCAAGACCTTTTTCACGCATTTGTGGGCAGACATAGTGAGCCAACATCCACCGATATCGGTTTCCATCGATCGTTTGGTTCTCTTTGAAAAAATAAGGACCAATGATGGTTTTGGCGCAAACGCCGGCCCAAACAGTAACTTTTTGGTCATGCAATGGCGTTTCATGGATCTCGTGTGGATTCTGCGTTCCCCAAATGCGGCAATTTTGCTTATTAACGCCTCCAGAAAGTTTGAAATGTGCCTCGTCGGTCATTCAAATTCGCTTCCAAAAATCAGGTTCAGTATCAACTATTCGAGCGATTGTTTGTCCATATTCCAAGCGACGTGGATGATCTGTAGGCAATATTCTTTGTGTTAATTGCATTTTGTACGGAAACAAATGCAAATCATCTTTGAAAATGCGCCGTAGAGTGGTTCCACTGATGCCGAGATGCTGAGCGCGGTGACGATATGAAACTTTTGGGTTTTGGGCAACGCTCTCTCTGACAGCTTCAATCAGTTCATTTGAACGTCTTGGTCGTTGATGAACGGGTTGTTCGCGATCTTTCACTGTCCCGTGGTCACAAAAATTCGACACCAAACGACGAATAGTGTTGTCAGATGGTGCCTGTTTGCCAAGATATTTTCGACGATATGCTCGTTGAGTTAACACAACTGAACGACTATTTTCAATGTACAAAGTAACTATTTCAGCGCGTTCTTTTGGTGTGAAGCGATACATGGTTGAAATTGTACTGAATTGACGTTTCCAAAACAAGTGAAGTCAAGTAAATCGGTTGTCAAATGTTTAAGTTATTCAATGTTACAATACCGACATAAGAAATGGCGCACCCTGTAGTTAGCGAGTAAACTAGTAAACGAGTAAATTATTAGGCTAGTAAACTAGTAAAATTATTTTTCACATTTTATTAGTATAAATACGAAACACTGGAGGATTTCTAAGTATTTTTATAGATGACTTATATTTTTGTAGATTGCTACAGAGATTTAAAAAACTCGATGCTTTAAAATGCGAATTTCGATCAATTGTCAGTAATTTCAAGAATTATAGATAAAATCACATACACATAGATTTCTCATGTTTCATATAGTTATTCTTTTTTCGTATTTTTGAAATATTCATAAAATTTTGTTACGTTTTCTAGAATGTTCATAGATTTATAGTATATATTTTAAATTTGATGCTCTAGAATCCCAAAATTTATAGATCGTAGAGGCATTTGTCGAGATTTCAGAATACAGTTCTTTTCATAGAATTTAATTAATTTTATCATTCTTTTAGAATTTGTACGAATCGAAAAATTTTTAATAATTTACTACGGATTTTATGTATATTCATAGATTTTGATGATCTAAGATTCAACGTTTTGTAAATTTTAAGCATTTTCGTAGAATTTTATTTTTCTTGATTATTCACTAGATTTCAACAATTATTCTGATTTATATTTTCTATGTAATCCTAAGTTTTAATAATTCTTACTTTCTTATTAAATATATACTGTTGGCGTTTTCATGAATTTATTTGTATCTTATATTTTTATTGTTTATCGATGTAACATTTTTCAATTTATACATGAAACATTGATTGATTTTATCAGAATTTCGAGAGGGATTTGAACCCCCAAAACCCCCCTCTGCCTACGAATTTCTTGTACATTACAAGAAATTCATTTAAGAATAGTTAAAAAAACTACAATGTTTGGATTTTTGAGCAGAAAGTATTAATTATTGAAAATATACATTAGAGCGCTAAAAATTTTTTTTAGGATTCCTCGAAAATGCTATGAATAATAAAGTAATAAAAATTCACACATGTGGATGTAACTTTCTCAAAAAATTCATTATTTATAATCTTTTTCAATCTAATTTCTATATATTTTTTGATAAAATCCCTGGGATAAGAATTTTCTATTAAAAAATTTCTTACTTTTTCTATTTTTCTATGAAAAGATATGTGAGTGGTGAGAACCCCTATGGGATCCCCAGTTTTACCTATTTTTGCAGACTTAATTCTAAGAGAATTAGAAGATTTTGTTTTTTCGGTTTCTTTAAGAATTCATAAGTATCTCAGATATGTGGATGATTGTTTTTTGATTACTCATAAAGATGATATTAAATTATGTTTAGAAAGGTTCAATAGTTTTCATGATTATTTGAAATGTACAGTGGAAGAATAAAATCTCAACTCAATAAATTTTCTAGGTATTACGATTATTAGAAGATTAAATGGTACTGTGATGACGAATTGGTATTCCAAGACCACAAGTTAAGATAGAGTTTTTAATTTTTGCTCTTAAAAATAGCTATGGTATATAATTTAATTTCTCAAAAAATTATGAAACTTCGATCTTAAGAGCATTGGACTCTAAAAATGTAAACATGAATCCATAAAAATACTAGAAAATAATCCAAATTATATAAATACTGAAAAAATACTGAAAGTACTGGAAATGTATTCATGTACTTAAAATATTTTCAATTTCAGTTTTCGAATTTGGAGTTTAGATGAAAATATATTTAAAATATGTAAAACAAATAAAGTAAGTATTTCAGATAGGGAATCAATTCCCTTAATCAAAATGAAGAACATTTTTTATCGTCCTCAAATTATTGTCTTGTACTGTATGTAACAAGTTGTTTTCACTAACTGGAGTATAAGAAGAAGTACAAGTTTCAAAGACAACACGAGATGTCACTGATGAATTCCTTATATCAACGATTAATGATTTTCCAGGGCCACATTCAGTACTTTTTGCAATACAAGGATCAGCCTGTAGTGTTCAGGGAAGGCGCGAATCCAGGCTTCCATGAAGCCGTTGGTGACGTAATGTCTCTCAGCGTTTCAACACTGAGTCACTTGAAGAAAATTGGACTCTTAGATACAGACATCACTGATTCAGAAGCCGATCTTAACAACCTATATCTCAAGGGCTTGGATAAAATAGCCTTCCTGCCTTTTGCCTATGTCATGGATCGTTGGCGCTGGGATGCGTTCCAAGGAAAAATGACTCCCGATCAGTACAACTGCAATTGGTAATTTCAACTTATCCCATTTTTTTCTCAATTAGTATGCAAAGATATACATAATATTTGACCTGATAGGAGTTTGAATTCAAGTGTTTAGAAAATGAAGACTTGGAGAACTCACGCCTTCAAAGATTTCTGTCTCATTTTGATTTAACAGGTGGAAACTCAGCGGAGAAGTGCAAGGTATCGAGCCCCCAGTCGACAGAACTGAAGAGGATTTCGACTCCGCTTCGAAATATCACATTGTTGCAAACGTCGAATACCTTCGATATTTCATTAGTTTCATCGTCCAATTCCAGTTCCACAAAGCTTTGTGCATAGAGGCTGGAGAGTACGATCCAATGAACCCCGAAAGCAAACTTTTGCACATGTGTGATATTACAGAAAGCACCAAAGCTGGAAATTTGCTCAAGTACGTGGAAATCATTTAATTAAAAAGCAATATTGTGTTGCCAGATTCGTATAGACTTTTCGTTTCTCATGAGGTTGTCAGTGAAAATGTTCCTTATTGTAAGGATTCCTCATACAGTTAAAAAACATCATTTAATCTTATTTGACTTCAAGACAATGATTTTTCTTGCACAGATCGATGTTGCAAATGGGCTCATCGCGGCCTTGGCAAGATGCGATGGAAAAATTGACCGGGCAAAGAAAAATGGATGCCAGTGGACTCATTGAGTACTTCAAACCATTGCACGAATGGCTTGTGAAAGAAAACGAGAAGAACGGAGAATATATTGGCTGGCAGGAAAGCAATCGAAGTAAGTTCATAGATTTTTATTTTTAAGAACCAAAGCTATTTCATACAACTATAAAAAAAACTTAAGTAAATCTGTTCAACTATGACTTGACCAATCAGATGGGATTGAATGACACAAAAAAAAATAATTTAGGTTACATGAAATAATAATCAAACTTGTAACAGTTACACTTGAATAAGGCTTAGAATAATAAACATAAAATATTTTAAATTTTTCGTATGGTGGGCTTAAAGATTCAGCTTCTGTATTAAAGTTGAGCATCTCACAGTTCATTTGAGACACTTAAATCATCATTAAATCGAGTGGTAAAATAATTCATTCCAAGCATAAAAAATTTGTAATATACGTATATGTGTTACAAACGACGTATTTATTCACTTTTTCTTGTAGATTGTGTGCAAACCAGAGGTGAATTATCATCCTGAAGAATTTTTTCATGATTTGGATAAAACGCGTCTTCGCCAACTATATCGCTACGCTGTGTAACATTTTTAGAAATTTGTGTCATTCTTACATTTTACATTACATTTTGTACAAATAAATACTCGTTACGTCGAAAAATTTTGAAACTAGTTTTTTCATGTTGACCTACTCGGTTTCTAAAGTTTTGTTTCCAGGGGTGTTGTAAGAAATTTTTAATGGAAGAGAGGTTAACTTCGAATGTCAAAAATACATGTATTTTCATTTAAATGCATCAATGAATATTTATTTTATTATCATGATATCTTAGGAATCGACTCGTGATGCCGAAGGTTTTGAATTTTTAAGTATATCTTTTTTATTATAAAATTGCAATGTCTCATTTCCAATAGTTCTTAGTACTTTTTTTTTCCTACATAGTTATACAATTTACAGAATTTTCTGGTATTTTTGAGCATTCCCATGCAGATTTTTAGAATCCAATTGTCTAGACTATTTACTTATTTTGTAGGTTTGTAGTATTTCGATTTTTCAGAAAACAGTAACTTTAAGAATTTTGAGTGTTGATAAAATTGCTATTATTTGTAGAATTTTTCGTATTTTTTCAATTTTTGTCATATTTAAAGCATATTCTAGTATTTTACTAATTTTTATATAGATTCCTATAAAATTCTATTATCTAGCATCGAAATTTTTATACGTTTTTTAACATTTTTCAGATATTGAAAAAAATCATAGTTACGCATACATATATTTACAGTATTCTACAGATTTCTAATATTTTCCTTTTTTTAATATTTATAATAAAAATTGTGTTGGATTTTCTAGAATTTTATTACATTTCAACTTTTTCAATGCATTATATGTATTACCCCGCTATAAACCCAGTATATTTAAAATTTTTAATCAAACAAATAATTCTCATCCACGAATTTCAGGAAAAAGAGTAAATATTCATTTGCCTTTGCTCCAAAACGACATTTTTTATTCATAAACCTCAGAAACAGTTCAACAAATTCGACTCTATGTACACGAAAAAATACATAATTATCTATTAGTTATAATTTTATGGAATGATGCGTATCAAAAATAATTATTTAATTTCTATTATTTTTTTACTATGTCTCGAAATACATTACTCTACATAAAAATCTTCCAAATGCTGCGGTTTCAGTGGCCAAGCAGGAAAGTATTTCTCTCTCGACATTTTCCAAAGTTTTTGATACTCGCAAGACGATTGTTTACAATCGTGATACTTTGCTTTTTTTATATTAATTAGTTGAATTTCTGAACTTTGATCAATGGCATTGATAAATGTTTTAAAAAGCCCTTTTTTACTCACAAATAAATGACTTCCTTTGCTTTTTTTCGTGGCACCTTGCTTTCTTCCCTCCACACTGACCTCAAAATTTCTGAAAAAAAATGCAAAATTTTTTTTAACCTATGGAACAATCACTTAACGAATTCAAAGCCATGTTCACGTGTTTTTTAATTTTTAAGTAAACGTTGTTGCCATTAAATTTCTTATTAGTAAAAATCAACATAAAACTCATGAATGTCATACTTCGAAATACTTTCTTTTCATTGTACTTTGAAGTAAAAAGATTGAAAATAAAACTTAGACGAATTAAAACAATTATATTTACTAGAACATAAGGTTTCATTGACATGATTTCAATCATTCATAAAAATTTATTTTACCTGTTAGGTAGATTGCACCAAATTATGCTACTAGGACAAGGTCGCGTTCGACTTAGACTTTTGAGATGAATAAAAGGAAGATTTGATTGCATTATTTCTGGTGTTTCAAGATTATGGCCCAACCTTTCATACAGTCCACGTCTCATTGATTCAAGGGAATATGGACAACCACCACCAATAATAATACTCTTGAATTTGATTGTTGGTATTAACAATGACAAAAGAGCTCCTTGGACACCAACTACAATCCACCTGAAACATGAAATTATTTTCTAGTTAAAGACATTTTTAGAACAGCAAGAATTTCGAGAAAATAAATCAACATTTTCACAAATCCTTTTTTTTCAATACAGGAAGTTTGAACTTAACTCAAGTCATCAAGAAATATTTCATTATTAGTTGCTTTCAGGGAGATAGGTAAAAAAATTTCCAGAAGTTGTTTATGAGAGAAAAGTATTTTTGAGATTTTTAAATTTCCAATCCTAGGCGCCTTTTTTCAAATTTTCAAGTTATTCAACTTTTTGAGTGCAAAATTTTAATGTGCAGGTTTTTTATTCCTGTACTTTTTTGTTTCAATATTGAATATCATGAAATTAATTTTTCGTAATTTGCAAGTCACTGAGTAATAGATAATTGATATTATTGGCATCAGATTCTAAATTCTCTTTCACTTTCAGATTTATACATGACACATTCAAAATGCTTCATATTTTACATTTGAAAGTACGTAGTATTTAATCATAATGGAGTAGATATTTAAAAACCCTTATAATTTTATATTTTTTCTTCAATCATTTATTGTACTACAGTATTTAATTCTTGAAATCTATAATTTTTAAATTCAATTTTTGAAAACCTTGAATACAAATTTCTAAGTAAGAATTTCCCATTTTTCTTTTGTAGTTATACATTTCTTGGATTTTCAAGTTCCAAGTTTCCATATCTAGTATGATAATATAGAGGATAAACATGAAAAATATTACAAATCAAAACGTTTGTAATTTTGCGTTCACAGAAACCCTTACTTTGCGATTTTATCCGAACAAGACAAACTCAAAGTACGATCTCCTCTTCCAGGTTTCGTCCTCAGTGGCCCAAGAATATGATAATCCCTCCCAACTCCACGAGGATCCTGCATTTCTTCTCCATCCAAACATTTCGCACCAGTTCTGTGAATGTCCTCAACTTCCTCTCCATCCAAATGCTCTTCATCCAATTTACGAATTTTCCTCGGTTTTTCATCCCCCAAATCTTTGGGCATTATGGAGCAATCACCGCAAGGTACTTGACTCGAAAAAAAGTGAAAGCTCACGCCTGGAATTACTTTTATTTGGGAGCTTTCGCTCCGAAGAAAAATTTCACTTTTCGAAATGTCGGCGACTTGGTGGTACAGATATCGCATAAATGCTCTTCTCGCGAGAATTTCTGCGTGGGAGTCACTCAATCTGCTACCTGGTGGGAAAGAATTTTTGTCCTGGAGCAATTCAGTCCCGCTCAAACATTTTGTCCCCGTTGATAAAGCTGCCACTGATAATTTTCCAAAAGATTTTTCGACAACTACGCATGACAAAACTGTCCATTCTTCGTTGGCTGGTTTGCCAGTATTTTTTAGACTACTGTATTTATCGAGGCATAGTTTTGCTATTTGGTCGGCAAAATGTGTCATTATGGATCTTGAGGATTGCAAGTCGTGATTTATTGATAATTTCGATATTGTCTGTTTTCTTAAACGTTTAAAGAACGTTTGTAGGGTCCCAGGAAAACTTTTGTTCGGGTAAAGAAGACAATTGTTGCATGTGTTTTTCGTCAATTTCGAAACCCAAGTCAAAGTTGTCTGCGATGTGCGATACGGTTGCAGCTTTTGGAATTATGCCTGAAATTGGATTTCTTTTTAAGAAAAACGTACATGTGTTGAACTATTTTGTAAATTTTAAACAATATGATGTATTCGACAACATTTGACGTGCAACGTTACACTATTATTATCCATAGTTTATTGTACTATTTACGGAGAAAAAGCTATCTCACCAATTTTTTGTTGTAAAGCCCACTTCAAAAGCAATCTTGCAGGGGAAACTCCAACTTCAGCAGCGATTTTACTAACTTGGGAATTTTTCAAAAGGGTTGAGTAACTTGTTCCTAAAGAAGAGTAAGCTTGAACATGGATTCCTTCTTTGTCACAAAAATTTCGGAGTTGTTTCTGGCGATAACAAGGATGCAATTCCACCTAAGGATGATAAAATAATAATTATTTAAATGTTCGAAATTTCTTTGGAGGCTCGAGAAAATAAAATTTTCAAATGTTTTTCAATGTACGAGTTTTTGTAGGTAAAGATATTTTTTTAGCTCAAAAAAGTAAAAATTTTATATTATTATATGAAAATGTCTAGTTTTACGTAAAATGGAAAATTTCAAGTTGGACAATGAAGACTATTAAAAGAAAACCGAATAAGAATTTATTAAGTTTTTCTCATATTTTTAAAAACAAGTGAAGGAAATTTTCCGATTTCAAAAAAGTTGAAAGTATATCGATTAAATTTTAAAATCAGTTTCAAGTTCGGTAATATTTCTTCAATATCCTTCATTCATTCATATATTTGAATTGGTTTGCTCTTCTTTTTAATAGGATATTTAAAAATTGTTTATATCTTGAAATTTTTTTTCGAATTGTAGAGTCAACTAACTTGATTCACTGCAGGTTTAACACCGTAAGAATTTCTCAGCAATTCCTCCAAATGATTGACCGTGTAATTAGAGACCCCAATGGATTTCAAAACTCCAGATTTGTGTAACTCCACGAGAGTTTTCCAAGTGACTTCTCGATTTTTTGGATTTTCAGGCGCATCAATTTTGCACCCTCCAGTTCCAGGCCAATGGATCAAGTACAAGTCAATATAAGTGATCCCTAACAAATCTAAAGAATTTTGCACTGCTTTTTTTATGATTTCTGGCTTTCCGTTGTCTTCTGGATCTAAAAAGGTTGATACAAAATGATTAAAATAAAGTTTGTGAGAAATTGGATTGCATATTTTCAATACAGTACATTTACAAATTATATGTTGGTTTCAAAAGGTAGGAATTTAGTATACAAATTTTGCAAATAAAATGAAGATTGATTTTATATATTGGATTTGTTAGAATTGTTTGATTTATTGTTGTCAAAATAAATTTTGAACTTTCGATTTACTCATAACAATCAAATCGGCTATTTTGTATGTTTTCACCATAATTTTCTGTATAAATTTCTATACCAAGTTTTGTGGTGATGAAGATATCTTCACGTTTCAAATTATACTTTGGAAGAAGTTCTTTAAGGGCTTGACCAATTTCTCTCTCGTTTCTATAAACTGCAGCTGTATCTGTAATGAAAAATCTTCGTTTGCCTATTGTGGCCTTATATTTTTGTAAATTAAAGAATTTTTTTGGATGTTCACCAATTGAGCGATAGCCAACTTTCAACAGTTCATCTACCACTGTGAAAATCAAACTTTTCCCTTTGATTTTGTACGTTCCAACTGAAAAAAGTTAGAGTAATTTTGAAAGATTGCAGTAACACTATGAAATAAGATGAGAAAATAAGACCATTGTATCTAATGAATCATATTTTTCTTACTCTAAAAACGAGTTTGAAATATTGACATTTTAAGAGCATAAGAAAATATTTGCAGTAAAAAAAAACTAATTAAATTTATTAACATGGGAATGAAACATTATTCATATTTATGGAACTTTGGAGACACATTACATCTACTTCTACATAATATACATTTTTTTATCAGAATGTAGGGGAAAAATTTTTTAAATGTACTTGTTATTTTTGAAAATATGTAATGATAAAAGTGGTGGTTTTTGGAAGATTTTAATTCTGTTTACTTAAACAAGAAATTACATGGTGGACATTTTTGTGAACCTGATATGTGAAAATTTTAGGATTCTTATAGCGTTTGAACTGTAACTTTTTTTCGAATAAAAAAGATACTTTAACTAAACCATAAAAAGTTATTTTGTTTATATTTATATCAATATTAAATGAATATCATATTAATAATAAAATATTGATAATAATTGAATTTCATTAAATAATAAAAGAATATGAAGATTTAAAAAAATGTAATTGCCTACTATATTTCTGTGGTTTTCTGGCATAATGGAACAAGTCAATTTTGCCAGAACGTTTGAAAAATATTATCATAATATTGTGTAAAAAGAGCCTTATGGCAAGAGTGACTTATTCCGAGTGAGTTATTCTGGGGAATCACAGATTTATGTTTCATTATTTTTTTCAATTAAAATTTTTTCATTATTACAATCATTCTTATGATATTAAATACATACATTTGCATTTCAAACGAATAATATAGATTTTTCAGGCATTTAATAATACAAAATTTTCAACTTTGCCTTTTTTCCAAAATCGTCCTAAATACTAGGACTAAATAATAGGATTCTATAATAGGAAAATAAATAGGATTTCTATGAAAGATTAATTTAATTTAAAAGGGTAATATTATCTCTTACAAGCCACAATCAATTTTCAAAGGATTAAATAAAAAGTAATATGAAAATTGAATGTATTTATTGTTCTAATCATATTTTATTATTTTATGAATTGTTTTTATTAATTTATTATAACAGCTATTATAACTATATATAAAAATTTTTTCATTGAAAAATAAGTGAAAAGTAAGAGCATAAGATATGAATATTAAAATTTATTTAAAAATAGGATAAATACATATGTTTTGAGTTAAAGTGAATAATACTGATTTAACAGGCATTAAAAATACAAATTTTTCATTTTCGTCTTTTCTTCATGCAAAAATTAAATTAAAAAGAATAATACTATTTGTTATTACTAGTCTATCAATTTTTAAAGATTATTTATAAAATAATTGGAATGTTTATTACATCTATTTACAAAAACATTCTTTATTATTTTATTTTGTTTTATTCAATTGTTTTTATTTATTAAAAAATCATTATACATATATATTGTAATTCATTTTAATATCAGGTGAATACACATACATTTTCAGTTCAAAAAAAAAAAAAAATACTGAATAAATCCGAAAATATTATTTTGAAGTTTTTTTCTTTCTTTAATTGCTGATAATTAAAAAAACAATTCATTTAACCTAGTATTATTATTTGTTATTATTTTTTATGAATTTTTGATAGGTCTATAATAATTATTTTCAACATTTGCTACATTTTTTTGGTGTTAAGAAAAATGATTTTTCTATGAAATAATTTAAAAATGAAATCAACAATTTTTTCATTTTTTAATTTATCCTAGTAATGAAAGTGTTTTCATTATTTTCTTCGCTATTAGAGTAGAAGTCAAGATTGTTATGAAGTATTTTAATAATATTAATAAAATTCAAGAAATTAAAATTTTTTTTGTAATATTCGTATTTATTAAAAACTGTAATTTTTATTTGTTAAGAAACATTTGAAAAATAAGAACTAAAATCAGTTTCGAAGAGGTTGAAAAATGAATCTTTGAACAATCTCAGATTTAATTAATACAAAAAAATTACAACTTACATCCAACAAGTGGCATGTCCTGACCACTCAACAAACGCACATAATTTTCTTTATTCATTTTTTTCTGCCACTTGTCCAATTCAGATTAATTTCCGAAACGAAAATAAAGCATAAAGATGTCAAATATCAATAACAAACAAACTGCAGAAAAATCAAACGTAAGCAAACAACTTGTAGAAATGTTTACGTATAAACTTACTGTAAATATAAAGTTAACAGTTTACCTAAACCGTTTACACAATAATTACGTAAAGTTTACAGGATGTTTATGCTATGTTTGCGTAAACTTTACGTGGAATGTAAACTTTACGTAAAAACACTGTTTGCATAAACTATTTCTGCAAGGAAAACAATTTTTCAATAGAAAACAATAGAAAAACAATGTCAAACAATGTGCTAAAAATGTCAATAAAACAAACGCAAATATTGCAAATGTGTGTCGATTGTTTCAGTTTGTTGTGTGTCTCTTGTTTACCACTGGTGTTCACGAAAAATCGATTTTCATTCGAGTTAACATCGATATGGGGAAAAACCGTTAAATTTAAAATGTAACCGTCAACCATCATTCAAATTACTTATTGACGAAGATTATTCCATAAATAAATTTTTCTCAACAATCGTACGACAACTATGGAAAATTCTAGACATTTAAAGCATTTTTTATAAAAAAAATTGTAATTAAAGTCAAAATTTTTCAATGAGCGATATATTCGAGTGCTAAAATGAATACATAATATGAAAAAATGAAAATTTCGATGTACTTGATTTTCTTTTAAAAAATTGGCAACTCAACTAAAACATTAATTAATTAATAATTGTCAACTCGACAACATCGATTTATAATCGACAACATCAATTAAGGTAGTACTTGCACTTAGGCAATTTTCTATAGATTTTCCTGAAATTTTCAGAATTTGATCTTGATATTGTATATAATCTATGGTAAAAATTTCATAGTTGCTTACCGCACTAATTTTTGAGTAATACTTTTTCGAAATTAACATGCGCGTATGTAGGGAATCGTGCATTTCCGATTATATTTCAAGAATTTTTCTATAGTTAATTCTGAAAAAACTAACGAAAATCACTTTTATTACGAATATCAACCTTGCAAAAGTTTAACAAGGGTTACCGAACTATTTTTTGAGAAATTTACAAAAAACACCCATAACTGTCACTTTTGTACAGACCATAGGTACGCTTGGCAACGACGCATTTTAAAAAATGCAATTATAATATTTCCGATATATTTATATTATTGAAAAATTTGAAATAAATTAAAAAAAAAACACTACGTGCATGAACCACATCTACGGCTGCGCATGCGGACATGTTTACATACATTTACATATTTACATACGCTGGGCGAGATATAAAAAAAACAGTTGCGATGTTGCCAAATCTACGAATTCAAATTGCGGAGCTGAATGAAGTTGGCCACACGCAGGTCTCTGTGACTGAATTCAATTTCTTTCAAGTGCAAGAACCACCTTAATTAATAATCGGCAACATCGACAACATCGATTAATAATCGGTCGCCCCGATTAAAACATCGATTACCGTCGATGTTTTAAAAATCGATTTTCAGTGAACTCTATTTACCACTTCGCACATATTGCTACATACGTGACTTTAGCGTTTACAGTGTTGCGTCTGCCGTTTCTGCAGTTTTGCGCTAGTTTCACATCGAATTGCGTCGAATTTCGGTTTCGCAAGCTATTTGTCCCCGTATCAAATGGCAAGAACGGTCGAATTCCCGGTAATAATTTAACGGAAAGATTTGGTTTGCAAGCGCGATCGTGGAAAAAACCGCCCAGGGATTCGCGAAGTGCGTTTTCGCGGTGGATCGCGATGAAATCGACGTCGCGGCGACGGCGGCGGGGCCCGTGTTTTTTAACACACGCTCCGTGTGCTTGTGTTCTATTTGTGTCGGATTATAAACGTGCGTGCATCTCTTTTTCCTGCTTCTGAAGGAGGAAGCGCGACGAGGAAGGAAAAATCAGCGGGCGAATTACAACAAATTGCTCGATAGCTTATAGACTCGAAATTGCTGCTATGATTCTGTAATAACGCTCACAATGGCAGCGTACACGGCGCTACTGCCGTTCCTCGTCCTGGGATTCATCGGTAAATATAGAAACAAACATCGACGCTTTTTCAGTTTCGCACCTGTCGTCGCGGAGGAAAAATTTTTCCGTGACTTTTTTGTCTATTTCTTCTTCATTTCTGCAAGTTTCCATGCATCTGGTGGGAATATTTACATTAACAGAATGTTTAGTAATGTTTTGCCATGATTTTTTTATGCTTGTCAACAACTGGATTGTGTTGAAATCAGGTGTGTAGGCAGAGAGGGGTTTTGGGGGTTCAAAACCCTCCCGAATTTGTAATAAAATCAATTCATATTTCGTGTTATAATAAAAACATTACATCAATAAATATTACAAATGCAAAGTTACAAAAAAAATGCATGGAAACGTTGGTAATAAAAAAGTGTAAAGTATCCAAACATAGGATTGAATGATCTAGTAAAATTCAAATCGGCGAAGATGCTAAAAATTTTAAAAACTTTGAATCAAATTCTAGAAATCTATAAGATATTCAAATTAAAGTATTAGAAAATCTTTGGAATCATGTAAACTCTGTAAAAATACTAAAAGTAATTGAATTCTATGAAAAAACTGTTTTCTGAAAAATCTTGATAAATGCCTCTACGATATATGAATTTCGGAATTCTTGAGCATCCAATTCTAAATATACTATTAATACATACATATTTCAGAAAGAGGAAGAAACAAAATCTAATAATGCTTAAAAAAATTATATAATTTTGATTTTCTCAATAATTTATGGAATTATTGAGAATGGATCGAAATTCAAATCTTGGAGCATCGAGATTTATAGATTATATTACAAGAACAATTTTTTACCATAGATTATATTAGAAAAATATAAAAAATACTACTAGAAATCTTCTAATAGATAAAAACTTTGCAGATATAATTTTCTTACAAATTTTTTAAACTTCTAATCTTAGAGAATGTTCAGTAATAAACTTATATACATAATTCAATAATATACTAGAAATTATTCCAAAAAAAAAAAAAATAGAAAACGATGAAAATAAATCCAATTCAATTTTTAAAATTTACATGATTTATTCAACTGCACCTACTTTCAACTGTAGAAATCCAAAAAACGTTAGATACAAATATTAAAAATCTATATTAAAGATATTGTTTATGATTAATCAATTTAAATATTCAAAATCGTTAAAAGTTTTGATACTATAGCATCAATTTTTAAAAATCTATTAAGCAATCCATATAATTACTAGAAATCTTTGAAAATACCAGAAATTACTATAAAATTTGATTAATAACATATTGTACAAAAATTTTATAGATTCATAAAAGTCTTCTAATTAGTGTGTTTATGATTTCCACAAAAATCTATCAAAATATTTGAATTTTCCAGTAATTTAAATCCTTGAGCGTTGAATTCTTTAAAATTCCTTAGAAATCCATATAAATATTAGAAAATCCTTAAAGTGGTATAAATACTAAAAATATTAGTGAAAAAATTTAAATCCAAGTGACCAATTGAGGATCACGAAAATTGAATTTCATTATTTGCAAACATGAAAAATGTGTGACTATGGACTAAAAAAGTTGTATAACTTCCAAATTCTGAAATGTAAAAAATTTAAACAGCTCTCTTGTAACTATAGTGTCAAAGATTAAAAATTATGGAATACGGAAGGTAATACATTTTTCATGAAAAACTTTCCCAAAAATTTGTTATGCCTACGTCCCTGTTAAATATCCTTGGGTTCATGGTTGTGAAATTCGCTTATTTTGCAGGCGGCATTTTCAGGAATATTATACTATACGTATTTACAGAGCATATGTCAATGGCAGTTTTGGAAATTTAAACCCCTCTCAAAATTGAGATGAAGCTATAATTTTATCAAACAATTTTAATTGTTCTTTCTTGTAACAATAAGGATGAAAGATTTGTTAATACAAATAATACAAAAACGATCCGTAAAAGTAATGATGATAATAAAAATAATTAAAAATTTACTAAACGAAATTTACAGATGATATTTTTATTAGGGAATGGTTTCATGTAAGCTTTAAAAGTCAAATAAAATTAATAATTTTCTTAACCTTAAATAATGATTCTTGCTTCAAAAGAATTTTTTAAACATAACTTATTTCAAAATGACTCGGATGATGTAACGAATTATAATTTGGGAGATTGTTTGAAACTGAGAATAATAAAAAAAAAATTAAAATCTATGAAAACGCTGGAAATAATAAAAAAATTTTAATCTTAAAGCAATGAATTCTAGAAATCTACTGTAACATATACCTATGAAAAATATGAGAAAATATTTCGAATTTTACAGACACTGAAGAAATATAGAAACTAATAAAAATATATGAAAGTTCTGTATTTTGAACAATTTGAACAAATAGACAAAATCTATAAAACTTTGAATTCTAGAGAATCGGATTATAAAAAAATATTTACAGCAGTCTTTAGTAGTCTACAAATCTATTAAAATATGAGAAATCGACATATGTGTAATTTTTCCAGAAATGTGTCAGATTACTGAAAATTGATCAAAATTTGAATTTTGGAGTACCACATTCTAAAAATCTTTGAAGCAATCTGCGAAAATTATAAACATTCATAAAATTATCAAATTATTCAATGAAATTTCATAATTACAAAAAAATGCGAGAGACAAGAAATCTGCTGATAATCTAAAACTATGTAGATATAATTTTCTCAAGAATTTATGAAACTTTCAATCTCAGACCATAATAAAATATTTTTAAAAATCATTAAAAATGCTGGTAAATCCTCAAATTGTGTGTATACTTGAAAAAATACAAAAAACAAAAATGAAAAGTAATGGAAATCTGCATAAAAATAATTTTTCTTGCAAAGTCAACTATAATACTTAGCTTTGTTGGAACTTTCAATTCTACAGGGTGCGCCATTTCTTATGTCGGTATTGTAACATTGAATAACTTAAACATTTGACAACCGATTTACTTGACTTCACTTGTTTTGGAAACGTCAATTCAGTACAATTTCAACCATGTATCGCTTCACACCAAAAGAACGCGCTGAAATAGTTACTTTGTACATTGAAAATAGTCGTTCAGTTGTGTTAACTCAACGAGCATATCGTCGAAAATATCTTGGCAAACAGGCACCATCTGACAACACTATTCGTCGTTTGGTGTCGAATTTTTGTGACCACGGGACAGTGAAAGATCGCGAACAACCCGTTCATCAACGACCAAGACGTTCAAATGAACTGATTGAAGCTGTCAGAGAGAGCGTTGCCCAAAACCCAAAAGTTTCATATCGTCACCGCGCTCAGCATCTCGGCATCAGTGGAACCACTCTACGGCGCATTTTCAAAGATGATTTGCATTTGTTTCCGTACAAAATGCAATTAACACAAAGAATATTGCCTACAGATCATCCACGTCGCTTGGAATATGGACAAACAATCGCTCGAATAGTTGATACTGAACCTGATTTTTGGAAGCGAATTTGAATGACCGACGAGGCACATTTCAAACTTTCTGGAGGCGTTAATAAGCAAAATTGCCGCATTTGGGGAACGCAGAATCCACACGAGATCCATGAAACGCCATTGCATGACCAAAAAGTTACTGTTTGGGCCGGCGTTTGCGCCAAAACCATCATTGGTCCTTATTTTTTCAAAGAGAACCAAACGATCGATGGAAACCGATATCGGTGGATGTTGGCTCACTATGTCTGCCCACAAATGCGTGAAAAAGGTCTTGAAGATTACTGGTTTCAACAAGATGGTGCGACCTGCCACACTGCGAATCAAACAATCCAGTTTCTGCAACGAAAATTCCCTGGACGTCTGATGTCAAAAAGAGGCGACATTGAATGGCCACCCAGATCTCCAGATTTGACCCCTCCAGACTTCTTTTTGTGGGGTTATTTGAAAAGTAAAGTGTACGCCAGCAAGCCGCAGACCATTGAAGAGCTTAAGGAAAATATTCGTGCCGAAATCATTGCTATACCACCCGAGATGCTCGAAAAGGTAATGGAAAACGCCGCAAAAAGGGCATATTTTGCTGTGAACAATAAGGGCGGCCACTTGATTGATGTTGTGTTCAAAAACTAGTCTAAATAAATTGTAAAGGACCAAACTAAATAAAAATACCTCATTTACAGAAATCGGTTGTTTTTTTTTCAAGTTATTCAATGTTTACATGCCGACATAAGAAATGGCGCACCCTGTATAGCGTCAAATTCTAGAAA
This sequence comes from Platygaster robiniae, assembly GCA_028476575.1. Classification (NCBI taxonomy): domain Eukaryota; kingdom Metazoa; phylum Arthropoda; class Insecta; order Hymenoptera; family Platygastridae; genus Platygaster; species Platygaster robiniae. Next base: position 7,216,858 of record CM052022.1, read on the forward strand.
TTTATAGAGAAATACTAGAAATCTATGTAATACTTAATATATGTGTGGATATTATTTTCTCAAGAATCTATAAGAGTATTAAAATTTATGGAAATTTTGATCCCTGGAGCATTGAATTCGCAGAGCCTATTTTGACTTGATTTACATCGCTACGAAATAAGAAACGATTTCAGAATTACGTTACACATGTCAACTTGCAAAATATACATGATACATTTGAATATTACTAATTACCCTTATAAAAAAAAAAAAAAAAAAAAAAAACATTTTGATTATTTTTGTAAATACATAGTCCCAATAGCAACGATAATGCACACTTTAACAAAAAAGAAAATTTTTGCTTATAATTCGAATAAAATATGTTATATCGCGATAACAAAAACCCACCACTCGAAGTCCTAATCTGCTAATTATTATCATACATTAAAATATCTTCATTTAAAAAAATATGTTTGAAAAAAACTTTCAACGATAGTAGAATAAAAATGATTATTATTTGAAAAAAAATTGTTGCAGTTTTTTATCGAACTGTAGTTGTACGAAAATCTATAAAAATATTAGAAAATCCTTCAATTTGTATAAATACTACTAGAAGTGAATTGTGAAATCTCTGGGAGATGTCAAAAATTTCGGCTGGACGAGACAGGTCCGTTAAATTGGCACCCCTGAATGCAAATTTTTTGCTCAAAATTAGTCATTCGTTAGTACAACGTTAGTCTACGTTTGTAGAATAAAAAATTTCGTTTGTCCAAGTTTTGCGAGAAAGTTATGTATGAATAAAAAAAGTCAGTAGATTTTTCACGAAAATTCAAAAATGATCATATCGTCACAAAACCTGAATAGTTCGTTTGTCCAACGTCGGTCCACGTTTGTCAGAACAATTTTTTCGTTTGTCCACCTTTCTATTGTTATAAATAAACGAATCGGTTAATTTAGCAACGAGCAACACGTTTTTTTTTGGTTGAAAGGCTTCTGTTCGTCGATTCAACCCTTTCATTCGTTTGCCCAGGGCTCGAAATCGTTTGTCCAACAATATTATTGTTATTGCCGTAGATTTTTATGTTCGAGTAATAAAAAAATTCAAATTTTCACAGTTGAACGCGTTCGTTCGATTGTCCAACCCTTTCATTGGTTTGTCCAGGGCTCGAAATCGTTTGTCCAACCGAAAAATTTAATTGTCCAACAATATTATTGTTATTACCATAGGTTTTTATATTCTGGTAATGAAAAAATTCAAATTTTCAGTGTTAAATCTATAAAAATATTGGAAAAATTTTCAAATTTGGTATATGTAAACCCAAAAAATACAAAACAAAACAAAAAATACTGTAAATCTGTATAAACAATATTGTTTTTCGGAAAATCAAATTAAATACTTTAAATCGTTAAAGTTTTGAATATGTATTAGGTATAGCATTCAATTATAGAAATCTGTCTATAGAGCAATCCATAAAAATAATATAAATCTATAAAAATACCAGAAAACAGTACATAATTGTTTATCTAGTAAAAAAAGAAAGAAAAAACTAAATAAAACCAAAAATATTGTAAATCTTCATAAAATATACTGTTTTTGAAAAAATCAAATCAAATACTCACAATCGTTGAAATTTTCAATATTATGTCATCTAACACTAGAAATATATAACAATGCCAAAAAATAGTACAAAAAAATGTAAAAATTTTAAATATCTATGGAATACTTGAAATCTGTAGATATTATTTTTTCAAAAATATATAAAACATTTAGTATTTAAAAATCTTAGAACTTTGACTTCTAGAGAATTGAATTTTAGAAAGCTGCATAGAATCCATAACGAATTCTCCAAGTTGTAAAAATACTTAAGAAATATGTGCAACGAAAGATACTAAAAATATTAGATAAAAATTTTAATCATGGGGTCTTGATAATTATAAAAATCAAATTCCATCACATACATGTATATTTAATACAATCATGAAAACGTGTCACTTCGAACTCCAAAAATTGACTAATTTTAATATCCTGAATTCAAAATATTGAAAAATTATACTCTGGTGACCAGATCTCCGAAGATAAAAAATTATAAAATTCCAAAGAGAATGTTTTTCCAAAAAAACTTCTCCTGAAAATTTTTCCTGCTTAAGTCCCTGCTCAAATGTATACACTCTGATATTTGACAGAAAACTTTGATTTAGCTCTAATATTAATGTTAACATATTTTCTTTTTTACTGGCAGATTTATGCTTTCATTAGGTATCACAAATTAAGTTATAGCTTATTGTTATCATGACTGTAACCATTTATTCACATTTATTTATTTATATTTATTCACATATCCTGCGAAGAACTTCTAAAAAATCAGAATGAATTTTGATTGTTTGTAGTAACAACAAGTGCGCATTACGTCAAAGGAGCGACCAAATGTGAGTTTTATAATGACACTTTGTGCACTGATTACCAAGATAACTGTGTCGTGGAAACGGATTGCACACCCCACGAACCAGATAAAAGAAATCATTGCTATGTGTTATGGAAGAGAGATCCTGAAACACAAGTTGACCAAGTATTGTTGAAGGTATGTACTATCCAATACATACTTGATTTTCATGTAATTATGATTTTATGAACATCCTTCAGTCTTAAAAACATTTATGAAGTACACTGACTTGCAAAAATTTTAAAGATAAAATCAACATATTGTAAACGAAGTAGAATGCAACTTTAAAGGACTCTTGATGTTGCTTAATATTTCATCAACAAAAAATCCATTCAGATAACATTGTCGATAGTAAATTGTTTATTCAGTTTGTTACGACTTCAGAATCTTCACCTCTAATGAAATTTTTTACAGCAGATCAATACTAAAGTGAATTTTTGTTTTTTTAGGGTTGTTTCGTTGATAACAAAGATTGCTACGACAAAACTGAATGCATAGAAACCAAACCAGACGGAAAATTTCTTTTCTGCTGTTGCGATGGAAACAATTGCAATCATAATTTCACATGGATCCCAACGAAAACTGATATGGTTCCAGTCAATGGTGAGGCGGGGGAAAAAAGTCAACATTTTTTTTTTGAAGAGCTGAAATAGTAAAATGTTCTATCTTTTAGATGTGGAGAAAGTTGTTAGAGCAGAGTACCGAATGATAACGATCCTTCTGTTGATATCGATTCCCATGCTGCTGCTCGCTTTTATTCTTTCCTTGCTGTACTGGACCTATCGAAAACGAAGACTGCCCTTTTTCAACGAGGCATGTCACCGTCGTCACTTAAAAAAATACACAGTATTATAATTCTTGCCAAAACTATTAACGTTTTTTTGAGTTTCCATCTTTTGTTTGAGTTTTGTCAATTTTAAGGGAGGAAGTAGGGCATTGCTACAACGACGCAGCTCTCGTAAAGTGAAATCTGCATGTTTTTTTTTTTTTTTTTTTTTTTTTTTGTAATTTTTATAATAGAAGAATTAAGCATAAAAGTGATCTAATGAAAATGTTATTACGCGAGTAACATTGTAATAACATTTTCATCCAACCACATTTTATGGATTTTCACAGTGGAAAATGTTCTTTGGATATACATACATTTACTTATGTGAATGATTATATTTATAAAATATTCATATAAACGTTTTACCGTTTACAAAATGTTACAACATTAATTTTATGAAATTCTAGAGTTTTACTAATATTCTCAAAATTATCGACCGTCTCTATACAGTAAAACAATTTTTTCATTTTTAAAAATTCGAAAAATATTATACTGTTTCTGAAGATACAGGGAAATTTCTACAATCTTTAAAACCATTAGACATTTTCTGAAATGAAGAATTTTTTTCAAATCTTCCGGAAGTATTGACAATCCTTAAAATTCATCAATGTTTTTGCAAAGTTTTCGAAATTTCAAACATAATACAAACTATTTAAAACTCTTCAAATTCTAAACAAATCTGTTTAACTCATAAGGATTTTTCTTGATTTTTTTATACTTTTCAAGTTTTCCAGATTTATATGAAAAGAAAAAGTTATGGACATTCATTGATAGTTTTTATCTCTTACCATTTTTTAGAAATTTTCTGAATTTTATGATCATGTGTAAATTGATAGTAAATGATATAAACTTTTCAAATTAAAAAAATGTGCCAAACTCGTCAATATTTTCATTCTAAATACTTTCCAGGTATTTTCATATTTCTGTTAAAAAAATAAAAAGATGCATATTTTGAAGAAATATGAAATTAATATTATCTACAAAATTTATGAACATTTTCTGAAGTTATAACAATTTTTAGAATTTTACATAATGGTTGGCGATTGTTTAAATCAAATATTTCTAGATATTATCAAATTTTTAAACATCATACAAACTACTCAAAAATTTCCTAATTTTTAGAAACATTCGTTGAACTTTATAAGATATTCCGTGATTTTTTGATACTTTACGAGTTTTTCTGATTTTTTAAACAAAAAAATAAACTATTATGATGAATATTTCAAAGAAACATTATAATGAATACAATTCACCAAATTCATGAATATTTTCTGAAACTATACAGGGTGTACCAAAATCCTCGTACCAAAAGAAAACCCAATATTCCTTTTTGAATTCTGTATCGAAAAGTCCTTTACCACTTTTCAAAAAACTCAAAATGGAAAAAGTTATTCAATCCAAAAGTTTAAACAATAAATGCGCTCTCTCGACAAGTGGGGATAAAATCCATGAACCAAACTTTACCCGAATTTTTTTCATATTTTTTAGAGTCGAAAAGTCCTTTGCCACTTTTATCAAAACTCAAAATTGAAAAAAATGTGCGAGTTAGAAGTTATGACCAATCAAATTTCTTAGATTTCAAACTCGAATATCTTTTTTGATTTTGAGTTTTGTCAAAAGTGGCAAAGGACTTTCCGACTCTAAAAAATATGAAAAAAATTTGGGTAAAGTTTGGTCGGTGAATTTTATGCCCACTTGTTGAGAGAACCCATTTATTGTTTAAATTTGAAACTTAAATAACTTTTTCAATTTTGAGTTTCGTAAAAAGTGGTAAAGGACTTTTAGATTCAAAATTCAAAAAGGAATATTGGGTTTTCTTTTGTTACGGGGATTTTGGTACACCCGTATAATTTCAAAAAATATGTTTTTTAATTTTTGCAAATGTTTGAAATTTTTAAGCGTCATAGAAACTAAAACTCCTGCAATTTTGAAAAATATTTGTTGAATTCATTAACATTATTCGTCATTTTTGATTACATTTCGAGTTTTTTATATTTTCAACAAAACTAAAAAAAAAACATTACCAGGCATATTTTTAAGTAATATGTATATTTAACAAAATTCATGCAAATTTGTGAGAATTCTACGAGTTTTTAATTTTACAGAATCATTGACGATTGCTTACATTTTCAATATTCTCAATTTACTTAAAATTTTTGAAACTCAAAACATAATACAATCTTTCACAACTTTGCAAATTACAACAAAAAATTTTTTCACTCAATAAGATTTTTTAGATATACAAAAAATAAATTTTTGGTTATCAAAAAATATGACCATGAACCAAATTTACAAGATTTCTAAATATTTTCTGAAATTTTACAAATTTTATAGAATTATTAAAAACAATCAAAATTTTGAATGGTTTTACCTTATTTAAACATTTTTCGAATTTAAAACATATTGAAACTAAATTTATACTTCTCTAATTTCATAAAAATTTGATTTTGTTAAGATTCTAAGTGATTTCATTATACTTGGTAAGTTTTCCTAATGTGCAATAAAAATAAAATAAATTTTACTCCATATTTCGAAGATATATGATGATAAACATTTTTCCTCTTCTCTCTGCTTCAGCCTGAGTTACTATCCACTCGAAAAAATCGCATCACGCAGTCCTGATGATATTAATGAAAGTTGTAACTACGTAATGATTTCCATAGATCATTAACTCAGAAAAAAATATAGTAATTATTAGAATACTGTATTGTACTGTGGAATCAGTCTGAAATATGCTACTTTTTGCTAGATATTTTTAGCAGTTTTTTTGTTTTATTTTGTTTGATGTTTTACTATAAACGGATAATAAATCCTGTGTAGTAATAAAGTAAAAATTACAATTTATATAGTACAATTAGCATTCTGTGAATTTCAGATTTGTTGAAACTATCTAGTAAAAACTGGTTTAGATATTGTAATTTTCACAATAAAACAATTTATACTGTATAATATTTTGATAAGGAAAATGAATATGGCGAAATTCGCAGTAATATTGAAATACTTACAATGTTATAGTACTTTTTACCATGTTATATGTCAGAAAGTAAATGTTAGATTGTTTTCTCAGTATTGACGCGCAGTGAATATATTTCTGATTTCGTGATCGGAGCGGCGTCAGAGTTGGCAAGGCACTGCTTTCGTTGTAGAATTGCGAGCGTTAATGTTTAGTTATTTTGGAAAATTCAGGTACCGACTTTGGAACCTTTGCCATTGCCGTATCCGTCGCCAAACATGAGCGCGCGTCCCATCCAACTTTTGGAGATAAAAGCGCGTGGGCGATTCGGAGCGGTCTGGAAAGCTCAACTGAAACATGAGACTGTAGCCGTCAAGGTTTTTCCGGTTCAGGATAAACAGTCCTGGCAAACGGAACAGGAGATTTTTCGATTACCCCATATGAACCACGATGACATATTGCATTATATCGGGGCCGAAAAACGGGGCGACAATCTCCAGGCTGAATTTTGGCTCATTACTTCATACCACGAAAAAGGCTCACTGTGCGATTTTCTCAAGGCCAATGTTATCACATGGGCAGAAATGTGCAGAATTGTTGAGTCCATGGCAAGGTGAGAAATGTGATAAGTTATTTTTTTTTTTTTTTTTTTTTTGAGATATTCCTGAAGTTCCAGATGTTTATGAAATAAATGAAAATGAAGATAATTGGTTTTAAAATCCCACCTAAAATTAAAGTAAAGAATAGTTGGTAACGTTGGTTGGATAATATTTGTCAAATATATGATATATATATCAATAACTATTCATTACTGTAATTGTGGTAGATGTTGGAACATTTTTTTGTTTGCTTCGTTTATTTTTTGGTGTTTGGAACTACCAACAGTAACCATGTTCATCTCACAAAAATCATACTTCTAACATCATTTCTAGTTAATCAGGGCTTTGAATAAAGAAAAATTATGATTGAATATTCTTCCCTTAAGACACATTTATTAATTTTTTCTTTATCAATAAGATAAAATGCTTAAATTACAATGTATATGAGAGTTAACTAATTATTACATTGATTGAAGTATTCTTAAAGAGATCACAATTATTCATTACTTGAACTCATGAATATGAATAAAGATATAAATACGGAGGAAAAAGAAATGTATTTCTTGTAAATTATTGTGATTATTGTTTATTATTAATATACCTACTTATTTTAAACTACATTTAAAATCATTCAAAAGTATGACAACTGGTGGAAAATTTTCAATTATTCAATCTCTGCTGTATGAAGTGATGTAAAAAATTGAGTCTAAGCATCTCCCAATTTGAGACTAAACTAAATTCATGTATTGAAAGTCCTTCTCAGTTCATTAAATTAGAAAATTTTTAAATTTTTAAGATGATTCATTGTTAAAGGTATGTAAATCTATATAATTTTTTTTTTTGCAGAGGCCTAATGCACTTGCACGAAGAAATTCCTGAGAGTAAGGCTGAAAAATACAAACCTGCCATCGCTCACAGGGATTTTAAGTCGAAAAATGTGTTACTCAAATTAGATATGAGCGCTTGCATCGCGGACTTTGGTTTGGGTCTAATATTCCATGCAGGGAAACCTTGTGGCGACACTCATGGACAGGTTCGTTTCTTCTGAATTCTTACAATGATTTTAGAAATTCAAACTCTAATTTGAGAGATTTCTATTGACGCGATAGTAAAATTATATTTATCTTAAGTAATAAATAATGTTATAAATATGTATCTATAAAAATATTATTTTATGAATCAGTTATATTTGTTACTGTATCGTATTATATATTCATTATTATTAATAGTGAAATATCTAAGGATATTTTACTGATAAAAATTTATATGGATATCATTCTACTGGTAAAAATTTCTGAAATTTAATATAACTTTCGAAAACATTTATGCAATCGCTTGGTAGATCTACGAATTGAAAGGTTTTAGAATTCTGACATTTCTTTTTTTAATATCTAGAAAATTTCCTAAGATATTCATTCGATTAGAAATTTGACAGTAAATTCTTCTCTCGAACAACTCTTCAAAAGTTTATCCCTCGCTCGGTTCTAATTGAAACGAATTGTTTCGTTTAGGTTGGTACGAGAAGGTACATGGCTCCAGAAGTTCTGGAAGGGGCAATAAATTTCACAAGGGACTCTTTTCTCCGCATCGACATGTACGCTTGTGGATTAGTGCTGTGGGAATTAGCCTCGCGCTGCACAGTACAAGACGTAAGTATCCAGTTTCCAAAATGAAACGATTTAAAGTCAAGAGGTCAGAAGTTGATAACTAACATCTTGGAAATTTTACAGGGTAATGAAAAATAGACCGTATTTATTTACTTATGAATATTTTTAATTCCTGTAAATTGTTTTGTGTTTATTTGTGAGGAAATATATTTATGCTCAAATTTTCGAAAAATCGAATAGAATTTGGATGAGATAGAACGATCTAAAATTGCGACCATTGTAACTGTAGGGGAAATGTATTATTGAAAAATGAAGGTAGTGTAATGAAATAATTATTAACTATATGATTAAAATAATTTACATTACTTTATACAACAAAGTTGAATGATCGAAATTTTTCCACCAAATGTCATATTGTTGAATATGTAAAAACGCGTTCCTGCAAGAAATAAATGAAAAAATAAAAATTATCATTAATGATGAAAAATCTCAAAAAAGTCAATTTTGGAAAAGAGGAATTCTGAAACTTGAAACTCTTGTATTTCGCGAAATCTCGTTACTAGAATAAGCCATGATTTTACTATCGATCAATTAAAAAATCTTTTTTTTTTTTTAATTTCATAGACACAAAGTTATACTCAAAGTTTTTAATACGTGGCATTTTTTAAATCTGCATAATTTGGGAAATTCAGGGATTTACAGATGAAAATTTTTGATTATTTTTCATCAATTTGTTGCATCCTAGAATCATTGATCTTTCAGACATTCAAGTATTTAAACTTGAACAATACACATTTAAAGTTTTCGAAAAATGTAATAATGCTTTGAAAATCTTTAAATTTAAAAAATTTATCATCGAACTTTCAGCAATCCAATTATTTCTGTACCTTTAAGTGAATTCCAAAATTAAGAATTGTTAAATTGGAAATTCGCATACAAGGGAAAATCAAATTTTTCTATTTGAAATTCAGTTTGATCTGTAACCTATGTTTTTTTTATTCATGGAATCAGTGAAATTTGTAAACTTTTAGATATTGGAAGATTCGAAGATAGAATTCATATATTTCCATTAAAGTTCATAAAACATTTAATAAATTTTGGAAATTTGAGAATTCGAAATAGAAAATCTCTGGTTCGATATTCCAGGAATTATGGATATATGAAATATTTCTGAATATTTTTGACTGCAAATCCCAGCAGTTATGAAATCGCAAAGTCTAAAAATTTACAGAAATTCAAGAATTGGAAATTTTTTCACTTCTTTTGCTTACTGAAAATTTCGATTGGCATGAACACAAGAACAAAAAAAATTAGTTGTCAGTTTTCGACATCCAAAACTTCAACTGCCTTTTTCTTAACATGAAATTTGGGTCAGGCATTAATATGACTTGTCATTCAGGGCCCCATCGGCGAATATAGATTGCCGTTCGAGGAGGAAGTTGGATTGCATCCGACTTTAGAGGACATGCAAGAAAGCGTTGTACAGAAAAAGGAGAGGCCACTTATTTTGGAAACGTGGCGTAATCACCCCGTAAGTCAATTTTTTTTTCATCGAATTGCAATCCGTTACTTTAGACAAGTTCTTTTTCAATCCTATGATATTAACTTTGATTATCAATATAGTAGCTGTTAATAACTGTTCACTATTAATGTTGAAAGTATGAAGCTTATATCATGATTTTTGTTGAAATAATGAGAGTTGGGTGAAACTTGAAATAATTGGGAAACTCAATTTAAGCAATTTATAAATATATTGAGATATGAGAAAATTCAGAAGTTTTACTCGCGAATCTCTTCCAATCAATTGATGAAGAATTTAGAAAATTGTTTTCCAGGGTCTTATGTCACTTTGCGACACGATGGAAGAATGTTGGGACCACGACGCCGAAGCGCGATTGTCCGCTTCCTGCGTCATGGAACGAGTCGCGAGTCTGAACAGGGCCCTCATCATTAACTCTTCGGCCCTCATTCGAGTCGACAACACGGACCCAGTGACCATCAAAGAATCCAGTATGTAGTTCTTTTCGTGTATAAATTAGCACGCGGTAAATTTAGTTGCACACGTTACACACATACACGCGCGCATTCACACAAACACACATCACACATTTTGTATCATATCATCGAGAAGCGTCACCAACTTTGTCATTGCCGACGTTTCCGAACGCCCGATTTTATACGACTCGCGTACTGTATATTTTTTCGATCTAGGCGCTTTTTTTCGTCGTTGACAAACTTGCAGGCCAATGTTTCTCGTCGCTACCGAGAGCACAACGGTTTCACATTGAAATTACATATGTGAATCAAGAACGTTAATGTTGACCCTCGAACGCGCGATTTTTTTTCATACTTTTTTTTGGAAAGCTCAAATCGAAATTAATGGCGACGAATATATTAGAGAATGAATTATTGATAATTTAGAACTCTTATCGATTGGAATTTCTTTTCAATGTGTGTGTAAATAATTTGTTTATTAAAACTTTCAGGAGTCCATAACTATATCGAAGAGAAAAGTTTTCGACAGTTTTAAAAATTAAATGTTACATCGAACGAATAATGCTTTATGGTTTATATTGTTTTACATAATTATTTGTTTATTATAAAAATTTTATTCGATGTTTGCTTTTGAGGATGTTCTAAAGTACGTTACGATTTTGAGTTTAGAATTATAAATCGAATCTCATTTTGAACAATCATTTACTTTTATCAAAAATCAGGTGATAAAATTTCTTTGCAACGAGATTTTTCGATTTTTAAAAAGTACGTCATTATCTCAAGATGATTTAGATATCCAACATTGTTATTTGGAACTATGTATAATAATTCCATAAAAGGTGGAATAACAAACTTCACCATTCATAAATTAAATCTTTTGGCTCTCATCAGGAAATACATTACCAAAAATGTAATAAGAATATAACAAACAATCAAAAATATTCTTTACATTAACAATTAGTAAAAACTATACCATCAAAATAAATTCATTAACGATTTCATTACTCACGTATGTTTTGACAATTTTCTTTCTAACGTCTATATGAAAAATTGAGTTTAATCAGCGACAAAACTAACAGACGTACAATTGAGTATTGAAGATAAGATTAGATATTTAAACATCGTATTGTATTAAACTATCTGATAGGTATTTTTAGTGCTATTTCATTCAACAATCCAATATCTTGTTTTTTATTCGCCATATTTTTGGTTTTCTTAATGAAATTCATTTTAAAAATCAATTTATAACTTTTTCACCCAAAATTTTAATATCTTTCTTTTTTGAATCATTCATACTCTGGATTCAAATTTGGGTTAAAGACAGTGATTTGTTATTAAATGACGTTTATTAATTATAGTCCCCAGGCATATTTTTATCTGGCCTGCATACTTAAAATCACAAACCTTATAATCAATTCTATAAACTACATTTTTTTATCCACATTATTAGTTTATTTTTCACCTGCCTTTAAAATTTTTCCATTTAATTGATTATTTGTTCTCTACACTATCTGAAAATCATGTTTCTCGAATAAATTGGAAATTCCTTTATTTACATTTTCAGGATACTGAGAAAGTAAGGATGGTTCTATTTTTATCTTATTGTCATAATTATTGTTCTCTGAAGTGCCATAATTAATCGTTCTTGGTAAATTCAATAGGATAATCATTTTTCACTAATAATTTTTTTTTTTTAATTTTTACGGTGCAATTTTTTATCAGATAATTTTTAAACTATGTAAACAAGACTAAAAATAACTTCATTTTTTTTATGTTATGGATTTTTTGAGAAAAAATTCATGTAACGTTCTGATGAAGCTGAATTTCAACCCATTTCATTCCTTAATTAACTTAAATTACTAGCAATTTATTATACCATCCTTTTCAATCTCATATCTAAATTTTTAGTCCATAAACATTGCAATATTGTTAATAAATCCAGCTCCATAAAACCCAAGTTACCAAATTATTAATTTTTTTTATTATGATAGCTTTAAGTGATCGTGTTGGATATTTAAATTATTGATAGTAATAATAAAGCATTGCAACTAAATCATCTCAAGATAAATTCTTTTTTCAAGTCGTTGTGAACAGTAATTTGTTTAATAACAGTCGTAGTAAAGAAAAAACATTTGCAAATGAACTTAGAGCTAGTCAAGTTACCACAAAAATAAGCAAGTTGTAAACTATAATCTCAAAAATTTTAATTTAAATTTTACGATTCTTCCACTGAAAAAATGCGAGTTAAAATAAAAAATATAACTGCTCATGGTAAAATAAAAAATCATCCAAATCTCTAAAATTAATTTTTGAGGAAATCTAGTCTATGAATAATATTTTTTTTATAAGTTGGAAATAGGTGAACGAATGTTTTCAATTAAATAAATTTTCACGATCATTATTGATAACGTACTGAATTATAGATAATATCAATACGAAGAAGTTGTAGAAAACATTGATATTTTTGTCACCCCCAATTAAAGTCGCGCATTCAAGGGTCGCCCCGTGTAACCCTTACAATGTACCTGGTAGGTCCGATCGAATTTAGCCGACGAAATGCCTCGGAATTCCGATCGTTTTTGCGACTGAGAAAAAAAGACGAAGCCGTTGAGTTTTTGCGCTACACGTGTGAAGATGTTGTTGAATCTTTAAATATATCGGGGAATAGAAAAAAGGGGGAAAATTTTAAGAGGAGGTAATTGTTATTTTTATAAGGTCTAATTTCCCATTTTATAACGTGGCAGTTTAGACTTTAACGAAATGACACTTGATTCTTCTCGCATTTGAATCCTTAAATTAACGAAGATGTTTATTCAAACAACGAATTCGTGTGTTGTGTGGAACCAAACGAGTTTATCAGAAATGATTTTTACATTGTTTACTTTCATGATGAAAACGTTCGTTTTGACTAAACATCTTCGAACACTTTTTGACATACGAGGTGATGTTTTTCAAAGCCAAAATTCATCTTTGGAAATTTTGAAAAAATCTCACATCGAATTTGTGCACAAGTCACTCTTTCAAGATTTTTTTTTGAATGAATCGCAAATTTTGGCCTAAATGGTAACGACCTTTTTTCCCAATCGTGTACACTTTGTTCATCCGGGTTTTAGGGGGGGAATGAAAATCACGCAAAGTACCTTGTACGCCCAGTAACGATAATTCACTCAACGTCTTCCTGTTTACTGGAAATTGTAAATACATTAATTTTTTGGTAGCTTTACTTTAAATTTACTTAAAATCGTGTATTAAGAATCTTGTAACAGCGTTAGCCTTTATTAATAAACTGTTATTGCCATTTCCATTTATTATTATTTTATTTTTGATTTTTTTGATTTTTCGATACTGGATGCTCTGGTTTTTTTATGTATATTATTTCGAGTGTGATTTTGATTTCCACGCTGGATTACCAGCGTACTGGGTTTCGTTGAGTGTTAAACGACTTTTCGAGCGGAAAAAGAAGCGCACAAAAACATTTAGCTCGGTAAAGTTTTGATATTGTTGGAATAAAAAATGCGATTTCCGATGTCGATGAAATATCAACGACTTGACTGCCAACTGTGTTTTCGACTTCCTATTTCCGCGTCCAATTTTTCGTCCGCGGAAAAGTCGTTTTCATGAATTCCAGTGGTGCCAAATAATACACGATGGAAACATGTTTCTTGCTTCATCGGGATTATACAATTACGTATTCACTGATGTAACGTAAAATAAGGCATACAAAATCGGTTGTACCTAATGATATTTTAATGACATCACAAACGGTTGATGAATACATAAATTTACAATGTTGTAAGGCCCTGACATATCGGACAGCAGACAAATACGGGTTTGGGGTTTTTTAATTTTTTCGTGATACATAGAAACCCGAGTACGTTGAATTTCCCGGTTAAAAGTGTTCAATTCATTGACTGCGATTTTTAATAATAATCAAGATCGTTTTATGAATTATTGAATTTTCGAGCTTGTTTCGCGTGATGTGATGATTATCATTAGAATATTGAAGCTCACTGATATTTTTTATTTTCATTCATTGGAAAATTTCGTGTTCTGTATAAATACTTTTAGTGCGAAATGAGTGCAAATTTGGAATGCATTATCGTGAGAAAAACGAGATTTTTTCGCAAAATCATTGTGGTAAGATTCAATGAAAAATTGAAATATTTTCGAATCGTAGGCTGTTGAAAATGTGAGAATTTTTTGTTGAAAAAATCTTTTTTTGATCAAGTGCATGATCCAAATTTTTACTACAATATTCCTTGCAATATGTAGAAGTCGTCGAATATGTTGTTCGTGATGTTCGACGAAAAATTATCATGTATAAAAAAAACTCAAAATTTCGTTATCACGCAATATTCCAGCGAGAAAAGTGTCTGCTCTCTGGTTATGTACATTGTTACGCTAGATAAGTAAAGGAGCGTTGAACGACTTGTTTTTATTTTTATGAGGAAAAATTGAACCGAAATGAATAATCGAGTGTTAGGAAAAAATAATTTATCAGTCTCACAGTTGTGGATGAAGTATTAGTTTTTCGGTCTTTGCATATGAAAATAAAATTTTTTATGGATTGAATTTAGAAGGTGTCTAGTGCTGATGACAAATACCGAAAATAAATTATTGATAAATAGTTAGAAACAATTCTGAACTCTTATCGATAATATCGATAGAAATTCTGTATATAAATATAAATATCATATTATTTTTTCATCTAATATTAATTATATATTTTTTTCAAATGACGATATTAATATTTATTTTACGTATCATATGTATGTAATTTGTTTATTAAGAATTTTAGTTGACATTCATTAAAATATTTGGGGGATCATTTTTTTATAACAGTTGGTTTATAATTAATTTCATTTGCCGATAATCAATTTAAAACTTGATTTTTGAATTTTTCGAAAGTATCTGCAACATCAAATCCAAAGAATATCTTATAGGTGATATATCATTATATGAGTATGAATATTATATTATTATAATAATGTGATTGGAATTATATAATAATACATATAATAAATATTAGTATATTATATTATATGTATTATTTTTTTGATAAAATTATATTATTTATATATTTTTGAATTAAATGATAATATTTAGAGATAATATAATAGATCACATTGCGATATTGAGCTTAGAATTATTAATGATAGCCTGATTTCGATTTGAACAATCATTTATTTTCATCAAAAATGAAGAAAGTTTTTTTGCAGGGATCTCTTTCAGTTTTTATAAATTACATCATTACCTCAATATAAACTTTTTCCAGTTGCCAATAAACAGTAATTAGGTAATAGATAATTTTAGTGGAAAAAAATTTTTATAAACAAATTTTGAGTAAGCCGAGTAAAATATTACACTATAGGTTGCCATGCAAGAATTCGAGTTTCTCTTCACAAAATACACAACTGTGAATTATACTTCCAAAAATTTGAATTTTTACATTTACAAAATGTGAGTGAAAATAACTTGTGATAAAATTGGAGATTAAACAAGTTTTCAAAATGAATTTTCATAGAAATTTTTTGTAGAACAAAAAAGTTTATCGGAAATTTATCGATATTATCAAATTTTTTGTCATTCTGAATTTTTCAAAAAACAAAATACTACGGTAATTTTATTAATAAATTTTCCTTTTTGAGAATAAAACAATCCTTCAAAATACTTTCGAATGCTGGCGAATGCAAATTTTTTTTTAAATTTTATTCTTGAGTCGAAAACAATTACAAATTAAAAAGGAATTTCCACATCACTGGACACCTTGTAAACAAAACCAAAAAGAAAAGCATAAACAAATTTTTGGCACAGAATTGCAAAGTATTGATTATTCACTGACCGGTGGTGCCCGTTTTATTGTAAATAATATTAAGTGTATGAGTGAAAGAGTGTAGATTTTTCATAAAAACTTGGTAGAGTAGCTAGACTACCCAGCAATGTAATTGTTCCTACCGCACCAAAACGAAAATCTTCCGTGTGAAAAAACTGCCCCGCAAAAACTTTTTCCCGCACAAAAAAGAGACGTTGATTTATCTGTGATCGTGTATTTGTTTCTTTTTTCTTTGTGCCAAATAGAGATTTTCGTTTTCGTAACTTGGATGTAGGTGAAAAATCGAGACGAAGTTGCGTTGGAAAAATTTTTCAAGGCAGGCAAAATTATCGTGTGAGGAATAGTCGAGCTTCGATATCATTTGCGCTTTTACAGGTAGACGTCCCTGGAAATCTCGAAAACGAAGATTTGCGTATTCGTTGCAAATTCGTGCGTCCGAATTTTGTATTACCGTTTTGATAAAGCGTGATTGCGAGTGCGAGTGGTGAGTGAGCTTTGAGTTTTGGTACAAAAGTTGACTCGAACAGGGCTACAATCTCTTTGAGACTGTTTCTGAGGTATTTAATGGGACGTGTTATAATATAGATTTTTGTTGTTTGATATTTATAATATCAAATGTGGCTTTGTGTCGTTTGATATAGGATTAGACTTTTCGAGTGTGCTTCAAAACTCTGTTTTTTTAAAGACGAAATCAACTATATTATTAAGTTATGACTATATCACGAATTAGAATTATTTCATTACAGAGGATGAACAATTTTCTAACCAAGTTTTATTGTGATTTCATATTTGTGTTTTTGAATTCTAATGTTGCAGAAAATGTTTTCTTGAGCCTTTTTTAATTGCCAATTGACACTGCATGAATTTCATAAATTGCATTGAACTGAAATCCTGTTTTAGACAGTACAAAATCTCATTCGTTTCCAGAAACAGGAGTTTAAAAGAGGCTGTGGTTCTGTTAGGAGGAAATATTATTAATGTGTTCGCGAAAATTGAGGGCCTTCTTAAATCGATCAATGTTTTAGGAATAAAAAAAACGAGCGAAAAGAACGCGAACCAAGAGCGTTGCATTCGTGAAATATCGAGCGTCGTAAATGGTTTGGGATGTAGTATTTTACGGCGTTAGAAGGTGAAAGACCTTATTTTTCAATCATGTTTTTGTTTATTTGGGATCTTCTTTGTCGTAAAATATAACGTCCCTACCGCATTATTAGGTTCTATTAGATAGTAAGGTTGAAGTAAGTCTGTTTTACTAAGGGCATACGTAAAAGTTTTCTCCTTTTTTAATTAACTATTGCCATTTTATTTATGTAAACATATACATGGTATGTTTTTACTATTTGCGATTTAATAAATATGATCCAAGGTGAATCTGGTTGAAGTTTTTTATCGATAGGTTACTAATTTCATTTCACTTTGTTGAAACGGATCAACGACAATGTGAAGCAGAAACGTAGATATTGAAAAAAATTCAATTGAGTTGAACGGTATAGGTCATGAAAAAAAAAAGGTTCGTACAAGATACCGGTAAAAAACGAGCATTTTATTTGTCAACTACGTTATAAATCTCTAATCACATAGATCAAAAATCTAAGTAACAAAAAAGTGAAAGCTCATTCGTATATTTACATCAATACATCCTACGACGTTAACAATAAATAAATTTAAATTCTATAATTTGCACTTTGACATTAATAGCAATTTAGAGAATCGTTGAATCCAAGTAGGAAATCTTCGAAGTTTGCCATTAACATAATATTTACAATATATTTTGACATTCTCCAGGAACGTTTAAAAAAAATTGAGATTAATTACGTTGCCTTGTTTTGGACATTTCGCAGTCTATATAAAATAATCTTTGAGTCGAATCGACTTAAGCATGGAGAAATGTCACGAGATATCAGATTCGAGATTTCAATTCCCGGCTTATTTAATAATATTTACAAGTTAATGTTTATTTAACTAGTTGTAGATTAGCAATATTTTTGCAAATCGTCTTGAGTAGTTTCTGAACGTGTGAGGATAAATTAAAAATGTGTGCCAGAGCACTAGAAGTCTGTAAACTTTTTGGAAGAATGCAAAAAGATTCGCAAAAATATTGCCATATTAGGGGAAAAAATCTAATATCTCGTGAAATCTCTCTATGTAGCCATTGATGTCGACTCCTCTTTTTTTTGGGATCATAACAGGACTAGAAGTCCATGTACTCTCTTAACTCATTAGAGTCAAAATTTATTATTAAATTTCAACAAGATTCTTCTCGAAAAAATAAATTTGTATCACTTTCAGAAGAGTGAAATTTCCAGAGGTGAAGGCAGAAAAAATGTTCAGGAGGGGTATTTGGTTTTTCAATTTTGAAAGTTCAGATTTGCTCATTTTTTATATTCGAATTTGATATAATGGGATTCGATTTTAATGATTTTCAAGTCACTGAAGTTTAAGTTCTTTTCTGATATTTTTCATATATTTGTTCGTATTTACGCAACTTGAAGTATTTCCTGACATTGTATATATTTAAAGATTTTGGAGAAAATGATAACTGCACAGATTCTAAGTATTTCATAGATTTATAGTTTTTTATTATTTTATGTCATTGATCAAAATATTTTGTAGTATTTTAATGGGTTGCTTTGCAGATATTTAGAATTTGATTCTGAAATATTTAAAGTTTTAACGATACTGAGTATTTGAACTGATTTTTCAGAAAACGACCTTTTATATAGATTTCCAGTACTTTTCTTGTATTATACACAATTCAATAAATTTATTGGTGTTTTTATGGTTTTCTACATAAATTTAGAGAATATAACGTTTTACAACTTTTTGAGAAATTTATAGTTTTGCAATTTTTAGTGTTGACGGCATTTAAAGGTACATATTTTTAGCTATAAAGATTTTTAGAATTCAATACTCGAGAATTGAAATTTCGATTAAAATAATTAGTAACTTTATAAAGATTTATGTTTTATATTCTATAGATTTCTCGTATTTTTTAAGTATCTATAAGATTTTGCACCGTTTTCTAGCATTTTCATAGAATTGCTACATACATTTTTTAGAATTTTAAGGTTCATATAAATATTGTTTTAGAAATCATTTCGCCAGTTGAATTTTATTGTTCTAAGTATTCTTTCAGAGTTTGTATGATTTAAAAGATTTTCTACTACTTTTATGGATTCCAAATTTTCCATTTTTTCATTATTTTTGTAGATTGTTATTTTTTCTTTATTATTTACTAGGTTTAAACAATACATAAAAGATGTTTTGTACGTTATGCTAGCCAAAAAATTATTATTATTTAAATTATTTTTAATTTCTGATGTCCTTTAGATTTCAGTAAGTTAATTTTTGATAATTCTTTTATTTTAGAATGAATTATTATTATTTATTTGCATTATTTCTTATTTATATATTTGTGATTTTTTCTCATATGTACGTTTTTGCATTTTTACATGAAATAATTATAAATTTCGAATTTTGGGAATGGTGTGAACCACCAAAAATTCCCTCGGCCCACGAACCTGGTAATTTCCCTTTTTTCGAATATTACTTTTTACTCTTTAAACATGAAGAAGCACTCTAAGTAATTAAGAGAGAACATTGTGAAAAAAATTAAGTCAATTTTCCATAAAAGTACTAGAACGTTTAAACCCATATTCTATATGATATTTTTCCCATTAGCAACTATGGAAATTTATGAAAATAATACCATGCATAATATGGGTTAAAAACTTCAAACAATTTTATGAATCAACTAAGTACATGTAATATTTGACTCAGTTAAGCGCATGTACAAGCTGTAGCCGTCATGTCTTTGAGAGTCTTGCTTATAATCGCGTTATTCTCTTCGTAAATAATTGAAATTGGAGTTAACTTGCTAGGTACACAGCTCGGTTTGACGCCTGTTCCGAACTCAAGATTTTCCAACATTTGCACAATCACGTGATTCGTAAGTCCATTCATATCACTCATTGGGTAATTGCATGACCCACTACAAAAATTGAGCTCTAAATATTCAGGAAATATCACCCCATTCTCAAACAAATTCAACTCATTGAAACGAAAAGATAAGAGTTGAAGCGAACACGAACGCGAATTCGTGTACGGTTTAAAATTTCTGGTCAATCTTAGAACATCCCTGCGATGTCTCTTTGATTTTTTGCAAGGGGATTCACTTCTTTTTTCTCTTGAATGGTGTTTCTCATAGTACGCAACTAAAAACGGGGACTTTGCTGAATTTTCCGAAAAATCTGTTTTGAATTTCGAGTCATTTTTGGAAATTCGAAAGTCGATACGTGTTTTCGATTTTTTTATGTTTGAAAAGAAAATTTTGGTCACATTGAGTCCTATCCAATGATCGTTATCGGTTCCTAAACGGCTGGAAAATCGATGCCGTTTTTCCGGCTCGGTTTCTTCGGAATGGACTTCGGCCGTGATGAAATTTTCTGCGGAAAATTCCGAGCCGACGAATAATCGAAGTTCCCCGTGAAGAAGATGTTCCTTGTCAGGGATGTCTTCAAGGTCGAAAGAGATGAAGATGCCATCGGAGATGGGGTGGATTTCACTTGCAGGAAAAGCCTTGACGAAAGCACTTTCTCTGTGGTACGCGGGAACGTCTTCGGCTCTGAAAAAAAATGTATATTATTTTTTATGAGTATGAGACGTATGAGAATTGTTCATGCGAGTTTTTGAGTATGAGTATTATTTATCAGCAGGGTAACCAAAGTATTTTTTTATTATCACAGTTATTACACATATTCCTTCAATTTTCCAGTTTTTGGAAAATATGTTTGGCTCTAACTTTTTTTTTAAATTTGACAGAAATTTTCACAGAATTGAAGTTTAGATCAACACAACACGTTTGATGAAATTTGAAGAATTTTCTTTAATTTTCAGCATTCTGTGGCCAAGTATCTTAAATGACTGATCCTTGATGATCGATGAAGATGATTTATTTTCGAAAATCTTTTTCAATATGTAATATAATATTGTAAACAATAAAAATATCAAAATGTACAAAGTCATTTAATTCAAGTATCTATATGGCATTTTAGAAATAATAAATAAATATTTTGCTCTATTTCCGTAAATATTTTTGGCTGCCTTGTTTATGAGTATTTTTTAAGAGTATAGTATGAGTATGAGAATTTATTATGATTTAATGTTTATTAATTGTTGAAGTTATCGTCAAAATGATGATTACTGTCATTATTCCAAGCTTGCAAAGTTTTTTTCAGAAAATTTACGTGAATTCATTTTATGAAATGTTTAAAAGCACATTTGTGATTAGAGATTACGTTTGAGATATCATGATAAAAGAAATGGTCGATTCAGATTTCAAAAGTTTTCAAAATTAATGGGCAACTGTGTACGCAAAAAATTTTTTCGGAAAGATTTTGCGTGAGTAACTTAAAAACGTTACTAACAGCAATAAAAATAACTGATAACATAAAAAGTAATAAGTTACAACAACAATATATTTTGAATGTAAGAACTGTATATTTAATAGTTGCAATTATGAGTTCTTTTTTTTTGTTCTTCGTTTTTTTTTTTCAATTTGATATCATTTTCAAATTTTTTAGTTAAAAATTTCAAGTTCTGATACTTCGTTATCAACATATTTTAATCTAAAATAAGTACATTTTGTTTTTAAATTCTAAGTTTTTTTAATTTTTTAAGCAAAAAAATATAGTATCATCAATTATTTTTTTGTAAGTTGTAATAGAATTTACAACAAATTATGTCCTGAAATTTCGGAGTTGAAAATGTTTACGGATTTTTAACTTCAAGCATAACTGAAATAAAAAGAAATGTTTTTTCTCCTGCTTGAACAATCATTTTGCGCAAATTTTTTTATACTTGAATTTAAATCCTGGAAATCGACATAAAATTATTGTAATCAAAAATTTGGAAGTATGAGTCTTTCAGATTACTAGGTGTAACATTTGAATTTTTTCTACCTTTGATTTTAACTATTTCAATTTGAATATTTATTTAATAATAAGTTTCTTTCGCTACTTTCTTATTTGTAAAGTTACCAGTAATAAACTACACTTTTCAAATTTCAAATATATATTGGACCTTTCAGATTCTTTTTTTTTGCTCGTCTCGCTAATTGTAAATGTTTCATTTTTCAACAAAAATGTTGATTTTTCGAAAAATACTTAAATTGTTTGATATGTGAATACTGAAACATTGGATTCCTAAAATTTGAGCATACTCTTTGTTTATCGTAATAATTTTTTCCCCTTTCTTTTTACATTTTTCATTATTATCTGAGAAATCCACTTGACGGAATTTGGAAGACTTAATTTTTTTTCGAGTAAGTACCTATTTATTGGAAATTAACAACAAATTTACAAAATTTTTCGATTAAAAATATTCAGTTCATAGGATTTTAAATCCAAGGCAAAATTTTTTCCAAAAAAATGAAAATTTGTTCTAAGTGTTAACACTGAAATTTCACGACGTGTGTGAAATTTTATAAAAGCGTAAAGTCGAAAGTATCAGTTTTTAGATTCTTCGGCACAATATTATAACTTCTTTCGGATTTAAATTATTGTTTGATTGTGATATCAAAGTAATTGATACAAAAAAAAAGTTTTACACTCTATTCAGTCTTTATAATTATATGTACGTTGATATGTAACTCGAAATTTATTACATAGCTAAGAATTTCAATTTTTTCGAAACTGCAGAGAAGATAAGAAACGTTTAATTAATGCTGCATTGATGAAAAATAACAATGACAATTTTTCATTTATGACGACGCTGTAACAAGTAAAATTTGCGTTCCTGGGGATTCCATAGAAAGTACAACACAGTTTCAGTTCTGTTATAGAAAAAAGGCTTAAAAATGACTTGTCACTATAGTAAGAAGAGAGATCCGAAACAAATTGCAATATGAACTATGGGATTTCATGCTGAATCGGTTTCTAAATTTGAATAGAAGTTTGAAAAATTTTCTTCAATAGCTGAAAAAGAAAGCCATAAATTTAACGAAATCGTCCTAAACAAACTTTTCCCTTCTTACATGCATTCTGTTCCGTTACTCTTCTCTAGGGTTTTCCCCAAACATTTTTACCATAGCTTCTGTGGTTTGGAAAATAATTCACGTGACTAAAAGCATATTTTTAACTTCATTTGTCACTCTTGAGGTATTTGGTTCGTGGCAGTGTATTATTTTGATATCTCCTTTGGGTGAGGTGTCCAAAGAGCGTGAAAAAACGTGTAAGGCACGAGTTCTTTTGTCAAAACGAAAGATCATCAATAATTTACCTCAAAAATTTGTCGGTTATTTTTTTAACTCTAAATCGACTTTGATGAATGCTTTTAACAGAAACGTTTTGACTCGCATGAGTGGCATGGTGGGGTTATAACAGTATACTATTGACCCTTTGAAAAATATTGCATGAGGAAAAAAAATCGAGCTTCGTTACTTGCACATTTGAATTTGGATTTTGGGAATCTATAGACTTTCATTTAAATATTCTTTGAATCTCGAATTTGATGACTGTACAATTTCAAACCGTTGAAATCGAAAATAGAATAACGGAATAAAAAATATAACGAATAACAGAGAAAAAAATGAAATAGAGAAAATCGAAGAATTTTCATATTTCAAATAACTTGTGTTTATTTATTTAAAGGTTTTGGTCTAATCATCTAAGATTAAAAATTTCATACTTCTAACTTTGCAGCTAAGATCGAATTTGCTGAAATGAAAAAAATATGCATAAAAATTACAATGTTGAGTTGTCATTATAGTCCTTTCGAAAATTGCAAAAATTTTAGATGTTTAGGGATTAAGGAGATTTTGAATCGAGCAAATCTTTTCCAAATATTTCCAAATCCATGGTTTTGAAATTTGCATCCAACTTCACAACTCAATTCAAGTGTCGAACCGAAAAAAATTATTTATTTTATTTTATGATTATTATAATCAAATATTTCATTTATTATGTCTTACAATTAAAACATGCACATATTTCTGGAGTATCTTATCAAATATTCATTATTTACTATAGGAGTCTGACTTCTAAATTCATATGATATTGTTGATTTGTTTTTAACTACAAATCTGCAAAATTCAAAAAGTATCACGATTCACGTAAATCTTCATCAATGAGTCGTACATATTTTTAGAAAATTTGAAAATCATGTTCATTATCATATTTTTCTATAAAATAAAAGATTACGTTCTCACTTTTTTCTATGTAAATCTGAAAAACTTGATGTATTTAAAAATTTGACGAAAAATCTTGGTACGTTAGGGAAACTTAATTTTTATAGGATTTGGAAAATTTGAATTCTGTATTGTGTTTGGTACTTTGAAAATTATGCAAAGTTTAAAAACATTGAAAATCGTGAAGATTGTGTTAATAATTAATTCGGAAAATTTGTAGGAATGAAAATAATGTTTATAAATGTAGTTGAGTTCATGATCATATTAAATTTCTTCGATACATGTATACTTGACAATGTTTTTTTAGTTTTTAACAAGTCCGAATCAGTTCGAAAAATATTTTTATAAATATTGAAAAATCTTGAATACATATTTAAAAATTTTCAAAAAACCTTATAAAATTCTGAAAATTGGTAGAATTTTGTTCAATCTAGATACATTTTATAGACTGTTTTAATTAAAACTACACTTCTTCTGAATGTGAATCTTTTTTTTTTTTATTTTTCGATAAAAATCCGAAAAATTTCTAAGGGTATAAAAAATTACGAAAAATTTCAATTATTTGTAATTTGGATAGAGTCGTGTGAAATTAAGACAGTTTTGAATAAAGTTGAAAAAATAAAAAATCTGTGAAACATTCTGAATAATGCCAATAGTTCATTAGTAAAATTTTAGAAAATAATAATACATCATGTAGATTCTCGAAAATTCCATTAAACTGCAGAAACCGTGTAACAGCATTAAAATTTTCCAAAACCGTAATATGTCTTATCGTATGAAGATTGTCTATAATCTTATTGAAAGCACAACAAAAAACCTACAACTCAAGGAAATATTTCTGATGCTTTAGTAAAATTTAAATTTGTGAATTTATGAATATTTTTTGTTACATTATCCATTTAGAAATTTTCAGATGGATAGTGCAAACCGCAATTCGCATATATTTTGCAATCCTTGTTACATTTTACTAAAACCAAAAGAAAACTTTTTTCAAATGTTTTCGCAGGGGGGTGTTTTAAGGGTTCACCTCCCCCCCCCCCCGAAAGTCGAATTAATTTTTAGCAATGAAATTTTTTCTTATACATTCATGAAAAACTAAGTGTTACAAAAATTTTTAGTCAAACGTCAAACCCCCCCCCCCCTCCGAAAAACTTTTCTTTGTTCGCTCCTGTCAGACACCTGGTATACATTTGAAATTGCAAAAAAATAAAGAAGTTTCCAAAGATTCTCGAAAGCTTCGAAGTATTTTTCCAAGTTTTCAAAAATTTTTAACATTGCGTTTATTATTAAATTTCATAAACTTTCAAGGAAAATCCAGAAATTAAAGAATGTCAACTTTGTCTTGAAATTGTTAGAAATTGTTTTGCACAACATTGAGTTGTAGTAAGAAAACATCTTCGAATTCACCTCTTTTCTTGAATTTCTAAATTTCGAAAACTTCTGTAGATGAATAAAATTTTAATCTCAAGTCGATACTTTCCAAAAATGCTGAAATCCATCCCATTATTTTTGTAAATAAATTATTCAATAATTTTTTCACTTTCCCCCATTTTCTTAACATAAAGTTTTATTCGAACGTCTCTGTTATTGAAAACAAAAATAATATTCTGTGCCCAATTTGTTAACCTTTTTTTATCATTGTTGACCAACTTTACAAGGAAATCGGTGCTGGACCTTGACCTTGCTGACAACATAGGCTCAGTGTTGGTGGATCTCTTCTTGAGTGGCAAATCGAAAGCGTGCCTCAATTCGCATTCTATGGTTTCGTGTTCTTCGCTTGACATATCCTCGTGCAAAATTGCATGGCCTTGCCCGTTGTCGATACGAAGCGCTCCAAAAGATGAATCCCGATGAAGTAACATTAGAAGAAAAATGAAATGGCTCAGCGAGGCCATTACTTCACACACAGCGCACTATTTTCGCGGATCACGAGAGCCAGAGTTTTTTGGCACCATTTGGATGGAATTTTCGTTTTTCTAATTATTTATAATTAAGATAAGTTGAAAATAAGCGGGAAAATCAAAGGAACGATGTTGCCCGGTTGACTCTTAGGAAAAATCTGGTATTGTCTGGTATATCGGAGGAGGGGTCAGGAAAGAGCGAGAAAGGGAAAGACATAATCGTTTAGGCAAGGTAACAAACGAGCAAGCACTTTCATCTTTTGTGATTGGGCATCTGGACAGGGATTAACGAATCATTTCAAAAAGCTTTCGAGGATGACAATGATTTATTTAGATAAAAATTCATAGGTCATCATCCGGAACTTCTGTATTATTCTGTATTAATTCAATACAGGAAACGTCCGTTGCGTTGGGAAGACTCTCGAGGGATTAGTGAGTTTTCTGAAATCCAGTCTCATCGTTTACTTTGCTTTCAAGAGGTGATATTCGGAGAGGAAAATTCAGTAAAATTGTGTCACAGTGCTGTATAGTCGGGTATAGTTGGAAAAAAACGTGTAAATTCGTTATTTTTTGCAACTAGATATTTTTTTTAAGTGCGAATCGTTTGCGATGATTTTTCAACAATTCTGGTTTTTTTCTTAACTTTATATTGAAAAATGAGAGAATTTATAAAAAATTATTGATTATTATTTCGTGGTACCATTTTGAGAAATATTCTCAAGCTCGGTTTTGTGATCTATAAAATAAGGCGCAGTTTCAAAAATTCTCAGGTAAGAAATAACTTTATGAGAAAACTTCGGATTTTCGTGCATGAAATTTTAGTAATATTTATGCAAGAAGTTGGTATGTATGAAACAACTAGAACACCCTTCAAAATTTTGTAAGTACTGAAAAACGAGAAGAATACTAAAAATAACAGAATCTATTATAAATATAATATAATAATAAAATATATAAATTAAATAACAAAATCTATTCTGTACAACTTTACATGAATTTTATACAGAATGCATTGTAGATGTGAATTTCTATAATAATAATTGAAATATAGAGTAACGAATTCTCAAGCTGTATACGTATAAAAATCCATTAAAATAGTAAATAATCTATTATATTGTATAATTACTGGGATAACATTAAAAATACAAAAAGAAATTTTCTAAGGCATTAATTAAATTTCTAAAATTTTAGCACACAATGACTAGAAAACTATAAAATTCTAAAAAATCAAAAAAGTACCAAAACAAATTACTAACTGCCCGTAAAATACAATAGTATGATTTTTTGTTAATGTCATTTTCTTAAAAACCTTGAAAAAATAAAAATACTATTGTCCTAAAAATTTACAATACTTAATAGAATTTTTGAACATCAAATTCTAGAAATTTATGCAAGTTTACAGAAATTCTTGCAATAATGGGATATTGCTTGAAATTATGAATACTGAAAAGATGCATATTTTCAATAAGGTGTTGTAATTTTGTAAGAAAAGAGATTTTCAGAAGTAAAAGCTTGAACATCGCAAGTCTTTTTATGAGATGTTATAAATATTTATCGATAAATTTTAATACATATTTTATATATATGTATTTATTGACTCTTGACACAGTGAGTTTTTGTTCCCAGTTAAAAATTTCATTGCAACCTCAAAATTTAAAGATTTTCTATTCAAAAAGAAACTCGTTTTCTATTCAACTAAATTTTGATGTAAAATGTTGAGTTGGTCATTTATTTAACATCCAACTATTTCAAATATTGGAATATGTTAAAATCAACTATAAACTGAAAAAATTGATCTATAAAAAAGCTGCAAAATTTTACAACAACAATACCCTAGGACTTTTTGATTTATTTATTAATATATATTCTCTAAATAAGTACAACCTTCCTGGAACTTTTCACCTGACCTTTTTCTTCGAAAAATGATTCAAAAAAATGATTTCCAAAATACAAAATCACCCCTTCAAATTTTTTCAAAAGCTGTACAAAGAAGCTGAAATTTCGGATTCATGCGTAACTTGACAAAGTTATTTTTTACGAATACCACTGGATCATTAGTCAAACTCTACGTCTTTAACCCTTGCTTTCTGTGGCCACGTGAAAAAACCATAAATAATTCTAGATCTTCAATAATCCCTCGTAATTTCTTTTTATGGTCCTGGAACGTGATCTTATGGAGAATTCCGCGTTCTCCCTTTGGCATGAAAGAACGGCAAAAGTGTTTATTTCCCGATTTTCTCTGTGAAAGCAGAAACAAGAACGCTCTTAAATATACCTAAGCCCCGTGAAAAAAAGGTAAAAGCTGCAGGGTTCAAAATGGAAGGAATGGAATCAATGGAATGCTGGCCAGTGGCCATTTTTACGGGTCGGAAGAAACGCCCATAATTGCGGTTTCCTATAGAGCCTCATCCTTTATCGAAAACCTCAAGTCTTTCTTTATGTTGTTTCATCTGCGGTAAAGAAAAACCATTTGAATAAATATGTGAAAATTCCTGTCATCTGCTTATTTTTCTTGTGAATGGTCAAGGTAGAATGCGATTTGTCAGAACCATACATTTATCATTCTATTAGAAACTTTCTTTGAGGGTTATTTATTGCGGGAGAAACCAAAATCCAATTACCTTGGTGGTTTCGCTACCTACTCCCACTTCTTTTGAGAAACTTTGGACATGGTTGGATATCCAGGTGTATCTAGGAGAGGGTTTTAGAATAGGAGAGGGAAAGTAATACTTGTTCTCAGCAGTTCTCCGGTTCCCCAAAATATACGAGAGACCAGTCAAACTTCTCGTTATATTTTTCAAATTTTCTGCTCTTGTCGCGTTTCGGTTTTTATTCTGATTAAGATAATTTTTAATGTTTTTTAATCAACAATGAGCTAGTGGTCGTGTTTCTTTGAATTTTCTTTGGTTTCGTGAGTTCATTAACTCTGGAAAAGTTGGAAGTTAGTATGACTTTTGACGGTTGATTCTGTTTTTACAAGGTGAATCTGTTCGCAATTTTCTACTGTAAAACAATGTGACTGGTTTGAATTTTTTTTTTTTACATTTGGTGCCCGGGTTTTTTTTTTTTTTTTATAGAAAGTGAATATTTTATGATGATTTCAACTGGAACCAACAACTTTGACGGTGACTGAATAAATCAGATTAGGGATTATTGAACTCGGTTTAGTATGCAACTCTTTTTCGTATGAAATACGTTTGTGGTTTTTTCTATTTTGTATTAGAGAAATGGGGGAGGGGGGGGGGGGGGTGGGATTTAGATAATTAAATTTTGTCTTCGGTTTATCAAATTTTTAAAACTGGTAAGGGTTGCATGATGAAAAATGTCTTTGTTGATCGACGGTTTGCAAATTTTTCTTTGACCACTGTCATTTCAATTTGGAAATGATTAATGATTGTGCTTTATAAAATATTGTAGACTGGGGGGTTTTTAAAGTCATTAAAGAGTTACCGGAAATTCGAAAAACTTTTTTTTGAAAATATGTATGGATAACGATGTCCTCAAAAACTTGCGATCATTTTTCTAAATGTTGAAATTTTGGAACTTGTAATTGTTACAAAATTGAATTATGAATAGAAAAAGTGAAGTTAGGAGATAATCATAGTGACTTGAGAAAAATTGATTGTTGCGAAACTTAAATTTCTGAATAGTCTTAAAATTTTAGAGGAAAAAAATGAGAATGCTAAATTCTTTACCTTTTTTGTATTGTATTATAAAAAATACGAATCTGTAATTATTTTGGAGATATTAATAAATTGGAATAAAATGAAAGACGTTTCAAAGAGATGAATCATTTAGTTTTTTAATGTAAAAATGCATTAAATACCTACAAAATTAGATTCTGGGCGTTGAAAATTTTACATTGGTAATTTTGATGAATCATCCATTACTTTACTTTGTCAATTAGATTTTATTTTTTGGGCTTGTGAAATTCGATAATTTGCAAGTTTGTGAGATTTGAATAAATATTGTAGTCACAGGGATGAAAAATTTCATATGAATTCTGTAAATCCTCGGAATTCCCTTGCAAGTCAAAATGAAATTCTGAAAAATGGGTGTTTTATTTCACGCATTATTGAAATTTTTTGAGAAACAGAAAATCGTCTAGTTATAATCTTGTTTCATTCAATTCTAAATTTGATAATTTTTACAAGCATCGAATTGCGAAAACCGAGTCATTAAAAGTCTGTTAATAAGATGTTGCGATGATTAAATAAACCTATTGAAAAAAAAAAATTTTACTTATTTTCTGCAGGCCTTCTCAGCTGAAAATCAGATCTTCTGATTGAATTACTGCTACGTACATTTTTCGGAGATTCCGCGATGGGGTTACACTCAAACGCTCTTTTGGTGTTTTTTACTTTTGTCTACATCGAATCATTGTTCGGTACGAGAAAATTATTTATTCACACCTTTCATTTCTGGCATGAATGTTTACTCCATTATATTGTTCAGATTGGTTGTTATTTACTGTTCAATCATGAAAAATGTTTTTTAATATAAATATATGATTTTTTCATTTTTGCTGCAAATTTTCGTAAAACTAAGGATTCTTATAAAATGAGAATCTGGACAGAAATGTCAATGATTTTGAAAATTTCTGAAAAATGTTTTGTTTATTAAAAAAATGTTAGAACACAAAAATTTTCTTTCAAAAAGTAACATGTTTCCGGTGTAAAATAAAAGTAATCATTTCATTTTTTATCTTTTTCCTGAATGTTCAAAATATGTGGGATGTCAATGTTCTAGACTCCGCGAGTGGTCTAGCGATTCCTGACACTTCTTATTGTGAATTTTATAATAATGAGACGGCAACGGAATTAGAGGTAAAAAGGTCATGTTCAGACACGGCTGGTTTCAACAAACAGAAAAGTAATTGTTACGCACTTGTGAAACATGATCCTGTGACGAAAAACACAACGGTGATGAGAAAGGTATTGAAAAATTTAACGCATTACAAAAATTTAGTAATGTATAAAGTTTTCTCACAGAAGAAAAAGTTCATGGATTTCAAAATAATTAATAATTCAAATTTTAATGAAATAACTACATATTCAAAAGTTTGTAACAGAATTTTCAGTTTCTCATTGTTGTTTAATCGGAATATAAAAATTTTTGCATTCTCAAAACGTTAGGAGGGGTTTTTTGAAATTCATTACTAGTTTATTCGTGCATTTCGCATTTTTACGATTGCTGTTTGACGAAATACGTCTTAATGATTTAAAGTTATTTTGATGCAATAGTAATTTTTGCAGCAGTTTTTTTATCTTAAAATTATTCTTTGGAAAATATTTATCCAAGAGAGCGTTGTAGATATAAAATAAATTTATGAAATTTCTAACTTAAACTATGTTTTCTTGCTTCTTGAAGTCAAATTCAACTGAATTTTTAGTAAATTTGACTAGAATTATAGAATTCAAATTTTCTTAACGTGAGAATTCACTCTTTTAAAGTGAATTTCCACTTTTAAAGTGAATTTTCACTCCTTGGTTGACTTCAATATTTTGACTCGATGTAGAGTAAAATTCAGTCTGAGGAATTAGGAGTCGTTTTCGGATGTGTGCAGAATCAAGTTTTTGAAATTTCAATTTTTTCCACAGTCAACTTTTCAAGTTTTTGAATCAAAGGATTCAAGTAAGAATTTCCCGTTTTTCTAATCTCGTAATTGTATTTTATTTTTCAGATTCGAAATTTTTTAATATTAAAGTTATAAGTTCCATATGTTTCTTTTTCACAAGATATGATAAAAGATCAAAATGAAAAGTATTGTAAAATGAAAAAAAATAAAAATAAGATTGTCCACTATTTTATTATGTTGTATAGTTACAATTTTACTGATTCACGAAATATTTTCCTCTGTCAGAAATCATAATTCTTATGTTTTTCTTTCCTTAAAAGGACATTCATGTCTGTGAGTATTTTTGATTGTAATGTGTTCATATTTTGAAAATTTTACTCATGTTACGTTAACTAATCATTTATTTTACCCATATTTCAAAAGGGATTTGAATTTCTCAAACCATCCTCAGCCTACGTTCTTGTGGTAACAAATGTGTTCGTATTAAATAAGGTCTAATAATAAAGTTGATAAAAATTTCGTGGCAGCATTATTTTTCTTTCAATTATATTATCTGAAAGGTATAAATTTCTTCAGGAACTGAGAATGTATTCAATTATATTGATGGCTTTCCAACAGCTTCTTATTAAATTATTTTTTTTTTCAAAGTTGAATCATATTGATTCTGAAATTCGAAACAATTTATGCTTTTGAAATTCACTTTGATCTTACAAACTTTTAAAATCACTAAAAATTCTGATAATTCGACGTTAACAAAGTTATTTATCTAAAGCTTGCTAAATTTCTATAATATCGTGGAAAACATTTTTCGTTTTTTGGCGAAACTTGCTTTGTAAAAATTATGACATCAACACATTTTAAATAGTCACATGTGTAAGTTGTAAAACTTACAAATCAAAAAACTGTTGAAATTATTTAAATAATTTATATTATTTATTATTAATCAATTCGAGATAATTTGATTTGAAGTAAAAATTACAAATCAAAAGGGTTGGACATTCAATGAGATGAATGATTATTCATGATTTCTGAGAGCAATTAAGAAAAAATTTTTTTTATGAGAAACGATGTTATAAGAAGAAAAAAATCTTAGACTAATTATATATTTGCTACTTTGATTAAAAAATTTTTGAACAGACTTAAAATAATGCAAATATGTATAAACATGTACATAGTTAAAAGAATTGATCCAATTATATGATGACTATTATAATGATGAATATATTATTATAATTTTATAATGTATACAATTATGATTGTATGGTGATTATGCAATAATAATTGTCCATATGATTGTTATGAAATTATAATTATAAGTACTCAGTTGTTCCCATTTAATGAATATTAAATGTATAAAAAAGTATTATAATAATTCATACGATGAAGAATAATTACTTCCGGTTAGTTACTGTAAAAAGGAATAAATCATTATTTCTTTAAATAATTTCATATAATTTTTTTCTTGTACAGCGTTATTAAGATTAAAATTTATTTAATCATAATTTTTGACAAAAAAACCGCTTCATAAATCATCATTTTATCAAAAATAATTGTGAAACTAATTTTTGTTCATTATTCATACGATTCCCGAAATTCTCATGCAAGGGGCATGAATGGCAGAATCTTTGGAAAATTTTAGGATAAATTTCTGAAATCCATAGGGTTGTTTGCTGGACAACATAAACTGTCGAGGACAATCAAAATGCGTATTGAGCCAAACGGGTAACAAAAAGAGCTATTTTTTCTGTTGCTGCGAAGGCAACATGTGCAATCGAGAATTAACATATGCAACGCTTAAAATTGTGCCTCCAGGAGTAGTTTCACTGAGTACGTCAAGTCATAATAAATATTTTTTTCTTGTTTTTCAACTTATTTGGTAATCTGAGAAAAATCGCGATATTTCACAGGACCGATGATAGAACCACCAAATAACGATCTGTTAGACAGATTGCTGCACCAACAATTCAACATTCTTTTAGCCCTTGGCATATTCATTTGGTTCGGTGCAAGTTTTTTCATATTGTACATTTTTTGGCCAACAGTAGCTGAAACTTTTTACAAGGTATTTAATTTGCAAATTTTCATTTAATAGGTGTTTCAGGATAAGTTTTCGAACAAATATAGAAACAATTTTGTACTTGTTTTTAATTCTTCAGTTTGAAAATGGAGCCTTTGCATATATTAACTACTTACTCATTTATTACGTGATTGGCAGAAAGAATTGTTGATTATTTGCATGGATTGCGTATTTCCTGGTTTGGAACTCCAAAATCATTTTAATAATTTGATTCTCACGGAAATGTACGATCGCAGGATATGAAGAAACACAACCAGGTGAACAAGAACCTCAACGACATCGAAGGTTTGAATATCAAAGCACGCGGAAGATTTGGTGTGGTTTTTACGGGTCGACTTGGTAACGAAACAGTGGCAGTGAAGATCTATTCTTACCAGGACTTCCCTTTCTGGAAAACGGAAAACAATGTTTTCCAGCTTTTCAAGATTACGCATGAAAACATCCTGCGCTTCATCGGGTCCCAAGAACGAAAAGACGACCTCAACACCCAGTTCTGGATCGTCACATCTTACTGCGAAAAAGGATCCTTGTACGATTACATCAATGGAAACATCCTCACCTGGCCACAAACTCAGAAGATCGCTGCTGATATAGCCAGGTACATGTTTTATAAGTTATTCATTTGAGTTTTTCCGTTGTTTTTTAAAAATTCATCTAAAACTTTGTAATTTGTTAGAGGGTTTTAGCAGAAGAAGTTTTAAACTTCTTCTGATATTTGAGTGAAATTAATGATCATTTCATGTAAAAGTGAAAATAATAAGTTATCAGTTATGAAATTACTAATAATTACGAAAACGCATGAAAATAATAGAAATGAAGTAGTAAAAGTAAGAATGAATTATGAGTATATTTGAAAATCCTACAAAAAGTACTTACAATTAGTAAAATTTGGAGGACATAACAAATAGTTTCATGTAAGTTCTCTAAATCAACTTGAATGAGAAATTGTTAACTTTACTGATAACTGAAAAATAGCAATCATAGCTTTAAATGAAATAATAATTAATAATAGAATAAGAATTATGAATGTTTGGCAAGGATAACGAAGAAAATGGAAATGAAAAATATTGTTCAACTTAGTAAATGATAAAGTAAAATGAAGATATAAAATTTTGTTGGACGCTAAAAGACTGAGAAACTTAAGAAACATTGAAAAAATACGAAAATTCCTGTTGAATTATACCATTTTTTTTAGATAATTGAAAATATTATAGTGGTTTTTCATGACCTTGAAATTTGAAAAATCGAAATTTTTTTCAAATTTCAATAATTTTCTACAATTCGCAAAATTTTAGAAAATGTGAATTGATTTTTTGAGAATCACGTTTTTTCTAAATATCACGATAATGCTATTTCGAATTTTGAACGAACATGTGAAATTCTTTAAAAGTATTTAAAAATCATTGTTAGATGGACTAATTTTTAAAAAAATTGGGAAATTTGGGTAGTAGGTATCATGTTAGAAATTTTGCAAATTTTGAAAAATGAGATCACAGTGGAAATCACAGACAATGTCAATAAATCTGAAAAATAAAAATTTCTGTAGAAAGTATTAGATAGTTGATTTAATGTTAAAAACTTTAAAAATGATGAAAAATCATAACACCAAAAATTCCAGAAACTGTCAGCTATACTAAAAATATTCTAAAAAAAATCTAAATTTTTGTAGAATTTCACAATTCATCCATCATTTTTAAAATTTGATTCATTATTATATGTATTTCGATGAAATAGGTATGCATAAAAATATTTTTTTTACATTTTTTTCATTAAAAATGAAAAATTTTCTTAAATGTCAATAATTTTCAAAAAATCGTGGAACATCAGAAAATGTAAATTAATTTCATGAGAATCACTTTTTTTCTAAATATGTACGGTAATGTTTTTCCGAATTTTGAACGAAAATTCGGAATATGTACTTTCAAAGAACTTTGAAATAAAAGAAATCTTAGGCTAGACAAATTTTTAAAAAATTTAGAAAATTTGACTAGTTAGTACCATGCTGGAAATTTTACAAATTTAAAAAAATAGTACTCATTGGAAATTACAGAAAATGTCAATAGATTTGAAAAAATCAAAATTTTTGTAGAATTTCGGAAAATGTCGATAATTTTATCAATTTTGTCTCTTATTATACTTCTTCAAAGTATTATAAATAATTTTTTTTAATATTTATGACGAAAATTTTAAATATTTAAAAAATATTTACAAATCAGCAAAAAACTTTACAATTTTGACAAATTTTATAACATTTCGAAAGTAGTTGTGGTTGGTTTGATGCTATTAGAAACTTGAAAAATTATGAAAATTAATGTAACCCATTAAAAATTTCGAAAACGTCAAATATCCTTAAAAATCAAAGTTTTTGTAGAATTTCAGAAAACATCCTTCATTTTTTCAAATTGTATTCATGATTATATGTGTTTAGATTAAATAGGTATGTGTAAAAATATGTATTTTTTTAATTTTTTGATAAAAATTCGCAGTACTTGAAAAGCATTCAAAAACTAAGAAAATTCATACTGAATCATACAATTTTTTATGATCATTGAAAAGTTTTCATCCGTAAGTAGTTTTTTATAACTTTGAAATTTTAAGAACATTTTGTATTCAGGAACGGTGGAAGGAAATTTTTTTGGGTAGACATTCAAGATTATCAGTAATTATTAAAATTCAAGATATTTTGTAGGATTTAAGTAAATGTTGATACATCTTACAGATCGTGGAATATATTTTGAAAATTTTTATTGTATATTATTTTTTATTATTGTTAAGAAACAAAAAATTTAATGACGTAATAATCATATAAAATAGAGTCATAAATAAGTTCTAATATGATCTTTTTTAAACAAAAATACGTTCTTATTTTTGTAAAAGAAACATGTAAATAATTGTGATTGTAAGAATGGAATTTTTCAACAGAGGATTAGCCTTCTTACACGAGGAAACGCCGGGGTCGACTTTCGAAGGAGGGTACTACAAACCGTCCATCGCTCATAGAGATTTCAAATCCGCAAACGTTTTACTCAAATCTGATATGACTGCTTGCATTGGCGACTTCAACCTTGCTATGATATTCCATCCTGGAACTTTTAATGAATACAGAAATAAATATGAGGTACATAACGAATTCTCTGGAATATTCAGCAGAAAATATGATATTTATAATCGGTATATGATTGTATTATTACGCTGTTATATTCATGTGGAAAATATTTGAATATTTTGTACTATGTTGAAAATATTTCGTAAATTTGAAAATTCCAAAAACTGTAATATTGATTTTGTAAACTGTGTTCATTATTATATTTCTTTGATACATGTAAAACAATGTTTTTAAGAGTAAAAAAACTTAAAATCTTCAAGTCTTAGGAAATGAAGAAAATTTGAATCAGTTGGTTTATTTTCTTTGAATTTAGAAAGTTTTGAATAAGTTTCCATTATATTTGGAACATCGACAATTTTGGAGATCAATAAACAATGAAAATTTCAAAGTTTGTGATAGTACATTTTATCTTTAAGAGATAGTTAGTAGTTTTGAATATTCATATGAAAATCTGTAACTTTAGAAGTTTTCTTACATTTTTCACGAATTCACAATTCCTCATCTGAAAATTTTAAATGAAGACAATTTTTTACTTTTAGTGTTTAAAATGAATATACTTAGCATTAAAACGATCATGCGCGTTGGAATTTTTTGTTTATATTTTTTAAATAAAAAATTCGCATTTCTTGCTTGTAGAAAAGATAAAAAAAAATATTTTGTTAAAATATTCATTAATTTGTGAAATTTTTGAATATTATTTTTCAGGTGGGCACTCGAAGATACATTGCACCAGAATTTCTTGAGGGAGCAGTAAATTTGACCAAACTGTCATTTTTGCGAGCCGACATGTATGCATGTGGAATAGTTTTGTGGGAAATGGCCTCTCGTTGCACGGCTCAAGATGTACGTAATTGGGATCTAATATTTGATATTCAAATAAATCAATTTCTTCAACAAAAGAAATCTACAAGAATACCAAAAAATCCTTCATAGTATCATAAATACTGAAAAATACTGAAAAAATACAAACTCTGTCGATATTCAGAATCTATGAAGGTATAATTTTTTCAAAATTTGTAAAACGTCGAAGTTCAAAACAGTGAACTCGAGAAATCTTTATGAATAACTAAAAAAATACGAAAAACCAAGGTACTGGAAACCTGAATCAAAGAATTTTTCTTCTGAAGAATCTTTCGAAGTGTCTAAAACATTCAATTTAATAGTATCGAATTATATAAATCATAAATCTACAGAGCAATCCGTATCCGTAAAATTTCATAAGTAACACAAAACATAAAAATTCTAGATATCTGCCAAATACTCGAAATCTGTATATATGATTTTTTTTTAAATCTACAAAAATACCAAAGTACTTTAGAACTTTGATTCATAGAACATCATATTCTAGGAATACATATCTCAATGTAAAGACTATAAAAATACCAGAAAAAAACTACAAAGTTGTACGATTACAAAAAAATACTAAAAGTCCAGGAATCTCCAAAATACCTTGAAATAATTTCGTTACTGTTTTCCTATAATAAAAATACTACCAAACTCTTACAATTTTGAACCTTCAATCAAGAAATCTATACAATCATTAATATTAAATAAATAAAAAATCACGCAAGTTTTGTAAATACTGCAGACATAGCAACAAAACCAACAAAATTAGAAAAACTCAAACCTTTAACAAATTCTATAAGAATCTACGAAAAAAAATTTTTTTTTATCTCAATCCTAAACATTTATTGTTGATACAAAAGTCATGAAAATTGCATTCCATGACTGAAACATGTCAGTGAAACATTTCAAAAATAAAGTTGAGTAAATTGATCCAAAGGAGCCAAAAAAACGAAAGACGAACTTCCAAAAATTCTCTATATATTTCAGCCTAGTCCAGGCCCTCTTCAGGATATTCAAAAAGTATAAAATAAATCATCGTCACGTCCAAATTAGATAACATCTTATAAAACTTGTAAAACTTGTAAAACTTGTAAAACTTGTAAAACTTGTAAAACTTGTAAAACTTGTTGTAAAACTTGTAAACTTAAGTTGTGTAAGCAACTAGCGTAAAATCATATCTCGTGACACGTGTCTAATATAAGACGTATGAACAATGACTTTGGTTGTTTTACGCTAGTTGTACACACGTTTCACGAGATATGATTTTACGCTAGTTGCTTACACAACTTAAGTTTACAAGTTTTACAAGATGTTATCTAATTTGGACGTGACGATGTTTCATTTTATACTTTTTGACTATCCTGAAGAGGGCCTGGACTAGGCCGAAATATATAGAGAATTTTTGGAAGTTCGTCTTTTGTTTTTTTGGCTCCTTTGGATCAATTTACTCAACTTTATGAATTAATGAGGAGCAATTACCTTCAGAAATTGCAAAAATAATTTAAATATTCTAACATCGTTCCTGATGTAATTTCCCAATATTATTAAGCGAAAAAAAATTTAACGAATGTTACAAATTGAAATTTAAAATTTTCCATGTTCGCAGGGTCCGATTGGCGAGTACAAAGTACCTTTTTTGGATCAAGTTGGGGCCCAGCCAGGGTTAGAAGACATGCGGCAAAGTGTGGTTGAGAACAAAGAAAGACCTTCCATTCCAGAAACATGGAGACAACATCCCGTAAGAACATTCAACTGAACCGAAAAAAAAATTAATAAAAAATGAATGAAATTACAATAAAAATTTAATCAGTTGAAAAAAAAGCTCAAGTTACAGATTTCTCACGAAGAAAGAGTATTTCATATTTTATCTAAGAACTGACATAAAGGAACCTAACAAAGATGATTTTAGCAATAATTCAAGTTGCTCTAATATATTGTAATGAATTTTAGAGCAAACATCAACATCGAAAATCAACGAATTTTTGAAAAATACAAATTCAACAATCTCTCAACTATTTTCAGGGTTTGAAAGAGCTTTGCGACACCATTGAAGAATGTTGGGACCAAGATCCCGAGGCTCGTTTGTCCGCGCCTTGCGTGGCAGCCCGAATGTCGAAATTGTGAGTTTTAAACATGTGCTTGAAATTCCAAACGTCTAAGAAATAATCCAAAACGATAAAAAATTGGTTTTCCAACTCCACCCAAGATTATACCAAAAAAATAGTTTGTGATGTTGTATAATATTTTTTGAATTCCATTAATTATTCATTATACTTTAAATAGTAAAGGTTACATTTGGAACTTCAGGAACATGTTTCACAGTGTCTATTTTCACTAGGTACTTATTAGCTTTCATATTTTTGTAAGTCTATATTTTAATATAATTGTAATTGTAATTCATACATTGGCACTTATGTATAGTACGTTCAACTTGAAAATTGATAAATTCTTGGTGTCCAGTTTCGATGTTAACGTACTGTATGTAAACACCTATATAGTCAACGATAAAACATTGTTACATGTATATATTTTTATTAGTTGTTCAACTATAAACTTTTTCATTTTATGATGAATACAACCACACAACTACGGATTCTGTGACTAAGAAATAATTCGTTGATCTTTGAATCAGTTACCAATTTTTTTCCGGTTTCAATATTATAGATACCAATATAAGTAACGGATCTATAATTTGAGTTTTTACCAAAAGCATGTTACAAAGAGATTACCAATGTAATTCGTAAGTAACTTCGAGTGAAATAACATTGTTTGTTTATTCAAGTATATGAATCATATGTACATATTTGTTTAGATAGATAAAGTAAGTTTTTTTGAAAATGTTATTAGTAGTATTGTTTTTTCATATCCTATTGGTATGAATAATGGAAATCCTGAAAAATTGTTGAACATTCCTAATTCTTTAAAAATTTTTTTTAATTTTATTGAAATTCTTGGTTTTTTTCGATTTTCTGTGTTGTTTTTTCCAATTAGAAAATTTTCTTAATATTTTTTTAAGCAAGAAAAAAATCTCGTGAATAAGTATTTTTTATTACATTTCATATACCTACATCGGATTTCCCACAGATTGTCGAATTGCCCTAGTGATTTTGAACCTTATAAGAAAAAGAAATTTTTTATAAGAATTTAAGATTTTTATAAGGTCGCCTTATAAGAAATTGAATTTTTAGAAGGTTCAAAATCACTAGGGTGAAGTTAGAATAGAATTTCGATATTCAAATGAAAAATAAAAATACTCTAAAAAGTAAATATTCTTCAAATAGTCCATGATTTTTAACTATTTGTAAAGATAATGCTAATTTTCCCACGTAAAACATTACGTAGCATTACTCGGTATCAAAATCTGAGCACTGATTAGATTGTGTAACATGGGTTTCTTTCCACGATGTATGACAGATCTAAATCACTAAAAAATATCTAACAAATCGTACTGTTTTTAACTTCATCATAAAAATAGTCTAATTACAAAAGTTCCTGAATGTACCTGTCATTAATGGAATTTCACTAATGACAATGCAAAATCGCAGAACAGATAGTCGATCACAAAAACATGAGTTTAGTAGTATATATACTAAGATCACTTATCTGAATAGATTCTTTTTCTGGCTGGGTGTTATCGAAGCAAAAATTTTTCATTCATGCACCACATGAGATAAAAAAAATAGTTCTCCAAGTATTTTATATGCAACAATGATAAGTGCAATGCTTTTTTAAAAAAGTTGTACAAAAGATGTTCAATTAAGATATCGCTGTGCAGGACAAAGAATATGCAACTTCTGTCTGTGCAAAAATACCAGCACACAATTAGTTATTCTGAAATTGCTAATGCACGAAAAACTTTTTCTCAAATAACAACGTATACTGAATTCAGCAAGACTTGATGAAACAATGTTCGTTGAGAGTAGTATAGCAACGATTAAGATCGGATTGTTTGCGAGGACGCCT
This sequence comes from Platygaster robiniae, assembly GCA_028476575.1. Lineage (NCBI taxonomy): Eukaryota > Metazoa > Arthropoda > Insecta > Hymenoptera > Platygastridae > Platygaster > Platygaster robiniae. The sequence continues at coordinate 7,258,750 of CM052022.1, forward strand.
ATTAAATTTCTTCCGCTGGAACGGAAGCGATAAATTGCCGGCAATAAAATGTAGGTGAAATTTAGCCGTGCGGTCTTACTGGAGCGACCCTGGAAATGGAATGACAGATCTCAACAGATGTTCCTTAGACGAAACGGTGTCATGGGTATGATTCGTTTAAAGAGGAAGAACGAAATCGACGGCTACCTAGATCTGCGGATATTTGAGCCTTCGTATTTTCCGTCGATTTCTCTTTCGTTAATCGAAATTTTAATCTATCGCTCGGCTGGGGAAGTTCTATTTTAATAAACAATTGGAAGCTGAATATGATAATTATTCACTTTATATTGACGTTAAGTAAATGTAAAGAATATTTAAATGATACCAAATTGCAATTTAGTGACTATCCAAACGCTTTCATAGTTTTTGAGAATTCTGATATGGAATTGAGGTAATATTTAAGGAATTTAGGAAGTTTTGAATGACATACGTTTACCGATTCAAAATGTCACTAATTTTTTCAAAGGTTTGAATGAAGTTTGCATATTTCTGATAGTTACTCAAAAATCCCGAGATACGCAAAATTATTCGAAGAATTCACTAAATTTTGCAAGACTACTTATTCGTTTACGATATTGCGATATGTTCTTAAATTATATACTGAAATTCAAAATTGTCTATCTCTTATTTTACACAATTTTTTCGCATTTCGAAAGAAAGTTTATATGAAACTATTGAATACGAGGTACTGAAATTCCCTGTAATTAGATACTGTCAACTGTGAGCACGCTCCATTTATGTTACGTAAGTGCATTTCATTCGATTGTACATTGTCATGTAATTGTCGCTTTGTCGCTAAAAACCCATCGTTATTCAGAAATGAAAATTCAATTGATTTTCTTGTCATCTTTTGAGCATTGTGCGACATATTTCTAAGAAAAATTATTTATTTGAAAAATTTAATCAACCTTTAAGTTGATGTTTCACTAAATTATTCCAAAATCGCCGTCAATTTAAATTTTGACGTGCTAGAAAGATACATACACCTACTCAATTAATGTCTTAATAAGAAAAAAGTGGAAAGAAAATCATTAAAAATTGTTCATACGATCTAATCTAGCAAAACTCTCAAATAGTGTACCTTTCAATGATTCCACTGTTCGTACCACTTTTAGAGTCAACATTTTTTGTCCTACAGTGCAATTGAGAAAAAACTACATAATTTGAAATCCATAAATTGTTACTTCTATTGTGTAGAATCGTAAACTTGTTACGTTTATGGATAGAGAAATGCAGAATATAGCATTTTAGGATAGAGAATTCTCGAGTTAAAAATTTTCGAGTCAGAAATTCTGACTTTACGAATTCTAAACGTAGATGTTCAGGATTCTAATATGGATACGAAAAATTTTGCTTATTGCAAGTATCAACTTTTAGAGCTTTATGCTGTAAAAGATATTTTTGAATCTTCAGTAAAGACAAAAGGTTTTTAAGATTATTCTTTACACAGTATCCTTGAACTCCAAGTCCTAGAATATTTATTCGCGGAATATGCAATCATGAGTTATTGGAATATGGGACTCTAGAATTCGAAGTAATTAGAGGAACAACGAATTCAGATTTGTAAATATGTACTATAATAGAGAATTGTGCAGTACTATATGTATGATTTTGAAATTCTGGACCCCAAACTATAACATTCTAGATATCTACATAGTACAGTTCTCAAAATTTTAGTTGCATGTAGAATAGTTATACGTATAATTTTAAATTTATAAATACATTATATATATCAGAATTATTATAGGATGACAAAATCTACACTTGTGAATCCTCTAATAAAGAATTCACTAGTTTTTAATTCCATCATATCTCAATTCTATAATGAAGATTTCTATGAGTCTGAAACCTAAAATTACAAATTTAAGACTTATAAAAAATATTATCATAGCGAATTCTGGAGTTCTGTGTTCACGAGTCTGAAGTTCTGATATCTTAGATTTTAAAATGTTGATTTCTATAGCTCTAAATACCTAAAATTATAAGATTGATATGATACACTCTTCAAATTTGGACCCTAGACTACCAAGTTTAAGAAATATATAATATAGAGTATAGACTTGACGGATTTTAAGAATTCAAGAGCTAAAGAATGTTAAATATATTTTTAGCATTCCTAATTGTAGATAGATAAAGTTTCGAACTCTGCAAGATATTTTTTTTCTCATAATTAAGTTATAGAATAATTATAAGTCATTAGAAATTGAAGTTACCGAATATTAAATTCTACAATCCAAAATAATCATTAATGATATTCTACAATCAAAAATTCTGACTTGTGCATCTCATAATGGAGAATTCTGGAGTTTGAAATATTCTATGTGCCTGAAATTCTAACATCTCCAATTTCACAATATTCACTTCTTAGACTCTGTTACCCAGAATGATACATCTGATAGCATAGGAATCTCTTATTCTGAACTCTGGACTAACCAATTCTAAAAATCTATACTGTGAAGTATAGAATTAAAAATCTGATTTTTGCAATATAAAATCCTACATCCAAAGGAGTGAATTATACATTATTTATACATGCATTTCTCAATTACAGAAAGTAAGGGTTGAAGATTCTACAATACAGTATTCTATGACTGTTTTCTAGAATGCTAATCCATGGAATCTTTAACTTACAATAGACATAAAATACTACTCTCCAAACTTAAATGTTTTCAACAGATTACAATTTGTTAAAAATTTATACAGAAAAGTCTGTATTCTTAACACATGTATGTACTCGTCAAACTCAACAAATTGTCTATTGCATTCTACAGGTTTAGATATAGAGACTCGTGTTTTAAATTCAAGAATCCAAAATGCCAGACTCTTCAATCCTGGAATAGAAAATCACAGAATCCTGAATTCTGATACAGGGTGCGCCATATTTTATGTCGGTATGTAAACATTGAATAACTTCGAAAAGAAACAACCGATTTCTATAAATGAAGTATTTATGTTTGGTTTGGTTCCTTACAATTTGTTTGGACAAGTTTTCGAATTGAAAATCAATCAAGTGGTCACCTTTATTGGTCACAGCAAAATTATACCTATTCTCTGTGTTTTCTGTTACCTTTTTGAGCATTTCAGGTTATTTAACGGTGGTTTCGGCACGAATGTATAACTTCGGCTCGTCAATAGTCTGAGGCTTGTTGGCGTAAACTTTGCTTTTTAAAGAACACACCAAAAAGAAGTCTGGCGTCGTTAAATCTGGTGATCTGGGTGACTGGTCAATATTGCCTCTTTTTAACATCAGACGTCCAGAGAATTTTCATTGCAAAAACTGGATTATTCGATTTACAGTGTGGCATGGTGCTTCATTTTTTTGTAACCAGTAACTGTCAAAACCTTTGTCGCGCATTGGCAGGCAGACATAATGATCCAGCATCCACCAATATCGATTTTCATCGACTGTTTCGCTTTCTTTTAAAAAAATATGGCCCAATGATGGTTTTGGCGCAAATGCTGGCCCAAAAGTCACTGCATAAAGCCCAAAACACATAATATGTTTTACGGCCCAAAACACATAATATGTTTTCGGCCCAAAACACATAATGTCTGCATTTTTTACCGCCCGAGTTGTTCAAAACGACAATGGAAAACACAGAGAAAAAGTCTCAATTTCCTGTGACTAATAAAGGTGGCTACTTGATTGATTTTGAATTCGAAAACTTGTCCAAATAAATTGTAAGGAACCAAACTAAATGTCAATACTTTACTTAAAGAAATCAGTTGTTTATTTTCAAAGTAATTCAATGTTTACATACCGACGTAAAATATGGCGCACCCTGTATAACGAATTTCTCACTCTAAATTTCATTCTTCAGTCTTTCGTTCGAAATTCTATCGAAATAAATTTCCCAGGGTCCTGAAATCTTTTACCAATAATTCTACGAAATTTTTAGACAAATGAAATCCTGTGTCCACCACTGATTTTAAGCCTCTGTACCAGGGATGTGGGGCGGTAAATTTACCGGTAAATTACTGGTCATGACCGTCAATTACGACAAGAAATTTTTGGTCAATTTTGACCGTCAGTTTACCTTCAAAATTATTACATACAGAAAGATGACCTGAGAAATGGTCGATACATTTGTAATTACATCTTCCTTTTTTTGTCGAGTTTTTATGAAAAAATGAAAATTAATTTGGTTTCTGGAACAAAAATAATCATACAATTACAAATTTCCTATTTTAAACGAGTTATTCATAAAGAAATAAATAAATCACTTCATAAAAATTTGTTTTCCTTCAATATCTATATTTTCGGAAATATTTCTATATTATGTATTGCATGTCAATTTTCTACACTTATTGTAAGACAATAGTATTGTACTTTTCACTATGAAATATTGTAATTACGGATCAGTTCCGATTATTACACTTTTTTGATCGAAATCCTTTATTTATTTTACTATATTTGTGGCAAATATTGGCGAATTTCGTCCAGTTTTGCTATAAATATAGTAAGTACAATAGCAAGATATTACGGTAAAAATGACAATATTTTTTCTCAGGGTATGTTTCTGTATAATTTTGAAAATAACTTCATTAGAAATACCAGAATTCCAAAACTTTTATAAATATAGCCGATGACATTAAGGGGGAACACTACAGTAACTGTAGGAAAATGAGGCTCGACTTTCAATGTTTATTTTAGACAAACTAAGTAAGTTACAACATTTTGGATTTTTTTTCTTCGTTCATCTATTATTAACAAATAAAAAAGTAATTTTTTATGAAAATATGTTTTCAAAAATGACGACGTAGCAGCATTTTTCCATTTGATGTTTTTTGTGGAGGGGTCCTACTATTGGAAGCTTTTCTCGGAAAATCTGTAACATAAAGCTTAAATATATTTTTTTCCTTTTTTGTTTACTAATTATCTAGAGAATACCGTAGGATTTTCGCGATATCACTATTTTTTTTCAAATGGCGCGTTTTTCATGAAAAATCAATATTTTCGGCTGTAAATAGACTGTTATTTTTGTTTATAACAAACTAATTTTTTAAGATACAAAAAAAGGCTACGGGGTTCTCTAGATAATTAGTAAGCAAAAAAGGAAAAAAATATATTCAAGCTTTATGTTACAGATTTTCCGAAAAAAGCTTCCAGTAGTAGGACCCCTCCACAAAAAACATCAAATGGAAAAATGCTGCTACGTCGTCATTTTTGAAAACATATTTTTATAAAAAATTACTTTTTTATTTGTTAATAATAGATGAACCAAGGAAAAAATCCAAAATGTTGTAACCTACTTAGTCTGTCTAAAATAAATATTGAAAGTCGAGCCTCATTTTCCTACAGTTACTGTAGTGTTCCCTCTTAATTTCTAAACATGAATAAAAAATATCTGTTTTCGATTTGTTGTTGATGACAACATATATATTGGGTAGCAAACGCAGTAGTAAACTGACTCACTCGTGAGTTTTTAGAAAATTGGAAAAGCCATTTATGAAATATGAAATACAAGATTGGTGATTTTCACGTGAAATTACTGGAAATCGTTTGGTCAGTTACATATAAATTTTTTTTCCAAAATTCGGCCATGATCGGTAATTACTGACCGTAAAATATATACAGAGAGTTTTGAAATTTGACCAGAAATGACAGAAAATGACTGTCAAAAATTACCATCGCCTGACCCATTTTTTTTCTAAGCAAAAAAGTCACATCCCTGCTCTGTACGGTATATAGACATCCCAACAGCGAAAGCTCCAAGAGCAACTATCAGCGAAAATTCCGGTAACTTTTGCAATAGCGGAACTTGGCGAATCGCACGCGCTGCAGGAGTAGGATGCGAACCAGGCGAAGAGGGGCGAACTCTCCGTACAGGTTTATTGCGGAACAAGTCAGTCACGAGAGCACTTGAACAGTGACGGGCTGGTACATCCCGAAAGACTTCCCCAGATGACTCGATCGCGGCCTTGAAATCCCCTTGAAAATGGCTCCAGAAAAGAAGAAAGACAAGCCTGAAGAGACGAGAGCCCTCGGCTTGGGCGGAAAACTCAAGCTCGTCCTCAGGAACATCACTGTAGAACCTGTCATGATATTCTTCATAACACCCAGCGTCTTGGCGTCTTTGGCCGTGCAGAACTTGAACCTGGAAAAAGCTTGCAGAGTCAACATCGGCTACTCTGATGAAGTTTGCGACGCTCTGACTGCGAGGAATACGTCGGGGCTTGAAAAACAAGAAATTGCGGTACAACAATTGGTGGCCTGGTTGCAAACTTGGAAGGCCATTTTGCAGAGCGCCCTTCCCACGATCGTCATCGTTTTCATGGGCGCTTGGAGCGACCGAACCAGAAGACGAAAACCTTGCATCTTGATGCCACTTTTTGGTGAACTCCTTATGGGCATTTCCCTGATCATTTGTACCTACTACTTTTACGAATTGTCCATGGAGTTTACTGGATTCAATGAGGGTTTCTGGCCAGCCATTACTGGTGGTTGGTTCACCATGCTCATGGGGGTTTTCAGCTATATCAGCGACGTCACGGATTTGGAGAACAGGACTATCAGAGTGGGCATTGTCAGCGGAACAATTTATCTTAGTATACCTATAGGCTTGGCCTTGTCGGGTATTTTGTACGTGAAATTGGGCTTTTACGGTGTTTTCCTCGTTGCCATCGCGTGTTACTCGATAGGTTTGACGTATGGCTTGTTCTTTCTGAAAGAAGTCCCAGCGCCTGAAGAACTTGAGGAAAAGAAGGAACAGTCTGTGGGATGCTGCAAGAGGGTGATGAACTTTTTGTCGATCGAACATGTTGCAGAAACTTTTCGCACGACTTTTCGGAAAACTGAGAATAAAAGGCACAAGAAACTTGCAGTGCTGATGTTTGTGATTATGCTGATCATTGGGCCTATACATGGTGAGTTTCTGCTGGGGAATTGTAGAATTTTGGGAATGATGGATGGTGAGAGAAATTTTCTTAACCGGTAGCTTTCATGGCATTTTTTTTTTTGGTAAACACCAGAAAACATCATTACTCACGCTTTTTTATCGTTCATGAATGATGCATGTGTAGATATTCTTGAATTGATGCAACAATTTCGCTATTTTTCTTAGTAACTTTCATAAATCTATAGATTTTACAAAAACAGAAAAATTATGAGAAATTTACATTCAATATGGCATACTTATTTCGCTAGATGTTCTAGGTTTTGTTTTATCATTTTTACCTTAACTAATATAGGGATTCATGCTTTGTCAATTCTTTAGAGTAAATTTTCACTCTGCATCGAGTCCAATATAATGCCAATCAAACAGGGAAATCTTATTCTAATAATAGAAGTTGAAGTTCACTCTGATTGTGAGAGAAATACAATTTTACTACTTTCAAGTGACTTTTCTTTCTAAAAAGGTGAAAAATCACGCGAAGTTTGAGTGACAGTATTTTAGTTCGACGTAGAGTGATACTCTACTGTAAAAAATAGTGTAAAATAGAATGCTGGAAAATGCGCTGTAGGCGTTAAAAAAAAGTTAACATAACATGAATCGAATGATTCAAAAATATTAAAGAGGTGGAAGGTTAGTTTCTTCCTATATTTTCTGCTATTTTTGAGAAAAATTCAGTTTATCCGGTTTTTTGGGTCTCAAAAAGCCTTTTCAATTAAGGAGAAAAAGACCTATATTTTTAACATCATTTCAAAAAATGAAAAAGAAAAATTTCTTTAAAAAAGTAAAAAGTATTCAGTGTCATCCAAAGATGAGTTTTTCGTACATTAGGCATTTTGGAAATTTTCAGCAGGATCCTAAGTTTTCTAAATTACTTATCTAGCAATCAATAGTTTGAATAATTATTATCCAGTCTTTTAGAAATTTCACTATGTTAAAAAAGATGAAGTCAGCTACGATTTTGCCTTTCTTATAGAGTAAATTCACAAAACTCGTAAAGAATATTTACAATTCTAAGCATAGATGCTTTCCAAGCTTTTCGAAAACTTCCAAAAATTTTTTCTGGTACGTTTTAACTATCAATGAATCCGTGATGAAGATCAAGCTTAAAGTAGATCAAACCTTCGAATTTGCCTGAGGGATAACCGATGGAAATAAAAAATTATTATATTATTTATGAAAAGTGAAATTAACAGAGTTTCGAGTGAATCACAAACGAAATTCATAATAGATTATTTTGTTGGTAACGAAATCGTGTATATGATCACACGGAAATGGGTGCGAATACACGTCTTCTATTCGAGTTACCTAGCTTCAATTTCCTTTAGCAGTTGATGATCGATAATTGGCTCAATTGAAGAAATGGGAAGTGACGAGTCAACTCTTTGCATTGTCTAGCATGTACACTCCCAACGTACTTAAGAGCGATGCGAGTAACTAAAATTGGTTTCTAACGTGAATAAGTTACTCCGTGCACACTCTCAGAAATTTCTCTATCAAATTTAAGAGACTGTCTTTGAAACAGATTTCCCATACTGTCGATTAAATTTTCTATTAAAGTTATGGACTCAACTATGAAAAAAATAGACACTCTCTATAAAAATTATAAACGTTCTATGAAACCGATGTGTTTATTTAATTAAATAAAAAAATAAATAATTAAATGTATTTAATATAAAGCAGACATTAAAATCATTTTACCTTTAAATGATTTCTCATTGAAAATGTGTACTCGAACTTTTTTAAATTCAAGTGGGTTTCGATATAATAAATTTTTTTGGAGCAGATTTTACCTAATTTATCAACAGCTATTTGTTTGAAACAAAAAATTTATATTGTATGGAATATATATTGTATAACGACAATTATATTATATATTAATAATATGCAAAGGATATTTTAAAATATTCAAACATGTAGTGTCTTAAAATGAAATAAATAGTAATAATAAATATTTAAATTATTATATCTAATATGAAAACCATAAATTTGATATAAATTTCTTTGAAATACTTTTCATATACGTGTCAATGAAATTTCAAACATGATTTTAAGAGAAAGTCTATAAAAGATGTTTTAAATTTCAAATTTCTTTTGACAGTACATGACTGCGAAATTTTCGTACTCCTCATCGGCTGTCAATCGCGAAAATCAACCAATTCATGTTTTGGAAATTCCAAACGCCTAAAAATAAACGAAAACAAAAAAATTGTTTCTATTATTTTTCATAGTAAGTAATGAGTAATCATGTATATTTAACAAATATTATATAACATTACTAACTATACTTCTCGGTACCTTTAGAAGAAATGGAAAACGAATATGTATTTTTTCGTTTTTGTTTATTTTTTACACGTTTGAATCTTCAGATACTTATCAATATCAAAAATAGTTGAGTCGATCAGAAGCTCAAAATTACGTAATTTTTTGCCAGTTGGCTGTGTGTCTTTCGAGTAAGGTTTTTGTACAGTTTTTCAATAATTATTATTTGGTTCAGTTTGACTTTATTATTAAGAAATGTGAAAAAAATTATTTTTGCAAGTACATATTATTTATGCAGTCTTTCTTTGCAGGATATCATTGTGCAAGACATTTTTGATCAATACTATGTCGTGCACAAAAAAATATGCATTTCCAGATTCTGTATCTATTAATTGAACTTTAATGCACCTGTACAATCTTTTTTATCAGAGCCAAAATCTCTTCAAAGATAGTATTTTCTTGACATGACTCAGTGTTCATACTATTTTCATGCCGGATGTACGTGACGAATGATGATAGATTCGTATGAAATTGAGTCTAATTTGATGGATAATAAAAATGTCATGGTAATCTTTTCACTCTGAAAAATGATCGTAATTTTTTATTGTACTGTGTATGGGAATTCGCACGTTGTATGGGAATTTTCGTCGAATGAAAAATTTTCGATTTACGAATGAGATTCTCTCTATTATGTGGTTGGATACTGTTTCATACTTTAAATGAATTGGTCATACATGTATGTATATTAGGGTGGCCTTTATTCAGGCGATTCGATGTTTTTAGATCTTCATGAACCATCCTGAAAATTAATCGCAGCATAAAAAAACAAAAATATTTCCTCGCAGTTTAAAGAATATCAAACAATTTCAAATTGTGCCTCGGACCAGTTTAAATTTAAATTTCAAGGAAAGATTAATGTAATTTCTCTTGAAAAACAGTCAAAATGTTCTCTTATTCATGAAAATTTGTGTGAAAACTGAAACTTCACGTAGGTGTGAGTTAAAACTTTAATTTTCACAAATCTTTTACCTTTTGGAAAATTTTTGTTAACCTGCAAGACTTTTGACTATCCTGATATCACATTGAACTTCTGTTTTTCTGAAGGAAAATTCACTCTGTATTTAAACATTTTTCAAAAAACTGAAAAAAAAATCAGATTTCAATTTAGGCTAAATTTTATAACTTTATATGAATTTGAATGTGTAATAAAAAAGTTCTACTGTATTATGAGAAAAAAACATGCATTTCAAAAATAAAATATTAGCTAATTTGGGGAAATAGTTGTAGTTGTCTTATTTCATTCAAAATGTGGGAAAAACAATTTTTCTACTTTGACCAATTTTGACCGGATTTTGTGAGGATTTGAAATCATTTTTTAAACAAGGGCTACCCAGTATGTAAAAAAATTATTTTTTCTTATCATATTGCCATACATACAAATATTATTCGAATTTCTCTCTAAATCTGAAGCAGTCAAATTCAACAGATAGTCGTTGTATTCTATAGATTCAATGATTCAATCTGGTAAAATTATTGCAACAAAAATCTGCCAAACTTGACAGATTGAATTTGGAGAATAAAAAAAAAAATCTGGTGAAATAACAGACAACCTTTTAAATTTGACGGATTTATCAGTTGAAATTCCTCGAGGGTACAGATTTTTCAGTAAAAAATTATTAACAAACCGATATGTGATGATTTTAACACTTTCATATACTTTTAGAGAGTATGGAATATTCCAAAAGCAAAGAATATTATATGAAAAAAGTTTCCTCGTAATAAAGAAAATTCCATACTAATTACTTTATATATGTAATTAGTATGGAATTTTATAACAAAGTTTGAAAAAATAACGATCTATTCAAAGTTTATGATTGATAATTTTTGGCTCATACAAAGTAAGTTTCTCGAAAAACAAAAAATACATGTCACCGGCAATAATAATATATATTTCTAATATTTTTAAGATCATGAAAAGCCACTACAAATAATGAGAGTGCAACATTTTCATAATGTTGAAATTTCCATCACAAATCAAAAAGAATTTATCCATTAGTTTATTATTAGATAAAAGAATGTATTAAAAGAATTTTAATATTTAATTAAGAGAAATAGTTTTAATAAGACATGAAAAAACTATCGTTTTGAATTTGGATACACCATCAATTCGAAATTTTATTTTGCTATGATGTCGATGTAATCAAAAAAAATCACGATGTAAAACTTTTTAAATCCACACATAAAATTACTAACGTGAGAGCTCAACACGAAAAAATTATTTCTCGTTGCCCAAATCGCGTATTAAAAAGCTGCTACAAATTAAAATGCCAAACCGTCACTTGCCAGATTCAAAAATCAGCGATTTGTTCCCTATCGGACAATTTTCCTGAAATCAAGAACTTTGATTTAATCGATCCCCGATTTATCAGTGTTATGACTACACCATACTGGAAAGTTAAATATAAATACGAAGGTAATGGAATGAATAAAATTTTCTTGTAAATAAACCACCGTGGACCCTTGCCCATAATGACAATGATACAAGATAGAGAAAAAATCATCGATACCCCATCAAAAGAACGCACTGAAGTAAACAAGGCGGGGGAGTTTGTTCTTCCACCCGTTGATTTCTCAAATGAGAGGATTGAATAGTAAAAGGAGGGAGAGTAGGAGACAGCAATCAAGGTATATAAATGAAAGTTTCAAAAAGCGGGTAGTCAGTCGAACGGAATCAGTCTACAGTGTGTAATTTTCGTTCGTAATCGATTTCGCATTTGCAACAGTGAATATGGAAGCCAAAAACGAAAAATTTCGGAGTTTATGGCGCAAAACTAAAGAAAAAATGCCACCTATTACTGTCGAGCCCTTGATCGTCCTTTATACTGTCCCCAGCGTGTTAGTTGGACTAAGCATTCAGAAGTTACATCTCTTGAAAGCTTGTGAAACGGTTCTAGGCTTTTCAGAAGCCTTGTGCGAATCCCGCAACGAAACAACAGAAGAAACCAGCCAAAAAGTGTACACAAATATATTGCCACTGCAGCAAGTTCTCGCGTATTTGGTGCCAGCAGCTATACTTCTTCACATAGGCTCTTGGAGTGACAGAACGAAGCGGAGAAAACCTTGTATGATTTTGCCACTATTCGGGCAAATCCTCACTTACCTTACAATGTTCGCCAACATCTACTGGTGGCATGAATTTCCTGTCAGCATCGCAATCTTAGCTGAAAGCTTCTGGAATGGTCTCACTGGGAATTGGCTAGTTTTTTTCCTTGGTATCTACAGTTTCTACGGTGACTTGGCGAGTTTAGGAAGAGCAAACCACACGATCAGCGTTGCAGTTACCAATATCTTGGCCATCATGTCGCTCATTGTGGGACACTATCTTTTTGGCATTTTGCCGCAAGCTGTTGGATATGTGTGGACTCTGGTTTTCGCATTTGCTTGCATGACGAGTGCCATCTTCTACGGCATTTTCATCGTGGAAGAAATTAAAAAAAGTACTGAAGAAACATTTTGGAAGTCAGGGAAATCTTTATTCCGCAGTTCTCACGCCTGGAACACGGTTAGGTCTACGTTGAAGAGGAATCGTAACAGTTGCAGGGAAACAAAACTTATCTGGTTGATCGTGATATTGTTTGGGATTAATGCAAGGCTACATGGTGAGTTTTTTTTCTAAATCTTCTGGGGTTTTATCTGGAAAGATTTTTTATCGCGAATGCTGCTATCGTTTATAAAGTTTTGATAGTAGGTATTTATTTAGATAAAGTCTACTTTATTATGCATTGTTGTATAAAACATGATTGTTTGTAAGAGTTTCAGAAAGCTTTATTTGTTATTGAACTGTTTGTGCAGTCATGGCAACGTGAACTACAAAATTACCCAAGGTCGAATGAACGTTTGCAGGATCAAAAAGATATACTTTAAATTATTTAAAAAATGTTATGAATTGGGAGTAAAATTTATAACGAGATGGTTATTTTTACTATTCTACATTTGCAATTATGTAACCTCGTACTACATGAGTAATTTCTTACTATTAGTAAAACTGTATGGCTTTATGATTCATTACAATCAAAGATAAAAAAGCTGAAATAATGAATTTCTGATTTGTTATGAAAAAAATCAATGACGATTATACATCTTCATTTAAATATGGAAAACGTTCAAAAATTCAAAGATTATTCAAAAGTTTCAGACCTTAACCCCTGTCAGGCAGGGGACAATACTCACGCAATAGACAATAGTCATAAAATAGTCAGATAGATGCCAGGAATGTATTCTGACATCTATCTGACTATTTTATGACTATTGTCTATTGCGTGAGTATTCTCCTCTGCCTGACAGGGCTATTATATCACATACAACATAGGTGAAATAACTGTTTTAGAATGAATCCAGTTAAGTTTCAATTAATTAAATACTTGCTAATAAGATGAATTATATTACTTGAAAATCGATGACGTAATCTACCAGTGAAATAATTTCGAAAAGACTCTCGACAACAATGCAAGAAACTTGTCAGTTTGGTAGTGTAATATTCAAGCAAAAGTTTTTTAAATATGAAACATTTTGAGAATCGTTATTTGGTGCAGGATCCTTTATTTATTGATTGAATAAATAAACAAAAATGAGCTGTGCAAATATTTTTGATGCAATGTTTTTTGAAGAAGTTACTGACTGTAGATAGTCATTGTTTTAGACTTGGCAAATAAAGATAAGGTTCTCAGAAAAAACACACAACATTTGACTGTAAATCTGTCTATTGTCCAATGCACTCTTGATCATCTTAATTAAATTTTTTTACAGATGTTCAATTTTTGACATTGACTAATTGTACGTGATGATCGATAAGTACATTCGTAAAAAAATTAAGTCAAATCATAACAATATTCTTAATGTTTTGAATAATAATTTGATTTTGCTCACATACTGTTGATATTTTTTATGAAAAAACATTTATATTTCTAACAATTCTTTAATAGTGATAAAAAATTAGTTTTATAATTATGTCACGAATATGATTTAATTCAAATAATATAACCCTAACGAGTAACAGCTTTTACAGAGTTAGGTTCTTTAACAACTAATAATGTAATTAAAAATATTCAAGATTTTACGTTAGTTTCTAATAACTTCTAATTTTGACTTTGGAAAAAATGTACCTTCTTGATATATACAGTGACTACTCACATTTCTGGAAAAGCTAGGAATTTAAAAAAATAAACATATGAGAAACTTTTGGAAATTCTATAATTTTGTCCATTATATTCCTAGTTTTTGAAGGTACTTATAATCTCGTAAAAACCATCTCGTAAGAACCATGACATTAATATGACATGTTTATTAACCATAATATTAGACTCAATTCCATACGAGTATATCATTTATCACGTACATCCAGTATGCAAATAGCGTCATGTCAGGAAAAAACTACCTTCGAGGAGCGTTCGATTATTTGCGAACGATTGTGCTTGTGCACAAAACAATCACAATAGACATAGATGCACTATCAAAAGTTGCATATTTTTTTCCTGTACGTTTTTTCCATTCAAATGTTTTGAAGACTCAATTTTTGTCAATTCCTGTGATGTGTAAAGATCGAATAATGATTTGCTAAATGTTGCACTGTTACTAACAATAAGAAATTTTTATGTACAGTAATATTTATTTCAATTTTTTAAGAATGTACTTTTCGATCATTTTGTACAATTACTACATATCAGTGAATACGTATCTTTAAGAAGCATTGAATGCTTGTTCAGAATGAGTATGTTAATTTACTGAAACATCAGAGGTCAAATAAAATATTTGCCAAAAAATAAGTTTTTTACGTGAACTTATAAAACATTTTATTTTGGAATATGTGAAGGAAAAAGTAGAAAAATAAAAATAAAAAATTATAATTCTGACTTATGTGTGACGATAAGAGTATAAGATGATGTTAAAACTTATCGTGAAAAGGAATTCTTGGAATTCAATCTTAGATTTTAAATTTCTGGGATAATATTAAAGGTTAGATAAGAAAGCTGTGAATATTCATGTTCTTTGTTTATATTGGTGTATTTTTTTTTCTCTGAGTTGAAATTTATTACAGAGCGATGCTGCACAATTAAAAATTGTGATTTTTTTTTTTTTTTAATTTTTAAATTATTAGAGTGTTTTCAAATTTTCTTGTCCAGTAATTTTAAGTGATCGAAACTAAGGACCTTAAATTTGGAAAAATACAATATAAATTTCTGCAAGTTTTAAAATATTTAAGAAAATTAATTTCTTGAAGATTAAAATCAAGAAGACTTTTTCAACATTTTTGAAACTGGAAAAACTTAAAAAGTTTCTTCAAATGATATTAATTATTAGATAATGAAATTCGCAAAACGTGAAAAAGCTTTCCACGCATTTCGAAAGTATGATGAATCATCTAATAATAATGGTATCTGTATGTTTGTAAAATATTACATTAGAGTATGATAAATGTAAATTATGATGGAGTTTTTTGTGTCAGAGATGAATAAAAAAAATATGTACGAATTACTTAGAGTATATAATGAAATTAACCCAGGAATCATCTAATAAAGTCAAGATTTTCGTAAAAATTCCTTGTAACTGAAAAATCGAATCAGCATGGAAATATTGAAAATTTTTTTCGAATTTTCGAAAAACCTTGAAAACGTATAAATTTTATGAAAATTGGACAAGTGATGGAACCTCCAACACATGACTGAAAAAGAGCTTTCCCCCTTTATTAAGTCTTTTTTTATGAATAAAACTTGCGTTAATAACTTTGAGGAAGTTTTTTTATGGTACCATTTACATTTTCAAAAACATCAATGTGGAAAAAACAGAATAATTTTGTGTGAAATTCAATGCGTTTAAACCTGCAAAATTTTAAAGTATAAACTCAACAATTTTTGCTGTATTCGTAGATTGCAGCACAGTAACGAATAAAAATGATGAAAATATGATTAACTTTTACTATTTTTCAACTACAATATCTACCCACAAGCGCGAGTATCTTGATTGTTGAATCGCAGCGTTTTCATATTCCACGTTCATGCGCAAAAATTGCGCAACGAGTGAACCAACGTTACGAAGCATAATAAGATCGCGAAACCGTAAACGGCGGAAGTTAAAAATTGATTCGTATCTGTTTCTCCCAAATCGTCCATGTACTTGGATTTTTGCCTGATATTTCATTGTAGCATAAGCTACCATAATTTATTCATCATTAGAGATCAGTACAAAAATCATAAATCATCAAGTATACCTAGGCTCAGAGACAAGCCAAATGTTTGACCATTGATTACTGATTTACAAATTGCAAAATATACTTTCATGGTCAGATGAAGAAATTATCATGTATTTTCTGATACCATATGATAATCATTAGTTTCGTGTAATCATCAACCGTGAAAATATCTCGCTATTTGGTTTCGTTGATGACGCTATCGACAAACCACGTTCAAATAAAAATAATCAAACTTCTCTGCTGCTAATTCCTTGAATAAATAGGGGAAAATGAGGAAAAGTCGACACTTTTTTGTTAAAGTATTTTTTTTAGGATATAAATATATTCGTTGATGAATATTTCGTATTATAGCTGAAGTATTTTGAATGTTACATGTTCATCATTATTGTATATTATTTCATGTGATAAATACAGAAAGCCCATGAATTTACAGAGAGCCCATGAAAAAAAGACCCAAATTTACCTAGATGATTCGAGATGAAAATGACCATGGAATCAATGCTAATGTTTATCTTATCGAGTAAAGTAACAGTATTAGCTGGTAATCGAAATTGTATCTAATCGTTAAAAATGAAAATAAAAAAACAGAAATGATTGAAAACATTGATTATTCCATCATGATTTGATGTCAACAATTAAGAACAAATAGCCCCATTCTGCTTCAATAATTAAAAAATAACAGAAGGTGGAAAACCTTGGTAGTTAATACCAGAAGATGTATTCGTATTTTCACTATTATTTGATTGATTAAAAATAAAAATAATGAAGCAACGAAGCGTGAGATACGACGTGATATATTACAACGACGTGTACTATGTACATAACTCACTCGAGAATGAATTTAATTTCCACACGCGATTGATGTAATACATCCTACGACAACGATCTTTCAAGTTCATGGTCTACGAAGAAGAATCTTTTCACGGGCACGTGGGAAAACAGGGCTCTAATCACATGATGAAATGAATTTTTGATGTCAAAGATAACTCGAAATTATCGGAGCCGATTCTTAGGAATGTGAAAATCGTACTGTAATGTAAGACAAAGGATGGACTATTAGGAGTGGTGTTATTACACGATGAGTTACAGTCAGTTACACGACATTTTTGCGTAATGTCACGATGCACGCGCTGAATCTGAAATGCATGGAAAATGAATCGAAGAACTTGGCTTGTTACGAAAAAATACGATGGTACTCGATTGATGAATCGTTAATGCGGTCGAGGAGAGCATGAACTTCTTTTCTCTACTTTTCATTGCAATTGGTTACTTAGATTAATTTATGGAGGACGTCGCGTTCGTTCCTGATGAAAATGCATAGTTGTTTGGTCCACAGGGACAATATTCGAGTCTGTAATTTATTGTTAGCAACAATTTTTGCCTGGGAAATTTATGGTTTTTTTCAATACGTTCAATGACAAGTATGAGTTTCTGTAAGGAATATGATCTTCGAAAAATTTCAAAATTTAGCCATGAGGCAGTAAGTTCTAAGAGTACACTGAAAAAAATCTACATAGAAAGGAATTGAATTTTGTAAGATTTACAATATTATCGCGAATTTCGTCGTTTTTTATTTCACTTATTACAATATTGTATGTATGCCAGTTTTTACTAAATAATTTCGGAAAATTTTAAATATACAGAATGCAAACTGTAGTGTACGTATGATTTTTACTTTTAGTATACAAGTACACAGGATTCATTATCGTATACAGTAAAATATAAAATACAATATTTCACCTTTTATCATTTTTTTTTCAGTTCGTGTAATGTGATATTGCATGTACTAAGAGTAAATGTACATGTAAGTATATGCATCGTGAAAATTGAAATCGTATTGTAACATCTGCAATATATTTTCAACTTTTTCCAATATTGTATCAACCATAATATTATATATTAGAAAATACACAAAAATATAGCATAAAGAACTATAGAGATCTAAATACTGGCGAAACTGAATCGCATTTTCCAAAATGTACAAAAAAAATTTTTCAAAAGTACAAAAAAAGTATAGTAGAAAACTGAATATGTATAGAATTTATTGCAAAAAAACATATCTACTGCTTAGGGTGTCACTTACTTTGGTGATGTCGGAATTATTTCCATCTCAGGGTTCTAAATCTATCAAGATATTCAAAAAATTTTTGTTGTAAAGTTTAAAGCAAATCGGACATGACTAAAACATGCCACAAAATGACTGAAATTTCAAATGAGATTTACATGTAGTTTTTCATACATTTTCTTCACAAGTTCATATCTTGTAAAAAACCATGAGATACATGTTCGAAACATGGCATATTTTGAGTGTATAATACTATGTATAATGTAACGTTCAAGGCCACTTTCTTCTGGAATTTTTTATCGCTGTTATCTATGTCTCACAAGCACCGAAAAAAGGCAATCAAGTACTTTTTCGGTGCTTGTAAAACACAGATAACAGCGATAGAAAATTTCAGAAAAATTTGGTCTTGAACGTCACATTGTACACTCAAATTATGCCAAGTTTCAAACATTTATCGCAAGTTTTTCACAAAATATGAATTTTTTAACAAAATATATGAAAAACTACACGTGAATCCCATTCAAAACTTCAGTCCTTTTGTGGCACTTATTAATCATGTCCGATTTATTTCAAACTTTACAAAAAAATTTTTCTCAATTTCTTGATTGATTTACAGCCTCGGAATGGAAAAAATTCCGACATCGCCAAAATAAGTGATGCACCCTACTACTGCTACAATATCATTTTACAACATTTATTACACATTTTGACAAAAACTGTATATTTTACACTGATGCCACAGTAAAAATCTTTATCATAACAATCACTACATTTTTTCTTAGGGTAATAGAATACGTCAAATTTTCAAGAAGTTTTCAAGTGTACAAAATGTCAAAAGAAAATCTAGGAATTTTTTGCAATCATTCTGTAAGAATTTGGAAAATTCGATCACAAAAATGAATGAGCATGCAGAAATATATTTCTATCAATATCGAATTTTAGGTTTTATTATACGTAATCAGGTTATTAAATTGAAAAAGACTAGGTATTTTTAATTGTGAGAATTTGAAGCAATTGCACGATATTTTTCCTATTTATCAGAAATAAGCTAGTCACATTTTTTAACGTTTAAAATAAGAAATTTTACGAAAGCGATAGATAGTGATAATAATATGAAGTTGTGCAATGTTAAATTCGAATGTGAATTTTTAACGATTTAGTTGAAAGGTGTATGATTATATTGAGATTGTAAAAATGTATAAATCCAAAATATGAATATTACATGTATGATACTTATACTATTGAAAAGCACATTTTTCAATTTCGATTTTCAACTATAGAATTTTCTTGTCTTTGTATACAAAAGAATGTCAAACTAACTCCTACAATTATCCTTAATTTTCAAAACAAAATCTCAGAATTTTAAAGTGGTTATAGCAAAATAGCATTTTCTATGAAATATCTAATACACTTTCTCTATTATAAAAAAAAATTACTATCTGAAAAATCTGATGAACCGTCTTCGTCAATCAATAATAAAATTTAAAAAATATATATATATATATATATATATATATATATATATATATATATATATATATATATGTATATATATCTGAAGCACACATTGCAAAGCACGTATTGCAAACAAGTCATGAAAAAAAACCAAAAATACCCATATTTTTATTCTGATACAACCTCATGAGTTTTGCGAATTAGTTTGCGACCTAAAAGTTCAGAAATCTAAAAAGTCGGTATTTCATTAGTAATCAAAGTAACCGAATATAATGAATCATATTACCTTAAAATGGATTACATTTTTTTTCTACATTTTTTTTTTAATATTCGATGAAAGGTAGGCTCCAAGGACCATTATAGAAGAAAATTATAGATAATACTGTAGCATATGCAAAAAATTAAACAATGTATAACTGTTAAAGAAAATGCTGAAAATATTAATTTTTTGTTTTTTATTGTTGAAAATATTGTCTGACGAATTTGAATGGAAGTAACGAGAACAATGTTTTACATCGTCACTTATTCAAATACATATATAAATAATAAATATTTTTCGAATACAATTTTGTTGATAAATAAATTATTGTCTTTTACGTGCTTTCAAATGTGTCAGGTGTACATATACTTTTGGTTGCCAAATGTCTCATCTGGATAGTTGAAATAATTTAAACACTTAATAGGATGACTTGATTTGACGAAGCTCAATTATAGTTTAGCCCTAAACAATATTTATTTAATTTCAAGAATCCAAATTTGTCGATTTGGAAGTAGATTATGTACGTTCGAATTTTCGCGAGTCTTATAATTTTCTTTTGCAGTTTAGGGATTTCCCAATTAGAATTTTTTAACTTTTACTGCCTATACATATTATGTTTCTTTTTCATGCATTCGACTGAACATTGACTCTTATGTTTGCAGGGGAAATGGCTGTGATGTACTTATTTACAAGACGACAGTTCCATTGGGATGAAATACAATTCAGTTACTTTTCGACCTACAGTATGCTCACCAATCTCTGTGGCAAGTTAATAGATATCTTGAAATTTTTATTTCACAGAATTATTCAAAGGATTTTTTCATATTCCATATCAAGAAACCTTGGCACTTGTTTCTAGAAGAAAAAACAAACAATCCAACAAAAACAAAAAACAAATTATTTAATTGTCATTGTACCTGAAGTTGATAAATGATTACGTGTGTCAAAGTTATCATGTATTCGTATCTAAAAAAACAAATAATCTAAGCTATAGTATCGAATCTAAAACACTATTGAATAATTATGTAAATTTCATAAATTCGAAACTAATAGGGTAGAATAATTTTTAGATAGGATTATTAATGTCATAATGGAGAATTATATATGAAATATTGAATACTTGAAAACTATTCAATAAAATGGCCTTGTGAAATTCTGAAAAATTAAAATTAAAAAATGTTTCGAAAATGTAAACTACAAAAGAATAAATTACAATAACACCCAATATTTCGAACATTGGAAATTTTTGGTCTTGGATCTTTTGGATTGAATGTTATTCATCCAAATATGTATAAAAGATATCAGGCGCGTTGGCAGAGGGGGGTTTTGGGGGTTCAAACCCCTCCCGAGATTCTGATAAAATCTATCATATTTCATGTGAAAATGAAAAAAGTTACATCGATAAAAAATACAAATATAAGTTACAAAAAAATGAATGCAAACGTTAACAGTATATATTTAATAAAAAAGTGAAAATTTTCAAGACGTAGGATTACGTAGAAAATATGAATCAGAAAAATTCTTGCAACCCAGTGAATAATCAAGAAAAATAAAAATTTACGAAACTGCTGGAAATTCACAAAACTTTGAACTCAGATCATCAAATTCTATAAATTTTTATACTATCCTTATAAAAGTATTGAAAATTTTTCGATTCATACAAACTCTAAAAGAATAATGAAATTAATCGAATTCCATGGAAAAAAAGGTTTTCTGAAAAATCTTGACAAATGCCTCTACGATCTTTAAATTTTGGGATTCTAGAGAATCAAATTCTAAATATACTATAAATCTATAAAAATTCTAGAAAACGCAACTAAATCTTTTGAATGTTTCAAATGTACGAAAAAATAATAACGATATAAAACATAAAAAATCTGTATACATGCAATATTATTGTTAATTCTTGAAATAACTGAGAATTGATCGAATTTTGATTTAATAGCATCGAGTTTTTTAAATCTCTGTAGCAATCTACAAAAATAAAAGTAATATATAAAAAAACTTTGAAATGCTCCGCAGTTTCGTATATTATACTAGAAAAATATGAAAAACAAGTTTACTCGGTTACTAGCTTACTAGTTTACCAGCCTAATAATTAACTCGTTTACGAATTTACTAGCTAACTAGTTTACTAACTTACCAATTTACAAGTTTACTAGTTTACTATTTTACTTGTTAACGAGTATACTAGTTTACAAATTAATTAGCTTAATAGATTACTAGTTGACTAGGTTACTAGATTACTAGTTTATTAGCTCACTAGTTTTTTATTTAACTAGCCTACTAGTTTTGTTAGCTTAGTAGTTTACCAGTTTACTATGACAAATATTGCAAGTTTACTAGTTTACAAGTTAACTAATTTACTTGTTAACAAGTTTGACAATTTTCTATTTTTCTTATTCACTTGTTTACTATTTTAATATTGTAAAATTTCAGTTGTGTACTATTTTACTAGCCTACTAATTTATTAGTTTAGTAATTAGTAGTTTACTAGCTAACTAGTTTGCTAATTTACTATTTTTCTAACCAACTGGTTTACTAGAAATCTTACAATACATACAAATTATGTGGATATGATTTTTATTGGAAATTTATGAAACTTTCTGTCCTAGAGCATATTTATTGATATAATACTATAATTATATATAATTTTAGAAATTATTCTAGAAATGCATATAGAAAACAAAAAAAAGTACATACAATTTAATTGATAAAATGTATACGATTCAACATACTTTTAATTGAAGAAATACAAAAAAAATATGGAATAAAAGTGTTGAAAATCTTTATAAAAGAAACTGTCATCTGAAAAATCAATTGGAATTCTTAAAATCGTTCAAAGTTTGAATACTACAGCATTAATTTCTAAAATTTATTGAGCGAGCCTTACAAGTATTGGAAATATATAAAAATATACTGGAAAATATTACAAAATTGATGAATAATATACCATACGAAAATAATATAAATTTATGATGTGCTTTTTATTTATTTGGTTAAAATTTGCTAAAAAATCAATTCAAATATATAAATCGTTTCGAAGTTTGATTCCTAGAGCATCGAATTTCAGGAAGCTCCATAAAAACCTATATCACTCAATATCAGATAATTTTCAAAGTGGTATCAATACGAAAAGTATTAATAAAAATAATTGAAATCTCTGTTACCAGTTGAAAATCACAAAAATCAAATTCCATTATTTACGAACATAAAAAAAGTGCAACTCTGGATTCCAAAAGTTGTATAACCTTGAAATTCCAAAATGTAAAATATTTCAAAATCACTCTCTTGTAACCATATTTTCAAATAATAAAAATTATGAAATACCAACGGAAAAATATTTTTAGAAAACCTCTCCCGAAATTTTTTCTGCCTACGCCCCTGCCATGCATAAAAAATTATGCACATTTGGCATCTTTGAAGTATTGTGAAAAAATTGGAGCATTGAACTTAAAATTAATTTACAGGCTGCATCATAATGATCGGTGTGTTCAGCCATTTGTTCAAAGTTGAAGACGCCACGATTGGAATTATTAGCAGTTTGAGCAAAATCGCTGGCAGCCTGGTCTACGCGTTCGCTCGTGAAAGCTCTCATATGTATATTGGTGAGTAAACCCACTGTTTTTCAGCAACTTTAAAATAAAAAATAGTGCACGTTGTAGTCCAATTATGAAATTAATCCTGTTTTTGAACTTTGCAGCACCGTTAGTAGAAATTACTCAAGGAGCCTCGACAATAGCAATGAGGGCCATTATTTCAAAACTAGTACCGCCCGATGAACTAGGTAACATTTTACCATACCCCGTCATTAAAGATCATTAACTTCTCAAGTAGATCAAATTTCAAGCTTTGTGGTGACACGAAATGTCAATTCACGATCATTTCTTATTTTCAAGTACTGCGTTACGTTATTCATTGTCATGGTCATTAAAATAGCGAGTTTTTGTTTTTCACAGCTTTTGGAAAAATTGACGTGTAGAATAGAGTGTCTTCATTTATCTGACAGGAATGTTTTTTTCCCGTCAAATTAAAAATACAGGATCATTTTTAATTCAACTTTTGATGGTTGAGAGAGTCAAGGGATGCAATTTCGTCATTGATTGATTGCGTGTGTTTTCAGGGCAAGTAAACTCATTGTACGGTCTGTGCGAATCATTGACTCCTCTCATCTATGGTCCATTGTATTCTCTCGTGTATAGGAGTACATTAGAACAATTTCCTGGAGCATTTTTTATTCTTGGAGGAGCTCTGACTATTCCAGCTGTCATTGGTTTCATGTAAGAAACGTTTTACAGTATTTTTGAAAATTTTTTATAAAAAATAATCATATATTAACGGAAAAAGAGTGATTCAATTTGTTCCTTGTAAATAATGCAAAATGGAACTCAGTTACTTTGTATTACATTTTTAAAAATACCTGATGACAATGTTTATTCTTTTTATACAGCTTACTTTTCGATCGAGAGAAAGAAAAAATCAAAGAACATTTAAATGAAACTTTGGCTCTGAAAATATTTTGAATCCTTAGAAAAAAGACGATAAAAAAAAGTTCTTGAACTAAATTGGCGAATATCAGGGATATATTTACTTGTATTCTACGTTTTTTTAGTAATTGAAATGTCCATATGAAAAATTAAGAAAAATATCTAAATGTAAACGGATTGCAATCTATTATAAACATTCACAAATAATTCGTCTAAGAAACTTTTCTTCATGGACAATACTTGAAAGATCTCGTTGGTTATCAAGTTTTTCAATTTTTGCAAATTTTATTGACCAGTTATTTAAACTGAATAAAAGTGGAGATGTAAAACTTGGAAGTGTATGATAAAAATTTCTACAAATGATAAGGGATTTTTCAAAGTTGATTTCTAATTTTCTAATAAACTTCAAAAAATGTTCTAAAATGTAATAAAATTCAGAAAAATTGCAAAATTTAATAAAAAATACACGAATGTTCGCAAAATATTATTATTTGAAGCTTGTGAAACGTAAAAAAAACTTTTTGTATATTTCGGGAATATACTTAGATATTATACTAACTTGAGTATATTTAAAACACTTTGTTTAGCTTGATTCTGAGATAAAAGAGAATTTGTTCAAATTACTGAGAATACTGGAATATACCTTTCAGTTATCTAAATGAAGTCAAGAATTACCTAGAAATTATTCGCATCTAAAAAAAGCAGCTTAAAAACTCATAAAAATTTTTTCAAAATCTCTATAATTTAATTTTATAATTACCTTTTTACTCTATAATTTTCTGGACTATAGCAAAATTTCAAAAGGACTTAAAGCATTTTGCAAAAGTAATTATTTATAAACCGATCGAGTGGTTTTTGAATTAGTTTTTTATTGATGGCATAGATTTTTATTAAGTTTATAAATTTCCAGCTGGCTCTACATAAATCGAGACAAAGAAAAACAAAAATTCGAAGATGAAAATTTTGCCAAAACTGGAAATAATTTAGGTGAATTGCCTTCGATCAATGTATCGACTATATCAACGGGAGTCAGCAACCCAGCTTTCGTTGCCAACGATCCATAGCCCTGGTAAAACTTTTTTATATTTTCGATTTTTCATGTAATTACGGTTCATAAACGATATGTTCGGTAGTAGATGCGTGTATATATTTTTTTATTTTGATTTTTTCATCAGTATCATTATACTATGTATTTAAAGCTTCATTAAATACTGATCTGTAGTCAAAGTATGGGATAGATTTAAGTGGACATGTTGAATTCTTCCAGTTTTTTGCAATATTCTTAATACTTCAACTTCAGTACAACCTTCTATCATGAAAACTTGTTTTTTCAAGTAAGGACAGAGTTGTAAAAAAAATAAAAAAAACGAGGATCTACCGTGTAGAATGTAAGTAATACATGTGTACATTATAAAATTTTTGTAAGTACATAGACATCAAAATTAAACACCTCCAAACTAACTTTTAATATGAATTTATTGTTTGAATTCTATAAGATTGATAAAAAAATCATACTTCGATGAGTTTTGTATAGAAAATTTTATTTTCCCCGAACAATAAACAGAAAATAACGAATTCATCTATTATATCGATGGGAACTTTGAATCATGTTACTGTCAATTATATTTGGATTAAATTGAAATATAATTTTCATTCTGTATTTAAATTTTGCGAAAAAAAAATTGTTTCTGGTACGCTCTTAATCATTGTGCAGAACATGTTGATATCAACAAGTCTATGATATTGTAAAATTTAAAAAAAAGCCAAAAATTTATGTTTAGGACACCTACTAAAAGAAAAACTCACGAGTGAAATAACTCACTGATGGAATGGCAGAAATAGAGTTATTCAGCACTTCAGTGCAATATTTATTGACTTTTACTTCATAAAACTAAAAATGAGCGATAGTATATATTTTTAGCAAATATTTTTCTTAAATGATTTTCTGACAAGAGGTGCGTATTTTTCAGCACATAAAAAGCTTCATTCATTTTGATTACTTCCAAGTAAATACGATATCATTTCCTAACAGTAAGAAATTAATTTTTCAGAAGCTTTCAAAAACTTTTGAATATTTTGTTTTTAGTTTTTGAAATTTCGTATACATTATTTTTTATCTATTACATTATATATAATTTATATGGTGTTTTATATATGCATGCGCAAAAAAGTGTGATAACTTTAAATCACCAATGTATCAAAAATATTTGCAGGTCTAATTTTTATCCATTCATGCAACACATAAAGACAAACTGCACTGAATGATGATTATTAAATTGCTCAAGGCATGAGAAATTTTTTTTTCAAAGATACTTTACTAAGTAACTATATCAACGCCTTTGAAAAAAATATAATATTAAGAAAATCGTCGCATTTCGACGTTACGTTTGTATTTATTGTTTATGACATTTTACAAATAACTATTATTTTTAGTATTTTCCATATTTTTTAGATACATATTTATAAATTTTGAATTATTCAGTAGTATTTCCATTAATTTCCATACAGATTTCTAGAATTCGATGCTCTAGGATTTAAAATTTTATGGATTTCAAGTTATGTTATAGATTCTTGATAAAGTTATGTCTTTGTCAAATAAATTGAGGACTTCCGATGTTGTGTGCATTTTTAGTATTTCAATAATAATGTGGAGTATTTTGTAATATTATTAAGAATTTGTTAAAGCTAGAAAGATTTTCGAGTACGTTTTTTAGATTTATTGTATTTTTATAGATCGTTACATGGATTTCTAGAATATTTGATGCCATTGAGTTCAAAGTTTCATAGTTTTGTCAGTATTGCAAAAGATTTTGCATAAAACATTATATCTCTGGATTTCGTGTTATTCATAGATTACTAGTACTTCGAGTGCTTCGTATTTTTTCATATTCATGCAAGTTGAAAATTTTTTAGTTTTTTTTTATAGATGAATATATCGAATTCTAGAACTCGATGCAATAGGATTCAAAAATGTACAGATTAAAAATTTCGCACAATATTTTCGTATTTTCATGAGTTCCATGTTTTTTTAAATATCTTTCAAGATTTCTAGAATCTGTTCTTTTTTAATTCATCGGTCAACTTTAAAATAATTCACTTTGCAAAACATGATACTAATTTTCTTACATTATTTCATATTAGAAAATTGTGGCATGTCTAATAAATTTGAAATAATGATACACTGGAAATAAAAAGTTCACGAAATAATTTTCTAATAACTTTTATAAAGAATGTGCCATCATATATTTCATACACAGTTCAGCTTCTATTTCATGATGTATCTGTTGATCAATCTGCAGATAAAATTTATCAAGTTGTTGTAGAGTATTTTTTATGATAATTCGAAGACAAAACTATTCTTGTATCTTCTCGAGATTGTATAACACTAAAGTAAGAAAATTTCGGAGATATGAATTTTAAGCTGGCATTGTATAGATTATTTGGATAACGATACAATAAAAGCATATCGAAAATTATATTTAGCGCCTCTACCACACGATAAAAGTGTAGTATGTACCGTTAGATTCATGTTTATATGATGTTCACTCAAGAAACAAGTGAAGTTTTTTATTTGGAAAAAAATCGTCTCCTGATTAACTCGTTGATGTTTTATTAAACGATTGAAGAACTATGGTTACATTCTGATTTTTGATGAAATAGAATAGTCGAGTCAGTGTTATACTTCGACTTTATATTTCTTATAATCAAACTGTGTAACGTACGTATTACATGAGTTTCACCAATCAGTGTAAGTTTTTCCATCAATTTGACACCAGAACCTCGTATTCTTTGTACGAAATTTCCTGACCGTCGAATGGAATGTACAACACCCCGTGGCTTGGTTGGACCTAAAAAATCATTCGTGTATCAATTATTACAAAGAAAAATCGGTATGGTTATGACAACCATAAAAACTGTAATATTTTTACTAAATACCTCTTCTATACTAACTTTTCTAGTTACTTTCAGTAAAGTTGCATATAAAAATTACAATATTTGTACCAGAGTTTGAAAGTAGCGCGTTATGAGTAACGCGTTACTCTGAAAAGTTACATTTTTAACTGTAACGATAACGTAACGCGTTACATTAATTAACAAGTACCGATAACGGAAACGAGTCCCTTTTTTTCGGTAACGAGTAATTTTACGTTACTTTTATCTGTCTCATTAAGTTCTTAACACAACAACTTAGAACTTTTTAAAAAATATTCTGAAACTGAGACCTTAGTAATTTTTAACCTCCTCCATTTGAGATATAAAATTCTTTATTAATAATTTTTAATGAAAATATGTGGGATAATCGTAATTTGTGTAAAAATCTTGACGAGGAATAGGATTTTTTATTTTTGATTCAAAACTTTCACGACTCAAAGCGTTGAATTTTAGAAAATCGTATGAAAAGATATAAAAATACTTAAAATCTATAGATCGCAAAATCTATAGCAGGATTTGTATGATTTAGAGATCCTGCTAGAAAATTTTATGGAATAATAATGAATCCAAAAAAAAATAGAGAAAAATAAAATAGAATACAAAAAATACGAAAAATACTAGACTTAAATCAGTTTTAATATACTTGATTTTTTAAAAATTTACGTAATTCACGGAATCAAAAAACTTCAATTTCTTGAGCTTTAAATTCTAAAAAATTTATGTTAATAGAAGTCTATAAGAAGATAAGAAACCTTTCATAGTGCATAACTCTGTGAATAATAAAAAAACTATTGAGGGCCCTTTAAATATATACAGAAACTGTTTTCTGCAAAATCGATCGAAATATACTCCAGAAATTTCGAACCTTCAATTTTATTTCATTCTGGAAATTTAAAGAGAAATCTTTAAAAAAACTGAAAATTCCACAAAATTCTTTAGATACTTAAAAATTCAGAAAGAAAATACGCTCAGAAAAATACGTGCATATATATAAAACATTGAAAATCTTTCGAATTCGAGAAATTCATACGGCAATATATAAAAATAATGAACGATCTTTGTAATCATAGAAAAACTAAAGAAATACAAAAAGTACTTAAATAAGTTAAAATCTATCGAGACACTGTTTTTGGAAAATCCTGTAAAACACGTAATGTTTCATTATATTCAAATTTTTGAGTTCGAAATTCTTGAAATATATAGAACAATTATTATTATAAATATACTAAAATTATGTTAAAATACTAGAAAATTCTGCAATATTCTATCATACAGAAAAATACGAATGGTTTTAAAAATACTAAACATTCTTCAAATCATAGAAAAATTAAAAAAGTTGAAAAAAATATAATATAATGAAAATCTTTTTGGAAATTTTTTGCTGAAATATCCTCTCAAATACCAATATTTCAATAAATTTTTAATTCTAGAGCATGAAATTCTGGAAATCTTTATGTCAATGTACAGAAAAATAGTAGAATTAATATAAATTTTATAAAATCCTGCAACATTTTATACATACTAAAAAGTAAAAAAAGATTTTAAAATTCTGAAAATCTGGGTAGGTATGTAGATTCTTTCAAAAATCTATTAAGTTTGCAAATGTTTTCTTATGGCTAACATTGAATTAAATGTCATATTCAGAAATTTCGTAAACTTGAAAAAAATATAAATATTTGAACAAGCTGATTGATTTTTTTCTCAGGCTAAAATATTTCAGATTAACATTTTTTATTATATCTGAAATCAACAATTTCTATAGAACAAAATCACAAGTGCGTTGAAATTTTATTTTTCAGCCTTAGTTTTTCGATTTTTGTTATTTACATTCAATATCTTCCAAAAAGTAACGTGAAAGTAACGGAACGTTACTTTATTTAAGTGGTAACGGTAACGAGTTACTATTTCTTTTCAAGTAACAATAACGTAACGGATTACTTTTTTCACCTTTGTAACGGTAACGTAACGCGTTACATTTTTTCAGGTAACTTCGCAAACCCTGATTTCTATCTGTATTTCATACAGTTTTTGCTGAAGTACCAAAAGAGTATGAATAATATATTAGAGTGTAATCGATATTTATATTGATATTTATTTATAAATGCAGATATTAATTCAACAAGTACAGATTTTTATGAAATTAGATCCCGTCGATTTTAACAAATTACAACACAAAAACTATCATACGAGTTCAAGGAAAGTTTCGTATTGCAGTATTTTTTATTATTATTAAATATTATTAAAAAATAGGTAAGGCTCTTTCAATTTCTCGTCATTCAGTTGTTCATATGCAAAATCTAGCATTACTCCAAATTGTCCCTCAACTCAACTGTCTCAAAAATTAGATGATTCGTTCTGAACTTTGCTCACGAATGATTAATCCATTTACGAATATAGGTATGAGTGCCATGATATTGTTTCAATGACTGAAAATAATCTTCCTCATACAACTCTTATCTTCAACGATAACACTACATTCTTAACCGATGGCTATCAGTTCAAATTCAAAAATGAAATGAATTCTCTAATCACTCGAGACTTTTAAAATCTTGATGATTTTCTCAATATTTTAAATAAAATTTTTAAGGAAATGGTTGAAAAAGTACCTTTCCAATCGTCATGGAGTTCTCGTGTAGAGCTCTTCCTGTGTAGAGAGTCTCTCCACAAGATGTTCTGCCACTAGGAATCGCATTGTAGAGAATGTCCCCTCCATCGTACAATGACCAACTGACATGATCAGCGCACAATACCTGCGAAAGAAATAGGATTGTGCAAAATTGAAGTCAAACAACATTTTATGACAGTTATTATTAACATTTTTCTGTATGACTCATGGTTGAAAAATTTTTTTCCTGAACATACTTCGAATTCATGTTTCAGGTGCTCGCCACCGCCCCAGCAAACATACGCGACCTGTTTTTCAGGTATGACTTTTGCTGGAAGCAAATCTCCTGCATGTCGGGCGCGTCCAACGAAAATCCTGGAGCCATCGACGTCTTGACCACCCTTGACCGCGTTGTAAGGCAAGGGGCACCCGGCGTGGCAATGAGCCTAATGGTATCCTGCAGATGTGATCACGTTGATTCTTCGTTTTACACATGAAAGATATCAGTTTAACGCTAAAACTGATCTTACTCATGCACAAAACGAAGAATAGACACACTGAGAGCAAAAATGCACTATAGTTGCATTAGCTTTGGCGCATTTTTGCTTTGAGTGTGTCATTGTAAATAAGTTTCACGAAACCACATTATTTGTACAGAGCGAAAATGAATAAAGAATATCTCTAGTTTGATAAAATCCTTTTTGTTGTTATTTATAGTTGAAAAAAATATGAAATTTACGATGGACCAATTAAAATATTGATGTTCGAGGAAATTATTGAACGTTGAATAATAGCAGAGGGATCTTGGTGATTAGAGATAATAAGAGTTTATCAGAGTGGTGTTTCGAGATCTGCAATATAGAAAGTAGATTATTTAAGAAGGACTTACTTGACATATTTGTTGATTAACGAGGAGCTGTTTTTTCTTTCAAGAATCGCGAATGACTAATCGATTCGTCGTCATTGGCGTGTTCTTATATCTTGTGCCACGTTTTGAATGTGTAGTGGCGTTACTGTAGCTTGTTTTTTGTAATGAGAAAAATTACTTTCAATAGCTAGATTGGAAATTTTCATGTCACGAATCCTGCTTTCATTTTCAAAATATTTTCTTCCATTTTTGAAATATGTACTTGAAATTACTCAATTCAATTGTTTTAACATCAAGTAAAAGGGTTTGGGAAATTTCTCAAAATTCCTTTAGTTGTTCCGGAAATTCAGAATAAGTAGCTAGAAAGATCTTTGAATGTCTTTGGAGTGTGTTCGAAAAAAGTTTGTGTTAGATTTATGTATGAGAATCGAAATTTCTAAAAGTAATTTATATTTCAAATTTTTAAAGTGAATCCGAAATATGTAATGGGTTCTGGGTTCAAAATTTTTGTACTTCAATAGTTTACGCAAAAGCAAAATATATTTCAAATTAGTCTGAACTCCGAAAGTTTTCAAGTCCTACCCTAGCATGATGCGCTAAAATCACTTATTTTTTAAACATTGGCCAAACTATTGACATAAACAACTGGACATTTTAAGCTGGAACAAGTTTTTTTGAAAAAAAAATTTTGTCAAGTATTAGCTGAAAAAACAGTATCTGATATGAATGTATTAATTCAATTATAATTATTTCTATTTCAATTTTCAATCTTGGCATTCATTTCCAAATTCAAAAACTAAATTACTGATTGCAGCAAAAATTCGAATTTTTCATTAACTTCTTATGTCCAGTAAATTAATGGTAGATATTCAGAATTGAGTTATTAAAAAATTGTAGGTTTTTTAGAAATATTTTTTTACTAGCAGAATTCAAGAGTTGCTCATGAATAAGTTCGTTAGGTTTAGAGAAAGTTTGAAAAAAAAAAAAAAAAACCAAGAAATATATAGTATTTAAAAATCAGAAAACATTGGTTTGACCTAATATTTCAATCAATTATTACTTAAGAATTAATAAAGTTTCTATATTTTACATCGAAGAATAGTGTTTAAAAAGATATTGAACAACGAACGTGGTAAATAATTTTTTTTCATAATTTCATTTTTATTCTATTCTCAATTCGAAAAACGTTTAATAACAATGTCTAGACCTTCTTGGTAAATGGCTGTCTTCAAATTATGACAGATATGTAATTAATAAGATCGAGACATATTTTTCGAACTTTGAAAATTTTCGAAAAACTCGGCATCGAGTTATTTGCAACTTCGAAAATTTACACTGCTTTTTCAGAATTTCTAGCAGTGTCGAAGAATTTGAAAATTCACAGTTTCACGTATTTTTTAGTATCTAAAAATTAAAATGTGTAAAAAAGTTGGAAAGAATTTACAGAATCACACTAACAATTATGTGGAAGTATAACGTGATCCCTTATTGAAAATAATTTCCTTAACTATTGTTTGATGGTGATGCATTGTTGATAATAATGATGATTTTCAAAAAAAAAAAAAATGCGTCATTTACCTATTTATTTCTTGTTTCTTGCAACCTAGGTCTTAGAGATTCGAATGATTTTCAGAATTCCCATGATCTTTTCCAATTTGAATAAACATTTCTCGGATATTACTTAATGATCTAATTTTTACTGTCAAAAAAAGTGCATTATGTTGATCATTTACGAAACTCAAAAAATTGGGGCATTTACCAATCGAAATTTTTGATTTTGAAAATGCTGTATAGAATTCTTTGAAATATGTTTTGCCAAAAAATAAATTAACGATTGTTAAGTATGTATCATATTTTATTCTACAAAATGCAATTTTTTTATTGATTGCTTCCACTGACACCTCTGAAATCTAAACGACTTGCGAAATAGAAGAACCTTTTTTTAAATTCAATCAACTTCTGATATAAATTATAAAATATCCTCGTATTTAGTGCCAAATAATAGCAAGAGATTGTTTAGTTCACGATTAGACATTTCAGAAAAATTGTGATTAGCACTTAAGATTTCTTAAAACTTTGCGAAATGGTTTAGAAAAAAAAAGTTGTCAATATTGTTATATCTCATACAGATTAAAATTTTTGTATCAATTTTTTCTGTTTCTCAATCATTGGAATACAAATGATTTGCAGAATTGTGAGGTCTTTTCAAGATTCAATAAACTTCTTTTCATTATTACAGACTATTTTGGTTTCTCAGGATTTTTTTGTCAAATAAAATGAATGTCGAAGAATATTTAGAAATTTGAATCTATTGTGTACTAGGCAGTCTGGCTTTTCAGAACGATTTCCGTTATCACTAACGATTTCTAAATTTTTTGTACAATAGCTTGGCAAAAAATGAAACGGTTATCAATGAATCTTATATTACGTTCTACAAACTGCAAAATTCTAAAAAAATCTTCTCTAAGCCACTTCAGGAATAATACCTGGAAAGCATGTAAAATATTGTAGTTTTTGGAAAAATTGTATCATCGCAAATTTCAAATAAAGTTAAAAAATTAAACAAATTTTTCTGATACATCAGCATTCTCGATAACTTTTGAAAACGATTCGTTGCAATTGTTTTTTTTCACCCAAAGTTATGGCCATATTATTTTGGTTAGGGCAAAAGTGATTTGGAAACGCCGCAAATAATGAACATATTAGTTTGGAAGAGGAAATTTGATGATGCATCCCTTATCTACCCACAGGACTGAAAATCCACGAGGTGCAGATAAAAAAAAATTACGTTATTATTTTATATTTCTGGAATGATGATTGAAAATCCCAATATTTATTTGACTAGGAGATCGTATTTTTTCTACATTCATGAAACCCAGTGCAATACACAAGCAACAACAAAATATTGTAACAAGTGATTTTTCAATATACAGTGAACATAACAGATATCGTGCATGTATGTATTTTAAATGATTTTGTACATGTATTATACAGTATCTTCGTTTTTACTGTGAAATGAAATGAATTGCGTTCAATATTCGGAAATAAAATTGAAGAGTGCACTTCTTGGTCAAGTTTTTATTGCAAATTATATCTGACACTATATATTCCTGAAAATTTTTCAAAAGTCCACCGCAGGGTTTTTGGCAGAGTAAAAATTACAGCTACTTAATATAAGCTACACATATAAATTTTGTCACAGGAATGTTAAAATACATATATGAGTAGATTTTTGGGATTAAAGTCCAAAAGTATTGAATAAAAGACTTTCACTACTTCATGACAGGAAAATCTTTATCAACAACTAAATGATCAAATTTCAATAATCTTGTAATTAATACCTTTTGATTGTACATATGTAAAAATGCATCTGCTTACAAATTTTTACAGTTCTGTGACGAAATTAAGATAGTTTATTTTTTTTAAGCGAAAATGAACTGATTGTATGCATATACGGTGTCCATCTTTGACTTACGTTAACTTTATTTTTAAGTGAAAACATTTCCGACAGTACGCATCCATTTGAATTTAGAAAACCTAAATTTGAATACTTATGAATGGGTATTGTACTACGTATATTTACAGTGTCAAAAAGTAAAAAATGAGTTGAGCAAAAATACAATGAAATCAAAGCTAGATTTACATTTTTTCTCTATATTACGTACATTATAATATCAATCGTTATTCACAAAGAAAAAACATTTTTTCATAATCGGTATGGTAAAAAACATCCATTATTTTTAACGAAATCGAGTAGTATGTTATTGACAACACTTTGGAGTAAATTTATTTAAAGGAATGGAATTTTGAACAATTTTAAGTTTAAAATTCCGTTTAATCAAAAAGGTATAAAAATTTAATATTTTAGATTTTGCTTCAAAATTCAATGATTTTTTCAGGAATCGATGATTTCTTCGTGGTATTTATACATAGGACTCGAAAAAATTACCATTTAATTATATTAACTTAATGTATGACGTGATACTTATACACTTAAATAAAAATTTTCTTGTCGGTTATTTTTTTAACTATCCATCTGTTTTGCGTTTTCAAAAAATATTTTTACGTGCTTTTTATGCTATTTCAGGTAGACAGATATTCCCAGATCCGATTTCAGGTTCTAAATATATTAATTCCAAAAAAACTCAGATAAACTACATTCTGAGAATATTTTTTCAAAAAAAACTTCGTTAGGTACTGGAGATTTTCGAAAATTTTCCAAAATAAATTAGCCCATGTCAATATTATTACATATAAGTTATAAGGAATAAAATTTTTTTATGAATTTCTTTCACCTAAATCTGGAGAATTGAAATGATTTTCAGAATTTGAAGGTCTTTTTGAAATAAAATTACCTCTCTTACATTATCATATACTGTTTTTTTTTTTTTTTTTTTTTTTTTTTTTTTTTTTTTTTTTTTTTTTTTTTTGTTGAATAATGAGGAATTGAAATCTATTGTCAATTCGACAGTCAGACTTATTTTTGCAACGATTTTTGTTATCAATAATGATTCCTAAATTTTCTGTACAATGATTGGGTAAGTACTGAAATTATTGCCGATTAATATATGTTCTACAGATTGCGAAATTCTAGAAAAAAACCTGGAATAAAACACTTTGATAATAATACCTCGAAATTTTGTGAAACATTGTTGGTTTTAGGATTATTGTAGTATCAGAAATTTCCATCGTTTTTCGGTAGCAACTTATGTAGAACTTCGAAATCGCAAATATATTTTAAAAATGAGGTAGATTTTGCAGATACATAAAAATTCTTGAAAATTTGTTAAACATTTCGTTGCAGTTATTATTTTCATTTAAAAGTATGGATATTGAGTACATATTTTTTTATTCTCATATTAAGTCAATTTCAAGAAGTCGTTTTGTAATTTTCAAGAAGAACAAATGTGATTCAAATAATTGACAGAATTTCAAGATTTTTTTAAAGTTGAATGAGCTTTTCTTTCGGTCAATCGAATAAATTTCGTGAAAATATTTCACGTATATGTATATGTACGTATATTTCACGTAGTATTTTCTTACTTGGTAGCCAAACTTTTCCGAAAAATTTCGGTGATTGCCAAAGATATCTGAAAATTCTGTACACTGAGAAAAAAAATCTTGTACTTTCTACCATATATATTGTAAAAAGTACAATAATTTTGAACTTTTTATAATATTGTTGTAAAAACTGCAATATTTATTTTACTTATTATAATAGTGTATAGTAAAACCGCTGTATTGTACAAATTTCAATATGTATGCCACTTTTTGTTACATATTTTTCGAATTCTGTATCATATTACAATATGATGCACTTGAAATCTAGAAAGTACACAAAAATGTTGCAAAAAGAACCTATACAGATCTGTTTACAGAAAAACCTGTATGCAATTTTCAAAAATCTTGAATAATAGGAATTCCAATATGATATTGCAAAAAGTACAAGAAGTATAGTATGTAGAAAACGAAAGATGTAGAAGAGTTTTTACAAAAAAATGTATTTAAAATTACAATATCATTGGACTATATTTATAATATGTTATTTCAAAAATTGACATATTATCTAGCAAAAAGTACAATATGTCGGAATGATTCCCGTTTACTATACAGTATTGTAAAAATTACTATATTTTCTCTCAGTGTAGAATCATACGTTCTACAGAATGCTAAATATTCAAAAAAGACTTACTATAGAAGATTAAGAAAATCTTGAAAGTTATATAAAATAGCGTAGTTAAAAACAAAATTTCAGAATCTTCAGGATTTAACAGTTCTCGCTATAAACTCATTGAGAACTAGCAAAAACTTTGATTTGTGGCAAATTTCTTCCAAAAACTAGGCAAATTTCCCTGATACATCTACATTTTTAATAATTCTCAAATACTTATCGTTAAATCAATTTTTTTCTCTCAAGAATATGGCTATATTTCGTTGATTTCTGCAAATTCATTTTCATGATCGTGAACAGCGACGAAAGTGATTGGGCAAAAATGTCAAATGATGAGCATCATTTGGAAAAGGGGAATTAATGATTCACTGACATGACCGAAAATCCACGAGGTGCTGATGAGGACACATCACGTTATTCAATACTTCTGTCTCTTTTCAACAAATGAGTAACTAGTATTTTGTCTATGCTTCAAATGACGTTTTGTTGGAGGGGAAGCTTCGACGTGTACCTCGGAAAGACCTTATATAAGCCGAATCTGAAACGCAGGACACGTTTTTCGTTCCCGGATTTTGGAAGCCAAAGCAACCGTTCAGACCCCCAACTTTTCATCTAGAAATCAGCAAAATGACGAGTGGGTGTAATTTTTTTTCCACGTGTACAATAAAATTCGTGATTTATAAAAAATTTTGCGGTATTTCTTGAACCAAAGTAGTGATTGAAACCATAAAATCATTTTTTTCAGTAAAAGTGACGTCAGGCACTCTGAAAGGAAAATATTTTTTTCTTCCAGGGTGGTTCGCATTACTTTTACTGAAGTGTTTCAATGTTGCTTCGGTAAGCCTCTTAAATTTCTATTTCTGGTTTATTTTTTCATAAATTTTAGGTTTTAACAGAAAATTTTTTCTTATTATCCAGCTACAGTTTTAATATTGTGATTGAATTCTTATTTGATGAAAATGTGTGATAATTTTCGAATATTGAATCTTTCACAGGTCTTTTTTTATTTATGTAAGGAACCAAATACAATGATTGAATTTTTTTTGCAGGATTTACCTGGGTTCATTGCAATGCAAATTGCCCTCTGCCTTCGAATGCTGTCAAAGGAGGTCAAGATGCTGATGGCTCCACGATTTACGTCGGACGGGCTCACCACGCTGGCGATTTGCTTCCCGCGAAAGTCATCCCTGCAAGACACATCGCATATGTTTGCTGGGGATGCAAGGAACACGAAAAAAATGTATTTGAGGTAAGTGGAAAAGTTTACTACCAATACATGTGCTGATTCCGTTTATTTGTCTAAGGAAAACTATCCATGTTAGCTAAAAAAATGCATGTAGATACAAGCGTTTGAAAAAATTATTTTATGAGTTGATCAAGAAATAAAAAAGTCGTCTCGTGAATAACATATTTACATAGTAATGTCGATAGTTCGTATTCATTGCCTCATTCCTAAAAATATCGAAAAAAAATATCTGTTTGAAATAAAATGCCGACAAAAATTGCAGAGTAACATTTTTCATATTTTAGTTCCATCGTTACAGTAATTTGAGAAAAATGTATGCTCATAATAGTACCAGATATGAAATAATGTCACTTTTGAGATAAACGGTAAGGATCTAAAAATATCGTTTCTTTTTGCAGAAAACACTCGAATGTATTCAAAAAAATGCTGACGCGATTTTATTCGCTTATATTTTCTGGAACGAAAAATTTTATTTTTCAATATAATTGTGCCAAATGTAAGAATCAGAATCTCATTTTACCCAGACAAACATTAACTGATACGAAATGTTGGTATAATGACTGTCGAAGAAATAATGTCGGTTAAGAATCGATTTATGCATTCTAAATTTACACAGGACATGGAGGATTTTGATAAATTTTTCGATTATCATGGTAATGATTTTTTTATCATACACCGAGTAAAAAAGTTTCTAATCACGACTGTTTCATCGCTTGTAAAATAATGTTGAAGTCGATTATCTCAAGGCTGAAAGAGTTATAATACAGATTCAAGCCTTTGTTCGTATTTTTGCATTATTTTCTCTCTCAGATCAAATTAGTCAAATTTAACCATTCCATAGTAATTTTGTACTATTTGAATCAGTAGGAATACGGTTACTAAGAAATAGTTAAAAATCACTAATTTAAATCGTGAAACCAGCTTACGATTTGAAATAGTGAGAAATGACAAATCAATTAGTAGTTTTTCACCTGAATCATTAGTCAAATATAACTTATTCTTTAGCAAATGTTGTGCGTGTAAGAGACAAAAATTACTAATCCAGTAGTCAATTTTTACCAATGATTTAGTCATTGTATGACTATTCTAATATTGAAAAATGACTATCAAATAAGTGATCGGATTCAGCTGAGTTTTTACGAAATCGATTACCAACAAATTTTTTTTTTGTATTTTATTTTTTCAAAACGGAGTATATATTAAGTTTATAACTTAAAAGTTTGATTATTATACTTACATCCTAAATCCTACATTTAAGTTTTTTTAGTTAAATTTTTTCTTCAATTTGTACAATCCGTATCTATTCTACCCTACAAGTAAGTGATAAAAGTAATATTAACCAATTACTGTTGCTGCTGCCTCCTCGTCGAGATTAATTGACTTGTCCTTTTCGAGGAAATTAGCTATTTCTGTTGCACTTAGTCCGTCACTGTCCATCCACCAATCCGTGTCCATGACAAAAATTGTGTAACCTGTTTCGAAACATGTGTAATAAAACACTCTTTTTTGAATAAAAATTATGACTCAGCTCACCAGTAAACTGAATATAGCAGTTTTTTTATGGGTTTAAGGTTTTAGATTTTCGAATTTTTTTTCAAAACTTAAGTAATAAACAAAATTTATAGGAAGGATTTTATCAAGCACTTTATAAAGAAGCTTCATAAAACTCCAATATTTTTGAAGTGAAACAGTAAAATAAATATTTTAAAAATTTTTTTATATAATAATAAAAAAATAATAATTATTATATTTATAAATAAATATTATAGTAATAATAAATGAATTTTATTTAAAATAAAACTTTTTTTTTGTTGATTCATTTTTTTCATCCAGATTCAAACATTTCATTATTGGATTTGAAAATTATGTCCACGTGTTTCATCAAAAACTCCACACAATAAAAAACAAAATATTGCTATCAAAGTAGAGTATTTCTAGTCGAATGAAAGAAATTTATTAAATTTCTGAAGTGTTTCAAGGATATATTTTAATGGTTTTATCATATCGCTCTTAAGAAATACTGTAACGACTCATTTTGTTTTTTCTAAAGAGAATGTATACTCAAAATCGGTGAAAATGATAGCTATCAAAAAAAGCTAGCATATAATTCTGAACTCGATAAGATATTTTAATATTTTTTGAAACAGTTTTACTAACGAAATCTGAAACTAGTTCAAAACGTTTTTGAAAAAAACAAAAAACTGTATGAACGAATTTCTTAAGTACATGCAGTATATATTTTTTAGAAACTTCAAGATTTCTTTTAAACTTTCATTTTATATAAATTATTTTAGCTTAAAAATTTTCATTCGGATCAAATGTTGAAATAAGCTTAAATGATGTACACTTCGGTTATCACAAGTTGTGAAAAGTTTATTGTGTTTTTTGTCTGAAATCGAGCTTCTTTTTTATGTATAGTAATTTCTTTGTCAGGTTTTGTGCGCTGACCACGTGGGCTGGTCATTGTACGAAGACGGAGAAATCCCATTCAACGCCATCCCCAGTGGAAAAACATCTTGTGGCGAGACTCTATACACTGGAAGAGCTCTACACGAAAACACCATGACCATCGGAAAGGTATTTTTTCAAAAATAATTTTTTTGTAGTTAATCACATGGTAATTTTCTTTCTGGAAAATGAATTTTACCTAATATTTTGAACTTCAATAAATAATCAATCATTTTGACAGTCAATATATTCTTTAACAATAATTTAATTAATAATATCAAGTCGTATAATTATTTAGAATTTTAAGTGGTGTGTGATAGTTTTTCAGATTTCTATATCTTTATCCTTAAGTTTTCAAGTGAAGACATCATAGTTTTAGTGAATTGAAAATATTGATTTTGTTTTAAATACTTATTCGTTTTTGTTGCAATGCATCTGCAACAAAGTTTTTTGTTATCATGTAATTTATTCACAAATATTAATAAAAATCATGAATTTCATTCACTAATTTTATGAATCATCTTTCAGGTCCATCCAAGTCATAAAAAGTTGTACATTCCTTATGGAGGACAGGAGATCGCTTACGACGAATATGAGGTCTTGGTGTCGAACTAAGATAATTAGTCTGCCAAAGTTGCTTACAGTTAAATGTATTTACAATTTTCGATAATAAATTTTTTGTAAATTCATTAATAAAAATAAAGCATATAGAAATAAATAGTTATTTTTATTTGACCTTGTTATTACCATGACTAGCAAAAATACTCTAAAAAAGTTGATCGCAAATCATGAAATAATCGTGAAGTTATTGGAAATACATGATAATTTGATTAAAATAAAATGCCATTATTTTTTCAAATTAAAAATATTGTTTTCCGTGACATGTAGTTTTTATTATTTTGGAAACTTAGCTTCTTGCCACTGTTTGTCAATAAAGTATTTTTAAGAAATATTGTATCAAGTATATTTTCAAATTTGTGTAATTTCAAATTCATGCAAAATACATGTTCTGATTATTAAAATTACAATCGCAAGAGGTTAATTATTTAAAAAGAGTTATCATAACGCCCTCTGACAACTCTGTGCATACCGTGGCAAGTGAACATACCCATGTTTCGATCGTTGCATCACAGGCTTAATTCATCATATTGAGATGAAACTTGTACTGTTTTTCTCGTAATCTAGTCCTCTTCAAAAAATAACTTCATGTTTTTACAATATTTTGCAAGGTTAATAAGTTATAGAGCAAATTTCAAGCTAACAACATTTTTTCATCACAGTTTTTGAAGTTTCAAGAGCTTCTTAACATCAAGTGATGTTATTTATCGGAAATGAAATTGCATTAAATTTGATAGGCTTTTTACTTATAGTAATAATTTATACTTGAAAGTATGAAAACTGTAGTGATTCGTTTTAGAGAACACCAAAAACCATGGTTTTCTGCGATTTCCTGTATATAATGACATTGATATATTTTCTTATGTAGTATGTATCATTTAATGAAAATTGTTAACTGTACATGACGAAAGATTTTGAGACTTTAAATTTTGATGTGGCATTGTTTCCAGGAGAGTTTGACCAATTAACCTTTAAAAAAATTCACAAAAAGTAGGTTTTCTCTTCATTCCTTCCAGGGATTATTTGATTTTTTTGCTTAAAATATGCAAAAATAATGATAAAAAAGATATATAAAAAAATTTTTGATGGGTGGGGACCTTTGAGTTAAACCTTACCCAAGCATAATGCCTCCTCAAGGGTAAGTTTCTCTGTAAAAGACTTCAAGTGCCATTTTTGTAAACTCAAAAGACTTAATTAGAGACTTAATAAAGACTTAATTTTCCTTCATCGATTTCTGTTAGATTCTTATACGTGTTTTCTGATTTTGTAACAGTTCCT
The DNA here is from genome assembly GCA_028476575.1 of Platygaster robiniae. Lineage (NCBI taxonomy): Eukaryota > Metazoa > Arthropoda > Insecta > Hymenoptera > Platygastridae > Platygaster > Platygaster robiniae. The sequence continues at coordinate 7,302,123 of CM052022.1, forward strand.
GAAGAGGGCCCAAATTTTTGGCCGAAGTATAGAAAAGGATAGTTTTTTCACTCTATTGTTGTGGTTTATTGAGGTGTGTAATGACGACCTTAGTTTGGCTCTGTGTGATCGAGATTTGATACAATACTTAATTAGAGACTTGAATTTTAATCCTAGGCCTTTTTTTGGGATTACAAAAAATGGAAAAATGAAGGAAAAAAGTTGAAGAATTCGTCAGTCCCTTTCCATGTTAATGCCTGACGGTACACCAACATTTTGCTTGTCTATCCGACTTAAGATCACTCCTCATAGCTCGATCAACTTGATTCCAAACCTCTTCGTGGAACATCATGGCCTTTTACCAGGTACTCTGCGGCAGCGTAAGATGTCGACACGCAGAAAAACGATAAAAATGACGTCACACGCGATTTCGCGAACGCTATCAACGCGATTCGCCCGCGAGGTAGTGTCGGTATTCGCGAGTACTGAGTAGTAGTCGTTTAGTTGCAAAGCGCAGTAGGCACCATAGACGTGATTTGCCTCTACCTAATCTGGCGCATACGATCCATCGCGAAAAGCCGAAAAATAGCCGGTGGTTATGTTTGAGCGTTGAAGATATCGATTGCGGCCCGTTACAGCCGACGCCGCCAAAGTGCTTCTTTCAAGCGAAATGTTGCTCTGACAGACCGTTTTGATAATAATCGTATTCAAAATCGGATTATCGCGCCGCCGACTGAAGTCTAGCAGACGGCAAAAACAATAGTCGGCAAAAAAAGGCACTGCAAGGTAAAAAACAGAATGATTTTTGGAATTGCCGGCTTTTTTATGTGAAACTCGAGCTATTATTCATTCAAGTGACATGACGATTGTTCCAAGGAGGTTTTTTTAAATTTTGAATATATGTATTTCTGCATACATATGTATACATGGGTATTTGGCGGTTGGAACAATGTTTATTTAACTTGAACTGTAAGGTAATGCTGTAATTTCGTTTGACGAAACCGAATGGATGGGTTTTGAAAATTGGTTCTTTTTGGTAGTTTGGTAGAAATTTATTGTAAATGGTTTGGTTATTTTTGATGAATCAGGATTTTGGAAGATGTAGCAAGTTGCGGGTTTGGGGTGAAACTTGGAGGTAGAAATTCAGACCGGTCATGGTTTTGATGCTCCTGCAAAAAAAGGCGCACGTGACTCGCGTGGCCTGATCTTTCGAGGAGTTATTTATGTGCGAAAGTGACTCGTCGCAGAAATGTTTCCGAAATCATGTAACTTTTTTGCATGTTGGAACTAGACTTTTTGGTATTTTTTAAAGTGGACACTTTGATAAATACGTATGAGAAAAATAAAATGACGAACTTCATTTTTTGATAGTTAAAGTATAGTCCATGATTTCATGAATGATATATAAATCATTAATAATGTTTGATGTTTTCATTAATATGTAAAGGAAAAAATTTGGATTATCATCAATATCATTCGTTGTAATCTGGAGCGAACAGATTCATACATTTTCAAAAACTTGTTCAAAAAATTAAGGAGAATCTCGTACTTTGAATTTTAGAATATTGACGAAAATTAGTTTGCAGAAGTAGATCGATCCAGATTGGAAAAGAGAATCAAGCAGAAGAAATTATGAATTTTCTGAAATCTGATGTTTTCGAAAACAGTTGAAAAAAAATGTTGTACAGGTTTAACAATCGAAATCGTACTCTTTATTATTCTAAGAACTTCCATCGCACCTTGTTACTTAGGTCCACATTTACTTTTGAAAAAAAGTTGTAAGATTTTCATCATTAGTTTTTGGTCAGTGTGCTTAATGTTTTTTGTATTCAATTTTCCCAATTATCTCAGTTTCTCAATTTTTATCTTTTTCTAATCTTTGCATAAAAGCCTGAAAAAAATCGTTCTTTGATATTAGAAAGTCATTGTTATCAGTCTTTCTCAACAAAATTTATAGTTTTTGTTTGTTTGTAAGTTTATTAAAATATTCAGATCGATTCGTTTTAGAATAGATCGTATTATATTTTTCTTTTTTTAATGTCAAATCTTGCCCACATTTGAAAAATTTCTTAATGCTTGTAATATTCGGTGTCAGAAGAAATCTAATTCATTCATTACTATTCTAAAGTCATATGTAGTTTCCGAATATGCAATAAGTGCATAAGTATTTTACAACATTGAAGGTACTTGATTTTACAAGTTTTCAAAGAGACAGTCTTTATATCCAAGTTTATGTAAAATTTGTTTGAACATCGCGTAAATGATTTACAAGAAATTTATATACCAGTAGACAATCAACATTGTAAACTGTTCACATCAATTTTTGTTCATATAATCAAAATCATCTGTGTAAACAATTTACTTGAACTTGTAAACAGTTTGGAACAAACCTTATGTAATCGGTAAACATAACGTTCATGGTGTCAGTTTACGTAAACTAATTGTAAGTTCAGTGATGAAGCTTATGTAAACAGCTTTAGGAAAACCTTGACTGAACAATTAGTTTACATAAACTAAATGTGATAAGTTTACACGAACTTACCTAAATTAACCTCATTTCCAGAACTTAATGCTGTTGAAATAAATTTTATGCAAACACTGCGTAAACAGTATACTCTAACTACTTACTCTGTTATTGCAGAAAATCATTCTAAAAAATTTTCTCATTTCCCAAGTTTTAAATAATTTTTTAAATATACAATTATTTTGCATATAAAACGTTTTGGAACCAAGTTGCATAACTTTGAAGATTATATTTTGCAAGTTATCAATTTTTTAATTGCTATCATTCACTCATCACGAATCCAAAATTTCAAGATTTGAGAAACTTTAATGTCAGTCGTAAAGTCAACTTCCAATGATTTATAAAGTTTTCATCTTTTTTTGAACTTGATTAATTTCCTTGATGCCAGGTCTCGGGATCGTTGCGTCACCAATTTTGCAACTCTTCGAAATTTGAAATTTAAAGATTGGAACCATTTTACATATAAATTATGTATTCACCAATTTCAGCCTGATTTGAATGCTAATTCGTCAGTTTCAGAACTTTTTCTAAAATGCATGTTTGTTTCCTGAAATTTCATCTGACTTTTCTATATTTCTGATAAGAAATTTTTTCACTTTGTTGAACTCTGCTATTAACTTAAAAATTTGGGTATTCCTGAATTGAAATTTCCAAATTTCAAATCACGAATTGATGTCGATCGATGTTTTTATTGTAAGAATTTTTCCCAATTATTACTGATTCTCAAGCATTTGGATTTTTGATTTTTTGAACTTGAAAAGTAATGGACAGAAATTCTCGGCTCTTGATGTTTAACTTATGTATTACTAAGTTGCATTATTACATAATTAGGTTGTTAATTAATGAACTCGATGAAATAGGTGTCTATTTTGAAAAGCAAACATTTTTTGATGCTCTAGATATCGCATTTTTCAAGAAAAAAAATTAAAAAATCTACGTTTCACGAAAAAATTCACACAACTTTTTCACAAATGAATTGGGAGGGTTTAACTTTTGTTTATATTTATTAAAGTGATTGTTATTTTCGTGATGTTCGAATTTCATCTATTCCTGACCTTGAATGATCATTTTATTATGAAAAATTATGTTTCGAAGTGTGACTAAATTAGTTCAATAATTACAAGTGCGACCTAAATAAAACAAAATTTTTTTGACAATATTTTTTATTCTTCACGTATCGCATGTTCCACTTAAAAATACAGAGATGCGGCTTTTTCGAAAAAAAAAATCAAAATTTTTAAAAAAATAAGGATTGCACTCGTTTTGGTGAGTGTCTAAAAATCAAATACAGTAAAAAAATTTTTCAGTACAGTTTGACTAAAAGTGGATAGTATTTATACTTTGAGTTCTGCATTTTGCAATTAAGAATGAAGAAAAAATCAAAAAATTAAAATTTCTTTACCAGCGAATTTGAATATGTTGACATTTGTTCGTATTCATAAGTGTGGCTCTTATTTGAGTGACATTGAAAATTTTCCCTTTTTTCCAGCCTAAAAATTAATTATAATAAAAATAAATAATTTTTTGGTGATGTTTGACTCAATTTGGATAGTAATTAACAAGTGCAACCGAGCTGATACATTTTTTTTAATGGAAAATTCATGTCTTTTTCGCATATGTTTTATTTAAATTATAACTTTTGGAAAAAGAACAGAACATTCTTAAACATGACCGAATTTAGGTCCGTATTAGAAGATCCGAATGTAAATATTTTTATAATTTTTGATAATCAATGTGATATATCAGTTTTATAAGGTACTGTCGGAGAAGTTAATAACAAAAGCAGTTGATGCTGTGTTTGAAAGGTTATTACACGATGATAATGATCATAAAAAAATTTTAAAAAATTCACATTTCTCTATTTTACCATGTACTTAAACTCTGCCAAGTTTCAGAATTTTCTGTCAATTTTATATGCATATTTTCCATTTCAAACTTAACAAGCTCATCGGCATATTATGTTATAATCCTAATTCAGTCAAACTTAGCCAAGAAATTTTTATTATCATTTATATCGATTTTCACGCCAGGATTTAAAAAAAAATTTCGACGTCACCAAAATGATTTTCACTCTGATATCTATAAACATCAGAATATATTCCAAAATGCAGACAATCCAACAGTAAAATTGAAGAATTTTCATAATACTTATCTGACGGTCTAATTTCTTTGACGCAAAATTCGTAAAGATCGAATTTCTTCATTCTGGAAGTAATCAATTTTAATAATGAATACTTGAAACATGATCAAATTAAAATTATTGGATTCTGATTTTTTTCTCTTGGGGATTTGTATTTTTGGTGGTTTTCTTATCCATCAAAATGAATAATTTGAAAAATTATGAACTGATCATCCTTTAAAGGTCAGAGGTATTAAAAATATAGGTAAAAATCAAGTTTATTTTAATTATCTCTGCAGCACGTCACTGTTCGCGATCTTCATCGATCGATATAAATTCCGCGCTTGTCCATGACCAGTCATGAAACGAATGACTCATTTCCAATTCCTCCCCTCTCAAAAAGAATGCCTTAAAAAAACCGCTCATTAGCATTCGCTCCCGGAACGAGATGCAGAATCCGGAGCGTGAAAATTTTATCTGGGGTCGCTTACACCGAGAAACGGAGACACTTTTTTCCGGGGCAAAGTCGAGCGTTGCGATCGAGCAAATAGCGCATCTTTTTGATCCCCGACATTAGAATTTCAAGACCTTCGAGTCACGCGTAAATAGCGAGTCAGCGTGGTGCAGGAAACGCAACGAGTTTTTTTTTCTATATACTCTTTTTTTCTAACCCGGTCTTAATTGCAAGTCTTTAACGAACCAAGGCCTCGAGTTCTTCGATAAATTTTTCGGTTTGCAATTCATCGAAAGCAAGAATGACCGCGAATGATGTCATGGGATCGTGTTCATTGCATTTCTCGACATGCCTTACGTGAATAATTAGAAGCCTCTTGACCCCTGTGATCCCCATTGACGATGCCAAAACCCGATTTGCATAATCACTACTTCTTAACTATTTGAGTACAGCCTTGATTTTTTTACGATCGTTACCACGGGAATCAGAGGATACGCGAATGAAAAAGCGATATATTTTTTTTACGATTGCATTTCACGTCAGGGAAGATCGGAATTCGAATATTGATCGTGAGTTTGGATGACAGATCTGTTGATTGGAGGTTTTCGAAATCTTAGTATTTATTGAAATGGAATGAATGAACGGAAATTCGCTAATAGGGCATTAAATATCTTAGGAATTTGTATTTAATCGCTTAAAAGTGAATAATGATACCAAATATTATCTAGGACAAACTGAATCTAAGCAATGGTGTGTAAAATAGAAAGATAATTTTTTTTACTGAAACGGTGTTTACACTATTTTCATAATATTTGCTTGTTTTCAAGAAAATCCAAGAAAACTTGATAATAAATAAAAAATTTTTATCACCAATTTTGATGATTGAAATTTGTATCTAAAACTGAAAAAAAGAAGAATTTTTCACACAACAAAATTTTTATGAAATTTGCAAAGTTTTGAGTAGTTGGTTGTATGTGTGAAATTGCGAAAATTTAAAAAATTTCAGAAAGGAAAAATTCTTTGAAATTGTTGACGATTTCATAAAATTTGAAAATATGTTAATTTAGAATATGTCTACAAAATTTTTTTGATTGTGTTCATAATCATTGTCGTCGAAATATGCATGGTAATGTATTTTTCATTTTTAAATAAAAAAACCACAAAATTGAGAAACTTGAAGCAATTTTCAGTTAATTCAGCAATTTTTTTTAAAATCTAAATGTTCCACATAGTTTTTAATATGTCAAGGTTAAAAAATTAAAGAAATCGAAAAATAGAAAATTTTTGAGATTGTCTACAGTTTGGCAAATTTTATAAATTTGTAGAATTGGAAAAAAAGTTTATTAATTTTTCAGGTACTGCTTATCATTATACTTTTTTGAAATATGCGTGATAATAAAAACTAAAAAAAGTCAACTTTCGATAAAGCCTAATAAGTTGGATAAATTTTCAAACAATCTAGAAAATTCCTAATAGTTTGTAATATGTTTACGTTATATTTGAAAAATAAGTGAAATGGAAAAACATATTCAAAGATTGTCCATAATTCCATAGACTTTGAAAAATTTGTCAAATTCGGAAAATTGGAAGTTACAAAATGGTTAATAAGTTTTGTAGATTATGTTTATTATCATATTTTAATGAAAGACGCATGGTAATATTTTTCTGTTTTCCAATAAAAATCTGAAAAGTCAAAGAAGTTTAAAAAATTACTCAAAATACTCATAAGTTGTACATTTTTTTTATTAAGTTTGGACATTTTTGAATTTTCTGTATCATGTTTGAAATTTTGAAAATTTTGAAAAAATAAAAATACATAAAAACGTTGAAGCGATGTTAATGATTATGAAGTATTGAGAAAATTTGTAGAATATTAAAAAACGTTCACAAATGTAATAGTGTTCATAATCATATTTTTTCAAAATATGCATGATAGTGTTATCTTTTTTACTTAGAATCTAAAAAACTTGAAGTGATAAAAATTACTGAATACTTAAATCAATTGTATAATTCACAGAAAATTTAAAAATTCGAATATTCAGTTTTACGTTTGAAATTTTGAAAATGTAGGAAAATTTAAAAACCTTGAATTTTTTTATTGTCAAAAATTCTGAAAATTTTGGGTAATTTTCACAACTGTGGACAGTTTTTTGAAATTTTATGGATCGAAAAAATTGCGTATAAAACTACAGAAATTGCGTAATATCCTTAAACTTTTTTAAAATAAAAAAATGCTTTATAGTAAGAATTTTATCAATAAGTTTTCAAATTTCGATTAAAATCTGTTATTTCAGAGAATGTTAATATATTTTGTTAACAGTAAAAATTTTCACTTTTTGGCAAAATTACGATCTCTAAATTCATGTATATTCTTTTCTGTACCCTTATTCTAATTCGAAATATTTTTTCTGAACTATTTTTCGCAAAGTACGAAAAAACGATTGCAGAAATCATCACTGCATCGAAAATTCTTGCAAATATAATTTTCCTTCATTCCCTCAACGAAAATAAAGACACTGCAAAAATAACAATTTTTAAAATGCTCAACTCATGAAAAACTTTTGCTTTAATAATTCCCAAACTATCAGTCTCCTAATTTCTGATGGCCATAAATTCAAATCCATTATCAAGCAATTTTTATTTTATACCCCAAAGGCTCTGAAAAAATTCTTGAACTGCGAAAAGTATATTCAACCCATAATAAAATTATACATACTGAAATAAATATACATAATGCAATTTTGAAGCAATAACAAAAATTATACGTCTACGATATCATTTGCTTTTCCAAGTATTTCAATAGTGGCCAGTCGGGTTTACGTGAATGCCATCATACGAAAGGATTCTATGGTAAGACATGACGAGACGCAAAAAATGGGAGAAAGGGTAAAAAGGGCTAAAAAGAAAAATAAGGCTCAGACTTGGAGGACCGCCAAGGGCGCGAGCGAGCGGAAATAAAACTAAAAATGCCGTTTCTGATTCTGAAATAATCACAAATTCCTATCAAAAAAACCAAAATTGAAAATCATGGACTTTATAGGATTTCCAACTGTATTTCAAACAAATATAATAATCCAATGTCTGCAACAAATTTACAATAAATTCAAGTTCATCGAAACTTTTGCAGTAACTCTTGTTTGTCTCAACAACAATGCCACTTTGATACTTATCAAAATCTTCATTTTCCGAGCGAAATCGCTATGACGAAGGATACACATTTTTTCATCATAAATATCGCCGACTTTTGACCCTACAATTTTAGCGCCATCGGCTTATATGACGTTACTAAAAAATTCGTTACGAAATACCTGTTATCTTCATTTGACTTCGCGCAAAATGACGTGTAGCTGCGACTTGTATCTCCGATGAAGGAACGATGTAATTGATCTAAGTATGCGTATCATTAAATAATCACGATCGCGGCCTGAGTTAATTCGACGCGCAACCACGGTCTACGTGAGCATAAAAATTCCAAAGAAATCATGATTTGGGGTCGATGAATTTATTGCTTCAACTTGGACATTCATGGCAGGTAGTGCATAAAATGTTACATTGTACGTATTTTGTGATTGCTGCTTCATGTTAATTGACTTCTTGTTATCTTACGCAGGTATTCCGAATGATAAAAATAATTATACAGTTATAAATGTACTGTTTTTTAAATTTTAGTTGTTAGATTTGTAACTGATATAAGTATTAGAAGGACTCAGGGGTGTAGAAAAATTCAGGGAAAATGAATGATTTTTTTTAAGGGGTTATGTACCTTTTTGTGCGGACGGATTGAGGATGGTTTGGAGAATCATGTAAAGTATGTAGCAATACTGTTATGACACCAAAGTTATTGTTTTTTGATAGCGTATTGTTTACTTCAAAAAACAAGTATTTTTTCATAAAAAAATATCAACAATTGGCGGCATTATGGCCCTTTCCCCGAAACAACTTTTTTTTTTGAAGAGGCTTGGGGTGACCACGATGCAAGTCGAACAGGTCAAGTTAAATTAGAAAATGCAAAAAATTTCATTTGTCTAGGAATGTACAGGGTGCGCCATTTCTTATGTCGGCATGTAAACATTGAATAACTTGAAAAAAAAACAACCGATTTCTGTAAATGAGGTATTTTTATTTAGTTTGGTCCTTTACAATTTATTTAGACTAGTTTTTGAACACAACATCAATCAAGTGGCCGCCCTTATTGTTCACAGCAAAATATGCCCTTTTTGCGGCGTTTTCCATTACCTTTTCGAGCATCTCGGGTGGTATAGCAATGATTTCGGCACGAATATTTTCCTTAAGCTCTTCAATGGTCTGCGGCTTGCTGGCGTACACTTTACTTTTCAAATAACCCCACAAAAAGAAGTCTGGAGGGGTCAAATCTGGAGATCTGGGTGGCCATTCAATGTCGCCTCTTTTTGACATCAGACGTCCAGGGAATTTTCGTTGCAGAAACTGGATTGTTTGATTCGCAGTGTGGCAGGTCGCACCATCTTGTTGAAACCAGTAATCTTCAAGACCTTTTTCACGCATTTGTGGGCAGACATAGTGAGCCAACATCCACCGATATCGGTTTCCATCGATCGTTTGGTTCTCTTTGAAAAAATAAGGACCAATGATGGTTTTGGCGCAAACGCCGGCCCAAACAGTAACTTTTTGGTCATGCAATGGCGTTTCATGGATCTCGTGTGGATTCTGCGTTCCCCAAATGCGGCAATTTTGCTTATTAACGCCTCCAGAAAGTTTGAAATGTGCCTCGTCGGTCATTAAAATTCGCTTCCAAAAATCAGGTTCAGTATCAACTATTCGAGCGATTGTTTGTCCATATTCCAAGCGACGTGGATGATCTGTAGGCAATATTCTTTGTGTTAATTGCATTTTGTACGGAAACAAATGCAAATCATCTTTCAAAATGCGCCGTAGAGTGGTTCCACTGATGCCGAGATGCTGAGCGCGGTGACGATATGAAACTTTTGGGTTTTGGGCAACGCTCTCTCTGACAGCTTCAATCAGTTCATTTGAACGTCTTGGTCGTTGATGAACGGGTTGTTCGCGATCTTTCACTGTCCCGTGGTCACAAAAATTCGACACCAAACGACGAATAGTGTTGTCAGATGGTGCCTGTTTGCCAAGATATTTTCGACGATATGCTCGTTGAGTTAACACAACTGAACGACTATTTTCAATGTACAAAGTAACTATTTCAGCGCGTTCTTTTGGTGTGAAGCGATACATGGTTGAAATTGTACTGAATTGACGTTTCCAAAACAAGTAAAGTCAAGTAAATCGGTTGTCAAATGTTTAAGTTATTCAATGTTACAATACCGACATAAGAAATGGCGCACCCTGTATCTAGTTCTTGAACGATTAAAAAAACGAATATTACGTTTTTTCTGTATGCAAGAACGTTTTCCCCGAGATTTCGATTTTTTGAGCTCTGAAAATTTTATTAAAAAATTCTTATCTGCAAAATAAAAACTTTTCTATAAAAAAGCGATCGTTCACGAACGAGATATATTCCTAGACTAATGAAATTTTTTGGAATTTCTGATTTAACCTAACTTATTCGAATTGCATCGTGGTCACCGCAAGATTCTTCAAAAAAAAGTTGTTTCGGGAAAAGGGCCATTACTCCGCTAATTGTTGAAATTTTTTATGAACAAATACTTGTTTTTTCAAGTGGACAATATACTATTAGAAAACAACAACTTTGGTGTCATAACATTATTGCTACATACTTTAAATGATACTCCAAACCATCCTCAATTCGTCCGCACAATAAGGTATATAACCCTTTAAAAGGGAGTTCAAATAATGAAAAGTGTACTTAGATTGAATTTTAAGGACTTTTTAACTCAAAACTTGTGAATTTAATGCAATTTTGAAAAAGTAACAACTATGAAATTGCATTTTTTGACAAATCAAGATTTTGTATGATACAGTCAAAATTTGAGGTTTGAGATTACGAAATACTTATTTGTAAATTATTATGAAAATACTAAACTATCTTATTTTTTGAATTGCAGTATTTTTGTTGCTGATTATTTATTATCTTAAAATAACGATGTATCGGAACCTTTAAATTCAAATTCTACGAATTTCAATTGTAGAAATGTTGAGTTACATAGAAAATAAAAATGAAAAATCTGTGCTTACAAGTTTCGTAAGTTAGTTTTTTTTTTTATTTCGGTAGATAGTTTTTTTTTAAAGTCATGAAAGACAATAAGGAAATTCTCCATTGTTACCTATTTACACGGTTATACATTTCGAAAATAACAGTAAAAAAGTTTTGTAAAAATTCCAAAAAACAAACAAATTTCAGGTTTCTTTTTTTAGCGGCTCCAAAAAATTATGAATCTATAAATAAGTGACCTGAAACTCACAAAAAACGAATGCCATTATGAAAAAAGTGAGAAAAAAAAACGATAATCGTATCCTCCAAAATTTAGATACAATACTTGATAACTCAAACATGAAAGACGTGCGCTCTTGAAATTAGATCGTTGAAATTTAAAATACTGAAAATTATAAATTAAGTATATTTTGAACTACAGGATTGCACAAATCAAAAACTCTCAATTTAAAAGTGTCATTGTAAATCTTGAATAGTCGAATACTTAGAAATGAGAAATTTTAGTCAACTAATGCTGAACATTTCCTGGAGAAAATACTATTGTGTTATAATTTTTTAAATTAAAAAAAGAAAAATTGATAATTTTTGAAAATTTGGGAATCGTGAAAATGCTATATTCGATATTTACCAATTTTCGGGATTAAACCTTTCAAAAGTAACAGTTAAATAAATTCTTCGTGAATTTTAAAAGGTGAAGGTAATTCAGAACCTTTAATTTCAATGAAAAAATAACAATAATCTATAAATCAGTGACTTGAAAGTCATAAAAATCGAATTCCATAATTAAAACACGTAAGTGAGAAATTAAATAAATGAAAAATTTGCAATCGTATACTTCAAAAGTTAGTTTTTGAAAAAATGTTTAGATTATGAGCTTTGATGAATATTGTTAATGAAACCAAAGTGTCTAAGATTGTAAACTTGAGAGTACTGAAGAAATGATATTTGAAATGATAACGTCAAAAAAAAATGAAAATCATTCATCGTAAATTTATAAATATGATATTTCAGTTGAAATTTTAAATGTAACATCACAATCTGCATTCGAAAAAAAAGAATTATGAAAATGTGATCTTTGATTGATTAAAAACCCACAGAATTGGACATTTCGAACGTAACAACTAAATAAGTTGATAAAAACTCTGAACATCAAACGAAACTTAAAATCGAAAAAAATACAGTAATTTATAAAGCACTGAAATTAAATAACACCATAAAAATGTATGAATAAATAAGCACAAAAATAGAAAAAGTACAGTTTTTTGTACAAAACCAAAAAATTGAAAAATAGTGCTTCTGAAACCTGGTCGTCGAAGGTTGAAAACCTTAAAAATTAACGAAAAAATGAATCTAACAATCCTCTTCCGAATTTTTATTTGCTTGCCCCTTAGAAAGACTCGAAAATTACATACCTTGAAGTCATGCGGAAAAATCCCATGACCAAATCCCAGATTCCCATGAGACTCCCCACGAATTCGTACAAATTGGCCGTGGCGCGTTTCGCAACTTCTGATGAAAGAAGCCCCTTCTGAATGTGCTCGAAAAGTTATCTGGGACGAAGAAATGACTTGGCCTAGTAATTGCATCTTCCCAAGGGGATCGTCCAAAGGCCACGTCTCGCATATATCGCTGGGGGAGATGATTTCCCAGCAATACGCGTGTTACGTACGTGTCTTACTCACGCAACTGAAATTACGAGTCAATTCCGCCCAACTGCTTATTTACGTGATCCGGCTCGTACGCCGAAAGAATGGCGAACGCACGCTCATTGATACCGAAACTATTACGAATCCGGTTTTGTTTCCTTTGCCAGCGAAAGATAGAAAAAGAATCGTTCTGATGATGATTACTGTCCATGCAAAAAGCGCAATGAGAAAAAAATCAGGTACTTTTTGCGACGTATGTGGCTTGAAGTAGGAGAATATTGTAAGATTTATAATGAAATTGCAAGTTTTACAATACAATTGAAAATTGTATTGTTTCAATACTATAATGATTACAATATTCCATTAGTAAAATTGTGCTATTCTACAAATTACAATGTGTATGCCAGTTTTTACTTAATAATTTCGGAAAATTTTATATCTAAATAATGCACATTCTACGCCATAAATTGTATATTTTATTATACTAGCACACAGGATTTACTATTTGTGTTTAGTGAAACATAAAATGAAATATTTTACAATACTATTCATCATTAGTTTTTCAGTTCGTACATGATGCTTCATGTACTAACAATAAGTGAAAATATTGCACATGTAAGTATATGCATCGCAAAAATTCATATCACATTGTACAATCTAAAATATATTTTCAAGTTTTTCCTATATTGTATCAATTACAATATACTAGTAAGTGCAAAAAAAATGCGAAAAAACTATAGGATTATTATTTTCAAAATCAATTTGGTCGTCACTGACCAAATCACCGATTTCTCTCAAATTTTTTATATACATACGTAAACTAGTTTTAAAACATGCGTATTCTTGACTTTGGGCTGAAAATTGGTTTTTTTTCGAAAAATTCAGTTTTTTAATTAAGCTGTCAAATTCAGAGTAACCTCACTTTTGTCGAAAACTTTTTTTTAAATCTTTATTTCTCATCGTACAATCTATGGATTTCAATGATTTTTGTATGAAAACGTTCGAAATTATATGAAATTTATGGATCATTAATTATAAATATTTCTCGTAGCGTTGTTAAATTGTTTTAAGCGTAAATGAAAAAAATGTAAAAAATTTTTGAGTAAATAATTTTCATATTGCATCATTTTTTTTCTTACCGTTTTTTTTTTTTCATTGATTGGTAAATGTATGAACTACATTCTGTAAGAACTGTTACATGCCAAAACGTTTCGTTTGTAAGTGAGAATTTTTTTCCGATTTTCCAACCTGTCATTAACGAGTGATTATGAAATTTAATATATTGTTACTTTTCTTGATCTTCAGACACTGAAATATGTTCCATTCGATAATTATGTATATTTTTAATGAAAATTTCATAATTAAATTTTGCATTACACGGAATACGACATGAAATCAATTTTTCGTGAGTGTCTCTTGAAAATAACCTTTATATTTATATTTATTTGCGTTGGCTTAGTTTGATTGAAATATTCCTTTGCATATTGTCTATAGATGATGACTGAATGAAATTGATGTATACGAATTTATAAAATGCATTTTAAACGCGGAGATATTCGAGAAACTTAATAATGGTTACACACCAGATTTTATACTTTTGGACTTTACACGTGAAAAATGCTAAAATTCAAGAAATTTCCTTAACAAGATTGCAAAAATTGAGATCTCTTATCAAAGTAATTTGATGTATCCATGTTGAAACAAAATAGTATAATGACGAAACGCATCTTTGTTTACCGAAAAAACATTGAAACATGAGCACGTCGAACATGTTTTACAATTGATTTGGTTCAAAATGAAATGAAAATTGTTCAAACATGATATTGTATATTTGTATGTATTTTTTTTGCTTCAAAATGTAAAAGAATTTTTCAGAAAATTAAAAATTGATGACAGTATCGCCTAATTCCACAGCCTAACATTTTTTTGATACATAATAGACCTACCTTCATAATCCTAAATGAACATTAAAATGAAATTGAGTATTTTAGAGCAATGAAAACTAAAGTATTCTTATGAAATTATGTGTGATCATAAATATTTGAGCAATCTAGTGATCCGCGGCAATGCTCCGTTTCAAGTTGTATTCCAAGCTGTTGAACATCTAGTTAGGAATTTTTCGTGTATTATTTACGTTTAGAATATATTTGACCATTAAATGGAACATAATACAGTGTCAAAACATCAAGAAAAATGGAAAAATATTAAAATTTCATAATCAGTCAGTGTTTTCGAAAAACCAATTTCAAAAACTCCATGTATAAAATCACAATTTTGCTGAACATATCTTCATTTTCTCCTCAAAAAAAAAAAAAAAAACTCATGATTCAAAAAATGGGAAGCTTTTTTTATAAAACAATAAAGTATAAATAGCTTTCTTATAATTAGTTAAAAAACTTTAACAAACAATTTTCGAATTGATGACAAAACTCACTGAATTTAAAAAAAATCGAACTAGAAAACAAATATCAATTTTTGAAATTGATAGATGTATATTATTTCATTCAACTAAATTCAATGAAAATGAAAAACCCTTAGCACCAGAATATGTCCCTACAAAGGCCAAATTGATTGAATAAATAATTTGGAAATTAGCTAAATTTCGTTTATAATCATTGGATTATGGACATTTTTTGGACTCTGAACGAACCTAATTATGTGACTTTTCTTCCCATTCTCAGCTTTTAAATATGTCGCAATTTTTCGAAAAAATTTTTCGAATAAATGACGAACATACTTAATATTAAGAAGTACAATATACAAAAAAATTTTATACTCTATAATCTACGATCTTCAAAATTGAAATCCCTATAATATAAAGCCAACAATTGTATTATTCATAAGTCTTCAGCTTTAAATAACATTTTCCTTAGATCTCTCCAGATTTAAAAATTGAGGGATATCCATCCCATTTTCAACAGAAAAAACTAAAAATAGTGATATGCATTGTGATAATAGTATTTTTTCGTATTTATCTAGCGAATAGAAGAGGCATGTCGCCGCTTCTGTCACGATGGTACGTGCTACTACTTGTACTCGTCAGTCAAACTTCGGCCATTACCAAAGGCGAAGCATTCATAGAAATGACTCTTTTATTTTACGAAGATACTTGCATCAGAGATTCTATCGCCGAATGGAATTTTTACACAAACGCCACCAAAGAAACACTCTTAGCATGGGTAAGACTTGAAAATCCTGCTGCAACACAAACAATTACCCCAAACACTTTTAAAATGATGCAAAATTATTCATGCACACTATATTTCACTTGTAAATTACTTTCTAAAAAAAGCTGACGCCAGGAGCTCGACTCATAGTTCGTCGAAAAATTGTTTTTACTGAACAAATAAGAGTACTTTTTTCTCGAATCTTATTTATAATCGTCACTCGTATTTTGTGATTTTAAATTCATGAAATGTATAAGGCGGAGAATCATGATATTATACTTTTGTAGATATTACGAATACCGCAATTACTACTGTTACAAGTAAAGTACACGAGAAATGTCGAGCGTGTGACGGTAATTCGAAACCGTTATCCAAGACAAAAATTGAAATATGTATTCTGATTAAGTTTACGCTCGAGTGCGTCGGTCGCAAGACAAGACAACTTTTTTTTTCTCTCCTTCTCAATCATTTATTCCATTTTTTAGTCACCTGGTTGAGTGTTGTGTATTTTTCAAATTTTTTTATTCCATTCGATGATTTCGAAAAACTTCCTCATATTTCACTTTCACTTAAATGAAACTCATATTTTGCATTCAAAAATATGCGATTACAGCCATTTATTTGAAAAAAATCAGTCAGAGTCGATAAAAATCAAGATTGTTGACCAACTTACTGCTGCTCAAACAATTCGAAACGAAATTATTGAACTGCGAATCAAATTGGCATGAATACAGAAAAATCATTTTCTGATTTGGTTCAATCAAAATGGAATATTAAAAAAATAGAAACGTAGATATCTTCTAAGATGTGAACCGAATACAATTGTTCATTTTTGCATGAATCAAAACCTAACGCCATAGTGTTCCATACAAAGAACATAATCGAAAAGATAACGTACAACATACATGTCGTTGAGTATTCATGGTACACTTATCATTCAGTAATTAGTACAATGAGGCATAAAGCTATCAACGGCTCGATTCATGAAATCCCATCTCCCCTCGATTTTCATTTCAGGAAGAAGAGAGGACGAATCTTGGAGATTTCAAAAAGCAGCAGATACAGGAATTAATACACGCAGATAACGAAACTTTGACTTTACCAAATCTGAAATACAAACGCGATTTGGTGGAAAAACCCGGCGACGCTTTGCTGGAAAGCGAAAAATGGGAAAATGTAAGTGATCAGAGAATGAAGGGGGAAATTCATTTTTGTTACAAGATTTTTTTGATTTTTCTTTCAGTTGGTCCGGTTGAATGGAGAGATACAATTTTTGGAAGCTAATCCATCACGGCAGAGTAAATATTGATGAAAGTTCATTATCTTAGACAGGCGCGTAGGCAGAGGGGTGTTTTGGGGGTTCAAACCCCTCTCAAAATTCTGATAAAATCAATCAATATTTCATGTAAAAATGAAAAAAGTTACATCGATAAACAATCAAAATATAAGTTACGAAAAAATGCATGAAAATGTTAGCAGTAATGAAAAAAGTGAAAATAATCAAAACGTAGGATTACGTGAAAAATATAAATTAGGAAAAATTTTTGTAACCCAGTGAATAATCAAGATAAATAATAATCTACAAGAATGCTAAAAATTTACAAAACTTTGAATCTTAGATTATCAAATTCTAGAAATCTATATAAAGCCCATATTAAAGTATCAGAAATCTTTCGATCCATACAAACTCCAAAAGAATAATGAAAATAATTGAATTGTATGAAAAAACTGTTTTCTGGAAAATCTCGACAAAGGCTTCTACGATCTATAAATTGTGGGATTGCAGAGAATCAAATTCTAAATACACTATAAATCTAAAAAAATTCAAGAAACGCAACGAAACATTTTGAGTACTTCAAAAATTGCTAAACAATTATAACGATATAAAACATTGAGAATCTATATGAATGTGATTTCATCATGAATTCTTGAAATTACTGATAATAGATCGAAATTCGCATTTTGAAGCATCGAGTTTTTTTCAATCTTTGAGCAATCTACAAAAATATAAGGTAATCTATAAAAATACTTAGAAATTCTCTAGGGTTTCGTATATAATACTAGGAAAATTTTAAAAATGAGTTTACTAGTTTACTATCTCAATAATTTACTCGTTTACTAGTTTACTAGCGAACTAGTTTACTAGCTTACTTTTTTACTCAGTTTACCAGCTTACCAGTTTACAAGTTAACTAATTTACTAGTTTATTAATTTACTTGTTAAAGAGTGTACTAGTTATTTAGCTTATTAGTTTTTTTCACTAGCTCACTAGTTTACCAGTTTACTAGTTTAACAATTTACTATTACAAATAACTAATTGACTTATTAACGAGTTTACTAGTTTACCATTTTACTTTTCCACTTGTTTATTATTTTACTATTTTAAAATTTTAGTAGTTTACTAGTTTACTAGATTACTTGTTTACTTGCTTAATAGTTTACTGAAAACCTTTCAATGTATAAAAATTATGTAGAAATAATTTTCTTAGAAATTTTTAAAACTTTCTGTCCTGGAGTATAATGAATAACTGAATACTATAATTCTATACAATTTTAGAAATTATTCTAGAAATTGATATAGAAAACAATAAAAATACATACAATTCAATTTATACAATTTATACAAGTAAACACACTTTTAATTGTAGAAATGCTAAAAAAGAATAGAATAAATGTATTGAAAATCTTCATATAAAAGGAACTATCGTCTGTTAAATTCTCAAAATCGTTTGAAGTTTCAATGCTATAGCATCAATTTCTAAAAATCTATTGAGCGATCCATAGTAATATTAGAAATATATAAAAAAATCAGAAAATACTACAAAATTTGATGAATAATATACCATACGAAAATAATATAAATTTATGATATACACTGAGAAAAAGGTTTATTTATTGCAAATATGCTGCCCAATTTGATGTTTGAAGAAAACTTATCAACTATTAAGAAATTTCATTTTGACGAACTGTTTAAATGGTTCGTTCAAATATAATAACGTTTGGGTGCTATTGTTCATTTGTTTCTTTGGCTCAAATACGGATTTATTAATAGTTAACAAATCTTTTTTGCGAGGAAACATATGGACAATTCACAAATAATCCATTTGAAGAAACACAATAGCTAAAATGAATTGATAGTTTGACTGTAAACAATATTTATTTTCTCGTATTCAAATATGAGATATATTAACAATAAACGAACCTTATTTGATGGGAATAAACCTTTCTCTCAGTGTACCTTTTACATATCTGCGTGGTTCAAATTTACTTAAAAATTAATTCAACTATATAAATTTTTTTGAAGTTTGATTCCTAGAGCATCGAATTTGAGAGAGTTTTATGAAAGCACATATTATTTTATATCAAATAATCAACGTGGTATAAATACAACAAATGTTAATTAAAAAAATTGACACCTCAGTTGCTAATTGGAAATCACAAAAATCGAATTCCACTCTTTACAATCGTGAAAAATGCGCGACTCTGGACTTCAAAAGTTGTAAAACTTGTAAATTCGAAAATGTAAAATATTTCAAAATCACTTTCTCGTACCCATATTCTCGAAGATTAAAAATTATGAAATCCTGAAGGAAAAATATTTTTTAGAAAAACCTCTCGCGAAAGTTTTTTCTGCCTACGCCTCTGATCTTAGAATTGTGATAAATGAGTAGGTGATAACGCAAATTCGTGTTACAGACGCCGAAAAAACTTTGTCGCACGTGAGCTCGTTTGATGAAAAACGCCGAACTTGGGAGGCGTGGTATCGAAATTTCGAGCCTTATTTGGCCAATTTCACAGATAACTTACATTTAATCAACGAAGCTGCGATAGCAAATGGTGATTACAAAGTTTAAAATTCATGTTCAAAATTATAATGCTCATTTATTTCTAGAGGCTAAAAAAATTAGAACTGGAACCGAAATCTAAAAAAATATTCTAATCAAACCGAAATCTAAACTGAAAAAAAATTAATTAGTCAATCACTATTGCACTAATGAATCTAATTTAATTGTTATGATTTCTACACTTTAAATCTAAAGGTTGCAAAAACTTTCAGAACTTTTTCATATAAATAATTAAACTGTCAAAATTGTTGAGGATTTTAAGGAAACTTATGAATAATAATTGAAAAACTATCGAGACTAAAAAAACGTGTCGAAATTCTCAGAATGAAGAAAATCGTAATTTTTTGAAATCTTCTCGAAAAAGTTAAGGGAAACTATCCTGCAGTTTCAAAAAGTGGACTAACTCAAATAGTTGACTGTATACTGCTAACAAAATTTTTCCTTAATGTTACACATAAAGAAATTTTTAATTCCACAGAGGAAAAAAACGCAGAATCGTATTGGGAAATGTTATCCGAATATCCCGAAGGCTACACTGAATTAAGACACAAATGGAACGAAATCATTTCTCTGCACAGAAAAGTTGGAAAATACGTGAAATTTCGGTTGCTCAAAAAATATGGATTGAGCGTTGAAAACAACACAATTCCTGCGTATTTATTAGGTACTTACCAGATTTACTAGAATCACAATCTTTTTTACGGGAGGAATAATCACATTTTTATCGAAATCTGCCAAAAATGATTCTTGTATAGAAAATTGTTCATAATTTTTAAGTTAAAAAAAAAGGAAATTTTCCTACCATTGTTTTATCTATTTTTATCTGTTGCTTATCTTGTTTTATATCCATAAAAGTGTGAGTTTTGATGTTCTTATATTTGTATATTGACATGAAAGTTCGTACAGCTATTCATTACTTGCTTATAGGCAGAATTTTGATGAAATTTTCGGAAATTGATTTCTAGGGACTTTGGAAGGTTACGACTGGACAAATTTGATCGACGAACTTATACCGTCCTCGAACCTCGTCTTCAAGCTAAAAAAAAGCTTGTGGGAGAAGGTTAGTTGCTCTGGACAGCAAAAAAGGTCTTGGAATCACTAGCTAAAAACGGTTTTTACAGAACCTACAAGGAAGATCATTGTACGATTCGGCAGCTGCACTCGCTTCGGCTCTTTTGAAGCAGGGTCCAATGGCCGAGTTCTGGGAGAGTAGCGAATTTAATGCCTCTTGCCCCCCGCGGCTACATAGTTTCTGCAAAGACGCACTTATGCGGTTTGTTTTTTATAAACAATTTATTTGATGAAAATGAAGAATAAAGCATTCAATTTCAGACAGAAGACCTTGATCTCTAATTTCCTTGGAAAAAAATACTTTATTAGTTTCACTTTCCTCGTTCTCGAACACGATTTCATTCATAAAAAAACTGAATGAAATAAAATAATGAAAATCTTCGCACCTTTTAACTCTAAACATTCAATTCTGCAAATCTTTGTAAGAATCTACATGTATCAAAATACGAACGAATTGAAATATTTACAACTATATAAAAAAAAAAAAAATTTAGATGTTTTAAATATCTGTGAGATACCTGAAATCTATTGTAATACCGTTTTTTGAAAAATTTAATGAAATGCGAAAAATCTTGAAAATTTTTGATACTGGAGTATTATATTCTAGGAATTCTAATCTTAGAATAATCGACATGTATAAATAAAAAATTTACTCTATAGTAAATCGACGAAAAACTGTGTCCTGTAAAATCGTTTGAAAAACTGAGAATTTATAAAACTTTGCAGTTTATAGCATCAAATTTTGAAAATTTACATGAGATCTAGAAGAATACTAGAAAATACTTAAAAATTTCATAAATGCTGAAAAATATGAAAAAAATGCCAAGTAATAGGAATATCTGTAATACTGAAATCCTCCAGTGGCATGATTTTCTCGAAAAATGAAGAAAACGATAAAAATCTATGAAACTTTTGATCCTCATGCATTTGATTCTAAAAAAATACATTAATATCCATCAATATACAAGCGAAGCATTGAATTCAAGAATATTTAAAAAATACAAAGTCAACTTGAAATTTTAGAAATGTGTGAAACGTTTGAAATCTAATGGATATACTATTTTATGAAAAATTTATTTATATACTATAAATCTTTAGAACTGCAAATTCTACGTGGTGAAATTTGGTAAATCTATCTTCAGTTTTTTGAAAAACAAGATGTAAATAAAGAATTTAAAAAATATGTAATATTAAACAACTACAATACTTAGAAAAAATATGAAATACTTGAAGTATTACGAATCAATAAAATAATAAGAATTATTGTAGATATCATTTTCTTTAATGATCTTAAACTTACTCAATATCTATGATATCTAAAATCCTAAAGCACTGAATTCTATACATCTACACGGAAATTCATGAAAATGGCAGAAAATGTCCAAGCTGTAAAAATACTGCAAAAATGGCAAAAATACATTGAATACTAAAATTACTGGAAATGTATGAAACCCAAGTTAACTTTCGAAATACTGCTTGTTAGAAAATTATTTTAAATAGAAAACATCTAATAACTTTTGTATTCTCAATCATCAAATTCTTAAAACCTATGTGACAAACTGAAAAAATGTCAGAAGTATATAAAAAACTAGAATATGTTTAAAAATGTCATAAACAGTACAAAACAAGAACAATTCTAAAAATAATTTTTTGCATTAAATACCTTTGAAAGGGCAGACACAGAGTATGAATCATCTTGAATGTATACAGATATAATTTTCTCGATATTCTATGTAAATACTAAAATCTATGAAACTTTGCATCCTAGAGCATCAAACTCGCAAAGTTAAGAAATACTATGATTTTGTATGAAGAGTAATAATATTCAAAAAAGTAAAAGTTCGAACTTAAAAATCGACTCTCAACATGTAATGGTTCTAAAATAAATATTTATTGATATTGATGAACATGTAATCAAGCTATACTTCAAACTAATCAATGGAATTGATTCCTTACTCCGATTCACTATAAAATATCTAAAATTTTAAAAAAAGCTTCAAAATCATAGTTCGAAACAAGTAGCTTCTCTTACTCTAATGGGTTTTATTCAAAATTTTGGCATTGCCTAAACGAAAAAAATCCCAAATTTTCTTCTTTGTAGATTAAAAGTTTACAAAATGTCAAACATAGTTCATATACTGACATATTTATATTTTTCAGAGTGTCAACGTGTTCAGAAGCGTCCGTCGCAAATTTTCTAGACGCGCACAAAAACGTGGCGAAAGTTGTCCTTCGCCAAATGACGAAAAATACACCGCTTCTGACTGAAATGAATCGCTATTCTGGTAGGTCATACATTTTTTTTTATCAATAAATGTGACTACCACCACTCCTTTTCTACATCCAAAGAATTTATTTTCACTTTCAAAAATGTAAGACAGATTATTTTTCAATGTTAGTGAATATAATCAATTTATTTATGGTATTTTCAGCCTTGGAAGAAGGGCTAGCTCAATTTTTTTCAATAATGTCCGTGAGTCCCGCTTGGATGTCCTCGCTCAATTTGCTGGATAGTTCTGAAGAAAGTGATAACGTTGAAATGGTGTCATTAATGATCACCGCCCTCGACGTTTTACCCAGAATCGCGTATTATCTTGCAGCGGATTTTTGGAGATTGAATTACATTGGCGATAACTCGTCAGATACTGAGAACCTTGTGAATTCATGGTGGCAACATAGGTAACAGTTATCTTAGTATTAAGATGTTTGATTTATATCAAGTTATAATCGTTTAACAATGATGTATCAATATTTCTTTAATTTTTAATCATATATGATTTGGTCTCTACATAAATTTGCACTTCTTTCTATAGACGTGGAGATTTTAATATAGCTTGCCATGTAAAAAATTTATGAATGTGTTTACTTGATTTTTCCTTCTCAGGCAAGAATACGAAATCGTAACATCAAGCAATACGAGTCTTCCAACTTTTTTAGCTGATGAAAATATAGTCAACAACAGACCATGCCTTTCGTAAGTCCTCTATTCTTATTTTTCTTTTTTTTACGTGTTTTTCCTATTTTTTGTTTGAATGATATCCTGTTTTTTCTTATTTTTTCGGTTTATTCTAACATATGTTCTTGATAAGTTTTTTTCTAATTCTATCATTTATTCAAAAAAGTTGTTTCGACAGAAGAAAGTGGAACAATTTTTGCAATTGGAATCTTGTTATCATTGCATTTGAATGAAAAGTCACAGATCTATTTGAAATACCCAAAATTCACTTTCTTCTTTGAATGCATAATGAAAAAATTCTGAAAATTCATAATTTATTAAATTTTTCGTTTTCACCTAAGTTATATACAGCTCTGTTTTCCAGAAAAACTCTCGGTATTATTCTCGGCTTCCACATGTACGACTATGTCACAGGGTCAATGGATCTCAGGCATGGGAACATCGATCACCATTTAATAAATCGTAATTTTATGTAAGTTTCTTAGCTGTCTCCTATTTCTTGTTCAGTATAAGAATAATAAATATTTTTTTTTTACTTGATGTGAAGTAAATAAAAGATTAACCTGATGGGTTTATAATACTTATAATTGGATGTACTTAAATCAGGCATAAAATTTTTTCCAAAGGTTTGAACAACTCTTGAGTTTTTTTCACAACGATACTACTAACGATTAGCTTATGTAATTCGAAATTTGTGAAACTTGTAAGGTATTACATCACCACAAATCCTAATTATTTGAACGAAATTTTGAAAAATATGGAAATGTACATATGAATGAATTGAAGAAATTTGAAATTTTCAGGAGGTGGATGATTCCTGAATAATTTGAAAAATTTCTAGAATTTCAAAAGTAGCCATTGATTTAGATAGTTTTCATGGTCGTGTTTCTTCAGAAAATACCTATGTTATTGAATTTTTGAATAACAATTTGAAGAAACTCAAATGTATCGAGAAATCTAACCAGTTGCATGAAATTTCAAAAATTTGGAATTTGTCGAATTATTTTGTATTATATTTGGAATTTTTAGAAATTTTATTAAATAAAAAACATCAAATGTTTCGAGATTGATCAATAATTCTATGAAACTCGAAAAATTTGTTGCAATCCAACAATTTTATCTAATTCAGTAAATTGTATTAATCATAATGTATTTCATTGAAATCTGAATGATGATAATATTCTTATTTTTGAAAAAAATCTGAAAATTTGAAAAGTAGATACTTATTAAAGAAATTCAAAAATTCTAACGAGTTAAACAAATTTCGAAAAACTTATGAAATCTTGAATAGTTCGCAGGGTGTTCAAAATTTCGAAGAATCGAAAAAAATATTATTTTTTCTAAAAAATGGAAAAAATTCTATGAAATTCGGAAAATCATCCAAATTTCACAAAATGTTATAAATATAAATTTTCTAATGTCGGTTCTTTTCAAAATTTTTTAAAATATGTACAATGACGTTTTATATTTTAATAAAATCTTAGAACTCTGAGGATTATTAGAAGATTACAAAAATTACAAATGGCCAAGACACTTTTTTAAACAATTAAGTAAGTTTTGAGTAGTTTGTTTTATGTTTATAATTTTTCAAAATTTGAAAAAATTAAAAAACATCAAAGAATGCGAAGGTAATCTACAATCGTATGAAAAACAACAAATTTATAGAATCCTAGAATATGTTATGAAATTGCATAGATTGTGCTCATTATAATATTCCTTATATAATATATCTGTGGCTTCCAGCCATAACCGAGAAAGTCACACATGCCATAACGTTCAAAATTTTATCAGAATATCATGTAAACATCATCATTAATATTATCAACGATGATGTTTTTTTTTTTTAATTTTTTAAGCAAAACCTGAAAATTTAAAAAGCAGGTACTTAGAAATTGCGAAAAACTCAATAAGTCCTATAAATATTTTTTCAAAAAATTTGTATATTTCGTATTATATTCGAAATTTCAAAAATTTGGAATAATTGGAAAACACTCAAATTCGGAAGATCGTCAATAATTCTTTCAAATCATAAGAATTTGTTGTATTTTTGAAAATGTTCATAAAATTTTTTAGACTGTGTTTATCATCAAATTTTTTCGAAATATATACAAGAACGTTTCATTTTCAATAAAAATCTAAGAAGTGTTAGAAAATAACAAGAATCTTATTCAGTTTAAGAAATTTTCACAAAATATATATAGTTTTTCATAGCTTATTATTGCTTGTGATTTCGAAAATTTAAGGATAATAAAAATGATTGTAAATTTG
This sequence comes from Platygaster robiniae, assembly GCA_028476575.1. NCBI lineage: Eukaryota > Metazoa > Arthropoda > Insecta > Hymenoptera > Platygastridae > Platygaster > Platygaster robiniae. The sequence continues at coordinate 7,328,276 of CM052022.1, forward strand.
GAATATTATAAATAATTATATAAAAATTCAAAAATTTCGTACAGTTCAGTAGAATGTTAGTGAATTTGGAAAATCGTGTTTATTACCATATTTTTTCTATTCATGATAATGTTCTGCTATTTTTCAATTGAAATCCAAGAAATTCAAGAAATAAAAATGACGAAAAACCATAATGATTTCGACAAGTACCAATGAAATTTGGAAAGTTTCGAACATTTTGTAATATGTTTCAAATTTTTGAAATTATAGAATTTGAAAGGCATCAAAAATATCAAAAATTTTCAATAATTTGAGAAAATTCGAAAATTTTCCAGTATCAGAAAGTACCAAAAAATCTATTAGATAGTGAAAAATTTCTCAAATATTGTGAAACTACAAAAACTATGTGCCATCTTTAAACTTTTTCTAGTAAAAAAATGTTATACCGTACGGAAACCATCAGAATTTCGAAACTTGGAATTAAAAATCCAATTGAAGGAAGCATTAATAAATTACGTACATTCTCAAAATTTTGATGATTTGTTGAAACTTCGTAAGTGTATTTTCACGTGGATATTCTTAATTACATATTTCACCCATTTCGAGTTTTTCGCCACCCTTGCATCAAAACTTACAAATCTGTATGCATCATTCATAATTATTCATGAAAAAGTAAAAAAAAAATACAACTCATCTCAATTTGTCCCCAGAAAAATGCTCTCGAGAAACGGTGAAATGGCCTGGCCAAAGCTCGTGTCGAAATACATCGAAATCGACTTGATAACAGTCGATCCACTGCTCGCATTTTTCTCACCCCTGGAAGATTACATCGAGCAACTTCAAGAAGAAGATTTAGACGTCAAAACTTTGCAAGAAGAACAAGTTAGCTTCGAAAAATCCGAAGACAAATTCCGAATGTTGATCAACACCCCAGCGACAACGACCACAACGACAACGACAACATCAAAACCAGCTGTAACAACTAAAAAAAGTGTTAGCCAGGAAGTTAAAGAGGAAAATGTCTCTCAAGCTACGAAATCGGTCAAAGTGGAGGAAAAAATTGTGGCATCAAGTACAACGACAGAAAAAGTTGTCAAGAGGAATAAATATGAAGAAATGCTGAAAGCCTACCAGGAGAAAGAGCAAAAGGAAAAGGAAATGCAACCAGCAAAAGAGAAGAAAACCGCGGTTTATGCAGTTGGGGGAGTTTTGATAGCGACCGTTTTGGTGACAATCGTCGCCATTTTTGGAAAAAGACGATGCACTCGAGTCCCAAAGAACAGGAGGTTCGTATGAGGACACGACATCGACTTGCGCCAAGTGAACCACGAAGAAACCCTTGCCATGCAAACTTCGACTGTCTAGAATTTCGCGATTTATCGCAGGCCCAGTAAAAAAGTTTTTCTCATTCACTCATTGGTTCAAAACTGAAGATCGGCATTTAAACGCCCAATTTTTCTGATCAGAAAGAAGATTTTCAGACATTCTTTGTATTTATATTTATTTAAATGCAGAAATATCTGAATATCTCAATTCATAAAACTACAAATTGATCTGTACTTGGGGACAATTTTTTCATGTGTTTTTTTCTTCGAAAACTTTCTCCCAGATCAAGGGTCGGTTCCAAAAAATATTTTCTTGAAATTAAGCTCTTCTAAGGGCGTCGCACCTGCCCCCTAGAAATTCTAAAGGGGGGGGGGAGTCGTATATTTATTTTTCTCCTGCTTGTGAGAATCAAATTATAGAAACCCATTCCAGATTTTCCAAAAGAGCTAGAAAATCCTACAAAATTCTATAAGTGCTGGAAAATACAAGAAGTGCAAAAAATCTGCATATTCACGTAGTATGGAGAATATGAAGATAAAATTTACTAAAAATCTACGAAACTTTTAATCCTAGGGCATCTCGTTTTGAAAATTTATGTTAAATTGACGAAAGTATCTAAAAATCATTCGAATTCGATAAATACATTTACGAAAAATGTACAAAATTTTTAAATTACACGAATTTTTTGAATAACTAGAAATATACTAAAAACTGGTTTTTGAAAAATCTTTTCAAATACTAAGAATCAATTGAAATTTGAAATTCAGAGAATCGAATTCTTAGAATTTACAAAGTAATTTATGAAAAATTAAAATTCTATATAAACAATATTTTTACGAAAATTTAAGGAAATAATGTAACTCTGTAAAACTTGTATTCTTTAACGTTGAATTCTGAATATCTACATGGAAATCCACTCAAATATAAGAACTTAATATTTTGACCCTGATGAAAACATAAAAAAAAACAGAATTTCTAATGATAATTCTATTTTTTGTAACTTGACATCATAAAGTTCTTAAAAGTTTTCCAATTTTTATAAGCTGTTGACCTTCTGAAAACCTTAAAAAAAACTAAAATTTCTTATATGAAGAATTTTTTTTTCCTATGACATTTTATTAATTAATTCTGATTAGAAACTTCAATTTCTTATAAGGTTTTCACAAAGTGACCTTATAAGAAATCGAATTCTTATAGAAAATTATATTTTCCTGTAAGGATTTTATAAGGATCGAATTTACTAAGGAAAATCCGATAAAATTCATAGATATTGAAAAATACCAAACAAAATAGAAGCAATGAAAATCTGTGAAATACTTGAAATCTCTTAAGATGCTGCTTTCTAAAGAATTGATTGAAATACCAAAAATCTATACGATTTCAGATTCTAGAGTATCAAATTCTAAAAATTTATTTTGGAATTTTCAAAAATAATAGTCGTTTGTAAAGAACTGGAATAATTATACTCAATATTAATAATACTAAAAAATATAAAAAATACTGAAAATACTAGAAATCAATAAAGTACCAAAAATTGATGTAGATATCACTTTCATCAAAGAATCCTAAAGCATTAAATTTCAGACATCTACATGAAAATCCATCAAAATGTCAGAAAATCGTTTAATCTGTAAAAGTATTATAAAACTAACAAATCCCTATAGTACTGGAAATCTATAAAATACGAGTTATCTTTGGAAATACTGTTTTCTCCAAAGTTCTTCGAAATAGTAGAAAATTTAAAAATTTTCGAATTTCAGATCATCGACCTTTCGAAACCTATATTACAATCTATGAATATTCTATGAATATGTATATGAAAAACTAAAAGTTTTTACAAATAGTATCAACTACTCAAAATTTTATCAATAGAAGCACTCCATACTTTAGATATAATATTATATTATAATATTAATATATATTATATATATTATGCAGTTACAATTCTCAAAAATCTATGAATACTACAAAAATAATTCACAATGTACGACTCTCAACACACACGCTGAGTTAAAGTTTAATGAAGAAAAAAACCTAGAATTTTATTATGACGTCGATATAAATATCTTTGATTGAACAACATACATTTGAAAATATTGAACATTGAAAAATCGTCATTCGGAAGAAATGACTTTTGGATCTTGTGGAATGGAAAATTTGTACCCTAATCAATGAAATCTGGAAAAAATTTTTTTTTATAGAAACGTTCACCTTGATACTTGAAACAAGAATGATCAAACATTGTATATTGAACGAAAAATTTTTTACTGGGATAGACATTTGCTTGGATGAAGGGTTGCAATTTCAAAGGCATTTTCCAGTAGACTTTTTAGGTCAAAATCATACAATTTTTAGTAGCTCTCAATAAAAAAAAAAAAACTCAAAATTTAGTTTAACAATACAATGACATGTTTTATCGACTGGAAAATACCTTTGACAGAAACAGAGTTACAACCTCATTGACTCAATGTATATGTACCCACCTCAAAAAATATAATTTCTTTGGAGTCATTAAGAAATGGCCTATAAAGCAAAAAAATCAACTAACTGTACCTAATGTTTAAACAATGAACCAAGGTTGTAACTCTAAATTTTGCAACAAAACATGTCAACTTTGAACATGACGTGGTCACTGCGACTTCGGTGCAAGTCGATATTTTTATATTAAACACTCACTGCAATTTTCGTAAACCGAAAATGCACGAAGGTTCCAAAGAATAGGAAATACAAGGAAATCGATTTAGGTTTACCTCAAACTAATTGGCACTTGAATTTCATCAAGGAAATGCATATTCGACTGTCGAAAAAATTTTTTTCCTAATTTTTACACCAGTCGAATAAATTTCCACAATCTGAAAATTTTTCAGCTCAAAGTGCAAAATAGACCAAGACTTATTACCTCGTAAAAATTATGATACTACAATAGTAGGAGTCGCTAGAGCAGTTTTTTTACCAGTTAGATGTACAACTTGTAAATACCAAGTTAATTTTAATCATATTTGATAAGTATTTTTCAGGTGTGTCGTTGTTGATCCCAACGTTGTTATATTTTAGATAATTTTCGATCGTCGACATTCCTTGTTATCAGTTCATTTTGTTTAATGTACTATTGTGTAATGTTTGAGAATTCGTACGAAACGTGTGCAATTCCACTACAGCCGATTATGTTTTTTGGTGCACGGAAAAGTTGAAAAATCAAGGGTATAATTATAAAAGTAGATTTATGAGAAAGTAGGGAAGATAGATTTCCATTTTAGTAATGTATATAGTGATAACTGTATTGAGACTAGGGAGTTTGTAGGGTTTTTAAACACAAAAAACTATAATGAAATTCACTTATAGATGTAGGTAATGTGCAAGACTAAAATATGCAGGGGATTTGACAACTTGACGAAGATTTCGGTGTAGAGCTTAGAATTTGTATATATTTTTGATTATTGTTAGAGCAGTGACTAATTCGTAATAATCGATATATTTTCTGTAATTTTTGAAATTAATCATCGAAGTAGAATGTATAAGTAAGAGTCGAATATTTTCAAGGAAAATACTACAGTATCCATTTTCAGTGTCCACTTTAGGAAAATACCAGGGTATTTTTGTAACTATTTATACAGAACGTGTGCTTCCGTCGTTTGCGTAGTGAGATTTAATCACGCACATGGACTATAAATATTAATGGGTTGTTGGATAAATTTCTAACATTTTTCAAATTTACTCTGTCGATATATCATGTAACTTCTAATTTGATCATATTCAAGAAAAAATTCTTTTTTTTTCCTGTCCAAGATAATGAAATTTTTTAGAATGTTTGAACATCTCTGTACCGAAAAAATTTTTTTTTTATTCAACAGTTTTTTAGGATTTCACATGGTTCATCTTTTCAACAGAATTTTCGAAATTGTTCACAATATATGAAATATATGAAGATTTTCAGGAATTCGACCATTTTTTCAAATTTTACAGAGTTATTGAAAATCTTTATAATTTCAATTTTTTCAATACGTAGTATTAAACGTCACAAATTTTTTGAAAAATTTTCGTACAATTTTCAAAGAAATGTGATGTTTAACAGTCTAGTCAATTCGTAAACATTTTCTGGGATTCTTCGGATTTTGCAAATTTTCATGAGAAAATGAATTTTTAAAAGAATTTTCTTTTCGATTTTTCAAGTTTTTTGAAATTTCCAACATCCTACAAACTATTCAAACTATATGAATCTTATTGAAATTCATGCAAGTCGTTAAGATTTTTCGTGATTTTTATATATTTTTCAAGTTTTTCAGATTTGTATCGAAAAATAAAATAACACCGTTGAATAATTCAGAGATATATGGTAATGAACACAATCTACAACAACCTCTAAAATCCCTAGTAAAAAAGTGCCATATATGGAACATATATGAATCATATATGTACCTTATGGTACATATATGGTTGGTCACTATAATAACATATATGGTTGGTCATATATGTCTAGATCTGTATAAGGATCATATATGTTTCATATATAGCAATACATATATGAATCATATATGATATGCATATCATATAAGGGGCACATATATGTTTCATATATGAAAGTCAAATCATATATGGTAGCTTATATGGAACATATATGGCACTTTTTTACTACCCTAGTAATTCTGATTCTTATATGATTCTCAGAAATCTTATAAGATTTCTGAAATCCCTTATATGTTTACCCATTTCTTATATGGCTCTATATGTTTCCATTTAAGAAATGGGTAAACATATGAGGGATTTCAGTAATCTTATAAGATTTCTGAGAATCATATAAGAATCAAAATTACCAGGGTAGGGATTTGTTGAAATTATGAAAGATTACGAGAGCATTATACATACTATTCAACACTTTAAATATTTTTCTTGGATTTTTTACTACTTGCAAGTTTTTTGAAGATTTTTATTGACGAATAAGAAAAAAAAATTTTTATACACATTTCGAAGTAATATGATACTCACACAATTCACAAAATTAGAATTTCTCGGATTTCTATAATATTTTCAAATTTCTTATAATTATTAACAATATTTAGGAAACGAAAGATTATTTTATTAATTTGAATTTCTGAAATTTCAAACATAATTCAAACCATTCATTCAACTATGCAATTTTATAATAATTCATCCGTCTCATCATAACATTATGTAATTTTGTTATACTTGAAAAATTTTGCCCATTCCAATTTGATGTCAAAAAAAGATCATTCGAAAATGTTATTGAATTTATTCAACATCCCTCATATTTTTATACGACTTATTTATTATGTAGACATAAAAAAAACTGCGTGCATTTAATATTTTTGTGCAGCAGCGCATGAACGGGATATACGGGTAGCTAATTTTCACGGATCAATGATTCGAGATCCGCGAGCTCATATCAATAAGCATTAAATTTCTTTCTTAATCTTATTCTTCGATCATTACTATTTATAAATTTTCAAAACTCGTTGAATTAATTTATCATCAAATGACCAGAAAATGTTAATCATAGAAAATGCAACGATGACAATGTCATTGGAGACGTAACATTTTTGACGAATGTATACGAATTTTTTTGGAAAACTTTGGGGCTAAGAATAAAAAAATGATGAGCCCACATGAAAAAACAAAAATTTTCATAACAAATAATATAAAGTTCTCTTCATTTCTGAAAAAAGTTTACATTATACTTTACTTTTTTGTACTACTGGTCATTTTTTGTGTATAACATTATGGTTTTTTTATTACTCGTGAACTTTTCTTACTTTCTGAAGAAAGCAAGAGAGTTTGTAACCATATTATTAAAAATGCAGAAAAATGTTTCATTATAATTTGGAAGCTTAAAAAATCCTGCTTTAGATTAAGGAAACCATTGTCATTTGATAACGACAACTGCTCAATAGTTTCGAATATACATTTTATACATATCGTAGGAAATCGTCTCGAATCGAGCAATAGTAACTTTTTATGCGATCATCAAATATGGAAAAAGAATTTTTCTTGTATGTAATGATGAAGAAATAAAATTCTTACCGCCAAAAGAAAATTTTCTTTTCATATTCATCACCTCATATAAAACTTCAAATAAATCTCTATTACATCGAATGATAGTCTTCAAAAAAACATTTATATTTTTAGAAAAATTTTTATCACTGGTTAAGAATATTACAAGTTCGGAGTTTCTTTCAACGCGTGCGAATTTCAAGGTCTATCAATGAATAACTAGAATCACAATGTCAAAGCAACATTCGCAAAAGCTTTGACTTTTTTTAAAAACGAAACTTTCACCTACATCTCCATAAAAGTAAAACCAATGACTTGCATGGATGATTGCGAGAGTGAATGTTTCTAGTTTTAATGTCTCTAAGGCATATCGATCTTGTTACATATCGGTTTGGAAAGTTAATTAAAAAAATGTAACGCGTTACGTTACCGTAACTAAGGTGAAGAAAATGATTCGTTACGTGAACGTTACTTTAAAATAAATAGTGACTCGTTACCGTTAAAACTTCGTCTCGGTTTTAAAAGAAATTATAAATTTTTAAAAGTCGCAGATTTTGTAAATTACAAAAACAATATTTCTATGAAAAATACTTCCGCACGATTTGCCGAAGCAATTCGAATTTATTAAATGCTATCAGAATCGTAATAATACTCGAAAACGAACTCCTGCAAGCTGGATTTTGATAACTTTAAAAATGTTTTCATCAACGCCACGGCTCCATGCAACCAAATACCTGATGAGAATCCAAAACAAAAATTTAAATATATTTTTCAAGTATATGCAACAGCACAGGTATATAGAAATAATATGACAGACATACTACATACCTACCTAGAAGATTCCTCGTTATCGATAGCTAATCAACTGTTGTTTGAGGTGAGTTTTTTTTTGTATAAATTAATCCTAATGCCTAATGGTGAACTTTAATCATCTACTTTGAAGACACGCGAAGAACTTGCTTGGGTTTGGAGAAAAAGAACTGATTACTGTTCATGTGAATCATTGACATCTGATCTAAAGAATCTGTGTATAGCAGAGACAAAGATTTAGTCATTATTCTTTCAAATTCGTTTCCACGACTATTAAGGGAATAATCAAATCTTTGATTAATGTTTTTCTATCCAGACTTAGTAGGAAACATCGCGAGGCAAGGGCCGATCATCAATACACGGTGTTAAAAAGATTCGCCTCTGTTCCCTGAAGTTAAAATTGCAATGGGTGCAGTTAAACAGTGTTTTGCATAATGTTGCAGAGTGTTTTATCGTATTCGTATAGGTATTCGAGAACAAAGTTACTCGAATCAACTCATATAATAATGACATTCGAATGGAAAGTGTGATTATATAAATTTTGATCATTTTTATTGTTAAAGATTGTATATTCCGACGAATAATTATCCTTTCAATTACTTGAAATAAATGATTAATCATCTTAACAATGTGATTCTAACTTCCTTCTACTAGTAAGTGTTCTGTGAAGTTGAGAATAACAATGAAATCGGTAATATAACAAATATTCAGTTTTGATAAATTTCAAAATACCTTTTACACATGCGAGTCAGAGATCTACATTGAATTAATTGTGTATTCCAAGTACAAAAAAGTTCATTACATATTTTTCTCTTTCCTTGCAGTATACTTTTAGTGTACATCGAGTCAAAATACTGCAACTCAAGCTTAGAGTAATACATATATTTCAATTTTGTAGAGTTTAAAAATGAAAACTTGTTGAAGAATTACAACTAACTTTTCTACAGTGAACTTTTGCCTCATGAATTCCTGCTTGCTCAGATAAGTGGGCACTATAAAAAGCGTTTTTTGAAAAAAAATTTACAAGATTCATGGTACTGAAAATTCGTCTATTTTTAACCCTGTTCATTTTTCATTCTTCGTGTTAATTTTACATCAAATGATTATTTTTTTGTGTTCGTATATGATGAAGTGGAACGATAAAATGAATACAAGCTGACAAGTTGAGAAATGATAAGGGTGAAAATAGAAATAATGAGGGAAAAAAATTGCATATAAATGACAATATCTTTCGAAAATGATTTAATAATTGGAATTATTCAAGTTATGAAGCTACAAAGAAAAAATTTTATTCATATTTTCGATCCAAGAAAATGTATTTCCTAACTTTAAAAACCACAAAACCAAAGTTTTATTTTATGTTATCTGCAAAAGTCATTGATATTAAAAATGAAGCAATTGAAAAACTTAAGATGAATAAACGATTGAAAAGTAATATTAATCTTCGAGGACTTATAAGAACCATGTTTTTTGATTTAACACAAACTTTTTTCTATGTTGTGCAGTGTTACTTGATAGTTTTGTAATTCCATAATTCTTGTAATCAACTCCTCGAACATTTGTTGCAAATCATTGGGCAAAAACTTTTAAATCACTCGACTAACAGTATATTGAACCTCAAAGAACGTTTGACAAAACAAAAAACTTAAATAAAAAGAAGTCCTTTTTTTTCTTTTTCGAAAATCAGAGAAGATACATAACACTATATGTCTAAAAAATACAAAGTGTTGAAGTTACACAATCTTCTTCAAATTCAAATTTAAAAAAAGAAACAGAAATATACATGTCAATTTTTTTTTGGTTTCCACCAAACGTAAATAATGAAATTTATTTATCAAGCCTCCCATCGTGAATAAAATTTCGAAACTTTAGTAGATCTACAGAACGCAAAATTTTAATTATTCAATCATGACCCTGATTCTCCCTGCATGCAATCAAGTGACATGTCACGACAAAGTGCGTTTCGCACTCAACAAAAAAATGCATGATTAAAGCAACTCGATTCTCTGGAATGCGAAACGAAAGACAGGAAATCGATAAAGGTGAAAGCCTATTCCGAACAACTCGAACAGGAAATGAAGCAGATTGCACATCCTCATAGTTTCGCAAGAATTATGCAATCCTATTTTCAATTCTGGAAAATACTCTTCAATCTCAAAAAAAGGGAAACTCCAAATAACCAGAAAAATTCTCTCAGTGTATGATCACGCACAATCATTCATAACTATGCATAATTATATGTGGACGAAATATTTTAGTTTGATATGAAATCATGCATGAAACTTGTTTACTTCTGAAATAAATTACATGTATATTGATTCATTTCGAAATTGGTATTTTTCATCTGTCATTAAAAGACAGCAATCACGTTGGACGATATTCCGTCTTCCCTTGGACTCCAAGACCAAGACCCTAGAATTATGAAAGTTGATTTATCCGCTCGGGCACGCATGCATTAATTTATATTCTCATAAAACGACTTAAGCCTTAACAATAGTTTAAAAAGTAAGAAACAATTTAATATAGTTTATTTTTCCTCCCAAATGAACTCGTGTATGTAAGAACCTCAAAAGTATTTTTTACTTGAGGTCCCTTTTTTCGTGACATGTCAACCCTTCAGAGAGGGGTTATAAATGAAGTATAAACATGATGTTACATGTACCATACATTTCTGGCAAATATTTTTATAAAAACTATTTTTCATTGCATAACACACATTGCAGTGAACATGAGGAAACTATATATTTTTTATAGAAATAATAAAGTTTTTTAAATATATGTAGTTTTCAGTTGTCTTTCCCTGGGGGGCATAATTTTCTACATTGATTTTTTCCACTGCCGTGATACATGCATAATTTATACAAAATCAGATTTCAAAAGATGAAAGTATGTGATGCAAGTCAATGTATTATTATATGTATATACTACGGAATTATTTCCTAGTTTGTATTGGTAAAACTCTCTAAACGCTGAACATTTTTATTTTGACGCAAAAAATGTAGACAGTTGCGGTGAAAATTTGCAATGTTTGTTGACTGATAACTTTAGTTTAACATACGATATAGCACATGAATCATTTGTGAGTTAGAACTTTCGTTCCCCTCGACAAAGAATAATTTCCGTCTTACAAGATGAAGACTACGCACGTTTTTTCCACATGTGTGGAGCAAGCGACCCTAGCAAAAATCAATACGCGAACATCATGTTTTAATCGACGACTTAGTTAAATTTTTTGAACGAATCTTACCCTTGAAGTACGATTCATAAATTTAATCTACAGTTTTTCCCTTGATTTGAAAGGACTTTTCTGAATTTTTGAATATTTGATGTGATAAAATTTTGAAAGGACAAAGATCATGCGCGCTGACTTCGGAGGAATTTTTCAAAAAATAGTTACTAAAATCTTGAATAATACACCAAAAAGTTTTATATTTTAGAGTTAATTTGGAGAATTATTTCCTTGAGATCTTGATATTCTCAATGTTGCATTGCATGATATTTTTCAGAAAACAGCGTCTGAATAGATTTTCATTTCTTTTTGGTATTTTTCGTATATATCTTCTACGATTTGAAGGATTCTTCAGTATTTCTGAAACTATTCGTATTTTTCAAGATCTATAAAATGTTGCAGGATTTTCTAGTATTTTTATATATTTCTAGCATTTTCATTTTGATTGTTATGAATTCCGATAATTTCGAACTGTAAAATTTAGAGTTTATCAAATTTTACGTGTTCAAAGGATTTTTCAGAAAACAGTGTCTCAATAGATATTTATTTCTTCTAGTATTTTTCGTATTTCTTCAGTTTTTCTACGATTTTAAGGATTGTTCAGTATTTCTGAAGCTTTTCGTATTTTTTGGGATGCATAAAATGTTGCAGGATTTTACAGTATTTTTATATACTCTAAGCATTTTGATATACATTTTTATACATGAATTTCGAGAATTTTAAGCTCTTTAATGTGAAGTTCAATAAATTTTTCATGTTCCAAAAGAATTTTTCAGAAAACAGGTGTCTCAGTAGATTCATATTTCTTTCAGTATCCTTCGAATTTCATCAGTTTTTCTACTATTTAAAGGATTGTTCAGTTTTTTTGTATATTTCTGTATAAATTTCTGGAATTCGATGCTCTAGATTTAAAAGTTGTAAAGTTTTTTGATATTCCATAGATATACTTGTATTTTTCTATACGTGTATTTTTTTTGTATGTCCTAGTATTTATAGAATGTTGAAAAATTTTGAGGTTTTTTTAAAGATATCTCTTTGAATTTCAAGAATTAGATTTCCTAGAATTAAAGTTTGAAATATTTGTAGTATTTTGGTCCATTTTTCAGACAACAGTTTCTTTATAGATTCAGAGTGTCCTCAATATTTTTTGAATTTTTAACAGATTTTAAAAATTAGAACATTTTTCTAGTATTTTTATGGTTTTTTATACGCATACATTATTAGAATTCAATGCTCGAGAAATTGGAGTTCATTGATTTCTGGAATCACACAAATTTTCGAAGAATCTAATAGCTTTTCAAAAAAAAAGTGAATAATATCTAGTATTTTTCGTATTTCATTCTTTTTTTCTGTCTCCATGTAATTACGTAAGGTTTTCTAGCATAATCTATAGATTTTAGGGATCCTGCTATAGATTTTAAGAAATTAGGTTTCCAGTATTTTCATGTATTTATATGCAGATTTCTAAAATTTATTGCTAGAATTATGAAATTATCATCCAAAATTATAAAATTATATAATTTTTATCTGAAAATAAGGAAGTTGAAAAATTACTTATATCTAAGTTTCAAAAAATTTCTTAAAATGTTACAAATCGTTCTAAAAACTTGATGAGACAGATATGAAATGAATAACACGATTTCCGTTACTCGTTACCAAAGAAAAAGGAACTCGTTCCTGTTACCGTTACTTGTTAATAATTGTAACGCGTTACGTTATCGTTACACTAAAAAATGTAACGTTTTTGGATATTATAATTTCAGTTGACTTATTGCATTTGCATCGCAGTCACTGCAAGCCTCTTGAAAAAAAAAATTGGGAAAGGGCCATAACTCCACCATTTTTCGATATTTTTTTCATCAAATAATGTTTCTACATTAAAGTTGACAATATTCTATCACAATAATATTACTTGCATGTAATAAAATTATGAGCTATATACTTTAAAAAATAAGCCAAACCGTCCTCAAAAAAGGTGTGTAACCCTTTAAATCATAAAATATGTGTACAGTGGAGTAATAAAAAGTGTTTCTTTTTTTATTTATTATGCATTCGTTATGCATCTAAATGTGAAAGAGAAATAATAAATGTGATTTTCTCAATTTTGTATCTGTAGTTATTAAGTTGCTTGTGTTAAATTTATTGAAAACATAACAAAGGTTCAATATAGAAGTTGTTGAAAACAAAAGATGTTTTAATATCTGATTATTTATTGAATAATTTATTTATTAATTTACTGATTTTATCTACATTTATTATCTACACCACTATGCATGGACCATGTACTGTCAAACCAAATCAATTTCAATTGCATGTTATTCTACAAGTACAACATAAAAGTTGAAACCCCCCTCCCCCCAAATACAGGTTTCTGTTCAAGGGCCTGTCAAATACATTCCACGAAAGAAGTGTAGTCAAATTGGAAAAAATTTTAGTAGGTTAGTATGTGACTTAATTAATTTGGTGAGGTGAAAAAATTTTAGTAAAAAAAACCAAATTTTTTTCTGAGTGTACTCTAAGAAATTGGAGTGAAAAAACCCGAAGCCCCTGAAATCCTCCCTCGGCTCCTTGGGGTGCGAAAAAGCCTCGATTTTCCTCGAGTTTCCACGTTTTTCCTGATCGTTAGGCACACGGAATGCCACCCCGCGAGCATGCGCTATGCAGAAGGGTTGTTCTCAGCAGGGAGGAGCTGCCTCGTTCGTACGGGGTGACTCACGATGCGTTTCTGAAACCGCGAAAACCCCATGATCCCCGTGAAATCTGGCTTTGAAATCGCGTCGCGCGTGTTGGCGCCATGCTAAAATGCATTTGGCGAGCCCCAATTAGTAACAATGTCACGCGTGTGACTCGCGACGAACCGTTTTTGTGGGTGCGCTGCCGCTGCGGGATTGATCGCGAAAAGCAACCCCCGACGTTGTCGCCGCCATGAACGTGAGTACCGCAATAGTTCCCTTTTTCCCGAGCCGTGTTTCCCGATTTTCCTGAGATAGATTTTCCTTTATGCGACAATAAACGTTTCGAAACGTTTCGTGGGTTCGTCGAGAGCAGGCGGCGTCTCGTGACGCAAAGGTGAATACGCGAATAGCGACTCGTTAACGTTCGAATTTCCTGCAGTTTTTCCCTGGGTCCTAGAATTTTCCAGTAATTTACGTTATTTTTTTACTAGATGTTTATACCCAACTACATGACGTTATTCAAAAAATTGTGACTGATTTATGTAAAGAAGAAAATTCTGGCATTTCCTTTGAATATTGTTCTGTCATTCACTACCAGTCAGAAAATATACTTTCTGCAGAAGGAAATGTACGTATATTTACTGTACTTGATCAAACTTTGACATTTATAAGACGTAATCAATAAAAATTCAAGGAACAGCGCAATTAGCGATCAAGTTTTGAGCAATGTTTTCCATAGGTAATCATACGTGCATTGTGTGTCGTTATATCGTGGGTGTAATCACCGAGAAGGAGACAATGGTTGAGAAAATCGAAACACCTTTTTGTTTTATGATCTTCCTTTGAAGGGAGATTTGAATAATTTTTGCGTCACGATTATTGACAAGCAGTCAGCATTGACCGCATTTTTGGTGGCCACTTTCTCGTAGACTTTTTTTACGTTCTCTGTTGAGTTTGATGGCAGATGTTTTCCTGGGTTATTATTGATTGATTGGGTTGGATGTGGGGATCTCGATCGTTTACGAAGCATTTTTCTCTTGTGATGGGGACGAATGCGAAGGACAGAGGGGCGAACTTGAAATTGTAATTTGTATAAAATTTTATTCTCAGGGTTTATTTTAAATTTTCAAGATAATGTTTGAAAAAATTTTCTTTCACCATCCTAGGGAAGTCAGGTACAAAAATTTGTTAATTTTTCCGTATTTTTTTTGTTCTTCTTGAATAAGCTGTCAGCATCGTTTGATCATTTTCATTCTTAAGTCTCCAAATTTTTTTGACATTTTTTTGCTTCTGTGTGCACTTTTTTTGCCATTTCAAGTCTCGTGATCTCACTTATAATCTTCGATATCTGCGGTGCGTCAGGCCGAAGCTGGAAAGTATGAATTAACAAAAACGAAGTACAAGAAAAGAAGCAACAAACGTGATAGCATTTTCAAAAATAGCCAAAGCGTTGAAAGGAGAACACTTTTTTTACGTCTTTTATATCTCAGAAACCCGGCATGTGGTTTGTATTGAATGACTGAATTCTCGTGCTCGGTGTTTACTTAACACGAAACTCCACTTGGCAAGCAACGAAGCTTTTGCTCGATCAAGTGCCTCCAGAATGCCCTGGATCCATTTTAAATATCTTTGTTCTCCACGAAACAACCATTTTTTTCATCACATGGAGACTGATTTTCAACTATGGACGATTTCGTGTCTTTCTAGTGCAACAATAGATGTTAGTTTATTTTCAAAATCTTGTATTTTCATTTTAATAATAATTCAGAATGGTAGTTATTTTTTTAAGATCTCGTTCCTGAGTAATTACATCTGCATACCTTGAAACAAAATAATTTCAGTAGTATAAAAACGATTTATAAATGATTCTTAGAGAATATTTTTGAAAATACTGTCATTTTTTTGTCTTTTTTTGCATACTTTGATTTCATTCCTAGTACTTGCTAGCAACATGTTAATGATGCATTGAAAATTGTTGATGAATGAAATACTTGAATATTTAATATGTTCAAAGTAACGAATACTTTTTTTGAACAGTCACATAATCCTATTACTTTCTCGTGATTTTTCTGAACAAAATAAACGTTCTTTATTATTTATTTACTATTTTTTAGCTCATTCTAAAGAAAACAAATTCCACGACTATTCAATAACACTTGATAATTTCAATAATGATTTTCTATTACATAAAAATCAGCAATAACGAAATACAAAAGCTTCTGACAGACTTGAAAGATTCTACATTTCGAGGGTCTATTACAGTTTTGTCGCAAATAACGATTTTCGAGACTAAAATACATGATACTTCTTAAAATAAAATTTTTTTAAATGTACAAAACTCTGAACCCTAGAGAAATGAAATGGATTATTATATTTTGAAATTCATCAGATTACCAGCCAATTCGTTAAATCATAAAAATAAAAATAAAATATAAAAAATACCAAAAGTTTTTGGAATTTATTGAATACTTGAGTTCTTATAGATATTATATCCTGAAAAATGTACAGAAATACTAATCTATTGAACTTTGAATTTTGAGTCGTCAAATTCTAGAAATCTCAAGAGAATCCATGAAAATCCTAGAAATTCAGACACGTATTAGAGAGAACTACGGAATATTGATAATGAAAAAATATAGAAAAAGACAAAAGGTACCAGCAGTTCATATAATTATGAAAATCTATGTGAATAAAATTTTCGCCATAATCTTTGTAAATACTCAACATGCATGAAACTTCAAAACCTAAATCATTATATTGCAGAAACCCACATAATCAATCCAAAAATAATTTTTTTTAATGAAAAAGAAATATAGATGAGAGTATGAAGATTGAAAATAAATTAATCAATGCAAATTACAGCGAATCTATTCATTCACATAAATACTAAAAAAATGCAAAAAAAATAAAAGTGGTAGGATTTTTTTAATACTTGTATTTTAATAGATACTTTTCCTAAAAATCTAAAAAAATACCAAACATTTATTGAACTTCGAATTTCGAAGCGGTGAATTCTAGAAATTTATATTAAACAACCTATAAAAATATTACAAATCTATAGAAATGCTTAGAGGAAAACAGGTAATCTTATAAATATTAAGTAAAATGAACAATATAAGAAATTTACTATCAGTCCATAAAATTCTTTGAATCTATACGAATATAATGTCTCAGAGACCTAATGCAAACATACAAAATCTAGAAAACTTTGGATCCTAGAGCAACGGATTCTATAAGTGCTATTAGAAATCGAAAAAAATACCTGCAAATCCTTCAAATTGTATAAATACTGCGAAAAATACAAAAAACTGATTGTATTGAAAATGCGGAAATGATCAAAGCTATGAAGATACTGTTTTTTGAAAAATCCTTTGAAATAATAAAAATCTACAAATTTTCATTGATACTGAAAAAACCGACAAATCAAGCAATATACCTAATTTCCTAAAAAAACGAACAATAAATTTAAATTTTCTTTGGTGTTTATAAAAATACTCAAAATCTATGAAATTTAGACTGCTTTATTAGAGGGTCGAATTTGGGAAATCAATATAGTAATCCATATCAACACGGTAACACCCTCAAAAGGGTCTATAACAATATAAAAATAAATACTGATATATGGTAGAAATGATACACTACGAATTTTCAATAAAAAGGAATGTATTTCAAAAAATAAAATCTTGAGCATTGCAAAGATTTTAGGATGCTAGAATAATTCTTGATTAATATTTTCTAATAAATAAATACATATTGGCTCTATATCTATTTTTTTTTTTATAACATCTTTGAATTAACAATTTCATGCAAAATACAAGATGACTCTAATGAAAAATCTCAAAAAAACTGACTAATTGCAATTTTCAACGGGGGAAGTTTCTTGATTTCATAGCAACTCGAGCGTTGCGATGCAAATAAAAGCCCTAAAAGGTGGAGTCCCGAAATATCATAGTGCTCTTTCGAACCACACGCGCGAGCTTCGCAAATAAATAAGCTACAAAATCGATGTTGTGAAGCCGTTCGTGTAGTCGCGGGTGCATGGCAGGCAAACTCGGAAATAAACTGACATTCGCCATGAGAAACTGAGACTCACCATCGCCCTTTCGTGTACATTTATTCTGTATTTTATGATACATACAACCAATGCAATTTAAAAATCGTAAGGTAGTTTTATTTTAAATTCAGCACGAACGAGCAAGTTTTTCTATCACAAATGCCAAACACAGAATTCTTACATTAAAGCTTCAATTTAGGGTCGCTTTGAAAATCTTCCTAATAGTGAAAAATTGACGATGATTTTCTGCCACTCTGATCACCCACAAAATAAAATATTGAATGTAATACACGACTCCGAAATAAAAAATACTTTAGGTTATCTTTGGCATTGAATAACAAATACAATTTATTGAATGATTTTGAGTTCTTCAAAAGAAAAATTGTTTTCGTTTTACAATTTTTAGCTCAAACGTAAACTGCAAACAGATCAACTATCCATCTTCATACAACCTTTTTTCAGAAGGGGATTATCGATGTTATTTTTTTATTTACAGGTCCTCGCGGCGGACATAATCCGCGGGAACTCGGAACGAATAGGTGAGTAAAAATCGAGAAAAAACATTTCAGAGTTTACAATGATTTCAATGATGTGAATTTTAGAACTCTCTAAATCTGTGACAGTGAATGCATACTTAATAAATGGTGAAAATGAATTCATCTGGTGTTTACTGATCTGTAAAATCACACTAGTGAATATCCACTATTTCTTATTTAGAGGAAAAACTCCCATCCTATCTCTACAAAAGAGCTTTTTTATTATTTAAACAAAAAAATCAAAAGTTTAAAAAACAGTGCAACATGTATAAACTGAATAGGTATAGAAATAATAGAATAGTGAAAGATCTTTGTGCTTTTGAATGTTGAATCAAGTTGCTATTGCGACGCGGAATGTTTCCTTGAACGTCAGAAGAGCTTTTGAAACTTTGGTACATCTAGCCTGGTATTCGACCCATACGCAGATTTTCCGAGCTGTTTATTATGAATCATGACTACCGTAGAAAAGTTTTGCGTTTTTCCGCGTGCTCGTTATTACACATCTTATCAGTGTTTTGCAATCCGGAATTTATGCTACGAGTTTCTGCAAGAATCTAGAGATTTTCTGAAACAACAGAAGCTTCTGAAAACTTGTTTCTTTGTTAAGAGATAGTTATTTTTCTTAATGAAAAATGAAATTTTTCATGTACGATTTCTTATTAGCTTGTACATGAAACAATGGATCATAGGCACGTTTAGGGAATAACCCTAAATTTATGGCAAGTTGATGAAGGGCCTTTTTGTTGCGTTCAATTTGTCAATTAAACAATGAGAACTCAAACTCATTTGGATTTACGAACTCTTTAAATAAGACAATGACAATAATCTCCTGAAACAGTAATAAATAAGTAGTGTAATAAAAGTTAGGGCTAATCTTTGTTGTCTTATGTACTTTCATGCAACATACGAATATGCCAAAAAACTGAAAATTATTAGGGAATAAAAAATTTCTACAGACCATTTTCCGTAACAAAAATATGCCCACAATAATATATAATTACAACTTTGGGCTCGCAAAAGTTTTTATTCAATGCAGTGTCTTCAGCATCACATAAATGAACAAAAATGATGATAATTTTTGCAATAACTTTTTTGTAAAAAGCTGTCAACAAAAATTTTCTTTTCGAGATAAACTAGTGCAAGGAAAAAAATTTACAACCTTTAACTGTAGATTTTTATATTGTAAGATATGTGTTTGATTTTTCTTTAATAAAAAAAAAAAAAAACGAATTTTAACTGAAAACACAACTAAAAATTTAGCTGGTTAAAATTATATTAATAAAAAATGATACCACCTCCTCTCGCGTTATTTGTAACGCGTTACTCGAAAACGTTACATTTTTTACTGTACCTATGACGTAACGTGTTACATTATTGAAAAAGTAACGAAAACGGGAACGAGTCACTTTTTTTAGGTATCGAGTAACAAAATCTCGTTATTTTACATTACTTTCATCTGTCTCATTAACTTTTAAGCACGATTTGTAACTTTTAAATGAATATTTTTAAGCTGCAACATGAGTAATTTTTAACTTCCTCATTTTTGAATTAAAATTCTATAATAATAATTTTTTATGGAATAATGTGCACGATTAGTGATTTGTGTGAAAATATCGACATAGAATAGGCCTTTTTAATTATTATTAGAAACTTCCATAATTCAAAGCGTTATATTTTAGTGATTCTCATGAAAATATAGAAAAATACATAAAATCTAAAGATCTCAAAATCTATAGTAGGATCTTTAAGATCTGGAGATGCTGCTAGAAAATTTTATGAAATATGAATACAAAAAAAAAATTTTTAAAAATACTCAAAATACTAGATTTTCATAAGTTTTATGTTCTTTGATTCTTAAAAAATTTAGGTGATTCCAGTAATCAATAAACTTCAACTTCTCGAGCTTTAAATATTCTAAAAATGTATGCTTATAGAAGTCTATAAGAACATAAGAAAATTTTTACATAGTATAACTGTGAAAAATACAGAAAATATTGAGGGCACTCTAATGAAAAAAAAAACTGTTTTCTGCAAAATCGATCGAAATATACTTCAGAAATTTCGAACCTCCAATTTTATTTCATTCTGGAAATTTAAAAAGATATCTTTAAAAAAACTAACAATTTCACAACACTCTTCAAATATTTAAAAATGCAGAAAGAAAATACGTTCGGAGAAATACGTGCAAATATATAAAACATTGAAAATCTTTTGAATTCTAGAAATCCATACAGCAATATATAAAAATAATAAACGATCCTTGAAATCTCAGAAAAACAGGAGAAAAATGAAAAATACTGGAATAAGTAAAAATCTATCAAGACACTATTTTCTGGAAAACCCTGTTAAACTCGGAAAATTTCATTATGTTCAAATTCTAGGATTCGAAATTCTTCAAATGTGCATAACGCTTTATATTATAAAAATTCTGAAATTACGTAAAAATATGTACTAGGAAATTCTGCGACATTCTACCATCCTAAAAAATACGAATAGTTTCAAAAATACTGAATAATCCTTCAAATCGTAGAACGATGGAAAAAGTATCAAAAAAATCAAAGGAACTGAAAATCTTCATAGGCACTATGTATTTGCTGAAAAATCCTCTGAAATACAAATAATTTTATGAAATTTGAATTCCAGAGTATGAAATTACTGAAATCTATATATCGATGGACAGAAAAATAGTATAAATTTATAAAAAGACGGGAAAATCCTGCAACATTTCATACATACTGAATAGTAAAAAAAAATTCTGAAAATCTGGGTAGGTTTTAAAATTCTCTGAAAAAACTATTAAATTTTCAAATGTTTCCTTGTGGCTAACATTTAATCAAATGTCATATTCAGAAATTTTGTGAACTTGAGAAAAATATAACAATTTGAACAAGCTGATTGATTTTTTTCTCAGGGTAAAAAGTACAGATTAACATTCTTAATTATATCTGAAATAAACAATTTCTATAGAACAAAACCACAAGTACGTTGATATTGTATTTTTTACCCTTAGCTTTTCAATCGCTTATTATTTACTTTCAATTTATTCCAAAAAGTAACGTGAAAGTAACGGAACGTTACTTTTTTTAAGTGGCAACGGCAACGAGTTACTATTTCTTTTCAAGTAACGGTAACGTAACAAATTACATTATTTTAAGTAACTTTCTAAACCCTGCTTGTAAGGTGTGATCATTTTATAAGAAAAACTTTTTTCATAAGAAATTTCATATTCTTACACGGAGAGAAATTTGTTGATGTCGCATACACAAATATGGATACTGCGTCTATGAAAAAGTGATAATCCAGGCGTGTCAATAAAAATGGATGTGACCTCCATATAGGTTTGATATTCAACTGTTGTTAACATAACAATTGTTATACTTGTAATGTCCATATAATGGACATGACATCAATTAATGCTGTGTCAATGTCATAATGCTAGAGGATCATCTCAATTTTAAAGACACACGCAGAGAAAAGAATGGATAACACGTCCATGAAAATGGACAATTTTGGAGAATCCTTAAAAAAGGATGTCTCATCTATTAGAAAAAGCTACTACACACTTGAATTTGACGGTAGAAACATACATATTGTTGTGGTGATAATCTGTAATTGCACTCCATCCTTAAAATGGACATGACATCCTTTTTTTAAGGATTGTCCAAAATTGTCCATTTGCATTAACGTGACATGCATTCTTTTTTCTGCGTGCATATAAATTATGTTTGTTCATGGATCAAATGTGAATGTATATTATATCAAATGTGGCAACACCAATTGTGACACTGATATGTCATCTAAAGCATTTCTCTACATTTACAAGAAATAAAATCATTAAGGTTGTAAGCTGAAATGTTCTTCTTCTTGGTTTCTTCTCTTTCTTTCATTTTCTATAAATTTCTCACTCCGATTCAAAGTTATTTGGAGATCGGTATCGAAAAAAGCCACTCGCGTGCATCTCCTCCATGGAGAAGTCGAGGGAGAAAATTCCACGAGTACTGCCACTGCAAAAGAAATACAAAGTCGAGCATCAGAAGGCTGGTGCTCTATTCTGGCCGGGAGTCGTGGGCATTTATTAATAGAGATTAAACCTCGGCTCGTGTGCAAACGCTCTCCCGCGCAACGTTGCCGCTTTAGCAGTGCAGTTATAGTCAGTTATACGGTCGCTTCGAAAAACGCGATTCTCGTAAACCGGCAGCGTTTTTCCGGTTTTTCCCACAAGTTTTCACGGTTTGATAAAAAGTGGTTTTTACTCCCAGTGCGGCGATACTTGGAGTGTACTGAAAGTGCTTTGGGAAAGCGACTAAAATAAAAAATCGTCCCACCAGCTTTCAGGAATACCAGAGACACGTACATGGTTTTGTGATTGGAAAATAAGAGTAATTCATGATAGGTTTTTCTAGGGTTTTCGAGTTTTTTAAGCAAATTTTGAAATTGTGCTCTGAATGTCCCGCCTCATCCGGTCAGCAATAAGAGCCAGCTCGACCCTCGTCGTCTTTGTCTCAATTAATGCTGTGCAATTGAGATAGTTATAGGCCTGCCCGATGACGCAATCGCTATTATTATTGACAATAGAGATAAAAGAAGTGTGCCAGGAAAGTGAGGATAAGGGCTAGTTGTTCCGAACGTTATATCAGGTTTCGATACCGTCATCGCTTTCAGTAACACGAGCATGGTAGATCATTTTTCTGCCTCTCAGGCTGGGTTGGTGCCTTGGCTTTTTATAACTCCCAATTTTTTCTTTTATTCTTTATGAAACTTTGTAGCCATAGAAAGTTATGCTTGGCTGTAAAAGACTTATTAGAAGAAACTGGGAAAGTGGTTTAATCACATGTTTGGAAAGGTTTCAGTGAATCGTGATAAATTACAAAATTGTTAAGTTGAGTGTTTTTTTCAATACTTAAGATTTTTTTATGTGACTACGTCAATTTTCCATACAAATTTTCATATTTTTCTATACGAATGTTTGGAATTTCGCAACGCGAGTCACCTAAATACACGCATATTCTCGTTGCCAAAAGTCCACAGCAGAAATAAACATTTACAAAATATGAGCAAAAACATGATATACTTTTGATTTTTTCTTGTGATTCACGAAACCCAATTTCTAAAACGAATAAACTTTTGAATTAAAATGGAAGACCAAATAGTCTTTGACATATCTTCCTGAAATTTCGAAAAATCGAGTTCTAAATTACAGCGATAGACAAAAAATGTACCCACAAGTATTAGTATACTCACGAATGGTGCACACCAATAGACATCGAAATTAAAACGGCGGAACATTCGATTAGCATATTTATAAATGTTAATAATAATAGCATGCTCGGTGATCTAAGTGATGTGACGTCGGGTCGTCACGCGCATCAATTGGGAGTAATCATCACCCTCTCCCCGCACCCCTTCAACAGCATAACATCACACTTATCTAGTTCTTCCGTTCAAGCGTGTAATGCAGTTCTTTTGCACAGATGAAAACATGTATTAAATATGTATTGCGACAATTAACTGTGATACCCTGCAGTTTCATATCTTTGAAACATATTAGCACTCAATAAAATTTGATGACATGAAATTCCTCCTAAAATTCGAGTAAAATTAATTATTATTACATTGGAAGGTGAAAAAAGCTTCAATAGTAAATATAAAAAAAAAGGACGTAAATATTTGTATGTAAGTTCTCAACAACAAAATAAATATTCAGGATTTTCAAAATTCTAATTGTGATTGCTTGGATAGGATGAGCTATAAAATAAACATTTTCAAAATCATTAGAAACCAATGAATTATGGAGAAAAACTAGACTCAAAGAAAACGCTGAAAAATTTAAACAAAATTTGAAACCTTAAGCATCTGATTATGGAAATCTTTGAAAATATGAAGAAATTTTTCTTATTGTAAAAACTCTGAAAAAATACTGAAAGTAATAGAATTTTGTGAAAGAACTGTTTTCTGAAAAATATGAATTTAAGCCTAAGATTTATGAAACTTTAAATTCGAGAACATCACATTCTAAAAGTGTGTATTGCAATTTCTATAGAAATCGGTAAAAATACTAGGAAACGCGACAACACGAATAATGAATTTCCACGTAATTTTCTCAAAAATCTATAAAATTATTGAAAATCGATCAAAATTCAATTTCTAAGCGTTTAATTCTAAAAATCTATACGCAATCGATAGAAGTACTAGAAATCTATAGAAGTACTTAAAATTCTTCGCAGATATTTCATTAATCTAAAAAAATGCGGGAAAATATGAAAATCGTTCAATGCTCAAAAACGAATGTATATAATTTTTCGAAAATCGATGTAACTTCAAATCCTAGCTCATAGAATTCTACAACTCTAAAAAGAAATCCATAAACGTAGCAGAAAATTCTTCAATTTGAAAGATACTATGTTCTCTAAAAAAAAATAGTATAAATACTTAAAATCGTTGAAATTTTCAATATTCTTACATTAAATTCTACACATCCTAGAGTTATCTACAGAAATAATAGAAATCCATGAAAATGCCTGAAATATTGGAAAATTTGTTTAATAACTCAAAATAAGAAAATTCTGAAAATCTATCAAATACTCGAAATCTTTGTAGACATAATTTTCCTAAAAACTTTGTCAATATCCAAAATTTTTAGAAAATTATACTTCCTTGAGAATCAAATTATAAAATTTATTGTTACACCAGAACATCCTTCATGTTGTATAGATACAGAAGAATCGTATAAAAAATACTAAATTTATTAGAAAAAAATATAAATCTCAGTGACTTGAGAATCATAAAAACAAACTCTATAATACATATTAAATACGTAAATAAAAAAAGTGTGACTCTGGACTCCAAAAGTTGTTTGCCTTCAAAATCCCGAAATTCCAAAAATGAAAAAATTGCTATCCCTTAACCAGGTACATCAAGAATTAAAACTATAAAATCCCGAAAAACTTGTGTATTTTAGAAAAACCTTTTCCTACAATTTTTTCTGTCTACATCCACGTCCTTCAAACTGGGAGATGTGGCCCAAGAATTTGATTCGAATTTGCTTAGAAAATCGAAAACCCTCGAAAATGCCAAAAAGACTCTGGCTCTTTCAAAAATAGTTGAGTCAAGAAACGGAGGAAGAGCTCGGAATAATGTTTTAGTGTCAAAGACGAACACGTGAGTTTACGGTTTTTGATAAAACAGTAGGAAAGAGACAATAAAGGATTATAATGACGAAGTGGTGGAGGATGATCGAGTGAAGGATAACCAAATGATGATAGTGCTCTTGCTTTGCGTCATTATGAAGATCGCAGAGTTTTCCGTGGGACGAACTAGTCCCTCTATAATGGCTTCGGGCCAACATCCGCCGCGGTGCTGTTGCTGTTACAGAAAGCGACGCCCTGAGAAAAAATACGGCGAGAGGTGTCGTCGAGCAAGTTACAGGAAACGTAAGATCATGTTTCGATCTACTCAATTTTTTAATTCTTTTGACTTATTCACTGTAATAAGAAAAAAAATCTAATATTTTCAGGCATTTTTAAAGTAAAATGTGTACCAGAATACTGTAACTTTTACAATATTACTGCGGATTTTGTAATTTTCATTTTACCGATTTCAATATTGTATGGGTCATTATTTTTCAAATCAGTTTAGTCGTCACTGACCAAATCACCGATTTCTCTCAATTTTTTTAAACAGTCACGTAAACTAGTTTTGAAGCATACGTATTTTTTATTTTGGGCTGAAAATCGGTTTTTGTCGAGAAATTCAGATTTTAGATAAGGCTGTCAAATTCAGAGTAACCTCACTTTTGTCGAAAACTTTTTTTTAATACTTATTTCTCATCAGAAAATCCATGGATTTCAAAAACTTTTGTATGAAAACGTTCGAAATTGTACGAAATTTATAAATAATGTATTGAAAATATTTCTCGTAAATTGTTGAATTGTTATTAGAGTAAATAAAAAAAGTGTAAAAAATTTTTCAGTGAGTAGTTTTTATATTGCATCATTTTTTTTCCTCCCGTTTTTTTTTTCATTGATTGGTAAAGGTATGAACTACATTCTGTAAAAACCGTTATATGCCAAAACGTTTCGTTCGTAAGTGAGAATTTTTTCCGATTTTTACTTTTCTTGATCTTAAGACACTAATATGTTCCATTTAATGCGATGATACATATTCTAAACGAAAATAATAAACAAACAATTCCTAACTAGATGTTCAATGACTCAGAATACAACTTGAAATCAAGTTTTCGCGCGGATCGCTAGATTGCTGAAATATTAATAATCACACATAATTTTATAAGAATACTTCCGTTTCCATTCCTCTACAACATTTTATTCCATTTTTAGGTTTATGTAGAATTCTGAAGGTAGGTCTATTATCTATCGGAAAAATGTTCAACTGTGGAATTATGGATATTGTCATCAATTTTTTCGTCCAATACTTTAAATTTTCAAAAAAATTTCCTTACATTCTGAAGCAAAATAAATACATATAAAAACGATATTTCATGTTTGAGAAACGTTCATTTAATTTCGAACTAAATAAATTATTCAACATGTTCAACGCGCTCACGTTTCAATGTTTTTTCAGTGAAAAAAGATGCTTTTCGTCACTAAACTATTTTGTTTAAATATGAATACATCAAACTACTTTAAAAAAGAATAAAAGATCTCAATTTTTGCAATCCTATTTAGGAAATTTCTTGAATTTTAGTATTTTTAAACGTGTTAAATCATAAAGTATAATATCTGATGTGTAACCATTAATCAGTTTCTCGAATATGTTTTTGTTTAAAATGCATTTTATGAGTCACCATATAAAAGCTTAATTTGGTCATCATCATCTAAAAACAATATGCAAAGGAATATTACAATCAAACCATGTCCACGCAAGTAAATATAAATATAAAAGTTATTCTCAAGAGACACAAACGAAAAATTGATGTCATATCCCGAGTAATGAAAAATGAAGTTAGGAAATTTTCATTAAAAATATATTTTATCATCGAAATGGACATACTACAGTGTCTTTGAGATCTAGAAAAGTGAAAATATATCGCAATTTTATAATCATTGTTAATGACAGGCTAGAACATCGGAAAAAATTATCACTTACGAACGAAATGTTTTGGCATGTAACGGCTTTTACAGAATGTAGTTCATACCTTTACCAATCAATGGAAAAAAAAAACAGGAAGAAAAAAAATGATGCAATATGAAAACTATTTACTCATACTTTTTTACAATTTTTTCATTTACGCTAATAACAATTCAACAATGCTACGAGAAATATTTTCAATACATCATTCATAAATTTCGTACAATTTCGAACGTTCTCCAACAAAAATTATTGAAATCTATGGATTTTCTGATGAGAAGTAAGGATTTGAAAAAAAGTTTTCGACATAAGTGAAGTTACTCTGAATTTGACAGCCTAATCTAAAATCTGAATTTCTCGACAAAAACCAACTTTCGGCTCAAAATAAAAAATACGTATGTTTAAAAACTAGTTTACGTGACTATTTATAATATTTGAGAGAAATCAGTGATTTGGTCAGTGAAGACTAAACTGATTTCAAAAATTATTACCTGTATAGGAAAAACTGTTACATTGTAAAAATAATAATATGTATGCCAGTTTTCAACAGATTCTAAAAGAAAAGTTCAAATGTTCGCAATAGAATTTATACAGTATAAATCTTATATTCTAGTAAAACGTATTATCCGTTTACAGTGAAATATCAATTTAATTTTTTTCCTGCTATTAATCATGTTTCCTGTTTGGGAAATTTGATTTTCCATAGACTATGATGAAATATTGTGTCAATCAGTATTTAGTGAAAATTTCATATGATACTGTAAAATCTACTATGTACTTGTGCAACGTCAGTAATTAAAAATTACAGTACCATAAATAAGAAAGTGCGCAAAAATACAGCAGAAAAAAAAACTAAATAGTCTTTTTTTAAATTTGGATAAGTAGGAAGTACAATATGAAAATACTACATACGCATAGTATAAAATGCAATACACCTCAAAATTTTTACAACAGCATAAATATATTTACAACCACAATACCATTTAAAATTTTAAACATACAAAATAACGAAAAATTCAATCAACACATAGAAAAAAAGTACAATACTTGAGATTGTATTCACAGTGTATTATTTTACTGTAATAATTACATACTAGATTCTTTTCTCAATGTGATATGTTTGTGACACGCTTTTTTTAAATTTCTTTATTATGCAAATTCTTCAAGACTTGGAGATTGTTGGATAAAAATCCTTTTTTGCAGTTATTTAATTTAAAGAATATTTTGAATTTCATCATTCAACTTTTGAATTGAATGAATTTCATCATTTTCACATTTTTTTTACATCAAAATTACGATTTTCATAATTTTTACATTTGTGTGAAGGACCGATCTGAAATTTATGGAAGATCGTTTTCGCAGTGGAAAATTTCACTATCGAACTAATAAGAAAACTTCATATGAAAATATTCATCCCCTAGATAATAAAAGAACAAATATTGAGATATTTTTTACTTCTATTCACATTTTGTCAATATTACTGAAAATTTATGTGAATTTACAAATTTATTCTCACCAACAAAATAATAAACTGTTGAATTGATCTGATTCATACAACCAATGGTAAATAATCACTTTTACAGTAGAATGATCCCGTAAAATAATAAAAAAGAAAAATAACGATGAAATTTTGTAAAACTTTTAGGTAAAAAATCCTGATCCATATGTTTGTTTATTTGATAAAATTCTGCAGAAAACTAATTTTGAGATCTTCTTTAAAAGTAAAATTTTCCCTTTTCCGAATCCTTGCAGTTCGTAAAAAAATTGTTCGTTGCTAAAATTCAAATAACATAAAAATGTTGAGCTTACTAAAGTTCATAAGTATGTTAACTTCCCTCTAAGGCTGGAAGTCATTCAAGGAAAATTTTATTTTGACATGATTTATTTTTTAACTATATTTTCCAACTCATTTGCAGATTATGCTTGGAAAGGATTAAATGTTTATTTATCAAACGTAGTAGTTATTGTTCACGATTGGTCGTTAATTTTCGTTTCAAAGATTAAAGCATCTATTTTTAGTCGGCAATCCCAATGTGCTTTCAACATCAGAAATACGAATACGAATAAATAATATCAAATTGCTGTAAGGTACGCAATTTTTTGTGAATTATATTGTTTTTTTTTTTTATTCAAATCAATCGTTGATTTCAACATTTTAGATAAACTAAAGTTCAAATCAGGTTTAACTTGACTCGTACATTAAAACACTTCACTAGTCAAAAATCTAAGATATTTCACATAAAAATATCTCGTGAATTTCACGGTTCTCCGTGAATTAAATAAGTGCGGTGACTCAAGCATTTCGTAAAGAAGATAATTGCGAGAAAACATTGATAAGATTTTATAAATGAGACGGGCGAGAGACACTTGAATTTTTTTTTCTTTTATCTTCAACGAAAAAAAAAACGCACTTCTGAGCCTCGGTCGCTGACTTGGATCCAAAGTGAATCACGAGTAACTGCAGTTCAAAGAAATTTCAATTACAGTGTTTTATGTTCTTATTTTCCTTTATAGTTATTTTATTGCAAAATAACGTCAATGATACTAAGAATCATTTCGTGAACGATCAAATCATATAAAAAAAAACAGCAAGAGTTTGTTAGAAAAATAGCACAAAAAAAAGTTTGAATCTGGAGTACCAAAAATAATCAAAATGAAGGATTTTTTCCATAAATT
This sequence comes from Platygaster robiniae, assembly GCA_028476575.1. Classification (NCBI taxonomy): domain Eukaryota; kingdom Metazoa; phylum Arthropoda; class Insecta; order Hymenoptera; family Platygastridae; genus Platygaster; species Platygaster robiniae. The sequence continues at coordinate 7,358,654 of CM052022.1, forward strand.
ATGTGTTTAATCTGAGAAAAACTGATCAAAAATTTTACAAAAGTTTTTCAGCGGGTTCAGCTTTTGCTTATTATAATTTTTCGTAAGTGAGATGTTTATCTTTTTACGTTTTATTGTATGATAAAGCGAATTGGCCAATGAAGTATAAATATTTCTTTTGAAACACGTTTTAATCATTAGGTCATTCACCGAATACATAAATATTCAATGAAGAGTACGTCTCTCAATATCTCAAGTCATTTGCATCGATAGAAAAGTGAAATCAATGGTTCATAAGAAAATGTCAATTTTATATTTTTCCTTTAGCTTCAGGTACATATTTTCAATGATACTGGCTCAACTATGCATACATATGCTGGGTATCACTCGAGCAAAAGTTTTTCTTACATCAAGCATTTCCGGAGTAAATATTTATCAATTTGTTAAAGTGATTGGAAAAACGATTTTTTTATCAGCATACTTTATCCAATGTTACAACATTACCGTCAATCTTTGTTGAATGTTTTTATACATTGTAGGAATAAAAAAAATAAAGTTGTGCAAGAATTTTTGATGCACTGATGATTTGTCTTGTGTTTTTTTTTTTTTTTTTTGGAAAATCAGTAATTGTAAGATTTAAAATAAAAAATTTCAATAATTCAATTATTTTTTGTGTGATTCGTGTTTATTAATGCATAATTGAGTCACATGATATGGTTCATAAAATTTCGTGTTAATTTAAATCGCTGATTTCTCTGATAACTACAAATGTGATCAATAATGTTTGAAACTTTCCAAACCCTTCTGATATACATGTTTCGTTTCCTAAAATTAAATGACAGGAATTTCAGCGTTTGGACCAATGTGTTCGAAAAAACCCTTAAAAATCTCTGATGCAAAAATACTTTAAATGTAATAAAAATGCTAAATATTGTCAAAATCTATAAACACTTAAAATTTATAAAGATGCTGCTATACAAAAAACTAATAATACACTGAAAAAGTAATAAACTTTGAATCCCAGAGCTTCGAATTCTAAAAACCATATAATAATCTATAAAAATACTGGAAATCTATAAAAACTCTATAAGATAGTAGTAAATTTTAAAAATACTGAATAAAACGAAGAAAATTTAAATTTTTGACGTTCGTGAAATCCTTTCAATTTGTGAAGATATGATCACCTGAAAAATATATACGATTTTTGACGATCTATAAAATTTTTATTCGAAAAACGCTGATTTCCAGAAATCTAAATTTCAACCCGTAAAAATACCATCAGATGCTTTAAATTGTTAGAATACTGAAAAGAACGAAAAACAATTATTTTATTGGAAATCTATACAAAACTAGATATATGTCAAGAAGTTCAAGAAACGATTTTTTTAAAGATCTATGAAAATAATTGAAATGCATTTAACTATAAATTGTAGAGCATCAAATTCTAGGCATCTAATGGAATACTGTAAACAAATGAAAATGCAAGTAAAAGGTACGAAATATTTTAAATACTAAAAAATAGTAAAAATACTTGAAATTCTAAAAAACTTTTAAAATGCTCAAAAACTATGTAGGTTATTTACTCTCAAAAATATGCAAAAATCTATAGAAGTATTAAGAAGCTATGAAAATTCTAATTTTAGAACACAGAATTCTAGAAATCTATATTCAGATATATGAAAAATACCAAAAAATATTTCAAAACGTATTAGTGCTTGAAAATACGAAAAATATTTTACAAACAACTACTAATTTATGACATACTAAACATCCATAAAAAAAACTGTTCGCTATTTATCTAAGAAAATACTAAAAATCTACATAACTTTGGATTCAGGAGCATTGAATTCTATAACTATGTAAAGCAATGTTTGAAAACACCAAAAATTGATAAAAATGCTAGAAAATCCTACAAAATTTCATAAACACTATATACTATGAAAAAAAACAAAAAAAAAAAAAAAAAAAAAAAAACGAAAACTTCTAGCAGTCCAATAAATACTGTAAATCCAGAGACATATTTTTCTCCGATATCTTGGAGATTGAAAAGTTTGAATTCCAGAGCTTCAAACTCTAGAAATCTACATAAAAATCTATACATATACAATATTATCCTTAAAACTGTATAAATACTGAAAAGATACTAAAAAATGTTAGAAATTATATACTGTCATTGAATGAGTAACTTGATTTTTTTTCAAAAAGTTAAAACTTAAATGTCGCAAGTGGTGGCAACTCAATGTATAATACTATATTAAGATGCTAGAATAAACATTCATTATTAAATGTCAATAAGTACACAATATGTTAATGTATATCCTGATTCTTCAAAAACTCATACCAAATAAAGATTTTAAAAATGCTCGTGAGCATTTTCTTTTTCCTGCATTCCAATGCAGGGAAAAATTTTGCTCAAAAGACACATTTTCATGATTCGAATATCTCAGATGTTCTAAAATACGTGGATGCAATCTCTAACTCGCAAAAAGGGTATTCGCCATCGATAATTGCTGAAATTTACTCTGAAAATAGACGATCGGAAAAACCAAATTTCATTAAGCAACGGCATTATTACGTATTGCGCGATGTACATTGGACACGACTCGCAAAGCGGACGCTGTCGCGTGTGTGCTCCGCATACGGATATTGCTCTTTGTGTTGTTATTGAGCGGCGCCACACGCGCAGAATTAATTGAAGCCTCTTTGAAAAAAAAAAAATTAGAAAAAACCAGTGCAACAAACGGTCTCTCGATCTACGACCATACATTTAAAATAGTGCTTGGTAAAAACTACTAATAGCACTACAAAAAAATATCCTTTGCTAAACAATCTTCCTTCCTGCTTTCTACGAAAATAATAATTTCCAAACATAGTGTCTGTTTCATTTACTTACAAAAATTGAAGAAAGTATTTTCAAAAGTTTCAAGTTTTTATGAAGAGTATTTTAGTAAATAAAAAATACTTTCAGGAGATAGTCAAGTTCAACAACAAACAGAAATCATAATACAAATTTGTAAAGTAGTTGTAAATACATAAAATTCGATTAATATATTGATTTTAAATTACTGTCCCGATACTGAGGTTCTAGATAATAAATAATATACCGAATGTCACTGTTAAAAATAACGAGAATATAATCCTGATAGAAAAAAAATATTGTTTATCGACCCTGATTTTTGACTCGAGTAACAATAATTTGTTAAAACCGGCTTTGGATTTTCCGTGCGTAGGACTTGAGGTGTCGCAAGCACTTTATTATACGTGTGAATTCGCCGAGGCGAAGATATTGGCAGCGTGGAAAATGGATACTTCGCTCGTGAATAAAACCTGTATCAATAGTAATTAAACCGCGACGACTCTGCTGTCGTCTCAATTTCTAGATGAGGATTTACCAATCGCGATTTCAATCGAGATTATTAAATGTTATGTAATATAATCGTTTAAAATTCTAGTGGCAACAGAAAACTGTGATTGAGTTAAAGTGCATTTTGTGGGATTCTTCAAAAACTACATGTATTCATTTTCACGTATATACTTTTTTCAACTTTCAACAACTATAAACTACTATTTCTATTAACAACAGCGGCATATTGCTATAAACCTATATTTACTGGAAATAATTGAAAAAGAAAACTATAAAAACCTTTGTTTGTTGAAATTTTAGAAAGTTTTCTTTAGAAAAATGTATGACAGTTATTTTTTTACTCAGCGATCCAAAATTATTCTGAAAAAATCTTTTCTTTTTGAGGGAGTCACTTATCAAAAAATGTGTAAACTACTGTACTTTACGTTTCATCATCTGACCACATTAAATTCAATTCACGTTTACACTATTCAAAAAGTCTTTAAAATAACATTAATAGTTGCAATTATAATTTTCAGCAGAAAAAAAAATATAAAAATATCCATTAGTGACATTTTCCGACTGTGCAACAAACAAAATAGAAAGGATACAATTAAAAAATTTTACGGTTCCTATAAAAGATTATCTCCCTAAAATTAGAGGAAAGGAAAAAAGGTCGATTGGGTCATGGCTGTTTCACGCGATACTGAATGCAGAATAAAATAATACTCTGAGACCAAAATACATTTTTTGTTACTTATTTTAACAAAACCTATCAAAAACGATAGACTTAATCCCCTTGAACAAATAAACAGTTATCCTTTCATGTGTCTCAATTCATGAAATATTGGTACATTTTTTACCTGAAAAAAGTCAGTATGAAAATATTTTTGCAGATTTCATATTCGTTGTCAAAATCACTAAATACTCAATGCAAAAAAAATTCAGGTTCCACCTCATGTAATCGTTTTTTTTATTTGTTGCTTACTTGTCATTTAAGGTCCTATAACATTTAAGGTACTCAGTGGAGTATGAAGGGATATAATTTCAAATAATGCCTTCTTATAGGTTCTAATGAATACCTGAAACTTAAGAGGATTTAAATTGATAGTAGGCAGGAATTTAAAAAAAACATTAGTTGCACTGAAAAAAAAAAGTACTTTCTGACATATATATGATTTAAAAAACTAGAATATTTGTAAGTTTTACAATAATTTCGCAGGTTTTACAATTATATTGAAAAATTTGTCTTTTTTATTTTATTTATAACAATATTGTATACTAAAAATTGTTATATTGTACACATGACAACATGTATGCCAGTTTTTACTAAGTAATTAAGGTAAAATTTAAATCCATAGATGCAAATTATTGTATTATATGAATTTTAATATTTACTATACTAGTACACAGAATTTAAAATCCGTGTTTAGTGAAACACCAAAAAAAATTTTAACCTTTTATCACTTGTTTTCCAGTTGGTTAAGTATATTTCGTGTACTGAGTGAAAATAATGTACACCGTCAAAGAAAATTTGAAATTTCAAACATCTTTTATCGACTTTCTCTTAAAATTGTGTTTGAAATTTCATGGACGCGTTTATGAAAAGGATTTAGAAAAAATGTATATTAAAGTAATTGTTTTCATATAATATATATTAATTTCAATATTTTTTATTGTTATTAATTTTATTTTAAGACAGTACATGTTTGAATATTTTAAAATATCTTTTGCATATTATCGAATATACATTATAAAGTTTTTGTTTCAATCAAATAGCTGTTGATAAATTAAGGAAAATCTGCTTAAAAAAAATTTATGATGTCGAAATCTACTTGAATTAAAAAAAGTTGGAATACACATTGTCACTGAAAAATCATTTAAAGGTAGAGTGATTTTAATGGCTGTTTTATATTGAATAAACACTTGGATTTCATAGAAGGTATCTAATTTTCATAGACAGTGTCTATTTTTTTCATAGTTTCGTCTATAACTTTAATAAAAAATTTAATCGACAGTATGGGAAATCTGCTTCAAAGCCAGTCTCTTAAATTTAATAGAGAGAGTGTACTTATAAATACACGCATAGCAAAAATTCATTATTATATTGTAGGATCTACTATGTATTTGCGACTTGTTATAACATTGTATCAATTACAATATGATATACTGGAAAGTATACAAAAATAATATAACAAACAGAACTATACTGACTATAGAGATCTGAATACTGGCAAAACTGTATGGCATATTTTGAAATCTGGTTTAGCAGTAATTACAATATGATGTTGCAAAAAGTACAAAAAAAGAACAGTAGAAAAGAAAATATGGACTTATAAGAGTCCTTGCAACAAAATATATCTACTACAACAATATCATTTTATAATATTCACTATATATTTTGACAAAAACTGCTTTAAATACCCAGCAAACAGTACAATATTCCAGACTGATTTCACAGTATACTACAATATGGTAATAATATTATTACAATATTGTATTATACTGTGAAATCAGAAAATAAATATTTTTTTTTCATTTAGTTTTTCTTAAATTCGACAACAGATACGAAATCTGCAAGAAATAACGTAGATAATGACTTTTTACGTAAAAGAAGGACCTAGTATCTTTATTCCTTCGAGTGAATTCTCACTCTACATCGAATTAAAATACCAACACTCAAATTTGGAATGATTCCTTACTCTTTTGGATTGAAAAGTCTTTTGAAAAGAACGGAAGTTTACTCTTCTTGAAGAGAAATCCGACTCATTTTTTAGAGTGAAATCTGAATAGAATTTTGGAGTAAAGCTCGAATTCCCTCGCTCTTTTAGGGAATTTTCAGTTCTTGTTTGAGTGGCAGTATTTCGTCTCTAAGAAATTAAGAAAGATTCTTCGTTAATCAGGACACATGCACTGAGAAAAAAATATAGTAATTATTACAATACTGTATAGTTAACGGGAATCACTCTGACATATTGTACTTTTTGCTAGATAATATAGCAATTTTTGAAATAACATATTGTAAATTAGTCAAATGATATTGCAATTATAGATATATTTTGTTGTCGAAATTTCTCCACATCTTCCGTTTTCTACTATACTTGTTGTACTTTTTGCAATATCATATTGTAATTCCTATTAATCCAGATTTTTGTAAATTCTATACAGTTTTTTTAGTAAACAGATCTGTATCAGTTCTTTTTTCAATACTTTTGTGTACTTTCTAGGTTTCTAGTGCATCATATTGTAATATGATACCCCAGTGAACCTGTGAGCTCGCAGCGTTTTCATTATTTCCGCCCCTTTTCGAACACGCCGCGAACTCGCCAGCGAGCTCGCAGATTACCCGCCACGAGCTCACAGAGTACTTCCAGTCGTTGATAATTATTAATATATATTTCAGAAAAATAAAAAGATAATTCATTATTTACAGTAAAAAGTAATCACGATGAAGCTGTAAAACGATTATTTTATAAAAAAAAAATTTCTCCTGGGTGGGAATCGATCCCGTGTTCTGCGGAGTTGAACGCCGAAAAGTATCATATTAATTCACATGAGACATGCCCTTGATTTAAGCATTCTACACAAAACTTGAAACATGAGAAAAAAAACAGCAGCCATCTGCTGAGCGCTTGGGGAAAGTGCGCGAATTTTCAAAATTCGAATATAAAGTAATTAAAGAAATAATAAAAACGCAGGATTGTCACGCTCGCCGCTAGCACGCTGCGAGCTCACAGGTTCACTGGGACAGTATTCGAAGTAGTTGGAAAAAAGTAATACATTTTTTATTAAAAAAAGGATCGTAAACCTAAGTCCTTTTATCTGCCTTTATCACAAAAAATGTGTTTTACACGTAGGGCGAGAAAAAAAACGCAGTCGCCACCTGCTCCCAGTTGGCCGACCTTAGGAAACGTGGAAAAAATGTACGGTAAAAATTAAAACTTGTATAGAAAAATTTTCATTTTCAGATTTTGAATTTTCTGAAATCATATAGCAAAAAGTGCCATTAATATTGTAATTTATACAATATACTGGTTTTACTATACACTATTGTAACAAGTAAAATAAATATTGCAGTTCCTACAATAATACTGTAAAAAGTACAATATTATTGTAGTTTTTACAATACTGGCAGAAAGTACAAGATTTTTTTCTCAGTGCAGTCCTTGTTTGAGTGGCAGTATTTGGTCTCAAGGGATCAAGAAAGATTACTTCGTTAATCAAGACACATGAGAAAACAAATATTGCATAACTTGAAAACTAGAGCTAATGATGAAAAAACCCTTCAGAGTTGCATTCAGGGGGCTATAATCTCTCCTTTTCAATAGCTCTCTTTAAAGTGAGAATTCGTCGGTCACACAGTGCAATTCGTCCCCGAAACCTTCGCGGTGGTGCTTGAAAAAAGGCTGGTTCGCGTATCGCGGAGATAATCTCCCGGTCAGACGTGTTGGTGGGACTGGCAGCAATGCCAGCAATAAGATAGAGGGGAATGAATACGGTGACTGACGACGGTGACGACGGTGACTTGACTTGCTCAGTGACGAAGCGGAGAAAACGGAAGGCAGTCGGAGGCTCAAGCCAGTTAACGCGAAATTATTATCGCCGTCATTTCGTCGGCCCCAAAAGAAATAACGTAGCGATCGTGATTCGCGCGGTCAAGTTGTCCAACATCCAACATGCCGGAATCGAGCGTGTTCGCGAATCCTGATACCGATTGCCATGTAAGGTTAGTCTTTCGCAAACGATCCCATGCGCAGGCAAATACCCAACGCGACTTCTCACATACTTTAGCCCGTAGAAAGTCGCTTCGGACATTTCCCAAAGACGAGGAAAAGCGTGGAACTCGTGCCGGGAAAACGAGTCGCGTTTTCCAACGGGTTTTTCCGCCAGCTATGGAAAATTTCAATCATGAGGATTTTTTGCGTGTTTTGAGTGCTGGAAGAGAAAATGTGGGATGGATTTATTTACATCGGTTTTCCAATGTTAAACGCAACGTTACGTGATTGACATTGGAGGAGGGTTTATCGATTAATGTTGATGCGAACGCGAATATGACGGGGCTGGGGAAAAAAGTAGGCTAATCGGGTCTGGAAATGGCAAAAGTGGAGGATTTAGAGATGGTGTGTAAAAGTGCTTTTGTTTGTGGGTTTTTGAAGGTAAGGGAGCCACGATGGAGGAGCCGCAGACACCGGGCTCCGACTGCAATTCCAATCCTGCGGATCCCAACATCCAGGATCTTGTGGGCTCAGAGTTCGTCCAGGATAACTCCGAGTATCAATGGTTTATTGATTACAGGTAAGATCGTGTGTCAATTGATGCATGAGAAGTTTCAACAATATAAAAAACTTATTTATCATTTAGATGATAAAGCATGATTTGATTTTGCAATGCCATACAAGTAGCTAGAGAAAGATAATTTACATATAGTCCTTTTAAGGAGTCTCAAAGCTCAATTTAGGAATTGAACATTTGTAAAATAAATATTGGATAGTTCTTGCTATTCAAACAAAATTTTTGCTATCGTTTCAAAAATAAAAGACTGTTTTGTTGTGAAGGATGCGGAAGATTTTATTTTTAGAAAACTATCTTATCAAACTTTTCATTTGAGGTCGTACAAGAAAAATAAATTTGCATTGTATTTCATTTAGATAGAATATCATGAATGTTTAGTCTCAGGTGTGAAGGTCTGATTTTACTACATACTGTATGTATTGATCTTTTACTGTAGTATACATGAACAATACTGATTTCAAGACAAAATGATGTATTTGTCTATATGGGATCATGTGTAAGAAAATTGAATCAGAGCCTAGTTTGAGGGTTATTTCTGCTCTTTAAACAATTTCCGAAATTCTTCGATTTCATGAAAATATGATTAAAAATTGTCGAAATTTATTTTTATTTTAATTTGGAATTGTCACTGTAACTTTTGAACTTTGTAATATTCTTTGAATATCTTTTTAGAAAAAAAAATAAATATCATACATATGTTTTTGGTTCAATGTATTATCTAGAATATTCTCGAGATCGACATGTAAACTGAATATTGTTATTGCTTATAATTATTTTATACACAAGTATTCTACCTTTAAATCTGCCAATCATGGAAAAAAAGAAATCTAATAAAATTACAGAATCGTTACATTTACAAAAAATGTCAAATGTTTTCAAAACTCTCATCACAGAATAACTTTCAGGTTTTTTCTCCATTTTGTAAGATTCGTAAACTGTTTATTCAGAAAATTATATGTCGTATAATCAGTCCTAATTTTGGCTCCAACGAATGAATCTAGTCTTTTTAATTAGAGTGAAACTCTTGATGTTCTCAATAATAAATTAAAACTTCTTTGATCGCAAATATACTTAATAATTGTCTGTATTTTGAGAGTTTCTGATAATTTGCATTATTCTTTCAAACACTCTTATTTTCCATTGTTATGAATTTCAAAAAAGTACGGTGTACTATAAAAAACTTTTGAAATTTCGTGATACTTGATCAAAATTTTGAGAAATTTCGGGAATATTCATAAATTTTGACGATTTTGGAAAAATGTTGAACTTTGGAAAGTACATTTTTTTACAATTTAACATAAAATTGATGAAAACAACGATATTTCCTGTCCAAAAATAAAATTTTTATTGTTTTCACTCTTCCGACATTTTCCAGAATTTTTAGCGAAATCTAGAACTGCACGAAAAAAGTTACAAATTTCAGTTAATCTTTGATTTGAGACTCTTATATTGCAACAAAATAACTTTAAGTTTTTCCAGTTTTATGAGGTTCTCTTATTGTTTATTTAGAGGATAATTATAATATTTAACAACCCTGTTTTTGGTCCCAACAATAAATACTATTCCTTGAGAATAAACACTATTATTATTTTTTCTCAACTATAAATTGAAAAATTATCAATACGAAATATTTTTTATTCTTAAGTTTATCAAAAATCCCATAAATTTCGTGATCTGATTGAATATTACTTCAATTTTTCTTTTCGATTTTTATTGCTGTAATAAATTTTGAAAAATACAGTGTTTTATAAAAAATGGATGAAATTTCATGAGACGTTATCCAAATTTCAACAGTTTACGAAATACTTATTGATTTAAACTGTTTCGGAAAAATTCTCGAATTTCGTAAAGTGAATTTTTCTTCATAAAGTAACATGAATTTCATCTGCAAAAAGCAATTTTCTGCCATAAAAGTGCATTGAAAACACGTCTTTCGACAGTTACAGAGGCAATATTATTTTATTTGCAAGAACCAAAAATTTATTAATAAAATCCACCGTTTTCAAGAAACCTTGTCCTCATAAAAATCTGTTGTGTTGTCTTTGTAACGAAAATTACTATTCTATTATAATTTGTTCAGAAGTTTCATACGATTCAAAGTGCATACGACATTTCTAAGGACTTTAATAACTTCTATATGAATAATTAAAGATTCTACAATATACCATTATGATTTCTTTGAACTATTTCAAGAAAAATTTAAGAAACTTCTGATCATCTTGGCATTATTTTTATAACATGCAATATTATGCTAAAATAAATGGAGAGACTTGAAAATTTTTCAAACTTGACTACGTGCATAGCAGTTTTTGAGAAAAAATTTTATTCTCATTTTTATTTTGGCGAAATCGTAGATTATTATAGTGTCATCCATATAATTTTATCACTATAACTTTAAATAGACATCTAAATAATAATTTAGAAACGTTAATATTTGAACGCTCATTTTTTGCTTAAGTTGTGGAAAATCTTTTTCGATCTCCAGAAGCTCATAAAAAGGTTACGATTTATCTTCTTTTCTAGCTTTCTTCATTTTTATTACAGCCCTCTTCAGAAGATATCTGATGTTTATAAATTTTCAGTCAATTTTTTCTTGTTGAATTTGTTAACATGTAATTCTCTATTCGTTAATTCATTTTTTAGATAAATACTACTGATGTTATCATGAGTTTGACATAAGCTGGTACTAGTTCTGTTCGACTTAAAAATTAATCAATGAGTGTAGAATCATAAAAATAATTGACAACGAACAAATAGCTGTGATAATATGTTTTAACTTTCAACAACTGAGAATATTCAAAGATTCGTGAGCATTTGAAATATGTCTTGAAGAAGCCAGTAAAAAAGGCTGAAAGTTAAAAATGAAGAAATAACTAATTTTCAATTATCTTCTGGAAATCAACATGGATTTCATATTTCCTGAACACGCCAATTCTTGTATCCTATACTTGTTCAGATGTGACAAGAATCTTGAAAAGTGTTGCAAGAGTGACGTATTGATTGTAAATTTAAAAAACGTGCTACTCAAGTTACAGAGATGGAGGGTTACATGTACACCCCAGCGTTCTGTCTTCCCTCTCTGCCTCCTACAGCCAGGATGACCTTGGGTATTACAATGACCTCGCACGAGACCTGGACGCGAACCTTGCAGAGGTCGATATGGAGAGCTTTCGAACCGCGGACATACACACCCTGCTCACGGCACTCCCAGCCATGTGCACGGATCCGGTTCAGCGTTCTGAGGTAAAACCACATAAATCCAGCAAACACATAGAAAAAGGCACTTTCTCAACCTTGGGACGAAAAAAGCCACTTTCCTACCTTTCCAATGATGTCCATGCAAGGAATAGTATATTACGTACCGAGGGCTGGAAAACGAGTTTAGAGATTTCGAACTCGACGAGAAACGAGTTTTCTATGCCAGAGGTACGTAAAAGAAATTTTTTGCATGAAACTGCTCACATAAATTCGTGTGTTAACGGTCCTCTTTCGTCCCTTGTGGTATAATACAATATTTTATTCTTAATGCACATTTCGGAACGGTCACGTGACTTATGAAAATTGGTTCAATGGCAGTTTGACAACCAAAGGGAACGTTACGCGAGTATATCGAATTCGGTAATGGAAAAGCTTGACGTTGCCTCGTCAATCTGTCCTCGTACAAGCAGTCAGGTATGGGTTGTTGATTGTATCGATGTCATGATGTGACTGCTTTTTTAACCATTGACACACGTTGACACGAGATGGCGAGTCTTTCAGAATTTATTGTAGAATCGTTACATAATTTTATAAAAAGGAATTCCGTACCGAGTAATACTTACATGAAGAAGGTTCAGTTTACAATGGAAAAGTATATTTTTTAACACAGCAAATGAGAGAGTTCGGCTGTACATTTGATTACACGAATCAAAGACACATGGGAAAATCAGATAAATCCTTATTAAATTAACCACTGAAAAAAGTGTAATAAACAACTCAAATTACTTGCCACCTCGAACAATCAAACTTGTCCACTGACTTGCTCGATGTCGACAGTAATTTGCCTTTGGTGTTACGTGCATGCGACTCAACTAGAAAATTTAACGTACAAACATTTCTACAGATTCGGATAAATACGATAAAAGAAAATTATACGTGCAAAAGTTGTGACGTAGGGTGGATTGGAATATTAATAAGTATGGCAAATATTTTTATTTTCAAGGGCGAAGACTCAGCATGTTCGACGACAGGTACGATTTCGATCTGCAAATCGTCGTTACTGTTTTCCCCGGTGAAGGAAACTCCAGTTTTTCCTCCTGGAGGTAGCTACAGCGTCGATTCTCTAGATTGCGAGGATATGCTGCTCACTTGTCAGACAAATAATAAGAATAATTACACGATTGCATTCGAGGGAAGTATGGCGATGTATTCTGATGGCTCTCAGGATTTCGATGGCCAAGGTGAGTTGAGAAAAAGTAGATAAAATCATAATCAACCAAGTTATTGAGAAACCTTTTGTGTGTGTTAATTGTGCTAACATCATTTCATCTTTTTCTTATTACACGTTTGCTTATTACAGAGAAAGTAAAACATTACGAAGCTCCAGAAAACTATTACAAAGACATGGTGGACTTCAAGACTATGCCAGACTTGTCAATGGCTTGTTCGGACTCAAAAATTTACACAACTTGGAGTAATTTGAAGCACAGTTCGATCAACAAAGCGATGTCTCGTCACCCTTCAGGAAACAATAACACGATACCAAATTTTCTTCAGGAAACTGCGCGGGACTTGAGCTTGCGAGCCCACAAGAGGAGCCAAAGTCTGCCAGATCTAAGAAAAAGCCAAGTTTTGAGACGAATGAATATTCCTCTGAATTTTTCGGTAATGATTTTGTTTCATATCAAACTCAGGCTTGTGATAAAATTCAAAATGTAGTTCATTCGAATCGATGACTTTTAGGTGGACTCAGCGGAATCATCCAGCAACCACCCTAGCAGCCAACTCCACAGTTCAGGTTCGGCAATGAGCCGTTCCACAAATGACTCGACTTCCGAAAGTATGGGCAACGCCTCGAAAAAGCTCCAAAACTTGAGCCTCGTGAAATTATTTATGAAGCAAAAAAGCATGAGCGTCGAAGGCATGAGCCTAACTTTGGACCAATCTGACTCAACAAGCGACGAAGGTTGCTGGCCCACAGGCACGAGTTGCACCGAAAGCGGAGCCAACACCGAGACCCAAATCCCAAAAATCAACGTGAGTCATATGAGGAACGATTTTTCCATAAATTGGGTGAAAACGGAAAATTCAGACCCTACTTTACCAAGCAAAAAAGAGTCTACAATGGCATCTTCGATGTCGGTCGAAGAACTTAGTTTGGAGAAGTCCAAATCCCCGATTCCTCCGTCACCTAGAAAATCGTGGGAAAAAACTACTGTGACATCGAAAACTACCGGAATTCAAGCTATCGTCGAAACTGACGAAAACGAAGCACAAACTTCGTTGATTTATCCAGAAATGGAAGCGAAATCTTCGTCAGTGCAGGAAATTTGCGTGGATGAAAAGCCGGTTTACATAGTCTACCCAAACTATGCGTTGCCGGATTTGTCTTTTCTGAATTCAATGGAAGACAAGTATAAGAACGTTTCTCTGAAACCACATGGCTTCAAAAAGGAAAACATCGCGTGGAAGAGGATGGGGAAAAACAGGCCTTTTTCTTGCAACGATATCGATGCTCTGAAGCAACGCGGATTCGGCCATGTCAAGGATTGGGAAAGTTTGAATTTCCTTTTACCGAACGAGTACAAGAGGCTTCTGCAGGACGTACCGGAGTTTTCGAAGCACGTTAAGATTGGGGAAGAGGTGAGAGTCACTTTCTTTGCTTACATATTTTGAAGAGTCTATCAGATTCGATGATTTCCGTCTAGCTTCGACTACATTTTAAGACTTTTAGTTTTCCATTGTTAAAAAATAACTGCAGAACGTCAATCTCACCATTATTCTTACTTCTCATGTATGAATTTCCCCAATTCAAGAATCTAGTTCTACCTGAAAACAGAAGTAAAACTAAGATAAAAGAACTTTGAGTAGGTTAAAACGAACTCTATTAAATCTTGTAAACAGGCGAAGAAACCACTTTTCTGTCTATCCCCTCCGATGCAACAGCGAAGAAAAACGACCTACTGCGACATCGTCAGCAACAACATGTCTTCGTCTAGCAGCACAGCGACTCAGCCTTCTTCGGGGTACAGAGGCTCTTCCACGATTCTTACTGATTCCTCCACGAATCAGCAAATTCTTTCAAGCAATAACAATGCGATGAATCCTCTTTACCTCTACCGTTACGACAGTGGAAGCTCGGAAACAAGTCTTGTAAACACGCAAGATCAGTATGGTAGTCAGACCAAAATCAAGGGACCCAACACTTACTACACCAAACGCTCGGTATCCTTGCCTTACAGCGAAAAAGATAAAGTTCCACCGCGACCTCCTCTACCCAGAAGCATTTTAAGAAAAAATCGAACGACCACAACTGGCAAACGATGCAGCATGTTCGAAATGGGCAATGTCGATCAAGTCGCCGATCAGCAAGATGATGTCATCAACAAGAGGATGTCACTTCAAGAACCATACTACATCAACAATGATTTGCACCATATCTTGAGGAGAGGAAGGATCGATGATTCAGATAAAGACGTTGACGAGATCGAGGAGAAAAGTCGTGCAGGTTATTCGCTTTTCTTCGTTTGTTCTTTAAGTCGTCTTCATTTCTCTGTTCATCTGGGTTTCATGTTACATCAAGAAGTTGGTGTGTCATGCGACACAAATGAACAGTTCTTTTCGGTACAGGAAAGAATTAAAAAAAAAACTTTAACAAAGTTTGTGTTTTTGGAATAAAAGATGTTTTGAATGATGAAAAACGATTTCAGACAAATTGAAAGAACTGGCGCATCGGGTACAGAAGGAGAGCGAAGTCTTGGACAGTAGTGTCGAGAATATGAAACAACTGGAAGAGTTTCTGAAACGAAGCGGATTTTCGTCCCAGAGCAGTGATGGAGACGATGAAAGTACGGAAATCAAATTGAGGTCATGCGTTCGCAAATTTCTAGGACTGAAGATGAACAAAGAAATCAGCAAAACCATCGACATGACGGATTCGACGAAAAAGACGGTCAGTTTTGCGGTCAGCAAAGGCAAAAATTTTACATCACCTGTAAAATCACCCAACTTGGAAGACAGAAAAGGTAGGTTGAAAATAATACTGTTGTTTTGTGTTGCCAGGAGAGAATTATTTTACTTTTACAACAAGACGGAAGGGGGTTTTGTACCTAATCTGCGGAGAAGTAAGACAATTATGGTTAATAAATTTCAGAAATTATGCGTTCGGTGAAAAAGGCAGTAGAGATTTTAATGCAATACTGGCACGCGGAACCATCTTACGGTCGGCAAATATACAGTGAGAATAACGAGTGTGCACAATTGTGCGTGAGCAATCTGTGCCCCACGCTTTACGCAGTGATGAGCGATGGTCTCAAACCGTGCCTCGATTCGGCCTTCGGGCCCATCGCCAACAGCGTTTGGCAAGTGGTCGAGGCCTCGTCCCAACAAGGCCCACTCACCAAAACCCTGAACGATCTCGTCCAGAAAATCAATGCCCAAGATTTCATGACCGAAGGAATGCTCAAGTTCCACGCTTTTGTTTTTGGATTACTCAAGTAAGTTCTCGAATCAAAATACAATTTTTTTTATAAAAATACCTTTTTCACTCCTTGTATAGCTGGTAAAAACATTATCGAATTTGAGTTTTTACAGCAACATTACACGTTATGTTGAAAAAATTTCATTTTGGGAGGGTTTTACATCCCTCCCAAAATTCAGATTGAAGATTAAAAAAAAAGGTAAAATACAGAATAATAAAAACACAAATTATAAAAAATAATGCATAAAAATGTGATTAATGAATATTAAAGTGAGTAAAAGTTATAAAAAATGTACTTACTTGAATATAGAGGGTATAACAAATAATTTCGTGCGAATCCCTTAAGTTAAACAGAATTCAGAATTATTTTTATGTATACTCAAAAATTACAATAATCCTGACCTTAGAAGAATTTCTGAAGAAATTCTAAACATTAATGTTCGACTAGGATGGCATAAAAAATAAAAATTAGAAAAAACTGTTTCAACTTAGTGAATAATAGGACAATTTGAATCTACGAAAATGCTAACACTCAAACAAAATTTGAACGATTGAGGATAAAATTTGAGAAATCTACATAAAATCCAAAAAATTTCGAAAAATCTTTCACGTCATAAAAACTCTGAAGAAAGACTAGAAGTAATAGAATTCTATGAAAGCACTGTTTTCTGAAAAATTCTGAACAAACACCTACGATCTATAAAACTTGGAATCCCAGAGCCTCAAATTCTAAAACTTGTATATAGCAATCTATAGTAAACTATAGGTATCCTAGAAACCCATAAAAATACTAGAAAACGCAATATTATTTTAAGTATGAATACTATAAAAATACGATAGTTTAATAAATCTATGAAAAATAGAAAATCTATATCGATATAGTTTTTCCAAAAATCTATGAAATTACTGAAAATCGATCAGTATTTGACGTGTAGAGAATGAAATTTTAGAAATTTATAAAGCAATCTACAAAAATACCAGAAATCTATTGAAATACCGAAAAATCCTTCAAAGCTTCATTAGATGGTTAAAAGTTGGGAGAAATACTATAAATCCTTCAATACTCAAAAACTATGTAGATATAATTTACTCAAAATTTATATTACATTCAATTCTATAGCATATACATAATTTCAGAAATCTATGTAGAAATCCATTAACGTAAACATACCAAAAAGTTTTACAGATCGTATGAATAATAAAAAAAAATACGAAAAATAAGAAACCAAAAAATATTGGAAATCTGTACAAAAAAATACTGAATGCTGAAAAATCGATGAGAATACTCGAAATCGTTGAAATTTTTCATACTATTAAAAAATACTGTAATATATTTCAGTTTCATGAATACTAAAGTAATACAAAAAACGAGGAATATTTTAATACCCAAAAATTATGTATAGATCGAATTTTCTCAAAAAGTATAAAACTCACAATCCTAGAGAATTTAATTCTAGAAATTTTTATCGATATTCATTAACATAACCATATCAGAAAGTCATCAAAAGTGTACAATAAAAACTTACAAAAAAAATAAGAAAAAACAAAAACATAAAGTAGTACGAAAGATACTGTTTTTTGAAAAATCACTAAGGACACTCTTAGTTGTTGGAATTTCAAAAACTGTAGCATCGGATTCTAGAAATCTTCAAAGCAACCTATTGAAATATAAGAAATTGATAAAAATGTCAAAAAACATTATAAAATATTATTGCACACCTTTGGTATAAAATTATAGAAATCTTTGTAGGTATAATTTCGTCAAAAATCTGTGAAACATTATTACATGTTTTAGAACTTTTATTTTTTGCATCAAATTCCAGAAAGCTATAAAAAAATTCATTATATATCAGAAAATCCTCTCAAGTTGTATGAATACTAAAAAATTATGAAAAATACCAAAATTATCAAAAAAAAAATCTTATCCTCAGTAATTTTAAAATCCCAAAAATCAAATTCCATTATATTAAACACGAACATGGAAAATGTGTTCCTCTGGACCCCAAAAATCGTATACCTCCAAAACCCCTACATTCGAAAAATTTAAAAATCTCACTCTTTTAACCAGATCGTCAAATATGAAAAATCATAAAATCCTGAAGGGAAGGTATATTTTTTAAAGCTCCTCTCCTTAAAAATTTTTCCTGCCTTCGCTTGGAAAAGAGATGAAACGTTGTTTCAAGAGCTTTTCGTATCGTCGTAGAAAATATGCATAATTGTTCGGAATCGTTTGATTCTTCCAGTTTGCGAGCCTTAGATGCTTGGTTCGCGTATCTGTGCACGAGGGAATCGATTTTGAGGAAGCATTACCACAGCAACAGTTTGTTTGTAAGTGCTCTTGCGTGTGTTAACACACGAGGGGTCCTTGACAACTTTTTAGAAACACTGCAGCCATTGGCATACTGTCCGTTCCAGCTCGATCTGCTCTACCAGTATCGACAGCTGCATAATAGCTTTGGACATGTTCCAAATAATGTGAGTCATTATAAATTGGTTCGTATGTAGACATTTCTGTAAGAAGCACTTAATTCTTACGGAAAATAAGTCAAAATTTGAACATATTTTACCCATCAAAGCTTCAATTTTCATAGCTGCATTGCAATAAGCTGTAAAACATTCCCTAAAGATGAAAAAGTGAATTTTCTTTTGAGAAAATAACTAGAAACGAACCTCAAAGGAAAGGCTGAAAACTTCAGACTTATTGTTACTTTACAATTGCCATTGCTGATTTATATGTATAAGCTTTCTCCGAATTTCATTCTTGGAACTATCAAGATTTGGAATTTCTGAACTTTAGTCAAAACATGTCAAGTGTGTCACGAAAATTCCACTACATCATGGAATTTTGAAAAAAATAGTGTTTCGTATAGTCTTCATGTGACTCATTTTACCATGTAAATAATTCGTCAAAATATTGTTATTTATTGCTGTTAGAAGCAATCAAACTTTTTTGCAAGCCATGATTAAAAAATTCATATCTCCAAAACAACTCAATATAACCAAATGAAATTTTTTTTCGTGTATTTGTATGAGTTTGTTCTGTATTATAAGCAAATAAGCATTCAATAATTGTTTAAACAAATAATTATTAACTTAGTTTTTTATAATTGAACGATAGAAACTGCAGAGCTCTAAATTACATTAAAATATTAATTTTGATTGCGTGCAATGGCCATGCAAACATCAGAGCGTGCATGCCGAACAAACCATAGGTGTATGTTCAAATTTTGATCGCAAACAAACTCATTTATTCAATTTATAACGTGAAATTTTTATTTAGCTAACAACGTCAATTTTCAAATCAGTGAGTATTTTCCTTATACTACACGAATGGTTGAAAACGAAACTTCAAAGAGGAAAAATGTACGTATATAAATCGGCCCTAAACTATAAAACGCCGATTATATACTCTGTGAAGTAAAAATTGACAAAGCTTTATATTGTGTTACTAACAATATAATAATGTAATAATTTTATCATTCCTGCATGTATGATTATTCAATATTTATAAATAATATTTAACAATAATTTCATGATTTCTTTAAATAATATATTCATTTATGCAAAAAGTCCTAGATAATTATGACTTCAAAGCGAAGATAGTCGACTTTTACATTGTAAGAGATTTAGAGCCGTCTTACATACAAACTTTAGTTCTTCCAAGTTTTGTTTCAACCGTACACATTACAATTAAAAAGATAAAGATGTTGCATAATTACTCATAATAATGTGGAAGAACTAATTTAAATATTTTATATTCCAACTAATCTAATACTAGAAACAAACTAATTTGTCAGTTGAAGTTATTACCGAAATAAAAAATTGACGTTGTTAATTGAAAAATGTGTTTTTTTGCGATCAAAATTAGAACATACACATATGGTTTGTTCGACATGCACGCTCTGATGTTTGCATGACCATTGCATGCAATGGAAGTTAATATTTTATTGTAATTTAGAGTTCCGCAGTTCTCTATTGTTCAATTATAAAAAATTAAGTTAACAATTATTTGTTTAAACAATTATTGAATGTTTCTTCGCTAATAATACAGAACAAACTCATACAAATACACGAAAAAAAATTTCATTTGGTTATATTGAGTTTTTTTGGAGATATGAATTTTTTAATCATGGCTTACAAAAAAATTTGATTGCTTCTAACAGCAACAAATAACAATATTTTGACGAATTATGTACATGGTAAAATGAGTCTCATGAAGACTATACAAAACACTATTTTTTTCGAAATTCCGTGATGTAGTGGAATTTTCGTGACCCACTTGACATGTTTTGACTAAAGTTCAGAAATTCCGAATCTTGATAGTTCCACGAATGAAATTCGGAGAAAGCTTACACATATAAATGCAATTGTAAATTGTAACCAACTGATTAAAGATATGTAACAATAGGTCTGAAGATTTCAGCCTTTTCTTAAAATTCCGTTTCTAGTTATTTTCTCAAAAGAAAATCTACTTTGAATTTTCGTGACACACTTGACGTGTTTTGACTTACATGTAACTTTAATACTACCCGTATTATTGAAACTTTTTGCTAAGAACCATTGTTCTGTAACGTTCGTCGTACAACCCTGTTTCAGAGCACAGCAACATTCAAAAACCTGGAGACCCCAAGACAGGAACGCTCCAGCATCGACTCGTGCAACCTTACCTCGAGCCCGCGGAAAATTCGGCCGCGGTCATCATACATTTCCTACGCCTACGAAAAAGAAAAGGAGCCGCGAAAAAGCGAGGCCGAATCAATCCCGAAAAAACGCTGGAGCAACAACATTCCCCTCTGCGCGAGGGTCTTCAACGTCTTCGAGAAGCACGCTTCCGATGACTCGGAAGACTACACCGACAGTCTCGAGCACTGTTCTTCAAGTCAAAGAACAACCCTAAAGCTAAAGAGCCGAACCAGTCCGGACGAGGGAAATTCCGAGTCGGGAAAATTCCGGAAGTTGCAGGAAAAATGGGAACACATGGCGGAGAAGGAGGATGTAAAGGAAGCGACGACGCCGGCGTCGCCGAGTCGAACGAGCAAGTCCAGGATTCCGCGACTTCTGACGTCGCCGGTGAAACAACAAGTCCTTGGGACGAAATCGCCGATTTCCGGAATACCGACCTTGAGGAAGGCCCCGCAGGTTCAAATGATCCAGAAGACGAAAAAAGGGGAAACGAGGTCGGCGGCGCCGACGAGAACGAGCAGGCTCGACCAGGAAAATGCGCCGAGTCCTCGGCTACATCCGACGAGACCCAGCTCGTTGCCGTACAAAACTTGCGGCAGCCTTGCTTCTAAAGAGACTAATACGGCGTCGCCTCATAGAAGAGCTGCTTCGACCTCTTTGCCAAGGCCGACTTCGGCTGTCACAGCGAAGACTGCGACGCTCAAACAAACTCCCAAGTAATGTTTTGATTCAGTTACACTTGGTGCTTTCCTCTCTCAAATCGAATAAGTCAAAGTACCCAGTGAACCTGTGAGCTCGCAACGTGTTCGCGGCGAGCGTGAAAATCAAACTCGCTGCGAGCTCGCAGACTACTCGCCACGAGCTCACAGAGTACTTCCAGTCGTTGATAATTATTGATATATATTTCAGGAAAATAAAAAGATTATTCATTATTTACATTAAAAAGTAATCACAATGAGAAGCTGTAAAACGATTATTTAAAAAAAAAAAATTTTTCCCCGGTGGGAATCGGTCCCGTGTTCTGCGGAGTTGAACGCCAAAAAGTATCATATTAATTAACATGACACATGCACTCGATTTAAGCATTCTACACAAAACTTGAAACATGAGAAAAAAACAGCAGCTATCTGGTGAGCGCTTGGGGAAAGCGCGCGAATTTTCAAAATTTGAATATAAAGTAATTCAAATTTCGAAAATTCGCGCGCTCCCCCCAAGCGCTCGGCAGATGGCTGCTGGTTTTTTTTCTCATGTTTCAAGTTTTGTGTAGAATGCTTAAATCAACTGCATGTCCCATGTTAATAATTATGATTTTTTTTGGCGTTCAACTCCGCAGAACACGGGACCGATTCCCACCCAGGAGAAATTTTTTTTTTATTAAATAATCGTTTTACAGCTTCATCGTGATTACTTTTTACTGTAAATAATGAATTATCTTTTTATTTTTCTGAAATATATATTAATAATTATC
The DNA here is from genome assembly GCA_028476575.1 of Platygaster robiniae. Classification (NCBI taxonomy): domain Eukaryota; kingdom Metazoa; phylum Arthropoda; class Insecta; order Hymenoptera; family Platygastridae; genus Platygaster; species Platygaster robiniae. Next base: position 7,381,097 of record CM052022.1, read on the forward strand.
AACGACTGGAAGTACACTGTGAGCTCGTGGCGAGTATTCTGCGAGCTCGCTAGCGAGTTCGCGGCGTGTTTGAAAAGGGGCGGAAATAATGAAAACGCTGCGAGCTCGCAGCGAGTTTAATTTTCACGCTCGCCGCGAGCACGCTGCGAGCTCACAGGTTCACTGGGAGCTTACAAAGATTGAAAAGAACAAAGAAAGGAATGGGTACGCAAAATTTAAAAAATTAAAATAATTCATTTCGCAAACAATCTGTTATATGACTCGTTTATTTATTCCATACATAATTTACTCAATTCACAGTTAATAATAATCATTATTCTTGATTGTTGTCAAATCGATTCTGGACCATATATTTCAACGTGTCTTCAATTTTTCTAAAATATAGATTTTCCATGATCAAAAAACCCCGACTTTACACCAGTGCAGTGCAAAATTTGTCAATTGTTCAACTTGCATCGAAATGAACTATTCGTTCTAAGTCTTGAAATAAAAATTTCATGAATTTTTTAGATTCGTAAGAACATCAAGCCAGCGAGTACCTTCCGAAGAAGGGCACTTGTCCTTCGCTGAAGGAGACAAACTGAAAGTCATTCTCGAAGTTGACAACAAATGGCTTCTTTGCGCTCGAGGAGAACGCAAAGGTTTGGTCCCAAGATCCTGCGTGTACGCAATACAAACCTAGCCCTCCCCCTTTTTATCACTTCAGCACTGAAAAAACTCAAAATGGATCTCGAACACGACATTGTAGAAAAGTGTCTTTTTTTCCACTCGCTCTTTGACGGATTTTGAAAATCACATTTCAATTTTCACATATTTCAAGAAGAAACCATACCCACTACTAATTATTATTTAACTGCGATTTACGAAATGTTGACACTACATTACTATTTATTCTGTCTGTACCAGAAATTATCATACATTATAGAAGTTCGAATAAAATTTGATCTCTGGAAATTTGTATTATCTAAATTCAGAATGTGTAATCACGTTTTCCAAAAATCAAAATCTACGTTATCACACTCAAAAATACAAGGAAAATCCTGTAATTTGTATCATACCTTTAATTTTCACAACCATGACAGTTTTTCTGAACGAATCTCAAAAAATTTTCAAAATCCGTCTGAGGTGTACTTTTTTCATTGATCGCAAAGTATTTAGCACGTTTAGCAAGTACTTTGAATTTTACAAAATGATGAAAAACGAGAAAACAAAAGAAAAAAAACGATATGATGTTTCGTTTGGATAAGTATGTACAGTGTATCAAAGGGTGTTGTTGCTTGGTCGAAGGAAAAGGAAGCAGTTCTGGCGGAGCTTTGTCCATGTTACGTTGCTAAGTATTACCGTTAGTCCAACTGCATTGTGCGTTTCATCGTAATTATTGCATAGAGGCATTGCTAGTCATAGGCCATTGTGAACCAGATTGTATTTAAGAAATCTTGAGGATCAACATATTTATAACTCACATGTACATACATAATTCTATACATGATGACGAACAATCATGCCCTCCAAGTTTGTAACACAGTTTTCACGTTTTTATTAGATTTTATATTTGAGTTGCAAATCATACTATAGTCAAACATGTCACCTTTTTTTAAACTGTTTCGTTTGTAGCTAGCTTTTCAGAGATATATATATTTATGTATATTATGTTACAAATTTGGAGAACACGAATATCACATAATGTCATTATGAACATTACAACTATTCCCATCATCACTATCATCATCATCATCATCATCATCATCATCATCATCATCATCATTAACGTTATTCATGTAACTGTGATCATAGAAAAGTAAGTTTATTACGCAAGTATAAAAAACTTTTTTTTGCTTTTCCCATTCTTATTAAGTCTGTGCGCACAAGCGTGATTTCGATATTTTTACGTCTTTTCGTCAGCTTTTTAAATGTTGTGGTTCTCTAATTGTTTCCATATACTAAATATAACTTGGATGATTCTTTTATTAGAATTTTTGTGAATTGCTGATTTTTATCATACTTGACATCCTGCATCGTTCAACACTGATAAAATAAAATGACAAAGTAAAACAATGGCACTTATCATGATATTATGAGACGACGTGTAAAATTTGTATTGTTTCTAAATCAGCTTCGACTTTTTTATCCGCGACATCATCAGCTTCGCATATCCCTACATCTTTCCGAAATACTTGAGGTTCTGATTCTTGAAAGAGGGCGTCCGATTTAGAGAGATATATGAGCATTATAAAAAACTTTGAAACAAATACCGTTATTTGGAGTGATTTATGTTTCGGCGGAAATTGGAGATGTTGGATTGGACGGTAAACATGAACCGCGGAAAATATCGCTGCATTTGCCTTGGATCGTATATATGGAATCATCGCAAATAGTTGAAATATACAATGTATATGTTTACATGAATAAAATGGCAGTATTGCAAGAATAAGTCGGTTTTTGATGTGTAAATATCTGTTATATCTTTAAAAAAACTACAAAATTCCACAACATTCTTTGAATACTAAAAAATGCAGAAAGAAAATACGTTCAGAAAAATACGTGCAAATATATAAAACACTGAAAATCTTTTGAATTCTAAAAATTCATACAGCAATGTATAAAAATAATGAACGATCCTTGAAATCGTAGAAAAACGGAAGAAGTATGAAAAGTTCATACTGAAATAAGTAAAAATCTATCGAGACACTGTTTTCTGGAAAATCCTGTAAAACACGCTATATTTTATTACATTAAAATTCTAGAGTTCGAAATTCTTGAAATGTATACATACCCTAGCAAGCGCGGCGGTACCTTATGAGGTACCAGTTAGGTACCCCTTAGGTACCAGTTAAGTACTTTCCCAAATATCTGCTTCTTCTTATTGAAAATCAGGGAAAATTTTATTTTATCTTGTAAATAAAGTGTTTTTCTTCATTTTCCAGAGGTCGAACATCCGAAAAAATGGTGCATTAATTTAAAAAAACGAAAATTAGTCACACAAAATGTCAGATAAGTGTAGATAGCGCACTTGTTATACGCTAGATAACATTCAGATAATGCGCTACGCGGGAAATTTGAAATGCGCCATCAACACAGTTGTTCTCGCAGGGGCGTACGTAGTCGGGGCAAATCAGCTCGCGATTATTATTTTTTTGGATAGTTCTATTGCATTTCGAGTGTTCCCAGAGTTTTTAAACTTTCCCATAATGATGTAATAGTAGACGGTTAACGTTCGGAAAATTTTTGCTTAAGTTTTCCCGAATTGCATACACGATGTTTATCGAAATTGGATTCAAATAATTTTAAGGTAAAATTATTAACTCTTACCGCAAAATGTCGATGTTAATCGTGAATAAAATACAGAAATATTTTACACCTTACTTTTTTATACCTGTAACATTACTGGCAATCAAAAAATTCCCTATGAATTTGAATAATTTGAAAATAAAATTGGTCGTTTAAACCCCCAACACAAAATTTCGATGTTCATCGTGTATGCAATTCGGGAAAACTTAAGCAAAAATTTTCTGAACGTTAACCGTCTACTATTACATCATTATGGTAAAGTTCAAAAACTCTGGGAACACTCGAAATGCAATAGAACTATCTAAAAAAATAATAATCGCGACCTGATGTGCCTCGACTACGTACGCCCCTGTGAGAACAACTGTGTTGATGGCGCATTTCAAATTTCCCGCGTAGCACATTATCTGAATGTTAACAACCGTATGACAAGTGCGCTATCTACACTTATCTGACAATTTGTGTGTCTAATTTTCGTTTTTTAAAATTAATGCACCATTTTTTCGGATGTTTGACCACTGGAAAATGAAGTAAAACACTTTATTTACATGGTAAAATAAACGTTTCCCCGATATTTAATGAAAAGGAGTAGATATTTGGGAAAGTACTTAACTGGTACCTAAGGGTTACCTAACTGGTACCTTATAAGGTACCGCTAAAGTACCGATTAGGAACCGGGGCGTTTGCTAGGGTATAACGATTTATATTATAAACATACTGGAATTATGTTAAAATACTGAGAAATTCTGCAAGATTCTATTATACTGAAAAATACGAATAGTTTCAAAAATACTGAACAATCCTGCAAATAGTAGAAAAATTAAAAAAGTTTCATAAAAACCAAAGGAAATGAAAATCTTCATAGACAATATTATTTGCTAAAAAATCCTCTCAAATACAAATAATTCAATGAACTTTGAATCCTAGAGCATGAAATTCTTGCAATCTATATATCAATGTACAGAAAAATTGATAAAAAGACTGGAAAATCCTGCAACATTTTATACATACTAAAAAAAGTACAGAAAAATTCTGAAAATCTGGTAGGTTTAAAGATTCTCTCAAAAATCTATTTAATTTGCGAATGTTTCCTTGTGGCTAACATTGAATCAAATGTCATATTCAGAAACTTCGTGAATTTGAAAAAATATAACAATTTGACAAACTGATTGATTTTTTCCTCAGAGTGAAAAAGTACGGATTAACATTTTTATTATATCTGAAATAAACAATTTCTATAGAACAAAACCACAGATACGTTGATATTGTATTTTTTAGTCTTAGTTTTTCGATTTTTGCTATTTTCATTAAATTTATTCCAAAAAGTAACGTTAAAGTAACAGAACGTTCCTTTTTTTCAATGGTAACGGTCACGAGTAACTATTTCTTTCCAAGTAACGGTAACTTAACGCGTTACATTTTTTCAAGTAACTTTCCAACCCCTGTATACCCTGTCGGTCCTGAAAGAACGTTCTTTTGCGTTCCCTTGCGTTCCCAAAAGTCGCAAAAAGAACGCTCGAAAATCGCATTTTAAACTACTTTCTTCAATGTTTTGCTACATGAAATCATGTTTATAGGTTGAAAAAAGATACCTTTGTTACGTGGAAATGTATTTAAAAGCTATAAATGTTTCCAGTCAAGTTCAATAAACCTGTAAAAATGCAATGAATACTTGGTTGCAAGCGTTGCAAGTAGCTTCGGCGCATGCGCTATGAGTGAATTCTGAATTCCATTCGCGGCATGGCCACTGAAGTGGTTACCGAGGGGCCCAAGGGCGCTCTTGCATATTTGAATTTTGAATATGGGATATCCAATGAAAATTGAATAATAATTTAATGATAATATAATTTTTTTTTTTATGATTATTATAATTATTATATTTTATTTAAGTGACAATCTTTTGAATATGTAAGTGTACTTTATTAACGAGAAATTTTATGTATTAAAATAAAGTTTTTTTTGTCATTCTTACACCTACCTTAAAACTCATTTTCTGAGAATGTAGTTTGCTTGAAGAACATAACTTTGCTGTGTTTGGAATGTACGTTATGACCGTTAGGACGACCTATACAAATTTTTTATAAAATATGTAAAATTTTTAACATGCATAAAATACTCAACTATGCTTTCATTCATGTATATAAATTTTTATTATTCTCTATGCAATAATTATTATAATAAAATATATATTCATCATTTGTCATTTTTGTTATATTTTAATCAAAATATATAATTTACGATATGTTATACTGTTGTACGTTGGTCGTAAAACCGAGAAAATCTTCAATATAGATAAGTTTTTCGGAACGGGAGATTCGAACGTTTTCGAGAATGTTCTAGAACACTCGAAATTTTCCCGCTGCCTTATCGGGAGATAAGAGCGGTGAGTGGGTAAAATTATCAAAGTTTCCTGATTGGCGCGCGGATCGCGACCAAGAAGGGACTTCAAGCATCGCGCGCGACAGAAGCGGCAGAATCGATCGAGCCTCTCTCGGCTCTGGGACTCCTCCTAACCTACCTAGCTCCTTTCTCGTGCAGCCTCTCTCGGCTCCGAGTTTCTTCGGAAATTCCTCACCCCGTGTAGCCTCTCTCGGCTCCGGGTTTCCTCGAAACTCCTCACCCCGTGCAGCCTTTCTCGGCTCCGGGCTTCCTTGGATATTGCTCATCCCGTGTAGCCTTTCTCGGCTCCGGGATTCCTCCTGACTTGATTCCCTTCAGCGGCCACCTGGCCCCGGTACTCGGCGAAGTACCACCGCCCTAGAAACTGACGACTGAGAATCTCGTACGGCAAGGAGCGGGCAGGACCCAGAGTCAACCGCGGAATAATCACCGTTTAATTATTATTAGTTGTTAGATTCCTTGTAAATATTATGTTTTCTTTGCGTTTTTCTGAATACATGTCTCATTTTGAGTCATTGAAAGAATATAAAAACGACTTATTATTTACTCCCAGCCCCATTGTTGACGTCCCCCTATTTGAAGCACAGCAATACTTCATCCCTAATAATTTAGAATTACTTGAAGATTTTAGAAAACTCCTTTCGAAATATCGGTATTTTTTATAACATTCCGGATTTTTGTTAAGTCACTCCGTGAAAAAAGCAATGTTTTATAGAGTTCGTTTTTCTGTTACAGATTTTTCTATGTTTTTGGTGGTAATAAATAGCAATCAATCATTCCATAACAATTTTCATCAATTTTCATAAAGAAATGTCAAAAATGACTGGTTGTGCTGGCTTAAATTAAGAAAACTGGTACAACCGGCGATACCGGTTTTCTATAAAGAGCAATAAATTTAGTTTTTAGGAAATAAATGAGCGATAAAGATTGTGGAATCTATTACCATACGCTTATTGCGTTTCGTCGACGCGGAACTGATTGTGCTGACACCCATTTAATTGAAGCGTGGCGCGACATTTTATTGCGTGTTTTCGAATAACGATCAAGAAATTTTTTATTTTCTTGGTGGTAATAAATAGCAATTACTCATTCCATAACCATTTTAATCAATTTCGATAAAGAACTGTCAGAAATGAGTGGTTGTGCTGGCTTTATTTCAAAAAACTGGTACAACCGGCGATACCGGTTTTCTATGAAGAGCAATAAATTTAGTTTTTGAGTAATACATTAGCGATGAGGATTGTGCAATTTATTACCATACGCTCATTGCGTTTCGTCGACGCGGAACTGATTGTGCTGACACCCACCTTATCGAAGAGCGACGCGACTTGTTAGTGCGTGTTTTTGAATAAAGTTCCAGGAATTTTCTATGTTTTTGGTGGTAATAAATAGCAATCAATCATTTCATAACCATTTCGATCAATTTTGATAAATAACTGTCAGAAATAAGTGGTTGTGCTGGCTTTAATTCAAAAAACGTTTATGACCGGCGATACCGGTTCTCTATGAAGAGCAATAAATTTAGTTTTTGGGTAATACATTACCGATAAGGATTGTGCAATTTATTACTGTACGCTTATTGTGCTTTGTCGACGAGGAACTGATTGTGCTGAAACCCCCTTTATCAAAGCGCGACGCTACTCGTCTGTGCGTGTTTTTGAATAAAGTTCCGGGAATTTTCTATGTTTTTAGTGGTAATAAATAGCAATCAATTATTTCATAACCATTTTGATCAATCTTGATAAAGAACTGTCAAAAATGACTGCTTGTGCTGGCTCTAATTTAAAAAACTGGTACAACCGGCGATACCGGTTTTCTATGAAGAGCAATAAATCTAGTTTTTGGGTAATAAATTAGCGATTAGGATTGTGCCATTTATTACTATACGCTTAATGCGTTTCGTCGACGCGGAACTGATTGTGCTGACACCCACCTTATCGAAGCGCTGCGCGACGTTTTATTGCGTGTGTTTGAATAAAGTTCTGGAAATGTTTTGTTTGTTTGGTAGTAATAAATAGCAATCAATCATTCTATATTCATTTTGTTCAATACAATAAAGCCGCTTTATAAAAACTTCATAAAATCTTTATATAACGATGTCATCTTTATGAAATGGATTTTCAAGGCGAGTTTATAAATATTCTATCTATTTTTTAAGAGTTTATGAAATTTTTCTGAAGTGACGTTGTAAAAAAAGCGAAATTTTATAAAAAATACCGAAATTTTTTATGAGTTTTATAAAAACTTAAATGTCTCGGGATATTCTATAAAGGTCATAATTTTTCGAACCCATCACCTGAATTGGAAGAAAATCAAATTCTGCTTGAAAATGATTTCCCCCAATATTCACATTACCGCGCATTAGTTTCTTGTTGTATGAAAATGATTCTTGGGTAAAAGTAATAGAATTTGTGAACGTAGTTGATTATCAAAAAACATCCAATCGCTTCGATCAAGAAACATCAAATCCCACTTGGACTGCCATTTACGTTCGCTCACGTTCCAAACTTTAGTGAACGTGAGTGAACGTAAGTGAACGTAGATCAAGTTTTTCATTAATTGTTTGTCAAAAAATGAAGAGGATATTTATGTGATCAGTAATTTGGGGTCGCTCTGTAACTAAATCATGCGAAAAATATTGAAAAATACCTTACAATTGAAAAAAAGTTTTTTTGTCCGTGTCAGTACGTATATTGATATATATATACATATTGATATATATATATATATATATATATATATATATATATATATATATATATATATATTTAATACACGTACTTACACGGACGAAAAAAAAAATTGTTTTTATTTCAAGGTATTTTTCAATATTTTTTGCATGATTTAGTTACAGAGTGACCCCAAATTACTGATTACATAATTTTCCCCTTCATTTATTGACTAACAATTAAAGAAAAACTCGATCTACGTTCACTTACGTTCACTCACGTTCTCTGACGCTCGGAACGTGAGCGAACGTAAATGGCAGGCCAAGAGGGATCGTCAAATTAGACCACCTGAAGTTTGAATTTTTAAATTTTAAGTTTGATTTTCATAATCAGTGACCTCGAAAACCCCTCTATACTAGGTTTTTCAAAAATATTATATTTTAAAAAAAATGTCGGCCATATCGCATCCGCTATATTTAATTTGGAATTGTAAGTGTTATTTTCGAAATGAGCTACCTTAAAAACCTCTGTATACTAAGTTTCACAGATATCTCATATTTTCATAAAAATTTTAGACACATTGGAAACATCATTCAAAATTTTTTTAATTTTTTATAATTTTTTTAATTTGTAATAAATGTGTAAATAATCATTAAAAGTAAACTTATAAACATGAGAAGAAAATCATAGTTAGGTATTTTTTGCATGTTAACAATTTTACATATTTTATAAAAAATTTGTATAGGTCGTCCTAACGGTCATAACGTACATTCCAAACACAGCAAAGTTATGTTCTTCAAGCAAACTACATTCTCAGAAAATGAATTTTAAGGTAGGTGTAAGAATGACAAAAAAAACTTTATTTTAATACATAAAATTTCTCGTTAATAAAGTACACTTACATATTCAAAAGATTGTCACTTAAATAAAATATAATAATTATAATAATCATAAAAAAAAAATTATATTATCATTAAATTATTATTCAATTTTCATTGGATATCCCATATTCAAAATTTAAATATGCAAGAGCGCCCTTGGGCTCCTCGGTAACCACTTTAGTGGCCATGCCGCGAATGGAATTCAGAATTCACTCATAGCGCATGCGCCGAAGCTACTCGCAACCAAGTATTTATTGCATTTTCACAGGTTTATTTAACTTGAACGGAAACATTTATAGCTTTTAAATAAATTGCCATGTGACAAAAGTATCTTTTTTCAACCTAAAAACATGATTTCATGTAGAAAATCATTGAAGAAAGTAGTTTAAAATGAGATTTCCGAGCGTTCCCTACTTGCGTTCTACTTGCCACAAAATGTAACGCAAAAGAACGTTCTTTTGGGTTCCACTGCGTTCCCCTCAGATCCGTCAGATAATATTAATATTGTACAAAATTGCATAACTAAAATCCTGATTTTCGAAAATATAAAAAATTTTCCCATTGAAACCATATCGTCAATGATTAAAAATACTGAAACCCAGAATGAAATAAATTTTTTAGCTAACGTCCCTGATCTGGAATTAAGAAAAATAAAACCTCTCATAGAACCAACATTTATTTTTTCAATTTTGCTTTCTTACTCTTATTAACATTTTTCACTCCCTGAACTTTAGTCTCATTAATTATTTCTCGTTGTTCAACCTGCGTATCAATGTTCTTTCTGTCAACACTCGTTTTCTCCTGATGGGAATTCACGTTTGGTAGAGTCCAACCAAACTCAAAATCTTGATCCGACGAAGAACTCGACCCAGCCGAAAAGCGATCTGAATTTTTGAGAATCCGGAATTGCAAGGGTTTCGCAAGTTCATCTCCTTCAAGGTCGTTGACAGGATACATAGTAATGTAACAAACTCCATCTTTTCTGTGAAAATGCACCGTCGCCGGAGGCTCAAATTCTTTGCTTCCCTGCAAAGTTTTGTAACTCTTGAAAGAAAGACTACTTTTGGATTTGGAAACTTCGTTGCTCTTGAATTTGGGCGTCGATGAAAGATTTTCTCGAGCACGATCAGACTCTTCTTTCGCGACTTTCAAAAGTTTGTGGACTTTTTTCGAAATCGCCCCTGGTCTCCAGCCCAAACGAGGTTTGCAGGGAACATCGAACGTGTTCCATTGCCATCCCATGTTTCGTGGGACCCTCAGATTCAAATTCACGCAATTTTTGTGGCCATAGTATATTCCAGGATTCATGGCTTTCAATTCACAAACTCGTTTCAGAATTCTTCGATTAACCTTCGCGAAAAGATGGATTCGGTTGAAGGGATGAAGTTCTGGTTGGATGAAGTTTGGAACCTTTTCATGAAAACGAAAAAATTTTAGAAATGGTATATATTGTGTAGATGAAAATAAAATGGAAATGCCCATTTTATTCACAGGCACTTCCTTCCTCCTAATATAAAATAATAACAATATTATTATTCTTCTTCTTGCTCTTTTTTTTCTTAGACCGTTTATCATTTTTATCCGATTTCGATTCTATTTCGGTATTATTATGAGAACTATCGATTTTTTGGTTGTCCCCTCGATGGTGGAAATCGCTGTCTGGACCAAATATTGTTTCTTCACGCCGCATCGATTTTTCAACACTTTTTTGAGCTCTCAAAGTGCCTTCTATTGAAAAGCCACTGTATTCTGTAAGTAAAAATTTTTGAAAATCGTGTAAATTTATATTAAGAGTGTTGAACAGTACTTTTATTCGCATCGAAATTTATGTTTCTTGTAAGGCCAAACTTACTTGAATGAAGGGGAAAAACTGGCACGTCCAAAATATCAGTTTGATGAGTCGACAAGGGTGTATGTTGGTAGGGACGAGAATTCAACAAATTTTTGTTACGTCCAACATAAGGACTTTCACGAAAACTCATTACACCTAAACCTTCAGCTCCTGAAACTTTTCCAATGGAAGCCACGAAATTTTGGAGATTTTTAATTTTCTCTGAATATTTTAAAGTCGTCAAATTGTTTATCTCTGGGAAATTTGTATCGGATTTTTCATTGTGTACGTTGGTTAAGGAAGTTTCCATCGATTGGCTTGAACATATGCAAGGTACATCAGTCACAGGAATGAAAAATCGATCCAAAGGATTAGTATTCTCTGTAATATTTACATTCATTATTTTATATTCAAAACTGAGTTCAAAAAAGTTTTTCAAGTTTCAGTTAATACTTATACATTTTAAAGGACTCACTAGAATTTCTTTCTGTCTCCAATCCTCCACCTCTCATTCTGCTTTCTTGACCAAAATTCATAGAGTTACTGCACGATGAAAGCCCATGCACAGTTCGTGAAGATAAATTTGCATTTTTTTCCTTGCTCTCTGAGAAACTCACCAATCCAATGAAATTTCTCATCTCAAATTCTTCACTCTTGCTATCACCAGATGGAAGATTCTCAACTTCTGATTTTTCATTTTCACGGCATCTAAATTCGCTGATTGACCGCGTAGTTTTCAAAAAAAAATAATTTTCTCGAATCCTGAACTGAGTATTGATGTAACCACCGAAATTGGAGAGTTTGAGAATGATTTTTATGTATCCAAACGGGTCTTCATTTTTGTGCACCAAATTATAAGTGTTTTCAATAATGTAGCTTTTTGGGGAATCATCGAAATCACCATTAGAAACTGTAGCTCTTTCGTCGCAAAAGCAACTCGACATTAAAACTGTAGTCTCACAAATTGGGTAGTCTTCATTTTCTTCACACAAAGGAACAGGTTTTATTTCGAAAACACCAATTTTCAAAGACTTCGTCCGAATACATTCTGTGAGTTCTTCAGGTTTCATAGAAAAAAAACATGACTGTCCAATGTGAAAATCAATCGTTCGATTTTTCAAATTTTCCATAACGTTCGAATCAGACTCGAAAGAAGTTTTTCGATAAGAACCAAAATCTTTTTGTCCAATGTCAAAAGTTGGAAGGTTATTAAACTTGAAACGTACACAAATTGGAAATTTTATGTTATGGTATTGTTCTGGAAACACTTCCAAATGATCCACGAAAAATTCCAACATGTAAACTTGATTTTTTGCTGGTGGCTTGAACATTTTCGTGAACACAAAATAAGCACGTTAAAATTTTGATGTAACCTCGCGAGCAAATGTCAAAAGCGGTTAAAATTCCGATTATTGTCAATACAATTTTTTCGCGACAAACTTCAGATACTCTATGGTTAAATTTGCTGAACTACCAAGGCTGATTAGGTTTGTTTGTTCGAATAAAAAAGACACAAATTAAGAATCACTTACAAAATTTATTCAAAAGCTACAAGATCAGTTATTCTGAATCTCTTCCAAAAAATGTAAGCATTTACTTTTCAAAACTTTGAGGGCTTCAATAACCAGTTCTGATGATTGCAATGCACCAACGGATTCAACCGTAACTGAAAAAAAATTCAAGCATCAAATTAATACGAGACTTAAGAAGTTAAGTGAGCTTAAAACCCTTTTTTTCGGAATTTCTTACGAAATCTGATAAATAATGACTTTTGACTTTTATAATTCCTGTGTAAAAATTAAACTTTTTTGATTTGCTCTAATTAGGTTCAATGATATTTATTTAAAAAAATAGTTGAAACTTTGCCTTAAAGAACATTTTCCAAAACTTTGCCCACCTTTAATATTTGTAAAAAAAAAAACTTACAGATGAAATGGTCTGTCTTTCTTTTAAGCTGTACACAATCTTTCAAATCTTCATAGAAAAACACGTTTCTTGAGCAAGAGTCATATCGTGCATTTTTTACAAAGGCTTCAGCCTCTCCATCCTCATTTTCTTTAATTTCTATAACCCCGCGGCTAAAACATTTCTGCAGGCGCTCGGCCCTTTCACCTGTGATGGGCTTGGTTAAATAAATTTCAGGCAGTAATCTGTAGGAAACCGTAGCTGTTGAAAAAAAATATTTATTAATTAAATTTACATCGAATTTTATACACTGAAAGCAAAAAGCACAAATCCCTATTTAACACCTTGGATATAGTGCATTTTTGCTCTAAACCTATCAAATATATAATTCAATAATAAACTGTGAAGATTCTAATAGTTATAAACTACTTCTGGGAAAAAAAATTATAAACAGAAATAATGTTATAATCATTTGTGTATCTTGTAAGAAAAGTACGTGATTTAAATCTCTTTGTTTCCTTGATAAATACAATATAATTTTTCACATGTGTAATGCCAAGTAAGGAAATTTGTGTTTAATTTTATAAAGATTCAATGAACTATAAAGGACTGTTTTTTACACTAGTTTGTTGAGTTCAAAATAATAAATATTGACTAAAAAATGGAATCTTTGGTAGAAATAACTCACCCACAGGAGAAAATTTTGCATGGTCATGGCCAATGCCTTTGACTGCATACATATCGAGAGCGATTTCTTGTCCAGGCCTCATTTTTGCAATGAGAATATCTTTTTCAATGACCCCCAATTGATCATTTCCATTGGGGTATTGTGTTTCTTGGTTACCCATCGCAAACCATTTTATGTCGCCACTTTTGACTGAAAAAACACGAGTTTTTCCCCATCCATTACTATATTACTAAATTTTTCAAGTTTTTTTTTTTCTTTATATTAACAATAAAATAATTTCAAAATGAGCATACAGCATGATGATATGTTGCAACATTACATTTAACTTCAAGATCTTTGCATCTAGACTTCAAAATATATTTTTCTATTGCTGCTGGCTAATTTACCATTAATCTATTCATAGATTAATAGATAAAAAATGAATAGATTCAGTAATCTATTCATTTTTTATTCGTTTAGTTTTCTTGAATCTTTTTTTTTTTGTTAAGGATTTTTTTTTTGAGGAAAAAATTCATGAAAATTTGATCAAACTGAACTTTCTCATTTTTGAAATCAATTTTTTTACTTCTAGAGTTGATATTCTTTGTTCGTTCAATTTTTTTTGAAGCTGCATTGCGTTAATTTTCTTTCCGATGCAAAATGGTTTTTTTTATTTGTATTTTTAAAATGCACTGATTCTGAGTTTGAAAACTTGGAATTGAAGATATCAGATTTAAATCTCCCAAGAATGATTTTATTTTTTGAGATATTAAGCAATATATCCTCTTTCAATAAACTTGAATTTTTGAAAATTGTTTTTCTTACCATTGCTGTTCTCGTACATGTCATCAGGCCGTCGAGAATCTTTAGATGGATTTGGTTTCTTTGTGCATTTGATCCTCATCTCGAATTTAATCGCGTCCAAATCACTGTACTCTGATATTTTGTCACTCACAGGATTCTCAAACAATCGAGCATCCGCATTCAAAGGTACCAAACCCAACCTGTTAATGATAACATTTTCAGAGGATTAAAATACATTACTTTAAGTACTCACAAGTGAAGGCAATATTAAATCTTTTGTTTTCAAAAATTTATATAATTTAACTTTATTTTAGGATATTTTTTTATGTATTTGTGAGAATTTTGGCCTTCATTTTTCATGTAATTATTAAAATTATCTCAAATTCACTGCAGTTTGAAAAGTACACAGGATGTTGAAAAACCTTTTCCACAATTTTTTACATTCTGAAATTTCAATCACATAATTTAAATTACAATTAGTTAATACCTGAAACTGTGAAAAAACAGAATGAAAATTTAAATTTAACTACCAACATAAAATTAGGTAAGTTTGATTTAATATGTTTGATTAATAGTAAACTCTTTGCAATTTTTCAGTAGTTAAAAAACCATACTCATTTTTACATTACTTTTTTCTTTTAACTTCAATTTACTTATTTTTATTGTTCATCTATTATTGAATATAAACTTGTTTGAAAAATATAAAGAATCCAGAAATATGTACTCCTACATTTTTTACTTTCAAAATTTAAAAAAATTCTTCTACTCTAAAAATTTTTATATGCACTTATTTAAAACACCAACATAAAATTAAGCGAGTTTGATTAAATTCATTTGATTGATAATAGATTTAAAGTAATATTAAACTAGTGAATAAACTAAACTTACTTTTTTATTACTTTGTGTACTTGTTTAAGTTTATTCAATGAACGGGATAGTCTCCATTGTGCATAAATTTATTTAGCATCGTACTGATTATGCACTGGATGATTGCGCAAAATGCCACCAACTTGTATATAGTAAAATTAAAAAATTTAGAAGTTTTTTTTTCTAAATTTGTTACGATTTGAACAAATTTCTTGTGCACAATAAATACGCTGCTAGATAAATTGATGCAGTCGACTCCCTTCCCGATTTACTTTTTTTTTTTATTACTCTCCAATTATTAAAATAACTCTAATTTTAAGATTATACATGATCTAAAAAAATATTTTCCGACATTTTTTTTCTTTATCAAACCACAATTCCCTAACTTATAATAAGAGTGAAAAGTTAAAAGTGAATACCTTGAATTTTACAAAAACAAATTTCTCTTTATGTAAAAGCAAAATAATAAATTTTCTCATGTTCTTTATACATTTGTGACTTATTTTACCATAAATAGAATTTGTATTTCAAGTTTCTTGATCTTGTTTTTTTTAATTTAAAACGTTCTACATATCTTTTGAATCACAAACTTAAAAACAGGTAAGTTTGGTTCAATTTATTCGATGGATGATTATATTAAAGTAATTTTTGAGAATAATTTAAATTAAAACAAATCATTAAAGTAATATTGCTTCAAGCTATTTGTAAATTTCTAAATTAGATTCAATTAGTAACTTTTTTTTTACAAATCGTAGCGTGTTATTACCTGTGAGCCAGGACTTCATCTTGAAGAAGACTGGTATTGTTGATTATTTGAACTTTCTCAATGGCCATTGATGGCACCTCGCTTAGTAGAATTCGTCTTATAGCGTTGGCAAAGGCAGCGCTGATATTAACCATATCGAATTCTAATGTCATTTTATCATTAGATCTTTCGATGATGGCTATTTTCAAATTCTGAAATAAATATAAAACGTTAACTAACAAGCAAAGCACAAAATACGTTTTAATAATATTATATTTTACCATACCTTTCTAAATTTTCCAATGGTCCATCCACCACTTTCTATTTGCAGGTTAGGACCGACCTAGTGAAATGTAATGTTATAATTAAACAAGTGATAAATATGTAGTAAGAATAAAATTTATAATTTTACTTACCTTTTCGATCTTATGTTCCTTCATATTTATTTCGCTGGACATTATTGGAAATTATTGGATTGACTTCAGCGAATATGATCGACAATGATTGATAACTGATAAATGATTGATAAAGATGTAAATAAACACGTTCTCAGAGGAAACCCACCTAACTTTACCGACTATTTTCTCGTTTTCGATTTTTTGAAATATCGATTTTTTCGATACGATTTTTTCATACCCGATTGTATCAAAATATCGCCGGAAAATCTCAATATCGTTTCCGATTTTTTTTTATTGACTAGGGCTAATTTTTTTTAAGCTATAAAAATATACTACTGATAAATAAACATGATATATGAAAATTAATAGTTTGTATCAAAATTATTATTTTCTCAATGAGCATCGATTATCACTAAAAACCGATTTTTTGATGGAAGTATCGATTTTTGATATAAGCAATTTTTCTTCAAAATCGATATCCAAAACGCAGTGATGGGAGCTATCGAACCATATCGAGCAAAAATCCTAGCTTTCTACGGGAAGGGGAAGCAAACTGCTAATCGTCAATCCCAGATCGCTTCCCCTTCCATAAAAAGCTAGGATTATCTAGATCTAGTATCCATCTCCCATCACTGTCAAAACGAGTGTTCTAAAACAATCGATAAAATGAAACCGATTTTTTTTTAAAAAATTAACTCCCTATCAACTAGATTTATTATTACGCGCTCTACGATTTTATTTACTCGGATGTACTATGAAGCTGTCAATTTTCAATGACCAATTCCAATTAGTTTACCTTATGAAAATTGGACTCAAATTTCACTTGAAGAATTTTAATATTTAATAATAATATAATTTAATTAATATAATTTTCAAATCAATTAGCTACACGTATAGCTGCTAGCTAGGACTTTTCATTGTGAAAATTGTGAATCAGTTTTGAATTTGAATCTCAACAAAAATTGTAAGTCACAAGAACAATTGTGACTTACATGAACAATTCTAAACTCGCAGCTCACTTCAGAAAGTTACGCAGTGGCCGCGACATGACGTCATCTCTTTTTTTCTATACTGGGAAAAAAACCCGTCGTGTTAACCGTAAAATCCGGTTGTGCCAACGTTGATGCAAACCGTGACGTTTCAACGTTAGGTTGGCGTTGCTGGCCACGGTGAATTCACCCCGTCAATCCAGCCCCGATTGGCCACGGGGAATCAACGGGAATCCAACACTGAAACGACTGAATTTGATATATACATATAGTGATACAACGGACAAAGCACAGCTGACCGTCAGATCAGCATTGGCAGCACACGGGGATTTCCCGTGGCCATGGGGCTGGATTGACGTGAAAGCAGTAACGTGAAGCAGCCATGTTGAATCGCCGGGATTTTTTTCCCAGTATATGTAGTATTTAGTATTTAGCAGTATTTAGGATTTAGGATTTTAGGACAGGATTATAAATTCTCGTAATGTATATATTTAAACATACCGTGTGTGTTGGTAATGGTTTTTTATCCCCGAAATATTCATCCTCGAATTTTTTTTTCTTGCGATGGATGATGCATCCCTTTGTCGGTGGCGGGAGCATTCATTCAATTTCAAATGAATTTGCACTTATTTAGAGAGACTCAAGGGAGAGAGTGGCTATAGAAATCGCTACTGATTGGAGATTTCGGAATGGCGGCCATTTTGGCCACAAACTCAGCACAAACACAGTACTACTCAGCGTACTCTGCCGTCTGTGTGAGGACGGCTGACTCTGTTTACATTTATACGTGTTTTACAAGTGTATCTCAAATTCATCAAAATTCATTTGACAATCAAGTAAACCGCAATTGCAGTTATTATTAATAAACTCAAATATATATCCTCACACTGACGGCCGAGTACGCTGATTATTACTGTGTTTGTGTCCAAGATGGCCGCCATTCCGACATCTCCATTTCAATAGGCACTCTCTCCCTTGAGTCTCTCTAAACTTATTCATTTGAAATTGAATGAATGCTCCGGCCACCGACAGATGGCAGCATCATCTATCGCAAGAAAAAAAAATTCGGTGATAAAAAACCATTACGTGCGTGTCTTTTGAAACTGGACACTAGATTTAGCGTTAAAATGGGTTGGTACACAGGTATCTACAGATATCCACAGATATCCACTGGATCCAAATGTACCAACCCCATTTTAATGCTCAATCACACTCAATCTAGTGTCCAGTTTCAAGAGACACACACGGTATTAGTATAGTAAATATCGGTAAAATTTGATATCGATAAACATCGGTATAGGTTTCGACATTATCGATATTATCGATAATATCGATATCGAAAATTTCAAATCCATTATTCTATTGATTGTGCTCCGTTTTTATATGTACAAATAAATGCGTGCTTTATATTACTAGAAAAAATTGACTAATTTCATAGAAATCAAGATGCACTGTATGAAAATAGATAAACATTTTATAATATGGATTTAAGTATTACTGAATGAAGCTTTTTACAATGAAAGCGCAAAAAATTAAACTCAAGTATAAAGGCTGAAAAGAGTAAAAATCATGTTATCAGTTCTACTACCAAAATTTTTGAATAAATAATTAACTAAAATACAAACGAGAAAAAAAAGCAGTTTACCGTGAATTCTTGTTTGTCTCATTCATTTTTCAAGAAAGAATAATAAAAGCCACATATTTCAAAGTTATTTTATTTTTTGCTCTCGAGCTGATTCCAACTTTTAATTGGAATCAATCATATCAAAATTTCTGTTTAAAAACACCAACATTTCTAAATTTTCAACTGTAAGGCGGTTTCGACGCTCGTTGTGTGTGTACCCCGCTGTGGAAAACACGCTTTCAGAGGGCACGCTTGTTGCTGGGATTATCAAATGCCTAAGAGCAATATCCCTAAGAATCGATGAGGGGTAATTTGCCTTGAATTACCCCTCAGAATCATCATCAATTATCCATCAGAATTTGATTGGGTCACTGTATGATTGGCGTTTTTCCGCCAAGAAAATATTTAGTTTTTGGATCTCGTCCTTGAATTCATTGGTGTCGGCAGCGTCAAAACGATTAGACCTGATTTCTTCATCCAGAAATCCGAAGTAATCTTGAATATAAAAAATACCAATTATAGTTAAAAAAGCCGAAATGAAAAAGAAATATATATATAAATGAATGGGAATGCGAGAATTCATTAAATTGAAATTTATTAGTTTCATTAGAAATTTAACTACATACCCATTCCCGAGAAAACTGTCTATATTCATAAAACCTAACGATTCGATAATATGACCACTATGAATTACTATTTCTTATAAACGTAATTGTATAGTACAGAAATCGCAATGAAAATTACTCATATTGTAATTTATGACAATAGTTAATGTTTATTCTAAAAAAATCAGTAAATACATCTTCATCAATGAGCATATAAATATATATATTATACATTTTTTTAGAATATTGAGTCATATAATATAAAATGCTAAAGGTCAAATTATAATATTTATTTACATATATATATTTTATATTATATTATGTGATTTTAAGTAATCAAATATATATATTATATAATAATATAATATATTATTTTAAGTTATGTCTTATAATTACATATTTAAAAATATCAAATTATATTAATGAGGATATATTATATAAAAATAAAGTACCATGAAAATTACAGATCGAAAAAGAACAGTAACAACTCTATAAATTACTATTTGATAGTAAAATTACAAGAATTACAGTATACAAACAAAATATATAATAACATTTTTTATTTGGAAATAGCTCAAACTGATAATGAAAATGAGTTAAATTTTCATGGATTTTTCTGACCTTCTATGCAGCTTCTGATGAGCTTCTTTGAAAAATAGGAATTTCAAGGAATTGATATTCATTTCATGCAATTAAGACTAAATTGTTACGCAGTGAAATGTTTGTTTTAAATATTGTGCAATAAGTACCTGATTTAAGAAGTTTCTGAGATTTTTCTTTTCCATTGTCGTCTAGAGGTCGATGATTTTCCGATTCATACTGCAAGTTTTTGTCAAAAGCTTCCCTCAACTGATTTTTTTAATGTGCTAACTGCAGCTCTGAAATTGTTCACGTCGATGAATGCCCTCTCCTTGAATCTAGGATCAAGTAATGTCGCAAGCCTTGAAAGAAATAATTTTTAAAATTTTTTATTAGCATTTCATCGTGATTTTGTTGATTTATTATACTTATTTAACTTAAAACTTATTTTATTTCATATTGATATATTTCATTTTACATTTATATGTGTTTATTCTCTGTCAATATTTCTTATTTTATGTTTATGTACATTATTGTATTATATTATTTTAATTTTTTTCTACTTTTTAAACATTTTTTGATTAAAATCAAAAGTATGATATTTTGCATTTAGCAAATTTTGTATTATCCATAAATAAGTTCACTAAACAAATGAAACTTACTGTGTGAAGGTCCTTCTTTCATAAGGCTCTAGTTTTTGGCAAGCTTTCCTCAAGTTTTCAGAAAAATCTTTTGAAATCGGTGATTTCAATTCTTGATTTCTTTTCTTCAAGGCTTCTTTTAGCCCTTTGACCGTGGGAATTATGAGGCTGATGCTGGGATATGATGAACCGCTCACCAATTTCGTTGCATCAAGGAAAGGTCGAAGAACTTCCAATATTTCAGGCAAAGCCTCCAGTTCATCCGCATCCAATGGCTTGGCTGAACATTTTTTTATCCTTGCTATCACTGAATGTAATAAATCGATGATAAGAGCGACGCTACACAGCATTTCATATGTGGAATTCCACCTCGTTTTTACTTCCTGTTTCAATTCAACTTTGTCAATTTGTCTTTTTTCGAACTCCGCATTTAAAAGTAGCACCCCAACAGTGCTAGTGTGAAAAAAGCGAACAATACTCTTCACTTTTTTTATGATCGACAGCACTGAAACTTTTTGTGGAATATTTTCTTCATCAAGGAGTCTAGAAAAAGAAGAAGGTCTTTGTATCCGCTAGTAGAAATTTTTGTTCAAGCGCTAGGCACAGTTTTATTCACTCAGTCGGATAATCAATTCATATGAAAATAATAAGGTAAATTTTAACATGAGCTTCTTATTTAGACTTCGATAAAGTCTACAATTGAATTTCGTTTAAATGATATCTACATAAAGATTACCTACAACTTTCATAGTTTTCGTGCAAAAATTGATTGAATTGTTTGTTATATGTAATTGTGCCAAAATTGATGTAAATCTAGATATTATTAAGATGATATTTTAATAAAGTTTATACTAATTTCACGTTAAATTTATATAAAGAAACCATTTACGTGATAAAAGTTATCAAAAAACTGGAAAATACCTTTGTATTTCTTCCACATGTTTGTCGCCAAGCCAGTCAAACTGTGACAGAACTCTATTTTTTTTGGACAAGCGAACAAACTCATCTTCACCTGAGGATGCGATTGCATGAGGAACAACTATATTTAACATGTGGGCGAACCATCCAAGATGGCGGAGCTGCATTTCATCTGTGGCAACCTTCATATTCGCCCCATGATCCGTGACTGCGCAAACGACTTTTTCTTTCAGCCCATCAACCAAAACTTCATTTCCTATGATTTCTGCAATATTTTTTCCAGTTTGTGCTTTGTCTGATGTATGGACAAGTTGCAATAATCTGGAAGTTAAAGCCTGATCACTTTCACTAGCCAAATAATGCCCTGTTACGGCAAGAAAAGTTTCTGCACGGCGATTAGTCCAGCCATCGAAAGTGATTGCCATTTTCCTGAAAAAAGTGACAATTAAAATTTATATCCTCCCTCATATTTGTTCAAGTTTTTTAATGCCTTTTGATTATTATTTGTTAAAAATATTTCCTTCATGAATTACTAAAATGGTAATTTTCAGCATTCTTAATATTGGTTCATTCTTTTCATTTTCGCAACTTAAGTATTGTTATGTTTTACGATGACCCCTACTTATTATGGTTTTATGGGATTCTTTAGATTAAACACGATATGTAAAACAACACTATAGTTCGTTTATTAACGCCTGTTACACTCTGGCTCTACACGTCCAGTGTACACGTAGCTCGCTTGTGTGTCACACACGTTAGCTTACCGTTCGTGCATGTCCGCGTGTGTGTACATACGTATGAGCTTGTTCATACTGCTCGTCATAACAAATACACATACATTACAAGTATTTTATACTCTTTATTTCTTATTGAATTTTTCATGAGTTATCATATGAAAATTTATCAAACTAACCTAATTTGGGCTAATTCTCGATAAAGTGCGGTTTGAGCTTTTTCATACAACTGCGGAAGAAGTGTTAGGCGGAGGTGACCTCTGGATGGCAGAATGTATCGCTGATTCAAAGCTTGAGAATATTCGATGAAGCCTTGGTCTTCATTTATGCTGAATGGCTGGAAATCAACGGTGATCATTTTCATCAGTTTCATATTCAAAAACTTCCATTTGGAACCCATTTTTTCGTATGGTGGCTTGTTTGCTTAGATGAGCGGACTTATTTTTAGTTGTTTGCTGTCGAGTTTTCTCTTTTTAACTGAGTCGGCTGTTCTTACACCATCTTCATCAGCCATCCTTTTTTTCGGAAACTTGTTTTTAAATTGTTTCTGACGCGATGAATCTGAAGTACTGGTACTTTCTTCGTAACTCGGTTCGATGAGTTTGGGATGGTGGATTCTTATATGGGACCAACCGCTTGATGTGTTTATGCAAGTTATGAAATTGTGACAATTCTTGCACTTCCTTTTTCCTGGGTTTTCTTTCGATGACTTTTCAAAATATTGCCACACATCCGATTGCCTAACTTTGGTTGTCTTTTTAGGATCGTACATTGGGTTTTTCGCTCTTTTTATTTCAGCTGCAACATTAGCCATTTTTTCTGGAGTGATTTCCTTGACGAGTGTCTGAAAAAAGATTGAATTTTGAGTATGATTTGGTATTCTTCATTGACTCTATTTTTTATAGAAAGTTTCCATATTTGTCTTGGATTATCGTTTATTATCGCTTCGAACAATAGTGAACGATAATGAACGATATGACATTATTTTCTTAACATTATTATAATTTCAACTATTCGATTTCTTACTTTGAACTATTAAATATCATTTTAGAATATAATTCTTCATTTATTCATATATTTCAAGTTACATTTAACAGCCATACGGCCCTTGGTACAATACTAGAACGACTGACCTCTCAACTCTCTCTTCACTTCTTTTTAAACACTATCCTCCCCCTTAACCTTGAGACACTTTCCCCAATACCCCTTATTTTCTAACCAAACCGTTATCTATGCTCCTAATGCACTCATAACCCGAACTTTCCACTTTCCCATTTCGACACCCGATATTTCTCCCCTAAATTCCTCACCACTTTCTTCTAACGGTTCCTTATTTCTAGGCCTTTCAAAAACTCCGAAAAATCTCTAACAATCGGTCAACCTAGTGTTATGTATTGCATGCATATATAATAATATACATGTATAATACATAGAAAAGCCCGCTATATATATATATTTTTTTTCTTTTCTTCAAAACAAACATGAAATTCCTATCCGATTGTTCACAGTCATTAAAGTTAATTGAATGGGAAGGCAAATACATTTCGGAAGTTCTTTCTGAAATCAGTTTCCATTTTGCTTAAAACTTCGCAATTGCAAAATCCATTATAAAACTATGATTCAGTTCCCGTCTACATTAAAACCTCATAATTGCGAAATCCATGATTCAATTTCCATCTTCATTAAAACTTCACAATTGCAAAATCCATTATAAAACTATGATTCAGTTCCCGTCTACATTCAAACCTCATAATTGCGAAATCCATGATTCAATTTCCGTCTTCATTAAAACCTCATAATTGCGAAATCCATGATTCAGTAACTACGGCTAGGTGGGTATATATTCCCCCAAATTTTTGGGATCCAGTTAGTTGTACTCCGACACTTGTACCCGGTAGCAATTACTTTAACAGTCAGTACACCCGAAAACCAGCCAGTTCATAAAATTATCAGTTCAAATTCAGTCAGTCAGTTTTCTCTTAAAATTCTTGTCCGCAAGTTCTCACCAGTTTCAACTTCTTCTGTTAAAAGAGTAAGTCATAGTACATTTCATTTTCGGTATTCCTGTTCATATTTCCTTTCCTAAAAATTGGTTCAGTTCAAAGTTTATAATTTCTTGAAAACTCAATTCTTCGGAATTCGCTCAATTCTTCGGAATTCGCTAGTTTCTACGGAACTCGCTAATTTTCAAATTCGTTTCAGTTCAATGGTTATAATTTCTGGATATAATTTCTTGAAACCATAGTACATTTCATTTTCGGTATTCCTGTTCATTACTTCCTTTCCTAAAAATTCGTTCAGTTCAAAGTTATAATTTCTTGAAAACTCAATTCTTCGGAATTCGCTCAATTCTTCGGAATTCGCTAGTTTCTACGGAACTCGCTAGTTTTCAAATTCGTTTCAGTTCAATGGTTATAATTTCTGGATATAATTTCTTGAAACCATAGTACATTTCATTTTCGGTATTCCTGTTCATTACTTCCTTTCCTAAAAATTCGTTCAGTTCAAAGTTATAATTTCTTGAAAACTCAATTCTTCGGAATTCGCTCAATTCTTCGGAATTCGCTAGTTTCTACGGAACTCGCTAGTTTTCAAATTCGTTTCAGTTCAATGGTTATAATTTCTGGATATAATTTCTTGAAACCATAGTACATTTCATTTTCGGTATTCCTGTTCATTACTTCCTTTCCTAAACATTCGTTCAGTTCAAAGTTTTAATTTCTTGAAAACTCAATTCTGCGGAATTCGCTTAATTCTTCGGGATTCGCTAAATTCTTCGGAATTCGCCAATTTTCAAGATCGTTTCGGTCCACAAATTCCTATTTTGTTTCCTTCGAACATAATTTTTTTGTTTTGAACCTAATTCTACGGAATTCGCTTAGTTCTACGGAACTCGCTTCAAGTTGAAACAATAATTTCGTGTATAGTGTCTTCCACGAGAATAGTGAGCCTGATTGAAGCCAAAGCTTTAGCCAAAGCCCACGGTGTCCGCCCAGGGGGAGGATTTAAGGAATTCGATAATCAAAACATACCGGAACTTTGGGTGTGGATAAAGTTCCATTCCGGAAGAATTCCTGGGGTGGAAGCCCTCCCACAAGAACTGACTCCAGCGTTGCCCGGAATTATTGAATTACAAAGATCCAGAGGGACCGGACGAAGTCAGTCTTATAAACCACCCTGTGATCGACGACCCAGCAGGATACTTTCCTCAGGGAAAGAGGGTATATGGTTCCTGTGCCGGCATTGCAGAGCCCCGTATAAGGAAAAGGGAGGAAAACGGACATTGACTTCGCAGGGGACCACCTGTGTGAGAAGCGTCTGTCCGAGCTGCCAAAACCAGATTCTGGGATTTTTGAAACCCAAAGGAAATCCTAAGAGCGCCAATCCCACTACCCTCAAACCGGTGTGCAGCGTACAGCCTGGTTCCCGTTCTCTTCCTTCCCTTCGCCCTTCTTCGCGACTGAACATCCCCAGACCATATCGTGGACAACCTACTCGCCCTCCAGTACTTGTTGACCTCACTGAGGAACCCCCCAACCAAGCGCCAGCCATCTCGGTGAGAAGCAGCCACAGGCCCTCTCTGGACGAGAGAATAGCGGAGATATTGGGAACATCAACCACCCCCCGACTCAGAGAAAACACTCGAGCAGAGTCTCCGCCCCCGACTCCCAGGACTGAGGCAATGTTGCTAAAAGAACCCCCGAGTCCCGGCATAACTCTGGAAGAACGATTGGCGCAACACCCCCCTTCTTTACCCCTCCCCTCAGTCGAAGAATTGTTCGGAAATCTATAATCTATTGTATAAAGGAACCAGAATAAAAACAAAGTCAAAGGTGTCTACTGACGTGATCATTGACAACTTCCCTCTCTATCTGAGAGCCTTTAAAAAGGGCACCTTATGTACAATACATAACACTAGTAATCCAGTTTGTCCTCAAACTCTATTCCTTCTTTAATCATCGATTCCAAAACGCCTCGGTGCATTTCGTTTCCTAGAACTACGCTCGAGATATAACGTCGTTTCAGGCCCTGCTTCGCAATTATCTTTCCCCGGATTTTCTACCCGTTTCTCTCTTTCGTCTATTCTATCCTCCTCACAGACCTTTCCGTCCTCGCTTCCCTCTCGCTCCTTTTCATCCTCACTCTCACCTTCGATATCATACCCTCTCCACACTTTCAACTGACTTACATGCGCCGTCGTTACAGATTTCAAATTGGCGGAATCGGACAATCGTTTGATTTGATAAGTATCAGAAGGTAGTACATTGATCACGACCATTGGATCCTTATACTTCGGTTGTAACTTATTTGAATCACCGGTAGCAATCGGATTGGATTTTACAAAAACGATGCCGCCGATGTTGTACCTAACATTCCTATACCGCGTCGCGTCATATCTGTCCTTATACTCGCGTTGATACCGCTCAATCCGTTCGGTTATCTCTGTCCGAATTTCCGATGGAATTCTGTATTTCTCGCAATTTACAGTCAAGAGTCTCGTCAACCCCTCGTTTTTCCTAGACAAATACCCATATAATGCCTCAAACGGTGTTCTCCCCGTAGACTTACAAACAGTGACATTCAAGTCATATTCGATCGCCTTCAAATTCTCATCCCACTTACTCTCACCAAAAGAATTCACACTCGCTCTCATAGCCGGCAAAATCGACCCATTCATTCTCTCAACAAGCCCATTAGCCATTGGATGTCAGCTTGAATTTAGTGTGTGTCTAATTCCGTGTCTATTTACAAATTCAGAGATATTCCCGGAAGTAAATGCTGTTCCGCGGTCTGATACAATTCTCGTCGGTGCCCCAAACTCGGTAACAAAACTCTCAAGTCTCTTAACAGTAGTTCGCGCCTTCGTGTCCCGCACTGCATATAATCGTACAAACTTGGTCAAATTGTCGACGATTACAAATACATATTTATTCTTCTTCCCAGATGTTACAAACGGACCCAGATGATCAACGTGGATCACTTCAAACGGTCTCCCTCCCGGGGGAATTGGATGTAACTCGCCCTCCCCTCTTCCCCTCTTACTCTTCGCCAAAATGCACTCAACGCAATTCCTTATATGATACTTGACATAATTTCTCATGCCCGGAAAATAATAATACTCCTGAATTCGCGCCAAAGTCTTGTCCAATCCGAAATGATTCCCTAAATCATGAAACCGTACAACTATAGACTTTCTCATCGCTTTCGGAACGACAAAAACATCTCGCACTCCTCCCATTTCCACATTCCTCCGATAAAGTAAATCCCCATGTAATACATAGTTCCCAACATCGGCTTTCTCGCCTTTTGTCCTTTCCCTTGAATCTGTTCGCAATATCTCGATTTTCCGTAGCAAGTCTGAGTCCCTCCTTTGAAAAAGCAATATCTCGTCCTCCCGCGTTTCTACGCCCAAAATTTCACGCGGCCCCGATTCCTCGATTTCCTCGATCCCAAAAATGCCGTCCCTTTCACTTTCGTCCCTAGGCTCCTCGAACGGAGCACGCGACAGTGCGTCTACATGCCTCATTTTCTCTCCCGGTCTGTGACGAATCTCAAAATTGAACTCCGAAAGCATACTAATCCAGCGCGCCACTTGAGGCTGACTAGTTTTCCACGCGTTAATATGAACTAAACATTCACAATTCGTGATCACCACGAAAGGAATGCTGATCAAAAATTGCCTCAAACAGCCCATTCCCCAAGCAATTGCCAACAATTACAATTTACTTGAATGGTACATAGTCTTGGCGTCCGTTGTCTTCCTACTTATCGCGTAAACTAATTCCAAAACCCCTTTTGAATCTGACTGAAAAAGCATCGCTGCTAACCCCTTTGCGGATGCATCGGTATGCAACTCCGTCGAACTTGCCTTCGGATTAAAAATCTGTAAACTTGGACCACTCGTCAATTCCCCTTTGATCTTAAAAAATGCCCTGTCTGCTTCTTCTGTCCACTCAAATTTTACCCCATTCCTTGTCAAGTCCGTGATTGGCGCCGCAATCTGTGCAAATTTTGACACGAATCGACGAAAAAAACTTGCAAGGCCAATGAATTTGCGAACCTCGTGAATGTCCCTAGGTCTCGGAAAATTCCTAATTGCCTCAACTTTTCCCCCGCCTGGTTCTATTGTCCCTTGACCGACTATAAACCCCAAATATTCAACTTTCTTCATCCCAAATCTACACTTCTTCAGATTTAATGTCAGTCGCGCTGCTCTTAACAACTCTAAAACCGTAATTAAGTTCCTCATCATGTCCCCCCACGATTTCCCAAGTACACAAGAATCATCAAAATAAGTGACTACAATTTTTTGTTTATGCGCCGGTTGTAACGCGGATCTCATGACCTTAGCAAAGTACATCGGGGCATTCACAAGTCCAAACACAGCCCTAGTAAATTGACCTGTCTGATCCTTCGTAATAAACGCGGTCTTATCCTGAGCGGACTCCGATAATGGTACCTGCAAATATCCCTGTGCCAAATCAAGTACTGAAAATAATTCCGCGTCACTCAAAATGCCAAGAAAATCGTCAAAATTAGGCATAGGAAAACTCATCCCCTTTGTATCCTGATTCAATTGACTGAAATTTACGATCATTCGTGGCGATCCATCTTTCTTCCTCACGATGAAAGCAGGACTCGCAAACGGTGACGTAGTTTCAGTGATTATCCCCGCCTTCTTCCCCTCAGTCACAATCTCGTCTAACTCAGCCCGATCCTTCGAATTCAACCTGTAAGGCTTCAACGCGAATGGCCTACTTCCCTCTTTCAACTCGATTTCCATCTCCAAAATATCGGTGCAACCAAATTCCCATGAACTCTTCGCAATACAATCGCGAAGATCGTTCAAAATGCCAATCAACTCCGCTTTTTGCCCGACCGAAATCGATTCATCAACAGTAACCTCATTTTCCCGAATCTCATCCTTTCTCACCTCGAACATCGGTGCACTTTCAATTTTCAAAATCTTATCACTTAACTTCTCCCCACAACTAATTTTAACATCCTCGTGATTATAGTTTGAAAACGGCAACTCGAAATCCCCTGACGCGTTCCCAACGTTAATAAACCCAATTGATCCCTTCTCAATGACTTTCTCCTCATTCGCGGTAACCGCTGCCTTCTGGACATCGCCCGAAAATACCTCTAAATCGATCTGTGAAAACAATAATTCATCCCCGACCCGCGTATACGAAATATCCCTGGCCTCAGTGAAAGGCCGCCCGAGAATCACCGTTATGCCCTGCGCGTCGTCCGGCACGACCCTAAATTCTATCACTTTCCCTTTCAAATCCTCGAACACCACCTCTTCCCTAATGACTCCCACCGATTTCACCTGGTTTTTCCCGAATCCCTCCAACACGGAAAAAACCCGATCTATTTCGAAACCGCACTCTATTACGAAGGAAGCTTTAATTGTACACACCGACGCCCCCATATCTAAATGAGCCAAAGTATGAAAACCACCAATCGAGATATTACGAACAAATTTGTCGATGGAACTCCCTCTACCCGCGTGCCCGACCACTTTCACCTCTTCAATCATCACGCCCAGTTTTTCCTTTCTAAGTTTCAGGCATCGGTTCGAAACATGATCTACCTCATTACACGCGTAACATTTTATCACTTTTCGTGGAGCCGGACAATTTCGCGCCAAATGCTGGCCCGAATCACAATTGAAGCACTTTCTCTCACCCCTTATATCGTTACTTCTCGGCGCTGATGTCGATACATTTCCTTGAGAACCCTCAATGCTCAGCCGACCTGGATGTCGAACCTCCTGGTTCGTACTGCCTTCTTTCTTGAAAGTATGTCGTCCGGCCCTGAACCCCTCGTGTACTGAACGCCCTGTTGAGATCCGTTCGCGCCTGGCTCGGTCCAGCTCCTCGAACTCGATGACGTCTCGGAATAGCTCGGCCGTATCAGCATGTGGCTTTCCCATCAGAAAATTGGCGAGCTCTTTAGACCATAGCCCCTTTGCCACCGCCCTTTTTGTCTCGCCCATGGATAATTCGACTCTTTCACACAGCCACACCTTATCGTGAAAATATTCTGCGACATCTTCTTTGAATCTCTGCTCCCGTTCTAACATGCGCTGGAAGTTCGCCACCTGTCCTTGGGATCTCGTTAATATCCTCTCAAAATTGTACTTGAAACTCGCATAGTCCTTGATGCGCGCATTATTCGCCATAAACCACTTATGCGCCGACCCCGTTAAGTGTAATTTGATAGCGCTGAACGTGAGATGTTCCGGCCATTGGTGCGCTCGTTTTGACATCTCGACTTCTCGTAACCATGCTTGAGCTTCTCCAGGATCTTCGGTGCCTCTAAAGTCCCGTATTGCGGTTCGGACGTCTGGTACTGTGGTGAAATTCACTGTGCTGGAGCTCGTCGCCTGCTGTTCCAAGATCCGAGTCGTATGCTCGAGGAGACAAAAAGTCGGATCTCCTATCGTATTTGAAGTTGCCGCCGATGGCCCCCGTCCTTCTAGAGTTGTTTGAACTCGATGAAGTTCCGCCTCGGCCTTTTCTCTCTGTACCTGCTGTACTTCTATTTCGTCCCTTGTCTCTTCCTGCTGTACTTGTTGCTTTTTAATCAGGTCTTGTGCTTCTTGTATCAATGCTTGTTGTTCCGTCTTTTCTCGCATTAACTGTCTCACTTGTCTCTGCAAATCGATCAGCTTCTCGTCCGTTGTCATGTTTTCGAACATGACTTCACTGTTTTCGAACTCAGTTACCCGCGCACTCGATTGTCCACGCATTCGCGTCAAATTATCCTACCGAGATAATTTACAACTAACTGGTTCGCGACTTCACCCTGTAAGAGCCTCGGTCTTACCCCACACTTAGTTTGTTAGAATATAATTCTTCATTTATTCATATATTTCAAGTTACATTTAACAGCCATACGGCCCTTGGTACAATACTAGAACGACTGACCTCTCAGCTCTCTCTTCACTCCTTTTTAAACACTATCCTCCCCCTTAACCTTGACACACTTTCCCCAATGCCCCTTATTTTCTAACCAAACCGTTATCTATGCCCCTAATGCACTCATAACCCGAACTTTCCACTTTCTCATTTCGACACCCGATATTTCTCCCCTAAATTCCTCACGACTTTCTTCTAACGGTTCCTTATTTCTAGGCCTTTCGAAAACTCCGAAAAATCTCTAACAATCATTTGAAATAGTTTTTTATTTTAATATTTGACCTTTACACATACATGGTTCAATATATATGATGACGAATAATTTATTGGTTTATTTATGGATATTGGTTTATCTATTGAGTAGATGGATGTCATCGTTTAAGGATATTTCGTGGCAGAGTAATGAAGCAATTTTAAAATTATAAAAAGTATAAAACATGGCAAACTTTGATGTGGATGTTCCATCATTTATGGTTGAGTTTTTCACTGTTTTGAAGCTCGATTTTTCTATTGAACTGAAAAATCCAGTTATCGTCTGGTTCCTTAACTTATTTTACTCAGAAGCAGTTGCCACTTCTTCTGTTTCCATAAGGACATTTTGCGACTTGAGTGATTGTTTCAGTACACCAACTTTGTCCTCGGGAAATTCAATGTTGTCGCTAAAATTTGAAAGAAATACACACACTTAATTACAAATATTTCGTTACAATATATCACGATTTTTAAATTAGTATAGGGGGGGGGGGGCAGAATTGCATCTTGGAGATATGTAATTGGAAATTCATGATTTTTATTTTTTAATGAGATATTGAAGCCTCACTAACTCAGGAATTATTTTTGAAAAATATCTTCACTGCTTTTCCAAAAAAGTTAACACATAAATTTAATTTTAACTTTCAACGTTGCTCTTAAATTCATAAAAAAATAATTTAATTCATTGTACATCTAATTTAAAATGAAATATAAGTATTAGTTCATAATTATTGGCGATTTGAAAATATCTTCAATGCTTTTACAAGAAATAATTATAAAAAAAAATGTTTCTGATTTTTATCGAAGAAATTCACTCCATATACTCTAAATTACTAAATCCACGATTCTGTATCATTGGCTGTACAAAATTTTTGCTTTAGCAGTAGGAAAATCGAAAATACTTACAAGTCAACTCTGTCTATTGACGTATAAAGAGACTCAAGAAAATGATTTTCAGACGGATTGTGAAATTGCCTAGTTTTGAATGCATTTACGACATATTCGTATGCCTCTCCATTGATGTTGTCTATATGGATTGAAAAATATTATATCATATTATTCAAAAAATAATAATTATGTTATCAAATATATATTTAAAAAAAAAAATCCCAAATCAAATAGAAAATCATTGAATCATTATATGATGTAAATTAAATATCTTAATAATCAGTCTTAATGACAAATAATAAAAAATAAAAAAATATTTCAAAATTGATAATCTATCAGCTACCAAGATGATTATAAACAAATCAATTCAAAAAATCAAATATTCACTAATTATAATTATAAATTCATAAAGTATGTAACTATATATTTATGAAATAATAAATATTAGTAACATAATAAACAAAAAAATTTAAATTATAGTCCACATCATAACTGATTAATTCATCAATTTAATATTTTATTTACGTATAATAATATCATATTAGTTCATAATATATATATCATTCATTTATTGTAATAATCATGATTAATAATGAATAATTATGTTATACTTAATGCATTATATATATTACACTTAATTAATTTTTTTATTAATGCATTGTAGAAAAAAATTTAAATTATAAGTATATCTAAATCTTAAACATATATTTATTTATTCATTGGAATCATCAGTTAAGTATTAAATATTATTAATAATAAATGTAGAAAAATATATTTAAATATTAATCTAAATATTAATAAATATTAAAAGGTCTGTTAGTGTTAGAATATTTTTTATTGTAAATATTATTGAATTTTTTTATTGAATGTTGAATTGATTTTATTGATTAAAATATGAATTATTTCTTCCCTACCAGAGTAAATCCCATTTTGAAACCATTCTGGTAATGATTTCAAAATGGGCCAGAATGGGATTTACTCCGGTAGGGATATTATAAATTAAAAATTTGAAATTATATTAAATTGTCAAAAAAAAATTAATGACGAAATAACAAATTTGGGAAATCGTAGAAAGAATTTATAAATTCCTAAGACTTTTTATATTTCGGAAATGTTTAATTTAAAAAAAGCAACAATAAAAATTAATAATACGAACTTATCGTCTGATTTACACTTTAAAAGGTCGATAACAATTTCGGATATTGAAAATTTCGAATAAATATTTTTTCATTATTAGCAATATATGAAATTTACGTTTTAATCGTGCATATTGTCCAGCAGTCAGTTCCGTGTCCTTGTAAAATTTGAGATTACCGTTGACTTGAAAAAAAATACACAACCTGCGATTGTCGTCTTCATTATCTGGAAACAAGGTTTAAATTAATTGCCATGAGTTAATTCATATGTGGTTGATTCATCTCCGATATAAATTTTTCTACAGTTTATAAGTTACCTTCAAATTAATTCATTGTCGGCGGTAAATCCAGATTCCAGAATTGTCCACAATCGCAAAATCCAAAATGAAAAGCACTTTTAAACAAACAATTTTGAACATTTTCCACAATTCTCCATAATTCTCCTACGACAATTCACGGCAATTGACGGCAATTAGCCAAGGCCAGTGTAGTTTTTAATGAACAGGTTTATCAAGGTTTATAAGGTATATCTAATAGTAATATTCATATATTCATAGACGTAAGACACGTCAAGTTAGAAATCAGCGCACATATGGTTGATATTATTTATTCGGAGTTTAGACGTATTACGTACAAAAATAATGTAATATAGTGTACATTTTTCTATTGATAATGATGTTATCAAGAAAAATTTTCTCGACTTGTGATTTTCCCTGATTTTCAAAAAAGTTCTCATTTTTCGGATTTTGAAGAAATCATTCCCGATATCTTATCGATATCACTTTTGGATATCGATAAATCGGCTTCCTAGGGATACTGTAGAGTTTCTTTTCTTCGCGCACAGTAAATCGCGGGAGTATGAAAATTAAAACGCGAATCCGTTTACACGCTTTATTTATTTACAAAACTCTACTTAATTTACAGATATTTGTGATAGATTGATTTTTGTATTCGAGATTTTGAGACCAGGAGAAACGCGCCGTGTGGAACCGGAATTGATTGTGATGATAGTTTTTAAACCGAGTTACAACTGTTTTCAATCCAAGATGGCCGTCTCTGAGATAGTTCGTTTACGCTACTATGAAGTTGGTAGCCATGTTTACAGTGTCGCCACAATACCGATTATATCGATAGTTATCGAATATATTACCACCACTACACGGTATGTAAAAGTAAACGTTTCGTGAATGACAATAAATAAATGATTCTCGATCGCGCTGTTTATAATGTGTTTACAACAATTTACATCCAATTGTCAAGTAAAATAAAATTGCCATTGTTGCAATATTTGATATTAAAACGTACATATCTAATACAAACCTTCAATCGAAAGTGCCAAATAAACGCAATAACTACTAAAAAATTGCAACTATTTGCGTAAACTGCGATTGAATTTCATG
The DNA here is from genome assembly GCA_028476575.1 of Platygaster robiniae. NCBI lineage: Eukaryota > Metazoa > Arthropoda > Insecta > Hymenoptera > Platygastridae > Platygaster > Platygaster robiniae. The sequence continues at coordinate 7,416,245 of CM052022.1, forward strand.
AAAAAATGAAACTAATGGTTTTTACTGGCGAAAAATTATGCATTTCGTGAGTGGTTCTGTGGAAATAAAATAAGGTAAAATGATTTTCATTGAGATTGTTCGTGAAACTATTGATTTCTTGATGAATAAACAATTTCTGACAACACACTTTTTTCTTAAGGTCATCATGTCGTTGGCAATGTCAACAAATGAATTGTTAAGTGAAGTGACTAAGTTGTCACAAGTTCAAGAAATGAAAGTTGCTGTGAATATATCAGTTAAGTCAGGATTAATTGTGGGTGGAATTACGACTGTTTCTGCTCTTTTAGCTGGCCCAATGGGAATTGCTGTTGGTAAGTGAACTGGAGTTTAAAATATTATTTATACACACTGACTGAAAAATGTACATTTTTTTTTGTTTTCAGAGAATTTAACTGCCAAATTTGAATAATTCTTTTTATTAGTAATTTATACTCATGAAGACTTTAATCTTAGAAATATCTACTGTATTACCACTGAAAATTTACAAATTATTTTCAGGGGGATTAGTTGGAACTGGAATAGCCACTTACTTGGGAAAAGGAAAATTTAAATCCGTCCCAGAATTACTCTATAATGATCTCACAGAGGATCAGAGAGAAAGTCTAGCTGATGCAATTCGAAAAGTCCTCACTCCTCAAAATATCATGACCATTGCTCATTTAATAATAGCTTTGGAGCGAAACGATGAATTGTTAAAAATGGTTGTGCAAACTGTAACTAGATTTTTGACCAATGATATGTGTTTAACTGTATTTTGAAATGTACATTTTTGCAATTGAAAAAGGTGCTAAATATTGTAAAAAAGAAATGTAGATTACTTTTGTACACATTAAATTATGTTTTGCAAAATTTGATGTGTTTTTTTGAAATTCTTCCTAAATATATAATTTCCTTCAAAATTTAACCCCCTCTATAATTTTATTGGCCAATCATATTCGAGAGAATTGTTTTCCCAGATTCTATACATTAATTTAGACATAATGAAAGAAAATAAAGTTATTTATTTGGTTATTCCTATCGATATGACCATAAGAAACTCATACTCTACATTGAAATTATTTTTTTTCCTTCGTAATAGTTTATTTTTTCAAATTATTATTATTCAGAGCATTTTTTTGATAATCTATATAGTTTTAATTTCTATTACTTAATTTCAATGAATTCTCGAATTTTTACTTTTCAGTTGCAAATATTTTGCAGATGAAGAGGATGCGACAAGTGTTGAAAAATACATCAATATATACAATTGTTTCATTATAGTTTTAAAGAAACTTTACTGCTTTCTTTTAATGATTTATGACTATGGAATGCTTTGGATGTTTCAATAATGAATGTGAAGGATATAGGGAGGAGACGAATGTATCATATGCTAGGCCTATGTGGCGCGATGAGCCGTAAAGTGATACTCCAGGCTTCCCTCATAGTTCATCTCTTCCCTCTCATTTCGCGCATTGACGAAGCATGTGCGCACAACGCACATTTTGCGCGCTTGCTCTCAGCCAGAAAGCAATCATGGGGGAAGCGAGAAGGAAACGTATTTCGGCACGCCGGAATAGGCCGCGTTTCGTCTCCTCCCTATATATACATTATTGACTGGTATTGAAAATCGGTTGGTGAATTTGAATTTCAAGTCACTCCTCGAAGTGTTACGAGAGCACCCGAGCACCTTCACTTGTTTCAGTTCGATTGTGTTTCGTTGTATTTTGTTTGGGATATCGGGCAATTCTCTTTTGTTTCTGATTGTTGCTTTGGTTTGATTCAGTTTGATTGAATTTTATTCTGTATTCTGTATCAGACAAAATTGGACAATATTGGAACAGTACATAGCTTCAAACAACATAGAAAAATGTCGGAAATGAATGAGACGACGAAAATTTTTGAAGAAAATTTTCACCTAAGTGAAAATAAAGTAGAGAATCAAACGATCGTTGGGGTCGTTGAACCTTCGGTAAGCTTTATTTTTTATTATATTCCGAGTATTCTTGTTTACTTAGAACATTTTTTTTTGACTGTACTGCGAATTTTTTATTTATAATATTGAAAAATAAAATTATGCATTGTTATGAACATGTGTTTTGTATATTTTCTTAGTTCACGATTATTATTTCATAAAAATCATCTTTTTTCAGAAAAAATTTTATACATTTTTTCACGAAATTTGTGTTGTCCATTCTCCAGTTTTTGAAATTCTACACTTCCAGATGATTTTATTTAAAAAACTTGATCAAATCATTAATTTTAAAAGAAATCTCAGTCTAATTTCTAGAACTGCATAAGGCTTGATCTATGCGTGTTGAGCATGTGTATCATATATTCCTTTGCCTAGGATGTGTATATACATATGTTAATTTATATATATGGACATTTCATCAGCTATTTTTATATTATATTTTCTGTGTAAGAGAATTGCATGATTATATCATCTTTAAATTTAATTGATATTATTTCTCTTCATTTTATTTTTATTTGTTTTACTACATTTATTTTATTCATTTTTATGAATATATTTCTCATACCCTGGTGACGGGGCTCCAAGAGACTTCCGAGAGAGTTCCGAGAGACTTGCACATGCATTTCATAGTTTTTTAGGTCGCTCATCATGAATTCGAGGTCAAATTTGGAAAATTATTTTGTTTTAACAATTATAGAAAAATACTAAGATGCATATGCTTTTCATGGTTTTTCAGGTCACTAATCATGAATCTGAGGTCAAATTTGGAAAATTATTTTGTTTAAACAATTTGTATTAACAAATTATGAAAAAAAATTTACTAAGATGCATATGCTTTTTCTGGTTTTTCAGGTCGCTGATAATGAATCTGAGGTCAAATGTGGAAAATTATTTTGTTGAAACAATTTTTTTAACAATTTAAAAAAAATACTAATATGAATATGCTTTTCATGGTTTTTTAGTTTGCTGATCATGGACCTGAGGTCGAAATTGCAAAATAATTTTGTCCAAACAATTTGTAATAACAAAATAATTTTGCGATTTCGACCTCAGATTCATGATCAGCGACCTAAAAAACCATGAAATGCATATGCAAGTCTCTCGGAACTATCTCAGACAATTGTCCGAGAGAGCTCCGAGAGTGGACTCTCAGACCCCCGTTATTAGGGTATATCATGAGCATCAAACGCATTTCTATGAATATTTTCATTTTAGTATTAAATGGCATAATCTGAGTGAAAATTATTCTATACACTCTTCTTATAATATATATGCATGTGTATGTTTTTTATATTTTCATATTATGTATATTTTCAGTATCATATTATTCCTTGATGTTCCTAATTCAAATTTCATTCATATTATTTGTTTTCATTGTATTTGTGTTTTATGTCATATTCAGTTATTTAATTTTAATGTTAATTATATTTTATCGTAAATGTGATGTATATCATTTTTTGAGTGTTTTTATATCATTCTATGGAATACAATAAAAATTACTATTATTATATTATTAATTCTTATTTTATATTACATGTTGATCTATATATTTTTATATTCATATACCTTAAATATGTATGTAATATTTTATAAAAATAATAATGTATATCTTATTCATGTTTTAAATATATATATATTCATGTATATCATAGTTACAATTCCTACTTTTTCTAAAGCATACATAGAATTAAAAATTGAAGGTTGAATGACTCCAAATTTTGTCAATTTCTGAATTTATAATTGTTACTTCAATTCTTATTACACAAAAGTTTTTGAAGTCCATAAAGTTTTAAAAGTAATTTATTATCATGTACGATTAAATTAAAAATCTTTAGCTCACTAGGTTTTCCAAAGAAGCAAGTGTACTGTTCATATACAAAAATCGAATATTCAAACCTGAGAATAGTTTGTATTTGCAAATTTTCCAATTTCTGAATTTTCAAATTGTAACTCCTAACTTGTAAATTACATTAATCTTTTCACACGCTACTCAGCTGAAAGTAAAGATGTATTTGTATGTCATTGAGGAGTTTAATGATTTCTTGGAGGGAAAAGTCTTTAATTTTTCAGCGTTTAGATTTAAAAAAGGAAAACCAAGAATTGCAATTACCTACTTACAATTTATCTGTGTTATTCTTGAATTTATTATGTTCAAAAGTAAAATATTTTTTTTTTATATATCTGGATTTTATTTGAAAATTTTTGCACCCACACTTTTTTTTATTTATAAAATATGTTGGCATTGTATACATATGATGTAATTCATTACTTCAATACTTTTGTAATATTTGAAATTCGAGAATTTCAAGCTTATGAATTTGCATCCCCAAAGTTTCTACATACTATGCAAATCCAAAAAATACACTTGGTTTAATTAATTTTGAGCACTTTTGAAACTGAGTTTTAGATAAACTTTTTAGAAATTTCTTCCTGAGTATATTTATACAAAATTTTTTAAAAATTTATTAATTAAAAGTTCACTAAGTTTTTTTGCAGTTGAAAATATTTGCCATTACATTATGAATCCTCAGTTTTTATAGGTTTCCGAAAAATGCAACTTCTCTTTTCTTAGAATTAACTGTTTAAGTCTGAAAATAGAAAAATTCTCCACATTCTAAACTTATGGATTGTAAGTCTTAATTGTTAAATTATAAGAATCTTTGTATTTTTCAATTGAAAGTCAGAGGGATTTTATAATTTTCTGGAAAAAAACCATTGACTTTTTAGTCTTTGAATGAAAAAAAAAAAACTTCATATTGCATCTCATTTATCTACCTTTTTCTTGAATTTATTATTCTCAAGAAAAAATTTGTGTGAAAAATATAGCTGGGTTCTATTGAAAAATTTTTTCTAACACGTTTTTGTGAAATTAATCAAATACTTTGACATTGTATATGGCGATTTATGGCTTCAATATTTATTCAATATCAAAAATTTGAGAATTTCAAGCGACTGACTTTGTATTCCTGAAATTTCTACACTACATATTCATATACCAAAAATCAACTTAATTAATTATATTTTGAATTTTTGGCGAAATTGTGATTTTTAAGATACCTAAGGGTTCTCCAAAATTTTGGAGAAAATTCTCTACAATTATGTATATCAAATTTCTTTCTTAAGTGTGATAATACTTGAAGTTGCTTTTGTTACTATAGAATTAAACGATTTATTCATATTGTTATTATCTAAAAGGAAAGTTACGCATTTTTTCATTCTATCGTCATTATTTCAAACATGTTCACCTATACTATCTAGGCCATTCCACCTGTTTTTTACCATACATTTTTTAATTTCCAAGGCATAACTTTTTTTCAATTCTACATCGAAAAACATGAAATACATATTTTTTCTTAATTTTTATTCATTTATTTATTTTTTTGAAGCTTTTTTTGAGCTTTTCTTATCTTAAGGAGAATGGTTTTTTAGAGGCTGCTGAAGTGCGACAAAGACGCATAGAACGGAAAACAAATGAGTGGAAGGAGGAAGCGGAGAAAACGGCCTCTGTGTCGCCTTAAGCTCTTTAAATTCTTCAATTTTTGAGTGTGTGTTACCCAAAACCTATCAATTGCACACAAAATTTGCCTAATAATAGAAATGAGGATTTTTTTCTTATTATATAATAGTCTTAATATAAAATAGAATAAATATTTGTATAATAGAGTCTTGTTTCAAATTATGGTAAATTTGTTTAATAAAATGCAAAAATGATAAACAATTTTACAATTTAACAACTAAAAGTAAAATTTTTGAATAAAAGGTTACTTTGATTTTTCTCTTTTTTTCAGCATAAATTATTCCACCATATATATATGCAAATGAATACGAAGATTTAGCAATTTTTTCTTCGATGCTGTGTATAATAGGTTAAGAATAATGAATTTTTCGTTGCCGTGTTCGAGGCTGTTCCGCCGCGGAACTTCCGCGTCGTCTCACTTGCAGAACGAGATTGCAGTTCGCGAGTCATAAATATTGATGAGAAAAATCAGTTATAATGTTTTTCTCATTGGAACAATAAATCTGTAGAAAATATTGTTTGGTTTATCTCGTTCTGCAAGTTCAACAATACGCAACGGTCTCGAATGCGGCAACGAAAAAATTTACTATTCCCGATCTATTATACATACTATAAAATAAAAATTGCTAAATCCTCGTAACCGTTTGCAGATTATTTAGTATGAAAAAAGAGAAAAATAAAAATAACCTTTTGTTCAAAAGTTTCACTATTTCTTGTTAAATTGTAAAACTGTTAGTAATTTTTTGCATTTTCGTAAACAGTAATTCACTATAATCTAAACCAAGACAAAAAATTCTAATTCTTATTACCAGGTGACTTTTTAGTACGACTGATAAGTTTCAAGTGATGAGCAATAAAATTGAAGGATTTTAAGAGTTTTAGATTTTCAAAAAAAAAAAATAATTCTCAAACAACATAATGCATTTCTAAAATCAAAAATTCTAGAGTTACTGATTCTAATTGTTTTGTTTCTCAATTTATTTGTCAACTATTTCTTAAATTTTTACTTTACATCAATTTTTGACATTGACAAAGTTTTATTTGAAGTTCAAAATTTTTCAGTAAATTACAAATTCACAATTTCAAAGATGAAAAGAAAAATCAAGTTTACTTTTGATATAAAAATCTAATATTTAAGCTTGAGCATAGTTCATACCTGTTGAATTTCCTAAGTTCTGGATTTGCCAATTTAAAATGATTTCTTAATTATATAAATCTCTGCATTTTTCGACTGAAGATCAAGTTTTTATTTTATACATTCATGATCATTTTATAATTTCCAGAAAAATAATCATTAATTTTTTTATGTGAAAATTGAAAAAAAAAATTAAAAGTGCTTATATAACACAGTCCTACAAAATTTGATTTTCGGAAATATGGATTCACCGGAAATATGTAGCTGACGCCATCACTATACCAACCCCAAAATATTTTTTCATGATCAAATCGCGTTTTCAACTTGATGACTGTTTAAATTATTATTCATAAAATCTGCAATTTTCTTACGCTGTTTTCAGAAGAAAAAAAAAAACAAATTATAGGTTTCAATGTCAATAAATCTAATTTTAGAGTCAAAAATGCAAAAACATCGATATTTTCATATTTCAATTTAAAAAAAATGTTGATATGTTTTTTGTCCAAAAAAGGTCTTATACCTGCTCCGCAGGAATGCGATTTAGACACAACTTTTTTTTCCGGAGAGCATAGGCTCTTTATTATATGTTAATGGGAGAATTAGGGTGAATGATGATGATGATGTAAAAGACTCTTTTTCGATAGAAAATGTACCTAGATTTGTTTGAAATTGGAATATGAAAATATTGATTTGTTGCAATTTTGACTCTAAAATCAGATTCCTTGACATTGAAAACCCACAATTTGGTTTTTTTCCTGAAAACATCGTAAGAAAATTGTGGATTTTATGAAAAATAATTTAAACGATCAATATGTTGAAAACGCGATTTGATCATGAAAAACTATTTTGGGGTTGATATAGTATTGACGGTAGCTACATATTTCCGGTGAAATATCGTGTCTATATTTTTTTGTTGGACTGCATAATTTATATACCTTACTCTTGACTTAATAAAACATGAAAGAAACAATTTTACGTGAAAAATATAGCTGGGTTTCATTGTGAAATTATTAAAACACGTTTTTGTGAAATTTGTCAAATATGTTTGCATTGTATATAATACGGTGATTTATGAATTCAATATTTTTTCAATGTCGTAAATTTGATAATTTCAAACTAATAAATTTACATTTTTGAAATTTCTACATTTTATTCGAATCACAAAAATCAACTTGCCTTATTAAATTCAGAACACTTTCAAAACTGAAGGTTCATATAAATTTCGGAGAAAATTCTCACCAAGTATTTCCATTATATTTTTTTGTGTGTCATAAGACACAAAATATCTTTAGTTATTATTGAATTTATAAATTTCATAGTATTATGAACAAAAAGGACAGTTACACATTATTTATAAACAACTATGAAAATAATTTTACTTTTACAGTCTGAGGATGATCTCTATAAAAAGCTGAACGAGTTGTTCGAAATGATGCGAGATGAAAACTCTGAACAGTTCAACCACACCTTGCAACTGATTAGCAATTATATGCGCTCTTGGAGTACCTCCGTAAAATGGCCCATGTACGAAAAAACCTGGGAATTCAAGCAATCTCATTATGATGCTACAAAATCCGTTTTCGAAAAAACCACCGATAAAAAAATTAAAGAACTCTGTTCAGAAATACTTTCAGCGATGGCCATGAATAAGCATGATCGGGAAGAGTGCTTAAAGTTTCGATTGACGGGCTCAGGTTCACCCATTGGCGAATGGGGTAAATGTTATGTTGAATGCTTGTCAGATGGATTGCGCTACAAATTCAATGAATTCCCGGAATGCGATAAGATAATTTTTTTGGTGCACGAAATTGTGTCCTACCGCATTGACCTATTGGAAGGTATTAAAAAATTGGATCTCCTCGAGCAGCATGTCAACGACAACAATTATAGGGACATTTCCAATGAACTTACTCAAACTTATGCTGACTTTTATGACTATGACAGTGACTGTGATGATACTGGCTATTACCTCATCCGTAATCCAGACCTCTTCAACCTTGGCAGCAAACTTTACATGAAATTTGGAGATTATCCAAAGGCCTTAGAAGCAGCGATAAAGGTCGACAACCTCAAGCTAATGGAAGAAATTTTCTCCACTTGTGAAAATTCGTAAGACAATTTTCATTGAGCTCATTTTATAGAAAGAGAATGTGTGTTCGATTATAGATATTCAAAGTCAAATAAGCAAAACGTTCTTGTATATCTTGCTAAAACAATGATGTTTCTAAAAAATTAAAAAAAACTGCAATAATAACAAAAAAACTTTGTTTAAGGGAGGGCACTTCCTCTCGCTCGTTGAAAAATGGTGGTTTTTGTCGATTTTTTTCAGTCAGAAAACAGCAAAACACGTGAATCATCTTTTGCATATATTTAGGTATAAGCTCAAACTACAAAAAAAAATTTTTTTCATGAACAATTACTTGAAAATGGTAGATTAAATTGGAAATCCTATATGGCAGCTGATTGCTTTGGCACGGTACAGGCTGGAGTCGAAAGTTTTCATCTGAATCATAAAAGCAATTGTTTTTATGTTTCAGCAGACTTACCTTGAGCGCATTAATTATTCAAACTCAAAAAAAATCTATTAAAAAGCATTTAAATAGTAGTTTCAAAAAAACGTTGCTATTTAAATGTTATTTTTGTCGCTATTTTTTGCTAAAAACTTGAATAAAAAATTTTTTTTTTAACAATGTAAGATATCTCAAAGGAATTCTACTGAATTGTTAATAAAATTGCTTGTATGTTTCAGATAATTATCGACTCCAGTGTGTACTGCACAAAAATCCGAGCTGTCATACAGAACATTGAATAAATCCGCCATTTTTAATTATTCGATTATGGAAAAAAAAATTTCTGTAGTTTAAGCATGTACCTAAATATGTGCCAAAGATGATTCACATGTTTTTTTTTTTTTTTTAGTGAGAAAAAATCGCCAAATAACCATTATTTTTTGACGCACTGGAGGAAGTGTTCCCTCTAAGATTCATAAGATTATAAAATATCAATATGTTAAAGACAGAAAACGAGAATTCAGGCTTTTCTAAAGCATCAAAAGTTAGAAGTCTAGAAAGTTTTTAATTGCTCCGATTTTATTTTTTTTAATGAACTACTAATGGATTTGCTACTTTAACCCATACGTTTTTTTTCCCAGAGATCATCAAGAGAAGATGGCCATTATGTTAGCCGAAAGCGTACCGTTACCTATTCTTATCGAAAGCACCAAGGATAACACAGTAGCATGCAAACAAGAAGCAAGTAGATCTTCGATTTTCAAATATGAAATTATAATAGTTACTATGAATTATAATTCATAAGCAGAGGCGGATCTAGAATCTTACTACTGGGAAGGGGGGGGGGCGTTGACTTTTCATAGGGTTTATTTTTACTAGTGACATTGTCTTTTCACATTGCAAAAAAAAGTACCACCATACCTACAGGGAGGGGGGGGGGTGAAACTGATCCCCCCGTAAATCCGCCACTGTTCTTAAGTCATTATTTAGGGGGAAAGATTCCATAAATTTTAACATAAACAGAGATTTATTTGAATACTTATATTCACCAAGTATTTTCATACCTATAGATTTCATCATTATGATGATTCATAATTTGTACATTCATCAAAATAAATTTCAATCTTTGACATATTATAACTCAGAATTTGTACATTTTAAAATAAAATTGAGTTGTACAATTAGGAACAGTTTAAAAACCGCTAATTCTCGTATAAGTTTAAGAGAAAAGTTTGTTTAAATGTTAGATTAGTGTATCACAAATCTTAGAAGTTCTTGTTTCCCCGTTATTCTCAAACTTAAATATGTAATAGAGTCATTTCAAATTAAGCATCACTTCTAAACTCTCATAGAAATAATTCAATTTTTCCAGTCTGAAGAAGACAAACCTCTGCAAGAGCTGAAAGAGTTGTTAGAGAACCTCCAAGATTCAAACCCTGAATCAAAGTACCGAACCCTTGAACTGCTGAAGGACTATATTCGCTCTTGGACTACTTCAATCTTTTTGCACATGTCAAAACCAGATATACAGTTGATGCATCATCATTATGACACGATGAAATCCATCTTCGATGAAATCATAGATCAAAAATCTAAGGAACTCTGCTCAGACATAATTTCTGTCTTGGCCATGACCAAGAAAGTACGGAAAGATTGTTTGAAATTCCGATTGACAGGATCAGATCTACCTATTGATGAATGAGGTACACGATACATTAGGTGTTTAGCTGAAGATATTGACTCTAGCGAAATTGCAGGGAACGCCAAGCTCATGTCCTTGTTGCGTGAAATAGTGTCCTATCAAATTGCTCATAATGAGGTAGAGAGAGCCTACTATCTCTTAAGCGACATGAAGGAATTGAAACTCTTAGAACATATCCTCGATAAAATCAATTACATGATTTATTGTGAGTACCTTACTAAGGCCGAGTCCCGCTATGATGATTATTGGAATGAGATTATTGACACATACCCTTATAAATTATGCTGCAAACTTTGCATGAAATTTGGAGATTTTCCTCGGGCGATGGATTATGCGATAGACATCGATGAACCTAAGCTCATGAAGCAAGTTTTATCAACTTGCGAGAATCCGTAAGGCTATTTTTATAAATAAAATATGAGTCGGATGGTTATATGTGGCGTGGAATGACAAAAGAGACCTAAGGACCAAACTCGCCTTGGCTTACTTTCTAATTCTTTCGAGCCAGATACTGTGCCCAACCAGTTTTGGTCCTTACATCCCATTTGTCGTTCCACGCCACATATATACATTCAAAATTTAACAGGCAAAGCATTCTAAAAATCTTGTACAATTGATGGCATCCTTTTCAAATCTTGAGGGAAAAAAAAACTGATCAAAAGATCACTTTTTTGCTGATTTTTATTGAGAAAAATTATTTTTTGCAAAACACGCAAAAAAGTTGTACTTCGAGGACCTGTATGGCCGCATTTAACACGCCCATTTCCGCCCGGCAAACGCTTCACTCCCTGAATACACGCACTGAAGCAACACTCGCTCTGACGCATTGCTCCAGCACGTGTCTCCAGGGACTGAAACATCTGCCGATCGGAAATGGGTATATTCAACGCGGCTGTACAACTCCTCCAAGTACAATTTTTTCGCGTGTTTTGCAAAAAGTATCGTTTGCACCTCGGACCGTGGACGTGGCTTTGTCCTCGGACCAAATATTAGCCTCGGCTGCGCCTCGGCAGATAAATTGGTCCTCGCACAAAAGCTACGCCTCAGGTCTGCGGTACAAAATATACTATATATACTAGCCCCTTGCTATAATAAGTACTTCTTCTCTTTCTATTTGGATCTGTTCCTATCAGAAAGAAAGGACAGATAACATTCGTTATCAGCAAGGGACTAATGTACATATTTCTAAAACGGACGTATTTTAGGCTTTTAGATCAAACATTGTTTCAAAGAAGCTGTTGAGTTTTAAAAATTCAAAATGTAAGAAGTTGCAAACAGCTAAACCTAATTTTTTTTTACTCTAAATATATTGTTACATCCCCTTACCTTTTTTTTCCAGAGATCAGCGAAAGAAAATAGCTGTTATGTTTGGCGAACGTAATGTCTCTCTGAAAATTCCAAAAAATATGGAGGATTACGAGGAATTCGTAAAAATTAAAGAAAGTGCATACGCTTCAAAGTACAAGCGTGAATCTGCTTACATGTCTGCGTTCACTAAACCGACCTAGGATTCGATTGCTTCATCTGGAATAAATATGGATATTTTGAAGAAAAAAGCCAAATATGATCTGTATTCCAATAATATTAACTATTTTTCCTACGTCTGTGTGATATGAGAATTCATTGCTACCAAAAAAATTTTCATATTTGTATGAAAAAAAGGCAAAACTATTGTGTTTTTCTAATAAAACAGTCTGTGACTACCTAAAATGAATGTCGAAAAATTACTTATTTTCTAACTTGTTTACACTAAAAAGAAGTCGAATAACCTCATCAAAATTAAAATCAGAGGCGGATTACAAAATTTAAAAAACTAATTAGCTTTTTCCGAAGTTATCCATTTATATTATACGATTATACATACATATAACGTACTTAGAATTTTTTTTAAATAGTAAAAAATTTTTAGTGCTAAAATTCGAATTTCGGTATTTATTTCTGTCGATAGTATTCGATTGTTATCGATATTTTCTCTCGGTATATCGATATACAGGCACGTCAAATTTCCCGCGAATTTTAGCAATTTGTTGACAATTTAAGAATACAATTTATCTCGACAATAAAAACAAACGGGAAATATATGTATTTACGAAATTAGTTAATGAATAATCAACGCCAAAATGTATATTAAATCTATGGTTTTGGAGGGATTCAAATCCTACGGCACGAGAACCGAAATCACTGACTTTGACAAAGAATTCAACGCTATTACCGGGTTGAACGGCAGCGGAAAATCCAATATTTTGGATGGAATATGTTTTGTCCTGGGAATATCGAATTTGAACCAGGTTCGAAATTGACAAATTTACATTCTAAATGTTTTAATCTATGAAATATAATAAGAAAATGTTCAAGTCTACGAAATTCTACCTCAGGAACTCTAATTCATTTATATTAATTTTGTTTTTATTTTCAAAAATTTGCATTACTTGTCAAAATTTATAAATGCTAATCATTTTTAAAATTATTTTTTCATCACAAAGTTTTATCATGTTACTAGTTTTATAATAAGTAATTTTTTTTTTTAATTGTATTGTGAATTGTATTGTTTTTTTGATGTTTTTATTTCATGTTCTTATAGTTTTATCATTATATTCAATTTATTTAAACCATTTTTATTTATTATTATTTAATCTACATTGAATTCTTCATTGTATGTATTATATTAAAATATTATTGTAATACATTTTGAAATATATTATTTATACAATATATTTACATTGTTTACTTTTTTGTATATATTTGTTTTAGTATGTTTATTTTGTTCTGATTGTTATATTGATTTTTTTAATTTTTATCATTTTTTTTTATTAACTTACAGCATGATTGTTTACAATTCTTTACATGACAAAAAATTTTTGCATACTTATAATCTATCATTTTTTTGTGCAGAAATACATTACTCTGAATTACAACTTGTCAGAATGCATAAAGTCACTGAATATTTAGAAATAAATTTTAAATTATCACGTATACTTGGCTGCTTTTAAGAATTGTTTTTTTTTAGGTATTTTTAATACCTTATACATTTATTCATTATTGTCTATAATTATTTGGTTCTTATTTTTCTATGTTTTTTCTACATATAATTTATTTAGATTTACGTATATTTGCTACTATATTTCCTGATATTTCTAATATTTCTCCTATTATCAACCAGAATTTTATGCTGGATGCCTTTGAGAATATTTTTAGAAATGAAATAATTAATATGAAATTTGTGATTCCTCTTTTATTATGTATTAAATAAATAATAAAAAAAATCAAAAAAATTTTACCTTTCCTACTAGAGTAAAAGTTTCAGAATTTACAAGACATCGATAATACATATCAAATGCCAAAAAATAAAATTACACAAGAATACAATAAACTTTTCAAAACTAAAATAAGCGATATGATTAGATGTACATAAAATTCCAAATGTAAATTAAATAAAAAGAAAAATTGAATTAATTTTTGATTTTTTGTCGTAGAGAGGATTGTGTAAAATATTTTGTTGACGAGCATAAAATTTATTGTCTAGACCAAAAAGCCCTTAAAAACTTGAAGAATTTTTTTTATCATTTTTCATTTTATTTTAAATGTTTGGAAATTCATGTACGTTATGATCAGATAGTTATCAAGTCCACAAAATTGTACCAAAACAACTGTAAAATCTGTAAAATAAAAATTTTCCTATTTCTGTTTTCCAAGTTTTTTTTATAATTTAATTTCTTTGATTGTAAAATTGATAATTTCTCAATCCTATATAATATGTGTTTATCTATTATAACTCAAAACCTTATATAAAGAATTTGAAAACTCTAAGAATCAGCTTGAAGGATCTGAAAAAAATTTGTATCCTGTAATACTTTTTTAAAATTAAAAAATCATGTATATTTGTGATAAGTAAAGATTGGCAAACTTCACCAAAATCTAGACTCAAAATCTACAAATTTTAAATCTCATATTCTGAGGTTTTATAAATTAGTGATTTTTTAACTATCTAACCAAAAATTGTGACATGGCTGAAAATTCAAAGTTATTATTTTAAATTTAAAAGACCAATTATAAAATTTAATAATTTTTGCAATGAAAACCAATATGTTCGAAAAACAAATGATGTCAGAATTTCAAAACCTTTTTATTTAAATAATTGTGATTTTTAAAATACATTTAACTGAAACTTAGGATTCCAAAAAGTTCATACTTGGAAGATAGTGATTTTTGAATCTCGAATTTCAATCTTTTAAAAACCTAAAAATGAAGTTTTCGAGAAATAGAAATCCATT
Organism: Platygaster robiniae; assembly: GCA_028476575.1. Lineage (NCBI taxonomy): Eukaryota > Metazoa > Arthropoda > Insecta > Hymenoptera > Platygastridae > Platygaster > Platygaster robiniae. The sequence goes on from CM052022.1 coordinate 7,431,352, forward strand.
AGTTTGTATTATTTTGTATTCAGAGGATTCAATTCACATTATGTGCATTCTAAGGAGAATTGTCGCATCAACTTTTTTTCATTTTATTTACTGGTACACATCTTTATTTAAAACTTAAGCTTATTTGTAAAAAAAATTAAATTTGTTTTTGTTTCTAAATTTTTTGATTTTATATCATCAATGTTATGTCACGAAAAATATTTACAACAGCCTTTTTCTCTGTTGCTTATATTATTTTTTTTAGCATTGCTATTAACACATTGACTCAAAATCCTAATCTTCATTAAATTTATTTTATGCTCATTTAAAATTTTTGTCAAATTTTGAATTCTTGTTTACACTTTGAATATGTATGAAAGTCAAATCTCAATGTCGTAATTTTTTTCTCTTCTAGGTCCAAAACATGTCACATATTTTCAAACTTAAAATATACTTATACAGAAAAAAAAATTGAAATCGTTCTAGATCTGGAATTGTTACAAGATAACTTGAAAAATCACCAATTTCAAGTAATTAAAACTTTTCGCAGTTAGTGCCTAGTGACTATTATTTATTCATTTTTTTTTTTTTTTCATGGAAACAAAATTTTTTCTTACATTTACAAAAGATAACGAATCATGAGTTATTAAAAAATTTCCAGGTTCGAGCTACATCTCTTCAAGAACTGGTATACAAATCTGGTCAAGCTGGTGTAAAAGCAGCCACAGTAACGATATTATTCGATAATAGGGACAAGAAAATATCGCCGATCGGATACGAACAGTTCGATGAAGTCACTATCGCAAGGCAAGTCATCATTGGCGGTAAAAACAAATACATGATCAATGGCTTCAGTGTCCCGAACAAACGTGTCCAAGATTTCTTCTGCTCCGTGCAACTCAACGTCAACAATCCTCACTTTTTGATCATGCAAGGCAGGATCACTAAAGTTTTGAACATGAAACCCATGGAAGTGTTATCAATGGTTGAAGAAGCAGCAGGAACCAGCATGTACGAAAAAAAGAAACAAGATACTCTGAAAACCATTGAGAAAAAAGAGAGCAAACTCAATGAGACCAACACTGTAGGTTTATGCTCAAAAAGGGTGCTTTTTCCAGAAGATATTACAACAAACTAGAAGAAAACATAAATTTTCAGGAGGGGCTCATTAGACCAAAATATTTTTCCCAGAATCTTAAAATTTGCAAGTTATTCAACTTTTTTAGTGCAAAATTGCACATTTTTTATTCCTGTAAGAATATCATGGAATTGGATTTTTGTAATTTTCATATCACTAAGTTATGGATGATGGATTAATGTTTGATATTGCAAATAAAAAATTCAATGTATTTCATTTTCATTGTTTATAATTTTATTAATAGATTTTATTTTCTTCTTTTTGACATTTTCTATAAAATGAACTAAGAAAAACGTATAAAATTTCATTTCTTCTCTTACCTGGAAAAAAGTGAGTTTTGGTTTCCATTTCGCAGATTTTGAATGAGGAAATAATACCTAAATTGAACAAACTCAAGGAAGAAAAGGCTCAGTATATGGAGTATCAGAGAATCGAAAGAGAGCTGGAACATTGCAAAAGAATTCATGTGGCAGCCAAATACATTGCGGCTTTGCAAGGTAGCGAAACAGCGGAAGGTGACGTAGAGAAAGTCGAGACACAAATTGAAGAGCTTAAAGATGGTATCACCAAAGGAGAAGTTGAAGTGAAAAATATAAATAACAAAATTGAAAACATCACCGAGAAACGCGACACGGTAAGATTATCCAACAGTCATTTTCTGAAATAGAAAGGAATTGTATAGTTAAATAGAATGATTAAGCAACATCAATGATATTAAAATATATAGGTAGAAAAAATTCTGAAGAGGGGTTTTTGAAATAATTATATTTTCTTTAGTACTTAATAATTTTTAATCTTTGACCATTTGTCTACAAGTATACGATTTTCCAATTCTTGAAAATTCGAAATTAGAACGTTATGGAATTTTCGGAGTCACAGATTTTTTATATGGGTATTTTATATAATGGAATTATATATATTTATATAATTAATGATTATTATATAGTTATATGTTAGAATAATTCATTAAAATTTTATGGATTATGTTAGTGATATTAATATCTTAATTATGAATTTTTATGTATAATTATTTACTTTCTGTTACATTATTATCATTATAATATGTTATAATATAAGATATAATTATATTTATAAATTGGAATTTAATTTTAGTGATTTTCAAGTCATTGAGGTTAGGAATTTTTTTCTGTTGAAGTTTTTTTCATACTTCTTCTTTATGTCTAAAACTTGAAAGATTTTCTGAGATTTCTATATTACTTTCTAGAATTCGATTTTCTACGAATCAAAGTTCTAAAATTTTTTTATATTTTTTTATTATTGATATTTGATAAAATAATATCTTCACAGATTTCCAGTATTACACGTATTTTTCTAGGATTGTATTGTTTTATGTTATTAATAATAATAGCATAAAATAAGTAATAATAATTTCAACATAAGTAACTTTATGAATAACATAAATAACAAAAATTTACTGGTATTTTTATAAATTTCTAGTATTTATTTCAATCAATCTATTTATTTCCAACATTCGATGCTATTGATTTTTCAGAAAACAGTATTTAATATGTGAAGATTTGTAATATCTTATTTTTTAAGTATTAGTACATTATTAAATTATAAAATTTAAAGAATTTTCTGGTGTTTTTACGTATTACTTTTCAACACAGATTTCCAGAATTATACATATATTCTAGGATTCTAAGTTAAATGAATTTTCAATAACATAATTTTTACATAGTTCACTATTATTAATATATTTGCAGTGTTCCTCACATTTTTCAAATTATTAAAAAAATTTTAAGTATTTTTACATTTTTTTTTACCTAAATATTTTTTTAAGTATTTATAATATTTTGTAGCGTTTTCAAATTTGTTTATAGATTACTACTATTCATCAATGTTTTTAAAAATTTGATGCTATAAAATTAAAAGTTTTACAAATCTTAAATATTTTTTGAGATTATTTAGAAAATAGTACTTGCATAGATTTCTACTACTTTGAGTATTTCTTCGATGTATGTATGATCCGAAAATTTTTCTGGTATTTTTCTGAATTTCTATGTATACAGACTTCTAGAATTCAGTGCTAGATTTAGAGTTATTTAAATTTCAAGTATTTTTGCATTTTCTTATTTTTATTAATTTTTCACTGGGTTGAAACAATTTTTTTTACGTTACCACAGCAAAACATAAATAAATAGAATTTTCTCGAGAAAAAATTCTTTTAAAGCCAAAATGATTGTTTTTGAGTAATTGAATTAAAAAATTCTGAATTTCATTTCACTTTGAGAACTTGAATAAAACCATTTGTTAAGCCCCTTAGACTTCAGTGAATACATTTTCGAATTTTTTTATTTATTTTCATTGCTCATTTTAATTCTGTGGCTTCCAGCCATAATCGAGAGAAAGTCACACATGCCATAACGTTTAAAATTTCATCAGAATATCATGTAAAATGAGCCTTATGGCTCAAGTGACTTTCTCGATAATGGTGGAAAGACACAGAATTATTTTTGTACATTGTTTTATTATTCGCACTCTTATATACTTATTATTATCATTTTTTTTATTATTAAAAATTTTTCCCTAATCACTTTTCACGAAAATCGAGTTCTTGAAAATCACTAAAACTTTCTTGAACCTTAGAAACAATCAGAATTTGTGATTCCAGGAAATGGGTGGAAAAATTGAAGCGCTGGAACAAGAGCTGAAGGAAAATGAGAAGAAGGAACACAAAGCAAAAGCCGAGTTGAACAGCAACGCAGAAAGCATAAGTTTGCAACAAGATGTGATCAAGGGCCTGCAGAGCAATGTCAAAGACGACGAAAAATGTTTGGCTGATAAGCAAAAAGAAATTGACAAAGTCGGGGACTTGTTTCAAAGCCTGAAAGACAATGAAAAAAATGACGCGGAAGCTTTGGCAGCGGCCCAAGAATCATACAACAAAATCAATGCTGGCTTATTGGAAAGTGAGACCGGGGAAAATGCGACTTTGGAACAACAGATCATAAATGCGAAAGAAATGGCGGCTCAGGCGCAAACGGAAATGAAAAAATGCGAGATGGGTTTGAAGCATAACGAAGAGCAGTTGAGGACGAAGAGCAAAGAAATGTCGAGCACTGCGAACGAATTCAAAAGGGACAGTCAAGCTTTGGAAGTGAAAGAGAGAGAATTGAAGAACTTGGAAAATCGTCTTGGGAAAATGAATTACCAAGAAGGCCATATCGAGTCTTTGGACAAACGGAGGCAAGAATTGTCGCATGAAATAAGAAAATTGCAAGATAGCGTCGATAATTTCGAATCAGATTACCCGAACCTGAGATTCAACTACCGAAAGCCACATCCGAATTTCCAAGACTCGTCTGTGAAAGGGCTCGTTTGTAAATTGGTTACTGTTGAAAATAAAGATGCTGCCTATGCTTTGGAAATTACTGCTGGTGGAAAGGTGAGTTTAAAAACGTATATTATCAATTTTGATAATGGATTTTTCATACTTTCTAGAAAACGTCTCTGCCTTTATTGATACTTTTTTAATTTTTTATAGGGATTTTTGTAATTCAATGTAGAATGACAAAAATTTGGTTCAACTTACTGGAAAAAAGTCGTAATTATTTGTTGTATTTTTCTGAGTGCAGTTGTACAACGTCATTGTCGACACAGAACAAACCAGCAAAGCGCTTCTCCAAAATGGCCAACTTCAGAGGCGCACGACCATCATTCCCCTCAACAAAATATTTGGACGAACCATCGACCAGAGAACCGTTCAATTTGCTCAAAATCTTGTCGGCGCAGAAAATGTTGCACCTGCGTTGGATTACATCAGTTTCCCGGAAGAAACTAGACCTGCCATGCAATACATATTTGGGCAAACCTTGATTTGCAGAGATTTGAACGTGGCTAAGAAGGTAGCTTTTAACAAAAACGTGAATAGAAAGTGCGTCACGTTGGATGGCGACGTGGTCGATCCTGCGGGTTTGATGTCTGGTGGCGCCGTGGCCAGTGGAGGCTCGGTTCTTAAGACACTCGACAAGTTGAAGACCATGGAACAAAATCTTTTCGAAGCGAATAGGATGTTGAGAGAAGTGACCCATGAGATTGGCAAGATCGATTCAGCGGCGAGAGAGTACTCTGATGCTAAGAAGAAGTACGATTTGTGCAAGTACGAATTGGACATGGTGCGGCAGAGACTGCAGCAAACTGCGCATTATCAGATCAAGGACGAGGTATGGATATTTTTTTGTGCTGTTCAGGTCGATGAAAAAAATTTTTTTTCTCGTTTTTCTAGTAGGATTGTGTTAATGTACGACATTCAATTTTTCATACGAACCATTTGGTTTTTGAAATGATTTTAATTTTGTATATGTAGTGATGAATTTTCATTCAAAATATTATTTTTCATTTAATACAAAGTGTATGACAATTTCAAAAGTATATGCAATAGAAATCTAATATCAGTATATACGACTTCAAAAACTGTCATATTCTCTTGTAGTTTTTAATAACGAATTTTTGTATATAATACTATTACAATTTCTGGTACACGCTATTTAAATTACTTTGTATACTCTAATCATCATCATTCTAAAGTACTACTTGACAGAATTGCTTTTTTTGTTATAAATCGTATGGTGAGACATAAGAAGTTTCACTTTATAACTATTTATAGCAAAAAAAAAGCAGTTATATGGTCGGCAATCGAGTGAAGCTTTTTATATCCTATGTGAAACTTCTCATGTCTCATCATAGTCAGACTGACACTGGAGCGGCAATCAAGTTTTTTATTAAATAGAGAGATTATTTAACAGAATATTTTTCTGGATTTTTGAAAACATTCTATTGGTTTTTTATGTGTTTCTATGAATTTCTATAAAATCACGCTGGAATAATTATACATATGTATACAATAGATTCTATAACAGAATGACAAATATTGCGGTATTTTTTTTTTTTTTAATTTATCAGATTTCTTTGAAACGTGTGCACATGTATCGAAGTATATTTATGTTTTGAATTTTTTTAGAATGTAAAAGAAAGATTGTATCAAATTTTAATTGAGTATGCTGTTAAGTGACTAATTTATGCAACGTATAGGAAAATTTTAGATAGAGCGTAAATAACTTTGAATATATTTTTGAATACATCAAAATTTCATATTTTGAATTAATTATTTCAATAGGAATTCAATATTTAAAAATATTCAAAGGTATAATGATATACATTTATATTCGAATACATTAAAAATTGACTGTCAATCAAATTTAATATATCAAATATATTTTGATATTTGTTCGATCAAGAAAAATTTCGTTTTTTGTTTTTTTAGTTATTTGTTAGGAAAATCGTGTCCTTAACTGTATTTGTGAGTTTCAATAACTTTTGGAACATAACTAAAAATAAATTAAAAAATATAGAATTCATAATGTTAGAAACTTCATTAAATATTATTTTCAGTTTTTCTGATAAATTGTGTGAAACTATAATAAAAGTTACATAATTTGGCAATCTTTTGTTCGTATTTTGCAATTGTAATTCCTCATTTCTGAAATTTCATAAACTTTTTCTACGTCAATTACTACAGGTTCGAAATCAAATAGCTCTCCAAATAAAATTTTCAGCATTATAATTGACAGCGAAAATTTCATCTTTTTCTGATTCTTATTTTAGAAAATTATTCCAGTTTCGAGTTTTAAGTTTTTCATTCCACTTTTGAAGTTCATAAATATTTATATTTCCCTCTTACTTCTAATTTCACAATGCAATATTGTGAAAAAAAAAAACAACTTCCTGCTAGCATATTTGCGTAAAAATCTTAACTATACAATTAGATTGCTTAAATGCTAATAAGCATGTAAAATAAATCCATCATTTTAAAATTTTCTCTAAAAATATATTTGTCTGTTAATTATAGGTGGAACGTTTAACCAAGGAAATATCAGAAATGAAAGAAAGAGTGGAAACGGCAAAAAAGCAATACACAGAAAGCTCGAAGCGAGCCAAGGATTTGGAAGGTCAGCTCAAAGATGTTGGTAAAATTCGCGAGAAGCAATTGAAAGATGCCGAAAAGAAATTGAAGACGCTGAAGAAAAAAGCAGAAGCGAGCAAACGTGAGTGGGAAAAGCGAGAGCAGGAAGCGGAAACTCTGAATCTTGAAGTGAAAGAACTACAAAAGTCGGTCGAAGATGGAACAGCGAAACTGGAAAAAGCAGAGGAAAAATTAAAAAGTCTTGTTGAGAAGCAAAAAGAATTGCAAGAGAAATTTCAGGAAATAAGGGTTGTTGTAGAAAAATCACAAAAAAATTTGAAGTCTCACAAAGATGCCATAAACCAGCACAACAAAGAAATCCAGAAACTCAAGGCCACTATAGACGATATTATCAGGAACAATACTGAAGCCCAAGTGGAAATTCGTAAACTAACTCATGGAGTAAACACAATGAAAAATAACGCCAAAGATTGGAAAAATAAAGTGACGGAATTGAATCGAAAATACGAGTGGATTGAAAATGATAAACAATATTTTGGACTGCCTGGTAAATTCATATTTTTTTCAATTTACGTATTTTTTAATAATTACTTGCAATAGTTTGTATTGCTTTTATTGAATTTTTTCGTTTGAAGCGTTGATGGTTTGTAGTAAATTAGAGTTGAACCAGAAGAAATATTAAACTCAACTTTTGAAATTCATGTTCTTGAGAAGTGAAATATCTGAACCCTGAAAATTAATATTTAGATATTTTTCAGTTTCAATTGTTTCGAATAATACATTCTTTTCTTTTCAGGAGGAGCATATGATTTCGTAGCTAATGACCCAGTACAAAATGAGATGAAAATGCGTCACATGCAAGCTTCTTATGACAGATTGAGCAAATCGGTGAATGTACGTGCTATTAACCTCTTGAGCAAAGAGGAAGAGTTATTCAATGGGACCATGAAAAGAAAAAGGATAATCGAAAATGACAAGAAAAAATTGCTGGAAACAATTACTCGCTTGGACGAACAGAAAAGAGAGACGCTAGTAAATGCTTGTGATCAGGTAAAATTCTGACACAAAACTTGTAAAAAAACTATATTGAGGACTTTAAATATTAGTTAACTTAAATGTGGAAGCATAAAACCTTTCAAACTTGTGATTATTTGTTTCCCATAAAAACATTTAGTCGATTTCTGTAAATTTCCAACGTATAAGAGAATATTTTATCCTTCAAAAAATTTTAAAGCATACATAAATGCAAAATAGAATAATGGTGAATGTCTAAAAATATGAATAATTTTAAAAAGTATAACAGCAAAAATTCGAATATGGATAAAAGTAAACTTGTCATCCAAATCTGTAAACTTTATTTCAAAATTCTAAATTTCAGTCTTTTTTTGAAAAAGTTTTTTAATACGAAGTTTAAAAATGAACTTTTAAATTGTGAGAAAAATGTGATATGTGGAATAGTTCAGGATGCAAAATTTTCATTGTGGAGATTCAATAGCTTAAACTTGAAAATCTAAAATTTCAGTTGGAAATATTTGTTTCATCAAACTTTCTAATTTTTTGTTGTAATATCTTATATTTTGAGTTAAAAGGTAATAATTTTCGAGTTTTTATTGTTAAGAAGAAAATTTTTTTTTTAAAAATGGTATGTCAACATTAGAAATACTAAATACTTAATATTTTCAAATTCCAATTATATTTTGTGAAGTCCAAAAAGTATTTTATATTTTTTCAATGCCTGTTTAATGTAAAAAGAAAAAGGAATGGAGTTTTATAAGCAAAAAACAATAAAAATATCTTTTAAAACTTAGGAAATTTAATGTTTTTGACACAACGATTCCAGGTGGGTTCTGAAAAATAAGAATTTAATGAATCCATTATTTGACAAAATAATAAAAAGAGGCAAAAAATAAACTAGAAAATTTGGGAAAATTCAATAATTCAAACATTCTACATAAAATATGTTTTGCTAATTTTGAATGTGAAAAAATTGCAAAATAAACATGTTGGATGAACATTAGTAATAAATAGTAAAATGAAACTATTGAAGAAATCATCGGCATATTATATTTACAAATCTGAACAAATTTTTATTAGCAATAATTCTTCGTAAACTTCAAGGTTAACATCACAGTATACATAAATTTAACGAAATTGATATTTTAATTTTTTTTAAATCGTTTTTCTGAAAAAAATTATCGCCGAAAGTTTACTATCCAAAGAATTGAATATTTGAAACCCGAAATTCTGGTAGTTACGTCTAAGACAATTTTATTTCTATAAAAACATTAGTAAGAGTCAATATGAAATTATTTTACGAAAAGCAATCTGTGATCGAAAGCTAGAAAATTGAACTAAAAAAAATACCAATTTTTATCTATTCATTACTCGACTTTTATTACAACCCCAAATGATCGAAGAGTTTATGAAACATAACAAAATACTCCTCTCAAATTGAAAAACCTCAAACATAAAATTCGAAAAAAATTCATACAATAAATAGAAAATTTATTTTAGTAAAAGTATAAATTAATGTATTTAAAACATTTTAAATGAAAAACATATTTTCTTATAAAACCATTATCAAAAAATTTTCCACATGGCTATTAATAATTAACGAATTTGTTGCAGGTCAACAAAGATTTTGGATCAATATTCAGTACACTGCTTCCTGGAGCGAACGCAAAACTGCAACCTCCGCAGAATAAAACAGTCATCGAAGGCTTGGAAGTGAAAATTGGTTTTTCCGGGGTTTGGAAAGAATCTTTAGGAGAACTCTCCGGAGGTCAACGCTCTCTTGTCGCGTTGTCCTTGATCCTGGCCATGCTGCTTTTCAAACCTGCGCCCTTGTACATTTTAGACGAAGTTGACGCCGCTCTGGACATTTCCCACACAGAAAATATCGGCCAAATGTTAAAAGCACATTTCATGCACTCGCAATTTATAGTTGTTTCATTGAAAGATGGCATGTTCAACAACGCGAACGTGCTTTTCACTACCAAATTTGTCGATGGAATGTCCACAGTCACCAGAAAATCCAAGTCTATGCGTTAATTTAGGAGTCAACGAATATGCGGTAACCATCAATTTTTTGTATCTTAAACAGATTCTGTTTCTCGCTTTTGATTGAAATATTTTTTCCATCCAACTAAGGATGGAAAAAATATTGATACTTAGGGATATCAACTATTTTGGTTGTTAAAAAAGTTTTAATCAATATAAGAAATATGTCGTAAACTTTGATACATTTTTCCACGAAAAACACATTTTTTACTGTTTTGTAACATGTGAATAAATGATGTAGTGAATGAACCCCAAGTGTCATTATTTACTTATTAGATTAGAACTTGCATAATTAATCTTTTTATCGTTTTTACATTGGGCGAGTGTATAAAAGCTCGCTCGAGTTCGACGTTCTGTAGATGTGAATTGAAAGATAATGGATTACAAAATATTTTTGGTTTTGGCGTGTTCTGCGGTTTGCTTTGGCTTTGGTAAGTTTGTTTATGACACTTTAAATAATATTAATGTTTTGTTGACGAATATTAAGAGAAACTTTGAATTACAGTTCATGGCGATGATCATGCGAAAGAATTTTCTTACGGAGTGTCGATTAGAAGCCCAAAAGGGCATATTTGCGGTGGAGCAATTATTGGCAAGTACCATGTCTTGACTTCTGGTCATTGCGTGAACAACTTTGCGAAGCCAAAAACTTTTCACGAATCCGCCGACGTGATTTCTGTACCGGGGACGGAAGTCAAGTTTTCGGATTACTCCGTGGTGACTGGAGTTACGGACTATACTGCAGCTGGCCAAGTTCACCGCATAGAGAACATAGATGTTCATCCAGACTTTCATTACCAGGCTTTTGCTCCGGTTCACGACATTGCTGTTATAACTGTGAGTTTGATGGAATTTATTATTTGTTTTTCGGTGATAAAATACAATCACAAAAAGAGATTCTCAAGGAAAAGAATAGTTTGATAAAAATTTATGTACTAAAAATACTTCATATTTTGAGCCCAGCTTCTGAAAAGTTCTGGGACCCTATCAAGATCTACAAAAAAATTTTAATTATTCTTACTGACAAATCTATTTTTTCTAATTATTAGTAAGTAAAAATACAGTGAATTATACTTTTTGGTGTGAATTTACCATTCACTCTAACAACAAAAATTTAGTTTTGAAAATTCCTCACCCAAAATATCACGATCACAAATCTATCTGAAATTTGTGTGTTTCATGAGTTGTATCTATAATACCTGCAGTTATTTTTCATTCACATATTTCTCAATTTTTTTTAACCCTTTTACTTTATACAGTAAAAGAAATAATAAAATTTTTTAAAAAATAGAAAAAATCTTCATCAAAAATGTATAAATTACGATGAGAATTTTTGTTATTTATCGAAACAAATAAGAATATGCAGTCAACTTGGTTTTTTGATACAATATTTTTACAAGATTTTATATTTCTCCAAAAAGTATTCTAAATATAATCCAAATGCAAAATATCCACAATATTAAAAAATTCGTTTTTCCAGTCATAACTGTCTAAGAATACATTATATTTTATCTATCGGTGCGAATTTACTATGTGTTCTAACAGTAAGACAAATTTACAATATTTTAAAAATTTCCTACCCAAAATATCAAGTTTACAGATCTATTTAAAACTTGTGTGTTTCATGAGTTGTATCTATAATACCTGTATTTATTTTTCATTCGTTTCTTTCTCAATTTTGTCAACTATTTTACTTTGCTGTTAAAGAAATTATTAAATTGTTTGAAAAATAAAATATCTTTCTCGAAAATTTGTTAATTTACAAACTGAATAATTAAGAAAAGGAATTTTTTAATCTATTGAAATAAATTTGTAAAAATACAATCAATTTATTAATACATAGCACATTTTTCAGATCTTGGAGTTTTTATTCTTTATCATTGGGAATTCGCCGTTATATATTATGTATCATCGAAATTTCAGTAACCACTAAAAAATGAACTGTTCAGTATTCTAGATTGTTTAATTGCTTCATGGAGATTTTTTGAAATGAAATTCACTCTGATATGAAATAAATCACAAATTTGTATCAAAAAACCCAATTTTACTGTATTTTTGCAAAGTATCCTTGCAATAAAGAGAATTTTTAATTTTACAATTTCTGAATTGAGAGCTTCATTCCAAAATTTTTAAGTAGTTAAAAAACTTCCAATTCTCTTTCGAACAAATAAACAAATAAATCATAAAAAAGATGAGTGTTCGGGTAATGAATTTGTTACTTAGATTTTTAAATAAAAAAGTACATCTCACCCATATTATCGACTACTCACAGATAAATTATTTCGATTTTGATATCTCTTAAATTTTATATGACAATTTTTTCCATTGGATAACTACAAAATAATATTCCAAAATAAAGGCAAAAAATTGAAAAAAAAATTACAAAAGTTGTGGTTACGAACTTAATTAATGACAAATGAAAATTTCAGGATATCAAAACAATATGTAATTTATGATGAAATTTCTTTTCACAATTATTATTCAGTGCTTCAAATTCATAAATTTTTGATAACATTTTTTTGAAAATTAGAAATTTTTAAGTCGTCGATTACATGAGAATTTATTTTTTTATGTCGAATCAAAAGTCACAATTTCTTTACTCAAACATTTCTTTAACTGCTTAATTTTTCCATTCTTTAATCAAAATTCTGTTGATTCCAATCACAGTTTTTCGAAATTGCAGTAAATTTTGAAAAATTCTGAACATGTCACATTCATGACAAAAATTGTTCATATTATTTATAATATCTTCAGAATTCATAATCTCAGGATCGTTTAAATTTACATTAAAATATCCAAAAAAAATTGTTCCCACATCAAAAATTGCAGAAGCCAAAGAATCAATCATACTAAATTGTTATCAACTATTTGTAACAAGAAATATCGCTACATACCATTTCGAAAAGATTTGTTCAGAATTAAAAACTCTTATATCGAAACGTACCCTGAAATCTTAAAAGCGCAACGACCTCGATTTCGAGACACATCGCATAAAACTACAATTTATAAATATTTTTCAGCTTTCAAAACCCATTTTTTTCAACAATAAGCAAAAAGCAATAAAGCCGACGAACCAAAATTACATTCTCGAAGGTGTAATCGGTACCTTATCAGGATGGGGTCTCGTCAGAACTGGAGTTCGCCAATCTTCACAACAAATGAAAGTTTCTCAATTAGTAATCTACGAACGTGAAACTTGCGATTACTACTATTACGATTACATACCGGAAAACGATTTTTGCGCAATTCAGGATGAACATGGAGAGCAAAATTGCATAGTAAGTTGAGATATTATATTTCTAACCACGCTCATTAAGCAAGTTTTGGTTTGTAATGAGGTTTTTAATTTTAATTAAATAATTATTCTATAAGATAATAATAATCCAATTCAACAATTCAATTTTAGGATAACAGTGGATCACCTTTAGTTTATGACAACGAGCTTGTTGGTTTGTTATCAAGAGAGTTCATTTGTGGTGCTAACAGAGCTAGTCAGTTCACCAGTGTCTACAAATATTCATCTTTCATCCAAGGGATAGTTGGAAAAAAGACCAATGACTACTACAGTTATCAAGTGGTTGATTCTGAACGAATAAAGAAATAGGAATTAATTCCCTAATGACTAAACAGAACAAACTCAGAATTTCATAGCATACTTTAGAATAGTTTATTCATTACTTGAATATAATATCATGAGATCCACGACTTAGTTTCGTCGGTAAAAATAAATTTGTTCAAACAATACTGATTCGTTTGCCAATGTTACATTTTTAGTGAAAAATAACTTAATCGTAATTCAGAGATAATTGAGATTGATGCAACTCCATGAGTTCATTGAGCTATTCAATGATTGCCTCGAATACTTCAAAATAATACTTTCATAACGTCGATAAATTTTTAAATGGCAACAGTACATTAAACCCATTAATAAAATAAGGATTACTTACAGTAAGTGAATATTTTAAGAACTTAAAAGATCGAGCCAATTAGTTTTTTCGAAAAAGGAATGTTGTTTTATTTCTGGGATCGTCAATCGAGTGTTTGGTTGATATTTGATAATCTGTCGAATGGAAAAGTTTTGTTAGTTCTAAGTGTTATACTGATTTTTGACTGTAAAAATATATTTACTTACACTGCGCAGTAAAGCTTTAGCGTTCTTGGACAATTTTTCCGGAATGTGGACAATAGAGTGAGAATGGAATTGACCTGGATGCACGTGTTGGAAACCCTGTAAAAAGCGAGATTGTTTGAATGAATGTTTTTGTATTTTTATCAATTTTATATAGAACAAAATATTATTCGCTCTGCTAGAATGGAAATCGAAATGTAATCAATAGAATGATCAATACAAATATGTGGATTATTAATGTATTCCATTTAATTTCGGAAAATTTAGTACGCTATCTAAGAGTCATGGCTGCAAATTATTTTAGAACCGGTAATTTTACGGTATTCTAAGTATCCCTCGAAAATTTCATAAATTTTAAGGAATGTCGTATAAAAAGTTTTAAACGTAAGAATTAGCAGATTTAAAATTTTTTAGGACCGTAAAATAATTTTAATTTTGAGAGTAATGGAAATTAAACAACTGCTATCAAAATTCGATGTCGTTTTATTGTTCAACATTTGTTGCATAATAGGATAAATACTAATGAATTCTCGGTATTTCACAGATTTTTTTCCGGTTGAAAAATTTCTGTCAAAGATGCAGATTTGAATTATTTCAGAAATTTTTTTGAATAATTAATTTTCTTATTGAAATCATTAAAGGATTAAGCAATCAAATCAAGTTCGACTCGATTCAAAAAGATTTTAGTAGGTTCGAAAATTTTTTTTATTATTTGCATGATTTTTCAAAAATATGATGGCTTGAGTTTTAAAAAGGCATTTTTGATTATTCTAATTGATATAATTAAATTTCTGTACATATTGTATTTTCGGTAATATACATTTTTTTATTATATTATTAAATTTAGTTAGAATTTCTAGGTTCTTCCTAGATTTCTAGTATTTTTAAAAATTTCGAAATAGATAGAAATTCATACTCTAGAATGACTAGAATCTTAAATCTTGTACATTTTTAGTATTTCAACCAATTTTTTTCAATGCATTTCAGGCATTTCACACTTTTCTAAAACTTTTGTTTTAATCAATATTTTTTCAATATTCATAAATTTCATTGAATTTTCTAGTATTTAGATAGATCCCTATATAGATTTATAGAATTGAATGCTCTGGAATTCAAAATCTAATTGATTTTAAATAATTAAATAGATTTCTCGAAAACAGTATTTTTAAATTCCTAGTATTTTTTCGAGATCTAGTACATTTCGTATTTTTTTGTATTTTGTATCTTTACAATTTTCAGGTATTTTTTGAATTTTTATGGATTTCTATACAATTTTGAAGAATTCAAGGTTTTATAGATTTTTGTCAGTCGTACAGGTTTTCGGTATTTTCAGTTTCCTTCGTATTTATTAGTACTCATGAAATTTTGATATATTTTGAGTATTTTAATGGATTACTGTATAGATATCAAGAGTTTGATGCTCTAGTATTTAAATTTTTATAGATTTGTAAAAACATAACACAGGAAACATTATCTTCGTCAATTTCTATTATTTCATAGATTTCTACTATTTTAAGTATTTCCCATATTTTCACAGCATTTTCAAAAATTGCATTCCGTGATTTATATTTGATTTCTATATTAATTTTTGAAAATCGATGTTCAAAGATTCAAAGTTTCGGACATTTTAGGTAATTTCATAGGACTATTTTTAGTTCTCTTAGTATTTTTTGGTGTTTATAATATTTTCATAGATTTACATTACTTTTATAGATTGATATAGAGATTTGAAGAATTTAATGTTCTGAAATACAAAATTTCATAAACTTTTAGTATGAATGTGTTTTTCAGAAAGTACAATCTTTATAAATTTTCAGTTTCTGATAGATTTCCTGTCCTCAT
This sequence comes from Platygaster robiniae, assembly GCA_028476575.1. Classification (NCBI taxonomy): domain Eukaryota; kingdom Metazoa; phylum Arthropoda; class Insecta; order Hymenoptera; family Platygastridae; genus Platygaster; species Platygaster robiniae. The sequence continues at coordinate 7,447,447 of CM052022.1, forward strand.
ACTGTTTTTCATATTTTTCCATTAATATAGTGATTCTTTATAGATGTCTAGAATTCAATGATCCAAGATACCAGTATTACAGATTTCTACTATTTTACAGATTTTCATCATATCTATAAATTTTTGAGAAAATTAATATCCGCACATAATCCCTGTGCTTCAGAGATTCTTATCATTTTTAGTATTTTCCATATCCTTCATCATTTATGAAATTGAATAATATTTCTATCATTCTAATAAATTTCTACGTGAATTCGAAGAATTTGATGCCCTTTTCAAAGTGTTAGAGATTCCTCATATTTCAAACGATTTTCCAGAATATAGTTTTTCGCAGATTTCTAGTGTTTTAAAGAATTCTTACTATTTCAGTATTTTTCATATTTTTTTAAAATTCCTAAAATTCGAATAATTTCCCAATATTTTCATGAGTTCTTATATAAACTTGTAAAAAGAGATGCTCTAGGATCTAAATTCCTACAAATTTAAGGTTAACAAATGACTTATTAAGAAACTTTTATTTTTATACATTTCATGTACTTCTCAGCACTTGTAAGATTTATACGATTTTCTAATCCTTTTGTAGAATCCCACATAGATTTCTAGAATTTGATGCTTATGACCAAATTGTGACGTCCCTGTTATAATTAATCAATCAATTTAAAAAATGTACAAAAAAACTCACATATCCAGTCAGCAACTCGTACAACAAAACCCCGAAACTCCAAACATCCGCAGTGGCCGATCTCATTATCGGGGGTGTGAATATTTTCATCTCAGGCGCCACGTAGCAACTCTGTTTCTTCAGTAAATCAAATTGTGAGCAGCGAACAACATAAGTCAAAGCAACATGTTCATCCTCGTCAATCAAAATATTTTCAGGTCTCAAATCCGAAACAATAACACCTTGCTGATGAAGTGCTTCGAGAGCACATATCATTTCAGCTGCCCAGAGGCAAATTTTCGACTCTGGAACTTCCCACTTTGGACTGAACGAATCCAGCATGAGAACATCTTCAGCATAAAATTGATCACAGCCCGAAACTTCATTCTCTTCACATGACAAGTCAGATTCTTCACGTCCATTCGCGTTTTTGTCATCAACCTCGACTTTCACACTTCCAGTTTCTGATGACTTACATATATCATGATTTTCATCGATAGTTTTCAGACCTTCGTTTGCAGTTTTGCAGAAGTTGGAGTCGTAACTCGTTGTTGCTGCGGAGCAACGCAAATCACTCTGGTTCAAAGTTGCGTTTATGGATTGCAAAAGTTTTTGTGCATTTTCCAGCAATTGTTTCGTCGACACATCTTCGTCTATGGCGGTAAAATTTTGCGAAGTGGTGCTGTATCTTTGACATATTGTCGTGTAATTTTCATCGATTGTAGAAACGAGTGTCTTGGTAGATGAAGATTTTGTGCATTGAAGATTTTTCGGGATTTCCAGGGTGTTGTCGGGATTGACGAGGAAATTTGCGTTGCAGCTTGATGACCTTGTGTGGCCTTTTTTTGTGGCGTCTTTAGGTACTTGGTAGTGAGATTCCAGGTGGTCCCATAATTTGCCGTTGCTGGAATCACGATTATTTTTTATCATAAAATACTTTGCAATTACATAGGGCAGGTATTTTTCGTTCATTTTTATGCTTTCATTTAATAAAAGAAATTACACGGAACATAAATATTTAAATCCTGAAATACAGCCAAGGAATTTTTAAGAGTTCAAAATCATCAGAAATATCAAAAGTATAGTTTTCAAAAAAAGGTTTAAATTTTTGGGAATGTATAAATTTGCAACTTTGAACAATTATGTCTAGAGATTATTCTGTTTTTAAAACAATCATTCTAGATGCATGTTTTGTATTACAAAAACAGTTAAACACTGATTTTAAGGCTGTTCACCTTATATATTGTAAAATGAGAAACACGGTAGCCTCCGTTTGCACCCAACCATACAATTGCACCATATATGGAACTCTTCCTCTCAAGGCATAATTACTTATATCTCCTACGCAACCAACTACTTTTTGTACAGTCTGCAAAAAACCAGAACATTATTTTTATCGTCAGCTCAAGGTCTTTTCCTCTTAAATCGCACAGATATTTCCGGCAATGGATATATTTTTTGCAGCCTTAAATTTTCTTGTACACGTAATTGCTCTAAGGTCCAATACTAGATATTCAATTTAAAAAACTAGAATGATTAAATTGCACTTTCGAAAGTGATCGAGCGTGAAACAAAACTTTTATTTTATTTTTATTCTATTTTTTAAAAACTCTTGAAACTCGAGTGAATCACAGAAATTATACATATTCGAAAACTTCAAAGGCCTACTCTTAGGGGTTTTTGAAAATAACTTGAAAAAGAAAAAAAAGGTCTAATTTCAAAATTTTTTTCCTAAAATACAAATTAAGAATTTTTTCTGTCATGCTGAACCTTTATCAACAAAACAAAAAAGAAAATAATAACTATTGTACAATTTTCGACCGAGTTATTGAATAGTAATTAAAAAAAAATTAACATGCGGAAATTGAATTCAGAAAAATAAATTTTCTGGACGATATTTCGAAAATTTTCTACGAAGAAACAACTGAAATTCAAGAAAAAAGAAAAAATTCGTGTCTCGTTGATTTTTATGAAGATGCTATCAAAAAATTTACACGCAAAAAAAAAAAAAAAGAAATTAGGACTCCAAGGTTCAATAGTTTGAAAAAATCTAAGAATTTCAAATTTTCAAACTATAAGGCATTAAAAAAAAAATAGTAAACTGATAGTTTAATGTTCATAAAGTTCCAAAGTTCAAGTGATGAATGAAAACAAAAAAAAATTGTTTTTCAATTTCCACCAAAGATTGAAGTGAAAAATAGTTTATAACTTTGTATTGTATTTATTTAACATCAATCTATTTATAGGTATTGAATACATAATATAATTTAAAATCTTACAGATTTTTAGTATTTCAATAAACAATACGTTTGTACATTTTAAGTATTTCACATATTTCTAAGACTCTTACTTTAATTTGTATTTTTTCAATATTCATAAATTTTATTTAATTTTCTAGTATTTTATGGATTCTTGGGTATATTTTCAGAATTGGATGCTCTAGGATTTAAAGCTCAATTGATTGTTAATATGTAAATGAATGTACTAAAAAACAGTACTTTTAAATTCCTATTACTTTTGTACAAGTTGCAGGGGTTCCTTGGATTTTTAATGATATTTACAGGGTGTACCAAATCCCCCGTGCCAAAAAGAAATCCAATATTCCTCATCCAATTTCGAGTCGAAAGTCCTTTACCACTTTTTATGAAACTCAAAATTAAAAAAGTTATTTAAGCCTAAAATTTAAACAACTAATGCGCTCTCACGACAGGTAGGTGTAGATTTCACGGACCAAACTTTTCCCAAATTTTCTTCATATTTTTCGGAGTCGAAAATTCCTTTTCTACTTTTCACAAAACTCAAAATCGAAAAAGATATTCGAGCATAAAATCTAAAAAATCTGATTGTTTGACACTTGTGACCCGAATATCTTTTTGGATTTTGAGTTTTGTGAAAAGTGGTAAAGGGCTTCTCGACTCAAACTTGGATAAGGAATATTGGGTTCTTTTTGTATAGTTTTGAAGAATTCGATACTCTAAAGTTCAGCAATACAGATTTTTATAAGTTGTGTAGGTTTCAATTATTTTTAGTTTCCTTAGTATTTGTTAGTACTTGTGTAATTTTTATAGATTTTCAGTATTTTATTTGATAACTAGATAGATTTCAAGAGTTTCATGCTCTAGAATTCAAATATTTATATATTTTTAGAAAATTACACAGGAAACATTAATCTTCGTGAATTTCTATTATTTCATAGATTTCTATTATTTTCAACATCTCTCATATTTTTACAGTATGTTTACTCCGTGATTTAAATTGGATTTCGATATAAATTTTTGCAAATCGTAAATTATAACCTCAACAATAGGAGGCAGTAGAAGTAATTATTTTCCATTTCTTTCATTTTGAAACATTCGGAACTTCAGAAACATGAGAGTTAAATCCAACCTTTATCACTCTGGTAACCCCTCTCGAGACATCCTTGACTAGCATCATAGACCCCATGACCTCGAACACCTTATAATTCCTCAACTCTGACACTGGCTTGTTCAAAACCAAAACGTTCGAGTTAAGGTGCCTGTTGTACAATCTCTCAGCCCTTTTCAGATACTTTGTGATTTTCCCCTGGATCATGGCTCGTCGTTCCCCATCAAAGTCCGCTTGAACCCCGTTCAGAAGATGCGAAATCCCCAATTTGTACTGGGTAAACGCTTCTTCGTACTCAGCAATCGCCTCGTGCCTGAAAGCAGCGCTCATATGAGCCGCCGCGATCAAAACGTACTGAGTCGAATTCTGCTCAGGCCCCGAAAGATCAGACCCATCGTGAATGCCCAAACTGGAATCATCCGCGTCTTTTTTCTCCTCGACTTTCCCGTTTCCAGACTCTGGCTTTTCTTCCGTTTTCACTGATTTCTGTTTCACCTTCTTTTTCGGGCTTTTGCCTCTGAGAAAAGTTCGCGAAAACAAAGGCGACTTGCTTTTGCCCTCTTTGGGCATCCTGACATCGATATTGGTTCGTTCATCGTTGGCGTCCTTATCATCTTCGGAAGTTTCGGAATTCGAGCTGATGAATTCTTTGCCTAGCTCGTTGCAGTCGAAGAATGTTATAAATATTTCACTGTTGAGGAGGACGCTGTGACGAGCTATGAATTCTAGGAAGATCAGGGCGCTTGCTCTTCTGTCTTCGATGACTTCGGCTTCGAAGCGACCGAAGAATTTTGGTTTTGGGATCGAGGGGTACGGCTCTTTGATTTTGGCAGAGGCGTAGATGGGTTTCAGGGCTCGGTGAAGTTTCCGGAAATCGTTGTAGCGTTTCCAGATTGAAAGTTGTGAGAGTATTTCTGGTTGCGATTTTGAACAGACCTGAGGGGATTAGTTTCATGAAGGATGGAGTTTGGTTTGATATTATGAACACTCGCTTCCTTACTTGTGAGGTTTTAATTTTTTTCTGATACTTTTGGTATTGTTTATTAGTCTTTAGTATTTATGACTTGAAAGATTTGCTGCTATTATTATGGATTTATACTCCGCTTTCTAGAATTCGATGCTTTAGGAATCTAAGTTCTGAAAAGTTTTGATGTTTTTATACATTTTTGAAAAAAATTATAACTCTACAACATTTAAGGTGTTTGATAGATTTCTGAAATTTCGTATTGTGTTATTTAAAAATAATGTCGTATTTTTTGAGATTTTTCTAGATTTCTAGTGTCTCTATGAATTCTATCTATCTGAAGATTTTTAGAATTTGATGTTCATGTATCGAAAAATTTCAACAATTTTTCATATATTCACTGACATTTCAGAAAAAAGTATTCCATATGAAGTATGAGTGTACTTGTTTCTATTTTTCTTATTTTTTGTGTGTTTATACAATTTGAATAATTGTCTGGTATTTTTACAGATTTCGTTTACATACACATTTTTGCAGAATTACATATTCTGGGATTTGAAGTTTTATAACTTTTTAGAAAAATGATATTTTCATATTTTTTGGGTAATAAATCATTTTTAGTGTTTCTCGTATTTTTTCAAGATTGCTGTATGTATAGATTTCTGGAATTTAATGCTCTAAATTCAAATTACGATTTATATACAGTAATTTTATTGACTTTTGAGATAATTACATATATATAAATATATATTTTCTGTGTTTTATAGATTTATGGTATTTTGGTAATTTTTTTTAAGTATGTATTGTAAAACTTTGCAGCTTTTTACGTATTTTTATAGATTTATAGTATTACTATGGATGGCTATATAAGTTTTTCAGAATTTGAGGTTCCAGACATAAGATGTCGATCGATTTTCAGTAATTCTTTAGGTTTATGGAAAAATTACTTTTATATAAATTTTTCGTGTTCTAGATATATCTATATATATCTGGTATTTTCGTAATTTTTAAGTATTATCATGAGATTTTTCACCTTTTTTTAGTATTTTTATAGATTTCTAGTATTTCTATGTATTGCTATTTACGTTTTTCAAAATTAAATGATGCTCTAGAATTCAAATGTCGATCGATTTCCAGTAATTTTATAAATGTTTAGGAAAATAACATCTATATAAATTTTTCTCGTTTAAATATTTCTTATATTTTAGTATTTTTTCAGTATTATAAGACATTGTAACATATTGTAATATTATCATGAATTTTTACTATTTCTATGTTTACATTTTCATTTTATTATATACATTACTTTGGATATATTTTATACATTTATTTCTCATTTTTCTTATGGATTTATAAGGAATATTTATACCTACATATTATAATATTATTTATATTTTAATTGATACATTTTTATTTTCATTGAAACATTTTTATATGCATTTTTAAGATTTGATGCTCTAGAATTTCAAGTTTTTCAGATCTTAAGTACTTATTTAGATTTTTCAGTAAACAGTTCTCGAATTTATTTCTCTTTTGAGTATTTTTTCAGAGTTTGTATGATTCGAAAGATTTTCTGATATTACTATATATTCCTATGCCTATGTAAATTTTTAAAATTCCTTGCCTCAGAGTTCAAAGTTTTTCATATCTTTATCATTCATGTAGATTTTTATTTTTCTGAAGTTGACTTGGCTGAAACAATTTGAAAAATTATTGTTTTCTACATTGTCCTCGTCAACTATTCATAATAAAAAATTACTTTGCAAAAACATTCTCCTGAAGCAAGGAATATTTTTATTTTTCAGTTAGTACAATCAAGAATTCTGAATTTTGTTTGACTTTCAGAACTTACATGAAAACGCTTGTTATATCCTCTAGATTTCAGTAAGTAGATTTGTTATAATATATATTCATTTCGTTCTTGATTATTATTCTTGTCAAGCATTATTTTCTATTATTTGTTCTTTTATGATTCATTCTGTATTAAAAATTTTTATTCATTTGAACATAAAATAATAATTAATTTACTCTAATCTCATGCTACCATTGACATTAATGCACTTTATAAAATCAAACACACATTCTTTAATTATAACAACACAAATTGAACGAATAATAATTTACTCTATCAATCTATAAAAAACATGCATCGAAAAAACATTGAAATAGAATAATTTGAAAACATTGAAAAAATTTCAAGTTATACTCAAATCATACAGTCAATTCTACATTTAGGGTTTGGAAGTAACACGTTATAAGTAACACGTTTCAATGAAACGCTAAATTTTTTACTGTAACGATAACATAGCAAGTTACAGTAATTAGCAAGTAACGATAACGGGAACTAGTAACATACTTTTGTTCGGTAACAAGTAACAAAAATCCCATTTACTGAAATATTAAGTACGACACACTGAATCGAGACAGTGGAGTTAAATAAAGATTCTCAACTAAAAATTTGGAAATTTCCCAACTTGCAAAATTTTTTATCTTTTACTCATGATTCATTTTTGGGACTCAGAAAAGTATGGCAGCAGTATAACTAATTTTTATATTGATTTGTTATTGAAAAAATTTATTCTGTTTTTTCATTCTGAATTTTTCGAAGTCTTATTATTTACTTTCAATCCATTCTAAAAAATAACGTGAAAGTGCAAGAATGTTACTTTTTGTTAGTAGTAACAGTAACGAGTTATGTATATACATACTATTTCTTTTCAAGTAACGGTAACGTAACGCGTTACACTTTTTTATTCAACCTTCCAAACCCTGAATACTCGACAAAAGTAATGTTAAAATGATTATATCAATATTATGAAAAAAGAAACACTCACCATTGACGTTATTTTGTAAATGGTGAAACCTTTTTCGTGTCGATCAGTTTCAAGGATTGTAAATTTCACTATCCGCTTATCCTTGTATGGTGCCATGTTTTTAAAATGAGTCAAATGTTTATCTACATTTTGCGAGGATATCGTAGTGTTTTTCAGATCATACGCACGTAAAATTTAATTTTCGCGAAAGATTCATGTTGCGACACTTCAACGGCAGTAAAAACAAATAAAACATTACTGTTTTTGTGGGTACCTATTGAAAATAAGTACGTTCAAGTGCGCTGAATGGTTAGAGAATGTTGTTAAAAATAAAAACTGTTAAAAACAGTTAAAAGTAATGTATGGATTGGAATAAATCATTGTTATTATCGACCTGCAGCTGATATACAATGTTTAAAAATACCAGCCAATCAAAATGCAAGAATTTTCATGCTGGCGAACCTGATTGGTTGCGGTATATATGTACAGATATCTATATATCCGGTACATATATATATGTATATAAAGGAACTGTTTCAAAATTGTCAAACAGTGTCTAAGAGTACTTTGCAGTTTTGATAGAATTTGATGCAATTCAACAAATATAAATAAACATCGAAAACATTAAATTTGTTGTTAACATCTCAATAATAATTTTTCACCGGTAATCAGAGTAAGTATTGAACTAATTTACGAATAAAATTATATTGAAAAAAAAGAAGTTTCGACATAAATTACGCAGCTGTTTTGGAAAAAGTTTGGCTTTTTTTGGGTGCAATTTCAAATGTCGGAAAATCAAGACACTTAGAACCGGTAGTTCCCGGCTGTAAAAATCCAGATGGGAACTCCAATTGGTCATGACCAATTGGAAAAACCTTTGGAGTTATTCAACGAAATTATCAAATAGAATTTCCAATTGGAAACTCCATTGGAAACTCCAAATGGAAAATCCATTTGGAAACTCCATTTGGAAACACCATTTGGAGTTTTCGATTAGAAATTTTATTCGCGGGTTACGAATCGCAATTAATATTGTTTTTGTACGTTATTTATCATCCAGAAATAGTCACATTGAACTTTGCAACAAATAAAAAAAGAAAAATTCTGCTCCTGAGCGGGTTCCGAACCTGCAATATTTTTGAAGTTGGAAGCAAGTGTCCAGACCACTCAGCTATTAAGGCTTCTTACATTAGTTGGAAAACAGAAGGAAGTGATTGTGAACATGAATACAGCAGTAACAACAAGATCCTTTCTTTTTCATTGTCATTAAAGAGGTCTTGTTGGCCGAGTGGTCTGGACCCTCGCTACCAACTTAGAATATCGCAGGTTTGGAACCCGCTAGGGAGCAGAATTTTTTTTTTTTTTGATTTGTTTAAAAGTTTAAAGTGACTATTTCTGGATGATAAATAACGTACAAAAACAATATTAATTGCGATTCGTAACCAGCGAATAAAATTTCTAATCGAAAACTCCAATTGGTGTTTCCATTTGGTATTTCCATTTGGACTTTCCACTTGGAATTTCCATTTGATAATTTCGTTGAATAACTCCATAGGTTTTTCCAATTGGTCATGACCAATTGGAGTTTCCATCTGGATTTTTACAGCCGGGTTGACTCATCGACCACAATGGTTACACGAAGTAAGGTAAATAAGGTTGTTTACATACGTAAAAATTCATCATATCTATGAAATTCGGTGCTATATTCCAGAAAATCGATTCGTAATTTTTTTCCGCAAAAAATGACATATTACACATGAAAATATGATGATTTTTATGGATTTTACGATATGTCTGTTATAAACTTCATTCGAATATTTAGGATTCGAAAAATTTTTAACCATTCTGAAACTATTGATGACAAACTTTTGAATCCAATACATATTCTTTTATGCAAATTGTCATACAACTTATTTGTGGGATTCCAATACATTGAAACAAATGTATGAAAGCTATTCTCGAACATTAAAAAACTTCTGAGATTCTGGGAAATTATTAGATTTTTATTTTGCAGGTTGAAAAAAAATGACCGAAAACACTGGAAGAGAATCGCCTTTGCTGCCTGAAAAACCTGCAGGGCAAATGCTGTCTGATTTTCTGTACCAACTGGAAGATTACACGCCAACCGTGAGTATCCTGACGATTTTCTTTTTGTCAATGTCTATACTTGAATAGTAATTCTGATAAGTAATTATTAAATACATCTGTAATAAGTACATAATTATGTTAGGAAATATAAGTTGTTTTATTTTAAAATATACAAAGTATTTGAACTGATTCTGTATTTCTAAAAAAATTATAAAGTGTGCAATTGTTAAAAAAAAAAAAAAAAAAAAAAAATCTCTATGAATCATATTACTAATTATGAAGTATATCAATCATGAATTTTCAACATCGATTTTTTTCATGAAATTAATTATAAAGTTTTTCAAAAAAGTCCAGAAATGAAAGAACTAAACATAGTTATTGTTGTAGATTATATTAAAAGTAGAAATTTCAAAATCAGATAAACTTTGATTTTTCTATTAAGGGTTGCTTTCATTAAAATCGACATCATTGCAGTTGATGATCTAATCTTCATCCAATATATCAAAATCAAAAAATCTTCTAATCTCCAAATATATATTTTACATCGATTGATTCCATAACCATAACTTTTTTTGTATTCTGCCTTTCATTTTGTAGTAAATAAAATTGAGAAAACATTCTCATGAAAAATTAATGGGATATATATCTTAAAATAATTAATTGTTAATCAGTCAATAGCAATGAGGTTTATTTGTTATTTATATTTATTTTGAAGTAACAATTTCTTCATTTTACTACACATTTTTTGAATTTTTCAGTTCTTGAATTGTTCAATAAAAACATAATAAGTTTGAAATTACTACAGTATTCATACTTTTTGTGATTATATTTTTAATCCAGAAATCGTGAAATTGGAGTTTATATTTATAGCAATTATAGCTTTTGAGAAATACAGCGAATCGCAGTAAATTGACAAACCAAAATTTGTCTATTAATTAACCAGAGATTAATTTATTCCTCATAAAGTTTAATGTCGATTTTTTAAATCGAATTTACTATAGAATGAAAAATAAAGGCCAGCAACAAAAGAATTACACATTGTTTAGATCAAATTAATGAAAAGTAGAAATTTTGAAATCATGATTTCAAATTTATCTGCAGATAAATTTGTGATTTCTTTATATTGCAATTGATGATCAATCAACGTTTTAAAAATGTTAAAAGCTTTTATTAAAACACAAATTCATTCATTTATCATCTAATATATAAAAGTCACAAATTATTCTTCTAATCTCAAAATTTATATTTTCCATTATTTGAATTCATAATCATAACCATTATTATTTTTTTTCGTGTTTTGCCTTTCACTTTGCAATAAATTTAATTTTTATGAAATGTTCTCAAGAATTAATGAGATATTTAACTCCAAATAATTTATTGTTAAGTAGTCAATAGCGAAGAGGTTTATTTTTTTTTTTTATTTATATTAAAAATTCTTGCAGTTTACCACACATTTTTTTACTGTTCATTTTTTTCAATTGTTTAATCAAAAATTTGAATTTTTTTATGCATTTTGCGATAGAATTTTTGATTCAGAAATTGTAAAATTTTGAATTTTTTTTAGTGTAATCAAAAATGCAGTCGATTGCAGTTAATTGAAAAACCGAAAAATTTCTACTAGTCAATTTCTAGATAAATTTCTCTGAACTTTCTCAAGAAATCACATTCCGAAATTTCAATTATATTTTCATTGTTTTTGAATTGAAGAACCCACTAAATGCAATAAAGAAATTAATGTCATTAACTTTTCAGATACCCGATGCAGTCAGCGAGCATTTTCTACATCGCGCAGGATTCAACTCAACTGATCCAAGAATGTAAGAGAAAAATTTTGGCATCATTAGATTAAGTGTCTTGTTATATTCTATAATTGTGATTTTTATACAACTTTTACATCACATTTCCAAACACCATTCACCTTTTAAACCACATTTCATAAATTAATATGTCGAACATCATTTCTTCATAGAAACATGCTCTTTTTTAGCCTTTTTTGTTTCTTGTTCTGAATTTTTTTGTCACAACTAAAAATTCCACTATTATATCTAGAAAAATTTTTGTTTTTCAGCGTCCGATTGGTTTCCTTGGCAGCCCAAAAATTCATTTCAGAAATCGCAAATGATGCTTTGCAACACTGCAAAACCAGAAGCACAAATCAAAACTCAAAAACGAAAGGAAAAGATCGTCGTCACATCCTTACAATAGAAGATTTGACTCCCGCGGTTGCAGAGTACGGAATAGTCGTTAAAAAACCACACTATTTTGTTTGAGCTTTCTTATGCTCTAATTGCTATCATCTACTTTTTACTTACTAATTCAAGTTAGTGAAAAATCATCGTATGTAAATGGTTCAGGATTAGGAAAACAATGATAATAAATGTATTCCTGATTCATATTTATTTTGAATAAAAATATACACAACTTCAACACTTAACAAATAATTCATACTTCCATGATTTGCACACATGTATACGCTTGCAATATTGATTGCCATTCCTCAATACTAAGCTAAGCTGATGTATAATTTTACTAGTAAAAAAAAAAAAAAAAAAAATTCCATCAATTTCACTCGGAGTTATAGATATTTTTTTTTAATCAACGCGTTTTTTTACTTACAGTTATTTAAAAGCGATGTTCCTTTAATTTGAAACATTGCCAAAAAATATTAAAAGAGATTAAGCAATTTTGTGAAAATTGAACAAAGGCTTGGTTTGTTCAAGCTCGATTTCAAATTGAGGAACAAGAATCAATCGAAAGGTGAAACGATGTGCAAGAGTTGAAGCAGTCATGACGTGATCGATCTACGAAAAAAAATCACCAACAATTGTTGATTACAAAAATAACAGAGCAACGGCACGATCACTGGGTATAAAACTTTTGTCAAATCAATTCGTGATCCGATTGGTCAACGGGAAAAATTGATTTCAAGAATTTTGCTGGCGGTTACAAATAAAGTATGGATGTGCTTTAAGCCAAAGTCATCAATGAATGGGTTTCAAGTGGATATTTAACTTCATCGAAGAACGATAAAAATATGACAAATAGTTGGGCTTCATGGAAAATCATTATCGCTTGCGCCGACAAACCCGTTTATGCTCGCGCTGCCAATGGGCTTGTTGACAATCTGTGCTGCAATAAGCGGTGTTCCAACAGCAATGGTATATCGCTTCAGTTTCGCAATTGTAACACTGAAAAATAATAAATTCAATTCCTATAAAGTGTCTTAAACTCAGGAAACTTGTTCAGGATTTATTACCACAGAAAAAAATAATTACCCATTGTTTTTTCTTGATTTCCGAAATGACCTGCTGGTGCCTTTCCATGAGTTGCCTCAATTCCTGCGCATGCTCAGCCTGCAGTCTTTCCAACTCTTTGCATTTTTCCGCTTCCATTTCCCTTTTCAAACTTTCTATCTTAGACGTCGATGGCTTCCCTCCATTACTCCAAGTTCGTTTGAGTTTGTTTTGGGATTGTGCATTTTTCCCAGCATTCGGCAACTGGTTCTAAACACAAAGATGACAACATTTATTCCCAATCAACGGTAACAATCCTAGAGTGAACAAACGTTAATGAATGAAAAATGTTTACAAATAATTAATCATTTTTCCCATGAAAATTATAATAACAATGAATGTCTCAAAATTTTTCAGCCCTATGCAATATCTATGGAGCGAGAGGGAAGGGGCAGTAACGAGGAATATTTCTGCACAATCTGCCCCTACCTGGTTTTGCTCCGTTTGCACCAGAACACATTTCACCCTTGGCACCTGAGTACTTGACGTTACCGTATCTTCCTGGGAACCTTCTTTCTTCAAACATGCCACCATACCATTGTCCGTGCTCCAGGCTTCCGTCATTGGTTCGTCCATTGCCACTGACAAATTTGGTACTTGGTTATCTTCCTCATTTTTATTATCATCGTCTTCATCTTCTTCTGCTGTTTCCATTTTCTTCGCTTTTGTTTGGATTTCAAGTTTCTTCTTTGACTTTTTAGGAGCTGGAGACGATCGGGTTTCTGAGTTGTTTTCATCATCCAAGCGTTCGATCGTGACTCTTACATCTTTGGTCAAGTCTTTGACAGCAGCGACCGTCGAGGCTGTGTGGTTTTTTTTCTCTACTTTTGGATTATTTTTCGCCTTTGGACATTTTTCTTCAACTATGGGATCAGATATCAGTTTGTCTAATCCTAGTTTTTTCAACGTGGCCTGGTGCTGTAGGAGTTCATCATACGCTTTTTTCCAAGCTGCTGATTTTTTAATCTGAAAAAAAAAAAAATCAATTAGCAATTGTCAGAAAATAAGAATCATACCTTTAAATCCCAGAATATTTCCATACATCACAGATGAGGAGATTTATGATTACTTATCACTTTATTACTGATTACATTCCAGATTACACCTATTCAGAAGACTTTTGTAATCATTACTCAATCGAGTATAGATTTTATTATATCTAACAAATGATACATGAATAATTCTATTCATGTAATCTATACTTTAAGTAAGGATTACTGTAATTGAATAAGTGTAATCTGAAGTGCATGATCAATCGATTGCATGTATTCGAGTAATCTGAATTCTCGAGGTTACATGAATACATATAATCATGTAATCACCACCTATTAGATTACATGTAATCGGAATAATCAGTAATCACTTTTGCAATTAAGTACAAAAATAATTATTATTGCCAATCTCCAACTAATACTTGAAATTTTATACTTGTTGAAATTTGAGTTCAGATTTTTAAAAATATGAAACAGAACAAATACTTGTCAAATATTTCATAATTAACTGAATCACAGGTGACAATGTATTCAGCAATGTAAAAAAATTATAAAAAAGATGTGTCAAAACTTCATTACGAAATTGAAAATAAAACAATCATAAATGCCATTTTTAATTTTCGTTAACTTCGATGTACCAAGTTTCATTTTTAAAAATGTCTGAGTATTGGAGAATTCAAGTGCATCGTAAAATTTTGCCGTTATTTGATACGTTAGAGACTGGTTCATGAATGACTCAACTAAAAATTAAAATTTACTAAATGGTTGTAAAAATAAACGAAATTTCACTAGAACAATTCTTTTAGGTTGACAAAAAAGCAGTTTCGAACTTCGTAGTATAAATTTTACATTACACAAAAAAAAAAAAAAAAACTTTGCTATTCATACATTCTAAAACATTTAGAAAATTTTTGACATTGCCGACACTCAAGTTGATCATTAATTTTAGAGTAATCCAAAAAAAAACTGCGGAAAACACAATATTTTCTTAAAACTGACAAACATCATTTAGTTAAAATTTTATTGAAAAATAGTTAGCAATTCAATAATTTTTCATACTTCATTTCTCAATAAAAAAAAACTTAAAATATTGGAATCAGAATCGGCGAGTAATGAAGAAGTATTTTTTATGATCAGTTCTATATTATTTAAGATAAAAAAAACGCAAAGACAATTCAATCCTCGTGATACCTGCAAACTTGAAATGTTGGTGTCGATTGGACGTATGCATGCTTTGTCGATTTCGGATCGTAAATAGGGGCTGCCAAAAAATCGCACATCGTAAACATCGTTGCTTACGCTCATTACTTTGGCTGGCCAATATGGGTACCCTTTTTGTTTGGCAAATACCAGAGGATGAGGAGGATTGCACGGTATGCAAAACCAATTTTTATCACTTTTTTCATTGGACAGGCGATAGCAATCGGCGCAACGACGAATTTCTTTCAAGTCATATAAACAATCGTTGTACATAGATCGACCCATGGTTCCGCTTACGCTCGATTCTGTTAACACAAGCAAATATTTGCTGAAACGTGTTTCTTTTCTTAATAATACAGAAACAAAGAAATAATTTTCTTGGGAATACAAATTATTAACCTCCATGATAAATGATGATGTTATGGAGAATATTATGAGCGTCAGCTTTGAACTCGGCAAGATTGTTATATTCTTTTTGATTCGTTTTATAGTCCATGATGGCGAGGTCCATATGATTCTTTATCAAAATTTCCGGCCTCCAAGCGTCTTCCCCATCGCTGACCCACGTTTTCCCCGTGGTTGAACCAGAAATCCCATTTTCAGAAACTTCGCCAGACACAACGTTGCACTTGATAATGCGATTTAATATTTCCTGGGGTATTTTGCCTTTCATATGGCCACAGGTGAAGTTCAGGATTTGGTTCAGCATGTCTTTGTCGGGAAAAGAATCATGGCTTATTTCCTGGAAGTATATGAAATTAAAACCTTGAAATCTCGGATCATCAATGCCTTCATTTCCTTTTTATACCTCGCAAAAAGAACATATTTTCTTCTCAGGATTTTCAGGCTCGTGGCATTTGGGGTGAAAAACCCTGAAACAGTTTTCACAGCATTCCACCAATCCTATACTGTGACACTCGCAGCAGTACCAATCATGCTTATCTTTTTTCATCAATCCTGTAGGCAACTGATAGGTCTCTTGTTCCGATCCACCTTTCACAGAAACTTTTGACAGAATGATCAAACCGTCTTGGACGGCGTTGTCGACTTTTTCTTGGACAACATTTTCTGTGATGCCATGAACTCGAGCCAAATGTCGCACAATTCTTTCATTAGTGGGCAAGTTTGGCAAGCTTTTCTGATTGGCCATGAACTTGATTGTGTCCCAAATTCTCTGGGTCATGTACGGGTCCGTGCTCCTTCTCATCGACATTTTTACTGCCTGTGTAAATGGAAGTAAGCAAAGGATTAATTGTGACACTTTATTTGCATAAAAATTTAACAGTTCAAATATTTCATTTATGAAAGGAATAATTTTAAAAACTTGAGATTATCTGCTTTTGATTATATTTTATTCAAACTAATAGAACATGAAGAAGAAAATGATGAAGTGATTATATTTATTTAGATAAACTGAAACATTTGGACTTATGATTCAACAACCAATTATTTCAAATTTTAGCTCCAAAGAAAGGCCAGAAATAAAAGAATCAAAAATAATTATAGTTATGGATTTAAATACTGAAAAACATAAATGAATTTGTTATTATTCTATTAAGGGTGAATTTCAATAAAATCGACATTATAACAGTTGATATTAACTAATCAAAATTTTCAATGTCAGTACAAATTCAAGTTCTCCATGTATTATTTTTACGCAATGAAAATATTTCTTGATTCGGAATTACGATTTATTCTCATAGCAACAAAATTTATAATTTTGAAAATTTGTCATCTAAAATACTAAGATCGCAAATTTTTTTTTAACCCAGAATTGTTATATCTCATTAGTTGAATCTATTTCAACTATTTATAATTTGTTTATTTCTCAGTTGTTTTCAACTTTTTCGCTTTACTGTGAATGTGGCGAATAAATCTTCATTGAAAACTGAATAATATAAAACATAGAATAATAATTTCAAGAACAAATTTTTCCATTTATTTACACAAATTTATAGAAATTCATGTAATTTGGTTTTTCATTAGATTTTTGAGTATTTCAAGTAGGAATTCGCAATTTTTGAATGATTTGCACAGTTTGCAGTATAACTTTAATTCAGAACTCTTATACGATAAAAAAAATGTTCCAATCATAACTCTTGAAGAATACATTGAATTCTATTTCTTGATTTTAATTTACCATCTGTTTGAATATCAATGAAATTCACAATTTTGAAAATTCCTCATTCAAAATATTTAAATAACGAAAATTGTTGAACCCAAAACTGTTATTTCTCATCAACAATTTTTCATTCGGTTATTTCTCAGTTTTTTTCAACTCTTTCATTTTACAGTGAATTGAATAAATAAATTTTCATCAAATATTTGATAATTTATTCTTCAAAACACTATACAATAATTACGAGAAGAAATTTTTGCATTTATCCACACAAATAAATTACGAATTCTTATTATATCAAAATTTCTATCTTTCATTAATTGAATCAATAACCATAACTATTGTTAATTTCTTCATTTATTGTTATGGTTTTGTAGTTAATTCAATTTAAAGAATCATGAAAAAAAAGTGGGAGATTCAAAATTTGAAATAGTTGATTTTGAATGAGCCGATATTAGTGAGTGTGTTTCGTTATTTAAAAGTCTAAGTCACAATTTAGCTAATCAACAATTAATTTATTAAATTGTTTTATTATCCAATCGATCATCAAAAATTCGATAAATAATACCATCTGAAATACTGTCTTATTCATTTCTCATTCATAAATAAAATTTTTTTCATCAAGTGTATTTTCCTATTCCATGTCTAAATTCGCATTTGTGAAATAAAATCGCTTGCGAATTTCAGCCTAAACTAAAATATAATTGAATTTCACAAAGTATATGATGACTTTGGTTTTTCAAAAATAGATGAAGTCTTATAGATTCTGACTCTTTGAAAAAAATTATAAATGCAAAAACAGGAGCTAACTTTGTAAAATGATCATGGGATTTGTTTATTTACAATAAAATTAATCGTGACATATATATTCACTGTAATTTCTAATGTCTATTTTTGCCCTGCAGATAATCAACAACTGCACCCCCATAAAAATGTACAGTTAACTGATTAAACCCTCACAACAAAAACCGAATCCCGACGAAAAAATTATACTCGTCAGTTTCGCGACTGCACTTTAAGATGGAAATAACAACAGTAACCACAGGAGGATTTTTGCTCCTTGTCGCGAGTTTTATATCGTTAATATTTTTCCTAAAACAACACGCGAGGAAGGCCAAAAATTTACTTCAAGTTTTTACCGTTTCCGACATTTTGAGTTCGATTTTCATTTCTGCAATTTTTATCGCGAACCAATTCAACAAATCGAATATTACTGCGAGGAAAAACGACTCATCTCAGGAAAATGAAACAATGTGCGATTTTCAAGAAATAATCATGCAATACTCTGTGTTTTTGGTGCCTTTTGAAAATGCCTTTACGTCGCTACTCGCGTTTTCAACCTACTTTCTAATGAACATTTCATTCATCTCAAAAACTGACGAAAAAACGAGCCAGAGAAAGTGGAATTTTCCCTTCAGCAAAATCATCGAAAAAAACCCCGAAAAATCTATTTTGACTTTTCTCAGTGTTTTCGGACAGTGGTTAATCCCAGTAATTTCTGTGTTAATGTTATATTTTTCGGAATTTCAACATTTGCACCCAAGGAACGTTCAAGAAAAAAACTGCGACTCGTTCATCGATTTTCCTTTCGAAGATTGCGACCACGCGACTGAAGATAATCAGGATTACATGAATGCAATCGGCTCAGATTACGTTTTGAATGCAGATTTATTAAACAAACTTTATCCGGATTCAACGGACGTTGATAAAATTGTGCTGAACGTTAAAGAAGTTGTGAAATCAGTCCAAGAAAATCAAACGAGGAAACCTGCAACTTCCACAGAAACTTGGATTCTCAACGAATTTTTGCAGCCTCCAAGTTTGATTGCCAAACGAGACAACAATGCAACATTAAAAAATAAAGTCAAGTTATCGCAGGAAGAAATTTTCGCCAACATTGTAAAACGCATTCAAACTGTTAGCAACAAAAACAAAAATGTGGAAAAACAACCGAGAAATTTGCTTGGAAACAATTCTTCGATGAAAAACGAAAAAAATTGTGTACCAAATGACTGTTTCATTCCCACTAGTTCGTTGAGGTCCCACTTTTTTCTCATTTTGTTACTTTTATATTTCTTGCCCATTTTGTTATCGATCGTGTTTTACACTCGGACTATCGATAGATGCAAAAACATGGTAGAATTGGCAAAAATTAGTATGAAAAATGAGAAAAAATGGTCCAGAAGCGAGGTCACGAATTCTCCAGGACAAGTATTTGGCCCAAAATCGTCTTGGATTTCAGGAGAAGAAAATATAGAAGTTGATGAACGTCAGTGCAAATATGACCCAGATTGCGTGAAAATTCTCGAACGAGCAGAAAAACTTAAAGAGCTGGCGAAAATAAACAAAATTAATATATTTCTAGCAATTCTGTTCATGAGTCCTTTGTTTTTTGAAATACTGGCTAAAATTTTTCTATGCAAAAAAGTTCCCATGTGGCTGATGAAGGCATCTTTTTTTGGTATGGTGTTTTTTGATATATTCCGAAATTTTTTCGACATGAAAATGTTGTCTGTTTATGATACTTCGAGTGAAGGTGGTAATGATAACGCAGTTCATCCAAAATTTTGAGAGGGCTCATTAATTTGTGAAAAGGGTGTCTAATTCGTTTCTATAAGCATTGTAGACTCCAATAACAGACTTGAGTACATTTTTTTAAGGTCATTTTGATATATATGAAATAAAAACAACATATGCATACTATCTATCTGGTCTCTTGTTAATGATTTGTGAAGATTCAGCTTGAATAATCATTTTGTTTGAACAAAAAAAAATTTAATTTGCTACATTTGTATACCTTAAAACACACAAACGGTCGAATTTTGCTAGTGAAATTGAATAAAGGAATATTAATGGTAAGCATGAAAAATGAACAGAAAATTCAATGAATATCTAATTGATATGAAAAATAATTCAATGCATATCTTAATGTGAAATGAATGGCTTTTCACAATAATAGAGCATTACTCAATTATTATAATTTATGACACTTTAAAATAAAAGAACTGTCAATAATAATGAAAAATAATCATCATAGAAAAATTTAATTGTAACCATTTTGTTGAATAAAATTATAAAATGTGTGTCGAAATCAATATTACGTGGCAACATAAAAATGTAAAATTATATAAAAAACCTTCAAGTATCTAAAAACTCATATTTTAAAATAATCAATTTATGCTAGAATTAGCATACAAAAATGTTTAGATTCTGAAAAAACTATGGCTGAGCCTTTTCTACAAATTCAAAATTTGAGCTATTTTTTATTATGTTAAATATAGAGTAAGTTTCCAGCTGTAAACAACTGTGTATGAATTACATTGGAAAATTGCAATAAAAAGAATATAATCATGAAGCCCAAATTTATTATACTGTGTGTATTTTTATACATAAAAAAACTTTCTCACAGGCTTCTTACAGGCATTGGATAGTACATATATCATTAAAAATTAAAGAAAACGATTCAAATACCTGGGAAGTTTTAAGCAAATTTTGTGTATGATGCTAAACTGAACTCAGTTTTTGAGAATAATGGAAAATTTTAGTAGATGATCAAAAATAAATTTATATGAAATTATTAGAGAAGAACTTATCAAGTAGGTTATAAATGACTGAATGATTTATAACGAGCTTCGTTTGTAAAACTTAAATGGAAGAAAATTATTAATTCATATAAATCTGTAAATAATTGCAGAGTTATCTCTGGTCCAACATTTGAAACTCTGCTACTTGATAATCTGAATTTACAAGGTTATTCTAAATTTGTCTTCTTCAGATTATTAGAATACATAAAACGTACAAAATGATCAAAAAGTTAAATTCAAAATGAAGTTCTTGAAAAGAAAAAAAGTAAGAAGTAAGAACTGCTATGAATGAATTGTTAAAAACAAAACTGACAAACGTTTATTCTCCTAGAGCCGCAACTTGGATATTTTCAAACTACAATTTTTATCTCTACAGAGCAGAAATTACTTTTATTCTATTTTATGTAACTAGAGGTATTTAATTGAAGTATATATGAACGTTTGATTTTTAACACAGCCACCTTCTTTTTGCAAAAAAAAAGTATTAATTAGTGCATGACAGTAATAATTTTTGAGCATTTATGTTACAATTATTTCTTAATGTTATCAAAATGTATTTAATTTTCTCTATTCAAAGATATGAGTTATTAAATTGGAGAATTTTTTCCTGAGTTTTACAAATTCACATTTTATCAAAATGGGTAGCTTGATAAAATTTTTAAATTGCTCTAGAATGCAATGTTTTAAAAACTTATTTATGTGTATAGATCATTTGTATTTATTTCTATGAATAAAATTTGTTAAGTATTCTTGTTTTTTATATTTCTACAACTTTTGTAGATTTTCATGTGGTTTTGAGAATTCGATAATTAAGGATTTAAATTGAAATAGATTTTCAGCATTTTAGAAAATTTTTCAGGGAACACTGTTTCCAAAAATTACTGGTATTTCATAAATTTACAGTCTACTTAGTATTTATCATATTTTTTTAGTATTTCAACCATTTATACGATTTTGTAGCTTTTTATAGATTTTTTAGAATTTGATGATTTTGGTCTTATATATATTTAGTATTTTTATAGTTATTTTAGAAAATGATATCCATATAAATTTTGAGTGTTCTATACATTTCTAGTAGTTTTAGTATTTTCCATATTTTGTAGTATTTTTGTAATGCGTTAGTTTTGTTCAGGATGCTTATAGATATATAGTATTTTTAAAAATTTCAATATAAATTTTTCAGAAAACAGCACCTATTAAGATTTTCAGTATTTCACAGATTTCTAAACCTTCAAGTAAAATTTTAATTATTTCAATATTAATGGATTGTATTGAATTTTCTAGTACTAACTAGTACTTTGATATATTTCTTTATAAATATTCATAATTTAATGCTCTGTAATGAAAATTTTGATAAATTCTTACCATCATTTTTTCAAATTAGTTAGAAAAAAATATCAGTATTGAATATAAGTATTTTAGAGACTCTTACTATTTTTAGTCTTTTTTATATTTTACAGCATTTATGAAACTGATTGGTATTTTCTAATATTCTTATAAATTATAGAAATTTGAAGAATTTGATGCTCTAACCCTTTAAGTTTTATAGACTCTTAAAATGGATTTTGCATAATTTTTTAGAACACAGTTGGTTACTAGTTTTAAGTGTTTCAAATAATTCTCATTATTTAATTTTTTCAAGCTCTATAAAAGTCCTACAGATTTTAGTTAAATATATTTTTCAGGAAATTAGCAACATTATCCGCAGTTTTGTGTTATTGAAAATCCAAATTTATGGAAATTTGGCTTTCTCTCTAATTTCACAATAGCATACTTCATAAACAGTTTTAAAATAAAAACTTTATATTGGTCTTTTTTTGTGAGTCGCTATTCTGAAGTTAAAAAAATATGATTTATTTCATGGGTACAAAAAATTCAGTTTCCGATTTTTAGAAGTAATAATTTAAATATTCAAAGCCTTCTTTATTCTCAATTTTACACAGAGTAATTTTCTTTAATACAATATTCAACAGTTGAACATTTTTAACGATTCCCATGCACGATTTCACCTCGTTCCAATTACCTCATACCCTTCTCCCCCCACCCAAAAAATATAATAAATAAAAAATCAA
Source organism: Platygaster robiniae (assembly GCA_028476575.1). Taxonomy (NCBI): domain Eukaryota; kingdom Metazoa; phylum Arthropoda; class Insecta; order Hymenoptera; family Platygastridae; genus Platygaster; species Platygaster robiniae. The sequence continues at coordinate 7,470,599 of CM052022.1, forward strand.
CAATTTCCTTGGCGAATTCCCATCATCATGAAATCTGAACGTGTTAAAGTTCGTGCGCCGGAAATTTCGAAAACAAACAAAAATGTGACCGAAAAAGTCTCATCGGTTTTGCTGGAATCGCGAACGTAAGTTTACAGCCCAAAATGTCCGGTTCTTGATTACATTCTTGATAACATTGTACTCATAATGACAATAATTGTTTGACATGGAGAGAAAAAAATGCCATAGAAGGGTTAATTACCGAAATGTCGCTGACTGCAAACGATGAGAAAAAAATATCCGAGCGATTCGGCAGTTTTTTCCTACAGATTTTAATTTGTTGATGCGATGTGTTGTACCATATTGTTTGTTATTTTGCGATGGAGACAGCCAAAGTTTTTCGGAAAACTCCAGAAAACTCTTTGATTAACAAATGTTAAAGTGTCAAAAGTGTGTTAAAGCAGGAAACACACGACCACATTGTATGTGATTGTATTGTATGCAAATTGTACATACATACTGGCATTGATACGTATATATATATATATATGCACAATGCAAAAATTATGTATGTGTTGGGTATGCCGCGAATTATCGATATATATGTAGATACCCTAGTAACGGGGATCCGAGAAACTTGTATATTCATTTCATGATTTTTGATGTCGCTGATCATGAATCTGAGGTCAAATTTGGTAAATCATTTTGTTTAAACAATTTGTATGAACAAATTATGAAAAAAACAATGTTCATAATAATGCACATGCTTTTCATGGTTTTTCAGGTCGCTGATCATTAATCTAAGGTCAAATTCGGAAAATTATTTTGTTTTAACAATTTTTATTAACAAATCATGAAAAAAAAAATATTCACCAAGATGCATATATTTTTCATGTTTTTTCAGGTCGCTGATCATGAATCTGAGGTCGAAATTGCAAAAATATTTTGTTAATAGAAAGTGTTTAAACAAAATTATTTTGCGATTTCGACCTCAGATTCATGATCAGCGACCTAAGAAACAATGAAAAGCATATGCATCTTAGTAAGTGTTTTTTCAAAATTGTTAAAACAAATTGTTTAAACAAAATAATTTTCCAAATTTGACCTCAGATTCATTATCAGCGACCTGAAGAACCATAAAAAGCATATGCATCCTAGTAAATTTTTTTTTCATAATTTGTTAATAGAAATTGTTTACACAAAATAATTTCCTAAATTTGATCTCAGATTTATGATCAGTGACCTAAAAAACCATGAAAAGCATATGCATCTTAGTAAGTATTTTCTTATAATTTTTAAAGCAAATTGTTTAAACAAAATAATTTTCCAAGTTTGGCCTCAGATTCATTATCAGCGACCTGAAAAACCATACAAAGCATATGCATCTTAGTAAATTTTTTTTTCATAATTTGTTAATACAAATGGTTCAGACAAAATAATTTTCCAAATTCGACTTCAAATTCGTGTACAGCGACCTGATCACGAATCAGGGAAATCGCTCGGAACTCTCCCGGAAGTCTCTCGGAGCCCCGTCACCAGGGTACATGAAAATTCGAAATCTTTATTTCTGATTTTTGAAATTTACATAATATTTTCACACATCCAAGTTTCGAAATTTTTCTTCTAATATATAGACTTTTAAAAATTATTAAAAGTTTTCAAATGTGCATTAGAATTTTGGAAAAACTTTAAATTCAAAGTTTTTAATTTATTAAATTATCAAGATGAAAATTTCATGATTCGACCAGGATTTAATCTTTCGTGTAATACTTGTTTCAGAATAAAAATGTTGCCTAACATGCATAAATTTTTTTGAATTCATATTAAATCATATATGTATAATTAATTGAATTTGAGATGTGATGATTTTCAATAATTTCAATAATAGCATTTATCGTTATAAAAATAACAATATATGATAAGAACAATCTAATATATGGTTTTTAACACATGCAACTTTTGAAAAAAAAATTAATAACATTTTTCTATCAGTAGATTTTTGTAGAATTTGTGGAAGCCTATAAGTGCTTTTTATAAGTGAATTGGAAATTTTCGGAATATAGTAGTATTTCTGAAACATATGAAATAATTCACGATTCGGTTAGAACTTATAAGAATTGCATTCATATAATTAACTTGTATTGAAATCCTGGTGATGAAAATATCGTCTAATGCAGAAATTTTTGAAAATTTTTTTTTGAATTATTATAATAAATGATTTCTAGATGATTTTCGAAAAATTTCATTTATACGTTCTTGAAGGATTTTCCTCCAGTAATCTTTCCAAATTTTATCTAATCTATAGATTTGAAAGTTTTTATGATCCAGAAACATTTTTATATGATTTTCATTTAAATAAACTGTATGAAAATTTCTGAACTATTCTCTTTGAGAGAATCTTATTTTCTGGAGTTTTTCAACAAGTAGCTATACGTATATATTTATTTTTAAAGTTTATTCTCAGTTTTGAAAATTTTGCAATGAATGAAAATGAATTTTTTTCATATTCCTTACAACTGTACTATATTTCCCAAAATCATTTATTTTATTTCTTTGAATCTTATACTTACGATTGTGTGTGCTATTACATTACAATTGAGTCGATATTTACAAACATTTTCTTTCATCAAGAAAACTTGAAATATATACTAGAATTTTTGAATAACGTACTTTGAAATGAATTGAAAATTTTACGATCCGACCTGAACTTTTTTTGATTTCATACATTAATGTAATTCTGAAACAAGTAATAACTTGTTTCAGAAGACTGTTGGTAAAATTGTTGTGTAATGCAGAAGTTTTGAAATCCTTTTCGAAACTTAATATAAAATAAATAGAAATCTAGTTGATGGTTTTCAAGAATTTCAATGATGCAATTTATTCATTTTTTAAGGAACTTTCACAGTAATCTTTTTATCTAATCTAGAACAATTTTTTAAATGTTCTGATTCAGAATAATTTCCAAAATATTTCTTACCAAACATAATAATGTTTCAATTAAATTAAATCAGAAAAACTAATTACAATTTTTAACATTTTCCTTGGTAAGACAATCATTTTCAGAAGTTCTTCAACAATTTGCAATGTATTGTTTTATTCTTCAAATTCGTTCAAAACTTTGAAAATTTTTCAAAGAAATAAAAATAAATATGTCTTTTTCTTCTATATTATTGTTAACTGATCAAAATTTCCCAAAATCTTATACAATTTTAACTCTTCAAATCTTATAAATTTTTGTTATGTTATCACATAAATAATTGAATAGATATTTACATTTGATTGAAAGAAAACAGTAGCATGTACATTATGATTATAAAAAACACAAGAAATGATAAATTATAATACAAAATTTTCTAAATTGGAATTGAATCCATCTGATTAATATTAATTAAATAAAGGAAAATTACAACACATATGTTCAGTGATTCGTAATCAATACTGAAGAGAAAATCAGTTTTTTCCCTTATCTATTGACATTTTATATATGAAATTTCATTCACATATCTTTTCCAACACATTTAATATTTCCATCCCATCATCCCATGGAATTATATCACAGCATATTTTCTGGTCATTTTTGTTTTTCGAAACTTTCAACATTTTGGAAAGTGCGAATCTTTTCCTTGGAAAAGCCAAATCACCAGATTTCAATTTCAAAATGGGACAGAAATCATTCCTTCCATCCCCAACATAAGCAATTTTGTTATATTTCACACCATTTTCCGATTTCATTTTCACATAATTCTCCAAAATATGACCTTTGCACAAATTTTTTTCGCTCAATGTACACCAATCTTGTAAATGGTACATTTCAATTTCCAAAACTCCATTTTCATTGGTTTTTGCTGGATTTGTGAAAATCTCATTCACAGTATATCGAATTTTATGATGTTCCAGCCAACTTTCAATGAAAACGGAATTCGAATCACTGATAATAATAATTTCAACATTTTTCGAGTATAGCTCTTTCAACAAAATATCCATTCCTGGGGCAGGAGGAATCTCGTTGATTGCTGATTTTATTCGTTCAATATTTATATTATTTTCGTGCAGAAGTTGGAAGATTTTTCGCATGTAAGCCGTCCATCCTTGAGTTTCAGAAATTTTTTTTACAGTTTCGGGTAATTCTTTGATTGGCAGAATTTTTCGAGCTACTACATCGGTGTTGTCTTCACAAATTGTGTGGTCAAAATCAAAGGCAATCAGCAGTTTTCCAGGCATCTGAGAAATTCAATATTAATTTTTTTCTTTTCGGGAAAGGACATACATTATCGTTGTTTTTCGAGTTGTAAAAAAGGAGTATATTATAACTAATAATATCAGAGCGAATAAATGTATGCTCGTGCATATTTTGCATATTTCGGAGGATCGAGCATATCTTTTTGAATCATGCAAATAAAAATTTTTTCCAAGTTCCATATAACTAGTTTAGATATTCAAATCGTCATTTGGTGTAAATAACTTCAGATACACTTGTTCCTGAATCAAACCAGCATGAATCTGTTATTTTTTCTGATGCTAACAGATCAGAATAGAAAGAGATGAAAGCACTCGTTCGATTCAGGAACGAGTGTAGTTTATTATTTACTGTCCAAAAAAGACATTTTCTCAAAACTTAATGTTACTTTTCCGGAAGTAAAAGAAATTTAAAGTGAAATTGAAATGAAAAGCTTGGAATCCAAGGACTTTCTATTGATGAACGACTCAAAACTATAGAAACAAATCACGAAATTTTGAATACACTTAAAAATCAGGAATTTGTAGAAAAATGAATGTTATTCTTGGACGCAGCAGAAGCTATACTATAATCATTAAAATAAGAGGCCTGCCATATTCAAACATTCCTTTTTCTGATGAATATATGTGAACGCTCCCTCGCCATATGAAATATCAATGTTAAGATACTGTCCTCTTACTTCAAATGACGTTAAACGGTCTTTTTCAAGTTAAAATACTTTTTTGACCGACAGATAAAAATTGCTCAAAAATTTCAAAAAGCACGTTATCGTCTATTGTAACCAAGGAAGTAGTGACGAATAAATTGATGTTCAATGATTGTGCTCTTATTTTGAATATTTTTTTGATGCATCTTTATCTGTGATTTCGTACATTTATATGCACGTATTTCCAATTTTTTCTTGCATATGTTTATCCGCTCTGCTAAAAATAGCACTGATTATGATATATTTATTTATCAACTAATAATTTATTATTCAACTATAAATTTTTCATAGTCCTTTTCATTACATAAAAATTATTATGTAATACAAAGAACAATAGTATTCGAATTTTTATAATGAACATTATTATGAAAATGAATTTATATCAATTGTTTCCATCAGTTTTCGAGATTCAGTTAACCAAATTCAATTTCTGTCATGATTTAAGTAACACAGAACATGGTGTAAATGAAAATTTTGTCAGTGTTCAAACAACGTGGAAAAAGTACCATGTAATGTGTAAAAATTATAATAATAATACGAAATATCGTTTATACGTACGGTTGTGTGTAAAAATTTTCCGGTATACAATGTAATATTTAAGGAATTTAGCGGAAATTTCATCTGCTAAATTTCCATACTGTTAGGGAAGAACAAATTTTGTAACTGCTTGGCGTATTTTATTCATTACTTCAAATTAAATGCTGTTAAAATTTGTTAAATACATTTCTACGCCGTACATAAACAACATAAACAATAAAATCTAGACATTTTTCCAATCAGCTGTTTTCTTTTTGCTATCTTGTCCCCCCTGCAAGCAAGCACAAGGAGCACATATTTAACACATACAATGTGTCACTCACACCCACATTTGCCACATTGCACCACACAGCACCACATTGCACACAAAAAAACACACAAATTGTCACAAAAAGATGATTAGCAGATGATTACTAAAAATACAGGAACTCGCAAGCAAATATTTTCTCATACGCTCAAGATTATTGAAATCTGAAGAAAACGAAAAGGCTTTTTATACACGTTAAGCAAGTCTAAATAACTCAAAAATGTCGCACTGGGACCCAGCTCCGGATATCACCCTACGAAAACGCCAGCCAAAAGGCTCGGCTATGAAATCCGAGCAGGTAAATTTTGGCCGATTTCGGCACGTTTCAAAGCAAGTTTGTTTCGTCAGCACGGTAATAATAAACTTTTTTCGTCAATATTTCAGGCGGTGAACGCGGCAAGAAGGCAAGGTGTTGCAGTGGACACTCAAGTGAAGTGTAAGTGTCAACTTTCTTCTGTATTTGATAGAAATATTTTATTTTTTATCATGGCCTTCTTCAGGGGGCGGCGGGGCTAACAAGCAGCATGTCACGACCAAAAACACAGCCAAGTTGGATCGTGAAACTGAGGAACTGAAGCATGACAAAGTTCCTCTTGACCTGGGGAAAATGATTCAACAGGGTCGCCAGGCCAAAGGCATGTCCCAGAAAGATCTTGCGACGGTAAGATTTTTCTCATTTTTGAGTTTTTTGGAATGAATAATTAACCCATTTGGTCTATTCTAGGATAAAAATTTAAAAAATGAAGCAATCATTTACTTTCAGTCAATAATAGTACCATAATTTTTCGTCAAAATACTGTAGAACAAATTAGCTTATCGAAAAATTTAAAAAGTCTATAATTTATAATAATGATTCGTTATCATTAATAATTACACAGGCCGACAAAATTTGAACAAATTTCACAACCAGAAACCAGAGTATACTTTTTCGAAGGTTTTTGGTGCGCTGAACAAGAATCTGACCTCAGAATTGCTCCATCACCTCTGGTTTTCGAGATATCTTAAGCTAAAAGTACGAAAATCGCGGTTTTTGCCAATATTTGAGGTTACGTAGCATAACGATTTTAATTCTTATTGTAAAATCACTGCCAGCATCTTAAAGTACAAGCCTTTCCCTTTCAAATGCGCTTTAGTTTGCTCAAATACCATTTTTTCCCTTTGAGATATTAAATATTTGAGTTTGGAATACACATCAATTTCTCAAGTTTTGTACACCTTTACATTTAGTAAACACAAGATGTAGAGTGACAATTCTGAGAAACGATAGATGTTTTACGAGTATCGAGGCATCGCGGAATCAGAATTAGCTATCAGTTTTGCAGAATTAATTAGTTAAACCAATTTGTTTAAACAATTTATTGCACAACTTATAGTGTTGGCGAAACAAACAACGACATCAGATCCTTTGCAAGAAATATGTTCAAAATAGTATTTGTCTGTAATGCATTAAGGTTGTTGTAAACAAATTATATTAAATAAAATAAATGTATCAGTCTTAATGAGACCTTCGAAGTTCAACAGCTCTAATCTCTTACAACTGTTACTTACGGCTCTCGGCCGGGTCCAGAGTCATGAAACGTGTACGGAGCGTTATCGACTCTTTTTTTTTTTAAATAATTACCTGATGCACATCGTTTTATTGATTATGTGTTCCTTTATTCTTTTCTTTCTTTACTGTACTTAATTTTTTCAGTTTTTTTATTCATTCAAACTAATCTTTATGATACCCTTAATGATGTTCTCGATACTTTTAGACTATTTCTAATTTCGGAGTATGTCTTATAATTTGCTGATCATTTTTACTTTTCGTTTTTTTTTATGGAAACGTTCTCGTTTACATTCGAAAGATCGTTTTTGAGACTTTCGAGAATGATGTTGTAATACATCATTCCTTTTCAAAGACCAGCAATAGTCCGCCATCATTGTTGTATTCCACCTATCTTGGTAATGTCGTTCTTTTTCTTTCAAGTCCTGATGGAATCTCTCCCCCATCTCTTCACTAAAAGCTCCAACGTTTTCTGGGAAGTAGTCCAAGTGAGAAAATAAATAATGCAATTTCAAACTCATTAAGCACCCCAATTTTTGAAAATCAGATAACATTGTTAAAACAATAGCTTTATATTCTTTATCCCGATGGTTTCCTAAAAAGTTGTATAGAACCTTTTTTAAACTAAGCCAAGCATTAGCAAACGTAAAGGTGTACAAAACTTGAGAAATTGATGTGTATTCCAAACTCAAATATTTAATATCTCAAAGGGAAAAAATGGTATTTGAGCAAACTAAAGCGCATTTGAAAGGGAAAGGCTTGTTCTTTAAGATGCTGGCAGTGATTTTACAATAAGAATTAAAATCGTTATGCTACGTAACCTCAAATATTGGCAAAAACCGCGATTTTCGTACTTTTAGCTTAAGATATCTCGAAAACCAGAGGTGATGGAGCAATTCTGAGGTCAGATTCTTGTTCAGCGCACCAAAAACCTTTAGAAAAGTATACTCTGGTTTCTGGTTCTGAAATCTTATCGGCCTGTGTTATCCATGTTGTAATTTTTTCTAGAAATATTTCAAATTATTCTTTTATAAATATAATGAATTATTCAAAAAATAAAAGAAATTATTTTCAAAAAGTAGTACTTTTATACTAATATGATTATAACTGAATTAATTTCTATACACATGGGCGAGCCTATTTATCTACATATATATATTATTAGTAACTTTTCAATTATTATACATACACTGAGAGAAAAAATGAACTTCTCGATCATAATGTTGTCCGTCGCGCGAGGCATGGCTCCATCGATGCTTGAGAGCATGGATTTGATGCATCCTCTGCGCAGACGCTTGATTTAGAAGCACGTGTCGTGCTCGGGGGGGATACATTCTAACGTTTGAAGGTCGTCACAGCTCGCGCTTCGGACTCGCGGAGCACTACCATGCTCGAGAAGTTTACTTTTTCTCTGAGTGTACAATGAATTAATGATGATAAATCATATAATGATTTTTTGTAAAAATATTTCGAATTGTATATTCTGATTCTCATTTCTGAATATTCTGAGATAAATAAGATGTTTTTGTCATAAAAAAACAATCGGTGTTATTTTGAAATGATAAATTTTCATGTATAAAAAAGGGAAAAATTGAGTAATAATTTTTGAAAAAATAAACTACTTATTCAAAAACAATGATTCAAGAATTCCTTATTCTTAATAATCGTTGATATTAGCATCATTTTTTGTATAAATATTGCAAAAGAAAAAAGCTATAAATTAAAAAACACAGATAAAGTATATTATTATCATCAATCGTTATCAATAATAATAATAAATAAATTTTTTTCAACTGTTTAGAATCGTTTATTTATAAATTTATTCAATTATCAAAAAAATTGAAAAATTATTATTTGACCATACAAAAATCAAATATTTGAAAATTCATAGTTGAATAGATTGTTATTATGTTAAATATCTGTTAACATATTTTTTTGTAAAAAATTGTGTAAAAAGAACTGAAAAATGTCTGCTACATAATAAAAAGCGATTTTTCCAAGTTTTACCTATCATGAATTTTTAAAGCCAAATTTTTTTATAGAATTAGATACAAATTAAGATTGATTAGAACATATAATATAATCATATTTATGGATTCAATCGTAAAAAAATACAAGTTTTAAAATCAGCAACATTTGTGATTTTGATATTTTGAGCGAATTTTGCCAAAATCGACATTATGGCTGTTGATGACTAATCAGCATATTTTACAAAGTAATTATAAATTGCCTGTTGTATTTTCAATTTAACTTGATATCAATTTCATGATCTTTGAAAATTAAATGTCTAAGCCACACCTTTTTAATTAAAGACTACTTTTAGATTAGTTGTAATTCAAAGTTACCATACTTCATCAGTTAAATTTGTACCTATAACTATTTTTCATTTATTTTCTTAATTCTCTAATTTTGCAATAAGTTCATTAAAGAAATTACAATCGATAATTTCTGAGTTTGAAACCCTGAATAATATTGATAAAAAAATAATTCATTTATATATCTAATTAATTTATAATATAATTTTCTAATGCAAAATGTTCCGAATTTCAAAATTTTTCCATCTCAAATTTTAAAATCACAAATTTCTGATTTTGCAACTTCTATTACCCTTAATTGAATCCATAACCATTACGATAGTTAATTGTGTGTATTGCCTTTCTTTTTGACTTGAATAAAAAAATCTACATAAAAAATTAACAAAATGCAAAATCATTCATTGTCACAAATCATTAAGTCATACTAAAATTATTATCATGATCCTCATCATGATCATCTCCTTATTGATTAACAAATTAACTTTCATCAATTTTACCTTTTACTTATATCGTTACAAAAATTACTAGAAACTATTTTTCTAAAATACTAGTAACATCTTTTTGACCAATATTATCCATTATATTGGTATAATATTTCTTCGTAATAATTCATTATTATCATACTAATTCATATTGTGCAAAAATTAGAAATCGTTAAAAAAAAGAAAAGATTTTAAACCTTGGGATTCAGATAATTTTTTGGCAATCTTTGTTTTTCCATTAAACGATTGACTTTTCCTGACTAAACCACATGTAGCAATGGGGTGACCGTAGAGCAAAGCCAGCTGGTGACAGCTAGTTCAAAATAAAATCGTAATGCATTAATCCATGTCTCCCATAACTTTCGTGCTGCAGAAAGTCAATGAGAAAGCTCAAGTAATCAACGACTACGAAGCTGGTCGTGGTATTCCTAATCAACTGGTGATCGGAAAGATTGAAAAGGCCCTGGGCATGAAGCTGCGAGGAAAAGATCGGGGAAATCCATTGGTGCCCCCCGGGACGAAGGTTTAAATCTCGGGGGATGATCTTCAGCCCTCTCACAACTTTTTCCTTGCAAACAAGCAAAATCAATCATGTGGTAATAGTCACTCGCTACAATCGCCGTGTCACTTCTTTTTTTGAACGTTTTTCTTTTATACTGTGTATTATACTGTAGATCTAAATTATATATATGTGTAAATGCATAATACTACGTTTAATATCATGTTTATATGATCTATTTAAATCGAAAGGAAAATTGCGGATGAATAAAAGTCTGGATAGTTATTGTTTAGTTGCGCATCAATACACGCGCGTTCGAAGGACTGTACCATAAGCAATAGATTATGAATAAAAGTAATTTATATGTTTATGTCTTTATTTTTGGAAAATTTTATATAATTAATCCTGGAAAACAATTTTTTGACTCTTTAATCCTTCCGCAAGTCCAGGTGGTCTTGTTGGATACCATCTTTTGTGATGATCTTGATGTTGACACCATCGCCGATGTAAACATCTCGTTCTGTGGCGGCAATGAATGCGTCTTTGATAATTCTCAGGGCTTTGTCGACAGTAAGTGGACTGGTGTCCGCATCTTTTTGGTTCTTCTTGCCAACCTGAAAATTCATTGATTCGTTTCTTGAAATGCTTTATTTTCAAAAAAAATGGTAGTTAATTCTCAAACCTAAATAAATGATCTGGAAAGTCAACACTGCAACTTTGAAAATAGGAGTTTGCTCTACAAAAATTCGTTTTCCATTGTTGGAATTTTAATAACCTGAGCGTCCAATAATGGCAGCAAAAGTGGGCCTGCTGATCCAGTTGCACCATAAGTTTTCTTTTCGCAATGCCCAATTGGATCATAAGAATAAACGCATCCAGTTCCATTCTCATCCAAACCAGCCAAAGTGTTGCTCACATAATACGGGAAAAAGCGTTTGTGGTACAAAACTGTAGACAGCATTTGAGCACCTGCCGTGGTTGACATGTCTTTTTGGTGCTCGTGTTTGTACATCTACAGTAAAAGAAAGTAAGGTCTATAAAAATTAAATTTGTGCCTACTAAACACTGAAAGTTGTGTAATAATGGCAGAAAACTGATGTATATAAAAATTAAATAAATATATTGGCAAATTATCAAGTTTGTATTTCAATTCTATCAAACTTGGAAATTGAAATGATTGAAAAGGGAAAATTATAACTAGTGTTAAGGTTTTTTTATGATTCAATAATATTGTATAAAATTCATTTATATTTTATATTACGAATTGAAAACAATTTTTTTTGTGTTGAGTAAAATCGGTTTTACCTGCATACGAGCAGCTAAAGTTCTGGTAAGGTTTAAGACATCGCACCAACAACCTGAGCAACCCAAGATTGTAGAACTCGATAATTGGAACAATTTTTCTTGGTCACGGGTCATAATTCCACGACCTGAACTCAAACGACTGTCAGCAGCAATGACACAGAAATCAGGTCCCCCAATAGCAACAACGCTCCTGAAAAAAAATTTTTTCTTAAAGTGAGCAATTTTACAATATTTATCACATAATATATACAAAAAGTTCAAGATATGATCATAATTATATATTAATAAATTTTATAACTTTTTATTTATTGCTAGAATAATTTCTTTTCATTGATTTTCAAATTACCAAAAAATAGGATTTTTGACAGTTAAACTCGTACCCCGTTAATTTAAAAATGACTGATGCTTTTTGTGTTCGAAAAATATATCAATATTCCTGAAGTTCAAAACGTTAAAAAAAATTGTTTTCATTACCTTTCATAGTTAAAGTAATACATATTTATTGAAAGTGAACAAATATTATCTAATGTTATTAACAATTTTTACTTTAATTTTGGGTGGAATTGGAAAACCAATTTTTCATTGTTTCTGTTTATTTTTAAATGTTTTGAACTTCAGGTACATTCCAAAATTGCGATTCGTTGGGAAACTATCGTATGCCAGATCGAAATATTCATCAAAAATTTAGAGATAATTATCGTTAACTGACTTTTGAAAAGCCACGATTTCAATAAAGAGAACATTGAATTTAACGATTTCCAGATTGAAAACTTGATCGCAAAATATGTGAATAGTTTAAAAAAATGGAAAATATTTATTAGGCGATTGAAAAATAAAGCTGTTCGAAAAGTGTATACTTGAATGAAAAAATTGTGATTCGAGGCTTAAAAATGAAAAAAAAAAACACCACTACTATCGAATCAACTAAAGATCTATCATTTTGAATTGTAGATGTCATAAATTTTTTGTGACAATTTTTTTTATCGAACTTGCGACAAAATACAAGTAAAGGATGGAAATTTTGAATTAATTTAGACAAATTTTTATAGAAATAAACATTAGACTTCTTTACGAAATGTCACAAATTTTTAGGATTGAAAAACTGGATAAAACTCAAAGAATTATTAGTCCATCGAATGATATTTAAAATAGTTAATCGTTATCAATTAAGAAACTGATTATACTTTTCAAGTATATGCTACAATTTTTTTTATTTCATAACAGTTGACTTATTCTTAATTTCAGAAACTATATAAAAAAGTAAAGTTATACATAATTAGTACATTTCCAAACTAGTCAAACTTTGAATACATACTAAAATTAAAAAAAATTTTAATTAAGTAAAATTACAATCAAGTGAATGTATATAATACATTTTGAAGTATTTTAATGTTTAGTATATACAATAATTTTTGAATTTTTTAACAGTTAACATATTTACCATCTTAGAAACAATATAATAAATTAAGACATAAGTGATGTAATAAATAATATATAAAACTAATACATTAATAAACAAAAATATTAATGTAATTAGTAATATAAATATCAATAACTCAAACCAGTATTGTAGTGAAAATTCTTAGCTACAAAAATAAAAATAATTTCATGCTTGTAAATTATTAGCCCTACTTTTACCATTTCGAGAATTTTAAAATTATTGTACACGTAAAAAACACACTATTGTCGAGAATACTTTCATAAACAATGACAATTTACTAATGATCGTAAGTAATCAAAAATTCGTAAAAATAATTTTTGCAGGTATAAAAAGGCATGTGAAAAAATTCAACTTGAACGTAGTGATCTCGGGATACATATCAAAGCTCTATATTTAAAAATAAAAATAAAACTACAATGGATTAAAAAAAACTTGACATCAAATTTTGTAGTTCAACTTACCCTCCATTATCGCTGTAAGGATTGAAATGGACCTTTTTCATTCCTTGAGTGTAATATTCAGAAACATTTCCTGAATCCATCAACATTTTTTAAAAATTTTTAGACTCAATTTGTGATAAAAAGTATATGAAACTAAATGACGATGGATGACAAACACTTTATACTTTTTAGGTTATGTTTTTCACTCATACGGTCACATTACTTCACAACCTTCACAATATAATCACAACTCACAAGCGGTTACAACAATCACAACAAGTTCACAAAGATGGTTCACAAAAAAGAGGAAATTCAAATGTACTAGTTCCAACGGAAAATGTACCTTGAGGTAAAAAAAAAGCGTTTTTTAGACTAATTTGCAGTCGCTGAGTACGAAAATAACTGTCATTTATTTTTCCAAAAACGCTTTTTTAAAATATTAGCAAAAAACTTTTTTTTCGGCCTTTTGTTGCCAGAAAGAAAAATCAGAATCGATCGAATTTTGTCAACCTAAGAAGTAGTTTTTAAGTTAAAGGCGTTTTAAAAGTGAAAAAAATTTTTGAGTTTTTTTTGAAATAACTATACTGATGTTCACGTCCCTTAGCAAAGTGTTTGGGATCAAATGTGAACCACTTGTATATATAAGTTAATTGCAAGTGCAACTGTCAACGGTCACACAACTTTCAGAATGCTTTCAGAAACTAGCGTCATTAACATGATTCCGCAAGATTTTTATTTCTCATTGCAGCAAAGATTATGTTAAATATTTTATGTACCTCTGGCATAGAAAACGCGTATCTATGCCAGCTCGAGATCTCGAAACGCGTTTTCTATGCCCTTGGTACGTAAAATATCGTTCGTAACAGGCACGGATGTGCTCATAGGCAAAACGGGTTACAGTCCTCGGCTTCGCCTCGGAACGCAATTTCCCCGTTTCGCCAAATTCGCACATCCGTGCCTGTTACGAAATATACTATTTTTGGGGAGTATAAAATTTATTGTTCCAACTAAAAAGTCTTCGAAAGCATCTAAAAGATTTTTTCTAAATGAGTACCTATTCGCGTCTATTTCCCTTTTTCATTTAATTTCAAATGTTTGGAACTTCATATATGTGTATACATATATATGTTTCAATCTCGATATTAGGCTTCTGAATTTTTATTTATCGCCATTCACTGCAAAAAATGGTGTCTCGCCACAAGACACTTTTTGACGACGTTTTTAAGACGTTTAAAGATGTCTTTAATAATTGGACATGAAAAGCGTCTTTTTACTATACAGTTTCAATGTCTATATGCAATCTGAAAAAAATTTGTGGTTATCCTAATGTACTGATACGAAAGTGATTAACGTGGTGAAATTTTACTATAATTTTACTATACGCATTTGGAATTTTACAGTTTGTTTATATTTGACAATATAAAACTAAAACATGTAGACTCTGTAATTGAAGAACTTTTTATAGAGTTACAAGAACATTCTGAAATTCGCACATGCATCCATTGTGTGTTTTTTTTTTTTAAACTATGTCTATTAGTTTTAACTATAAAACCTATGATTTTTGGTTCGACGTACTATAATGATCTTCTAAAATCACAACAAATTAATTTCGAATGAAATTACAAAATACACGATTTTGTTTTATTTACTTCTCGCGTATTTCCTCAGAATTCAAGAACTGGAAATAATATTTTCGTTGAGTTTAGTGGTTGTAGAATTTTTCAACGCCTTTCGCGTTATGATAAAAACCTACGATTTCATAAGTTTCGTCAGTAACTACGCTGCAGCGTTTTCGGTAGTGTCGAGGAATAGTGAATAATGTGAATAATATAAAATAACTGAGAAACAAAGAATATTTGAATTTTTTACAATGTACGCCAAGTTTTGTATCATTTTCGGCTTTTTCAGCTGTGTTGCGATTTCTTGTGTCTTTTCGATTAATGATCCAATTGATGATTCTGCGTGGACGTTTTTTGAAAAATATACAGGTGAAAATAAAGCGTGTCAAACAATCGTACTCAAAGAATCGACAAAAGATAGAATCATACTATTTAATGCACTTTGATGAAACAAATAGCTGATAATAAAAAAAATTGTTTTTACATACATCGATTATTAAGGTATATGATAATTCTGAAATGTCTAAATTTTTTCCATTCCCGGTCTTCAAAAATCAATCAAAATATAAAAAACAATTTTTCCACATAAAAATTGGTAGCTTTTTGAGAAGTGCATGTATGAATTTCCGAAAATTTGAAAGATGTCATGAAAAACATTTTAAATCACAATTTCTTAACAACTGTTCAGAGTCAGAAAGCCATTTTGTCGGAAAAGATTTCAAAAGGGAAATCTCGTCATCGACCGACGAAGCTCGAAAATTCTACCGGTTATCACTCGACGTGGAACCTCGAGACTACGATATTTTTCTACATCCGAATTTTGAAAATGGCACTTTTACTGGGAAAGTTTCGATAATCATCGATGTATGGCGTACCCGTAGTAGCATAATTTTGAACCAGAAAAATTTAAACATCACTTCGGTTCGGCTAAACTCTCTGAGGAACATACGTAAGACCATCGTGCCGAAAATATTCATCATCGAGAAATTGGAGTTGTTAGTTTTGCGCTTGGAACGAGGTTTCATGACCCCAGGGATGTACAACTTGACCATTAAATTTGCGGGAAATCTGAAGGACAAAGTGTCGGGTTTTTACTTGAGTCGATACACAACTGAGCTAAATCAAACCAGGTATAATATAGGTCGAAAAATTCATTATTTTGCATTTTGTTCAGTTAAATCGGAATTCGATGTGTCGGAAAAATTTACTCTAAGATTCGTAAATGGATGCGATGTAAACAGAAAATGAATATCTACGATACAATTTTTCAAAAGCAAAATATTCCTACAGGTTTCAATCTTAATGTTTTCAAGCTATAGACGTTCAAAAAATAAAGTACATATGTAAGAACAGTTTTTCACTGAGTTGGAAATAAATTTTATGTACCTCTGGCATAGAAAACTCATTTAAATGAGAGTGAGAAATTTCTCGTCCAATTCGGCTTCGCCTCGGTCTTCAAACTTCACACTCGTAAATAGAAAATCCGAAAACGCATGACTTACGAAATATTTTAGTTTTCAATTAGAACACATTGTTTTTGATTTGTAAGTTTACTTAATTTGGAAAAAAACTCTTCCGTCTATCGGTATGCACTCAAAAATGATTGTTTTAATTGAATAACAGAGAACTGAAAAATAATGGAATCGATAAATTCAGATTTATCTTAAAAGTAAGGATGATGTTCTGGTGCTGAAAATGCCGGAAAAAATATATGAAAAGTTTTCAAAATAATCCCGTATATTTTTGACAAGCTTTTTAGCAACAACGCAATTCGAGCCAACTAGTGCCAGGGAGGCTTTTCCTTGTTTCGATGAACCAAACTTGAAGGCAAAATTTACCGTGCATCTGATATTTGCTACAAACAAAAGTTATAAAGCGCTTTCAAATATGAACGTTCAGGTAAATATGTTTTAATTTGAGATAAAAATTTTAAATAAATTAATGTTCGAATGTTTATACGTGATTTTTATTTCACCTTTCTCTTTCATTTTAAAACTTTTAGTCCCAGAGTTAAAAAAGTTCACTCAATTTCTTAATAGAATAAGTCATTTTTAAGAATAATAATTTTTCCTAAAAATTCTTCAAAAGTGATATTCTAATGAGATCTTCTCGTAAGTTAATCTTCTAAAAGTTATATATAATTATTTTGAATTTCTAATGAAATTCAAGATCTCTTTAAACTTAAATTAGTTTCTTTTTTTCAATTTTTTAAGGCAAGACCAACAACTAGTATAAGAAATTTTTTCATCTTAAGACCTCTTGCAGTAAAATTATTTTTTCTTAGTTTCTCACCAGATTTTTTCCAACTTTACTGATGAACTTTATTTTAGAGAAAATTGTTTATCAGGTTTCAATTTACAATATATTTTTATTCAAGAGTGAAGCAGAAAATCAACCATCGCACGGATTAACAACTATAACCTTCACAAAAAGCGTCCCCATGTCAACATATCTCGTAGCTTTCATCGTCTGTGATTACGATTTCATAACTGCAAATGCAAAAAACTTACATGGCAAACTTTTCCCCATTAATGTTTACATGCCAAAAGCTTTGAAAAGCCAAGGAAATTTCGCCTTAGAAATCGGAGTCGAAGTCATCGAGTATTTTATGAAATTATTCTCCATAGATTATGCATTGCCGAAATTGGGTAAATATAAGGGGCACACTATAAATTAAGCTATCACAAAATATATAAACTATATCGAAGAACAGAATGCAAGAAAGACATATGAATTTTCCAAAAAATACATATTCATGAAGTTCTATAAAAAGTTGACGAAAGCATTTTTATTACAAATGAACGTAAAAGTCATGAGTGATTGAATTTTTCAAAATTTTCGAGATCTTGAAAAACAATAAAAAATTATGATTGAAAATTTTTCTGTAATAACGATTCGAATTACAAGATATAGGAAAAGTAACGTTTCTATACACAATGAAACGACTTTTTTGCAGATATGATAACAATCTCCGATTCTGATTTCCCAGCTGGAGCAATGGAAAACTGGGGACTAGTAACATACAAGCAATCACTTCTTCTTCACAAGCCTGAAAAAACTTCAACCTCACTGAAAAGGATGATAGTTACTGTTATAGCCCATGAATTAGCTCATATGTATTTTGGAAATCTAGGTAAATAAAAAGAAAAAAAAAAATTGTATAACGAGAACAAAAATATTTTATCTTGATCCATTTTTTCATTTCCTCAAGGAACATTCTTTATTTTTTACGTATACTTCATTTTTTTCAATTTTTTAGTAACTCTTGCATGGTGGAATGATGCATGGTTGAATGAGGGCTTTGCAACTTACATGTCTTACAAAGCAGTTAATGCGATTCGTCCAGAGTGGAATAGTGTAAGTCTTAAATAATTTTTTTCAAACGTATGTCTGTGTCCATAAGTGAATTTACAGTAACGAGCATTACTACAATTTCTTGTAGATGGGTGACTTATTACTAGGGAAATTAACACTTTCTATGGCTTTGGATTCGAAAGTGAATAGCTCACGTCCTCTGATCAAACAAGTCAACAGCCCAAATGAAATCGATAAAATGTTTGATCTTGCGATGACTTATAACAAAGTACGTTATAGAGCAAAATATATGTATCATATTGGAATTTATGAGGAGAAGGATAAATAATTATATCATTACAGGGAGCATCAGTTATAGAAATGCTGGAACATTTCGTAGGCAAGAACAACTTTGAAATAGGCATAAGAAAATACCTGAAAGAATTCTCGTTCAAAAATGTGGAATCTTCGGATTTATTTGGGATTTTCCAGGAGTTGCTTGGTTGCAAGATTAATGTCTCTGATTTTATGGGCACTTGGACACGTCAAATGGGGTTCCCAGTTATCAGTGTCAAGAAAAGTAAACGTGCTTACAAACTGACTCAGAAACGATTTTTGATTGATTCGAATGCTACTTACGATCCTGAGGAATCCATTTATGGGTAAATGTTACGCTGCTGATTTTAAGAATAATTTTTACATTAGATGAACAATTTTTAGATCGTTCGAATTATAGGTATAAGTGGACTATTCCTGTAACTTACATAACGAGTAAAAACTCCACTCCGAGACACGTTTTGTTCAATAGGAATGAGTCTGAATGTGAGTTAACAATTTCTTCAGAAATGACTTTTTACTGAAAAAAATGTAATTGTATGTGATTTTTTTTATAAGTGTTTATTGCATTCAATGAACCTGTGGAATGGATCAAATTCAACGTCGATGGGGTTGGGTATTATTACGTAAACTATGAAGTTTCTGATTGGCTCGCTATTTGTCAACTTTTACGTACAAACCATACAGTGAGTTTACCACTTTTGCTTCTTACATTTTCTCTGTAACTCTTTAATCACCCTTTAATTTGCACCTTCAACTCGACATTATATATTTTCATTATTTAATTCGTGAATTCTCAGTTTTCTACACACGTTTGTAGAAAAAATTCTTCATTTATGTTCTTCATGTAAAAAAATTGTATCTTAAATGATTTCAGAAATTATCAGTCGCCGACAGAGCTAGCTTGATAAATGAAGTTTTCGATTTAGCTGAAGCTTCATTGCTCAACTACAGTATCGCTCTAAATTTGACTCTTTATTTACAATCGGAACGGGATTACATACCCTGGGCAGTATTCAGGTCGAAAATGCCAATGTTGATGAAAAAAACGTCTTCTGCTAACATTATGCAAAAAATGCAAGTACGTTTTTTCGATCAAATTTTTTTTGGTTAAGGAGGAAAAACGTTTTTTTATGGCTTTGCCTTCTGTCCTTCGTTTCAGAAATTCGTGAGGTTTATCGTTAACAATACGTACCACGATTTGAAATGGCAAAATACTGGTGCTGAAAATATGAGCACTTTGTAAGTTTTTTAGAATATGTATACATATAAAATTAAAAGGATGATTAGATTTGTATAGTATCATGATATTCTAGATCACTCCGACCTGTGATTTTTTATTTGGCATGTTTTGTGGGACATGTTCAATGCCTTGAGGAAGTGGGGGTTATTTGGAAATTCTGGTTGAACGATACCAAAAGCAATCGTCCCCATGCAGATATTTTCAACTTGGTGCTTGATTATGGTTCGTTTTAGAAAAAAAAATAGTAATAATAAATTCAAACAATAAACAGAGAAAAAAAATCAGGGAAAAAGTAAAATTCGATCGTTGAAAAAGTCCCATACTAGTTCGGCAACGCGGATATAACTCACTAGTATTACGGAAATTCCTATACTTTTTATAGTACAACCTCCAATTTAGTTAGTCTGATAAAAATTTGAAGTTTGTACGAGAAAAATTACTAGAAGAACTTGCAGTTTTACCATACCAACTAGGAAATTCCATCATACTTGCGAGTTGTATCCGCATTGCCGAACTAGTAAGAGACTTTTTCCCTGATTTTTTTTCTCAGTGTATTAGAAAAAAAGCCACTCGCATGAAAAAAACTGATGAATACTAAAAGTTGTCGTTAGTGGTTGTTTACCATTGGTCGCTAATAGTGAAACAAAAGGTTGCGAAATCATCAGAAATGATATTATCGTTATTTCAACATAATTTTGAGAAAACATTTTTCAAAAGAATTTTGCACAGAAAATTTTATCATGCCGCTGTTCTTCGAGCTTCTTAAATTCAATATATTTTTGGAAAAAGTAGTTTCAAGTTTGAGTCAAAGATTTTTTTAATAAGAACGCCACGTTGCCTATCAAAATATTTAAAAAATTAAGATGTTTAGTGAGTGAATATTAAGAGATGAAAAATTTAGAAAAATTAATTCAACACGAAACTAATGGATTTGGGAAACCAATTTTTCACCTGTATTCGCGATGTCTAAAGTTTCCAAATTTTAGGAATATTTCGTTTTCGGAAATTTCAGGTTCAAAGTTTTTCATTCCTGAAAAAAAATTGTTATCTGAAGTTTTGGGGGCTCCGAAATCTCGAATCTGTGTAGGGCATAGAAAAAAAGTCAGCTGAATACTATCGAAATATTTTTTCATTTTTTTTCGAAAAATTCTATAGTATACTATATGAATTGATTTTGTGATTTTCCTACCTACACTGTCAAAAAATTGAAATGATTTTCTCTCAAAATATAAGTTACTCTCTATATAGTTATATGAGAAAGTTTATATCCGGTATTTAAACAATATTTTCAGAAAGAACTGCCCGAAATAAGGTGAAAATATTGTGAAAAAAGAAAATTTGTCCAGACAACTTTATACGAAGTAACTGATACATTTTGTAGAAAAATCTATATCGCTTTTCTTATATTGTACTTACATATTTGAATACGGGTTTGCCTCAATCATATGTATGAAAAACATATTTTGAAGTACATCATTTAAAATCTTTTGATACATACTGTTTATACAAGAACGTAAATTGCAACTTAATTACTGATTCACGTATTTAATAAAATTGATTACAGGAATGATCAATGCAAGTGAAGCAGAGTGGAACACGGTTTTTGATGAGTATAAAAATGAAAAAGATGAGAAAGAAAAACGAGATTTGATGATAAGCTTGACTCGAATTAATAACAGCATAGTTCTTCGAAGGTGCATACATTTTTATAATTTTGATATCTATAAGCCTATTAAAAAAAGCACATGAAAAATTATTTAGCATAAATTTTTTAGTGCCACCAGTTTCGATCGTCAGGTTGAAATATACTTTGCTCATTCTAGATATTTGGAGATCGTTATTAAAGACCAATCCCTCGGAGATAAAGAAAAAAGTATTTGCATATTTCGTATTTTGAAGAATCCTGCGGGGACTAAAATTGTTTTGGATTGGATCGAAAGCTATTTCAATTATTCTTCGACCGAAAAACCAACTCGATTCAATGGTATTCTGAAAATTTTGATTCCTTCGATTGATGGATCGACAGTATCAAAATTGAAGCTCCAGGAGTGGAAAGCTCATTTTTTATGAAATTTCAGCAATGTTAATTGTATGTTGATGAGCTTGTGAACTACGTAAATTCTGTAAATATACTGTTCATTTCTATGTAGCATTTTGTGTTCTTATACTATGCTTTAAGTATTTTAGAATGTCGCGTTTTTCGAATCTCGTCATTTGTATTTATTTATTTAAACAAAAATTTTTTGTGAGAACACGAATCAATAAATTATATGTGACTTAATTTTTCTTATAGTCTTTTGATTGTTTGGTTCCATGTACTACGTTAAGAGTCTATTTCAAAAGCTAGCAAAATTTGACAGAAACAATGATCATTTTCGAAAAAATAATAATTATAACCAGAGATAATAATTTTAAGTTGGTCATTCTTGATGTTTTTGGCAATAATAACGATGAAAGGGCCAACAAATTCGTTTTTTTTTTCTAATATTTTAAAAACACTTTTTTGGAAAAATAAATAACATTTAATTTTGTATTCTGCGACCCAACATTAGTCTGACAAGCACTTTTTTGACTACTTACATTTTTCATATAAACTGCTGTGATTGTTTTCACATTGCTATATAATTGTGTTAATCTTAGGCTAAATCAAATCTGACTGTCATAGCCATACATTGGAATTCACGCGAACTTAATTTTTGGTTACTTAAGCTCTTCTCTTATTTCCTTAGAGTGAATTTTCACTCTTTATCGAGTCAAAATGCTGCCACTTATACATGGAACGAAAATTCACTCCAAAAGAGAATATCCTCACTCTAAGAGAAGTTTAATTTCACTCTGCAATTCTAGTCAGATTTCGCTCTCAAAAATGATTTGAATTTCACTCTGAGAGTAGTGAAATTTCATTACTAACGATTACTTATCACTTTAACAAAGTAAAAAATCATTCCAAGTTTGAGTGGCAGTATTTTGACTCGATGTAGAGTAAAGATTCACTCTAAAAGAATGAATATTTACTCTAGATAAGTGAGTTTTTACTCTCAGGGAAGTTGAATTTCACCTTTGAATTCTAGTCAGATTCCTATCTAAAAAAAAGTTGAATTTTACTCTAAGAGAAGTGAAATTTCACTTAACCTCCGGATGACTTTTCACTTAAAAAAGTCGACTCCAATGAAATTTCACTCACATTTAAATTTGCAGAATATTCACTTGATTCGAGTGAAATTCAGAGGGTTACTGATCTTTATCAAATTAAGTTTCATCGTTAATATCTTTCAGAAATTGATAACTATCAGGAACTACTGATTGAAGCGTAGTTATTTTACAAAAAAAATGTATATGCTCTCTTAGTTCCTCAGTGTGAATTTTCACTCTCATCGAGTCAAAATACTGCCACTTAAACAAGGAGTGAAAATGTAATATCTTAGAGTATGGATTCACTATTTGAATTTCACTCCCCTCATTTTTATTTTGACCCGACAAAGAGCAAAAATTCACTCTAAAGATCAAGATAGTATTGACCGGCGTTGTCGCTGTCCATCATTTATGATTTGTCTTCCTAAATGTCAAGTTACATACTGTCGTCACATTACGTAGTAGAACAGGGTCAGAAACCTTGGGTATGGTTGCACCAACTATAAATATACCTTGCGTCATCATAGCTACTCATATGGTTGCGACAACTATATCTTTGCAGACAACCGACAGTGGGAAATTCGCGAATCGGGGAAAATTTTTTGAAAATCTCGTTATCAATTTGGGTACAGAGAGTCCTAGGGCGTAAATCAATAGCATGCCGCCAAGATAAAGTGCGGCTTGCGCGCAAACGCCGGAATCGAGGTAAATAGCAGTCGAGGAACGAGCGTATGTTGAGCAGGTACGGGTCGTCGCGCTCGTGTCAATTTGATTACACACGATCGGCCTCAAATCGTAATCGCTTGTGCTATTAAACGTCGGAAACAAAACCGATGTGCGAGTCATCGCGGACTGGCATATTCGTGTGGTGCACGCGTGCAAATGGGAACCCTGGAAGATCCCTTCTTCGTCGTCAAAGAGTGAGTTGTATTCGCACAACACGTCGCGTTTTTCGCATCAGATCGATGAAATTCGCAGATAACACGACATGACGTTAATCCTATAAATTAGTAAATTGGATTATCACGTCGTGTTGGCATTCAATATTTGAGATTCAAATTTATTTAGTCTTCATTCATACCGAGTTTTGTTGATCGGTGAATTGGATACAGTAGAACAGTTTGTGAAAAATTTGGAAGTCTTTACGTGTTTTACAGTTCGAGTACTCTGTCAAAGTTGACAAAATCGAAAGTAACTGCAAAAACTGCGGAAAAAAGGCGAGAATTGAATAAAAAACTGTTTAAGGTTTAAAAAATAGATAAAACTGGGGTAAATTGGTGAGATAACGAAACCAACTGCCAAAACTGTCGATGCTGATGAGGAAACGTTAAAAAACTGTCAAAACTTGTGGAAATTCAATGTATATTTCTTTTTAATGTCCTCGGCGTTCATCGCTCGTTATAGATAATTGCGCATTCATGCAGTAGATTGTACAAACATCGAATGATGTTCACAATAAATATAAACTTTTTTTTTTGTGGAAACTCACTGTGAAGTGATTGGTTTATTAGGTAAAAAGTCGTTTAAGCGAGGATGTATCGAACTTTTCTGTACCTTTGGTTATCTAATCGCCAATGTAATAATCCTCAAGATTTCCATGTCACACAATTTTCTTTCTTGCAAAAATATTAACATTGTTTTCTTATGCAGAGTTCTTAACAAAGCTTAATTTCTTTATCGTGGAATCACTTTTGACGTCGAGCAAATTTTATTACAATTCTTCATCTGAAGCTCTTTTGTAGAAATGTATCCCAGTTCTTTGTTTTTTTGAATTTAGATAAGATAATATAGCTTTATAATGAAGATGGTACATAATGATGCAAGTTAAAAAGGAGTATATCTTCAGCAAGCGTAAGGCTTTCTCTCCCGAGAGTAGCGAGGGTAACCAGCGCAGGAATTAATTAAAAAATCGAGCTGTTCGAATATAAAGCTAACAATATTATTCTCCAATTATATTATTTTTTTTTATCAATCTGATTAAAACATCTTTCTTTTTTCTTTAAAATTCATTTATTCATTGTTTTTTCACTCGAGCTTTCGACCCATATTCTGGTCCTTTTCAAGAGACTTATAACAATTCGAAGATTAACATACTTATTTTTTGCAATCAATAAACGTAAAATATCTCTTTTTTCTCATTTCTCTTTTCAAGGACGATAAATTATGTCCTGAACAGTACTGATGTTCGAATCGAACTATGTCAAATCACAACTTTTGAAAAAATTTATTATTATTCTACCCTATATCACTATCTTCTATTTCGACTAAATTCTAGTAGCTTAGTACAAGAAAAGCATTCATTAATTTTTCCAAGGAAGCGTTTTCAGAATATGAGCAAAAAACTTTTTTCCGGCCTTTTCTTACAAAGTTAATACAAGAAACACATCAAAAACGATCAATTTTATCAACATAAAATGTATATTTTTCGAAAAGTATCCTTGTTAGCTTTACGATGATATACTGTTTTCGTCAATCAAAACCAGTCCAACTCGTAAACAACTATTTCGATCAACAAAACCAGCATATCGCTGTTAAGCCAATAAGTATATCTTTTAAATAATATATATTTAATGTTTATAGAATCGATCGTTCTCGGAATTTCTAGAAATAACTAAAAAAAAATTTGAAAAACATGTTTTTCGCTATACTTAGTAACCCTAAATAAGTTTTTAAAACACTTTTTTCTCAAATAAATCGCAACTATCGAAAAATTTGTAAATTATAGTGTAATTTTCGAAAAAATGCAAGTTTTTCCTACTTCTCTGCAAATGGAAAAATCCTTCACTTTTCATACACATAACAGTCATAGAAAAAAAATTAGTTGATTTAAGTATATTTTCTTAAGTATATGAGTTTGGTATATGTTTGGTATTGTGCCTAAATATTTATTATTACGTGAAACTCATTTAATTGATTCGATTCCAATCTAAATAGTCCTCTCAACTATTATAGTACATATTGGTAGGTTTGAGTTACTGGTTAAACCAGAGTTAAAAAAATATGTTATATCTACCATTTGAAATTGAAATCGCGAATCATTCATTTTAAACCAAAAATAAAACGTGCTATGTCAAGTAATAATAAACATAATTTATCGATCCTGTAATTCAATTAATGGCGTTTAATAGATAAAAATATGATAATATTCAAAAGTTATTTTTGTTCTGGCTATTATAAAAACAGCTGATTATTTGAATATAACGACAATTATCTGATCTTACAAATTATTGCACTTGACAGTCAGCAAAATCATTGCCCTGACAATCAAACTTCAACCTTCGAAGGTTATAATTGGGTTAAAGTTCGGTTATAAATTTTTTAAATGAAAAAAATAGGCCTTGTGCACGATATTTTTGCAAGGAATGGCATCGGTTCATCATGTTTGATTATTTATTGTCAAAACGATAAATATTGCCTTTAATTGTTATTTTTCCTTTTTTTATGGCTGAAATTTCCTCAATGTACAGGTATCTATAGATAGCTTACAATTTTTAATAAAAATATTAAAAATTAAAACATCCTAGAACGTATAGCGTGTCAAAATGATTTTTTTTAAATATTTCAAGGAAATTCCAGCCATAAAAAAAGATAAAATAACAATCAAAAGTCAAAACTTATAGTTCTGACGATTGAATTTCCCAATAAATAATCAAACATGATTAACCGATGGCATTCCTTGCAAAAATATCGTGCCCAAGGCCTATTTTTTTTCACTTAAAAAATTAAAATAGAACTTTAACCCAATTATAACCTTCGAAGGTTCAAGTTCGGTTGAAGATTATTTGCCGGGGTGGTTATACCAATGACTTTAAGATTGTTTGAAAAACTATTTTTCCATTGTTACTGAATGCCGGTACTTCAATATATAATAATTGCTGGATAAAAAAGAAAAAAAAAATACAATATCGTGCATTTCGGTAATGTGGATTTCGACGAAACGATTACGGTTCCAGATATAAGTTATCGCGTTATCGAAATCGCCCAAGCAAAAACGCACAATACTATTAAATATTTTTTTTATTTTGAGAACAAAATATTTAGAGTAGATCTTCTAGATAAAATTTTAAAAAATACATTGCACCTTCAGGCAATGTCAATTTTGAAGAAATGGAGAGTTTTTCACCAACACAGCCAAAGTCAAAATTTTCAATCATCTGACATTTTTGTAAATGATACATTTGTTTATAATTTAATACTTGGGTGGGGCCTGCTGGGAATCCTTGCTTTTGTTCAGTTTGTATAAAATTCATGAATAATTATGCGTGGACGTATGGTATCAAATTTTAATGGCAAAATTATGGTTTTAGCGAGGTTTCCAAAGCACTGAATAAAACGCGTGGTCTGTACGTACGCTGGACAGAATTGCAATATGTCACCGTCACGACACCAAGTTTAGGTGCAGGTCTCCCGGTTGGTCGTGAAGAGTTGGAATGGACCACCACGGAATTGCGGAACGCGCTGCGGTCCATTGAATGGGACCTCGAAGATCTGGAAGATACTATTTATATCCTTTTCGAGGCTCTTTATGTAAACGCATTCCCTTACCCATGAAAATTCTTCGCTTCTCAACTTACGTTAATAAAAATATATTTTCTATCCAAACAATTTCACCCCAGGGGATTTTCAAAGTTCCTCCACTTCTTTTCTTTCTACAATTTGATTGCTGTATTGAAAATTTACTAAACTGAAAATTTGATGATTCCAAACAATAAAAAGAATTTTTTCCTTAACATTGAAGTGTCGTAACACGTATTGTTGAAAAAAATCCGACGAAATTCAAAATTGACAACAAAGAGCTGAGCAGCCGACGGAGTTTTATAGAAAAAACTCGCGAAGAAGTCAAGGTAATATAAGAAAATGTTATTATTCATCAATAATGGGCGAACTGACAATAAGTATTCGATGATTCATTATTATTGCAGATCATGAAAGACAAAATGAATTTGAGCCGAGGCCTCGATCGGGACCGAACCGCACGACAGGTAAATTCTGATTATGATAGAGTTATTCCGATTAATTAATTGATGAGTAATAATAAAACCATTGAATTTTTATTATTCTTTTGTTATATTTAAAGACAAACATTTTTTTTATCATCTTGATAGAGTGCTAAACAAAAAATGAACTGTCTGTAATGGTTTCTTTATATGCAATTTATTTGAAGAAACGATTTATTGTAGAAATTCGCAAGGTTTTTCTAGACTACAAGTAAATTTAAAAGAGGTTTCATCAAAAAATCATGTTGGGTAAGCCCTGCTATAAAAATTAATTGAAAATATTTCGAAATAAAAAAAAGGGACTGCAATTTTGTAATAAATAAATTATTTTTTGATATTTAAGAAAATATTTCACAATTGAGCCTTGAGACCAAGTAAAATAACCGTCAAAGCTGAGATGTCAGATTGAACTTTTTGGTTTCGAAAAGTAGAACTGTTGAAAATAATATTAGTTTTTTTACACTTTGTATCATAGTGGTCACTTTTCAATATGACTGAAAATTGTTTACTTCGTTTAAATTATGTCCTTGTAGTTACTTCCACAAAAGTGTTGTCATCATCTTATGGTATAACTGTTTCACTCGATAATATCTGGTCGTATCCAAAATTCCTACATGGATAATGTGATCAACGAAGATTTTGATATTATGTAATTATCAATTAAATGACACAATGGTGACATTTCAAATCTATCATTGCTGAAAAATTGGTCATGATCCCATTCATTTAGATCAGTTACTGCTTACAGCCCAAAAAACAGTTAAAAATGATACTGTTGCATGAGCAATCTATTACACAAAAATAATCTATTAAACAATTATCATAATTACTTACAGTTTCTCGGTTGGTTATGAGGAAGTAGATTTTAAATATCAAAATTATTAATCACTTATCATATAGAAGCGTTGATCTTTCTACCTTCAAAAAGTATTCCAGAGATAGAGCGACTCCACCAATCCCATGAAATTTTATTGGAAATAAAAGTTGAGTTTGAATGATGTGTAAATGTTTCCTCGAGATTTGGGTCCAATTGTACCACGGTGTGTTATAACTAGCATTAATTATTGCAATGAAATTAGTGTTATTTAGTATTTATTGTATTACTGAAAATTCTTACCCGTTATATAGTAAATGCTCACTCCTAGATTTGATGAATTCACCCATTAAATTGATAAAAAACATTCCGCATATTCCTACTAATATCATCACTATTGTATCGAATGTTGTTCTGCGATTTCCAGTATTAAGTAGGAACTAAAAAATTTTAATAATAATAATTTTTTGTGTAAAACATCTTTATTCTGTATAACTGGGATTCTTACTGAATAGAGAGCGCAGGATGTCATAAAAATAAGTGTTGTCATACCGATCACAATTACTGGACGCACATAGTACTGAACTAGTTTTCTAGATCTTGAGTAATAAATTTTAGGATTATTCTTCATATCACATATATATTGAACAATGTGTAAACTTCTAGAATTTCATCTTTTTCATACAATGAAGCTTGAAAGATTTTCCTTGCTAAGTTTCATCAAAATCTGCCAAAAACTTCATCTGGTGAGAACTACCTTAAAACCAACTGTAAAGTCATTTCTTCAGAAAACACTGAACATATGCAGTACCTCGCCTGTTCATATTATTAGACCAAAGCTGAAAAATCACCTTCTTATCCCTAAAACCTTAACTTTTACAGTTCTAGTTGATCACTAGATTATGAACAATTATGCATTTTGATTTGAATCAACTACAAATTTATGAGTCATTTGCATAAATAGAAAAAGAAAATGAGGTGAAACCTGTGATTTTCTTTTCAACATTCATTACTTCCATCATGAAAATATCTGATTGTATCACAAATTTTTACTCTCGAATCCTGCTAACCTCATCATTTTATTATGCAGCTTGACATAATGAAATAGATATCCGTTGACTTTCAGGTCACCACTTTCCGCTTGTTCTTCATTCGTTGTGTTCATAGTATTACTAAGAACAAACGTAATTATTACTTCAATTATTGTCCTAAACGTAGTGATCGAGAGTTGTAAAACATACAAGTATTAATAATCTTTACATCAAAACATCAATGAATCCGAAAAAGTAACTCATCCATGATATCACAGTAGAAAAAAAACCTACAACTACTGCATGACAAGTGAGCATAGCTACACTGCTGTACAAGCACATAGTAAATGTATTTTTTATTCCTAAGAAGTTGTGCATTATCTCAGCTTCAAATGGAAATATTATTATGCGATGCCCTTCTGTTGGTTTTATTGAATCGAGAATTAGTGGCAAATACATTTGCATTAAATAAAATACTGTTACGCATATAAAAATAGCTGAAATTCAAATGTATTTTATTAAAGAAGCAATTTTCAACGTGTCAGGTTTAAATATATTGGATAAAAAATATTGAGAATTGTTTTTCATTTGCTAATAAAAATCTAAATGTCTTTTGAAAAGTAATGAAACATAGAAATGTTCATAAAATCGCAAAATTTTTGAATGATTTTTATTATGTTCATAAGTTTTAAGGTACTGAAAATGTGAAAAAAAAACACCTTATGACATTTGAAGATGGTCAACAATTCCGAAAAATTTTAAACATTTGTAAAATTCCCAAAAATAATCATGAACTTTAAAGATTGTGTCTAATGTCATGTTTCTTCGCAATATATTTATTATGTTTTTCATTTTTCAATAAAATTCTGAATAGCTTGAAAAGTTAGGACAATATTTTATAAAATTCGAAGTTATCAATGATTTGTTTTATACTCATAATTTTCGGAATTCCTATAAATTAGAAAAGATTGAAAAGTCTTGGAGATTGTCAATTAATTCTACAAAATTTGGAAAATTTGTTAAATCTCAAAAAATGTTTATAAATTTCGAAGATTGCATGTGCCATACTATATGTACTTTGAAATGTGTATGGTTTTTCATTTTTTTCAATTTTTACATGAATAAAACTAGAAAAGTATTGAAAATAACAAAATCTTAGAGAGTTGGAGAAATCATTACAAAATCTGGAAAGTTTAATAGTTTGTGGTATGTTTAAGATTATGGAAAATCAAAAAACAATGAAAGATAAAGTTTATTATCTCATATTTGTTTGTAATATGCATGATAATATTCTATCAACATTTTTTGTAGTGAAAATTGTAAGCACTTGAAAAGTAAGAAAAAAAAAAAAAAAAAAATTTGAGTGAGCGGAAAAAATTTCAATAAAATTAAGAACTTATAAATAGTTTGAATGTACAAAACATCAAAATTGTCTTAGTAAACCAGAAAACACAAAACCAATACTATGCAGCAGATATTTATTCTTACCAAATAGAAATATCATGTAAATTACTCTATTATTCAAAAAGTTGCTCATAATTTGTTGCTCTTGTTTGTACTTGAATATTTTCGGAAAATTCAGGATCTGGTCCATCACACATGAATACTGAAATAAAAAAAGCTGCATTGACTGAAAAGTATTGACGGAATTTCGAATATTGGAAATCTCTGGAAACAGATAACAAATAAAAATTCGAAATATTAAAGTCCGTAGGATCACATACTATATTCCACATAACACACATCTGCAGTTGACAGCCTACTGTAAAAGCGTAAGCGATGATCCAAGGAATCGCACGCATAATAATGTCAATGTCATCAAGATGACTGCACATACACATCGTCTAGAAAAAAAGTTAGGTAATTTAGACGAAAAAATAATTTTTCTGAAAAATCTTTTGTATTTGAGTGCACTCACAGAAGTCATTAAAGCTGAACCGTTGAAAGTTGCGATAAAAGTATGAATAAACAATCTGTAGTTTTTGGATTGATGAGGCAAGGAGCCCAGAACTCGTAAAATGTTTTTGAGAAATCGAAGATGCGACTTTTGAGTCGACATTACTTTAAGATCAATACATTTTATAATTATCTTAAAATTTTTGCTAATAGCTGCGTACTGTTAATTCTAAACTACGAAAGACATGAGGTTTTAAAAAAGTTCAAAATAAATGTTGATATGTGTTACGGCAATTCTGCTTCGGACTCGAAGATGTCTGAGATACATTGGCACTTTATTCTCATTTCATAGTCAAAGATTTCAATCGCATCATGAAAATGTTTCGGTATAACTCAAGGAAAATATTTCTATAATTGTCTCTGGGTGATTTGCGTATGTCTCTTGAATAGTCTAATGTCAACATTTATTAAAATTCGGAAATTGTTGATGATATGATTGACGAAATAAAAGAAAATATCATGTATAGAAGAACTTATTTTTATTCAGTTCTATTTGGGGTAATTAGTTATTGTGATATCTACTATTGATTATATTTATGCAATTTCTAATATACCAATCTGTACACATCATACGAAAAGATCGTTATAAAACTTCTTCAAATATTCAAGTGGACAAAATCCACTCTGAACAAAAATTTTTCATCGTTGGACTGAAGAACTATACCGTTCGAACGAATATGCAGTAACTGCCGAAAGTATAACTTACGAAGCGCGCTGCGGAAAACGATCGATAGCTTTTAATTCTTTAATACCTCTAATGCCACCATTAAGTAAGTAGCTCTTTAAGTAATTGTACCAAGTTTCATAAAAGCTAAAAGTTTTTGTGATTGCTTAATTTCTTCAATTTTATTTAAGTGGCATATTAGAGATCGATAAATTTTGTTTCAATTACTTGTTCAGTACATTGCGAGTGGCTATGGTGGTTGGTCAAATTGTGACGATAAAATCCTGATGGAAACGATATCGTTTATTTAACATGGCAATACGTGGATTCTTCAACACTAAAGACATGTGTTTCTAAGGGCTTGCACATTTAACATACATTATTTTGGACAAAAGAATAATATTTTGGAAATAAACTGTTTCATTGCAACTTGTACAGTTTAGATTTTTCGAAATTTGAAAATTTGAGATTGATGTTTTTTGGTAGGTAGTTTTAATGTCAAGCAAAAGACTATGTATTTTTTTTTTTTATTCGGGAAAAAATGAAAATTTGATTCAAATCTCGCGGATTTCTCGGGGTCTTAAAGCTACTACGGACTTATTGATAGTTTAAGTTACTATGATAGTGATTATTAGTAGTTTCGGCTACTATGATAATAGATATCGGTGGTTCCGGCAACTAGGATACTCATTATCCAAAATTTCAGCTACCATGACGTTTTTCATTTTTTCAAAAACAAATACTCAACAAGTTCATTTTTTAAAAATTTTATACATACCATGTTTAAGCCATTTGTCTGCTCTTTCATATGACGTTTTCAAATTCATGCTCAGGCTATTATGACAGCAGTTATTCAAAGTATAAGCTACATCGATGTTTTTTATTTTTCAAAACATCGTTATTCAAAAAGTTCATTTTTTAAAAATTTCTTAGACATACCATATTGAAGCTATTTGTCCGCACTTCCATATGACATTTTCAAATTCATGCTCAAGCTACTATGAGAGCAGTTATTCAAAGTTCAAGCTACATCGAGGTTTTTTATTTTTCAAAACATCATTACTCGAAAATTTCATTTTTCAAAAAACTTTTAGACATTCCATTTTGAAGCTATTTATCTGCTCTTTCATACGAAATTTTCAAATTAATGTTCAGGCTACTATGACAGCAGTTATTCAAAGAGTAAACTACAATGAGTTTTTGATTTTTCAAAACATTATTACTAAGAAAGTTCATTTTTTAAAAAATTCATATACATACCATTTTAGAGCTCTCTGTCTGCTCTTTTACAACATATTTTCGAATTCATGCTCAGGCTACAATGACAGCAGTTGTTCAAAGCTCAACCTACAATGTGTTTTTTTATTTGAAAGATAATTACTAAAAATTTTCATTTTTTAGCAAATTCCCTGTCAGGCAGAGGACAATACTCAAGCAATAGACAATAGTCATAAAATAGTCAGATAGATGCCAGGAATGTATTCTGACATCTATCTGACTATTTTATGACTATTGTCTATTGCGAGAGTATTGTCCCCTGCCTGACAGGCTTCATATATATACCATTTTGAGGCTATTTGTCTGCTCTTTCATATACCATTTTCGAATTCACACTCAGGATACAATGAAAGCAGTTATTTAAACGTAAACCTACCATGACGTTTTTTACTATTTGAAAGATTATTACTCAAAATAACCTTTTTTTGAAAAATTTCCATACACACCATTTTTAAGCTATTTGTCTAGTCTTTAATATACTATTTTCAAATCTATACTCAGGATACAATGAAAGCAGTTATTTAAACCTCAACCTACCACGGCGTTTTTCACTATTTGAAAGATTATTACTCAAAATGTTCATTTTAAAAAACATTCATGTAGATACCATTTTGAAGCTATTTTCTGCTCTTTCATTTACCATTTTCAAATTAATACTCAGGATACAATGAAAGCAATTATTTAAACGTTAACCTACCACGACGTTTTTCACTATTTAAAAGATCATTATTCAAAATGTTCATTTTCTAATCAATTCATATACATACCATTTTTAAGCTATTTGTCTGCTCTTTCATATAGCATTTTTAATTTCGTACTCAGTATACAATGAAAACAGTTATTTAAATCTCAACCTACTATGACGTTTATCACTATTTGAAAGATTATTACTCTGAATGTTTATTTTTCAGAAAATTCATATACATACCATTTTCAAGCTATTTGTCTGCTCTTTCATATACCATTTTCAAATTCATACTCAGGATACAATGTAAGCGGTCATCAAAACCTTAACCTACAATGTCTCTTTTTACTATTTACAAGATTTTTACTTAAAACGTTCATTTTTTAAAAAATTCATATACATACCATTTTTAAGCTATTTGTCTGCTCTTTCATATACCATTTTCAAATTCATATTCAGGATACAATGAAAGCGGTCATTTAAACCTTAACCTACCATGACGTTTTTTACTATTTAAAAGATTATTGAGCGATCAAACGAACTTACCTGTAAGTGATGTTCGATCGTGATTATACTAAAGTCTCGTTCGAAGACGATTATTCACATGTAGTACTGCTACTTGTCCCATATGCACCACAAGGTTTAAAGCAAACATGAAAAACGAAGTGTAATCCCTTATCCTCTCTACTTATCCTCTATCTCTGTCTTTCTATTCTTCCTCATTCATTCAAAGCTCTGACAGGAATTTAATAGGAAAAAAGATGAGGGGGAAAGGGAAACGTGGGAATTCCCAAGATAATTTCCATCGTGGGTGGGTCTAATGGTCTTCGAACGAGACTTTAGTATAATCACGATCGAACATCACTTACAGGTAAGTTCGTTTGATCGCTCAATCATACGTCAAGTCTCGTTCTCAACGATTACTCACATGTAGGTGTTCAGAGTCGTAATGCCAAAATCTTATTTCCTCTTTTTTTTTTTTTTTTTTTTTTTTAATTTCATCACTTATGAAACAGGAATGCATAAGTACTAATAATAATCAGGCACACGTCGGTATGAAGTAAAGAAGGGAAATTTTTTTTTTTTTTGTCCGCTATGAAAAAAGGACATCAACGAATGCCTCTGGATCCACGGGGCGATTTTAGTGTCTTGCAAAGACAGTCGAGCCCTTGGACCATCCAGACGTCTTCTTGATGACTGCCAGATCCCCGCCTGATTTCAGAGCCGCTGATGTCGCTGCATGTCTGGTGCTGTGGGCCCTAAAGTCCGTATTGAGATCACAACGAGTAAGAGCTGCGCGAATCCAGTGACTAATCGAGTTCGGGGAAGCCTGTGTATAGGGTCTCCTAGTTAGGATCAAAAGTCGCTTGATTTGACCTCTCAGTGGCAAAGTCGTTTCTAGATATTTGTTTAAGGTCAGTGTCACACAGAGTTCTGGTTTCTTCTCAAAGACAGGTATATAAAAGAAGGGTTGTGCGGCTCCAGGTCTTGATGTTTTCAAAAGCTCGGGGACTTCGATATCATACCCCTGAGGGGTTCGTTTTATGAAAGAAAGCGATAGTGCTGCCAACGTTTGTACTCGCTGGGCCGTGCTCAAGGCCAAAAGTAGTACCGATTTTTCGGTCAGCCTACTGAGGGACAGGCTTCCCAAGGGCCACCTGCCCTCTAGGTCCTTCAGAACCCGCCCGACGTCCCAGGTTTTCTCGTACCTTGGCTTCGGAGGTCGAAGACAGAAGCAGCTTTTGAGGAATCTGGCTATGGCGATGTCCTTGGAGACGTTGTTTTTCACGATCAGGGAGATTGCAGACCTTGTCGAATTGATGGTCGGGTATGAAGCCCCCCCGTTCCAAATTCCAGTTAGGAAGGAGAGGATGTCCTTTGTCTCGCCTAAGTACGGGTCCAGAGCTCTCTCCCCGCAGAAATTGAGCCACTTGGTGAGAGGTCCTACATACTGCTTCAGTGTGGACGAGGCCAAGGATTCTGTCATGATCTCCGTTGCTGGCCCAGGTATTCCCTGTCCCTGGAGCGCACTCCCGATAATCTCGCGGCAACGAGCTCCAGCTTCCAAGCCAAGGGGTGTTGAAATGACCTGCAAGGTGATCGTAAGAGTTCAGGAGAAGGCCTCAAGTGGATCGAGGGGGATGTACGGAGGGAGTTGAATAGGGGGAACCATGGTTGGTTGGGCCATAGTGGTACCATGAAAATTCCCATCGTCCTATCCGTAATAAATTTCCTCAGAGCCCTCAAAATCAAGGCGAAAGGTGGGAATGCGTAGAGAAACCCTAACGAACCCCAGTCGCAAGTGAAGGCGTCTACTGCCACGGCTCCGGGGTCAACTCCCCATGAGAATTATCTGGAACATTTGGTATTGACCCTTGAAGCGAAGAGGTCCACCTCAGGAATTCCTAGATTCTTTGTGACAATCTCGAAAGCATAGTCGGCCAACTCCCATTCTGTATCAATCCTGGTGACCCTAGACTCGTGGTCCGCTTCTACGTTCGTGGAAGATTTAATATACGAAGCAAAAGCATGA
Source organism: Platygaster robiniae (assembly GCA_028476575.1). Taxonomy (NCBI): domain Eukaryota; kingdom Metazoa; phylum Arthropoda; class Insecta; order Hymenoptera; family Platygastridae; genus Platygaster; species Platygaster robiniae. The sequence continues at coordinate 7,507,975 of CM052022.1, forward strand.
TTCCCTCATGTCTCGCACCAGTGCCAGATGTTTTCAGCTATCTTACTCAGTCTAGGAAATTTGACGCCTCCCATCTTGTTGATATAAGCAATCGCCGTGGTGCAGTAGAATCTCGCTGTCCCTGTAACTCTGCGCGAAGCATTTCAGGCCAAAAAAGGCAGCCAGGAGTTCCAGGCGATTAATGCTGAAGTCACACTCTTCGACTGACCAAAAACTACGAGCCGACTTCCCGTCACAGAAGGCGTCCCAGCCCATCAAGGAGGCATCTGAAAAAATTTCCAGGACGTAACTTTCTCTGCGAATCGGGGCCCGAGCCAAGGGGAGGTTGCTCTTTCACCATAGGAGGTCCTCCTTGAGCCTACGAGGAATCCTGACCGTGATATCAAAATCTCCCCCGTATTTCAAAAGCTCTGAATAACGAAGTTGTTCCAGATGCTTCAAGTATAAACGGCGGTAGGGTAGGGCCTGGCAGCAGAAATTGAGGGACCCGATGAGACTTGCCAATCGTCTCAAAGTATGATTCTCTCCCACAATAAAAGGTTCGAGCTTCGCTATCACCTCCGATTTTTTCTTTCGGGGCAAGCCGATTGACATGGTCCGGGAATCGTAAATTATACCCAAAAATTCCACCGATGTACTCGGTTCTCGGACAGACTTTCTCTCGTTGATAGTGAAACCCAGGGATTCTAGAATTTGAGTTGAAGAATGAACGTTCCTGCGACACTCCCGTTAGGTGCCCCCGATACAAAGGATGTCATCCAGATATATGACCAGTAAGAACCCATCCTCGCTTAGTTTACTAACGACAGGTTTAATGATCTTCGTAAAAATGAAAGGAGCCACGTTCAGGCCGAAGGGCATACAGGTAAACCCGAAACAACGACCTTCAAAAATGAAGTTTAAGTGCTTCAAGCTATCCGGGTCCATTGGAACTGAGAAATATGCGTTCTCCAGGTCGATCTTGGCCAACCAGTCTCCTGGGGAAAGAAGCCTGGCCGCGGTCCTTCCGTCTTTTAATTTAAAATGCTCTGCAGCGATATATTCGTTGAGATTCCTAAGGTTCAACACGAAACGAAAATCTCCATTAGGCTTTCTAACCAAAAAATAAGGGGAAATGAATTGATCCTCAGATTGTCTACAAACTCTGATTGCCCCCAATTGCAAAAACCCATCAATCTCGGATATGACATCATCCATTGAATATGAATCGAGTAGTAAAGGAGCTGTTGAAACGCCAGATTGAAAAGGTAGCCTGTCTAATTCAAGCCTGAGGCCCTGTACACAATTCAAAATAAATCCATACTTAGTCGAGCCTTTCTAGACTGGGAGGAACAATTTTAATCTTCCAGCTTTTACCTCTAGCGTCTTCCCCGCTCCGATCTCAGGGGTTCGTTGCGTCGAACTGGACTCCGTTGCCTCGGGGTTTTTGCGAACCGCAGGGTCTTCCTTGAGCCCCTTCTGTAGTAAGCCTGCCTCGATTGGCCTCAAAATTTTTGGGGCAGGCTCCTGGCGTTTCCCGAAGAGTGTGGCTTCGAGGGTTGCTTTCTGGGTTGGTTGAAGAGGTCGTGCCCCACCTTGGCAGCTGACTTGGTGGCCCTCAGTTTATCTCCCAGGTCCCGTCCAAAGAGGAGCTCATCGGATTTTGCCCCTTCCAAACACACCTTATATTGTTTGTCAACAATCTTTGGCAGAACCAGTGCCTTACGGGATGTTGTTTGTTGGAAGTGTAGGTCTGAGAGTAATTTTCCGCAGTCAGCCATTTGGTGCAACAGATCAGCGGGAATAATCTCCTTGTCTTCTGCGAGAGCCTCAAGGATCATGGAGGTTGCACCCCCAAGGGCGGCCATTGCGGAGCCAAGACAGTTTTGGGATGCCGTGAGATGCTTGTCACGGGCCCTGCCCGAGTCGCTGAATTATGCAGCTATCTCTGCATTTAAAGCTATCTCATGCCTCCAAGAGACATTTTCCTTTTCGGTTGTAGGAGGAAAAGAGTTGCTCTTTTTCTTCTGGTCGAAGTCCATTCCGTATCCAAAAGGCCCAGCGTTGTTCCAGTTCTTCATCAAAAACAGTCTTTTGGGGGGGGGGGGGGGGGTTGTAGCTCAGGAATAACGCCCAGAATATTCAGGGTTTCTTGGTCAAAGCGAGGCGTATCAGGGTCCCCTTCCGACTCCTCCTCGTCTGTCGAAGACCTGACTCCGACGTCATCCTCGTCGTCTGAGGAACCCGCTCCCTGGTCTTCCTCGATCTGAGACTGTGGCCCCGGGCGACTTTCTAAACAAAATAGCCCGTGCAAATCATTTTCAAGGAACTTAACCTCAAAAATTTCTTTTTTTTTTAGGTTAGATTTTTTTTTCCTTGTCCCCTCCCCTGCTTGCACGAGCCTGGATCGGGTCTTCCTTTATTGCGAGGTTCATCATCATGAAAGGCGTTTATTCGAGAGAAGTAGGTAAGGCAGCGCAGCGCTGTACCCCCCCCTTTTTTCCCCCATTTCTCCTCAGAACCCTTCTTCGATCGGGCCCTTTCCTTTAAAAGGTTCACCGTCACACTTCCGAGGGAATACGATGTCGCGAAAAAAAAGATGGGAGGGGGGGGTAAAAAAACTAATATCTTTGTCTCGACCACCATTCCCTTCACCCCCCCCCCCCCCATACTAAGGCGGGATTTGATCAATCCCTTCTTGTTGGTAACCGTCAATATTTTCTGACAATTCCTAATGAGGGGGGGGGGGTAGATCTGAGTAATTATTTCTGAAAAATTGATATTTTACCTCTGCTCGATCCTTGAGAAGTTACGTCATCCTGGATCGTCGTTGCGTTAATGGCGGGCACGGTCGTAATGGCCGTGTTGCCCGTGTTCACTGATTCCGGTAACTCACGAAGTTTCTCTCGGGTTTTCCGCATTTTTCCACGTAAACAGTCCGCGTACTCACTATCCGATTCCGCGGGTCTCCGTTTCGGCATTTTTCGCGAAAAAATTGAATGATGTAAAACAATTGAACGATGCACGATGTGGTTGCGTCAAGCACAAGAAACATAATAAGGGAGGATAGAGAGACAGAGATAGAGGATAAGTAGAGGAGGGGATTAAAGTTCGTTTTTCATGTTTGCTTTAAACCTTGTGGTTCATATGGGCCAAGTAACAGTACTACATGTGGGTAATCGTTGAGAACGAGACTTGACGTATAATTACTCAAAATTTTCATTTTTTTAAAAATTCATATACATACCATTTTTAAGCTATTTCTCTGCTCTTTCATATACCATTTTCAAATTCATACTCAGGATACAACGAAAACAGTTATTTAAACCTCAAACAACTATGACGTTTTTCACTATTTGAAAGATTATTACTGTAAATGTTCATTTTTAAAAAAATTCATATCCATATCATTTTTAAGCTATTTGTCTGTTCTCCTATATGACATTCTCAAATTTATACTCAGGATACAATGACAGCAGTTATTCAAAGCTTAAGCTACTATGACGTCTTTCGTTATTTAAAATATTATTACTGAAAATGTTTATTTCTTAAAAAAATTCTTATATATACATACTATTTTGAAGCTATTCGTCTGCTCTTTGAGATGACGTTTTCAAATTCATGCTTAAGCTATAATTACAGCAGTTATTGAAAGTTTAATCTACTACATACTTATTTGTAGTCTAAGCTACTACGTAGCTATATACGTTGCGGTGCGGAAAAATGAAGGAAATTTTGGATTTTTTTAGAGTTATATAGGCATCATTTTATTGGATAAATGTTATAGGTTTCTTAAAGTACATAATGTTGTGTACAAAAAATGCTATTGTGCATTATGAAATGTCAACAACTGTCGGAGTTATAGCCCCTACCACGAAGCGCGATTTTTTTGAAGAGCTTTGCGGTGAGCATGATTCCGGTGTAGCAGCTCAACTGAAATCATAAAAACAAAAACAAAATTTTAGTTTACGGTTGTACGGAGTTCGTGAACGAAGATTAAAAAAAAAAAAAAATTTTCTCGTGGATACAAGGACAGTTTTTCGAAAAAGTCATTTTTTTCATCAAATGATTTTTGTAAAAAAAATTCTTTTAATAAAAATCTTATTTTTTTTTAAAAAAGGCTTCGTTCACGGACTGCCTCTACTTATCACGAATATTTTATGAAAAAGATAATGAAAATCGGTCGAATAGTTTGTTCGTAATCGTGCTCACGGCAACCGCACTTTTGTGAAAACATGATTTTGAGATAATTACGTTTAAAGTTTCAAGTGTACTTTTTGTAAGCTCAACGGTGAAATAGGCAAACTTACAAATCATCATCGATTCCGGGGCCATACAGTGTGTGTTCTAAATTTGAAGCAGCCTCCAAAAAGTCTAGTTGATGTTAACCTATACTTATAGACAGCGTTTTCCGCTACCCAACTTGGCGCGTGGATTAGAAAACAATTGTTGCACATAGAAACATGAAATTTGGAGTAATTGTATTTCAAGATGTACCCAAATATACAAAATAAATCGTTTGTCGAAAGTAAGTCCCCGTGTCGAGATCTGAGCGCTCAAAGTAGACCATGTTGTTTTGGAGAGGGCATTTTGCGTACATTCTACAGCCTTTAGATTTAATTTGACAACAAGAAGTCACTGGCGTTTTTTGTTTGTTATTACGTCATCTAGGGACTGACGTCTCGTTCTTAATTTTTTTTTTTAATAATAATTACGACACTTTCTTCAAAAAAATCGATTTTTTTCTATTTGTTTGAAAAAAAAGGGACAAAAAAATTTTTTTTACAATTTTCGGCTTTGTTAGACCCTGGAGATCTATATCCTCTTTGGAATGATATAAAATTTATTAGAATTAGTTGAGCCATTTTCGAGCTATGATGTATGCAAGTTCGAAAAACATGCTGGTTTTGATAACAACGCGTTTAAAGTTCGCACACTTGAGAGGCACAATTTTTCTCAACTTACTTGGATAACTACTCAGCTATTCCTGGCCCATACAGTAATCCTTCTGCTTCATCGTACAGTTGGTTGTCTTTGATTTTATTCATTTTTGCAACCATTTGTTGCCATTCACGATGCACTGGCAAGATAAGCGCGGCGCCTGAGAGCGCCGACTATGAGCTTTACGCCGGAACGCAAATTGAGGCATATCTTTTGAAATAATACGATTTTCGTCCTGAAATTTTTAAGAGATATTGCCGGATGCATAAGCAACTGATTGACGAAAAAAGAAATTTTTCGATTTTCGCATCCATCTATAGGTATAGGTCCCCTTAATAGTTTTAGCTACTATGAAAGTGGTTATTAGTAGTTCCGCCTACTATGGTAATAGGTATTGTAGTTCCAGCTACCATGTTGGTGATTATTTAAAATTTTAGCTACTATGACATTTTCTATTTTTGAATACATAATAATTCAAAAAGTTCATTTTTGTAAAAATTCTTATGCATACCATTTGGATGCTATTCGTCTGATCTTTGAAATGACGGTTTGAAATTCATGTTTAGTCTTGTATGGCAGAAGTTATTCAACGTTTAAGAAAACATCTAAGTGAAAAATTAGATAATAGTATATTCCCTGACAAGTGCAGTATGAGCTTGTTTAGCGAATGTGAAGTTTGCACAATTGAGGACTATATTTTACACAACGAGGTGGAAAAAATGAGCATTTACTCCACTGAGTTGTGCAAAGATAGTTTCACATCGTTTTCTATTTTATTTATACGAGAAATGGTACTAAACCAAAACGAACAGTGATAGAAATACATTCCATTGCATAATTTTTGTATAGGGTAATTTTTATTGATAAATCCTACTTAGTAGTAAAGATTTTGTATAATATCACAGAAACCCTTCAGTCATATTTCAACTTCAACATCGCATTTGTATTGTATCTGAAGTTTTTCTGAAATGTTTCATCAAAAAACTTTTCCTCTTAAGAATTTTCGACTAGTTTCTCAAAGATTAGATTCCAATGTTTCACAAACTTTTTGAAAATTTTTTTAATATTCCAGAATAAAGATTCCTTTTTAAACATTTCGCAAATGTTTCTGTAATCTTGCGACTTGCGCAGTCAGATTTCGTAATTTGTTTCATGCTAAAAATATCTAGTTTATTATATTTATGATGTTTCAGAAACTTTATTGCAGCTGAAAGATTCTGTAATAATAAGCCTAACAAAATGTTTAGATTAAAGAGTTTTCGAAATGTATGGGACAAATAAATTTTTTTAATGGAGCATTCACAGATAACCTGTGAATTCCCTGTTCGAAAAAAAGTATTTTTTTTTGTATATTTCCATCACCTACATTTTAAACGAACAGTAGTTTCCATCACAAATATATGAAGTAGAATTTGGCAGCAGTATTTCTGAACTGCAATGTTGCAGAAATTATTTAGAAACTCATTAAAAAACGTTTTAATGTAATAATGGCTCCAGAAATTTACGAAAATAGTGCAAAAATTTTTCTGAAACATTTCTAAAAATTTCTGTGGTATAACTATAATATTATATCATAAGTTATGTTATATTATAATATTATATAAGTATGAAACGTTACAGAACGAGCACGCAAAGATTTCAGAAACTATATATATTATTAATGTAATGTTGTTTTTTACATTTTTTTTTAAATCTACTTACAATTTATCTGAAATACTTCTCTTACATTTATGAAATATGCATACCATTTCATTTGAAATCATTCTGCAATTAATTAATCTCTCTAAAATTTGTCCAGCGAAATGCGAATGTATAAATTTTATTTATTTTCAATAGTGTATCCTTTACATATGTTGAATTTCATAAAAGTTTTTATAATTAATGTGTTTATACTCTGAAAGTTTTTGCTTTTTTATGAAATTTTCTGATTGATTGATTATTTATTATTAATTGATTGAATAATGGATTGATTAACCAATAAATTTATCAATTAATTGATGGAATAATCGATTGATTGATTTCTGATCAATTGATTTTTCATCACATTTCTTTAAGTGCATCAACAAAAAATTGGAGATCTAATTTTTCTTGCAAAATTCTGATATTCCAATTTCTAAAAAAATACTCGAATATTGTTGAAAAATTTTAAATATTTCGAAAACTGTTCTTTTACTTTCCGTAACGATAGTTCTTTTTTTTGAATTTCAACGATTTTTTTTGCTTCGAAAATTTTGGAACCTTTCATCGAACTATTTTTTTAACGTAAAAAAACTTGTTTAAGAAAAGTTTGAACCTAATTTTCAACGATTTCTCAGGGATTAAAAAAATATCGCGGCATTATAGTAAACTTTGAGAAAATTTGGTAGATTTTTTAATTCCGATCCGTTTGACTATTTTTGAATTTGCCGCTCTAAACATTAATTTTGTAATTGAATTGACATATTTGATTGTGATGACACCGATCAGCTGATTGCCAGTTATTTGTTATCAGCAAACAACAACAAATTTTTAGGAAAAATCATGTTTACTGTCAAAAAATCGCAAGTTAATTGTTTCGGTTCTCATCTGAAAAATCGTAGAAACAGAATGCTTTTCCGTTCTTGACGTTCGTGTATTACCAATTAGGAAAAATGGTTTGTAAACAAAGATATACGTGTATGGTTTTTTTTCTAACAATAAATGCCAAAACAGTTTATAATCAGCCTTTATCATGCATGGAAAAGTTATCTTTTGTTTATCATTGTTTAACAAAATTTCGTAATAAGTTCCAGTGTTAAACAAGTGTGCTAAATTTACATCTTGTATTCTTTTGTGTAAGAAATTTATGATAATGAATTCTTATCCGCTATTTGATAAGTTCAAGTTGAAGCTCTGAAAAATTCTGAAAAACAAATTTTTTCCCAACAATTTTCCTTTTGTCCATCAGTGTTTTTTTTATTACTCCAGTTTGAGTTGAAATAAAATTTACATTAAAAGTATTTCTTCTATAAATATGTATGATAATCATACATTCATAATAGTTGTTTTGTTTATTTCATTTATATATTATTAACCAAATTATTTACTTAATAATTTTTTTTATGTCATCATTTTTGATTATATGTGATTATATGTATATTTATCATTGTATGAATGTAATTTTATTTATTTTAAATAATATATATTTAATATAGTAATGTAAACCATATAAATTTTTACATAAAAATATAACAATATAAATTAGTATAATAGATATACTAATATCTATAATATAAATAATATAATATATAATATGATATAGATAAGTATACATCTAAGTATAATACTATAATTCCAGTAATGAAACTTCAACTAAATACATCTATGCATACATTATACATTTATTAAATCATTTTATAAAATTTATTTATTTCTGCGATAGTTTACTAATTCAAAGTTCAGTTTTTGGATGGAAAAAGTATTATTTATTGATGTAGAATCTTAAAGTTCCCAGAAATGATAGCAAATTTCATAATTTTTATATCACCAATTTATTTCAATAAAAATAAATGCTCTTCTTACTCAATATACTCTATGATTTTTTATTTTGTATGTAAAAACAATATTATGTATTCAATGTAAATTATAATAGTAATTTTGCGATAAAAACTTGAAAAATAAAAAACTTTAATTTATATTATAAATTTTAAAAAATAAAAATGAGCATGCTACTTCTAAAATTAATTTTACAACTCTCAATTACATGTTTATATAAAAATATTATTCAAAACAAAATATTTTTTTGATTTTTGAAATTTGAATTGTTCTAGTTTCGAAATTTTCCAAATTTCAAAAATATCTTAAGTCACTATGAAAGTATGATTTTGTTTGCCCAATTTTTCTCAGTATCATTTCATCAACAAGTAAATTATTTATAACTTTCACTCAAGAAAAATATTCCACAAAGTTTCTCTGCCTTAAGCTTACTATTCACTTTCAAAATAAAAAGTTAGTAAAATCGTCGTAATTTCATTTAGAAGAAAATTGAATGAAACGATTGCTCCATAATACATAATTAAATGAACCTAGAAGTGTGCAAGAAAATTCTTCCAATCTTTCTTAGATTGAGATTGATCAAAGCTGATATAGAAAATGAAAATATTTTTTTGACAGATAAAATTGTACATTCTCACAACTTTTTTTGAAACAGCATTAATGGCATGGAATTATTTACGATGTGAGGAATTAAAAAGCCTAACGTTATTAAAAGTTAATTTATTTTTTTCCTTGTTAAAGAAAATTCTTTATGAATCGAAATTTTTTTTGGATTATTTTGTCATTAATAATAATGTTAAGCGAATGTAAAAAATGTTATATTATTATTCTATAGTGATAAAATTATAACTAATTCACTATGCACTCGAAAATATAAATATTTTTGAGATCCCAAGTTTTTATTCTAAAAGATAGTCAACCTCCAAAATTCTGAGTTGAATATATATAATTTGCACATCATGTAATTTTAGTTTCAAACAGTATGACGAAATATTCAATCTGTGATTCGAAGTATATATATTAATAATTATTTATTAGTTATAAATTCAGGGTATAAAGAAGTAGCTGAAATCTTTTATTAAAATATAACAATAGGGTTTTATAAACTCTTATGAAAAATTACATCTTACGAATCTGTAAAATTTTGAATAAATAATGTAACAGAAAAAAAACTAATTATTTGAACGTTACACATTCTAATCTAGTTTTATTACGGATCCATAAAGTGAGAATCAACACTTTTCAGTTTCTGAGTTACCTTCTTTAGAACATCAAATCTATATTTGTAAGTTACTAGTTCAATTCATTCATTATGTATTCGAAATGTTTTTCAGAAATTTAGCAATTCAAGAAATATAAAAAAATACGAAATATGGTATATCATTTTTGGAAGTATAGTTTTTTCTGTTATTTTTTTACAGCCTTTGCTAGACAATAGCCCAGCAAGGGTTCCTGTGAGTCATGGGGCGACAAAATACAGCAAACTGGAGAATGAGATGGACAGCCCTAATAGGCAGTTTTTGGAAAACACTCTCCAGCAGCAAAATCAGATGATGCGTCAACAAGACGAGCAACTAGACATGATCAGCGACAGTATCGGTACCTTGAAAACCGTCTCCAGGCACATTCACACCGAGCTAGACGAACAAGCCGTGTAAGTATGAATTTTTTATTCAGTACTTTTTACTAAAAAGTACATTTTTCAACACTCCTCGAAAATTTTTGGAATAAGGAATATGAAATTGGAGAATATTGAACTCTGAAGTATTAGTAAAAACTTAAATAGATACGGAGACAGAAAATTCATACCTGAAGACTAAAAATTTTGAAATTTTGGTAATGTTAATTTTCATATTAGAATTTCAGACAATATTGAGATGAAACAACTCTTTTATCACCTCAGATAGTTAAAATGATAAATAATTATTGGCATATAACAAATATTAACTAACATTACAAATTATTTTATACCTTGATCTTGGCTAAGAATAGTTACTAGTTTTTTTTTGTTTTCGTTTATTTCTTCATAATTCGGAAATTCAGGCACAAAACGAATGATTTCTCCTAATCCTCAGAATGCTAGACGATTTTGGAAATGAAATGGAAATGACTGACTCGAAGCTGGACACGACAATGAAAAAAATGGCCAAAGTTCTTCACATGAGTAACGGTAATTATGATGATTACATACCCGCCCCCACAACCCCAACTACCAGTTCCTCTAATTACACCCCAAAACTACCTTCCTTATCTTCTTTGTCGACCACCATCACTAATTGCTTTTATTGCTCCCGAGACTAAACCCCACTCCTCCCCCAACCGTAATTTTATTTATTTTCTTTTAATCCAAAATAACGAAACGATATTATTTTCAACGAAATTCAATTTTTTCAAGGAGTAGGGGTTCCTGAAATCCTAGAATTAGAATACGTTAGACGAGTTAGAAAAGCGTGTACAAAAAGTGTTCGTTGATGAGACAAAGCAATATGTACTTTTTATAAATTGCTTTGTGAATAATTGTTGATAACATAGAGAATTTATGTGAGTTCGTTTGTAGGGTGAATCTTTGATGTGGAATAGTACATTATATATCGAGGTGGGAGGAATAGTGTTCTGGTGGCGAGGGCAGAAAGATCGTAAACGAGTTACAACAATTTTTCTTTTGCCATGAGGAGACAATTTTCTTCACCTTAACGTGTAATGTGCTATTATATTATTGTGAGGATTGAGGATTCACTTCTTAGAGCGTCGGAGTGAAATAATTTATTGAGTGGTGGATTTAGGTAATTAGAAATATTAGATTAGTAGATGAATTTGTTGGAAGAATAATCGTTGATTTTTTTTTATTTTGGAATTACGATACGTCGCATGATTGAAGTGTCGAAAGAAGAAAATGTGTTAGGAGTTGTAGATAAATGTCACTGTCAATTCACGAGCTACTGTAGCTATTGGTTAAAAATGTCATTAGAAATTGATGGGAGTTTTCAAAATTTGTTACATAGAAATGAGGAAATATAGACAAGAAATTTTGAAATGATGTAGTTTATATTAATTCTAAAATGTTGGAATCGAGTCTTGTGAGTAGAAGAATCCTAATTTTGTTGATTTTGTATTTTTGAAAATTTCAACTCTCAAAAGCTATTTTTAAATTAATGAAACGTCAATACCTTCAAATTTAGAAATTTTAAGAAATACGATGATTTGAAGTTGTATTATGGTACAAAAGTCAAGTTTTTAACATCAGGATTTGAAATTTGCAAAGTTCATGAAATCTTAAAAATATTTATTTACTATTTTATGATCAAAAGTCGATAATTGTTGAAAATCTTACATTTCAAACCAAAGTTTTGAATCTTTAATTTTTAGAGTTTTGAAATAGTTTTGACCGAAAACTGACTTTACAACAACAAAACCTTGGGTTTTACAAAATTGATGCAAATGTATAAAATTCGATATAAATTAATGGAAAGTACACACAGTAAGTTCTCAAAATATGTCATTTATAATAATTCCTAAGTGTAAAAACAGAATTTCATGAGTAGAAGTACATGTGATTTTTTAAATCCAAATTTTGCTAATTTCAAATCTTTGTTATTTCAAATTTCCTGACATTTCGAAAATTTACTTCTAATCCGTGTAATTCTGAAAATTCTGGAAACTTGAAGTTTGGATAGCTATTTTCAAATGGAACTTCGAAAACTTTAAATTCAGAAATAAAAATCATAAAAACTCAATATAAAAAATAAAAATATAGAATCATGAATTAGTATTTTTTATATTTCTAGTTATGGAATTGGAAATCTTGAATTTCAGTTTTTTATTAAAACAAATGTACATTCTATACTAAACATTTTATATTGAAAATTTTTAACACTTTTATATTCAGAGTTTGGAAAGAAAAAGCCAAGAACTGAGAATTTTGACCGAAAACTGATTTCACAACAGCAAAATCTTAAAAAAATTGATAAGAATTTTTAAAATCCCATATACAGAGAAATAGGGAAATATAGACAAGAAGTTTTAAAATTATGTAATTCATTAATTCCAAAATTTTTTGCTACTCATGTGGGTTAAAGTACATGTGATTTTCTGAATGCAAATTTTTTTGATTTTGTATCTTTATTATTTCAAATTTGTCTGATTTTGGGAAAATTAACTCTTGATCCGTGGAATTTCGAAAATTTTGGAAACTTGAACCTTTACTAGCCTTTTTGAAATTAACGAAATTTTGAAAACTTCAAATTTAGATATTTTAAAATAACAATAATTATAAGTACTATGATAGTTCAAAAGTTGAATCTAAACATTAATATTTGAAATTCAAAAATATCAAAAGTTCAGGGAATTTTCAAAATTCATCAACTACTGAAAATCTTAAATTTAGAAGTTTTCACAGAAAAACAAATATTTTATATTAACAATTCTTAAATCTATTATTTTCGAAGTTTCGTAATTTTTCAAAACTCGGAATTATAATTGAAACCTCATTTTACTTCAGCTGAACCTTAATTTTGTACTCTTTTTTAAAATATTTTTTATCATTTTTTTCTTATAGTTTTTTTTTTTATAATGTTAATACTTCAACCACATTTAAATGTTCAAATTTACAAATTTCAAGACTAAAGATTTCTATTTCCCTAACTGAAATCGTGATACAAAATTTTCATGGAAAAAATCTTGAAATAAATTGCAGTAAAAACAGTTTCGTAAATTGAATATAAAATACCATAAACAGTAGCATGGGAATTGACAGAGGCAGTCAATTACAAATTTGCTGAAGTCCGTAATTTGCCAAAATACAGTGTACAAGATTTATGCAGAAGAATGCTTACTCTAACACGTGTTATTTGTTTGATCTTGTCAAATATTCAGTATTATTTTGTCATATTTTTTACGTTTTAGACAAATTTTCTCAGTTAGAGTTACATATGTTAAAACTATAGCTTAGAATTTTTTTTCTAATCCGTTATAGTGAATAGTCACACACTTCAAGAGCAAAAACTAAAGGCCTAACTAAGCGACTTAAATCACAATATAATACCTTTAATTATATTTTTGAATCAATTATCCAAGTATTTAAAGGTTCACCAATGGTAAAAAAATGGTTTTATGAAATTCAAAACTACTCGAATAGAAATCCAGAAAATTATGTTCAAAATACAGTAGAATGTCGAAATTTCAATTCACAAAATCAATTATAAAAAAGTCCAATCAGTGTACCGATCTCATTGTAAAACAATTTCCCGTGTTATTTTGTATACGAAAAAAAGGATACTATTCACGTCGTGAAATAAAAATGTGACGAAAAGAAGGAGAAAAAGCTCTGTTGAAAATTATGTAAATGTTGCAAAAAACAAAACATGTAAGGGAAAAATAAAAAAATGTGAGAATAGTTTTACAAGTGGCGCATGTCGATGGTTACAAAATTCCTGTTTGTTTTAGATCGGAGGCAATGGATAGCGATTGGCGTGTTAACTGCTATATTGCTAGTGCTCATTTTTTTGCTCATGTTATAAAATCTGGGAGATCGTTTCGTTTATCACGGCCCGAGGTTTTCGACGTCCAATTGTGATCAGCGTTCGTTTTTTTTTTTCATTCAATTTTACGTTGACCTTTGTTTATTATTTTTTCATTATAGTCATAATATATATTTTATTACGTATTCGAATAAACGTTTGAATTGTACATACGACGTAAGGGTTGATTTTTGATTTTGGAATATCCTTACCTAAAAAAAGTTTTAGTGTGTTCGAGAAAATGTTGATTCGTCAAAGTCAGTTGGAAATTCTCTCTAAACATTTTTTTCTTTTTTACACAACTTTTTGATAATATTGCTTAGGCCATATGTAAGAACTGGAGATGCCATTTGACAGAGATTTTTCGTTTATCATAAATTTTGTCAGTTCTGCTTGATCTAACATATAAAAGTCAATACTTAACTAGGGTAAAAATCCACATTTCATGTTTGATAGGCATTCAATCCCGCATGGATATAAATGATTAAGGCCTTTGGACGCGTCGGCGTGATATTCATAATTAATAATTTTGCGTAGTTTTTCGATAATAATTCAATCAAGTTTCCATAAGGAATACATTGAGCAGAATTAGTCAAAACAGTTTGAAATGGTTTGAAATTTGAACGATGTAAACAGTTGAGGTAAACGAAACATTAATGATCTTCTTGAAACTTATTTGATATATTTTTTTAATATTACTTTTATTAATAAAGTTAGTTCTTTTTTTCTTATGAAAAATTGTACTTATCATATTGATTACATTAATAACGTCTTAATGAAATCCTCAAATTTAAATGAACTCACTCTAACTTAAAAATTATTTTAAAAGTGATAAAGTTATTTTCTATAGAATTATTATAAAAATTTCACTGTTTATCAATTACTATAGTTTATGGTAAGAGTTGTATTTTTTTTCGATTGATTCTAATGAATTTTCAGCATAAATTTATCGAATTGATTTCAATAAAAATTAACACTGTCAAAATTTTCGTGCACTTGTTGCATAAAAATTCAATTGATTTATTAAAAATTTTGTTAACTTTTCTTAATACTTGTAAATAGTTATTGGAATAAATGTGATTTCGTTCATAAAATAATTAATGATTATATAATGATTGCGAAAAAAATAATAAATATTAATTGCAACTTATTTCTACAATTTGTAATTAACTTCAACTCATCTGATGTTCTTAAAAATATGTACCTGAAAAAAAACCAACAACTTTGATCCCTAACGAAGTAAAAAATGAAGGAAACCTGATACACACTGAGAAAAAAATCTTGTACTTTCTACCGTATATATTGTAAAAAGTACAATATTATTGTACTTTTTACAATAACATTGCAATTTTTACAATACCATTGTAGTCTTTACAATAATATTGTAAAATCTGCAATATGTATTTTACTTATTACAATATTATACAGTAAAACCGCTATTAATGTACAAATTACAATATGTATGCCAGTTTTCACTGTATAATTTCGGAAAATTTCAAATCTTAAAATGCATATTTCACTATACAATCTGTAACTTTAACCATACATGGCGAAAAAAATGAACTGCATTACTTTGATCCAACTTTTTCGAATACTGTATCATATTACAATATGATGCACTTGAGACCTAGAAAGCACAAAAAAATGTTGCAAAACAACCTATACAGATCTGTTTACTGAATAAACTGTATGGAATTTTCAAAAATCTGGATTGATAGGAATTACAATATGATATTGCAAAAAGTACAAGAAGTATAGTAGAAAACGGAAGACGTATAGGAGTTCTTACAACAAAATATATCTATAACTACAATATCATTTGACAATATTTACAATATGTTTTTAAAAAAATGGATATATTATCTAGCAAAAAGTACAATATGTCAGAGTGATTTCCGTTTACTATACAGTATTGTAATAATAACTATATTTTTTTCTCAGTGCACCTAGAAAATCGGAAAAAATAGTTCTCGGGCAGTACGAATAATCGCTAAATTTGAAATAAATCTCATGCAAATTTTTTGAAAAAACTTACCCTTGTTGTCTCTGCGTCATCGGTCGCCATATTTGAAGTTGGTGCAGCTCCTTCAAGTAATCCTCATTGCATTGGCACATTTATCACAATAACACGCGCTTCTATCACACGCTAATTCATTTTGAAAACGAAAATTTCACTGCACAAACTTTTCACTACATACGTCGCGACAAACGGAAAAAACGCAAACACTGTATTACAACCGGCAACGTTGCAATAAACGACCGTTAAAACCTGCACCATGCCGTTTTTTTTCACTCGACAATGTTGCGAAATTCGCCCAATTCCCGCGTATTTAGCGCGTGATCTTCCTTTTTTTTACCGATCCTGATGAAAAACGCGACTGAATCCGGAATTCAAACTGATTCCGAGTCGAAAATACATAAAATAAACGAAATTTCGAAGGACGTGATCACACGTGAAAGTGATTCAAATATTCAAATTTGAATTCAAATATTGCTGCAACGGAAAAATCAATTGTGCGCATGCGCGAAAATTTGAAATTGCCAGTTGAATGATCGATCACTTTTGCGCGCGATTGTGTCCTAAATCTCCTTTGTTTTACGTATTTTTACGAAATGAGGCACCTCGACTCGTATTTTCCGAGTTTTGTCGCGTTCCTCGACGGGAACGGTAAAAATAGTAATATCACGCGCAAAATACGTGAAAATCGGGAGAATTTCCCGATGTTGTCGGGTGAAAAAAAAAAACGGCATCGTGCAGTTTTTAACGGTCGTTTATTGCAACGTTGCCGGTTGTAATACAGTGTTTGCGCTTTTTCCGTTTGCCGTGACGTGGATAGTGCAAAGTTTGTGGAGTGAAATTTTCGTTTTCAAAATGAATTAGCGTGTGATAGAAGGAAGCGCGTGTTTTTGAGTGATAAATGTGCGCTACGGATTACAGTGCAATGAGGATTTGGAGCATTCGAAGGAGCTGCACCAACTTCAAATATGGCGCCCGAATGACGCAGAGACAACAAGGGTGTTTTTTTCAAAAAATTTGCATGAAATTCATTTCAAATTTAGCAATTATTCATACTGCCCAAGAACTATTTTTCCGATTTTGTGGATGTATCAGGTTGCCTTCATTTTTTACTGCGTTAAAGAAGCGTGAAACTATTATTATTACTAAATGCATTTACAACTTTATATCAATTAATTATAGTAAATTTTCAGGATTTGACAATTTTCTAATGCAACCGTTGCGTTAATAGAAAAAAGTTGTTGGTTCTTTTAGTTACATGTTCGTAAGAACATTAAATGAGTTTAGACAAATTGAATTTATATTATACCTTACTGATTATTCACAGTTGGGCGGGGGCAAAATGATTACACCTCCCCTGAACAATTTTTTTGCAAAAAAGTTTTCGCATTATGTGTTTTATTTTGTAAATTTTTTTTTTCTACAAACTTTCGTGATTCTCTAGGCACAATAAGAACTTCTCTGATTTCAAAATTGATGTATAATTGTTTAATAATAATTACAAAAAAATCATGTAAAATTATGCTAAAGGAAAATCATTTATTAATAATCTAATAATCATTAAGAAAAAATTAATCAATACTATGCAATGCTAAAAAATGCTTCAAATTGTGTAGGAACTGTAGAAATATAATAAAAACAGAAAATTTCATTAAAAACTCAGTGATTTCAACATCATGAAAATTTGTTCCTACGATTGAAACATGTCAATGTAAAATGAAATCACAAAAATGAACAATAGTTGGATGATTTCATAACTCCGAAATTCTAAAAAATCGAGGAATCGCACAATTGAAACCCAATCGTTAAAAAATAAAATCTCAGAGAAAATATATTTTTCCGTCTACGTCCTCACTTAAAACTTATACTTTTTTTAGGTGAGGTCATAATAAAAATTGAATTAAACATTCATGAATTTTTCGTTTATTGTACCCATAGCTCTCATGTTACATCACTCGCTACATCATTTATTAACTTCAAAAGTATTACAAATTTAATATAACTATACATAGTAATGATTGATATGTGATTTGATGTGAAATTTTCGTGAACATGCTTCTTTTCATCGGGAATCATTTTCGTTTCCTAATTTACGCAGTCTGTATCAAACATTCGAAATATATATATACAATCATTTGATTCGCAAAACATAAATTTTTACTCGATTTTTATGAAATGTTGGTCCAGCACAGTCATTTAGAAAAGGCCTCTGTTAATATTAAAATCTTTGGTATAATAATCGTTATTGCCATGTTACTTGTCTTTACTGTTTGTTTATATACTTATCTATAACTTACTCTAAAGTGCTCATTTATTTATAGTGCTAGGAGTGAAACTTTCCTAGTTTGGCACTGGCAAAACAATTTTCGAATCGTGTGTAGGCAAATTTCATCTTTATTCTCACTTCAAAATTTATACACGATTCGTGTAGAAACTCTGGAGTTATGAAAAATGCCTTGTTTATTTATAAATGCAATTTCTGTGGGTTTTCTTGGATCGAGTGACCTTTTAATTCTCGATTCTTTCGCGTTTAAAGCACGAGTTGGGCAGTGCTTCCTTGATCTTATTTATGTTTTCCACTTCGTTTCGTAGTCGAGAAACCTCGTCTTTGTAGTTTTTCACCCAGTGAGTTTGCATGTTTTTCGCGTTGGTCAGAGCGCTGATGCGTTGGTCTAAATTTGCAGCTGTTATTTCTTGCTCTGCCATTATTAGCCTTGCTTCTAGACGATCCAAATCAGTGTCGTCTGAAAATTATGAGTAGAGTTTTTGGAGTTTTCGAATCAATAGAAATTTTATTTTCTATTCGTATTTTTTGGGAGGACGTTTTAGTACTCAAAATGAAATCATGAAATTTCTTTTGAGTGTTGGAAAGAAATTTAAACATTCAAGTTATGAAAAAATCTTCCCAAAATTTAAACTAAATGAATTATTGCAGTAAATTCAACGGCCAAAATTCAACAAATAAAACTTGACATTCGAATTTACATATTTTATTTTGAACATTAAAATTGTAGTCGTTTAAAAGGATAAAATAAATAAGAACTTTAAAATATGAGCCATTGGCCTTTTTATTGTTTAATAATGTAGAGTGAAAAATCAGAATTTTTGATTGCGGACTGGAACTGGAACCTTTATTCAATAGTTTCAACTTCTTTTTTTTTTGCATTTTTATTGCACAATATTTTATTTAAATTTTGTTCATTTCAACAAGTAAATGTTTTAGATATTATATAGTTTATTGTTATTATAAAACAGTAAAGAATTTTCATACAGAAAAAAATCGGAAAACGTACTCTAAAGTTATAAAATTCAAAATTTTCGACTAAAAAATTAGAACTGTTTTGGGTAGTTTTTGAAAATTAGGAAATTATGAGTACAATTTTTGAAAAATTACCATTTTTGTTGCAAAATCCGTAAACGTATACATATATGTACATAAATAAAAAAGAAGTATATACTTAAACTAGAATATGTGGAAGACTCAATATTTCAAATTCCTTGAGAGCTGTTTTTTTTTAAAAAAGGGAATCGAAAGTAATGAAACTTTTGGCGAATGAATTTTCGAATTCAAATATGTTGATATCAATTTTCGAAAAAAAAAGAAAATGTAATATTATTCTTAGAAATTCAATCAATCTTACTAAATATTAATATTTCTCTGTTAATCGAGGAACTCGTGAAATAAATCAATAATTTTGTTATTAATTATTTAAACATTTAGAAATAAAAAAAAGGCGAATAAAATGAACGTGGAAGATCTGAAAAACTCAATATTTTACACTTTGAAAGTTCAGTATGTTACCTCTAATGTTCATATTGTAAAAATTGCAAAATAAACTTGTTTGATGAATATTCGAATGTTAATAGGCGAAAATATATCTGAGAAGAAATTGGAATACATTATACCTAGAAGCTTAAAAAATTAACGAATTTAACTTTTAAACTGTCATCGTTCTTAGTGAGTTTTTGAGCGTGAAATCACAGTATAAAAAAGGTATTCAAAATTGATGGTTTTTAAAGTATATTCTCTCTGTGAAAAGATTACCTATCAAAGAATTTAAATAAAAAAAATTGGATATTTCGAATTGACGAATTCTAGTAATTTGATGTTAGATTTATAACTCGAAAAAATCGATGATTTCCAGTTCTGATGCATTTAAAACTGAAGAATTTCAAAATGACGAAATGCTTCCCTTGAAATGAATGCTTTTATTAAATAAAAATATATAAATTGATATGTGAAACTTTGAAATTTGAAATCCAAAAGAAAAAATTTAGAAAAAAAATTAGGAAATCATGGTAAAAATAAACAATTCGAAGACTTAGTACATTAATATTATTTTTTCAAAAAATTTTTGAGTATTTTCTTTTTCTTTTCTTACCTATTTCTGGAAGAGCTTTGAGTTCTCGAGTGATTTCATCGAGATCTGACAACGCGTTTTGCACCAGAGAACTGACAGTTCCGACTTCTGTTTTAGCTTGGCCCACTTTTTGGTTAACCTGGAACAAAATTATAACAGTTTCGTTGTAATGATTTTATTCTTTTGATATCACATCCACGAAATGAGATTTTATCATGAAAAAACAGACAAAAGCATGGTTAAAATTACAATGAAGGAGACAAAACATCGACAAAGCTCGAAATGTTTTTCAATACTTTGCTTCGAATTTCAGAATCTTATAAACTTTCATACGAAACTTGTTCAAATGCAGTTTTACAAGAGTTAAGAACTCAAAATTTTGACAGTCTTGATAGTTTTCATTTTTTACCTGCATACAATTTAAATGTTATACATTTTGTTGACTGTGATTTTCCTCGATTTAATTGAAAATAATTATCTTTTCATGAACAGCACTTAAATTTTTTGAAAACTTCACCCTCCAAAGAATTTACTATCTTGTTTTTGTCTTCCATGAGAATTTTGAAAAAGTTTTTTACAAAGAAAAATTTAGTAATTACCTCGTTTGTCATATTGACGTCCTTTTTGACTCGGACTTCGTATTTTTTAATCATTGTTGTTGTGGAGTCCACTCTAAGGCGTAATTTTTGAGCCTCGTCTCTCAATCTTATTGCTTCAGATTTGGTCTTATTAGCTTCATTTCTGATCGCGTTGGCGTTTTCACTAGCTTTGTTTGCATTGTCCTAGAAAACAGTAACGAAAAACATAGACGAATTCACTTAAAACTACAAACTGCAAACTGAATAGTAAATCCAAAAAAATAAGTTCATCCATGATTTTTCAATTTAACTCAATGAACAATTGTTTCAGGAATTCCTAAAGAGTTTTAGATCCAGAATGTTTAAATTTTGACATTTTTTTTGCATATTTTTTGAATCCGAAAGTTTTTTTGATTCATTTTGTGAAAAATAAAAAAAAAAAGTTTGAAAGTAAGAATTTAAAAATGTTATAATTTATATTCATAACTTTTTTTGCAGTTAGCAATTGGAAAAAAAAGTTATTCTCGATTACTAAATTTCGGAAAATCAGAAAAAATGTTGTATATATATTTACGCATGTTTAACAATTAAAAGTTTTTTGCTCGGATCGTAAATTTTTTTTTTTTTCAAACTGGAAATCTTTTTCTACTTTCACTTGACGAACAGTAATTTTTTTAACAATTTTTCTAAAAAACTACTTGTACATTCTTACAACTGAATTATTCAAATTTGAAACAAATACTTTTCATTTTTAAAATATTATTGGAATTCGAACAGTCGAATAATAACCAATTATTCAAAAAATTTTTAACTAGAAGTCAAATTTCGTACCCTGGCGGTTTTCGCAAATCTGTCAGCATTTGTAGCGTGTTCTTTAGACCCATTCAACACTGATTGAGCTTCAGAAGTTTTTTCTATCGCCTCGTCCAACAATTGCTGAATTTCTGGCATGTTGGTCAATGCTTCTTCAGCTGCCATTTTTGCTTTCGAAACTTCGGCGTCAAATTCTAAAAAAATTTAAACCATTGTCACATTTATTTCTATCACAATCATGAAAAGATTCACTTTTATCTTTGAATTTTTTAGTTATTTAATATTTGGAACCAGCTGCCATTATTTTTTACTTGCTTTTATTATAAAATTCGATTTTCGATTTTCAGGTTATTGATTTATATATTATTGTCATTTTTGAGTTATCAAAATAAAGAGTTTAGGTTTTGTTTTAGGTTCAAAATTTACATAGAGCATATATAAAAGAATGCAAAATTTCAGAGCCAACATGTATAAATACAAAAAAAAATCTTGAAAAACAAATTATTAACAATAATAATAACCTTCGATATGATGTATTCTTGGATATATTTTTCAGTATTTTATTCTGGAAATACGCAGTATCAAGTTATAAAAATTTCCACTTTTCTAGACAACTTTAGAAGATTTGTAATGAAATTTTCCGAGTGCGATTCCTCTATTTTCCCTATCTCATAATTTCCAATTTAAAATTTTGAAATTTAAATTCGCACATTCAGTTAATTTGATACAATAAAATATAAACATGAAAAATATTACAATCCAAAAATGAAGATCGTCTTCTATTTAAATAATTTACAGAAGAACATTTTGTTCTTCTTACAATCAAATTTTCACTGTTACAAGCACAATTTCCATTTGTTAAAATCGCAATTTCAAAGTAGTTTATTCCTAAAAACGAAATTGAATTTAAATTCAAAACAGTGAATTCTTTTGATTTCACTGTGTTTATTTTTTAAAAATTTGCTTTATTGACTTCAAAAATAATCACCAATTTAACTTGAATTTATTTGGAATCTAGTATTTACTCACCACTCAATTTTTTCAAAGTTTCCTGCGCCTCCATCAAAGTCGCATTTCCCTTTTCCACTGCTTTTTTCGCCTTGTTCAAAGCGGCGTCAACTTCAGCCAAAAAATCAGTGGTAGCTTCTTGCTGGTCTTGGGCCATTTGCAAAAGTGCTTCATTTTCCCTCAACTTGTTTTCCAATTCTTTGATGAAAATTTCATTTTGAATCAAAAGCAACTGCGCTTGTTCTTTCAATCGCACTCCATCTGTGTGGATGTTATCAATTTTGCTTTTCATTTCTTCGACATTTATTTTTGGGGGAGTGTAATTTTCGATAACCAATTCAAGAGCTTTTTTGTCAGCGGCCGAAGCTTTTTCCGCGGCAACCATCGCTCTATGTTGAACGTCGATGAATCGGTCCTCTAATTGTTCAAGCTTTTTTTCAAGATCGCGTATCTCATCACTGGAAAAGTTATATTTTCAGAGGGATAGTCAAGTTGTACCATTTTTACAAGGTGAATTTTCAGAAAAATGAAAATTTTGTTAAAACTTACCTGATGTTGGAGTATTTTGTAATAGCTTGCTTTATCACATCGTAGGCGTTTTGGGAATCATTTCGGGATTGTTCAGCGATTTCGTACACTTTTTCAGCATGTTTCATGTGTCTGCAATGAAAATTTTTAGATTTTTATCAAGTTAAAAATTTAGAAAACTACAATTCTAATATCGAAAAGGCACAAAATATTGCACAACAAATAAAATAAAATCAATTTTCTTGACTCACGCGTCAGCCAACTTTCTAGCCTCCTCCGCTATTTTCGTCATTTGTTTATTTTGTTGACCAACTTGTTCAGCACGAGCCGTTGCTTTTGACAGAGCATCTTCCCCATCAAGAGCCAAATAATTTTGGGCGTCCTATTATTTCAAAAAATTTCCAATTAACTCTCTAAAATCATGCATCCAAAAAAATATTTCATGAAAATTTCATTTTCCCATACCGTCAACTGCGACTGTATTTTTTCAAGTATTTTCTCAGCTTCAGCAGTACTCATATCACCCTGAGAAGTTTTTCTTTTCGCGTCTTTGATGGTCAAATCAATATTGTTCGAGGTCTCCAAAATCTCGTTCAATTGATCGCGCAGATCGTCCAATTGTTCGACCAGAGTTTTGTTTTCATCTTGAATTAATAACGTGATTTTCAATGAATTTTTCGGCAAAACAAGTTCAACATTTATTTAATTCTACTCCGTTTGTTCAGTAAATTAAATTTTAGTCCATTTTCACTCACTTCCAGAGCCTTGTTTGGCCATTTCCACCAAAGTCCTCACTTTGTCTCGAACGTTTTTCAGTTCCTTTTCGAAATCCGCGTCTTTTATCACAGTTGGGCTGCTCTTGATTTTACGAAGCGTTTCCTGGAGCTCGGAAAGTCGCTGTCTGTGAGAATTAACAGCGTCTTGCACAAGGTTGTAACAATGGGGACAATCCACACAACCGTGTTGTCGGTTGTATTTGTTTTCTTTGCAACGGTCGCAGCGTCTGCCTTCTACGTTCGTTTTGCACTACAATGTGTTAAAATTGGAACGATTTAACATTCACAACAAAATAGATTGGTTTTTTATTTCTAATAATAAAAAGATGGTCAGTTCTTGATATATTCCTAATTAACGAATAATGAATCTATAAAAAAAGGCCTAACAAAAGCAAAAATCTTAGAAAACTAATACGTATATTTTTTAAAAGTTAAATTTGAATTTTGTCACTCACGGGACACTGTCCATTGGCGTCGCACTGGTAATGTTGCGAACCGATGTCGTCGCATTCACAAGGTTTGCAACCATCGCGCCCGAAACCGTACTGGAATTCCATGCAAACGTCGCAGCGCCTGCCCGTGATTCCAGGACGACAGCTGCAAGCTCCGGTTTCGGCGGCGCAAGTTCTGTTGTAGGATCCTTCAGGATCACAATTGCAAGCTGCGCAACCCTGAAAAAGAGAAATAATATTATATTTACTCACATAGAAATGATACATAATGTATACTCTTGACTTTCTCAAATTCAGAAATATCTCTTAGAATATTTCGTCTTCTGACAAAACTTTTTTTCAAGTGTTTAGAACAAGAGTGTAGGCAGAGGAGGATTTTTTCACACCCCTCCAGAAAATGATAAAATGAGTGAAAATTACTATAAACGTACCTACTGAAATATAGAGGACGTAATTAATTTTTTATTTTCAATTTTTTAATTTTCATAACTCAAAAATAATCATACTACTGGCTTTAAAAGAATTTTTTTAAACGAAATTTTGTTCATGAATGCATGGCTAGGGTAACGTAGAAAATCAAAATTTGAAAAATTATTTCAACTCACTCAGTGAATTATGAAGAAAAATTAGAATCTTAGCAAATGTTAAAAATCTAAAAGACTTTGAGCCTTGTAGCATCAAATTCTAGAAATCTTCAAAGAAATTCCATAGGAATACCAGAAAATCTTTCGCATCATACAAACTCTGAAAAAATACTACAAATAATAGAGTTCCCTGTTTCTTAAAAATCTGAATAAATACCTGCGATGTGTAAAATTTTGAATTCTCCAGCATTTAATTTTAAAAAGCGTATACAGTGATCTATAGTAAACTAAAAGTCTATAAATTAATGAAAAACGCGATGAAATCTTATGAACACTAAAAAATACGAAAATCCTAGAAATCTAGAAAAAATGAAAAATCTAAACATATAATATGTAATTTTTCCAGAAATCTATGAAATTATTCTAACTCTATGAATATTTGAATGTTGGAGTATCAGATTCTAAAAATCTACATTATAGCAATCTATGAAAATACTAGAAATCTATGGAAATACTACAAAATTCTTCAGTTTCATGAATACTGAAATAATGCGAAAAATACTCGAAAACGCGACAAAAAATTATGGATACAGAAATATTCCCAAAAATTTATGAAATTACTGAAAATCTATCGTAATTTGAATTCTAGGAGTCGATATTATATCAATTTACAAAAAAAACTAGAAATCAATTATAGTACTAAAAATCCTTCAAAGTTTTATAAATATTAAACAAATCTTTAAATACTCAAAAACTATATACACATAATTTTCGCAAAAATTTATGGAACTTCGAATCTTAGAGCATACAATTCTAGAAATCTATATAGAAATCCATAGACATACCGGAAAATGCTACTAAAATTGTTCAAATACTAAAGAAATAGAAAAACGAGCAAAGAGAATTAGAAATCTGTATAAAAAAATACTTGTTTATGAACAATAAAATGAAAGACTATAAATTGTTGAAATTATCAAAACTATGCTTAAAATTATAGAAATTTATAGAACTATTCATAGAAATAATTGAAATCTAGATGTAATTCGAGATTATAGGGCAAAATTTTAGAATAACATAAGACATGAAAATTCCAAAATCCATGATACACCTAAATTCTATGTTATTTAAATTTTCTAGAAAATCTATAAAAATATTCGAATTTGATTCCTAGAGCATCAAATTCTAGAAAACTGTATGAAAATTCATTGTCATATCAAACTATTTCAACTTCTATGAATGCTATACAATCATGGAAAAACCCATTATTATAAGGAAAAAACATAAATCCTTGTAACTTACAAATCACAGAAAATGAATTCTCTTATATTAAATACGCAGGTGAACAACGTTTAACTCTGCACTCCAAAAGTTGTTACACTTGAAAATTCCCAAAAATTGAAATATTTTACTCTCTCAACTAGATCTTCAAAGAATGAAAATGATGAAACCACATTATCACAAAGTAAATTTATTTTTTTGGGAAAACCCTAGGATGGTAAATTTTTTCTGTCAACATCCAGTCATATATCCAATCCATCATTCATATCTTTCGGAATATTTCGTTTTCTCACAAAATTTCTTTCGACTGTTCAAGAAGCAATGATTTTTTCTAATAAAAATCCATTAATCTAGTCATACATAGTAGAATACGTTTTCATTGATGGCCTATTCTTTGAATGGCGAATTATGGTGTAAAAAACGAATTTTCGTTAGTTTTTCTTCCAAACGCTGTAATGATGGTATTAATAGAATTATGATGTACCTCTTCACTTTTAATGTCGTAGTATCCATCTTCGCATTTGTCGCAATTACGACCTACAACGTGAGGTTTGCAGCTACAATATCCCGTAAGTTGGTCACAAGGAGCGACACTTTTATCTTCCTGTTCCATGGTTCCAGGAGGATAACACTGACATAATTTGCAACTATCTTCTTTTCTATCAGATAAAGCATCTCCATAATACCCTGAAATCAACACCATTACAAGAATTCATTGTTACATCTTAAATTTTACACTGAACCTGCATATGAAATGATGTAAAATAAGATGAGCAGCTAAGATTACCATTACATACATACTAGATTAATTATATCTATTAGATTTTCGGGTAGAATGTTATTCTTTTCTGTCACATTTGGAACCATCAAGTTAAGTTCTAATTTTCTGAATCTTTCGCACCTGGAAGACATTCCTCGCAATTAAATCCAGCGGTGTTGTTAACACATTTCAAACACTGCCCGGTTTCATGGTTGCAATTTCCCACTGCATTCAGATCAATGTTATTGTTGCACTCACAAGCTTTGCAAGTGGTACCGATTTCGGGATTTCCGAAATAACCATCGGAACACATTTCACATCTTGATCCTTTGAAAAAGAATAACTTGCATATTAGTGAATAAAAATAGAGAAGATCGTCTGTTATTTCTGAATTTTGAATATGCATTTGTTTTGGGATATGATCATATATAGATCAGATCTTCAAGTAAAATATTTTTTTTTTTTACCGGTTCTTCCAACGGGACATTCCGAACAAATTGGGTCCGGGTTATCTCCCAGAAGAATACATGGCCCATTG
The DNA here is from genome assembly GCA_028476575.1 of Platygaster robiniae. Classification (NCBI taxonomy): domain Eukaryota; kingdom Metazoa; phylum Arthropoda; class Insecta; order Hymenoptera; family Platygastridae; genus Platygaster; species Platygaster robiniae. The sequence goes on from CM052022.1 coordinate 7,535,617, forward strand.
TCGGGACATGGGCAAGGTTTGCAATCATCAGCAGTCCCTTTCAAGGGATGCCCATAGTAACCACGTGTGCAGAGCTCACAATTGCTACCACTGGTGTTATGTTCACAAAGACAGCGTCCTGAGGAACACATTTTTGAATTGAACATTATTAAGTCATTGAAGAAAAATGAAGACCAATTGTGGTTTTAGGTATTTCGGTTTACAAAAACATGCATGAATCATATCGACTTTCGAAAAAACCCAATGCATCAGTGTGTTAAATTCATTCCCTGCATTGTTTTGTGAGAAAAAATTATAAATTATTGTACCTGTTTCGGTGTCGCAGACATCCGCGTGGCCATTGCAATTGCAAGGAACACAAAGAGAAAATGGCCCTCCATTGACAGGATCGTGATGGTACCCCGCGTCACAAGATTCACAAAATTGACCGATGTACCCGGTCGGACATTGGCAATGCTCGATCCAGTCAGCAGGTTCTCCAGCTGCCCCTCGTTGGGCGGTTTCTAATTTCACGTCATCCAAAAATCCACGACCTGAAATGAAATGTTCGCATGTCTACAATTCCCTGATTACCATTGTTATTCTGAACCTCCTAAGGAATGACGAACATTTTATGAGGATTTGAAAACCTTTCAAGGAAATGGGAATCCTATTGAGGAAAAAAAAATCTTACAAAAAAACTCTCTCCTGCAAAGCAAAAATATTCCATAAAGCTTTTTTTGTAAGTTGTTCTTTGCGATGTGGTTTTAACTTATTTTCAAGTTAATTCAATAAATTTGAATAATATCTAAGCTAAGAAATTGTAATTCCTTGTAAGGAAATGTGGAATTTATATTAGAAAGTTTCAATTCTTATTAAGATAACGCTCTGTCTTTTAAGGAAATCTGAAGTCCTTTGATTAAGATATCATCGAATCCTTATAGTTCGAATCTTAAAAAACTCTTCCTTATACGGATTTCATAAGGTCACCTCATAAGGACATTTAGATTCTTATTAGGAACTCAAAAAGTTTTCATAAGGTGTGCAGTTACTAGTTAACTGTGATCTTTTGAGAAACTTTCTAAACACCTTACAAGAATCAGTATTTGTTTATTAAATTCTAGGTACTTTAAAAGTATTTTATAAAAGTTTTATAATGAAGCCTTATTAAAATCTAATTAGGAATTCAAAATCTTATGAGGAATTTGATTCTTATAAGATTAAAAATTTCCTTATAAGGATTTCACGTTTCTTTATACGGGATCACGGTTCTGTATAAGGAAAAACAATTTCTTATAAAGATATCTAAAATCTTTATAATGGAATGTGAAATGCTCATCAGGAATTACAGAATACGTACAAGGAAATTCAAAATATATCTTTTAAAAACTTTTTCCTTATAAGGACTCAATAAGGTTGCCTTATAAGGTATCGAAAATCTTATGAGGAAATATGGATTCTTATCAGGGATATAAACGGTTTTTATAAGCTTTTCAGTTCTTAGTGAAATATGATCTTTTGCAAAACCTTCTAAGAACCTTAAAAGAATCAGTATTAGCTTATGAAATTTTAGATTCTTGATTAATTTATTACGAACTCAAAAAGTTTTTATAAGACCTGCAGTTACTAGTTAACTGTGATCTTTTGAGAAACCTTCTAAAAACCTTATAGGAATCATTAAAAAAACAATTTCTTACAAAGATATCTAAAATCTTTATAAGAGAATGTGAAATCCTTATCAGGCATTATAGAATCCTTACGAGGAAATTCAAAATATATCTTTAAAAAACTTTTTCCTTATAAGGATTTAATAAGGTTGCCTTAAAAGGTATTGACATTCTTATGAGGAAATTTATATTCTTATCAGCAATTTAAACGGTTTTTATAAGGTTTTCAATTCCTAGTGAAATATGATCTTTTGCAAAACCTTCTAAGAACCTTAGAAGAATCAGTATTAGCTTGTCAAAATTTAGATTCTTGATGAGGGTTTTACAAGGAAACCTTATCAGAACCTAATTTGAAATTAGGGTTTTTATGAGATATTATATTCTTATAAGGTTCGAAATTTCCTTGCAAGAATTTCACGTTTCTTTATACGGAATCGCGATTTCCTTACAAGAATATTGCGGTTCCTTGTAAGAAAAACACCATTTCTTATAAAGGAATATAAAATCCTTACGAGGAAATGTGGAATCTTTACAAGAAATCATACAATCCTGAGAAGGAAATTTAAATTTTTCCAAAAATTTCTTCCTAATGAAGATTTTGTAAATTCACCTTATAAGGATTTAAAATGCTTAGAAGCTTTTTATAAGGTTGCTTTCTAAGGAATCAAAAATCTTATGAGGAAACTTAAATTCTTATGGGGAACTCAAGATTTTTATAAGGTTTGAAGTTACTAGGGAACTGGGAGTTTTATGAAAACCTCGTAAAAACTCTATAAGAATCAGCATTTTCCTATAAAATTTTCGACTCTCTATAAGAAAACGTTATAAAAATCTTAGAAAGAATTAAGATTTTCAAAAGGTTTGAAATTTTCTTATAAGGATTTCACGTTTCTTCGTACAGAATTGTGATTTTTTCATAAGAAAATGTGAAATCCTTATTAGGAAATTTGAAATCCTCATAAGGAATTAAAGTATCTGCATAAAGAAATTAAAATTTTGTGAGAAATTTCTTCCTTATAAAGATTTTATAAGGTTTTTATAAGGTTCCCTTATAAAGAAATCGAAAATCTTATGAAAGAACTTGTTTCTTCTGAGAAATTTATAATGTTTGCAGTTACTAGGGAACTGAGGTTCTGACAAAAACCTTTTGAAAAACCTTACAAGAATAAGTATTCCCTAATAAAATTTTCGATTCTTTATAAGGATTTTATAAGGAAACCTTATACAAATTTTATATGGAATTTCAATTTACATAAGGCAATCGCGAACCTTGTAAAAACATTGTAAGGATTCAGATTTCATAATAAGGTTTACGATTCCATCTAATACAAACTTATCAAAACCTTATTTGGATCCAGATTTCCTTACAAAGTTCACCATTCCTTATTTGGCAACCTAATAAAAAACCATGTAAGGTTTTAGAATCCTTAGTAAGTTTTTTTTTTTTTCATCCAACCTAACTAATAAATTTGAATATAACTTGAAAACACATTTCAATCTCATACTTGAAACAATCATTTAACAAATATTTTCATTTTACAGAAGCAGTTTTTCTTACAAGGTTTTTTCCTTTACAAGAAGTCGCATTTTCTTGTAAAAAAAATCCTTTGAAGATTTTTTTATATGGTCTTAACAAATTCCGCAATTACAAGGGTAGTTGTTCATCTAAATGAAAACTCGTTTGCAATATTTTGAAATAACGTACCTTGATGTGTGTAAGTTCCACGAATTTTAATGGCCGTCAAATTTGACAAAATCGACATGAAAGCCCTGGCTGACAAACGAGGTTGCCATTGGTAATCCGGATGTTCGTGTAATTTGAAGGTGTATTCTTGAGGCTAATGAAAAAAAATTCTTCATCAAAAATACAAAATAATTGTAAAAGTGTAGTACAAGTTATCCTCCAAGTTCGAATTCTATCTTTAAATTGCAGAAGTAATTTATACACTAACCGTGACCGTGGGTAGGTGATTTTTCTGCCCGAAAATTGGTTGGGTTATTTGCTCCCCGTTTCCTTCTAAAATTAAATCCCTGGCTGTAGGGGCTGGTCCAGTTTCCCCAATTCTTAGGGTGAACGAAAGATGTTGATTGTAAGATGCTCGTTGATCGCCCAAAAATCTGTCGGCTTCAAGAAAAGTTCAAAAATAAGATTATTATTTTCCATCGTGAGATTCTTATTTATTTTCCATTTTCAAGTTGGAAAGTATTAAATTTGACTACTTCAGTGGAAATTTCGTGAATTTATGAAGTAATGATTTGTACCTGGAGCGAGAAAATATACGTTGTCTCTGTCAGGAGCAGTGACTGCAATAGTCTGTGTGAATCCATCATATTGAAGTGGAATTGGATTTCCGGCAACGGATGCACTCCACCGTTCGACCCCTCGAACAAATGAACTTTCGATAGTGATTTTCGAGTATCCAGTAGCCGATGTACAAATCGAAGAATGGCCATGGCAGTAACAGGGTGTACAGCCAAATTCGTTGTCCTCGGCAAGGTTGAAAAATCCAGGGCGACATCTGCAAAAATAGAAGATTTTTTATTTTTTCTACTGTCTCAGAGTTTTTTTCATTTTCATTCAAATGAAAGAAGACTCGAAATCATGAAAATTATTTTTCCCTCGTGCAGCTTGTTGATTATTCTAGTAAATTCGAAAAATTTGTGGAATTACAGGAAAAGGTCTTTTATAAAGTATCCAAAAATTATAAAAAATTTTGTGCAGCATAAATTTTGAAAAACTAAAAGAATATCTAAAATTGTAAGAATGGTCGTCGATAACTCTGAAAAATTACAGAAATTTTCATAAATTTTGTAGATTGTGTTCTTTATCATACTTCTTTGAAATATGCATGATAATGCTCTTTTCATTTTATATAAAAATTTGGAAAACTTGATAAACATTAGAAAATCAGGGAAAATCTCAATGAGTTCAGAACATTTGTTTAAAGTTTGAATTGATTTAAAAGGTTTGAACTAACGTTTGGAATTTCAAAACTTTTGAAAAACTAAGTAAAAATCGAGATTTCTAAAGATTTCCGAGAATTCTAAACAGTCCAAAAAATGTGGAGAGTTACTGAAAATATTTATAAGTTTTGTAGATCGTATTCAGTATTGTATTTCTTTGAAATTTTCAAGAGAATGTAGTATAAAAATCTGAAAAACTTTAAAAGTATCAAAAAAGTACAAAAAAGCTTGTTAAGTTGAACAAGTTTTATTTTAATTCGGTAATTTTGTAAAAGTTTGAATAACTTTTGAAATTTTGTAGATTTTGAAAAACTAAAAAACATTAAAAAATGTTTTAATCGTCAATAATCCAAAAAAATCGGAAAATTTGTTCAGTTTCAGAAAATTTTCGTATGTTTCGTAGATAGTTTTATTCACCTTATTTTTTTGAATTAAATCACATTTAATTTTTAATATAAATCTGAAAAACTTGAAAAGTATAAAAAAAATCGTTAGGAATCGATCAAATTTTTTTGTGAAAGTTGAAAAGTTCCGAACAGTATGCATTATACGTGGAATTTCGAAAAATAAAAAAGCGATGAAAATTTCAAACATCGTACATGATTCTTATAAATGCAATGAATATGTTTCATTTCGGAAAATATTTACAAATTTCGTAGACTTTGTTCATCAGCATGTTTTTTCGAAATATGCGTGATAATTTTTTTTTCATTTTTGAACAAAAACCTCATACTTAAAAAGTATAAATGAAATATTACCAAAGTAACATACGATTTGGACGCATATTAACAGAATTTGTGAATTTGGAAATAATTTGAATTACATTTAAAACTCAAAAAATTTATAAATGATAAACTTACAAAACTTATCAACAATTCTCGAAAATTCGAGAAATTTTCAGAATTCCAGCAAAAGTTCCTAAATTTTGTATATAGTAGAATTTCAAAAATTCCAAAAAATTTTTTAAACGTGTCACAACCCTCAACTTGTTTCAGTCAAAAATCTTGTATTTCCAGTGCGATGCTCGATAGTTTTAAAAATTTCAATCAAAATCTAGAAGTTGAGAAAATGTTGATAAATTACGTAAATTGTAAAAAATTCTGACAATTTGGCGAAACTATGTAAAATTTGTAAATTTATGCGTTTTCGTGAGGAATTCAGATTTTCAAACATTTTTAAAATGTCATGAAAAAGTCAACTTTCCTTACACTTTTGAGCAAAAATTACACAAAAATCAAAGCTCTCGAAGTTTCTTAGTACAATACCATCGAGAAAATTCAAGATGTTCGTTTTTGGATGCAGAATTTAGACAGAGTTTAGAATAATGAGGCACATTGCCCTATCATTTTATAAATAAAAATATATCAATTAAATACTGGCGATCAAAAAATTTTCGAATCATGATCATAGAGACAGCAAACCTCAAAAACCTTAGAATAATGACATCTCTCGAAGATTCAGTGGTGAGAAATAAAAAAATACTTTCGAAAATCTGATAAATAAATTACTCACACTCTGCAACGTTTTCCTTCGACATTGTCTTTGCATTTGCAAATTCCGGAAACGGGATCACAACTTGGCTCGTTTTTGTAGGAACCAATAACGTGGCATTCGCAAGATTTGCAACCGAAATTTCCAAAATCATAAAAATTAGCCGCACAGTGATCGCATTTGTCTCCTGTGACTCCGGGTTTGCACTGGCATTTCCCTTCTGCGTTGCATTGCAAATTTCTCGATCCTTTTTGGAAAAATTTATTATCATTTACGTGGAGTTTATAGACTGCTGACCAATTTTTCGGACAGAAATTATTTAGTATAAAACCTCGAAAGGGAACTTATTTATTCTCATATTTTTTCTTCGTTGCACTTGTCGATTTTAAGAAAATGAAATATTTCAAAAATTGCAGAAATTGAAAATAAAAAAAACTTGCATGGGAACACTGTTCATAATTAGACCGTTGTATTATGAAAATATAAATAACCGTTCGAACTGTAAACAATTTGGAATTTTCATGACTGTCATGAAAAATTTCAAAATTGCTGCAAATCATTGAAAAAGTTTTCTTTAAGAAACCTAATAGTGACGAGTCATAAAGTGAATGGTCATTTTTAAGTTTTAATTTTTGCGAATAATTATTTAAAAAATCATGCTATCTTTAGGGCTTGATAATAACTCATTCATAAGTTACATTTTTTTTTTTTTGTAATTAATAGAAAATCCGTGTTTAATTTACCTTGTTCGTTGCAATTGCATGCAACACAGTAACCGTCTTCTGGGCGTTGGTAATAATTTTCTCGGCATTTTTCGCAATTAGCTCCAGCGCGATTCGCTTTGCAGTCCAAACAATGGCCACCGTGTCCTGTTAATCGGTAGAGTTCCTTGTCGAAATAACATCTGTCTGAATAACCGTTGCAACTGCAAGCTGAAACATGAAATTTTAGATGTTTGCAACACTCAGAGGGAAAAATACGAATCAGAGTCCCTTCAACATTGTTTATTATAAATTCTAACTCCTAATGTGATTTTAAAATGATGTTACAATGAATTTTTTAAAGATAACAATGTCGTATGAAATGAATCTAAGTAAGATTTTTTCAATAATGAGAATATAAGGAATTTGAGAAAATTAGTTCGAAATTTTAACATTTGAAGTTCCATCGTTCTACATAACTTTCAATCTATTTAGGAAGTTCGTGAATTTCCAAAGCTTTTAAACTGTGAAATTATGCAAATTTATGCAGAGAATCTTCAATCCCAGATATAATTTTATACTTGAAAGTCGATGTTAATATATCAGAATTGAATTAAGTATCTTGAAGGTTAATTTATTCATTATTTGATTATTTTATTTATATAAAAACAGAATACAGACGTGAAGCTAGCAAGTATACCTTTCGAATGATATACATTAGGGTGTCACTTATTTTGGCAATGTCGTAATTTCTTCCATTCCGGGGCTTTAAATCGATCAAGATATTAAAAAAAAAAAATTTTGTAGAGTTTGAAGCAAATCGGACATGATTAACACGTGCCACAAAACGACGTAAGTTTTAAATGGGATTTTTCATACATTTTGTTCAAAAATTCATCACTTATGCAAAACTCATTATAAATGTTTGAAACTTGGCATAATTTAAGTGTTTAATGTAACGTTTAAGACCAAATTTTCCTGGATTTTTCTATCGCAGTCATCTATGTTTTACAAGCACCGAAAAAGTACATGTTTGCTTTTTTTCGGTGCTTGTAAAACATAGATAAGAGTGATAGAGAAATCCAGAAAAATTTGTCGTTAAACGTAACATTATATACTGAAACTATGCCAAGTTTCAAACATTTATCATGAGGTTTGCACAAGTGATGAATTTTTAAACAAAATGTATGAAAAATCCCATTTAAAACTTACGTCGTTTTGTGGCACCTGATTCGCTTCAAATTCTACAAAAATAGTATATTTCGTATCAAGGAGCAGAAACGATCGTTTTTACGAGTGCGAAGTTTTGCGCACGAGCGTAGCGAGTGAGCAAATCGCACGAGTAAAACGCGAGTTTTAATGCTCCTTGACACGAGAGATATTTTTCACGCTCGCCGCAAGGAAATTACTTGGTTTTTTGTTTACTGTTGTGTCGTGAAAAGACGAGTTTCTCTGCCGCTCGACCTTCGAGCGGCATAGAAAACGGCGAGAAGGCGCGTGGCAAGAACGAGTTTTTTACGGGACAATAGTAAACGCAAGAATAAGTGATTTTCGTGCTGCGAGCGTGAAAATTTTTTTAAATATCTTGATTGATTTACAGCCCCGGAACGGGAATAAACTCTGACATAGCCAAAATAAGTGACACCCTAATATACATATACATTTTATTTTTACAGAATCGATCATTCTTGATATTTCTGTAAATAATTAAAAAAAGCTAAAAAACATGTTTTTTGCCAATAATTTCAAAACGATTCTGAAGTAAAAACAAATGACAATTATTTTCGTGCTTGGCAATCCCAAAATTAAATTAAAAACTCTCTTTTGACGAAATAGCCGTAATTATCGAAAAATGTACAAACGAGTGATGTCAAACTTTGGATCCCCAGTTTTTTATGCATTGAAATTTTCATTCATTTCACCTAAAGCAATATCAAAAATATTGAATCACACTGAGAAAAAAATCTTGTACTTTCTGCCATATATATTGTACTTTACACAATAATATTGCAGTTTTTACAATATTATTTTAGTTTTTACAATATTATTGTAAAAACTGCAATATTCATTTTACTTATTACAATGGTCTATAGTGAAACCGCTATATTGTAAAAATTACAAAATGTATGCCACTTTTTGCTGTATAATTTCGGAAAAATTAAAATCTGAAAATTTTTTTACTTTTTTACTTTTAAACTTTTTCAAATTTTTTTTTTACTTTTTTAAACTTTTTTTTACTTTTTTGAATTTTTTCGAATGCTGTATCACATTACAATATGATGCACTTGAAACCTAGAAAGTACACAAAAATGTAGCAAGAAGAACCTATACAGATCTGTTTACTGAAAAAACTGTATAGAATTTTCAAAAATCTGGATTAATAGGAATTACAATATGATATTGAAAAAAGTACAAGAAGTATAGTAGAAAACCGAAGATGTAGAGGAATTTTTATAACAAAATATATCTATAATTACAATATTATTTGACAATATGTTATTTCAAAAATTCCTGTATTATCTAGCAAAAAGTACAATATGTCAGATTGATTCCCGTTTACTATACAGTATTGTAATAATGACTATATTTTTTTCTCAGTGCACATACACTCCTGCCCGTGCTATAGCATTTAAAAAACCATCAACCTTAATTAATCATAACTTTCTAATGTCACGAGATGCAATGCACTTGAAAAAAACTCGTTGAAAAGTTGACTCACAAGGCGCCAAGTGCCACGAGCTCCAGCGAATACTCGCGCAAATTGAACTGAAATGCAGGGAAAAATGTAGCGCGAAAATTGTTGCTAATAGCATTTTCCTCGAGAGAAAGGTTGAAAAATGTTTCTTTTTTATTTCTGAGAGCAACAAAATAATTTAGGGTTGCATTATTGATGCCTCCCGAGGAATCGGATAGTGAAAATACACAGATTTTTGTCTCAGGAGAAACGATCAAAATTGCGGCGTTCGGTACACTGAGATCGCGGATTACAGAAAGGATGCATTAAAGTCGCGATTCTCGCGGACAATCCCCTCTTGAGCGCGGAAAGTGGACGTAAAAGGAGAAGTTGGTTAGGTAATGCGGACGAGAAAAAAAACACGAGCCCTTAAAGGGACCAAGAAGAAGATTTTTGGTCTCGATAAAAGGCATTAAGTATTGTTACTGAGGTTATTTTTCCAAATCGCAGAATCTTGGGATTTTATATGTTTTTAATAATACACAAACGAATTACAACAACAAAAATTAACAAGTAAATAAGTAGAAATTATTCAACTAGAAGACACAACAAATGTTTTCATGTAAGTTCTCAAAGTTACACAATATCCAGAATTATAAATTTTACTAACTCAGGAATAAAAATAATCCTGGCTTCAAAAGAATCTTTTCTTGAACAAAATAGTAATCATGAGCTATGATGACATGAAAAATGAAAATATAAAAAAAAATATTTCAACACAGTAGAAACATTAGAATCTACGAAAATGGCAAAAATTTCGGAAAGCTTTGAATCCTGGAGCATCAAATTCTAGAAATCTACTTATTAATCCATAAAAATACCAAAAAATTTTTCGAATCATACTAATTCTGGCAGAATGCTAAAAGTAGGAATAAAATTTTATGAAAGAACTGTTTTTTGAAAAATCCTAACAAATGCCTACGATATGAAACTTTGAATTCTAAAGCATAAAATTACAAAAAAACGTACTTATATACAGCAATTTACAGAAATAATTAAAATCTATAGTAAAATCGTAATAATACTAAAAAAGAATATGCATTTTTTTTTCATAAATCTATAAAATTACTGAGAATCGATTAAAATTTTAATTCGAAAACATCGAATTTTAAAAGTTTATATAGCAATTAAGAAAAATATTATAAAGTTATTAAAAAAACTGAAAAATCCTTCAAAGTTCCATGATTATTCTAAAAATACAAGAAAAAAAAACTCTTTTGATGTTAAAAAAATTCGCAGCATATAATTTTCGAAACCTCTAGAGAAATCCATTAATACAGCAGAAAATTGTGTGAGTTGTGTAAGTACTAAAATAATAGGCAAAAAAAAATTAAAAAGTATTAGGAATCTGTATAAAAAATGCTGTTTAAAAAAAAAAAAAAAAATATTCAAAATCGTTGAAATTTTCAATACTCTAGCATCAAAATCTAGAAATCTCTAGAGGAATCCAAAGACATATTTTGAATCTATAAAAATACTGAAAAATATTAGTAAATTTCATAAATGACGTACAATGGAGAAATTCTAGAAATCGATGAAATACCAAAAATCTTTGTAGATATCATTGCCTCAAAAATCAAAAAATAATAAAAAATTTACATATTGTCGATTAAACAAGTAGTCAACTTATTTAAAATTTTATTTCAATTAATCAAATTCTTTTCCTCTATTGGATCATCATTAACATTTTAGCTTGGAAAGCATTTAGATATGAGAAATTCAGTCGGTTATAATATTGTTATACATAAATAAATATAAGATAACGCGAAACTTTGAAGAATACTTGGAAATATAGAAAAATAGAAGATAATGAGACATCAAGTATTTGTATTTTTAAGGTTTTTCTTTATCACATTCCAGTAATTATGTAAACTTATTGTATTTCTTAAACATTTGTTTTTTTATATTTCCGAAAACTTTGGTATTGATTAAAACCTAAAAACAAATGAAAATTTTCATACAAATTACAAATGAAATTTTCATTAAAACTTTCTGGGGAACGTTCTATAAAATTACTAAAAATTCGAAAAAATGCTCTAACTTAGATTAAACAAAGGGACAGAAATCTTAAAAAATTTTTCAAGATTCTAAAGTATACTTCATCAACAAGAGATCAGAAACATTTTTTAAATAAAAGTCAACAAAAATTGTACGTATTTTGTCATACTTCGTAATTTCATTTTAAAGACTTATTAAATTCTTCTTATGATCAACAGTAAGGACTTCTATTTTTATAAATTTTTGTAAAATGAAGGAAAAAAGATTCACGCATGCAATGTATCTATGCATTGACTTTCAATAATTTCAAAAGCAGGGCTTAACGAAAGCTCAAATTCTGGGTATTCAGATTTTTTCCAAAACGGATAAAAAATTTCATCTAATGAATTATTACAGTAAATTACAACTTACGTTTGCATTCGTGAGCATCCAGAGTCGTTGCTGTTCCCCAAGGCGCATCATTATAATATGGCAAACACTCATTGCAATCAGGGCCAGCTGTATTATGTTCGCAACTGTAAATAAGAAGAATATAAATCAATCACAGTTCCTTTCTTTGTTTGCATTCCCTGTCCTTCAAACAAGAAACGTAAAATAAGATCAAAAATTCAGGAATTTCAAAGTAATAGGAACAGTAGAGCTTTCAAAACTTTGGTAACTCCAATTCCTCGTGTGAAATCTTCAGAATTCAAGATGAAAAAATTAAAAACTCTATGAATCTTCAATCGAAGAAAGCAGAATTTCTAAGGAATGTGTAAATTTATTTTTGAAGTACACTTCAAGTATGAAAAATCGAAAGCTCTTGAGGAAACTTGAAAATCAGAGAGTCCTGGATTGAGAAGATTGAATCACAATTGTGTTCCAAGAAGCTGAACGATGGATAGGCTTATTCTTTATTTGAAAAATCAACTCAAAGGCGACGATTGAATGATTGAAGATGAGGTCGCGCGATGATCTGATATGAAGCAGAATGAGCGGATCGCGAGGGTGCAATTAGAGTACGAGAAAGCGTGCATGACTCACCGACAGACTCTTCGCGTGGTTCCGTCGACGCTGGTACTGTCGACGCATTTACCGGCATGTCCATTGCAAGCGCAATGAGCACCAACGGCGATATCCGCTATCGCGTAGTAATACGATTTCAGCACTTGGTCTATGCCGAAAACGTCGTCCCCGAAAGTGTTCAAACGATCCAGAGTTATCCTCAGCTCCGTTGCTTGAACCCATTCCTAAATTTCCCAACATATATGAATACCAGAGATTTTTAACTGCAGAGCAGGTAAAACTAGAAAATTTTGAAAATTTTGAAAATTTTGCGGACTGGAGGCAACCTCTCCCGAAATTGTGATAAAATTAATCAATGTTTCATGTCAAACTGAAAAAAGTTACATCGATAAACAATAAAAATATAAGTTACAAATAAATTCGTGAAAACGTTAGCAGTATATATTTATTAAAAAAGTAAGAATAACTAAAACGTAGGATTACATAGAAAATATGAATCAGAATAATTGTTGAAACTTAGTGAATAATCAAGAAAAATAAAAATCTACGAAAATGCTTGAAATTTACAAAATTTTGAATCTTAGATCATCAAATTCTAGAAATCTATATGATTCATAGAAACTCTAAAAGAAAAATGAAATTAGTTGAATTCTATGAAAAAAACTGTTTTCTGGAAAATCTCAACAAATGCCTCTACGATCTATAAGTTTTGGAGTTCTAGGGCATCAAATTCTAGATATACTATAAATCTATGAATATTCTAAAGAATGTAACAAAATCTTTTGAATATTCCAAAAATACGCAAGAAGAATAGCGATATATGAATGTGATTTCATCATTAATTCTCGAAATTACTAAGAATAAATCGAAATTCGCACTTAAAAGCATCGAGTTTTTTAAATCTACATATGTAGCAATCTACAAAAATATAAGTAATCTATCTTCGAAAAAACTTATAAATCTTCCAGGGTTCCGTATATTATATATATAATACTAAAAAAATGTGAAAAATAAGTTCACTAGTTTACTAGCATAATAGTTTATTCGTTTACCACTTTACTAGCTAACTAGTTTACTAGATAACTTGTTTACTAATTTACTAGTTCATTAGTTTTCTAGCTTACTTGTTTACTAGTTAACTAATTTTCTAGCTTACTTGTTTATTAGTTTACCAGTTAACTAGCTTACCAGTTTATTAGTTCGCTGATTTACTTGTTAACAAGTTCAGTTCACTAGCTTTCTAGTTTACTAGCTCACTAGGTACCAGTTTATACTATTACAAATTTGACAAGTTTACTAGTTTACTCATCAACTAATTTACTTCTTAACGAGTTTGCTAGTTTACTATTAGACTTTTTCACTTGTTTACTATTTTACTATTTTGTAATTTCAGTAGTTTACTAGTTTACCATGTTACTTCTTTACTAGTTCAGTAATTTACTAGCTTCCTAGCTTACTAGCTACTAAATTAAAATAACCAAAATCTTTAGAACTTTTGAACCTGGTGAGTCCAATTTTAAAAATTATACAGGAATCGATGGAAATGCTATAAAATCCAATAAAATTGAAGAATGTTGAAAAAATACAATATCAACTATTTGTGGAAATCAGTGAAACGTTTAAAATCAATGAAGAAATTGTTCTCAGCAAAATGTATCGAAATCCTAAAAATCTCTATAATTTTCTATTCCTGAGCAACAAATTATAGAAACCTGTATTAAAATCTTTAAAAATACTAGACGTCTATTGAAAACCTAGAAAATCCTATTTAATATCTATAATAAAAAAAAAATATGAAAAATACTAAAAATTATTCAATTTTCACAATCCATGTAGATATTATGTAAGTATTTATTTAACTATAAAAAAACCTTCAATCTTTAAACATTGAATTCTAGAAATCTATAGAGAATATAGCAATCCATAAGAATGTCAGTAAATCATCCAAACTTAGGAAATACTGAAAAAATACGATAAATAAAGTACTTGAAAATCTATGATATACCACTTATCTCTGTAAATTCTTTTTTTTTAGAAAACTCTCTAAAATACTGAAAATCCAATAAACTTCTAACTCCAGATCATCGAATTTTCAAAACCTACATAACACTTTACGAAAGTGCGAGAAATATATTTAAAAAATTCGAATTTCCTTGAAAATTCTATAAATAGTATGAAATACGAAAAGCCCTCAAAACATTAGCACTCCATGAAATACCTTAAAAAAGGTAGGCCAGAGTACGAAACACCTTCAATGTATAAATACGACCTCAAAAATCTTTGCAGCCACTAAAAATTTATAATACGAGAAAATTCTTTACCTGGTATGAATACTTAAAAATGTAAGTTCTTACAATTAGAGACGTTATAAACAAGACATTGTGATTTTTTATGGAAAGCCATGTATTTTAAAATTCAAAAGCTTGAGCTTGCTTATCAATTTCTAGGATGTGATCATGCTAGGATAAATATTTTTTGATACAAAAAGATATAGATGAACCCTTTTGACATTTGAGTTTTCCTCACTATGTAAAATGTCGTCGCGACGCCCCTACTATTACAGTTACTGATTCAAAACTGATTTATCAAAGTCATAAAAGACTTTGATTGAAGCACCAAAGTTTCCTCTCTCTCGGCCTTTTAAAAAATTCATTCTGCCTTCACCTTTCAAAAACAAAGAAACAAACCTGAAGTTCAGGATTCGTCTCGAAATTGTAAGCGGATGGCCGTCCCACCAAAGTAGCAAACGCAACAGTACCCTTCGACAAAGGGGAAATATCAGAGTACTCTGAAGTGCACAAAACTCGTGTGTCGTCGCCACTTTTTGTTTCCTTCAAATCTGGCAAACCGTAGGTGTCCCTGCATGTAGCTGAGTAAAATTGATAAGGCGTCCAAGGAGAATTTTCCGTTTTTTTTCGGTAGATTCCCCAGCTTTCGGGTCGAGGAGACTCGAAAAGTACTCGGATGTAAGTTATGTCATAGGTTTTTCCTGTTCGAAAACAATTAAAAAGTTTTTGGTGTGATTATTTATGAAGGGATTGTTGAAATTACCAGAAATATTCCAGTTTCTTACGGTGAAACATGACGTTTCGATGCAAATACGTTGAATACTATTCTATGAACATTATTTGTGAATTCAACATCATTGAATATCATTCATAATTACAAATACATTAAGATTGTTTTCAACATTATTCGTACAGATCGTACAACTGCCACAAATGACATATTGTAACAAATAAAAATTTTAATAGGCAGTCACAGAGTTGAAACTTCCAAGGACATCCACTGTTCGTTATTGCTAATTTTACAAATAGTTTATATGAATAAAATTAGAGAATAATTTTGTCTGTTCTCCAAATTAGACAAATTAAAATAAAAACAGGTAGATATTCGAAATCCGGTCAAACTCTTAGCTTAAAGCTTCAAAAAGGGAATAATTTTTAAGATTGTACCTTCAGAGTTTAAAAATATTTCTATCCATCTTTTGTAAAATCACGTTGTTCTCGTGTAAAAATAGAGTAGTCCCGGTTTACCAAAGACGATAATTAGAGCCGAGTTTGACGTAGTAGGAAAAGAGGAATGAAGGAATATAAATATGTGCACATGGCCTACAGCTGGCTGTAACGGAGGAGGTTAAAGGCCTCTGGCAATTTCCTGAAATCCGGTTTGTAACACCGTTGTGGCTCATAAAGCACACTGATGGATTTTCTTCTATGCATGTACATATATATCACTCTCATTACATATGAAATTGCATGGAACATAATCGATCTATTTATCATTATCTTCCAAAAAAATTAGTACAAGTTAGGGATATTCCAAGTTGTTTCAAAATTCAGAGAGTACAGCAGGGGCGTAGGCAGGAAAAATTTTCGGGAGGGGTTTTTCTAAAAATATTTTTCCTTTGAGATTTCATAATTTTGATTCTTCGACAATATAATTACAAGAGAACGATTTTGAAATATTTTACATTTCAGAATTTAAAAGTCATACAACTTTTGGAATCCAGAGTCACACATTTTTCATGTTCGTAAATTATGGAATTCGATTTATGCGATTTCCTATTAGTAACTGAAGTTTCTATTTTTCGTTACTGATACTTTTTGTATTTATATCAGGATTATCTGTTATTAAGTAATATGGGTCTCTATTAAGCTTTCTAAAATTCTATGCTCTAGGAATCCAACTTCTGAAAAATTTATATATTCAAATTGATTTTTGAGCAAATTTTAACCACACAGATAAAGGGTACATCATAAATTTATAATATTTTCGTGTAGTATAATATTCATCAAATTTTGTAGTGTTTTCTCGATAGATTTTTAGAAATTGATACTATAGTATTGAAACTTTTAACGATTTTGAGAATTCCAATTGATTTTTTGGACGACAGTTTCTTTTATGAAGGTTTTCGACAATTTCATTCCATATTTTTTCAGTACTCCTACGAGTTAAAGTATGTTGCAGCGTATAAATTGTATTTATAAAATTGGATGTACTTTTTATTGCTTTCTATATGAACTTGTAGAAGAATATCTAAATTTATGTATAATTATAGTATTTCATTAATTAATAAGCTCCAGAACGGAAAGTTTTAGAAATTTCTAAGAAAATTATATCCACATAATTTTTATGTATTGAAAGATTTCTAGTGAACTCGTATGCTAGTAAACTAGTAAGCTAGAAAAAGAGTAAATTAGCAAGCTAGTAATCTAGTAAACTACTAAACTAGTAAACTAGTAAACTACTGAAATTGTAAAATAGTAAAATAGAAAACAAGTGAAAAAGTAAAATAGTAATCTAGCAAACTCGTTAACGAGTAAATTAGTTAATTTGAAAACTAGTAAACTTGTCAAATTTGTAATAGTAAACTGGTAAACTAGTAAGCTGATAAACTAGTAAGCAATTTATATAAAAAAATTAGTAAATTAGTAAACTAGTAAGCTAGTGAACTAGTAAACTAGTAAACTCGTTGATAAGTAAATTAGTAAACTAGTAAACTAGTAAACTTGTAAACTAATAAGCTAGTAAACTAGTAAACCAGTGAGCTAGTAAAGTACTTAACAAGTAAGCAAGTAAACTAGTTAGCTAGTAAATTAGTAAATAAGTAAATTATTAGCTAGTAGGGTAGTAAACTTATTTTTTATATTTTTCTAGTACAATATACGAAACACTGGAGGATTTCTAAGTATTTTTATAGAGTACTTATACTTTTGTAGATTGCTACAGAGATTTACAAAACTCGATGCTTTAAAATGCGACTTTCGATTTATTATCAGTAATTTCAAGAATTAATGATAATATCACATTCACCTAGATTTTCCATGTTTTATAACGTTATTCTTTTTTCGTATTTTTAAAATATTTGAAAGATTTTGTTGCGTTTCATAGAATTTTTATAGACTCATAGTATATTTAGAATTTGATGCTCTGGAATCCCAAAATTGAAAGATCGCAGATTCGTCGAGATTTTTCATAAAACAATTTTTTCATAGAATTTTATGAATTTCATCATTCTTTTAGAGTTTGTATGAATCGAAAAATTTTCAATAATTTTCTATGGATATTATATAGATTTCTAGAATTCGATAATGTAAGATTCAAAGTTCTGTAAATTTTTAGAGTTTTCATAGATATTTTTTTTTCTTGATTATTCACTGGGTTGCAACAATTTTTCTGATTCATATTTTTTACGCAATCCTACGTTTTGATAATTTTTACTTTTTCATTAAATATATACTGCTAACGTTTTCATGCATTTTTTTGTAACTTGTATTTTTATTTCTTATCGATGTAACTTTTTTCATTTTCACATGAAATATTGGTTGATTTTATCAGAATTTCGGGAGGGGTTTGAACCCCCAAAACTCCCTTCTGCCTACTCGCCTGGAGTACAGAACTCTCCCTATATTATGAACTAGGTTACTGCATTAAAGCATTCAAACTCGAATCCTGTAACAAAATGAACTTTGTATCATGCAATGTATATTTTCCCATTTATAAATCTAGAGAACCATTTGCTATTGATGAATGATTTTCACATGGGCCTTACACTAAACAATGTTACAATTGAATTATACTATACACTGTAAAAAATGATCGCAATTTTTCCATACACAAATTTGGTAAATTTTCCAAAAAAATATTGAAAGTTTTCAACCCATATTTTCCCCATAAATAGATCTGGAAAATTTTCCATATACTATGGGAAATTTTCCGTATCGATTTATAGGAAAAACCCCATGTAAAATATAGGTTAAAAACTTCCGATACTTTTTGGGAAGTTTTGTAAACAGTGTAGGTACATTGGTGAATGGTTTTTAATGCTATTCTTTAAGAAGAAATTTGTTGAAATTCGACCAAATCCATTTTAACGACCTGATAAATTGTTTCAAGAAAAAAATTTTTACCTAATCTGAGAGTTAGATTGACTTGATTCGGGTACTGGATTCCCTCGAACATGGTTGGCGATTGCCACCAAGTAGCGTTGTCATTGTTGTCTTGATCCGTGAGAAAAACGGCGTCGTGATCGCCTTCTTTACAAATCGAACATGACTTTGTTTTGTCTCCCGTTTGTTTGCAAAATTCCATGGGCCCGTATTGACCACATGATTGCGTCGCTTCCATGACTACACCGAAAGCAGCGTTTTCAAATGGTGGTATACACCTCTGTAATTCAAAGGGAAAGTACATCATTCGATCATCATGGACATATTTTATCAAAGAATTCTGAAAAACACAATAAGATGAATTTAAAAAACCTATATACGGTTCTTGAGGACAATATTTTGTTCAAAAATGTGGTTAAATGCAAGTTACATGGAATTCGAGCGTGAAGAAAACGAGTATTTTTCCCACGAGGTGATGAAAAGAAAAACAAAACCATTTTTCTTACTTCCACTGCAAAATTTGCTATCTAAGATTCAGTTGTAAGGGAAAATTAGGTTTGTGGTATTATAGAGCAATCGCCGTTGCGGAAATTAATTGTTCCCTGATATGTAATATGGAAATCGCTTTTTTGAGATATTTTTTAGACGAGTATGTTTTTTTGTAAAGGCTTTTGCAAAAGAAATAATTGTTTCCGAAAGATCTTTAACGATGTTAAGTGAAATCAATAAATCGAGGTACACAGGTCAACCTACAACAAGTACTGAAAAAATGATGACGACGGAAAAGAACCTATTGACATAACAAAATTTACATGAATTAGAAAAATGAAGAGAACAAATTATTGTATGAAGATAGATTTATTGTTATTTATTATCATGCACTGATATGATTTTGGAAAATTATTTATCAGATTGTTAAATGATATCTCAAGAGGACCAAAAAGGCTCATGGTTGAAAGCTCAAAGAATAGTGAAGAAAAAAATTTCATTATTTATTCTATTGGTTTTTTAAATATAAACAGTTGGTTTCAAAAGATCATTAAGTTGATAAGTAGAGATTTTGATAATTTTCAGACTTCTTGAGAACGTTTTGTGAGGAATTACAAGCCATTATACAGTTATCACCCCCCCCCCCTCTTACTGAATGAAAAAAAAAATTCTTCTCAAAATTAATGAAAAAATCGTGAAGTTAACGGGAAATATAATTAACGAGTGGAAAAGAGAAAGCACGTGTGGTACTGTATCAAAGTGGTAATGCCAAGGGTATATTATTTTTAAGTAGTACCAAAAAAATTACATCCTTAAACAAAATCTGTTTTGAACCACCTTTTATTCATGAAATTCTTAACGTTTAATCATTCCATATATTTTTTTAATGTATTCGTCATATTTTTTCATAAAAAACGCGTTATTGACATTTTTGATATCAAAAATATTGTGAGCTTTACAAATCACCCTTCCCTAATTTTGATTCAATTCCAAAATTTGAATGGATGTATTATAATAAAAAAAATTATAATGCTTATTAGAACATTCAATGACTATCTTAATATTTCATTTGAATTTTTAGTTGAGATTGTGAAAAATTTGATCAATTGAGGTTTTTTAACTCACAATCAGTTATTTCTCAAATTCGAAAAATTCTTTTAAACTCAAGCACTTCTTAATGTGATTTAAAAATCCTTTCAACAATTTGAAAATCGTTTCGAAATGTCCATAAAAATGTGAAATGTTTGTTATTAAGAATTTTTCGAAATACTTACAATATATTAAAAAAATTTAGTTTTAATTATTTTTAAATTATCATTACATCTTAAATAATAAGAGAGAAGAAAAATTCTTTTACGTAAATCCTAGCGAACATTTGAACACAAAATTTTTTTCCTAAAACTTTGATGAAATTCCGAGAAAATATGCAACTTTTAAAATTTAAATTTGATTTAAGAGGAAATATGTCCACAAGAAAAAATTAAAAAAGAATTTTTTCCATGGAAAGTTAGGTCGAAAGTTGAGTGTCTCATCTTCTTTTTTTCGTTTATCAAGTGACTCTTGATAAACTCAAAAAAGCGTTGACCACGTTTTCATTGCGGATCTGAGATAACAAGTTATTAAGTTTCTGTAGATGATAATTAAGCTAAATGGGTCTGATCCGTACGAAACTGATGACACCAGAAACGATGAAATAAAATTGTTAATCTTCGTAAAGTTGATTTTCAACAATTAATACTACATTGTGCAAAAATTTTCCATGTACTTGAAGTCATGGAAAATCGTTACTTGCAATCATGCTTTCCAATCGTGATTTAACTAATCTTAATTTTTCATAAAGTATATACTTTGTAATTTTATCAACTTGACGATCTTTTGGAGCCTATTACTGACATTCAGGAAATCACGATAATAAATAATAAGACGATTTTGTTGAATATACCGCACTTTCTTTAAATTTTTAGCTCTTAACCATTACTTTTGTTTCTCTTCAAGAACCAATAACAAAGTTACTGAAATTCTTTTCTCTATTTCTCCCATTCATATTAATTTGTTTATGTCAATCGGATGTTAAAGAATTTGATTGTTATCATTCCCCACCGTAAAAAAAAACAGACAATAACATGCTCATTTTTGTGTAAATATTTTCAATTGAATTGCAATTTTCCTTGAAAATATTAATTTTATTAAACATTTTCTGACGAAATCATTTTAACTTCATGAAAAATCTAATTCGATAATTTCACTTAATAAAAAAAACTCTCAAAACTTTAGTTATTTTTTGCAAGAAATAACCTCCTGATGTTGCGCCTGTTTTCAGCATGATAAAAAGTAAATTATAAAACGCTTACATAAAAATCTAATGCAAAAAGTATTTAAAATTTTAAAAAGTGCTCAATGGATTTATATAAATACCCCAAGTGTATAAGAAGTTAATCTTGAACATTTATTCGAGTACAATATGAAATAATTTCTTGTATTCAAAAAGTTGCCATAGTCTGCTAATTCACAAACACGACAGACGATTTTGATGCTCATCAAATCTCATAATATACCTACATCGATACAGATTTTCAATCACCCATTATTTTACACAACATCCGATTTGAAATTCGCGTTTTAGAAAGTAAGACATTTTTTTTAATTCTTGATTTTTGCAAAATTTTGAACTTTCAAATTCTGCTCTGCATAGTCGAAGTTCATATGCGTATGAACTGTAATTTAAGTTATGAACTTATAATTTAAGAATATCAATCTCAGAAGCAATATCTGCGGAATATATTGAAAAAATCTTGATGTATCAAAAAGTTATAGTTATATATTTCACTGATAATTTGGAACAATTGTACACGATTGATACGACGTGACAGTTTCAATAATAAGAATGAAAGACTGTTAATAGATTGTTTATGTGCATAATAAAACTTGAAGCTGGCGAGATAAATTTTATGCAGGAGTCATAAGACATGGTAAAAAGTATCTTTCAAGACGAACATTTTTTTGAAAAAATAAGGTTGGCGAATAAGGTTGAAAAAATCAATTAATAATGTTTATGATTTTTGAATTCGTGATGTTTTTTGAGTGTGATTGTAGCGAGAAGTACGATCGTTCATTTTTACATATTTTTGACGTATGTTTATATGCATGTACCCATACCGGTATATGCAAAAAATAGCACTCGCTTGACTTTTTTTATACAATATATTGTATACAGTATAAGGTAGGGTTTAAAGGTAACTAGTTACTTGTAACGCGTTACTCTAGAACGTTACATTTTTTACGGTAACAATAACGGGAACGAGTCACTTTTTTCGGTAACGAGTAACGAAAATCTCGTTATTTCACGTTACTTTTATCAGTCTCATTATGTTTTTAGAGCAATTTGTAACTTTTGATGGAATGTTCTGAAACTACGATACAAGTCATTTTTCATTTCGTCATTTTCGAATAAAAAATTCTATATTTATAATTTTTAATAAAACAGAGTAGAATATTAGTAATTTGGGCACATATATCGACAAGGAATATGCTTTTTTACATTTTATTAGAAACTTTCACAATTCAAAGAGTTTAATTTTAGCAATTTGCACGAAATTACATAAAAATACTAAAAATCTCCGCATCTCACATTTTATGGCAAGATCTATAAGATCTATAGATCCTGCTAGGAAATCTTATGGAATATAATAAATACAAAAAAATACGAAAAATACTAGACTTCAATTAGTTTTATTTTATTGGATTCTTCAAAAACATATTAGTCTCAGAAATCGAGAAACTTCAGTTTCTCGAGCATCGAGTTCTGAAAATATATGTGTATAAAAGGTTTTCAAATCATAAAAGTCTGTGAAAAATAAAACAAATATTTAAATGAATAAAACACGTAATGAAAAATACGTGTTAATATATGAAACAGTAAAAATTTATCGAATTCCGGAAGTTCATGTACAGCAAGATATAAAAATAATGAACGATCCTTGAAATCATAGAAAAATTTTTCAGAACTTTCATACAATTTTTTCATACAAATTTTCATATAAAACACAATTTTTCCGGGTGCGCTCCAAAACATACTTTGAAAAGGCGGTATTATCGTTTCCAATTCATGTAAACATCGAAAACACAGGTTTTAACGTTTGAGATATGAAAATGATTTTTTTCTTTTTCAAATTCGACAATATATTCGTCTAATTTTCGCATTTTTTACCATTGTTAATAATTATACAAAACTATGTCGGTGAACAAAACTCTTTTGAGGATATTGATGAGACCTCGGGCATCAGTTTTTGCAAAAATGTTGCCAAAAAATTGTTGTGTTGAACTGTGTATTCTACATTCAATGAAAGTCGTAAATTTTTTGGCTCTATAGGATTATCTTAGCTTTTGATTTTCAACTCAAATTAAGGATAGTTCAAATAAAATTTCAATAGTTCAAAATTTTTCAAAAGTAATCAATTTTTAACATTTAATAGAAAAAAACAAAAAATTGAGCACCTTACTGTAACTTCCCATATTGATGTAATACTCAGAGAAAATATAAACTATATAAATATATATTTAAGTATAAGGCAATCTTTCGAATCATAATAAATCCATAGGGATACAAAGAGTAATAAAAATCCATGAAAAATCTCAACAAATGCCTAAGATATATACAATTTCGAATTCCAAAACTTCAAATTTTAAAAAGCGTATATAGCAACAAACAGTTATACTATGAATCTGTGCAAATTTGAAAAAACGCGACGACGTTTTTGAAATACTTCAGGAATACTTAAAAAAATTTTGTAAACTCTATATAAATTTGATTTTTTATAAATCTATATAATACCAAGTACAGATAGAAATTCGCATTTTAGAGCATCGAATTTTCCAAATATATGTAACAATCTACAAAAATATCTGAAATCTATGAAAACATTGTGAAATGCTCGAAGATGTCGTATATATTTGAAAAAATGCGAAAAAAACTAGAAATGTTCGAATACACGAAAACTATGTTGATATAAATGTTCTTGAAAATTCATAAATCTTTGAGTTTGACAGAATATATACTATACTATACTAATCAAATTAAATGTGGTTTCAAAATACAACCGAATTAATTGAGGGGGAGGATTTCCCCTATTTAATTAATATTTATAATATGTTCTTCAATATTTAAACATAAATAATTACAGAAAGTACATACTCTAAAAATTCATACAAAAAATCATGCCTTGGGAAGAAACTTTCATGAGAATCAAAGTTTCTTCAAGTTCAATAATGATGAAAATCTACATTATTTTAAGAATGTGAAATATCCACACTAGTTAAGCAACATGTGATTTTTACACTGTTTGAGAAGTATGAGATTTTCATAGGGATCCATTCAGGAATATGAAATTTCTGCATTAGCTGAGAAATACAAAATTTCCACACTAGTCAAGGAATATGAGATTTCCAGGATAGATAATTATCTAAATTAGTCAGGGAGTGTGAGATTTTCATAGTAATTAAAAACTTAGAGATTTCCACACAAGCTGAGGTATTCGCTACTCCTACACTAGTTCAGAAATATGAGGTATCCACACTAGTTGAGGAATATGGTATTTCCACATCAGTTAGGGAAAATAACATTTCTGCGCAATTTGAGAAAAATGAATTTTCCATACTAATTAAAAATATATTATTTACTAAATACCCCTGTAAAAATTTCCTATTGGTTTTCCAATTAGTTTTCTAGTTGGGTTTGTCATATTGAAAAATTTAAAAAAAAAATTCCATCTTAAATATACAATTATGTACTACTTTTTCAAATATAAATGTATTTAGATTTGTGAATGGCAAACTTATTGTATTTGTGGCATAAGTTTTTTTGTACAATATTTTCTAATAGAACAAACCAATTGAATTTTTCATTGATTTCCATATTGGATAACTCAAAAAGAAAATCAATTGGAAAACCAATAGGAAATTTTCAGCAGGGTTCCTCTGTACTCTCTACATCTGAATCAGTGAAAAGTGGTTTACTGCTGCCCAGTGAACCTGTGAGCTCGCAGCGTGCTCGCGGCGAGCGTGAAAATCAAACTCGCTGCGAGCTCGCAGACTACTCGCCACGAGCTCACAGATTACTCCGTCATTGAAGAGGATTAATATATATTTCAGGAAAATAAAAAGATAATTCAATATTTACAGTAAAAAGTAATCACAATGACGCTGTAAAACGATTATCTAATAAAAAAAAAAAATTTCTCCCGGGTAGGAATCGATCTCGTGTTCTGCGGAGTTGAACGCTAAAAAGTATCATATTAATTAACACGAGACATGCACTTGATTTAAGCATTCTACACAAAACTTGAAACATGAGAAAAAAACCAGCAGCCATTTGGTGAGCGCTTGGGGAGAATTTGAAACTTGAAAATTCGCGCGCTTTCCCCAAGCGCTCACCAGATGGCTGCTGGTTTTTTTTTGTCATGTTTCAAGTTTTGTGTAGAATGCTTAAATCAAGTGCATGTCTCATGTGAATTAATATGATACTTTTCGGCGTTCAACTCCGCAGAACACGGGATCGATTCCTACCCGGGAGAAATTTTTTTTTTTATTAGATAATCGTTTTACAGCTTCATTGTGATTACTTTTTACTGTAAATAATGGAACTATCTTTTTATTTTCCTGAAATATATATTAATAATTATCAACGACTGGAAGTAGTCTGCGAGCTCGCTGGCGAGTTCGCGGCGTGTTTGAAAAGGGGCGGAAATAATGAAAACGCTGCGAGCTCACAGGTTCACTGGATGGTAAAAATCAGTGTTTCTTACAGTCATCATTTTACTGATCTTCAGTGAAAAATCAGTGTTTCTTAATAACTTTGGTGGCCACTGATTAACTAGCGAACGGATTTTCACTGAGAATCAGTGAAATCTTACTGATTCGGAATGAGAAAGTACTTATCTTCTAAAAAAGTCTACGTTCTCGTTTTTTTTTTGTTTTGTCTACGAACCTGGGGCTTGCCAGTGTCATCGTAGCACTTGTCCTCGTCCTTGGTTTTCGCGTAGCGGTTGAAATGCTCGTCGGGTTCCGGCTCGGCGCACGCGGAGAACAAGCACGCCGCTGCAACGACGAGCAGCGCTGAGCGCACCGCGTACCTAGCGCTCATTTTTGCGGACCTCCTTCGATCGCCTTGGAGAATCGCCTCTCAGCAAGTTTCGTCCATGGGGCCGAGATTCTTGGAGCACTTTTCAACGCACACCACGACACACGGTCCCTCGATTACCGAACACGCGGCACTTTTTTTTACATCCGTCGGAGGATTTATCCTCTCATTCCATATCGCATTTATTTTCACTTGCCCTCGGTACCGTTAAATTTCATCCGACGATAAACAATGTCTCATTGTTTGCCGAGATAAGAAATTTTCTTCTGCTGAATCGTGCTGCGAATATGCATAAATGTTGTCATTATGTTAAAAATTAACGATTATATTTTATAAAGTTTATTGCATTCCAGGAAAAATTTATTATAAATAAGAACAAAAAATTTTGACTACTTTTTGAGATTCTAGTGATTTTTGTAATTTGAATTAGAAGGTTTTATGGTGGAAAATTAGAGTGGGATTTTGACAGAATTTCCCTCCCTAGACGTTTTCGAAGGAGCTTTTATGGTGAAGCCGGGAAATTTTCGTTTTACGTACTTCTCGTGGTTCTCCTTTTTTTTGCGAGCACTGAGGGACGTGAGGAAATGGATGAGATGGAAGTGACAGACAATGCACGGAGGGATTCGCGAATACACTGCGCGAGACGCGCACTTCTCGGGCAACAAGCCTTGACTGGTTTCATCGGTTTCATTTCAGTGTTCGTTCTCTCGGAGAGAATAGAGAATAGAAAGAAGAGAATTTCAGCTTCACTCGCCCACTCAGCGAGCTCATTCAGGCCTCCCGGCTATTCCGAATGAAAAAACTTCCTGCACTCCGACCACCCTCCGCGTTTTCTGCCGAATCACCCCAGTTAGCTCACGTTTTAAAGACGTTCGACAAACGTTTTTGTCACTCCCGTAGACAACACTGGTATAAAAAAAAAATTTTTGTTGGGACAAGGTTCTGAGTATGTTTTTTATGGTATTTCGAGATATTGCAAAAAAACTGTATTTCGAAAGCATGAGAAGATTCAAGAATGTTGATTCAAGTATTCCGTCAAAACCAGAATTTCTATAAATCGCAATTTACAACTGACCACTGCTGAACATTTCCAATTAGTTTGTCATATTAGAAAATTTTTACGAAAAAATTATGATGCTTATACAGTTACTTTTCTAACTACAAAACTAATCAGATTTTCATTTAGAAAATAAATTTTATTTGTGAGATAAGTGATTGTGCAAAAAATTTTCAATAGGACAAACTCGACTGGAAAACCAATTGTGAATTTTCAGCAGGAAAACTATTAAACACGGTTATATATAAGGGTGGATCAAATTTTGGGTCAATGTATGGTACCCCCTAGTAGTGTTCTGTAGATCATTTTAAGCAACTTTTCTTAAGAAAGTATAGTTCTGTTTTCAATTCCGAGCCTTCGCATTATTAAAAGTAGGTATATTTTCTCAACATTTTCGAGGACAACGTTAAAAAGAAAATGAAACAGTATTAACATATTTTTTAATATGTACATTAGGGGGGTTTTTTAGTACGCACAAACCGAATCTGATATTGGTTGGGCGATAAAATTATGTTTTGGTACTCAATTTGTACAAAAATTACTTAAAATGGACAAAATTGGCCAAAAATATGAATTTTCGTATGAGAAGTACCCTCATTTTTTATCGTAATGACTTGAAATTTCGCACAGACTATTTTTTTTTACGAAAAAAACTGATTTTGAAAGTTACACTGCAATAAAATGAAAAATCAGGGTACCTCTGATACGACATTTTTGATGTTTAGCCTTTTTTTGGTCAAAAATTGAAAATTTCGTATGGGGCATACGCTTCTTTTTCCATCGTTAAGATTTTAAACTTGCTCAAACTATATTTTCGAGTGAAAAAATAGGATTGACAAGATTTTGTGATGATATTTCAACTACAGCTGTAGATTTTAGATAGAAAACGGAATCCCATGGAAGACGAAAACTCGATTTACTTTTGTTTTCTCTCTAAATGAAAAGAGCGTATTTTTTCCATAAAATTCTAGAACATTCTATTTTTACTTTTCAAAAAATGTATAGAACATTGCATAATATTCGGCGCATCGATTGACTGCATTACCGCCTTTTTATTTTCGAAAAAAGACGTTTTTTGTATGTATTAAGCGATTGAAATAATAGAAAATGTTTTTTTGTTACTTGCTTTTATTCACTTTTTTTTAGGGTAAATTTGTAGAGAAAAAGAAAAATGCAAAAAAAAAAACTTTTAAATTTAACGTGTAAACAAAGGTAAATCGAATTTTTGTCTCCCACAGGGTTTCGTTTTCTATCTAAAATCTACAGCTGTAGCTGCAATATCATCACAAAATCTTGTCAATCTTATTTTTTCACTCGAAAATATAATCTGAGCAAGCGTAAAATCTTAACGATGAAAAAAGAAGCGTATGCCCTGTAAGAAATTTTCAATTTTTGACCAAGAAAAGGCTAAAAATAAAAAATGTCGTATCAGAGGTACCCTGATTTTTCATTTTATTGCAGTGTAACTTTCAAAATCATATTTTTTCGTAAAAAAAAATAGTCTGTGCGAAATTTCAAGTCATTACGATAAAAAATGAGGGTACTTCTCATACGAAAATTTATATTTTTGGCCAATTTTGTCCATTTTAAGTAATTTTTGTACAAATTGAGTACCAAAACATAATTTTATCGCCCAACCAATATCAGATTCGGTTTGTGCGTACTAAAAAACCCCCCTAATGTACATATTAAAAAATATGTTAATCCTGTTTCATTACTTTTTTTTAACGTTGTCCTCGAAAATGTTGACAAAATATACCTACTTTTAATAATGCGAAGGCTCGGAATTGAAAACAGAACTATACTTTTTTAAGAAAAGTTGTTTAAAATGATTCACAGAACACTACTAGGGGGTACTAAACATAAACTTTTTTTGCTCCATACAATTTGAACCACCCTAATATATATGCATATTTTTTATGGAAAAATTTTAAAAATCACGGTTAAAAATATGGAAAGACGGTTTTATTACGCGAAATTGGTGATTTTACGAACTTTGCAGTGTTGCTAGTTCAAAAACTTCCTCGGAATTTGAACACAAAGTAGTATAGTCTTAGCCTCAAGTCTCTTCTATAACATAGTAAAATTTTGAATCAATGGGATAGAAACTGTTTAACTTGTGCTCATTATCGCTAGACTATAGTCTAGTGTATACACTTACAATTAGAGAAATGCCGTTTCGCTGTGAAAAGATTCTGCATCATGATGAAAAGAATTCGTTACCAATTTCCAGGTTGAAAAGATTCTCTTCTCAGCAGAAGAAGAGTTCTTTCACGCAAACTCTGTATTTTTTCGTTTAAAATGTGCTAACAATTAGATTGAAATAGGGTAGCATAATGCATTTTTTACTTATTGACTCATTTACATCATTTCTAAATGAAATAATATATTGATAAATTTATAAACTAATATCCTCTTGTCACGAGCAATATCAAAGAAATACGTTATCATTTTATCACTTGCCACCATAAATCGTACAGATTTCAGAAGGTAAAATATGCGTTTTTACAACTTTAGTTGTGAAAGCTGAACGTCAATTTTATATGTAATAATCTCATCATTGGTTACTTATTCCCTGATGAGGTTCATACAAAGTTCTAAAAAGTCGCACGATTTCGTATAAACAAACTAACGTTCGTTTATAAGTTTTATGATTTTAGTTCTGAAGATATATATATATAAAGACGCTGTTTGCAAAATTTCAAAGAGTTTAATGAAATTCGAACTTTTTTCTGGGTGTAACTTTAAAAATTGATCTTTGTTTCACATTTTATGGAAGACGACACGATTTACATTTGCTCTCGATATTTTTGTAATGTCCAGATTTCCAAATACAAGAATATTACAAGTATTTTATTAATAACAATGTAACACGACAGCATTGAATAAATTATTAAAAATTCATAAAATATTCATGTTCCTATTTATACATAGACGATTTTCCAGTACATTAATGCAAATAAAAGGAACGGAATGAGAAAATAATCGAATTTTTTTCAATTTACTTGATGAACTTATTCCTACAAAATACACTGAAAATATTTTATTCTTGGTCACCATTGATTTTTGAAATCGTAGGATGAGAAATTTATAAATGATCTTAACTATATTTTGGTTTTGAAAGTGAGTATCTAAAGAAAGATCGAGTTTTGCAAGTTGAGAATAAGAAAAATATGTGGTGAAGGATACATACATACATGTAAAGTATGAAGTATTATCGCGTCACCCGGAAACGACTGGTATCTCTTAAACACCCACATGTTGTAAGAGTTTTTCATTTCGTTCATGATTTAGCAATATTAAACGAGATCGAGTACGAAAATTACCAAATTTATCATGTATATGATTCATCGTACTTTTTATTTTAAAATTAAAAAATCGTTTCTTTTTACCCAGCTACAATAAATTATTATTTTTTTAAATTTCTATAATTTTTTTGAAAACCATCTACTTTTGAATATTCTCGTCTCAAATTATGTTGAAAAAAAGACAGTATAATAATTATTACGAAGAATGTTTATTTTTCATCAGAAAGTTTTTTTGATGTAAGCGCATATTCGAAAATTTTTACGGAACAGATTTTCTATTCAAAATATTCCGAATGACTCTGAAGTAAAAAAATTTTGGGATTTATGATTGATTTGATGGCAATTCTTTGAAAAACCATGAACAATGGGAAATTCTTAACGTCAAATAAAGTATTTCAAAAATCGAAAACTGACGCTACAAATTTTTCAAATTTCTATACTTTTTCTGAAAATCATCCAGTTTAGAATATTCTCTTCTGAAATCATTTTGAAGATCTTGGAAAAAAAAAATCGTTCTTACGAGTTGTATTCATTTTTTGAGATACATACTTCAAGAATGGATTTTCGATCGAAACCTTTTCAAATAACTTGAAGAACAAAAAAATTTTTGGGGTAATTGGTTGATTCGACGTTTGTCTAAGAATGTAAAAATGTTTGAAATTCTAGAATAACTGCAAACAACGAAAAATTCGAGAAAGCATTTCAATTTCGGAATTTTCCAAGCTTTATAAAACTTTAGGTAAATTAGTTTTTCTATTCATCATTTTCAAAAGTCTCGGTTTTTGGGGTTTCCTCAAAAATTTTGCAGTTCTAGTCAAAACTGACAAACATTCTCTAGTTCCATAACTTTGTACATTAAAACTGCCAACTCCTGAGGATGCAGATAACGTAGGTTATCAAAAAACTGGATCAAATTAGGTTCTGAAATTTCGTAGAATTAGAGTTTCATTTTTTCGACATGATTAAAACTTTCAGATAATTTTAAACGTCACACGTTTTCGGAAACTTTTTTTGTATGAAAACGACGATAAACGAAAATCTGTGAATGTGAAGTTTTTTTATTTTGACATTTGAAAAATCGTAAATTGTTATTTAAATTCGATTCCAAAATTTACGAGAATCACATTGTTATTCAAACCGAAATTGCAGGATTTGTTAAGCCAGATTAATCAATTTTGAAAAATTATATCAGTAGGTTATTCAGTTTGAGAAATTGAACAATATTTTCACTTGAATGCAACTAATGAAATTGGAATGAAACTACTTTGAAATTCGAAACTATATTTTCTTTGTTTCAGGACTTTGTTTCAGAAGGAAAAAATTCTAAAAAACCATGTTTTATAATTTCAGATTCAAAAATAGAATTCCAAGCTGTCAATATTTACACAAGAAACTGGAGGAATTAAAATTCTGACCTTCAAACTTCAAAATTTATGATCTAAAAATTCTGAAATACGAATCCATAAAATTTGTGTACATTAATTTCGTGAAATGAATTCCAAAAAAAGAAAACAAAACAAAAATCTAGTGACTTATTTCAAAAATTTTCAAACCTAATGCAAACCCAAAGAAATAAAAATAAGCAATGTTTTTATGAAAAAAAATCGAACTAATAATCAAAAGAACAACCAAAAATTCTTTATCTACAAAAAGGTATGGAAAAGAATGACTCATGACACCTTCAAGAATTTTTTTCATGTAATCACAATTTCATACAAACATTACATTTCCTTGGTAATTTATAATAAAAATCATATAACACTTCGAAAACTCTCACGTGCGAATGAAGAATTATTTCAGCACTCTTTCCAGTATCATTCCATGAATGAGATCAGTAACAACTTCAATTCATACAAATTTTGTACAACAAATTTCTTATCAATAATCTCAGTTTCATGATCCCCTTCTTCATACTTCACTAAAACAGCATTCCACCCAGCATTTTTCGCACCTAAATAATCCAAATTCACGTTATCTCCAACGTGAATCGCTTCACTAGGCAAAACTTCATTTCCTGCCATTTTCAGAGCTTTTTGAAACATCAACGGATTTGGTTTTTCTATTCCAAGACCGTACGAAGTCAAAACGAACGAAAAATATGGTCTCATATTTGTGCTTTGCAAAATTAATTCCAGCCGTTCGTCGAAGTTGGAAATAACTCCTAGAGAAATTTTCGTATTTTGCAGTTCCTCCAAAAGTTCTGTGGCTCCTGGATATGCTCGCCAACATTCGCTGGTTCCGAATCTTCGTATCAGAGACGAAGCCATCTGCGGTTACAGTTACGAGTGTTATCAATGTACTTCGACACGTGTCGAAAAACAAAGTTCGATACTACATATTAGACACTATCATATAGTAAAATTACTGCATAGTATTGATAATACATCACTGACAGACTTATCATCGATCTATTCCACTAGCAAAAGCAAAGGGAAAAAATTAATTATTATTGCATGTGAAAATTTAAAAAAATGTATCAATACATGATGAAAATACAAATTATGGACAAAATGTTGAACATGATAATAGTAAATTTTAAAATATAGTAAAAACTATCAAAAATATTCTCACTGAAATGTAGAGGACATAACAGATAGTTAAACAATAATCAGGATTTAAAATTTTCGTAGCTATAAATCTACATAGAAATCCATAAAAATACCAGAAAATCTTTCGAATATCATACTGATTCTGAAGGAAACATTTTAAGAAATAGAATTCTATAAATTGTTTAGAAAACTATTTTCTGAAAAATATGAATACCTGCGATCTACATAACTTATTTGAATTATAAAGCATCAAAATCAAAAACCGTATATAGCAATCTATAATAATACTAGAAATATAAAAAAATACTGTGAAACGCGACAAAATCCGATAAATACTAAAAAAATACGAAGATACAAGAAATCTTATGTAATTTGTTCAAAAATCTATAAAATGGCTGAAAATTGATCAAAATTTGAAATTCCAGATTACTGAATTCTACAAATCTAATAAATCTCTATGACAATTCTTAAAATTCCTTCAAAGCTCCATAAATACTGAAAAAATGTGAAAAATACTAAAAACCTTTCAATACACAAAAACTACGTAAATATTTTTTCTCGAAAATTTATGATACTTCGAGTCCTAGATCATCTAGAAATCTATGTATATATAGAAATCCATAAAAATTACAGGAAATTCTTCAAATCGTATAAATGCTAAAAAAGTATGAAAAAAGTCTATATTGAAAAACTTGCAAAAGATACTGTTTTCTGAAAAATCTATGAATTACTGAAAATCGAATAGAATTTGAATTTTATAGCATCAAGTTCTGGAAATCTATTATAGCAATCTACAAAAAAACTAGAAATCTTCGGAAATACTAAAAAATATCCTTCAAAGTTTCATAAATATAAAAAAAAATGCGAGAAATACTAACAATCTTTCAATACTCAAAAACTGCGTTGATATGATTTTCTCGAAAATTTATGAAACTTCGAATCCTTAATCGTATAATTCTAGAAATCTTCATAGAAGTCCATAAACACTCGCAGAAAGTTTTTCAAATCGAATTGGTACTGATTGATATTAAAAAAATAGAAAAAAAAAAACGAAAAAAAAACCAAGAAGTGTTGGGCATCTGCATAAAAAATACAATTGCTATCTGGAAAATTAAATAAAATGCCTGAATTCGTTGGAATTTTCAATACAATATATAGCAACAAATTCTAAAAATCTTTAGAGCCATCCATAAAAATGCAATATTTTATAAATTAAATACAATACGAACATTCTGAAAATCTTTTATACTCAAAAATTATTTAGATATGATTTCCTCGACAATTTATGAAACTTTGAATCCTAGTGTATGAATTTCTAAAAAATCTAAGTAGGAATTCATTGATATACCAGAAAATTCTTTAAATTATACGAATACTAAAAAAATACAAAAAAAAAAGTAAAAAGCATTGGTAACCTGCATGAAAGATACTGTTTTCTGAAAAATTCAATAAAATACTCAGAGTAGTTAAAATTTTAAATACTACAATATAAAATTCTAGAATCTATTGGAGCGATATAAATACGAGAAATCTATAAAAATACCAGAAATATTACCGAATTTCATTATTAAAATACAATACGAAAATTCTTGAAATATTTGAAACTCAGAATTTTGGTATGTAGTTGTAGTTTCCTGAAAAATCTAGAAAAAATTTCTATGTTTAGAACTTTGATTCCTAGAGCATCAAATTCTGGAAAGTTATAGAAAAATACATCATTTCATCAGAAAATCTTTCAAAAAATACAAAGCCTAAAATATTATGAAAAATATAAAAAGTATAGAAAAGAATATTAAAAATCAGTTACTTAAAAATTACGAAAATCGAATTTCATAACATTCACATAAAAAATGTGTAACTCTGGAGTCCAAAAATTGTTCAACTTTGAAATCCCAAAATTCCAAAAAATGTGCTCTCTCAGCCAGATCATTAGAAAACAAAAATTATGATAATATTATCCCAAAGGAAATTTGTTTGTTTTTTTTTTTTTTTTTTTTTTTGGAAAACCCCTGCATATCATGCATAATTCCATAGTAAAATCACTTTATTATTGATGTGCATCACTGTCAGACTTATCATTGATTCGTTCTACTTATTTTTTTTAATGCATTACTAATAAGAGTCATTCAAATACAAGATTAAAATTAAAATATAAAATTATACTAAATTCGAATTTTGAAAAAGTTTATAAAACTTTAAACTATCATAAACATTCCACCAAATAAAAAAATGCATCACTGACAGACCACTGATTGACTTTGAAATTTGCCCTTACAACTTACTGTATAAAAACAGTTTCACGAAAATCTGTACAAAAGTGAAAATAATATATTACAGAATCTGTAGTATATTATTATGTACCTGTGGCATAGAAAACGCATTTCTCGTCCAGTTCAAAATCTCAAAATTCGTTTTCTAGCCCTCGGTACATAAAATATCTCACGTAACTAGGACATAAATTTTTTATTTACTCGCGTGATTGTAAACCTCGGCTTCGCCTCGGTCTGCAAACTTCACACTCGTAAAAAAAAAATTGAGTCCTAGGTACTTAATATACCAATTATCATATTACAAATTCTGTACAATTACAAATGTACATATTACAAATGTACAATAGTAGGTTATTTCGTCTAGATGTACCTTTTCGAGTTTGATTTTGCACAAATTTGGATGTTGGTTTTTATAAACGTTATGAACAATTCTTCTCCACCAATTTTCCCATCCAAGGCCAGTGTGTTTTCCAAAAATTGGATGTTCGGTCGTCATCTTCTTGAAATTCGATTTGAAACTTGCCGCCAGTTTGGTCTTATCGATTACGAGACCGTGTTGCATGGCGATTTCCTCGTAAAATTCAAGCTTCGGTTTCAAAAGTGTCCCCGTGACATCGAAGGTTATTAATTTGGGACGAACAAGAGATGTCATTTTTCACTGATATGCTTTTGTTAGAATTTTTAAATAATTTCAAATTTTCTACTTCTTATCGTTAAGAAAAAAACGCACGTTTCTACTTTCACAATCAGGGAATTTTCACTGTCTTCCATTCCATAGTCGTATTTCGTATGGGTCATTCCACGTCAAATCGACAATTTCATTCAATTTGTCAGTTCTTGTTGGAACCCTAATATTTTCTCTCAATTTAACTTACCATTATGAGATTTTGATTATAGATTCGTATCACAAATAATAAAAACAAATTCCAGAAATTAAATTTTTTCATTTTATAACTTTAGAAAATCAAAACTCGTGAATGTTACGTATCACATTGAAATAAAAAAACATTTATTGATTAACAGTGCATAAAAAACAAAAAAAATTTTTCAGTGACAAAAACTTCATTAAATAACCCATATACACATCCAATTTTTTTGATAAAAAATCTCACAAGTAAAAATCTCAATCTCCCAAAAAAGTATTCCTATATCATAATATTCCTGACAGACCGGATAAAAATAAAAAAATTGTCACATATATTTTTATGCACAATACTTTATTTAATGCTTAACGTATGGAATACGTAATACTTCGCACAGTATGTACAATTATTTTGTAAAAATGTATCTGCATGATAAATTATGAACAGATAATAACGCGTAGGTCAATTTAAAAATATCCATCAGATCGTGACGATAATGCTAATAATAATCGAAACCAAATTATCCTCCAATTTCATTCCCTAAAATTATAGTGACGGAGTATGACAAGTACAGGAAATAAAATCGTCGCAAACATAGAAACCGTAAATTCCGTGACAAATAAAATAACAATTTTTTAACGAACGCTTTTTCCCAAAAAGGTTTATCGCGCTAGCTGAAAAATTATCTTCCCATTTGTAACGAAATTTTTGTCATCCCACAGAGTGGAAAAAGGGCGAAAAACCGTGATACCGAAAAAAGCACTTTCTCCACGACGTGGAATAAAAATTGCTTTCTACGTCGTGAAAACGCGTCGAGATCGATTATCGAAGTTTGTTTTCTTTGAATTATCATCTTAAAAAATATTCATCACACTAGTGGCGTAACTATCAAAGGAACTCAAAAACATTGTTAGTTTTAGATATGACTTTCAAGTTACATCTACAAACAACGAATCCCAATTTAAATTTTCAGAACCCTCTCAAAAACTCTTCGAAAATCTTCAGTACTTGATTCTCAAAAAAATTTTCACCGGGATACCTATTTTTCTAGCTACGCCACTGCATCGCACCTTTTTCCGAAAACATTACAAACATATTGCATCTCGATTTGTGCAGACTCTCGTGGTCATTATTGTTTAAACGCGAAAATTCGCGTCGATTGATCATCGGTAACAACAAACGAGTCTTTGCGATCCTTCGACTTATTTCATGTTTTCATACAAACTAACTTATTCACATAGAAAAAATGTCGCAAAAACTTTTATATTACTCAACGAGCCTTTGGCAAAACCACAAAAATGTAGCACGCAAAAGGCATTTGTCTCTCTCTCTCTTTTATTTTTTTTTTTCATTTTTCTTTCATTTTTATTTAAACAGTAATAAAATGCAATAGTTTTGCGACGTTTTGTACATGTGTATAGATGTATAACCAACATTATTACAATTACACTTTAAGTGACTGTTGGATACTTAAAAAAGTATCGTTGTTATAATAAATGAACTTTGTAGTTCGAGTCTTCGAGACTTCTACAACGTACATGAATAAATCTGAGATCTTCGAGGATATAATTTATTATGCGTTCCGTACATTTTTATTACTTGCAATGTGCGCAATGATATTTTCCAATTAGCTCATCTCAACTTCATGGTCTCATTGAATATTATATTAGTATCTCAAAAAGCACGAATCCTCCTTGTAAAATAAACTAATTTCCACAATAAATAACTTATCTCAATACATCCCAAACTCAAATTTCAAAAGTTCATTTTCGAAATGTCAGGTCAAATACATCCTTCAATATTGACTTTGGATATTCACAACTTGTGATTTTTGGATTTTCGTACAAATTTTAAATAATTTCCACATGTCAGCAAGTTATGATTTTAGCTACCAATTTGCCTAATTTGTGTCATTTTAGAGACGTTACCTAAATTTTTTGCCTGTAGGCATTTTTTGGTATTCAGCGATTCGATTGATTTCAAAAATTTATCTGGGAACAGGGGCGTACATGGAAGAAATTTTTAAGCTGGTTATTCAATAAAATATGTTTGGGGAAATTTCAAGTTCTATAATTCCCAATCCCTTTGTTTCTATCCCAATATTTGATAATTTCGTCAGCTCTAAACTGCTGTATTTTTATTTTCATTTATTTGCTGCAATTGATAATTGTAAAATATGTTTCACTTAGAAAATGTACATGTAACTGTTTGAATTTTCGAATATTGAATTTCTGAGTTCAAAAATTTCGAATATGTTAATGATTGATCGCAAAAAAAGTATAATCATATAATTTTTTATTTTATATACAGAGTCACAGAAATTTTCTTCACTCTATTTTCAATTATACATTCTCTGAAAATTGTATATTTTCATTTTCATTCGTTTGCTGAAATCAATAACTGTATATTATATTTTATTTATAAAAAAGTACATACAAATTAAAGTTTAGTGGGAAAAAAAAGATAATCGAGTTCTTCGTTCTACGAACTTCCATAGTTCAAATTGTGAATTTATTATTGATTTCAATTTTTAAAATACACAAACGATCTGGAATTTGAAATCCTCAAATGATGAATTCTTCACATTCAAAATCAGAAATTTTTGAATTAGCTGAAATTTAATGGCAATTCCCAGTATTTTACTTGAAATTAATTAATTCGCTAAAAATTGTATACTTTCTAAAATTCACAGATATAAATTACTAAAATCTCCAAATTCTAAACTACTATATTTTTATTTTTTATTGTTTTCCGAAAGTGAAAATTCTAAATTATATTTTACTCCTCGAATGCACATAAAACTATTTAAATTTATAAATTTTTGGATGTACGATGTTCTTTGTTTATAATTTATTATATTTCAATATTTAATTACTAAAAAAATGAATAATGATTTTTCATTCTAAAAATTCCGGTAATCAGTATTCTAAACTATCAAACTCATTATTTTACATTTTGTTTAAACTGTAAAATGCAAATTTTTCTAGAATTACACTCATTATAATGAATTCTTTACATAACTCTTTTCATTTTGAACTATTTAGTCACCAAAAATATTGTATTTTTGAAATTCCAAATCACCAATCTACATACAATAAATTCTTGATATTTTAAACCACATTTCTATTTGCTCGATACTACTAATTACAACTCGTTCCACAAACAGAAATTACAAATATTTCCGAAATCCCAGGAAAGTCTTTCCCCTCCAAAACCCCCATTTGCATACGCCCTTGCTCAAAAAAAAAAAAAAAAAAAAAAAAAAAAAAAAAAAAAAAAAAAAAAAAAAAAAAAAACGCAAACATCTAAAAAGCTATGATGAACATTGTTCATCTATTGCAGTGTTCGCCATTTTTGAGATTCAATCGAACGCAAATTTCGATACAAAACTTGAGCATACACTTTAGACAACACAAAATAAACCGAAAAAAAAAAAAAAAAAAAATCTCTCTTCTCTAAAATACACATTTTGAAATGTCGTTTTTTTTTACAAACAGTAAAAATTTTAGAAAAAAGATTCTACTTTATAAAATCCTATAAAAGTTTTCGTTATTTTCGTAGAAACTTAATCTATTGAAGAGTTGATTTTTAAAAATATATGTATATATATACTCTCGAGTGGACAGTAAAAAATGTGCACTCTCTGCTCGCTCAAACAACGATGGGTACAAAAAATCGTGATCTGTCGAGCCTAGTTCCACGTGCCAAAACTCGCGTCTCGATCCCAACTCGGCAAAACTCCCAAAAATCAACGATTCGGAGTCGAAACATCGCGAAAACTTATAAAAGTCTTAGCCTATCTCGCCCAACCCATAAGTCACTTTGCAAACCGCTTTTCCAGCCCGAATTTCATGTCAGTAATTGCTCATCATTAACGTAACCTACGCAAGAGTCTCCAAAAAACTTAATTAACTTTCATATGCATAATATTCATGCGCTCGCCTTAAATCGTCGCGTACCAATATTTTCAGAGCACAATGCTTGATCCTCGTTGCTCTCAAAGAAAAAAAAAAGACTTGGTCTGCTGAAATGCATATCAGTAAACAACGATTTCTGTATAAATAGGTATTTACAGTATCAATTTGTGCGTCGGGCGTGAAGGGAAACCCGAGCGTATATCGTAACAACAATCGAATGATAAATAATATATTATATTATTGCCAGCGGATTGACTTGGATTCAAAACTTTTTTTTTATGCATCGCTACGGCAGTGCGATCGTTACTCAACCATACAAACTAACGCGTACAAAAATATACGAATTTGTATTGGCGAAAAATAAGGAATATTGCATCCCCAATGCATACGGCGCAATAAATAAATAAATGAAGAACGCAATAAAAAAAGAAGATGGCGGTTCGTTAACAGCTAAGAAATCAAGAGCCTTAAGTTCGAATTTACGTGCTAAATGATGCGCCGAAAGACAAAGTGGGCGCGTCGTCTTTCGAAGCATCGCGTGTCTTCG
The DNA here is from genome assembly GCA_028476575.1 of Platygaster robiniae. NCBI lineage: Eukaryota > Metazoa > Arthropoda > Insecta > Hymenoptera > Platygastridae > Platygaster > Platygaster robiniae. The sequence goes on from CM052022.1 coordinate 7,576,683, forward strand.
ATGTTTGATTCCAAGCGAAGGGGGCGCCTCCGCTGCTGCGTTATTACGATTGTCACCGAAGGCTTTTTCAGACGGTTACGTGTTCATTTGTTACGTTTCACCGGAAGGTATTCTCATAATGAACCCAAAGGGCCTGTACCAGTCTTTTATTTTAGCTTAAAATGTGATTGTACCATCGCTGCTATTGCACGAGACGAAACTTGCTTTTTGGTGGGACGAGTTTTCGACCGGTACAAGCCTTCGTGAATTCAATTTTCAACCAATTTTTCTTTTTTTTTTGTTCAGTAACGTCCCTACTTCCCTCGAATTAGGAACTTGTTCAACGCACCTTGCCTCAATCGTACCAAGTTGAAGTCAATTCGAAATCTTGTCGTTATAATCAGTCAATTAAATGTAACTTTAACGATTTTTTAGAAATTGAGCCCTTCAATCATTTTGACTACTGCATTTGGCAAAGGCGTGTTAATGGAAAAACTTGGGCATATGAATTGGTTCTGAGATGAATCCTTCCCAAAACTCAAATGACATTACTTTGGATGTATGCAGATATAGTTTTCTCAAAAATCTATGCAATTTTGACTCTAAAACCATCGAATTCTAGAAATAAAATTTAAGCAAATTTTGACAAAGATGAGAATAGTATATTTTGTAGCTAGGGGCAAAAACAGCCGATTTAGAACGAGTGTTATTGCTCCAAGGTACAAACGATACTTTTTGCCTCGAACACAGTAAAAATGAGCGTATTAAAACTGTTTCGACATGGCAAATGGAGTATTGAAGGTTAACGCGGAGGCTGGAGAAAGTGACAGTCGGCAGGGGTAAGGGGGGAGGTCCATTTAGCCCGCCGGGTTTAACTCAGCGGGTTAAAAGGACCCCCCTTTTAACCCCCAAAAAATTCTTTAAATCGAATAAATTGTAAAAAAAAAGTACTTGTTAGACTATATATTTGAATTTGCCTTTTCATGTCGAGTCCAACAAATTTTTCTGATTTATGTAAAGTTTTGAATGGTTTGTATTATTTATATAATATTTGAAATCCAAAAAAAATTAACATTGTCAAATCCAGAGATTGCCAGTGATTCTAAAAGTTTCTAAAAATTTGTCGAGTTTCAATCGGTGTTCATAAATCTTTAAAATTAAGTATGTTAGCTATTGTATTTCGTTCATAAATGCATATGGCTTTTAAAAAAAATTTTTTTTTTAATATGAAGTATTGAAATATTATGACAGATTTGAATGAGATGAATTCTGTCCAGACATTTTGGCAAATATATATAAAAATAAGGAAAAAAAAATCATAAAATTGTGCACCTTTAAACATTGAATTCTATTAATTTATACAGAAATAAATTATTATATGGAAGTCTTTTAACTGTGTTAATACTTGAGATACAAAAAATACGAAAAGAACTAGAAAGCTGTAAAATACTACAAATCTACGATACGAAAAATATGAAAATGTAAAATATATAGTCAAAATGTATGAATGAACAATCAATTTAGAATAATAAGATCTAAAAAATCAATGAACGAAACTCAAGCCTTTATTTTATGAAATATATCAATTTTTTTTATAAAATTAAAATCATAAATTTTTTACAACGTAAGGTATTAATCTTCTCAGTAATTATTCTCATCCTCGTATAAACTTGCATTTGTTTGAATTTTGATAGTAATTTTTAGAACATAATTCTGTAGAATTTTAATCGATTTCATTATACGCACATGAATGAATATTCCATATATTTTTCGTTTTTTCTACTGTTTTTTTATGAAGTTTTATCAATAAACAAGATTAATCAATAAACAAGAGCTTCAGATTTCTTTTTTCTTATAACTTTCTCTGTGGCTTCCAGCCATAAACGAGAAAGTCACATATGCCATAACGCTCAAAATTTTATCAGAATATCATGTAAACTGAGCCTCATGGCACAAGTGACTTTCTCGATTATGGCGGGAAGCCACAGTTCTAATACCGTTGGTATTTTTTATATTTATTCAGTATTTATCAACATAACTTGATGGATTACGTTGTATTTTTATGTTTTTCTATATTTATAACTTTATGGGATTCGACACTTTAGGATTGAAAGGTTTGTACATTATTACAAATTTCATAGAAATTGTATTCACAAAGATATTGAGAATTTGTATAGTTATTGTGTTAAAAATTTTTTTCTTTCTTGGTATTCATCTGATTCTGTAGGAAATTCCAATATTTCCATAGATTTGTAGAATTGTTATATTTATAAGAGTAGATTTCTAAAACTCAATGCTCTAGAATTCAAAGCTTCATAGTTTTGCAGCGTTATTTCGATTTTTTGGAAAACATTAGCTTCATAGATTTCTAGTATTCTAAAAAATTCTAGTAAATTTTAGTGTTTCCAGTATTTTTATATTTTTTGATTTTCTAGCATTTTCATAAATTTTTACTTTTTTGTTATATTGCTTTATATATTTCTCCACGAGAGTTTTATATCCCTGCTTAAGAAATTTGCGTGAGCACCACTAATTCTCCTTAAAAAAATTTACACACCATTTTAAATTTCGGGAAGGATTTGTTTAGCGACCGATTCATATCCTCAAAATGTACAGAGCAGAAGGGTGGGGGTAGGAGAGGGAAGGGAGGGGTGCTGGAAGATGTCTTTGATGTCTTTCAAGTCATAGTTTGATATTCACATTGAGCAAAATTTCAACTTTTCGAGTTATACATGAAACTAAATTGATCCCATTATTCGTGAGTATTTATATCACTTCCTTAATCCAAATATCAATGCAAGAAAATAGTTTCCATTTAGCTTCATGTCAGTTCTTGTGATTTCATAACAATGACAGAGGTTCCACGAAAATACACTATTTTATTAAAATACTCTGTTTTTGATCGTGAAATTTGGCTCATGTTGCGTTTATTAAAATTTCTGCTGAATGTCTGAATTTCAAAATAATATTTACACAATTTTCGAATTAGTAAATCATCATATGATAGTAATTTTTGTTCAATTTAATTATTAAATCCTGAAGTTTGTTTTTGTTGTAATTTTTTCCAAATGCATTTTTATTATTTGAATTTTTTTTCAGCGCCATAGTTACTAAAAAATCATATTATACCTACTATTTTCAACCTGCTCAAATACAAACAATCCAAATGTATCACTGTCAAAACTTTACTTACGCGATTCCAAATATACTCAAATTCAGAGCTTTGTTTCAGTTTAGAAATTCTTATTAAACTGCCAGGCACTCAAAATTTGAACAATCCATTTTTTTACATCTTGTAGTGCAAATTTTCGAATTTTTGGAGACCATGTTCTTTAATCGAACAATATTTTAAGAGTACACAGAACTCAAGTTCGAGAATTATTAACCCATAGACAGGTTAGTCAGGAAAAAGTGTACACGGTTTCGTGACTAGTCTGCTCAAGGAGCACTGACAGTGCCATTGAAAAAGTCAGGTAACTTTACAAATCTTTAGATCTCGATAAAAAAAGAAAAAATGTACTTCAAGTAAGAAAAAAAATTAATGATAATGTGAACTGAGATACTTTTCGAGTTTCAGAAATATGGTAACGGGTATTTGTTGTTGAATTTTAAAGATCATAATACAAGATGTAAGTTTTTACTTTCGACTGTAAGATTATTTATCATAAGGGGAATTTGTTCGCTGCAAGTACAAAATTGTATACTATTGAAGCTAAAAAGCATCATTTGAAGAGTTGTAAAAATATTTGAAAATTTTTTAATTGTTCAAATGGTTGAATTCCGAAAAGTTGATTGGTAAGTAGTTTAGAAGTTTTTGACATGTGATCATAAATATTCAATTTTTGAATTTCAACGCTTGTAAATATGTGATTTGAGATAGTACTTTTGATTGTAGAATAAGAGGTAAATTATTTTGCAATAAGTATTTCAAACTTTTATAATATTTCAACTTAAAAGCATTATTTTAAGACTTGGGGTGAAACGAAATAAAAATTGTTATTTCAATATTAATGATTTGAACAATAATATATTTATTCCAATGCCAGAAAATAAATGTTTATGGTAAAATGAACACTTTTTGTAAAGTGTGTAACGAACTTAGGAAATATCGCTTGAATAGTTGAAATTCAAAAAGTTGATGGTCAAATACTTTCAAAGTTTATAACATATGACCACAAATATTCATTTCAAGAATTACATTGCTCATGAATATGAGATTCAAGTTTTTAAAATATGATCGCAAATATTTAAAAATGTCAGTGTTCCTAAATATGAGATTCAAGTTTTTATTCTTGGCTGTGAAGTGAGAGCAAAACTATCTAACTATACGTTCAAAACTTAATGAAATTGCAACCGAAATGAACCATTTTAAGAGTTCTAAAATAAATTGGATTTTAAAAAATTGCGTGTTCAAATTTTTTTATTTTGATTAAATGGAAAAAATTATGTGAAATTAAAAATTGTGATTTCAATGATAATATAAAAACTCAGTAACACAATAGTAACATTATCTCAAATAGTTCAAGTCTGAAAAGCTGATTGTAGAATGTTTCAACAAGAGTCACATTATAAAAACTACAGAACTATAATTATGTGACATAAGTCAAAAAGACTGCCAGTGCCTCTACCGTTTACTAAAAACCAATCAAAAAAAATTCAGGCACTTTTTCAAGCATTATAACATACCAAGTAACATACTGAGAAGATGCAAAGACAAAGTCTTCCGTGCTCTCTTAATACAAAGTTTTTCTTGTTTAAATGAAAATTGCTAGCGTCAGGTTCAAATTTACAAACTGTTTATTTATTTGTATTACAAAGAATGACTTGAATTCGAAAGTACAAATTATTAAACACTTGAAATTCAAAGAATTCATTATTTCTCAATCAAATTTCATCTTCATTTTTGTCACAAAAAAATGGGTTTTTCTTGATTTCAGGGAGGTATGGAAAGAGAGCCAAACATCTCCCTCCCCTCCCCTCTCACTCTGCATATAATTCTTGAATCCCCAAGAGCCCAATTCCTCAATTATCGCCCTAAATTTGTACCACCAACTATCAAAAGATCGTAAAATCTCAGAACTCCTGCAACGACAAAAATTCATTGGCATCTTGAAACTTGATCCGAGCTCTTAAAAAATAAACTGCCCTTGAATTTCCCAGAAAACCGGAAGCTTTAGAAGGGGTTTTTCGCGTAAAGTTTCTTTGAAACTGCCACAAACATTTGTAAGAACCCTTGCATTTCCCCACCCCTCTCTCAATACCCTATAAAATATCATCACAGCATTCTTGATGTCTATATTTTATAAGAAAATTTTCAGTCCACGCGAAGAATGTGGCAGTTTTTTTCGTGTATATATAGAGCTATGTATATGCTACAAATTTTCATCTCGCGCGAATCAAAAATCTAAGATTTCTTGGAATGATTCAAGATTTCGACTCACGCGAGTTTTTTGTTTTTTTCACTTTGTACCATACAACAACCATTTGTAAACAGATAAACTTTACATTCGAAGGATGATAAATCGAAACCGATCAAGTGCCATTGGCGACAAAGAGGGCTCATTTTCTTACAGTCAAAGGTATAAAAAATAAGCCTTATTGCAAACGTCACTGAATCGGTTTTTATTTCCTACCCCTTGCATTTTATTTTGCGTCTTTCGACACTTTGAAACGGACGTTCCCGTCCAATAGCCTTTGTAATCTGGGACAGCGATACGCGCTTGGCGGACTCTGTGATCGAGAGGTTGACGCAAAAATCTGGGGTCCATTGCAGTTCTCACCAAAAATTCAAAATGAAAATCAAAGTAGCCAAAACCTTGCATCACAAAGATTAATATCACGTTTTCTTCAATAAAAAGAAAATAAACTATCATTTGATTAATTTGGTAAGTGCGCGAGCACTGGTGAAGAGTTGCACAGCAAGCGGTCAAACTATTACAAAAATAGAAAAAACTCCTGCAATGAAACCCATGAAAACACAAAACACAACGTAAAATTCAATTGAAAACTGTCGAGTCCAACTGCAGAATCCGCTTTCACGCGTTGACCTGTCTTGAAATAATAAAACTTAGTATGTAGGTATCTCGCACCCAACTACGCATGATGAGAAATAAATAAAGACTCTACGCAACTGACTGACATTAATGACCGAGGGATTGCATGGAAGACGCGTGCATGGCCAAGTCGGCGAGGGTGTTGGCTTGGCTACTCAACTCGGGCTGCAAAGTAGCGACGCTTGATGCTGCCAGGGAAATGGGTTTGCAGGCCATCTGATCGAGGGGCTTCGTGGGCACCTCTATTTTCAATTTCTTAGCCTCAGAAGAAGAAATTGCTTCGAGCACCCTTTTTTTAGGGTTTACCTTAAGAGGAATTTTACTGCTCAGGAGTTGCATTTTGCTCTCGGTAACGCCCTGGCTCGAGGATTCGTCATATCCCGAGTCCGAGGAGTCTTGGCCTTCGCTGAAAGTTTTGGCAGGTTCTGTGGCATTTGCGGCAGTTTCTGGATTGGACTCAACACTGTGCGCGGGACTCGTGGAGGCTGAGTTGGAGGGGGTCGTGGAAGCCGAGTCCGTGGGGCTCGTGAAACCCGAACTGTCAGTGCTCTGTGGTTGCTCTTGTTGTTCTGAGAGCTTTTCTTGGTTGGGCTTGCCTGGCAGTGATGGCGGTGAGAAATCATAGCAAGTTTCACTAGGCACCTCGTCGGATGGCGATGTTGGTGACTGGCGTATGGAGCAGGGCTGCATGAGCCTTGGTTCCGCGATGACTTCCCCAAAGAGGCCTCTGTAAATGACGCCGCAACAGGTTTCTTCCCTTTAAAAAAAAAAAAAAAAGGAACAAAATCATTTTTTAGACTTAACTAGTTTGGAAATTAAAGCTTCAACGAAAATGGATCTCAGAAGCAGGACAGATAATATAAAATAATTATTGGTCATTTATATTGCGCAATTAGATTTACGAATTCTTACTTAACTTTTTGAAAGAATGATTTGAAAAATTTTTAGATCTTGTTTTAAAATAATTAAAATATGAAGACTTGGGATGTATTTTTGAAAAAATCATAATAATACCAATGATACAAAAACATTTACTATTCATTTATTTCAGCACTCAAAAATTTGTAAAAATAATACTTTCAAATTTTTTTTCAGATTACACATTTTTTTAAATGTGTAGTTTAATATCGGAATATCAATATAGTTGAGTGCTTTAATACATTGAAAGTAATAAATTCTTTGAAACGAAATCAATTTGAAATGAGAATATAAAGTTATTGAAAACAGAAATATGACTGAATTTATTCTGAATTGAATAATAATAACTCTTATTATTTTACAACATCAATCATCAATAAATGTATTCATGTATTTAAAAATTCTGTGAGATGACTTGCAATTTTGTTCTTTATAATAAAATGCATATCTTTATATTAAAATATAGATTGATGGCTATTGTATTCATACAAATTAATTTTTTTTAATCGAAACAGTTTGGAATGAGATGTCAAAACAAAAATTAGACACATAATGATTTGTGATTTATCTTTTCAAGGATAAAAAATATTTATAATCTAATAGCATTTGCTAAGTAAATGAATAAAACAGGACTAAATTCTTGAGAGGGGTAAGAGTGAAAATTTTATCACTAAATGTGTAATATTGAAATCACAAACCTTGTAAAATAATCCATTTCCATGAAAAAATCAATGCCCAGCTTATGTTTTTCACGAGATATTCTTTTTTTGGATACAGAGTTTTCAAATGATGGACTAATTGATCTGCTTGAACTTCGACTTCTTGCTTCTACTGGCTCGTAATCCAGAACACCTGGAGAACAACCAGAATAATGTTAAAATATTTTTCATTTTTGTAACAACAATTTTTCAAACATTCAGACTCTTTTTTACCATGAAAATCATCGCTCATTGCCGGACTTTCTTCGCGGTCACGATTTTTGATGTAGACGTGTTTCTTCTTAAATTTGTCCAATTTTTCAGCCAAATCCTTAGATTTTTTATTCTTTTTGGATTTAAATTTTGTCATCGACTTAATGCCTGGACCTGCTCGTGCATCAACAACCTTAAGAAAAAAAATAATTGTGGTTCATCAGTTGTTAAATTCCCATCTGTTTTTTAAGATAAAAAGTTGAAATAATGAACAATCATAATATGATTACTACAAATTTATTCTTTCAGGAATCTATATGAATAACAATTACATTTATACATTTACTATTTACTGTCACATTCGAAACCTTGAAAAAAAATTGTTTCAAATTTTTTTATAAATTAACAGAATGCACAGTTTGATGTCAGAATATGGATCGTTAATGTCTGTAATATATTTGAAGATAGCAGTTTTTTAAATTAGTATTAAGGTAGTTCTCGAAAATAAGTTTAAATGATAAAAAATATAAATACAATGGCTTGTGATTTATATTTTAAGAATCATGATGAATACCAATGATACAAATAAATTATTTATCTATTATTGATCGCATTCAAAAATTCGCAAAAGTAATTCTTTGAAATTTTTTCTGGGATAATAAAATGTGTAGTTTAATGTTAGAATATGGATAATTGGTAGCAGTAATACATCTAAAGTAGTCGATTTTTTTCAATTAAAACAGTTTGGAATGAGAAGATCAGAGTGATGACAGGAAATTTCAAGAATAATAAAAAATACTAATGATTTTATGACATTAACTATTTATTTATATATTCATGCGTTTCGAAAATGAACAAAAAATGACTATTTTAATTTTTTCTGAATAATAAAATGCACAGCTTAATATTAGAATATAAAAAATCGACAACTGTTATATTTCGATACGAATTAATTTTTTTTTTACTCAAATCAGTTTGGAACACAAGTTATTATTATTTTTTTTAATCAAATCGGTCTGAAATAAAAAGTCAAAATAACTAAAATATAAAACACAATGACTTAAAATTTATCTTTTTCAGAAAAATAACAAATACTGATTATTTCATGGCATTTACTATTTATTTCTACACTTATTCAGAAATTTTGAAAATTGAATGAATAAATTATTTTTCTAAAATAATAAAATTTGAAGCTAAGTATTAGAATATTATAATATCGATGATCAATAGCTGTCATATTTTGAAAAGAAAAATTTTTCTCTTTCTGCGCATTTAATTCTAACATGGTTAATTTATAAACTATTTCGGTCTCTTTGAGAAGTATTTTTTTTCTGAACATTAATTTATATTCAAAAAGAGTTCTACGCATTTATTATTATGGTCTATTCAACAAATGCATCAATGTAAATATGGACTTGAATATTCTTATATAAATTGTAATTTCCCCATTTTCGCCTGACACTAAAAAAAAAAAAAAAATACTTACATGGTTCCAATTACGATTGCTCCCTCCTGGGAGTTTTTTCCATCGTTTAACCAGTAACACGCATGCATTACATATTTCTCCAGCACGTCTTTCTTGGAGCAAAAAGCACTCCATAAAATCATCTTCATACTTCTTACTGTCTGTAAATCTCGAACTAAAAAAAAAACCCAATTTAATTTATTATAAAATTCAGAAACTTTGTTACAGAAACACATGGTTTCAACATAAATAAATACTTATAAAAAAAAGCCCCTCGATATTTTCACAGGTTGGGCACTCAGATTGTTATTAAAAAAGTTAAATTAAACCAAAACATTCCTCATCGCTTATTAATTGATGTTCTGTAAAATACTAAATAAAAAATCAAGATTCATACCTGCTAGACTTTGCCTTACAAATGCAACACCCAGTTGTTGACCGGTAGACTTTAGGTTTATGAAAACTAAACATTTTGCTGTTTTTTTTCCCTTCTGGTCAAGGACAACTGAAACACAAAAAATAATAACCAAAAATTAAGTTTCAATCCACACTTCATAAATGGAATCCTAACCTCGAAAAACGTCAGCTTCGGAAACATAAATAACACCCAAATAAACGCAAAAAATGAACGATAATTTTTTATCAAGTTAATCCCAGTATCATTTTTCATTTATTCAACATACTTATTATTTTAAAAAACTCTCTCGTCATGCTTTTCGACAATTTTACTTCAAAACATGCCCAAAACAATCACACTAAAATACAATTTCCGACAAAATAATATTTTCAAGAACTACGATTTGCACCCACGTGAATATTATCACATAAACTTTTAAAAATTAAATGGAATAATCTTTTACATCATGAAAAATCAATATTACACTTGTTTACCGAAAGTAAACAAAAACTGACAAAAACCAACGATTCTGATTATCTGTTACATTCAATGAACACAGTTATTTCTTAAAGAAAAACAAAGAAAAATGTGTACCTGATGAAAATGCCAGAAAAATATAACGTGGGCGAACTCAGGAAATATTTGGTACTTAAAAAAAGCTCGAAAACTTTGAAAGCGTTGAAAATCACGTGCCCGCAGATGTACACTAAGTGGTCGAGTTGAGTCAAGTACACACTGGCACATGCAGGCACACGCTCTACACACGAGTATATATAAGTATATCAATACATTATTTCGATTGCTCCGAAGTAGAGATGCTCGATAGATATCGATAATTCGAATTATCGATATTTCTGTTTTGATTAGCAATATTTTATCCCCGATATATATAGAAAGTTATTCTATTTTCATCGATTGAAATCGGCAATTTCTCCCTCCACTCGGTAAAGGAGGGAAATTCATATCATGGCCATTAGAATTACATAGAGAAAAAAAAATATATATATCATGTGAAATCGGTTTTTTTTTTGTATTTATGTAGTTTAAGGCATTCTTCCAAAAATAACCCGAACAAATTTTTTTTGAGGTTAGGTTATTTTTGGAAGAATGTCCTAAACTACATAAATATCGGTAAAAGTTATCGATGAACATCGTTAAGAAAAAAAATCTATTAGAATCGATTAAATCGATTTTTTCTCAGCACTATGACAGGACGATATTTTACCATACCGATATTTGTGTTCGCAATGTGCGATACTATGAACATTATAAACATTTCACACAAATTTAATTTTCTCATCGAAATCTTCACTGTTAAAAAAACATTGGTAGATTTTCCATGAAAGTAATGGAAGTTTTTAATTCATATTCTGTACGGAATTTTTCCCATTAATGGGATCCCACAGGATTTTACGGGAAATAACGGAATTCCTCAATAAATGACAAGAAGTAATAGGAATTCGGAGGAAATGACAGGATTTCATGAGAAATCACGGAAAATGATGGGATTTCACGGGGAATTACTGAATCACATTTATAATCATGGAGATTATAAATACCCCCCCCCCCCAGCAATGGAAAACCGTGGCTACGCCCCTGGCGAGTTTTTCGTCACAATTTTTGCCGTCATAAGTGGTCATAAGGTTCTTCTATCACCTAATCCAACTTTACTGTCTTCACCAAACCTAAACTAACCTAACCTAACACGTGCATGCGATAAATACATATTACGTTTCAAAATTTTGAAAGGTTTTACGTGTTATCTATAGAAACTCCGTTTTTTTAGTTTCTTTATTTTAAATTCAACTTGCAAAATATCTCTTCATGTCTGAGTGGCAAGCCCTAATTATGTTGTTCTTGATCAATAAATGTAAATGTATAATTCGTTTAATAGTATATTACGTAGCAGGTACGGATGTGCGAATTTAGCGAAACGGGGAAATTACGGTCCGAGGCGAAGCCGAGGACTGTAACCCGTTTTGCCTATGAGCACATCCGTGCCTGTTACGAACGATATTTTATGTACCGAGGGCATAGAAAACGCGTTTAGAGATCTCGAGCTGGCATAGAAACGCGTTTTCTATGCCAGAGGTACATAAAATATCTCTCGTGTGAAGGAGCATCAAAACGAGCGTTTTACTCGTTTCTGCTCCTTGATACGAAATGTACTATAACTATTCTGCTGACACATCAAAGCATTTTCTTTTGCAAGTAATTGTTTTTGTGGGGCTAAAAATAATAACGTAACAATCTCGTCTAGCACTCACCTTACTGATGGGTTTTTTTAAATTCCCCGTGTATTTTGCGCACATGCTTAGTTAAACTCACTTTGAATGTAAATTGTTTCTCGCACTCGTTACACTGATATGGTGTTACTTTCTCATGAATTCGCATATGCATTTTTAAATTACATTCTTTTGAAAATTTTGTATTGCACGTATCACACTCGAAAGGTTTTTCTCCCATGTGTACTCGAATGTGCTGAAGCAATTGACTATCATATGAAAATTTTTTCTTGCAAGAATTACACCCAAAGCGTTTTTCTATTGAGTGAGTTTGGATATGATTTTGCAATTCATCATTTGTTGGGAATTTCTGTTTACACTGTTCACATTGGTAATTTTTTACTTTTTCATGCTCTTCCAAACGCTTTTAAAAACAATCTAATGTTCCAAGTCCGACAAGGCAATAAGAACACTCGGGGATCCTACTCAACGAGTGCTTAATAAGATTAAGGTTTCCTTGTATAGTAAGTTGGCCACTTTGAGGGAAAAGGAAACTCCGGGAAAGCTCTTGTCCCATTTTGGGGTGTTCTGCAGAGTACAAAAATAAAAAAAAAACAATATTACTTATTTATGATAAAAATTATAATAAATATATAAAATATACGTTTAACAGCCCTGGTACCTATTTTGTGTTCAAATTGTGAGGAAAAATCGGAAGTAAAATCTCAAGGTTTTTTCGGGAAAATCACTTAGTTTTCAAGATAATTCGGATTTGGGGTATTGAAAAGTTAAAAATATTAAAATTATTGGATTAAAATTTATCTATTATGAGAGTAAGATATCTCATAAGTAAATGATTGGATGGATGGATGGATTGGTTTTTGTTCTGGGTCCTCTGCTAGAGACATCGCCGAAGAGTGAGGATTTGTACGTAATGCCCCTGCAGCCCTAGTACCTTTTTTGAGCCCCGTAAAGTGCGGTGCCAACGTCAAATACATTGTCATACGCAAAATGAGCGTCCATAACCTAAGATCACCTCCCCTTTTTTTGTCCCACTTCGAATATGGCGCACGCACGGGCAACTTTTTTTTCCGGCACTAAATATCTCGAATTTGAATTTCACGAGTTATCTGCGAAACAGCTATGAAACTCGGAAGTAAACAACTGTTTTCGAGGATCGAGAACAAATTCAGAATTCTTCTTTCTTGCGATACAAATTGTTATTGTACGGTTTGTTTTGAGAAGTATTTGTTTGAGAAGAAAAGAGGATACGTATATTATGTTTGAAAATATTACAGATTATTTATTTCTCATTTATTAATCATGAAGAAAATATACTATTAGCATTATTACGTGTTTAACATTCAATTTTTTATTACAATATATAATATTAAATTGATGTTTACATTAAAACTTGACTGAATAATTTTAATATTATAATTTCCATACAATTATTCCTAAAAAGTCATATAATATAACTTATTTAAATTTAGCTTTTTTTAATTCTATACCTATAACTAATATAATTCTAAATGAAAAATATTTAACCCTAACAATATGAAGATTTTTTGTAGAAAAAAAATTCCTTCAAGATTATGTTTAACATTTTTGAAAGATGAATTGTATATAATTAAAGAGGATTGAATAAGCTCTAGGGTTTCAAAAATTTTCTGAACTCTAAAATTATCAATATTAAACAAAACAAAAAAAATCATCAAAAAACCAATAAAATATTGAAAATCAACCAATTACTTTAATCATCCCTATACTTTTTATATTTCATATTCTTTCTAATAAGGCATTACTACAAAGTCTACATAGTTCAACATTTTTTATCAACATTATATTATTTTTTATGAAATCAATGGAATAATATTCTTATTACATGTTAAAAATTATAATTGTTAGATTGCTATGATTTCTATTTAATTTCAATGATTGACTTGAATAACCTAATTAAATTATTGGTTTAAGATAAAATAATATCAAATAATATAATAAGGTATGTATTCAAAAAGAATATCGAATTTAATTACGTTCAAAATTTCTTTTAAAAGTAAAATCAAAAAAAATTGCTTGAAGTTTGTTTCTAATTTCTGGAAAACGCGATATAATGCAATAAGACTGATTGAATAATCTCTGGGGTTCCCAAAATTTTAAGAACTTTAAAATTATTCAGAATTTAAAAAATAATTAAAATATCAATGAAACTTTAAAAAATAACTAAGTACTTTCATTACAATTATGTATTATTTTTATAATCTATATTCAGTCCTTTTTTATAAACATTTTTTCAAATTTTAGTAAAAAAAATCTTTAACTCTTCGAGAACACGCCTATTTTTTCAATCATGGAGAACATATGGGGTCAATTTTACCCCACAGTGCTCACCATTTTTATTTCACGTTTGCAATCAGCTTGAAAAAATTCAGGAATGTTCTTCGGAAGTTTATTACTCATATTCTCTAAATTGGGAGTTTATAGTTCAACATATGTGAGGCGATTCGAGAAAAGGGACCTACTATCCAAAAAATCGTTTTTCCGATTATGAGTGATTCTATAAGTTCCTTATCCAATCTTCAATTATGTGCAATCAAGATTTACTAACTTTGATTTTTTCGCAAGCTGTGAATTTTTAAAAATCTTTCATCCTATTTACCGTTGTGTATTTTGATTCATTCAATCGCCCGTCCTGTAAAATTTGCTTTTTAGATAGTAGGTCCCTTTTCTCGGATCGCCTCACATATTTTATTACCATTATATGATTTGATGGAATCACTACAAGAATATCATTATTTTTTTTTATGGCCCATATGCCCTACAGTCAGCGGATTACGCAAAAATCATAAATTCCTTATAAAATTCTAAAACACTTTTTCCTTTGCAATTTTTGGAAATCCGCAATGCTTGAACAGATATTAATAATTCAATTTTGTCTAACTTTTAAAGAGGCAGGACTTTCCATAGAAAAAGCTCCTCTTTTTTACCTTACTCTCATGGGAATACGAAAATCACTGACGTGTATATACACAAGCTCCCATTTATTAAAGTTGCAACACAATCTTTAGAAAATCATTCTGTATTGAATAGGAAAAATTAATGTGTTTGAATATTTGGCTAAATTAAATTTTATCATCAAAAAACTTGACAGAAAAAAAGCACCATGCACTACAAAAAGCTAGAAACTTGCAATTCTGTATCCGCAGAAATGTTTCCTCATTAAATTTTGCATGTTAATGTGAGTTAATTGGGAATAACCTTTTTTTGCGCATTTCTGGTGCGTGAATTTGAGGACGTGAAAAAAAGCGAGGCGACACAACACGTTTAAAAATAGCGCACCGGCTCCAGCTTAACGCGAGGAGCCAAGTGCAGTGCGTGGATATTGTGTAGGCGGCAATGACGCTCGAAATAAATATTTTCCTCCTCCTTCCCATCACAGCATTTTTTTGTGTAAACAAAAATGGCTACTACAATGATTCCGCACAATATGTGACCATTAAATTTATTTTGCTTTGTTAGAAAGAGTAAAAATCACTAAAGATAAAAATGAACTATCGAAATTTGAAGAGGTTGACATTAGACATAAATTGTTTGCTTAATCAATGTCTTTATTGTAAGTTATATATTAGAAATATATCGTTTATCCCTTTTCTTCAGACCTTAATATGAAAAATAAAATGCACACACCATACTTCATTCAAAAATTGTTAAAAAATATTTTGGCTACATTATCACTATTTTTCTTATCTTATTCATTTGGAACTTGGGATTCACCAATGAAATTTTCCTTCAGTCAAATTCAGTATATATCATTCAAAATAAAAATAAAAAAGGAGAGTGACAGTTCCATTTTGAGATTTGGAAATTATACACTCCCAAACTCGTTCTGTCACCATCCAAACACTTGATCATTTTTTTAAAATTATAAATCCAGATTTCTAAATCTTTCGTGTACCAAAGAATAATATTATCTACAATATGAACGTTATAGAGCTACTGACAATAAAAATATCTCAAATCATTAAATTTGAATCTAACAGCTTCCATTGAAAATCAAACTATAAAGACAGGAAACAAAGTATATGCCTATGATCTGCGAAATGAAAGCTTCATAAATTTACTTTTTAAAAAATTTTAACCACATTTTGTATATTATGAGGATAATACAATCTTTGTACAAAAATTCAAAAACTATTAGTTATTAAAATACTTGAAGCTTTGAGTTTTTAAATTTTCTATTAGATGATTTCAATTGGGGGCACATGCTTATCTAGATCTTAAACAAAATAATTATTTATAATTTGCTTTGATTTGCAAATTAGAGGCTACATTCACCACTCAACAGTTTCTTCACGCATGCATCAATATTTTCTTTGATTAATTCTCTGAAAATTCTATCCAATGCAAAATTCAAAAGCTATTTACCATAAAAAATTTAAAAACTCAAGACTTTCTATCAAAAAAATTTGATTAAAAACAAACGAACTATCCTGATCTGTAACAAAGTGATTGACTTCGATTTGAAAATCAGAGACTCCATAAATTGGAATTTGACTATCCCAAAAATTCCAGTCCCATTCCTTTCTATCACAAATTAATCACTCAACAAGTCAACAGTTTCTCTAAATTGACATCAATTTCTCTTTCACCATATCATCTGGAAAAATCCAATCTACGTGTTAAAGTTCAAAAGCTATTCACCATAAGAATATCTAGAGCTCAAAAACTTCAAATTTCCGACACATGTAATTATTAATGTGCATGAAGTTCCAAACGTCTAAAATTAAACGAAAAATGAAAAAAGACAAGTATTGATATTAAAAAAATCTTCTTTTTGCTTTCAAAGATATTTCGGTTGAAACAACAAACTTTATGCTCACCAACAAAATATTTGACTTAATCCTACCCATGAGAAAAATTAAAAATTCATTCAATTTTTCTTCTCATTTAATTTTGAACGTTTGGAACTTCAGGTACATTATTTATTATGAAATAACTTTACTATCTATTCCTCAAGATTTCAATTCTATTCAACATGTTCTGCAATAGTTATATCTACTCAAGAAAACTCAAATACCATTCTTCATAAAAATGTCTGAAACCCTGAACTTTTCAATTTTTGATACAATAAAATCAATTAAAATCAAACCTATCCAAATCTCAAATAAAATGTTTGCCTTTGATTCGTTTGATTTAAAAATCCAAGGCTATATGAATCAAAACGTTACTATAATCACAATTGCAAAAATTCCTGTACATTTTTAATATTTATAATTTAAAAATTTTCTCATCTAAAATACAAAAATCACAAATTGTCCTACTCTCAAATTTTTCATTTGTCATTCATTGAATCCATAACCATAGCTTTGGTAAATTTCTTGCCTTATTTTTCGACTCTCATTTTGTAGAATATCCGATAAAAAAATTTTATCGGATTTTATCGGAATTTTTTCTGAAAAATTCATGAAATCAACAAATCAAAACAATTGATCTTTTAATACAAAGTCAATATCTGTGGTGTCACAATTTCATTACTCAAACATTCATTCTATTAATTGTTTAATTGATCAATAAAGAATCTAAAATTTTCTTCATCGCAGTGATAGCTTTCCAAAAATGCAATAAATTTGATTTTCAATGCAAATTAACATTTCATTCTATACTAAAGTAAATTTAATTTTTATAAATCCTCAAAGAGCAATTATACAATCTAAAACACTGAATCCTTCATTTTTCATAGTAAAATTTTCAAAAAACAAATTCTCGTACAATTCCGGAATTTTCCGAACAGTGGACACCCTGATTAACCACCCAAGAGTTTCTCAACACTCGCTCCGCCCGTTATCAATTATGCAACGCACGAATTGATAAACGCTGGTACGGGGCGTCGATATTCAAATAGAAGATGCTCGAAGGTCGACGTAACGAGCCTCCCCCTTGGTTTTGCAAAACAACAGCTGTAGCGACTTGAACTCGACACTTGTGCCAACAAGTTGAACACAGCAGAGCGTACGCCGCCCGCGTCACGTGCTCGCGGGCACGTGAGCGCCTAAAAGTCCACCTATGGAATTCGCATTTTGCCAGTTTTTCTTTCTTTTCCTTCTTTTTATTTCGGCATTATTGTTGCCAACGAGATGTTTGCGCCCGGGCTCAAGGAGTCAGTTAATAAAACGAGATAAAACTCGACGCTCTCGTACATTATGCGACTGATAAGACCTACGACACAGTAGGAAGAACGAGGCGTGTACCATTTCATATTCAACGATATTGAGAATTCATTGCGACATGAAGATTCAACTGGCAAATTTTTTTTGCAAGAAAAATAATAATATAATCTAAAATTTATAGAATTTTATTCACAAATGAATTGTCCTACATTATTTATAACTTATGATTGAATACTTGAAAACTATTCGATAACATTCATTGATGTAAAAAATTTAAAACGAAAGTGCAAGAAAACTGATATAAAAATACTATACTATTCGAAACAATATTGAATTTATTCTAATAATGTTGGATGTTTCGTTCATTAAAAATTTTTGGGTTTGGATATTTTCAATTGGATGTCGTGTACCCAAATTGGAATAACCATTACCATAATTCTTCGAAGAGTAGAGGAAACCGTCAATTATCTAGCTATTGATATAGCAGTGGGAGAAGTAACTACTTCTCTCACTGGAAAAGGAAATCGCGTGAAAAGAGTACTCATTTCACTCAAAATTAGCCCCTAAATTGGCAAGAATATTTAGAGTTTTGTGCACTGAGAAGTCAAGATTTTTGTTACGATATTTTTTGACAATACACTGCATTACTACATTGAGTGTATGTTTTGTTTCTCGAAGTATATATGATTGAGCAGTAGCGAAATGTTTACATCACTGTCACAATCATTGCGTATCCTCAAGAGAACAATACAAGATTGTCCATAGAAGGTTATGTATACTTAGAGTCACAATACGGTAAAGGAGTGACAATTCAATAAAGCTCACATAAAAGTAAGGGATAGTTCATGTGACATTATACTCGCAAAAATACGTGTATCGCTGCAGCAGCAATCTGATATTGTGGATAGCAGAATCCAGTAAGATTCTCATGATGAGCTTACAATATTGTTCATAACAGGATATTTTCATTATGATGACAATTTACCATTCTCAGTGTGGGTATCTATTAGATAAAAAAAATTAATACGTGATGGGAATCTAAAAAAAAAACCTTCCAAATATGTTCATCAACTTTATACACTGAGAAAAAATGTAGTACTTTTCGACATATTTATGATAAAAAGTATACTAGAATATTAATAACATTTACAGTATGATTGTAGGTTTTACAATATTATCGCAGATTTTGTTATTTTTATGTTATTAACTAATAAGAATATTATAAAGTAAAAATTGTTAGATTCTACAAATAATTATACTTATATTAGTTTTTAATATAGTTAAAATATTCAGAAAGCAAATTATTACAATATGATATTGCACAAAATGCCTCAAAAGTATCGTGTAAACTCTCACGAAAGGCTCTGAGCAGTCAGTGCCCTGTACCTGCCCTGTAATTTCCCAGTGTTTTTTCACAATATACATCGATTTCACACGTTCAAACGTAACGAAATAATTAAAAAAAGTGCATTTTTCAAGAATTTGAACAAATTCAATGATAAAATCAAATCTCATACAATCTTGAATACGAAATAATATTTAGAATGATCAAATGAAATTAACATAATAAAATCCACCCATTTCAATAAATAATTCATTTCAAGCCAAAAATGCACACCCTAAACCTTATTTCTCCTGAAAATGCAATGTGAACATGTTTTTTTACAACTGCCCAGTCAGAAGGCAATTAAGTGTCAGCTACGGGCAGGGATGTGAGGCGGTAAATCTACTAGTAAATTTATCGGTAAATTACTGTTCATGACTATCAATTACGACAAGAGAGTTTTGGTCAATTTGGACCGTCAGTTTACCTTACCGGTCAGAATTTTTATGATGGTCAAAATTATTACATACTCAAAGATGACTTAAAAAAATGTTCATCTCGTTTGTTATTGCATCTTTCTTTTTTTCATCTAATTTTGATGAAAAAATAAAAACAAATTTTTTAGTTCCTTATATAATAAATAATCATACAATTACAACCTTTCTATTTGAAAAGAATCGTTTAAAAAGAAATAAACAAATTACTTCATAAAAGTGTGTTGTTCATTAGATATTTTCCTTCGGTATCTTTATTTTCAGAAAAATCTCTATTTAATGTATTAAACGTCAGTTTTATACACTAATTTGAAGACAAGAGTATTATACTTTTCACTGTTAGGCATTGTAATCATTGTGGAACAGTTTCGACTATTGCAATTTTTTTATATCGGAATTCTTAATTTATTTTACTATATTTATGGCAAATACTGGCAAATTTATCTAAGTTTTGTTATAAATATAGTAGAATATGAAACAAATTTCATCAAAAAGTTCAATATTTGGGACTGAACGACAATCGCAAAATTGTATGGTAAAAAGTACAATATTTTTTCTCAGGGTATGTTTATATATAATTTTGAAAGGAACTTTATCGGAAATACAAGAATTCTAAAACTTTAATCATTATCGCCGATCCATTAACTTCTGAACATGAGTATAAAGTTTTTGTTTTCGATTTGTTGTTGATGACATGTACAGGGTGTCCTAAAGTCAGCAGATCATCCGAAAATCATCAATTCCTCATGAAATTCGAAGACACTTTCTCCTTTGCAATTTTTTAAAATTCGCAATTCTTGAGCACTTATTGATAATTAAATTTTATCTAATAACTTTTGGAGAGGTGGGCTTTTCATAGAAGAGACTCTTACTCTTTCTTAGTTTACTCTCATGGGAATACCGGGATCACTGAGGTGTGTGTAATGGAATCTCGGTTAATGGCTTCTCTTATCTCTATTAAAAAAGAAAAAATTAGAAAATACTGTAGTGTAAATGTGACAATTGGACAAAAGACTATTATGACTAACATAAAAGTGAGTCAAAGTAAAGATTGTTCTTAAATATAAGAGACATCATTATTCTAGATTACATCACACACTTCAATAACTCCCCAATTTTCTATGAGAGGAAGCTTAAAAAGAGAAAGGGCTTCAATCAAAAGCCCCGCCTTGCCCGAATGGTGAGTAGACGAAACCGAATTATTAATAACTCTTCAAATTTTCTGAATTTTCAAAAATTGTAAAGGAAAAAGTGTCTCAGAATTTCATGAAGCATCGATGTTTTTCTGACGATTCGGCGATTTTGGACACTGTATATTGTCCAGCAAACGCAGTAGTACAGTGACACACTCATGAGTTTTTTCTGAAAAAATGGAAAAGCCATTTATGAAATGTGAAATAACAAGATTGGTGATTTTCACCTGGAATTGCTGTAAATCGTTTGGTCAGTTACGTCAACTCACAAAGTTCATCGAATTTTGGGTCATGACCCGTAATTACTGACCAGAAACGAGCTCTGACGGTAAATTATGATTAAAGAGTTTTAAAATTTGACTGCAAATGACAGTAAATGACTGTCAGAAATTACTATGACCTGACCAATTTTTTTAAACCGGTAAACTCTCATCCCTGGCTACAGGACACCCATTGCCCTCTCACTGCCCCAAAGCTGCCCTTTCTCTTCCCTGAGGGAAATGCAATAAATTTTAATGTTTTTACTTATATCTACCACTACAATATAATTTGACAATGTTAACAATATAACATAACAAAAAATGCAATACTTAACCATCAAAAAGTACAATATTTTAATCTGATAACAAGTTGTGAATTTTTTTCTCCGTGTACCCCAAAAATCTCTGTAAACGAAACGTTCCCATCTTATTTTTACGTTTATCGCGCTACCTAAATGAAAAAGAAAAACAGCAGGCATCGTCGCAATAAATCCGAGAAGGTCGCCGATCTCGCGGCCTTTGATTCAGGCCACCAGAAATGCCACGTTCGCGCCGCGCCAGACGTAAATGGCTAACAAACGAAACCCCCTCACCCTTGAAAAGAAAGATACAAAAAAAAATTTTCAAAAACACGGCAAACAAGAAAAAATAAAAGCAGCTCGCAAAAGTCTTCCGGCGCGTTGTAAACAACGTATTTTTCGTTAAGCGTTATCGGTCAAGCTGTTTATCAATATTCTACGTAGTCCGCGAGATCGAGCGAACGAGAGAGAATTTCAACGGGAAAAAGCGAGCGAGCGGAACGCGAAATTGCGCGAGCCTCTCGCGCTCCGTGCACTTTCGATACAATCGGCGGCGCCCGCTTTTCGCCGTTGCGCAACGCGGCGTTTCAGCCTCGTTTGTATCGGGAAATGTAGGGAGCCGCCGCCGCGGCGATGTTTCATTCAACACAATTGTGCACGAGGAAACGTGGCCCTGACATCATTACCCCGTAATCCGAACTTTCGGTCTCATTTCCACTGTTACTCTCGCCGCAAAAGAAGAAAAAGAGGATTCGAAAGTAGCGACTCCATCATTTAGTTTTCATTTACGTCTGGGTACGAGGTGCCTGCCAATTTTGAGAAGGAGAAATTTCAGTAATGAATTCTTTACATCATGACAGTGACGGATGCAATAATTTGATCATGAATTTCATGGAAATGATACTATAAATTTCTTCCAGTGAGAATCCTGCAAATCAAACCCTAGAGTGAAAAATTCACTTCCTTTTTTTAAGTGTAATTTTCACTCGACAGTTGGATTTTCAGGATTCTTACTCGAAAAAGTTTAGAAAGTAGTCCTTAAACTTAAAATTTGAAAAATTTTATTTGTAGAATTTCACATTCTGGAATTCTCTGTACCAGAAGTTACAATACTGTTATACTTTTTATTCCTTAGAGTGAATTTTCACTCTACATCGAGTCAAATGCTACTTAAACTTGGAGTGTTTCTCCACTTCTTCTGGAGTGAAAAGTTACTCGAAAGTAGTGAAATGAACTTCTCTTAGAGTGAATTTCCACTCCCTGTTTGAGTGACAGTATTTTAACTCGACATTAAGTCAAAATTCACTCAAAGCAATTAAGAGAGTAATTTCCCATTGTCTAGTTTTGAATTTTATAAGGCATTCAAGATTCCATTGTTTAATGCTCTAAAACTAGCGGGTTATTATTATATAAAGTCTATAGTTATTGCAAAAATTGGAACCCCAATATCGTATAAAGTACAATGTAAAATTCTGGAATTTTATATTCCAAAATTCACAAATTGTAATTCTCTATTCGAGGATTTCAAAAACAGGAATTTCTAATTCCATGATTTTCAATTATATAATTAATAATTCAAAATTCTACGAATTGATGTACTACAACTTACTCGTTAGACTAGTTGTAAAATAAAGTACTATCTTGTACATTTAAATTTCTTAATTTTCTTGAAATGAGAATTCTAAAAATACGTTTCACATTTTTTGACTTCTTAAGTTTATACTGTTTAAATTGGAATTATATATTTATAATTATAGAATAAAATACTGTCTCGTAGAATTTGGATCTCCTATTTTCTTAAATTGAGAATTCTAAAAATTTGTTTAAAATTTTTTAACTCAAAAAGTCTATATTGCAAAAAAAAGGACCATTAAATTCCATACTCTACAATATAAAATTCTAGAATTCTCCATTCCAGAATTCATGATACTGTAATTCTCTATTCCATGATTTAAAAGTGTAACTTTTGACTCTGAAATTTCAAGTTCTCCAATTTCATATTGAATAATTCAAGATTTCATGAATTAATATTCTATAATTTACTAGTCACAGAAAAAAATTATATCTTTCAATATTAGAATTTATTGTTTTCTTGAATTGAGAACTTTACAAAATGTTTTACATTTTTTATCCATGAAAGTTTAGTGCAAAAATTCAAAACCTTCAATTCCATATTCTACAATGTAGAATTCTCCATTTCAGAACTTAGGATGCTGTAATTCTCTACTCCAGGATTTAGAAGACAGTAATTTACAATTTTATAACTTACTAGTTATAGAATAAAATACTATCTAAAATTTAGATCTCCTGTTTTCTTCAATCAACGATTCTAGAAATGTGTGTTATTTTCTTCAACTCTGAAAATTTATACTACAGAAATAGGAACCATTTAATTTTGCACCCTGTAATATAGATTACTGGAATAAAGAATCTTGAAATTCAATGAAAAATACTGAAATATGATCACTAAGATCCATATATTCCAATAAATTGACAAAAATCAAGTCAAATCCAACGAGTTAATCACAGGGAAACGTCAGCCCTGACCTAGATAACTCCAAGATTTTGGCGACTTTCTCACCTTTACTGTTACTTCGAAAGTCACAGTAGAAAAAAATTTGGAAACTTTTCAATTTCCTTTAGCAACGAGGAATTTGCCCTTGTATCATTCGACGTTTCTCGAGTGCTTTACAAAACATTTGTTTATGCGTAAAATTGATTTATCAGATATTTATCAAGTCAATCGAAAATGCCAGAGAGAAGTATTAACATAATTGTGGCCGAGTTCGCGAATCGAGTACACTCTTTCATCGAAGAAAAAAATTACGTTTAAAAGTGAAGAAATTGTTGGGAAAGGTCAGAAATAAAACGGTCAATGAAAATATATGTTGACAGGAAAGCATTTGTTAATTTATATGTGTTTGAAATAAGTATCTCAACTCAAATATGTTTGTTCAAATATAAATTTCCAATATCCAATTAAAACTTTTAGGATTTTAAATTCTTCTATATAATAAGTTATATATGTCCCTTAGAATGAAAAATTAAATACTTTATATTCTATATTAATTGAATAAATAATGTTCATGACTGAAATTTGTTACAATTTACGTGTCATTACAATAATTAAATCAGATTTCAACATTTGCATTTTGACTTCCTAGAAAAAAAAAATTCATTTTTTTTCCTTCAAATTTTAAATACATTATGGATTTTGAGTGCCAAGTGATAAAATTTCAATACTTGCAAATATATAGGTATATATAATGAAACATAAGTAAAAAAAGAATAAATTCTTTTAATTCTAATTAGAAATTTTCAAATCTAAAACATTCACAGAACATTTTAAAATCAGACTTTTCTGAACCAGAATTTTTGAAACATTTGAGTTTAGTCTGATTCGAAATATCTACATTACTCAAATTATGTGATTAATAAATTTTTTGTGGTCTATAATTCATTTTTGTAATATCTGCTGGTTCCTGTATCTTAGATTGAATACAGTAATAAGTGTTTCGCATATAGTGCTAGAACTGGAGTGTCGGTAGAGAAAGAAACCCTCAGTTTTTCAAAAATATATCATCCTGACACAAATAACATTCATTAGGCATTCTAAAATGAAGCTTTTCTGGTATGAATTGAAATTCTTGAAATACTTGAATGTAACCTACTTAGGAATTTTTATTTTAGGAATTGAAGGTTTATAGTTTTCTCAACTATCAATGTTTTTCAATTTTACAGGTTCCTGGATTTCGAATTAAATACATTTTCATTAATGCAGTAAGTAATGTTACAACTAGAACTTCACTCAGAAGAAAATTTAGATATTAGAAATTAAATTTAAAAAAAATTTCCATTTACCTCCATTTTCTCAAACATACAATTTTATATTGTTTAATTACTTAACTGTTCAATATAAAAGTAAAATTTTTTTTAACTTTTTACAAATTTTGCATATAAGTTTGTAATGTATAAACATCTTTACTCGCAGGTAGCATAATAGAATTTGAAATTTCCGGGGTAGACTAAAACCAAAAATTGATGTGTCCAAGTAATTATTTTTACATTAGAGTAAAATCAAAATCTCTAGTGTACAAGTCTGTAGTGTCCTTAGAAAAATCATGTCTACGTCCGAGTGAAATAAAAATTATGTAATATCCAAGTTTGTAATGTCCGAAGGAAAATTTTATCTCTATCTCAGAATAAGATCAAAATCTGTTGTATCCAAGTCTGTAGTGTCCGAGGAAAAATGTAATAAAAGTTGAAATTTTTGCGGTAAAATAAAATCAAAAATTGTAGTGTTCAAGGTAAAATATGTAGTGTCCAAGTCATTATTTTTACATCAGAGTAAAATCAAAATTTGAAGTGTCCAAGAATTTAGTGTTGGAGGAAAAATTTCATCTTCACCTCAGAGTGAAATCAAAAGTGTAGTGTCCAAATTTGTAGGCTCCGAGAAAAAATATTTACCTGAAAGTTTAATCAAAATCTGTAGTATGTAAGTCTCTATTATTCGAATAGTTAGTGTCTATTAATTTCTATGCAAAAATTTTCACGATTGAGTAAAGTAAAACCTGTATTTCCTAAATAAAAATGTTAACGCCTGACCGAAACGTAAATCTCCAATGTCGAAGGAAAAGGTTCAAGAAGAAGAAAAACAAAACCTATATTTACCAATAAAAAATCATTTTCTTAGAAGTAAACCATAATCTTTGAGGTTAATGGAAATGTGGCTGCAGTGAATTGGAACCTAGTAGAATAGTTATAGAAAAGAAAATTTCAAGTTTCGAAGGGGAAAGTTTCAAAGTGTACTGAGACAAAATCTGTACTGTTTAAAAAAAATCTTGCTATAAGATGGAAACCATAATTCTATGATTGAGAGAAACTTGGCCACATAATTGAAAGTTGGTAACAAGATCTTCATTTAAAATTTGATGTTTATCTCCACATAGAAAAAAAAACCTAGTAATTATCAAGTTTAAATAAAACGTACGACATACAACCTTGTATTGAAATCATATTTGCGTATTTGAACACTTCAAAAAACCTATCAAAACTCTAATACAAGCATCCTGTGTAACAAATCGCAATATTCAATAGTCCATATAATGAAATAAAATAGTCCATGATGAAATAAAAATAGTCTATATAATTAAATCAAATTCTGAATATTGTATATAACAAAATTTAATATTCATTATTGAATCGGTATTTATGTAGTTTAGGACATTCTTCCAAACATAACCTGACCTCAAAAAAATTTGTTCCGGTTATTCAAATTATAAGTTCCTTCAGAGCTGCACCTAACCCAAAAACAATCCAAGAAAGAAGGCGGCAATACTTCATAAAATGATTATTTTGATTGTTTCAGGTTAGGTGCAGCTCTGTAGGAACTTATAATTTGAATAACCTGAACAAATTTTTTTTGAGGTTAGATTATTTTTGGAAGAATGTTCTAAACTACATAAATACCATTGAATCAAACAAAATTCAATATTTCATCTTTTGTATGACAAAATTTACTTTTCAATACGCTGTATAACAAAATTTGATATAAGCGTAGTATATTGTAATGGCAGTGAGTATGTTTACCATCTTGCTATA
This sequence comes from Platygaster robiniae, assembly GCA_028476575.1. Lineage (NCBI taxonomy): Eukaryota > Metazoa > Arthropoda > Insecta > Hymenoptera > Platygastridae > Platygaster > Platygaster robiniae. The sequence continues at coordinate 7,603,969 of CM052022.1, forward strand.
GTTTTTGAGAAAGGATAAAAAATATTTATTGATACTAGGCTATGCAAGTCAATTTTTTCACCTTAGAGTTTTTTCCAAGATTAATTCACTAAATGATCTCTATTTATTCAAAATTCAATCAAAAAGCAAAACATCATAGCGACTTAAAAAATCCGTGTACCATATTTACACATCCTAGGACGAGTGTCTGCACTTTATGATTTTTTAATTGAAGAATCCTGGATTTTCAAACTACTTTTTTGATTATGACACATCTTGAATTGCAGTAAATTTCATAGAGAAATCATACAATCTGAAATACATACTGAATAGCTTATTTTTTTATTGATGAATATAATTCAATTAACAGCGTAACAATAAGTATTAAATAAATATTGTACCAATAATTAGATGAATTAAATATCAATAATCAATCATTTCAACAACGATTCCCGTACGAAAGACACATTATAACCGGCAAATATTTCTCATCTCCCAACAGCGTTCCAAGTTTTTTGCGGACCGCAAAAGAAAATGCCCGAATAAACTTATCACCCTAAATACCCCCCCCCCCCCCCCGCCCCGCAACTCAGCAAGCAGCATTTCGCGACGCGAAACCGCGCGAAAGAAATTCCTCGCGAAACGGCGTTGTTGTCTCGCCGCCGAAGAAAGTGGAAAGTGGAGTAGTGGAGCGGGCATGAGAGTCAGATGGCCGGTGTCGGGGGAGAATCGCGACGTGCGCACCGTGAAGGCAGACATGGCGCGTGGCATAACACGGTCGCCGCCATAACCGCTTCTATGCCCCCCTCCTCCCCCCGCCGCGCGAAAATACTCCGACACGACCCGAAAATTGACTCAAAAACGCAAAGATTTACGTTTCCCCGACAACGGGACACGCCGGGAAGCTGATTTTTCGCCTTGTTCAACGTTTTCTCGGGGAAACACGGGACCGTTTCGAACGCAAGAAACCCGCCACAAGCGCGCCATGACAGATGATTACACGCAAACAAACAAGTTGGGCCAAAATAGAACGGCGTGATTTCCCGCGCTGTTTTACAAAACAATTATAAAGGCCGATTGAGGGTTTTAATTTGGAAGGATTTTTGGGATCGTTTTATCGTGAAAACACATCGCGACACGCGAAAAGGGCTTTGAAAAACGCGCCCGTTTGCCGGACACTTCAAACGTTACGGCGGGTGAAAGTTTCGAGCTGTTTCTCGCGGCACGCACGTAATTTGGGTAGGTGACAAGTCGCGAGGTGGATAATGTTACGGAACGGGATATTCGTGTCATGAAATTTGAGCGTTTCGCGGTCAAAATACAGAAAAAATGGGATAAAATAGAGGTGCATTTGCTTACCTTGCTACACCGTCACGGCCAGATTTCGTGCATACTCGCGCGCATCGAGTTTGCGCATTCCTTGGACCACGGTGGTCAAGCGAGCGTCCAATATTTACATCCACGAAAAATGGAATTTTCAAGCTTGGACTTTTTGTTTTATCGGGATTTGTAATGATAGACAGTTTTCTTGGGTTTTGCTAAATGTTATAGGATTTTAGTCGGTAAAAAATCGAGTTTTATCGAGTTCATAACGCTATTAAACAGTTTCCGGTTCCGAGTTGTTCCGAGTAAAATTTTTGTATGTGCGCGTGAAGCGGCGGCTGGCGGCGGCGCACCGTGCATGTGTATGTTTGTTTACGTCGGTGTGACAGAAGTTATTTGATAAATGATGCGACCGCTTTTTTAGGTGAATTTCCGAAAAAAAGACATCTCAGCCAGAGATGTTCGAACGATTGACAACATTTTTTTCAAATTTCATAGATATTTTTTGTGCAGAGATGCTATGTTCTTTCCTGATCAAGGAAATATAAAAATCTTCGGAATATGCCAAAAACGTTTGTTGACAAGACGGCCAACGACATCTGGAAACGAGTTTGTGGAGGGGCAAGGGCTCCCCCTTGCTCCTCCGCAAAGGAGGTAGTGTTTGCATTTTGCAAGTTTTGCAACAGATTTGAAATATTTACTGTTATGAAGCCTAGTATACAGGGTTTTCGTGACTGACGTCAGCTGAGAATTTTCATGAACTGTATTTCTAATAAAAGATTGTTATATTGGATCAATTTATTTATGTTGCGATTATACACCTTGACAGCACTGACAGTGTCAATGATTTATGGTCCCTGTTTCCCCCATTTTTTAGCTATAAAATAGTCAACATCAGATTGAAAAATTTTTCTTTCATCGTGTTTTCGTTTTTTGTTCTTAGCTATTCCCATTTTGTTTATATTTATTTATAGCGTCACGTGGTCACGTGACGTTCATCAAGTGGTACAACATGAGTCAATATAGTTACTATAAAAGACGTTGAGATTTCAAACACATTTGGATATTTGAAGAATGTTGATGAGAAATTAGAAGGAAATACATGAACTTAATTAATTTTTTAATAAATTTATAAATAGTTGTAAAGATTATTAAACTGCGAAGAAAATCTTCGAGATTTAGGATTTTCAGGAATTAGCAGATGTGGTATTTGCCGATATTGGCCAACCTCTGGCTAACATTTTACCGATATAGGAATAGATAAACAGGTATGGTGAAGAATTGGAAATGATCACTCGGAGCCAAATTTATTTTTCATATTTTTAATTTATTTTCCTCGTCAGATGAGGAAAATAAATTAAAAATATGAAAAAGAAGTTTGGCTCCGAGTGATCATTTCCGATTCTTCACCATATTGAATAAACGGAGCATAATGATAATTTAAGAGATAAACAGGTGAATATTTGTACATATGTATGCACAGTGTTTGCAGCATTGCAATGTTTACTGTAAAGTTCAGTAAAGTTGTTTACAGTAAACAGTATAAACACACATGACAGTTCACACTTACATATTGAATTGTATTGAATTTGTGCTGAATCGTGCGAAATGTTATTAAATATTCGTAAAAAATGATGAAAGAGGTTGAAAAATGAGTAATACGCAATTTGAGCGTGCTTCGTAGTAAAATAGAGCGCAATGAGAGGCAAACGTTGTCAAGGAAGTGAAAATTATTCGATGTAGCTCGTCCTGAATGTGTCAGCACGAGTTTCAAGGTGACAGAAAGTCCCGAAAATGCCATCCAAGGTAACAACACTCTTTGTTTAATCTTGTGTACATGAACAAACAATAGCGTTCTATTTTTGTACGCTTCTGATTTCGATATTTCGAAAAAAAGAGCTCATCCTAGACTTGTCATTTTGCCATTTTCACTTTTTCTTTGCGTTTATTTATTGGCATTCGTTTTTTCAAATGACTTTGTTTTTAGATTGTTGGTAAATGTATAAATCGATGTCTATTGTTTGGCATTGTAGGACTGACATTCTATTGTTATTTATTGTCAAAAGTTCCTTATTGTTTTTAAGATAAGTGAGAACAGAAAAGAATACATGATTTTTCGTGTTTTGAAAACAAATTTTTATCAACTTCTTTAAATTTATATTTTATTATCATTTCATGATTATTTTTAGTTACTCTTGAAATTAAAGGACTCTTTTATGAAATTTATTTTTCGCTTTTATGTTGCACATTAATATTTAGCGAGTTGAATTTCATTTTCATTATGATACACTGATGTTGTCATATTTTTATTTGATTGAATGTAAATAGTTCGCAGTGATTGAACATCTATGAAAAAACTGTAGTCAATAAAAAAGTACATTCAATATTTGGAAACTACCCAAATTACTAAAATTGGAAAACTTATAAAAATTTATTATATTATTTGTCTGTCAACTGATCTTATGTATGCATAATCATTTTTTTAGACAATAACGTTAACTGTAATTTTTTATATACCTGCATCTTAATCGGTTGAAAAGACATTCATTAAATTTGATTTTTATAACACTTAGAAAATATAAAGAAGAAAATAATTTTAAACAGAAACATAATAACTCTTCTTCAGTTTTATACATTTCTTTTCCTTGTAATTGAAAGATAAAATTCAAAGTGATCACAAGGAGCTAATGAAAACAAAAAAATTTTCTTCAAGGATCAGGCATTTTATTTTAACTCTTTTTAGAAATGATTTTTTATATTCATTAATTTTCCAATAATCACAATTATGGTCATAAGTTTACTATATTTCAATCTTTCATTGACATCCCTTATGTTAGACTCGAAAAAATTGAGGAATATTGTATTGTGTGAATAAAGTTTTGTAATAAAATATGTATGAAATTGTGTAAATTTTACAAACTAAAATTGTATCATTGTATAGTGAATAAAATTATAAATAGTAATGATGAGTAAAAATATAATATATCAATCGTACATAAATAAATATGTACAAATTATATACAACAGTATATACATTATATATAAAGAAAAATATATACTTTCAGTATGGTAATCTTTAATGACACTCAAACTTGCATTTCCGGGAATTGTTTTTTTGGGACTAGAGTCTCCACTTAATGTGCCATGGAGTATTAGAGCAATATTTCTGGCATTTTCGCTGAGAAAAAACTATTGTTGGGCCGACTACGAAATTTTAATGGCCGTTTTTTTCGTGCCAGTTCGAAAGAAAAAGGCAGAAGGGGATCAGCCATCTCGACGTAAGACAAAAAAAAAGTCTTGGATTTGTGAGAGGAAGCTCCTGAACAGTCCCGAAAATACAAGTTTGAGCGTCGTTTTTGCTACTAATTTTTCCTTGTACTTTTGGGATGAAATTAATAGCAAATACAAGGAGCCAATGAAAACAAAAGTTTTTCGTTCAATTACACCGTGCAACACAAATTTTGATCTCGGAAAATAAAAACAAAAATGAAATCTATGCCAAATATGAGGATACACTTGTCTTATGATTTTTATAAATTAGGTCGCAAAATTGGCATATTTAACAATTTGTTTCATCTTTCATCTCTTACTAGCGCATCACTTTAGTAGGTGTGTCCTTCTCGAACCTCAAGGTTTAAATGGAAAGCTTTTTTGAGCTAATCCAGCGAAACCATGGAACATGTATGTCTCCAAATTTAGTGTAGATCCCATTTTCATTAATATTTTCCCAGATCAAAATTTTATCTGAAATTAGTCGCACAGTGTTATAAGGCATTTTATCATAGCCCTCTCTTGTAATTGATTTTCATCTTTACCAATTCTAGATAATTACAATTATCAACATAGATTCATTTTATTCAAATCCTTTACTGACATTGGTTCTGTTTGATTCAGAAGAATTGACAAGTATTGTATTATGCATATAAATAAAGTCTTGAATTAAAATTGCAATAGATTATATAGTGAATAAAATTATGAATCTATTAATATATACATGTGAAAGTCTGTAGGTTGTGGGCCTATAACTTTAAAACTACTGCATGAAACATCCTGAATTTTGCACAGTTATTGGCCATGTTCATGTGAAGGTTATAGGCATGTTTTCATCAACGAACTAAATGGCCTACTCCTCCACCTACACCTTCGATGCACTGTTAAAATATCACACACGCACAAATTACTAAAGTAAAAAAAATTTGCCAAAGTGGCAAAAGGTTACAAAAATGACAAAAACATAAAATCATAAAATTATGCAGAAAATTACTGAAAACTACTAAATTAAAAAAAGATTGCAAATCACAAAAACTCATAAAAATTTACGAAACCATGAAATAAAGGGTCTTCTAAAGTCAGTGGATCATCCAAAAATCGTCAATTCCTCATAAAATTCTTAGACACTTTATCCTTTGCATTTTTTGAAAATTCGCAATACTTGAACAGTTAATAATAATTCAATTTCGTCTACTAACTTTTGGAGAGGCGGGGCTTTTCATAAAAGAGACTCCAACTCTTTCTTAGCTAACTCTTATGGGAATACTGGGTTCACTTAGGTGTGTATAATTGAGTCTAGGTTAATGGCCTCTTTTATCTCTCTTGAAAAAAAAATTAGAAGATACTGCATTGTAAAGTTGACAGTTGGACAAAAGAATATTATATCTAACACAAATGTGAGACAAAGAAAACTTTTATCCCCAGAAGTTTTTGTTTGAAAATTTTTTTCCAAGATAAGAGAAATCATGTATCAATAATCCATAACACACCTCAATTACCCTCCAATTTTCTATTTGAGTAAGCTTAAAAAGAGAAAGGGTTTCAATCAAAAGCCCCGCCTTGCCAAACAGTGAGTGAACGAAACTGAATTATTAATAATTCTTTAAAATTTGCGAATTTTGGAAAATTGTAAAGGAAAAGGAGTCTTAGAATTTCATGAAACATCGGTTTTCTGATGATCGGCCGACTTTGGGACACCCTGTATAGGAAATAACAGAAAATATAACCAACTATTAATATACACAAGTCGCAAAATGTCACAATGGTAAATCATCACAAAATTCCACGTATCGCAAAATCATACATTGTCACAAATCATGAAAAGTCTTAATAAAGTTATTATAATCCTCATCATGATCACCTCCTAATCCTGATTGACAAATAAACTTTCATCAATTTTACTCTTTACTTTAATCGTAAAAAAGTATCATTAGATAATATTTTTTTAAAATACTTATAACAGTTTTTTAACCAATATTATCTATTATATTAGTATAGTATTTCATTATGGTAATCTAGTATTATCTAACTTATCCATATTTCGTCAAAAAGTTGGAAATCGTTTAAAAAAAAAAAAGAAGATTTTTAATTTCGAGATTCATATAATTTTTTGGTAATTTTCGTTTTTCAATTAAACAATCATTCTTTTTTCCTGACCGAACCGCATCTAACAACGTCGTTACCCCGGAGCAAAGCTGCTGGGACAGCTAGTAATAAATAAATATAAAGTTAACTTTTCAACAAAATATAGTATTCCCAATCAAGTCGAATTTTTTTTCTAAACTTCATGACATTCCTCGTGCAATTTTTCACATCTTGTCATACATGAGATCATTACTCACGTCATTGTTTTGATGAAACGTTCGTTTTTTCAGTTTTGAACCGTCATTAACCTCTCGCATTTCATGATTCAAAATGGCCATTCTTCATTGTCATGACATCCAGATTTTAATGTGAGAAAAAGAAATAAATTGGTAAAGCAAAGTTTAGGGAATAGCTGGTAAAATGATATGAGAGAATGAAACGCGATACTGTCATCACCTGCATCGAGTCCAATCGCAGAGCTAGAACGGTAAAACTTAAATTGTATGAATTTTTTCATTTTTCTGTTTCGTTTTATTAGTCATTTACATTTCATTATTCATTTCCTTTCTGGAAAATTAAAATAAGGAAAATAGAGGAGACATTCCAAATTTCAAATAAAGTGAATTAGTGACATCACGAAAAACTACAAGATATCACTTTTTTAATTCTGATATAGTTAATAATTAATATTCAGAATACATAAATTAATATGTTGAAATACATTAGTTTTGCAAGTTTCGTAGATTTTTTAAAAAAGTGATGAAATTTTCATAGGGATAATAAAGGTTAATATCAATTTCCAAAAATTCAAAGAATTTTCTGGTTGTCAAAATTTTTCATTAAATTTTGTTGTTTTTGGTGTTCAGGATTTTGAACTTGAGAAATTGAATTCAAAAATTGCGCTTCTACAATTAGAAAAAAAAAACCTCGACTTTAAGAATTAAAAAAGTGGAAAACTAAAACCTCATGTTTCTTAAGCTCTGAAGTATAATTTTGTGCAGTTTTAAAAACTATTCAGTTCATTTTTGTAATGTGAATAAATGTAACAATTGATAGAAGAATGCAAAATTTATATATTTTTAATATCAAAATGTTGAAATGACTGAGATCAAATTTTACCATTCAAAAACTCCAAATCTACAATATTAAGAGACAAAATAAAATCAGTCATGCTTGAAATTTAAAAAAAACTGGATACTCTATAACCGAAGAATATTTATATTTTTTTTGCTTTCACAGAATATTTGTGATCTAGAAAATGTTTACACAGTACACTGAGAAAAAAAAACGCAGTCTAGCAGCGGCTGGAGAGCAATGGTTACTGGCCAAAGGGAAAACTTTTAATCAGGCGTAGCTCACTGCACGCTGGACGGGAACCATTCCTGTCTAGAACGCACTCATGAGTATCTGGGACATTAATGGAACAGGGAGGTCTCAGCACTGCCCAGCCAGCACCTATGCCTGTCCCGCGCGCACGTAAACACCCGCCCGCGACATTTTTGACAAGTTTGACGTACATTATTGCAGGTTAAAATTTTCATGCATCTGGTATAAGTTATAACTTAAACCGAATAAATATTACTTTATAATATAACATATTTTATAGAAAAATATGAAAGTCAAAAATTTAAAGAAATAAGTAAATAATTCAATCAAACTTGATGAATAAAATTAAATTATTTTATATCAATTATTTCATTTGTTTCAAATAATATAAATAGCAGGATTTATTGAATAATATAAGCTTTTGATATTCTATGCACTGATAGTCATATACTTATACCAGCTGCATGAAAATTTTAACCTGCAATAATGTACGTCAAACTTGTCAAAAATGTCGCGGGCGCTTGTTTACGTGCGCGCGGGACAGGAATAGGTGCTGGCTGGGCAGTGCTGAGACCTCTCCGTTCCATTAATGTCCCAGATACTCATGAGTGCGTTCTAGACAGGAATGGTTCCTGTCCAACGCGCATTGAACTACGCCTGATTCAAAGTTTTCCCTTTGGCCAGTAACCATTGCTGTCCAGCCCCTGCTAGACTGCGTTTTTTCTCAGTGTATGTAAACGTAGAATATCGAAAGTTTTTATTTCTGAAACTTTGAAGTGGAAAAGTAAATAATTCAAGATTTTGCAAACTTTGTTTTGCTTGTTTGTGTTCTTTTACTCTGAAGTATTGTGATTTCAGAACTTTTCAGAAAATTTCTTTCCATGCGAATTACCAGGATAATTAGTAAAAATAAAAAATTTGCAATGACCATTAAAAAAAACTTTCACCTTTAAATCGTGGAATTCCAAAATATTCTTCGAATTTGACCTGAAAAGTAATAAAATTAAAGACTCGTCTGTTTTTGTTTTCCAAATATTTTGCCCCTGGGTATAATTTTTGCTTCTATAAAATAATGATGGTCAGTAAATTTGTAGAAAAGATAGAACATCTTACATCGAAAATTTTCAATATTTAGTTATTTGTGATTTGTCATTTTTTAGATGACTAAAGTGGTAGGAAGTCAATACATGGAACTGGAATCTTACGTCGAAAGAAACCATGAGACAGACATGGAAAATCGGGAAGAAACGCCTCAAGAATCAGGTCTCATGATCCACGAAGTTCCTGAAGGCGGAAGTGCAAGGTGGAACCATGTCGAAGATCTGGATTCGTTCTTTTCGAGAATGTACCAATACCATCAAAAACACGGTTTCACTTGTATGATGGTCCAAGAAGGTTTCGAGCTCGGTCAATTAATTTTCATCGTTGCTTTCTCTGTTTTTCTGGTTCATTGTATTGACTACCAAATTTTATTCAAGTGAGTAAATGTGATGTTATCAAAAAACAACAAATGGGTTTGATTAACTAAAAAAAAAGTCTGAAATGAAAAAAATATCTTCTATAATATTCTAAAGCTCTATTCTAACTTGTTTAAATCTTTTGATTCCAGGGACAAAGTAACGAATTCCACTACCGGTAAAATATCAATAAGCGATGCAATAGTATCGAAAGAAGAATGCTTGGCAAGCATGGGAGTAATAACATGGTCTTGCATAGTCCTGTCAGTCATATTCTGGATCCTTAGAGCAGTGAAATTTTTTTACCACTTAGTCCAGTTCTGGGACATAAAAGCGTTCTTCAATACCGCCCTGAAAATCCAGGACGCTGATTTGGACAATCTGACATGGCGTGAGGTTCAGAAAAAAATAATCGAAGTTCAGAAAGAGCTAGAAATGTGCATTCACAAAAGAGATCTCACGGAGTTGGACATTTACCACAGAATTTTGCGATTTAAAAACTATCAAGTTGCCATGATAAATAAATCGCTCTTGCCCGTGAGACTAAAATTTCCTGTTATTGGAGAAGTGATTTTTATGACGAGTGGATTGAAGTACAACATGGAGTTGCTTTTGTTCTGTGAGTTTTACTCAATCGATTACGTCAGGGGGATAAATAGAAAAAATTGTTGGAAGGGATTTATTAAAAAATTTTTTTACTTTTAGGATTTTATAATTTCTTATCTTCCACAAACTTATTTCAAATTTTCAAGCCATCTGACTTATGGTACATTTTTAATTCCTGTAATTTGTCGTTTCAATATTGAAAATCATGGAATAGGATTTTCGTGATTTTTAGGGTACTGAGCTTTGGATAATTGTTATTTTTGAGTTAATGAAATTTAGAATTCTAAATTTCGTTTACTTAAATTTTTACATTTTTCATGACTAAAAATAATATTGAATTTTAAAATCTGGTATATTTCAGTGTGTTCATTTTTTTATTTTTCTGGCTCATTTGCTCCAAATAATCATTGGTTTTACTCGAATTTCGAATTCCTCAAGAAAATTCCCATGGGTTTTTCTCCTTATAATATAATACTGGTAAAAAGACATTAAACATGAAAAATCTTGAATTTTTCAGGGGGTCCATGGTCACCTTTCGAAAATAACTGGCACTTAAAGGAAGACTACAAAAAGATAAACAAAAGGCACGAATTGGCCAAAGCCTTATCCAAGCACATACTTTGGGTTGGCCTTGTAAATATTGGTCTATCTGTACTGATTTTCGCCTGGCAGATTTTGTATTTACTTTATAACTACGGAGAGGTCAGTAAAAATTTATTCAGACGCGTTGCAAACAGTACAAATAACATTATAATTGCGAGTATTTCTTAACTAATTAAAAAATCATGCCGAAAATTCGCCACGCAATTTGCCGACATGTTTCATGTCGGTATCCTAAGGGTTAATGCGATAAACAAGTGCACGTTCTTACTGTGCAGTTGATAAAACGAGAACCCGACATCCTAGGCGCCCGAACTTGGTCCCTCTATGGAAAACTCTACCTGCGCCACTTCAACGAACTCGATCACGAGCTCAACGCACGTCTCAATCGAGCTTATCGCCCAGCCTCGAAATACATGAGCATCTTCACCTCACCGTTGATGACAGTCATAGCCAAAAACGTTTCCTTCGTCGTTGGCAGTATCTGCTTCGTCCTCGTACTACTGACTGTATACGACGAAGACGTCATCACCGTTGAACACGTTTTGACCATCATGACCATAATGGGAACAATATTCGCCGTCGCTCGAGCCTTCATACCCGACGAAAACCTGGTCTGGTGTCCAGAGACTCTTTTGACCGCAGTGTTAGCCAACACCCATTATCGACCTGACAGCTGGAGAGGCCATGCCCACACACAAACAACTCGTGCCCAAGTCGCCCAGTTGTTCCAATACAAGGCTGTGCATATTCTGGAGGAACTCACCTCGCCGCTTATCACGCCTTACATCCTCTGTTTTCGCATGAGGCAGCGTGCCTTGGACATTGTCGACTTCTATCGCAACTTCACGATAGAGGTCACCGGCGTCGGGGACGTTTGCAGCTTCGCCCAGATGGACGTGAAAAAGCATGGTCACCCAATGTGGCAAACAGTGGTCCAAACACCGGTGGATCATCCTCAGGAACAACAGAGGCCTTTGATGACAGGGATTTTTTCCAATCAGTATGGAGGCGTGGACCAGTTGGCGACGAGTGTTCTTGGGGGCAAGGCACAGAATTTGCAAGAACCTCTGACGCACCAGTATACTCAGGCTGAGGATGGAAAGACCGAGCTGAGTTTGATACATTTTACTTTGACGAATCCGGAGTGGAAACCACCGAGTCACGCGGAGGATTTCGTCACGGCTTTGAGGGAGAGGGCGATCAAGGAGGCGGGCAGCTGCGAGACCGAGGAGAAGGTCAATCCTTTTTTCTCGAGCTTGAACAGTCTGTCCAGTTTGGGACCTGAGGTAAGTGTTCTTCAGTATTTTCATGTTTGAGGTTATACATTATGCTTATAAATTTTATTATTCTGCCATGAACAGCATCGCTGCATAATGATAAGATTTCCATAAATTTTTGGTCCACGAAGTCTATATCAGTATTGTATATCGCTATAGGTAGAGATTATCCGAATGCAATGCTCTAGAATTCAAATTTTAATGGGTTGCCAATATTTTTGTATATAGATTTTCGGTAAAATTTATTCTGGAAAGATTTTCTTGTATTTTATAGGTTTCCTGTTTTTGGTGTTTTTTTAGTATTCATACAGTTCGGAGTATTTTTTGGTTTTTTTTTATAGATTTCTATAGATTTTTGAAAAATATGCTCTAGAACTGAAAGTTTCATAAATTTTTGAAAACATTGTATGTGTAGTTTGTGAGTATTCATAGAATTTTGGTATTTCACACATTTTTTCAGAATTCATGAAATTTTGAAGGATATTTCAGTATTTTTCAGATTGCTATATAGATTTACGGAATTCGATGCTTAAAAGTTTAAATTATGATAGATTTTGAATATTTTTATAGATTTACAGAAAAATTCATTCTACAACGACTCATTAGTATTTTATAGATTTCCTGTATTTTCATAATTCTTGGTACTTGAAAGGCTTTCTAGCGTTTTCTACTATTTTTATAAGTTTCTGGTATTTTTAAACATTGTTAGATACATATTTTAAAATTTGATGTTCCTAAATTGGAAGTTTTATGTATCTCAAATATTGAATTTTTCAGTGTTTGTATGATTCGAAAAATTTCCTGTTATTCTTATGAATGGTTACGTATATTTCTGGAATTCGATGCTCCAGGGTTAAAAATGTATAGCATTTATACAGATTCTAATTTTTCCTTATTAATCACTGATTTTCAACAATTTTCAAACTTTTCATTGCTTACATCATCACAGCCAAAACTTCATTATTAGAATTCTGTTTGAATAGAAAATATTCTGAAGCCAGGATTTTTGTAACTTTGAGTAAATAAAATTGATAAAGAAATAATTCTGTTAAACCTTGAGAACTTACATTTGTTGTTATGTTCTCCAGATTTTCGTGAGTCCATTTTCGATCATTTTCAAATATTTTTATTGTTTATCATATGTACCTGAAGTTCCAAACGTTGAAAATTAAACGAAAATTGAAAATATATGAATTTTTCGATTTTTTATCATGATAGCAGGTGTGAAAAATATTTTTTGGAGGAGTATCAAGTTTGTTGTTAGGATTAAACAGTGTTCAAAAACAGCTAGAAATTTTTTTCTCCCATATTACCTTGTAAATTTTTTTCGTTTAATTTTAAACGTTTGGAACTTGAGGCACATTTTATCATGATAATTGTTATTAGTTCTGTAATTTTTACTGTAAAAATTTCTATCAAAAATTTAACCAGTTGTTTTTTTTGTAACGTTTCAGTACAACAACATCGTGAACAACATTCTGCGCAGCACAATAGCCATCAACAACCAGCAGTCGAGTATGCGTGAGATGTTCTCCGATGGAGATGGAATAGCGGGGATGTCAGCTACGACAGAGTCGAGAAACGTGGGTCTTGACGAAACGAAAGATGGAACATCTAACCAACGTGTAATTTTTCGAGGCATGAACAAAGCTGAAGGAACAATCCAGAACGAACGCAGTTTCTTGTACAATATTCAACAAGCAACCTCGACCAACCAATCATTAGGAGCCTCAGTTTTCAATTCACGACAGGAATTCGGCAACGACTTGTCCATTCCTATCGAATTGACAGCAGTGGACATGTCTTTGTCGACTTTGTATATGCACGAGCTTCATCATAAACAAGTAAGTGGAAATATAGTGAAATTTATATTGCTGATTTGGATATGTGCATGAAGTTTCAAACGTTTAAAATTAAACGAAAAATGAAAAAAGACAAGTTTTTAATAAAAAAATATTCTTACTGCTTTCAAGTATATTTCTGTTCAAACAACAAACTTTATGCATATTTGACATAATTCTGCCCATGAAAAAAATTAAGAATTCATTCAATTTCTCTTTTTGTTTTTAAACGTTTGGAACTTCAGGTACGTGATTTGGATTGATATTCAGAGAAATTATGTTCGTCTTATACTCAAAATAGTGTTTGCTGATTAGCTAATGTTTTTTTTTTTTTTTTTTTTTTTTTTGTACACATGCAGGGGCGTCGCAACAAAAAAAAGGACAATATATATTTATTTCCATGTATCAATAAATATTTATTCTAGAGTTGAAACATTTTAGAAATCGATTTGCTCACTCAACCTTTAATTTTTAAAATATATCACTTTCCATTTACAATCACAACTCATTTCTATTTTTGCTGAGTATTTTTTTTTTCAGTAAGTATTCCATTTAAAGGGTTACTCTTATTTGCGAGAATTCTCTTCATTGATTTCTAGAATTCGATGCTCTAGGATTCAAGATTTCATAGATTCTCAGTATTTAAATAGATTTTTGAAAAAATTATGTCTGCGCACATTTTTAAGGTATTACTTACTCTGGCTTGCCTTTTTGAGGTAATATTTCATGGAGTGCTAGTATTTTTGAAACTTTTCGTATTCAATACTATTCATAAAAATTTTTAGGATATTAAAGTTTTTCTAAATTTCTTGCATTTTTAAAAATTATCATACCGGTTTTGGGAATATGATGATGCAGAATTCAAGGTTTAATAAATTCTGAGTAAATTTTGATAATTTTTCCAGGAAATGGCGTTTTCAAAGATAAATGGTGAATCATTTTTCTTGTACTTTTATGATTTATCGTATTTTTTCAGTATTTTTCTAATTTGAACGATTTTCTGGCATTTTTATGGATTTCTATATAGGTATCTAGAATTTGATGTTTTAGGATTCAAGGTTAATTAAATATTTTGTAATTTTATAGTTAGTTAAACAAATAACAACTACATGGATTTTTAAATTATATTTATTTCTAGTATTTTGAAAAAATTTCATTAAAAATTTCTAGAATTTGATTCCCTAGAATCTCGAAATGTGAATATAGAATTGATTTTCAATACATTTTTCAGAAAAAGTTATCTGTATAGATTTCAAGTACATACTTCACCGATTTTCAAAACTTTTGGTATATTTTGAATTTTTCCCATATTCATGAATTTCATTGAAATTCTTGTATTTTAATGGATTTTTACATAAATTTTCAAAATGGGATACTCTTGGATTCAAAATTTTAATAATTTTTATTGTACACATAAATTTTTGAGAAAATAATATCTATATAGGATCGTAGTATTTTAGAGATTACTATTATTTTTAGTCTCAATAATTCTTTTAAGCAATAATGAAAATCTATAGTATTTTCTAGTATTATTCTATTTCTTTTATATTTCCATCGATTGCTACGTAAATTTTAAGAATTTAATGTTCTAAATGGTAACAGATTCTTAATATTTCAAACGATTTTTCGGAACACAGTTTTTTCGCAGATTTCTTGTAGTTTACGAATTCTAGTTATCCAGTATTTTTCATATTTTTCCATAATTTTTATATTTATAAGGGCATTTTAGTTTACTGATAGATATCTAGTACTTGAACAATTTTTTTTTTAATATTATTTTAACAGATATCAAGTTTTTAAAAACTTTTCACCATTTAGGTGCATTTTGTATTGTTTCAATATTCATAGATTTTATTGAACTTCCTAGTATTTTGATTGAATCTTTAATAGATTTTCAGAATTATATGCTCTTGAATGAACAGTTTTAATGATTTTTATTATTTTCACAAATTTTTAAAAAAATAATATTTACACAGAATTTTAGTAGTTTTAAGATTCCTATTATTTTAGGGATCAATAATTCTTTTCAGTATTTATTAAAATTCGTAAGTTATTTTCCCTCAATTTTTTGTATATTTTACTTATTTGTATTAATTGCTACATAAATTTTAAGAATTCGATGTTTTAAATTTCAAAGTTTTATAGATTTTCAGTATTTCAAACGATTTTTCAGAATACAGTTCTTTCGTAGATTTCTTGTGTTTCATTTTCATGGATTCCTACATAAATTTTTAGAACGAGATCCTTTTGGATTTGAAGTTCTATAGATTTTAGGTAAATAAATTTGTAATTTTTTATATGTTGTTGCACTCATAAAATTGTGTACGCTTTTCTAGTTTTTTTTTGGGATCCTACATAGATTTCTAGAATTCGATGCCTACAAGCAGAAGAAAAACATGAATATACTGCCCCCTTCTGAAATTCTTGAGGGGAATAGATACCCCAGTTGCGACGTCCCTGTCACCGTATTTTTTTTATGCCAAGTCAAACCCAAGGGATAAAGTAGCTTGTGCAATTTTCTCTAATATTATTGCAATCAAGTGACATAATCATTAAATTAAGGTCAAACGAAGAGGCTACCAAGAAACAGCGACTCGAAGTATATGGCAACCAGGTCCAGTACAGGCTATAGACACCTTACCTGAAATTAGGCAAGAAAGGGCTCCACTTTTGCGATATCAGGATTCTTCCATACGCGGTAGTAACGTCAAAGACACGTAGTATAAGCCAAGTTAACCTGGCTTTAGCTTTAAAAGTATGAAATATGAAACAAGAAAAGAAAAAATTGTGCAGTAGCAGAAAGAAGTTTAAGTTCAACAAGGTCCAAGTGCTATTTAACGAATGGCATTTGGGCTCTTTTGGTTTCATCACTCCTTTGCATTACTGTTGGAATGATTGTTATTTATTTAATTCAATAAGTCAGGGAGAATGAACATTTGAAAAGATGCTGCTTCTGTGATATAGATGGTACGTATGATAACTACTCAATTTTAACAACTATTCATAGCTCTTGTGTTTATTTCTATGCGAATTTCGTTGTGAGCATCACGTCATGATTCTTGTGCAATTAACGGATGTGAAAGTGTATAAATAAGGTAAGATGGAACCAGGTGAAAGAATGCTGTTCGATATCAAAATAAAGATCTCATTCGATCGTTGTTTTTATGGTTAAAGTAACTTTAGGAAATTTGAGGGTAACCTTGTACATGCGAATAAAATTGTACCTTGAATCCCGACATAATAACCATCTATTTTTCGAGATAACGTACTTTGTAAGAAAAGTAGCAACGCGATTCACTTCTTTTTCTGGACGAGAGAGTGGGTTTTCGTGGAATTATTTTCGTTTGATAGAATTCTCTAGTCATACAAAAATTAAGGTTAGGTACCTGACAGAATGTAGAAAAATTGTATGCTCTAGTCGGGTTGCGAAGGCAGCTCTACTCTGGAAAATAAGTTTGTAAACAACAAAAAAAACTAGTTATTATCGTACAGGATAACGTTAACAACGCACATTCTTAGTTAAATACTTGTACAGTTACTTGCAACGTTTTCTTGAGGCTATTTTTAAAATTTGAACTTGAAGAGGAAATGCTTGTTCTTGCGTAAGTGTAGTGTAGCATGTTGGTAAACAGAGGGTATAGCAGAAAATGACATTGATCGAATCCTTGAAAATAACAATTAATAATATTGCCCTCGAATCGTATTGATTTTTTCGGGCAATTTTTAATTGCATGGAAGAACAAATAATTTGTAATCAGAGTTTGAATTCAGGACGTCTTGGTGTCACATCGAGTAATCTACCAACTGAGTTTCAAACAATGTTAAACTTTTTTTCATCCTCAACATTGCAGGGATGGGCGATATGTATTGATATTTCTTTTCAATACGTAAGAACTTTGTGATTTATATATTAATCGAATAATCGTTACATCGATATTATCGTTGCGAAATAAAATGATATCGCAACCTTTTTGGGTGGAAAAAAAGAAGACCAAAATATGAATTTTTGCTCATTTTTGAAATTAACTCAACAATTCAGCATTCGAGTCAGTGATTTTTTCCAACATTTATTTCATTATTTTTCTTAGAATTCGAAGTGATCCAGCAAAAAATATATAAAATACTTGGAATCCATGAATTCTGTTCTATGAGCGTTTAATAAATATACTAAAAATCTATGAAAATTTATATTCAAGAGCATAAAATTCCAGAAATTCAGAAAATATTCGAAATCCTTAAATCTGCTAAAAAATCTAACGAACTTCAATGCATATAAAAAGAACCTGGAACACTAGAAACTGAAAAGATACTTGAAATGCTGATTATGTTTTTTAAAAATCTATGAAAATTCTGTATATCAATGAAATTTTGATTTCCAGAGCAATGAATTTTAAAAAACTGTTTATGAAAAAAAAAAAAAAAAAAACGATGAAAATAGTTCAAATTGCGGAATCTTCGATAAAATCTTGCAAAACTCAATGCATGCACAAAAAACAACGAAAAACAGTCAAAATGCTATAGTTCTATTAGATATTTATAAATGCTGATTAAAAATTTTCAAAAATCTGGAAATTAATAAAACTTTGATTCCTAGAGCATCGAATTCTAAATTTTCTGTAAAATAATCGAAACGATTGAAATATTTCAAACTTTTTATTTCAGGAAATCACACTCTAGAAATCTAAATAGACATCTTAGATAAAACTAGGAAAACATGCATTTTGTAAATACTAGAAAATATAAAATGCTAGTAATGTATGAAATACTACAAATCTTCAATAACCAAAGCATCGGATTCTAAAAATCACGATTTTTAAGAATACCAAAAAATCCTTTAGATCGTAAAAATATGGAAAATACTAAAAGATTTACAAATCTATGACGATATTATTTTATGAAAAATCTATTCAAAGACGAAAAATTCAATAAACTTCTGATTCTAGAGTACAACATTCTAGAAATATATGTAACCATCTTTAAAATAGTTGTAATCTATAGGAATACTAGAAAATCATACGAAATTTTATAAATACTAAAAAACACGAACAATTTTGACGATACTGAAAATTCCTACACATATGATTCTGACGAAAATCGTTCATAGGAAGTATAAACACAGAAATTTCAATTGATTATTTATCATACTAAAGATGAACTTCATCCAAAATAACGTACCGTTAAAAAAATAGTGAAGTAGGTCAATTAGTGTTGACGAGACAAAAAATTTCTATAAATAAATCAAAATCAATTACACTGAAATACGAAATTTACCCTGGGAAGCTGATCGTAAAATTCAAAAGTTAAACCCCTTATACAATGTATTCAACAGTTTTTATAAGTTAGCTAGAATGAGCAAGATATTTAAAAATAAATTTTTTATTCAAACTTCAATGTCAGATTACGATATATTGACCATTTTTCAAAAATAAAAAAAAATTCCAAAGAAATCTACATCCCTCCTAATGTCATTTATCGGCAACAGCTTTTGTTATATCCTCTGATTACTAAAATTCATCGATCGCAAAACTCGAAACATTGTTGATTAGTTGCCAGTCGACATTCATTTTGGCCTCAGTATCTTTAATATCGGTAATATGTAAATATGTCAGAGGACAAGCGTCTTGTTATAGCAGCTCATCGTATTAGGTTTATAACTAATTTTGGAGTTGTACGATTTTTACGAAGCATCATTGTAATAACGTCCTTGTACAGTAACTCTTGTATAACCACATTAAACATCTCCAATTCGAGAATTTGAAATAATTGTTTTTACTTGTCTTACGTACGATAAATCTCGCTATGTGCATGAAAACATCGGTAAGTCCTTCCAGAAAATTGATTATGTTTTTGAAGAAATTCAAAGGGACGCAAATCAACCGTTGATAATTTTATTGTTCCGACATTTATCACAACTCAACATAAATATTGTCAATAACAGAGTCAACAACAGCTAAATACTTTCCTCCGCCAACCTTTCGATTTCGTTGACGAAAAACGTCATGTCGTCTTTCGTCAGGCCGGAATTTTGCAAGACAAGTCTGAAGAAGTTAGGCTTGCCCCTCAAGGGCTGATACGTTATCAGCATCGAGCCCTTTCGGACCATGCCCTCTTTGACTTTGGGGGCGAGTTTGTGCAGGGCCTCGAAAAGTTGCGATCCTTCCAAGGACCTCAAGGATCGCGGCGTGTACCAGAAGCAGACGTTGGTGCATTCCGGTTCCTGGAGCAAGGTCCAGCCTTCCCGATTTCTCACGAGATCGGCAAAGTATCGGGACAACTGGAACAGGTGATCGACGTGTTGCTCGAAACCGCTGGTGCCCTTGGCCTTCCACATGTACCAGAACTTGAGGACATCGGCCCTGCGACCACATTGGATGTGCTTGTCACCGGAGTCATAGCGAGTGTCGTAGAATTTGTCTCTTTGGAAGAGATAAGTGGCGTTTGCACCGTGAGCTGATTGGATGAGGTTGTCGAATTTGCAACGGAGAAGCAACGTCGAACACTGTTGCGGCACTGCCAGCATCTTGTGCGGGTTCCAGGTCACGGAGTCTGCCAAGTGAATTCCTGTAGACGAAGTTAAGGTATGTAGCAGAAGCTTTGAGTCCAAGAGAATTGGAATTGTCGTTTAAGACGATGCTCTAAGGTATTAAAATGTATTATGCAGGTTTTGATGAGGGTCCTGACTGAATTGAAACGTTAGGAAGATAATTGAATTGACGTTTGTCAAAGAAGTAGACTGGTCATTGTGCTTCTTCACTTATTATATTGTCGGACCAGTGACAACAAAAATTTTATTAGAAGTGTTAGGGCAAATTTGATTTTTTGGACATTTTCATTGGGTTTACATTTGGGACAGTTTCTCGAAATTGAAGAATTTTATCGAAAAATACTACGCGAATGATGATTATGCGTTTTGGCAGCTGGCTGCTGACTATGTAAAAAATTAGGTGGACTGGTACAATGAGACTGAAGTACTGTCGGTACCGAAAAAGCATAATCTTTTTAATGTATCCAGGCTTTCCAAGTGGAGGAATTTTCAGTTGCAAGATCGGTGACAGGTCAATTTGCAGAAAATGAGGCGAAAAACCAGTTTTTATGTGTTAAAAGTAGTTTTGATCGAATTTCTTGTAACTTTTGTCGGTTTTTACATAAAATTTGTATTTCTGAACAGGGACAATATCATGCAACTTTTTCGAATATAATTGATACTTAGCAACGGGAGGGATGGTTCATTATATTTCTTTAAAATATGGATGATAATGTTTCTTTTGTTTTCTAAAAAGAATCTGAGAAACCTGAAAAGTATTTAGAAGTTACGGCAAATCTTGGTGATATAAGAAATTTTTATGAAATTTGGAACGTTTTTCGTAGTTTTTTTTATGTACAAAATTTCGAAAAATTAAAAAACAATTGTAGTTGAAAAAATTGTCGATAATTCTTGGCAGAATTTTCTGAAATGCTCATAAATGTTGTAGATTATGTCTATTAACAGGTTTATTCAAAATAGGCATGATTATTTGTTTCTTTCCTTAATAAAAATCCGAAAAACGTGAAAAGTAGTGAAAAATTACGAAAATTCCTAATGAGTTGGACGAATGTCATGGAATTTAGAAAGTTTTTGATAATTTTTATTAATATCAAAATAAAAATGTCGAAAAAGGAAGAGAGGTCGAAAGTTATGAGAATTGTCGATGATTCTAAAAAATTCGAAAAATGTCTAGAATTCCAGAAAACGCCTATAAATATTATAAATTGTGTTCATCATCGAATTTCTTCGAATGATGGATGATAACATTTTTTTTCGTTTTTTCATTAAGATCTGAAAAACTTGAAAATCATTGAAATATTAGGAAAAATGATGAATAAGACGAGTTCATGTACACTTTCGGAAGTCTTGAATAGTTTTTATTATGTTTGCAAAATTCCGAAAATTTCGTAAAATTAAAAAGCAATAAATGTTTAGAAAATTGTCAAGAATTCCAAGAAATTTAAAAAAATTGTAGGATTTTACAAAACGCTTAGAATTTTGTATATTACGTTCATTTATCATATTCCTTCGAAATATTATTATTGCTTTTTCATTTTTTGTTAAAAATCTAAAAACTGTAGAAAAAATCAAAAAATTACGAAAAATCTTTGTGTTCGACAAATTTTCATAAAACTCGTATTTTCAATGATTTGTATAATGTTTGAAATTGAAAAAAAAACTGAAAATGTTGAAAACTGTCAAGAATAAAAAATTCGAAAAATTAAATTAGAATTTTATGAAATGTTTATACATTTTGTCCGTCCTATTCATACATTGAGAGAAGAAATATTAACTATTGAGATATGTATATTTGATTATGGCGAAATAGATATATATTTGCCTCAAATATATGAAACTTGTAATCAAGTATAATTTGGTAGCTTTTAACAAATTATTTTATATTGAAAGCGTCATACATTTCAGACAAATGTATATCTATTACGCCATAACCAAATATACATATCTCAATATAAAATATTTCGTTCTCTCAGTGTAATAATATTTCTTCGAAATATGCATAATAACATTAAAAACATTTTATGTTACTTATAACAGTTTTTCCATAAAATTTCAAAACTTGAAAATTTTCATAAAATTACGAAAAATCTTGATAAGTTGAAAAAATTTTTCGTATATTTAGGAAACTTTTGAAAAGTTTGTATAATGTTTAATATTTCAGAAAATAAATAGAAAACATTGAATGTTTCGAAGATTGCCAAAAATTCTAAAATATCCGTAAATTTTTGAGAAATGCTCATAAATTTTATAGATTGTGGAAAATTTTAGGAAGCCTGTAAAAGTACAGTAAGAGTGTATTACTCTGGAATTTTTTAAGTAAAAAAAACTTGTAATGAAAAACAAGAATTCAAAAAAACTTTGATGAATTTCGTAAACTTTTGACAGTTCTTATGATTAGGTGTAACTCAAATTTGTAAATTGATGAATTTTAGTGTGAGTATTTTTCACATCCAAAATTATTTAAGATCTCTACATCTTCATTTTTTTCTCATTCTGAAGAGCTCGATATACGAACGATTTCTAACATAAAGTCAACTAGAAAATATAATTTTATACGAAACCCTACTATGTAGAATGTAAAAATTTTCAAGGAAAATAGTAGAAAAGACATGCATTTTTACTTTTTAATATCTATGAATTAAGTATTGACAACAGTCTCGTAATTTCAAAGAGAGGTGATGCTTTTCAACTTGTCAGACTTGGCAACCCTTAAAGTACCCCAAACACTCCGAATGATTCCGAATTAATTTGTCTTTTCATTCAAATAAACACCAGAAAACCCTTTATCCCGTAAGCAAGTACCTACTACTTAATAACCCAGATAGACAATTCAGAAGAGTTTCTGTCCTTTTCTTGAAATGACTACAAAATGCTACAAAATTCATCCAAAAAACGTTCTCGATTTTGACTCAGGGAGACCTCAAAATCACCTCTTCCCCATTCACCTTGCAACAAATGACGATATTTCCTCGACATCAAGGCCCCACCTCCCCAAGCCGCGTCCACGTGAAACCACATCTCGTATTTCTCCGTCACCCGGGCGATCTGTTCCAAAGGGTCGAACGCCCCCAGAACCGTCGTCCCCGCTGTCGCCGAAACCATCAGCGGCACCGCGCCATCCTCGACCGTTCTTCGCACCTGGGCCTCCAAATCCTGGACGCACATTT
This sequence comes from Platygaster robiniae, assembly GCA_028476575.1. NCBI lineage: Eukaryota > Metazoa > Arthropoda > Insecta > Hymenoptera > Platygastridae > Platygaster > Platygaster robiniae. The sequence goes on from CM052022.1 coordinate 7,627,447, forward strand.
TCCCCCTTTCATCGACCTTCACCTTGCAGACATTGTCGGTACCGATGCCCACAAAAGCCGCAAGCTTCACCACGGAATAATGGGCGTCTTCCGACGTGAAGACCACAAGTCTTGACATCTGGCTCATGCCATTCTTCTTCATCTGCGGGCACTTGTGGTGACGCGCCAGGTTTATCGCGTAACCGTTGGCCATGGACCCTCCAGGGCAAAATATTCCATCACCTTTCCCACTTTCCCAGCCGACGATGCGACACATTTCGTCGAGGACTTGATCCTCCATCAAGCTGAAGACCGGGGACACCTCGTAGGTGTAGACAGAAGGGTTGAGGGCGTCAGTCAGCCACTGCCCCACGAGACCGTAAGGGTCCAGACCCGAAAATAATTGGTTCACGAAACGTGGGTGCCCAGTTTTTACGCTATACTTAATTACGTCGTTCGTCAGTTGTAAGAGTTCCTCGTGACCCGCGCCTTTGGATTTCAGCTTGAGGTCTATGGCGGCCAGCAAGCTCTGTGGGTCCATCCATTCTATGACTTTGTTCTCCCTTTGGGTGCCCTGGAAATCGAGATGTTTGGAGATGCTGAGCGTGGAATTAGGAATAATTTAAATAACGAGTTGAAAATTAATCAGCAAAAGTAGATGTAAACATAGGAACATGCGATATTGAAATTGAATAATGAAGATTACCTTATTTACGTTCGGTTAAAGTAAAATGATACAAGAGGGTCTTTCAATGTTGGACAATTCACATTTACTCATTTTCCGGAACTACTTAAATATGGAAGTTTCTACCCCGGAATCGAATTTGTGGAATGGTATTATCTGGAATGATTCCCCAGAATAGATATCTTCTGGATTAATTCTTCAAAATAGAGGTTTTCTGGAAGAAGACTGAATTGTAGAACAGAAATTTCAGTATTTCTTTTGAATTAATAAGATGAGACTATTGTAATTGAATAATAAAAATGCATTATTTATGTTTAGGTAAATTAGAATAATGCAAGATTACTCAATAATGGAAGATTAAAAAGAATAATACGAAGAAATTATAGTAATTTTAATAAAAATTGAAGACAACATTCTAGAATAAATCATTTCAGGATGTTAAGTTACAAACTAAGAGAATTTAGAGTTTCTTATTACGGAATAGAAATTTTTCGAAATGTATATTCTAGAGTTCCAAAACCAGAAATACGTTGCAAGTAATTTAGAATTCTAGTATCTGACATTCCAAAATTTCGAATTCAAGTACATATGATATTCAAGTGTTACCATTAAAAGTATTCAAATTTATGAAGTTGAAACTGAGAATTTGGTCTCATAAACAATGAGAAAAAAATTTATATATAGAATAAATATATAGAATATTTTAAGTTTTACGATAATATTGAAGGTTTTATAATATAATTGCAGATTTCACAATTTTTATCATATCATTACAATATTGTAAAGTCTCAAATCTTATATTGTAAAAATTACTACATGTATGCCAGTTATAAATAGAAATGTAAAAAAAGTTCAAATGTTCGAAATGCAAATTGTAATATTATAAATCGTATGTTCTACTTTTCTGTATCTACACAAAATTTTCTATCCGTGAAATATCAGTTCAGTTATTTTACCTTTTATTAATAATGTTTTCAATTCGTAGGATATGATGTTTCATATGCCAGAAAATTTTTTTTTCTTTTTGAATCATGAAAAAAAAAAAAAAAATACAAGCTACGTTCTGTAAAAGTTATGCCATGATTGTAGGCATAGAAGGTAGAAATAATTTAAATTGTTAAAAAAAATGCCATTTTAAATTCATTAGTCTTACAAAAAACTATGAAACAATACGCACAGTTAAAAAAACTTTTTCGCTCACAACAAAAACATTCATGAAATCATAACGAAAGATTCATGAGTTACCAATTTTTCTTTGAAAGGTTGTAAAAATCTTTGATGTCAAAAACAAAAAAATTTAAGTGGAATGTCCAGAAACAAGTTTGAATATATTTTTATACTATGTTTATCTACCTATTAACAAGATTTTTATCTCTTTTTCACAAATTCATATAATATTGTAAAATCTGCAATACATTATTACAATGTTAATAAATAAAGATTGCAATACTGGAAAGTACACAAAAATACAGCTTAAGTAGCTTTACAGATTTGAACAATGGTAAAACTATATGCCTATTTTAAAATGTGTGAGTAGGAATTACAGTGCAATATTGCAAAAAATACCAGAAAAGTATGGCATAAAACGTTATGCATCTTGCAAACAAAAATATTCTTTGACAATACAATATGTATAACAAAAAATGCAATAAAAATATCAAGTAGATAGTACAATGTTTCAGACTGATTCCACGTACAGTGGAATATTGTATTATTTAAAGTTTCAAAAAGGTGGAAACGAAAAAAAATTTTGCTCTAGAATCCTGAAATTTATAGAAAATTATTCAAATTGCATCGATTTTCGGGAATTCTATATTTTCCAAGATTTTAAATTACTCGTAAATTCTTAGTTGCAGATTTTCAAAAATTTTCCAGTGTAATCATTACATTTACAAAATGTTGTCATAATTTCTTTCTTGGTTTAAAAAATTATCCACATTTTATTCCACAAAAGAAACTTTTGTTCGATTCAATCGGGTTTTTGAAATTTTTTTTTACTTTTGGAAACTACAAATCTGGAATATTTTTTATCTGTTTTAAAATAAAGTTCATAAATTACCCATCGTTATCAAAAATGAATATGCCGAGTAATCTATGCATTTTATAATAAAAAAAGAATCTTACTCAAAACAGTCAGTAATGACGAGTTTCAAAAATTTAATGAATAATACCAAAAAAAAAAAAAATAAAACTTGAAAATTGATGTATCCCTTAGAGTCAAGTAAATTTTTACAAATTAGACTTTTTTGTTGGAATTTTCCTCGTCGGCAATTTTCTCAATCATCGAAATTGTCCAATTCTCAATTATTCAACAAAATTCTGATAAACTATGTACAGTTTCTTCTCTATCGTAAAAGTAAAAAAAATTGAATGTTTCGTAATCTTTTTTGGAAATTCCCATACTTCCAGAGAACCACCAGATTTTCTTCTCGGTGTACTTTTTCATTTGCAGTGATATATTTTTCATCACTCCAGAAAATTCGAAAAAATGAATCTGTAACCGATTCTTGAATTTAGCGAGAAAGCTTCGTCTTTATGGAGGAAAAAAATGATCTTGTGTTCGCTAGTCGTAAGCTTGAACGTCATTGATTGGCAGAATCATGAGGAAAAAAGCAGTACCCGTGAACTAATTATCGCATACTTTACAAATTGTGTCCTTTACCACGTCAGTAGTTATCTATTATAAAACTTTCAGCGAACTAGATTTAATTTTAGTGTTATGCAAGCATTGTGAGCGGTTCTTCGTTCAAACTTCATGGATGACTGAGCTGCGGAATTTTTTGTGCTCTCGCACTTTTCAAACCGCTCCGAGGTATTTCAATAGCTACATCGCCACTGATTTCTTGATTTTCATTGGACTAGGTCAAGATTACAATTTTCGGTAATATGGTATAAAATGCTCAATTGTTCCATCTCAAATTTCAAAAAATGCCAGGCATGCAGCTCATTAATGGAGTACCATCTTTCGTTGAACCATAATTTATTAACGTTATTGAACGAAATGTCGTCCTTCAATGGCGTGATGAATAAATTTTTTGAACTTTTTTAATTGCGATGCTGGCCTTCGACTTGATTTGAAAAATTCAAGTTTGTTGAAAAAAGAAGTTTTTACGCTAGTTTAGGTCTACTATTCTTGTGAATGGGCGCTAGATGCGTTTCAAGGATAAACACGAAAGAGATATGAATGAACCGTGCTTTAGTAAACGTGAAATTACGCAAATTTATTCTAAACTTCTCTCATGTTTCAGCGCTTGCAAAAAAATTTTACATGACATTTAGAGTTAACCGATTACACGTCTGCATGATAATGTACTTTTTTTTTAAATGTAGGTTTCATTAGATTTGATAATTGTTGCATCGGTGAAATATTGAAAGTGACTTGACAGATTTTGGATTTTTTGAGAGATTTCAGAGGTTTTATGACAAGGTTGCGAAATTTATATTTGAATGATCAAAAAGTAGGAAATTTGCTACTTATTTTAAATATTGAAGATCTTTTCGATGATTTATGTGAGGTAGAATAATTTTTGAATTTTTACATTATTAGAGAAAAAATTACGAAACAACGAAATTTCTTTTACTTTCAGGATGAGAAAAAAAACTGTAAAAAATGTTTCAGAATTTTTTTAAATAATTGAGAACTAATAAATTTCAATAAATTTGAGAAAATTTTTGAGTGTTCTTGAACTAAATGAGTATCGAGGAGTATTCTAACGAAAGCGTCGAATTCGCAAAAAATTTACATGCAATATATCTATTTTCACGTTTTTTCAATTTTTATTAATCTTTAGGATTTTCAAACTCGTCATAACTGGTTGTATTAAACAAGATTTTTTTTTTAAGTATAATTTATAAAGTTTATTTTAAAACAGTTAAAAAATGTTCCAGATTTTTAGTTTCCAAAAATAAAAAAAATAAAAACTTTAAAAACTCACCTAACTAAATAAAAAATTATTCTTCAGAGTAGACTGTAGAAAATTTCGAAAACCAAGAAAGAAATGATGACAAAATTTTTAGAATATTATGAAAACATTAATCAAACTTTTTGAAAATTTCAAGTGTGAAATATCCGAAAGTTGACGAAACTTTTGTAAATTTTGGGATTCGACCACTTAGTTTTTTTATATTCATATTTCTCTCAAAAATTATTTCGATTTTGACCTTTTGATACTAACTTTTTAATGAAAAAAATTCACGTCAGAATTTGCGATTTTAGTTACATCTAAGATTAATAATTTTGACATCGAGTAACTTCAATTCAATGGTTTGCAGAAATTTTCGAATTCTACCTTCTATACCTAAGAATTCACGATTTTAAATTTCCAGGCGAAACTTCTGAAACACTGTGTTTTATAATTTTTAATAATGAATGTTGTCATATTTTTGTATAATATAATGGTATGAATTCACTAACCTTGAACTGTACAATTTAAAAACTAAATAAGTACTTAAAACTTATCGAGTAAAAAAAACGGAACCTCCAAAAACTTTTTAACAAGTTGCTAACTAGAATATTAAAAGAATTTTTGAAATTTAACTTAATACAATTTTTGAGCGATTCCAAAGTATTTCTTCAACTATCTAATTTTTATGAGAGTTTTTAGCTGAAGTTGCCCATATAAAAGTTAGGTATTTTCAGAATTTTCAAGTGGCTCTATCTTAGTTTTGAAATATTATGATTTTGAAGTTCAATTTTTATCGAAGAAAATATCCAGATTTTACCAATCCTGAAATCTAGATTAACATATTACGTATACTAAATTTCGAAAAAATATAGAAAATTTACCATATTTTTGATTCTGAAACGAAAACATGTGGAAATTTCGAAAATATTTGAAACATTTTCTTGTCAGAAATTTCCAAGATATTTCGCAATGATAAAGCTTAAAGAGTTTGTAATTTACGAAAAATGTTTAAATTTCTGTGTAATCCAAGAAAATTTGAAGCAAAATTATATCAAATTGTTGGAAACTAATGTTACCGAATAATAATCAATCATAAAACATTGTCTAGTCACTTTTGGTAGCAAATTTAAACTGATTCAAAGAAAGCTGACTTACATTTCTGTGGCTTCCCGCCATAATCGAGAAAGTCACTTGTGCCATAAGGCTCAGTTTACATGATATTCTGATAAAATTTTGAACGTTATGGCATGTGTGATTTTCTCGATTATGGCGGGAAGCCACAGATTAAAAAAAAGCTCTAAAGATAACTTCTGTTAATGCTTTAATTTGATGATCAAGTGAAAAATCGCTCATTTCGTAACGAAAATTCGACAATGTTTTCACTGTATTTCCTGATTTTTCCAGTCTAAATCATTCTACTCCACGATTGTTCCATTAATAGGCTCATCATGAATCGTTGCGCACTGAAACCAATAATCAATACCTCGATACTGAAACCCCTAGAGTCTCTTACGGAATGTGAACGTAACATTTCATCATTCATCTAGAAATTTTTGTTAAACTGAAGTTTCATGACTTTTTTTTGTACATTTCAGAACAGATTTTATCGTTTCATTTAGTTTATATATTCTCCTAAATCCTCCTTTTGTGTTCATAGTTATATTAGATAGTTGAAAATGATAGGATTTTATTTAAAAACTTATGAATTCTTTAAGAACTAAAACTGTAAATTAATGTATCAGAAGAACCTTTGAGGTTTTTGAAAAATAGATTATAAAGAGTCAAAGAAACTGAAGATTAAATAAAAACCTTATTCTCTAAGTTTTTTTAAAACTTGAGACTTCAAATGAATTTCTAAAGTTTGATCCAACCTCAAAAGGTTACATATAGAAAATTTTAACAACCTTATTCAAAAACTTTACAATGTCATTTGAAAATGATATTAATTAAAAACTTGCAATATGAAATCATTAATTTTTCAAGTATTTGCAAAATTAAAAAAAAAAAAAAAACATAAGGTTTGATGAAAATATTACAATTGGATAGGAACCTGATACAGTGATTTAAGTTGATCAAACTCTCAATAAAAATAATGATACTCCAAATTCCCCAAAAAGTGAAGAAGTTCATACAAAGAAACACTGATTTTTCGAAACATCATGAAGTAAATTTTCAAACATGGTGATAATTTCATAAGTAGATTACATCCTTTGTAATCTTCTCAAGATGACGTAAAATTCTCAAAAAACTGTTACAATTTTTATAGAACCTTATCAGATTATCATTTTCAAGTTGAATGAAAATTCACAAGTTATCTAAAAACCCAAGTTTAATGATTTTCGTGAAATCTTGCAAAGGGCAAAAATATCTTCGAAAAACCGTCAAAATATTTGAAAACACTCCGAAAAGCATACGTAGGCGTTTTAAAAAAAAATGTACCCACGTTAAATCAATAAAATCCCCAAAGATTTTTTGAAATTTTTCGTAAAATATATTATCCAGGCCAACATTCTGAGGCTTTTCTTGTTCTATATGAAAATTTCTTTAAAATCCCTAAAAACTTGAAAACTCACGTAGGCCCCTTCACAAGAATTTTTTACTCCTCTCAGAATAAATTAGTAAAAAGCCACTAATTTTTAGTGGTGCATTTTTTAATTTGTAGTTTTGTCAACTTATGATTAGTGATATTTTGCTATTTTTAGTGATTTTTCCATTATTTACGATGAGTCAATTATTTACTAATTATTGCCAAGATATGACCATTAATAATGTAAAAAACACTAACAATAAGTATAATACTATCAATTCTTAGTGAAAAATAACTAATCAAAAAAAAATAAGAAAAGTGCATAGTTTTTTTATCAATTTTTTTTTCAATTTTTGTAAAATTTATGATCCATACTACTTTTTTTGCAACATACGTCTACATGGAAGTATAACGTATTTTCCGGTTCATCTAAAATTAAGGGAAAAACTCCTAGAATGAAAATGTCTTCGAAAATCTTTTAAAATTCCTGAAGAACCCCAGAAAAATTCATGTAGGCGTCTTTAATAAAGTTTCCACCCCACAAAGAACCAATAAAATGCCCAAAATTTATTTTTATTTCGAGGAGAAATATATCACCAAAACAACTTTTCTTGGTATATGAAATTATAACGTATTTCCTAGTTCACCAAAGCTCACTTAAAAAACCTTCAAGTTATTAAAAAACTCACATTTCATGAAATCTTTCACACAATGAAAATTTCTTCGAAAATCCTTATAAATCTATAAAAACTCTCGGAAAAGCTCACGTCGTCACCATTTCAAAATTTTCAACAAATTTAATGATCCACAGATTCTTGGAACATTGAATTATAATGTATTTTTCAGTTCATCAAAGGTCACCTAAAAAACCTCCAAATTATCAAAAAACTCGTAAATTTTCATTAATTATTTATTTCGTAAAATCTCGCACAGAATGAAAAATTCCTCAAAACCTCCAAAAAAAATTTTCGTAAAATGTATGATTTAAACTATTTTTCTCGGTACATAAAATGAAAATGTATTTTCCCAACAAGTGAAGAAAATGCGTTTTTCTCCACGGCTTGATTCGTCGAAAATCGCATTTCCTCCGCTTAGTTGGAAAAAATATAGTCCTCAACTTGTGCAGAAGGGCTTTTTTAGCGAATGTGAAGTTTGCACTCGTTGAGAAATATACTATTTCCGGTTCACCAAAGCTCACCTGAAAAATGGCTTTTTCGACAATGAGCTCGATGGCGTTTCGGAAAAACAGCTCGTGCTTTTCGCGTGAGGGAAAACTGAGGTGGCGGGACGTGGTGGAATCTGGCAATTCACCCCGGGCAGCGCAGTCGAGAATGCAAGAGGTCGTGTCCTTGAAGGAGTTGTTGATCGTGGAGCCCATCCTGGTGAAAATCGCGGATTCGTACTCTTGCTCCAGGGAATCGACTGCACTGAGTTGTGCCTTGGTGGGCACCGACTATTAATGCTTTCGAAACATCGTCGTCGATTTCCTTTATACGCTAAAAGTTTATACCAAGGACGTGAGCACGTTTTCCATGCTCCCTCCATTCCGTCAAACTCTAGTGATTGTGTCCGCGCCGCTTTGTTGCGACCTAGGCTCGCCGCAAGTATTTTCATCTTCGCAACTCGATACAAATTGGCCCGTTTAAAAACTTCCGCTTTTTAAACAACGCCAAAGGGAACATTCAAAAGTGCCTTTTGTCCGCGGCTTTATAAATCTGACCGTTGCTACTTAATGATAACACCTTCTACGTCGCTGCCGTCACGTGAAAAAAGTCATCTTCGATTTTTAGTTGGTGTATTTTTTCGTAAGTTTGTTCGGAAAACTTGTAAGAACTTTTGGAAAGTCATGTAAGGTGATTTGCATCGAAATTTAGGACGTTTTGTATTTTTTATAAGCTTTTAGGTGGATATTATAAGCAGGGGTGGTGAAAGAAGTGGGGATGGCGAGCAGCGGTTGGAGAATTGTGAATGGGCGCAGAACCCGAGAATGCATCAATTTGCGAATCGTAGTTTTAGTATATCGTCAAAAATTTTCACAATTTATAAAATTTTTTTATATTCTACGCTGTAAAATACGGAAATTTCCTTTACCATGGTACTGCAAATTTACTATTCTTTTATGTTTCACTAACTTAAATAGGAAAATTTCATCGAAATATGGAATATTAGTATAAATAAACTGGAAAACTCCAACTAATTATAATTAAATTTACGATACATGATAGTAATAACTTTCGTATTGGTACGCAAAATTACCACTCAGTTTTTTTAGAGTGTAGACTTTTATTTGCATTTTTGAAATTATCGGACTATCAATGCTCGATTCAACATTTTTTGATATGAAATAGTTTTTAGTACTTCAAGGATTTTGCAGTTTCACGGAATTTCCAAAATTTTCCACAATCTACAGAATTTATGCATATTTTGCTGAATTATTCAAATTTGATAGAATTATTGGCTATCAATGTTTTTTAATTTTTCGAAATTTTAAATAACTTGTCTCTCGTTCGATTTTTGCGTAATTTTTGGATACGGTACAGTTTTTTGAGATTTTTATCGCAAAATAAAAAAAATATATTTCGAAGAAAAATAATGATGAAGGCAATCTACAAAGTTTATAGACATTTTATTATAATTTATAAATTTTTACAATAATATGTTATTATTAAAAATCTTTGAAATTCGTCGTGTTAATTACTTTTTCGAAATATTCAGAATTTTAAAAGTAGTCTAAACTTTCCGAGACTTGTCTAATTTTATAGAAATTTGTCCAACTCATTACAATCGTTTATTGTCATTTTTTGAACACTTTTCAAGTTTTTCAGATTTTTTTGAAAAATGAAACTCATATAAAATTAAATAATAAGAACAATCTACAAAATTTATTAACATTTTCTGAAACTCTAGGAATTTTTCAAGTATACATAGTAAAATTTTTGGCATTTTCAACTTTTCCCACTTTTTGAAAATTTTTCCGATTCATCAAGATTTTTTATTATATTTCAAAAAACTTATTTTTGAATTTTCCAAATTTGCATTAAAAAATAGGAAAGCGTCTCGATTACGCAAAATTATAATAATAAATACAATTTAGAAACTCTAATGAACATTTTTTAATCACACATTTTATGAATTTTTTAGAATTATTGAAAATCTTCCGTGTTTGTTCATTTTTCAAAAGTTTAAAAATTTCGAACATTATAAAAAATATTGAAAACTTGAAAATTTGTTATGAAAATAAGTTCCACTTATTTAAATTTTTTGTTGTATTTAAAACTTCTAAAATTTTTTCAAAAAAGGAAAAAAACATCTAATTTTGAAAAATCATAATAAAAACATAATCCGAAACATCTATGAACAATTTGTGAATTTCTATAAAGTTTCCAAACTTTTTAGTATTACTGACAATCTCCAGAGTTTTCAATGTATATTATTTTCGAATTTCCGAAAATACCAAATTACTCTGAACCTTTTAAATTTTATTAAAAATTAGTTTAGGTCATCAAGTTTTCGTCATATTTTACAATGCTTTTAATGTTTTTCAAATTAAAACAAGAACGAAAAAACGTTATTGAATAATGTGATAATGAATACAATCTACAAAATCATTGAAAATTTTTCTAAACTTCTACAAATTTTCCGAGTATTATAGAATCATTAACAATCTTCAACACTTTTTTTCCGAAATTTCGAACATGATGCAAACCATGCTAAGCTTTTCAAATTTATGAAAATTCGTTCAAGAAAGATTTCTCACATTTTTTACTACTTTCCAAGTTTTCCAGATTTGTATTAAAAATTGAAAAACAATTTTCATGCATATTTTGAGAAAAGATGATAATGAACATAATCTACAACATTATAGAACATTTTCCAAAATTCTTCAAATTTTTGGAATTAAAAATAAAACTGAAAAACTCCATCTTGCAAGATTAGCAACTTATTGCGTCTTTATTAGAACAATTAATAAGACTATGCACTTTTAAAGATGTAAAAAAATGGACTTGCAGGGAAATGTAAAACAGCCACAATGTAGAAAACCTTCGCTCAAGCGCTTTCACGTCATACGATTCATTATTCATTTTTCTTTATTATTCCTGTTAATCTCTGTCTTGACATGATTTTTAATTTTAGATCGATTTTTGTAACTCCCTTTTTTTCCATAGCGAAAAAATCAATCATCATACTAGACATTCACAACGTTCAAAGGATAATAAAAACTGAATTCTTATTAGTTTTAAACAAACTTATTTATTATTAAAACATATTTATAACAACTTCACAACCTTTCGTACATTTATGTGAAAAATTTTCGTTGTCTTGTTTCGTTCATGGTTTGAAACTCACTTTCAAATACTTTTCCACGCACATTTATTTACACGCGCATTATAAAAATACTCTCGAAAACAAGTTTCTATAACTACGTCGAATAATTATTAGAAAAACACAATGCAACGAATTAACAAATTTCTATCATAGAATACTCGCATAGGAAAACAATATTTTCATACCAAAATATTCAGAAGATTCTGTTGGTATACGTAATAAGCAGCGTAGCAAGAGGACCAAATATCTTGGAAAAATTCTATTTCAAAAATATTTTAAACGGATTCTCAGGAAAAAAAAAGATTTGCAATGGCAGCAAAAAGATGGTCTATTTCGACACAACAAAGTTTATATGGAAGTAACAGCTATTATTTCTGTTCTCCTAAAAAAATGTTTTTTGCTGCTACAAAACAAGCTTTATGCATTACACTGGATAAAGCTTGTGCTATAGCAGCAAAAAAGATTTGTAGGAGCGGTAGTAATAATAGTTACCACTGCAAAATGAAATTTGCCGTGTCTAATTGCTACAGTAAATCCTCTTCTTTTTTGCAAAAAAAAAAAAATAAATAAAATAAACTCAACTTCTAAAATATTCCAAAACCTGTAAAACAAAGTCTGTCACAGTTCGTGTATTTATTGAAATTTGGCCTGCCCAAACTCTAAATTTCTTCAACTGGCAATTTTACTCGAATAGCATGAACACCCTACAATTCAAAGAACTTATTAAAATCCCTCCATATTGCTACTTGCTACGCAACTGATAAGAGGAATGACTATAACATTACAAAATATAATGCATCGAATAGAGCGTAATTATATAAATAATTAATCAAAGTAGGCGCCGCAATTAGAGCATCGTCTTGTCTTCAACATCTGACAGCACAAAATTCCAATAGGAAAAAATGCAATGGCGCACAGAAGCCCTAAACAGGAGTAATCGTCCTCTAGTATTCCAACCTACGATTCGTTAATTATTTGTTATTATAATAGCATTTGAAAATGGAGAAAGAAGGAAAAATATGTACGTACTCGACAAGCCGGGCAACCACCAATAACCACAATTTCTGGCATGATAATAGTCGTTGTTGATTGGGTTGCACCGTAAGATGGAATGGTATTTTCTTGATTGTGGTGTGTTCCATGGTTTGGATAATAACCAGGTGGTCTTTGGTAATTGCCATCTTTAAAAATGTATTATATGTAGTCTCAAATTTTCATGAATTTTGAAAATTCAATAAAATCAATCGAAATAGTCAAATGAATAAAAGACAGAAAAGAAATAAATGATTTCAATCATATCGGGATAGAGAAAATTTAAATGAATTTTAATAATTTGATACATGTTGAAACATTTGATAAATTATCATAATCTCCAATTGTTATGTACTGCTCCTTTAAAATCCATTATGCAATAATTATGACCCAATGAATTTTCTTTAATAAAATAAATCAGAAAAAACTTTCTCTATTTTCCAGCGTTTGGCCTAGATTCGGCTAAACTTTGGAAATTTATCTCGTCAAACATGTTTCATCAAAAACTTTAAATAAATAAAAAAATTACCACTATTTACAATATAAAAGATATTTTCTTGTCGATTTTTAACATTTATTATATTACCCACGTAGAATATTCATTAATGTTAACATTAATGAATATTCTATTGTACATATTATTTTGGAAAAAATGTCAATTACATGGTGAATGGTAAAAGTTCTATTTTTTTTTTTTTTTTTTTTTATCATTTTGTGATAAAATATGTTCAACCTGGCAAATTTTCTGAGATGTGAATTGGAGCAAAATGCCAGAAATTTGGGAAATTGTCCCTGAATTCTTTTTTTTAAGATAATTTATTGGCTTCTTAAATACATTTTTATAAATTATGTCATAAAACTTTCCTAGGCATTTTAAAAGAACTATTCATATGATATAAATATTTTTTCAAAAATCGCTCATTCGATTGTTCATTTTTGTGATCAATTGCAGAAATTATATTTTCATGTACATATAATTTAAGTATTTTTGTTAACTATGTAGTACGAACAAAAAAATGTTTGATTTATTTAGTTTTCATGGACGATTTTAAACATTAAAAATTAGGTTTGGAGAATTAAATTTTTAGGAAAACTGGCAATTATTTCATGGACAACGAAATTATAATCAAACTAATTTTGAACTATCATTCATTTCATAGCATAGAGACAACTTTTTAGAAATTGATACAGTGAAAAAAAATATGCATTCTCTACAGTTTACAGCAAAAGTTACGAATTTTGTCTAATTGCGTCTCTCATAAATTATTGTAATATTTATATTCAGCGTTTCAAAAATTATATAGGATGACAGAAACATTTCTAGGGGTGCAAACAAAAAATGGTCTGGGGTTCCAAAAATATATTTTTCATCTCACAATATTTTAAATATTTAAGTCATAATATTTTTACCGCTACTAACTCTCAACTTTTCTGTCTTTATTTTTTCGGGAATTCCAATTTGACCTCTTTTAATAATAAATTTCAAGGCTACACACATTACATTTCAATACTCTATTATTAGCATATTTGAATTTAAAAAAGTATTTGAAGATTCTCAAGTTCTCTATTTTTTTATGCACAAAAATAAGAATTAAAAAAATGTTTATAGTCAACAGAATTTAGATCATTTCACTTGAATTATAAAATTCGAAATATTTGATTTCTTGAATTCAGAACATCAAGTAGTTATTTTTCATAAGAGAAACTTTTTTTTTGTTCAAACAATAATTCTTTTTAGAGTTTTTCATATTGAAATTCTATTCTAAAAAATGTAAAACAATCAAAAAGTTGGAAAAATCAGTCTTTCATTCTTAAAGGCACATTTTGATTCTTTCATAATTTGATTTTTTATTATTTCCTCAATGTTAATTCAACAATAAGTTGATTTTGGAATATTTTTACTTTTTAAATTAGCAGTAAATTACTGGCCTTTTGCAGTAAAAACTATGAAAATTTTTAGGTTTTTTTTTGCTTTTTTCTATTTTTGAATGTTCAGTTTTTGAATAAAAATATTCATTTCTTGAAAATGGTATACATGAATTTTTGCTTTCACCCTTAATATTTAACATTGGCAAATCAAAAAATTATATTCTCAAAATTTGGAAAAAAAACCTTTTGCATTGTTTTTTTTTCGAAAAGATTCTTTTGCCTATTCTAGATTATAATAAACTGTTCCTTGAAAAGTACTTTTATTGGATTGACAGTATACTATTAAAATTCTAAGGTATGAAAAATTGTATTATCAATGATTTTTAATGTGATTTTATCATTTTTTCAAAATTTATTAATGTAAATTTGAAATGCTCATTGTATACTTCAGATTTGGATTATATTGAAATTTCCTAATGAATCGTTAAACTAAAAATGAAGCTATTGTATCTTTTTAGGATGTAAATACAGTAAAAAATTCTTTACACAAATATTTCACGTTTTGCATCATTTTCCAATAAAAAGTCAATGAAGATTGTTTTTTGACTTTATTTGTCAAAATTTGTTTAAAGACTAAAATTTTGAATTTCAATATAAAACATGTAGGTTTTAATATTTAAAATTGAATGATATAAAATATTAAAATATTTATTCATAATCAATAACACAAATAAATATTCAATATAAATAAATACAACAATTCTCAAATGTTACAAATCATCATTTCTTGGTCCCAAAAAAAAACTTCAACAATGTAAAAAAAATTGCCAATTCAAGGTCACAAAAATATAGAATACAAAACAGTTATGAAAAACTTCAACTATTTTTTAAATCTTCATCACGTTGGAATCCCCAACAAGAATCCGAAACATTCTATTAATGAATGTTACTTGAAGCAATTGAAATGGCATGAAAAAAAAGAAATCAGTATTACTGTTGTATCACAATTCAATATACGTTATTATTTACCTGCCGTCACGTTGATCGCAGAATAAGGCGGCGGCGGAGCGGAAGGAGTGTAATCGTGAACTTTGACATAATTACTACTCAACGCTTGATTTTCCATTTTCCTTCGCTGAAATCACCACTAATTATTCGCTGACTTCTCGATCGTTGAAAACTGTCATCAACATATTAAAAAACGACGCAAAAATAAACATGTATCGCAAGTGAACGTTAACAATTGTGAATAATTCGCAGTAATTGGCGGTAATTAGTGTTCACTAAACAATATCGATCTTATAAAAAAGGTAACGCTGTTCAATATCGCTCCTACATCAGCTGTATCTCGCTGTATCGCTCCAACATTGTTCCGACATATTTTAGTCTACATCGCTCCTACATAGATCAATCAATGTCGTATATACGTATAATGACCTATAAAACGGCGATGTTGACTTCAATATGGTTAAATATGTCAGAGCAATGTAGGAGCGATACAGCTAGATAAAGCCGATGTTGGAGCGATATTGGACAGCGTTACACTTTTTTATAGAAACGACATCGATTGACCACGATTGATCAATATTGGCCTAGTTTCGCTGTGACCGGGAATATGAATATTCTTGTCTTTGTCTGACTTTATTTTGTTTTTGTTTTTCTAGTAAATCTCATGAGAAAAACGAGGACAGAGTATCTTTCGCCAAAAACAGCTGAAAATGGCGGTCTTGGCCACGGGAACCATAAAAAAGTGAGTCTACAGTTGGCCAACGCATTAGCTGAAAATGGCGTCACCAAAAAAAATGGCAACACTGGTGACTTTATCTGTCAACAATAATGACGTCACACAGAAGAAATGTCAAACTGTCTCAACTGGTCTGAACTGTCAACACAAAGTAAACTCAAGCCCAAATTGCAATTATCTGACAAATAGTGACTGACATTGCGAAAACTATTTTGATTTGCGCTGAATTTTGAATGAGTATGGATGAATCTCAAAAAATGTATCGAGATCGTCACTAATGTAGTTTTCGTCTCTGTCAGAGTGCCATAAGGAGCATGTAAGATTGTGCAATTGTCGCACAGTTATTCTTTCATATTTTTCCTCTCTCTATCTTTCTTGAACCTGTCACTTTCGCCAGTAAATCGCAGTAAATCGTGCCATAATATCGCGAGAAAGATATAAAATTGTCATTGTTGTAACATCGATAATCTTATCGTTATGTTTACCTAACTCGGTTCAGTCGGCTTTTGATTTGAGACGTTCTTGGACGTTCTTTTGAGTTTTGAGATATGAGAAGCTTTTTTATCGAGTTTCATTGATTAAAGGAGATTTTGAGGTCGATTGGCGTCCCTTGCCTATAGATTATGTTTCGCCGATGCAGGAAAGTTGTCGTTTTGCGGGGGCTGTTTTGGGGCGATTTCTGAGCGAGGCCAGGTGACGATATGCAACAAAATTCCAATTCAAAGACTAGAGAGATGTTTATCGTCAGAGCTTTGGAGAAAATCCTTGCGGATAAGGATGTCAAACGTAGTCACTTGTCGCAGCTCAAAAAAGCGTGCGAATGTGCACTTGGTGAGTTTCGTTTTTGTGGAAAAAAATGTTTGGTTCCTTGGAAAATTGGCATTAAGGCTTTCAAGTTAGCTAAGACATTTACGCAGTTAATTTATGGTTTCTATAATCACTTAAAGTCGAACCAAGTTTTAAAGTTCCAAAAACGAGAGATATTTGCATTAATATACTCAAAAATTTATCCTATCTCATTGAAATTAAATTTCAATTTTATTTCTCACTAGCTGTCCCAACGGGCTTTGCTCCGCGGTAACCACGTTGTTACACGCGGTTTGGTCAGGAAAAGTCAATTATTGATTCATTGAAAAACAAAAATTACCAAAAATTATTTGAATCCCAAGGTTAAAAATTTCCTTTTTTTTTGAAACCATTTCTAATTTTTTGATGAAATATAGATTGGTTAAATAATAATGAATTACCCCGAAGATATACTATACTAATATAATGGATTTTATTGGTCAGAAAGCTGTTATAAGTATTTTGAAAAAATAGTTTCTAATGATACTTTTTTACGATCAAAGTAAAGATTAAAATTGACGAAAGTTTATTTGTCAATCAGGATTAGGAGGTGATCATGATGAGGATTATAATAACTTTATTAAGACTTTTCATGATTTGTGACAATGTATGATTTTGCGATACGTGGAATTTTGTGATGATTTACCATTGTGACATTTTGCGACTTATGTATGTTAATAGTTGGTTATATTTTCTGTTATTTCCTATACAGGGTGTCCTAAAGTCGGCGGATCATAAGAAAACTATTGATGTTTCATGAAATTCTAAGACTCCTTTTCCTTTATGATTTTCCAAAATTCCAAAAAAAAGAATTATTAATAATTCAGTTTCGTTCACTCACTGTTTGGCAAGGCAGGGCTTTCGATTGAAGCCCTTTCTCTTTTTAAGCTTACTCTAATAGAAAATTGGAGGGTAATTGAGGTGTGTTATGGATTATTGATACATGATTTCTCTTACCTTGGAAGAAAATTTTCAAACAAAAAATTCTGGGAATAAAAGTTTTCTTTGTCTCACATTTGTTTTTGATATAATATTCTTCTGTCCGTCACCCTTACAATGCAGTATCTTCTAATTTTTTTCGAAAAAGATAAAAGAAACTATTAACCTAGACTCCATTATACACCTAAGTGATCCCAGTATTCTCATGAGAGTTAGCTAAGAAAGAGTAGGAGTCTCTTTTGTGAAAAGCCCTTCCTCTCCAAAAGGTAGTAGACGAAATTAAATTATTAATAACTGTTTCAAAAAATGCAAAGGATAAAGTGTCTAAGAATTTTATGAGGAATCGATGATTTTTAGATGATCCACTGACTTTAGAAGACCCTATATTTCATGGTTTCGTAAATTTTTATGAGCTTTTGTGATTTGCAACCTTTTTTTAATTTAGTGATTTTCAGTGATTTTTTGCACAATTTTATGATTTTATGTCTTTATCATTTTTATAACCTTTTGCCACTTTTGCAAATTTTTTTTACTTTTTGTAATTTGTGTTTGTGTGTGATATTTTAACAGTGCATCGGAGGTGTAGGTGGGGAAGTAGGCCATTTAGTTTTTTGATAAAAACATGCCTATAACCTCCACATGAACATGGTCAATGACTTTGCAAAATTTCAGGACGTTTCATGCCTTTAGTTATAGGCCCACAACCTACAGACTTTCATATTCATATATTTCTCGTAAAAGTTTAAAACGTCCGTTTTTCATCCAGTTTGCCAGGTACTAAATTTCGAGTTGAAAAGAGCCCAGAAATAAAAGAATCGAAAATAAGGATGGTTGTTGATCGAATAAATAAGTAATAGAAATTTTTAAATGAGAAACATTTGTGGTTTTGATATTCTGCATGAATTTTTGTAAAATTGAAATTTGGACAGTTGATAATAAATACATATTTTTTATCTCAACTCAAATGTATCTTCCTTCTAAATCATTTTTCTTCGTGAAATTTTTCTTCATAGACTATATCAATTGTTTTTTTAAGAATAAATGTATAAATCATGTATTCTTCATTTAAGAATAATTTTTGTTTGATTTTTTAATTATCCAAGCGAAAATTTGCTATTTACAAATATCAAAGCTTAAAAAAGTATGTGAATATGTGCTTGGTGAGTTTTGTTTTTGTGGATATTTTTATCTGGTACCTTAAAAAATGAGCATTCAGATTTTTAAACTAGTTTCGACAGTTTCATAGTTAATTGATAGTTTATATGATTACTTGGAGTCAAACCAATTGTGAAAGTTTGAAAAACTGGATATATTTGCATTACTACACTGAAGAATCTCTAACTAATTGGGAATTAATTAAGAATCTTATTTCTCATGTAACTTTCAATGTCCATTTTTTCATCCGTTTTACTACAAAGTTAAGAGTTCAAAGGAGCCTACAAGTAAAAGAATCGAAAATAATGACAGGTATGGATTAAATTACTAAAAAGTAAACATATTGAAATTAGAAAAAATTGTGGTGTTGACATTTTGCATTAATTTTTTTTATTGACATCAATTGGAATTTTTAATATCAACTCAAATATATCTTCCTTGTATTATATAATAATTTAAAATTTTTTTTCTTAATGGAATTGTTTTTTTTTTCAGAATAAATGTCTAAATCGCACATTTTTTATTGGATAATAATTTTCGTTTTATTTTTTTATTATTCAAGCAAATATTCGCTATTCACAAGTATCACAGTTCAAAAAAGTTAGTGAATGTGCGCCTGGTGAGTTTTGTTTTTGTGGAAATTTTAATCTGGTACCTTGGAAAATATACATCGAGACTTTCAAACCAGCTAAAACAGTTACATACTTAATTTATGGTTTCTATGTTTTTCTTGATTCAAAACAAGTTTCTGGCTGTCAAAACTGGAAATACTTGTATTAATGAATCGAAAAACTCCTACCAACTAATTAAAAATCAATTATAAGTTTTGGCTAGTAAAATTTTGAACGTCAATTTTTTCCATAGGATTGAAAAAGTTGAAAATGAGAGATATAAATAAAAGAATCGAAAATCATCACAGTTATAGATTAAATTATTAACACATATAAGTTTTGCAATCAAAAAAATTTGTGGTTTTAACATTTTGGATTAATTTATTTATTTAAAATCGATATTGTGACAGTTGATGATCAATCAAAATTAGTAATTTTTCAACTCAAATTTACCTTCGTGTAATTCGTTAAATCGTGTATTACATCTATTCTTTGTACCACGTATATCGAAATTATAATTAGAAGAATAATTTTCTAATGCATTTTTGAGATACTGGAAAATATAATAAATAAATCTGAAATAAACTTCAAAATACCCAATATATGCTTTGATGCACCCTACTTACTTACACCATACACAAGACCTTTGAACACATTAAAAAAGGTGGAAAACAATATCAAACCTAAGGTCGCTTCGGAAATTTTCGCAAACGCATTTAAGCACATACAATAACGATGCCAAAGAATCGTTATCTCTTAGATAACGAAAAAAGAAGCCTTTCACCCGATAAAGCAAGATAGAAAGTAAATACAAAAAGATTTCTCTTCGCCAAATCATTGCAAACAAAATTTCTCATCAACAGTAGAACCATGTTCGCGTATTTTAAATTCAAACCTAAACCCGATCCATTCCGTATTACAGAGGACCTTCAAAATGAAATAAAAGACACGCCAACTGCTCAGGGCGAGGAAACTTCAAACGCCTTGCCGCAGCCGAAAACTGACTCAAACGTCGTGTCAGCGGAGAAATATTTCCTGCCCTTCGAATTGGCCTGTCAAAGCAAATCGCCACGAATCGTCGTCACTTCCTTGGATTGCTTGCAAAAGCTCATAGCTTATGGGCATTTGACAGGCAGCGTTCCAGACTCTTCAGATCCAAGCAAACTTCTCATCGTTCGAATAGTGGAGACGATATGCAGATGTTTCATCGGCCCCCAAACGGACGAAGGCGTTCAACTGCAGATTATCAAAGCTTTGCTGACAGTGATGACGAGTCAGCATGTGCAAGTTCACGAAGGGATGGTGCTTTTGACGATCAAGACTGTGTACAACATCTATCTGGCTACGAGGAATCTGGTGAACCAAACTACAGCAAGGGCGACGCTCACGCAGATGATCAACGTGACTTTCACGAGGATGGAAGCTCAGGCGGTAATTTTTCATGATTCACGAATAAGGGGAAAGTCATTTGCCAGTCATATCACATCTGAATCTACAAGTTGAGCGTGGCATATATTTCAGGAAGAGGATGCTGCGAAACTCGAAGCGGAGCAACACCACGAAATCTCGACTCTACCAGACGAAAGTGTCGTTGAAGTTGAGCCCAAAATCGTCGTTAATAATATTTCAGAAACAACTGCGATCGTTGAACCAAGTAATACGATCGTGGAAAATGAAAACGATCATGTTGAGGAAGCTAAGGCAGTAGTTAGTTTGATTTTAAATGATGTTTTGAATAATGTTGGGAATGAAAAAGAAGTGGAAAACGTTATTGAAATGGAGCCTGCTGAATCTGGTGAATGTAATGTACCTGTTGAGCCTGGCGAACATCAGGAACCGGTGGAACCTGATGAGCGAATGAGCAATCACGTGGATCACATTGTCGAGGAGGCCAACACTGACATCGAAACTGTGTCCACTGTGACGTCTTTGGAAACACCAACTGAAAATGATAGTACGGTCACCGCGAAATTTGCTCACATTTTGCATAAGGACGCTTTCTTGGTTTTTCGATCGCTGTGCAAATTGTCGGTGAAACTTTTGCCTGGTGGTTCACCGGATCCAAAGTGAGTTTTTTTTGTTATAAAGAGTGCTATACAGGGCCAAGGGCGGCAGAATGGGATTTTTTTGGGTGGGTTGTGGCTAAGAATCAAGCAAAGAGGAGGGGGGGGGGGGATTTTATTGAAATTTTTTTTGGTGTATTATGATCATGTTTTTCCAATTTTTCACAAAACTCTAGAAAACTTGACAAGTATTTTCAAGAAATTACGGGAATTGTTATTGTAAGTTGAAAAAATTTTATGAGAATTGGAAAGTTCAGGATAATTTTTATAATGTTTGAAATTTAAGAAACGTTTTGAATTATAAAAAGAGCATCATAAATTTCATAGATCGATAAAAGTCCAAAAAAAAATACAGAAATTCTTAGAAATTAGGAAAATGTTCGTCAATTTCGCAGATTGTGTTCATACCATATTTTCTTTGAAATATGCATAACACTTTTAATTGTTTGATAAAAATCTGAAAATTTTTTTAAGAATAACAGAAAATTTCAATAAACTTGAAAGTTTTTGAATAGTGTTTATAATATTTTATATGCTGACAGTTTTTAAAGTTATTGAAACATTCAAATTTTCAAAATTGTAAATGATTCTCAGAAATTTGAAAATTCGTAGGACTGCTAAAAATGTTGATAAATTTCGTAGATTGTGTTTGTTATCAGATTTTTTCGAAATATTTATGATAGTGTTTCTTCCATTTGTTAATAACAATCTAGAAAATTTAAAAATAAAAAAAAAATTTACGAAAAATCTTAAGTTGGACAAATAAAGTTATATAATTTAGATGGTTTTGAATACTAAGATTGAAGTACCCAAAATTTTGTAAAAACAAAAACATTGCAAATTTCAGAGTTTTTCTATAATTTCATAAAATTCGTAAGCTTTCTAAAATTTTTATAAATTTTGTTGATTGTGTTCATTATCATATTTCTTTCATTCATTTTTTTATATGTATAAATCTAGAAAATTTTGAAACAAGTAATTATTATTAACCAAAAATCCTTATAAGTTACACTAATAATTATACATATAATAAGTATTTGTGAATATTACGTTTGAAATTTTGAAAATTTTGCAAAATTGAAAACACTGAAAAATTTCAGGATTATTTGTAATTCCATAAAATTATGAAATTTCCTTAAAATTTTCACAAAAATTGTAGATTGTGTTCATTATTATTGTATTTCTTCGAAATCTGTATAGTAATTTTTTGATTTTTTATATAAATCTATAAAATTTGAAGACTAATAAAAGATTACGAAAAATCCTCGTAAGTTAGACGAATAATTGTAATAATTTGAGAGTTTTGAGTAATACAATACAAATTTTAAAAATCCCATAAAAATGAAAACATTGAAATTTTTCAAGATTGTTAATAATTTCATTACATTCGTAAAATTCATAGAATATATAAAAATTGTCTATAATTTTGTAGATTGTGTTCGTTATTATATTTCTTCGTAATATGATAACGTTTCTTTTATTTTTTAACATAAAATCTAGAAAATTCTAAGAATAATGAAAAATCACGAAAAATTCTCATAAGTTGGACATATTATAATAGATTCTGAGAGTTTTGAACATTATGAGAAAAATCTCTGAAATCCCGTAAAATTAACAACATTTTCTTTTTCGAATAAAAATTTGTCAAATTAGAGAAGTATTGAAAATTGCGAAAAATACCATTTAGTTAAACACATTTTTATAAAAGTTGGAAAGTTTCGGATAGCTTGCATCATGCTTGGAATTTCGAAAATGTAAGAATATCGAAAAATTATTAACTATTCTAAAGATTGTCAATAAATCAATGAAAATTCGAAAATTCTGTATAAATTTAGAAAATGTTCATTTAATTATTGTAGATTGTGTTCATCATATTTCTTTGAAATACGCATTAACATTTTTTTCATTTCTTAATAAAATTTCTAAAGTAAAAAAAATTTAAAAATTACGAAAAAGTCTAAGCTAAATAAATTTTTATAAAATTTGGAAATTTTTTAATAGTTTGCCTTGTGTTTGAAGAATTAGAAATTTTTTGAATAGAAATCATTAAAAATTTTGAAGATTGTCAGTAACTTTTTGAAATTTGGAAAATTCGTGGGATTCCAGAAAATTCAATTCAATTTGTACATTAAAAGTTAAAAATGTTGAAAATTCCGTACACAAACCGTGTAATATCCTCAAGATTTTTAAAATCAAAGAATGTTTATCTCCCGGAGATAGCTGATAGTTTTGGAATTTACACCAAAATCTAGAATTTTAGAATTTGTTGATAAATTATGTAAGTTGTGAAAAGTTTAAGTGATTTGGTAATACTTTAATTTGTTAACTGAAGCATTTTTGTGTGGGCATTTCCGATTATTTTACCCATCCAGAATTTTCCTTGTAGGTTGTGCTTCTTTTTTTTCCCACATCTTTTGACGCCCTTATCTGCAAATTTTTTCAATCGATTTTGAAGATTCAAAACTTCAAAAAGTCTTGTTAGCATATGTGTTAAATCAAGTCCTAGTAAAGGTGGTACGATGACAATGTAATTATCTGTAATAGTCTTCATAACATCATAATAAAATTGTCATCCCACCACCTTTGTAAGGGGACAGTTTTAATGAGAGTATACTTAGAATAAAGCATAATCCTGAAAAACTGGTTACCCTACGATAAGCGTTATAAAAATCAAGTAACCAAAAATTATTAAATTTTTTTTCTCTTGTTTTTTAGGTCGCACGAGTTACGCTCAAAAATCCTTTCCCTCCAACTTCTTTTAGGTATCCTACAAAATGCCGGACCTGCTTTACGCTCAAATGAAACGTTCATCATGGCAATCAGGCAATACCTATGTCTATCCATATCCAAGAATGGCACCTCATCGGTCCCAGAAGTTTTCGAGCTTTCCTTAGCTTTGTTTCTCGCTCTTCTGTCCCGTTTCAAGGTGCACCTCAAATTGCAAATCCAATTCTTCTTCAAGGACTTATTCCTTAATATCCTGGAAGCTTCGAGCAGTTCCTTCGATCACAAATGGATGGTCATTCACGCCTTGACACGAATTTGCGCCGACGCGCAAAGCGTCGTCGACATTTATGTCAATTATGATTGCGATTTGTCGGCGGCTAATGTGTTTGAGAGGTACGTGATTTGCTGTAAATTAATTGATAATAAATGAACAATATTATACTATGTATTAAATTTCAAAGAAGTCGATTTTTCTAGGAGTATATTCGAAAAATTTGTGAAATTACAGGAAAAAGTTATATTTTGTAGATTATGTTTATTTCTTTGAAAAAATCTGAAAAATCTGCAAGGTATTAAAAATAACGAAAAATTTTTGAAAGTTATGCACATTTTTTAAAGTTTGGTAAGTTTTGGATAGTTTGGGTCGCGTTTGAAATATCGAAATTACAAAAAAAAGTAAGAGAACATTGGAAATTGTAAAAGTTGTCAATAGTTATGCACGATTTCAAAAATCTGCAGAAAAAATTTGTATAAATATTTGAGGTTGTGTTCTTTATTGTATTTTAAAATTGTTCTTTTCATTTTTTATACAAATTTGAGATAGTTTGAAGATATAAGAAAACTACGAACAATTTCGATGAGTTCGAAACATTTTTTTGAAGTACGGATGAATTTGAATACATAGTTCGAAGTACGTTTAGTATTTAGAAAATAATGAAAAACTGAGAAAAAAATTGAGTAATCCAAAGATTGTCAAGTATTCTGAATAAGTCAAAAAATGTGTGTAATTGCAGAAATTTTGCAAAAATTTTGTGGATTGTGTTCATTATCACATTCTTGTGAAATATGAATGAGAATATCATTCGTTTTACATACAAATCTGACAAACTTGAAATTTATAAAAAAAACAAAAAAAAAAAAAAAACAATTTTTTTTCAAATTTAGTCAATTTTGTACAAGTTTGAATTGCATTGGAAATTTCATAGATTTAGAAAAACTACAAAAACATTAAAAAATCTTCAGATAGTCAATATCTAGTTTGGGAAATTCGAAAAATTTGTACAGTATTAGAAAATTCTCATAAATTTTTTAGATTGTGTTCTTTATCATACTTTATTATGTTTTTTTTCATTTTTAATATGTATCTGAAAAACTTAGTAAGTATTAAACTCAGTAAGTATATTTATTAAGTTTCGTAAAATTTTCGAGAAAAATTAGAGGTTTTTAGTATTTTTATGAATGTTTTAGTATATGCTCAAAATTCAATAGTGTAGGAGTCGAAGTTTTAATTATTTCCATAATTTTTGTAGATTTTCTAAGTAACTAAATCACTCTTTATACGTATCTTTTCAGAAAATAATTTTTTTCTTGGTATTTCTGTGTATCATTTGAACTTCGTAAGATTTCCTAGATTTGCAGATTTTCACAGATTTCTGAAATTCAATATTCTAGTAAATAAAGTTTTGATCATTCCCAGGATTTTCATAGATTTTCGGAATAATTAAATCAGCATTTATCAGTATCCTTATAATTTTTAGTATTTCGAGCATTTTTGTGTATTTATCAATATCTTTCTAATTTTAAGTATTCTGAGTATTTCGGGATATTTATTTAATTTCGTAAGATTTTCTACAAATTCAGAGATTTTCAGTATTGTTATAGAAAGTTACTAAAAATATTGAAAATTTGAACTCATTTTTGTGAAATTTGAAAAGTTCTGAATAGTATATATCATACGTGTAATTTAGAAAATTTAAAAAAATAAAAACCATGAAAAATCCAAAGATCGAAAAAAAATTCTGAGAAATTCAACAAATTTGTATAATTCTGAAAAATATTCACGAATTTCATAGATTTTGTTTATTATTATGTTTATTCGCAAAACGCATATTTTTTTTTTTTTTTTTGATAAAAATTAAAAACTTGAAAAGTAGTAAAAATTTCGAAAAATCCAAGCGAGTTGGACGAATTTTTATAAACAAACAAACAACGTTTGGAATAAAGAAATTGCTATGGATTCAATAAATGTTTAAAATTTTCATAATTGTCAATAATCTCAAAAAATTCGAAAAATTAAAAAAATTTCTGGAATTGCAGAGAAAGTTCATAAATTTTGTAGGTCGTAGAAAATTTCGTAAATGTCATAAAATTATTGAAACCAGTAAAACCGTGTAATGTTCTTCAAATTTAAAAATAAAAATCGATAATTTTATGAAATGTTGATAAAACACGTAAATTGTAAAAAGTTTTCACGATTCGGTGAAACTGAAATTTGTAAATTGATACATTTTCACGTTATTTTTGGGTATCATACCTATGAAAAATTTTCCATGTAGGTAATTCCACTATCATTCCCAAATAAATAAAGAAATTTCATGAAAAATTCAAATTTACTTAAACTTTCAAGCAGAGACCACACCAAAATCCAACTCCAACATTTAATATCGAATTTTTCATAATTTTCTAGATTAGTCAACGACCTGTCGAAAATCGCCCAAGGCCGTCAAGCTCTGGAACTCGGAGCATCTCCAAATCAAGAAAAATCCATGAGGATCCGTGGCCTTGAATGTCTGGTATCAATTCTGAAATGCATGGTGGAATGGAGCCGGGATTTGTACGTGAACCCAAGTATTCCAGCCGAGCAGCAATTGCTTTCTACGTCTGCCACAACTCATGATGCCCATGGGGAGAACGCCCCTCCTTCGTCTTTAGGCACTTCAGATCTCACAATCGATTCCTCGCATCTGGCACGATACGGAAGCACGGCTAGTTTGTCTTCTGCGAATTCTAGTCTCGTAGGTAATAAAGAAGTCCCCGACTCGCCGGAGCAGTACGAGGTGCAAAAACAGCAGAAGGAAGTCTGGGAAGCTGGAATCGAAATGTGAGTTTTGATGATGATAGTATGATGATAATCTTATCAATGATTAATGGTATAAAGAGTACGAAGTTATCGAGAATGTTGAACATTGAAAAATTTCGTTCAGGTTCAATCGAAAACCCAGCAAAGGTATCGAATATCTACGAGAACACAATCTTCTTGGCACTTCGAACGAAGATTTAGCTCGATGGCTTCACGTCGACGATCGGCTGGATAAGACTACGATTGGGGATTATCTAGGCGATCCAAAGCACAAGGAAGTGATGCACAAGTACATCGACCAAATGAATTTCTTCGATCGTGATCTAGTCACTGCTTTGAGATATTTCCTGGAAGGTTTTCGACTTCCGGGGGAAGCTCAGAAAATTGATCGACTGATGGAAAAGTTTGCGAGTCGATACTGCGAGTGCAATCCCAAGTAATTTTATATGATGATATTCAAAGTATTTGTTGTTCCTAACAAATCACGCATTCCTCGTTGTTTTCAGCAACGGTTTATTCACAAGCGCTGACACCGCGTACGTGTTGGTTTTTTCCATTATCATGCTCACGACGGATCTTCACTCGCCCCAAGTGAAGAACAAAATGACGAAAGAGCAATACATAAAACTCAACCGTCGCATCAGCGACAACGAAGATCTTCCTGAAGAGTATCTTTCCAAGATTTACGACGAAATCGCGGGGAACGAAATTAAAATGAAGTCCAATCCAAATCGTCCGGGTAAACAAGGTAAAATGGATTTCTTAGCCAGCAATCCAATCATTTTTGTCATCCGGACATTTAAAGGAAAAATTCAAGGACTCTTTCGAAATCTTACTCTACCAAAATTGACCTTACGAAAAGGTGTGAAATAAATCGCATTGTATGTCATGAAAAATATGTATCGAGTTTTTGGGTGTCACAGTTGGGCATGAATCAACTTTGGGAATTGTTTATTTGCTCAAGTTTTTACTGTTTTGCCACTCAATTTACAAAAGTCGGATTTTCGTTTTCCAGTTATATTCAGCGAGAAAAAAAGACGACTTCTGTGGAACATGGAGATGGAAGTGATTTCAACGGCTGCGAAAAATTTGATGGAATCTGTCAGTCACGTTGAAACTCCTTTCACCACTGCCAAGCATTTGGAACATGTCAGGCCCATGTTCAAGATCGCGTGGACCCCGTTTTTGGCCGCTTTCAGCGTAGGACTTCAAGACTGCGATGACCCTGAAATCGCGACCTTGTGTCTGGATGGGATAAGATGCGCAATTCGGATTGCCTGCATATTTCATATGACAGTAAGATGGTATTTTCTTTATGCTAACTTCGAAATTGATGGTAATAGTAGACTGTGCGACTAGTGGTATAAGAATCGTTGAAGACATATATATTAAAGCGTATTATTTATGATTTTTATAGTTGGAACGAGACGCGTATGTCCAGGCTTTGGCAAGGTTCACTCTTCTCACCGCGAATTCTCCAATCACGGAAATGAAGGCCAAAAATATTGATACCATCAAGACTCTGATTACCGTCGCTCACACCGATGGAAATTACTTGGGGAATTCTTGGTACGACGTGGTGAAATGCATCTCTCAGTTGGAACTCGCTCAACTTATTGGTACAGGAATCAGGCCACAACTTTTAGGCCCACCTTCGAAGCCGTTGCTCCAGTCAACTTCATTGTCTTTCACTAGTCTTAGCAGTTCAACCTACAGTAATTCGTACCAGTCGAGTGGCTTCAACCTCAGTTCTCTGGATCGTGAGTAGTTTTTGTTATTCAGGGAAAATCTATGAAAATCGAATAATTTTGCAGATCGTCAAGTCTAAGAAGTGATGAAACTAGCCTCTTACTGGTTTCTTAAAACAAAAAACTATTATAGTAGGAGAATTGTCAATGAAAATTCCTTGATATTGAAAAATAAGAATGCATGTCTTTTGAATTATTATTCAGTTCAAGTTTCTACATTATATTATGGTTTTGTATGAAATTTAATTTTTGAGTCACCAACTGGAGTATTTTTTACAAAAAAAAAGATCTAACTGACTCTATATTAGAAATCGTTCGTAATGAAAGCTCTTCAGAATCAGAAGTAGCTGAAGATGTAGAGATCAACTTTTGTATTGATTCTGGATGTGTGAAATACCTAAAATTACCCACGTAAAAATGCATCAATTTACAAGTTTTATACGAAATTGTAAAAACTTTTAACAATTATACAAATTTATAAAAATTCTCTAAAATTCTTGATTTTTCACAAAAATTCTTGTAAGTTTAAAAGTTTCGAAAGTAATATGTAGATTTTCAACATTTTTCGCGATCTGAAAAATTTATTTTGAATTTTTCCGAATCATTAATAACTTTTAAAACTTTTAATGTTTTTTGGTCTTTCAAAATTTTAAATATTATACCAGCTATTCAAAACTTTTCTAATTTTATTTAAATTTTTCAATTTATTTATGTGTGATTCCATCAAAATTTTCAAATTTTTAAAATTTTTATTAATGATGAAAAAAAATATCACTGTTATTTCGAAGAAATATGTAATGTAATGTAAATTTCAAATGTAATACAAACGATTAAAAATTTTCCGTATTTCATGTAAATTTGTCGAACATATCAGGTTTTTTCAGATTTTTTTGATTCTCAAGTTTTCAGATTTTTATCAAAACATGAAAAAATAATATTTATGTTTCGAAGAAATATAATAATGAACGTAATCTACAAAATTTATCAACATTTTTTGGAAATTTACAAATTTTTCGAATTTCTTACAACTTTTGACGATTTTTGAGACTTTTAACTGAATACTTCAGAATTTCCAAAATTTCAAACAAGATTAAAAAACTATTCAAAATCTACCGAATTTTATATAAATTTGTCTAATTAATGCATATTTTTCTTAATTTTTAAGTATTTCAAAATTTCTTCAGATTTTAATAGAAAAATGAAAAAATATTGTCATTCATGTTTCTAAAAAATGTGATATTCAACACAATTCATCATATGTATACGCATTTTTTTAAATTAAACAGATTTTTAAAATTTTTTAGAATTAATGGCAATATTTATAACTCTCAATGTTTCATAATTTTTCGACGTTTTTGAAAGTTCGAAACTGGTACGATATTAAAAACTTGCCAAATTTCTTAAAAATTTCTCCAATTCATCAAAACTTTTAGTAACTTTCAAATATTATTAGAGCTGTTGAGATTCTTGTTCAAAAACAAAAAAAATCATGTATATTTTTAAAAAATATAAAAATGAACACGATCTAAAATATTTTGGAGCATTTTCTTGAATTTTTCTAATTTTACAAACTTTGTAAAATTTCTGTTTCTTTTCATAATTACGAATATTTTTTAACTTTTCAACATTTCAAATAAGATACAAACCATTACACAATTATCGAATTTCATGTATAAAATTTTCAAACTTATCAAGATTTTTCTTAATTTTTTGATACCTTTCAAATTCTTCATATTTTTATTATAAAAAAAAAAGAAAAAAAAACAATGTGATGCATATATCAAAGGAATACGATAATAGCCACAATTTATTTCTAATGTTGATGAGCTAATTCTAAAATTCTACGTATTTTCGACTTCTTCAAAAACATTGGGAATTTTTATAACTCTAAATCCTTCTTAATTTTTCGAGATTTAAAAATTCCGAAAACACTACAAGTTATTCGAAAATTTCCGGATTTTATAAAAATTTGTCCAACTTACCAAAATTTTTGGTTATAATCCAAGTACTTTTCAAGTTTCATAGATTTGTATAAAAAAAGAAAAAAAATCATACAGTTTTTGGAAACATGATAATGAACTGTATAAAAAATTTGTCAGTATTTGCTGAAATTCTTCGAATTTTTCAAATTTTTTAGACTCGTTGACGATTCTCATAGCTATGAATATTTTTCGAAATTTGATAATAATTTGCCCATTTTATTAAAATTTTTTATAACTTCTAAATACTTTCCGAATTTTTCAGATTCTTATTATAAAGAAAAAAAAAACAGTGTCATGCATATTTCGCAAAAATATTATTTATCCCTCTCCCATTGCTCGAGTATCAGTTTACTATCCACTCAAAAAAATCACGTCCTGTCTTGTTCAGAAACACGAATTTCACATAAAAAACCAACCGAAGTAACAAGATATTTAGTTGAAACTACTTTCAAAACCAAAAAACTCGTTTTTCGCCTTATTTTTTGCAAATTGACCGGTCAACGATCTTGCATTTACAAAACCTTCCACTTACCTAGCGTTTCTTAAGAATCAAGCTCCACTAATTTCATATTAATCCCTGCTGTCCCAAATTTTTTCAAAACTACATTTTAATGTACCTGAAGTTCCACACGTTTATGAAATAAACGAAAACAAAAAATGAATCAATTTTTTATTTCCATCCAAGGTTAAAGTAAAAAATAGTATCACTAGAAAATATTCATCAAATGATAATTAATTAATAATTGCTCTACCTTAGAGAGGTGATAAATATAATTTTCTCTCGTTTATTTTGAAACGTTTGAAATTACAGCAACGTAAATTTGAGTACAAAAAATTTTTATTTTCGCTTATTTTTGATTGTCTGGAATGTGACGGGAAATTCCATTTTTTATGCTACCAGCCAGCGTGAAAGAATCCATCGGTGAAACGAGCTCCCAGAGCATCGTCGTCGCCGTCGACCGAATTTTCACGGGCTCCATGAGGCTCGACGGTGACGCCATCGTCGAGTTCGTCAAAGCTTTATGCCAAGTTTCCCTGGAGGAACTGGCACACCCGAACCAACCAAGAATGTTCTCCTTGACGAAGATCGTCGAGATTTCCTATTACAACATGGGTCGCATACGGTTGCAGTGGTCCCGGATTTGGCAAGTCATCGGGGAACATTTCGACCGGGTAGGGTGCAGCCCCAGCCAGGACATCGCGCTTTTCGCCGTTGACTCGTTGCGACAACTGGCCACGAAGTTCATCGAGAAAGGGGAATTCGCGAATTTTCGATTCCAGAAAGATTTCTTGAGGCCTTTCGAGCACATAATGAAGAAAAATCCGTCGTTGATCGTCAAGGACATGGTAGTGATGTGTGTGGCGAAAATTGTGCACTCGCAGGCGAAGGACATTCGATCGGGGTGGAAAAATATTTTCAGCGTTTTCCACCACGCGGCGAGCGACAGGCACGAGCAGATCGTGGAGCTCGCCTTTTCGATCACGGGCAAAATTATAAGTGAGTCTGGGATAGTACACGGAGAGAAATTTGTTGATGTCGCATACACAAATACGGATACTGCGTCAATAAAAAAGTGGTAATCCTGGCGTATCAATAAAAATGGATGTGACGTCCATATAGGTTTGATAGTCAACTGTTGTTAACATGACAATTGTTATATTTGTCATAACAATTGTCATATTTGCCATGTCTATACAATGGATATGATATCAATTGATGCTGCATCAATGTCATATTGTGAGAGGATCATCTCAATTTTGAAGACATATAAATTACGTTTGTTCATGGATCAAATGTAAATGTATATTATATCAAATGTGGCGACATCAATTGTGACATTGATATATCATCTAAAGCATTTCTCTCCGTGTAACAGAATATCAATGTGGAATATTTTTTTGTAAATGTCTTGTTTGTGATTTTAGACGAACTGTACGCTCAAGACTTCAGCATCATGGTGGATTCTTTCCAAGACGCCGTCAAGTGCCTCAGCGAATTCGCTTGCAATGCTTCTTTTCCTGACACGAGCATGGAAGCTATTAGATTCATTCGCTCGTGCGCTTCGCACATCGACGCGAATCCGAGTTTGTTTGCCGAAGGCATGATGGATGATAACGGGATCGTTTCTGAGGAAGATAGAGCATGGGTTAGTCGTTGCTTTTTTTTATATTACTGATTATTATTTATTTTTATTAAAAATAAGAATCAACACGCGTTAGAAGTAAAACTTTTCATGTTACTTTCTTTAGGGTAAGGAGGAACTTTGAGATTTGGTAAGATTTCGCGATTTTGTGACTTTGTGACATTTTGTGACCTTGTGGCATTTTAGTGGTTTTGTGACATTTTGTGATTTTGTGACATCTCGTGATTTTGTGAAATTTTATCGCATCCTATTTGTTCTGACAAGGCCGCCATCTTGACTAATTTCGATTCTCTGTCTAATTCTTCCCTACACTCTGACTTACATCTTACAGTCTTACAGTTTACAGGCTTACAGTTTACAGTGTTACACGTGACAATGTAAAATCTCCAAGTTACTCCCTACATAAATTTTATTTTCTAGAATAAATTACACTCCTGAAAAGTGATAATGCCACTTACGAAGTTTTACTTCAATATTACACTCTTACATCTTACTGTCTTACAGTTTAGAGTGTTACATGTTACATTGTAAAATCTCAAAATTACTCTCTGCAATCAAAAATATTACACTCTTACATCTTACAGTCTTACAGTTTACAGTGTTACATGTTACAAAATCCCCAAGTTACTCCCTACATAAATTTTATTTTCTAGAATAAATTACACTTCTGAAAAGTGATAATGCCGCCTAAGAAGTTTTACTTCAAAAATACAAGATGTAATTATTCTATCATTAATTGCTATTATTTAATCATATCCATGGTTCACATTCATGACGTGAATTTAAAAACAAGTTTGAGTGACGAATAGTAGACTACCCTATCTAGTAATATGATACTTTCAGCTTAATGCAACATTCTAGTATGTAGGAAAATCATAAATTGATAAAGAAAATAATTTTATTTTGAATAATATATTATACAATTTTTGATTATTTCTTGTTATTACTGATTACTGATTACAACATTAGTGTTTCTCATTTTTATTGTTTTTTTTTTGTTTAATTTTCAATTTCAGTTTTTGGAAACAAGTTTGGAAGCAATTTTTCGTTTTTATGAAAAAATGATTTCTGATTTTGATGGATTGTTTATGAATTTTGAGAATATTTGAAATTTTTTTATATTTTTAATTGTTTTACTTGTGATTCTTGAATTTTTTATACCTAGTAAACTTCTAGAATAAACATGAAATTTAGAGTGACAGGTTGAAAATTTCGAACTCGAAATTTTCGAATTTCCAACAATTCTAGAACAATGGTTTC
Organism: Platygaster robiniae; assembly: GCA_028476575.1. Lineage (NCBI taxonomy): Eukaryota > Metazoa > Arthropoda > Insecta > Hymenoptera > Platygastridae > Platygaster > Platygaster robiniae. The sequence goes on from CM052022.1 coordinate 7,662,068, forward strand.
TGTTGTGCAATAGAATTAGACATAAAAATATAAATTGATTCTAAGAAAGATAAAGCATGGTTTTGTCATAAGTTTTGTTTTCTTTTCATGTTGGAAACTTTGTGATTTTTGTTTTAATTTTCAATTATAGTTCTTGGAATTTATTTCTTGTAGATTTTATTGATAATTTGAAAAACTTGAATGCTTTGTTTTTGCTAGCTTTTTTTTATTAATTTGAGAAGTATTTAAAATGTTGTTTATATCGTTAATTTTTAACTTTGGAATCTTGAATTTCTGGAATCTTGAAAACTTATTGACTGTAAATGATCGCAAATTTCAAAGGGTTGGTTGAAAATTCGTAATTCGTAATTTTTGAATTTTTGCCTATTATAGAATAAAGATTTCTGTAAACGAATAGTAATAGAATTGCACATAAAAAAATAAATAAATTCCGAAGAAAAAAAAGAAAAGTTCATTTTTTTTTTCATGTAAAAAATAGTAATTTTTCTTTCAATTTTTAATTACAGTTTCTGAAATCAATTTCTTAGTTATTCCATTCTCAAGTTCAGAAATTTTTGTAATAAAATTTAGCGATTTCGTTTAATAGTATTAAAAGATTCTAACATTTAGTTTATTTCATTAATGTTTTTACTTAGCGTTTTTGAAACCCCGAAAACTTATTGAATGTCAATAATTAAACATTTAGAACTTCTAATTCTCACATTTTCAAAAATTCTAGAAAAAAGATATCTGTTATACTTACTGTGCAATATAAATAGACATGAAAGTAGGAATTATTTTTGAGAAAGGTACATCATGGATTCGTGATATTTCGTTTTTATCATTGATATTTTCAAAGTATTAAATCTGTATTATTTTATTTTCAAGTTTTTTTTTCCTTTTTTTCATTTCTACGTCCATTTTAATAGAAATAAAAATAGACATGAAAATATAAAAACTTTTTAATTTATGGCTTGAATCTTTGAATTCTCCAATTCCTAAATTTGTACTGTTTTGAAAATACTACTGATGAAAATTAGTTAATCACACATTTTTTACATTACCTAATGCTTAATTTTGGTATACAAAAATGGATATCCAAAATTTATCGATTGTTCTTAATTGCAAATTTCAAACTCACCAAGAGCAACATTTAAAATTATTGAGAAACCAGTTATTTGCAAATTGCGAAAATTCAGGCTTAAAAATGTTCCAATTCAAAATACTCGAAGCATCATACTTCATATTCCATAATTTCGAAGATCTCAAGAATTCTAGAAGTCACAAATTTTGTAATTTTGGGATTTTGAATTGTTTGTTCCAGGTTCGGGGATGGTTTCCATTGTTATTCGAACTCTCCTGCGTCGTAAGCAGGTGTAAACTCGACGTGAGAACGCGTGCCTTAACAGTATTATTCGAAGTCATCAAAACTTACGGAGCTACATTCAAGTCTCATTGGTGGAAGGATTTGTTTCAAGTGCTTTTCAGAATATTCGACAATATGAAGCTCCCAGAGCATCACACAGAGGTATGAATTTTTCATTTCTCAGGACCTCTGCTATTTTTGATTCTTGAAATTAAAAACTGTAAAGTATGAATACATTCTGATCAGATGATAATACTTATTTCATTGGTTCTATTGATTTATATCATTTAAAAATGGAATTTTATAAAGTTGGTGTTGTTCATTGTAAACATTTAGATCAGAATTTAAAAATTCCATTTGAATTTTGAGTTCAAATTCAAGTCACACACTGCTTTCTGGAGATTAGAATTTGTCACAAAACGAATCCTTTCCAAAATGAAAAATGACATCAAAATCTTGTTTATTGGATTCTAATGACGCTTGTTTTTCATTCATGATTAACAGAAAGCCGAATGGATGACAACCACGTGCAATCACGCCCTCTACGCAATCGTCGACGTCTTCTCCCAATTCTTCGACATTCTCCGACCTATTCTCCTGGAACAACTTTATTCCCAACTTCTCTGGTGCGTCCAACAAGACAACGAGCAGCTTGCTAGATCCGGCACCAACTGCCTAGAAAACCTTGTAATCAGCAACGGTATAAAATTCGACAATGACACGTGGGAGAAGACCTGTGGTTGCGTCGTCGACATATTCGAGAACACTTTGCCTAAGGAATTACTGACCTGGAAACCGGAATCGGAAAACCGAATATCAGATTTGGACCTTGTTATAAATCCAGATTGCGAGTTCATTTCACATCCGATGAACGACGATTCCAGTTCACACAGTAAACAACATAGCTTGGAATCGGAGAGCGTTTCCAGGACGAAGCTTTTTTCCTCGCTGCTTATCAGATGCGTGGTCCAGTTGGAGTTGATTCAGACTATCGATAATATCATATTTTACCCGGCCACTTCGAGAAAGGAGGATCAGGAAAATTTGGCTTTGGCGCAAGTGAGTTTTTATTTTACTAGAGATGGTGCCTGCATTCGGGCGCGTAGGCAGAGGGGGGTTTTGGGGTTTCGAACTCCGCTTGAAATTTCGATACAATTACTATTTCATGTGAAAATAAAAGTTGTAGCAATTAATAACGAAAATACAATTCATGAAGAATAATGCAGAAAAAATGAAAAAAATATGTTGGCTTCAGATGAATTTTTCCTTAAACGAAATTCTAAACACAAATTATTGGCTAGGATGATGTAGAGAACGAAAATTTGGAAAATTATTTCAACGTTATGAATTTATAGAAGAATTGAAATTTAGGGAAATACTAGAAGTATTAAAAGATTTAAACCCCAAAGCATAGAATTTAAGAAATTCATAATGGGAATCTACAAAAGTACTAGAAAATCTTCTAAATCTTACAAACTCTGAAGAAATACTAGAAATGATGATATTCCGTGAAAGAAATGTTTTCTGAAAATCTTAACCTGTAATCAAGTTTGAATTATAATAACAATACAAAAAAAAATTACAAAATCGTATAAATGCTGATTAATACGAAAAAACAAAAAATCCATGAAACATAAAAAATCTATGTAGAAGTAATTTTTCTAAAAATCTATGAAATCACTGCATATGAATTGAAATTTTAATTCTTAAACATCAAATTCTGATAATTTAAATACTTCTGAAAAATCTGAAAAAATACACGCGATTTCAAAAAATACAAGAAAAATCTACAAAACCTTATAAATATTAAAAAAAATACGAAAATACACTATAGACATGAAAAATCTGTATGTATGCAGTTTCCCCAAAAATCCATAAAATTACTGAAAATCTGCTGAAATTTGAATTCTAAAACATTGAATTCTAGTAATCTCTATACTTCTGGAAAATCTGAAAAAATACTTATTATCTCTGAAAATACAAGACAAAAAGCTACATTATATTATAATTACCAAAAAAATACGAGACATTCCTAAAACACTGAAAATCTATGTAAATGTAGTTTTCTCGGGTATGTATAGAAAATCGATTTCAGAACTCTAAAGATCTATTTGCAAAAATACTAGAAAAAATCCTAAAACTGATACTGAACATATCACGAGAAATATTAGAAATTTTATAATACTTACAGAGTAGGTATGTTAGTATGATTTTCTAAAAAATGTTAATACAAAAAAATATATAAATAAACAAATAAAAATTCAAAAAGTAATAACATTCGTGTGAAAGATTCTGTTTTTCGAAAAATTAATTAATATACTCAAGATAATTAAAATTTTCAATACTATAGCATCAAATACTCAAAATTTATGAAAATGTAAAATAATTTTGCGAAATTTCAGAAAATTGTACGTACAATATAAAAATTCTGGAAATCCATGAATTACTGATAATCTTTGTAGGTATAATTTTCTCAAAAGTCTGGAAAAAAATATCAGAACTTTAATTCCTAGAGCATCAAATTCTAGAAAGCTGTATAGAAATGCATCGTATTATATCTGAAAATCCTCTGAGTTTTGTAAATACTAAAACAAATATGAAAAATACCATAAGAATTAGAAAAAAAAATTTTGACCTCAGTAACTTGCATGAAAATCGCAAAAATCGAAACATACGAACATACAAAATTCACCACATATTCTGGACTCTAACAGTTGTGTCACTTTCAAATCCTAAAATTCGAAAAATTGACAAGTCAAAAACAATAAATAATAATGAAAACTTGTATCGTCAAAAATTGATGAAAAATAGGAATGTAACTATCAGAAAAATTTGTTACCCTGATATTTTAGGTAAATTTGCTTGAAACGATGATCAATTAAAATTTTCAGTATGTTTACACAAATATACCCTTTTCATTTACTATTTTTCTTACTGATAGTATTTTTTCAATTTTATGTAGAAAACAGAATTTAATGTAAAATTATTCAATAATATAGCTCGGAAATCATTTTTAATTCTAATAAAACCTTTAAAAAGAGCAAAGAATCTTACCTGAAATCGCTTTTTTTTCTTACAGGCCGACATGCGAATGGACGGAAAAAACTCTTCCGTGGGATTCAAAGCCACCGCGGATCAGCAGAAAGAAGAGCAAGGCATGTACTGCTCCCTGTCAACGAGCCATCTTCTGCAGCTCGTCGAGTGTTTGCTTCGTTCCCACGAGTTCGCCAAGACCTTCAACGCGAACCAGGAACAGCGCAACGTTCTCTGGAAAGCAGGATTCAGCGGCGAAGGAAAACCGAATTTGCTCAAGCAAGAAACCCAGGCCTTGGCTTGCGCCTTGCGGGTTCTTCTCAAAATGTACAACGACGAAACTCATAGGAACGACTGGCCTACGGTGGAGGTCAAATTGGTCAACGTCGCACGTGACGCCTTGCAATATTTTCTGACACTCTCGAACGAACCTCACAGAAACGCTTGGACCCCGATTTTGTTGCTGTTGCTGACGAGGACGTTGAAAATGTCGGATCAAAGATTCGCAGTTTACGCTTCGAGCTGTTATCCATCGCTCTGCGAGGTTATGTGCTTCGACCTCAAACCGGAACTTCGCTGCGTTCTGCGGAGATTTTTCCTAAGGATTGGACCGGTTTTCAAAATCACGCAACAGTAGGTTTTTGTATTTTGAATTATCGGATGGTGTAAATAATAATTTTTTTTCTTGGAAGTTGATGGATGAGTACCTTTGCCGGAACAAGGTAAGAACTTTTGCAACCATGAATGGTATTTTTTACGACATTTTGAGGGTGTCTTTTGGCATTAAATGTTTATATGAATAGATTTAATTTTTTTTCGATAGTTCCATATGTACTCTCTGAATCCAAAAAAGTGGAATTCCACTGACAAACTGAAAAGTGCGTGACTGGGAATCAGTGGAACGATGTGGGAATTGATGATCCGGTAAATTTAGATTATATCGTGAAATTTTTATTCTGTGTCCTGAAATTTATATGATTTGAAAGTAGAATATTGATTTTTTAATTTGGGATTTCGAATTGAAAACGGTATCATCCTCATGATTTTAATGGTCTATTTAAAAAGTTAAATTTTTCAAATTTGTAAATTGAAAATCAAGTATTTAGATTGAGTAATTTACGAAATTGAAATGCAAGTTGCCAAACTTTTCTAATAACTTGATTGCTTCAGTAGAATATTGTTAAAAATAGTTCGAAAGGTATAAACAATGTACTCAAACTTTTTGGGTTTGAAATAATCTATTTTCTGCGAATTTTATTGGAAAATTCAAAATTTTCTCAGTTTTAAATTGTATTCGTTTACATGTATTTTAAGTCTCTAATTTCAAAATCGTATTTAAGTTTCGAAAAAAATAAGTTTGTGTTTGGGAATTTATACACTTGAATTTTTAAATTTCCTTATTCAATTTGTCATAATAATGAATTATTATTTTCCTGTTACAAAAATTTGAAATATTTCATTTGTAGGTTGCAACAAGATGAAATAAATTTTTTTATTATTGTGTGATCAGACGCCTATAAAATATAGTGATACAAATTTTGGCGACACAATTTTTTTGATTTGGAATCCTGATTTTGAGTATAAGAATTGAACAGTTCAATTTTTATAGTTTCAAACAGATATACAATGTATTTTTTTCATTTCATGATTCAAAATTGCAAGCATACAAATTTTTGCATGCTCAATTTTGCAAGTGTTTGAATGAATAATTTCGTTTTTTAATCTAATTTTGAATTGAGGTATTTCTATGTTTGGAAATTAAAGTTTTGAAATGTATATGCATTTGTGTTTGGATTCTTTGATTCAATGATTCAATCATTTTTCATAATTGGAATTATGAAATCTCCAGTTGCACAATAATGAAATTGAACATTTTTTTTCTCTATTATAATATTTTAGGAACTAGTCCATTTCTAGTTCTTCCAAGTATTTCATTTCAAGGTTTTTTGGTTTTCTGATTTACGAATTGTAATTGTTATTTACGAATTTGGATTGTTATTATACTTTTACAGGATTCCATACTGTAAAATTCGATTTAAAAGTTATTTAAGACTTTAAATTCAGATTTTGAGTTCAAGGTCATACTCTAAAAATTGGATGTTCGATGTGAAACTTTTTAATTCTTGGATTCTCTCATTTTTGCATTCATAAATTGAGAAACTTTTTATTAATCATATTCTGAGTTGAACTTTTTTCCAATCCATGAATTTTCATTTTTACTATGTGAATTCAAATTTCTTATGCAAACTTGTTAACATATTTTTTTATCTAACGGGAATATCAAAAAATCGCTTTTCTGATTTCAAAAGTCGTCGATTTTATTGATCATCTACATTAAAACCTTGTTGAGGCAAAACTAGTCATTCAAAATTTCTGCAAATATTTTTTGTTAGTCAGGAAGTCGATACTTTCTTTTGTACATAAAAATTTCTCCGGAGTTCATTAGTGGTTATGTATTTGTTAATGTCGTTTATTGGTAGTTTTCAAAGCGAAAACGGTATTTATTTCATTAGTGAAACGAGTGATGGAAGTTTTGTATAAAAAATTATAAAAAAAAAGCTGATAAAAATGCATGGTAATTTTGTAAAAGATTATAATCATCAATCGGGTAGATAACTATATTATTAATTAAATTGTGAATCTTGAAAATACGTATACATATATATGTATATATTATTAAAAATGACATTTTTTATTAAAAATGAAACTTTTTCATTAAAAAGTGGAATTTATTCATGACTGTAGTTATTTGTTAATCCTTGGACGAGAAAATGTATGGAAATGATATTTCAGATTTGTAAATAAATACTTTACTGAAAGGTGATTTGAATTGATTGTGTAATTATTGCGTTGTGTTTCGAATTGAATCGAAGGAAAGAAGAAACAAGGCAAAGGATTTTCGTGTTCCCTTTTGCGTAGTGTAAAGAACGTATAGTTTCAGATTTACGCTGATTTTTGAATTCTGGAAATTCTGTGTAGTTCTATCAATTCATTGACGGTTTTATAATCTTTTAAAGAAATAGACTCTTACAAGAAAGTTATAAACTTTTTATATTTTTCGCAGTCATACTAGAAATCTTTATCGGGATTCCCCGAGTCAAATATTACAAAATGAAAGCCCCATAAGTATGCAAACTCCCCAGTAATTAGAATCCAGGATTATTACAAATCTCCACGTGAACATTTCTCCAAAATTTTATAATACCATATCGACACTTTGTAACTCGACGTCCTCCAAACAGATTAAGTAGGATAAAGTTATTAACCACCAAAGAATACGGAAATATTCAGAGCTTAAAATATTTAACCAAAGTCCTCGAAAACGAGGAATTCCTGAAAAAGAACGACGATAATCCATTGTAAATGATGACTAAAATATTTGCAAGTAGCCAATTATTTATTGATGGATTTATTAGAAGAGTATAATATTTACTTGTGGATTGAGATTCCGTTGTCATCGATATGTGTGACATTGAAAATGCGTAATTTCCTAGTTAGTTTCCTAGATTATACTCTTTGAAGTATTTTTATAAATTGGATGGCTTAAAATTGAATTTAGCAAGTTTTTGATGGTTTCTGTTGTATTTGAAACTTGAAAATCTCTGAAAATGGAACAACTTTTACAGTTTTTGATATTGAAAAATTTGGATGAATTCGGAAAGTTACGCTGAGAAAAAAATATAGTAATTATTACAATACTGCATAGTAAACGGGAATCACTCTGATATATTGTAGTTTTTGCTAGATAATATATCAATTTTTGAAATAACGTATTGTACATATCGTGAAATGATACTGTAATTATATATATATTTTGTTGTAAAAACTCCTCTACATATTTCGTTTTCTACTATACTTCTTGTACTTTTTGCAATATCATATTGTTATTCCTATTAATCCAGATCATTGAAAATTCCATACAGCTTTTTCAGTATGCAGATCGGTATAGGTTCTTTTTGCAATATTTTTGTATACTTTCTAGGTTTCTAGTGCATCATATTGTAATATGATACAGTTTTCGAAAAAGCTGGATAAAAGTAATGCAGTTCATTTTTTTTCGCCATGTATGGTAAAAATTACAGTTTGTATAGTGAAATTTGCATTTCAAGATTTAAAATTTTCCGAAATTTTACAGTAAAAACTGGCACACATATTGTAATTTGTACAATAATAGCGGTTTTACTGTATAATATTGTAATAAGTAAAATGAATATTGCAGATTTTACAACATTATTGTAAAAACTACAATGATATCGTAAAAATTGCAATATTATTGCAAAAAGTACAATATATACGGCAAAAAGTACAAGATTTTTTTCTCAGTGTAGATGAATTTAGAGAAAATATTGATGAATTCTATAGATGGTACAGAATATGGAAAATTTTCCAAAACTCTGAGAAAATCGAGTTACGAAAAATCATAAATGTTCTATCGCACGCAAATCACCGATGATTTTGAAAATTTCAAAAAATCAAGAAACACTGTAAAGTTGAAAGATGGTAAAAAATTCTTGAAATTCGAAAAGTAAATGGAATCTAAAACACTATTGATAAATTTTGTAGTTTTTGTGGAATATTTTGAAAGTCCGAAAAATGATAAAAATCGTGCGATATTCTTCGGATTTTCAGAATCAAAAAACGTTTGATATTCCTCAGACAACAGACGATTGAATAAAAAATTTTTTTAAATTTTTATAAATCAGGAACTGGTAATTCTAAGGCTATTAAAAAATGATACTAAAATTTAAAAAATGTGTAACATTTCAAGAATTGTTGATAAACATTCTTGATTGCGAGAAATTTTGAACATTTCGTCCAACTGTAGACAAATATATATTAAAAATTTTAGGAAATTATTCAATGTCTTTTCATACGGTGGTCGTCGCATACCAATTTGTAAAAATTCAAAAAAAATTCAAAATTTTAACAATAATTTTAAGAAATAAAAAAATTCAGTAAATTTTAAATAAATGATAAATAATCGTGAAAAAATGGCTAAACTTCAAAAAATTCCGTAGAACTACAGACACTATGTGGTTTTTTTGAAATTTTTCAAAATCGAAAAAGTTCTTATCCAGCACAGATTGTAGATTTTTTACGAATTTCGATTTAAATCTAGTAATTTTAGAATATCAAAAAATCAAAGAAAACGTGTTGATTTTCATAGAGTAATATTTAAAAAACTCAGCTCAAAACCACCCAATTGGTACAATTTCTTTTATTTTGTAGAATGACCCATCCATGAAGAACCAGTTTTACAAATCTATAATTTTTATTTTTTTTATATAGCTATTTATAGTATCTTGATTATTTAAAAGAAAAAAAGCTTCATCCTCGTTTCCCATGATTCAAAAAATGCATACAAATCTGATTACCCAACAAAAAAGATCCATTGGATACATTTGCAAGTCGAATATGATAGTTAACAGTCTAATTTCTACATGATGTATACAATACAACTATTTTTCAATTTCGTTTCGGAACGATCTCAATCATCATGTACCGATTTAATTAAATTCAGTTTCTTTTGCTCGTCAAGCAAGTCAAGAAAGTCCCTCATAAGTCATGACCTTGAATCACGCAACACGTAATAAGATATCGAATCGTGTCCTGTCTTAAAAAAACCGTAACTTTATTTCATTGTGGCGCCGAAAGTTCCGGTTCGCTGGCCATGGACGTACACATTACACACCGCCTTTTTTGAGCTCTTCGCACATTGCAGTTTTCTCCGCGAGTATCTGAATAATTACGGATATCTAATGGCTGCAATTCGATGTCGACTGAATATAGTGCTACATTCATATGATTGTACTGACGGCGGAAACGTACATTTTCATTTGCCGACATTTACGGGTAATCGACATTTTTTCGAGACCAAAGCATATTGAGCCGACACCTTGCCGGCGTCTTTGAAAATTGACATCAATATAGGTCATGGCATAGGTACATTATTATCTTAGTGGCGGATCTAAAAAACCTTTTTAACCACAGCGAGCTTGAAAGACTACTTTTTAGACCAAAAAACGTCCCAAAAACTCACCATAATAAGAAATATACTTCAATTTCATTTTTCCCTGGCCGAAAAGATATTTATAATTGTTAAAAGATAGTGTAAAATTATAAATTTTTTGTTTGTGCATGAATGCTACATCTCAATAATGTCCTTCAGGCACGTAGGCAGAGGGGGTTTTGGGGGTTCGAACCCCTCCTGAAATTCTGATAAAATCAATCAATATTTTATGTAAAATTAAAAAAAGTTACGCCGAGAAACAATAAAAATATAAGTTACAAATAAATGCATGAAAAAATTGGCAGTATATATTTAATTAAAAAGTAAAAACTATTAAAACAAAGGATTACGTAGAAAATATGAATCAGAAAAATTGTTGCAACCTAGTGAATAATCAGGAAAAATAAAAATCTACGAAAATGCTGAATATTTACAAAACTTTGAATCTTAGATCATCAAATTATAGAAATCTATATGAATTATACAGAATTATGATTTTATTTAGGTAAAAATATTTAAATTATGAATCTGTTCGATTTTTAAAATCATACTTGATTTGAGTTAAAATCGGCGTGAGCCAGATTGGATTTTATCTTTAAATACTTATAAAATTATTGGTATATTATAGTATTTAAAATCTTTCGACTTATACAAACTCAAAAAGAATAATGAAATTACCGTTGGATTCTATGAAAAAACTGTTTTTTAAAAAATCTCGACAAATGCCTCTGCGATCTATAAATTTTGGGATTCTAGAGCATCAAATCCTAAATACACTATAAATCTATGAAAATTCTGGAAAACTCAACAAAATCTCTGAAATATTTAAAAAAAAAAAAAAAAAAGAATAACAATATAGAACATAACAAATCCATATGAATGTAATTTTACACATTTTATCAATTATTCTATAAATTACTGAGAAAAGACCGAAATTCGCATTTTTAAGCATCAAGTTTTTTAAATCTCTGTAGCAATCTACAAGAATATAAGTTATCTATAAAAATACTTAGAAATCTTCCAGGGTTTCGTATATTATATATATATATATAATACTAAAAAAATGTGAAAAATAAGTTTACTTGTTTAGTTGCTTACCAATTGACTAGTTTACTAGTTTATTTCTTAACAAGTTTATTATTTCACTAATTAACGAGCTTATTAAATTACTATTTTTTTTAACTAACTAGTTTTTTGACTAGGTTACTACCTTACTAATTGAATAGTTCATTATTTTACACTTGAAAAATTTACTAATTTACTAATTAACTTATTCACTTGTTAACGAGTTTGCTAGTTAAATATTTGCCTTTTTCACTTTTTTACTAATTTACAGTTTCAGCAGTTTAATAGTTTACTGCGTTACTTGTTTTCTACTTTAGTAGAAATACTACAGGGTGCGCCATTTCTTATGTCGGTATTGTAACATTGAATAACTTAAACATTTGACAACCGATTTACTTGACTTCACTTGTTTTGGAAACGTCAATTCAGTACAATTTCAACCATGTATCGCTTCACACCAAAAGAACGCGCTGAAATAGTTACTTTGTACATTGAAAATAGTCGTTCAGTTGTGTTAACTCAACGAGCATATCGTCGAAAATATCTTGGCAAACAGGCACCATCTGACAACACTATTCGTCGTTTGGTGTCGAATTTTTGTGACCACGGGACAGTGAAAGATCGCGAACAACCCGTTCATCAACGACCAAGACGTTCAAATGAACTGATTGAAGCTGTCAGAGAGAGCGTTGCCCAAAACCCAAAAGTTTCATATCGTTACCGCGCTCAGCATCTCGGCATCAGTGGAACCACTCTACGGCGCATTTTGAAAGATGATTTGCATTTGTTTCCGTACAAAATGCAATTAACACAAAGAATATTGCCTACAGATCATCCACGTCGCTTGGAATATGGACAAACAATCGCTCGAATAGTTGATACTGAACCTGATTTTTGGAAGCGAATTTTAATGACCGACGAGGCACATTTCAAACTTTCTGGAGGCGTTAATAAGCAAAATTGCCGCATTTGGGGAACGCAGAATCCACACGAGATCCATGAAACGCCATTGCATGACCAAAAAGTTACTGTTTGGGCCGGCGTTTGCGCCAAAACCATCATTGGTCCTTATTTTTTCAAAGAGAACCAAACGATCGATGGAAACCGATATCGGTGGATGTTGGCTCACTATGTCTGCCCACAAATGCGTGAAAAAGGTCTTGAAGATTACTGGTTTCAACAAGATGGTGCGACCTGCCACACTGCGAATCAAACAATCCAGTTTCTGCAACGAAAATTCCCTGGACGTCTGATGTCAAAAAGAGGCGACATTGAATGGCCACCCAGATCTCCAGATTTGACCCCTCCAGACTTCTTTTTGTGGGGTTATTTGAAAAGTAAAGTGTACGCCAGCAAGCCGCAGACCATTGAAGAGCTTAAGGAAAATATTCGTGCCGAAATCATTGCTATACCACCCGAGATGCTCGAAAAGGTAATGGAAAACGCCGCAAAAAGGGCATATTTTGCTGTGAACAATAAGGGCGGCCACTTGATTGATGTTGTGTTCAAAAACTAGTCTAAATAAATTGTAAAGGACCAAACTAAATAAAAATACCTCATTTACAGAAATCGGTTGTTTTTTTTTCAAGTTATTCAATGTTTACATGCCGACATAAGAAATGGCGCACCCTGTAGCTTCCTAGTTTACTAAAAATCCTTCAATACATAAAAATTATACAGATATAATTTTCCTAGAAATTTATAAAACTTTCTGTCCTGGAGCATATTTATCAATGTAATACAAAAATTATATACCTATAATTTCAGAAACTATTTTGGAAATTCATATGGAGAGCAATAAAAAAACGTCCAAATCAATTTATACAATTTATACAATGAAACATACTTTCAATTGTAGAAATACTAAAAAAATATGGAAAAAAAGTATTGAAAATCTTCATCGAAGAAACTGTCGTCTGAAAAATCAATTTAAATCCTCAAAATCATTGAAAGCTTTAATACTATAACATCAATTTCTTCAAATTTATTAAGCGATTCATATAAATATTAGAAATATATTAAAATACTAGAAAATGCTGGGAAATTTGATAAATAATGTACTATACGTACGAAAATAATATAGATGTATGATGTACCTTTTATTTCTGTGGTTGAAATTCGCTCAAAAATCAATTCGAATATATAAATTTTCTAGAAGTTTGATTCCTAGAGCATAGAATTTCAGAAAGCTCTATAGAAACCCATATTGATTAATATCAGATAATCCTCAAAGTGCTATAAATAATTGAAAAAAAAAAATTGAAACCTCAGTTACTAACTGAAAGTCACAAAAATCGAAATCCATTATTTACGAACATGAAAAATGTATAACTCTGCATTCCAAAAGTTGCATAACTTTTAAATTCCGAAATGTAAAATATTTCAAAATCGCTCTCGTGTAACATATTGTCAAAGATTAAAAATTATGAAATCCCGAAGGGAAAATATGTTTCAGAAAAACCCCTCCCGAAATTTTTTTCTGCCTACACTTCTGATGTCTTTTATCTTATCTTTATTTTTAAGAAAAAGAAGAATATTGTTTTATTCTTTTTTAGTTTTTTTAGAAAATAAAAACAAGCTCTAGAATGTTCTACAATTCAACAAAATATGACACTTTTGGAAGATATCAAATTGTTCTTCATTTTTATCAACGTCGTCTAAACACTTTACTCGATTAATACAAAATATCATGAACCATGTGGTTAGTGACTTTTCGAAAATATTTGAAAAAAATTTGTTCGAAATCAATAAACTCGTAAACATTCGATTCGTTAGTGAAACAACTATTGAACTACCTTATAAATCGTGTTTGTATGCATGTGTACAAAGATGTACTCAACGAAAGTGTCTCCACCAAGCTCAACTTTCTCCGGTTTCTGCACGTCTGAATCTTACGTACATGAGTATTATAATCACATTTGTACAATCTGACAACTCATTCAAGATCAAAACAAGGACTGGTAATGAAAAATTCAATTTTAATTCGACCCTCTGTTTCTTCGAAAAAAATCTCAACTTTTCACTACTTTCTAATAGTTTTTAGGTAAATCCTTGAATTGCTCAGAAATGGATAACCAAATTTGTTATTTTATATCAATGTAATTAAACGGAAAAAAATTATTTCAGTAGAAAATAAACAATTTTGATACATACTTGGATTTTTCGAATTATATTATTCGGAATAATTCCTTGAAAATTAATTGGAGTATTTTCTGAGAAGAATTTTGACTTCAAAATGAGTTCACTCTGAATAAGGTAAAAAAACTAATGTGGGCATTATTTTTTCGGAAATTTTGTATTTATTTCATCAGCAGGCAAAAATGTGCAAATCATTTTGAGTGTAAGAGAATGCAAGTTGATGCATTGAATAAAGTTTTTCTCAAAGAGACTAGATTAATTCATGAAGTTAAACTCGATATAAATGTGAAGTTCTTATAATTAATAAAAATTTAATGAAAAAGTGAATGATACTGGAAATTATTGAGAAAATTGCAGAAAAGTATAATTATTGTAATTTTGTAGTTCTAAGTACTTTACCATAATTTTTCGTAATTTTTCAGTACTTCATTTTCATTCAAAGCTTTGCATTACATTTTTACTCACCACTGCGCATCTTTTTATATTTTTTAATGCAACTCATTTTTTTACATATTCTGTATTGCGATTTTCTAGATCCAAAAATATTCATTTAAAATTTTCATGAATAAATGAGTCTTAAAGTAATTACCAAAATATCATGTATATAAATGGTAAATATTATTTTTCTCTCTTTACTCTACTTTTACCCAGGATTTAGGAATAATTCGTTACTTGTAACGCGTTACTCTAAAATGTCACATTTTTTCGTGTAACGATAACGTAACACATTACATTGGTGAATATGTAACGATGAAGGAAACAATTTACTTTTGTTCAGTACCAAGTAACGAAAATCGCGTTATTTATTCACATTACTTTTATCAGTTTCATCAAGTTTTTAGAACAATTGGTAACTTTTTAAAAAATGTCCTGAAAATTAGATATAAGTAATTTCTTTCTACCTTCTTTTTATTTTTGGGTACCAAATTCTATACTTAGGATTTTCGATGGAACAGTGTGGAATATTAGTAATTTGTGTACAAATATCGACAAAGAATATGCTTTTTCAGATTTTTATTAGAAATTTACACAATTAGAAGTATTATATTTTAGAAATCGTCATGAAAATACATAAAAAAAACTTAAAATCTATAACAGGATCTTTGAAATCTATAGTCATGCTAGAAAATCTCACGTAATCCAATGAATAAAAAAAAATTACGGAAAATATTAAAAACACTAAAAATACTAGATTTTAATTAGGTTCTTATTTATAAAAGCTATTAGATTCTTCAAAAATTTATGTAATTCCAGGAATCAAGAAACTTCAATTTCTCGAGCATTGAATTCGAAAAATGTATGAATATAGAAGTCCATAAAAATTCTTAAAAAAATTTTCAAACCTCATAAGTCTGTAAAAAATTCAAAAATATTAAATGCACTCTAAATCTATAAAGAAACTGTTTCATGGAAATCGATCGAAATACTTAAAATATGACAAACATTAATTCTAGAAAATCTCAGTCTTGAAATTTAAGAAGATATCTTTTAAAAAAACCGAAAAATTCTACAATATTCTATAAATACTAGGAAATACAAATAGAAAATGCATTTAGAAAATTTACAAGTAAACCTGTGAAACATTAAAAATCTGTATAACTTTAATGATAAAGAGCATCGAATCGCAGAAGTTCATAAAGCAATATATAAAAATACTGAAAGAAATGAAAATCTATTGAGATTATGTTTTTTGACAAATCCTTATTTGAAACACGAAAAATATGATGAACTTTGAATTTGAGAGCTCGAAATTCTCGAAATCTATTTCACAGTCTGTATAAAATGCTAGAAGTATATAAAAATATTAGAAAATCCTGCAATATTTTTTACATTCTGAAAAACATGAAGTTTAAGAAATACTGAAAAATACATTATACCGTAGAAAAACTGAAAAAGTACCAACAAAAGTAAAAAAATATAAAAATCTACATAGGCACTATTTCCTGAAGAATCCTTACAAATACAAAAAAAGTAATGAACTTTGAATTCTAGAGCATGAAATTCTCGAAATCTATATAGAAACGTACAAGAAAAATAGTACAAATTTATAAAAATACTAAAAAATACTGAAAAATTTTAAACATGCTTCAAAATACAAAGAATTTCAAAAATGATAAAAATCTAGGTAGATAAGATTCTTTCAATCATTAAATGAAATGTCATATTCAGAAATTTCTTGAACTTGAAAAAAATATAAAAATTCAACAACCTGATTTTTTTCTCAGGGTCTAAAAGTACACATTAACAAATGCTTGATGATTTTCCTCACTTGAAAAAAATTTTCATAGAGGGCTCGTTCTAATAAACAACAGATCTTGAAAATATGATGTTTAGTTCAAACAAAACGTTTTGTTAAAACTCAAAAAAATTTGAACACGTCCAATCCTTTAACGTCTTAAACTATCTTATTATTTCGTAAATAAAGAGTTTCTAGAAAAAAACCACGAGCAGGTACGTTGACATTGTTTTTTCATCCTTATAGTTTTTCGATGTCTTGTTATTAACATTCAATTTATTTCAAAAAGTAACGAAACGTTACTGTTTTTAAGTGGTAACAGCAACGAGTCACTATTTCTTTTCAAGTAACGGCAACTTAGCGCGTTACACCTTTTTAAATAACTTTTTAAATCCTGCTTTAATCAGCTTCTGCAGATATCTATTCCAAACATTTGCAGAATGCATTCAAGTTGTATTACACATTCGAACGTAAAGAGCGAATGTTACCCAATTACGATTGAAAATTTCCCTATTGATTCGAATGGGAAACGTCGAGAAAATTATCCGATATGGTAATACTATGAAAAACAATGGAAAATTCATGTAGATTTTCGTAATTGTACGGAGCGCGTGCAAATAGTTGAGTCTACTTTACATGTGTTTCTTCATGTAAGGGTTACGGAATACGTAAGGATACGCAATTATCGTTCTTCGCGTGTTTTCAAAGTCACAATTAGATGAGCTGCACAGTGAGTAAAAGTAACGTTCGAGAGAAAGTTCACAATTGTTTAATAAACTTATGCTTCTCGCAATATAAGTTAAATGATCAATTATCGACTGGCATGTAGTTTGTATAACAAAGCAATATTTTTTAATGAGCTTGCGAAGCCGTTTTATTTCGTTCTGCTTTTTTGGAAAAATTATGACTTATGCATTCCTGAAACATCAAAAAATAACAAGTATTGCATCAATTCAAAATAGAATTTCGTCAACGTTTGTATTCACGAAAATTTCTTTATATTTTTAGAGATATTCCAACATTTTTGTACTTTTTAGAGTGTGAGAAGTAATCGAATATTTTGAACGAATAGAAAAAGAACAGAATTTTATGTAAAGTTACATGAATTTTTTCCCCAATGGGAAAATCATAGAATATGAATATTTCAATTTCAAGCAATTTTTTAATATTTGTAATTCAAAGTATCGAATTTTTGAACTTCACTTCATTGAATAACCTGACTCCTCAACTTTTCACATGCTTTTATTCTCGAATCCTTCAATATTCCTGGAATTCCGGATATTAGAAATTTTGTGCCCTAAAATCCTCAAATATCTAAAAAAACATGCAAGAAATCAAGATTTATGTCAACAAAAAAAATTTTCTCAATTAAATTAAACATAACATTTTTTGAATATAATGCACATTATTCATTTCAGTAAGTCAACAACTTGAAGATATTAGAACAGAGGCGAAGGCAGAAAAAAATGTCGGGAGGAGTTTTTCTGAAAAATATTTTCCTTCGGGATTTCATAATTTTTCATCTTTGAAAATATGGTTACAAGAAAGTGGTTTTAAAATATTTTACGTTTCGGAATCAAAAAGTTATATAATTTTTGGAATCTAGAATTGCACATTTTTCACGTTCGTAAATAATGGAATTCGATTTTTGTGATTTTCACTAAGTAATTTAGGTTCCAATTTTTTTTACTAATACTTTTTGTATTTATACCACTTTAAGGATTATCTGATGCTAAGTTATATGGGTTTCTATGGAGCTTTTTGAAATTCAATGCTCTAGGAATCAAGCTTCAAAAAAATTTATATATTTAAATTGATTATTTAGTAAATTTTAAACACACAGATAAAAGCTACATCATGAATTCATATTATTTT
Organism: Platygaster robiniae; assembly: GCA_028476575.1. Classification (NCBI taxonomy): domain Eukaryota; kingdom Metazoa; phylum Arthropoda; class Insecta; order Hymenoptera; family Platygastridae; genus Platygaster; species Platygaster robiniae. The sequence continues at coordinate 7,680,770 of CM052022.1, forward strand.
CGTATGGTATATTCTTCATCAAATATTGTAGAACTTTCTGTTATTTTAATATATTTCTAATATTTCTATGGATCGCTTAATAGATAGTTAGAAATGGATGATATAGTATTGAAACTTTCGGTGATTTTAAAAATTTAAATTGATTTTTCAAACGACAGTTTTTTTTTATGAAGATTTTTAATACTTTTATTAAATATTTTTTTAGTATTTCTACAATTGAAAGAATGTTTACTTGTATAAATTTTATAAATTGAATTGGATGTATTTTTTATGTTTTCTTTATAAATTTCTGGAATAGCTTCTGAAATTATGTAGAATTATTGTATTAAATTAATAATTATACTCCAGGACAGAAAGTTTTAGAAATTACTAAGAAAATAGTTTTTACATGATTTTTATGTATTGAAGGATATTAAGTAAGCTGGTAAACTGGTAAACTACCTATATCGCATAATAGTAAATAGTAAACAAGTGAAAACGAAAGATAGTAAACTAGCAAACACGTTAACAAGTGAGTTAGTTATATAGTAAACTAGTAAACTTGTCTAATTTTGAATAGTAAACTAGTAAAGTAGTAAGCCAGTAAACTAGTTAAACAAAAACTAGCAAGCTAGTAAACTAGTAATCTAGTGAACTAGTAAACTAGGGAGCTAGTAAACTAGTCAACCAGCTAGCTAGTAAATTAGTACAACTGTTTTTCACCTTTTTCTAGTATAATATACAAAAACCTGGAGGTTTTCTAAGTATTTTTATAGATAACTTATATTTTTGTTGATTGCTACAGAGATTTAAAAAGCTCGATGCTTTAAAATGGGAATTTCTATCTATTCTTAGTAATTTCAAGAATAAATGGTAAAATCACATTCGTATAGATTTTTGTATGTTTTATATCGTTATCCATTTTTCGTATTTATGAAATATTTAAAAGATTTTGTTGCGTTTTCTAGAATTTTCATAGATTTATAGTATATTTATAATTTGATGCCCTAGAATCCCAAAATCTATAGATCGTAAGGGCATTTGTCGAGATTTTTCAGGAAACAGTTAGAAAAAATAGAATTTAATCAATTTCATTATTTTTCCAGAGTTTGTATGAATCGAAAGATTTTCAATACTTTTATATGGATTTTATTTAGATTTCTAGAACTTGATGATCTAAGAGTTAAAGTTTTGTAAATTTTTAGCATTTGCGTAGATTTTTATTTTTCTTAATTATTCACTGGGGTGCAATAATTTTTCTGATTAAAATTTTCTATGTAATTCTACGTTTTGATTATTTTACTTGTTTATTAAATGTTTACCGCTAGCGTTTTCATGCATTTTTTTGTGACTCATATTTTGTAGTTTATCGATGTGACTTTTTTCATTTTTACATGAAATATTGATTGATTTTATCAGAATTTCGGGAGGGGTTTGAAACCCCAAAACCCTCCTCTGCCTCCGCGCCTGCATTAGAAAATTTTGAATTCCTTATTACCGAACTGCGAATTTCGTAAATTAGTCTTTAAACATAAAGAAATTCGTAAAAATTATATTTTTTTTCCTTGCGTCGCATTATTTATTCTCAGTTCGTTGTCATTTAACGCTCGCTGAAAGCGAATTTACGTACATAAAGGAATTTTTATTGCTTTGACATTACAATTAAAGCGCGATTCCCGGCCATTGAAGCGAGTTGAAAAGTGCGCTTCAACAGCGATCACCTTTACCTTTTACCCTGCCTTTGGCATTGTTCGAACGTACGAACGCCGCGCACGTGATTAAAGAGAAGGCCTCAACTTTTGAAAGCCTTCGCGCTCTATGCACGAAAGGTGAATCTGCGAATTAATTCCTTAACCCTTGAGCGATGAAAGAAAATTGATTGGCCGATTGCGGATACTCTGTGTACACGGGAAAACCATTTCCCAGCGAATGTTTACCTTGTTACAAAATATCATTTATAGGTGCGAAATACCATTGTTGTTGAATAAAAAGCCATCACTCGATTGACTGGATTGTATTTTATTTTAATGCATCTTGGTTGGGATAAAAAAAATTAATTCTCTTAACTGGAAAGTATGAAAGTTGCTACAATATTGTGAATAATTACAAAAAAACCTCGAAAACCAATAGCTTAATTTTTTCTTTATTTTTCAAATTATTTTGAAAGTAAAATAGTAGGGAAATTTGATCTATCGTCAGAAGATTTATTTATAAAAACATGTAAATTGAGTGTTTCAATTGGGACCACATCAGGATGTTAAATAACAATTTTTTTAATAGTGACTGCTCAAACCTTTCATCATGATCACAGCAAAAGTAAGAAGTAGATTATTTAAATAATTTACTCATGTTTAGACAACTTTAATGATCTTTTTAGACTAATTACAACTAGTTGATAATTTCGACAATCAAATTAATTGAACATTGAAAATTCATAATTATTTATTCGTTGCACCTTCCATTATTTTAATCCGGGGCAAAGGCAGAAAGTTTTTTGTGGGGGAGGAAGGGGGTTTGATAAAATATATTTCTTTCGGGATTAAAAATTTTTGATTTTTGACGATCTATTTATAGGAAAACTATTTTTTAATCTTTCGCCCAGAGTCGCGCATTTTTCATGTAAGTAAATATTACCATGGAATCCGATTTTTGTGATTTTTAAGTCATTAAAGTTCAGATTTTTTTTTTTATACTTTTGATGTTTTTCATAATTCTTGAGCATTTTTACGACTTTTTTTGAGAATTATAGATTACTACTGAACTTACTAGGGTTTGATGTTTCAGGAATGAAAGTTTTAAAAATTGATATATTTTTAGAAATTTCGGAGAAAATCATTACTGCAAAGATTTCTAGAACTTCCATATTTTATGATATGTATAAAATTTTGCAGTATTTTCTGGTTTATTTTATAGATTTCTAGAATTGCCATGGATAGCTTATAGATTTCTTGAATTTGATACTATAGTATGGAAAATGTGGACGATTTTAAGTTTGAATGAACTTTTCTCAAAACGGTATCTTTTATTTAGATTTTTATTGATTTTGTTCCTTATTTATTTAGTATTTATGAAATTAAAAAGATTTTCAGTTGTATAAGTAGTACAAATTGAATCGAAAGTATTTTTTTAATCTTCTATGAAGTTTTCCAGAGTTATATGCTTTGGGATTTAAAGTTATATAAATTTTTGATATAAATCATAATATCTACACGCATAGTTCTAGAGTTATCACATATTTATAGTATTTTTGGTATTTTTCACTATTTATGGAACTTTGAAGGGTTTTTAGTATCTTTAAAGATTTCTAGTACTTTTGTAGATTTATAATATCACGATATATTGTAATAAATTTATACTTTATTGAGAATTCAAAGTTTTATAGATCGTGGGTATTTTTTCAGATTTTCCATTAAATTCTATTACTTTTAGTATTCCTTCGTCAAAATTTGTATGATTAAAAAGATTTTCTGGTATTTTTCTTCGATACCCCAGGGTTCCAAGTTTTATAGATTTTTAGTATTTTCGTAGATTCTAGTTTTTTTTTTTAATTGACTTAGTTCAAATAATTTTCAAATTTTTATTTCCTACGTTATCCTAGCTATACATTCATAATTGGAATTTTGTTTTAGAATAATTCTTCTGTTGAAGAATAATTTTAAGAATAAATTAAAAATCCTGAATATTGTTTCACTTACATGAAACCCTTTGTTATGCCTTCTAAATTTCAGTAAGATCATTTCTGATAATTTTTTATTGTTTTATTACCTACTGTCATTTTTTGAGTTTTATTTATAATTCACTTATTTTTACACGAAATAATTAATAATTTTATCCGAATTTCGAGAGGTGCTTAAATTTTTGATTTTTTGGAGAGAGATGAAATGTCTCTATTTTTTTGTAGATTTCTGGTATTACGATAGATTATATTGCCTTATACTTTTTTTCGAATTTGATGCTCTAGAATTCGAAGTTAAATAGATTGTTAATCTCGAAAGTTTATGTGACTCCAAAGATTTTCTTGTATTTTTGTGAATTTTTATATAGATTTCTATAATTGAATGCTTAAGGGTTCAAGGTTTTTTCGATTTTTGTAGATTTTTCGAATTTGCATTTCCTACGTTATCTTATAGCCAAACATTTATGATGAGAATTTTGTTGAAGAAATAATTCTCCTGAAGTCAAGATTATTGTCACTATCGAGTTAGTTAAATCAAGAATTCTAAATATTGCTCAACTTGGAGAACACACATGAAACCACTTTTCATGTCTTTTAGATTTCAATAAGTACATTTTTGATCATTTTTACCTATAGCATCACTTTTTATAATATTCTTCTACATTATTTTTCATAAAATGTATAATATTCATTATTTATTATTCCATTTTTTTTTATTTTTACATCAACCCCAAACTAAAAAGTCCAGTACTCTGAAGTATTCCTCAACATATCAAGTCATAAACTGCATGATTATTTTGTTATCTGTTTCCATTCCGTTCCCAATATTCATTGCAACCCAAACATACATTTCTAATGTTAATATGTCAACATATATATTACTATATGCCCGAGTTTTCTTTAAACTCTGCACCAACTCTGGTATAAAGCGATATTACACAAAAGGTCAAAGTAATATTTGGACCAAAGTTCGTGTGACCTTTGCGAACACTGTTCTGTCAGATCGTTTGTTACAGTTCGAGTTCAATCGCTGCTCGAAGACATTGAGGCACGAATGAGTTTGAAAAAAACTCGTGGAAAATCGCGAGGGCAGCGAGTTTTTTCCGTTTTGGGCCAGTGTTTTTCGGTCCACGGAATGCGGGTAGTCAAGAAAGTCGGCGACACGCCGAAGAGCAAAATGGCGGCCGCGGGGACCTTGACTGCACTTTCGCGAGGACAGAGGAGTTCGCGCTGAATCTCAATGGTTTGGTGGAATCGCTTTTTCTGTACTTTCAAAAACGCCGACTGCCTGTTCATCCTCGAGAATTATGGCCAACTGGTCTTTTTCGCTTTTGTAATTTTATTCGGCGCCCTAAGGGACTTGGAGGGCCAGGTTGGGTCTATTTTCGTTTGGAGAATATTAGCGATAAGAATAATAAATAATATGACTTTTTTAAAATCTAAAATAGTCAATTCTGACTATTTCATAGTCAAATTTGACTAATTCATCAAGCAGAAAGACGGTTACCAGTTTTTCGGGCATGCTCAGCTGTGCTCGGCAGCTTGTCATGTGCTCACGTGTGAATATTAATCGTCCACACGTAAATACTAAACAATACTAAACGTGTACACGCAAGCCAATATGTCGGCCAATCGCGGCCAATTGTACTATTATTTACATTCGAAGGATTCAAAGTTCGGTACTTTCGGGTCGTGTTTGCAATTTAAAAATCACTCATCAATAAAAGAAACGAGTGTAAAGATCGCGTGTGTAGTGAAAAACGTGGCAAGCGAAAATTATTGTTAGGTAAAAGTGAGAAATGTGAGGTGGAGAAAAAATGTCGAAGTGTCAAATCGGGATTTCGTTTTGAATTTTGTAAACTGAAGTATTATAAATAAAAAAAATTGATTTAGGTTTACAATGTCGTTGTTATGAAAAAAACCCTGAAATTTATAATATATACAAAATTGCAGTCATTCGTGGAGTTCTGAATTTTGACATTCTGCAGGTCATTTTTAATGTGGCTTGAAACAGATAAAATTGAAAAAATTAAATTTAAAAACAATTCATTAACATTATCTAAATACATTCATAGGTTATGAAAATTTTCAGCAAACAGTTATTTTAACAATTTATTGTCAATATTTCATTAATTACTTTTGAAAAAGTAAAATTGAATGCTCTTCTGAATTCATATTTTACCTCGGATGATTGAAGTTGTAAAATAATATTGTAATTATGTAGAAGAAAAAAGAGAAATCATAATTTACTATCGAAGTTTTTTTAATTACTTGAACATCAAATAACTCACTAGAATTTTTCATGTGCTTTCAAACTTAAGGAATTTAGGAGATGAATTTTTCCACAAAATTTAAAAATTCTGTAACATTTTCCTGGTACATTTGTTTTTTATGGAAATTCTTCACGAGTAATATTTTAAAAATTCTGTTACGAATATTTAATAGGTTGCCTAACAAAAAGTAAAATTGGATGTTTGTAATTCTAAATATTTGAAAATTTTATTTTTCAAATTTCACAAGTTTCAAGTCAGATTAAAAATTTCAATGAGAAATAATAGAACATGGTCAAAGGATTTTAATTTTTCCAAAAGTCAGCTATAATGTTTAGTTTTCCATTTTACATAATCGCAATATTTCTGAGATAAAATGTGAACTGCTAAATAACATTGAATGTAGCTTTTGTGTATGAGATCATGATGTTTCACTGCAGTCAAACATTTTATCAAAAGATGAAAAATGTATTCAAATGATGTTTTAGAATTTTTTGTAAAATTTGTTACCTAATTTTTATAAGTTTCTAGTCTAAATAAATTTTCTAAAATCCAACAAGTTTGGTTTTACACCATGCATAATGACAATATTTTTTTTTATTTATATCGTCTGAGATGAAATAATGTAGAAGTTAATAGAGAAATTATAGTTAACTATCAAACATTTTTTTTATATTTGAATATTGAATATTTCACTTAAAATTTTCATGTGCTTTGAAATTTGAGGAATTTAGAAAATGAATTTTTTACATGATTCAAAACTTTTTAACATTTCCTAAATACATTTTCCTGATATGGAAATTCTCTACAAGTAATATTTTAAAAATTCTTTTTTTAATATTTTAAAATCATTTGATCATTATTTTATTCCTTTTATTATTGAAAAATTTACTCAGACTTGAAACCGTTAAAATTTGGAAAATAAATATTACAAAAAATTCTGGAACATCATTTGAATACATTTTTCTCTCAATAAAATTTTTCAAAAACATTTTTGAAAAAATAAATAAGAATATTTCACTGAGTAAATATAAAAAAGGATAATTTAATGTTATTTAGCAGTTCACATTTTATCTCAGACAATTTCATTCTGAAGGGAATATTTTGTAAGTATGTAAGATGTAAAACTAAACTAAAACTTTTAATAAATTTGAAATCATTTTATCATGATTTAATATTTTCCATTGAAAAATTTATTCAGACTTGAAATTATAAGATTTGGGAAATAAATTTAATAAAAAATTCTGGAACATAATTTTATAAATTTTTCATCTTTTGATAAAATTTTTTAACATTGACAATAAATTGTTGTAAAAACCGTTTGCTGAAAATTTTCATAAACTATGAATGTATTTGGATAATGTTAAAGAATTTTTATGTACCTCTGGCATAGAAAACGCGTTTCTATGCCAGCTCGAGATCTCTAAACGCGTTTTCTATGCCCTCGGTACATAAAATATCGTTCGTAACAGGCACGGATGTACGAATTTGGCGAAACGGGGAAATTCGTACATCCGTGCCTGTTACGATATGTACTATTTTTAAATTTAACTTTTCTAATTTTATCAGTTTCAAGCCACATTAAAAATGACCTGCAGAATGTCAAAATTCAGAACTCCACGAATGACTGCACTTTTGTATAAATTTTAAATTTCAGGGTTTTTTTCATAACAACAACATTGCAAACTTGAATCAATTTTTTTTATTTATAATATTTCAGTTTACAAAATTCAAAACGAAATCCCGATTTTACACTTAGACATTTTTTTCCCCACCTCACATTTCTCACTTTAACCTAACAATAATTTTCGCTTGCCACGTTTTTCACTACACACGCAATCTTTACACTCGTTTCTTTTATTTATGAGTGATTTTTAAATTGCAAACACGACCCGAAAGTACCGAACTTTGAATCCTTCGAATGTAAATAATAGTACAATTGGCCGCGATTGGCCGACATATTGGCTTGCGTGTGCACGTTTAGTATTGTTTAGTATTTACGTGTGGACGATTAGTATTCACACGTGAGCACATGACAAGCTGCCGAGCACAGCCGAGCATGCCCGAAAAACCCCGAAACGTGTGACTTTACGTGCGCACGTACGTGCAGACGTTCCCGATCGAAAAAATCACGATTGGGGCAAGCTTGGGTAGTCGTGGGCCGAAATGGACCGTCAAGCGTGGGCCACATTAGGCCCAGACATGGGAACAGACGCTTCTCACGTAAGGGCCATGTTTGGCTTCACGAATGGCCAAAATTGGTCCCAAGAGTAGGCCAGAATATCTCCCATGTTTGCCCTGGCATATTACCAATCGTGGCCAAGCTTGGCCCACGGAAGTAGCCAATATTGGCCAATCTTCTGTCGCCAGTATTAAGCCATTTTTCTCTGCCGCAAAAAAAGAAAAGAAAAAGATACATCTAGAAAATAGACAATTAGGCAGACAATATTCAGCCACATTATATATGCTACCGAATATTAATCGACTAATGTCTATTTTGTGGATATATCTTTTTTTGGAAGGAAAGGATTATTATGGTTTTAAAAAAAGGCCAAAATTTTACAGCCACAATTTATTGCACGTCTTTATCGTGGAGCATCAACATCAAACTCGTCCGGTTCAAAATGATCTGTAAAAAAAAGTATGCTAGAAAGTTTTTTAAAAGACCCATAAGTCAAATATGCTATGAATTCATTAATGCGTCTTTTTTATTGTACTTTATTTTTCAGCTGGAATTGCTATGACATATGTTGGAAAATTTTTTTATTTGAGAATGATTATTATATATTTGAATAAAAATTATGCATATAAATTATTGATCATCAGCAAATGTTCATCAATATTTCTTTAATACAATGCTTTGTTAAACAATTTTACCTTCTCCAGCAATGCGATTTCCATGTTGAATAAACCTTCTAAGAAGAATTTCTCGTCCACGATGGATGGCTGCGTTTAGCCTGTTACGCTCTCGCCACCGTTCTTGTTGATACATTTAAAGAAATTTTTAACTAAACTGAACACTAAACATTGATGATCACTCTGATAGAAATTTTGTAAACATTGTCATGGTTGGCATTCAATACTGGCCTCAATTATGGCCAGCATTGCTATTCCGAGATACGGCAACCAATTCCGGCCAGGAAAGTGGCCATAGTTGCTAATCCGAGATATGGGGAGTCAACTATGGCCATGAAAATGGCCAATATTGGCGTACAGATTATTGGCTGTCAATGCGGGCCAGGGTTGCGGCCAAAAGTGGCCACGCTTAGCCACGGGAACTTTTTCGATCGGGATTGCACGTGAGTGCACATAGACACTTCCAAATATTTATCGGATAGGAGATGTCTTATGAAAGAAGTTTTTCACCGTACGTGGATGGAAGAAAGCTTGTGAAAAATATTTTAGAATTTAGAGCATCAAATTCTTGAAATTTACATAACAGTCTACATGCAACTAGAAAAAATCATGAAAAATACTAGAAAATACTACGAAATTTCAGAAATGCTGAAAAATACGAAGCAGACTAAAAATAGAGAAATTTTGAAAGTACTGAAATTCTGTATAGATATTGTATTTTGTAAATGTAAAGGAAATATTAAAAATCCTTAAAACTTTCAACTTTGAAGCATCTAATTAAAAAAATGTACACAAGATTTCCTCAAAATAAGAGAAGATTTAATGAAGCTTATGAATATCGAAAAAATTCAGAATATACTAAAAGTTTCGCAAATCTGCAAAATAATTGAAATCTGAAAAGATACTTCCTTCTGAAAAGTTTATTGAAATCTTACAAAATCTTTCAAATTTGAGATTCTAGAGCATAAAATTCTAGAAATATATGAAATTTCAAAAAACATTTTATATCTTTCTAGAACCTAGAACATTCCACAAAATATTAATAATTTTATAAATTCTGCAAAATATTGAAAATACTGAAAATCTATGAAAATATTATTTTGTTAAATGATTTGAAAATTGCTAACATCTGTTGTCCTCTATCAACCCTTGAAACCTTAAGGGGTTATATACCTTTTTGTGCGGAAAAATTGAGAATGGTTTGAAGTAACTTTTAAGGTATGTAGCAATAATTCTATATCACAAAAGTTGTAGTTCTTTCAAATAGTGTATTGTTGACTTGAAAAAACAAGCATTTGTTCTTGGCTCTTTCCCCGAAACAAATTTTTTTTTGAAGAGGCCTGCGATGACCACGATGCCAGTCGAACAAGTCAAGTTGAATCAGAAAATTAAAAAAATTTCATTAGTCTAGGAATATATCTAGTTCTTGAACGATCGCTTTTTTAATGTTTTTATTTTGCAAATAAAAATTTTTGAATAAAATTTTCAGAGCTCAAAAAATCGAAATCTCGGGAAAAACGTTCTTGCATACAGAAAAAAAGTAATATTCATTTTTTCAATTGTTCAAGAACTAGATACATTCCTAGACTAATGCAATTTTTCGGACTTTCTAATTTAACTTGACCTGTTCGACTTGCTTCGTCGTCACCGCAAGCCTCTTAAAAAAAAAGTTGTTTCGGGAAAGGGCCATAACTTCGCCAATTGTTGATATTTTTTTATGAAAAAATACTTGTTTTTTTAAGTAGACAATACGCTATCAAAAAACAATAACTTTGGCGTCATAACACTATTGCTACATACTTTAAAAGATACTCCAAACCAACCTCAATCCGTCCGCACAAAAAGGTATATAACCTCTTAAGTATAAAATTTCAGATGAATCTGTATAAAAGAAACACAAGAATGGCAGAAAATTGTCCAAACTGTAAAAATACTGACAAAATATAATAATAAATGAAAGTGCTGAAAATCTAAGAAATACCAGTTATCTTTGGAAGTACTATTACCAAAAAAATTTTTTTAAATACTGAAAATCTAATATAACTTTCGAATTCTATATTGCAAAATTCTCAAACCATAATATCGAGCTTGCAAATTTATTTCTAAGAATAAATATTTATTGACACATATATATTGACTTTATGACATTAGAGTTTGCTCCTTCTTTTAAACTTTGTTGCGAACAATCATTAATTATGATCACCCCTTAGCCGAATTGGACTTACTCAAATAGTAAAACAACCGTTTCTCATGAATTTAAAAAAAACTAATGCCATCATTCAGAAAGCAGTAATTTTTGTAGGTCTTCGTAGCTCAAGTTGCACAACTTCTAACACTACAAGAATTTCGATGAAACTAATATTTATGAATTCCAGTTGAAAGTTGAAGAACACCAACACTCAAACAAAAAGAAAAAACTTGATTTTTCGTAGGGAAAATCCAGTTTACCTAATAATAAAATTAAAAATGCTCACTGGGATTTTTGAAAGTTTCATGACTCGATTGATTAGCATCATGTAAGCAGTTCGAATTCATGGGGTTGTTGGATCAGTTTTCGCGCAAATCAGGGAAAACCACAGTTTGCCCTAGTTCTTGCGCAACCCTCACATTGGGAACTCGCGAAAAGAGCGCTCGGTCACAACCTCTTTCTCCGGTTAATTGCATTGTTCGGGCACTTCATTGTTCCTTCGAAATGCCGTAACTGGAAAACAAGTGACTTTATGGGGGCAGCGGTGCGTCAAAAAAAGGATGACTTTGTCATTCTGGGTAGGCGAAATCTCTGGCTCGCCTCGATTGTCATTGCGCGTTTTTACCGCTACATTCTCCGGGGGAGAAGAACATTGAAGAACATCATGATGCAAGTCTTCGATTTGTATTGCCGCTTAGAAAACACGCCCAATCGTGATTACCCGCGATGGAACACGAATCGAGTATGTCATTCACTTCCTGGCATAGTCATAATTGATTATTTATTTCTTCCCCGGACTACTGTCATATTTAAATTGTTTCACCCACACTCAGAAACAAGGGAGAATTAAATATTGAAAATATTAAATAGATGTTACCATTGCTGAGTCTTGTTGGCAGGCGCGTAGGCAAAGGGTGGTTTTGGGGGTTCAAACCCCTCCCGAAATTCTGATAGTCACTCAATATTTCATTAAAAATTGAAAAAAGTTACGTCGATGAACAATGAAAATATAAGTTACAAATTAATGCATGAAAACGTTAGCAGTATATATTTAATGAAAAAGGAAAAATTATCGAAACGTAGGATTGCGTGGAAAATGTATATCAGAAAAATTGTTGCACCCCAGTGAATAATCAAGAATAAAAAACTACGAAAATGCTAAAAATTTACAAAACCTTGAATCCTAGAGCATCAAATTCTAGAAATCTATAAGAAATCCATAAAAAGTATTTAAAATCTTTCGATTCATGCAAATCTAAAAGAATAATAAAAATAATTGAATTCTATGAAAAAACTGTTTTCTGAAAAATGTCAACTAATACCTCTACAATCTATGAGTTTTGGGATTCTAGGGCATCAAATTCTAAATATACTATACATCTATTACAATTCTGGAGAACGTAACGAAATCTTTCAAAAATACGAAAACATAATAACGATATAAAGCATTAAAATGTATATGACTGGAATTTTATCATTTATTTTTGGAATCACTGAGAATAGTTCCAAATTTGCATTTTAAAACATCGAGTTTTTAAAATCTCGGTAGCAATCTACAAAAATATAAATCTATCACAATACTTAGACATCCTCCAGAGTTTCGTATAATATATGTATAATACTAAAAAAATGTGAAAAATAAGTTTACTAGTTTACCAGCTCACTAGTTTACTAATTTACTTGTTAACGAGTTTACTTGTTTACTAGCTTACTAGTTTACTAGTTATAATCATAACTAGTTTTTTTATTTAACTAGCTTACTAGTTTACTAGCTAACTAGTTTTTGATTTAACTAGCTTACTAGTTTATTAGCTTACTAGTTTTCCAATTAACGAGTTTACTTGTTAGCGAGTTTGCTAGTTTACTATTTGACTTTTTCACTTGTTCACTATTTTCTCTTTTACAATTTCAGTAGTTTACTTGTTTACTAGGTTACTTGTTTACTAGTTCAGTAGTTAACTAGCTTCCTGGTTTACTAGCTTACTAGTTTACTAGAAATATTTCAATAGATAAAAATTATGTGGATATAATTTTCTTAGAAATTTATAAAACCTTCTGTCTTGGATTATTTAATAATGTAATACAACAATTTTGTACCTCTAATTTTAGAAATTATTCTAGAAATTCATATAGAAAACAATAAAAGTACGTCAAATTCAATATATGCAATTTATACAATTAAACTTACTTTCAATCGTACAGATACTAAAAAAAATATGGAAAAAAGTATTGAAAATCTGTATAAAAAAAACTGTCGTCTGAAAAATTGATTTAAATTTCAAAAATCGTTGAAAATTTCAATACTATAGCATCGATTTCCTAAAAATCTATTGAGCGATCCATAGAAATATTAGAAATATATAAAAATATTAGAAAATACTACAAAATTTATTGAATAATATAATACACGAGAATAATATAAATTTATGTTGTAGCTTTTATCTGTGTGGTTTAAATTTGCTAAAAATCAATTCAAGTCTCTGAATTTTCCAGAAGTTTGATCCCTAGAGCATCGAAAAGTTTGCTAGTTTACACTTTCTCTAGCTTTTTAGTTTACTAGCTTATAAGTTTACTAAATTTACTTGCTTACCAGTTTACCAGTTTACTTGATATCCTTAAATATATAAAAATCATGTGGAAATTTTTTTCTTAGAAATTCATAAAACCTTCTGTTCTGGAGTATAAATAATAATATTATTCTATAACTCTATATAATTTTAGAAATTATTCCAGAAATTCATATAGAAAACAATAAAAATACATTCAATTCAATTCATACAATTTTTACAAGTAAACACACCTTCAATTGTAGAACTACTAAAAGAATATTGAATAAAAGTGTTGGAAATCTTCGTAAAAGAAACTGTTGTCTGAAAAATCAATTCAAATTCTCAAAATCGTTGAAAGTTTCAATACTATAGCATAATTTTTGAATATCTATTGAGCGTTCCATAGCAATATTAGAAATATATGAAAATAACAGAATGTTGTTCAATATTTGATGAATATTATACCATACGAATATAATATAAATTTTTTAATTAGCTCTTATTTGTGTGGTTAAAGTTTGCTAAATTATCAATTCAAATATATAAATCTTCTAGAAGTTTGATTCCTAGAGCATTGAATTTCAAAAAGCCCTATAGAAACCCATATTACTCAATATCAGATAATCCTTAAAGTGGTATAAATGCACGAAGTATTAGTAGACAAAATTGAAACCTCAGTTACTCATTAAAAATTACAAAAAATTAAACTCCATTATTTACGAACATGAAAAATGTACAATTCTGGATTCCAAAAATTGTATAGCTCTTAAATTCTGGAATTTAAAATCTTACAATATAGCTCTCGTGTATTATATTGTCAAAGATTTAAAATAATGAAATCCCGAAGGAGAAATATTTTTCAGAATAACCCCCCCCCCGAAATTTTTTTCTGCCTTCACCCCTGCTTGCTGGAAAAGCCAGTTTTGTTGTTAAGCTGATCAGACAGTTTTTCTAATTACCATCCCAGTTTTAGAAAATTAATTTCTCGAGCGTTCGGAACATTTTATTGGTTATTCTTGAGACAAGTTCGTTGACCATTGATTTATCAGATTGTCAGTTGAAACAGTAAAGGGTGAAAGTTGCAAATTTCGAAAAATGATTCGTTTCGAAAAATTGCCGTATCATGTATCTTGCGTGTAGGCTTAAAAAAGGTAGACACGCACATGCGAAATAGCGAAAAAACCGGTTGCGTGTCCACAACCGTTACCATTTGATATTCCTCCAAAACCCGCGTCATTCCTTTTATCGGAGTTCATAATATAAAAGCGAGGCATAAACTTTGACCACTTTTATTTTCATTCGAAAGCCGGGATCAAGGGATTTCGTGAGCTGCATACATTTTTTGCCTTGCAAAAAAAGCCTTTTTTACGACCCGAACCAAGCCCATTTTCATTTTGAACACGTAGCTTTTTTTACGTATGGAAATTGATGACTTTGCAGCCAAAAATGTGGAATGAAAGCGGAAAATCCGAAATGGTGAAGGGGCTTTCTCCACGCGTAATGAAATCGAACATTCTTGAAATTACGGATCAGTTGGCGAATATATCATTTCAAACTTGGGAAAGAATGAGAAAAATAGTATACATATTGAAGATTGATTAATTGTTTACGCCCATTTCGCATTTGCAACCGTACGCAGTTCTGAAATTATCAGGACTTACGTTATGTGCATTTCTATCGTCTTAAATATTTATCTTTCCAAATGAACGCTTAATTACGTGCTTGAATGTAAAAATTGCGAAGTAGATAAATTTTGTATAAAAAATCTGTAAATTTCTGCTTATGAATTCAAAATCAATTATTTTTAATTTCATCTTTCACTGATTTTCCAAGTCGATTTTTTTCGAATTTACCACAAAATAAGAGTTGAAAAAATAGGCCAAAACTAGAAGAATAGAAAGTAATTATAGTCATAGGTTCTGTTGATGAAACTTGAAATTTCAAAATCATAAAAATTCATGATTTCGATATTTTGGGTGAATTTCGTTAAAATCGACATTCTGACGGTTTATGATCAATCAAAATTTTGAATATGTCGACACAAATTTAATTTCTTTATTTATCATATTGCTAAACGCCAACATTTACATGATTTTTTGAAATTGAATGCCTAAATCAGACATTATTCATTACAGAATACATTTTGTACGATTTTTTGGTCACTTGAGCAAAAATTTGATATTCCTAAATGATTCGCACATTTCACTGTAAATTATTAATCCAGAACTTTTATACGATGAAAAAATTACACTTGTTTCCTATTATAACCCTAGTAATTTTGAGCCCCATTAAACCTTACAAGAAAAAAACCTTATTAAATTTTTTCGATCAATTTTTTATAAAAAATTTCAGTTTCTTATAAGGTTTTTCTAAGGATCAAAATTACTAGGGAACTCCTTACAATTAGACTACATTTTATTTATTCATTCGAATTCACCATTTATTCTAATAACAGAGACATTTTTAAATCTTCGAAAATTCTTCATTCAAAATTTCGAGATCTTTGTGAAATTAAAGTTTTTATTTTTCATTACATTAATCTATTCCTAAAACTATTTTTCATTCGTTTATTTCTCAATTTTGTACACTCTTTTACTTTGTAGTAAATTCGATAAAAAAATCGCCATCGAAAATTGCTGAATCTGAAACACTGAAAATGATAGGAAGAAGAAATTTCTCTCTTTTTATCAACACAAATATATAAATATGCATTCAGCTTGATTTTTTGATGTAAAATATTTATTATTTTCTGAATTTGTCATCCAAAACATAACTATTGTTAATTTCATTATTTTTGCCTTTCTTTTTAATAAATTCGATAAAAGAATATCCTTAAAAAATTCATGAAAAGTGAAATTCGAAGTGATTGCTATTTAATTATTTAATAGAAGTGAAACGTATTTTTTATTCAAAAATCTAAGTAACGATAACTTTATTCAAACAATAATTTTTCTAATTGCTTAGTTGTTCAGCTGTTTGATGAAATATTCGACTTGTTTATCCATAATTTTATATTGCGATCAGATTTTCAATCCGAGAATTGTATGGGTAATTTAAAATTCTTTTTATTAGAAGAATAGCTATTAAAAAAACCAACAAAACTTGTTTGAAGCAACTAGAAAACAATCAAAATTTTCTTTGAACTGTAGAATCTTTGAATGGAAAATCCAAAACCTGTAAATCTTGTCTTAATCAGGGGTGTAGGCATGAAAAAATTTCAGAAAGCGTTTTTCTGAAAAATGTTTTCCTTCGGGATTTCATAATTTTTCATCTTTGAAAATGTAGTTACATGAAAGCTGCTTTGAAGTATTTTACATTTCGGAATTTGAAAGTTATAGAATTTTTGGAATCCAGAGTTGCACATTTTTTACGTTTGTAAATAATGGGATTCGATGTTTGTGATTGTCAATAAGTAACTGAGGTTTCAATTTTTTTTCTAATACTTTTTGTATTCATACCACTTAAAGGATTATCTGATATTAAGGAATATGAGTTTCTATAGAGCTTTTTGAAATTCAACGCTCTAGGAATCAAACTTTTAAAAATTTTATATACTTGAATTGATTATTTAGCAAATTTTAACCACGCCGATAAAAGGTATATCATAAATTTATGCTATTTTCGTATGGTATATTCTTCATCAACTACTGTAGAACTCTATGTTATTTTCACATATTTCTAATATTTCTATTGATCACTCAATAGATATTTAGAAATTGATGCATATATTGCATATTGATGCGATAGTATTGCAACTTTCGACGATTTTGAGAATTGAAATTGATTTTTTAGACAACAGTTTCATTTATGGAGATTTTTAATACTTTTATTCCATGTTATTTTAGTTTTTCTACAATTAAAAGTATGTTTACTTGTATAAATTGAATTGGATGTATTTTCATTGTTTTCTATATGAATTTCTAGAATATTTTCTAAAATTATACAGAATTATAGTATTATAATAATAATTATACTCCAGGACAGAAAGTTTTAATTTATTATAATTTCTAAGAAAACAATTTCTACAGGATTTTTATGTATTGAAGGATATCAAGTAAACTAGTAAACTGGTAAGCAAGTAAACTAGTAAGCTAGTCAATTATTCAACTAGTAAGCAAGGAAACTGGTAAACTACTGAAATTGTATAATCGTAAAATAGTAAACAAGTGAAAAAGAAAGATAGTAAACTAGCAAACACGTTAACAAGTGAGTTAGTTATTTAGCAAACTAGTAAAGTTGTCTAATTTTGAATAGTAAACTGGTAAAATAGTAAGCTAGTAAACTAGTTAAATAAAAACTAGTAAGCTAGTAAACTGGTATTCTAGTGAGCTAGTGATCTAGTAAACTAGTGAGCTAGTAAACTAGTAAAATTATTTTTCTCATTTTTCTAGTGTAATATACAAAACCCTGAAGGTTTTCTAAGTCTTTTTATAGATAACTTATATTTTTATGTACCTCTGGCATAGAAAACGCGTTTCTATGCCAGCTCGAGATCTCTAAACGTCTTTTCTATGCTCTTGGTGCATAAAATATCGTTCTCAACAGGCACGGATGTGCTCATAGGCAAAACGGGTTACAGTCCTCGGCTTCGCCTCGGACCGTAATTTCCCCGTTTCGCCAAATTCGCACATCCGTGCCTGTTACGAAATATACTATTGTTGATTGCTACAGAGATTTAAAGAGCTCGATGCTTTAAAATGCGAATTTCGATCTATTCTTAGTAATTTCAAGAATAAATGGTAAAATCACATTCGTATAGATTTTTGTATGTTTTACATCGTTATCCTTTTTTCGTATTTTTGAAATACTTAGAAGATTTTGTTGCGTTTTTTAGAATTTTCATAGATTCATAGTATATTTATAATGTGATGCCCTAGAATCCCAAAATCTATAGATCGTAAGGGCATTTGTCGAGATTTTTCAGGAAACAGTTAAAAAAAAAAAGAATTTAATCAATTTCATTATTTTTTCAGAGTTTGTATGAATCGAAACATTTTCAATACTTTTATATGGATTTTATTTAGATTTCTAGAACTTGATGATCTAAGAGTTAAAGTTTTGTAAATTTTTAGCATTTGCGTAGATTTTTATTTTTCTTAATTATTCACTGGGGTGCAATAATTTTTCTGATTAATATTTTCTACGTAATTCTACCTTTTGATAATTTTTACTTGTTTACTAAATATATACTGCCAACGTTTTCATGCATTTTTTTGTGACTTATATTTTTATTGTTTACCGATGTGACTTTTTTCTATTTTTACTTGGAATATCGATTGATTTTATCAGAATTTCGGGAGGGGTTTGAACCTCCGAAACCCCCCTTTGCCTACGCGCCTGGTCTTATTAATAAATTTTACTTCTTTTCAAAGGTAGCTTTAACTTTTTTCTGGTACAATTGTGCATTGTCTTGTTGATGATAATGTTTAAAATTGACACTTTTCATTTCGTCTATGCTGGCTTTTATTTTCTTGGAGCCGGAGTTGGAAAGAGATGGAAAGTAAGGCCCGAAGGATCGGCCTTGAATAACACTCCACTTGATACTGGTTCATAAACCTTGTTCCAAAGATATCCCCGAGAGGCGATATTCGTGAAATGCCCGAATCCTGGAATGCGGACCTTCGGTGCACACGAAAAATTAATGCACGAAGCGGTTTCATAAAGAAGATCTTGTAATATGTAATACTCGGGGACTTCTATCTTCGCCGAGTGAAAGTTTCGTTGAATAATCCGCGGAATCACGTTTCCATCTCTCGGACTTTGCAGCGCAAAGCGCATTTGCCACAACAAAAAACGCCTGCCAATTTTCATGTCATTTATCCCATTTTTTAAATTTTCAGGGTTGTTGAACTGTCTCCCAATATTAGGATCCGATCGAAAATAAATATATTTTCTTGTAAGGTTGGATAAAATGTAGATTAGCTTCGGTGTTCGAAATTTGAAAACTTACTGATTGCAACTTTAAAATGGAAAAAATCCCGAGTCCGTAAATAATAAGTACAAAGAATGAAATAGAATGAATAAGCATTGTCGCGCCCACGATTTCTCGCACTCCACTTTATCTTCGTTTAACTAATTAGCATTGATGCTGCGAGTTGATATTGGTTCTGCATTAATTTTCTATGCTTGACGACTTTTCTCGTGATAAATGGTTATTTAGAAAGTATTTTTTGCATAAAGTGACATGGTGCTTTGCAAAACACAGCGAATAAATCTGCAGTGAATTGATTATTGAAAATACATTTACGTATAATTAAATAGGAAGAAAAACGCGTGATGAGCAGAAAAATCTTGGGAAATTTTCTGTGGATACAAGGACACTTATAAGGAAATTGAATATATTTTGTAAAGTATGGAAAATTAAAACTTTTTTCGAAGAATGAAAAATGAACTATGTTGTTGCGTCGAAATAGAAGATTGTACAACTAGTGTCCCAATAATATTCCAACAGCGGAACTTGTCATTTCTGAGTTCCAAGTAAAATTTCTACAGTTGGTTCTGAAATGACTTGAAAAAATGTTAGTAATAATATCCGTGGAAAAAGTTTTTCTGATTTACAATTGAGAAGGTTACTTGAAAATCGAATTAATTTAAAGTAGTTGTATTTATCCATGAATATTTAGGTGCACATAAACCAAACTAAAATAGTTGAGTTACAAAATTTTTTCGTTGGATCAATTGGTTTTTTTTTCAAGCAACATGGAAGAAGAATGGTTAGTTTAACTCGTAAAAAGTGGTTAAAACTAAAATAGTCAGTTTGACCAAAAATGAAAGAAAATACTATAATGTGTGTTAGTTGATGTGAACTTGTATTATTAGGTCTGACTATTTATAGTTAGTACTACTAGCTTAGTCACTTTAATGCTGCAACTTTTTCAGGCTTAAAAAGTGTCAGGCAGGCGCGTAGGCAGAGGGGGGTCATGGGGGGTCAAACACCTCCCGAAATTCTGATAAAATTAATCAATATTTCATGTAAAATTGAAAAAAGTGACATCTATGAACAATAAAAATATAAGTTACAAATGAATGTATAAAAACGTTAGCAGTACATACTTGATAAAAAGTGAAGATCATTAAAACGTAGGATTACGAAAAAAATGTATATCAGAAAAATTGTTGCACATCAGTGAATAATCAAGAAAAAGAAAAATTTACGAAAATGGTGAAAATTTAGAAAACTTTAATCTTAGATCATCAAATTCTAGGAATCTGTAGAAAATCCATATTATAAAAGTATCAAAAATTTTTTGATTTCTACAAACTCTAAAAGAATAATAAAAATAATTGAATTCTGTGAAAAAAGTGTTTTCTGAAAAATCTCGACAAATACCTCTACGATCTATAAATTTTGGGATTCTACAGCATCAAATTCTGAATATACGATAAATCTATACAAATTCTAAAAAACGCAACAATATCTTTCAAATATTTCAAAAATACGAAAAAAGAATAACGATATAAAACACAAAAAATCTATACGAATGTGAATTTATCATTTACATATTCTTGAAATTACTGAGAATAAATAGAAATTCGCATTTTAAAGCATCGAGTTTTTTAAATCTCTATATAGCAATCTACAAAAATATGAGTATTATATGAAAATACTTAGAAATCCTTCAGGATCTGGTATATTATATGTATAATACTAAAAAAAATGTGAAAAACAAGTTTACTTGTTCACTAGCTTAATAATTTATTCGTTTACTAGTTTACCTGCTTACCAATTTACTAGTTTACTAATTTGCTTGTTAACGAGTTTACTAGTTCACTAGCTTACTAGTTTACTAGCTTACTAAATTACTATTTTACTAGTTTATTATTACAAATATGACAAGTTTACTAGTTTACTAATCAACTAATTTACTTTTCAACGAGTTTGCTAGTTTACTATTCGACTCTTTACTTGTTTAGTATTTTACTATTTTACAATTTCAGTAGTTTACTATTTTTTTAGGTTACTTGTTTATTAGTTTAGTAGATTACTAACTCCCTAGTTTAACAGCTTACTAGTTTACTAGAAATCTTTCAATGCATGAAAGTTATGTAGATCAAATTTTCTTAGAAATTTATGAATTTTTCTACCCTGGAACATATTTATTATTATAATACAAAAATCATATACTTATAATTTCAGAAATTATTCTAAATATTCATATGGAAAACAATAAAAATACATCTTTTTCAACTAATACAATTTATACAGTCAAAGATACTTTTATTTGTAGCAATACTAAAAAAATATGGAATGAAAGTGTAACTAAAAGATTCCTAGAGCATCGAATTTCAGAAAGCTCAATAGAAACCCATATAACTTAATATCAGATAATTATGAAAGTGGCAGAAATACAAAAAGTATTCTTAAAAAAAGTTGAAACCTTAGTTACTAATTGAAAATGACAAAAATCGAGTTTCATTATTTACGAACATGAAAAATGTACAACTCTGCATTCCAAAAGTTGTATAACTTTTTGATTTCGAAATGTAAAATATTTCAAAATCGTTTTCTTGTAACCATATTGTCAAAGATAAAAAATTATGACATCCCTAAGGAAAAATATTTTCCAGAAAAACCCCTCCCAAAATTTTTTCTGCCTTGGATTGACAAAAAAATTAGTACATTGAAATTTTTGTTTGTTAATGTAAGTCGATTTGTAGTAAGTTAGTCAGTTTATCAAATTAGCTAAGTAGCTTTATTGTTGCAACTTATTTCACTAACTGGTGTAACTTTGCAAACCTTCGAGTACTAATGTAAATAGTAGAATCAGGTATTGGTTATTTTATTTAAAAGTTAGCTATACTAACAATAAAATAGCAGAAAAAAGTATAAAAGTAGTCGATCATACATTTTTTTTACTGAACGTGACTACTTGAAATGTAGGATCAATTAACTCTCTGTATGGTTCAAATTCATTCGTATAATTGTTTAAATTAGGATTATTCGAACAATTTTACTTAGTGTTTTTAAAAATTGATTTTTATTCAGTATTTGGAAAGTGCCTTTTTTCTACGGTGAAATTCGTATCGCATGAATGGTCGATAGCGATTTTTTCCTCATGCTTTTTAGTCCGAAGATAAAACAATGGAGGAAAAAAGCGTAAAATGGACTTTTTCGCCGCCCATCGCCGGATGCAAGCGTTTATCGGACACTTCGTCAACTCTCGTGTGAATCTAGGAAAATCTGCATGGAGCGAGTCTCGCCAACCGTGCTAATAACCATTCAGCGAAAGTGCCCACGTTCATTCCGGTATTTTCTGTTTTTATCGGATCAAGGTTTCTACATTCATGCATTTTATCGAAAGACACGATGCATTTTTTTCAAAATTTCAAATTTTTCCGCGAGGCACTTCCATTCTGCCAATTTTTTCATCTTCGGGCAAGCTCGTCTGTTCTCGTAAGCTCTCCCCACCACAAAACCGAAGGTACGATGCAACCTTATAATGGTTAGAACAGACGAAAATATGATTTTACTTTCCAATAAAAATGAAATATTAAGTTGCTTTCCAGGGGCGTAGGCAGAAAAAAATTTCGGGAGGGGTTATTCTGAAAAATATTTCTTCTTCAGGATTTCATACTTTTTAGTCTTTGATAATAATGTTACAAGAGAGTGATTTTGAAATATTTTACATTTCGAAATTTAAAAGTGATGAAACGTTTGGAATCCAGAGTTGCACATTTTTCATGTTCGTAAATAATGGAATTCGATTTTTGTGATTTTCAATAACTAACTGAGGTTTCAATTTTTTTTATTAATATTTTTTGTATTTATACTACTTTGAGGATTATTTGATGTTAAGTAATAAGGGTTTCTATAGAGCTTTTCGAAATTCAATGCTCTAGGAATCAAACGTCTGAAAATTTTATATATTTGAAATGATTTTTGAGCAAATTTTAACCACAAAGATAAAAGGTACATCATAAATTTATATTATTTACGTATAGTATATTATTCGTTCAATTTTGTAGTATTTTCTGGTATTTTTATATATTTCTAATGTTTCTATTAGTCGCTCTATAGATTTTTAGTAATTAATGCTATGGTAATGCAACTTTCAACAATTTTGAGAATATAAATTGATTTTTCAAACGACAGTTTCTTATATGAAGATTTTCAATACTTTTTTTCTATAGTTTTCAGTAATTCTACAGTTAAAAGTATGTTTGATTGTATAAACTGTATAAATTGTATTTGATGCATTTTGAATGTTTTTATATGAATTTGTATAATAACTACTAAAATTTTAAATAACTGTAGTATTATATTAATAATTATGCTGTAGGACAGAAAGTTTTATAAATTTCTAAAAAAGTTATATGTATCTACATAACTTTTATGCATTGAAAGATTTCTAGTAAACTAGTAAACTAGTACATTGATAAGCAGGCAAACTGGTAATCTAGTACACTTTTAAGCTGGTAAGCTAGTAAGTTAGAAAAGAAGTAAACTAGCCAACTAGTAAGTTAGTAAGTTCAGCAAACTACTAAACTACTGAAATTGTAAAATAGTGAAATAGTAAACAAGTAAAAAAGAAAAATAGTAAGCTTGCAAACTCGTTAACAAGTAAACTAGTAAACTGGTAAACTTTTTTTTCACATTTTTCTAGTATAATATACGAAACCCTGGAGGATTTCTAAGTATTTTTATAGATTACTTATATGTTTGTAGATTGCTACAGAGATTTAAACAACTCGATGCTTTAAAAAGCGAATTTTGATATATTATCAGTAATTTAAAGAATTCATGATAAAATTACATTCATTTAGATTTTTCATGTTTTATATCGTTATTCTTTTTTGGTATTTTGGAAATATAAAAGATTTTGTTACGTTTTCCAGAATTTCCATAGACTTATAGTATATTTATAATTTGATGCTCTAGAATCTAAAAATTTATAGATCGTAGAGGCGTTTATCGAGATATTTCAGAAAACAGTTTTTTAATAGAATTCAATTGATTACATTATTCATTCAGAGTTTGTATGAATCGAAAGATTTTCAATACTTTTGTATGGATCTTATATAAATTCCTAGAATTTGTTGATCTAAGATTCAAAATTTTGTAAATTTTTAGCGTTTACATGGATTGTTATTTTTCTTGATTATTCAATGTGTTTTCAACAATTTTTCAGATTCATATTTTCTACGTAATCCTACGTTTTAGTTATTTTTTATTATTACATTAAATATATATTGCCAACGATTTTATTAATTTTTTTGTAACTTTCAAAAATTTTTATATGAAATATTGATTGATGTTATTAGAATTTCGGGAGGGCTTTGAATTCCCAAAACCCCCCTCTGCCTACTCGCCTGTTGCTTTTTATACAGTTTTATGTTAAAAATACGTACTCAAGTTTCGTTTTAAAAAAAATCATGTTCCAAATACACTGGTCAAATAAAGGCAAAAAACATCTCAAGAGTAAAGCAAAAATTTTTTCGAACCTGTACAATGGATAAAAGTGAATTGCATTAAATGCACATCACGTGAACGTGAATTCGAGTTCACGATCAACCTGGAAAACGCAATTCCACGAATCCAGAAAACATCAACGAAATTATAAATTTTCGAACTTTCACGACAAAAAGTGGACATGTCCAAAGATTTATCGTCGCTGAAAATGAAGACGTTTGAAAGTTTTCTTTCATCGCGGTCAGTGCGTAAGATGAATTATGAAGTGGAAGTACAGGGTTACCAAGGCGTTTAATCTGATTTCCTCGCGTCGCTGGCGTTTTGAAGGACTCGAAGAGTGTCAAAAGGCTGAAGACAAACTTCTACAAGCATTTATCGAGTGTTAAGCAATTTCGATAGTGAAGTAGTCATAGTGGAAAAGTGATTTTCTTGATACCTTTATCGTATTTTCGCTATTTTGTTAATCAAAACAAACGCCTAAGACGAAAGTTAATCAATTTAAAAAATTTTTAATGAGAAAAGAATTCAACTGATAGGAATATCATATTATAAGTAGCTGGAAATGAGAAATTATCGATGAAGGTCAACAAGAAAAAAAATAGTAGCTTGGAATTTCTGTGAGATAGCACAGAAATATTTGAAAATTAAAAAAAAGGGGAGACGCAGATTAGTAGATAGATATGTATCAACAAATAGACATATGTTTTAAATACCATTTGTATCAATTCAAAAAACGACTCTACAGCCTTAGATTACTGAATAACATTTTCGTAAAACCTCAAAAGTTTTAAATAGCAAGATAATCATGATCATCACAAATTTGAATAAATTTGAATTCTGTTATGAACATTCCATTCAAAACTATGAAAAACCACTGAAAATGAAATTATTTGTTTCATTGAAAATTATACTTTGTGTGAAGTTCATGATATTTTTAATGGTTTTCAACAGTTCCAATGCTTCAAGACCATTGAAAATCCCATTCACCTAGTATATTGTACCATTGACAATTGAACAAATTTGCACTGTTTTCGATGGTTTTCATTAGAAATAGTGTCTTCCATTCTTCCGATGACAAAATTCATTCCTTCATTGAATCATGGTGTCTACTGTACAGAAAATGCGGGAAAAGTAAGAATTGTACGAGAATTTTCCAAAATGCATGGAATTCTGTAACTGTTAAAATCTAATCCTAACCAACCAAATATGAATTACTTATGCAGTGTTTCAGATTGCATAATTGCACAATAACAATTTTGAAAATCAAATTTACTTCAGTATGGAACACATAGTAAATTCGTATCGAAAAACCAAATTTACTGCCTCCTTAAAAAGCTATCAGTTTAATAGAGAGAACTTCAAATTTTACGATTTCTGAATAAAAAACTTTATCGCAAAATTTTCGAGTTGTTGAATGATTTCAAATTTTGTATTGAACAATTTGACGATTTTACAAAAAAAATGAATGGTTAAGAAATGAAAACGTGATACAGTCTTTAAAATAAAAAAATACACTGATATCGAATACTTGAAGATCAATTTTTTCGATTTTTAGATCTCATACATTTTTATGGCGATTTTTTCCATCGAATTTACTACCACATAAGATTGCAAAACAAAGGCAAGAAGTGAAAAAATTACAAAAGTTATGGTTATGGATCCAATAATTATAGACAAATGAAAATTTTAGATCAGAACAATTTCTGATTTTTATATTTTAGACAAAGATAGGAGCCAATGATATTTTGTTCTTTTGAGCATTTTAATTTCGTGGCAGAATTGTTAGAAAATTTGTAAACAGATCTTTTTTCACCTCTTTTTTTTATACTAATGAAAAAGTTTAATTCACAGGGTTTTTCGCACCTTGAATACAGAGAAAACACTTTAAAAATAACAGATTTTGTAAATTGAAACTAGTTTTTCTGTGATTGAGGGTTGTAAAATCTGTAACTAGTGCTTTTTTCACGATTCTGTGATAAAATGTAGATAGTTTTTTTTTGCGATGCGAAAATGACCAGAATGTCATAGACGCCCATCTCTTATTTTAGATGAGAAATTCCCCGAATCATAAATATTTTGCATTCAAAAACCGAATTGACTGCAATTACATAAATTTATGTGGATGAATGAAAAAATTTTTTCTTACCACTATCACTTTGTGATTTGTATATATAAATTTTCTATTATGTAGAATTTTTTTTTAGTAAGATATGTCTTGAATCAGTTATGCTTTCCTCAAATTATGATAAAACTTCTCAACGTAAGACTTTCGCGCTTGAAAGTAATTGTGAATATAAACTAAATTTGAGAAAATATTCGAATTTCAAGTCATGCCTTCATTTTGTTGCATTTTAAAATAAGATTAAATCGTTAGAATTAAGAATATTCTCAAGAATATCCCAAAATATCCTCATAGAATATTCTTGGGATATCCCTTTTAACATTGGCCTCATGTTGAACTACTTCAACGTCAGTATATTCCAAAAATATTTTTTAAAAAATTCCTGGCACACTCCTAGGCTATCATATACCAATAAAAAGTATACTGAAAAACTGAAAAATATTTAACAAAAGTACAGTACTTTTTTTCATCCTACACTGAGAAAAAAATATAGTAATTATTACGATACTGTATAGTACACGGGAATCACTCTGACATATTGTACTTTTTGCTAGATAATATATAAGTTTTTGAAATAACATATCGTAAATATTGTCAAATGATATTGTAATTATGAATATATTTCGTTGTAATAACTCCTCTACATCTTCCGTTCTCTACTATACTTCTTGTACTTTTTGCAATATCATATCCTAATTCCTATTAATGTATTAATCCATATTTTCGAAAATTTCATACAGTTTTTTCAGTAAATAGATCTGTATAGGTTCTTTTTGCAATATTTTTGTGTACTTTCTAGGTTTCAAGTGCATCATAAATATTGTAATATGATACAGTATTCGAAAAAGTTGGAAAAAAGTAATGCATTTTTTTTTTTTGTTCGCCACGCCACTGAATGAACAGGGGCACCCCTGAGGGGGGGAAGCGTTAAAAAGTAAGAAAAGGATCGTAAACCTAAGTCCTTTTATCTGCTTTTATCACAAAAAATGTTTTTTACACGTGAGAGTCAGCTTTGCTGGTCTGTTTTAATGCATGTGTAAATAAATTGCGGGCGAGAAAAAAAACCCGGTCGCCACCCGTTCCCAGTTGGCTGACCTTAGGAAACGTGGAAAAAATGTATGGTAAAAATTACAATGTGTACAGTAAAATTTTCATTTTCAGATTTCAATTTTTCCGAAATTATACAGCCAAAAGTGGAGTACATATTATACTTTGTACAATATAGCGGTTTTACTATACACTATTGTAATAAATAAAATATTATAAATTGGCACAGTTATTGGATTAATGGATAAGAATTTCAAACTAGCTGACCCTAAGTTTCATAAGAAGAATTTTGATATTATGAGAGATATTTTACGAGTCAATAATTACCCTACTTTATTTGTAGAGAAGTATATGAAGAGAAGAGTTAAATTTCTGAATAGGAATATTAAGAACCTTAAGAATAATGATATTAAAAGTAAGAAAAAATTAATTTTCCCTTATAATGATGAATCAGATATTAGACTGAAAAGAGCTTGGAGAAGGTATGATGTAAACATTATCAGTAAAATAGATAACAAATTAAACGATCAAATCATAAGAAGATAAATTGTGTTTGTTTGACCAACGAGGTGTTGTATATAGAATTAATTGTAGAACATGCAGTTTTTGTTACATTGGTCAGACTAAGAGGAATTTGGGCACCAGAATAAAAGAACATAGGAACAATATTAAATTACCACTTTTTTATCATAATGTTTTAACTTATCATAGAACCGAAACAGGACATGATTTTGATTGGGATAATGTGAGGATTTTAGATAGGGAGTCTGATTATTATAAGGAATATTTCGGAGATGATCCACATGAAAAAGTCAGATTTTACTCTCAATAAGCAAGAGGATACGAAAGATTTAAATGGGGCTAACGATGGATTTTTGAAACTGATTTGAAATCTGGAGATGAATTTGCTTTCATTATCAACTTTCAATGTGTTTTGGTAATAGAAGTAATAGAGGAATTGTTATCACTCCGTTTTCATTTTCAGTCAGCCATAGTACGCAGTGAGGTGTATATCACCTATTGACGGTTTTTGTTTTTTAACATGTTTCTTTGGCTGTTTTGGATTCATATTGTTTATACGAGTTAATTTTGACAGTGATTAAAATGTGTATTTGTTTTTGACAAGGGTCATCTTGAGACCAAAGAAGTTTTTTGACAATTATTAGGATACACGATCACTTATTTGTTGAGTTATGATGTACAAATTGTGAGTAAGACTTTATTGATTCCTTTATCGATTTCTGTTGGATTCTTATACGTGTTCTTCTGAATTTGTAGCAGTTCCTGAAGAGGGCCCAAATTTTTGGCCGAAATACAGAAAAGGATTGTTTATTCTCACTATTGTTGTAGTTTATTGAGGTTTGTAATGACGACCTTAGTTTGGCTGTGTGTGATCAAGATTTGATAAAATAGTGAAATACTATAAAAACTAAAATAAAACTGTGAAAACTGCAATATTATTGTACTTTTTACGGTATATATGGCAGAAGGTACAAGATTTTTTTCTCAGTGTATGCAGCAGACACCCTAATAATTTCACCCATTCGAACCAGAATTTACAAGAACTGAAGGTAATCCAGTCACGTCGGACTCCCAAAGAATGCACCAACTCCACCCTTATACCCAGCAAAAATTCAATGAATGCACTCCTCCAGGATCCTGCAGGACCCCCGCAGGAACCGACCGGAATGCCCAACCGGCGACAAAACTCGAAAATACGATGGGCATAAAAACGCCACATTTCGAACGTAAAACTTTCTTAAATGCACGGTCCCCGGGATGAGGATCGGGCCCAGTCCGTGGCATATGAGACACGGTGTCCAGTTTTCATATTCTGGAGGGGACCGACGGTTGTGGTGGGTGGTGGTATAAGTACGGGCCTGCATTCGCCGGCGTTCTCATACCCTCACTATTTACGTCCTTTGACTCAGCCTCTTACTTTTACCTCTTCACGAATCGCGAACTGTAACGATTACAATCGATATCGCATTTCTTCGGGCTTTTCCCCCGGAGTGACCGAAAAAATTAAAAAAAAAATCAAAATAAACCCTTAAAGACGAGAAAATGCGCCAGTGAACCGCGGTGACATTTCGTGGCTTTCCTAAAACAGCAACGAAAATAGTTCCTTCATGACTTGAGGAAGGTGTTTCGCGATCCTTCTTCTCTTCGAGAAAAAGTGACAAAGTGGGGAAGAAAAAAGGGAAAGGAGGCGAAGAGAGAGGTTCTGCAGACGAAGGAAGAGAGGAAAAGTGCACTGTACAGATATGTTGCTTAGGAGCGCGATTCTGTAAGTATATAGGCTATACATGCAGACGTCGAAATTGTGAAAAGTGAGAAAAAACGAGATGCGAGCGTGATAAGCGAGTTTTATGCACCTGCCACACGTGAAATGGCAATTAGGCTTCCAGAGAGACGCGGTAATTGATCCATATCAGGGGGGCGAGGTGCTGCCGTAGATGGCTAATTAGCCATCATAGACATCTCGCTCTCGGTTTGCAGAATCGACGGTTTTTTATGTACCGATCTTGCGAAATGTCTTGAGCGAAAACTGCGGGGATTTTGGTTTCCATTTCACGCGGTTTCCCGCAAGAACACGCGAATTTAGCGATTGCGAAATTACGGGGATCATGAGACTTCTTCGGAGAGAACCATGTGGTTAAAGTGAACTGTTGAAACAGATTTAGTAAATTTCTGTAAAGGTATTGGAAGTTTGTGACCAATATTATGTGTGGGAAAAATGTACAGAACATGGGTTAAAAGTCTAATTCAAATACTTTTATGGAAAATTTATCAACCTTTTATAATAGTGTGGGTTTTTGGGGGAGATGATCTTGAAGAGAGGAAATTTGAGACTGCGTCAGATACTGAGAAAAAAATTTAGCATTTTTTGATGTACACTGCCTGTGAAAAAAAAACTTTACCGATGTTAAAAAAATTCAATTTGCTGACTTTCTAGTCGCATATTCCAATGCCAAGTTATTCCTTTTGAAGTCTGCTTGATATTTCAAGAAGGTGATGATCCTAAGCACACATTACGACTTTGCATGAATTATTGGGGAGAGAGGAATGAAGGGTTACTGGAAATACTGGATTCCTTTGGCATAAGAAACTTGAACTAGAATATTTAGAACCATGTACCTTCGAAATTGATTTCAATCAGCGTAGAAAAATATCAAACGTAAGACCTTGCAGAAAATTGTTGAAAAAATACTCAAATAAAGGTTCTCTTTTGAAAGAAAACTCGTTTAGGGTACTTCGAAAACTCTATGATTTTTTTATTCACATAGCTCTAATGTTTTACATCGTTGTATTTTCTCACAAACAGTACAAAAAAAAATTAAGAAAATCATTCTTATTCGTTGGATGAGACTAAAAGATAAAAAAAAATGATAATTTCTACATCAATCAAGTTTTTTTGACCAGCAGTGTATTTGGGATCAAAAGAACCAGAATATTGTAACTTTGACAATATTATTGCAGGTTTTGTCATTTTTGATGAAAGTTATGAAAGAGAAGAGCAGTCAATGTAAATTTATTGTATACATCGTTTTGATCAGTAGTTCTTGATCCTCATTAAGCTCTGTAAGATATCTGTGCAATATTATAAACTAAAACAACCACAAAACAAAGTCATATATACCTAGGACATTTAACAACAAAAATTTGATTCATAAACATTGTTATAAATAATTGAAGACATGAAAACCAAACAGAAAAAAGATGTTTGCAACAGTTGTGACTGATTTCAAAATCCTGGTATCGTTATTTTGATCTTATTTGTAACAATGTTATATATTAAAAAATTTTATACTATAAAAGTTACTATATGTGTGCCAGTTTTTTATGGACAATGAAAGACAAGTTTAAATGTTGAGAATGCAAATTTTACTTCATAAATCGTATACTCTATCTACCTTACTACTGCACATAATTTAATATCCATGTATAGTGAAGTAACAATTTAATTATTTTACCTTTTATAGTTTATGTTTCCAGTACATTATTAAAAAAATTCAGGTAATATTGTAGGATTTAAAATATATTTTCACACTATCAATAATTGAAAATTACAATATATAATATTCTATTATTTACACTAAAATATACTTTAAGAAACTATGGAGTATTTGAATACTAACAAAACTATAAGCCTTTTTTTGGAAATGTGGGTTAGTAAGCATTACAATATCATGTCACAAAAAGTGTAATAGGGTTGTGGTAAAAAATGCAATACATCTTGGAATTTTTACAAAATTATATATAGTTTTACAATGATAAAAAAATAGTAAAACAAAGAATACAGTTAATGAAATTAGCAAAAAGTGAAAAGTCTCAGACTGATTCCAAAGCAAAATATTTTTTTCTCAGAGCACAAAATGAAAATTTTAACATGTTGACATTGGTACTGGATAATTTTGTGGGCGTTTTTCTATTTTTAAAAAAATTTTTTTTTTTAAAGGAAAAGTAACTTAAATAATTTTTTTATTAATTAGAGGATAAACTTTCATGTCACATCGAAATCTTTAAATAAATTACTACTAAATTATGAAAATTTTATCGGAACAAATGAAAATTTTTACTTTTATCTGATTTTTCATTTGATGTTATTTTTTTTACTCACATTCTTTTCTGTTTTGCGTTGAAACATATTGTAAAAGTGTTGAATACGAATAGTAATAGAGTGTAAGCTAAAAAAAATGCATAAAGATAAAAACAGTTATTAAACATGCAAAAAAATACAAAATAGTACTAGATAAAACTTTGTTGTTTAAAGTCAAACTCGTGAAAAATTACAAAAAGTGAAACTTTAACAAACAAAAACTTTGAATTGTGATTGAAGGTAATGAAATCATTGGTGAAAATTGCTAAAGACTACAAAGCTGTGCATGAAAATAAAAGATTATTTTATAAGAAGTGCAGAAAATAATGAAATCATGGGAAAGAACATGAAATTACAAGATATGTTGAGTGAGTACAATGCATGAAATCTACAAAATATTGCAAAAATATGCGAAAACTAATAAAAAATCATCAAACTGCAAAAATTTTTTGTACACTCTATATTTTTTGTAATTTCTTACATATTATACTAATTTTCTTACTTTATGCAAGCTTCTTACATGTTTTGTAATTTTTCATATTGATTCGGTTTTTTTCTTGCAGTACTATTGGGAAATTGTAACTTCTGTATGCGTATGTAGTTTTTTATTTCTGAATGGTAAATTCATTGAAATTGCGATTTGAAACTATAATTGACAGTAAGAAATTTCACTAATATAATTATTATATATAAACCAATTCTAAATATAACATAAAAACATTTTTTAACACGATTAAATGAAATACAACATAGCATAAAAAAACTATTACAAAAATTTTGAAAAAATGACATCAGAATTTTCTTGCACCTCCGACTGAAATGACAGTTTCTTTGTAATTTTCAAAGCTTTTTTAAATTCCAGAAATTTCGAGTCAATCATGATTGTAAAACTATTTAAAGTGTATCAATTTGAAAAGAAATGATTTCTTAAAACAAAGGCAATTTTCATGTTGAAGTTGAAACGGTATTAAAAATCAAAATATTTGATTTTCTGGTTTTACGATTCAAATGCTTGAAAATTTCGAATCGCAGTCGTCCAGTGTGAAATTCGAAAAAATTTTGTTCATGTCTAGAACGATTTTCGATACGATATTTGAAAATGTATAAATTAGATTAATTATTCAAACATACAAGATAAAATGTTATGTTCGTAATTTTTCAGTATTCTGATCATATAATTTTCCTTGGTTACCAATCCTAACAAATAGTGAATCGAAAATAAAAATCCACAAAAAAAAACATTAAAAAATCAGAAACAGATTCAGGTCAAAGAGAGACCTCAGTCTTTCCCATGTTTAAAACATTGAATTTCTCAAATTTCAATTTCATGAAATTTCAAAATATGTTCATTACGCACAAGTGGGAAATACTTACATCACTGATACAATTAGTTTATATAAAAGTTAAGAGAAATTGTTCAATTTGAACGGAAGCATAACGGTGAAAATAAGTTACGCCTACAAAAATCCTCGAGAAAATTATTGCGAAAGTTGAAGGATCATCGCTTATATAAATGTCGTAATTAAATAAGTGCGTTTCGGTTAATTGAAACGTGAAAGTTTCTGATTTGCAAAATATGCCGTGCTACCACACCTCGCTAAATGCATCTTTATTTCGTCCCCTTTATAGACATAAGTATGCATACAATGTGTCTCCGGTGCTTCCTACACAAAATTCCATTAAGTAACATTACCCTCGTGCGGTGTAATGATTACAAATAAAGGCAGACTCGAAAAAGGCATGGTGGCAGTTGTGAGTCACATCCTCTTGGAGACGTGAAACAATCGAAATTTTAACGGCCCCAACAATGGACACGAGCGCAGTTTATTTACAGCTAAGGAATATTTTACTGAAGGATAATGACCGATAAGAAATTTGGATGGTGACTTTATGGGAATGCTATGGAAATTGTATTTGGAACTTTCGTTTGAATGAAGATTGGTAAAGTCATAACATAAGGAATTTTTCAAACTTGGACTTGTAAAATATTGTATACATACTTATGGGAATCTAAAATATCGAAAGTTTGTTTAGCATGTAGTAAGAAGCCTTAAACGTTAAAATTTTACAAAACCTTATGAAGATTTGCTGAATGAAAATGAAGAATAAAGAATTTGGATGGTGTTTTTAATATATGGAAATTGAATACAGAAGTCCTATACAGAATTTTCGCTTAAATAAAGATTTAGTAATTACGTATGGTCGAAACATGATGATACATCTTTCAAATGTCGTACACAAACTTAACAGAATCCAAAATCCTATAAGTTTTCCTTTTAAGTATTTTGAATTTCATAGCTTCTCAAAAGTAACGTAATTTTGTAGGGCTGTATATTCCGGTGATAATTTCAATTAGAAATAAAATAGTTAACTCAGGTCGATTTAATAATATTTTTGAATTATGCTCATATCAATCTTTCATATCATTGTTTTGTTTATTTCATATTCTACAGTTTTGACAAAATTTTTCATAATAAACGTTAAAACTTGTGGTAGTAAATTTAATTTCGATCTCCCAAGGAGTCTGTTAAAATTAAAAAATATCGGAAATCTTGCCTCTAATTGATCTCGAGTAAAGTAGAGTAATGAAATAATCACTTTTTTCACTTTTTGGTCGAAAATTATTTCAATAAAATTTCGGGCAATGCATTTAAATATTGTAAATTCTGTTTTTTGTCAAATTTCTTCGAAGTATGGATAATAATGTTTTTTCAATTTCAAGAAGAATCTAAAAAACTTGAAAAATATTCAAAATTACAGAAAGTTCTCATCAGTTTGACAAATAATAAAAATCGTTAAATTTTGAAAAATTTGTGTTAAGTTTGAAATTCGGAAAAACTGTCAATAATCATAAAAAATTCTAAAAATTTTTAGAATATTGAAAAACGTTCTTGAGCATTGCAAATTTTATTATTATCATTAATCTTTGAAAGATGAACGATGTTTTCTCATTTTTGAGAAAAATTTAAAAAAAATGAAAAGCATTGCAAAATTATGGCAAATCTTAATGAGGTGTACGAGTTTGTACAAAATTGGAGAAGTTTTAAATCATTCGTATTATATTTGAAATCTTGGAAAATTTCAAAAATAATAAAGCATTGAACATTTAATTTGTTTAAAACTCTTCAAAATTAAAACAATTTGTACAATTCCAAAAAATGGTCATGAGCTTTAATGATTGTATCTATTTCCATTTTTTCACCAAAATCTAAAAAACTTTAAAAGAGTGTATTGAAAAATTATAGAAATTTAGGTCTCAGTGAGTAAAACAAATTGTTGTTAAATTGGGATACTTTTCAAGAGTTTATATGATGCTTTGAATTACAAAAATCTTGAAAAATCAAGAAACCTTGAAAATGTAGACTGTCAATTATTCTCGAAAAATTAAAAAATTTGTAGTTTCAGAAAATGTTTATAAACTTCATCAGTGAATTGTTTTCATTGTCATATTTTTTCGAAATATGCATGTTAATGTTTTTGAAATTTTTCAAGACAAATCTGAAAAACTTCGAACATATTGAAATATTTGGAGAAATGTCAATAAATTTAACAAATTCTCATGAAATCTGGAAAGTTTTGAATAGTTAACTAACCATCATTTAGGTTTCAAATTTAGAAAATTTCGTCATCGTTAATAATTCTAAGTTTCGAAAAATTTGTAGAGTTATAGAAATGCTAATAAATTCCGTAGATTCAGATAAAACTTTGAAAATCCTGCGAAAATACAGAAACAGTGTTATATACATGAAAATTTTTTCAAATAAAAAATGTTTCGTCTTACAGAGATAGTCGAAAATTTTGAAAATTTCAATGGCAATCTAGAATTTTTAAAAACATCGATAAATTTTGTGAATTAAGAAAAATTTTGACGATTTAATGATATTTATATTTCAAAAATTGATGCATTTTCACGTAGGTATTTTCAAGGGTCAAATCCGTCTCAAATTTGTAAGCTGTGTTATCCAAAATATCTGTCTTAAAGAACCATGTAATTAGGAAAAGCAAGAGCATTATACATAATTTATCAATTTTAAATTCATGAGTTTTATTATTGATTAATTTTTCATGTTTTTCTATTATTTAAAGAATCCTCTGGTGCAGAAGAATTTCAGGAATTCACTGTTCGTAAATTTTCTAAGTTATAAGTAAAAACCAAGATAAATCTCGAAATGTAGGTCCCTTAGATTATAAAGTCGTTAAATTTTGGAATCCTCTTGAGTTTTTTGAGGATATGATACTGAAGATCAAGATCCTATGGAATTAGAAATTGTAAAATATAATACTTGTATTATTTGTATCTTATTCTTTTCATAATTCTCAGTTCATTATTTTCGTGTAACTTTCATTTATAACATTAGGAACATAAAGTTTCAGATACTTCGCATTCCAAATATCCAAGTTATGAAACTCCAAATATTTCTACTCTCCTCCAAAAATCTCCAACAACTTTTCTCAAATATTTGCCTTTTTCAATTTTCGGGATTTCAGACATCAAGATTTCAATCATACATGTGAATATTTTCAAAATGTTCTCTACATTTTTCATGAATCAAAAGAATATTCAACTTTTTGAAACTATGCAATTAACAGATAAGAAAATGAACCTCTTACTCTGATTTCTTCCCTAAATGACGTAAATATGATCAATTTCTCTAACTTCATCACTGGATTAGAAACCATTTTTATTTTCCTTTCAACCGATATTCTAAGCCAAATATTCTCAAAATTTATCTGTGCGAACGATTTGGCTGAGAGAACAGAATGAAGCAGAAAAGTAAAACATAATAATAGCCCAATAGACATACCGGTAAATGAACCTTAACAATCAGTTGAAAACAAAGATATCGAGTCATTTAACCTGTCCACTAGTGCTCGCGCTGATACATGTAACTGACGTTTTTCATTTTACGCTTGAACAAAACTTTCTTGGAATATTATTGACATAATACGTTACATCGGCGTGTAATTGCATCGCAAACCGCAAAACACTTGAAGCTACTGTCTATTGTAATCCCCGGGTTGGTGGAAAAAGAAACATTTGCCGCAAGGATGCCGTAAATCTATTTTCACCGTGAAAGTTTATGTAACAAATCGTAAATAAGGCTCTTATGAAATGCTAATGCGCTGCTCCGAATCCACTATTTTCCAGTGCAAAAAAGATCGAACCGAAGCACAATCGAAAGTAACCAGTGTATTTGCATATCGGACGAGGTTTCTTTTCGGAAAAATAGACAGGAAATAGTTGGAACGGTTTCACTCCAACTTTTTTTCATCTAAATTGAAAAAAATTGTGTGCGGTGTGCAAAATATAATTGGTTTTTGTTTAGCCAACGTTTTTATTCTTTGAAATATGGGATTCTTTGTACAGAGTTAGAATTTGATATTTACAAGATATTTCATTTCCAAAATTCCCTGACATTTTTTACATACATTTGTCAATTATTATTTTAGAGTTGTCATGATCTGAAATATTGATCAAAAAAGGCAAGAATTTATTTTATGTTCTTTAATATCAGAAATTTCGCTTTCGTGAGTAAATTTAACCTTATATTTTTATTTTTTATGTTTGTAAGTATCTTTCAATTTCTACATACAATTTGATAACGTCAAAATTTTCTAACACTTATGCATAATTTATCATCAGTGTCTAGAACACTGACTTCTGATTGAAATTTTTAAAATTATTGACAATCTCCGTATATGGTAACACATTTTTCAATTTTAAAGAATTTCAAAGATTTTGGACAGTTTCTGTTGTTTTACAGGATTTTCAAAATTTTCGAATCTGTTGACATTTATTAGAATTCCACAAATTCGAAGAATTTTTAAACATTATTGATACTCGTCAAGATTGTTATTCTTTTTTTCTTTCAAAATTTTAAACATTATACAAACAATTCAAGGCCTTCCAAATTTTTCGATTTTTGTTCAACTCACTAAGATTTTTCGTAATTGTTCAATATTTTTCAAATCCATTAGAATAGTATTAGGTAGAATGTGAAAAAAGCACATTATCATAAAAATTTTGAAAATGTTGATATAATGCGCACAATCTACAACGTTTATTAACATTTTCTGAAATTCTACAAATTTGTCTGATTTTTCAGAGTTATAGACAAAATTTTCAAAAATATTTAATTTATTTAATTTTTCAACATTCCTGAAGTTTTGAGCATACAATAAACTTTCGAAATTTTCCAAATATTTTCAATATGGTTCCAACACAGAAAGATTTTCCGTGATTTCTTGAAACTTTTCTAATTTTTTTTATCTAAAGATACAAAAACAGTGTCATGCATATTTGGGAGAAATTTCGTTAATTCTTCGAAATTTATAAAACTCTGTAATTCTAAACCTTTTTCGAATGTTTAGGAATGATTGCCAAACTCTTACATTTAAGTTGTTTTATAATATTACAAAATTTTCAATATTTCAAACATAGTACAAATTATTGAAAACTTATGAAGTTTCAGGAACATTTGTCGAAGTCACTTGAATTTTTTGTATTTTTATACTTTTAAAGTTTTTTAGATATTCATCAAAAAATAAAAAATAAACATTAGTAGGCAAAAAAATATGATAATATACACAATCTACAAAGTTTCGGATAATTTTTGAAACCTCACAGATTTTCTTAACTTTTGAGAATAATTAAAAATCTTCAAAAATCTCAATGTTATTCAATTTTTTAACTTTTCAAAATGGCGAACATAAAACAAACTATTCGAAGTTTCCCAAATTTTAAAAAAACTTCCCAATGCCAGATTCTTCGAAATTCATGAATACTGTTCAAGTTTTTAAAATTTTTATAACACACATTTTACTTCGTGGAAACACTTTGAACTCCACCCTAGTAATTTTGATCCTTATAAAAACTTTATAAGAAAATGAAACTGCTTATAAGAATACTATTTCTTATAAGGTACTCTTTATAAAAATCTTATAAGAATTCAATATCTTATAAGGTGACCTAATGAAAACCTTACAAAAAACTGAAATTTCTTATAAAAATTTTATAAATATTTTTCTTATAAGATTTTATCACATACATTCTTATAAGAAATTTCAGTTTTTTATAAGGTTTTTATAGGGTTCAAAATTACTAGGGCAATTCAATTATAAATAATCATACAAAATCAAGAAATTCAATTAGGTATCTTTCATGATAATCTTCACTTCAAGAAATTTTTCACCTCTTGCACCTAATATCACCTTTAAATATTTTTTCAAATGCTTAATTTACTAACTTTCCTACTGTTACATTGTTTCATCACTCGTTTTTTTTCATTCTCAAGTACTGATCACCCAAATATTCTGGATATTATTTTATAAAAAAATACGACTTTTATTGTGTAAACTTTCAAACTTTCTCAAAAAAATTGTTATTGTAACCTACTCCTTTTTGCTTAGTAACGACAACAGCTGCTAAATTTTTTTAATTCACTGTTCGAGGTTGAGCTGTTTTATTGCACCATCAGAATGGCTTTAGAGGTGGGTCCCCAAAAAATGGGGTCTTTCTAAATCACGTCTTATATTTTTCTTCTTGTTCTCTTTCGCGCCCGCGTTCCTTTCTCCATTCTTCGCCTAGCGTGGCCGCTCCTTATTATCGAGATTGGCGCATATATCAAGATATTGAGATAGCACCAGCAGTTTCTGGTTTCACTTTCACGCGTCACGAAATTGATTAAGACGCCCCATTAAGACGATGTGTAACCTCAACGAATTCCCAACTTGAAAACATTGAGTTTTCCATAAATTATTAACTGCAAAACAGTCTAATTGTAAAAATAAAAAAAAACCTAAAAGGTTCATCAATCGGTTGTTGACGTGTCAGTAGAAAAAGAAATCCATCTTTCTAATCCAAGTTGATTTTTTTAAACTAATTTAATAAATAAAGTTCAGTTTATTTATGAAATACAGACTTGGCCGAAGTTTATTTACTTCGATTTTCATGATTAGAATGAGTGAATAAAAAAACCTATGAAGTAGTACAATTTGGGTTTATGAATGAAAAGAAGCTGGCAGAATAAACTACCTCATTTTTATTCTTAGACCAGGAATCTTAATTTAAATTTGTTTCGAAATTCGGCATTTTCGAAATTCGTGGATCGGAGTTTGACCTTTTGATTCCTTTTTTCCATCCAACTCAAAGGGAAAAATGAGCTAAAGAGCAGGAGAGTTTAAGGTCAATAAAATGCCATCCGTTTAAAGCGATTTCTAAAGACGATCTTGATGCATGACTCGGCGTCGCGGTATTTTCATGAATGGAGAATATCGTTCGGCGATCCATCGATATTCGAGGCACGGGAAAACGAAAATTCGCGACTTTCGAAAACGTCAACGATTCGGAGGATGATCAATGTTGCGAGGCGTTTATCATTTCACTTGGCGGAATGCAAAAATACCCTGTCAATGGACTTTCTATAGCACCCGAACGAAAGAAAGTGTCATAATCGCGTCGCGAATTTTTGCGCGAAATGCCGTCGACCGCGGGCGTTTATTTATAGAGAGCTGGAACGAGGTTGGTTTTTACCTTGCGAAATTTCCGTAAAAGTACGTATTTATGAATATGCA
Organism: Platygaster robiniae; assembly: GCA_028476575.1. Taxonomy (NCBI): domain Eukaryota; kingdom Metazoa; phylum Arthropoda; class Insecta; order Hymenoptera; family Platygastridae; genus Platygaster; species Platygaster robiniae. The sequence continues at coordinate 7,722,041 of CM052022.1, forward strand.
TGTATTATGATATTCGGACTTTTATACAGAGGCGAAAGGAACATAAGGGAAATTTTTACCCTAATACACTCTTAACCTGAATCTGTTGAATTTAACAGATCACCTATGATATTCTGTAAAATTCTTTGTCGAAATTTTCACAATGTAATCTGTTCAAGATCTGCAGATCGAGTTTGTAGAATACAACAGAAAATCTGTTGAATATGACAGATATATATGTTATAAATACAGATGTTTCAGTGAAAATTTTCAACAGGTTGCAATCTGTTTAGATATAACATATTCAGATTAAGAGAGTACTTATCTTACTCTAGTTTTAATTTTTTGCTTATTCTTTATTTGTAAACATAATGAGACTTTTCAATTTTGCGAATTCAAAAATTTGACAATCCTAATTTTGTAATGAATAGCGATTCGGAAATTCTATGGATCAGATTCTAGATATTTTTAGAGTTCGAGAAATCATATACACTGAAAAAAAAAATATAATAATTATAACAATACTGTGGAATCAGTTTGAAACATTTTACTTTTTGCTAGATTCTTATAGCAGTTTTGTCATACATAAAGTAAATATTATCAAATGATATTGTAGTCGTAGATATATTTTGTTGTAAAAACATCTATGCATATTACGTTTTCTACTATACTTTTTTGTACTTTTTGCAATACTATATTGTTATTCTTACTGTTCCAGATTACAGGAAATACTATACACTCAAAAACCAGTCTAGTTGGCTCAAACAAACATTTGATCGATACATGACCAGACAAATATTTCATTAGCTCAAATAAATTTTTGGTTTGAGCAAACATGTTTTAGTGAGCTATAATATATTTTTGGTACGGACAAACACATTATATTTCTGTGGCTTCCCGGCATAACAGACAAAGTCACACATGTCATAAAATTAAAAATGTTATTAGAATATAGTGTAAAATGAGCCTTATGGCACAAGTGACTTTGTCGGTTATCACAGGAAGCCACAGATTTAGCAGTCATAAATATTTGTTTGACTGAACCAAAATTTGTTGTTTTCGTTTGGTCATACATCGACCAAACGTTTGTTTGAGCCAACCAAAACGGTTTTTGAGTGTACAGTTTTGCGAGTATTCAAATCTATATAGTTCTTTTCAGTAGTACAATTTTCATTCTGTAGATTCTGAATTTTCTGAAATCATCTTGTTAAAACTGCAATACATATTTTAATTTGCACAACATAAAAATCTTTACTGCATTTAGAATATTGTAATGAGTAAAATAAAATGACAGAATTTGAAACAATATTGTAAAATTTACAACATTCTAGTATTTTCTACTAATTTCAGAAAGTACTACATTTTTTACAGTGTACTTAAAAGTTTGATTTTTACGTGAATTGTGGAGTACAAGGTTTAAAATCAGCTGTTTGATATCCACAAATTGAAAAAATCAAAAATTTTATTCCTTCAATCATGATGATCGTGAAAATGTCATTTTTTCATAAATTAGAAATTAGTTCGAAAAATACGTGGAAAACCATCAAAAACCCTTGAAAACGATACAATAAATTGCATTACAAATAATGTTCCACATAAGGTAAATAGAATTTTCAATGGTCCTAAATGACTCCAATTCTTCGAGGCCATTGAACACCCATTCACCTAACATATATCACCATTAGCAATAAGAAATATTGTATTTTTTCAAGGGTTTTTCATGGATTTCAATGTATTTTTGTGATCAAGGTCTGTAAACTTGGTTCAATAAGATGCAATCCTAAAAAGCATGTTAATTTTCAATAATCTGAGCTCTCATGACACTTATAAATAAATAATGTCTAAATTTCAAAGTGCTCACAATTCTGGTTACTTGTGAAGGACGAAAATTATGGGAATATCCAAAACACTGCGAGTTCTATATAACTAATATATTCTTGAAAATTTACAGGCATAATGAAAATATAGAAAACGGTCAACCATACAAGCATCAAATTTTGAAAATCTACAGAAAAATCATTAAAAATATTGTAAATCTAGAGATATACCAGAAAACACTACGAAATTTCAGAAATGGTAAAAAAATGTAAGAGTCTAAAAACTAGGAATAACTAAAAATCTGAGTTCTATATAATATAATTTTCTTACGAATTTGTAGGAATGACAAAATTGATTAGACCTCCGATCTTGGAGCATCAAATTTTGAAAATCTACATAGAAATCATTAAAAATATAAGCAATCTAGAAGATTACTAGATAACTCTACGAAATTTCATGAATGCTGAAAAAAAAAGAAAAATTTTAAGTGTTGGTATTGAATATATGTCCTATAATTTTTTTAAGAGTTTGTAAAAATGATAAAAATTTATGAAACCTCCGATCCAAGAGTATATAGTTTTTGAAATGTACTTAGAAATTAATAAAAATATTAGAAATCTAGAAAAATACTATAACATACTAAGAATTTTCAAAAATGCTAAAAGATATGAAAAAAAAAAAAAAAATAATTTCCAAAATACTCAAGTCTATAAATATATTCTTTCCTACAAATGTATGTAAAGAATAATAATCTTCATAACTTCCGATCCTAGAGTGTTCACATCTGAAAATCTATGTATAAATCCAATGAAATACTAGAAAATTCGATGAAATTGATTCATATTAAAAAAAAAAAAAATGAACTGAAAGTTTGAAAAGTCTGTTAAATGAAATACTTGAAATTTCTGAAGATCCTTTGTTGAAAAAATTCATTAAAATACTGAAAATCTCTAAGATCATGATTTTTAGAGTGTCAAAATTTATGAAAACGTGAAAAAACTCATACATACTTCGAAGAATGTTGATCATCACAAGCGAAAAAATTATTAATATTTATTAAGTTTGACTATCCATTGAATTTTCGAAGTTTTTGAATTTATTTAAAATTTATTGATTTTAAATGTGGTAGAAACTAATAAAACTTTCTGAAGTCGTGAAAAGTTCAACTTATGAGAATTTTTTATAATTTTCTAACACTTCTCAGATTGTTATAAATTAATTAAAAAACACCAATATCGAAGAAATATGACAATGAACACCTTCTAAAACACTTTCATGCTTTTCTTTGAATTATACGAATTTTTAAAATTTTTCATCAAAAATGGGGACAGAGATTGCCCTAATTTTTGCGATATTAGAAAACGGTGGCAATTATCAAAAGATTATCGATTATATTCAAAATGTTCAACGTACTTGTGTTTTATAAAATTTTCAAATACTCAGAATTAATATAACGTATTGAAAACTTTCCAATTTTCATTCGAATTGGGAACAGCATGTCATTATTTTTCCTTATTTGGAATATTTTTTAAGACTGTTAGATATTTATTGAAACATAAAGAAACATTATCGTGCATTTTTCGAAGAAAAATTTTGACAAATTCAAGCGAAAGAATGATGAAAATTTATTAAATTTGACAATTAGTTGAATCTTAGAAATTTTTCAGTTTGTCGAAATTTTCTGAATTTTGAACGTTATACATACAAACTATTCAGAACTTTCGTGGACTCGTTAAAATTTAACGAACTTATGAAAATTTTTCGAAATTTTTTAATAGTACTTTTCAGGTTTTTCAGATTTTTATAAATAAGTTTAAAAAAAATTATAAAGCATATTTCTAAATCTCCTTCAACGTAAAAGTCAGCTTTCCACGTTTTGAAGTAAAACTCAGCAGTCTTTTTTACGTTAAGAAATCTGTGGCTTCCAACCATAACCGAGAAAGTCACACATGCCATATCATTCAAAATTTTATCAGAATATCATGTAAACTGAGCCTTATGGCACAAGTGACTTTCTTGATTATGGCAGGAAGCCACAGAAATAAGATATCAAATAAAATCATTAAATTATTATTGAATATTATACACTGCATAAAAAAATATAGTAATTATTACAATACTGTATAGTAAACGGGAATCACTCTGACATATTGTACTTTTTGCTAGATAATATATCAATTTTTGAAATAACGTATTGTAAATATCGTGAAATGATATTGTAATTATATATATATTTTGTTGTAAAAACTCCTCTACATATTTCGTTTTCTACTATATACTTCTTGTACTTTTTGCAATATCATATTGCAATTCCTATTAATCCAGATTATTGAGAATTCCATACAGATTTTTCGGTATGCAGATCTGTATAGGTTCTTTTTGCAATATTTTTGTATACTTTCTAGGTTTCTAGTGCATCATATTGTAATATGATACAGTTTTCGAAAAAGCTAGAGAAAAGTAATGTAGTTCATTTTTTTCGCCATGTATGGTAAAAATTACAGTTTGTATAGTAAAATTTGCATTTCAAGATTTAAAATTTTCCGAAATTCTACAGTAAAAACTGGCATACATAATGTAATTTGTACATTAATAGCGGTTTTACTGTATAATATTGTAATAAGTAAAATGAATATTGCAGATATTGCAATATTATTGTAAAAAGTACAATGATATTGTAAAAATTGCAATATTATTGTAAAAAGTACAATATTATTGTACTTTTTACAATACATACGGCAGAAAGTACAAGATTTTTTTTTCAGTGTATATATGAAATTTTAAATATTTAATAATGAAGTTTTAAGTTTATTTTTAGAACACTATTGAAATATTATATCGTAAATTACAACTTAAGAAGCTTGGCTGTTTTTTACTCCAAACAATAAAAAAGCGATTTTTACGTTAAAAGACATCTTACGTACACGTTTGCACTTCCAATTTGTATTTTAAGCCATTCGTGTAGTATGTATCAGTAAAATACTTACAAATCTGAAAATCGACTTTTTTAACTAAATAATTGACGTTGTTCATTAAAAAATGTGTTGGTTCGAGATCAAAATTCAAATATACATATGTATATGGTTCGATGACTGCCTAAATGAGGCTTTTCATTAAATTCTTTTGCAATTCTTCTTTCCTACTTGGAAAAATGCCAAAAATTCTTGTTTAATCCTCATAATCACCACTCTAGCTCGTTCTTGACAGGATATTTAGAATGCATGGATAATGTCTGAAGTACAGTCATTAGCCATTTCAAAATTTTTGCAAAAAAAATCATTGAACTCGTTGTCCTTCGATGGAACAAACAGGGAGAAAATGACGGCGACCTTCTCGAAAGAGGCAATCCTTTTCCCAACCGATACACTTACGACCGAATGCCACACGCGACTTTTCACGTGCTTTGTTCGCGCTTTTTCTCGGGTCCGAACAATATCGCGATCGCATTTACGAGATCCTATCAGGCCGATCATGCCATTGACATAGCGCTCCCGTGCGCAATTACGCGGCCATAAATCTCGACCCCTTTCGCATTCTAAGACACCGCTTCGGAAAAATCGCCCTTTTTTCCCAGATGCAATCACGAGATAATTAAAACGTTAATTCCATAGCGATAATTTATGGACCCCGCGAACAGAGAAAGATATACAATCTTTCACGACTCTCCTCTTCTGATTAGGGAAACAATTCATATCAAATGAAGCGTTGCATAAGGAAATCGCCTTCCGAGGCAATTAGTTCGGTCCTAATTTTCCCGAGGAAACAATAATGCCGCCAGCTTTCACCGGTTTCTGTTGTTCCTCAAATTTCGTAACGGAAGAAGAAATTCATTGCGATTTTTTTAATGTGAAATGTACAGGTTTTCTGATTTTTTGGGGTTTTTTTTGTGAGTTTCGGGTATGGAATTTGGAAAATTGCGCAATTGATGATATGTTATTTAAGTTCAAAATCATTATTGTTAATTAAAAACCTGGAGTGAGATGTGAATTTCAAAGATGACATAGTCAATAATCACAATTAAAATCATGATCTTTAATTTCCTTGTTTAGAATACTTTTTTTGTCTATTTTGCAAGAAAAATTTACTTATTCCAAAAAATGTGATGAATATATGTGTGAATTTTCAGATTTTTCTTGGGGCCACAGTAAAAAAATTATTTAATTACAGGGCTCTTATTTTGACCGACGTGTTTTGGTTTGACACATAGATTTTTGTCTTTGAATAACTTTTTTTCAGTCTAAGAAAAATCTGCAAAATTGTAGAAGATACGTGAAGTTTTCCTGAATGAATCTTTACAATTTCATAAAATCCTGAAATAATGCGATTTTATGATTGTCACCAACATCTGAAGACGAAGTGTAAAAAATTAAATAAAAATAAAATAATATATAAGGTGGTTTTTTGCAGAAATAATATAGATGTTGAAAGAAAAACACCATATTTTCGATCTCTGTGTAGAAATCTGATAAAATAAAAGAAACATATCAAAATATCCGAGAATCCTAGTTTTATTAATATATTTAAAAAGACAAGAATAACATAGAAATAAGAGAAGTACTGTAAATATACATATAATTTTTCCGAAAATCTATAAAACTTTACATCCTAGAGCAATAAAGCCTAGAAATCTAAACAATTTTCATAAAAAATTAGAAAGTCTTCAAAATGTATTAATATTCAAAAAATACTCAAATTGTTGAAAGTTTTGAAAAACTATAAAACATGAATTTCTAAACAATCAAATTATAGTATCCTCTGAAGCTATCCATAAAATTAAAAGGAACATCTAAAAATACTATAAAATCCTACAAATTTTGAGAAAAACCAACATATACGAAAAATTCTCAAAATAATAGCGCTCTATTGAGTTATATAAGTAAATGTAAATATCATTTTCTGAAAAATTTATTATAATACTAAGAATCTTTAAAAGTTTAAATCCTAGAGCACCGAAAGCTAGAAATCCATATGAAAATCTAGAAAAATACTAGAAAATATTTTACGTTATATAATCACTGAAAAAAAATTTGAAAAATACTTACAGTACTAGAAATTTATAAAAATACTTATTTCTGAAAAATCTATTGAACTACGAATTCTCGAGCATCGAATTCCAGAGATTTACATGATAACCCATAAATTCTTGAAATCTATGAAATGATTTGAGAAATTTACAAAATTTTGTCAAAACTAAAAAAGACGAAAACTACGAAAAATCTATAAAATACTCAAAATCTTCAAAATTTTGGTCCAAGAGAATCAAGATAAATATATTGTCATAAAAATCCTTAAAAATATCAGAAAGTCTTTGGGATTGTGAAAATACTAAAAAAATACGAAAAATCCTTAAAATACTAGAAATTTATAAAAATACTTTTGACTGAAAAATAAATTGAACTTCAAATTTTCGAGCAATGAGTTCTAGAATTTTACAGAGCCGTCCATAAAAATGCTAGAAATCTTTTTTATAAAGTCATTAGAAAAACCTGCAAAATTTCATAATATTAAAAAATACGAACAATAATTCAAATCTACTAACATACTTAAAATCTATGTAGATATGATTTTCTTAACAATTTTTTTGAATACTTGAAATCCTTAAAATTTCGGACCCAAGAACAACGAAATGAGAAAACCTGCATAAAAATGCATGAAAATACACGAAAATATTTCAGATTGTAAAAAAACTAAAGAATTGGAAAAATACTCAAATTACCAGAAATCTTTGAAGATACTGTTTTCTAAAAAAAACTATTACACTTTGAATTCTAGAGCATCTGATTCCGGAACTTTGAAACTATAAAGCAATCCTTTAAAATACTAGTAATCTCTGAAAATACTAAAGAATCCTACAAAACTTTATAAATACTGAGAAATACTAAAAATACTAAAAAGGCCTTTTTTGCATATTTTTTCTAAAATTTTTTAATATACTAGAAACCTATAACATTTTGGATCCTACAGCATTAGATTCTAAAAATTTAAATGGTCTAGAAAAATTACACATATTACGATTTTAAAAGAAAATTCATATACACTGGTCGCTCAAAGAGTGAACTCTCAAAGAGTGGGATCAGTACGAATTTAAATCGCTTTCGCTTGAACTTGAACATAAAATTTAAATAAATATACATTTATTTTTATATTCAACCTTTTGATATTCGAATTTTCCACCCCCCCCCCCCTATAAAAAGTTTTGTTACGACGTCTCTGAAAAACGAAATTATTTATCAATAATCCTAATTTACATGTGTCATGAACTTCGACTTTAACGTTGTGGAATATATTTTCCAACAATGAAAATCAGATTTAAGATAAAAATTCCATATTCTCATCTCGATGTTTTCTCTTTTCAAATCAAAGGTGGGTTCATACATGACGTTAACAATTCCCATTTATTTGTTTTTTCTTTTTAATTAACAATTATCTTGAATTTACGAAGTATCGACTGCGAATTTCGTCGAATGTTAACATCTATTTCGACATCTGACATTTCATTTTCGCGGGGTCGAAAAAAAAGTTTTCACAATATTGCTTCGACTTATGTAAGAGGCTGGCATAAATTTCGCTCTGTGTTTGAAATGAGCGAAATGCAATTAACTGATAAAACCTGAGTTAATTCGTCGTTATTTTTTTGTTGTTGCAGAGTATGTTGCGCCGTAGCGTCTGCCATAAGCAAGGAAAATGTCGATACGATAAGAAGAACCGCACAAATATATTCAGATTTAAGAGATGATTATGAAACATATCATAGCAGAAGTGTTCCTAGAGAAGGTGAGATAGCAGGAAATCTTTGTAGACTAAATGTCATTAAAATCTTACTTTGTCTGCTTCTCAGACATTGCATATTCATCGTTAGGAATATCGTCAATCCAATAGAATTCCATTGAAAATTTATTATGAGTGATGGAAAAAATTAATTTCAAAGAAAGTATATTCAAGAAATGCGCTTAGAGTTTTTACAAAACTATGAATTTTATGTACCCTATGATCTTGTGACGGATTTTTTAAATTGATGAATGTGAAGTTTGAGAGCCGAGGAATACAATCACACGAGTCAATAGAAAAAATTCGTCACAAGTATGCAACACTATCATTGTCAAAACTGAAACATAAAATTCAATATATAAAAACTTTCAAAGAGAATATACATAATAAGTTTCTTCGAACAATCATTTTTTCCTGAAACTTTTTTTGCACAAAAAATAAAGACATCGGTTTTTGACACTCGGAATTCCGTATTATTTAAATTACAAATTTATAAAACAGCTTGTTCTATTCATTTGACGTTTTTAGCTCGTACGAGTAAAAAATTATTTACAATTTGTTGTTGATGAATAATATTTCAATGTTGAAGAAAAACTTGTTACTCGGAGAAAAAAAGAATCGGAGAAACTCCTATTAAGGAAAAAAATGAATCAACAAAGTTGGTCAGTAGGATTAAAGTCTACTTTTTAGAAATTTTTTAAAAGGTTGATTGATAAATACTACGTCAAAGGCAATTTGTTTATCAGGCCGCATCGTATTTCCAGAATCGTTCGAGCAGGTGGAAACAAATGAGACGTAAAACACATTGTTTTCTACCGTAATGAATTTTTTGCTATTGAATTTTTGCAATTCTCAAAAGTTTTAAGACGTATGGATTCAATAAATAAAAATTATCGGGTCGTAGTGCACAGGAAAAATATGAGTGTACTTTTGAATGTGCAAATTTGAATTGAGCGAAGTGATATGTGTGTAATTTTGTCAATTTTTCGACCCTTTGGAGGCAATTTCGTAATTTTTCAAGAAGTTGAGTAACCCATGAATATTTCATTCTTATTCATTTATTATCATTTTAATCATCATTTCTATGGATATTAAAGTATCTTATTGTAATAATATCAATAATGAAAATAATAGTAAAATTTCTACGTCTCGTTTGTCTGTGCTTGTTCGAACGGTCTTAAAAATTTGAAGCGGCCTGATAAACAAATTGCTTCCAAAAAAGTATTTTATTTATTATTCAATATTTTTAAAAATTTTCTAAGACTCAACTTTAACTCCAATGTTTTCATCACGTATTTTATTGTAACTTGTATTTTCCTTATTTTTACCCGTATTGATTCGTAAAAAATTCTTATTTTTCATAATTTTGCAGAAAAAAAAACTTTTCTTTAATTTGCATTTATCACAACAATCTACAGTTTTTTCTTTCGAAAATTCCCGGAAGCCAAAAAAATTTAGTCCCTGGGAGCCTAGTTAGGAATTTATCATGAATTCTCATAAAATTTTATAGTTGAAAAATTATATAAGAATATTACTTTTCATAAGGTATATTTTATAAGGTATAAAAAATACCTTATAAAATTTTTGATACATTTCATAAGGTTTTCCAGATTCTGAAAAGCTTAGGATTAACAAAAATCAGCAAACAAAAACTTTTTTCAAAATTTTGCATTCTTTAGTTTTTTCGTGAATCTTTTCATAAATTCTCAGAATGTTGAAACTTAAGAGGTTTCATTTCTCACGAAAGTTACATATTGTTTTTTTTGCTTCATAAAACAGTAAAAGTATTTGAAAGTAAAAAAACCTTGAAATTATTCTACCTCCCTAGTGGTTTTGATCCTTATAAAAATCTTATTAGAAAAAGAAATTTCTTATAAGAATTCAATTTTTCATAAGGTGACCTTTTAAAAACCTTTCAAGAAACTTAAATTTCTTTTAAGAACGAAAATCTTATAAGAAAAAAACTATGAAATTTTTTCGATCGATTCTTTATGAAAAATTTCAGTTTCTAATGAAGTTTTTATAAGGAACACCTTGTAAGAAATCAAATTTTCATGAAAAATCCCATTTTCTTATTAGGTTTTTAAAGGATCGAAATTCCCATGGCCTATGTTATGAATATCTTCATTATAATTTTTTTTTAAGAAAACCATACGAATTTCTCCATATATCGATGATTCTTGTCAGACCCCCCCCCCCCCCCTTAAAAAATATATGATAAAATATTTTTTACTCCTCACAAAATTTTCCAGATTCTCAAAACATAAGATAAACAATGTTCCCCCTTTCTCTGCACTGAAAGCAATAAAAAATACGCGCCTCTCAGACATGGATTTTAATACCTTTTGTAATTGTACAATAAAGTGCTTCCCGGTAGAAACAATTTGAACGTAAAGAAAGGAATAACGGTAATAACGGTCGTTACGTTGTCGTAGAGTACGTGACGTCTCATAAAATCGCCGACAATTTAAGATACGCGGATGAAGAAGATGACGAAAGGGACTCGAGGAACGAAAAACCGGCCAAGAAAATCGCGCAGCGATACGAACCCCCGGAGAAACGAGGAAATAGCAAGGATTACGACGATGGCGAGACCAGGAAAAGGTCTCAGGTGCAGTTCGAGAGTTTCGGGGATTCCGGGCTTCTTCACGAAAGTGGAATCAGGAAAATTGACTCTTACAAGCCCCACTCGGAATATCAAAGGGAATCCGTCATTCCAGGCGTTTACGTTAGGTAAAGGTCCATTTTCTTCTGTGATCCGATCAGAAAACAAAAAAGAACCTAAATTTTCTAAGGACTCGCCTTCAAGTTGAAGAGTTGCTTCTCTTCTTGCTGAAGGTTCAACTTCGATTTGAAGATGAAGTTTTATAGTCTGGGGTTCACCCTGACCTCAAAGAAGAATCTACAATTTTCTTTGAACATTGGTTAAAATAACAAGTGTACATTTGATGGTTCGTTATTGAAAAAGAAATTTTGGATATGATTTCTAGCCATGAGTACCCAACGACGATGCTGCCTCTTTTGACGACACCATCGATTCGTTCCTTCGATTTCATTCCCGTAAACGTGATTCCAGAAGACAGAAAAACAAATAATTTCCGATCTTTTGGAGACTTGAGCGATGTCAGTTTGGTTCCTGCGGGTTCGAATTCTCGAATTCAGGTGAATTTTGGGTTGCCTTTTACATTCAAGATGTAGAGAAATTGAGCGTACGAGAGTAGCATGGGAAAACATGAAGTTCTTGAAGAAAATTGTGAATATAATAGTTAATTTTTTTCTCTCAAACTAAATAGGACACTCTGAAGAAATAATATTTTGTCTAGATTGACAGAATTATATAAAATATTAATAAAAAATAAGCTGTTATTTTAAAAATTTCACATTCTGAAATTTGAAGATGTTGAAGATCTTGTTGTGGAAGTAGAAATTTCAGAATTATGAGGATATCTGAAATCTTTGATTTACCCACTGTCAGGCTAATAATTTTTGATTTCAGATGTAAGCATTTGAGATTAAATACTTGAAAATTAAAATATTGAAGAATTAAAAAAAAAAAACATAAATTTATCTTCTATAAATAAATCGGAGAATCTATCTATTATAGAAAATTTCGAAATTATGCACAGAAAAGTGAAAAAACGAAATCTTTTTTTTCCAAACGATTGTAAGTTTTGTAAATTTTTCATTTTCTGATATTTTCTAATTTCTCTGTTACAAGCTTGAATCTCAATCAAAATATTACAAAATTCAAATTGTTAGGTCAATTGGACTTCATTTCATTTTCTATCAAATTTTTATTTAATTTCAATTAAATTTATTCTAAACTAATACAAAAAAAACATGAAATTACAAGAAAACTTGAACCTCATTCGACTACGATAAATTCTAAAATTAAGCTCCTTTTACTGAGAAAATTCAAAAATGCACAGCTTTTAATAAGTCAACAGAAAAATATGTTTGAAAACCTGTTGTTCCATTTTGAAATGAGCTCGAAAAATTGTCCTCCAGATTCTAACATTTTCGAAAAAGCATATTCTATGAAATAAATTCGTGTTCCAGAATCAAAAAGAACCTATTTCCGACAGTTTTACATGATACAAAAAGAATGCATTGCATGATGATAGATTCCAAAACAAAGCTGATTCAGTAAAAAAAGATCAAAAAATGTACAAGAACATAAACGTGTTGTACAAAAGTGTAAGTGAATGAACCAGAAATTTCACGTGCAAAACAAGAGGACTGTTTATTTAGAAAGTGGATATAAGCTGGATGTAAAATGTACATAAAATACGTATAGAGTAGATGTGAGGTAGGTCATTCACAGCAGACGTAAAATGATTGTAAAAAAGAAAAGCAATGAAAAATGGAATGTAAGAGATCAACCACTGATACATACATATTCATAAATACACTTATCACGATCCAACAGAAAAAAGTGAAAATTCGTTAATTCAAAAAGTTAACACAAAATCCAAGCTCCTCAAAGTCTTTCCAAATAACAAGATGAAAACCTTCAATAATTTGTAGAATTTAAATATAAGCTTGCACAAAATTGAGGAAGAATTATAGTCAGGGGTATTTTTCACCCCGTTATATACCAAACCATAAATATTCAACAGGTAAAAAAAGGTCCTAACGGCGAAGACCTAGAATACGAATACGTCTACTACTACTACGACGAAGACGACGAAGGCAAAGCAGATTCTCAGCCAAGCACTTATGGAAGTCCATCCAGAACAACTTCAACCCCAAAACGTGGGGCTTCCAGCAACACCCGAAACAAGTACACTTCAGTCGAAAGATCGACAACCGCTGAACCAGTCAGCAACGAAGTCGTACCTAGCAGAAGTTCCAACAGAAGTAGACAACTTGTGGACAGCGAACCCATGCCCGACGAGCGATTACCTACCAATACCAGATTCCCTCCAAGGTAATAAATTCCAGAATACGTACTCTTCACATCAACATCGAAAAGAATTGACGAATATGCACTAATCACATGGATCTTTGTCAGATCACGTTCTAATCATAATACGGGTACGACAGAACCCAGCAGAGCTCGGGGGAACCGACCTAGACCGAACCTGGATCTTGTGGATTCCAGCAGTTTCCGGACTCATCAACAGGAAGGTCCGGAATTCCCGCAAAATCTGCCCAAAGGACCAGTCAGGTTCTTAGGTGTGACACCAAATGAAGACACCGAAGACAGGCCTGTTCAGAGAACTAGGGGAAGGCCGCACAGGGAAAAACAAGGCCTTGCCGAGGTCACTGCTGAAGAACCTTCTTCAGGTTTCAGAAGAAGACCAGTTGCAGTTGAAGATTCAGAGGTCAGTGGGAAGGTTTTTTAGTAGATGAAGAGACTATTTTACCAAATAGTTGATTTGGATATTGTTGTAATATGGTAGTCATATTAATGCTGATTTGTTGTGCTCCAGGTTGAATTGACCAGAGGCCAGCCATCAAGACCACGCATACCCGACGACGACGACGACGACATCGTAAGGACGAAGGGATCAGAAAAAGACGACGCCACGACAACGGAGATCCCCACAACCGAGGTACCGGCTGCGATGAACAAAGTCGCCCTCGAACTGTATGCGTTCTTGCAGCAAGGCCAAAGCAACAACTTGGTGGACTCCAAAGTCGATGATGCTACTACACTGTCAGATGACAACATCGACACAACTGACGATGCTACCACCGAAGCGTCTGGTACGACATTGATCACCACGGTGTCCACGACAACAACTACAACCACGACGACCCCAAAACCTACGACCACGACTACAACAACCGAAGCATCGACTACCCTGGCTCAGATTGGAAGGGGCAAATTCCGAAGACCTTCTGTGGCCCCTGGATCCTTGCCAGGAACGAGGAATCGGCAAGTTCTGAACTTATTTCTTTGTAACTTGACGTTAAAAGAGATGCTGCAATGATGGCACAAAGGCATTCAACTTTTAATTTGTCTTCTTAATCTGGAACTTTCTTTTGGATCTCCACAGATTCAAGTCCAGTGGAACCATCAATCCAAGTTCTACCACTGAAAGCTCAGCAGAAACAACCCAACGAAGCCGTGGACGATTTGGGGCTACCGGAACCAGTGGAACGGGTGGCTACAAGAGGTCAAGGCCTAGTCAGAAACATTCGAGTGCCGAAGAGCCGGCTCAGAAAGAATCTGCAGTGAGTGCGGAAAAGGGACCCGTGTCTACGACAAGTCGCAACAGGTTCAGAGGTTCAGGTTACCGGAATCCCGGAAGCACAACCCCGGCAACAGCTCATCCCGTGGCTCCTGATAGTTCTACTGGAGCATCCAGGCCATCTTACAATAAGCTTAATATTAATAATATTAATAACCGCAGGTGAGTCGATGATTTGGGTCTGGTGTCTAATTTTTGCATGGGTGTTTGTCTTCAATAGAATGAGAGAGCTTTTGGTTGTTAATGGATATGAGTAAAATTGTGTGGAATAAAAAGAGAAATATATTAGGTACTTTCATGTTAGTTGATGAACTTCGAATTTTGAAACAGACGTGGTCGACCTACGACTCCTTCGACCCCACCTGTGGAAGAAAGCCAAGAAGGTAGTGAAACCTCCCAGACAGAGGTCCATGAAGTGAGCACCACGTCGAAACCTTTGCCAGGGCAGAGGAATAAATTGCTCGGAAATGGGCCCAGGCCCATTCGACCTCCTGCTAGGGTAAGCATCAGGAGACCAGGACAGCCGACCTCAACAACTGCAGCACCTGAAGTTCCAGATACTCCTCCAGAGGAACCTACTGGAGAAGGCACTGAAGAAGAAACGCACGAGGTAAGATAAAACTTTCTGTAGTTAAAAAATTTTAATAATATTTCAAAGATGTGGTTAATTGTACATTATGCCGAGTTTTCACTCACGACAATGATACAAAAATGACAGAAGCGAATCTCTGAAACTTGTATCTTTTAGTTTCTTGATTTGCCCAAATTTTTGAAATTACGAAATTCGTAACGTTTGGTATGAAGTATGTGAAACAGTCTGAAGCGGATTTAAATTTTTTGCCATGAAAAAAAGGCTCGCGACGTTATATTACATAAGGCGTCATAAAAGCAACGTGTTTTTAAAAAAAAGTGGAATAGATTATTTTCCGGCTAGCGCGGCCGGCTCCCCTTCCAATGCAAATTGATACGAGGCTGAGATGATGCAAACATCTCGGAGAGCTACTTTCACCGTATGGCCTTTCGAAATGTCATTGCAAGCGGCGCCGAGTCATTTTGCACGTGCACCTGTTCGCTCTTCTTCATCTTTAGCACGAAAAGAAAAAAACCCTTTATTCAGTGCAAACTGATTTATAAATGTTTTTTTCTTATTCCTTGGGGGTACTAATAATGGTTGAGTTTAAAATTTGCTGATTTTTTGTACTTGGAATAGGACTAATTACAAAATTTTCGAGAGTTTCAAATTTTTAAAAGCACCAAAATTGTAGCTTTGGAATTTTCGAATACCTAAAAAGTTTCTTTTCGGAATAATTATGGTATTTAAGTAGAATTCCATTTCTCTCAGGTTTATAGAATTTTTTATCAATTTTGAATCCTGAACATTGAATTGAAATTCTGTTTCTAATGAGTAGGTATGAAAAAACTATATACTCTGTATACTCAATCAATAAACTGTATACTCAAAAATTCAGGTTTTTAGTGAAATTCCAAACATTGACTGCTAGTATATATAAAAATAAGTCCATCCATGATCTCTCGGAGCCAAATATAAATACATGGGTTAATGAAGACCCATGTTGAAAGTGGATAAACTTTATATTTTTATAATTTAATTCTCTGGCATTGATATATTTAACAATTTTCGGTACTTCAATAAAAGATTTCTGAGAAAATAACATCTACATAATAGATTTTAAGTATTTTGTAAATGTTTTGTATTTTCGTATTTTTTCGTAATTAACAAATTCTGTAACGTTTTCTAGTACTTTTATAAGTATCTACTCATTCTTTCGATAACTAGAGACGTTTTTTAGATTATGGTACTCTAGAATTTAAAATTTGATAGATCTTAAGTATTTAACCAGATTTTTCAGAAAACAGTACTTTCATACATTTTTCATAGCTTTAGAATAATTCGAAAGATTTTTTGATATTTTTATGGATTTCTATGTAGATTTCTGTAATTCGATGCACTAGGATTCGAACTCCTAATAACTTTTAGGATTTTCGTAAATTATTATTTTTCTTCATTATTCCTTGAGTTTGAACAGTTTGTTAAACTTTTATATTCTTTGTCATCCTAAACAAACATTTATAATGAGAATTCTATTTAAGGAAAAATTCTCCCGAAGCCAAAATTATTGCTTTTTTTGAGTTGGTGAAATAAAGAATGTAAGACTTTGGTAAAATTTTTTGCGGTCCTCTAGACTTCAGTAAATACATTTCAGATGATTTTCACAAATTATTGTTGTTATTTGATTTATCAGATTTTAATGATCTTTGTTATTATTTTAATGGATAATTTTTGTTATTCATTATTTCATCACATTCATTTATGAATTACAGGCGTTTAAAGCTAAAGCTTTTTTGGATACTTTTTCATATATTTCTAATATTACTATGGATCACTCAATGGATATTTAGAAACTGATGCTATAGTATTGTAACTTTCGACGATTTTGAGAATTTTAATTGATTTTTCAGACAACAGTTTCTTTTATATAGTTTTTCAATACTTTCATTCCATTTTTTTTAGTATTTCTACAATTGAAAGTATGTTTACTTGTATACATTTTATAAATTAGATTGGATGTATTTTTATTGTTTTCTATATGAATTTCTAGAAAAATTTCTAAAATATTTAGAAGTATAGTATTATATTAATAATTATACTCCAGGACAGAATGTTTTATAAATTTCTAGGAAAATAATTTCTACATGATTTTTATGTATTGCAGGATATCAAGTAAACTAGTAAACTGGTAAGCAAGTAAACTAGTAATCTAGTAAACTTCTAAGCTAGTAAACTAGTAAGCTAGAGAAAGAGTAAACTAGCAAACTAGTAAGCTAGTCAATTATTAAACTAGTGAACAAGGGAACTAGTAAACTACTGAAATTGTATAATAGTAAAATAGTAAACAAGTGAAAAAGAAAGATAGTAAACTAGCAAACATGTTAACAAGTGAGTCAGTTATTTAGTAAATTAGTAGACTTGTCTAATTTTCAATAGTAAACTGGTGAACTAGTAAACTAGTAATCTAGTCAGCTAGTAAACTAGTAAATTAGTTAGCTAGTAAACTAGTGAACTCATATTTCACATTTTTCTAGTATAATATACGAAACCCTGGAGTATTTCTTAGCATTTTTATAGATAACTTATATTTTTGTTGATTGCTACAGAGATTCAAAAAACTCGATGCTTTAAAAGCGAATTTCGATCTTTCTCAGTAATTTCAAGAATTGATGATGAAATCACAATCATCTAGATTGTCCATGTTTTACAACGTTAGTTTTTTTCCTATTTTTGAAATATTTAGAAGATTTTGTTGCGTTTTCTAGAATTTGTATCGTTTTATCGTGTATTCAGAATTTGATGCTCTAGAATCCCAAAATTTAGATCGTATAGGCGTTTGTCGAGATTTTTCAGGAAACAGTTTTTTTTATAGAATTCAATTAATTTCATTATTCTTTCAGAGTTTGTATGAATCGAAAGATTTTTAATACTTTAATACGGATTTTTTATAGATTCATAGAATTTGATGATTTAAGATTTAAAGTTTTGTAAATTTTTAGCATTTTCGTAGATTTTAATTTTTCTTGATTATTCACTGGGGTGCAATAATTTCTCTGGTTCATAGTTTCTACGTAATTCTACGTTTTTATAGTTTTTACTTGTTTATTAAATATATACCGCTAACGTTTTCATGCATTTTTTGTGACATATTTTATTGTTTATCGACGTGACTTTATTCATTTTTACATGAAATATTGATTGATTTTATCAGAGTTTTGGAAGGGGTTTGAACCCCCAAAACCCCCTTCTGCATACGCACCTGATGTAATACCTTCCACAACAATTCAAAATAATCGAGTATTTTTACAGACCCCGGTGGAATCAAGTCCAGCGGCAAAAGTTACGACTGTAAACCCTCTGAACAAACTCCGGAACCGAACGAGACTGCAAGTTCACCCGAAAACGACGACACGTTCCCCGGTTTCCGTGGCCCCGAGAAGGTCTTCCCTGTTGCTGCCCCGAAGAAAAACGACCGAGGCCCCCACGGAGGAACCTGACCACGAGCAGCCAGAAGAACCCGCAGCTTCTCCCGAAGAACCGGAAGTCACGGAAGCCGCGGTCCCGGAAACGACGAGCACGACCGCCGCGCCCAAGGAAGAGGCCCGGGGCCTTAGCGGCCTTCTGGCCCAGAGAAGAAAACTCCCGAACCGACGCCCCGGGCAATTGATCGCCCGCGAATAATTCATGATAGATGATTTTTTCTCTACACTTCCACCTCTTCGCAATGGGTTCAGCAAAAATCATGATAACGTCATCTCAATTTTTCGTCATGGGAAAAGTTATCTTAAGGCATAAATTGTTCATGCACCTATAACTCACTTGTTTTAGATATTTGGATTTTTATAGAATTTTTATAAAATTCTTATAACAATTATGAAAAAATCTTGCAACTTCTCATCAAATTTCTTTTTTTTCAACCAGTTAAAATCGGAACTGGTTTTTGAACAATCAATTGCGTCGAGGTTGAAAATTTCGAAAAGTGCCAGATTCCTGGTGAGACTCATTTAAATTGTATCGGAATATTTTTTGCGTGTCTTTTTTGATTCAATATTGTCAATTGACGATTGACCTAGCATTTGTATTATTTATTAGATATGATTGTTATAGAAATAGATAATACGATTGAGTAATGTAATTTGTTGGAATTCAAGGTCCAAACTCGTTGATTAACAAGAAAACTGCAGATTCGTTATTTTCAATGATTAACGATTGTACCAGTTTTTGTACATTTTTATTATACGCTATGTGATTTAATAGATGCAATAAATGTACTTGATAAGAAATTTGTTTTATTTATCAATTTATTTTAAGGGTTGGACATAACACCTTTCATAGAAAATTTTTTTTTTCGTTAAATTTGTAATTTTGATTCGTCACTTAAAATATCGCCAATGTGATTTGTGTTTTATTGTACAAAATTCATATTTATCAATTGATTTACGTTTACATTTCAATGTTCTGAACACAAATTTCGACTTTGATATTTACTTTTCAAAACTGAATCATCAAAACAAAAAAACTTAAAAAATTTGTAGATTGAGGAATTAACCAACACAGATTTTGATCGTTACCAGAAAACTACAGATGAACGCTTTATTTATTTTACGTATTATACAGTTCGCGGTAACGCTATTAAATATTATGTACAAGATTAGACAAACATTGTACAGCGCTCGTTTTCCGATGTTGTAATGATTATGAACGATAATCATATCCCGAATACTGAGTAAAAACAACGAACGAATTTCGTCAAAATGACAGTGTAAATTTATCACAGTTTTTTAACAAGTTCGGGAGCATTCAATTACCACATTTTTCCAAAAATTTACATGAAGATGACGTTTTTTCGAAAATCGCGACAATTGCATCGAACTGCAAATAATGCCAGTTGACAATATTTTGCAGATATTATGACAACGAGAAAACAACATTAGGTGGGTTTTTACGAGTGTTAACTAAACATCGATTGACTAGCAACAATTCGAAACAACCATCGTAATCATTATTCTTCGTTTCATTTCATTGAGAATTTTTAGCTTCTTGAAATAAAGGTAGGGAAAATTGAAGTTTTTAACATTCAGGGATATCAATTTGTTTCAAAGTTGTAAATTTTTTGATTGCAAATATTTTAAAAAGCAAATTTTTATTCGAATGCTTTTCCTTCAAAACTCCAAGTCAGTAATAGTCATTTTGGCACCATAAGTTTTAAATCCAATGACGTTTAGTTACTAAAATTCAAGAATTTTGAAATCTGATCTTCATAACCATTTTAAAATTTTGGAAGAAGAAAATTGAAGGCATGTTATTTTTCAGTTCGAGAATCTAAATAATATACGCCCGATGAAAAGTGTTACACTGCTTTTACTTACTCTAATTGTTACGAGTTACAAAAATGTTCAACATCAAAAAATACGAAAAAAAAAAGTTAATCGCGAAACAATACAAAGCACTTCATGAAATTTGTTTTATCGAAAATTGACAAAGTGCTTTATTTTTTCATTGTTTCAAAAAAAAAATCAACCACGCGTCTCAACCAGATTTTAAAAAACTGCGACGATTGGCGCTTAAGTTTTTCAACATTTTATGAAATTCAAGACTGCTCACATAATTTTTTGTTTTAGAGAAGAAACAATTCAATTTTAACAATTGTTATTTTGAAAATTAAACGATATTCAAAATGATACCAAGGAATCGCGATAAAAAAATTTGTTAATCGTTTTTTAATTCAAGAGAGTGGTAATTGAATTTTTTAAATAGTAAATTCTTTCTTAACCTCGAAATGCTTTGATTCTTTTTTGGCAGTTTTTTATAATCAGTGAGATATTAAAGAGCGTAAGTAAATGAACACCGATAGATCTTATTGAATTTTTATAAAAATTCAAGATCATTTTTTAGTGGCGTAGTATAAATATTTTTAGAGGCACATAAAATTCATGTTACTTGTTCGTGCTTTTTTAGTTATTCAATAATTTACAAAATTTCAA
The DNA here is from genome assembly GCA_028476575.1 of Platygaster robiniae. Lineage (NCBI taxonomy): Eukaryota > Metazoa > Arthropoda > Insecta > Hymenoptera > Platygastridae > Platygaster > Platygaster robiniae. The sequence goes on from CM052022.1 coordinate 7,743,361, forward strand.
GAATCTGCAGAATTTCTGGAGTCCGACTACAAATTCGATACTTCAAATTCGGGTCCAATTATTTTATTTTCTTTTAGCAAAAATACTGATTAATAATATAATAAATAAACGACGAAAAATTCGTTTACATTTTAATATACCTTACTTTAACTCGAATTTTTCTTTTTTTCGAAAGTCGCAGTTTTAGTTCATTAGGTTAAACAATTTTTCGAATTTTCAAACTCAAAACAACAAATTAAAGAACTTCGTTCCTTCTGACTTTTGATTTTTCCGATTGTTTAAGATCCTCCAAACTTTTCGAAAATTTTATTTGGTTTCTATGCCATCAAATTTGTTTTTCAAAAAATTTCATGAAAATTTTATGTATTTAAAATCTCAATAAATACTTTCATAGTAACTTCCTTATTTCTACGCCACTGATAATTGAACTAAAAAAAATTGATCCTACTATGTACATGTGTGCAGGCTAATGACACTAAACAGTACCACCATTGGATTTTTGATCAAGCTAAAGACAGGAGTCCATGAAAAATCATGTAATGATTTGAATTTTGAAAGAGCTTTAAAATTATTCACTTACATACTTCGAAAATATAAATATTGAATTCGCTTCCACATTGAAGTCGTTTTTCAAAGTTACTTATACCAGAAATTCCATGTTGGAAAATTTCCAGTTTAATTGGTAAGTGTTCGAATCACTAAGTCCGAAAATTCTCCAGTTATTTTTAATGATTAAAAAATCTTGACTTTCGAACAGCATTTTCTTTTTTTTAACATAGTTTTAGTTTGACTGAATTAAAATTTTTAATCAAAGAAGGAAAAGAAGATTCACATGGATTATCAAAATGCAAACTTCCAACAATTCAGTTTTAAATAATCCAGCTTTTTTAAGAAAATAGTATAATCAAAGCCACCAAACTTCTTTCTTTACATAGTTTTTATCGCCCAGTGTCTCAATTTCAAAAATAAAAATTTTGAATCCCTAGACAAATGAAAGAAATTTTCTTATTCTTCATGTTTCTTCTTGAAATTAGCTGAGAAGAATTTAAATACATTCAAATACAAACTATCAACATAGACGAAACTTTAAAATATAATTAGAACGGACCTAATCTGATCGGATTTGATAACATGAACCTTGCCTTTTGTTATATTCATTGTAATATTTTTTTTTTTTTTTTTTTTTCAAATTGTTGGCCTTGTTTATATCGAACCCAATTTGAATTAAAATCCTACAAAATGAGTAAAAAATCAGCAGTACTCAGTTTTTATAAAAATCTGATAGGGATACAAACCGGTTCCATAACGGAACCTTCACCAAATTCAAAATGACGTCAAAATCTTACAAGTAGGGGAATCAGCAGTGCTCAGGTAAATTCAAGCCCGAAAAAATCTATAAAGAAATCTTATGAAGTACAATAAATCTATAAAAATGTTATTAAATTGTATAGAAAGTGAGGAATACTAAAAACGCTAAACATAATAGCAACCCATCAAATACTGAAATCTTATTAAGACATAATTTTTTCAAATATTTATATGAATGTTTCAAAAAACCAGAAAATTTTGTATTCTTGAGCATCGAATCCTTTAGATCTTTCTGAAAATCTATCATAATATGGAACAATCAAAAAATTGTGTGATTACTCAAAATAAAAAAAATACTAAAACTTTAACATACTTTCCTAGAGAATCAAATTATATAAATCTAGATAGGTATTCATCAAAAATTCGAAATTATTAAAAACACTAGAAAAATTTACTGAATTTCATAAATTTTAAAAAAACAGAAGTTACAACGAAATTTTTTATTTTGAGGGGAGGGAACTCAAACGTTAAAAGAATTGATCAATATAAAATAGTAAAATGTATTTTAAAATATATACTAAACGTAATTGTGTAGGTTTCGAAACTAAAGATTGTTATTATTTCGATGGAAATAATTTTGAGAAAATAAATTTATGATATTATTTTTAGTATTTTTTATTCATATTAATATTCTATGAGACTTATCGTAATAAATAGTAGCTTCAGATTTTTTGTATATCATAATTTTCTAGTTCTGTTATTATTTTTGATCTTCATCCAATATTTGCCATAATAATTTCATGGATTTTGTAATTTTTTTATGCGTAACTATACATAAAGTTTTCTGCGATTCGATGCTTTATGATTGAAAGCTTTATAGATTATCAAGATTTTATAGGATTTCCAGAAAGTTTCATTCACATAGATTTCGAGTATTTATACAATAGTTTTTGTATATTCAGTATTTTTTTTTAGTATTATCAGATTCTATAAGAAATTCCAGTATCATTATGGTCATCAATATATGTTTCGAAAATTCAATGCTTTAGAATCCCAAGTTCCATAAATTTTCACTATATTTTAGATTACAGATTTCCTCCATATATTTATAGTATTTTAAAAAATTCTAGTTTTTCCAAAGTTTTTTGGTATTTTATTTATATGCTTCACTAATTACTCTACCAGAGTCTCATCACGACGCTCAAAGAATTCACATGAGCACCACTGACTCCCCAACTAACAAGATTTAGACACCATTTTAAATTTTAGGAATGGTTCATTTTAGAACCCACTCACATCCTCAATCCGATTGTGGCGCCACAGTATATAGCAGTTCGATCAAACACCCAATGGCGGCACTGCTGTAGCGTCACTCTTCCTGCGCTCGCAACTGGCAGTTCAGGGATTCGCCACATACTTAACAAAGGAAATGGCTCTGCGGTATATCGACGGCCCCTCGGCAATTACTCGGAGGAGGGTTATCGTCATCGTTGTTCCCGTCCTCTTTGAGTATAATCGAGCTCATTGCACGGCTTTTCTGTCGCTTCTTACCGGCTTGTCGTTCCAGTTCCTCATTGAACCTCGCAGCATCTCTTTCCACCAACTCTTGCACGTTCCTCGGGAGATCGGTCAACAACTGTTGGTCCTGCTCGCAGATGCCCCCCATGTTTGACTTCCCATAGAACAAGACATAAGGCGTGTCAGGGGCCTCGAGCCTTGTGAAGTCGGCGAATGTCGTCCTCGACACGTAACTGTCGTTGAACTTGAACCACTTGTTTTTTGAATCCCGAGCATAAGTGAAATAGTGGCCGTTGTCCATGCTGTAACCGTAGTGCACGACGGCCGCGTAAAGCTCGTAAGACTCGTTGACTGTACCGTTTGGTCCACATACCGGCAATAGTATCGTTTCGTTGTAGTCCACCTTGTGTCTGAGCTTCGTTTTCCGTCTGGATGTCATGCAAAACCATCTATTTTTCAATTATTTTATTTTTAGAAAAGACCTTTAAAATTTTTGAAGTAAAACTTCTTAGGCGGCATTATCACTTTTCAGGAGTGTAGTTTATTCTAGAAAATCAACACGCGTTAGTAGTAAAACTTCTCATGTTACTTTCTTTAAGGTCCCGATCTGTGACATTTTGTGTTTTTGGGACATTTCGTTATTTTGTAACATTTAGTAACTTTTTTCGATTTTTTGATGTGTGATGATGTGACATTTCGAGTTTTGTGAAATTATGTAATTTTGTGATTTGTGAGGTTATGTGGATTTTTAAGATTTGTGACATTTTGTGATTTTGTGACATTTTGAGATTTTCTAACATTTCGCGATTTCGTGACATTTTGAGAACTTGTAGCTTTTTAGTGATTTTGTTACATTTTGTGTATTTGTGCCATTCTGTGACATTTCGTGATATTTTGGATTTTGTGATTTTGTAACATATAGTGAATTTGTGATATTTCACTCTTACAGAATCTCAAAATTCCTTTCAACATTCGGAATTACATCTTACAGTGTTACATGTTACAAAATCTCCAAGTTACTCCCTAAATAAATTTTATTCTAAAATTAATTACACTCCTGAAAAGTACGAATGCCGCCTAAGAAGTTTTACTTCAAAAAATTTATGTAGGGAGTAACTTGGAGATTTTTTAACATGTAACACTGTAAACTGTAAGACTGTAAGATGTAAGAGTGTAATATTTTCGATTGCAGGGAGTATTTTACAATGTAACATGTAACACTCTAAACTGTAAGACAATAAGATGTAAGAGTGTAATATTGAAGTAATACTTCGTAAGTGGCATTATCACTTTTCAGGAGTGTAATTTATTCTAGAAAATAAAATTTATGTAGGGAGTAACTTGGAGATTTTACATTGTAACATGTAACACTGTAAACTGTAAGACTGTAAGATGTAATTCCGAGTGTAGGGAGGAATTTTGAGATTCTGTAAGAGTGAAATATCACAAATTCACTAAATGTTACAAAATCACAAAATGTCACTAAAATCACGAAATGTCACAGAATGGCACAAAATCACAAATAGCACAAAAATCACGAAATGTCACAAATACACAAAATGTAACAAATCAATAAAATGCTACAAGGTCACAAAATGTCACAAAATCACAAAATGTCACATCATCACACGTCAGAAAATCAAAAAAAGTTACTAAATGTTACAAAATAACAAAATGGCACACATCGAAACCTTAAAGAAAATAACATGAGAAGTTTTACTCCTGACGCGTGTTGATTCAACACGCTCCAATTTTTTGTCATCTTTCAAAGGTTCATTGTTATTTCTCCTAATTTATAAACTATCTATGTCAAGAAAACTTGTAAAATGTCAACATAACACAGAATGCAAACTCGGTTGAAGTGTCAAAAATTGTAATTGATACAATCAGATACGACCTGGACTTTAAAGATCGACAACAAAAGAAAAGCACACATTATAAATATTCAACAAACTCTCAATCATTACCAACCTTGGATCAGAACTGTAACGAAAATGTTTGAGGGTCAAAATGAGATGAGATGGAGCTTGAAGAATCTGGATAATTCGCTGGGCGTCGCAAAGTGCAGCGCATTTTTCGCAGTTGTATTTGTTTTCACCGGTCAATTTTTCAGGCAAAAGGTAATAATTGATGAGATCCTGTACTGTGACCTCCTGATTTTCCGAAATTTCTTCCGGGAAACAGAGTTGGAGGTCGCGAAATTTGTCAGTGTTGTGGGTGCAAGTGTCACACTGGATGCAACGGTGTGTGATTTCGATTTCTCCCCCAAAGACTCGGTGAATAAGAGAGTTTTGGGATACGTCCTCGACGCCTACCGATTGAATCCCAGAGTCAGTGGAGTCGGAGCATGAGTCGCTTAAATTCTGGGTCCGAGATGCGTCGTCTCCTTAAAATAACATCACATTTTGTCAGAAACTTAAACTTATTTTTTCATAAACAAATCTTATCTTTCTCAGTAGAGTACCTTGAGTAAAATCAGCTAATGATTGCGTTTTTCGTGGGAAAACGACTCCTTCTGTAAGATTTTCTTCAGTTGCCCAGTGTTTTATGCCAGTCAAAGGGACTGCAGGTTCACACTCCGAGGCATTGACTGTTTCATTTTCTTGTTCCTCGGTTTTTACATCAATTTCTATATGGGATGTTCCGTTTCCACATTGTACCCCAGCGGACTTTTCTTGTTCGTAAAGAGCATCCAAAAGATGACTGGAAAAAATGATGGAAAATAGTTTTACTTCTAAATTCTTGTCTCTTCTTCAAAAAAAAAAAAAAAAAAAAAAAAACCACAATCACCATAAAAATTCAGAGCTGTCCTGTTGCTGCCCTGGCATGAACCACTCCGGTTTCGAGGCATGGAGAATCTCAGTGGGCTCCCAAGAACTCCTCTCCGAATATATCAGAATGGCGAACAACTTTTGCAGCGTCCTCATCAACCCAGATTCCCCCTGCGTCTTGTACATCAAAACCTCGTGTGCAAACTGCCTTGTCATCGCCAAAGCTTGAAGTACACTGTTCATATAACACGTGTTTCCCAAATTCGTCAACCCAACCTTTCCATAATTTGACTTGGTGCGAATATCGACTTCTGCAATATCATTCTCTCCATACTGTGCCTCCTCCTCGTCCTCAGCCCAAGTAGGTTCATTTATAATTTTGCTCACAGCGTCTTGGTCCGGCTTGATCACGCTATTTTCCAATAACCTCATCAAGGTCATGTTGATGTTGAACATCAAACTTTTGGCTTTCAAAGTGTCTATGAGTTTCTGCTTGAGAGATAAGCTCATTTCATTTTTTGGCATAGCACTGTAGTACTTTATCAAAGTATCCGCGACTTTGTCAAGAAGCTTGCTGTTGCCTTGGCGTCTTAATATGTAGATTATAATGTCGCCATTATGTTGCAGGGCAGGTAACACGAGGCAGAGCAAGCATTTTTCAAATGTTTCACCGATTACTTGGTTCAAAATGAAAAATTTTTTCCTCTCTTCAAAGTTTTTGATGAACTCTAAGACCCAACTGCCCAGTCGGTCTCGGGGCCATTTCGGTAACCAGATGCACAAAACCTTGAATTATGAATAGGATAATGACAGTCATTTGGTGTACAGTCAGAGAAATATTGGTGGTTACAAGTAAAGAAGTTTAGTGTGGTTTTCAACTGATCTGTTATGCATTATACTATGTACACTGAATTATTTTCAGAAATTTATAATATTAGGAGTACTATGAATGTAAACTAACTCTGAAAGCTTGTGCCAGCTGCAAATCGTCATTGGACTCGTGAAACAAGTACTTCACAGCATTAGAAACGCCAGCTCTGTCGATTAGCTGAAGTACAAGCAACGCGAGTCCAGGTTCCTGGTGCTGCTTTACGTTTGATATAATATCGTAAAGCGTCTTCAAGCAAGTGATGGTAGGTCCATCTTTGTCATAACTCTTAGGAGAGCAAATACTGTCCAGGAAGCCTTCCATTTTTTCGATGTTGGAAATATCCTCGCCAATTCGCTTGGAGTCTGAAGAAATGGTGAATTTAGCAAGACCCTCAACGATGACTTTGCAGAGTTTCGAGTGATTTCTACCCAGTGGCAAAAATAGGGGCTCGTTGCGTTTTAGGCATTCTAAAATAGCGATCAACTCGCCCATGTTTTGCACGCGCAGTTTGTGGATATATGTGGCTATGTCATTGCTCAGCATCTGGAATTTAGAATGACTGTTTTTTAAGGGGTATGCTGAGAGTTGATAATGAATAACAGGATTGCACTGTACAATTCTGATAAAAGTACACGAAATGTGAACTTGAAAAATCAATAGTGATTGGTAATAAAAGCAATTATCTCGAAGTAGCTCTTTTTTTTGAATAATTTATTGTTATAGATGTGCTGTTGTTTTGAGACAATTACCGACAGTAAAATTGTGTTTAAGGGGTTTACAAGTACAAGAAATTAATGTTTTTGCCTAGAGCCAGAAAGTGGTCACTTTTCAAAAATGAGAATGTAGCTTATATAGTGACAAAATTCTATTTAAATACAAAGTTCAAAATATATAAATTATATACTTATGTAATATAAGTATATAATTGTGTAAGAAATAATATTAAATACAACCAATCATTACACAAGTCACATGTCACAATGGTAAATCATCACAAAATTCTATGAATTACAAAACCATACATTGTCACAAATCATGAAGTCATAATAAAATTATTATTATCATGATCATCTTCTCATCCTGATAATAAATAAACTATCATCGATTTTTCTCTTTACTTTGATCGTAAAAAAGTATCATAAGAAACTATTTTTTGATAATACTTTTTTGATAATACTTTAACAACTTTTTGCCAATATAATTTATTATATTCGTATACAGCGATGTTGATTTTTTTAAAAAAAACCGGTTTCGATATAATCGATTTTTTTTTAAACAACCGTTTTGGACATTGATTTATTTTAAAGAAAAACTCATTCTATCAAATACCGATACTTTCATTAAAAAATCGATTTTTAGCCATGATCGATGCTTGATAATAAAATAATTTTGACACAAACTATTAATTTTGATATTTTATGTTTACATATTGGTAGTGTATTTTTTAATGAATTACTCTCCGTAGTAATTCATTATTATCTAACCAATTTATATTTCGTGAAAAAAATTAGAAATTTTTCAAGAAAAAAAAAATGCAGATTTTTAACCCTGGGATTCAGATAATTTTTTGGTAGTTTTTGTTTTTCAATCAAACAATTGATTTTTCCTGACTAAACCATGTGTAACAGTGTGGTAAGCACAGAGCAAAGCCCGCTGGGACAGCAAGTGTATAATCCTTTCTTAAAATGATGAACTGAATTTTGTGACATTTATTCTTTGGATGTGTGACATGTGAAGTTGGCTGTATGTCGATTGTTTTGTAAACAAACTGAAAAAAATTGCAAACTCTCTGTAAGAATGAGAATTAGTGATAAATTAAAAAAATGAAAAAAAATCTCAGCCCACGTCATTATGCTTAAGCCAAGAAAAAACCGAATAGTTTTTCTTCAATTTTGTGAGTAAGTATCGAAAAATGACATGTTATTGTTTGTGTGTGCATAATGAAATTTTGAGTCTAATACAGATTCCACGGTTGACATTAAATGAAATTTGATCTTAAAAAATGTTTCGTGCTTAAATAAAATGCAATATCAAGTGCTTTGAAACAATAATGATGAATAATCATTTTTGTTTTTCTCGGAGTTCCAAACTTGCATGTTTGTTTACTTTTTGAATTTTTCAAAGTGATGTTGCAGCAATACGTCTTATTTTTTCAGTTTGTCGCATAAAAAATTGTTTTTTTAATTACATTTATTTAAAAATTTACACAAATTAATACAACAATATGTCTTTTTTTAAAGTAATGTTCAAAATTAAATGTTTAAAATTTGTAATCCAAAACTTAAATTGGAATTATTTGTTTTATTTATCAAGTTCAACGAAGTTGCGATTCATTATTTTATTTTATTTATTTATTTTCAATAACATAATTTCTAATTTGTTCACTTCAGTTATGAATTCTGAATCATTTTCAAAGATGTAATCCAATAATATTTCAATAATTCTAAAGATTAATTTAATTTTCTAATTATAATTACAAATTGTTTCATAATTGTTTGATAAAATTTGAGTACGATGACGTATACATGTATGTATTAGAAGTGAAAAATGAATATATGCATTTTTGTTAATTTGAAAAAATTCTACTTCCAGGATATCTTTTCAAAGATGAATTTTGTCTATTAAATATTTCCAAATGTATGCAAATATTTTTTGAAGGAAATTACTCACAATATATTAAATGTTAATACTTAATACCCTTGATAAATCATAGCAGAGCCATATTATTGGAGAGAATAAAAACTTAACTTCACTTGTTATTGTTCCAAAATTTGTGAACTTCAAATTTTTCAAAAATTGTTCCAAGTGTAGAAAAAAACGGTGTTTAAAATTGACCACTGAAAAATACATAACATGTGAACGAATCAACATTTGAATGATTATAATGAGAAAAAAAAAGTATTGAAATCACTAACTAACAAAAATGTAGCCATTTATTTTCAAAATAGCCATTTTTGTTCATGATTCAAAAGTATCATGATACAGGCAAAAAAACAAAAAAAAGTATCTATATAATAAAATATTAAAAATATAGAAGGGATTTACTTGTTTTTCATTCATATTTCAGGTTCAGATAAGGTAAAAAACTGTTAACGAATTTTTACAAGGGCATCTTATTTGTTGCTAAACTGTAAAAGTTTGGTCAATTTTCCATAAAATTATATTGAAGTTTTAACCTGTACTCTGAATGGAATTTTTCCCAATGATTGCTCTTGAAATTTTCTATACGTGATAAAAATTATTCCGCAAATCTTGGTAAAATTATAATAATTTGTTGTTTGTTCTATGTATATTGAAATAATGTAAAATTATTCTTTCACTATGAGAAAATACGTGCCATATTAATTCCCAACAAAACAGCTTTGACAGATCTTATTCATTTTAATTTTGTGGGAATAACGTATTATTAATTGATGATTAAATATTTATTTGGCTAAAACTCATTTGTGAAATCAATTTCAGACTCTGTAATGCAATTTTTCCATATTTTGAATGCAATCATCAGATTTTATTGTATGGTTTGATCGCTAATAAATTTAATAGTGCTTCTAAGCAAATCGACAATCTCTCGAGAAAAACTCAAGCGTGCTCTATGCAGATGATATAAAATCAAATATTCTAATTGTTAGCAGAAAAATTTGTTTACTAACTAAACCAGATTGGTCTGCTCGAAATGGCTATTCAACAGTCAGTTATTTTGAAAGTTTATATACTTTTTTTAAATTCTGTCCAAATGATGATTCTTGTATCGCGCGCCCGTAGGGCGCGCTAATTTGATCTAGTACAATAAGAGTTATATACACATGCATTATGTTTTTAAGATATCTTTAACTTCTAGAAAATAAATTAATATATAATAATAGCATAACATATTATAATATAATAAGAGTTATACATAATACAATACATATTATATACTGTTATTTAAAAATATCTCAAATGCAAATTCTTAAAATCTCACGTACTTGACGTTCGTTGACCCGTTCGTCAAGGCGTTTGGAAAAATAACTCAAAATGGACAGCATGATAGGGCAAACGCAGCTAAAATTGTTGAGCACTTCCCGGAGGATGTTGGCGAGTTCGTCGCATCGCGACATCGATTTGACATCGTCCTCGAGGCCCAGGAGCCTGCTCCAACCCTCGCTCTGTTTCCCCACGTCCCCCAACGCGATCAACTGCATGCATTCCTGGATCTCCTGCAGAATCGTCCCCTGCATTTTCGCAGACCCTTCTCGCCCTAGTCAGCAAATAACCTCAAAACGCCCCAATGACTGACGAATTTCAAAAGCGCATCCCGAGCCCGCACGCACACAACAGCGATATTTTCAAATGACGTCGATGACAGTGGACGCGCTCGCGCAAATTTGCAAATTTAATGTCAACGCGTATTAGGTGTGTCAGTGTGTAAGCGTATCGTCAATTTTTATTTCTGTTCATTTCTGTTATCGCGATTTTCTACAATTTTCTGTTTTCTACATGTACACTCGTCTCTCCCGTTAAGGACCTTCCCGGTAAGGACACCTCGGTTTAAGGACCGACATTTTCCTCCCGTTAAGGACGAAATTCCTTCAAAATAAGGGCGAGTAATCGAAACTCTGATTGGCTCTCAGCTGAAAAGAGGTTATGTTTACACTCAGCATAGCATATACATACTGCGCACGCGCGTCCTTATCTCGAGGGGAGCCCCCACTCTGACACGTACTTATCGGGAGGTTTTCAAGACTTATTTTCGTCCTTAACGGGAGAGAAGAGTGTATGGATTTTCCCCGTGGTTTTTTTTTCTCAAGGCGACTCAAGGTTGTTATTTTTAATTTGAAAAGTTTAAAATTCCTAGGGACATTCACATTTTTACCCCTAGTTTTCAGTGACAAACACAGCCAAGCACAATTTGCTCGAATCTCGAATTGGTTTTGGTTGGTTTTGGTGGAATTGGGTGGAATATTGTGGATGATTGTAGAGGTTGAGGTTTGTTGATTGAGGTTTATTTTGGTTTTTCCCGATAAGTAAACAAACACGGAAAGCAACAAAAAATATAATAAAAATTTCACCATTGATTGCTGCATGTAATTTGAGTACATGATTCATTATGGGGACGCCAAATGAATTTGGACCAGATTCTGGTGGCAGAATCAAGGTAAATAAGACTACAATAATATGTAGCCTAGAAATCGGTTAACTATTTTTCGAATAAGCATATAACAATTAAGCGAAACAAAAGAGTAAGTGAAGGGCAATTAATTGAAAAAGCTAATTTTAGTTTTTTTCATCATTATTCGATGTTGTCATCAATTTTTTCACAGAACGTTGATGAAATATTCAAGAAAAATTGAAAAAATTTTGTTGAATTTGAAATTCCATAATTAATAGAATAAAATTAATAAAATTTCAATGAAGAAGAGTTTGTTACGTCAATTTCCCTGTTTTTTTCATGAAATTGCAGTCAAAATGACATATTTAAAAAATTTGTAGTATCCATTCTACCGTTATCTAATATATCTTACACTAGAAGTAAAAGAAGTTGATTAGCTTTTTTCTATAATTTAATAAAAAAATTGTTATTTTCAAATGTTTTGTATATTTTGCAGTAAAAATCAAATCCAAAATTTTTATATAAAAATTAGATTTTTTTTCTATTAATAACTACCTGAATGCCAAAAATGCAATCAATTGTACTTATGCGAATTGACCATTTTTGATTATAACATGAAAAACTTTCAATTTTTTAAAATTTCTTATCCAAATCATCAAGATCGCTTATTTTTCGATCAACAATTTTTACTTTTCAGTGTACATATAAATCTATTTCTCTAATTTTTTTCATTCATTTATTGCCTAATTCAGTTCATCTTTTCATAATTTACAGTAAATAGAGTAAAAAATTTGTTTCTGAAAATTTATAAATTAAAAATTCAGAATAATACAGAAAAGAAAAATTTACTTATCAACATGAATTAATCAGAATCATTTACTATTTTTGTTTGATGAAATATATTAATGTTATTCAAAAATTTTATATCTAAAATATCAAAATACAAATTCGAACGATATTAAAGTTTCTAATGTACATGAAATTCCAAGCGTTTAAAGTTAAACGAAAAAGAAAAATACAAGAGTATTCAAGAAAAAATTTCTTTCCAGTTGCTATTGAGGACATTTTCATGAGAATAACCAAAAGTACCCTCCTTAACAAAATATTTAACGCAACTCTCCCAGTGACGAAAAGATGAAAAGTGATTCATTTGTTCTTTCCATTTAATTTTAAAAGTTTGGAACTTCACGTACATAATTTCTAGTAATCAATAATTGAATTCTAAAATATAGCTATTGTGAGTTTTTTGACTTTCATATCGTAGCAAATTCTATTAAAAAAATTATGTACAAAATATAAAACATTTAAAATAGCCAAGCTTTATTTAATCGATACCAATGAGATATGTGTATATTTTTTAAAATTTAAATCATGATTTCTTTAATCAAGTATTCATTTTTTCAATCGCAACATTTTTAATGTTTTTTTTCAAACTTTGAACATTTTTATATGTTCACACATTTTGCAATAATATTTTTAATCTAGAAATTGTGAAGTTTTTTTTATTGCTATTATAGCTTTTCAAAATGCAGTATATTCTGTTTTTTGATACAAGTTTACCTACTTTTAAATATATTTATAACTGTCATTAAAATCCTTTTGGATTATGTTATAAAGGATAAATATTCGTAATTATTAAAAAAACGCTAATAATACTAAAAAATTATTAAACCTAGAAGTTTCAAGGTTCATACAGAAATATGCATAAATAAATAACCGAATAAGACTTTAGTAACCCTGCAGACAAAATAAACAAATATTTCTAAAATTTTTGAATATTTTTTATGTTTGGAAAATACTATCAAAATTATTGGAATTTTAATATAAACTCCACTCTTATCATACCAATTTTACAACATCATGAATCAATGATCAGGTTGATAATATTTTTGGTGTCCAAAACTCACAAAAAATAATTTTTTTAAATATTATATTTATTTAAATAACTGTTTTTTGATTATTTATGAAAAAAAATATTTCAAGCATATTCTTAAACCCATACAGACTTGTATTTCAACACATAAACTCACCAATTAATACCCAAAAAATTGTCTCCAGGGCACAACTATCATCAAACCAATAGTTTATGGTAACGTAGCTCGTTATTTTGGCAAAAAGCGCGAGGAAGATAACCACACCCATCAATGGACAGTCTACGTAAAACCCTACAACAATGAAGACATGTCAACCTATGTCAAAAAAGTTCACTTCAAATTACACGAAAGCTATGAAAATGCTAGTAGGATGATCATGAAACCGCCATTTCAAGTCACAGAAACAGGCTGGGGAGAGTTCGAGATGGTCATCAAAATATTCTTTCATGACTCAAACGAAAAACCAGTAAATTGATAATATTTTTCATCTATCAAAAGTTTTCACAGGGAAAAAATTATAACTATGTACAGTCTTTAAAATATTTCTACTGAAAAACAATCAACTGAACATTGTGTTGCAAATATGAGAAAATCGATTTTTATTTTCCAGGTCACCCTTTACCATATTCTGAAATTATTCCAGTCATCCGCTGAACTTCTGAACAGTAAGAAAAATGTGGTTTCCGAGTTTTACGACGAAATCATATTCCAGGACCCAACGGCTTACATGCAATCTTTGTTGCTCATGGTTAAACCACTGACGCATGAATTTTATGCACATGAAACTGATTGTACGAATTATTACATGATCTCTGACTTTTCTTATAATCCCTAGATTTATATACGTACTCAGATATGCTGTTATGAATCATTTCAGTTGAAGCCAGAAAAGAAGAGTCATTGAGATCCATCATGGAGGCAAAAGCAAAAATCAGGCAAGAGGTGAACGAATCAAAAGAAAAATTGGCCCTGGCTAAAGAAACAATTGCTAGGTTCAAAGAAGAAATAGCCAAGATATCAAAACCCGGAGCCAACATGATTGCCAGGTTGCAAAACTGATTTCACTACCTGTACATACGCCTAAATTTTTAATTTTCTAATAAATACGATCTTGTGTCGACTAATGTTATTTATCACACTGAAAAGATATTCACATGAATTTCATAACAGTCTTGGTCACATTTTTTGATTCCGATTCTCAAATATTTATTCATTCAATAAGTTTTTTACATAAATTCATTAATTTAAAACGGCGCAATTATTATAGTACGTTCATTTCTAAAAATCGCAGATACGCTAATCGTCGGATCAACGACTCATGAACTGAAACTTCTGCTGAAATTATATTTACAACAACATACCACATATTTATATACATTCACTTTCCGATGTTTTGTACAAAAAGGACTGTACCTGGAGTTGCTTAGAAAATTTACAAATAGGTTCTCGCTGCGAACAAAGCGTATAAAAATCTAAGCTTGTCAAAACGAAAAACAAAGACAAAAATATGTCTACGTACCGTAATAATTTAGAGAAGTTGAAAAACCATCGTGCATTTTGTCTTATCACACCTTCGAATCCCACAGATCGGAAGTCATTACTTTCAGTAGCTTTGAACGATCAGACTTTTCGTTCTCACTTTTTTTTTGTATTTTATTAAACAATTTAAAGCTTTTGCTGCTTGAACACTACAAAACTTCGTTTTTTGTGTAAATAAGATTTGGTCGTTTTGTACTCGAATCGTTTGGAAAGAAATCTCGGATTGCTAAAGTCGTCGTTCTTGGTAAAGTCGCTCTCAAATCACGAGTGGTTTGTCCTTGCACTGCTCGATGCAAAAATTTGTGAAGCGTTTCAAGAACTTGGGGTATTCTTTTTTGTACACAGCTCGCAGTACCGCAGCTGGGGCCCAACCTCCAGGGTTGACTAAAAAAAATTTAAACAATCGCGTTTGGTTTATTTTCTACAGCTCAATAATTGGAAACGAATTTCTAAACTTTTTACTAACCCACTGAACAGTATGTTATTTTGCAAGTTATGTCTCCTCTTTCCAGTTGGTCGGCATTTTTTGTTGGATCGACGATGGTTTGACAGAGCAAGCAAACTGTCAAGTTCAACCTTATGCATTTGCTGGCACTCGGCTGAAAAATAAATTATATATTTATTCAATGACTCTCGAACGGACGAAAAAGAATCATTTCCAGAATTTTCCAAAACCTATAAAAATTATGGACATTTTCGTAGAATCTCGAATTTTTGAATTCCTTACTTGTCTTTAATTATTGACAATTTCTGAAATTTTTGGATCATTTGAAATGTTCACTATTTATATATTTTAACTGATATCTTCAAAATTTTCCTCAGTTCCTGTATAACTAAACATGTATTGATTTTGCACAGAATTCGATGATAAATAGATTAATTGTGTCATTTTATGGAATTTTAAAAAACTTACGAAATTCGTCTAAAAATGTTAAAATTCTACGAATTTGTTTGTTTTTACTACGTTTTCCAATTTCCCAAAATTTTCCACATATCTACATAATTACTAAATTTTCCAAAATTAAGTATAGTGCTTCACAGTCTGACAAACAATTTCAACATTTTTGAAGTCCTACACAGTTGCTGCAATTACATAAAATATTACTTATTTTTGCACAATGAGAAAATTTCTCAGCAATCCCTAAACTTCCCTATGTTTTTCAAATCGTTCAGAATTGTTGAGAGTCTTTCACATTTTCAATATCACTTAACTCTTCGAAATTTTTAAAATTTCTAAATTTTTATTGAAATTTTCTAGATGTGGGCTATCTTCGTAAGGCCAAAAATTTTTTTTTTAATTTATATAAAGACTTCTCGTCTACTTTTTATAGAATTCGTGAAATTCTTCACAATCTTCAAAATTTCTACAATTATTTATAATTTTTAAAATATTTAATGTTTCTATTATTGATACCAAACAATTTCTAAACTATTATTAACGGTTTCAAAATTATCGACCATTTACGTAGGAGATAAAATATTTTTTTTATAGTATCAAGCAGTTTTTTTCTTTAACGGAATTTTCGTAATTTTCTGCGATCCTCAAATTTTATCAACATACTCTAAAATCATAAAATTTTTTCGGATTTCCTCGAATCATCGACAATCTTTTGGTTTTTCTGTTTTTTAAATTTCCATAATTTTGTAACTTTTTCCGAGTTTTATTGACAATCCTTTCAATTTTCCATGTTCTTCATTTTTTCAGGATTTCCTAAATTTTTCGATTTCCATTGAAAATTTGGGAACTATAAATGATCGTACGAGATAAAACATTTTTTCAATTTCACGTAATTTTTGCAATATTCTGCAACTTCAAATTTTATTAAAGTTTCCTAATATCATACAAATTTTTCGAATTTTCAAGAATTATCAACAACCTTTTAAATTTTATACCTTTTTCAGTTTTTCATATTAATCCGAAATTTTAAATTTTATTTAAATTTCGAAAATTAACGACGATATCCCTACGCGATGAAAAAATTATATTTTCTAAAAATCTTATTCGTATGGTACAGTTTCTTTGATTTAATAAAGTTTTCATGATTTTCCTTAATTCCCAAATTTTATGAACATTCCCTGAAATCATTCAAATTTCGCGGATTTTCTAGAACTATTGACAATCCTTTAAATTTTGTTTTTCATAATTTCCCAAATTTTCGAATTTCTATTGAAATTCAAGAAATTATCGATCACCGTTCAATTAACATGTTCTCACCCCTACAATTTAAATGAATATAAGTTTACGTAATTTACCAGAATTTTCTTTAATTCACAAAATTCATCATTATTTTCTAAAATCCTACTTATTTTCCGAATTTTCTACATAAATAATATCTAAAATACTAAACAAAACTCGGAACGAAACATCTGACTACCAGATCCTATCTCATATTTTCGGTTCTTTCTAGAGATGACGCAAAACACCATATCATAAGAACCTACAAATTTCATAAAGAGCGAACGTCATACCCTTGGAAAAAGCAAATCACTTACAGGGTAATCCGGATTTTCTGTACTGTGATTGCAAACAATCCAGAGGTCATGACCGTCCGAGTTGGCCTTGTCTTGAACGTTCCTCATGTGGGACCAAAATAACGCGTCCCTTTGTGCGGCTGGCCAAATGCGTTTGTGGGTTTGCAGGAAGACCAAAGTGTCCTTAGAGATATTCTCAATAACGTTCATATCCTCCAAAGTGGCTTCCCAACCACTTCTATACTCGGGCTTAAAAAAGATCTCGCAAACTTCCTGTCCTGTCACACCCTTGACCATGTGGCAAGCTTTAAGGGGGTCCACGACGAAGCCATTGGCTTCCTCTTCCCGCCTGTACATCCGCATATCACCATCCTCTGCGAACAATTGCCAACCTCCAGCTCCCATCCCGAGCTGCGCGTAATGCAGCTGTTCCATGGTTATTTTTTCGATCTGCCAAGATGCAAACATGACATGTAGCCTTTTATTTTTTATAAATTGGGAGAACCAGATACTTTTTCGAAAGCACAAACCTCAGGCCACAATGCATGACTAGCCGCGGGCGTAGTCGAGGTCATCGAAGTGACAACCGATTTCATCTTCAGTCGATCCTTCAACTGATTGTCCTCTTCCATTTTTTCCAAGCCCGACTCTAAGGCATCGTAAAACTCATCGTCGGCAAGTGCGCTGTGCGGACCTTCCTGAAATTCCCTCAAACGTCAATGATTGTCCCATCACGTTGACAGGGTGTCTAGAGATCTCAGTATCCATGACCAAGTATTATTTGCTCACACTTTTTTATTGACAAGAAATCCCAGAACAATGGATTCATAAAGTCCAAACTTAAGTTGAAATAAATCATTCTGGTACGATTCGAAGAGTTCTGGGGATTTCAAAACGGTAGACACCCCGACGGACAAGTTCTCAAATCGAGAAAACGATTGAACACAAATAATAACTAAAAAAATCAATCGACCTGTAAACTACCAATCACCTCATAATCGGGGCAGTCACGAATGATGAGACGCGATCTCAATGATTCTCCGCCACGAAGAGTGATTGATTCCTTCAAGGTCTTGTACAGTTCCTGAAGTTTGCGTCGTTTTTCGACTTCTTTTTCCCAACGCTTACGCCAGGCATCTTCCCTCAAGGTCATCATTTCGATGCAGTGTTGCAGAGTCGCGAAAACCCCGTCACTGGTGGCCTTGAACGTGATGGCTTCGCCTTTGAAGTCGATCGAGTGCTCGGATGGCTTGAATTCGTCGCTTTTGTCTTCCGTCTGAATTCATTTCAAATCATCGTTCACTCCCATTAAACTCATTACAAAAAATACATCTGACAACAATTTGAAAAAATTATTTTGAAATTCAAATTTTTTATCAATGAATTAAGAATACGTTTAATGATGAAAAAATTTTCTCTAGAGATGGTGCTTGCCGGATTTAATGATAAGTTATTTGGAGTAATATGGTATCGTTGAAAAATATGATGAAGTAAGCTAATTTGTATTAACAAATCGAAAAATTTATACGAGTAAATTAAAAATGAGATATTTTGAATTTAATCTCGAATAAATTTTTAAAGCCGATTTTTTCCATTGAATTTATTGCATTAATAAGATTAAAAAGTGAACGCTCCGTTAATAAGTATCAATGGAAACTCTTCGATCTTTGGAGTCAAAGAAAATGCACAGTTTATACTTTGAAAGTAAAAATATTATTTGTGTTTTTTTTTTTTTTTTTTTCCTTTAGCTCTGAGAATCGAAGAATTTTGATTAACTTTATAAAGTTTAAAAAAAGAGCAGAAATTGAAGAATCAAAAATGGATGGATTTATGGATTCAATCAGTGAAAAACATAAATATTGATTTCGTTTAAATCGACATATGTAATAACAGTTAGTTATATATGTCGACAAAAATTGACCTTCTTCATTTATCATTTTCCTTACTGATATCAATTGAATGATTTTTTGAAACACTATGTCTAAATCATTAATTCTTTATCCAAAATGTTTTGCTCTGATTTTTTTTGCCATTCAAGCAAAAACTTTACATTTTTGAATGAACTCACGTTTATTTTAACAGTAAAGTTTCCATCAATGGAAAAATTTCATTTTTTCCGATTATTACTTTCTGAGAATGTAGTAATATCTGTTCATTGATGAAAAATTACTATTTGTCTTCACAAAAACAATTTTTGAAAGGTTTCCAAAATATAAACATAATGAGTATTTATAAACATATCTATAATTTTTATTTTTCTTTAGTTGTATCTATACCTACAGCTATTATTCATTTCTCAATTTTTTCATCTCTTTTGATTGTTATAAGTCCAATGAAAAATACTAATCGAAAATATACAAATTTTAAAAATTTTCAAAAATTTCATGGTTCATTAGAATTTTTTATATACGAACACAAGTTCACCTTTTTTATTTATCATTTTCTTTATTCATATCTTTGAAGGATTTCTTGAATTAAAATCTACTGAAAATTTTTTACTCTGATTTTTTTGTAATTCGATTAAAAAATTGTTCTTCAATAATCCGGACATTTTGCAGGTCAAGTTCCAGAATTTCGATATGACGAAACAAATTTTTTTTTTATTACAACTGCTCAAAAATGCAGTAAATTTTACTTAATTGCGAATTTACCATTCATTTAAATGATATAAAAAAATTTTTACAATTTTTTAATCTCTTTTACACTGCAGAATATTCTTATGAATAATCTCGATCAAAAATGTATGGATTTAAAAACTGATTTAAAAAAAATAAATTTCGTCAAATGTATTAACACGAATTGACAAGAATTAACTCAATTTGATTTTTTATTATGCAAAATATTTACAATTTTCAAAATTGCTCATCTTAAACATCAAAATTACAAATGAATCTGGTTTTAAAATTTCTATTTTTTATTGATTGAACCCAAAACCATAATTATCATTCTTTTTTTTACTTGCCTTACTTCTTGACTTTTATTTTGTAGCAAATTCGATAAAAAGATAGTCCTAAAAACTATTATCTGAAATTCGAAATTATTAATATTTAACCAGTCGATATAATTGAGAAATTATATTCAAAATTTTAAGCCAAGATTTTTTCAATTGTTCAATCAAAAAGTTCAAATTTTCAACTTAAAATTGAAATTTCTTTTTCATATTGCAACTACAGCTTTAGAAAAATATAGTAAATTGCAGTAAATAATAAATCAATAGATTTTTAATAAAAAAAAAATTAATCTCTCGTTTCTTCATCTTTTTTTTCCTACAGGGAATATTTTTGATAAAAAATTATCACCAACCTTTTGATTTCTCACGCTGTCAGCGCAATTGTCGAAATATTTTTGCAAAGTGTCAACTTGTTGAACGAGAATATCTTTGAATGTTTCGATTTCTGCCAACTTTTCATTCAAACGACGAATCCCGCGTTTGCTAAAACTGCCAGCACTGTTGGTCGATTGAGTGTTCGAGACTAAAGAAATAGCGCTGCCGTGACGCTTCAAGCTGTTTTCACTCCCATAACCAGACTCCACCTAATACATTACGAAACAGTATTATGAAAAAAACTTCTGCCTTTTTACATCTATATTGACAAATCGTAAAACTTTCGACGATTAATTATTCCTAAGATTATCGCGAGTCGGACTTTAATAAGTTACATCTTCCTTCATTTGGAAATTGGCATAGGGAAAAATAGAAATTAATAATCAAACTCATAAACTTTATTCCGTTAAAAATATTTGTAATAATTGTACTACGATCTACTTGCAATTTTAATCTGCTACAAAAGTTATACAAATCGATAAATTTTCAGAACTTGCACTTTTCGGAAATCGTAAAAGTTGAGTGTTTTCAAGTAGTAAATATGATCTTTTTCGAGAAAACATTGAAAAGTATACTGTGTAATAAAATGAAAACATTAAACTTTCAAGCATAATTTATGCGTTTTTTAATATTGGTGTTCTTTTTTCTGAATTCGAAATTATTAAATTGCTTACAACTTGCAAACGTTTTTTAATTGTATTTTTAAAACATGGAAATACCTTATAGGATTTTAAAATATCGACCCAACGTTGTTTATCTTCAGGAGTATCTGCTCTAAGATACCAAACGGAATCGTTAACTGAAACGTCAAATCGACACTCGTCCAATTCGTGAGCCTGAAAAAAAAATCAATACTTGAATACAATTGGATAAAAAGTATTAACAACGAGTTAAATGAGCATATTAAGGCCAAGAGATACACTCTCTTCGTTATTGAAGTAAACAGCTTTTTGTACTTTTTTTTTTAAAAAAGTGTAATATTTTACAATAAAATAATTGAGGAAACTATAATTTAATGATTATTCTATTGCACTTTCAAATTTATCTAATGTTATTAGAAAAAAAAAAAAAAAAAAAATCTTTCGTTGATGACTGCTGAAAGAAGATTCGAAGAGTGAATTTGAAATTAGGGCGCTTTCTAATTCAATGATCGAACGTGAAAAACTGCTAACTTTCTATTTTATGGATGTGGTTTTCAAGGATGATTCTTGTCGTATATTTTCAAAATTATGGGTCGTTCACATATGACGCAACACGCATTTTTATACATGTTCTGCCCCCCCCCCCCACCTCCCAGAAACATAACAATTTGTTTTAATTTGAATAATTTGTCAAATTTACATATTTGCTCGTCGTTATGAAATGAATTCGTTAAACCCCCTAATGAGTTATGTATTATGTGAATATGACCGGCGAGAAAAAAAAGGAGTAAACATTTTTTGAATGCGGATCCAAGCATTTGGATATTTATGTTTCAAAAAAATTTCGTTAATTAAGAAACGATTTTGAAAATCCGAGTTTTTTAGTCAGTATTTTACAAAAGTTTGGTGATCGTTGAACTTACGAATCATGAATATAAACATTAGTGATGTAACATTTAGTTTTATAATATCGAGTATTCATATGACTTACATAGTATTTTTAATAAAATTATTATTAATATAATATTACATACATAGTATTTTAATATGAATTAATGTCAATACTTTTTACGAATAAAACTCATCAACTATTCTTGAATATTTTGGCATTATTCAGATATTTTGTACAGAAAAATCATATGGAAATGTGAAAAAATTTGAATTGGGTTTGGTGATTCGAAAATTTTTTAAATTATTTTAACGCGAAACGATGATGAAATGCATGAATCTGAGGCATCGAAGTTACTAATTATATTATATTTTATGCAAATTTGAGAATCAAAAGAGCTTGTAAGTTAAGGTCTAAGCATCTGAATATTTAAATTTAAAAAATTCAACTTGGATTACATAAATTAAGAAATCCCGAGTTTTTAGTATGAAATGACGAGAAATCATCAAATTACACCGAAAAAATCATTCAAAAGTTCAGGGCAACTTTGATACATTCTCAGAATATGTTTTTTGTTTTTAGAAAAAATATGATTAGAAACGATTGATTACTTTTGTAAGACTTCCAAAAAAAATCTTGAGAAATATTTTTACATCGTTTGAAATTTCCTTCAAATTTCTAATATATTATGAACTTCAGTATTAATCGAGGCAGAGAGTTTGCTTCATAATTTTCATAATAAAAAAAAATCCTAGAATTGATAAGGGAAATAACTTACATTTAAACTTAATGCCAAAAGGTTAACATTTTTGAAAAATTTCTACTTACTATAAAAATCATTTGAAAATTTCAATTCGATGGTTTTGAAATCACCTTTTCGGTTTAAGTATACATGAAAAATGTCATTTTTGTGCATATAACGCTAAAAAACTGCATGTGGCTTTTTTCTGAAAATTACATGATCTAAGTTAGGAATATTTTAAATTTGATTTTTTAAAATTCAAAAAAAAACATTTTTGCTCCAAAATTTTTTAGATTCAAAGATTATGAAATCCGATTTTCTTATGGGATCAGAATTTGACAAATATCAACATCTTATAACTTAAATTGTAAGTATTTTTATATTTCTGGCCTTTTTTTAAACATGCATCTCATAGTAGACTCTTTAAGAAAAAATATTGTTCGAAATTTATGAGATGATCAATTTGAAATGATTAAGCATTAATTAATTATAGTAAATTCTATTGAAAATATTGGTATACAAAAATGTTTAAGATAAAATTTGAGATAATTCATTTTTATGTACCTGGTGTGATTTTTTTAGTTTCTTAATACAAATTTACTGATTTCATTACTTTTTCAACGATTTTTTATTATTTTGAATTATGCATTCTTAATTGCAGGAGAGCACTATTTCTAATAAAAATATATTTATCATTCAAGTACAACCAACTTTCAGGTCCCAATTAATTATTTCATTAAAATAATTCAGTATAAAAGGCAACACTTTTGCTTCCAAATCTGACGCAAAGTAAGCATGTAATCAGTTAATTCTTAAAAAAGAGGAATTCTCGAATGCTGGTTTGTATTTAATGTCGCGCAATATTTATTTCGATAAGTATCTTGTATAAACTAAAAACAATGAATAGAATTGAATGCACTCTTAGGCATTTATAATTGTAAAAAAGAGAAATTTTTAATCATATGGAAGTTCTGGATTGAAACTTAATGAAAAAGATGCTGATTTTTCAAAAACAACAACTTTAAATTATAGTAATAAGTAATGAAAAAAAAATGGTTCAATAAAGAATAAATAATTTATATATACGATTTGAAAAACCATGTAACTGATGTATATTGAAAATAATA
The DNA here is from genome assembly GCA_028476575.1 of Platygaster robiniae. Taxonomy (NCBI): domain Eukaryota; kingdom Metazoa; phylum Arthropoda; class Insecta; order Hymenoptera; family Platygastridae; genus Platygaster; species Platygaster robiniae. The sequence continues at coordinate 7,767,527 of CM052022.1, forward strand.
AATAAATATCTATAAACAGATTAATTATAAATATCAATTTTTTATTTATTTTTTTGTCTTATTTTTTTATTCTTTACACTCAGAACTTACGTTATCGAGCACCACGTTAACGAGCGCTCGAAATTCACATTAACGAGCGTTTCCCTCTATCATTCCACTCCCACTACGGAAGCGCATGTGCTCCCCAGAGTAGCATGCTAGCCAATGAGAAGGTTCACACACACTCACAATTGACTCTCTGTATTGCATGAGCCTACGTAAACACTCAACACGCTCACCAAGATTCTTTGCGAATTTCATCACGACAACTCGTCAACGTAAGTTGCTCGTGCATTTTTCAACTCATTAACGTAAGGTTTGAGTGTATATACGTATAGGTATATTTTTTATTCTTCTACTTTTAGCCTTTATTCAAAGATTCATTTCAGTGTAAATTCTGTTGAAAATATTGGTATTGGAAGTTCATAAGATGAAGTTTAATATAGTTGGTTTTTAATTACCTAGTGTAATTTTTTGAGTTTCTCAATAAAAATTAACTGATTTTATTACTTTTTCAACAGTATGTTATTAGTTTGAATAATGTTATATTAATTGTAGGTGCATATCATCTCTAACAAATACATATATATATATATATATGAAAATCATAAGTAAATTAGAACTAACTTCCAGCTCCCAAATGATTACTCCATGAAATAAATTCATTGTAAAGGGCGACACATTTGTTTTCAAATGTGGCACAAATTACATGAACAATTTAACGAATGTAAAATTGGTTTTAATGTCACACAATAATTAACTTTATAAGTGCCTTGTACAAACTGATGTAAATGGATAGAATTCAATGCTATCTTACACTGACAAAAGAATACCGCATTGGTTATGGTAAAAAATTTTTTTTTATAATGTGCAAGAGTACTGTTGTGTACAGTAACCAATAAGGTATACTTTTCTCAGTATAGGCAGTTAAAATAAAAAAAATAAAAAATAGAATTTTTCCATTGTATCAAAGTTCTAGATTAAAACTTTACAGAAAAATGTGTGCATCACTAGAAAATATCAAATTTTTGCTTCAATTAATAAAAAAAAACAGAAAAACAAAAATTTAATAAAGGATAATTAATTGAGTTAGGTTAGGTGGAAAGACATTCAACTCCTGAAGCGGCAAGGTCCTTTCACTTCTGCTACATAGAGTCGAGAATGGACCTTACCGTTTTTTGGGTTAAATGCCTTTCTTCGCGGAGCCTCACATATCAATTAAAAAAATATATATCTATAAATAGATACATTATGAATATCTATATTTTCATGCTTAGTTTGCAAGTATATTTTTTATCCTTTCATTTCTAGCCTCTTTTTTTAAACCTTAAATTTATAGCGAATTTTATTGAAAATACTGTTATTCCAAATTCACAGGACAAAATTTGATACAATTGGTTTTTAATTACCTAGTGTAATTTTTGTGTTTCTCAATACAAATAAACTGATTTCATTACTTTTTCAACAATATGTTATTTATTCGATTAATGTATCATTATTTGCAGGTTCTTATCATCTCTAATATATATAATTATAGTTAAAGTGGAACCAACTGTCAGTTTCCAAAAGATTTCATAAAATTAATATGTTATAAAAGGCGACACTTATGTTTTAAAACGTGGCACAAATTAGGTGGGTAATGTGACGAATGCCTCATTATTTTTAATACCACACAATATTTACCTTGATGAGTGCCTTGTACAGACTGATGGAACCGCGACAACCGAAACCACTTTCCTGCTCTGACCTGTAATATGACAAGGTCCCGTCCTTGAGGACGATGAACCTGGTTTGCCAGCCGTGGAGGTAATTCGTCCACTTGGACAGATTGCCCTGCATTTCAGGAACCAGGCCATCCGAGCCATTGTCTTCCTCATCCTCGAGAACTTCTTTTTCCATACTCTCTACGTCCTCTATTTCGTTGTTCATCTTTCTAGGAAAACGACCAATCTGCATTAAACTAATTGGAGATGAGGTTGAAAAATACAAGCGAAGCCTCGCGTCATCTTTGCCAGCGCGGCGTTCAAACAATTTAATGTTTATATGATAAGGAACATTGGTGACTCACATCATTAATCTAATTGCCGAAAAGATTGCCTATGTAAACCCAGTCTCGAAGATTCCTTAATTATATGAATCTGCATTCCGCATATTAAAAAAAGCTAATCGCAGGGACTACGTGTACTACGCAAAAAACCGAATATCGAAGGCATTTATGAACTAATCAACGCGTTCGGACAGTTGACGTTTTTTTTTCTTTGGTTTAAAATGTTTTATTTATTTGTTTTGATTACTAATTATCTTTTGTGTTATTTAAAACCGGTGACAATTTGTGACAATATGCGTCATGTGACAAATGTCAAATTCATTTGTGTGCTGTCAAAAAAATTTTTTTGTTAGTCAGTGGTACCAACTGCGAGTATGTAAGTCAGTGTTGCCAATCTCAAGGATAATAAAAAACCTTAGGAAAAAACACACACACTTTACATACACTCCACACATGCATGTCATGTGTAAATTGTATTTATGTATACGACCGTTATGACAATTTGTTTGCGACTGTTTGCGACAGTTTGCGAACATTTTTTATCAAATGTTATTTTAGTGCCGCTGTTTTTCCAAAAAAACATAATCTGTGGACTCGAATTCGAGTTTTTAGCTTATCCTGAAGTTTCGGAATCATGGTTCGCAGCGATAAGTAAGTAATTTTTCTGCAATTTGTGTTTCAGGTTTATTACTTATTTGCATACGTATTGTTTTGTTATTAAGTTTCCTTCTTGAACCAATTAAACCATATTGAATTTTTCCGTTTTTTTTTATTTACAATTTATATAAAAAAAAGTCCCTGAAAAACGAGCTTAGAATATAGAAAAGATCCGTAATATTTTGCTGACACTATTAAATTGTCGATTATTAGGTCATAAAATTTAAAGGCATAAGCTGAGGCGACAGAATACTAAATGTTTTGTAATTTTTGTTATTAACCTTTTAATTTTTGACTTTCATGAAATATTAATTCTCGATTTTAATTTAATCTTTTAAATCATTTCATTAAAGTGGTCAATTATTTTTTTATGAATAATTAAAATGTATTTAAGTTTGTGGTTTTCAATATATAATTTTTCTATTAAAAATGTCTGAAAAACTAGCTGAGGATATAGAAGAGATGTGTATTACTTTCCTGACACTACTGAATTGTCGATCATTAAGCTTTGAAATTTTAAGGTAACAGGGCGGCTTGGTTCTATTTTTGCATATTTTTTTTGTCCGCGGTTACTTTGGTCAAGTCACTTTTGTACAATCGTCGCCTTCCTATAAAAGAAAAGCGACGATTATTAACCATTTTTCCATTAACGCTTCTCTCAAGCAACACAGTATTATACATTTTTTCTTTTGAAACACTCGGTGTACAATCGATCAATTAAAAAAATTAGAGGGCTTATTTAAAAAGTGATAGAAATTAGATTGCGTAATCGCGACAAGGCTGTTTATGTGACGTTCAAACGAACATAGCTCAAAAAATGATTGCACATTCAAAAGTCGCTCAATCAACGAAAAGATAAACGTACGGTGTACAAACGTGTCATGTAAAATCAAACATGCGCCAAAGTGACTCAACCAAAGTAGCAGTGGACAAAAAAATACCAAATTTTTCATAATTTTCTTTATTTACCTTTTCCTTTTTGACTTTCATGAAATATTAATCCTCAATTTCAATTTCATCCTCTAAATTACTTCATTCAAATGGCCAAGTTTTTTTATTGAAGCAATTCAACCATATTTAATTTTGGGGTTTTCAATATACAATTTTTGTATGAAAAATGTCTCTGGAAAACAATTTCAGAATATAGAAAATATCTTATTATTTTGCTGACACTACTGAATCGTTGATTATTAGGTCATAAAGTTTGAACGCAACAAGCCGAGGCGATGGAATATAGAGTTGATTGTAATTTTTGTTATTTACCTTTTTTTTACTTTCATGAAATAATGATTTTCGATTTTCATTTAATCCTTCAAATCACTTCATCGAATTGGCCAAATTTTCTTCTAGTAATAATATAACCGTATTTAATCTCGTGGTTTTCAATACGCAATTTTTGTATGAAAAATGTCTCTAAACAAGAAGCTTAGAGTATAGAAAAGATCTGTAATATTTTGCTGACACTACTGAATTGTCAATTATGACGTCTTCAAATTTCAAGGCAACAAGTGGAGGCGATAGAATACCAAATTTTTTGTAATGTTCATGAATTACCTTTTGCTTCTGACCTTTCCTAAAATAATAATCGTTATTTCTTTAAATTACTTCATAATATAAATTTTTCTTATTGAAACTACCCAACTATATTTGATTTTATGGTTTTTAATATACTTATAATCAATATGCATAAATGTGAATGCCTGTAAGTTGTGTGTCTATAACTTCAAAACTACTGCTCAAAACATCCTCAAATTTTGCCCAGTGATTGGCCATGTGCGTGAGAAGGTTGTAGGCATGTTTTTATCAACGAACTAAATGGCCTACTCCCCCACATACACCCCTGCTGCACTGTTGAAATATCACACACACTAATCAAAAAAAGTCAAAAAATTACAAAATTTTGCAAAAGTCACAAAAACGAAAATCATAAAGTCACCAAATCATAAAATTACACAAAAAAAATCACAAAAAGTCACAAAATCATAAAAGGTTACAAATTACGACAACTCATAAAAATTTACGAAACCATGAAATACAGGGTGTCCTAAATTCAGCGGATTATCTAAGAATCATTGATTCCTCATGAAATTCTAAGAAACTTTTTTCTTTGCTTTTATTGAAAATTGGCAACACTTGAACAGTTATGAATAATTTAATTTCATCTACTAACTTTTTGAGAGGCGGGTCTTTTCATAGAAGAGACTCCTCTGTCTTAGCTTACTTTCATGGGAATACTCGGATCACTGAGATGTTTATAATGGAATATAAACATGTTTAAAATGGAATATATTATAGGTGTTTATAATGAAATGTATGAAGTGTTTATAATTAAAGTAAATGGATTCTCTTATCTCTCTAAAAAAAGTTAAAAGGTACTGCATCGTAAAAGTGACAGTTATACAAAAGAATACTATAACTAAAACGAACGTGAGTCAGAGTAAAAATTGTCGTTCAAGATAAGGGGCATCATTAATCTAACATTCCATCACACACTTCAATTACCACCACTTTTCTATTAAAGTAAGCTTAGAAAGAGAAGGGGCTTCAATCAAAAGCTTCTCCTTCCCAAATGGTGAGTGGACGAAACTGAATTATTAACAACTCTCTTAACTTTGTGAATTTTGAAAAATTGTCAAGGGAAAAGTGTCTAATAATTTCATGAGGCATCGATAGTTTTCTGATGATCTGTGGACTTTGGGACACCCTTTATAAAAAATAACAGAAAATATAACAAATTATTACAAAAGTCACAAAATTCTACAATTATAAATCATGAAAAGTCATATTAAAATTAATATCATTCTCATTATGATCATCTCCTCATCCTGATTGGAAAATAAACTTTCATGATTTTACTGTTTACTTTTATAATGAAAAAGTATTATTAGAAACTATTTCTAAAAAATATACCTATAACATTTTTTGACCAATATAATTTATTATATTGGGAAAATATCTCCTAATAGTAATTTACTATCATCTACCTAATTTATATTTCGTGAAAAAATTAGGAATTCGATAAAATTCAATCAGCATTTACAAGTATCTCAAGTATCTGAAGAATTGTGAAGATTTTTCTTATTTTTTTGTATTTATTAAATTTCGTAAGATTTTCTCTTAGATCAAGAGATTTGTACATTCACAAAAATATCGTTACCCACCCTGCCTGTGCTAAGTTAATTATTAAGCCAGCACACTCTGTGCGATTTCCAAAATCAAACCAGTGTACTAAATTAGTACTAATTTAGTGCTAATGTATTACACAAAAAAAAAAATTTACTGCCAAAGTTTTTCGCTGTATAAATTTTTAAAATAATTCAATCAGCATTTAAAAGCATCTTTTTGGATTTTTGTATTCTTGTGTACTCATTGATTTCCGTAAGATTTTCATAAAGACTTAAAGATTTTTATAGATTCTGATATGTTTTTCTAATGTTTCATGCTCTAGAATCTTAAGTTTCATAAATTGTAAGTCTATTTATTAATCGTTCATAGAACAGTTACTTCATAAATTTCTAGTATTTCATACATTCCTATTGAATTTATACAAAAAATTTTGTGAAATGAATGAATAATTATAGTTTCGAAATATCCTCATTTGATAGGAAAAAAACCATGAGAATATTCTTATGAAATGACTTTAACGTCTACTGAATAATCCTGCAATCATATTTTCAAAACTCACAACCATCTCTCTATCACTATGATATTTCGAAAGTGAAAAAATTTTATAAAGAAGAACTGATGTTGAAAAAGATCATCGACCTGAAAGCTGAGTCGTTCAAGTTAAATAAAAAACAATTGAACCCAAATTTTTGTCTCGATTGTAACTCGTACGAAAAGTATTGCAAAAAAAATATTGATATAACGATTATTGGTTGATAAATATATTGATATAAAAATTTTAATATATTTAAAAGAAATATCGAAATCCCGATATTTACTGCTCATCTCCAGTACTTATGATAATTCACAAATAACAATTATTTTTTCAGAGAGCGTTATCATCGCAGGAGATCGAAGTCAAGGTCAAGATCTCGATCGGTGACGCCGGAAAAAAAACGGAGAAGAACTAGAAGTCGAGATCGAGATCGAGAGAGGGACAAAGGTAGCAGTAGACACAGGGACCGTAGAAATTCCAGAGAAAGAGAACGCAGGGATAGATCCGGTAGAGACAGAGATCGTGACCGAAAGCGGTATACATTTTATCTTGCACATCCGTATATTATCGTATTTTATTATATCCTATATTTTTTTCCTACTGCTTCAATGCAATCACTTTTTCAGTATTTTTTTTACACTCCCAATATTATTTTTGTACTGTGTCTTTTATGCCTGTTGTTTCACAAACCGATATTTCCGGAGTCTATAACTTTTTTTATATTGGTAAAAGGTACACAGGAAAAAAGATTTTTGGTTGGAAGAGTACATTTTTGTAATGTTTAGTGACAAATGAAGAAATGATTCAGCCTCGAATGGTCTGATCGCTGTTCATGTGGAACTTTTCCAATTAATAAATGCAGGAATATGAACTTGTGAAACGAAATGATAATTGTAATTAATGAATTCACATTGATTGTTCTCGGTATACAAGTGGAGACAGTAAAGAAAAGCGTCTTACAGGCTCAAAATCACGATCGAACAAGGAAAGGAACAGGTCTCGATCCCGTGATCGTAAGGACAAAGACAAGGACAAGGATGAAGATTTGCCCTTTGACCATACAAAACTCGACAAAGTATGTAACAAAATCTTATTCCCCCAAAATTTTATGCTAAACATTCATCCTCGCTTTTTGCAGGAAGAAGAGCAAAAACGACTAGAAATGGAAATGCAAAAACGTCGAGAGAGAATCGAAAAATGGAGAACAGAGAGGAAGAAAAAGGTAGGTTTCCTTTCGAACATATTATTTTGTATGGTTGCAAATTTGCTGTTTAATATAGTTTTTGTAAATTTATATTTTACAGGAACTAGAAACTATGAAGAAGGACAGCAAATCGATTCTTTCGAACCTTCAGCTACCGGCGAAAAAGTGGTCGTTAGAAAATGACAGTGACGAAGAGACTCCATTTTTTCATAGAGAACCCAAGGAAGAAAGTTTGAAAGAAGAAGACGAAGAAGTGAAAGATAAAGTGAAGGAGGTGGAAAAAGTAGTGGAACAGGAGGACGAAATCGATCCTTTGGATGCTTACATGGCTGGGGTAATTTGAACTTAAAAAATTTATTTTTTTATCTCTTACATCAAGAATCTTGTAATATATGGAATCATTTATTTTATAGGTTCAAGAAGAAGTTCATAAGGTGAACAAAATTGAAAAAAACACCAAAGATACCATCAATGGAACGCAGCAAAGTGGAGGTGTTGTTATAATGACCGGGGTTGCCAAGAAAAAATCGCAAAAAGCGAAAGGCGAACTTATAGAGCAAAACCAGGATGGATTGGAATACTCGAGTGAAGAAGAAGGGGAAAATCTTCACGAAACCGCAGCGGGAATAGCCAACAAGCAAAAACGAGAACTGGCAAAAGTTGATCATAACATGACTGAATATCAACCATTTAGAAAATCGTTTTATGTGGAAGTCCCTGAAATTTGTAAGTGATAATTTTTGATCAAGTTAGTGACACTCGCTATAAAAAAACTAAAAGTTTTAGAATCTAAAGAATTTTAAGTCAGAACACCTGGACTTTATGATATTTTATACTTCCGACAACTAGTTTCGATATAATTACTTTGCTTTAGAAAAATTTATATTTCATTTTGTAATATTTATTATTTCCAGCAAAAATGACGCCTGAAGAGGTGGAAGTCTACAAAGCCGAACTGGAAGGAATTGTGGTGAAAGGAAAAGGCTGCCCGAAACCGATCAAATCTTGGGCTCAGTGCGGTGTGACGAAAAAAGAGCTTGAGGTTTTAAAAAAATTAGGGTACGAAAAACCTACGCCAATTCAGTGCCAAGCTATTCCGGCGATAATGTCTGGCCGTGATTTGATCGGTATCGCTAAAACGGGAAGTGGAAAAACCTTGGCCTTCTTGCTGCCGATGTTCAGGCACATTTTGGACCAACCACCTTTAGCCGACGGCGATGGCCCGATCGCATTGATCATGGCGCCGACTCGCGAACTCTGCATGCAAATCGGGCGCGATTCGAAGAAGTTTTCAAAATCTTTGGGATTATCGCACGTTTGCGTTTATGGCGGTACGGGGATTTCGGAGCAAATTGCAGAATTGAAAAGAGGGGCGGAAATAATTGTGTGCACACCTGGGAGAATGATCGACATGCTGGCAGCAAATAGTGGCAGGGTGACGAATTTAAAAAGGGTCACCTACGTTGTTTTGGATGAGGCTGATAGGATGTTCGACATGGGTTTCGAACCTCAGGTAGAGTATTTTCATCTTTGATTTCATTCCTATTTTTAGAAAATTTTAAATAATTGAACAAAGTATTAAAATTATTAGACGCTATATTACATACATAAAAAGGTATGTGTTAAAATAAATACGTATCACGTTATCACTTAATCTAAATGAAGTCATTCTCCTCGTTATTAACTATATTTTTATAAACTCATGGTTCAGGTCATGCGCATTATGGATAACATCCGACCGGATAGGCAAACTGTTCTCTTCAGCGCCACCTTTCCTCGTCAAATGGAGGCCCTCGCTCGAAAAATCTTGACACGCGCCGTGGAAGTGCAAGTTGGCGGTCGTTCGGTTGTGTGCAAGGACGTGGAGCAACACGTCGTCATACTCGAGGCGGATCAGAAGTTCTACAAACTCTTGGAGATCTTGGGCCATTACCAGGACAAAGGCTCCGTCATAGTTTTCGTGGACAAGCAGGAACATGCGGACACACTGCTGAAGGATTTGATGAAGGCCTCGTACTCGTGCATGTCGTTGCATGGTGGCATCGATCAATGTGATCGTGACTCGACGATACTGGATTTCAAGGCTGGAAGGACGAAATTATTGGTCGCCACGTCTGTGGCTGCAAGAGGGTTGGACGTGAAAAGCCTTGTTCTTGTGGTCAACTATGATTGTCCGAATCATTATGAGGATTATGTGCACCGTTGCGGTAGAACTGGGAGAGCTGGGAATAAAGGGTGAGAATAATTTTTGGTTTACAATGTTCCTTGAGTTACAAATGTTCAAAAATAAACGGAGTAAAAATCATTTCTTTGTTCTTTCAGGTACGCTTACACGTTCATAACCCCGGAACAAGAGCGTAACGCAGGTGACATTCTTCGCGCTCACGAATTAGCCGGGGTTGTTGTACCGGAAAGCTTGCGTCAACTCTGGGAGGCTTACAAAGCTCGCCAGGCAGCGGATGGTAAGAAGGTCCATACAGGTGGAGGTTTCAGTGGCAAGGGCTTCAAGTTCGACGAGTCCGAGGCCGCAATGGCCAGCGAGAAGAAAAAATACCAAAAAGCGGCGCTGGGTCTGCAAGATTCGGACGACGAGGATATTGAAAATGACATTGACCAACAGATCGAGAGTATGCTCGCCCCGAAACGTACGGTGCGAGAAATCTCGAGGCCGACCACGGCCAGCGCTATGATTCCGGGCCAGGTGTTACCTAGTGCTACCGACAAGTTGGAGATGGCTAAAAGGGTTGCTTCGAAGATTAATATCGCGAAGAATCTTGGAGCTGAAGCAAAAGGAGCGATGCAACAGGCAACGGAAGCGATTCTTAAAGGAAATGGACCCACCAATCTTATCACGGTGATTATTATGGTTTTAATATATCACCCTCAAATATCTTTATGTCTCTGTCATATTTTATTAACTTTTGTCTTCTTGTGTTTCAGGCTAAAACTGTGGCTGAGCAAGTGGCAGCGAAGCTCAACACAAAGCTTAATTACCAACCTAAAGAAGATGACCTCGTGGAAGGTGAGGGTGAAATCGGGGACCAGACTTTCCGCAAGTACGAAGAAGAGCTGGAAATCAACGACTTCCCCCAGCAAGCAAGATGGCGCGTCACGAGCAAAGAAGCCCTGGCCCAAATTTCCGAGTATTCGGAAGCCGGGTTGACCGTCCGTGGTACCTATATCGCGACGGGCAAAACTCCACCGGAGGGCGAAAGAAAACTGTACCTCGCTATCGAATCCACGAGCGAATTGGCCGTCAGCAAAGCGAAGGCCGAAGTTTCACGTCTGATAAAAGAGGAATTAATCAAGCTGCAAGCTTCAGGAGCTCACACAGCATCCCGTGGCAGATACAAAGTTTTATAAACAGAACAATAGAAACAGGTTTGGCGTATCATTGGCAATCGGTTTGGATTTTCTGGAGTAAATCGTTTCTGTTTCTTTTTTCCATACAAGCTACAGATTTTTTACCGAGATTTTTATTCGCAGAGATTCGATGTTATTTTGAGTTTGTTTTATTCGATTCACCAAGTTTTGTCATTTGAGTTGTCGAAAAAAGTACAAACTGATCATGTTTGATGACCAATAAAAAGAAGAAAGTTGAAAAAGAATTCAAGTCGCAGTCATTTTTAACAAAATAGTTTATTAAATATTTTATTCGTTGAACAAAAGCGCGTATCGTAAACTGTACATTTTTCTGGTCAAAGATTAATAAATAATTATACAAATTGAATGATTCGATATCGCGCTTGAAATTTATTTGGTTCGTCCATGGGACAAATTGTGAATTTCGGGTTGAACCGGCTTTAGATCACAATATTACTGTACATGTGGACCAAAATATTTACAAATTCGCTAGATTGAAATCTGGAGCAAGCAAATGCTGACAATTATCGCTCAATTATTCATCCTTATTTTTTCTTTGCCTTCTCAACATGATGTCTTTAAATCCTCCGGGTTTTTTCTTCTTTAGTTCAAGGCCTTCTTGTTTTTTCCGCAATTTTTCTAAAAGCCTCTCTTTTTTCAGTTTTGCTTGTTCTTTTTTCCAAATGTCCTGGAACGAGAAAAGCAATATTTCATACTTTTGATGTTATTTTTAATTATTGCATAGTTACATTATGCAATATTTTATGGTTGGTAATTTTTGAGGATCCAGAAAAATTGTAATAAAATGTTTTACCCAATGTAATGGAATTTAAGGATTAAGGTACTTACTTTAAAGTCGCGGCAAAATGCGATCCAATGCAAGAAAAAATCCTCAGGAACCGCATTGTCGATGGTCTTGCCTTTGGGAGTAAATTTGTAAAACAGCATTGTCGATTTGAACGCATTCCTGGCAACTTTCAACCCTTCCATTTCGTTATTCAGTTCCTTTTCAGCACGTTTTATAAAATGGTCCATTTTCACTCTGAAAGGCCCAGCTGTTTCTAGGTTACCTTCTGTGACTGCTGCACTTTTCGTTTTGCATGCTGTCATAAGAATTGAAAACTTACGTTAAAGATTGTCGAGTTCTTAAGAAGTTCTTGGGATTTTGAAATCATTAGTTTATCCAAAATTATGTGACCTGGAACGAGGAAAGTTCACTTTTTTAATGACCTTTAGACATATACCTTCTTCATGGAATTCAAACTCACTTTTCCTCGTTCCAGGTCACATTTTTTAGAGAGATTAGAAAAAAAACTTGAAAAGTAAATTTTTAGAATTTGAAGCGGTAAGTTTAAAACTATTGAAAACTCAAGCTGTAAGTAAAGTATTTTTGGATAGGTTTTAGTGGAAAAAAAACACTTAAAAAATTTTATAAAAACTTAGACTTAACCAAAATATCAAAAATACTTTCACTTTCAGTGAAGGATTCGTTTCGAAACATGTTTGCACCCCCAAATGTTTTTATAAATCGGTGTGTTCAAAAAATGGCTATGCTTCGAAATCACCTTTTAATTCCTTTTCTAACTTGGTCAGTTCATTGAAAACATCGTCAAAATTGATTCCACTTGCTGCTTCTACGTCAACTGGTTCTGGAACCGGAAGTGGCAGCGGCTCGTCAAAGCTGCAATCTTTTTCTTGATCCAATTTTGCTCGTACAATGTAGTGCAACAGCGTGACACCTGGCGTATTCCCTTTCACGTCTCTTAGTTTCCCCAAAATTTCCAAGCCAAAGCCATCGGCTTGTCCCCTCATGCGATTTCCTCCGTTCATGTAGTTGCCCACGGTTAGAATCAGGCTCATGACTTTTTTGAGCGAGCTCGAGTTGCGCAAAAAATCGCAGACAGAACGAATATTTGTTAATTTCGTGGACACCGACGATATCGCGTGGTCGAATTCGTGTTGGAACACCAAACAAGCGATTCTTTCGGTGAAGTTCGGAATCGAAGATAAATTTTTGAGGAAAATTTCGGGTGTGTCGAGGGGTGTGTCTGGGTTTTCTTTTTCGAAGCTTTTGATGTCGGAAATTTCTTGAGCGGTCGGTCTCTGAAAGAAGTGCACAGAGAGTGCAAATTCTGGGGTTTCACTCATGATATATTGAACTTATAGTTTAAGGGACACAAATTGTTGTAAAATTTTTCGAATGTTTCATAAGATTCTATTTTCTGTTTCGTTTAAGCACACGAACGAAAATTAACTCACGATTTCGTAAATTTGCTGAAGATTCTCCAAACTGATCACGCTTGTGTCAAGGTTATACACAGCATTTTCGACCTCGCTGAAGTCCACGTGAAGGCTTTTTTCCAAAATGCCCACAGTCTTCGATCTTTTGGAATCCAGTATTTTGGCTTTTTGAATTTTCGAAGGACGATCTTTCGTGGCGACTTTGACTGTTGGTTTGCGTTCGACAACTTGTCGCGAGAATAGGTCGATAAATTTTTTTATGTCGACGCTTTTGTCTTCGTCCAACACCGCCCAAAGAGGAGCATCCGGGGAATCTGGACTGTCCTTGGTTGCAGGAGGTGCTTCTGCGATGGGAACCAAAAGTCTCGTCCAGTACAGTGGCTTCATGGCTATGCCTGGATTCACTGCTTCTTTTCTCAAAGCTGTGGACGGCGAAAAAAATAAGTAATATTTTGTAACAATCGTTTTTCAGAGGAATATTGGGCAGGAATGAACAAAATTGTAACAAATTGTAACTGATTTGACAGGTTTTTGAACTTCATTCGGTCATGTAAGCAGTTTGATAATGGTAGAAAAAGTCATTAAAACATTTTCGTTAAACATTTGAATACGAATACATTACATTATGCTATTTTTGATCATTTTCAGCTGTAAATTTTAATGTCACGAGAAAAGTAACTGATAAAAAAAACTGAGTTTAAATGTAAGTTTTTCAAGAAACGCTGCTCGCTAAAGATACTTGAGTTTAGCTCGTCTTAAAAACTAACAGAAACTGCGCTAATTTTCACATTCTCCAAGACAGCAAAAAACACCTTAAAATTTTTCAAGTGTCATACATGTATAAGTTGCATAAAAATATGTACTAAATGAATTTATGCATAAAAATATATAATGCATTGAGTTTAGCTCGTCTGATTGCCACACTTTTTATGATAGCAAAAAACACCACAAGAATTCAAAAATTACATGCTATATGTATACATTGATGAATTGCATAAAAATATAGTTTCATAAATGAATAAATGCATTAAAATATAAAATAAATGATAAACATGTGCAATAAATAATATTTATCATGAATCAATATATAACAAATATGAAATAAGATGATAATGCTTATGCAATAGAACCCTAACTCTAACTCTGTTGTCTTTTCCATCGACCTTAGTCTTACAAGCATCCTCTATGCCAAGCTTTATTTTATTCAAACACACCTGGCTGATTTGGTTGGTTCCAGCCCCCCGAAGGAGGCGCCGGCAACGGCATGGGTGACGAAGAGTTTGACCTTGAAGATGGTTCTCCAAGAGGAGGAGGAGGCGGTGGAGGTCCTGCCATCCCAGTCATTGGGGGTGGGGGTGGAGGTCCTGCCATCCCTGGAATAGGGGGTGTGGGAGGAGGTCCTGCCATCCCTGGCATCGGGGGTGGAGGTGGAGGACCTGCCATCCCTGGAATTAGGGGTGGAGGTGGAGGTCCTGCCATCCCTGGCATCGGGGGTGGGGGTGGAGGTCCTGCCATCCCAGGCATTGGGGGTGGGGGTGGAGGTCCTGCCATCCCTGGCATCGGGGGTGGTGGCGGAGGACCTGTCATTCCAGGCATTGGAGGTGGGGGTGGAGGCCCTGTTATCCTAGGTATTGGAGGTGGGGGTGGAGGGGGATGATCTGTCATTTCAGGCATTGGGGGTGGAGGCGGAGGACCTGTCATTTCAGGTATTGGGGGTGGGGGTGGAGGCCCTGTTATCCTATGTATTGGAGGTGGGGGTGGAGGGGGAGGATCTGTCATTTCAGGCATTGGGGGTGGAGGTGGAGGACATGCCATTTCAGGCATTGGGGGTGGAGGCGGAGGACCTGTCATTTCAGGCATTGGGGGTGGAGGTGGAGGACCTGTCATTTCAGGCATTGGGGGTGGGGGTGGCACAGGTGAAGATCCCATATCAGTTGCAGTTGGAACGGAAGTGACGATGATTTTGACGCTTTTCTCGCCTTCTGTGTTATCCAGCCTTTCCATAAATGACTTATGGCAGGTAATGTACTCCATACTCGACTCATCGATGGTCGAATGATCTGTGTAATACTGCGAATTGGATATTGGTGACATCTCGATGTCAGATACTCTGGGAATCGACATTTTACGTAAACTGCTTGGATGTGGAGAACTGGTAGGCAGTAACGTATTTTCCGTTTGAGTGGACTGTGAGATGACATTTTTATTTTCTTCTTGGAGAGGGTTGCGTAGTAAATTAAGCTCTTCTTTGAGTCTTTCGATTTCTTGTTCGAGATCCTGGACTCGTTCTTCCCAGTTATTTTGTTTTGGATGCTGTTGGTTGGTCCAGTAGTACATGTTTTCGACCTGGATTTTCGAGGAATTAATCGAATATCTTGAGTTTCTGGTGATATGGATGTTTTTTTTTTTTTGGAATGAAAGACAGAAAGGTTTTGAAAGGGGATGTTTTGAGGAATGTGAAATTTTTTTAGAATTAGCTAATTCATATGCCACATAATTTTGAGAACTTTTAATTGACTTTAAAAAAATGGCAACGTTTTTGAAAAATCTAAGAAAATTCGACATTGCTTTATGTTTTGGATGTTTATTTATTTAACCTGCGACGATTTTTAATTTTTAGATAATACATGGTCGTCTTCAGAGCTGATTTTTTTAAATTGATCGATCAAAATTTATTCCTCTAAAGAAACCAAGTATAGGGCACACATTATTTTTCTGATTGCGAACTACTGATATCGCAGTTTTCAGTGAATAAATTTTTCTGTCTCAAAGTCATGAAAAATTTAAACGTCACTTATTTTAAAAATTTGATTTTTTAAAGGTCTTCTGCAGACTCTTATTATGTAATTGCAAGCACCTTAATTTTTAAGCTGTAAAAGAGTAAGTTTCATATTTTGTCTCCTCTAAACTGACGTCATTACAGAATTTTTCCCGTATAATATAAAATTTTTTAAATCTCTGAACTTGCATCAGTTTATATATAATTTTATAAATAAATAAAACTTAAGCCATGAGATGTTATTCTAACAAATAAACTACATCTTTTCTCCGATCATTGTTTTTATATTCGAAAAATTTTGAAATTTTCTATCATGCGTTGAACTGTCCTCATTACGAAAACTATCAAAAATGTAAAAAATAATTATTGATAATACCTTTGCTTAAAAATATTTTAGTCATTTTCCAGATAGCGACCGAAAAATTATTGATTTAAAATATCATTAATCATGAAAAGTATTGAAATTTAAAGATGCATAGGGTTTTCAAAAAATTTTCAAATAATTTTAAAGTGAAAGTTTCACTGTTATTAAGCTTACAAGTTTATATGCCGATCAAGACTATGATAGATACAAGTGTTTCCGCAAAAAAGTTTTTGACCTTTAATTCAGAAGTATTGAGAATACATTTTTTTAATTGTTCCGATTTCAGAATATGTATCTTGATTTCTGAAAATTGTTAAAGTATAATCGTCATCGAGTTTTACAGAATCACTTTTATTCATTTATTTATTTCCTTTATTTCTGTACAGACTTCTCAACTCAAACATAGTATTATAATATCAAATAATGATATGCAGAACAAAACAATAGGAAAATTAAAAAGGCATCGAAATATACGTACAAATTATAACAATTTTACCATATTCAATGTAAAATTTATGTTTAATATCTAATATTTACAGGTATACTTCTCTGGCATGTCTTTTAAATAACATAGCCTAGTTGAAGAATAGTACAGAATATAGATTATTTCCTCAGAAATTCTGGAGAATTCATGTAGCTGAAGTTTTTAACGTTCAAAATTAAACGAAAATAAAAAATATATGGATTTTATGATTTCATATCATGTTGGGAAGTCTGACGAATATTTTTTTGGGGAGCATCAAAGTTGTCGTTATGATCAAAAAGTGTTCGAAAGCAGCTAAATAATTTTTTTCTCTCATATTAACATATACATTTTTTTCGTTTAATTTTAAACGTTTGGAACTTCAGGCACATGAGAATTCTAGAAATTCTATTTATAGATTATGATACTTAAAAAAATTTTTTTTTATATCAAACTTTCGATCTACAAATGTATATATGTATAAAATAAAAGTTTTCCAATTTACAAATTCCTGAATCAGAGTTTTCCAGCTCCGATGTTTGAATTTTTGTTATTTTGATGATTCTGTAAACTCAAACCCGGATTCGCAGAATACTGAATTTTTTTTTCATACTTAATTCAATTCTAAAACTTGACGATTTCCATTTAAATATTGAAGAAATAAAAACTACTTTTATTCATACTCTGGTCTAATAATACATAATTTCTCGAGCTTTCTTTGCGTTTTTGCTTGATAAACTATAAAAAAAATCGAAAGCCAGAAAGTTCGGGAAAATATTGCCACTTCAAAAGGTCAATTTAAAATCTAAGAATTCTCAAAGAGGATTGCCTATACTATGTTCTCAGGCACCTTGCAATAAAAGAGCTATTTAGCGTTTGTAGAAAATGTTTTCCTAGTCTCTCACCTGGAAAACGTCGTTCTCGTTAATTTCATCAGTCGTGGTTGTGTCTTGGGGTACATGTCGCAAAATACCGGTAGATACAAGATGTGCGCAAACGGCTTTGCCAATTTTTTGTAGATCAGCCTCGGTCATTTCGGATTTGATGCTTTCGGGGAGACCCGTCGTTAGCCAGTTCACCAAATAGTTTCCTGCAACGTAGAAATCGCTACTGAATTTGACGGGTTTTGCCGGCAATCGTGCATCATTATCGCGGAAAATGTGGGCGTGCATCATTATCGCGAAAAACGTGGGCGGAAAATTTGACCACTTTGACAGAAATTTGACCACTCTATAACGATCCCAGAAAGCATTAATTTTGGTTGAGTCAATTTTATGTCTGAATCAGAAGTGTAGGCAAGGGGGTTTTCGGGGTACAAACCCCTCCCGAAATTCTGATAAAATCGATAATGATTTTATGTATAAACAACAAAAAAAAAAAAAAAAAAAAACAAGGTATAAAAATTATTGCATGTAAATATTAGTATGAAATATGTAATAAAAAAAAGGAAAAATTATTGAGAGGTAGGATAACACAGGACTATGTAAAAATATAATTTTTAAAAATGCTTTCAACTCAGTGAATTGTGAAGAACAATTAGAATCTACGAAAATTCTATAAATCTGGAAAATTTTGAACCCTGTAGCATAGAAACTGAAATACATACTGAAAGAAACAGAAATCTATGAAAAAACTGTTTTCTGGAAAATTCAAACAAATAGCAACGATCTTTAAAATTTCGAATTCTAGAACATGAAATTCTGAAAGTTTATATAACAATCTATAGTAGTACTAGAAATCTATCAAAACACTAGAAAACGCGACAAAATCTTATAAAAATGAAAAAAGAGAAAATAATATACAAAAATACCTACGAAACATAGAAAAACTGTATGAATGGAATTTTCTTATAAATCTACGCAATTAAAATCGATCGAAATTTGAATTCTAAGAGCGTACAATTTTTATAATTTTTATAGCAATCACAAAAATATAAGATTCAGAAAATTACAAAAAAATTGCTGAAAATTCTTCTAATATATATAAACTATGTAGATGTGATTTCCTTAAAAAACTGTAGAACTTTGAATCCTACAGAACATTATTTCTCAAAGTTCGTATAGAAAACCATAAAAGTACGTTTACTTCGAAGTATACAATTTTTATAATTAGGCATTCTTTCAAATGTATAAATACTAAAAAAAATATAAAAGAAAAATAATAATTATCAATATAAAACATAGTTTTCTGAAAAATCAATTTAAATACTCTAAATCGTTGTGAGTTTCATTACCATAGCATCCAATTCTAAAAAGCTGTAGAGCGATCCAAAAAAAAATACTAGAAATTTTTAAAATACTATATAATTCGACAAAAATTTTAATACGTTAAAACAAGGAATCTGTAAAACATAAAAAATTTATGTAGATATGTTATTTTCTCAGAAATTTATAAAATTACTGAAAATTGATTGAAATTTGAATTCTAGAGCGTCAAATAACTTCGAATCCTAGAGAATATAATTTGAAGAATTTGTAAATAAAATATGAAAATACATTAAATGCAGTTTATACAATTTATACAGTTGAACATTTTTTCAATACTCGGAAAAGTATGAAACGAAAGTACTGAAAATCTATATAGAATATACGGTTTTTGAAAAATTAATGATTTAAATAGTTTCAATACTACTTTTATGTATAAGAATTAAGTTTTAGAAATCTCTAGAGCGAATTACAGAAATGATATAATCTATAAAAGTACCAGAAAATGCTATAAAATTTGGCACATAACGTACAATACGAAAATTTGAGAAATTCATAAAATACTTAAAATCTGTGTAGTTATAATCTCCTCAAAAATCTATAAAAATATTTAAACTTTCTAGAACTTTGATTCCTACACTGAGAAAGAAATCTTGTACTTTCTACCGTATATATTGTAAAAAGTACAATATTATTGTACTTTTTACAACAATGCAATTTTTACAATATCATTGTAGTTTTTACAATAATATTGTAAAATCTGCAATATTTATAATACTTTCACAATATTATAAAGTAAAACTTCTATTAATGTACAAATTACAATATGTATGCCAGTTTTTACTGTATAATTTGGGAAAATTTTAAATCTTAAAATGCACATATCATTATAAAAACTGTATCATATTACAATATGATGTACTAGAAACGTAGAAAGTATACAAAAATATTGCAAAAAGAACCTATACAGATCTACATACCGAAAAAGCTGTATGGAATTTTCAATAATCTGGATTAATAGGAATTACAATATGATATTGCAAAAATACAAGAAGTATAGTAGAAAACGAAATATGTAGAGGAGTTTTTACAGTAAAATATATCTATAACTATAATATCATTTGACAATATTTACAATATGTCAGAGTGATTCCCGTTGACTATATAGTATTGTAATAATTACTATTTTTTTTTTCACAGTGTAGAGTATCGAATTTTAAGAAGTTTAATAGCAATTTATAGTAATATCAGAAAATCCTTTGAGTTGTATAAAAACCGAAGTATAAAATTGTATAATTTCTCATCACTAGATTCCAAATGCGAGAACTCGATTAAAAAATTTTATTTTTATCAATAAAACTGCATAAATCTTGGTAAATTTGAAACTTCTGTTTTCCAGGTTTCGGAATTCTAGCATCGTATTTTACATTTAATAATTCTAGATATCTACACTCTAAAAATTTGAATCCTTTAATTATAAGCTCAATTATATACTTGTATATTCTTAAAATTCCATTCGTTATCGAATTAAAAAATTTCCGGAAAATGAGCAAGAAAATTCAATCATCGAACAAATAACTTGTGAAATCGTAAAAATTCAAAATCATAAGTAGACTTTCTGAATTTTCGCAAAAATTTCACTACTTTATAAAATCTAGACTTTCATCAATTTAAATTTCCATCATCAACCTAACTTACCGTTTCATCATTGATACTTTTCATTTTCCTCATTATTTTTCTTATAATTGTATAATTTTTCTTCCTATTTAATTCTTATTGATACACAAAAAAATTTTTGAACAAAAATCGTCGAAAATAGAAGCTGCAATTATTGTTTAGCCTTTTAAAGCGCATTTTAGAGAGTAAAAACGTTATTCTTATGCATCTATACATTCTCAAGAAATGAGTCCTAGCACTTGAATATTTTTGTCCATTCATTCAACGTAAATTGAATATCTGTCACTTGAAAAAGTTGAACGCGAACTTTTTGTTTGGAATTCTTCGATTCTGACCTCAGACACCGAATATAAGATTTTAACGAAGAATAATCAAAACTCGACTCGAAACTGGCGACGCTCCAAAGAAATTGACGGTCACTCGCCTTCACCTTTGACTTGCAAAGTTGCAAAGTCCATTTTCTAAAAATGTCGACTTTATTATCAGTTACTATTATTATCATTAGTCATTTTCAGAACTGAAATTTTCGAAACATTAAAATGTAAATAGTATTCAAAAACTGTGAAAACAAAAAGAGAAAATATTATTTTCAGAAAAAAATTGGATGGAAATAATGAAAATACGAGTTAGGTATATTATTAAATAATTAGTTTTAAAATGTCACTTGGCACCAATGACGAAAAAACTATAGAAACTTTTTTATCATAATTTTCGCGAATTTTATTTACGTAGACAAATTT
This sequence comes from Platygaster robiniae, assembly GCA_028476575.1. NCBI lineage: Eukaryota > Metazoa > Arthropoda > Insecta > Hymenoptera > Platygastridae > Platygaster > Platygaster robiniae. The sequence continues at coordinate 7,788,966 of CM052022.1, forward strand.
TCGATCTATATTATGACCATCAGGTGAATATAAAAATATACATAAGGTAAACACTTTTTGTCAAGATTATAAAAGAATTTTTGAAATACATATGAAAATTTATAAAATTATCTAAACCTGATTAATTCCAATTAATTTGGTAAATTAAAACAATTATTCATCAAAAACTTCAATATGTGTTAATCAAATTAATGTTTATGCAAATAAAAGGGAAAAACCTGCTATTCTGAGTTAGGAAAGTCATTGCTTCGGGTAAAAATCGTAAAAATTCACTCATGATTCGAAGCTGATACGTTTTCGATTATTTCTCGTCATGTTTTCTTGAAATCTCATACTTCAGAATCTCACGTTAAGTCAACATAACACAAATGATAATTCTATCAAAATGATTATTCTGTGCTCAAAATTTCTCCTCAATACCAAATTTTTCGACCTTTAATAAATGAGAAATTAATTACTAAGACTTTTCAATAATCTATAAAAGTTTTCAAAAATTTGAGATTCTACAAACTTCGGTTTGCATGATTTGTTGACGACGTCATTGTTGATTTCAATAACACTTTGTACGTGTACAAAGCACATGTTATCTAATTGCAACATAATAGAAGCATTTTCTTTCAATGTTATCTATTAACTTCCTGATTACATACTGAAATTTTCCCGAATAAATTTTTACACTTTTAAAAGATTTCACCATAAAATATTGTGTTCTTTGTGTTTTTAATACCTTTTCAGTCTATCAAATATTTTCTTGAAAAAAGTTTGGACTGAGAAAATTCAGAAAAAGTTCCGTTTTTTAGAAAATTGAACTCCCTGAAATAGTAGAATCGACAAGATTTTGAATATAAATTAAAAATTTTCGAAAATTAGAAATACTTATCCTACCGTTTGTAGGAAAACTAAATGATCTCGAAAATTCTCAAAATTGAATCAGAAAATATTTTCCAAGTTTGTTATAAAGTAAAGTAAAACACTTCATTTACCTTCATGGACGCTTTGATTATGTATAATCCGAGAACAAAATTTGCACAAAATTTTTTTTCAGAAACACTTAATTTTTGATATTCAAACTTTTTCGATTTATGGAGCACGCGCGCGATCCACCAATTTCTGCGGCACTAAAATAAAGTTGGGCTGATACGTAGTGTCGGGATTGAAATGGGAATCCAGACAAAACTCGTAAGCAACTAAAACAACTCATTTGTTTTGTTTTCGATGACTCCCAGTTGAAAAAAATGACGAGGTATAGTTATAATCAACTCTACTTGAACTTACACAGAATATTCATTTTTCAACAGTGAGTTCATCGAACAAAGAATCAGTAAGTTTAGCAATTGAAAAATCTTGCTCTCAGATTTGAAATGTAACGCTGTCACGGAGATTTCAAAACTTACGTCATTCAATTAACAGTCAGTAGTACTAATTAGAACTCGGCTCGGAAATCGACGTCGTGAGATCGATTAAAATTATTTTTTTACGAGCTGAATCATCAATTACACGTTATTGCAAAAAAAGAACAACGTATTAAATGTGTCATATATTTTGAGTTGACGAATTTTTGATTATTCTGCATTTGGGTTGTCCTTAAAATTGATTTCGTCGAACTTTAACCATGCATGATAATTAAAAAAATTTAGGGTTCATTTATCAAGTCAAAAAACATCTCTGGATTTGACAGAAATAGCGTTTCGTCTTATTACAGTTGATAATTATTTATGAGCGTATCTAATGGCTTAGAAATATGGATGATTCGTTGAATGTATCATCAGTGTTATTTTCGGCTGTAAACAAAATTTAATGTTCTAATACAGACATTTGGACCACAAGTAAATAAGATTCATAATCAAAGAAGTTATTTCTATGAATCGTCACTTATATTTTGCTCAAAATTAGCAATCATTCTATTTTTTATGTTTATTTATTATCTTTTTGATTTTTTTTTGATAAATTCGAGTTTAATTAGTCAACTTCAAATCATTCAATTAATATCAAATTATCACAACAATTTATTGAAATTCTTTATATTCATTAAAATACATAATCTCCAAAATTATCAATGATATTTAATATTTATACAAATAATATGAACTTTGTACTTGTTTTTTATTCAATTTAAAAAACTACAAGTAAAATTATAAAGTAGTGTTGAATTGACAAGGCAATAATATAACAAGATAGAAATCATGATTTTTATCATGTAAAATTATTTATTCTTATGATTAAATAACTATAATAAGAATAAATTATTTATTCTTTGATTAGAGTATTTAGCGTTTAAGTCTATTTTTAAAGGCTCAAGACCAAAAGTACCTAGTGTACATTTTCCACATTTTTGGGAATAAAAAAAAGAATCTCATCTTAACTATTTGCAGAATTCGTATAGATTGAAACTATAAAACCGAAAGTTTTTTTCAATTTTTGTTGATAGAAATCTGATAAACTTGAAAAATATTGAAAAATTACGGAATATCTGAATGATTTAAACGAATTCCCATGAAATTTATGAATTTATAAACAGTTTTCAGTGTATTTGAAAATTTGAAAAATTCAAAAACGTCAGTAGTTAGATTTTTTCAAAATTTGTAAAATTATGGATATTTTCATGTATTTTTTAGATTATGTTTATTGTCATATTCCTTCAAAATATGCATCACAATTTTTTCTCATTTTTTCAAAAAAATATGATTCCATTGAAAAATATTGAAAATAATTAGGATAAATCTTGATCGGTAAGATGAATTTTCATAATATTTAGAAAGTTTTAAATAGTTTGTATTATGTTTGGTATTTTGAACATTAATAAATCATATGAAAGTCCTTAAGTTGTCAATAATTCCCAAACATTTGAAAAATTTGTAGTTTCAAAAAACGTGTATAAATGTTGAAGATTGCAGTCATTATCATATTCCTTTGAAAAATGCATTGTAATGTTTACGTTAAAATAAAAATTTGCAAAAATTGAGAAGTATCAAAACATTTCGAAGAGTTCTAATGGTTTAGACAAATTTCAATGAAATTTTTGGATACTAAAAATCGTTTAAAATTGTTGAAATTGTTAGGAATTCAGAAAATTTTGTAGAATTTAGGAAAACGTTTATGAATTTTATATGTTCTGTTCATTTTCATATTCCTTCAAAACATTCATCATAATATTATACTGTCATTTTCTAATAAAAGTTTTAAAAACTTGGGAATCCTAATGAAATTTCAGAATCTTGATATGTTGGGCAGAACTCACAAAATTTTTAAATATTCAAAGGGCTCGTATTATGTTAAAATTTTCTAAAAATCAAAGAACATTGAAAGTTTCGATGATTTTCAACAATCATAATGAATCCGACAAATTTGCATATTTTCGGAAAATTCTCATGAATTTTGTAGTTTGTGGAAATTATTGAAAATCTAGAAAAATCACAAAAACTAGAGATATGTAATTAAATACATAAACGTAAACTTTTAAAATTAAAAAAAACTTTTAATATTCCACATTTTATAAAAACTTGGAAAATATAAATCAATTTCGTTAATTACGAAAATTTTAATGGTTTGGAAAAATTACGATTTATATAATTAATGCATTTCCATAGAGCGTACTTTTCGAGTATTTTACCATTTAGAATTTTCTAAGATAATCATCTCAAGATCTTTTGCCATTTCTGATTCTGAAGAACAATTATTAATACAAACAATGTCTAATATTAGGTCAGTTAGACCTTTTTTTTTTCAAAAAATACTGCATTTAGGAACGCAAAAATATGATCATTTACGAAACCATAATAAAATATATGTATATGAGTTTTTGAGCTGAATAATAACACGATAAGATTAACATTTTTTTCCGGCATTTATTTTTAAATTTCTAACATATCATGGATACGTGTTTTTTATTAAAAACTTTTTGTATATTGGAAGAACGAGAAAAACATTGTTAAATCTAAAATGTTATAAATATTTTTAATCTTCGTAAACAGTTCTACATGAAAAACGTAATATTCGGATATACGGTATATTAGGATATACGATAATATTAGGATACATACAAGGATATACTTATTAGAAAAATCTGTCTTTTAGTAAAATGGCTTCATTAAGTAGTTCACGCCTCCTCCTCCCCTAAAATTAAACTTTTAGGGGTGTTAAATAATTATGATTAAGGCAAAGTTTCGATAATTTTGCATGACACTCGTTCGGGGTCGATTTGTTACGGATTACGAGATAATGCACGTTTATAAAAAGAGCTTATCGAACATCGTCACGCGTCTTTTATTGAAACACCGTAAGATCTTAAATTGGTTTTGTCGGTCGCTTTGAAGTAGCACGACATCGATTATCACCAGGGAAACAGCAAATTTTCATGTATAAATCTGGACACCTTGTTCCACTATTCACGAAAACAACCAGAAAATGAAAATTGCAATACATATAAAGCGTTATTTTCAATAATAAAATAAAAAAAGTTTGTCAAATTCTGAATGATTAGAGAGAAATAATATTGGTGAATTTATAGTTTGAAAGCCCGTAGTTTTTTTTAACTTTACCTTGAATTTTTGAAAATGTATTTACGGAGAAAGGATTCTAGAACTTTTATTTTTATCCTGTCATGCAATGAAATTAATTGCACCAGGGTACAGAAAAATAAGAGAAAATATTTGATAATGATTTGCAGGAATAAAAAAAAAATTAAACTAGTAGTTTCAAAATTCTAGCTTAGAACTCGTGTTCACTGTTAATACTACGAAAAAAAAAAATTATTAAACCGTTTTTTTTAAACGCTGGGAGGATTTTAATAATTTCCAGAAAATGTTGTTCAGGAATTTGAAACTGAAAAATCATGTCTCTTTTGTACAACCTTGTAATCTATATATATTATTTTTTGTATTGAAAGATTAAAAAAGGCAATGAAGAAATTTTAAGACCAGAAAAGTTCTATGATTAATTTCAGTAACTTGAACTGAAGTGCAAAAACAATGAAAGATAATGTAAAAAAGCAATTAAATATTTTTAGTTACATTACAAAGCCAAAAAATTCATTCAAATATTTATTGTTTGAAACATATTTTTCTGTTTGTGCTTATCATGAAGTGCGATCAATAATTGATTTGATGCGCTCGCTTCGACTCGAGATCTTCCTGTTGCAAAATTGCGATGTACAAAACGAGCAGAAACAAAAAAATTGACGTTCAATTTGTAACAAAAAAATTTTCCCTTCCCTTTTCAGGATTCAGGATAAAGGGAGGAGAATAATCTTTTTTTTCTATTCTGAAAATTTACAAAAAAATATATCTTCTTCGTGAAAATAACTTTTCAAATCCACGGAAAATTCGTTTTCTGGCATTATTGAATTAATATCATCAGCTAGCTGAATCACACATTTATGAAATCGATGTCTTGATCTTTTTTTGAACAATTTACTAAATCGGTCCATTTATGAGAATATTTATCTCTTTTTTATAAGAAACGTTTTATCACTCGATTTATGAAACTTCCTTGTGAAAATCTTCTGAAGAATAATCATGAAATGCAAGAAACGGTTTTTCTACGTTTGGATTTCTTGTCATTTTGATGATTTCCACACTGATATTGAAAATCAAAGTGAATATAAATGGTTATGACTTCCTTCTGCAACAATATCTTTACCTCTCTACAAAACTAAGTCTGATAAAAAGTCAGAACTTATGATTTCTTAATTTTCATTTTATAATTGCCAGTATTGTTTATAATTGTTTCAAAATCTTGTTTGTAGATATATTGCTTTCGGTTTTATAAAATTGTGTGATATTCGAACTACTGTTTCATACATTTATATGATTTACTCTTTCTGATTTTTTGTTGTTGAAATCGCTTGCATCCACATAAAATAGTAAATTTCGTGATAATTTTGTCAAGTAGGTTAAGTTGCTTTAACAGAATCAAAAAAGATTTTTTAATTCAATCTTCAGGAAATGATTGCATCAAAAAAGTCTTAGATACTTTCCAAATATTTTAAAAAATGCACTAAACTATGATTATAGTGAGAAAAATTAAATTTATTTTTTGAGATATACATAACGTGATGAAGAAAAGCAATAAAAAACAAATATTCAAAGAAATAAGAAACAACAAAAAGCAAAACCATAAAAAAGTACCTTGAACTCTAAAAAGGAACGAAAACCTTCAAATCAAATGTAAGGAAAAAATTCAAATAAAACTACGTAACATTGTGAAAAATTATACTTAAAGTACAATACTCTCAGATAACAAAAGTTTTAAAACAACAATATTACAGATCAAGTTTTATAAAATGTTTCCTATTTCTAGTTTTTGTCTTTTTTTTCTAACTTTTAGTATTCTGTGTCTTTCTCAAAGTCCCAAACACCGAGCGAATATTTTATTACTGCAGGAAAACTTGTTTTGAATGGAAAATTTTTCATATTTTAGAAGTTTCAGAAATTATGTATCAAAAAATTAGCAGTAGAATGAATTATTGTTAACTTATATTACCCACAAGTAACAAAATTTTGATACGAATATATTGCAAATAAAGTTTTTGAACATTGTTTCTATTTTTAGCTTTTGGCGTTTACTTCCATTTTTTCATATTCTATGTGACTTTCATGAGGTCTCAAAAACGTGATTCTAAAAAATAGTTGATTTTCTTAATATTTGAAATTTTTGAAATAATCAAATTTTTCGTTACCACGAGAGAATTTGTTTTGAATAGATTTTTGGTACTCTAGAAGTTCCACGAATCATGTATCAAAAAAAAATCAGTAAAGTTATAAATAAAAATTATTTTTTATTTACAATACCTACAAATAGTTTTATTACAAAATTATTGCAAACAAAGTTAAAAAAAAAATTCTTTTATTTCTCATTTTTGGCACTTCCTTCCAACTTTTCATATTCTGTGTGACTTTTCCAGGGTACTAAAATCACTATTCTAAAAAATCGCACATTTTCTTGTTATTTAAAAGATAAAAATCAAGCAAACAATTCACTACCACGAGAAAATTTGTTCTTAATGGGAAATTTTCGATATTTTAGAAGTTCCAGAAATCAAGTATCAGAAAATCATCATTAAAATTAATTATTATACCATGTATAACAAAATATTACAAAAAAAAAGTTTCAAAAATCAGTCGAATCAACTAATCAATTAAATACAGTTAAAAATTATTTTTATTCTATTTTTTGCGTGTCTTTCCAACTTTCCATATTTTGTCCAACTTTTCCAGAGTCATAAAACGGCAATACTAAAAAATCGCACATTTTTCTATTTTTTCAAAATTGAAACACGAGCAAATATTTCATCACCCCGGGAAAACTTGTTTAGAATAGGAGATTTTCAATATTTTGGAAGTTGCAGAAATCATGTATCAGAAAATCATCATCATTTATGTGCAATATCTACGAAAACACCGCAGATCAAGTTTTTAAAAAATTTTTTAATTTCTATTTTTTTGGCACTTCTTTTTCACTTTTCGTATTTTGCTTGACTTTTCCAGTCTCTTAATGTTTTGGAATAAAAACACTAGCAAATATTCCTTCATTACGAAAAAAATTGTTCTAAACAGGAGGTTTTTAATATTTAAGAATTCCCCGAAATCATGTATATCTTCAAATAATCATTAAAATGAAGATTCCTTACCTTCGAATCTCTCCTGAAATCGACTGTCCAATCTTTTGACGATTCTGGACCGGGCACTTCTACGGTTTTCGGAGTTTAGGGTGGAAAAACTTACGACTCTCCGCAACACAGAACCGCTTTCAGGGGAATGTTCATTCGCACTGTGCCTGCGACTTGGAATCTCCGCCGAGCGTGCAAGCTTGTCCGTACCTGTGAAACAAAAACAGGCGCAATTCAGTGAAAAACCGTTTTTTATAAAGCTAAATTTTCCGGATTTTTCACGTACATTGTTCTGTAGGTATCCAAATTTTATTCCTGAAGGAACGCTTCATTGTTACTTTTGTGAATATTACTTATTTTGAGAAGTTCTATCCAGCATAAGGAACTGTGTGAAACTGAGAGGATTGTTTATTAAGAAGAAGCAGTTGCAGAACTGACTGTTTATCGGCAATTTTTTTGCGTATCGGTGTAGCAAAGTGGCTAATGAAAATGGCAGCACAATAGCTATTTGTGGATTTGGAAACCGGTGTAATTAAGATTTTTCAACGGTCTTGAGATTTTTTTTTTAAACGTGTTCAAGTGTCAGGAGCAATTTTGTACTGTGGGTAAATGGAGTAAATGATGTTCAAATTTTTATATTTTTAGAGTTTTTTTGCAAGGAAAGAGACGTGACAAAGTCTGAGATGTTTTGCAAGTATTTAATGGAAGTTTCGGTGTTGGTGATACAAATTTCTCAGATTTTCTTCAGTTTTCAGTGGAAAATGCTGGAAATTTTTTGAAATAAGGTGAGGTTTGTGTTTGATTTCTAATAATTTTGAGAAATTGGGATTGTTTCTCGAAATTTTATAATTATTCCAGAGGAATTTTCAAGTTATTTAATCTATTTTTGTAAAATCTCTCTCAGAAAAAATAACTTCAAATCTACGGAAATCATGGACGGTATTCCAAAAATCGAAAAAATTATTGAAGATTTTTAAGAAATTGAGGAACAATCAAAACGATTGAGAAATTTGTGAAAAATACCAGATAGTGTAATCGAATCGATTTTATAAAAACCTCTAAAAATGGTTCCGAGGGAATTTGAAATTTTCTATGATCTGCATGAAATCGAAACTAATCTATGTGAATTGCAGGAAAACGTGGAAATTCGAAATTCCTGCTTGTACTTTTCAACTTACTTGAAAATTTTCAGACTGTTTTATCAACTTGTGAAATGCTCAATCAGCAAAAATTTGTTGTCTTTTATAAATCAACTATACGAATGATTTTTTATAGATTCGAAAAAAATTTTTTAATGGATTGAAATGTATCTCAATAAATAGCTTTGAGAACATTCATTTGAGTATTCAACTTATATTACAAAAAAGTTGGAAATGAATAAATCCTGATCCTTTGATAATTTTGTAAACTAATGTTTGCGTATTTCCCAACTATTTCGAAAATTTATAGATCTAACATTGCAAAATTTTAACTATTTTTTTAATAAAGTAGCTGAGGATATTTCTAATTATTGAAAATTTACTTTCAATATTCAAGTTTCTTTTTGTATGCGTTCTTGAAATATTCTGAATCATAATCAGAGGTTCTTTTAGTAATCCTCAAAAGTATTCGAAACTTTTTGGAAATTTCACAACATACTAATTTTGAATTATAAAGTTGTTTTAGAACTCTCGAAAATCAATTTCGTATTTCGTTTTATTCCAGTCCATCCTAATTATTAAATTTTCTTGTTTAATTTTGCACATGTAATACTGTTTTGAATTTATAAATGATTGAATTAGAATTTCGAGTGAATGGTGTTTTTCATTGGTGCACCATTATAGAATAATGAAGATGTATTGAAATCAGCATTTTTTGATAAATCTATAAATTATCTTTTTGTTCTTTGTTGTAATTTTTGGATCGTACAATTCTCAAATCCAATCTTGAAGTAGAAGCATCTAGAATGTACAGCTTACTAGTATGTATTATTATAATCACAATTTCGTATTTTTCCATTACATTTTAAAATATCGATGTTGACATTCAACAGTTTCAATATTCAATCTTCGAGGTCATAAAATTCAAATACAAAAATTTTTAACTGAATATGAATTACAAAATTTAATCCCACAGACTTCAGCAATGAAAAAAAAATATAAATAAAAGACTCGTACCAAGCATAATTAAATAACAATAATTAATGTCCAAAATAAGTAATGATTAGAATCACAATAATTCATGCAAGTTTCTATTAATCGATCGTATTTAATTCTCTACCATAAAATTTATATTCCAATGTAGGGAAAAAGTAACTGCCGATACCGATGCTCTACTTTTGAGTTGAATTGAAACTAAAGTTGTAAAGAATATCTGACAATAAGTATCAGCGATAGAGATCTCGCGATTAAGTATTATCACGATATGATAATAATGTATACATATATATTTGAAATAATAGTACTATATAACACTGTGAGTTAATTCATTTATACAATGGATGAACAACGAAGAGAATGTTTATGATTTTTTTAATTGATTTGACTCGAAAATATATTTAACTATATTGTGTATGATTTTAATAGTTATTATGAATCATTTTTCAATTATTAAGATTTATGCAGGTAATCAAATAATCTGTAAATAATAGTTTCCTAATTTGACCTACATTTTTACAAAAATAGCTACTGAAAAGAGTTTCATTTAAGTCAAAAGCTTGAAATAGAAAGATAAGAAGATTTTGTTTATTGTCTTCGATTAGGGGCGTAGGCAGAGAAAATTTTCGGGTGGAGTTTCATAATTTTTAAACTTTGACAATAGGGCTACTAGAGAGCGATTTTGGAATATTTTACAATTCGGAATATAAAAGTTCTACAACTTTTGGAATCCAGAGTTGCACATTTTTCATGTTCATGAAAATGGAATTCGATTTTTGTGATTTTCGATTAATAACTGAGGTTTCAATTCTTTTTACTAAAACTTTTTGTATTTATACTACTTTAAGGATTATTTGACATTAAGTAATATGGATTTCTATAAATTTTCTGAAATTCAATGCTCTAGAAAACAAACTACTAAAAATTTGTAAATTCAAATTGATTTTTGAGCAAATTTTAGCCACACAGATAAAAGGTACATCATAAATTTATATTATTTTCGTATGGTATATTATTCATCAAATTTTGTAGTATTTGCTGGTATTTTTATATATTTCTAATATTTCTATGAAACGCTCAATGGATTTTAAGAAATCGATGCTATGATATTGAAACTTTTAACGATTTTGAGACTTTTGAATTGATTTTTGAGACGACAGTTTTTTTCATGAAGATTTTCAATACTTTCATTCCATATTTTTTTATTATTTCTACAGTTAAAAGTATGTTTAATTGTAAAAATTGTTTAATAGAATTGGACGAATTTTTGATTGTTATTTCTATATGAATTTCCAGAATAATTTTTAAAATTATACATGATTATAGTATTATAATAATAGTTAAACTCCTGGACAGAAAGTTTTAGAAATTTCTAAGAGAATGATTTCAACATAGATTTAATTTATTGAAAAATTTCGAACAAACAGGTAAGCTAGTAAACTAGTAACCGAGTAAACTAGTGAGCTAGTCAACTACTGAATTAGTAAACAAGTAGGCTAGTAAACTAGTAAACTATCGAGATTGTAAAATAGTAAAATAGTGAACAAGTGAAAAAGAAAAATAGTGAACCAGCTAACTTGCTTACAAGTAAATTAGTCATTTAGTAACTTGGTAAACTCGTCAAATTAGTAATAGTAAACTGGTAAACTAGTGATCTAGTAAACTTGTAAGCTGGTTAAATAGAAACTAGTAAGCTGGTGAACTAGTATACAAGTAAATTAGTTAACTATTGAACTAGTCAAATCGTTAACAAGTAAATTAGTAAACTAGTAAACAGCTGAGCAAGTAAACTAGTAAACTTGTAAATTGGTAAGCTAGTAAACTAGTTAGCTAGTAAACTAGTTAACTAATTTTTCACATTTTTATAGTGTCATATGTACGAAACCCTGGAGGATTTTTAAGTATTTTAATAAATTACTTATATTTTTGTAGATTGCTACAGAGATTTAAAAAACTAGATGCTTTAAAATGCGAATTTCGATAAATTTTTAGCAATTTTAAGAACTATAGATAAAATAACATTCATATAGACTTTTTATGCTTTATATCCTTTTTCTTTTTTCGTATTTTTGAAATATTGAAAAGATTTTCTGGCATTTTCTAGAATTTTTATAGATATATAGTATATTTAAAATTTGATGCTCTAGAATACCAAAATTTTCAGATCGTAGAGGCATTTGTCGAGATTTTTTAGAAAACAGTTTTTTCATCGAATATTCAATAAATTCGATTATTTTTTCAGAGTTTGTATGAAGCGAAAGATTTTTAATACTTTTATATGGATTTTATATACATTACTAGAATTTGATGATCTCAGATTCGAAGTTTTGCAAATTTTTAGCATTTTTGCAGATTTTTATTTCTATTGACTATTCACTGGGTTGCAACAATTTTTCTGATTCATATTGTCTACGTAATCCTACGTTTTAATATTTTTTACTTTTCTATTAAACATACATACTGTTAACCTTTTCATGCATTTTTTTGTAGCTTATACTTCTATTGTTTACCGATGTAACTTTTTTCATTCTTACATGAAATTTTGATTGATTTTATCAGAATTTCGGGAGGGGTTTGAACCCTCAAAACCCCTCTCTCCCTACGCACCTGTCTCCGATGAGAAAAGCTGCTTTTCAAAATTGTTAATTGATTATATTATATTGAAGTAAAGGGAGTGTTACCTAATTACTTGTAGCCAAATAAAAATAATTCTGGCAGTGTACTATGAGAAATTTCGAATTGCCAAGCTAATTGAAAATGTACAGACTCTTTTCATTATTTTTTAAATAATATTTGGAAAAACTTTCTCTACATCTGAATCTGTAAAATCCCAACAGATTGTTGTTACAATAAACATTCTACAGAATGATTCTTTCAATTTTTACATATTTCATTGTAAAAATTGAAAATAAAAATAAAATTAAAAATAAACTCACTCGTCGTCGTTAGTGTGGGGGAAAGCTCGATTTTCCGAAGTTTTGTAGTGGAGGATGGTGGCTTGTTCTCGAGCTGGTCGTCGGTGAAGACGAGTGACGATTTCAACGATACCATGGTCCCTTTGTCCGCGACCATCGCGCTTTCCGGGTCCGTGAACACGCTGTCGCTGGAGGATAGCTGGCTGGGCGGCGTCGGGATGTCCGGGGCGCGATATTTGATGTTCGCCAGCCGCCAGGAGTCGGTCACGAGTAACGAGGGGCCCGAGCTTTCCGGCCTTTCCCCGCCACTTCCGGGACTCACGGGGCCCGGAAGCGCGGGGCTCGGTTCGGGCGCCGCTTCCGCATTTACCTCTACCTTCGGCCTTGGCGATTGCGGGGTTTCCGGCGTGGCCTATTTTTCGCATCAATAAATATCATTGTTTATTATTTATTTTTCTATCATTTTTCACACAAGTTTATACACCCTTTAACTACGATAATCATTAAAGTCTCGAAAATTTTCAGAATGATCGATTTTCAAGAGCCAATGTTTTTTCATATTTTGGGTTTTAATCAAACACAATTTGAATTCAATTTTCGAGCTTATGGCCGTTTATTCAGCCCTCATCAGGAACTATATATTCACTGTTAAAAAACTTCCAGAAAAGTATTGGAAGTTTGTGACTTATATTCTGTATGGGGTTTTTCCTATAATTCGATCTGGGAAATTTTCCATACGCTCTAGGAATTATTCCATAAGTCATGGAGGAACTTCCATATTTTTGGAATAATTTCCATAGTATATGGAAAATTTTCCAGATCTATCTATGCGAAGTTTACCAAATATTTCCATACACAAGTATGGGAAAATTGCGATTTTTTTTTACAGTGTTGTTACGAAGGTTTTCTATATATAATATAAATACGCAATCGCAATTGGAACAGCAAGTATATTATCATTTGGAAGGTCATTATGAATCAAATTACAAATTTCTTGGATAGTACTTGACAATTGATATAAGGGTCCTTTCTCGGCAACTTGCAACGCGACAATGAAACAGAACCCAAAAACTAAATGAGAATTAAAAATAAACTGATAAGTATGAAATTCCATAACATAATCATTTTGGAAATTAAGACGGGATGGAGCGTTATCAGTAAAGTTGTGAAAAAAAGTCTAGAAAAATTACAGAATCGGCAAATGGACGCTGTTGATAGGTTGGTAAATTTTCCATAAAAGTGTTGGAAGTTTTTAACACATATTCTGTATGGGATTTTCCCCATTAATAGATCTGAAAATTTTCCATGCGGTTTAAAAATTCTTTCATAAGTTTTGGAAAATTGTCTACATTTATGAAAGGATTATTATGGTATATGGGAAATTGCCCAGATCTATTTATGGAAAATTTACTAAATTTTTTTCAACAGTCCTACAACAAATTTTTCAAGAGCAGATATTGCTATTTTAAAAAAATGATAAATTGTAGGTCTTATATTAGTCGCAAAAAAATTACATCAATAAAAACTTGAAAAATTCAAATTCTCACGAGTCAAACAAAATAGATTGCTCATCTTACGATTGGTCTACTTGAGAGCATGGCAGACAATGATCTGACAAAAACAAGTAATAAAAAATGAGAAAATTTAAGTTGCTGAAACTTACGGTAAAACATTGAAAATTGAAAATGGACATGACACAAAAAAAGGCCCAGACGAGATATTTTTTTTAAAAAACGATTACAAAATAATAATTATATTGTAATGTCATTGCAATACTACCATAAAACATCGTTTAGTAACATCTTTCTAAGATCGACTTACAAGAAATATATAATCGTTTTTGAATTTTTAAAGTTTCTATTTTCATGTAAAAAATACCAATGATGAGGGAAGAATGTCCAAGACATTTTTAATCACAGTTTTGAAATTTTCAACATTAATTTTAACAATTCATTAATTTTTTTGAGATTTTGACAGATTTGTAAGTTTTACAGCTCGGAAAACTTCCGTATATAATGTTACAGTTTTTAACTTTTTTTTTTTAATTAAAGACCATGGCATTATTTATTGTATTTCACAATAGTTTTTACATTTGACATGTTAGTTTTGATGGATTTGAAAAATTTTCCAACAGTATAGACAGTGTTGAAAATTTATACAGTTTTTTTTTCCAGAATCACATTCTATGGCCATTTTAGCACTTTTCAAAGTTCAGAATTACATAACACTTTTTATAACTTTCAAAACCTTTTAGACTTCTGAAAATATTGAATAACCGTCAAACTCACGAAAACTGCTAAAAATGTCGTAACTGTCAAAACTGTCAGTTTTCAAAATTTTTTTAAAGTTTCGAAAGTTCGTGCATAACTTCGAATAGATGCAATATTTTTTTTTTTTAACAAATCATGAAAAACTCATGTAATATGACAGTTTTTGAGTCGAGAAATTTATTTAGAAAATAAATAATAATTACGAATAATTTATCTAGCTGTACAGGTTTTTTCTCCAAAGCAAATCCTTACTGATAAAGCTAGAAAAAATGTGACAATCGAATCCTTTTTGGTGAAATTATAAAGTTGTGGAAAAATGAAGCAATAATACATAAAACTACGAAAATAGTACGTGATTTAAAAAAATCCTAGTTCCGATACAACGAATTTTGGCTAATGTAAATTAGTACTAAATGTTGTTTATTAGCATAATTTTTGAAGGAAAAAAATTCAGGTAAACAAAATTGATGCAATGTCGATATTTTAAGGTCAACAGTTTTTTCATTTTTTACGAAAATCACTATTGCAAGAAAATTTTTGTAAAAAAAACGAATAAAAATAAAACAATCTATTTTTCGACATTTCAAAGATTTCAAACCTTCAAATTGATATTTTAAAAATTCAATAAGACAAAACAACTAAAATTTCAATGGAGAGGTAATAAAAAAATTTGTATACATCAACATAAAAATTTCGTTTTGTATTTAATCCAATGATAAAAATTTGCATTAAGAATTAATGAGGTACAAAAATTCGGAATGATTGATTTCCAATAAATTCATACAATTTCTAAAGTTCCTCGTCACAAATTTATCAGCCTCATGATTTCTCTCAAAAACATAATATTAATTTAAATAACTTACCATTCAATTCTTATTTGAAAAAAGTAGAGTCTCACTTTGAAAAACAACTAGTCTTACAAACTCAACAACATAATTTTCTAAAAAGGAACTGGATCACAAAATTTTTAAGTAAATAAATCATATTCTAAGATTACAAAAAAATTAATATCTAAAAGGAAACACCAAAAACAAAATACGAAAATTCGAATGAACCATCTCAAGCAAAAGAGCTTCTTTTTCTTTTGCTTCCGAAACACAAAACTTGAAGAAAAATCCAGGAAATCGATAGCCTGTATCACCTGGCAACTGACCTTTGGAATCGTAGGAGGTTTGGGCGCTGGTCTTTTGGCAGGCGTATGCAATGGGACCTTGGAGGATTCGTCAATTTTCTTTCGCGGCGATGGAGCGATTTTCCTCGGTTTTTCCAGCTCCGGAGTTGCGACGTCTTCCAGGATTGAACCAGCATCCTTAGATTTTCTTTTTCTTTTTCCATCGCTCTGGACGTTTCCCATGTCCCGTAGTGGGCTCCTCAAAAAGCGGCAAGCACCATTTCTCGTGGTGTTATTCGTGCTTTTCTCCAGGTGCTTTCGAGGGGACCATATACTCCACTGGGAGTTTGCGTCTGCGCCAGGTTCCGACATTTGCGTTCAATATGTTTGAAAAGCGAGGGCTAACGTTTAAATACAAAACGAAAAGATGTGGTAGAAAGAGTTTGCTTGATTATCAACATTGTTAACTGATTTCAACTGATTTGAAGTTAGTGGAATAATACGTTAAAACGTTTGTTGCAAGAATTCACTATGAAATTAGAATATTTTTTAAACAAAAGAATGCAGTTCAGAACGTCATTTAGATTCAAATTGCATGATCAATGAAACTTACAGGAAGATACAGACAGCTTCTACTTTCTCGTAATTTTTTAATTTGTTGACATATTAGTACTTTAAAAAAGAAAACGTCAATCGCAAGATTTTGGGAATGGTAGAAAAGGAAATGTACTCAGAAAAATTAAAACAGTTAACAAAATTATTTATTATCATCTATTTTGTGAAATTCACAAGCATTTTCATCGACAATGAATTATACAAAATTCTTTCACGCACACTTCAAACACTTCATCTGAACATGTTATTTACAAAATAATACTACCAGAGGAGGTGACAACCTATTGAACATTTTTCTTTTCTTTCAAGACGTTGTTTAACTTTTTTTTTTGAGCGTATGCCACCATTCGATTTTTCCTATACAATACTTTTTGCGTTTGATTGAGACGAGCTTGCGTTTTCGAAAGTTTGTATCGCAATTTTTCGCATTCTAGCCCGAGATTCGCTAATTGACATTCAAGTCTTTTTTTCTCTTCAATCATACTTTTGATTTCATGCTCGAATATGATGTTCCGGTTAACAATATCCTTATGTTTTTCCATAAGAGCAGCACAGAAATATAAGAGTAAAATGAAAATGCCGAAGAAAATTGGAAAGAAAAAGAGCAAGAACTTTCTGAGATCATTATTTGAAATGAGTTGTCGTAAACAGGATTGAATTTGATATTTATTTATTGGAGGAATTGGCGACAGTTCGGTTTTTTGTTTTTTCGTAGCAGATGAAGAGTTTTCTTCATTTTCCGACCATTGCCATTCTAGCGTGGGGAGCACTCCTCGGGGGATGGTGTGATTTCGGAGAACACTCGAAGCCTTTGGGAAATGCTTATTGCAGATGCGAACTTTTTTCAAGCTTTTTATGTCAGCGTCTGCAAAAAATAATTTTGTATGGTTTCAAATTAGATGAGCAGTTCTGAATGGTTTATGAAAAATGTGTCTTACTTTAAGGTATTGTAATGTTCATTTATTAAGGTTTTACATAATAATAGGTACAATGGGAAATTCTTCTTCTTCTCATTTAACGAAAATAAAAACTTGGTGATTTTCTACATTTATTAGTAATTTAAAAAATGGAAAAATTGTAGAATTTCAGTAGGTAATTAATAGACTATCAGGAATGAGGAATACTTTGAAGATTACTTTAAAATACAGAAAATGTTATTCTTAAAATTTATCAAAATCATGAAATGTTCTACCGTTCAAAGATGGTCAAGTTTCGAAATTTGAACAAAAATCTAGAAATTTTAAGAATCCTTACAAATTAAAACAATATTTTGAAACCTAAGATTAAAAGGTGACAAAATTTTTCTGTGTACAATCTTCAGTCAAGTAATCAAAAAATAATAATTGGACCAAAAATTTTTAGATTCGAATAAACTTTGCGCAATCGAAACGCTATGATGTAATCTGACTGAAAAATCCAACAATACCAAGATTATTACAAGAATCTTTTTTAAAAATTAAAAAAACCATCTCGAGGAATTTTGATTTTTTCTCGGATTATTGACAGTTCTCAAATTTTAAATGTGCTATGATTTTTCAAAATTTTCAAAATTTCTAACATCAAACTAACCATACTCAAACTTGCGAAATTTTATTAAATTCATTCAACTCATCAAGTTTTTTGGTGATTTTTGAATACTCTTCAAGTATTTCAATTATAGTAAGACACATATAAAAAATATTATGTATTTTGCATAATTTGAAAAAACTATAATAATAAACACAAGTTCCAATTTACTCACTGTTTAATTTTTTTACAGTGGCGATTTATAAAGAAATTTTTGCCCGCGAAGTTAAGCATATGAAAAACTTCATAATACCCGAAGCATGAAGCAAAAATAAGAAAATCGCACAACGTGCAATAAGCATATACAGTGGATATATTAAAAATCAAAAAAAGTGAATTTTTTCTCCCTTAGTCAGCTCTATGTTGACATGTTTTTATCATTTACCATAATATCACGAGATTCGAAATTTTAAACTTCAAAAGTCTATTTCAATATTTTGTGTTCTATAGTCTTGCACACCAATCAGAAATCCTCCGCAGATCGAAAGTGTCTCCAAAATTGGGGTAATCTTGTGTTTCGAATCCCCGGGAAACTATTTTTAGAAAACGTGAGAAACGAATTTCTTCTGTTTTCACTTTTCGTTAATTTATCCCAGCCGAGAATACACATTTTGAAGTTGACGCTGGTTAATATAATCGACGTACTAAAGGATTAGAATAACTTCCATAATGGCTTCACGAAATTCCATTTAATACAAAACCTTTTATTATGTAGTTCCCATTATATCGATGATTTTGAACTTGCAGTTAACAATCATGTACTTTTTGATACTTACAGACGTGAACTTTATAAATGTAAAAAATTTTTTTTTTCAAAATTAAAATTGTGTGTATAGAGTTTGGAGAAAGATTTGAGTGCGTGGGTAGAGGCTCACCAAAGTAAAATAATCAGCTAATTAAATCTGTGGCTTCCCGCCATAATCGAGAAAGTCACTTGTGCCATAAGGCTCAGTTTACATGATATTCTGATAAAATTTTGAACTTTATGGCATGTGTGACTTTCTCGATTATGGCGGCAAGCCACAGAAATACAATGTTATTTTCTCATTTACAGACTTTCGACTTACAGTTGAAAAAAGAAAATTTATATGTACCTGAAGTTCCAAACGTTTAAAATTAAACGAAAATAAAAAATATATGAATTTTTCGATTTTTTATCTTGATAGGAAGCGTGGCGAATATTTTTTTAGGAAGTATCAAGTTTGTTGTTACAATCAAAAATTTTTAAGAGTTTTGTAAGATGTATATCTCAACATCTTCTGTTATTTTTGATTCTCGAGTTTCACATAATTATAAAGAGATTCTTTTATAATAAAGTCAAATACACCTTTTTTTTACGAAAAATACTGCAGTTAGAGACATAAAAATATAATTTTATGTAAAATCATAATGTTATTTTACGTAGATTGATGTCTTAAAGATCCAGAATTTAATTTTTTGAAAATAAAAACTTCGAACATCTAATGCACTCTATCGTTTGCTAAGTTGAAAATTTGGAGAAAAGAGAGTATCGTCGTGGTCGGCATGCATTGTTCACATTCGAGAGTCAGACCTTTTTCCGCGCGTACCTTTTTTTTGGGCCCTATTGTGAGATGAACCAAGAGATATTCGAAATATTCGAGAATACAGTTAAATAGTTACACAAAATAAATTCCTTGGATGATGAAAAAATGACGTCAACCTTAAGTAAAAATCAAGCAATAATATAAGAATTACAGCGATAATATATACTTCCGAAATCCTGAAAGAATTGTATTACTTTGTAAATAAAAGCTACATTTGTAAATATCTTTTGTAAGATGTTTAATGTCATTTACAATCAATTTTCGTAAATAAAATAAATACGCTAAAAATTTTTTTCGTCACAAAGTATAATTTTTACGAAGATTCAAAGCATCTACTCAAATTTGAGTTCTTTCCACTTGTATGTATATTTTGCATTAAAATCTATTTTTTAGTTACATGAATTTTTGTACACGTATAGTCAAATTATAATGTATAAATTTTTTTTCACTCACTGATGAGGTGGTCCAATTTCACCCTTTTCAGAAAAGACTCGCACAGATTTTTATCACTAATTGGTAGCACATGCGATGGACAGTCAAATTTTGAACAACAACCAGGAACACTGCATCGGTAGGGCATTTTTGAGTGATTTTTATGTTACATAGAATAGAATGTAATTGAAATCAAACGTATTGTATTGAATGGTATTCTAAATACTGAATGGCACTTTAAAAAAATACCACCAAAACACACCAAATAAGCCCGAACTGTAACAGCTGACAATAGTACATTATGCAGGGGCGTAGCCAGAAAAAATTTTCGGGAGGGGTTTTACTGAAAAATATTTTTCCTTCGGGATTTCATAATTTTTAATCTTTGACAGAAAGGTTACAGGAGAGCGATTTTAGAATATTTTCCATTTCGGAATATAAAAGTTCTACAACTTTTAAAATCCAGAGTTGCACATTTTTCATGTTCGTAAAAAAATTTCGATTTTTGTGATTTTCAATTAGTAACTGAGGTTTTAATTATTTTTACTAAAACTTTTTGTACTTATACAACTTTAAGGATTATTTGAAATTAAGTTATATGGGTTTTTATAAATGTTTCTAAAATTCAATGTTATAGGGATCAAACTTTAGAAAATTTGTATTTGAATTGATTTTTGAGAAAATTTTAATTACATAGATAAAAGATACATAAATTTACATTCTTTTCGTATGGCATATTATTAATTAAAGTTTGTAGTATTTTCTGCTATTTTTATATATTTTTAATATTTCTAAGGATGGCTCAATAGATTTGAAGAAATCGATGGTGTTGCATTGAAACTTTCAACAATTTTGAGACTTTTGAATTGATTTTCAGACGAGTCTTTGTTTTATGAAGATTCTCAATACTTACATTCCTTATTTTTTTTATTATTTCTACAGTTAAAGGTATGTTTAATTGTAAAAATTGTATAATTTGAATTCGATGTATTTTGATTGATATTTCTTTATGAATTTCTAGAATAATTTCTTAAATTACACATAATTATAGTTTTATATTAATAGTTATGCTACAGGACAGAAAGTTTAAAAAATGTCTAAGAAAATTATACCTACATAATCTTAGTTTATTGAAAAATTTCTAATAAATTGGTAAGCTAGTTAACTAGTAAACTAGTAGGCCAGAAAAAGAGTAAACTATTAAACAAGTAAACTATTGAACTACTTAACTAGTAAACAAGTAGGCTAGTAAGAACCAATAAACTACTGAAATTGTCAAATAGTAAAATATTAAATAGGCGCACAATAAATAAGTGAAAAAGAAAAATAGTGTACTAGCTAACTCGCTAACAAGAAAATCAGTTTTTTGTAAACTAGTAAACTTGTCAAATTTGTAATAGTAAACTGGAAAATAGTGAGCCAGTAAACTAGTAAGCTGGTTAAATAGAAACTAGTAAGCTGGTAAACTATTAAACTAGTAAGTTAGTGAACTACTAAACTAGTAAACTCGTTAACAATAAGTTAGTAAACTAGTAAATTGGTAAGCAAGTAAACTA
Source organism: Platygaster robiniae (assembly GCA_028476575.1). Classification (NCBI taxonomy): domain Eukaryota; kingdom Metazoa; phylum Arthropoda; class Insecta; order Hymenoptera; family Platygastridae; genus Platygaster; species Platygaster robiniae. Next base: position 7,810,737 of record CM052022.1, read on the forward strand.
GTGAACTTGTGAACTGGTAAGCTAGTAAAGTAATTAGCTAGTAAACTAGGAAACTTATTTTTAATGTTTTTTTAGCATAATATATAACCCTGGAGGATTTCTAGGTATTTTAATAGATTACTTATATTTTTGTAGATTGCTACAGAGATTTAAAAAACTCGACGCTGTTAAATGCGACTTTCGATCTATTTCTAGTAATTTTAAGACTTATTGATAAAATAACATCCATATACATTTTTCACGTTTTATATTTTTATCCTTTTTTCGTATTATTGAAATATTGAAAAGATTTTCTGGCATTTTCTAGAATTTTTATAGATATATAGTATATTTAAAATTTGATGCTCTAGAATACCAAAATTTTCAGATCGTAGAGGCATTTGTCGAGATTTTTTAGAAAACAGTTTTTTCATCGAATATTCAATAAATTCGATTATTCTTTCAGAGTTTGTATGAAGCGAAAGATTTTTAATACTTTTATATGGATTTTATACAGATTTCTAGAATTCGATGATCTAAGATTTAAAGTTTTGTAAACGTTTAACATTCTAGTAGATTTTTTTTCTTGATTATTTACTGGGTTGCAACAATTTTTCTGATTCATATTTTCTACATAATCCTTTGTTTTAATAATTTTTACTTTTTAATTAAATATATACTGCCAATGTTTTCATGCATTTATTTGTTACTTATATTTTTATTATTTATCGATGTAACTTTTTTCATTCTCACGTGAAATATTGATTGATTTTATCAGAGTTTCGGTAACCAAAACCCCCTTCTGTCTACGCGCCTGACATTATGCAAATGCAAGAGTTGTTGATATTGATACTAGATCCATATGGCTCAAAATTTTGATCCTTTTATTTCAAAGTAAATCATTGGTAGTTATAATGTACAAATTTGTCATCTTGACAATGTAATTTGCAACGTTAAAATTATATAATAATGAAAAAATGTAGCTGTAAAACTGTACTAAAATAGTACACTGTGTAAAAAAAATCTACCTCACTGTTGCCAACTCAAATTTCGACGTTTTTGAAGTGAGCCGCCAGAATGCGCAAAGTCGACGCGGGTGTTTTTAGAGCGTAACGAATTTTCAAACGGTTATCTTAGAAAACTTCGCGTATCAACACGAGTTATCAATGAAGATCGTGAATCATTCAATAACGCGTAAGATTTTCGTTGGGGCGACTTCTCCGACGAAAAAGAGAATACGTTTTGTAAGTTTTCTGCGATTCATTTATGAAATTTTTCAAATTCACTTTTGCTTTTTTGATGTTAAATGTGATTAATATGAGTCGATAGAGAAAGTTTTAATTTTAAAATTATTGCAACCGTTCAAGAGACATTTCTTTATCTGTGCAATGGGTTACTAACATCAATTTTTTCATATTCCGATTAATTTAGAAATATTAATAACTGGCCAAGTCATCGTTCTATAATTTAGCGCAGGCGTTTTGGTGGATATAAAAATTTTGCATCAGTGAACATCGAGTTTTAATTATCAGGGACGTGTTCACTGACAGTTAACTTGAGTCACATGTATGAGGCAGATTTATTTAATTTGTGATAATATCAAACTTTTTTCAGTCTCAAAAGAAAATAAATTTTATTGAGAATCTTAAATTAAATCTGTGATTCCACGTGTTTGATGTAAAATTTACAATTAGAGGCACAATCACTTCAAATTTCATAATTTTTTTTATAAAACATGAAAAATTATCCAGATTAGAGATTCTAGATAAAGTAATTTTTCATGCTGATATTTATATTTCATTGCCTGAAATTCGTACTTTCACAATGTTATGATGTACGAAACTGTAAAAAACTTCGAGATACAAAAGGAGATTGAAATAATCCTCATAAATCGATCTGGCAGATATGGAAAATGGTTTTTAAAAAAAAGTTTTAATAAATTTCTCAGGGAGATTCAAGTAACACAATGTGTCCAATACTTATTAATAAACATTGAAATAATAAATAATAAATACCTTTTTTTCATTCAAGTCAAGTCTTTCATTTTCTAGGATTTTTAGGTATTATGTTTTATTTAAGAATTTTATACGACACTTACATTTCCTTTTACTACAATAGGGGGCATCGATTTTCCCTTCAATTCAGAGATTGAATATATTTTAGTGACACGTACAAACGATGTAAGCGGAAAAAACCTCAAATCAAAGGAAAAAATCAATGCTCCTCAGTATCTAGCAAGATTGCTCAGACCCCTATCATACATTCGAGATGTTTTCATATGGAATAAAAAAATTCCTGGGAAAACATTTTGAAAGTTTGGCATAATTTGAATGATACCATATCTAAATCCAACTTGATTGATGTTAAAACACGTAATTTTTATTTCTTATTTGATGTAAAACTCAACATAAAGAAACAAGCGTTCAAGTTTTAATGCAGGCAATTTAAATATAAATTTTACAACTTTTTTTTCAACTTAATAAATGATTCGGTTCACCAAAACCATCCCAACCAGGGGCGTAGGAAGAAAAAATTTCCGGGAGGGGTTTTTCTGAAAAATATTTTTTCTTCGGGGTTTCATAATTTTTAACCTTTGACCATAAGGTTACAGAAGAGCGATTTTGGAATATTTTACATTTCGGAATATAAAAGTTCTACAACTTTTGGAACCCAGAGTTGCACTTTTTTCATGTTATTAAAATATGGAATTCGATTTTTGTTATTTTTTTGATAAGTAATTGATATGAATACTTTTTGTATCTATACTACTTTAAAGATTATTTGACATTAAGTAGTATTGATTTCTATAAAACTTTCTAAAATTCAATGCTCTAGGAAACAAAATTTTAAAAATTTGTATATTTGAATTGATTTTTGAGCAAATTTTAACCACACAGATAAAAGTTACACCATAAATTTGTATAATTTTCGTATGGTATATTATCCATCAAATTTTGCAGTATTTGCTGGTATTTTTATATATTTCTAATATTTCTATGGATGGCTCAATAGATTTTAAGAAATCGATGCTATTGCATTAAAGCTTCAACGATTTTGAGACTTTTTAATTGATTTTTCAGACGACAGTTCCTTTTATGAAGATTTTTAATACTTTCATTCCATATTTTTTTATTATTTCTACGGTTAAAGTATGTTTAATTGTAAAAATTGTATAAATAGAATTGGATGTATTTTTATTGTTATTTCTATAAGAATTTCTAGAATGATTTCTAAAATCATACATAATTACAGTATTATAATAATAGTTAATCTCCAAGACAGAAAGTTTTAGAAATTTCTAAGAAAATGATTTCAACATAGTTTTAATTTATTGAAAAATTATTAGTAAAATAGTAAACAGCTACGCAAGTAAACTAGTAAATTTGTAAACTGGTAAGTTAGTAAACTAGTTAGCTAGTAATCTAGTGAACTAATATTTCACATTTTTTTGGTGTAGTATATGAAAACTTGGAGGATTTCTAAGTACTTTAATAGATTACTTATATTTTTGTAGATTGCTACAGAGATTTAAATAATTAGATGCTTTAAAATGCGAATTTCGATATATTTTTAGTAATTTTAGGAATTATTGATAAAATAAAATTCATATCGATTTTTCATACTTTATATTTTCATTCTTTTCTAGTATTTTTGAAATATTGAAAAGATTTTGTCGCATTTTATAGAATTTTTATAGATTTATAGTATATTTTAAGTCTGATACTCTAGAATCCCAAATTTTTTAGATCGTAGAGGCATTTGTCGAGATTTTTCAGAAAACAGTTTTTACATAGAATCAAATAAATTTCATTATTCTTTTAGAGTTTGTATGAAATAAAAGATGTTCAATACTTTTATATGGATTTCATATAGATTTCTAGAATTTGATTATCTAAGATTCGAAGTTTTGTAAATTTTTAGCATTTTCGTAGATTTTTATTTTTATCGATCATTCACTTGTTTGCAATAATTTTTCTGATTCATATTGTCTACGTAAGCCTACGTTTTAGTCATTTTTACTATTTCAACAAATATATACTGCTAACGTTTTCATTCATTTTTTTGTAATGTTTTAAAATTTTTGCATGAAATATTGATTGATTTTATCAGAATTTCGGGAGGGGTTTGAACCCCCAAAACCCCCTCTGCCTACGCCCCTGCTGCCAACCCCTGAAACTCTTATAATAATTTTCTTGCTAATAAAGTTACTAAGTTTGAAAAGCTGGGAAATTGAGCTATTATACGGGAACGGCGTAGATTGAAAATGTCGGAGCAATTTTCAAAGTCAACGTTATGAACTGTAGCCCGGAAAAGTTACGAGCAAGTCGCACCTCGAAACGTTACGAGGCGTGTCTTTACCCAGTTTATTTCCAACCCCTTAACGGTTATTAAGAATACTCCTGAAAAATTGTGGTTTCTATTAGAGTTTCAGTGCGAAACCTGGAAATCACATTTTATCCAACGGGATAATCACGTATCCTTGAATCCGAGGAAACTTGTTGCAAGCGCGTGTCTATCGATTTCTGAAGGAAGACAGACATATACGAAAGTTTCGTAAACATGAATGGCTATTGCCAGGGGCGTAAATTTACGTCTTATGGCATTAAAGTGTGTAAAAAACACAATACTTTTGGAAAGAGATAATTTTATTTAGACTTGAAATACACAGTCACTGAAGAAGATCATAGAAATGATGTGTTTTTTATTATTCAATTCAAAAAATGATTTTATTTCTTCCAAAACTACAAAAACTTTTTGATAACAGATGAATAACCGAAACCCTCAATAGAACATGAATATAATCTTACAAAATCATTAAACTTTTAAATATTTCTGAAAATACCGTGAAATTTCGAATAAAAAACATTTATATGTACATCACGGAATTGTGTAATTCATAGGAAAATCTGGCAGGATGTAAAACAGAAAAATTCATGAATATAAAAATGATAACATGAAAAGTTCTCATAGCAAACAAGATGCAAATATAGTGAAAGCTCTTGACTAGTATTTCGTATAAATCTGAGTTGAAATATTTACGAAGAGTTCCTGAAAACTAGTACATAACATTGAATAAAAAAAAATGTAAAATATACGTTACGTGAAGGAAAAAACAACTTTCTGAAATTATTTTAGTTTGAATTTTTTCTTCGCAGTTTCTATAACCACTTTGCTAGAATCAGCCATGCGACTTAACACTTAGTGGCTCAGTTTTACTATAACGAAAAATTAGGCAATGAATTCCTATTCATACAAGAAAGAAAAATAACGATTGAGGAAAATACTATTAGACTCTTAATCACAAAGAAAGTGAATAAAATTTATTCATTTTTCTTTGAAGTAAAATAATTGATATGAATGAGGAGAAAGAAGAAAATTTTCTCTGTATAATTCATTGCTAATGATGTCTGAAGAGAACCAACAAACAAAAAACGAAAAACAGCAGGTTGAATGAAGTTTGATATATTCAAAGAGACAACCTTTCGTACATTTCTTTATTATCTGATTTCTTCAATATTCACAAAACTATCTCTAAATGATAGAAAAATTGAAGAAATTACTACTTGAGTTGCTGTAATTCAATAAAAACAATAATCATCGATTTAACAATACAGTGAGTATTATTGTGAAAATGAATTATACCTAATTTAAAACAAACATTTTTGTATATTTCTTCTACGTTTTTCAAAAACAAGAATTCTACAGCTAAATTCCCTTTTTCGTTAGATGGGTTTTTCATTAGATGAGTTCACGTAAAATCTTAATGATCCTTATGAAAAAATTTACATAAAGTTGTTGCATTCTTTTAAAACTCAGGTTAATTAGCCATTTTTATGCTTTTCTATTGTTTGTAGTTCCTGCAAACCTTGCATAAGTGTGTCGACTTGATTTTACATACTTTTAAAATGCGTTGAAACAAAACTATGCATATCTAGATTCTACTGAAATTTAGAATATTTATAATGTCACTTCTCATCTTGAAGCATCACGAAAAATGAACATAGAACTATTATAAAGGTTGAATAGAAAGCAAATTATTTTTCATTGACTTGTAATTTCATCAATTTCTGTGGATATGACATCTTCAATTATACTTGTAAACGTTTTGAAACAATTTGAAAGGTTTTTATCAAATGAGTTTGAATATAATGATAAAATTGTAAATTCTTCAATTCAACGTATTTTTTAGTATGTATACCTGTTTTAAGAAATTGACATGTAGGTACATCACCCGAAATTTTAAACATTTCTATCAACATTAATAGTGTTTTCAATGTCATCTTTTAACTAAACAAGTTATTTTTCATGTGGTTTTGAAGAGAACAAATGCATTTTATATAGCTCTTCCTTACAACATGATGTGTTAAAAAATAGTTTTGATGTTGATGTACATTAAAAAAATCGAAATAATAACTTTTTCCTGTGCTCTCGAAGTAAACACGTTATAGCACTTTTTTAAGATGAATATTCGTGTTGACTAGCGTTTTAAGTTCATTTTTATAATCCAAAAAGATTTCCTAATACTACATTTTTTTCATTACTTTCAAAATGGCAGAATGGATAATCAAGAAAGTGATTGCAAAATATTTCAGTGATATTTTTCTGCATGTAAAAAAAAGTTTTCCTATTAGTATTTTTCATTCTCTATAATTTTTTGAAAATTAGTATAGTAGGCCTTCATCCAAGAAAAAATGATGAATTTCAATAAATTTTGTGAATCGATTAGTTTTAGTTTATTTTTTCAACAATATTTAGCAAGGTGATGTATCTACATGTTGGACAAAAATATGTATTTTCATTTCTACTCTTATTGCAAAATATGTCATATTGAATTTAAAATCGCATACACCAAACTGGTTATTTTTGAGAAGTTGTAGCATTTGAGGTTTCTTTTTTGGAAACAATATCTAGACATGCACGAAGAATAAATTTAGAGTTAAGTTATGAGCAAAAAAACAGAAATTTGACGTTCCTCTATATTTCATATTCTACATTTTGTACTTTATATTATTGTATATTCTTTAGCATAATATTTTATATTATTTTTTATCATATAATATGCTTCTCAATATTTTATATAGATTTGTTAAAACATTGTATATTATGTAGATTTTTCATATTTGTCACATAATCTATATTTTATTTTCATGATTTCAATATTTTTTTGTTTTTCACAAAAAGCTTAGAATGTTTGGCTTAAAATATCGAAAAAAAACTATGATCTTCCGATGTTTTTAGCTCATGCTTAATTCGAGAGAAAGGAAAAATAAGCTAACAATAAATCCCATTTAGAATTTCAGTACCATGATTATACCTGAAATTCCCAAAATTCAGGAACACCCAAAGCAAGCAAAAAGTTCTCCCAAATTTTCAAAATACCTCAACAACTTTTTATCATCAAGTCCAATGGACGACACAAATACACCCAAAAATGGAACAATAAAACCTGGCATCTCACAACCCCACGTGCAAGCCCACGCCCCTGGCTCTGGGAAATTGGTTTTGAGCTTGACCCAGATTCCCTGTCCTTCACTTTCCCCCAAAACTGCGCGTTTCATTCATCAGGAATATTTCATCAAAGAGAAACAATGGCCACTCTCCCCTAAAACCTCACAAAGTTTATTTATCAGAATCCAAACATTATTCTTCCTATCAATTTCATTTCATTCATCTCTTCCTTTTCCAATTACTTTCCTCTATTCGCAGAATTATTCGCAACGGGAAAATTCCCGAGGATAATGAAAAAAGTGGAAAGGGGGAAAGGGGAAATTTCATGGCCACGAATCCACGTTTTTTTCCAATTAAGACCGCCAGGCTTCGGTTTATTGAAAGCGTTTTATTCAAGTCCTTCGATTAAAGGACATTTCGAGGCTTCGGAGCCCGCGCAAAAGAGCTTTCGGGGCGCTTCCCGGCGCAAGCGTCGTGGGAGCTTTTACTTTCGAGAGGAAGCTCTCGTGCAATCCTGAGCTTTTCGTCGAGGAACGTCCATTTGCGGCACGAATTTTCCGATCGCTCACGGGGAAAACGCCTTTCCCGTACATCTCGTTACTCCGAAAAACGCGAGAGAAAGAAACATTCAAAGATCACAAAAATCGAGGGATAGAAAAGGACTTGAAGCTAAAAGGTTTTTCCGGGGAAATATTGTAAAGTAAAAATCGGGTTTTTCCGCGTATGTGTTGAAAATTCGGTGGAATCGAAGGGCGGTTTCGGGATTGAGAAAATTGGGGTTTTGGTTTATAAATTCGGTGTGATTTTTTTTCGGAAGTGTTGTTTGGGTTTGATTTTGGAATGTGAAATTGAGGGGTTGATAAAAGAGAGGTAAAAGTGTTTTTTCGAGGCAAAAGTGGCCCGACGAGCAAGAGGGCTCCGGAATTCGAGCAACAGGTAATTTTTGGGTAGAGGTTGTTTCTTCAGATGTTTTTGGGCGTTGTTTGGAATGTTCTTTGGTGATTTTGGGGAAGGAGACAATATTTTATGGAACTGAGATGCATGTTGCACTATCTTCCAAAATTATGTCTTTTAATAAAAAATGAAGAATAAATATAGGTAGAACTTTGATTTGTATGCCTAGAAATAATGTACAGTATTCATATCGAAACTGTCATTAGAAGACTGTAAAAAATCAATATACTTCCTTTGTTTTTTTTTTTAAGTTTGTGAATATTTAATTCAATTATTTCAAGATTCCTCATATGTATTTTTATCAAATATTTATTCAATTATGGCTGCACATACTATTGCGGGCCTTTGCGATAATTTCAATTAAATATATTACTTTTAAATTTATTGATCTATTTATCTAATATTTGAATCATATAATTGCCCTCTTCCATATCATTTATTTCAGATTATTTCAGTCAATACGAAGTAGAAAAAGATTGAAATATTGTGAAACGTAATTGATCGATGAATTTTTGTCTCGAATTTTATTTTCTTCGAGTTATTCTTATCCCTATCAAATTTTGTGAAATCGATATGAAATTTTATCATTTTTGTACTTCATTAGATAGTCTTGAAAAAAAAAATGGAAATTTAATGAAAAATTTATGAATATGATTAGGATCATAATGATAATGGACTCATGTATGTATACACATGCAATGTCATCGATATTTTTTTCTAAACTGCTTTTCGCTGTTTAATGGAGATTTTTGTCGACTTGGACAAATAATGTGATCATACAGGTCTAAGTGAAAGTAATAAGTAATCTCATTTCTCCATTATCCAAAGTGAAATTATCGATCACTTTAGTGGACAACTTGTCAAAATGTTTTACATTTCATGTAATAAAAATAAAACTTTTTTTTTTCTGGAACAAAATTAATGCTCGTAATTTCGGATTGATGAAGAAAAATCATAATGTTATAAAAAAAAAAAAAAAAAAAAAAAAAACGTTGAATATAAAAATGTTGTATATTTTCTATTTTCTATATTTATGAAGATTTATTAATGCTATCCTCCTTTAAATTGTTTTTATTAAAAACTTTTGATTCTCATTTCGCAACCACGGTTATAAGTATAAAAATTCAGATATTTTTCAATATAATTTTCTTAAAGTATGAAACGTATCATATGTATATAATTAGTATTTTCACTAATTAGGCTGATTTTAGGTTTTGAATTCCTTAAGGGGTTATATAACTTTTTGTGCGGACGAATTGAGGATGGTTTGGAGTATGTAGCAATAATGTTTATGAAACCAGAGTCATTGTTTTAATAGTGTATTGTCCACTTGAAAAATAAGAATTTATTCATAAAAAAATATCAATAATTGACGGAGTCATGGCCCTTTCCCTGAAACAACTTTTTTTTGAAGAGGTTTGCAGTGACCACGATGCAAGTCGAACAAGTCAAGTTAAATCGAAAAATCCAAAAAATTTCATTAGTTAGGTTGCGTTTTCCCCGAGATTTCAATTTTTTGAGCTCTGAAAATTGTATTAAAAAATTGTCATCTGCAAAATAAAAACTTTTCCTTAAAAAAGCGATCGTTCACGAATAAGGTACATTCCTAGACTAATGAAATTTTTTGGACTTGTTCGACTTGCATCGTGGTTACCGCAAGCGTCTTCAAAAAAAAAGTTCTTTCGGGGAAAGGGCCATGACTCCGCCAATTGTTGATTTTTTTTTATGACCAAATACTTGTTTTTTCGAGTGAAAAATACAGTATTAAAAACTGTAACATTTGTGACATAGCATTATTGCTATATATTTTAAAAGTTAATCCAAATCATCCTCAATTTTTCCGCACAAAAAGGTATATAATCTCCTAAGTTTGATAGTAAAAGTCAACAAGACCAGAATATTCATTCGAATTTTTATGATCACATTCATATTTTCGGAATTTAGAGAATTGAAACTTCCACAAAATAATCGATAATGTAATTTACTGTACCTTCAACTCCTTCAATACGAAATCATAACTTTGAATATAATGTTGGCCAAAGAAAATTGGAAATCATACTCATGAAATCCCGAATTTCCGAACTTAAAATACTACAACTCATACTTTACGACACATTCTTTGAAAGATTTGAAAATTGAGAAATTAATAATGAGTTCTTAATCATTTAAACTAGAATAAAAAAATTATATAAACAAATAAATCCATAGTTGTTGATTATAAGAAAATTTGTATCATTTCGTACAAGTAGAGGTTTGAAGGCTGTGGAATTTTACAAATTTGTTTTCAAAAATTTTCACACTTAAAACATCTTACTTTCAAGAAATTGACTTTTAGAAGATGGAAAAATTGACTGATATCAGAAATTTTACAATAAAATAAACAAAACTCTAAACTGAAAACTTTTTTACACTATTCAATCCCTTCCTAAGATTTGTGGTACATCGTAATGCATAAAATGGTACACGAAAGTAGAAAAATCTTTCTCATTACTTACTCTTCCACATTTTGATGGAACTACAATGAATACTGGAATCTGCTACAATTTCTAGTAATTAATACACTGGAACCTCCGTTAAAAGACTTCAAAGTCACTAAACCACTCTCTTGTTTAATCATGAAAAATCCCCCACTTCTCCTAAGGTGTCTGTTTGTGATCTACTGCTCACAAAAACTTTACAAAAACAAGCTCTAGGTGCTATCCTAACGGCGTAGATAAAAAATTCAGAGAATATCGTAGAAAGGAAGCTTTAGTGTACATACAATAATTTTATTGTAGAAAAGTGTAGACTCGATGCCGGAGGCTTCAGGGTCGGGGCATCTAGATGAGCCGGATCTTTCGATATTCGAAAACAAATCCGGCCTCGCTGAAGACATGAAGTTCCTCGCAAGCATGCCAGAACTTTGTGACGTGACATTTCTCGTCGGCGAAACGAGAGAGCCAGTTTGCGCCGTCAAAGCTGTCCTCGCTGCTAGAAGCCGGTGAGTGAAATGCAATTGTTAAAAATCAATCATGATGCGTTACAAAATTAATCTTTCAATAATCAGTAGAGTTTTTCAGAAGTTTATGAATTTTGTTTCTAGTAGAAACTAAAAATACAGATAAGTTTTACGTATAAACTGTCGTTCTTGCAGTATTTTTGTTTGTTCGTTAATTATTCCGAATAATCATGAAACTTTAAGTATTAATGTGTTCCTGTTTTCAATTCTGGAATTTTTCCAGGGTTTTTCAAAAAATGTTCTACCAACCAATAAGCCCGCAGCGCAAAAAAGAACCTCCGGCTCGCGAAAACAAATTTCAAAAGTTGTTCAAAAGAAGTTCGGAGCCACTATTAAATTTGCAAAACTCTTCGCAACAGGTAATTTATTTTTCCCGGAGGATACAAGTCCCGATCCAAATCACAGTTTAGATTTTTTGTGATTTATATTGCGCTGTGAAAATCTTGGTTATAGAATCACCAGAAAAATACTCGAAATCGATACAGCAAATACACAGACATTTTGAAAAAGTTCACAGTTTAGAAGGTGTGAAAATTTACTATCTAGTAAATGAAAAATGATATAGCATTCCATTAGATAGATAATTTTTTTTGTATTCTTATTTCGATCACCAACTTCTTCTCGAAAAAAAATTTCTAAAAAATTTCCCTTTGGAAGAGTTCAGTCGACGTAATTATTTTCAATACTGGAAAACCTCGTTCACATTCGTTTGGAATGACTTTCAATAATTTATGAAAGCTTAGGCAGAAACAAAAAGTGAGTGCATTTTTGTTGTACCGCGTGTAGCGTTCGGGGTACTCGCAGCAGTTGGCCCCGATTCAAGAGGTATTGAACAAAGTGTTTCACGATTTTAGATACGAAAACACACGATCGCACTTCAATTCAATAGCCCCCACACGTCGCAAAACTCCATGACAACCACGAATGCAATAGTGCATTTCACCCCCAAATAGACATTCATCAAAAGTTTGACTCCACTTCAAGTCCAAATGATAACCCCAAATGCTACTCCAAATATCAGCATTGAAGTTCATTCAAATCGCAAATTTGCATGCTAAATGAAACTCATTTCTTTAATCCAAAAGAAGAGTTTCTGATTTTGTGATATGATTCGTCATGATCAGAATTTGTTTCTAACATGTACCTCAGCCAGTAAACTATGAATATCTTTGTAAAAATATTTTTAAAAAGCCCTAAGAAAATTGTTGGCCCTCACGGAAACTATGAATAAATACAATACCAGAGCCAGCAAAAATTATGTCCCCAACTTTTTAGACATGCTAGAGAGCACGCATGCAATGATTTCCCATTTTAGAATCCACAGTCGACGAAATTAAAGAATGTTGTATTCTTTTGTAAGGGTAAATGGTATTTTCTAGCCACAAGCAGCTCAGCATCAAACAGTCATCGTCGAAGAGTTCGAACCTGATGTTTTTCGCCAATTAATCGAGTACATTCACACTGGATGTGTCACGTTGCAGCCAAGAACTTTGCTCGGTGAGAAAGAAAATTATTATTCATGGCAAGACGTGAATAAGCTTTCAAAAAGTTTCCATGGCCATTTTCAGTAAAGTTTCAAGAATGAGAACTTGATAGTTTATCATGGTTATCCTCATTGCTTCACTGTGCAACTTCAAATTAAGTACTTCATAATTTGCGCTCATTCCACAAAACTTCCTTGGGAAAGGTTTCCTGAAGTTTAGCAAGCAGACATTCAAAGATTCAACGTAAAGCACATTGTCCTATATGAAGTTTGTGATTCCATATTACATTCACTTAAGGTGGTTACTCTATCATTCGCATCATCTGCGTTCTGTTCCATTAAAAGTTTTACTTGGTTATTTCTGTGAAAAGAGGAATTAATGAAGTTTGCATGCAGGAATTGAATATGACGTGAGTTGGCGGTAACGAATCACATTGTCTTTAGGTGTGATGAACGCCGCTGAATATTACGGACTGGACGAGCTTAAAAAAGCTTGCACTGGATTCGAGAATTGCTGTATTACAGTAGACACGGTTTGCGCTCTTTTGGCTTCGGCTGAAAGATACATTCAGTACAAATGTACCAAGTCCTTGGTGCAAAAGGTGATTAATTGAGCTTTTGAAGGGATGAAAACGTGGAATCATTTTTAAAAACTATTCCACACAATCAAGTGTGATACTGCTTGTATTTTTCATTGAAAAAATTGTTTAGGATTTATATTGATATTGATGATAAGGTCGTTATTTTCGAAATCAGTTGGGTCGTCGCTGACCAAATCATCGATTTATCTCAAATTTTTTATATACATACCTAAAAGTAGTTTTTAAACATACGTATTTTTTATTTTGGGCTGAAAATTGGTTTTTTTCGAGAAATTTAGATTTTCAATTAGGCTGTCAAATTCAGAGTACCTTCACTTTTGTCGGAAACTTTTTTTTTAATTTTTATTTCTCATCGTAAAATCTATGAATTTCAATCATTTTTGTATAAAATCGTTCGAAATTGTATGAAATTTTTAAATCATGAATTATAAATATTCCTCGTAGCGTTGTTAAATTGTTATAAGCGTAATTGAAAAAAGTGTGAAAAATTTTTGAGTAAATAATTTTGATATTGCATTATTTTTTTTCTTCCCGTTTTTTTTTTTCATTAATTGGTAAAGGTATGAACTACATTCTGTGAAAACCGTTACTTGCCAAAACATTTCGTTTGTAAGTGAGCATTTTTTTCGAATTTCCAGCCTGTCATTACCAAGTGATTATGAAATTACAATATATTTCCACTTCTCCTGATTTTGAGGCACTGTAGTATGTTCCATTCGATAATAATGTATATTTTTAATGAACACTTCCCAACTTAATTTTGCATGCATTACACAAAATATGACATGAAATCAATTTTCCGCAAGTGTCATTTGAGAATAAATTTTATATTCATATTTACTTGCATTGACTTAGTTTGATCGTAATATTTCTTTGCATGTTGTTTGTAGATGATGACTGAATGAAGCTAATGTATAGAAATTCGTAAAATGCATTTTCAATGTGGAGTTATTCGAGAAACCGATTAATGGTCATACATCAGATTTTATACTTTTGGACTCCACATGTGAAAAATACTAACATTTAAGAAATTCCCTGAATAAGATTGTAAAAATTTAGGTCTCTTATGAAAGTAATTTCATGATCATGTTGAAACGAAATAGTATAATGACGAATCGCATCTTTGTTTACGGAAAAAACATTGAAACATGAGCACGTTGAACATCTTTTAGAATTAATTTGGTTTCAAATAAAATGAAAATTTGGCAAACATGAAACAATATTTTTATATGTATTTATTTTGCTTTAAAATGTAAGAGAATTTTTAGAAAAATAAAAATATTGGATAAAAAATTGATGACATCACCGCCTAATTCCACAGTTGAACATTTTTTCGATACATAATACACCTACCTTCATAATCCTAAATAAACATAAAAATGTAATGAAGTGTTTTAGAGAAATAAAAACGAAAGTATTCTTATGAAATTATGTGTGATCATAAGTATTTCAGCAATCTAGTGATCCACGCGAAAGCTTGATTTCAAGGTATTCCAAGCTGTCGAAGATCTGCTTGGGAATTTTTTGTTTATTATTCACGTTTAAAATGTATATTATCATTAAATGGAACATATTACAGTGTCAGAAGATCAAGAAAAGGGAAAATATTTCGAAATTTCATAATAACTTGGTAATGACAGCTTGAAAATTCAAAAAAAAATTCTCACTTACGAACGAAACGTTTTGGCATGTAACGGTTTTTACAGAATGTAGTTCATACCTTTACTAATCAATGAAAAAAAAAAACGGTAAGAAAAAAAAATGATACAATACAAAAATTATTTACACAAAAATTTTTTACACTTTTTTCAATTACGCTAACAATCCAGCAACGCTACGAAAAATGTTTGTAATTTATGATTTATAAATTTCATACAGTTTCGAACGTTTTCATACAAAAATGATTTAAATCCGTAGATTTTACGATGAGAAATGAAGTTTTTAAAAAAAAGTGAGGTTACTTTGAATTTCACAGCCTAATTGAAAACCTAAATTTCTCGAAAAAAAAACCAATCTTCAGTCAAAAATAAAAAATACGTATGTTTTAAAATTAGTTTACGTACATATAAAAAAATTTGAGAGAAATCGGTGATGTGGTTAGTGACGATCAAACTGATTTTGAAAAATATGACCCGATATAATCATGAAAATAATAATAACTTCTAACAGTAGTAATCTACTTATGTAGAGTAGAGTGTAAGAATTTTTCTCTATATTTGAAAAATATGACACAGGTTTTGGAATTCGTCGACGAACACGGCAACGAAGTTTTGGGGATGGGCTCTTTTACTCTCCTCCCTGAACACGTGGTGAGGCTGATACTCGTAAGAGAAGAACTACGAGCTGATGAGTTCACCAAATTTCAAGTACATACGATTTCTGACCATATTTTCACACAGTGACATCGTGATTCTAATTTAATCCTGAATTTTGAAGGCTGCTTTGATGTGGAGCAAAAAGTATTGTGATAGCAATCAACACATGAAGTTAAAGGACGTCATAAACAACTTTTTCGAGTACATACAGTTCCATAAAATACCGGCTCACATTTTGATGCACGAGATATTTCCTCTAGAGCTGCTAGACAACGATATATTAGTCACGTCTCTCGCTTATCAGGTGCGTTTCTTCTTAGGTGACATATTTATTACAGGAATCTCCATTTTTATTGTTATATACATTGGAAATCCTTATTTGTTGATGTAATATACTGTCACCGAACCGATATATTTTGTAGTGGTTTAGTTACACATATCTAATAAGTAAAATCTTTCTAGGTCTTTCAAAAATACTGTAGATCTTCATTTTCCTAAAAAATGTTGGCATTTTTTAGGATCTGTCAAAAATTTGCGATATTCTTATAATCGTAGATCTTCAAGATCTGGACATAAAACACTTAATCCAGACTACTAAAAAAACATTCAAGACCTTTTTGCCCTTGAGAAAACGTTAATATCTTCTAACACGTTTCAGACATAGATCGTTCTCGATTTTTGATGAATAGTAAAGGTCTTATAAGAACTTATAAAAACTGTCAAGATTTCAATTGATATAGCAAAAATGGCAAAGGTATTTCCTGGGTTTTCCTCAGATGTAGATTTCTTCCTAGCTCGATGTTTTCAAAAATTTCTCTTTGCATTTATCTTGATACTTTAGAAGAGCCATGAACTTTCTATATCTTTTGTCAATCAGCAGAATTTTCCCAGATTTTTTAAAAATAATATAGATCTACTAAGGCTTCCTAAATATAATCAAGATTTTCTAGACTTTAACCAGATCTTTCTAAATTTTCCAGAAGTAGATCAGATTAATTCAGAAATTCTAATAAGGCTCAAGATCCTAGTTCTCGAGGAAAATATCATATTTGCACTAATGTTTCAGAAACAGATATTTCTTAATCTCTCATAAGCACCACAGAATTTTTTAAGTCTCTGAGTAATTTTTAAAGTGTCTGTCTCTCAATCTAGAAAAAATGGTAAAAATCTTATCCAATATTCTTCTCGATTATTCCCAAAGATCGAAATCTTTTCTTCAATAATCCTATCCTCAATCTTACACTCACTTACAATCAAACACTTTTCAGATTGTTATAAATTAATAAAAAAACAACATTATTATGCATACATCGAAGAAGTATGGTAATGCATACCATCTACAAAACTTTCGGAAATTTCCTTGAACCATACGAATTTTTCAAATTCTCGCGTCATTTGAAAGAGGTGGCAATTATCGAAAAATTATCGACCATATTCAAAATTTTCAATGTACTCTGGATCCACAAAATTTTGGAATATCAAAAATTATTATTACTTATTGAGAACTTTCCGATTTTCATTCGAATTTGTACAGCATCCCAATATTTTTCCTCATTCAGAATATTTTTTAAGATCGTTAGATATTTATTAAAACATGAAGAAACATGATCGTCCATTTTTCGAATGAAAAATGTTTATCAATTCAAGGGGATAAATAATGAAAATTTATTAAATTTGACAATCTCTCAAATCATAGAAGTGTTTTAGTTTATCAAAATTTTCGGAATTTTGAACGTAGTACAAACTATTTAGGACTTTCGTGGATTCGTTAGAATTTAACGAACTCATTAAAGTTTTTGGAAATTTTTTTATTGTACTTCTCAAGTTTTTCATATTTTTATAAATTAATAAAAAAAAATTATCATGCATATCTCATTCAGAACATTTTTTCCAGTATAAAATTTTATGAATCGAATTTCTATTTTCATAAATTTCTAAATAAAATTTATAAACTAAGATAGATCTTTTCATTAGAAAAATAAATGCGGAAATACATTAGAAATGAGCCGAGTCCAATCGATAGCAAACATACACAAGTTGCGGTGAAAAACCGAAAATCGCGATGTTCAGTTTTTCCTCGCAACCCGGCTATTTTCATTTCAGCCGTTCAATTTTCCTTGATTCTTAAAAGACTCACAAGCTTTATATATGTTTAATGGATAAGTATCATACTTTTTCGATATTCTATAAATACTGTAGATCTTCCAGATACTGTTGATACCCTCTGGGATATTCTGTAATAGGTGTAATAAGTGTAATATCTATAACACCTATTACACCGAAACTTTTTGTGCAATATACATGAAATTAAAAATTGTTTTCCTAAAATTTTGGAAATGAATAAACTTACAGAATTTTTCTTCATATTTTGCAACACGATATCGATATTTTTTAATCACTGTAATAGGTATTACACTGGTAAAGTATTACAGAATCTCCCTTTGGGTATCCTTATATATATCCTCTAGATATAGGTAAATTCAATCCAGATCTTCTGAAAACATGAAAGACTCTTTTACTCCCTGAGAAGAAGTTAATATCTTCCAACATGTTTCAGACATAGATCTTCCTCGCTCTTCTACAAACGGTGAAGATCTTGCAAAATCTCTCACAAAGTGTCAAGATCTCCTGATTTCTTTAAGATCTCTCTCAGAGAAACAGTTTTAATCTCGTTCTGAAAAGTCTTGTTTCCGTGCAATAGGTCTCTTTTCTCGGATCGCGTCATTATGTCTGTTATCAAGAATGCAGTTATCAGAATGCTACTTTGGAAATGTGTTTCCGGCCATTTTACCGATCGCATGTTGCAGGCAGACCCAACCAGTGTCGAGCCGACAAAGCTCTCTCCCCACGCCCCCCGATTGAGGCGACAGGAGCGTAGCATGTCGGTACAGTCGTCACCGGACCCTTACGGGAGCAACACGACCTTGAGCTCCAGCGGTAGCGACGTCGGTTCCGACAAGAAACAGCTCTCGGGCAGCAACTAACCCTTGGCCCTGGCCGCCGAGGTCGCGGCCAACATCGGTACCTTCGCCCAGGATCGTGCCGCGCAGGATCAATGCGGTCTGGGGCTGTGCCCTTCCTTCTACCCCAGGAGGTCGCCAACGCCCGACTCCCTCGTGAGGCTCGATGAGGAGCACGAGGAGCACGACGTACCCGAGGTGCGCTGGGAGGAGGTCGAGAACTCGGAGGAGCCCAAGAGCGAGGGCCTCGGCTGCCTTTACATCAGGCTGGTCTTCAGGCAGGAAGGCGGCGCCGATCTAGTTTTGTTCTACAAAACGCACAAGTTTTGAGTTGCCATTTGGAACATTCAACGGAACATGATCTGGACAGTATTAACGAGATTTAGGGTTTTTGTTGGGGGTGTCTTGATGTGGGGAATAAGGAGGTCTTTAAAATGCCCATATTTACTCTGGTTCTGACATGATTCCAACTTGTTCTCAATTGTTTTCAATTTGTTTCCAACTGTTTCCACATTTTTTCCACCTAGTTCCCAGCTGATTTCACCTTGTTTCCAACTGATTCCAACTTGTTTCCAACTCGTTTCCAGCTGATCCCACCTTGTTTCAAACTGATTCCACCTTGCTTTCAACTGTTTCCACCTTGTTTCCAACTGATTCCATCTTGTTTCCAGCTGATTTTATCTTGTTTCCACCTTGTTTTCAACTGATTCTATTTTTTTCCACCTTGTTTGCCAGCTGATTTCACCTTGTTTCCACCTCGTTTCCAACTGTTTCCACCTAGTTTTCACCTTGTTTCCAGCTGATTCTATCTTGTATCCACCTTGTTCCCAACTCATTCTACCTCTTTGCCAGCTGTTTCCACCTTGTTTTCAACTGTTTCCAACTTTTTCCCAACTGTTAATAACTTGTTTTCAACTGATTCCGCCTTGTTTCCAACTGTTTCCACCTAGTTTTCACCTTGTTTCCAGCTGATCCCACCTTGTTTCCAACTGATTCCATCTTGTTTCCAGATTATTTCATCTTGTTTCCAACTGATTCTATCTCGTTTCCACCTTGTTCCCAGCTGATTTCACCTTGTTTCCACCTCGTTTCCAACTGTTTCCACCTAGTTTTCACCTTGTTTTCAGCTGATTCCATCTTGTTCCCACCTTGTTCCCAACTGATTCTACTTCTTTGCCAACTGTTTCCACCTTGTTTTCAACTGTTTCCACCTTGCTTTCAACTGTTTCCACCTTGTTTTTACCTTGTTTCCAGCTGATTCAATCTTGTTTCCACATTGGTTCCAAATGATTCCATCTTGTTTCCAACTGATTCCATCTTGTTTCCAGCTGATTTCATCTTGTTTCCACCTCGTTTCCAGCTGATTCCACCTTGTTTCCAACTGTTTCCAATTTGTTTCCAACATGTTTCCAACTATTTCCAACTTGTTTCCAACTGTTTCCACCTTGTTTCCAACTGTTTTGAACCTGGTATCTTCTATTTTTTGCGATAGACTTCCTTCCAACTATGTCAGACTGCACATAAAGAGATCAATAGAAGACCACGTCTTTTCAATTTTTTTAACGGATTTGCTAGATAATGACAATAAACAACGATTATTAGACTGTTTGTGTATCCCAAATATAATTTCAGTGAGGCAGTAACCGATTCCTGATCTATCACAAACATTTGAAGACAATTTTTTCAAAGTCGTGAACTTTAACTTTCAAAGAAATGCAAGTAATAAATCATATTTTTTACGTATTTTTCGTTTGATAGTACCATGAAGTGTAAAAATCTCTGTTGCTAACAAAATTTTGATATAATTTTCAGTCTATGGAGAATGTTGATCTCTGAATTTTTCTTTAACGAGGTTTCCTAATTTTCCAATTATCGAAAAACTGTTTGATCAAATATAATTCATTTTGAACGTCTTTTTTAGGGTGATTACTGAATAGAATGAGAGAATAAGAGAATAATAGAATAGAGATCCTGTGCATTTCCCGTACTTTTTTTCAGTTTTCTTGTACGCGGTTTTGGAACATTGTAACACTTGATAATATTACTTCAATTTTCATTAAAACACATCAATTATTATTAATATAGCAATTATTTCTGATGCATGAAATTTCACCCTTGATAATCGATTTGATGATCTGTAATTTTGTGAATCCTCTTTTCAAAATATCATCAACACAAACCCTTTCATTCAAAAATTTCTATATCCCC
Source organism: Platygaster robiniae (assembly GCA_028476575.1). Taxonomy (NCBI): domain Eukaryota; kingdom Metazoa; phylum Arthropoda; class Insecta; order Hymenoptera; family Platygastridae; genus Platygaster; species Platygaster robiniae. The sequence goes on from CM052022.1 coordinate 7,831,685, forward strand.
TTAGTTGAGTCTATACCTTTATCTCATCTCCATTCATCCATTTCTCAATTATTTTCAATTCCTTTAGTTTGCCGTACCTTTGATACAAATTTTCTACAAAAAGTTTATGAATTTAAAGCACTGCATAATGATAGCATGGAGAAATTTCATCATATATGTATCAATACAAATTTATGATATTGCAGTCAATTCGGCTGATAGATACAAAATATGTATAATTTTGAAAATTTCTCGTTCAAAATATCAAAATCAAAGAAAAATTTTATTCGCCATTCATTGAATACATTGCCACAATTTCGGTTATTTTTTTATTTCCTGTCTTTCTCTTCGATTCTCATTTTGTCGTAATCATAATGCAATATTGTAATATTTGGAATGAAGTAGTACAACCGAATTTAAAAAATCGTCATCAAAATTTATAAAATCTGAAAATCAAAATAATTCATCTTCAAGTAGTCGAACCTGATAAGGTGTATTTTTTAATTTAAAAGTGTTATTTACGATTTCTTCACTCACAAATTATAATTTTTTAATTCTCCTACATCGTAATTATTAAATATGAAATTCAGAATGTTCTAACTATTTACAAATTTCGTGATGCAGTTTTTTTTCAGAATTCGTAAAATTTGAAATTCTCTTTTAATTGCAATAACAGCTTTTTACAAAAACAATAAATTCGGTCTTTCGATATGAATGGAGGGAATAGCATTTTGAAAAATCCTTACATAGCTATTATACATCCTGTAATACCAAATTGTTCATTTTTTATCAATTAGTAACATTTTTAAAATAATGAATTCCTGTGTATTGCGGAAAATTCCCGTATGATTCCTGCTTTCCCGCATTTCCCGTACAGTAGACACCCTGTTTTTGTACAAGACGCGTCTTCATTACCGAATACTTTTTTTGGAACAGAATGATATTTAATCAACATGTTATAATTTTATCGATCATGTTCCGAGTGAACAAAAAGTCATACGCAATTAAACGGAGATCCAGTTGTCAACCGAAGAAAACCACGAATCATGGTTTCGAATGATTCCCTCTTGAAAAATAAAACAAGGGAATCCTCACTTTCGGAGTCACTGAGGTATAAGAAATGTTTCTGCGTTGGTTTTACAAATATAACGAACAAGTACAAATTTGTACAAAAGCTTCCACGGTGAATTCTCCCACTATTTTTTTACGAACGACTGCCAAACACGAAAATCTGCTAGTCAGACAATGTTGAGCGTGAAAAGGTATATTAGAAAAACTGTTACAAGATTATTAAACCATAAAACATTTTAATTTTGTTCTTGTTAAGAGAAAATTATTCAAATTGCGAGATTCCATCATAATAATTATAACGATCATGTAGAAAAGATCTGTTTTTTACACTATTTTTGTTTACATTTTAAATGGATGAAATGTTACTTTGATCATGGAAAGTTCAAGATTTAAATGATGTTTTTATGAAAGAAAATTTTTCAAAATACTAACTAGTTAATAATGAAAGTCGTGAACAAAAACAATGAGTGTAAAGACAATGAATAATTATTATGTATCAAACGTACATTTGCATTGATAAAATTGGTGTTTAGATCAATTATAAGATTTCATCATAAATTCTTTCAAGAATCTAGTTTTTTTCAAATATTTTCCGAAATGAAAGATTTTATGGAACTTTTCGTTGCTGTGTACTCTTGTAAATTTTTTTTACGTAAGTTTTTCGAACTCGGTTACACGACGTTTACATGAAGTTTGCATAAATTAGCATGTGGACTCAATTTCGACATGTCTATGGGGTGAGTGTATTTTGAAAAAAATCGCTTTACAAATATTTTCTTGTTAAGTGGTATTTATATTACGGTGAAAATGGGTTTGGATAGATTTTAATTATACAGAAAAATATAAAAAACGAACCAGTACGAATGAGGATCAAATAGTGATTCCTTGTAATAATCATTTATTTTTTACCATAAATAATACTATTTTCAATTCTTTCAATAACTTCGAGTAAAATCAGTCAATTTTAATCAATCACAAATTTTCGATCTCAAGAAAAAAATGCTAAAGATCAATAAATTTTCAATAAAGGGAATATTTTTATGTTTGATTGATTTGGTTGAAATTTGACCAAACTCATTTGAAAAACCACCTAAATTTTCATGTTGCAAAATCGAGAAGATTTTTGGTTGCGAAAAAGTAACGAGCTTTGAATGTTTTAAGCGATGCAATTTTTCGTCAGCTGGTGTTGTTTTACTGTATGCGCACATCTATATCAGTGCGCGAGCGTGAAAATATATGAAACGTCAAAGATTTATCTTCGCTTCCTTATTCAGAAATATATTTTGCCGTGTTGCAGAAATAAAGGATAATATATCAAAGCGTTGAAGGTCGTCAGATTATATACTTTTCGAAGCGCTACGTGTACGAATGTGTAATATATATACGTAATATTGTTGATGTACAAACAAATTTTCGGTCAAATTAAAGATGTACGTAAATTGTTGCCAAATTTTTGTTACAGTGATGAGGAAAAGAAGAGTTCTGTAACTTGATAAGTTCATTTTTGCAAGGAAAGTTTTTCATGTACCAGACCAACTTTCTTACGTAAAATGCAAAAATCGCGAGGTTCTTGTACGAAACTTTGAAAAAGTATTTGAAATTCTTTATGTGTGCGTCGGTGTTCAAGTTTTAATGAAGGGATATGTAGATTTTATTGGGATAAGTTCATTGTGAGAATATGTCCAAATGCGAATACTTGCTTTTGTCTATTTCTTCAAATAAACGCTGCCTCCTTGATACCTTAGTAGCAGTATTAGAACTCATTTTCATCCTTGTGTAGAAACTTGAAAAAATGTTTTTCATGAATTTTTGTGAATACTTTGTGAATTCTTATAAGGATTTTTTAAAAGGTGTCCTTATAAAATTCTTATAATGAATCTTACTTTTTATCAGAATTATATGAGATCCTTCAATACGAAATATAAATATTCATAAGGGAATGCGAATCCTTATGGAACGACCTTATAGAAAAAATCTTACTGCTGCAACATGAAATTATTTTTAAAAAAACTTTTTGCACGTGAAAAATAAAGATATAGTTTCAAGTACTATTAAAATTTCTTTATAAAGTTAGATTGTTAAGATGAAGTTATCAAAAAAATTTAAATTTGTTAAAACTTTAAGATTATGAAAAACTGTTCTTATCGTCTCAATATACATTATTTACTGCGTATCTTATAAAAACCTTATGAATTCTTTGGAAGAATTTAAGTTTCTTAAAAAGGTTGACGATTTCTTATAAATTAGCCCTATTAAAACCTTAGGAGTATTTTAAATTGTACTAACGTGACCTGAAAAAATCCTTAAAGGAATAAATTTTATGGAATGTTTGAATTTTCTTATAAGGACTGTTGATCCCCTATAAGAATTACTTATAAATACAAATATAAGGGGTTTTAAATAAATATAAACCAAAATTTTTAGAATATAACTTATATTTATAAAATTTTTTTACTTTGCAAGAGTGAGATTTTTTTTATTTTATTCAAATCCTTATAAAAGGTTCATCTTACCTTCTAACGATCTGTCTTGTATAATCCTTACAAAGATTTTATAAGTCTACCTTATAAGGATTTTTCATTCTTCATAAGTATTCTATAGGGTTTTTTTATAAGGTAAAATTAAAAAGTTCAGAATTTCTCGGGTCCTGTTACCACATTTTGAAATGAATACTATATTTTCGTCAAATATGATTTCTTCGTGATTGACTTTTCCAATAGTTCTCATGCTACTGCATGAAGTGGGAAAAAGCAATAGCAACAAATATTCAACAGGTGAAAAAAAAAGTTAACCCATTATTTATAAAAAGATTCAAACTGTATTTGATTCTGGTTACAGTATAGTAGTTTTTGTATCTCAAACATAATATCAAGAAATGTAAGAAACATAAAATTGAAGTTGATTGAATAAAGTCACATCTTTCAAGCTATCATTCTCCAGTCATCATTTCCATGAATTCTGAAAAAACAGTTTACATACGTTAGATCATCCAGTCATATGAGAAAAATAGATAAAATAGCATATAGTTGTAGTATATACAAATCATAACGTACCATCAAAGTCCACCGTCCCAGACTTGAAACAAAAAAAAAAGATCAATATTTTCAACAGCTTTTGTAATGAACATTCAAAAACTTTTGACTTACTCCATCAGTGTCAATTTCACTGATGATGTTGTTAAGATCTGAGTTTGTCAACTTGTCGTCCAAGGCTGCGAGGATTTCCTTCAATGTCGAAGTCGTGATGTATCCATTGCCCTCGCGATCATAAAGCCTGAAGGCTTCTTTGAGTTCTTCCTGCATGGCTTCGTCATCTTCCTCCTCCAAAAACTTTCCAGCGATTTTGCAAAAACAGTCGAAATTCACTTTTCCCGTATTGTCTGAATCGTACTCTTTGATCATATTGTTTAATTCGCCATCGTCGAACAATTGGCCCATGGTGTTCAGGATAGTTGAAATTTTCAACGTTTCAATGAAGCCACTTTTCGTCGTGTCAAACATTTGGAATGCTTTTCGCATGACAGCTACTTTCTGCTCGTCTTCCTCCTGGAACAGTCGGGTTTCGAGACACTTAATTTTATGGCTGCGATTTTAAGACATTTTGAAATTTTTTCGGTGTTCTTGTGATGATGAAAATTATTGAAATAGTCATCTGAAGGTGAAGTTATGTAAACCTTTTTTTAAAGAATCATATTAATATATAATTTTTTCATTATCTTTGTTGTTTAATAACAAATATGTTTTTAAGAACTATGAACGCCATAAGCCATTACAATAGTTGAAAAAAGTTTTCAAGTCGCAGAAAGTGTTGACCTTGTTTATAGTTTTGTTCAACATTTTTCAGAGTTTTGACAATTTTAAACAGTTGTTTACACAGTTTGTACATAATACAGAAGAAAACAGTTCAAAATATTTTTACAGTTTATTATTGATTTGGTAGCCTAGACAGTTTTTTTTGCAATTTGTTTTAAATCTGAAAATTTTTCGAATTTCAATTTTTAAAAACAATACTACTATGTATATAATTTGTTTTTTAATTTTTCGAGATAACATGAGAGGATGTAATTTTTTACATTCTGAATGCCAAATGAAAACTTTCGAACCAATATTTGTAAAAGCTTTCTTTTTTGAAATGTGATATTTATTGGAATTCTTCAAAATTTAATTTACTACATTTGTTATCAAATTTTTAAGTGAACGTATCGATTAAAACATTTATTTGATTTACAAAAAATCTTACATAATTTTGATGACTAAAAAAAAATCAAAAACAGGGAAATAACGAGATTAAAATTTTTTCGCAAATGAATTGGAAAATAATAATTTCTTTTTACTTCGCAATTAAGGGAGAACGAGGCTATTCGGGACGCTTTTTTATTATGCTTATTTTAGTAAATACACCTTCCTTTTTTTTGCGATTTATATATACCTCTGGAAAGCTTGAACCCTCTCCTAAATAACAGTAATAACAGTTTGCCGATAAATCCGATCTATTTTTTTACCTATGTGAAAAAGTTAATGAATATCATGCGTCCCAAATAGCCCTGCGTAAGATAAATAAAAATTCTTGAGATATTATTTGATGCGAGTTTTTTCAAATACGTTATCCATCACAAATATTTACTCAATTTAATTAATGCAATTTACATCGTTTACATTAATATTACTCGATAAAACAATAATTGCTAAAATTGTGTAAAATTTTCTTTAAATGACTTGAATAATATGGTTGTTTTACTGAAGAAAATCAAACGACGTGTAAGAGTAAAAAAACTGAATAAACATCGATTTTAAATAAACAAGATTTTCATACTACCAAGAAACCACATTTCTCGGTTATTTAAAAAAAAAAACGTTTAGGAAATTTTCGATTTGCAAACACCTGAAAATTTATTGATAAACATTTAAGTACTTATAAATAAATTCGAAATTTTTTAAAGCAGTTTGTCTAACCATGAAGAAAAACTTTCTAGCTGGAAGTTTTTCCAAGTTAATAATTTCCTCGATACTTCTTTTCGAGGAAGTTTGAGAAAAAAGGTGTCAGGTACGTTTTGCTTAACATATAAACATGAGTCAACAAATGACATTTTTTCATCTAAGTTAAATCTCGTGAGCATCGCAAATAAATTTCACGTTCGGATGTCGCTTTTAAAAATAAAACAAAGTATAATAATCGAAAAACTTCTATCATTCAATTTGTGCCGTTTTTGATTCTTCATTCACAATATTCATTCTTTTTTTTCTAACTCATTTTTCAACTCTTAAAGTCAAAAAACTTCTTCTTAGCAATTTATGTTTCAAAAAAAAATCAATTATCCTTTTACCTTATTATGTCTTACTTTGCACATTGTTCACAATTGGAAAATTGAGTCAGACGTTTATGGACAATTACATACAAATCGCCAAATTTCTCTTTCCAACCAAAGTTATAATAAATGACGAAAACTATTCATCATAATTTTTTCACTGAACTAATCAACATTCCATCTGAAAAGACTAAAATTCATTCCATCTCAGCTTCACAGAAACCCAACAAATGACTCATTTACCTCAAAACGAATTCATTCACACTTGGAAAAACAATACTAAATCATTTTTTTGGGACACCACACTTTTAGTTGCAGTAACTTCACAAAACTTGGTTGTCAAAAATCACTTCGATGAACAGAAACTCACCATGATTGAGCGGCGAAGAGCGGTTACCTGACTACTCTCGTGCGTTCCTCGGTTCTCGTATAAAGACGCCCGTTGAATCAGCTAGAATATCCGCGTATTGCTCGAAAATAGAGCGGCATACGCTCAGAAATGAAATATGTTATAACTCCCAGTGGCAGCTTCCACGAAGGTGGAAGGCTAAGGCTCCTCATTCGTTGTTGCAGCCCATTACAACGTGACAAATGCGACGCGAAGATAAAAATATAAACAAATCCTCGCCCGATGCTGCTGTTTCAGGTGTCGAAATATGGGCCTTTCTCACGTGCGCGAATATTTCACAGTCATCGTGGAAAAACCATTTCAAATTAAATCATCGAGGTTGAGGAAATCTTGGTTTTTTCAACAAAGTTCAAGTATATTTTTGGTTCTGATGAAAAATTTACAGGGAATTTATGTTATTAATTATTAATGTGCAAGGTGAACCTGTTGCATCATAATGAGCTAGCTTTTTTTATCATTGAGTAAGAGCTTACTGTGGGCTAAGGAAAAAAATATATTATCCTAATAAAGTTAAAACATTGAGCTTTTCAGTGTGAGGCATATATTGTGCTTTTTTGTATCAGCAAATTCGAGTTTTTACTATTTTTCAGCGAAAAAAGAATGATTGTTTTTCCATCAGTGGAAAAACTGGCACAAGTTGAGAATTTTGAACAAAAATTTTTACTGATTATTGCTGTTATACAGTTTTTAAAATCATGACATGATGGACAGTTCAAAATGTTGAGTGATAACCAATATATATGAAAGTTAGTTAGAAACATTCTAAAATTATCGTAAAGAGGCAAATTTTTTCGAACCTTATCAAACTTCTCAGTTTTTATTTCTCAAGTTATCATAAATTTGTTTTTTGATAAAAAATCCGGTGATGTATAGTTGTTTTTTGAAAATGATGTTAGGTTTCCCAATCGAACCCTTATAACTCGTCAATGTTATGAAAAACTCATGTTTATCATAGGTGTTATCAAGAGTAGAAGCAAAAAACATTTTCGAGAGGTGTTTATGAAAAAAATGAATTTTCTATTACAAGGTTTTAAGTATTTGATGATCTGGTTTTAATATTTATATTTTTCAAATTTTTACAATTTTCGAATTTCTGAGTTACTTAACTTTAAAAGTTTTGAAGTATGAAGTTTTCTTTTGGTAATTTTTTTTCCATGTTCATATCGTAAAATCTAGTTTTCATGATTTTTAGGTCATTAAATAGTACAAGATAAATTTTGCCTTCGAGTAAGTGAATTTTAGTATACTTACTTAATTGAAAAAATTTTCCCGAATTTGTACAAAAACCCATTTTGTTATCCACTCTTAAACTATTTCAATAGCATTCTTCCTTTTCGAAAAAATTATCAAACCAATTTTTTTCACTCTAAAAATGTGCAGGATCAAGTTATTGAGATATACAATTTTTAGTCAAAGAACTTTCAAAATTTAGAATGAAAATTTTTATTCAGAAATTTTCTATTTTTTTTTATATTGTTCATTTCGATAAAGCATTGGCATGAAAAATAGAATACGTTGAAAATCAGGAATTTCCAGTAGTTCAATGATTCACAGGAAAATATTTTTTTTTCTCGAAACTCAAATTTTCACTATTTTACATAAAATCTTGAATTGTTTAAGATTACGATTCTAAACTTGTTTATTCCTTTGCATATAGTAATTGAAATTTCAGTATTATAATAAAGATTCCTTTGAACTTTGGTTTGCGAATTTTTTGGAACTTATCAAAATAATATCTGATTTTTGCGAATGGTAATTAGTTTTTTTTCTATGAAAAATTTAGAAATTATTCGACGTTTTGCGATAAAAATACGGATTCCAAAAAGTGTTCAGCAAGGATAAAAAGGCACAATTATTTTGAAAGTGACCAACATTATGTTTAGAAGTTTTTCTGAAATACCTCATAATTTATTCTATACATATTGATGAAATTCTTAGAGTCCATCAAAACCATTAGAAACTATAAAAAATTTGACAAGTTTCTTGAAATTATTGGATACCTTACTTATGAATTGTCTAAATTTTTGAAGGAGTATCAAAATACTCAAAGAGAACAAAGTTGATTGACATTTTTACCACACTCATGATCGATAAATTTGCAATAAACACTTCAAAAAGTTTTGAAATGCATGTCTGAACATTGCGAAGATTTTCATAGCTTTTGCGACAAGATTTAAAGTAAAATTCTTCAAATTCTGCAGATATCAGAGAATTCCTCCAAGTTTCAGAACTCTCTAGAGAGAACGAATTGTAATGAATAAATATTTATCATGCAATATCACTGTAAAAAAATCCAGACTAAATTCTTCGAAAAATGCCAAAATTATCGAAAAATACTCATCACATAAAATTCTTGGCAACAAACAACAAAGCATGAAGAATGCGCTCAACAACTGAACTATTCAGAATTTCATAATAGAAACTCAACACACAAATTACATTTATTTTCAAATCTAGACGGCACTTGGTTGTGTACTCGCTTTTTGGCACGAAATTCATGGTTAATGCACTACTTAACTTTTACGGATGAAACTGCGATGATGACAAAGATAAATTGATTCCTACGTTTATTTTAATTTATCATGAGAGAACGCTCGATTGTGAACTTCAAATCATGCATCTCCCAACAATATCCATCAAAGAAAGAACCAAATTTCTGCAAAAGTCGTAGAAGATCCACATTAATAAATTTTTCAAATTCAAAAGAATGTAGAGAATCAGAGAGATTTTTTTCTCTGCAATCATTGATGCGTTGCGAGTGCGAAAATTTCCATCCATATTTTCTGTAATTGGATACTTTGGCGAGGATAATTTTAGTCATGCAGATGAAAAAGGAAGAGGAAGATGTTTCATTTTGACGCAATATTGCATAAAAACGTCAAGTTCCGTTTGATGGCATATTTTTGGAATCGTACTTTGTTGAAATGGTTGGGACATAAGACGCCGAGACAGTTTTGTAAATGGTTACTCTGGCGTGAGCTTAATTTCTGGTAATAAATCATAACAACAAATAGACTAATGAGTGTAGTTAGTTTCGGTTCATCATTGAGTCACGTTTTTACCATTTGTAAACTATGTGAATGAAATCCACAACAATTTGATCTTATTCGACGATCAAACTATTGGTAAATTTGAATTCTATATTAGGTACGATTATACAAGAATTTGAAAATTATTCTATTGAAAAGTTTATGTTTCAAATGCTCCCTAGAAAAAGGAATTCGGGAAAACTTTATGCAAACCTAAGGCAGTATATTTATGCAAAATGTATGGAAATTTTATAGTGCTAAAACTTTTGTGAATTCATGTCGAAGAAAGTAAGTTTGACAGTTTTGATTAAACATTTTGGATGGTTGTGAAATTTATTCATTTTACTTTGCTTATTGCTCAATAAAAAATTTGAAGAATATTAAAACAACAATAGAAAAATTTTGTATACACATACTTTTAAATTTTACTAAAAAATGCTTATTAGGTGGAGTGGAAAAAATTTCATATTTCATGTAAGTAAACTAATCAATAGATGATTGTATGATAATACACATTTTAATTTTATATCGTATCGAATTGCGATGGCAACGAATTTTCGAACTTCGTACGTTATTCTTGTCGTTCCAAATTAATATCTAATTTGAGGCAAACGTTTTGCTCTTCAAGATTTTCAAGTTTGACATGTTGATTAGTGCGGTTTATTACTGCTGAAACAGCTTGTCTGAAAGTGTTTTCCAATAGACTTGAACGGGACATTTTCTTGGTTACATCTTGAGTTACGTTTTTTTTTTATTTCTTGTACTTAAGACAATTTTTTTAAAGTCGCCAAGCTTTCAAAGTTGATAATGAGGTTTGTTTCTATAAAATTTTCTCCGTACTTTCCGACAAAAATATTTGCAACAGTAGAAAAAAATTCTTAGTTCGTGGAATTCAAGTTTTTAAACTTTGCTTGGGTTTTTCGAAAATTTTGTTTTATTTTTTTATGCTTTGTTTTTTTTTTCAATCCTCAAACAAATTTACTGAAATTTCTGAAATTATTAACAATCTCGGAATATTTCATGCTCTCAAATTTTTCTGAAAATCATAGAATTTTGTACACAATACAATCTTTTCTTAAACTCACTCAATTTTACAAACATTTGTGTAACTCATAAAGTTTTTTTGTTAATTTTACAAACTATGCGAGTTCTTTAGATTATTGTAAAACAATGAAAGAAGATCATCATGTTTCAAAGGAATTTAAAAACATTATTAACATTTTAAATATTTCTACAAATATGATAATTGTTTTTTGAATTACTGATGACAACCATCAACATTACGAATGTTACTTAGTTTGTCAGATTTGTCTAATTTTTAAAAGAAATAAAATCTATCCACAACCTCTAATATTCAATTACAGTTTGTCCAAGTTTTTCAGATTTTCCATAAGTTGAGAATATTTTCAATGTTTCTCAGTTTCTTCTCAAAAACAAGAGAAAATTATTATCATCCATATTTTCAATAAACATGATAATGGACACAATCTACAAGAACGAAGAATATATTCCGGATTCCCACAAAATTTCCAATTTTCTGAAATTATTGACAATCTAGGAATTTTCTATGTTATCAAGTTTTCCGAAATTCACAGAATTTCGAACAAAATACAAACTTCTGTAAACTTACCAAATTTCACAAAAACTTATGAAACTCACTTAGTTTTTTCGTCACTTTTACAACACATTGAAAGTTTTTAGATTTTTATAAAGAAATCAAAGAAGATCATCAGCATGTTTCGAAGAAAGATGATTATAAACACAATTTAATAAGTTTATTAACTACTCAAATGATTTAACAAATTTCCTTAATTTTTTAATTATTATTTACGACTTTTACGGTTTCAACTGTTTTTTTTTTTTTTTTTCATTTTTTTGATATTTTCTATAGTTTTGAAACGGAATACAATCTATTAAAAACTCACCATATATTATTAAATGAAAATTAGTCCAACTTTTTTAGATTTTTCATAACTCTCTAATATTTTCTAAATTTTTTAGTTTTTTATGAAGAACAAGAAGCAATATCATGGATACTTTCAATCAACTTGATGATGAACACAATCTGCAACATTGGTAAATATATATTTTTTGGAATCCCACAAATTTTTAGAATTTTCAGAATTGATTAACAACTTCGAAATTTTAAATGCTCCTTAATTTTCCGAAATTCACAGCATTTTGAGCCTTATACAAACTATTCGAAATAGTAAAAGTTTTTCTGATTTTTCTGAGGAAATGAAAGAAGATCATCCTCATGTTTCAAAGAAATGTGATAATGAACGCAATTGAAAAAGTTCATGAAGTTTTCAAATGATCCTACAAATTTTACGAAATATTTCGAACTATTGACAACCCTCAAAATTTTGATGATTTTTTAATTTTCCATAATACTCCACATCTATTCAAAAACTACTTTATTCATTGAAAATCTTTTTCAGATCTCTTATAAGATTCAAGTATTCTTTTTTCTTAGTTTATTCTTTTGAAAAACAAGGAACATTACCATGCATAACTTTAATAAACATAGGTAATAATAAACCCAATCTACAAGACTTACAAATATTATTTGAAATTCCACAATTTATTTTTGAAATTTTCTTAAATTTTTGACAATATTCAGACTGAAAGTTATCAAAAAAGTAAAAAATTTGAAATGCTATCACCCAGAGCCAAATTGCATTCCATATTCCTTATATATTTCTTTCATCAATATTTCAACTATCAATCGAGTTTCAAATAACATTACAACAATAAATAAACATTAAAAAAATAGTTGAAAAACTTTACTCACGATTACGAAAATTCTCTTATTCAAAATATTTAAAAAAGAGAATAAAATTGGACTCCGCATGATCATTTCCAATTTTTCACTTATTTGAATTACGATATACGAATCATGCAGTTGATCGCAGACATGAAAATTATCATTCCAACAGCTCTTTTTTTCCAACGTGTGTTATAACTTTCATGATGAATCAAGCTCAACCAAAAAGCACTGATCTCTTCCTGATTCGATCCAAGAATGTCACCAGAATGACTAATCACTACGTTTTTGTCTTCATTCACGAAAACTTGGGCAAAACAACTCCTCGCGGCATCATCGTACTCTCCTATGGTAACGAGGCTCGTGCCAAAACGCATATGCTGTAACGTGCCAAAAGTTCACGTTCGGACTCGTTAACGAGCTTTTCCGTTTCGTTTGACTTCGTCATTCTTTAGGCATCTCGCGTTTACAGTGGTTTTCGAAAGGTCGTAAAGAAAATGCAAAAGCCCCGAAACTCTATTCCTCTTTTATTTCCGAGAGCAAAAAATTCCGGCTCGATTTAAATTACCATAAATATCATTGAAGATCAAAATAGTCAAGGAAGTACAAAAATAGCAACAATTAGCGTTAAAATCACGCTCGTTACCCGAGCAGAGTCCCGTATTTACAAAATCCAGTCGTTCCGCGAGTTCGCGTAAATAAACCGATCGTTTCTGCTCACTCGCGCCGGAAGGAAGCACATTCGCGGTCTTTCGCCTTGTCAAGTTTAAAAATATACGTAGATCGTTAAAAAAACGATAACAAATTGTCGAAATGCACCGGAAGTCGCGCGCTTTTCCGGTGTCGTCCGAGTGTGGGTTGTGTCGACTGGGGGTCAAGGGTTTCACGAGTTTATCACGTAGGTTATCCAGTCAACCGTTTTGGCAACGCGGTGGTAAATTCCGGGTTGACCTGGTTGGGCGCAGGAGTAGCCTGCTGAGACGATCCCGATGAGGTACCAGCGACCCGTTTTTTCCAGCATCAAGGGTCCCCCACTGTCGCCCTGGAAAAAGAATTTTGCGAAGGTAAAAAAATGCACCTAGAGAAAGGTTTATTCTTACCATATAAGGTTGGTTTATTATTTTAATCATAGTTATGCTCTTTTTGTCTTCAATATATTTATTCCATCAATATTTATACCTCCCATCCCGAGTCGAAAAATCCGTCCTCCTTTAGTCTCACGTTTGGAGGATTTTGGGAGAACGTTTTCGTACGAAATGTAATTTGAAAATGATCAAAGAGAGACGATTTAAGGCTTTTCGGAGACAAAAAGTTCTCCTCCAAAAGTGTACTTATGACCCAAAATCCACTTTTTGAGGATTGTCTCCCAAAATCCTCATTTCGTCTCCATCCACCCTACTGCGTTCTCCTGAAATCCTCATTTTGTCTCCAACATTTTAATTGATTTCTACTAAAACTAAATAAATTTAATAATAAAATATATATGAAATTTCGTTTGCACATCGGATACAGTATAAAAAATTAATAGACACTTTTCAATATCGATCAAAATTACGTCATAAGTTGAATACAGTAGTTTTAAAAATATCACATTATTTCCATTTTCCAATAAATGTAAAAATCATCAATCAACTTAATTCAAGATGTCCATCTGATGAGAGTATTCAAATGTGCCATTGATTCTCATATCAATAGCACCATTTTTACTATGTATAAGTTTAGAAGAGTTCGAGTGAAATCGATGCAAGACATGTCATTTCTGCTAAAAATTCTACTTCTCTATTCACGATCGTGAAATCAAGAATATATGTTTATAAACATAACTGTTTTAAGCAATTCGAGTTTAACCATGTGTGCATCTTTTGAGCTTGCGAAAGTGTCATTTTACAAAAAATACCTGATCCCATGAAAACGATTATTATAAAAAAACTTACCAACTAAAATGACATAACGTAGGCGGTTTAAAACAAAATATTTGATTTTCTCCTTTGAACCTCCAATTTTCTCGCTGGAGAAGTTTTGAGGATTTTACGAGAACAATCTCCAATTTTCTTCCATTGACATCAAATACTCTCATTGGAGAACTTTAGAGGATTTTCTGAGACGGATGATTGAGATTTTTGGAGATTTTTATCCATCGTCCTCCCAAAATCCTTCTTTTCCTCCATTCACCCTCGAATTCTCCTTCTAGGAGAATCAAACGAGGACGAAAGGAGGATCGTTATTCCGACTCGGGATGTTAAAATGTAGAAGCGCTCTGAACTATATTTACGCTTGCCGAGACCTACAACTTGCGAGGCCACTCCTTGAAGCTAAGAACAATGAGACATCACCAAATGCAGCCACAACACTTTCTGTGTAAGCGCGTGGTGGCTTTATGGAACTCTTTATCACAAGAAGTGATAAGATTATAATCGGTGCCAGCGTTTAAGAAGGCTTATGATCAACACGACTTCAGTGCTACGATATAGAAAGGGATAGGAAGTTGGAAGTTATTGGAGAAAATAAAAAGCTAATATTTGATTGGTTCAAAAACCGACTTCCTCAGAAAGATTTATGAATTTTCATTCAGAGAATTCGATTCTACAGAAAAAAGGGATAATTTATGGATTGTTTGATAAAGTTATTAAATTATCTGATGAAATATTTCATAGGAAGAATTTTGATAGAATTAAAGAATCACTTTATAAGAATAATCATCCCATTGAATTTATAGAGAAAAATATTAAGGCTAGAGTTAATTTTTTGAAATATGTTAAATTGGAGAATCATAAAGATGATAAATTGTTACATATTAATGATAGGGGAAAAAGAATTTTGGTTTTACCATACATAGAAAAAGGACAAAGAAGAATTGAGAGAATATTCAAGAAAGAAAATATGAACGTGATATATAAAAGTGGCAATAAATTGAATATGGATATTATTAAAAGGGCAAAATATAAATTGGGGAATAAAAGGCAGCAGAATGTAGTTTACAGGATTGATTGCAGAGATTGACAATTTAAGTATGTGGGACAAACTAAAAGATGTTTAGAAACTAGAATTAAAGAACACGAGGGAGATATTCGTAAAATTACAGGAAATAATTCAGTTATAACGGAACACAAAATAAATATGAATCATGAGTTTAATTGGGATAAAGTAAAGATTTTGGATAAAGAGATTGATTATAGAAAAAGAATGTTTTCAGAAATGTTTTTTATAAAGGGGACTAAAAATACGTTAAACAGACAGGAAGACACGAGATTTTTGAGTTCAATCTATGACGCATGCATTGATGACGTGATATGAATTCTTATCGGTTCGTTTTCTATGTAAGGAAGGGAAACTAAGGTAATTTTGTAGACGTGTATTAACCACGGATGAAGTTTCTGGTGACGACGTATTGTTTTTTTTCTATTGATTCAATATTATAAAAATGATAAAATGTTTTTCACATGAGATATTGTTGACCTAAATTGTATTCTGATGTAAGTAGATTGAATGATGTTAGGATGATTTTGTTATTGATTAATTTGGGATTATATTGATTATTGTTTTAATTATTGTAAATTCAGTTTTCTGAAGAGGGCAAGAATAAAGTGCCGAAAGCTAGAATGAAAGAGATGTTTATCTGATTATTGATTGAATATGGCTCCAAAATGATCGAATAGAAGATGAGTTATTATAAATAATATTGGAGCGTTGTAAAAAAGTTTAATAATAGTAATTATTATTATAACATTTTAATCATAAAGAAGACCAACCAAACAAAATTTTTTTACTCATGATTACAAAGATTCTTTTCTCCAAAAAATTAATTGTGATCGTGTTTCACGATCGGTTATAAAAAGTTTTTATGATGGTTGGTTCCAACCTGATTCTTGCCGATCATAATTTTTTGAAGAAAAGAATCTTTGTAATCGTGAGTACAAAATTTTTTTTTGATTTGTCTTCTTTATGATTGTTTTTGTTGAAATGTTGTTGTAAGAGATTTTTTTGAATTTTTGTCAAGATCTTGATAAGGACCCAAAAGAGGACGAAATATTGATGGAATAAATTTATTGAAGGCAAAAATTAAACGTGGCTCTGGTTGATCATTCGTGACCTTTCATTTATTTGAAAGTTCGTTTACTGTTAAAGTACAAAAAAATGGCACTGAATTGATTTTTAGGAAGCATAGAAAATATCCTTCGGCTCTATTATTTCGAGAACGGAAAATTGTGAGCTTGAAGAAGGGGCTTATCATGGGAGCCATGAATCACTTTTATAATCATTTGAGAGAATATTTGAGGAATAAGAGTGATATATTCAGTAGAAGAAAGAGAATTATGCCACCTTCGTTCAAAAATACTATGTATAGAATATTATTTTGTTATGTATTTAATCGACTGAAAGAATAGTCGGATTTCTACTTTGTTATTTTATTTATGTATGAGTTATTGATTACTATTCAAAAATTTTGTTATCGAAAAGTTTTTTTGAAAATTTTAGGATCAATTACTTATATCGTAATTTTTGGTAAATTTTCACTGTTGAGTACTTTCTACAGTAAGCCTAAAACAAATTTGGAAAATCTGATTCTGTAAACAAAAATGTGATGATGTCATCATCATAAGTTTAAAGTTATCAAAACCTTACGTAAAAATACTTTGAGATATGAATAAAATAACATTTTTGTCAAGCGTAGAACTTAAGAATTTCTTCCAACTTGATACAGAAATAGAAGAATAGTGCAATAAAAAACTTTTCAATAACATTAATTAGTGAATGTTTTGTTTGTACGGACTTGACAAGAATCTTTTCCACCGGTGCGGTAACCAGCGCACATCATCTCGTCGTAGATGACAACATTGATGCCATTGGAACGGTGCCACCTCTCGCAAACCCTATTATCTATTACAGGCACATCCACGGTTTGCAGAGTTTTCGGTCGCAGCCTGGAACCTTAAAAAACAATGGTAATCATATGAATAAACATTTCAACATGGTTTTAAAATAATAGGTTTCGCAACTACAGTGATTATAGTTTTTCGAAGAATGCTAGGTTCTATCAACGAGCCTTGAAAGCCTATTACTATCATTTTCTGTGAGTTAGGGGAATATTAAAAATAAGACGTTAGATATGTGTAAATATTGTCTTGAGATCGTCTAAAATAAGTTGATCAAGCCAAAAATGATCTTTAAAAAATTTCGCTTATTTTATGATTGTGAATAATAAGTGAATGAGAAAAAATATGGTTTTGAATAATGATAATATGCTTTTTCAAAGACTGAATATTCAAATTCAGCAAGTTTTTCAGTAGTGACATTTGTTCATAAATAAAGAAATCGTTTAGAATTTCTACGAAAAAATGAAAATTTTTAGACCGCTTTAAATAATTAATGCAAGATTTTTGGAAATTTGTTTCAAAACTTTGAAAATTCTCATAGAATTTGAGCTAGACTTTTGATATTGTTCGTCAGTTTTTTAACTTTACTAACTTGAAATCAAGATATTCTGAATTGAGTGCATTTTGAAGCAGAGAAAAATTTTTTACCTGCTTGGAGAGCTCCCCAGCCAGCAGCCCAGCCAAACTGGCCCAAAAAGTCCTCATTCTTCTCGGGAAGACAAATAGGTGCGATATGGGGCATATAGTGCACCGGCCTGTCGAGCCTCAAAACTGCTACATCAAATCTAAGGAATAAAAAAAAAGTAACATGCAAGGGCGTGTTCACAAAGTAAGTTGATAATTTTTTTACAACAAAAAAATTAGTGTACACGAAAGAAAGGAGATATTTTATCCAAGGGTATTGTTCCCATGCAGTTCAACAAAATTGATGTTCTTGATTTTTATAGCAGTTCAAAGAATGCAGGAAAGTACTTTCAAAAAGTTTTAAATAGAAATTAGCTTGTTACGATTATTAGAAAAACTAATACAAATCTGAAAAAAAAGTTCACAGAGATTATTTTAATTTAATTTACTTCGTAGTTGGTTTTGATAGTTTTGATTAAACGAACAAATCCACCAGATAATCTTAAATTACAATTTCATAAGTAGCATTCTAATATAATGCTAACAATGAACATCATTTTAGAAAATGTTTCTACTCACATTCAACTATTTGCAAAATTAAAAATTCTTTTGAAAAGAAAAATATTCTTGTTTTCGAAATCTACAAAATTTATATAATATGAAATGTAAAATCACAACTTTCTATTAGTCTAGTTCTCCATCTTGAAACGCAATCAATGAAAATATCTTAGAACGTGAGCAAGATAAATCTAGGACGATATTTGAATTTCCAGGTGCTTCTTTGAATGGAGAACAATATAATTTAATGTACTAAAAAATTTCATATACAAAAAAAAAAAAAAAAAAAAAACATGTGAGAGACGTTTACGACATGAGATGAATACGGAAGAGAAAAGTGAAAGTCCTTTCTCCAAAAATTTCTCGATGTAGGCTATATTACGTAAACTCAAGAGGCAGGATTTCACAACAGTAATTATAGTGTGTGATTTATTTAATAACACTATTCTAAGTCATCTGGTTGTTATGTACGTTGACATATTTACATAAATTTTGTTCAAAACTGTTTACAAGATTTGCGCAATGTTTTGACATCAATTTTCATGAATTATTTGCGTAAATTACAGAAAATATCATGAAAAACAATTTTTTTGTAATAATTACCGATCAGCTTGTGGCGTAAATTTGAAGTAGGGATGAACCTTGATTTCCCTAACGCCAAATGTGTAAGCTGGTAAAGGTTCGGTCGCAGAATTCACTACGTAATCCCCGAGAGTGACTTGTACTTGTCGCGCACTCGCTCTGTTGACAGAACCGAAAATAATCAATAAAATATTAAAAAAGCTCAGGAAATTCTCCTATGAGGTGGAAAAATAGTGAAAAATCAATACATCAAATTTCTCGTGCTCTATGTATAGTTTTTAAGCAAATATAACGACTTACTTGGCTACACAATGTCCAGCAGTGACGACGTGAAATCTATTGACTAAAGTTCCTCCACATCTGCTTGAGCCAATTCGAATGTAAGCCTTGAAAATGCATGAATTTTCGTTTCCAAATCATTTCCTCTATATTATAATATATGTATTTGTATTATTTTCACTGCTTGAAATATGAATTTGAAATAGAATCTTTTCTGCTTTTTTTCTCAATGTTATTGATGCGAGAGTTGGAAAAATTTTTTCCAGAAGCATCTGCATTAATAATAAAAACATTACATATTCTTGGACAGGGACGTAGGCTGGGGGAGTTTAAAGTGTTCAAACACCTTGCAAACTTCAGTGAAATTATTTATTATTTCATATAAAAATAAAAAAGTAA
This sequence comes from Platygaster robiniae, assembly GCA_028476575.1. Lineage (NCBI taxonomy): Eukaryota > Metazoa > Arthropoda > Insecta > Hymenoptera > Platygastridae > Platygaster > Platygaster robiniae. Next base: position 7,851,561 of record CM052022.1, read on the forward strand.
CGACATTGAAATATTTACAATATAAAATAATACATAAAAATAGTATTAATGATATTTAAAGTGATAAAATAATTTTAAATATTAGGAATCGATATTCAAAACAAGTGGAAATCATAAAAAATGGATGTATTGAAATCTATTGTATAGATAAAATCGTTTACTGTTATTCACAAAACTTACAAAATTAAATACTCTTCGTTTCGCTAAAAAAAAAATAACAACAATTTTTCTCTCACTGTCAGAAGACTTTTTTCTGAAGCAAACTTTAAAATTCTAAATGATTGGCTCAAATAACACAGAAAATAATAATTCGAAAAATTATTTCAACCTAGTGAATAAGAAAGAAAAATTGCAATCAAGAAAAACGTAAAAAAATTGAAACTCTTTTAATCTTTGAACACTAAAATCAGGTAATCTGCAGAAAAATTCATAAAAATTCTAGAAAACCTTTGAACCATACAAATACTGAGGAAATACTTAAAGTAACGGAAATCTGTGAAAGTAATATTTTATAAAATATTCAGCAAATACTAAAAATTTAGAAAACTTTGAATTTAAAAGTATGGTAAAACACGTATGTAGTAATTTAAGAAAGAGAATCTATAAAAATACTAGAAAAGACTACACAATTTTATGAATAATGAGAAGACAAGAAAATTCAAGAAACATACGATAATTAATATGTAATTTTTCCAGAAATTTATAGGAATACTGATAATTCATTAAAATTCGAATTTCAGTTCATAAATTCTTGAAAATTGAAAAAGTGATCTCTTAAATACTAGGAATCTTTGAAAATAGTAGAATATCTTTTGAAATTCGATTAATACTAAAAAAAATGCAAAAAACACCAAAAATCTATTCATACTTTGAAGACTACGTAGGTTTATATGTTTAAAAATTTATGAAACTTTGAATCCTATAGCATGTATTTTCAGAAACCGAAGTGAAAATCCCTTAAAATACTTTGAACATGTTCAAAGTTTATAAATACTAAAAAAATACGTAAAAAGAAAAAAACAAGACAAAAAAATAATAAGAATTTGTATAAAATACTTTGTTTTATAAAAAATTAATAGATATACTCACAATTATCGAAATTTTTAACAATATAACATCAAATTCTAGCTATCTACAAAGTAATCCCTAGAAATACTAGAAATTTATGGAATAGCTAGAAAATACTACGAAATTCTACAAAAAAATAAAGAATGCGAAATATCTGGATACCCATGCAATATTCAAAATTAATGTAGATATTTTTTCTTAAATATCTGTACAAATACTAAAAATTTTCAGAATGTTGACCACTAAGGGATCCATTTCTGGAAATATATCCAAAAATCTATTATCATATTGGAAAATTCTTCAAGTTGTTCCTACTACTAAAGAAATATGAAAAATACCAAAAGTATCACAGAAAAAAATCTAAGTCTTACTGATTTGAAAATAACTGAAATGGAATCCTATCATATTAATTACGTGTAATATTCAAAATTTTCAACCTAGACTCTGAAATTTGTAATGACTTTAAAATCGTGAAATTCGAAAAATCCAAAAATCCTACTCCTTTAACCAGATCGTCGAATATCAAAAATGATGGAATTTTACAGGAAATTTTTTTTAAAAAACAGTATAAAATTTTTTCTGCCTACGTCCTCGTCTATGGATCATGAAAATCTAACTTGACGAAAAAATTCTATCATACACATCTGTTAGACAACTGAAAAAAGATCGATACGTATTTTTTCGTTTTTTTATTAATTGAGAATTTCAGGAGATACAGAGGGTTTAAAATGTGGAGTGGGGGGGGGTGTGACGTAAAGATCCATATAAATTTCTATTGTCTTTGTATGGACGGTGACGTCACATCATTTTTTTTTAAATCTCTGTATCTCTAGTAATTTCCAGCCTATCAATAAAAGAAAAAATACGTGTTGATTTTTTTTTAAATCTCTAGTTTACTTCTAACATGGTTTCACAAAATTTTTTCAAGTCAAGTTCCCTATTCATCATAATTTACGTTACCTGCCACGGAAAAGTTCCAAAACCAGACTCCTCGCCTTGAACGATCCTCCTTTGGGCAATTTGCTTCGAGGCGGAAATGCCGCACTCTACATGAAAAAAAAATAAACTGTAAAACAGAGCTCAAAAAAATTCCCTAAAAAGCTTCAAAACGTATCATGCAAGTCCAACGCGCTGAAATGAAATCGATCGACGAAATAATTCTCTCGTTTTTGCACCCCAACCGACATTAATGAAATTCGGTGGCGTTGAAACGAGGAAGGCGGAAAAACAAAAAATAGACACAAATATGGAACAACGGGAGGAATTCTCGAAGGTGACAATGCATTGTGCGCCTGACTGACGTGCCTCGAAATTTTAATATCACGTTTCGCTCGGAAAAGCGCGATTTGCTGAAAGCATGCAATGGCAATTTGCGAGTGATTTTTTCATCATGCACAAGCTCATGCGGAATTAGTTTCTGAGTGGGTGATTTTTTCGCTTTCACTTTCTTCGCTTTTATTTCTTTTGTCGAAGCTGAGTTTTTTGGGGCTGGATTTTACTGCCGAGAAGTATAGAAATTTATTCCAGAAATCGATTCAAGATAAGAGGTATGATTTTGAAAAATCTATGAAAGTTTGTTATAGAAATGATCAAAAGTTTCATAACGATTTTAGAACATGGAATCGAATCTTGCTTTTGGAAATTTGAGTTTTTTGAGGCGGTGGAAGAAATGGACTTTATACGTGTTTCATGTCACACGTGACGTGCGTGAGTCAAAAGTCTTGTGTTTTGTACAAAGGGATATTTTTTACATTGAGGATTTGTCGATGGTACTGTTTTTGGAAGAAGTTTTTTCGTGGTTCCGGCGGTTTCTTAATGGAATAAGGCGCTGATCGAAAATTTTACTCCAAAAGAGTGAATTTTTTACCGATGAAACAGACAGTAGTCTATTGAAAAATCTTGATCATGTCTTTTCTCTCAATTCGAGTAAGTCAAAATTTGACTATTTAAAATAAGTCCTCGTTTTTTTGACTTCTCTAGTAGTTATTTGGAACCAATTTTCGTCCATTTTGAACAAATTTTCGTTCAAAAATGAGAGAGAATGATATTTAGGTTCGAGGTCCTAAAATAAATATTAGTAAATTTGTAACTCAGTTGTTTTTCTAGTTTATTATGCATTCAAAATTTTTGTAGAGAATATGATAAAGGTTGTTTCAAGACTACTGAATGTTCTGATCATTATGCGTATGCTTATATTTACATCGTAGTCGTCACTCGTTCTGCAGCAAGTCATTATTCGTCATTAAATGGCATGAATTTGGCTTGAAAGCTCTTCGAGACACTGGAGGCTCATCTTTTTTGTGACTTCGTTGTTACATAAATAAGACTTAGAAGATACTTCCTAACTTCAGTGATATGGTTAAAACCTGTTGTGAACAAAATTTTTATCACGATATTAATCCGAAAAATTTTTACCTTTTCTTTGTCACGATACTGTTCTTTATGTCTGGATTTAAGATGTATTCTCCTACATTTCTATGCTTTTGCAAGAGTTTATTACGAAACAAACTTCTTGCAGATATGTATTGGTTGATCTCTTCACAGCTATCTCCATTCATGAATTTAGTTTCTTTATTTATGTTATGACAAAACAGCAAATATAAATTTCGGATAATTATTTTAACAACATAATAGTTCTGTCTTGAAAACTTTGTACTCATTGTATCTTATTCATTGGCTTTGTGACCATGAGGAAAAATAAAGGATTTTTGAATGGAGCGATATTATCTAGAGATGGCGAAATTAGAAACACAAGAAAACATGTGACCCAGTTTTTTCTATAGAAGAAGTAACGTCAATAATAAATTAACACAAGAATGATTCATTATAAAAAAATTTCTTTGTTTTAAACTTAAGCTCTTTCATTATAGAATTTTTATCAAAAGAATAATTCGTAAGTAGTCAGGAATTCCTGGTTCAATAATTTTAAACTCGCGAAACGAGAAAAAAATTTTAAATTTGGTTTAGGAAAACTGAAATTTCGGTCCTCTGAAGAATAACATTCAAATGTTCAAATTTGTATTTTTTATTAATCAAACTTCATCATAAGATGATTTTATCAATAAATTCCGATTTTCGAATTCTATTAAAAAGAAAATGTAGTTAATGCAATTTAAAATTCGTGTTTTCTAAGATTAAAAGAATTACTGACAGCTGCTGATTTTGTGTTTTCGTTCCCTTTATAAAACAATCAATGAAAATAATATTTTTATTTTTTTTACTGCTTACTCTATCAGGTCAAATTATTGGAAAATTACTAATTTGTGGGGAGGGGGGGGGGGGCACTTTTATCTTTTTCAATTGGAGATTTTTTAGTAGTAAGTAATTTTTACTTAAAAAATAGCAATATCTTGACAATAATGACAAATATTTTCCAAACAATTGTAAATAATGCAATAATGATTAAATTAGTGCGAAATCACTAATCATTTGTGCAAAAAATTACTAATTGAAGAAAATATAAGTGTACTACTAAAAATTAGTGACTTTTCACTAATTTAATCCGTAGGAGTGAAATTACATTTTTTTTAAATACTGAAGCCCTAATGGGAATGAATTTAAAATAAATTTCTCATATTCCTTAATTTTGAAAACAATTTTTTTTAGTTTACTATGTATCAGAATTTTCGACTGAAAAAGTTTAAGCTTTAGAAATTTCGGAAGGAAATTTGGGATCCATCGAATGTTTATTATAATTCTGTGGCTTCTCGCCATAACCGAGAAATTCACTTATGCCATAAGGCTCAGTTTACATGATATTCCGAATAAATTTTAAACGTTATGGCACAAGTGACTTTCTCGGAAATGGCGGGAAGCCACAGAATTAAAATTTTTATCTTCTAACCTTCCTCGTCTCAAGATCCAAAATAAGATATACATTTAGTAACTTCTAAAAGTTGTAATTTGAATAATTTTGTAAGCTGATACTCTACGAAACTATTTGTAATATTGTTCGAAAATCTCACGAGTTTTTTTCTTCCGCGATTTCAGTATTGCTTCAATTCCGAATAAACGTATGAAAAACTTTCAAATTGAGTAATTGACTTTTAGCAGCTAAAAAATAGTTTATTTTTCAATTCCTAACTACTTGAAATTTGAATCCATGGATGCTTAAATTTCAGCATGTTGACTCTTCTTAGTCATAATAAATATGACTAAGAGTTTTCCTTCTAGTTTCATTTCTGACTATAAATTTTTGAAGTTTTCAAAACTTGTACTATAAAAGAATGATTAAAAACAGTGAATTACAAAAAATAAGAATGATAATATTCTCAGGATTCTCCAAAATCTTTACATGTTCAAATTCCATGTGACAACCACAAATATCAGAAATCGTCGGTTAATAAACAAAAATATCCTAAATAATTTTTCCATTCAACGTCCAGAAAAAAAGTACACTACCGTGCAAAAGTATAAGGACATAATTGATTTTTTTTTATGATTGTTTTTTATTGTGTTTAACAGCATTTTATGATATATTCTTGTACATAAACTTAAAAAATATGTAGACTATTTTGTTATGATTTCTGTGAAATAAATGCAAATCATCTAAAAAATATTGAAAAATACTGAAAATATCATAACAATTTGAATCAAGTTTTTTACATCTATGTGGCTGATGCCTTTACATCCATGTATCTGAAGTTTTTCGACAAATTAAAAAGTTCTTCAGTTGTGAAATTATTCAAAGTCACTTTTACACTGTCGAACGACGTTTTAACTATATCTAGATGAAAAGAGAATTGCATTACTTAGACGAATAATAATTAGCTAAATTAACACGATTTTATGTAAATTAAAGCGAAATAGTCTATTATCTAGTTTATATACAAGAGTTAATCATAAAATGTTATTTAACACAGTAAAAAACAACCACAAACTCAAAAAATTGATCATGTCTTTATACTTTTGCACGGTAGTGTATATTTCAAATATTTTTCTTTAAAGGTTCTGATTTCATAGGAAAGATATACCAAACGTAAGCCATGAAATAATAGAAATATATATCGACAACTATAAAAATACCAAGAAATGAATTAGATTTAGTGAAGTTAATTTATTTCTAAAAAAATACGAAAATATGAAAAATCTTGACATAAGCCAACTCGAAGACACAAAGAAGACACCTTCCAAGCATACTCTCAAAAGACTCGTCAATAATTACACGATTGTGAAACAAAATGTGGCAAGTGAAACTTCTCAGCTGCGGTATATTCAGTGTTCCACGGCCAGTGAATCTCCGTTTATACATATCGTATCCGTCACTCGTTCAGTTGCGTTTTTTCATTCTGATGACATACACTTACGATCGTCATTGGCTGTCTCGGCGTCGTTCGTATCCATTGCTAGAGGCTGCAATTGTTCTCTAGCATCGTCGATTGTTGGATAATATAGCGAGCTAGCCTTAGCAGAGTCTTTAGTCCGATGACAACACGCGAACATAATGCCACCGCAACTGCCGTCCAAGAGGCCAGCTGACATCCAGCACATTAGAAAAAATTCGCAGCTCCGTCCGTCAGCGCATAACGAATCGTCACCTTTCCAAAGCGGTCTTTTTTCTTGCCGCGTTTCTGCACAAAATACAGGGGATATTGGGGGTCTGCCTGGGAAATCCAAGGGCCAGGGGCGTACGCTGAGGAGACTTTTCCTCGAGGAATTTTCACGGGAATATACTATCGAGACGCTTTTTTGTCATATGGAACGAATCAGTGGAATTATACTTATGTAGTATGTTGATAGTGAGTCAGTGAAATTTTTCCAAGTTGAGAGTCTACTGATTTTGGAGGTTATTGTTTTATTGGAGGAAAAATTTTTATTACACTGGTCTGTAGGTGGGATGAAAGTTTACTTTTTCGTGTCTTGTTTGGTGAATGTTCGTGATTTTATTGTGGTATTGATATTGTGTGCTGTATAAGTCTTTAAAATTTTTTGAAAACACAGTTTGAATCGCAGAACTGGTTAGTTAAAAAGCAAAAGCTGCCCAGACTGCTTGCAATCATTTAAACTAGGAAAAATACTACAGCTGTTATATTTTTTTCAATTACTATTAAATAATGTTGAAACTATAAAACACGTTGTCCAGTTGGTCGAAAATGTGGAAACTGTTACACTGTACAAACTGCTGAAAACTGTAAAGAAATTTCCAAATCGTCAAAATAGTTCAACCAATTAAATTCGTCAAAACTGTATAAACTGTAAAAGTTTAGTGAATTGATGCAACTCTTTCAGACTCTTGAAATTTCGTAGCAGTAATGATTGCTCAAAACTAAAATTGTTTGAATCTGTTTAAAAATTTATAAGTTTCAGAACTGTCGAAACTGTATAAATTGTTATGAAATGTGAAACCTTGAATTTCCAGGTTGTTAAAAACTAACGAAACTTGAAAGCGTTTATGACTTACATAATTTTATAATTATTTTAACTGTTCGAAAGTCTGAATTTGTAAAACTGTTGCAAAAACTTTCAAAATTATGTAACATTAAAAACTATTCAAAATTTTTGAAATCTGCTAAAAACATGTATAAAGGGCCACAACTGTGAATGAATTCATACAAATTGTGAAACTTTAATAACTTTATAAGCTCTAAAAACTTTATACATAACTGGCAAAGCTATTAAAAATTTTCTTGAATTTATTTTGAAAATTCTTATAAGTGTCAGAGCTGTCGAAACTGTATAAATTGTTATAAAATTTTAAGTTTCAGAATTTACTGAATTGTTAGAAACTAACGACAATTGGAATTGTTGTTAACTCCTAAAATTCCATAAGTATCACAACCGCTAGAAATTCTAAACTGGTTAAACTGTTGAAAAATTGTAAAAAGTATCACAGAACTGTCAAAACTGTAGCATAAACTTGAAAGTTAATAATTATGAAAACTGTTCAAAAATACAAATTTGTCAAAACTGTTCACAACCTGTATAAAGTTCCACAGTTATTGTCAATACTGTGTGAAGTGTTATAAACTGTAAAAATGTCAAAACTGTTGTAAGCTGTCCAAATTTCATGATTTTCATAATCAAAAGCGTTTTATCTTTTGAAACTGTTTTATTTGTTATAAAATTTTAAAAAACTCAAAACTTTTTGGATTACGTATGAAAAATTACTGAAACTTTATACTGTTGATGAATCTCACAATTTTATAACTGATCAAACTGTTTGGAATTAAAAATTTGAAGAATTATAGAAAAACTGAAAAAAGTAACACAACTGTCAAAACTATGTATATTGTTATAAGCTGTAAAACTGTCAAACTTTTTAGAATTGTTAGAAATTGACAAAACTGTCGAAACTATTGTAAAGTTTTCATTTTTTTAAAACTGTTCGAAAATTCAAATTTTTTAAGACTGCTGAATTACTGTATAAAGTGCTACAACTAGCAATAATGTATAAATTGTTGCTAACTGTAAAAATGTCAAAACTTCTTAAATCGTAAGAAACTCACAAAACTGCCAAAATTGTTGATTCACAACTGTAGAATCTGTTTATAATGCCGAATTTGTGAAAACTGTTTAAAAATTGTTGTAGGCACGACAACTTTTAAGGCTTCATTAATTTGTATAAATTGTAAAACTGTCAAAACTATTTTTACTATCAGTAACTATATACACTTTTTAAACTGTACTGAAATTTTAACGTTTCAGTCATGAAAACTGTTATAAAATCCAAATTTGTCAATACTGATTAAAATCAATTCAAATTGCTAGAAATTTTAACACTGTATCAACTGTTAAAAACTGTAAAACTGTCGAAATTTTCACTATTGTTACAAATTAACAAAACTGACAAAATTTTTGTATTTTTTCGTAAATTTCAAAACTTCTGTAGACTGTCCAACTTTTCAAAATATTCAAATTAAAATAACTGTTAAAAAAATGTCACAACTACCCATAGTGTTTTTTTGTCATGTCGAAACTGTTTTAGCTGTTCGACATTTTGTAAGAATTAAATAATAAAAAAATCGAAATAAAGTCCATTCTATCTTTTTCCACTTTCGAAAGATTTTTCAAAAAATGCCTTTTCATCCACGATAATGATACAAGTTTTTCTCACTTCACTAACAAGTTTACAGAAAGTGCAACTACGTAAAAGATGACTGACCTGGAAAAAATTTTTGAATGCAAAACCATTGTTATCGAAATCAAACTTTTACATAAAGTTAAAAAGCGAGTGTAACGACTATTTACGAGTATGTTAAAAACGAGTTGGTGGTTCGAAATCATGAATAGAAATCAGGTAAAGTTTTATTTTCTTGACTGTTACTTCGAGTGATTTCACAAGTGTACTTCCACTGAATAATTTCTAATTCGCAGAATACAAGTTAAACATCGAAACTTAGAAAGTGTTTCGTTATAGGATGGCAGGATACAACAATATTTTTGAGATATGGTGATTTTGCCTACATGAAAAAATAGCCTTGGAGTTATTCAATTAAAATAACATTATTATGTAGATTTATTTTCAGTTTTAGAATTTTTTTGGAGATTCTTTGACTGTGATACTAATAGTCTCAAAATCTTATGAGTCAAACAAGAAAAATACAAATTTGATTAGAATATTGTAAGATGGACTTTAAAAAAATAAAAAGAATGTCACGAGGTTTCGTTATTATTCGTATCAGTCATTTTACCAATTTTTCCAATTAAATTTATCTAATGTTTTGTTTATTTGTCCATTTGTTTAATCGGTGTCGACAGTTTGCTTTATTCAAGAATGTAAAAGTTTGTGTGAATTTCAATAAATCAGACACAAAATATTAATTTCAGTTTTTTACAGTTTTGATAGTTTGATGGTTGTTATGATTTCCTGATTTTCCTGGAAAATTTCAAACTACACCGCTGTTTGAAAAACATTCAGTTTCAAAAAACCAGCTCTTATTTGTTCAATTTTCCATTGCTTTACAATCTTGTTATTTAGGATCAATCCAAAATTTTTTGCAATTGGCGAAAATTTGCATCATACTTTGATATCAAAGACAATGCTCAGTTCTTAAAGAAACACGATGAAATCTCATGCATTTTAGCCTACTTTTCTAATAAAGTAGACCTAGAATTTTTTACGAAAGAAATGAAAATACAAACTGTGATTATTCTATAATTTCATCTGATTTTCAAACACAACTACAATAAAAATGGAAGTATCAAGGTAAATGTATGAAATCAAAAGTTTTCGTCACGCGTGATGATAAAAATGATTGAATTAATCGAAACCGTACGTGGGAAAAATTTATCATCGCCAGAAGAAAGTTCTATGAAAAAGTACAAAATGAAAGCATCAGATGTAAAACTTTTCATATCAGTGTTTTTCAGGATTGTAGCAAAAAATCTTGTTGGAGTGGAAATAATTGATGAAGATAAAGACGGTAATTCATGGTAGATGTAATTTCTGTGATTTAATTACATGTTAGTAAGATTTTCAAGAAGATGAAAGTAAATGTAATCATAACATTATTTTTAAATATTTCTTATTTAATTTTCAGATATTTGTTTATACTATTATGAGGATTTTCTGAAACCTGTCAAATGATCTATGAATTCAAAAATATAACTTCAAGAACATATATGATGCAAAGTAAAAATAGGGAATACGAATTTTTCAACTATTTATAATAAATTCATAAAATATTTATTGAAAAAAATACAATGAATCCGGAGCAGTGACGCGAAAGCAACGTTAAAAAAGGTTTCAAAGCGTGCTATGGCTTGGAGGAATCAACGGCGGCAGAAAATGAAGGGATAAAGGGAGCATTAATAATAATTTTTGTATAATTGTAAATATTTTTGTGTTGGATACCTGAAAATTCCCACCGAAAAATAAATCAATATACACATCAAAGTTTTTATTCGTCGAAACTTTTTAAAATTGATCGACAAAGTTTATCATATTTTTGTAAAAGATATCGCGTTTGATTCAAATGATTGAAATATCTGAAATTTTCGACCATCTTTCGACGAAACATAATTCGATTTAAAAAATTTTAAAAATATTGAATGGTTTCTGTAGTTTTACACTTAAAAAAATTTTTTTATCTATGAAAGTTATTATAGCAGTTTCTAATATTCAACAAATTTTACGAATTTTTGAATATCATGGACTTCCTTCAAGGTTTTCAATGTTTTTTCATTTTTTCAAAATTTTCGGTTTCAAACGTTAATAAAAAATTTTAAAACTTCACAAATTTTATGAAAATTTATCAAACTAATGAGATTGTCCGTAACTTATGAATATTTTACAAGTTTTTCAAATTTCCACAAAAAAATTTAAAACAGCCTTGCACTTCTCGAAGAAATACACGTATGATGATGAACATAGATGAACAATGATGAACAAAATTTATTAACAAAATGGAAAATGTTCCAAATTCGTAAGATGTTGTTTTTTAAAAATTTTTGATGTTATGTACTATATTTTTCAAAATTTTCGAAATTCTAAACACAATGTAAACAATAAAAAACCTCAATCGTATGAAAAATTGTCAAACTAATTTTGATTCTTCCAAACTTTTTTCGATATTTTTCAAGTCTTTTAGATTTTGTATGAAAAAAAGAAAATTAATGTCATTCATACTTCGATTAAAATATACTGATTAACATTACCTAACAATTTATAAGTAGATCCTGAACTTCTACTAATTTTTGGATTTCCATAGAATAATTTACAAGCTTCAGAATTTTCAATTTATTTTGAAATTCAATGCAGTTTTTGAAATTTTTTTAACTAATTAAGATTGTACTTTTATATCTACTTAAAGTTTGAATAATTTTTCGTCAACTGAAGAAAACATGATCATGTATATGTTATGTGAAAGAAACAATATAATAATAAACACAACATACAAATGGTATAAATTTTCCCCGATATGATACAGATTTTTCAAAATTTTTAAAATATTCAATAATCTATAAAATTTTATATTTTTATGGTTTCGAAAAGTTTTCTGAATTCCAAGAGTAACACAATCTATTTGGAACTTTCCGAATTTTTAAAAAATATCTCTAACAAATGTAAGGTTTTCGTAATGTCTTAATACTTTTTTTTTCAGCTTTCTAGTAATAAATGAATAAAATTTGATAAATGTTTCGAAGAAGTATGAATGATAAGAATACAGCCTAAAAAATTAATCAGTATTTTCCGAAATTTTGTGGAATGGTCGAATTTTTCAAAATTTTCGAAATTTCAAATATAACACTCTATATTAAACTATTTAAAATGAATTTTGCAAATATCATCCAATTCATGAAGATATGTTGGTTATTTTAGAATACTTTTAAAGTTCTTCAGATTTTGATGTAAAAACGATAAAAATTTAATGCATATTTTCGAAAAATGTAAACACTAGCACATTATAAAATATTCATGAAAGTTATTTGGAATTCAATATTAGGTACATTTTATAAATATTGGATAAGACTGTTGACAACCTATTTTTTTTATTTTGTAAAATTTTAGAAATCGTGAAAGTTTTACATGCTTTTTCAAATTTTACGAAAATGTTCCATACTCATTAATATTCTTGGTAATTTTTCAATATTTTCATAAGACCACCATCTATAAAATTTTCAAAATATCTTCAATTTTACGAAATTCACGAAATTTCAAACACTAAACGAAATATTTCATATTTATTAAAAATCTGTCCAACTCATTCAGACTTCTCAACAATTTTTACTTTTCAAGTTATCTGATTTTTTTTAAATAAAAAAATCGCATTTTGCCGCCCCTGGGAGAAACAGCATATTGCTGTTTCAGCTCTGAGAAGAAAAATGTCGCAATTGCAAAAAAAAAATTGTACAGCGATCGGCGCAGATTTATTAATGTTATTCGGCAGAGCATAAAATTATCGCCCCACGTTGCGAGAGTATCAACTGTACGCATTCACCCTGAAACCATTAACCGGATGATCGAACCATTATGTAATTTTATTTTCCGTTACCTGTTGAATTCTTATGGCACTGCAACGTTCGTGCCTCGAAAATTCATTATGAACAAAGAAAGTTTCTTCTCTCCGGAGAATAAATTATGTAGAGAAAATTCAATAATTGCTTTTCCTACTTCTCGTGCGTTAAGTTGGTCATTTTATTACATTTAAGTGATATTGGGAATGTCCGCTATTTATTTTTTTTACAGTTACACGTACCTGTTTCGAGCTTTGGAAATTCGCTGAATGTTTGCTGTTTCCGATGGTCTGCAATCATAATTAATTTCGGTTAGAACGTCATGATAATAAATTTTTCATCATGAATTATGTGGATAAAATTTTACTATAGGTGTATTAAAATAAAAAGTTTCTGAAATTCTTGAATATTCACATTAGAAATGTTCATCTCGATTGTGTAGGTAACATTTCTGGAAAAGTGAATCATAATCTCAAAAAATTCAAAAATAAAATATGAAATATAAGAATAAACATAAGCTTCAAAGAAAAGAAGCATGAAATATTAAAAAATTAAACAAATTTCCTCCTTCTTTTTAAAGCATTGAAAACCTATCTAAAGCAGTCAATTCAGAGAATCTAGAATATTTCAAAACTCGAAATGAAATAGATTATGAAAAATATCAATTATCAGATCCCGGAAATTAGTCTTAAATACCAAATTTAAAAGAAAAGTGAATATTTATTTCTGATGTCCATCATTTCTAAAAACTAATAAATGGAAATTTTTACTTCTTATACTCAGGTACAAACACCCATAATGCAAATTTTTTCCGGAAATAAGTAGATAACACAATGTACTCAAACACTAAAAGTTTATTGTAGCTGGTAAAAGTTTCTTTAGCCCAATGTTAGCGATAAAAAGTTGAGCAACGATCTCGATTTCTCAACAACCGATGCGTGAATTTACAACCAATAAGACAAAATCATTACGCGTATCTAGAAAATCGTAGTTCGAAGATTGATAAAAATTCAGATGAAATCTACAATTAAAATGAAATACATTGATATTCAGTCGAAAAATAAATATTTTTCGTGCTTAAATTAAAAAAATTGATAAGAACAATGGTTACTTAACAAAATACACTTATAATTATTTTAGGTACATTTCGAAATGCGAAAAAAAAATCATGCAATTTCGTTATATAATTGCTTGTTGCTGATATTGCATGAATGTTAAAATTTCAATCTATTTTTTTACCGGATGTATGCTTTCAAATTTTCAAAATTGTGAGCAAATGAAGAAGAAAATAAAATTGCAGTAATTCCTCAGATTGCTATGATTTTTTATGAAAAAAATGACGTTGAATTTGTTTAAAAACAGATTTAATTTTTGTTTTTTCATGAGTATATCTTCACAGCCTTCCTAAATCCTACTTAGTTATTGTCAGGGGTGCACACAGAAAAATTTTCTGTAGAAGTTTTCCAAAAAAATATGTTCTTGTCTTGGAATATTTTGAATATTTATATGTGTAGTAAAATTTCTACCGAATTCTATTTTTTTTTCTTCTCGATTCTTAGATATGTCGAATATGAGGCATTTCGATTGAAAATGTTATGGCTTCACAAGTTTTCCCAATTTAAATTTTCATTCTCGTAAAAAAATCTAAATTTTATCCCCAGAATGTTGAAGTTCAATGTATTCCATTCTTTAGATTGAAAACTTCAAGTAATATTTTTTTCCAAAACATTTTTTTCATATCATTTTCATGTTTCATGCAACTTTTTTCCAGTGCAATTCAACTTTGAAAATTCACGATGATTCATTCGTATTTCTATGTACATAGTGTTATTCGACGATTTCTTTCATAAATTCATTTTCACTATTTTGATATAAATATACATTTAGGAATGAATTTTCATGCAATGTTTTTACGTTTAAAATCTTACGTCGATATACTGAATAACTTTTTAAGTAGGTAGGTGTAAGTAGGTACTATGTAATATTTAAACTTCCAGATTTTTTAAGGTTCATTTTATTCGCCTTATTTGTTTTTGAATATAAACTGAAAAAAATCTTAATTTGTCGAAAATTAGACTTACTAATTTCTTGTTCTCGGAGCTTAATGAAAACAAATAAATAAATCAAGTACAAAACATTGAATTTTCTGAATTTGAATACCATGTTAATTTATTTCTGCGGTATGAAAATTCTTCACTGATTCGAATAACAATAAAATATTAATCAAAAAATCAACTCTTCGAAATATACAATATGAGATATTATGCTCAAACATATTATGGTATAAAACATATTTTAATGTTATTGAGTGCACATGATAATAATTTGAAGGTAGGTATAATTTATTTATCATCAATAGATGGATAATATTTTATTATATTGAAAAATGTTTATTTATTCCGGAAGAAAATATCGATTTATCAATGTTTAATATTTATTATATGTAGTACTTCATACAATCTAGTATTATACATTAAAAATAAAGAAATTGAAGGAATAATTGAAAAATATGAAAAATTCAGTGTTTTTGATGTTGCCAGACTATTTATTTTTATTTACTTAATTAAAAAAAGTGAATTCTGAAAGAACATCTCCTTTTTTCCTCGAAATTGTAGCTAAGAAAGCAAATTAATTTACAGTGTAATGGTATGTAATCAAATTTTATTATTTCGTAGTTATTATTTCGAATGTTTCACCATGCCACATTGAACGTCACTTTACAATAGAAATGTCAATGATGGTAAATTAGAAATTTTTTCAAATTTTTCTTAGAAGACAAAATGAGGAACTTTGAAAAAAAGATATAGACTGTAATAGCAGTTTTCAATTTTAGCATTTTTTGAATTTTCACTGTTATCCACTACGCGCTGTATTTCACATAAGAATTAATTTTTTTTTCAAGTTTTGGGAAAGGTTTCAACCCCTAAAACTTTCCCTTAGTGCTTGCCACTGATTTTTGTAATACCAAATGAATTTTTTGATTTATTAACTAAATGAATTCAATAACCAATCGAATTTAATTATCAAACGTATTTGATTAAAAATGGTTATAATTACCATAGAAACTGAATTATCAAATGAGTTCAAAGCCTGACAAAGATAATTGAGTACCAAATGAATATTAATGAATTTGGTATTCAAGTAAATTAAAATACTAAATGAATTTAATTACTCTCTAAATCTGAATCTGTTGAATTTAACAGATTGCCTTTTGTATTTTACGGATTGCTTTGTTAAAATACAGCAGGAAAACGGTTGAATTTGACAGAATTTGTATTCAAAGTACAAAATTTCAACAGATTGCAATTTGTTAAGATTTAACTGATTCAGATACAAGGAGGCCAAAATAAATTTTTTTGTCATTCCAAATGAATTACCTCGATAGTCCTCGTCTGTGTCGAAGACCTGATTAGATTGGAAAAAACTGCTACTTCCACCACTTTCGGTGGCAACGGGGAAGTCGTTGTCGCGGAAAATGAGCCGGGGCGAGCGATGTGCTAAAACGGGCCTCGGGAAATCGGGCCCCTGTGAACGCCAGAATGACTTTTGCTGCCTCCAGGATCCGTGAAAGGGGCCCAGGCCCCCGAAGCGAACACCGGAAGGGGGAAAGTTGCGGTTTCTCGAGGTGCTCTCGAAGACGTAACCGCCCTGGTTTTGGTATCGAGCGAAACGGCGCGTGCGGCCCAACGTAAGGCCCAATTCCGTGCTGTTCTGCTGGTTCTGGCCGGTCGCGGTGACCTTAGGGATGCTCAAGGCCGAATTTTTCAGGAACTCTTCCGCGCAATTCGCACGCAGAGCCAGGAGAATTCCCATGAGAAACCAGCATTGCAACTTTTTTGTCACCCTCATTATTCATTCGGTCGTTTGCCTGCAAGAGAAAAAAAGACGACTTTTGTTTCATACTTGATTTTTTTAGGATGATGTTACGGTTGAAGTGCAAAATTAATAATAAACGAGATTTCCTTTGTGAAGTTTTGGCCTAGGGAAAGGGAAGTTACTAGTCAAACAACTTACGTAACAATAACAGTGAGAGTTTGGATTATTCAAGTGTGAATCTGGTTATTTTTATCATTCTGATGTTTGAATGAAATAATTTCATGAAACTCATAGTCCATTTATTGATTACAGAAATTCTAACGATTGATCACTGATTGTGGTGCAAAATAGGTGGTTGTTGTTTTTAGAAATTTTTTTATTCTAAATGATTGGAAGGCGATAAAATTTGTTTGAAATAACTGTAAGAACTTATCAGGATGTTTTGGAGTATGAAAAATTATCAGAAGGCTGAAAAATTAAGATTTTACGTGAATGAGAAGTCATTATTTTAATTTTAAATATATTTGAGTTGTTACATTAAAAGCTCATGAATTTTCAAAAATGTAGCAGAAGATTCAGGATACTCAAATCTTTTAAAATTCTATATCAGGTAGCCTAAAATTTATTAGCAAAGATTGAGATCTGATAGGTTTCTTCTCACCTAAAATTCGTGACTTTTTTGAGTTCTAGATTAAAGTCTTAGTATGTGAAAGCTCAACAAAACTTACGAAAGTTATGGAAAGTTTGTACAATTGCTAATAAATATTCACAATCCACTAATTTTACAGATTAGTGGCTAAACATTTCAAAAATCATCGAAAATTTGAATGGATTAATTATTTTTGCAAAAAATGGAGGACATAAAAGAAAGGTATATAGTATAAAATTTGTTTATTTCTTAAAGAATCACAAAGAAACGAACAAAAGTATTGACGATTTCTGGAGTGCTGAGAAATATATTTTTTTAAAGTTTTAGAGAATTTGTGCCATAACTCGTGATAATTTTTAGAAATCTTTGAAAAAAATATTGAGAATCTATCGAATTTGATGAAGAAAGAAAGAAATTTTTCTTTAGAAATTTTTGAAAAAAATATTTGTAATTTATTTATTTTGATTACTCAACGATGGTTACACGTAAAACTCATCAAAAATTTTAAAGAGCTATTAAGTTCAAAAAGAATTTTTAATTTTTTGAAGAGAGTAAGAATTTCCGTTTGAGTTTTTTCACTTTCTTAAGAATTAAAAGAATATACACAAGGTTCATTCAAAATCTCTGGTATGTTACGAACAATATTTTTCTAGAAACTTGTATGAAATTATTGTTTCATGATTCGTAATAATTCGTAGAAATATTTGGCAAAAAGTAATGAAAATTCGTTGTTTGACCAAGGGATTATTACGAAATCTAAAAATCACAGTAAGTTTTCGAAAGTTATCGAGTCTACGAAAAATTTATGATTTTCGTAAAAAAATTAGAAAGTTTCATTACAGTTTTATTTATTTCTTATGAATTCTAACAAAATACACAGATATTATTCAAATTCTTTGGACTGTACAGGCAAACGTTCCTCTCGAAAATCTTAGAAAACTTGTGCTTTTAACTCGTAGAGTTCTCATAAATCTTTGAAAAAAAAATTTTCAGTATCTAATGGATTTTGAACAAGCCATTGCAAACAATACATTTCTAAAATCATCGAAATTCGTTAAGATTTATCAAGTCCAGTTATAATTCAGAATTTTCGTAAAAAAGTGAAAAATTTGTCTCAGTTCTTTTTATTTCTTGAAAGTTCCAATATAATTCAAAACAGTATTGAAAATCTCGGGACTGTAAAAAAAAAGTATTTGTCTAGACATTTTTCAGTTTGTGCTCCATAATTCGTAATGGTTTCAATAAATCTTACAATTAGTAAAAATATTGAATATTCATTAATTTTTACCTAGCTATTGCTGTACGTTTCGGAAATCATCAAAAATCTTAAAGGGTTATCAAGTCTACCAAAAATTGAGGTAATACATTCCGTAGAAAATTTCAATATTTTTTTTATCTTTTAGTTTCTCAAAAATTATAATAAAATACACAATAGATATTTTTCATTTTTGAAGTAACATGAAAAATAATATATTTTTCTTGAAAATATTAGAAAATCGGTTTTTCATGAGTGAAGTTTTTAGAAATCTTTAAAACAATATTCTATTGATTCAACGAGGCAATTGCTACATATTTTAAAAATAATTATCGAAAAATGTGAAGATTACTCAAGTTCACTAAAAATTTAGAATTTCTGTAAAAGAGTTGTATTTTTTTCTTTGATTTTCTAAAAATCCTCAGAAAAAACGTAAGGGTCATTCAAAATCTCACGAGTGTCAAAAAAAAGGTTTTTTTTCAGAAAGTTTTATTACATATGTTTTTCATCATTCATAGAAAACTTTCCATGTGAAGAATTTATATCTTCTCAAAATTTTTTATCAAATGTTCTGGAATAGATCAGCAAAATTCAAGAATTCTTATCAATTTCTTATGTTCAAAATAAATAACATCGGTATACATTAATATTGTTGAAAACGAAATTCAAACCTAAATCTGTAGAATTATATACACACTAGAAAGTTACATCGAAATTTGAAAAAAAGAAAAAAACAGAATGTTATCAGACTGAAAGTATTAAGAATCCTTTAACATCGACCGCAAATTATCATAAATCCTTGAAATTATCTTCAAATAAAAAATACAACCAAGCTTTCCAAAGATCTAACGATTCTTTAAAAAAATAAAAATATCATTCTCACAAAATACACAATACTGGTTCAATATCTTTGAAGTGTGAAGAAAAATATTATTTCTCCAGAAAGTCTTAGAAAAATTTTGCTTCATCATTTGTGCCAATCCTGCAAAATCATTACAAAAAACACTTTCGCTATTTCAAACGTTTACCAACGTTCCACAAGAGCAAGATTGTACGTTACTCAATGGGACGCAGAATTAGGGGCCCATATTACGTAAAATATCCGTGTACAAAAGATACAAGCATCAGAAACTTTCAGGTATTCCCAGATGTCGTGAATTAAAAGAAAATTGCTGTTTAACAGCGTTTCGCAACGTGTTTCTCAAACACCTTGCCGGAAACCAAAAAGGCCAAGCCAAGGTGCAAAAAACTCAAGTAGCCCCAAATTCATGTAACAAGCCATTTTCAAGATCTCGAAACATTCCTCAGAGAAGAGAAGTGGGCTCTGAATTTCGAAAATTTTATTTCTGCGATAATAACTTTGAAATTGAGGCGGCGTTCAGAATTACTTCATCGAGAATGGTGGTAAGTCATCAAACCAGAGGAAAGGTTAACGAACCTTTGAAACTATATTGCTAGATAGAAAAAGCTAATTATTCTAAAAATTTTATGTATCAGATATCATCTTTTAGCATGATTGTGTTAAATGGCTTCATTAATTGTTCTATTTTTTGAATTCTCTAAATGATCTATTTTTTTCTGAACTTTGAAGATTTACACTCAAAATAAAAAGAATAATGTAGCTTAGAGGGAGCACTATCGAAAATTTTAGAGTCATCATAAAACTGTAATAAAAGTTACCCATGTTCGAGAAAGTGGTTGTACCCGTGTATTTGAAGAATTATTTATGAGCCTTAGGATCTGACATGGGCCTGATAGTAAAGTGTTTCACGTCTTAGAAATTGCCGAATTTCGTGAGCAAAGTTTCTCTTTCCGAAGAATCAGAAGTAAGGTTATTATTCAAATTTGTGAACTTTTATGTACCTTTTTTGAATGAAGGATCAAGGTCTGTTCAAAAAAAAATTTAAAAACTTTTAGGACTCTAGAAAAGATAAAAACGAAGTAAAAAAATTTTGTTTAATCTAAACGCAAATACATCAAAACAATATATTTGTGAGGCGATCCGAGAAAAGGGAACTACTATTGAAAAAAATTTTTTTCGGATTCTGAGTGATTCTTCAAGTTTTTAATGCAATCTTCAATTATGTGCAATTAGAATTTACTTACTTCGATTTTTTTTGCAAACTATGAATTTTTCAAAATCTTTCATCCCATTAACAGTTGTGTATTTTGATTCATTCAATCGCCCGTCCTGTAAAATTTGCTTTTTGGATAGTAGGTCCCTTTTCTCGGATCGCGTCACATTTATTGTACATTTTTCTTGATCTTTCTCTTAATTCTTTTTTTGACCTGAAATATACGAAAATTTCTAAAGTTTTCTGAATTAGTGCATAAGTTTTTTAAGATTCATATTAATACCACATGTAGAATTTCCTATCATAATGAACAAACTGAAAAAAATGGGATTCTTAAAATTGTCAATTTTCGAAGATTATAATATGGGCTTATACTCTGTACGTCTCCTACAATTTTGGAAGATTTCAAAATACCTTCATTATTCTCATATAATTCTTTGATATTCTCATCAAATTATCACAATTCACAAAAGCTTTTTTTTATTAGAATGAAGTTTTCTCAATCATTTTTTTTTAATTTGAAAGGTGTATTCTTCATAATATGAAGGTTTGAAGCTCTAAGAATGAAATATTTCAAGTTGTTGGCGATTTCCTAAAAAGAACCTACGAATTAAAACTATTTATTACACACGCACGACCTCAGATAAAAAACGAAGTCTGAACCCAATGCTAAAAAATTGTTGAAAATCTTTTACATTCCTCAAAACTCAATTTATCATACGTATATCTAGTGTTTAAGTCATAGTTCTTTGATAAAATACTATTCTTAGTAAACGCTGATTGAAGCCTGTCATCACACCATCATTTATTCAACAACTTTACATAACTTTTGAAATTGTAATCATTTACATTGCATATCAATGAATATATCTCTTTCAAGAGTGTAAACATCGATGAAAATAACAAAATCTCAAAGCAACTTCCAACATGTTTGCAATCATAATGAATTAACGAAAATTAATTATGACTGTCAGCAAGTTAATTAGATTTAATAAGATCTTGATGTCTCCTATAATTTTGGAAATTTTCAGAGTATCTTAAATATTCTCATATTATTCTTTGACATTCTCATCATGATCTATCACAACCCTTGAAAGCTCTGTTCATGAAAAAGAAAATAATTATTTCATGTTTATCACTCCACTCCTGATTTCTTATTCCATAATATTTTAAGTTGATTACCTCTTTTTTTAATGTATACTTTTATTTTGAAAAAAAGGTTGGAAATTTATTCTTTAAAATAATTTTTTTTGCTAGCTACATGTTTTTCTCATCTCTCATGATGCTTGAGGATACATCACCAAAAAATTGCTCATCTTTTAAGGCAAACCAGATATCAAGCTATTTTTTGTTTAAATTGCTTCTAAAAGCATTCCACGTGATTTTTCAGTAATCTTATTCAAAAGGTAACAGTTTGTAAATCGTAGTTTGTATAAGTACAAAATTCAACATCTGTCACAGACAAAAAAAATACGTTGATGTAAGAAACTTGACAAATTGTGAATTAAGTGTTGCTGGCAGATGACAAATCAAGCAATTATTACAGTTTTTACAGCTTGACAGTTCATACATTTTTATCTTTAGTCATTCAAACATAGACCTGATATAAGTTTGGTGCTCTGGAAAATCGCACTACTACTTAAATAATTAGCAGTCTATCAAAGTTTTAAATCAAACTCACTCAAGTTAAACGTTATTGATTTTAATGAACTTTGATACATTTAGAATCTGTTAAAAATCGTAAACCAGTTGTATAGCCGTTGGTATTTGACACGTATTTTTAAATGAATCAACACTAATAAAAGTCTATAAAGTGTTTATTCAAAGTTTTGAACTAGTGCATTCAACCTTTGAATGCATATAATATTATGATCTAAAAAGGAAATATATTGTCTGCAAATAGTATTAATAAGAACGTATGAACATTATAGGTAACTTTGGTAGGAATGTACTAGGTTTAAGGCAAAAAATTTTTCTGCAGTCATTTCGTAATTTTCGAAAGAGCGTAGTAAGATATTCTGAAAAAATTATTGAATACTTTATTTTTGAAAACTTAAACGAAATATTAATGAAAACCCTGCTTCGGAAAAGTTCAAGAACCCTACATATAGATTTCAACATGAGTTAATGTAAAATACTTCTAAACCAAGTTTATCAAAATCAATACAAAAACTTCTAACAGTGTAGTTTTCAGGTCATAGCTCTCTTGGAGAACACCAGTCAAAGTCAAGGATAATTCAAGCCCGTCATCACACCATCATTTATTCAGCAACTTTACGTCACATTCGAAACCGTAATTACGCGCACTGCATCACACTAAAAATATCCCCTATCAAGAGCGATCAACGTCATCAATTTCACATCCGATTCAATTAAGCGACCTCGCAATCAATTTCGGCATTCCAGTTCCTGGACTGGATCCTTTGTTACTCGCCCGGCCCCAAACAGATCTACGTCAGAACTTTCATTTCATCCCACTCGACCTTCCATCGCCTTTTCGCCCACCTTTTTCAATCGCGAAGCCAAAAATCCAGTCGGTACCGGATTACTACATAATGAGTGAAAGTACGCTCTCCCGGAACCGAGGCGTCGCGACGACTCTTCCTCTCGTTTCAAAAAGGCGAGCCAAAACAAGATCGGTTTTGTTTTTCTCTTCGCTCTTGGCCGGCAAAAGCGAACGAAACTGGAAAAAATACGAGCGATCCGATCGCCGGAGAAAGTTTCGCGGATCGATTCGTTTTCTTCCTAAAGAGAGGATTATCAACGGCGCTCAATTAGCGCGATTTATGGAGCTCGTCCATGATTCTGTCACGCCCCGCGCGCATCCTTAATTGTTCGTTTTGAAGCACCAAATGCGTTTATCAATCACACGCGTTTTCCCGAGATGGGAATTTCAATTATTCAGCGGCTTTTATCGAACGAATCTTCGCGCTTACGTGTTTAGAAAGTGAGCTCGCGAAGTAAGGAGATTGATTTTACGCGTGTCGTGGAGTCGTAGATTTTGGAGTACATACAAATCATGGATTTGCATCAAAAATTCAGTTATACTACTGCTGCTTGGTGCTTTTTTTAAATACTCCAATGACTGACTAATTATTGACGAATTCTACTGATTTTCTTGTTACCCTTACCACTTATTATTGATATGCATCACTGACGAATCATCATTCATCTTTTCTCATGGTTGGATTGTTATTGAAACTGGCTAACTATTAAATCATTCTACTAATTTACTTATTCAACTGAGTAACAACAAATTACCAGTATGCGTGACTGATAAAATTATTATGATTGATCTATTCTATTAGTTGGCGCATTGTTGAAACACTTCAATGACTAATCATAGACGAAATCTACTGATATACTGGCAAAACAAACTGCAAACTATGAATATGCATCACTGATAAAATTATCATTGATCTATTCTACTGGTTGGCGCGTTATCAGAAAACCCCAACGATAAACAAATTATTTATGAATTACACTGATTTGCTAATATATTCTGGCTATTCACAACAATGATATGCGTCAGTGACAGACTTACCTTTAATTTATTCTACTGATTGACTCACTATTGACTGATTATTATCCACATGAAGTTCCAAACGTTTAAAATTGAAGGAAAAAGGAAAAGAGACAATTATTTAGGAAAAAAAATTTCCTGTTGCTTTCTAACAGTAAGAATGTTAGTTTAAACAACAAACTTTTTGCTCAACAACAAAAAGTCAACTTGATCCTTCTCGTGACGAAAAATCAAAAATTGATTTAATTTTTCTTTTCGATTAATTTCGCACGTTTGGAACTTTAGGTACTTTAATTATTGAATAATTCTATTGATTTACTCGCCAAACATATTCTACTGAGTAACTAAAAATTGCAAATATGCGTTACTGACAAAATCATCATTGGTCTATTCTACTAGTTAGGGTGTCGTTGAAATACTACAATGCCTGACTCATTATTGACGAATTCCACTGATTTGCTCCTTAACTATATTCTAGTGATTTACCAGTAATTATTGATATGCATCACCAACAGACTTATCATTTATATATTCAACTAATAAAATAGTTAATAAATACTCTACAGATTGACTAATTATTGACCTATTTTACTAATTTACTGCCAGACATATTCAATCAAGTATTAGATGTGACGAATATGCGTCACTGATAAAATCATCTTTGCTATTTTTTATTGGTTGGTGCGTTATGAAAAAACTTTAATGACCAACTTATTATTGACAAATTCTACTGATATATTTGTTAATCATATGATAGCTACTTACAACTAATAATCAATGTATTTTGGGCAATAATAGAAATCGATAACGCGTTTTGAAAAGTGAAGTACGAAATTATGATAACTAGTGAAATTTTCCATTCTGTGGCACTCTGAAACTGATTCTTTATGCCAACGATATTTTTTTTAGTAAAATCAAGGTTCCACTATGATGTAAATTTTTATTAAATATAAAAACATGTTCATGAACATTTCACAGTATTTACCTTATTAAAAAAATACTTTGAAGACTGTCAAGTATCATTGAGAAATTTTGTAAGATTGATATAGAACCGTTAAAATGTCTATGTTAGTTTCGATGTGCTTTGGACATTTTTTAACCCAAACTAAACAATTTCAAGAAAGATAACCTTGTTTCATTGTGGAATGATCAAAAATTTCTGAATAAGATTAACAAATTTACATCAACATTAATTTAACCAAAGAACAATTTACAAAAACTAATAT
This sequence comes from Platygaster robiniae, assembly GCA_028476575.1. Classification (NCBI taxonomy): domain Eukaryota; kingdom Metazoa; phylum Arthropoda; class Insecta; order Hymenoptera; family Platygastridae; genus Platygaster; species Platygaster robiniae. Next base: position 7,877,068 of record CM052022.1, read on the forward strand.
TTATATATATATTTTTAAATTCTGATACATCAATTTTGGGCTTGGAAACTTTTGAATCTAGGTGTTTCAATTTCAAATAAAATTTCTGAACTCCCCAAATTGCTAAGTCTAGATCAAAATTTCAGAAATTGTTACCTCTGCTTTTGTATAAGGTAACAAAATATTGTTCTTCATTTTTCAAATTGTGGAAAATCACCAAATTTCACGAATTGAAGGGTTCTGTTCATTTTAATGAAAACATCAATAATCTTTCTTATTTTAGGAAATTATATCAATTTTCTTAAGGCTTAGTAAAAAAATCACGATTTTTCGTGATCTATACAGGTCATCGATAAATTGCTGGGTATTCATAGAACTTTTAAATGTACCTGAAGTTCCAGACGTTTGAAATTAAACTAAAATAAAAAATATGCGAATTTTTTGATTTTTTTATCATGATAAGAAGTGTGACAAATATTTTTTTGGGGAGCCTTATGTTTGTTATGACGATCAAAAGTGTTCAAAAACAGCTAGAGGATTTTTTTTCTTATATTAACTTATAAATTTTTTTCCTTTAATTTTGATCGTTTAGAACTAAAGGCACATACTCTCAAGACTTGAGAAAAAGTGACAAGTGGTTTCATATATTTTTACGTTCAATAAATTCCAAAAACTTATCAAAGTTACCATTAATAATTTTTGGAACAGTTGGCACAACTCATTAGCATAGCTAGAATATTTCATCTAGTGAGATGACAATGAATTTTCAGGTTTTTTGAAAGTATTAAAGAATTATAAAACCAAAATTCAAGAAATTTATCATTTCTTGAAAACGTCCTGGATTTTCTGATATGTGAACTTCTAGTAAAATTTTTCAAAATGTCAGAATATCGTTGAAATACCCTAAATACTCAAAAATTATACGAACATCGTTTATTTCTCAAAAAAATCGAAAAACTGATTTGATTTTCAAACAACTGCAAAAATATTTGCTTAGCTAAATGATGAAAAATTTTTTAAACCCAAAAATCCATAATTATTGAATAAGATAAATTAACATCTTGAATAAAATAAAAATAAACCTGCATAATCGTTCAAAAAATTATTTCCTGGATGAAACCCGACAAATTTCCTAATGAAAATGGAAAAAATGATTTTGTAATTGTAGAAATCACTTTCCTCGAAATCAGTTCCGAATGATTGAATCTGAAATCCTAGTATTGGAGACTAGAATTAAAAAATCGAATAGAAAACAGATGTGATTTTGAGGGCCGTCGTCTATGTTCAGTAGCGTCAGAAGTGAAAGTGCATTCGTGCATACACCTTGGAGATGGCGTGAAGTTCAGGTTCGCGTGATTCCGCGTACGGAGCTATCAGCTATGATACGTATAATGATCATCGGCAACGCACGCAACGCTTGTTTCGTCTGAAATTACCGGCTCCGGGGGAAAATCCTCTATTTTCAGTTATGCCATTTTTTCGTTTAATGTAATGACTATTTTATATGGTATCCGCTGATCGTTAAGGTCGCTCTTCTGTAGTCAATAACGTCCAAATTGATTATGTATATTAATAAAAGATTTGAAAGAAAATCTACTTAATTTTTCTCTCAACTTTTTTCTGGAAGGTATGTATGAATTTAAAAAATTTGAATGACATTATATTCGATGAAGAAATTTGGACCAACTGCCTCGAAAATTGCAGGAAAACTGATTCAAGAAAATCTGAAAAACCTTTTCTTCAAAAAGTATTCTAAATTTTGTTAATAATGAGGTTATTATTAATGGTTTAATAAGTATGTTTATTGTTCGTTCTATCATTAGCTATCATGCATATTCTCACTGCTATTTTTTTATTCCTTAAAATATAGTACTAAATAACAACCTAGATTTTCCAAGTTTAGAACAGAATTTTTGTTGATTTATTTCATAATGATTCGTTTTAAATTACATTAAGAGCAATAATGCACGTGTAACAATAAAAGATTAGGCATTTAAAATATGAACTACCAACAATTTTCGATACACCAAATAAATGTTTGATCATGATCACTAGATTTTAAACTGCTGCAAACAATTCTTTCTATCCATGTAACTCATAAGTGATTCCAAGAACTGAAGGTCATGAATATTTCAATAACTTTTATGCTGATGATAGTGAATAAGTGAACAATTAACAGTTTAGCTTTAGACATGAATACATACGTTATTTTGTGCTAAGTTCTTTCAAATCAAGGGACAAAAGTTCATGTGAATGCCTTGACTAACTTTCTTCGTCACGGCATTCTCATATACAAAATATTCATTGTAGTATGGTTAATTCTTCCAGGAAAACATTTCATTGTCTATAAAATATTAATATGTTAATGGCTATAACTCGCGAAATTTTTCTTTTGGAAAAACGTTTTTAACAGTTTTCAAAACTAACCAAAATCTTCAGACTGTAGGTTTGACTTCTTTAATACATAATTATTGTAATATACGAAACTTTTCAACATTTTTTGTGTGAACGATAAATATGTTGATGTTTGTTACTTTTTTTGTGATGATGAAAAAGATAAGTGAAACGCATTTCTACGATAATTTCGAAAAAAACAAGTAAAAAATAAAATTCACTGGGCATACGTTTCATCCATAGAGCTACATACTTTTATTTCTATAAGTCTCTTAGAAAGTGAAATACAATCATCTTGCACTACATGTGAATGTTTACCATGGTGAAAAAATGGGAAGACTTAGTTTTTTAAGACTTGGGATTCTCACATGTTTTGTCTTATCCTGATTTTCAAAACCATGCAGAAAACTTGTTTGTCTGAATTTCATGTGACTTTATTGGCTTTTAAAATTAATGTTTTTCAAATTTTGTCATTAAAATGTCCTGGAAATATTAAAATAGTATTTTGAGAATTTACTTCGCATTATTTTAACGTGTGCATGTTTGAACACATCTCAACAAGATTTTTTTGTAATAAAGGCACCAATTTTTTAAAGGAATTAATGTCTAAGAAAAAAAAAAAATTATTTTTTACATATGTGTTACCTCCTGCTTCTTTGAGATTCCTATTGTGGTACTGTGAATTTTTAATTGTTTTTAGATTCCATATTTATTTCTTAAATTTATCTACGATATGAAAAATAATGCCATTTTCTGGCAAACGAACCCATTTCCAAATAAAAATATTGCAAAAAACAAAAAAAAAAAACAAAAAAAAAACCATCGCCAAAAAACAAAACCCTCTGCAAACAAATAAAAATATGAACGAGGTTCGATTATTTATAAAACTCATGAATCAAAAACAATTTTATTTTCAATCAATGAAAGTATCGAAAGATAAGTACATAATTTTCAAACGTGAAAAACTAGTTTTAGAGAATGTACATGATATGACACATTTATCATCGGTTCAGTTTAGTTATTTTTAGTAACTAATCGTGAGAAAAATATAATAAGTGAAAACATTGGAAGAATAATTTATTTTAAGAAGTTAAAAAATCATCTAATCATGTACATGGATAATTTTGTAGCAAAAATTCACAAATTCTTGACGTCATTATGCTGCTCGATAATTTTTAAAGAATTTAAACTTTTTTTACCTTCATGTGTTCATACAAAACTTTAAAAAAATTTGGTATCAAGTTTTCAATAGAGAACATGTTTAGCGAATTTTCAAAATTCCTGAATATTATCGCAGTAAAAGCCAATTAAAAGTTGGTTATGTTGTTCTTGATTTAAAATTTTAAAATATAAAGTTGACTTATCTAGTTGATTTGAAATTTTTGTTTTATACTATTCTTATGCATGAATTTTTTCGATATTCGAGAGTTTGGCTCCAATCACTGAAATCTTGGTAATTTTTTCTAACATTATATGAAAGTGAAAAATATAGCTATCTTCCCAGATAAATATAGAGCAAAAAATTTTAAAAAAATCACGTTTCACTTACAACTCCAGGCATCAAGCATATTGATTGAAATCATTAAGACACGATTCATACATTAATGTATAGTCAAATCTGGATTTAATTTGTGCGTTTTTCGCCTTTCATTCCACACAAAATAAATACAAATCGATAAAAAATACTTGTTAATATTTAAATAGCAATAAAATCTTTAGATTTAGAATTAAAATAATGGAAAATTTGAATTATCTTCTCTTGGTACATACAAAGTCATTAGAGAATCCCTTTTTTCGAAACGAGCCCAAAACTTTATTGCATTGCGAGAAAATGTACCTTCAATTTACATATTTTTCTAAGATTCCTTTTCTTTAAAAGCTGAACTGTACGTTTCTCAACGCTTTCTTTTCAACCGGCGCGAAAATTCACGCGACCGAAAAATTTCCGCCCGTAGGGCCCCACTTTTTCAGGCAACCGGTTCGAAAGAAATTTCCAAAGTCGCAACTTCCAGCTCTTACTCGTGGCCTTGAAAGAGCACTCTTCGCGGTCTAATTCGCCGATACCCTTTCGTGACGAATACTTTCCATTGTGTAACGGATTTTTGCGCCCGCCGGGAGGGAAAACAGTCAACCATCAATGGTTTATCAAAAATCTCCAACAATTTTAGAAAACGATTTGACCTGTGAGAATCTAGAACTTTCAAGAGCGATTTTGTATCGTGTTTTGGTCTTCGCGCTTCCAAAGTCAATGTATAATATTCAGAGGTAATGTTGAGTTGAAAAATCAAAAAGTAGATATGATACCTATAAAATTGAATAAAAATGCAATATAGTAAAAATTTATTAGCTACTGAGTTTCGGAATTCGAGTAAACTTGGACTACAACCAATTTCGAGTTACATTTTCTGAAACTTCTGAGAAAAATTTTGAAAAATCTTTTTCTCTGATTGCTTGTTTGTGAGGTTATATTATTTACGTAAAAGGAGTATGTAATGTTGAGTTGAAAAAGTAGGTATGATAATAAATTGAGTAAAAATGAAATATAGTAAAAATTGATAAGCTACGAGTTTCAGAATTTAAGTATTTTTTAAACTACATACAGCCAATTTCAAGTTACAGTTCCTGAAACTTCTGAGAAAAATTTTGAAACATCTTTTTGTCTGATTGCTAGTTTGTGAAGTTATACTTGTAAGTTTTATCATATTCAGAATTTTTTGGGTTTTAAAAGTCATTATAATTATGCGAATGAAGCCAAACTACTGATTTTTAAAATATACTTTACTGGCTTACAAAAGTGAGAATCGATGAGTCACTGGGAGTAAGAATCTTATAATGAGCTCAAGTTATTTATAACAAACTTTAAAGTACAGTTTCTAAAACTTCTAATGATAATTTTGAAGATACTTAGAATTTTTCTAGGGTTTTGAATGGTGATTATCATAAACTGTATGTAGCAAAACTACTGATATTTAAAATCTACTTTATAGTTGTAAAATAGAGAAAATCTACCTGTCACAAACATAAATTATGTATGTACCAGTTGTTCCAAACGTTTAAAATTAAACGAAAAGGAAAATCAATATAATTTCAGGTTTCTCGTTACATTGAGGATTGTGTTGAATACATATTTTATTAGAAGCATGAGATTTGTTGGTCCAACTCAGGAGTCGTCGAAAGCAAATTAATAATTTCATTTCTAGAATACTTGTATTTTTTCTTTTTTCGTTTAATTTTCAACGCTTGGAACTTCATATACATACATAATAATGTGAGTTTCATAATCTGACTCGACTACTTTGAATGAGATTTATTTTCTACAACTTATGAGAGCAAATATAAACCATCTTTTAGATTTCTAATCTACAGTCAAACTATGCTCACGTTTTACAAAATTTAGAATTTAACCAGGTATTTAGTTACTGTAATTGACTGAATGTAACCGTTTCAGAATTATATTGAAGTAATGAATAGAAGTTGCCAGAAATAATTTTCTGCATTTCGTCCGAAGCTTTAGTGAAATCGTACTGAAAATAAGCTCTGTCATATTATTAACATTCATTTCAGCTGATTTCAGTCATGTTAATGAAACTCCTTTCCAGCAATCTCATTACTCTCAATCTGAAAGGGATAAATTAGTGTCAGTGTGTCTTGTTTATGCTAAATTTAGTGATGGTGTCACTAGACACAGTGCAAACTTTGATGTACAATAAATGTGTTGTTTGAAATTAGTAGGTAAGCTATGAGATTTTTGGACCCTCCCCACTTCTCTGAAACTAAAAAGAACTAAACTGGATAACTAAACCCAAGTAGTGACGCCACTAGTCTGATCTAAGCTAATCTTGTTATAGTGTTAGATTAGGTTAGGTCAGACTAGTGGTTTTTTACTTGGGTTAGGTCAGACTAGAGATACTCTACTTGGGTTAGGTTTACAGGAGTGGGTGATCCAGAAAACCCATAAACTATCTACCGAAATTTCCAAACCATCATTTATTAATGATGATACAACTTTGTCGACTTTTCTTTCGTCTACCTTGTTTCTGAAATTCAGAACCATCTTCATGGCAAAGGAAGTCTAGACTTACATTCCTGAACTGAAGTCTATAATCTACTCCACTCATATTTATTTGGGGACATAAAAAGCGCTCGTTCCTTCGCAAAGGCATTGTGAAACTTGCGCTGTCGAACATTGGTAGCATGCCGGGTTATGATTTCGATCCCGAAAGTCGGCGGTGTTTTGAAACAGCGGAAGTACTTTCACCCGGGTCAGGCGCGAAGATTCTTCTATTGCCGATGTAAATCACGCGACTTTCTATGAAGCGAGCGACGTTTCCTCTTCGCCCTGACAAAAACGCCGGTGCCGTTGTAGTTCCATTGCGCCTCGGAACGCGAATGGCAACGATCTCGAGGAAAAGTTACCGAGGATGATCGTCCCTCGGTAATTTTTATGATAACGCCAACTTTCACTTTCAGCGATGTATTTAGGAGAAAAGAAAGTCGTTACACAATGGCACGCGAGAGGTTAAATAACGATATTTTAAATTTCCATTCCGGCGCCGAAGAGGCGAGTCCGAAAAGTGGCTCGTGAAAATCGCGCCCGAGATTTCCACGTCTAGAGAGGATTAGCACATCGGGCGTTACGAATTTGGTGAAAACGGAAAGAGTTTCGGATCGGCCTTGGCGAAACGAAAACGGATGAAAGTTGGTAACTTGTTTTTTCGTTCCGCCGGATCGTAATCTCAATAATTATTCAAATTTCCTTTGTGGGAGCCAAGTGATATCGACGGGATTATAAAAGCGAATGCTATGTAGAGTATGAAAACGCATACATTATCGCGCGCCTACAAAAACGACTCTTTACACGGTCGAGGAGAAATTGCGGCTACATTATTTGTCACACCATTGTTTGGCTTTAATAAGAGCGTGGACGGAATTTCTTGAATTGGTGTCTTGAAAAGACAATTTTTAATAAAATCTGAATTTTTAGCTGGTTTTGAATGGGTTCCTTGGTTCGTGAGATAATTCAGGGAACGTTGGTTCTAAACTCACCTCTTTGGATACGTCAGTGGTCCAGGGTTTAGGGAGATTTTTCTCGTCTCATCTTCAAAGCACTCCGGAAGAAATCACAAGTAAATTCACTGTACACCACGACACTTCGTCCGTTTGGCCTTTGTTTTTCGCACTCGGATCATAACCGGGGATTTTCCGAAATCATGCCCGGACTTTCCGCCGGGACTACGACACTTTGGGATTTTTCGCGGGGGTTTTCGGGATCCTTCAGCGACGACGTTCCCCGTTGTGCCTACACACCATACCTATCCTCTCTCGCCTGAGGACTCCGAAGAGTTGATCGGACCGTGCCTACCGTGTGCCCACGGCCGCTCTCACTTTCTCCGCTTGTAGTTTCATTTCGTACGTAAAACTCTCTCTCCTTCTCCGCTACCTTCACCTTCCAACTCGCCTCGGGGTCCCTCGTGGCAATCCGATTTTTTTCTTGAGAGGCATGCAGCGATCGAGCAGTTTTTTTTTAGGGCAACACCATTGGAGGGTTTATCCTTATAGGGATTTTCCTGGATTTTTTAGGGGTGGGTCTTTGTTTGAAGGAATAATCAAGTGTTTGCAGTTTGAACACTTTTAGAAGGATCTAAACGAAAGTATTATTTCTAGGTATTCTGATATTTATAGCTAGGGGCTTTACAATAACGATATTATAGATAAAGAGGCGAACTCAAATGTCGAAAGGGTCGACATATACACTTTATTTTAATGTAGTGGCATCATAAGATCTTAGCGATAAATTTTCAAGCTCAAGCTTTTACTTTGTATACATATCAGTTTCTGTATAAGATCACAACGATTTATTTTTAACGTCTCGCAGTACTTATTTTTTCAGTATATATAACAGTTACAATATTCTTACGGGTCATTATTTTCAACATCAGTTTGGTCATAACTGACCAAATCACCGATTTTTCTTAAATTTTTTATACACATACGTAAACTGGTTTTAAAACACACGTATTTTTTATTTTGGGCTGAAAATTGGTTTTTTTCGAGAAATTCAGATTTTCAATTAGTCTGTCAAATTCAAAGTAACCTCCCTTTTGCAGAAAACTTTGTTTAATCTTTATTTCTCATCGAAAAATCAATGGATTTCAATTATTTTTGTATGAAAACGTTTAAAATTGTATAAAATTCTTAAATCATTAATTTTATACATTTCTCGTAGCGTTGTTGAATTGTTATTAGGGTAATTGGAAAAAGTGTAAAAAATTTTTGAGAAAAATAATTTTCATATTGCATCACTGTTTTTTCTTCCCATTTTCTTTTTTTTTTTTTTCATTGATTGGTAAAAGTATGAACCACATTCTGTAAAAACCATTACATGCCAAAATGTTTCGTTCATAAATGAGCAGTTTTTTCGAATTTCCAGCCTGTCATTACCAAGTGATTATGAAATTTCAATATATTTTCACTTTTCTTAATCTTGAGGCACTGTAGTATGTTCCATCCGATAATTATGTATTCGGGAAACTGATTAATGGTTACAGATCAGATTTTATACTTTTGAACTTTACATGTGAAAAATACTAAAATTCAAGCAATTCCCTAAATAAGATTGCAAAAATTGAGATCTCTTATAAAATTACTTTGATGTATCCATGATGAAACGAAATAGTATAATGACGAATCGCATCTTTGTTTACCGAAAAAACATTGAAACATAAGCACGTTGAACATGTTTTACAAATAATTTTGTTTAAAAAAAAATACAGTAGTTAAAAGAATGTTCCAGGAAACAATGATTTTATAAGACAACTGATATTTCAAAGATTTCCAGACATTGCAGTATTTACCGTATTTTTTTACAGTATTTATTTTTACGTTTTGATAATTTTCTGAAATTTTTATCGATTTTTATAGAGACTTCAAGAATCTACAGCAATATTATACTTATTGAAGCAATTGAAAGATGTATGGATTTTAAGAATTTTATTGATTTTAAATGAATTTTGAATTTCCCGTATCTTTTTGAATTTTCAAAATTAGGTGAAATTCTCCAGGTTTATTAAAAATATCTGATATTTTTCAAATTTCAATATCGATTTTTTGAATTCGATGCTGTAGCATGTAAAATTTTTGACATTTCTAGTATAACAATAAATTTTTCAGAAGACCGTGTCATGTTCGATATCAAGAATTTTAATGATTTTCAAAATTATCAGTAAATTTTGTATTGTTTCAACATTCACGAATTTGATTGAATTTTCTAATATTTTGATGAATACCTGCATAATTTTTCAGAACTGAATGCTCTAGGATTGATAGTGATATACATTTTTCTTACTTCTATAAATTTTTGAGAAAATAATATCTAAAACAGAATCTCAGTACTTCAGAGATTCCCAGTATTTTTGGTCTTTCGAATATTTTTTTGAGCTTCAATGAAATTTTGGTATTACTTCCTCGTATTTGATTAGTTTTCTAATATTTTTATCGGTTTCTTTGTAAATTTTAGGAATTCGATGATCTAAATTTTACAGTTTAACAAATTCTAAGTATTTTGAACGTTTTTCAAAAACTCAGTATTTTGTAGATTTCTAGTGTTCCAAAAATTCGAGTTATTCCAGTAAATCTAAAGTTTTTTGAGTATTTACAAAATTCAAATAATTATCTAGTATTTCCATGGATTTCGATAAAAATATGAAACCAGATAATATCATGTACAGATTATGTACAAAGTTTCGAAAAAGGCTGTTATGTCACCTTCTACACAAGTAACATTCGGCTTGTGAGTTCCCAGCGTACTTGAAGCACCTTTATTTTTTCAGTTTTTTAATTCATGTTTACAGAAAAAATTCCTATTTCTATTTTTCTATCAAACAAACAGAATTTTTTATCAATCTTCATACTCGAGAACCGATAACTTTTTAAATAACTCAATGCCTTCTAAAAATTCTGAGTATTATTGAAGTATTCACAAAAACGTTCAGAGTTCTTTAAATAAATTTATTGTTTTTTCAATATAAATAAAATATTTATGTCACCATCAATCTTTATAATTAAGTGTTCAGTCAATATCCATGAATATAAAAAAATTACTGAGTTTGAACCATTTTTCCCCATAAATGTTAACGATTTCATCTAAATCTTTTTCTCTGAAGCCTAACCCTTATCTGTATTTCCTTGTTATGCCAAAAATCTTAAAAATACTCAATCGCTCTTTACTTTAATCTAAGCTTTCCAGGAAATCACAAGATTTTCACAAATTATCTAAAGAAAGAATATGTCTCCAAAAAATTCAAAAAAATCATTGTTAATAACTTATTATTTTATAACTATTTTTCCAACTCTTGCAATACGAAAAAAATCGATCGTACAATAATAACTCCCAAATTTCTCAATTTATTTTTCGACCTCATTTTTCGCCCGCGTAATTAATTAGTATTATTTTTCCACTGACCAACTCTTCTGCATTTCCTGAAGAAAAAATCTGCATATTCATGAATAATAAAAACTCCTTCCGCTGTACCCACGACTTTTTACTGTACATCAAACTTTCGATATCGAACGTATAATCGATGTACTGATGAACTTTCACCATTAAAACTGCGAAAAAGTTACGTAGACGGAACTGATTATCTTATTTATCATCTTAAATGAAACTTAAAGATTCCCGGATAAATTCGAGGAGAAAGAGCAATCATTAGCAATAGAATCAAACTCGTTATTTATGTCCCTGACTTTCTAGCGCACAATTACCCCTAATTTTTGATTATACTACATAAAAACATACTCAGCAATTTTCTATTCAAGAATATTCAATTGAGTATGTCTGAATGTGAAAGGCATGAAGTGAATTATCACTTCATTTACTTAGTCTGAAACGAACTTAATCATAGTTCGATGATGAAAATATGTATGATTTCAAAAGGATCATATCAACATGACCTCAGCATTCGAAAAGTTCATGTTATTTGGGAAATTCTAAGATGATCTTTCCTCTTAAGTTTTTTTTTTTTTGAAACTCGAAATTGATAGTGTTATTATTGATCAAAATTATGAGTGTTTGAAGAATGAGAGGGCACCTCAAGAATTCGAACTATGTCTGTCAATCTCAAGTTTTTGCAAATATGGCAAATGTTAGAATTTCTTGAAGAATCTAAATTTTATGGATATATACTAAGCTCATTTTCACTCGCCTTGTAAAATGGGAAAAACAACTAAATATGATGTGTTATTGATGAACTCAGTTTGAATATCCTTTATACTTTTTTTTTCTTGCTATATTCAATTTAAAATTTCTGAATGGGAAAGGTATAAATTGGAATATTGACTTATTTTCACAGTCTGAAACGAACTTAATCATGGTCACTCGCGTCAAATATCAAAAATGACCAAGAAAGTTGAAACGCAAGTAGAAACTGCCATAATGGTCAGACTTGATCGTTCGTTGGTCGCATTACGAATTAATTTTTACCGCGAGCGTTGAGAAAGTGGTATAGGTGATAAATTATGAATTTCAGCCTATCACAATATCTCGGTACGTTACAGTGCGATTCATTGTGTGAAAAGTAAAAATTTACATGTGTGGAGTCATGGAATAATACACAGTTTCTATGTCCATTATTCATCATTTAAACTAACATGGATCGAAAATATTCTCACAATTGTCAGTTGTTGTTTATCGTTCTTCACAAATTTTTTATTTTAGTAAGGTATGAAATAAAGAACAGAGAGTTTTTTAGTAGATTAAAACTGTATAAATGAAAAAATAAGTTCGTGTTTGGATATGAAATAATTACGATGTTTTTGAATGTCGGAGGTAATTTAAAATAATATAATAAATAATTATATTAATAATAAATTTAAAATTTGTCCATAAAAAGAGAATAATAAATCAACAAATTTTGGAATTTTCATAGAATTCATTACCATTTATGAAAAATTCGGAAACAAGGTTTTTTGAATTTTTAAGAAATTAGTCTGTGAACTTGTGAAATTCATTTTCATTTTCAAAATTTTTGGAAAATTTTCAATTTATTCGTTCACTTATCTTAATAGATGAAGCTTACAATTTAAATAAAAACATGGTTTCATAACAGAGGTTTATTCGTATAACGAGACTAGTCAGGCATGAGTTCTAAACGATGAAATTTCATTGCAGGAATTATTTTGATATAAATTGTGATATCTGTATAATTTTAAATTGACCACAACCATCTAATACATTCAAATTCAAAGAAAACTAATCCGAAATATTTGCAGGGATATAAACAATTTATTTCGAATATTCTCTCATTTGCAATCATGAAATACTGGAAATATTAAGCAACTTTCAAATTTAAAATAATCATGCAATGATGTAACAGATATTCTCTTTTATTTTGGAATGAAGAAGTGTATAATTTTTTAGAATCCATTCACGATAAACCTGATTCTTAGAATGATCCAAAAATTTTCTTTTAATACAAATGTATAAAATCCATCAAACTTTACTGTTTTTAAGGATTATTTCAAAGGATAAAAATTTTGAAAATATGTATCTGGTGAATAATGAAAAAGTATCTTAACCCATACTGTTCCTAAAATTACGTGCAGATTTTCTACATTTTTAGAATTCAAAGTACCAAAAATTTTTCCAAGCTTCTGAAGAATGCCTGGAAACGATGATTTAAAATAATACAAAATTCGAAAAATATTAACATTTTTTATAAATAAACTGACCTATGAACGAAAATTGAGCCTAAGGAAACTTTGAATGAAAATAAGCTGGAAAATAAAGTACATTTTCTTCAAATTTTGTCATTGTCAGTAATAATTTTTTGCTTGTTTTGGAAGAAATATACTAAATTTCACGTAGTATATGTAAACTTTAGTAATTATTTTAAAAAAAGCTTGAAACCCTATAATTAAAATCAACTATTCATTAAAAATTTTCAAGAATATTAACAAGAAAAAAAAATTGGCATCCTCAAAAACGACCAAAAATGATTAGAAAATTTTAAAAATTACGAGTTGATTGTGAAACAAAAAAAATCAACTAGAAAATCATATCATGCCACTATCACACGATACTATACCACTGTTGATTGTCCATAAAAATGGTTGAAAAAGTGAACTTTGCAGAAATAGAATACATTCATAATAATGTCGAAAATATGATGTTTTTTCATGATTGTTTTTTATTCACCATTCATAAAGTTTTGAATTATACTATTTATCTTATTTCACGTGATATAACGAAACGCTGAATTTGTTGTTGTTGTTTTTTTTTTTCACAAGTCCCCAATAATGAAAACCGTGTAATACTCCAGTTCTGAATGCCAGCTCGATGGAAATGAAGATTCAGCAAGACGCGTGACGTCTTAATTGGACGCGCAACTCGTGTCACGAGCAAAGTCAAAAAGTCATTATAATTGTCTCCAGGAGTGATGAGAAAACGCCCGGCGAACAATCCAAGCGAGTATGACGTCCAATTACGCACCACAATGTGAAAACATTGAGTTTTCACCAAAAATTATCTTCTTCCGACGTTTCTCCCTTTTTCTTTCTTCGACTTATCTCGCGAAACATCGTCTCACTTGTGATTTCACGCCTTCGATCAACTTTCCTTGAGATTGCTGCCGATCGTTTGCTCGATATTCGCCTCAAAGATACAAATTTTTTCAAATTTGGTTCAACGATTAATAATTATTGAACGAAAAATTAAAATATGTTGGGCAAGTCAAGGAATGAATTTCAGGTAAAAAAATTTATTATGAAAAGAAAAACTTTCATAATTAACGTCATTCTTTTTCATTTTTTCATACAAAAATTACCAAAATCGTAAGTTTATTTCTTTCTAGCTCTTTGCACACAAGCCTGACTGCAATAAATCGAAGTTGAAGTGTATTCAGTGACAAAAATGAATTATATTCAAAGTTTATTGCCTGTTTCTATGAAAAACCACGAGGAACTCGTGTAAAAACGAAAAGGAATAAAAGAAATTTCAAGGAACATGAACCGAGAAGAAGTCGACACACTGGACTTTCGCTTCTGGACGATTCAATTTCTACGATCGCCAAGCCGATCGATTAGTATCATTTCTCTTTCTAATGATTTCCATTGATTATCACGTCATTTCTCTCGCATCGCGTTTCGAAACCGATGATTTAATGGCGATTTTTTGTACACGTCGCTTCATTCATCAGAGGGGAGTTTCGTTTGTTCTTTAGCGAGGCATGAGGTGATGGACGATCGAAATTTTCACACTGGCGCGTTTTCAAGGCAGCGACGAAAGTGAAAGATCGGTTATTTATTTGCAGTGTCGAGGAGTTATGCGTTAGTCGTAATGATTTGGTGATTTGGGTTATTCGTTTGTATTTAGAAAGGGAATTCCGTCGATTCGATTCGGATTTTTCAAGGTTCGGAACACTTTTTTCATGTCAACTTTCTCTCGAGTATGAATTTTTGAAGTTTTTTTTAGTGAATTTGTGATAGATTTAGTGTTGAACAGATTTGAACTTCGAGTTTTCTAGTGTTAAATCGAGGGATATTTTTTTTAAGAAACGAAAGTTTTGAAATTTACACTATTTAATGAAATCCTCTTTCGATATCCCAGTCAAATTATATTTATTCTCATAACATTATTCATATAACATAATTGATATTATAAGAATAAATATAATTTGACTGGGATATCGAAAGAGGATTTCATTATTTGATCAAACCAGTGAAGGAAAACCCTACATTATTTACACTATTTATTTTTACGATTTCATGCAACAGTGTTATCATCGCTAAAGTTACATAAGATCTGTCAAGATACTTTTTTTTGGAAAGTCTATGGTTATTAAAAATATATAGAACTTTGAGTCCTACAGCATAGAAGCCTGTAAAAAATTAATTTTTTTAGTAATTATTAAAAAGCAATTAATAATTTTACAATAAATTTATACAAATTTCAGAGAATCCTTACAAATTTTAGAGACTTTGGAAAAAACGAAAATAACTGAAAATACGAGCAGTGTATCATAAAATACAATGAATTTAACTGGAAAGTAGTTTCTTCTAAAATCTATAAAAATATGTAGAATCTATAATTTTTGAATTCTAAAGCATTGAATTTTGAAAATTAATATTAAAATCAGGAACATTACAAGAGAATCTTTGATGTTGTATAAATAATGAAAAGATACGAAAAATAATAAAAGTGTCAGAAACATATGTAATATTTGATATCTATGAAGATACATTTTCTCAAAAATCTTTCAAGATACAGAAAACGCATGTAACTTCGAATGCTATTGCATGAAATTCTAAAAACCTCCATAGTTTCCATTAAAATATTAAAAATAATAAAAAACCCTCAAAACAATATATTTACATTTAAAAAAACTATAAATAATAACAGTCTATAAAATACTGTAAATCTATTAGGATCTCTATTACTACAGGTAAATAATCTCGTGTTTCTCAAATTTTCAAAAAAAATCTTTCAGGTCTCTTTCATTCCTCTTTTTTTTAAATCTACGTCAAATTTTTCAATAATTTACATGTTAAAATTCCAAGGATAGGAATCTTTAAATTATTAAGTCATGTGAAAAGCATCACTACATTTTAAGAATTAAAATTCAGTTAATAATCAGGGTTGTTCTAATTGTTCGAAATGTTGACTTTTATAGTTGGGAATTTGTTGATTGTCAATTTTCTTCTGCTTTTATGATTGATGAATTTTGATTTTTAATGTTTTTTGAAACATATATTTTCAAATTTAAAGAACATTATTTTTTCGATTCATAACTCAATTTCAAAACACACAATATCCAATTCTCGCGCTAATTTTTATGAGTTCACTTTAAAAAATTATTTTGATTTTTTATATTTTGGGAAAAATCATTCTAGAAAACTATATTTTTATATATCAAATTGTTAAATTTCGACAATTGTTTTTCAGTTACTGCTTTTTTACTTATTACAACAGCTATTTTGAATTATCGGCTGGAAAGTGTTAAATTATTCATATTTAACTATACATGTGATGATCAATATTGACTGTATTTGAAAGAGACCATTTTTGGCTATCCAATCTTTCAAACCGTAAAAATGATTTCTTGTGTTCTTCGATCTTTAAATTTTAGTTAGTGGTATAGATAATTTATAATAATGTTTCGAGTATTTGAAATAATGAATTTTAATATCTCTAGCAGTGTCTATTTTTAGACTATAAAAAAAAGTCATTTTTCACTATCTACTGGCAACTGTCATTTTAATAAGCAAATGAAACAAAAATTCGACTATGAAATTTAATACATAGCCAAAAATCGCTCTTTCAGATTAGAAAGTTACGTCATTCATGATAGATAAAATAGTAATAATATGTTTTCATAATAATTTTGTAATAATAATTCCTTTCTTTTTTATCTTTATATTATCACTCAAACTTTTATATTATTATTTATATTCACATTCACTGTCATATTCTTACTTTTATTCGAATTTAAATGACATAAGTTATTGAACTCAAACTATTGTAGTGACTTCAACAAAAGCTTCAATCTATGTGTATAAATAATTTGCATGCTTCTCTATGAATTGTACATAGACCATTTTTGCCTCTGGGAGAAGTGAATAAAAAAAATCCCTTTAATCCTGATTTTCATTTCATACTTCGCTGATTTCCAAATTTGAGTATACCTTTAAGACATTCAATCATGAACAGCAAGAGATGAACATAAAAAAAAACAATCACAATAAACAAACATGAGGAGACTGGTAACTGGAACACAGAACCATGGTACACTTCTTGAGACGTTACAAAGTTACTGAGCGTCGAACGACTTCCTCTGTAGAACCCATTCTTCGTCTCATCTCCAGTGTTTTGGAAAAATCTCGCTGTTTTTCCGCAAGGTCTCGACTAATTACACGGCCGAGGGAAAGGAAAGAAAAAATCAGGTCAGAGGAGATCGCAAGCATCAGATCGTGGTTTTCAGCATTCCACGCGACTCGTCCAGTAGACAAGGTTCTCGTAGATCAGTCAAACCTGGCGATCGATAGTCGCTGACTTTCTCCTTGCACTTGAAACTTGAAAGTCCCGTGTCGTAACGACTTCGTCTTGGTACAACGCTCGATTGTAAGATCGTATGCTCTCGCGCTTTTTTGCTACTCGCATTTTAGGAACGCTATCGTTGCGCAACGCATGCACAATCAGAAAAATTAATTTCAAGGCTATGTGTCATTTACGAACAATTTTCACGTGTATTGAGCATTTTGATAATGATTATTTGGTGCAGTATGTCTTCGTCCATCACATAAATGAAGGAAAATAAATTTTGCAAGTAATTTGATTCAATGATGATTATTGTATAGTGATTTTTTTATAATCAATATGACGTTGTGCAGGAGCAAAAATATGCAACTTCGGACTATTATTTACACTGAACAATAGTGAATTTAATCACTTTAAAAGTATAACATAATTACTTATAGTAATCGAGATTTATAACATTATTCTTATTCATTCTGATTATATTTAAGACTATGAAGAATACTAAGACTTATATTAATGATGCTGTCATTCAAAATGTGTGTATCGTTTTCAAATCTTGTGTTAACAGGTTATGAATCATAAATTTGCAAAATTTGCAAAATACTAGCAAAAGTCTGTTTTACCATTTCTTTTTTTTTTACTGAAATTTTCTTTGTATGAGTATTATAATAAAACTATCAAAACTGTTATGAAAATTTGTACTTGTTAGGAATGTATTATCATTTCTGATTTTCACTGTAGCGAATCATGAATAAAGAAAAAGTAATGACCGTAACGGAAAAAATTAAAAATATTGATACCTGATCAATCACTCTTTTATTCAACTCCGAAACATGACCTACAATCAAAATCTTCAAATACTTATAAATAAGAGCTGTACTAAAAGAATGAAGCATGGAATAATCAAAATAGGTCTTATGAATTTTTAATACAATCGCTTATAAAGTTGAAAAATTGAAGTAACAAAAACGACGTAATCATTAATGTTATTCTCAAACGCTAATGTGAAATTCTCATGCGTAACGTTTAATTTTCGCCTCCTTAGGTACGCACTTTCTCGTGATTATTGAATATTCAGACGAGTCAACGCTTTGACAATCTTCTACGTATCGATCAGAGACTTGAAGAAATCAATCCTTTTTATTTTAATAACAAACTACGTCTAGTAAGTTTTTGGATTTCGAACAAAATTTACTGACAAAATATATTTCAAACATAAAAAAAAGACATACTTTGCCAGATATAAGTGCTGAAAAAGTTAATAAAGAAAAAACATACAAAGATTTTTGAGAGATTAGAACAGCAAAATATTGTATAAGGAGTGAGATAATGATAAATAAAAGATCATGTTATGTACAATTATTCAACATTATGTAACCCTTTATAAAATTAGTGATAGAATGAATGACTCAATATTTGATATTAAATTCTTAAGTTTCAATGAAATCTTCCAAATAATTTCTGAATACTTCCATATATTCATAAAATATTTCATGAACATTTTTCATTCTCCCCCAAACTTTCCAAACCATCACAAAATTCACAAACAAACAACTAAACAGAAAATAAAATCAAGAAAGAAATGATCTCTCGTACATGAATCCCACTTGAATAATTGATCAAATAAATTATCCATCCCACACCGAAGGATGTAGAAGGTAGGCAGCAAAAAAAAAAAAAATAATAATTACACTCGCTCAAGAATTACACGAATTCATTCTTCACGAACAGGAGAAATTTCTCCCCAAAAACTTTGTCAACGGTTCCAAGTGATTACTTCATTTCTTGAAACCTCGAACCTAATTTATTCCTCGCAATTGTAGGTTGTTAAACTTGATTTTTCGGGAGATAACTCAATCATGGTTTCCAACAATATAACCTATAAAGCATGCGAGGCTTTACTTTCCCGAGCGCGCGATTCTTCGTACTTTCTCCTGCGCTAAAAGTAGGTCCGTAATAAGACCAAGTCTCGCGATGAGGCCCGATTTTTTCCAACAAATTAAGACGCGCCGGAAGGTCGTCGTAAAATGACATTTTATCCGAATATTAGGAGATGCTACCTTACGTAAAAGCTCGCGCTTTCGACGCTCCACGCTCGGTTGAGCGCGAGAAAGAGAAGTCTCATTTTCGATTAGCGAAAGTGAGTGATACGTGACGATCTTTCTAATGCACCTACGAAATCTCGTTATTATTCGAGCTGTTGGCGAAACTCCAGTCGCCCACTACAAGTCACCAGCGAGAATTGCGAAATTGATTTAAGTTGAGCTTTTGGCTCGTTAACGGAAGATTTTTAATAAACTTGTACTTTCGATTTTCGCATTCCAGACGAGTTTTTTACACGATTAACGGGCGCACATTCAACATTGACGGTTGGCTACACTTTCCATAGTAAAAGAATAAATAAATAAATAATCGTTTAGAAAGATGGAGGGTTGATTTAGCGATCAGAGATACTGAAATATACAATAACGAGCCAGGTGTAAGGCGAAAAAAAGTACAAGTATCATAATTTTAAAAATTTTTATCGTTCTTCATTCATTTAACATTTTCTTGATTTTAGACTTAATAGAAACTATTGAGGAATAAAAGATATTTCCAAATTCATGAAAATTTTACTAAGGTTTTTTGTAATATTCGAATACTTAACAGGTTTTATATATATTTTTTTAAAAGTTTAATGAACGTAACTATGCATCATTATCTACATAGTAAACAAGGCTTAAGACTACTTTTTTGAATTCTGGAAATTTTTCAAAATTTTTGGCCTTCTATGAATTTTTAATGTGTCCTGATGTTCCAAAATTTTCAAAATTTAAAAATAGATAAAAGCTACTAGAAACTTTTTAAATTTTATAAAAATTTAACTACGTTTTTCCGTACATTTTTTAATGAATAACAAGTTTTTCAGATTTTTACTAAAAATTAATAATTATTATCATCTGTATAATATCGAAATCGATTAGTTCATTATGAGGAATATCATGTCGATTCCTGGAATTCTACTAATTTTTTGAATTTTTTAGATTTAACTCTTACTGTGTAATGTTTTCATTCTTTTTTCATATTCTGAAATGAAATTGAAAACTCGATTTTATGTAAATATTTCAAGACCTACAAACATTATGATTTTTCCTACTAGCTTAGATTTTTCGTGAATTCCTAATGCTTTACAAATTTTTTAGATTGCTTGTATAAAAATGAGAAGATATTGTGATGGACATTTTGAATAAATATAATAATTATTGTAACTCATACATTGTCCAAATAATTTACATAAAGAAACGAATTTCAACAATTTTTTAGAATTCTTTACGATTGTCATATTATTCCATGTTTATTTTTTCAATTGGGCATAATTTTTTTAGAATTTGTTCGGCTGATTCAAATTTTTGTAATGTCAAATTACCTATTAAGATTGAATGTTCTTATTGTTAGTAAAAAAAAAAATATTAAAAAACATTTTTATTCTTATTCAGAAGAAAAATAATTAGTAATAAACACATTTCGCACAGTTCATAAAAATTTTATGTAATGCTACAAACTTTTTGATTTCTTCAGGATAATTGTCAATCTATAAATTTGTTACGTTTTTTGTTTTCTCAAAATTATCAGAATTTACAAATGCATGAATATTTCTTAGAACTTTCAAAAGTTCATGAAATGTTCAGTTTACTACATTTTTTCGTAATTTAACAAATATGATCAACTGGACAGATCGAAAAAACAGAGAACTCAAATTTTACACAGTTCATGAATATTTCCTGGAATTCTACGAATTTTTAAAAATTTTTTGTTTCTTCCCATTTCATGATATTTTTATCATTTTTTTTAAATTTAAGACTTCAGAAATGTAAAACTTAACATTAATTTTTCGAAACTTACCTACTGATACAAATACATAAAAATTTCGTCCTACTTAGATTTTTGTGGTTCTACAATACTTTTCCAGTTTTTTAGATTGCAAATAAAAATGAGGAGACATTGTCATGAACATTTTGAATAAATATAATAATGACCATTATTTAAGAATTTTCCAAAAAAATGCCTAAAAACGGACGAATTTCAATAATTTTTTAGAATTTTCCTCAATCTTTTTATTTTTCATGTTTTTTAATTCGGCAACATTTTTGACATTCCAAACTTTGAACAAACGACTACAAACTTTCCGAATTTTTCAAGAGTTTGTAGTCTTGTACTCATGCAAATTTTTCGCAATTTGTAATTATTTATCAAGTTTTAAGGTTTGTATTGCTTGTGAAAAAATATTAAAAATCATTTTCAGTATTATTTCGAAGAAATATGATTAGTGATAAACACAAATCGTTTACAAATTGTGTTCATGAGAATTTTCTGGAATAGCACGAACTTTTTTACTTTTACAGAATAATTCTTGACATCTATAAATTTATCATATTTTTTGCTAATTCAAAATTATCAGAATTTCAAAAATAATGAATATTACTTGGAACTTTCAACGTTTCAAGTGAGTCTGTTCAGTTTACTACATTTTTCCTTAATTTTATGTTCATCAAGGTTTTAAGATTTTTTCGAAAAGTAATTAACATAACTATGTACACAAATCGAAAAAATATTAAAAACGCCAACTGTTACACAGCTCATAAATACGTTCTGGAATTCTACCAATTTTTTAAATTTTTTAGGCTTTTTCCTTTTTAATGATATTATTATCATTTTTCCTACTTACAGTTAGATTTTTTGTAACTTTCCAACACTTTTCAAGATTTTTAGATTTCTATTGAAAACGGAAGAATATTATTATTTATATTTTGGAGAATTTCAATAATTAACATATTACGCATATTGTTGAAACATTTTCTAAAATCATGCAACTTTTTATAATAATCTTAGAAATTTATACAATATTTGAAGTTTTCAATGTTTTTTAATTTTCAACATTTTTTACATTCCAAACTTTGAAGAAGCAGTTCAAAACTTCCCATTTTCTTTCAAGATTCATTAGTTTTCAAATAATAATGGATCTTCTGAAAAATATGATTACTCACCCGAATCTCAAAGTTCACGAACACTTTTGCAATTCCACAGATTTTTTGACTTTTTAAGATTCATCCGCAGTCTTTAAAATAATTGATTTTTTAATTAATTTTGTAAGATATAAAAAACTTAATCTTAATGAGAACTCTTAAAAACCCTGATTTTAATGAGTTGAGCTTTTTTCTCGTCACTGGAAGATTTTCAATAAACTTGCACTTTCGATTTCCGCATTCCAACCAAATTTATTACACGATGAACGGGCGTACATTCAAAATTGACGGTTGGTTACACTTTCCATAATCCTTTAGAAAGACACTGCGTTGATTTCGCGATCGGAGCTACTGAAATACAACAGGCCAGGCATAACGAGAGGAAAAGTAAATCGAGGTTTCACAATTTTTGATCAATTAAGAGAGTCATTGATACTGAGTTGCCGGAGCGTAAAATGAGACGATTATGGGGGAACAAAAGTTCGGAAAAATAATGCATTTTATTGGAGCCCGTACTTTCTTTCGATAGAAATCGAGTCGTAAAATTGACGCTTGCGAGGGAAAAATGCGTTGATTCGAATGTGGAAAGTTGGGGTTTTTTGGGTTCCGATTGCGAAGCTGTTTTCATGTGACTGTAGTCGACCTGAAAAAAAATTCACGAAACGAAAACAAATTCCCGGATTATGTTTGAACCTGATGCTGGAGTTTGAAATGTATTTTTTCGAGACTTTCATGTTGTTTTTATGGAGAGTGAAGGAGATGGTGCGTCGAAGACATTGTCGTATATTAATTGGAAAATAACAGTGTCTGTAGCTGGTTCAGGGTTGGACGTCAAGTATCTGGAAAATTGTAATTATTCTTGTTAGATTACATACTTTTTGGAATTTATAGGATTTCTAGCTATCTACAAAGTTTTGAATGATTTTGGATGTTTAAAATTTTTTAAATTAGAACTTCTCACATACTATTTCAAAACTCGACATCATACAAAAATTTCTCCTACTCCAACTAGAGATTTTTCGTTTTTTTATACTACGTCTCAAATGCATCAAATTTTTATGAAAATCGCAAAAAAATTATCATGCATATTTTGCAGATATATGTTTATTTAACACGAGTAAGAATAAAAAAACAGTTTTTCGGGATTCAACAAATTTCTCGAGTTTTTCGAAATTTCGGGCATCTTATAAATTTTTAATGATTATTTTATTTTTCAACATTTTTAGCATGACAACTATAATATAAAAGATTTAAAACTTTCCAATTTTCGCAAAAGCTTATTTCAGTCCTGATAATTTTTTGAAATTTTTCATTCCTTGACTATTTTTTCAGAATTTTATTGAAAAATATAAAAAATGATCATGTGAATCTCGAAGAAAAATCATAATTACTACAATCCACAACGTTTTAAATAATTTTCGGACATCTCTAAATTTTTCGAATTTTTTCGAATTTGAGAATGTAATGGAAGTGTAATTTTTTCAAATCCTACAAAATTTTCATAATTTTAAACTGAAATCAAATCTTAAGAAAACTTATCGAACTGAAAAAATATCTATGTTGCTTCTTCTTTCTAATCGAGTTTTTCATATTAGGCATTATTGAAAATAATGAAAATTTTAATGTATATTTCGAATAAGTATGATAATAAATACAAACTACGAAATCCGTAAACATTCTACAGAATATAAATCTCATAATCTCGGGTTTTATTGACGATTTTTCTTGAAATTTTACAATCTCGCGATTTTCCGAAATTTTCCAAATTCAAGTATAACACTTTAATGATTCATGGTTTTCTAAAACTTTCCAACCTTTTTTGATTATTTCGAATAAAAATGGAAAAACATGGTCATGCATATTTTAAAATCATATCATCATTAACGCAATCTACAAATTTTATGAATATTTTCTGAAATTATTCAAATCTTCCAAATTTTTCAGAATCAGTGACAGTTGACAGTCATTGGAAATTTCAATGCTCTCCAATTTATCGAAATTTTCAAAGTTTTTAACGTACAGAAACTATTAAAAACTTTTTAAATTTTTCAAACGTTTGCTCAACTCTGTAAGATTTCTGTAGTTTTTTAATACTTGATAAGTTTTTATAATGAACTTTTTCTCAAATTGGACAAGTTTTTAGAATTTTTAAGAATCAGTGATTATTTCAAAAATTTTTCAATGTGTATGAATTTTTCAAAATTTCCATAACTTTGAACTTGATACAAACTATTGAAAGCTTTTCAAATTTAGTAAATTTTGGTCCAACCTTTTAAGAATTTCTAATATTTTTGATGCTTTTTCGGTCTTTTAGATTCTCAATAAAAAATGAAAATAAAATCTTGTTATGCATATTTCGAATTAAGCATATACTCCTCATCTTTTTATAATAAGTACTTCTATGTATAAACTTTAAACTTAAGTATTAGGTCTTTTTTAGGTAATGAATATATACTATCAATAAACAGGTTGTTTCAATAAGATATGAACATTGTTATAATAATACATAATACAGGTATCTAAATTCATCTTCACCTCACTTAATTACTAAATTTTAACGCGACAGACTAGTTTTATCTACAACACTGTTGAATTGAAAAATTGTACATGAAAAGGAGTAAATTTTACTTCGCCTCTAATTAGCTCCAAATCATAATTAGAATAGGATCCCATTAAACATTTTATAAAGTATAAGAACATTCCCTGCAATGTTAAAAGTTTTTCAATTTTTTCAAAATTATTTAAAATCTCCAAAATTCTCGGTGTTTTTAAATTTCTGAACGTTTCGAAAATTAAAACTCGATATGCGTACTTTGAAAAACTTTTTAAATTTTATAAAAACCTAGTCAACTTGCTTAGATATCTTATATTATTTCAATGTTTTCAAATACTTAAAGATCTTCGTGAGAAATAAAAAAATGTTGGTGCATATATTTAATAAATATGATATAAACTCCTCCCTCCCAATTTCTTGGATTACAATTACTCAACAACATGGAAAATCTTTTGTTCATATTTTATCTTCCAATTTAAATGTACAATAATTATAATTGCAAATCAAACGTGAACTCTTTCAACTGATGCAATGAATAATATGACTGCACCGCAACGCCCACGGTGGTACTTCGGTAATGAGATGAAAAAACAATGCAAATTAAAGAGCTAAGTGAGGGTCAGTACCTTCATTTTCTCCCTGAAGTTGTTCCAAATACTTTTGGTACCAGCTTAAAGATGATTCTGGAGTTCTTTTCCCGTATCGACTGCCCAGAAAAAATCGATCTGATCGTGGTACGGCGCCGAAAGTTTTAGGTTGTTCCATTTTTTTCTCTTGCACATTATCACTACGCCCATATCTGCTGCCCAGCACAATCATCGCTGCTTGAAAATAGAGTAGTTTTTTTTTTAAAGGATCATTCTTCTCTATTGTAGGTTTTATAAAAGTATTTTAGAAGATTTGAAGACAAACGTGGACAAGGACGTTATTTTCTAGTTTTTATTTATTCTCTGTTCTCCTTTAATTAATTATACTCATTTTAAAAATCATTCAGAAGTTGTAAATCATTTCCATGATGACTATGAAATTCTAAAATTTGTTGATATTTCATACATTTAATACTGCAACAATGGGTTACTAATTAAAATCATACCTACAACCTTCATTTAGGTCATTGTGATGGTAAATCAATGCAAATCTGACAAAAATTTAATTTACTGTAAGTCCATTAGGTACTCAGCAACTTTTCGTTTCAAATTTATTAACCAAAGTCCGTTTTACTACTGTACACTCGAGCGTTTAATTATACTGGAATAAAGGTGGACGGTCATTAACGGCAAAACTGAACTGTTCTTCGGTGTCTGACGTCCACTCTGAAATCTCGTGATTTCACGCACGTTCGAGATCGTGTTACTGCAAATCAAAGGAGCGCGATGTTCTATTTTCAGGTAACCATGCTACGGTAAATTCCCTGAGTAACTGGCGTGAAAAGATTCGCAATTAAAGGCCACGTTTTATGTAAATTAAAGATACCAGGTTCGGATCCTATGGTAAGAATGAACTTTCGATCGTTGTATTTGGAATCACAAAGAACTTTTCCACGTAGGAGGGAGTCGAGTGCAATTGAATATAACGCTTGTCATTATTCCATCGATTTCGATTTGTATTGATTATCTTGTAATGGCAACGATGTTTCATTTGTACTTTTCTTTCGTAAATGTTATCGATTATTAAAATAGAAATGGTCATATCCCGTGGATTTTTTTTATTCTTCCTCATTTTGTCGTAAGATTTATGATTTTGAGAGAAATTTAGGAATCTTCAAGGATTTCACTAAGACAATAATTTTTTGAATTCAACAATAATTTTTTGAATTCAAGAACACTTGTATCTACTAATGTTCTTCGTAGATAAATCTTTTTTTAATTAACTGGGTCATAATTTTCAAAGTCAGTTTGGTCGTCACTGACTAAATCACCGATTTCTCTCAAATTTTTTATATACATACGTAAACTAGTTTTCAACATATGTATTTTTTATTTTGGACTGTAAATTGGTTTTTTTTTTTCGAGAAATTCAGATTTTCAATCAGGCGGTCAAATTCATTCAAATAAGTTTACTTTTGTCGAAAACTTTTTTAAGAAACTTCATTTCTCTTCGTAAAATCTATGGATTTCAATCATTTTTGTATGAAAACGTTCGAAATTAAGTGAAATTCATAGATCATGGATTATAAATATTTCTCGTAGCGTTGTTGAATTGTTACGAGCGTAATTGAAAAAAATGTATAAAAATTTTTGAGTAAATAATGTTCGCATTGCATCATTTTCTATTTTTCCCGATTTTTTTTCATTGATTAGTAAAGGTATGAACTACATCCTGTAAAAACCGTTACATGCCAAAACGTTTCGTTCGTAAGTGAGAATTTTTTTTAGAATTGCCAAACTGTCATTATCAAGTGATTATGAAATTTTAATATTTTTGTCGTCAGACGTCAAAAACGTCTTTATCAGCGATATAATAAAAGAAATATAGTAGGTATACATATTTTTTGGATAGGTAGTAGTGCTATCAAAACCAGATTTTGAAAAACACGGAAAAATAATTTTGCGAGCGCAAACGTCTACTCTGCTATATAGATATATATCAGTTATATATTTTTGTCTTTCCAAGTGAGTCACTACTAATAACTAGATAATTCAAGTTGACGTGATTGCCTGCATACTTGGGAAATCTACTGCAGGGCGACGGAGAGAAAAAAGGAACAGAAAATTACGTGAGAAGTGAAGATAAGCAATAGAAGATTCATCTAGCAAGGACCTTAAAAGATAAAGAAAAACAGAATCTCTACGAATTGCAAAAAGTTCTTGAAAAAGAATATATTTATTCAACTTTAATGTTAATTTTGTTAATTTTTCATGCGGTATTATATAGATTAAGTTTTACAGGGTTGACAAAATAATAAACTGACTTCAAAGTCATGATAAGTTGGCGTAACATGATGGTCAGCTGAATTTGAAAGCTGATTATTCATGTCAATACATATGACCTTCAAAATTAATATAAGAATAATCTTCCATGTAGTTTAAACTACGTTTTTATTATATTTTCTAACGTAAAGTGATTACATCAAAGTTAACAACAATTCACGTTTGACATGTTATATTGGAATTTTCTAACTATTATTTATAAGTTTAAAAATTTCTTTATAGTTGAAAATAATGTAGTTTTTGAATTCACATTATGCCATTTTTAGTACTATTTTCAGGAGAAGCAGAACGCAATTTTTTCAGGTGCAATTCTTCTATTATTCTGAAACTTTTGGAAAGTTCTTTTGTATTTCAAATTCCAAAACTTTGGAAAAATCAAAAACATTGAAAATCCCTAAGATTGTTTATAACTCTGAAAAATTCGAACAATTTGTTTAAATTCAGCATGGGTTATAAACTTTGTACATCTTCTTCATTATCATATTTTTATGAAACATGCATAATAATGTTCATTTTTCATTTTTAATAAATATGTGCGAAACTTAAAAAAGGTTTCAAAAATTATGAACTGTTTTCATGTATTGGAGAAATTAAAAAAGATTCGATAAGTAATAAAAAATTTGCTTTATGTATGGAATTTCGGGATTTCGGAAATATGGAAATGTTAAAAAAATGAAAAATCGTCAATTATTTTGAGAAATTGTAAAAATGTTTAGAATTTAGATAATCTTTATGAACTCTGAAGTGTGCATTTATTTTCTTTTTTTTTTCGAAAAATATAAGAAATTATTGTTTTCATCTTTTACATAAATATGAAAAACTCGAACAGCCATACAAAATTACAAGAAATCTTTATAAGTTGGACGAATTTTCATAAAATTTTCAAAGTGTTAAATTGTATGTATTATTTTTGAAACTTCAAAAATTTTTTAAAATATATACATCAGTATTGAGCATTTTATATGCATACTGTCGATTATGATTCTATAAATCTATAGATTCGGTAGAGCATGGAAAATTTTTTATAACTCTGTTATACTATAGAACCCGTGAAATATTATTTAAATTTTTCAATATCATGAAGTTTCTTATCCTGCGGAAAGAATCGATGATTTCAAAAATTTCAATGTGAACCCAGCTTTTTGAAAATTTAGATAAATTTTGCTAATTGCGAAAAGTTTCGATAATTCGGCAAGACAATCACTTTCAAATTGATTTTTTTTCGAATGAGTATTTTTGGGTATTTTATCCATACAAAATTTAAAAAGTGAATAATGATGATCATCATTCCTATATCTTCTGCAACCCCTGATTTTTCAACTTCAACTGAACTTTCACATGATATTTCAATATGACTTCGTAAATTTGGAAACATGTAAAGTAAGCTGACAAATTTATAAACTTTGAATTAAAACCAAATTTGTTTAAAATCAGTTTGTTTGGATTCGAAAATATTCTATATTTTGATTAAAATTGTTTACATCTACTATAGAGAGATTGCAACTATTAATTAGAACTGTCATTTCTGTAAAATTTTATTATTGATTGAAAGTGTCAATTTCAGTTAATGTCAAACAATAAACTGGAAAAATTCTTCTTCATTCATAGTACATCATTATAAATTGCGTAAAATATATACATAGTTTATCAAATAATTTTCTAACTGAAAAGAAAAAAATCGAGAGGCATCATGTACAAAAAATGATTGAAAACTTCATTAAAAAAGAACGAAATCTCCCGCAGCATTTTTTTCTTTAAATTCATGGCTGATTGATAATAGAAAAACGATTTGACAAAATGTAGTCAATTACAAAACCAAACTAACCGAAAACGACCAAACGAACAAATAATATAATTTATTGGAAAAAAAGTGAATTCGCAAATCAGTTTGCAGTTGATTTATATAAGGACACACATTTTCTAAAACTAAACAAATATAGCCAAAATTTTTCTAAGGCGTAACATTTAAAACTCATCTCAATTTATAAAATGCTACAGGCCTAGAAAAATGTGTATAAGGGTTTCGAAATTATTTAATAAAAAACAAATACGAACGTTTGTTGTCATCATTACGCTTTCCGTATCTTCCTTGAAGGTAAAAGCTTCTCTGAGAAACAACAAGTGTTGCCAAAATGCAGCCAATAACAAGCCACAATGCAAATACGTCGATTCTGAGACCGGCTGACGTAAACCAAACTCCTCTACTGCCAAACCTCATTGTTTTCGTCTTCTGGTGACATATTTAAACATTCTTTTGTAGTTAGTTTATCCACATTTCAAAAAAACCAAAATATAATAAGTCAATATTCCAAACTTAGAAGATACGAAGTGACTTTTGATTATGGTCAATTTTCTCCTTGAAATACAAATATCAGTCAAACTTTAGACTTCTGAACTTTACCCATTTTATGTATAAAATGGCCCTCAAAAAATTCAAATTCCATTTGTTTATAGCAGTCATTTAATGCAAAAAAATTTTTTGAAATTTTTCATATGAAAGCAGTTCCAATTACGTTTTACGTGGAACGTTGTTATCCACTATCAATCTCGAGAGTCAATCAGCGCAAACGAGATTATTTATGCGATCAATTGAAACACATTAAGTGCAAAAAGCTGTTGAATTAAAATCCTTGGTACACAAACCTGAACTTTTTGAATATTCGTTGATGATTTTACTCGTTCAAGTCAAAAGTTCACTTGCTTAGGAGCAACACCAACTTCTGACGGTTTTCTTATTTTTAAATAGTTCTTTTCACTGATGGGAATGTGGCTTAACTTATGCAAACAAGGATAAAAAGGTTGTTGTTTATAGTATATCAACTCTAGAACTTTTTTGGGATGATATGACGGGGTACGCGGTCGTCACGTAATGAAGACTGTGGGGTCACGGAAGCGCGCGAATGCTTTTATAGACGCGAGTCGTCCACCCACGAATTAAAAAACCACCCCCGTTGAAATCAGCGATTTCCTTCTTCGATTTTTTGTCATGTTCAGGTGTAATTCTGTACAGTTAATTGGTCACATACCCTGGAAATTGAGGATGAGTTTGAGCGTAACCAGATGTACAAAGCTTCGACTGGACACCGATTTGATTTCAGGTGGACTGGGGTGTCAAAGGTGTGGAATGAAATCGAGCTGATTGGGATATAATTTTTGGAAAGCGTTTTTGGGGATGGAAATCAGGAATTTAAAGATTGTGCATTGAGAATAGGCATTTTTGTAATTAAATATCAATAATTATTGTCATTTGGTACATGAGTGGCAGAACATATAGGGATAATAAGTATAAATACTCACACGAAAAATTCTGAATGGTAAAATAATTGAAATTTCAACGCAAGAATTCATCAATTTACAAATCGCAGTCTTACTGAACCGTTAAATATTCCTGAATTCACGAAATTTATCAACGTTTTCTCTAATGCTAGATTTTTTTTTAAGTTTTAGATTATAGACATACTTTTCTATGCAATGAAACATTTTTTGAATTTTGGAGAATGTTAAGGATTTTACGTTTTATTTCTGTAGTTTTATAGAATTATCAACGTTTTCCACAATCTACAAAATGTATTAACCTTTCCTGAATTTACACAAGTTTTTCGAATTTTTAGGATTCATGAACAATATTGAGACTTTTCAATGTCTTGTAATGTTTAAAAATTTTCAGAATTTGAACATCATACAAATGTTTCAAGCTTAACAAATTTTATAAAAATTAGTCCAACTCAAAAGGAATTTTCATAGTTTTTTCTCATGTTTTTTAATATTTCAGATCTTTATTATTCCATTTGTTTAGAATCATTTGCAAGACAATTTGCAATCGTCAATTTTTTGAAACTTTTTAGATTTTTTAAAATCTCTAATATCATGTAATTTATTTAAAACTTTTAAAATTTTTCGAAAAATGATTGAAACTTATTAAGAATTTCATTATTGTTTATATCATGACCTGAAGTTTTTTTAGATTTTTGTTCAAAATGAAAAAACATGAGTATCATGCGAATTTCAAGGAATTATGATCATGAATACAACGAACAAAGTTCGAGAGCATTTTGACAATCTTCAAAAATTCTAACTTTTTTCATTTTTGTAAATTTTTACAATCCTAAAAAATGCTACCATTTATTCAAGATTATTCCAATTTTATTAAAACTCTCGAACTTACTAACAGTTTTAGTTATTTTTTCACTTTTTTCAGATTTTAATTAAAAATTACCAAAAGTTATAACGTGGGTTTTGGAGAAATAAGATCATAAATGAAATTCACGAAATTCGCAACCATTTTTTTTCAATAATTTATAATCATTGGCAATCTATTCAATTTTCCTACTTTTTTTCATCTTTTGATCTATTGAAAATCTAAAATCTATTGATTTTTCAACATCATAAATTTTTCTTACCACTTTTACGAAATTTTCAAAATTACAAACATAATACAAACTTGAATTTATAACAGAAAAACATCGTTCGATAATACGAACAATTCAAAACTTTACAAATTTTATGTAACTTCATCCCACTTATTATAGGATTATTCGAAATGTTTTGATACGTGTATCAAAAAGTTTCAAGTTTTCCAATACTTATTATAAAAATGAAAAAAATAATAAACGTGTTTTGGGTACATTACTTAGTAATGAACACAATCTACAAAATTCATGAAGATTTTTTAAAATTTTACAAACTTTTCGAAAATTTTCGAAACTATTGACAATATCCGATATTTTCAATTTCTAAAAATTTGTCAAGCTTTTTTAAATTTCAAACCTGTCACAAGCTGTTCGAAACTTTTAGGATCGTTCAAACATTTGTCTAATTTATTTCACATTTTCAATGTTTTTGAATATTTTTTCTAGTTATTCAGATTTTTGTTAAAAAATGAACAAAAAAAGTCATTACTACGCGTTTTTCGGAAGAAATGTCGTCAATTAACTCAGTCAACTGATTCGTATGAAAGTTATGTGAGATTCTATGATTTTATCGTATTTTATAGAATTATTGACAATCCATATGGGAAATCGAAATTTTTTCTATTCCATGAAATTTTTGGGATTTCAAACATAATACAAACCTTTCAAAATTCTCCAAAATCTATGAAAATTATCCAACTCATCAAGATTTTTAATAATTCTTACGAATTTCCTGATTTTTTAGGTACTCAATAAAAATATAAATTGTAAACGTGTATATAGAGTTTAAAGACACATAATAATAGAACGATCCACTTAAAGTAATACACTTTTTACGAAATTCCACATATTTTTCGAAATTCTTCGAATTTTTAAGCATCTTCCGAATTCTTAATGTTCTCTGTCATTTCAAAATTTGCAAAATTTCGAACAGAATACATACTACTTTGAACTTTCGAAACATCTTGAAAATTTTCTACATACCATTTAGATGTTCCGCAATTTTCAGATGTATTTCAAGTTTTTCAGATTTTTATCGAAAAATGGTAAATTAATATCATGCGCGTGTCGGAGAAATATGAAAATGGACCCCTTAGTTGCTCAACTATCAATTACTCTCCACCCGAAGAAATTGCGTTCTGCTGCTCTTCATTTCGTATTTCTTTAAAAATTTAAACTTTATATCAAATTATCGTTAAGGATTTGAATAATTAAATTCAAAATATTTGACAAGTAATACATAGCTGTCATGCACCGGAGAAAGATCAAAAGAATGAAAGTAAATTACAAACATTTTAATGCTACAATAAAATGCAAAATTGAACACTTTTTAGAAAAAAATGATACTAGAACAATGCGATTCAGAAAATCTGTGTGAAGAAACGATAAGAAAAATTCATTGTGAAAAAAATAAGCTCACACGTCAATTTTTTATTGCGATTTTATTTATTGTATATAAAAAAGAATAAAAATATATTTCTTCATCTCAGAGGTACAACTTTTTTAAAAGTACAGCTTTATGACGTCACCCTAATATTTTGAGATGTCATATACGTAACTATACCAAAAATACACAATTTTCAAAATAATAATGCTACAGGGAGAAATAAGAACACGAGTCAATCATTTTTCATTATTGTACAAGACACAATGAAAGATATCCATTTTTTAGTACCTTAATTACAACCCTATTGTTGCAAAGAAAATTTATTGTCATAAAATGCAAGTAGGAAAATTAAATCAGAAAAGACGTCAGGGAATGATTTTTAATCAACCCCTTCACCGAAGTTACGACTCTCTGAGATTGAAGTAGTCATTAATCGCACGAGATAATTAGGGTTCGTCCATTCCTGCTTAAGGGTGCGTAAGAAGTAAAATGTATAAAAAAATTAGGGTTAGAAATTTTATTTCTAGTGTCAAAATACATTGGCGTATTCAAGTGATCGGTAGTAAAAACAACAATAACGCGTGAGATCGTACAATCGGACTATAAAAAGCGTCTTTACAATAGCATGTATTCATTTCCGGATAATAATTTTACTTTGATTAAGAAGCGTCGGAAATGGATATGCTCATATTCTAAAACCGTAACTGTTAACATTTCTTTTACCTAAGTTAAGTACAAAATACGGCACGCAATTTCATCGCAAAATAAAACTATAACGACACATTTTTCGATGAGCAGTTGCTTTTTATAAATTCTATCAATGATGTACAGATGCAAAAAGCATCGAGTTTAAGTACAAAACATCAGTCTCTCAATTTTTAGTGGAAAAGTAGGAAAATTGTAAAATTTCCGCAATGGACGGTTTTTTTTGGAACTTTCTGAATCGTTGAATTGTGAGTTATTAATTTTTATTATATATAAAAATTATGGAAACTTAGGTCTTGGGTAGATTATCAAATTGCAAGGCTTTTAAGGCTGTTTTTTATCAAATGTCAGGGTTCGTAATGTCACTCGAAAATGTTCAGTTTTTTATGAAAGTTGTTTATTGATTCACATAAATTTCTAAGAAATTTTTATTTTAACCTGAAGCAGTTTCATTTAAAAAATTAATGATCCAATTCAGGTGAGTGAAATCTGACTAATAAATTCAAATTTCCAAAAATCCAACGAAATATAAATAGAATTTAGGCTTAAATATTGCATAAGAATAAATTTTGATACTTCCTGTTATAAAAGTATAGTAAATGCCTTACACTTAGTTGAAAATTACATCACATTTTTGTTGTTGACTTTTTAGATATGTATTGCATTTCATATATTTCTCAATTTCCTTATATGATATAGTATCAATTCGAAAAATACGTTTTCGTGGTGCAAAATATTTTTAAAACTCTTACAATAAATATCGCAGTGTTTGGATAGCAAGTCAGAGAGATTCCATTGCTCCAGCGTGTGTATAATAATAAGCCGCATAATACGCTCGGTTGGAAAAATATGGTAACCAGAGTTTATTTTTGAGGATTTCGCTCTTTTTACTCTGGAGCTATCACGGGTTCAATTCCAATTCCGGCAAGTAGGGCTCCGTACTAGTGATAACTGGACAAGAGGCCAAAGTATTCTGTAAAAAAATTCGTTTGTTAGAATTTTTCCACCTTTATACTCTCAGCATCTCAGAAATCGAGATCACTCACAAACGAAAAATGTTTTTAAATAGTAATAATTTCTTTACATACTTTAACCAATTGGAAAATAATTGGGAAGAAAAGATATATTACACTTTGAATTCTGTAGCATCGAATTCTTTAAATATATACAGTAATCCACAACAGTACTAAAAAACAGTAAAATACTTAAAGGTCCTACAAAGTGTTATGAAAGCTATAAAACACGAACAACTCCAAAATTCTTGAAATCTATGTGCATACAATTTTTTCGAAAATGTATAATAATACATACTAATGATCGATAAAAATTTGAACTCTAGGGTTATCAGATTTTTAAAATTAATTTAGAAATGTATACAAATGCAAAGTTTTATTAGAAATGGTAAAAATACTGTAAAAATAATTACTGAAAGATGTTGGAAAGGAAATGAAGTTATTTATTATGAAAACAATTATGTATATCTTAAATTAACATGCTAGAATAATTCATTCATGATATAATATTTATGAGTAATGTGTAATGCAATATTATTATACCTGCATAATACATAATAGAATAATAATAATAACATAATAGAAATATACTAATAACTTTTTATCACGTTATATAATATTTATCAATGATTCATTAATATGTCCAAATACCTACACAGGAATATTAAATATATATTATGGAACATTGAAAATCTACACAAATTCAATAACAAGAATATTAAATGACAGAAAAGTATATAAAAATATATAGAACTATCGAACAATTCTTTAAATCGTAGAAAAACTGAAGAAATGCGAAAAATACTGAAAGAAATAGAAATTTATTGAGACACTGTTTTCTAAAAAATCCTATGTAACACGAAAAGTTTATTGAACTTCGAATTTCAGAACTCGGAATTCCTGAAATCTATATTATAACTATTGATATAAAAATGCTAGAAATATGTGAAAATACCAGTAAATATTGCAACAATTAATGCATCCTAAAAAAATAACGAATAGCTTTAGGAATACTAAACACTTCTTCAAATCATAGAAAAATTTAAAAAGTACTAAAAGGAGTAAAAGAAATAAAACTCATTATAAATACTATTTCCCGAAAAATACTTCTAAGTACAAGTAATTTCATGAACTTTAACTTCTAGAGCATGAAATTTTTTTAATCTATGTAGTATTGTACGAAAAAACAGTAAAAATTGATGAAATACTGGAAAATATCGCAATGTGTTATGCATAACGAAAAATACGACTAGAATCAAAAATATTTGAAACCTTAGTAGATAAGACGCTCTTAAAAATTAATTGAATTCGCAAATTTTTCCCAACGACTAATCTTGTGACTGTAGAAGCTTCATTATTATTCACGGTTAGATTTCTAATTAAACACAGTAAAATGGAAATCCAGAGTTTTATTACAAAAATTCTTAGTACGAAATGTAGTTTTCATTCTGTGTTTGGGAAAGATATGAATTTATTGTAGAAAATCAAGAAGTCGTTAGCCATTTGATTTTACAAGCAACAGAAAACGATTATAACATAGTAGAACTTCGTCACTTGATACATAGTAAAAAAAACCCTCTTTCCATAAATTGCCATTTTTTTAACTAATTCATGAAGATTTCAGCGTGTAATATGAGATTCTTCAAAATTTATTCACAATAATTAGTTTTACAGTTTGTGAAAATGTGTAATTCTTTTTGCTCTTTTTCCCTGAATTTGCAATCTCTTTGACTAAACTGAACATACGTATTTTTTATTTTGGGCTGGGAATAGGGTTTTTTCGAGAAATTCAGATTTTCAATTAGGCTGTCAATTTCAGAGTAACTTTACTTTTGTCGAAAACTTTTTTTAATAACTTTATTTCTCATCGTAAAATCTATGGATTTCAATCATTTTTGTATGAAAACGTTCGAAATTGTATAAAATTTATAAATCATGAATTATAAATATTTCTCTTAGCGTTGTTGAACTCTTATTGGCGTAAATGTAAAAAATGTAAAAATTTCTGAGTAAATAACTTTCTCAGCGCAACATTTTTTTTGTTTCCCGTTTTTTTTTTCATTAATTGGTAATGGTATAAACTACACTCTGTAAAAACCGTTACATGCCAAAACGTTTCGTTCGTAAGTGAGAATTTTTTTTCGAATTTCCAAGCTGTCATTACCAAGTGATTATGAAATTTTGATATTTTTTCATTTTTCTTAATCTTCTGACAATGTTATATGTTCCATTTAATGGTAATATATATTCTAAACGTAAATAATAAACGGAAAATTCCTAATTAGATGTTAAACAGTTTGGAATACAACTTGAAATCAAGCTTTCGCGCGGAACACTAGATTGCTGAAATACTTATGATCACACATAATTTCATAAGAATACTTTCGTTTTTATTTCTCTAAAACACTTTATTACATTTTTATGTTTATTTAGGATTATGAAGGTAAGTGTATTATGTATCGAAAAAATGTTCAACTGTGGAATTAGGCGGTGATGTCATCAATTTTTTATCCAATATTTTTATTTTTCTAAAAATTCTCTTACATTTTAAAGCAAAACAAATACATATAAATATAGTTTCATGTTTGCCGAGTTTTATTTTATTTTAAACCAAATTAATTCTAAAAGATGTTCAACGTGCTCATGTTTCAATGTTTTTTCCGTAAACAAAGATGCGATTCGTCATTATACTATTTCGTTTCAACATGGATACATGAAATTACTTTCATAAGAGACCTAAATTTTTACAATCTTATTCAGGGAATTTCTTAAATGTTAGTATTTTTCACATGTGGAGTCCAAAAGTATAAAATCTGATGTATAACCATTAATCGGTTTCTCGAATAACTCTGCATTGAAAATGCATTTTGTGAATTTCTATACATTAGCTTCATTCAGTCATCATCTATAAACAATATGCAAAGAAATATTACAATCAAACTAAGTCAATGCAAGTAAATATAAATATAAAAGTTATTCTCAAATGACACTTATGGAAAATTGATTTCATGTCATATTTCGTGTAATGCATGCAAAATTAAGTTGGGAAGTGTTCATAAAAATATACATTATTATCGAATGGAACATACTACAGTGCCTCAAAATCAGGAGAAGTGGAAATATATTGAAATTACAAAATCACTTAGTAATGACAGGCTGGAAATTCGAACAAAATTCTCACTTACAAACGAAACGTTTTGGCATGTAACGGTTTTCACAGAGTGTAGTTCATACCTTCACCAATTAATGAAAAATAAAACGGGAAAAAAATAATGCGATGAGAAAATTAATTACTCAAAAATTTTTTACACTTTTTTCATTTACGCTTATTACAATCCAACAAAGCTACGAGAAATATTTATTATTCATAATTTAGAAATTTCATACAATTTCAAACGTTTTCGTACAAAAATGTTTCAAATCCATAGATCTTACGATGAGAAATAAAGTTGTTAAAAAAAGTTTTCGACAAAAGTGAGCTTACTCTGAATTTGACAGCCTAATTGAAAATCTGAATTTCTCGAAAAAAAAAACAATTTTCAGTCTAAAATAATAAATATGCATGTTTTAAAACTATTTTACGTATGTATATAAAAAATTTGAGAGAAATCGGCGATTTATTTATATTATCAAACAAAATTGAGTTCTGCCAAAAAAGAGAAAAGCGTCTTAGAATTTCATGATAAATCCATAATTTTCGAGTGGATACAAATTTTTTGAAATACACCGTATAAATATTGCCAAAACAAATCAAATACCAGTCGCACGAGCTCGTCAAAAGTGGGCCTCTCCCTCGGATCCGTTTGCCAGCAGGAAAGCATGACCTCGTAAATCGAGTCCGGAATGTAGTCCAACTGCCTCAACCTGACCCCTCGTTCCAGAGCCTCTTCCACGTCGCTATCCATCGACAGGTAAGAATATGGCGTGCCCCCCAAACTGAACATCTCCCAAAGCAACACCCCAAAGGCCCAAACTGGCTGGAACTCCTTGTTCTTGGGGTTTCCGAAACATTCTATCGCGGTCCATCTCGCGTACCTCAAACTGTCCAAACCGTGCTTGGAAATTCCATGACCCATTAGTTTTGGGCACAAGTTTACATCCAGTCCAACGGTCCTGGCGCAGACATAATCGTGGACGACCTTGATCCTCTCAAGATGTTGCAAAGCAGCGGCAACTCCGGCGCCAATTGCAGGTATTCGATCTGCTGGAAATGGATTCCCTGATCGCGACAGAACAAGTTTGTTTTTGAGACTTTCAGACGGTTTTTCGATGACCACGTAGAGACGTTCTGGGGTCTCACATGTGCCCACCAGACCGGCCAAGGTGGGCATGGTACCAGCCTTGATGCAACTGTCGAGCTCGCGGAGCATTTTCCGTTTCTCCGAGTTCTTCATTGTCACGTCGCACATGCTGTGGACGGTGACTGGTAGGATCCTGGTGTCCTTTTGGACAGTGCCAGGATGGATTGGGCCGAAGCGACCTCTTTGGATAATGGTGGGCTCGACGGTGAGGAAGTTTCTGGGAATGCTCCAGACCTTGCTCTTCAGGGCCTAGAAGAAGAGGAATTTTCGATGTTGACCACGATGTTTGGGTAAGTCGTTTCAGATCGAAATTGTTTTACAGTGAATTGTACTTATTAACAGTCTGTTTGATAGTCTATCTATTTGTCGAACAATAAATAAATATCTGTCATACTCATCTGAATGTATGAAGGAATGCAGTCGAGAATTATACCTATTATATAAATCGTTCCATATCTTCTAAATGACTTTCAAATATTAGTAAAATTGTCGATACACATTTCTCACCTTATGGGGTCTCTGAGCCTTTCAAATATGAGTATCATTTTAATATATTTTTACCATTCAAGCGTATCATTAAGTATTAGTTCATATCACTTTGTTTACTTATCTTTTTTTGTAAAAATGCATGATAATGTGCAGGAGTGTATGCAAAAAAAATGTTCGCGATAGGTTTTACGAAAAAATATATGTACTTCAAGGTTTCATATATTTTATGGTACTTTTCATATTTTTTATGTTTCTTCAGTATTTTTTCTAATTTTATAAAAGATTTATATTCAGCTTTCTAGAATTCGATGCTGTAGGAATCAAAGATATGAAAAATTTTTTTTAAGGTTCTTGAGAAAATTATGACTACAGAGATTTTGATTATTCCAGAAATTTGTAGAATAGTCCTATTGTATGTTATTCATTAAATTTATGTAGAATTTTCTAGTATTTTTATAGGTTTCCGGTATTTCTATGAATTGGTCAATAAATTTTCAGAATTTTATGTATTAGTATTCTAATTTTCTACGATTTCGAGTATTTAAAATCGATTTTTTATATAACAGTATCTTTTACACGGATTTTCGATATTAGTACTAAAGAAATACTTAAAGCTATGGAAATAAAGGAAAATACTATTTCATGAAAAACCTCAACAAACACCTAAAATCCAAAAAACTTCGAAATTTAAAGTATTCTAAAATATGTATGTAGAAATTTAAGAAAGTTCAGAAATCGATAAAAGTACTAGAAGGGCTACAAAATTTGATCAATAATAAAAAAAAAAAAAAATCCAAAAAATCTACACAAGAATTAAAATCAATATACAAATTTTTCCAGAAATTTAGGAATACTGAATTCAGTATTATAATTTGAATTTGAGTGCATGGATTCTTCAAAATTGAAATAGTGGTCTACGTGAATAATAATGGAAAGCTTGAAAAATAGTAAAATGTCTGATTCAATTTCATATATGTATACTAAAAAAATGCAAAAAGTACCAGAAGTCCATTAACACTCTAAAAATTACTTTGGTGGAAATTTTTTAAAATTTATGAAACTTTAAATCCTATAGCATGTATTTTCGGAAAGCAATGTAAAAATCCGTAAAAATACCTTCAAATTGTTTCAAGTTTATGAATATAAAAAAAATAAGTAGAAACAAAAAACAAGACAAAAAATACTAGGACTTTGTATGGAATATTATGTTTCATAAAAAATTGATACATATACTCGAGATGATCGACATTTTCAACACTATAACATAGAACATCGAATTCTGGGTATCATCCATACAGTGGACCATAGAAATACTAGAAATCTATCCAATAACCAGAAAATGCTACAAAATTCTACAAAATAACATAGAATACGAAATTTCTGGATATCTATGAAATATTCAAAATCTGTGTGGATATTTCTTCTCAAAAATTCGTAAAAATACATAAATTTTTCATAACTTAGGTTTCTAAAGTCATCCATTTCTGGAAAGATATACAAAAATCCATAATAATATTATAAAATTCTTCAAGTTGTCTAAAATACTAAAGAAATATGAAAAATACTAAAAGTATCAGAAATCCATCCAAGCCTTAATAATTTGAAAACCACGAAAATCAAATTCTATCGTGATAAATACTTCTATCCAAAATATCTAATACTCTAAAAGTTGTAATGACTTTAGAATCCTGAAATTCGAAAAATCGTACTCCTTTAGCTAGATCGCCATAGTATGCACTTGATCTTTCGTATTTACTATGTATTCATAGAATTGAAGAAATTTTCTTGTACTTTTAGGGTTTTTTATGTAGATTTTCAGAATTATATGTATGCTGTAGAATCCAAACTTTTATAGATTTTTGAGAAAATTATATTTAGATAGTTTTTGACTATTGAAAATTTCTAGTATTTTTCACATTTCGTTTGTGTTTATAAAACACTCAAAGATTTTTCAGTGTACATATAGGTATCTAGTAATCGTGTGGATTTTAATATAGATTTCAAGAATTCAATGCTCTAGAATCCCAAAATTGCGATCTTTTCTCAGTAATTTTTTTACTTACTGAAAAATTAGATCTTTTTAGGTTTTTAGTATTTTATAGATGTTTTGAATATATTTTCGTATTTTTTCAGTAGTCAAAAGATTTTGTAGCATTTGTAGTTTTTTTTAAGTCATGTGTTTCTCTAAATTACTACATATATTCTTAAAATTTGATATTTTATAGGATTCAAAGTGTTATGAATCGTAGATATTTTTCAAAAAACAGATCTTTCATGGAATTCTATTACTTTCAGTATTTTTTCAGAAGATTTTGAAGGTAGCTTTATCAATTTCTATGTTGATTTTAAGAATTCGATGCTCCAGGTTTTGAAGTTTTTTAGATTGTTAGCATTTCCATAGATTCTAATTTTTAGCTATAATTAACTGGGCTTAAAAAATTTTTGAAGTTTTATATTTTCTACGTTATCCTAGCCAAATATTTGTAATTTGAATTTTGTTTATTAAAAAATTTTTCTGAAGTCAGGATTCTCATAATTTTCGAGTTACTAAAATGAGGAATCGTAAATATTGCTCAACTGTGATAACTCACATAAAACTATTTGTTATGTGTTAAATTTCTTCTATTATACATTGCTACTTTTTCTTGTCTTAAATTATTACAATACATGCAGATCATCATATGAATTTTTACAAAATCAATGAATGATGCAATCAGAACAAATAGCAACTACACCCAACTGTTAAAATAATACGAATAAATAATAAAAATATAATCATTATATTCCAATAATTGAAAGAAAAAAATTTGAAACGATTTATACATAAAAATCATTAACTGCACTTCTTCCAGACATTAAAAAAAATATGATGGATATTTATTCATTGCTTCATTGTGTGTATCAGTCGATGTGATTGTGTAATAAATTAGATTTTGAAGAATAACAATCAATTAGGTTGTGAGATTATAAATGTTTGATTGTTTCCAGTTAGATATATTGACTATAAAGTAGAAAAAGTTTGATTGTCAACAGTTAAATTGACT
Organism: Platygaster robiniae; assembly: GCA_028476575.1. Taxonomy (NCBI): domain Eukaryota; kingdom Metazoa; phylum Arthropoda; class Insecta; order Hymenoptera; family Platygastridae; genus Platygaster; species Platygaster robiniae. Next base: position 7,920,304 of record CM052022.1, read on the forward strand.
GTGAAACAAAGTTCAACTTAGCAAAAGTAAATTTTGCAAAATCATTAAGAATAAGTCTTTTTCCTTTCAAACATGACTGAAGACACTCAATTCACTGTTCCTAAATTACGGTCAACTTGACTCTCCACACTCTAAGTCAACAATTTTTCTCCCTCCATCACAAGTTCAACGAAAATTTCATATCCACCTGGTAATGATTCACACTCTCTGGAAGATCCTCTGGAATATACGCCACATTGTCCATCTCGCACAACGACCCTTGCAATGTCAACTCCTGATGCTCCGACAGAGACTTCAGCCCCTTCTCGTACTTCTTCGTCATCATAAAATACACAATCACGGACACCGCGAGAAGTGCCCCAAAAACCACAATACCAGTCCAGAGTACAGCATTCAGCACGTTGCTCGACCTTGAATCCATGAAGTAATCCATCTCTCCACTGATCAAGTCTGAGTAGCTGTACTGAACTTCCTTCCCAATTCTGGACACCACTGCAACTCCGATTTGGGGCCCCATGTAGGTGAAGTTCAAGGGTGCGTTGTAGAAACCTCCGATCATCCTTCCATCACCGACCTCGAACATTTTGTACTTCTCGTAATCCGAGTCATCGAACGCTCCGGAAACGTAGTAGCCAAGACCATTTTCTTGGGAGACATAGAAGTTCTGGTAAGCAACGTCGTTTGCCATTGGAGGAATTATTCCTGGCATGGCCACGATTATTTGGTACGAACTGACAGGACCGTTTTCGCTGTTGCCTTTGTCCACGAAGATTTTGTAGGAGTTGTGGCCTTTTTCGAGGATTTTGGGGGTTCGTGGTTTGTCGGGGGGCCCGATGAAGGTCCAGCCTGTGGCGAAGGAAGGATCGCTGCTCGCTTCGGTGTTGGTGGCCACGATGGAAATGTTGTACTTGCTGCCAGGTTGCAGGTCTTTGAGAAGTGTTGAGTTGGTTGAGCCACCTTCGGCTAAGGATTCGAAGGGTTGGAGGCTTTGGGAAGCGTGGCTTTCCATGGGAGTAGCGCGGATTGTGTAGGATGTGAGCTCGCCGTTTTGGATGTCAGGGAGGGACCAGGTCACTTCGAGGTCACTTGGCATCTTTGGTGTCACGCGAACCATTCTTGGGGGGCTTGGGCCTTGAGAAAAAATCGATGTTTCTGGGGTTACTGAAGTTTGAACATAAAAGGAAACCAAAAAAAATTGTTCCCATAACCTCATAAGCTAGGGTGATATCAAATTATTGATATTTTAATAATACTATCGAATGTTTCTAAATTTGTAATAACTCATCTTCTATTCGATCATTTTGGAGCCACATTCAATCAATAATTAGACAAACATCTCCTTCATTCTAGCTTTCGGCACTTTATTCTTGCCCTTTTCAGGAAACTGAAAAAACTTCTCCTATTTTAGCTAATATAGTAATGGAAGATCTGGAATAAGATGTTTTTAGTAGGTTGGATTATGAACCAATATTTTATTGTAGATTTGTTGATGATATTTTTATGATGATAAAGAATGATGAACTAGATACGACTTTTAAAGGCTTTAATTCTTACGATGATACGTTACAGTTTACAAATGAAATAGAAAGGGATAGGAAGTTGGAAGTTATAAGAGAAAATAAAAAGCTAATATTTGATTGGTTCATAAAACCGACTCCCTCGGATAGATTTATGAATTTTCATTCAGAGAATTCGATTCTACAGAAAAAAGGGATAATTTATGGATTGTTTGATAAAGTTATTAAATTATCTGATGAAATATTTGATAGGAAGAATTTTGATACAATTAAAAAATCACTTTATAAGAATAATCATCCCATTGAATTTATAGAGAAAAATATTAAGGCTAGAGTTAATTGTTTGAAATATGTTAAATTGGAGAATCAAAAAGATGATAAATTGTTACATATTAATGATAGGGGAAAAAGAATTTTGGTTTTACCATATATAGAAAAAGGACAAAGAAGAATTGAGAGAATATTCAAGAAAGAAAATATGAACGTAATATATAAAAGTGGCAATAAATTGAATATGGATATTATTAAAAGGGCAAAATATAAATTGGGGAATAAAAGACAGCAGAATGTAGTTTACAGGATTGATTGCAGAGATTGACAATTTAAGTATGTGGGACAAACTAAAAGATGTTTAGAAACTAGAATTAAAGAACACGAGGGAGATATTCGTAAAATTACAGGAAATAATTCAGTTATAACGGAACACAAAAAAAATATGAATCATGAGTTTAATTGGGATAAAGTAAAGATTTTGGACTAAGAGATAGATTATAGAAAAAGAATGTTTTCAGAAATGTTTTTTATAAAGGGGACTAAAAATACGTTAAACAGACAGGAAGACACGAGATTTTTGAGTTCAATCTATGACGCATGCATTGATGACGTGATATGAATTCTTATCGGTTCGTTTTCTATATAAGGAAGGGAAACTAAGGTAATTTTGTAGACGTGTATTAACCACGGATGAAGTTTCTGGTTACGACGTATTGTTTTTTTTCTATTGATTCGATATTATAAAAATGATAAAATGTTTTTCACATGAGATATTGTTGACCTAAATTGTATTCTGATGTAAGTAGATTGAATAATGTTATGATGATTTTGTTATTGATTAATTTGGAATTGTATTGATTATTGTTTTAATTATTGTTAATTCAGTTTCATGAAGAGGGCAAGAATAATGTGCCGAAAGCTATAATGAAGGAGATGTTTGTCTGATTATTGATTGAATGTGGCTCCAAAACGATCGAATAGAAGATGAGTTATTTATTATAAGTTATAATGGATCGTTGAAAAAAAGTTTGTAAATTTGTCCTCACTTTGACTTTGGATGGAAATAAAAACCAATTTGTATTTTGTTTTCGTTTACTTTTCAAGCGTTTGGAACATGAGGCACATGAAAATCGAGTATTTGGATATTTTAGTTGGGTGTCTGGGGGAAATGATATGCTGCTCTTGAAGTTTAATGATAGTGCAAGGTTTCTTTGAGGTGTTGGTAAAGTCAGAATCTTGAGTGACAATACTGAAGTTAAACTGTAGATAAGTCAAGTGTGGTTCTGTATCATATTTCTTCAAAAAATCCACAGTAAAGTAATTTAACAATAAAAATCTAGAAAACTCCAAAAATATAAAAAAATAACGAGGAATCTTAGTAAGATAGACGAATTTCGTTAAATTAAAAAAGTTTTAGATATCTTGTACCTACAATGTTAGAATTTTTCGAAGTCTGGAAAAATTAAGAAAAAATAAAAATTTAAACATTATCAATAATTCCGTAGAATTCTAAAAATTTTATTTTTTGTTTAAATTCATGAACTTCACAGATAATGATTATTTTCATTTTTTAAATATGCAGTGTGTTTTACTTCTTTTTACTAAATGTCTGAAAAACTTGAAAAAAATAAAAAATTTTTCGGACAAATTCTTATAAAATGTATAAAGTTTTATTTATTTAGAAAGTATCATAGTTGAGATTTTGAAAATATTCAATAAATGAAAAAACTGTAGATATGAAAAAATATCAATCCATTCTGCAAAGTCCGGAAAATTCGAAATTTTAGTCAATGTTCATAAACTTTCCGAACTGGGTAACTTATCGAATTTCTTCGAAGTATGTATAATAGTAATTTTCCATTTTTAATTAGATAATATCTGAAAAACTTGAAAACAGTTTCAAAATTACGATGAATGTCAGTAATTAGACTAATATTGCAAAAATTAGAGAACTTATAATCAAAGTTTGGGTTTTGCTTAAAATTTCGTAAATTTTCAGAAGTTGAAAAATATCGAATAGATATTCAATAATTCTTCAGAGTTCCAAAAATTTCTACGATTGCGAATAAGGCAAGAAATTTTTTTTATCATCGGATGTCTTTGGTTTGATTTTTTTCAATTTGTTTTAACAATTTGAAACTCATTCATGTTACTGAAAAATTATGCGAAAAATTTTATTAAGTTATATAGACAAATTTTCATCAAGTTCAGAAAATTTTGAACAGTTCATATGATGTTTGAAATCATGAAAAATTTATAAAAATAAAAAAGATAAATATTTCGAAGATTCTTAATAATTCAACAAGATCCAACAAATATGTAGAATCTGTAAGAGTGTTCATAAAATTTGCATATTGTGCTAATGTTTTTTATTTTGTGATAACAATCTGAAAAACTCGAAAAGTATTGAAAAGTCATGAAGGATCTCAGTGAACTGAGAGAATTTTTGGAAAATTTGGAAAAACTATAATACTTATTATTCTTTGAAATTTCAAAAACCGTGGAAAATTAAAAAACATTGGGAATTCGAAGAAACGTTAATAAATGTCAAAAAGTTGAAAGAGTTTTTAGAATTTCAGAAAATATTTATCAACTCAATAGATTTTGTTTATATTCGCATGTCTTCAAATATGCATGGTAGTGTTTTCTTCATTTTTAATGGTAATTTTGAAAACTTGGGCAGTATTGAAAAATTACTAGAATCTTTACGTGTTCGACAAATTATTATTGAAGTTAAAAAGTTTGTAATTGTGTGGAGTTAGAAATTTTTTAAATTTGTGAGCATTAGAAAATTCTGGGAGAATAAATCTACTTATCTACAAGTCCAACAATATAATATTAGTGATAGCACAATGACTAGCTAATTCCTTTGATAACATCGATTTATTTTTCTTTTTTGCTTACATTTATATTCAGTTGGAATCCTTATCGAATTTCTTAAACTTAAAAACTTTGAGAGATTGAAGCATTTTTAATAATTCTGGTATATTCGAATAATTTGTAGAATGTCATAAAATATTTATAAATTTTATTAACTGTGGAAAACTTCGTAAAACCACAGAAACCGTATATTATCTTTGAGTTTTATAAACATAAAAACCGCTTTGTCGTATGGAGATAATAGATAATTTTGGAATTTTTCTACAAATATAGAATCTTAGAATTTATTGATATATTCTGTGAATTGTGAAAATTTATTATTACTCGGTGAAACTACAATTAGAAAATTGATGCGTTTTCGAGTATATGTTTTCGGATATTTATTACGTAAGAACGAGTAAAAAAGGAATAATCGAAACATTGAAAATATTTCACAAATAATGCCAAATTGTTGAAAATTCTTCACTCTAAGAATTTCGAAAATTGTGCCAACACCTTCTTGCATCGTATATCGACGAACATGGAAATAGTAATGGAATTCTGTAGAACAATATTTTATCGGTAATTTGTCAATTATTTTACGTCCATAATTCTTATGGTAGTAGAAAAAACTGACTAGTATTTTTTGACTTTCATCGTTGACATGCATTAAAAATTTTGGCTTCTAAATAGGCCATCGGCTTGAAATTTGAACAAAGATGGATATCAGGAAATCGTAATCCGGTGATTGCAAACTTTACGATAAGATTTCACTCAGGTATAACAGACGATTTTATAGCACACAGATAATTCACCATTTATCTGTGAACTTCTTTGAAGTACGAAGATACCGTCGATTTTTGAAACGTTATATTACGCATTCTTTTCATTCAGTATGAGATCGTGGTTGCTGTTAACAGCCTACAACTTTTTACAAATGAAACAAAATCGAAATGTGAAAAGTATGAAAGAAAAAGTGAACAGTTGACTTTCTTGGTTATTTGTTGAAATCAACACAAATGAACTGTAAGGTAAATACACTTAATGAGATTTTTTAGTGAATGATGAATAAGGTTTCTATTGTTTTTAGTCAATTATTTGAACAGAAAATACGTGATGAATCGAACCAAGTTTACTATGGAAAATGGGGAAAATTCTAAATCAGTGATTACTGGTATTTTGAATCTTAATTATAACAAGACAACTGAATTAATATTGCATGTCATGACCATAGTTATAATTAATTTTCTAGTAAATGAAAGTAAAATGTTGTCAATGATAATAACGTTGTCTTCACAATGTTCTATTTTATTTTTAAATTTTTTGGAATTTACTAACTTTTATATATTATACGTGAGTCAAACTATTTGAGAGTTTCTAAATTTCACGAAAATATGTCTATTTTATTAGGATTCTTCGTCATGTTTTAATATTTAGCCCAACTTATGAATTTTTTATCGAAAAAAAAATATCATGCATACTTCAAAGAAGTATTATAATAAGCCTAATCTATTTGGCTTATTAACATTTTCTGAAATTTCACGAATTTTACAAATTTTTCTAAATATTGGACATCTTTAAATATTTTCTTGTTTTTTTAATTTCTCGAAATTTTAAAAACTATACAAACCATCCAAAACTTTTTGTATTAATTATAAATTTTTTCAACTCATTCAGATTTTTATTATCTTTTTAACACTTTTTGAGTTTTTATAAAAAATTAAGCATCATCATATACGAAACAATATGATGATTAGCGCAATTTGCAACATTTATGAATTTTTTTTGAAACTCTACAAATTCTTTAAGTTTATTTGATTTTTTATAATCTTTGAAATCTTCAGCGACATTCACTTATTCGAAATATTAAAATTTTTGTAATATTATACAAACTACATATTTATAACTCATTAATTATAGAAACCAGTCCAACTCATTAAGTTTTTAAATAATTTTTCAAAACGTACTTTTCAAGTAATTCGAATTTTTGCAGAAGATAAAGAAACAATATCATGCACATATTTCAGAGAAATATGATAAAAAGCTTGATCTACAAAGTTAGTTAAATAAAAATGTTCTGAAGTCTTCCTATTTTTCAAATTTCAGAGTTATATAGATTGCATTGAAATTTTCGATGTTTTTATTTTTTAGATATTTCCTCAATATCAAACATTGTTCGAGCTTTTCAAAACTTTCTTCATTTAATGAAGAATTTCAGAACTCGTTTACATGTTCCCTGATTTTCGAATAGTTTTTGAATTCTCCAAATTGAAGCCAAAAAAACGAAAAAATATTATTATGCGTATTTTAGAAAAACATTATAATAAAAAATCTACAAAACTCTGAAATGTTTTCTTTGATTCTGCAAACATTTATATTTCTAAAATTTTTCATGTTGTCTCATGAAAAAATTTTCAATACGTTTATGTACAGACGAAAATTACTTATGAAATTTGTATTTTTCTCTAAAGTAAATACAAATAACTGCATGTAAGATTTGTCATTTTTAAAGAATTCTTGAATTTTAAGAAGGTCAACTTTATTGAATTGCTCTTAAAAAATTGCCAAAGATTATGTTTCTTTACAAACAAAAAAATTTTTAATACTAGCTTTATTTGTACCGTTTTATATGAAATTTGATTATCACATTACTGTCAGAGTTATTATGAAAATTTCAAAAATTCAAAGTGACCAGAAAGTTGGATAAAAATCAAAGTAACAAGCCTGTAGATTGAATATGTACAAAGCCCAGCAAAAAACATTTTCCATATGTTATCTACTATATATTATACATTATCTTTTTACTAATATTATTGACCAATAAAATATTTTTTAAAATATTACATACATTATCTTTATACCAATAGAAAATTTTCAATATAAAATAAGCAACATCTAATAAATTTTTTGTATTTCACTTTATCCTTTTTTTTTTCTAAAACTTAACAAGGTGACCTTTATGAAACTTGCAAAAAACTTTTTTTTATCTTCTTATCTTATAACTTTTTTGTGGTTTCCCAGAAATCTTGAGTTTACTGTCCAAAAAAGAAATATACATAATACTGAATAATATTCACCTCTTTGTCCAGTTTCATAAACATTAATGGAATCGTAAGATCCACACAAAAATGTTTCATTGGTGCAAGGCATGTTGCAAGTATCAGAGAGCCCATGTTTTCCATAGTTACTGCCACAGTAGCATTTTTTAACACTTGCCCCAGCATACCTGTAAAAAACGATATTAATTTAATACTCATCAACTAAGATATGTCTACTCTAATCCCTTTAAACATCTATCAAATAATTCATACAATGTATGCATCCAGTTTGCAACAACAAGCTTTATGCATACATCATACAAATAATAATGAAAATTATTGATTTTAATACTATTTAAACAAATTAAAGTAAAAATTTAAAAAACTTCATAAAAACGTTCAATATAAGTACTTGAAATACTGTTGTCGACAAACGTCAATACACTCTTGAGGAGCATTGATCCCATTGCGAATCAGGGCCGGTAAATCTGGGCTATCGGAGTAGCTTTTGTAGCACCCCAAAGTTTCCTGGGACGAAACGAAACCCACCATCCATGAAAATAAAATCAGAAGGAACATCATGTTTCCTTCCACAATGATCAATCATTAAACCTGGCGCATTTCGAAATTCCTTGAAGAATTAATCGACGACACAGAACACGCCCTAATCAATTTGCATATCACTGGGTACAGCGAAATACAGGTACATCGCCCGTGAATCACATTTCAATTTCGTAGGAGCGAGGCTTTCAAGGCCGAAATTGCTCAAAAGCATGGTCTAAGATGATGGTGTTTGGGAGCACTTGACAGAGTATAGTGAGACTCGCGTAAACGAAATTGACAGTTCATAGTAGCACATGTTTTTGCAGTGATTCACAGTGATTCATTCACGAACGCAGGCTTCGCGTTTATGTTTTTTTTCTTTTGACGTGTAGGCTGGTGTGGGCAGTAGAGAACGGTGAATGTAAGGTCAGTGGTTATCATACCAAACGTACCTGTACCTTGGTACCTTCAGGAGGTGACTTTCACCAGGGGTCAGTGATGCCAAGTTTGGGCATGACGTTCCCACGTTCCTATATAACTTCCTGGGACTATGAAAAGAGATGGAATTTTTCCTAACGTTTGCAATTTGGAAATCCGAACCATTATGTAAAAATTTTTCACACTTGGAGATTATCCTACCATTGTAGGGTCTTTCTTTTCAAAATCAGTTTGGTCGTCACTGACCAAATCGACGATTTCTCTCAAATTTATTATATACATACGTAAACTAGTTTTACACATACGTTTTGTTTTATTTAAAGCTGAGAATTGTTTTTTCCGAGAAATTCAGATTTTAAATTCTGGGTGATCATAAGTACATGAAATTATGTGTGATCATAAGTATTTAAGCAATCTAGTGATCCGGGCGAAAGCTTGATTTCAAGTTGTATTCCAAACTGTTTAACATCTAATTAGGAATTTTCCGTTTATTATTTACGTTTAAAATATATATTACCATTAAATGGAACATATCACAGTGTCAGAAGATCAAGAAAAATAAAAAAATATTGAAATTTCATAATCACTTGGTAATGACAGCTTGGAAATTCTAAAAAAAATTCTCACTTTCGAACGAAACGTTTTGGCATGTAACGGTTTTTACAGAATGTAGTTCATACCTTTACTAATCAATGAAAAAAAAATCGGGAAGAATAAAAAATGATGCAATGTAAAAATTATTTACTCAAAAATTTTTATACATTTTTTTCAATTACGCTTATAACAATTCAACAACGCTACGAAAAATATTTATCATTCATAATCTATGAATTTCACTTAATTTCGAACGTTTTCATACAAAAATGATTGAAATCCATAGATTTTACGATGAGAAGTAAAGATTTAAAAAAAAGTTACCGACAAAAGTGAGGTTACTCTGAATTTGACAGCCTAATTAAAAATCTGAATTACTCGAAAAAAAAATAATTTTCTGCCAAAAATAAAAAAATACATATGTTTTAAAACTAGCTTACGTATGGATACAAAATATTTGATAGAAATCGTTAATTCGGTTAGTGACGACCAAACTGACTTTGAAAATTATGACCTTATAATGAATTTACATGTTTGAAGTGCTACGACAAATTCTCACTCCTTCCATAGTCCAACTTCCTTTCTGCTAGAATCTTACAGGATCACAGTAAACATCTTGTAAACTGTTTATGGAATGTTTACATGTTATAAATTATTTACAAACATGAATAAGTAACTAATCATGTAAATTGTACATCCGCGTGCTGACCCATTGGAATGTTAACCTTGAGGAAACCGTTTACATGATATTTACATCAAGTTTGCATGAAAATTTTCATTTTGTATAAAATGGAAAGTAGGAACTAAAATGTGAAAATTTAAAAATACGAACTGAATTGGTTGTCATTTCAAAAACCCGGAAATTATTATTATGTAACTAGAAACCTTATAAAAGCCTTGAAACGATCTAAATTACCTTATAATAAGGTTTGCCATTCTTTTTAAGGCAAGCTTATGAAAACCTTCTTAAGATTCAAAATCCTTCTAAAGCGAACTCGTAAGAAATTTTTGTTTCGAAATTTTCTTAAAAGGCTTCCACTTTTTTGATAAAATATTGCGATTTGTTTTTAAGGGAATGAAATCTCCTTATAAGGTTACAAATTTTCTTATAGGAATTTCACTTTTTCTAACTGTTGTAGTTTCTTTATACAATTGCAAATTACTTATTTTGCGATTTAGAATGATTTTGATATTAAGTAAAAAACGACACAGGCTGTAATTTATATTTTCTGACAGTGAAATCGAAAATCTGAAGTAGTTCAAACAAATGTAATGAAAATTTTATTTCATACAATATGACAAATCACAAGATTCATGCAATTAATAACGTTATTAATAAGAAACTCCACAAAATTTTCAACATTTTAATTAACGTGAAAGATGAATTTATTCTGAGTTCGAAAATCTGAAATTGTAAATATAGAAATGTTTTCTAGTTTCAATTATTTATGTTCTCTGTGTACTTGAGATTTCAAATTTTAGAAAATTGAAGAAAATACCAAACTTGGAACTCATTTCTTAGGTTTTTGAGTAGCTTTACAGAATTTTTCAACTTTTTAATGAACATGAAAGATGCATTTTTCGAGTTTGATAAGTTTCAATTATATAAATAGAAATTTTAACTAGTTCTCTGAATTTTTTTCTGAACTTCACTCATCGATACAAATTTTAGAAAACTGAAAAAAATACTGTAACTAATGCTCTCGGATTTTTTAGTCTCTCCACAGAATTTTCAATTTTTGAATAAATATAGACTTTGCATTTTTTCGAACGTGAAAATTTCAAATGTTAAAGTGGAAGTTTTTACTAGTTCCATAAATTTTCGTTCTTTTACTATTCATTTATTTAAATTTTCCTTAACTAAAAAAATACTGAACTTATCAATGCTTTTATAAGTATTTAGAAACCTACGGGAAATTTTTCAAAATTGAATCAAATATCAATGTTACATCTAATTGTTTGAAAAAGTTTAATAGTAGAAGAACGAATTTTCACTGGTTTCCTAACGAAAAATTAATTTGTTTCACTTATTTCTTTATTGAAATTTAAGAAAACCGAAGAAAATACTGTACTTGAGGCTCTTAAGTTTTTGAGAAACATCACAAAATTTTTCTTGATGAATAAATAAAGAAAGGATTTGCGTTTTTTCGAGAGCTCGAAAAAATTCAAATGAAATAAATAATTTTCGCCCTGGTTTCCTAAAACTCTTTTTTTTTCTTTTATGGATTCTAAATCACATCTGTAACAATTTTTCTGAAACATTTTTCATAATTTGAGTTAAACTTAAAAACCAAATTATTACCTGAGAAAATTGTTTTCAAAATATTTTTATCCTGCGAGAGTAAGAAATTTTTTATAAGGTTTTCTTTTCTTCTAAGGTTCAAACATCTTTATAAAACGACCTTAGATAATCTTTCTAAAGACGCGATAACGTCACTTTTTCTAAGATGCACAGTTCTTAGGGCCACTTCAAACGAAAATAAACGAAAAACTAAATTTTTTTTTTTCAAGTTTTGTGCATCATGGACAATCAAACTATTCACATACTTGTCGTTACTTTCTTCAATCACACCATGCTCATCCATCCATTTTTCGGTTGTACCGAACGCGATACATGGAAAAGTTTACAGCCATGCCGTAAATAAAACTCATGAATATGAGTACGTATTCCAAAAAATCGAGGTAAGTTATTGCAAAAAATTATCTACTTCTCATTCCGTTGATTTTTCAGCACCTTAGATTTTTCGTGAATTTGATAAATATCAATAATTTTCTCTTTCTCCCAGTTATTTACTTATTCATACTGTATGTTTTGAAACTTGTTATGAAGTCATTCTCAGGACTTCTTCGCGTTATAAAACTTTGTAAAATAACGTTAATATGTTACATAACAACACGTAACATCTGCTTTTTGATACACATCCAGAAATCGATGACCATGGAAGAAGGGCGACTCAAGGTCGAAAGTTCTGACGCCACTCAAGAATTCCCTTTAGTCGTCGTAGTTAATCAAAAACAAGGAGTCCTCTCATGGCAAATTCCATTCCAAGTCGAAAGCGTAACTGCTTCGGGAACGAAAATCCTAACTTACAATATGACAAACAGAATGCTTTGCTCATCGAGTTTTTATCAGGCAAATCACAATGGTTCCGAGGAATTCGTCACCGTCAGAATAACCACCGCAAGCCCGTTCAACGTTTCGTTCAACCTCACAATGTCTCGAGTCTTGGACTTTCACCTAATGTCAGCAGATGGAAAAGTTATTTTTTCTTGAATTCGATCAGTTTTTATAAGTAAAATGTTGAAACGTAAAAGTAGAAGGTATCAACATTTTAAATTTTCGTGAATTTATGTTCAATATGAATCTTCTCTGTCCAACAGACCTGGCAAAGAGCACAATGTGGAAATAACACCTTCAGAACCAATGTACTATGCTTTCATGTTTCCCACTGAAAACTATACCACCATGGTCATCGAAGTTGACTCTAAAAGCGACGTTTGTATGACCTTGTCCATCCAAAATGTGACAGTATGTATAAGCACAGAAAATGAAATTTGGTTTGTCAGAAGCTCAAGGTGTTCGTTATTTTTTTTAGTGCCCTGTTTTCGATCTAGAACAAAATGTAAGATATTCTGGATATCGGCAAACTGTCAGCAGAAAAGGAGCTGTCACGGTATCAGTAAGTTTACTATTGATGACTCACATACACAAAATATTGACCTCGTTAATCTCAACAAATTTTGCTTTCAGAAACAAAAATTTCCCAAAGGATTCTTCACAGTCTTGTTAGTCAAAAGCAATGACGATGATTGCTTGGGTTATCCATACGCTTCAGAAAATCGTCGCAAATTAGTCACAATTACTATCAGAGCGATTGACAGAGTTTCTGTTAAAGACCACATGGTTATCTTGACTATCATCTTCGTGATCATGATTATATCCTGCCTCATTCCAAGTATATGTTGTTGGAGACTTCGATGTTTCAGAAAAAAAAGAGGGACTGATTCGCCTGAACTTTGCAACGGAATTTCATTGACAACCATCATAAATTCGAGTCTAATGTCCGTAAATACGGTAATTATAAAGATTCCTTGTAATATGAAGTTACAAAAAGAAACTCAAGATAAATGGAGTCTGAAACTTGGTATGTTCTTCTGAACTATAGGAAAGGACAACCCAAACCATCGTCCACTCCGAAGAAAATACCGTTTCAAGGCGAAATTCAAACCTCAAAGATCATAATGTACATCGAATGGGCGATGTCAATGCAAGTGACGTAATAATACGTAGCAAGATCGATCTCTTCGTCAGCGATTTGACCCGTAAGAGTCCAAGAGTACTTCGGTCCAAAGCGCAGCTTTACCTGTATTACATTCTTCCTATAGCTGTATTTTATACATTACCTGTGATACAGTTGGTCACTACGGATCAAAATATGTTCGCCTTGACTGGAAATCAGGATATATGTTATTACAACTTTCTGTGCTCCCATCCTTGGAGCTTTCTCTCAGACTACAATCACGTTTTATCCAACTCTGGCTATATTCTTCTTGGGATGTTGTTTTTGCTGATCATTTGTGCAAGAGATAAAAGCAAAGAAGGCGATGAAGAGAGCGATAGTACGAAGTATTGCACTGGTATACCTCAGCATTATGGACTCTTCTATGCTATTGGTGTTGCGCTCATCATGATGGGCGTTTTGTCAGGATGTTACCATTTCTGTCCAAATGGGAATAACTTTCAACATGGTAAGTTTTGAAGAATTCTTGAAGTGAGGAGAGTGGGTTTTGAGGGTTCAAACCCCTCCTGACATTTAGGTATAAGATTAATAAATTGCCCTTTTATCCAAAAATAAAAAAAGTAATAATAATATAAAATGAAAATAAGTGCGAATTACCAAAACTGTATCTAATGCAAACTAAAGGGCATAATAAATGGTTTCATGTTAATCTAGTGATTTTGATTCCTATAAGAACTTTAAAATAATATGAAATTTTTCATAAGAATTCAATTTCTTATAAGGTGACTATATAAAAACCTTATAAGAAACCGACATTTCTCATAAAAAGTTGGTCGAATAAATTTCATAAGGTTTTTTGTTCAAAGATTTTATCAAACGCATTCTTACGAGAAATTTCAGATTCTCATAAGGTTTTTATAAGGTCACCTTATACCTAAGTAACTGAATTCTTTTAAGGTTTTTATAAAGTGCACCTTATAAGAAATCGAAATCCTCTAAGAAATTTCATATTTTTATAAGGTTTTTATAAGGATCAAAATTACTGGGGAGGTTCTCAAAGTGAAATAAAATTCAGAGTTTTTAGTTTCTACCACACATAAATTACAAAATTTCTGACTTTGAAATAATTTTTTCTTCAATACTCAAAATTTTAGAATTAGAAATTCTTGAACATCGAATTTTTAAAATTTACGTTGAAATCCATAAGAATACCAGAAAATATTTCAAAGTGTACGAAGACTTACGAAATTATAAAAGTATAATATAAAAAGCTGTAAAAGAATAACTTTCTAACAATGATATGTTATCAGAATTTGAGATCTTTAAAAATTCAAAATTCTATGGCATCAAACTCTAAAAAACATACAGGTATAAAGTAATCTATAAGAAAATTAGACTACTAAAAAGTTACAAGAAAACGCTACAAAATCTTACAATGCCAAAAAATAAGAAAACAGAAGTCGTGTATCATGGAAATTATTTTCTGTCCTTAAAAGAAAAAAAAGGAATTTGAGAAATTTATTTTAGAAATACTTAGAATCTATATGGATGTGATTATCTCACAAATCTATATATAATAGGTACTGAAGATATATTGAAATTCAATTTTTAGAGCATAAAATTCTAGAAATCTGTAGTACGTAATTTACAAAAATACTATATATTTATGGAAATACTATAAAATATGCATTAACATCATTAACACTGACAAAACGCGAAAAATACTTGAATCTATTAATAATCAAAAACTGTGTAGATATTAGTATCTCAAAAATGTATAAAACTTTTGGTTCTGAAGTATTTTAAAATGTATGCAGGAAACCATTAAAATATGTGCCAAAAATTCTCTAAATTTTATTTAAAAAAAAAAAAAAAAAACACGAAGAAAAACAAAAAGTGCTTGGAATCTGCGTCAAAGATGCTGTTTTCTTAAAAATAAATTTGAAAACTCGAAATGTTTGAATTTTTCAACAGTATAACAACAAATTCTAAAAATCTAGAGCAATCAACAGAAATACTATAACTCCATGAAAAATACCAAAAAACAGTGCAAAACTTTATAAATAACACAAAATACGAAAATTCTAGAAATCCATGAAATATTTTGAATCAATGTTGTCTGCGATTTTCTCAAAAACCTAAAAAAATTGAAATTCTTTAGAACTTCGATTCCTCGAGCATCGAATTTTAGAAAGCTGTGTAAAAATCCATAAAAATCTCAAAAAATCATACAATTCGTAAAAATACTGAATATATATAAGAAAATTTGAAAATCACTAAAATCGAGTTGTCTCTGGACTACAAAAGTTGTATAACTTCGAAATCCTGAAATTCGGAAAATTAAACAGTCCAAGACAGAAAATCACAAAATCTTAAAGGAAATACATTTTCACAAAAAATTTTGTCCATCTAGGCTCCTTCTTTAAGTGAAATGATAACTGCTGATTTGAAGAAAAATTTATATATTGGAAGACAAGATCTAACAACAAAATTATCACTTGAACTGTAACAATAATAACAATTAGTTTTGTCATTTTGTTGCAGATGCCAGTTTTATGTACATCGTATCAATCTTATTTGCCATAAAAATTTACGAATCACGACATTCAGACATATGTGCAAGAGCATCAATGACATTTTCTCTATTAGCAATTGTGCTTTTTCTGAACATGATTGGCACTCTCGTGAGCACAAGAGCATACTACATCATTTTCACGACTTTTCATTTGATCTTTTGTTTCGTCTCTTCGGTTCACATGTATTACATGGGAACTTGCAAGTTCAACCGAGGAATCGCCAAACGAGCTTATTTGGTACTTAGCTATCTCTTTCATGATTGTATACCTATGCATCTAAAGAATCAGAGTACATTTTTTGGATTTTTTGCAGACAATGAAGAAAGACTACCAATCAGGTGTCAAAACTATGGTCAAACCATTTTATGGTAGAAGATTTCTGATTCTTATTTCTGCGAATTTGTATAATGTAGGGTTGTCTTTTTACGGACTCATACACAACGGAAATGATTTCACGATACATTTGTTCCTTTCCAACTTGCTACTCTACTTTGTGTACTACATAGTTATGAAGGTATGCCTACTCTTGAAAATTTTTTCGTACTAATATATTCTTCATTTGGATGTTTTCTTTTTCAGTGCTACCATGGAGAAACTATCAAACTTCAACCAGCAATGTATTGCACGCTATCAGTTTTTATCTGGGCACCAGCATTCTACTACTTTTTTGATAAATCTTCATCGTGGGCACTTACACCTGCTCAGTCTAGATTTTTCAATAAACCCTGCCTTCTGTTTAATCTCTTCGATGCTCACGACATATGGCATTTCCTATCGGCGTCAGCTATGTTTTTCTCATCTATGGCACTGCTTACTTTAGACGACGATCTTAGAGACGTACCACGAGATAAAATTCCAGTGTTCTAAGTTGAAATTTTCGAAGACACCATCGACCACAAAGAAAATACTGCAAAACTTCATGACGTTCATACTCACATGTAAATGACTCATCAAAAGAAACAGGATTGATGTATGTTCAATTAGGTAGATCTTTTATTCGGATAAAACTGTATGTATATATAATATATTCATATTTGCACACACTAAAAATCGGCAGTGTATCATAAGACAGTCTGCTTAAATTCACACTCGATTAGTGGCAGTATATAATACTTGAGCACTAACATCTAGTATACAAAAATGTCACGGATCATAATAATCACCAGCGTCATGGTTTCTTACAGTCTGTGTTAAGTAGTTCTGTAAACTTCCCGGCTACTTATATATGACTATCACATTTTGCAAGATGAATAATTTGACATCTTCTTTCTTCAGACGAATACAGGTGAATACGTGATTCTACAAACAACTTCAAATAAAAGTCGAATTTGCGTACCATGAAAATACCTTTCGAAATAAAGTCTTAAGTACAAATCGTAGAAAAGGTTTCAGATCTCAATTCCAATGCAAAATTATAAAAGTTTTCCATCTCCTTATGTACTTAAATGCATTTAGACTCGGCTTCGAGAGTTCTGTTATCACTGCAAAACATCAATCGTGTTTTCCCTTTGTTACAGAGGCTGCTGAGCTCATATTTTTTGGCCTTGAGAAGTAGTAGCCCTGAAAAAGGCTGTTGACACAACGTCTTTCACCAATAGAATTTTGTATTTCAGCACCACAACAGCCATTTTTAGGGCTTCCACTTCTAAACACTAAAAAACCCTGTTCGCGTGTGACGTTCATCAGTTTCTTTTTCGAACGTTGAATTAGTAAATTCTAGTTTTCTTTGGTAAATATCTGTAGAAAAATAACCTTAGCATGACTCGAAAGTCGTTTGATAGTAAAATTGAACTCTCTTGTACCAGTGATATTGGTGAACTTAAACTTGGCAAACGACAGAAAGCTAGTGCTCTGGATCCTCTGTAACAGTGGCCTTTGGGTCCTCGATTGATAATCATTTTTATACAATGTTTCGCTGTGAAATAATCAAGGTGTGAAGCAATTGTAAGAATTGGTCAACTGCTTCAGCGTATGTCAGAGTGATTTACATCGTTTATCAGCTTCCTGTGACGTGAAGCAAGGTCGTTCGCACCTCGGACAGCTCGTGTCCAGACATGTGTCCGTTTCGGTGCACCAACTCAGCTTCACTTATGGACAAAGGTCTGTCGCGTTGATTCTCCCGCTGTTGTAATAATTTTCCTGCGCAAATTTTTTCATGTATGTGTCAGAAAAAATAACAATTTTGATTGCTGTCGTTTGACATAGGCGTCGTTCCTGAATTGAGGACTGACGTTGTACATCAGGAAAAAATCTAGTAGTTATTACAATAAAGTATTTGGTAGTTTTCTGTTGCATTTTTGGTCTATTACATTGTTAACGTGGTCAAATTATATTGTCGTTAGCAATATTCTGCTGTACTTTCTGAAATATCATAAAGTGATTCCTACTATTTTATATTCCAAAAAAAGCCATAATTTTCTTAGTATGTATTTGAATCTGTATTATTCTTCTTGCTATATTTTTGTGTACTTCTTCTGCTAGACATAGATTGGTGCAGTATTTTATCTGAGTGTATGAAAAGCCATATTGCACGAACTGGAAAGATTGATGATGAAATGTAAAATAATTGAGTTGATATTTTTCCATACACAGATATTCAATTCTGTGCATGTATACGATTCATATACATAGTAAATTTTCCATTATGAACATTTAAACTTTGTACATATTAAAAATTACCAAAAATACATTAACTTCTACGATAAAACTATTTTCATTGAATGGAGAACCAACTCTCTGTCGATATTCCAGTCATTTATGAATTTTTTGCTAATACACATAAACTCAACCATTTATAGATATTTATAAATATAAATTCATTCATTTATAAATATGTATAAATGACTGGAATATCGACGAAGAGTTGGTTCTCAATTCAATGTACATTAGCCAGTGAAAAAGGATAAAGAATTTTCAATCGATAACTATTCTCAGTTTACAGTATTGTAATAAATAAAAAAATTACTTATTGGCAATTATATTGTGAAAGTGGCCATATTCACGTATTTTATACCATAAACATATTGAAAAGTACTAGATTTTTTCTCAGTATAATATATCCTATTTTTATCTAACGATGAGAGAAAAGTTTTGGTGTCAGCAACCAAAAATTCAGTAAAATATGAACCAACCAAAATTTTCGATTTGACAACTATAGACTGATAATTATTCCTTTTAGCGATTTGGTGATGAATCCGACAAAAGTCATAAGAAATTTTGAAAGTCCGTGGAAAAAATTTTTACATGAACTACGTATGAAAAAAATTAAATAATGTTCAAAACTTTAATGAGTTTTTTTAGAATTTGAGGAATATTTACATGTTTCCCTCATTTTTTCAAAAACAATAGGGTACATTCGTGAAATTTTTAACATTTATCGAAAAACTTTTGAATTCTTGTCTATAATACATAATGAAATTAATAAAGTACTTTTGGAAAAAGAAAAATTTCCAAAAATTTGTCAGCATTGTTGGAATTACGAGAAATATGCATATTTCCACTCGAGAATCGATCAACAAGGAGCCATCATTTCAAGAAGTATATATCAAAAAATTATATGCATCGATAGTTTCAAGCGCTTGGCTTCAAACTAAGCCCTAATCAGGAAATATATAAGTTAACAACAAATTATGTCATCTATATGATATAAATATAAATCAATTTCCGAAAAGAATCAAGAAACTTACAAACATCGTCCTCAATTATTTCACATCAACTCGTCGACTAATAATTGTAAAGTTTATAATAAGTTTTATGTAGTTAATATAATATTTACTATATAGTTATTAAGTATATTATATAGTAATAAGTATACATTCTATAGTTGATATTTATAAAGTTTATAATAAAAATTATATAGTTCCTGATGAGGGCTTAATTTGAAGCCGAAAGCTTTAAACAATCGATGGATGTAATTTTTTAAAATATACTTCCTTTTTGATCGATTCTTGAGTGGAAATTGGAAATAAAAATTGCGGTGTTTCGAATTTTAAAGAAACATGAATATTCTGTTATTCGCGAAGATTTTTGAAGAAAATGGGTTCTATGCCTCTTAACATTATACATAAGTTGAAAGAAAATTTTTCTAATTGAATTACTACATGAACATACAAAAAGTATTTGAAAATTCTTGGTTAACAGACCTCCTTTATTTTTATCGATCGAAAAAAATATATCGTCAATCATGATTCAAAAAACTTCAAAATTCTCTTTCAGGATTTCTCATCCTAATTTTCTTTCCCAACTAATAAAATTATCGAAATTTTCGTACCAAACTGATTTAACGATCTCCGTATTTTCAAGTCAAAGAAATATTCCGTAGACTGAATACCATGTTATTTAACAATTGATAAATGTTCAAAATAATTTTGTATTCAATTTATCGTTGAAAGCAGAATTTTTAGGCTTCAGTAAACACGACTTTTAGGTAATTGGATTCGGGAAATCATTAGGAAATCGTTATTTTATCATGATTTCAAAATATCTTTCCAAAATCATGAGTTCCTAAAATTAGAGACATATATCAATAAGTTAAACCATTGAAGAATAAAGTTAATTTACCTTGGCTTGAATATAATAGATAAGATAACTCTTCTTCGGTGGAAACGTACTGAAAATCTTCGCCACACGCGCCACGCAATACAGTGATCACGTCCGAACGTGGGTTGTAGAAATACAATCCCTGTTTACGTCTATTGAACTCGGTTATCAAAACAGCAATACCCTGCAAAAGAAACGATAAATTTATAAACAAACGAGTAAAAAATAAAAAGTACCATTCCTCAAACAAGATTCTTTCCTTTTAACTCTTCCAAAATACCAAACATTCATAAAATTTACCTTGTAAAGTACATCTTTTCATAAATTTTTTTAAACTTTACTTTTTTTGAGTCATGAAGTTCTTGCAAAACTTAACTAAATAAAATGTATCGGTTCTTCTTCTTGATATAAATTTTATAAGGTGTAACTTTTACATAACTCATAAGAATCTTGAAACATCAATTTTTTTGTAAATATATGTTTTAGAAGACTATAAATTGTCATCTAGGTATGTTATTAACCCACCTTGGCAGCGGTGAAATCGGCACCAAGGACGTACCGGCAGTCAACCACGACCGGAATTTGACTAGATCCTTCCCTTCTTCCAGCATGGCCTACTGACTGTTTTATAAATTCAATCGCAGGAAAATATAAACTGTTTCCAGGCGTTATCAGAAGATACTCAGATCCAGAGTTTGTCTGAAAAATATGGTTCCAAACGAAATTTGAAAACCTAAACTAATAAATCGATATATTTATGAGTAAGAAGTCATTCATGAAATTTTCATTTATTTGGCATAGATCTCATCTTCTTTCATTGATGAAATGAGTGAATTTGATATGTATAAGAAAGCATATTGTATAGAAGAATGATGAACCTACCACGCATTTTTCGACTTGTATTTTCGGCCTCACTGAAGGGTATAGGAGAAACATGATGTTGATGGCTACTCCGATGAGAATTCCATATTCGACACCGATTATGAGGCAGAATAAAAAAGTTGCGAAAGCGGGGACCAGATCTTTTTTGCTCGATTTCCACATCAATTTCACGACCTCGTACTCGATCATGTATATCACAGCACAAATAATCACGGCAGCGAGAGAAGCTGTAATGTGAATTCATTAAATAAATGAATCACAGCATAATATTTAAGAAATTCGTCAAGTCTTGCAAAAATTCTTGTCTTTTTTGAAAAAGTCTTGAGATGCCCTGTAAAACTTTTAAGAAAGTTTTTGCATTCTTGATGATACTGAGAATGTTTGACTATTGGAAGAAACTATTCAAAGAAGATAATATGTAGAAAATGAATATATTCAAGAGCTATGAGTTTTTGAATCTTCGAATACTTTGAGATGACAATGATTTTTGAATGTATTATCCAGAAAACAAAAATACTTCTCATGATTAATCTAGCTTGTGAAGGCAATGCATTATTTTAAATGTTTTTACTACTCTTGAAATTTTAGGGATTTGATTGATAAAAAAAATAGTGAACTAATTTTAACCTGAGTTTTGCTGCAAAAAATTGTAGTTTTGATATTCTTTATTCTGTTCGTAAGAGGTACCTCGAAAAAGATCAGTGGGATTTCGAATTTCATGTGAAAAAGATAGGGAAAGAAAACAGCTCATTGTAATTACATTATATTCGATAAAAAATTTAGAGGATTCTCAATAACCCAGAAAATTAAAATTATTTGACAAAATTCAAAAAATTTCATAAATTTTGTAGATAATCTTCGTGATGATTTTTCTTCGAAATGTTCGGGTTCATGTTTTTCTCAATGTCAAAGTTACCTGAAAAACTTGAAAAGTACTTAAAAATCAAGAAAAATCTTCGTAAGTTAGACACGTTTCAAAATTCAAAAAATGCTTAAAAGTGTGTATCATGTTTAAAATTGTAAAAATTGTAATGTTTTGAAAAATTTTAAAACATTACAAATTTTAAAGATCATCAATAATTCGAAAAACTTGGAAAAATGTTTAGAATTTCAGAAACTGTCCATAAACTTAGTAGATTGCGTTCTTATCGCATATTTTCCAAACAAGATAACGCTTTATTTTTGGTTTCAATTCAGAAATAAAGTGATTTCTTTGAGCTTATGTTATTTGATCCGTTGGGTTTTAGTAATAAAACACCATGGATGTTAATCTAGCTTTCGGCTCTTTTCAGCCCTCATCAGGAAGAAAAAATCTTCTAATCTTATCTTATCGTATTAAATGTATATTTTTGAAACATACGTACGTTACATAGTTTCATCATTTTTAAATAGAAATATGCAGAACTTGAAAAATTTTAAACAGTTACGAAAAATCTTAATGAATGGGATTAACGTTCACGAAATTTGCAAAGTTTTAAATTTTTGCAATATTGTGTTTCGAATCTGAGAAATTAAAAAGCGTTGAAAATTCGAAAGATTGCCAAAAGTGCAACGAAAATTCAGAAAATTTGTAGGATTTTCAAAAAATGACCATAAATTCTGTGAATGGCGTTCTTTATCAAATTTTCTTTGATAAATCATGATAACGTTGTACCATTTTTATTGATAATCTGAGAAACAAGTGTTGGAAAACAATGAAAAATCTTCATGAATTAGAAGAATATTTAGAAAATTTTTGAATTTTTTTATAATTTGTATTATGTTAAAGAGGTCCTACAGATTTTGAAACATTTAAAAAATTCGAAAATTTTAAGCCAATAATTTATGGAACTCGAAAAGCTTGTTGAATTTCAGAAAATTTTCAGTAACTTGACGTTTCATGCTCATTATCAAATTTCTTGATAACATACAAGATTACGTTTATTTCAATTGTGAATAACAATATGACATAGCTTAAAAAATTTCAAAAAAAAGTGAAAAATTCTAATGAGTTAGACAAGTTATTTTAAAATTTGGAAATCGTCGAATAAGTCCGATATTCGGAATTGTCGTAAAATCGTATAATATTGAAAATTTTCAAAACTTGAAATAACTCTAACAAATCCAAAAATTTATGACTATTCATTTATAAATTTTTTAAAATAAGTTGATTATAATTTTTATTTAAAAATTACGTAATGTTTTCTTATTTTGTAATAAAAACCGAAACAAACTTGGAAAGTACCAGAAAATTTAAAAAAATGCTTATAACTCAAACGAATGTTCGAAAATATTGGAAAGTTTTAAATACTTCAAATCACGTTTGAAATTTTTAACATTTCGAAGAATGAATAACAAAAATACATTGAATTTTCTGAATTGTGGATAGCGCGAGAAAATCTGAAAAATCGGTAAAGTTTTCAAAAACGTTAATAATTTCCATACATCTTGAAAACAGTTGAAAATTCCATAAAATCACAGGAATCGTAGGTATAATATCTTTGAAATTCTCGAAAATCAAAAAATGTACTATCGTACGGAGATGGTCAATAATTATGGAAATTTTAATGAAAATCTAGAATTCTAAAAAGTATTGATTAACTCTGTAAACTGTAAAATTTTTCGATGATTCAGTGATTAGACATCGAAGAATGTATTAAAATATCAATTATATACTATTATTACGATACATACATTTATGATATTATCATATTTATATTATTATGAAATAGAAAATAGGTAATCTATTACATTTTAGTGATTTATAATAAAATATAATATTTACTCTCCAAATCTGAATCTGTTAAATCTCAACAGTTTGCAATTTGTTAAAAACTGTTACTAAAAATTCTGTTTTTCTAACACGTCTCCATCAAATTCAACATATTCTAGTTTCAACAGACTTTCCATTGTATCCCAAAAATTCGATCTGATAATTGTTCACTGATTACAACCTGGAAATTTCAACGAGGAAATCTGTAAAATACAACAGACAATCTGCTGAATCCAAAAGATTCATATTCAGAGTGTACATTGTATTAATTATAATGTATAATATTATCATACAGAAGATATTTAAATATTAGGGGTGTGCGGGATCCCAAACTTTTCAGGATTCTCGAATATTTCAGGATACGACAATCCAAAAAAGTTCCTTAATGCCGAAATTCATAGGAAAATGTATTTCGCATTATTTTGAATCTTTTCAGACGCACAGTCTGTTTCCCCGACCCTGAAAAGTATGGATCTAATGAAACTGAAGCATAATTTTGTTCTATTTTTTTAACTTGATATATTCCATCAAATACATAAGTCAAAAAGAGAAAAATTCTAAGGAAATCAACATTTTTGCAAATAAGAAATTTTGAAATTTCTTCATTCATCAATATCGATTCATAAGATTGCAGTAAATTCAGTGGTCGGGGGCAAGCAATTTATATTTTTGAACAATTTTTATCCAAAACATAAAAAATGCTAATTGTTTTACTCTTAAAACTTTCATTCCTGATTAATCGAAAATTCCAAGATTCGAACACTTCTATAATTTTGTTATTTACTGCCTTTGTTTTTAGCTCTTATTTAGTCGTGAACCCAATGAAAAAATTCTCATGAACAATTGATGAATTTTAAAAACCTAGAGATTTAATCTCGATCTAGTCAAAATCAGTGAGGTGTATTTTTTTCATTTAAAATAATTCTGAGTCCCGAACTTATCACCGTAACATGCATTCTTCATTTTTTAATTGTTTAGTTATTCAATCAAAATTTTAAATTTTCCATCTATTCAAAAATTTTTCTACTCAGATTTTATTTCAAAACTCGTAAAATTTGAAATTCTCTTTATTGCAATGATAGAATTTCGAATAGAAATTTACGAATTAATTCGTTTTGAAGAGAATTAAATTAAAAAAAAAAAAAACTTACAAAGCAATTCTACAATCTAAATGTCTGAACACAGTTAATTTTTTTTTCTATTAATTACAACAATGACCAATTCCCGTAGATTGCGGAAAATCTTAGTAGTAACAATATTTCTCTGTGGTTCGAAACTCTGTGATTCAATGGCGTTTCGCTACTCACCATGACTCGTATTTCAGAGCAGAAGTTTATATACTTCTCATAATCCTGAAGTTTCGATATTTTAGGGCTTTTGAAAATAGCCAGATTTTTCGGGAAAATTTGGGAATTTTCTGAATTCCCAAATTTTTCGGGATTCCCGAAAAACTCGGGATCCCGTCCCGACACGATGCAAAATTTCCCGACCCCCGAAATTCTCAATCCCGCATACCACTAATAAATATCAATTACCTTTTGGTACGAAATAGAAGTACGGGGTGAGAAGCGTGAGTGCGAGAAGAATCAAAATCCCCGTGTAGAGCCCACCCATGGGGGTTTTTACCCCACTGGCGTGGTTCACCGCTGAGCGACTGAAAGACCCTGTGACAGGCATAGAATTTGCGCACGAGCCAAGGACATTACAAATTCCCAGGGTGATGAGTTCCTGAGTTGCGTCGACTTCATTGTCCCCCGCGAAGGCCTTGGCTATCGCCACGTTCCCCAGCACCCCGATTATCGGCACCAGGATTATAGAGGGTCCGAGCTCGGAGCACATCTCCGAGAAGTTCATGGGTCGGTTGTTCACCTGGGTAGAAAATGGTGGCAAGCCGAATTCCGGCAAACCAGACCTCACAGGACCCGTGAGCACCAAGGGCGATTCAAACTTGGAAGACTGCATTTTGTAGGCTATGCTAGAGCAAACTATCACCACTATCGCGTTTCGCGCTGTTGCGATCAGCCAGAGGATTTTTTGGGCTATTTGTTGGCGTTTCGTTGGTTTCACTCCGACTGGGTGTAGCTTCAGGGTTTTCAGTTTCTGGGGAACACCCAAGTTCGGATGGTTACTTTTTCATCTACATTGGGGTGAAGGCGGAAAAAATTTTCTGGGGGAGGTTTTTCGGGAAAATGTATTTCCTTCTGGATTTTATGGTTTTTGGCCTTTTGAGGATCTGGTTACGAGAGGAAGATTTTGAGATTTTTTGGGTTTCAGGATTTTTATGTTATACAGCTTTTGGAGTCCAGAGAAAGGGCTGATTTTTCAGATAGGTATTGAAGGAAATGGAATTCGATTTTCGTGATTTTCAAGTAACTAAAGTTAAGATTTTTATTTTTTTGTTACCCTTTCAGTATTTTGTATATTTCTTCAGAATTTATTTACAGCTTTAAAGATTCGTCTCCCTGTGAACCGGAATGATAAAATTTTTCAATATTTTTATTGATTTTCAAGAAAGTAATATCCACACAGATTTTGAATATTTTATAGATTCCTAGAATTTTCGTATGTGATATTATTTATACAATTATGTAGTATCATCTGGTATTTTTATCAATTTCTAGTATTTTTAAGAATCGCCACATATATTTATAAACTTCGATAATGTATGTATATCAGAAAAATTCAACGATTTTGATTACTTGAATCGATTTTACAGGTAAAAGTACCTATAATTTATACAGATTCTTATTACTTTTTTTTCGTAATGCTGCAGAATTTATAGAATTCCAAGAATTTTTTGGGGCTTTTATCTAGTTTGATAATCATTTTTAAATCTGCATTTTCTAGGCTTCAAAGTTTTATACATTTTTGTGAAAATTATATCTACATGATTTTCGAGTATAACATATTAGATTTCTAGTGTTTTTCGCATTTTTTTAATATTTCTGAAATTTTGATGCTATCTTCAGTATGCTTATAGATTTATAGTATTTTTATAGATTGCTATACAGATTTCTAGAATTGTATGCTCAAGAATTCGAATTCCAATAGGTTTTCAGTTATTCTTTATAGATATTCGAATAACTCACATATACAGAGGTTTCTAGTATTTTATGAAGTTTCCGTACTTTATTTTTATTTTATTCATTTTTTTTGCATACATGCTTTAAAGTTTTTAGTATTTTTGTAAATTGCTCTGTAGATTTCCATAATTTGATGCTCTCGAATTCGACTTTCGATAGATTTTCAGCAATTTTATAAAGATTCTCAAGAAAACCACATCTACAGAGATTCAAAGTATTTTATATAGAATTCTCGTATATTTTCTCATTTTCTAGCATGCATAAGATTTTGTAGCATTTTCTAGTTTTTTTTAAATTTCTAGTATTTCTACAAATAACCATATACATGTTTGAGAATTTGATGACCTACAATTCGAAGTTTTACAGATCTTGAGTAATAGTTAAAATTTTTTCAGAAAACGGAACTTTTACAGATTTTTGTAACTTTTAGTATTTTTTCAATTTTTATAGATTTGTATGTAGATTCCTAGAATTTGATGCTCCAGGATTCAATTTTGTTCAGATTTTTAGTTTTTTCGTAGATTCTTATCTTTATTACTTACTGCGTTAAAACCAAATTTTCCAAATTTTTCTTTCTTATCATATTCTAGCCGAACAGCAATAATTAGAATTCTGTTTAAGAACAAATTCTTCTGAGACCAGAATCGTTATTATTTTGAGTTAGTAAAACTAGAATTTTCCAATTTTTTTTTACTTTTGAAACTTACGTTGAACCACTTTTTATATCCTCTAGATTTCAGTAATTATATTTGTGATAATTTGCACCTATCTTCATTATTAATTATTTTTTTCATAATTTATTCCATTTTTACTATCGTATTAACTTTTGTAAAAAATCATTGTTTAATTAATTTCATTTTGATTAATTACAGTGTATGAATGTAACGTATTTCATTTATACATTAGATAAAAGTTAATTCCTCCTGGATTTCAGAAGAGGTTCGAACTCCCAAGATTTCCCCTTTCTACGCTTTTTATCTAGATTATTCACTTCACTGGCATGGGAATTTTATTTTTGAATGTGAGGTTCATAGGCTGAGGCGAAGCCGAGGCATAATTACATGAAAGAACAAATATGATCAAAAATAGGCGATTGAGATTTAGTAATGGTTCATTTTTTGAAAGAATAAAAAAGAATAAAAGAAAATGATTAGAAAAAGACGAGAATTACTTTAAATTGTTTTTTCTGTTGTAAAAGAATAAATTATATTCATACATGACAAATCCATTTACATACAGAATAAAAATCAAACCAATAATATGCATACTTTCTTTCAAAACGCACGAAAAAATAAGTTTCACCGAATACGAATAATGATTGAAATTATGACTTACCCGTAACAGTAATAAAACGACAATACAAATTCCACTCATCGTGGCATCCCAAGGGCTTGTGTCACCAATATTCTGGATGACTTTGATAAGGGTGTCCATGAAACCTGAAGACGAGATTCGCAGTCCCAGAAGCCCTTTCAGCTGAGACACGACAATGATGACTGATGTCGCGGAAGTGAAACCGACCGTTACCGGGATCGATATGAAATCCACCAAAACCCCTGGACACCAAGCAAAATCATTTTTAACTTAATATTTCTTTTTACAAATGTTGAAAGAATATCTGTTAACAACTGCTGGAAGTGGATAAAAAAATAGAATATTTTATTCAATTTTTCACGAAGTATTTAAAATCTCTTTATATTTCGTAAGTGATTATGTAGAAGATGATGTTGTGGAACTAGATTTCAAAAAGGTTTGCTTTTGTGGGAATTTAATTATATTTTATTAAGAATGAAAGTTATTGGAACCACGTACCCAATCGCAGTCCAGCCATTAAAATCTGCATACAACCCGACAAAAATGCAAGAAGAATCGCAAAATCTGCGTTTCTTCCTTGGACGTACTCGTGGGTCATGAGGGACATCAACGCTGTTGGGCCAATGGTTATGTCTTTGCATGAGCCGAAGAACACGTACACTATGGCTCCGATAAATGCGGAGTAAAGACCGTACTAAGAATGAAAATAACATCGATTAGGGAAGGATTCAATATTTATAACACAAGATATATTGATGATTTTTAATAATGAAAGTGTATCACTTGCGAAAATTTTAACTATTTATGAGAAAATAATATTTTCAAGAATATAATAGAAGAGTAGAACAACGTTATAATAAAATCTTGAAAATTCAAGGAAAGTATAGTAGGTTCTTAATGATACATGATTAAAAGTAAAAACGTATCGTTAGAGAAAGTTATGAAGTAGGTAAATTAGTGTTGACAAACCGACAAATTAATATACTGGTTAATCAAGAATCGGTTTTTCTAAATTTTGTCTCTGATAAATTTTCAATGCTGATTTTTGTCATCGAATATACTACGAAATAAGGGGTGGAAAAAATGCCTGTAATTAAAGAACCAACAATAATTATAGTTCTGTATTCAAATAATCGAAAATAGAAATTAAGAAATCAGGAAAATATGTAATTTTCGTGTTTTTGTAGAATTTCTCACAAATTAACTTATCCTAAGTAATTTTGATTTTTATAAAAATCATATAAGAAAATGAATTCTTATAAAGTTTTCATAAGGCGCACTTTATAAGAAATTTCAATTTCTTATGAGTTTTTTTTAAGGATCAAAATTACTAAGGATGGCTAATGATCAATTGTAATCATGAATATTTCAACACGAATTTGTCTTCTTTATTATTAATATTCTTAACTCTATTAACTCTATTTGTTAATGCGAATTTAACATTCATTCATATAACAAACAAAAAACAATTTATATTCAATAACAAACAATTTGGAACATCTGAATGTTGAAAACCAATAATAATTAATCTCACACAATATATCGAGATTACCAATCTTTTTTAACAGAAAATTTTTTGTTTTTATTAGTTAAATACATAAATATAACTTTTTCATTCTTTTATTTTTCAATTTTTCCCAACTCTTTTACTTTCCAGTAACTTCGATGAAAAAACCTTAGTCGAAAATTCACGAATTTATTAAATAGTGGATAGAAATTATAAGAAGTAATTTCTTCATCTATCAACACAAATTCATAAGAATGCAGTCAATTAGGTTTTTTGATGCAAAATATACGCAATGTTTAAAATTTAAAATCCAAAATATCAAAGCGATGAATTTTTCCGATCCCGATATTTTGGATTGATTGAAATCATAACCATAACTATTTTGAAGTATTTATCTCTTGCCCTACATCTCAACTTCTGTTTTGTTATAAATTTAATTTTAAAAAAAGTAGAAATCGTCATCAAAATTTCATAAGATCTAAAATTTGAAAAAATCGATTAGTCGATATGGGGAATAGAAGCCTAAGTCTTGATTTATTTACTAAAATATTCGTTAATCAAACTGCTAAATTTTTAATTGTTCAAAAGTGAATTCAAAATTTTTCAACTGTTCCTAAGTTCCACGATTAATTTTTCATTGCGAAAATTGTAAAGCCTGAACTTCTTTTTATTGCAATTTTAGTATTTTCAAAATGCAGCAGATTTTTTTCTTGATACAAAGTCACGATTTATTGAGCTGAAGAAAATTGAATTTTCCAACATGCTCATTAAGAAAATACACAACCTGAAATACTGTAAAACTTACTTTTTATTCATCAGTGAAATTTATTCATTGAGTGGGTTTTTCTATTTCATTATCTGACTGCGACAAAATTTTTAAAACAAATTTCGTCCTTCAGAATCTGCAGTAGGTACATACTATATGCAGTATTCTAATAACTCTGATAATTATACAGCGTTTTTCAACAGACATTGATTATACTTGAGAAAGAAAAAAAAATAATGGTCCACTTGATGCAAATTTCATTCCAGCATTCAAAAATTCCTGAACAAAAATAAATTTGTGATAAAATACAATCGATCTCTCGTTCCTTCACTTCTTATTTCTGTGGGGATATTACAAGAATAATTTTCTGCATGCTTTAACTCCATTTTCCACATCACATAAAGTCTTTATCATATCAAATTCAACTCGTTCGTAAGGTCAAAGAATAAGCTCTTGGAATCAACAATATATTCAACCAAAACAGTTTTAATATCTATGTACACAAAATTCGTACTGTATAAATGTTCATATTTCACAGCCAAAATCATTATTCATATTTATTCAAAAAATCTTAAAAACCAAGCTAATGCTCAACCTTCCTTACACTCGTAAGGAAAAAGACAGTTGAGTGAAGATTTCAGAGAACAAATCAAAGTAACGATCCAAATTTTGGTTTTTTCTCTTTCCTTGTAACTTGGTTCACATCGAAATCCACCCAGATTCATCATTCAAGATTTTTTTACCTGGGGTTCCAAACCAGCTAAGGTTGCATAGGCCAACCCTTGGGGCATGACGGTCAAACCGACGGTTATTCCGGCGATGGCATCGCTCAAGAACTTCTCTGAGTCGTATTTC
This sequence comes from Platygaster robiniae, assembly GCA_028476575.1. Classification (NCBI taxonomy): domain Eukaryota; kingdom Metazoa; phylum Arthropoda; class Insecta; order Hymenoptera; family Platygastridae; genus Platygaster; species Platygaster robiniae. Next base: position 7,952,081 of record CM052022.1, read on the forward strand.
GGCAGCCATGCAGAAATTGGCACTCGTCTTCGGATGAACGTTCCTAGCCATCGTTTACTGTCTATATTCCAATAATCCTGTTTCGCTGCCATTGCGTTCCCAATAGATTCGGCTTCTGTCAAAGACCGTGAATTCATTCCACGTTTCCGGAATTCATTTTCAGCGCGAAATCGCGAAAAGTTCAACGTTCGATTGAACTCGTTCATATAGCGTGTAAAATGCGAGGATTGATTATTGATTTCGTTTCACGAGCCAGATTGATACGAATCAAGCTCGATTGTGCTGTCGAGTCCAATTGGAATACCAGCAATTACGAAGCCACTTTCGATCGGCGAATTAATTTTCACCGCGGCTCTCGGATTCTTCTGGCTTACTCTGTTTTGGGAGATGGTACCAAAAACTCTTTCTTATATCAATTTGCAAACTATGAACTATCAAAAAATATCTGAATGTAGATACTCTGCAGGCAGCTTTTATCGATTGAATTTGAATAAATTTTTCATTGGAGACCATGTACTATTTATGCAAATTAGTGAAATAGCTTACGTAAGTTATCGAGGCTGAGTCATGCAAAATATATGTGGATTTTTACGAGGGTACACAAAAAGTTAGAAAAACATAAAATGAATAAGTATGAAAAATCGCACCAGGAGAGATTCATAGAAATTTTCCCTCAGTAATTAAATTAGATACCAAATTTTGTGAAATGAAGAGTCTTCGAATTTTCTGAAACCGATTTCGTGGAGTCAAAGTTGTACTGGAATATTATCAATATTTATTAGAATATTTAATATTTTCGCAACAAATTCCTAACCTTATAAATTTTTGAAATCAAACTTATCTCTCAAAGGAAAATTTATTATATGAAATATTAATTACGTTTTTTATTGCACTGTCAGCCCTTACAACAAGTCTTGTTCACTCGTAAAGAATGCGTTGTTCTACGAATTTGTACAAGTAAACAAGTTCTTTCCAAAGACTTGATTTCGCAAAAGGCCTGGCGCGAATACTTTATATACACACGCTTTAAGAGTCATTGCCAGCGAAAAACACTTCGGCAACCTTCATTTTTATGCTTTCTATAAGTCAATATAGAAGAGGGAATACTGTGAAAAAATGCCATAGAAAATTGTTGAATGAACGTTTTGCAATCTCGAGAACGAAGAATTCACTGGAGTGGAGAAAACGTAAAAGAATTCATTTTTCCATTTATTCATAAAAAGAATTTATGGATTTTGTATGTACAAATCTTTGAACTAATTGGAAATAAAAAAGTTGAAATAAAATAGTAATAATTTCTAAGACAAAATTAATTACGTATGTGAAATCCATGTTTAATACAAATATCTTTGGATTGAAAAAAAAACATCTAAAATTTTGAACACTCAGAATTAAAAAATATTCATTCAACTTTTTGTTATTCGTTGGCGATGGAACGAACTATTTCATTGGAATCAGAACAGGAAACGACAGCGAAATCGGAACCGATAAGAAAACCATTTTGGTTTAAAATTGAAATGTAACCTGAAACTGTTGTTAACTCGGAAAGCTTCTTTTTTATCAAGCATCACTCTTAATTGACTGGTTAATGAAAGCAGTGTATCTGGGAATTTCCACGTTGAGTGTAAATTCCTGAATAATCAACACATCAATATTCAGATTCTAAAATGAATCTTTGGAGGTAGTTGAATTTTCGTGAAATGCTTTGCATGTATAAATTAATGATGATTTTGAAATGAGGAACTTTTTTCAACGACCCTGATATCATTTTGATATTGAAAAATTTTTCGTGCATAAATATTTCAAGTGCAAAGTGCAAAGTAAATTTACTTCCATAACAATTTCATCTAAATTATACTTATCATTATGAAACTTCGAAAAAAAATCAATTTTTGTCATCGAATAACATCAGAATATCGAATATTCACTCTTCCACTTTTACTGAATATATGCATCGAGATATCAAAGATTGATTAACATGATCGAAGTCGCGTGAATAACTCTTCGCATTTCATTATTCAGGTTCAAAACGTAACTATTTACAATCTACTTTTTACAAAGTAATCTTGAGTAACATCGAAGCAATTCGATTCCACAGATCGAAGTTGCATAAAAAAACCATGACCTCTTGAAAAATACCTAATTCCACAACTAGCGTGCAAAATTTCTTAGCCATGAAATCCACCCTGCGTCATTCAAAAGACATTAAAAATCATCAAACACTGTTCTTATTTTCACTATCACCACCCCAACACATCATTCCTAAATTCCTGAGAATTTTCCCTGAATTTCCATTAGTTCGTCTCAAAAGCTCAATTTCCCCCTGCTCAACAATTAATGGAAAAAAATCTCTACCAAATACGAGCACGACCTCATCCATCGCACGCGTACCCTTTGCATGATTTCATCCCAAACCCCGGCTTTTGCCACTTTCCTCGAGCTATCAGTGTTTTTCGACATTGGGAAAAGCAAAGGCATTGGCCTGCTATCAATCTCATTCTTATCAGGGCAATTTTCGCTCGAGGGTGGTGGCGAATTCCTCGCTAATTAGGACGATGCATTTTCAAGACACGCTGCCATTTTCGGAGCCTCCGTGATGCACTTACCGGGTGAAAAAGCGCGAGAACCGCGAGACGTGATTCACGCGCGAGCGTGCATTTCGCCGCGGGATTTCACGGGCTTGCGAAAAACGGTGGATATCGGCATGTCAATATATATTGTTTACGTTCGTCGCACGCGATAGCTGCACCTGTCAACGAACGATACCAATGAATAATCCCGAGCGTACTCCACGCGCACGATCAAAAACTGAATTACACGCATGCCTACGAAAGAAGCCATAAGAGAAACGAAGGCTCAGGCGAAATCGAGTTTGTCGACGTCCAATATGTAGAAACTTGGTGCAAATTATTGAGCAGAAGCGTGAAATTACCCGATCAACGTTCGATCCAGTCGAGCTTTTATCAGAGCCAGATGTATGGACATGAGACATCAGAAGTAATGCATTTTTTTAAATTCAATGATCTCTGGTAGCAATCATTTTTTAGGGATGATAAATAATTTCACCAAATGAATTTCTCTTAAGAAGGTTTTTTTTAGATGATAAATGGAAAAAAAATTTCTCATACTAACAAAAATTAATCTTTAATGAGAAGTCTAATGTCTTCAGGCAGTCATTTAAAGTCGATTGTAATGGACTCATTTTTTATCAATTTCAGTAAATCGGGATCCAGACAGTCTAACTAGAAAAATTTTTGAGGTTTGGACCGAAAATCTATCTTTTAGATCCGAATCTAAGTAAGTCAATCTAATTTGATTATGTTTCTTTCAGTCTAAATTTTTTTTTATTCTATTTTCATACCCCAGTAAACCAGTAAGCTCGCAGTGAGCTCACAATTTCCGCTTGTAGGTGAGTGAAAAGTGAGCTCACAGCGAGCTCACAGAGAGCTCACAGCGAGCATAAATAGAGATTTGTGCTTATTTTTAGTAATACTGATAAATACCTAATACTTTTGGGCAGTCGATACCGTAAAAAGAGCTTGGATAGCACATAATCCATTTGTATTTTTCGTACTTTCATTTTCTAATTTTTTTCGATAGCTTGAGTCTTCGTGTCCAATATTCCCTTTTCACATTCATTCTCCACTTAAATGATATTATGCAGAGGTAGGATTCCACTATCTCTGCATACCATCAGATAGTCTACTATTTTACCTTTTTTTAAAATGTTTGAAAATGAAAAATCAGTCACTTTAATATGAAGTAAATAAATTTAACCAAATTGAACTTTTGTTTTTTTCAATCAAACAAATGAATGTCTGTTATCAATGTTGTGACACATTTAACATGATTTTATAATTCTTTTTCTTTGTAGAAAATTTTTACGTTTTACAGAAATAATAATTTTTGAATTTTTTCCATAGAAATTCCAATTTTATCTATGCATAATATCATTTAAGTGGAGAATGAATGTAGAAACGGAATATTGGACATGAAGACTCAAGCTACCGAAAAAAATTAGAAAATGAAAGTACGAAAAATACAAATGGATTATGTGCTATCCAAGCTCTTTTTACGGTATTGACTGCTCAAAAGTATTAGGTATTTATCAGTATTTACTAAAAATAAACACAAATCTCTATTTATGCTCGCTGTAAGCTCTCTGTGAGCTCGCTGTGAGCTCACTTTTCACTCACCTAAAAGCGGAAATTGTGAACTCGCCGTGAGCTCACAGTGAGTTCACATGTGAGCTCACAGTGAGTTCACTGGTTTACTGGGACAGTGCATTAACGGAAATGAACAACATACCGCTTGCAGTGAACATGATCTGAGCATAATTACGAAAATAAGACTCAAGCAGACAATAATTTAAACAAGAGTCTCCAATAAAATCCCAATAAAAAAAGGCGAAAGAAACAGCAGTGAATAAATTCAAGAATATAAATGATCAACCGCTTTCAAAAAGAAAGAAAGAGGAGAATTGAAAAAATCAAGTCTATCGGAGACCCTGTTACCCTCACAACAAATCCGAGCAATTGTATCATTGGCGGTGAATTTAGTGCGATGAGTGCTCATATAGAATATATTATTATTTTTACGACGAAGAGAAATATTTGGAACAGACAAACGGATCAATGATAACAATTCATTACAATTGATGACGCTGTTCAGAATTTTGTATAAGAAGATAGTATTAGCAGCAGATCGACGAGATTGTAGTGAAGTAATATTACATTTCCTTTCATACTGAGAGTAAACATGCATATCGACTGGAATAGGATCATTCAACAATAGCATAAATATGAAGTAGATTAAACTTGAAATAACTTCTGCAATTGTAGCCTGAGCATAAATTTGAAAACGTCATTTGAAAGAGCAAACAAATAGCTTTGAAATAGTATATAAAAGAATTTTTTTAAAAATGAACTTTTTGAGTAACTATGCTTTGAAGAATAAAAAACAACCAATAAATATGTGGTAGATTAACCTTTACATAACTTCTGTAATTGTAGCCTGAGCATAAATTTAAAAACGTCATTTGAAAGGGCAGACAAATAGCTTTGAAATGGTATATAAAAGAATTTTCTAAAAAATGAACTTTTTGAATAACTATTCTTTGAAAAATAAAAAACATCCCATGAATATGTAGCAGATTATTCTTGAAATAACTTCTGTAATTGTAGCCTGAGCATGAATTTGAAAACGTCATTTGAAAGAGCAGACCACAAGCATCGAGATGGTATGTAAAAGAATTTTTTTTAAAAATGAACTTTTTAAGTAACTATTCTTTGAAGAATAAAAAGAACCAATAAATATGTAGTAGATTAACCTCTAAATAACTTCTGTAATTGTAGCCTGAGCGTAAATTTGAAAACGTCATTTGAAAGGGCAGACAACTAGCTTTGAAATAATATATGAAATTTTTTTAAAAAAATTAAGTTTTTGGGTAACTATTCTTTGAAAAATAAAAAAAAAAACAATAAATATGAGGTAGATTAAACTTGAAATAACTTCTGTAATTGTGGCCTGAGCATAAATTTGAAAACGTCATTTGAAAGGGCAGACAAATAGCTTTGAAATAGTACATTAAAGAATTTTTTTAAAAATGAATTTTTTGAGTAACTATTTTTCGAAGAATAAAAAACAACCAATTAATATGTAGTAGATTAAACTTGAAATAACTTCTGTAATTGTAGCCTGAGCATGAATTTGAAAACGTCATTTGAACCCTGGCGGACGGCCGAATCCCGTAGTACGGTATTCAGCGATATTCAGCGGAATTGGGCGAATTCCGCTCGAAAATGTCGATAGAAAAAACGAATAAAATCCAATCCTCTTACAAAACTAATTTGTATGGCAGTCCAAAAACCATGCCAATTACCACCCTCTTTACCTTACTACGGAGATTCCGTTTCATGTCAAATATACTATTAAAATTTTAGTTCTTTCTTTTACTGAATATGCGTATTTTTAGGAACAATAGTTGCCACAAATGCATAAAAAATATCATTTTTCCTATCGCCCGGTTTTTTTCTTGCGAAATCGAGTATTTTCGGAAGTGGAATTCGCCAAATACCGCCGAATTACACCGAAAACCGTATTACAGTATTCGGCGGTATTCGGTGGGATTCGGCCGTCCGCCAGGGGTATCAAAATAGCACATGTGATTGTGAAAAAGTAAAATAAAAACAAGTATTCCTTTTAACCCTAATCTGTTAAAATCAAACGCCTACCAATCGATTTTTTTTCTTTTGTTTTAAATATGAAACGTCAATTTTAGGATCCATGAAAGGTATTTGCTTTGACTTTTGATAATAAAATTACTAGTTTTAACAGATTTTTTTTAAATGATATAAATCGAAAATTCCAAAAACTGTTATTTCTTTCAGTTTCAAGACGTAAGGCACAATAAGTAAAATAATTGAACGAAATAACGTAATGCATAAGTTCTAGGCATTTGGAAAGGTACTTTACTTTTTACTCTAGCTTTCTTGAAAACGTAATGGTTTATAAGATTAGTATTAGAACAATTTCGATAAAAAATAACACAAACTTCTTATTTTCATGAGTTTAATGGACGATTACACGCCTTATACTCTAATTATCCGAAATAATAAATGCAACGCAAATGCATCAATAAAAGTTCAACGCTATATCGTTGCACTTACCTTGCACAAATTTTGCCAGGGTTGTAAAATTTTCTAGTATTTTTATATATCACTGGTATTTTTAGGAATCGCTCGATAGATTGTTGAGTTCAATACTACGGTATTGAAAAATTCAACGATCTCGCAATCCACGTCAGATTGAAAAAAAAAAACGTAAACGCAGATCGCAGCATGTAGACGGTCGCCACCCTGCTTCACTCCCCTGGCCTTAGTAGACTTCATTTTTGAAAAAATAATGTAAATAATACATTTCTTCAAGTCATTTATTGTTAAAGAATAGAATCGATGTAGTAATATCTAGAATTGTAGACTATAAGCATACTTAAAAACTATTCAACCTACATATTATTATATACGATTCGAGAAAAACCTACTGATATTGAAAAATTAATTTCATTTTAAATAAAAATAAAATTTTAAATAAAAGTGATGGATTTTAAAATGTAAAAGTTCCTTATTCATATTAACTTGATATAGATGATGCTAGAAAAATCGATTCAAATAAAACAGTTATCGTCGAAAACGAAAATATCGTTTAAAAAAGAAAAAAAAACTGACCGCGTGAGATACAAACCGAGGACCTCTCGCTCCTGAAATCGTGATTATGGGTGTTACAGATTTTTATGCCTTGCGTCACTTGTTCAGACTTGTCAAGGTTTTTTTTTTTATTTAAAAAGAAGAGAGAATCGTATACAATAGTACATAGGTATATACAACTTACAACAATGTACTAATTCAGTTAAATTCAGTTCATAAGTGATCAATAGAGGAGTTGTCTAAAAATTAAAATGCCGATTTTGTTTTTTCAAATTAAAGATTAGGCTTCATAAATAACTTAGGCGTTGAAAAAATGTAATTTCTGTTGTCCAATTTTTTATAAATAATTTTTAAAAGTCACTAAAATGATGTCCCGCTAAAACGCTACGTGAATGGTCGACGCATCTGGACGTCACTAATTTTTGTTTATTTTGATCTCCCTATGCTACAACACGGGCCGCACGCGAATTTTACGGGAAAATTCAAATAATCGGGAAAATGAGCCGGAACCCGGAAGATGGGTTTGTTCGAAATACCTCAGATAATCTCCCGAACGTGAATTTATCAACGATTTTCGCATACTTTGCGAAATAAAGAGTGTTTTAAGGTCCCTGAATCCAGAGCTGTCAAAGTGCAAAGGTAAATAAACGTTGGATTGTATGTACATGGTTTTTACATTTTTCCGTTTTAATAGATGTGAAAAAAAATTAAATAGACAAATACAATGAAAAACAGTTTGAATTTCGTTTTTTTCTCAAAAAAAACTATGCATTTCATTGCGCTTTTCTCATGCATGTGTATCTTAATAATATACAAATATAGATACACATGCGTGAGAAAAGCGCAATGAAATGAATTTTTTTTTTTTTGAGAAAAAAATGAAATTCAAACTGTTTTTCATTATATTTGTCTATTTAATTTTTTTTCACATCTATTACAACGGAAAAATGTAAAAACCATGTACAATCCAACGTTTATTCACCTTTGCGCTTTGACAGCTCTGGATTCAGGGACATTAAAACGGTTAAAACACTCTTTTTTCGCAAAGTATGCGAAAATCGTTGCTAAATTCACGTTCGTGAAATTTTATCTGAGGTATTTCGAACAAACTCATTTTCCGGGTTTCGGCTCATTTTCCCGATTATTTGAATTTTCCCGTAAAATTCGCACCCGGCCCGTGTTGTAGCATAGGGAGATCAAAATAAACAAACATTAGTGACGTCACAAATGCGCCGACCAATCACGTAGCGTTTTAGCGGGACCTCATTTTAGCGACTTTTAAAAATTATTTATAAAAAAATGGACAGTATAAATCACATTTTTTCAACGCAGAAGTTATTTATAAAGCCTAATCTTTAATTTGAAAAAAAAAAATCGGCATTTTAATTTTGAGGCAACTCTTCTATTATACGATACACAAACGCGCATTCAAAATCCCCGCGCACAATTGTGTGATCACAAATGTCCCTAGTTCCAGTGTTGCCACTTTTGTAACAATTGTAGGCTGGCAACATTGGAAAACCAAACAATGTCTTCTAGCGTTTTCGAGTGACCTGCTCTGGAGCAATTTGGAGCAATTTCTAGGCAGGTTCGAGCAAATTTGAGCACGTATCAACAGAAAAATTGCTCAGGATCTGCTCCAGATCGGGTCACTCGAAAACGCTCTTCTTCTTGCTGCTTGTTTTTCTAGTTTTTCTTCTGTCTCTTTCTATCTTTCTCAATCGCTCTTTTACTATATATTTTTATGTACATTTCCTGATGTTTCCTGACATTACCATAAGGTTATCCATGAGGTTTATTGTCATTTTTCATTTGTATTGGTTATATTTTTAATTTTATTGAATAATTGTATACCACGTGCGTATTATTGGGTTTTTCAGTGTTTTTTAGTGTTCTTCCTGTTCAGCGTATGTAATAATAGTGTAAGTGAATTTTCACCTTCATTACATTTATGTTTATAAAATTCATTGACGCGGGTATTTTCTTAATTCAGAATTCAATGATAATTGAATTTAAATATTTTTAAATTTCGGTAGTTTGACTTTAGAAATTATTGCGTTTTAAAATTTAGTAAAATTAACATTTACCTCAAGCATGAAAGTTTTTTGGTATCTAACTGAAATTCCTGCATCCAGCTTGGTAATTTTCCAATTTTTTATAAATGTATTTTGTATATTATATTTTTGATTTTTTTTTTTTTTCTTATTGAAGTATTTTGACATTGATTTAATAAACATTTCTCACAAGTCATCTTATAAATAATAATTTTTTCTGAACTATTATTTTTACAACTTAAATTTGATGAATAATAAATGTCGAATTCCTTACTGGCTCAAGTTAATGAAAAGAAATAATTTTTTAGCAGTGCCAGTCGAATTATTATTTTTTTATAATCATTTTGTTTTATTATATTTTTCGAGGGTCTAAAACTGTGGATAAAAGGTAAATAAACATCGATTAACTTGCTAAATCCAAAAATTATTGCTTTTGATATTGCATTAATGTTCTTTATTCGGTGAATAATTGAATATTTTATTATTTGGATCTCATATATTTCCTACAAATACAAAATTCTTCTGGTATTTTATTTTATATTAAGAATCAACACCCATTATTCAATAATCCAATTTTGTGCAACGTTTCAAAAACCAGTCGAATTTTTCAATTTTTGACTCATATAATATGTATTTCCAAAAAACTATATTCTAATATTCATTTTCTGTGTAATTATTGCTTTTAGTGTTTTTGAATGAAAAAATATAATTCATCGTATATTAAATTACAAAAATTCAATTAATTCTTGAATTTTTCGAGTATCGCATGAATAAAAAAATGAAAAAAATTTTATTTTCAGGAAAAAAATATGTTTTTTTGTTTTTCTAAGTATTAAATTATTGTATCATCATTTTCGATTGTATTATTTAATTAAAAAAGGAAAGTGACCTGAATCAGAATTTATCATACTGAAATATAATTCAATATACATACAAAATGTTACAGAAAGTGTAAGATTTTAAATCTCAAATTCTTCAAGTATCACTCGAATTAAAAACAAAAAACAGCATATTCAATTTCAACTCACAATCTCATAATCTACCTTTTGAAACTTGCTTGTTCAAAAACTTGGTTTCAAATGTTTCAGAATTATCCCAAATAAACATTGAAAATTCAGTTTTCTACTTGGACAACTGTAGATCATTGATATTTTTGCATCAGGAAATAACTATTCTCCAAAATGCTAAAATACTCGATTTTATTCAGTTAACAATTAAAAGTTGTCAAAAGTTTCAACCTCTGGAAACCGCCTGTATGTACATGTAATCGAAAATTAAAGATTACAATTCTGAAATGATAGAAAAATCAATTACAAATATTTCAACTTTTAAATTTTATGCAATATAAATAAATTGAATTATTACAATGTACAAAATAATTATTCTGAAGTATTGGTTAAAATCATATTTTTATATAATTTTGATGATCATTGACTTTTACTCTTCTGTCAAGTACTTTTTTCATTTTTTTGTTGATCAAAAAATATATGATACATCCATTTTCAATATTTAAATTTATAAATTTATACATTTATAAATTAAATAATCAAGTTGTTTCAGAAGAAAAATTTTGATCATTAAAATTTTGTGTCTGAATATTTATGAAACGAGTATATTTCTAGAAACAAGTCGCGATTGAGGGAATAACCAAGATTTCAAATATTTTTGTAATTTCAAAGGATTTTGAAAAATTTTCTAAAATTTGGACTTTGCTGCTGAACTTTTCATAATTTGATTGTATTAATTAAAGTTTTGAAAAAATGATAGAACCTACCTGAATATAGCAATTAATAGTTGCAAATGAAGATGAGAAAAATTAGGCCTAGCTAATTATACATAGTATTTGAAGATTTTGAAGGTGACGAAAAATTCAGAACCTTCAAATTTTCCTCAAATTTCAAACAGTGTTTTTTTCATTATGAAAAAAAATAGAGGCATCCTATCAAACTTCATTATGCTTAAGGAACAATCTCAACCTAAAAAAAAATTTTTTTAATATCAGGCCAATGTATCATACACAACAACTGGAAAAATTTGATACACCTAATATCAGAACTACCTCAATCACTGAAAAATCACAATGTGATCAATTTAAAAAATTTTTCTTCAAATGTCAAATGGATTGAAATTATAAAACCCCTTGTAAAAATTTCAAACCAAGTTTTTCGAAATTCAAAACAATAATTTTATTCCCGTAGAACTTTTAAGATATGCAAAAATAGAAATATTTTCGAAACACTAATTATAACGAAAATCCTTCATTTCAGCTTACAAATCAATCGCTACAATGAGCAAAATATTTGCCCAGAGCCGTGCACTAGGGTACGTCAGTAATGCTGTGCCCTTAGTCACGAGGTACATAAAAAGAAGAAAAGAAAATTTGATTGTAACCTGCACTGGAAGAAATTTCCATACATATGGAACTTCGCATTTTACACTACTGAGTGTTTCTGGAGAACACGAAGATGACATAACATGTTTGGCTGGCGATACTTTTCATGTATACACAGCATGTGGGAAAAATATTTATGCATGGCGTCGAGGAAATGAACTGAAACACACGTACAAAGGACACCAGAGCAACGTGAACGCTCTACTGCCTTTTGGAACAATTTTAATATCCATTGACGAAGAAAGCCAGTTAAAAGTTTGGGATATCAAAACAGAAGAGGAGTTGCTACACCTTACTTTTAGGTGATTAAATGAATAAATGTTTAGATATCGAAAATCATGAAAAGGTTAACATTAAACTTTGTTTAATTTACAGTAATGAACTGTTCAAAATCACTTCGATCGTTCATCCCAGCACTTATACAAACAAAATCTTGTTGGGAAGCGAACAAGGTCCACTCCAGTTATGGAATGTCAAACTAGCCAAAATGATATACACGTTTAATGGTTGGAAAACTGCTGTCAGCGCTCTAGAACAGGCGCCTGCCATAGACGTCGTTGCCATTGGTCTCGCTGATGGCAAAATCATTCTCCACAATCTCCAGTTCAATGAAACACTCTTCACGCTCTATCAGGTGAGGCTGAGGTCTTCAACATCAATAGATTACGAGAACCTAAAATTTTTAATTTATGTCATCATTTTTTTTCTCGTAGGATTGGGGATTTGTGACCAATATCTCCTTCAGATTCATCCAGGACAACTCCAAAACACCAATAATGGCCACGGGAAGCACAGAAGGGCACATTACTCTTTGGGATCTGGAAAAAAGACAAGTCGACAGTCAAATCATGAACGCCCATTATGGCTCCGTCACTGGGCTACAATTCCTGCCTAACGAACAGTTGCTCGTTACTTCCTCTCCAGATAATTCCTTGAAACTTTGGATTTTTGATCTTGCTGATGGTGCTGGTAGGTTGCTGAGACTCAGGGAAGGTCATGCGCAACCTCCGACATTTTCTAGGTACAGAAAAAAGATTCAAGTTAAATTAAATAAAATGTTTATATCAACACATGTAATATCTAGAGAATAAACTACTTCCACCAGATTCTACGGTAACGATGGACGGAACATTCTTACAGCTGGAGAAGATTCTTCTCTGAGAATTTATTCCACGGTCACCGAGACCTTCAACAAAAGCTTAGGTCGAGCTTCCTGGAACAGAAAAGCGTCAAAAAGGAAAGGCAAAATCCCAGATGACCCAATGATCATGAGACCGATCGTTCGATTCGACGCTGAAAAGACCAGGGAAAAAGATTGGGACAATGTTGTCGCTGCCCACGCAGGTCTAGGAGTAGTTACAACTTGGTCGTACGACAAGCTCAAAATGGGCGAACATAAAATACTTTTGGAGAGTTTGAAAAAAGATCACAGCGCCGTGGCCACGAGTCTTTGCATGACCTATTGCGGAAATTTTGTCATTATTGGATACTCCACAGGGCAAGTAGAAAGATTCAACGTTCAGTCAGGATTGCACAGGTAAAAACGAAAAACGCGATAATTTTTTATTGTTTTGGAGATTTTTGAGTGACAATTTTGAATGTTCCCTTTTTTTAATTTATTTTTCAGGGCAAGTTATGGAAACAATCGAGCTCACAAAGGGAGTGTAAAAGGAATAGCTGTAGACCCTTTGAATCTAACGATCATGACCGCAGGACGCGATGGTAATGCAAAATTCTGGATGTTCAAGCAAAAGAAGGGTACTGATAGTTTGGAGAAAATAAGGTTGGGTGAATCGGTTGAATGGGTCAGGGCTCATAGGGAAAGTTCTTTGGTTGCGATTTGTTTGGAGGACTTCAGCGTCGTTTTAGTGGACATGGATACAAGGAGAGTGGTGAGGCAGTTTCAAGGTCACCAAGGGAGAATTACGGACGCTACCTTCAGCCCTGACTGTCGGTGGCTGCTTACTTCTTCGACGGATTGTACTATCAGGACTTGGGACATTCCTTCTGGACAGATGGTGGATGTTTTCAAGGTTTGTGTGAACTTTGGTTTCTGATTTTTAAGTCGACACACATTTCATTATTTCTGTTCTGGACTTTTACCTTTAGGCATTCTCTCGCAATATATCTGACTTGAACATAGGTGAAATTTTTATTCAGTTCTTTTTATATTTTCACTGCTTGATGATTGTTCTTATTTTTATTTTATTTTTCCAGGTGAAAGAAGCATGCAACAACTTGGACTTTTCTCCAACTGGTGAATTCCTAATGACCTCCCACATCTGCAATTTGGGACTTTACTTGTGGTCGAATCGAACTATTTTCGCTCACGTTTCTTTGAAAGCCATCGACCCTGAAATGGAAATTGCCACCATTCCGTTGCCGAATTCAGCACCGGAAACCAAAGATGTTGAAGTTCTCGACGAAGAAGAGCCAGAAGACGAAGCGTTCGCATCGGTCGAACAGATCGATAACCTTTTGACGCTAACTTCTCTCGCTTCTTCGAGATGGCTGAATTTACTTGACATCGACATCGTCAAGAAGAGAAACAAACCGAAAAACCCACCAAAAAAACCAATTGATGCGCCGTTTTTCCTCCCTACCATTCCGGACTTGGAACTCAAGTTTGATTTTTCCAACATTCAAACCGAAAAAGAAAGCGAAAGAATGCTGATACACCCAGATTTCAAAAGTTTGTCCACTCTTGGAAAATTGATGAAGTTGACAGCAGAAAGTGGACAATTCTCCAAGGCTGTGGAAACGTTGAAATCCTTTGGCCCAAGCACAGTGGATTTCGAGATTCAGTCTTTGGATATGGGTTTAGAGTCTGAGGAACTCATGTTGCAATTCCTGAAAATGTTGAAATTCATGTTCGAAAGCAACAAGGATTTTGAACTTTCCCAATCGTATTTAGGACTGTTTTTGAAAAAACATGGGCCTCTTGTGGTGAAGAGTAAAACTTTGAGGGATTATCTTACGGAGATAAAACAAGCTCAAGTTGAGAGTTGGGTTCTGTTGAGAGAAAAACTTTTTTATAATTTAAGCGCGGTTCAACATTTAAAAACGATGTAATTATGATTTTCTGTGAAAGTCATGGTCAGGAGGAACGAGAGGGGCGAAGTTGTACATATTGTTTTGATGTCATGAATCAGCAAAATAATAAAAGTTTTGCACTCAATAGTTTTTTTTCTTGGTAGCATTTTATTTTGGTATCGAATTTTTCTGCGAAAGAATTATGAGAGAGTTATTGAAATCTGAAAGAAATTGATTTGCTTCGCATAGTTAATAATGAAGTATATCGAAGAAATTCTTTATTACTTTCGTGTTTTTGATCATTGAAGTTACTAAGGATACTAGGGAAAATTTCGAGGATTTCGAAAAACATAATTTATTATGCAATCCTTTGGAAACTATCAAGTTTTTCTGTCATTTTTATTAATCTAGACATAATTACTGTATTGACAATACTCAGACAAGCGATAAAAAAAATTTTTCCTGTAACTAATGCGGTATACTTTTCTCAGTGACAGCAACGAAAAAATTTGACAAACGTTTTCCTTGAATGATTTGGCAGTTGCGTTTGGTCTTTGTTGAAAATATTGTTTTATGCAGTTTCATGTTCTTAATGCTGGAAATTTCGGAGGAAATTGTATCTGCAGCAAGAAAATGGTATGTAAATGAATCTCAAAGTGATCAGTTTGTAAACAAGCTCGAATTATCTTGTAGTTGGTGAGAGTAAGCTTGCGATGATTTTTAAATTATTTCGAATGCATCTGAGATGAAGATTAAAACATGAACTTAGTGTAACTATCCTTACAAAAACATTAAATGAAATTTCTCAATTCTATTTTTCATTAGTTTACCTTTTATAAAATTATTGAGGTGACTTTATAAAAACCTTATGAGAAACTGAAGTTTTTTTTACAAATTTATTGATGGAATCTTGAGAGAAGAAAATTCAAATTTATGTCGACAAATTCTTTGAAAGAAATTTTGTTTTCTCATTAGGTGTTAATTAGGATCCAAATTACTAGGGTTTTTAGACTATGAACCCTCGTAATTTTGATCCTTATAAAAGTTTTATAAGAAAACAAAATTTTTTATAAAAACCCTATTCCTTCCTAGATGCACCTTTTATAGAAACCGCATAGAATTCAATTTCTTATAATGTGACTTTTTAAAACTCTAAAAAACTAAATTTCTTATAAAAAATAGATGAAGCAAATTTTATAAGGTTTTTTTCTTATGAGATTTGACCAAATACATTTATTCTTATGAAATTGCAATTTCTTATAAGGTTTTTGAAATGTCACTTGTCACCTTGTAAGAAATTGAATTCTTATAATTTAATTTTCCTATTAAAAGGATCAAAATTACTAAGGAATACATTCTACAACATTGCTCTTATATGAGCTCACCTAAAATCTTGATAAAAACAGGATTCAATGAAAAAAAAAATATGTTAATTTCATGATAATTATTAAAAAAATAAATTATTATAATATTCATAAAAAACATCCCTAATCAACTTCTTTAAAGGTTGATTAAAACTTAATTTGCTAGAGTAAATCTATTCCTAACTATTTAAAGTAATTTGTACATTTTGTCTGTATAATGCAATAACTTTTTTTTAAAAAAATAGCAGGAAATGTTATTTAATCCGACAAATGTATTATTATAATTTTATTCAGAGTAGAAAAAAGAACGAGTTTCGAAAAATATATACATATGTATATGAAATAAAATGTCGGGAAATGAATTCTGAGTATCGTAAGTCAACATAATGTATTGTTTAATTACTATAATATTATTAATTAATTATACATGTTTCTAAAAGACAAGTGGTGGGGATGTTCAGCAGAACTCGGGTGAGTTCGGGATTATTCGGGAAAACTCGGTAGTTTCCAATCTGTGCACGTAGCAGGTGCAATGTCTACATTTTTGCTTGGGTTTTCCACTCCACTGCACAAACTAGTACAAACACACACAGAAGTCTTCGTGGTCGTTCGTGTTCATTCGGCTCAATTCGGCAATTCCACACGTACACACACATGTATGCACATATTTCACTCCTCGCCACTCCGTGACTGTCCGTGACGTTCGTGGCGCTCCGCGACGTCCGCGACACGCGATATCAAAAATCCCCTGAAAATCTAACACGCTAGTAAAAAAAAGAAAATAATCAAAAATCTTCTGTTAATCTCATTATCTCTATCTTGGTACCATGGGAGACGACGAAGAAATATTTTCCTTCGAGGAGGACGAATATGACGAAGGTGTTGTTGAAATTGATCAAGTATGTATTAATTTAAATGTTCTCTGAATTTTTCCGGGCAAATATTTAATCTTTCTTTTTTTCCCCAGGTCGTATATGACGATGTCGGTTCGCACGATCGCATCATCGAAGATGCTAGATTGTAAGTATTTTTTCTTAACAAATTCCAAATTATTTGGACATAGGGGTACTACGCATGTAGATTTTTTCGCATGTGTGCGTGGGTCACTTTCCTTTTTTTTTTAATCAATTTTTTTCGGTTTTTTGAGACCTTGGAAGCCGAAAATATGTGATTTTACTGATTGTCATTTGGAAAGACAGAATTTTATGTTGAATTTGAGGGTGAAAAAGTTAGTAAATACTGTTTTATTCATATTAATTTTTTTGATAAAATGTATTTCATATCCGGAATTCCAGGAATTTGGGGTTTTTGATGCTGCCATCTGGTGGCAAATTTTTTATGTCCATAAATATCTCCAATTTGAGAAAGATATTTATAATATCTTGAATATTAATGTCACTTTTTATAGTAAATTTTAATAGTTTCTATGATTTATCACTGAAAAAGACGCCACTAGTTATTTAAACTCTGCACATTAATTATTGATGTTTGTTAAGTTTCGATTTCTTGATGTAGAACTGAACCCTGAATTTTTTAATTTAACATTTCCAATTCTAAAAAAAAAATTCTTTTTATATGCAGAGATATTGTGGACGAAATAGGATAATTTTTATTCAAAATTTTAATCTACTTTTCTTTTTCCACTTGACGTAATTTTTCAGAATTGCATCCAGCTTTTTGTGCCATTTTATCAAAGTCAAAATATTTCCTTACGGAACTTTGCCTCGGAGACATGTTTCAATTATTTTTGTTTTCATTTTTTATTGGTTCCGCAAGTTCATTAACCAAGCCATCAAAGTAGCGCATAATTTAAAAACAAGACTGTCATGCCGTACAAGCAAATGCAGTAACGTAAATACAAAAAACTTGAAAACTTGAAAACTTGAAACTATCATGCTGCACAACATCAGAAATCTTGTCAACTTGCTTTTGTCTTGAATACAAAAACTTACTATTACGTAATACGAATGGGAGTCCGATACTTCAAGTATTGGTACCAAAAGTAACGTTTATCGAGGAAATTGGTTCCCAAAGTCCGAAACTTTTGTTATAAATATCGATACTTCAAACAATCGACTTGGAATCAGATATCCTTAATTACTACTATTAGATAAAATATTCCTCAAAGGCATATTTTTTCAACTAAGAAATAATCAGTATTAAAAACTTCAATTTAGTTTCGGTATATGAACCTCTTAATTTTGTAATTGAATAGAATAATCTTTTTTATTACTCTAAAATATTGGACTGGAAGTAACATCTTTTTAGTTTGATAATTTCAATCCAATTGAACTTTAAATACTGGTATTATTTATTACATGAAGAATTTTTCAAGAACTTCATAATTTCTGGAGAGACGTTTTTTGAAGCTTTTGAAGAAAAATGTGATCTGCAGTAAAAAAATTCAATAAATTTACAAAATTTATATTTGGAAAAAACTTTTCTGTTTTGTTACGAATTTTGTATTAGCTCCCAAAAAACTTTGTTTTTGGCTTTTTTTGATACTTAAACAGACTATAGTAAGAAAATTTCTTTAACTTCTCTGTTTAAAAGTTCAGATGCAAAAAGTTTTACATCATGACCAGTCATGAAATGGGATGCCCCGAGTATTTCTTAATTAGAAAGGAAGCTCTTGTAGCATTAAAGGAACAATAATGAAAGTTATTTAAAGTCTTGAAATGTCCAATAAATTGCTAAAATGAATTCTATTGGAACTCCCCAAATACATGTTAATTACAAAGGAAGCTATCATAGAAGCATTAAAGAAACAATCATGATTGTGATTTGAAGTAATTAAATTCTAAATCAATTGCCAAAATGAGTTCCGACATTAAAAAATCTTTTGAAATAGTAGTTTCGATGTGTAAAACTATTTTACATTACAAAGTTTCTTTTAATTTCTATTTTTCTGCCTTTTTATAATACTCATATAACTTCTGAAAATTGCTGTTTGTATATTGCAGTCGTCAGAATGCAAAAAAATTTGTTGGTTTTGTTTCGTTGCGCAAAATTTTGCATTGAAACGATTGTGGAAAGGAAGTCGTTGAATAAATCCTTCCATTTTGTTCTTAATGAATTTTCTATTTATGCATTGCTATTATCTAAATCAGTCATGTCATTTCTTACTGTTCCAAAATCCAAATGCCAAACATCTGTTTTCTTCAAAAGTTAAGAATGACTAATAATTATATTGAATATTTTTAGGAAGCAAATTTGATATTCAAATAAAAGGTTTTATGAAAAAATATTAAACGAAAATATGGTAATACAAAAGTAAAAGAATTCTACTTGATCGAGAGAAAATTAATGTAAAATTTGAAAAAACCATTAAAAATTCTTTAACTATTACAGAAAGTATGCACAAGTTTTCAAAAGCATTAATTCATGATGAAATTTAATTTATAATTTTTATAATCTACAGTATGCAGAATTTTCTAGTATTTCTATGGATTTCCTTATAGATTTATGGAAACCCAAAAAGTGCACATACTTTAAGAATATTATACACTAATTAGTTAATCAGATATTTTTGATCTAATGATGATTAATGCATTGGTTTATATTTGCAAAAAATTATTTTTTAACAATTTGTTTAGCAAGATACTGTGCAGGAAATACAAAATTTGTTTACTGATAACTCCGGTTTGTTTAATTATTATGATTTCCTGCTGATTTTGTGCATATGCTTAAAAATGCCATGCACAATCGTCCATTTGGCGAAATTAAAATAGTAAAACACAAATCGCATAATCAGAAGTTGCATTCTTTAATTCTTAGGAAACTTAATCCTGATTAAAAATGAAATCAACAATAATTTTCTGTGGAAATTTACCACTGCACAAATCATCGTTGCATTAAAAACACTTGTGTAACTAATTTTTGTTCACTCATGTAATGCATTCAGGCTTAATGCACCAGATAACGATTCCCAAAATGCTTAATTCACAAAAAAATTTATTTTTATGACACCCAGCTGATATAATAACATATTGTTCTGGCTCGTTATCAACCATGGTTGGAAAATGTACCAAAGTTCCAAACCTTTAAGAAATGAACGAAAATGGAAAAAAAATTAGTAACATTAGATCCTAGCAATAAAAAATCAATAATTATTTATTACTTTAACAATGAGTGGTAAAGGAAACAATTTTTTTTATTTTCGTTTATTTTCAAACGTTTTGAACGTCAAGAACATGTTGGAAAGAAATCCATGCATTCATTTATGTGATAAATCACGCACTCGGCTAATGATGAAATAAAAAAAATATATCAGCCGATAATTTAATATAGTGCATTGGAATGCGCTTTGCATGCGTGAATCATTACAACTTTGCCTTCGCCTCAAATCCTTGTATCGAGGTGAAGAAACTGAAAATACATCCTTGAAAGTTTTTATAAATGTCATGGTCCAGGGAGAGGAATAGGGGGGGTGGGGTCTTGGTAAAATGTGATGTCACTAATTTTTTTCATACTGTTTGAAAAATTCCCAAATGAAATATCATTATTCATGATAATTTTTAATATGAAGATTTCTTATAATTTCTTATCTGCATGTTGATAAAATTTTTGAATTCTCTTGAAACGGTGCGTGCTACCTACAAGCTTCTTCATTAAACGACATGTGTTGCAAATTTAAACTTGAAAAACATATTTAAAAAAAAAAGGGAGTTAATAAATTTGTATTAACGAGATATCAAAAATTTACTGATGAATTTAAAATTAATTCTTCCGAGTTTTGTAAGTCATGAATTTCAAGTGCCGCAATTTTGCATTGAATCAAAAATTTTCATATTGTGTCAATACGAATTTACCCTCTTGTTTGATGAGATATCATTTTTCATACTGATGTTGGATTAGAGAATTATTTGAAATTAAATCCTTGAATGATGCATTCTTTATAACTACATGTTTTTCGTTGATTTTGTTCCATTCAAGTATGTAAAATCTTTTGAATGATTCACACATTTTCCAGAACTGTTATATAGTTGATATTTTATTTTTTAAACTATAACTGCCTACGAATGTAGTAAACTCTATTTATGCCAATTTACCATCTATATTAATAAAAAAGAAATTATTATTTTGAAAGTTCCTCATCCAGATATTGATATCACAAATTTTTCAAAACAAAAGTTTTCACCTTGTACTAGTTGTCTTATGAAAAAAAAAAATTTTTCATTCGATTATTATTCATTTTTTTCCCAAGTTTTTTACTTTTCAGTAAATTTGATGAAAAAAATCTGCATTGAAAATTTAAGAATTTCCAATACTGAGTATCAATAATGAAGGAATTTTTCATGTATTAACACATACTTATAAGAATTCAGTCAACTGGTTTTTTGATAGAAAATATTTACAATTTTCGAAATTTTTCATCTCAAAATATTTAATATCAAAAACATAATTTCTCTGATATGGAAAATACATAAGGTTATTCAAATTTATAACCCTAACTTTTTCTTCTTTTTATTGCTTGCATTTTTTTAGGACTATTAAAAACTTTTTCAAAACTACATATGGTAAATTATTGCTTCATAGCGAGTTCGTAAAAAAAATCATAACAAAAAATAAATAAGATATGAAATTCAAATTAATTGTTGAATTAGTCGATAGCATTAAAGTGTATTTTTCTTTCAACAGCTTGATCCAAGATTTTTTTATTCGATTCAAACATTTTTCTTTACGTTGTTAAGTTTTTCAATTGTTCAATAAAATTTTAAATTCGTCAACTATTATTACTTTTTACTATCAAATTTTCAATCCAGAAATTCAAAAATTTGCAATTCTTTCTATGAAAAGTATAACATTTTTGAAAATTGTATTTTTTTTTCAAATTCGCGTTATTTTAAAAATTTATTCAAGTTTGTTTTCAACTTGAGAAGTATGAGTAAACGTTGAGCAATTCTTTTGTTTTTAAAGGTATTTCAATCTTTATTCGTTATTTAAAATTCTTTGAAATTGTACATAATTTTGCAATGTGATTTTTTTTAAGATTTTATTTTACAGTTATGTAAGTTTTCAGAATTAAGAATTATTTGAAGGTACTGTAAATAAATCATTAGATAAAGAATATATTCATAACCTTAACTTTTTAAAGTTAGGGGGCAGACAAATTCAAAAAAGAACTTGTGCAGAATTTACGATAGATCTTCCTATGTTTTGTCTGAGAAAAACAATAATATTGCTATTAATTTTTTGATTTGATCATTAAACATGACATTGAAGAATCCTGGAGAACAATATTGAGAATCGAAATTAGGAGCAATTCACATTTTAAAAATCTTCAGAATTCTGAACTCCCAAAATTCTAAGATATCTTGATATCGATTCTCAAACCTGAATATTTTGTAATTGTATGTTGAAAATTTGCTGGATGAACTTTTCGCTGATGATGCGATACTATTGCAATGAATGTTTCAGGTTGGGTGATTATGAGATTGTGGATTTGATGGATCACAATGTGAACAGAGAAGACGTAAAGATGTCAATCAAAGATTTTAAGTTGATGAGAGTCGTTGGTAGAGGTGGATATGGGAAGGTATTCCAAGGTCGAAAACTTACAGGCTCTGATAAGGGGACTATTTATGCTATAAAGGTACGTAACTGTTTGGTAAAATAATTTACTGTTATTTGAATAATCAATATACAGTATACAGACCGATTTGAAGGATATTGTAGATTTTTTTGAATCATCATAATTGGTAATGAAATAAATTCTTAAGTTTATATATTCAATGTAAATAATTACTCAATTGTACAACAATTTCAGATATTATAATTTTTAATTTTTTAGGGTGTAAAAACATACATGATTCAAATTTTGAATTGAAGAACTGTCATTGAACACTTAGTTCTTTTACACTTTTACACTTAGTAAAAAAACTTTTTATTTTTATGGTTCTGAAAGTGAAATCGAGAAATCACAACTGATGAGTTTCATATTTTTCGTGTTGAAAAGAAAAAGAACTGAAATTAATGTTTATTTTCGGGAAATTTGCGCATTGGTGTAAATGAACTGAATAGTTACTCAATCATGAAAAATGTCAAACCATTATTCCAGGCTTTGCGCAAAGCAGCGATTGTCAAGTACCAAAAAGACATAGCTCATACGAAAGCCGAAAGAAATATTTTGGAATCCATCAAGGTATGTTGATATTCAATTTTTTTTAATTTTGAAAAAGGTTTTTGTTTATAAGCATTTTGTGAAATTTATTTATAATTTTTGTGAAAAATTTCACATTAATTATTATTTGAAAATCGTTGCCTTCTTAGAAATACACATTTTTTTTATAGCACCCCTTCATAGTTGATCTGAAATACGCCTTTCAAAGTGTAGCCAAATTGTACCTCGTTATGGAGTTCCTGCCTGGTGGTGAATTATTCTCACAATTATCTAGCCAGGGGATTTTCAGCGAAGAAGTTGCGATGTAATATAAAAAATATATCTATAAACTAAAATACTCAGACCTTTTTAACTAATATAATTTGATTATGTCTGGAGAAAAAATAAAAGTTAAAGCAAAAAGTGTAAATACTGCCATAAAAATGAAATTCTGATTGATATTCATTTGAATTGAAACATATTATAAATTGTTTGTTCTGAATATCAGGATACATAATTGTAAAATTCTGAATTAATTTTGCAGCTTTTACCTGAGCGAAATTATTTTGGCCTTGCAACATCTCCATCAAGAGGGGATTATTTACAGGTAAATTTTTCATTCAGCTGAGTGAAGTTAAAAAATAAATAAATAAATAAATGTTTTATCAATTAAAAAACATCAATGTTCTACAGAGACTTAAAACCTGAAAATATCATGCTGGACGCCGAAGGACACTTAAAATTAACGGATTTTGGTTTATGCAAAGAACACGTCAAGTATGGTGACTCGACGAACACATTTTGTGGGACCATCGAATATATGTTTGTATTTTTTCTCAAGTTTTTTTTGCATTTTGAGATTTTTCTATATTTTTTTTATTTTCCTAATTTTTACAGGGCTCCTGAGATTTTGTCGAGATCTGGACATGGCAAAGCTGTAGATTGGTGGAGTCTTGGTGCTTTGGCTTACGACATGCTTACAGGCAATGTGAGTGAATTTTTTGGTTCTATGAGTTCAGAATTATTCAATTTCGGTACTCATTTTTATTAAAAAAATTCATAAATCTCGAGTCTTGAGCTCATAAGGTAGTTTTATTGGTACAATAATCTCAGTCATTAGGGAATAAATTTCATCTTGTCAGGGAATCAAAAAATCATTATTACATTGCTTAATATTATAAGGTCAATGTTGATAATGAAATTATTAGAATTTCCTATGAAGTTATCTGTACTGCTTTTTATTTTTACAGCCACCATTCTCAGCTGACAACAGGAAAAAAACCACCGAAAAAATTATGAAGTCGAAAGTTACATATCCTCCGTATTTAACTCCGAACGCCACAGATCTCATCCGGAAACTTTTGAAAGTAAATACCTTTTTTTCATTTTTTTTAGCTTTTAAAAACGCTCATGGCAAGATAATATTAAAAAATTATCACAGTAGCGAGAGAATGGTATAAAAGTTTGTTGGGAAATGAAATTTTGCAGAAAATTTACCATTTTTTAATTGCTTCAAGAAAAAGCAATTTCTATCGAAGTCAAAACTTATAAATATCATAATTTTTTAATCATACATACTGCAGTTTGTGCTGAAACTTAAGGTTAAATTCATTATTTGTTATTGTTTCTACAGAGACCCCCTCAGACACGATTAGGCTCAACTCTGGAAGACGCTGAAGCAATAAAGAGACACCCATTTTTCAAAGACCTCGATTGGGATGACGTTCTTGCTCGAAAATACAATCCGCCATTTAAACCAAAATTAAAAAACGAAGAAGATGTTTCTCTTTTCGATGAAAAATTCACCCGTGCCGCTCCCGTTGAGTCTCCTGTAGACTACTCTATGTTAAGCAACTCTGCAAACCAGGCTTTCTTGGTAACTAATTCATTTTTATACTGTCCAGAACAACATTTAGTTTAGGAAATCTTGATCCCAAAATTCCAAACATGCATTGAAGAAATGTTTTTGTAACCTTGTTATTGGTAGATTTTTTGTTTCGTATGACAGGGATTCAGTTACGTCGCCCCGGATATTTTTCATGATTTCGGAACGTGGACAAGCCAGGACAGAAATTTAGATTACGACCCTGCCGAAAAGGACGTGAGTCTAGACCTGGACTACTGTTCCTCGTATATTCCCATTCCTCGCCAGAAGCATTCGCTTCACAACTTTTCCAGGCACAACTAACACGAGGACAAGGGCATGTTCCACATTTGTCGTCCTCGGTAGCCAAAATGCTCTTAAGAGTCTAGCTGTTGGGCTTCTTATACATCGATTGGCCAAGTCTCAGGGAAATGGTTTTTATAAGATAAATTTACGAATACAAAAATACAACTTGAGCCCAACCGGTGATGTTAGATGAATTTAGTGCAATTTTGAGGCTCAACAGCTATGCAGATATACGAATATATATTTTTTGTTTTGTTTACTTTTTGGGCGATAAAATTTATGGACAGCAGCGGTGTACAGATTTCTTTGGTAAGAGAAATTATGCAGGTTCATTTTAGCGTTTCTTCCTCTCGGTCGCGTGAAAATCATAGATCAAGGCATCGACGTTCAATTTCTTTGCAGTGCCTTACTAATGCGACGCCGCTCAACTTTTTTTTTTTTCTTTGCTACAAATCCAAGAGTTCCTACGGAGATTTAATGAAGCCGGCATGATTTTTGCAATCGTGTTTTTTTATTTGTTTATTACCGACACATATTACATCGACTTGATATTTATTTTCGATTGGATGATTTTTGTCGTCCATATACATATTTATTGCATCGGTATTTTTTAAAAAAATACATGTATCGATACGATTTTTTTTTGTTTTTTGAAATGCGCCAGGGCTTCGAAGAGAGTAATGATGACTGATTTTTCGCCAAAATAATAAAGAATTCAGCAAGTTTATGAATTAACCTTTTTTTAGAAAGAATTTAAGAAAATATTCTTTAAAAGGAACAAGTGTTGCCAGATTAATAATTAATGATTTTTGCGTTCAATTTTCATACATGTTTGAACGTTTTTCTTAATATTGGAAAAGTGTATATTCAGCGTGTTCATTTAAAATAAGTGGAGAAGTTCTGATTCAACTTCATCGTGTAAATTTGTGGAGAGGTTCAGTATGAAAAATTTTTAAATTCGCAAGGGTTTCGAGAGTTTCTGAATAATTTGAAAGAATTTCACATGTATTCTAATACATAAAAGACAAATTTTATGAATTGAAGGATAGTGAGAGAAGAAGAATTTTTTAGTCTTTTTTATGCTATGAATTCTTTCAAAATTCCTCTCAACCCTTGGAAGTAGAGCATTTAGACATGTCCATAAGTTACTCCAAAATTCGCGATTGTACAAAGATTTTTCCAAATGAATTGAACTTGTAGAAATAATCCAACTAGGTTTAAATTGACGAATTTCATAGCAAACCTTAGGTTCGATTTTATAAAATAAATCTGCAAGTATATTTATCACACTCGGAAAATCTTTAAAGAGATGAGAAATGTTTGTACATTTTAAAAATCTGGCAACACTCGTGAGTTGATTATTGATAAATAAATATAGCCTGAACTTGCGTATTTATGAAAAATTTGTTGTGGATTTTTAAAATCACTCAAAATGAATCTATTTTGTGCATGTTTATTCGTCGTATTTTAAGCATTCACATTGTCAAAGCAATTATACCAATTACTAAATCTTTCAAAATATAAAATTTTTCATAGTAGTTTAAGAAATGATAAGATGATAAATAATTGGTACATTAGCTTTATTTTGTGATTACGATTCGGGAATCATTTGCAAATAATTTAGATAGTTCAGTTTTTGAAAACTGGATGGAACTGAAGTCATGAATGATGTTTGACATGTGAGAAGTTTCTTTGATGAAATAACTTGTTTTTTTTTACTGATAAAATAATGAATGATCGTACATAAGATTTGCGTATTACTTCATTGATAAAACCCTTATTAAAATTACAGCAAATAGAAAGTTACTACAAAAAAATGACATTGCATTAATTGCAATACCACACTTTTTTACTTTACTTTTTATTTCGCTATTTCAACTAGCAAGCTCAAAAAAAGGAGTTGGAAAAAATGAATCCAATCAATTTCTTCCTCAAATATTCAAGTTTTATTAGTATTTTTCATGCACATACACAATAGCATGATTAATAAATGCTATAAAATGTGGGAAATCGCTAGATATGTAAGAAAGTGAAAAAATATTTCTCGTTATGTATGTATTTGTAGAAAACATCTCTTAAAAAGTAATCAGCTCATATCACAGAAAAATGCTGGAAACGTTCAACTCAATAACAGAGAATAAAACAGCCTACCAAGAAAAGTATTATCATAATAGATGAAAGTTCAGTAACTATATGAAACAGAATAAACCTCTAGAAACATCATTGTCAATACTGAATTGCATTTTTTCAACTAAAAAAAAATTAATAAAAATAACTTACTACTCTAATTGAGAAATTCAATAATATTCATTGGAACGATCTGAAAATCACGAAAATCTATTTAGATCGTTTTTGATACAGCTTTAAAATTTTTCTGAAAGCTCCAGCTTTCCCAGGCTGTTCCCATGATCTCTTGTACGCAAAGAAAACTGCGAGCTCAAGCACACTGTATGTAGATTCCCGAGTTTTTAGCTCTTGAAAGTTAGTAACTTCATTCATCTCAAAAAGAGGGAGCCACTGATTCCAGATTTTAGTTACAAAGTGGTGGATGTGACGGCGCTGACGCCGTGTACCAAAATCGTCGGCGGCAGATCGGCAGTAAGCTCGGTCAAGAGTTGCAGGTACCGCGAATTCGCAGCTTCCTCATCCCAAGAAGTGGAAACCGGAGGAGCTGGGAGGTACAAGAACGCAACCGCTGTTTGATCGCTGTAAGATGTGATGATCTGGTTGACGCTCAGCATGTAAGCCCGGGACTCGTTGCACGGATCTTTGGCCTCGCCTTCGTAAGAATCCACAGTTTTGGGCCCCAAAAGTGGTCGCCCCCGAAGACCATCAATGGTCTCGGCCCAGTCGGGCACTTTGGTGATAGACGCGGATATGCGCAGCATATTCAACAACTTTTTGAGCTTGTGTTCGTTAGAAACCCGGTATGAGTCCTGCATGGAACTTTGGGACTCGGCGATGCTGCAATTAGCCTCTGAGATCTCGCTGATCTCGCAGTGGAAGACGCGAATGTGCAGGTTCCTCCAGACAGAAACCATGTTGATGATGCAGGCCAGCTGGAGCATGAAAAGAGAGGTCGTGTCGAAGGGGTCCTGGTCAGTGGGTTGAAAGAAGTTTACGGGCCAGACGTCGATGTACTGGAGGCGCGAATTTCTGGGAAACGAAAAGATATTGCATAGTGTACTACAGAAGCTCTTCTTCCCTTTAAAGAATGCACGCCCCATTCAATAGACTCACTTCGATATCTGAGTTTTGTCCAGTAAATGAAAATTTCTGCACAGGCATAAATTCTTCTTCATTTTCAAAACGTCGGCGCACATCCCCACGTATTGCGCCTCATCCAGTTCTTTCTCCGAGCTCGATCTTCTCAAGGGAAAAATAGGCTCATTCGCGTGGTCCGTCAAATCCGCGAAAATGTTGGTCGCGAATTTCGAGTCGCGAAAAAAGTCGACCGGAGGTTCCTAGTCGAAGTGTTGAAAAATATACCAATAGTGCCAAGCATCAATTATTTTCCCATTCTTACCTGGTCGTAGAATCCTAGAATTATAGTGTTGGGTTTCATGGCGCCCAGGCCTGAGCACCTGACAAGTTGGTGTAAGCCCTCGCGAACGGTCCTTGTAATGGTCAATTCGACGAAGGCCTTGACCTTCATGTGATCTACCAGGCTCAGCCAATGTGGGTATTCGTCGATTATGGGGTCCATGGCGCACTGACCAGTGAATTCGCCGACCTTGACATGACCAAAGACGTATAGTCCGCCTTTTTTCAGGTCATTGACAAAGTCGATCAGTGGACAAGCTGATCTTGGTGACGACAACATCAGCAGCATCTGGGGTCGCCAGAATTTCACGTGGTCCTTGCGCGAGTCCAGCATTAGCAAATACTTACGAACCTGCATTTCAAAGAATTCAACTTTCCATTATTAACATTGCTCTATAAACATTTAGAATAGTATCTCGACTTGAGATTTCATTTATGTGAGGAATTTCGTCATGTACCTGGTGAAAAATCAAGGCTTGTGAAATGCTTCCCCAGGGCGCATTTTTACTAGGTGAAAACAGATGCAAAACAATGACGAGAATGAGGCAGAGAATGATGCTGCTCGAAGCATAAATCGGGTTTATCGTAAACATCATTATCAAAGTTCCTAAAAGACCAATTGTGGATGTGTGCCAGGTAAAAAAACTGTATGTTGGTCTGAAATATAAAATAAGGATGAATTAATTAGACTCATGACAAATTCTTTGACATAATTCTATAGAATCATCATTTTCTACCTAAAATTTGGAGCACTGGCCAATTCCAATCCCAAGCAAGCCAAATTCGTAGCTAAATAACTCAGAAGAAAAAGCACAGAGTTTATCTGCGCGATTGTATTCAGTGATTTAATCAGCAAAATAATTTGAACCAATCCCCAGGAAGTCATGACTGCAGCTATTGGATTTCCATGCCAAGTCCCCTGGATGACAAAATTTAGCAAAGAACCTGCAAAAAATATTCCAATGCACCTTAACTTACTTTCTCAAATAAAAAGAAAACCTCGTAAAAGAAACAATCTCACTAACCAAAAACATTGTCTTTTGCCAAAGCCTCCAAAACCCTGGACGAGCCAATAAAATTGCTCAGGGCAGCACTGAAAGTCGCCGTGAGGATTCCCACGGCGACGAATGGTGGCCAAATGTTGATTGGCATCATGTAAATGAAATTGTTTTGCAGTAAAAATCTGCTGCAAGTCGCAGCTGATAAAAATGACAGAACGATGTAGCATATGAAAGTGAAAAATACAGCAGACAGGGTTCCACGAGGAATGTTTTTTCCTGGATTTTTTAGTTCACCTGGAAGTAATAGTATGTTAATGGAAGAACAGATTCTTTCCTCGTTACCTGGATTGTAATATTTCAGGTTTTCCATTAAAGTTTCTTAGAAATTGAAGGAAAAAAGTTTTTCTTCAAAATTACCGCTCATATTAGCACCAGCCATGATTCCAGTGACACCACTGAACAAGACCCCAAAAACACTAGAAAAGTCAGTCAAAGTTCCTCCAGTAGAATAATCTAAGCTGTAGTTTGAGTATAAATTCGATAGAAAAGTTGTGTAATTCAGACCAATGTAGCTTCCATTGACGCGCATTGTTGCATTTTGTACCAAAGTATTACTCTCAGGAATAGCTACCTATGTTTTGAAACATAATTCAAGGTGAAATGTACTGCATTTAATAATGAAAACTTGGAAAAACCAAGTGATGCAAAACACCTACTCCCATTGATTCCTGGTAAATAAAGCTGAAAATCACGCTCCCAAGGCAGATAACGACAACAGCTAAAATAACGACGCTTGTTTTTGCAAACATCGCGGCCCCAATCAAACAAATCAAAAGATTCGCTGTGTTAAGGCCGCTGCTGTAAATATATCTCCACCATTGGCCTTTGGGAATGAACCCTTCTTCTCCACCGAAGTAACTGGACGGACCAAAATCATCGAGCAGGCCTTCGATACACGCTGTTATACAAAGGGCGCTCGACACCACGTTTGCCATAAAAAATAAGGTCCCTATAGAACCTCCGAATTCCGGGCCCAAAGTTCTACTGATCATGACT
Source organism: Platygaster robiniae (assembly GCA_028476575.1). Lineage (NCBI taxonomy): Eukaryota > Metazoa > Arthropoda > Insecta > Hymenoptera > Platygastridae > Platygaster > Platygaster robiniae. Next base: position 7,983,001 of record CM052022.1, read on the forward strand.
ACAATTTTGGTCAAGGTCAATATTTTATGCGTTACCTAAATTATTTGGTGCAGTCATAATACTTGGAGGTCATTTTTATAATTCTAACAATTTGTAAATTGATGATAAGAAAGCTTTTTTTTCTCAAGGATACAGTAAGCTCCTCCGCCTTCGACGGCACCATTTGTAGAAATTGCACAAACAGAGGAGACGGTAAAAAGCAAAATTGCATAAGCAATTACAAATTGTACGAGAGTTACGAGCAGCCCTGCGTTGCCAACAATGTAACCTAAAAAATAACTGACGAATTAAAAAAATAATCTGTGAATTTTCAATCAATTTTTGAAAATAGATTGCAATGATGACTAAAATTGTGACTAGCTAGTGGGAAACTGAAATTGGAAATTTTTGGATTAGAGTTGAGAAATTCAGAGATTTTGTATCTTACGTTAAAAAGTTTGCTAAATTTAATATAAGAGATATTAATAACTTGAATTTTAAATAATAAAGCTTCGAATAATCTTATTTTCACAGGACAGAGTATTGAAACTTGAAAAATTTAGATTGGCAAGTGTAAAAATTTTAGTTCAAAAACTGGATTTCTATGTATTTTATGTAAATTCAAAAAGGAGAAGTTGTAATTTTTTTTTTCATGTGTCTATAAGTTGTAAAACACTAAAATTTACAAAGTTTGCGAATTGATAAATTTCTAGTTTAAAAACTCTCCAATTCCAACAAAAAAATAAATATAAAAAAAAAAAAAAAAAAAAACCGGTAATAATTTCATTCCTACATTGTTAGGTTCTGAAAATTTGAAGTTTGAAAAGATTAAAACTCATGTATCAATGATGATACGAATAATACATTATCTTCAAACGTCAATGCTGCAGAAATGAAAAATTTAAACACTCTTCTAAGTTGAAAATTAAAAAAAAATACAAAAATCTATTTAGATTTCACATTATATTTTTAAAATCTTGCTTTTAAAACTGGGCAAATTTTTACATAATTTTTGAAATCATTTTAAAAAGCGAAAAATACGTAGAATTAAAATTTTTCAGTTTCTTGGTCCTTAGATTCATTTTAAAAACTTTTTCATCTTTTAAACAACAAACTTGTAAACCAAAAAAGTTATTATTAAGTATTTGTATTACTTCCAAGACTTAATTAAAAAAAAGAAATCAAGTAAATAATTGAAATAACCTTTTCTTCAATAGTTCTTTTTAATTGACGTTTATATGGAAAATTGTACGATTTGCAGATTTGAAAAATGACATCAAACTCAAACATTCGAATTAAAAAGCGAAAAACATTTCTTATCAAAATGATGCCTGTTTCGTCACAATAGACAAATTATGAATATCCATGAATCACATATATGAAAATATGGGAAATAAATGGTTTGGGAAACCTAAATTTTGATTCGATAAATGATAAGAATTTTGCATTTTTTCCATAATATGTGAAAGTTTTACAGTATAAAAAAATAGACACTTTCCTAAATTCGAGTTCGGAAATCTTACAGACCATAAATTGAAATTAAGCATCAAAGTTTAAAAATCTTACTGTTTAAATAACCATGTATTGAAAATAACAATTATTATTGTTGCACATTGCCTATCAAATAAAAGTTTATAAAAAAATTGTTAATTCTTGTCCCGTTTGGAGTCTTTTCCAGTATCGTCTCGAGTTCGGGATTCCTGAAATGTCGGGATTTCACACATATCGAATATCGAGGAAATAAGGAAAAATGTACTTTTTTTATGAGACTTGTTTTTTACCTGTTAATTCTAGTATTCTATTTAATTTTTTGAACCATACAAATTCTGCAATTTTTCTTTTCAGCTAAAAATAAAAAATAAAATTTACAGAATAAAGTACATTTTTATGGAAACTCATAAAAAATGAATTAAGAGAATTCAATAATTGCGTATGGGAAATTTCAAGTTTAGAAATTGTTAAATTACCATTCGGAAAAATAAGTATTGTACTTTTTGAAAATTTGAACCCTTCTTCATTAAAGTAAAAAAAAATTGAAAACTAAAGATAAATTAATCTTGATGGTCTTGATTTTTAAATTTAACCAAATTAAGGGTGTAATTGAGTTCTAAATGCTTGAAATCGTTTTAAAAAAACATGAACTCATGAAATAAAATTTTAAGCATGTAAGATTTTGAATCTTGCAATTTTCAAGTTTATTTTATAAACTTCGAATTTGGAATGCTGAACTTGGATATTTTAAATTTTACAAGAATATTGTTCATAAAAAAAAACATGGAAGTTTGATCAGTTCCTTATTAAGTTTGAAAGTTCCAATTTTTGAACAATATGGATAAATACAAAAATAATATCCTGTTTGCTGTAAGAAACTTACCAGAAAGATTTTACAATATCTACAGTTCAGAATAAAAATTAGAACTTAAAAAAACAGGTAAAAAATATTATTTATCAAAACAGTGAATTTTTAGTAATCTTTGATGAGTATATTGGGAGAGTTTATAAGTCAAATTTCAAAAATGTAGAAAGTTGCTACATAGTTATAAAATACTTCAATTCCAATTTTTAGAGTGAAGTGAGAAATAGTCTCATTTTCATAAATTGAAATTTCACACCTTAAAAATGTGAACATTCTTTCAAATTTGAGTGGGACAGAATAATGGAAACTACAAATTTACTTCCATTTTTTAATTAACTTTCATTTATCATTCATTTCAATTTATTATTTTAAAAGCATGATTTATTTGTTGATTATTGAAAGTTTGAAAAAGCAAGGACTGATATGAAATATTCGAAAAAAAACATTCAATATTAAAATTCTTAGGGTAAAAGCTTAGGGCTGATAATTTTTTATTCTAAATAAGAGACTACCTAATTAGGTTAATGATCTGAAGTTTTGTTTATAAAAATGTAATTTTTATTTATATTTTTCAAACTTTGCTGAGTATTATTTAGTTTCTGATTGAAATTCATCATTTCATATTCATAATACTATACTAGCTTCATTTCCAGTAAAATTTCTACATAAAAATCAATAATTTAATTTACAATTGATTTTTTTAATTGTCGCATAATACCCTTACATTTCACAAAATCTTCACATCTTAAGCATTTATTCAAGTATCTAGGAAAATAGCAAACTCATGAAATAATGGCCAACAATTATCTTCATATTGTTCTACAGATTACATTAACCATTCAGAAAGTTTAATGGATTTTTTTTCTGAATAAGAACAAAAATAGTAATAAAATAAACAAAAGTGTATTATCTTACCCACCATTACCCTATATTTATTTTAAAAACTCAGAATTTCAAATGCTTAACTAGTAAATTTATAAAATTATAAAATTAAATTCATAAAATTATAATGAAACATTAGATGAAAAAAAACTGTTATGTCAATATTAAAAAAATGGCAAGGAAATTATGAAACTGGGAATGCTTTTAGCAAATAGTTTTTTTTTACTGAAAAAATTCCAGAATTCGCTCAGCTAAAAAAATTTAATATTTAGAATACTAGAAATAACATGTCTCATCCAAATAACACATATTTGATGACCCTAAATAAACAGAATGAGTGTTTACCCATTCGAATAAAAACCAAGGCACTGAACATTGAAAGCGTAACAGGGCTGAAAACCCCTGCAAAAGTGCCCAGGGTGCGACTCCTGTCAGCCTCCAAACTCCCGAATTCGATGTAACCATCCCCATCGGTGGATTTTCCAATTTTCAACATTTTCCCCAACGATTGCAACACCCCGCGACGTTTAATGAAGGACGCTTTTTCGGACGCGATTCTGACCCTCGCTGGATCAGCATTCGTTGACCCAACTTCTGGTGCGAGCATTTTCAAAAAATGACTCACGAAAATGCGAGGAAAAACTGCCTAATCAAACCAACTGTGATTTGTTATGGTTTGTCTTTGTCATGTCAACAAAGACAATGGGCTTAAAATTCTCTTACGTAATTAAAAGAAACGTTTTCTACACGATCATTATTAATGTAAAAATCACTGTCATCAATCGTAGCAAAATTTAACGATTTAGCAACAAAAAATAGTAAATAGTCTTTTGTTATTACTCGTTTTGTTGTTGTTGTAAATTTTAAATCGATAGTCGATACTATCGAAATCACCGTTATAAAAACTATCGAGAACGGGAAATTTAAATTTGAATTTGAAATAATTGTATTAGAGCAAAAATACTTATGAAAAGACCAATTGAATAGTATTATATTATTTTCCTGTTTGTCAATTATCTTAACTTCTGAATCGAATTAAAATAAATAATGATTTACTTATTTTGAAGAAATATTCTTGAACTACATTTTTTCCGAATTCAAAATGGCGGACATTGCCGGAATTATTAAAACATGTACATATGCAAACATGTGTTTCCAACATTCCAAATCACAAATTGTCAGCAAAAAGTAAAGAATAAACTGGAAGTCAAGTAAACAATCATTATTATTTGTGATTTTACGGCAACAACTCCTGAAATTCCTTAAAATAAATTACCCAATATTTTACAAAATGTCCATCTTATTCGACCAAATAAAACATTTGTACGACCAGTGTTTATACTCGAATGTCATTTCACTAGTAAGTATTTAAATTTTTCCCAACAGACGAAAATCCTTCTTATTTCCATCATCTCAAAACATCGTTTATTTCAGGCGAATTTGGTACTTTCCCTAAGCGACCAAAACAATGATTTATTCACTGCTGGAACGAAGTTCATCATTTATGTTTACTATGCTGATTCACATTTTCATGTGGGAAATTATCGAAAAGCCGAATCTCTGTATAGAAAATCACTTCAGTTTAGGAAATGTTTAGTTAAATGTAAGGGATCTGCAAAGCCGAGTCTGGAGGCACAGTTTTCAGATGTTGACATTAAGTTCAAAATCCATTCTTGTCTTGTTAAGATGAACAATACGCAAGAAGCTTTGCAATTTCTTCAGACGATACCTGGTAAACAGAGGACTGCAAAGGTATAGAACTAATATGAAAGATGAAAAAAAATATCTGTCTGTATAATAAAAAAAGTTGGTAATAAAATAGTCAATTTTATTTTGATAACATTTGAAAAGTAAATATAGTTTATAAATTCAATTCTTGACTTCTTTATGAAGTTTTTTGAAATTTACAATATTGCATTCAGTGATGTGAATTTACCGATTAGAAAAAAAATTGGTCAGGTCATGGTAATTTCTGACGGTCATTTACTGTTATTAACGGTCAAATTTAAAACTATAATTTACCATCAAAGCTCGTTTCTGGTTAGTAATTACCAGTCACGACCAAAATTCAATGAAAAAATGTGATTTGACGTGACTGACCAAATGATTCCCAGCAATTCCAGGTGAAAATCACTAATCTTGTTATTTCACATTTCATAAATGGCTATTCCATTTTTATAGAATAAACTCGTGAGTGTCACTGTACTACTGCGTTTGCTGGACAATATACAGGGTGTCCTAAAATAGGCGGATCATCAGAAAACCTTCAATGCCTCATTAAATTTCAAGACGCTTTTTCCATTACAATTTTCTAAAATTTGCAAAATTTAAAGAGTATTAGTAATTCAGTTTCGTCCAATCACTATTCAGCAAGGAGGAGCTTTTGATTGAAGTCCCTTCTCCTTTTACCCTTTCAATCTTTTTAAGTTTATTCTCATAGAAAATTCGAAGTAAAATAGATGAGATAAGAGATAAAAAAAGTACAATAGTTGAAACTGATTCACAGTTACAATGCCTAAAAGTTAAAAGTACAATACTCTTGCCTTAAAATTAGTGTAGAAAACTGACATGTAATACATAATATAGAAATATTTCCGAAAATATAGATACTGAAGGAAAATACCTAATCAACAACACACTTTTATAAAGTAATTTGCTTATTTCTTTATAAATAACTCTTCTTTATAAATGTAAGGGTTGTAATTGTGCAATTATTTCTTATTTTAGACACCAATTTTTTTTTCATTTTTTTATAAAAATTCAATAAAAAAAAGAAAGCTGCAATTACAAACGAGTTGAACATTTTTTCAAGTCATCTTTGAGTATGTAATAAGTTTGACTGTTAAGGTAAACTGCCGGTCAAAATTGACTAAAACTTTCTTGTTGTAAATGATGGTCTAAACCAGTATTTCACCGGTAAATTAACTGGAAAATTTACCGCCTCACGTCCCTGACTGCATTTAATTGGCGATAAAGATATAAGTTAATATCAGACTGTCTTATCGAAAACTTAATTTTCATCATTTTCAATGTCAGATTCACACATACTTTTATGCCTGAGAGATAATTTTTGATAATCATGCTTGAGGTTTTCAATGATAACATATTGAATCATAATTGAACAATATTTATTGATATGAGTCTATCTTAATTTTAATATAATATGAGTAACGAAAATTCAACTAATCGATTATTAGTGATTTTAACTTTTTTTAAATCATTATTTTGACTTGTAGATCTCTCATTTTTTTTTTTGACAATATTTTCGATTATATTTATTACAAAATAAAAATCTAAAACGAAGGCAAGAGAAGGAAAAATTTCTCAAGCTTCAATTAATGACAGAGGACAATTTTGAGTTCTGATCAGTTTCTGATTTCTATATTTTGGATGAGTGATTTTCAAAATAGATATTTTGCATTCAAAAGCCAAATTGACTGCAGTCTTACAAATTTGTGTTGATTAATTGAGAAATTTCTTCGAAGTCTTATTTTTTAGAACTTCAAATTCATGAATTTTGGAAAAAAATTGTTGCATTGAATCCACTGCAAAGTCAGTAAACAAGTTTAAAAAAAATGGTAAAATAAATGAATGTGAAATCGTAGTAACAGGTCTAACTTATAAAATATGGAAATCATTGATTTACAAATATTTGTGATCAATCAACGTGTAGATTGTGTGTAATACAAAATGCATGATGAAGATCATTAAATGATCTGAATTTATTTTTATTTAATTTTCAGAAGATCGAAGTTAGCAAAGAAAGACATGAATTTAGTAGTTCAAATAGTTTCTCAACAAATTTTGATGGTTGATAAAAAAATTTTTTGATCTCTCACAAGGGGAGAGTCTCACCTTGTCATCATCGATTTCAATGAAAGTTGGCAATTATATTCCTTTTGGTACCCTTGATGAAATCCCAAAAACCATTCGTGCCAACGCTCAATAGTTTATTTAAATAATTTTTTGTACCACTGTGATCAGGGTTATGGTCTTCACTTGTTAGTAGTAGCATAGTCAGTGATCATGGCTCAATTGGTAAGGTGAAAGAATAGGAAACGTAGCTTTTACGGTTTGATCCCAGCAGTCGACAATTTTTTTTTTGTTCGGCTACTTTTATTATATCTGGTCATTTTTACAACTTAAGTGAAATGAATAGTGAAATTAACACAAACAAAATCGATGAATAAATTATAGAAAAAAACATGTATTGTACAAAAATGACAGCGAGATTATTTTCTTGTAATCCTCAGAAATTCTAAATTCTATTTGATTTTTTTTGTGTTCATTTCACTATTCATTTCACTCAAGTTGTGAAAATGATCAGAAATAATGAAAGTAACCGAACAAAAAAAAAAAAAAAAAAAAAAAAAAAATTGTCAACTGCTGGGATCGAATCATAAAAGCTATGTTTTCCTATTCTTTCACCTTACCAATTGAGCCATGATCACTGACTATGCTACTACTTACAAGTGAAGACCATAACCCTGATCACAGTGGTACAAAAAATTATTTAAATAAATTATCGAGCGTTGGCACAAATGGTTTTCGGAATTTCATTTAGGGTACCAAAAGGAACATAATTGCCAACTTTCATCGAAATCGGCAATGACAAGGTGAGACTCTCCCCTTGTCAGTCCCTTACCTCTTTTTTGGATCGGAAACAACTGTTTTTTTTATTATGCAGCTTCAGCAAATTTAAATAAACATCAACAATATAGAAAATGAAAACCCAAAAAAGGTAAAAAATATAATTAAATTTAGGTCAATATGGCTCTGGCGAAAATGTTCCAAGAACAAGGCATGGAACGTTCAGCAATCGCGACCTACAAAGAAGTCCTTAGAGAATGCCCCCTTGCTCTGGAAGCTGCCGAAGGGCTTTTGGCTCTAGGAGTCAAAGGTATCGAAGTGAACTCCTTGATTGTCGGCTGCACCCCAAATTTGCACAACCTGGACTGGCTCAATTCCTGGATCAAAGCCCATGCTCACATACATAATAGAGAATACAATCATGCCACTACGACTTTGAGCCTTCTCGACAACAGCAACTATTTGAGGAACAATTTTAACTTGCTTGTCACCATGGGAGAATGTTACTATTATTCTGGGGACGACGTCAATGCAATTCACTGCCTGAAGAAAGCTCGGAATGTGGAACCTGACATGAATCGAGGGTATGAAAAAAAAATCCTTTGGAATCAGCTAATTTGGTTCCATTTTAAAAATGGAATAGTAAATAATGAACATTTATGATAATTCAAGTTTTATATTCTAAAAAAAAAATAATTTTTTTACTTTAATTTTGTAGGTTGGACATTTTAGCAGCAGCTCTTCATAAAACTGGCGCGGCGAAAGAGCTGGAAAAGCTCGTTCCATTGTCGCAGCTATCAATGAGTGATTGTTCAATAGAAACATATATTGTTATGTCATACGCGGCGTACGCGACTAGAAATTACAACAGAGCAAACACATTCGCGGCTCAGGCATTGAGTATGTCCCCGAACAATGTGGAGGCTTTGATTCTTCGTGGGAATCTTCTGGTGGACTCAAAAAAATACCCGGATGCATTGCTACATTTCAGACAGGCAACGCAGTTGAAGCCTCATCGTTTCGATGCCCACAAAGGTCTCGTTGATTGTTTTGTTGGGATGCACAGGTTGAGAGAGGCTTTGAATATTGCGAGTAGTTGTTGCAAGTCTCTCGGACACACGCCTCGAGTACTCACAGTGAGGCTCGTTTTATTTACTTTATTTGGTTAAAAATTTTTCACCATTTTCTTTTGATGTTGTTTTACATTTTTTGAAATTCATTGCAATGGACTAATGAATTATTTCCTTTTATTTTCAAGCTCTACGCTTCAGTTTTAGTCAAGGATCCGGTGACGTCAGGAAGAGCAAAAAATCTTCTGGAAAAAGCGCTATCACAAGACGAAGTTTACTTGCCAGCTGCGTTATTGCTCGTTGAAATATACGAGCAGGAAATGAATCTTGAAGGAGCTATATCATTGCTGGAAAAACAAGTAGAAGCTCAACCAAAGTGCAAGTTGCACCAAATGTTGGGAGATTTGTGGATGAGGTTACACAATGAAGACAAAGCTTTAGACAACTACGCGATCGCGCTGAAGTATGCATCAAATTTGATTTTATACATCACATGGAATAGGGTTGTGAAATTTAAAAACTCATATTTTCCTATTTTGAAAAATGACGAAAATATCTCAACTACATTTCTGAAGTCGGTTTTGTTTTTTGATTATCTATGGGAAATCGAAAAAAACGTGTATCTGATATTTTCTTTCTTCAAACAGTTTGGAACCTCACAACAGAAGAGTGATCGAAGGCATGCACCGGCTAGACAGTTCCTCCATGAAACTTGATACAACCTTCTATGAAGGCGAAGAACAAGCCGACACTGACAACGATCCTGGAGACGAAAGTGAGACTGAAGCAGTTTGGTCAGACATGGATCTCGAAGCTAACAGCACAGCTTAGAAAATGCAACGGACAAGCAAAACGTTTTATTCACAATAGAATAATATTTGTATTCGTGTGTGTATTATAGGGATTCAAATAAAACTAGAAGAAAAATGCTAGCGTTTTTCATAATAAATTATTAAAGTATATTAAATGAATAAATATTATGTGTAATCAAACGAATTTGGAAATACAAAAAAACTTTATGTAAATACATGTGAAAGGACATCAATAATAAAAACAAAAAATTTGTCATACATTCTATTTGTTTCATTATATTCGTTCTTAATATTGAAAATTTGGTAATGAATGAAAAGAAATACGTGTTCTCTTCCACATTCCTTTTAACTGCACAAAATGTCCTGAAGTCTTTATTTTATCTCGTTAAATCTTATAGTTATGATTTAGTGTGTTACTACATAAAAATTGAATCGTTATTACAAACATTTTATTGTAAGAAAGCAGTAGCATGTACCTACGTTATGAATACAAAGGAGACACCATTTCTGACAAATAATAATACAAAATTTTCGACGAAAATATTATGATTCAATACAACTGATTAATACTCATCAGATGAATACAATAAATTTCAATCCATAATTTTATAAATTCATGATCAATACTGAAAAGCAAGTAGTTTTTTTCCCATGCTCATTAAAATGGAATATCATTCACAAATATTTTTTAAAACGTCTGATGCTTTTTATTTCTATTTCTCATTAAATTACGTGAATAAACTCACTCTAAATTTTGTACTTTTTTTTTATATTTTGAATCTTCCAAAATTTTGGCAAGTGCAAATCCTTTTCTTTCCGGAAAAAATTTCCAGAAAGAAAAGAATAAGTGAAAAAATTGAAATCCCCAGATTTTAATTTTGTTACTGAATAGAAATCGTTTTTTCAAATTGCACACCATTTTTTGCTTTTGTTTTTATTTCCTTTATAATATTGTCCTTGCAAATATTTTTTGCGTTTTCATTTTCACTGGCTCTTGCTGGATTTGTGAAAATCTCACTCACAGTGTTTCAAATTTTATCGATGACTTTCACATATTTAATGTTTTAGAGATTTGAATCCTTGGAATTTAAACATGCAAATTATTGAAAAAATTTGCATGGGTGTTAGGAAAAAGAGATATGAAAGAGAAAATGGAAATTTTTTTTCGGAAAGTTGAAAAGAACGAAATTATTTTCCTGCAGTAATAGAGGTAAGAGCAACAGTATATATTTTTTCCCAACAAGTGAAGAAAATGCGTTTTTCTCCACTTAGTTGGAAAAAATATAGTCCTCAACTTGTGCAGAAGGGCTTTTTTAGCGAATGTGAAGTTTGCAAGACGAGCCGAAGGCGAGTTTGTTTGAATGAAGAATTAGACTATTACCGATTTGAAAAATTGACGACTCCGGAATATAGGGACTAAATACAAGAAAATTTGGAAGTTTTGTTCGTCAAATGTTCATTCAAGTTAAACTAATTTTTTTATTGTTTTTGTGACATTCGACTTTTCCATTTTCTAAACTGCTTCTTTTGTAGTTTTAAATCTATTTCCTTCAAAATTCTTGGTGTTTTAACAGAGCAAAAAAAAGAAAGATGCTAGTTCAATATAGGGCCAAGAAATTCTTAGAGGGAACATAAGTTAAAGGGTATGGTTTTAAAGAAAAATCCAGCCATGATATAGTATTTTTACATATTTCCATCATTTTACATAAACTTTCATATAGAGTTCGAGAATTCCGAGCTTTGAAATTCGAAGTTCAATAAACTTTTCGTGGTTCAGAGAATTTTTCAGAAAACAGTGTTTCAATAGATTTGTATTTCTTTCAGTATTTTTCGTATTATTTCAGTTTTTCTACAATTTGAAGAATTGTTCGGTATTTCTATATATTTTCATATACTTTTCTGTTATTCGATGCTCTAGTTGTTGGAGTTGTATAGATCTTTAACGTGTTTCATAGATTTACTTGTATTTTTCTATATCTTAATTTCCTTTTTGTATTTTATAGTATGTATAGAATGCTGTAAAATTATTTGGTTTTTCTAAAGATATTTCTTCGAAATTTTTGAATGGGATTTCCTAAAATAGAAAATTTAAAATATATGGATTCCCATAGATTTTTCGGAAAACAAATTCTTCATAGATTTAAAGTGCCGCCTTAATGTTTCTTGAATTTTTCACAGACTTTGAAGATTTGAAAAATTCTCTATTTTTTTATGGACTTTTATATACAAATATTTTGAAGAATTCAGTGCTCGAGAAATTGAAGTTTCCTGATTCCTGGAATTACATAAATTTTTGAAGAATTTAATAACATTTATAAGATACTTATTTAAATCTAGTATTCCCTGGTTATTTCAAAAGTAATGAAGGTACCCGATCGTAACCCTCACTCCAATTTTTTTATGAATTTGTGTACTTCTCTCTAAATTATTGCGATTTCAGCATTTGCACCTACCCGAGTCGAAATTAGAATCAAAATTATAACCAACTTGAACTTAGATTGGATTTAAAACCTTCATGACCTGCGAAATCTGAAATAGCACGCAATAATCCTCGTGAGTGGTTTTTCAACTATTTTAACCTACGCATTCAAAATCAAGATCGAAAGTACAACCAAGTTGAACCTGAGAAAAACGAAGGAAAACTTTCATGACTTTCTGCTTTTTAATTGAATGAAAATGACACTTCAAAAAATTGGATTGTTGAAAAAACTATATTAAATGATAATTTTTCTTTCCTCCAAGTCGAAAAAATTCATCACATTACTTGCGTTTGCTAACTATCACTGAATTTAAGGAATATAAATTTTTATTGCTATTATAAATGAAATACGTCAATATTAGTACATTGTACAAAGTACAAAAGTTTATTCAATCACGTTTAATTAGCGGATATTCCAAAGTATACGATAATAGTCAATTTTCATAGATTATATTAGGGATAGTGTGATCCCACCATCTTATGAGGGGGGTCTAACTGACTTGACAGCTTGTGGCAGAGATAGGGAAGAGAGGTATCAAGAAATCCTAAAAATCGGTTTATGTTATTGATGAACCATTTAGCACTTTATATTTGAAAAATATTACGGAAACACTTCGGAATATTTATTGTCAACTTGAATGTAAAATCTACGCTTTGAAAAGAATGCATCATTTATTTTTCTAAAAATTTGAATACAATAGAGGTATATAGATTTCTTGTTGAACGAACTTACCTCCCTTTGAAATTTTCTTTTCTGATGCTGTGACGAAAAATGTATGATGACAAGAGAAGAAAATTCATTCTGATGAAATTGCGTTTATTAATAATATATTATAGAAATGAAATTAAAAATGATTTATTTTAGAAGTAAAAGTTCATTTATATTTATAATACAATTTCATGCCTACCACAATCTGGTGTACATATATTTTCACGGCTTTTTGAACTCTGGCGCATCTCTAACCCAGAGCGTCTTTTGTTTTTTGTTTCGATTTTCATTTTATGTTAACACGTGTTAAAAATTGTTTTCAAGTGTTGAAATTTCTCAGAAGTTTGAAAAATGGGCCGAAAAAGAATTGCTTTTATTCAGTAGATAAATAGCTATTATAGTGATACTGTAGATTTGTAGATTTAAGGTCGTTTCTATCTAGCATTTTCAGGCCAAAATCCTCACGATCGATGGTAAATTACCTAAATTATTGTCGCATAATATTTATCATGTAAAACCTGGTCATGCCGATATCAAAAAATGCACCAAGTTAATAATTCTAGTAAATAATTTTCAAATATTCATTAGAAATGTTCTTTTTAGTACATTTTTTTTATAAATGTCCTTCTGAAGAAAACATGGACAAACGAATATTTTTGAGATTATTAGTGGCATATTTTTATTATATTTTGCGTTACTAGAGCTTGTATCATTTTGAGAATGTTGAAAATCGCCGTGTATTTCATGCCCAAATCGCACATACGCAACGTGGCAGATTTTTCGCCGCTGTTGGTTATAAATTGTTTAACTGAGGTTCAAAATAAAACCTAGTTTAGGCGTGAAATCCGTAAAATCGATAATAACTGCCATGTTAATGGCGTAAAGTTGGTTGAAAATGAGCTTAGTTTCATCGGACGAGAACCGAAGTATCCTCGATTTGTTTGGTTCAAAATTCGATTCTAAATTCGACTCGGGTATTTTATAAATGCATTTACACCTAAAATAGAAGAATCTTGAATTGTTTGCTGAAATTCAAACCCCCATTGACATGGTCGACCTAACCGAACCCTTGAGGACTAGTCCCATCCCTCGAATACCCCGCAAGTACATGAAAAAAAAAATCGGGCTATTCCCAAGGCCGCGTAGGTACACTTATTGTATCAAGCCCATTTAGCTCCGCGCCTCGTTTCATTCACTAATCTCTCATCTCTCGGTGCTCTTCGTGCGACGGATTTAGTTCAGCGCTCACATTTGTCGCGGTAACATGCGTTCCGCGTGATTGCCGATTTTTTTCATCTCGGCGCCCAGACGTTTTCATGGCGGCCCTGGTGCGTCTCAAGCGTAGCAGCGTACAACTGCGAATCGCCGCGCGCGAGGTCAGGGGTAGGTCGGATCGAGAACCGAAACCAAAAACCAGAGATGACGAAAAAAAAGAATCCCAAAATACCACTCCCACGATCACGAGACGCTCTCCCCGACTGATAGCTTATCTATCAATGCCCGGCGCGATCGACGCAGAAAATCGCCTTATCGCCGGGCTCGTTTTCCGCGCAAAGTCGAGGTCGCGATGATTATCATCGAGGACGATAAGGATTTTCGCGAAATGGCGGGCCTGGTCAAGAGGGGAAGTGCGCAGCTCGTGAAGCGTGGCAGTGTGCAAATCTTGTTAGCCGCGAAAGAAGTGCGAGGTAGGAAAATTACACCCGCGGGGGTTTCGCGGATACAATAGAGGGAACGGCGATTGGGAAACGACCGGAAGCCGAGGTCGAGAAACCGGGATCGTTTCGCAATGGCCTTTTCCACGTGGGCCCCGGGCGAAAATAGAGAATTTTCCTGAACTAGTGGGGAAATTCAGGGCTGCGAATTGGACAGGTGACGGATTGTGAGGATGACCATACGGCGAATAGATGTTTTGTTCATCCAATGAGAACTTCATTATCTATGTATCAAATTATATTTATTTTATTGATAGAAGGAATATTTGTATTGGCACAAAACACGCGATTATTGTTTTAAGTGGTTATATACCTTTTTGTGCGGACGAATTGAGGATGGGTTGGAGTAACTTTTAAGGTATGTAGCAATAATGTAATGCTAGAAAAGTTATAGATTTTTAATAGTGTATAGTCCACTGAAAAAACAAGCATTTCTTCATAAACAAATTTCAACAATTGGCGGAATTATGGCCCTTTCCCCGAAACAACTTTTTTTTTGAAAAAGTTTGCGGTGACCACGATGCAAGTCGAACAAGTCCAGTTAAATCAGAAAATCCAAAAAATTTCATTAGTATAGGAATATATCCAGTTCGTGAATGATCGCTTTTATTGCAGAAAAGTTTTTATTTTGCAAAAAAGAATTTTTTAATCAAATTTTCAGAATTGAAAACAAATAAAATCTCAGGGAAAAGGTTCTTGCCTACAGAAAGTACGCAATATTCATTTTTTCAATCGTTCAAGAACTAGATACATTCCTAGACTAATGAAATTTTTTTGATTCTCTGATTTAACTTAACCTGTTTGATTTGCATCGTGGTCACCGCAAGCCTTTTGAAAACAATTGTTTCGAGAAAAGGGTCATAATTTCGCCAATTGCTGATATTTTTTTTATGAACAAATATGTACTTTAAATGATACTCTAAACCATTCTCAATTTTTCGGCACAAAAAGGTATATAACCACTTGATATGACAGAAACTCTACTTATCTCAATAAAAAAAGTTTTCTTAACCAATGGACAATGAACTTTTCATGAAATGGATGGTAAATTTTCTTCTATGCTTCACGTTTTTATCAGCGAATGGATTCTCGTTTTTAGAACTTTTTTCCCGTAAAAAGGAACTTTTCCAAACTTCACCTCCACCAATAGATTTTTTTTTATATTTAAAATGGTGATGAATACGAGAGCTTTTTTGAAAATTAGGAAAAATGTTTTTTCAACGAATCTGATGATTGCTGGAATCAATGACGTTGATAAAAGGATACAATATTTTTTAAATAACTTGCTTTTTTCTGATTAATGAAGAAATACCAGTAATAACAAAAAAAAAAAAGAATACCTCAAAAACTACAGGAAAGTATGAAAATAGGAAAGATAGGGGTAACCCAACTATTTTCTCAAATAGCATTTGTCGAAATAGAGATGGAAAATATAAATACAAGGAATAGTCAAAACAAAAGAATTTAGAATGAGAAAAAATTCTACCGTTATTTCAAGTAACGATTTTAAAGGATAATTGTTTTAGAAAAACGTTGCATTTGCCTAGTTTTATCCCAGCCTAAGGTGAATCCGGGTACCATTATGAAATTCTTGAAATTCACCCTGTGATAAATCATATCGCTAAGCATAATATTATTGTTCCCACTTTATCGGTTATCTTCAATTTAACAATGTCAAAATAAATATTAGTGTACATTAATCACAATTTACATGTATGAGTATGATTATGTTCTTTAAAAACAAAAACACCGATGAAAATCCATCGAAATCAGTTCTGCACTTGCAGTTTTCTCTAGTAATTCTGAACCTTAAAAAAACCTCACAAAGTAACCTTGTAGTATCTTTATGAAATTCAGTTGAAGCTTATGCAAGATAAATCCTTATAAGGAAATATTAATTTTTTCAGGGAGTTTAAGACCTTAGAAGTAAACACAAATTCTTATAAGAAAAAGCACCTAATGAGAAAAATCTTACACTGTAAAAAAAATACGGAAATTTCCTATACCATGGTACATACTGCAAATTTACTGTTCTTTCAGGTTTCACATACTTGAATAGAAAAGTTTCATTAAAATATGGAATATTAGTAAAAATAAACTGGAAAATTCCAACTGCGTATAGTAAAATTTTAGTAAAATTATAAAAAAATTTCACCACAAAGTAATGGTCAATGACTTTCGTATCGGTACAGTAAAATTACATCCCACAAATTTTTTTTTTATTGTACTTCTGAAGAGTGAAAAATTGTATAAATCATTTTTTTAAGTAATAAAATAAAATGTAGGTTGGCGTCATATTCAAATTTTTTTAATCAGGTTGAATTATAATACATAATAACAATAATATTACGATGAAAACATCGAAAAAAATTTTGGAGAGAAGATTCAAACTCAAGATCTCAAAAAGATTATGTGTATCTTGAGCGTTTGATTAACTCAGCAACCACTATATTTAGTTTCAGGATATAGAATTAAAATTCAAGAAACTTACGATCTTTGTAAGGAAATTTCAATCTCGATAAAAATATATTCTTTGCAATAATTTTATAAGCTCACTTTTTGAGGATTCTAAGGTTCTTTAGAAAAGTAGGTCACATTTTCACAATTCTTTATAGAAATTCGAAGAGCTTTAAACACAGAGTAGGACGTTTTGAAAGAATAATTTTCTATAAAATAAGTTTCACAGAAATTTTACAAAGATTTCATAGAGTCAGTATAAGTAACAGCAAAATTTAATGAAAATTTGAATATTTTTGTAGACACTTTATAAAGACTTAAGTCACTAGGGCTCATAAAGAAATTATTATTTCTTTACAATGAAATTTTAAACCCTTATAAGAAAATTGGGACTCTTCATAAAGATTTGTAAAATCTGTATACATAAATTGAAAACCTTTTCAGTATATTATTACCTTCAACGTGTTCAGAAGGTCTCCTTATAAGTAATTATAATTTTCATAAGGTTTTTATAAGGTCACCTTCTAAGGAATTAGGAACCTGATGAGGATTTTCTGATCATTGTTAGATTTTTTTTTGTTTTGTATTTGAAAGTCATCGACCCATATTTTTTTATTTTGGTGACATACTCACGAAATTCAAAGTATGATTCTTCGGAATTTGATAATCGAGAAAAATCGTTTAACTGCACTAACTGACTGTAAAAAAATTTTTGAGTATAACAGATGATTCTCGTAAAAGAAAAACACATTCACCCCTAAGCTTTGCAAAATACTTTAACATAAAAACACTGAAAGTTACGAATTTTCATAATCTATTGCTCGTACTGCAATTTTCTAATCTGTAAAACGAAAAATTATAGCTAGAGCTAGATTTCAACTACATGATTCGAATATTATTTGAAAAATTATTGATTTGACAGTCACATTTTAGAATGCAATGCTCAAAAGTGAATTTCTGAGATATTGTTATACAAATGAAGCTCGTGTAATTTCAGCGGCCGTGAGGGCGCGACACATTGTAGCAGCCCTCGTGGGGGTTGGTTTCGCCCTTTGTGGAGCTGTCGAGGTCAGTTCTTCGGTGGCATTGCTGGCAAACCAAAAAGACAACCATGCCATCATCGACACATCGTGGCATTGCGACATGCTCGTCAACATTTCCAGCAGGAATCGGACCGAGGATTTCGAAGTCATTCAGTTGGAGGTTAAATTGAATGATTTTTCGGGACGTTTTTCAAGACATTATCGTCTGGAAAATAATACAATTTTCCGTTTAAATCCTCAGACTTTTACATTTTTGAATATTGGACTAGAATTTCATAGATTTGAAGTAGAGATTTTTAGAAATTGCGAGATTCACTATTCATATGACAAATGATTTAATAAATTTTGATATCACATTTTCAATTTTTTACTATTATAGTTTTTTTTTTTGAATGGCAATAACGAGCTCAATGATCTATGATGATTTTGAAAGAGAATTTAATCAAAACGATGTTCAAAATAAAAGAAAAGGTTTTTTATGATTTCGTTAAGATTGATTTTCTTGCCTTTGCAGTAATAAAATCGAATTGGAAAAAAACTGTAAACACTTTTTGTGTGTTTTTAAAAATTTATTTCATCATGTTGAGCTTTGCACGAAAAGTTAATTCGTTCGAGATACTAGATTTCTGCAAACTGAAATCTAAGGCATACGGAGAGTTTTATCTTACCACAATTCAACGCAATCACAAAAATGACAAAGCATTATTAACGATATCAGAGACAAGCAAATTTGTGGGAATCGTGTAATTTTCGGACGGAGAATACAAAAACGACCTTCAAACTAACAAAATCACATGAAGATAAAAAAGTTGTCGTTAAAAAAAGTAAATATCAAAAAATTAACAGGAAAAAAACAATTCAATGGTGGTAAAATAAAATGAATTGAAATTGAATTATGTATAATGAGAAAATGTTTCATAGAAAATATGAGGGAAAAGTTTGATTTACAATTCTATGAAAAAAAAATAGAATAACAGCTACGTGAAAATGATACAAAATTGATCCAACGTTAAATAAGATAAAATGTAAAGTAAATAATTGAAACAGTACCAATTTAAAAAATCTCTATGAAATGCATCGAAAAAATTTGTAAAAATGGCGAAGCAGTGTTACAAGAACAATATATTGTTAAAATAAAAATAAAAAACATGTTTCTAAGTTATGACTAAAATATTTCTCTTAATCTTTTTAAACTTTAGAATTGAATACATTTTTAGTCATAAATAAGAATATATTACTTATAAATAATTCTAAATAACTCGTTTTTAAATATTGTTGAGACACGTTTGAAAAATTTTTGATTTTCTGATTCGAGGAAATCAGATGCCGCAAGAAGAAAAAACGGAATCGATAATGCGTGAAGCATTTTTGTGGGGCCAAGTCGCGGGTCCAATATTAGGGGGATGTTTGGTTTGGGGCCGTTCCGGGCCTTCCATGGTGTTCTCCAGGGCCGTACTAAGCGCTTGCCTCGCGCTTCTTTTGGTGCCTGCTGCTTGGAGAGGCCCATCTCACGTAGCGCTTCGACTTTTTCAAGGACTTTGTACCGTAAGTTTTCGATGATTATAAAATCATCCCACTCCGAATCATTCTGAAAAACTATTGAGTTCTGATTGCAAAAAATATTTGAATATATAGTGCTATAGGAACTCTTGTTGCGTTCAAAAAATAAATAGGAGTCTTTCACATTGAAAAGTGTAGCCTGACCAACGTGTAGCAGACGAATATTTTCAATAAATTTGTGGAAAAATAGCAGTTTGTACTTCTTTTCTGAAAAGTTTTTCATTTTTATGATTATTGAGTTAGAACCTCGTTGTTTCGATTGAAATTAAAATATTTATGATGCTGAATCACTATACATTATGTTACATGATAATTGATGATTTTAAGTTACCTGTTCACTATTCTATTTTGATAGCACAATTCAATATTTCATCTCCACCAACAAAAAAATCAGTTACATTTTACGAATAAAACATAACGCAAGAACCATAACAATATGTAGAGTAAAAAAATATCAATGTAAATTCTTATCTAGAATCTTATTTTTTCTAAGATATATTAGTGTGGAGGGGTGGAAGAACGTGATTTTTTCAAGGGGGTAGTAATTTTTTTTTCTAACACTATAATAAAAAACTCGGAAATTATTATAAACCACGGAAATGTTGATACGTTTGGGAAATTTTTATAAAATTTGTTAGGTTCTGAATTGTTTGTATTATGCTGAAAATTTTATCCATTGTAGAAAATTAAAAAATATTGAAAATTCAAGAAAGTAGGCATTGGTAATTTTCAAAAATTCAAAACATTTGTGGATTTCAGTAAATGTTCATTAATTTTTCAGGTCGCTTGTTATCAGATTCCTTCTAAACGAGCAAAATTTTTTTTTCTAATTTGAAATGAAAATCCAAATAAATTGAATGGTATCAAGGTGTTATATACCTTTTTGTGCGGAAGAATTGAGGATGGTTTGGAGTGTCTTTTAAAGTATGTAGCAATAATTTTATGACACCAAAGTTATTGTTTTTTGATGATTGAAAAAATGAATATTACGTTTTTTCTGAATACAAGAACGTTTTTCCCGAGATTTCGATTTTTTGAGCTCTGAAAATTTGATTGAAAAATTCTTATTTGCAAAATAAAAACCTTTACATAAAAAAGCGATCTTTCAAAAACTAGATATATTCCTAGAAAAATGAGATTTTGTGTATTTTCTGATTTAACTTGACTTGTTCGACTTGCGTCGTGGTCACCGCAAGCCTCTTCGAAAAAAAAGTTGTTTCGGGGAAAGGGCCTTAACTCCGCCAATTGTTAATATTTTTTAAGAACAAATACTTGTTTTTTCAAGTAGACTATACACTATTGAAAAACTATAACTTTTATGGCATTACATTATTGCTACATACCTTAAAAGTTACTCCAAACCATCCTTAATTTTTCCACACAAAAAGGTATATAACGCCTCAAAAGCTCTTAAAAAGTTAGACAAACTTTAGATACATTTTGAAAGGTTCTTGAAGTTGGTGTAAAGTTTGGAATTTTGAACAGTTTTATAAATTATTAAATATTGAAAACTTGAAACATAGTCAACAAATTCAAAAAATTCCAGCGATTTGTCGAATTTCGGAAACTGTTTATAAATTTTATGGATAAGATTCTCTGTTATATATTTGCAGACTATGTATAATAATGTTTGAAAATTTTTCAATAATACTCGGAAAAATTCATGAAGTATTCAAAAATTATGAAAAAACCTAGCAAGTTCGATAAATTTTGAAAAAATTTATGTTTGAAATTGTCAGAAATGGTTAAAAATTTTAAAAAAGAACTGTCAATTTCAAAATGAGTGATTCTTGAGATTCAGGGAAATTCGTAGAATTTCAAAAATTTTTTATAAGTCTCGTATGTAGATCAAACTAGTCATCATATTTTCTCGAAATACATGCTGTTTTCTCATTTTTTCATTAAAATCTGTAAAAATGAGAAAGTATTCAAAAATTGGAAAGAATATTGATAGTTCGATAAATGTTTATAAAATTTGGAACGCTCTGATAAGTATTAAGTCGCAAAATTTTGAGAATTCCGGAAAATTAAACAACATTTAAAATTCTGCAGAACGTAAATATTTTTAAAAAATTCGAAAAATTTGTAAAATATCATTGTTGAATCTGTACATTTTATTCATTATTAAATTTTTCGAACTATGTGTGATAATGTCTTTTCATTTTCTCAATAAAAATCTGAAAAACTCGAAAAGTATGAAAAAATCGCCAAAAATCCTCGATGAGCTGGAAAAATTTTTACGAAATTCGGAAATTTAGGAATGTTTGTATCTTACGTTTTGAATTTCGAAAATTTTGAAGAATCTTGAAAAATTCAAAGTTTCGCGGGCTCTTCACAATTCTAAAGTATTCTGAAGATTTGTTTCTTTTTCAAAAATGCTTACAAACTTAGTAGATTGTGGAAAATTTTCAAAATTCTGCAGAACCACAGAAATATTCCAGTATCCTCGAAATCCTCTAGAATTATTAAATGATTTCTCCTACAAAGAGGTTTGATAAATAAAGAAATTTCAATCTAAATCCAGAATAATCGAAAACGTGATTAATTACGCAAAAATTGTAAAAATATTCAAGGATTCTATAAGACTGAAATTTTCAATTAAGTCATTTTTGTAAAGATCTTTTTAGATCTTCCACCTTCTCTGAGTTTCTCAAATAAATAGTGTTCCCTATCATTTACACATTTTTTTCACCCCTGCTAATATCCATAGAAAATTCAGAAAACATATATTGTAAAAAACACTAATTCCCAACAAAAAAAAATTATATGTGGAAACAACGGTAATACAATTCTATTTCATGTTTACTTTTTTTACACTCCACCCATGGGAACGCAAATTTAAATAAAGAGAAATAGATTTGACGGCGAAAACTGTGGAAGCCAATGAAAGGATCATTTCGATTAGGTAACACCCGATCGAATTGCAATCGGACATTGCGATTCAACAATATGCGAGTTCGTGACTCAGTTAAAAACAAAATATTCCCGACTTCCCAATCGCTTTCAAGACTTGGAAAATAAAAAGAAACGAAAAATGTAAATTGTGTTACAGGGCGCAACAATGCCTGCCGCTCATATGCTCGCCATGACATGGTTCCGAAGTACCCATAGAAGCTGGTACTTTAGTTGTTATGCTGGTGAGTTTGGCACAAATTTTCAAATATTTTTCGTTTACTCTCAATAGTAATTTATTTCAATAAATTCGAATGTCTTTTAGATTTTCCACCTTTCATGCCTTCTCTGGCACATTTTTAAAGGAGAAAAACTAAAAATATTACATACCTAATGACTTCTTTTTGAAATTAAATAAAATGAAATTACCTTAATAAATCATGAATAAACATTATATCAAGATGAGTAAGAATTCAAATATCATACTTATAAAAATATTCAATAGTAAGAACTTCAATGTACAATGATTTTGATAGAACTTTTTTGTTTTTACACATTATTTTACCATTTTTTAAATTCTTGTGACTGAATTTCCATTCTCCATCTATTAACCCTAATTAGACGAGGTAAGATTGATTCTCATAAACTAGTCGCTTAATTTTACTATTGTTTCCCAGCTGTCAGTGTGGGCTATTGTTTGACTGGATGGATAGGAACTGCAGTGGTTCGTTCCTTCGGTCGAGATTCCCTGTGTTATGGACTCGCTCTTCTCGCTTTGTGCTGGTACTTCGCCTTCGGCAGATTCGTCAAAGATACCCCCAAATCCTATCAGCATGATACGAACGTAAACAAAATGTTCAAAGATTCATTCTGCAAAGGTTCAATCTGGAAATTATAAAACATCACTAGTTTATAAATTTTTGGAGGATTTTACCTTGAGAAAAAAGAATTTTTGAGACTAATTTAGGGTAGCTGAGTACAAAAATAACTGTCTTTTACTTTCCAAAGAAGCTTTTTTGAAATATAAGCGAAAAACATGTTTATCAATTATCTAGATAAAAATTGTTGATAAATTTTCCATGAAAGTATTGAGAGTTTTTAGCCCAGAAAATTTTACATATTACAATATTTTTCATTTTTCATTTTATGAGTAAAATAATTATAATAATTTTGTATTTTGTGTGTTTTTTTATTTTAAAAGGCTGCTGTGATCCCTTGGGGGAAGTTATTGCGTTCGGTGCCAGTTTGGGCTTCTGCTGTAGCGACAATGGGAAATCAATGGGGTGATGCAACACTTGCTCTTGGGATGACAAAATACCTCAAACTTATTTACGGGTTTTCGACAGCAAACGTGTGTACACACAACGTTAATCGACATAAAAAATTATCAACAATCTTTTTTTTTCTAATAAACAGTATTATACTAAATTTCTCAATTCCATTATCACAGTTCTTCAGTATACCAACCATGATATGCTTCGAAAAAAATATTTCAATTTTCCTCCATTAATTCCCTAACATCGTAAACACTCACGTAAATGACTTTCAAAACTCGTGGCATAAATAACAAAAATTATCACAAAAATTATACTTTCTTAAAACTCATATTTTTAAAAGAAAATATATTACTCTAATGACTCTTATTCCCTCGACACTTCCTGCAGAACACTACACTGAAACTCGACTCGTGAACGCACGCAAAAACAATTTCAAGTTGAATCACAGTAATTATGATAATATTTCTCGTACTCAGGACTCCGTGCTAACAACTTTGCCACATATTGGCCATTTTATGGCGGCACTTACGTGCGGTCTTCTCGTCGACCACGTGAGGAAATCGAAAATCGTGTCAACCACTACAGCGAGAAAACTCGTTGTTTACACTGGTAAACATAAGAGAAAAAAATCTCGTATATTATAGCATACTGATAATTATGTTAGTATTTATAAATGGCTGACAGATTATCGTAAGAATTGCGCAAGTAGGAAAAAATGCTCTAGTTCTTGTACAGATTTTTTCTTTTTCGAAATTAAGTAGATAAACAAAGAATAAGTGTCAAGTTGTCGAAAAAAGGGAAATTTTTGTTCTTTTTACTGATTATACAATATTTTGGTAAAATTTTGGGAAATCTGTGAAGTGAGGAAAAATTCAGGAAGATTACTTTGTATGTTACTTTGAATGAATTTTGTTAGTTGAGTTAATGGGAGATTAAGTAGTTTTTTTTAATTTTATATTTTTTGATTTTTCAGCTCATTTTATACCTGCTGCGTTACTTTTTGTTGCGGGATACGCGGGCTGTCAGGCTTTGGGAGCAGCGTGGCTTGGGATAGCTGCTCTTTTGGTATCAGGGACAGCACCTGCAGGAGCTCTCGCTGCGATCGCAGGTATGAAATTATAGTTCTAATACTGTAATTACGAGAAAATATGTTCATGGGTATAAAATCAACATGTCATGCGAATATGTTTATGAATAATAGAATGATTTGTAATCTAACCGTATAGTGATTGTTTTTGAGGAGAATATTGAAAAGTTGGAAACGTTTTAAAATGAACAAAGTAAGTACATATATAATGGATACAGAAATTCATGTAACAACATTCATTAGTGTCGAAAGTTACTTTTATTTCATTGAAGATAATATTGATCGGCATAAAAAAGTGAATAGCAATATGATAATTCCATCAGAATAATATAATATTCAAAAATCATCACCAAATCGTCAGAATAATAATAAAATTATTAAATGAGGTTCTTGAAATTTTCATTGTTTTATGTTGCTCATTAAAATTGCAATAACTTAAAAATTCATGAAAATTTCTATGAGAAACATATTTGAGTCGCCATTTTGTCGGATTCAGATTCTTATATCACAACAATAGAAAATTAGAAAATTATTATCAATTCATCAAAAAAGTATCAAAGTTATAAAGATAACTTTTTCTTATTTTTTTCCATTCTTCTCTTATTCAATAATAATTGTAAACAGTTTGGTATTCCAAATTTTTCAAGTTTTTTAGAATTTCCATTACTAGCGTATTTGAATCGCCATTTTGTCGGGTTAAGAGTACAGAGATCTTTTATTCTGAAAGCTAAATACTATTATTCAGAATGGTTAAATATTCAAAAATCTTCACCGAACAATCGAAATAATAACACAATTCTTTAATTAAGTTGCTATTTCGGTATTTGAAATTTGTAGCATTTATTAAAATTACCATTTGAAACGTATTTGAATCGCCATTTTGTCGGATCAAGATTCGAGATTTTTTTTCCATTGAAAGCTAGATACTATGACAATAATTTGATATACTAAAATCATTACTGATTTATCGAAACTATAACAAAATTATTTAAATAATTTACAATATTTTTTCCTACATTTCTCTTTCTCAGTTGTAAAAATTAAGATATTTGAATATTTTCGAGTTTATTTAGATTCCCATTACAACTAATGTTTTTGAATCGCCATTTTGTCAGATGAAAATTAGAGAAATTTTCTATTTTTTGGATAGTATTAGATACTTTCACAATAAAAAAATACCCGAAAATATTCGCTGATCCAACGAAATAATGACAAAATCATTAAATTTCTTTCTCTTCTTTCTTTATTTTGTGTTGCTCATTTCATACTGCAAAAATTTGATACATGAAATCCTTTCAAATCGTTTTAATTTATATTAGTGACATACTTTAATCGCCATTTAGTCGGATGAAAATTGTTCACTTTAAGAGCTAGATTCTATAGAAATACAATTAAAAATTTTTTGTTTAAAGTTTATAACCTTTTTTCGTTTAGTCTATTCCAAAAATAACTAACTAAACAAATTAAAAATGTATGTTCATGACAGTGAGAAAAATGCTCATTGTTTCAAAAATTTTGGTAATGAGTATCTGAAAAATTAGTAGCCCAAACATTTATTTTATCAGAATCATTTCAATATTAGAATTAATTTTGCAAATTATTATCATCTATTTTCAATCTCTCAGGTTGATATTTTTGCTCATCAAGCTGTTTTATTGAAGTTTTATGTAACAAGTACTTGAACTATTGATAAAATCATTTAATTTCTCCCATAATTTATTTATTAGATCTCGCGCCAGTGGAATCACCGGCGTGTGCGGCCGCGGCGTGCGCTCTTTGCTCAACTCTCGGGGCAGCAGGTCTACTCAGCTCTAATTATTTCGTCACGCAAGCTCTTCGCGGATCAGTGAGTAATAACATAATTAACATATAGCATGCAAAACTTCACTTTTTTCGAATTCTAATGATTTATCCAAATGTTTTCCACTTGAAGAAGTAGTAAGCAACACGTTTTTTTGAGCAAAATTATTAACCGTAACGAAATTATCTTCTCAACGATCATTCTGGAGCCACACCAAATCAGTAAATTCAAACAAACACCTTTTTCCAAGCTTTCGGCAGTTTATTTTGCCCTCTTCAGGAAAACTGAATTTTACAGAATCAAAACAACAATCAAAAAAATTCAAAATCTATCAATAAATTTCATCACATCACTCACTACACTTACTGAAAATATAAATTCCAGGTTAAAATTATCTTATGTGTAAAAACATTTCGTCATCTTTTTATGATATTAAGTGAACAGGAAAGAAACAATATGTTGTTACAAGAACTTTTCAGTGGTCTGTACACGACTAACAAAATTACCTCAGTTTTCCTTCCTCATATAGAAATTGATTTTTTGAAATATGTTATATCGAAGAATGATAAAGATGATAAATTGTTGGATAGTAATGATAGGAGAAAGAGAATTTTGGTTTTACTACAGGGTGCGCCATTTCTTATGTCGGTATTGTAACATTGAATAACTTAAACATTTGACAACCGATTTACTTGACTTCACTTGTTTTGGAAACGTCAATTCAGTACAATTTCAACCATGTATCGCTTCACACCAAAAGAACGCGCTGAAATAGTTACTTTGTACATTGAAAATAGTCGTTCAGTTGTGTTAACTCAACGAGCATATCGTCGAAAATATCTTGGCAAACAGGCACCATCTGACAACACTATTCGTCGTTTGGTGTCGAATTTTTGTGACCACGGGACAGTGAAAGATCGCGAACAACCCGTTCATCAACGACCAAGACGTTCAAATGAACTGATTGAAGCTGTCAGAGAGAGCGTTGCCCAAAACCCAAAAGTTTCATATCGTCACCGCGCTCAGCATCTCGGCATCAGTGGAACCACTCTACGGCGCATTTTGAAAGATGATTTGCATTTGTTTCCGTACAAAATGCAATTAACACAAAGAATATTGCCTACAGATCATCCACGTCGCTTGGAATATGGACAAACAATCGCTCGAATAGTTGATACTGAACCTGATTTTTGGAAGCGAATTTTAATGACCGACGAGGCACATTTCAAACTTTCTGGAGGCGTTAATAAGCAAAATTGCCGCATTTGGGGAACGCAGAATCCACACGAGATCCATGAAACGCCATTGCATGACCAAAAAGTTACTGTTTGGGCCGGCGTTTGCGCCAAAACCATCATTGGTCCTTATTTTTTCAAAGAGAACCAAACGATCGATGGAAACCGATATCGGTGGATGTTGGCTCACTATGTCTGCCCACAAATGCGTGAAAAAGGTCTTGAAGATTACTGGTTTCAACAAGATGGTGCGACCTGCCACACTGCGAATCAAACAATCCAGTTTCTGCAACGAAAATTCCCTGGACGTCTGATGTCAAAAAGAGGCGACATTGAATGGCCACCCAGATCTCCAGATTTGACCCCTCCAGACTTCTTTTTGTGGGGTTATTTGAAAAGTAAAGTGTACGCCAGCAAGCCGCAGACCATTGAAGAGCTTAAGGAAAATATTCGTGCCGAAATCATTGCTATACCACCCGAGATGCTCGAAAAGGTAATGGAAAACGCCGCAAAAAGGGCATATTTTGCTGTGAACAATAAGGGCGGCCACTTGATTGATGTTGTGTTCAAAAACTAGTCTAAATAAATTGTAAAGGACCAAACTAAATAAAAATACCTCATTTACAGAAATCGGTTGTTTTTTTTTCAAGTTATTCAATGTTTACATGCCGACATAAGAAATGGCGCACCCTGTATTTATAGAAAAAGGACAAAGAAGAGTTGAGAGAATATTTAAGAAAGAAAATATGAAAGTGATACATAAAAGTGATAATACATCGAATATGGATATTATTAAAAGGGGAAAAGATAAATTAGGAATTAAAAGACAGCAGAATGTAGCTTACAGGATAGATTGCAGGGATTGTCAATTTAAATATGTAAGACAGACTAAAAGATGTTTGGAAACTAGAATTAAGGAACACGAGGGAAATATTCGCAAATTTGCAGAAAATAATTCATTTATAACAGAACATAGAATAAATATGAATCATGAGCTTAATTGGGATAAAGTAAAGATTTTGGATAAAGAGATAGATTATAGAAAAAGAATGTCTTGAGAAATGTTTTTCATAAAGGGGACTAAAAATATATTAAATAGACAAGAAGACACGAGATTTTTAAATTCAATCTGTGACGCATGCATTGATGACGTGATATGAATTTTTATCGGATCGTTTTCTATATAAGGAAGGAAAACTGAGGTAATGTTGTTAGTCGTGTACAGACCACTGATAAGTTCTTGTAACAACATATTGTTTCTTTCCTGTTCACTTAATATTATAAAAAGATGACGAAATGTTTTTACACATAAGATAATTTTAACCTGGAATTTATATTTTGAGTAAGAGTAGTGAGTGATGTGATGAAATTAATTGATAGATTTGGAATTTTATTGATTATTGTTTTGATTCTGTAAAATTCAGTTTTCCTGAAGAGGGCAAAATTAACTGTCGAAAGCTTGGAAAAAGATGTTTGTTTGAATTTACTGATTTGGTGTGGCTCCAGAATGATCGTTGAGAAGATAATTTAAAGAACATTATTGTAATGCAAATAAGAATTTTCGGTGAAGTTATTGTACTTGAAGAAAACAAAGCATCAAAATAACTGCAAAATTTGACTTCAAAGAAAGGTTGTTTATAAACAATGAATTTTTCTTAATAAAGATTAAAACTAAATGTTTTTTGTTTAACTGAATTAATGAGAAAAATGAAAAAAAACTGCTAAAACTTTAAAATTTTTCAGTTTCGTGGTTAAGTTAACGACAAAAGTAAGTTTTTTTGTAATTTCAGGAAAATTCCACAGAATTAAAATTCTATAAAGTATTTTGATAAGTTGTATAAATTTTAAAAAATTTGACAAGTTTCTGATAGTTTTTATTGTGTTTGGAACTTACAAATTTTCGAAAAATGGAACAAAATTTAAAATTTTAAAGATTGACAAACTGTAATGAATTCGAAAATTTAGAAGAGCTCTAGGCAATGTTGATGAATTTTCTAAATTGTAGAAAATTTAGTAAAATTACAGAAACTGTGTAAGATAATTGACGTTATGAAAAATCAAAAAACGCTTAATCGTAAGCTAATAATCGACATTTTTTGAAATAAGAATTCATTTGAAAATTTCAAAATTTCGAAAAATTGAGCGACACTTAATTTTATAGATTGCGAAAAATACTCAATACCAAAGAAATTCATAGAATTCCAGAAAACGTTTATCAATGTTGTAATTTATTGAAAATTTTGAAAGTTGACAAAATTACAAAAACTATGCGATACTCTTACGTGATTTAAAAATAAAAGAATGTTTTATCCTTCGCAGGCCGTCAAAAATTTGAAATAGTGCATGCATCAACAAACAGAATAGATCAATAATATAGATGACAAATAGACGATTATTTATATAAAAACAATATACATTCTTATTTTGATCAAAATACTTTAGAACTTGAGAAAATCATCGAATTAACTGTCAATTATTGCTTCATATGATTGTCATTCTTTCAAATCAATAGATAATTCTGTTCCAAAATATATTTTTCCAATAAAAATGAACTAAAATACTTTTCAGCTCCCCAAAGCTCTTTTTTCCAAACAAATATACTACCATCTCTTCTAAGAATATTATTTGTTACACACAAACTGACATATTCTATCACTAACTAAATACAGTCGTAAGATCCAAATAAATATCTGGTTACCTGCAGTGATATCCTTGGTACATAATACGCAAAACCTCAATCTGGTAGAAACAAGCAGATTTGGCTAAATTTATTCAAATTTTTCGATACAGCCAACCAAATCATATCAAGAAAAATACTTCGGTTTCATACACCAAAAATTTGGCTACCAAATTTCAGTTCAATAGTTCAAATAAAAGTTGGTTTACTTGAATAAGTTTTTGGTTCGCACAAACAAATTTCAGTCAACAGAAGTGTGAGTCAAATAAAACTTGTTTGCCTAAGCTAAAAATATATTCCAGGAAATCAAATATTCGGTTGTCCAAATAACGACAAAACGTTTGTTTGAGCTCATCAAATCGATTTTTATGTGATATGGAATCATTATTTTATATCACAGATCGCGGGTTCCTGGCGACTGGTATTCGGCGTCGCCTCGATCGTGCTGCTGACGACGGGTGCGGTTTTCCTAGCCCTAGGCAAGGGAACTCCACAGCCATGGATTCCATCAGTAGCTCGGCCCCGGAGCCATGATGTCATTTACGAGCAGGACGTCCTCGAGCTAGACTACGAGGACGTCGGCGTCCAGACAGAACCTTTTGCCCCCTTCAACCACGACGAGGACCCTGACGCCGACGGCCCCCAGAACCCCGAGTTCGTCGACTCGGACTCAGCGCACTCCAAGGCCTCCGACGCTCCGGCCGATGACTCAACTTGCAAAGCTCATTAATCACCCACTTAGCAATAATTAATGACGATCATTGGATCATCATCGCAGCATGTGATGCATATTGATTATTATTTGAGGGAGAATCTACATCTTTTCGCATTCAGTTTTTGGAAATTCGACAGTGGATATGAAATCTGCAAAAAAATACACATTCATAATGGCTTTTTTGACGTCCAGAAGTACCGGACACATGAAAGAATAAGTATTTCAATATTTATTTGTTTGGAAATAAGAGTGATTTTTGGAAAACACTTTGGATGATTGGATGGAAACAACATGAAGTTTTTATATATCGTTTTTGTCATTTAGTGATTAATGCATGCAGAACGGAAGATTAATTTGTTGATTTTTTTAGAAAATACTTGGCGTAGTAGGTCCCGAGTCGAAATTAGAATCGAATTTTTAACCAAATAAATCAAGGATATTTCGGTTCTCATCGGTTCAAACGAAGCTCATTTTCAACCAACTTTACACCATAAACATGGCAGTTATTATCGATTTTACGGATTTTACGCCTAAACTAGGTTTTATTTTGGACCTCATTTAAATTACTTATAACCAACAGCAGCGAAAAATCTGCCTAGTGGCGTATGTGTGATTTGGGCATGAAATACACAGCAATTTTCAACATTCTCAAAATGGTACAAGCTCTAGTAACGCAAAATATGATAAAAATATGCCATCAATAATCTCAAAAATATTTGTTTGTCCATGTTTTCCTCAGAAAGACATTTATAAAAAAACGTACTTAAAAGAACATTACTAACGAATACTTGAAAATTATTTACTAAAATTATTTACTTGGTACATTTTTCGATATCGGCATGACCAGGTTTTACATGATAAATATTATGCGACAATAATTTAGCTAACTTACCATCGATCGCGAGGATTTTGGCCTGAAAATGCTCTGTTTTTCCTGTTTGTCCATTTGCAATGCCCTTGATATACCACTTGTTTTTTGGAAACGACCTCAAATCTACAAATCTACAGTATCATTATAATAGCTATTTATCTACTAAATAAAAGCAATTCTATTTCGGCCCATTTTTCAAACTTTTGAGAACTTTCAACACTTGAAAACTATTTGTAACACGTAAGAGAGCTAAGTTCGTTCAACAAGAAATCTATACACCTCCATTGTTTTCAAATTTTTAGAAAAATAAATGATGCGTTCTTTTCAAAGCGTAAATTTTACATTCAAGGAGCTCCCAGTTGAGTGATTGAATAAACTTGTGTACTTTGTAAAATGTAATAATATTGGCGTATTTTATTTATAATAGCAATAAAAATTTATATTCCTTAAATTCAGTGATAGTTAGCAAACGCAAGTAATGTGATGAATTTTTTCGACTTGGAGGAAAGAAAAATTATCATTCAATATAGTCTTTTCAACAATCCAATTTTTTGAAGTGTCATTTTCATTCAATTAAAAAACAGAAAGTCATGAAAGTTTTCCTTTGTTTTTCTCAGGTTCAACTTGGTTGTACTTTCGATCTTGATTTTGAATGCATAGGTTAAAATAGTTGAAAAACCACTCACGAGGATTATTGCGTGCTATTTCAGATTTCGCAGGTCATGAAGGTTTTAAATCCGATCTAATAAGTTCAAGTTGGTTATAATCTTGATTCTAATTTCGACTCGGGTGATCATAGGTAGTAATAAGATTTCAGGATTTTTCCAATTAAGAGTCTACGAGTTCTTGATTACAAAAAACTATCCCTTACAAGAAAAACAGTGAAATTTCAATGTGAAGAATATTATTGACTGTTGAGTATTGAATTGGCTGTAATTTTGTACAGCCAGTTGACATTTTATACAGTGATTTTTCAAAAATTTTGTAAGAACCGTATAAAACATCTGGAGAAGCTGAAAAAATGTTAGTGTCAGCAAGAATCGAAGCAGATTTTTCAAGTGAGCAATCCAGTTGTCTAACCACTATAAAATTTTCGCAGTAGGTGTCTAACTCAATTTTCATTCATGCTTATAGGGTTACTGTTTGAAATGAAACCTTTGTCGAGGCATTTGTATAAATCTGCCAGATTTTTATAGATTCCAGCTTGTGATTGAATCTTTGTATAGCTTTTCGGCATATATAATGAAATTCTTTGCGTACAACTATTCTTCTTTAGTATACAATATAAGGACTTTGTGAAATAGTGAAATTTTATAAGAAAAAACTAATGATGAGGAATTTTACGATATTCATAAATATTAAAAAAATAAATAACTAGAGCTGATTGATTGTTTACAGACGATTTGACTAATAACACTTTATTTAATTGTAAAGAATAAATTTGAATATTTTTACAGTAGAAAATCAATTGAAATTTTAATAGTTCTGTAAGGTGCTAACATTCATGACTATTTACATTAGATTTGAGCATTGAATATCGATTTTATTGTTATTTTCTTTATATTTTTAATAATAAAACCTAAATTCCTATAAAATACATAGATACAAATAATATTGTTTTTTTGCGAAAATCAGTTAAGTAATATGAGCAAATATGTACTAATAATCATGGAATATTACACTTGAATGATAAAAATCTTATCATTTAATACTAATTATCAAAAGTTTTTAAAAATATGAACCACTTCATGTATGAAAATCATCAGATGCAGTTCCTATGATATTAGACAGAGTGCTATAAATATCATTCATTCAATGAAGTTGTGATTATAAAAAAATAAAATATCAGAAAACAACAATCAAGTAGATTGTGAAACTGTAAATGTTTGATTGTGAACCGTTCGATTGTCAGTAGTCGAGTTGACTATTAAATATCAAGACTTGACTTTCAAGCAGTAGAATAGACTGAAAAGCAGCCAAACTGTCAAATAATCCAATCGACTGTAAAACAGTCAAATCTATTGTGAAACAATCAAATTTACGGTTTTTTTCATAAGGAGTTTTTTATGAAGACTATTTTTGGATTTCCTAATAAATCTAGAAATCTATTTTCTATAATATCTAAACCATCTGACGTTAAAAGATAGAATACGATTGATACTAACAGAATGATATATTTCAATTTTAATGAACCTTGGACCTTTGATTTCACTATAAAAAAGATTCCTGAGTATCATCATCGCAGAAATCATAACAAAGAAGACAAAAAGTGATTTTACTATTGCCCCTTTCTCTTATACCTAGTTATGAAATCAAGATCGAAGATTATATTGATCTCAAATCAACAGCTGAGTTTGAAAAATCCCACACTTTGTCATTTATAATCGAAGATCTGGATTTGGGAAAACTAAACCCCTAAAATATTTTTTTTCCACTATATTTTTCTAAGAAGTTCCCATCAATGCTTGAAAATTTCCTTAAACGATTGACGTTCATTCACATGTCAGTCTTTGGTGACTCATTAAACTTTAAATCTCTGTAAAATGATCACAACAGATAAATCCAACGTTTCCCTGTTCAAGAAAAACGTCATTGTCAACCATTCTACTATCTCTTTCGAAAACAAGATCGTCTAGTAAACGATGCTAATTTAGAATTGTACAATCATTAATGAACGTGATGCATAGATTTCGGTGCAATGATGGTTCAATGATAAAAGGTTCCGATGTCTAATGTTTCTGATGTCACAATCTTACCATAAGAATTGTAACATTGCATGGCTATTCACCCAATTGACAAAAAATTGACCAATCAAATGCT
Organism: Platygaster robiniae; assembly: GCA_028476575.1. Lineage (NCBI taxonomy): Eukaryota > Metazoa > Arthropoda > Insecta > Hymenoptera > Platygastridae > Platygaster > Platygaster robiniae. The sequence goes on from CM052022.1 coordinate 8,018,028, forward strand.
ATGTGGGCCCGATTTGCCAACTACGCTGTTTTCCTGGCTCCCTCCCCCCTTTCACTTTCAACGATTGTTTATACGCGCGCAATTTGTATCGAGGCCTGGAATAATCGTACTTTTGTCATTCCCCGAGAGATCTTTTGCCAATTAACATACTTTTCGAGAAATCCGTTGCGTACAGTCGGAAAATACATTTTGTTGATTCAAGTAGCGTCGAGGAATCTGGGTGATATGGGACAAAAAATCTCGATATTGTACAATTCTACGGAATTTAAACGAAATTCCCGAAATTCAAAGAATATGAATTATGTAATTATGACTGTATCGGCAATTCAGAAGGTTCCTGACAAATAATTAGGCTAGTTGTCAGCATTGAAATTTTTTTTTTTTTTATATTGCTCATGTTTACTCAATGTTCTCGAGTTTTTCTCCGAACGATGATCAACGTTTCAAACACGATTACCATAGAATTAACATAATTCGCGAGAAATTAAAAGATCTCATTCTCTGCACGTGGGAACCCGTATTATCCTAGATGCCTAGGTTTCGTCTTAATTGCGCGCACGAGTCTGTTATGGAAATTATCGTGCGAACTTTACTTGTAAATATTTGTTGTAGATTAATAAATGTATTTTATTACTTAGACAGTGGTTTTCCATTATCATTCCAGGTTGGTCAGGGGAATATTGAGTATTTAATTTGTTTTCTAGGTTGCAGAGGCCACGTTGTAATGTAGTGAAAATTATTATACTGTTTTGTTTTTTTCAGGGTATAAAGTTGAATTGTGGAATTTTACTGAAAGAAGGACTATAGTTTCCTCAGTGTTATTATTTTGTATTACTTACTTTCTAGATCATGGATTAAAAATAAAAATTCTTGTCTAGGGACAATCGAAGTAGTACGAGTACTAGTGTGTCATTTGCTTTATTATTATTTTTTGCTCTTTTTTTTCATATGTATGTTGAGAATCGAAAACGAGAACTCAGTTGAAATATTTGCTACAAACAATGATATTCCAAACCTGTTTCAAATGTCACATTAAACCGTACTACGTGGTTTATTGTAACACAGATTTTGCAATTAAAAATTTGTAATATCCAATGTTTATTGCCTGAGAATAGAACAAATTTTGTTTCTCCAAAAAAAAAGAAAAAAAAAAAAAAAAAAACATATTTATAATGGTAAGAAATAAAATAAAGTGATAAGATGTCACGTCATACAATTATTCAAGGAAATAGAAAGAAGAGTAGTGAAACATGAAAAAAAAAAGAAAATTCGTGTTTGTCATGATCAACTAAAAGTGTTTCTTTAATTTTTCTTTATTGCTTTTTTTGCAAAATAATGATCTTTCATCTGATATTCTGTTTTCTTTGTCTTCTTTTCAAATTTTTCTAATTTTCGTATTTTATACTCTAACTTTTAACTTCTGTCTTGAGCTTTCAAAATTTCCAAATATTCTTATTTTATAATGACTTCTGCAACATCACTACTTTTTTTTGTTTCTTGTTTCTTGTTTTTTTCATTACTTGTAACGGTTCGATATTTTTAAAAATTAAAGCTTCAATAGGTGGGGGGTGCATAAATATTTGGGATTATTTTTATCGTTGACAAATTATTGCTCTATGCCTATAAGAAAATCTTTCTGAAGGAATTTTCGTCATGTCATTAAAAGTTATTTAGCTTTCAAGCAAATAATCCTGTAATGTCGCAATTTTCTCTTGCTTGACGAAAATTACGAAGTAATAGTTACATTTGACAGATAAATGTAAAATAACACAAATAATTTTGAATCTTTCACTATTAGTGCATTCTCAGACTAACACAATGTCATGAAAAAAATACGATGGAGCTTTAAAAAGTAAATACTAAGTATACATTTAAACTTTAAAAAACAGATTCTCAATTTTAGAATCCGAACCTTTTTACAGGGTACTTTTTTTTATTAAACATGCTTCCGAAATAATTCAAATTTATTGTAGACTTGCCCATTTGAAAGAATATTGGACGAAGAATTTCAACACTTATGGCACATTATTTATTTTTAAATGTTAATGAGTTAAATTGCTTGAGTTACAATTAAAAAGTGGCATAACTACTCTAGTTAAGCTTATTCATACAAATATTTTCATCAAATTTTTTCGATCTATTCTTTTAAAGAATATTCAGTTTCTTACAAGGTTTTTATAAGTTTACCTTAAAAGAAACTCAATTCTTCTAAGGTTTTCATGAGGTGCGCTTTGAAAGAAATTGAATTCTTATAAAAAAACATTTTCTTATAATTTTCTTTTATACTCATTAAAATTACTAGGGACTCGAAAAATCTTCTGGATAAACAGTGTATTATCGTGTACGAATTAAATATTTACTTATTATTTTCAAATCATGTGTTACGTACAGTATATCATTATATTTTTGGTCATGCCAAAATTTGTAATTTAATAGTTTATTATTATTTTTATAATTTTTTTGCAAAAGCTTACTATCATACAAAAAAAATTAGAGTTTTCGTTATATTTTTCAATTTTTCCATAATAAATTCAATCAAGAAGTTGATTTTTCCGAGCATAAAAGATCGCTAGAAAGTTCACATTTTTCTGAAACTCAGTATACCGTGCAATGTGCGTGAAAAAATCCGGCTGTCGATTCGATTCGAGGCGTGTAAAAGCGGAGTAGATCAGGTAATTACAGAATGTCGAGGATACTGAGTGATTGTTTCTTGAAGGAAAGGAGTTGCCGCAAATGTCGTGTTTCGAGTCATTCCCCGGAATGATCGATCCATCATAACGCGAACACGGAGATTGCGATAATGACGGAATTAAGTAATCTCCTAGTATCTCAATGTCTAGCTTGGCAAGTACATTGATTAAGGAAGCAAGAGCTTTTTATCATAAATAACAATTCTATCTGGAATTGTGAAAATTTACAAAATACAGTCCCAATTGAAAGAAAAAAAAAGAAATTTGAAAACTATTGAATAAAATATAATTTGTTATGAATATCGTTAAACTTTCTCTCACAGAAGAACTTATTCGGAACCACGAAACAAATAAATATCTGATGCTGGGGCGATAAAAAAGGCGATGTTTATAACTATTCCCATGGTTTTTATCGTCGATCAAGCGCACTCGATTGCCCGCTCTTCGGGCCATTGCCAATGGGACCGATGTATTCAAATGGGACCGATTTCGCGCGCGAAACGCCCGAGCTGGGACTTAAGTATAATATAATTCGAAAGTAATTGCTGCATTCCGGCCGCAACATCGTTCGCTGAAGAAGTGATTAGCTTTTTGCCGACCCGCGGATCCCGCGAACGATATTCGCCGGAACGCTTTTTGCCGGCCGCCTTGCGTCATCGGGTTTACATAGACACCGCCGTAGGATAGAAATTGGTTCACGTTCGGAAGTAATTTACACGTCGAGTTTTCCTGCGCGAACACAAAGAGCGACTCAAAGACCCAAGTTTCTAAAAGATCTCACTTTTTTATTGTGTGCTAAAGGGAAAAAAATAAGTTGATTTAACATGAAATTATTTCAGTTTGGTAAGTATACAACTGAATATTTATAAGATATTACTAATTACTTTTAATTAGTTCGGCGTGCAACTAACAGTTGGTAGGTTTTAATTACTGGTAACTAGATATGATATTTTATGATCCTCCAATTCTGGAAGGTAATTTTTAGAAAATATGTGACTATATTTTTCAGTTCTGATATAATAATATCGTTGCAATAAGACAAGGGGAGGGCCAGCTACGACTGCAGTAATTCTGACGAGGAGGCAGAATGTTCATTTTTGTACTCCACTTGTGGACGAATAATATTTATTTTATTTGTAGGTACTAAGTACAAACATACGTGAAAAGGTATATCGAATGAGTAAATAACATTAGATTTTATAAATTGAATAATGTGGGGATTGAAAAAAAAATGAAGGTAGACCATATAATACTAGAAATATATGTAAAAATCAATAAAAAAACTCCAAACTTTTCAAAGTATTAGAGAATCCTACAAAGTTTTTGGAATATAAATAAATACGGAGAATACAAAAAATTCTAATAATCAATACTAGAATTCTATAAAGGTAAGATTTTCTAAATAATCTTTAAGAATACTGAAAATATTTTAAGCTTTGAATCCCAGAGCATAAAAATTTTGGAAGCTACGTATAGAGATATTCAGAAAAATATAAGAGATTTCTTGAGATTCTATGATTACTAAACGTACGTGAAAAATACTGAAGAAACTAGTAATTAATGAATGACTTAAAATATATGAAGATACTGCTTTCTGTGAAACTAATCAAAATATTAAAAATCTATGGAACAAATATAGCAACAAATTCTACACACTTCTATAGCGATCTATACAATTGTAAAACTCTATAATAATACTGGAAATTCTTACAAAATTTTTGAAAAATTATGAAATATGAAAAATCTAAAATACCAGCATTACATTACATACTACAAATCTACGACCTATGTAGATATTTGTTTCTCAAGGAATAATAAAAAAATTAACAATTCATAAGACTTAGAATCCACGAGTGTCAAAATCTACAAATCCTCATCAAAATCTATTTAAATATTCGAAAATCTTAAAATTTATCAAATTTATCAAAATACTGGAAAAATGCAGAACGTATTTGAAGTAAGAGAAGTTAAGGAGTTCGGTAAAAAATTCAGGGAGTCTATCAAGAAACCAAAATCTTTCAAAATACCTACTGTTTTCTTGGAAAATTATTTTATTTACAATTTCGGAAATGCCAATCCTGGATATTTGCCGTTTAATCCATAATAATTTTGTAAGTAAAACTATGAGAATAATAGAGAGTCCTACAAAATTTTACTGATGAAAAATAAGAAAAAAATTCAAAATCTATAAAATACTATGATTTTACATCGATACTTACATAATTTCTAAAAAAATTCATAAAAATACTAACAATATGTAGAACTTTGACTCTAAGAGCAAAAAATGAATAGAAATCTATGCAACTACGAAATATTTATCGAAATGGCAATACATCTGAAAAGATTAATAATATTTCATTACTCGTTGTCAGTAGCTATATGTTTTACAAGTAAATCAATAGAATAAGTCAATAGTAAGTCAATCAGTAAAGTATTTTAAGAACAAGTTTAGCAGTAAAATAAATAAAAGATCAATCTGGCAGTAATACATATCAATTAGTGGTATATGGCTAGAGTTATGGTTAACGAGCAAATCAGTAGAACTTGTCAATAAATAGTCGGCCATTAGAGTATTTCAAAAATATGCCAACCAGTAGAATAAATCATTGATAATTTTATCAGTGATGCATATCCATAGTTTTAAGTTAGTAAATCAGTAAAATTAGTCAATCAACAGAGTATTTCAACGAGTCAACTAGTAGAACAAGTCAATGATGCGTCTGTCAGTGATGCATGTCAATAAATAATTTATGGAAAGTAGTTGTAATATGGTTGATGAGCTAATCACTACAATTGGTCAACAATTATTCAGTCATTGGATTGTTGCAGCAATACGCACCAGTAACATAGATCAATGATAATTATATCAGTGGCACATATTCGTAATTTGTAATTTCTCAATTGAATATGTTTGGCGAGTGAATCTGTAGAACTAGTCAATAATTAGTCAGTCAATAAAGCATTTTAAAAACTAGTCAACCGGTACAAAAGATTAATGATGAATTCGTCAGTGATGCATATATTAGTAAAAGTGGCTACAATATGGTTTACGAGCAAATCAGTAGAATTCGTCAATAATTAGTCAGCCGCATTATTGGAAAAATCCAATAGTTTTCGAATAATGCGCCAATCAAAAGAGATCAATGATAGTTATATAAGCGATTCATATCTATAGCTCGTAGTTACTCAGTGGAATATGTTTGGTGAGTAAATCAGTAGAATCAGTCAATAATTAGTCAGTCAGTAAAGTATTTTAATAACTAGTCCACAGTAAAATAAATAAATGATAAGCCTGTCAGTAGTGTATACCAATAATTAGTAGTAAATAGCTAGAATATGGTTCCGAGCGAATCAGTATAAATCATAAATAATTAGTCAGGCAATGGATTATTCTAATAACACGCCAATTAATAGAATAGATCAATGATAAATATATCAGCGATGCATGTCTATGATTTTCGGTTACTCACAATTACTAAATATGTTTGGCCTGTACATCAGTAGAATTAGTCAATAATGAGTCAGTCAGTAGAGTATTTTAATAACTAGTCACCGAGTAAAATAGATTTATGATGAATCTGTCAGAGATAGATATCAATAATTATGCACTGTAAAATTGATATGATATAGTTACCCAGCAAATCAGTGAAATTAGTCAATAATTAGTCAGTCAGTAAAGTATTTTAATAACTAGTCAACCAGAAAAATGAATAAATGATAAGTCTGTTAGCGCTGTATATCAATAATAAGTAGTTAGTAGCTAGAATATGGTTTACAAGCAAATCAGTGGAATTCATCAATAATTAGTCAGGCACTGGATTATTCTAATAACGCGCTACTTAATAGAATAAATCAATGATAATAATATCATTGATGCATATCTATAATTAGTAGTTGCTCATAATCAGTACATATGTTTGGCTTGTACATCAGTAGAATTAGTCTAAAATTAGTCAGTAGAGCATTTTAATAACTTGTAGATCAGTAGAATAGATATATGATGAATCCGTCAGAAATGGATATTAATATGTACTGTTTTAAATGCCTAGAATATTTGTGGCTTCCCGCCATAATCGAGAAAGTCACTTGTGCCATAAGGCTCAGTTTACATTATTTTCTGATAAAATTTTGAACGTTATGGCATGTGTTACTTTCTTGGTTATGGCTGGAAGCCACAGATATGATGAACGAGCAAATCAGTAGAATTTGTCAATAATTAGTCAGTCTGTAAATTGTTTCAAAAACTAGTCAACCAGTAAAACAGATAAATGATAAGCCTGTTAGTGATGTACATCAATAATTAGTAATAAGTAGCTATTATATGGTTACGAGCTAATCAGTAGAATTCATCAATGATTAGTCAGGCATAGGATTATTCTGATAATGCTCCAATTAATAGAATACATCAATGATAATAATATCACTGATGCATATTTATAATTTGTAGTTACTCATAATCAGGAAATATGTTTGGCGTGTAAATTATTAGAATTAGTCAATAATTAGTCAGTCAGTAGAATATTTTAATGACTAGTGAACCAGTAGAGAAGATTTATGATGAATCTGTCAGAGATAGATATCAATAATGATGCACTGTTAAATGACTAGAATATAATTACCCAGCAAATCAGTAGAATTCGTCAATAATTAGTCACTCATTGGGTTATTCTCATAACGCGCCAAATAATGGAATAGATCAATGATAATAATGTCAGTGATGCATATCCATAATCTTAGGTTACTCACGATAACTAAATATGTTCGTCATGTACATCAGTAGAGTAAGTCAATAATTGGTCAGTCAGTAAAGCATTTTAATAACTTGTGAACCAGTAGAATATATTAATGATGAATCTGGCAGTGATAGATATTTATAACTATGGAGTAGTAAATGGAGTAGGAGTAGTAAATGGAGTAGATCAGTTACTATTTTGTTAGTGATAAAAGTATTCAATTTTTAATTACGAAGCAAAATATGTTTGGCTAGTAAATCAGTAGAACTCGTCAATAATTAGTCAATAAAATAACATTTCAATAACTAGTCAACCAGTAGAATAGATAAATGATAAGTCCGTAAGTGATGCATGTCAAAAATTTTTGGTAAGTAGCTATAGCTACTTATTCATATTAACTATATCCTGTAGGACATAGTTAACGAGAAAATCAGTAGAATTTGTCAGTAATTAGTCAGCAATAAGAGTATTTTAATAATGCGCTAACCAGTAGAATAAATCAATGAAAATTTTTTCAATGGTGCATATCTATTATTTGTACAGTTCAACGTCTAGATAGGACGCCCCTGAATAGGTAGCCTTCTTCTCAAATACACTCGAATGTTTCCCCCACTTTCTAGTCTTCACGTTTCTTCTGAGTACTATGCTTGCGAACTTTACATGTACACATTTTTTTTCAAATAAGACATTTCTCCAAAGTTAAAGCTAGAGCATTGCAAGTCGATTTCTTAGATGTTGTAATGATAAAATAAATGTGTATGTTCATGTTTCAATGAATTTACAAATACGTAAATAAATATTCTATTTTGACATTCAATTTTGTCACCCTCTCTTCCCGGCAAAAATTTCGTTGCAACGTTCCTATTATTACAGAGCATTATAAATAAACTTTGTAATTTTTCATCACGTATTCAAAAGAAGCTTCGAATTCTGTAAAAAATTAATTTCTTGCTGACTCGAACACTGTCAGTGTATACTTCATCATCCCATTCTCGATTCAGTAAAGTACACTCGTTTCCGAGTGACACAAGCTCGTACTTTCGCGGGCAAAAACCGCAATAGTGAGATCTCGATGCGTGTGGAAACTATGTTTAAAATCCCAGGATCCCGCCCTTGTTACGGTGCCACGAACGACAGTAACGTGTCGCAATTCGATGCTAATTGCCGACACCAGCCACGTTATTATTCCCCGCGGCCAGTTCCCTGCTTTCGTTGGCTTATGAAATGAATTCTCACACTCCCCTTATCCTCGTATCTCACTCTTTATTTCGATAGACGCGTAAACTCGTACATTACATCTACGTTTTCTCACTTTAATCACCGTATGTACACAGCTCTCGAGGTTCGTTAGCTTGATGACTTTGTTTCGGCATTTTCGTGTTGCTCAATCAACGCTTTCGGTGCTGTTTCAGAGCGTCCAAATGGAAAATATCAGTTTAAAAAAGGGGCCTTTTTGGTGTAAAATGCACATGTGTAATTGATTAGTCATTAAAAGATGAAAATTGAAATGATAAACCAGCAATTACAATGAGGTTTTGGAGCAGTTTTGTCAATTTTGGATGCTATAGAATTCCATGAATTTCTTATGAATTCTTAAAACATTATTACTTATGTTATGTGCATTTTCATAGTCTAAAATATGTATTCTTTTAAAAAAACGCGGTCGCAAATGACTTAGAAAAAAGCAAATATGTTTTTTTTGCTTCTAGATAAATGAACTGCTTTCAATCATTTCCCTGCATTATTTCAATGATATGACTGTTAATGAGTTTTTTGAGTGATGAGTATAAATTTTTTTTTATTGTGACATAGACGTTTCAGGGATCATTTTTTTTACATATAATATTAAAATTTGCACCTAATAAGGTTTCTTTTGATGTTATAAGAGGCAACGTAAGGTAGAAAAAATTTTTTCATTATTGTTATAAGAACCTGGAAATATTTATGATGTTAATAAAATGAGTTATGAAATTGACTAAAACTTCATTTCAGCTTAATCATTAAAAGAATATAAAGTATGATATTATAATATAATTCAATTTATGTTGTATTTAATTGATGTATCTCAATTGTTGAAAGAATAATTTTATGAAATTATATTTTGGAATAATAATTCATAGATTTTTAAACATATTTCTTAAAATTTTTTTCCTTCGTTTTATGTATTTTCTGATACCCTTATTTCCTACTTTATTTTAAAATCTATAAGAATTATCGTGATTTTATGAGTTAGTATTGACAAATCAAAGTCAAAGAAATATTTTTTTTTAGCTTCATGATTTTTATTCTTTATTAATCGATTTTTCGTTCTTTAAAATCTGACTAAAAATTTTGATATTCTCGCAATAAAAAATGATTGTGACTATAGTTATGAATTTTTCATTAAAAAAAATTTACTTTAATTCTACTATCTTCATAAATGTTCGATATCTTCAGAATGTCAGAATCCAAATTTTTTGTTTTTCAATAGGTATAACTAAAATTTTATTTCAACTTATCTTATAACTTTTTTTAATCATGAGATTCCTTAAAATCTTAAGATTTTGAATATAAATAAAGATATTTTTTGTGTAAGAATGATTTGAGATTTCATATTTCCTAAGCAGGCATTGCAAGATAAATTTTAAAATTTAAAGAGAGGGGCGGGGGGTTATTTGTATAGTCAGCACCTACGTTTTTTTGTTTGAATTTTTCTGAAAAAAGATGAAATTTGAAGACTCTCAATATCATTAGGCACGCTAATAAAAATTCTTCGAGAAATTAAATTTTCATTCTCACTACCTGGTTGTTCTAAATTATGAAAGATAAAATACTACACATTATAGATCATGCTTAAAAAAATAAAAAAAGAGATGGGCTCCCTATAGTTATTGATTTTTTTTCTCCATCATTCGTATGCAAAATATAAAAAATCAGATCTGAAAAAGATATTTCATAAATAATGCATTCATTCATAAATAAACTTTTCTTCTAAATATTTTCCGGTTTAGTTCAATAAATTTAGTTCAATAAATAGTAGGCATGGATTTGGTTTTCAAAATGTATAAAAATGGTATATTATCACATGAGAGACATTTTTTATTCGTCATATGTGTGATTCCATAGGAAAAGGATACTTTATACGTAAAAACGGAAATTTCTGCATTTTAATAGCAAACAATCGTCAAGTCATCTTACAATTATTCAATTTTTAATCTTGTACTTAGACATATTTTTCTATCATAGAATTCTCATACTACATTTCACGGTTTTGCAATTTTGTGATCTTTCATCTACTAATACCATTACGATAACTTAATTACCAGTTCAATATAAAGCATAATTTTACATATCTAAATATCCTCTTATTCAGCAACTTCTATTATCAAAACTACTCAACATCTAAAAAAACGATTCGCAGAATCAATTTTCCAGTCGTTATAAATGCCTTAGGCAGTTTTGGTTCCTAGCACAAAACCATCAGTAAGACCTAATAGTTTCAATAATTATTCTTCAAGCTTATCTACATTCGATCTAAATTCACGTAAAATACAATCCAGATAACAACAGACTTGTTACTGACCATCAAAGTAGTGTCTGGCACCCATAAAACTCATAAAATTTGCCAAAGTACCAAACAGCACTTTCAGTCCCACAATCTCAAAAAGATACAGAAATAAAAACAACTCATCCTCATATCTTCTTCGTGACGACAATATCCTTTTCATCATCTTCTCCATCTGATATGATCTGAACACTTCTCACAGGTCCCACTTTCCTATACCTGGATGTCGGAGTCGTGCTGACAATCAGCGAATTCTGCATACTGGATCTATCATTGTTAATAGCCAACTGCAGCATTCTCAACAACAACGCTTCCCTGACAGGAGGTGGCAAGACTTCGTCCCCATCATCAGCTACGTCCTGAGTGTATGCCCTTTGCCTGTAAACCCTCTTGGCATAACGTCCTTCAGGATCATCGTCATATTGATTAGGAGCATAGAAAGGCCTAAGGTATCCAGGTCTCCGAAGAGGCACACGATCTCCATATCTGATAGGCACTGTGGTAGATTCGTAGAGTTCCTCTCTGGGAACAGTGGTCTGATAGACTCGATGGTATGATGGATAAGGCTGCTGGTCATACAAGGCATCTTCCAGATAAGCCTTGGGGTAATTCAAAGCTTGAACCCCATATTGACTGATGAGAAGCCTCTTGAGGAGCACCTGGAAGTCGCGACGACTAAGTGGTGGAGCTATTGGATTGGGTGGTTCCGGTGGCAGAGCAATGGTGCTGGTCTTGTAGGCATATTCTGGTGCAACGGTTTGGTAGTCCCTTTCATCCGGAGCCATTGGCCTCATAAGAACCGGTCTTACCCTAGGATCGTGTTCCGGTGCGTAGGCTAAGGGTCTTTGGTAAACTCTTGGACGGACGTAGGCATTGGGATTGGCAGCTACCCTGGGATCGTCCACTGGCTCATGTTCTGGTCTTTCGGTCAGGTAATGTAGGTTTGGGTCAGCTGTTGTGTACCCTGGTTGCTGATGTGATACTGGTCTATAGAGAAGTCGGTTGAGTGGGACTCCTCGATAACCTGGAGGCTCGTCTTCTGGATGGTTGACAGGGGTTCGGACCAAAATGCCTTCTGGAGGTGGTTCCCTGGCGTAAGCTTCTGGCTGCTGGCGGACGTAGATAGGTTCCGAGCCTTGTCGCACGTAGTCTCGCGATTCCAAAGGCGCTTTAGTAGTCGTTCTAACAAGAATTTGTTGTTGCGGGTCTCGTTCATCCAGATTGTTCTTGGCCTCGGATTCAAGGACTTGGCCAGCCTCGTACTTGGCCTCGTCGAATCTTGCAGGGCCTACATTATCGCGGTTGACGAATACTGGTTTTGGTCTGTCTGTCCTGCCTTCGACCACTCTTTGCAGAATTCTGGGGACCGTGTTTGTGGTGAACAAAGGCCGTGTTGTCGACAAAGCTCCGCCGAAAACGTCGGCATGGTCATCGCTGCTAGATTCCATGATAAGGCGATGGCTCGTTGGTTGCGACTTCGAAGGATTTTCCGGAAGCTGTCGACGAAGAGTGTTACCGGTTGCGGTTTTGCCGTTTTCATCGTCCTCCAACTCATCGATGATTGGTTTCAGGTTCTGATCAGTTGGTCTTTTTGTGAAAACTACTCTTCTGTAGTTTGCGTTTTTTTCTTCCGTGCTGGGCTTGTTTATCTGGGAATCGTCTGTCTCGGTTTCGTCTTCCAGAGCTAAGGGACGCTGTTGGCCGTTGATGATAAACTTGGGTCTGTTTCTTGTAGTCGTTCTTGAGTACTGCCTGTACAGTGGTTTCGTGGGAGTTTCTGTCGTCGTGGTAGTGGACGTTGTCGAAGAAGCACTAATTTTCCGAGGTTTTGAAGTTATCGCTTGAACCGTGGAACCTCTGATAGTGCTGTCAGTGGTTGTTGCGTACACGAGGCTCGGTCTTCTGGTCGTCGAGGTTCGGTTCAGCCTGGGTATGCTTTGAACGACCGAGACGTGTTCCTGCAATGGCGAGAGTGTGGTTGATTTAAAGCCGGTTCCGTTCGAGGAGGAATAGGAAACTCTCTTGATTTCGCCATTGGCGTCGACGAAACCAAAGGTACCCTTGATGTTACCCAGAACGTCTTTTTGTTCCACCTTTGGGAGTGTCAGAAATATGTGTCTCGGTGACTTGTTCGCAATGGAAACTTAAGTAGCAAGGTTGTGAAAATTAGTGGCTTCGGAAATATTTATGAGAATGTGTCATCGTGATATGTGATTTTTATGGTGTGCATTGTTGTTTCTACCGCAGTGATTGGTGTTCATCAATCCAAATGAATATTTCTATGGACGAGTTTGTGATCAATCGTTTGAAATATAGCAATTTTTGAACTAATAACTTCTGGACGATTATCTTTAGAAAAAAAGGTTGTAAGCAGTTAATTTTTTGCGTCGTCTCAGTGAGGAATCTCATTGAAATATCTGAGTCAACTTCAGTTATATTGCTGACTGGCATTTACCTTGAATGAGCCATCACTGGCCTCGTAACCAAAGGAGTAAGATCCATCGTCGTTGACTTTACGAATTTGTTTCAGGATAGCTACCTGTTGGTCGTTTTGGGTTTCGGAAGTTTGCTGGTCGGTCACATTCGCGCAGCCCGCGGTGGCCACACAGATAAATGCCATTAGCCATGGCGTCATCTTTAACAGAAAAAACCAACGTTATGTGTAAAAATATTCTTCCAAAATTGAATTTATTCTATAAAAAAACGATAATTTTTCTTGCTAAATCGTTTTTTCTTTAACGTTTTGATCATTTTCAAAAAGATTGAATGGTTACGAAAAAATCATCCTTCGGTAAGCATTTGTAATTGAGATATTTTCTACTCATGGGCAGCCATGCATAAAGAATGTTTAATAAAAAAAAAGATAGGTTCTATAGGATTGGCAACATTAAACAAAAAAAGTAATTGTTGAAGAATTTTTTATATTTTTATAAGATTTTGGTTAGGATTGACAAAGATTTGATAAATTGTAAGTGAAAATAGATACTTTCATCATGAAATTTGAAACTTTTAAATTGTATTTAAGCTTGAAGCAGTCATTTCCAAAAAATGATCGACTGGAAAATATTTCAAAAGGGAAAAGTTTTTTCTTTACGTCATAGTCAAACAAAATTTTTTTTTGGAAGATTTTTCGTATGTTTATTAACAAAAAGTAAATTTTTTGAAAATTTGAATCCTTGATAATGGTTTTTGGAAGTTATGGAAGTTTACGAAAACTATTTGATTAGAATTCAAAATAGAGTCATGTATTCGAAAAAATTTGTGAGTTAACTTTGTTCATTTTCAGAATGAATCTTGTTCAACTTTCAACCCACCCTAAACTCAGAAAATTCATGAAGATATTTAGAATTTGTAGAGTATTCCAGAAATCCTCACTAAGATTAGGGAAACAATAGAAATTCTCAACAGTTTCGTAAATTTCTACATTTAGATTGTTCACTATTATTTGTTTATTATTTTGCATTTTATGAAGATGTTTGATGCTGATATAATTTATCGATTAAATCAATACCTGCAAACGTTAAAAATAATAACAAAACCACAAGCATAGTTAGTATTCAATTGGACAAAATTTTAATCAGTTTCGGAAGACATAAGTATAATCTGGAAAAGGTTCAAAATTTATACAGCTGAATGAATAATGTCAAAAATGTCTACTGATTTACAGAAAATAAGATTACAAACTAAAATGAAACATCTGAAGCAATTCTCGAAAATTCTTGAAACTTTTGGAAACACTGATAAAGCTACTCGAATAATCAGAACTCCAAAAAATTCTTCTTAAAAAATTTGTTTCAGATAATTATTCAAATCTGCATCAAGTGTTACAATTTTTTTACTTAGAAATGTGTCGACACATGCCAAATTTTTTACTGTACAACAAAAGTTGCTTTACAAACAATTGTCAATTTTTTTAACAATTGTTTTGCATTGTTACAATTTGTAGTGATAATTTATTGAAAATATTGTGGGATCTCAAACTTTTCTACTATGAATAAAGGTCAAGCAAAAATTATATATCTTTCTCAAATTCGATCTACTTCTAAAAAATCTCATAGAATACTGATAAACTTATTTATTGTAAAAGAATTTATTCAAAAATATAAAAAATTATAATATTTCTAGAAATTTTACATACCAACAGTAATGAGCATTTGCAGTTTTTTTTTAATGATAGTGATAATTCAAAATTTTGCAATGTCTTGATTCAGTTAAATCCTGAAAATAAAGTACAGTTATCGAAAATTTAGAGTTATTGTCTAATTCTGGAAATATGTCGGAAATTATTATTCACTTCGTAAATTTTTCATTATTCTCACAAATTGACACAACGAGATACAGAAGAATATTCTTGTAAATCTGACCAATTACTCAGAAACCCAAAAGAACAGTTATCAAGAGCAATTCATGCCTAATTCACATTATTTTAGATATTTAGGAACGCTTTTTACAAAAAAAAAAGTCCAGAGTCAAAGTGTTCAGCAAAACCTGTAATTTTAGCAAAGTCCTAAAACCGGTCTATAAATTTGAAAAAACGTTTAAATTGTGAAAAAGTCTACACAAACCAATGAAAATGTGAAAAATGTTTCGAAACTGTTGAAAGCTGTACTTTTTGTAATTTATCAGAAGACCGAAGGTAATATTGCTATCTCTGAGCATGTTCGCTCAAAAATATTATTGTTTTCCTTAGAATTATCAACAAACAGACAACACTATTAAATGATTTTCATCTGAGTTGAAATGACAGTAATTGCGATTTCTAGGTTATTGTGAAATGACAGACTGCTGTGAATGGCTCATCACATAAATCATCTCGAAAGATTTCAAAAGACTATTCTTAGAAAATATTTCGCGGGATGGAGAAAAATTTTACATGGGTAATAATATACTCAGAAAATTTTTTGCAAAGGTACTAAAATGTTTCTAAAACGATGAAAACTTAATGAAACTCTCGTAAAAAAGGGAATTTTCCAAAAGCGTTCAGTCATGATAAAAACGAGTGCTCTGATGAAGAAATCTGATATTTTTCGATATATTCTTTGTGAAATGATAACTCCGATCAATTTCCTTCAAACTTGGACTATTTATTTAAAGCATTTTTCATTCAAATCTAACTTCTGGCCTTAAATTGGACCTTTTCAAGATAAAATTAATGACCACGTATCAAATTATGTTCGTATTAACAATACTTAATCTTGTGAATTACATCGTCAATTCTTACTTTCACGTAGCCAATACAAAATTATGACCGTGTCGACGAAAGGACTATAGTACAAACATATAATATTTTATGTACCTCTGGCATAGAATACGCATTTCTCGTCCAGTTCAAAATCTCAAAATTCGTTTTCTAGTCCTCGGTACATAAAATACCTCACGTAAGTAGGACAGAAATTTTTTATTTACGCGTTTGATTGTAAACCTCGGCTTCGCCTCGGCCTACAAACTTCACTCTCGTAAAAAAAAAATTTGAGTCCTAGGTACGTAATATACTATTTCGACATATTTATAGTGAAATATACTACAGTACAGTAGGTTTCACAATATTTTTGCAAATTTGGTCATTTCAATCTTACTGGTTACAATACTGTACTGTAAAATTTGTTATATTTTACAAATTACTATATGTATGCCAGTTTTCATAGATGGTGTGAGAAAAGTTAAAATGTTTAAAATAAATCGTAGATTCTATTTCAGTCGCATAGTTGAAAAAGCACATAAAGTGAAACAGTAATTTAATTATTTATTATTTTAATATTTTATTTTCCAGTGTGTACGTATTATTTTCGATTTACTAAGGAAAAATACTCTACTCCTCAATATTCATAAAAAAATAATTATTATTATGTAAAATCTACAATTTACTTATACTATGTCAATCATCGAAAATTACGTTATAAGGTAATAGAAAAGACGTGAAAACATACCGTAAAAAATATATACATTTGAAAACTGGTAAAATCATATCGCTACATTTGAAATGTTGATTAGTTAGTATTATGATATGCTACTGGAGAAAGTACAAAAAAAGTAGGGTAAAAATACGAAATAATTTGGAGTTTGTACAGTGACATACATCTGCTACAACAATATAATTTGACAATGTTAACAATATAATATATGACGAAAAATGCAATTCTTAACTAGCAAAAAGTACTTTTTTTCAGACTAATTCCAAGTATTGTGATAATTATTAAAATTTTTCCCAATGTATCAGGTATTCTTCTCAATCAGTGAAATAAGACAAGTTTTTGTATTTTAACATAAAATAAAACCAAGCAATCTTTTTTGAATGACAGGTATTCTAATATAGAATGATAAATTTATAAATGAATGACAGTCAATTGCACAAAAAATATAAGTGATTTTCTAGAAAATTTGTCAAGTAACTGAGGGTTATTCTGCATCCTTGAATTTTAGTCAAATTTGTGTCGTCTACTTCGTATGTCACAATATTAACAGAAATTTCCAATAACAAAAATGAAATTTTCCTTCAAATGAAACTCGATTATTCCAATTTTCACAAAACGCCCCAAAATGAGAATCATAAAAAATCGATTAAACGTATAGTAAAAACATGTTATATGATAGAAAACTTCTCTAAAACTCCCAAAAAACCCTACATCGTTGATTGCCTCAGTCGACCAAAAGGCGATATCGCCAATCCCAAGACCGATCTTCCGAAAATATCCGCGATAACGTGAAAACTTTCCACCGATCGTCTATTTCCCAAACGATTTTTCACATGGGCACAAATGAAAGCGATCGCGTTTTCTCGGCTATTGCGAAATGTCGAACCGCACTGAATGGATGGTCGTCACATGCATGTGCCCGGACGCGGCGCGGAAAATCACTGATCGTTCAGAACGCTTCGTTTTCCCTTTTACGTTTAATTGCGTGCACGTACGGCGGCGGTATCGCTCTGGGCTCTGTGCTCACCGCGATGGGGACCATAGACTCGGAAATACCTTGCGACTGGAAACCATGTTACCGCACACGCGGTGAATGTTACAGTCATCGCGGAACGGGCTTCCCCGAGCTCTTATATGGAGCGACACAATAGACCACCACCCATTTCACATCTTCCAGCGGGACCTTGGCGACTCTCAACGAAATATATTTTTATGATATCTGCACGATTTTCATAGACGATCGTATCAGAAGAACATACAGAATAAATTTTCGGTTGGGGTTTTCCTAAAATGCATGTTTTTCGTCTTGGGATATTTTAAATATTAGAGAAGTTGAATTTCTACCTGGGGTTGTCTATTTTTTTCTTCCTGATGATGATGAATTCTAAATTTGAAGGTTTTACATGTCAACTTTTGAAATTTTTTAGATAAAACATTTTAATTCAGGAGGAATTATATTTTAAAATTCATAGATTTTCCAGTCGCCAATACTTTTTTTTCTTCGGATTCATTTTATCGCAAACACAGAACAAGAATTTTCGAAAAGGGTCTCAGTGAAGTATCGATGGCTGAAAAATTGATTAATTTCAATATAATATATCAATCAAGTAAAATAAAAACCAGATTATATATTTAAAAGTCATATAGACTCATAAAGATTTGTAATTCTACATGCGTTTAAATAATATTAATAATAGAATCCATATCAGATCACCAGGATTTCAAAGTTCAAAATAATATTTAACTCTTCGGATTGAAAAGTTCAAGCACTAATTTTGCCTTAGTAATTTTTTTTAATCGATTTCATCTAACTTTTATCGATTGAAATTTCAACTTTGAAAATGAAAGATGGTTTATTAATATTGAAAAGTTGGAAATATCAGACTTGCAGATTTTTTGGTATGACACAACAATTTTTTCTGTAGCTTGGTTTTAACTATTCTGATCGAAATGTTTCTCCAACAAGATTTTTTTGCGATATTAAGAACATACAGAATAAATTTGCAGTGGGGGTTTTCCAAAAATACATGTTTTTTGTCTTGGAATATTTTAGATATTATTAAGGTTCGATTTCTATCTGGGGTTTTATTTTTTTTTTTCTTGCTGATTCTAATGAATTTCAAATTTGAGGCATTAACGTTAAAAATTCAAGGTTTTACTTGTCAATTGAAATATTAACTTTGAAAATGAAAGATGGCTTATTACAATTTGAAAGTTGGAAATATCAGACTTTCAGATTTCTTGGTACAACGCTACAATTTTTTATGTAACTTGGTTTCAACTTTTTTGATCTTAATGTTTTTGCAACAAAAAGTTTTTTTTGCGATATTATCACTTTTAAATTTATACTTCAAAATAATGAATAACTTTTGCAGCATACAATATTTTAACATTAAGGTTTTTCCGGTTGGTTTTTTTGCTTTGTTTATTTTAAAACTTTTGCTTGAAAAAATTTTCATTTGTTAGAAATTATACCTACAAATTTCTTATTCCCAGAACTCACCTAAAATCATTAGAATTTTTTACTCGAAAATATTGAAATCTCTAAATGAAAAAATTTTTTTGCAAACTACAATTGCAAAACCTGGACCAGTGATAGAAAAAATCAAATAGTTTTTTGAACAATAATATCCTATACAAAAAAATATAAATAAATGATGAAGTATACAATATCCATTAAATTAAAAGGATGATTTTTTCAAAGTATGAAAATTTAGTATGTTTATATTGAGGTGCTATTTATTTAACTTTCCCTTGTAAAAAAAATTCTTATTTTATATCTACTCTTCCACTCAAAATTCGAGTTTATATAGATTGTTTAGTAGTTATATTGTATTCAATTTTATACTCACCTAACTGTTTAAGTTTAGTAGTCGAAGTTATTGAATCCTTCTTATTTTACAGTTATTATTTAAAATTTTTTTAGATACCACATTTAACATTATTTTATAATAGAAATATCAAAGGTGAATAATTAAATTTTTTTTCATCCATTTAAATTTTTTTGAAACAACAAACATTTAGACTTTCGAAATAAAAAACTAGTTTCGGATGTCAAATTTTATTTTTGAATTTTCTAGATTTCTGGAAAGGTTTCAACCCCCCTCCCCCTCTATTTGAATTCTCGAATTCAAATTCTTCAAATAGAATTAAAAATTTCATTCGAATTTTGAATCAAAAAAGACCACAATCTGCGATTGCTCATAAATAATTTCATAAAATTTCTTTGCTCTACATGTTCCAAATAAAGTCTCACAGCGTATCCATTCAATTTTTTTCTCAACATAATTAGCGAAGGTTTTCGTTCCTAATTACCTTCGTCCATACTTTTTATTTGGTAGTTATCCAAATAGCAATTTATCATAATAGTAAAATTGCAGGGCATAGTTCTAGATACCTTAAAATTTAATGAGAACTCAACAGTTTCCAGAAGTTTCAGTGACTTTGAGACACTTGGAGACTACATACTTGTCGATTTGAAAAAGTTTACATGTAAATTATGTAAAATTTAATAATGTGATCATATTCCAAATATGCAATATAAGCGAATGCTCAAACGATTATAACTATAATCAAACGATAAGTTCTAGATCATCGTCCTTCGACATAAACAATCTACTACCTATGAATAAGCGTATTATGTGAGCGCAATTTATATACATTACCATATAACTCTGGCATTTTTACGTCTGTTGTTCTAATGGTAATGTTCTGCACAACACTTTTTCTTTTGACACGTGTTGATCTAAGCTCTGATAATCTTATCGTTTAACTTGAACTCCTATTGCTATTGGAATCAATATAAGCGTTTTCTGTAATCGTGAAAAAAAGGTTTCGAGTTTGGATTAGTTACGCATAAAATATTTTCTGCAAAATAAAATAAACTCTGGCTCATTCAAATTCTCAAAATTAAGAACGTGGAAATTTTGACTGTGTAGAAGAAAATGTGCAAAAATGTATAAATATAAATTAAAATATCGATTTCCCTACACATAATTAGAATGATAGAAAAAGATGGGAACAATAAAAAAAATCGAGGTTCTTTTAAGGATTTTCTGTTTTCTCAGTTTGTAGGAATTTCTTTAGTTTTTTTATTTACCAGATTTCTATGGATTACAGGTATTACAAATTAACTTATTTTTTTTCGTATTTTTTAGTTTACATGAAAAGTAAGATTACCTAGTGTTCTTATTGATTTTGAGTATTTCAAAGTATCACAATTAGAATTTCTGGCATTCAATTCTACAGAATAAAAAGTTTGATACATTTTTAGTAATTTGATAAATTTTCCAGAAAAGTGTCATCATGACTTTATATTAGGATCTTACAGATTTAAAGTTTTTTCAATATATTCTGTTTTTTTTTGTATTCAAAAGTTTTTGTAAAATTTTCTGGGATTTTTTAAAATTGACAATATTTTTAGGGATTTCTGTATAGTTTTTTAGAATTCGATGATTTCAAATTGTATGTATAAGAATTCGAAGTTTAATAGATTTTTTTCTAATTGAATCAGATTTCTCAGTGAATAGTATCTTCATAGATTTCTAGTGTTTTAAGTATTTTTTCAGTATTCATATAATTTAATAGATTTTTGGGAATTCTAAAAGATCTGTGTATTAACATAGAGAATTCGATGTTCTAGGATTCCAAGTATTATAGATTGTGAGGATTTTTGGAGTTTTATGAAGAAATTTCGAAAACATTATAGTTCAAATGTTTTTTACAGTTTAATTCTATCGTCAAGTATATAAAATATAGTTTAATTGTGATAGTTTTTCTAGTTTTTGACTTTTCATTTACACAGATTCTTCTTCACAGATTCTTCCTATTTCAAAGATTATTTGTATTTCGAATATTTTCAATATTTTTGAATTTTTGATTCCTTGGTATTTTTAAATGTTTCCAGCAAGTATTTTCATTCATGACTATTTAAAATTTTTAAGATTTCATTTTCCTTCTTCATTTTTCTTCCAATCTTCATATCACTCACTCTCGACCATAAAATATGAGTTGTTTGATAACAAAAGGGGTTAACCTAATACATTCAAGAAATATTAAAGAAACTAGATAAAACTGCAACAGTTGACATGATTTCACAATTATATTAAAATTGCTGGAGGAATATAAATTCGTCAACATTTTACACTATGACTTGCATTTTTGCAGCAAATTATGCCATTTCGTTACAATTGTGCCTTCCCCAATTTTTTCAATTTTGGTGATCCCTATGGGCTAGTTTGAAAACAAAATGAGCTTATCTTCACGTAATTTTTTTTACACAGAAAAATTTTAAGAGTGGAGCATCATTTTTCTATTATTATGAAATGAAATAGGTTTATTGATGAATGAAAAAAAATCGGTACTTGATTGAAAACAGTATATTTTCTAGGCATATCTTTATTAAATCTTGATGAAAATATAATTTCTTGTAAAAATGTATATTATACTTGCGATTCCTCATCAATCAAAAATTTATCAATCCATCAATCACGTTTATCACAAATTTTGCAAAATCTGTGGCCAAGCCTTTTTTATTCCTGGATCATTCAAATGCTAAAAATCATTCCAAATAAACTATTGACATTGAGAAAAATAGTATTTTTTTTTTTTTTTTTTCAGTTATTAAGAAAATATCATCTTGCTTCCTTATTTAGAAGTTTTTTTTTCTCCAGAAACTTTTCCAGCTGAAAACTTTATGAAAATACAGAAAATTGTTGCATACATATTTCAGTATGATTGATGATTTTCTCCCTGGAATTTTCCAGTGATGAGGCAAGTAGCTTTTCAACTTCCGTATTTTTGTGTATTTTAGTTTCTCAAGAAACACGATAGTCGAGAATACGTTTTGGGATGGGAGGTTCTCAATGAGCTGAAAACTCCTGGCGACAAGTGAAAGCCACGTGGGAGTTGACGGCCCGGTAAGAACAGTAGTAGACTGTAAAATATGTAACAATAGTTCCCATAGTGTGCAACACGAGTATTGTGATACGCGCTCGAATCGAGTCACTCTCACAAGACAATATTATTACATCACGCAATTTCCTCAAAGTTTCGCATTCGTTTTTCGATCGCCCAGAGATAGCCGTGGATTCGGTTATTCCTTTTCCCGATAATATGCAGAGATACGAATGAAGGAACATCCGAAAATTTTAAGTAAAACACCGTGCGAACACGAACGCTCTGGAAAAAAAGGAAAGTACTGAACATGTCGTGCACTCGAATTCGCGTCCTGTAATTATGAATAATTGTTTCGAAAAAACGATGTATTAGAGCACAATGAAAAAATGGTGTTTGGACTTTCTTCGGCACTTTCTATGGGCATTTGTATGGGTTAAAAAATAGGTTTGGGGAAAACGAGTCTTATCGTTACAAAGATAATGATTAGAATTGAATTTGCTTATTTTATTTAGAGGTTGTGAATAGTTTTTACATTCCGAAATTCGGAAAAATGGATTTATGAGTTCGAAAGATTCTGATTAAAGAATGAAAATTTTGAAGTAAGTTATGTCATTGATCGAAATTTAAAACTTGATACAGTTATAAATGATTAAAATTATTATCGTTCTTCAAAAAATAATAATTTTTACTTCTAGCAGGAGGAATAGCAAGTCGTTCCAGAAATATTTTTTTTTTTTTATATCTACTACAATCTGTTTTTTAACATGACATTCGTTAGTCAGGATATCATAGAAACTTATCTCTTTTCGCTTATAAACTTAGACACATTACAACTTCAGACATTGGCAAATTCGAATGACGTTGCAAATTATGCAAAATTATCAAAAATCAATGTTTTCACGCAAATTAATGGAGAAACAACCAGATTCATGTATTTTCGAACTGAACGTGTCAGTATTTTTTTTAACGTTTTTCCGAAAATTATTTTTTTCGCCTCGGTTTGCTTGACAGGTTCTTGCATCGGGAGCCTCAATTATGAATATAAAATCCTATCACTTATTTCCTTGCCTTTAACAATGACAAGCAAAGCTTCATAAAATAATATAGTTTCAAACTGATGGATGCAATATGCAGAACAAATTAATCTCGTCTTTTATGCAAAATACGGTACCAGCCTGTATTTCGTTACTCCCTTAAAGTAAGCGCCGCAATTTACGAAAAATGAAAAAATATTTTGAGTTTTGAGTCGAAAAGGCATAGTTCTGGATTTCTTTACCAATTTTGCAAATAGTTCTGCAAAATTAAGCCTCAAAATTGACCAAATGCAAATTTTGACTTAGCGCCGGAAATTCAGCCAAAATGAGTTCTAAAAGGTTTTTTTGGTCCATTAACTAAAGCTGTGGAGTTCTTTGCAGTTTTTGAAAATAGTTCTTTAAAATTTTGCAAGTTATAATTTATTTAAATTATGTACGGTGCATCCTACTTTTTTCAAAACAGCCAAAAATAATGAGTTGTCGCAAAAGTGCAAAAAAACTTTCGTTTAGAACTCTTCAGGTGCTATTCAGAACTCTCATCAGTTCTATTATCCGAATGAATTTATAATCAATCAAATAATTTTTATTGAGCATTTTACTTTTTTCAAAACAGTCAAAAATAATGAGTTTTCGCCAAAAAGCAAAAGAACTTTCGTTGGGAACTCTTCAGGTGCTATCGAGAACTCTTATCATAAAAACTGTCCAAATTAATTAATCAATAATAACTCATCTTCTATTCGATCATTTTGGAGCCGTATTCAAACAATAATCAGATAAACATCTTTTTCATTCTTCATTCATTTCATCTCTTTCATTAATTGGGATGAAGTAAAAATTTTAGATAGCGAGATAGATTATAGAAAAAGAATGTTTTCTGATATGTTTTTCATAAAGAGGACTAAAAATACGTGAAACAGACAGGAAGATACGAGTTTTTTGAGTTCGATCTATGACGCATGCATTGATAACGTGATATGAATTCTTATCGATTCGTTTTCTATAAAAGGAAAGGAAACTAAGGTCATTTTGTAGACGAGTATTAATCACGGATGAAGTTTCTTGTGACGACATATTGTTTTTTCCTATTGATTTAATATTATAAAAATGACAAAATGTTTTACACATGAGATGTTGTTGACCTGAATTATATTCTGATGTAAGTAGATTGAATTATGTCATGATGATTTTGTCATTGATTAATTTAGAATTATATTGATCATTGTTTTAATTATTGTAAATTCAGTTTCCTGAAGAGGGCAAGAATGAAGTGCCGAAAGCTAAAAAGCAGAATGAATGAAAGAGATGTTTATCTGATTATTGATTGAATATGGCTCCAAATAAATCAAATAGAAGATCAGTTATTATAAATAATATTGGAGCGTTGTAAAAAAAGTTTAATTAATCAATAATGCATTATTTACCAGGCACCCTACTTTTTTTCAAAACAGCCGAAAATAATGAGTTCTCGCAAAGGTGCAAAAAACTTTCGTTTAGAACTCTTCAGGCGTTGTCCAGAACTTTCATCAGAACTACTATCTGAATTATATTACATGTTTCTAATCCTTGTTTGAAAGTTTAAACATCTACATATGTATTAAAATTAACAATCAGAGTATAATTCATATTTTACTTCCAGAAAATACAAAAACACTTCAAATTTTACCCCCTCTAGAGAAAGATTTTCCTAGTTTCGAAACGAGATGCTCGCAGTAAGTGCTGCTATGAGCTACAAAAAGAGACTATAAAAAAAAGACTCTGAAAGAAGAATGATACCACACAGTAAAGAATTGAGTATATAGTCAGCAAAAGATATCAACCTTTATATCAGTAACATAGATGGTGAGGGGTTAAGAAAAACAATGACAGAATTGCTGAATGTCTGAGGACTGGAGTCATTGTTTTTTAAATATGTAAATGTTAATACAGAAGTAATCAAACTATAAAGCAAACTGTAAAGCTATCAACATGACGCGCCATTTTTAGAAATCGTGAAAAAGGAATTTCACCTCTGTTTTCGCTTTTCGTTTATTTCTCCTAGCCATTTCAAAGTACAAGATTATTATTTACAACATTGATTACACTCAGGCATTACAATTCATGAAATTTCCAAAGTTCAAAAGAACCTCTCAATAAATTGGAAAATTTTTGATAGGTAAAATACCCTCGTGAAAATGCATCAATCAACAAATTAAGCACTTGTTAGCAATCAATCAAAACTTTTTTAAATTCACGAAATCATAAAAATTTTCTGGATTATATATTTTTATAATAATTTTTAAAGTTGTTGCCTATCTTTGTATAATAAAGATTTTCTGACTTAAAAAATCATCCAACAATATCATTCAGCTTCTGTAGTTGTACAAAACTTCGAAAATTTCCACGCTTGACAAAATAAATGAACGTTTTCTGGAATTCTTAAAGTTTTTCAAATTGTATAAAATTACTTACAAGCTCTTCATTTATCAAAGTTTTCCTAATTTTCCTACACTGTCGGAATGTCAAGCACATAATGCGAACTATTTAAAACTCAGCAAATTTATTAAAAAATGGTCCTACTGACTGCAATTTTTCTCGATTTTTTAATACTTCTCAAGTTTTCCTGAATCCCTTACAATGAAGGATTCATTATCATGCATATTTCGAAAAAAAAGATCATAATAAACCTTCTCCTTCCCAAATTTTGAGTCTGAATTAATAACAACTCCTTAAAATATCTTTTCTCTGTTCCTATTCTGATATTGAAACTTTTTCGATGTTTTAATAATGAATAATTAGATTTTGCGATTTTATTATTAAATGCAGAAATTTCACCCGATCCCAAAAACTCTCAACCTGTATAGTAGAGTTTCACAAGTTTCCGTCAGCCTTCGGCATCTGACAATTTTTCTCCTTCAAAAAATATCAACAATCAATGTTGAAAAAATGTTTAAATGTTTTTCATAGACTCAGAAAAATCATGAATATTTGCTGAAATCCCTGTGATCATGCAACAATTCATTCACTGCCGCGTGGAAACCAACATTTCCCAGGAGCTGACATTATAAAAAAGCAAATAGAATCTGTCACACACGATGCAAAAAATAAATGTGAATGTACCTAACGCCGAAAGCGTGAAATATTCAACGTGAAAATACAGAATAATTTATCTGAAAATGAATTACTTTGAAATAATATTGCCCGAGGAAAAGAATGTTCTCAAAAGAGTTGGTTGTTCGGAAATGCCCAGATCATATCAAATATATGTATTAAATAGTCGCGATTAAATAAGTAAATTGCGCATATTGGGCACTTTTGATACTATTGAAGTTAACAATAATTATGAAGTAAAAAATTATTCTTATTATTGTTAAGAAAACATTAATAAAAAAATATCATCACTGTTTTGTATTTATGTAATAAGCTATTAGACTCATTTTATACTTATATAATATAACTCACCTAATGGTTTCTTAAAAAACTTGATTATTATTTGCAAGTTCAGTTAATAGATTTAAAAATTTATTATATACAGAAAATTTGAAATTCTGGCTCCGAGTGGTCAGTTTCCCTCCATATATATTAATGTTTTAAACGGAGCAAGTTCATTGGTTTTTTTAAATCATTAAAAATCCATTATTGTAATTTTCTGATCTTTACAAAACAATAGAAACTAAACATCCTTCGAAGAATTTTAAGCATTTCTGAGATTTGTCAGGATGGAAATTATCTTGTGTGTCACAAAACAATACGTTTCCAAAAAAAGAAGCACATATTTCTATAATAATATTATTATTCATAATATAAATCCATCTTATAATAAATAAATTTACTAGTTTATTTAGGTTTCAAACTTAAATCCAAATTTCAAACTTTACATATGAACTTTTTTCTTTACACATCAATTTAAAAACTTCTGTTTAAAATAAAGATAATCAACTTTGAGTTGATAATCCACTTTCTAAACTTAGAGTTAACTAATTGAACTTGAAGACTTTTATTCACGGAAATAATTACAGTACTCCAGGTTTGAATTCCTCATCTGACACTCCAATGTAAGAATGCATTGCTGAAAGCGCACGATAGAAATCAGCTCTTGGAATGAAGTATTTGCTGATTAGTTCCTAAACATCAGGTATGCGTGTATTTTTTAGATTAACAACTTGTCAATCAATAATAATTATTAGTTGATCTCATGCCAGTGATTTTTGAAATTCGCCATTTTCGAATAGTCGAATATCTTGATAAGCTGACAGTGAAAAATTGACAAAATTGGTAATTGGATTCGACGTGACTGAAAATAATTTGCAGTGATTTGAAGACAATATTTTTTTATTATGTATGGTAACATGATTTTAAGGTGCCAGATAGTGAAAAAAAATGTCACTGTTGATAAGTAAAATACCGAAAACAATGTAAATTCAACTTTAGTATATGAAATCATTATTTTTTCACAATAATTACATAGTATCCATAAAAAATATACTATTAATAACTTTAGTAAGTTTATAAGATTTGGCTGAGAATAGTAAGCTTTTATTAGAATTTTCGTTAGGTGTAAAAAAAAACTAGTAAAAATTTAAAAAAAACTCATATTTCGTAATGAAAATTTCACTCTAGTAACTATATTTTCACGCTTATTATTTGCTAGGATTTTCACTCATCCTATTTTTTTTATTCTATAATATTTTTTTTCTAATATTTTTTTTGTTTCTTAGACCCTCAGTTCATGAATTATTCAATCAATTTATTCGTTCCCTTTGTACTCTGTTAAGAAAATTAGGAATTTCAGAAAAAATAGATTTCAAAAGACAAAAAAGCAACCAATTAGGAAAGAAAAGTTTTAAATTTGCAAAACAATGAAAAAACTAGTCCAACTGAGAATGAACTTATGATGATTAAAATTTTCAAATTTTCTCGTATGTGGTTTATAAATTCCATGATCGTCAATTTTTTAAATCGTTAGAAAATATATACCGTTTTATTCATCTGCATTATTGCAAGAAAACAATTTCGTTCTTCTCAACTTTTCGAAATAAATCTAGTTCTCTTTCATTCATCTTTTTTTAACATCTATGCAAAATTTTCCAATAATTTAAATGTTCGAATTTCGAAGATTCGAATCTCTAAATCATGTGACAGTCATCGATGCATCGAAAAATTAGAATTTAGTCTACAGTCAGAATTCGTATTATTGTTCGAAATGCTGACTTTTTAAGTTGGGAATTGGTTGATTGTCAATTTTTTTATACTCTTATCAAATTTCAATTTTCAATATTTCCCGATACATACATTTGAATAGCTAAAAACATTTTTTTTGAACTAGTGACTTAATGTGAAACACTTAATTTTCAACTTTCACGTTGAATTTCATGTTTTTCATCCAAGATGTAATAGTTTTTTTCAAGTTTTTTATAAAAATGTCTCGATATTGACACAAATGTTAGATATTTTCTCAAAACGAAATCGTATTTAGGATTGATAAAAGAAATTGAGAACAAATCTTCTTTCACGAATAATAAATATATCAGCATCAATTTTTGTCTCTGTTCTACTTCATACATTGAAAACAATTTTTCTAAACGAATTGCTGTACGCATTCATTCTGTTGCTTGAAGCGCTGAAAAATTTGTCTCAGTTCCTGAAACAGTTACCATTGTATATCGGTAATGATCCAATGGAAATAAGTCCCAACCCAACGCAGTAAGTGCATTGTAACTTTGTTATGTTGTGTTATCTCAATTATTTCGCTGGGACCGCATTTAATGATGATCATTAATGACCTGTTGCCAAACCTATTCCTGCATTAAGGTTACCTAGGCACGTGTAACTTCATTATATTATGTTACTTTACTTACCATGTCATTATTTACTTTCTCCAAATTCCAATTTCTTATTACGAAGTTTGTACACGCTTTTTCCCGCAATTATTTGGCTCTTCCATTGAACTACTCGATCTTTAAGATCACAGCAGTCCAGAATGTTGTAATTTATAAAACTTTTAAAGCTGTTTAAAGCCAAGCTGCTCCGTCACTTAAAATTTTTATGAATTCCGGATGCAAATTTATAACTGCTTTGAAAAGCATTTTTCAAATACATATTTTGATCAATTTGGTGTAATATCGATGTATAGAAATTTCAACTTAAACAAAAGCCATGTCAATAATCTATACCTTATGTAATAAAACGCTTTGGATTTTCACAACCACCGGTGAAATTCTGCAGTACTGAAAACGTTTACTGAGAATCACCTATTTCGAATGACCAATTTGAGAAATAGAAAATTGTCAACAAAGAATTTGTAGTACAAAAAACTTCTAGACAGTATTACAAAAAGAAACAAAAATTAATATTTAAAATATCTTAAATATTGATATCCAGAATATATTTCAAAATTTTCTACTAATGAACTTAAGTTTTCCGAAATTCTGAAGAGTATATTAACAAGTTCTTTCCGTGCAAAATCCCGTGCTACAGTGAGAAATTTCACCAATTTTCCAATTAATAATTTTTAATCAATTTTCCACAATTTCAATCAAGACTAAGTTCGTAGACCTTCTAGAATTATCTAATTTGCTGTTGAAAGTTCACCATATTATATGCAATGTAAATGTCTACGTACAGTCATTAATTTTTTCCAATTCTTATTTCAATTTGTCAAACGCAATTGAAGGATATGGAAAGTAATTTTCAAGTTCAATGAGCCATCGGACAAGTGACATCGCTAAAGAGCGAAGAAGCGACGTAACTGTCACCTATTATATAGCATGATTGCCGAAGTATGCATACTTTAGAAAGTAATGATAGCGACTTTCTCGGTTGCGTCGGCCGCGAAACCGCGAAAATACAATGAGTCGTAACCTTAACCTCGGGATTCGATAAAGCCAAGGTTAGCTAATTGATAAATTTTCAGTTCTGACGATTTATTTGCAATTTTCTCTCGGGTACAGAAAAATGTGAAGGTTTTCAATGTGATTTTCAAGATTTTTGTTAAATATTGTAAATATTTCGAAACGTGTATATTTCGTCTTATTTGTGGGCGTTACTGACGATTTTGTCATGACTTTCAGGTTGCTTATTTTTGAGGTTAAAACAAATTTATTCTGGATTAGTTAAATGCTTCCTACCATGGTATGTGATTTTAAAGTAAAGAATACTGACTCATGTTACAGAATACAGAATAACCAATTATATAAATCTTGAGATATTGTTTAAATTTTGTAAGTTTTGCACAAACTTTATCTGTATATCTAGCAAACAATATATTTTTGTTAGCCTCATGCAGTAGAGTCTTAATCAATTTAAAGGACTTACAATTAGTTGTATTTTTTTTTTAAATCAAAAATTAAAAATCTGACACATCTTCATTTTTAAATTGAAGTGAAAATAAGTTACTTTTTCTGAATATTGAATTTTTGCCTAACATTTTAATTATTCATATTTAAACATATATGCTTATTTATCGTGAACCATTAATTTGAATTTCCGTTTATTTTTTCATCACTCTACGGATTTTTTCAAACATCTCTACCAAGTAGTGAGTTTGATTATTTATTAATGCTCTAATGAAATTTCTGTACTCACACATTCGGCGAAGTGAAACACTGAGCAAAAAATCTAGTACCTACTTTCTTATATACATATTGTGAAAAATACTACAATATTCCAATTTTTTCCATAATAATGCAGGATATACAATAATATCGCAGGTTGTACAATATTATTGTAGGGTATATAATATTATTGCAAGCTATATAATATTATTGAAAATTTGACGCTGTTATTTTACTTATCACAAAATGTTATAGTAAAATTTGTTATATTGTATTAATTATACACTTTGTACTAGATAATTTTGGAAAGTTTCAAATCTACGAAATGCTAATTATATTAAAAAATCATTTGTTTTTACTATTTACTAGTAGATACCTAAAATTTATTGTCCACGTATAGTAAAAAATCAAATAAAAAGTTTTACTTTCTACCATTTGTTTTTAATTCGTATAGTATCATATTTCATGTACTAAGAGAAAATACTGTCATGCAAGTATGTATTGCATCAAAAAAATATATTCTATACTGTAAAATCTTAAAAAATCTCTCTGTTTTTAATATTGTATTAATTAAAATATGATTTACTAAATAAAATTAATTTCGAAAGTCTTTACAACAATAACATTTGACAACATTTATTATATATTATTACGAAAACTGCTATAAATTTCTAGTAAAAATTACAATATTACAAACTGATTTTACAGTATAATACAGTATTGTCATACTTACTATATTTTTTCCTAGTGCAATAAATGCAAGTGGTTTCACTTTTTATACTTATTACACTTTAACAGAGTTTCGAAACACTTTTTTTCAGAATTTGAGAAAAAAAGTAGTAGGAAATTTTGGATAAGGAAAAAATATAAATCACGAAACTCGTGAAGGAGGGTTGAATTCAATTAGGTAATTTTCAGCAAGATTTATACAAGAGATCAAAAAGCTAGCTCGTTAAAACATGCGTGTACTTGCATTTGCAAATCGACATTAACCAAGTTCTTTTTTTTTTTGTATAAAAATCCCACGTCTTGATAGATTTCGCTGAAATTCGTGTGAATTCCAGAACCCCATTTTTCTTTCGAATTTATCTACTTGACTATATTTTATCTACGAAATGGTGAAAGTGGAATGAAATTATAAGATTTTAGCGTACAATTACGACGCTGATTAATTCTCACAGCTCGCGGTATTGGATGGTAATGAGAGTCGTTTAACCCCGTTCACGCGAGTTTTCAAGGTACGTTCGCCGCGGCATAAAGTCATCGCACGCCGCCGACATAATGCGCTTGCTCAACGGTTTTTCTTACTATGAAAAACCGAAACCTTTTTTTCCCCGCGATCTGAAACAGCGGGATTTTTCAGTAGGAGTAAATCAAAGGAAAATTATCGGCGAATATAAATTGTCCGCGAGTAAAGTGCGTTGCGGCGCGGGAGAATAGCCACGCGTGATGATTTATCGTGATTCGGGCGGTAAAAGTGGACTCGCTACAGTGAAAGTACGGGATAAAAATTGTCCATTGAAGGTTGAATACTCGTGAGTTGCGGATTATATGCGTAGAGGATTAAAAAGTAAATTATGTTGATGGTAGGATATTATAAGAACGTTGAATTTTTGATATAGGTTTGATGTTTTGAGATTCTGAAATGGGGTTTTGGAAAATTATAGAGAAAAAGAAGTTTGATGTTGATGTTAAGGCGAATTTTTATGCTTCTTTCTAGCTTTTTATGAGTTTTTAAGCCAAACAGAAATTAATGTAAAATTTTTGAATTTTGATAAAAGTAACTATGACATTCAGTCAGACTCTTGCAATTCGTATTTTTACTGTTTAAAATCACTAAATCGTAAGATTATAACTGTAGGCTGTGTTTTTTGGTTGTTTTTGTTTTGATACTCGTCACTGAGCATGTAAATTTCTGATTATTTTAGTAACTTATAATTTTATTTTAATAAATAACTCGAAATGTTTATAAGTTTTTTGTAAAACTCTAGAAAATATTTTGAAAGAAGTTACATTTGTCTAATCTTGCAAAAATATTCGAAATTTGAGTGCATTTTATGAAATATTTTCAACTAATCTCAAAACGTATTTTAATTTTTAAGTTTATTAAAATCGTTTATATTCCAGCAAGAGTTACAAAAATTCCTCGAAAAAGTTATGATTTTTTGCTTAATCGTTCAAAACGCAGAAGAATATATTTTTGAACATAATTGAATGTTATTTTAAAGGTTTTTCTCCAAAATTATTCCTATTTCTACAAGTATTTAAATCAAAGGTTAACACAAATAAATTAGAAAAAATTAGTCGCTTTTTTCAGTTTGTGAAAGAATTTGACAGAATAACATTAAGAAATAGTCACACGAATGTCGAATATCGAATTCGTTGCTTTATAAATTTATTTTCCATTTACCGGGAATTTTAGTTGGAATTTGAAAAACGCACTTCAAGTTTCGTTATACTTGAGTTTAGAAGTTCGGAACTTTTTTAGAACTTCTGCAAAATATATGTACAATCTAAAATCTTTCTAGCAATCTATAAAAGTATCATTATTCTTTGAGTTTATGAAAAAATATTCTTTATTCAGTCATTTTTTTTCGATTACTCCAAAAAAGTTATTATTTCCTACTTAATTATTTAAAATTTATAAAGATGTATCTTCGAAAATAGCTGAATTTTTGTCAGGAACTTTTCTTGAAGTTGAATGATATTATTTTACTAGTGAATATACGACTCGATTAATAAAAGAAAAGAAAAAAAAAAAAATAATAAGAGAGAAATTCCGTTCAATTGTTAGCAAATCACAGTAGATCACATTGAAGAAAATTTATTCAAAATATTTAAATTCGCTACTGTATAAAATGTCTTCATCTTTCCTTGAAATTTCAGTCTTAAATTAAAAACTACTATTTCTATTTCTTTATTTCTTCAATTTTGATGTTCCTAGCTTCTTGGAAAATTCAGGAAAATACTTATTTCAAAAGAGATTGGCTTTCTTTACAACCAACAAAATTATTCAAAGTCGTGGATGAACTGTATAAAATGTTTCTGAAAATTCGAAAAAAGTACTGTGATTCTTCAAGCTTTGAAGAATCAACCCAGCAAACTTCTGAAACATTAAATTCAGTGGTGTATAAATTTTCTTCTTATTTTCCTGAAAATCAAGTAGGAAATTGAAAACTGCAATGTCGTTACTCTGCTTTCGAAAAATCCTGCTAAAAATTCAGAAACGGAAACAATATTTGGCTGAAATTACAACGTATCGCCGCGTTTGGCATATTGCAAGCGAGATGTATACTTACCGTCTCGAACTGGGAAAACGCGGAAAAAAACGTTTTCCTCGTGATCGTGATAGGGAGAAAATGACGCAACGTGCTCGTGGCGTCGGGGAACTTTGACTTTCTCGCTTTCCGAATTTTTCCCCACGCGGAAGTGGCGCCGTGATTGATAGGTGACGCGGTGTTTTGATGGACGCAGATGAAGTGTTGAAAATTTCTGACAGAATTTTCATTTTAACGCACAGAGAAAGTTTTCTTACGGAAATGCATACTTATTGTCGTATATTTACGCGTTGTAGTGGTTTCAAAGATAGAGAAAAATTTTTTTAAACTGAACATACAATGTTTGAATATCAGTAACTGTCTACTGATTTTCCAGTTGAAATTTTAATTCAGAGTTCCGCTATTTATATACTCTTATTTTCTCGCAATTTCGAAACACAAGTTAAGTAATCAAAAATATTGTACAAAGTATAGGAAGTCGAACAGAACTTTAAAAATTGGATGATAAAAGTCTAGAAATTGAATGACTATGTTTTAATAGAGAATGCGGAAATGTCCGCTTTATGAAAAACTGTTAAGAAACTGAAAAAAATACTATTATTCGTAAAATACAGTTATGATTTAAACAGGTATCAGAAAAATTACTTTAAAGTACCTTTGTTTATCGAGGGAAACCTAGTTCAACATTTGTTTTCAATTTATAAAAATGTTTTACGCCATTAATAGTGGAAAAAAGCTATGGTTTTTTTTTTTACAGTTTATAGAAATTTCAAAAGCTTCGGAAATCACTGCCAGTTGATTGTAATACGGAAATATGCGGAAATATGGTACTTGGAAGATGCTGCGTAATTAAGTTACCTTTTTTTTTTTATTTTATTAAATGATGAAAATTTTGGAACCAGACCATTTTGCAAGAATTTTTTATCAAATTTTGGGTATCTTAAGAATTTTTGGAACAATATTTACCATTTTTCAATGATTTCATTTTTTTATTTGGAGGCTTTCAAGAATGCAGAATGATATCTCAAAAACTGTTTCCTTGAATACTGATTTAAAAAAAAATTATTTATATAAATCTATTTTTAGAATTATAAGTAATCAGGTAGATTTTCTATTCCATTAATAAATGATAATAGATGCTCTTGCGTTTCCAATACGTGAATTTTCCAATGTTTTCCACTGTATTATTTTTGAAGAATCAAGCACTTGTTGAAAATTTTGCAATCTAGCAAAAATCATTGAAAATAATTTGACATTTCTTAGTTTTCTTGCATTCTTTGAAAGTCAATTTTTTCTCAAGAATGTTTTTTCAACATTTCGAAAAAGTATCCGAAAAATATCGAGAATTTTTAAACTTTTCTATCTTAACAATATCTTTCATCATGTTTTTCATATTTTAGATTTGGCACCGCTAAGTTCAGAAAAATTAATAACAAGCGAAATTCGGTCATATGTCAAAAGAAACAGAAAAATTATACAGAAGATAATAATTTTTTAATTAATTTTACATAGTGTTATGTACTTAGAGGTTTGATTTTCGACAATCTTATTTTTTGTTATTTTTCAAACCTCTCATCGCATTTCATGAGAATTGATAAGTTTTGAATTGAAAAGAATAAAAACAACCTAATACAATTATACAAGTTACAATCATGAAAGTTAAAAATAGAAACGTTGAAAAGGAACAATTCAGATAATACAGCTCATCCCTAGAAGTCAAAATCAGTAACATCTAAATACAATTAGATAAGTTTTCATGATTCAGCTCATTTATAAAAAGGAAAAAAATAGAAACATAAAAAGAATAATTCAAATAAGTTACGAGCCTAACAAGTATTTTGCGAATTGCTGTTGTCAACCAATAGAACTTTTGTAATTCCGTGTCTTCTGAGATTAGTTCCACCTTTTGAGATTTGAGTCTTGTACAAAATTTTATAACTAAATTTGAAAATCCCATTGTGACACTCCTCCGTCATCCGTGTGCGATTGTTCCATAAACTATTCATCATCAACTTCAAAAAAAATGAACCATGTAAGTCTGCGAATAGAAATTATTATAATCCAAATTTTGTTGCTCAGTTATTTTCACCCTGCATCTCCCAAGATTGTTGAAAATTTAAATATCATTCTACTTTATACGGTTATGCCCCTTTAGGACATAACAAGAGTGAAAAAATTGTTAAAATATCTGAGAAAAAGATTACATTGTTATCAATATTCATAATAAATTTAAAACATAAAAAATCATCTTCAACAGATAAAATTAAGTAAATTTGATTACTCTATTCAAATTTTCGAATAGTAAAAAACAAGACATTATTATAATATACATATTTATTTATGATCAAGTACTTACAAACATTATAAAAATAAATGACAACGCATGAATCTCATCATCCAGCCAAGAAGTATTAGAGTACAAAATACATTAGGAGTACTGCTCCTCAAAAGTCGTATACCCTAAAATTACAGGTACGATAAAAATTATGTATAAAAAACATATATGTACATCGTGAATCCCAGCCGGGTTCGCAGGAGCCGTTGGTGTCGCAACTTTTTATCATATAATATGAAAATATCGAGAAGAGTTGAAATTCGAGGCCATTTACAGTTTATTCTATTATTATTGTACATAATATTCTCCTGTTGGTGTTCACATTCATAAAACACTTTTACTTTCTCATTAACCCACTACCTAAACATTTTTTTGCTTCTGAATCAAAATTTCTATTCATAGTACATATTAATGTCAATCCATCAACTTATGAAAATTTCGTGATGAGAAAATCTTCATCGTACTGACATCTCGAACTTCAACTCGTTAGATACCGGTTACGTGAAAATCATTTTGTGAAAAGCGCGCCACGGGTACCATGTACGAGGCAGAAACACGCCGATGAAAGTACGAGCGCCGGGTTCTGGGAGACAGTTACACGCCACGTGTGCACGTCGTTTCGCATATAAATTCGTTTGGACATTGCATAACGCCGATCGAGATTCGATCGTACAACACATTTATCGCCCGCGGGGTCTGGATACGTTTTCTGGAGCGATAGCACTGACCTTTACACATCTACCCAGGCGCTTGAAACTCTATGTTCGACCCCACTCCCTTCAAGTCCCACTTTGCAACCTTCAAAACGGGATCATCCCACGTAGCATTCGATTAAGCCCATTTTTTGTGAATTGGACGCAAACGTAATATTGGCATTGTTGTGGCATGATTGTGACATCAGAAGGATTGTTCACTGGTACCTTCAATCATTTTATAATCATCGAGCTGGAATTGATGCATTACTTTTGTGCATTATTGTGAAATTTAGTCGTTGCATTTAAAGTGCCTCTTTTATTGGTCCTTGAAGTTTTTAAAATGTCGTTCTCAACATGATCAGATACTATTTTGTAGGATCAAAGTTTGCGTAACTTCTGAAATAGTAAGCAAATCTTCATGATAAGTAATTTTGTCTAAGTGCCATTCATAGAGAATCAGAGACATCCAAGTCAATTACAAAACTTATTCTCTCATCATACACATCTTATCTGAACAAAAAAAAGGCAAAATTATTTCAATTTTACACTGAGATGGTATTGCCATAACTCATCTACAATTTTGATATCGTCATCTCATCATTGTCATTGACTCTTCCTTCCAGCATAAGGTACCTTTGAGTCATTATTTATAACTTTGTTGAGACATCTTGGTAACGTTAACGTTTTCTTCCAAAAAGATACTTAGTACACTGGAAGATGAAAAAAACATAATTGCGATAAAAATTTAGGAATGACCTGTTCATAAAACATGGTATCTTGCGTCTGAACCATTTACAAATCCGTTGTTATCATGCCACTGAGAAAGAATTTTCGTCAGGAAGCAGGAACAAAATATTCATCAGTTACTAGCCAGATGTGTCAAGATAAGGGCCATGTCCTCATCGCGATCACCATCCAGCCCCTTCCGTTACCAATTACACCATTGACAGTCACCCTTCCAACCATTTTGATTATCGCTGAGACATTTGCTCCGAAGAAACGGAGCAACAAAAGAAAAATTTCCAAATTTGTAGTAAGTCAAAGCCATATTAACATAGACAGCTGCATTGGAAACAAAAGCTGATTCTCTACCAAACCCCTGGAAGATCCTTATTGATTCTGAAATGACTTCACAACATGAAACCAATATGCATTGAACAAAGATCTCACATGGGTGCCAAGGCTGTAACCGAAACCAACAGTTTCCATAACCATCAAATACGCTAAGCTTTTTCTCCCTTGAATGATTCCTATGACTTGGGAAAACAAATAATAGCGTAAGTCACTGTCAACTACTGCTCCCAAAAGTATCTGATAGAATGTAACCACTTAAAATTGACCAACAGTAACAGTAATCGGTAACGGCTAATGGGACATAGCCTAAACGGGCCTCGCGTGCGTGAGTATTGCATCAGGCGTGCCTTCGCCGATTCCTCAATTCAGCTACAGCAGGGATCGGAAAAACCGGAAACAGAAAAAAAGTCATACAGGACAGTGGAGAAGTGAAAGGTAAAAGATGGTCTGAGTTAGGCTTCCAAAATCCCATTGAACAATAGATCCCGTAGAACAGACGTCAATCGGTTCATAAGAAATGGAAGCTTGAAAAGTCGCAGTCTCACAGAACAGCAAGAAAAGGGACGGTAGAACATTGGATTCGAGGGTTTCAGTAGGAGTTGGCACCGCCACGAAGGAACTGGTCGATCTGACCAACGGAAGCTTGGCCTGGGGACTGACGAGGAGGAGTGATGTAGTAGAATTGAGGAACACTTCTCTGACCCTCGTGGATATGCAATCTATGGGACTGCTGAGGCTGGGCCTGTTGCTGTTGTTGCTGTTGTTGCTGCTGTTGCTGCCTGAGTTTCTGCTGGGCATAGAGCTGTTGGGACTGTTTGAGAAGCTGAGCCTGCTGCTTCCTGTAGATAGCCTCTTGGGGCTGTCTGCTGACCTGATCGGAACCAGTGGCAGGGGTCACGGGCTGGTAGATCGAGTTCTGGGGCTGGAGCTGCTGGAGACCTAAGAGCGATTGTTGCTGAGCGACGTAAGGCTGAAGCTTGTGATTTAAGGTGAAGTCCCCTACAGTCTGTGGTAGGGTTTGATACAACTGGGTGTTGTACTGACCAGTCGCGTGATCGTAAATAAGCTCTGATTGGTAAATTGGTTCGGACTCGCCTGCAGGACGGGCTTTAGCTACCGGTCTTGGGGTGCCGACGGTGTTTACGTAACGTTCGAGCTCAGCAGCGAAGTCTAAGTTCTGGGATGACGGGGTGGCTGTGGTGCTGCTGACGGTTCTGACGGGAGTGGTTCTTGGGGAATAGATTACTCCTGGACTTTCGGTACTGCCAACACTACTCGGAGAAACATATTGAGCGGCTACCCTGGCAACGTGGGGTCTTGGGGTGATGGCCACGGAAGAGGGGCGCTGCCTTATGAAGTTGCTCGAGCGCGTACTGGTTTCCACTGGCTGGTATATATTGGAGCCGAGGGTTGATTGCGTTTGGACAGGTGCAGGGGTGGTTCTGATAGGGTATTGAGCTGCTGACGCGGTTTGGGTGATTTGGTAAAGGGTTGGGCTTGAAGTCGGAGAGGGTCTGTAGAGGTTTGTGGAAGGTTCGGGCGTTACGGCTATGTACTGGGGCCTTCTGGTGAAGCCTGTTGGCCTTTGCTGGGGCTTTGGGCGTGGTTCTTCTTCCAATTCTTGACTCGCGTCATCGTCCAGGTTGTACTCTGTTTGGAACAGAGTTGTGACTGGTCGGACGGTAGTTGTCTGGTAGGCTCGTTGCCTGGGACGCTGAGCAACTGGCCGGACTGCGGGGTAGTTTGCAGGACCGGCTGGGACATCGTCATCTTCTTTTGAAGACAGCTCTTCGTCCTCGTCTTTCGGGGCGTTAGGGTCACACGGATTTCCTGAGACGTAGGTGAACTCTCTTTTGTTGCCATCTGGGTCGACGTAGCCGTATTTGCCACGGACTACGCAGTCAGTGCCTCGAGTTTCTTCTTTGAAAGAACCGTCAGCAGCTTTCGAAATTACATTAAAATTAACAATAAAATCCTCATATCTGTTAGAGTCTAAAATATAAGGTAATTTGTAAGGACTGTGAATGTACCTACTCGAGTTAAGGAGCATGAAAGAAATATTAGAAAATGTAGAAGGAATATTGAGGTTTCGACGGAACATGGGATGAATAATAATAATAATATTGAAGGGAGCAATGAGTTTTTATTGAAAAGAGAATAAACACGATTAATGGCCAAGAAGATAGAAAATTTTTAAGGTCAGTGTACGATAGATTCCTTGATGACGTGATGTAAATATTTAGATCAGTTTGTTCTTCATAAAAAGCGCAGAAAATTTCTCTCATTACTTGATGTTATATCAAAGAAAGAGTTTTCCAAAAACAGATCTAAAGTACGTGACTATGATGAAAATTGTAACAATTTTTACGATTATCTGACTTTTGAATCTTTAAATATGTGTAAATTCTCTACATTTTTAAGAAATAAGAGTGAGATGAAAATTGTATGCAGTTCAAAAGACCAAGTAAAGATACAATGAATGAAATTTCAATATTACTTTATTTGTGGAAATTGTAGTTCCTGAAGATGGTCCAATGAAGGACCATAAGCTTGAGAGAATGAAAGAGGAATTAATTATTGATTTGAAATTCTTATTTATAGGAGAATTTTTTTGGTTCCAACAGATTAGAGTTATTCATTGTTGAACGCCAGATTTTATCTTCAAAACAACTACAGATTCAAAGCAATGGAAAACGAAACCTATGCAATTTTTATTAATTGATGTCCAGAGGTTAAAAATGTATCGAATAAGCTGAGAAACATAGAACCAGTAACGTCTTTAAATTTAATAGCTTTTTATATTATTTCTAGTTTCACTTCATGTCATCGATTCATAAGTGACAATTCTTAGAAACAATTGCATTCAGTGAAATTCATTATTAATCGTATGCTCTTTGATATTATGAATCTGGAATTAAGAATATTCCTTGTTATGTTTCCTAGTTTCTAACATGGAAGTGTAGTGGTGCGTTGACCATGCACCTTGAATCGCGTGTTATGCCATGTATAATTTTTCGTTTCAGTGGCCGACAAAATAATGCTCATTCGTAATTTCCTTGAAATATGTATAATTAGAGATTCTTTAAAGTAACAATTTTTTCATTGTAACGAACATTCCTCTTATAGATGCGCTATTAGATTATTGTTCCTCAAATTGCAATGCAAGTACACTACTAACAATTTTTCAAAATAATTAGTATGATTTCTTGTGTAAACAGTTGTGATTTCTAAAACCAAGGGAGCAATTATTCATGAACATCGTGTAATGCTCGTCATAATTTATGAAAACGAGAAATATATTGAAAAAGGTCTTTTCAGCAGTCAAAAACGATCTTGTATTTTAAATTCAAAAATTTTCAATTAAAATATGCTCCTTATCTATCCTTCATTTAAGTTATATTCATTTAGTGGTGATTAGTTTTACCTGCTCAAAATGAGATATCAAAAGTTTGACTTATTTATATTGTTTAACATAAATGGTTTACTGGAAGGAAGGAAGGGAAAAAGGATTCGTTGTCATCAAATGCTTGCATAAAAGATCATTCTGGTTGTTTTATTCACCTTCGTATCCAAATGTAAACGAGCCATCGTCGTTGACCTTATTGTAATTACGTATGGTCTGGACCGGAGGTGCCTTCGAGCCGTGTAGCGTGTCCTTGGACCGCGGCGAGGGCAAAGCTCGCGTCCTGGGTTGGTACACAGGAGCCTGGTATTCCTCGTCCTGTTGCCTTTCATACTCGTCCTCAAAATAAATTTGTGGTTCTGCGATTCGCTGTCTTAACTGAATCTTCCGGGACTCCACCAGGAGCAGCAAAAAGGCCGGAATGATCTGCGCAAATTACAAAAATGTAACTCATTTTACTTGGTTCCAGGCAGTTTGATAAAAAAAGATAAAATCAAAGAAAAAAATACGGACGATTCTTCACCATTTACTTGTATTTATCAAAAACATTGCCTAGATTTGAAATGAGACTTGAAAACAAAAAGTCTAACGTAGATCTAACATAGAAAAACGAGTTCCTTTGTTTTGACATAAAACTACAGAAGTCAATTCACATCTGTTTGAAAATTTGAGGAAATTTAGGCACTGAATTCTTCCTTTTTTAACCATTTAAGATTTTATCGAAGTAGAAATTTTTCAGAGTGTATATGAGTTTCCCAACTAAGAATTATAATTGTTCATTCCATAACTTTCGAGTTCGGACGTTCTGGAAGTATTTTGAAATTTTCAAGTGTTTTTCAGCCGGAACATTGGTGCTCTTTTTTTCAGAATCAAAATTCGATTTTGAGACACATTCGGCATTTCAATCAATCAATTTCATGCGATACCCATAAAATTCAAACTCACAACTGCAATTCCTATGTTCCTATTTTTCCAACTTCCTGGTTCATGATTTGATAATTCAGAGAAATTGATATCTCAATTTTCCAACTCGTACTGCTATCTCTCAAGCCCATAATTTTCTGTATTCGAACATTGTAAGAAATTTATGTCTAACGCTTTCTCTTCCGAACTTGTACAGAAAAATTGTTAGATTTTCAAGTTCTGATATCCGCATGCCAGAGTACATATCAATATTTTTATCTACTTAAGGTTAAAAGAACAAAATGAGAGTTTCAAGATGACAAATCCTCTTGGTTTTAAAATGCGAATCATGAAAATTCTCTACTATGATTTTCGAACATTTAGATCCTGATTTTATCCATATTGCATATTTTACATTTTCAAAAAATACAATGTTCTAAGGCGTTATAAATTCCTCACTCAGAATCAGAGACAAATTTTCCCTCTCAAGTTATTCACCTTCTACAAGGTCAAGAAACTAGGCCACTGTGAAAATTTTCTCTC
Organism: Platygaster robiniae; assembly: GCA_028476575.1. Classification (NCBI taxonomy): domain Eukaryota; kingdom Metazoa; phylum Arthropoda; class Insecta; order Hymenoptera; family Platygastridae; genus Platygaster; species Platygaster robiniae. The sequence goes on from CM052022.1 coordinate 8,061,599, forward strand.
GAAAAATGTTCTTTAACGAATTGAGTATTTAACTAGGTCTAGTCACTTTCAGGATGCAACAAAAAAATCTCGGTAAAACTGAGCGCAGATGCTTAAAATGTCGGAGCAGGAAATAATATCCATTTTCCTTTCGTTCGTTCTCGATCGACTCTCAGTCGATTACCGATGAAAACGAAAGTCTCGTACGCGGCGTTCCTGCAACTAGGAGCCGAGTAACAGTGCGCAACACCTTTCTTTTGTGACATCTGAAGTGCACTGCCAGTGCAGGATTTACACAGGGGCAACATGGCATACTGCAATGGGTGGTGAATTTCGCATGGAAAAAGTTGTCATAAACTATAATAATCATCAAAAGCTTATTCATCAAATATTTTCATCATTCATGAAAAAGTTTTGTACAACCTCTATAAAAATATCCATAAATTTTATACCTAATCGAGTAAAAAAAAAGCAGAAATTACGATTATCCAAATCTAGATCAATAATAATCCAAACCTACCAACTATTACTACAATACTAAAATGAATGAACGAATCTCAAAGTACATATTGAAAACCAGAGGAAAATAGTTCAGCAACCAATTTTTGCATGCTAGAAATACGATTGGCATTTTGGAAGTTGAATTTCCGGCTAAGTTTTCAAGGAAAAAACACAGGTATGAATTTTTCGCTAATTTTCGCAAATCCTGAATTTACGTAAGGGAATGACCGCAGGGCGATGCGAATAAGCGATTACGTCGAGAGAGTGCGGTTTCGAGGACATTTTTCGAAGTGCTCTTATCTCACGGCCCAGCTGGATTTCCGGCAAAATGGACGGTGGGAACCGCCTTGTGGCGGCGCTTACGTAAGGGGCCCTACTCGACTGACCCAAATTCGCGGCTGCCTATCGTGAGATTCGGATCCAGAGCGTCATAGATCGGTACCGTTCAACTGGATAACACGGCCAGACCCTTGTAACTCTGATTTTTTAAAAAATTTACAGAATTTCTCAAGCGGTTTCGGAATTTCTTACGAGATTTACGTTTTATACTGGATGACCTTGGAAAATCATGCACAAAAAGTTCAAAACCTTTACTAGACGATTTTACTTAACCCTTTTGAATAGACATTGTCCTACAGAAATGACTAATCGATGATGATTCTTTCTGGATAACATTCGAAGTTTCAGCTAGATTGAATTTTTCAACCATTAAAGGTTTTTAAGCTGATGTTGATTAGGTTGAATCATGAAAAAAAACAGGAAGTAAGTAAATCTGTATTGACGAACTAAAAAATTCATATTTAATAATCGAAAATAAATTATTTCAAATTCTATCTCTCGTAAAGTTTTAAGGGCTACTTGTTTTATTTAATTTACTACGAAATAAGAGTTCAAAACAAGGAGAGTATATAAAAAATTTGAAATGAGTATAGTTGTGAATTAAATTAATGAAAAATAGAAGGCTGAAATCAGGATAATTTTTGATAATGATATTTCAGGTAAAATTTGTCAAAATCGACTTTATTTCGGTTGATGATCAATCAAAATTGATAATATGTTCACACAGATTCATTTACTTCAATAATTAATAATTATTTTTCATTATAATATAAACTTGATGTTCTTATAACCTTGAATGTTGAAGTAACACTCTTACAAAAGGATTTTCTCTTTTGATTTCATAGTTTTTCAAAAATGTTCTATTTGCGGAAAATATGCACATTTTGCACAAAAGTTTAAATCTTCAACTTCTAAATAAATGAAAAAATCCTCTTTTTATATATCAATCACCTTAAAATGATGTAACCTTTACTCATTGATGTGAATTCAACATTTATTCTCACAACGAAAATTTAAGATTTTGAAAATTCCTCATCCTAAATATCAAGATAACAAAAATTTTTCAATATCATAATATTTTGTTTTTTTAGTTTTACTTTTATTTATAACTATTGTTCATTCTTTCACTTTACAGTTTTTCTCAACTGCTTTCTTTTCAGTACATTCTGTAAATAATATTCCATCGAAAATTTATGAAGTAAAAGAAACACTAAATAATCATGATATATACAAATTCCTTCATTTATTAACAGAATTTTATGTTGATGCAGTCAGTTTAGTTTTTCAAAGTAGAATATTCACAGTTTTTTAAATTTCTCAGTCGGAGTATCAAAATTACAAATTTTTTCATTCCAAAACGTCTGTTTCATAACTATATTGAATTTATTTATTTCTTCTTTAAAGTACTTTTACATTGAGTTTGTAGTGAATTCGATAAAAAAAATGTTACGAAAAATACAAAAGATCTTTTATAAATTTAGAGTAATTTTTTTTTAAATTTATATCAAAGAGGTGTATTTTTATGAAAAATTCCAGGTCATTATTTCTTCGCTCACATAGTTATTTGAAACATTTTTCAATTTCATACATTTTGTGATCGAATTTTCAATCCGTAAATTGTAAAATGTGGTATTTCTCTCATGACAATTGTAGATTTTCCAAAAATGCAATAAATTTTTTTTTTTTGATACAAATTAACTGTTTCTTTTATTCTTCGTGAATGGAACTTTGTAAAAATCCTCATCACAAAATTTTCCAATCAAAAACACTGTATAATTCATTTTTTACAGTCCGTTTTATTTTATCAATAAAGTGTAACTTTTTTCAGTTGCTTGAGTCCCATTTATTGTGAAATTAAATCGTTTATACAAAATTTGTCTATCAGTAACAATCTGTAGTACCAAAAAGTATTCTGATAAACTACGTTTGTCCAAAGAATTCAATTATATTTCTAAATAATTATAATCAATAAAGCGATAAACTTTTTATTCTAACATCCGACAGTTTCTCAAAAAATTTCGATTTTCGATAAAAAAAAACCAGATCCTTTATTCCTTGAACTTTTTTTCTGTAGGAACAACTACTTACAATCGCTCTCTTTATTCACCTTCCGTTTTCATATGATTCAATATTTTCACTTTGTTGGGCATCTGCTATCACTTTTATTACGTGTTTTATATCTAATAATCTCTTCAACGTTTCTATTAAAACTGATTGCGCGAACGTCATCTCGGAATGCGCGGAATCGCTTTATCACGCGTGTGCATATAAGTACGGGAGATCGTATCTGATTTCAAATAACGATTCGAGAGCCTTTGCGGTGTTAGCGCGAAGATAAAGAGCGAGAGTTTCGCGGACCGCTGAACCCGATCGCGTTCCTAAGGCGCCGCTCTGAAATTGACCGCACCCACGAAACGGAACTTCCGACAGCCTTGGACCATTGCCCAGGATTTTGGAACGACCCAGATCCTTGATTAAACCTTATCTCGATTTGTTTCGTTGTTTCCCACTGACTTGGATTGATTATGGCCATTTTAGAGTTTCTGCACAATAAAAAAAAGTACGAGAATTTCTGGGCTTCGATGGAGTTTTTCAGGTTATGCATGAACCTAAAAATTCTAGGGAATGAATGGGTTATTTGGGGAATTAATTGGGATTGTTCCAACTTTCTGATTTCTGATAATTTATTTTGTAATTTTGGAACATCGAGGAAAATGAGAAGAATGATTTTACACTGATTAATGTTTTATTAAGATTTTGAAGGATTCAGTGAATTTGGATTCAGGATTAAAAATTTGAATTAGGCAGTGTCCAGAGATTCTTCATAATTCATCGATTAAGATGAAAGACCGTTTTGTTAAGTCATTTAGAATCTTTATTTTGCAGAAATCGACAGATTTTAGAAGATGCAGATTTATGATTGCAGTCAAATAATTGAACGAGAAAATTCAATTTTCCAGGTAAAAGGATAATTTTGGTATTTCATAAATGCATTACATTTGAGGTGAACTTAAAAAATAAAACACGGGTTTCAGATTCTTTCATTTTTTTTGTATTTTACCGAATATGCCTCAGAAAAGTACTGGTGAAATTCAGAAATAATAATTTTTTTTGAAGTTTGAACGTGACCAATGTTTAAGATTTCAGATGAATGGGCTAAAAAATTCAAAACATATTCAACCAAAAATAAAATAATATTTCCTGTTGGATTGCACATAGGCATTTGAAAATGAATTTTATTTATTGCATTTTGTAGAAAATCTATTTAAAATCTACTTGAGTTTTCAATATCAATTAAACGTAATAAATTCGAAGTTACGCAAATTTTTAGCCCGTAAACATATATACACTGAGCATGTGAATGAGGTAGAAATGCTGTTTTTTTGTCATTTTTTAACTTCGTTGATTTTTATAATACTGTAGGAAGAAAAAACTATCATTTTTACATCAATCAGTAGAAAAAAAAATTGAATGAACAACCTGATCCGTAATCACAAATTTTTCAAACGTACCCCAATCATTAATTGCATGAATATTGTAAATGTAATCATAAACTGAATTTCTGTTTCGATGTCCTCAAAATTTTTCATCCTGAATTGTAAATTTTAGTTGCAAGAATATAATAATGAAAGAAATAGAAAGAACTTTAACTTCAATTTTGAAAAATAAGATTGGTAAAATTTTAAGAATTTTGAGATTTCCAAACACTTACTTTTATCATCCATAGGATATGCACAATCAAAAATTTGGATAGGTTAAAAAATACCTATTTTAAGATATGGAAACATCTGAAAATTAGTATGAAAAACGAAAGTTGTGAGTTTTCAATTATCATAGTTAAAAAACTTCCTCTTCTTTTAATTATTTATGATTTTGAGAATCCGTAAATCAGGTTTCCATTAAAAGTAGAATTTTTATAATTAGAGACATTGACAATCTTTGATTTTTTAGAAACTCAAAAATACATGTATTTACTCTCTAATTTCGAATTAGTAAAATTTCTACTAACTCAATTAGTAGGTCAGAGATAGTCAGAGGTCTACTAATCAATTAGTAGAATTCTACAAGTTGACTAAAGAAAATAGTGAAATTCCACAAAATTATATATCATAGTACCTAGTTTTGAGAAAAGTTCATGTACAAATCATTGTTAAAAGCTTGATCTTTCTAAGGATAAATATTTAAACAAATAATGTCTAAATATGTTTATTATTATTGTTTGATTTTTCACTATAAACCAGTAATGAATTCGTAGCATCTGAATGCTATTTAGATAATCAATAATTACAGTGATAGATATTTATTACTAAGAACAGTAACTATTTACTAAGGTATTGGGAAAAATTGACTTTTTCATTAGTTGAACTATACTTATCTTCTAGTCATAATGCACGAATAAGACTAGTCAAAACCTACTTATCACATTAGTGGATTTCTACTTCAGTTTAAAGATAGTTATTCACTTTATTCTTCAGACAAATATTACTAATTTCATCAGTAAGCTATATAACTAATTCAATTAGTAGTTTTTTACCATTTCAAACTGAGAGAGTCTAAATAAACTCAAAATCATTATTGGACCAACGAAACATTACTTGTTTAGAGAAAAAACGCACTAAGACAGCCATTTGTGCATTTTTGCTCTCATCGTATCAGGCTACTTGTATAAATTTATGTTTAAGCAAACATATTTTATAAGACCCTAACTAATTTCGTTAACATCAAAGATTCCTACTGATGATGATTTGTTGATCATCATTAAAAATATTTTACAGCTAAAAAAATGTGTTTGCCCGAATAAAAAGTATGATACAGTGAACCAGATGTTTGAAAAGAATGAAATAACGACCAAACGTTTATTTCAGCCAACCAAATCAGTTTTTCAGAATAGACATGTCTTAAATTTCATAGATATGACAAATTTATCGAAATTTTGTGCATTTTGAGGATGAAAAATACAGTCTGAATTTCGAAGTCTGAAAACAAAAAATTTTTACATGGTAGATTGTTTGCATCACAAACAGTAGAATCATTGAAATGAATATACACAATAAGAAAATCATGTAAAAAACATCAATGAGAAATTCTCAAAGTTAAATAATAAAAAAGACAAAATTTATAGGATACTGTCAAAGATTACTAGCTCTAATTTGCAGAAATTCAAGTTGAGTACCACGTCAATAACTTTCGACTCGATATAATTCTCAACTCATTTAGCATACTTCATAACTTCTTTGAAAACATAAGTTTTTACAACTCCCATAATACAGTTATACGATAAAATACGATCAACGTGAAAGGATCTTAGAAAATACCAGCAAAATACATAAAATACTCGTCAAAAAACCCGCACTATAATTATCCAATAGACTCTCACTTTACAATTTCACTGAAACTTGAATAAACAATTTATCACATTAACCAACTGCATTGTCGGCGGACGAAATGTTTCTAATTATACTCTGAATGAAAAATTACCATTTTTCCTAGGTTAAATAAGAACGGGAGATACCGAGCTCGGAAAAATTACCTTATTCCCTCAAGCAGATGACAATTTTAAAGTTTCTCTCGACTTTCAGGTAATCACTGTTAATTTCTCTTCAACTTGTTATAGCTTCTGTTTTAGCATCACGTAGGAAAATTATTCTCATTTTTACTCCTTTCATATGTTAAATACCCTCATTCCTGAGCAGAAAATTCAATAGCACAGAGAAATGTGCTTTGAAAATAAATTGTTCAGATGTTGCCAAACAAGACCTGACTATGGGAAAATTCGCTTTTGATCGGAAAATTGAACTTGGCCTTTCATCAGATCACGCAATTAGCGATTGTATCGGTAGTGCGCAACGGGCGCTATCTAAAAAAAACCAAAACAAAAAAAGTATTCTTCCATCGCCATGGATTGCGTTGTTAGCGCATTTTTACCCGTGGGATTTCCACGCAACCAGGTTAAGGTCTGCGGATTTCACATAATCCCAGTGACTGTGAGATCGGCTTTAAGTAAAACGACAAAACGTATAAAGTTTTCCATTGCGACAATGTGTGCGCGGCGTCACATACCCGCCCGGATTACATTGTCGAATGCAACGCGAGCCACAGTCGTTTCCTTTGATCTTTTTCGTACTGATCCCCATGACTATTATGACATCGAGAAAATTGCCTTCGGTAATTCGTGCACTTTGCAACATAAAAAATAAGGATCAGGTGAAATTTTACCACAACAATTTCATTCGAAGTAAATCGAACAACAATCTGAAAATTTTGTAACAATTTTCAAAAGTTTCTGGAGATTTTTTATATCTTTATTAGTATTCTGCAACCCCTAATTAATCTTTGTCGCAATTATGGAAATATATGCCCAACATTAATTGTATTACAAGAATATCCGCAGGGGTGAAAGTTTGCTTGTAAAAGAACAACATTAGTCATGGGCCAGTGATTATTTTTGAAATTTCTCAAGATAATAAATCCGAGGAACAATCGGGGCACGCAGCAGTATGTAGGGAAAAGGCGAAATTGAGCTCGCGGTGAATTATCCTCGTAGGTCATTTGTTGCAGAAATTGTAACATATACGCTAACGTGACTTGAAGTTAATAATATATCGCATTGTGCGAGGCACAATAGCGACACGTGATACATGCGAGATCAGGATATATGAATTCGCTCAAACTGGGTCGAGAAAAGGCTATTTTGTTTATAAAATTGATAATTATTTTTCCAGGGAGTTGATAATACTTGGCAGTTCTCATATGAAGCTGGGGAGACTTGGTTCCCAATGAAAAAACGTAGATGAAATATCTGGTGTATTTCGAAATCAAGCAAAAACACACTTTCATCAAAGAAATTTCGTATTTTGTAAAAAAAGACGTTCAAACAAAACTTTCTTTCTAGGGGAGGAAGAGGTAGTTCAAATTTCAAATTTATTGATGAATATTTTTTCTACTGTCTTAGAATCTTAGAAAAGGACTTGTGGACGTCAAGCTTTCACTTTTTGAAAAATATTCTTCTTCTTATCAAAACACAGTATCCCATTTCTTATATTTTTTATTATCAGTACTTATATAGTTATTTTTTTTTCATGTTAAGACTTTTCTCGCTTTTTTAAGGATTTCAATACAGATTCCTAAAATTTAATACTTCAGAATTCAAAGTTTTATTGATTTCATGAAGTTCCATAGATTTTGGTAAAAATTATATTTACATAAATTTGAAGTGTCCTATAGATTGATACTAGTTTTGAAGATATTTATTTTTTTCAGTGAATCGTTACTTAAGCCAGGAATTGATAAGAATTAAAGTTATTAAAAATATTTTTCAGGAGATGGCAACTCCATGTATAGTTTTAACTTAAGATTTTTTGTGTACCTTCACTACCTATACAATTATTAGGATTTTCTGGCATTTTCTAAATTTCTGTATATAATCTCATAATTTTATGCTTTTATACCAGAGTCTTATACATTTTGTACGATTCTATTACATTTTGAGGAAATAATAAACATAGCAGAATTTTTTATTTTATGGGCTGCTAGTGTTTTCAGTACTTATACAATTTCTTGAGTTTTTATTGTTGCTTTTTTTTCAATGTTACCTTACTATTCTCTGCTTGAGTATTCAGAGTTCTGAAAAATTTGATTATTTTCATAGATTTTCGAATAAGAGTCTCTACATAGATTTATTCCACTCCTAAGTTTCTGAAACTTAAAGTACCTTTTTAATTTTTTCACTATTAATACAAATTGAAGAATTTTCCGATATTTTCATGGATTTGATAAATAAATGCTCTGAAATTCGAAGTATAATAGATTTTTAGTGTTTCCGAGAATTTTCAAGAAAGTAGTATAAACATCGATGTATCGCATTCTATGTGCTGTTTGCATTTTGAGTATCTATAAAATTCCGTTGGATTTCTAGAATTTTTGTAAATTTGTTGTGTTAGAGATTGTATTTGAAATTGTTAATATTTGATATTCTGAAATTCAAAGTTATATAGTTTTTTAGTTATTTAAAATAGAAATTATATTTTGATTGATTCAGATGTCTGCCTTGATTTTCCGAGTGAAATGTTTCTGTGTATAAATAACTGATACATATTTGATAATTCAAACAAATTAATAAAATCTCAGTTAAATCATTTATTTAATAAATTCAATAATGAAACGTATGAAAAGAAATAAAGTTTTATCTATTCAAACAAAATATATACAAATCAATCAATATAAGTAATTAATTAATAGAACATTAAGCAATACAAACCAAATTGGAAACAATGATCTATAACAATGCAAATTCGTTTTTTCCATCTGCTCAGAAATATTTGAAATCAGAATAATTTTTATTATTTAAAGTTATCGATCTATAAGTTGATTCAATGAAACGATAATTCCATTTATCATAATTAATTGAGTATAGAAATATACAAAATCAGTAGTGATTGAAACCTACAGTTGAATCTAATGAAATTCTATTGAATGAAAAATAATTACAGGGGAAATTTAAAATGATATTGAAATCATTAAAATTGATACATAAATTACAAAAATTAACGAAAAATTCATGGTCGAATAAAAAAATCTATCAAGAACGTTTAAGAGTTTTTGGTGGTCCTGCAAGATATTTTTTTTTTTTTTCAATCAGTTTTTCTGAAATTCTTTATTATTCTTGACAGATGTATAAAGTCTTCTTATTTTCTAAATGATGTAAAAAATGATTCTAAATAACTTTACATCTCTGTAATCCTTTAATGAATCGAAAAATTTATCACAAACTACTAACTCATTGTTTAGCACGATCTATTCTATTTTCTTATATTTTTTAAATAAATAAATAGCTCTACTCGCCGTCAAAGAAAAATTTTTGTCAAATTCTCTCGTAATTCCGCTTGTTTCTAAATACATCTAACCAATAAAGTTCTCTATATTAACGAGTCTACAATTCGCCCTGAAAAATAACAATTATTTATTTAAAAAACAGTGAAAATGTTAAAATTCTTACGTAAGAACCAATAAATATCAACGAATTCCCAAACAAATCCTCATAAATCGCATTTCCCTATCCCCCAACAACATTGACTTTCGGATTTGCATTTCGACGTACAGCTTTTCAAACTTTCATCAGAAATAATAACACTCGTTTTCCTCTGATTAACTTATTCATTATTCCACGTGGGGTTCGAAAGTCGGGGATTCGATTCTTGTTTCTGCGGCCTCGCGAGAGGAATTGTCATTACCGAAGCGCCTAATGGAATTGAAAATCACTTTTACGACTCACACGAAACGTAAACGAACGTTCGAATTGATAATTTCTACAAACGAGAAAAAAATGTTAATAAGGCAATCAGGAAGTACATCAATTAGAACTCGCGTTCGTTGCACTCGCTGTTTTTCGATGTTTTCGCTTTTTTCCTTCGTGGTTGGGAATAATTTTAAAAATGGATCTGTAGACAATATGAATGAATTTTGTTCACTGTTTGCGTAAAAGGAAAAACTTATCGAATAAAAGCCAGTCTCAAATTGGCTCTTCCAAATGCAATCTACTCCCACAAAAAAATTCGCAAAATCAATTCGGTCTCACATCGCGGTCCAATTTCATTATTTTTGGATTGGGAGAGGGGTAATAGGACTTTCAAGATACTGAAAATCTGCTTCATGCCGCAATCGCGAATCCCACACTCGTAATCAAGTCTTTTGAAATGCCGAGTAATAAATCCACCGAAATTGATCGAACGTGAAACGACGTTTCGTCAGTCGCGACCTTGCTGTCGTAATGACGACGCATTCTAGGGCCGAGGAACTGTCAGAATTCAGGGTACATCAATCGGGGCTTTGCCAGCTCATTACGGGTAGTGAGCATAATAACTTGGGAAAATCGTGACGCTGGGAGCTGGGGCCTCGCAATCAGGCCCGTTCGCGTTGCGGGAAGCAATCGCTGCCTGCCACGCCTTGTCTGCCACGGGGGTCCGTAACTTTCCGGAGAAAGGAAGGATCGCGAACATGGCTGAATAATCACGCGAATTTGTCCGCAAACTCCGAATTCGGGCTTCCAACTGTCCATAAAGGGACTCCCAAAGTAGACAAATGTGGTCATACACCCTATGGTAATTTTGATCCTCATAGAAACCTTATTGAAAATGAAAATTTCTCATGAGAAGTTGATTTCTTATACAAACTTTATGAGAAACTGGAATTTCTTGTAGAAATGTGTTTGATAGAGTATTGTAAAAAATAAACCTTATAATATGATTTTGGTTAATTTTTTTTCGTAATTTCAGTTTCTTATAAGGTTTTTATAAGGTCATCACATGAGAAATTTAATTCTTCAGATAAATTTCATTTTCTTTGATCGGTGGGAAATTCATTCCTTGAAATCAGGCGCGTAGGCAGAGGGGGTTTTTAGGGGTTGAAACCCCTCCCGAAATTCGGATAAAATCAATCAATATTTCATGTAAAATTGAAAAAAGTTACATCGAGAAACAATAAAAATATAAGTTACAAATAAATACATGAAAACTTTAGCAGTATACATTTCATAAAAAAGTAAAAATTATCAAAACTTAGAATGGCGTAGAAAATATAAATCAGGAAAATTGTTGCAACTCAGTGAATAATCAGGAAAAAAAATCTACGAAAAAGCTAAAAATATACAAAACTTTGAATCTCAGATCATCAAATTATAAGAATCTATATAAATTACATATTATGGTATTTAAAATCTTTCAATTCATACAAACTTTAAAAGAATAAGATAATTAATTGGATTCTATAAAAAAAATGTTTTCTAAAAAATCTCGACAAATGCCTCTGCGATCTATAAGTTTTGGGATTCTAGAGCATCAAATTCTAAATATACTATAAATCTATAAAAATTTTGGAAAACATAACAAAATCTTTTAAATATTTGAAAAATACGCAAAAAGAGAATAATGATTTAAAACATGAAAAATCTAGATGAATGTGATTTCATCATTAATTTTTGAAATTACTGAGAATAGATCGAAATTCGCATTTTTGAGCATCGTGTTTTTTCAATCTCAGTAGCAATCTACAAAAATATAAGTAGTCCATAAAAATACTTAGACATCCTCCAGGGTTTCGTATATTACATGTATAATACTAAAAAAATGTGAAAAAAAATTTTAGTTGTTTCCTTGCTTACCAGTGTCCTAGATTACTAATTAATTTCTCAACAAGTTTATTAGTTCACTAATTTGCTAGCTTACTAAATTACTAGTTTATTAACTAACAAGTTTTTTTAAGTAGGTTACTGGCTTACTAGTTAACCAGTTTTGCTATTACATATTTGAAAAGTTTACTAATTTACTAATTAACTAATTTTCTTGTTAACGAGTTTGCTAGTTAACTATTTGAGTTTTTCACTTGTTTACCATTTTACTATTTTACCATTTCAGTAGTTTACTAGTTTAATAGGTTACTTGCTTACTCATTTAGTAGAAATACTAGTTTCCTAGTTTACTAGCTTACTAGTTAACTAGAAATCTTTCAATACATAAAAATTATGTAAATATAATTTTCCCAGAAATTTATAAAACTTTCTGTCCTCGAGCATATTTATTGTTATGATAAAAAAATGATTTACCTATAATTTCAGAAATTATTCTGGAAATTCATATAGAAAACAAAAAAAATACATTCAAATCAATTTATACAATCAAACATGCTCTAAATTGTAGAAATAATAAAAAAATATGGAATATGGGTATTAAAAATCTTCAAAAAAAGAAACTGTCACCCGAAAAAACAATAAAATAAAAAATAACAAAAAAGTAAAAAAATAGAATTTAGTAAATTCTATTTTTTTTTCAAAATAGTACACGGTTCCTGTAGTTTTACAGATTTTACGAAAGTTGATCTATAAATTTAGGAACGTTTTCTGAAATACTATCAATTTTTATGAATCACATGGAGTTGCTAGCACCTTTCAAAATTTTCAAGGTTAATTAATTTTTCTAAATTTTGTATACTTGGAGTAAATTGCAAACTTATAGGAACTTAATGATTTTCATGAAAATTGTCCAACTTGTTGAGAGTTTTTACAATTTAATAATGTTTTCCATGTTTTTTAGTTACTTACTTGAAGACGAAAAAACATGGACAGCTTTATTACAGAGAAATATGATTATAAATTAAATCTACAAAATTTATGAACTCTGTTTAAAATGCCACAAAATTTTTAAATTATTTAGTAATAATACAAATGTTCAATGTTCTTGAATTGGATAGAACCTGAAGTAAAACTATCCAATAGAACCTGAAGTAAAACATACTATTAGAAGATCTTAGAATTCTATACAAGTTTTTCTAAATCAAATATTTCTTGTAATTTTTGATACTTCTTAAATTTTCTAGATTCATATTTTTGAATAGGAAAGTATTACCATTTTTCTTTCGAACGAATATGATTATGAAAACAATCTACAAAATTGATAACCACATTTTGGAATTTCATGAATTTTCCGCATTTTATAGAATTCTCGACAATCTTACGAATTCTTGTAATAATATTACGCATTTTAAAATATTTAGCCAACTCATCGAGATTTCTCGTGAATTTTATTACATTTCAAGTTTTCAGAAGATTATTATAGAAATAAAAAGGAAGACATTTTCAAGCATGTTTTGAATAAATATGATTATGTTGATGTTGATAAAATTCAATACATAAATTTTCCCAAACATTGCTATTTATTGAACAAAAGTTTTTCGTAACTCTTCGCAGTTTTTATAACTTTTCAAGTTTTTAGGAATTTTCATAAGGAAATGAACAAAACTATCATGCATTATTTCGAAAAATGTGATAATAAATTCATACCACAAAATTCACAACTTTTCTCTGCCGTTGTATAAATTGTTTGGATTTTTAAAAATATTAACAATCTAAAAAATTTCTCATGCGCCTAATTATTCAATATTTTGAAAGGGTTCAGCTAATTTATACTGACTTTTCCAGGCTTCCCAAATTTAGGAACATTTTTTCTTCTTTTTTGAGTACTTTCTAAAGCCTCCAGATTTATACTTAAAAATAAAAAAGCATTGTATTGTTAAATTTGAAGAAAAAGTAATACCATATGAAATCTAATGAAACTGACCTAATGAAACCTTACGAAACCGACAGGAAATGCCAGGTACGATATTCGATACCTATCAATCACATCACATTTTTATACATATTCTTGATCATTGATCAACTTTATGACTTTATTAAATAAAAAAAATTACTCTTCACTTGTTTTTTAGATTATTTTCATTTCAACAATTTGTTTCTAATTGCAATAACTCTAAAAAAACTTCGACAATAATTTTCAAGAAATCATTAAAATGTTCAATTCAAGTAATCCAAAAATAAAATCAGTAAATTTTTGGAAATTTTTACAAATCTGAAACAGCTTACAAATAATAAAATCAATCCACTAATCCTAGCTTATAAATTTTGTTTTCAGGTGACATTCCTCAAAACCTTGTTAAAAACTTTTAGAAGCCTTATTAAAGACTTTAAGTCAAAGAAATTAATAATTCTTATAATTAGAAATTTCAGTAAGTTTCATGTAAGACTGGAAAGGCTGTAAAAAGTCAAGGCAAAAAGTGCGAAAAAAAGGCGATCGCTGCTCGAGATAGAAACTCGTGGAACGTGAAATTTCTCCGATAGAGACCGGGAACGACCGATAAGGCTTACGCGAGGTTTTATTAATTTGTATGAGAAGTAATGACGATAATCTGCGATAAAATGGTCGCGCAGAGCGGAAGAGATCGCGTTTCGGGCCGACCACGAAAATCGAGAAACGTGCGAGAGCGTATTTCCGCGACTGTCGAGGGCGTTAAAATGGTAAAAATGAAAGTGAAATGCCAAAACCGTTCAAGTTGCATTTTTCGTTGTGTTAGTAAATTTACAGGAAATGAAAGTTCAAAATTTTTGCGGTTGGTGTGTATTTTTTTATTCAAATTTGTAGGAATGTGTCTGTCAAACAAAAATTCTTGTTTTAAAATAAAACTTATTCTAGTTGGAAAAATTTTTTGAGAAATTTTAGAAAATGTTGAAAATTTCCGAAAATGTTCGATAATAGTTATAAGCATGTTGAATAGAAAGAGCACCTAATGTTGCAATATTGTGAGAATTTACAAAAGATTTCAAAAATGCAATTCACGATTGAAAAAGAAAACAAGCTTTTCCAGATTGTTTCGAATTAAAAACAAATAACTTATTATTCCTAAATAATTACAGTTTTCTATAAAGTTTCTCAAATTATACAGCAACTTAGAATTTTCAAATATTAGGAGTATAAAAATATAACAATAATAATATCCTTCCAAAACCATAATTTTCTGGAAACAGGAAATCAATAATCTGAAAATATTTTGAAGAAAATCGGTTTTGAAAGAATAAATCAATATTCTTGAATACGTTTAGAGTGTAGAAATTTTCTTAAGCTTCCACGATCGGCAAGGACAGAAAAATGAAAGTGAAACGTTGAAATCGTACATAGGTCGCCTTCTCCGAGAATGGGTAAAACGCAATTTTTCAGGAAGCTAAAGTCTCTCACGCGTGAAGACAGTGCAATGGCCCGAATATCGGCCTTTTCCCTCAACCTTGCCAGTCGACCTTCCACAAGAGCAATGTCTTTATCAAATTTTTTACTCATTTTAGATTCAATTTAAAAAAAACTTCTATTTTTATAACAAATTTCATGTAAGTCTATGTTTTTATTCAATTTCATATCAAATTTCTAACATAATTATATGAGAATTCGAATCCGAAGCATTTCTTCTTGATAGTGATAAATTTTCCAGGACCAAAAAGTGTGTCGATTTTTGTGTGAAATTTTACGCGGATGGTGTAAGTTTTTATATGTTTTTTAACATTGATGAATTTTTCAATGTGTATCAAAAAAGAAAGAATTTATTGATTTAGTAAATTTTTAAGTGAGCGATTCTCTATCAGGCTCATTGAATATATAAGCAAATTTTCATTGCTTGAAAATGTTTCTGGTATCTTACAATTTGCATTTCATAGTATAAATCTAAAATATTATTGAAATAAAAAATATTATAAAGTGTCTAAATAAGTTGTACGAATATTTATCAAGTTTGAAAAGTTTCAAATCGTTAACGATATTTTTGAATTTTTGAAAATTTTCAAAATAGTCGACAAAAAAAAAACTGTCAGATTTAGCTGAATTTCAGAAAATGTTTATTAATGTAACACATTGCATGCATTATAATTTTTTTCGAAATTCATATGATGTTTTCGCCCTCAATCGAAACATCTTCAAAACTTGAAAAGCATCATGAAATAGCAAAAGTGCTTACGAGTGAGGCGAATTTCTACCAAATTTACTCATCTCAACTTTAGTACATTTTCCTTTTGTGAATGAATTTCTTAGAAACATTACACGTTTTTACTAACGTTAGAATTGTCTTATTTTATTTTTTTATTATTTAAATTTCAATATATTAAAAAGAATAGAAATTAAATCTTTCTCGATTTAAAGAAAAAATTTTTTTCAATGAAGAAAGTCGAATCAGCTATTACACTCTTGCAGTATTTACTATTTTACATTATAGTATATTTTATATTTTATTATTATTCGTTTTAGAAATGAATACTCGATACAGTAAGATCACATTGAATATATTGCAATTGCTTAAATGTTTGAATAATTTATTTTAAATTCAATCATTCTACCACCTCTCAAATATTTTCCATATAAGAGTATATTTTGATATAAATTGTAAGCTACGATCAGTTTTCTTTCAAATTTTTTGGTAACGTTAGAACACTCACTGAAAATTCCTACGAAAGTCAACGAAAACAATTTTTCGACCGTAGAACGAAAATTCGAGAATTTATTGAGAGTTTTCATCTCGTAAATATTATACAATGCATTCTTCCTTCTAAAACAAAGACATATCTTTTATAAAAGTTTTGATGAGATTATCACTATTCTGCTATAATCAGTTCTAAATTACTTTGACACAGCTAGACGAACTTTCCTTTTTTTTTCAAAATTTTCCAAAATGGGAAATTCCTAGTTTCAAGAATACCCTATACGTTTTCAGGTATAATAATTTTGCAACATCTTTCAAACAATATCAATCAAATCATAAAATCGTAGAATTTTATCGGTTTCTGGAAGGTAAATAATAGTGGCATTAGAAAAATTACGGATATTTTTCGTGACACAGACTGTACGCTCTCCGTCTACGAGGGGAAAGTCGCAACTTTGCCCGATTTCTTCACCTTCGCCGTATAACTTTATTCGCGTGCAGCATCGACTTTTCCAGCAGCCGCTTCTAACTCTATCATAAAATCCCCTCGGAAAGACGCTCCGCACCGATTCGACATTTGAGGATGCTTTGGAAATACCATGATGATCAGTGAATACCGCGATCATTTTTTCCTCACTTTACGGTTTTTCGCGGTTAGTTAGATCTGAATTACCAACCTTTAAGGTTTTTATTGGAAAAAAAATAAATATCAAAATATTCAGTGCGTAGATAGCAATCGAATAGAGTTATTGCCATGAAGTTTCTAATGATGTTGTAACGTGGGAATTATTTTGTAATTTTTAACTTTTAGATTAAATGTCGCGAATTTTAGAATTTGTTCTCCCAGGAATTAGTATATATAAGTTTTCTTTTGTCATATGTACGCATTAGAAAAAATTCTTCAATTTTTCAGAGAATCGAAAACAAAAGTAAAAATTTTTTCATCAACAAAAAATGTTTCAATCTAAGAAGATAGGCATTCATTTCATGTATAAAAAATGTAGAATCTTGAATAACATCCATCAATTTTGTAAATATTGTGAATTTATAACGATTAGAGGAAGAAATTTTGTTTATTGGGTCATTATTTTCAAAATCAGTTTGGTCGTCACTGACCAAATCACCGATTTCTCTCTAATTTTTTATATGCATACGTGAACTAGTTTTGAAACATACGTATTTTTCATTTTGGACTGAAAATTGTTTTTTTCCGAGAAATTCAGATTGTAAATTAGGCTATCAAATTCAGAGTAGCCTCACTTTGGTCGTAAACTTTTCTTTTTATCTTTATTTCTCATCGTAAAATCTATGGATTTCAATCATTTTTGTATAAAAACGTTCGAAATTGTATGAAATTTATAAATCATGAACTATAAATATTTCTCGTAGCGTTGTTGAATCGTTATAAGTGTAATTGAAAAAAGTGTAAACAAATTTTGAGTAAATGATTTTCTTATTGCATCATTTTTTTTTCTTCCTGTTTTTTTTCATTGATTGGTAGAGGTATGAACTACATTCTGAAAAAACCGTTACATGCCAAAACGTTTCGTTCGTAAGTGAGAATTTTTTTTGAATTTCTAGCCTGTCAATACCAAGTGATTATGAAATTTCAATATATTTTCACTTTTCTTGATCTTGAGGCACTGTAGTATGCTCCATTTGATAATAATCTATATTTTTGATGAAAATTTTCCAACTTCATTTTGCATTACAGGAAATATGACATGAAATAAATTTTTCGTCAGTATCTTCTGAGAATAACTTTTATATTTATGTTTACTCGCATTGACTTGGTTCGATAGTAATATTTCTTTGCATATTGTTTATAAATGATGACTGAATGAAGCTAATGTATAGAAATTCATAAAATGCATTTTAAATGCGGAGTTATTCGAGAAACTGATTAATAGTTACACATCAGATTTTATACTTTTGGACTTCACATGTGAAAAATACTAAAATTCAAGAAATTCTCTAAATAAGATTGCAAAAATTGAGATCTCTTATAAAAGTAATTTGATGTATCCATGTTGAAACGAAATAGAATAATGACGAATCGCATCTCTGTTTACCGAAAAAAAATTGAAACATGAGCACGTTCAATATGTTTTACAATTGATTTCGTTTAAAATAAAAAGAAAATTTTTCAAACATGACATAATATTTTTATATGTACTTGTTTTGCTTCAAATTGTAGGAGAATTTTTAAAAAATTAAAAATATTGGATAAAAAATTGATGGCATTAACGCCTCATTCCACAGTTGAACATTTTTTCGATACATAATAGACATATCTTCATAATCCTGAATGAACGTAAAAATGTAGTAATGTGTTTTAGAGAAATGAAAACGAAAGTATTCTTATGAAATTATGTGTGATATTTATGCAATCTAATGATCCGCGCAAAAGCTTGATTTCAAGTTGTATTCCGAGTCATTGAACATCTAGTTACGAATTTTCCGTTTATTATTTACGTTTGTAATATATATTACTATTAAATGGAACATATTATAGTGTCAGAAAATCAAGAAAAATGAAAATATATTGAAATTTCATTATAACTTTGTAATGACAGCTTGGAAATCCAAAAAAAATTCTCACTTACAAACCAAACGTTTTGGCATGTAACGGTTTTTACAGAATGTAGTTCATACTTCTATCAATCAATGAAAAAAAAAAACAGGAAGAATAAAAAATGATGCAATATGAAAATTATTTACTCAAAATTTGTTTACACTTTTTTCAATCACGCTA
The DNA here is from genome assembly GCA_028476575.1 of Platygaster robiniae. Taxonomy (NCBI): domain Eukaryota; kingdom Metazoa; phylum Arthropoda; class Insecta; order Hymenoptera; family Platygastridae; genus Platygaster; species Platygaster robiniae. The sequence goes on from CM052022.1 coordinate 8,080,953, forward strand.
ATAACAATTCAAAAACTCTAACAGAAATATTTATAATTCATGATCTATAAATTTCATACAATTTCGAACGTTTACATACAAAAATGATTGAATTTCATACATTTTACGATGAGAAATAAAGATGTAACAAAAAATTTACGACAAAAGTGAGGCTACTCTGAATTCAACAGTCTAATTGAAAATCTGAATTTTTCGAAAAAAGCCAATTTTTAGTCCAAAATGAAAAATACGTATGTTTCAAAACTAGTTGACGTATGTATATAAAAAATTTGAGAGAAATCGGTAATTTGGTCAGTGACGACCAAACTGATTTTGAAAATTATGACCCCAGTATCTTTACCAGCCCAAAAAACTATTTGCTCAGAAAATCTTGCCAAAAAACACATCAATTTCCAAAAAATTACATCCTTTCCTTTCGTTCAATCTTAAAGGGTTCAAAAAATACCGGTCTAATATGCATTTCCGTGTTAGAATTTACGTAATAACGAGTCTCGTTATTCACCGGACGTTCCATGCCAAGAGCGCGCTTCCCTCGCGCACTTTTCTAATTATCCAGATTTGCGGCCCGTGAAAAAACAGCCACGCTTATGGTCTCGGAACGCGCACTTTTGGCGCGCCACGTAACTCCTTTTCTCGGCATGTAAGTCCACAAATTTTCCTTCACGGTTGTCCCGATTCTATCGACGGCTTTTATTGCGCGTTTATATAATTGATATTCCATCTGGGAAGCCACCATTGAAATGGCACCGGACAATTTTTTATCCCCCCAGCCTCCGACGCGAATAAATATTCCCACTTCACGGAAATTTATGCGAGAAATCGGTGCCATTTTAGTGGCAAAGTGTATCAATTCAGCATGAGATTCCTCCAACGTGATGTTATTTATCTCCTCGAGATAGGATATCATCATTCCTGTACGTGCTTTAATAAGTAAGAGGATGAAAAAATAATTGCTCGTATCCTTTTTCTCAACACTAGCACCATTGGGAAAACTTTAAATGATATACAGGATAGTTTTTTTTATTTTCAACAAATGAGCTAAATTTTGATGATAACAGGAATACGAAATAGGAAAGGGGGTTTGAGAGTTCAAACTCACCCTGAAATTCGGATCAAAATAATTTGAATTAAGTGGTAGCACCATGCGCTTCATGTCAGTATTACAGTTTTGAATACGCAGTTTTTAGTTATAATTATTCCAGAAACGTTTACGTAAATTTAATGTAAACAGCATGTAAACACATTATATAAACGTGCGACTCAGGACTCCAAAAGTTGTGTAACTCTAAAATAAAATCCTGGAATTACAAAAATGAAAAAACCGTTCTCACGTGACCAGGTCGTAAAAGATTGAAAATTATAGATTCCTGAAGAAAATAGAACCTACCCCCTTACAAAAAAAATTGTCCGACTCACGCTCCTGGATAACGATAATGTACGAACTAAGTGAATCTAGCAAGTGTAAATACAGAGCGAAGTTTAATGAGACGCCAGCCAAGAAAACACTTTCTAGGCGTCTGCCAGCAAGTGCAAAATTCTCACTCGCGCGTGTTTAATAGCCGGATGCGAGAGGAACATTTTCTCCCGGGCGACAATGACTGTCTTCGCATTTCGTCATTCTCTTTTATCGCCTCGCCGACATTGATCCATCAAATTCCCGCGGGTACTAAAACGTTTTGCGGCCAAGTTCCTCTGGGAAACCCTCGCAGATTGTGCACTTTGTATTCAAATTCGCACTGTTTGCAATTCCCTAACGATTCAGATGCTTATAATATTTTTTTATAGCGCAACCATGAAAAGAATTACTTCTCACTCAAGCGCTGAGGACTTGAAATTCAGCGTTTTATATGGTGTGGGCAGGCAGTAACAATGAATTTACTTTATATGTGAACTTTACATTAACCGCGTGGTCCTGAGTTGTATAATGTGAAGCGTAAGCATTGAATGAACCCATTTACAGGTCCGGCTTTGAATTGACATTCAGACGGCGAGAAACTTTGAGATTTTTATGAGAAGTTAAGAATTTAGTCATAATTCGTTTGAAGAGTGGAAAAAAGTCATGCTATACGATAAAATTCTATTTTTGGAAGATATTTTACAAAATTTAGAGAGAAATTGAGAAATTTTAACAATCAGAAATGAAGGAACTTCCTGAAGGAAAATTTTTGATTATTATTTGTCCTTCAGGTGTAAAAGTTGTATAATTTCACAATTTTATTTATAGAAAAAATAGAAGTGTATATTGTCAGTCACACAGTAGTGAATTTTGATTATTACTTTAGATTTAATTGTAGTTCCAATTCTAAGCTTTAGAATATAAAGAAATCGATTCTTTGTTACTTAATAACTTTTTCAAACGGTAGATTTCGTTCACCGAGGATCAAAAGAATGTATCCTTAAATTTTTTTCCAATTCTCGATAGTATTATATCTTTCTTTAGATTTTTAATATTAAAACTATTGTGAGCACAAATTACACTATTCATATGGTTGTAAGAACCATTTTTTTCGATCCCGATTGATCCGCCCTCATGAAAATTTCTGTGTAGAAGTCGAAATCCCACTCACAAAATATTTAATTTTTAAACGCATATTTTTAACAGTCCCTCAAACGCTCTAAATAAAAAATGTTCAATTCGTGACTAAAACTTCCAAAAATACAGAATCTATTGTGTTGTTTCTCCAAAACTTTTAGAGCTCAATTTTTCTAACTTTAGATCAGAGGACTGTTATCTTTTTCAAATCTTATTATTTGTGAATACATGATTGATTTTATTGTATTCAATATAAAATAAATGGCAATCATTTCCATATTTATACTCAAATAAATTACATTCAATAACATATTTTACAATTTATGGTATCTATTTTGTTCGAATTTTAAGAATAAAAATTGCAATCAAATAGAGCCAGAAACCTTCTTCAAAAAATTTCAAATAGCAGACTCTTGTATTTTCGAGCTTTTGCTCATTACATTGACTCTATTCAGGGAAATAATTTTCTTCATACTATTCTCCTTTTAGTAATTTGATCATGTTCCATTTTCCAAGGTTTTCGTTAGATTTGAATGAATTTAATTTATCATCCTTGAATTCATCTTGATTCACTGTTCAATTATTATTTATTCTACAAGTATTAAAAATCACTTATCTTTTTGATCAGTTTATTACTTGAAATTTATTCCTCACATTTGTTTCCATTTTAATAAATTTTACTCTATTAATTTTTTTTTCAATATAATGTCTGCAGGATTCCTTATTTCATTATTTCTCAGTGTTTATTTATAATTCTAAGACATTGCAAAATTGTTATTTACTTTTTTCTATTTTTCAAAATTTATTCGTTCCACAGTTTCCTAGATTTTGAGTTGATTTCGTTTTTTTTTTCATATTATTCATCAATATAATTCGATAAAACCAATTCAATATAATTAACTCCGATTTCATAGATTTTCATTTTCTTCCCCTACTTTTGAATTCTTGAAATTTCCAATCTCGTAACTTCAAAGATTTGGAGTTTTTCAACTTGAGATCTTTTCAGCTTGGAACTGTAGAAATTATGAAAGTTTGGACATGGAACTTTGGAACTTAGGTACAAACTGTTTTGGAACTGTTGGTTAGGAACTATTATTTTGGAATTTTTTTTGTACTTACCATCTGAATTTTTGAACATTTACTTTATTTTTCGAACTTTGAGGATGTGGAATTTCCAAACTTGAGATCTTCTAGGCTTCGAACTTCAGAACTTATGTTATAAGTATATTGAAACAATTTGCTTGAATTTGTCGGTTAAGAATTCTTGTTTTAGAATTTTTGTCGTACAATCTTTTGAAAATTCAATTTTCGGAACTTTCATGATTCGTCATATTTTAACTTGAGATCTTTTAACCTCGGAATTTAAGAACTTTTGATCTAAAAGACTTAAAACTATAGAACTTTAGTACTAACTGTATTGGAACTGTTTTCTTACATCTGTCGTTAAGGAACTTTTTATTGGAACTTTCATCGCACAATCCTTTGAAATTTTCAAAAACTTTGTTCTTTGAAATTTTAAGATCCGGGATTTCTGAACTACAGATTTTTTAGACTTGGAACTTTAGAACTTTGGAACTTTTAAGCTTGGAACTTTGCCACTATTTGTTTGGAACTGGAGGTTCTATTATTTTGAAATTTTAGTTATACGATCCTTTAAAGTTTTTAAAAATTTAATTCTTGGAAATTTTAAGACAGGGATTTCTGAACTAGAGTTCTTTTAGCCTTCGAGTTTAAGAACTTTGGAACTTTGAGACTTGGAACTTTGCAACTATTTGTTTAGAATTTGAGGAACTGTTATTATAGAATTGAAGCAGTACAATACTTTGAAATTTTGAAAAATTTCGTTTTAAGAACTTTTACGATTCGGAACTTCTGAGCTAGAGATATTTTAGGCTTAGAAGTTTTGAACTTTGTAATTTGTACGCTTGAAACTTAGCAAATATGTGTTTGTAACTTGAGGAAATATTTTTTTTTTTTTTTAATTTAAGTTGTTCGATTCTTTGAAATTTTTGAAATTTCTATTATTGAAGTTTTTAAGATCCGGAATTTCTGAGCTAGAAATTTTGTAGGCTTGGAACTTAAGAACTTTTAGGCTTGAAACTTATTTGCAACTATTTGTTTGGAACTTGAGGAACTATTACTTTTAAATTTAAGTCGTACGATCCTTTAAAATTTTTGAAATTTTGATTCTTCGAACTTTTACGATTTGGAATTTCTGAGCTAGAAATCTTTTAAGCTTGGTACTTCAGAATTTATGAATTTTCGGTCTTGGAACTTTGCAACTTTTTGTTTGGAACTTAAGGTCATATTATTTTGATGTTAGTTGTTCGATTCTTTGAAATTTTTTATTATTGTTATTTAAATTATTATTATAATTTTTTAGGCTTGGAATTTAGGAACTTTGGAATTTTTATTCTTGGAACTTTACAAATATTTGTTTAGAACTTGCGGAGCTATTATTTTAGAATTTAAGTCATACAATCCTTTCAAATTTTGAAAAATTTCATTCCTAGAATTTTCAAGATTCGGAATTTCTGAGCTCGAGATCTTTTAGACTTGGAACTTTAGAACTTTGCGACTTTTAGGCTTGAAACTTTGAAACTATTTGTTTGAAACTTGAGGAACTATTATTTTAGAATTTTAGCTATACAATCCTTTGAAACCCTGAAAAATTTCATTCTTAGAACGTTTGGGATTAGGAATTTTTGTACTAGAGATCCTTCAGGCTTGGAACTATAGAACTTTGGAACTTTTAGGCTTGAAATTTTGCAACTATTTTTTTGGAACTTAAGGAACTATTATTTTGACATTTTGGTTGTTCGATACTTTGAAATTTTCTAAATTTCCATTCTTGGAACTTTGAAGATCTGGAATTTCTGAGCTAAAGATCTTCGAACTTCGGAACTTAAGAAATTGGGAACTTTTAGGCTTGGGATTTTACAACTATTTGTTTAGAACTTGAGCAACTATTATTTTAGAATTTTGGTCGTACAATCCTTTGAAATTTTGAAAAATTTCATCCTCAGGACTTTTGAAATTTGGATTTTCTGAGCTAGAGATTTTTTAGGCTTAGAACTGTAGAACTTCGGGACTTTTAGGCTTGGAACTTTGAAACTATTTGTTTGGAACTTGAGGAACTATTATTTTAGAATTTTAGCTATACAATCCTTTGAAATTTTTAAAAATGTCATTCTTAGAACTTTCAAGATTCTGAATTTCTGTACTTGAGATCTTCTAGGCCTGAAACTTGAGAACTTTGAAACTTTAAAGCTTTGAACTTTGACACTTTCCTACTAACTGTATCAGCACTTTCAGTTAGGAATCATTCTTTTAGATTTTGTCGTACAGCCCCTTAAAATTAAAAAATTCATTTCATTCTCGTAACTTTCAAGACTTCGAATTGCTGAACTTGAAATCTCTTTGGCTTGAAAGTATAGAACTTTGGAACATTAAGGCTTGTAACTGTATTGGATCTATTTGCTTGGAACTGTCGATTAGGAACTATTGTTCTGAAATTTTCGTCGCACAATCCTTTTTAGGCCAGGTGAAACTTTCCGTGAAAAATGGGACCGATTGGGTCATGAGTGCTCGCTTGAACTCTAATTGCGGTTAATGTCGCGCTTTTGCATTGGCGGTGGGCGATGCATGAGCAACGAACGTAGGTGTTTGCGCCCTGTCGCGGGGCCCCGTGGGAAACTGGCGCCGCGCGAGCTAATGCAACGTGCGCTCGGCGCGAAAAAGTCCCGTTTTTTGCGGGCCCGTGCACCACTATCGGCGATCGACCGGGCGGGGCCGCGGCGCTGGAACGCCGACCGTTTTTTTCTTCGTTTCATACGGCCCGCGCGTTTGTCGCCGTGCATCGTTGCAACTATAACAATGGAAACCCGCGATCACCCCGACGCATGCCGGAGCTCGGCCTTTTTTTTTCACGCCCATGCTGGACGAGTTCACTTTCCCCCGGTCTTATTTATTCCCAGTGCGACGTCGAAGTCTCCTTTCATCGCGGATTCTTGCGCAATCCCTACTCTGCACTCGAGGAATTTATGACTCGGATAAATTGATCGATATTTCGTTGTTACACGCTGTGGGAGAAGTGCGTTCTTTTCCCACTGATAAGAGCTGGAAGGCAATTTTTTGATTCGATTTTGATTTGAATTATATTGAAATTTCTACATTTTTGATCTGGTTTTATAAACTTTCATACTCTGATGTCTGAAAGACACGGATCTTGAGATGGTGCACGTAAAATTTTCTAACTTATTTCTTATATTTGAGTCAGAAACGTAGAATCCAGTATATATTTCTTTCTTCCTTTTTTTTCCAACTTTCATTGAAAAATCGTCAGATTCGTATAAAAGAAATGTGATATTTTGTTGTATAGTGAAATAACACTCTACGCATTAAATCTTATTTTAAGATGCAACAAAATCAAAGTACCACTTGATATCTAAATATTACCTTTAAATTTAGTCTATGTTCACGATTACTTTCAAGAGCGAAAGTCTTAAATTAGGGTTTATCATAATTTGAGGAAATCATTCTTGATCCATGTAATATCCTTTTACTTCAAGACTTGCTTGCGTTAAAATAAATTAGAAAATAGGCTCAATTGAGGATGAAATTTGAACTTCAAGTCTTGCCTTAATTTTCTTCCATCTTAAAATAAGATTCACCTTTTAGAGTAAAATGGTCAACGTGAATACCGTTTCCGATTATTTTCAACATCTAATGAATTTTTGTTCCAATGAATAAGTCGAAAATTTCTCAAAAATCATCATATGCAAAAAAATAGAGTTTATAATTACTCAGAAACGTTTTTTAACTACGAAATTCTCGAAAAGGGACGGCAAAACGCGATATTTTTGGGTGGGTAGTAAGGAGATAAAGTTCATTACCATGTATCTTTGAAATATGCATGATAATGTTTATATATTTCATAATCAAAATCTGGAAAACTTGTAATATTAGAAAATTGCTGAAGATTTTGGTGAGTTGGACAAATTTTCATAAAATTTGGGTAGTTATGAATAGTTGTTTGTATTATGTCAAAAGTATCTAAAATGTTCACAACGTAAAAAAAAAATAGAAAATTTTCAAATATCAGCAATACTATAAGATTTGGAATGTCAAGGAATGTCAGAAAATATTTAAAAACTTTGTAGATTGTGTATTTCATCATATTTCTTTTAAATGTGAATTTTATTTCATAATAAAAATCTCGAAAACTTCCTAAGCGTAAAGATATAACGAAAAATCTGGATGAGCTAGATATTTGTTCGAAAATTTGTAAAGTCTTAATTACTGTGCGTTATGTTTCGAATTTTGATAATTTGGAGAACTTAAGAGCCATTAATAGTTGCTAAGGTCGTATATTAGGTACTCTGAAAAATTTGCGAAAGAGTAGAATTTTAGAAATCGTTCATAAATTTTTTACGTTGACTAGATCATTTATTTTCTAAATATAGATGATAATATTTTATAATTTTTCATAAGTCAAAAATATTGAAAATATTTTAAAACTGCGGAAAATCTTGCAAAGTACGACAAATTTTTCTGAACTTCAGAATGTTTCATGAAGTTCATGTCAGGTTCAAAATTTGAAAAGTTCTTGAATATAAAAAAAAATCCGAGATTTCGAGATACATAATCAACAGTTATAAAAAATTGAACATTTTTTAGGACTTCAGAAAATGGTCACAAATTTATAAGATAGTGTTCATTACCATATCTACGTCCTTGAAATATCTATAATGATATTTCCATCATTTTCCAACACAAATCTGAAAAACTAAAAAATTCTGAAAAAAATTGCAAAGAATATTGATGAGTTCAGTGATTCATTCTAATTTTGAAAAGCTTTCAGAATTTTTTATCATGTTTCACATTTTTCAATATTCAAAAAATACAATCATCATAAATTTTGAGATTGTTATTGATTTTTAAGAATTCAAAAAGTGTGTAGAGTTTCTGGACGTATTTACTTATTTTGTAATTTGTGTTTATGATGATATTTCTTTTTTTCATTTAAGTTTCATCATTGAGATGATGTTTTCTAACTTTTAATGAAAAAATCTGGTAAACTTCAAAAGTATCCAGACATGAGGAAGATATTTCATGAGTTAGACAAATTTTTGAAATTCAGAAGGTTTCGAATCAAACATTGCTTCAAATTCACGAAATTACGAGAAATTCATTATCATTGCAAATTTTAAAAATATTCTATAATTCTACTAAATTCCAAGAATTTGTGAAATAATAATATAAATTTTGTATGTTGTGAAAAATTTCGAAAATTCTGATGAACTGTAAATAACGTGTACTTTTTTGACAAGTTTATAAAATCAAAATATATTCTTCTATTCTGTGATGAATAATTGTAAAAATTTTTACTCAAATCTCCGAAAATATTGATATATTTCAAAATCTTGAAAAATCTTGACGATTCAGTGAAAGTGCTTTTTTAAAATTAATGCATTTTCTCGTGGGTATTTTCGTATATATGGTACCCATTCAGAATTTTCAGATGTGCACTGCTGCTACCACCCTCACACATTCTTCCCCCCTTTATCGTTGAAAAATGTTCCGTTACATTCTCCACATGATGTTACTTCCCAAACCTTTCCCAGACCTACTAATTGCTTTCTAAATTTTTTCGCTACTCTCCAAAATCCTTTGTAAACAAAAATGTTACTTCGATCTCTCGCAAAAAAAAACTCTTTTTGCGCAACCACTATTATTCTTCTTTCGCCTCGGTATTTGAGGAATTGTGCTTGTCCAAGGTTGAAAGTGTGGCGAAAGATAAAAATGAGGTTACCTAACGTACCTCGGAAATAATTGCGGTTTTTATTAGGACCTATATTATCATTTCGCTGATTGCTCTCTTTCTTTTGATAATCGAAGAATGCGTCCTTGATATCTAAAAATTTCAAGATTCATCCAAGAAGGTTGATTTACTTTTACAGCAGTATATGAAGATTTCATTATTTTAGCCAAAGTTGTAACGTAAGTACCAAAAAATCAAATATATCCTGAATTTAATTTTCACGAGAAATAAAACTTCCAGATATCTCCTGAAAATCGAGTGTTACTACACCAAGTTTTTTGAATTTCCATCAATTATTTAATTGGAGGTACTTAAAAAGTCGATCAAATGATACAATTCTGAAAGATTACATAATTTTCTATCTGGTACCAACATTAACAACAGTTACTAGAATTTCAGTCCAGTATTACATGACTAAACTGTACATGACTCCTTAAAAAAACGAGTTATGTATCCCATACACAATAATTAGATTAGAGTTGAAAAAATTTGTTTGTTAGCAGCGAACGTCACGAAAATTAATAACCGTCTGTGAATTTCGAATTGGCAAATGCACAATTACAGGGACAATGAGCTTACGCAAGCTCGCTGAAAAACGTCTTAATAATCGGCAATTAATACGGGGCCCCGCGGCCCACTGCGTTTATCGCTCAATCGTTCATTAGGCAATCGCGTGAACCTAACATCGACAAAGTCATATTTCATCTCTGAATAATACAGTTCTAATGTAAAAAAAATTCTCATTTAAATAGAATAATCGAGTCAGACTTTAGAATTGTTCTACCTACAATGCGAATTTCATTAACCATCATAAAAATGTATTGAATTTTGAATACATGAATTTCATTTTATACAGTGATATTGCGGGGGTTTCTGTACATATACAGTCGTTATAAAGACAATCATAACAAATGTGTAAATTATTTTTATATTTCATGTTGGGTTCTAATAAAAAGATTCAATTTTTATTGTCTAGCAATATGAAAATATGAGGAAAGATAGGGAATTTTTGTATTGATGTATAAATGGATCAACTCAGTAGATATTACTGTATAAATCTCAGCTAGTTATTTTATGATACAAAAAAGTAATTATACAGTGAATAGAGGAAAAAAGATTCAATTCATTGTGTATATACGGAAAAAATGTATACAGTGTAAAAGAAATGTAAAAATAAAGTAATGTAAAAATGTACAGTGTAAAATGAATGTAAAAGTATACAGTAAACAATGAAAAATATTTATACAGAATAATAATTTCAGACTTGTTAGGAAAAGTAATAATACCTACAATGAAAATTTTTCAACTTACTCTAATAATAAATAAAAATTAATTAAGTGAAAATGATTATATAGTGAAACTATTACAATTATTTATGTATACTGTATTTTACTGAAGTTATTACTGACTGTATTATGACTTACTCATAACTATGCTGTATTTTACTCTACTGTTTTAGCTGTATTTAATATTTTACTTATGTATATTGAAATGTAATGGAGTAAATCTAATCATGCAGTGATATTATTACAATTATTTATCTATACAGTCGTAATGATACTAAACACTCATAATAAGTGCATACGTTGGAATTGTGTCCCTTATTTCTGATTATCACACAGAAATCTAATCTTTTGCAGTAATTTAAAAAAAAAACACAAATTTTGTAATACTGTATAAGGAGTTACACACCATACGATACTGTACAAACCGTAATAATAAATAAAAAATGTGATTTTCTAGTGAAAATCGAAAAATTAGTGCAATGGTAAATACAGTGTTTAAAGAGAAAAGTTTGTTATACAGTATACGAAAAAAATGTATTCATACAGAATTGTTATAATAGACTTGAATTTAATTGTTCTGACACCGAAAATTTTACTTTCAATCATTCAAATGTACAAAATTCGAAATACATGAATTTAGAAGTACAGTGCTGCAATAGCGATTTCTGTGTACAGACTTCATAATATTAAGACGAACAATTAAGTGTATTCATTATACTTATTCCCCTTATTTGATTGTTGTACAGAAATACACAATTTTTCTGGCAGTCTCGAAATATAATACAAAATCTGAACTTTAATGAAGTGCTAATGTGGAAGTGATAACACTGTTTAGTGCATAAAATAAACTACATATTTCTCCACTGCATAATTTTTCAGTAAATAGTATTAAATAAAACTATCCATTGTTTGAAAAAAACGTAATTATACAGTAAAGAGCATAAAACTTCTACACACTTTTTAATAATCATCCTCGTCTTTCAAATAGTTTTAACTACCTTGAAAATGTTACTTTTGATCATAAATATATTCTTAATGATAATTACATTAACGTGATTTTACAGTATTACAAGAACGGTGTGTGCATACAGTCAAAAGAGGAAAAAGACAATCATTAATTATGCATATAATACTAAATTACAATATTTTCAAGTTGTTTTGAACTTGAAGAATCAATTGAAAATTGAACGAACTATAAACAGAAATACACACTGTTTATTACTGTAAAAAACGAATTCAACCACTGTATAATGTAAAAATTTATGGTACAGTGAAAAAATGTAAAAGGTTGTTATTCAGCATACAAAAATACACGTTTTTCTTCACTGAGTGACAAAAACAATAGTTATACAGTTTATGTAAAACACGTAATAATACAGAGTAAACTCTTTTAGAGAAAATAAATAAAAAAATACTAATGGGTAATTTTCCATTAACAATTTGTAGTTTTTTACTTACAATAATAAGAAGTAAGTTTTGAAGATTCATAAATAATGGAAGAATCACTTAGAATTCATGAAAAATCACTAATCATCAGTAAAAAAAAATTACTTATCTAATAAGAGAGTAGAGAGTCACTGAAAATTTATTGACTTTTCACTAATTCAACCTGAGACAATAACTTCATAACGATGCATGCGTACGTAATGTACATTTGCACTGTCAATAATGACAGCATAATTTTACCGACAATCGCGATTGTTTTTTTACGGAAATACAGTTTTTTCGACAACAAGGGAAAATTGCGACGCCGAGTGATTCGGCGCTTTCGATTCCAGCGACACTGACATTGAGAATAGCGCGGAACAAACGCGTTTGATTCGCTTTCGCGACTTTTCTTGGGGCGATGAAAAGCGTGATAATCGATATGACGAGCACGTTCCATCCCGCGTCAATCTTCCGAAAGATTTCGCGGAAAAGAAAGCGAAACTCGAGGTTGCAAAAGACGACTCGAAAAGAACCGGGCGTGGCCGCGCATAACGATTCGCTAATTGTCGCGTCCGGATCGGGAGCCGCATTTTTAATTGAATTTGCGCGCAATTACTTTCACTGTTTATGTTTCGCCTCTCGTTCACAATTAATTAGACCTCTCGGAAATCATTTAATGATGAATTGCACAATGAATAATGATAATTTAATGCTGTGGTTGATCGAGTGATAAATTGTAGAAATTATGATTTGTATGAATTGTGATTGTATTTTAGTTGCAGAATGATGGTGATGAATTTTTGAGTAAAAACGTAGAATCGAGAAATTGTAAGAAAAAGAATGGCAAGGGAAATTTTTTGATAGGTTGTTATATCATGAGATTTGTTAGGAATGTAGGTACCTTTGGATGGTGATGAATATTCATTAGAATTTGTTACATGATTGAATCAAGTTTGGGAGTCATGTTGGTGATAATTATATTCAGAATTATTTATTGAGAATTCAAGTATTGATGTTTGTGCATATCTATGAGCAGTTGATTATATTCATGCAATGACAGGAATTTTGTCAGGTTGAATTACTTTGGGAAGAAAGTGTGGAATTCATAGTGTCTTTGATTCTTACAGCTATTGCATGATTGAAAAAACTATTTTGAAAACATAGACGACTATTACATCATTTTTTGAGATTAAGTCGATATCATCAAAGAAAACCGAAAAATAATTATTTGATTTTTATGCTTCTGAAGATCTTTGCGAGATTTCCCAAAACAAAAGAAAATTTTTGAGGAAAAGTCTATTGAATTTAGTGGGAAAAAATTGATTGTATGAAAATGTGTAAAAATGATTGTTGTAATGAAATTTTTTTTTTGAATTTTCGATTAGTAAAGATAGAAACACATACAATCCCGAACACTGTAGACTAGTTTTATCAATTAAATTTTTAAAAAACCTACAAACGGAGCCCCCCTCCCCCCCTCTTAAATACATGTGAATGATGCAATCAAACAAATTTCAAAACCGAATAAAAAAAAGAATTTTTTTTTCAAGGAAAATTTTTAGAAAGAAGAAAATTTATCAATACTTGCTTGAAAATATATTATGTACCGTTTATATACAGTAAAGTAAATGTGTTTGAAGAGTACCTTTGAAAATGACAGAAGAAAATTATAAAATAACTTCAAACACTAATTTGCTTGTGACTCATATTAGAGTTATCTAATAGTATTTTTTGATTAGAAAAGTGAAAACGGTAGAATATTGCATTCCAAAACTAGAGTAAGAATTTGAATACTCGTACTGATAAATTATGAAATCACTACAAATGGAAAAAACTTTTCACACTTTAATAAAATTTGAATTATTTCGTTCTAAAATTAATTGTAAAATATAAGTTATAGAAAATTTGTTGATTTATTTCAATATTTCATCAAGTATAACAGCGATCTCAACAATTAGAAAAAGGTAACAAGAATGATGCAACAAAAGTCTTATGAGTTTTGTGAAAAATTAATAAGGCAGAAAGAAAAAATTGAAACCGATTAACAATAGAAAATTACTATAAATTCTGAAGTTATTCTTCCAAATCCACAAACCACCTTATAATTGATATAAAAATTCAACATTTTGAAAGAAGTTAGTTCAGTATCATTTTTATAGTCATAGAAGTTGAAAATTCTTCAGGATTATTGAGTTTAGTTGAAGTTTTACCAAATTGAAAACGGTAAAAAAATTATTGTAACTCCTTTTCCCTCACTTTTACATCCTTGTAATGTAAAACAAAAATTTCAAAAGAAAATGACTTAACTTTCATTACATTAAAATTTCTTGATAACACAATTTCAAAACGAAAATTGAAAGCACAAAATAGAAAACTTGTAAGCTAAGAGATTGACTGCAATCGAACAAAAATTTTACAACTAATAAGAAGAAAAATAATAAAAAATGCGAAAACTCTTCAACAAACACAAACCAAATTCAACATAATTTCATGCATCTACTTTATGATGGATATTTCATACACAAATTCGTAAACTAGATTTCATGTGCAGTCAAACAAAAATTTGACTAAGATAAAAATAATAATCCAAAAATCCAAAACATTCTTCGATAGTAACCATTTTTTCAAATACTAATAATCTTTAGGATGTCGAAACTTTAAGCTTAAAATTTTTTGAAATCCACCAACCACCTAGTAATTATTATGAAAATTCAAATTGTTTAAAAAAGTCAGTATGGTACCATTTTTATAATCACAGAAGTTGAAAATTTTTCAAGATCATTGAGTTCAGATATAGTTTTACCAAGTTGAAAATGGTGAAAAATATATTGTAACACCTTTTTCTTCACTTCTATATCCTATTAATATAGAACAAAATCACTTCATTTTCATTGCATTCAAATTTCTTGGTTACACGATTTCAAAACAAAAATCGGCAGCACAATATAAAAAACTTGTGAGCTACCAGATTGAGTGCAATCAAACAAAAATTTCTCAACTACTAAGGAAAAAATTGTTAAAAAAAAAAAAAAATTCTTTAACAAACACAAACTAAATTCAATATTATTCATATTCAATATTCATGCAAATACTTTATGGAACATATTTCATACATGAATTCGTAAGCTATTCCAGATTTCAAGTGCAGTCGCACAAAAATTTGAGTAATATAAAGAAAAAATCCGAAAAATTCGCCATTTCTTAAAATACTAATGATCTTTGTGATGTCAAAACTTTTGAACTAAAAATTTTTTGAAATGCACAAACCACCTCAAAATTATTATAAAAATTTAAAATTTTCAAAACAGTAGGTACAGTCTACAGTATCATTAAAATCGCAGAAGTTGAAAATTCTTCAGAATTATTGAGTTTAAATATAGTTTAATTTATAAAATTGAAAATAATGAAAAAATAATGGTATCTCCTTTTCCCTCTCTTCTCCATCCTAGTAAGTAATGTAAAACAAAATAACTTAACTTTCGTTGCATTCAAATTTCTTGGCTACATGATTTCAAAACGAAAATTGGGAGCACAAAATGAAAAAAACATGTGAGCTAAGCAATTAAGTGCAATCAAGCAAAAATTTCACAACTAATGAGAAAAAAAAATAATACAAAAATTCTTCAACAAACACACCAAATGCAACATCAATTCATCCAAATACTTTATGATGTATATTTCATACAAAAATTTGTAATCTATATTTCAAGTGCAGTCAAACAATAATTTGACCACCATAAAAGAAAAATCATCCAAAAATCCAAAAAATTCTTCAATAATCACCATCATCAAAAAAATTCCCTCCCCTCCCAACTCCCATTACCTCACGTTTCGTCACCGCGATTTCCCACGAAAAACAGCTCGGAAAAACCGCCGGTTCGCGATCGTAAAAAGGAGCTCTCGCAACGAAACTCGATTTTCGAAAAACGCGTTTGACGAGTGCAAAAACAATTATAATACCGCCTTTCGTAATCACGCCAAAGTGGAGCGGTCTCGTTACCCAACGCACGAATCGCCAATAAGGGTTGTGTCACGGGGAAGAAAAGTGTTCCGCATTTTCCCGGCATTCCCCCCTCCCCCCTATTCGGAAAAACCGCTTTCTACTTCGCCGAATGCAGCGTTACCGGTCAATTTGCATATTAATCAGGCCCGCACTTGCCAACGTTATGTCATTGCCATTCGGGAAATTCCGATCGCGGGAAAAAAAGTTTTCCCGTCCGATTTTTTCCTAATTGGACGCGAAACAACGGGTTGGGCAAGTTCTTTTTTCCCGCGATTGTTCGCGTTCGTCAAGCACGAAATTCCACTTGCACTGACAACACTTTTGGTCCACTAAAGAAGTTTCACTCCGGCACTGTCGGGTTCGTTGGAAAATGGTTTTGTTTTCTTTTTTTCGCTTTTCCCATGGAGGAAAATGAAAAGCGAGAGGGAAGAAAAAAAAATTCAGGACGACGCCGTGGAAAAAAGTGAAAAGACGTACCAACAGTGTAATCCTCATGTTGCAAGGGGCGGTGGGAGGGAAAGGGGGGATTTTTAGTGATACTAGTCGCGAGAACGGTACACGATGGGTTTTACTGGGAGAGTGTGGTCGGGTTGTAGGCTACGCGATCCTTTATAACTTATACGCGCTCGCTGATAAATAGTGGGGGGCCCCCTTGGATAGGCGATCGTCGCGAATTCGATGTCCAGGTTGGGCAGGGCCATTGCCAAACCCCCCGATGTTTATCGAGGGCACGGGATCGCGAGTATTGAGAGCGTTTTTTTGGGGGGCCTTTGGAATTTTAGGAGCCGGATACGGGGTTCTCAAGGGTCGTGGTGTCAAGGAAAGAGAGCTTCCGGATCTCGCCAAAGCGCCCAAAGCTGCCATGTTAACAAAAAAATGATGGAATCTAGACCATTCTTCAAAAGGTATTGCATTGTTCGAGTTGAGGCGTTTTTTTTATCAATTTTTTGTTCGGATCGGCACTTTTTATTAGAATTTGTGGGTTGGATTCGACAGGGTCAACTAGGGTGATTTTTAAAGTTACAGTAATGTTCTTTAAAAGCTAGAAAATTTGGAAAATTACTAAAAAATAAAAAAAAGATATTTATCAGGTACCCGAAATCTATTAGCATACTGTTTTGTGGAATACGTACGTATCAAAATAATGAAATTTATTGAATTTGCGATGTTCAGAACATCATGGGTTAGATTACTGTATACAAACTATTTAAGTAGCAGAAATCTATGAATCTACTAGAAAATCCTACAACATTTTTAAAAATCAAAAAAGATGACCAAATTTGAATCTTTTTCTAATAAGGAATGTATTTCATTGTTTAATTTAAGACGTTTCTTCATCATTTTTCAAAGATCAGCGCTTTTGACTAGAATTTATGGGCGAATTTTAAAGGATCAACTGTGGCTCATTTTTTAAACTATAAAAACTAAAAAATTTGGAAAGTACCTAAAAAAAGTAAACATTTATCAGGCACCCGAAATCTATGAAGATACTGGTTTGTGGGATATCTATTAAAATACTAAAATCTGTTGGACATTTAATATTCTGAACATCATTGGTCGAATTACTGCATAGCAACTATTTAACTACCAGAAATTTATGCAAATACTAGGAAATCCTATAACATTTTTAAACACCAAAAAAAAATGACCGAATCTGAATCTTTCTTCATGAAGAATGTATTTCATTGTTTGATTTGAGACGTTTTTTCATCATTTTTTAAGATCGGCGCTATTGACAAGAATTTGTGGGCGAATTTTATAGGACGAATTGTGGGTGATTTTTGAAAATCCTGGATCATTTTGTAGAAACTAGAAAATTAGGAAAGTACCCAAATTATGTAGAAATTAATCAGGTACCCGAAAAATATAAGCATTCTTTTTGCTAGAATATCTACAGAAGTAGTGAAGTCTATTGAATTGCTAAAGTTAGAGCATCACGTTCTGGTATACTGCAGAGCAACTATTATTTTACCAAAAATCTATAAAAATACAAGGATATCCTACAAAGTTGTATACAAAAAAAAATTTTCGAATCTAAACCTTTCTTCAAAAAGTATTGCATAAGTCAAAAAAGAGGTGTTTTTTTTTTTTTTTTTTTGAAAGATCGGCACTATTGACTACAATTTGTCGGTTAAATTAGACAAGGTCAAATGTGGTGACTTTTTAAAATCCTGAAACATCTTGTAAAAAATGTAAAATTTTAAAAATATCCGATAAAATAGAAATTAATCAGATAGCCAAAATCAATGAACATTCATTTTGCCAGAATATCCATTAAAGTATTGAAATCTATTAAAATCTTAATATTTATTAAAACAATACGTTTTAGAATACTGTATACCAACTGTTTAAGTACCAACAATTTATAAAATTACTAGAAAATCCTTCAAATTGTATAGATACAGAAACGAAATCATTAAATTTTAAACATTCTTAACAATGTACTGCATAGTTCGAGAGGTAAGATGTTCTTTCATGTTTTTTTTTTAGATCGGCATTTTTGATTAAAATTTGTGGGTGAATTTGAGATGTTCAACTGGCGTTATTTTGAAAATACTGAAATATTTCACAGTCACTTAAAAATCCGAAAAATACCCTGAAAAAAAAAATAGAAATCTATTGTACGCCCGAAATCTATGATCATACTGTTTTCTGAAATATCTGTTGAAATACTTAAATCTATTGAATTCTTACTATTCAGAACATCATGTTCTAGCATACTTCACAGCAACTTTAAAAATACTAGAATTCTGTAAAAATACTAGGAAATCCTACAAAATTTGTATAAAGACCAAAAAATGCGAAAAAACCTATACTGGAATGTAAAACACAAAGGAACTACATATGACGAAATAATTTTCTGAAAAATGTATCAAATTACACGAAAATTATCAAACGTTGAATCTTTAACATGAGATACTGAAAAAAAATACATAAACCCAAAAAATGTCGCAAAAAATCATGTAAATTGTAAAAATACTAATAAAATACGAAAAATTCTGAGAATTAGAAAACTCTGTACGCTGGAAATCTATAAAGATACTTTTTACTGAAAAATCTATTAAAATTCGAAATCTAGAGCATTGAACTATTAAAATTTACAGGAAAAATCGTGAAAATACTGGAAATGTCCTAAAAAAATTATGAAATCTACAATCCTATAAAAATTTTGAAAATAATATAAGCACATACAAGCAGTCATAACATTATTAGATACATAATTATTTATAATAATTTATGTTTTGAATAAAATGATTACATATTATTTTTGCAACATACTTCAGCATAAATTGATAATTATGACACGAAAAAGCAAAGTTGAACTTCAGAAAAAATATTCATTTCATTTATATTCTCACATGTTATTTTTCGTTTTTATGTACCAATATTGTAATATTTTATGTAATATATTACGAACCAAAAACCAAAAAATTACACTGTAATGTTTGATACATTTTTCGAAAGCAATTATTTTTTAAAGTTGTTTCAAATGTAACAATCACACCGTAACAATTTTTATGACTGGATAAAATTGTGGAATATCACTGGAGGAAGGACTACAATTTCCAGCGTATGAATTTTTTTTACTACTTATTCACATGTGAAGCTTTCGAACATGAAAAAATACTGATCATAGATTAAATGAAAATAAAAAATCACGCTGAGGGTCAACTGAGGTAATAGTGACACAAAAAATAAAAGCTTTTATTTTTACATGTTAGTTTTTAATTTGTGATGTCTACTTATATGCTAAAAACCGAAAACCAAAATTCTACACATTAATTGTTGCTATATTTGCTACAAAAATAGTTTTCTAAAGTTTAACATCCCAAGCGTCAAATCTGAAATAACCGTTTATGAAACAATATTGTTATAAATGTCCATTTCACAATAAAAATTGTCATCAAGTATTTTATACTGAAACACTCTCCTAAGAATAAGAGTTTTTAACAATAAATCCGTAGACTAAAAAATTTACGTAATTATGTTTAAAATATTTCATCCTTGAAAGCCAAACAAATGTACCAATAATTCTTTCACTATTAAAAACCTCCTAAAATGTTTTGTCAATGAACCCAACAATTACTCAAAAAAAATTATATTGAGCTTTAAAAAAAAAATAGAAAAATTCATTAGTTCTATACTTCCCTTTCACGTCGAGTTATTTCAAAATTCATAATTTTCACACGTAATAAAAGTAGATCGAGTCCAAACGACTCTACGAAATACGTACGAAAAATTCCCAAGGCTTTTGAAAGTCCCAATAACAGTTGAAAAAAACGCAAACACAACGCCGAGAACAAAAAATACTTAAACTTCTTATTTTTCTTTTATTCATAATGAGGCGAACGCGTGATCATGTAACTTAAGTGCGATACAAGCGTGAAAAATTGTTCGTCCACTTGTTGTAAGAGCGCTGGAGAAAATTAATGGCCTGATGTAAAATTAAACTGAACATTGCTTGTACAAAAAAGAAACGACGAAATATTCGCGAGTGAATCACGGACTCAACGTTCGAATTCAAATTCGAACATTGGATTTTTCCGATAATGTTACCCACATACATTCGATGCAAATTTGTTCGATTATTTATAATTAGATAAGGTGATGAATGAAAAGTTTTCTTCGTGGCAAAAAAAGTACAGCTTTATTTTGATTGCAGTTTTTCTCATGCACGCGTGTACTACTTTCACTTTCTAGTTGACAGAGAATCAGTTTTTTTTGTGCCTTGGAACAGGAACCTGCATGTTTAATTGAATTTATGAAATGAGCTTTAAACGTGTAATATGAATTATGGAATTCTCGGATTACTTTTTACGATTACATCTTAGAGAACGCGATTTTCTCGGGTATAATTAAAATTTCAACAACACGAGAGATTGGGGGGAGGAGTATAGTTATTATTTATAAATATTTCTTTGAAATTCAACATGTGTGATATATTTTAATATTTACAAGTAAAACCTCAAAAACCTATACAATATCGAAGAATTTTGAAAAATCTGTAAGAGTCATACATATTTTTTCATAAAATTTGAAAAGTTTTGAATAGTTTCTAGTATGTTTGAAATTTCAAAGACTTTAAAAAATTCTAAAACATTAAAAATTTTGGAAAATTCGTAATAATTTATTAGGATTCAATAACTTTGCAGAATATTGATAATTTTTTTTGTAAGTTTATTAGGTTGTATTCAAAAACTTCTAAACTATTTTTTTTTTATCGAAACATCTACGATAATGCTAATTTACATTTAATAAAAGCTATAAAAACTAAATAACTATAAGAAAATTGCAAAAATGTTATGATAAATAATGTAATTATATATAATATTAAAATGAAGAGTTATAAGAATTTCGGTAAAATTTGTAAGCCTTTGGAAAGATTTTATAATGTTATCAATTTTTCACATTTCGGGAAATCCAAAGGTCAAAATTAGAATTATGTCAAGAATTCTATATAATTTGCAAACTTATGGAATATCAAACGATTTATCTATATTCTTCAAACTGTGCTTTTTATCATGTTTTTCCAAAATATAAATGATAATGCTTTTTAACTTTAAAATAAAAAAAAAAAATTACAATGAGGGAGGAACGTTTTTTAGAGATCTTGAAAATTTGAAACAGTTTGCATTATGTTTCGAATTGTGAAATTTTGGGAGATCATAAAATATTGAGAATTCGAAATAGTATGTAATTCGAAAAAATCCTTAAATTTGTAGAGTTCCAGAAAATGTTCGAAAATATTGTAGATTTTATTCATTATGGTTATCCTTTGAAATATGTACGAGAATGGGTTTTCATTTTTACATAAAAATCTAAAAAAACATCAAGTATAAAAAAATTAGGAAAAATGTTAATAAGTTGTACCAATGTTTATAAAATTTGGCAACCTTTGAAAAATCTGTAAAAGTGTTCGAAAGCTTGTATGAAAATTCGGAAATTAAAAAAATTATAAAATTTTCAAATGTTCATAATGTCTAAAAAAAATTTTAAATTGTAGAGCTTGAGGTTATGAGTTTTGCAAAATGTATTCACTGTCATATTTTTTCAAAACATGCGTAAAACTGTTTTAAAAGTTTTTATAAAAAATCTAGAAAAATTGGATGGTATTCCAAAATTTTGAAAAATCCTGATCATTACTGATTTTAATGCAGTTTTGGAAGTTTCAAAAACTTTGTATGACATTCAAAATTCTGAAAATTCAGCAAAACTGGAAACCAGGAGGTTTTGAAAAATCTAATAACAAATATTGTTAGAAAACTGAAAATTTTGCTGAATTATAGGAAATGTTCATTAGGTTTCGTAGATTTTGTTCTTTTTTCTAATTCTTAGTAACGTGCAGGATAATTTGATTTCTTCATTTATTTGTAAAAGTCTGGAACACTTGAAGAGTATCCCAAAATTTTGAAAAATGTTCAGTTGAATACATTTTCATGAAATTGGAAAATGTTGAATAACACTGTGCATTGAAAATTTAAAATTCTTGAAAAAAGGATTGAGATCATCAAGAATCTTTAGTGATCCTAAGAAATTTGGTAAATTATTCGAAATTCAAAAAGCCTATAAATTCTGTAGATTGTTGAAAAATGTGAATATACCGTAGAACTACAAAATCAGTATTGAATTTTAAGAAGTTTAGACAATATTCATTAGTTTTATTTATTGTGAAAAGTTTCTTTAAATCAATAACACTAAGATTCGTGAATAAAATCATTTGTGCTGCATTATTTTTTGGAATCTAACCCGTCAAGAACTTTCCAAAAAAGTTAATCAGATCATGATAAAAAATACGAAGTCTAATTTTATTGCAGATAATGAACAATAACTTCGATCTTCAAAAATAATAAATTCGTAAATTTTATTATTCTAGAAATCATGTTTCGTAATTATTCAAAAAATTCAGAATACTACAAGGTTAAAAAAATTATGTAAAATTTCCTGATAAATTACATAAATTTTTTGAGGATCACGTGAAACTTTTCTTCAGAATAATAAAAATGATACGATCAAAAAACTCATATCCGAAAATCTTGTTCTAATGAAAACCTTATCAGAAACGCGACAAACAAAAAGCGTTTCGATAAATAAACAACAATCAAGACACTGGCCACGCCGTTCTACGGCTTTCTCTCGATACGCGATCCATACATTTTGAAGGAGCAATTTACGTAATATTTTTTTACCTCCTACCGCACACGCCCCTGGGAAAAAAATGTATCACTTTTTCCGACCTTCGCCGTAGCAATGAAACGAGTTTCACTCGGCGCATTTTGGAAAGTGATTGCGGGGAATGACTAATTTATGCTTGGCAATTGTTTGCTCGCTTTGCTCTTACAACAATGAAATGTTTCGCGCTTTAATGACGTCACTTTTCCCATGTGAGACTCCGAATTGATAAATCGCTACTTTCAGCTCGTTCGTTTTATTAACCTGGTGTGAAAAACAATTTCCCGTATTTGAATGGGCATTTTCCGAGGTAGGCTTTCCTGAACCTGAAACAGGAAGAAGCCACTGATTTCCCGGAAGATATTTTTTTTTCGCGTTCTGCTGAAGTCACTCGTGATTTTATAATGATTAAAAATATGTTATGAATTTTGTTCGTTTTGTTTTCAATGTCTTTTTTTCTGTCTGAAAAAGTCTAGTACTGAAAAAATCAGTTTTCCTTCATCGACATTTCGTATAATCTGGCAATCTTAGTCTTAGGAATCTAAATACCGTTTACGAAAATCATCATATTTGTCATGCATACCCAAATTTTTAAATCATCGCTAACTTTTTCCAAAGCTTAGAAAACATGTTTTTCAAAATTCTTGAATCATCAATCTAGCCCAAAAAATACTTGTTAGACTTGATTCTCAAATCTGGAAAGTTGTTCATTTTATGAATAAAGTTTTTCCCCAGTTTTGTACATAGTACGACTTTTGTCTTTCCTTTGAATCAAGTACATCATCACGAGTTATTTCACGAGGTTTCTGAAGTTGTTACTTCAAATCATCTATATAATCATCATAAGTATATTTGAATTCGAAGTTGCTAAGAATTGATAATAGGAGCTCAGGTTTATTTCCAAAAACTAATTAATGTGGTGTGAACTAGGCAGATGAAATTGAATGAATGAGAGCACAAAGATTGTAAGTTCTTCAAAAAATCAGTATATTTTCCGATAAAAAAGATTTGATTTCCTTTTGAGTCCTAAGGACTAGAAAATATAAAACAGCCCTAACCTTCTCTGGATCAAGTTTTAACCCCTCTGAAGTTATGAGGTGACCCAGATACATAACTTCTCTCAAAAACTCATATTTGCATGGTTGAGGTTTCAAGATATACTGTCTTAATCATTCAAAAACCTCCCTTAATTGTAATGCATGATTTCCCATAGTATCTGCATGAACAATAATTATATAATGAAATAAATCTGTTGAAAATAAAGAATTTAAAAATGTCAAATTTTGGGTTGAACAGCTAAAAAATCTAACAACGAAAAAAAATGTAATAAAGAAATATTGAATCAGGATTGAAGATGCAAAAATACACTTAACTAGTGATGACTAGTTGAAAATCATTTATTTCGGAGTCTATATCTTATTATATTGTTTTTCGAATTTAAGACAGAATAAGAGATGACTAATATTCTGCGTGACTTAATGTCACTGTATTGTCAACTGTAATGACAATTACGGCGATGATTGTGTCATTAATAAATTATCTTTTTTTCTACTGGTAACTGCATTCTATTATTAGAAATATTTTATTTACAAATATTTTATATTATTTTCAACCATTTGTTTCCAAAAATTGTTGTGAATGTGTGCGGTAGGAAATTAGAAAAAAATCGATGCTAATGTATTTATCATTTGAGTATGAGGTTTGTATTTAATTCTGTTTATCGATCATAAAAAAAATTTTGTTTGAAGGAAATATCCACAGTTTGTCACTAGACAACCCGAAATATGTTAGTTTTTAATTTCTTGAACTGTTTAGTAGTTGCTTAAAAAAAAACTTCATTGCAGCTATCAATAGAGGTCCAAATAAGGTTTTTTTTTGGCTCCTAAAATTTAAGATACAAACAATAAATTTTAATAAAATACGGTACAGACTCTTGGAATGAGCAATTTGCATGATTAAGGATTCATGGAATAAAAAATTTAATTTTATTTCTAAGCAGAATTATAACAACAAAGACATTGAAGAAATTATGAAATTTATAACTAAAAATTTGGTGTCTCTGAACTTTTAGATTTTGAAGTAGGTAAAATTCAAAATTTGCGTATACGAAAATTACTGGAATTCATCAAATATCAATGAAATAACTGTAACAATAAAAGGTTATGACAGATTTTGTGATACATCGAAAAATTGTAAGTTAATTTAAATTATTATTCTCTATCGTAAGGCAACACAAAAAAACATATAAATGATTTGAAATTTATTAAGTAAGTGTGTAAAATTAACAAATTACTTATTTATCAAACTCTGAAAAATTGACGAAATCTCATATGATCTTTCATCTTTCACAAAATACGTGAACTATTTTCTAGAATTTTAAGGAATGTCGAAAACCACAAACCAACTTTTAAAGTAAGAACAAGTTTCCAAGAAATTACACAAATCTGGAAATTAAGTAATGCTTTGGGAAAACATGAAAGTGACCAGAAAAACAGGTAGTTATTCTGTAAAATAAGAAAATATTTCAAAAAAAGTTCAACATCCAAAACAACAATACTAAATTTTATGAAGACTTTAAAGGTAGTTCGTAATTTTCCATAGTGCGTTTATAAATAAACAGAAATCGTGGAAGAATCAGTAAATTTTTAGAAACATTTCCCAAAGTGTATCTAACTCATTTCCCATTTTAAGGCAGGGTTTCAAAATTTTGTTGAAATATTGTATTATTTGATGTCAAGTTTCGCTATGGTTCCAGGGTGGGCGCGATTACCAATCGACGATCCCTATTAATTAACATGCAGCGCAACAATTATCCGACTATACCGCGACCGATAACAATCGCGCGCAACACGCCGATTCCGTTGTCGAAACGTATTTGAATAATATTTCCCACGGTGCACGGACGCTGTATGTTCACACGTCATCGACACAAAAGATGAAATGAAAAGTGTACACAGATCGTTAAGTGCGCGGAGTCTGTTGGCTCCGGTGAATAACTTTCTCCAAGTAGCATTTACTCCGATCAATGAAGCGACGTGGATTCGATTACCACCAATTCCTTGTGCGATCTTTCCTCCCGTTACGTCATTTTCACGCTCGCAGAGCGTCGCTGGAAAATCGTGCGTTCCCTGTTTCACCGGGAAACTTTGCTTCTTTTTTGCTGGGCTTTCCTTTTTCGAACTTAAGCTGAAAAAATCTTCTAAATCAATAAAGTTCCGATTATTTCAGTGAACCCAACGCAATGGGTGCATTGTAACTTTGTTATGTTATGTGTACTTATGATATGTATAATAATAATATTTCACTCAATCGAAAAAAAGTTGCTAAAAAAACCAGATAATCAATGTGGAATTAATGACACTTATCATCAATTTATCGTTTCCCTTAAACAATGCAAAAAGCATGAAATTGTGCTAAGAAATAATTTCTCATGCGCTGTTTTCGAAATAATTATCAAACAGAAAATATGGTAAATTTATGCATCAGTACGAATATTGCAAAAAATTTTCTTGAAACATCTATTGATCGCTGAAATGTTTCAAGGCTGGCATCGGAAATATATTTAACCTAAATTGTAGAAAATGAAGATTTTACGGATGCCGCTGCAGATTGAATGATAAAAATAACGACGCAGAAAATCACTCTCCTGTATGCATTACGAATTTAACGATAAAAGCTTTTCATACTTTAGTCGTTGAATAATAGAAATTTCGTTCAAACGAAGAAATAAAAGCAAAATTTTCGCAGGATAATATCTGAGCGATATTCTGGAACTGATTTCTAGAAAAAAGTATAAAAAATTCATAGCTTTCAAAATAATGCATTAGTTGAAAGCACTGCTAACAGTGTTTTGCCAAAAAATATTTCTCATTTCTCTCTGAGCGAGAATACTGAGTCGTGATCTTTTCCCAACACTAACGTTTCAATGATTTTCATTAACGGCTCGTTCAAAATGTACACAACATTTCCATTTTTCTTCATGCTGCTTTTTGGAAAAAACATCGCTGTTTCGGATTCGCCAACTTGATCACAACACTCCATCAGTCTTCACAACCTGCAAACGTGTTTTTGCAGGTTGCACAAATATATATGTGTGTGTGTGGTGTTTTAATAATTTTAACGTAATATTCATCTGATACAGCGATTACGCGGGTTTTTCACGAAAAATTATTATTATGCTGCAAATGTAAGAAAAATATACTTGGAGGGGTTGTTTGGTGGCATTGAGTACAACCATTTACGAAGGGCAAATGATTCAGTCCCTTCAGACTGAATCAATCGGACGTATTCAATGCCACCATACATGCCCTCTTAGTACATTTTTCTTGCGTGTTTTTCAAAAAATTCTTATTATGTTGAAAATATAATAACATAAATATTTCCAAGAAAAATTTTTTTGCATTTATTTTAATTGAACTCAAAGGGCAAATGTTTTTTACTTTTAGAACCTTAGAATGTATTAGCAAGAACAATCTATTGTCCAAGAAACGATAATACAAATTTTCACTTTCTTCTGAAAATAATACAAAATTTAAAAAAAAAAACTCGAAACATTCGTTATTTAAGATACTTGCAATCAAACTAATTAATGTCTTCTAACGACTAATATCAATACTTTCAGACAATTCTTGATAATTCTTAAACTTGTATGACTGTGATTTTATTCCTGTTCTTAAAATTTTATACTAAAAAATTACGGTAATTTTTTCGCATACTGATTCGATATTTTGGCCTTGATTAAAATTTGTTTAACATTGATACATAGAAAATGGCAAACAAGATACCGATTTTATCCTTTTTTTAACAAGAGAACGAAAAAATTTATTTTATGGTCGATAAAATGTATAAATTACAAAACGAGTATCATTTTCTTGAAATGATTTATTGGAGCAATCAACACAAAGAAGAATAGTATTAAGAAAAAAAAGTTTGAATTTCTTCCATACATCAAGCTATCTTTACAGATTTTCAAACTTTTGGAGATATACAAGATTTATTTAAAAACTTGTACAAAAACTCAATTTTCGTCGCAATCACGGAGATTTCGCGATTAAAAAAAATGATATAAAAGTATCAATACGTTGTTAACAAGTCCTTGTTCGTGGTATTTTTGACAACGATAAAATCAGTAGAGAAACTGAAGATCGTATCAGATGAAGCAAAAATGACTTCTTCAGAGTGGCTTTTGATCTTCGATGCTAACTTGTGTCAAATTTGTGAAAACTCAAACCGATATCCACTGAACGCATTTTCCTATTCTATTCCGATCGTCATTTGCGAAAAATAACTTGTTCTACAACCTGATCAGAAGTTCGAAAAGAGAATAAAACAGTTTGACATCGTCTATACGAATAAAAGTAATGTAATGTATCAGCATGGCGGTAACCGTTATAATTTGGAAGGAAAAAAACTTGACGTTATGATGCCCCATGTATGTATGCATAAATTGAGTCAAGACCTCAATACAAGTGCGAATAGCAAAATATACAGGGTTGACCACAATCTGCGGACAATAATTCACCAACATTTTACCATATTTTTTAAGTTGAAAAGTCCTCTGCCACTTTTTATACAACACGAAATCAAAGATATTCATGTTTGAAAGCAAACAAACCTGATTGGTCAAAACTTGCAAATGTAATATTTGTTATCATTTTGAGTTTTTCGGAAAGTGACGAAGGACTTTTCGACCCAGAAAAATAAATGGATAAAATGCGGCAAAATTATAAACTGTGCTTTTTGTGCCACCATGTACAACGAATTCTTCCACTCATTAAGACGCTAACTATTTTTCAAGTCAATGAAGGGAGTGATGCACGGAGTATGTGGAATATTTCTGAACCAACTAATGTCATCTGTTAATTTTTCTGTTGGGACATTGATGACACGGGAGAAACTTATAACTGACTACCCGTCAATAAGCGTAATGAAGACTTCGGTAGATGAAGTTTCATCAGGTCTATCTGACACTGGCCTATGTTTTGTTGTACTGTCGCCCGAGAGAACGCCACTCGTGGATTTCGTGCATCCACTATTGTCTATGAGATCCACTATTGACTATGAGATTCTCTATTATCACTATTCCTCCTATCAAATTTATTCCTGCAGATTCATTGAACTACTGACGATTGTTAAACAACTTTTCAAAGAAGATCATTAAAAAAATTGAAGCTCTCATAAACAAGCAGCATGAGTGTCACTTATTTGTATGTCATGAATTAGGCTTATTTTATGAGTGTTGATTTTGAAAATTTATGATTGTTTTTCCAAGAAATTTTGTACCTTTCGCACTGTTTTTTCTAATTCGCTTGGGTCAAAATATAATCCAATCAATTTCTACTTATCAAAAAAAATAATAAGAAAAAGTTTTTTGTATTTGTTTCACTCTTTCGAGAAATATAGTATCTTAACTTTCTAACATTATTTTTGATAGAAAAAGTTTTAAGTAATTTTTAACTGTTAGTAGTAAAGCCCTTTTACAATATATTTTACCTTTTTTTTCAACTTTTGTTGTAATGTCTTTTTAAACTTTGAACAATTATGAAATATGCTTAACTGCACATATTATGCACGTTTTGTTGTAGCCTTATTTTGTTACTAATTCAGTTCATAACCCTTCGAAATATTCATAAAGAGCACCTTATTACTATTTCGAAATTCTATTTGTCACTGGTAATAATAGCTAAATCTCGTTCTAATTTTATTTCCATTTTTTTAAACATCATGTGTTGAGCATTCAAAGTTTGAATTTTCTTTCCATTCCTATATTATTATACGAAGAAACAGCTCATTCCAAAACTCCGCTTTGGAATTATCGATTGGTCTGTTTGCAGAAAGCTAAAAAAATATAAATAAATTGAACATCGTATATTGAAACATTTTTATGTGTTTCAAATGCACGAGTTAGTGTTTAGTTATGAAAAGCACAAAAGAAAAGCTATTTTACTCTATTTGAGATTGAAATATCGAATTAATGTTATAGGCTACCTTTGAGACTCGGATTTTCAACGTTTATAGTTATACAACTAATGATAATTGCAAACTAGGATCACTGAATACAAACATTGATAGAATTTTGCTAAAATAGCAAAGTTTTATTTACCGATGATTAGATTTTGATATAAGAATTTTTTATCATTAAGATATCATAGTACAAACAATTTTGTACCAGCAGCAAAGTATCTAAAACTCAAATAGAAACTGTCATTACAGATTTGAAAACTTTGAGAGAAGTACAAGATTTGTCAAAAAAATTGTACAAAAAGTTAACTTTTGTTGCTACAACGGGAATTTCGGGATTGCGAAAAATTCTACAAGATTATGAATACACTGTTCAAAAACCTTTGTTTGTGACCTTTTTGGCGACCATGAAATCAGTAGAACAACTCAAGATCGCGTCAGATGAAGCGAAAATGCCCTCTTCAAAGTGGCTTTTAATATTCGATGGAAACTTACGTCATATTTGTGAAAACTCCAACAATCATCTTCTAAACACCAGTCATTATGCTGCTCCGGTCGTCATTTGCGAAAAAAAACTCGAGCTACCACCTTTTCAGAATCACAAGAATGGAATAAAAAAGTTTGATGTTGTCAATACGAATCAAAATAACGAAATGGCTCAAAATCATTTTGGTGGAAACCCATACGGTTTAGAACGTAAAAAACTGAATATTATGATATTGGAGGTAATCAATAATAGAGTCAAAATTTACGCATTAGGAGTAAAAGTGTCAAAATTTATGTCTTTGTTATACAATCTTATAGGACCCGGAATTTTTCAAGGAAGTCAACGGAACGTATCAAGGATTATGTGGAATGATTATGAACGAACTTATGACATCAGCGAATTTTTCTGTTGGGAATTTGATGACATTGGATCAAAAGAAAACCACTACAGACAACATATGGAAGAGCTCGATGAATGAAGTTTCATCAGGTCGAGCTGACATTGGGCTGTGCTTTCTTATAATGACATACGAGAGATTGCAAATCGTGCATTTTTTGCATCCATTCACTGAAACAACATTTTCTCTCTTTGTGAAAAAACGAAAAAGAATGCTTACTTTGTTTGCATATTTCAAGGTCATTTCATGGAATAACTAGAGATGTTTTTCAAATTTTTCATGTCGTTTACGTTAAAAACTCATAAGGTTTTTACGTATTTTATAGGCTTTTGATTGCGGAATTTGGACTGCGATCGTGTGCTCCATGTTTGTCGTGGCTTTTTTCGTGTCATTGATGAAAACCAATCGCAAAAACAAGAAGACTTATCCACGCGTTTTTTTTATGCTCTTTTGGAATGTTTGAGGATTTTTTGCGTACAAGGATCAGAAGGTTCAAAAAATTTATTTCAGAATTAAACATCTTCATTGAACTTGTAATCTTTTTTGAAAGGACTCGTTTGACTCTCCATGAATTATTGCTGCAAATACTACAACATTGAAGCATACAAATTGAATGATAAATCCTTGACATTGAAAAAATTTTCTGAATGTTCAGAAACAAATAAACAACTATATATTTATTTTTGCTTTCCTATCAATCGTTCAAACCTATCGTCAAAAAATAATTGAAGTTTCGAAAAATTTCGTTTAGCATTGTCAATTGACTCCGAAACACAAATTTACGAGGTTTCGTATCCAAAAAAAAAACCATAAACTATAGGTGTATATAACTGAAATAACTGTTACAGAAAAATCGAAATACTGGGCTGTAAAACACGCCATATTTTGGACGTTTATTGCATCGTTTCTGATAAATGCTATTTATTCGGCAATTTTTGTAAGTCACCTTGTGCTTGATAAATCGAACCTGCCATTTCACGACCTTCCTAGCTTCGCTCGTGACAGATCATATGGATTAACAGTCATAAAGGGTGGTTTCGAGCATGATTACATATTGACAAAAAATCACTATAACTTGAAAAGCCTTCTAAAAAGTGATCTGCCAATGACTTACCGGGATGCAGTAAATCAGGTGGATAACTAAATTTTGTAAAATCCATGAAAATTCTTAGAATGAAGATTTTGCGCAGGTTTGCAACGAAAAAGTGGCTTTTTTCGGATCTAACGAGGCTTACATGAGTATAAAAAAGTACGACTCATGTTCTGTGGAAACGATTCGCACAAAAATATTTCGAAATGTCGGGATGATTCTGACGAAAAACAGCTCATACAAAGAGATTTTGAATTATAAGTAAGATAATATATATTATGATATGATTATAATATAATTAAAACATTATCTAATATGACTTCTAATCTGTGTTTAACGAAAATATTTACAATATTATGAAGAAATTACAATACGATATTGCAGCATGTACAAAAGAAGTATGAAATGCAATAGATCGAGGAGTTTGCATTATAAAATCTATCTTCTTTTACAATGTCATTTGAGAATTTGAAAAAAAAAAAAAATACAACAAAAACTGCTATAAGTAACAAAAAGAGAATGACTTTCGGTAAAATATTGTTTTGTTACATTTTCTAGATTTTCTCTTAATTGTCGTTACATGACCTCGAACATTTTCTTGAATTGTACTAACAGTAGCAGGATGTAGAGTCTATTTCCTGCTTCACTCTTTCCTAATAATTACTTTACTTGGCTGAAATTCATTATTATCAGAACTTTTCTCGATACAATTTTTCTTAAGCAAGCAACTCAGGCTTATTATCAATAAACTACTGCAATGTTATAATGTTTTTTTATTGCCTGTTATTTCAATGAACGTTTTTGCTGTTTTTGCAGTGTTTTGAAACTTCGTGAAAATGGAGTGTTCAAACATCTACTGATGGAACAAAAAAAGAAAGAACATCTGGTACCGCAAAACGTGATCGGAAGATCTTTGGATTTTGAAACAGTGGCGTCCATTCTGGTAACCCTCGCTTTTGGTGGACTTCTTTCAACCTTGGCTTTCTTTTTCGAAATGTTTTATTTTCATTTCATTTCTGATAAAAACAAATAGAGATAAATAGATGGTCGAAGAAAGGAATTCAAAATGTTGTACGGAATTTCTGTTAAGAAGCAAATATCTCGATAGCATTTGATGTTTTTTCAGGATCCTTGAAATTTTTTATCTTCTCGTTGATGTTACTCTTCAAATTTCTTTAGAATTTTTCAGTTCAAATAACATCGACTTTTTCTGCTTCATATTCTTACTTTTTTCCGATTATATGTCTAATTCATATTTTTCTTCTATTAAATGTTACCTTTGAATGTTTATGTCGTATTGTCGTGCTGATTGCATGTACTTGTTGTGTGATTCAGTATTAATAATATTTTGTGACGTTGCTTAGTATCTGACCCAATAGGCAAGTTAAAAATTTATCGCAATTGAAAAATAAACAGTTAGAAGAAGACACATCATTTTGAAAAGGTGATTTGATCGATACACTTTTTTGAAAAAATATCAGCTCATTGTTAATTACAATCATAAATTTATTGTTTCTTACCCTTTGATATGAGTGAAAATCTTAAATTGGAGACTATTATCTTGTATATGAAAAAAGCAGTAATCTTCTAAACGAAACTTGTACGTTGCTGTGGAATTTCGTACTTCTTAACGTGAATTTATGTATGATTACGAAAACTTTATTGTGTACTATACATGTTGATGTAACGTATTCAAAAAAAGTGTTGAAATAAAAAATGTGTATAAAAATAAAAAATATAAATTGTCAGAAAGTTGACAATAATGATGCTAGAATATGAAAAATAAGAGATGCATATTTCTTCATCAACAGCTTTTCAAATTCAGCTTCAATTTTCAATTTACCACCATAAATTCCGAAATCCTTCGTCTTTATTTGATTACCGCAAATTCAACTGCACATACTCGTGGTGAATAAACATAAGAATTTCACTTCTGATTTTTCTGAATTTAGGAACCTTATAATAAACAAATATAAAACAACAGTTTCAATATTGTATTTTTTTATAAAGATCTGAAAATTATGTACAAATAAGTAACAAGTAAAGGATGAAAAACAAAACAAAAATTATTTCGACAGATGATGAAACGTTTGTTCATGATACATAAAAAACTTGAAAACCAATTATAATACATAAAGGTATCAAATATGTTTGCAAGCATTTCACAGCCATGAGACAGATAAAAAACGAAGCTTGCCGTGACATCCAGAAGAAAAATTCACATTTTTTAGAATTTTTTCATTACTTAAGTCTATTGTATTCGACTATTGCTTTTTCGTAAGCGGTCCCTTTGAAGTCCCCTTAATGTTCAGAGGATGGAATGTAAAAAACTGTAGCTTAAAAAAATGTCGCACGTTCGCGGGGAAAACTTTCAGGATGTTAACCCAGCATCTTTTGCCATGCTATAAAACGAGCTGTCTGTTTTTTTGAGTAGCTTGTCAGGCGAGTCGAATTCGATGATTTGACCTTTGTCCAGGACTAATACCCTGTGAAATTTAGAAAGTAAAGTCGAAACTCATTTTTAGGGCAAAATATAATGAACAAAGACAAAATGAAGAAAGTTTCAAAATGGTGAAAAACTAACTTTGTAAAACCTCTGAGTTGAATATTTTTGTTGTGATTGCTAATTAACCCTTTTTACGTTTTTGCTACTCATATATTTCTCTAGATCGACTTGCAAATAATTTTTTTTCAGAAACAGAAATTTACTTTTCCTAATTTTTATATTGTATCAATAACAAACCTATCAGCATCCATGATTGTGTTGAGTCGGTGAGCGATAGTTAGCACAGTAGAATCTTTGAATTGTTCCCTGATAGTTTTCTGAATCAAATCGTCGGTTCCCAAATCAATTGCAGCAGTTGCCTCGTCGAGTATCAAAATTTTCGTTTGTCTCAGAAGAGCACGGGCAAGACAAATCAGTTGTCTTTGACCAATGCTCAGATTTTCTCCTCTTTCCGCAATTTGGTGCAAAAGACCGAGCGGCAGGCCTAAAAAAGTTTTGAATCACTACAAAGTCATGATCATTCTGATTTTGAAGCGATTTCTCGATTCTTGCATTGCAGGCACATTCAATGAAACTATGAAGAACAAAAAATGCCAACCTTGCACAAATGTCTCTAAATGCGCGTGGGCAAGAGCACGCCAAATTTCTTCGTCGTTGTATGTTTGGAAAGGGTCCAGATTGAGCCTCAGGCTTCCGAAGAACAAAACAGGATCCTGGGGTATGATGGTAAGTCGGGAACGGAGCGTATGAAGACCGATGCGGGAAATATCAACGCCATCAATAAAGATGCGCCCATCAGCGGCCTCGATGATGCGGAAAAGTGACAAAGTAAGAGAGGACTTTCCAGCACCGGTTCTACCGACGATGCCGATTTTCTCGCCACCTTGTACAACGAAGCTCAGCCCATTTAGAGCCAAGTCCAGACCTTCCCTGTAACGCACCTTGTAGTCTTGAAACTCGATAAGGCCCGTAGATGGCCAGTTTTCATCCGGCTCTGTCTCGCTTATTTCCCGTGGTGCTTCCTGGGGTGTCTCTCCGTATTCCTTAATCCGTTCCACAGCCACGATGTTCGTCTCTACTTTCGATGTCATTTGCACTAGTGAACTTAGGATTTCTGTTATCTGTAACCATTTTCATCCATTACACAAAGATGAATCTTACTGCTTTAGGTCTTCTGGAAGATGCTGTAAGTGTGGAACTATGATTCTTTACAATTTACTTACCTGAAGTGCGTAAGTTACGGATAAGCCAACAATGCCTCCGTCGATGCTGCCCCTGTCGAGAACGGCGAAAAGGGACGAGAAGAAAATTATAGAATTGCCGAGCATCAGAAGATGTACACTCAGCCATCCTTCAGCGATGATGCTTGGATAGCAGCATGATTGATTGAAATCGACCTTTTTCTCGAAAACGCTGACGAACCTTTTTTCTACTTCATAAGCACGGATTGTTAGAACCCCTGGGAAAAAGTTTGAATTTGCACACCATGGCCGATTTTGTATATTCAACAGATGGAGCTTTTTTCGGACAGGAAGATAGAAAATCTTGTACGTCAAAATTGCTACAAGCTGAAGTTATCGCAAGAAACGACTACACTGATTGGTTTTGATCTAATAAAAGTATCCCTTTCATCTCTAGTCTGGACTTAAGTTGCGTATGTATTAGCTCTAGAATTATCACAGTTATCCAAGTAAATGTGACTACGATCCAAAAAACCAAGACTGATTTAGTGAGCCAGCTTCATCTTTGAGACAAACATATGACTAATGGCAGGATCAACCAGGACAATAAAAATAACAGACAATAACAAGTTGACGAACAATTATTTGAATTGAATGACATCTACCAACTTTTTTCAAAAATTTTTAAAAGATGAAAGAAGAAAGTCAACATTTATATTTGTACCTGTAATGGATTCGCCAAAATGCGAATAAATAGGAGACCTGGAGACGGATTCCAATCGCTGAATCTGGCGTGTTGTCGTGATGTAGAAGCGTTGAATAAAATAGTAAATCAGCGATATCGGTAAAATCACGCTTATAAAAATCGGCATGTTATAGCTTATGACACCAAGAATTCCGAGGGCCTACAAAATTTGAAATTAACGTCTTGAAGGAAAATCCAGCATGTGTATAACAACAATAAGGAAAATATGGAATGTAATGAAATTGAGTTAATCAAAATTAGATATTTTAGAAGTGCATGTATTTTATCAACATCAAATTGTGCAAATTTGATCTGATCGTTCCATTTTTGTCATTATTAAACAATGGGCTTAAAAACATCCGAATGAAGCAATTTCGTTCTTTTTCGATCAAAATATACTTAAAATAATTTTTTTTGAAGAGTACAAGTATTTAAGTAAGTCAATGAACATCGTACCGCGAAGAAAAAAAACGTCCAGGCCCTCAGGTTTCGGCGCAAAACATTATCAACCATGTCGATATCTTTGCTAAATCGATTCAGAATACGCCCAGTGGGAGTGGAATCGAAAAAAGTCATTGAACTCCGA
The DNA here is from genome assembly GCA_028476575.1 of Platygaster robiniae. Lineage (NCBI taxonomy): Eukaryota > Metazoa > Arthropoda > Insecta > Hymenoptera > Platygastridae > Platygaster > Platygaster robiniae. Next base: position 8,118,148 of record CM052022.1, read on the forward strand.
AGAATCCTTTGTGTCATTACTTCAAATAATTTTTTAGAGGCTCTTATTGTTCCTTTGGCTGACAAAAGTAATGACAAAAGAGTCATTGCACCTGAAAAGATTCTGCATTATTGATGTATGCATATAATTAATCAAATTTAATCTGCTACAGTAAATCGTTTCGTGAATTTCTCTTTCCCAAGTTGCAACGTCATTACCATCCAAGTTAATTGAGAAAATATTTTGAGTATTTTTATGTTTGCGAAATTACAAGTCAGGTACTTCCTTCCCATGCTTTTTATCATAATTTTCATGGAAAACTATTTAAATGATTTGTATAAGCGGAGAAATGCTAAGATTTTATTCTGATAAAATTTTGTCCTACTTCATGGTTCTGTTAGAAAACTCAAAATGAACAGCATTGGATCTAAATCCAGCATCTAGTTAATATAGGCATCGACAATTGTTTTTACTGACCTTGGCAAATTCCAAGAACCCCATAAATACCTAAGCCCTCAAAGTGCATATCTTGTTTCGAAGAGATGACTGTCCCATTGATGGGTATTTCATTGTCGTTCGACCATTGGCCAAGCCACATAGATGAACCTATAGTGAATCCTTGAGATATCGCGCTTGTTAAAATAATCGCCATCGACAAAATCCAACCAGCGCATTTGAAATAGTGCCAATACACTTTCCATTTGGTCTAGAAAAATAGAATTTTGAATTCCTTTTAATTGGTATTAATGTATGTTAAACGTTCGCTTTCGAATTTTATGTTCTCGAGTTCCAGCGAAAGTCAGTTCAAAATTCATATCGAAATTCGTTTGTTTTAAAATTTTCTAAATCTCAAAATATGCTTCGAATTATCTGGTTTTTGAACATATGATTTGTTTTAAGTTAGAAATTCCGATCGCAATTTTTACGAAATCTTTGAATTCTCGTTTCCTGTGTCTCAGTTTTTACATTTATAATATTCTGAATCCTAGTATATGAATATTCAAGATATATAAAAAATTCGGTATAAAATTGAAAAATGTAATTCCAGAATAGAACATTGATACTTTTGAATTTATCTGTGAATATCATCTGCTGCTCTAAATTATTTTTGTTTCTTACGAAATGCACAAACAAACTCACACTTCCAGTTTCTGTTTTCTCAATTTCGGTGAGTTTTTTTCCGATTTGATCGTCCATTTTCTTTTTCTTCGTACAGTTGCTCTCAGAAATATAAACTGAAGATTGACTATTTCTCTTAAGTTTTTGTTTTGAATTACCAACCAGTTGACTGTGTTCTTCGGTTTTATTCAAACCCTTTTCAACTTCACCCTTTTCCTCGCCTACATAAAAATCTGAGTTATTCACAGAGTTTGAGGCCTTTTTTGTCAAAGATCTTCAGACATGAATTCTCTATACAAGCCTGGCTGATAAATTAATCTTCAAATTCCTTAGAGTATATTGAATCAAAATACTGCCACTGAAACTTGGATTGATTTTTCGCTTTCTCAGAGTGAAAATCACTCCAAAATAGTGAAATGTCACTCCTCTTACAGTGGAATGCAACTCATTTTTTAGAGAGGAATCTGACTAGAATTAAAGAGTGAAATTTGACTTCCTTAAGAGTCACGATTCACTCTATTCAAATAAAATTTATCTTTTCGAAGAGTCAAGAATTCACTCTTTTAGAGTGAATCCTCAATCTATAAAAATGAAGTTAGTATTTTCACTCGATCTAGGGTGAAAATTATCTCTAAGAAATTAACAGAGTAAGATTCTATCCTGTTCTAAAGTGTTTCTTCAAGCTATTCTCCTTTTCACAAAAAAAAAAATCGAAAAAAGGTGACTCACCTTCCTGGTAAAATTGCTCCAAAAAATCAGCAAAAGCGCCCTTCTTATCAAGAAGCTCCTTATATGTTCCACTTTCAGATATCTCACCGTCTCTGACAACGAAAATAACATCAACATCAGGCAAAAAAGTGACTCCGTGAGTCACGAGGAGCCGAGCCTTCTGCTTGAGCATTCCATTTGGCCCGATGACATTGTCGAAGATGTGCTTGCCTACGTGTACATCAACGGCGCTCAACGGATCATCCAGAAGATATATATCTGAGTCATTGTAAAGTGCACGTGCCAATGAAACTCTCTGTTTTTGCCCACCTGACAAGTTTATGCCCTTTTCCCCAATCTCAGTTTCATCTCCAGCAGGCAAGATCAGTAAGTCAGGTTTAAGGGCGCAAGCCTCAATAACGCGATCATAAAGTGATTTGTCAAGTTTTTTTCCGAATAGGATGTTATCTTTCAAGGTTGCATTTTGGATCCAAGCTTGTTGTGGCACATACGCGATCGAACCCTGGAAAAAATGTTTGGGCGTTTTTGACAGACAGTCTCATGCAAATTTTGTAAGATTCGTCTGAAGAGTTTTGTTTATGAAAAAAAGTATTCTTACTGGTATAGTACAGAAATTAAATCAGAGTCAAATTCAGGCTCGATGGTTTACGAAATATCAAGATAAGTGGTGTACTGACTTTGGTGTTGACTCTTCCAGATATCTTCTTCATTTCCCCGAGCAGTGCCGATACGAGGGAGCTTTTGCCTGAACCTACTGCACCAACTACTGCCACAAGTTGGCCAGAATTGATTTCCAAGTCAACATTACGCAGCGCTGCTCTCTGCATGTCTTCTTCCCCATCCCAGATAAAATTACCACGATCGATGATGATCGGGCACACTGGAAACACCAAATTCGGATTTTTTTACGGACTCAAATTTGGCTTCTAAATTAGTTTCTAAATCACGAGTACACCTCAACGTTAAACATGAACAAAATCAATACCTTCACTCTGATCGTGTTGTACGTTATTCGAATCCAGCTCTTCTGAATTCATATACTTGTTGATTCGTTTCAAAGAGACAGAAGCTTGTACAACAGAGCTGATCAGCAATGGCAGCGTAATCAAAGGACCATTTAGAATGTTGAACAAAGCAAGAGAAACGAAAACCGTTGTGCTGTTTAGAACTTCGTTGCCGAAGATCGCGTAAGTGGCAAAAGTCACCAAGGAAACAATAATTTGTGTTAGAGACCAGATGGATGAAGTACCAGCGGTCAAGTAGGCAATCCTCTCCAGAATCTGGATCTCCTTGTTACGAACTTCAAGGATTTGCTGCTCAAATGAAGGCTCCCATGCATAGAGTTTCAGTATCTATAATTGAAAAAATCAGGATTATAAGTTGTATAAATTTGTTTTGTAGCAATTCGTCAAACGTTTTTATGAATCGTAACTGAACATGTCAAGTTTTTTTGCAATGTGACTACTATTACAATTTAAAAATGTGAACTGAGCCTGAAGATGACAGTCACACCTATTGATCGAAGATTCAAAAATCAGTATCAGATGTATAAGACACCTTGAAAAATGAGAACGAACCTTTATTCCACCGAGAACCTCGTTCACCATCTTGACCCGCTCGTCCTTGATTTTCATTTGACTCATTTGGAGATTCTTGAGCTTTCCAGCAAGCCAGCCATTGAAAGGTATGAGGAAGATTATGGTGACAAGACCAGCCAAGGATGAAGGTCCCAAAATGCCCCACAAGAAGTAAATTGTCACAGCTATTTGCAGCGGCGCAGACCAGATCATGTTGATGCTAGGCATAACATCCATGAACCTTTGGGCGTCCACCGACATCAAATTAACGATCTCACCTAAAGTCAATTTCTTCCTCGCGGCGTTTGACAGACGCAAAGATTTTTTGTAAATGGCTGCGACCAAGGCTGTCCTCATACGTAGACCCACTTTGAGCATTTGGTTCTTATACTGCGACAGTGTCAAGGTCTGAACGACAGAGACCACCAGCAATGTAGTTGAGTACAAATAGCCTTTCCACATCTGGTCGTCGCTTGAGACGAAAGCTATGAGCAGACTGAGAAAACACATTGCTCGTCAATTTAGTCAAATGAAAATCCAGTTGGATTTTTGAGGATTATATTTTTTAATGTCGCATGTAATTAACAACGGAAAATCTAGTTTAATATGAAAAGAAGATTTTATTACTATTCATTCGGTTCTATAACCGTAAATAAGTATAATTTGATTTCAGGTTCTTGGACCCAAAGTTATCAACCCCAATTAAGTTGTTTTTGGATCTGACGCCACCATAATTTGTAATACTTGTCTACTATAACAACTAATATTGTTACAATAATAAACATTTACCGGAGAATCTGTGGACTAATGAAAACCATGATATTTTGAAAAAGCAGAAGTAGAGATCCAAACAAAATAGCTGGTCCGAAAATCCGCCAGAAAGGCGTCATAATCGAAGCAAATTTTTTCTGATCCGAAGAAACCTGAGACTTAGCTTCCATTGTCTCTTGGGCACTGTAAAAAAAGCTTACAATTAATGAGCAAAAAGTTTCGCTGTTCATTACCTAGTTCTTAGTTTCAAGTACATATTTCTTTGATTACTTTAAGATTGTAAGTTCTTTCCTCCAGTGTTCTTCAAATCGTTGAACGATTTCTGAAGACTCGTCTTCCGGATTAACAGACCATAAATCACGGGACTTGAGGGGCCTTTTGAACCCTTTCAAAGCTAAGAATATGAACCAAAAAAACGTGATCTTCGAGAGAAACGAAGCATTTTGTTCAGGGCATGGTCTTTCGACTGGCTGGTAATCAGAAAATACCGGCTCAGCGTCTACTAGAAAGTTCAGCAAAAATATCGAAACCACTAGAACGTAGTAGATCAGGTAGGATATGGCTTCGTAAGACATGGTTCTCTGAAAACATCACAAGCCATGAATTGAAATGAGGCTCATGGCTCATTAAACCAAATATTGTGCAAAAATTCTACGATTTTAGAACGTATTTAGAAGATTACAACAAAATTTTCCCAACTTTAAATTATCTATAAAAAACTGCATGAAACAATCGTGCACCATTACAATTAAAACGTACTCACTTTGTTCGATATGATACTACGTAATTCTATAATTCCACAGAGCACGAGGGATAGCCAAAATAAAAACAGCAATCCAGACGTTTTCATCCCATACTTTTTGTTGTAAACTAACAGCAGTAATGCCAGGACCTATGAACAAAAATTTTTCTACCTTGGAAAAAAAAAAAATAATCTACAGCTTAATTTATTGTTTTATTTTATTTTAAATTCAACAACTTATTAAGTCCTGCATTTCTCGAAGAAAAAATAATCAACCAATCATTCCTTCGAAATATTTCATTTCCATATTTCTCATAGTATAAATTCTTGATAACCCTAATTTCAGCGTCAGTAAGTGTAGAGCAAATAAAGTTTTTATAGTTGGTTATAAAAACGTAATGAAAAATGATTTGAGTAATAGAAACTTCATGTCATCAAGGTGCTCATTGCACTTACAAAAGTTATTATCTGCACAGACGGTGTGACGAAATTGACGCCATGGGCGTCTTTTGCGAAAAAGGCTTTTATGAAATCAACGCTGGTGAGTGTGATAAGGGCTAAAATCAGGATGAATTTCGCACAGAACATCCATGTGCTAGGAATATTTCTTTTCTTGCTGTTGATGAAATAGTAAACTTCTAGGGACGAGAACGTCCAGAGGAACAGGCATGGGACCCATACCAGGACGGTCCGTTGAAAACATGTCGTCAGGTCCGGGGTTTCAGTGTTCCACGTCTGGTTCACGTCCTGTGATTACACAATACGTCATTACATCAAATGAAATTATTCCATTGATTCAATGAATTGTGCTTAAAACGTTTACACCGACGTTCTCGAAAGATTCAGAAGTATGATAACGAGACAAATGGAGTATCTTAGGTGTAGCCATTCTGCAATTTAAATTGTCTCTTAGAATGATCGATTGAGATCTTTTTTGGAATTATCGAATATTATTGGAATTGGAATCTTTTTGCTTTTCATCCTGGATATTTGGCCATGGTTTCCCAACTAAGGATTGTGAAGACTGGAGTTGTAAAAGATTTTGTTTGGATTTGTGTGATTGCTTGCGTGCGGACTTTCATTTTTCCACGGTTGGACTTGGTGTTTACTTGCGGCCTGGAGTTTTGTCCGACGATGTTATAAGGAAACATATTTTGAAATTTATTATTTTTGATATTATGACATTTGTTTGGAAGTTTTGGAGGACTGTTGATATGCATTGATTTGTCCTTGGGAATTTCGTTATGATTTTTTGTTTTTGGGTTTATCGAAATCTTTTATTTTGACTTCATTTGTGATATATTTTTTTTTTTTTTTTTTTGATTATTTGAATTTACATGTTCTGATGATTGATTTGCAGTGTTTTCTTGTGTGATTGTTTATTATATGATATTTTTTTTTGAATAATGATGAATTGATTTATGATTGTGATTTTTGGGTTATGTGAACAAGCTGATTTTTTAGGAAAGGGAATATTTGATTTTTTTTTTCTTTTGGTATAATTAATTATGAATTGATGATCTGATGTGATAAAGGAAATGGATTTGAATTTTGTGACATAAGATAGATATTTATGTGCGATTTCTTTTGTTTATAAGATGATTATGGATTAATGACTTTGTGGTGTATATTGAGTATTGCGCAATTACGAAAAGGTTTACAAGTGAACCCAGCTGAAAAAATCCAATTATTTTTACCAATAGCCCGACCAATTGACAAAACCAATTGGCAAATTGGCATTTTGCCAATTGGTCCGACCATTTGGAATTGCCCATTGGCCCGACGATGGTCCGACCAATTGGCAAACTTAATGTTCTGTCCGATTGGCAATCATAATTGTCGGGCCAAACAGGGCCAAATGGCAATTCCAAATAGTCGGACCAGTTGACACAATGCCAATTTGCCAATTCGTTTTGCCAATAAATGTGAATTTTGTTTATTATAGATTAATGATGCAATTATTTAATCTTTTCACCCTCGGTGGAATTGGAAAAATTCTGCCCAATTTCATAAAAAAATTGTGAAACGACATCGCGTTCTCGCCTATTTCCGCCCGTTACGAAAATTATGCATTATACTTAATGTATCAGTGCTAAACTTGTAAAATTAGAAAAAAAATTGACTTCCATCTCGTGGATCTCACAGTAACTACTAGAATGGCGCGGAATATTCAAATTTTAGGGCGACATATTTAAAAATCCGGCACCATACCAGTAGTTACTGCGAGATCCACGAGATGGAAGTCAATTTTTTTTCTCATTTTACAAGTTTAGCACTGATACATTAAGTATAATGCATAATTTTCGTAACAGGCGGGAATAGGCGAGAACGCGATGTCGTTTCACAATTTTTTAATGAAATTGGGCAGAAATTTCCTAATTCCACCCAGAGTGAAAAAATTAAATAATTACATCTTTAATCTATAATAAACAATATTCACCTTTATTGGCCAAACAAATTGGCATTTTGCCAATTGGTCCGACCATTTTAAATTGCCATTTGGCCCGACAATTTTGATTGCCAATCAGACAGAACATTAAGTTAGCCAATTGGTCGGACCATCGTCGGGCCAATTAGCAATTCTACATGGTCGGACCAATTGGCAAAATGCCAATTTGCCAATTGGTCGGGCTATTGGCAAAACCAATTGGATTTTTTCAGCTGGGAAGATTTATACTAAATTTGGGAAATGTTAATGATGTAAATAATGGAATATTTATTTATTGCCTTTATCAACAACTAAGATTTCTATATTTCATGTATTTTTTTTTATGAATACAGTTGACGTTTGATTGGGTAATAATAAATACCTATCGGCACGTTGCATAAGTAAATGTGAGAAAAATTTTTGATACATTATGTCTATCTTCTAGGCAGAAATAGTTACTCTCTAAATCTGGGAAATTCGATTCTGCCCTAGTAGTTTTGACCCTTATAAAAACCCTATAAGAAAATGAAATTTCTTATAGCAATTCCATTTCTTATATGGTGTGCCTTGGAAAAACTTTATAAAAATTCAATATGTGACCTTATGAAAACCTTATAAGAAACTCAAATTTTTATAAATAATTGAATAAAATGTTTTATAAGGTTTTTTTAAAAAGATTTTATCAAATACATCCTAATGAGAAATCTCAGTTTCTTATAAGGTTTTTATAAAGTGCATTTTTTAGGACGTTGAATTCTTATAAAAAATTTCGTTTTCTTTTAAGGTTTATATAAGGATAAAATTACTAGGGTAAATATTTCATAGTCATCAAAGTTGACTAAATTATTTAATGGGGAGACTATCACAAGAAAATATTCAAATTTCCTGTTTTGACTAGTCAGAAAGTACACACTTCTATAAAATCCTATTTATATTGAATTCAAATAATTAATATTTGATTATTTCGAATAGCAGATATCACTGAATGAAAGCTGAAGATTGACAATATGAAATACGTAGTGATTTTTACTTATTGTTAGTCGAAAATTGGCTCTTTGAAAAGTGGGTTTCGATCCCAAAATTAAAAATTCAACCAATTTGCATAGCGGAAAAACAGTATCTAGACCATAAGCAAATACATCGAGAAAACAACTACTTTAATCAGCAATAAAACAGTAACTAAATAAAAATCATTCAATCCTCCTCATTTAATTATTAATAGAAATTTCATTTCTTTGAATGGTTCATTGAACTAATAATTAATCGAAAGCTGATGATTCACTACAGTTACTATTTTGATTGACCATTTTTTCGGACCTTAAGAATTTCTGTAAATAGTAATTCATAAATTTTAAGAGCTTGATGCTCTAAGATTCAAAACAAAATTAATTTTCAGAATTTCATAGATTTTTGAAGAGCAATATTTTATTCATAAACATCTTGTTATTCAGAGATTTCTGGTACTTTTTGGTATTTTTCAGATTTTCTCAGTATATACGTATAAATTATAAATTATAACGAATTTTCCAGTATTTTTACGAATTTCTCTAAAGTTCCAAAATTTGATTTTGCATAATTCACAGTTTTATGGATTTACAGTATTTTTACAGATTTTTAAGTTAATCATATCTTCGTTGATTTACAGTATTTTATGGACTGCTACTATTTTTAGTACTTTTTTAGTAGATTTAAACTTCAACGAATTTTCTAGTATTTTTACAGATCCCCATATAAACTCCTAAAACTGTACGTTGTGGAAATCACAGTTTTATGGACTCTCCGTATTTTTATCAATTTTGGAAGAAATTATATCCTCATACATTTACAGTATTTTCCAGACTGTTAGTATTTTGTATATTTCTTAATTTTGAGTATTTAAAAAACATTGAAGGATTTTTTATATTTATATAGGTTTTCAGTATTTTAAGGAGTTATATAGCTTTTTCTGCGCGTATGGTTTGGATTACTATTTAAGATATGTAGCAATAACTTTATTGTTACATCAAGCTTATAATTTCTCAAGAGTGCCTTGTCCACTCCAAAAAACAAGCATCAATTCATAAAAAATATTCACGATTGGCGGAGTTATGGCCCTTTCCCCGAAACGATTTTTTTGAAGACTCTTAATGACCACAATGGAAGTCAAGTAAGTCTAGTTAAATAAAAAAATTAAAGAAAGTTTATTAATCTAGGAACATACCTAGTTCTTCAACAATCTCTTTTTTACGCAGAAATTTTTATTTTGCAGATAACAATTTTATTCAAATTTTTAGAACCCCAAAAATTGAGTTTTTGGGGAAAACATTCTCCCATACCTACAGAACAAACAAAACATTTATTTCATTAATTATTCAAGAACAAGGTATATTATTTATTCCTAAACTGATGAAATTTTTTTAATTTTACGATTTTAGTTAACTTACTGGACCTACAATCTGTATCGCAGTCACCGCAGGCCACTTCAAAAAAAAATTTTTTTTTTGGGGACGAGCCATAACTCTAACAATTGTGGATATTTTTTTACAAGCTAATGCTTGTTTTTTAAGGGGACAATGCACTATTCAAGAGTCATAACTTTTATGTATGTAATAAAATTATTGCTACATATGTATCTTTAAAGAATATTCAAACCGTCATCAATTTTTCCGCCACAAAAGGTATATGTAAGTCCTCAATGGATAAGTGAATAGTTTTCAAGAATTTGATGCTGTAAAATTTAAAATTCAATGGATGTTCTGTATTTTAATTAGATTTTTCATGAAACTGTGTAGCTACGAATATCAAATATTTCATTCGTTCCTGGTAAAATTATAATTTTTCTTTGTTTTTTCTGTATTTATACAATACGAAGGAGGATTTATTGTGTATTCAGACGGATTTTAATATATATTTATGAGGAAAGTAGATATCTATAAATTCATTACTATTTTATGAAATGCTCGTATTTTAGGGTTTTTCGTAATTTTTCTATCTACGAAGTTTTGTAGGATTTTCAAGTATTTTCAAAGATTGCGCAATCTTTAAATATATAAAAATACAAATACAATAAATAAAAATACAAGTATGCTTATTGTTTTAGGAATCAGATAAATTTCAAGAAAATAATGCTTTAGGATTAGAAGTTTTACAAATTTCCAATAGTTTAATAGATTTTTCAGAAAACAATATCTTTAGAAGTTTCTAGTATTCAATAAATATTTGAAATACTACTAACTAGCTTTTTAAGAATCTGTTTAGCATTCATATCAATTATGAAGAATTTTTCGGTATTTTCATAGATTTCTATATAACGAATTCTAGAATTATTTACTATCGAGTCTAACTGCTTTGCCTAACCGAAAAATATGTAAATAGTAAAAACTTATCATTTTTATAAGTCAAAAACAGGACTAATAGAAGATTCTCTCTTAATTATACGATACACTCACATTCATTGCACGCATACTTTGACAAACAAAAATGAGTGTATCCTTAGTAAAAATATGCTTAAAACTATTTCAAATATTTAAATTCGAAGAATTCAATGTAAGATTGAACTTTTTGATCATTCAGATAATGGGATTCATTCAGAAAATAACCAATTCCACTCGTAAAATTATTTGAGTGAAATTTCACTCTTACTAAAATTCAACTCAAATACAAACTTCTGCAGGTAATCGTATTTACTGAAAATGATTTGAAACTTATTGAAGTTATTTCAGCTGATTCGTAGTCGTTATAATAAAGAAAAAAAGTCATTAAGGATCAAATTTTTCACAACAATCCTTTTTTTTTGGGGGTCCAAAACAGACGACCAAAAAGATTATGCATTTGCAAAATAAAACTTAAGAGAAAATAATATGATAAATAACAAAAAGCAACAACGTATATACTGGTTTAAACAAGTTTATTGTTTAGTTTAAAAACAAATTATGAACATTTTCTATCAAAAACGATGCATGATAATTCATGAGAATTCGTGGTTTTCGTATCAAACATTAAACTTCTACAATGATATACGAAATTCAGACAATAGCAACTTTGTTGAAGCAAGTGCTAAATCATAAAAAATTTTAAGCGGTGCTTAATTGCACAAAATCAATGAAACAGACATTTCAAATAATCATATAATGACTACAAATGTTAGCAATTAGGCGATAATGCGACTTTTGAATGTATCAAAAGTAGATCTAAATGAGTGAAAAATTTCAAAAGTAATTCCAAAACTACAGTAAAAAAGTCGACATATAATATAATAATTTTTTTCCAAATCAAGACAATCAAAGTATCGAAATAGCAAAAATCATGCGTGAATGATAAGGAGCAAAAACCCAAAAAGAACAAAATGATTAGAATGAGGAAACGAAAAATTTGACTGATTAGGTGCCAGATATAATCAAGAAAAACGTCAACATTGAATCAAGATATGATTGTACGTGCAAGATAAAAACATAAATCATATCATACGAAATCGCGAACCATAAAAGTAATCCACACTTAATCAAATTCATGAATTGTTTGTCCTCTACTTCTAGAGAATTTTTCTCAAACTTATGCAGGTATCTTTTGTTAGTAGATACTGTAAAAAATTAGTACTTGCCCAGAATTTTGAGCCGCAAAAATTGTACATCTTTTGATCTTCAACTATCTTAAATTAAAGTTGATTTTTGCACCCCGGCGCCTTTTCCCCCTACGTGAAATTACACATTATTGAAAATCAAACATTTCTTTATTTTTTCACGAAAATGATTTAAATACATATATCAATGATATAAATATATATCAAAATCTTTAATTCTATGATATTTGTATAGAAAATTGAGATATATATTTATAATAATATACATTATACACCAATAAAAAAAAAAAACATTTTGATTGAAATTCAAACAAAAACGACATGTGATGTTACCTGATGTAAATTAAGGTTGAAATTCATCCAGTTTTCACGAGTTTCGATGATACCTAATCACTCCCGAATTTCACTTTTGCTCTTTTTTTTTTTGTGAATGAGTTGCTACGAATACCTTCTCAGGTAACTGAATCATTAATGTAGAAAAAAAAATGCATGAACGACACTGTAATTTGCTAAAAATGGTTATCAGGCCGAATTGGCACTGATGAACACTCCACGTCAGTACGTTAAAGCGACTGGAACGAAACTAAACAAGGCAAGCTGAAGCATAGTCACGAAACTGGCATGTACTCGAGAGGAGAGTCGTTGCAGTGAAAGTGATGTGATGGCAAATAACGGCTTACAAAAACATGAGTTCGATATTACATACCTTGAACTTGATATTTGATACCAAAAACCATCCAAATTTATTCTCAAAAATGAATTTTTATCCTAGAATCGTAGTCAACATAATACCCAGTGAACCTGTGAGCTCGCAGCGTGCTCGCGGCGAGCGTGAAAATCAAACTCGCTGCGAGCTCGCAGCGTTTTTATTATTTCCGCCCCTTTTCGAACACGCCGCGAACTCGCCAGCGAGCTCGCAGACTACTCGCCACGAACTCACAGAGTATTTCCAGTCTTTGATAGTTATTAATATATATTTCAGGCATATAAAAAGATGATGCATTATTTACAGTTAAAAGTAATCACAATGAAGCTGTATAACGACGATTATTTAATAAAAAAAAAATTTCTCCCAGGTGGGAATCGATCCCGTGTTGTGCGGAGCTGAACACCAAAAAGTATCATATTAATTAACATGAGACATGCACTTTATTTAAGCATTCTACACAAAACTTGAAACACGAGAAAAAAAACCAGCAGCCATCTGGTAAGCGCTTGGGGAAAGCGCGCGAATTTTCAAAACTTGAATTAATTTATATTCGAATTTTGAAAATTCGCGCGCTTTCCCCAAGCGCTTACTAGATGGCTGCTGGGTTATTTTTCTCATGTTTCAAGTTTTGTATAGAATGCTTAAACCAAGTGCATGTCTCATGTGAATTAATATTATACTTTTTTCTTTTTAGCGTTCAGCTCCACAGAACACGGGATTGAATCCCACCCAGGAGATATTTTTTGATAAATCAAATAACCGCTTTACACCATCATTGTGATCACTTCTTACTGTAAATAATGAATTACCTTTTCATTTGCCTGAAATATGTATTGATATTTATCAACGACTGGAAGTACTCTGTGAGCTCGTGGCGAGTAGTCTGCGAGCTCGCAGCGAGTTTGATTTTCACGCTCGCCTGCGAGCACACTGCGAGCTCACAGGTTCACTGGGTAATAGTCATAATTAAGTAAATAATTCACTCTAATGAATTATTTAATCGACATAATAGTCACTCTAAGTGAATTATTTCACTCTAAATCGACTTAAAATAATGCCACTCAAACTTGAAGTGATTTTTCACTCTTTCCAAGTGAAAAGTCACTACCCTTGAAGTGAAATTCAACTTTTGTTAGAGTGAATACTCACTTTTTTGGGTTGAATTTTCACTCCTTGTTTGAGTGACAATATTTGGACTCCATGAGGAGTAAAAATTAATTCTAATGAATTAAAAAAGGTATGAACCTAGTCGTGATCTTTGAAATTAGATACCAAAATTGTTATATAAAAATTCTTATCTACTAATTTTAATTATTCAATAGTCATTGATAAATAATAAAACTGCATGTATTCCGATCATCAAAGATTTATACTTCTGCCTCTTCAATTACTGAAAAGTTTCAAAACCAAGTGGAAAATTCAATTATTTGCATGCTATTAAATTAAATTTTTCTATTTCTATTCTGGCTTACATGCATTTTCTTTTTCTTCATCAATTACAACATTTTTTCCTTTTCAAATATTCGAACATTTCTCTATGATATAGATAAATATCGTAAAAATTGAAAAATCAACATATGACTTCCAAATCCACTAAGATATTGAAAAATTAGAAAAACACAAAAAAAGACTAAAATTTTTACACATGACAGGTATGGAAAAAGCCAGTTACTTGATTTAATCATATTATTTTCAAAACTTCATGACAAAAACAAAATATTCACAATGGAAAAGTACAGAAGCTTATATATCATTTTGTAATATTACAGAGCGATCTACTGTACACCAGGAGTTCACCGTTTCTGCGTTTCTGTGTTTTTCTCGTCTGATGAAGATTTGGGAGTTTCGTCCTTCTTCTCTTCATTAGGTCTGTTCCAGTTTTCTAAACCTTTTGGCAACGTCGTGTCCTCTTCGAAAGAACCCGTTCCCTCAACGAACTGCTCATACGTCGATTTTTCGGGGAATGGTCGAGGACCCAAAAGTTCAATCATGTCGTCCCGACCGAGAACTTCTTGTTTCAACAATCTTTCAGCCACCTGAAATCCGAAAATTCATGTCACAGTATCTTCCATTTATTAACTTAAAGTGTGACAGTTTTATCTTGTACTTTCGAAATGTTTGCAACGGAATTCGAAAAATGCAAAAAATCATCAAACCATTTATTACTTTTTCGACATCAGCTTTGTGCTGAGACAGAAGTTCCTTCGTTCTCTTATGAGCACTGCTGACCAGAACTCGAACTTCTTCGTCGATCAACTGAGCTGTATGCTCAGAGTATGGTTTGTCCAAAACCATTTCCCCAGGTTGTGGTTGCTGGAAACTCAGATTTCCGACTTTTTCGTTCATTCCGAACTGCGTAATTTGAGAATACGCAATCTGTGTAATCTGTGAAAAAGAAGAAGAAACTGAGTCTCAATGAATTCTAGAAAGACATCAATAAACAATACAAAAAAAAAATAATCAAATGTAAAAACTGTAGATAATTCTTTAGCTTCTGCATTTTCGTTTGTTTAGTTCAGTTTCTGTAAATTTATGTCTGATATTCCTAAACTTTTAGCGTTCCTTTCAAGCATCCGATTTTTTGTTTTTGAACGTTTAAATAAATTTTCAATTTTCCTTTCGAGTATGAGTAGCTTTCTATAGACTTTCGCTTTCATAGATTCATATATTTTTTCTGATTATTTTTACTTTATTCTATATACATAAATTGACATAATTTTCTATAATTGTACCTTTTGTAAATCGTCCTGAGCTCCAGTTGTTATCCTTCCAAAAAATATCTCCTCGGAAACTCGGCCGCCAAGAGTCATGCACATTCTGTCAAAAAGTTGTTCCTTGGAATACAAATACTGTTCTCGAGGTAAATACTGGGCGTACCCCAAACCCTTTCCACGAGGGATGATTGACACCTGGAAAATTAATCAATTCCCACAATCGTAATGAGAAAAACTCTCAGACAATACACAGGAAGTAGTATTCATTGAGGATAAAAATTATACTGACCAATTGGAATAATCATATATTATATTATTCATACATTATAATATAAGAAATTCAAGTGCATTATACAATCATTCAAAATTGAAGGTAACTTTTACTTTCTTGTATGGAAAAATTCGCATATACTAAATAAATTCGCTAATTAAGCATATTTAAATTATATGAAAAAGTTCACGTACATGTCCAGTTTTCAAGAAATGATTTTAGGCCTACTTATATCGATTTGGAATGACTTCTCATTTGTGGATCGTACAAAAAATTTCAAGTTTTTGTTTGAAAAATTGAAAAATAACAGAATTAAGATAATTCATGTTCGAATAAAACGATTGTGAATTACACTTAGAAATTTAAAAAAACACCTTACTGGTACTAATCGATTGAAAATCAATTATTTCAATTTTGAGATCTCGTACATTTTTTACGATGATTTATTGATCAAATTCATTACAAAATAAAAGTTAAAAGGAAAGGCAGAAAAAAATTTTTTTTTTCACAATTACGTTTATTGATTTAATTAATGAAAAATGGAAATTCATAGATAAATAGAATTTGTAATTCTGATATTTTGGCTGAGACATTTTTATTACCGTAAATATATTGCATCAAAAATCATTACTTATAAGTGTTTAAAATTCGAAAATTTGTTATCGAACTTACTACAAAATAAAAGTCTTATAGGAAAACATGGAAAAAAAGGTATATTTAGCTAAAATTATTTATTGAATCGATTAAAGGTGGAAATTTCAAGATTACTAAAAATTTTTATTTTAATATTTTAGAAAAAAAGCGATTGTTATCGTTGTAATTATTTTTCATCGAAAAACTAAATGGACTACATTCTTATTAATTAAGGATCAAAAAGAAGGACTTTTTTTCTTATTATCATTCAGTGATCAAAATTCATGAATTTGTAATGGAGGTTCTTATCAAATTTACAGCAAAGTAAAAAAGTTGTAAAAAGTTAAGGAATAAACGTATGAAAAGAAGTTATACATATAAATTAAAGAAATGATAAATAAAGTTAGATTTAAAAAGATTCGTGATCTCGATATTTTTGATAAGAAATTTCAAAAAATTGACATTTTTCTGTTTTTACAAAAAACGGTATATTCACAAGAATAATACGAATTAACTGCATTTTTAGGCAATTAAAATTTTTTAAAATATAAGTTTATTATATAAAAGTTTTGGGTTGAAACTTGACTGCGAAATTTGTAAACAGAACATTTTTGCTTGAATGATTATAAAATAAAAAATAAAAACTTTCTTAAGTACAGAATGGGTAATTCAAGTTATAAAAACATTCGATCAATATTATTCAGAAAAACAATAAATGTACAAGATAAATCGAATTTTGAATATTGAAAATTTTCATCATCCATTGTTTGTCATCATGTCAATTCTAACATAACTTACTCAAAATATTAAAATTACAAGCATTTTTCTAATTTCGAAATTTCCATTATTCATTAATCGAATCCTTAACTACAATTATTTTGAATCTTTCAATTCTAGTACTATTCTAATACTTGACTTTTAATTAATTAAAACAAATTTTTTCATTTATTTATTCAAGCTCACCTACTCAATCAAATACATTTCCATCTCAAACATACAAAAATAAATAAGCATAAATACAAAAAAAGTATTTCAAAACTGTCACTTACTTTCAGAAGCGGATCAGCATGTTGCAGGAACCAACCAGCAATCGCATGACCTGCTTCGTGATACGCCACGGTTTTTTTCTCGTCCGGTTGTAAAACTTGTGTTTTCTTTTCCATTCCACCAATAACACGTTCGATCGCTTGTTCGAAATTCTTCGAAGAAATATCTTCACGTTTGTCTCGAGCTGCAATGAGCGCCGCCTCATTGCAAACATTCGCAATATCAGCACCTTAAAAGAGTTTCAAAGCTTTCATTACTTTTTTTGTACTCTCTCAAGATCATACGAAACGCAAAATACAGATCTACAAAACTGTCAGGATAACAAAAATTGTATTACAAAATGACATAATATAAAGAAAAAACTCACCTGTGAAACCAGGAGTCAAAGACGCCATTTTCCTCGCCAAATCCATTTTATCAAGCATGGTTTTCAGCGGCTTCAAATGAACTTTGAAAATCGATGCACGACCCTTAATATCTGGTGCTGGAACAAAGATCTGTCGATCGAATCTTCCAGGTCGCATCAAAGCCTTGTCTAGAATGTCAACTCGGTTTGTGGCTGCCAGAACCACGACGTTCGTTGTTGAATTGAAACCTGTTCGACAAACATGATATAAATTTAGATTCTAAAAACAACTTTCTTCACTTGATTTATTCAAGATTCAATTTTAACATCAAAAAATTAAATTCAAATTACCATCCATTTCGACTAAAAGTTGGTTCAACGTATTTTCCTGCTCGGAGTGTGAGCTGAAGTTACGACCACCGCGTTTACGTCCAACTGCATCAATTTCGTCAATGAATAAAATGCAAGGCGCATGCTTCCTGGCCTTGGCAAACATGTCACGGACCCTGGATGGGCCAACTCCGACGAACATCTCCAGGAACTCGGATCCCGAGACTGTGATAAAAGGCACATTCGCTTCACCCGCGGTAGCTTTTGCCAGCAAAGTTTTTCCAGTTCCAGGGGGTCCTTTAGAAAAAAAAAATATCTTTAAAAATGTTCAAATATGAATGTAATTTTTTTTTTCTTTGAATTCCTTCGACTTTTTACCTGTGAGCATGGCGCCTTTAGGAATTTTCGCCCCCAGATTGGTGTACTGCTCGGGATTCTTCAAAAAATTCACAAACTCCATAATTTCGATTTTAGCTTCCTCGCAACCAGCTACGTCACTGTCAAAATAAATGCACAAAAAGATGTATTAGTGTCGATTGAAATTTTTGGATTTGGTTGAATATACGAACCTGAATTTGACACCGATTTCATTTGAATTAATGAATTTTGCTGTTGAGTCCGTCACGCCAAAGAGCCCACCTTTTCTGCCTCCTCTCATATTCATTGTTTTTCTCATCGCGAAAATCATGAACCCTGGAACAAATCAATTAATACTGGAACTGGAATTCGCTGTTTCTCGTGAACGTACCAATGATTAAAAACGTGGGCAAGAGTGAGAGAGCTTGAGATGGTTCCAATTCGTTTTTATAAACGACGGGGATGAAATCACGCGGATCTATGTTCATTTCAAGCTGTGCATTTTCTAGGTTTCGTTCAAACGTTTCAGCACTGCCAATGTTAAACCACAGATAGCTCTGAAAGAAGTGAAAATCGTTGATTTGCTTTGTTTCAAATTATTTTTTGTATTTCTTACCCAACCACCTTCTGTCGTTCCTGTGAGTCTCGCCCTAACATACTTTTTGTTGACGACTTCTAATTTTTCCACTATTCCCTTGCCCAAATAGCTGGAACAAAATCATTTTCGAAATTTGATTATGAATTTTTTGCTCAAAGATCACGAAACTACTCAGACAATTATCGATTGATCGATTATTTTTGTCTTACGCAATATTAATAACTGTTGAAAAATTTACTACAATCATCAGAGTCACCAGAGTTTGATCGTTACTGATGCAAAAATTCGGATTAGAAACAATTTCATGTTACCAATTGAAACAGCCAGTTAACTAAAAAAAATACACTTTACTTGAGGAAGTTCACAATCCACTAAAAATTAACCAAACAGTATATTACGTTGCATTATTTTCGGAGGAAAAATTTAATAAAAAAAAGTACAAACTAAATTAATGGATAGTGTGTATCAAACAACTAAACTCGGTGAATTTTTCAAAATGATCATTGCAATAAAAAGAATGTGTAAATTTACAAGCTTAAATTAAAAAATTGATCGCAAAATGTGTAAGTAGTTAAAAAATCTTAATTTATTGATAAAAAAAATTGGAACATTGCTCTTGAAAAAAAAAAAATCTTTGAACAACCGAATCATGACGCAGACATTGAGATGAAAAATAAAGAAATAAATAAAACACCCGACTAATATCAACAGATAATAAACCAATAATGTCAAATTTTAGACTTCATGATTTTTTTAATGACAGTTTTTTATCAAATTTTCTGCAAAATGAAACTTGAAAAAAAGGCGAGAACTAGAATAAAAATACAGTTATGGTTATGAACTCAATTAACGGAAAATAGACATGCTTAGATCAGAAAAATTTGTAATTCTAATATTTTCCATGACAAATTTTTAAATTGTGAATACTATGCATCAAAAAACCAAATTGACTGCATTCTCATGAATTTTTGTCCTTTTAATAGAAAAATTTTTCAATATCATTAATATTTAGTGTTTGAAATTTATGAATTTTCGAAAGACTTTCTTTCGATTTTGCTGCAAAGAATTGTAAAAAATTGAGATATACACGAAAGAAAAATAAACTGATGACAACAAAGATTGGACACTTGTGAATATTTATGATATCCATGTTTTGAATAAGGATTTTTGAAAAATGTAAATTTTATGCTAATAAATGGAAAATGTACATCAATAAATTGAATTAACTGCAAATAAAAGGCAGTAACAATCAGAGAAAATAGATTTTTTTCATTTAATCACATCTATGTACTTTTGTTATTTACATATTTTTGGACTATATACATATATAAAAATCAAAAAAATACATTATTGGGGAAAAAATGTGTTATTTAGAGATTGAATTTCATAAAATCATTAATCTTATATCATTGACGAAAATGATAAATCAGTAAAGTAAATTTGTGTCGACATAATAAAAATATAGATAAAACATTAACTTTCATAATGTCAATTTTAACAAAAATCATCTAACACAATGGAATCAAAAATTATTCTATTTTGAAATGTCCATTTTCCATTATTTCAATCAATAACCATATTCATTGTAAATCTTTCTATTTCTGGTGTTTTTTTTCAACTCTTATTTTATAAATGAAAATAATTAGACTTAAGAATTCGTTGCAGGGGAAATTCAAAATAATTTAAAATAAATTCGTGAGTAAAATTTTATGTTTGCCAACACAAATGACGTACGTTATTTTCTTAAAGATATGTTGTTGGTTTAAGTAATTTATGATTTAATGCAATCATGTGTAGTGTGTACTAACTCTAGTATTTAATAATTGAAAGTGATGTTTTATACTTTGAGAAATATGATCCTTTCCACATGGAATCTCCCTATTCATTATTTACTTTTTCAAAGAAAAATTTTACAAAATATTTTTTTCAACTCATTAATAACACTTACTGAGAAACATGTCATAGAAAATTACTAAGAACATTCAAAATTACTAACGAATGAACGAATTCTCGCCATGTGATTTCTTTGCCGCCATATCCAGAGGAGCTGTAGTATCCAAGAACAGCAATCGTTCCAAGAGCTGCGATAAAAAAAATTTTTTCTACACCTGAAGTGTCGTCTCCTCCTGGACCCCAACTACCCCTTTTGTTTTTGTCTCCAAACTTCCATTCATATTCTATGAAAGATTTGGATTTGCTGTCCTTCGGAGGAGGTGGTGGTGGAGGAGGCGCTTTCTGCTGCGATTCTTCAGCTTTTTTCTCTACATTTTCTGCTGCTTTTTGGCCACCTTTCAAATTGAAAGGATAAATCTATCATGAATTGGAATTTTCAGTAATTTTATAAATTCTATGACAGAAATATAGAATGTATGAAAATATATTTAATATGAATATTATTATAAAATATTACGGAATGATAAAAATGATAATACAAGAATAAATACAAATAAGGTTTAGTTTTTTTCACGTCACTATGAATAGTGAAATAATCATTAGAGTTTACCTGTTTTTTTTCTGGAAAATTAAAAAAAAATTTTCTGGAAAGTTGTTACAAGTGTGAACATAGCCTTTCAAAAAAGGATCTGTTATAGGCAAGTAATAGAGAATCAAATATTAGCTTCTTGAAGAAAAACAAATTTTCTGCAAAAAAAAACTCATGTTGGTTTGATAAAATTACATATATTTTGCACATTAATGATGACAAAAAATGACTATCCATAAGACAGGAAAAAAGATGTGACCTGGATATTTTTGGAGTGTATCAATAAAATATAAAATTTCTATTTCACCTGGTTTGAAGTATTTTTCAAAACCTTTCGGAGGAGTCTTACTGCAAAGTTGCCAGTATTTCTGTATTTGTTCATAGGCAGTAATTCCTGGTCCATTTTTCAAAATCGACAATTTTCGGCAAAGCTGGAAATTAAGAACAACAAAAACTCGCAGATAATTTTGAATGGTGTCATATACAAGATAACGTTTGGAAAACTAAAAATTACTGTATTTGAAAAATTACTTGTCATTTGTAAATTTTATGTCAAGTTCGGCGATTAAAACTTATGATGTAAAAACATAGGTTATTCGGGTTTACCTGACGATTAGTGAAACCTTTTTCAATGGATTTAGTCAAAATTTTTTCTAGTCGCGCTGCCGAAAGCAGCAACTGATAAGCCATGGCTTGTTGATAAACTTCTCCGATGTCTTCTTTAATGAAAAACTGATTTAAATAAACAAAAAACTGTTTTTCTTAGCTCATTCAATAATCTTCAATAATCTTGTTATGAATAAAATAAGAACTGAAAAACACTGAGCACGGCTTAGCACAACTCAGCACAACTCGTTTACGGCTCAGCGGCTCACAAAATTCACAAAGTCACAATAAATCACAATATGTAAATCACAATAATCGTCACAATAAATCACAATGCCTTATTTGAATTGGCAAAATTGTGAATGCTTTCCCTTTTTCTCTGTCATCAATCCCATTTATTTTAATGAACGCAAAATATTTTAATAATTAATATGAAACTAAATAAAAAAATAAATAAATAATTACAGTAAGGTGCATTGTGTTCATGAAGAAAACTTTCGCAACTTATTTCATTGTACAAAAAACGCGCGAATCCCTTATACCGACAACAACAATTCAACTTTAGTTTACTTATGCTACTTTTTGATATTTATTTGATGCAGTTCTCGTTAATTTAATTACTTTAATAATTCTATAAGTTACAGTTGATACCATGGATTCGAATGATTGCACCGTTACTTGTACTGTTAATATTGAATGGACGAATATACATGGAGTTAAACTTAAAAATGCCAAATACAAAACTGCAACTTTGAGCCTTGGCAGAGATGAATCCCGACAAATTGTACTTCAAATTTCTGCATTGAAAAGCAGCGGAAATAAATTTCCCTTGAAGGATTTTAAAGTGATGAAAAGGTAAAATTTTTTATTGTATTTGTATTTCATTTTGATTCGTTATTTGTATGCATACATTTAAAAGCAGAAGAAAGTTATTTTGAAAATTTTATTTTTTATATCAGTTAAATACTATTTATCCATTATTTGATATTATTGTATTCATTTATATTACATTTATGTGATAATTATAAATTAATTGTATTATTAGGTATTATAAGTTAATTTTTGTCTACTCTAGAACTTTTTGTGCGGAAAATATTGAATTCTTTGATTTTAAACTGATTTTTTCTCTTTCTGGAAAAACATCATCTATTTAAGAAAAAATAAATAATTTTTAATTTATACTATAATTTCAAACTAATATATGTTGAATAAAATGATTATGAAACATTAAATATAAATCTTTAAAATTTGCTAATACAAGTCTTATTTTGAATACTAATGTGATTTTGCAGGGTTTTTAACTTCACTTTCAACAACATTGTATTGAATTTGACAAGATTTAAATAATAAATCTTCAGAAAGCAGAAACATATTCTTTTAAAATCTTTTTTTTATTAGAATTTTTCCATTCAAAAATATTCATTAAATGGTTAAAAATTTAATGTTTTAATTATTAAATGCCTTAATTTTAAAATTGTATAATGAGGATTTTTGTATTAAAAAATTTTTCATGTAGTTTAAATAAATTATTCTTGACAAGTATAATAATTAAATTCTTGTGAATTCATAAAAAAGTTGAAGATATCACAAAGTATGAAATGTTACTCTTTCAGATTTCTCATTATTTTTCTTTTTTGAAATAAAAATCGCATGACGCATTTTTTTTTTCGTTTTAGAATTAAAAGTTTTGTACCTAACTATGCATGACTGAAACATCACATTATTAGAATTATCCAAGAAAATATTTTAGTTTTTTATCAGAATTTTCCCTCTTTATAATCTTTATAAAATGGTTTAATAATAAAAATATCATGTTTAATTAATGGGATTCCTTAATTTTAAAATTGTGAATTAGTTATTTTTTTTTAATTCATTAATTTAGTTTAAAGAAAATTTATCAATCAAAACTTTGTTAGTAAATTAAAACTTTTAAATTCATGAAAAGTTACAAATATCATAAAGTATGAGATATAATTCTTTCATACTTCAATAGAATTCTTTTTCAAAAGATAACATTCATTGTGCAGTTTTTCAAGTTTTAAAATTAACAGTTTCGCACTAAACTTTGAAAGATTGAAATATGCCATCATAAGAATTATCCTGGAAAAAATTTTTTTGTCTTTTTATTACTGTTTTCACTACTCAAAATCTTCATGTAATGGTTCAATTGGTATAAATTCAATAATTGAATGAATGAATGCCTCCATTGAATCACATCAAAAATAAATATTTTTTTCTGAAAAAATATCATTTGGTTAAAAAAAATTATTTCTTTAAACTCGTATCATAATTTCATATCCTTAAATTTTCAGTAACTTATAAAAATTATGGAGTATGAAATATAATACAGTATATAAAGCTTAAAACTTTTCGAATTCAATTCCTATAAATTCTAATTTCTTTTCACAATTTTTTTTAAGAAGCTCTTGAAATTATTAGTAATGTATGGTACGTACTAAACTCTAATAATTCCGAGGGTATTTACTTGTCTTTTCTTTTTTTAAATTTTTCATATTCAGGATTTTTGTTCAATGATAACCTTTTTTCACTTTCATTTTTTTATATTTTATAAGTTTTACATATTTTTTTTAGATTCATCGAAGAAGGAAAAGCATCAATCCAGTTTCCAAATGAACGATGCATCATTTTCTTATCCAATGCTCCTATTGAACCTTTATTCAATTTTTTCAAATTAATTATGGCGAAAATGCCAGGCCAAAATGAAGCTGCAAATAGAAAACCAAGCCATCTAGATAGTTTGAGAGATAGCAATAATTTGCAAGATATTAGTCCTATTACTGACAAGGAGTTGTCACGACTTAAAGAAAAAATGAAGAGGAAAACGGTAATATATGCTGGTATAGATATTTTTGTATTCAATTTTTTTAGTCAGAAAAGAAGGAACAGAAATTTTTAAAAATAAATTAATCATCTAAGAATTATTATAGTGAGAATTTTGTTGACTTTCAGAATATCTATAAAAATTTTTGGATTTAAACAGCAAAATTTGCAAAAAATTAACAGTCTATGAAATTTTCATGATTTTATTTTCGATTCTTCGACCTGTTTTCTTTATATATTAATTTTTCCTGGATTTCAGGAGACGTTCCAAAATTTAAAACCATCTCTATCTATGATCCTACCTTTAACATTAATGAAATGATGTCTGATTGTTTAGGGTGCCACTGTGACGACACCATCGCCAAGTGCTCTGAAAAAACGGAAAATGAACGATATAACTAAAGGATCTACTAGTCCCAGTGTTTCAAAAAAACCACGAGCAAAAAACTTGTTCATGGCCCATTTAAATGAGTCTAAAGGTGACATGACTGAAGAACAAAAAGCAGTTCTTGACGCTGTTTTGGCTGGTTCCAACATTTTTTCACTGGCAGCGCTGGAACTGGAAAATCGTTTTTGCTGAAAAAAATTATCGCTGCGCTTCCACCAAACTTGACTGCAGTCACAGCTAGTACTGGGTTGGTTTTTCAGTAAAATATTTTCAAAAAAACAAATCGATCCTAGTAACCTCCAAAAATACATAATTTTTTCGTTAAATCATTTGGAATAGATCATAAAATTATTTTGATCAAATATTGAGTTTATTTTTTGTCTTGACAGAGTTGCAGCATGTCATATCGGTGGCAGCACCCTGCACCGTTTTGCTGGCATCGGGCTTGGAACGGCGGAAATTTCAGAGTGTCGTCGCATGGTTGCTCGTTCATCCTCGACCGTTTCGAATTGGCGTAGAATTAAGCATCTCATTATCGACGAAATTTCCATGATCGACGGCGATTATTTCGAAAAAGTCGAATCCGTTGCGAGGGAAATTCGCAGAAACGAGAGACCTTTTGGAGGCATCCAAGTCATTCTCAGCGGGGATTTTTTCCAGCTGCCACCTGTCTGCAAACGCGACGAAAAAGCGAAATTTTGCTTCCAAAGCGAGGCTTGGTCGAAATGCATCGACAGGAATTTCGAGCTGAAAAGAGTGCATCGACAAAAAGACCCGATTTTCGTCGACCTGTTGAATAATCTGAGAGTGGGCAGAATTACGAACGACATCGAGAAGATCTTGAGGGATACCTCAATGCAGCAAATTGAAAGTGATGGGATTTTAGCGACTCGGTATGTTTTTGAAAATTAGTTTTATAGTTAGAGAGGGCACTTACATTGAAAGATAAGTTATTTAAGCTAATTACGTATCGTTTAACAAAATTATTATGTAGGTAAATTTGTGTTTATGAGCCAAAACATTTCTACTAATTAATAAATATTTATTCATTTCGAATTTTATCTCATGAGTTTTTAATGCCAATTTTTTGATCGGATATAATACAAAATAAGAGTGCAAATTAAAAGTTGGAAAAAGAAGAAATAATTATAGTTATAGCTTCAATTGATAAAAATTAAACATTTTAAAATCGGAAAAATTTGTTGATATTATGAATTTATATAAAAGTCAATTGTTAAATAAAATTTTTCATATGTCAGGACGAATTTACTTTTTTTATTCATCATTTTCCTTCATAATATCAATTTAATGATTTTTTTGCATTCAATGTTAACTGACATCGCACATTTATATTTAGAACATGTTTTTTGTTTGACTTTTGTCATGTAAACGACTTATTCAAAAAAATAAAGTGATTTTATTTTTTTGATATAAATTTATCATGTTTTATTTTTGTAGTCAATTTAATTCCAAAAAATCCTTATTAAGGTATTATAAACTCTAACACACTTACTGTATAATTTTTGTTTTTTATTGATGAGTAAAATTTTTTTTATAAAGTGTATAAAACAAAAAATTCGATTGTATTTTCAGGTTGTGTTCCCACGTGAATGAAGCGGATGATATAAATAAAGCCCAACTTGAACGAATCGATGGTGAATCTAAAGAATTCAATGCTGAAGATTCCGACAAATCTCAGGCAAATTTGCTGGATCGAGACACTTCAGTGTCTCAGAAGTTGGTTTTGAAAGGTTCGTCTTAACCTTTCGAAAAATCTGAAAGAACTTCTGAAACAATTTTAGAAACGATTTTCACAATGTTTAATTCATTAGAAACAGCAATGAATTCTACGAAATTTAGAAACCTAGTAAACTCGTGAGTTCATCGTATCTCTCAAGATCTTCTAAAATAATTCATATTTATTATGGGAATTATTCAGAGTTTCAAAGAATTTCGAAAATATTTTTGCAATTCTCATTTTATCTACTGTTTCAGTCGGCGCCCAAGTGATGCTTCTCAAAAACCTCAGCGTGGGAAAAGGATTGGTCAACGGTGCCCGAGGAGTCGTTATAAAATTCGACAACAATATGCCAGTTGTTCATTTTAGAACCGGAGACATTTACAAACTGAAACCCGAAATTTTTGCAGTCAAAATGATGGGTGGACAATTGATTCACAGAAAGCAGATACCTTTGAAACTTGCATGGGCTTTTTCCATTCACAAAAGTCAAGGTAAATAATTTCTGTTGGATTTTACTTTTATTTGTAATTAGAACATGAATATCCCAACATGTTTTCATTTTGTGGGTAATTTTGTTCCGTTTTTCAGGTCTTACGTTGGACTGCGTCGAAATGTGTCTGTCCAAAGTTTTTGATGCTGGACAAGCTTACGTCGCATTATCTCGAGCATGTTCCATAAAATCCTTACGAGTGCTCGATTTCGAACCACGGCAAGGTATTTAAAAGATTTTTTTTTCAAGTTATTACACTGAGAAAAAAAATTCAGAATATATATGCTGATAAATTGTTACATATTTCAATTACAGTCTGGGCAAATCAAGAAGTCCTCAAATTCAACAACAGGCTCCAAAAACAATTAAGCTGCATGGAAATGATACCGCTAAATAAGAAAAGGTAAAGGATAGCAAATTTTAGAAAGAATTTACAGTAAATGAATATTCTTTTTTTTTTCTATTGAAACTCAGTTATTATCTTGGCACAAATTTTTGGGACCAATGTGAAATACTCAATAAAATACTTGAATGACATGTAAGATTAAAATTTTATTTGCGTTTCATTTTGACAACAAACCTTATTCTTAGGATAAAGATTGTGTAACAGATACCTAATTATAAAACTGTACATGGAAAATATCGCAAAAGTTTTCGTGAGTCGATGGAATTTCAAGCTTAGTAAGATAACAATCATGCTAACATCAAAAATCTATGTCAAATGTAGAGAAAAATGAAAGCAACGTTTATCAAGAAAATTTTTGACATATATTTTATTACGTTATATTCATTTTTATCAACTGGAAAAAAAATATTTCTAGCACACACAAAGTAATCAAAATATGATAAAAAAGTATATTCATTTCTCGGGAAAATGCTGGAGAATTTTTCATAGTATAGATACAACTGAATTTCCATCATCGAATTTTCCCTTTCATAAATTTGCAACCTCTGCCTCAAGTTTTTTAATCTTCAATGGCAACAATGTCACTAACTCTTTGCAAACACTAAGCTCTTCGCTCATGGACTCCCTTGCCTTCGAATCTTTCTCACAATAATTCACCATATAGGTATAAACCTCCAAAGTACTCTTCGCGTTACTCAATTGAACCTTCTTATCAGGAGTGATAAAAGTGTTATACAGCCTTCCCAAATAAAAATGAGCGCACAGAACCGGTCGCACCATATTTTCCGGGATCGCGCTCTCTTTTTTCCCCTTCTCCCCCGTCACGGAATCTATGAATTTTCTGAAATTTTCAATCGCGTGGGTCGTCAACTCGTTGACTTTCATGAGCATTCTCGGTGGTGGCCGATCTTCCATGGCTCGAAGTCGGTCCAATTTAATATCCAAAATTTCCGCATACGTTTCCCCCAATTCCATCCAAAGTTCTTGACAAGCAGATTGGTAATACTGCGGATTCAGCTCTTTGACGAGATTCTCCAAAATGTCAACTCGTCTTTTGTGCATTTTCGCTCGACGGTCTTCGTCGTCCTCGAAGAAGGCCAAGTACTTGTAGCATTGGGACATATCCTGCATTACCTGAACATAATCAGAGGCGTGGTTCTCCAGGGTGTAAAATTTTTTAGCGACCTCCAGACTTTTCTGAGTTTTCAAGAAAATTGTACGAGCGTCGCTGAAATCAAGGAGAGGCTGGTCAGTGATGTCAGCCACGATTTTTTCCACGTCTTTCTCAATGGCAGGGAATTTCAGGTTTTTCTCAGAGTCTATTGAGATTTCTGAGATTTTTTTGGTGAGGTCTTTTTCTTCGTTCTCGGTGTTTTTTATGAGTCGCTCTCTGTGGGAGTTGAATTTTAATTTAGAGACTGTTTCGACGAGTTTTGATTAATTCAATTTCAAAAATAAATGGATCATAGAGAGACGGCACACAAGATAAACCAGAAAATAGCAAAATTTATCTTTACCTAGACGTACTCAGCATCTCGATCCCATACTTCGCCCAGCACCTCTCGACGTCCGCGTTCCTATGCTTATAGTTCTCCCACTCCGCTTCCCTAGTCTCTTGACTACCAACGTCATCTGCGTCATTCTTCTCCAAAACCTCTCTACGCATATCCAGAACGTAACTCGCCGCCCCCAAATGATGTCTTGCCAAAGAAAAACTCCCCTTTTCCATAAAAAACTGCGAGAGCGTCGCTGCATTCAACGCCCATTCCACCATATCGAAATCCTTGTATTCCAATTGCCTGTTCAAGGTCTCATGGCAGTAAATAGCAGACTCGAAATAATTCTCCAAAGATCCATGTATCTGGGCCAGATAGTACAAAGTCAATGTGTGCAATTTTTCCACCATTTCCTTAGGATCCACTTCCGCTTTGTCCTGGACCCCAAAAAGTGCTGACATGCCAACAGGGTCTGAAGATTTGGAGTCCTTGAAACTTTGGTACACCTGCTTGGCTCGGTCCAAAAAGTTTTTCGATTTCAATGGTTGGTCCCTTTTGGCCCAGAGAATTCCTAGTTGGTTGAAGGCGCTTATAGACGACAATACGCATTCTGGTTCTGATTCATGGTCTTCCAGAATTTGGATGCAGTTGGATAGATGGTCTTCTCCAGATTTCAAGTCTTCTGTTTCGATGGAGGTTATTCCGAGATTCAGGTGCACAACGCCAAGGAGTGGAGTTATTTTGGGATTGCTGTTTTCTGCACTCTGAAGTTGGTCACGCAGGTTCTTGAGAATTTCCTGGGCTGCGTATTTGGTGCGATAGGGTTCGGTTTCGTCCACGGTTTGTTCCTCCAAGAGTTTTAGGACTTCGGAGTATTGATTGTTGAGTTTTTGGAAGAATTCCTGGTCCGGGGAGTTGGATTGTTCAGACATTTTGCGAGGGGCTGGAATGAAGAAAAAAAAGTCAATTCAAGAATGATAGTATTTTCATTCTAAATATATAAAATTGGAATATTAGGTTCAAAAAGTAGGGAAACTGAAAGGATTATTTATTTTTGAAGGGAGAACAAATAGAACATTGAGTATGGAAAAAGCTATAACTGGTACTTAGGATTCTCTGAGCTTTAATATTTGAAAATTAAGACTTTAAGTAACTAAATGTGAATTTTTATTGCAGAAGCCAAAATTATTAGAATGTGGAACTTGAAAGCAACCAACTAAATTTATAATTTTTGATAGGGGAACTAGGGAACTGGGGAAAAAATAATGTTTATTTTTTAGAATATAAAATATTGGTTTTGTTTTCTATGAGAGATTTTTTAAGGTTTATCAAATGACAATTTTTGAAACATTCTCCCAAAATAAAAATTTTGATGGCAAAAATGTAGAAAATCTTAATGTAGAATCTATAGATGAATCATTTCAAGTACAAAAATTTCTTACAAAATTAAAATGATCTTATCTGTCATTTAAAGACTAATTGAAATATTAATTTTAGAATTAACGAAATATTATCATTCAAGATGTAATATTTTAATAATTTCACCTTCCATGCAAATTGAACAAGTCACTATGGATGAATTATTGTATATGATAATTTGAGTGCAGAAGCAACAACTAAATATACATTTCTGACACTGAAACTTTTACTAGGGAAAAATAAATGTTCTGTTATTAAGCATCGAAAATGAAAGTCATTTTTGCTTTCATTAATGATGTTTTAATATTTATTAAAATGAACATTTTTCAATTACACATTTTCTAAAAGAAAAATCTAAATGGCAAAAACGAAGAATATTTCCATTTGGAATCTTTATATGAATTATTTAGAGTGAAAAAATTTCTTCAAAAATAAAAATGATATATAAAATGATATATATTTTTTGAAATTCATTCAATAATTTATGGAATTTCATCATCCACGACGTAATATTTTAGTAATTTTATTCTTCATCGAAACGGAAAGTCAAGAACTATGATTTTTTAAATTTTGAAAATTTCACATCAGAAGCTAAAATCGAAATTTTGAACTCAGAAGTAACCAACTGAATTTATAATTTGTGACAAGGAAATTTTTACTTAGGAATAAAAAACGTTAAATTATTAAAGTGCTAAAATATAAAAAATTTGATTTGACACTGAAGAAATTTTTAAATTTATAAACATGCCAAATTTTCAATCGCTCTTTCTCCACGATAAAAATTTTGGTTGCGAAAATGAATAAAGCATTACTTTTGAATTCTAAGATTAAATATTTCATAGACAAAATTTAAAAAAAAAATAAAAGTACCTAAATTTTTTATTTTAGATTAGTTGAAACGTTTCTTTCAAAATATATGAACTTTAATCATTCAAGATGGCAAATTTTGGTGATTTTTTTCAAAACTGAATAAGTTAATAAAGTAACTATCACCAGGGAATAAGAAATGTTCAAGTATCAAAAATGTAAAACACAAGAAATTTTATTTTGCACTCAAAGAATTAGAAAATTTATAAAAATAATCATTCTTCGATCACACTTTCTCCGCAACGAAATTTTCATGACGAAAATAAGTCGAAGATTACTTTAAAATCTATATCATTTAACAAATTTTTGAAAATATACGAGTACCTAACTTTTTCATTTCAAACCAATTATAGTTAAAATTACAAAACATAAAAAAACTCTTTATTTGAAATGTGATATTCAAGTATTTTTATTCAAATTATATCTGTGGCTTCCTGCCATAATCGAGAAAGTCACTTGTGCCATAAGGCTCAGTTTACATGATATTCTGATAACATTTTGAACGTTATGGCATGTGTGACTTTCTCGGTTATGGCTGCAAGCCACAGGTATAATTTAATAAGGATAAAAATTTCAATTTTCAGAAATGAGCGACAAATAATTTTCGCATACAAAAAACTTCGCAAGACGAAAAAAACACCAAAAATAAAGCAACATATACTTGAAAATTTCAAATTAATTAAACAAAAAAATTATAAACACTACATCGCTAAAAAAAAAGAAAATTCCATAAAATTGCAAACATTTCTAATCAATAATACTTTTTTGAAAAACTGCAGATAAAAGTACATTAAAAAATTTTTAAATCTTAACAATGAATTTCAAAAAGATTGAAGGTACACAAATTTTCGAATAAATAAACAATAACAATTTATTTCGTAAATAAAACATCCTCAATAGCTTCAGCCCGAAAATATTCAAATTTTGCACATACTTTTTTATCATACACTTCTACTCATTTTCGATCTGAACAAAAAAAAAAGTAAATAAACAATCAATTTTCACCTTTGATGGTTTGTTGTTAATCGTTGTGAAACAGTTGCGAATCTTTGGATAAATGTTGAATGGAATCAAGATCCAAATTTTTTTAATGTGAAATTACTTAACAATAAAAGTCCAATGATTTTTGACAGTGTAATTTTTACTTGTCATTTACAGTAAATATTATAATAAAATTGAAACAAATTTTTATATTCGGGATTGTTTATTCGAGACAGGATCAGCTGACAGATGACAGTCAGACCTATATATAGATATATGGTTGCCACTGCGCATGTCTCAAGCTTGCTCGCAGTGCCGTAACAACATTTTTCGAATGGATTCATCATGGTGCGCTTGGTTAAGGTTTAATCCAAAGGCCCCCCCCCCCCCCATAAAAAATTTTTTTATTTATCCATTTTATCATTATTTTTTAATTTTTTAGGCAAAAAACTAAAATAATCCCTGGAAGTAATGAAGAGAAAACCTAATTTTTGTGAATTTTTTTTAGGTTAATTGGTCAAACTCTCCACGAAACAATGCCACATAAAAATTTTAAGCCTTAAAATCTTTCGTCGTGTACAGTTAACCATTTTCATTGAATTATATTGTATGAAAGAAAATATCAATGTCATTATGTACAGAAAACTGCAAAAAAACATGTTTTTCGGTGTTCTCTGACACGAATCACTACATTTTTCACACTATCAAGCATAATCATAACAACAAGTAGAAAGCCTATCGAATTTCATGCAATTTCATTTTCGATCAATTTAATATCACTTGTTGATAAGAAGATATAGCTCTTAGAACTTCAAAAAATCTGATAAAAAAATGTTGCTAACTTGAAGTTTGCTCTACAACTTATGAACAATGCAAAATATTGTAAAAACATGCGGTGGTATTTTAAAGAGGACTAAAAAAACAGTACAAGTTTTATCTCAATATGATGAATTTACAAGTAGTGTTTGTTTAATGTATTATTTATTGTATCAATGTAGAATTCAGTAGTAGATGATTCTACCTATTATTGTTATAATTATACTTGAAAATATGAAAAATATAGTGATTCGTGTCAGAGAACACCGAAAAACATGTTTTTTTTGCGGTTTTCTGTACATAATGACATTGATATTTTCGTTCATACAATATAATTCAATGAAAATGGCTAACTGTACACGACGAAAGATTTTAAGGCTTTACATTTTTATGTGGCATTGTTTCGTGGAGAGTTTGACCAATTAACCTAAAAAAAAATTCACAAAAATTAGGTTTTCTCTTCATTCCTCCCGGGAATTTTTTTAGTTATTTTTTTAAAATATTCAAAGATAATTATAAAATAGATAAATCAAAAAATTTTTGATGAGGGGGAACCTTTGGGTTAAACCTTATGCAAGCGCACGGTGTCATAAGTTTATAATCTTGTGTATCGTTTCTTGAAAATGAATATTTTATTGTTAAAGTTTTTTTTAAATAGTAAATAACAGTTTTTGTGAAAAATATACTGCA
The DNA here is from genome assembly GCA_028476575.1 of Platygaster robiniae. NCBI lineage: Eukaryota > Metazoa > Arthropoda > Insecta > Hymenoptera > Platygastridae > Platygaster > Platygaster robiniae. Next base: position 8,152,279 of record CM052022.1, read on the forward strand.
TAATTCTTATTAGGACTGCATTAGTGTATTCGATTAGCAATAGTAATAATTACTGAGGCCGCGAGGATTAATTGTCAAATTTAGAAAATCAAAACAAGTGTACCGAGAACTGTATTTAATAAAAAATTTTTATGCAACATGATAAACGCATGTAAAATACAAAAAACATCAAGAATATTGAATTTTTTCAACCTTTTTCGCTAACCTTATTTTTTCAAAGTAATTTTCGTCTTAAGAGACACTTTTTACCACATGGTAATATGGTAATATGGACATATGTCTTAAGACTCCTGTATAAAATCTACCTGGCCAGCTTCACAATTGATTATGCACATAAACAATCTATGAACAGTCTTCTATTCTTACTAACGAATAAATAAATTTTTAAATTATTTATAATCAGGGTTGGGCATTCTCCACTTTTTTGTGGAATGAATGACGTTGGGAGTGAATAATCCTATCATTCAGAAGATGGAAAAAATTCTGAATGAAATGAAGTTCATTCCAGGAGTTTCCTGATCCCAGGGTTAATTCATTCCTTCATTCCGTTTACCTGGAGTACCCAAACTATTCCAAAAATAAGTTTTCGAGAAACATCAAATATCCAGTATTCCATAGAATATACTACCTGTGACTATTAGATTGACGCACATCGATTCCACTAAATGAAGAATACCTGCCTTCTAATTTTGTCTCAATCACATAAAAGTGAAATAAAATATTTCAGAGAAATTTCAGTTATTCCATGAATATACCCAGATAGCAAAATAATTTCATATTCATATCATATGCAAATCACACGTGAAAAAAAGAAATCACGCGTTACAGGCATTTGTACCTCCGTTACCTATTCACTGTTATGTCAATATGAAATCACGCGTGATTTTTAGATTTTTCCCTCGTGGATGCGCTTGCGCAGATGATCATCGCGGGAAAATTTGAATGCTTGTTTCTGTTCTATTGCAGTATTAATTCACAATGAAAGCAATAATTGTAAACACATTTTATGTACCTCTGGCATAGAAAACGCGTTTTTATGCCTGCTCGAGATCTCTAAACGCGTTTTCTATGCCCTCGGTACGTAAAATATCGTTCGTAGCAGGCAAGGATGTGCTCATAGGCAAAACGGGTTACAGTCCTCGGCTTCGCCTCGGACCGTAATTTCCCCGTTTCGCCAAATTCGCACATCCGTTCCTGTTACGAAATATACTATTTATTAAGCATCATAATATTATACAATATATAGTATGCTAATGCAGAAAAGACAATCAATATTATATTTAGCCACACTTTCGTTCATTTTTTAAACATTTTTTACGCAAAAATATAGTTTAAAAAATTTCGATGAAACTTATAACAATTAGAACTGTCACATAATAAAACGAAAACGATTCTAACCTCCAGGTAAACACTGATTTCGAGGAATGCGGTACTATGGTTTATCACAAATCACAGAACACAAGATATAAAAATTTCTCGAAGAAAACCACAAAAAATTATTTAAAAAAACAAAAACAAAACGAAAACACGAGAGACATCGATGCGATAGTTACACTGGCACTGAATCCTAGCACATCATGGCACATGAACAAACAAAAAATATTCTACCATGATAATATAGCACAAAAATTTCTGATTTCAAAATGACAAGGAATTGAAATCACGCATGATTTTTTGACGCATGCGCATTGTCTAGCATTGATGATGCGACTATGATGTCATTTTGAGCTCACGGGAATGATTTCACAGATCGTATTTCATATGTTTGGCATAATGAGATCATGCGAGTGATTTCACGCATGATCTAAACTGTGAAATCATGTCTGCTATCTGGGTACAATGGAGTTTAGAAAAGCCAGAAAAAAGGTAAGAAAGGAAGGTACAAAAGATAAAAAAGGTGAAATACACTCGTATCAAAATTCCTTTAGGAACCGCTCAGGTACCTGGGTTCTTTTGTGTTTAGAAGCAGACAATGCGGTCGAAAACATCGCATTATTCCCATTGTATATTCACGAAATAACTGGATGTTCTCAAAAATTTTCTATTTCCCTCAAATAGGATGGGTACACAATGAGTGAGGAAGTATTCATCGTTCGGTAAAATAAAATAAATGGTGTGTCAATCCATGAGGAATCGAGACGATTTTTTGTGGAGTATTTCATTCTTGACTTTTTTTGGAAACTTTTTTTAACGAGAGAACGTTTTTTAATACTTTCTAAGTTGTCAGTTATTGTATTAAAATAAATATATAATTACGTTTTTGACAATAGACTTGTTGATTATTTATTATATGTAAAAGTAGAGAACAATAGATTTTTTATCTCCATTTTTTCCTATTTTGAAACTTTTTGTCACTTATTTTCTAGCGTAATGTTGGCGTTTGTTTTTGATTACTTTTGTTAACTTATGGTTTCTTGATCTTCATTCAGAAATACGCTTTCTGGGTAAAGCTACAAGAAAAGTAAAAAAATCTTACAATACTCGGACTTTTTTTCAACCACATTGAAGGGTTCAAAATCAATCTCCAAAATGTAACTGTATTTTTTCGAACATTTCTCCAATTTCTGAAGATTTAGAGCAATTTTCGTAAGTATCCATACATAAATTTGAAACATTTGCCAGTCAATCACTTGAACTCTTTAATTCTTAAATGTGATCAAATAAGTAAATCGTACCTCAACTGTATAAATATTTGATACCATGCAAAAAATTTGAAAAAATGTTCAACTCTTAGATACATGTCCAATTCAAGTCGAAATTTCTTTTTGAGTCTGGGTGGTACATTATACACATTAAAAAAAAAGGCTGCGTCGATCGTAGCAGAAATACCAGCGCGTATGTATTTTTTCCTGAGGATGAATGAATGCCTCGAGCTCTGAGAAAATACGTCACTAGGCATATATTCACTGTTTGCAAAAACTGAATGACTTCAATAATCAAACGAAAATATTCACATGTGAAATCACGAAACTGCAAAATAAGAAGGAAATCGTTCGTCATGTTTTCTTTAACATCGAAATAGGCAAACATGAATCATTTCAATTACAAGCGAAAAGTCACTGCGAAGATGTACATATTATTATCTTATTTTTAATTACACTTAAAAATTTTTTATTGATCAAAGTTCAATAAAATTGATCGGAAGCCAATTTTCGTAATCGAACAAAATTTTATCTTACATACTTCGGAAAACTACGATCTTGTAGTTTATTATCATAATTTATTCATAATTCAAAGAATATAAGTATTCTTACTACATAACGAAATTTATATTTATAATGAAATGAAAATTCTTTGCTTCTATGGCCTTTAAAAATGGCTGAATTCCAAAATGGTGGTTTTGGTTACAGTATGACTGGAAGTTCCTATGATCTACCCATTAAATATTGCTATAGCTAAATTAAAAAAGAGTCAAAAGAAAATTTATGAATTCGAGATTTTCTCGTTCTCTGGATAAAAAATTTAAAAATCTGTCGTTTTTAATGGTAGACTAAAATTCGATCGCTCTCGTTATTCCGAAACACACATCAAAGAAAGGAGGTGAACGATCGTTCAGGGCCTGAAAAAAAACCAGGATAAGAAACACATTTAAGGCTCGCTGGGAATTTCTCTCTCTCCACGAGTATTTTGTTAGCAAATATCTCCGAGGTTCAGGGGTGTAATCTCGAGGGGCTTTTTCAAGATATCAGAAAGAATTTAAGACGATTTTCAATGAAGTAATACATTTAAATGAATTTGAAATGGATAAATTTGTTAATGACAATGTTTTCTCAATACCCAGTGTTCTCTATAAGATTTTTCAATACGATCTTTTTTGTTATGGCGATTTTTTAATCATATATCATACAGGGGATTCAGAAATAACTTTCAATTAATATTTTTCAAACTTTGTTAACAGATAAATTGAATACATTAGTATTTTTGTCTTCACAGTTTCAAGCACTATTGTGATTTTATAAAAAGTGCAAATATTTTGTAAACATTTTTTAAAAGTAATATTTTGATTGTTTGAACTTTGATTGGGAAGTCGAAAACGCTGTATATCTGCAGACCAGAGTTTGAATTAAATACTAATTAGACTTTCTTTTTGAAAATTTGACGCCCACAATGAAATTGCTGATAATGAATTTTGAATTTTTAAAATCTTATAATGAGTTCAAATTTCATTTGGGATTTCGTAGATATAGGTGTTGTTACATGAAAATTACCGAAACCATATAAGAAAAAAATTGGAAGATTTAATTTTCAGACTTGTTATTTGACGAAATTTACTTCATGCGTTTTAAATTTATATTGGTTTTTTCGAATTTGTAACATATGATCACAAAGAATTTCAAAATTCTTGTGTTTTGATCTTCAAACGCGTAGATTATTCAACTTTTGCATGAATGTTGAAGTTAGATCAGAAATCCATGGAAAGGAAAAGTTTGCAATCAATTTCTGAACTTTTCAGCCTAACGAAGCATCAAGTATCCAAGTTACATACTTCCTGATTTCTTCAACCAAAATTGTTTGCATTCGAAAATTCCTTATTGAAAATTCGATGAGTGCTAATTAGTTTCGGAATTTCAAATGGGGATTAAAAAGTTTCAAGCTTAATATGTGAAAATTCCTGACTCTTAATATGAATCATTCCAGAAATTCAAATTTTGTGCTTGGTAATATTTTGAACTCGAGAGTTTTAGAACTCAAAGACTTGTGATTCCATGTCTGAAATTTTAGTGCTTGAAACTGAGACTTTCGAGATTTTATTTTAAACAAATCTTTATTTGTAATGTGTATATACGTCCAAATTTTCTCTCAATATTGGTATTCTTTTAGATAGAGGTTTTCTAAATAATATCCTTATGATGATTCTCAAATTATTAACTTTTAAGTAATATTCTAATGTCGATCAATGAAAAATTATTTAAATTAACAATTGGTTATCCATTATGTTCCGAATTTTTTAACTTATCACCCTTGAATGTCTGAATATTTAAACTCGACAATTCAACAGCATTTCGAATGCTCAATCTTATAAAATATCTTTATAAATAGATAGTTTTCAAAGATATCACATGATTTTTGGGGCGATTTCATAGAAATGTTACAAAGTTGCAATTATAATGAATCCTTACGTATAAAACGTAAAAAAAAATTACGTTGTATTAAGTAGATGCAAATTTCTTTGAAAAATTTGAAACTTACAGTATTACGCCCTGTAGTGAAATATGATGAAATTTTCATGAAAAGTGATGTTCATTTATAACTTTTAATATTGATAAATTCTACATTTTCTAATAATTTAGAAAAATGAAATGATTCGAGTATAATTTCGTGATTCATATATTCGAAAATGAAAAAAATCATGATTCTTTTGAAACTACGAGTGAAATCGTACTATATTAAATTATTGTAGTTGTATATCACAATATTATTAGATAAGTTTTTAAAGTGCAATATTTTTTACGAGATTATATATTTTTCATATAGATCCTCATTTCATTCGCTTCCTATGTTTTGAACATGTTTCGATTTAAAATCCACCATATTAGTTTGATATTTTTATCAATTTTTCCATACTTTTTCTCCAAAATTATCAAGTATAAATTTGGATCTCTCGATTGTCTTATTTGAATAAATTTCCATGAAAAAAAAAGATCAAAATTAAAGCAGTAATTTCGGAACATGCACATATAAATTAACGAAAACTAGGATTCGCTGATTATTTTTATTTTCAAGAAATCACCTGATAATTGGAAAACTTGCATCCGAATCGCTGTTTGTGCTGCCTACGCCTCTGGGCAAGTTACTTTTTCCACCGAAAAGGGTTTCATTGAAAACGATGCGCGCGGAATATAAATCGGGCTCCCACCGGGTCTTCCCATAGCTCGCGCAGCAAGGTAATCGCGATGTAATTTCGATCATTACAGGGCATCAATCGGCGCGACTACAAAGTCATAGACCGCGTTGTATAACGAGCCGAGGAATTCGTGAACACGTGACCGGCTCATTATGAAATATGTCGCAGATAAGAACTCGCTTATGTGACTGGGACAAGGATATGCGAGTTATCGCGGCGCCCATTTACCAAGGAAAAAAGGGATAACAAGGCCCCTGATAAAGTTTATTCATTCATAAAATACGACTGGAAAGTCACGGAATCTAAAGAATGAAATTTCCCATCTCAAAATCACCTTTTTCTTCAAGTCTTGTGTTTAGGGCTTCCAAATATTAAGCAATTTTCTTTACTCTGTATAAGTGTATCAAAATGTATCCAAAATTGTTGAATATTTCATTTCTTTTCCATTCAACTAAAGCTATTGTTAGTGTACTTGGAAATTCAAAGATTAAAGTTTTTTGTTCGAAATTTCTAAGTTTTTATTAAATTTTTTGAATGCTCGAAATTCTTCATTTCGGTCTTTGAATACATTGAACTTGTAATGAAATAATTTTAATTTCTCGATCCCAAAAAAAAAGGAAAAGGAAATGGTTCAAAATTTTCAATGTTTGATTATTGATGTGTAATTTTCAGGGGCGTAGGCAGAAAAAATTTTCAAGAGGGATTTTTCTGAAAAACATTTTTCCTTCGGGATTTCATAATTTCTTATCTTTGACAATATGTTACAAGAGAGCTATTTCGAAGTATTTTACGTTTTTGAATTTATCAGTAATGAAGTTGATAGCGTCGATTAAAAATTTGGTTGCCGCAACACAAACTTGGTTAAGAGAACCATACGTTTGGTTGGGCCTATATTAACCAAGTAACTTAGTTCCTGCAACCAAATAGTTTTTTCAGTGATAGGAATCAAATATCTAAAAAATGTATATACTTTAACTGGATTTTAGCAAATTTTAACCACGCAGATAACAGGTACATCATAAATTTACATCTGTGGCTTCCCAGCATAACCGAGAAAGTCAAAAATGCCATAACGTTTAAAATTTCATCAGAATATCATGTAAAATGAGCCTTATGGCAGAAGTGACTTTATCGATTATGGCGGGCAGCCCCAGATATTATTTTCGTATGGTATATTATTCATTAAATTTTGTAATATTTTCTGTTATTGTTATGTATCTATAATACTTCTATGGATCGCTCAATAGATTTTTAGAAATTGTATATATTGAATTGGATGTATTTTTATTGTTTTCTATATGGATTTCTAGAATAATTTCTAAAATTATAGGTATATAATTTTAGCATTATGATAATAAATATACTCCAGGACAGAAAGTTTTATTAATTTCTAAGAAACTTATATCTACATGATTTTTATTTATTGAAAGATTTCTAGTAAATTAGTAAGCTAGTAAACTAGGAAGCTGGTTAACTACTAAACTAGTAAACTACTGAAATTGTAAAATAGTAAAATAGTAAACAATTAAAAAAATCAAATAGTAAACTAGCAGTCTCGTTAACAAATGAATTAGTTAATTAGTAAACTAGTAAACTTGTCAAATTTGTAATAGCAAACTGAGAACCTAGTAAGCTAGTAAACTAGGAAGCTGGTTAGATAAAACACTAGTTAGCTAGTAAACTAGTAAGCTAGTGAACTGGTAAACAAGTTAACATGTAAATTAGTAAGCTTGTTAACTATTAAACTATTAAATTAGTGAGCTAGTAAACAAGTAAGGTAGTAAACTAGTAAACTTATTTTTCACATTTTTTTGTATTACACATATAATATACGAAACACTTGAGGATTTCCAAGTATTTTAATAAATTACTTATATTATTGTAGATTGCTACAGAGATTAAAAAACTCGATGCTTTAAAATGCGAATTTCGAACTATTCTCAGTAATTTCAAGAATTAATGATAAACTCATATATATATAGATTTTTCATGTTTTACATCGTTATTATTTTTTCGTATTTTTGAAATATTTAAAAGATTTGGTTGCGTTTTCAAGAATTTTGATAGATTCATAGTATATTTAGAATTTGATGCTCTAGAACCCCAACATTTTTAGATCGTAGAGGCATTTGTCGAGATTTTTCAGAAAACAGTTTTTTCATAGAATTCAATTATTCTCATTATTCTTTTAGATTCGGTATCAATCGAAAGATTTTTAATACCCTTACATGGATTTTTAATAAATTTTTCAAATTTGATGATCTAAGATTCAAAGTTTCGTAAATTATCAGTATTTTCGTAGATGTTTTTTTTTTATTATTATTATTATTCACTGGGTTGCAATAATTTTTCTGATTCGTATTTTTTAAGTAATCCTACGTTTTGATAATTTTTACTTTTTTATTAAATATCTACTGCTTATGTTTTCATGCATTTTCTTGTAACTTATATTTTTATTGTTTATCGTTGTAACTTTTTTCATTTTCCATGAAATATTGATTGATTTTATTAGAATTTTGGGAGGGGTTTGAACCCCCAAAACCCCCCTCTGCCTACGCGCCTGGTTATTTGAATCAACAAATTTTCAATATCTCTTTCAAAAAATGTTAAGACCTGAAAAAAGTCTCGATAAAAAAACATTCTCTGAAAATCACGGTCTTGCACATTTTTCCGTCTGAAACCTTACTCTCATATCGTTCAAAAATATTAAACCCACCTGCAAGTATCCATAAAATACCGATCGTTACACGATGATCATCAAGCCCGAAATTTCGCACGCGAAACCTCAAACAAAATCCGATCTACGAGTCCCCACAAAATCCCATGGCTCGCCATAAGGCCCATCAGTTTATAGCCAATAAAATTATACTTCCTGATTTCCCGCTGATTATACGAGGATTATTCCCCGTTCCTTCAAATTTCTGAAAATGAAACACTAATAATTAGCGATTTAAAAAGCATCAAATACGTAACTAATCTCATTATTGTTTCCAAAAGCTCTTAGAGAAAGAAGGAAAATGAAAAAATAAAACATTTTCGAGAAATCGAGTAATATAAAAATATATTCAAGATTTTTTTATTGTTTCTATGAGATTTGAACATTTTGAAGGATTGATCATAAAATTTTTAGATTGTGTTTTTAATGTTTCTGTAACTCGTAAAATTTTTAATTATTTGTGATACGTTTAGAATTTTTAGAATTTCGAAAAGTTCGGAAAATTTATGACATTTAATGAGTTCAAGAATTTTATAACATATTTTTTCTGATTTTCTTGTAAAGTTCTGAAAAACTTAAAAGGTATTAAAAGATCACGAAAATCTTAAAGAGTTGAAAGAATTTTATGGAATTCGGAATTTTGAAATAGTTGAGGTATTTCATTTGAAATTTTGAAAATTTCAAAAAAATCCATCATCCCCACATCTTCTGCTGCCTCTACCAAACCCAGAATTTCTCACGCGAAAACCTTTAAACAAAATCCGATCCCTGAACCCTCGCAAAATCTCGAGACCTCCGATTACATCGAGAATTTTCATTCTCCGATTTCTTTATGATTTTTTCTTTCTGCCTTTTGAACATTATTAATTTTGGTCAGAAATTCAAAAATTACTGTTTTACAAACAATTTAGCCATTTATAACTCACCATCGCGTGGATATTCAACTTCTCCATTATTTCATTATTTTATTCGATTCGAATGATATTTACAAATTGTTCGTTGCATACGGTGATTGGTAGATTAATAATGAGGACCACAATAATTATAGTTAAAAACTTGAAAGAAACAACAGTCAAGAGATAATGTTTCAAAATTATTTTTACTTTTTACTCACTTTTCTGAGTTCATTCTATTGATTCAGTCTCCATTTCTAAACGTCTTTCATTTTTCGAATGAAAAAAAACTAATGCACGAAAATCAACAGTGCATGAATAAAAATAAAACAAATATGTAAAAACAACTAAAATTTTTTCCAACTAGAATATAAATTGTTATCGTGAAAATATAAGTTATTGATAAAAATTTTAAACGGAGCTTTCAACTCTAGTTAGTAACTGTTTATTTATCGAAAAAATTTCAGAATCTACCAGCATGCTGTTACATTTATAAAATAAAAATGTTCACTAAGGTTTGTAAATAAAATCAAGTCTAACTAGGGATGATTCCAGAATTACAAAATTTTTACAACTATTTGTTCTTAACAAAATAACATCGAACAAGTATTCAAATCAACTTGAAAGCTTTTCCCACTGTGGATTAAAATGCTATCGTCGGTTTAGATTACTGAGGTTATTGACATACAAAAGTAGAGTACTTACCAGAAAATATGTGTGAAGATTCTTCATTAGAGATGATTGAAGAATAATCATGGACTTGAATCATAACGTAATTGAAATATATTTTTTTTAGAAAAACTTAAACAATACCTTCAAAATTTATTCAAGAACATTCAGGCTCTTCAACTTATGAAGACCAGCAAAATTATATTGAAGCATATTAAATTCGATTTGGAAATCCAGAAAGCTAAATTAATAAGCTATGTTGATAATTATTATTGGTCAGAATCATTCCAGAGTTAAACAACCATCGAAAAATTACAAAATTGGAATTTAGTATACCATTGTCATAAATAAAGCAATATAATTTTCATTAGAAATGCTGAATTAGTACCATATTATCAGGAATGTGAATAGTTGATAGGATAAAGGGTAACACTACAATTTTTAAAATAAGTCATGTGAATCGTATTTTGATAGAAAATTTAAAAAACTTGGAAAAAATTTTAAAAATCTTCATAAGTTGGAGAAATTTTTACAAAATTTTAAGTCTGAATATTTTTTATTGTGTTTTAATTCTGTTCGAAGATTTCGAAAAACGATAAAAAAACACTAAAAATTTTTGAAACGTAATTGTAGGAAATTTGGAAAATTTGTAAAATTCCAAAAAACGTTTAAAAATTCAGTAGATCGTGTTTATTATTATGTTTCGTCGAAATATGCCTGATTGTGTACCACTTCTTTTATTATTGAAAATCTGAAAAACCTGTAAAATATAAAGGAATTGCGAAAAATATTGTTGAGTTAATAGATTTTTTTAAAAATTAAATACTTTTCAAATAAGTATTAAGTATCAAGTTCGATTCAAATATTTTGGAAAACAAAAAAACATTGATAATAATGAAGATTGATACGTATCCAAAAAATTTATGGATTTTCAGAAAAAGTCGATGCTTTTTGTAGATTGTGTTTTTAATCATATATCTTCAGAATAATATCATATTATTGTCATTTTCATTGAAAATCTTAAAAACTGAAAAAGCATCAAGTAGAACATTATGCAAACAAAACTTTCGAATTTTTATGAAATTTTGAGAGTTTCGAAATAGTTTGTGTTATGTTTAAAATGATATAATAATTTCAAGAAATTGAGAAACTTTGGAAATTCTGTATAAAATTACAATAAAATTCTATGAATGGAGATCCGCAAATGAATTTTACTTAAGAGACGATAAAAGTTCACGTAGCATATAGGAATTTGTATAGAAACGCTATACATAATATGAAAATTCATAAAAAAAGTCGTTCTTCAAAGTAAACAAATACTGTTTAGTTCATATTTTTAAAAAATTTTTTTTTTTTGTTCACTCAGTGTTGGAATGATCCCGAAAATAATTTTTCGGATTTATAGTCTTTTTTGTCATTGCACTGTTAAAACATAAAAAAATTTATAGAGTTTCCTATATTCTTTAAAAATTCTGTAAGTTCTTTTCAATATCATATTTTGTAGAAATACATATGCATGACAGTGTTTTTCATTCCTCAATAAAAATCTATAAAAATATCAAATTCATCTCAAAAACATAGCGAGTTGCACAAATTTGCATACTATTTAGAAAATTTAGAATAATAATTCGGGCATATCATGTTTGAGATTTCAAATATACCACAAGAAATTATAAAGATTCTGTCAATATCTCCAAGGCTCTCGAAAAGTTCAGAAAATTTTAGAAAATGTTCACAAATTTTGTAGACTGTAAAAAAATTTATTTTAAAAATTTCATAAAACTATACCTATACAGAAACACTAACGCTGTTACATATTAACCCGACATATTTTTTTCTGTCTTCTGCATAATATTATTTTATGATAACCGATCTGTCCAAATGAATAAATTCTTCCAGCACATGATATGTTGATCAAAATTTTCAGCAATAATATGAAAATTAGAATCTGAATGCAATTGGGAAATCGAATGTAAAAATTGTTGTACACATTTTCATTTCTCATAAATATTTAAATTTCTTTGAAAATTTCAAATTCATTCTAAAACGACCTTATAAAATTCTTATATAAGAATTTCGTTTTCTTATAAAGATTTTATAAGGTCACCTTATAAAACATCTTTATAAGGTTTGAATAAGGTTTATATAAGATTCAAACTCACGAAGGAAAAAAATATCAAAATAAATTTTCAATTTGTCAAAATCTCAACGACTTGGTGAAACTACAATTTATAAATAATTAATGTATTTTCGCGTGGATATTTTTAAGTATACACAATATTTTCCTCGCTATCCACGCACGACTTTTTACTAATACATGAAAATCCCAAACAGTTGGTAAAAAAAATGTGTTACAATTCACATTCTGTCAAAAATTGTAGATTATCATTTAAAATGTTCATGCAGAAAAAAAGCGTAGAATGTAAGAGAATGACTGCATACTACAAATTATAATGGGTATGGCATATTCCCCCGAAATTCTTCCGTTACATACGCCCCTGACAGGGGAAAAAAAATTCATTCATTCAATTCAAATTTCCCTGCAGTGGCAGCACTGACAATTCGTGTCTCTTCGTCGTAACTCGGCAACTTTCGCGCGGTCCCGAAGCCCTTCCACTGAAAACCGTAGAGTCACGGATTAGTGATTACGAACGTTACGGACTTTTACGGAGCTCCGCAGTATTGTGACTTGTTGTGACTATTGTGAATGCCTTAGTCTTCAGCATTCTTTCATTTTTCAGTGTCGGGCTGGCTATTGCGGTACGTGTATCTGTCACTCTAAGTCGCGAATCCAGCCCTTGACAGAACAAAGACCCCGCGGAAAAACGGAAAAATCGCGTTTCGTTCAAGTTTTCTCGTCGCGTAAAACGTATACAACTTTCTCCAAATTTTCCACTTTTCAAAACTAATCGGCGACGGTCCATCGCTACGTGAAATCCGGTCCACGTAAAAAGTGAAACAAGTTTTTTTTCCTAAATTTCGGTAACACGTGGTTTTTCGCATAAATATCATTATTACTATGGATATGGATTTGCTCTGCTGCGGTGAAAACTTGGAAAGCATGGAAACTGAACGAGTCGCGGTTGTGGATCCGAATTTATTGGCGGACGAGAGGGTTTTACAGAATCTATTGAGGACCGAGGAACGTTACGTGCCGAGCAGCTCGTATTTCGAGTGTCTGCAGAAAGACATATCGCCACCCATGCGCAAGATCGTAGCTGAGTGGTTGCTCGAGGTAAGCATTTTTGGAGAAAATAAAAGCAAACGAAAGTGCTTTCGGAACGTTCAAGAGCACGAAGCCCGCGCGTGATTTCCGAGCATGAATTCTTAAACATATTTTTATTGCGTTCGGAGGAATTCGGTGTCAAATATCGAAGTCTTGTGTTCCGAAAGCATGGGATTACTATTCCCCTTTGACGAATTTCGAGACCTTGAAATTTCGGTGTACATTCTGAATGAGTGCAGTACTCCAAAAGCATGTCGTACGTCATTTGAATCATTAGACTCGTGCTCGTCAAACATGGATTCACCTATAATTTCGTTTTCTGCATATTTATGTTGCATTACAAAAATTTAGTGTAGACTGAAAATAAGTCTCATGCTTCGAAAGCATGACATTCGTACTTTTGAAGCATTAGTTCAATTTATTATTCTTGCTCTCCAGACACATATTCTTCTGAATGTGTTGAAATTTGATCCTTAGCAAATTCGATTTTGAAAAAAATTTGGTGTCAAATATGGTAAACTCTCATGACCTGAAAACGTGAGACTCATGCAAATACTCAAGCGATTTGTAAATGAGTCTTATGTTCCGAAAGTATGAGTTTACTCTTCCTTTTTTAACGCAGCTTAGTCAAAACCTTGAAAATTCGTTGTACATTCTGAATGAGTGCAGTACTCAGAAAGCATGTCGTACGTCACCTGAAGTATTAGACTCGTGCTGTTCAAGCATGGATTTGACAATTTTTTCGTTTTCTGCATATTTATGTCGAATTTCAAAAATTTCCTGTAAACTAAAACAGATTTAGGCTTCGAAAGCATGACATTTGTGCTTTTGAAGCAGGCGTTTGCTGGTTTTCTTGTTTCATGCACATTTATGTCAGGTTTCAAAAATTGAACATGAACTGCAAATGAGTCTCATGCTTTAAAAGCATGACATTTGTGCTTTTGAAGCAGAAGTTCTATTAATTTTTCTCATTCTGTTTCTCATGCTTTGAAGACGTGAGGCTCATACAATTGTACTCAAGCGTATTGTAAATAAGTCTTGAGCTCCAAAAGCCTGAAATTGCACTTCCCTTTTGATATAGTTTTGTCGAAACCTTGAACATTCACTGCAAATTCCGAGTGAGTTCAGTTTTTTAAAAGCATGTGATATGTCATCTATCAAACTTATGCTCTTCAATCATTACCTTGCAAATTTTTTCGTTTTATGTACATATATTTATGTTGAGTTTCAAATTAAAAAATGAAGTATAAACTACAAATAAGTTTCATGCTTTGAAAGCATGACATTTGGGCTTTTGAAGCAGGAGTTTGCCAATTTTCTTATTTCACACATATCATGTCAAGCGTTGAAAATTTTGTATAAACTGCAAGAGTGCAAACAAATCACATGCATTCAAGAATATGAATGTCAAGCTTTTGAAGCAGTAGTTCAATTTATTTGTTTCACTTTTCTAACACACATATTGTTGTCATTATGTTAAAATTCAAGCTTTAGTGGATTTGCAAGCATATTTTTTTTATCAAAACAAGAAATTTGGTGCCAAATGTTAAAAAATCTTATACTTTAAAGACCCAAGTCTCATGCTATCATACTAACGTGAATCGAGAATAAGTCTTCTGCTCCCAAAGCCTGGGATAACTTTTCCATTTGTAACATACGTAGTTTTTTCAAGACTGAAAATTTTTTGCAGATTTCAAATAAATTCAGTACTCTTAAAGCATGTTATGCCTTATCTGAAGTAGTAATATCGTGCTCTTGAAGCATGAATTTACCATTTTTTTCGTTTTCATGTGCCTGAAGTTCTAAATGTTTAAAAATGAACGAAAACGAACAATTTTTCCGTTACCTTTCATAGTAATAAATGATTATTAATATTCAACTACTATTATTCAATGTTGCTGATTTTTTTCGCCCAAACCTTGAGTGAATATGAAAAATCAATTTTTTTCTTTTTCGTTTATTTTCTAAACGTTTGTCATTTCAGGCACACGAGTGCGATTGATAAGTTAATGACTAAACTAAGGAATGTACGAAATTGTTTTCTATTTTTGTGAACGGATATTACTGAAGTAGACTCTTATGAGTTTTGAATATCGGTAATGAGAATACTGGTATCGAATTTAGAAATGTTATATTCTTCGCTTTTTTCAAGGAAATCGCGGAATTTATCGTTTGATTTTTTAACCTGAACTTGGACAAATTTTTGTTGTTTCCCTGATTCACGCGCCTGTAATACGCAAATTTTTCTAATTGACAAGTTCGAACATAATGTGTATTTGAATGATGTTTTCGGTACATGCTTGAATAAATTATACAGTATTTTGTAATTTTGTCGGTTTTGAATTACGTACTAAAAATGACTTTTTCAAATATTTGGAGATTCCATCCTTGCTAAACGTGAGAATCAAAAAAGACGATTTCGGAGTTTCCGGTTTCCATGTTTCTCATTGAAGATTCGAGATGGAATGGTCGAGGATCATGGGACTTTTGTACATCATAGATGTTATCATATTTTAGGGTTTCTCAAAGCTTGGAATTTCTTAAGATCAACGAGCTTTAAATGCTCAAGGTCAGAAATTTCTGTACATTAGTTATATTCAAGTTTTTGTGATAACAATACATTTTGATGTACAATAAACATTAGTGTCTTAAAATGAGCAATCATTACAATAGTTTCGCCACTTCAAGAATATTGATTGTAAAACGAAATGATAGTCATTTTATACATATCTAAGAATAACATGTTTTCCAGAAATTTCGAGAAATTTTGATATTGTTGAATAATACTACAACCTGTAGAAAATTTTAAATGAACATTTTGATAAATTTCTGATAAACTGAATCTGGATACTTTTTCAAAATTCAAAAATCCAATATTTTATAAATCAAATTATTATTTTTCAATTCGGGGTTCACGTTTTGTAATTTTATGTCTCTGATAGACAGTTCGATCAAAAACTGAAGGAATGTTGATGGTAAACTAGTATTATTAAAAAGCGAAAAATACTCCTTATGCTTCAAAACGTAGAAAGCGAAACAATAGAAACTTATCACGTTCAGAAACTTTTTTAACTGAAATTAATGAATATTTAAGTATTTATTCTCAGGCTGTCATATTAAAATTATATTTGAAAAATTTTATTTTATAACTATGAAAAATACGTACATATACGTTTGCGTAAATAATGTCATGGAATTCTCTACTTCTCACGTTGATAAATTTATTATCTTTGATTTTGTAAGATCATGATTTAGAACTCCAAGTTAAAAAACTTTAGTATACTAATATTTTTTTCTTGAATTTGAGTTTTAAGTTAAAAATAGACGAATGTTTTTTAAATACTTTTCTTTTCATTACTCTTATTTTGCCAATGAAGAAAATTTCAAATTTTAGACTACATTTTCATCGAAAATTCATTGGTTAAGATGTTTGAAATTTTATGTGTCTGAAGTTCCAAACGTTTAAAATTAAACGAAAAAAATGTTTAAGTTAATATAGGAGAAAAAAATTTTCTAGCTACTTTGGAACATGTTTTAATCGTAACAACAAACTTGATGCTCCACAAAAAAATATTCGCCACACTTTCCATCATGTTAAAAAATCAAAAAATTCATATATGTATTTTTTATTTTCGTTTAATTTCAAACGTTTGGAACTCAAGGTACATGGAATTTTTAAAAGTTCAAAAAACTTATACTTTTTAAATTTTCTTTAAATCTGAAATTTGTCAGACTTGAAACAGAATTGTGAATGGAAAATTGGAAATGTTATTTATATAATTCATCAAAATAACTAAATCTACTTTTTCGAAAATTAACTTAAAATTTATTATAAGTTATTCTATCGAATGTATCAAATAATATACTAAGAAATTTAGTTAGTCTATCAAATTTACTAAATAATCATATTCCAGAATCTTTGCTTTCCACAGTAAAATTTTCTACATGCATTTTCATATACTAGTATAAATAATTTTTCAAGTACTCAAACAAGAAACAAATGATTAAATAAATGAATATGATACAATTTGATATAATACATAAATTTATCATTAGTTATTATTGACTTTTTAAACAAAATACGTTAAAACCTTTTTCTACGAAGGTTAATATAGAATTTCTGATTCTAAAAGGTTCAAATTTTAAACTGCAGATTGAAAATTATTTAAATAAAGGTCTTTAATTTTACGAATAAGTAAGAATTCCAAACTGCAGCTCCAAAATGTCCAAGAGTCTTATTATTTTCGGAATTCTCGTTTTTGAATAACAAGTTTCAGCCTTCGTTAATAACCTTTTCTTCAGTTTTTTTCAAATTCAAAATCAACTCTCAAACTGCTTCCATCTCATCCTTCAAAATAACTATATCTAGAAACGAATATGACACAATTTTCAACACACGAAATACATTGAAAACTTTTTCGTACGTGGGTTAACTTGCATCGACCGTGGGCGAAACCCGTGCGAAAGGAGAAGAACTTTGAAGGATTTTAAAAGAACGACTTGTAGTGATAAGGAATCGCTCCCGACATAAACATTTATTTACGAAGAAGTCGAAGAGAAATCGGTCGCGCTTTCGTATACGAAAAATGACGCGTTAACACATCGAGGATGTGAGCTGACGAGCCGATAAGATTACGATGACGCGAACGCATCGGCGTTTTTCTCAACGAAACTCGGGCCATGAATGAATTTAAAAACCCCGTCGCGCTCGAATCCTTTTAAATCGGCCGGGGCTATTTTTCAAAGTGGATTTCCCGGAAAGTTTTTGACCCTCGTCTATTTTAGCGCCGTACATCCTCAATAAAATTGTAAGCAGAACTCATAGAAGACGAAGAAAAGAGCATTTCGAGGACGCCCATGAGTGTCGGGTCTGGGATTCTTTTTTTTTTTTGTAGGGGAGTAGAAATTTGAGTCTTTATTGGAAGACGCTGCAAGGATTTGGATTTTACACATTTTGAAAAAATTGAAAGTTTCTTAACTGTAGAATTTGGATTAGAATGTTTTTATTTGCAAATTTTGTTTGGTATAAAGTTTACGAATGTTGCCTGTATTTAATTTTTCATCCATTTTTTTTGAGTACTTTAAAAATTATCTATAGTATACGAAAATTCATGTAGAAAGTTTTACTATGAAAAAAAAAATTCTGTAACATGACTATTTAGTAAATTTGATATTTTCAATTTTCAATGTGTCAATACTAGTAAATTAATTGTCAGCTTATTCAGATTTCAGGAAATGTCAACAAAATGTCTAGTGTAAAAAAAGTCTAAAATAGAGTACACAATAATATTTACTGCGATTTTGCAACGTTGTTTAAATGGAAGGTGATACAATATGTAATTAATTTTATACTTGTAAGTTGTAAGCCTACTGGCGAACAGTTTCCTTATCTTTGAGGGTTTTATGTATTTTCTGGATGGTCAATATTGACACCTGAAAAGTAAATATCGACACCCGAAAATCAATATCTATCGACGTAATCTAAGATGAATGACATTTCATGTCATGAAATGTAGATTCAATATTATCAGTTCCATATCTGTAGAAGTGTATGTTTTCGAATTTTAATAATAAATATTTTGACAATATACTATGTACTAGAAACATTAGAATGATAATTATAATATTCAATTTAAAATCACTTAAGTAACTTGAATTTTTACATTGAATTCAGGAAGGTAGAAATATTAAGGATCAGTGATTTTCGAAATTTATAAACAATTTTGTTGAATTAAAATTAGCGAAATTTCTAGATGTAGTCATGTTTATATTCAGCACATTTAGTTTTCACATGGAAAACGTGAAAATCATCGCATTGAAAAAATAATTGAATTTATAAAAAAAGTAGTCTTTCATTGAAAGAGCTGGTGATGAATTTAAAAGTTATTAGAAATCATAAGATTAAAAACTATTGAACTTACACTATTAAAAACTGTACTAATTGCAATGTATGGATTAATTTAAAAAAAAAAAAAAACACTTAAATCAAATGAAATATATGTGCCTGAAGTTCCAAACGTTTGAAATGAAGCGAAAAAAATTTATAAGTTAATATAGGAGAAAAAAATTCTCTGGCTGCTTTTGAACACTTTGATCGTAACAACAAACATGATGCTCCCCAAAAAAATATTTGTCACACTTCCTATCATGATAAAAAATAAAAAAATTCACATATTTTTTATTTTCGTTCAATTTTAAACGTTTGGAACTTCAGGTCATATGAAATATTTCATATAACTAAAGAGGTTTGCATATATGACCAGGACCTCAAGTCCTAAATTTTTAAAAAAGATAATCTATTTCAACGTCTTTGAAAATTAGTCTTTCGACTTTCCGAGTTAAGGCTCTTCCTCTGATTTTGTGACACTATGAAATCCATTCATATTACCCTTCTATAAAAATTGAAATTAAGATCAGAAAATCAGATAATGTTCAAGTTTTTATGAACGAAAAAACTTGAAATGTGAAACGCCTAAAGAAAATTTATAAAATAGGGCTAATTAATCAGTGAAATATTTAAAAAACTGTTATTTTTTGAAAGCAACAAAATCTTGTGACTATTTTAATCTCCCTCCAGGTAAATAATTAACAATTTACATGAAACTCATGAAATTTCCACAAGTTATTTCAGCCAAAAAATTGTCACAAAAATTTTCGAACACTAATGTTTTCTAAACATTTGCAATGATTTCATTAATTTTTCCCAATTTATTCCAAAAAGTACTCAAGACTTTTGAAAGGCTTGAAATTAAAGAACGTTTGTTTAAAATTCTAAGCAACTGCGGTATGTATCTGTATAATCATCAATGTTATCGTTTACTTGAAAACGTGTTTGTATTTTTCCAAAACACCAATAAAATTTGCATCTATGTATTATTAGGAAGAATATAATTCTCGGGAATTTGCAAAAGCTCCATTAAACCAGGAATATTTGCAACAATGCGAAAAGCAATATCTCACACCTGGCAAAGGCTTCCTTCCTCCTTTTTCTCTTCTCTTGCAGTGAATGGGCGCCCCGTGAAAAGCGTGAAAAATAAAATAAAAAGAAAAAGTCCCGGACTTCTAAAGAGTCCTCCAGGAAGATGAAAGGTTTCTTGGTGGGAAAAGTTAATGAATAGGGGGTCTGATGTTGTTCGTTTTTTTTATTGCCCGCAGGTATGCGAGGTTGAAAAATGCCAGAACGACGTGTTCTCGCTTTCCATGAACTACATCGACAGGTTTCTGTCGATTTGTCCGATCAAGAAGTCGCAGCTTCAGCTCCTAGGCACCGCTTGCCTTTTGTTGGCTTCGAAATTCCGCGAGGCAAAGCCCCTCTCGGCGGACGTCCTCGTTTTTTACACCGATAATTCCATCACCATCGACGACCTTTGTGTAAGTTCCAATGATTTTTAATGATGTTCGAAATAGCTTCGAGTACCTGAAGTATAATTTATACGCGTGAAGCTAGCAACTTGCCTCTTTTGTAACCATTATCCTTGACAGCTTTTGATTCGTCACGGTTGACCCGGGGGAGAACCCGTCCACTGATGAGAGGAAGACGGATTTTCAGTGCGATTGATAGATTGAAACTTTGAATTAGGATTTGAAAGAAACATTTACGAGAAATTTTGGGTGTTTCTAGTGCACGTAAAACTAGTGAGACTGCATCGAATTTCAAAATTTGGAAGCTTGGTCTTCATTTGATGAATGGGAAACTGGAATTTACATATAAGACATTGCTTAAATTTAAAAAAGGTACTTTTTACAACGTAAAACAGGATTTCACAGAAAAATTAACGAGATTTGAGTGTTGTTGCACGTAAAACCATCGAGACTTGATATAATTTCGAAATGTCGAAGCTTTGTCTTGAATCGTTAGATGGAATACGTTTTTATTGCTTTGGTTTCTTAAAGTATTTGGAAATTCAAATCAGGGAATCAGAGATTTCGAGACATAAGACATTTGAACTGTTACATTCTAAATTTGTTATCCCAGGTTAGGGAGTCCTACTTGAGAAGTTATGGGAGTTAGTGGCGGATACAGGTGTTTGCTTGAAGAAGGGAAGCTCGAAGGGAAGGGATTGCAAATGTCATGTAGAATTAATAGATTTGGGGTTCAAGGTTTTAAAAATTTTAGATACTTGAATCATGTACTCTGGAATTAAAAGTTATGAAGTTGATTATTCTAATAGTATTTACCAGTGCATAATTTTCAATTCTGGAATTTCATAATAGTCCATTCAAAATTGCATGCATGGGTATTCTAGAACTTTTTGAGTTTCATAATGCTTAGCTATATTGTATAATTCAGAATTCCTGTTTTCCCAAATTGAGAATTCTTTAATTTAAAAATGTTATGATCTTCTGTCTTCAAATTCATATAAGTCTCTTTCAGAATCTTAGACAGCTATATTCTATAATTTGAACTTCCAGTATAGTTGATTCAAAAATTAAGAAATCGAAAATTCTCTATTCTAGAATTCACGAGGCTGATTTTTTTTATTCTGTCACTATTTCAAATTCTGGAATCTTACATTCATTCAAGATTCAATGTATTATTACTGAGGATTCCATAATAGTGTTTTTCGAATTCTCTTCGATTTAATTGCGAATTATATTAATAAAGTTTGCTATTCTTAAGCTCGAGAATTATGCGCTGCGAAAAATTGAAATCCTTAAATTTCTTACTCTATAAATTTGTAGGATTTGATAATCAAGTGTTTAATTTTTGAGAATCCTATGTTATCAAATTCATAGTTCTGGATATCAAAATCCTAGAAATTTACATTGTAGAATTTTGAATTCTACTATTTTTAATGTGAGAAATTGTAAATCTTGAACTCTTCATCCTATTACACCCATATCCGATTTTTTTCATTCTATAATAATTTTAGATTATACGATCTTGCACTCATTCACTCGAAATTCCATAAATTGATATTCCATACCTTAGTGTAGGATTTGGAAATCTTCTTTCTTTGGATTAAGAATTTTAGAAGTATAATCATACTTATTTTCCAAATTCGACATTAAAAAAACTAGAAATTTCGAACATTAGAACATTTTTTATTAATACTATTGTTTTATGATCCTATGTAATCAGTCGAAGTCCTAAGCATCGGGATTGTAGAACTCTGCATGGCAAAATATGAAATCCCGAAATTATTATTTCGAAAATTTAGAAATCTTTCCGAATGCACGACAATTGTGGTTCATATTTCTTAAAATAAAATAAAAAATCATGTGTTTTCAATTTCCAAATCTAGAAATCCGTAAATGAATAATAACAATGCCTAGTTTCGAAAATCACAATTCAATTTAAAACTTAAAAAATTGCACCTGAAGTTCGACATTTAGAAAAAAGTCTATTATTGTTGAACTTTGCTAATTTCAACTTGGAGAATCCCCAAATTAAATCAATGTTCAGGAAGCTATAAAAAAGCATTGTTATTTTCGTAAGAGGTCTTTTTTTTACAAGAAAGTATAATAAAGCAATTCGTGAAATTACTTTCTTTAATTTTATATGAAATTTTGTCTATATGCATGATAATTTGTAATTTTATCGCATACACATTTTTTATTATCATATATGAAATTACTAATGATATTCATTCATTTATTTATGGTATTTCTAAATATTTTTGTTCAATAACATTTTTATATTTCATTATATTAAAATTTGTATATCTATCTTAAATCCACATATTTTACATATTTATTTTGCTCAACTTTATAATGCCAAAACGTAAAAAAACGAGATACTTATGTCTAAGCAAAATAGTACGTCTAGTCCAACTAGCCAGGTTGATTCAATTTCAAATTCCTATACATTTTCTCATCCGTTCAAGCAGCCTTGATAAATCTTAGCGTTTCATATTCCGAGCACGCCCGAGGCTCCCCAAATAAGGCCCAAAATTTCCAAAAATCGCATCGCAATTCACAATTTTGCCGATGCTCGCTGTAAAAAAACATTCTTGAACCGCGCCCGGTACGTCAATTATTGCTCACAAGAAACTCGTCCCACGAAATTCCCCCGATGTTTTGTTATATTTTATTTCTTGCCGGCGAAGCCGGGGCTTGGCGTCCCATGAAATTCGCGAGGAGAAACGAGAGAATGGAAGGGGGTCCCCCGCGCAATTCCGGTAGATGCGGATCTCGCGATATTGCGCGACGGGGTCTTATTCCGGGGCCGGGTGTGTTGTGTCGCCGTCGATCTCGAAAAGGGGGAAAAAATAAGGCGCAGGTGAGAGGGCCAGGTGGCGGGCCCAACTGCACCAGGCCGGGGCCCCACATTCGAAGCCTCAGCGACAGCTGCGCATCATCCCCGGGGCCCTTCTCCAACTTCCGAGGCACTTTTCCTTTCCTCTCTTTCTTGCAATCGTTTTCCGCCGAGGTGAAAAACAAGGACGGAGAACGGGGCCCGGAAAGAGACAGCCGCCTGGGCCCTGGGACCGCAATTGCTGCGGCGCGTGCCGGCGTATATTTTGTAATTATGTAGGTGAAGTTTTGAAAATGATAGGAAACATTTTGATGGTCTGGAGAAGAAGAGAATTTTTTTTGGGACTTATATTGGGTGATGCAGATTAAATTTTAGTCAGAATAAATTGGATTTTTTTTATTTTTTAAAATTTATAAAGTTTGAAGTGTGATTTTAGGAAAATTAGATCTTGACAAATTTTATAAAAACTTGTTGAACTCACTAAGATTTTTTGAAAAAAAAAAAAAAAAATCATGCATATTCCAACAAAATATGATACTGTATTTATACAATCTTCGAAATTTCTCATCGTTTCCTGGAATTCTACGAATTTTTTGATTTCTTTGAAATCATGAACAATCTTTTCAATTAATGGTAGATTTTTATTTTTTGCAATTTCGAAAATAATACGAAATATTGAAAACTTTCTAGTTTGAATGAAAATTTGTTTAACTTTTCAAGATTTTTCGTGATTCTTTAGGCTTTGAAGTTTTTTTAGATTTTTATGAAGAAATGAAAAAAAGTCATGCATATTTCGAAGAAACATGATAATAAACATACACTTTTCTAATTTCTAAACGTTTTCTTAAATTCTACAATTTTTTCGAATTGAACGATTTTAAAAAATTTCGATGGATCTCAATTTTTCGAGATTCTCACAATTTTAAAAGTGGCACGAACTATTAAAAGCTTTCAAGATTTGATCGAAATTTGTCAAAATCTTGATGATTTTTTGTGATTTTTGATTCTTTATATTTTTTTGGATTTTTATAAAGAAATGAAAAAACGAAATGCATATTTCAAAAAAAAATATGGTAATAGACATACACACTTTGCGAAATTTCTGAATTTCTGAACGTTTTTGAAACTCTACAAATTTTTCGAATTAATCAATTCTAACTTTTTTCGGGATTCTTAGAATTTTATCGACAATACAAACTATTCAGAACTTCTAAAATTAAATGAAAAATTGTCCATGTCTTTGAGATTTTTCGTGATGTCTAATGATTTGAAGTTTTTTAGATATTTTATCTATTTGGAAACATACAAAAAATTTATTTTCTTCTTTTGAAAATTTCACGAATTTTTTAAATTTTTTAGTTTTTAAAAAGTGATATGAACTACGTATGTTTTCTAAACGTTCCTAATTTTAGAAAAATTTATTTTACTCATTAAGGTTTTTCGTAATTCCCTAAAATTTCTCAAGTTTTTCAGATTTTTATTATGAAATAAAAAAATACTATCCCATAACATATATTTTGAAGCAATACGTATATGATTATGATCACAATCAATAAAATAAATGATTATTTTCTGAAATTCTAAAAATTGAAAATCTCCTAAGTATACATATTAAATTCTATATTTTTTTATTTTCCATGATTTTTGAAATCGAAAAATAATACAAACTTTTCAAACTCAACACCTTTAACAATTTAATTTAACCCCTGAAACGTAATTTTTCATACAGGAAAAATGTCTTTGTAATCTCCAATCTTAAGCTCGTATCATATCCAAAATATTGTCTCAATTTACCTAAAATTTTACTGAATTTCACTTATTTCAGTTTCCATAAGATTTCTTGGATTTCTACAAAAATATTAAATATTTTCGAGAACTTTTATTGGAATGTCACAATAAGTTGTAATAAACTGCTAAAAAAATTTTGAGTCATTGAAGAACCTCCTAACGTATCGAAAACACTGCTTCTCAAAAGCTTTTCAAAATTTCACGCTCTTTTTAAATGGTTAGAGGAATTTTCGTTGAAAAGTTGGAAGAATAGTTTGGCAGTTTATAAATAGGCACCTAATAGCTCGGGGTGACGAAAGATGTTTGTTTGGGCCTTATGTTGGAGAAATAAAGAAAGGTTCGGTTTTTTCAAAAGCAATTGAAAAATCTTATTTTCAAGGGCACGTGATGAAAAAGATTCACGACATATTATGGCTTTTGAAATTGCTGAGATCCATGGAATAACTTGAATTTTTTTGAGTAAACAAATTTTGCTATTTTGGAAAGATTCTCAAATTGAATGAACCTCAATTCATGGTTGGAATTCTTTAACAATTTCATGTTTTCTTGAAATCTGCGAAAACTAATGACAATTTTCGTAGTGACCAATAAAAATTTCTATATCTAATTTATAATCTGACGTTAAAAAATGAGTCCGAACAAATAATTACGTTCTGTAATATTACAGTGAAATGCAAATTTGTGATTCTGCAATACTGAAGCATAGAAAGTAAAATTAATTTCCCTCTCTGCTGTAGCAGTTTTAACACCATTTTTCGAATCGTGGTTCCCACTCAACGCGGGCTCATAAAAATTGGAGGAAACGTGCAAAAGTCGGGCAATTATTTCCCTGATCACTTAATTGTTGGGCGCCCTGTTTGGATTTTTTTCGCGTCCCTCGCTTCGCGCTTTCCACCTGCTTAGGCCCCGTCGTTTTTCTTTTTGCCGGCGCGAGCGCAACTGTAAATTGAGTACACGCGCAATGCTCGTTACAATCCGACATACGGCGCCGGTGCCATGTGTCGGCGCGACCTGTTGCGCCTTTTTCCGCTCATCTCTCTCGCTCCCTCTTTATTTCACTCCGCTCCGAGGGCGTGCGAACGTAATAAACGTCGGGGTGTTTCTTGGTGTTTTATTTTTTTTTGCCTTTTTTCGCCCTCTTTTGGCTGCGGTTCCCCGGGCGAAAAAAATAGCCGACTTGTTACGAGGCCCCGACGTTTCGTTCCGATACTTTTACATTCCGAGAACGTTGCGAGGGCGGTGGTAAAAATTGTTTTCGTGGAGGAAAAAAAAGGGGGTTGGTATATGTAATGTGGGAATTTTCGGGGAGGCTTCGAGGGTGGGAAAAATAGGGTGCCGCGGAGAAATTTGGTGCTTGATTACGCGGATGAGATTAGATTTACGAGATGTGGCGACAGGGGTCTGGAAATTGCTTGGAAATTTATTTTGAGGGAAATGATTGCTGGGTACATAACAGTGCTGTAGGTGTAGGAGTCATTTGTAATTTTGATGAAAAAAAATCATATTAAAAGTATAGGTATGAACCATATCTTATGGAAAGGTCTAGAAATCGGTGTTTGAAAGATTTTTAGGGTTCTAATAGATGTTTCAAAACGTAGAATTACGTGGAAAAAAAATTTGAGAAATTGTTTTATCCCAGTGAAAATTAAGAGAACCTATACCTCCGAAAATGCTAAAAATCTAAAAAAAACTTTGAATCTAAGGTCATCAATTTTAGAAATGTGTACAAAATTCATATAAAAGTATTAGTAAAATTTCGAACTATACAAACTCTAACGAAATACTGAAAGTACATAATTAAATTTTATTCAATTAAAAACTATTTTCTGAAAAATCTCAACAAATGCATACGGTCTATGAAATTTCGAAATCTAGAGCATCAAATTCGAAAAAGCGTGTATAACAATTCAGTCGTAATATACGTCTATGAAAATTGTAGACAATGCTACAAAATCTTTAACATAATATTTACTACAAAAACACGAAAAAACAAGAATCTAATGAAACATGAAAAATCCAGGTGAATGTGATTTCGTTATTAATCGATAGAATTACCGAAAATAGATTGGAATACGTACTCTGGAGCATCGAGTTTCTCAAATTGCAATTTGCAAAAATATAAAAAATCTATCAAAATATTGAGAAACCCTCCAAGGTTTAGTAAACTGTACTAGAAAAATGCGAAAAATACAGAAATATTTTATTGCATAAAAACTGAGTGGACACAATTTTCTTGAAAACTTAGAATCCTGGAAAATGTGTATTATTATCTATAAGATTCTAATAATTCTACACTTCTATAATAATTCTAGAAATTATTCCAGAAATTCATATGGAAAACGATAAAAAATACATCCAAACCAATTTATGTGTATACATTTTCTGCAATTTAACATTCTTTGCATTGTGGAAATACTTTAATGGGATATAAAATAAAAATCTTAAAAATCTATATAAAAAATATCGTTTTCTGACTATTCAATTTAAATACTCAAAATCGTTAGAAGTTTCAATGCTATATTAGGCGAAAAAATTTATAAAAGTACCAGAAAATAATACACAATTTAATGAATAACATACTATGCGAAATCTTTGAAATATGTACTTACGTGCCTGAAGTTCAAAATGTTGAAGAAATGAACGACAACAAAAACAAAAATTTGTTCTTAATTTCCACATGAGTTGAAAGTAAAAATTAGTTAGTAATCTTAGACAATATTTGTTGAACATGAATAATTTTTTACTTCTCTATGTACGGCGATTACAAAAATTTTGTTAGTTTTCGTTTATTTTTAAACGTTTAGAACTTTAGAGACATAATAAATAAACATATTCTAATTTTTTTAAATTTCGATTCCTAGAGTATCGAATTCTAGTAAGCTATGTAGGAATCCATAAAAATATCAGTAAATCCTTCAAGTTGTATAAATATTACCAGAAGTATCATTAAAAAAAATTCTAACTTCAGTGAATTTTTGAAAATCACAAAAATCGAATTCCATTTTGTACTGAAAAATATGCGACTCTGGACTCCAAAAGCTGTTCAACTGGTAAATTCAGAAATGTAAAAAATTGGTGTGCCTGAAGTTCCAGACATTTAAAATTGAACGAAAAAAAATTTTAAAGTTGATATAGGAGAAAAAAATTACTAGCTGCTTTTAAACACTTTTTGATGGTAACAACAAACTTGATGCTCCCAAAAAAAAAATATTCGTCACACTTACCATCATTATAAAAAATAAAAAAATTGATGTATTTTTTAATTTCGTTCAATTTTAGACGTTTGGAACTTTAGGTACATAAAAATTTAAAAATCGTTCTCTTGTAACCATATTGTCAAAGAATAAAAATTGTGCGATCTCGGGAGAAATATATTTTTTAGAAAAATTTTTTTGTCTACACACCTCTGTATTTTAAAAAACAAAATACAAACAAATAATACAATACATACATTCATGTATCCATAAATTCTTAAAGTTTCATAGATTTCTATTTATGTATTAATAACTGCGCAAGATTCTTTCTTAAATTACATCAACTTAACTAATGTCCAAAAGATTGACAGTGTGTACTCAAAACACGTGAGAAAAGAAAAAAAACTATCCCCTAGTTTTACTACACAAAATTAGTCTTAAAACAAAAATTCTCCGTTTTCTCCAATTGCACCATATCGTTCTCGGGCGGCGCTACTGTAAGGTTTTTCGAATAAACACGTAACACGAGACTCTTTTTTCGGGGCCCACCGAGACGCGGTCATTAATGACCGGGGCCCTCATTCTGAATTCCATTGTGTGCGAAAAACGAGAGAGAAGCCTGTAGGGGAAAAAAAGTACGAATTAATACGGTCGGGTGGGTTGCTTGTTTTAGGGGGGGGGGGGGAGTCGAAAGCGCAAATCGGGCTCCGAAAAAGCAATTAAGAAAACAGCGCCTTGGGGGGTTATAAGTGGGAGGGAGGGGGGTCGCGAATCGTAATCGATCGGCGAATAGTAAAAGTTAAAGGGGATCAATGTCGTTATTTTCGCGTCTAATTTTGCAAGTGTAATTATCGGGTCGACGCCGAATAAATGTTACATATTACCGGGCTTGGAAGGCTACAATGTAGCTTATTTTTGGAATTGTGTCG
The DNA here is from genome assembly GCA_028476575.1 of Platygaster robiniae. Classification (NCBI taxonomy): domain Eukaryota; kingdom Metazoa; phylum Arthropoda; class Insecta; order Hymenoptera; family Platygastridae; genus Platygaster; species Platygaster robiniae. The sequence goes on from CM052022.1 coordinate 8,181,737, forward strand.
GTGCCTGGGATATTTATCGCGATCATTTTTTATTCGCGTTTTTTTAATCATTTTCGCTGAGCTCTTGTTTTATCGTTGACTCGAAAGAACGTGTTATTTCAGCACTGCGCGTATCATATGTTGGATCACGGATAACTATACGAGGGCTGGAAATTTTCGCAGGTAGCGGATATGGGAAATTACAGGTTTGAAAAAAAGTTTCTCGAATATATGGGGGTTTTTTTAATTTTGGAAATTTTCATTGCCAGGACGTTTAGATTACGCGTCGAGTGGTCAGTTTGAAATATTTATAAGAAGTGCATGAAATTGATAAAACTATGTGGCAAGCTATAAAAATACTAGAATTTAAAAAAAAAGCTAGAAAATTATACTACATTCAAAGTTGTGGTCCATCTATTTTTTTTTTTTTTTTTTTTTTTTAATTTTTTCAATGCAAATATTGACCTTTTTACGTTCGGAAATAGCCAAATTTTATACTTTGTATCATTGGTAGAAGCCTTCAGATTTTTTGTAATTCGAAGAAAAATTCATTATTACAAAATTAAGAATCATTGTGATAGTCAAGTTTTTATGTAATCGATGATAAAAAAAGTTCATACAACATGAGGAATATTAGCAAACATTAAGTTTCTCTTAGTAAATCGTTCAATAAAGTGAGCAACTGGAATGTTGGAACAGAATGATTCAGAAGTTTTTGGTATCTAAGTGTTGAAAATGTAAGTGAATTAACATTTTTTTTTCAACGGTGACCTTGAATTTTAACATGACAGGCTGAATACTCAAAAAATCATACTACGATAATTACTATCCAGGTGCGCATGTAATACAAATTTTTTCAGGAATTCAGACAGTTTCAAACAAAAGATTTTAGGGTTCCAAGAAATGACAAATATCTTTCAGTTTGAATTTAGTTGCTAAAGTTATTTAATGTTAACACTTATAGTTATCTATATAGCAAAAAAAATTGTTAGGATTTTATGTAATGAATGCTAGGGAAATCTTGATCTCGATATCAAATCTGGAGTTTGTTTAAAAATGTATGTAGTTTGATAATTTTTCATGCTCGTACGATCGATAAAAAATTGAAATTCTCCGTCTCAGATTCCATTCAGTGTGAAGAAAACCAGTCAACATTATGGTATTTTAGTTTATTATTGTGCTGAATTGTTTTAGTCATTGTTATAAGTACATTAGATTTTTAATTTTACAGACGTCCATTAAACATTTGTGAAAATGTTGTTCTGATTTTAATGTTATTGATAATTGAATACTTTCTCAATAAATAAATAATTATAAATTTTTTCAGAGTTTAAGAATTTATTTCAGTACAATTGAAAACCTATAGCATTCCTCGGTTTTTTCTAAAGAAAGCTTGATGTAACTCTATTGGAATTTTTACGGGGAAGATTTTTTTTCAAAACAATGACACTTTTTCTGAACGACTTTCCAAAATACGCTGAGAAAGGGAAATTTCCCTCAAGCTCTGGCGCCGGCAATAACATAGATCCAAAGATCTTTAGACCGCCCGGCAGGATGTCTTGGGTTAAATTCCTCGAAAATTGGGCCTTTTTATGGTGCTTATAGAATCTCCTAGATGTTAGCCATTTGCCTATGGGCAATTTATCTGCACAGTATCTAGTGCTTCAGTTCGAAATCGGAGAGATTTTGTGAATGATTTTGGTTCATATAACTGTACACTTGTACACTAGCAACACTAGGCGGTTTAAAATAAAAACTTACTACGATTTCTTTCTTTCTGATTTTCTTAGAAGTTAGAAGTGAAAGGAAACATCGTAAAAGCGTATTACAAAATAGTAGAACAGTTACTTATTGTTCAGTTATCATGTTTTGAGCATGGTTTGAAAGTATGTAACCTGATCTCATCCATAAATATTAAGAAACATATCCTAAAACTCGCATTTTTTTTTAAACAATGATCATATGTTAGTTAATTTTTTGTTCATTGATTTTGTTATTAGTAGAGAGAAAATAGTTATTTCGATTTTTTAGTTTGTCGCGAGTAAATTGTTGGGTTTTAATGATTTTCGATTGCCAAGTTCAACTTCAAAAGTTGGTTTTTAGATCATTAAACTTGAAAATCTAAATTTTCAGTTTCTTGTTATATTTACAAATTTTTAATCTTTGTAACTACGAAATTCAGAGTTGCAGAATTTGGCATTTTTTCACGATTCAATTTTAAATCTCAAGATATAAATTCAAATTATTATGTTTCGTAAGTTTTTCGACATAAATTGGGGAGTTTGAAAAATTATTGAACGTTGGTAAAAACAATTTTTGAATGTTATGATCCTATGTACATAGATTCCAGATTTACTACATATTTTGAGTTTTGATTTCCAAGTTCAAGATCTGACAATAAGAACATATGTTTCCATTTTTTAAACTAAAGCCTGAATAAGATTCAAATTTTAAACTTCTTGAACTCAAAATTATAGTTTTTCAAGTCGAGATGTAAGAATCTTTCGAAAATACTCAAATTTCAAAGCACCTCCAATTCTTCGCAAATTTATGAGATAATGATTTTTTCAATGTTTTGAATTCATTCTTTGTGTATAGAATTTTTCGATTATTAATGATATAAAATGAATCACTCTTCTCTAGATTATTTGAATAACTACACTATATAAATAATTTATCCTGCATGAATCCATACAGAAAATTATATTGAAATTACTCGTCACAATCGAATACATATATGAATTATTTTTAAACAATTACAGCATTCTTGACATTTCTAAGAATGTAAAAATTACAATTTGCTTCCAATAACCAGCTCAATATTGTAATTTTCCGGTTTAAATTTGCGAGTTTCCAAAATTTTCAATGATCTTCTATATCGATTTTCCAAATCTAGGTTTATGATTTTTCAAATCAAGCTTAAAAAGTTGTAACATTATGTAATTCGAAGTATCAGTTGTATATTTTCTTGATTTTTTAGGTCCTAATACCTTGGAAATTTCAATAATTCGATTACATAGTTAAGTTCTCAATCTTAAAAATTGAAAAATTTTATTTAATAGCTAGATTTCAATTCGGAACAAGGTATGTATTTTCAAACTGACATTTTAAAGTCAACATATTATTTTTATGTTTTTGAATATAAATTCAGAAATTCAAATTTTCCAATTTCGTGATTCATGGTGTGCCTGCATTCCAGATTCATTACAATTTCAAATTTTAATTTCCAAGCTCAGCATTTGATAATGTGTTTCTATTCATTCTGATTAGGCCTGAGATATGTATTTTAAAAACTCTAAATATCAATTCATCGTGTAAAAACATAGCAAATATCACAAAAATTGCAAAGCTAAATAATTATTCTCCTAAAGTGTCTAAATTGAAGATTGTATAATATGATGATTGTTCAATATGAAGAAAATGAACCGTAAATTTGTATTGAAAAACCAAATTCACTGCATTTTCGAAAAGTTATCATTGCAATAGAAAGAATTTCAAATTTTACGATTTCTGAGTCGTTGCAAAGTTTTATAAACAGTATTACAATAAAAAAAATGTTTAGGTGATGAAGTTGTGACTTAGACTTTTAAATAAAAAAATACTTCACTGGTATTGACTACTTGAAAATAAATTATTTCGATTCTTACCATTTGGATGACAATTCTTTTTATCGAATTTACAACAATATAAGAGAGAAAAACAAAATACCAAAGTTATGGTTATGGATTCAAATAATGACAAATGGAAAGTTCAAGATCAGAACAATTTTAAACATTCTGCATCTGAAAACCAAACTAATTGCAATCTCATAAATTTTTATTGATAAATTGTGAAATTTCTTTCTACCTATTAAGTGTTTTAAATTCATAAATTCTCGTTGGAAAATTCTCTTCTCAAATTTACTGCAAAGTAAAAGCGATGAAAAAAATTGAAAAATAAGTAAATAGACAATAGTTATAAACTAATGATATAGAAGTTTTGGATTATAATAGGTTTGTCATCTCGATATATTGGATACATTGTTTAACAATCATCTCATTATTTGACGTGCTCCGTAACTTGGGCTAGTAATTCATCAATCTAATGCATCAAAGTCAAAAAATACAATTTATAGCAATATGCTTTATCAAGTATTAGAATTATGTTTCTGAAGCTCCAAACGTTGAAAAATAAACAAAAACAACAAAAATTGTTTTATTATCCCTCATACTCGAAATAATAAATAATTATCGATGTTTAACAAATATTATTCAACATTTCTGACTACTTTTCATTTTAATCTTGAGTGAAAATAGAAAATTCATGTTTCTTTCATTTCCTTTCATTTTATGAAACTTTGCAACTTCAGACGCATTTAGAATTTTCCTAAACGGTGTATGGGAAAACTAAAAAATATACGGGAATTGTTTTCATCCTATTCAGTACACACCCTGTTATTCTCGTTTCGCGGTTTGGTGGTGCAACAAATGAATTTCGGCATGGTCGACGCCAAGTTACAAGACCAGAAGGTTACATATACGCTCCTGGTGCGTGGCCTCGCAATTGAATCCGGATGTGACGTGTCATTGAAAATGGCTCGTGCTCCCCGAGACGATACTCCGCGTTAAGATAATGCCATGCTCACGCGCGTATTATCGCAATACGCGAGAAGACGATTTCAGGGAATGTCGAAAGAGCGCGAGATGGGTTGCATTTTTCCCATGCCTCCTCGAGCCCGTATACAGGCACGGCAAAAATGTTGATAGAAATGGACCCCGCGCGCTGATGGGAATCTGCCGAATGCGCGGATCCTTTGGCGGGTACGTATAATGTTTTGAATGAACGAGAATGGGGGGCCCCTTGCCATTGGGCATATTACGGGGACTCGGGATAATCAGTGTAATTAGAATGGGAGGTTCGAGTGGTTCCTCTCCTCTTTTTTTTTAATTTGTTATTTAGAAAGTTCATTCGGGTATTATTAATATTATTAGTTTGGACGTTTTACATGGTTTTTGGGATGTAGAGGAATAAGTTGGAGTTTTTCATTAGGAAAATTCTGGGTCAAATAAATTGAAAAAATTTGAAATTTCGAACGTCTTCTCTTGAAATCATGTTTGAAATTTCATGGAAACGAACATGAAAAGGATTTCAAAGGAATTAATATCAAATTTGTTGTTTTCATATTAGATATATTAATGTCGGTATTTATTATTATTATTTATTTTATTTTAAGACACTACATGTTTGAATATTTTAAAATATCTTTTGCATATTATCGAATATACAATGTAAATTTTTTGTTTTAATCAAATAGCTATTGATAAATTAAGGAAAATCTGCTACAAAAAAGTTTATCATGTCGAAATCCACTTGAATTTAAACAAGTTTGAATACACATTTTCAATGAGAAATCATTTATTTATGCTTCTAAGACAGTCTCGTAAATTTAATAGAAAAATTTCTAAGAGTATGTGGTAATAAATTATTCTTATGGCCAAAGACGTAACAACAAAATTTTTTATGAAAGAGGGAGGTTTAGTCAAATTTGTTTCACTCCGGGGTTCTAAATCAATCAAGATAGATACTAAAGAAAAATTTCTGTCAAGTTGGAAGCGATTAAGAAAATATTTTTCATACATTTTGCTCAAATACTCATAACTCTTGCAAAACTAATGATTTATGCTTGAAAGTTGGCAGAGTCTAGATAGACAATGTAACGTTAGAAACCGAATTTTTCTGGATTTTTCTATCGCTGTTATCTATATTTTGCAAGCTATAGAAAGAACATGTTTGCCTTAGTTTCATATACTCTTATTTTATTTTCGTTTTTGTAACTCCTACAAAACTTATGATTGACTTTTGAAATTTGGTAAAATTTGAGTAGGTAATATAACGTTAAAGAAAAAATTTTTTCGGATTTTTCCATTGCTGCAATCTATGTATATTTTACAAGCAATAAAAAGCACATATTAGCCTTCATTTCATGTCTTTCTTCATTTATTTCCTTTACATATTTGTAACATCTAAATGACTTACCATAAATTTTTTAAATTTGGCAGAGTTTGAGTTCATACACTCAGAAAAATCTTCAGTCACATATGTAAGAACCTAAAAAAGTGTTTTTTCCAATCGACCTTACAATTTTGTCATATCGACTATATTTTCAATAATTTCACATAAATATTTTAGTAGATATGTGTAAAAAATTTAATAGGGTTGTATGTGACTATTTAGTCAATTTTAGTAAGCTTTTCTGTGTGTAGAAAATTTTGTTAAAAATATAAATTTCCTTGTATTAAATCATACAATGTTATATTATTTACGATACAAAATAAAGTGATCTAGACCAGTTTATTCTAATCTTATAGTTTATCGATGAAACTAAGAAAATTACCTACTTTAAAGCGCTTCTGAAGTACGAGTAATAGTAATGGAAAAATCAAGAAAATTTTTTCTTAAACTTTACGTGATGAACAAAGACTCTGCTACATTTCAAAGTCTATAATAAGTTTCTTAGAAATTACAAATACGTAAAGGAAATGAATTAAGAAATACATACATGAAATTAAGGCAAACATGTATTTTTTATTGTCTGCAAAATATAGATAACATCAAAAGAAAAATCCAAAAAAATTTGGTTCAGAATTTTACATTATTTACCCAAACTCTGCCAAGTTTCAAGCATAAATCATAAATTTTGCAAGAGTTATGAACATTTGAACAGTATGTATGATAAATTACACGTAATTCCCATTTAAAATTTCAGTCGCTTTGTGTCCGATTCGCTTCAAATTTTACGAAAAAATTTTTTAAGGATCTTGATTGAATCAAAGGCCCTGAATGAAACAAATCTCAACATTACCAAAATAAGTGACACGAACATAATATACATACAAGTTTACTTGACCGTATTGTTGGATGTTTATTCTAGTGTCATAACATGGAAGTCGAATTGCTACACTCAAGCTTTTACTTTTTGAAATGTTTCATTTTTATTTGTAAAATCACAATGTATTTTATTTCTAATATTTCTGAATGGATTTGGTCAGACCGTCTAAATGTATGAAACCAAACTGAAATGTTATTATTTTGCAAATCTGTCTTTTCGAACCCTTAACATTCTTTTTTCAAATTCCTTATTTCTGTAATCCACTCTAGAAATTAATGGTTGTTCTTTATGTTGAAAATCGATACAAATTTGAGTGATTCAAGCTTATATTGATTGGGAATCAGCCAAATCAGCAATGTACAAGTTTCAGAATTAGGCTCGAAATAGTATATTGAACCATGCTGAATCAATCAAAATAGATAAGAAATAAGACACTCAGTTGGAATCGATTATCGAGTGGATGGCCCCTCGATTCTGTCTTGAAAACCATCGAGAGTCAGGATTCGAACCCAGGACATCGTGGTAACACGTTGAGTGCTCTACCAACTGAGCCATTCTTGACAATTTCCAAATCCTTTTCGTAATCAGTCAAGTAGGGAACTAAACCCCCACAAAATTCCCAGAAGCAAGCCCAGCAGGTTTTCCCCATTCAAGTCAATTTTCCACCAATGTAACGCTACATTTCCGAATCCGGTCTTTTGTAATCAGGGTCAGGGGGGGGCCCGTCTCTCCTCGTTCTTTGTCGCGTTTTTAAACCATCCATGTGAACTAATAGAAAGACTCCCTCCAAATTTATGCCCTTGTTCTCGCTGCCTCTTTCTAGGAACTTCTCTTTACGAGACACATCTGCTCCGATTACGGGCCGGGTCCCGGGGTGGTCTCGCTCGCTCTCATTCACGGTCCGAATTTGATGTCATCGCCGAGTATTAAGAGGATCGCCCGGCGAAATTTTTCATTCATATTTATAAGCGCAATTATCGTGGCGCGCAAAAAAAACGAAGCAAAAAAAAAGAAACAACCGATAAACAAAAAACCCAAAATCTTCGGAATGCCGACTCTCATCTCCCTCTCATTTGCGGCGGATTTCGTTTTCTGCCTCGATCAATTTGTGAAATCATTGTATACCCAAAGCGCGGATCAAGCCGAGAAATCTTAATGCGCCCGAGTCGTTTTTGCAGTTATTATTTACACTCGCCAAACGTTCCGAGTAAATTTCGATTATGTAAAAAAAAAGATTTCGCGAGCGTCGTCTCTTGCCCTGCATGGGAATAGTGCCTTTCGACGAAAGGAATGTATATTTTACGAGCTCGTGATAAAATCTTACGTAAGGTGTTTATTGTGCGATGCGCGAATAGAGCATTACCGTAATTGAGTCGTATTCCCGCAAATTAATATTCGGTTGATTTTTGTCATTATGGAGTGTACTTTCCTTTGAAATATGAGTGAGTGATATAAATCGTATTTGTGGCAGCTCGTCAAATGTTTTATTAAAGATGTGGTGATTGATTATTGGAGTATGAAAGATTGGGTTGAAACTGATAAGTACAGGGGCACAAATTATGAAAACTTTGATTTTTGATGAATAATAAAAATACTAAGAATAAATTTGGGGAATAATGGAAATCAATATGTATTTAAATGTTGAAAGTTATTTAACTTATACTTCTAAGGCTTGAGAATTCAAAAATCCACATAAAAATCCTTTGGAATTAGAGTATAAATTCTGAAAAATTACGCTGTTAAAAAAGGTGAAATGAAATTATGGGAAAATTTCTATATTTATGAAAGAATTCCCATAGCGTATTGAAAATTTTATATATCAATTTATGGGAAAAATCCCATACAGAATATGGGTTAAAAACTTCTAATACTTTTACGGGGAATTTACCAAATTTTTTTTAACAGTGTACTAAAAGTACTTCAAGTGCATACTAGAAATGTGTGAAAATACTGTATTCTGATTAACTAGAAAAACCATTGAACCATCAATTCCAGACCATAACATTACAGAAAACTATGCAGCAATTATTTATAAAAAATCTTGATTAAAAAAATATATTCCTAGCATAGTCCATACAATACTTCAAATAGCTGAGAATAAAATTTTTTCATAAATCTACAGAAATATGAAGAATCCATTTAATTTTGGATCATTGAGCATTGATATCTACAAATCTTTAGAAATCCATCACGATGCCAGAAAATCTTTCAATATGTATAAATACCTGTGTATGACAATTTTTTTTTATTTTTAATAAGAACCTGAAAAACTCAAAAAATATTTAAATGTATGATACATCCTTATGAGTTAAGCTATTGTTTGTTTTTTTTTTTTTTTTTTTTTTTATTATTTATTTGGAATTATTTGTGTTATGTGTAAAATTCAAAAAATACGGAAAATTGAAAAACATGATAAAGTTTTAAGATCGTCAATAGTTCTATAAAATTCATAAAAATTTTTTAATTTCAGAAAATGTTCATAAATTTTTGTAGATTGTTTTCATCACTACATTTTTCCTAAATATGTATGATTTTTTCTTTCATTTTTTAATAAAAATCTTGGTATTATTAGACAGTAACAAGTCTTTATAAACTGGACTACTTTTTCATAAAATTCAAAAAGTTTCGAATAGTTGATATATGATCCAAAATTTAAAATTTTTTAAGAAATTTAAATGTATTTGATTTTAGAATAATATAGGGATTGCGAAAAATTTTAGAAAATAATCATGGAATTTGTAAATTTCATTCATTATCGTATTTCTTCGGATTCTTTAAATTTTTTTTTACGAATTCGGAAACTCGAAAAGAATTTAAGAAATACGAAAAATGATAGTAAGCTGGACAAACATTATTAATATTTATATTTTCAATAGTCCATGTATGTTTGTTATTTTAAAAATTGAGAGAAACCCAAATATGTAGTGACGTTCCACAGTTTGAAAGAATCTCGATAATAATTTACAATTCTGAAAATTCCTATAATTTTAGAAAATTTGTTTTAATTGTTTTTGATCATATATCTTCGATATAGTATGAATTTTTTGACTATACAACACATCTGAACAATTTCTGAAGTGTTGTTCAATTTTTTTTAAATAATAATTAGTGGGCCGAATTTACGGAAAAGCATGAAACTTCGGAAAAGTTTGTATTACGTTTAGTTTTCTTGAAAATTTTCAAAATTAAGAACATGGTAAATTTCCAAGATTCTCAATAATTCTATAAATTTTGACTAATTTATAGAATTTGGAATATGTTCATAAATTTCTTAGATTGTATTTATTTCCTCATTTTCTCAAAATATGCACTTTTTTGTTTTTGTAAAAAAAAATCTGGACATTCGAAAAGTATTTTACAAACACTCAATATGTATCTTCATAGGTTAGATTATTTCATAAGAAATTTGTAACATTTCAAAAAGTTGATAATGTTAAGTTTAAAATTCTAAAATTTGAAAAATTTAAATAATAAAATAATTTATGTTTTCGATTTCCCAATCAAAAAAAATATCTATTTCTATTTTAAAATTTTCCGTCTATTATATTGCTCCGGCTTTATCAACGAAAATTTACACACAAAAATCGTTGGATTAAAATTCAAGAGAGCCAGAATTGGCAATAATTTTATGGTGTTTGAAAATTTTGTATAAGTTCGATAAATGTTCATAAATTGTGTAGATTGCGTTCATTATCACGTTTTTTGGAAACATGCAATAGAATTTTTTGACATTTACCAATATAGAACTAAAAACCTTAGAAAATATTCAAAAATGATCGATAATCCTAACGAATTGTGTTAACTATCATATTTCATACTTCGAAATATACATGTTTTTCAATTTTACAATCGAAACATAAGAAATTCAAAAAATATTATACAAAATTCAAAAAAATTTTCATGACTGGGAAAAATTAGTATTGAATTTGGAAAATTTGGGATGGTATCACATGATTTTGAAATTTTCCAACTATCAAAAAATGGTGTAGATTTAAAATTTTAAAGATTGTAAACAGTTTTCTGAAATTTGAAAAGTCTAATAAATAGGGAAAATCTTCATAAATTTTGTAGGTTGTAACAAATACTAAAATTTCATTTAACTACAGAGACCTTGAAAAATTCTCAAAATTTTTATAAATGCTGTATATTGTGCCGAATTTCGGCAATTTGGAAAAATATGATTCGTAAATCGATGCTTTACATGTGGGTATTTTCCTATCCGAAATTTTCTCCAATGGATAATGCTGCTCACCATTCCTACATCTTCTGCCACTTTCTTAAGGACATGTAGTGTACAAAAGTCGAACTGCATAAAAAAAAACTTGAACGGAAACTCGGTTCAACTATCTTCGCTGTCTACCGAACTCGCCAGCGATTTTCTAATTTGCTACGGTACGTGACTCTTGGGGCCCCCATTGAGGAATTCGACTCTTCGCCCTGGCGGCGCTGTGTGTAAAACCCGCGCAACTTTGCTTCATAAAAACGCCTCCTCAATTCTAAATTTCAAAGGGTTTTTTCGTTATCTCGCTCTTTCGCGCCAAGGCCTTACTCTTAAGTTACGATCGGGCCGGATAAGCCAAAGTTTCGTGTTTCACTAACAAGCTCTCAATCGAGTTTCGGGAGAAACCGACAGAGAAAAAGGGCCGAGGAAGGGGGCTGGTCATCATCATTGTCAGGCAGGAAGCGAATTTTTCAGCTTCATTTCACAATACGCACCTTGCTCGAGGAATTGACTGCAAGTCGTATATGACGTTCTATGCGCAGTGCCTACGAATTTTTTCATGTGCCTGAAGTTCCAAAAATTCAAGAAATAAACGAAAACGCAACAAAAAAATATTGTTTATCTATTTCCACCAAAAATTTCAAATGAAAAACAGTAACATGCCATAAGTATCGATAATTATTCATCAATTTATTTTTTTGATGTACTTGAAATAATAACGTTTTCTGTTTTTATTTAACTTTCAACGTTTGGAACTTCAGAAGCATAATTTTTTCAAGGGGATTCGCACTCAAAGGAGAGTGAAAATACTGCAAATTAAGCTTGAGTGGGAGTATCATTGTGATAGATTGGAATCTTGATGATTTTGGAATAATATATTATGTAACTTACAAAAAAGAATCTTAATTATTTTACAGTGAGATTTTTCTTTGAATAGATACTTTGAAATATAGTGAATTTTAACTTGATTTTTAGACTGTTTAAAGTAAAATTTTTATGAGCTTTCGATTAGTAATAATAGAATCTTTTTCCAGTGAATTTCTTCTCAAAAGAGATTAAAAATTCTGCAAACGAAGTTTATTTATAAGTCCAAGAAATTCGGGAAAAGGCAATATGAAAATATTGGAAAATTCCTAATCCTAATTATAATGAATCAAGTTTGATTTACTTGCTACTTGAAAACTTCAATACTCATAAATAACGAGATTGACATCGAAAATAATTGTTTTGATTGGTAATAAATTTTTTCGATTAGTCAATTTAAATAAAAAATTCAGAAAAATCGTATGTTTTCATTGGAAAATATTTGTATACTTTTAGAAATTGTCAGAAATGTCTGATAATTCAAATGTACTACATATTTATATTTTATTGTACAATACATGTACATTCATATATCATCATTGCATGATAAAAAATATAGATAACAAAACTATCCAAGAGCTCTTCAAAGATTAAAGTTTCATTCTAAGGTAAATTTGATAAACTTTCAGTGTATATTCTTTTTTAATAATGATTCATAATATGTTTCGACAAATTTTTTATTCCTTTAATGATTTCTCGCATTTTTCATGATATCCTTGAAAATTGAATAAAATTTGAAGCCATTAAATGAATTTTGAGAAACTCAACAAGAAGTCTTCGTGAATTTGTCGTTGCTCCTAGTTGTGGAAAAAATTTGAAAGAACTTACTTTCGAATGTACTTACATAATATGTAGTTTGAAGTTTTGCAATTGTAATTGCAGAATTCACATACATTGTGAAAAATAATTCGTAACGTTAAATAATATTGAATAAATATCTATAATATTTTCATTATTTTAACTATGAAAGGTATGTGAACAATTTTTATCATTTCGTTCATTTTGAAACGTTTGGAATTTCAGGAACATAAATTTTCGTTCCTTTCAATCAAAAAAACCAATCTTCGATATCCTATGAGATCCATAAAATCGACAAATATTTTCTCTTTTCTCATGTAGGTGTGATAAATTTCTTGAAAAAAGAAAAATTTTCGGTAATATTTCACTGTCAATCATGACGAACCTTGACGGGAAAAGTAAACATTCTTTTTGGTTTTCGGTGAAAATTCTCTAGCCATTTTACTTGACCTTTGTCAAGATAAAATTCCATCGAATCAACTGCGACGAGTTCCAAAAGTACTGCTGCAAATGGCAACTCAAGTTAATAATCAATTCTAGAACTACAACTTTTCGTCGTAACTAAAATTCGGACCTATTTATTATTTTATTTTATCACTATCATAAGTTTAGAGCTAAAATTCTGTATTGAATTCTTCTAAAAAATTGCAAAGTCAATCTAAACAATTTTTTTGACTGAAAAATTACGATTTCTAAATCAAAATGCAAGCTGTAGTAAAATTATTTCATCTGACATGTATAATTGCATAAAACTAGTTATTTTATATCTCGTAGTAAAAATACTAAAATGGTGATTTCTCTATTACAGTAGTATTAAACTACTATACTTGGTGTAGTTTTTTCAACGCCTAGCAAAAATACCCTAGTAATTTTGAACCTTCTTAAAAAAAAGAAACTGCTTATAAAGAATTGATCGAAAAATTTTTACAAGGTGTTTTTCGTATAAGGTTTTTTTAAGGATCAAAATTACAAGGGAACTACATTCAATGTGAGTCCCAATTTTTTAGCTACGTGGAAATTGGTAACATTAGAACTTTTTTTTTTTTTACTGAAGATCTGACATCCACCATTGTCATTCATTGTTAGCCAGATATCGGCTGAATCGATTGCGCCGAATCTTACTCCCAACTTTTACTGAAAAACTCTTGTTTATAAACAAACGAATGACTTTTCAAACATCTAGGGATACGAAATCCCGCGGTACCCGACGCCAATGGGCGAATGGAATGCGCGGTGACTCGGGTATTTTTTTTCTCCTTCATAGGGCCCCGGGTACATCGAATTTGGTTTCGCATTTTATTTTCGACCTGAATGGTAAACACCTTGCTCAGAGGCGCCGCCCGGTGGTTCGCCTCTCCCGGTCCCTATTTTTCCTTTTTTACTTTTCGCGCACGCACGGTTCCTTTGTGCGTTGTTGTGGGGCCCCGACGGTGGGACTAGGCGGCCCGGCCCCTGGGGTGGCAAGACGGGGGGGAGGGTTGGTTGCGAGCAAGAAGGAGAGAGGGGACGTTTTTGGGGGCCCCCGAGCGAGAAAGACGGGAACCGGGCTAATCGGGTTCGCGTTCCCGGTCCAGATAAATCGGCCTTGCTTCTTGGAAGTGCCAGGTAAAGGACACTCGAAGGGGGCCTCCTATTGTCCGCAACTCGTGGGACCCAAAACCGCGAGATAGGCCCCGGGTCCCTGCTATCTCGCGCCGACCTTCATTCGCTAGTCCGAAAATTCGGGATAACGATTTCCGATAATTTATCGCGTTTCGCCCTCTTTGGGAGCTCGCGAAAAATCGATAGGGTTGGGTTTTGTGGGGAGGGGGGGTGCGAATCTGTTACCAAGGAGGCATCATGAAGAAGTCATGAGAGGGACGATACAGGGGGGAGGGAGGGGAGAGTTGCAATTATTTTCTCACGAAATTTCGCGTGGCTGATTCCTGACGAGTTTCTTTTGGGCCCTCTCTTTCGGACGGGGGGTCTTCGGGTGCGGGCACGTTTTTGGCGAAAAACCGGGGCGCTCGAGTTACTACGGGGGCCCCGAAACCCCCTTCTTTGAAAAATTCGGGGAATATTTTTTCTCTTCGGGCGGTGTGCGCTGCAACTCGAGGAGAAGTATGCCAGGGCCGGGGCGAGGCCGGTTCCATCTGGGCCCGTCGAGAATTTCGTCTGCGGGGTTGCCACGCGACCCCGGGTTGTGGAATTGGGCATGTGAAATTTGGTATTGTGGAATAAGGGCGGAAAGTGTGACGATAATGTGACGTCAACGTGGGTCACGGTTTCAGAATTTGTAGGTTATGAAAATTCTGATTTTAGGAACTAGAAAGAAAGATTTTCGGCAGACGGTACGAAATTTCTGGGTTTATGATATTTTTTAATGTTCTTAAGATGAATTTATGTATCATTTATCAAATATACATATATATTATAAAGAATAACCAAATTATTGTATTATTAGAAACAGAATGATAATCATCATTAAATATTCGATAAATGTTATGATGATTTTTGAGAAACATTGTTATTCAGTGAATGTTACTTTAATTAATAATACAGTTCAACGAAAAAAATGCTCGGGAAATTTTTAAAAAGAAAAATACCTATTGTTATCAATAAGCTAACCCCAAAAGGATTTTAAAAGTTTACTTTGATTTTTCGAGTTATAAACAATAATAAATAGAAATTGAAAAACTTCTCAAATATGTCTAATTTCAGAAAATGAAAGTAATATAATGATGTAAATCATTCATTTATACAATTTTTTCGCGGAAACAATGCTTATTTTTATCAGTTACTTCCGGTTCGACTTATTTCCTAGAAAGCAATATTATCTTCACGGCAGGGTGGCATACACAAATATTAATTTGAAGTTGTATTATAATATAAGAACTGCGAATAAATTAAATTGAAGAATAAATAATGATATAATCTCATGTTATATTTATAATGTTGATAAATATTATTAAAATGATACGAACAAATTAAATCTTCAACTTATTTATAATTTTTTTAAGTTATTCTTGAACTATGTATATTTAATTTCGTAGTATTAGACAAGAAACTTTGTGTAAAATTGTAAGAAATTTTTAATGATTTTATCAATTTTGAATGAACAAACATTATTGAAAATTTCAAATCGCACAATTATTGATACATTTTTTGGAGTATTAAAGTTCGTTTTTTTTTCAGAATTTATTTAAATTGGGGAATCCATAGATATGTTTCTCTTTACTTGATGTACATACCTGAAGTTCCAAACGTTTAAAATTAAACGAAAATAAAAAATATATGAATTTTTTGATTTTTTATCATGATGGAAAGTGACGAATATTTTTTTGCAGAGCATCAAGTTTGTTGTTACGATCAGAAAATGTTCTAAAGTAGCTAGAATTTTTTTTCTCCTATATTAACTTGAACATTTTTTTCGTTTGGAACATCAGGCACATGTTTAGTTGTTATTACATTCCAATTATTAAAACTAATAATTTCACAAATTAGTATTGTCAGTGAATTGCAGTTCAAGAATCCAATGTACAATATACTGCTGTGGGTGAATTAGATATTTCTGAAAAATTTAAATCTCAAAAATTAGAATTTTAGTATGTATGCATTTTAGAAATAGCATTTTTTTAGAATTGAAAGTACTTGAGCCAAAAATCTATAAATGGTGATTTGAAATCCCTAATTTTTTTGATGTACAAAATTCTAGAATTCTAAGCACAAATTTTGTCTTTTATGTATGATGATGGGATTTCAACTTTTTAAATTTAAACCAGTTTCAAAATTTTTTGAATTAGACTTCAGACAGGACGTTTTTCTGTTTTATTGTTGAAACTGGCGGAATTTGTCAAATTTCAAGCTCCTGGTTTCAAGTCTCCCAACTATTCACATATTTTCGAATGCTACTTAGACATTTTTTACACAAAAAATTTTTCTATTCTTAAATCTTCTATAGTAAATACCTCAATTTGCACAGTTTCCTTTCAACGGTTTTACCAAATTCGATTACATAAATGTGTTACAAAACAAGTCATCAAAGTTCCGAAAAATTCTTGGAAATCCCGATGAAAGTGAACAGTTAAATTTTCTTTCGGAATCCACTTCTGAAGGTCTTTTTCAGAAATAGATCCAACATTTGGGATGTATGTTTCGCAACGTCATGCTCGAGTCATTGATTGTAACCTGATGGGAAATTCATTTTCAACCTGTCAAAGGAACAAAATTCTTGATGGTCTATAGGAAATATCGTTTTAAAGGATGAGATGAAAAATAATTGGAAACAACATTCTCAACTTGAGAATAAAATATTATGTTTAGGCCGATGTCGATGACAGAATTGTTTTCCGGAACCAAAATTTCGAAAGTCCCTTTAATTTTAATAATCCTCCCAAATACTCGCGCATTTTTCGCCAGGCGAAACTCGCGGGAATGCCGAAGCCCGCCCAAAAGACCAAACTCGTTTTTCGGATCGACTTCCCGTCTTCGTAAGCATTGTTTTTCATTGTAGCGCCCCAATCTCGTCCGCGAACATCAAATACGCGAAACATTGTTTGGGCGTTTTGTTTTGTTTATTTACTACGTCGTTCCTTTTTTTTTATTCGCGATTCTTTGGCGCACCCCGCGGGAATCGCCCGCGGCATATTTTATGTTTTTAATCCAGTCCCGGGCAAAAGTGTAATTACATGTAGGACCGGTTCCCGGCAATTGTTCAGGCGTTATGGTCGCCGACTGAGCTGCTCCTCACAATGAGATACGCCAGTCATTCGTAGTAATATCGTAATATGCGGATGTGGTGATTCGAGCGAAGGAGGCTTCGCAGTCTCCCTTAGCTAGGGCCTCGAAAAAACCGCAAATTCCGAACGAGCTTCGACGTCTTGTTATATTTTGCGAGAAATTTCGGATGAAAATCAATGAAATTTACGCTTAATTCGAAGATACAAGGTCAATAAAGCTTTCCATTTAATCAATGGAACATATGAATGATTACTTGGACCCACCACAATATTTTATTAATCAAACTCATTGTAAATGTGAATATGGAATCTGAATTTTATCTTGAAACTTCCTACAATTTAACAGAGAAATTGTTGATTAAATTAGCATTTTTGCAGTTAGTGTAATTAGCATCGAATTTACGTTGCAAAAATTAAATAATATGGGTTTCTGTTTTTCACTTTAATTACATTGGATTCTTCCAAGTTGATTAGTTTGTGGGTAAGTGAAGTCTGCCACGCTTGAAAGTTCTCTGAGATACAATATGTAAGTGACTTGTTGAATTAATAACAGTGGCCGAACGGTTCAGTGCTCAAGTGACAGGCATGCCATGTCGGGGGCTTTAATTTAATCCTGAATAAAGCTGATTAAGGTGGTACTCGGGGAGAAAAAGTTTCAACAGAATTACTAGGTGGTTTTGGAAAATTTTGAGTTGTGAATTTTCGCTTTTCCTGTATCTTTTAGCCGTGAAATATAGCAGTTTTGAAGTCGGCAAATATCGCAAATTTTCAATAGAGTTTTTTGAATTTAGAGGTCTTTAATGTCGGGAGATAAAATTTTTAATATGTATGTATTTTGATTCTGACGTTGAAAAACTCGCCTATAGATAAATTTTAAATAAAATTTTGCATGTGAGAGCATTTTTTCTTTTTTCGTTTTAAAGGAAACAACAGTTTAATAAATAATTCACAGCAGTCTTGGCACTTGTTGAATTTTTTTATAAATCGTTATATTTTACTTGGGAACTGTTGAAATACTCAAATTTGTTGAAAACTATAAAAAGTGAAAATTTTTATACTTATCAAAACTGTTGAAATTGTCTGGAAAGCAGAGGAGGAAGAAGATTAAAATTCTATACTGTTATTGGAATAAGTAGTGAAATTATCGATGGTTCATACGATTACACATTTTTATATTATAAAAAACTTTTAAAATATTAATTTCAAAAAATTCCAAAATCGACGAAACTGGTCAGCACTCCTTCAAATTCCACAATTTTTCGAATTTTATAGAATTATTGAGATCTTCGAAATTTTCAATGTTTTTTGGTTTTGCAAAATTCTTAACATTATGCAATTTAAAATATTCAAAACTTTCCAAATTTTTCAAGAATGTTTCCAACTCCTAAAGATTTTTCACAATCTTCAATACTTTTTTGAGTTTTTTAGATTTCTGTAAAAAAATGAGAAATTATTGTCATGTATACACTAAAGAAATGTGATAAGTAACAGAATTTACAAAATGAGCACGAATTTTTTATAATTCTAAAAATTTACCGGATTTTTATAGTATGATTGACAAATTTCAAACTTCTCAATTTTTTTCACTCTCAAAAATTTTCCGGTTTCCAAACAATACAAACCGTTCGAAGCCTTGCAATTAAGTTTGTCCAACCCATCCCAATGTTTCTTTTTTGATACTTTTCAAGTTTTGCATATTTGAATCAAAAATGTAAAAACATGTCATGATAATATTCATAAAAATTTAATGGGATTCTACAAATTTTTTGAATTCAACAGAATTATTGACTTTCATTCAAATTTTCACTTCAATCAGCAATATTTTTTTGAATATTCTGAAGAAATGTGATTATTGATTATGAACGCGATCTATGAAATCGATGGAAATTTGTTCTTTATGTATGTTTTCAGCAACGCCAATAGTTTTTCTAGTTTTTCCAAGATTTTCGAAGTTTCAAACTTGGTGCAAACTTTTCAGAACTTTTCAAATGTAAAATAATTTTTAACTGAGCCAGATTTTTCGTAATTTTTTCTACTTTTCGAGTTTTTCAGATTTGCTTCATCATAACGCATATTTCGAAGAAATATGTTTATGAACACAATCTACAAAACCTATGAAAATTCATCCCTCATTTT
Organism: Platygaster robiniae; assembly: GCA_028476575.1. Lineage (NCBI taxonomy): Eukaryota > Metazoa > Arthropoda > Insecta > Hymenoptera > Platygastridae > Platygaster > Platygaster robiniae. Next base: position 8,201,322 of record CM052022.1, read on the forward strand.
TATTGATTTCAGCAATGCCAATCATTTCCCTAGTTTTTTTTATTATTAGTTGATTTGATAGTTTTGAGAATAAAATTTTTAATAGGGAGAGGGGGATACTTTTATTACTGAAAAATTACTGTTCTGTGCTTACAATATATTACAGAGCGTTGCCATTGAAAGTAATTAAGCTTTCAGAAAATGATACTTAAAGTTTCACAACCACCTCATGCCTGACAAAAGTTACAGAGTAATAGTGACACTCATTTTAAAAATATTGAAAAACAAAGAGTTCATGATCCTTCACTTTTCGTTTCTTCACAGTTTACTTAATGTCATAAAAAAAGTAAAGAAACGCCACAAGTAAAATAATAAGTGAAAATTCAAACTTCAGAACGCACCTTGCTAAATTTGCAATTCCAAGTTTCTATTAAGGCATTCCTTGCCCTATAGAAAGAATATCAAACAAGAAATCCAAAACAATGCGACAGATTCTTTTTTTTTCCCAATTTCAACATATCACAATTACCCCTGTTGACTCTACTAAAATTGAATATAGCCCATTCAAAATTCTCATGAATGCACGTCACATGACCACCCAACGTTTCAAGCCACCCCCTGTTCATTTTCCAGACCTTTTGCTTTTGAATCGAGAAAGCTAAACAACAACAACAAATATGCAGGACAAAACACAACGAAAATGATATGTAAGAGGGAAACAAAAAGTGCGAAAGGTAACAAGAAAACAAAACTTGTTCCCCTCGCGCGCGAAACCGCGCTTTTCGCCGGCAAAAGGCGCTTTTATCGGTGCATGCATCGTCTTTTGTCCGGCGACGTTACTACGCTTGTCCGTCGTCGCGTAAAAAACCGCGTACGCATCGTTGGCGTGGCGCGCTCGTTGCACCATGCGTGACCGTCCCGAGTGCACCGCGCCTTTGTTTCATTCACGGTCTCCGTACGTTACGTGGTGCACGCTCCGTAACTTGTGGAACGCAGAAGGGAGATAATGGGCAGAAGCGAGGCCGACGAAGGCGCACGTGCGTGCGAGTACAATCGTTTTACTACGAGACCATCATTGTCGCAGCGTGAAACAACGACGAGTTTTTCATTCTCCTCGTTCTTTTTTTCTTCTTTTTTCTACTGCCGTTCCTCCAGGAAATAATAATGCAACGACTAGAAACGATGTGGGGTATACTGTCGAAAAAAATTTGAAATTTCAAACACCTTTTATAGACTTTCTCTTGAAATCGTGGTTTAAATTTCATGGATAGGTATGTGGAAAGGATGTCAAAAAAATTTATATCGAATTTATTGTTTTCATATTAGGTACGTGAATGTCAATATTTTTTATTATTTTGAACTTTACTTTAAAATATCTTTTGCATATTATCGAATTAATATAATAGACATTTTTTTTTCAATCTGATAGCTTTTGATAAATTAGGGAAAATCTGCTCCAAAAAAATTTACTATGGCGAAATCAACTTGAATTTGAACAAGTTTGAATACACATTTTCAATGACAAATCATTTAAATGTAGAATGATTTTATTGTCTGCTTTATGTTAAATAAACACTTCGATTTCATAGAAGGTTTATGATTTTCATGAACAGTGTCTATTTTTTTATAGTTGCGTCCAAACTTGAATAGAAAATTTATTAGACTATATGGAAAATCTGCCTTAAAGACAGTCTCTTGACTTTAATAAAGAAATTTCTGAGAGTATGTGGTAATAAATTATTCCTATGTCCAAAGACATTGCAACAAAATTTTTTATGAAAGAGGGAGGTTTAGTCGAGTTAAGAAAGGATAAATTAGGGTGTCACTTATTTCAGCAATGTTAGAATTTGTTATATTCCGGGGTTCTAAATCAGTCAAGATAGATACTAAAGAAAAATTTCTGTCAAGTTGGAAGCGATTAAGAAAATATTTTTCATACATTTTGCTCAAATACTCATAACTCTTGCCAAATTAATGATTTATGCTTGAAAGTTGGCAGAGTCTAGATAGACAATGTAGCGTTAGAAACCAAATTTACTGGATTTTTCCATCGCTGTTACCTACATTTTGCAAGCTATAGAAAGTACATGTTTGTCTTAATTTCATATACTCTTATTTTATTTTCGTTTTGGTAACTTCTACAAAACTTATGATTGACTTTTGAAATTTGGTAAAATTTGAGTAAGTAATATAACGTTAAAGAAAAAATTTTTTCGGATTTTTCCATTGCTGCAATCCATGTATATTTTACAAGCAATAAAAAGCACATGTTAGCCTTTATTTCATGTCTTTCTTTATTTATTTCCTTTACATATTTGTAACATCTAAATGACTTACCATAAATTTTTGAAATTTGGGAGAGTTTGAGTTCATTTTCTCAGAAAAATCTTTAGTCAAATATGTATGTATGAACCTAAAAAAGTTTTTTCTCCAATCAACCTAAAAATTTTGTCATATCGACTATATTTTCAATAATTTTACTAAATATTTTAGTAGATATGAGTAAAAACTTTATTAGGGTTGTATGTGACTATTTAGTCAATTTTAGTAAGCTTTTCTGTGCGTGTAAAATTTAGTTAAAAATATAAATTTCGTGGTATTGTATTATACCATGTTATATTATTTACAATACAAAATAAAGTGATCTCGGCCAGTTTATTCTAATCTTATAGTTTATCGATGAAACTAAGAAAATTACCTACTTTAAAGCGCTTCTGAAGTACGGGTAATAGTAATGGAAAAATCAAGAAAATTTTTGTTTATAAAAATTTTATTCTTTTATAAAGTATAAATTTTTTCGGACTTTCCCATTGCTGCAATCTATGTATATTTTATTTTTTTTTTCACTTTTCCTTTGATTTTAAACGTTTGGAACTTCATGCACATTCAGTCGAAGTATACCTACATGAATGAGAAAAAACCGACTAAAAAATTGCTATGTTTCAAGACGAACAATGAAGATTAATCGTTGATTCATAACTTCACCTTATGATTCCTAACCTCGTTTCAGGTTTTTTTCCCATTATTATAAATCAACCTTTCTAATTTGCAAAAAAGGTCCAGCAGGTTCTACCTACACTTTCACATTTGCAATTCAATAAGATATTTTGTTCGATTTAGTCATTTGTACTAGTTCTGCTTTTCAAGTTGGATGAATGAAAAGAATATGAACTTGAGTACTTTTAAATTAAATAACTTAAGTGCAGAAGATGTAAATTTTGTTTAAATTTTTGACAGAACCAACCAGACACCTTATGCATTTTCGTTGCATCGCCGATAATTCGACGGCATTGTTGGGTACATAGGGGGGGGGGGGGGGACAAGTTATGCACGCATTGTGCGAAAGCGCAATGGGGCACATGCGGGACCCAGCAAATTGCGGCATCGCCCGGAATTTTGTGCCTCAATATTTTTCGCCCACGAAAATCGCTGGTCTTTTACAGATTTTACAGTGCACCAGAGGCACGAAGAACGTCTGTTTTAACCAAAAATATATGTGAAGTTTACAATTTCAAGTGGGTCTTTATTTTCGAAATCAGTTTGGTCGTCACTGACCAAATCATCGATTTCTCTCAAATTTTTTATATTGTATACGTTAACTAATTTTGAAACACACGTATTTTTTTCTTTTGGGCTGAAAATTGATTTTTTGTATTTATTGTGGAACAGTTTCAACTGTTGCACTTTTTTTATCGGGATTCTTTATTTGTTTTACCATATTTATGGCAAATTTATTCAAGTTTTGTTATAAATATAATTATATATGAAACAAATTTCATCTAAAAGTGCAATATTTGAGACTGAATCACAATCACAAAACTTCATAGTAAAAAGTACAAAATTTTTTCTCAGGGTATGTTCATGTATAATTTTGAAAGGAACTTGGTCGGTTATACAAGAATTCTAAAACTTTTATTATTATCGTCGATGCATCAATTTTTAAACATGAGTATGAAGTTTTTATTTCCGATTTGTTGTTGATGACAACATATACAGGGCGTCCCAAAGTCAGCAGATCATCCGAAAATCATCAATTCCTCATATAATTCTAAGACACTTTTTCCTTTGCAATTTTCGAAAATTCAAGTTTTCAATTCGAAAATAAAAGTTATCGTGAGTTTTTTGTGAAAAAATGGAAAAGCCATTTATGAAATGTGAAATAACAAGATTAGTGATTTTCACCTGGAATTGCTAGAAATCGTTAAGTCAGTTACGTTAACTCACATATTTTATCGAATTTCGGGTCAAGACCGGTAATTACCGACCAGAAACGAGTTCTGACGGTAAATTATATCTAGAGAGTTTAAATTTGACCGCAAGTGACAGTAAATGACTGTCAGAAATTACCATGACCTGACCCATTTTTTTTTTTTGACCGGTAAACTCACAACCCTGGTTACGACCAAACTGATTTTGAAAATTATGACTCAAGTATAAAAAGTATTGTGCGTATTAGAGAAGTATTGTTCATGGAAAATTCAATTTTCCTTCATGATAGTTAATTGTTCAATTATTTGCAGTGAAAAATGTTGATGACTAAACGGGGAACAAAAAAAATGGTGTTATCATCAAGTGTGTAAGTTGCCAAATTCTTATACATATACTGGCGAAATGGTTTCCGACACTTACACATACATTGAATACGTTTTAGTACATAGAACTTGTGAAATGGGGTTAGAAATCCACGTGGTCATTGAAGAACTTTCAGACAAGTTATTTTGCCGGCCTTGCAGAATGTTCTTGAAGAAGCTTATCAAGCCGGAAGGAAGTCCGTGCGATAAATTTCATTTCGGGGTACGAACGTCAGTGCGATATTGAATTGTTGCATTGTTTTGCTTGTTCCAGAGGTGGGAACAGTTGGTTGTGTCGAAGCTGAAATGGGACTTGTCGGCGATCACGCCGGGCGATTTTCTCACGTACATTTTGAACCAGCTACCCATCGACTCGCAACTTTGGGACTTGCTGATGGTTAGGAGACATGCACAGACCTTCATAGCACTTAGCGCTCGAGGTGAGAAACGAACGAAAACGAGAGCAGAATTTAGCGAAGCGATTTGCTCATTTTCTGCACGAGACACACGAAAATGATGAGAAGTTTCGGGTTGGTTTTGGAATAACTGCCAAATTTATTTCATGAAAAATTTTCACCGAATTCTCACGAGATTGAAATTCTCGGTTTTTTTTTTGAACCTGAAAGTAAGAAGGTTATGAATAATTTAAGTAGGCAGTTTGGGAAAAAAAGCGTGGTCGAGCTGATACAAGACGCTACCGCTCGGAGACGTGATGGCTTAATTTTGATGGTTGAAAACTTTTTCGTTTTTGAGTTTTTATGGAAAGTGCTGGAAGAGTTTCTTTCAAGATTTTTACGAGAAACGCGCTACTTGTAATTGATATGGAAATTTATCACCTTTACTACAAATACGAGATACTAGTAGATCTGAGTATGTACAGTTATTTTGATGGAACTGGCCTAAGATTTATAAATTGCTTTCTTCCTCGAAAACGTTTCTCTAGATCTATGTACATACTGACATAACTTCGATTCGACACGAATTTTTTCGTAACAGCTAGGAATTGTATGAGACTACCTACCTGGAAAATACTGGGAAAATAAAATACCTATGTTAAAACCGTGAAATTGCATCAATTTACACACTTTGTCAATTTGGTTTTACCAGATCGTAGAAACTTTTCACTATGTACAGTTAATCGATGTTTTCTAGGACTCTATGATTCCATTGAAATATTTAAAGTTGTCTACCTCTGTGAGATAAAACATATTTTGATGTCAAAAAATATAATAATATTACACGGTTTTTTGAGTTTTATGCAATTTTCAGAATTGTCTACATTTTGCAAAATAATATTTCCTAAAATTGCACAGATTTTCCCGATTTCCAAGAGTTATTAACAATATCCGAAGTTTTTACTTTCTATTTTTCGAATTTTACAGAATTTCGAACTGTTACCAATTTTCTACATTTAATTTCAATATGTCTAACTCATGTTTTTTCATGTTTGAAACTATTCAAGTTTTTCTGATTCTTATACACAAGTGAAAAAATATTACTATGCGAATTTTAAGGAAATATGAACAAGAACACAATCTACTGAATTTATGAAAATATTTCATAATTCTATGATCTCCCAGAATTTTTCAAAGTTCTTGACAAACTTTGAAAATTTTTAACAAGTAATTTTTCATGCATTACGAAATCGCAAACATAATGTAATAAAAATTTCAGTAATTTTCTGATACTTTTCGAGTTATGGAGATTTTAATTTATAAATGAAAAAAAATTACTATGCATAAATCAAAGAAGTATAATTACATATAAAAGCAATATACAAACAAAAATGATTATTTTCTGTAATGCTACACATTTTTTGAATCAAATAGAAATATCGATAATCTTAAAAATTGTAAACGTTTTTTAATTTTTCAAAATTTTTGGAACTTCGAACGTAATAGAACCTATTCGAAACTTTCCAAATTTTATTAAAATTAATCCATTGCAAGATTCTTAGGTAGTTTTTTATACATTTCAAATTTTTCGGATTTGTAATAAAAAATGTAAAAACATTGTCATGCACGTTTTAGAAAAATAAATTAATTACACAATCTACAAAATTAGTGACCATTTTTTTTTAATTTTAGAGAATTATAAACAATATTTAAAATTTTTAATCTTTTTCAATTTTGCAAAATTTCGAACCTAATGCAAAGTACTTATGCAAAATTTTCAAATTTCATAAAAATTTTTTCCATGCACAAAAATTTTTCGTAATTTCTGAATAAGCTCCTTAATGAAAGAAAAATTAAAAGCAATATCATGGATATTTTGAAAAACAAAGGATTATGAACACATTACCTACATAATATGTATATATATAATATATTTAGTTTATGAAAATTTTCCGAAAGTCTACAAATTCTATGAATTTATTACTATTACCTTCGAATTTTCTTCATACATAAAAACTTTTAAATGTTATACACATGCGTCCGAATCATTATGGTTTTTTGTAGGTAATTTGTTTTATACTTTACAAGTTTTTTTAGAATTTTTATCCAAAATAATAAATTATGTATATTTCGAAGAAATATAATGAACAAAATTTACAACATTTATGAACTTTATCTGGAATTTTACAATTTTCTCAATTTCTAAAATTTATTGAGAATCTTTACAACTTTTTATGTTTTTTTAATTTTTTTAAATTTGAAAAATTTTTAACGTACGTAATACCAACGATCCAAAAGTTATAAAATTTTATGAAAACTTTTTCAACTGTAAACAATCGTATAACTAACGAATTTGTTTGAAAAATCGAAAAAACAACGTCTTACATTTTTCAAAGAAACATAATTATGAATACATTGTGCAAATTTTATGAGCATTCTATGACATCCTATAAATTTTTTTTTTTTTGTATTATTGTCAATCTTTGTAATGACACTGTTTTCTGATTTTTTAAAGTTTGAAAAATTTGAAACATAATACAAACCTTCCAGCACTTTTTAAATTTAATAAAATTTCGTTCAATTAATTATAAGTTTCCTGAATAATGTAATTATTTTCAAGTTTTCCAGATTTTTTCGAAAAAATGAAAAGAAGCATTATGATAATAAACATCCTCGTCTCCTACTGCTAAAATAATAATAATTTTTTTTCGAGTTCTTTCATTAAATGATCACCCACCCAAAAAAATGGTCTTATACCACCTCTTGTAACAGCTGCCTCTGCCATAACGAATTTGTCCGGAAAATCGCGGAAATTTCGGGATTGCTTTCCCACGTGGAAGTAGGGGAAAAAAATGTTTATAACCTCAGGGAAAGACTCATTATCGCTACTCGGACATTTTACGCTTCGCTGTTGCGAGACTTCAAGGGTTTCCGGCTAATCAGTTCGCTTTCTGTTTCTTCGTCCGCTGCGTAAATAAATTATTTTGATAGCCACCCGTTACGCGAACGGCGCGTCATCGTAATTATTACTGAGCTTAATGAATACTATGGAATATGGTACTTTTTTTAAAAGGGTATCCCGTAATTGTCGGCGTAAGCTTTGGAATCGTAAATGAATGCATAATTTTTCTCGAATTGTTTTATGTTAATTCAGCGAAGAATTAACAATTTAATCAGTGGACATTGTAAATCTTGAATTTTGGGGTTATTTGATTCCGAAATATAAATTCAAAAAAGTGTTATGTTTTTATTTGGATGTTTTTATCATGTGCTTGAAGTTTTAAACGTTAAAATTAAAAGAAGCGAAAATTTACTTGATTTTTTATTTTTACCGAAGATTGAAATGATAAATGTTAAGTTACATAATATTTATTTCCTGTATATTGATTACTATTTATTACTCTTACTATGAGAGGTGATGAGAACAATTTTTTTTGTTTTTGCTTATTTTAAAATGTTTAGAATGTCGGAAACATTTTTTGTCGATATTCTGACTTTTTTCTAACAATTTAAGATCCAGAAAAATTTAGGCACGGTGTATATTTTAATAACCCAGTAAACAACTTTTGACTTGTTTGATACAATCTTCGGTTTTTTTTTCATATATTTGAGAATTCAATTCTGGATTATGTAACAGAAAGTAATATTGACGGAATCCTGATTGAAAACAAACATTTTCTCTTAAAATGCACCGAGCCAAACGCAAACATTGGGTTCTCTTTATATTTCATTTTTTTTTCGAAGTTTTGAGGTTGATGAATTTATTTGTTTTACAAGTCCTTATGATTACCTTATTCGTGTGTGTACAGAAAAAAAAAATGAAAAAAAGTTTGAAGAAAAAACTGCAGATAAGATTGTAATATTGGAACGTTCGTGTAAAATTTCATCAATACAAATATTAAGGATCAGCAAAGTTCAAAATTTTTAAGTTCTTTTGACTGTACTTTGATAATTTTAAGGATTTTTGAATTTCTCTTTGGTGAGTTGAATTCTATCATATTTGACAGTAGATATAATAAGACAACCTCATAATTTGCTCTTAAAAATATTCATTGATTAGTAATAGATCAAATTTTGAAAGTATCAAAGTTTCCATTGAAAATTCCTTGATTTAAAGATATCAAAGTTAATTAATATATATTTCAGAATCACAATATTTCTTATTTGGAATTGAAAACTTGACAGATTTTTCATCCAATATATTGAAGGTTGGAAAAAAATCAGAATAAAATTTAGATTATTATACTTGTGAGAACTAGAATTAGAGCTCTTGAAATTTTCGTCCTTTTACAAAAAATTTAAACAAATCCTATAAATTTTTAAACTTAAATGTTAGTTAAAACAATAAGCTTATAGAAAAATTATCAAGTGCTGAGATTAAAAGGTATGAATATCTGAAAATGTTGAAAATAAAAGATTTCTTGATTTTTAAATTTATCTTTTGTTCGTTTTTTATTTCCAGATTCATAGAAAATAAATGAAACTGTTTTCACAAATCGATATAAATTTTGTAACAAACTCAAAACGATTGGTTCAATTAAATATTCAGTAACATATTAAAAATTCGTTAAAGATTCTTAACTAATTTTGCCATGAGTTTTACTGCATATTTATCGTTCTTTAACGGAACGAATTGAAAGTACCTAATTAAACTCCTTGCGCTACTGGGAAAGTGACCGTTGTGCAAAAGAAGTTAGCACCAGGTGTACCAGAGCACCCCTATTTTATGACGCAAGAAAAACCCGCTGTTACTCCATGTGCATCTGCTACCTAAGAAACTTCCCTCGAGAAAACCAAAAAAAAAAATTAATTTTATAGTTAATAGAAATCAGAGCAAGAGATTGTAAAAAATCTAAAAATGTTGAGTACATATCTTGCAAGAATTAACAATTTTTTACCAAAAACTTAAGTTCACTACAGAATTCAAGAGTATGTATGAACAATTTTAAAATTGTGAAATTTTCAGAATTTTAATAGGTTTCATTCAGGCGTATAGGCAGAGTAGGGTTTTGGGGTTCAAACTCCTCTCGAAATTCTAATAAAATCGAACAATATTTCATATAAAATTAAAAAAAGTTGCATCGATAAACAACAAAAAAATAAGTTACCAGTAAATGCATGAAAATGTTAGCAATGTATATTTATCAAAAAAGTAAAAATTATCAAAATGTTGGATTACTTGGAAAATATGAATCAGAACAATTGTTGCAACCCGGTGAATAATCAAGAAAAAAAAATCTACGGAAATGCTAAAAATTTACAACACTTTGAATCTTAGATCATCGATTTCTAGAAATATATATAAAATCCATATAAAAGTATTAAAAATCTTTCGATTCATACAAACTCTGAAAGAATAAAAAAATTAATTCAATTCTATGGAAAAACTGTTTTTTGAAAAATCTCGACAAATGCCTCTACGATCTATAAATTTTGGGCTACTAGAGCATCATATTCTAAATTTACTATTAATTTATAAATACTGGAAAATATAACAACATATTTTGAATATTTCAAAAATACGAAAAAAGAATAAAGATATAAAACATGAAAAATCTATATGTGATTTCATCATTAATTATTGAAATTACTGAGGATGGACCGAAATTCACATTTTAAAGCCTCGAGTTTTTTAAAGCTTTGTAGCAGTCTACACAAATATAAGTATATTTATTTTTCAAAAATATATATAAATTAAATATATTATAATATATAACATATACATTGGATATATATATTAAAATATATATTTTATATTCAAAAATATATATACCAATAATTGTTGAAGTTATTCTATAAATTCATATAGAATCAGTAAAATACATCCAATTCAATTTATACAATTTATACAATTGAACATACTTTCAATTGTAGAAATACTAAAAAAAATATAAAATAAAAATATTGAAAATCTTATTGAAAGAAACTTTCTTTTAAAAACTCAATTAAAATTTTTAAAATCGTTGAAAGTGTTGATACTATAGAATCTATTTTTAAAAATCTATTGAGCGATCCGTGAAAATATTAGAAATATATTAAAATAACAGAAAATACTACAAAATTCGATGAATAATATACCATACGAACATAATATAAATTTATAATGTACCTTTTATCTGTGTCGCTTAAATTTGCTCAAAAATCAATTGAAATATATCAATTTTTTATTCTTAATAGTTTGATTCCTAGAGCATCGAACTTCAGAAAGCTCCATAGAAACCCATATTACTTAGTATCAGAGAATCCTCTAAGTGATATAAATACAATAAGTATTGGTAAAGAAAAATTGAAATTTCAATTACTAATTGAAAATTATAAAAATCGAATTCCATTATTTACGAACATGAAATATGTACAACTCTGGATTCCAAAAGGTGTATAACTATTATATTCCAAGATGTAGAATATTTCAAAACCGCTCTTTTGTAACATATTGTAAAAGATTAAAAATTATGAAATTTCAAAGAAAGAAATATTTTTTAGAAAAACCCCTCCCGAAAATTTTTCCTGCCTACGCCCCTGGTTTCATTGAAACAAATTTAACAAATTTTAAATTGCTTGAAAAATTTGGTTGTTGCATTTTCATGATTTTCTTTATTTTTATGTCATATTTTTAGTTCTATCACATATATAAATATAACTATAGATTTTGATGTAAAATTTTCTTGCTTGATATTTTGATAAGGTCTATTATTTCAATGTATGTAGTTAAATGAGAATATGAACCCTATTGATTCGACACTTCGGCCCTTTTGAATTTTGACTCTTCAATTTATCTCATGTGCCACTTTTTTTAATTTATTGGGGGGCCCATAGCAAACTCGTTCCTGGGTCTCTCCTTCAACTTACCTCGGTTCTGCGCAGTCGTAACACTCGCTAATGCGCCGGGCCGGGCCCAGGCGAGCTTCACATAGTTTCGGTTTTTTAATTCAGTTTTTCTTTTTTTCTACGTGCCCGAATAGCTCTCTCTTTCTCGCGGACGGACTCGTGATTATCGTTGAAATTGGGAACTATAGCGGGATAAATTTTTTTTGATGGAAAAGATTTTCGGCCGAGACGCTCGTTAGATCGAAATTACGTACCTACGCAGCGTTGCCAAATCAGTGGTTTTCCTAATAGGTCTAGAGTTTTCAAAAATATATGTTGATATGAATAAAATTTAAAAAATGTTTTGGTGGAGAATGTGTATAAAAAGTAATGAAAAATAACTAAAATTACTCGAATTTGTAGGAATTTTTTTGAAGACATAGACAAAAATTGGAAAATTGTATGAACAATCGAAAATTTTTGTGTTCGAAAGTTTTTTTTAAGTCAACGAGAAGATTAAAAAGTCTAAAAATTAAGATTTCAGATGAATTTAGTCAAGATTTCACAAAATTCTGCATTCTGTTACATATTTCGAAATTATTACAATTTAGTGATTTTAATGATTAAGAAAAATTTTGAGTCGGTCCGATTTCAAATCCTCGGAATCTTCAAAGGCTTTATTTATTGAATTACAACAAGTCGATAACGTCCTTATTTATATGCTGAGGTTGCATATTGGAAATAGAAACATTTTTGTCAAAAATAACTGAAAATTTACTTGCTCTATTATATGACTTGTCGTGAATATGAATTATCGAAAAAATTATTCATGGTAATCAGAATCACCCAACTTTTTAGGAATTTTTCTGAATACCTAGAGAAAAGTTGCAAAATTTTATGAAACATCAATAATTTTTGTATTTCATAGTAAAATATTTAAGTTTTATTCATAAATGCTGAAAGGTCAACGAGAAGTTTGAATAATTTATGAAAATAATTTTTAAAAAATAGGGTGAATCAAAAATGTTGAAAAGTTCTAGGTTTATAGACTTTTTGCTGAAGGTTTGTCGAAATTTCAAAAAATTTCAAATTTCAAACATTCTAAAAATAAGGCGATTTTCCAATTCAAACATTTAAAATTGAATAAACTATAAGGTATGAAATATTTATAAATGAAACAATTTGAAGTTTTGAATATTTTAAAAATTTGACGAGTTTCTGGATATCAAAGTAAACTTTTTGCAAATTTTAGATATTTTAATGATTTATAATAGAAATTTGAGTCAGTCTTATTTCCAATTTTCAAAATCAGCGGAGGCTTAAATTTTTAAATTCATATTTGATAATATTCTTATTCATATGTATGCTGAAGTAAACGGAAATAAAAACATATCTCAAAAATGAATGACAGTTTACTTATCATTTAAATTCACTTTCAGTAAATAATTATTGAAAAAATTAAAAATGATTAGAATCACTCTACTATTTGGAAATTTTTATGAATATCTAGATGGTAAATGGACAATTTGTTGAAACACCAACAATTTTTTTCATCTCAACATGCAATATTCAAGTTTTTTTGAATGCGTGGAAGTGAAGGAGAAATTTGAATAATTTATGGAAATCATTATGAAAAAACGGAGTTAATAAAAGAGGGTCCCATAAAATTATGGGATTATACATAATTTTGTTAAAGATTTATCAACATTTTTAATTGTTTTCTCAACATTTTTATAATTATAGAATTCAGTGATTTCCAAGGATGAAATTAAACTTGGTGCTAAATTTTTGCTATTTCCATAGTTTAGAAAAAAAATGTTGAGTCAGTCTAGTTTCGAATTCTAGGGATGAGCGAAGACTTGCGTTTTAAAATTATTATATCGATAACACCCTTATTTATTATATATGCTGAAGTTAACGGAAATAAAAACATTTCTCGAAAATAATTTACAATCCACTGATCATTTTATTTGACGTAAGGTGAAGAATAGTGATAAAAAAAATTAAAAATAATAAGAATTAACTAATTTTTCTAGAATGTTTTTGATTACCTGGATTTCAGTTGGAAAATATAATGAAACATGAACAATTTTTTTTATTTCAACGTGCAGTATTCCAGTTTTTTGAAATGCCTTCAAATCAACAAGAAATCGGAGTAATTTATCGAAATAATCATGAAAAAATATTGAATTAATAAAAATCATCATAAAATTTTTGTGTCATACAAAATTCTGTTGAAGATTTATCAGAAGTTTGAATAAATACTTGAACTTTTTACAAAATTTTTATATTTTCATGATTTAGAAAATAAATTTAGAGTCATTTAAATTTCGGATTCTCATAATCAGCAAAGACTCACGTTTTCAAATTAACATATGGATAACATCCTTATTTATATGCTGAAGTTGACGGAAATAAAAACATTTCCGCCCCTATCGTACCCTCAGCTCGTCCATAAGATGCATAATGAGGTTGTTTCTAAAATATAAGGGAATCAGAGAAAAAGATAACCATTGGAAACCCCTATTTTATACTGTACCATGTATCTTCGAAGCTATTTACCAAAATACTCACCTCTTACCTTTCTTTAACTTTTAAAATCTCAGAACTTCCATGATTCGTATATATTTAACTTTTCTATCATATTTTATTGACAATTTCCAGAAAGTTCTCTCGGAGTGAAGTGTATATATATAACCCAGGGGAATCTATTTCATAAAAAGCTCCTTTATTTGTTCTAGCTTTCGACCATATTTCTTGGTCCTCATCAGGAATGTCTAACAAATTATAATGAACAATTTATAACAAACCAATTTTTTTATCATTAAAACTAGGTTATAATAAAATCAACAATAATAAGCTTTTTATGAAATAGATTCCCGTGGGTTATATATATACACTTCACTCCGAGAGAACTTTCTGGAAATCGATAAAAGATACGGAGTAGATAATTTACTACATTACTATATTTTATTGTATTTTCACGTATGCAAAAAAGACCACAAGGGTGCTTGATTGCGAAAAATTCGCCTTCCCTTGACCCCACCCCTTTTTTCTTTTGAAGAAAACGATTTACTCATACAAAAGGTCCTTTTTCTTGAAGGCTAAAGGGGGGTCGTCGCCCCGTTTTTGAGAAAAGAGGGATGCTGGAGCATTTGTGAAGGAGCATTTGGGGAGTCACGTGCATTGTTCTTTTGCAGAGTACAAGTTCTCCATGTACCCACCGAGCATGATCGCAGCTGCCAGCGTGGCGGCCGCTCTTCATGGCCTCGATTGGACGGGAAAAAGCGGCTGCGGCCTGACCGGACTTTTGCACGAGCTCACTCGTATCACCGCCATAGAGCAGGTTCGGTTTTTTGAGTTTCCTATATTTGTAAAGGAAAGAAAAAATTTTTGTATCTCATTCTTTTATATTTTTGTCAGAGGAAAAATGAAATTTTGAAAATTATTTTGTATTCAATGTCATTTCTTCATATTTATATGACATTTAATAAGAAATAATAATAATAATAATAATAATAATAATAATAATAATAATAATAATAATAATAATAATAATAATAAGTTTGGAGAAAAAACTGCAGATAAGATTGGAATATTGGAACATTTGTGTAAAATTTCATCAATACAAATATTAAGGATCAGCAAAGTTCAGAATCTTCAAGTATTTTGAGAATTGTAAGGTTAATTGAATTTTATCTTAATTGACAGTAGATATAATAAGACAACCTCATAATTTGCTTTTTAAAATATTCATTGATTAGTAAAAGATCAAATTTTGAAAGTATCAAAGTTTTCATTGAAAATTCCTTGATTTAAAGATAGCAGATTTAATTAATATGTTTCAGAATCACAATATTTCTTATTTGGAATTATAAACTTGACAGATTAAAAAAGATATTGGAAAACGCAAATTTTTTATTCAATATATGGAAGGTTGGAAAAAATTGGAAAAATTCAGATTATCATACTTCTGAGAACTAGAGCTCTTGAAATTTTCGTTCTTTTACAAAAAATTTAAACAAATTGTTAACTTTTTTAAACTTAGTCATCTGTTGAAACAATAAAATTATAGAAAATTATCAAATGCTGAGATTAAGATCTAAATATCAGAAAATGTTCAAAATCACAGATTACTTATTTATTTAATTCACTTTTTTTTCGTTTGTAATTTCCAGATTCATAGAAAATAACTGAATCTGTTTTCACCAATCGATGTAAACTTTTGTAATTAACTCAAAATAATTAAAAATCATCGATTCAATTATATTAAGTAACGTTAAAAATTCGTTAAAGATTCTTACCTGATTCTGATATAATTTTTACTGGATATTTATCGTACTTTAACAATATTGAGTGGAAATATTTAATGTCATTTGTTTATATTTATATTACATTTATATTATTTATTAGGTGTCACTATGAAATCATGATTTTATGATTTACTAATTCGTCTATTTGGGAAAACTTGTAGTGCATATAAAATGTGAAAACTTAAGGAAAGTATTTGAGAAAAATCAGTATCTACCCTTAAATCAGGGACTTAGATCAATGATGTGATTTTTTGAAGAATTTTACTTAATTTTAAACCATGCTAAGATTGTCATGCAACTTAATAAATTTTTCAAGCTGGAGATACATTTTTCAATTTTTTATGCCAAGTTTTGATAAGATGCATCAAATTTTTCATGCTTACAAAATTTGTGAAAGAAAAATGCAAGAGTTTCATAATTTTTTGTGGTTACTCAAAATTTAAGAACCTTACTGATTCTTTTTGGATTTTTCAGCTACAGATTTTTTCAATTGTTTGAATTTCCTCAAAGTATAAAAATTCTTGCATCCCTTAAATTAAAAAAATTTCTTCCATTTTTGAAAAAAGGATTTATCATGACTTTACTGAAACTTGAGAAACTTCTTCAGCATTTCCTTAAATTTCCGAAAATCTCAAAATCCTTTCCAAACTTTGAATTTTTACCCATTTTTTATATGGCGATTGTAAATTTTCGATAATTGAGACAATATTCAAGTAACGTAAGGGTAGTTAAGAAAATTCCCTAATTAGTAATATTTTGGGGGAATTGGAACAGTGTATGGGATTTAAATGAATTTAAATGAAAATAACCCTCGTCAAAATTCCTGTTAAACTTTAAATCTTACTCATGCCAAGTTTTTTTTGCATCTCTGAGTATATGAACAAATCAAAATTGGCAAAAAGCTGGTTAGAAAAATTCCTGTTCGTCAGTACCCATATCAAAATTTCTTAAAAATCTTGCCATTTCTAGAATTTTGAAAACTGATGTAGTATTCCTCGACTATTCTATGGTAAAAAAATCTATACAAATTAACTAACCGGAAGCTTTAATTTTACAAAAATTTCAATGAAATTTGTTTTGTGAACTAAACTTTCTCGAATTTCAAAAATTTCTCGACTTTTTTAAATGTAGAGAAAACATTGATTCTAATAAAACTTTTAATAAATTTTTGAGCGTTTTTTAACTTTTGTCAGAATATAATATAAACCTCTCCAAACTTTTAATTTTAAATTATTTTTCGTTCGTGGATATTCAAATTTTCAATATTTGAGACAAAATATAATTGATAGAAGGCTAGTTAAGAAAATTCTTTGATCAGGAAAAATTTCAACTTTTCGATAATAATCATAAAAATTGTTTACCTATGTCAAATTTTTTTTCATCTCCGAAAATATGTACCGAGAAATAATACTTGAGAAAAAGCTGGTTGATAAAAATTCTTGATCATCAGTTTTTCTAAATTGAAAAAAAAAACATAGCCTCTTGAATTTTTAGATCTGAAGTACAATTCCTCATCTTTTTCTCGATGACAAAATTCCCAAATCAATTAATTTGCATCTTTGATAATAATAATCATTCAAAAGCCTTCATTTTGTATAAATATGGCAGAATTTTTTTATAGTTTAATAACGTTCTCAAATTTTGAAAATTTTGTAATTCCTAAAAAATGTAGAAAAACCCTGATTCAAATGAAATGAAAAAAATGTCTTTTGATTTTTTAACTTTTGCCAAAATTTGTAAAAATTTCTTCCATTTTTCAGTTTTTATCAATTATTTGTTTGAGGATCACGAATTTTCAATGATTAAGATAAAGTGTAATTATTTATGAAAAACTAGTCAAGAAAATTCTGATTTCAAAAATTTTGAAATTTCGATATTCCTTATAAAAAATTTTCCGAAATCAAAAAGCTTACTTTGAAAATACCAATAAATAAAATTTGGCAAAAAGCAACTAAACATAATCCTAATTATCAATATTCCTAAATTTTAAAAAACCTTCCTCTTACAATTTTAAAATCTCACTTAATGTTCCTTTACCTTTTCATAACGAAAAAAAATCCCCAAGCAACAAATTTGCGTCCTTGATAATACCAATAAACTAAAAACCTTAATTAAAGAGAAATTTCAAAGAATATTTTTTTTAAAGTTTAGCTACTGAACGTTCACTCATTATGAAATATTTTCAACTCCTTGAAAATCTAGGAAAAATCCTGATTCTAATAAAACTTGAGAAATTTTTAGAGTGTCAGGATATAGTATACACTTATTGAAACTTTCAATTTTTATCAATTTTTCGTCCGAATTTTAAGTAAATGAGCCAAAGTATAATTAATAATAGACTAGTTGAGAAAATTTTTGATATTCCTTATAAAAGTTTCTGCCAAATCACAAAGTTAAACCATACATACCAAAAAATCGAACTTAGCAAAAAGCTGATATGAACTGTTCCCGATTCCAAATATTCCTGAATTAAAAAAAAAAACTTTGCTCTTTCAAAAAAACTTACATTCTCATAAATCTCTCTATTAAATTTAAGAGACTGTTTTTGAAGCAGATTTCTTATACTGTCTATAACATTGTGTATGAAAATAATAAACCTTCTATGAAATCGAAATATCAAACAATAAAATCATTCCAATCCAAAGTGATTTCACTATAAAAATGTGTATTGAAACTTTCTTAAATTCAAGTGGATTTTGACATTATACATTTTTTTTTTTTTTTTTTGGAGCAGATTTTTCCACTTAATCAACAGCTGCTTCATGTTAAAAAATTGACATTGTATATAATATGAATTGCATAGCAAAAATTATATTGTATGTATACAAATATGTAGTCTCTTGAAATTAAATTAATTTTAATAAAAAATATTTGAGCTATTATATACAATATGCAAAAAAACATTAAATATACATTTCTTTGAAATCCTCTTCATATACGTGTCTATGCAATTTCAATCACGATTTTAAGAGAAAGGCTTAGAAAGATCTTTGAAATTCCCATTTTTTTTTAGACAGTCTACCTCAGAATTCCTTGACTTTTTCCAATATCACAAAATTTCTTTGCATCGCCAATAATAACACTTGAAAAGTATGTGGGAATTTGGTGGCGCTAGACGCTCATGGGAAGTCGCCGATTTCCGTTGCAACGAGAGTCGTATCAAGCTTGCGAAAGCATGCAAGCATATGTCCGACACCTGTTGCGTGGCGCTTCCCGTGGCGTTTTTTCCACGCTCGCATATATGGACTTTTGCCAAGTTTGGGTGGGCGAGGTTTATCAAGATGACGAGGAACTTTCGGAAAAATCTCTGACAATCGTGGAATCATTTAATAATTCTGTAGATTATCGGAAAATTAAAAGAAAGCTAAGAAAAATTCAAGTGAAAATAATAATTTCAAAGAAACGACCCGGAAGAATTGTCAGAGAAAGTATGGCAATGATTTTTTTTTTTTACCAATTATTCCTTCACTTAGATTGCTAATTCTACACTCTCAGAAATTTCTCTATTAAATTAAGAGACTGTCTTTGAAGCGATTTCCCATACTGTCTATTCAATTTTCTGTTAAAGTTATGGATGAAACTAGGAAAAAAATAGAGACTGTCTATGAAAATTATAAACCTTCTACGATTTCTTATTTTATAATTCTTTAAATCCAAGTGGATTTCGACATGATGAATTTTTTTGGAGCAGATTTTCAACAAAAACTATTTGATTCAAACAAAAAATTTATATTGTATATTTGATGATATGCAGAAGATATTTTGAAATATTGAAACATGTAGTGTCTTAAAATGTAACTCATAATAATGAAAAATGAAAACCATAAATTTGGTATAATTTCTTTGAAATCCTTTTCGTGTACTTGTCCATGAAATTTCGAACATGATTTTTTGACGGTGTAATGTGAAATTTCATTTTCCAGGACTACTTGCATGGTTGCCTGGAGCAAATCGAAGAAATGGTCACAGAAAGCTGCAGCAACCAGATGGCCATCATCGCATCCGGCAGCTCGGGTATCGCCCAAAGGACCCCATCGGGGGACCAAGTGATCCCGAGCCAGGACAAGATCCTTGAGCACGAAAAAGCCGGCACTCCAACCGACGTCAGGGACATCCACTTTTGAACAAATTTTCCATCGCCACGGGAAAATTGAAACAAACTCTCCAACGCCACGGGAAAATTTCGCGGGGAAAAGCAACGCAATACGCTTCACTTGTCTACGATTAATCACACTTAGCATGTACGATAAACGACTACGAAAGTGGAAACAAAAAAAGAAAAAAATGAAAGGCAAAAAAGAAAGCACGAACCATAAAAAAAAAATACAAAAAATAAATAGTCATATCGAGTCATTTTATACGTTGTATATATACTGTACATTGAGTTTACTGTAATGGATAGTTTAAGATTCCGTAGTTTTTAAGTTTTCGAGTCCATGTTGTTCGGTTCCTAATAAATGCGTAATTTCGGTTCACAGATCGATCGAATTTGTCGATTTTTCTTGGGAATTTCCCTTTCATTGTTTTTGTAGTCGCGAATTCGGTCGACCAAAACGAAGTTACTTTTGGAAAACGTACGATTTTTATACGTAAGTTAGATACGGCTTATCGAGTACGAACGCATTCAATGACAAAGACTGTTAACGCGCGAAGTGGACAAAGATAGGCGAGTACGAAGAAATAGATTAAGGGCGTGTGTAACTGATTAGTACTTAAAACTGCGCGAGTATGCGAGAACTGCGGAATGTGTGAGAACGGAAAATCTGGGGAGAACCGGGTTTCGAATCGCAAGGCTTCGTATCAAGTTTTCAAGGTTGATTAGGTTTCGTGGGATGCTTCCTTATTTTTCTTTAGGGAATTTTCGTAAGATGGGTTTGGGGTTAAGGGAAACACTTTTGAAAGGGCAGTCGAGTGTTTTGGAAAGGCGGTTTGACTTTCGAGAAGGTTTATTGAAAAAAAAAAGAATATTCATGTTAAGGGAGATTATTTTGAATTCAATATGTGTCAATATTGGAATTGCTGTATGGTTTTTGTTCTTTTATGTTGTTGATTTTTTGGGGTTTTGGTTAGAAGTGTTCTGGTAAATTAACATGAAATTGAGCATTTTTTTTCCTGATAATTATTGAGAGTTGTCATGTTTGCATGATTGTTGAAATGAATATTTTAATAAATTCTGTCTGCGGAATTCTAACAGCAGTGAAAAATATACTGAAAAGACTTTTGAAATTGTGTACTACAGAACCAGTATTCCTTAAATTATGATGTAAATTATCTTGAATGAAATGGTTTCAAAAGAATTCTGTGGCTTCCCGCCATAATCGAGAAATTCAGTTACAACTGTTCATGAGTAAAAGTAAATGTCAAAGTCAAAATTATTATATTTGGAGTTCAAGGGTCAAGGAACTGCAAATTCAAAATAACGAATGTCATTATAAAACTTGAGTTTCAGGAGGACCTTAAAATTGATGAAATTTTATTAGAAAATTCGAGATTAGGTTTCAAAATTTTGATAACTTGAGATTTTATTGGGGCAAATATTGAGTGAACTGTTGAAAGAATCGTTATTTTTGTAAGTAATTTTTTATTCAAACGTTCTGACATTTTTAACATTATTTGAGATAAAGTGAATTTGAAAAATTTAAATCGTTGGCTGTTATGAATTTGTTTTTTGAATTTTTTTCAGTTGAATTAAGTTAAGGAATATTTGGTTATTTTATTTTAATAAATCTACTCTAGTTTGGAAAATTTGATACGAATAAACATATATTTTAAGAAGTTTGAAATTTATAGTTAGAAAATTTCAAAGTTTTTAATTGATACAATGTTGCGATTTAAATATTGTTGATCAAAATGTTGCCAAGTACACGGAAGCTTCAATGAGAAAATTCACGTTTTGTTTTTTCGATTTTTTCAGAACTGAATGAATCTTAAAAAGCGTTTCCCTAAAATTCACGAAATTAAGATATTGAAGTCTCTTATTGAACGGAATTACTTTTTTGGTCCACGAGTTAATTGGAGACGAAAATTTCGACTTGTGGAATATTGAAATTTCAGGTTGGAGGATTCATTTTCTCAAAAGTTGGAAAGTTTTAAATTAAGCACATTATATTGTCAAAAATCTCTTGATTTTGTAATCAAACTTGAACAATTCTACGATTTGTGTTTTTTTCGAGTTTCGTTTCTCGTCTTTGGAAATTTGAAAAAAATCCAAGTATGTTGCTATCACGAAATTTTCAATTAATATACATGTTGTTTTATTAAAATATTTTCATGATCCCACGAAATCGCAGTTGTTTCAAAATTACATAAAATCCAATTCCTTTGACCATTTTCTGTCAAAAATTTAGTAAAAATTCAAACTCAGTAAAAATCAATAAACCATATCAATTGTCATCGAAAGTCAAGTTTTCCTGAATTTTACCTTTTTCAAAAAAATGAATAAGTATGAAACAAAACAAAAATTTTGAATTTGTTTGAATCTAACTGAATTTTGAATCATGTAATTTTTTCATTGTTTTGAGAATGTTCATCATCAACCTACTCGAAAGTTCAAGTAAGGCTTCTTTAAAGAAAATTCTAAAACTGGAAACTCGATTTTGCATGTGATATTTTTTATTTCTATAATTGCTTCATTGAATGTTCCAAAAGATTTCAAATTTTATTTTGCTAGATTTCTATGAATCAGTTGAAAACTTTTTATCCCACACCTAAATAAAAAAATAAATGGAGCAGGCTTTGCATGAATGTCTCCGAAAAAAAATTGTTAGGAAATTTCGAGGTATTTGCACACAATCTGAGGGTCAAGATTGCAAAGATTGGATGAATGATTTTCGAGATAGCTACATTGTACAGCGAACTGTTTGTAAATCGTTGAATTTGGGTTGTGAATCGAGGATGGAACAATGGTAGCGTTTAATTGCGTTTCTCGGAAGCGACCGATTGTATATAGTGTAAATTAGAAATATGTTCAGAAGCACGTTGATGCAATAGGGCAGAAAGAAACCACAAATATACCTCAAAGCACGCATACTTCGGTTCCATTTGTACTTCACGAGTTATTTAAACGATGTTTTAATTGTACTGAACGTTTAGCCGCTTTTACTCTCTAGCCGATTATTAAGGTTTGTCGCAATGGTGTTTTTATTACTGAAATCGTCGATCTTTGTACATATTTTTGGCGTCAATGATGCCTAGTCGAATAAAGTATTTTGTATTTTATAAGTATCTTTTGGTGTCTTCCTTTTACCGATACTGAATTATTGAATAGCATGGGTGTAAGCAAAGGGTTTTTTTATTAAATATTGCTTCATGTAAAAATAAAAAAGTCATGATACTAGAATAGACAATAAAATAATGCATAAGTATGAAATAATCAAAAAGGGTAGCAGTAATAAATGATAAAAGAAAGTAAAAATTATCAAAAATTTACCTAATGAAACCTGAATAGTTTTAAATAAGCAGTTCTCGAAAGTTATATGGAATTCAGAATTCTTAATTCCACTTACTGAAAAATAACAATCCTCGCTTGAGAAAATTTTTTTCTTACACGAGAGTTTTAGTTATGAATTTTTGGCTAGGATAGCAAGTACAGTAAATAAAAATTTGGAAAACTGTTTCAACCCAGTGAATAATGAAGATAAGATGTGAGAATGCTAATAATTTGGAAAACTTTTACTGGAGCATCGAATTATAGGTATTTATAAATAAATGATAATATTAAAAAAAACGTTCGATACATGCGATTTCTAGAACTCAAAATTTTCTCAATTCACTTATTTTAAGATTTTAAATCATTTTTTAAATTTTAGTTCGATCACGAGATTTTATTTAAAAATAATATAATATGAATTATATTTCATAACTTTTTCATTAGATATAATGGAATCAATTTTAATTGAACAGATTTTACTATAAATTCATTCACATACAGTAGAACGTAGATGCAACGAATCCCAGTAAACCAGTAAGCTCACAACGAGCATTAATAGAGATTTGTTTTTTTTTTAGTAAATACTGATAGATACTTAATACTTTTGGGCAGTAGATACTTGGGCGAGATTTTTTCAGCATCACGAGATTAATTCTGAGCATACGATGTGCCACGTAATATGTAAGAGAAAAACGATCATATCGGCGATTTGCTCGATGGAACACAAAGTTTTATTTAAGTTATTAACTTAAAAAAACGAATCTCTATGCTCGTCGTGAGCTCGCTGTGAGCCCACTTTTCACTCACCTAAAAGCGGAAATTGTGAGCTCGGGGGTATATTTCCCAAAAAATGTGTTCTGAAAAATCGTTCGAATTACTAAGAATCCTTGAAATATTTCAAATCTGTCTGCATTTCATTTTCTCAAAAATCTACAAAAATATTCAAAATGTTGAGAATTCCGATTTCTAGAGCCTCAAATTCCAGAAAATAATACCTATAGAAATCCGCAAATTCAGAAAATCCTTCAAATTGTATGCATACTAAAGAAATATGAAAAATATTGAAAGTATTAGAAAAAAAAATCTAAACTTCAGTAACTTAAAAATCACAAAAATCGTATTCCTTATCGAAAAATATGCTACTCTGAACTCCAAAAGTTGTATAACTTCAAATTCCTAAAATTTGGAGAATCATACTCATATAACTAGATCGTCAAAGTTAAAAATTTATAAAATCGGAACGGAAGTATATTTTTTCAAAAAAATACTCTCGACAATTTTTCTGCCTACGTCTCTGGAAGATAGTATCGGAGTAAGAAATTGGAAAAAAAAGTTGAGGAAAGAATCGCAGAGTTTGAGAACAAAAGAATTAGCAAATATTTGAAAAAAATGATTTCCCATCCCATCCTTTTTACAGTGATTGATTTTTTTATATTATACACATTTTCGATAAGTGTATGAATTATCTAATAAATAATTGTATTATTTATTAAACAAATAAGTTACCAGACACCATAATCACAGCATATACAAATGGGTCATTCTAATACCACCAACATTTAAATTCACTCAAAGTCAAGTTTTTTTCTTTAATTTTTACATAAAAATAGAAAGTACAAATTTTTTAGATACGATATGTGATACTTGCAAGTAATCATTATTTTAACTTTCATACTCTAATGAAGACGACTTTCTTAAAACGCTTAAAAGTAACGGTCGTTTTTTTCATTAGAATCAGGATATTTAACAAAATTAGGTTTATAGTTATATGTAATCAATTCTTTATAAGAAATTTCATTTTATTATAAAATTTTTGATCAAAATGACTAGGGTTATCGTTGTTCATTTATCAAATACTTCAAAAAAACTAGATACTTTAAGTTTCAGAAGGCTCAAAATTTTCCATAACTTTCTCATCAAGTCTTCCAATTTCCTGCATATCTGCAGTGAAAGAAATCGAATTCGATCGAATAAAGAGAATAAAATTGCGCAACGATAAACGCGCGATTATTGTCGCGAAACCATAAATCGCTCGGGCAAAGACGATTTGCAAATAATCTCAAGAGCATGCAAAGTAACAAGGGGCGGGAGGGGAGGGGGCCGTGGATATGACAGACGTCAAAAGTAACGACGAGAGACGTTTCTTGAATGATTTTCTACGTACCCCAGCCAGCACTGCGATCTTGACCGCAATTTCCTGTCAATTTGAATATTTCATCGAATAATTCCATTATATCGAGCATCAATGGGAGGAGGGGGGGTCGTATAAAAAGTAATGATTCGTATTTTCGCTTCTCACTTGCCGAATTGCTAATGTATTTGTAAAAAGTCGAAAATGTGAATCGGGAAAGTGTCAAAAGTGAGTCAGGTGGAGAATTTTTAGTGAATTTGGGAATACAGTTTACATATTTGAATTCGAATCTACGCTACTGCGTTTTTGTGGATTTTTCGTCACTTCCTAACTATACTAAAATTGTAGTAGAAGAAGTACAATATCATTCATTTTCCTCGAGAAAGTTAGTGACAGAAGAAGTGATAATGAAATATTTTTAGTGTTTAAACTAATAATACATAAATCAATCTGGCTTTAGATGCAATAAAGTTATAATTTTTATATTTTTAAGTCTGGAATTTTTTCTTGTTTTTCTATGCGTCGATGTTTTAAGTCAATCATTAAAAAAATTGACGTACAATAATTACTTTTCATCACATAATTATTCATAAATTGTAATCTTTTTATTTACTGTAGTAAAAAATAACTTTTTAACACTGATGAACATTTTGTAATTGCTGCGAAATCTTCTCATAATCATTTGCAGCATCGATTAAGCTAATGATTTAAAAAAATACATAAATAATGTGAATGCCTTGTTATGAAGGACAGTTCAATATCAGTTAGTTAACTGAAAGTCGTGAATAATGACGACTGTATTATGAAAATCTGTGCAAAAAAAACTAGTTGATTTCAGTAACTGATTCATGTCTAAACTAAAAATATTTACCAAGTATGCATATTATTCATAGTGGAACACTTAAAGTTTTTAATGTGAACCACCTTAGAAAACAATCTTTTTCTTGAATTTTTTTCAACGAAAAATTTCCATATAATTCCATATTATTTCATGGTATTTCGGAATTCTATGTTTCATATTAACTTATTAGATAAAGATATATTTTGTTAATATTTTCCTGGTTCTCTTGTATTCTTTAGTCAAAATATGTATGTATCTTGCCAATATATATACATATTTCGTTTCGCAATAATTGCACATCATTTGATAAGCAAAATTAAAATTTTTCTTTTATTTAATCTTCACTAAGCGTAATGAAATTTCTTCTCGAATTGTCTTTGGTTCTCTTAATTATTTTTGTACTATGTTTAAAGAGAGTCCTTCCAAATTTTTCTGAAATTTACATTTTTATTTTTATTTTCATGCCTTTTTACATCAACATCATACTTTTCATTTTCTTTTAGCTTTTTTCTTATGTTAATAACTTATTTTATAACTAATTTTGAATCGAAATTTTCTTGTGAAATATTTCCAATAATATCAATATTTATATAAAATGAAATTGTTTATTTAATTTTGACCCCATCAACGAGTCTTCATATTACATTCATAATAAAATTTGCAGGATGTTTAGAAAAATAATGGATATATTGTTATGAAAAAGTTGATCCTTGATAATTATCAGTAGTTACTGAATAAAAGTCATCTTTTACTATTCCAACATCTAATACATTTCCAAATGTGTAAGCTTCTTTTTCTACAGTGAATTTTTATCTTGGGTGAAACGTATTAATAATTTAAGTGTCTTTTTAATAGTATATCTTCTTTGCTCATAAAGATAACATCAATAAACTTTGAGTAAATAAATGGTTAAGTCAACAGAGTTTATGAAAACATACTTCTTCTAAGTCTTCTATGTCCAAATCTGCGAAAATTAGGGAACGTGATCCTTTGAGACACCCATATGATGAAAAATAGAAGAAAGGTTTAATGTTATCCTCCGATCAGTAGGAGACAAGAATATTTTTCAAGGAAAATAAATCAGTAACAAATTCAATTATTTTATGATTAATGCTGAGTTGTTCTTGATTGATTTTCAAAAAACGAATTCTTCGCTCCTAATGAATGAAGGGATTCACTGAGATTACTAAAACATGTGTGATCGAATAAAATACCGATATATACAGCAGCCTTTCAATTATATATCGAGATTTCACTTACATCTATTTGATATAAATTTCCATGAAATTTATAATACGTAAGTAAAAAATGATAATTCATGCATAATTTAAATGATGAAAAATAACGATTGTATATGTAAATTGTTAATTTCTTCACATCTAAATAAATTTGCGTTCATCCGAAAAAAATGCCTGCAAATTTACTTCCCTGGACCCAATAATTTATTTGAAGGACCTTATTGGTAGAATTTCATGGTGTGATTCCAGTTTACAGAATTCGAATTCCCATCAAAGCAAAACGTTTCAATATTGTGATAACTGTATGAAAGACGAGGAGGAATCCTCAGTGAAAGAACATGAAAATTTCTCAAAAAATAAGAGGATGATTGTAATGAGGGTGCTCCAGAGGCAGAATTAAGTGGTGGATCCTGAATTAGAGCTGCGAGGTTGCCCTCGTCGTTGCCAGAAGGTGGTAGCAATAAGCGAGAAATGTGCTCGTGTGCGCAGCAAAATGATACGTTTTACATGTCACCGATGGGAAAAGAAAATGGAACGGCGACGGTGATGCAACAGGCCATCGTCGTCGCCGGTGCCCTTGTTTCCGCCGGGCCCCAGCTTGCGCGACAAGTTATGAGAGCCGGTGCAAACCGCACAGTCCTTGACAACGTGATGCCAGAAATGCTCCATCGCGTGGATCCTTACTGGTAAATTCGACACTCACAAGATTAAACAAAAACCAAAAAAAAAAAAAACAAAATGGATCTAAAGAAATCTAAAAAGATTTTGAATAATGTATGAATTAATTTCAGTATATTTTACAAATACATACCTATTTAGATCAGGGGCACATTCAGAAACTTTTGAATGATCAAATGTAAGCCTTGAAAATTTACATTACAAATAACAAGTTGAAAATTATATTTTTCCAACTCTTTAATAATGTTTTATCGTACGAAGATTCAATTTCATGAATTCCAGAAAATATTGATAAATTTTGTGTATTGTGAAACATTTTGACGATTTCGTAAAACTGCGATTTCGGAACGTGAAATAAATATGTCGTATTTTTTCAATTTTACAGGATCCATTTCGCCCCCATGGACCCCATCATCTGCAAGATGATTTGCGCGGTCATGTTTGTTTTGTGCTTGATCGGCGTGTTTGGAAATGGGACTGTTGTTTATTTATTTATCACGACCCCTGCCCTTCGCTCTCCTAGCAATATTCTCGTACTTAATTTAGCTTTTTCTGATTTCATCATGATGTTTTCGCAAACACCTGTCATGGTCATAAATGCGTGGTTTGGGACTTGGGTTGTTGGTAAGTAACTGTAAAAATATGTTCGAAGTTTTTCTATTGTTGGTATGAAAAAATAATTCATCATGAAATAATACTAACCATGAATTAATCATCAATTATCGATGAACATTAAATAAAAATAATTATTAATGAAAATTCTGAGCTTACACGTAAAGATCTTGAAAACTGTGGTTAGGAAATAATACTGTAAAGTATAATGAAACATATTTTTTGTTTAAACATTTAAGGTTTGCCAGTTTCTCACAGTAGTGTTGAAAAAGTAATAAAAACTGATATGATTTGGATAAACAATTAAATTAGTCATTTTTGAATTAGAAAACCATGTGTTGCACAATTATTGATGCACTCGAATTATTGTCAGCCAGTTTTTTAAGGTCTTTTTAATACTACATAAAAAGGGTTGCTTAAATCTAATTTTACTAGAAATAATTCAGTCATCATGGTGCAAACCTAAGCATTTCAATAACATCTTTTTAGTTTTTATTGTATAATTTCATCTATAGGGTTTCAAGTAGTGTAGCTTAATATATCGTCAGCCAGTTTTTCAATTTTTTTCACTACTTATTTTAGGTTTGCTGGAACCCAAGTTTACTTAATAGAATTCAATCATCTTGGTGAAAACCTGAAGATTTAAATTATTTTTAAAAATTTTTTTAAGTATAATTTTATTTATAGGTTTAAAGTAATGCAACTTAATATAATGTAAGCCAGTTTTCTGAAGTCTTTTTTATACCGATTTTGGTTTGGCTTGGATTTAATTTCAGTAGAAATAATCCTATAATAATGGTGAAAACCTACGCATTTCAAAAACTTTTTTGAGTTATTCTTTCAGTATAATTTCATGTACAGAGTTTCAAGTGGTACAACTCAATATACAGTCAGGCAGTTTTTTAATGTCTTTTTCACACTGACTTTGAGTGCACTAAAATGTAATTTAACCTGAAATAAGCCAATTATAATGGCGAGAACATAAACACTTGAACAATTTTTTTCACTATAATTTTATCTATAGAGTTTTAAGTAGTACCATTCAGTATGTAGTCAGCCAGTTTTTTAATATCTTTCTAACTGACTTTCGAAGCACTAAAATAAAATTAATTTTCAAATAACTTAATTACAAAGGTGGGAACCTAAGCTTTAAAAAAAATTTTTTTACCATAATTTAATGTACAGGATTTTAAGTGATGCATTTCAATATATAGTCAGCCAATTTTTTTTTCTACGCTGATTTTGAGTTTTCTCAAATCTAATTACACCTGAAATAATTTAGGTCACTACTTTCTTTCCACTAGGATTTTATGTACAGGGTTTAAAGTAGTGCAGCTCAATATATAGTCAGACATTTATATAGCATTTTTTTTCTCATGTTTATAGATTCACCGAAGAATACTATTTAATTGATTTGAAAATTCCATAGACTATAAATGACTCACATTGAAGCTATGTACTTTGAGCTTTATAAACAAAAAGGCATAAAAATATTTAAATAAATATATGATTTGCATAAAAATTTTCTATTCAAAATCAACAAGAATGAGTGATAAGCACTTTTTAAAGTTCTAAAACTTTTAATGTTTTACCAGTTTCGAAGTTTTGATCATTTAATTACAATATTGACAATTTCATAGTTCATGACCAGTTTTGACGGATTTGAAAAGATTGACAGTTTTTTAGCGAATTTAATATAGTTTGAAGTTTTGCCAAACTGACAGCTCAATAGTTTTGATCAAATTCAAAGCTTAAAATTTTTCGACTGTTTGAGAAATTCAGTACTGACGCTTTTGAAAGTTTTTACGGGTTTTACAACAGTTCATAACTATTTAACAGCTTGAAAATTTAAAACAGTTATTTCACATCTCACATTTTTTAACAGTATCAAAATTCCATAATTTTAGGCAGTTTTGGCAGTTTTAACAAATTAACAGTATACATATTACTATAAATTTTGAAATATATGACTACTTATAAACAATTTGGTCATTTCGAAATTTTTTAATAGATGTTTAGTTATAAAAACTTTGATAATAAACGCTTCGTTATAAATTTGAATCTTATTCAACGGTTATGCGATACATAACAATGTTCAAATAAAAATCGATCGATGTTGAAGCCTTTCATAGGTTTTTAATGACTGTCATTCTTGACAAGCAATGTTATTTCGAAGCCATAAAAATAACCGTTAATTTTTCATTACAGGACCGTTGTATTGCGATCTTTATGCCATGCTCGGAGCTTTCAGTGGTTGCACCTCAATATGGTCTATGGTTAGAATAATAAATTACTGTAATTTTCATAGAGGAAGTACTCCATCTGCCATTTTCGGTTTCATAGTTTGATTCGCAGGATTTTAAGTCACGAAAATTTAAAGAGTAAAATTGAATATTAGATTTAGCATACGGAGAAAATTAATCCAAAACGCTGATTTCATCGTGATAATGGATATCGTATAAAATTGTTCAAAAATTTACCAAAAATGGCAGATGGAAGGATATAGACTTTCAAGGCCATATTAATTTTGGTATTATTTTTTTCTGGAATAGGTTGCTATTGCTGCTGATCGATACAACGTCATTGTCAAGGTAACTTATAACAAATGCTTACATAAATTATATCTTTCGATTATTGTAATTGAATCAGAACAATTTGAATGTATCTTGAAAGTTTCTAAATGTTGTAAGAATAGTGCATGGATAAAACGATTGGAAGTCAGGAATGTTCTGTTAAAAAAATATGTGAAATTTTCGTTTGGTTCTGAAAGGGCATGTCTGGGAAACCTCTGACCGTTCCAAAAGCTATAATAGAGGTGTTAATAATATGGACATTTGCTGCGAGTTGGAGCTTGGCCCCAATGTTCGGTTGGAATAAATACATGGTGGAAGGAAATCTTATATCATCAGGAACCGACTACTTCACTCAAGATTGGGGCTCTAAATCTTACATCGTCCTCTTCTCCATATTTGTTTACTACACTCCACTCATTTCGATCATTACTTGCTACTATTTTATCATATCCACGGTCCACAATCACGAGGTGAGTTTATAGACTACTTTTACTGACGAATAGTAGACTACCCCAACTATTACCATGATACTATCTGATATAACGATTGTAGTAAAATATGATTACAATTATATGTAACATCAATTTGTGTATTATGTGTTATAAGCATATAATGTTTTGAGGATACAAAATTTTGTTAACTTTAAGCATAAAAATTACGAAATCGAAAATCAATTGGATGCATGAGATCAAAAGCACATATCCAGAAACTTTCAAAATTTTGCTTTCTTCACTAAAGCATTTAAGTATGACGATTTTAAAATTTATAGAAAGCCATGGCAGCGCAAGCAAAAAAAATGAACGTCTCGTCTTTACGTTCTGGAGATGCTTCAGGACCCAGCGCCGAAGCCAAACTCGCCAAGGTTTGCGTATTTTTGAAATTTTTATTTATAAACCTGTTATACAAATGAAAATAATATTTACAAGTTTTCTTTCGTTACAGGTTGCGTTGACAACGATATCTTTATGGTTCTTTGGTGAGTTTTGCGAAAATTTGTCGTTGATTCGATACTGTTTTGAAAAAAATATCAATTATTCCAAAGAAACAGTAAAGAATGTCGAAAAATTTAATAAAGATTATTACATGGTTGTACTATCATTTTGGTTCGGAAAAAAATTCGACTGCATAGGTTGAAATGATGGAATTTAGTAAAAATTTCAAAATTATGAAAAGTGTTACTATTAAAAGTTGAAAAATAAAATAAAAATGATAAAATATTTTAATAATTTATGAAGATGAAAAACTGTCAGAAAAATACGATATATTCTGAACACCTTTATTATTACAAAAAAATTGATTCTCAATTTTTATGAATGACCTTCGAAAGCCTTGAAAATGCTCGGAAATTAAGATAAAACATACATAGTTTGGGTTTTAGGTTTTTTTTTATTATGTTTTAAAATTCGAGAAAATTAAGAGTGTTCACAAACACGTAAAAAAATTTTTAATATTTGAAAAAATACCTGATCAGTAGCATTGATTACCCTAGATTTTACAAAAAATTTGAGCAATATTTAGACACGATCATAAACAGTGTAAAAACATAATGAATAAAAAATGCTTTTAGTTTGAACAGTTCAGAAAGCACTGAGATTGAGAAATTAAATTACAAACATAGAGAAAATATGTTCAAAATTTTGTAGAAAATGGCTTGAATTGAGATTTAATATTTAATATTTAATAAATAATGTTAATGCACTTCTACGTATTAGAGTGAAGATTTGTTAATAATTTCTAAAAAACTTAATTGTCGACTTTCATCAATTACTGCAAACGTATAAAAAATGCTAGGAAAGTGAGACAAAAAGTAATTCGAAATTGCAACGATTTGTTACCGTGTTCGACAATTTTAACGAAAAAAATGGTTGAAACTAACTGAAACCATATTCAATAGTTCGAAAAATAATTAAAAATCTCTTTGATTTTCTTAAAATTCACAAAAAATTTAAAGCGTTTAAACACATTTTGAATAATTGGTAAAAACACTGAAAAATACAAAAAAAAAAAAAAAACATTCTCACCAGCACTTTCAGAAAGCACGAAGATCTGTGAGTAGAACAAAAATTAAAACAAAGTATGAAAAAAATTTTTTTAGAAAATGGCTTCAATTAGAATTCAATCTAATTTTTAGTGAATATTTATCAGAAAAAAATTCTATTTATTTTGATTCGATATTTAATTCAAAAAACTTAATTGTCAATTTTAAATAAATCACTAAAAGCATCTCGAAAATACTAAAATATTATGATAAAAAACGCTAGAATTCCTAATTATTTACTGAAATAATTTGAAATATCTTAAACAATTTTCAATGCTTACAAAAATTATATAATAACAGCAATACTTTTTTCCAAACACATCAAAATTTTTTAACAATCTTTGAATACAACGAAAAAATATTTACAAAACTCAACAATTTAGAGCTTTTTTTCACAATGTACGAAATGATGAAATTCGAATAACACAGATAAGAAAATGTGAATGCAATTTATTAAAAACTGATAATAATAAAAATTCAAATTGTTATTTATAAAATATGAATTACACAAAACAACGAATTTAAATGAAGTGAATTCGCCAAGAAAATTTTCGCTCATTAGACAAAATGCAAGGTTTTCGAATTTGAAAATTCTGCCAAGTAATATTAATTCAAAATCGTGCCAAAAGAAGCTTTG
The DNA here is from genome assembly GCA_028476575.1 of Platygaster robiniae. NCBI lineage: Eukaryota > Metazoa > Arthropoda > Insecta > Hymenoptera > Platygastridae > Platygaster > Platygaster robiniae. The sequence goes on from CM052022.1 coordinate 8,235,564, forward strand.
AGAAAAAGAATTCAGTAAACGATTTTTAATAAGTGAAGCAGCTAATAAAGCCTAAATATTTCATGTGTTTCACGCAGCATGGACTCCCTATAAATTTCTCAATTATTGGGGAATGTTCGCACCGAATTCCAGATTAATAACACCAATAATTTCACTCACCGGTGCAACCTTCGCCAAAGCAAACGCGTGCTATAACCCCATAGTATGTTTAAGATGACTCTAATTTGCCCTGTAATCGCCCCACTTCCAACTCTGATTACCAAAATCACACTTTCATAAATAACGAATCGAGCTATTATGAATCATATACTCTCAAAACAAAAATTTGTAAATTCCATGAAATCTGAGAATTCTGTTTTTTAGTGTACCAATCTTAAATATACAATATTAAATAAATACATTCATTTTTTCATAAATTTTTGAATGCTAAGTAGCGTGTATCAAAGATACAATTTTTGTATTACATTTTTGCAGTTTTCAATTATGGAAATATTTCTTACAGTTTGATTTTCATTAACATTGTCATTTTGAATGGTGACTAATTTTTTCATAATTTAATATTTTACATTATTGGAACAGGTTTACGCTATTTCTCACCCCAAAGTTCGAGCAGCGCTTGACATGAAATGTCCTTGCCTGGTTTGTGGCAAAGTGGAAAAGGACGAACCACCTGCCAAAAGCGATGGCAAAGCAGCCAACGCAGATGCTGCGTCGACGCACACGAACGATGGGAAAGCGTGAAAAATTACAGTAAAACCCCGGAAAATCAAACATAAATTTCATCCAATTCAACGATCTCCACAAAATTTTGGAAACATACTATTTCTTATCATGATATATTTACTAATGTATAAATAAAATCGAACATAACACATGAAAAAGTGGAACCTTTTATATCCCTGAAAATTTGATGAATACAAAAAAATTTTCCTATTTTCTCGAAATGTAAAACGAGGAAATTTTTAGCAAAGCGAATGTTTTATTCGACAAACTCGTACAACAATGTAACGTCGACTTCAATGCGATTCTAGAATCTCAATCAGACAATTTGTAACTTCTCGCGCCATGCATTGTAAATAAATAACCAGTTTTACAATGTCTGGGATCGCAATAAGTGCAATTACCAAGTCAATCAAAAGCGTACATCTAAATTCTCGCAATTTCATACATTTTTTTTTATAAAAAGAAACGTAAAAAATAGCCGGTTTTTTTTTCAATCCACCATTGAAAAATTCTGCATTTTTTTCTGATAAATTAATGATGTTGCATTTTGTAATGATTAAAATTAATTATAGCACATCTTACGTTGATGAAAAAATTTTAGGTGGTAAAAATACGAAAAAGCGACGTCAAAGTGCTATAAACTAAATAGATAAAAAATAAGGCAGCACAGTACAAAAATATAAATGGCGAAAAATTGGTAAAATATTTCGATTTGGAATTAGAAAGGAAAATATATCTAATTTTTACGTTCTAGTGCACAGATATTTCGCTTGTCAGTTTATTTCAACGTGTTTTACCTCAACTATATTCTCACGTAGAAATTTTTCGAGTCTATTTGTTTTATTTGTCAGCTCGCGTTTTCGCAATTTTTTGGTTCTACTTACATACAGCTCAATACACTGCGCGTATAATTTTATTTCGTCGTATCCAAATGACACTCACGATACAAACAGAGAACGCGATAAGCTACTATTTAGAATTTTTCTCGTTTTAACGCTCGTAATTACTTCCTAATTACAATGTTTAACACTGCCTGAATCGTCATTAAACTCTCGTGGAAACACTTGAGTGAAAATTTATTCTTTTGTGTTTTATTGGTTTTTAGTGCCTTCTCTTTTTGCTCTATGTTTAAGATTAAGTAAAATTAAATTTTGATTTGCTAATTTTGAAACAAAAAAAACTGGAAAACGAAATTTCAATTTAGAGATAAGTTCAATTCAATGATTCAGAAAGCAGATAAAAAAAAAGTTAAAAATGATTGAATCGAAAATTGAATTTGCCAAATTTGCATGTCTAACAGAATCAAGGATTTTTGAAAAAAAGTTTGAACTTCGGGTTTTTTGATGTTTACATATTGGGTATAATTTTGGATATAAGGGAATCGCAAAAGTATAAAAAATGAGAATATTGTTCACAGAAGTTGAGATTTGTGATTTTCAATATGGAAAATTCATGTATTTATCTTTCTGAATTCTGTAGATCATAAAATTTACAAAGATTTTAAACGGGAACTAATCCCATTCTTCAATATAGAGAATTTCTGGAATTTTCACAAAATCGTACTTCAAACATTGGAAAGTCAAAAAGTTTGGATTTTGAAATCTTACCACCTGAATTCCCAAAATAAAGTGTAATACTGTAAACTCTGAAAATTTTTCGACATTTGTGACACTACATTCAGGGCTCGAAAAGTCGAAAATTCTAAACGTCAAATTAATTCAATATTCAAGATCTATACAGTTCAATCAAACATAAAATCTAAAGTTTAATATTTGAGAAATTCAAATGATTTAAGAATTTGCAGATCAAGTTAGAAGCAAAAGTTCAAAAGAAAAAATTTTTTAATATTTTGAATTCTAATGATCTTAAGACGTTTAAAAATCCTGGAATTCGAATTCGGAACTTCCATATATTCTTTAATTTTTTCGTTATTAATTTTTAATAAAAATATCTAATTCTCGTAATTTTTATTCTATTATTAATAAAATCTTGATTACTTTTTTTTGTATATTTAAGATTTTATTTATTTTAAATAAATGTTACTTTGCTAATAAGAAGTATTGAATTGAAATAATGGCATATCCGCAATATCATGAAGTCTGAATTCAAAAATTATCACAAAATTTAAAACTAACGAATTATGATTTTAATTCCAAAAAGTTTCACGGATTAAATTCGAAACTGCTGGATTTCTAATTATAAATTAGTCATTTATTATTCTATGTATAAAAAATCTTTGAAGTTTGTCACTCATTTTTGAAAATCTACCAAAATTTTTCGAACAGTTTATTAATTTTTAAAACCATTAACAATTTGTCGAGTTCTCGATTCAGGGATCGAAAAATTACAAATTCTGAAGAGGAGTTTGTTGCATATATGCAAGATTCATACAATTTTATCCTAAAATACACTTGAAGTTCGATATTTCAGAAATTCCAGAAATTTCTGAATTCAAGAGTCGAGTAAGAGCAAGAATCCAAAGAAAATATCGCTTGAATCATTAAAAGCTTAGAATTTAAGCCATTTTGGTCTGTTTGAAAATCCTGGAATCAAAGTTTGAAAATTCTAGAAAGTTCGAAAGGTTGTCATTAGAAATCATGGCTGAAAATTCAACATTTTTGTGATTCTAATTTAATGAATCAAAATATCTTAATTAGCAATCGTTTGCAACTTACAAAATTTTTGTAGTCTCTAAATGTCGAAATTTCATTGATTGGAAGCGTCAAGATGAAATAGTTGTTCATGAATGAAATAAAATGTTCCGAATTTCTAAAAGTCGGAATTTAAAATTGATCACAAACTTTTGAACTCCGAAATTAAAACTTCAATTTTAAAAACTATCAGAGTAAAAAGTTTTTGCAACTCATTAATTATTCTAGATACAAAATATTAGAACTTTTCGTTACATTTTCCAAAATTTCCCAAAATTGTGGACTTCTGTTTATTTTCATTTTCTCTTTCACCAGAAAAAAACACTCGAATGATTTCCACAAGGGATGGCTGCCATGGCGATTCAGACACAATGTGTCTAAAAATTATGTTTATTGTACAATTTTTTAAAGATTAACATACTTATCTATTTCAGTAAATTTGTTCATTCGCAAATATTGTAAATCAAGTGAGTACAAGAGTTCGTAAAATATCACATCCAGATGAAAATTACACAGAAACAATTACGTCAGTCAAAAAAATGAAAAAAACTTAACACAGATCAATTTCACTTTTTTCATTCCAATCTAAATTCTTATTTTTTGTCATTCGATGAACTTGAACCCAAAACCTTTAAGTATGAAACTTCATGATTTATAATTGCATTCTTAAGAAAATAAATTTGTATCATACAAATTTTCTGAGTATTATTATTTATATTTTTTTGATAACTGCTGTATCCATCTGCGTATATTTTACGTGCACTTGTATTCACTCTATGTTCGTATGGATAAACTACTATAATATAAGAAAAAACCTGACTCGAAAAGTAAAGAAACTTTTACTCTCCTTTTTTTTATGACGAACAGCCTACAAGCAACTTTTTATAAGAACATTGCGTTGATGTGAAAATGTCTTTACTTTTCCATTCATTATTGTAAAAAATAAAACATGCGGAATGAAAATACTTTACAGTCGTTTCTGTATTCACTCCTGATTACTTTATTTGAAGTGAATATTTTTAGATTCATTTTGTAACTATAGAAACGATTTCTTCGATATGGATCAAATTGAACTTTAATAAAACTTTAATAAAATCAACATCTATTGGAACTGTAACAATATTTACATGGTGAACATTGTATTCGAAATGTCATCGAATATAAGTGATTCTAATTTCGTAAAAGTTGTACCAATTTGCATGATAAATAGTAATTTTCAACGTGATTTGTTAAAATTATGTAGAGTATAGTCAACACAGCATTTTCTACGTGCTACCTATAAGTCTTATTAGAACGATGTTACATTATTATCATATGTAGGAGCTAATCGTATTTTTGACGAACGATGTCCACCTGCTCGCTACATTATTAATTTTGTATATATTTACATTATCAGTAAATTGCTTCTTTTAACGAATGTTATACAATTTCTAGGAAATATTGCCTCGAATTATTATTTTTTAGTACTTTTATGTCCGTCTAAAAAATTTTACCCCCGTTGGAATCGAGAAAATCAAAGTTTAATGCGGATTTTTGGCACTTCTGTTCGAGGGAAATAAAGCTCGGAAAATAGAAACTGGTACATTTTGCTATCCGAAAAAGTTTCAATGAGATCTTCAATTTGGATTTTTGAATGTTGTAAATAAAAGTTGCAGGCATTTTCCGAAATTTTATAGGTCATTCCATCTTAAACTCAAGCTTTAAAAAAATGTTCACACAAAAAAAGACTTGACCTGAATACTTATTTGGAAGATGTAAGATGGAATGACCTTTATTTTAACTTGTCGATCTGGAAGAAACGGCGACTTAATTCACGACTGTACCTACGTATTTACAAAAAAAAGAACACAAGGGGTTTACATACATAGGCAAAATATGGATATGTACCTAAAAGGTCGGTCAACAGAGGTAAATTTTGAAGCTGGTCCCGCGCATCACGATTATCGCATTTCCCTAGACCGGCTCTGGCGGCGGGTCGTTGCTCAAAATTCGGCTGGATTGTTGGAAAGTCACTTCCATTTCCTTCAGATCCTCTTTAGAGGAGTTGTTGAAATAATCCTCTCCTTGGAGCAGAAAACTTTGTCGAACAGAGCCATTTCCCATCGGTGACGTGTTCAATCTTTGCCTGTTCATAGTGTCCCTCCAAGGTGTCGTCAATTTTTGTATCCTCTGCAACCGCATTGTTTTTCACAAAATTGTAGAAATTGTAACTTGCTGTTTTTAAGGATTTGGTGGGAAAATGGGACTAACCAAAAAGAAGAACCAAAATGACGAGATCACACGTATTCAAATCAATCATGTTCATAAAAATCAATGGGAAAGATAAACATCGAGATCGTTAGAGAAGAAAAAAAAAATCTTAGAAAATCATTCATATTGTCCTTTAAATAATACCTATTGAGGTCTTATATTTTTCATCATCACCTGAAGAAAGGTTCCTGGAGTAACGATGATTTTGTATAACGCCATTCCAGGTATCATTGAGACTGAGGAACCAGCGATTAACCAACCCAACATGTTCGCCCAAATTGGATATGCGTAGCCTTCGTACGACAAAGGTTCGTAACCCAATAAACCATACACGATAATGAACTAGAATGAAAAATAAAAGCATGGAAATAATTTCTAGATTTTTTTTACTGTCGTAAATTTATTTAAATGATTACTCTGATGACTCTGGATTTTACCAAGTTACATGAATAATTCATAGGAAGAAATATCTCTAAAATGTTTATGAGCACCAAGAAATAAAAATATAGTAATTATGACACTACTGTATTGTACTGCGGAATCAGTTTGTAATATTGTACTTTTCGCTAGATATTTATAGCAATTTAGGTCATAATATATCGTAAATATTACAGCAGTAGAAATATTTTGTTGTACAAACTCCAATACATATTTCGTTTTTTAATACACTTTTTTGTACTTTTTGCTATATCATATTGTGATACCTACTTATCCAGATTTCAGAAAATTCCATACAGTTTTGCCAGTATTCAGATCTGTATAATTCTTTTTGCTGTATTTTATTGTAGTTTCTAGTATATCATATTATTATTTTTACAATTTTGGTATGGTATGGTATAAAAATGATACGAACTGAAAAACAAATGATGAAATGTAAAATATTTTCTGAGATGTCACACTTTACATGGGTATTTAATTCTGTGTACTAGTATGGGCAATAAAAATTACAATTTATATACAGTTCAATTTGCATTTTGTAAATTAAAAATTTTCAAAATTATCTACTCAAAACTGGCATAGATATTGTACTTTGTACAATATGCAAATTTTCACTATACAGTATTGTAATAAGTAAAATAAAAATGACAAATTACGCAATAATATTGTAAAATCTACGATGATCTAGTATTTTATACCATATAAATGTCATAAAGTGCTAAATTTTTTTCTCAGTAAGGCTACTTTTATAAGAAATCAGGATATCAAAAATTGTCAGAATTTATATAGTCCCATGAATGCTCTATGTATACCTTAGATATTAGAATTCATATTACAATTATTTCCTTTCCAAAAAATTTGATGTAGTATCGGATGATAGATTAAAGTTCATAATTTTTGGGAATAGCTGGAATCATTGTGATGTCGAACGATTGAGTCATTAAATCGTTGATGTATAAATTTCTTAGAAGAAATCTGATGAAATTTATATTCTAAGATTCTGACATATTTCAGAAGTGATATGACTTCCTTCAAAAAAAATTTTAATGCTATGAATAATGATTGAAGCTTATGTTTCTTGGATTTACTGCAAACATTACCATGTTCAATGATCGAGTCATTGAATCATTAATGGATAAATTTCTTGGGAAAAATTACATAAAATGTCCTAACGAATTTAATATAAATTATTTATGATTTATTCAAGTTCATATTGCTTAGAAATTACTGGAATCATCGTGATGTTGAATGATTCAGTCATCGAAAAATCGTTAATGGGCAAATTTCTTGGGAGAAACCTTGTTAAAGTCGTAGCCAAAAAATCATTTACTAGGATCCTGACATTTTATACTTATGGTAATGATGATTTTCTTCCCAATAAATTTGATACATATTTATAATTTATAGTTATTCATAAATAACAAGAAACATTCTGATGTTGAATGATCGAGTCATTTTATAACCGACAAATAAAATTTTTTGGAAAACATCTCATTGAAGTCCATTCTGGATTCGTGATGATAATTCACTTTCCAAAAATGTAATCCTAATACTAGAGTAATAATTGATTAAAGTTCATGATTTTTGGAAATAAGAATAATCATTTTTATATCAAATGATGAAATCATAAAATCATTAATAAATACACTTTTTGGAAATAATTTGATGAAAGTTCAAGCCAAAAAGGTCCTCTTCTAAGATCCTGAAATTTCAGACTCTTGATGACGAGATCCTTCTCAAAAAATTTGATGCAAATATTGGATGACTAAAGTTCATTATTATCAAAAATTACTGGAAACATTCTGATATCAAACGATTGACTCGTAAAATCATTGATAGATAAATTTCTTGAAAGAAAATGTAACGTTTCAAACGAGAATTTACGTGTGCGATGAAGCACGCTTCACAGCACACGCAAATTTCGCAAGATAATGCAATCTACTTGATGTAGGGCTTCGTCGCTGTTGCTTCCAAGACAAATAACAGTCAACGCTTTTAAATTTTCACTTCAAAGGAATCATTTTATTTTCAACTAAGAAACCGCTCTCGACGTATTTTTTTATTTGTAGGCAAAATTAAAAATTGTTTATAGTCCAAACGATTTCCATAATCATGGTTCATTTCAAGATAAGAGCAGAAGAAATATTAAGGATGATTCTGATGAATTGGAAAATTAATGAACACCAAACACGAGTTTCAAGTTTTTTTTAGGAAACATACCTAAAACACTTCGAAAAATGAGAAGGCATATATAAAAAATTTATAAAAATTAAACAAATTCACTAATTTTTTAATTAAAATTAATTGAAAATTTTATATTTAGTGACCCATAAGTGACAAATATATTGAAAATCAAGAGAACGTCTTTTATGTCGTCTTCACAGATGTAAATGGAGACATGAAATTATAATATATTTAAAAATTTAGGTACCATTATGAAAATCGGGGCGACGTATTTCCAGCACATTTTCCAGTAAGTTCCGGGCGTGACGCCGATCATGTCTTTGATGTCGGCGCAGAATCGGTCGGTCCCGTAAATCCAGGTCACTGCGATGGTCTCGAAAAATACGGCGAACAAAATAGAGTAACCCGCAGCGTAACGATCCAGGAGGAAAAAAAAATAAAAACCACCCTGTGGTTTTTCATAATTTTTCAGTTTCCATCCACATTTTTCAGCATCGAAGTATAACTTTTTTGGATTGATATTTATTGAGAAGAAATTAAATGTTTTTTCTAACTGTATTTTTTTCCCAAGTAAATTTCAAACTAATTTCTTTGTTGACTTAAAAATAATGAATATTTATCTGAAAAATTCATCTGTGCTGCAAAAATTTGGTGACCCTTTTTTTGAATTTTGAAAATTTACCTGTGAACAAGACGCTAGTCCGACGATGAAATAGAGGGTGAAAAGGCAAGCCACAAAAATCTCCCGATTTTTTCGGATTATCGGGAACTCGTCACTCAGGGCTGTTATAATGGCTTCGGAACCACCAAACTACGAAACGTATTCAACATTTACAAAAACTGTAATTGCGTTAATGTTATAAAAAGCATCACTTGAAGAATGTAATGAATTTTCCAAGTTTGGATACTTGAAAGAAATACCAAAATAAATTGATTCTAAAGAACAAAATGTTTATTTCAAGTTTGAAATATAAATCGGGAAGAAAATAGTTGAATAAATAGAAAAAATATTTCCTCTTGATATTGAGTCAATATTGCAAAACAATATGTTATACAATAATTTAATGTTCAAGCGTTAAAAAAATGATTGTCGGAGTACAAAATTTATTGAGCTAATATATACAGAATATAAAAGCAACTGTGAGAAAAAGAAATTATTTAAATATTAAAGTATGAATAATGTCAAAGATGTAAAAAAATAATTTGTAGTTTTTAAATATTCATGTAACTTTTCAAAATTCTAAAAATGATGCAAGAAGTATTAAAACATTCCATACAATCATATCTGTCTCGAAAAATAAAATCTGTCATTATTATTCATCATGAAAACGATCGTTGGGAGCCAATATCAATGGGTTATAAAATAAAAGACTTCCTTCTAACTTCCCATTTTCTTTCTCGAGTTTAATGAATAATGAATAGAATCAAAGATAAAAATATTAATACAGAGAAGAATTTAGTTTTGCCTTATATTGAAAGTTTGCATCCTCAGATTTATAATTTATTTAAAAAATATGGAATAGAAATAATTTGTAGGACGAATAATAAATTAAATGAAATAATCATTAAAAGGGGGGAAGATGAATTAATGAAAATGGATCAACAGGATGTTGTTTATAAAATAGATTGTGGAAATTGTAATTTTAGCTATGTAGGACAGACGAAAAGATGTTTAAAGACCAGAATATCTGAAAATGAAAGCAATATTCGTTATTTAACTGGAAATCATTCAGTCCTCACTCATCATAGAATAGAACATGATCATGATTTTAAATGGAAAGATGTGAAAATTCTGGATAAAGAAGGAAATTATAAGAAAAGAATGGTTTCTGAAATGGTGTTCATAAAGGGAACTGGAAACACGTTGAATAAGCAGGATGACATTAGATTTTTGAGTTCTATTTATGATGGATGTTTGAAAATATGATTATCAGTTCGTTCTTTAGATATGACTTTTATAGATGCCGACGTTTGTAAAATCAAGTTCAGTTCGTGTTAGCAAACTGTTGAGTTCGTTTCTTTATGTAATTTATTGTGAAGAAAGTTTGACTAAGTCAATGATGACGAATTATTGTAATAATCGATTTCTTGAATGTTAATGTGAATTCATGGAAGTGAAAAATGTAAGAATAGAGAATTAGTTAAAATGGGATATTAATATTTATAGATTAATTGTTATTGTAATTTTTTTAGCTCCTGAAGAGGGCTTAATAAAAGCCGAAAGCTCGAGAAAGAAAATAGGAAGTTAGAAGGAATTCTTTTACTTTATAACCCATTGATATTGGCTCCCAACGATCGTTTTCATGATGAATATTTAAATTGGGGGAGTGTAAAGAATCTATTATCTGTCATTATTGTTACATACATTTTCGTAAATTTTTACCATGCAAGAACTAAAATTTTTTCACATCCATTTAGAAAACTTCTTTGACTTTCAGCTCTTTCTCAAGTTTTTCACGTTTTTCATGTCTATAATTGTTCTTTGACACTTATAATATAAATATATAACGAAACTAACGGAGCTGTCTAGACCCAAGGTTTGTAGCATGAGGAAGAAAATGATGGCGAAGAATTTAGAGCCAGGCATAGTGGCTATCGCGGCAGGATAAACGACGAAAACGAGGCCAGGACCTTCGGTGGCGACCTCCTGGATGGATTTTCCACTGGCCCAAGCCATGTAGCCGAGAACGGAAAAAATGACGAACCCGGCGACGAAAGAAGTTACGCTGTTTATCACGCTGGTCAACAGTGCATCTCTTTATTGAACACGAGCAAGAACAAAAAAGACAAAATATTTTCATGAGAAATCTCGAAATTCCACAAGAATTAATCTGTTTTTCCCAAGGACCAGAATTACTAGAAATTCACAAGTTTTATACACAACATAGATCAGGACAGATCTACATTATTTAGACAAATTTTGCAAATTTAGATGAGAATTATCCCTTTGAAGGATGGAAACTTTTTTTTTTTGTGCAAATTTATTCACGAGAAATCAGGTACATATTTGATGAAAGTTCTTTTTCCAAAAGAAGCCAAAGAATATCTATTTCTTATATATCTTCATTAAAATCATGACCAATAAGGGTATTTTTTATTAGATAATAATGGTGAAAAATGCAGAAAAAACTTACTTGTAAACGTTGTTATGGTATTTGTTGTAGCTCGCAAAAGCCAAAAGTACACCGAAACCAGGGCCAAGGGAGAAAAAAACTTGAGTGGCTGCGTCGACCCAGACCTATGCAAAGTTTTATCATGCAGAATCTCAATTGAAATGATGGAAATTAGTGCAAAGTAGTAGATGCTTGCATATAAAATAGAGTTTTCTTGGTTTTCTAAACGATTATTTGGATAAAACAACAAACAAATCCATTAATCAGAATATGAGACATTGCAGTATAGCTTTCTATATATTTGATGTTTTCCAAATTTTTTTCACTGGTTTTGCAAAATGAGATCATAAAAGGTATTTTCACATTTTTGTATTTATTACTATTTTGAAAATATTTAAGGATTTTTCAATTTTTCATATCATTCTAGCATTTTTGTAAATTGTAACATAGGTTTTTTAAATTTGATGATCTAGAATTCAAAAATTTCCAGATTTCCAGTATTTTAAAGAATCTCTCAGGAAACAGTATTTTCAAAAATAACTAGCATTTCATAGATTTCTAATACTTGGAGTATTAATCGCAGTTAAAAAATTTTTTTTCAGTTATTTTCACAGTTTGAACAATTTTCTTTTTTATCTATTAATACAAATTATATCTAGATAAATTTTCAGTATTTTATTGAAAATTAAATGGACTTCTTTATAGATTTCCGAAATTGGGTGCTTTACTATAAAAATTTACAGATTTTTATTACTTTTATATTTTGAGAAAATAATATCTAGCTAGAATTTCAATATTTTAGAGATTTCTATTATTTTTAGTCTTTTTCATATTCTTCAGCATTATGAAATTTCGTAGAATTTTTTGGTATTATTACAGATTTTATTTTTATGAACTGCTATGTCAATTTTATGAATTACTTCAGAGTTGTATAAATTTTTAGTATTTCCCACGATTTTTCAGAACAAAGTTTTTTCGTAGAATTTTGCTGTTTGGAAGAATAATAGTTATTTCAGAATTTTTCATTTTTTTTTAAATATTCCTAAAATTTTAACGATTTCTGATACTTCCAATAATTTCTATATACATTTTTAAAACGAGATACTCTCGGCTTATGAGTTCTTTAGATTTCATGTAAATAAATTAATATAATCAATATAATCTATCTCCAAACATTTTATAGATTTGTTTTGCTTTTCGTATTTTTCAGCGCTCATAAAATTTTATACGATTTTCTAGTTCTTTTGTGAAATCGAGAATTTCTTTTGTGAAATAAAGAATTCGCAAATCCGATGCTAACAAGCAGAAACAACAAGCAGAAATTCGTTTTAGAACGTCTTTATATAATTTTCGAACTTTATTAACAGTAACTTATTGTTTTCACAATGTTTTTACTTTAGGCAGTAACTTATTGTTTTCAATGCGATTTTCGAAAACGGCTGTAAATTTCCCAGGGTTTTCATATGGGTAGGATCCTGCTCAACAGACAAAGGGCGGAGGCCGTAATAAAGTGGCAAGGCGTTGCTGCAGGGGAGAAAAGTAACGAGGGTTTTTGAGAAAAATGCAAGCCACGTGCCTCCGATCGCGAGGCTTATTGAGAGTGGCCACCAAGGTTTGATCCCGAATGGCCATTATGACAGGTACAGCGAGTTTCCATTTTCCCGAGGGCCGCTAATGCCTTTTTTGCGGGCTTTCGCGAGCTCTTATTTTCCATGGGCGAAGCGTCGCCCGAGCATTTGTACGATGCATTAACGTTCGGGATTTAGTCATCGGGAATACCAATTCAGCTCTAGCACTGAGAGAGTTATACGATATCACTACAAGTGCGACATTACTCTTCTTAAAAGCTCATTTTCCACGTCTGTCGGGACTATGGAAATCATCCAAAAAGTGCGTGAATTTCTATTTTCTGATGTGAAAATCAGTTTTGGATGCAGGGCAAGATAAGACAAAAGAACTATAATTTGTTCACTTATACGAGAGTAATCTGAAAAAATTTGAAGAAAGAACTGGTAATTATAAAAACTGAGAATGTAAGGATTGAATGAATCTATGTGAGATTGGGAAACTGAGAATTTGTAGTTTCTATTGCACATTGTGGAATTTCCAAACTCCCGTGTCGTCGTACTGTCCATTATAATGTTACTCGTCCAATTTTCATGAACTTCTGACTACTTCCCCAGTTTTTGTTGTTTTATAAAATTTTTGGGGTTGTTTATTTTTTACCCGATGACAGGATGTATTCTTCATTTAAGTAGACGTGCTTTTGAATTATGTAACGGGGACTTTTGGTTATTTTTGAAAAATTGTATACTCCTGATGAGGGCCTCAGACGAAGGTCGGAAGCTAGAGAAATGTAATAAATGAATAAAAGGAGGCTCTAAATAAGAAATCGTTTATTTGGGAATTTGGCTCCGAGAGACTGGAATTATTAATATTTTGATGTCCAAACTCTGTTTAGAAAAAGTCATGAATTTCCTGATTCGAAAATCAAGTTTTTTTTTTTTCATATACACATTTATAAATAGTAGATTAGTTGCAAATTTATATTCCATGGTATAAAATTGAATGAATTTATTCTTTTTACCTCGGCTTTCGTGATGACAGAAAAATTGGGGTACAAGTAATACTTGATGCCTTCAGCACTTCCTGGCAACGTGATGCCCCGTATCAAAAGAATCAACAAAACGACGTAAGGGAAAAGAGCTGTGAACCATACAACCTGAGGAAAAACAAAAAAATTTTTTTAAATAAATACTTTCAAATTATACGTAGATGTTCGAAATTTGCGATTTTTTTTAGTGATCACAGACGCAAAATAAAACACCAAACTTAAGCCACCCACTTTTTCGCTTCAAGTAATTGTTTTGGTTTTTCTAATAGATATAAAAAAAAGTAATAAAATAACGCTCGAAAATATATGATTTATTCGCATAACGAAAATTAACCAAGTGCAAAGTTTTTCAGTTTTTCGTGACATTTTAGTGAATTTCTGAAAAATTTGGAAATGAAGAATTTTGTCTACAAATCCGAAAATTTATAGATGAGAAATGAAGATCTAAACAAAATGAAATTTTTTCTGCAAGTTTTTAACAGATTTGGAATAAGTAGTGAATTTCTGATTTATCATTTCAATGACTTGGCATATTTGGAAAAATTCTTTAATTCGAACACATAATCGATTTTTCGATGATTGCATCGTAGGAAAATTCTTGATATTCTACCTTGCCAGAAGTTGAGATTCCTTTCCACAATGAAAAGTAACAAATGAGGTAAACTACCAGCAAGCACAATGCCATGTCCCATTTAATGGCGCCGAGATCGTGCAAGCCCTCGCTCTGATGCAGCTCCAAAATTGCTCGGCTGAAAAAATTGTTTTTTTTTTTTCGAGTATCAACCACCTAACACAGAAGAGAAGATTTGGTTCAGGTGAAAAATTTTTTTGTGCATTTCACGAGGGTGAATTTTTTTCGTTGCACTAACGAAAATTTTTGTAATACTTGAGAAAGATTCGTTAGCATCATGAATCTTTTGATAAAACTACATGTAGTTCTACCGAATCATCAAAAATTTTTACTGTTAACAAAATTTATCGACATTTCTCACAATTCTATATTTTTCACGATCGCATGTGGAAAATCATTTTTCTGGTGTTTGCTAGCTGTGTCGTGAAAAGCGTTTTTTTTTTCATTGTTGTGAATGACAGAGCCTTCTAATTTCTAAATAGTTAAAAATAAATAAATCAATGAAAATATTCCTCGTGGTTTATGAAGCTTGCCAACATAACAATTGTACAATATTTATCTTTTCTTACTTGAAATATTCCTGAGCAGCACTGACATACTGAGTATCGTTTTCTGCTGTAACAGCATTGGTGTTGTCTTTAGTGAGGTTGTTGGCGTTGTTAAGAGAAGTAAAATTTTCGAATGCGGGGTAGGACGAGTTGATGGTGTTGATCCTGTTGGGGACTGAGAAAGGGTTGGTGGCGAAGGTAACGTTGACGTCGAATTCGCGGCATCTGGGTGAGTTCCAGGGGTTGTTGCAGCTGATCCAAGGCAGTTCGCCCGTGAAAGATGCGAAAAAGTAACGCAGGGACCAAGCGATAATCACGTTGTAGTAAAAATCAACGTAAAACGCTATCAGAACGACTGCATAACCAATACCTGAAATTTTTAACAAGTCTTTCTTCTTTATGTGAAAAAAGCTTGTTTTTAATGGAGGGGAAACAATTGAAAAAAAGTTTTTTTGAATGAAACTGACAGTGTCATAAGAGAAAAGACAGAAATAAAGTTACTAATTAAAGAACTTCTAATTTTTAAGTATTCCAAAATCTACAGTTGAGGAAGTTTTGGACGAAATTTGGCAATTTTTAAATCTTTATCTGTTCAATGTCAAATTCTTCACAATCATGAACATTTCCATACTCAAAGTTTATATATTTTTTTGAATCTGAATTTCCAAAATATTGAATTTCAAATATTTATTTACGAATCTGAATCATGGATTTCCATGTGATTCTATAAATTCTTTTAATTTAGAATATCTAAACGTCTACTAAATATTTATTCATTTAAAAATTTTCTAAACTGCTCAGTTTTTTGAGTATCAAAAATATCAGGAACCTCTGAATTTTTTTTTCGTAAAAGAATAATTTTTTTATTTAACAATTCTTTGAATATCTAAAGCTTAAAAATGAATATATTTCATTTTATTCATTCGGAAATACCTAAATTCGTTGGTCTTCAAATTACACAGTATTTTAAATATTTATGTTAATTACGTTACGTTATTCAAGGTTTCGTATAACTAGTTTTTAGAAATCTATGATTTTAGGTTTTCCGAAATAATTCGTTTTTTTTTAGTCGTATAAAGTCTAACAGTTCCGAATGAATGTTTCAGTTTCAAACTATTCCAACTCAGTAATTTTTATTCGAATATCCTAGTTTTTTTTAATTTATATCAATTTAACAATTTTTATGAATTTCCGAATATCTAAAATGACGTAAATAACTTCTGGAAACCATTGCAAAGACTTTACAAATTTCATTTAGGATCCACTAATTTCTTTGTAACTTATCCACCCATTGATGATACAAAAATAATGGTCTGTTTAGATTCATCAAGAGTTCAAGGAGCATTTTTTGGTGAGAAAGAAAATAAAATTCGAGGTTATACGTAATGGATTCTGAGTGTGCTGGTCATAGTGTTTTATTCTGAGGCCTTCGAGCCTTTATGGAGGAGACGAGGAGAAAATCGTTGCTTGGGAATGAAGCTGTGAAATGGACGGAAATGGAACCTCTTTGCCTTTTCACACTCGTAGAAATAACGTGAGTGAGGGAGTGGGTCATTTTTCGAAATAGCTTATACATCAGCTGAATGTCGTTTCAAAAAATTATTACCTTGCATCAAGAGATTTCTACTTAAAGAATTTATAGGTATTTTTAATTTTCATAATGTCGCGATTTGGATTGAGAGCTTTTGGACATTATTGATAATTAAGGAGCTGACATAAACAGGGCGAG
The DNA here is from genome assembly GCA_028476575.1 of Platygaster robiniae. NCBI lineage: Eukaryota > Metazoa > Arthropoda > Insecta > Hymenoptera > Platygastridae > Platygaster > Platygaster robiniae. Next base: position 8,252,445 of record CM052022.1, read on the forward strand.
AAAAAACATTTACAAGAAACCCAGAGTACATTTATTTATTGTCAAAAAGAAAAAATCATCTAAATAGATCATCTCTAAAACTCTAATGAAATTTCATGCAACTCCCAATTCATCAAACAAAATAATTTCAAAGTCATTTGTTGATTTGAAGAGTTTCAAAACGAATCTCTACTTTTATCGAATTTCAACTTGAATACATAAAACAGCAGATAAGTAAAATATTTACTCTTTTAAAAATCTCTTTAAAAAATTTTCTGTCGCTCTAGATATCGAATTTATAATTCCTCATTATATATTATATTTCAATCTTGATTTTTTTTTAATTAAAATTCATAACATTTTTTGAGCGTTGAAGTTTAAAAATCACTCGAAATTCCTATGTACCTATTTTGCTGTGCTATAATAATTGACTCTTCAGCTGTTCAAAAAATTCATAATTTCTTTACTTAATAGTTCGAAATAACGAATTCTTATGAACAAACATTATTCCGAAACGTGAGATATCATTCATTACTTACGTACCTTTTAAAAGAGGAACCATCCGGCCCCAACACGTGATGGCACCTTTTCGCATAAACTGCCCCAGAGCCAATTCCATATAAAACAAAGGGATTCCGCCCACGAAGAGCATTATGCAATAAGGAACCAAAAAAGCTCCTGGAACAACAAAAAAACAAGACATTTTTCAATATTATTACTATTTTATTTGCAACTAATTTAAATTACCAAAACAAAAAAATTGAAGAAAAAAACACTTGCTGATATTATACTGACACTGTATTACGACTAAAAAAATGAGAAAATCGAAAATTTAAAAAATTCTTCAAAAATAAAAAATAATGAGGTCTACAGTTGCAAGTCTTCTCTCTCTCAATTTTTTTCTGCAAATTAGTAAACGAACTTGTGATGTAATTAAAAAAATTTAGATTAATGCCACTTTTCTTGCATTTCAAGGTCAACGTTTTTGCAAAATTTTACTTTTTATGTATATCCAAGGTACAAAATTTGTAGAACAATTTTTTTCTGAAGAACAATTACAATTTTTAATATTTTGGATGCAACGAACATTTACTCTCTGTTTTGTTTTACATCAATGAATTGTTCACTAAAGTTTTTACATACAATCTCAATTGTTTTAATTATCATTATTTAGAAAGATGAAAATAATAATATCAAAAAATTCTGGAATGAGAAAGAGAAAACTCAATTTTCCATGCACTTTTTACAGTTGAGACAATTGCTTTCAGAGTACGATCGAACGAAATATATCAAATGTTGAGCTATTCAAGTTCCAAAGTCGATAAAAGTCCTAAGCCGTGGAAAGTACCCATTGTTAAGTGAACAAGACGCGGTAATTGTGACGGGCAAGAGGAATAAAGCTCCGAGGAGCTTTATAAAATGCAACAGGCATTACAAATCGTTGAACGGAAAAAAAGCGTAAAGAAAAAGAGATGAAAAGTTTGACAAGTTTCTTTCTCAAAGACAATTAACCACTTGCGCTGTAATTGAAATTTGCTTTAATTTTCACAACTACTTCAAACCGAAGCAGCAGAAAATTTGGTGAAAGTTTGGAAATTCAAAAAAGAATTTAAAAATAGAAATAATGACTTCTAGTTTTACCAAATCAAATCTTTTGCGCGGTTTCTGTTGCTACACAGAATTTCCGAAATTTTCCAAAATCTTCATAATTCGTAAACATTTTTTGAAATTCTACCAATTTTCCGAAGGTTCTAAAAAATTCTGATTTTCTTGAATTTTGCAAAATTTTTTAACTTTTAAGGTGATACGAACTATCCAAAACCTTCCGAATTTTAAAAAGAATTTCCCAACTCATGAGGATTTTTCATTATCTTTAAATATCCATCAAATTCTTGGGATTTTTATCATAAATTTAAAAAAACATTAACGTACATATTCAAGAGAAATAATTATGATAATCGACACAATATATAAAATTTATGAACATTTTCCAGGATGCACAACATTTATTGCATTCGATAGAGTTACTGACAATTTTTCCTTTTTTTAATGTTTTTGATACATACTTCGAAATTTTCAGAATTCCAAATAATCTAACAAACTAATTTAATCTTACAAAATATTGTTAAAATCTGTCGAACTCATGAAGATGTTTTTTTTTGACTCATCTAGTTTTTCGGATTTTTATTTATTAAATAAAAAACGTTCTCTTGCATTATTCAAAGAAATATGATAATGAACAGAAGATGCAAAAATTATGTACATTTTCTGAAATTCTACAAAAATGTCGAATTCACCAGAATTACTTACTTTAATTTCTCAAAAATTTTTATCGCACATAACATAAACTATTTTTATGCTTCCCAAATTTTATAAAAATTTGTCGGACTCATTAAGTTTTTTCGTAGTTTTCTAATACATTTCAAGTTTTTGAGATCTTAATCAATAAATGAAAAAACGTTTTCGTACATGTTTTGAACAAATATGATTATGAACACAATCTACAGAATTTATTAACTTTTCTTTGAATTCTGCCAATTTTCCAAATTTTACTGAAGTATAGATTATCTTAAATATTTTGAATGTTTTGTTTTTTTCGATATTTCCAAAATAGCAAGTAATTTTCGCGTAACGTCGTAACAGTTTTTATGTATCAAGTAAAATTTGTGTACTATTTTGTTACGTTTTCTTCATTACGTATATCATACTGATTAATGCAAGAAAAAATCGTCATGCTTTTCCCATGGACTTATTATTGTAAATTAGACGTCATTCAAATTTTTCGTCGTTAGTGAATGTTGAAAATTTATTTGGAAAGTACAGGTTGTATAAAATATAACAATTGAAGGTTCATATTATTTCTACAATAAATGCATAGTGTACTGAAATTTCGACTCTTAGGTTCAACAATTCAAAAAACATAATACAGCAATCAAAAATTAAATCCGAATTTTAATAATTTCAAAAATCAAAAGTCTGAAAACTAGAAAATTGGAAATTTGCTATTAGAAAATATTATTATAAAAATCTAAGACGCACTCTAATGACCTTCAGTAATAAAAAAAAATGAACTTCTCTAAAGTGGATGGAAATATATTATTTTAATTTCTGATAAATGAAAAAACTTGTTACTTCCTCGTTCATAGTTCTTGAAAAAATAAAGTTTACTTTTTTTTTACTATTCCCCTAAAATTTAAATGCAGCCCAAGGCATTCAGTAGTTAAAGAAACTCACAAAGTCTGAAAATTACAGAAGAAAATTCAGCGAGATTCAGGGTTTTTTCGTATGAAAAATCATCAAGAAAACTCATTTTAAAAAAACTTGATTTTCCTGTTGCGAAAACCCCATCAGGCCTATCACCACACCAGACTGCAAAAAATAAAAAAAAATTCAGGAACTCTCGCCTGTTTCGTCGCCGCTCACTTAAATCCCCCGTAATTGCTGAAATTACCTCAAGAAACGTCGCAGTTGTTAATCTCCCAACTAACGCAAAATATCAAAATCCAAATTGCGAGAAAACTACATTACCGCGAGCTGTCCTATTTCCCCATTTCGCCTGCATTACTCAAAAAACACTGCCAGGAATGCGAAAAATACTCTCGGTTTTTTTCGAGATCGCTTAAGTGCGAGTCGACGAAATCCTCGAGGATCAAAGAAGATGATCTTCTCATTTTTATCATCCCCTTGACGTTCTTTTCCCTCTTTTTCTACCCGTCTTGTTCTTTTTTTTTTCTAAAGACTCGCAATTGCGGAAACTTTAGCGGAATGATCTTTTATTAAAAAAAAAAAAAGAAAACTGAGGGAAGGGGGGATTTTGTTGCGTTAGAATTAATTCGAACTCGAGGATTATAACAATTACTCGATTTTGCGAGGTGGATGATTAATCTCTCTGTTCCAGCTATCCTGTTAATAATGAGACTTCCGCTCAATTTTCCGCGAGGCGAAAAGTGAGAAATTGAATAAGAGCTAGGGAAGGACGCACGGTCAGACGCGCCTTGTTTGTCACTCGATTTCGTCTACGTCGATCCAACTGTTCGAATATTGTATACTTCAAAAATTTTTTTTATCAGTCCTCCCCCCCAAACAAAGTTTCAAATATTTTTAAATTTTCTGTACCGAAAAATTTCCATAAATTTGCATTGATATATCAAGTACCGAGCTAATTTTTTTCTTCCTTAACATTTCAAAATTGAGAAGACTTTTCCAGATTCTAATTTTTCAAAGTTTCTCTAAATACTTTTGAAATTATACATTCAGATGAATTTTCAGGATTTTTATTATTATCTTTGCAAATTATTAAGACGTATCAAAGTTTTTGGCAATTTTTCGAGAAAATTCGTGAGTGATCTGAAGAATTATTTAAAGTATAAAAGTTGGTCACGCTTTAAAAATATTTTCGAAAATATTGAAGGTACTTTTATGAATTGACGGTGTTTTCTTTTTTTGTTTTTTAATTAATTTTAGGGATTTTTGGGAAAATTCCTCTATTATGAGTTTCAAAAGTCTTAAATATACAGTGGACTATTGTTTGGAGAAATTTTTTTTTTTCCATAGTCTTCATATTCACTTAAGAATGATGAAATTCAAATTTAGGAGAATCATTTTCTAAGACTGATATTTCGTGTCACGAACTTTTATTCATTTTTAAAACCTTTCAGATTGTTGAATAAATTAAATAAATTTAATCATACCCCATCTATACAGAAATTAATTTAACCTTTAGAAGTTCTCTATGTTTTTTATCTTTTTGTCATTTGATTTTTTCTAATATCAATCTAATTATTGTTTGAATATTGTCTTCTCAGGAGACTTTATATCAGCCTTTCCCCTCAATTATAGTTTCGAATATTAATACGATTTCATCTACTTTCCTGGCATTTAATAAAAAATTTACATGATTTTGCATTCTTTCAAACATCATATTTGTATTGCATTGTATTATATCATATGTGTCATGAATGAATAAGAATTTATGGATTGTTTTCGTTTTTTATACTTGCTCCTCTTTTATAAATATAAGCAAATTTTTTTTCTTTCTTAAATTTTTCTAATGTGCACAGTTTTTTTTTTAATTTTCGCTGGTCAAACTTCTTCAAAAAACTTTTGCAATTGCACAGTAGTGTCAAATTTCAAAACTTTGATTTTTATGTTTGATCGTAATAGAGATAGTTTTAACTATTTCACATTTTTTCAGTGTATTTTCATGTTTTTTAGAGAATTTTCAGACTGTCAAAATAAGTAACATTTTGACCAATGTTCTAGGAATGTTTGAAAGTATTTTTTACGAATTCCCCGTGTTTTCTTAATTTGTCAAATAAACTTCAAAAGTTTTTGAAAAAAATCCTTAGCAATGTAAATCTTCTAAAAATTTTTCAATCTTATAATGAATCATTCGAAAAGATTGTTTATCTTTTTTTTCATATTGAGTTAGAAATCATTATATTTGAGTTTTCAAAAGTCGTTTCCCGAGATCAACGGAAATAAAAACAAATTTTAGCACGATTTTTTTGTCAAGAGTCTGACTGAACATTTTTTCGAGACTTAAACTGAAGGATTTTCGTAATGATCGATATATAGGAATCTTTGTAATTTAACATTTTTTCCCTTAATAAATTGAGTTTGACTCTCAAGTGGCAGCAGCATTTTCATAGATTTAAAAAATAGCTTACAGCATTACGAAATGAATTTCGAAATGAGTTAGTTGAAATATTATCATATTATGTTTTAATACATTGATACCATGGAACATAAAATAATTTTTACAAGAAAATTTACAATAATTAATAATCATTATGGTAATGTTAGGATTGCTTATTTCATTTTACTATAATTTACTGCATCCAAAATATGTGCATATACCAAGAAAATTTGTATCATTCTCATATTTTTTGAATATTTCACAAAAGAAACTCTGCAATTTTTTGTGGCAACAGTAGCTACGACTTCAAATTATTCCCTGGAAAAAAAATTTACTATTTAAGCATAACTTGCTGCGTGAGTTATATTTCAAAAAAAACAATTTTTTGATTCTTAGCCCAATGATGCCTACCAACTATTTTTAATGTAGAGTAGAGGGTAAATAAAATATTGCAGTGATAAGAACTAACCTCAGAATTTTTATAACGTCAGCGAAACGAAAAAAAAAGAAAGAAAGAAAAGAAAAAGAAAAAGTGGCATGGTTAGCTCATATTTCACATTAATTTGTTTCAAATAAGCCATTCATGAACAGTTTTCTTGATTGGAGCAGAAATAATTTTTTTTTGGAGTCAAAAAATATCTTATAAAGTTATTTGAAAAGCGATGAAAAAATAGTCAGATGAAAATGATAATACTATTATATAGAAATAATTTTCAAAAATAACTAGAAAAATAAAATATAGTATAATATATGTTTATTCGTGGTGAAAGTAACTAATTGAAAACTTTCGAATTGAATCTACATTTACGTAGATTAATGTTTTTCAAACTTTTATTTCAATGTTCTATTTTTTTCTTCCTCGAAAAATCTTTGGGAAAGTGTAAATTTATAAGGTGAACATACAATCAAATCCACAAACTTTTCTTCTGACTAGATATTTTGCTCACAATCAAATACTACAAAAATAAGTTAAATTTTCGAGCATGAATGGTAACAAGATCAATCATCTCCAGAAGTTGCTCACTGAGAAAAAAATATAGTAATTATTACAATACTGTATAGTAAACGGGAATCACTCTGCAATATTGTACTTTTTGCTAGATAATATATCAATTTTTGAAATACGTATTGTAAATATTGTCAAATGATATTGTAGTTGTAGATATATTTTGTTGTAAAAACATCATATTGTAATATAATACAGTTTTCGAAAAAGCTGGATAAAAGTAACATAGTTCATTTTTTTCGCCATGTATGGTATACATTGCAGTTTGTACAACGAAATTTGCATTTTAAGATTTTAAATTTTCCGAAATTGTACAGTAAAAACTGGCATACATATTGTAATTTGTACATCAATAGCGGTATTACTGTATAATATTGCAATAAGTGAAATAAATATTGCAGATTTTACAATACTATCGTAAAAACTACAATGATATTGTAAAAATTGCAATAATATTATAAAAAGTACAATAATATTGTACTTTTTACAATATATACGGCAGAAAGTACAAGATTTTTTTATCAGTGCTTTTCATTCCAAAATCACAAACCATTGAAGTTTCCCACAATTTTCAAAAAAATCCCCAACTTCCAATCAACTTTTCTTCTCCATCACGTTCAATTCGATTCAGTGGAAAAAATTTTTCGTGCAAAAATGAAAAAAAAAAAAAAAAAACACGACTGTAATCGCAATCATGCCGCTACACCGACGAGGATTTTTGCAGTCGTAAGCCCGCCGAGTAGGACTATGAGCGCGATGTCGATATGCCATTAGTCCTTTATGAAGGACCCTAGAAATAATATAATTACTGCAGCGCGCTGGCAGTGATACAGAAGCTCCTCAAAAGCGACAGCTAACTTAATTAAGTGTCGACTCGCAACGCGTGGTACTCCGAGCTATTATACTGCAAGATCGGTCGCTAATTTCCAATTACTTTAATTAACAATAATTTCCCATCCAGGACACCTTTGATCACGCCCGGCAGATTACAGTCCGATTATTTCCTATATTGCGATCCAATCGTGCGCGAATCGATCTCAAGAAATCCCGAGATAATCGGCATTTTTCCAGCAAAAAAACCAGCGAAAAATTCGAACCTTTCCAACATTTTCCAGTGCGTTCTTTGAGGTTTGACAAGGGAGATAACTGATTTTTCATGTGGTTTTGAAAATTGCTATGGGATTAGCTTGAGCGTCACTTTGACTTGCTTCTTATTCATGGTTGGACAGCTTTGACAGTTTCTAAACAGATTTGCTTTCTCTGTCATAGCCTGCTATATGAGATTATCGAGGGTTTCGGAATTTACGACAAAGAATATCAGGAGAACTTTTTAGTAAAGAGAAGTAGAAATCATTGAGTAAATTAAGAAAGGAGGCAATAGATTTAAAAAATGTACATTTAACTTGATTACGTATCCAAAATGTCCGCGTGATTCATTTTTTAATGAAAAACCATAATCTCGTTCAATATTGTCCTATCACATGTAGTTTCAAAGAGATTAACTCATATTTTTATGGAAATTGAAGAAATTTTTTTTTATGACTAGATTGCGTGTATCTTTGATTTTTGATGATATATTTTAGTCCATTTGCATAATTTTGAAGGAAAATCTTCAACTTTAAGCAGGTGCGTCTGCAAAGGGGATTTTTAGGTTTCGAACCCTTTCCGAAATTAGGACAAAATTAATTTTTATTGCGAGTAAAAATGAAACAAAAATTATAATGATAAATGACAAAGATGCGAATTATAAAAAGTAACAATAATTGATCATTAAATTAATAAAAATCATCACAAAAGCACTTACTTAAATTTAGAGGGCATAACGAATGGTTTATGAACCAAAAATTGTTAAAATTATGAAGAAAAATAAAAATCTACGAACATACTAAAAATCTAAAAAAAACTTTGAACCATGAAGAGTGGAATTATAAAAAATTTCATAAAAATACTAGAAAATCTTTCGAATCATACAAAATCTGAAGAAACGCTAGAATTAATGAGATTTAATGAAAGAACACTTTTCTGAAAAATCCAAACAAATACCTACGATCTATAAAACTTCGAATTCTAGAACATCAAATTCTAAAAAGTGTAAATAGCAGTTTAGAGAAATAAATCTGTAGAAATACTATAAAACGCTACAAAATCTTATATAAAATTCAAAAATGTAAGAAGTCTGTAAAATAAAAAATCGATATAAGTGTAACTTTTCCAGAAATCTTTCAAATAAGTGAAAGTTGATCGAACTTTGAGTTATACAGTATTAAAGTTTAGAAAACTAACAAGCCGTTGAAAAAAATACTACAAATCCAAAAAAAAAAAAAAAATACTCCGACAATCCTTTAGAGTTTCATAAATACTAAAAAAATGGAAACACTAGAAATGTTCTAAAACTCAAAAACTGCACGTATATTATTTTCTAAAAAGTTCATAAAATTTTAAATCCTAGAACATGAATCGTAGAGATCTATATAGAAATCCATCAGAATTCTAAAAAATCTTCCGAATCATATAAACTCTAAAGAAATACTGAATGTACAGATTGTACGAATAACGTTTTCCTGAAAATTACCTACGAACAATAAAATTTTGAATTCTAGAGCATCAAAATCTTAAAAACGTAATACAGCAATCTATAGTAATACTAAAAATCTTTAAAAATACTAAAAAACGCTACGAAATCTGTTAAATACTAAAAAAAAGTACAAAAACTCGAAAAATCTATGAAACACGAAAACTTTATTTACACGTAATTTTTCCAGGAATGTATTAAATTACTGATCAAAATTTGAATTCTAGTAATTTTTAAAATAAACTACAGAAAGACTAGAAATCAAACAGTCAGTATCATTGAAATATTCAATACTATCCATAGCATCATATTCTACAAATCTATTGAGCGATCCATAAAAATACTAGAAATCTATAGAAATTCCAGAAAACACTACAAGGTTTTCAAATGACACACAATACTAAAATTTCAGAAATCTATGAATATTCAAAACCTGTGTAGCTATAATTTTCTCAAAAAAAAATATTTAAAGTTTTCAGTACATTGATTCATAGTGAATCGATCTCTAAGAAGTTGAATATAAATCCATAATAATATCAGAAAATCCTTCTATTACATTAAATGTGAAAAATTCGCGACTCCGAAATTTGTTTCACTTGAAAATCCCGAAATTCTAAAAATTGAAAAATGGCATTTCCTCAACCAGATCGTCAAAGATGAAATCCCAAAGGATATACATATTTTCAGAAAAACCTCTCCCGAAAATTTGTTCTGCCTATGTTCCTGGCTTTAAGTGAGTTGAAGCTGAGCACAATATGAATGTTTAGCTTTGAACTAACTCACCGCCTCCGTTTTTGTAGCACAGATACGGAAATCGCCAAATCGCAGCCAAATCAACGGCGAAACCGATGACCGAGAGGAGGAAATCAACCTTTCCCGACCAGGTTTCCCGTTGCTCCATGTCCTCTGACGCCTCCGCGTCATCGCTACTCCCTCCAGCATCCATATTTTCCGTGCTCTTATTTTTGCTGCTGCCCTTATCCTCCTTTTTTATCTTTGTCGTCATCGTTTTTGATGCAAACTCCTCCCTAGAATCACAATTAAGCACTTCCTCATGATACATGGATAACACCAAATGATCACTCAAAGCTATGATTTTATCATTTTTAAATATAACATATGATCAGTATTTCGACCTTTATTAGGTCCTCATCAGGACCCTTACATAACTCATTTTAAGCCTACAAAAATATAATATCACCCAATGCATTCACAACCATTATGAACTCTTCCTCTTTAAAAAGTGATTGAAAATTAATTCATTATACAGTAGGATATAATTTTTGTAGAATCCCAAAAAAAAAGTTAAGAAATTTCGATTCTGAATTTAAAATTCAGGCAATTTCTGAAATTCCTCATGTGTCCAGAACATGAATCACTTCATTTCAAGTTTTCTCATTTTTTGAATCTGAGTTCATAAATATCTTAGAAAATTCGACTCATTAAATTGTCCATTCAAACTATTACAAGTTTATAATGTTCAATTTCGTATCAATAACTTGTACGTATTAAACATGCAAACACTTTTTCCGCAAATATTAAAGAACGATTTTGCTCATTGAATGTCCTCTGCCTACGCCATAGCATATTAATAACTTTTCTGTCAAATAGAAAGTAAATGATTCAAAAAAAAGTTCACCTTGAATAATTCACTCAAACGATCAATTCATACATTATCATTTAATTTCCTGATGATCAATCAAACGTTGTTTTTCAACCTAATCAATAATGGTTTCTCTTCTTTGAAAATATACAATTGATAGTTTCGTTCACTTTTTCACGGTCCAGAAAAAATTTGAATTGCAACAAAAAAATAAACAGAAAGCAACGAATAACGCCATATAATAATTTGTAGCCGTTCCTATTTCCTCAACTTTTACCTTCACTTTGGCTTGCCATTTATAATTACCAATGCAAAATATGTATTTCGCAATAAGCACTCGTGTATCGCGAAATCAAGGCGTGAAGGTAAATGTGAATTGTAACAGGTCGATAGGGAGGGGGGATGGAATAAACTCGTGCACGGAAGAAACAGGTAAAAAAAATACCCTTATCAAGTTTTGATGCATGGAAATGCAACATTTTTAGTACGTTGACGTGAAAAAGTCTTTGGACCCCAACGTGTTTTAAAATTTAAAGTTTAGTTTTTATTCTATCGAGGATATTTTAGAAAACAGTTCAATGATTTGTTTATTGTAGACTTTATCAATCTATTACCAATTTGAAGTAGTTACATAACATATTGAGTGAATACTTCAAATCTTTTTCTCATCAAAAATTCCACACAGTTTTTAGGATTCGAGGCATTTTATTGAGGCTTTCAAGTTTTGACTTTATATTTTATTATAGACGAAATTTTTTAATTACTTTTCATACTTTTTGCATAAATACTGTTAAACATGACAAGTTTAGATTTTTAGGAATATAAATGTAAATTGTAAATTTTACAGTTTTGGGTTTCTATTGTTTATTGTAAATATTGTCTTTAAATTATGCTAGGATTGTTACAAAAACTGTAGTAATCTCTTACCACCAATCTTTCAAAATTTTTATTAACTGTTCCTGTATTTGTATTCTCATATTATACACTGTTCAGTGTTCAAAGACTTTTGCATGGATGTGCACATTTAAAAAATTATCGTTTTTCATTATTATTTAGTTTTTATTTTATTAGTATTATTATAACTCAGTTTTTAGTTCTTTTAAGCCTTTATCCTTTTTGATCATTCATCATTAACTTTTTTAGATGTTATCATTTTAATATTTATATTCTTATGAATATTATTTAGATGTTAGGAATTATATACTTGCTCAACGAATTTTAACCGTAAAATTACACATTTCATAATTTAGTATTGCAATTCTCATTCGACATGTGAGGGAAATTCCATTATTTGTATAAAACTGTAAACTATTCACAATCTAGTATTTGAATTTAAAAGTTGGAGGACACGTATGTGGGGATAAGTGGCTTCAACAAGAAATTGTTGAACTCTGTTTTTTCACATTCAATATTAAAAAATATATGAATTTAGATTTTTTAATTTAAAATTGTTGGAAACTAAATATATTCATAGTTTCTACTACCATGTATATTTAAGATTTCTGACCTTCATTCACTGTATAAATATGACAAGCATATACTTTTACACCTCAAGAACTTTAGTTTTTTCACATTCATTTGCACCACCCTAGTAACCCTGATCCTTATAAAAACCTTATTCGAACCTCATAAGAATCTAAATTTCCATATAAAATTTTCGATTCCTTATAAGATGATCTTATAAATACCTTATAAATTTTCCAATTCTTTATAAGGTGACTTTATAAAAACCTTATAAGGTTTTCAATTTCTGTAATATTATACAAATTTTACAGTTCCTTATAGGGAACTGAAATATCCTTATTTGAGAAATTCATGTTTCCTTGTAAGGTTCTCAAGTTCACAGTTCCTTACAAGGACTGCAATTTCCTTAATAGGGTCTAAAATTTCTTTAAAAGGAAATTTCAACTTTTCAGTCCCAAAAAAGTACCCAAACTTTATTAAATTCCGCTGTTTTTTATAGTGACTTATTGAAATTTCTATGAAACTTAATATTCATATTGAATGACTAAATCTTTTTACATATACACTAATAACTGCAAATCTTGAAAAAACCTTACTCTTTTTTTGTAAGAATCTAAGTATCCTTTCAACATTGCCGATTCCTTATAAGGCAACCTTATAGGTGATCTTAAATTTTAATTAGATTTAAGTTTCTTTATAAGGATTTTTTGATTACTTGTAGGGAATTTACGTTTCCCTCAAAGAAACTGCTTTTGAATTATAAGAAATTGTAATTCGCTTACAAAGAAGCAAATCCTAATAAGGTTTCAAGTTTCCTTTTAAGGGTTCGACATTTTCTTATTATAAGGAGCCTACTAACTTTGATCCTTATAAAGACCTTATAAATATCAGACTTTTCCTTAAAGGATTTTAGATTTCTTATAAGGACCTTAAAAGGTTCTTATAAAGTCACTATAAGGATCAAAGTTGGTAGGGGAACTGCAATTTCCTTATAATGATCGCAAATTTCTTATTCACCATTTTTCCGATTTATTTATTATAATATTGTAATTTATAATGTATAAATGTGACTTTATCAATAAATTTGAATATAACTTGAAGCTAAATCTCATTTAATAACTTACGTAAAATTGTTTATAACATTTTTTTATTTAACAGAAGTGAGAATTTCATGCTAGGTTTTTTTCTTGACAAGGGTTTTCTTTTCTTTATGAGGTTACGAAATTCTTATAAAAGGTTAATACCTCATATAAGGTTTTCTAATCCTTATGAGAGCTTCGTCTCGCCTCATGATTATTTGTCTTGTATAATCTTTTATTTATAATGATTTTATATGGGTTTCATAAGGTCACCTTATAAGGTTTCTATAAGTTTCAGAGTTACTATTACCATCCACAAACATATTTAACGTAACTTTCATTTTTATATAGGCGCAGTAACCATGCTATAACATTTTCGTAATTTTTTTTCGAAATTCTATAAGTACTTCACTGGTTTCCATGAGAATTTCGTAGAATTTTTTGAGGATCGGAGTTACAAGTGAAGAGGAGGTGAATTGGAAAAATTGGAAACGACGATCGCGATAGATGAGGAGAGTTTTGAATCGGCAGTTATCGCGTGCGCGTGACAGAATTAAAGCTCTCGGTAAAGTCCCATCGAGTAGTGGGTAGACTTGGAAATAACGCTGTTTGACCGGTGGACAATGAGCCGCCGTCGCCGTCGCCGATATGGAACAACGGGATTTGACGCGTCAAGGGCCATCCATAACTTGTCGAAACCGAATCATATATGGAAGCGTTCCATGCGTACAACGCGACACAACGCGTCTTCTTCCCGTTTTCGCCATTTTTTACAATTTTTGCCTATTTTTCGCGAATATCAACGGGCGATAGTATACTGGTGCCTTTCCGGCATTTTGTGTCTGAACGAATCTATTTGATACTACTGAATTGAGAAATAAAAGAATAGTAATCAAATATATGTATAAAACTTTTCAATATTATTTTATTATTGTGTTTTTATTTTATAAATTAGTTGGCTATTGAACATAAGAAGAAATTTCATGAACGAAATTTTGTCTAATGTACAGGTGTTGCAGAGTAATGTCAGAGACTCGGTTTCTCAAGGTAGTAGATATGAGGCTGAGGTTACTGGTAATTACAGAGAAAATTTATGGTTGATCTTTTTGTTTCCTTAGATATAAAATTTGGAATGCTTTTCCACTGCAAATATATACGGATATTTAACTTTAAGAGCTAATTGAAGGAATATATGAAGAGATGGCTTGTATTGTTGAATATGATGAAGCAATTCAAAAAATTATAGAATCGGTGGATTTTTTTTTTTTTTTGTAAGAGATGTTTTTAGATATTGGGGTACTGTAAAGTTAATTATTATTCCTGTCTTTTACGTTTTTGTATTTTGTATTATTTTCGGGTTCACAGACAATCGCTAGTGATTTTTGTAGAAACATGTATAGTTTTACACCTAAATGAAAATGATTATGGTGGTTATTGTTATAATTTGTATATTTTAATATATTCCACGATTCGAAAATTTCTTATTTTCAGGGGCTTTGAAGCTAGAATTTTTTTAGTGGTTAGCTGGTTAGTAATTTTATTGAGACTCAAGCAACAGGAGATTGGAGTTCATTGCCATTATTTCTTTAAGATTTGCATAATACTGTTTATTCATTTTTTGATAAATATCTAAAAAACTCAAAAAGTATAATAAAACTGAAAACTTTAACTAATTAGACAAATTTTTGCTATCAAAAAAGTTGAAAACAACTTGTACTCTGTTGGAAATTATTAAAACTTAGAAAACATTCAAAGTTTTGGGAATCAACAGTAATTTGAAAAAAATTCGTAGTAATTGATGGAATTCTCCTAAATTCGGTATATAGTGTGCATTATCATATTTCCTCGAAATATAGATGAAGAATTTTTTTCTCTTTCTGCAAAAAATTTGGAAAATTTGGAAAGTATCGAAAAATTATAAAAATTATTCATGAGTTGGATGAATTTTTGTAAAATTTTGAAATTTTTGAATAGTGTTTATTATGTTTGAAATTTCGCTAGCTTCAAGTATTGAAAAAATATTGATAGTTTTGAAGATTCTGAATAATTTTTGAAAAGTCGAAAAATTTGCAGAATTATAGACAATGTTTACAGATTTTATATATTGTGATCATGGTCACATTTCTATGAAATATACATGTTCATTTTTTTTTTTTTTTTTTTATGAAGAATCTGAAAAATTCGAAAAGTATCATGAATATACGAAAAATTTAGATGAATTAGACACAAACTTTGAAAATTTTTGAAATTTTTGAACAGTTCGTATTATGTTCGAAATTTTTAATATTTATAAAAACTCAAAAACTTCAAAAGTACCAAAATATTTTGAAAAACCTTCATTATTTGGACAATTTCCTAAAAACTTTGAAAATTTGTAAATAGTTTGACTAATTTTTCTCATATCAAAAACTTTAGAAAATTATAGAACTTTGACGAATTTTAAAGATGCTCGATAATTTTGCACAAATAAAAATATTTGTAGAATTTCATAAAATGTTCCTAAATTCTGTAAATTGTGCTCATTGTCATATTTTTCCGAAATGTGCATGATTTTCATCTTACTTTTTAATGAAAATCTAAAAACTTGGAAAGTTTCGAAAAATAAAGAAAAGTCTTAACGAGTTGAGCAAACTTTATAAAAATCAAAAAGTCTGAGAAAGTTTTTATTTCCTGAAATCCCGAAAATATAAGAAATTAACAAGAATCGAAAGTTTTAAAGATTGTTGAAAATTCTAAGAAATATGAAAAATTTGTAGAATTTTAGATAACGTTCATAAATGTTGTAGCTTGTACATGCGATTTCATATTTCTTTAAAAATGTGCATGAAAATGTTTTTCTAATTAATAAATGAATAGAAAAATCTGGATTACTTGAACAGTATCAAACAATAACGAAAAATCTTGACAAATTTTTAAATTCAGAAAGTTTTCAATAGGTAATTTATACTACGTTGAAAAATTAAAAAATTTCGAAAAATCAGAATACATTAGATTTTCGAAAGGTTGTCAGTAATCCTTGGAAATTCGAAAAAGATGTTAAATTTCAAAATAAGTTCATGAACTTCGTAGATTATGGAAAGTTTTGATAGTCCACAAAAACAATAAAAACTGTGCAACATTCTTGAAAGTTTCGAAAATCAAACAAAATTTTAATATTCAAAGTTCCTTACGGTCTAGTTCTATACATTAATGACTGAAATGATAAATTTAACAAATTTCTGACTGAGGCTCCATAATTTGTACTCAATTTCTCGGATTTCCAAGTATAATAATTTTTCAAAAAAATTTAACACTACACAATATTTTTTTATGAATCCATAGATTTTTCTAAACGTTTTCAATCATGAATCTAAATCTTCGCGTGTTTCTGTAAATCGATAAAAAGTGAGAATATCGCCTTGAAAATACCACGATCTAATAAAGAATGTATAACAAGTTTTTTTCGTAACGCCGAAGAGCGTTTATGCGTATAATAAAAGTTTACAAATCAACAAGGTTCGTCTTATTTTTTACGTCTCAAACGCACTTATTTGCTATTGTAAAAAAGATCGGATATCGTTTATAGGATCGTTTAGTCAAGTCAACTGGAAACGCTTTTTTCTTTACGTAACACGTGCGCGCGTTTCCTCTTCAAGTCTTGAATCACTGTTTTTTTTTCTGGTGGATGAAAAAACATTATTATGTTGCTTTGTTTCTGCTGTTCCACGGTGATAGAACGCGAACGAGGTGGAATAAATGAATAGTAAAAACTGAAGATGTTTTCCCCGAAAACCGATTTTGAAAATGAAAATGTTGCATCTTTTTGCAAAAGTAGGAACTTATTTGCGATTCATGAGGAATTCAAGGCTTGAATCATCAGATGAATTTCTGAAAATTGCTCGAACAGTGAACTATTATTCGAATAATTTGACGAGTTTGAAAATTGTTTTTCAAAAATGGACACCAGAACTTGGAATAACAGAAGACAATGTGATAGAGTTAGGATTTTTAGGTTTAGACCTTTATAATTTCGATATTTTTATTTCATGCTGTTTATGTTTGGAATTTTTATACTGCTAAAATGATGAGTTTTTTTTATTCATTTAGGTATATCAAAAAAAGCGGAGAAACAGATCTAAGCTTTGCCATAATCCTTGAATTTGCTTATATTTTTAATTAGAAATGGAGAATAATCAAAAATTTTGACGTTTGCATTTTTGGAAGTACGACATCTTGAATATCGAATCCCTAGAATCTCAGATTCTCATTAGTCCAAAATTTTGGTATTGTAATTTTGCAAGCTCCGACTTTTTATTCGAAAACTTCCCCAACTATTTTTAAAAATAAATAGCTCTATGAGTTGAAAATTATCGATTCTGAAATGAAAATTGTTGGACAAATAACTTTCAGCGATCTTAACTCTGTGAATTTGAGATTTTTGATATTCAACTTAAAAAACTTTCAAAATTTTGAATCGACAAATAGAAACCAATTTTTTTGAATTAAAATACTTTCAACTTTTATTGTAGTTTAAAAATATCAATTTTTGAGGCTCCTAGCTCAAAAATCGATATTTTTGTATTGCAATCTGAAATTTCGTAATAATCGATATTTATTTGAATCTTTTTTCGTTAATTTCTAAAAATTATGTCAAACTTGACAAAATTTTTATGAATCTTGGTATACCAAAAAACTTGAAAACTAGAATAACTTATGAGCATGAAAATCACATAAAAAAATAATGAAATCGATAAACGTCACTTTTCAAAGTAAAAAATTGAACATTGCTTATTTACAGCTATGGAACTACTGCAAAAAAATCACTTAATTATGTATATACTCCAAATTAAGTCAATAATTAATTTGTGATTCGTATCATCCCTTAATTTTGGGAACTATGATTATTTTTTCAGAAAAATCATTTCACATTTATTGTTTATTTTGATTTTGTTCTATTTCTATATTCACTTGTATTTACTATTTGTTACTACACTTTTCTCTTTACTCCTATTTTACACAATCACTTTTGAACATCATCATCGCAATTCTAATCCATTACAGAACGTCCTGATTTTCTTCAAATTGCTTATAAGCAGTTTCCCATGTTGCTTAGTTCGAGAAATAAAAATAAAATTATTCCAGACAAAAGTGATATTGATTATTAAAAATTCATCAATTTCAATTTCACATATTCCATGACACTCATTGTAACTCATCAACTAATACTCAAAAACCCGCGAAAAGATGCGAAAAACCGTTGCAACATTTCACAAATGCCCATTAAATCAATTGCAACGATTCAAAACTGTAAAAAACCTTAAAAATAGAAAGAGATATGGCTGGCTAAACCATATATAAATATTCATACTTTCATAAGCTGTATTTTTAGTTGGAACAAACGATTTTAAAGTTGCTGCGATTTTTCCAGACCTTAATAATTTCTAAAAAAAAGGTTGCAATATTTTGTAAACATTTATTCAAAAAATCATCAACATTTTCAACTCCAAGTAACCGAAAAAAGAGAAAGAAATATGGTTGTCATAATCATAATATTATAACTATATTCATTCTGGAACAAACGAATTTAAAGTTATGACTGCAATTTTTTTTAAATTCGAGACAAACGACAGTACTTAGGGACCAAAAGTTTAAAGTATAATTTCACAAACTGTAAATTATATTGCCCATTTTAAACTGTAAAGAAAAATAAATCCTATACAGTTGTGTGAAAATTTTCATACTTTTCTGATGATTATATCTGATAGATTTTTAGGAAATACTGTCGAAAGTATTGCAAAATTATCGTTCAAATAAAAAATTTTCCTATGCAACCCTGTAATAACTTTAACAATGGTTTACAAATTTTTCGATGACTGCGACGATCTCAAGAAAAAAGATTTTTTACATTAATTTGGGGTCACTGAGTAAAAAATAACTGTTATTTATTTTTTCAAAGAATCGTTTTCAAAATATTAGCAAAAACCATGTTTTTCAGTTATTTCCAGGAATATCAATTCTATTAACATGAAATATATATTACTCAAAAGGTTTGTTTCTTAACTTTACGGCGATTTTTGATAATTTAAGTATGAGTTATCGGTGATGAAAATCGAAAAAAAATCCATTTTCAAGAAAGCACAATAAATGCACTTTTCTTCAACTTTAAACGTCTGTAACATAAAAACTACTATTTCGATTGAGAAAAACACTATATCGTCATAAACTTAACAAGTTTATCTTTCAAACGATACATATTTCATGTTAATAAAATTGATCGTTCTTGATGTTTCTGGAAATATCTGAAAAAAGATTAACAAACATGTTTTTTGCTGATATTTTGAAAACGCTTCTTTGGAAAAATAAATGACAATTCTTTCTATACTCAGCAACCAAAAATTAGTCTGAAAAAAACTGTTTCCACAAGGTCCATTTTTCGTGTAAACTAATGTATTTTGTGAGAAAATTACTATACTTCTTCTACGGTTGAGACGAACGTACTCTTTTCTTTTATTAAGAAGTTTGTGCGGATCTATGATTTCAAAGACCAAGGTAAAAAAGTGACGATAAGAATTCTTACTTGAACGAAGAAAGGCCGTCGAACGCGTTAGAAGAAAATGAGGCTGCCGCTGTATAAGATGCTACTGTATAAGCAGATCGCTGTGCGACTCGGCCAAGAAGGATAATACTGAACGTCGAGTCCTGCCTCTTTTCGCTGCAGCTGCAGGACGACCAAGACTCGCCACAGAGTCACGAGTAGTTCGAAACTCGTACCCGTCAGACCCATTTCCCACAACTTGCCGAATTAAGTCTCCGATCAGACCATCAACAAGTCGCTACCCTCCCGAAATTCCGGCCCAATTTCCCCCTTTAATCATGTTTCCATTTCAACCGATTTTCCAAAAGTTTCTCGAATAACCCGTCCCAGGCAAAAAGGAAACCGCGAGGCAACGCGAGATTTAACTTTGAGGAATAACTGCCGCTGCGTTCGGAAAATATAGCGGAAAAATGAACCAGCGCGCGCGAGGTGCGTACGCGACAGCATTTGAAAAGGCGAATGGTTGATTCCTGCTGCCGAGATTCGCGTACGTTGCGGCGTATGGGAGGTATTCCTAGGAGAAGGGGTAACGTGGAGGATCGCTGACCAATTCGCAAAGTTGCAAATGCGCGATTTTTCCTGTATTGTAAAAAAAACTATTAAAAATTTCCCGATAGAATTGGGTGAATTGGTTTTTATATTGCTGAATAGGAAAATTTACGCAATGTTGGGAAAAAATTTGATGTGAATTTTCTATAAAGTATTGCAAATTTTTAATTCATATTATGTAAAGGATTTTTCCCATACATAAATGAGGAAAATTTTCCATAATCTATGGGAATTTTCCCATTATTTATAGGAGAAGTCCCATAGCGCGAGGAAAATTTGCCAGATGTATTTACAGAAAAAATCCCATACAGAATATGGATACAATACTTTTGTGGAAAATTTACCAACCTTTTTTAACGGTGTGTATTTTAATAATGGTTGATTTCAGATATAGCAAAATAGTTTGAGATGGAAAAAGATTAGATGTGTTTGATTTTTTGTTGTATTCCAACAAAACGTTTTGCTTGAATAAAACATTGTATTTTCAAGATCTGTGTTTTGTTAGAACGAGCCCTCTAGGAATAAATTTTTCAGTGAGGAAAATCATTAAGCATTTGTAAATCTGTACTTAATGACCCTGAGAAAAAAATCAGTCAGCTTATTCAAATTTTTATATTTTTTTTTAAGTTCAAAAATTTCTGAATATGACATATTGTTAAATGTTAGCCGTGGAGAAGAATTTGCGAATTTTATAGATTTTTGAAAGAATCTTGTCTACCTCCATTTTCAGTATTTTTGACACTATTCGTATTTTCAGTAGTAGTATTTTCAGAAATTTGTACTATTTTTCTGTACATTGCTATACATTTCCAGAATTTCGTGCTCTAGAATTCATAGTTCATTTGATTTATTTTATTTGAGAGGATTTTTCAGGAAATAGTGTCTTTGTAGATTTTATTTATTATTAGTGTTTTTGGCACTTTTTTAGTTATTCTACAATTTAAAGGATTTTTCAGTTATTCTGAAACTATCTGTATTGTTCAGGATATACAAAGGGTTGCAGTAGAATTTTCATAAATTTCTAGCATTTTTATAAAAACTTTTATGTAGATTTCGAGGATTTCGAACTCTGAAATTCGAAATTCCTTAAATTTTCATGTTTCAAAAAATCTTAATGGATTTTTATTTCTTTCAGTATTTTTCATATTTCTTCAGTTTTTCTACGATTTGAAGAATCGTTCAGTTTTTTTAAATATTGCTATATACATTTCTGGAAGTCGATGCTCTAATTATACAAGTTTTATAGATTTTTAATATTCATAAATTTATTTGTATTTTTCTATATATGTACCTTCTTAAAATATTTCCCAATATTCATAGAATGTAGAATTTTTTGGTTCGTTTAAAGATGTCTCTTCGAATGTCCAGAATGGGATTTCTTAGAATTAAAATTTTGAAATATTGTTTGAAGCACATATTTCGATTGATTTTGCAGAAAACAGTTTCTTTATAGATTTAGAGCCTGCTTAATATTTTTTGAATTTTTTACAGACTTTTAAGATTTCAAACATTTTCCGGTATTTTTATGAATTTCTATATGTATATATATTTATAGAATTCAATGCTCGAGAAACTGAAGTTTCTTGATTCATGTAGTTACATAAATTTTTGAAGAATCCAATAGCATTTATAAGAATCTGATTAAAATCTAGTATTTTTAGTACTTTTTTTTTGTATTTATTTAATTACGTTAGGTTTTCTAGCAAAATTAATCTATAGATTTCAAACATCCTGCAATCGATTTTAAGATTCATAGATTTTTAGTATGTTTATGTGTTTTCATGCGAATTTATACAATTTAATGCTTCGAACTGTGAAAGTTTCTAATAAAAATAAAAAAGCATATTCTATGTCTATATTTGTACACAAATTACTAATATTTCAATCTATCCATATTATTTATTAAAAATATACAATTTTTTATTCGAAAGAGAAGTTCAAAATTAATTATACCTCAGTTTCAGAAAATTTCTTAAAAAGTTACAAATTGTTCTAAAAACTTGATGAGACTGATTAATGTAACGTAGAATATATAACGGGATTTTCATTCTTCGTTACCGAACAAAAGTAATGCGTTCCCGTTATCGTTACAGGAATAAATATATCGTTTTAAAATAATGCGTTACTTACAAACCCTGGGTAAAAAAATTAGACGCGCATTTTTTCTTTTTTTCATATGTTTTTCAACCATAAAAATTCATATTTTTCATTAATTTAGAACTTTTCCAAGTGGACATATTTTTGTCAAAATTCAATGGATTTCGATAGTTTTATATGCAGAAAGGCTGCTATAATCACACTGCTCAGTCATTCTATTAACAACTGTACAATTATTCTAGCAAATTTTTAATGATTAATAAACGAAAAATACACTATTTTTTTGAAATAAACTACTTATCAAGTGAAAGAGTGTATTTTCATCTTTTTCATATTTCTTGTACATGAAGAGAATTTTCGGTACCTACTTTTATTTTGTAAAATTTCTCATTACTAAAATTTTTGTTTAAAAGTTATGATTTCTTGAAAAAAATTTTCATTTTTCAAGTTACAGAATTCATTCTCAAAATTTCAGAATCCAGATATCTGAATATGCCAGTATAAAATTTATTCTTAGATGAAAAGAAAATGTTCAATTGTCATTATTAAGTATTTGGAATGTTTTTATTTACATAAAATACAAGTTGAAAAATACAAACATGTTGATTTTTTAATAGTACCTTGTCCATTTAGTAATCTTCGAATCCACAAATCTCTAATAGATTCGAAATTTTCTCACTTTTAAATCAATCTTCTCTCACATTTTAAAATTTCTGATTTTGAATTAAGTCCTAATCGTCTATAGAAGGAACAACGCATTGAATTGACAAATATGGCTCCATGTTCAAATGAAAATTAACCAGTTTTTCATTAACAATGTTGCATTTTACAGTTTCTGGGTGAAGGATGTCCCATGCCATGAACATGAGGAATTTTTTAACATCTAGATTCACTGTTACCATTTCCTCCTTGCTGTTCCAAACGTGCAAATTATTGAAATGCGTCGATATGTCAGCCCAGTCTGTTTCCACTTTGAAAGCTAAATTTCCAGATTCGTTTGCTTCAATTTTCAAAAAGGGGCTCATGTTTCTCAAGCGCTCCACAACGCTCCGGACGTTTTTCATAAGAGGCATATCTATTGAAATCTGAAAGAACAGTCCATTTTCTCAACTGGAAAATTTCAGAAGTATATGTTTAGAACTGGGAAGAAAGAAAATATTTACGTCAAATGCAGGTAAATCAGCTAATTTATAGGCAGTCCATTCTCTTCTAGGAATGAGTCTGACGGGGACATCGTGAACACATTGTCTGGCCTGCGCTCCAATAGAAGGCATTTCAATTTCCACAGTCAAACAAGGTTGCTGCTTGTTAGTCAATTTTATCTCGACGCTTTTGGCAGTCATTTTCAGGGAATTGAGGCTCCGAGAGAACATACTAGGATCAAATTCTAGGTATATTTCGTTCTGTTCTTGGCATACTCCAACCATGGTATATCGATCGAAGAAATGTTCTTGTTTGAGTTCTGCCCACATCGTGGAATACCTTTCATCCTCGACCATTAAGTACAGAGCCGATTCTGTCATCCTCAAAATACACAATTTGCAGATGCGAGAAACAGTAGTAATGATGTCTGGAATATTTAAAAAGGAGAAGTTTCATTTCTGAAGTTTTGGGGCTTTTAGCTGATTTTTCACATTTTTGGGAGACAGTTGAATCCTCAAGTCTCAGACTCTGTGTTCTTATAGCATGGATTTTGAAATCTTAATTTTGAGACTTGAAGATTTTTGAAGATGATAACCAAGAAATAAGATTTTGAAAATCAAGAAAGATATTGAACTTCATTACATTTGTTTTCATTGCACTTTGGGAACTCAGATCTAGGGCTTCAAATATTTAATATCTCACAGTTTTTATGAACTAAGTAATAAAAGTTTTTAAAACATGAAAATAATATTTCAACTCTTATATGACAGTGGACGAAATATTCTAAAAGAATATATCCAAGCTTTTTACTTGAAGAAATTTTCAACCAACTGATTAATCTTCAATTTGAATCTTTTTTAGTTTTCATATTTTAGATTTACATCAATAAATGTAAAAATGTTTTAATTCTGGGTTAAGAATATTTCGGGATTTACAGCATTTGTATAATGATGTTTGTCAAGTTTCAGAGTTTCAATTTTTGACATGAGAGTATATGAAATTCTTGTTCTCAATAATTGTAGGACTCCCAAATTTCTATTGTTTTAAGTTTCAAAAATTAAAAATGAAATATTTGGCATGGCTTATTTTTTTATATACATTTTCGATTCACATATAACAAAATATTACTAATTTTTGTTATAAGAGTATAAACAATCATGTGATTCTACATAATATGTGCAAATGTAACATTATAGTTGGAAACTTTTAAAAACTAGGTAAAAAGATTTTTAGAATTTTGAATACTAACAATAAGCTTAAAATTTCAGGATTATGAAAATTAGAATTTTCAAGTTTAAATTAAAAAATCCACAAATAATGAATTGTCATCAATTTCGATATCAACATTTCAAACATACCTGAATTATAAAAAAATCAAATTATACTGATCATCGCGAATTCGATGTTTGAAAATTTCTTAAACTTCCTAGATACTCGCATAAAGTAATAGATAGTGAATTTAAAATTATATAGGTTTATAATAATCAGAAAATCCTAGATAAAGAAATAAAAATAATTTGAAGAATGAGTTATCATTTTTTGTTCGAAACTTCAAAGTCCAAATTTTTAAGTTAAAAAATTTTGAAACCAGCTTACATTTTAAGAATTCTGGATATTAGGCATACAATTTCAGAATTAGAAAAATTAAAATTTTCGAGTTTCAATTCCAAAATTCACAATCAACAGGATTTTCATAATTTAAAAAAAAAATTTCATAAATACCAGAATTAAAAGAAAAACAAGAATTATGTTAATCATTACGAATTTGATGTCTGAAAATTTCTAAAACTTCTTACATAAAAAAAAAATTATAAATTTAAAATTCTATTGATTCATAATAATTATAAAACCGCAAAAAGCATGGAGAAAGCCAAATAATTTACAGAATGACTCTCAAAATTTGTTTGAAATGTTAAACTCCAAGTTTTCCAGTCCAATTCACGGAATTATAATTTGTGAGTTTTTATTTGAAAAATCACAATAGATAATTGGTTATTGTAGCAATAAATTTCAGAAATTCCTGGATTAAAAATAATATGAAATATCTAGAATCATGTTTTTTTTTTAATACTTTAATCAATTGTCTCAAACGTTAAAAACCTTCAATTAGTAAATATTATGAATCACATATTTCAAATCTCGAAATTCTTTGAACTTTTTGAATTTTCTAATTTCAAGTCACAAATGTTTGATAGTTAATTTTCAAATAATTTCAAATATTCAAATTTGTACCTAAAATTTTGGTTTTTAATATTTTTGAAATTATGCAAAAAAAATTTCTAAAATAAGAAACAAATTTTAAATTAGCTACTTTAAAATGTTTTTATTTTCTTCAAGTTCATGATATCCTTTGGTATAAAATAGTCTAAATAAAAAGTTAATTCAAATTATTCATTATCAATTAAAAAATTCCAAAAATACTTACTCGAAAAATCACGCATCGAAGGGATGTCATTCATACGGCATTTAAATTTCATGATGACTGTTGTCAAATAAAAAAATTCAATTAATATAACTCGTTGTTTGAAAATAAAAAACTGTTATTGGTAAAATCCCAACGTTGATGTCGAGTTTTTATTTCATAAATTCACCTAAATTATGAGAAAAATAATTAAGTAAAAGTCGAATTCCAGACGTAAGTATTGTTTTATTTTACATAAATTTGTTCGGTTTTAATTGTCAACAACTAATTTAGAGAGCGATTCTACCAAATTCTACTTTTTTTTCTTCTTATTGGAATTTCAAAAATGTAAACACATATGCAAACATGTCACAGTGTCAACCGTGTCAACATCAACACACACACACACACGCACACACACACACACATATATATATATACACATATTAATGTTCTAAGATAACGGTTGGCGCAGGTACTGAATATTATCAAATAAAAAATTGATTTCTGGACTTAAAAGATTAAAAATTTTCGAATAAAAAAAACTTGCGATATGCAAGTTTCGTTCTTAAAAACTAGTATTTCGGTCTGAAACTCTAGAAAAAAAAGGAAAAAAGCACAGAGTTTTTTGAATTCCGGAAATATATATATAGATAATGTCTGCTCATTTTCGGTTTTCGGCCATGCTGTCTATGTAGACGCCATTGTTAAATGATTTCGGTAATTTTCAGTTATATTCAGTAATATTCTATCAGACAAAACCGATAATTGCACGTGATTTTCATTGAAAAAAGCCGCAATCATGGCTCAAAGTAAAATCAACGAACTCGCCGGGAAATTCGGCAATAGTGGAAAAGGGTTAAATCTTGGAATGAAACTCCTAGCCGTCGGCGGAGCCGCCGTCTACGGTGCTGTCCAAAGCACGTACACTGGTAAAAATTTACGATTTCGTATTTATCACTGTGAATGCTCCTCAAATGCTCCATCGAGAACAGTTACAAATTCATCAATCGAGCGGATATTAATTTCGCTAATTATTCCGGACACAGTTTTTCTGATGAAATTTGTAAATAAGATAATCCGATGACAATTTCAGTGGTTATGAAATGTCTAGATAATATCATTTTTATTGTGATTAATTTATATATTTTCATTTATTTAGAGTAAATTGTTGGAATGCCTAAAGGGCCAAATTTTTTAAGCATGATAATTATAAACTTTTCACGAATTTATTTATTTTGATAGTTTAGAGAAATGTCAATGAAATTATTATTATTATTAAAATTCTTTATCTAATTAAACTGTTTTGTATGATACTGTTATTTTACTTTAATTTAACAATAGTGCTCAATTTCGTTTGAATAATTGAATGTTTAATTAAATTTGTCAATTACATAAAATTTAGTAATTTACGTTTTTATTTATAGTCACATTAAAATATGTAAATTATGGTAAAATGTATTCTTGAATAAATTTTTTTTACAATTATGTTAATTTATCATTAAAACTTTTTTAACCCCTTTACGTCTGAATTTTCACCAATTCTCAAATGTAGCCAAAAATCATGTTGCGATTTTCAGCAAACTTTATGTATTCAAATAATTTTGCGATTTTAATTTTCAATACTAAAAAAAAAATCATTGGAGAATTCTTAGAGGTATAAAAAAGTTTTTGAAAAACTATTTTAAATTTACATTGGTTTCCTTACAATTTCAGTTAGCAGCTGTATTTCAACTTGGCTTTCTTTTCTGACAGAATTGTGTAAAAGAAATATGCCAATACAGTTTTAATTTTGCTTTAAAATTCTTTTAAATTATGCCTAATTAATTTATTTGGCTCTTAAATCATGTACAATATTGAAGAAAAAATATTGAATAGTATAAATTAGATAGTTATGTATTGAATGTAATTATATATTTTTAAATTGAATATTGAATTATGATACGTAATACATAACAATTACTCAATCATTATTTATGAAATATACATATTTCATGCAAAATAGATTTGTATTTGATTAATAGAATATTCTTCAGCTAAATGTAATTTACAAACCTGTATTAAAAAATTGTTAAAGTAACCATGGAAGCCGAAAAAGTCTTTAAAAACCATATAAAAATTGCTCTATTTTTTTAGAATTTCAGTTATCAGCTGTATAAAAATTTCGATTTCTTTTTTTTAAGAATTATTTTTAAGAAATTGATCATTTCTGTTGAGTTTTCACATTCGCAAAAGTTATGCTCAAATAATTATTTGGTTTTCATATCATTTATGAAATTGTAAAAAGAATTTTTGTGATGTAGTAAATTAAATAGTTGTACATAGAATGTAATAATATATTATTAAATTTTTGTATATAGCACATGGCATTTCGTTAATCATTATGTATACATTATGATTAGTTTGTATTAATCAGATTTAAGCTTAATGTATCAAACATAATTTTAAAAAAAGATTGCTGAAGAAATTCTAGCAGAAAAAGATTCTTTACAAAATATATTGAAACTGCCTGATTTTTCTAGAATTTTAGTCATCATTTGTATTAAAATTTTGCTTTTTTTTTGACAGAATAATTTATAAGAAATAAGTGAACTAATAATTCTTCTAAAGAAATTTTTGTTATTTACTTGCTGCAAAATTTTCACCATTTATTTAACTAACATTTTCACTGATTAACAGTATTTGAATTATTCTGCCAATTATTCTTGAAGACATTGTTCTAATGAATAATGTTCTGTTCCTTTTTATGTGATAGAAAAATAAAATTTATTCTAATGACTAATTCTTACAATTTTCGAATTTCCCAAGAGACTTCGTTATTTACTATGTTGAAAATTTATAGTCATCTCTATGTCATGTCAAAAATTCTATGCAGCTAGATTGATTCGAGCAAAAATAATTTCTAAAAATGGAATTGTTAACATTTTCACCTGAATCATGAATTAATAAGCTTTTATTAACGCAGCTAAATTCAACATTTGTTTTTGAGTAGCGTTTTATACCCTTAACATGAATACAATATAATATAATTGTCAGGTACTTTTTCTCTGGGTTCGTCTATCTTGAAAAAGTGTATTTTCGCAGTTGAAGGTGGCCACAGAGCCATCATCTTCTCACGCCTTGGAGGAATCCAAAAAGATATCATGGCAGAGGGTCTACATTTCCGTATACCTTGGTTGCACTATCCTATTATTTACGATATCAGAAGCAGGCCCAAAAAAATTTCCTCTCCTACGGGCTCTAAAGATTTGCAAATGGTCAATATTTCACTGCGAGTTTTGTCCAGGCCTGACGCTATCAAATTACCTGTGATGTATCGTCAACTTGGACTTGACTATGATGAAAAAGTACATAATTTTATTTTAATACTTTTTTTTTTATTACCATTGTATTTAAAAATATTAAGCTAAATTTATTAATCAAGTTGTATGGTTGCGAAATTTGAATGTTTATGACCCAATGATTTTACCAAATTGTACTCAATTCCTGAAAAATCTTTTTCTTTTTTCTAATGAACTTTGAGCAAGAGTTAAAAGTATTTTCTTGAATTTTATGATTACGGTCATAGGTATTGCCGAGCATTTGCAATGAAGTACTTAAATCAGTCGTTGCCAAGTTCAATGCTTCCCAACTAATAACACAACGACAACAAGTATCCATGTTGGTCAGAAAAGAACTGACGGAAAGAGCAAAAGATTTTAACATCATTTTGGATGACGTTTCGATCACAGAGCTGAGTTTTGGAAAAGAATACACCGCAGCCGTCGAGGCCAAACAAGTTGCTCAGCAAGAAGCGCAAAGAGCAGCTTTCGTTGTGGAAAGGGCCAAACAAGAAAGGCAACAAAAAATTGTGCAAGCCGAGGGTGAAGCTGAAGCTGCAAAAATGATATCCTTTTTAGACAATATTGATATACTATATATTTATAATGTTTTGTTGATTCGTTTTTTGAATTATTTTCAGGATAGATTTACATTTTCAGAAAAAAAATTTTGAACTAATCGGCTGATTTTACTGAGTCATACAGAATATCACTAAAAACTTGAAGAAAAAGGAAAATTTTAGTTTGAAAAATGTGAATAAATTTGGCTCTGTGGAAATATGCAGTTTCGTTGGTTATATTTTCAAGTGAAGAGCATGACAAAAAAAACGCCAAATTTTTCTTAACCACTGTGCACTTAGGTATAGCTGTGAGCCAAAATCCTGGTTACCTGAAGCTTAGGAAAATTCGTGCAGCACAAACTATTTCCCGCACGGTAAGAAAATTGTAAATTCATAAAACGTGTCACTGATAATGCTAGATTTTGGTTTTTAATATCAAATGAGATGAAATTTTTCCGTTTTTAGTAGCCATTAATGTTATTCAAAGTTCTCTAATTATCAAAAGCAAA
The DNA here is from genome assembly GCA_028476575.1 of Platygaster robiniae. NCBI lineage: Eukaryota > Metazoa > Arthropoda > Insecta > Hymenoptera > Platygastridae > Platygaster > Platygaster robiniae. The sequence goes on from CM052022.1 coordinate 8,282,939, forward strand.
ACAGCTTGAAAAGTATAAGAAAATTAGTAGAAATGAAAGAAATTACAAAATGATTTTCGAAATATTTTTTTTTAGCAGATCTTAATTTTTTGTAACAAACATTTTTTTCTCTTTTTTTTCCAGATTTCTCAAGCTCAAAACCGTGTTTACCTCAGCGGCAACAGCTTAATGTTGAACATTCAGGATCCAACCTTCGACGACCTCTCAGAGAAACTCAAAAGTAAGAAATGAAGACATCCCAAAAATTTTAAGACGCTTTTTGTACTCACTAATGTAGATACAAAGGACCATGTTAATAATATCAAATGTTGATTACAATGAATCTTGTTTTTCAATTCACCCTCACTTCTCCAAAGGAAATAATAAAGCCCTTCCATCCTTAGATGTTGGCTCATCATTTCTTTTCAGATGATCATGAAAGTGAATGGAGTAACTGGAACGAAACAACTCAACAAGCTGTTGAAGCAATCACAGTTAGTGCTCCGAAGCCAACGAGCAACCTTGAAACATTGTCCAAAAAGACAGAAATTGAAATAAAAAATCCTGTTTCTGTTGTTTTGAATGCGGCTCAAAATGAAGCCGACGTTTTGGTTTCATAAACGAAATTAGGAATACTTTGTTTCGATTTTTACACTTTTCTATAATAGAATAATGGTTTCTAAAGAATATACTCTTGTAATTTATTGTACAAACTGTTACAATTTTTCTTTGACTTTCAGGCTTAAAATTCTGACATGCGTTTTGAAATCCTAAATATCAGAGACACGATGAATTGGGATAAATTAATAGAAATTTTTGTTTGAAATAACTTTTACAACAAAATGTACATGATTTAATAAAATAATGTGATTCGAAACTATGAAATTAATTGTTTCATCTGAAATTATAGTAAGAAAAAAAATCATATAGCTGGTTTTCAAATTATGGAATTATTGCTATTCGATATGCATATATTGCAAGAAAAATGTGTTGCCCTAAATTGCTGCAAGTGAAGTGCAAATAATTAAATCAAAAAGTAGAAGGTTCAAATGGTCCTGACATTGAAAACTTGGGAACCTTGAAATTCGACATCCAGCCATTGATATCAAACTGTAAATGTGATCTGTATTTCAGTTAAATTTTTAAGGACACTTAACAAAATGAAATCAATAATAAATTTTCTGAGATTATAGACGAAAACAAAATTGTATGAGCCTTCAATTTATAATTTACAATAATTTGTGGTGTTAGTCCCGAAATAACTTTCTCCCACAGTAAAAATCATAGATTCACAAAATATGTTACTGTATGTCCGACTTTTTTTCTCTGATTTGGAGATGTGAGTTCTGGATGAGATACATATATATACAATAATTGAAATAATTGGAGAACTGTTGACAGAAAAAATGGCTCATCAGAAAAATCTCAGATAATGTTTGAATCTTGTAGGTAGACTAATTATTTCCATGGTTTTACTGATATACAAGCATTTTCACTAATTACTGTCAATGTTTTTTTTATATTTAATAACAAAGGTAATTTTTGCAATAAAAAGTGTAAAAAGAATGTTTCAATGTCTCCAAATTTTTGTTCCTAACAAACAATTTCCATACGCTTATTAGTTTTCAAGCATTTTTAATAATTGCTGTAAATTTTTTTTACACTTGATGGTAAGATAAATCTTGCATTAAAACATTTTTGGTAGCAATAAAATTATTCTTGCGCTTATGGAGTCAAGCGTTTCGGGTCACGAGGGAACATTGACGTTTTTCTTATATTGTCGAGCCCCAAGTAGAGCATGACGACTCGTTCCAACCCGATTCCACCGCCTGCATGGGGAGGGCAACCGTACTTGAAGGCGTCGATATATGATTGAATTTTCGAAATATCTAAAAAAATAATGACAAAACAGTATAGAAACTCATACTACACAATGTTAGGATCTTTGTTAGAGAACGAAAAATGTGGCAACCTTTGAAAAAGATTTCAAAACTACATGTTAATTCTTACCAATGCCATGATGTTTGGCTCGTTCAGTCAAAAATTCAGCATCATGAATTCGCTGGGCTCCAGAAATGATCTCTTCCCCTCTCATGAACATATCATAAGAATTGGAAGCTTTCTGAAAAAAGAAACCAAACTTCATTATTTACTGCAACTAAAATATACAACATACTGAAACAAATGTTGTATATAACACAATATATGAAATTTTTTTTAGTAATTTTTTCTCACAGGATTGTTGGGATCCGGCATCGTGTAAAATGGCCGCACTGCGAGTGGGTACTTGTCCAGAATATAAAAATCAGTGGAGTACTGAAACAAAGATTTAAAAATATAGCGAATGCATCGTAAAGTTTACATAAATAAATTTAACTTGGGATAATTTACTAGATTTCAATATTCATGTCACTCTTACTTTGGCCTTGACGATTTTTCCAAGCAATTTTTCATCAGCGGTCGATAAATCATCCTCTTCACCAAGAGTCACTCCAACTTCAGCCAACAATTGAATAGCGTCAGAAAACTTTAATCTCAAAGCAGGGTTCAAGAATTCGAACGGTTCGACCTTGAATTGTCTATTTACAGCAGCAATTTCATCAGCGTAACTGTAAAACAAACCAATCATTGCTAAGTGATTAGTTTTGATTTAAAAAATTAACTATTTTTCCTTCATCTCAACAAACGATCTTGTGAATTTAGAGTAAATAAAAGTGATAAAAATAAAAACTAAATTATTCTTGTCATTGAATAAAATGCTCTATGGTAATTGATTTTCTTTGATTGGACATGATGACAGCTTTTTGACCTTTTTTAAGAAATGAGGCAATAAATGAAAAAGTTATTTCAATTCGTAAGAAAACAGAGGATTCAAAAATAAAAATCCAAATTATAAAATTCACCGTTCACGAATGCCGTAAAAAAGTTCCGTAAACAATTGCCCAATGACGTCAACGACTTCGTGATAGTGGAAATTGAAGGCCATTTCTAAATCCACACCAACGAATTCGGTTAAATGCCTGTGGGTGTTAGAATCTTCAGCTCTGAAAACTATAAGTTTTTTCGTCAAATCAAAGAATGACTCACAAAATTATTCCCTATAGTTAATATCCAACTTTAAATATGAACAAATGTTAGAAAATATTATTACACAATATGTATTCAAATTTGTCTTACCCGGACCGATGGTAAAAACTTTGTTAAAATCAGCAGCAATGGCCATTTGTTTATAAAGTTGGGGCGACTGAGCCAGGTAAGCATTTCCTTTAAAGTACGACACCGTGAATACGTTGGCTCCACCTTCACTTGCAGCAGAAATAATTTTCGGTGTGTGGATTTCAACGAAACCCTGAAACCAAATTTTGAATTCAGAAACTTTGGTTCTCAGAGCCTACAGTAAAATATTAAAAAAAAAAATTTACTTACTTTTTCTGTTAAAATATCGCGAAACAGCTTGCAAATTCCGGCTTCCAATCGGAAAATAGCTTGATTTGCTGGAGTCCTCAAATCCAGGACACGATTGTCAAGCCTTGTATCCTGGTTGACCTTGATGTTAAGGCCACTTTCGTCATTATCAGTGACTGGTCGCGCAGCATCTTCAATTTGTAGTGGGAGTTGTGGCTTCGATGCGCTGACAATAAAAACTTTATTAATGTGCACTTCCACATCTTTTTGTGTGCACGATTCAACTTTCGATGGCACAGTTTGAACGGTTGCTTCAATGTCGATTATGGATTCTTTTGTAATGCTAAAAATAAGAGGAAGATTGTAAATAATGGGCTCTATACTGTTTTGGAATCGAAATTCATAATTTTTTTGTTTTAATTACTTGGCTATGAATTTGACCATCTGTTTGCTGATGGTTTTGTTCACGGCTGCCAAACCTTGGACTGTATAAGATTGTTGTCGGATAACGATGAAACATTGTTTTCCTGAAGGGTGTCAAATAATTTTAATAGCTTGATTTATACAATCATAAAAGATTTCATAGTCAAACGCTTACAATTATCAAGCTTACATGTTTCATTGTTGCAACTTAATCAATACCTTGTATGTTCAAGTGTCAAAAACTTTTGAAATTAATGATGTGTAAAAAGAATTTTCTCGACCTACGATCAGCTAGTAAATAAGATTTCGTCAAATTTTGAAAAATGTTTACCCTTGGCTCTGCTTGTATGTAAGCGACCTCTCAACCAAACATTTTGGTTTTGAATTTCTGGAGTCAAATCTTTGACATGTGTGAAAGCAATTTCACAATGCTTATCAGTGCTTTGAATTGTTGGATAGCTTCCATAATTCCCTTGTGACACATCAATTTCATTCGATACTTCCTGTGTTTCCTAAAGATAAAAATGCAGAGTTTCTTGAAATTGATTTTAAAAAAAACCACAATCTAATTTTCACAACTTTTGGAGATAAACACTTAAAGACATGTATCATTTTGAAAAAAATAAAGGTTTAACATTTATTTTAAAGAAATGCTTGTAAATTCTATGCTATGGGTTTACTGAGTTTTTCTCTCTCGATTATTAAAAAATAAAAACTGTTTCTTTAATGAGATTTAAAGGTACTCTTTGAACTTTGATATGTTTGCTGAAACATTTAAAAAATCTCAATCAAGATTGCTACTAGTTTCAAAATCTACTCTACTTATCCCAAAAGTAGCAAATTTCTCTTAATTATATTTGCCCATGTTGAGTACTCTTTTTGAATAATAATTACAACCTATTGAAAATTGATGAAATATAAATGAAACAATATTACATATAAATACGATTCATAAAATAAATTATATATATGTATTAATATTATAAATCATTCAAAAGAAGAAAATAAAAACTCAATAGAATAAATTAAACATATGCTATCTGTGAATCTATTTGCCCCAAAATTTGATGTGCATTACAAAAAAATCACTTCCATTCAAGATTGCAACATTATTAGATAAATATTTTTTTACTTAAAGTATTATTGAACGGAAAGCGATTAATTATTCAAACATTATGTATTGATTTTATTTGTTAAAAATTGTATGTGTTACATTATAATAAATTAAAAAGAATGTGAATAATTTAATATAAATTAAAGTAAATAAGATATGAATAAAAAATTTGTAAAATAAATTATATCTTGTCTATCTGCACTCAGAGAAAAAGTAAACTTCTTGAGCATGACAGTGCTCCGCACATCCGAAGCGCACGCTGTGACGACTTTCAAACGTTAGAGTATCCCCCACGAGCACAACACACGCTTCTAAATCAAGCATCTACGCAGAGGATGCATCGAATCCATGCTCTCAAGCACCGATGGAGCCATGCCTCACACGGCGGACAACATTATGATCGAGAAGTTCATTTTTTCTCTCAGTGTGTGAAATAATTTGCCTCAAAGTTTGATGTTTCTTACCAAAAAAAAACTAACACTAAAGATTCTAACGATATTGAATTGAAACGTTTTGATTTGAAAGAATATCCTCTTCATTTTCAAAAACGGTTGATTTTCTAGAATTATGTATTCGTTTCACTTGCTAAACATTGCATGCATTACATATAATAAATTAAAAATAATATAAATCACCAAATAGAAATTCAAATAAACTGAATATAAACAAAAGATTTGTAGAATAAATTACACATTGGCTATCTGTAAAATTATTTGCCTCAAAATTGAAGATTCACTTTAAAAAAAAAAAAAAACATTTCAAAATTTTGAACTTTTGCGATAAAAAATTTTTGATTTTAAATATTATTTACTTTCTCAATTTTCAAATACGTTTGATTTTCTCACAATTGTATATTCATTTTACTTGCTAAATAATCTATGTAACATTTCATTAACTTAAGATGAAATTCGTCTTGTGATATAAATTAATACAAATAAAAAATTTGTAAAATGAATTATACATTGGCTATTCGAGAAATTATTCGCCCTAAAATTTTCTGTGCATTACCAAAAAACACTTTAATTCAAGATTTTGACACTATTGATTCAAAATGATTTTTCTACGAATTTTAAAAAATTTACATTCTGCGCTTTTCTTTCAGCTTTTTTTGCAGCTTTCTCAGCCTCCTTTTGTTGCTTTTTCAGAGCCTTTTTAGAAGGTTCATTCCTGAAATTAATATTTAGGTGTATAAATATGTTACATATTATATTTTAAATTTTATATATGATATATAATTATATTAGATTATTGTATGTGAAAAATTATGCTAAATAATGTACGCTTAAAAAGATTTCTAAAATTTAAATTACCCTCCGGGCGCGTCAGTTTTTTCAACTCCCATTCTGAAAATTGCGACATTCATCCGTATTAAATATATGTATATTTTCTGATAAATAATATTAAACTTATATTCCAACAACGGCAATGAAAATAAATTACATGTTGCAAGAGATTAACCTTTAAATTGAAACACACCCCAAACTGGTCATCATCTATAATTATAAAAATAATAAACTTAATCCTCGATTTTGGAATACCCAAAAATAGGTTTTGGCAGATTTTATGGAACAGTAATAATTTTTTTGATATTTTCTTGTATAATATACCATTAAATAAAGACATTTGACGTCAATATGTAGAGTAAAAAAGTAAATAATGGACGCAGTCACGCAGTCCTTAATATTTTCTTGAACAGGTATTAATTTTTTGAGGTTCTGTAATAGAATACATAATTGATTTTATTAACTTACTCGTTCAAGAAGAGTGGAAAAATTCAAAACAATTGTTAATAAAAGTATATAAATATTTGACGTGTATTTAGATATATCGGGATGCCCCCAACTGTGTTAATTATAAATATCGGTGGCACCACTTATCGGAGCATTTCAATGCAAACGCGGCCTATCGAGGGCGATTTAATCGAATTGCAATATGTCGTGCGGTTTCTATCGATGTTTTGCTGATAACAACGTAAGTCAAACAAAAAATGTGATATCGCGGCTAATTTAGCGCCAGTATCTAGAATTGACATAATTATCTAGAAGTTTTAAAAAAACGTAGTTTCGAATATTCTTAAATTTTAGTCAGATTTCTTTAATGTTGTCATTTTACCGCACGCATTGTATTATGTGAGGTGTTAAAAATATAATTTTATCTGATCAGTAAAATATTCAAACTCATATCAATCGCATAACTTCAAACTTCACCATTCTAACGCATTTTATTACTTAAAGTCCAACAATGCGCAGTATAATATATCGCCATGATTTTAAACAGTTATATTAACGAGTCGGTGCAATCGCAACATATTAATCGTGCTTCGGGAAAAATGCCGTTGATTTTATTCGACGCATAATATATCTAATTATTTGTATCGCAGCAAATTAATGCTGCTGTTTTTTCACGAATGTGGGATACGTCCGAATATTTCTATTTCTTCACGATATTAAGGTACTACTTGCACTTGGGAAATTTTCTATAGATTTTCCTGAAAATTTGAGAATTTGTTCTTGATATTGTATCTAAATCAATGGTAAAAATTTCATAATTGCTTACTGCACTAATTTTTGAGTAATAATTTTTTGAAATTAACATGCGCGAATATGGGGAATCGTGCATTTCCGCTTATATTTCAAAAACTTTTCTATAATTAATTCTGAAAAAATAACTAGAAATTACTTTTATCATGAAGATTAAACCTTGCAAAAGTTCAACAAGGGTTACCGAAATATTTTTTGAGAAATTTACAAAAAATATCTACAACTGTCACTTTTGCATAGACCATTAGGTACGCTTGGCAACGTCGCATTTAAAAAGATGCAATGATAATATTTCCAACATATTTATATCATTAAAAAATTTGAAATAAATTCACAAAAAACACTACATGCGTGAACTACAGCTACGGCTGCGCATCCAAACATGTTTACATATATTTACATATTTACATACGCTGGGCGATATATAAAAAAGCAGTTGCGATGTTGCCAAATTTACAAATTCAAATTGCGGAGCTGAATGAAGTTAGCCACGCAAGACTCTGTGACTAAATTCAATTTCTTTCAAGTGCAAGAACTACCTTAAACATGCATTTTTATACCATGCTCTATTAGAGTGTAGGATATAACGGCGCCGATATGCAATGGCGGACCACTGTTCGTCCGAATCGTCGGATATCGAACATAAACGGCAATCGAATCGTTTGAGTATCGAAAAGTTAGATGACTTGTATCTTGAATGCTTAGACCATATTACTTACATGGACCGAGCGCTGCCTATACCTCCGTACAGACACGAGTGGCACCAACATATGGAGCTCGTACACTTTGGGCGAGGGCCGCCAGTGATGTACACTGTTCCAAAGCGCCCCAACCGTATGAAAGGGATGTACGAAACTGGGGCGCCGAAATTTTTTGTAAAATCTTTCAATGAACCTTTTTATCGAAATATTTGCGAGCATAGATGACTAATAAGACACGACTGAGGAAATAAAGGTTTGGAAATAAATTCAAACAAATATTGATGTGAAAGTTGTATTGATTTTGATACATTCTGTAACAACGAATTGAACATATCTCAAAACATTCTTTTTCCCCCTCGTGATGGTAGTTAATATTATAATATAAAATAACTACGTTTAGAAATTCAATTTATTGGTTCTGATATGTTATTAATTTTGTATGCATTCGTCTAACATACTTTTCGACATTACTTTTTTTTTCGGCCTCGTGATGAAGTCTGATCAAAATGTACATTTTTGAAACAAATTTTATTAAAAGTTGTCGATGATTTTGCACCGTTTTGAAATGATCGTATTGAAAATAGTCATTTGGCATATTTATTATAGTTTGAACGAGTTTCTTTGAAAAATTTAATTTATGCAAGTTGTCCCCAGAAGCCGAAATAATTCTTTCAATGACCAAACAAAAATTAAAAAGATTTTCGGAAGGAAATGATAAGAAACCGCGGCTTTTGATTTTAATTAAGGAAGAAGAGTTGATGTCCCCTTCCAAAAAATCAATGCAAGGCGAGCATGTTCCCATTTTCTGGTTTTCCTTCATTTTTCTGAGAATCGATCCAGCTATGTAGCGAACGACTTCTTGTACGCAGTCTGAAGGAATTTCCGTATCGAAATAGAAAAAATCCTCGCTTTCTTCATATTCCCAGTCTTCGCTTTCGTTCGGTTTTTTTGCAGAACTGGAAACGACTAGAAGTAGAATTTCGTCGGGGGAGCAGTTTCCGTTTTCTGTTTGCACAATATCGTGGTGAATCCTAAATCGTCGCATTGCATACTGACATTGGTACGCGGATGGATTGTTGTTGAATCCACCTCTTATCCTAAGCGCTGAAAAGAACGATTCGAGGGAGTCTTGTAATATTTTGTAGGTGAGCAAGTACTCAAACTCGTGGTTGTCACGCAAGAATTCGTACAAGTGGAAAATGTTGTTGAGACAAGTTACGAATCCAAGAAACCCGCACTTTCTTCCGCTTTCCAATATCGAGTCCCCGCTTGCTGATTTCAAACCAAAGATGTATTTTTTTATTTCTCCTGCCCGTTTTTCAACATATCTTTGTTTTTTTCCGTGATTGGGACTCTAAACGGTTGCCTAGCAGTATTGTAATTAAATCTTTCACGACTGTTCAGAATGTCGAATGCATCATTCATAATGGAACAGAAGAGAGCTGTTCCTTCTGCTTTTCTGTGAATTTGGTTTTGATTTATTAGAAAAAGAATGGCATCTTTCGTTCCATTGCTAAGAGTCTGGGCAGCTATCCTGACGTTCATTTTATTTTCGAAGTATTTGATGTGCCTGTCGGAAATCTTGGTCGCAAGTTTTAGGCCAATCTTGTTTTGAATATCATTGACTGCTACAATGTCGCTCCAATCTACTACACCACCGTTGAAATCTTTGAATATGCGTTTGTCGCCTAAAGCATTTCGACAGTTCTTCAACATGTGGCAGCCGTCCGGAAAAATCCATACGGGTTCACCAGTCGCAGGATGTGGAAAAAAGGGTTTGTAAGTTGGTAAAGTGCAATCCGGTTCGGCGCCCAAACACTTTACCATGGTATTATTGCTACTTTCACCATCGTAGGTTACAGAATGAGCAACAATACCATATTCGTGCAGTAGGTGAAAGAGGATGTTCATTAAATTCGCCCGAACTTGGCCACTGAGCGAGTGCGTGAAAAAGTATGCCATAGGTACTTTCCAATGTCCATTCAATACAACGAGTAGTAGAACGCTCACGTGGGTTGCCGTGACACTAGACTCTTCAGAAAGCCGCTCTCCGGTTAATGGATTGATTCCTAAATCGACGTAGCCAAACATTCTGTCATTTTTATACTGGGTTTGTGCTCTGATATTCATGTCATCAGACACAAAATGAGCCACAATTTTTTTCCCACTCGACTGGCTTATTTTTTGCAAAGTTTCTAGAGCCTCAAGACTGAATCCAGGTTCTGCATCAGTTGTACACAACCACTTCCGAATTGTCGCTGGGTGCGGCAGCAAATTTTTGAATTGTTTCTTCACGAATTCGTACGCCTTGGTGGAATAGAATTGTAATTCCATTGCGAATTTTCTTATGTCGATAGAGTATTTTTTATTTTGATGCTTTGAAGTTTTTTTCGTGAACATACGCAGGGCTGGAGGCATGTCATTCTGTAATAATCAGTGAGTTTGTAACAGATCAGAACGCATTACTATCTCATGAAATTTTTGTACAGTTTCTATAATAGAAAATTTCTCCGCCTTCTTAATTCTACTTATTGTACAGCCGTTTTAGATTACATTATGTATAAAGTTCCATAACTAACGGTAAAATCAAGCGGGCCCAGTTCATATAGATTTTTGTACAATCAATATGAATAAAAAAAAAGCCAAAATATTCACCAGTAAACGGTCAGCAACTTCTGCCGATACATAATTTTGTTGCTGCAAATCATGAACTACATCTTTCAATCGTGAAAGGCGCTTTTCTCGTCTTTTAATTTTTTTTTGCAAATTTTTTATCTGCGACCGCTGCTTCTCCAGTTTATTTTTGATTATTTTCAAAATTCTGCTTGCTCTTCTCGGCGTTGCAAAATCGGGAGATCCAAGGATAACGTGGCTTTCGATAATACATCTTATCGCATGCACGAGGTGTTTCAGCATACGTGTGGTCTTTTCTTGTTGGTGACTGCGGAGTCGTTTCTGCCTGAGTGTCGGATGTTTCTAGGAGAGTTGCTGCGAAAGAAACGTATGTTGTGAACTACCACTCTAAACAAATCGAGAGTTATGAAAAAATATTTAATGAAAGAGGAATAGAAAGTAATGGAAGAAAAATTTTTCTTTAATTTATGTCGAAAAATTATTATAAATCAATTTACAATAACAGAGTCGCATTATTTTGATACTTTCGAAAATATCTGGTTGTTACAGTATGCGTTTAATTGTGAATTATTTATTTACTCAAGGCATCGATAGCGTCCGTGGCATCTACATCCACATTGACCATTTCCATATCAACTACTGCAGGGAACGTATGGTTTTCGTCGATGTTTTCGGTGTTGACCATTTCTATCTCAACTATTTCCTCGTTGACTAGATCCTCATAAGGTGTTTCCACGTTGAATGGTTCAGGATGAACGATTTCATTACAAACCAGCTCCGCTTCGTCAAGTGTTTCTACAGCAACTTCTTCAGCAACTGCAACTTCCGTACGTGCATTTTTTGCGTTCGGTCTGACTGGAAAACCATTTTCTTCTGTGCCCTGATGTCTGCGGAAACGCACAAAATTAAAATTGAAATAAATACTTGTATAAATGCATTTTCATATTTCTCTACATATTTAATATTGAATACAAAACTTCAAAAATTGTAAAAATATTTTGAATACTTCAAAACCAAAACCAAGAAAAAAAAAATCAAAAATGATATTAATTTGAAAATTTATTAAAAATACTGTATTTCTTAGAAAACTTTTTTTTTGATATATTTGACACAAAAACATATTTTTGAAGGAAAAACTGACTCATTTCTCAAAAAGAGTGTAGGTATAGTGGTTTTTTTTAAAGTAGATCGGCGAGTTGTGCCTGGTGGACTGGAAAAACAATCTGCTGTCAAGTGGATACTACAGAGTCGCATATTCTCAGATGCATATTGTACGTTAGCTGCGGTCAGCCAAGCAGATCGGCGATCGTCTTTGGGAAATCTGCATTTTTTAAAATGGAAAAATATTTAAAAAATTAATTACATTTAACTTAGGTCATTCAATTGCTCCTCAATTTCTTAACAGAATTTCACAGATTATTTTATTTTTTGTATAGTAATTTTTACGTATTTGTAATTTTATTCAATAGCTCAGATAATTTAATAATTTGAAAATAATCTATCCATTATTCGTTTTCTTTAGATTTATTATTACTAAATGTAATCAATAACTATGGATTTAAATATTAATTTACCAAATTTTATGGTTGAAATCATTAATTTACCGATAATTCTTCTGCTGATTATTAAGTTTTTACATAATTGTACTAGTTACTTCCAATAAACTCATTGGAACTTCATAAAACGTTGGAATGAAATGAAATTAAAAAAAAAATAAAAATGTTTAAAAAAAATAAAAATAAAATAAAGAAAATAATACGCATACATATGAATACACTTTATAGGTACAGTGAATTACAAACAAATATAAATTTTACCTGTGAAATAGATGTATAAATGTACTGATGTCACGTGATAATGTACTTTATATTTGAATTTATGTAATATATTTTGAATATTTTATGTAAAACACGTTACTTATGAGTATCGTTATTTAATTTCATTCATTTAAAACAAGTGACTAAATATTTTTTCGCAAAGATTCAAAAAATTTCAAAAGCATTTTGTTGACATGTAGATAAAAGATATTTTTGGTTCGATAAAAATAATAAGAAATATTAAAAACACATCAGACGTTTACAAAATTGTATTAAGAAAAAAATGCTATGTTGTTAAACTATATTACACAATTGTACTGTACGTTGTTTAATATGGTAACATTTTTGGAAAATACTGGAAGAAATTTGATAGGATCGTTGCCTGAAATATGAATGCGCTGTACCCTTTTGTTGTCTACAGACAACGCATGTTTTCGGATTGTGCTGAATTACTTGAATTTCGGCTCTGAAATTTTGCTGAGGCTCTGTTGACAGGCGCAATCTTTTTCGAAAATGTTGTTCACTGCAACGACAATGCGATTGTTATTATCGGATCTTTTAGTGCGCGGTTTCTAAAGTGTGTCTTTTTCTTACTTGTTTATAAATTTTATTGATGGCACGACTCCACCTCTAAGGACCTTTTTTTCTGATTCTGTTGTAAAAAATCGGATTCCAAAAAGTGCCTGCTGCATAGACGAGCGCTCTCTAATTTGTTTTTCACTGTATCTGGCTCGATTCCAAAACACCTCAGCCATTGCTCACGGTTTTCTTTTTCTTTAGGGAATCTAATAACAGTAAGTTTGTTCAATCAACACATATTTCAGTCAATTTTTCAATCAACAGATACTTTATGATAAATGTGCACTTTTGGAGCATAAATAAAATTTGTTTACTTACAGGTGACATGAAATTTCACGTGCTTCTTTTTTGATTACGCCGCAAATGAAACAAACAATTCTTTTGGCGTCACTCATATTGCCACTTTCAAATTAATAGGCACTTTTTTACACTTCTCTGCTTTTGTTTACAAACACTGACTGACACTAACAAATCTCAGCGGGTGAGCCGCCATATTGGATTAGGCCCTCGCCCAAAATGTACGAGCTCCATATGTTGGTGCCACTCCGCTATCTTGAAAGCTTGGTCCATGTAAGTATATGGTCTAAGCTTGAATGGCGAATGAAACTTTCTGTCGGAAAAAAAATTCGTCCCTGTTTTAATTTGACTAAAGCAGGATGATGCCGTAACGGTTTTTCGATAATCCCATTTATGATTAACAAAAGAAAGGACGAAACATTTTCCACCGAAACAATAAATTCTACTAATAATAAAAAATGCGTACGAAAAGCAATTGAACAGAGAGGGAGACGATATCTCAAATGACGTGACAGAAATCAAATTAAAATCCGAACAGTCGAAAATGAAAATAACGAGATTTGAAAGGTTGAAAAAAAATGATTATAAGGGTCGAACTAGATGAACGTCGTTATACTGGTATACGGTTTCGACGACAAGTTTTCAGGTAGAAAACTTGTGTTCCGAAGGAGCAAAGGAAACGAAAAAAAATAGACGAAACGCAGATCTGCCGAAAATCAATAACCCCGAAAAATCTCCCTGTCAGGCAGAGGACAATACTCACGCAATAGACAATAGTCATAAAATAGTCAGATAGATGTCAGAATACATTCCTGGCATCTATCTGACTATTTTATGACTATTGTCTATTGCGTGAGTATTGTCCCCTGCCTGACAGGGCTCTCATATTTTTTTCCCCACAGATGGCAATTGTAGGTATGGAAATATTTCCAATTCTCGTATTATAATTAGAATTGTAGTAAAAATTTTTAAATTGTTAATCATATTACAAAGGTTATAAGTGATGTATCTGAAATTTTATTCTTGTATTACCGTGTATAGTATTATTACGAGATATAGTTACACAAGAATAAAATTTCAGACACACGCAATATATTTATGTAAGCACATATATAAATTAAAAAAAATCATATTTCAACTTAATCGCGCACTGGTGACCAGCTGTTATGTATTATATGTTAACAATTGTATGAAAAATTTTTGTGTAATTTGTAAAATTATTGAATTTTTAATAATTTGATAACTATTATTTATTAATAAAAAAACTTCAGTTTGTTCATTTTCTGTTTATATATATATCTGTGGCTTCCCGCCATAATCGAGAAAGTCACTTGTGCCATAAGGCTCAGTTTACATGATATTCTGATAAAATTTTGAACGTTATGGCATGTGTGACTTTCTCGGTTATGGCTGGAAGCCACAGATATACATTTATTATTATTTGTTTGTAACAATTTATTTGAAATATTTTTCACAAGCAATGACTAAGAAAAGTTAATTAATAATAATTTGTTTGAAACAATTTGTTTTTAACAGTTTGTCTAGTACTATTCAGTGATTATGACTGTGTTTCAAAATTTGGAGGAATTTAATTTGTTCATACAACATCTTAGAGATTTTTTTCACCTTAGTCTTTTCGACTCGATCGGATCTCTTGTTACACGCTACTTGGATTCATGTAAAAACAGTTACGCTTTATGAATTGAAGAGGCTCATTGTTATTAATTTTATTAATTTGAAATTAGTAAATTGCTCCCACATATATAATACCTTCACAAATTTTTGAGTTTTGAGTCTTCCATCATTAAAAGAATACATTATGCTATAATTTGTCAACGAATTTCAAGGTAATTTAAAATTCCATTTCAAGCATGATTCTTAAGCATGTTTGAGTAATGGATATTCGCAAACATTTTTTAAAATATTAAAATTATAGAACTCTCGACGAATTTCGAATATTTTTTAGGGTATCAATGATTTTTACGTTTCAGATCTCAAAATTTACATAAATATGCGCCCGCCAATTAATCGTTCTTTCTCTTACAATCCTCAGACGAGAACGTCGTCGATTTCCAGAGCCGCGATTCTTAAAGGACTAGGGATTACAGAGACGCTGTGCGTCGGAAAAACGATCGACTACGATATCCTTTTTTAGCTCCTTTTCCCGATCAAATTGATCGATTGACTTATTACTTTATCTCACAGTCCTATTAGTAATTTAGAGCATTATATACATCTTTATAAGAAATTATAATTTCTTATAAGTATTACATTTTTCATAAAGTGCACCTTCTAAAAATCTTAAAAAATGTATATTCGGAAAAATGTGACTGATTAACTGATTATTTTTGCCGTATGAACTATGTAATTACGTAGTCTGAACGAGTTTTACTTTTTTATAGTTGAGGGCCATTCTTAAGCCTCGTTTCCTCCGGGGAATGGGGGCGGGGGATGTGTCAGATCAAAAGTCACACTCTATATGTTAACGCTTATGGGATCTTCTGTACATGATGTCTCAGTTTTTCAGCGTTTTCTGAACCCCTCCCCCCCCCTATCGCAAAGTGTCACAAAACCGCGGACCACCCCTCTACCTTTGCTCTCATTTGACAATTATAAAATGCAAGAAAAGACAATAACTTTTATTTTGAAAGTTATTTCATTCATATGTTTAGCTTCAGTTTCAAAAGTTGTTTATTCATTTAAGTTTACATCGATGATATATTACAGAGTAGAATAAACGAAGATAGTTTTGGATCTTGTTGAGTGTACACGTGTCGGGTTCATGTATAATGAAAACCACTCGCACGTTCTGACTTTCGTTATAACTTTTAAGATGTATGTGAATTTGCGTGATTATGTGTGCTTTTCGTTGATGTTATATCATTTTTATTGTGTTTTGTTCTCTTTGGTTTGTGTGGAAAAAAAATTTGAATGAAACTGTCGGATCTGATTAAAAAAAAAACACTATTTCCCATTGTTTTCCTATCATTCATATGTTTAAATGCTTCATATATTCAAAGTATCCAACGAATTACAGACAATATAATCTATCGCAAAAAACGAAAAAATGTGTGAATAGTGAAAAAAGCAGTCGAATGCAATATAACATTTTTGGCCCGTTTTCTTAGTTGCATTGATCGATTCATCTTCTACCCAGTACGTAGCTTACTAAAATTAATTTACCTTTCCAAGGATTTTTTCATTACTTCATTAAAATCTACTAACGGATTCACTATTAAACAACATGTGTTTAAATTTTAAAAAATAGAAAAATTACTGATTGCAATGCATGTTACTTCGAAATCATCGCTACTTGCGTAATTCAATGCAGTAGCAGAGTTTTTTGTAAGGCGATAAAAAATATCATTTATGTTTTTTTCACATTATACTCATCATACAGTCCGCCAAAAAATGAACTGTACGCTGTATGTTTCAGTGAAAAAAATGTATCGATTAAAAAGAAAAATAACGTGTGATATAAATATTATTCCTAGCATTTCTATCTTGTTTGATGCCACACGTCTGATAGCACCTAATTGTTTTGCGGGCTTTTCGAATTCGGCGTCATAATGAAAGTGTTGTTTCGGTGAAATAAGACAGAAATCATTCACGATATAAGATATTCACAAGACACTTTTTAACAATAGTACCACAGTCTAATTTTTTATAACGCATCATTAATCATGGAATGAACACGTTGCACTGGAAATACTGGGCGGTCTGGGGCCCAGACTCTGGGCGCGATTCGTCAACTTACACAGTGACGAGTTCCTTGCCCCCATCACTATGGTCACGATTTACTGCAGCTTTTACCAGTCCCTCAGGAGAATAGAGTCCGTGTCTAGCCAGGCGAGCGAGATAATATGTTTGCTTAGGTCAGTTACTATTGATAGATTCTGACATTCGGAAAAATTTCATCTTTATTATCTAGAAACTCAGCAAAGCACAACATTTTTTTCCAACACGCCCATTTTAATTAAAAAACTTTTTGTCCAAAAAAAATTAATATGTACAATCATTTAACGTCTAAAATAAATTTTCTACGTACAATATTTTGTATGTATATTTACACAATAGTGTTCTTTAAAAATTGTAATGCTCTCTAAAAGCATAGTCCAATACATATTCAGTGTTGAATGATATAGTCGACAATGACTTAATAATGACGCTGCAACGTGTTCTCAATTCTTAATATTCTCTGTCCCTCTCACCCCCTAAATCATCGAAAATTAGGAACTCTACAGAAACTGTTAATATTGTTCACGCGCACTTAGCGATATAGGACGAACCCCATTAGCTACAGAAGGTTCTATAAACGTTTAAAAAACGTTTATAGAAAGGTTCTACAAACGATTCAGGAACCTTTTAAACGTTTATGAAACGTTTATAGAACCCTGAAATATCCACCTATAAACGTTCGTGAAATCATTTCAAAAACGTTTGAGAACATTTATAGAACGTTCATGAGAACCTTATTTAAACGATTTCATGCGTTCATGGAACGTACTTATGAAACGTTTATAGAACGTTTCTCGAAGTTTTAAAAACGTTTTACATAACTTTTTGATAACCTTACTTAACGAATTGTACATTTTCTTAAGAACATTTCTAGAACGTTCTAAATCGTTTCCCAGTGAACAAGAGGTCTCACTGTGAGCTCGCTGTTTCCTCCCTAAATCGAGCTCACTGTGAGCTCACGGGGTAGGGCTTTTTTTCAAATATGCAATGATTATTGAAAGTATCTACTTCGATTATATTGTTTATTATAGATTAAATGTATGATTGAACGGCTGAGACTAAAACTCGGACGAGTAGAGACACATGCAGCAAAAAACATATAGTTCCGTTTCTCTCTGTCTCTTAGTCTTCCGAATTTTATTGTCAGTCGTTCAATAATTACTTTTAACACAATACAATCGGTGGAATTATGAAAATTCCGCCCGATTTCAGAAAATATTGCGAAACGCCTATGCGGTCGCGCTGATGCGAATCATTATGCGTCATACTTAATGTATCAGTACTAAACTTGTGAAATGAGAAAAAAGTAGACTTCCATCTGGTGGCCCTCGCAGTAAATACTGATGTGGCGTCAGATTTTTAAATATGTCGCGCTCAAATTTGAATATTTCGCGCCTTAACAGTATTTACTGCGCAAGCCACCAGATGGAAGTCTACTTTTTTTTCATTTCACAAGTTTAGCGCTGATATATTAAGTATAACGCATAATGATTCGTATCAGCGCGAACGCAAAGTCGTTTTGCAACGTTTTTTGAAATCGGGCGGAATTTTCTCAATTTCACCGATTTTGTTGAAATTAAATTAAAATTGTTGAACGGCTGACAATAAAATTCGGAAAACTAAGAGACAGAGAGAAACGGAACTATATGTTTTTTGCTGCATGTGTCTCTACTCGTCCGAGTTTTAGTCTCAGCCGTTCAATCATACATTTAATCTATAATAAACAATATAATCGAAGTAGATACTTTCAATAATCATTGCATATTTGAAAAAAAGCCCTACCCCGTGAGCTCACAGTGAGCTCGATTTAGGGAGGAAACAGCGAGCTCACAGTGAGACCTCTTGTTCACTGGGAAACGATTTAGAACGTTCTAGAAATGTTCTTAAGAAAATGTACAATTCGTTAAGTAAGGTTATCAAAAAGTTATGTAAAACGTTTTTAAAACTTCGAGAAACGTTCTATAAACGTTTCATAAGTACGTTCCATGAACGCATGAAATCGTTTAAATAAGGTTCTCATGAACGTTCTATAAATGTTCTCAAACGTTTTTGAAATGATTTCACGAACGTTTATAGGTGGATATTTCAGGGTTCTATAAACGTTTCATAAACGTTTAAAAGGTTCCTGAATCGTTTGTAGAACCTTTCTATAAACGTTTTTTAAACGTTTATAGAACCTTCTGTGGCTAATGGGGTTGTTGGACTTAAAGTAATAAAATGCGTTAGAATGGTGAAGTTTGAAGTTCTGCGACTGATATGAGTTTGAATATTATACTGATCAGATGAAATTATATTTTTAACACCTCACATAATATAATGCGTGCGGTAAAATGACAACGTTAAAGAAATCTGATTAAAATTTAAGAATATTCGAAACTACGTTTTTTTAAAACTTCCAGATAATTATTTCAATTCTAGATACTGGCGCTAAATTAGCCGCGATATTACATTTTTTGTTTGACTTACGTTGTTATTAGCAAAACATCGATAGAAACCGCGCGACATATTGCAATTCGATTAAATCGCCCTCGATAAGGCCGCGTTAGAATTGAAATGCTCCGATAAGTGATGCTACCGATATTCATAATTAACACAGTTGGGGGCATCCCGGGTACACATGGGTAGAGAGACTCAAGGGAGAGAGTGGCAATTGAAATCGCTCCTAATTGGAGATGTAGGTATGGCGGCCATCTTGGACACAAACTAAGCACAAACACAATATTATTCAGCGTACTCGGCCGTCTGTGTGAGGATATATATTCGAGTTTATTAATAATAACTGCAATTGCACTTTACTTGATTATCAAATGAATTTTTATGAATTTGAGATACACTTTTAAAACACGTATGAAAAAGTAAACAGAGTCAGCTGTCCTCGCACAGACGGCAGAGTACACTGAGTAGTACTGTGTTTGTGCTGAGTTTGTGTCCAAGATGGCCGCCATACCTACATCTCCAATTAGTAGCGATTTCAATTGCCACTCTCACCCTTGAGTCTCTCTACTCATGAATATTTGTCAGTTTTGTGTCAATTTATGTTAATTTTTGTGTATATGTATATACAGTGTGGTATACACATATATGTATTATTCTTGCCATATATGTGATACTCCTAATGGCTAGCGTCCTACGTTCGCCTGTAAGCGGGCGTGAAGCAAACGTATGATACAGAATCCCATAGAAAGAATCGTCTCATCTCTCTCACTCAAGAGGCAAGTCGGGGAAGGGGTAATGGGCAAGTTGCGAGAGTGTTTCTTGAGTGAGAGAAATGAGACGATATTCTGTCTCATAATGTTGGCTTTACTCCCTCGTCCACAACTAGCCATATAGGAGTATTACATTATATGATTTTTGCGATGCGCACTCTTTACAAACATTCACAAAACTTATTATGCACAAACGGTACAAACCATGGAATTCGCAAAAATATATGCAGATTCGCATATGCATGGATAACCATATATATATATATACACGACACTACGCCACTAACGACACTGTGTTATGTGTTATGCTGTGTTATTTACAGTTATTAACAGTGTGTATTGTCTCTTATCAAAACATTGTTTTCAATTGTTTTCTCTCAATAAAATAACCCTTTCTTGCGCGAAAGTTTGTTGGGGGATGCTCTAAACCGTTTATTTAATACGAAAACGACGTTAAAATCAACGAAAATGGTCGAAGAAGTTGAACAAGTTGAGCTTCTAAAAGAAGAGGAAGAAGATACTTCTGTGGCGTCCTCGGAAAATCAGGAAGAAATAATAACCGTTCCTGATGAGAATGAAGGCGAAATTCAGGATATTGTTGTGTTGGATGAAGTGCAGGAAGAAAGTGAACCTGATGTCGTTGCACCGAATTCTAAGACTGATTTAGAGATGGTTGTTTTGGATGAAGCAAAAGAACAAAATGAAAATGTTTTTGTTTCACCGGATTCTAAGACAGAATCCCATGAATCTGAGAATCCTGAAGTGAAAAATGATGATAAAAACGTTGATTTACAAGACATTGTGATCATTGATATGGGTAACAATGTGGAGATGGCTGAACTTCCTCCAGGAGTTGCTCCTGAAGGTTTTGTTATCACTGACGAGGATTATTCGGAAGCAGATAATACGGAGAAAATAGATTCTAAACCTTTGATGAATGTTGTTTTCGAAGATGGAGATTTTGCACAGTAAGAATTATTTTTATATATTTAAATTCAAAGTGTAAAGTTAAATGAGTTTTCATGAATTTAACTAGTTCTAAAAATTTAGAAAATCTACTTTTTTTAAAGGAAATAAATACTTAATCTTTATTTTTAATATATAATTCATTTTTACATAATAATATATTTCGTATCAAAGAGCAGAAACGAGCATTTTTACAAGTGCGAAGTTTTGCGAGCGAGCGTAGCAAGTGAGCAAATCACACGAGTAAAACGCGAGTTTTGATGCTCCTTGACACGAGAGATATTTTTTACACTCGCAGCACATGAATCATTTAGTCTTTTGTTTACTGTTGTGTCATGAAAAAACGAGTTCTATGCCGCTCGACCTTGGAGCGGCATAGAAATAGCAGTGAAAGGCGGTGGCAGAGAATTCGTTTTTCACGAGGCATTAGTAAACACAAGAATAGTAAACAAAAGAATTTCTGTGCTGCGAGCGTGAAAAATACTTTATTTTTTGTTGGTTCTTATTTGCAATGTTTATATACTCTGTGTTACAAGAAAAGTCAAACTTTTAATCATTTTTGTACAAACGCTCCATTATAAGTCCATAATCAATAATAAGTCGATCATTAAAGGAGCCAAATCAGCATTCAAGGGCAAGAACAATAATAAAATGTTTCCAAGCTTTCGATCTATTTATTCGACCCTCTTCAGGAACTATAACATTTTTTCAATTACATCTTAAACAATTTTTTTAACAATCAATTAGTTACTTACTATTTACATCTTGTCAAATTTACAATTAGCCATACTTCTTCATTAATTACATTACCAAGAGGTTTCTATGTCAATTTTTACTTTCTTCACAGTACTTAACCAACATTTTCGTACTTTAGTCAATATCAATTTTTAATAGATCTTTTCACGTCCGTATGACAACTCAATATAAAGAGTTCTATAAAGTCAAGTCTATAGGAAACGAATTGATAAGATTACACCACGTCATCAAGAAATGTGTCATAAACCGAACTAAAAAATTTTGTGTCCTCTTGTCTATTAATTTTATTCCTTGTTCTTTTTATAAAAATCATTTATGAAATAGATCTCTTTTTAAAATCAGTTTCTCTATCCAAAATTTCAACATCATTCCAATCTTAATAATGTAATTATTGAAGAAGTATGGCTGATTGTAAATTTAACAAGATGTAAATAGTAAGTAACTAATTGATTGTTAAAAAAATTGTTTAAGATTCAATTGGAAAAATGTTGTAGTTCCTGAAGAGGGTCGAATAAATAGACCGAAAGCTTGGAAACATTTTATTATTGTTCTTGCCCTTGAATGCTGATTTGGCTCCTTTGATGATCGACTTATTATTGATCAAGTCAAACTTTTGTTATATTTGTATTTTAAGTGTACTTTAAAAAAAATCTTGCTTCTTGCAAAAACTATAAAAAAACATTAAAAACAATGTCAGCTGATATGATACAAGGTATACAAAATATATGTGGCGTGGAATGAGAAAAGGGTCGCAAGGGCACAAAAAATCATATTAGAGATAGTGATTCTGAATATAGAAATCTCGCTCTATCGAACGAGTCTACTCTTGAAATAGTATGATTTTTTTTTTCATAACCAATTGAGAAACATTCGGCTTGGCAATGCTAGATGCAGGGACTTTCTCTTTTCAATCTCGTTTTTCTCGAAAAGTGACGAGGTGCTCTTACGACCCTTTTCTCATTCCACGCCACATATGAAGATACCCGCACTTTGAGTCCCAAATTCTTACTTTTCGTGAAACACAAAGTACATGAAGGGTACGAATAAGCACTGCCTTATTTTTATACATTTAATTTCCATTTGTAATTTAAATAGTTAGGGGAAGAGTGTCTTTATTTAAATGTGTTGTGAAATTTTTCTTTCATTCAAACAAGTAAACATGTCAAAGAAGGCAAAAGTCTTAGTTTGTATGAATGTAAGGATTTGCACGGTATTTTTTGTGTGCAAAAGTATTTTTGATATAATCAAAAATTAAAAGATTGTGATAAGCGCACATTTAACACTTTTTGGCATCAAATTCTATCAACAGGTTGACATTAACAACTATAATTATTGCAATAATTGATAGCATTTGCTGATATTATAATCAACTTATTTGTTAAGATCATTTTGTACGTCAAACCCAGTTGTTACGAATCAAAAATTTCCTAGTTTGTACGAGAAATGTAACTTTCAATAGTATAATATAAAAAAGGATTCATTGAGTTTGACAGATTTTTACATGAAATTTCAAGGTTAAATTTGTAGACATTAGTGTTATAAGATATAAATTTGTAAAAAAATAACTATAAAACCTTTATCGAAAATATACTTGATTTGTCCTAGAATGAAGTTGAACTCATACTTAGGTGTTATTCTTTAAGATTGTCAAGTAATTATACATACATACGTAATATTCAGTATTCATACAAACTGCATTGCTCGTACAAACTGGGACATTTATCTTATAATAAATAATAAAAAATCCAGAATCTGTAAAATTTCGTGTAAAACATATTTGAATTTGAAGCTTTGAGTTGTTAATCTTTTGATTGAAAACAGGAAAACGATCAGAAAAATTCCTAATAATTTTTATATCATATTATGAAAAAGTTATCATTTTGTAGAAATTATGTCTCAAATAAGGAGAATAAGAAAAATTAAGATTTTTAATTTAGGGTCACCTAAAATGGCAAAGGAAAAATGAAAATGGTCACTATAGTAAAATTTGAGAACCCAGTACTTCAAAATTTGAAGTAATAAGTTCAAATTTTCAAGCATGATTTGTGCAATATAAACTTCAGTCTTTGATAATTAAAAAAAAATGTATATCAATCACTTAGCAAAATGTGAGTGGTGTTTGAAAGTTTGAACATTGCACGATCCAAGTTCCAATTGAAAAATTTAATAGTAAAAAATGTAGAAGACTTGTAATTGAAAGTCAGAATGTCGATGCTTTAAATTTTTCAAATTTGATGAACATTCTTGATTTTCCTCCACCCCATTAAAATTTTTTCTGAAGCATCCTTAAAACTCATTCACAACACCTTACATATTTTCAGAAAATACAAGGCTAAGATCGAAAATTTCTTGGAAGAACTACTTGAAACCTCCAAAGAAAAATACCAAATCAAGTGTGATAATCTCAGTATTAACTTGTGGAGCGCAAAAGAACCATTTTGCAACGAAGACAATTTCGCTGAAGAAGTTTCATTCACTGTGGATGTCCAGCCCAAATCGATCCATCACGTCGCTGTTCCAACTTATGGAAAAGTGTGTTAAGATTGTATTTTCAAATTCTTAACAGACGGGAAAACATAAGCTACTAATGTTGTTTTTTTATTTCTCCAGAAATTTTCCAAGTTGCTTAAAGAATCGGGTATAGAAGAAGATGAGCCAGAAAAAAAACATGTACTCACTAAATCGACGTGTTTCAATTGTATGGGCCGCCACAACTTGAGAGATTGTCCCAAACCTAAGGATTATAATAAAATTCAAGCAAATAGAAAAGAGTTCTCTGCAAAAAATGCCATAAGAAACACGCGATACCATCTGGAAACGGAGCAAAAGTTTGGGCATTTCGTCCCGGGAGAGCTGAGCAAAAATCTCAGAAAAGCTCTGGGCTTGAGAGACTACGAACTCCCAAGACATATTTACAAGTATATTTCATTATGATTTTTTGGAATTGGAACATCAAAATAATGCAAACTTTTGTGATGTATTGTTGGATTTAATGGAATTTTTCAACTTTTGTAGCATGAGATCATTGGGATATCCACCAGGTTGGATGGAAGAGGCAAGGCTGCAGCATTCTGGTTTAACTATGTTTAATTCTGAGGGAAAAGTAGAACACGAGGCAGATGACGAAGACGGAGAAATCGTCTGCTATGGCAGTAAAGATAAATATGACATTGAAAAAATCATCAACTTTCCTGGATTCAATGTTCAACCTCCACGAGAAATTAAGGATGTATGATTGATTTACATGAATTTTCAAGTTTTATTGTTTTATTTTACGGGTATTCAATATGTAGAAATATATTTAAAATAATGAACCATTTTTCTACAACTCATTAGATTGCTGTGAAGTATAATTTCATTCATTTTAGTATCTTTACAATGGATAAAAAAATTTTTTTTTTCAGGAATACTCGCATTACTGGGGATCAGAAGCGCAGATTGCAAACAGCAAACGGGTTCTTTTGGAACAATTGAAGCCACAGAAAGCTGAAGGAGGATACAAAAAAAGGAAATTGATGCCTAGCGTACAGGCAGTGAATGATTCTATAGCGGATTCAGCTGATATGGAAGTTGAAGATAGCAGCGGTATGTTTTAGAATCAATTAATTTTTCAGTGAGTAGATTGACAAAACGAATTTGTTACATTTGTAAAGGAGAGAATTTATTAATTTTAAATTGATTTGGTTACTTTTTTTCTTCTGTGATGGGCAATTTCTTTATTGATAGATTTAGTAAAAAAATTATATTTTTTTCTAAGAATTTCAGTGTTCAATTTTTGCAACTACTGATAATCAAATGTGAACAGTTTGATTTTTTGAAATCTTCGAGTTTCCAAAATGTACATGTGTGATTATAATATCCGACTGAATTTATGCAGAATGAGTTTTTTGGTTGTCATTTGACATATTGGATCAATATCGAAATTTGTTCCGTAAAATATTCGAATACATCGAAAATCTCCAGCAATTATTACTAAAGTGGGAGGGATATTCCGAACATTTTTCAGAGTAATGGAAGTTAGATGTCTTCATTTTTGATTTTGCAGAAGTTACAGAAATTCGTATAGAAAATGGAGAAATACCTGAGAAACCAATAGAAGATAATCCTGAAAAGATGAAATCTGACTGTCAAGAATCGGTAAGTTGGATGTTGCTTTTAATCTAAAGTTTGTTTATTTTAAAAGCATAAAAACATAATATCAATGTGCCAAATTCGCTGGCAATCATTACACTAAAGAGAAAAAAGAAATGCATGTATAAAAAATTTGGTCAGTTATCATTTTTCCTCATTTCAAATTCTGAACAATGATTTTAATTATTCTGAAATTTATTGAAACTATATCATTTTATAAATCATTCTATACTTATATGATGAATATTAAAATATTTTAATGAAATTCATTACACTTCATAATAATTCATTAGAATAATAATAACAATAGATAACAAGAATAGTAGATAAATATATTAATAGTAACATGCAAATAGAATTTCACAATATTTATTACATATTGTAATATTTATTATTGTAATGAACTGAATAACAATGATGAGTATTATAATGTAATAAATAATTGTTTCAAAAAATTCTCATTTGTTACTCAATAATAGTTTGTTACCGATAAATAAATTTAGTAGTGATATATTAACCTTTCCTTTGATAAATATGTATCAAATTTCATAACTATTATATATCAGTTATAATATAGTAAAAATATATGGAAAGAGTAATATACAATGGAAATAATAAAATTATAATAATAAATAATTAATTATTTTTTTTAATAATAAATAATATAGTCATAATAGTATTGTTTTTATTTTATTTGTTTGCCTATGTATTACATTAAAATATTTAACACACTTAAATTTTGTTTACATTTAATTTTATGAGCTTGATAATTATTTGTAATAATAATTAACAATAAAAATATTTATCATCAAATATAATATAAAAATTTATAATAGTCAGTAGAACTGAGTATTATTAGTAATAATTAACAGAACTACATGATATAATCCTTAATAATAACTATTTACCATTTCATTGTAACATTATTTAATAACTATTTTTACTATAGTGTAATGATCGTAATACTTTCATTGTAATATATATAATAGTATTTATATTATTATATTTTTATTGATGCATTCGATTTTAGCAATTATGAATAAATTGAAAAAAGCTAACAATGATTATCAAAAATAAAAAGTCATTGTTATGAATTGTTATAAAAATTATTCAGCAATAATCATATATTATTGAATTAATGCTAACAGAACTGAATAATACTACTTATAATGTAGCATAATTATTCTTATGAATTATTCAAGCGCAATTGTAAATCAAAATGCTTTAAGGCAGAAAACTTTCATTACGTGTGGACAAAAAATCTAAATTAATTGCAGGCTGGCGATGTGGAGCCTTCCCTTGAAGAAACCTCTCCATCACTTGTGGACTTGGAAAATGAGAAGAACCATATCTTAGACGAGCTCAACGACTCGACGTCATCGAATTTGTCCCCGGTCGTGGAAAGTAGTAACTCGAAAAATGAATCAGTGGACGAAGGGAAAATGCCGCCGCCCTCGACCGAATGCACGCCGAAAAACACCAGCAAAGGCAAGAGCAATTTGAGCACGCCTTCCTCGAGCAGACGTGGTAGCATTCAATCCATAGATTACGGAACGCCAATTTTGAAAAGCACATCGCCCTACAACAAACTGCCATCATCAGAGAAGTTCTCCAAAGATATTTGCGACGTTATTTGTTTCGAAAATTTGCCTGACTCAATAGGAAAATATGAGCAAATGTCGGACCTCATACAAAAAGTTCGCACAAAATTGGCAGAGTTGCACAAGGATTAACAGTAGGAGCTAACATGCGCTGAAAATTTTTTTTTGAATTTCTTTAAAAGATGGCATATGCCCTGGAAAATCTTACCTTTCCGATATAATGTCTATATTTTTGAAAGGTTTATGTAAGGAAAATAAATTTGTATGATTTTTTAAAAAATGCATATGTACTGAATAATTTGCAGGAATTAGTATGTTTTTTTTCCTTTCAATATTTTCTGTAATTAATTTTTATACCGAGTTTTATGTTGAATCCAAGGATATTTGATAGTACCTACATTACGTTTGATTAATTTACACTCAGAGAAATTTCTGATTAGGTTCAAAACGGAATGTTTTGAAACGCAAACGTACGTGGGAGTTTTCTGAGTGTAAGTAATGTTCAAAATGCATTTGAAAAATTTTCTGATATTGTAATTTTTTGTTTCTGGTACGTGTATTCCTGTGTACATTTGTATATATTGCCGGCATCACGGCAAAGAAGCTAAAATAAATTATAAGTGAAAATTGTCTCAATGTTCCATTTATTATTCATTATAGCAATAGAGATGGATGCAAGGTTTTTAAAAGCTTGGAATTGCAAGTAACTGTAATTTTTTCTTTTTTGTATGAGAAAAATATTTGGAAATAACAACACCCATTGAATTTTTCTAGCGCTTGATATTTATCAACAAATCTCCAGTCCCATCGACACACAGCTCTGTTTTACGATGTATAATATCATAATCATGTTTATAGAAAAAATATGCAACAACCGTTCGCCCTCTACCTTAATTCATATGGTTAAAATACTCTCTATGGTAGGTCGATTGAATCGACACCATGTTTGTGCAGAAAAATGTTCAAAAAGGCACCCTAATTTGTACAATTTCATCAACACAATAAGTTTAAAATATTTATACCCATATCCATTAAATCTTTCAAAAATAAATATCCAATATATCTTTCATGTCACCAATCATAATACTTTTTTTTTTTTTCAATTCTCAGTTGCGGATTATTAGATATGATCAATAAACTAGTCTACAATAAGAATGGCAATGATATAGAATGATGAACCTTGTCAACATTGTAGGCCAGTTTTTTCAGATGCGGCAATTTTTGGATATAAAAAACGAAATTGGAAAAAGAAGAAATTCAGGATTCTTATTTGGAAATTCAAAGAATTATAAATGTGACTTCTGGCAGTTGTTGAATCTTAACGTTAATTGGAATAAAACGGAATGTAACAATAACGAAATTGATTTGAAAAAATTTGTCGAATCTCAAAGCTAAAATTCAAAAATGTATTGATTAAAAAAACCAACGAGTTACTTTAAAAATGCAGGAACTGAGAATATTTAAGTTTGCCAATTTTCGAAACTTGATTATTGAAGATCCAAATGAGAAAACGTAAAATTTCCAATTTAAGTTAATACTATAAAGTTATTTCTTTTATTGCACTGAATCAAGGACCTTAATGGAAAAATTGTCTGGAATGTTCTGGGTCCTTGATGCTATCGTTAATAATACTTGAGAATATTCCTTACTTCTTAAATTATCTCTTAAACCCTGGAAAAAACTTATCAACAAGCTAAGCTAGAAAATTTTCTTCAAGTTTTTTTTTCCATCATTCGAGTTGGCGGTTCATCAGATCTTAAAATTTTCTCAGGCAAGAACTTGGTGAGTAGAAAATTTTGTTGATCCGAACACGCGCTGGAAGTGCCGCGAGAATTAATCCAGCGCTGGTGGAGGTGCAGGGGGATCGTTATTGAAACCCTAAAATAAAAGAAATAAGCGGAATAATTTCAAAAACGATTTCTTCATGATTACTAATCACGTGAATTTTTGAGAGCATTTTTTCACAAATTTTCATGATAGTGCGAGGATTAAAGCCACATAAAAAATATATTTTTTTAAATAAGGGTATGTAGGTTGATACTCAGAGTTTGTATTATCACTTGTAATTAAAAATATTAAAAAGTTATCAATATTATTTGCCAAATATTTTTGATAATCTATTACCCTAGCGATTCATGAATAATAATAAAATATTTGAAAGTAATATATATTTCAAAAGTAACTATACAGTTACTTTCACAGTAGGGAATAATATAATCTTCAAATTGTTATAGAATAATATCATC
The DNA here is from genome assembly GCA_028476575.1 of Platygaster robiniae. NCBI lineage: Eukaryota > Metazoa > Arthropoda > Insecta > Hymenoptera > Platygastridae > Platygaster > Platygaster robiniae. The sequence goes on from CM052022.1 coordinate 8,313,072, forward strand.
TTTCAATAATGTTTATAAATAAATATGTAATATTGATCAAAATGAGGACCAAAAAGATCCTTATTAATTGTTCTTCCCTAAAATCAAAACTAATAAACCAGAAAAAATTTTTCATTTCACTAAACTCAAGGTTGAAAAATCCCCTTTCCACAAATATTAAAAAAATGAAAGTGATAAATTTCGTAATGTATGCAAATTTTTACACGAGCTTTCTCGTTAAGTTGGTTTCCTCGCAAAGAATTTGGCCGCATGACATACAACAAAGCGGTGACTCCAAGAATGACTAGCATCATTGTCATGAAGTCATTTTCCACTCCTGGCACTACATGAACATACAAATGTGAAAAAAAAAAGTTAAATCAATAAAATATACAAAAAAATATGAAGTACATTGAACATGTAATGATTTTAGCTTTTCCTCCTGTTTCTAGGTTAGAAAATCTAAGTTTTGAAATGTTGAAAGTTTTAAAGTTGTCATATAAAAATTTTGTAAAAAAATCAATGTTTAAAATATTACAAAATCATCCATTCAAGGTTATACTAAAAATTGAGTAAGAAATAATAAAAAAAAATGTTTAAAGAGCTAAGATTTTCTTTTAAGTTCTTTTTAATATTTATATCAAAGTTAAATTTTAAAATGTGAATTTTGAGATGACGAAAATCCAGAAGTTTTGCGTTAAATTATGATTTTTTTCGTGGATATTTCGTAACATTCTTTGACCTTGAGTAACAGCTCTTTGTTGAAAAATTGTTTATAGCATTTTATTTTTAAAATACTCACGTCTTGGTGGATTCAGGCATTCGGTGTCTGTACAATAAGACTGGGTTTGGCGCAGCTAAAATATTTCAAAGAAATTTTTATCGAGTAAGGAAAACGACTGATAAGATAATCTTTTCGAAGTTACATGATTTTCGTAAAATATTTAAATTATGTTATTACTTGATAACAGACTTGAAAATGCGGAAAAAGTTTTGTGGTGAAATATTAGAAATATCTTTTACAGCTAAAAACAGTTACCAAAGAAACTTTGGAAAATTTTATTGTAAAGACTGAAAATGAATTGCATTCATGTAAATTCATAAAAAAAACCAAACAAATTTCATCAAAATAAATGTCATGAATAATAATAATAATATAAAAATGCTATAAACTCTTTAGCTTCTTTCGACAAGTTTAATTTTTTTTTTACTTGTACGATTGTTCATAAAAATAATGTTAAAAAATGTGACTATCCATTATAAAATAATTACATGAATTCTGATATAACATAATGTATACATGAAATAAATGATACAGCAAACATTACAAAAAATATGTACAGTTTTACAACACTTGGAAAATTGACAAGTTTTCATAAACAAATTTTCCTGAGTTGTGAAAAAATAATTTGCTAGCTATCAATTACATACTGATTATAAGTAAATATTGAGGTTGATTATAATATTGTTCTTACCAATGCAATAATAACTAATTTTCCTGTTATAAACAGAAGCAGTATAGTATAAATTTTATGGAAAATAAAATGTATTTTTCAAATCCATCGTACAAAGAAAATACTTACAATGGACAGTAATCGCTGCACCAATACATGATGGGAGAGCACGCATTCACAGTTTTCCATGTTTTTGAAATATGCTGCCAGGAGAAAAATAATGTAAATCTTCAATTTTTATCAAAAGTTCTTTGATTCAATTTTGGTAAAATAAATTTCTGATTTAATGATTCAAAAGAGAAAATTTTTTATTCAAATTCTAAAAAACTTAATTTCTTTCTGAAATCATTTTTATTATATTTTAACATTAGAATAATTCCTGTCAATTGATGGGAAATTTTCTAATAAAATAATAATATTTAGGTTTTTACCGTACTATTTTGTTTTAACAAATTTAACAACTTATAATAAATGACAAATTTGTAAATAAATAGCTAGCTCAATTTTTCAGAATAAAAAAGTTTTGTTTCTATTTCAAATATGAATATAAGCATTAATTAATGAAAACTAATTTGAAATTCGTCTTCACAATAATTATTTTAAAGAAAATTAGTTTTCACAAATTATAACAATAATTTCTGTTCATTTTTTGCGCCTTTCAATTTCTAAGAAAAAAAAAGAGTAAAAAGCAGTCATTACATCAAATCATCAAGAAAATATTACGCAACATGAATGATAACCGAATAACTTCTACGTGTCAACATTGTAAAAAATCATTAGACAATAACTTTCAACAATTACTTAAGTATGAAAACAATCACGCATTATCAAATTTTGGAAACAATGATTAAATCCACGAAATTTCAGGTAATTCGCGAGATAATTCACGAGCATATTGTTGCTTTCAGAAAGTTGTCATTTCGTTTATAAAATAGATAATAGAGATACATAATATGGCAACTGGCTTGAAACGATTCGCGATAGGCCATGATGAAAATTCGCAATATTTCAGCCATTTTTTACAAAACAATAATTATCCTACCTTGATTCAAGATCAGCGTCTGTGAATTCAAAATTCTGCTGGAGAGACTTATTTCTCTTGATAAATAGCAGTGGAAAAGTATTTCAGCACTTACTTTACTTCTCTTCGTTGCAGTCAATTGCAGATTGTGTGAAAATTGGCGAAAATGTTGTTAATGTTGATGCAAGTGTGTAAGTACAACAATACACATTGATACACACGTCAGTATGTTTGTAAACATTCCCAAAAAAATAAAAATGATGCTACAAAATATTTCTAATCTTCAGATTTTTGTATGGTGATGAATGGTAGTCTATTTAAATAATTTGTTCATTGCTGGTAAATTAATTAAAAATGAAATTAAAAATGCCATGATTCTAGCATACACGATGCTATTTAATTGTTTTTTTAATAAAATCTTTTTTCTTGATCGATAGCCAATCGTATGGCCATAATTAAACTATAAAGTTTATCGTTTGACAATCAATATTTAAAAGTAATTTGTAAACTATAAATTTACAAATTTTAAATATTCGTAACTTCCGCCATTTGCCATCGTATACAGTGGCGTAGATAGAGAGGGGGTAGAGTGGCGTAGATTTTTCATAAATATGAAAAATCTGTATTCAAGAAATAAGTTAAAATAATAACAATAGCCCTTTCTTTTCAAATTCTATATGATTTTGAAAATTTTCATTTTTGACAAATAAATTCTTTATCAATGGAACAGTAAAAATTTAGGTTTCAGAAAGATAAAATATTAGAATAATGACAAATGTCATAATTTTTAAAACCAACTTGTTTTATTTTTATCATTTATCAACTTGTAATTTTAAATATTATGAATTTCAGAGGTAATAAAATTTGATAAAGCACATTTCCAAAAAAAAATACAATGGTCTTATGATTTTTATAAAAAAAGAATCGAATTAAATGTTTCAAAATTGGTACATACAAGTTGAAAGGATAAAATTTTTTTTAATGATATTTTAGAGGTCAAATTCCTTATGTTTTTCATTTCGTAAACAAAATAAAAAATTGAAATTGAACATCTAAATTCGAAGATGATTGATCATTTAATCAATAATTACAGAAAATAAAAACATTTGTTGATCAAAAACTATGGAGTTAGGTATTTAAAACCTGTAGATCATTTAAAAAAAAACTTGAAAACATTTTTCCTGAATCCACCCACAATTAAAAGAATAAATTTTTAAGTAATTGATCATGGCAGTAAAAAAATTTCATAACGAAACACTTACATATGGTAGAACTTAAAGTTTTAGAATCAAGGTTAAAAGTTGAACCATTTGAACATGAAAATCTCAATTTATTGAATAACATACAAACGAATTTCATTATTTCTGAAATATATCATCCAGTGGATCCAGATCATAGGAAGTTTTCGGTTTTTTAACTTTCCGGAGGACTTTCTGCTGTATTCTGTTTTCGTATTTAACACATTTCTTCTTCGCAATGGCTTGCCTCAACTAAAAGAAAGCAAGACAAATAATGAAAATCGCATGAGAAAAAAGCCTGTAAATATTTTTCAAATTATATTTCAGGTTTAATTGTCACGTGTGCGTTGTAATAAAAAATGTTATAAGTTGTACGTTTTTGGTACGAAAAGACATGATGAAAATTTAGTCAATTTTCCAATACTATTTATAAAATTCTACTCAATGTAAACCAGATGCATACTTTTCCTGGAGACATGTAAGTAGGATTTTCCCACAATGTTTCTCCTCCAAAACTGCCAGCAAAAATTTTTACAGGATTCAAAACGAATCTGGGGCCGATTTCTGTCAATGCTCCATCTTCTGTGAGGATTTGAAAATTCCGGAACCAAATTCTGTTGTCTTGAATACTGAAGGTGAAAACATGATCGAAGAAAGGCTGACTTTTTGGATGACGGTTTGGTACCCCAAAAATTTGTACCAATAATTCTTTCAATAAATTGTAATGTGGTTTTGAGGTGAAATTCTCATCAAAGGAAAGCAGAGGTCTGGATCCCTTCAAACAGTTTCCAGTGAATTTCAGTTCGCCCATTGTGTTAACTGCAAATTTATGAAAAAAGTGAAAAATGAATGTTGTTAGAAAAAGGTGATTTTAAAAGTAAAAATTTTAAAAGAACCGCACTGTTTTCCACAAAAAATTTCACAGATGGTCCTTCTGGCACATTGGACATCCACAAGTACAAATCTCTTTTCCTGCGTCCCTCAAAGAGAATCACTTTGCTGCAATTTTTTGATTGGGAAATTTCATTGACGACTTGCAAATTTTTTTGTCGCTCCATTTTAGACTCGCTTTTGGAATGCGGCATCAAACTTTTGAAATCTTTCATAAGGTGGCGATCCCTATAAGACACTCCTCTTGTTGCAAACACCAGAACTCTTTGCCTATTTATCCATTTGGGCTGAAAGAATTAAAAAAAGCGCCTCAAGTTGAACAGTTACATGCAAAAAACAGAAAATTGATTGATAAAATATCTGCCCTATTTATAACACACAGAATCAATAATCCTTACTATTTTTTATTTCTGAGTATTTAGATTAAAATAAATATATTAAGCAGCTATTACATGGTAGCGTCATCAAGTCGGTGTCAGCGTCAGCGTAGAGTGTGGCACATGCGCTGTCTTAATTTAATAATAAAACGAAACCGGCTGGAAATCCTGTGCAGTATGTTCTACGCAACGACGCTCGCATGTAATAGCAACTTTAGACTTTCAGGATTGACATAAAATTATTAGGTTTATTTCCAGGTTTTATCTAGAGATTCTAGAACAATTCTGATTTTGCATTTACATATTCTATTACTAAATTTCTTTTCAATATAATTAAAGATTGCTAACATTTCCTAGCTTTAAATCTTCTACTATAAATGTTTCAAATTAGAAATAATAAATTGAGTTTCCTATTTCAAAATCATTTTATAAAAATTTGGAAAATGAAAAAATAGTATTATTTCAATACAAATTAATTATCTGTAATACATTTAGTATTTGAAAATACAACATTGATCATTTCTTATAATTTTCCATAGTTAAAGTGTGATGTATCAAGTTTTACAGATCTCTAGTTTCAAACAATTTCAAATTCCTTTTTTAACATAACTTTTTTTTTTTAGAATCATACCCTGCAGGGTTTTTTTCCTACAAAATCAGCATTTGATCATGAATACGTTTAACTAAAAAATGTAATCCTTTCAATTTAAATTTAAGTTTTATTTATGTATATTCAAGTTTTCATTTTCTATTTTAAAACGATTGATATTTTATATTAAAATTCTTAAAACTTAAAATTAAAATAAAAGTTTAGAAATTATAGGTCTCAAATCTCAGAGATGCCCCATAGTTATTTTATTTCAATATATCAATTTCCATGTAAATACCAAATTTTTTTCAATATCCCCAAATAACTTTTATTATTAATGATTTCCTAAATTTTTATTCTAAATTTGAACTCACCAGTTTGAATATTTATAATTAAGTGGTCGAATAAATTGAAAAAAGGAGTAAGAGTATTTGAAGTTAAAGAAGTACATGCAAAATAGAAAAGTTCGAACGATGAAATATCTGCTGTTTGTGAATTGCAAGATTGAGTTCTGCTAATTTTCAATTGTTCAAAATTTTGATGATTAGACTTATAAGATTAACATTAAATTGATGTTTTCAGGTTTTATGTAAATAAGTGTAAACGGTTCTCATTTTTTAATTTCAAATTTAATATTCTAGTTCTTATTCGAAGTAATAAAATTATTAGTAATTTATGTTACAAAATATTATCTCTTTGAATTGAAATTCAAGTTCAATGCTAAGATGGCTACTTTAATGTATGATTTTATTTGAAATTTATATCTGTCCCTGAAGTTCCTAACGTCTACAAATGAACGAAATTAAAAAAAAATTGTTCTCATTACCTCTCATAGTTAGAATAATAAATAGATATTGATATTAAACAATTATTATTATATGTTACTAATTTTTTTCGCCGTAACCTTGGGTCGGGTTAAAAAACCCAGTTTTTTTTGTTTACATTTATTTCCCAAATGTTTGGAATTTTAGGCACATATTTATAGACAAATTTTGCAGTTGGGTATTTCTCCAATTTTTTGTAATTTAAAAAAATGATATCTTGGTTTTCACAGATTTAAATTGTAATTTTACACTTGCATGTTTACTTTTTTATAAACATTTTTATCCAATATTCTCTAAAAAGTGTATCTAAAGGGAGACTTATTTATGCGATAATTACTAATATATTGAAAATAATGATACTAGTCACACTACTATAATAATTATTCAAGTTTAAATATAATTACATTATTTACAATATATTGTTAGGGATGGTTATTTATTCATGTATAGAGACAAGATTTTCTAATTTCTCTTTATATAAACATATTTTTACAATAATTTTTTACGATTCGATTTTATAATTTAATCCTTCGGAACGTAAACTACATATTTCAGACCTTTAACATATTTAAATTTCCACTTATTCTACTAATTGTGATGAAAAAGATTGTTTTACTAATCTAAAAATTGTAATGAAATTGAATTATTATCAAAAATATGAAATTAATTGATATTCATTTGATTCAAATTTAAGTAAATTAAAATTAAATCCATTTTTTCACAAATTATGTTTAAAAACTTGTAACCCTTTTTAATTAATGTTCTTGATTTGCTAACTTGATTATTTATAACATTACAACAATAAAAATTTAATGCTGCAAAGCAAAAGCTGCCGTACCATGGATAATTAAATTTTTTTTCGCAACATAAAAGCATATTGAATAAGTTATATTTGTATAAAAACTGATATTCAAAATTTTTAACAACAATAACATTAACATGCGATGAAAAGTGAGGTTATGAACATACCGTCTTTTTTTCAAGCAATTCTTCTGATTTTCGAACGCTTTTCACTGCTGGTTGCTCTTCTTCTACTTTATCTACATTATTTTGTTTTGTTTTCTTCCTTTTTACTCCTTTCCCCATTTTTGTTTGAATTAGTTTTAATGAAAAATACTGTTTAACAAACTTGTAATTGCAAACTTAAAATGTGTGTGATTGCAGCAATTGTCAGTGATCATCAGTGATTGTCAGTATGGTTTGATGGTCAGTGGTGCAAGTTAGGTTAGGTTACCAGAGATTTGAAAATATTGCTCAGTCGATAATGCAGATAGTGAGTATATAATGTACCATTGAAAGGTGCATTACCATCGTTTTGTATCAGTCGGTAATATTGCTGCTTACCGCATAACCCGCATCACCCGCATAACAGCTTTTTTTGAAATCGATCACTGTTTTTATGGGTTTTTCAAATCAACAGCTCCATTTAAATCATTTTCCGAGAATAATTATGCGCATACACCCGATACTCAACAAAGGTTTATAGTCTAGAAATAATCGCACTTTTCGGTATCTATTTTCAACCACCCACCCCTCTTAATCACCTCGTACGCCTCGTACCACATAAAAACAGATTTCGCAATTTTCTTTCAGAAAAATTTCTAATTGAGTATTACATTTTAATCCAACAATGATGTTACATTTCTAAAATAAACTTACAATCTATAAAGGTCAGTTATACATGTTTTAAAAGTTTGCTTTTTTTTCCATCGATTTGAAAATAACCGTCATTTTCCGGAAGCGGAAGTCGCACGATTTTTTGCGCATGCGCACTAGTCACGGTCTATTGTTTTTTTACCGAAAGTGTCTTGAGAATTTTGAATCCGGCGTCCTTTTTTACTGGAAAATAATTGCTTACTCGAAAACAGTCGGAATTAGTAATTACCGCGAGTGAAAAATAGGGAATCGGTCATTTTTGGGTGAGTTTGTGCAGGAGTGAAGGAGGGAACAAAGAATCGGATGTAACGCCGCCATTTCGCGGGTTTTTGTGTAGTGCGCGGAAAATTTTTTTGTTGAAGTAAAATAGTGAAAGTAAAAAAAAATAGTGCAATGAACTACCGTGGGATCAATTTGGAGAATATGCAGATAAAGGATGCCGAGAGACAGCGAAAAAGGTAGGATTGAAAATTTTCCGATCGGCAATTCTATATATGCATTGCTGTGGGTTCTTTTAGCGGAACATCGCATAAAAACGAAACTATTTTTGTGGCTTCCCGCCATAATCGAGAAAGTCATTTGTGCCATAAGGCTCAGTTTACATAATTTTCTGATAAAATTTTGAACGTTCTGGCATGTGTGACTTTCTCGGTTATGGCTGGAAGCCACAGATTTGATAGGCAAATTTTTTCTCTTCACGATTAATTAGAGGGTAATTCATATCATCGGCGAAGCTATAAACATATGCGAAATATTAACTTTTGTAATTTTTGTTCTGCTACGTTGATCTTCACTTAGCGGAATATTGCGAAAAAAATTAATAAGCGGTAAATTTTTTTCTTTTTTACGAATGTTTTGCGGTTTATTGGAGCCTAATAATTATACAATAGTTGAAAAATTGAAATTCTAAAAGTGTCCCGCTAACTTGATGTACTCTACAGTATGACAAAAACTGCTATAAATATTCAGCATAAGTACAATATTTAAGAGTGATTTTACAGTAAAACACAGTATTATAATAATTAATGGGTCATTCTATTTAACGTCGATTTATTTGATCATCACTGACCAAATCACCGATTTCTCTCAAATTTTTTAAATGAAGACATAAATCAGTTTTGAAATAAACGTATTTTTTATTTTGGGCTGAAAATCGGTTTTCTTCGAAAATATTTGATTTTTGATTCCGCTGTCAAATTTAGAGTAACCTTAATTTTGTAGAAATTTTTTATTTTTCATCGGCAAATTTATAGATTTTAATTATTTTTTGTACGAAAAAGCTCGAAATCGTACAAAATTTCTTTATATTTAATGAATTGTAAATATTTTTCGAAGTGTTGTTGAATTGTTATGAGCGTAAATGGAAAATGTGTAAAAAAAAGTATTAATTGAAATATTTTCATATTGAACCATTTTTTTCTTCCTGTTTTTTTTTTTTTTCATAAATAAGTAAAAGTATGAATTGCATTTTGCAAAAGTCGTTACATATATTTATATACCAGAACGTTTCGTTTGCAAGTGAGAATTTTTTTTCTAATTCATAACCTGTCGTTACAAAGTGATCGTGAAATTCACTTTTCTTGATCCTAACACACTGTTATAGTTCTGTTCAATATTTTATATTGTAAACAAAAAATTTCTAACTATATTTTGAAGTACTCGGAATATAACATTCAATCAATTTTTGTGCGTGTCTCTTAAGAATAACTTTTACGTGGACTTGGTTTTATCGTTATATTTATTTGCATAGGTATTGCTTTGAGATAATGACTAAATGAAGCTGATAGATACGGATTGATGAAATGAATTTTAAACCAAAGATATTCGAGGAACTGATGAAAAGTTACACGCCGGATGTTATAGCTTTGTACTTGATACGTTAAAAAATACTAAAATTCAAGATATTTCCGGAATAAGATGGAAAAAATGTTAGATTCGTAATAAAAATGAATTCAAGTATCCATGTTTAAACAAAATAGTATAATGACGAAACGCATCATTGTTTACTGAAAAAACATTGAAACGTATGAGCACGTTGAATATGTAAAATAATTATTTTATTCCTAAATTGATACATATTTTTGAAACAAGAAATATTGTTTGTATATGTTTTTATAAAATTAAAATTTTGGATGAAAAAATTGATGAAAGTATCGTATGATGCCACATTTTAACATTTTTTCGATACATAATAAACCTACGTTGAGGGTTTTAAATTAACATACAAATGCAATGAAGTGTTATAAATAAATGAGAATGAAAATAGTCTATTGAGATTGTGTGTGATAGCAAATATTTTATCAATCTAGAATAGAGTGATCCGCACGAAAGCTTGATTTTAAGTTGTATTAACTGTTCGATATATATAATTAAGAAATTCTTAATAATTACATTCGTTTAGAATATATATATATATATCATCGAATGGAATATTTTATAGTGTGTTGAGATCAAGAAAAGTGAAAATATATTGAAATTTCATAATCACTTGGTAACGACAGGTTGGAAATGAGAAAAAAATTCTCACTTACGAACGAAACGTTCTGGCATGTAACGACTTTTACAATACAGTTCATACCTTTGCTAATGTTATGAAAAATACAAAAACAAAAAGAAAAAAAAATAGTGCAACATAAAAATTTTTTCTTTAAAATTTTTTTATACATTTTTCATTTATGCTCATAACAATTCAACAAAGTTTCGAGAAATATTTACAATACATTATTCAGAAATTTCGTACAATTTCGAACATTTTCATATAAAAAATGATTGAAATTCATAGATTTTCCGATGAGAAATAAAGATTTAAAAATAAATTTTTGACAAAATTGAGGTTACTTTGAATCTGACATCGCAATCAAAAATCATAAATTCTCGAAAAAAACCGATTTTCAGCCCAAAATAAAAAATATGTATATTTTAAAATTAAGTTCTGTATTTATTCAAAAATTCGTTGATTTGGTCAGTGATGACCAAATCGACTCCAAATAGAATGACCCTACTGTATATTTTTTTTAGTGTATTCTCGTCTTAAAATAAAATAACACCAAATTTAACATTCTTGAATATTCAATTCACCTATATTTTCAATCGATCGAAACTGAAGACCGATTGAAAACCACAATAAAAATCAGATGTATGGTAATGTTCCTGATTTTCAAGTCCAAACTGTAACTTCTTCAGCTTTTCAAATTTCACAACTTATTTTTTAAAAGAACTAAAAATTCTTTTTTAATATGTTGAATTCCGATAGTTAAAGTTTTTTTATTGAAAATCTCGGTGATTTCTTGTATACTTATCCGAAACACTTCAACATATTCGTATATGGTAATTACTAGCATCGTATGTACTTTCCGATGCGTACGAGCGTAATTTGAGTCGGAGTTCAAACTCTTCGCGGTGTACCTAAACTATGTGAATTGGTGCTTTACGCACCTGGTGTAGTGTGTGTACCCTGCACCTGCTCTTGCGTGTTTTGAAATGTATTTTTACCATTTGCACAACAATGTTTTGTCATTTTAATCATTAATTTTCTACTGATTGTTTAATTTCTCTAAAAATACAACAGAAGTTGATTCGAAACTCTATTGGTTGAAGGAGAGAGGGGAGAGCTTCTCTTATTTTAAACTTATTTTATCTAATTTTTCATCCCTCACAGTTCTAATCATCAAGTTTCAAAGTTTAAGAAAAACCTGAAAAAAAATTGTGAAAAAACATAATAGAATAAAATATTTTTATCCGTAGTTTCTTCTTTGCTGTTTTAAAGTTGCAAATTTCATTTTAATGAAAAACAATTTTTCAAAATTTCTTCAAAAATAAAATTGTGTTGAGACAGGTGACCAAGTTTAAAAAGCTTAACGTAACGTATTGTAAAATATTGTGGAATTTTTTGAGTAAAGTACACTAATTTGTTTGCTAATATTTTACTGAAAGAAAGAAAAAACATTATTTTAGGTCGCAAGTAGTTGAAAAAAGAACGGCGTAAAAATTTTGACCCCAACCGTGTCAGATTCATAAATCCGTCCCTCAAAAGAAAGTGGACTTCGGTTGGGCAACGTTTTTGTTGGCTGAATTATAATCCTTTTCTCAGAGCCTACTCGAAAGAGATACAATCTTCTGTCGCAAATCATCTCAAATATCGTCAAAAATGTCATTGCATAACACGAGAGGTTTTTTGAAGCTAGTTTTTCTTAGAGAAAGAGATTCTATAGCAGGAAATAGTTATAATTAGTACCTTACCTGAAAAAAAGTTGCAAATTTGAAAGTCAAACTTTAAAAAATGAGATACCATTAGACCATTTTTTCGGTGTCGTAGAGGAAATCGAAGTTGGATATTTATTTGAAGAGTATTAAACGTTATGTTTCAGAGGTGATTAGAAATTTTTGAATTTCGCTAGTTTCGATTTACCGAAATGATAGAATTCTCAATATTTGATACCAGTTATTTCTCATTTAGATTAAAGAAAAAAAGTGATTTTAGAAATATCGCAGCAATCATAATCATTTAAAAATTTTACGCAAATAATGTAAAATTTTACTAGATGTTTGAAAATCCTACGTGATAAACAAGCCACGCACTCTAGCAATCCTATTGAAAAAAGGAATCTTAGACGCGTATCTATGATGTTAATTATTATGCATGTTTATAAAAATATACAACGTTAAACCAAAAATTGAAACATTGCAAGACTTTCAAATGCAAAAAAGAACACAAATGATTGAAAATAATCGTAAATTTTCACTTCCGAAATTAGTGAATCACCGAAACATTTCGAAAAAAAAAAAAACTTTTCTGGTTACGCTCCTGCATCATCTCAATTTGCAATAAAAACTTGGCTTTATGTAATCCTGTATACGAAACATAAACTTAGGATTCCTTTATACGGCGTTAAAAAGAAATAAAACCTTGAACCCTTGGAGTTTTTCGGAGAAGATGTAAATGTGATTTCGAAATGATAGATCAAAAACGAGGAACGGTAGACAGGCAGTTACTTCTTATAATGGAGAGTGGTGCTAAGCGTTCTAAATATGTTTGACCGTCTGTAACCTCTAACGGTGATAGACGAATCAAGGACTTGTTAAAAAAAAAGTTCGAGTCATACTAGAAAGAAATAGGCCCGGCCAGATCATAGAAGAACGAACGAGAGTGTCTGGCGTCTACTCCGCCTAACGGTCGTGAGGTGCTCACAGAATTACGAGGAAATCTCATTTGTTATGCAATAGAAACGTAATTGAAAGTGTATCCGTTTGAAATTGAAAGGGACCTCTCCGAACACGCAATTTTCGTCGATTATTCCCGTCATAAACTGTTTCATTCATTGTATACAATTTTTTTTTCTTTTTTTTTCCATAGAATTCGATCCAGTGCGGTGTGAGTAACTAATTTTTTTTATTATTTACTGGAGTATTGATATAATTTTAGTTATGATGAATTCTTAATGATGTAAAAAAAACCAAAAAAACCGAAACAAAAACTTCGGTTGGTTCATATTTAATAAATGATTTGATTGATGAAAACGAATTTTTTTCGGTGCGGTACAAAAGTTTTATGGAATTATATTTGTATCCGTGCAAAATCGAGTTTTCTGGTTTTCAATAATCTATAATTCGTATTTTTTGGGTCCGTAAGTTACTGAATTACATATTACCAAAATCCTCTCATAATTATTTATGCAGTAGATTTACGTTTCCAAGTTTTGAAGTTTTGAACTTTTAAGTTCTAATAACTTCAAACCTTCTTGAACAAATCATTCTCAAAAGTTGACTTTCTTACGAATTGTATGGATCTACAATGTTGATTTTCAGTAGTATAGTTTTTAATTTGAGAGTTTCTTTTTTAATTTTACAATTGAGGTGTCTTTTTATTTCAATAATAGTTTGATATAAGTATGTATATTGATTTCTCGAAATTTGACTTACATATGAATCTTGTTGTATGTATCTACAAAGTTGGTTTTCAGTAGTATAATTTTTAATTTGAGAGTTTCTTTTTTAATTTTCAAATTGAGAAGTCTTTTTATTTCAACAATAGTTTGATGTACGTACATTGATTTATCACGTTATAGAATATTGATATGATTCCAAATTTCATTAATTCGAAACGATATTATAAGAATCTTTTTTTTAATTTGAAACTTCCAGTATTGTGTTCGAGTTTTGCAAATTTTGAAAAATTCAGGAGCTCTGAAAGTTTTAAAGATTCTTAATAAATTTGGAGAGTTCGAAAACTGTGTAGAATCTCAGATAATGTTCATAGATTGTGTTCATCATCACGTTTTTTCGAAATATGCATACATTTTCTATTACTTTTTATGAAGAATTTGAAAAACTAGAAAAGTATCGTGAAAATAAAAAAAATTTTGATATGTTGGACAAACTTTGATAAATTTTAGAAATTTTCGAATAGCTCGTATCATGTTCGAGATTTTCAATATTATGAAAAATGAAAAAATATTGAGTTTGAAAGATTGTCGATAACTGAGAAATTTAAAAAATTTGTAGAAATTAAGAAATTATTCATAAATTTTGTATATTGTGTTTATTATAAAGTTTCTTCTACGTATGGATATTTTTAATAGATATCTGGATAATCTGAAAAGTACCAAAATCTTGATTAGTTGGACAATTTTTTATGAAGTTTGGAAATTTTCGAATAGTTTATGTCATTAATGAATTTTGAAGATTTTTAAAAACAGGAAAGCGTTGATAATTTTGGGAATTATATAAATTTTGGAAAATCGAAAAATGTGTAAAAATACATGAAATTTTCCTGATTTCTAAGAATTGTGTTCATTATCGTATTTTTGCGAAACGTGCGTGATGTACGTTTTATTTTTTAATGGAAATCCGAAAAACTTTGAAAGAATAAAAAATAACGAAAAGTCTTGATATGTTGGGCAAATTTTATAAAATCCACAAAGTCTGACAAAATTGTTATTGTGCTTGAAATCGCGAAAATATTGAAAAATAAACAGACATTGAAAGTTGTAGAGATTGTTAAAAAATCCAAGAAATTCGAAAAATTCGTAGAATTTTAGAAAATGCTCATAAAATTTTTAGCTCGTGTGCATAATAATATTTCTTTAAAATATGCATAAAAAATTTTTTTTCGTTCATAAAGAAAAAGCGAGGTTGCTTAAAAAGTATCAAAAAATAACGAAAAATGTTGATGAGTTGGGCAAATTTAAAAATTCAGGGAGTTTTCAATAATTTTTATTAGGTTTTAATATTTTCAAACGTCGAAAAATAACAATACATTAGAATTTCGAAAGATTATCAGTTATCCTAAGAAATTCGAAAAATATGTATAATTTCAAAGTAATTTAATCAATCAAGTAAATTATGGAAAATTGTAATAGTCCACTGAAACAATAAAAACTGGGTAATACTCAATCAAAAAATTTTAATTTTTAAGTTCTTCACGGTCTAATTTTATAGATTCATGACTAAAATGATAAATTAACAAATTTCTGACTGAGGTCCCATGTAAAAACTACTTATTCATAACAACAGCTTTTTTTTATTTATTTAAGAATCGAATTTTTCTGTATTTATTAATAAAGCCGCAAACACTTTTTACTCTTGAATATTATGTTTAACTTCAAATAATAAGATCATCTGATTTGATGCAGTTTTTAAATTTTAGAACTCCAAGTTCTAATCATTTTAAGCGTTTTCAAATCAACCATTATTAAAATCTGATTTTGGTATGAATATATTTCATGTGTCTTCAATGTTGGCATTCAAAAATTAAAATGTTATTTCTATGTCGTTTTTTTTTCCTTTTTACTAAGCGTTTAAGACAAATTTCCTGCTTTTCTAAGGCTAGCTAAACGAGTGGATTCCTAAAAAAGGCACCTAATTAAGCTCCCTTCGGTCACCAAATGCCATTTTTATCAGGACAAAAGCTCGTGTCACAAAATGAAGCAATTTGTGGCCAAACACGAGAGAATCAACGAAAATTCGCGTTACAAAGTTTTTTCTTTTTTCACTTTTAAGCGGTCGAACAATGGCTGATGCTTAAATTATGTGGCTCTAGTTTTCTAAAATGCGTTCTACGTTATTGTCATATTGTAGTCGCAACAATGTATAACGAATGCTCCAATATTGTCAAAGAACGACGAGCATTGTAAAAGCCGAAACTGGAACCAAATAATATAGCAATAAGTCGGGTTCTTATATTATTATAAAGATTCTTGCATGATGTTTGCCTAGAGGGTCGATAACAAATGACACGGCCATAATTATATGCCTTAAAAACTCTCTTGCTGCAGCTTCCTCGCCGCAAAAAACACGTTGTTTTGGAGCGCAACTTTTTTGGTCCTTTCACTCCTGCCTTCCTCCACCTCGTCTTTCCCTGGGCTTCCTTTTTTTCATCTCCTTTTTCTTTTGTGTCCGGCGTTGTATACTTTACGTTTCGCATGCTTCCGTGTTTCGCTGTGTTTCTTGTCAGTCATGCATATTGCAAAAAATCACGAAATGATGCCTACGAATTACGGCAACGGAAGAAAACAAAACTGAGAATTCGGTATTTTTTACGAAGGGGCCTCACGAGCTTGGCTACGTTTTTTGTAAGAGTTGAGAGTGATTTTTGGTCAGTGAATTTTATCGGCATTGCGATGATTCAAGTATATGTAAATTTTTGGTTATTTTGTTTGTGAAAGACATTCGAAAACTGATACAGAAATTAATCATTGTTTGAATGATTTGATTAATTTAGATTTCAATTTTCAAAAGTTGAATTAGGCGATTTGATGATGCTAAATTAAAGTTATTTACATTTTAAATTGATTCAGAAACTTTTTTATACTTCGCTAGTGAATAATAATATATTATGTAAGTAGGACAATTATTTTATATTTTCGAACGTGAATTACACGAGAAAATATGAAATGTTTTTAACAGTTTCGTACGATATTTTAAAACGAGTTTTCTATGCCAGGAGGACACACAAAAATTTATGTTTTAGAATTAGGATGTACAAATATGTATAATTAAGAGTATAATTAGTTAAATATAATTAATTTATATTTAATGTATAATTAAATATAAATTAAATATAAGAGCTTTACCAAGAAATTCAAGAGTCTAGACATCAAAAAGCTCAAAAAGAATAAAACATTACGTGAATTCTAAGAGTGTATGGATTTCGTAATTAAAAATTCAGTAATTGGAAACATTATTCATTTATGTAAATGTCTAAATTCCGTTACGAATACAGAAATTTGACATAATTCAGCAAAATAACTAAAAATATAGACGATTAAGGAAAGAAATACGAGCGAGGAATTTTTCAAAACCTTCAAATAACATTCAATCAGAAAAAAAATATGAAATTAATCCTATATCGCATTGTATTTTTTCTAACTTAATATAGCAAGCTTAAAAAATAAACATCCAGAAATTGGAAGATTCACTTAAGTAGATTGTGAAAGTCAATGCCATTTCCAAAAATGGTTAAAAAAATGGCATAGAAAATCCCAACTTACCACTCAGAATAATATATTACGTACCTAGGACATGTGAATTTTGTAGACCGAGGCGAAGCCGAGGTATACAATCACACGAGTAAATAAAAAATTTCTGTCCTAGTTATGTACGATATTTCACGTAACGAGGGCTGGAAAACGAGTTGAGAGATTTCGAACTGGACGAGAAACGAGTTTTCTATGCCGGAGGTACGTAAAAGTTTGAAAATTCAATAAGTACTCGTCCAGAATTTTCTTACAGTGATTTGATTATATTTCACCGAAACTAAATTTTATAATGCTTGAATGTTATCAATCACATGCTTGAAGCAGTTTATTTGCCTAAAAATATATATTTATACCTTTTTTGATTTTTTCTGGCGACTAAACTATGATGATTAGTGTCATTTATACTTTATTAGCGTTTTTTTTGCCTGAAAAAAATCGATTTTGGCTGAAAACCAGACGATTTCCGTACTCAACTTCGACTCACTCAAAAGACCACGTCATTTTACTCCCTGGCACGAAGTATACTATTTATTTGATATTTTGAAAAATAGCAGGAAAATTGATAGCATAGGAAAATTGATATTTTTTACGAACCCCATTTAACTTTAGAGTCATAAATCCAATAAAAACAACCAATAACATTTTTTTAGAAAATGATAACTGTTGAGATTCCAAGTTTCATAAAATCTCGTAAAAATTCGCCAAACTCCTTATAAAATTATTAGTTTTTATGAAGAAATTTGATCAAATTTTCATTGACCAGTCTGTGCTTCATAAAATCGATTTATAGAATCTTAATAAATTCCGGCCAAGTTTCATGAATGTCTTTATAAAAAATTGTTATATGGACATTTTTAAAACTTGGCTAGATGTTACAAAAATACCATAAAACGCAAAATGCTTCATGAAAATGTTATGAAATAAGAAAACTGATAACTTGATAGAGAAATTAACGTTTTATAAACGATTTTATAAAAATTTGAAACACAAGGGTAAAGTAATTCAAAATTTTGATGAATTATTAATAATTTTTTCGACAAATCGAGAAATAACTCGTAATCATACAGATAATTTTGATAATTTTTAAATTTTCGAGGCTTTCCAAAAAACTTTCTGAGAATTTAGTCTTCAATCAAATCAAAGATGCAAGACAGTGAATAGTTTAATTTTTCATAAAAAGATTGAAAAAGTCGAAGCTACTGTCGATACTAAAATTATTGAAGTATTTTTTTCATTTTATATTACACTGAATTAAACACGTAGAAAAATTCCTACTCTCGTACATTTGTTGGCACAAATGATCATCTTCTATAAAAGTTAAAATCCCCCTCCCCCACCCCTTGGAAAATCCTGAATCCGCAAATGTTCCTAGGTATAGGAAACGAGATCGTTGACCTCCCGAAATCTCGCGAGGTTTTTATAAGGCCGCAAATAACTAGAGTCGAGTAAAACGCCTGCGATGCCGATATTCGGGGCCCATTAGGCCCACGTGAAAGAGAAGTTTGTCCCCGGCAGCGCGGAAAGGAACGATTCCGGCGAACCGGGGGAATATTCAAAAGCGCAAATGACTGTAATTTCCGAAAAGCCTGGATACGCCAAAAAAGGGTTGCGCGAGGAAAAATAAAAGTACTAAGCAATAGTATCGGTTAGCGTGGTGCAAAATCCGCGGTCCCCGGTGGTTTCGGTGGTGGGGACGAAAGCAGGTCTGGGTGCGATGACCTTTTTCATGGGTCAGTCACCTGGCAGAAGCACGTACCCATGGCCAAACGAAAAACGGATGCACGGATGGACCAATACAAGGCCCTGCAACGCTGTCCTCAAAGAGCGTATCGAACCGGCGTTTTTCGCCACGAAAACCATAATTAACAAACCGTAACTACACCTTCGCGTGGGCACCGTGACTTTTCCCCGGGCCCTATTACTCTCGGCTATAATTTTTGGGCGTTTCGCGTAAGCACATGTGACGGCATAAGTTATGAAACGCGGGTCGTGTTTCCGGAACACGCCCCGGGGTCCCCAGGGAAGGAATTTTCGCCGATTTGCCGATTTGGGGGGGAGGGTGAAGGTGAAGATTTTTCCGTGGTATGGTTGTCGGATCCGTAATTTCATTTCTTTTTGTGGTCCCCAAGAATGATTCACAGTTGATAGATTTTATTCTTTGTTGTCTCGATCACTAGATAAATTTTTATTTTTGTTGAATTAATAATTTGTCGTTTAAATTTGATAAGAAAGAATATTTTTTTGATTTCAGTAATATGTTTTGTTTTGTCATGGCTGCGTCAAGCTTGTACCCTCTAAATCTGTTGAATTTCACAAATTTTTTGTTAAATAATAGATAAAGCTCGGCTGGGAAATTATTATCCAAGGAAAAAGCGGTCAACCGGAGCAATAGTGGGAGAATAAATCCACCATCAAATTTTGGTGAAACAAAAAGAAGATTAAAAACGAGATTGAAAGAACATCAGAATAACTATAAATTGGCTCTTGATAAACATAGTGTTATTACGAAGCATAAAGTTGAGTCGGGTCATGATTTTGATTGGGATAACGTTAGAATATTAAATTTTGAAAGTAATTGGTTTGAAAGATCTATCGCTGAGATGGTCTTTATAAAAGGTGGGAATAATAATATTAATCTACAAACTGATACAAAGAATTTGAATCCGATTTACGATAAAATTTTGAAATGTACTTGATTGTTTCTCCATATAGACGTAGTCATTCCCAAATTCCCCCCCCCCTCGTTTATTAGCGATAAGAGTTTGGCGCCTAAATTTTGTTAGTTTGACGAGTGTTTTAGTCCATTACTGTTAACGAACGTTGTTAGACGTATTCATTTCTTTTGACATGAGCCAGACCTTTTGTATTGATCGTGATAGGAATGGATTTTTGTTGTTCTTGAATCATAAATTGTAAGTTGTTTTTTGATGTTGTTTTTAATTCTGAATTTATTTATTGAGATTTATATTTTATTATGTAATGTTTACGATTTATAATGATATTTCAGTCCATCCCATATTGTTGACGAATGTTGTAGAACACGATTGAGCCCTTGTTAATATGAGCTAAAACCACATATTGTGAGTAATGTTTGAGATTTTGGAATTATTGTTAAGAGGTTTATTTTTAATTTTCAAGATTGTATGTTGTTCAATAGTTACCCTGAAGATGATCTCAATATAGACCGAAAGCTTAGTTAATAAAAGTGCAACATTGGCACAAAATTTGATGGTGAATTTATTCTCCCACTATTGCTCCAGTTGACCGCTTTTTTCTTAGATTTTTTGTTGTTTTCCACAGATTTCTGTGATAAAATTTTTACAATGTAATCTGTGGAAGATAAACAGAATAAATATGAAGAATAAAACAGAAAACCTGTTGAATTTGACAGATACATCAGTTAAAAGTACAAATTTGTCAGTGAAAATTTCTAGCAGATTGCAATCTGTACAGATTTAACAGGAGAGTACATATGGCCATGGGGGGTACATTTGCTAACTATTTAAGTTGAACAGTCATTAAATAATTTGAAGACAATCACAATTTTTGAATGAAAAATGGCTATTATTAGTGAAAAACATGTATTTCAAAAATAAAAAAAAGGATTAGTTACTAAAGATTAGTTAGCTGTAACTAATTAAACTTATAAGAGAAACTGGAATCAGTAAAACGAATTGCCTTGAATTAACAAACGCAAATCATGAAATTCACTCACTTTTCTTTGTCAAGCCAAATAAATATGAATATTTTATATTACTTATTGTAGTACTCTCTTAATCTGAATCTGTTGAATTCAACACGTTTTCTATTGTATTCTACAGATTTCTCTGTTAAAATTTTTACAATGTTATCTGTTGAAAATTAACTGATTCAATTTATAGAATACTAATAAAAATCGGTTGAAAACAGACAATCTGTTGAATTTGATAGATACATCTCTTGGAAGTACAGATTTTTCAGTGAAAATTTCTAGCGGTTTGCAATCTGTACAGATTTAACAGATTCAGACTACGAGAGTACGTATGGCCATTGGTGTACATTTTCTAACAAAGTATTTTAGTCGAACAGTCATTAAATTATTATAAGAAAATCACTATTTTTTCATGAAAAATGACTATAATTAGTGAACAATATGTATTTCAAAAATGTAAAAGGGATGAATTGCTAAAGATTAGTCAGTTGTTACCAATTAAATTTATAAGAGAAACTGAAATCAGTAATACGATGCTACTGTAATTCATTTGCATCGTAAGACTTACACAAACTGTCTTAAATTAACAAATCAAATTATAAAATTCTCTCACTTTTTTTGTTAAGTACAATAAAAATGAATATTTTATGTTACTGATTTTAGTACTCTCTTAATCTGAATCTGTTCGATTCAACAGGTTTTGTGTTTTATTCTACAGATTCCCAATTTAAAATTTAACAATGTAATTTGTAGAAAAATTAACAGATTAAATTTGTAGAATAGAACTGAAAATCTATTTAGACAGATACATCTGTTAAAAGTACAGATTTTTTTGTAAAAACGTCTAGTAGATTGCAATCTGTATAGATTAAACAGATTCAGATTAAAAGAGTAGGTGCAAAGAATCAGGTTGAAAAATTGTTTCTTTTTAGACAGGTGCTACAGTTATTGAAACAAGAATTAAAAATTTTACCTACCTTTCAGCGAGTCGAAATTTTGAAAAGCAGTGAATGATATTCGATGAATTTTTTTACAATTGTCGCTGTACTCAATATTTGATACCAATCATCTTTAAAAAAGTAACTTAAATCGAGCGATCGTTCACAATTCTTTTTATAATGTCTTCAAACCTTAAAAATATCGCACAGGGTACATTGAAACTTGTAGATCAGAGATTTGTTTGACAAGTACGTGGTATATCGCTGTTTTGCCGATAAAAATTTCTTAAACATCATTTCAAATCCCAACTGCTTTTATTTTTCAAAAAGTGCAGTTTTAAGGTACAGCAAAAAATACAATTTTTGAATATAAGTATTTATTTTTGCTAGTATTTACACACGTGATTTTTTGAAAAAATGTGTTTTTGATTTTTCGAAAAAAAAAAGTTTTGTCTACTATCTTACAATATTTTATCATAAGGTTTAAAACATTAGAAACCTAGAGTAATGTGTTTAAAACATTAGAAAACTCTTGTGCGTATAAAAAATTTAAAACTTAGCAAACATCCATTTTAGCTATTAGTTTGAACCAAAATGATGCAGTAGGTCACCATGGCACTCAGTAACTGAAAAAAAAAAATATTAAAAATTCTTGAATCATTTTTCGAAGTCAGTGAAAAATACATACAACATGAATATTTAAAAAGGTGGTCGTTACAAGATGTTAAAACTAAAATTTAAATATGGATACACAAAATGCTTCTATTCGAAGAGATAGAATTTCAATAAATTTTAACCATTGTTGGTGTATTTTTTTATAATCTCTGGCCAAAAATATCTTGCAACCCTGTGACGATAGTTTTCTATTGTCTCATGTAATTGTGTGCCTTTCACTCGTCAGTATAAAATTTCCGTCACAAGTACGTAATACATTATTTGTTTAACTTACCGAGTGCAGGAGTGAGCTATCCATAGAAAATATGCCTGCAGCCATGAATCTGACATCGACATGACGTGTTAATTGAGAAAATTCTTGCAACTGTTCAAATAAAGATCATAAAATCAATTCACGAAATTGCGTTATCTATTATTTATGTAAAATGCATTACTGTTTAAATACATACGGCTGGCAAGAGTTTTTTATCTTTTGCATAGAACATCACGTTTTGGATAAAGACTCCAGTTTTTCTGAACTGAAATGTGAAAATATAATATCTGTTAATTTTGTTGATCTGTAACTTCGAAGTTAAGAATCCTACATTTTTGGGATTGATCTGATTATTTTCTCAATTTGAATAATCAGATTGATATTATATTGCTAAAAGTTCAAGAACCAACGATTTCAGTGATTTTAGAGTCAGTAAATTTCGTCATCGATAAAATTCTCAGATCAGAAAATGTCAATTCTGATGGTTTTGATTTTATAATTATATTTTTCATGATTTGTTTATATTCGCGTTTTCGATTTCGTAAAATTGTATTTCAAGGTCCTTAAATATCTGGGTTCGTAATTATTTTATAAACAGATTTCTGATTTAAACATTTTTACTTCTGAATTAAAGATTTCTTTTCGCATGCATCATGTACATTTTAAATAGATATGTAAGGAAATTCAGGGTCAACTTTTTACGATTATTTGACACGTTTTAATCAATTGCATTCTCATTTGAATTGACGTTCGATCATACCAATTTTGTAGGCCGAAACGTTTTTCTAAGTATAAATTTAAAAAAACATACGCATAATTATCTATTTTTATGTTCACATCAGAGATATTATTTTGAGGTTATCATTTTTAATTCTTTTTTAAGTCTAGTCAATTAAAAATAACTTTGAAGAATGATTTTAGAAAACAATTAAAAAAAATTCTCGCTTTGAGAAAGATGGAAAATTTTGGAAAACGTGAAAAAAATTTAAGGAATTGCTTTCAAATATTTAACTAAAAAATCCGATGTCGATTTTCAAAAATTTTACAAAAGTTTGGGAAATCAGAACCTTTTCGAATTGAATGAAGTTTATATGAAATTTTTCGATGGTTTTGAAAAATCACGTGAAACTGTCAAGTATTTTAAAAATTGATAATTTTCAGAAAATCAAATGTCTAAATCGCTAAAACTATTCAAAACGTTAATGTTGTCAAACTTGCAATAAAATTGTATTGCGCATATGCTAAAATCATCGTAATTTTCGAAAATTTGTTGGAATTTTTAACTGTTGAAATAGATGAAACTGTTAAAATATGTATACTTGTAGAAATGTAAACTGTTACAACTGTCATAAGAAATTCAAGTTTAAAAATTTGTATAAACAGTCATAAATTTAGTAACAAATATATTCATATAAATAATGATAAATATAACAATAATATATGGATGATAATTCATGCAAGCTCGAATGATTATGATAATTTTTATGTTATCATACAAAAAAAATAAACCAAGAAATGAATTTGCGAACTTCATTTTCAATTTTGCAATTTTACCGATGTAAGCGTTATTCAATTTGACTAATTATCATAAAAAATTAATCGTCGTATGTTTGAGCAATTGTAATGAACCACTTCCTCTATCATAAATCGAGGGAGTAAATATTTCAAAATGATGAGTCAATAGTTTTATTAATAAAGTTCATACTAACATTCTCGCGAAGTTCCTCATATTTACCAGAGTATAAAAACTTTATTTGCCAAAAATTTCACAAGTTTATCATTAACAAAAATATTCCAAGTCCCGTGAAGCATCGAAAACATATCGAAGACATAAATTTTCTAAGTTTCTCATTCAGAAAAATTTTTCAATACCAAACAGACATCAAAGAAAGCCTTAAAAATATCAAAAACACTAAAGGCTATGTCTTTGACATTTTTCGATACGGGCTGACTATAAGGCAACAGATTCACTGAAAAGTTTGTTTTCCCCCTTCAAAAAAATATTCAAAAACTTTTTGAGACATTTTATAGATATTCAAATCTATAGATAGATACGCTCAAACTTACTTCATAAATGATATCGTCAACGTAAGAGCACACGGCAATCAACGGCAAAATAGAAGTCAATATCGAAGAAAGTGTCCTCAGCAACGATGACCGGAAGCCGCTCTTGACGATGAAAGCGAGTGCGAAGTACGAGCTGTAAAGTGTTGTGTAAAATACTGAGCAGGTGCACGCTGTGATGGGCACCGAATTGAACTTTTCGATCATCAAAGTGACCTTCCAGATTTTCGCGTACGCTCGTCGATAGCGGTAAATCTTGTTTGCGAACTGATTTTCCTGATGATCAGATTTCGATGTGTTCCACACAGGAATGACCTCGACGATCCTCAGCTCCGTGTCGTTTTCCAGAGTGTCATTGATCATTTCGATCCTCGTGTACAGCAGTTTCAGGAGGTAAGCGTACTGGAATATGAAGCTTGCCACGAATATCTTCATGGCGTAAAGGCCAATGGGGAAATGAATCGCAGAATACGATGGGAATTTTATGGAAAATATGTGCACGTAAGCGGCAATCGTCATGAAGACCCAGAACTTGAAGGCGTCGAAGGATACTCTCAAGTACTTACTGCAGCAAGGTGAAAGAATGCAGTCGATTTCCATGATTCCATTGAGTATGTCATTCAGAACGTCGCGGAAGATGATGCTGTTGATGTTGATCGCGTTGATGATGATGATTCCGGATAGGTAGAGAATTACGTCGCTGGCTGAAGACACTGAGAATTTAGCTTTTGTTTTCTTTTGGGGAAGTTTCAGTTGCAGATTTACGATGTAGCCGAAATAGATTGTTGACAT
The DNA here is from genome assembly GCA_028476575.1 of Platygaster robiniae. NCBI lineage: Eukaryota > Metazoa > Arthropoda > Insecta > Hymenoptera > Platygastridae > Platygaster > Platygaster robiniae. The sequence goes on from CM052022.1 coordinate 8,338,990, forward strand.
GATTGCGAAGATAAGCAGCCAGATGATTCCTGGTAACGTGACTTTGAAACTCGAATGGATTTGACGATTTTCGTGTTTTTTGCAATGTTTCAAGGAGTGAGAGCACGCGGAAAAGCCAAAAATTTTGAACCACCAGTGCTGGATGAGAAAAGAGTTTTTTTTGGGAGGTCGATGACGACTTGATACGAATTGACTGACTCTTTGGTCCATTCTGTGGAAGTCGTGAGGAAAGCTTAGGTGACTTTATGAAAGTTTTCGGGTTTTGGAACGAATTTCAGTGCAGGAACGGGTTTTTATATTTTTCAGAGTTATTTATAATTTATTGCTTGTGAAGGTTTGTGACTATTTGCTGCACGCAAAGTTTTTTTGCGATGAATTTCAATGACTCATGGATTTGTATTTTATTACGTCTTTCTTTGGGAAGGGAGACTTTTTGGTATGAATAATTCATTTCATACGTGATTGGGTATGATAGAAATCTGATTGTTCATGTCGGAAAATCGTGCATAAAGATCGATAGAAGTACTAACAATCGGTTTTTTGATAAACAAATTCTTTGGACATGAAGAGGACATTATTGATGAAAAACTAATATTACATTCATTTTAATGTATTCGAATAATTGTTGAGTGATGTTATGATGATCATTCAAAATTTTGGTTTTATTTATTACTATAGACAAAATACGACCTTGAAACCGCCCTATACGTAGAGCGAAATATTGGTTAACTTTTAATTAAAGGATTTCATCTTTTTATCATCCTTGTTTTTGCTGCGATTTCATTTGACTTGTGATTGAGAGGAAGAACGATTCTGAATTTCTTGATATTGATGCAATACTAATTTTTTTTTTTCAAATTCTTTCTTTTGTGACGATACTTGAAAAAGATTTTTTTGGAAAAGAGGACTTTATATACTCACACTAGTTTTATTGATTTTGATTTTTTTTTCGTCCGACAGATTTTCACTGGATAAAAGAAAATGGTGTTCTGTTGCTTAGACAAAGGACTCACAGTTTGATAAATTGGAAAAATGATAAATCAAATTATCATTTTCAAAAAAATGAATTAATTTTGAATTCAACCTACCTTTTGATAAGCAGAAATTATTTGAATAATAATCATGTACAGGTTTGTGCTACTAGTTATTCGAAAAACATAAATATCCATGATTTATAATTGAAACATCAATGTCTTGAAAACTTGAACTCGAAAATAAAAAAAAAACATCACAATTTCTGAGATTTGGAAATAACTTCCAATATTTCATAATAAAATTAAAGTATTTAAATTCAAAAAGAAAAAAAACTACAGTACCAGATAACAAGATTGTAAATACTAATCACTGAAGTTTGAAAATTTCTGGGTTTGATCTTTCTGAAATCAGAATAATGTCTGATGTGTCAAAATTCAAATGAGCTATTGAAATCCTCGTTCCTATGAAGTTCCCCACGCCTTCCTAACCTATTTTTCATAGCTCGAAGGTTTTATTTATAGACAAACCCTCGACAAATTACTGCAATTTAGCAGTAAACGAGGTAAGTTCACTGAGTTATTGACCCTCTGCGATGTAGGTTAAAACACGGTACAATTTTCTACCACCCTACTTCAAATTTTCGGTTCGGTTGAGCATGAAAATATGCCAAAGGATCTCCAGTACGCACTAATTTTTGAAAGATAGCCTTAAATACCTCTACGGCTATTTAAAAAGAGTCTGTTTTCAAGAGTAACAACATTCTGTTGTCTCGAGATCGAAATAACGACGATTAAAATAAAAACTAGTATTTATATTAAATTTTAAGACACTTGAAAATCTTTAGCCAAGTTAAAAAAAATGAAAAAGCTTTAATAATAGTTTTATAAGGTTAAAAACCTTTCTAATAGTGATTTTTGATGGCTTTGATAATCTTAGTATTGAAAATGACTTCATTCTGCCAATTTTTTTTCTGGCAACGCGATGTCTCTGGACCGGAGATTGTTCGCATTCACCCTTTGCGCTTCCCTTTTATCTCATACCGCCATATTATACAATGCGACGGTATTGATTTAAAAGTACATTCGTGTTTTCATAATGCTGTATCTACGTCGGCAACGACGCCCAACTTCCCTCTCCTGTCTTCATCTCTTCAGCCGCCGTTGCTTTATCTCTAGGCACTTTTTGAACATTCAATATCCACGCGCTTTCCAGCAGCCATGTTGACGCGACTATGCGCGAGATTATGTAATTACGAGCGAGTTAATCGATGGGGCGCTGATTGAATTACGATCGGGATTCTATGTGGTGTACGAAAAATTTCCAAATGGAAATAAATTAGTTGATTCAATGAAAAAACATTGGTAACTCGATTATAATAGTTTGGTATATATTGGCCTGAAAATTTATCTCTCAGAGCAGCGTTTTTGCATTATTAGGATTTCTAACTAACTAAATGGTTGTCGTAACTATTTTGGTCGTTGAAGTCAGTAGTTTTGAGTTTTTAATAGAGCTGTTAGTAGTCTATATCATTTTTCTAGTTGAAATTGCTGGTGATCTTTGTTGAAACAATTAAATATATTATGGTTTATTGATCCTACAGTTTAAGTGGCCACGTTTTTAATTTCTTAATGTAAGTTTTGATTTTTCTCTTGTTAACATGGCGGTTATTCAATTTAAGAAACGAGTAATTGATCTTGTACTAATTATTAGCATAAGATGTAAGGATGGTGGGGAAATCTTGAAATTCTGGATGGGTGAAATAACCAAAAATACCAACGCAAGCATGCATAAATTCACAAATGGTAGTTTCACCAAATCGACAAAAATTTCCACCACTCACAAACTTTATTAACATTCTTTCGAGTTCTATATTTTTATTGAAACTTTCAAATTATTAGCCGTGTATCTCTACATGATAAAATACTGTTTATAAAAAAATGTGGGTATATCACTCTGTTTCTTTAGTTAACAGAATTTACAAAAATGTCTGCAATGTCTAGAAATCAATAAATTTTTCTAAAATGTTGCAAATATTTCGAATTTCATAGAATGATGGACATTCTTTAGAATTTCCAACTATTTTGATATCTCTGGATTCTCAAAATTTCAAGTACAATACAAATTGTTTAATACCTTCAAAATTCAAAAAAGGGTATCCAACTAATTAATTTTTAATTTCTCTTCGAGTTTTTCACATTTTTATGAAAATGAGAAAACAATATTATTTGAATTTCAAAGTAATATGACAAGAAAAACAATCAAAAAAGTTGACAAAATTTTTTGCAAATTCAAGTCAGATTTTTAAGAATTATAGAGAATACGAGAATTTTCCAATGTTATTAAATTTATCGAAATTCTTTGAAGCATATCGTTTAGATTTGATCGTATTTTATGATACTCCTCAGGTTTTTTATATTTTATTGAAAAAATACATCATTATGTGTATACATAATTCGAAAAAATATGATAATGAATCTAATTAACAACATGCATGTATTTTCCTAAATCTTCAAATTTTTGGAATTTCATAAAAATATTCACCAATATAAAAATCATATTCGATGTTTTCATAATCCTAAAAATTTGATCATTTAGAACATGTGACAAACTTTTCAATACATTACAAATTCGACTAAAATTAATCCAACTAATTTTTTGATAATTTTCAAGTTTTTTAGATTTTTATAATCAAATGTAAAAAAATTGATCATGCATATTTCAAAGAAATGTTTTAAGCAACACAATCAATCAAATTCATAAATAGTTTCGTTACTTCTACACATTTTTTTTAATCCTATAGTATTATTGACAATCTCTAAAATTTTTCATGTTTTTGGATTTCTTGAAATTCCCTAAATTTCGGGCCAAATCTAAAGACTAACAAAAAATTTACAAATTATACAACAATTTGGCTCATTCATTATAATATTTCACGGTTTTTCCTAATTTTAAAGTCTATCTGATTTTTAATTAAAAATAAAAAAAAAAAAAAACATTTTTATGAATACCAGAAATATGATCATGAAAAAATCCCACAAGGGCATCAAACATTTTTTAGAATTCAAGAATTTTTTGGAAATTTTGCCAATCATTAACAATCCTTATTTTCATAATATTTCCTAATTTTTCAAAATTTTCGAAGATTTTACGCATAGTGCAAATGATTGAAAATTTTTGAAATTTTTCAACGATTCGTCTCACTCATTAAGATTTTCTGCATCGTTTGAATACTCTTTGTTTTCAGATTTTCATTGAAAAATAATAGAATTCTCCCAGAAAGCCAAACGCAGTCAATTTTTGGGTCGTACTTGCTGCATGCTCTTTGACATGCATGGCGCAAAATTGGCAGCAGTTGCAGATGCAATAGGTCGGCAGTTTGTCGACAAGCGTTTGTCACAACGAAACAGCTACAAATATGATGCAAGCTAGCTCAATGTCATGCCTTTACTGCCCATGGGAAAAATATTAATTTTAACGTCATATTGTCACAATTGTATGCTCTTGAAGTAAATAAAATGTATAATAATAATAATAATAATAATAAAATATATAATATAATGAATTGAAAAAATTAAATGGCGCAAATTTATACTCAAGTTGTGTCTAACATAACGTAGAAGATTAAAAATAAGCACCACCGACAATCATTCCATATTGCGTCAGGCAAAAACACGAAGACGTAAATCTAACCTATCTCAACGTGGCCAGGTCTTAATATTTGCACCTTGCACTCAAATCAACGCGCCATACTTATAAACAATGACAGAAACAAAAAAAATGTATAAATGCAACGACCACAAAAAATGTATGCATCATATTATTAGTAATTTTTACGTGTTCCGAATAGCATTGCCGTGCAGTCAACGTACAAAAATCACAACTGACTGCAGCTGACTGTAGTTATTACGTAAGGAGGGGATACCTCCCCCCCACATCTTTCTAGAAAATTGTTCAAACAATCGTTTGTAAGTAATTATCATGAACCAATCCTTCAATTTTTAATTAATTCATTTTTTGTAATTTGTTATAAATAATTAGTTATGGATAAATAATAATTTGGCTAAATTATTTAACACATTTTGCAAAACGATCAAATTTATTTATCCATATAAACACGATTAATAATTTTTCAATTGTAAAAAAATGTATGATTGAAGAAAAATTTTGTCGACAAATTTCTGTTAGTTTATCAGTTAGTTTATGACCAAATGTTTATCACTAACAGTTTGCTCTCAAATTGGCAGCAGATAAACAAAAATATTAATACGAAAAACATTTCCGAAAAACTTCAGTTATTTTGAAGTTACGCATTTGCTATAACAGTTTGGGCCCAAATTTGTAGCAGTTGCATTACAATTATTGCTCGTTAATAACGGCAAGACATTGGCCATTTTTGTTGCAAACATTTAACAAAGATTGAGGAATGAAAATGGATATGAATATTCTTAGCTGCATAATAGGGGCAAACTAGCTGCATGGTATTGACACCATGACATTGTGCTGATTTGGATGTGCACGCTTGGCTTACTGGGCTGCTTTGCATATTTCGAAGAAACATGATAATTGACACTTTCCTTCTCTAATTGAGGCTCAATTACTAGTCTACCAAAAATATAGTTTTTTGCCGCCCCTTCTATAATCATCAATTTTTACACTTAATAATACAATTGTCAATTCCAGGGTAGAAAATTCAGAGAATTATATTTCATTTTATTCCAATCTAAAAATAAGAAAATCAAAAAGTTTGAAGCGGAAAATTTTCTGATTCAAATGTGACATATTTTGGTATTTCAATTTCGTAATGGTGATATTTTCAAAATAAAAATATTTTAATCATAATTTTTTTAATTCAAAAGGGTTTCACTATTTAGAAGATTCTTTTACTCGTTTATAATTTTTCATAAACCAGAACTATTTTTTCTAGACATAAATTTTTCAACCTTGAAAGATATTGATTTCATAAATTTTCAAACACTTCAGGTTTCATGCAATATTTACGAATGCATATTTTTGTATTATTCGAAATATTTTTTTTGAAATCGAAGATACATATTACTTTCAATTCATAATAGTTATCAGTATTTTAGTATATTCAAAAATTAACTATTTTGAAACTTTGAGTTTCAAATGTTTGAATTCTCGAAACATTGAAAGTTTCCTTAAGCAACTGTAAACAATTGTTGACTTTCAAAATTCATAAAATGTAAAAATATTGTATGAAAATCATGATATTAATGAAGTAATAATTTATCAGTGGATTTCTAACAAAAATAATAGAGTCATAAACAGACATGGAATATATCAAGAACTGCACTCACTAAATTTTTGAAAATTCTTGAAAACATACATGAGAAAATAAGAAAATGATAATCATGATGATAGAAAGTTTTTTGGCAACATTAAATTACCAGTTCATAATTCAAATCCATAAATAATGAACTTGAAGATTATATATAATAATAATATTGTATTTTTTTTATTCACAAAAGGTTCTATTCTACAATACAATTCGTATAATTTTTTTTACGACGATATTCGTACATCGAAAAAGTTTCTGCGTATACTTACGTTTCTTCGATTTCACCTTTTACGAGCGGTAGAAACATGCAAATTCCGACGCGGATTTCGGCCTCGCGAATGTCAGGCATTTTGGTAACTCATTATTTATAGATTTTTAACGGGTCTAACGTGTGGTTATTATGATTCAGCTCCTTCGGGCACTGTAACGGGGGTTACGGACCGCAAAGAAATATTCTTGATTCCGATCCCGCTACATAAATTAAAGCCTTGACGCGATTAATCGTGATTTTCAGCTTTCAAGAGACAAATTTTGGTGTCACAGTTAATGTCACATTTATAGATTTTGATAATTATTACAATATGATTATCTTCATAATTTTTTTTTGAAAATTAAAAAAAATCTTAATAATGCTGCCAGTGCACGTAATTTTTATAGTAATGAAAGATATTGCTACGTTATAAAGTAACTGGAAGAATAATAATTTGAGTACGTGAAATAAAAAAGGGAAATTTTGAATACGTGTATTTAAAAATTGAAGAAATTTGACACAAATCGAAAAGTTTGGTTCGTTTAATAGTCGTATTATGATTTCAAAATTTTATAATATTTCGCTGTAAAATACAGCGAGTATACATGTATATTGGCCCTGAAAATCAATACTTGAAGTAAAATAGCTAAACAACAGATAAATAATGTCTTGAAATTCTAAACGAAAAATGTTGTAGAGAATGTTTTTTAGGGTTAACTTATTTGACACAAAAATTTCGACAAGCACATACATAGGTATTTGATATATTACGTGGTAAACATGAGAAAAATTCAAAAAAAGTAAAACAAATATAATATGAATCAGGGACGGTAGAATGCGATTTTTTTGGGTAGATACTAATCAAGATTTAAAAAGCGGAAAAAAAGTGTTCCTAGCTATATTTTTTTAAAATATGTATGATGATATTTTTTCATTTTTAATAAAAATCGAAAAAAAAAACTTAAAAAGTATTAAGAAAAACTCTGAAAACTCTCACTAAGCTGGATTATCTTTTAAAAATTTTGAAAATTTTGAAGAATTTAAATGGCGCTGAAGATTTCGAAAGCTGCAAACAAATTGAAAAACAATAAAAATTTTGGGGATCGTCAATAACTTTATTAATATTCAAAAATTTGTATTCTTTGAGAAAAAGTTTATTTATTTTGTGTATTGTGTTGATTATCGTACTTCTACGATATATATGCATAACAACGTTTTTTCATTTTGCGACAAAAAGTTCTAAAAAACTTTTTAAAAAAACATACCACATCTTAAAAAGTTGGAAAAACATTCGCGAAATTCGGAAGGTTTTGATAAGCCTGTAGTATGATTAATATTCTGAACATTTTGAAAAATTATATAACATTGAAAATTTCCAAGATAGTTGATAGTTCTATAAAATACGAAAAATTCGTACTAATGAAAAAAATAATGAATAATTTAAAGGATTATATTCATTATCATTTATTCGTGATTCGCATATTGGTATTTTTTTATTCTTTCATAAAACTTAAAAAACTTGAGAAGTATTAGAAACTGACGAAAATTCTGATGAGTTGAATAAACTTCTGTTAAGTTCGGAAAGTCTTGCATTATTTCAAGTATGTTAGAAGTTTGAAAATTTCAAAAAAAGAAGACACTGAAAGTTTCAAAGATTGTCAATAATTATATGAAATTTAGGAAATACTTCAGGAAAGGTTCCGAAATTCTGTACATTGTGTTTAATAAATGTAGTACTCCTTTGAAATATGTAGGATATTATTTTTTTAACTTTTTTTTGATGAAAATAACTTAACTATTATACAAATTTGAGCTAAATCTTTATAAATTGGATAAAAATTCAAAAAATCTGGAAACTTTCGAATGGTTTTTATTATTTTTGAATTTCAAAAAATTTAGACAAATTCAAACAATATTGAAAATTGAAAAAATCGTTGTTCTTACTAAAAAATTCGGAAACTGTAGAATTTCAGAAATTTTTGATATGCCTTGTAGATTTTAGGAAAATTTAAACATTCTGTAAAATTACAGAAACTATGTAGAACTTCAAAAATTTTTGTAAATAAAAAAACTGTTAATCGTATCATATATTTGATTATTTTGAAAATATAAATTAGAATTTAGCATTTTAAAAATTGTTGATAGATTTCGTAATTTTTGAAAAGTTTTGACGATTCCGTAAAACTCAAAATTAAATACTGATTGATTTTCACGTGGATATTATTGGCTATTTTATCCATCCATTATAAGGTTTACTTAATTGAACAAACCGTACCCTAATATGTAGAGGTTTAAAATGATTTTCCAAATCCAAAGATTTGATTCTAAAAATCTATAATATCTAATTCATTCTCTATATGGACGTAGAAATTAAAAGGATTGTGGTTGCTGATTTTAAACTTTAAATCCATACGTTCAGGTTAATGATGTTCAATAAAAAAATTTCATTAACATTGAAAATAACAAAACTAAAAGAGTAATATAATGATTTATAGTTTTTAATGATTTGGAAACATTAAAAAAAGGCCAATTTTTATCATCAACATTGACATTTATTTGGAAAAGTTGAAGTCCTACCATCCATGTGAACCTCAATTGACAAAACATCACCACGAAGTTAGATTTTTGAAATTTATGTCATATTATTCCAAATTTGGTTAAATAATTCTAAAATAATGACAGCAGTATTATAAATAAACAATACAACAATGCAGTAATTCTGTTATTCAAAACTGAGAAAACATTCTCCATGCAAAAAGGCTCTGAAAATGTTTTTTTGGTTTTGCCTTTGGTTTCGGGTATTGCTTATTAAATTTCACACGGAAACATGCAAAACGTTTTAAAAGTGACTACACGTGTTTTTGCAGTGTTAATGGGACGTGGTGGAATGCGCGCGATTTCGGAGGGTGTTCGTTTTCGATGCAACGAGGCGGACTTTTTTTCCTTTTTTTCGTGAATGGGTACGTGCTCGCTCGAAAGTCGCCGCAACGGTGATTTTTAGGTCATAACGCAAGGGCCATATCTGCGTTCTTTCCAGATTGATCTCGCGATTCCACGTTTTTACGGTTTCGATTGCGCGATTTTCTTACGCTCGTTGCGCGTAATTGGGCATATTATAAGGTCGTTCCAGGCTATGTATGGTGATCTCCACACTTTTTTGGTGATTTTAAAGTGCCCGGGCTACTACGAAGAAATAAAATAAGAGATCTTTCTAAATTCATGAAATTTAAGGTACGATATTCAAATTTGGAATATTTATTATATTTGGATTTTGAGGAGTAGTTGATTTTGAATTGGGATTTTTTTAAAATTTAGTATTTGCTCCGTTACTTATTCCTAATTCTAGCCCAGTCCTAAGCTATATACAGAGTATTTTTCAAATTTTACATGATTATTTAAAAAAAAATTACCCATGCGAAAACAGCAGGAGTACGTGATGAATTTTTATAGCTTGATAGTTTATAACAGTCCTAAAAATTAAAAAAAAAAATTGGCTGTGTATAGCACCAGGAAACTTGGTTTTCTCATTTCGTTGAAATTTTTTAATAACAAAATTTTATATTGTTCATTCTTAAATTTTTTTCTAGCTACTTTTTAGCAGTTTTTTTAACTGTTTGTATTTGTTTTTATCAATCTAAACATTATTGTAGTGGAATAATGTTTTTCTAGAATTTTGATTTTTTTATTTCCTTTTCAATTTCTTGCCCTCATGATGTTATCTTTTTTTACACATTATTGTTTAAAGTAAGATTTACATAGAAATTCTTACTTCATTTATTTTTATATTACTACATTTGAAAAATATTTTGTTGTTAATTCATTGAACTTTTTTGTTTATTGTCAAAACACGTTTTGTTAGATATTGTAAGATAATCTATTTGATTTTTACAGTAACTGGAATTTCTTCTATGAAAATTTTTACTAATAACTAAAGGAAGTTGAATTAATGAAAAATTTTATTACTGCACTCAATTCTTGAAGAAGACCCTAAATTATAAGGTTGAAAGCTGAAGAGTAAAAGATAAAAGTAACGTTTCATAAAAGATTTTCATTTTTAGCCCATATTTTTTCGGCTATCCCGGATTCGCTCCAAAGTTCGTTGACTGTTTGACATTCATCCCGTAGATTTTCGTCGATATTTGTGTCCTAATGAATTTCCCTCCTGTTATATGAAAAACGTTCGAGGTGTTTGAAATTGAGGCACTTGAAAAGCCGGGAAATGGAAACGGGCCATTTTGCAGCAAACGCGCTGAGGGGTTATTTTTTTGTAGCTCGCGATTTCCGGGGGTGGCGTTTTCCGAACGACACCCTGTTGATCTCTCCTTTTGTTCCTCGGATCTAGCGAGCGTGCATGCATCGCGCCCCACGTGCACCCGCTCGTCTTCGACTTCGTGTACGTGGACGCACACTGGCGGGACGATTGGTCGGCCACCTGTATGCTTTTGCTCGTCGCTTGCACCTTATTTGTAATTTTCTTTGTTGCTCGCGAGGGAAAATGCCGAACAGAATGTAGGAGCTTTCGATAAAAGAGAGGAAGAGGGTGTAAAGGGGTTTTATATCTTTTTGTGAGAAGAAATTGAGAAAAGTCTGAATTTTTTTTAAAGGCATGTAGTAGTATTCTTATGACATCAAAGTCATGATTTTTTATTAGTGCATTTTCTACTTAGAAAAACAAGCATTAGTTGATACAAAAATATTTATAATTGGCGGAGCTATGGTCTTTTCCCGGACACTATTTTTTTTAAGTGACTTGTAGTGATCGCGATGGAAGTTCACCAAGTGAACATTCATAGAACTTTGAAGATTATTAAAATAACATTTTTTTTTATATACTGGAACCTTTCCCAAAAACTTTTTTAGGCTCTAAGAATTACATTGAAAAAATTTTTTCTGCAAAATGAATAATTTTACAGCAAAATGGGATCGTTCATCTACCAGGTATGTGTCTAGACTTATTAAATTTTTTGCGTTTTATGATTTAAGTTGACTTACTGGATTGATATTGTGATTCCCGCATGTCACTTCAAGAAAAAAAAATGTTTCGGGGAAAGAGCCATAACTAAATCAATTATAAATATTTTTTAATCAACCAATGCTTGTTATTTTCAATGGAAAATGCACCTTTGAAAAACTATAACTTTATTGTGATGGAATTATCGCTCTATGCCTGTAAAAAACACAAAATTTCCTTAACTTTTCAACAAAATTTATGTTCAATTTTCTTAACTATGATCATTTCTAATTACCATTCTATCAAATAAGTAGGATCGAAAAATTTTTTTGTAGCGTATAGGATTTTAGACTAAAAAATTCAATTCATAGATTTCGGGAGTGTTCAGTTTCATTACTTTAGACTTTGAATTTCCTGCACAAATGGATATTGTTGAAACAAATAATTTGAGTTCTTATGCTGTTTAGACTGAAGTTTTTTTTCAACACATTAGACTTTTGAATTGAGAATATGTGTAATTATATAATGCTTTTTTTTCATGAAACTGACATGATAAAAAATACAAAAATAATAGAAATAATATACGCCAACAATTCTAGCTCTTCAACAAACTTTAACTTGTATCTATAAAGATTTTATTTTTGTCGCCATAACATATGATCGCTAATACGAGTTGAATACTGAGAAGAATTTTAATTGTGTACACATCATCTAATAAATAATGTGAACTTATACATTTCGTTTTAAAAGAAGTATGCCTATACGTGTGAAGTTAAGAATCGAATAAAAGGAATCATTAGTAAATGAATAACAGTAGTAAATAAATGAGAAGAGAATGAATTTATCAATAGATCGGTTAAGAAGCGTATAAAAAATTAAGTTAATAAATAAATAAGCAAATTACTAAATGAACAAATATGTGAATAAATTGATCAATTAATGAATAAAAAAGAAAAATAAACTTTTAAAGAACATTTTTATGTTTCGAGTGGAATTTGAAAACTTTTGTACTATCATGGGTTGATTTTGCTAAACTTAATGAATATCATTGATTGATATTATTATTGAAAGTCGATTCAGGTATTTGAATACCTCTAGAATGAAAAAATAAATTCTTGATAATAGGGGAATTTGAGTTTTCGAAATATTCTTACGATCATTTTCCACGTTGTGGTTTTATTATGTAATTATCTTTGAGATTGGATATATATGCGAAAGTTTCAGCTTCATACGTCTCTAAGCCTCGGTACGATCTATTCTTAGATCCCTTAAAAAACATCCCCTATGGAAAAGCTCAAACAATACGAGCCACCCTCCTACGTAAACGAAGATATCAAAGATACTACGAATGGAAAAAAGTAGACGGGAGAAAAATGGGAAAAACTCATTTTCTAACCTTGCGAAAAAAACTTGCGAATCTTTATATAAAATCAAGATCTACTTCGAATGGACAGATTCAAAAAAAAACTAAAAGGAGAAAAAGTCCTCAAGTTTTTGATGCTCATACAATAAGTAGAATGAGGATCAATAAAGGCTTGATGTTGATTAGAGAAATCAGTGTGATAAGTCGCAATTTTCAGAAAAAAAGAGAAATCTCAATTTTGTTGACCTAATTCCATGAAAATTAAAAAAAAATTTAACGAATTCTGGAAAATTGATAAAGTTAAGATGAGTTTTTCAAAAATGTGAAACAGTGAAGATATTTGAGATGTGTCAGAGCATTGTGGAAATTTTCAAGAGTTGTGAGTATATTGCTGTGAATTGAAAACAATTTTTTTATTACTTCACATTGAATACTGTTATTGACATTCAACAGTGTTTATTTAATTGTGTGACAATCAGAATATTTTATATTCTTAAATGTTTATTAGGAACGTTGGTATTTCGAATTCACAATAGATTAGCAGATAAAAAATGGAAAATTTTTTTTATGAACACCATTTCCTTTTACAAATAATTATTCTATAAAGAATATCCAATCACGAGACAGTTTGAGGGTTTTAACAGCATTGATAGTAATGACAGTTTTTAAAAGTCTTAGTAGTTTACAATATAGCTCTATAAGTCTTGAGAATTAAGTTCGGTAGTTTTCCAATGATTTTCACAGGTGATTCGCTCACGAAATTTTGATAGTTTTGAAAATATTGACAGTTTTTCAATAGTTTTAGCAGTATCAATGGTTATAACAGTTTAAAAAATTTTTTAAGTTTTAATAATTTCGGGTGTCTAACAGCCTTTTCACTAGTTTGACAATTCTGAAAGCTCGAAAAAATGTTTTTGACATTCACAATATCACAAAATTATGACAAGGGTAATTCAATTCAAAAAATTATTGTTCGTAAAATTCAAGTGTGAAAAAAATCACAATTAGGAAAACATCGAAAAATGGATATAACTCCCATCAAGAACATTTTGCCATGTGACAAGAGTAGTGAAATCCCTAAAATTCCCAGCATCGCGATCATTATACGATTCTTACTCTCTCCCACTGGTGTATAAAATTTTCTTCGAAATTCAAAATTTTTGAAAATCAACTTATACCATGTTTTATGATGCATCTCCTTTCAAAACAAAATTGGTTTAAACTTCCTCGAAAAAATATTCCTTACATGAAAAAAACATAATAAATACACAATGTTAACTTAATAAAATGCATATTGAATGCCATATAATATGTATGTATTACATCAAAATTTATTATAAACCTAATAAATAGTAAATAATAATATAAAGATGTACAGTTTTTAACATTTTACCTCAGGAGATTAAAGATTTTAGTTTAGGCTTAGTATCAATAAGAAGACTGAAAGGGTGGCTTTTGGATTTAGAATAGAAGAAAATCAGGAGGATTTCGAATGTTTATAGAATTATTGATAAATTAATATTATTATATTGGAACGCCTAACTGGGAATATATTTATTAAGTTAGAAATAAGATACATAATGATTTTGTTTTATCTGATTTGGTTTTTAGACCCCAACACTAGTGTTACTTAATATGATTCTGACTTTGTTATTGAATTATATAAAACAAAGAAAGAGGTATTGAATATGATTTACAATTAGACTTCTAGTCAGATAAGAGAGTAAATAATCCTTTACCTTTTTAGGGAGAAATTTTATGATTCTCTTTATTGTTGTACACCATAAAAAAAATGAATTACACGAAAATATTTTTATTATAAAAAAATATTCTCAAAACATCATGAGAAGAAAAATCGAATTCAAAAAATCATTGCTTGAAAAATTCAAGTATAAACAAAATCACATTAACAAAAACGTCGTAAAAGACTATAATTCATATAGGAAAAATTCCACCATGTGACAAAAGTAACGAAATCCTCTAAATTTCTAGCATCTCAATTGTCACAAAACTGTCACCCTCCCCACCCCCCCCTCTTGGTATATGAAATTTTACTTAAATTTCCAGTTTTTCTAAAATCAACCTTTACTATGTTCTCCAAAAAAATTATATCTAACTTCTTCGAAAAAATTTTTCTAACAAAAAAAAATAAATATTATATAATATGTATTACATTATCGTATATTACTAATGTTGTATAATATATAGTAGATAATGATTGATTATAAACATGATAAATATTTATCATAATGAAAAAAGATATAAGGTATAAGGCTTTGAACGTTTTACTGTAGGAGAATTTAGGTTTATTATCAATCAGAAGACTAAAATGTAAGATAATAGGGTGGCTTTTGGATTTATAAGAGTAAGAAAATAAGAGAATTTTGAATTTCCAAAGGATTTTTCATAAATAATTATTTGTTTATTGAAAAGCCTTTACTGGAAATATATGTTTTGAGTGAGAAATAAGATACAGGATTATTTACTCTTTTGTTCTGAATCTGATGAATTTAACAGATTGTTGTATTCTACAGATCCCTATGTTAAAATTTTCACAATGTAATTTGTGAAAAATTAACAGATTGAATTTGTGAAATAAAAAAAAATCTGCAAAAACAACAGACAGTTTGCTTAATTTGGCAGAAGCATCTGTTAAAAGTGCAGATTTTTCAGTAAATATTTCTAACAGATTTTGCAATATGTTAAGATTCAGATTGAGAGAGTAGTTTGTTAGGATTATCGACTTTTTTTTGTTATAATAGGGTAAGTATTATTTTTGTTTACCTTAAGACTGGCATCACTTTATATTATCTTGACTTTGTTATTGAATAATTTATATTAACAAAGAGGTACTGAATATGATTCAAAATCAAGCTTCCAGTCACATAAATAATGTTATCTTCTTGAGAAATTGTTTGAGGTCTCTTTACTTCTGTACACCTGAAAAAAAGTAAAAATCTTATCTAGTACAACATAATGCTAGAAAATCACAAGAAAAATACAATCCAAAAAATTGTTGTTCTAAAACTTCGAGTAATTCCCAGCATCGCGATCATCTGCACCCCCCCCCCCAAATACGATAGCGCGCCAATTAGCGCGGCGCGTGCGATATCGCGGCGATATATTATAATCCTGGCCACGCGATAGATCTGTGTACGCTCGGCTGTGGTACTATTTTAAAACATGAAAGGCCTTTCGTTCGGTTGTTGGGGGTTGCGTTTCCGGTGGGTTCCCGGCAGCCAGCACGTGGTGCCACTATTGATTTTAATTTTAGTGAAAGGGGTGGAAAAATTATAAGGGTGGTCCCGGAGGGTGGCGAGTGTATACGCCGGGAGGGAAAAAGGAGAAGGGCAGGCGGAGGCGGCGGGGGCGGCGTGGGGTTGGGGTGGTTGCTGTACAGTTTCGCTTTCATTTCCCTCTTTTCGCAGGCCTGCCGTGTAGTGCCTAGTTTCGATGGTGGTGGCATTAGCGACCTGCAGTGGGAGTCAATGCCGAGAGGGATGCCCGCGGGGATGAGTCAAAGTCGGCGAGGATTAGAGAGGGTTTAAGTACACTGTCCGATAGAAAGGAAGGCAGGAGCGCGGAAGGGTTCGGACGGGAGAGAAAAGAAGTACGGCAAGAGTAGCGAGAGCAAAAAAAAGGGGGATTGCAAGGAACTAAGGGTGGCTCGTTGAAAGGCCCGGACGGAATCGCGAATACGTAACACATTCTTCCCCGGATCCGTTGATTAGTTCCTGTTTTTTTCGCGTATTTACTGCGTCAACAGCGACGTCCTTTCAATTTTCCTTGCGAGCCTTAATAAGGGTGGTTACTGGAATCCGGCGGTTACAGGGAAAAAGGTGACTAGCGTGGTTACATGGTTGCTTTTTGGGTGTAGCCGGAAATTAGGGGGGGGTTTGGGCGAATTCGCCTTTTTTAGGGCCCACTTGGGGGGGATTGTGATGTTGGGGTGGTTATAAGACATGCAACAATGTATGATATGTTTTTTGTTTATCATTTTAATGAAACATGTCGAAAATGATAGATTATAGTTCTCTGGGTGCTATTCTGGAGGGTTTTTTAAAAGTAGCTCTTGTTTTTAAGTTTATAGGTAGCTTAATATTTACTCTTTTAAGGGCTGATAAAGTTTTATAAGTGTTATTTTATGAGGCTGAGGACTCCTTATAATGGTTACTCAAAGATATATATTTTATGTATAAAGTTGTTTAAAAGGTTATATAGAGTCTTTTATAAAAATCAAAATTTCGTGGAGTGTCTTGTTCTGATTTTGAGATTAGATTTATAAAAATCTATTTCTGTATTTTGAGGTAATGTATACTCAATGCAAATTTTTTATTAGCAAAATTAAAAGAATTTTTTTCGGTTCACGCATTTTACTTGTTTCATGAGCATCGAATAGCAAAAGTAGGTTTACGTACGAAAATGATTTATTTCTAGTAATACTATATCATTAAGAAAAAAGACGAGCAATAATAATATAATTTCTGTAATTAATCTAAGTATAAACTTGAAGTTGTTAAACCTCAGTTTCCAAAATAAATAAAATTAAATTGTTAACAAGAGAAGAAAGGATTTACAAGACTGAAATTGATGCATTTCTTAACTGAAGGTGAGCATTGAAAAAATTTTTCATTCTCCAGTATGATTTCTTGACTAACAATCAATTACGAAGTTTATCTTACCAAAGTTTTTGCATTTCATTCTTTCACGTGTAATGGATCGAATGATTTTAAAATTTTTTACACTGGGATCGACATTTTTATTTTTTGTGAATTTCAAACTTCAACGAAAAAATATGGAAGTTCGTTATTGTTATTTCGTTGTTTCTTTTTTTTGTTTCATTTCAGCAAAAGTTATTAGTAAAGATTCCGCATTTTTACCTAACATAACAGAATAAATACGGGAATAAAGATGAAAAAGGTAATAGTAGTAAAAAAATTCAGTAAAAAGTAGTTGAATTCTAAAAGTTTAAAAAATTTTGAATTTCTGATTTTTTTTTTGGATGATAATTTTAATCCTTTGAATTTCGATTTTGAAAGGTTGATTTCTAACTTCAATGGATTCAATGATGGCTGCAGATTTCGATATTAAATTTATAAAATCAATATGTAATGAAACCGGAAATTTTTGAGTCTTTAAAACAAAAATTATCTAATTTTTATGACTGATTGTATCTGAGACTTTATTCAAATTTATTCCTAAAAACTAAAATATTTTTTAATCAAATTTCTTAACTGTGGAAGTGAAATACTTTAATCTCTTGTAAAGATGAGGATTATGGGTTTCATGTTCAATTTTAAGAACTGCGGAATTTGCATCGCATTTAATTTAAGACTGAACGGTTACAGTTTCACAAATTTCGGAATTCCGCAACCCAATTTTCGGGAATCCCAAGTTTCTACAATACGATTCAGTGAACTTGCTGATTTTTCGATGACATTATCTTTATCTTAATACCTCATCTTTCGGATGAAAATTTTGTAAATTTAAATTATTTGGGTTCGATTCGATTTGTTGATTTTTATAGTATCTTAAATTATCCATCCCACGATTTGAAAGGTTTGAAAAATTTTATACATAGGATATTTTTCTATTTTTGAAATACTTTTCAGATGAAATATAATCATTAACGTTATTAAGGAATATTTCCCGACAATACATTCAAAAAAAAAAAAAACAGTTGGTTGATTTTATATGCATATTATATTCTTAGAATAGAGATAAATTATCTATAAAATAATTAGAATATATCACAAAAATAAGAAAATGTAAATAAAATGAAATTCTTAGTGAACTACGCATGTATCTAGTTTTACTGCATAAATTTTATTACAGATTAATTTCGTTGTACACTTAAAACTCGTAATTCCTTGCTCACGTGTATTAAATCAAATCACGTGGAACTCATTTTTTTTTGCCTTTAAGAATTTCCTCTATTTTTTTCGGTGGAGTTGCATGATTGGGCGGTTCAAAATCAGAAGAAAAGAATAAATAAACGAGTTGAAATCTGCAAAATAAATTGCAAAAAAAAAAAACTTTGTGCCAGAGAATCCCAGTTTGCAGTATATGTATACTATACTCTAAACTCTATATATGTACATTCAATAAAGTAACCACCAAGTAAAATTTTATCATCGTTCTCTAAAATAGTATACATCTTATCAGTAATAAGATGAGGGTATAATATTGATAACGTATTTGAAATTCGAATGATAAAATATAAAATAATAATTCGGCATTTTTATAAAAGCGTTCATCAAAAACATAAATTGCTTAAGAATTTAGGAATTTCCCAAATTCCCTGAAATAATTTTAAGAAATTCAGGT
Source organism: Platygaster robiniae (assembly GCA_028476575.1). NCBI lineage: Eukaryota > Metazoa > Arthropoda > Insecta > Hymenoptera > Platygastridae > Platygaster > Platygaster robiniae. Next base: position 8,358,155 of record CM052022.1, read on the forward strand.
ATTGCCTAAATTCTAAGGCAATTCGGGTTCTGCCTAGGATTTTACCGGAAATGCCTAAAGTCGGGTTTTGCTAGTAACATACATAATTCACTTATAAACATAACACCCTGCATCCTAAAAATCCTAAAACCTCACGCCCAACTCACCCGCTCAGTAACTACTTAATATACTTCCTCAAAAATCCCTCTGAAAATAAATCCTGCCCCGAGTCATATTGTAACTCAAGTAACTCGAGTGCGAATATTATAAATTTCATCCAGCTGCCCCACAGTCAGCCCCGACGCCCTCCCAACCACCCCCAGTTCCACCCCCACCCCTTCCTCTTCCCACCTTGAGGGAAAAAAAATCCAGCCCCAAACCCAAATACGAAAGAATCCCACGTTTTTCGCGGACATCGGTGGCTCCTGACTCAACGCGCGGCGATCCGGGGGCCCAAGCAAAGGCACGACTTTCCCGATAGCTCTAGAAACACCGGTGTGTTCATGCATAATTCAATCAGAGTTAGACTAGAAACGTCAATACAGCTCACAGATTATTTCTTTTCCCGGGCTGCTGCGCTTTCCTCTCTCTTATGCCGTCGTTCTCTATCAATTTCCCCAGCTTCGTGTTCCACCCCTTCCCCTTTACCCGCCCCTCCCTCCGGCCCCGGCGAAAAACCTTCCCCTCTCTTTCCCTCTTTCTCTCTTTCTCTTTTTATTCCACCCCTCGAGCTCTAGTTCATAGGGACAGGGGCGAAGGGGGTGAAGGGGGTTAGGGGATAGAGCTTGCGAATAAAAAGAGGAGAGGACTCACTGTAGCAGAGTGCCATCCCTTCTTCTAGTGTTTCATCCCCCTTTAGACCTATCCATTCGTTCCGCGATTTTCCCTCCTCCCTTATGCCCTGCACCCCACCGAGTCTCTTCTTTTATATTTTAATCAACTAATTCTGCGCAATGCGTACATTTAATGCGTCCTTTCGTACGCTCGCCCCGCGACCATTTTCGCGTTTTAATTATACAATGAAATGGCCGCCTGATTCAGTGGCATTTTTTTCCTCCCCCCTTCTGTACCCCTCGTTGATGACCAATGGTGAAGCTTGGCGGGCGAGCCGAGATTTTCCGGGTTTTCGCTGGTAATGTAAAATGACTTGTCACGAAAAATCGCGGGGGTTGTGTGACGGTAACGTGACCGTTACATGATGGCCTCGGATGTTATGTTTTCGTACTGTAAAAGTTAGGGGGATGCTGGATTGAGGGGGTGGGAATGGAGGTTCTTGAATTTTTTTCATTTATGTTTTGATAAAATAAAAATAAAATGTGTATTTACTAACGATATTGTTTGATAATTATTTTTGTTTATTATTCTTTGAATTGTAATGGGAAAACGATGATTTCGATATATGTTGAGGTACATGTTGACGAACGATTGTTGATATTTGACTCCTTGAAAGATGGTGAAGTGTGATTAGAGAGATATTTTGGAGATATTTTTGATTCAGTTAAGATTCAAATATTGACTCATTGTGAGCTACTAATGGCTTGAATATATTTTTTAGTATGCAATCCTTGAAAGGTGAAACATTTTTTATGTAAATAAAGTAGGCTAAATGATTAATGATGAAAACTTAGTTTAACATAAAGGAATTTCGATGTAACAATGAAATAAATATGAATATATCATTTTCATTACAGTAAAAAAATACTTGAAGCAAATAAATGACTGCGAAAACTTAAATAGAAATTGATCATACAAACAATAAACTATTATTTAATGATATCACTTGTTTAACTCTGTAGTTTGATTCAGTATAGAATCAAGGAAACACAGTTTTAAATTTTAACATGGGATTTGCCATGTCATTATTCTCAGAACTATTATTCTACTCGATCTTGAGATATTATTAATTTGGAACCCTTGAAACTTATCCTTCGTATTTACAGTATAAAAATATATTAAGGTAAACTTTTAAAGAGTTTTGAATTGAAAGTTTTTACTAATCTTGAATTAAGTTAACATGGTTCAATATATTTGAAATATCATTTATTAGATTCATGTTTTTTGATAAGCTTCACGAGGGTGGGGAGAGTACTTTATATGAAAGTTTTTTAAATTGATGTAAACTCGAGCTGATTTCGAAATAAGTTGTTGTTGTGTTTAATGACGAAGTTTTACAATATTAATATTGTATGGGTAAAATATAATAAAAAATTGATTATTTCAATTTTTCATTATTGTATTGACTACTTAAATAGTAATCTTTAAGCAACTGGTTTTTTTTTTATGGAAAATTTTACTTATTCAATTGCTGTGTATTGACCGGTCTTGAGTAAGTTAAGGGGTTGTATGCACTTGCGCTTGAGAAATAAAGGGCATTTTCACAATGTTTTTCTATGAAAACGAAACAATTTTTTTTTAAGAACTCAAAGCCTATTTAAGTATTTATGTCCCAAGTTACTTTATGAATTTTTTCAGAATACAATTTTCGTTATTAAGGTCGTAGCGACCATTCTGCCAAAACACAACTTTTCTGACACAGCGTGAGGTGAGCATGATAAATAAAGAACTGCTCATCTGTAATACAAAAAACGAAAAAAAAAAAAAAAAAAAAAACCACTAGCTTATACCTTTACGCTCTGAGTAAACGAAGGGTTTCGCAAAATTATTATTTTTACGATCATTTTCCTAAAATGTTTGATTTTGTAACGTCTGGGTTTTCGGTTTTTGCAGCAAGAAAAAAAAAGTTTTGCTTAAAATAAAAATCTTTCGTTCTCGCCGAGGCTATTATAATTATAAACGAGCTTTAAACAATCCAGACTGTTCAGATAAATAGTTTTCGAGAAACTGTGCTCACCGCGGAAAGACATCGGATTTTGGCAAAATTGCTATAGTGCACCCAATTATGAAAATTTCATTCTGAAAAAATTTCTAAAATACCTTGTGACATTGGTAAATAAAAAGGCAATAAGTTTTTCAAAAAGTATTGTCTTGTTTCTCTAAAAAAAATTAGGAAGTTTCATTTTTACAATTAATGGAATATACAGAATAATAACTGATTCATTTTTTTATATTGTATCTAATCAACATTTTTTAGATATTTTATCAGAACTTGTACACAAATGTTCACGAGCTTATTTATTTTAATTCATATCAATAGAACCAGTTAAAATGGACATGTTAATACAGAGGAAAAAAGTAAGCTCATCAGCTAAATAAAAGTGATTTGTAAAAAAATAGTCCGCTGGATAAAAAATGTAGGTAAAATTTACAATCCACTTTAGTTGATCTACGCTAACTTGTATTACTTGGCCTGACTATTGCTCATTAGTATCACTAGCTAAGTAACTTTTTTGCTGCAATCTTTTCCACGTAGCTGGAATAATCTTCGACCTCGCAGACTTTTATTTACTGTAAAATACTCACTAATAGACTAATTACTGATAAATTTTACTGATATACTTGTCAACCATATTTTACTGAATCATTACAAATTGATGATATGCATATATCACTGAAAGTATAATTATTGATCTACCTACTCTACTGACTGACTTGTTATTGATGCAGTCCACTGATAGAAGAGGTCCACTGATTCACTGGTAATTATTCTTAGTAACGAATGACTTTTTATTATAATAATGAGTGAAACTAGAGTAAGTTATTGTAAATAGTGTTTAAAAAACAATGACACATAATGTAGCATCATGATATATTATTATTATGACTATGGTACATAAAATTGTTTATAAATCAATGTTTTAAATATTCAAATAATTAAATATTTAATATATATATATATATACATGTATAAAATATATTCAAAAAGTGTATATCATTACTTACGTGAAATATTATTATGCACATAAGAATTATCATATCATATTGCACTATGCATAAGTATTTTTTGATTGTAGTGCATGGCTACATATTTATTATTACGATAAATATATATTCAGATGTTTCAACGAAAAAAAAAAAAAATTATTATCAATGAGTCGTGAATTTATTTATTAATAAATCATCGATTATTATCACTTGATTTAAGTGATCAAGTTGTTATTTCAATAATTAATCATAAATTTGATCTTAGAACTGATAAAAACAGTTCTTTCACGAAGTCTGTGAAAAAATAAAAATTCTTTGAACAAATCCTAATCACATGAGATCATATTCCATGACGTGCAATACATTGAGATTGTAGGCGATCATTGTATTTTTCATTCTTAAATATTTTTCGGTTTATGAAAAAAATTGTTTAATTGCTGATTCTTTTTGGCATACATGGATTTGCCTTTCAAAAAACCTGGATTTAAAAATTCGGGAATCGATTTTGGAATAGTCTTAAGTATCATTGTAACAGTTTAGTTCAGTGATTTCGTTCATTAGTGTAAAACTGCAATAAACACAATGCCTAAAAGATACACTACTTGGTAATTTGTAAAATTATTATAATATTTGTTCACTAACTTTTGGCCTATTGTTTCATATAAAGATTATTAGCGATTTCAACTTGAAACTCATTAGAATTTACTACCAACTCTGATACAACCAGTGATTCGAATGTTGTAATCTCACTACTGAATGAGTGAATTGAAATTAATTGCAGGTATTTATAAATGTTGAAGTACATACGTATCAGAATAAATAATTTTTTATCTTTTTGTTTAGTTAAATAATTCAATATTTAATAACTACATAATAAATAATAATAATTCATTATTTAATTATTTTAATTTCATTATTTAATATATATTAGGATATAATAATACTATTAATATAAAATATTATTTATATATAATAATAATGAAATATAAATTTATTTAATTCTATAATTCGTAATTTATTATTAAATTATGGATTCAACCATAATTTAAAAATTAAATAATATAATAAAAAAAAACTTTTTGTTTCATTAAATAATTATTTTCCTCGTATTAAAATAACTAGAAATCAATTAAGTCCAAAAATTTTGTTTGAAGTCCAAGTATTTGTTTATCAAATTTGTTAATATCGATTATTTGCTAAGTATATCTTTTACACAACGAAATTCAAGCTAGTTTCATCATAACTGAATCAAATTCGAATTATTAAGAGAGAAAAATCGTATTGGAAAATATTATTCAGTCAAGTTAAAGGCAAACGATCGTACACAAAAATACATGTATAATCATAACCCATAATTCATCGCTAATCAATTGATTGGCAGTAATACACAACCACTTACAACTGATCGCTAATACTCATTTCATAATTAACGTAACCAAGTCGAACAAAATCCCGTTAAATAATTGGTAGTAAGTCTCTTCCGATAAAGCGTATTTTCGATAAGTGTGAAAATACCTTAATTCAATCTGAGTCGAAGTCAGTTCAATTATTTTGACGAGTGGTTGTATTATGCAGTCAACTTCGACAATGTGTTCATTTATTTCGGAATCGAAAAAACGTGCATTATCCATTATACAATTACCTCTTCTTTCGTTACTCAATATTTACTGAGGAGCGTTTCCTGGGTGCATAATTGCAATCGTAGCTCGATGTCTTTATTGGTTTTGCGAAAATATACCTCATGTAAATTGTTTCCTGATATCAGAGAATTAACGATTTGCTCGAGTTTTTTTTTTCGATGAAACGATGGCAGTTGCTTGGATTATTTTTGATTCCAAATTTCATTTTCTGAACAAATATTAATGAGTCTGGTGGCAGGAGTTCGAAGTTATAAAAGACTTGGAAAATGTGTCAATCGCATTGGATCGAGTTTCGGAGATAAAAAAATTAATATTTAAGATTTGATGAAAAAATGTAAATTGAAATGAAGGAGATGAGCTAGTATGGCAGTAAATAAAAAATAATCTGAAAGATTCTATACTTTCGCCTGGGAAATTTGTGATAATAATGAAATTTTGAGGAAAAAATCAATTTTTATCATGGATATTTTTCTTACAAGATCAAGAAATTTTAAGTTACAAATTTGGGTTCCTAAATAACAATATGTGAAAGTAGGAAATGCAATATCGTTTATTGAAAAAAATGAAAAAGTTGCAACTCCACGAAATCGATTATTTTAAGCCATTAGCCACGTAGCAAAAAAAGTCAACAAGTAAATATTGGAAAATTCGAAAAGTTCGACATTTTCAGTTGTGCAACAAGTTTTGATTTTCATAACTTCTATTTTCATTCTCTTTTTCAAGGCTTCGTAGTGGAAAGCAATTTCCATAGAATACGAAAGAATATAATTCTTTAGTTATTTATTATGCACATTTAGTTAATTAGTAATTTATTAGTCATCTGAAGGGAAAGAATGACCTTTGAGAAAGTCAAAGAAAACCATAAGGTTGTAGGTTAGCTTTTTACGTTGTAGGTTCAACCCTGGTACACAAATTACACTCAACTAAAACCTTGAAAAAATGTTAAGTTTTAACCCGCGATTCTAAAATTCTTCTCCTAAAATATAAGCATCGTCCTGAAAAATATAAAATCCTGAAATCGAAGGATTAACTATGAAGCTTGAAAATAGCCTTTATGAAAACTGGGGTTAGTCCTGAGTGGTTCCTCAAACTTCTCAAAAACCTTATTGTTAGAGGAAACTCAAAGTGTTTATAGCCTAACCTTGAAGTAAATTTTAGTTACCCTGAAATTGGAAGGTTCCACCTATAAAATATAAGAGTCATCCTAAAAAATTTAGTTTCAACACTTGTAAGTCATATTGAAATTTGAAAAAAGCCCTCTCTAAAACTGAGGATTTATCTTGAGCCTTGAAAGAATGTTTGAAAAAAGTCGAGGACCACATTTCAAAAATTTTAGGTTACACTTTGATATTTTTAATTTCTTACCTTAGAGTATGAGTTTTATCGAGAAAAAAAGTAAAACACTGAACTTTCAGGGCTAACTTTGAAGTTTGAAAACAGCCCTTACGAAAATTGAAGGTTGTACTCGAGAGGTTTGACGGTAACTTCAAAAGAGTTCAAGCATCACCCTGAAAACATTGTGAAATTGAAGGGTGCCAACCAAAACTGTAATAGTCTAGCTGAGAAATTTAGGTTCAATCATTGAATTTGAGGGTAACCTTCAAAAACGCCTGAGTCCCCTTAATATTTAAAAAAAGTTTCATCTAAATTCCGGATTAACTCTGAACTTTGCATTAATGTTTGAAGAAAGTCAAATTCACCTTGGAACCATTTTTCATTTTATCTTAAAATTCTGAAAGTTCTACCCTTAATTAAAATTGCAATAAAAAAAAGAAACTTATATTATATTCATATTTTCCCTCGAATCATTATGTCATCGTCCCTGAGAATCCTCATTCAATGATGACGAAACGCTCTGAACAAATGCTTGGAAAATCAATGTTTGCTGCACGCGGCATGTCGAAAAATAATAAAAAAGCCCTCCCTCCCCTCTCATCCTTTTTCCCGCCTACCACCTTCGATTTTCATCCCGTCATTCGAATTTTATAATGCATTCCCGTACTAATACATGCCGTGTAACCACGCATCGCCCCAACTAGTATCTCATGAACGTAACCCGGGATGAAATCAGCCCCACCGTGCGATTGGCGCAACCCCACCGCCAATAGAAAGCTCCACATCTAGTGCTAAAAACGCGGATCGATACTAAAATGCTTCAAAATCGCGTATTTTATATCGAGTGGGTTTGGCCGGCCTAGATGAAAATGTGGACAAATTGTAAGCGCGCCCGCGGGTTCTCCGTCATCAGCGTCGCGACGACACGCGTGCATGAATAAAATACGCTCTGGTACGGTTTACGCAGACTTGATGTATTCGTAAGCTGATGCTGCATGTTTGGAGGTTTTTTGGATTAGAGGATGAATTTGGGATTGAGGATGTTTTAGAAATGTAGGCACCGTGAGAATTTTTTAGCGATTTTTCCTATAGTTTATATCAATTTTGGTGTATCCAGCATGTTGTTTTGTTTTTTCCTATACACTTTGAATAACAGCTTATCACTGAGGAAGTACTGGTAAAACTATAGGAAACACTTTAAGGAATGGAAACACCTTGGAATGCTTCCTATGGTTTTACCAGTATTTCCTCAGTGTAAAGGCTATTACCAAAAGTGTATGGGAAAAAACAAAAGAATATGCTCGATACACCAAAATTTATGTAAACTATAGGAAAAAATGCTACAAAATTTTCTTAGTGTAGGGCAGTGTAGGGATTTGAGCTAATCTTTACGTTTCATGTGAAAATATCTAAGTCTTTGGATTTTAAACAGTGCAAGAGTAAAAAATCCGGAGATTTATCATTTTCTAAAGCCCTAGGAGATATAGTTTCTTATATTGATGTTGAACCTATAATCTTTTTTGCTGTAAGTTTAGAGGTTTTTTAGATTAGAGGATAAATTGGGATTGGCAATGTTTGGTAAATCTATATGAATTTTATGTAATGTTATGTCTAATGCTGGAAATCTAATTCTGTGGGTGTTAGAGAGTTCGAGGTTCAAGAATCTAGATATTTAGAATTTTATGAAGTCCTAGGAGATAGTGTTCCTTATATCGATGTTGAACGTATGATGTTTTTTGCTATATTTTTGGAAGTCTTTTGGATAAGAGAATGAATTGGAATTGGCAATGTTTGAGAAATGCATATGGATTTGGTGTTATAGTAGTGTCTGATGTTGGAAATATAATTCTGTGTGTTTTTCGAAAGTTGTCAGAAAAGTTTATGTATATATTTTGAAGTTAAACCATTGGTGTTCTGAAATTTCAATTAATTTAAAAAAGATTCAAGCTTCATTGTATTCTCCAACTTACGATTCTCGCAAATAAATATTTTCCAGATTAACGCTATTTATGTCTGGGAAATAGAAATATTGTAGAAAGAAAGTTTTCCAATGAATATTTTTGAAATAAAATTAATAAATGCAAAATTACTGTTCACAGATAACTAAATTTGGAACAAGCAATTTGCTGGAGTTTGAAAGACAAAAATATGGATAGTTAACATTTTAAAAAGTCGTCAGATGATTTTCTTTCTATTTCGATAGTTAGCCATAAAATTTTGAAATTTCATTAGTTCAATTTTGATTCGTTCTTTGTGGTATTTAACTTAAGACTTTCAAAAATGTTTGTTTTTCATATTTTCGGAATACAGGTCTAGGAAATCGAAATATTTGAAAAATTTTGAGTTATATATGTTTCAAAGAAAAATAATTTAATTAAAATTATTCATACGTGTTTCGAGCTCGAAAGTCCAAAAATGAAACATTTGAAAATAAACATTCACGACAATCATGAGAGAAACTTTTATATATTTTGATGTCGAATCATAAATGTTTTGAAATTTCAATTAGTTCGAAAAAAATTCAACCTCCATTGTATATTTAACTTGCGTGTCTCGCTTTTATTTATTTTCCAGATTTTCACTACTCAGGTCTGCGAAATTGAAATATCTAGAAAAAATTTTGGAATAAATATTCAAAAAGAAATGGATAAAATCAGAATCATTTTTTACAGTTAACAAAATTTAGAGCAACTAATATTAAGAATCCAATTATATGGATTTGCGAGAGTTTCAAAGTTAAAAATCTGGGAAGTTAAAATTTTTTATAGGCTTAAGATAAATTTCTCTTCATTTCGATGTCAAAGCATAAATTTTTGAAATTTCATTATTTCGATTTCGATTCAATATCTATTATTATTTAACTAACAATTCTCGAAAATGTTTGTTTTCTAGATTTTCTGAATAAAGGCCTGGTATATCTAAATATTTTAGAAAAAAGTTTGTTGTATATTATGCTCAAATGAAAAATTAAAAAATTAAAATTATACTCACAATCAGTCAAAAATTTAAAAAAATGTTGAGAATCTAGTTCTATGGATTTTACAGTTTTGCTAAGTCTAAAATCTGGAAAATAAACATTTTCGAAAGTCTTAACAATTTTTTTTCATTAATTTCGATGTTGCAGGATAAGTGTTTTGAAATTTTTATTAGTTCGCATTCGATTCAACTTATTTTGTATTTAACTGTGACGTCTCTCGCAAAAGTTTATTTTCCAGATTTTGATTATTCAAGTCTGTAAATTGAAATGTTTGAATAAGGAAACCTTGCAACGCATGTTTGAAAAGAACGTCGATTAATTGATTCATAATTTTAGCTTGAAAATAAAAAAATTTCAAACTTCTAATGTGAAAAATCTAATATAAATTTTACAGGGCTAGAAAGATAAATATATACTTACTTTGGAAAATCATGATGGAAATTTCAATTTATTTTTAATTTGAACCTAAAATGTTTAGAAATATCGATCACTTTTACTTTTTTCATTTGTTCGAATTCAATCTAACTTATATATGTGGTATTCAACTGACGACTCTTGTAAATTATCATTTTCCAGATTTTCCGAATTTAAGTGTGGAAAATCAAGATGCTCGAGAAGGGAAATCTTGTAATAAGTGTTCGGACAAAAATTCATAAGTTTAAAATCATACTTGAAAATCAAGATATTTTGAATATCTAATGATACAAATTTTATTTAACGTATTTTAGAGAGTTCGAATGTTCATTTTTTGAAAAATGAACATTTTCACAAGTTGGGAGGTAAATTTCAATCGATGTCGATGTTCAAAAAAAATTTTTTTTTAAAAAAATTAGCTTCCATTTGAGTAACCTTATATTTTTTCAAACTAATGTCTGTCAAAAATGTTTATTTTGCAGATTTTCTATATTCAAGTCAGGAGAATCAATATATTGAAATAAATAAATTTTGCATTGTATGCTTGAAAAAAAAAAACTATGTTGTCAATTCATAATAATACAAGTTTAAAAATCAAGACGATTCATACATCTCATGTCCCGAATCTGATTCTATTGATTTTTGAAAGTTCGATCGTCAAAAATCTGGATAAAAAAACATTTTCGAAAATCGTAAATGAAATTTTTTTTACTTTGATGTTCTTCAACTGCTTTATAATTTCAATAAATTTAAATTTTCTATTTGTTCAAATTCAACCTTTATTTTATTTAACTTTCAACTCGAAAATGGTTGTTTTCCAGATTTTTGATATTCGTGTAAAGGAAATTTTTTAACATGAAAACGCAAAAAATCTTTCAAATAAGAAAAAAATTGATTAATGAAAAATTGCAGCTTGAAGATCGAGAAATTTCAAACATCTAATGTGAAAAATCTGATCTTTTGGATTTAAGGGAATTTTGAAGTAAAAATCTGGAAAATGAACAATTCCAAAAGACATTAGGAACATTTCTAATAACTTCGATGTTGAGCCTCAAACGTTTTAAAACTACAATGGGTTTTAATTCTTTTATTTATTAAAAATCCTATTGATCATTTTCCATATTCAAAAAAGCAGAAATTCACGACATCAATATATTCATCTGTAATTTCGAAAGTTTTATACATTCAATATGTAATTAAAATTAAAATCTACGGATAATGGAGAGTTAAAAAATTTAATTTTTCAATATTTCTAAATGCCAGGAGAGTTCTAATCCATCAAATGAGAAATTTTAGACTTTGAACGCCTGTCTCAAACTGCAGTGGTTTTCTGATAATCAAAACTTCTGAATCTGAAAATCACGAATTTTGAAAACCAGATATTAGAACAATTTCAAAATGAAACTTGCAAACGCTAAATTATAAATATGAAAAGTCGGTAATGAATTGAGTAAGATTTCAATTCATTCAGATAAAATTTACAAAAAACTTCAGACTTTTTATTTAAAAATAAGTACACTTCAAACATAACACTCACAAAATTGAAATTTCATCAACTTCTTTATTCAAGCTGTGTAATGCAAACATTCAGCATGAAAAAAATCATAATTGACAAACGAATAGTTTACAATTCCGTGGTTGCCTCGTATCTTTTTTATTTTTAAAAATATTTTCCATACTTGGTACGACACCTTGATAATTGTGTAAAATGCATTGTTTTATGCAATTTTCCCGATTAACAAGAGCAATGTGTAAAATCGAAAAACAATAATTGTTGACTTTTACGTAATGATAATGAGAACGAGTCTCTTAACGAGGTCAACAAAATTCGCTTTACGATTGGATCATATCGACGTATCGAGGAATTATTTCGAGAGATGCAAGAGCGCGCTATTGTAGGAGCGCGTTTTAAACATAATGCAATTATCAGATATCATAATTGACAGACTTGACAAACACTCAGCGAAAAATGGGGAGGCGTGAGGAGCATCTGAAATAACAAAGCATTTTTTTCTTTTTCTTCGTACAAATGGAACGATGTTATTTTATGCTTTGCTCTCATGTTGGAGTCAACTAAACAAATTGTTCGACAATATTTTGTTGTTTGTCGATTATGCAAGTGTCAAGAAATAGTGGGTTGTGAAAGGTGGAGAAAAAAACGCACGTTAGATAAGCAAATCTGCAAGATTTCCTGAATCAATACAGACGAAAATCTGAAACTCTTTGAAATCCATTTTTATGATTTTTTTTGTTTGATGCATATTCTGGATATCGAAGAACGATGGATGAGAAAAAGAAAAAAAGTTTGGGGAAATTATGATATGGAGAAAGAAGTAGTGATCGTTTAATTTATGAAAATTACTTGTTTGATAAATATAATTTGAAAATTCTTCGAAACAACATTGATTTTTGTTGGTACTATTTTTTTAGTCAGCTATTGCTGACTAGATTTTTAGAAAGTGTCAAGAAAGAAACATCTTGATTTTAGAATTATAACATGCTAATTTTTAATGCAAATAATACGATAGTGTAGAATATAATTTAATGATAATGTAAATTGATAATAAATAATATGACCATGTAAATGGCAAAGAATATAATAACTAATGATTGAAATCAATAGATGATAATAATGAATATATGATTTATAAATGCATGACCATAAGAAATAGAAATCTTTATTGAAAACATATATAATCAAACATTACTAACATAAAAAAAAAATGCATGCATAAAAATTATTTCGAATGCAAAAATGTAATAAATGAAATATGAATAAATAATGATGATGAACAAAAAGTCTTTACGAATGATTGGAAATTATAAATTATTGACGGTTAACAAATAAATCAATACTGTAGGTGGCAAATATGACCCAAAATGTAAATTGATAAGGAAAATGTATTTTCATGATAAATAGATCGATATTGTAATTTTAGGATGATATGTTGAAAAATGATGTCATCAGATGAATAATCCTAATAAATATATGATGATAATAAATCTAAATGAATAACAGAAAAAAAAATAAAATATGAAAAATAAATATCAAAACATAAAAAATCAATGAAAGTACTAATATGAAAAAAAATAGCATGAATAAATAAAAAAAATTAATAAATAGTGATTACAAATAAATGACGATAGTAAATAAATCATTCCTAGAAAATTGTATTATGATGTAGTTTGCAAATTGCAAATAAGATGATAGTAAATGATGTTTTTCAACAAATTATGATGATGAAGATAAAGATTAGAAACAAATAAATATTAAAAACGTAAGTATGTAGAATCAAATATCAACAAAATATAAGTACGAAATGATTAATAAATATGAATATCAGTATGTATATGAACCAGTTAAAGAAAAATGATGAAGTATAAATAAATGACGGTTTTGACCAAAGAATAATAGTTTACCAATGATAACGAAGAAACGATCATAATAAATGAATGAATCATATAAATTGCAAATCCTAAGATTATGGTGATTCATAGTAAGAATAATATATTTATGTATCAGAAGATAAGGTAAATTATTAAAAAATTATAAGATAATGATATTTGCGAACAATATGATCATAAATGATGACAATGGAAATAAATAAATGATACTCGTCAATAAATAATGATTAATGATATAAATTGATGTGAAATATAAAAAAATCAGGATAATAATAAAAATAAAATAAAGTATGAAGAAATTATGATATTGAATAAAAGATGATAAATCAATAATCATTGGAAACAAATTATAAGAGATAAATGAGGATGAATGATTATTATTGATAAATAATGAATAAATAATAATATAATGACGTTTTTTGCAAATAATATGCTCGTGTGAATTAATAATGAAAATTTCATTCACACGCTGAAAATTCTCCAAGTGAAAGGGTTGAATTTTGTAGAAATCAGAAACGAATTATTATACTTCCAAGTATCTCTATTTTAAAAATTATCATTACATATTTCGAGAAAAATACGTAAAATCATGGAACTTTCGAAATTTTACCAAAACGAGTATCATTTTTTTTCTCTGGAATTTTTTTCCTCTGCTTTCTTTCGCTCTCGCGCATCCCATCGTTCACGCGGCGAAAGCTCGGCTTTTTTCGCAGCAATTTCCCGCGCACTTTTTGTCCATTGTTTAAAAAAAAATCTGCATCCGATGTCGTCACGCATGAATGAAGGGAAATATAGGTAAAAGCGTTTTCACTTTCTATACTACGGTGCGGTACGCAACGACACGTGGTTAAATGCGCCTTTTCACCCACTTGATCGTGGCGAGCAAGTCGATAATTCGAACGACACGTTACAGTTTCTTCAGAAAAAATGTTTACATTCATTTGCTCTTCCATCTCATAATATAATTGTTTAAGAATCGAATGTAATTATGATTCCATTCTGGAAATAAGGTGCTGACGAAAATTTAGTATTTTCATCTGCCTTAAGTTCCTAACATTTAAAATAAAAAAAAACCAGAAAATTTTGTCTTCCAGTTCCAATTTGACCATTAAAAACAATTATAAATATTGCATAGACAGTTGTGAATTCTTATGAATAAATAATAAACATAAAAAACGAACATTTTTTCTTGTCTATGATTTATTTATAAGATATAACTGCTTTAAGCAACACTTTTTTTTTTGCTTTGTAAATTAATGGTAAAATTAGGACTAGAAAAAAAAATTGTTGTTTTTTTGTTTATCCGAAAGTCGGAAATTTCACTATCAGCCCTTTGTTTTCCAGAAATCCTCTTTCCAAAAACGATTTTCATCTCCAAATCGATTTTTATTTTCCGCGTCATAAATTTTACAGCGAGTTGCTCTATTTTTCATTTCGTTTCCATAGACGGTAACGCTGTGTTCGCGAATATTTTATAGGTTTGTCAGGTTTGTCAGTTTGAATCTCAACTGTCACGAAAAAAATTGCCGATCAAAAATACATACATTACCCGGCCCGTGACAAACGTCATCCAATTTTCAGTGTTTTTTTTTTTTTTTCTTGGGTAATTTCGATTCCCGAAACGTACCGTAATTTTTCGGTGATCCATTACTTGGTTGCATAAATTATTCCACGGTTTCATCGTTCTAGTTTCGAGAATAGTAAATCACTGGGAAGTTGCTTTTAATGTTTGATGAAATCTATAATGTGATTGTGCCTTTATATTGCCATTTAACGTCACTTTCAAGTGGTCAGGTATTATCAATATTCGGTCATAAATAATAATGACAAAGAATTACTGGTTAAGAAATTTTTGAAATGAGTTCTTTTTCGGTAGAATTATCAATGATTTTTGTTGTGAATCATGAGTTCATTGATTTAAACGGTGCGATCACTAAATGTTTATAGTGTTTTAAAGATTCAACATTTTTTTCACGAGATTTAAAAGATTCAGAGTTGTGAATGGTCACAGTTTGTCATTATATTTCAATATCCTGGAATTTCCATTTCCATACTTCATGATTTTGGCTAAATGAATGACTATTAAATTCTTCATTCGAGGTTGGTACTTTTTCCTAGAATTAAGAAATCTAGAGCAAAACTGTACATTTAGTAATTAAAAAAAATCGAAAATTCAGGAAAAACATAGCTTTTCAAAATACTCACCATAATTTTTACGGTTGAAGGTCATTTGGATTTTCTAGTGTTTCAATTTTGATTTTTTACAATTTTGAATAGGTTGATGATAGACGGTGGTACTACTTCTGCAATTTAGGAATTCATAGAGCCACTGTACGCAAAATATTTATAATTATAAATAAATTCAAAATATATAGAATTTTTGCGAACCATAATTAGATTTCTGGATTTCCTTAAATTCAAATTTTAATTTGTCATTATTTTGGTTCATTCAGTGATTTTTATTAAATATGTTTTGTTTTTCAAGTGATTTTTTTTTTAATTCAAATGATCGTGAAAAACCTCCATTTTAGAATATCTAAAGAATATTTCGAAAATTTATAAAATTTGTTCACGAGATACAGAAGTTCAGAGCCGTTTTAAATGCTTTAAATGATGTCATTATTATGATTCTGGATATCTTTGAATTTTGATACCCAATTTTTCGTGATTTTCTCCAAGTGAATGACTTGTGACGGGACAAACTTTTTTTTAAGGTACTTTTTTTGTGGATTTAGAGAAGCTAAAGAAATCTTATCTGTAACAATTTCAAAAAACCAGAAACGCAAAAAGTATAGAGCTTTTGCAAATACATGAAGTTATTTGTAACTATCAAATTTCTACATTTTTTGGAATATTAATTTCGGTTTTTCATAAATTTGGCTAAATGAATGACCCCTATTACATTTTTTTTCTTAAGTTTCTTTTTACTCAGACTTATTTTCAAGAATCTAGAGACTCTCCGTTCGTGAAATAATTTATATTGCAATCGATCATCTTAGTTACTTTGAAGTCGTAGCTTAACTTCAGGCTGATTTTCAAGCCTTTTGTAATGAACTATCAATCATCATTTTTGACTAAAAATACCCAGTGGGAAAGAGGAATTTGTCGAAACCTTGATTTTTTATAGTTACATAACTTCTTTCATTAAAAAGGTTTTTTCCAACTTTAAGAATAGCTTTTGAAGGCTGTAATAATGTAAATAAATGAAATTCTGAAAAATTTCTCAAACCAGCCATAATTACAAGTTTTTTAAAAAAAAAAAAAAAAAAAAAAAAATTATTTGATGTCTTGAATAGTTTTCTGAAACTTCTGCTATGAAATTTAAAAAACGAAACTTTTGGGGACGCATATTTTAAGATTTTGAATGATATAAAAAGCTTTCAGAAAAAATCGTTGATACGTACCAGAGCAATAAAGTTCATCACGTAAATGTTTCTGCTGTGCTGTTCCCTCTATTTTTTAGTAAAAATATCGACACAAGATTTCATTACATTACCAACACTCATTTGACGTTACATAACTTCCGAAATATGACAACTTTTACAAAAACCTTCCAACAGCTCATATCTACCAATGTTTAGGTTAGAAAAATATGAAAGACAGAAAAAAATCGATTTTTGGCCGTCTCAAAGTTGGAGTACCTCTTTAAACAGACATCGAAAATTTTTTCTAATCAAAATGAAAATTCTCCAGTAGCAAATAAGTGCTTTGAAAATTGGAGTTCTTGTTATTGCGGCGATCTGGATGCGCTAGATACTAAATTTCACAAAATCCACCCCTACTTAGCCTCTTCGTGTCGCGGGGTAACCTCAAGTTACGATCTCGAGAAGGCAGCAACAAGTACAGGAAGTACTGTTGGGGATTTGGATACCTTGTACGAAATCAATAACGAATATATTGAATTACTCTCCAGAGGAAATTAGCACAATTCCAAGCTATTCTTACTCGAATAAATCGAGTTAATTATCGCAGAGCAATCCGATCAATTTTTTAATAATGTCTTGTATTGGACTCTCTATCGAAATTTAGTTTTCTGAATTATTCTCACCTATAGCACTTGGGCTACTTTTATTGAGTGTGGAGGAAGCAGCGAGTAAATGAAATGATAAAAAATAGAAGCATGTGGATTTTTTAACGAAAAGGAAATTTGTTTTGGATTTTTAGGTACGTGATAGTTTTGTTTATTAAGAATTTTTGGATATATTTTAGAGATTTTTCGAAGAATGCTACACATTTTGAAATTTGTTATTAGACTTTTAGAAGTATTCGGGATTATATAATTTAGAAGAAAAATTTTGTGAAAATAGCTTATAATGTGATGTTAATGAGAAAACAAGGAGCTCATGTTTTGAAAAAAAAAAAAAACTTTATTTAAAAAACATTGCACTACTAAATTTTTGGCTTATATTCATGGGTTGTTTACTATTTTTCTATTATACTCTAGTTATGAAAATTTCAAACAAGATTCCGATTTTCTTTGTAAATTGTTTAAAATAAGATAATAATAAATAATTCGGGAAATCAAAAATTTTACCACTTTCTTTGCCTACATAAAATATTGTTGGTTCTAAAGTTGCAAGTTGTTACAAATATAAAAGTTTAAAGAATCGTTGAATAATTAAGAATTTCTAAAACTTATCAGTATCTTTGAATCATCGCCAAATTTGAAAATACTTTTTATCGTTCTAGTAAATTTAAGAAAAAAGAGCATTCCAAGCGGAGAAAAAGGAAAATTTTCTTTTTCTGTCTACTATTAAGAATCGAGAAACGATGGGATTCGAATATTTCTTATTGAGTTATTTTTCTGAAATAAGGGATTTTGCAGAGAAATTTGAGAAATGTTATTAAAAGCGTGATAAAAATTATAAAGCAAGAAGTTTGAAAATATTAATATAAATCATTATCATATTCTTTTATAAATTGTTGTAGATTGTTCAATTTACAGTATAAAAACTTTACGTCTTTTTTACGTCTCATGAAAATATCCAATTCGGAATTAAAGTTTTAATACGTATTACCACGTTCCAATTATGATCAAAATGGTCAATAGTTTTCGTAAATCTTTTTGTACATATTAAATTTAAACAATATAACATTTAACAATTCCGCTAGTATGAAAGTATTGATGTATTACAAAATTATGATTTTTTTTTGATAGCTTTATATGCCGATACATATTTTTTGAACGTGCAAAGAATTTCTTTTATTTGATTTTCTGTCGGTGAAATTTGTTGTAAGCATTGTAGTTAATATGTTTTTGCTTGAATCTATTAAAATTTCAAGTTGTCTAAGAGCAACCTTTCAAAATGCAAATAAGTGATCAGTAATATAAAAATATTCAAGATAACATAATTTTCAGAGAAACATTAAGGAATTTGCAAAAAGTACCTATAAAATATGATTCTCACGAAATTTTATGCGTCACAAAAACAAAAACTTTGTTATTCCTCCAAAACTAACCGAAGAAAATAATTAATTAAAAAAAAATTCCAAGATCTACATTGAATTCGATGGTAAAATCCACGTCAAAATTGATACCTATGGCTTTTTTTTATTATCGTCAAAATAAAAAATTTAAATATTCCTAAACTGTCGAATGATTAAGAAAATTCTTACTGTAGTTATTATTATGAGGGATCAGCAAGATGACATATTTTTCAGTTCCCTATAGGTAGGGAAATGAAAACCTTAACAATCCGGCATGCCTGGAATTCATGCTAATTTCTCGATCACGCAAAACTGATCACAGGTGAAGCTGTGGCGAGGCGCTTTATCGCTAATAATTTAGGGTGGTTGAAGCTCACAGTTCACCTTAAGGGACAATTAAAATCTAAAGGGGACCGGAGGCCAGCGCCTTCTTTCATGGACGCTCGGGCAGAAAAGGGTGATTCGCTGGCGTGACCTCGAGAGCTTGCAAGCCCGAGCTTTAGGGGCAATAAATTTCTTTCCGCATTTTTTCTTGCTAGAAAGAATCTTTTTCCACCCACAGGCAAAAATGTTCATGTTCAATTACTTCATAGCGAGCATTTCAGATCTTTATTTTATTCATTGGAATTCAGGGACGTCAAAACAAATTCGAATAATTTATCTAATGTTTTATTACTATTCAAGCCACGCCTCGAAACTAAAATAAAAAAACATTAGAAGTTGTGTAATCAAACGAATACTGCTCTAAATGAATCTAATTTAATCCCAATACAAAAAATACAGGAAAACCTTCTCTCAGCCAGTAATCAAAGGAAAAAAAAATTAATCAACCGATAATATTCCGTGAATCGCGTTTGTCGAACAAACTGCATTTTCTCTCATATTTTGCCGCCTCGCGTGGAAGCTGAATCAATAATTGAATCACCGGACCTGTCATATCTATTACAATATGCATTTCACATCGAAGCGCATTTTCCCGTTCCCAGGATTTTGTGCAATTTTAATTACCGGGGTGGAAAAATGTGTCGTCGCAAATGAACCAACCCGCATGCGGAAAAAGGGGATAAACAATCGCGGATATAATTTTTGATGAATTGCAATCCACAGAACTCTTTCTGTTATTTCGTCGATTATCGGCTTGATTTTCTCGATGATTACCATGCGTGCAGGGTGTTTTTTTGTTCGGGGGCTTGGAAATGTTCGCGTGTCGCGTGGAACGAGCACTTGCACGCGCGTATTTGATCGCGCATTACGCGGATAATAGCGCAATTCGCGCGACGAGATCGATAAAAGAAACGTTGAGTGCTGCCAAAAGATATTACGCGCTGTTTTAGGACACTGGGAGGGCAACGACGGAAAATTTTTGCGTCAGAGTTGTCGTTTACGAATGCTAGAAATTTTCTGGTAATTAGATTGATGCTGGTACTTTGGTTTTCGAAGTAGGAAATATTCAAAATTTTTGCATTGCTAATTTTTTGTAGATTGTAAGTATGCACATGTAGAAATTTTTGATGAAAAATTCTCAAAAGGGGTAGTGAAGGATTTTTATCAATATTTTATTTATCCCAATTTTTTTCAACATTTTAGACTTATATTCCTGAAAAACTGGGTTGGTTGAGTCTGATATTAATAATGTGAAACATATCAAAGGCAACAATAAACAGTTTTTTTTTACTCGAAGAGCAAATTAAAATATTGTTCTTTATATTCGACTTATTCATATACAGACCATACAGACGTTGATATGTAACCTGTTTGATAAAATGAATAATAGAGAAGTTAAATTTTCATATGACTGTCAGTTATTAATTGCTATGCATTGAAAAATTTGATAATAGTAATACGAAACGCAATTCATTATTACATACTATAGTAGTAGTTTGTAGATTCTTGACGAGGACTACAATAAAATGGATAGTTGAAAGTTTGAAGGCAAAAAAGGCTGTTAAAAGTTTATATTTTTCGAAAAATTTTTATATGCTTCGAGAAGCTGATTATAGTTTATGAGTTACAAGTTACAACAATATTGTTAAAAAATGCTCGAGGTTTAAAGATATCAAAAAATGTATGATTCTATATATTTAAACACTTAGATTTCATAGTTTTTGAAAAACTTTTTGAAAAAAATAAAATTTAAAGAAAATTTTGATTAATACAAGATTGGAAATGTAATTATAATAAATATTTCCGATGGTATTCATAATTATATACGTTTCGAATTCACAAACTCAAAGTGATACAAATTTCAATTAATGAATTCTAATTGATTCATTATAGAAAATAATTTTAAATTGACATCATATTGCTATAGTATGTTTGTATAGATATATTAATATAAATTGATATTACGATTTATAGAAATAATATTTTCATAGTATTCATACGATGTATTGATACATTGAGGGTAGATTAATGTTAATTGATTCATTTGCATCAAATCCAAATCGATAAAAAATTGTATTTTTGAAATCAGTTGTAATATTCCGGATTTTCATTGATTATAATAACTATTTTATGATTTGATTTTTATGAACGTTTATCTTGAATTTATATTTTATAAATATTTCAATTCCACCATTCTGCGAATATTCAATTTTGATTTCAAAAATATCTCTTTATATAAATAAGGCGTTTTTTCATACATATTCTGTAGATTTCAAGCTTTTTACACGTTGAATAATTTCTTAGAATAATTATCATGCAATCCTAGTGATTGTGACGATTTGTTTCGTTTTTTGCAGACTGCGAAATTTCAAAGTATTATTACGAAAATTTGATAAAAGTCACATCCCGAGATTGAGAAGGAAAATAAAACTTTTTTGAAACCTTGAAAAATTATAAGTCGTCAAATTTTCGGAAATTATAGAAATGTCTCCATGATGACACATGAGAGTACTCCAAATAAATTATTATATAAAATAAATATCCTGCAAAATTTGGTTACAGTATTTTAAAACATAATTCTAAAATCATATGAGTCAAAAAATATTTTTCTCATTTCCAAATTTCTACTTCAAATACCACTCTCAATTTAAAATAATTATTCTAGTAGTCAAACAGATTCGGAATTTTTTTTCCAATTTCTTGTGTGAAAACACGTTACTAAAAAAAATTATGAAAATCAGATTCATAGATCTCTACGTCTCAATTTTTGTTTCAAAATTTTGTCTCCATTCACAATCATTCGAATTTTCGAATTTTTATTCCTAAGATACCTTACTACGAAAATCTTAATTTTAAAAAAAGGATGAGGGAATTGTCACTCCTCTCTTTTTTCCTCGCTTCTATGTTTATTACCATTTCACTGGAAAGGGGAAAATGTACGAACCAAACGGACTTTATGAAATTTAGCCTTCTAGCTGATTTCCGAGGGAAGAGAAAAAGGCAGGATGCGGGGATGCGGATTCTCACGCAAAGGGCCGAAATCCTTTTTTCCCCCTTTGCATGGAGCCGAGTTTTTGCGTATCGCCGTGCTTTTTTTCTCCGACTTTTGTACACGATGTGACGTCGAACTTGGCGTGCTCCGCCGTGGATGTGGAATTAGATGGAGCTTCGGGGGTTCTGTTGCCGGGCATTTCTCGTTACCTCGGTCTTTCATTGCGAATAAGACGAATAAATGTGTTTTTGGTACTATGCTATTCAATTATTCAACAAACTGTCGAAAAAATACTCATCGTAAGAAAAAAAAGTACTCACTTTTTACTAAAATATGGGAAAATTGCTTCCTGTACAGTTACATGACAAAATTTTCATATTTTTATGATATTTCTTTCTACTGCTATTTTTACAGTGTTTCCTGAATATACGACAACATCGGAGTAATATGGGAATTTCCCCATCCAACTCTATTTTGTGCGAGCATTTGAAAATTCGTGAAGTTGGTGGCTCTGTATTCAATGAAACAATTTTTTCCTTGTTCCAGTTTTTTGAAAGCAAAACATTCCAAAGGCTTTGAATTCGTGACGTACAGAAAAAAGGCCAATTTTGTAACTCCCTAATGTAAAAACGGGTGTTTGAATAAATTAAATTTTTTTCATGATACAGTTACATGGCGAAATTTGTGTATTTTTATGATATTTTTGTATCATTTTTTTACAGTTTTGCCTAAAAATACAATGACAACAGAAAAACATGGAAATATGCTTATGCAACTCTGTTTTGTGTAAGCATTTAAAAATGTGTAAAGTTTTTACATTCGAAAATTTTGATTGTAGAATTCGGTATTATTTCGTATTCTATTATTACACAGTAGCATGAAAATATATACATATTTTCATGATATTTTATACAGTTTTTCTCGAAAATACAGTAGTAGCACCACAAAAGTATTTTTATTTTCGGACGCATTTCTTTTTTGTGCGAAAATTAAAACCTGTATGAACTTGTCAGTTCTGTATCATTAAAAAGTTTTTTTTTTTTCATATTCTAGTTATTTCATTCAAAACATTCCAATGCTTCAAATTCAAGATATTTTCAATTCTGCTTATTTTCTCTGCTTATTTTCTCTTATTTAAGTTCTGTTCAGTATATTTTCATGTTTTATTTTATTCTTATTCAGTTACATCGTTGTATAAGAAAATTTCTGTATTGAAATGACATTCACACTTTATTTTATACAGTTTCTTATGAAAACACAGCAAAAGTATTAGAGAAGAATGGAAATATTTTCAAGAAATTCTATTTTTTGCAAGCATTGAAAAATGCTTAAGGTTGAAGTTTGTGTGTTTAATCGACCAATTCCCTAATTATTTTATATCTCTGATGTATAGTTCTCTTTTGAATGGAGACATAATTCTTTTTTTTTTCTAATGTATTATTTACTCTTTGAATAGAGAAATTTTTACTATTATTTGTAATTTGTATGAGAGTCCCAAAATACACGTATTTTACATTTGAGTATCCAAGTATTCCATTTAAATAATTTTTCTTTTAATAATTTAATGTTTTTTTATTTTCAGAAATACGAACGATCTGCCACGAATATGATGATTTCGTGATAAGTTCATAATTATTGAAAAACATTGTACTTGAAAAACATTTGGAATCTACAGAATATGAAAACACGAGTCATTGTATTAAGATCCTTAGAAAGTTCAACAATCGTTAGAATGTTATTTTTCAGAAAGTGAATATATTTCCTAAGAACACCTACGTTTTTCTGATCCACTATTTTTTAATGGACAAACATAGTTATTCATTGAAAATTTTTGGACCTTTGAGTTACTATCAAACTTACGTCCAAAAAATATCTAGTGTCTCTTAGAAAATCGATAGATCAACAAAATCAATGCTTCTTTTTTTTTGGTAGGAAAAATTTTTAATGACTTTTAGCAAATCTAAACACAAGAATTTTTTTAAGTCATTTATACCAGGATAGACTTCAAATTTTTTGGAAAGCCAAGAAATTCCAAAGGACTGCCATATAATTTTTCTGAGCTTTCTCTCGTACTAAAAAATAAGATGTAAATGTAAAAAAGAAAACGTGTGAATTTCTAATGTGTAACTGACAGAAAGAATTCATTCAAAATATATAATAAGTATTTTAACTGATGACCTTTAAATTTTGATCCTATTAAAGTTTGATCTTATTATGACGTAGCATTATTAAGATATTATGACTTTTTTCTTCAATATTTCTTTTCGTTGATGCATATCCTACTACTTTAATTTATAAATCAATAACATACTTATACATCGGGGTATAAAAAAAAAAGTTCAAACAATTTACGAAAATTAAATCCACTAAATAAGGTGTCTCCCTCGTCATCGGAAAAATCACAGTAGTATGTAAAATAGCAAAGTTCTGAAAGATCGAAAAGAAGAAAAATTCATTCATAGCAGTGACGTTCATGATGAACCCGACATGTCTTAATTTTTTAAGAAGATTTCTAGGTCATACAAAGCTATTTTATCGGCATCGTGAACTTTGATATATTGGATTCATCTGCATATTTTTGTTGGAAATTTTCTCCTAAATTAGAAAACTCTCTTAGATCTAAGAATGTGACAATATGGTTTTCAGCATAAAAACAAAGATACCTGTGATTATGGAAAGGAAACGATGATAATATTCGTGGAATATAATAATCGAACAACAACAGCAACATAATAATTCTTATGAAAAAACAATTTTTCACAAATTTAAAAAAAGAATTTGATGAATAGTACAGAGTTGTATCGATTATTCTAATTGGGAATGAAATTTTCCACGAACCTGAAAATTCAGCTAAAAAAAATCTAATGATGACAAAATTTCGAGTACATTTTTCACGGCGACGACAGAATTTCCCTGCTAAGGGTTTCCCTAAATGAAACTGCATCCGACAGGCCAGCCTTAATTCGAGATGAAATATCGGCGAAGGTTTTATCCGATAAAAATCTCGATTCGCAAAAGTGGGTTAGAGCAGTTTTGCGATGTTACCACAACGTTTATAAATCGCGCCCGGGCGAGTGTGGCTAATGTATCGAAGACATGAAAATGGAACGCATTTCGCTATACATTTTACTTTCAAAGAGCGGAGAGAAGCACTTGGGGCGTCCGTAACCGGACCGCGAATTTCGAATACCGCTCGCTCCTAAACGATCATTGAAGAACATTTATGGCCTCGTATGAATCAACACTCGGCCGAGGATTATCATTCTTGGCCATAAAAAAAAAGAAAGAAGAAATTTGAAAGTCTCTCTCTGCAATGCAAAACATCTTATTAGATTTGAATGAGCGAGAGATTTCAAACCCCGGGCATCTTTGGCCCCAAAATTTCGAAATTTCCGCCGCATTCCACGGCACCAAATTTCGTCGCTGCAGCACTTTTGAACTGGCATTTCGATTTCGTAATGATGTTAAAATCCGCGTAATCTAATTTGCGGCCATGGCGAATTTCGCGTGACCCAAAATCTGACTGGATTCAGACGGATCGATAGTCAGAGATTATTGGAAATTCATTGTCCCAGATTTGAAAAAAGGTTGGAGTACCATGATGATTTTTCATTTATTTGAAATAGGCGATTCATGCCCCTCTTCTCTTTTATTGTTAAGTTTGATTGAGTGGATTGAGAAAAATCTGACGAGCATGGAAGGAATGTAGGATTATTTTGAGGATGGGCAAAACAACCGAGAATACCTACTTGGGGATGGATTATTTTAAAAATTGACAAAAAGATAAAATTATCATAATTCACAAAATTTATTACAATTCTATTAAATTTTCAAAATTATCAAGATTTCTATATAATGAAACATTTTTTTGTCCAGGAAATTTTGAGGACATTACGTTCTAAATCCAAAACAGTGGAATTTTACTGACAAACAGTGAAAAGTGCACCACTGAGAATCAGGGGAAGGCGGTGTTAAAGAAAAAAACACGTGGTCCAAGAAGTAACTAATCAGCAAATAAGGATTTTACTGATGCATCAGTGGAAAGTAAGCCACTGGTAAATCTGTAGAATTCCACTGTTTTGAATTTATAAGACAGTACACGGTTTCAGGTTGTTTACAAAATTTTTGAATTCACTGCGGTCAAAAAAAGTTATGACCATTTTTAATACTGTACATATGTTTCAAACTTTCTACAACTATTCATTCTTAGAAATTTCATTGGTTTTTTGATGTCTTTCAATTTTCAACATGATAATAGTTACAAACTGTTCAAAACCTTTTAAGTTTTATGAAAGTTCGTAAAACTTTAGAGGATTTTTTCTGATTTTTTTATACACTTCAAGTTTTTCAGATTTGCATACAGATTTGCATAGGAAATATATTAACAATTATATTGAAAAATTAGAAAAAATTATAATAAGCATAATCGTCACAATTGATAAACATTTCTGAAATTTGATAAGTTTTTCGGATTAGATAAAGTTATTTACAATGATTCGAATTCTTTATTCATTTAATTATCAAAAGTTTGAACGTCATACACACTATTTGAAATATATTAATTTTAGAAATATTTTTCGTAAATTTCATTGAGATTTTCGCTAGTTTTATACTACTTTTGAAGTATTTCAGATTCTCATTGGTAAATATGTAATTTTTTTACGAATTTTTCGAAGAAATACGATGATGAATAGAATCAGCAAAATTTGTTGAAGGTTTTTGAAATCCAACAAGTTTTTTAAATCGTCGATAATTTTCGACAACCTTCTAAATTTTCGATGGTTTTATTTTTAGACATTACAAACATTACGTAAATTATTTCAAACTTCGTCAATACATATTAAGGAAAATGTATAAGTAATCAAGATTTTCCATAATTTTTTTTATAATATTATTTTTTTTACATTTTAATTAAGAAATATAAAAAAACATTATCATGCATATTTCGAAAGGAAATATAATATAGAACACGTTCTATATTGTAGACAATATTATTATATTTATATAATGTTTTTGATAATATTGGCAATCTTCCATTTTTGCACGTTATTAGATCCTTAAAAAATTTTTGATTTTCAATATAATTACTTTGAATCATTTTTGTACAAACGCTCCATTATAAGTCCATAATCAATAATAAGTCGATCATCAAAGGAGCCAAATAAACATTCAAGGGCAAGAACAATAATAAAATGTTTCCAAGCTTTCGGTCTATTTATTCGACCCTCTTCAGGAACTACAACATTTTTCCAATTACATCTTAAACAATTTTTTTAACAATCAATTAGTTACTTACTATTTACATCTTGTCAAATTTACAATCAGCCATACTTATTCATTAATTACATTATTAAGAGGTTTCTATGTAAATTTTTACTTTCTTCACAGTACTTAACCAACATTTTCGTACTTTAGTCAATATCAATTTTTAATAGATCTTTTCACGTCCGTATGACAACTCAATATGAAGAGTTCTATAAAGTCGCGTCTATTTATAGGAAACGAATTGATAAGATTACACCACGTCATCAAGAAATGTGGCATAAACCGAACTTAAAAATTTTGTGTCCTCTTGTCTATTAATTTTATTCCTTGTTCTTTTTCTAAAACTCATTTCTGAAATAGATCTCTTTTTAAAATCAGTCTCTCTATCCAAAATGTCAACATCATTCCAATCAAAATCATGATCGTTTCTAATTCTATGCTCTGTTAAAACTGAATGGTTACCCGTTAATTTTTTAATATCATTTTCGTGTTCTTTAACTCTAGTCTTTGAACATCTCTTGGTCTGTCCCACGTATTTACAATTGCGATCCTGGCAATTTATCCTATGTACGACATTTTGTTGATCCATTTTTTTCACTTTATCTTTACCTCTCTTTATAATCATATTGTTCAGCTTATTATCACTTCTTTAAATAATATGAAAATCTTCCTTCCTAAATATCCTCTCAATAGTCCTTTGTCTTTTCCCAATATACGGTAAAACTACAAAATTCTTTCTATCTTTCTTATCATCATTATCTTTTCAACCATTCAGTTTTAACAGAGCATAGAATCAGAAATGATCATGATTTTGATTGGAATGATGTTGAAATTTTGGATAGAGAGACTGATTTTAAACAGAGATCTATTTCAGAAATGATTTTTATAAAAAGAACAAGGAATAAAATTAATAGACAAGAGGACACAAAATTTTTTAGTTCGGTTTATGGCACATTTTTTGATGACGTGGTGTAATCTTATCAATTCGTTTCCTATAAATAGACGTGACTTTATAGAACTCTTTATATTGAGTTGTCATACGGACGTGAAAAGATCTATTAAAAATTGATATTGACTAAAGTACGAAAATGTTGGTTAAGTACTGTGAAGAAAGTAAAAATTTACATAGAAACCTCTTAATAATGTAATTAATGAAGAAGTATGGCTGATTGTAAATTTGACAAGATGTACATAGTAAGTCACAAATTGATTGTTAAAAAAATTGTTTAAGATTTAATTGGAGAAATGTTGTAGTTCCTGAAGAGGGTCGAATAAATAGACCGAAAGCTTGGAAACATTTTATTATTGTTCTTGCCCTTGAATGTTGATTTGGCTCATTTGATGATCGACTTATTATTGCTTATAATTTCTTTGAATTTCCAGAATTGCTCCAATCAATCAAGGTTTAAAATAACTTTTCAATACTTTTTCAACTCTCATATATTTTCATTAAAATAAGAAAAATTTTTTTGTATGTATAATATTTTGAAGAAATGTTATGACGAGTAGACCCTAAAAAATTTACGAACATTTTCTGTAATTTTCAAATTTTTTAGTATTATTGACAATCCCCGGAATGTCTAATGTTGTTTATTTTTCATGTTTTTCCGGAATTTCAAACATGAAGCTAACGCCTTTAAACTTTCTAAATTTTTCAGAATGTCGCCTAACTCAATGAGAATTTCCTAATTTTTTTGATACATCCAAAGTTGCTTGGATTGATATTGAAAAATGGAAAATTTTTTTCTCATATAATTCGATGAAATATGATGACAACCCCCCCTCCATCCCGTCATTACAGTCTCAATTACTCGAATTACTACCCTCCCGAAAAAATCGCTTTCCGCAACCCCTATCAGTTACTAATAATCATCACATACTTACTCGTCCAGAAACCTTAAACAGCATCGAAAAGAATTTCATACTATAAAAATTAGCACTGGAGGAGGAGGCCCATGGGCCAGGGCCCAGAATTCGCGATTTGCGAACCACTGAAACTAGTCGTGACGAGCGGCGAAAGAGTCGAAAACCTCTCGTGAACCCTACTTACCCCCCACCCCTTGGCCGTGCACCTTCTTTTTCGGTGGCCCGGGCCCATCTCTCCTTTTACCCTCCCCTATACCCCCCTCATCACCAAGCACCGGTCCCTCAACCTGCATGTGCATAAATGCATGCTAGATTCTCTCACCGTGCCCAATCCCCCCTCCCCCTGCCCCCTCCGACCCTCCCCCCCGCCCCCGCCGCCGCGTTTTCGACCTACATCAGGCCCCACCTCACCTCCTTCTCCCTCTCGTTACTAGGGCCCTAAGAGATAATTCCACTCCTTGCCCCCCTTTCCCGCCCCCCCACCCCGACGGGAGGCCCACGACTAGTCCCAAAATAATTTGGCACCGCTGATTCTCTCGGTTTTCTAACCAGCCAATGCCGCTCGTGACCCAGGCTGCCCCTTCCCCTCCACTACTCCACCGGACCCAGCATTTGGGCCTTTTTTACGCCTTCACTTTCTCCTCCTTTTTCATGTACACGAAAGTATAGTTGCTAGTATCGGTTATATTATTTTCTTTTTTTTTTTCTTCTTTCGAGGACTAGGAGTATGGGCCAGTGGCGCGGTGCCGGAGGTGACTTCTGGTAGGGATGGGGCGTATCGATATTTTTTAGGGATTGAGGAAAATTGAGCATGAAAGTTTTTGAATTTATTGGAGACTTGATTTTAAACGTAGATGTGATTGAGAAATAGAGGAATTTGAGTTGTTCAGTGAGTATTTTTCACGTTTTATTTATATTTTTGAATCCGACATTGGTTCGAAACGTACAAATTTGGAGATAAGAGAGTTGATTACTTTTATTTCACATATGAAATTTTATTAGCATTTATGTCATTTATTATATGTAAAATAAAATTAGTAAAGAAACACAGTTTTTACGTGTCTATAACATTTATGATTATAAAAATAAAGGTTTTCTAAATTTTTAAAGAGAATTTTCGGTTTTTCCTTAAGGCTTGTGAATTTGTACCTCTTCATGAAAAAATTCGATATGTCTTATGTTAACACCTAAATATTGTTTGATATCCCTTGAAAAACATAAATTTCTTTAAATTGTCCAGTAAGTTCAATTACACGTCGTGTGGAAAAGAGGTTTGTTATTTGCTGACTCAAATCGTAGAATCTGGACATTCCAGTACGTGAGAATTCACGTCAAAACAAATAAATTTGGACCTTCAAATTATACGATGATACCAAATGTCAAAATTTAAATGTTACGAGAATTTAGACTTCAAGGTCGTCGATTCAAAGTATGAAGGATGAAAGTTTGAAAATAAACGGAGTATAGAATATATAAATGGTAATATTGGAAAAAAATGGGAAATCGGGCAAAGAACTTTTAATTTATAAACTGCAACCGAGGGAGTACTAATTTATGATATTTTAAATATAATTCTATAGATTTCAGATCGAAAGTCATATTTTTATTTGCAAAAATGAAGAGAAATAAATTTAGAACCTTGTAAGGTCAACGTTTTTTATCCTATAACAAATTTTTCTTATTTTTGAACTCTTGGATGAAAATATTCATACCTTAATTTTTTGAGCATAATTCACCAATTCTTGAGCTTACAAAAATTAAATCTCAATGTACAGGAATTTTACAAAAATTTCTGCATCTCTGTAATATTTTGATCCGAAAAATTTCGTAATGAAATTCTCATCTTGAAAAAATAGTCTCGTGAATTCATGGAGATAAAAGTTCAAAAATATAATGAATATTCGTTACCCTCTCATACTTTGATGTGGAAATATTTTTATCTTACTTTTCCAACCCAAAATACACATTTTCCCAGGTTATAAAAATTCTTTTAAAAATTTATCACTAGAAACTATGCGAAAAGTTTATGCACTGTGCCATTCAGAATTTTCAAAAGTTTTTAATTTGGCAGTGTCGAATATTCATACTGAAATAAATCGTAATCTATGTTTGATTTTATCAAGGACAAATATCGACTTCATGATTTTACCAAACCTTACAATTCCTCTCATGTGCGAAAAAATTGATTATCTTTCGACACATTGATGAATTGTAAAAAGTACAGCTACAATATCATAACCAAAAATGCAATAAACAAATAGCAGAAATTGTTAAACGTAGACTAATTTCACGTTACAATATTTTATTCTGTAATAATAACTAGATTTTTTTCTCAGTGTATAGCTCAGATTGCGAAGCCATATTCTTTTATTTTCCCATACCCGTGAATTTGTAATGAAATATAATATAATAATTCCTAAGGTTGCAGGAAAAACGATTACAGAAAATTTTTTCGAAGAATCTCCCTGCAAATAATTTGCCTCACGCCGCTGGCGCGTGCATGTGAGAGCGCGCGAAATATGGGCCTTTTCGGTGGGACCGGTGCATATTGGGCCCGTTCTCTCCACCTAAGGTGCAACGGCCCAAATGCAATTTATGCCCCTTCTCTTCTTCTTCTTCTTCTGGGCTCCCCCCTTCCCATCTAGCCCTCCCCCACCCCCTTCACTCCTTTTCTCCCTACGCATCCTTCGAAAATATGGCTCCCGATGTACGTCGCATCACTTGCATTGAGACGGTGAACGTCAAATTCTCATATCCCCTACTGCACTTTTGGGCGATTTCGCGGGGCCTGAGCGGGGCCCGCTGCAGCACGCAGGAGGATCATCATGGGCCCCACACACCGTGGACCCGTAAATTCGAGGCCGCGCATATGAGGAAACGAGTGCCCGCTGCGCCCCGGACAGGTTTCCAATGCCGTGGAATAATTGCCGTGAAATCTTTCAGACGTTTTTTTTTTTCGCAAACGCTATCGTCTGTAATTAACTATTACCGTCCTAGGAGTGAAATGGTCGATTACGCGAGGGTTCCGAGGTTCATAAAGGGACGCCTGCGTATGGTCCGCATGGGAAAAATGTTAGTTGATTGTTTGAGGGAAATTGGTTACTTATTTATTGAAGTTGGGTATATTATATTTGC
The DNA here is from genome assembly GCA_028476575.1 of Platygaster robiniae. Classification (NCBI taxonomy): domain Eukaryota; kingdom Metazoa; phylum Arthropoda; class Insecta; order Hymenoptera; family Platygastridae; genus Platygaster; species Platygaster robiniae. The sequence goes on from CM052022.1 coordinate 8,390,796, forward strand.
TCTAATATTTATTACTAGGGGTGGATTATTGAAATAGGAATCTTTATTGTTTTAGAAGTTGAAATTAGTAATTTAGGATTACTGGTTGAACTGGAGTTGATATATAAAAAGATTTTTTTAGTATTTTTCTAATTGGAATGTGTCACTGGGAAATATGATCATAGCTTACTGATCCTGCGATTAGAGTGGTCACTTTCAGTAGATAGAAAATTGTAACTCTTGTGTTTAAATATCAGTTATCCTATTTTTCTTGTGAAAATAGATGATCTTATTGATAACAGTATTTGACAGTCTGCATAGTCATTGATTATACATACCAGCTACCTTAAATAATAGTTAGAATAATGTTACTATGCTAGTAGTACTAATTAACAATAGTCGGAACAAATAATACAACCGAGAATACATTATCCACGTACATCAGAGAGTTCACTAACATATCTCGTTGGACTGAATATTTTTTTAACTTCTCCTCAGTTAGTTAAACCAACTTATTTCTTTCCTTGTAATCTTGTATATTCGAACGTGATCGATCATAGATTTTTGGTCCTCATCGACAACGTACAAGTATATTCAAAGAAAAGCCAGGGGCGGTGGAATGCAATTTTTTCGAGTAGGTAGTAATTGGGACTGAAGCAATGCAGGCAGGATGTTAAATATCATATTTCTTCGGAATATTCATAATAACGTTTTGTTTCTTTCAATTTTTTAATGGAAATCTGAAAAACTTAGGAAGTTGAAGAAAAGTTACGTGAAACTTTAATGCGTTTGAAAAATTTTCTTGAAATTAGGGAAATTTTGAATAGTTTGTATTATGTTCGAAAATTCAAAAATGTTGAGGAATGGAAACATGGAAAATAATGAAGACTGTTTGTAATTCTTGATACTCAAAAAATTTGTAGACTCTTAGAAATTTTTTTATCAAATTTGTAGAGAGTGTCAATTACCATATTTTTTCGAAATATGCATAATGATCTACAGTTACTTATACTTTTTTTAGATCTTAAAAACTTTTTTCGTACATAATATTACGAGTAATTATGCAATTGTAAGTCGACACTTTACTATTACGTTAAATATTTTGAGAATTCATAAGATTAAAAAAAACTAAGACAATCATAGAATTTAATCAATCTTTCTTAATAATTCAAAAAATTTGTTAAATTTTCGAAAACGATCGTTCATTCTGTAAGGAGTGTTGAATATTATACTTTTTTTTTTTTGTTTTACAATGTTTTTTTATACTCCGACATAAATTAAAAATAAAAAATTGTTAAAAAATGATATAAAGCCAGCAATTGCGAATGTTTAAAAAATTTAGAAAGTCTTGAGCAGTTTGCAATACGTTTCAACTTTCGAAAATTCATAGAAATAGAAAAAATTATGTATCTGCATGATGGTCAAAAATCTAAAATATTTAAAAAATGGTAAAATTTCAGAATTCTTTTTAAAACTTTTTACATTTTGTTCATAATCATATTCCTTCAAAATATGTATGTATGGTAATGCTATCTTAGTTAAAAAAAAAAATCTGAAAAATTTGAACAGTAGTTGAAAATCACTAGAAACCCTGGTAAATAAGATAAACAGTACTCAAAAATTGAGATGATTTTTAATCACCTTAAATATGTTCCAAATTTCGAACATTTTGAAAAATTCGAAGAAACTGAAAATTTTAGCTTCGGACGAAAATTCTGTTCAATTCGAAAAATGCTAAGCAATTTAAAAATTATCATTTAATATGTGGATACTGTTCATAATAATATTTTCTAGAATCATGCGTGACAATGTTTTTCTTATCTTTTGAAAAAAATCAGAAAACTCAAAAAGAATCGACAAATTATGCAAAATCTTAATAAGTTAGATATTTTTTGAATAAAATTTGGTAAAGCTTATACCATACATAAGAAAAGTGTATTAAAAAAAATTCCGTTTAAAAATTACTTTATATTTAGGGTTCGAAATAAATGTTCTGTTCCTAAACTATTATTCTAAATTCTTTTTCAAGAAATCCAAGTACTCTAACGCAATCAAAAGGTGATCACTGCAATCAGAAAAATTCTCAAAACATTTTCTTACGAGTAGAAAATGATATGTAAAAAAAAATCAGAAAATCTAAAACGAAGATGAAGTAACGAGCAATTTTGACCTTGTGTTGATCACATGTTCTATTTTTAGAAAAATCTACCGCCCTGGGCAGCTGTCCATATTGTCCTTGATACAAATTCGGCTCTGGACACGCGAGTTAATTTTCCAGTTTTTCCAAAAGTACGGGCGAAAAAATGCGGGTAGGAAGTTCGCATGGCCATCCCTAGACCGGGCGCGCTTAATTATAACTATCTTACATCGCGGCCATTGTGTATCATTACGCCGAAAATATATCCGCCAGTTTGTTTGCGCCCTCTCCGTACATATGGCGCGCATAAGTACATTAACGATTCCACCAGGAATATGGATATCCTCGAGGATGAGCATGATAATTGTGTATCGCGCGTAAGCACTATCTTCCGGACTCGCCGCTGTCACGGGCGAGAATGCTCGCAACTGCAAACGGATTTTTGCGGAATCGCTTGACAAAATATCCACGTCATTGACAGAAAATTTTCAATCAACTTCAATTATAATCCAATCTCTCGTGCTTTTTAAAAAATGATTTATCGATGAACTTTGAAGTTATAGCCCAAAGTTTTGAGTTTAATATAATTGAATATATATTTTTTAATCGTTTATTTGCTTGACGATCCTTGAAGCTGGATTCCATTTTGAATCATGAGTGTTCAATGACAACAATCATTGTGTTACCGGGCTAAATAAAAACCTTTTGATTATTCACACTCCCTATTTTAATATTTGTTTATTTTAATAATATTTCATGATGAATTTCTTTTTTAATTTTTTTTATTTCCTGTGAACGTAATTTTTTTGATATAGTTATTTTTTACACTCAATATTATTTGTTTCAGTTAACGTACTTAGACAAAAATAAAAATGAAAGGATTGGCGAGTCAACACTTAATATATCAACTTTGAAACTATTCAGAAGAAAATACAAAAACTTTCAAGCCCCTAAAAACTGTATCACTTGAAAGAAATAACCATAATAATTTTAAAAATAATAATACACGAAAAAATGATGAACAAAAAGTGAAAAAAGATAACTGTTGAAAATAATATTATACAAAAATTAAAAATAATAAAATATAATATTGTCAAATCTGTTTGAAATTTCCATCAACTATAAAAATATTAGAAACTGAAAATGTAAAACGGATATGGAAAATATAGCCAGGTTTAACTGCTTACATCCGAAACTGCTGAAACCTATCAAAATTTATGTCGTCTGTAAAATTGTACAGGCCATGAAATTTCAAAAAACTGTTCGAAAGGTACTCAGTACTCAGTACTAGAAACATTTGAAAATCTCGAAGCTGTCAACATTGTTTAAAATTATGTCAAAATTTTTACAATTCATGAAAAGGTCAGAACTCTGCAAAATTATTAAAGCTGTTAACTATTCATTTTTCAGCAATCAACTTACAAAGCCACAAAAACTTTGTAAACTTTTCAAAAACTGTCAAGATTTCACTATACTGTCATAATTTATTAGAACCTCTCATGAATTGTCAAAAATTAAGTAATTGAGTCTATAACTCAATTCTAGAAATACAGCTATGGTTAGGTGTTACCAGCTAAAATTATTGAAAAAAGGTAAAAATTTTCTAAAAAATGTATACAATTTAAAAATTCTTGAAATTTAATAAACTGTATCAACCCATAAATTTGAAAAATTATCAACTAACCATCAACTTTGAAAAGTTCTTACGAATACCGAAGCTGCAAAATTGTATAGAATGTTCTAAATCTTGCGAATCGTCAGGAATTTCAAATGTGCAATAAGTTCTCAAACTTCAGAGCTGTTGAAAACTATCAGAACATAAAATTTTAAATTATGAACTATTTATTAACACTCAGAAACTGTAAAAGCTCAAAAAATACTGCCAAAATTTTGCCCTGGATGCCCATAAACGGTTCAATTTTTGTGGAATAGGATTATAACTCAAATTATCAAAATACTGCTACTAACTGTTGACTTCAAAACTGTTTAAAGTTGTAAAAAACGTAAAAATGACAGAAATTATTCAACTTGTTACACTGTGTGAACTGTATAACTTTAAAAGGTACAAAAAATGTGTCAACTGTAAGAACGTCTAAAAAATTTCGAAGTTGTCAAAATTGCATTGACAGTTAAACTGTTCAATATTTTATAATTTCAAGAATCCTTCAAACTAATGAAACTCTTAAAAACTATTGAAACTGTAAACTATCAAACTATCAATTCTTGAACTTTCACAAACTGTTACATTAAAAAAAAAACGGCAAAATTTAGGAAATACTGACAAAATCGGTCTAGAAGTAATCATGAAGAATCAAAATTCTTAGAATTGAGGATACCACTTAAATTATAAAAATACAGCTATAATTCACTGCTAACTGTCAAAACTCTTGAGAACTGTTTAGAATTTTCGAGAAAATTTGAAGTATATAAAGAAACTATGTAAACCATTAAATATTCAAATCTGTCAACAAAGTTGCATACTTCAAACATTTTTAAAACTTTTGAAACTAACAAAATTACATTGACTGGCAAAACTGTTCCAAATTTTCAATCATTTCAAAACACTAACGACCTCTCGAACTGTCAGAACTGTTACAACTATCGAAACTGGTAGGGTGATTGAAGTTCCAACAGCAGAAAGTCCTAATCAACAATTTTTCTTATTTTATTATTTTCTAAATTTCAAAAGTTCCATGACATTATTTTCCAAAGTTCAAAGTTTCAATCTATTATTTTTCCTACGTATAAAATTCCAATGTATTTTTTTTCTAATATTTATAATGTCGAAAGTTTTTTTTTTCCAGAAAAAATCCAACATTCGATTTGAAGAACGCATGTAACTATTTCATGCATATATTTTTTGATTGCTTGTCTTACATTCGATTCAAAAATATATAAAATTTCAATTTCGAGGATTTTAATTTTCTTCATTTCTTTTGAAACTTATACATTTTCGAAAATCTCATTGTCTCAATCCCAAAACTCTAATGATTTGGAATTTATGAACTTTGGATCTTTTGTGCATTAAAGTTTAGATTTTTGGGAATCTTTGGATTAGAGTTTGAAAACTTTGGTAGTATGGAATTATTTGTTTAATTGGAACTATTATTTTGGAATTTATGTCGTACAATAATCGGTATTATTACCTATCAAACTCTCGAAACCTCTTACAAAATCTTCGAAACTGTCAAAATTAAAAGAAACAACCAAAATCCTAAGAATCTTCTCTCACACGAACCCCTTTGCACCCACAAATCCCTCCCTTAACCAATCCCCAGTTTGTCAACCCCCGCTATCTCTTCGAAACCAAGGACTCCAAAACATCGTAACTTCAACTCCAAACCCAAGCCCTGACATCCAAAAACCGCCATAACTCAAAATCCGCCCCCGCGTAAAATCCCGGGACAAATCGAATACGCGCCGGCATTGTAAAGCCGCGTTCGTACGCGTCGGCAAATAACGCATTATTATTTACGTACTTTGTTAGCGAAAATTACGTATTTGCCTGACGCGATTATTGCGTTTCAGTTAGCGGATCTGTTATTTCGACGTTTTTGCTCGTTCTCCCCTGCACCCCCCTCGAAAAAGGGGGTGGGTGCTTGATACGCGAAAGCGGCCATCGCTGAAATGTTATTAATGCCGCGGCGCACGACTGGCAACAAACAAAAATAATTAATATTTATCGTCAGCGATTTCCGCGCGTATCGACGCGAGCTTTTCCCGGCAACTAATAACGCGCTGCGTATTCCAGTTGCGACTAATTCTTTAATACATCCCGTTACGTCACGTCATTTTAATTCGCGCGGATTTCACGCTAGCCCATTGCTCATATGCAGTCGCTGGCGACCTTTCGTTATCATTTATTATGACGGCGAGCGCAGCATCTGCAGCCGATGAAAAATTCCGAGATCGCGCGATTGATGAATTTTCGCGCTCCGGAAAGCTCGATTCGCGAATCGCCCGAATAACCGGGATGCTCGGAGTCATACGAAATCAACAGGACTCGCGTTATTTGTACATCGGCGCACTTTTGCATTCGGGGGAAATAATTTCACGCTTTTCGATCAGGTTTTACAGTTGTATACGCGCCCGGTGGATTCAGCGCGATGTTTAATTAATGGCCCGCGTTGCTTATGGATCGGGAATTCTTTTTTTCGCGAATTTACGAAGTGGGAGCGATTATCTACATGAGCTGGGGGGGGGGGGGGGTGGTTTCGAGTAGTGGAAAAATGGTTGGATGAGTGTTTTACTTTATGAGATAACAATAAATCAGCAAATTCAAAGAATGTATTATTTCTGACTTGCTAATTCAACTTTCCGAAGCAAGATGTAAAACTGAGGGATTTAATATAATTTCAACAAATAAAGACTATTGTTATAATAGTAGATATTCAGAATTGTAAAAGACGAAACAGAAGTACGAGGGGGGACCCAAAAGTAACGGGAATGGTGTTACAACTTTTTTATTGACAAATTTTTTCACACACAATTTTTATCACCTTCAAAGTAACCCCCATTGACTGTAATACACTTGTTCAATCTTTTTTTCCAGTGTTCAAAACAGTTCTGAAATTCATTTTATTCAATATTTTTTTAACCTTCCAGCGATTTTTGTTTCACCTCTTCTACAGTCCCAAAACGTTTTCCTTTCATGTCCCTTTTGAGTCTAGGGAACAAAAAAAAGTCACAGGGGGCAAGGTCCGGTGAATAGGGGGGGTGAACAATCGGTGTCATGCCGTTTTTGGTCAAAAATTTCTTCACGGACAGCGCTGTGTGGGCAGGTGCATTGTCGTGGTGGAAGAACCAATCTCCTGTGCGCCAAAGATCCGCTCTTTTCTTCCGGATGTTCTCCCTCAACCTTTTCAAAACCTCCAAGTAGAAGTGTTAGTTGACCGTTTGGCCTGGAGGAACAAATTCTGCGTGCACAATACCTCTGCAATCGAAGAAACAAATGAGCAATGTCTTGATGTTGGACTTCACTTGGCGTGCCTTTTTTGGACGAGGCGAGAGAGGTGTCTTCCATTGGCTTGATTGCTGCTTTGTTTCGGGGTCGTAACCATAGCACCATGATTCATCGCCAGTTATAACCTTGAGAAAAAAATCTGGGTCTTCATCCAACTGATTTTGCAGCTCAAGACAGGCCTGAAGTCGACGCTCCTTTTGATCGTCGGAGAGAAGGCGAGGAACAAATTTGGCTGCAATCCTCCTCATGCTCAAATCTTCAGTTAAAATCCTCTGAATTGAACTCCATGACAATCCAGACATCTCACAAAGTTGATCGATGGTTCGGCGACGGTCTTCATGAACAAGAGTGTTGATTTTTTCAATGTTTTCGTCCGTTCTTGAAGTCGAGGGGAGCCCAGAACGAGGTTGTTCTTCTATTGACATCTCTCCATTCTTGAAACGCGAAAACCAGTCGTACACACGCGTTTTACTCAAAGCATTATCCCCATAAGCTGTTTTCAGCATCACAAGGGTTTCCGCGGGTGTTTTTCCTAACAAAAAACAAAATTTTACAGCCGCGCGTTGCTCTCCGCACTCAGTCATTTCACGTTTTCGCCGAAACGGAAAAAGTCGTTTCACTAGAAAAATTCTTACAGACGAACGAATGCACTCACAGCAAATGAACTTTGCACACTGACTTGGGAGAGTAGCAGCTTGGAAGAGAACCAGTGGAGAACCCGATCCCCCCCATCCGCGGTCCCCCCACCACCTAATTCCCGTTACTTTTGGGTCCCCCCTCGTATCCAAAAAATAAGAAAGAGTTGGATATTTCAAACTTTTAAAGTTCACTATGTCAAAGGTAAGAATTACAGAAGTCTTAAAAACTCGCAATATAAACTTGTTGCAGAATAAAAAAGTATCACGCACTTTGAGGAAACTTGAAATATGTATTACACCTGGAAATCTAAGAAACTGGTCATTCAAATTTTGAACGAAATCGTTATTGACTGGCTACACGCTCCGTAAATATTTTTGATTAAGAAAAATGTTCACTATGAGCCAGGCTTGTTTTTATGTAGTAAAGAACTTCCCTGTTTATTTATACATCCTCAAAGTTTCGACTCAGAATAATTGAAACGATGAAGGTCTTTTCTTCATAAAAGCAAAACAGGCTCAAGGTGAACGTTTTTCCTAAATGATAGTGTGAACTTTCAAATTTTAATAATTCAACGTAGATTTACAAGTTTAAAATTCAACATAAAATGTTGCAAAATATTGAAATTCTAGTGAAAAAAATTTCCATTCTTATTGTTAGAAAAACTTGATACATCCGAATACCATAGAACAAAAAATATAAAAACTTTGCCACCAAAATATTCATTTTGAGGGGGAATGTCTTAATCACCAAGTATCAAAAAGTTTCATGTACAAATGTTGAATTTCTATTTGAAACGCCTTAAATTAAAGATTTGAAAGAATTTACAACAAATAGAGTGTTTGTGATAGACGTTGATATATTCGAATATTTGAAATATTTGAAGACGGAAAACATTAATTTTAATAATATTTAAGTATGAAAATTTTTTTACTTGTATTCCTGAGCGGGGGTGATTTCCTCCATGATCTCAAGAAATGACAGTCGTAGTTTTTCAAAAAACAAAAAGTTGGTTGAACATTTGAAGTCCTGGCGTTGATGTAATGGGTTACACTCGTAACAAAGTAACGTTAGTATGTATTTATTTGACAGTAGTAAGCACTCTTGTGTTCTGTATAAACATGTAGAGCAGTTCTTTTTTTTTCGTTTGGATAGAAAAAAAGCACCATGATTTATACTATGTATTGAAAGGAACCTAATTTTGTCGAAATCAAAGAATGATTCTAAAATATATGTCTTGTGCCATCTGCTACCACTGAATACAGTGAGAAATGGAAATTGAGGGTAAATATGTCCACTAGTTTCTTCTTCTAACGATTGATAAAATGATGACAATTTGTATAAGCTGGATAGACATTGAAGAACAGAGATAACAAAGTCAACATGCACAAGTCCCATTTCACTTATGAAATTCAAGTGCACATAAGACTTGTCCAGTTAACCATGGGACTTTTTTGTAGTCGATTGGGCGTAGAAGCCTGACTCCTGAAATATTTGAAAATATGCACGTTTGTCCTGTATTCAGAAGAAATAAATAATAGTGAAAATAGTATATATTGAATAATATAGCAGATAATAAATAATCTTCTATAGTTGTAGAAAATAGTAACCAGAGTCAAGTGAGAGAATGCAAGCAGCACTTGAATTACTAATCAGTGCAGGTCTGCTTCTCCACCTGTCCCTAGGAACTTTTCATTTCACAAGAGAAATGAGAAAGCTGTTTTGACATTGGTTTGAAACGGGGTGAGTTAGTTTAATATTGAGCTAGGCATCGTGGATTAGTTAAATAAAAATTTCACTGATCAGATATAGATGCCAGCCTTACAAGTATGAAATTAAAATCATAAACCATTTTGAAAATTTGCGTTTCAGAATAACCGTTCACATAGATAAAAGAAGAGCAAAAATTATTATCATCTTCAGCTGAGAGAGTCATAACTAACAGCTAGTAATAGGTTATATTGAGTTGTGCTCGCTGGCTAAACATTAGGAAAATCATTCTTGATTTATTTCATATCAGAAAAATCACCTGACAGTATATATACTTCTCATTCCAATTCATTTTCTTTTATTTGATAAACATAGTTGAATTACAGAACATCACCAAAAAAGCTTTGACTAAATTTTTGTAGCTACAAAGTAAGAGCTGTTGACATGAGGTACAAGAGGATTGATGGAGACATTGGACGTAACACATTTTATAAATAAAACTCAGCTTTTCCACTTGGCACTAGGAACTAATTGTTATCGCAGTGAGGTGGCAATATTTCCTGTTAGAGTTGGAACTGAAAAACAAAAAAAATTTGGTCGATGGAGCGGGCAGGCTATATCCTAGAAAAGTAAAATACACATGCGTATTCTTCTTGTATCATGCATGGAAACATTCCTAGCTACTGTAAAAGTTAATAATATGATAAAAAATACCGTATCTTCTGAAGATTATATGACTTCGCAGGAATGTGATTCCAGAGTTGAAATGAAAAAGATTACTGAGACTAATGACATTAAAGTCAGAGTAAACTTCTTCACTTCGAGGTACCAAAGTCAAGGGAAGCAAGACGTTATTTATGAATTACATAAAAATCAAAAACGGTCTTCTTCCCTTGTCACTAGGGTCTCTCACTTGTTTTGTTGGGTAAAAAATACGCAAAGAGGAAAAAGAATTCCACTTTCTATTGTATTTTTTCTCAATGAAATTCGTACGTCATGATCCTATTTTTTGTCTGAACGCGCAGTTGATAAAACATTATTAGAGCGAGCAAAAGCTATATTGGCACTGTTGTACATAGATACGAAAGTCAATATACACAAATCTCGCTCATTTTAAAAATACAAGTGTAGATTTCACTTATCCAGATAACTTTCCTGAATTTTCCTATTCTCAGTGGAGAAAAAAAGGTTATACCAAATTGTAATAGATTCGAAGGAACTGTTGTTGAAGTTAAGTACAAGGGTCAAGATGCAACAGTCAAATGATACTAATTAAATTCAAGTATAGATTCAACTGCTGCACACGTCCTTGGTACCTACAACTGTTCAAGCGGAAGAAATTGAGTATATAAAATATATTGTAGCCTGAACAATATCAAGCTGGATAAATGCAAAAACGTTCGAAAATTTTACAAATTAATCGTACGATTAAGAAACTAGTCACTAAAATCAAGTTTAACAGTGCGTAAAACACTTCATTTACTTATTAGTGTCTGTTCACCTTTAAAATTGATCTTGGCAACTTCTATTCTGCAACGAAAATGAGAAACTGATTTGTTCATGGGTGGAACTCGTGTAAGAAGGTTTGATATTAGGCCGTGAATCGTAGAACAAATCACGTAAAAAAGTCACTGATTTATTTTAGATTTCAGCCTTACATAAAACCCAATCATTTATTGATGAAAACTTCCATTTTGCTTGATACTGGGAAAATTGTGTTTGAGTACGTGGCCTCAATGAAATTATATTTCGCTGTAGAATTGTGATTATAGAGCTAAAATGACGAAGATAATACAAACCCATATGATGCAACTCAATACTCACTTCTCCACTCGTTTCCGAATTCTTTTGACGATCGTAGTATCTATAAAATAATTCAGTCAAGTTCAAAAACAAAGCGAAATAAATACATATTCTAGGAAAGCAGTGTAAAAGTACTCAGTTCTATAGAGTTGTTCTGAAGGAAATGTCAAATGAAACAGATAGATTCTACGGGAAATTATGAACAAATGCAGAAGAATTTTTTTGTTCTCAGCATCTCCTTCCTACGCATAGAAAAATAGGTTTACAGTTATATTTTCAAAAAGCCAAAATAGAAATATCGGAACATAACAATAATATTTTAAAGCAACTTATTTTCATCTTTGATAACAGACCTTAAATTACAATATACTTAAGAAATAGGAAAACACAAAATGAATAAGAGTGTAGAATAATTTTAAACGAATTGTGTTGTACATTTGATTTTTATTCACGATCATTTTTCTATGAGATGTTCTGTAACAGCAAAAAAGTTATACTAAAGAAAAACCTGTGCTTCATGAAACTACAAAATTCCCTTACAATTCGCAGTACATGGATGGAAAAAAATTCAACTTTAAAAAATATAACATTTAAATTTTCAAATAAGAATCTTCAATGATCTCATGCTGAAAAAACATATTTGAATATAATATCTTGCTTTTATTTTTTGCAGAATATATAAATAGAGAATAAAAATTATGGGTTTTTTGCTTTCTGTAACAGATTAAACGAAAAAATTCCACAACCCAGAGGAGTACTGCAAAACAGAGATATAATGGTAAATCAGTAGAAACAGGTCCCTCTTATGATATCCTACTATGCAGATTCAATACTTTCGCTTGACTCTAGCACTTTTACTTCGTTTAAAAGATTCGCAAGTCGAATTCCTGTGATTCAAATGATACGTAAAAAATCGTCTTATGATCAGAAAGTAATAAAATGCAGATAGCAAATAACCATAGTGGCGAAATAACTTACGTTGACATGAAATACACAAGTCCATTTGAGCTGAAAAAAAAACTTCAAGAACATTTCTAACAGCTGAACCTAATCTACGTACTTGTAAAGATTAAAACAGTGATGAATCTAAAGATAGAGATCTTATGAAAACTGAACCATACCAAGCATTATAAATTCAGTGAGACGGTAGTGTAGAAGTTGGAGACACTTGCGACCAGAGTCTAGTTGGAAAAGGCATACTTCACTCGATTAATTTATCAGTGCAGTTTTGCCCCTCCACTTGTCCCTGGCCACTTTCATTTTAATGAGAATATGAAAAAACTATTTGAAAAATTGTAGAAAAACTGAATCCTTCATTTTGAGACGTAAAAGGAACCGTTGATAAGAGGTACCAAGCACTAAATGGAAAGTTAGTTCCTACTATCTTTATACAAGTGAGAATTAATTTTCCACTTGTGCTGAGTATCTCTGTTTATATCGATCAAAAAAAAATGCGAATGATGTCTCTTCCACAGTAAATATTCGTCGTATTAGCCTACAAGTAATCACGGAAATTTAAAATATATTTGTATATTATATATCTAACCACTGTTACACTTAATCAAATGTAGAAAGATACCACATTCCATGTGGATAAAATTACTTCGCCAAAATGTGATTCCAGAGATGAATGCAAAAGTTTACTCTGACTATTGACACGTAAGTCAGAGTTCATTCGTGACAAACGCTCTTTACTTAATATTATTCTAATTTGTTAGTTACGTCTGTATTTTTTAAGCTTTTCCGTTTTTCGATCCGTACTGGAATTCATCTTACGTCACGACTACTAAAGGATTCTAGAGCTTACTGCATGAATGAACTCTGACTTACGTGTCAATAGACAGATTAAACTTTTGCATTCATCTCTGGAATCACATTTTGGCGAAGTAATTTTAGCCTACAAGTAATGACGGAAATTTAAAATATATTTGTATATTATATATCTAACCACTGTTACACTTAATCCAATGTAGAAAGATACCACATTCCATCTGGATAAAATTACTTCGCCAAAATGTGATTCCAGAGATGAATGCAAAAGTTTACTCTGACTATTGACACGTAAGTCAGAGTTCATTCATGCAGTAAGCTCTAGAATCCTTTTAGAACCTTGTAAAGGTTAAGTTGAAAATATTTCGATATAAAAAAAGAAAATTTTTCTTACATTTCTTTTCATATTGAAAAATCTGTAATTATCAGTTTTTAGGGTTCAACTCTGAAGTTTCTATAAGTTCTTGATTCTATGTTGGTGAAAGAAAATCAGAATAAAAAATGTTTAGTTTTGCCACCGACTAAGAAATTTCAGATATTTTGTATTGAACTTAAGTAGTTTTTTTTTTTTCATTTCTGTAATTTGAATGTTTGAGGGTAAATTTCATAAGTCTGCGTGGGTTTCCATCTTTTCAAAAATTAGAAGATACTTATAAAATTTCTCAGATTTTTCGGATTAAAAGAATGTTATTGATTTTAAATTCATAATGGGGACGAAATTTCTGAAGAATATTTGCGAGTTTCATACTTTATCGAAAATTGGATTTTATTTTGCATAGATTCAATAAGTTTCAGGCATCCATCTGATGAATCAAAAATTTTTACCATCGCATTTCAGTTTTTAGTTGCTAAAATAGTTTATTATTTTCTGATGTTCCAAAATTTTCAGGACTTGAAAATCGTGAGACACGTAGGATAACGAAAATCTTTTAAAACATTTGTTATAAGCGATTTCTAAACTGTTTTTTAAAAGAATGTCAATTGCTCCGAAAATTCATTCTCATATTACCATTATTACGAAAAAAGATTTTTTTTTCAATCGCTACCTCTTGAATAAATACTTGCATGAAAATGAATAATTATTAACCAAGAAAAAGTAACATTAAATGTCAAGAATTTTCCAAAAAATTTCAATAAATAACTTTGTGTAAAATTCTGTTCGTACCCTCTTGATTCGAAACTCCGAAAACCGTAAAAATAACGAATACAATTATTGAAACCTTGGATCATTTTTTTTTTTGTCAATGTGTTCGTTAATGAAATTCCTCATTTTTTTTTGTCTACTTGTCCACGTAATAACGTTACTACGTTTTTCTTATCCATGTCTTTTTTTTCAATGCTACATGTTTCCTATATTATCTATTTATTGGAATTGTGTTTTGTTATAACAGAATAGAATTTAGTGGGAATCTTGTGAACGTTGAATTTCTGATTATTAAAAAATTTTACCACGACCATTATTTATGAAATTCTCTTTTTATTTTATTTGGCTGATTGTGGTTTCATAATGGCAGGAGGGTAGGCAGGAACAATTTTCTGGAGGGGTTCTTCTGAAAAATATATTCCGTCCGAAAGTTCATAATTTATAATCTTTGACAATATAATAAGAAGAGAGCTATTTTCAAATTTTTTACATTGAAGAATTAAAAAGTTATCCAACTTTTGGAGTACAGAGTCGGACGTTTTTCATTTTCGTCAATAATGAAATTCGGTTTCTGTGATTTTAAATTAGTCACTGAGATTTCCTTTTTTTCTAATACTTTTATTATTCATGCAACTTTAAAGATTGTCTGATATTAGTATAGATTTCTATGAAGATTTTTACAATTCAATGCTGAAGGATTTCAATTTCTGACAAATTTTTTTTGAGGAAATTCTAACCGCTCGATCTATGGATCGCTGATAAGATTGTGAAAAATTGATGCTATAGTGTCGAAACTTATAACGATTATATCTTTTACATAGATTTTTAATATTGGTACTTCACGTTTTTTAGTATTACTACAATTGAAAGTGTGTTTAATTGTAGAAATTGAAGGAATTTGGATGTATTTTATTGTTTTTTTTAGTTAATAATAAATAGAATTATAATATAAGTGAATTACATACAGAAATGTATTTATAAATATTTTCTAGGATTAGAAGTTTGAAAACTTTGTAAGAAAATTTTTTCTACCTAGTTTTTAAGAATAAGAATATTTGTAGAAGTATTTTTCGCATTTTTTTAGTATAATCTACGAAACTCTGGATGATTTCTCAGTAGTTTCATATATTTCTTACTTTTTTGTAGTTTGCTGCAATGATTCAAAATAAGTCGATGCTCTAAAGTGCGAATTACGATCTATTTTCAGTTATCCCACAAATTAATGAAAAATCACATTTTTACAAATTTTTCATGATTTATTGGGTTATCGTTTTTCCGCAAGATTTTGTCACGTTTTGTAAAATTTTTATAAAGTAATAGAATATTCAGAATTTGATAGTCCTTAATTCCAAAATATATAGACCATAGAGGCATTTTTCGAGATTTTTTAAAAAACAGTTTTGTCATGGAATTCAATTACTTTGAGTGTTTTTTCAGAATTCTTATGATTCGACAGATTTTCTAATACTTTAATTTGGTTATTGTATAGATTTCTAGAGTTGGATGGGCTAAGATTCAAAGTTTTTTTAATTTTTAGCATTTTCGTAGCTTTGATATTGTTTCGATTATTCTTTGGGTTGAAACAATTTTTCGAATCGATATTTTTTGCGTAATGTTACGTTTTGATAATTTTCACTTTATTCGTAAAATAAACATTACTAACGTTTTCATGCATTTTTTTGTAACTTGTATTTTTATTATTTATTGATGTAACTTTTTTTATTATTATATGAACTAATAATTAATTTTATCAGAATGCCAGGAGGGGTTTGAAGCTCTGAAACCCTCCTATGCCTACGCGCTTGCATATCTCGAAATTTCCGACGTTTTAACAATTCTGGTAAATTTTTTCGAGTGATTCGAACGTAAAAATTTCTGTGAAAATCTTGTAACATGTAAAAGTATTAGGTACTTTTATTATATCTCCTCGTTCGAATCCCAAATTATAACTCAATCTTTGGAAATTTCGGAATGAATTCATCTTAATTTTGAAAATGATCTTGAGGGCTTACATAATAAACACCTACTAAAGGTATATGAATTTTTTTCATTTTTTCGTTTTGAATGATCGAGTATTTATAATTTTATATATTTTACGTTAATGAAGGAGCTTAAGTGTAAAAGAAAAAAATCAGTATTGTTACTATACAGGAGAAATAGCAATATTCATTGCTCTACTGTCCCTTGACACTATTTTTTCAAAATTTATGAGATGAATGAAAATCTCTTGTAAATACAGTAAATACAGCTTTCAACCCTGGAGTATACAATTCTGAAAATTTATATGGGAATCCATTAAAATACTAGAAAATTCAAGAGCATTCATGAATAATAAAATGAGCCAAAATTTCAAAAAATATGTGAAATACTTAAAATCCATAAAGGTATTGTTTTATGGATAATTTAGCGAAATACTAAATATTTTCAAAATTAATTGTAGATTCTAGAGCATCTAATAGCACATATCTAAATTAAAAATTTTGAAATAATGGATCTTAGAACGAAAGAAACAAAAAAACTGTATTAAATCAAATTTCAATAACTAATGAAAATACGAAAACTACTAGAAAGAAATAAAGAAATTCAATTCATAAAAATATTATTCGCTCAGATCACCGAAAAACTACTGTATAGATCTATTACACTTTGAATCTTGAAGCAACAGTTTCTTAGAATACTTGCATGAATACAGTAGTTAATAAAAACCCCAGGAAATAGTTTAAGCTGTAATGTATCAAAAATTTGCATGGTTCCGCAACAAAATTTTAATATTTGAAGCCGCGCTTATCTCTGATAATAGAAGAATACATTATTTGAAGATGTTTCACTTCAGCAGTTTTTCGCAAGTTTTTAATGCTTGGAGAATTTTCAATCACATAAATTCATTTAAATAAACTCGTATAATCTTCTTGTATCGAGGAAGTATTTTTTGAGCAATTATTTTATAATTGGAAAAGTGTAAAATACTTCCACATTTTGGTTTGTCTAAGCTATAGTAAGAGCTTGCAAAACGTTTACAGAAGATTTTTGTAAACCTGCTTTACAAAACAAAAAGCTTGTGAAAAGATGATAGAAATATTGCCAGAACCAATACACTTTTTACAAATCTTAGTATAAACATTAAATAACATAACCTTAATAACCAGACCACGATTTTTCGACTTACACACTTGAAATTTTTCTTATGCACGAAAAAAAAACACACGAAAACTAATTTCAAATTCAAGTATTTCATATAAAAAAAAGCACTTTCAACTTTCGAGTCCGAAAAAATGAAAACTATGTTAATATGGCTATGAAAACGTGGCTGAGAGTTAATTTTATTTTAACATAAAAAAAAGTTTACTTATTAATGATTCCGAATTCGACATTTTCGTTCAAATACGTTTCAGCTATTTGCATGAATCATTAAGACATTAAATCAACTGCATATGATGGTCTGAAAATGGACTTTATTAGTTCCTATCTGGGTTCATTTACATTAACCATTAGGCGTATTTTGTCATTTAAAAATTATTTTTTTATATTTATATGAACCAAACTTGTACAGTCTTATTTTAGTTTATTTGAATTTTTATTAAAAAATTCTACTCATACTACATGTACTAGAAATCGATTAAATAACCGTAAACTATGGAAATTCTATTTTGAATTATAGACCAATTGATTCCCGAACCCTGTATAAAAATCTTTACAAAGCTAAAAAAAATACCTATTCAAAAAAACACGAATATTCTTATAAATTTTATATATAGTGTTATTCACTGAAAACCTTCCAAATATTAGCAGTCTGTGAAATGCCTTAAGAGGGGAATACCAATTAGATGGAAAAAACGGTCACTTGACTTCGGGCGTGGATAGCAAAAAAGCTATGAATGCTAGTAATATTTAAATTGTTTACGTATGTAGCATGTTATATTTCCAAAAATATAAAAGAAAATTTTGTTTCAAAATTCGCATCTAGCCTGTAGTTACAAGCGTGCAAAGAAAGAGTCTGCAAATTTGCTGTTGGACAGAAAGGGCCTCAGGAAATTTTTCTATAGCAAAAAAGTGTAAACAAAATAGTTTGGTTTTGACATTTACTTGCCCTTGAAGTTTTCAGATTTTGCAAAAAAATTTTTTTTCGTTTATAAACATGAAAAATCATTTTACTAATTGTTTTTTCTTCGATTTGAGAACTTTTATGCAAAAACAACGCAGTTTTAGCAAAAAAATCGTTTGTCAAGGGCTGCATATTTGTTACCTCTGTAATTGGCGAAAAAATTATGCAGATTGGTTTAATCGTTGATTTACGATTTGTCGCACCGCGAAATTGCGAAAATTTTTGTTTATATTGGTCATAAATATAACACACAACCTAAATACGAAATTTGACATTACGGGTAATAATAGTTTTTTCTCTATCCACGTCCGAAGTCAAGTGACATTTTTTTCATTTAATTGCTAGTCCCCCCTAAAGTGTATACAATTTCTCGAAAATCAAAAAATACTAAAAAGCTATACAACTTTGAATCCTAGAGCAACGAAATCTAGAAATCAATTTATTCATTTTTTGAATATATTGGATAATTTTCTAATGGTTCAACTTACTGAAAAATGAGTACTGAGTTACGTTAGAAAAAATATATTAAAATTTTATATGAAAAGGGATTTATTTCAGAAAGTCAAATCTTGAGCTTGCTAAGGTTTCCAGGGTGTTATGACGTCGGTTTAAATATTCATTGATACATCGAAGTAAATATATAATATATTCACATTTAAGTTTTCACATTTGAGTTTTCCTATCAATGTAAAATTTCTTTGTATTAGATCCCTGGAAAAAGGGAAACTTTAGTCATGAAAGAATATAAAATTTCAGAAGAGGATAAATGAAACTTTTAACGGATAGTGCAATTTATATTATTGATACCAAATATGGATAATAACAACATTCATGAATTACGACGTTACAGAATGCGAAGCGATATTCGCACAACTCATAATTTTTATGTCGACAGTTCACGTAATCGGGGAATAAAAAACGCGCCTTATCTTTCACCAAAAGATTCGTCCTGCGATTTGGCTCCGCTACGGAAATGCATGGAACGTTTCTGCCGGTCAAGGATCGCCTATGGGGCGACGCGAGAAATCGCCTAAGGCGGCGACTTTCAGCGCCGGCCAGGTTTGACCTCTTTATTTCCAATAGAAAGTTTATCGCGATTTTGCGCAAGCTGAAAAATGACGCGCCAGCACATTCTCAAACGCCCAAAATTTTATTCACAATTTTTTAAATTTAATAAAAGAACAAACAGGTTGAGAAAGTTTGTCATTTTATTTGGAAGAAACACAATAAATATTAATGATTTTGCGGTAGACTATTAAGAATTTGTTATTATACTCACTAATCTGGTACACAAGGATTTTTATTCATTTATTCATACAAGGCAAAAACTACTAATTTTCTTCGATTATTAAACTTGTAAAAAAGCTTCGATCGGAAGTTTTGAAAGACATTTTATTTTAATATGTTACTTTTAAATATTTTCTAATGTTTCTAATCTGTATTTTTCAATATATTTCTGAATAAAATGAAGGTAATTTTAAGGTAGACACTATCTTGTTCCCAAATTCTTATTACTCCAAACTTTTTTCAATTCTAAGAATGATTTAGTCTCTAAAAACCTTTCATTTACCTCGATTACATTCCTTGCTAGGAACGTTTGCCGGTCTCTAAAAAATCCGCGTGATTTAAAATCGAGGCTTTGAAGTTCCTCGCTGCCGGTTTATTTCGTTCACGAAATTTTAACGGCGAATTTTAGCTTTTACTTCTCGTAGAGAGAGGTACACGCGGTTTTCGGCGTCACGAGGATCAACGCCCCTATGAAAGTTCGTTAGTCAGAAGAAGAGGCCACCTGCCCACGAGTCGACAAATCCCACTTTGGTCATTGGCCAGTGCCATTGCCCCGTTGACTTGTCCATTTAAAACGTGCAAAACCATATTTCGCGAATAGTCCATCTAACACAAACTCCACATGAATTTCAAATCAACGTTTCATGACGAAATTTCACTTCTGAAATGTTGGTTTTTAGTCTTTTAGATTGATTGGGTAGAAGATGGGTAATAATTTTCAACAAATCACGAATCTGTTGGACCCTCTTATTTTTCTTTATTAGAGATTATACTAACGAATAAGTAGCATTAAAACAACGAATCGGGTTTTTTTTATACTAAAAATTAGTAATTTTTACTAATTGTAGGGTTTGTTTCTTTATTTATTATTTGAGTGGGATAAACATTAAAAAGTAGTCTGAATAAGTCACTAATAAGAGAGAGAAAATTACTTATAGTCAGTGAAAAATCACTGATTCAAATAGAGAAAAGTGCGCTACTGAAGATAAATGAGTTTTTACTAATTCAACCTGAGAAAGTTGACATATTATTTCTTACCTTAAAGTTGAAGCTCGATCATGAAAACTAAAAATCTTAACTATAAGACTACCATCTAATATTCAAAGTTACCCTCTCATTTAGAAAAAATAATCTGAAAAATACGAAAAAAATTCAAACTCGAAACTTAAACCCAGCTGTAAAAAAGACCAGTTATGTATTTATCGTAAAATTCGAAATTTTTAGTTATGAACAAAATAATATATTTTACTGTGGAATCAGTGTGAAATATCGTACTATTTTCTAGTTATTTATTGCATTTTTTGTTACATTCTATTGTCAACATTGTCCGATGATATTGTTGTAAGAATTTAAAGAGATTATGTTTATTCATAGCATACATCTTATTAATTTTCTGAAATATCATATATTGTAATTCCTACTAATGCATTTTTTCAAATAAGTCATAGTTTTCCCAGTATTAAAATCTGTATAGTTTTTTTTGCTAAAATGTGGATATTTTTCAGTTATCGACATCGTACAAGAATATTGTAAATTTCACAATATCATAATAGTTCTAGCTCAACACTGAATCGTATAGTATTTTCTATAAATACATGAAAAATCATATCGTATGAACTCTAAACATAAGATAATAAAAGGTGCAATAACTGAAACTATATTTCACGATACACCGATATCGAATATAGCAGAATATACGATTATTAGTACGATTTGAATGCTGAACATTTTTTTAAATCTTTCTAGTATTATTTATTGAAAAATGACATACATATATAGTAATTTTCACAATATATCAGTTTCAACCGTACAATTTTTAAAAGAGTTAGTTAAAAAAAAAGCAAAATCTTCAATAATATTAACAATAAAGGTAACAAAAACCATTTATATTAAGAATATTGAGAATGCTTGTATTATTAAACAAACTGACAAGGAAATTTTGAAGCCAAATTGCGAAAAATTGTTTAAAAAATAAATTCGAGCGATTGACATTTTTGTGACGTTGACTTTAAAGTTTTGGGAATGTTTTTACTCAAAACGAAACTTTATCTTGTCATTCTCTGAATCTGAGAAAAAGGAACTTCACTGTTTCGGAGTGCATTAAAATTCTTTTCAAAGAATGAAAAATCTTCCACTTTGAATATAGTGATGATCTACTGTGGAAGAGTAAAAATGCACGGTTTCCATCAGATATAGTTCACTCAAAGTTCAGTAAAATTATTATTTTCACTGTTGAATCAGTGGAATTCCACTGATTCAGCAGTATATTTTGACTTTATTTTGACAGTGGATGATAGTCCACTTTTTTCAATTTTATATATCAACTCAATAGAGAGTTATACATAAGCTGTGTAGAAACCATGCGAATTAGGAAGTTGCATAGAAAAATAAAATAAAATTTTGCGACAGATTTATTAATGATTTTTCAAAAAAATTGATACTTATTATTCTGTTTCTTAAAAAACATGATAATTTTGAAAGGTACAAGGATTTTTCATTTTGAATGTATCGATATACTGAGCATGTAAATGACGCCACTTCCACAGTGGAGTCTTATCAGTCAGTATTTTCGTCAGTATTTAAGATATGGCAATAAGAAAAAACACGTATATAATATTTGTTGTTAAACTAACAATATTAGTAATGAAAAACATTGATGCCACTTTCCCAATAATAATTTCGACGTGTTTTTTCTATTCAATTTTGGAATTTCATGATTTCGGATCACTTTGATGGAATAAACCAGACTCTTCATTAAATATGATTGATAAAAAAATTTTTATTAAGAATTTTAAAGAAAGTAAAAAATTATTGAAATTGATGAAGATTATTATTGGAACTGAAGTGACAAAAACATGTCAATCAAATTTCTTTCATATTGATGTTCACTTTATGTAACTAAGAGGGAAAGAGAGGAAACTTTGCAATTTCATAATGTTGAATGGTTTTAAATTCGTGATTACCAGGGCAACCGAAAACATTTACGAAGAAAAGCAAAATATTTATATATTATTTTCGAAAAAAAGGCATTCGTATTTATGAAAGATGTCGAATATTTATATTTATTAATTATTTTAAAAATTCCATTGATACTTCAATTAAACGAACCATAGTAGACTTTGATCTTTTTATTGAATAAAATACAATATTACATGATGAAAAACATTTCCGAAAATAATAAATGATCTTTGTCGATCGGTAGGATCATTTATTTAGGATATGTAGCCACAACTCGTTTGATAAAATTTGAAGAATTCTCTTCAATTTCTAGCGTTTCGTGTTAATCGAGATTATAATTTTGTAAAACACGGAAAAAAAATGTTTCGTGCATCCAATGAAAATTTTATTGCCCATGTATCAAACAAAATTTTTTTATTTATACAAGGAATATTCTCATTAGCTTAAAACACATGATTCTTGTACCAAAGTAACAAGTTATTAGGTTAACAAAAACCTTATCCCAATCAAAAAAATTTGCTTGATATATGGACGATGAAATTTTCATTGGAAGCATGAAACATTTTTTACCGTTAAATTTCTGTGAAAATAAAAAAAAAAAACTAAAAGCAGCACCAAATTAGATTCATTTGTTACATTTTGTTTGTCGAATAGCGAGATTTATTCATATTCGAGGGTGCGATAATATTTATGTAAATATTTTTTATTTAAAAAAATATTTTAGGTCGCCCTGGTGATTACGTTCTTTTGTTTTTAGGCGGAATTATTAGATACCTAAAGAGAACCATAACAATTGTATTATGTTACAATTGTATTCTATTAATAGTAGAAGGCTAAAAAAATAACAAAAGTGGGATATAATCAAAAAAATCGTTTAATTCATTATCATCGTTACTCCAAAAAGTAAAGACTTGGCTCCTAAATATCGTGAATTTAATGAAATAATAATAATAATAATATTGTAAAAGTCACATAATTCTACCCCTTTTTACCATAAATTCGTCAAAGAATACTAGATTTTTTTCTCAGTGCTCATTCCCACAACCAGATCGTCATATACGCGATCTCTGCAACCACGATTGAGAAACTTCAATCGAGAAAGAAACTTGGAGAGAAAAAGTAGGGCTCGTCCTATACGGACATTGTCCGTATTGCATGTCCCTCCGCTCGAAGTAAGCGGAGACGATTGCATAGAGGGGGAGCGATGGCACGTAAAAAAGCAAAGCCAAAAAAAGAAAAAAGAAAAACGGAGGGACAGGGGAGGGAGCGAGAGAGATGAATGTGAGAGAGGAGGGAAAAAGCAGCCACCGAAAAAGCGCCTAGCGATATCGCGTTTGGGCATAGGAGAGGACGAAGAAGACGCCGAAGACGACGGAGGGATCCGAGGAACCGAGGGAATGAGGTCCTGGGCGAGGTGAGGTTGGAGGGAGCATCTAGAAATTAGGTTATTGCACCGGTCGCGCGGTGGGGCCGGCTCGGTTCCCCTCCGCCAATTTAGGACGTTGCACTTTTGGGGCCTTATCTGGTGGGGGGCCGAAATAGGAGGACTAGTGGCAGTAGGGTGGACGAGGGAGGAGGGAGGGTGCACGGCGGAAGGATAGAGGAGATAGCCGGCCCAAGAGGGGACTCTAGCACCGAGCCAGGGACGACGCCTCGTGCGAATTCTTCGGCCGATGCACCGATGCCGATTTTTCGCAGCGACCGGGATTGTCCCCTAAGGTTGCCATTTCTCTGGTTTTCGGGAGGCCAGTCTTGGTTTCGACGCTGAATATAGAGTTGGGGATTGAGAGGAATGTCAAGAGGAAAGACGAGGAAGAAATCACAATTTTTTTTATGTTATTAGATAAGTAGACAAGACTAGATTTTTAGTCACTTTTACAAAAATAAGCAAAACTCGAATTAATGATTAATGATGAAAGTATTATGAGCGGTGGAATACTCTGAACATGGCTCTAAGTCTGCCATCTCATAAAAAATATCTAAATAACACATTTTTTGATCTGGAAATTGTAGGGGTGTGCGGGATCCCGACTTTTCGGGAATCCCGAACTTTTCGGGAAATCCCGAAATTTTCAGGATTCTCGAATATTTCAGAATACGACAATTCAAAAAAGTTCCCTAATGTCGAACTTCATAGGAAAATGTATTTCGCATTATTTAAATCTCTTTAGACACACAGTCTGTTTCCCCGACCCTGAAAAGTATGGATCTAATGAAACTGAAGCATGATTTTGTTCTCTTTTTTTAACTAGATATATTCCATCAAATACTTAAGTGAAAAAGTGAATTATTCTAAGGAAATGAGCATTTTCGCGAATAAGAAATTTTGAAATTCCTTCGTTCATCAATATGAATTCATAAGACTGCAGTAAATTCGGTTGTCGGACACAAACAGTTTATATTTTTGAACAATGTTTATCCAAAACATCAAAAATGCTAATTGTTTTAATCTTAAAACTTTCATTCCTGATTAATCGAAAATTTTAAGACTAGAACACTTCTATAATTTTGTTATTTTCTGCCTTTGTTTTTAGCTCTTATATAGTAGTGAACCCAATGAAAAAATTCTCATGAATAATTGATGAACTTTAAAAACCTAGAGATTTAATCTCGATCTGGTCGAAATCAATGTGGTGTATTTTTTTCATTTAAAATAATTCTGAGTCACGAATTTATCACTTTAACATGCATTTTTAATTGTTTCATTGTTTAGTTATTCAATCAAAATTTGAAATTTTCCATCTATTCACAAACTTTTCTATCCAGATTTTAATTCAAAAATCGTATAATTTGAAATTCTCTTTATTGCAATGGTAGCATATTGAATACAAATTTGCGAATTAATACGTTTTGAAGAGAATCAAATAAAAAAAAAAAAAAACTTACAAAGCAATTCTACAATCTAAATGTCTGAACATAGTTAATTTTTTTTCGATTAATTACAACAATGACCGATTCCCGTAGATTACGGAAAATCTTAGTAATAACAATATTTCTCTGCGGTTCGAAACTCTGTGATTCAATAGCATTTCGTTACTCACTATGTACTCGTATTTCAGAACAGAAGTGTGTATACTTCTTATAATCCTGAAGTTTCGATATATTAGGAATTTTGAAAATAGCCAGATTTTGCAAAATTGCTGCAATTTTCTGAATGCCCGACATTTTCGGAAATCCCAACATTATCAGGATTCCCGAAGAACTCAGGATCTCGTCCCGACCCGATGCGAAATTTTCCGACTCGTCCCGACCCCCGAAATTCTCAATCCCGCACACCACTAGGAAATTGCCATTTTCTATTATATACATATCCCATACCCAACAGCAATTGCGTAGGGCAGTATTCAACATTGCCAAATGTCGAATTGAGCAATGACAGCTATTTGAAAATATTTCTGACTTTTTTTTAGAAAAACTAAATAGTAGAAATTCGTTTGGTAAATTGAAACTTGGTCGTGAATGTCTGATTTAAAGTCTAGAAAAGTTTTAACAACATTCCTCTATTTCTTCTTGAATTATGCACTAAAAGACGATTCGCTTCATAAGAACACGAGTGAATCGACGCATATTTTGGCATTTTTTTTCTGAAAATCTAAGGAGACAAAGTATTTCTAATTTAGCGTACACATTCGTTTGGGTTTGATTGGCAAAATACGATTTTTTCAGAAACATTCCCTTATTCTTGTTTACGTGCTCATAATAACTTAAGGCTTCTATTTCATGATTTTTAATTCTTCATTTTTCGATCTTTTGGAGCCAGCGTAAGAAAAATACATTCATTTTTTTGAGTTTTCGGCTGCTGTATTGATTGATTCTTCTGGTTTTGAAGTAATTTGTTGTAAGAAAAGCAGATCTCGTCAAATGATGCAGAAGTAGAAATGGGTCTATTGAGATACTATTTCCTGATGACGACTCAGTAATGGAGCTGAAAGCTCGAAAAAAGAGAAAAAAGAAATGGATATTTATTACGCTGGCTCTAAAAAATTTTAAATTTTAGAATGACATACGTAACATTCTTTTTTTTTTTTTTATAAATGACCTAATATTTAGTTAAATCTCACTGAAATCAATAGTAGTGAGTAAAAAGTTGAAATTTTTAAAATTCAGGAGCTAGCCATGATATTGTTATTCGTATGAGAGACACATTAGATCTTTTCGACATGACAGCTGAAACATTTTCAGAAAATTTCATTCATTCAAGACTAAAACGACATTTTTTGGGGAACCCTTAAGTACACTAGAGCATCATCTTGTTTTTAGCAAAGCAATTCTATAAAAACGTTCATAGTTTGACGTAAATTTTTTCTTCATCCATTTTATATTATTTTTTTTTTTATATTAGAATAGTGATAGACCAATTTTTTGCAGGACAGATAGACCACTTATTTTCTGATGCCGTTATGTATGTAATGGGAAATTTTGAGCTAAAAAATAATATACAACAAATGTCAATATGTTTCAAAGAAAAATTTGAAGTAGAATAGATTTTTTGTAGGAAAAGCTATTACAAAAACTTAAAAAATTTATTTTATTTTTTAGTTCTAAATAAAAGTGTCATACAAAATAACAAATTTAAAAAATACAACGTGAAGTTCCAAGCAGTAAGATTTTACCTTAATAGGATTCAATTTTTTAAAGAGAATTCTTACTATACTATTCCTCTGCTCACAAACAGGGTGATTAAACATTCTTGATTAATAACTTTATCATGTGCAACCTATTATTGAATTTTTGGAACCTGGTTGTACCTGGTTTATCTTCCCTCGACAAATTCATATATCCTGCAATTGCTTTATTTGGTTTCATTTTTTTCTATTTACGTATATTTTTTTGTAATATCGTTTTGACTTAAGCTTTGTGAAACTACAGGAATCGTGTGATATTCTTGAAATTTTCGAAAAAAATGTTGAAACATTTTGCAATATGGTGATCGTTCATAATATAAATGATTTCAATACTATTATTGAAATTTAGAAATTTAAGAAACATCTAAAAGTGTCCAAATTTCAGTGACAGTGGACCACTCTGAAAAATTGGAAAAAATTTTAGGATCTTACAGAACGTTGATAGAGTCTGTAGTAAGAAATTCGGGAAATTCCGTACAGCTACAGACATTGCGTGATATTCTGAAAATTTTTTAAGAACGAAAAATTGATTATTATTTCAGAGATCGTACAGTATTTTGATATTTGTTTAAAAATCTAAACATTTCCGAAATTTTGGATTATCAAAAGATATTTAAAGTTTTCGGCATTGACTTTATTTTTAATGAATTCGAAAAATGTTGGGGATATCAAAAAATGTTGGTGAATTTCGTCGACTGTGGAAAAATTTGAAGATACTATAATACATCAGAAATGTTCTAATATACCTATTCTGAAATTTTTTTTAAATATCATCAAAAAGTTTTAGATTGAAGGTATAGAAATTATCGATTCTTAATGTCTTAAAAAAATTTTTAAATTAGGAAAAATATTAGACAATAGAAATAATTGAAAATATTTTAGAAATGTACAGTAAAAGTTTGAACAAATTGGAAAAATTTTTAGGAAATCAGATAAAGTTGATTTATTTTGTAAATTGAGAAACAATAAGAAAATTCAGTCAGATACCGAAATTGTGAAAATTTTTACAATTTTCTAAGTAACAAATGTTCAATTGTACAAAAGTTGTCGATGAATTTGAAAAATTCGATGAAAATTTAGAAATTTCGAAAACCTGTAAAAATTTAGGTATCTCGCCGAATTAAAACTATAAACGACAATCACTAGACTGCCAAATAACATAAACAAACAAAGTTTATCAAAATTTTTCCCAAAAACAGCCTACGATTTTCAGAGTTTTTTAAAATTAGTTAAACTTATGCACAGATCTCTGGAAACTTTGATGTATATTCAAGTATAAAAAAATGAATAAAATGAAAAAAAAAAAAAAACAATGGTAACATAGATAAATTCCTGAAAAACTTCATATCTGCATATAAAGTTGTTGCGAAATTTGTAAAATCTTTCTAAAGTCTACCAAATTTCGAAAATTCTTTCTAATTTCTGAATCGAATTCCAGAGAACGTGATTTTTCTCCCGAAAAAGTTTGCTCACTATTCACTCCAACTCCGTAGAACACCCATGCGATTTTAAAATCACAAATGTCATAATCTGTATAAAATCATCTTGAACTCGATTTTGCTTGGAATTTGTTTATGATGAAACAGATTCACGATCAATCTACGGAGCCCGCATTTTATTAATCGAAAGTCAGGATTTAATCGATCGGGCCTAACGGTAAGTCGAAGATGCGAAACTGCACAAGGCGCCTCGTCCCGCGCATTGTTGCTCTTTTTTCTCCCCTTTCATTGTGATCCAATATAATCACAATGAACGGTACTGTGCAAAAAAATTGTCCGTCCTCATCACTTACACACGCGACGAGATCGCGATGATTTAGTGGTATTCTGAACCAAGGCAATAAAATGCGTCGCCTGAAAAAAGGACAAGCAAGAATTTTCCCACGAATCAACTTCAAACGTTTTTCAACTCGTAGATTACTCGGAGATTCGCATATTCTCATTTAGTTTTTTTTAACTTTTCGACTGTTGAACTTGATTCTGAGATTGAGTTCTAATATTTAGATAATTACATTTTAGAACTGAATTTTGGAATAGCTATTGTCGCAGGATGACGATGAAAAATGCTTATCCAAAACTCTAAGATTTAAAAGTAGGATTATTGAATATTCCAAATCAACAATTATGTAGTTAATTTGAACTTACGTCGTGGATAGGTTTTAAAATGATTTAATTTTGATTTTTTAAATAAAACTTTCTTGAGAAACACGAATAAAAGTACTGCAAGAAAGCGAAAACTGACAATTTATTTTCAACAGTTTCCAAAATGTAAGGATGATGTGATTGAAACTTGAAAAGATGCTAGAACCGCAAAAGACTCACGTTAACGTGAAAAGAAACATGCAACTCAAGCAAAATGAATACAATCAGGTACGTTGAGGTCGAAGGAGAGAGAGGTTATATTTATCTGATTTGTCGCAACTCGTCAAATTCTATTATGAGTATCTAACTGAATATTTCGAGTTTATGACAATGTAAAAATTTTAGAATTGATAAGAAAGGACTGAGCCTAAAGGTTACAATTACATGAATTTATAAAAAAAACTCAAAACTTATTCTAACTGACGTGGCAAATATATGCGAAAAGTTTTTGAATTTTGAATAACGTTAGAACAAAATTTTTGTAGCTACAAAGTTCTTTTGAACACCAATGAATTTAAGTTAGCATTCTGGAATGACCATTAAATAACTTCTTTCTGTACCTAAGGCAAAGCTTTGAAAAATTAGGAAAATGCGTAAGTTTGACTACGAGAATTCTCAAAATTTCAAGCTATTATAAAACTATTTCATTTCATGATAGGAAATCATTAACAAAAATTATTCAAATTATAAGACTACAAAGTATCAGAAGCTAAACACATGAAGTAATGCAAATTAATTAGCAAAAATTGAGTATTAGGAAAGATAAAAGAAAAATGAAAAGTAAAAGTAATAAATTTTGGAAATCTTAATTACGACCGGAAAAACAACTGAAATTCTTCCGATGAATTTTAAAGGAAATGCTACGTAAGTCGTGTATACCCTTGACAAATTTTGAAAATGCCAGAAATAAAGGATATTATTATATTCTTTATTATATTCTTATGTTCATACTATTTTCTAAAAAAATCTATATCAGTAATAAAAACTATAAAACAATGAATCTTAAAGCATAAGAGTACATCAATTAATGCAAGTCCTTATTTATAAACTAAAAGATCTCATTCTGAAAAATTTTAAAAACACCAAAAGTACAAGGAGTATATGAAATACAAGAAATTTATAAACATGCTCTTTTATTGAAAATTTCTGAGAGGAACTCGCTATCTTGTTAATTAATTTTATTTTTTATTTTCCTTGTTCGTTTTAACATCTTCACAATGTCTTTCATTAGGTTTTATGTTTGACAAAAAACCCTGACTTTTTTTTTATTCCTTCAGATTTCGAAAATTTACAGTAAAAAAAATTCTAAGCCGCCAAAATTAGTTATATTTAAGTTTATCTTTAAATTGTAGTATGATTTCTTTCTCTAGAGTGAAAATATAATGCAAAATTCAAATAATAGATTATTTGAAAGTCTGTAGGAAATTAACCTTCACCACCAAAAAGGGAGAGAGCGAAAAGCATGTCACCCTTTTATCTGCAGAGCACCAGCATCTTGTTCTGAAAAACAAACAACTTATTTATTCAATCAAAGATTATTTAAAACATTTAAAAATAACTAAATTTTCCAAATGATTTTCTGGTTGATCATGAAAATTTAATGGAAATCGATTTTCTACGAAAAAATAAATAGAATAAGGAAAGGAATCTAAAATCAATCCAATTTCAAGGAAGAATTAGACAAAATTAACTGAGTTTGAATATTTTATGATAAAAAAATTTATTCCGCTAAAAATTTCGAACAAAAAAAATTACATGATGTTGAATGATTTGTTACTCGTTAAGACAAAAAAAATTAATCAATTTTCTCTTGGAGGAACAAGTGTAGAATAAAATGCAAAAATTTTGATGATTTTGAATGCTTTTTGATTAATTTATTAATAATTTAAGATTGTTTTACACTGTTTTTAACATCAAAAAAATTCTATTAAGTTTTTTTTTTCTAATTCAATTAAACTGCAGTAAACTGCACTTTATTAAGTTCTGCATCAAATCATCAATTTGTTTTGTATTCGATTACCACTTTCGTTACTAAAAAATGATTCCTCAATCGAAACTGATACGTTATATCTTCGTATTTTTTTAATTCTTCATAAATTTTCATTCTTTAAGTTTCCCATAAAATTTCGAGCGCATGAAAATATTTTTTTGAATTAAATTATCAATGATGTTTAAACATTTCCCAAAATTCAATCGAAGAAAATATATTTTTCTCTATGTGATGATACAAGGTGACTTTCAACTTTATGAAACATTAAAGTACAGCATTTATTGTACACATGTTACGGTTGTTTAAAATGTAAAGCTATGAGGAGTGAAAAGTGAAAATAAATGCTACCTAAATATTGTGAAACTGCTTCAATGGGAGAAAATTTGTTCAATGTCCTAAATTATCGAAATGGTTTCGACAAGATTTTTATTGTGAATTTACGGAAAGAAAAGTTCAGAAAACTTCTCGATACATACGAAAAACGCTAAGGGCGTAAGATTACTATGAAACACGTGAAATTTATTTATTAAGTCTGCTCTTCAAATTGTGCAAGTTTTGAAAATCCAATAAACTTTAAATTCCAGAGCATAATTTTTTACAAATCTGAATAGCAGTACGGAACAATAGGTACTAGGAGAACCTATAGAAATATCATTACTAATCATGCACTAAAATGTATAAAAAAGAATAAAAGAACTAGGTATCTACAAAATATTTAAGTCTAGGTGTATGGAATTACCCTCAATATTTATCAAATACAAGAAATCTTTACGGCGTGAAATATCAGTGTGGAATATTCAAAGTCTATGTAGAAAGTCATAGGAGTACCAGAAAATCATTTGAATCGCAGAAATACCGAAAAAATACGAAAATTGTAAGAGTAACAGAAATGAAGGCAATACTTAAATTTTATGAAGATACTGTTCTCCGAAATATTTATCAAAATACTAGGAGAATATATAACATTGTAAATAATGCAGTTTTGAGTTCTAGAATTCTCAAAAATACCAGAAAACTCAACAAAATGTCATCAAAATAAAAAATACTGAAAATACTGAAAAAGATACCAGTTTATCAAGTACTGTAAAACTATGTAGACATAATTTCTCTCAAAATCTATGAAAGTGCGTGAAATATAATTATAACTTTCAACCCTAAAGCACCAATTCTTGATATTCAAATAGGATTCCATACAAATACAAAATATTCATCAGTGGGAGCAAATCTTTCATTTAGAATTATACAATTTTTTTTTCACAGTCCTATTTTTTATCAAGTTTTCAGATTTGTTCAGCCCTCTTCAGGAGAAAATATTCTTCCACAAAATAGCCTCGATTTTCAAGAGTCTGATTTAATATCTTTATCCATCATTACAGATTTCTTCGAATTTTCAATAAGTCAAATTTAAAAGAAATCAACTCTATGGCGTACAAACAGAATTAACACACAAAATCATCCTTAAGATGCTATAAATAATGATAAAATTATATTAATAGACGGTATAGAAATAAAAAATTGCAATTTTAGATGAAGATTTCATTTCAAAAAACACAAACTTGAATGTCTCAAATCGATTTTTGACACGTCACTATTCCAAAAAAAGTTTCCAATAATACATTTTATTACACATACTCGCGTATATATTGACTCTTTTTACATTTGAGCCCCACCCAACAAAAAAAAATTTTTGCTTCACGGTCCCTGAATATAATAGCCGTAGATTCGCCTAAAGCGACGCTTCGAAGTGAAGGCAATATTCCCTACGAGTATTTCGTTACATTTTTCGAATGTACAAAAAGTCGCACATGCAAGAAAATGACAGAAACACGAGAAGCCTCGCCTTTCATGTTCTCTTGTCTCCCTCTTTCTCCTTCAAATTCGGTCTCGTATGACGCGCAAGAAAAATACGTAAAGGCCTAGAATTTGTGCGCGTCGAAAAGTGTTGAGTGCAACGATGCACCGCGAATCATTCGAGGAAATATGCTAACAAAAAATGAATATGCAATAATGAAGCCTGAATAGTTATTACGAGTTCTTTGTTCTTTAGTTATGCGGTTGATAGCGCCGAGTGTTTATTTGACGCGACCGATGTAAAAAGCGAAGTTTGATGTATAATTTGAATATCGAATGAGACACCAGAATTAATATCGATAAATAAACCATTTCGCGATAGAACATCCCGGCTAAATGATGCAGGTGAATATTGAAAAAGAATTTGTATGTAAACTGTGCATGCAATTTTTTTCTCAAGTCTGGTCATTTTCCTTCTAATTTGTGCAATGAAAAGCATTCCACGGAATTCGGTAAAAGCAACAAACAACGTCCATAATTCATCTGAAATATTTAATAAACAAAGCTTGATTCGATGCATTCTGTGACCCAACACCCACAAAAATTGCAGTCGTTGTTTTGACATTTTTTTTTTTCGCGACCCAGTTCGATCGCTCAATTAGTTGAGCAACGAAAGTGGACGAATCGGCTGCGGAATGCATTTCGACAGCGATCGAAAGGGGCCAAAAAAGCGCGATTCGCGGCAATTTTTCGACGTTAGACTTTCGGGTATTGGATCGTGCATTCGGCACATTCGAAATCGTCAACTGCGAGTGCTGTTTAATCAATTCATTGACTGTATGCGTTACATGCAACGAGATGCTCCTCCGATTCACCCACTCGAAAACTCACCAACACCGACATATTTATTGGATAAGCACAACGTTTATAAGCAATGACGCAACGTGCCATCTTACGAAATTTGCAAACGGGCCCGTAGAAAGCATTACGATTTTTAGACTGGCTTGCAAATTTTCTGCGTCACAGTTCCATAAATTACGCCCGATTTTCGGGCCTTCGATATACGTCTTCTGCCTAACATTTTCGGCGTTTATTCGACCTCGATCGGTCGGTTTCGGTGATCATGGGATAGAGCAAGGAATTCTGCATAATTCTTGAATAGGTTTTTTGAGATATTTGTAGAAATGAGGGGAAAATCTAAAGGTCAAGTTTTTTGGCGTGTGATGGTGGTTTCGAAGTTTTTTTATTTTTTTGCTGGTGGTTGAAGATGATGAAAGTTTGATGAAGTTTTGTTACTTTTGAGAATAAGTTTACTTGATGATAGCCTATTTATTTGTTTCTTTGCATAGGCATTTGAAATTGTAATATACATCATTATACTAAAGCAATGGGGGAAAGTTTTCCTCATAATTAGAATGGCTCTATTTTTTCATTTTTAGATAATAATTTAGAAATCGCAAGTACTATCCAGAAATTATGAAAAATTTCAATAGGTACAGAAATTTGTCTAAAATTTTCATTACTTTTAATAGTTCGTATTATTTTTGTAGTTTCTGAAATTTCGAAACTTAAAACTTAGACAAATTGAAAGATTTTTCGTGATCCTATGAAATCCGAAAATTTGTTGAACTTTTTTTATCAGTCGATCAGATAAGCTGTATTTATTTATTCATTTTTATAAGAAATATATTCGATACTGCTTCTTTCTTTTTGTGTTAAAAATCTGAAAAACTTGCCAAGAGTGAGGTAATTAGCAAAATTTGCAGTTGGACAAATTTTGGAAATGTTGAAAATTAAAAGAATTTTTCCATTCCAAAGATTACTAACAATTCTATAATATTCGACGAATTTCTAGGATTTATAAAAATGTTAATAAATTTTATACATTGTGTTTAGTGATACATTTTTCTGCTCAATGTACGAAAAATTTTAATGATTTTTTATGAAAATTTTGAAACCCAAAAAATAATAGAAAACTACGTAAAATCTTTATGATTTAGGTAAACTGTTATAACAGATATTAATTTAAAACTAGTTTGTATAACGTTTTAGATTCTGATCATTTTGTAAGATTGAAAAACATCGAAATTCCTACAGATTTTTAATAATGAAAAAAATGAAAATTTTGTCGAATTTCATAAAATGGTAATTTTTTGCAGATTTTTCTTATTATCGTATTTTTTCAAAACTTCTATGACAATATTTCCCTTTTTTTATGTATATGAATGTATGAATGTGAAAAACTAAAACATCGAAAGAACTTAATGCTTTATGTCGATATTCATAAATTTTTGTGAAATTTTTTCTAATTTACAAAAGAGAAACTCCTTCATATAAAGCTAAACTTCAGCTTATAACTTGAATTTTCAAAAGTGCTTTTTTTCTAAAAGAGATAACAGTTCATTTTTCAATACATTTCATGATGAAAACCAAGACATAAACCTCATTACATCGCCCTCCTTCATCAAAAATTACAAGAACCTTCAACGCTAAAATTCATTATCTGAGAATTTGTTATTTTTTAATGGAGCGAACATTTGGTGGAAAAGTTCACAGATTATTGCATCCGAAGATAAATAAATTTTTTTGGCAAACATTTGCTTTATCAAAATTGTATCCAAAGCTCACAAACTGTGACGAAAGTGAGTCCAATTTTTAGAAAAAAAAACTCCTGTTAATCAGCTTTTTGCGAAATATTTTCAATTTACAGGTTTATGAATAGTTAAGAATAATCAATACAAATACCAACATGCATCACATCTTCAAATCATACAATACAAATACTCATCTTTATCATAAAAACATGCACAAAGAAAAACTCGGAAGCAATAAAAAAAAAGTACATTTATAAGTAATTGGGAAATTATTACGTTCTATTTTTCTAAGGATTCGTGAAATCGAATGAATCTGACGTTCAATTCGATTTTTACATTTCCAGTTCTATAAACATAATTTCCATAAACAAACGCTGTAATTTTTTTAACTGTAATTCACATCGCAAACTGTGTGGTATTATTAAAATTGTATCCAACAAATCACGTCAAGCAAATAACGGAAAGCAAATGAGAAAAAGATTGACTGATGATTCGGATGGAAGCACAAATAATAATTGAACTGAAACATTTTTTTTGGATGCAATCCTTATCAGTAAAAAAAGTATTTGATTGAACCGCGATACTTGAATTAATGTAAATAAGCACATACAAAGAAAAAAATCGAAGAGAAACCGTAGAAATGGTAATTGTGATATGTTTATTTTTTCAAGATAAACAACTGCGAATTAGGGGATGTTCCTTGAAAAAACTCATAGAAAGATTAACTTTACATAATTTGTAGGGATTTCCCTATTTTCGAATTAATTAAGGGAGGTGGGGGGTAGCAGTAGAAAGTTCCTAAAAAATGTCATACAAAGGCCTAGTTAATTTAGTGGGCATCGTTCTTTCATATGTCGATACTAAATTAACCTTCGAAATTTCTATTGCTCTCAAATTTTTCAACAATCATGAATTTCCGTTCTTGAGAACAATATTAAGAAAAATAGTACTGATAAATGTTTTCTCTGGTAGCAGCTAACGTTGCATTTAAATAGATTTTATCCTATTTCGATGATAATTTTCATTGTTTATTTTATTTCCCAACGAACAACTGAAAAACATGACAAATATCAAAAATATTACAAAAAAACCTTCGTAAGTTGCATACATTTTTATTGAAATTAGAAAGACTCAAATCGTTGGAAAAATTCTTGAAATTTGAAAAATTTATTAGAATTTAAAAAAGTTGAAAATTTGGTACCATTTGGAAATTCCAGAAATTCTAGGAAGTAAAAAAATCAGTGAACTGGAGGAAAAAATTGAAAATTAAAAGATAGTTGACAAATGAAAAAAAAGAAACACAAAAATTTATGAAATTCAAAAAGTATTTTTAACTTGGCGAATTGTACGCATTTTAATAGTTCTTTGAAATACGCATGATTATGTTTTTTTGTTTTCAATGAACACTGAAAAATTACCCGAGTATAAAAAAATTTTTAAAAATCTGAGTGTCTTTCAGAAATTTTGATATAATTTGGAATGTTTCGAATGGTTGACGCTCCTTTCTCCGAATCTGTTTCTCCGACGGACCATTTATCCGCCGAGACAATACTCCGAAGCCAAAAATTCCGAATCCATTTTTTCCTGCGACCAATTTCCCGAAAGTACAAAGTCCGAAAATATGAGAACAAATTTTGCTAAAAAAAAATCTGACAAATTTTAATTTTTTTATTTGACACAAAGTTCGAAAGTATGGGAACAAATTTTAATCAAAAAACATGTTAAAAATCTCAATTTTTTCATTTGACACATTGATTTTCCGAAAGTAAATTTTGAACAAAAACAATTTTAATTTTTTATAATAACACATTGGCAGCTATTAATCGTAAAAAACATAATTTTTCGTGTCTATCTCTGTAATTTTTATATTCTTCCACAATGTTTTCAACAATTTCTGCACTCATAATAAGTGAATACGACAAAAAAATTTGTACATGTTCAATGAAAATTACGCAACCAATTTGCAAACGTCAAAACGTGAAATTGTAAATAAAGCGTTACCATGGTGATTACAATCGCGTAAAAATCGATCCGTAACATGATTTGGAAAAAAGGTCATTCGGAAATGAAAACATTCGGAAAAATGGAATCGGAAAATTGGTCGTCGGAGAAATGGTTTCGGAGTTTTTGATTTCGGAATATTGTCCCGTCGGAAAAATGGTCCGTCGGGGAAACGGATTCGGAGAAATGACCTGTAATCGTTTCGAATAGTTTTTGTTATGTTTGTAAATGTGAAAAATTCCAAGCAGAAGAAAACATCGAACACTTTTCAGATTGTTAGTTATAATTTCGACAAATAAAAAAAATTTGTAAAATTTCAGTAATAATTCATGAAACTTTGAAATTTTTTTGATCAACATATATTTCCATAATATGCATGATGATGAGTTTTCCATTTTTAAGAAAATTTGAATTAATTTTTGAAATTATTTCTGGATCTTTTACTTGTAAAAAATCGGAAAAATCGACATTTTCAAGGATTGTTTAATAATTTTCGAAACTGAATGTACCTCAAGTAATGCAGAAAATGTTGATAAATGTTATAGATTGTGTTTACTATCATACGAATTCGAAACATGCATACGATGTTCTTTCGTTTATTATTTATTGTCCGCCAAATTGAAAAGTACACAAAAATAACAAAAAACATAAGTGAGACAGATTTTTATGAAATAAATAGTAAGTTTTGGATAGTGTGTTTTCTATTCGGAATTTTAGAAATTAGAAGCTATTCCAAAACATTTGAAATTTTGAAAAACGAAGAAAGTATCAACATTTTCTTTATTCGAAACTCATTGAATATTGTTAAAATAATTGATGATTCTTAAAAATTCCTAAATTCATCCAATAACAATGAAAGTTTCTTAATCTAACACTGTCGGTTGTGTTGATTATCATATTTGTTCGAAATACCAACAATTATGTTTTCTTCACTTGTAAATAAAAATCTAGAAAACTCAGAAAGTAATAAAAATCACGAAAAATCTCAGTGAGTGAGAAGAATTTTTATAATATTCGGACGATTGCTTAAATTTTCGATAGCATTCAGAATTTCAAAATTTTGAGAAAATTAGAAACGTCAAAAACTTTAAAATCATTATCGATTCTTGAAAATGCGAAAAATTCGTAGAATTTCAGAAAACGTTCATTGACCTAATTCGTGTTCGTCATTTTTTGTTGGAAATACACGTTGCAGGGGTTTCAAAGTTTCAATGAAAAACTAAAAAATGTTCAATGTCATAAAAAATTACAATAAATATCAGAGAAGTCAAACGACTTTTTACGGAGAATCGAAGTTTAGAAAACCACTGGAAAAAAATTCCTAATTCTGAAGGTCGTCAACATTTCTATATAAACAAAAAATCTGTATA
This sequence comes from Platygaster robiniae, assembly GCA_028476575.1. Lineage (NCBI taxonomy): Eukaryota > Metazoa > Arthropoda > Insecta > Hymenoptera > Platygastridae > Platygaster > Platygaster robiniae. The sequence goes on from CM052022.1 coordinate 8,429,797, forward strand.
ATGTCAGAAACAGTTGACAAATAATGTATATTAACGCAAATTCCCAAAATTCTGTCACAGAAACGATGGAAAAACCCTCGAATTTTTCGAGATCGAAAAAATTGTATCATGAGAAGATAGTCCAATATTTTTGCCAACAATTAGAAAAATCTTGAATATTAGAAAATGATAATAAATTCAGTTCATCGTCATAAGTTTCAAAGATCACGTATAACTATAATTCGTAAAGTGGTGCATTTTGCGTGGGTATTTTTGTGTACTTCACCCACCCATGATTTTCCAATTGAGTAGAGCTGCCTACCATCCCCTCACTTTCTGCCACCCTTGCCTCGTTGCAATCAACATCTGTGTAGAAAAAATTTTGCCTGAAAATGCCAAAATGGGAATCGCTAGCAGATTGGGCAATGCAGCTCCCTACACGTGAGCTAGTCATTCGAGGGCCATGAACCTTGAACAGGTTGAAGCCCCTTCGGTTCTTCTGGTTCCTCCTCTTTCTCCGTGCCCTCTTCGTTTCAACTTTCTCATCCGAAAAGCCTCGTTCCTTAACCTTCGGGACGTCGAAAACTAGCAACTTCGAGGGCCCTTTTTACGTACAGTACATTTCTTTCTCGTACGTACGTACGTACGATGCGCCTTTCGGGTTAATTATTTTAAGCAGCAGGAAGAAGCGCCGAAATGTATTTAAATGTATACGTGTATGCGCGCTGATTAAAAACGAGTTTCGGAAATAAAGGATGCCCTGTGGAGGACGCGGATATCTTCCTTTTTTTTTGTTTTATTCTTACTTCTCTCGTAACGCGAACGCGCGGGGTTACACGAGTGCATAATATCGCGATTACACGGCGCGGCGAGAAAAAAGAATTTCTTTCAAATGAACTTTTTCAATTTGAAAGAGTGAAGGGTTGTTCACTGAAGAGTGCTAGCAGTTTTTTTGAACTGATTTTTAATCAAAAATAAATGTTCAAAATATGAATACAACTTTTTTACTTTTATAAGATATTTTATTTAAAAAAATCAATACTATCAATATGCTAGAATTTCTAAACATTTTTATCGGGATATTAAATTCCACTTCTGTTTTTTTTCATTTCTGTTAAATTTTTGAAAATTTAGATTTCGTTTTGACATTGACATTAAATTTTTATTCCATTATAAATTGTCAAAAACCTTCAATAACTATCCTTTAAATTAATGATTACTCTGATAAAATTTTGTAGATTTTTTTCTTTTTGTAAAAACATGGCTCGAAAATGAAAAATACGGGTTCGCAGTTGGCAATGACAACTGGCTCGATCGATAAGCAATGCTAATTTACTTAACTCATTAGTAATATCAAATAGTTAGATGGATCGTCAATATCGAGCTCCCAAGTTGACTAGAAAAGCGTTGATTATGCGATTTAATTTTTTTTCGCTCTAATATTCAAGCCTGCAAATAACTGAAAGAGTCTATTTCATTCTATCGCAATTTGAGTGCTCTGAAATTTCCTTCATCTCGAAATCGACCCGCCTACTTTTTATCTTATTTAATCACCTGCAGGGAAATATGCTATCTAATTTCTTTTGAAGCATGTACAAATTTATTATAGGTACTGTTTCTCTGTATAAGATTTTCGATATTGTTACTATACGTAAAAATCTGAAAAAAATATAAAAATAATTGAACTCTAATAAGAATAAAAAAAAAAGGAAAAAATTATCAATGGGACTCGAGCGTAGGAAAAAAGAGCGTATTCTCCACAAAGAAGCACAAACTACTATTTCAATTAGTAATAACAGTCAATGATTGTATCTAAATTCCTCAATGATATTCAAAAATATACGAACGATGATGATATTCAACTGTTTTATTGTAACTTGCTTTGCAATTCTCTAACCTAACAAATATAGCAAGATATTTGTCGTCCATCGTTTGCAAGCCTTTTCCAGCTTTCCCTAGACTCCTTGTATATTTTCTTTTAATCATAATAAAAATTTGAAGAACTGTTTTTGTTTCCTTTCGAATCTGAAAGTCAATGCTATCAAGTATAATTTAGAGTAGAAGAGAAAAATCTCTTCTCTAATATTACTTAGTTCAAAATATCCGATTCGAATTTTTTAAGCGTGGCAAAAAGGAATATACTCCCTATGATATTGAAGAAACTTCACTTCCAATCAGTAATATTAACAAATGACTGAATTCTATTTACTTATCAACAATATAAATATATCCAGTCGATTGACTGTTCCCTAAAGTTGCTCATCTAGTGAATAGAACTAATAGAGAAATAATATAACAATTTTGATCTCCTGTTTTCAAGTATTCTTTAGGTTATTTCCTGTATAAAATTTTTTTCTATCGTCAAAATGTGCAAAAAACTGTTTTTTGCTTTGTTTTATTTTAGGAATCTATAAATAATAGACAATAATTCAGAGCCGGATGAAAAAAATGTATTCGCCACTTAAAAAATATACCATTCAACAAACTCGAGCGTGGGAAAAAAAGCCTTTAACCCATGATGTTGTAAGAATATATATTCTAATAGGTGATAATAGTAAACGACTGTATTTTGTTTCCAAACGAACAATATTGATCCATCCATTTCACTCACCTTTTCATAAATTCATTTTATTATTAATTTTTTAACATTTTTTTATTTATTTTCTAACTTATTAGTTCTACATATTAACTGTAGTATACAGAAGTGATATTAAAATTTTTATCTCCTATTTTTAAGTCTTCTTCAGACTCTCTCAGATCTTTATATGAAATTTTGTCCAAAGATTGATGATTTGCAAGTTTTCTAGACAAATGAAAGCCTTGCAAATTTATCAAGAATAATTATTCCATTCGAAAAATTAGAAATACTAGTTTCATGATTTCTATGTATCATGTTTCAATTATTTTCGTAGACATTTGATTAAAACTCTTTACATATCATTGTCTATCCAACAAAAAGCTTATTTCGCAATTTCTGAATTTTCAAAATGAGCGGTAACATGCACTGAACTTTTACTATTTCAAATGGCAAATCTTTTATATATTTCAGGTTTCTATTTTCCGCTTTTTTGATTTTGAATGCTAAGCTTATTTTTTGAACAAAAGTCTTCATTTGTCCATGTTTTTACTCATGAGCTCCTGATCTTCAAGACTCACATCAAATCGTTGAAAAATAGGTTTGATAACATTGAATCTTTCAAATTTGAAGAAACCTGTATTTGTTTTTTTCTTTTTATCCCAACTGTCCACCATTTTTTCCCAATCATAATAAAATGTTACTTGAAAAATTCAGTTTCCAAAAATTATGATGTATCATTCGAATTTCAAAATATGGAATATTGATTATTTCTGATACTAATGTGTAATTTTTTCATTTTCAAAGATAGAAATTTGAAGTTCATCTTTGCTTTTTTCTACAAAATTTCAGCTATCGAAACTTATCATTTGAGGGTTGAATTTTATAGTATAGGAACCTGTTAAAATTTGAAAAATGTCACTGTTGAATCTCTCTGATTTTACAATTTTAATTACCCATTATTATTAACAAACGACAATAAAAAAATTAAAATATTGACTTACAAAATGAACCATAGATTTACTTCTTAATTGCCATTTTTTGCACATATTTTTCAAATTTCTGGAAGTGTTTCGACCTCGACCCCCCTCCCCTCTACGTTCGCCAATGACTTAATCAATCAAAAATATTTCACAACAAAATCTTATTTCCTAACAAACAATTCTAATAGATCCTATTTTTCTACTTCCTCTTCAAATTCGCTTATCTGCGAAACATCGCTAATATTACAATTCCCATCCCTTGCTCCCCAACCTTCCCCAGCCTCCCGACGACGTCACGACAATTTTCACAACAAGTCGTATTAATGCATCGCCGAATAAAACCCTTCGTAGAAAAATCGGCCCGCGATGCGCGCGGCCCCAAAGAGCGAGCTAACTGTACATAAAAGTTTCGACTATGCGCGTGCAGCCGGGGGCCAGGGGGGCCGAGGGGGGTGGAGAGGACGAAGAAGAAGCAGCAGAGGAAGAAGCAGATGAAGACGAGGAGGATTCGCGAAAACGAAAGAAAGAGAGCGCGGGAGGGGGAGGGGCAGAAGGGGGGGGGGGGGAGCGAAAGAAAGCGAAAAAGTAGGGGTTGGCCCGTTCCCGCCGGCGAGGGGCGCGAAGGGGGGAAAGGGGTATTCGCGGCGGGGGAGGAATTGGCGAAAAATCGCGGGGTGGGGCCGCCCCCCTTCCCGAACTCCCCCCCCTCCCGCCCCACCCCACCGAGGGCTTCCTATGAATTTTGCGACACTCAATAAAAAGTGGTTCCACGAGGTTAACATTTCGTTAACTATACCCCTAACCCCCCTCCCCTCAACCCCTCGAAAGCGCTCGGGGGCTCTCCTCTCTACTTTTTCGCGCGCGCACACACGCACGGGGATTTTTCGGCGCTCTGCGTGTGCGTGCGCGCGCATACACGGGCTCCCTGTGGCCCCGGCTTTTATTACGGAGAGACTACTACTTCTACTACTAATACTGCTACATCGCCGAAAAAACTGCATGGGAGAGGCACCACGGCAACGGGCGAAACGAGCCGCGCGAATCAAGTGCTTTTTGGCCAGTCGCGTTCCCAATCACTCTACGACTAGGTACTCTCTTCTCCCCGGTGGCCCGCGCGAGGAGGAGGCACGAATCCTTTTTTTTGTTGTTTTTGTTTCCCACGTTTTCCATTTGCAAGCAATAAGAAGCGCGGCCCGGTGAAAAGCAAAGCTCCGGCGCGAAGGAAAAGCGAGCTTTCGTCGGCGCGACATGCCCCCGCGAGCGGTATAAGGGACACCGGAAGGGAGATGCGGCACATGCCGAGTACCCGCGATACGACGCGATAAGTGGGGCCCTAACGCGGATGTTGATTTATTTGGCCGTTACGAATTTTCGTTCGCGACATGTACGCGAGCTTTTCCGATAAGTGAGGTGCCGGTGGCCGAGGATTTTCAATTACGAAGACGTCTCTCAAGGTAGGCGGAGGATGTTGGGGTTTACTTGTTCCTGGGAAGGTTTTCTGTTTTGATGTTTACTTGAGGATCTTTTGGGCCCTACATCTCATATATTTACTCATTTTCATCAATTTGTTTGGATTATTTAATTGAGTAATAAAAAAATGTTGAAGAAAGGGAAATGTTAAACTCATTCACACTTCAACTTCTTCATTATTTCCCTAGTAATTTTATTAGGATTGTCTTTATTACTTGAAAGGAAATGAAAATCAGTTATGTCACATGTACCTACTTTTGTTTTGCATTTCTTGTTCAATTCGTTATCTTTGCTTGAAGGGAGACATTCGTAAAAAAAACTCATGAATTTTATTACGTTATTTTTCCCATCTTTCGTATTTATGAAAATTCCTTTTTTTTCATCCAAATTATTGCCATTCGCCTCTAGATTCTAGAAAATTTCGCTTTCACCGACATTTTTGTACACGAGTCCTTCGATGGGCGTGAATCATTCCTATTCCGAATCCTATTGCTATCCGAGGAATCAAAATGACCGATTTCATCATTTGACGACGGAAAAAACCGATTCTCCGCACTTTTAGGATCAAATTTTTCAAGTTCTCGTAGCAGAGATTGATATTATTACCCTGTTGCAATCTTTTTTTCTATTCACTGCGAACAATGAGCTATAAAAGTATAGCCGGGTCTAGAAATTTCTAGCCGTTGCCCAATTTTCGGTTCAGCGTGTAGAGTCGTAAAAGAACTCGCCTTTGTATCAGGATGGCACGTATTGTTGTTATACAGGGTGTTGAAAAAAATTGTAAATCTGGTAGTTTTCTGAAGAGTTCGAATACTTTGATTTTTATGGTTATAACGTGGTTGAAAAACGGAGAAACATAAAAAAATAAGTGGAAATATCCAGAAAATAAGGATGATTCCTGAATTTCATTTTTATTTTGAAACAAAATGGAGGAAAAATTGAAGTTGGCTTTGAGTCCCCCATGCTTAATTATTTGATGATTTTCAGGGAGAGTTTTTTGAGCTTCATTTTCAGTAGATACCAATAGTTTGAAATACATTTTGGGTCAAAATTTAAACATCAGAAAGTCTACTAATATATTTCCTTCGTCATATAGGCGATGAGCTATTCAAATAAAGAATTGTTCGACTTTTAACTGATTTTTTCCTTTTTCTGAAATTCGAATGTAGAAATGATGTGGAAACCGATCCCCATTTAACAATATTTATTAGATAGATATCGGTGATTACCAAAAGAAGTATCGTATTATAATGTTGTTTTATGATGAAGATGTTTTTTTTTGCGAATAACGAAGATTTAAAATGTACCATCGGATCTTTACTGCGTTTGATAATCATGCATAATTAATGATTTATAATTATAATGAAAGAAAAAAATTATATTGTAGTTCCTGGAGAGGGCATAATACATGCCGAAAGCTTGAAGTGGTGTCATTATTATTATTTCCACTCCACTCATTCAAAAATTAGCTCCAAAAATGATCGCAATATTTATCAGCTTACGACCACTAACTTCTGGCCCTTCTTTTTCATTTGCATGATACTCCCTTGTTAAATTAACAGTAGCAAAGATGGTTTGTTTCCGAGATTAAATATATATATCTGCAAATATCTAAATTAATACTCTACACAATTTATCCTCCAATTTCTTTATTATGGAAACGTGTGTATAAAATTTATCTTCATTTTATCTTATTATCTCCATAACGACCCAGTTTTGTACATCTACGTTCCATAATGATCAAAGAAATCTGTTCCAAGAAAGGAAATAAATGAGGTCCTCCGAAATTGCCAACGTATCCGTGTTTTTACGACCATATCATTTGGGTTACTCGCTAGAAGAAATAGAAAGTGAACGTTGCCGAAAAGATTTTGGGGGGACACGAAGCGACAGTGCGGGCTTTGATGCTAGGGCCCAAATAGGCGTTCGTATTTGATAGTGTGGGTGGCGCGTTCGGAGAACTCGTGATTGGAACCTGCTTTTGACCGTCACCCTGGCTCGCTTTCAATAGCGCGAGCGACTAGACGATCGCTAGACGAGGATAATGCCAGCCGTTAGACCGTCTGAGCAATGACGCAATGCCCTCGCGCGCACACAAGCGCGATCCTTTATCGCTCATTGAAAACGAGCGAGTGTATTCAAGGCTACTCTCCCCGTATGAATGATCCGAGCCTCCTCCTTTCTGTCATTATATTCGCCCGAGCCCGAGTGCTAGACAAAATATATTCGATTCCGAGAACTCTTTCCTCTCTCTCTCTCTCCCTCATTTTCTCTCTCTTTTTCTCTCCCCTTACAACGGCTGATCTAACGGGTGGCACGAGAAAGAAAACAAACAATTCCGCCTTATGCGAGCGAGCAACGAAATTCACAACTCGAAACCCCGATTAGATTAGACGCCTAGTAACTAGATTACGAGTGGTGTTATCTCTGAAATTAGACCCTCGGCCGCGGATTTCGCGCGCAATCTGCAGTTCCCCTCCAACTCTTTTTTTTCTTTTTTTTTTCTCTTTTTCCCGTCCTCTCGGCGGCGAATATATTCGGATCAGCTGCGCGACTTTCGACTTCTTTTGCAATTAAAAATATCCATTCGACCCATTTCCAGCGATTTCGCGGGTACGAGGACTAGCGATGTGACACAGATATCGCGACCGAAGTCGGTCGGAGTAAAAATATTATGGATGCAGCGGGAGGAGAACGGCTGAAAAGCCCGTTTTTCCCGCGGCACGCTGGAGAGAAATGGAAAGGCCGATTTTCAGTAGTAGCGACCAACGGGCTGGCGAGTAGTGCGGTCCTAGAAATAGGCAGACGCTGGCGTTTTCCGAGCGATTTTTCCTGGTTTTTAGGTGATACTTTGGTTTTTTTGGGGGGAATTTGGGATGGATGGGATTGGTAACGTTGAACTGCAGGTGGGAGGGTTATTTTCGAATACAATTATAAAATATGAAATTAGATACTCAATATAAATTATGCAAAATGGCATTATATATGGATTTTAGAATATTGAATCATCAATCTTTATTCAATATGAAATATTAATGTTTAGAAATATTCTACACGTTTCCCCATTATTGTAACTATCTCGGGGGAAAACAGTTTTTTCGACTAATTAAGGGTAATTGAGTAAGAAAATGAGTGTTACTTGATTTTGGAAGGAATTGTTTGCAAAAAATTAGCATTCAACATATTTTTTAGACTTTTTTTTATTTATTACTTCTTGAAATATCGGTAACGGTCGAATTCCTTTCCATGATTTATACATAATTCGGAAGGTTTATTTGTTACTTTCACAGCGATATGCTGTTTGTTATTCGTAAAAGTAGTTTATGAATTATGAGTATCTAATGAAAGTCGAAAAAAGTGTATTTCAAAAAAGCTCAAAAACGCACCTTTCAGAATTGAAGCCTTGTTATATAAAAACTAGTATTTAAATTGAGAAAAACAGAATGTTGTTGGATAGCTAAGTAGTGTACCTTTCGAACAATATATATTTCGTATTGAAAAAATTTATCGTTCTTGATGATTCTCGCACTAACTTATAAGGAAGGGCCAAAAAACATTTTTCTTGCTTACCTATATTGTAAGACCGTTCTTCGGAAAAATATATAACAGTTATTATTGTCAATTGAATATCAATCCCTTCAATTACTCGGAGCAATATCAAAACTTTATTCACTTCCATATCATGAATTATATTCAATTTATTTCAAGCTTTGGGCCTTAGTTTTCGGCCCTCATCAGGAATTATACATTATTCTTGTACTTTGCGACTTGAAATTAGAGAACACTTTTTTCAGGAGGTACATTTTTTATGTTAATTAGTGATATCGATGATATCCGTTTTTTGTACTTGTATTTTTTGTGTTAATTTGAAAAACTAAGAATCAGGAATAATTTTGCTCTACACGGAAAAAAATGAGTGGAACTTTCTAATTTATTCATTTGTTTTTAGCAGCATATATACCTCATTTGAATAGTCAGGCTATAATTTTTTTTCTTTTAATTATTTAACGCTTTTGAGATTCAACGAAAAAAAAGAAAAAAAATGGTAGCCTTACTATTTTCATTAGGTATATGTTCCTTATCAATATGAATATCTTTTATACATATATACTATTCAAGAAAAAAATTCAAGATGATCGCCACTGGTATACTGACAAATTACAGTTTGACGGTTATATCTAAATATCGATGTAATCTTTTTTTCAAATTAATTGATTCACTATATTTGTACCCTACCAATATTGATTCTGATAAGACTCCTTATAACGTCCTTCAATGAATTTTTTTTCTTATAAGGCGGCCTCATAAGATGAAAAATTCATGAAAGCACCTTATAAGGTCATCTTATAAGAATCCAATTTTTCATAAGGCAGCCTTATAAGAATTCAGATTCTCATGAGGAGTCCTATAAGTATAAATACAAGTAGTTTCAGTATTTATTTAGAAAAAGAAGGTTTATGATTAATTTTGCACTTCACTCTTATCCACTGCCGGCCATCTTTAATGGAGAAGTTTTTGCCAACATTGATACATATTATCTAATTTTAAAAATTCAAGATGGCTGCCACTGATAATTTCGAAGCGCAGTTAAACGGTCATTAGAAATAATTTATGATTAATTTTTTATACTAATGGACTTATATTCTTGAAATTTTCCGATTCATTTGAAAAACAAAAGATATAAAATGATTTTTCACTTTATTTTTGTCTGCTGGATCCTATGTTTAATGAAAAACTTGTCACCAAGATATAAACATATCTGGTTTTTTATTACAAATCCAATACTGCCGCCTCTTCTTATGTTGAACTGCATTTCCGAATATGAATGAAATTTAATTTTTCCATCGAATGACTCGTATTTTTGAAGTTTTCGTTTTTATTTGAAAAACGAAGTATTAGGAATAGTATTGCACTATATTTTTAAATGCTGGTAAATTTATTGCCGAGATACACATATATCTAATGTCCAATTCAAAATCCAAGATGGCTGCCACTGCTAATGATGAACTGCAGCTCTACGGTTTTTTCCGAACATGGATAAAATTGATGATATATGTATATCAATTGACTTATATTCTTCAAATTGTGGTGTTTATTTGAAATGTGAAGAATTGGGACTCATTTCGCTCTACATTTTTATTTGCTGGTGGGACAATTTTTAGCCAACACGTACCTATGTTACATATGTAGTGTTTCATTCAAAATACAAAATGCCCTCTACTGCTGATGCGAAACTGCAGTTTGACGGTCACTCCCCAATATCTACAGAATAATTATATTTGCACTAATTAACCTTCTCTACTTGCATCAATCATATTTATTTGAAAAAAAGGCAATCTGCCCTCAATTCTTATCTACTATCTACTATTTTTCTTTTTTCCCTTAAAAGTTACCACCATTTCGAACATTTTCCTTTCCGAAAACCCGCAACCCCCTACCCCCGCGTTGATCATGACCGAAATACCACGTTTCCTCCGGGTGTCTTTTCTGAGCGTTTACTTTTTTCCCCACCAGGGGCATACGTCACGAAACCGCGGGCCTCGATGAAAAAGAATGGCTCATTGTCGGTATAGGTTAAACGCGCCAGGGTCAACGGCCCGCCGAACGGCAGCACGGCGAAGGGGGGCAAGGGGGGCAGATTTCGGAGGTCGCAGTTACGCCGTCCGGCCCCTACGCACTGTTGCCAAAATCCGAGCGCACCAAGGGGGAACAAGGCGCTTTTTTTACCCTCTGCCACCGAAAAACCCGAGTTCGTTCGCCCGGGGTACGCGCGGAAGCGCATTTTTGCCCCGAGACGCGGGGAGGTAAGGGTGAGGGGGAGGGATGAAAAAAAAACGGCAACAGAGACCGGGTTATGCGACCGAAAGGATAAAGGCAGTCGATATGCACGCGCGCTTGGCCCAGTATTCCCGCGTTAGCCTTGAACCTGTGCGACGAAACCAATGGCCCCGCTATTTTTCCTCGCCTTTTTTTTTCGCCCTCCCGGAAAAGCGTCGCATTTTTCGCGCGCGCGGAAAAAGACGCGCCTCTCTAGGAATTCAATCGATAAATATTACAATGGATTCCTGTAAAGCGGGCACGTCGGGTCGGCGAGGGGGAACGGGCTAGAAAGAGGGGGGAGGGGGGATACGTCGAAACTCGGGAGATGAAAAAAGATCGGCGAGGCTCCCCACAGTCGCCCGAGCAACCGCTCCCCCTCCCCTCCCCTCCCCTCTGGTCCCCACCAAAGCGGCCCCGCTACTACCCGCGTTTATATTTTACATTTCTAGTATAGCGAATTAAAATCGCGTTCATGCGCAGCCCGCGGGAAAGGGCGTAATGATTTTTTGAAGGAAACGCGGGGGGTGGAGAGGAGGAGGAGGGTTAGAGGGGCGGGGGAGGGGGGTTAGTTTGAGCGAAGCCGCCCGGACGGGGCGAAAAGGGAAGGAAGAAAGCTCCGAGGGCTTTTTTCCTCTCTCCTTCTCTTTCTCGCTGTCTGTCTCTCTTCTTCTTTCTCCCCGGCGAAGATGCGGGTCGTCGATCCGCGATCAAGCGCTTTTAATCAGCCCGAAAAACACGCATGCAATTAAAACGAGCCGGGGGAAAGGGGTACATTATGAAGCTCGAAAATCGAAACAATTTTTTCCGCCTGGAATCGGCGGACGAGAACGGGTTTTCGTTGCTCAACTACGAGCCGCGGTTTTTAGGAAGGCTTCGGTATTGCGAAATTTCACGATGTCGTTGGGAAGATTTCGACACACGCCGGCCGAAAAGTTGATGGCCTAACCTTTTTTTTTAGGCGAGGCAACTCTGAGGTGGCATTAGCACTTGAATAGATTCTGTTGAAATGAGGACGTGAGAGACGCGTGGTTGGGTTTTGGGATTTTTTGGTTTGTGGGTATTTCGGTTCGGGATTTTGGAAACAGTAATGTTTTTGTGGACCCTGATTAGGGAGTAAGTGAGCCTGTCTGAACGTTGAATTTGGGTCCTTTGTTGTAGCATAGGAGATAAAAATACTATTCTGTTCTAGCACTTAGAAGTGAAATTTAGTTAAAAGACAAAACTTTTGCCTAATAAGGGAATGGCGTCATTTAGATGAGGTTTGAATAGGAACGTAGTTCATGATGGCGTTAAGAATGAATTCGTTGATTAATCGAAATTGCGTGATTTTGCAAGGAAACTTTTAAATAAAAAAGGGAAGTGATTTTCGATCAACTGATGCCTAGAGATTTTTTTTTTATCTATTTGCTGTTTGAAAATGTAAATCGTGGTTACAAATTTTCGATCAGAAATTTGCTAATCAGTGACAAATTTTTTCGGGAGCAAACAAAAATAAAAAAGTTTTAGTCAATTAAGGTAATGAATAAATTTATACTTTCATCAAAACGATGGCTTACTTTATAGTTTTTGAGAAATTTAGGGATTTTTAAATATTTCATGACTGAATATTTTTAGAATATACTGAAATTATTTATTTCTTGTGGGAATCTTCCTTTATTTATAAATTTCGAGAGTATTTTGATTTCATTAGGAATTTCTTGGCTTAGGAGTGATTAAAAAAAAGAGCTTTTTTAATTGGCTTGAATGTCATTACTTTTATATTTGCTCCTAGAATAAGAAAGTTTGAGGAAGAACTTAATTAAGAAGAATAAATTAGAATTTCAGGAATTTCGTTCTAGATATTAACTAGTTCTACTGCTGTGTATAACGATTTTCAGGAAAATTCAAAATTCTCAATTTCAAGACGATTCTAGTAATATCAGTAAAATTCCTTTAGTTCAGGAACATTTTTTGATTTTTCATTCACCTTGCAAAACGTTGATCATGCGCTACTGAGATTTCTTAGAAAAAAGGTCTTTTGTTTTTAGACATTCTCGACAGTACTTGTTATTTTTATACATTGTTAACATTACTTACAATAACTTGTCACGTATATTTCAACAAAAATGCCAGCAGAGGAAATTACTTTTTCAAAAATACAGAAATCTGAAAAAAAAAAAAATTATGAATTTCTACAGTTCCTGATAAGTCATTGAAAATTTCATAAAGAATCATAAAAAATATTGAAAAAGGGAAGTTTTTGAATGCTACTTTGGAATTTTGTGGAAATGCTGATGGGCTTGAAATAAGTTACAAAAATAAAAAGAAATGGAATTCTGTAAATTGCCAGAAAATTATTAAAAAAATCGTGAACTCAAAATCTGCAACTGCTTCAAACAGCAATAGTTCAAGTTTTGTTTACTTATTATGAAATATTTCATCTCACACATCTTTTTCGAAATTTCCGCTGAAAACAACAAATTTATAAATTTACGAAAAAAGTGAGCGACTGTCAGATGAAAAAAAATCAATGATGCAGAACTCGGCACCTTTATTCCCTTTCTTCAATTAGATAGCATACACAGAAAAAAATATTAATTTAACTAATAATTATTATCCATTCCAACAAACTTTCATGAAGTGAAAATTGCTTCTCGGCAAATGAGCAAACTGATGAAAAAAAAAATGATCATCACGTAATTCAGGCGTCAATTTACTTTTATGATAACTAAAAAAAACTATCCCCAATTTTCAGCATAATTCATTTATATTTAAAAAATGGCCAACGAAAATTCACTTAATAAAATTTAACAAGAATATCCGAAAAATGACTTTCATCTCTTATTCAAGAAAATATAAACTTCAATAAATTGAATTCTACAGGGTCCTCACGTCTGTCAAATAAATAATCAATTTTTCTATCACTTTTTCAATTTCGTTACATATATTCGCGAAAATTCATCATTGTATAAATTTCCCATTCCTATAAGTCCTATTCTCTCATTTTATTTACCTTTTTCACATCATTTTTCTGATAATTATTATCAACGTGACTTTTTGCTTAACTTTACGTTATTATTACACTCGCCGACTTTGACGAGAAGCATCAGGTTGTTTTTTACCCCCACACCCACCCCTCCACGAATGTGCTTTGTATCGATCACACGAGGGGGAGAATTATTTAGGGATTTTGAAATCCGTGGCTCTATTTTTAATTGCGAGCCGTTAGCTTTGCGCATTTTCATCTCTTGTAGGGTGAGTGGAGAGGTGGATGAAGGGGGGGGGGGGTTAGAGAGGACCGAGAAGCCGACATGACCGCAGACGGCGCCCTCCCCTACCCCCTCCCCCGCAGATCCTCCTAATGTACACTCTTTCGTCTCTTTTTGTCTTCCTCAGCGAACGCGTTATTTTTTTAGTCCGCACTTATTACCACAGATGTCTCATGCACCGATAAAAGAATGACCGTGGTATCCGGTGATTCCCCTCCCGAATATAATTATTATTATATTCGGTCTCGTTATAACAAACTTTGTACTACGATGTGGTAACGTCAGCTGCGCACAATTGTAGTTACGATTACGAAAATGTAATGGGATACGAGGCATACGTCGCTTTTGCAGAAAAATGGGATTTGAGATTTGATTATTTAAAGATGCTTTTGTGATAAATAATGCGTTACTTTGAAACGTTACGTATTGAGTTCTAATGATGAGGTACAGTTAGATGATATTTTAGGGAGTTGGTAACGGTGGGGAAATTTGGTTTACATGAAAAGAATGGTGGGGTTTTTGTGAGTTGTAATTTTTTGTTTAGGATGGTGAATTTGGTAGTGTTGTTTATGGATTTTTTCAAAGTCGGAAAGATTTGGATTTATATTTCGCGAGATTCGTAAGATTTTTGGCTTGACTTTAGGTACACAGTTTTTTTAATGATTGAAATTGTTTCATGGTTGAAATAATTACTTTATCCATAATGAGCTAAAAATAAGTAGTCGAAGCCTAATGTAGTGATGACAGTTAAAAAAGTTTTGGCAGTTTACACCAATTTTAAACCTTTTTGACAATACAGGAGCTTTTTCATTATTTTGTTATTTTTCTACAATTTCGATGGTTTTTTCATTCTTGGAACCGTAAAAGCAGATTATTTTATCATTTTTTACAGGTTCTACACTTCGGATCAGCTATCTCAATATTATAGTTTTATGTTTTACAGCAGTGTCAATAATTTTTATAGTTTTGACGTTTTTATACATTTTGGCAGTTATTGATATTCGAAGAGCTTTTTTTTCAGTTTCATCTTTTTTTCACTGCTTTTTCACAATTGGGAGAGTTTTGAAAAGCTTATAGATTCAGTCTTTACAGTTTTACAGTTTCAAATAGGTTTCACAACTTCAACAGTTACATGTTTTCCAGCAGTGTCAATAGTTCTTACAATTTCGAGTATTAGTGTATAGTTTCCACAGTTTTTACTATTTTTGGCAGTTTCTAACAATTTTGACAGTTTAAGGCACTCTAAAAATTTTCGAGGTTTTCTCAGTTTTCTATAGTTTTGATAGTTTTTCACAATTTGAACAGCTTAGAACCGATTATATTTTTAGTTCTGGTAGTTTCTACAGTTTCGAAGAGTTTTCACGGTTTCATTACATTCATGTTTTACAACAGTGTCAACAGTTCTTTCAAATATGAAAATTCTTGCAACTTAGATTTTTTGTGATAATTAGATAGTTTTGACTATTTTCAAAAACTTTAATTTATAACCATTTTAATAGTTTTCTTCCCTTCAACAGTATCTCCGCAGTTTCTTCATTTTTCCACAGTTTCGATAGTTTTACACAGTAAGCCAGTTTATCAAGGCATATTTTTTTAGTTTCAGCAGTTTCTAGAGTTTATAACAAAATTAACATAGTTAAGACAGTCTAATTTTTTAAAATAGTGTCAACGGTTATCCTGATTTCGACAGTCTTAATCTATCTTGACAATAGCGCTATTTACTACAATACGAGTATAAAATTTTGACAAGTTTGGACATTTTTAGATAGTTGAACAAATTTTTCCAATTCAGGCAGATTTGCAAGCTTTAAACAGTTCTGACAAGTTCAGAATTTTAACTGTTCATTACAATTTCAACAGCATTTAACTATTATGATTATTCTACCGTTGAAGAACGTTTTTGGACAATTTCGTGAGCTTACATAAAATAAAACATTTACGAAAATCCAAGCTATTATTATTATGACAGTTCAAACATTTGAGCTGAAAAGCTTATCTCTGTGATTAAAATTCTTACACTTTTTTACATTTGCATGTTCACTTTTTGAGTTCACATTCATATTTTTGATCATTATTTATACGTATTTACAATTTTTTGTGTGTGAAAATATAATATTTCACAAAAGCGCTTCATAGTTGTTAATTCTTGGAATCAATTTCGTAAAAAAACACTTAAATATGCAATGAACCAAATTTTTTATTTCTACTCGCCTTCACCACGTTAGACAATTGATTTTTGTTATAAAAACCTAATTACCTTTTTTTTCATCCTTTGAAAATAGCAGAATATTTTTTCCGATCATTAGAACTCATTGTTCAAACAAGATATCACTTTCTTGGACCTATGGTGAATTCCACCCAGTCTGAACATTGTGCAATTTTCCTGAAGTGTGACCTACAAGGGTTAAAAAAAATCGAAGGTTCGCACTGCGAGTCGAAGATGAGCGTTGCTACCGTCAGACTTGTTGAATAAATTTTTCCTCGTTGGGTGAGAAATACTACCATATCTCATATAGTTATAATTTGTCGCTGCTATACGTGAATGAGAGTTTTCAAAAAACGATCAAAGGCGGGAAATGACACTCTAGTCAATGAGTTTGTTATTACTATTTATTGTCACTGTTTATTCTTACTATTTATTTGGTTTTAATATGTGACATATTCTTATCGATTTCAGCAAAAAAATGGTTCTCCCGAATCTCGTCTGGATTTTAACTGTACTTGTATGTATAATTGCCCTCTATGTCAATCAGCGATTTTCAATAAATGATTGTAAATTTTTTATTAATATGATTTTAAGCAATGCCTTGTAATTATCATTAAAATATTGTACAGATTTCCTTGAAAATGATGGCACACAAGGTCATCGAAACGTTGGAGCAACAAATATCTCCTGCAAAAAAAAATTTGGCTGGGTTTGTCGTTTTTTGAAAACTCTCAATACTATCTCAGTTTTAATAAATAAAATTGTTGACTAATTCAGTTAGTAAGTCAGAGATCTACTATCGAATTAGTAGAATTCCAGAAGTTTGCTAGAAAAATAGTCTAATCCTACTGAATTTAATTATATTTTCATCTATTTTATACTATAGTTTCATTTGAAAATCTACTATTCAATTAGCGGAATCTTAGATGACTAAAGAAATATTGTATTTTCACTGTATCGAAAAATAATTTGATAAGCATTTCTCTCTTGCAAGGTGTCTGAGAGTCCCTCGCAGCATATACATACTACTTCTTACTTTTAGAAGTGTCGAATCAGATCCTCGTAATAATTGGGAAGTCGCATTGGGCGCCATTTACCAGAAGCCTAAAGACATTAGCACTCTAATGGCATAGTTCTCCTGTTGCATATAATGTCACTACTCATGGTAAAGGGTTAGCCAAGAGCCTGTATGAGCGTGGTGACTATACGTTGACTACTGGCATGATCAACTATAAAAACAATCTTTCAAAACACAGTGATGATTCCCAATCTAAAAACTAAAATTCACTTTCTTCTTCAGTCATAAATTACTCTTTGAATCATCGAGCATAGATCACTTATTTAATTTATCTATATATTTATTTTCATTTATCTAAAGACATAAATCAACGGGCCTACATCCGATACATAAAGATTAAAATAACATTACATTATAAATGAACCATCCCTCAAGAACAAATAACAATAATTAGGTATTTAAATAGTTATATATATTCAATTAATGAGTCTTTTTACTTATATTTAGTGGCTCAGCAAAAAACAAGACGCTTTTTTATACATACAAATTTTTTTAAAGAGATATGTAACAGTTTGATATTGTGACTTCAATTTTGGTTGTTTGAATTTCAACAAGTGTCATTTCGACACGGTTTTTCAAAAGAGGAGAGGTTTTTTGTATTTGTTAGTAGGTTTTGTTATTAACGTGGAGGATTAATTGACTTCGCTGATATTTATTGTTTTTTGAAGGAAGTATGACGAATAGCAACCGTTGGTTTTTTGATTGTGATTGAGAGAAATGTTGACTACGGTTAATTATAACTTGGCTCTCCCCTATCGCGTTTTTTGAGGGAATGAAAAAATGATTATTGTAAGTGAATTTTGATAGTTTTGTTTTTGAATTATTTTGTGTAAACATACTGTCTAAGAAAGAAGGTTTTTGGTAAGGATCCTGATGAGGACTTGATAAAAGTCGAAATATTGATCAACATGGAGTGAATGAATGAATTTTTACAACACTGGCTCTGAGCAACCAGTTTTTCCTGTTTTTTGCCGAAGACGTAAGACAGAGCATATAGATGGTGGAAATGGTTCAGTAACTCACTATTTTAATTTTCAATTAGTGATATTTTACTATCAATTTGTAGTTTTATACTAATTCAAACTGATAGACTACACTGTTTCTCATATTCGACGGTGATTTCCTCCAAAGGGGAAGTTTTTCGAGATTTCGCGTTTCGCGCCGATTCACTTTCCCCACTCTCCACCCCGAAAGCTCCCGACCTAACCTTCGGTTGCAACCCCCTGTTTCGGCAACGTGAGCGGGAGCTTGCCGGGGCAGTGGTGGCGTGTCGCTCGACGGCTGCGATGTGCTTTTTCTGACTTGGCGATGTCAGCGAAGGACGAAAGTACGATGGCATTCTAGGGGATTCCCGAGGTAAGGGCTAGTGACCTTGAACCGATCGGGCACCTGTTAGCGACGCCGGGATACTCAAAAATGAGGTCGTTTTCGGGAAACTCACAGAAGGTGGCCTTTTTCTTATGTTGTTTTGTGTACACTCAAAACTCGGAATTTCTTGCTCACGTGGATCGAATCAGATCGTGGGAAACTCGTCTTTACTTGTTTCTTCTTATCAAGCTACAAGTGTGCGAAAGCAGGAGAAGGGGAAGAATAAACGAGTCAAAATCAGCAAGAAGTTCTGGGTGCTGAAAAAACCTAGTGCAAGAGAATCCGAGTTTGTAGTGTATGTTTTGGTGGTCCATTTGGTGAATACTTAGAGATACTTGACATTGTTGATTGAAACTTGTGTTCTGGTGAAGAACTTTTGTTGTTTTATACTTGGTCGTAGTTTCTTGTATTGAAAACTATTTATTCTTGCATTAGTGAACTATGGATAGTGGTGTAAAATATTTTTTTTGTTTCTCAAAAATTTAAACGTGAGTTTTCAATGTTTACGTGTAGAAACTCCACGACCGCCTTTTAGAATGATTTTTTGGAGAGCGTGGAAAAATCGTATGTTTGCATTCACGAATATCAAAAAGCATGGAACCGTGGGTTAACAACGTTTTTGGGGGGGGGGGGGGGGGCGAGGTCGCCATTTTCATGTCAGTTTTTTGGGACGGCCGATTCATCGATTCGGAAAGGCGGTCTTAGGTTTCTACTCGTAAACAACGAAAACGCTCGTTTAATGTTCTTGATAAAAAAATTACTGTTCGTATCACGGGGCATACTCATGTTTTAACTTGTGCAATTTGCTCACTCGCTTCGCTCGTACGCAAAATCTTGCACTCGTAAAAACACTTGTTTCTGTTCGTTGATACATAAAAAACTATTATTATCAGGTGTCTTATGTAGTGCTTTTATGTTTTGTATAGTTTTTAAAGGTGAAAAATAGTACTTATATGTTTCGTCATGTCAACCATAATGCGAATAAAGATCTTTTTATATAAACTCAAACATATTTTATTTGAAAATTAATTGTAATATCTGAAGATTAAGGGTATCGAATTTTAAAAATATCGAAACGACAAAACATTGATTTTTGTTAATAATACGCAGGTCAGAAATTTTCTGCTTACTCTTACCATAGAATTTTGCTTTCATTTATTAACTAGAATAATTCACTTCCAAATTTTCAAATTTCTCATGTTTTTAACAAACAACTTAGAAATTTAGTTGAGATTTTATAATACCTTACATAATAAAAAACAGTTAACACAACAATTAGTTAAGTAATTATGTTTGCGGATCATAACTTCCGTTGCTGAAAAAACCAACATAGATTATTCGAGTTTACATTAAAAAATTCATAGAGATTTTAATGTGTTAAAGTTTCTTGCGTTCATAGCTATGTACTTCAAGTTTTCTGCAATTTAATGCAATAGGTATACGCAAATTCTTAGAATTTACAAGCATTTAATTTTTTGTTTACATTGTTTATCCTCTCGAACAGGAAAGTTTAGAAATTTTCGAGCTTTTGGCACACAAAATCAAATTGCATAGATAGAATCTCGAATTTGAATTTCTTGTTTTTCTCAACATCAACGTTTGATTACTTAGTATTTTAAAGCTTCAAATAATGACTCAAGTTTGTTTTAATCTGCTCATTATTTATTGTTTACAGTAAGAGTTTTTAACAATTCCATATAGTTATTCAAAATAAAATAGAATTTTTAAAATTTTAACGATTAAACCCATAAGTCCTACTAGTTCAAAGTTATGTAGTTTTTTAAAAATTGGGACTTGATTTTCCAATACTTCAGGAAAGTTCTATGTAAAATTATATGCAAAATATTTTTGATTATGCTTCAATTTTTGATAAACTTTCTTAAGAATGAAGCAAACTATTAATAACTTCTTTCGTAAAAATTTTGAAAAATTCCTTCTCATTACCGAAAATAAATAAAAATTCGTAACGATTCGACAATATGTGCTTCCAGTAAAATTTCGTACAAATCATCGATCGTTTTCCAAGATTGTTAAAAAAATTGTCAGAAGTAATGAAAAATTAGATACTAAGTTGAACATTTCCAAAAATATTCATTATTACAATTGACTATCTATATTCAATTACATCCATTAAAAACAATATCAATTTTACGGAATCTAGAAAAATTTCTAAATCTCCCCAAAATAAGCAAAAGTGTAATATAATAATGTTGCAAACAAAATCGCTGTATAACATCCAAGTTATGTAGCAAAGTCTTTCAAAAATTGTTTGAACAGTAGCTAAAAACGCTAATTCATAAACTCTTATCATATGAAAAGTAAACAGAGATGAAAAATGAGCTAATAATTATTCCAAAAAGTCGAGGATTCCTCAAAAAAGTGATCATTGTTGATGACTTACAAAAATTCACATATTCTGTAAAACCCTTCAAAATCGAAATTGAAATTTTCATACATCATGAAAATGCCTAAATAATTTTGGAAAACAAGAAGATTCAAAAATTGTTGCAAAGTATATTTTGAAGTCAGGCCCGGGACGAAAAATCAAAGCTTCCAAAAGTTTACAAAAACTAAAAAGTATTCGGACAGTCTCCCTGTGTGCACTCCAGAATACTTTTTGGGAGACTTTGAAAGTATCCGAATCGGAGACTGAAGTCTCGCAAAGTATCCGGATCGGAGACTGAAATCTCGCAAAGTATTCAAAAGCGAGATTTCAGTCTCGCAAAAAGATACTTTAAGATATGCTAGTCTCCTAAAAAGATACTTTGGGAGATTTGAGTCACTCAAAAAGATACTTTAGGAGATTTGAATATTCTTAAAGCCTGAAAGGAAAATGACAAAGTTCTCTGAAAAATTATGTATAAATAATCGGTCGAATTTCAATTTCACAAAAATAGCCACTTTATTTTTAAAAAAAATATGTATTACAAATGCGTGTAGTGATTATTATTATTCCACGAATTTGAATTTCCAGTGAACACATTAGAATTTGAATAAAATGTAAGTTTTTTTGAGTGGTTATAGAAATTACTCATTTTGTAATAAACATTTCTTATTAATTTTGGGAAAATGAATAACATAATGTATATTTCAAAATGTATATACAAATTAGCTCTAATTTTTTAACTTGTGTATACAACCTCATTATAAGTCTGCTTTATTCTTTCGACTTTATTTTATGAAAGTGAGGAAAAGTAGCCTATTCGGAGATGCAAGTCTCCGGAAGACTGTAGCCACTCTTTGGGAGATTGTTAATGGCATCGTTTCGCAAAAGAAATCTCCTCATTCGAGACTAGCGTCTCCTAAAGTATACGGGAGACCGCGGGAGACTGAAGTATGCAAAAACGAGATTCCACTTGAAGCGAAAATCTCCCGAAAAATTATTAAAAAGACTAGTGGTAACTTTTGGAGACTATTTGAAAACGGTTTGAATACTTTCCGAGATGCAAAATCTCTTTTTCGAATACTCGGGAGACTGCCAGAGACGCATCGGGATACTTTAGATACTCGGGAGACTCAAAAAGATACTCGATTTTTCGTCCCGGGGATAATCATCACTGTTAAAAAAAGATTGGTAAATTTCTCATAAAAGTATCGGAAATTTTGAACACATATTCTGTATGGAATTTTTCCTATAAATAGATTTGGAAAATTTTCCGGATCTATTTATGCAAAAAATCTCATAGAGAATATGGGTTAGAAGCTTCCAATACTTTTATGGGAAATTGACCAAATTTTTTTTAACTGTGCAGAGGCGTTGAAAAATTCATAAACCGAAAAATCCTCGACAAAATCAAAGAGACCTCAAACCTACACTCATTCCATTCTAGACAACTCCCTCATTTCCATTTGTGCGAACGCAGAGACCCTAGAAAATTCCAGTTAACTATATCCGAAATCTGCCGGAGAAATTCATGCGGAGAAAGAGCACGCATTCCTTATCTTTCGACTCGGTTTTGTTTTCGACGCTCGCGGCGATCCTAGCGGATTTTTATGCAATAATAAAAGCGACATTAGTTGGTCCGATCCCCCACCACCTCTAAACAATGCTGTACATCGGGCGCTAGGATTCTCCTCATATGCGATATGCGCGAGTTCGGGGGTTGCGTGACTTTTCTTGTTCGTCTTATAAACCAGTCGCGGCTATATATCGCTCGCCGAACAAATCAGTGACCGACAAATCGCTCGTGCTTTTATTCGCTCCGCGCTTTTTTCTCACCCCTCGAATTTTCACCCCGAATTTCCCACGAAACTGGACTTTCACGACCTCGTGAGTACACGCTTTCCCTGCGATATTTTTCGCCACCCCCGACAGGTTTTCCGAGCTTTTTTTCACCAAATGTCTCGACTTTCGTTTTGAGAATCGGCTTTTTATCGTTTCGCCGAGATAATGCTATCAGCTCGCATTGATGCTTGCACTTTTACGAGCTACAAAAATTATTTAATTGCATGGGCTACAATGTGACGATCCAATTTTTTTCCTGTGAAAATGAATTAATAATATGAAAGGGATGGTTTTGCAACTATTTTTATGGTTGATGATGGAAGTGAAAAGTTTGGGATATAAAATCAAACCGTTTGTGTGGTTGTAACAGCCATAAATATGGCTAGTTAAAATGGTTGTGAAAACTATAGTGCTTTCTTCTATAATTTTGGGAGGGTTGAGAAAAATTCATTGAAATGATAAAAAAGTAAAAATTTTGAAAGAATGAAAAAAATTGCATCAAGAGTGGTGTATGTTTACCGTAACTATACAACTATGATTATAGTTGATCGGTATATTATCGTAAACAAAGGTGAAAAACATTTAGATTGAAGATAGAAACATATAGATTGCTGATCTTGAAAAGGGCTCAAAAAGGAGCTGAAACGTTGATGATATGAAATAAATAGGTATCTTTTGACTGAGAAATCGATGAAGGATTTTATTTTCAAAGTTGAAAAGCTTGAGTTTGGTTGTACTAATCATTAATCATAGAAAGTGATGATATTACTGTTTATATAGTTGTGACAACTATTCAGTTTAATATGTGAAGGATATTTTAAAAAAATGGTAATATAAAATTCATGCATTATGGAAATGACGAGTAGATCATTCGAAATGTGTACTTGGGATATTTGTAAACTTTCGCGATTTGCATGTGGATGCGTGATGAAAGAAGATAACGTTTAAATTGAAAGACTCTTTCAAATTGGATAAACGAAATTTTTGGCATTTAAGAATCATGAAATTTATTAGGTGAAGCCATTTTTTGTTAAATTTCAAGCTCTAGATATTTTAATTCAAGATTTTTTTCTAAAATTGATGGAATTTCGTATGAAACAATATTAATACATAGTACGGATTCTCTGAAATTTGTGTTGATTTTAAAAACTTGGATCAATTTTAGGTTTTTTGAATCACTAGAAAAATTTTCAGCTTTTCTTTACAACTTTCAGAAAACCTTCTATATATCATTATTTCGAATTTTAAACTTAAGTAGAAAAAGTTTAAAAAATATTGCAATATTTTACCGATTCCGAATAGTTTTTTTTTTTTGTAATATTAGAAATAGCCTCTCGATAAAGTTTAGAAAAATTCGAACTTCGAACTATTTTAAGAGTGTGGAAGATTATTTAAAATCTTAGGACATTTTTAAATATACTTGTGATTTAGATGCAATGCTAAAATTAGGCTGCCACTTGTAACTATGTAGGAGATTCGGATTCTCGAACTACTTGAAAAAAAAACTAGAAAAGTTTGAAAATGATGCCTGAAAATTCAGGAAGTCATTTGTTCACAATCGATGGAACTGTCAATTTTGTGTATTAAATTTGCTCTTATTTGAAAATTTGATAAAAAATAGACCGATTCCTCTTTCGATGTGTCATGTTAATAGTTGAAAAATTCCGACTTATATAAAATGAATTGATTTTTAATATAACAAACAACTCTATATCATCCTCCGCAGGGGAATGATACGATAATACAAATTATGCAATTCTGAGAATAAACTAAAAAACTAAGTAAAAAAAAAAACAGAAAAAAAAACAAGAAAAACTGAAAATCAACTTAACTCATAATCGAGGTACATTCCATGTTATAACATAATTATGAAGATGTTAGAGGGAATTTTATAAAGCTTATTATGTGTTTGAAATTATCCAAATGTGACCTGAAATGAGAAACAAATTTCGCTGTCTAAAATTCGTAGCAGGAATATTTCATCAAACTTATTTATTTCTGACACGACTTTCTTTCAAGTCAAATACTACTATATTAGTTATTTTACCACGAAATAAAAGTCATTCTCTTAGAAAATTCGCTTTTGCCTATTTTTGCATGCAATTGAACACTTTAAAATACAAGCAATTTTTTATTTTCTCAAATTATAATAATAATCAATGATATATAGAATTCTAGCACCAACTATATTATACACTTTTTTTCTAATTTGTGTCTACCATTTAGCATAGTGAAAACTCATAATTGTCAACAATTTTGTACATCAATATTTTGATATGAAGAAATATTTATGTACAGTGAAAAAAATTAAAGATTGCATCAGTGAACTGTATTTTAAATATAAAAAATATGTTGAAGAAGCATAAAAATTGTGAATATTTGTAGCAATCATGTAAAAAAATTTTTTTGAACCGTGGCTGACATTCTGAAATGAAAAAATACTCAAGTATCAGGATTTTCATTATTTCGCATGACAATACAATACTATACCTAAATAACTGTGATAAGTAAAACATATTTTTTTACCGAGAATCTATTGGTAACGCATCAGAAATCTTGAATTCTTGCAACAACCATTTTTCTCACTTTTTTCTTATCCGTATCTAACACATTCCACAATGAATATATTATTTATTATTGGAAATCAAGTGATTAAAACTGAGATTCAAATAAATGAGTGTGATGAATAAAAAATGTTCATTCAGCTGTACAAGTTTCTGATACATATATTCATGAATTCGATAATATATTGATGCTGCATCAGAAGTCTTGCTTTTCTATAGCAACGATTTTGAATACTTTTATTTTGGATTATGTCAAATCTATGCTGCAATGAAAATATGTAGAACATTATCATCGATTTTGTTTCATCATGGAATACTGAAATATACATTGATAATTCTGACGAGGAAGAACATTTATTGTTGTTAAAAGTAAACAACATTAATCGATCTAAAAATGTTTTTGTGCTGTATCAGGAGTATTTAATTTTTACACTAACTATTTCTTAATCATTGTGAAAATTTATAATTAGTTTGAAATTCTTATTACCATTTAAACAGATTGATCAAGTTTTCTTTCTTCATTCATGAAAATAGAGAGTCGGTTGAATTTAAGTCTTCGAAGATGTTATAATTGAAAAATAATTTTTTGATTCCTTCTGGCAAGACAGTTTAACAAACTGTTTATGGATATTAAGAATCATATTATTACAAGCAATGGGTCAACCATTAATGGAAAATTTTCTGAGTGCTTTTTTTCCGGCTAATTTATTATTCTGATCTGTATTTTGAGATTTTTTTCCACACTTTTTTTTTTTTTTTTTGTCTTAACGTTAGCATACATATCTAATAAAAGGCCTTTTCTTTAAGAGCCTGAAATTTTCGAACTATTTATTGTGAAGGTTGATTCCAAAAGAGAAAATAGAATATTTATTGCCATTTTATTAAAAATATAAGCAAAATCGTTTTCTCAGTACTAACGGTTTATTCATGAAAATTCGTTCTAGTAACCACAAAGTCAACAACAAACATAATTAATTAAAACTGTTTAAAAAACAGTCCAGCTCGTTCTGCAACGTTACAAAAATGAGTATAAAATTTTACGGTATTACCTATAAAAGTTCCCAAAAGGCCAAAAAGAAAATTCCAGAATGTTATTTTTATATTTTCGAAATTTTCCCACAAATTCAATCAAATTGAAAGAAAAAAAATGTTCAATGAGAAAAGGAACAACTCATAACCTGTTTTGTTGTCTTACTTTGTTTCAGGGAAAAATAGACTCAACGATGGTAGATACGCAACACTTTTGCCTGCGTTGGAACAATTACCAAAGCAGCATAACTTCGGCTTTCGAAAATTTGCGTTACGATGAGGACTTCGTCGACGTTACGTTGGCCTGCGAGGGAAAAAGCCTCAAGGCCCACCGGGTCGTCCTTTCAGCTTGCAGCCCCTACTTCCGGGAGCTGCTCAAGGTAATTTCTTCGCATTCCTTCGCTTTCTTTCAGGAAAAAAAGTCATACCTGATTTCACTGATCCTTTTTAAAATCATTATAATAATTTGGGGTCTGATGTAATTTATTCAAAGTTAATTAGATCTGGTAGAAGATAATTCGAAGATACTCGAGAATTTGGGAAATAAAAGAAGTTAATAGGGAAATAACGTGGTTTATTGATGAGGTTAAGCTACAGGTGAAGAAAGCATTAAACAATGTTTTAGAAAATGAATTTTTTGAGATTTTGGGAATATTGGTGCAAAGTCTTGAGGTTCCTTAGGAGAAAGATACTTGATTTTTGAGAGGTTTTAAAGAATTTGAGTCTGGAACTTTTTGGGATACAATGCAATACTTCGGGATTCTTGTAAAGGTATGCAGTCATATTCAACATATGGTTGAAGTCGAAGGTGCGTTTGAAACTCGTGAAACGCGTGATTTTCGGGAACTTTGGTTCCTTTTCATTGACTTTCAGAGCACGCCTTGCAAGCATCCGGTGATAGTACTCCAGGACGTCGCTTACAGCGACCTGCATGCTTTGGTGGAATTCATTTATCATGGGGAGGTGAACGTCCACCAGCATTCTCTCAGTAGTTTCCTGAAAACCGCTGAGGTGCTCAGGGTTTCAGGACTCACTCAGCAGGCGGATCACTCGAATCGCGATGACGTAAGAATATTTGGAAATCGTTATTTATTAACCATACTCTGTTAGATTTGAAATCAGCGTCGTAATCGAAGGAGGACGAGTTCCCAGGTGCTTTTTATAGGAATTTGAAATTATTTCAAAATTTTTGACTTGCGAAATTTCGTCCTTGATATTTCATGAATTTCTTTGGGTGCGTACGAAATTTTGAATTGACTCATGCAGCCCAAATCGAAATTCGAAATATTTTGAAGGTCACAAATTGATTATAAAAAATGTGCTTGAAACAATTTTTTTAAAATTTGAGAATAAGTCAATAGTCTGAGCATAACTCAAACGATACAAAAAAGTTTCATCGTAAGATGAAATTGAATTGATAGAAGGAATATGTTCGAGCTTAGATAAGTTTTTTAATTTTCTTATCTTTTCATGACCCGAATATTTAAAACATTGATATTTTTTTTCTATTTTATAAAGCTAGAACATTTCTGAAAATTCAAAAGAAATTGAAGAGCTTTGATTAGTGATTAAATTAATATTTATGAAATTCTCACTTTTTTTTTTCAGAATTAAAGCTTTTTTAACGATTGCAATAATTTTCTAAATTTACCATGAAATATAATATACTTGAGATTTTTGAAGAAATCAAGAAATTTATATATGTGATTAAGAAAACAATAAAATATAATACACATTTGATGAATGTGACAAACTTACAGTACCTTTATCCTTTTTTTTTACTTTTAGGATGGTTAGAATACTTTTTGAGTGATTTTTCTCTAGGTCTTACTCTAGAATTTTCCAAAAATTTTTTTTTCTATAAGAATTGAAAGATTCTGAAACATTCAAAGAGTTTGGAAGAGTTTAATTAAAACAATGAATATATGTAGGTAATAATATTATCATTGATATGTCATGTTATTGATAATTTCTTTTTTTTTCGTATGAATAATAATTCATATTCATTCAAAAATTTTAATCAGTTATTTAGAAATTTTTTGAATTGAGGTTGATAAATCACATTTCTTTTTGCTATTTCAGCATCTGACGAAAGTTTTTAACAATTTTTGAGGAAAGAATAGAATAAACTGGAACAGTCAATCCTTTCAAAATTTTGAGTCATACGAAAATTCGACATCTTTGAAAATTAACCTCAGAAAAGTTATTTTTTCTTTTCTGTTGCAAACTTTACTGCAGCGAAAGATTTTTTAATTTTTCATGTTTGGCTTTGGAAATCCCTAAAACTGTGAATCACCATGAACAACTGACACAATTTTCTGTTTTTCAAGGTGTTATACGAATTTTGAATTCCAAAAACATTTTTTTTCAGTGCCTATCAGAAAAGTTTTTAGTTTAAAATCTAAAAATTCTATATCTTTGGTATAAATTCTCACATAGCACTTAATCATAGGAGGTTTCGATTGCACTAAAATCATAATGTCGAAAAATTTTCAAAAATTTTGTTATATCCTTTTTTGAGGCATGACATATATGTTGCAACCTGACTTTTCTTCGCATTTCTAATTAAACTTGATCGAGTAATAGGTAGTTTTTTTCTCTATTTATAAAACTTAAAACATTCAATAGCTTAAATATAACAATTCAAGGAAAATCTTGAAATTTATCCATAATTATTTTGTAACTTTTTTCGAACGTTTCTCAAAGAATTTTTCGATGTAAGTGAAAAATCACAAAAATGCCAAATCTCTTAGAAAAAATTTACTACTGCGTAACTGAGAATTACATCAATTGAGGATGTAAAAAAATATTTATCAAAAACACAAATCTGTAACTTTCACAACGTTATGAAATCATTCAGACATTTTCTGTTATTTACAAACAAACGATACAAAACATTACAGAATCTGATGAAAGCATATTCAATATTCAACATATAATAAGCAGAATTCTCTCGACTCTAGAATTTTAATACAAATTATTCTCATCTAGTGAATATTTTTCCGAATATTATTAAGTATATCCCCCCCCCCCTCAATCCACCCTCCGATAGTGCTTCCCTCAAAAAGATTCGCCAGATCAAAGAATAGCAACGAAAACTAACTTTGTGAGAAACTAGGTTACAGATACGCACGAGACCCCAATCAAGTTTTTTTCAATTGAAAAACAAACACTCTCTTTACGTCATATTATGATGTTACAGTAAAAAATTTCGCTAAAGAATTTTATACGTCAGTGAATGCTAAAAGTGATTTGGTTTATCTGCTCCGAATTTTAAGGACGCGCCGCTTATAATCATAGTCCAAAATATCTAATTGCTGATAATTTCGCGCAGTGCGTCAAAAAGAGTACCATAAATGAGGTTAAATGATAAAACGAGATAATTTTTCATGACTGTAAGAAGAAAAACGCGCCGAAGGTTATAACGCTTCGCGGATTTTGCGACAATTTTTGCGTAGATATTATCTATAACTTAACCAATTTTTAAGTGATTCCTTCTTTAATATTGTATAATTCAAGTGGAAAAAGTTTATAAATGATAAAAATCTTGCAAGATGTATTTTAATACATACAAGCATTTACCGTTTTTTCATAATATATAGAATAATGATCTAATTCAAAAAGTGCTTCTTCGAAACAATCTTTGAAATAGCATTTTCTATCACAAAACATCTAAGAATTCAAGTCATGACGCAAATCAATCGATCCTGCGATAGCACTCAAAATTTCTCTCCGTTGCGAAAAAAGAACGCCTTCTTATCTTACGCGAAGAACAACCGATACTAAAATTACACAAATTTTTATCGCGCATCAGACTGAATCTTGATTCCTTCAAATAATTGTCATAGGTCGCGTTTATTTCCTCCCCCAAAAACCTCAGTAACTCAAAATACCAGGGTGAACATGGATTTAAAAAATTGTTCGTGATCGAAAAAAAAATTTCACAATCGCTCGGTCTCGTATTTGACGTCTTCAAGCCTCTTGCGTCAAGTGTTCCCAATCGCATGATAAGGCCTCGCAAATCCTCCAAATTAATCTAGCACGCTCTTTTAGACGAAATTCGCCGTTGGGGATAGGCGAACAAAGTGCAAAAATAATCGCTCTAAAAAAAATGTTGCCTTATCTCGGTGTTTGCTCCGAGATAAGAGAAATTTTTGTCTATTAACGCGGGCTAGGAGTGGCTATAAATATAGACGCGAAAAGTCATAATTCGACCGGTTTCGGCCGTGCGTTCACCCTGTCACGTAAAAATACCGAAATAGTTTATCTTTTGCGAGCTTGGTGAAAAAAGTGGAGAGACAATGTTTTGAAGATTTTGCGAGAAACTGCACAAATCTGATTTATTATATACTGTTTTTTCGGGGCATTTGGGTGTTTTAACAGCTGTGAAAATGAATTTAAAATGATTTTTTTTCTGGAAGGTAACGATTTTGAATGCTGTTGAGAAAAAAATTGTTTATTCATTTCTCAGGATTTTTCTGGCATTTAAATAGTGCTTGAAATAATTGCTTTTTAAGGCAACGTTTTTTAAAGAATTTATCAGGTGTAAGATTTTTTTCCCACAACATAAGAGTTTTGTATAACCCATTTTTTCTTATTTAAGTGTGTAATATCAAACAAATTTCTTGCACATAGTGGAAGAAAAAGTCACTTCTTCTACTATCTTTTTCAACTTAAACCTCTATTAAAAATTCCTATTTCTGAGAAATTAATAAAGAATGTCTTTCAGTCAAGAATCATATAAAAAGCACCGTACTCCACACGTTGAAAAACCTCGATTGCGAAATCATATCATACAGTCACCCTCGCCTCGCTCTGAATAACCACCCACCTACCCACTCAAAACTCGTCCCTCTTCCAACTTGAAACATAATGCACCATCTCGTGACTGTGCTTTCCTCAAAGCCACCTCCCTACCCCCAAAAACAACCCCCAACTAATTTCAGGAATGAAAAATTACCTGCCCTGCCTTAGCAAAAAAAAGTAGATCTACATAGTTCTCGAGTAGATCTTATCGAGATATATGTAGTTCTTCATTTCCATCAGATCTACAGAGATCTACAGAGATCTACCGAGATCTAGATGGATCTGTATCAAATATACTCCGAATCGTAATACTTTATGTGCATATTATCTTTCTTTTGTTTGATAAATGGCTATCACCAAATAATAAGTTATCATTTTTCAATAATTATTCTGAATTATGTATAATAATTATTGTAGAAAACATATATGTGTAGAAATATACGAATAACTATAATAATTAGGCTGAAATTTGTAAAACAGATATAATGTACGTCACAGTTAATCCAATATGTGATTAGGGGCGTAGGCAGAAAAAATTTTGAGGAGAGGGTTTTCTGAAAAATATGTTCCCTTCCGGATTTCATAATTTTTGATTTTTTACTATATGGTTACAAGAGAGAGATTTTTAAATTTCTGACTTTTCGAAATTTCAAAGTTAAACAACTTTTGGAGCCCAGAGTTGCATGTTTTTCATGTTAGTATAGAATGGAATTAGATTTTTGCGTAATTTAGTTAGTCACTGAGGTTTCAATTTTTTGCTCATACTTTTGGTATTTATATGACTTAAGGGACTATCTGATATTAATATAGATTTCTATAGAGATTTCTAAAATTCGGTGCTATAGTATTTAAATTTCTAAAAAAGTTTTAATATTCCACTTGATTTTTGAGTAAATTTTAACCACACAGATAAAAGGTATTTCATAAATTTACAGAATTTCTGTACAGTTTGTCATGTATCAAATTTTGTAGCATTTTCTGGTATTTTTATATATTTCTAGTATTTCTATGGATCGCTCAATAGATTTTTAAAAATTCGTCCTATATGATTAAAACTTTTAACGATTGCGGGGATCTAAATTGATTTTTCAGACAACAGTTTCTTTTATCAACATCTTCAATTCTCTTATTTCATATTTTTTTAGTACTTATACAATTAAAAGTATGATTAATTCTAGAGATTTTACCTATAAATCGAATGGAATGTATTTCTATTTTTTTCCATATTAGTTACTGAAATTATTTCTGCAACAAATTATATATAATTTTATAATTATGTTCGTAAATGATATCTAAGTAAATTATATATATACAGTATAGTTTTCATGTATTGAAAAATTTCTAGTATTTTTCACATATTTCTAGTGCAATATACGAAACTTTCGAAGATTTATAAGTATTTTTATAGATTTGTCATATTTTCGTTGGTTGCTACAGAGATTCAAATAAATTGAGGGTTACAATGCGAAGTTCTATCTATTCTCAGTTATTTCATGAATTAATGATAAAATCACTTTCATATAGATTTTTCATGTTTTTTCGTATTTATAATCATTAATAATCTCAGTTGAGATGATTAAATTATCGAAATATTCAAAAGATTTTGTTACGTATTCCAGAATTTTTATAAATTCATAGTACAATCCCTGGCCATATTATTATTCCAAAGCTAAAAAATTAGTATTTTACACTTTTCTATCGTTTTTTTGTAAGACTGCTAGTAACCTTTAATAGTACTTGTATTTTGATACTTATGGTAACGTTTTATGAATTGTTAATGACCTACTACGTTAAAAACTATATGGCAACAGTCCTTACACGAAAAAATCAAAAAGTGATTTTTCAGCTTTAGTCTAATAATATAGCCAGGGACTGTCCGTATACAATTTGATGCTCTTGAATTCCAAAGTAATAGATCGTAGAGACGATCGTCGAAATTTTTCAAAAACAGATTTTTCTATAGAATTCAATTACTTAGATTTGTAGAATTTGATGATCTGAGATTCAAAGTTTTGTAAATTTTCAGCATTTTCGTAGATTTTTATTTTTCTCGATTATCCACTGGGTTGCAGTAACTTTTCAAACTTATACTTTCTACGTTATCCAACGTTTGGATAATTTTTACTTTTTCCATAATATGTATTGATAACTTTTTCATGCATTTTTTGATAACTTGTATTTTTATAGTTCATTGATGTCACTTTTTTCATTGTAACATGAAGAAATAGTTGATTTTATCAGAATTTTGGAAAGTTCGGGAATTACGTAGATTTGCTTGCATTTATTTCTAAAAAAATTTCGAATAATTTGTGGATTTGTATATACTCCACATAAATGCTGGATTATTATTATTATTTTTTTTTAATTTTCCCTCACACACAGATCTAAATAGAACTCAAATAGATCTACATAGATCTCCGTAAATTTAACCAAAATTTACGTAGGATCTCCTTTTTTATTCGATCGGCGCCCTCGATTTTTCAGTTATCGCGCGTTCGCGCCCTGGCCACCGGGAGCAACCACTTCTCCCCTCACGATAAGATCCCGGAGGAGGGTTTCCCGCGAGTTAGCTCGCCGTCGACGCCGAGTGTCGTCCCGACGCCCTCCACGATGCAGCAATTGTGGCGCCGGGCGCAGATACGCCGCAACGAGAGGTGCACGCCGGACATTCACGAGGAGTCAGCGACCGCCGGTGGCGGCGTCGGGCCCGGGGCCCCAAAGCGCACCAAGGTGCTGTCGCCACCCTTGAACAACAACGACGCGACGCCCGCCGATTTCTCCATGGTGAAGAACAACCACCATCCCAAGGTCGAAGGCAACGGCCTCCACGAGGAGAACAGTCCTCTCGAGGCCGGCGCCATCAAGTGCGAACCTCTGGAGCTGACCGGGGGCAACGGGGGAACTGGGCCCCACATCGAGGACTCGTCCGACTCGAACGCCGCGGCCTCCGACAGGCCCCCAGCCTCCGCCAGCAGCAACGAGCTCGAACTCGAACATCCACCGACACCCAACTTCCTCCCC
Organism: Platygaster robiniae; assembly: GCA_028476575.1. NCBI lineage: Eukaryota > Metazoa > Arthropoda > Insecta > Hymenoptera > Platygastridae > Platygaster > Platygaster robiniae. The sequence goes on from CM052022.1 coordinate 8,464,169, forward strand.
GACAGCAAGCTCTTCTCCTCGACGCCAGGGACATTCAACTTCAGCATGGCTGCCATGCAAACAGACCACTCGCCGCTGTCCAGTAAGTTTGGGGTTTTTTACTGGAATGGTTTTCGTGCACTTTGGGCCTGTGCGCATGGATAAGGAAAATGGGGTCGGAGATTGTTATGCAGATGGGAAAATGTAGATCGGTGGAGGAACTGGAAAAAATATCCTCATGAAAATGCATTTCTTTTTAAATTATGTTTTAAATTATTCACAGGAATTCTTTAAAACGTGGGGAGTTTCTTATTATACTCTGAGATTGTTGATTTTTATTGTAATTTTAAAAATTGGGGGCCATCTGTGGAGGATGAAAGATTTTTTTATGGAGGGAAATTTGAGGGACATAACGTGGTTGTTGTAGATTTACGGGATCGATAAAATCGTTCGAGATTTGGAAGGTTGAAGAAAATTTTCTGGGATCTACTAATTTTTCTAATCTTTTAAAATATTTGAGATCTTGAAAATTAATTATGTCTCTTTTATTTGCTAAGAATTAGGAAGTCCAAATGTAATGTGAGGTTTTCAGAATTTTACAGATTTTATAGAAATCTGTCCAACTTGTTAGGATTCTGAGTTATGTTTGAGTACTTTTCGAATTTTGGAGATTTTCATAGAATAATGAGAAAACGAAAACAACGCATATTTTGATAAAGATGGATGGTAAACACAGTCTACGAATTTATGAACACTTTTTGAAATTTTACAAATTATTTGATTTTTCGAGAATTATTGACTTTTTTTAGAGTTTTTTTTGGATTTTTGAAAATTTTTGAAAGTTCAGAAATGTTAGAAATTACGTCAACTTTTAACAATGTCTGAATTTCCTAACAATGTGTCAACTTGTTAACTTTAATTGTACTTTTGCGATATTCTAGGAGTTTTTCAGATTTTCATTAAAAATTCAAAAAAATTATCTGTGTGTCAAAGGAATATAAGCACGAACTGGATGTGTAAAATTTAATAACATATTTGAAAATACCACGAATTTCTGAAATCGTATAGAATAACTGAAAATGAGTAAGATTTTCAATGCTTTTGAATAAATCTGAATCTTGAAGTTAACGAATAATTTACACTACTTGAGATTCGCCGATTTTTATAATAATTTGTCTGACTTATGAAGTTTTTCTGTGTCTGAATATTTTATAAATTTTCCAGATTTTCATTCGAAACATAACACATGATCATAGAAATCACAAATTTATTTAACAATGATCATGCTCTATCAAATTTTTGAACATTTTATGAAATTGTACACATTTTATAGTTATTGGTGATTTTTGAAAAAATTGGTAGTTTTTTAATTATTATCTATATGGTATTTCAAACAAAGCTATTGGAATCTTTTAGGATTTTGGAAGATTTTGCCCAACTCATCGAAAAATTGCTAATAATTTTGTAATGAACGTAATGATGATAAAGTTTTTATAATATTTATAAAAATTAATAAACATCATCCTTCATATTTCGAAAATGAATCCTATTGAACACAATCTATATTATTTATAAACAGTTTCTGAAATTTTAGAAATATTTGAAATGTAATAAAATTGTCAACCGTTTTTTTAATCCTTAACGTTTTTTGATTTTTCCAAATGTTGAAATTTGAACAATATACGATCTATACAAAATTTTCCATACATAAACAGTTTGACCGAATATTTTGAGTTTTTTGAAGGTTTTTAATAATTCTTAAGTTTTCTCAGATTTGTATGGAAAATAAAAACATTGCCATTCATATGTCTAAGAAAATCGATGATGAGCGCAATCTACATAATTGATAAATATTCTTTGAAATTCTACAATTTTTCAAATTTTTGAGAATCGATGTCAATCCTCTATAGTTTCAAATTTTTTCAAAACTTTTTCAGAATTGATTGAAATTTCTAACATAATACAAAGCCCCCAAAACCTTCTGAATTTTTTAAAATACACCTAATTCATTAAAATTTTTCAATACTTTCAAAGTTTTACAGACTTATATAATACAGAAAAAAAACACACATTTTCATGCATATTTCGAAAAAATTGAATAATTTTCGTCTTTTTCTCCTTTTCTCTTGAGTCACAATTGTGACCTAACCAAAAAATCACGTTCTGCATTGATTTTTAAATCTGAACTCCGACATATGTTTGCGTTATACGGGATTTTCCTTGGAATTCCATTTTCAACCATATTTTCCGAGCATGCGAGTTATATAGCTTTAAAAATAGCTTATAATTTTGCAATGTTTTCTTTTTTTAAAAAAAGTGCTCATCGTCAATAAAGCTTGAGCAAATAGGTTGATAAATCAGTTTGTGTGATAAAAACGGATTGATTATTCCAAATACTTCAAAAAACAAGATATTGTGTGGAAATTTTTATGCTAATCTACCTTCTTTTTTCATATTTTTCTGTTTTTTTTTTTTCACATAAGAACATGAAGAACATTCTGGCTATGTTGCAAAATCAAAGTAAAACAGTGAAACCAATTATGTTTTTTATATATAGCAATTATAAAAATATTTAAAAAAAGCTCCTTATGATAGATACTGAGGTTTAGATATAAAAATAATGGGAACCATGAGTGAAAATTGAAGAAACAGAAAGTCTACTAAATTCAAAGTCTCGAACGATGCCACATCGTTATTCAACATTAAAACTTGAACTACCAAAAATTCACCAATCTCAACCCTAAAATTTTCCATTTTGTTGATCCCAGAATCTTCAACTCTCAAAACTGGACTATGCACTATTTTCGCATTTTTTATGATATCACGGAGAGTAGAATTTTATCGCGAATCGAGTGTTCAAGTAAACGATGTATAATTACAGTCGTGAATTGACACAAGTGCGAATTCATCACTCGTAAAAATTGAATGGTCATGATTCGGAAATTCGTCATGATTGAATGAATCTCGTTACATTGTTTTGGTTTAATGTAGCGAAAATGAAGAAGCGATTCGAGATTTTTAATAATTATCATCACTTAGCATCACTCTTTTTTTTGTTGAAAATTTTTTGGAAAAAATAATTTCTAGCCTTGAATACGGGAAAAATCGTCGACTGCTGCGAATTTTTCGACCAAAAGAGCGATTCCACGAGTGAATAGCCCCGGGTTGAAAAATCATCGATCCTCGGGCGTTGGAGCTTTTTTTTTTCTTCTCTCGCGCGTTTTATGATCTCACGTGTATTTTTACTCTGGGGGTTTTGTCGCGTCCGAGCCGATGGTGCGCGCATGATCGACGTTTCGACCGAGTGCGAAACGCATGTGCGCCCGTACTTTTGCACGCATGGCCGAGGGCACGTGCATGTACGGATTCCGCGGCGCATATTCGAGTTCAAGGCCACGCAATTTTTGGGTCATTTCGCGAAACGGAGGATACCGCTAAGGGTTGAAAAGGGGTGAAAGAAATTATCAAGGAATTTTCGGAAAATTGTTACAAAGTACTACCATAAGTCATAGGAAGACAGAAAAATTAGTGTCACGTTCATGAGGATCGAAAATTGTGGACAATTCTTAAAAAAAAAAAGGTATTTATTCACAGGATGAAGTGCAGTTATCTATTAAAATGAACGAAGATTTTTTTTTCAAGTATTTTCCTACCCTATTAACTTTGATACTTATAGAAAACTTATAAAAAAATGAAATTTTTTCTAAAGAATCGATCGAAAAAATTTTATAAGGTTTTTTTTTTTATAAAGTTTTATGAAATACATTCTTATAAAAAATTTCAGTTTCTTATAAGGTTTTTATGAGGTCAACTTAAAAGAAATCGAATTCTTTTAAGGTTTTTGCAAGGCGCACCCAGGGATGTGAGTTTACCGGTCAAAAAAAATGGGTCAGGTCATGGTAATGTCTGACAGTCATTTACTGTCATTTACGGTCAAACTTAAAAACTCTCTAATTATAATTTGCTGTCAGAGCTCGTTTTTGGTCAGTAATGACCGGTCATGACCCGAAATTCGATGAAAAAATGTGAGTTAACGTAACTGACCAAACGATTTCCAGCAACTCCAGGTGAAAATCACCAATCTTGTTATTTCACATTTCATTAATGGCTTCTCCATTTTTCAAAAAAACTCACGAGTGTCACTGTACTACTGCGTTTGCTGGACAATATACAGGGTGTCCAAAGTCGGCGAATCATTAGAAAACCATCGATTCTTTATGACATTCCAAAACACTTTTTCCTTTACAATTTTTGAAAATTCGCAAAATTTAAAGCGTTATTAATGATTCAGTTTCATCTACTTACCATTCGGAAAGGCGGGGCTTTTGATTGAAGCCCCTTCTCTCTTGACCCCTTCTCTTTCTAAGCTAACTTTAATGGAAAAATGGAGGTAATTGAAGTGTGTGATGGAATGCAGAATAATGATGTCTCTTACCTTGAAAAACAATTTTTACTTTGACTCACCTTTGCGTTAGTTATAATAGTCTTTTGTCCAATTGTCACATTTACAATACAGTTTTTATGTATACAATAATTTACAATACAGTTTAGTATAGAAAATATCTAATCAACAACACACTTTTATGAAGTAATTTGTTTATCTCTTTAGAAATGATTCTTTTCAAATAGAAAGGTGGTAATTGTATGATTATTTATTATTTAAGATACCAAAAAATTTGTTTCCATTTTATCGTAAAAATTGACGAAAAAAAGGAAGATGCAATAAGAAACGAGATGAAAATTTTTTTTAGTCATCTTTGAGTATGTAATAATTTTGACCATCATAATAATTCTGGCTGGTAAGTTAAACTGACGGTCAAAATTGACAAAAACCTTCTTGTCGTAATTGACGGTCATGACCAGAAATTTACCGGTAAATTCACTAGTAAATTTACCGCCTCATATCCCTGGGCGCATCTCATAAGAAATTTAATTTTTAAAAAAAATTTCATTTTCTCATAAAGTTTTTTTAAGGTTCAAAACTACTAGGTTATAATATCATTTTTTATGTAGGTGACATATCTTCATTCTGTAGAGCATTTGCCATTTTATTCTTTTAAAAAAATAAGCTCTAGGAAAAAACAAAATTTTCATTATCGTATTATTAATGCGATTTTTGTGATAATCATTGGATATTTAACATGTCCTTAATTTCTAGAGCTTGGAACGTATATTTGAAAATATCCCACTCTTTTACTGTTTGGACATACGAAAGTTTTTTTTTTGTGCGAGTAGTCAATCACCAGGCGTAATAGACGTCAATTATTGCGGTTCCTCAGCATCGCCTCGGATTACAATTGTTGGATTCTTTATAAACTTGATGTGATTTGTTTTTTAAATTAGATTCTAGCTCAGAATACCTATTACATATTTTGGGACTAAAAATGGCTCTTCCACAGACATTGCAAGGGAATTTTGTATGGGGAGAGGGAAACGAAATTAAATATCTATATGGATTATATATCCATAGATATGTATTAATTAAAATGTGTTGGTATTTATTCTAGCACCATAACATCTTAGAAGTAAACTCACTACGCTCAAGCTTTTATTTCTTGGATCACATATCTCTTCTCTTATGAAACAAAATATTTCATTTGTAACATCTCTCAGTATTTATCGTCTATCAAGGATTATCTCGTGATAGTATAAATTTCTATACAGACAAATATATGGACTGGTAAAATGTACTTGTTTGGAATTACGATACAGATTCGAAAAATTCGATGCAATGCTGTAGTATTCCAATCAAAATTTTTTAAGTACATCTGCAGATTTTTGACAGAATTGCATTTACAAAGATTTCAAGTATTCATTATTTTTCTAATATTTTGAAAGTTTGTTGTATTTTTGTATTGCCCACAGCATCTATTAAGATTTCTTATACTTTATAGATTTTTTGATTCTTTAAATAATTATTAGACATCTTCATGAATTTGATTCAATATGATTCAATGTTTACAATAAGTTTAATAAGTGTGGTGAGGGGGGGGGGGGAGGGGGAGATAGTGAGTATCTTGTTCCATCGTAGAAATTTCCAAGGGAGCTGGAGTATTCTTTCAAAGTTTATTTATTTTTCTTATATTTCCGTAATTTGAATTATGATCAGTCGAAAAGTTATTATAATTACTTACATATATATTTTGAAAATCATACTACTTTTTATGAAAAATCGTGGTTGTGACGATCATGCGTACAGGCCGAATTCCCGTTGCACGCTCTTAAAGACACTTGATTGCTATGCGTAACGATAGTGAAATTTCCAGGGCTGACTCACGGTCTACCGACGTCTGATTTGGCGGGCACATCGCAAGGTAAGAAATCGCAATTACATCCATCTCGATTCGCGCTCGTGAAAATTCATGACTTGAAACGTGGATTGGCCTGCATTTTTCATCTTTCGAGTAACTGCAAAATTTGCGAGAGAACATAACATAACCTCATGACTTTTCAAGAGCCTTTTACAACGTCGTTGTCGCCACAACCAGCGCAAGGTCGACAGTTGATCATCTGCGCAGTTTTACCGTATGGACTAACAAACAAATCGGAAATTTTCTAAAATCAAAATTTCAATGGTTGCGGTTTCAATAAGAAAAAAGTCATTCATTCAGTGTCCGCGAGAAATTTGTCATTTTTGGAGCTTGCTGAGAAAGATAGAAAATTTTCTCACACTCAGTTTCCACGTTGGGAAATCTGATAGAAATAGTCGTTTGTTGTCGATCCAAAAATCATTAATTCCTCGTGATACTGGAATGAAATATCGCGAACAATTGGTTGACGAAGAATGTTCCAATGCTTGTGGGATTTTCTTCGTCTTCCATTTGTCATGCAATTTTACAACTTCTTCTGCCTGCTTGGAAGATGTGATTTTCTTACGATTGGCATGCATTTATCAAATCATCAATATCATCTTGTATTTAGGTGTCATTTTTTATATTCGCTTACATTTGCATTACACTGTTCACCTCGTTGGGGGTGAGACGAAATAAACTTGACATTTTTGACGTGAGTTTGAGAAGGGCTGAGTGCCGTTTCAACGAGGTTTGAAGTAGGTTTTGCGACATTAAAACTCCTTAGTCTGACAAATTATAGTATTCGAAAATTAAAGCTCCAAAATTCAGGTTAAATAAAATGCAATTATGAAAAAATTGGGGGAGGGGGTAGGTTTTTTTGAACGAAAATTGCGGTAATGAATTTCGTTGAAATGGCTCTTGGCACCTTTTGAATTTATAGCCTCCATTTCTGAACGATGAAATAGCAATTTTTTTCATTTGAATAAAAAAAATATTTTCTCTAATGCGTTATTTGATTGGAAGCACGTCGCGGCTCGCGAAGTCGAAGATTTGCGAATCTCATTAACTACCGTGCATCGACTTATATTGCTCATTGCCATTGTTTCCACTTGCCGTGCTCGTACTGTTTATAATTTGTCGCGAGAGCTTTGTCCCGCGCCTGCTATTTTGGCAGGGCCCGGAAATGTTCATTTTTTAATCCCTGGGGCCCGGCATGTCTTGCGTCACCACATTTTTTTCGGTACCCTCTTTCAGGAGCGTACACGTAGGGGTGTTTTGAGGTTTGTAATTTTTCTGAATTTGAGAGGGATAGTCCTTTTTAAGTAATTTTACGATTGCAATTTCACGTAGGTTGAAATGTGAATTTTTGGTCTTGGAGAAGCTCAGAAATACGATTAATAGACAACGTGATTTCTGGTCAAGGAATGAAAATCCGAAAAAAAACTGACGTCAGAGATTATGCTGATATGAAATTTTGAGGTTTGAAATTAAAGTCATGCATTTTGAATTGAAAAGAGATAATCATTTTAGGATTTGGTTTTTGCCAAGTGAAGAATCTAAAAAAATTAATCGTACAATGACATTGAGTCTTATATTCAAAGTGATGGAAAAGTGAAAAAATGTTATTTCGTAACTTGAATTACCTAAACAAAATTACAAAAACAAAAAAACAATACCAAAATTCCTTTATCCTTTAGAAATTGTTAAAAAATGAAGTTAGAAGTATGAAAAACTGTAATCCAAACATTTTATGTGAGATGCGTTTTCAAAACTTGGAATCAGACAAGTAAAATTGAATATCAAAATAATTTTCATTAGAAAAATGAATATAATTATTCCTTATATTATTATTGTTGTTATTATTGTATGTTTAACTTTCATTTTCCATGTTTATCATATTATTGTTGAATTAACAAATTTTTCAAATCTTCCATATGAAGAACATTTGGAAACGACGTTCGGAATTTGAAATTACCAAATATGAAGTATGTAACATTTTAAACTGCTCATTTTGCGACATTTTGGATTAATTTGTAAGTTAGTCAAAGAACATATATTCGAATATTATATCGAATTTTATTGAAAAAATTACAATGAAAAATTGTTAATGATTTTATTGAATTATATTGAAGTAATAATACCGATATGGTTTCAAAAATATTGAATTAAAGAATACGAAACTATACAATTTTCGACTTGCAAGGAATTCACATCAACAGATTAAAAATTGTAATTAATAAAAATTTTAATATCATTGTTAAAAACTTAAAAATAAAGTATTCTCAACTTTAGTTTTCAAAGCAATTTAATGAGTTTATGAGAAGCTCTTCTCTGAAAAAACTTTTTTACGTACGCCCTTGACCTCCCCTCATCTCGTGATGACAAGTTGGAACATCGATTCTCAAAATTACAAACTATTTATACATAAACTTATGATCTGAAACATCTTCTTTTCTAAATATAAAATATAAGGCAATGGATACACTAAATTTATGAATTTTCAGATGTGGATTATGATGTTCTTTAATCTTTGAATTTAAATTTCATAATCCTTCACGATTCCTAAAAGGTTCATGAGAATATAACTAGTACGTTTTTTTTAGTTTTTTGAGAATTTCATCATTTACGAACGATTGTAATAATAATTATATAGCATTAAAAATTATAGTAATAGCAATATCTAAAAATTGATCTCCCCCCTCCAAAAAAAATTACACGAAATTTGAAAACTTATTTACACTTTGAACGAAAAAACACATCAAGAGTTGGCAATAGACGAAAATTCATCAATAACTTTTGTCATTAAATCATTATGACGTAACATATGCATTGCCCTTTTTATGAAACTGGTGTAAAATACAAAAGCTTGGACCTCATCTCTTGAAAATTAATTTTCCTCTGAACAAAACAAGATAAATATTTGTGTGATGTGGGTTTTAGTTTTTTAATTTTGCAATCCTTAAAAAAATTAGGGATTCTCCAAAGAATTCTATTTAGTGTACAATTTTTGTATACATGAGGATGTCATATGCGTATTGAAAAATTAGATATCGTGTTTTTCACACACAAGGTTATCAACGGCGACTCGCGATTCGGCGTTTTTGACAATTATGCAAGTGGAAGATAAAAGAATTGCTGAAAAGGTCCATTGTCTATAAAAAAATGCTGTTATTATTGGAGAAAACTGATAACAGAGACTCGATATTAAGAGAGTCTGAATGCATCACTGTGGTTCGATGGTAGGGGAGGCAAAATGCGGGGGAAGAGTCTATTTTTTCGATTTTTTGAGAATTCATTCGAGTATTTTTTTCGTTTAGTGCGTTTTTAAACATATCAATTTTCTTTATGGGAGATATAATGAAATGAAAAAATAGTTATCCTAATGCAGATTGAGAAATAAAATAAGAAAAATTTGCACTCTGATTACACAGGATCTAATATTCTTAACGTGACTGATTCGACACCAAAATATGATACATTAAAAAAAACACTAGCTTGACGCAAAAATATTTTCGGTGCGAGAGGACGCTCCTCGTTATCGCGGTTCTTAAATTGTGTTCATCAACTGCACTTATCGCGATAGAGAGATAACAATCGCTCGTTCCATGGAATTTTTTTGCTAAATTTCACAAGTTCCGTTTCTGAAAAATGGCGACGAATTTTGGTCGGTCGAAAATTGAGGAAGGTCGAAGCGTTTAATTGCGATTCTGAATATAAATTCAGGTGCGGTTACATTCGCCGATTAATATTTGAACGGCTGGTTTATGCTAGGTTAGTACTGGCGAAAAATTATCGGGCTTGGGAGTTTTTGATAAGGTCGCAGATGTTATCCGCGAAATTCAAGGCCCGTCTATCTTTCGCCTTCGAACATGGCCAACTAAACATTGCACAACTAAAAATATAGCGACCTTCGTACGGTGCTCATGTTCCCGCGATGCAATGGAGACGTTCGGCGCCCGTCTTGTTTGCGTCGCTTTGTTCTTCGGTTTCGATTTGACATCGATTGCGAGGAAACACGATTCGTCGATGCAAAATGTGAATCGGTCTCGGGTTTTCATTGTTTCTAAGTGATTAGAAAATTGAAAGTATATTAGACGGATATCGACAGTTTTGATTGGTTTTTTTTTGTATGACAATCGTTTTTCATAGAGGTTTTGGATAGGTAGATCAGAATAGTGAAGGTTCTAGAAGAAGAAATTTTATAGTTCTTGATGGGAGTTAATTAGATGTCGTCATGAAATTTCGGATAGATTTAAAAGATTTCTTGAACTGATGGGATTATTTAGGAGAGTGAAGTAGTAACTTGGAAAATATTTCAAGAGATTTTATAATCAAGAGACTGAGATTCTGGAAATTTTGTTATTTACTTTGATGGGATTTGAGTTGGATGTTCAAATTCAGGGATTTGAACGTTTTACAAGCTATAGTTTTTTTATTTTCAAGTTTCTCAAGATTTAACAGGTTTACCTCAAAAATTCTAAAGGTTTTCAATTTCCGTAAATTCAGGAGTAATTTAGAATTTTATTTCCGATTTTACTAAAGTCTTGAAAATGTGACAAAGTTTTTTTTTTTTTATAAAACATCACAGAAACCCTAAACTAGGGTTTTCAAAAGTTCTACAGCATTCTAACCACAATGAAAAAATCACCAAATATGACGAAAAGCTACCCGGAGTGAAAAATCAGAGTATCCTTTAGGGAAAAAAGTATTTTGAGTCTTCAAATAGATCTCTAGATTGATCCAAATTGATCCTTAAAATTGGCAAAACGGAATATTCATTCAGAGACTTGAGATAGTCTAGTCTTCGAATTGAATACTTCAGCCTCTACCAGTCTCCAAATGAGTATCCTGTTTGGCAAAATGGGATACTCAAGATACTCTTGAGACTTAAACGATACTCTTGTTGTTGCTTTCAAAAAATAGAGTATTCAAATTAGAGATCAAAGGTGGCTGTAGGAGACTTTTGGAGATTCGTAGAAAAAATTTGAATACTTTCGGAGACTCTTTTAATACTCTTGGAGACTCGATGATACTGATTCTGAGACTCAAGATACTCTTGAAGACTGAAACGATACCCGAAGTTTTTATCCTGGGTTTCAATTTTATGCTCTTTAGAATCATAAATCAATGAATTTAGTGAACATTGACATTGTAAAGTTTTTAAAGTTTCGTCAATTTTTTGTTTTTTCTTTAAAATTTTATTATATCGATGGATTGAAAGTGTCTGGTAAAGATGGTTGAATTTTATTTTGGATGATAAAAAAAATGAAACTCAACTTAGGGTGAACATTCATCTACATATCAATTTTTGATATATTGAGAAGATTATTTCGTCACCCTTAGAAAATAGAAAACTTTTTTGGTTAACTTTTTATACATTTAGCATGAATACGTGATAAAACTTCCTTTTTAGACACATGATTTTAACATTGCTGATCCCTACCGGGTCGGGTGGAACGGTTTCACGAGGTTTCATTGCGTTTCAGGAGGTTTCGTGAGGTCTCACAAAGTACCATGTAAGTTTCGTTTTGCCAAAATACAATTGAAATGTTCTTGATGGTGTTAGGAGTAAGGCAGGTTGTATCAATAATCTTTTTATTGAAAAATTATGTTAATTTTGCTCGCTATTTTGCCGGTTGTAGTAGTTTTGTATATAATTCATCAATTACAGAATATTTACAAGATTTCATCAATTTACTGTAGTTGATGAAACGGAATTTTCATCGATTTACATTGGTATACCATTAGTCATGCTTTTTCAACTCTATAAATAAGTATTATATTATTTTATGTCATCAATGTGAAAACATGAAACCTCCTGAAACCTCGTGAAACGCTATGAAACTCAGTGAAACCTCATGAAACGGTTTCAAGAGGTTTCACCCGACCCAGTAGGGATTGTAAATGTTGCCTTTGAAATATGCCAAGATAATAAGAAAAATTGTAACATCCTAGCATTAACATATCAAAATTTTTCCCAAAAATATATGTTTTTTTTTTTCATGTGTTTTATAATCTTCGGAAAAATGTGTGTCTTCATACCTTTTCATTGCAGTGTATATTATAATTGTTTTTATTCTAACAATATTAGAATTTCATCAAATTTTTGATCATATAGAGCCAATTATCAAACATACAAGAATTCGGCAAATGAATGAATAGGAATCACTCGTCAAAATATGTATTTTTCTTTTTTACGCATTCTTGCTTTAAATATGTTAGTTTTTTAGCTGTCTTTAGGGAAAAATTTCAATTATTTCAATTTATCAGATAATTAATTTAAAGTGATATCATTAATAATTATATGAGAAGAATTATAAGACAGTGCTGCAAGGTCAATTCTTTATAACATTGAAGTACAAGCAAATATTTCTTTTAATTTATTCTTATGTGATGATTACTTGACATTTATGCAAAGTTATAAATCAGGTCATTTATTATTACTTAAGATGTCCGAATGACAGATTTATTGAATAAGCAGAATATTTAAGAAAAAAAAGTATACTCAATGGGCCTTATTATTGTTTATTGATTATCTTTTTTTTATGATGATCTATTAGCTCCAAATGATTGAAAAGTGTATGAAGCTACACATGAAGGAAAAAAGCATGATCATATTCGAATTTATCATTATTGCAATATTATAAGCGAAATTCTAAAATGCAAAAAACAATATTAGATTCCGAATAAAAATACTAAAAAGTCTAAAAGTCCTTAATTTTTAGATTTTCTCTGAGTGATAATATTTCGATGATCAAACATACAAATTTCTGAGCATGTTGCTAAAAAAATCCGGCGATTTCCTCGCGCCACGAGTTTTTCTGGAGCATACATTTTTTTATCCTTCGAACGAGCGTTACCGGGCCCAACTAGAATTGGCATGGCTTCAAATATAAAATGCGAAACTGCAGGGTCAACGGTCTCTTGTATATTCTGATGCAGATCTACAACCTACGCATACTATCTATACGTGCCCGAACACAAAAAACGCTCATCGAGTTTATTCGAGTGCAGCGTCGGTTTGACCACCTTCTTTTTTTCCCCTCTCTCTCAAACTCGTTTTTTTTTCTTGGCGTATTTTTGCGTCGTTGGCTACACCAGAATTATTGGGAACGTGAAAAAGTAGCACGATTTTATATTTGTTTGGGCAGTGCAGGATTTACATCAGGGGCGAGATTACCCGCAAATTTTCGAGGCAGGAAATTAATTTACTGAAGTGAAATTGGTAACTATGTTAACTTAAAAGCTCAATCATTAATTGAATTTTTTTATTTGAAAGAAAAAGTTGTGATGTTAGAAAAATGTTTGGTTATTAATATTTGTTGGTATAAGGAATATCTTGTACGATGTACAATAATGTAATTCCAAATTGTTAAAAAAGGGAACCAAGTATAATACAAATTATGATTACTACGTTTGTTCATTAGAGTTGCAAAAATATTTATCTTGTAGAGAACGACACGAGTATTTTTCAAATTTTATGTCAATTTTTTTCTCTCAAAATTCATTGAAAAGATTTGTATTCTTCCAACTCTGGTAATTCAAATTTCGCTATCTTGAACCTTGCTTTTAAAAGTATCATGTGTCAACTTTTTTCACTGGGCTAAGATAAAACATTTCTTAGTTTTGAAGTCAACCAAATTTGTGTAGAGAATTAATTCCGTTATGTAACTTGAGTATCAAGGATACATTTGATACGCTAGAATCGTGCCTAAATCGGCGTGAAATGGTTTATTCATATGCAAAAAAAAAAATACATAAAGTCAAGTTATCATTATACCGAGACTATTATTTTCTGTCGTTGCTGAATGCGGTTAATTGTGTGGATTATGATTCTGTAAATTTTTGCTTGAACCGTCAGAAATATTTATGCTAAAAAAAAAAAAAATTAAATTTGTCTCTAATCATAGAACGATGATGATTTCATTACATCAAAAATCATTAACAAAAACTTGAAAAGCACTATTTGGAAAAATTTCGTTTTGTTGAGATGAATCATAAAACGTTCTTAAGCAACTTCTAAAATTAGAGACATTTCAGAAATTCGAAAACAGCAGTCTTAATAGTTTTGACATATCAATTTTTGAAATTTGTGGTCTTGGTTTTATTTCATCCAATTTAATGCTAATGTCTGGAAATACCTTGGATGCGATTCTTTAATTACCTCAAGTTCGTAGAAAAAATTTCCACCTCATTTTACGACTCCGTCAAAAATCCGGGTTTCATTACCGAAAGAAAGTAAAGAACGTTATTTTTAGGCCTCTGCTTCCCCCGCGCCGCGAGCTTTACGGTGGGCAAGATTATTTTCAAAAGCGAAGAAAGCTGCTAGACGAACGTACAAATTTTTCTCCTCTCGTTCGTTCGCGTTTCTTTTTTACTTCTACGAAATGCAACTCATTGAATATATAACTCGTTGTAAAAATAGCGATTTCGAGAGCGTGTGGAATACTTTTCTTCGCTCCGTTAGAAATCGCATATCACGAGCTCCGCGCAAATATTTATTTCGCGCTGCATCTCTCGAATTTCATCGCGAAGAAAAATAACGATGCTTGGGGAATGCACTTTTTTTTCAAGATTTTTATCTACGATGGTCATTGAGCGTTCTGTGTTTTTATGTAGAGAGAAAATGGGAACGTATGACAAACATTATTCATGTTTGAAGAAATTTTTTTATTAATTTGAGTGGATATTATAGTTTTGGGAAATTATAAAATGGTCGATGAAAATAGTTTAGTTAAATTCGAATTGGGACGTCCACTTGATCAGTCAAAAATAATTTTAAAAGAATTCCTCAATTTTTTAGGTTTAAAATGGATAATCAGTGCTTCCAAATTCCTTCTTTTTCCCATGTATGTGAAATGGCTTTTTTAGAGTGCAAAAATAAAATGAAATATGTTAAATACGTTAGTATCTTTATCGATCTTAAAATAAAAATCGATAAAAAATTACGATCGTTTACAAGAGGTTTTTAATTATTTTATTAGTGTTTTTTCAATTATTACTTATTTTCCATCCAAGTTCAATGGATATTTGTAATTCAAGTATGTTTTTGATGCTCTTTAGTAATTTTTGATGGAAAAAGTATAATCAGTTCAGTATTCAATTATTTACAAGCTGCTAACGACAAATCGCGCAATAAATAATTTTTGAAAAATTTTGATTTCTCATAGAAATGTATAGCAATCTTATAAAAATCTTAAGAATATCTGTTTCCACCAAAAAACAATGAGAAGCCATTCGGATATTTTTTAAAACGTTAAGTTAAATTGTTTTGCAACAATTTTGCAAAAAAAGCTGGAATAGTTTTTTGTTACAAGGTACCTATAAAATTTGAAGAAAAAAAAAAAAATTCACGGTCAGCAAGGAAATATTCACGTCGTATTAATTCAATCTGTTTTTACGAATTAGGAAATTTTTTTCCATGTCATTGAATTATCAACCTGCTCAATTGTTGATGCAAAGTTTTGCTTCATAGGGGAAATGTTTCTGAAATTGGCAGTTATTCGTGAAGTTGTTTGATTTATCTGTTTAAAAGTACATGGTTGGGAATATTAAAAATAAAATCAAATGAAAATCTTTTTTTTGTAATGTATGTCTCACTTGAACGTAAAAAATTAGATAAATCTTTTGATTTTCCAGTGATAATTGTATATTAGACAATGAAGTATAGAACTTTTATTTATAATTTTCTGAAGACTCTTACAAAAGCAAAAAATTTGAAAATCCCAAATAAGCGTAGCAAAAAATGCTGACTTTTTTATCGCTGAAGCTGAGAAAAGGAAAAATTAGAAAAACCTCAAAAATTTTCAAGCTGAAAACATTTGATACCCTAATGTTAGATAAAACATTTAATGTGGTACATGATGATATTTTGAATAGCACATATATGATACAACATTTATACAAGTGATCATACTGAATTCACAAAATATTAAACTACTACAATAATTTTCATGAAGACCCTTTACAGATATAATATGTACATGTAAATATATCAAACAGACAAATAACAGAAAATATGACTTCTTTCTCGTTAAAGCTAGGAGAAGGGAAAAATGTGCAAAATTTCAAAAACTCTTAGACCTGAATAATAATTATTTCAAGAATTCTATTAATATTGACATAATACATCATGTATCATATTTATGATAATATGTACAACGAATCATTTATACTACATGATCATATCGAATGTAATAAAAAATTGAATCTCTATTTATTTTTTTATAAAGACTCTTCACATGCAGAGCAAATAGATGTAAATATCTCAAATAGGTGTAACAGAAAATATTGACTTTCCTCTCGTTCGGGCTAGGAAAAGGGGCAAATGGGCAAAACCCTTGGTGCGGCGTAGGACGATCCGTTCAATTAATTTTCACCCGCTAACGATGATCGCGCGTGGAAACATGCCGCCACCTGTTGCAGTCAATGACGAAGCCGAGAAACCGTGCGAACGCGAATAAAAGAAATCGTGAGCGCTTATCGCTGATTAGAGTATCGACAACGCCAAAGGTAAAACATCGATAGTACATCCGATAGTTCAAAAGACGACATCGATAGTATTAAAAATCACTGAGATATATATTTTTTTATATTGCCATATCCGAGAATGTTGATTTTTTGTGAAGGTTCATGGTCATTTTCCAAAATTCGCTGTTAGGAACGGTAGTTTTTCGGATACCACTTAGTTTTAGAAATTTTTTCAGGGAGATTCAATTTCCGAAATGCTATTATCAAGAAAGATAAGGTAAACTAGACATTTGACAGAGAATAATAAAAAGTATTAAAGTTAGAGTATAGAAATTTCCGAATTGTCTTTTGAGATATTTAAAATAATAGAAAAAGACTATTTGAATTCAAGAAAAAAAAATATATATAAAAATAAATATCTAGACATTGGAATTGAATATTCAAGATTGTAACTCTTTCGTTTGAATAAAATAAAAGTTATACCAGAAAAATATTAAATTCGAAGGAAACATTTGCCTTTTCTGCGTCTAAATATAATAAGATAATTTTAAGTTGCCATTAGAATTAAGGTTAATTAAAATAATACATGGAGACTATTGAAACTAAATAATGAAGATAATCTTATTCTTGTTAAGACGAAATAAAATAATACACAGGTACTAATTGATTTGACGAATAAATTAAAATAATACAAAGAGACTGCTAGGGGAAAAATTTAAATTATCTTATTTCCGTAAGATTTAGGTAAAATTATGCCTTAGAACTATGAGAATTAGACAAAATAAAAAAAAAATGAATTAAGAGCATCTATTAAAACTGTATACTAAAAATTGCCTGAATGCTTTTTGGTACCTAATAATAAAATAATACTACACATAGAAATTGAGGTTGCGAAGAAAAATAATTTAGGGATACTATTGAATCTAGACAATAAAGATTGCTTTATTCATATGAAAATACATTTAAAAAATTAAAAGATACTTTTGAGAATGAAGACTAAAATAAAATGATTCAAAGACCGTTACAATCGAAGATTGAAAATTGTTCTATTTCCATTAGATTGTAATAAAATAATGCAAGAGGACCATTGGAATTGGATGAAAAAAATTTTTTAATAGAGAATGACCGTTAAAACTGTACCTATAATAAAAATTGCCTGAACGCTTTCAAGTAATGAAAAGAAACAATACACAGACAAGTTTTAATGGCAGAATAAAGTTAAATATTATATATAGAATATTGGAACTCAATAATATTGCCCTGTTAATTTTTCAAATATATTGAAAAAATGAAAGGGTACTAATAGAGTTGAAGAATAAAGTGAAAAGATATGAAGAGTGGAAAGACTTTTCATTAGGATTAAAGAATAAACATTGTTTTTTTTCTGTTAGATTAAAAAAAATTTATATAAAGGCACCATTAGAGTCAAAGAAAAATAAAATAATATGGAGTGACTACTAAAATTGAATAACATGTATTGGATATATTTTTAATTTTATATACACATTGTATATTATTGCATGTTATTAATATGTATTTTTTATATTACTCAGAATTGAAGTAAAATATCATTATTTATTATGATACATTCTTATATATTATAAAATATTAAGAAAATAATAAAAATTCTCTTGTTCCTTGCCAACAACAAGTAAAAAAATTCAAAGAGAGTATTAGAGTTTAGTTGTAAAGATTTACTTGTTTCCATTAAACTAAATAATATTAGTTCGAAGTGATTAAGAATAATATTCCGAATAAAATTTTTTCATTGGACTTTTGATAACTTTATCAAAATTTTTTAAGTCTAGCAGCGTAAGAATTTCATGTGTAAAGAACTTGATTTTGAGAGTGTGTATCTTTCGAGATAAGTTTTAGGAAAATTTTAACATCGAGTTTTTGAGAGTTTTGTATATATATTCAAAATATACTTAAAACTTTCTTTAAACAAATACCTTAGTATCTATTAAAGTCATAATTTATAATTCTGCTAGCATAAGGTATAAAAACTATCACTAGCATTTTAGATTATTGTTTGAGGTTGCTAACAATGTATCTTTACTTTTTTTTTTGTATTATTATGACCAAAAATCATGATTTTAATCCTTGATGTTCCAATGATCTATCTTTTGATTAACAAATCTAATCATTATAAAGGGTAAAAATTGACCTAAAAATAAATTTGATCAATGATTTCCCCTCAACAAACATTTTATAATCACGACTTTTAAATCATTAATTCACTGTATTCAAGTATCATTCTTTTCTTGAAATCTCAAACAACTAGGAAAATCTCCGATCGCGTTCTCGTAGAAAAACATCGCGAAACGGGGTTTTATCGAACAAAGCGAGGAAAAAAGCACGTAGCCCATGCAGAGCGCGGATTTTTTATCAGCGAAAGCTCGCTGACTTATCAAAAACGGCTCGATCCTAGCTGTTTATTTTGTCTGTGTGCTATTATCGATGATGAACTTAAGGTGACACGAACAATTGCGCAACGTCTGCAAAGATGGGACGATGAGTTGTGGTTTTTTTCCTCCGCTCGCGTCGTTCGTTGTTTGCCCAAAAATTTGGCTCGAAAAGGAAAGAAAAAAATAAAATACACTGACTAATCTCGCGATTTCCACTCGCAATTTGGCAATAATACGTTTAGTTGCAAGGCCACGGCGACGCCTCGCGTATCGATGCTCTTATCGCTTGCGCGCGCAAAAAGCGATAGCGAATTCTTCGACTATTACGCACATTTTTTTCTCGGTAATGTTAGCTTGCTATTTTTTCGGCGTTTATGCTATCCCCGGTTCTTTCAAACAATTTAGCAAGTCTTTTGGATGTTTTCTTTTGGGATTTCAGATAATTTTCTGGAAAATTGTAGGATTTTTTTTATTTGTTTGTTTATTTTTGTTTTTAGATGTAGTGACGTACTAGACTTTGGAAATTTCGCGACTCAAGTTTCTGAATTTTTTCGTGTTTAACGTAAAGGGTATTCTTTTTAAAACTTCCGTAATTAGAAAATTATTCAACAGCGTGAGATTCTTTTGTGGTACATCATATTTGCACGAAATTTTGAAAATTTATGACGTTTTTGAAGGACTTGGTGATTACTGAGATATATCGGAACGTTATTATTATTGTTATTTTTTTATTATTTTTATTAATATTCATAATATTATTATTATTCAACAGCAAGAAAGTTGTTTTTTAAGAAAGTCTATTTAGAAAATTTAATATAATTTTTTCTTGTTGGGTAAAGCCTTCTTTTTTCTCATATAAGTTGCTTTTTCAGTTATTATTCGATTGTATTCTATCAGTTTTTTTATATTCTACTCTATGTTCTACATTTTGCTTGACATGTTTGAATTCATATTTTTTTTCTTTTTTCTTGTAAAATATATAATATTCCTCCATTTGACATTCTTATAATATGCGCGTTTTAATCGTTTATTGATTTCATTATCTTTTTTTTCATCTGATATTCTTCATTTTTCGTTTTATACCTCGGTATTATTTCGTATTTATATTTGTTTAATGTTCATTATTATTTCATCTTAGTATATGAGGTATTTCTATTAATACTGATTATGCTGATTCAAAAAAAATTTTTTTCAAAATTCGAGGTTTCATACCGTAATGTAGATTATAGAACAAAATTTTTTCCTCTAAAATTTCAAATGAACCGAGGAAAATTTTTAAAAACTATAAGTGTTCTTTCGGAGTGAAATAAAATATTTGTTGTATACTGTAATCGTTAAAAATATTACATGATTCATCATTTTTATTAAAAGTTCTTCTTTTTATTAAAGTTCATCGCGCTCGAAAAAATTTCATGTATTCAGAGGAACCTGAAAGTTTAAAAAATAATTCTGTGGCTTCCCGCCATAATCGAGAAAGTCCCACATGCCATTACGTTTAAAATTTTATCAGAATATCATGTAAACTGAGCTTTATGGCACAAGTGACTTTATCGATTATGGTGGGAAGCCACAGAATTAAAGCGGAAATAACATGTGAAACATTGTTGTAATTCGTGAATATTTTAAAACTTTAGAAGACCAAAACGTCAAGTTCTGAAAACAAAATTTTTCAGCAAAAAATTGTACACTCAAATAAAAAAATATAAATCATTATGAGAAAAAAAATAATTCATATTGTATTACGTACTGATTGTCTTTCTTATTCTTTTTATGTGAGAATGCAAATTTATTATTAGTAAAACGAAAAATCGTTCTTTATTTATTTATTTCATTTGCTCTCTTTTTTTATTCCGCTTGAATTATTTTAACAAACTTTAGACAGATTAGCGGATAATAAATTTTTCATTTATTTTATTTACTCTTTTTTTCTATTCTGCCTAAATTATTTAAACAAACTCTTTACTTGTTGGAATGTTGATGTTGCAATTTAATGATGAATTTTTTAGCGTTAAACGCTCTTGAGATTAAAATCGTCGTAGATCTTTGTAATTTTCGGTTAATAATCCGTTTTGTTTATAAACTTCATGTTTTGAGTAAGTTCTCAATAATTGCAACTCCATCGTTAAATTAAAATAATTACAGCGAAAATTGAGAGGTTTTAACAGCATATTTTTACAATTTATTATTAATTTCCAAGTAGTATTATTCACGATTATTGGAATTCCTAACTTCATAGTTGAATTTTGTAATGAATTAAATAATTGATTTTTTTAGAAATTCTAGAAAAATATAGAAATCCTTACAAAATGCTCAAAGTATAAAATATATAGTATCGCATCGAGCGAGAAAAATAAGCTGTAGAAATTGAGCAGCTTTTTTCACTTTTCACTGAGTTTAAACTAAAAAAATGTAAGAATAATTATTTGCCTCTGACTAAGAAAGAAAATTATTGTAAATAAAACATTGAAAAAATAAAATAATTACGTTGATCAAAAAGAGTAGATTGTATTTACAATAATAATCATTAACATCATAAAATTATTTAATTTAACTTCTGAACAGTAGACATGCTTTTTTTGCTAAAATGTCTTTTTTAACAATTTTTCAATTTTTATTGTAAATATGAGTGTGAACGAGATGATGATAAAATTTATATTAAAAATAGTATTTGAATTTTCGTAACAAAACTTTGTACACTAAAGACAAAAAATCAGTATAATACCGTCAGTTTATTTTGAACTTTGACGAAAATATTCGACATGTATCACGAAAATAAAAGAAGCTTCTTTTTAAATTTCCACAAAATATTCCCAACAGATGAGTTGGAAACAAAAACAACTTTAATTTTGCACAATATTTCCATTTCAAAAAACGTTTGTACTTTTGATTTAACTCATGCCAGGAGCTTGTTTATTCACTTTGAATGATAGTGAAATAGATAAATTTCACCAAATTCATCGAAAAAAAAATTCACTACAAAATCTTACTAAAATCTCCTGACTGACCTAACTTTTTTTGCTCATTCTTCCACATTTTCAAGTGCTCTGAACAGAGAAAAACCTTGAATCTGTTGCAAAAAATTTTCCAAAGTCCCCGTCACAATAAAATTAATGTCCTTCAAACTTCAAGAAATATTCGACCCCTCCTCATCCCCCTGCGTTCGCCCTTACCAAGTAGTAATCCTCCGAACCCGAAATTACGTTATAAAAACCGTATCTTACATTCTACGTCGATTCAATCCGCGAATTCGGGTTTACGAGGGAAAAATTGTGTCCCGGTTTTCTTCTCATGAGGCATCAGGTCACCCCGACTATCATAAATCGATTGGTCGTCGTGAATTCCCGTAAAAACTCGCCGGAGAAGTTTAGATTCTCGATACGGTTCTCGTAGGGTAAGAAATAATAAGAATTCTAGGAGGTTTCGCGAACCCCTCGGCAGAAAACAGCTTAGATGAGGCGCGTTGCCAGGACGACGAATCGGCTGAAATCCCGCAAAGAAGCAGCTGTCCCCGTTGAAAACTCCGGTGTATGTGTACCTATCGCGCGCCCGAGCATCGATCTTAATGAACGACACGCTACACTTGACGTCACGGTAATGTATTATTGCGCGTGCACGCGTTAGCGAGCTTTATCCAAAGACGTCAAAGTCTCGCGCGGGGCAGCATCCCTCGCGGTCCGGCTGATTATCGAAAATTACCCGCGATCGGCGCAACCCTTCCTGGGTCAACGGCCACGCGAATATCGCCGTTTGGGCTATTTTTTGCCTCCGCGCCGAGGGTCGAAGCGCATTATAAACACGAACAAATGAGCTATTCTTGGGTCCCACAGCGGGGAAGCCACGGCGAAAACATACGCGTTTCGCGGGGTTGAGGGAAATCTGGATTTCGCGGGGGAAATCGGGAATCGTAACGGTTTCTGGGGATTTTTTGTTATCAGCAAAGTTTCGGCAGAATTATATCTATCGCTTCATATAATATCGCTTATGCAGGGGGCTGGAGGTTGGAGAAATTAGGAGTTAATTTTTGGAACTTGAGAGTTAATGATTTGAATTTTTTATAAAAGATTTTGCTGTTTTCGAAATAGAGTTTTTGATGTTTGGTATACAGGGTGGACTGGAAAGTTTGGTCGAAAATTGGCCCAAATTTTTTTCATCTTTCCTCGAGTCGAAAAGTCCTTTGCCACTTTTAACAAAACTAAAAATCGAAAAAGACACGAGGGCCAAAAGTTTTAACCAATCAGATTTGTAAGATTTTAGTCTCGAACACCTATCTTTTTTGATTTAGAGTTTTGTGAAAAGTGACACAGGACTTTTCAACTCAAAAAAATATGAAAAAATTCGGGGAAATTTTTATCCACTTTCCGGCGCACCTGTATAAATGAAGGTAAATCGAGGTAATTGTGACACAAAAAAGTAAAGTTGAAATTCAGGAGAGTGCTCTTTTATTTTTAATTTAAAATGTGAATTTTCGTTTTTGGATATTTAATTACATACATAACTAAAAAAATTCGAAATTTTACGTTTCAGAAAATTTTTTGTAGAGTTTACAATTATCAATTATTTTATTTGTAGGTAGTTCAATTTTCGAGTGTATATTTTTTGTCATGAAAATTTCTAATACTTTCGAAAATTTATGTATGATAATTGATTCTTCAGTTTCTTATTTTTTATTTGAAACGTTTGGAGATTTTGGAATTACTCATTTTTAAACGATCAAATTCATGAAAATGACTCGAAAATAAGATGTAAATTTTTCATGTATAGAACATCTCAACACTTTTGTCAGTTCTGACAAAAAATTACAAATATAAGAAAACAATTATTTTTAAGTCTAGATTTTATGCTTCTACTGAAGCATTATTTTATTTTGTATGTGAACGTTTCAAAACTTTAGATTATTTATTGTAATGATCTCGAAACCCAATTTTTTTGACAAAGAATACATTAGAGACCGGTGTTCTACTTGATTCAAAATTTAATAAATTTTTGGCTCAAAATGCTCGATCCGAAAAGATTCTTAATTAGGTTATTATTTTTTCTTACGTTCCTAAAATGTATTCTTCAACGTAAAAAATGACAAAAACTTTTTCCAATTGAACTTTGTACATAAAAAAGATTTAGTTTTTATCTTTCTTCCAGACAAAGCAAAAAAATAGTTCGAGTCGAATTGAAAATTTGTTTGATTTTCGAATACTTGTTCTGCAAGTTGATAATTTTCAAATTCCTGTTTGTACTCGCATTCGACTTCCCAGGTTCCCAATATTTCTAATTTTCTGATTTTAGTGATCGAACATCGTAATGTTCAAATTCTGACATCCAGCTTCTTAATTATCATTTTTTTTTCTTTAATTGTTCAATTTTTGTTCCCCCCAATTATAAAAATTTTTTTTTTATCTGTCATTACTTTCTAACTATTAGCGGATTCATAGAATATATTGAAAATTTTGAATTACAATATTACTAATAGCACAAGATAGTAAGGGTCTGAAAATGTCAATACTTAAAATTTGTGTTCTCATTTTTTTAATATTCCGAATCATCTACTCACATAAAGTAATTAATGAACTGATACATATTTTTGTTTTAGTATCTTCAAATTCACAAAACTTTCAGGAAAAACAGCTCGATTTAACTTGTAGAACATAAGCTAGTATTTAAATAATCTCTTCAGATAGTCAAATGATAATTTGCTACTTTAAATTCTTTGAGTAAGAAGCTCCAGATACCATTATAAATTCTAAAACTTTCAATATGGAAACAATTATCCCAAGTCCTACTTCTGTTTTTTTTAGTCTGTAAATTTGAATTATTTTTATTTTTCATCTTCCTTTCTCATTTTTTATCTCAAAACGTTCAAATCAAGCAGAAATTCAAAAAACAATTCACGAATCGACCTACTTCGTGACGTGACCCTAATATTATCAACAAGTTTTTCAACTTTTTTCACCATCCAGCGCTCCAAGATAAATGCAAATAACGAATGGAGATTCATCCGGGAAAAACTGACTCACGGAAAAACTGAACTTTTATCATCGCGCTCATTTTATTTTAGTTATATCTTTAACATAAAAGGTCAAGAGTCACGGTATATCTATGATGTTAGAATTGTTTTTAAATGCTCCTTCTGACTATTCAACGACGCCAATGATTTCCAGCGCCGATTTAAACAGTATACTCGCCATTAGTGCTTTGTTCAGCTACCTAATGTTTAATTATTCAGCAATACATTGTATCATTCCAAGCGTTCAACGCATTGCGTTCTCGTGCTTTAGAAAAATTGTAACCGTCTGATTGTTCTTATTCAAAGATCAGCCATTCGTTGATGAAAATTTTTTTATGCATTGTTTTGAATGGAATGTCGATACGTTGTATTAGAATTTATATATTTTTTAAATTTTCTGTAATAATTTGAATTTTGTTCGATATATATATCATTATACATTTTTTTTTTTTTGAAATTTGACGAAAGTGGTCCAATATAAGAGTCAGAATGATATATTATCAGATGGTTCCCAAGTTGATGAAAAATGAGGGCTCATAGACAATTACTGAAATTTCATCTGCGTATTAGAAATTTTTTCAGTAGTTATATTAACATTAAAATGGCAGTTTTGACAGGACCTATTGGTCATAAGCGAATAAATTGCGACTTGTATACGTGGAAAACATTGATTTTGACAAGCAATTTTACAATCCTTGGCTACGCCTTGAACCATAACTCTTAGTTTTTGCCAAAATCGTCGTTTGCCACTTGCACAATAATGTGTTTGACTCGAACAAGAAATTATAAAATATTGTGAGCATGTACATATTGGGTGTCTACAATGACGTGAATAGTTGGAGTTATGTTATTAATTTGTTTGAAGGAGGAAAACGCGTGGAAGGGGTTCTAGTTGAATTGGGAAAAAAGTACAAACTTGGCGTTTTTTGATCCTTATCGATAAAAATTACACTCTTATTCTTAGTTTTGTAACATCCCTAGCTATTCCGATGCCAAAATAAGTAATGAAGATAATGATCTGTATCAATTATAAAACATAATTTTTGTTTTACTAGAATATTTTCATAGAATATACTTAATTGATCTCAATAACTACAAGCATGCATAAATACAAAATAATAGGGAATACTAAATTTTAAATGAGAATACGTTCAAAATACAACTATACACAAATCGATACATTGATCATATTTCAAAAAATATTCTATAACCGTATTGTTTTACATTATCAAGTAATAACACTGTTGTATCATAAATTTATGGATAAGTTCCAATCATACAAATTTTTAATATACAAGCTGAATGATTTCTGCAACTCTCAACTATTTAAGTATAGACTTTAGCAACTCATTCAAATTCAATTATCTATCTGATCTTTGAAAAATTTCTTTTCTATATGTGATTAAACTCAACTTATTTTGTGAAAGTACCTCATCAGTTATCTATTGTGACGATATCTTATAAATAAATTTCATGTGACGAAACCGAAATTTGAAAAAATTGTTATCTACTCTCTGGACAAAAAAATTTACCTTTGTTTGGATTTTAAAAAAGAAACTTCGTATATATGTGACCCTAGTAACATTCAAAAATTTAGTACTTTCTATTAAATATCAACTATTGTTTTTGTAAGAACCGATTTATTTTCCATATTTTCGGAAACTTGCTCCGCAAAAAATTTGAAGGAGCTTTATTATCGTGAATCAACTGAATCAAAGAGATGACTCATCTATAACTTATTCATGATCATCTATAGTTATTTTTAAAATTATTTATTGTTCATCGTTCATTTATCTCCATTAATACATTAAATATTTATTGTCAATTGAAAATTCTTTGTCGTTGTTCACTGGTTTATTAATTTTGAATTAAGAACCAACTTTTTGTCGATTTTTCAGTCATTTATTTTTCTTCCCAACGTTTCAACCCTTAGTGTAGGGTCCTCTTCAGGGGCTACATTACAAATTTACAATTTCACAATTTCTTTAAACCTTTTTAATTTACAATTTTACAATTTTATAATTTCTTTAAATTTTACAATTTCTTTGAAGAGGACCCTACAGTAAGGGTTGAAACAATGGGAAGAAAAATAAATGACTGGAAAATCGACAAAAAGTTGGTTCTTAATACATATTTATTATTTATCATTTCTTTATAAATTATGAATTTTTATAATGACCTAAATGAAAATAGGTATATTTATTTTTTCAATTGCACCTATGTTTTGTATACCTCATAATATAATTTATATTTATTCTCTGATCTTATTTTTGTATTGATCATATTAATATAAAATAATTCCTTTTTTTCATACAATTAGACATTTTTTTCCATGTATGAAACTCTTTTTGTTATTGCTATTTGTTCAAAAATAATGAGTCATAAGCATTTCATAGCAATTAATTATTCAGTATCCTTCAGCAAAAAAAATTATCACAAACTAAGATTCATTAATTCACAAAGTAATTTTTTGCCTTTTAAAGCAAACAAATATTTATTTGTTCATCTGGGATTAAATGTATGACATTTCATGACGGGGCTAATGCTTCTGGAACGAGGCATAGTGAAGTCGCGTTTTTGCTATTCGTCCACGTCTTTGTTCTGAATTACGTTGCTTTGCCCCGTTCCGAAGACATTGGCCCCTCCGTAAAACTTCATACGTTTGCCTCAAGGTCAACATCTTGTTTTTTATACCTAAACGGTCAAAAGCAGATTGTTGTACATCTGATCGATAACAAGACATAAACATTATTTTTACTTTGCCCATTAATACGTAAAATATCGAATGGTACAGCAAACACCTTCAGCACCTTAAGATACGTGAAGGACACATAGTTCTTTAGTAACCTTAAAAGACACAAGCAAACATTGATTCACCAGAAGATTCAGATCTATGGCATCGGGGTAGTTAGAAAAACTCATGTCCTTGAAGAAACCAATGACCCAGTCTTCCATATGAACGACAAATACCCCACGCTCGCTGTCAACACGATTCTAAGAATCCGTGAAAACCCTGTCACCAGTTCTGTCAATCCTATGAAAAATGGTTGTTAGCGTAGAACATAAACCTGTAAAGACGTGTTTGGCATGCGATGTATGAAGATTGTTGTAGCGCGCTTGGACTGAGCCCCCTCCTCTTTGGTTGCAGACCTGGAGGTCACTGAGGAGGACGGGGGTTCGCAGTCCGCGACCAAGACTCAACTCGAAACAGAGGAAAGCTCTAGTCAGCCACGCGAGGTACCCAACAAAGAGCTGCTAGATTTTCTGGAGAACATTGAAAGCGAAGTCGTGCTCAAAACAGAGCCACTGTCGCCGAGAGCTGAGAGTAGCGAAGAGGTCAGTGGTTTGCTGGGCATGAGCGACGACCTTCCGGCCAACGATCCTGGAGAAGCTCCACCTGCCAAGGTCAGCCGTACCAAAAGCGGCACCTACTGCGAATTTTGCGGAAAAACGTTTTCCCGGGCATGGTCGCTGCAGCGCCATCTCGCGGATACGCATTTCTACGTGCCCCAGTCGCTCTATTGTGACCTCTGTGGCAGGAATTACAAGTCCAGGAACAGTCTGGTCAGCCACAAGAGCCAGTACCACGCAAGGCGGAAGGATAACACCGAAGGCGAAGATCCTCTTTGCCAAAAAAATCCTCAGTCGAGCGCAGTTTCTAACTCTCAAGCTGAGGATCCGACCATGCAAGTGGATGACGATCCGTTTCAATGTTCGAAATTGCACTCGACCTGAGAATTTTACCGACAAGGGCTGTAAGATACAGATCAGACTGTGAATACGCCAAAGAACCATTCGTTGTACATCGTGCGGAGTGTAATCAACGGTCCGGAACAAGTAATCAAAGTATTGCGATGATGTTGATGCTCGGAAAGTTTTTGTTCATCTATAGCCTTGCATAAACATTGAGACTAGCCGTTGGTTGTTTTAAAAGATCTTTCGGACTACTTTCCTTGTAGTATTATTAGGTAAAAGAGTTCTGGAAGGTGAACCCAACTATTACCTTCCAGAATCCGTTGTCAAAGGAAATGTAATCTTCCACAATGATACCGTGTTTTTTTTTCTCATGACAACCCAAAACAACACATTATAGTTGTATATATTAATGTATCTCTATAATGAGCAAACCTTAGTAATTAAACATTCTACCTATGAATGGTCAACAGAACGATACCAGATTCTGCAATTTGCTTTTCAACGGTGAAGAGGGTTTGCCAAGGCAATCCGTTTGAACGAAATATATCCTTGATTTATTGTTTACATGTTGAGTTCGATTTTGACATCTTTCTAGCTCATTTGAGAACGTGAAAATATGGGACGAAGAGATTCTCCCAGACAAGAGCAACCACTCGAACGCTCTGTAACACTTTCGAGGATGCCTCGTCATTATGGTGATTGGTATCCTTCTGTTCATTATCCATGCTACTATCTCTCGCTGTAAATAATACGCATAAAACACAGATCCATTTGGTGTCTTTGATCGAACACTAACGTCATCACTCTTGTATGAATGCCAGACTATCGGAGTGCTTGAACTTAACTACATACGTTTTTATACTTAGATTTACGATACCCAATCTTACACAGCGCCGCGTCTTGATCCCACGCGAATTCACGCGAATGGCTCCTTTTTTCGACATTATTTCGAGAGACGTGGCGCGTTGTAGGAAACGGTATAGCGTTACGGTGAACAAAGTAGGCGGAGTAGGGAAGCGCGACATGGCGGAAATGTCCGGGCACAGCTTATCGGGTGACGGTGATAAAATGACTAAAGACACACGGTTTGGCTCGAGGTTAGAGAACGAAAATAAATGAGGATTTGCGAAGATGAAAATTGAGAGATGAAAAATGTAGGACGGTCAAACGGAAAAGCCTGAATGCAAAGTAACCCTGTGTCTGGTTCTGCCGCCAGGTCCGTTGGCAGGCAGCAGCGCGACCGGTTCGGTGTTTCGATGCGAGCCTTGCAACAAAACACTGACCTCACTAACGAGGTACAAACGGCACATACAAAACGTGCATACCAAGCCCAGCAAGGACCCCATCTGTGATGTCTGCAAGAGGTCTTACTCCACCTTGAACAGCCTGCGCAACCACAGGAGCATCTACCATCGCGGCCTCAGCGCAAGGAACGAGCAGCAACAAAATAACGAACAGAGGCGCAGCAACGACAACCAGCAACAACTGCGCAACAGCGACAGCCAACCGAGAGAGTAACTCTTTCGGGACCTTGCTCAGCGCGCCATTTTGGTTCCCGTACCGCGATATTTTGCGCAGTTTGCTGGGACGTTCACATTGTCGAATCGGCCATTTTATGCCTGGCAGTGCTGTAAGATGTAATGATTTTTCAATTTTTGCATATTTTATATTCTACATTTCATTACTAGTTAACGTTTGATTTCGGACCCTCTGGCAGCACTGTGACAATTTACATTTTGACAATTTGAACGTTTCCGCGATTTGATTTCATATTCTGTAGAATTCCGTTCCTCACTCTGACTCTGCCCATTTCACGATGTTTTCGTACAATTTCGGTTTCGACTGCGAAGAAACCCGAGGCTAAATGACAATTTTTTTTACTTGTACCGTTAATTTCGAGGAGGTCACCAACAATTGTTTTGTTTTTTTTTTTTTTTTTTTTTTTTTTTGAATAAAAAAGGAGTTTTATCTTTTAATCGGTGCTTGAGGTAATTGACTAGCAATAGAGGGAATAACGATTGATGGTGACCTTGAAATATGTATTGATAATGAGGTGGCAAAAGCTTGTCGGGAAAAAGTACAACGCATGAAAGAAATTATAAATAGATGCTTCGATAGTGTAAAAAATCGGAGGCTGAATTTATTATTTATAACTATAGATTGATATATTTTATGGTAAGGTTTCTTAAGTTACTCGAGTTAATTGCATTACCTGAGTTGAAGTTTTAAGAGTACAGTTAAATTGTTGATTAATTTATTTTTGTGTCTAGATTTATTGAATGGAAGGATGAGTGAATGCTCCGAAAGCGAATGAACAATTACACATTTTTTGTATAAATTTATCGCGATTCTGCGAGTCCAGAATTTTTTCTACGATTTGTTCATTTTTTAAGATGAAAGTGTGCGGTTGTGAGAAGTAAGACACGACGTATTTTATGGATAATACCATTCAAGCTTCGAGAATTTTATAAGAATTGAAGTTTATTAATTCTATTAAAAAGCGATTGGAAGGTATAACATCGGTTGTCATTTATCTACCAAGCACTTTAACCTGGGAATTTATCAAGCCCAATAATTTATTATTTCATGACTCTTTTTATGGACCACGCTGGAACGAAGAAAAGTGACTGGATGACCGAAAAACCAACATTTGATTTTCCAATATCATTTTTTTTTTCTTTTCACTCTGACAGATCCAAATCGAGAACTGTCAATTTTTTCAAGCGAGAATGAAATAGTGAATTGAAGAACGACGAATCTTCCGTTCGTGAAAATTTCGTTTAAAAAATTCGATTATATCAAAAGGATGAAAACACAGGTATCGGGGATTCGAAAATTTTTCAGATTTCAATAAGATATTATTTTTGAATCATTTTTGGTAGACTTTGTTATTTGAAATAAATGTTGATAACGAAACGGTTAATAAAGGGTTAAATGAAATTAGGGAAGTTTATGGCACGAGGTGAAGACGAGTGTTGTAACCACGCAGGCTGAATTTTTACAGGTTTGAATATTTGATTCATATATGATCAAATGTTAATTTTTTTTTTGTTTTTTTGCATAAAGGATGATAGGGACAATTTTCTTTGAACTTATTACTTGAAAAAAAAAAAAATGAATTTAAAAAATACGATATTTTTTATTGCAAGCTTAATTTCATCTACTTGAGTTTCAACAGAATTGAAGACTGACAATTTAATCGATCCAACTTATTCCAAAATCTGTAAAAAAACTCGTGCCTAAAATATCAATTTTTCATCATGTAATGAAAAGTGGAATTTTTATCATAGGACTGAATGTAAGGTTTTGAAATAACAATTGTAAGGAAAACTTTACCTTGGAATGAATTGAAAACTAATTTTTTTTCTAGTTGCAAAATATTGCTATTTTGATTAGGGTAATGATGAATCACCAAAACAGTTTTTTCATCACAGTTATGAAAAAAAGCTGAAACAACACTTCGAAATTCAAATTGACTATAAATATCTACGTAAAAAAAAGCTCAAGACAATGAACTCTATGATAAGTTGAATTAATAGTATTATTGTAGAATTTTTGTTAGTTTAGAAAAATTAACACAAGACTCAAAAACACTTTTTTTTTACCCATACCATTCTTCAACCAAGGTTCCCAGATTTTTTATAAAAATAGTCAATCTGGTTTAAAAAAAACTGAAAAAAAGGTATAATTCACGTAATCCTGAACATGAAATTATTCGTTCTGAATTCAAATATAGCACCTGAAAGAGCTGACTGTCAAACCGGACAACCAACAAACTGCGGCCCATTTGACCCCACGCGTTAAAACGAACCTCGAGTTATACAGGCAAATCTCGACAACTGTCACAGCAACGTGCTTATTTTCCAATATTCGAACATCATTTTATAAAAATTAACTTAATTAAAAATTATAAAATCAAGAAGATGCTAAAATTTTTGGAAAAACGAAAATGTTTTATGAAAAAATATAGAACTGATCGATAACTGTTTAGCGTCAATTTTTTTTCATTTCATTTTTTATTACTTATTCGAACTTTCATTATTCCTCATTTTCATAAAATACATCAATTTAGACTTTAACTGCTCGAATTCGAAATTACTTGTCCCAATTTTTCTGTTTATCTCGGTCTCCTCGATCGAAAATCTGGCGTCCCTTAACAGAAATACGTCAAGTTACTCAGTACAAAGAAAAATAATCGTGATTTGCCAGTTATCGAGATTTGCCTGTAGAACGACATATTTTCCTTATCAGAAACAGTCCACGCCTGGGGAAGCATTGAGAATGGTACGTTGTACTTACATTAAAAATTCCATACATATATGTTTTCCATTGGTTATCCCTTCATTGTCTATCGTGTATGCATTTCATTCTACGCTTGAAGTGACACGCTTTCGTATTTATTTACTGTATTCTAAAATCTTTCGTCTTAGAAAACGCCAGTTCGCGGGCTGAATCGATCGGGATGAAAGTATTTCGCAAAATACAGCTTTTTCTGGGTGTCTAACAGTTGGAGGAAGTTGAGGAATGAACGAGGAAAAATCGTTGAATTCGTTTTAAAAAATAAAAAGATGTGTTTTTTAAGTTAATTGTATAAAAATGATACTTAAAAATGTGATTTCAAATGATTTGTAATTCATTCATTGAATATTGAGGAATATCAAAAGTTAATTATAAATAATTTTGTGTTTATTAAACATATAGAAGAGTTTGATGATTTTGAACTTATTATTTTGGTTTTACATTCTTTGCTAAGTGAGATATGCAAATAAAAACATGAGATTCTCATCAACGAAATCATTGATATTTTTCAGTGATTTTACGTTAACTTGATAAAACAACTTTTCGTGTGAATAATTTTTGAACACGTTTTTTGTTTGTTTGTTTTTTTTCTTCTGGATTGTGAATGACAAATAATTATTCAAATGAAAAATTGTTACAATTTCGACTTGACTTTCAACAATTAAGAAACTCATAATTATTATTTTCTAATGCATTATTTGGATTAGTTCTGTTGCAAAAATCAAAAATTTAGATTCCAGAATTTTTAATTTACAAAACATACCTATCATTTATTCAAATTTTAATTTTTGAATGCAG
Source organism: Platygaster robiniae (assembly GCA_028476575.1). Lineage (NCBI taxonomy): Eukaryota > Metazoa > Arthropoda > Insecta > Hymenoptera > Platygastridae > Platygaster > Platygaster robiniae. The sequence continues at coordinate 8,498,110 of CM052022.1, forward strand.
CACCGAATTTCCGAACTTGTTTTTTTTTTTTAATTCAAATTTGAAAGTAAAGACTAAAATTTTTAGGGTAATTCTAAAATTTCGGAATTTTTTTTTTAGTGAGTAAATCTTTTTTTCAACGTCAATTCATCATTTTCAAGTTTCAAGACGACTAGATCTCAACTATTGGATATAAAAAATTTAATACTGAGAATTTTTTTAAGTTTTCAAACAGTGATTTCATGATTTTTAGATTTCTTTCGAAAAAAAGTTCTTTATTTTTTACTCTACCACAGTAAGTCCAAATTTTCAAACATGAGAATAACACGATTCGATGAATAAAGAAAGACAAATTTCGGTTTCCTAGTACTTTATATTCATGACCTCCGGGGTTTAGATATCCGAATGTGCAATTTTCCATGTTCTTATCTTCAAAGTTGCATTTCCAAATTTCCTCATTCATAAACGATCAAACTGCTAAATCATAACACTTTAGAACGCTAATCAAAACTTAAAAATTTTGACATTAAGACATTCTACATGAAAAAAATTTAATTTTTTAGTATCAAAAATTGAGTAACATTATGTGACTTGTCAATTTCTGTATGTAAATTTGTTTTTTTCTATTTCCAGACATTAAAGCTACAATATCTGTGTGCTTAAACTTGCAGATTTCTTATTTCTCAAAGTAAAAAGTTGTTTTTCTTAATATCTTAGAGTTTACGGATATTAAAATATTTTATTTTAAATTTCTAGTTAAAATGATCTACTGAAGTCTCGACTTTTGAGATTTCGAACGTTATGTTAGAATATAATCATTTGATCAATCATAAAAACTCTTCTTGGAAAATTTTCAAATTTTTAAATACTTCGCTTAAAGTTCCAAAATTTTCAAATTCTGATAGGCTTCAATCAAAATAGCAAAAAGTTTTTAGAATGAATACTTTTTTTTTGAATACTAAACACTTCGAACCTTTGAACATCTGGACTACATTAATATCCTCAACTCGTCTACCCTCTATCTGAATATTTTCATTATCGCACTTAACATTTCATAAACATACATTTGTTGATTAACCAATTTCAATAAACTTCTTGTCACAATACTGAGTTTATACGTCAAAATCATGAGTGTTTCTTTTCTGTAATTTTCCATGTCGTTTTAAGATACTGAAATCCTTCACCTTCGAGTATCTAAAATTCAAATTATAAGAACAAAATTCATAATTATTTAACTTAAAAGTATACTTTCCAGAAAAAAGGAATCTAAAACGTGAATGAATTTTGGAAACAATATAAGTTCAATTCGATCACACAAGCTGGAAATTGTATAAAATGTTTTTCAAAACCACTTGATTTTTAAAAAACTACAAAACTTGAGTCTACGAAATCTCTTCACTTTTTCTTATCTCTTAAAATGAATCAACCTCGTTTATATTACAATGAAAAAAATATTTCCATGTAACATACCAATAAAAAATTTATGAACATTTCTAATAAAAAAAATCAACAAATATAATATAAATATTGCCTTAACAATAAACCTCGAAATTCTGTCAAAACCTCGTTAGACACCCTGAAAAAACACCTCTTCTTCAAAAATCCGCTCGTCACGCAGAGCCCAAAAAAAGCAAAAAAACCTAGTCACACCTGTGAAAAAACTATCGGTTACCATAAGTACCGACCGTCGCAAACCGCGAGACTACCATGATCAATGACAAACCAGAGCCCCGAGCCCTTCCCCGCATTTCTCAAAGCACCAAAAAAAAAAAACCCTAGATGCACGGTAACAATCGAGATTCACAAATCAAACCTTTGGTGTCTCCCCAGAAGTAGCACATTACGCACACCAACGGAGAAAAAGTCGATTTCCCCAAAATCGACTCTTTCTCCCCGCCGCGCACGTTTTATTCGCCCAAGGGCCGAAAAACCCGGTTTTTCACCCTAGGACAAATAAAAGAAAAAAAAAAAACATCCAAAACCCGCTTTTTATAAAAGTGCGCTAGATAATGTGACCTTAATATTAATGCCAGTCGTATCTTTGTTCTTGTTTGTTCCTGGTCCCGGTCTCACTTGGCTATACGTGCTCTGGTTCGTCATTGTTCTGTGCGTACCTTCTGCTCTGCTCTGCGAATTCGTGCTGGGGGACTCTCCACGACGCCGCTCATTGGTTCGTAACGGAAATTCAAACACTTACAAATACCCTTGATTTTCCCCGTTATTTCCCATGTTTTCCATCAAGGGCCCTCGGCCATTTTGGCGATGCGACTCTCGCACCCTTTGCACGGGGGCCTTCTGCCCCCGGGGGTGTGCTACAGCTGCGACGTTTGCGGGAAAACGCTTTCCACAAAGCTCACCCTGAAACGGCACAAAGAGCAGCAACATTACCAGCCGCTCAACAGCGCCGTTTGTGCCCTTTGCCACAAAGTTTTCCGAACCCTCAACAGCCTGAACAATCACAAAAGCATCTATCACCGTAGACAGAAATAGAACGCGCCGAAGAGGGGCAGGTTTCGATGTTAGACGCAGGGGATTTTTCGAGGTTTTTGCCTGGGAGGTTTTTTTGGTAGGGGTGAAAACGTTGGGGATGATTTTTGATTGGTTTTGACAGGGTGTATGGCACTTCAGGAGGATCTGGGACATACCCTGTTAAAAAAGATAAAGAATTTTTGATACGTTTTGTTGTATTTTCTGCTTATTTGGAAACTGTATGAGAAAAATTACATACAGAGTGTGGGTTAAGAATTCATGTTATTTTATGCATTATGTTCGGGATGTTCGGGATGTCGAGTGTTACGTTTTTTCAAAAAAAGGTTGGCTTTTTTCCAATTTTGAGATAGACATACAGTTTATAGTAATGAGCTTTCATTGAGCTTACAGTGAGATAATTATTTGATAATCTTTAGTTAAAATGAGCTTTTGTAAAAAAATTTCTAAGAATATAGGGTTTGATATTAAAAATTTCTTACGTGTCTGATGATGTGATTTTGATTTGTAATAATTATCACTTTTTAGGAGCTTTAACTTTTTTTATAGTCTTCTGCAGTTTTGAAAATCATTTTTTTAACCTTGAAAGTTAAACATAGTATAACCGTTTTGATACTTTTTATCAATTTGACTGCTTTAACCGTTTTGCAAATATTTATAAGTTATGACACTCTTTTTGTAGTAATTACATTTTTTTGCAGTCAAAGTTTTGTAAGTTTAACTATTTTTACAATGTCAACAGTTTTTTTACAGTTATTACAATATTTAATGTTATAGGCATGTTCAATGATTCTCGCAAGTTTTTATTGGTTCTAATAATTTTTTAAAAATCTTATTTCACTACAGTAATAAAGGGTTAAATGTTCATTAAAATATTGATAGTTTTTATTCTGCTGTCTATTGAAACAAATATAACTATTATACTGTTAGAGCGAATCCAAACCTCAAGAACTGCTCAAAAACCTCATTCAGAGCGTTACAACAACGAAAATAGCTTTTGAAAAGGTTCATCATTTTTTACAGTTCTCAACAGTTTTTTTTATCTTTGACTACTTGAAAATATTGTAGTTTTAACCAAATATTACCATTTTGACAGTTTTCATAGTTCTCACTGCTTTGAAATTTTTCTAGTTATATAATGGTCTTGACACTTAAAATAGTTATGACATTTTTTCTACTGTAAAAGACCTGTTAGTTTTACAGTTTTGACGATATTGATAGTTGCACTTTTGGAACGCTTTTGATTATTTTTGAAGGTTTTCAACGGTTTTAGGAATAATCTAAAAAATCGTAACAGTTTTCAAAATATTTAAAGTTAAACGATTCATTACAGTTCTGAAGAGATGAATAGATTTCACTCGAATAGTTGTTAAAACTATCAGAACTGTGGAAACTAACAAGAATAATGAAATGAACTCACAAAACAGTTTTCAACTATTGGAACTGCTAAAAAATTTTCAATTGTTTTAACGTATTGCAACTTGTGAATATTGAATAGTTTTCTTACAATTTAGAAAACTCTCCAGTTTAACTACAGTTTCACGATATTGCTAGTTTTTAGAGTAATTTTAGTTTTTGACAGTAAGGAGCATTTCAAAGAATACTGGAGTTTTTACCAATTCTTACAATATTAGAAAGCCTAAAGTTTAGACTTTTTTTTACAGCTAAATAGTTCACTTAAGTTTTGAATTTCTTATAGACGAATCAAAATATGTCTAGATTTAAATTGTGCTTCAGCTAACTGTTTGAAGTGCCAAAAATATGAAACAGAAAAAACAAATTGAAATTCGGAAATTTTTTAAATTGTCAAAAGTATCAAGACTTAAATGAATAAACTAGGCTGTTCAAAATTTTGGAAAATGTTTTAACTATCACAACTGTTTTAAAAAATTTAAGAAGTCAAAATACTCGGAATTTCATGAACTATGTGAATTTTAGAATGCTTAAAACATTCAGATATGTCAGGTTAGTTCATTTCTCTTTATTTCTGTTTTTCTTTTTTTTTCTTTTTTCTTTTTATAAAAATAAGAAGAAAAATATATAATTTAAAAATGTGGGCTTTACGAACTCGCTTTAATAAAGAAAAAAGTAAATTCACTGCAGAGTGAATTCACTCGGCAGATAAAAACTAAGACTGAGAATGTGATATTTATTTCAAAAGTTTTCATTTTTTGCATGCATTTTATTGTATTGAAGAATCCTTAGTAAATTTTTAATCGAAATTTCGAAATAATCTCTAGTTTTGTTTTTGTTTTGTCTGATGGTATTTTTCGTAAGATTTCCTTTTCGAGTATTTATATATTTTTTGATTTTTCAACTTTTTGACTTTTTGACATTGGTTTTCTTGCTCGTTATTGCTCGTTGATAAATTTTTTGTTTGTTTTTTTTTTCTTCTTTTCCTTAGTCAAACTTTTTTTTCATCCATTCATTTTTCCATTTTTTTAGCAAAATCTTGTTTTATCGATTTAGACTTGATACTCAAATTTAATAGTTTTTTTTTTTTTTTTCAAATAGGAAATTGACAACCACTTCATTATAGACGTTTAATTTGCATGTGAAAAAGGTAAAAATAACTAGAAAATTTGATTAATTTCTTCGTAACTTTTTTCAACAAAAATTTAGATTTATTTAATTGCTTGTTGTGTGCACGAATTACAAGAAACGATTTGAAGACATCTGTATGTATGAAATAAAGAAAAATTTTTTTAATATAAATCTTTTATATATTTCTTATTCTACTGTCTTTCTTTTCAATATAAACTAAATTTGCTAACATTTTTTTGAAAAACCTTCACCTATCTCATTTTTTATACGATTTGCAAATTTTAAGTTTCGTCCAAAACTTCCAGGCAAAAACCACCCCACGTTCGTTATAGACAAAAAAAGAAGAAACTTGTAAAAAATGTACGTTCGAAAAATACGCAGTGCTTCCAGATTGTTAGGTCATGGGAAAATTGTAAAAAAGACGGAAAATCGCAGAAAATAGTGGCGAGTGCTACAGAAAATCACGTCCATTTACACATGATAAGCCTTATCAAAAATGGACGACGCCACGTGAAAATTGCATCCACTGCAGTTTCTGTAAAAAAAAAAGAAAGAAAACGTTTACAGCAACGTTTTTATCGATGAAAAGTCCGTAACTATTGATTTTCCCGCTGCGGAAAAAAGGGAAAGTGATGGGAAAACGATGTTTCGTCCACGTAGGCGTAGAAAAGCGGAATAGGAAATTTCACAAGACTGTTTAAATGCTAATTATAAACGAGACTCGAAATATTTAACTATCGAAAATGTGTGCTTGAAGGCGCGTTTTTATCGGGAATCTTTTGCGAAGCCGCGAGAACTTTCGTCGTGACTTTTTTTGTTTGAGTTTCGATTTCCGTGGCCGGAAATGAAAATCACGGACGAGTTGTCAAAGCTCCGCGGAAGGTTGGGAAATTGTAATTATATGTAATATATTACACTTTAATATATTCATTCCATATAAAAATGCTTTAAGGGTGCGCGTTTCAATGGAGGCGCGTTTGTTTATTTGTGTATACTGGGTTTAGGATCGAAATTTTCTGAAAAAAAAAGGGAGAAAGTCAAAATCTAAATCAGTACATGATAAAAAATATTCAAATGGATGAGAAATCGATGGGAATGGATTAATTATATTCTGTAGGGCTGATAAATTTATTTGCAAAAATGTAGTTAATCGCGAGAAATATTGGAAAAAATTTCTTGATTTTTACAAAGTTACAGTTACAACGTTTACTTGTTAGTACCTGAAAATTGATTTTTCTCTTCCGAATTCAAGAGATGTTTGTGAATTTCGATCCTTCCCATGAAGTACCTTACCGGAAATGAAAAATACCCGAGATTAAACTCTTGCGATTTTTCCCGGATTATTTAGAAATAAGGCGTACGATAATTTCCACGCATTTTTCACACGGTAATTGTTGAAGTTTCAGTTATATTGATAGTTCGAAAAGTCTGATCCACAATACTCAAAGCAACACGAATGTAACACTTTCGTTGACTTTCAGTTGAATAATTTGTGATGCATAAAATACGTCATTAATTTTTTTTTGTTTGTTTGTTAAAGATGAATTATTTCTAGGATTTCTCCAATTTTTTTGACAAGTTTAGAACGAATATTTTTTGCATCACGAAGTATTAATTTCCTACATCACAGAACTTCGAAATAAATGTTGTTTTTTTTTCTCTCTGATTAATAAAATACTGTCTTACAAGTTAAGGGAAATTTTAAGCAACAACTGAGATGTTTTTTTTTGTGTCAATGGCACCTTATAATTCAGAAAAATGTGGAAAAAGAAGAGGGGCAGGAGAGGATTTTTGAAGATGATGAAATTTTTACTATTTTTTGACGATTTTTGAAATATCAATGCGTTATTTGATCATTCAACTTAAATTATCGGCATTTTTACAAACAGATAAATAATACCTTCTTTTTTCTACGGCGAAAATCATTTTAAAAATTATAGCAATGTTCAAAACTATTTGATTTGAGCATTGAAAGGATATCATTAAAAATGTCATAATGAAATTTGTATTCAATATTAAAAACAATGAAAAAGAAATTTGTTTTTAGTGTTATGAAAACAATTTTTATATTTTTTCATAAATATTTGGGTTTATTCATACATCAAAATTATATTTTGATTACACACGATTTTTTGTTCAACAAAATACTCTTTAGATAAAATTATTATTTTTTATCAAATATAATTATTTGTATTTCTTTATTGAACAGCATGAATATTTTCATTAGAATAAATTACCAAAATATTGTGATTTCGTTAATACAAGATATTAGATATTTTATGCGTGACTTGGAATGGGAAAAAGGATCTTTCATTGGAATATTCAAAAGCTCGTTTTCAATAACGTTGATAAATTTATTTCCTGTATCGATTTGAGATCGAAGGTCATTTTCCTCGTTCCAGGTCACATATAGATAACATAAAACATAGATAAAATTTTACATGAGAAATTTTGTCGCATTGAGATCGAAAGTATTCAATTTTGTAATATTTAAAATGAAATTTTTATTTCTGAAGACATATTACTTGAATAAATTAACCAAAACTCATGCTACAATAGAGACATTTGAAGTTTAGAAAACGAAACCTTATTTTGTTGAGAATTATAAATTAATCCATGTGAACGTAAAAACTTAAGCGACGTTAAAACTATATGTGAGTTTTAAGTGAAAATTCCATTCATACGCCATTGGGAAATTTATCTTATTCAAAATTATCTTTCATTTATACCAAACGTGAAATTAGAAGTAAAGATACCTTTATTTCTTTATTTGAAATTTTTTCCTTCATTTCAGATTTTATGATTATTATTATAAGAAATTGAGATGATTAAAAATCGAGTAGTAGATTTTATAAAATTCAATCAAAATAAAGAAAATAAATATTCCTCAGTGGTTTTCTTCTTTTTTACATTTCTCTGGGTTTTTTTGGTGCCCGGAACACAGAGAACAAAAATATCACATCTTTGTTCGAAAATCACTGTCAGGTAGTGTTATTTATAAAACAAATGAAATATTTGTTTTCAGCGTTCAGTCCTGGAAAATAAAAAGTTCCAGGTTATTCATTCTAAGGGTTTCACCTTGAATTTAGACATTTATGCCTTTTTCGAAAACGAACGTGTTACAATTATGAACAGTACACCTATTTACAAACCACATACTTACACACGACCGAACATGAAATGACCTTTCACCCGTGATCCCGTAGAAAATGAACATTTTCCGCGTCAAAATGACGTTGAATTTCGTTTACGGGAAAACACCGATTGCTGCAATTTCGCGGTTTCTTACGAACATCGACGCAAAGTAAACAAGTTAGAAAATTCGATTTCCAGATTCTTGAATTTTGATTTTTCTATGTTTTCGCGTATGGTGGGAATAATTATGTCGTGTTCGTTAATTTACCGCTGATGATGAAAACTTTTGAAAAAATTGTTAGTTACAATTTTTTTGGCCAAGAAAAAATAATAAACTCGTTACTTGTAACTTACCAACATCACAAAACCCGCAAGTTCATCCCGTAAAATAAGGCGCATTATATTTTGCCAGTCTTGTAGGAACAACAGTTTACATGAAAAATTACGTGCTTACTTCTAGGTAAAATTAGGTTAAATTTTCAGGGTGTCTGAAGATGAAGGTTAGGATAAAACAATTTTAAATCAGAAATCACATTATCATATTTGTTCCAAAACTTTCAATCAACACATCAAGAAACCTTGAGAAAAAAATTTATTTATAGGACATTCACATGATGCAATTCTTTAGCGATTTCGTCTTATATGACGCAATTTCAAACCCTCTTAAAATTCTGCAATAATTTTATTATATTTGTGGTTTTCAAGTAAAGATATCGATTATTATTCAAGAATTTTACACTTTCAAAAAGTTTTCACAAAACTTCCCAAAGAGAAATTCATTTCGATTTCATTTCAATTTCAAAACTTTGAGCCTATAAAGAATACGAAAAAAAAACTCATATTTTTTCTAAAAATAGCAAAAACCCCAAGTAATTTTACATTTCATCACGACACCCTGATTTAGATCGCTAAAAAATATTTCACTCTGGATCATACGTCGTTCTCAAGGTTCTTCAACAAAATTTCTAAGTTCAAAAGCATCTATTTTTTCAAACAATATCATGAAAAAAAATTCAACGTTTGTTCCACGTCGAGAGAACGTAACTAACCAAAGAAAGCAAACGAAATGTACAAAAAATTGCTAAAATATATTATATAATGCGAAGATTGGCTTTATCGTCTCGAAATTATTTCGACGCCCACGTTCGCTCGACGATGAATGAACGAGGAAACGAAGAATTCGTGTAAAAAAACGAAAATCGCGGAATATTCGTAAACTTATTCGATATTGTAAATAAAATGTACATGTACCCTTGAGCTTATTATAATCCAAAAGTGAGAAGCAAAAAAAAGTATAAATTCTATAATATAATGACAAGGTCGAAGGGAAAAAAATGAAAATTAGCACGAAAATGAGGAACGAAGCTTTAAACTGTGAGAATACCATGAAATAAAAGTTGATAGTAGTCGAGACGAAAGAACTGATACTGATAATATTAATAGTAGTCTTACTTATGAAATTGACATGTGACAATTATGAAGGAAAAATGGCCAAATAAAATGCGAATTATTCGTCACTCGGTAAAGTTGGTGACAATATACACATATATATTTAAAAAAGGTATAAATATATGAATATATATTATGAGAATAATAAATTATTGATAAAATAATATAAATGGAGAAAATATTTTATTACGAATTATATATTATTAGAGTTTATTTGAGTTCTATTTCGTCTGCGTTGTGTTAAATGTACATGTGATTTTGTACTGGCAATCGATGCATTTTCTTCTTTTTCTTTGTTGGTCTTTTTTTTTATTTCGAAACTTGTAAAATTCGCGTATTGTCGTTTACAGTGGATGTATAGGGAAAAAAATGTCGAGTATACTCTCGCTGCAGCTGGCCTGTGATACGACGGTAAAACGCTCTTTTTTCTTAATTGAAAGACTGAAATTGGGATAAAAATGTGTCGTTGTTCACGCGGTTTGTTTACGCGATTGTTTCAAGGGTGACTGCGAATCGTGATCAATCGATAAATCGTGCTTTTGTTTAGGAAAGAATATTCACCTGAAATTTTTTAAGTTAGGTAGCAGTTCCGAAAATTTCATGTTTATTCATTTATATTCGATAATTTACTGTATTTAAATAAGGTTTTTCTAGAAAAATATTATTAACGTGTGTACCAAATAGGAGTTGAACTTTAAGAAAAAAATGTAAATTGGGTTTTTTTTTTAAATTTCATTGATAAAATGATGATTTTTCTGTTCTCGACAAGTTTTAAAGAACTTTTGATTTTTTGTTGTGGTTTGTTTGGATTAACTGGAATATTGTTTTAAATACTAATAACACCCTGATATGAAATGACTAAAAATTTTACATTGTTCGTTTTTTTTACAGGTAAGATACTGTCAAGCGGGGATAATACTAATAATAAAGAATTTTTACACTTCAATATCACATACGTTTCGAAATATTTCAATTTATACTATGGAATTCGAAGATTCTAAGCTTTCAAGTTTATAATAAATTCTAGAATTCTTAATAAGACAATACGAAATTCAGGATTTCATAATGAAGGATACCGATTTGAGAAAACTGGACTTGAATAACTAAAAAATTTTGGATTCCTTAATTTGGAGGTAAAATGCCTGAAATCGTTGTTCTGGTTCGCGAAATTCCAGAGTTGTGATAAATGGATTCAAAAATGCCAAATTGAGAAATCTAGGGTTCTAGTATCCTCTAATCTAAAATTCTGACACAACTAAAAACTACGATAGATACCATTTTGTTACTAAGAATAAGGAATTTATATACTATGAGATCATTAAATTTCCAGTTTTTTATAAGGCTTTAAAAAATCATAGAGTATAGGATTCAGGAATTCTGATTTCTGTTGTGAAATATACTTATAAGCTCACTTTTCATTATAAAATGTCAATCAATGAAATATTTAATCGTTGTGTATCAAATTCCGAAGTTAGAAATTATTCGTGAATCAAAAACATCGATCTTGAGGGTCCTAGAAAAGAAGGATAATATATTACAATTTTTTATCAAATATATTGCATTTCCGAATTTCACAATGCAAGGTTCTACAATTCTGATACCTATAGTCATGAATTCGATCACAGAGAATTATCCAGTTTGAAACCCCAAGGTATCAAATTCTAGAAACCTTTACTCTAATAAAGAAAAGTTCAGGATTTAGATTCTTAAAGTAGAGATTTTCAAAGCTTAATAAAGTAAAATCTATTTCTAGGATTTTATTTTCTAGAAACTGTGAATCCAAATTCAAGCATACAGCATTTTGGATTATTAATTTTTTTTCCATACTGCTCAATGGAATCACAAATGATCTATACTGACATTATTGAATGTGAAATTGCAATTTGTGAATCCTAAAAAAAGAAATTTGTATATCGTACATTCTACAATGGAGAATTTCATAACTCAAAGTTTTAGATCGTATAATTTTACGAAGAATATTTTATTGTGATATTTATTTGATGGAAAAAGTTTTCTTCTTTGACATATTAACTTACAGAGTCAAAAAAAAATCGATTCCAAAACTGGTACTTTCGAATTCTAGAATAGACATTTCTTGAACATTAAATTTTCTAATCGAATATTCTGTACATTCAAATTCTACAATGCAGAGTTCTGAAATTCTGATACTTATGATCATATATTTGATAACGTGCAATCATCAAGTTCAGAATGCTAAAGTATCGAATTCAAGAAATCTTTATTGTGAAGTGAAGGATTTGAGGTTTCGTATTGTTACAGTATAGTTCTCCAGAGAAAATTTTTGTCAATTATTACTCTATAATTTTCAATTCTTAAAACAGTTGGTTCTTTAATACCAGTCAATGGTATTTCGAATTATAAAATAACAAATTCTAGAACTCCTAATTGTTAATAACTTCCGGAATTCAGAATTTAGAATCCTAGAAAAAAATTTTTTTATGCCATTACATTTGTAAAAGAATATATTGGTCATTTTAATTCTACAATGCAGAGTTCGACGATTCTGGAACCTGGATTCATAAATTTGATAGCTAAATTCGAAACACTAGAACATCTAATTTTTGAAATCTACATTTTACGACAGAATTTGAAGATTCTGAATTTCACTGTATAGATTTTCAAGGCGAAATAATGTAAATTATAAACACAAAATTTCTAATTTCAGAAAACAAGAGTTCTAAATTATTATACAAACTAAAATTAGATGATAGAAACTTTTAGACTTCTAAATCTCAGAGTAAAGACTTTTGGAATCGTATATTCTCTATTGGAAAGTTTCAAAACTCTGAATTCCATAGTATAGCTTTCTCTTATGCTAAATTCTACTAATGAAAAAAATTGCAGATCAATGAATCTAATAACTCCTAATTCTTTAAAATTCTTGATCAGCACCCTCCAACTTCTGCTCAAATAAATACTTGTATCCTCCACAGTATACTGTACGAAAATCATACAAACCGTGCACAATTTGATGATAAAGAGTTTTTCTCGAAATAAAAAGTTATTTATCGATTGAAATCCACCCTCGAAACGTCGATCGCGAAATAGCGACTCGGACTGATTCGCGTAATTAATTTCGTTAGTTGATTAATTGGACTGATTCTCTCGTTGTTTGACTGATGTTACCAAAACTTTTCTTTTTCGAGTACCTTATAAAATAAGGGTTAAAGTTCACGCGAGTTAGACGCGTTATCATACGTTTATTAATTGTACGAGAAAATCGAGAGTTGGTCGCGAAGAAAAAAAGTAGGTCGAAATTTTGTGTCACTCGTCAATATCCGGCAGACAATGGAACTATCTTACTACTCCTTTATTTTTCTTTCGTTTTTCGCTTCTCGTTTTATTTTTTCAACGCTTTATCGTAGCGCACTGATAACGTTAAAGGATCGCTCACTGACACAGTTACACACACATACACACACGTACAAGCCTTCTCCCATGTTAGGAATAGTTTGAAATACATTAAAATAGGCGAACTAGCTTAATGCGGCTCAATGGGAAAAATAAGTCAGCAACTTTTATGATTATGCGATAGTTTGGGGTGAGATAGTTAATTTTGTTACGATTTGGGGAGCAATGGTTTTGGCGTAGTGCTCTGGTGTCAAAAACGATCTAATTTTTTCAGAAAAAATCTGAGGGATGACTTCGAAATGATTGGCAGTTTTTAGGATTTTCGAAAATGCAGGACTCGTGAAAATTCTGGGGCTGTTTGGGACTGTCATTTTGAGGAAAAACTAAAAAAATGTTGATCACTAAGGTTTTTGTCAGAAATCACGCGAAAAAATTGTGTCGTTTCTGCCACCAGAGCGGCGCCACAGCAGTGTTAGTCCCCACTCTCAAAATAATAACCGTTGTTCACGGAAAATTGACGGTAAAACAGTTAAACCGAGCGAGATAAAAGTGTCATGCGCTTTTCATTGTTTAACCGAGCGCCCGCATTTTGTTTAAACTTATTACCGCACGACTACGTACGATATTTATAATTACTTATTATTCATTGTTATCTGATACACGGTGTTATGGTTATATCATATATTTATTGATCGTCAATTTCGCAACTCTTTTTTATTACAATTAACGTTTATTTATGAGCGATATTTTTGTATCCGACATTGCTTGTTGCGATTTATTCACTTCACGCTTGCGCTTGGAAAAAAATGGCCCCTTTTCCAAAGTGGGATGCGTTTGTTTACACGTGTTTTTTTTTCTATTTTCCATTGACATTCATTGCGATTGTCATCGTAAGCTATGTGAAACGCAAGTTTAATATATTTCCACTTTTATATTTCACCGAAATGTATACTATTTTATGAAATAATATCTTTTCAATATCTTTTTAATTTGTTGTTATGCGACCTATGACATCCTCATTATTTTTTTTTTTTTTTTTTTTTGTTGTTACTTGTTTCATCAGGGAATCTTTCGTTTACAGATCAACGAAGAGGTAAGTTGCGTCTGATGTGTAGGATTTGTTGCGGTAAATTATACAGTAAAAACTCGTTTATCGAGTGGTTGTTATTGGCTGATAAGAAAACGTTGGATCGGGAGATGATATGAAAGTGGGATAAACGAGTTTTGACTGCATGTATTTTGAGATTTAGCGCGGCGCGATCGCGATTTTTCGTTTTGGCTACCGGATTTTCGTTGGTGGTAGATAAATGCATGGGTATGCAGTTTTATAAACAATAGTGAAATAATTGAAATCCGGAGTTGAAGTTTTTTATTGTGGCATATGAAGAAACATTGAGTTGATCTCTCGTTTTGATGACTCACACAACAATTTATTGAAGGTTAATATTTTTTTTATCACAAAAAATTCTATAACAAATGTCAAAATAGATTCAAAAGTCTTGGAATAAAAAAATTTTCTTTATTGCAATTTTTTACAATTTCACACTACTTTTTGAGAAGTACTGAAGTTTTGAAGCATTATTTGCGTAGTTCAGTTTCAGAATTTCTGAATATTTTGAAATTCATTCAGAATGAAACTATATCATATACCTATTCTATGTGATGAAAAAATTTTTGAGGTTGAATCCATGTCTAGAAATTCTTACGGAATAAAAATTAGTGTTCGTAGTGAGAGATGTTTTATATCTTTAGATATATTTATTGAAAATTTTCAAACCTATATTTTATACGTTATTCACGAGTACATCATCTTGTTATGTCTTATATATAAGAGATAATCTATATATAAAAATAATACATATTATGTCACACATATTTTCAAATAATTTAGAAAAATATTTTTTTGTTTTACTTATTAGTCAGAAACTCCAAAGTTTCAGTCAAGCTTAAAATACAAAAACAATAATTTGTCAAATGCCTACTCATTTACAGCAACAAAGTTTAATAATTCTATGTGAAGTGTCGAAGTAAAATTGAAATTCTTAGGTTTGTAAGAATTATTCTTTATTGAAATTTTTTGAAATTCCACCCTACCCTATGACAACCTTTAAGTTTTTCATTATCTTTACCATTTGGTAACAGAATTTTCAATTTTTTCAGAATTTCTTTTAAACTTACACGATCAACTGTATTTCCTCTCTCACAAAAAAACGATGTTTGGAAAAACATTTGAGCTTTAATTCATGTCCTGAATATTTATTCTCAGTCAGAAAAATTACAACGAATTTTTAAAAAACCTTTCAAGTAAACGTTTATTTTTGAAACATAATTAATTTTCATTACAAATAGCAAAAAGATTGTTTTGTATTTTTATCGTTCATGTTCACAAAATCAATAGAATTTAAAAGTTTTTTTTGCATGTTTTTTGAACAGAAACTTGTTGATTTCTTATGCTGAAAATTCCCAGATATTAATAATCTATACTCAGTATTTTGTTTCAGTTGAACAGTCACTAAAATTCAAAAATTCGTTTCGAAATAATAATCGAAATATTATTTTCTGTTTCATGAATTAGGCGATTTTGAGAGAAATACTAAACGTAGAATTCATGTCGAAATTCAAAACAAATAAACATGGTTTTTGTGGTCATGTGTTAGAAAACTTCAAGTTCGTATCATGTTTAAATGAGTGACAACAATTTGCTAAAGGTTAACTTATTCTTAAAAAAATGTTTAGAAATATTATATAAAATGTACAAGGTCACTCAGAATTTTTAACCTGGTAAATTAATTTGTTTTGTTGCTATTTGTAACAGTTTTGCTCCACTTCATGAAAATTCTTCACGTTTTAAATATTATTTTTACAACTCGTTTGTAGAACTTTGAATAATCAGTGGAGAAATTGAAAAACATTACGATATGTCCGATTTTCGTGCCATGGAAAAAGACTTACAAAAAAAAAAAGATTGAGATCTAATCTACATCTTGATTATTCTATCTTATTCGAAAAAATGATGAACATTTTTGAAGAATGCAGTAAAATAATTATTTATATGGTTTCTAAAAAAAAGTGTTTCAAGTTAGAGATGTCAAAAAAATGTAAAGGTTCATAAAGAAATAAAAATAAATGTTTACTCAAAAGTGTAAGGAAAAGATTATGTATTTTTAGGCCTTTTGTTATTAAATTCAATACTATCCAGAAGTGTTTTTGTATGCTTTTGGAATTGCATTTCGTCAATGTTTTTTTCAATATATCCTTAGTACCTTAAATATATAATCTGAATCTAAGTATGATAAACAATTCTATTACTTTATTTTTAATTCCGAAATGTCGGATTCCATCTTGGATTTATCATACTTAGAGCTTGCATTCGCGAAATTTCGTTCTCAAAAATACTCTTTTTTTCTATTGAAAATTACAATCAACATTTAAAAATGACAACACAAATAAAACAACGTCAACATGAATTCGTGAAAGATTGTTATTTCTCATTTTAACATTCAGAAGAAATAACCATAATTTCAACTTCAGTATAGGCAAAATAACTTCACAGTATTTTCTCTTCAAAATAACATCATAAAAAAAATCCTTGATAAAATGGCAGCTCCGCCCCACAATAATCTACTTTTCCCCAACCCCAACATCCCAACCCTAACAGAAAAATATAGCACGAACCCCACCCTCCCCCAAAATCCTCCATCTCCTAAAATCCCCTTAGAAAAACGAAAAATCACGAAAAGTGCATGCCCTGAATGTCGCTTCGAATGCTCAATGTTATTACTCGACGTCGTCCTTCATTGTGTAACGTCTCATTACACCGAGGGCCTGCATCTTAATGAGAGGCACCCGCAGAAAAAACCAAACGTACAATATTTTCGTTTCCATTCATTTTCTTAAGTTTCCCCGCATTTTTTTACGTGTACGTTCCATAATTTCATTTCCATTCATGGCCCATTATTTTCTTCCACCCTATTCATATTTCGCGCCTTTTAATCTTCGCAATCTTCTTGGCGACGATTTTCCGCGTCGCGAGGATTTTCTTTAGGCCCGATGCTTAATGAGGCGCGACTTGAGAAATTGGATAAAGAGCTATTTTCAATGAGAATAAATGGACGCGACGGAGATATCGCGATATCGTAACGAAAAACAATGGGGCGAGTTTTTTATTCATATATCCCGAAGTTAACGAGGACAGGCTCGGATGAATGGCCCGAGTCGTGTTTTTGAGACTTGATTTGTTCCATTGATTATATGAGCTTTTGAATTCTAGGGTTTGCGTTATTTTTGCGAGGGGGAGGGGGTGAAGGTACTTTAATGCAGGAAAGGGTGGGGGTGTTTTTGGCTGATTTGGGCGTCTTTTGGGAGGGAAAAAAGGTTAAAAGAAGCGTTGGAGATATTGACGTTTTTTGAGTTAAGAGTATTTGTTGGGTAAAGAGAATTTATGAAATGGGAAAAAGGCTGGAATATGATAAAATAACTTTTAAGATAAATACAGATGCATAAATCTTAAGAGAATATCACAGTTTGATTACTTTGAATAGCTTTCAACAGTTTCAAATTAAAATCTTCGAGGATGTTGAAACTTATGGCATTTCTTGGCAATTTCTCAATCCATAAACAGTTTCGAAATATTTACAGTTTAACAGTTGGAACTAGTTGAAAGCTTGAACACCATATAATCACTGAATACTCTCTATATTTCATATTTATAAATTTCCATATCATAAAGAGTAGAATTATAATGTGTAATAATTTTTTAACTGCATATAGGATTTGTCAGGGGACACCCAACGTGCGTTATCGACATATTCGCATAGAGTTATACCCTTCTAAATTTCGAATCTTTCACAGCACTTGTCAACTGCATCTTATAAATCGATGAATATTTTATCTCTAGACTATCTAAATATGCTAATATCATTAAAGGGAACAATAATTAGTTGTGCATTTTCCCAAAACTTTTTCAATGACAGTAGTAAAAAACTACTAATTTTTCGTCAAACATGACACGAATTTTGACTGAATTAATTTTTGTAACACTCCCCTCTTCCGACCCTTTTCTACGGGTTCACTCGCACTACGCAATTGTTGCTTGGAAAAGTTCAGAGACACGATGAATTTTGTTGATACGATGTATATTATCTTTCAGCAGATTTGTGCAATCGAAAAAACGATGCTAATCGGGTGATAAATATGCAGCCTATTCGACGTAACTATAAATTCGATTAAATAATACAATCGTGATCACGCAATTGTAATAAACAATAACGATATGAGTGGATTCATTTTCGAAAAAGATAAAAATCCTGGACAATGTGCACAATCAATTTCTCGCATGAGTTCATTTTCTTCATTAGTTATCATGTATAACAATTTAGCAATCTCAGAACAATGAGAAAACCTGGATCGAAATTGTCAGATTATGCCAAGTTAGAATTATCAATTTCTTGGGTTACGAAAAACTAAAGAGTGTTATAGGTGTTTTATTTTCAAAGAATTTATTGAAAAAGTGCGGGTTGTAAATTTTTTTTGCAAATTGATTTAGTTTTTTTAAATTATGGGAAAAAAAATATTCTTCCATCTTCAGAGCTGTAAGCAGCATTAATATTATATTGTATTTATAAGTTTTCTAGAATCTCAACCATGAGTTGATAAAAAAAAATTTTAGTTCTTAAAGAACGTTTCAATCTTCTTGATATTGAATCTTTTTTTTTACTTTTGAACCATGTCGAGGAATTTCAAAAAAATGTGAAGAGTTTTAAAATTCCTGATGATGTTAAATTTTAGAATTATTAGACATTGCCAGATCCCCGTATATCTTCATCTTAAAAATCTTGATCTTGAAATATCATGCATCATTTTCATCATCGAAATTCTCAATCACATCATTTTTTGATTTTCGCGGAAAAACGGTGTACTGATGGCTGCGCAGAGAACATCAACATGTTCTGCGCGCGCGCAATGAAAGCATGTTATGTAACATTTCTGTAACAAGCGCGATCGGGGATCTGAGCATACCTGACTTACTATAGAAGTTTCACTTGAAAAACGCGATGAGTTGGGAAGAGTCATGTTTTGGGTGATGCTGCTGGTGCTGCATGAGGTGCATTGTTGTGTTTCAGTGCTCGCCTCGATGCCAGGTCTGACGAACTCGCGGAACATGCCGATGAAGAAGGTCTTTACCTGCGAATTGTGCGGCAAGGTGCTTTGCAGCAAAGCGTCCCTGAAACGCCACGTGGCCGACAAACACGCTGAGCGGCAAGAGGAGTACAGATGCATCATCTGCGAGCGCGTCTACTGCTCGCGGAACTCCCTGATGACCCATATCTATACCTATCATAAAACCAGGCCTGGCGACATTGACATTAAGTACCTTTGAAGGTTTAGATAAGGTAGGGTCATACCCAAACACCAACCACTTTTTTCTTTTTTCTCGCATTTGCTGTTCGACATTACTACCTTTTTTCATTTACACCTTGGAGGAATTTCAGGTTGGGTACATTTTTTAAACAATCGAAAGATTCATGATGAAATCTCAGTGACAGTGGATTTATCGTTAAATTCTGAGACGAAAGTTCTTTTGTCATTTTCACTTAAAATAAAAAATTACGGAGTTATTCGAAGGTTAAGTAACCCGGAACAGCGCTCCATGCGGTGGCATCATGTACTAAGTTCGGTCACGCCTATTTTTTGCGTGACAAACTTTGATCTTCCATATCTTTTTTATTTTTGAGTTCAGATGAAAGTGGATTGGGAACTTTCTTTTCAGATTATCACGAAGAATCTGTTTTTTTTTACTTTAAAAAATTCTAGTTTTACAAGTATTAGTTACGGTCGCGTTTTCTGCGTTTTTTAAAAGAAAAACTGCACGCTTCCTTTTTCCAAAATGATCTCTCCTGAATCCTCTTTTTTGTACTTTATTTTTGGTTTATGGAACACTCACGTAACATCGACTTATCGGATTCGATTTCGGTGTTGCAATTAAAAAAATTTTTTGTTAGCTTGGTCATGGTTTTTTAAACAGCTTTCGTTTGCTTTTTCTGTTAGGTGTTAATGTTTATCGATGCACATCTGCTTATGAATTCTTCATTGTTCGCCGGCGCTAAAAGCATGCGTAAAATGACGCTTCGAACTTTCGTTTCGATTCTTTTGCTAATTGATTTTTCATTTCGGTGCATCTTTTTTTGTCTTGTCTTGGATTGCAAGTATAATGAACTTTCGAATTGAAAATTAGCAGCGATGCAGCATCGACCTGATTTTAATGTTTTGAAGTTTGGTTGATTGGAAATTTAGTGAATATTGTCGGCTCGTTATAGATTGTAAAGTTCAATGAACGCGTTGCTTGTGTATTTGATTAATGAATATTATTTTTTTGAAACTTGAGTTTGAAAACATGAAAATTTGATGTTGAGAACCAAGTATTTAAAGAATTTCAAGACGAATATCGATGAATGATTACACGAAGATTTTTAAAAGTAAAAAAAATATTATGTAATTAAGATCTAGAGAAGGAAAAAATCGTATAAAAAAATGGGAATAATCAAATCCTAGAAAAAAGGCAATTTCGACAAAAAAACAAATTTATCGATTTTGTTGCAAATCTTTGTATTATGCAATTCAAATACAATAGCAATTCAAAATTCATTTTAAATTATTTGAAAAAATTACGAAACTTTATAAATATTTTAAGATCTTCATTATTTTGATTTTTGAATTATTCTACATTTTCATTTCAGAAACTAAGTGATTCCAAATTACTAAAATCAGTTCCATTTTAGTCTGTATTGTATTTACTATCACAACTTTAATAAGAATCAACGAACAAATCTATTATAATTTTAAATTACACGATTTCAGTTAAGATCAAAATTTACAAATGAACAGAAAAAAACTTTTGAAGTCAGAATGTGAAACAGGTTACAAATCTGAGTTCCAAAATTTTATTATTATTCACGGATAAAAGAGTTACAAAATTCATTAACTCAATTATTTCGACCGTCGTTATTTCTATCGAAATTATGCAATAAAGTGAAAAAAAATTTCAATTATATCATAACCCTCCCCCCCCCCTTGTTAATTTATCAAAATTTCTGATTGCTCTTGCTATGAAATTCTGCTTTGATTACATAATTGATTTTTTTCTAACTAATTGCAAATTTCAATCATTGATCGGTTGCATATTTATGTCATATAGTTAAAAAAAAGCATAAATTGTTGGAAAATCTGTTCAGAGTAGCTAGAATTTTCCGTCAAGTATAATTTCTGCACGAAAAAAAAATGTGTAAACAATTCGTTCAGTGTGAAGAGTCATTGCATCAATTTACATTATCGTTTATTTGGGACTGTGCAAAAAATTGCGTAATACCAACGCAACTGAAGATTTGAGTGTGATAAAAGGCGAAAAAATAACATTCCACGTTGATTACTTCTTGTCTACTTTGAATATTCTAATCTTTTGTCTTGAAAAATTGTTTTGGATTATCGTTATAATTTGTATATTTTCGTGTGCGTAGTTTACAGTAACAACAATTGTTCGTGATTATTTTACTTGCATAACAGTCGTATGCTGCAGATTATCAGGTCTATATTTTGCTTTGTCCAAAGTACATTTTTTTTACTAGCACTACTCGAGATTATGAAAGTTGGCTAATTTGACATATTTTGTACCTTTTGATGAGAAACAGTTTTTGATTTGAAATACGTTGTTACGAGAGATTAGAAATTGAAAGTTGGCTGAGATAAAAATTAATATATGTAATATTTGGAGATAACAAATTGGAAGAGTCGTTCAATATTCACGTTCAAGAAAAAAATGTTGATCTTGATTCTAACGGTTTCGGAAATCTTTAACGCATAGTTAGAATTTCAGCTTTGAATTTTTTCAAGAAGGGTCAAAAATTCTTCATTTTTATTACTTATTGTGTTTTACATTAAAAAAAGTAATATTTATGAACCTACGAAGAGTTTTATTTGAAAAATTAAAATACTTCTAAACGTTTGAAAATACGAAAATATTTAATGTGTTCATAACCTTGGAAGATCTGCGAAAATTTTCAGTATAAATTATCTGAACGTAAACTGACAATCATGTTTGAAAAATTTGCCAACATTTTGAAATAATTTGAAGATGATTGAGAAGAAGATATTTTGGAAAAATTTTCTATGCTGAAAGATTTACTAATTTTCGAACTCATTCCGAGAAAGTTTTCTTAGGTCTTATATATTTGCATACTTTATTTGCTGAAGTTAAATTTTTCAATTGATAAAAAAAAAGAGGAGCTTGGATTTAAAATTATGAAGATATCTTCTATTTATACAGAACTTCCTTGATAAGTTCCAAAACGGATCAATAATTTTATTCCTGATTGCTTATATTTTTTTTTCTAATAGTAGAACTCTATTATATTTAGTAAATTTTTTGTGAACCTCCAGGAATATTTTTGAATATTTTATTATACTGGAGAAATTCTAAATTTTCAATCATACGTAGAATCATACAGGACTTCCAGGAAATTTATCAAAATCAATCAAAATCCTCGAATCCCTTAACAAAAATATTGACGTGTTTAAAAATCCCTACAATAGATACGGAAAATTCATAATCTTTTTTATAAATCTACGTTATTAAAAAATGTTTAACGATATTTACAAGAGTGGGGAAAATTTCATAAACTCTGACACTAATTCGTACATCGAAAACTTCGAGATAAATTTCCGAACGGATCGGAACTTCCACATTCCTTTCGAAAAAAATTATTGTTTTCGAAACATTGTATATTTCAATTTCCATGAACTAATCTTCTATTTTTGAAAAATTTCGAAATTTTTATGATAATATTCATTTGTTAACATGATCGTATGAATAATTTTCCTAAATAATCAAAATCATAAGAGTTTTTTCATGTGATGTTTTCATGGTAACAAAAATCCTATAATTGTTGCAATGTTATCTCAATCGATTTTTGACATATTCGAAAATTCTAGTTGTTTGTTAATAATGATTAGATTCTACGAATATACGAAAAATTTTCCACTTCGCTAACAACTTTTTAACATCTCAGGGCAGAAATATTATTTTGTTGGAAATCTAACAATTTTCAACTATGTTTTACAAGAAGTTCATCGAACTACCAATTTTCCCCGAAAAACAGACATTTTCTTCAAAATTGTATTTTTTTACTATAATTTGATGTAAGGAATAATCTTTGAAAATTTTCCCTAATCTTGATAAATTCCACAGAAAAAATGCATTATCTATTCATTATATTCAAATTCTTTTTACAGTGTTTCAGCAATTTTAGCCATCTTATTTTGCTATTTCGTTTTCCTCTTCTAAATTTTCAAACTTCCCAACAACTAATGGTCTATGATTTTGCGGTAATGTATTGGAAATCTCTCAAAAAGGTTTTGCGTGTTCAAAAGTCATAGAATTTTCGAATATTTCGACTTGATTATGTTTTGAAATTTCTTTAGTACTTCAAGCGGATTTCAATTTCTGTAAAAAGTTGTTGAAATGTACAAAAAATTTTGACATTTTTTTTCAGTCTATAAAAATCCTGGAAACACCACAGAAAAGTATAATTGTGTAACAAAAACTATTATTATTATTAGATGTTATATTTTAATTTTTTTCCCATGTACTGATAATTTTACGGTCTACAGCAGTTTTGATAGTTCATATTTTTATAAGAGTTTTCAAGTAGTTTTAACAATTTTGACAGTTGAAAACCTAATGACCATTTTGGCAATTGTGACATTTGGCCAAGGTAAAATATGTTAAACTGCAAAAACTTGAGAAACTGTCACTAATTGTTAAGCTGCACTGTAAAAAAAATTTTAATGATTTCCTTTTCTAATTTAATCAAATCAGTGGCTGTAAAATGAAGTTGGTGAAAATCAACGTATTTTCAATATACTTCTTAAATATTTTATGCCAAACCTAGGAAAAAAAGATCGAAATGATGTATTAGAACTGATTGATTCAAATGATAGAGTGTAAAACTGGGAAAACTTAAAAAACTCGACGAATTTTCAACTGCAATATAAAAATAACTAATATAATGATTTCTATACAAATATGGTACAATACTTTTCATACAGTTGCATGATAAAAAAATGACCATATTTTGTTAAACTATCCTGAAAATATGAAAAAATAATTATAATAATGTAGAATCTTCCCTATGAAACTGTATTTGTAATAATTTACCTTTATTTTGTGAAACTTATCTTATCTAAAAAATTCACCTGAAGAAAAAAAGAAATTTCCCTAAGAAATTTATCTTATCAATTAATCAAGCGAAAAACTGTAAAAACTAAAGGTACTGTCACAAATGATCCAACTGCACTGTAAAAAAAGCGATAGCGATTCTCCCATAAAATATAGTAAAATTGCACTTCAAATTCAGTTATACAGAGTTAAAAATTTCTCCATTATATCATATTTCTAATAAATTTATTACAGTCCTTCATGAAAATATAGTTAAAAATATCAAAATGGTATAAAAATGTTTCTGAGTGCCTGTATAAAAAGAAATCTCAAATTTTGTGCGAAAATCACTGTAGTTTTCTTGAAAGTGATGAGAAAGCATTCAAATCTGTTTGAAAAAAGTTGGAAATCACTTAAGGGAATCACCTTAATGAAACCCGTTGGACAAACAGCGTAATCAATAAGTTTCGCGTTGAATGCAAAAACCGGATTGAATTCCTAAACCGCCGATGAAGCAACGAGCGGTGACTCGGCGGGCCTTGACAAGGTGTCAGTGGCAGCTGCGATGATATCGTCTTTTTTCGAGAACTGCAATTCTCCGTGGCCGCTTGCGCAACTCGCTCCTGGCCCGCCATGAATGATGTCACGGCCATTGGGTCTACTATTTCGCACGCAAAATCCGACAAACTTTCTATTTTTCGAAGGCGAGCTGGGCTAATGCAAATTCGCGACTTTGGGAAAGAGCGAAATAACACTCGACAGGATTGCTTTTTCGCGTTTCAAAAACCAATCCCCACGAGTGTTTGGCCATGATCCGGCGCGTTTTAACTTTTTACATCCCAAATTCTTTATCAGAAAAACCTAGGATTTTCAATAAAGAATGAAAAGTTAAAAACATAAACGTTCAATCCAAGGAACCAATTCACCAACTCAAAAAAAAATCAATTTTTAACATTTTTTTCGATGTGAAAATCAGTCATTTCATGAACGATATGAGATAAATTATTCAATTATCGATTTGTTCTCGAATGATTCTCAAATGAATCATTTCAACCAAGTATATTGATGATTATTGAAAACAAATATTATCGTTTGGACCTTCCTTTCAACTTCCAAATAGTTTTCAGTTCGACTTTGAACGTTGGACTCAAATTTACGAAAGAATGATTTCAATGCTTGAAGTCACCGATTACTCTAAAGAGCTGACTGTTTCCTATTTTATTTTTTGACCTTCTACATCGTTCGTTCAATAAATTAGGAGTGTTTTCAATCTTTTGGAAGATTCTCATTATGCAAATAGAAATAATAGGATCTTTTCGTGAGGTAACATTTCGACTGTGATTTCGTTCAAGCTGTGAATTTATCTGTTAGTTTATCGAAATTTTTGACATCGTCAGGATAATTTATTGATGAATGAGTATTTTGATATAAAATGGAATTTGCAACCTCAATAATTCATTGAATAAAGGTTGAATCAGTGTTTTTTTTCTCTTTTATTTCCAAAGTAGCTGAAACAATTTTTTTATGAACTCGATGATATCAGATCGTATATGATACCAGAAGTATACATCAAAATTTTGTTAATGATATTCAGAGGATTGATTCTTTATCATTGCTTTGCTGACTATAATTATTATAAAATTCAAATTATACATGCTTCATGCAAAGAACAGCAATAGCAGTTCATTATAAAATATGAAAGTTTTAACAGTTCAACAATTTCAAACAGTTTAACCAAAAAAATAGACGGTTTCAAAGTTTTGACGATCCAGTCATTTTAGCAGATTTGAAGTATTTGAAAATTGCAAATATTTGCTATTACAGCTTGACTACAATTGAACATAACATCTTACTTCAACAGAAATATTTTTTTCTTTGTTTTTTATTGTATTATTAACATATATTAGAAACTATCGAAAATTTAAAGGCTGTTTTAGAATGCTGTTTATTGGAAACTGTCTAAACCATTAAATACTGCCAAAACTATTACGTATACACTGTAAAAATTGCTTAACTTTAATATCCATCTAAATTTTTATAAACAATTTCATTGTAAAATCGTTGAATGGCTGATTCAATCATCAAAACTGTCAAAAATGTTTTGAAATTTAAAACAGAGAAAAACATTTAAAATTTTTAACCACGTGACAAATTATTTACTACTTCTTCCAGTAAAAATTTTCTCATTACTCGAAATCTTCATATCATGTTTTCAAAAATGGTAACTCACGACCCACGTTTGAAATTTTATGATTTAGATTTTACAAAAAGAATGTTTAAAAATGCTATTGGTATGAATAATTTAGCCCTCTATCAAGTTTTCAAAACTCAAACAACTTTCTAAAACTAAATTTTTCAGATCTTCAGCAATTCCTGAAAGTTTATGAAACTGGAATTTTATTTATATACAAATTTTCGAGAGGTTCGATTTCGACAGTTTCCACTTTTTTAAATGTTTTGAAAGTTGTCACGATTTTTCAAAGTTTAGACAATCGCCCAATTTCAAATAGTTTTTGAACATTCTTGAAAGCTTTACATTGTTTTTTAAAAGTTTTTTATAAGTTTTGACAGCCTGATTATTTATGTCAGTATAAAAAAATACAATTCATATCTGCTGAACCTTTTGAATTCACGAGAATTCTTAGAATGATTGTGAACTATCATAATATGGCTAAAATATCCTAACAGTTCATAACATCTAAGGTTTTTTTGAAAAATCTCAAAACTGCAAAATCTTTTTAAAGTCCATTCATAAAAATTTCAATCTTGTCATGCTTTTTTTTTCTTTATATGAATTGATAAACTGTTTTTTTTTTATTGACTTTCATTTTTTTAGTATTTAAGAAACTCGCATAAGGAATGGCAAAACAAATAAGTATATATTTTTAAAATAAACAGTTATATATACATTTTTAATTGTATTTATAAAAATGTTTGACGTGAGAAAATTGTAAGACTGCAGATGGCGTAGAATTTATAGAAAAGTGATAGAGCATAAAGTCATTAATGTCCATAAACGTCACATTGACTCATAAGACTTAACTTTCCAGTTCACACTTGCAAAAATTCCTGCATTACTCACAGACAAAGCAAACTTCTATTCTCCTTGCTTACGATACATCAATATACCTTTTCAAGCCTATCTCTTCACTAGCCATACATTCAGTAGTTTCACATCATATGAAACTGATGAAGTTTGCTTACGCTCGAACCAAGCCCTGAAAAAGATCAAACGAACCCCCAAAAACTGTAGAAAAACTCTGGAAACAACTTGTTCTATCTTCAAACTCATGGAAAACCCAGAAGATGTTCTTGTATTTGTTTTATACCTGAATTATCCAATCAGGGAATCTTAACCTCAAGTTTGTCTCTCTACTTGCGATAAATTTAGTCTTATCATCGAAAAAACATGCTTCAGTTTGAATTCAACCCTCAAAAAGATTAATCTATACTTCAGAACTAAAGAACAACCTTGAAAAAAACTCGTTCCATCTTACAATATAAGATAAACCCAGAAGAAGATGTCCTCTAATCATGCAGTAACACTGCCATTAAATAAATACGACTCCCTGTGTTTCAGGTACGGTCAACGAGACGTGTTCAGGGGAAACACAGCCTCCTGATGCCGTGTACCAACTTCCGCCGCCGACTTCCGGTGGTGTGTTCGTACCTCAACAATGTCCGTATTGCAAGCGCACGTTCTCCTGTTACTACTCGCTGAAGCGCCACTGCCAAGACAAGCACGAGCCTTCGAACCGAGTTTACGTGTGCATCTTTTGCAACCGCAGCTACCGCAGCAAGAACTCGCTCTCGACCCACAAAAGCCTTCATCACCGCGACATCAGCAGCATGCTGAAGAGTCTCTATAAGACATCCGGCGTGAAGAACGCTTCGGGAATGCAATAGGCTAAGTTCTTCAGCTTCCGTCAGCAGCATCCCCGTCATTGACGAAAGCTTCAATCCGATTTCGGACCTTGCGCCAATGCTGCAGGAAACGCAATTTGCAGCTCCGAAGGTGCTTTTCGTCAATCGGCCATTTTGTCGGGCAAAATGGCGTCGCTTCATGGGTCGCTCGGAGCCATTTTCCGTTGCTCCGTTGACCGATGCTGCGAATTCCTCGGGATGACAAAGCCGCGAAGCGGCCTATCGCATTTCCATCGTTGATGAGTGATGGAATGATTATCGCATCGGCACAAACGTGCGTTTTCGGGAAATTAAGGCCCTTTTTTCGTGTATTTTATTCGGCAAGACTGCTTCCAATCCAAAGATAACGCAATGGGATCGACTGAATTTAGTATATTATCGAGGAAAATTTGTTTTAGGAAGTTACGAAAGAGAAGAAACATTCCAGATTTTTCCATGGCGTTGTAAATATGGTTGTGCTATGTTCTTAAATTCGATTGCATTCATTCGCGGGGCGAGGAAATTTATAGGGCATGTTATATGGAGGGTTTATCGTTATTTTAGTGATTTCGAATTCACGGATCTGGAGTTTTTTTTATGCTTTATTCGGTTCTTTGAGAAAGCAGCTATGAAAAGTGAATTTGGAGTCTTTTTTTCTATGGGCCATTTTCAGAAACGATTATTTTGGAAAACCACCGAGACCCAAGAAAAACTTGCCAACATTACATTCAACGAACGTGAGCAAAGTAATCAACAAAACGCTTCGGTGCAATAATTATGACTTGTCGCTTCGCGTGGAATAATTTATAAACAAGTAAAAAGGATTCGAGCCACGTGCGCGGATTACGAGAAAACGATCCAAGGACGCAGAACTGATCGCAAAGTTTTGCACACGTAGAGCAAATATTCGTATCCTTGTGTCCATGTACGGTTCAATATAAAGCTAAAAACGTTATTTTACTAAAACTAAACAAAAAGTCGTTACACGAATGCTATCTATCGACACAATATTTAATGAAAATCTATTTACGAGATCCGATGTGCTCAATTTCGACGCGGAAAGTCAGGACTAAACAATCTCGTGACGCCGAGCAACGTGGGTTCCTAACTTTAAGAAAATTTTTTTTTCATCGATTATGATTTATGCTGATGTTCACTGTCATAGATCTGTGGATAATTTTTGTTGCATTTGATTTCAGAATTGTTACAAGGAAGATTTAAGTTTGAGGCTAGAGGTAGCGAATTTGAGGTTATGAATCCACGTGTGCTGGACATCGCGTGGACGTGTATACTTGATCGAGGCGAGAAAAGGGTTTTTATGAACGTTTTAGAATTCGCGAGTAATGAAGAGTTGTACAGATCTATGGAATTAAGAATTATATTTTTACGTATAGTGGTAACGTTCTGACCTGCGCGTGTACATATGTGGGTTTTTGTAACGACGGGTCTTTTTCTGCCGTTTTCGACTTCTTTCCAGCGAGGCTTATTTCACCGATTTCTGGGCTGGGAATCCTTGAAATCGGGGGATGATCTTGCGGACTTGTAAATAGAAACGTCAATTATTCCATTCGCGCATCAGCTAATCAGACTCTCGCCAAGACTTTGGCGGATTTTGAGAAATATGGGTTGTTGGGAAACCAATTGAATATTGTTTCTCATTGAGTGGTAGGTTTCATCTTCAGCAACAATTTGAGGAATTTTCTATATATGGATTTATCTTTGAGTTGTGTAATGTAAAACTTGTGATTTGTCAAAATTCAGGACCTTGAAAGTTACCTAAGTATATAAAATATTCTTTTTGTTATTATTAAGTTTTTGAATAAATGGAATTTCAAATGTTTTTCAACGTTTTTAATTCGTTTGTAAAATTTCTGACCGTATAAATTTTGTTGGTCCTCAGAATCAAGAATATGGATCACAAATTTCATCAGGAATTTTTCCATGCTTTCGGAATTGATATTTTACTATTAAAAATCACGAAATTCTAGACTGTTATTTGAATGGTCAAGTAATTTATTTGAGAATCTGGAAATACAAAAATTCCTGATTTCGTGTGTTCTAAATTTTTCTTTAAAAACTGTTTTGTGGTAATACCGAACATGCATTGAAAAATTGTTGCTTGTTGGTATTACTACGTTCTAAAATTAAAGATGATACAACTGCAAACTCAATATATATTAAAATGAATACTTTCTAATCTGGAAAGTTTAAATAATTTATTCGTATTTCTCTCAAATTTTCGCAACATTGAAGAGGATTGAAACGCACTTATTGTAATGCTTAAACTTAGAATTTAAATTTGAGAAATAGAACGTTTCTTATGGCTATTAACGTTTATTCTTAAAAAAAATTTCTTTTTTTATTAGTCCAATGTAAAAAAAAATCTTGTGGAGTTTTTTCTACATAATACGTGACCTTGACGAATTCTGATCTCAAAGAATTTTTATTGATAAAAATCTTTTCAAATTAACACCTAAAACTTATAAATAGTGATTTTTTTTCCTAATTTTAATTGTCGAGGAATATATTTGGAAATCTCAAAATTCAGAAACTTTTGATTTGATTCTTTGCATCTGAAAATTAAAACAGATACTTTTAAAAAAAACAATCACTTTCAAAAAATTAGAGATAAAGATTCGAAGATTCAGAGGGTCGAATGATTCATTGAATATTTGGATTTCTAGTAACATCGTCGGCGTAAAATTCTGTGTATTAAAAAATTCAAGAAAGTGAAATTATGCTCTCGAAATTGGAAATATTCATGAAAACACATCTTTATTGTGACTTCAATTATTCATTTTTTAATAAAATTATCGTTTTCCTTAAGTTTATACCGTAAAAAATCTTGTATATCATCGTTTTCCAAATTATAATATGACGTTGAAAAATCATATTTCTTTCAATAATTTCTTAAAAAATTTTTGAATTCTTTTCGCATCTAAATTTTACATCTCGGAAAACTATAGTATATTACGTACCTAGGACATAAATTCTTTGTTTACGAGTGTGAAGTTTGTGGACCGAGGCGAAGCCGAGGTTTACAATCACACGAGTAAATAAAAAATTTATGTCCTAGTTACGTACGATATTTTACGTACCGATGGCTGTAAAACGAGTTTATGGATTTTGAACTGGACGAGAAACGAGTTTTCTATGCCAGAGGTACGTAAAATTTCTAATTATATTTTATTATTGAGAATGTAGAAATTTCTGGTTTCGTGCGTAAAACACAATTTTTCGAAATTAAGTTCATATGTCTACCGAATAAAAATTGAAAAGTTGTCAAAATTTCTGCACTTGAAAATTTAAGGACACACTGCTGTGAACTTTAAAAAAATTAAAGATAAAAATACAAAAAGTCAGAGACTTTAAAGATTCCATTCCTCAAAATCTTAAATTTTGTAAATCTTATGAATTTTAGAAACTGAATATCAAAAGCAAAAAATAAGAATTTTCGTATAGAAAATCCAACATTTCGAGAAGCAAAACATCTCATAAGATCCTGAAGTTTTATTTTCTAATGAAATTTTTATTTTCTATTAGTTCACTTTTGAAATTCTTGTACATTACATACCTCCACATTACGTGACCTTGAAAAATCCTTTCAAGAGCGCAACATTTTTGCAAGGTTGAAACACAAAAATTTCACCTAATTCTAGCAATTTTAGAGTTACAAGTTGAAAAATTTCTTCAAAATCCGTCAAGGTGATAAAAACAAATCGATGATTGTGCTCAACGTCGAATCGACGGAAAACGAAAAAGTACAAAATCTTCGCGGATAATGAAAAGAGAAGATTTCGTTATAAAAATGCCGTGAAAGAGAAATCACGATTCCGTTCATTCGACGCTGCAAACAAATGTGGCGAAAGTAATACAAAAAGTAATGAGCATTCTTCCAGGATTTCAAACGTCTTCTGTAAAAAAACCTTTCTACATATCATCTGAAAGCACGTAGTATACCGCAAAATTATACGATTTAAGGTTATAGAAAAAGCATTGTGCAATGGAACGCACTCTCAAAAAATTTTCGTTGGGTCGTCAGGAAATGGTGTCACACAAAGAAAACAAGATGAATGTAACACTTTGAATAAAGTTGCAACAACCATACATGTAGTTTGTGCGAATGGTACTATTTGTATGGTTGTGACGACTACAGAGTTTTTTGTTCTGGAAAGTTCATTTCCATCGATCATGGTAGTGGGCATAATTTTTTGCAGAAGCAGCAAAATCATTTTGAGAGTGTAGGCCAAAGCTCGTTTTTAATGTGGACTGGCGGAGTTACTTATATGGAGGAAAAAAAGGGCTTGTGAATTCGTGATAACTGGTTTTTTCTTTCGATGATGAATTAGACGAGTCACTAGTGAAATTCTACCTAGTCATTTTCCAAATTTCTGTGATAAATTTGAGATGTTTTTGGGGCCTGAAGTTTGAGGCTGTTGATGATATACGTCGTATTTTGGGCTGTGTTGGGAATGGGGGTTTTTCAACTTGAAAATATTTAGGAATTATTTTTAAAAAACTTTCACATTTTTTGGAACTTGGACGTTCCACAACAAAGGAAGATAGTTGGAGGGATGGTTTATTGCATTCAGTCATTTTTTATGGTTAAGATTCGTAAGTTTTGGATCATGATTTGGATAAAAAATGTACAACTTTTGCATTCTTGATAGCAGTTTTGCGTATTTTTTAATTGAATCATTTTGAATAAGGTTCAAAATAATAAAAAATTGAATAAAGCATGAGAAATGTTACTTCCCTTTTTGTTGGATTCTTTAAAGGGGGACTTACATCTTATAAGCCAATTTTCCAAATTTCATTGTGAAGAAACTCGAACAGATTTTCATTTGAAACTTGTTTTGTTTAATTGTGGAACAATAGAACATCGCACACAATTTTTTTCCCATAGTCATGTTGACTTACAAGACTTTGAGATGACATTGACAGCGCCCGTCTAAAAAAAAAAATCGTCAAACGGTGTACAAAATTAGATCGACCCTAGTTATCTGAAATCTGAAATTCAAAAAGACCTTTAATTATTCTTAGATCAGCAAGGTCCCGATCGTTTACTTTTTCAAAATTTTGATTTTTCACAAAATGGCGGATATTATTTTAAAAAGTCATTTTCGTACTTTGTTTTTCGTCCAAACAGAAACTGTAAAAATTCAGTAAATCGAAATTTCTTAGAAATGAATGATCAGGACCTAGCCAAGTCTTTTCTGAAAAAAAAATTAAAAAAAAAAAGGTAAGCCGATACGTTCAGTCGTTCTCCTGTAATCGTGCACAGGAGAACACGTGTTCATGTAATAAAAAAAGTTTGAAGTGAAAATCTTTTCTAGTTTCTTTACAATAAATTATTGAAACTTGGCTTACAAGGTTTAAGTCCACCCCAAGTCGACATTTTTAAGTTGTGGAATCCAAGGTATCTTAATTCTGAAAAATACAAAGATTCAAGAGTTTGATATTATCAATCTCAAATATTAATGGAATTAGCTTATTTTGTACTTAAAATAAAGGAACATCAGAAAATCTCGTTTTATAAATCAAAATTAAAGTTTTTTTTCAAGATTTGCAAATCAAACATAAAAAATTTTCTCATTTGGAGTTTTAATCTCAATAGTGTAAAATAATATCTATCGAAATGATAATTATGTAAGTAAATATAAGTAATATTTGTTTAAATGTAATAGTCATGTCATAATCATAAAATTATGACATAAATGATAAAATATTAATAGACTTCATTCAATAAATTTAGTTTCTTATAAAAAAATCATCTCAACATTGTAGAGAAGAAAAATGCTTAAAGAAACAAAAGTTGCTAATTTAAATTAGTCGTCTATAAAAAATTCAGGAACTTTTATATTTTAAGATGAAGAAACTAATGATCATTTGACCAAAATTTGAAGTATTTCAAATGTAAAACTACTGAAGCTGAAAACCAAGGACCTTATAATAAAAATTTTTCAGTTGAAATCGTTTCGATTACTAATGTTTCTGAGTTTTTTTAGGATTTGAATTACATAGATAAAATGAAAAATATTTTAATATCGCACTAACTGACGTCAGTTTTTGCAAATACTTTTAATAAATCTCTTAGGTTTGAAGAACTGTCAAACGTTGACATTTTTGAGTATACAAATCTAAAGGTTCAGTTTTGGTAGCCTTAATCCTGAAAAAAAAAGAAAATCAAATTTTTTATCTCTAATCTTCCTTGAAATAAGATATTTTGCAATCTGAGCTCAATGACACGAAAATGTTCGGTTCCTCGGTTAAAAAAAATATAGTTACCTTTTTTAGTAAATTATAAAACTCATCATCAAAAATTAAATATAAAATCCCAATCGTTCAGCAACGTAAATTTTATAAACATTGCACTTTCCAAAATCTTCAACTAGGAAATACTTTCAATCGAGTTTACCTTAAGAACATATTATTCCCAATGAAAATTTGGCATCTGAAATTCAGAAACTTAAAAATGTCTTAAATAAAAAACCTTAATTTTTAAAACCCTAACATAGAAATCCAAAAAATCCCCTCATACGTCGTATTTCATCAACATCCTCTCTCCACATTATTTCGAGGCGTTTGGTTCTCTAAAGGGTAATAAAAAAACGAAAAAAAATTTTTTCGGAAAATGTACGTCTTTGTGTTCGGCTAGATTTACGAATGATTCAAAGGACCCTGTGATGTATTCGATTTACGCGTTAGTAAAAGCGACTAAATTAAACCTCAGCGACAACTGATGGCACAAACGCCCTAGGGCAGAAAGGGGCACTTTTCGCGTGAGGTCGAAAAAAAATTAGGTACGATGCCAAAGTTATTGGACTGCTGTTTTCGGTCGTTGTAGTAATTTCTCGTTGTTCGAAACCAAAGCTTATCATAATTGGCCATTTATTACGAAATAAGTCTAATCAGTTGTCGCGTTTAGAAAAAAATCAAGGGTAAACGTATTGGCTTTGGCTGCTTCTCCAAAATTCCAAGTTTGCTTTTCTCAAAAAAACTTAGCTCGGAATTTCACAGAAGCTCGAAAAGTCGATTATCGGAAAAAAGCACCATATCGTTTTTAGGGTATCGTCGTGCGTATCAAAAATTTTCTTGTTGCTCGTTTTATTCGAAAAAACTTTTTATTACTCGTCACGTGCCAATGTGAAAAAACGTGAGTAATGGACAACGTGCATCTCATATCAATACGTGTATTCGGGATAAAAAGTAAGTGTTCTTTTTTTTTGTAGAATTTCTTCGGTTGATTAGATCGTTTTTTGGAAAAATAGGGAAACCTGTTAGAGTTTTTCCTCGAGAGAAAATTGCATTTATACTCTCATTATACTGGGTAACTTCATTTTCAGCATTTATATTTTGTACTGCATATCCCCAGTTCTAGGGCAGTTTCTCTTGAAAAAAAAAACCTGACTGTGTTTCACAATGTTTTTATTATATCCGTTAAAGGAAAGAAAATCCCGTCGAAGATTCTTCCCAAAATCGAAGAGAATATTTTCAATGTATATTTTTGTTCTGAGTCTTGAGTAAAGATGTGACGAGCAATGTATATATTGTCGATAAGGGTGAAAAAAGGTAGGCTAGCCGGGTCGAAAAAAGATGTTGGTGTTGAATTTCAGTTATTGCGAATGACACTTCAGCAAACGCGTCGCATCTTTTTCGTCAAAGCGTTCACGAGTTGGACTATCGCTCAGAGAAAAATTGTGTTGAAGTAAAAACCAAAATTCACAAATAATGCAGTAAAATTGTCGCAGATTCCGCTCTGATTTAGTTTAATTTTTTGTGGGGTGAGAAAAGTTTTATTCAAGTAGATAATTTTTTAGTTTTTTTTTTTCTCTGAGTGTTGTTCATCGGCTTTTGCTGGATTGTGTTTTTGTTTACTTTAATTTTCAGGTAGTTCTTTCTTGTACGTTTTTCGTTTTGATTATAGGAATTACGATTCTATGTTATGCAATGTTTGGCTGTTTTTTTTAAATTAGAGCGTATGGTCCTCGTTTAAGTTGACAGCTGTGGTCCCTAACGAATTTTGGAAAATTGCTAATTTGTGAGATTTGAGAATAATTTTGATTTTGGGAAATTTTTGGAATCAAAACTTAAGAAATTGAATAAAAATTGCCAATAATTTTATGCATTATGAATAATTTTTACTATTGCCGATTTCAATTTTTATTCTCAACAACAATGAAATTTTGAATATTATCATTATCTTAGGTTCTAATTAAAAAATGTCAAGCATCCATCATTCTTTGAATTTCCTATAAAAACTTCTCGATTTTTTTTCAAAATTCGTCAGGAACGAAGCTTGAGCTGTGAGAAACAAATCAATTGATGAGCGGTTTCACTTCAAAAGTTGATTTTCGTTACTTTCTTCGCATTGAATAATCGGCGGTATGCAAAATTTCGGTTAATTATCTTTAAGAATCGACTGATTAGAATGTTTTTCCATTGGATTCGAGGTTTATTTGATGATGTGATATAGACGTACCAAAGAGTATTGGAAAAATTATTTATTTTCTCAAACACGAAAAGAAGAAAAAACCAATTCTTGAACTGTTTTCCGGAAAAAAAAAACCAAGGAAACATTTTCTCCTTTTCCAAAATTGATGTGTTTGGGAGGTACGAAAAATTAAATGATGAAACTCTTTTAAAATCAATGGCACGTGCCCTTGGAATTCGAATTTATTTTAATAGCAAATTTTGCGTTTAAAAAAAATTTATTCTTCGTTTGCTCGAATGGAGAGATAGCTAGGAATGAGATAGATTTTATTTGCTTGCCACGATTTTCGAAATTATTATTGTGAACGCTTGTGATCGATTGCATGTCGTCGATGTGTAAAAAAAATCTCCAACGATTTAAACGAGACTGAGGATGTGCGAAACAGAAGTTTAGTGTACATTAATTGAAAAAAGTGTTTTCTTTTTTCACGAAAACGAGCCCCGCAAAGTTATAAATAAACAGTGAGAGAATAAATGGATTAGAGAACGATTGGTGTTAGATGTTAACGATTTTATCACGTACTGTAAATATTGTAACAAATACTGAACCTCTTTTTGTTACTGCCCTGAAACGGATTTTAGATAACCAAAGCATCGTTTTTTAAAGTTAAAAAGATTCATACGAAATAACTATTAAATAGGAAATCACTGAAAATACTTTACAAATAAATATTTTTATCCAGAAATTCAATTCAAATAAAATAATGCTGGATAGTTCAAAACAAAATTCAAACTTGAAGTTCAAAATATTTTTGAATTGTGAAAATCGTATACTATAACTTAATTTATACAAAATCTAAAACAAATAACTCAAGAATTTCATATTGTTTCTCCGAAACATCCTGTTAACAGTTATTCACGAAAAATTTTTTCGGGAAAAACCGTGGTTCTCCAAAATCCGTTCTGGAATTTACGTAAATAAGTGAATGTTCTAAGCCATCATTGATTATTTTATAACTATTATCGCTCTACCATAAAAATATATCTTCATTAGTTATCGCCATGTTGATTTGATACATCTCCAATATTACGCAGTGGATGAATTTTTTCGTGAGATTTCCGCCCCAATATAAATTCGTTCGAGAAATAATCGAAACAATTCATTCATCCATTTCACCGTCTATTACAATTATATATATTTTTTACACTCCATTTCATATTTATACCGAACAATCGCTTTTCTAGTTAATCTTCGACCACGTTACATCTATGGTTTCGTTTTTACACTTATATTTATGTTATCTGTCCACATGTTTGAATTTGAATGTTTAAACAATTGCCCAAGATCAGAGAATTCTTGTACATTTTTGAAATTCACGTGTAGTTTTTTCAATGACGAAAATACAGAATGTATGGCTCTTCTTCCGTATGAAAAAGCTTTATAGTACGAAAAAGTAGCTACCTTTCATATCTGCAGTCGTTTTTTCTCAAATCTTAAACTCATAGACAAACTGAATGACGTATTTAAACGCGTTTCCCATGGCGTGTCAGGTACCAAAATGGCCACGCTCCGACAAGATGGCTCCTCGAAAGTGTAGGATTCCAAGCCTAGAATTGTTGGTTTTCGAGATTTTGGGAGATGCTTTGAGTAGAGAAACATACATTTTTGAAAGTAACTTCCGAAACTGAAACTTTCTCGTACAATAAAGCTCGACTAATATATTATGTAACAAAGTGCAACACGCTGCCTTGCTGAACAGTACAAGTACAAAAGATTAACAAGTACATAAAGAAAAAAAAAACATGTCTTCGATTAAATGAAAGATAATATTTGTGGTAATTAAGCTATCAAAATTTATCAATGGTAAGGATACGATGAAAGAAGTAATACTGATGACTGGTCTTGAACGTCACTCTTTGCTGAAAGAGAGAAATAGTGAAACGAAGATTAGTGCAGAGTGAACGTTCATCTCAAATACCTCAACTGCCGTGGCCTCAGAAACAGAGCACGGCGAAAACTTTCAGTTATTTTACAGAGTGAGTTTTTTAAAACACTCGCCACAGTTCAGGGAAATCTTGTTCGTCTTCAGTGTACTTTCAACCACCAAATTCCAGGGGCTTGAATTTTTTAACGGATTTTGAGCAGTTGCTGACAGCTTGGGTTACAGTTTTTGAAATTTTAAAGTTTTCAGGATTTTTTGAATGAGAAAGATAAATTTCATTTCTCAGAAGTGTGAGTATCCTCATTACTCTCTTAAAACATTGAAATTTTTGAATTTCGAAAGATGTTGAAGTCTGAAAAGAAAGATGGACCTCATTCAAATAAGAATAGTTTGTTTTCAATTTGACTTTCTGATCAATATTTCGAGTATCTTGGTGATCTTTTCAATTTTTAAAATTTTTAACGCGCTTTACTACTACAATATTTTCCAAGAGGTAATTTTCTGTAATTTTTAATTCTTATGATCCAGTTACTGAAAAGTTTCCTTTTTCAATACAGTTAAAACAGCTTCCATTTTTCTGATAATAGATTTTTTTGAAATTCTTCGATTTATATTATTTTTTCGTGGATTTTACTTTTAAGTATCAGGATTTTAAAGATATAAACTCTTTTCCATCTCTTATGGATTCCATAACATCCAGCTTCATTTTCGAAGTTGAGTGATTTGATTAGTTTTTAAAATTAGAGAATATTTTCGGAATCTAAAAATGTGAGTTTTTTCGGACCTGCTCATTTCATTTGCACGTTCAAGTATAAAGTTTTTAAAAGTGGATCTAGCTATAAAATCTCAAAAAAGTCAACACTTCTGATATCATGAAAAATTCAATTGTTTTGTGGTTCCTTTTTTTAAAATAGCTTATTTGTATGTATTTCAATTTTGCAAATCGAATTTTTCGTATTATACTCTATAATTGTTGAAAACACTGAGAAAAACATTTGCGATTTTTACATTTCATGTTTTAATCTTATTCAAAATTTTTCGTGATTTAGGTCACAAATTTTGGGAATACAATCTTCCATATTTCAATTTATAGTTTTCAATGTTACATGACTTCACCATAAAATTCCATTATAAGCGTAACAAATCCTACGAAAATTATGCTTTTGAAAAAATGTGGTATCAATCAATTTCTTTCGTTTTTTCCGGTCACAATTAATTATTCAGATTTATTCGATTTCAATTCACAATTTAATAATGATAATTATATTTGAAGGTATTTACTATGTTCAGAAAAATAGAAACATTTTCGAAACTGGATTATATATTATTATATATTATAATAATAATAATAATAATATATAATCCATATATATTATAATAATAATATATAAATATTGTCAAACTCGACTTTTCAGGTTGCAGGTTTAACATTAAACGATTTTTTAGAAATCAAGTAAGGATCTCAAATGTAAAAAAATTCAAAATATCAAATAAGAAAATGACTCAAGTTTTTGAAAATTCTATCATTCATAACACTGAAATCTTTCTGCTATAAATAAGCTTCTTGTATTTGTTCAAAACTCAATTTTTCGCAGCATAAATTTTTTTCGTTGATAAATAAAAAAATCACTCGTTATTTGAGAACATTTCTTCAAATTCATTAGTATTTTATCATTCCTTTTTTTTTTCACAATCGATAAATTTGCAGCGTGGTTGACAACTTTTTAACCTTTACGTGTTTCATTCTGCAGGTTTATTAACAACAACAGAAAATTCATCATTTCCTGATATAAACCCTCAAGCTACTGTAATCATCTATTTTTTCATTTTTAAGGTCACGAATGTCATGAATTTTATACTATTCGAAAATTCTCTTACAATTGCTTCATTCAAATTGAAAATCTTGTGATACGAAGTTTAAAACTTGAAAAACATTAAAGTATACTGTAATCGTAAATTTTGTTTTTCTGAAATGTTGAATTTCGTAATTCACGATCAAAGATCAGCAATGTTGAGAATACAGATTTGAAAAAATTTTATTTGATCGTCACCCAAAATCTTTTCTTCGTTCTGAATCTTTAAACCAATTTCAAAATCAAAGAAATCACAAACCGATAATTTAAGAATTCTTCAAAGCGAAATTCCTAGTTCTGAACATGCATTCAGATTCAGACACCAAGGATTATAATATTTACAAAATCCCTACTTTTTTCCCTCAGTAAAAACGAATCCCAACTTTTCAAAATCCGTTAAGCCCCTCACCAATGCTCAAAAAAGGTTTTTCATTCCACAAATTCCTCAATAAAACACTGCCAAAATCCTCTCGAAAGGCGATTTTTGAGTGTTTTACAATACAGGAACGAGGGTCCACAGTGGACAAAAACACTGACTCTCATTTGTCCACGTTATTTCGCCCATCGAACGCACACGCCAATCTATATTCTGAGGCTTCGTGTTTATACAGATTTTTCATCTAAAATAGTTATCGTACTTACACTTCGTATTTAACGATCATCGCCTGGATATTAGCGTAAGACTTGAAAAATTCAACGGTGTAAACAGGAAACTGCAGAGACGAAAGTTGAATTCCACAATAATCTCATGCTCGTAATTTTAACCGTTTCTGTAAATATACGTTACCCGATTTTACGTCGACTATTATTTGCTTTTTGCATTGATAATTTTCTCTGGCGTACAATTAATCATCATCGATTCGTAAAACTTGGGGCCGCCGTGAAAAGCGACTTCTCGTAATGCAAGTTTCGCGTGTTATAACGATAAGACTGCGTCATTATCCGAAATTCGTATCCCGAATTGATTTTCATTGTTTCACGTATCGATGATTTGGTGGAGCATTCCAGGAAAGTCGGGCAAAGTAATGTACTTCTTGGGCCGCAATCTTTGGATAAAAGGGAGAAAATAAGAAACATGTGCGTGGTTATTGTGCGTGATATAAGACGAAGTGGGATGATTAGATGACGGGAACATTTTCTGCGGATTCGCGTCATCTAATTATCTAACCACATCTAGAGTATAACGATATTATAAAATGTAACGATCGATTAATATATAATTATAAATCATCAAATGAATGTTTATTCGCATTTTTATCATCATGAGTAATTATTATTATACGAAATTCAATGATAGTTGTTGGTGTAATATTATGAAAATAAATCTTTAACCTTCTCAATTTTGTTTCATCTACCTTTACAAGACATCGGATAGAAAAATTTCATTTTTTTTTCAGATATATATCGAGTTCTGTAAATTTATTTTTGTTAAATTTATTTTTTTCGAATTGTCATTTCGTGACTTAAACAAGGTATTTGTAAAATGATATTTTTGAAACTTGAAAAAAATATTCAAAACGTTGCTGCCAGTTAGAAGAAGTGAGCTCTTATCTTTTGCATT
This sequence comes from Platygaster robiniae, assembly GCA_028476575.1. NCBI lineage: Eukaryota > Metazoa > Arthropoda > Insecta > Hymenoptera > Platygastridae > Platygaster > Platygaster robiniae. The sequence goes on from CM052022.1 coordinate 8,539,978, forward strand.
GGCTAATTTACCATCGTGACGGTAAGTAACGATTAGATGATTTTGACTCAAATCATCAAAATAATTCTTTTCCCGTACTTTTTTGCATGACATTTTTTTATAGTATCAGTATCAAATACGATGACACTTGTATTTTTTATTTGCGTCACTGAAATCAAATTCCACGATCAGAATCCTAAAAGATTTTCAATGATTCAATATCCTTATCGATAAAATTTAAAAATTTTTCTAATATCCTTAGAGTATACCACTTTGGAAAATGAAAAAACAAGCCGATCGAACATTTGCGCTCAAGCAATATTCAAAAGAAGGAAAATTTCATACCAAACAAATTTTCAACTTTTCTAATTTGTAATAACTCCTTCCAGAAATATCACAAACTTCAAACCTCTGTTTTAGGGAACTTGCAAGAGATGCGCCAAATGAAAAACAAAAATTTTTTGATACGTTAGGTTTAAAAATGGAATAACCCTGAATTTGCGATCGAAAAAAAAAGAAATTGGAAATAACTAAGTTTCTCCAAGATTCAAAAAAAAAGTAGTTCTACTGAAAAACAGAAACTTTAAATTTCGAACAGTTATAAAGTTTTATTCCGTTGAAAATGATTAGAACAAAAAGTTTCATTTTTATGAACACGATGAACATACACACTGTCAAATATTACTCGTCACTGAGTCATTGATATAATATTACATGATGAGAATTTTTAAGGTCATCTAAAGGCCTTGCTTTCTTAAAAAATAAATAATCATGTTTCCAAAATTTCCGAAATTGTTCGTGTCGAATATAACGATTCCGTATAAAGTTATATTCGCTCCCTAAATGACACAAAAGACATCAACATTTCGAAGTGGTTATATTTTATTTTCAGATCGTACGCGTGTTAAAAATTTCATTAAAATTTAGCTACAAACCAAATGGTCTGATAAAATTTTCCGTAGGATCAAAAAGTTTTCAAAAGATTTTTTATCTATAACGATATTTTAAAGTGAATGTCGTGAAAGAACAATCAATATTTTGGCAAGGCATTGACAAGTTACGACAAAAATCTCTATTCGATTGTTTCATAAGTCATCGTGGAAATTTTTTGTTCGGGTAATTAATAAACGATATAGTTGTTGTGACTTCGTCGAGTTATAGATGATAAAGTGAATAGGCCCAACGGTAAAAAATTAACGACCTTTAGAAGCAAACGGAAATCGTACAATTTTATGATTCTTTTTCATATAACGATTTTTCACAAACGATTTCGTCATACAAAAAAAGAAACATTTTACAAAATTTTTGTATTCTCAGGTTTCAGAAATATATTGCTTGAAGTCTGTTTTAAAATTTTTGTGCCGATTTGCAAAAAAGCTTCTCAATTCTACTGCAAATGTGAACTTTTTGATACACGTTTTTTTTCTCTTCTATGTCACCTTTAAAATATTTTTTTTATTTCTCGTCCAAACACGAGACAGGAACTATTCAACTAACTAAAATAGTTTACAAAATGCGAATCTTGATATACCCACACTTTCTTGTATGTGCAAAACCAAAAATTTTAAAATAATTCAGAACCGGATTCTCGGAAAATCAAAATAATGTTTTTGTCACCTGATATTTTTGTTGGTGTAAAATTTTTTTCTTTTTGCTGATATATACTTGAATGGCTATTAATGTTGAAATAAAAAGAAATAAAGATCTTTGATCCGTACGTCTGATTACCATTGACCTTTAAAAAAGACAAAAAGATAATTGAAGGCAAGAATTTTATTTTTCAGGGGAAAATATTACATCTAAATAAGTACCATCTATTTGTGACTTGAAATGAGAAAAAAAATCTCTATATGAATAAAAATCAAGATTCCACTTATTAATTTAAAAGCAAGTTTGAAAAATCATCTTATTTTTAGCAGTCGAAATATTCAACATCTCAATTTTTTCTTGGTATTAGTCTAATTCATTGTTCATCTGATTTTTTGGATTATTACATGTTTCACTCGAAAGATTTTTATTTTCTCAAGAAGCAATTTCTTTCTTTTCATTACTACGGGAAAGTCACAAAATTCAATGATTATTTACTCATTCGTTTGGAAAAAAGACGGACTGTTGCGAAGTCAGAGGGGAACGGGGAGTGGGGGCTACCAGAGACTATAAAAAGCCCGGAGTTCGGGCTCTCAATCCTTTTTCTCGGCTACGACTCGACGTGTCAAAATCTCGTGAGGCTAAGCTGTCGATCGTCGAAAATGATGTAGTTTTTTTGATTTTTCTTACTGTATTTGCCAGCAAGTTCAATGTATTCCTGTTTCTTTTTTTATCTTTCGAAATCGATTGAGACTTTTTTTAATTTATTCATTCTTTTCACAGCGTTGTACCTGAAATTCGTCCTGGGAGGACTACATCAAGGATTGGATCCGCATTTCTACGTTACAACCAAAGGCAAGTTTCTGTGATTTGAAAAAAAGGTGGTCCCCATTTTCCGGTATTCGTGCCAACGCTATATTTTCAATGGTATTTAGAAAATTCGAGGGCCCTACAGAGAATCTTTTTTAAAGTCAGTTTTTTCATAGACACGTGGGTTTGAAATTTTTTTTCTTGCTTTTTTAGTGATGTGCGTGCCCTCTCCTCTTCCTCCTTATAAATTTTTTATGCTCTTCGAAAAATTCAGAAACGTTCAATGTTATATGAATCCAGAAAAAGAATTCTTATCAGTTGAATGGAAGTATGTCTTTGATGAGTTTTAAATTTTGTTCTACACTATTGCTCACCATGATCGATGTTTCGACTGATTATTAACGTGACTTCTATTGATTTTTATTACCAAAGATTCGGATTGAGCAATTATTATCTTAGAAGACATTTCTTGGAAAAATTTATGTTGCCAGAACAACGTTTATTGATAGTAGGATTCGTTTTTTATAATACTTCCTATTTTTCAACTGGTCAAATTGAGTTTAACGAACGCCCATTTATTGCTGCTTATTTATAAGCGCAAGAAAAAGTTGTCCCGAAAAAAGAACAGAGTGTTTTTTTATCAATTGCCATTACGTGCTTAAGAAGCTTTAATAATTCGTCATAAGAATGTGACCACAGTCACGGTAAAATTTAAGCACGTATCAACTCTTTTAACATGCATTTTTTAGCATGAATTCAGAGATGCTAGATTCAAGTGGAGAATCGAATCTGCACGTGTATCAATTTCGTGAGATTTGCATTCTTCATTTTGACTCCGGTACTTCACACACAGCTTTTTTCTGCTTCTGTTTTCATTAGGTATGAGTTTCTTTTTTGAGTTTCTTAAGAAGGAGAATCATACTTCTTCAGAATTTATCTTACGCTGGTTCACGAGGAATTCTTCCCCCTTCAATAAATGTGAAGCAAGCTAAATGTTTCATCTCTAAAATACGTTAAATCTTTCTAATGTATTTACAGCTCATGAAAAGATTGTATGACAGGTTCTTTTACTGTGTAAAAAATAAAAATATTAAGGAGAAGTCGAGAATTGAATCAGCACGCAGCACGTGCATCAAGTTTGTGTGATTGGAATTCTTCATTCATAGACTTTAATACCTTGTTTTTGTGGTATCTTGAGAAGAGCATTGAGAAAATACAGGGAACGGTTTCTTAATATTACGTAGATTTAATTTGTCCGAATTTTTGAGGGTATTCTTAACTTTGTTAGTACTCACACTTTCGCTAGCTTCATTACTTTAAGTTCCTGAAGGAAATGGTGAAAATTTATCTTATCTTCATTGTGCATTAATTCATATAAAACTAGGCCATTTTGACACTAATGTATTCTCTAACTTATCCTGTCTTTTTTGCTTTGGAGTACCCTGTTTTTTGAGGTTTATCATGAATCATCGGAAAGTCAAAAATCGTATATTTATACTATATTTCTCACTAAATTTTTGTTCAGCCTAATTATTTTGAAATGCACTTTTCTACTTTGATTTATGTATTTCGTTCGGAATTTAAGTAAACCTCCGAAATTTCGTGAAGTACATCATAAGAATCCATCAGGCTTTTACAGATTATTTCAAAAATACATATATGGTCTTGCAGAGGTTTCAAAAGACCACTGTAAAATAAGCGAATCTTCAAGAGCTTTTTTAAATTCCATGATGATTGCAAAATGTTCGTCTACGAAAAAAAAGTATCAGTATCGTTATTTCGGAAGTTTTATCGATCACAAGAGATTTTGCCTATATTTAGCTAGATTATGTTTTGGCAATAGCTATTAAAAACTATCGGTTAATATGACTCTTTTAACTTAACATGAGTTTCATATTTTTCCCTTTTTCATTCTACAATTTTCTTTGGCCACTTTCATACTACTGGATCACTTATTATGCATACTAACTTCTGTTGTACCTTTTAGCCTGACCGATTACCGATATCATCTACTTTCTGCCAGATAATTTGATACGATTGATATATACTTCACCAATTAGTAGAATAACGTTTTACTGGTCAGACGTTTAAGTTTCCAATGGATTGGCAGATCATTCAATATTCTGAAAATGTTGTTACTGCAGAACCCTTTTAAAATTTCATGTTTTGCAGTTTTTTTGATAAATAACTTTGTAGATGTATAAATTGGAATCTTTTTCTATTTTAAAAAGAATGAAAGTTTTCGAATATTTAAAGAGTCATTAGTGTCATGGAAAACCAAAAAAGCCTGTCTGCAAACATTTCAAAAATAAGTTGTATATTTACATTATAAAGTTACATTAAGTAATTTTTTTAACGATTATCTTTCTTTAATAATTTTCAAAAAAGTACATTACTTACCGATTCCTCAAAAAATGTCATGTGAATTTCAAAACCTTTCACAAAATTCAACTTGCAATTTAACAACCGGAAAATAACGTAAGGTATCAAAGAACCTACAAAAAAAAAGATGTTACTGCACTCTAACTAAAAAAAAAAAAAAAATCACTTGCAAATAATTTTGTTCATCACCACTTTTCTTTATTAATTCTTAATACAAAAATCTTAAGGTACACGTTCCTAACGTTCAAACATTTAAGAAAACATCATTTTCCGATAAACTACTGTAGAAAAAAAAACGAAAAAAAAAACACTATCGAAAAAATTATTTTCCTCAAATTATCACAAACAAAATCGATTAGTTAGCCTTTAATAACAGCGATGGGCCGTAATTTAATGCACTTTTTTGAAATTCCGGCTCCATGACAAGTATCGACGACGTCTGTCACGTTTTTGTACGATTCAGGAGCTTCTTCCATAACTAATTTTGGTGAGGCAACTCTTATGGAAATTCCTTTTTGCTGGAGTTTATCGAGAACTTGAGTGTAGTCCAAATTTCTCCTAGATTTTGCTCTTGATAATGCTCGACCCTAAGAAATAAATTCCAGTGAAATTTTGAATCATTCTTTTCAAGCATTCCATTAATAAGGAACTGTCATTTCACCATTATTTAAATGAAATTAAGTGATATAAAATTTTTCTCTTTTAAAAATGATTTTCAAAAGTTTTCACGATGGACTTCCCGGTAGTTTTCGTATTAATTTTAAAAAATCAAGTATCAAAAAATATTCAGCATCGTGTACTATTTTAAATTTTCATAAAAACAATCTGCAACTTTTGTATAATTTAGGCATTTCAAAATGGCATAGCAAAAAAAAATTATCTATAATGTGGTTTACCGCTCCATGACAAGTGGAACCGAAAGTTTCTCGCATTCCTTGCTCTGTGCCAGTCAGAACATAACTACAAGTTCCCATGGTGCCTCCAATTAAAACAGGTTGGCCAGTTAATTGATAATCCACAGGAATCAATGGATGATGAGGAGGGAAAGCCCTTGTTGAACCCTGAATATTTATTAATCACAATAATTAGTTAGAAGTTAGAAAGATATGTAATTATGAATCATGGGGTCTGATCTGAGATGGAAAGGAAGATTTTTGTTTACTTCGTCTTAGAATTATTTATTGTGAACTTACATTATATATTTTATTGATTTTCTATTGTTATTTTTATTGATTTCCTATTATTATTTTTTTCTCTCATTTATTAGAAGTGAATGATTTGCATGTATCAGGTCCACAGACAGATATATTTGTATCTTTGTGGGGGGTGGTATTTGTAGGTTAGTTATAGGCTAAGTATGAGTACACTCTGTATAAACACCTGAATAAATATTATTATTATTATTATTAAAAATCAATGCTTGCAAAAAATTTCCTAAGAAAGTTACGTATAATTATTTGAGAAAAAGTTGTAATGCAGTGTTTATTTAAAAAATAAATTTCTTCAGAATTTAATGATTTTTAATCTCTGATGATTTGATTCTAAAAGTGCGATTTTTCAATTTTCTTAAATTTTGAAATTTTTGAGTTTTATCACTTATAAAAATTGAAATTGGAAATTTATATTTTTGTTATTTTTTAATAATGTGTTTAAATCATGGAATTAGATTTTTATGATTGTCAAGTACCATAATTGTTCCAATACTTTTTTTTATTTCCAAAACGTGTAGTATTTTTACATTTGTTTTAAGTATTTATAGAAATGACAGAATTTTATGATTTCATAATAGATTAATATATAGATTTCTTGAATTTCATCAAGGGTTCCTATTCGGTATTTATAAATTTTTATGGTGTTTTCTCGTATTTTCGAACCATTATAGTATTTCTACAGATTAGTATATACATTTTTCAGAATTTGGTTTTATAGAATTCTAAGTTTTATGAATTTTAGGTCCAATTAGATTAAAAAAAAATATTACTCTTATGAACTTTATTGATTTTTTTTTTATTTTATTAGTGTTTACATGATTTGAAATTTTGTATTTTTAAAAGTCTCTATTTAGAGTTCTAGAATATAACAGTGCTGAATTTTAAGCATTTTTAGGTTGTAAGCATTTTAGTAGATTTCAATCATTCTTTATTATTCACTGCGTTAAAACAATTTCCATTTTTCATTTCTTTATGTTTTAATTTTTTGTAAAACACGTATTTAAAATTCTGCGTAAATAAAAATTAATCTAAATCAGAGATTGTATTCATTTTCGGTCAGTAAAATTAAAAATTCCAAATTTTGTTCAACTGTAAGAACTTCTGTAAAATTATTTGTTATGTCTTACAGTTTTTAATAGATACTATTTTAGTGATTTTCACTCATTTTTAATCTACTGCTATTATTTAAATTTATACCAAATTTCACTATCAATATTTTACCATCGATTTCTAATTGAAATTACTTACATTAAATAAAATTTTTACATTAAATATTCATTTATTTCATCAAATTTTTGGATGGGGTTTCAACTCTGCAAACTGTTTTTCGCCTCAATTCCTACAAGTCATTATCTTTTAAATACAAACAAAGCCAATTCCGATATCTAGCATTGTTTTTTGAGTTTCACTAGTTGACTATAATTCTGATCATTCAAAATAGAAAAGGAAAAACTTATCCATTTACTTTCTCTCTTTTTTTAATTCGCCTAAGAAATTCAGAACTTTCAAAAATGTTCAGTCATTGTCATAAAAAAAAACTCACCTTTCTATGAACTAGAAGAGTTTTTGGTTTTCCATCGACGACGTGTTCTTCAATTTTAGCTATATTGTGGGATACATCATAGATAACATGCATGTCCAAGTCGTCTGGTGACATTCTGAATTGTTTTGCAAATGCCTGTTGGGTAATCAGTCGACAATTACAAGATCTGGGGAAACTGTTGAAATATTTTGACTTATTTACCTGACGAGTGAGGAAAGTCATCGAGCTACGATTCACCCAAGCGAAATTTGCAGCAGCTGCCATTGCTTTCAAGTAATCTTGTCCTTCTTGGGATTTTATATGAGCACAAGCCAGCTGTCGGTCATTTACTTCGATGTTGTCTCGTTTCATCGCTTTTTCCATTTGCACGAGTGCATCTGAGTTTAAAAAACACATTTTTTTAAACCCGAATTTGTCAATAATTTCTTTGGAAGTTATTTTTGTAAAAAAGAGTTTTATGTTTTACAACAAATGTTTGCATAAAGCTAATTTAAAATTACTTTCGAATAAAATGAACGTAAACTAATTTCTCATATTTTTAGAAAAGAAATTAACCTGTTGCAACTTGATGACCAAAGCCTCGACTTCCAGAATGAATCATGACACAAACTTGTCCTTTTTCCTCGATTCCCATTTTACTTGCAGCCCATTGATCATAAATTTCGTCGACAACTTGAATTTCCGCGTAATGGTTTCCAGCTCCTAATGTTCCCAGCTAAAAAGGAATGTTTGAATTAACATTACAAAAATTACGTTTGAATAATTGTGGTAATGAGGATTGTAGAGCTTTTTTTACACTTTTAAATTTCAGTGATTTTATGTTAACTTCTCAAGAAATACCAATGTTCGAACTAACAACAAATTTAAGACAGTTAATAATTTTGAACCCTATTTTGAACCTTACGAATTCCTATAGAAATGAGAGGTGAAGAAGTGGATCATTTTTTACTGAAAATATACCATTTTATCGTTTGTTATAATCTTCAGTTATACTCGATGCATGAAAAACTCAATATGATCATCAAATTTATCAGAGTACTATACAGAACTGAATTTTAATATTTTGAGAAAGGAGTTTTCAAAATCAAAAATCTTTTTTATAAGAAAAAATGGTAAATTCGTATCAATAAAAAAAATTTACTGCACTATTACTCAATTGTAATAGAAAAACAATAGAATTATTCATGATACTCAAAACTTTATTCCACAATGTGCAAATCATTTGAAAAAAGCTAACTTTTGCTTGAATGATTAAAAAATCAAACGAAAAATTTTGTTTTAAAGAATGTGTGATTTAGAAATTTAATTTCCACTAAGACAACAGATAATTTAACTTTGAAGTGAACTTGTGTAGACATATTAAATATTCCTAATGATTATTTCCTGTCATGGTGTCAATTATAACAAAAATCACCTACAATAATAAAATCACAATTTTTTCTCATTTTTAAATTCACATTCATCATTAATTCGATCTATAGCTATAATTATCTTTGATTCTTTCTTTTCAGCATAGATTTTGTATTTTCGATAAAAATTCTTTGTATAAATTCAAAGAGATAAAATACAAAAAACAGTTTTTAAATAAATGATTCAAAATTTTCTGGTGCACGGCACAAATGTTTCTTGACCTGATAGATTCTGGCAAAAACACTATGGAATTTGAAAATCAAAATCTCCATGGCTAGCAAATAGAAAATTTGTACTTAAAAAGGCAAAAATTTACCTGTGGAAGTCCTCGTTTTTTGGCTCTCATCGAAACTTTTGACGGATCAGCGTTGAGCATTCTACCATACTCCTCGCAATGTTCTTTGTCTTCTGCCCAAATGTATCCTAGGAAAACAAGTACATGGGGGTAAATATTCATAAAAATTCAAAAACAAAATCGTTTTATTTGGGAACCGACCTTCTCGAAGAGACCAGTCCATTCCCATTTCCAAAGCTTCTTCTAAATCATGGGCGTTCATGGGAATTATTCCCTTGGAACCAACGCCAACAGGAATATGATCGAACAAACTTTGTGCAATTTGTTCCTAGAACAAAGTTTCAATAATATTATTCATTAACAGTTTTCAATTCGTTCCTAGATGCTAGAATCTATGTGAAATAATTTAAGTGTTTTTTATGTTGGAAAAATAATGAAAAAATATTTAGTTATTTATATTTAGCTTGTAAGTCAAAATTTGTTATGTAAACCTTTACAGGCTGGACATCTTTTTCGTACAAGTTTGTTCGCAGGAGACGAACACCACAGTTTATGTCAAATCCGACGCCGCCAGGCGAAACAATTGCTTTTGGGTCATTCATATCAAAGGCAGCCATATTTCCTTGAATAAATTATTATCGAAAAATTTATTACCAATTACTGTATCAAAATAAGTGGAAACAGTTTTTCACTGTATATTACTTACATTTTGATTCAGACGTTAAAAATATTTGATGACTTTGAATTATGAATCTGATCAATTTCTTTTATGAACGAAAATTATTTCAGACATTTAGGAAAACACATTATTTTCACTTAGAATAAAATCATCCAGTGTTTCATAATTAATTTTTCTTATGTTCAATAATTATTATTCTTAAAAGTAGCAATGTTAGTTCACAAATAAAAATACCAATGGCAAATCCATATCCTGAGTGAATATCTGGCAACCCTACAGATCGACCGACGATTCCAGGCAGAGCTGCGACATTTGCAATTTGTTTTACTCCAGGCAAAAATCCTCCAATGGCCCCAGGACGACATGAATTTCTCAACTCTTCCAGCATGAGTTTTTCTAAAGTGCTGTTCACGTAGAACACACCTTCCACCTGTGAAAAAAATTTTTAAAAGTCCTAAGAAAATGTAAATCACAAAACTGATTTTCTAACCATTTTTACACAGGAAGTTTTTTATCTTTGTAATAATCACAAAGAAATTTATCATAATAGTTCTCAACTGTCTCTTTTGCAGCTTTTTCATATCCAAAACTTTAGGATAGATATAATGTGACGATTTTTCTGAAAAAATTAATTTCATTTTATAGCTTCAGAAATCAGAAATAATTTTCAAAAAATATTATCGGTGTATAATATTATTATAAAAATATTTCACATAATACAATGTTGTTCCATGATAAAAAATTTGTTTTTATTAAATTTATCATGAATTTTTGAATATAAAGAAGCTGGCTTCAAGTTATTGTTAAGTTAATGGAATTGTTCTTGTAAGTTCGTTAACTGAAACTTCAATTATTAATGTCCAAATATGAGTACTCCAATTTTTTAACCAGTAAAATGTGAGAGATTGTTAATAGAACGTAAATTTATGAAATAAATTTGTATAGCATAACTACAGAAAATTCTGACTGTTAATCTGGTTGTAAAAAAAATGTTGATATGGGCAGGATAAAAATGTGAATCATTTTTCTTGACAGGAAGATTGTGAAAAAAATCATTTTTTGAAAAATAAATAAACAAATGGAACAGTCTAATTTGTTCGGTACTTCTGAATTTTTTAAGGCACTGGATTACATAATAAATTGCCGAAATGAATAAGTCGAGAATATAAAAAATTGGAGTTTTTAGACTTCTTAATTCTCAATGTATTCTTTTCATAACATTATATTTACATTATTTTATTTATTTTTTGCATGGTGGGAAAAATAACTAAAGAATTTCTCATTTTGAAAATTCTCAGCAATAAAGTATAGGTATTTATCAAGTTTGGTACAGTGAATATTTCGGCATTTGTTGTATGTAACCATTTTGAAATCAAATCTAGTAATTATTTGAATAATATATTCATTCTAGATGATTTTGAATTTACTAGGTCTTTACTCGAAATATAGAATAACATAATAATATTGCAATTATAATATACTGACAGTAGAATTTTTCGATTTTGGCGTCGTAGCCTACAAAAATATTAAATAATATTAAGATGCTGACATTGATTTTTGAATATTTCAAACTTCAAGAGAGAAAAAAATTACCCAAATTGATAATTTTAGACAAGCTAAGTCTATTTGAAACAATACTCAGTTTTTACTCGTTTAAAAATTTTTGATTCAAGCTTTTGATTATTGTTAATCAAAAATTTAAATTTTGTTGTTTTTGTTACAAAAATGAACATATAAATGAATGTGACCGAGTTTTTTTTTGATATTCTATAATATCAAATTAAGATATTGATAAATTATATCATAAAGTAAAAGTAACTATTTCTATACATTTATAACAATCAGATTTTTTTTTCTATGTTGTTTTACAATTTGACTCTTGAAAAATCCAGTTCAAGAGTTCACAAATAATTATAAAATCAAAAAGTAATGAAAAATGTAAATTGTTTTAAAATGTTGTTTTTTAACTTAATTTTCTGTTTGTCGAAAAACAAAATAGAATTTTTTTTATTACATGTGATAACGTTTGCAAACAAATGAAGTTTTTTTTTTTTATTTCGTACCTGAACTACAAACAATTCATCTCACAAGTTAATGTAAATAAAAAATTCATGTGTAAAGTGTATTAAATTTTTTATAAATTTCAAAAATATGACTGTTAAGCTCACAAAAAATTGTCAAAATTGAGTAGAAAAATTCAAATATTCAAATCAAAGGACATGAAAAATATGAATTGCCAGAATACATAAATATATAAACTTATTATTTAATTTACTTTAACAAATTTTAGTGACATTTTAAAGTATACTTGATGAATTTTTTAAGCCTTAAAAAAAACATTAAATAATTGTTCAAACAGTGAATATTCAAAAAATTTTCAATTGCAAACACAATTATTTGGGAATTATATTTTTTTTCTTTTTTTGCGAATAACATAAATGCAATGTATGGAAAAAATGAAAGTGAAATAAAATGTAATATCAGAATAGAAACAAAAATATTCTGACATCGAAAAATAAAAATCACCTTCATATTCGGCTGAAACCCTTTTTTTATTTTATAAGCGAACTGTCCAATTTTTTCCAAGTATTGTAATTCATCTTCGTATTTACGTACAACCATTGTGAATAAATTAAAGATTCACAAATTTTCCAAAAATTAACAAGACTTATTATAATCACAAATAGTTTCTTTGATTTTAAACGTCTGTCAAAATTTGACAATGTTTGACAATATTGACATTTGTTGCACTTGACAATTTTCAGCAGAAATGGCAGAAAAATTAGCATGATTTTTCAGTATTGGCAGCAATGCATGAAGTGTCAGTGCGCATGCTCTAATTTCTATCGGAATATTTGAAGACTTTCGCTAAAAAACGTTGATATTCAAAAAATATTTTCACCTTTTTTAACTAATCGCAAAGATTTGCAAACAGAAATATTAAAAATAAGCTCTAAAATGTTTTGGAAATTTCAAAAAGCAGCTCATGACTTTAAAATTTGAAATTCGAAAAGGAATGTTCTTTTCTTCCGCAAAAAAAAATCTCGGCTTCAGTATTGCTATACCTGATTATATTTTCCTTTTATATGTAAATAAAAATAAAAAAGCGTGGTAACGCATCAAGCATTGTTTCCTTTGGCTTCTTAATAATACACTTACATACCTATATATATTTTCACATTATTCATACTTTTTCTGGACCTATGAATTTCCCGAAGAATCACAGCAGAAATGAAATATGTAATCCTCTGTAATTGATTGCAAATAGTTAAAACTGATCAGACTTCCTATGAAATAAATGGCAATTATTATGGTGATATTGACTGATAATTATAAAAAACTTCAGTACGGTATCACACGTAGGCAATGGGTTATGGAAAAAAATAAACTCCACAATAAATGTCGGTTTTTTATTCATATTCCATCTCATTTTCAGTCTTCAAGTACGTACAACTCATATACTTTGGTACAAAATTTTTCAATTATTTCCAGGATTTGAAAAAAAAGATATCATCATAAAAACGAAATTTTTTAGATGATTCTGACAAACAAACATCAATAATTCGCAACTAAGGCAATCTTACGTACTATTTTCAATACCTTGAACTACAAGTCGTCACCTTAAGGCCTCTTACTAGAAATTTTTTTTTTAACCTTACAAATCACTTGAAACCAGTTGAAGTAAAATTGATTCTGTTTCAGGAAAAATGATTTCACAAATAGTTTCAACATAAAGTATTCTTTTCCAAAAGTGTTCTCGAAAATCATCAAAGAATCACAAAATTTCGTGTGTAAATGTTTGGAAACTTATTCTAAACTAAACACTCTTTGACAAAATTTGTAAGAAACATCACGAATTTCGAGTAGTTCCTCGGATGAATATAAGTATTTCTTTGACGATTTTCCAAATGTAGATTCTTCTGATCAAATTCGCGCAAATTTTGAAGAACCCATCTCAACACTTAAACATTTCAAGAACTTTTTGACTCTCAAAAACCAGAGATTTCAAACAAAAACCAGAAAAGTATCAAAAACATTTTTCAAAGATTCGTCAGGTCGTCACGAAGAATATATTAAAATAAAACGATTTAAGAAATAATTCGCCGAAATGCTTCGGCATTAATGCACAGATTGTTTCGAAGAATAGTACACAATGGCCGAGGCTGGGAGACGCCATCCGGAAGCATTAAGTTCCAAGACTTGGAGCAAAGTCCTTCTCACTGTCGCCGCTACATGTTCAGCCAAAAATGCGTTTCGCATACAATCAATAAGATGTTGCAATTCCATTGGCATTTCGTTTTCAAGGTCTTTCCAAATACACGATAAGACGGTGAGAAGGCAGTCCATCTGTAAAAACAGTTTTAACGAACTATCAAGAAAAGTGCCCTCAAAAAACATTTTACACAATAAAGCAGTAAAATATTTCATCTCAACTATACGTTGATTCAGATGAATAAGTCAATAACATATCTGTGGATTCCCGCCACAACGGAGAAAGTCACTTCAGCCATAAGGCTCATTTTACATGATATTCTGATATTTCGGATAAAATTTTAAACGTTATGGCATGTATGACTTTCTCTCTTATGGCGGGAAGCCACAGATATTATTTAATGATGATAAACAAAGATTTTACATACATCTTGTGCGGCATGAAGGATTGGCGAATGCACACACTCTAGGCAGAATTTCCACAGCATGGTCAATAGTTGCGTAGTTGCCGGCAACTGACGTCTTTTGAACTGAAACCGTACAGTATGTTTTAGATAACTTATTTAGTAGATAACATTTGCCAAAAAAACAAAATCTTTTGGTAAGAAGCAAAATTCATGGTCAACTAGATAAAGATTTATTACACTTCGAGTCCTGAAAATCAAATGCCAGGGGCGTAGGCAGAAAAAATTTTCGAAAGGGGTTTTTCTGTAAAATATTTTTCCTTCGGGATTTCATAATTTTTGATACTTGACAATATGTTACAAGAGAGCGATTTTGAAATATTTTACATTTCGGAATTCAAAAGTTATACAACTTTTGAAATCTAGAGTTGTACATTTTCCATGTTCGTAAATAATAAAACTCGATTTTTGTAATTTTCAATTACTAACTGAGGTTTCGATTTTTTTCACTAATACTTGTTGTATTAATACCACTTTGAGGATTACCTGATATTAAGTAATATGAGTTTATATAGAGCTTTCTGAAATTCGATGCTCTAGGAACCAAACTTCAGAAAAATGTATATTTGAATTGATTTTTCAGAAAATTTTAACCACGCAGATAAAAGAATTGATATATAATAAATAAATTCATATTATTTTCGTATGATACATTATTTATCAAATTTTGTAGTATTTTCTGGTATTTTTATGTATTTATCATTTTTCTATGGATTGCTCAATATATTTTTAGAAATTGGATGCAATAGTATTGAAACTTTCAACAATTTTTAAAATTAAAATTGATTTTTTAGACAGTTTCTTTTATGAAGATTTTCAATACTTTTATCTCATATTTTTTTAATATTTCTACAATTGAAAGTATGTTTAATTTGATAAATGGTATATATTGAATTAGATGTACGTTTATTGTTTTCTATATGAATATCTAAAATACTAGGCATATAATTTTTGTATTATATTCACAAATATGCTTCAAAACAGAAAGTTTTATAAATTTCTAAAAAAATTATATCCACACAATTCTTATATATTGAAAAATTTCTAGTAAACTAGGAAGCTAGTCAACTACTAAACTAGTAAATAAGTAACCTAGTAAACTAGTAAACTACTGAAATTGTAAAGTAGTAAAATATCAAACAAGTGAAAAAGTCAAATAGTAAACTAGCAAACTCGTTAACAAGTAAATTAGTTGATTAGTTAACTAGTAAACATGTCAAATTTGTAATTGTAAACTGGTAAACTAGTGAGCTAGTAAAATAGGAAGCTAGTGAACTAGGAAGCTCGTAAACTACTAAACTAGTTAGCTAGTAAACTAGTAAGCTAGTGAACTCGTAAACTCGTTAACAAGTAAATTAGTAAGCTAGTTAACTATTAAACTATTAAACTAGTGAGCTGGTAAACTAGTAAACTCATTTTTCACATTTTTTTAGTATTATACATGTAATATACGAAACCCTGGAGGATTTCATAATAGATAACTAATACTTTTGTATATTGCTACAGAGATTTAAAAAACTCGATGCTTCAAAATGCGAACTTCGATCTATTTTACAAAACAAATTCAAGAATTAATGATAAAATTCCATTCATATAGATTTTTTATGTTTTATATCGTTATTCTTCTTTCGTATTTTTGAAATATTTAAAAAGTTTTGTTACGTTTTCCAGAATTTTTAAAGATTTACAGTATATTCAGAATTTAATGCCCCAGAATTCCAAAATTTATAGATTGTATAGGAATATGTCGAGATTTTTCAGAAAACAGTTTTTTTTCATAGAATTGAATTATTTTCTTAATTCATTTAGAGTTTGAATGAATCGAAAGATTTTTAATACTTTTATGTGAATTTTATATATATTTTTAAAATTCGATGATCTAAGATTCAAAGGGTGGTAAATTTTTAGCATTTTCGTAGATTTTTTCTTTACTTTCTTGATTATTCACCGGGTTGCAGCAATTTTTCTGATTTATATTTTATAAGTAATTCTACGTTTTGATAATTTTTACTTTTTTAATAAATATATACTGCTAACGTTTTCATGCATTTATTTTTAACTTATAATTTTATTGTTTATCGATGTAACTTATTTCATTTTACATGAAATATTGATTGATTTTGTCAAAATTTCGGGAGGGGTTTGAACCCCCAAAACTCCCCTCTGCCTACGCACCTGAATGATGCAATTTGGCATGATTAGTTTTTTTTTCGTTCATCAGTTTTTACCATACATAAATTTCAAATCATTAGTCTCATAAGATTTTTTCTTTTGTACATACCTGACAGTAAACTTCATTCAAAAATATCATGAATGAAAAATAATTGCAGCTTGAGTCATAAAACTTGGTCCGATCGTCGTAAAACTGTTGAGCGAAATTCAGCATTGACTCCATGAAAGTTTCGTTAGTTTCCTTCTGAAATATTATTTCAAAAACAATCGTGTATACTATGCCAGATTTAATGATTGAAATACAAATCCCAAACGAAATGTATTATCAACACTTGAATATTTTATTATCCACTTATGGAAACGTGAATCCGAATCTTTGAACTTTGGAATATTCGGATTTGGAAGGAAATGAAAGAAAATCTGAATTCCAAATAAAAACTTCAATTATTCAAAACATGGGCTTAGGAAAAAAATTGCGGAAGGGGTTTTCAAAAAAATACACAACCTTCGGTATTTTATAATTTCATATCTTTTACGATATGGTTATGGGCGTACAGTTTTTCAATTTTTCAATTCTCGAGATATGAAAATTATACAACTGTCGGAATCCAGAGTCACATCATGTTTCATATACGTATATAATATATGATGGAATAAAGCTTTAGTAATTTTTAAGTCAAAGATTAAGATTTTTATTTTCAATAGTTTTAGTACTTATACACCTTGGAGAATTTTCTGATTTTTAATGACGGATTTCTGCGAATACACAGTTTTCGAGAATTCAATGCTCTAGGGATCAAGGTTTAAACAACTTTTATTTATACATTTCCCTAGATTCGTGAAAAAATGATATCAAAAAAGATTATAAGTACTTCATAAATTTCAAGAATGTTTGTATTGTTATTTATAAAATTTTTTTAGTATTTTTATTTAAGATTTCTTGTATTTGTATTTCGTACAGGTCGCTGTACGGATTTATATAATTTGATGCTATGATCGAAAATTCCAAGGACTTCCTATACATACATTAATTTTCCAGAAAACGATAATTTTACACATATTTCCAGTACTTCTTAGTTTTTTAATTCTATTTTATTAGTAGGTATTAATACAATTCAGAGGATTCTATAGTATGTATTTTGATTGATTTTTATATGCATTCAAAGAATAATATACTCCAGGATCCAGAGTTTTCTCGATTTTCCAGAAAATCATATGTATCTACATATTTTCTAGTTTTTTTTTTTCTAGTATTTGTCTAACATAAGATTGATGTATAGATTTATTGTACTCGATATATGCTTTAGAATTCAAATATCAGTATAACTTTCAGTATTTTCATAGATTTTTGGAAAAACAACATATACGTAGATTTTAACTATTTTATAGGTTTTATATGTATTTCTATTGATTTTCATGTAGGTTTTTTAAACCCTGTAAATCCTAATTTTTATATTCGTAATTTACTAGGTTGATCAAATTATTAAAATTGTTGTTTTCTACGCTGTCCTAGATGAATATTATAGTTCATTCGTTGAAGAAAAAAATTTTCTGAAGCCACGATAGTTGCTGTTTTTCGTTTACGAAATTCCGATTCCTAAATTTTGTTTAACTTCGAGAATTCACGAAATCATTTGCTATGTCTTTCAGATTTCAGTACGTATATTTATCATAATTTTTACTGTTCTTCAATTTACCATCATTTTCGTTGATAATTTCATTTCAATCATCATCGTTATTATTATTTTTATGCGTATTTTCTATTATTTGTCTGTTTATGAGTTATTATAGCCATTTGTCTAATTTTGCTATGAAATAATTGACTGTCGTTCACTAATTTTACCATAATTCCAGGAGGACTTTCAACCCTTGAAACCATTAAAACTCCCCTCTGCCTATGCTCCTGTTTCAATACTCCTTATTATATTTAATTCCGTACTTACTTCACATATCGTGATGCAAATTTTGGCAGCCACCGTAGCGTATTTTTGGTTTTCAACAGCTCGATTAAGAATGTGCTGGGCGACTTCCATGATGGAACCAGAGTCCAAAGAATCAGGGTTCACCATGGCTCTGTTGATAGTGCTAACAAGTATCGCGGGAAATGGCCCGAGATCTTCGGCGCTAAGAGTTTTCACAGATGTTGGAATAGCCATATCCACGGTTGTGTTGAAACTCTTAGAGCGTTTCAGACCATGTGCTGCTACGAAAGACGGCGATTTTGTGAGCTTTCCAGGTTTTGTAGGACTGCTCGGTGAGTCTTTGAGGTGATGATCTTGGCCGAAGTGCACTCTATTCACAGTCTTAGAAAAAAATCGTATGTAACGTAACTAGGTAATAAATTTTATATTTACGAGTGTAAAGTTTGAAGAACAAGGTGAAGTCGAAGTCTACAATAACACAATTTCTGTCATAGTTACGTAATATATTATTATGTACTTCTGCCTGTAAAACGACTTTGAAGTTTTAAACTGGGCGTAAAAACGAGTTTTCTAGGCTAGAGACCTAAAAATCGTTCTAGTCTTTATTCGAAAACACTGATAGAAGCATTTGATCAGAGCTGATGAATAAATGATGAACAGTATGTATTTTCTTAAACTGAAATGAAATATTATGAATCAAGAGTATTCTGAACGTGAATAAATCAAAAATCTTCAAAATGCTCCGTCCAAACAGCATTATTCAATTCAAAGTCAAAAAATGATCACTCGGAGCCAATTCTTGTGTCAACGAATTTTATTCACTGAAGATAAAAACGATCAATATTTCGACCTTACATCAGGTCCTCTTCATGATCCTTTAAAAAAGAAAAACCCACAAAAATATTTTCACAAAAAACGATCAAGGATAAATTTCAACATGAATTTCAACAATCTACTTACAATCATATGTAATATTTATAAACTCAAACATGTGACTAACGCCAAAAAAATCTTTTCTGGTCTAGACTAACCATCGTTAAAATCACCAATTCACAATAACCAATCAATAATCAGAACAAAAAGTCGTCATCTTATTAAATTACACATGTATTAAACAGTAAGACCGTGTGCCCAATATTCTGAACGTGAATTTAAGGGGTTGTATACCTTTTTGTGCGGACGAGTTGAGGATGGTTTGGAGTAATTTTGAAGGTATGTTACAATAATGTCATGACACCAAAGTTATTATTTTTTAATAGTGTATTGTCCACTTGAGAAAACAAGTATTTGTTCATAAAAAAATGTCAACAATTGGCGGGGTTATGGCCCTTTCTTCGAAACATTTTTTTTTTTTTTAAAGGCTTGCGGTGAACACGATGCAAGTCAAACAGGTCAAGTTAAATTAGAAAATCCAAAAAATTTCATTAATCTAGGAATGTATCTAGTTCTTGAACGATTGAAAAAATGAATATTACGTTTTTTCTGTATGCAAGAACGTTTTCCCCGAAATTTCGATTTTTTGACCTCTGAAAATTTTACTACGAAATTTTTATCTGCAAAATAAAAACTTTTCTATAAAAAAGCGATCGTTCAAGAACTAGATATATTCCTAGACTAATGCAATTTTTTGGATTTTCTGATTTAACTTGACTTGTTCGACTTGTATCGTGGTGACCGCAAGTCTCTTCAAAAAAAAAGTTGTTTGAAAGGGCCGTAACTCCGCCAACTGTTGATATTTTTTTTACGAACAAATACTTGTTTTTTCAAATGAACAGTACACTATTAAAAAACTATAACTTTTGTTACATAGCATTATTGCTACATACCTTAACAGTTACTCCAAACCATCCTCAATCTTTCCGCACAAAAAGGTATATAACCCCTTAAATATAAGCATCAAATAATAAATAAATATATTTAGATGGGCAATGAAAGACGAATACTAAAAAAAACAACGGAGAAAAGAATACATGCGCGAATACAGAAAATGTCAAGGAGAAAATAAAGAGGTAGCTGTCAAAGTATATATGTATCATAACATATCACAAACTAAAATAAAAAATTGTGAATTATGAGTATGGAATTAATAAAAAACAACATTGTAGCAAAAATATTGAAAAACTATACAAGTTGAGATTAAAACGCTGAATTAATTATAACAATTAATATAACAAGTATTATAAGTGAAAAAAAAGTAACGGAATAATTGAGGTACTAATTACAAAATTAAGAATAACAATGTGAATAAAAAGTATTAAAAAACAAAAGTGTAGCAAAAATATTAAAAAAACTATTACAAATTGAGATTCAAAAAACTGCTAAATTGAACGACTGAATTCAAAACTCGATCTGTTGTATTTCCTTTCAGAAGACCCAAGTAATTTTATTAAATTTTACCTCAATCGGCTAAAAAACTTGAATGTAAGACTCGGGTATATATAATATACAAGATCTTCCGTCTAGGTCAAATAGAATTAATTCAGACAAATCTTTTGATCTGGAAAACCCCAGATAAGAATCAGCTAATAAAAAATGATTCAGTTATAAACATCTTTTAATTCTTGTGCTGGATTTTACCTGCGACACATTTTCTGTCTGGATTTTAAAGTCAAAGAATTGAGATAAAAAATGAGATATTAAGGATCACAATGTATATACCAAGAAATAAATTATAAAAAAGTAGCGGCATAATTTTTTATTCAAGTATCAATGCCAACTCACAATATATTGGCCTTTTTTCAAAAATACGAAAAGTTCCGTGAATTATTCAGAAATCAAGCCGCCCGAAAAAGGATCATTGTTAATAGAAGTATTAAGAAAATGAGATCTCTCTACCAGAAACATGAACAAACTCACCTGCAACACATTTCCACTTTGAACAAAAGGAATGTAACCACCAGTCGTGTGATGTGGAACGTTGCCGAATGACATTTGATGCTGTAGTGGGTACATCATGTGTTGTTGCTGTTGATGACTCATGAACCTTGGGAAATTCCCACTAGATTTGCTACGGTCCAGTGGATTACTGCCATACGTTGCAAAAAGTAGCATAAGTAAAAGAAAGTTAGTCACGAATTGTCAAAGGATGCATCGAAATTGAATTTTCAACTTACTGAGTCAAATGCATGTCGTTGTGCATTGTGAATTCTTTTGCGTGCACGTTCAGCGATGCCCGAACTCCTGTTACAAGGAAGTCTTAAGGTCACGTTGAACAGTGAGTATAATGAAGCGAAATCAAAATCTTACGCAGTCCGATGAAAAAAAGATGTTTAATTTTTTTTCTGGGAGAATACAGAAAGGTCTTCATGATATACATTGTTAGAAGAGAAGAATAAGTTTGTGTGATGATGGTGATTTGTACTAGGTAAAATTTGAAGAAGCAAAGGTTTTTTTTTTTTCTGAATAAATGAGAAAAATAAACACACATACTGGGTGGCCTATAGATCTCCAAACTGGGCTTTGTTTTGGAGGCCACCACGTTATTTCCTCGTTTGGAAATCACCTCATCCCTCATCTGAAAAAAACGACGCATCAAACATCTCAGAACATAGTTCAATGTCTTTCCTTTCTAGGCACACGCTTGAAATTAAGTGTTTGAAGAGACTCGGTAGTGTTTTCCACCATGAATCAACATTAAAAAGTATTGATTTTCAAATTATTCAATCGATAACATTTTAATTTTTTCAGGCAATGCTATTTTTTCATTCGGTGAACTAAAATCCGTTGATCAGAATGACAGAATTTAGGTAAAAATTCCTATACCCACGTTATTTCCCCTTCAATCCACAGCTTGAACTGGCTTAAATCTAATTTTTTGTTCACATGTAGGTACCGTTAGACCAGTGCCTTTTCATCTTGGTTGGTTTTATTATAAATAGTTATGAAAGTTTGCGAATTTACATATTTTCATGTTTACAAAACTTTCTAGTTTTCAAAGCTTTTAGATGAGTTCTTAAGACGACTTGGAACCTACTGCAGATAGAGAATGTCTTCCAAGTCGTCTTAGAGATTTCAAAGGTTACGAATATCAAAGGTCCTTGGCGCATTCATTAAAAATGTTAAATGAATTTATATTGTTATTAATATTATTAGTAAGTAGGTGAATTTTTCGAGCCAAAGTGAGAACGGAATGTAACCGGGTTTTGTATCCATATTTCAACAAAATTTCGTCATTCTGAAATATTAGGGTGTCGTTCTCACAAGCAATACTTAATCTTTAAAAATTTCATGAAGTTTTCAAGTTTTTCAGTGATTATTTATTTCATAAAAATTTTAATTTTTTTGTAATTCGTAGTATTCTTTTACACTTAGATTTCTTCATTTTTTCAAGGTATTTGCGACTTTTGCCTACTGTTTACAATTTTGCGTTATTCCATAAAATAATAGGTATATATTTTTGACCTTGGACGTATTTTTACGTACTTTTCCGTTATTAATGTGTTTCGATAGATTTTTGCAGTTTAAGTGATTTTATTTCAGTTTTGTGCCAAGTTTTATACTTGCTGTAAGTTTTTGTAAAATTTCTGTTCATTTTTGTCCGCTAAAGTTGTTCTCCATTAAGCAACTTTATTCACTTAATACAAAATATTTTGGTTCATAAACTAAATATGCTAATTTCCGCGAAATTAATTTGCAACAAAAAGTATTTTTGGTGCGTTAAGTAATTTTCCAGAACTTTGATTTTGAGCTTGAAGTTTTTCTCGATTTTCGTGCTTTTTTTTGTGTTGTGATCTAGTTTTCAATTCTTTTTCCTGATTTTTGATGGTTTAAACGATGTTTCTCTAAAACAATTTCAATTTTTTTCTTGCAAGGTGTATTTACGAAGCTTTAATTTCTCGTGGTTTCTTTTCATTTATGCAGTTTTTCATGCATAGGCCTTTCAATTTATTTTTGCGTAATTTCTTGTAAGATTCCGTAAATTTGTTTCAATTTCTCAATCAAAGTTCTCCGCAGTTTTCTGTAGTTTTTCATATCATTTTGTGTAGTTTTTACGAGTTTCAATTTTTGATTTGTTTTGCAGTTTTAGGTTCATTTTGCTCATTATTTAAAGTTTAACTTTATAAAACTTTAATTTCTTCCTTATAGAATACATAAATTTTCGTCAGCATTTTTAACACATCGTTTTCGCATGCATTATATATTTATATTAACGTTTTTTAAGTTTTAGGTCCTGTCAAGGTTTGTTTCTTTATTTTACTCATGCAATTTTCTATAGTCTACCTGCAGTTACAAAAATTTTTTTTATGTTGCATAGTTTCTCGAATTTTTCCATGATTTTCGTTCTAATTTTTTTTCCCTCAGTTTTCTAAACTTTCTCCCAAAATATTATGCATTTCTTTCTCAATATTGAAGTTTTTCTGCAGTTATTTATTTAATTTTTTTTAAAGCCTTTCGTAATGGTCGGTATCGTATTCAAAATTTTCAAAGTTCAATGCCCTTTCTGATTTTTTTAAATTTCTCAGTCTCTTCAACAATTTTCTGTATATTTTATGCAGTTTTTCGTTGTATTCGATACTGGATAAATTAATTTTTCATGATTACTAATTTTTTTAATTTGTAGTTCTTAATATTTTAAAGTTTCCTGTGCGTCATTTTCTATGATTAATTGCAGTTTATATCATTTTTTATTATTCGCGGTTTTATTTTTGCTCTCTAAAATTTCTTATTTCTTTTCTATGAGAAAATATTTTCGTAGGCATTAATGGCCCCTCGTAGTTATGTGTTGTTTTTAACATTTTTTAAGTTGAACATCCTTTTCAATTTGTTACAGTTTCTCATTTATTTATATAATTTTTTGTAGTTGTCCGCAATTTTCCACTATTTTTTAGATATTGCGTGATTCCTTGAGCTTTTCTATGGTTTTCCTTTTCATTTTTTATTTTAAATCGACCTCAGTTTTAGCACTTTTTTTAATTGATTGTGCTTCTACATAGTTTGTTCATTTATTCTGCAGTTTTCATACATTCTTCTACTTTTTAATGGCTTTATTCATATATTGTTATACGTTCAAATCGTTTGAAATTTTGATGTGTTTTCCCATTTTTTAATACTGTTATCCGTAGCGTTCCTACAGTTACTACCGAATCCTTCATATTCCCTTTAAACATGATATCGTTATGTGGCATATTTTCACTTTTTAACATTTTTTCGTGTAATTTCGTAAATTTTGTTCAAGTCTAAGTGCTCATGGTCTCTACTAAATACATTGCTAATCCTGTACCCTGTTCTAGAATTCAAATTATAAAATTGTAACAATTCCTCTTTTCAAAACCTAAATTTTGATCAGCCCCAAACACCAGTTTCTCAAATTACATCGTAAATGTTATAATTGGACATCTAATACATAACAATATTGACAACTCCCCTGCAAAAAAGTAACCTAAGTAAATATTTTTTCATACAATTACCTGTTTTTTCTATTGGAGCAAATCAGTATCAAAACTATACAAACGAACGCCCCAAATTAAAAAAAAAAAGGGAAAACCTTTCCGGGTTCGTCAGGACGGAACACAAATTTCAGAAAATGAAAACCCGATTCGATAATCTCGGGTGTAAAAAAGGAACAGCACGTTTTCAGGCTGTGACACCGATTTAAACGTTCGTAAAAATAATTCTTCCGTCACTCGGTTAACGCGGCTGGAAAATCTACGCGATTCCTGCACTTGGCTCATTACCGCACGAAAACCAGCGACGATTCACGACTCGAGAATTTTTCCCGGCCTGCGAAACTTTTCACAACAAGCTTGAAAAATTACGCCAATGAAATTTAAGCCCCACAAAACAAGTATAGTCAAAAATTCCACAGAAATTCCAAATTATGCAGTTACGAAGTTGAGCCTTTCGAAATTTTTCCGCAAGCCGAACATTTCGAATTCACTCGGTGAAAACTCTGTTTTTCGAAAGATTCAATGGGCACTTGAGTAGGGGAAGGGGTGGGGGTTAGGGTTAGAAAAAATTTGTGTACTTTCAGTTTCCGAGACCGCAAATGTAGAAGTAGCTCCAGAGAGGCGAAAAGACGATCTTCTACGAGAGGAACTAGCGCGGCGATGGCGAATAGCTAATAATAGCGTTCGCTGTTCGCGCTCTCTGAGCGAGTACTGAAATGTTCGGAATTTGCCAACGCGTATTTATTTATGTTTTTCATGATGTCGTGGAATAAGGGAGGAATAACGGTCCGATTGAATTTAGTTTTGAAGGAGATTTTGGGTCCGCGATTATGGCGATCCGGAAATTGAGAAATCGGGGCAACGCGAAACGAACGCTCCTTTCTGATCGAGACTGAGGCGTAATTGCATTTATTTATTCATTGCGCTTAAGGACGTGGTTACATCTACGGAGAAATGAAAGGCTTTGTGTTAAATTTCGCCCACTGCGCTACGAAACGTGCTGGACAATATGATGTGGCTGTGGAAAGTTTAGAAGTTTATTTTGTGAAGAAATTTTCCTAAAATATAATAGTTTTCTTGAAAAAAATTAATCTGGTTGTATATTTTGGATGCTGGAATATTAATCTGAATTTGAATTGAATAATATTATGAGAAATTTTGGGAGTCCTATAATTCTTCGATATTTAGGACATTCGAATATGAAATGCTATATAATTGCAACCAATTGAAAATGATTAATAAATTCTTATGAACCTATAGAAATAATAATAATAATAATAATAATACTTTTATTCATCCCATTAGACACAAGTTTTGACTACTCCCTAAGTACATCATAAATCATAAACATAATACTCTAAAATGAAACACCAACCTAAAAAAATATTTTTTTTTTCATTTTAGAATTCAAAAAAATTCGTTTAATCTGTAAGTTTCTTTTTTAATTACAGTTAATCAATTTTTTTCTGAATTTTTTTATTTATTAGTTTATTGATCTTATTAATTTAAAGACGAGATTTTTAAAAAAGTTCGTCTATTTTATTATTAAACATTATTAAATTTTAATTTACCGAAATTTTAGTATAAAATTATTGAGTTTTTATACTCTAATTCTGTGAATTTCTAGGATTCACGAAAAAGTTCTTGAATGATCGTTCGGAATTTTAGCTGTATGGGCATAACACACTTGGAAATAGTAAAAATCATAATGTAATCATAAATTTTCAAATCCTAAAAGTTTTTTGAGACAGTTTAGGATTAGGAAAACTGTATGAAATTTGTCAATTCATTTTTCTAGAACTTATATTAAATTGTTTTTTTGATCTCTAGATTTGAAAATTTTCCATATTTTTCATTCTCAAAGATTTCAGCAGACTTTTCAAACAAAAATCTGTGGCTTCAAGCACAAAACATTGTTTATTTTTAAAATTCTCGAGATTCTAAAGATTTCAAAATTATTGAATTTTATGCCTTCATTTTGTGTGAATTTGAAATTCACTAATAATGAAATCTTGAGAATCATGAAATGAAACTGTTTTCTCAATTTCTAGACTTTTCATTTTCAAAATTCAAGCAGACTTTTCCAACAAAATCTTTTTTTCAAAATCAAACATTGTATGATTCAAAATTCACGTGATAATTGATGTTATAGAATTTTATGCCTTCATTCTGTGGGAACTTGAAATTCATTAATAATGAAATCTTAAGAATCATAAAATGAGACTGTTTTTGCAATTTCTGGATTTTTCATTTTAAAAATTCAAGCAGACTTTTCCAAAAAAATCTGTGTTTTTCAAAATCAAACATTTTTTCTGATTCAAAATTTACGAGATAATTGATTACAAATTATATCAAACCAAATGGTTTCGGTCTCTGTATAAACTTATGAAATTCAAAAATAATAAAATGAGAATAATGAAATATGATCATGTTTGTAGAATTCGGGTTAAAATTTTTAATTCTTTGTAAATTAGAGCAGATTTTGGAAAAAGTTATGTATGGATTTGAAAGTGGCGACTTATAAGAATAAATATCGTCGAATTGAAAATTCATGGTATATTCGCATCTCGATTACAAAATTTTTCAACTTTATGATCTTGTTCTACGTGAACTTCTGGAAGTCACATATTATTAAAACCCTAAGAATAGTAAAATTTGATTGTTCTTGCTATTTATATAAATTCAAAAGTTTTCTTTATTACGCCAAAATAAAAATTTGGTCATCGTACTATATATATACACTACAGAAAAAATCAGGCAATAATTTTTGTGGAATAATAACTTTATGTTCCCAAAAGTTTGGATAAATTAAACAATTGTTTATTTTCTAAAAAACTTTTCTGGATTTGTTCATCTGGTCATATTTGTACAATCGATTCATGAAAAATTTTTTTGTCTTCCAGTATTATACAATTCAGAGGCTTAGTTGCAAAATTTACAAAATGTACAAGTCAAAAATTTATTAAAAAATTGTTCAACTTCTTTAGTTGTAGAGTTACGAATAATATTATTACGAATATATCGCAAAATGTATGAAATTCCAACATGATTGTGCTACATCGAAAACTGTGAAGTGTTATTCTGGTATTAAAAAAAAATTACTTTTCATGTTTTCTAGAATTTCCAAGAATTTCATCGATCTTTATTGAAATTCTCACAAATCATTTTTATCAATGAACATTACAATATGTTGAGTCATTTTGAAAAAAATGTCCGAAAATTCTATTTGTTCCTAAACATTCGTTTACAAATACATCTTTAAAAAAAACTTACGTGAATATACTCTCATAATTCTTAAATTTTCACACGATTTCTGCACATTCAATTCTCGAAAATAAAGTTCATATTTCTGAACTTTGTATTTTGCAACATTCGCATTACACGTGAAAGCTAGTTTGCTACACGATTTTATTTTGTTTAAACTTTAATTCAAATTTGACACGCGCTAACCTGGCTTAGGTTATTTTCAATTATTTCGTTGTCAATGCAAAGCATGATTTAAATATATTTTGTAAACCGTATTTTCATTTTGATTTTTCGCAATGAAAAAAGTGCATGGAGCCAAAACGAACGTAAGATTTTTTCTGTTCGGCAAAAAATTTCAACGACCTCCAATTCAATATAAAAAATTCTTGTCTTTTCAGGAGGAACTCAAATTAGAGTTGTCGTGCATAAAAAGGCAATTAGCGACGACTTTGGATGAAAATCAAATCCTCAAAGTCCAAGTCCGCAAATTTGAAAGCGAATTGCAAAAAAAGGAAAAGTTCATACAATATCTTCTGGAAAAGGACAAAGTACAGTACTACTAATAATGATTTTGCCTTTTTATGTTAAATAAGAATTTTTTACAGCAAAACTCAAACGAATCAAGAGCTTCTCTTGCGAGGAACAAAACTCTGAATCCCATCAAAATTCTCTCGTTCGATTTAGATCGAAATTCACAGAAAAACGGAAGAGCAGATATTACGAAAAAAATAGAAAAAACTAAACAAACAATCGTTGGTAACGCAAAAGGAGATGCTGATGGTATTAAATATGACCAAAATAAGATAAATCGAGTCGATGATACTTTGTTGAAAAAAAATACGAAGGGAGACAGTAAATTGTAATTTGAACATATTTATGTTTGTTCATGTTATAATATTTCACTGAACGATTTTTGAAAGCTGATGTATTTTCTATTTAGTGAACAAATCGTTGAAATGATGACCAGAGTGAAACAGTCTAAAGAAATGACCATGGAAAATAAGCAGATCCTGAGTTCTACAGAGGCAAATTTTCCACCAGTATGTTATTAAATTTTGCAATTTAATCGAAAATGACATTGGAAAATAATATTTCAGACTTTGAAAATGGATAATCGAGAAATAGGAGTATTCAAATCACCAGGGAAAAACAAACCTTGGGATGGGTCCAAGAAAATGAGCAAGATGCAAGTTTTAAACATTTTTCAACATGGTCACTTTTTACATAAACAATTTTTGTATTCAACCTTTTAAATTCAATTATTTCTTAAACATATATTTTTTTAATCCAGTGTCATTTTATTTTCAAACAGTTTGATTTAAGTCCATACATTTTGAAGAAAAATGACCATTCTAGATTTTTCTATGCAATAAAAAACTGCTTTATTATAAATTATCGTTTCAGGAAAGAAAAGAAATCAAGCTCACGAAAAGAGACAAAAACCAAAATCGAGTATAAATTCGACTCTGAAGTAGTTTCCGACGACGACGACGATTTATATGGAATAGAAAATTTTAAATACTCCTATCAAAAGTCATCCGTAGCGTGCGGAAATTGAAGAAAAAAAAACAACAAAAAATTAAGTTTTCTAGTAAATTTTATTTTGACCAAGTCGACTTTTAAAAACGAAAATCGGATAGTCAAATCGACTCGTCAAACTGGTACAAAAATCCAAAGCTGCACAAATACAATCTCAAATGTATTTTCGAAAACCGCTCTCACAAAATAAAAAATGTCAATTTTCGTAAAACAATGAGTTACAGCGCGAGGAGAAGTCGAGGATTCGGAATTTCGTACTTTAATTTTTAGATTCCAGAAATGAAAATTTTAATTCCAAAAGAAAGTGTCAAAATTTGAATAATTTGAATTCGAAATTACAAAATTTCTGAATCTTCCAAGTTTTGCTTTTTTACTTTTAAGTGAAAATGAAATTCTTTTGGGAATTAGTGGTTACGTGCTTAGCGATTTTCGAAGTACGTAAACAAATTTTGTGTATTACAAGTACGTATTTAGTTCCATTAGAAATTTTCTATACCTAAATCACTAACCACATTTTGACCTTCACTTATACAAATAATTGTACTTTTTTCATTGATGAGAATCTTAGGTTATACAAAATTGTACATTATAAACACAAGTATGATACAAAAACTCGGCAGCATACATTCACAGCGCAACAATAATGATATACATTATAGAAGATTGTGTACGATATATGTACGATCAAAGTGTAAAATACTTTTTCAAAAAATTCATAGCCCTAAAAGTTTTTTAATTATGATTATGAAATTCTGAAAAATATGTTAATAACTTCATGAACTCGTGTTAATTCACCAGCGTTACAATAAAAATTTACTGTGCTAATATCTATGGCAGGAAGTTTCAAAAAACTAAAATGACTGACTTAGAAAATGAACATATCTTCAACACGCACAAAGTAAATTTCTCACACTCCAAATGGATTATTTTACAAAACTATTATTACCATGATTTTCTTGGGTTTTACAAGTTTTGTGATGAAATATTTCATTTTCATTTCAAAAGCTTCTCGAAATTCAGCTGCACGTATATTGAATCTGAAATTTAAATTATACAAGGTACAGTTAATCAATAAAAAATTCAAATACTTCGAAATCCATATTAAAAATTTTTCAAAATTATACTTCATCCATTCATCGTATTTCCCATTTTTTCCCCACTTTACTTTCATTTTTTGAAGCAAATCAATAAAATCTAATTAAGTTGTCACAAGCTCAAGCCTTAATAATAATTTAGTGAGTCGCATTCTCAACATTTTAATACTATCCCAATTACGCCTGCTAATGAGATTTATATACCACGAAAGTTCGCCTAGAACGCAGTGTTCCAAGCAATACAGAAACAGCTAATTTCGCAGTTGATATTCCTGACCAGAAAAATTCGCAATTAACATCACTATGGCAATATTGCAATACTAGAATGACTAATGCACATCACAAACAGCTAGGGATTCGATAAATTCAATCTATATTTGATGTTTTTCCTGAGTTTGAATAAAACAGTCGAAAATTTCGTTATCAAATTTGGTTCTTCTTGATGGTAGAGGCAAAAAGTAACATAAAAAATGTTTATGCTTTTTTGGGGTGCACAGCATATCTGTAAAAAGATTGTATGGCCATTTCACAGTGCCTTGTGTGCTTCAGTCCTGGAGCCAATAAAACAACGTTCACTGAAACAAATTTAAAAAGTTGCATAGTCTACTTTGAAAATGAGACTCTCCATTAAAATTGTTATATTCGAAATTTCTGATGGAAAACAGTTTAAATTATTGTTTCATATTCTTTATTTCTGAAATTTAAATTAATCACTGCATACTCTTAATCATCAGATTTGTGCTCAAAAATTTTATCTGCAAAGTCTGATACTTTGAATATTTAATATTATTAAAATATAATTTATTCATTTCGATACTTTGTTTTTCATGCCAATCAAGTCCAGAATGCTACTGTTTGCCAATGACTAAAAGTTTCAATTATAATTGCATAGTTAAAGTAAATATTAAATTTTTGTCAGTAAGATTTTAATATCTTATCAATTTAAATAAAATAAATTTATTTACAAAAATAACTACAATAGTCTTTACTTACCCATTATGTAAATTAAGAATAAATTGTTTACTGCACTTCCCAACCAAGCCAAGAAAACCAGAACCGATATAAGCGATGCATAATACTGCAAAAATCGTTTTGTTTGTATCGAGTTTCTCGAAAATTAAGTTATCAATCAGTATTGTCAAAAAAAATTGTTTTAATTTCAATTAAAAATATTCCACACTTATCTAATGATTGATCATTATGTTTGATTCTGTAGTATTTTGTAACTTGACAATCCTGGTTTCACCGGCGAACTTTACAAATTTACCAGATTTGGCCAAGTGTTGCGGGCATTCAGTAACCAATTCCACGTGCGCTTAATTTTGCAAGTCAGTCCTATCAGGCTGTGGCAAATTTCATCGAGTTTTTTTTCTTGATGGCCCGACCATTTTTCCGGCGCAAAAAATTTCGAAGTCAAAATGGGCACTAGATAATCAATTCCGGTGAAAAGCAGCAACGATATCGAAATCAAGGAAAGTATTGCTGGCTCCAGAATCCAAATCATGCTGTGCCGATATTTTAGAACGTTAGGTGAATCACGTACTTATTAATAATGTTTTGCACTCTAATTTGAATAAAATACATGAGAATTGGACGCAAGAATTTGAATAATGTCTCGGAATTTTTCATAATGGAAGTTTGATTACTTTTAAAAATTTTCTGGAATATAAATGGAAAGTTTTTTGAACATTTGATATGTCGATAAGTATTCATAAATTAAAATGGAAATATATGGTTTTTTTTTAAATTATGAATGTTGATATAACTTTGTTGTGTAATTTGAAGCATTATTTGAACTCGAAAAGTTACAAAAGATCTAGCGTTTAAAGTCGAAATTTGTTGAATAGATATGTTAAGCATCTCAGATTCTAAAAGTTTTATTCAATTTTTGTAAGCCTTTCAGACTTTTTTCTACCGAATTTGATTTCTTAAACATTAGAACGATTATTCTTCAAATTTGACAATAAATTTATGTAGATAATGAGTTTTTTTTTGTCAATATTCTTGGTTTCTCTTGGTCTATGAAACTAATTTTATTACAACGTTACATGTCTAAAGTAGCTTAGAAATTGTAAAAAATAACTAAAAAAGATTATTTGATCATCCTTTTCTGAATTTCACCATTTCTCTTTATAAATTTTATAAAGTTATTAATTTTTTATCAACAATTACCGTAAGTTTCGTAAATTATTAGAGTGAATTTCACTGTCAGATAAATTAAAATCTAACTTCCTTTTTAATTCGTACAACATTGTGATGGAATGGATTAAATGAACCAGCCAATTTTTTAAATCTTATATAAAATAATTATTCTAATTAATTATTAACTATTCGAGACATTAAATGATTAAATACTTGTTTTCAATCTAATCATGTTCACGATATTCTGTTAATCAAAATTTATTTTCAGTGCAAACAAAATTGATTAAATGTTCAATTTTGTGCAGCGTACAACTTCCCTATAGAAAAAAGTGAAAAAATGAGGAACTTATCATAAATCTACCAAAAATAAAAATTTCTTTTAACGCTATTGAATGTCAAATCAAAATTCGCATCTAAAATCTATCGGTTTATTCATTATTATTGTTAACTGTATTCACTGCAATTTGCTGCATTATTGAAATGCTATAATTTTTAAGTAACAAGAATTATAAACTTTACGATTTCCCGATTAAAAATTTGATAACAATTTGATTTGTGAATAATTATAAGGTTTGAAATTTTTGATTGAACAATTGAAAAGTTAAACTATCAAGAAAATTAACGTTTGAAAGTAGAAATTGCAATGAAGACCTTCAAATAAAAAAAAATCACACCTTACTGCTATGAAATGATGAAAATTCAACTATTTAGAATTTCAGAGCTCACAAATTTTTCAAGAAGGTTTTTAAATCGAATTAACTTCAAACTAATAGTAAAAAATATAGGCAAGAAATAAAAAAATTTTAAAAAGTTATAAATTTTGCATGAAAAAAACGAAATATCTGCCTTTTTATAAATTCTTGGCAATGAATAAAAAATCTTTAGTAATTAATTAAGCGTTCTTTATTTATAAATTTCCATCAAGTTTTTTCGAAGAATACACTGCAAAGTAGAAGAGTTGAAAAAATTTACAAATAAACAAACAGAAAATATTTAAAGGTATAATATCAACTCATGAAAAATGTAGATTATGTATCCTGAAAGAATTGTAATTTCGATATTATAGATGGAAACGTTTTCATTTTGCAAGTTTTTTTGAATCGTCAGGATAAGTAGTGAGTTCGCATAGATATATAAATTTATTTCGTTTGGAAGCAGTTGACATTTGAGGAAAAAAAAATTTATTTTCTTCATCATACGAGCTTAATGACATGAAAATTAACAGAACAATGTATGTATCACTTTTAAATAGCAAATACTGATTCAAATGATCAAAGCATCAAACAAAAAATATTCTTTAATAAAGACATAATGTGTAATTCAGACATTAAATTTTTAAAAAGTCATTAAATCGATATTATGAGAAGAATTATAAAGGAAAATTTTTTTTAACACATTGAAAATTTTTCTCGAACGTTTACTGTCATGTTGATATTAAAAAATGCACAAAAAATAGAATCACGAATTTTTTTGATTTTGAAGTTTCCATTTTCTTTCAATATAATTCATCAGTATCTTTTTTGTTTTGCAGTTTATTTCATATAAGAAATTGGTGACAATAATTTTTGATTGATTTTTAATTGATTAACAGGAGTTTTTTGGTTTGACAATACAAATTCATATACTCTACCATTTTTTGTTTGCTGCATAGTTTAGGTTTAAATAGCTTTTTAATAAATCCAGACGCTTGGAGTCTATCAAAATCAATGTAAGATAGTTGATTACAGTATTTCATTAACAATGGTTCCTTTCAACTCAAAAAATGACGAGTTTAATATGTAACATGATTTACTATATAAAATTATGACAACATACTATCAACATAATAAAACGTTCAACTCTGATGACTGTGATTATTTTAAAATTGACAGAAAAAATTATCAAATAGAACAATCATGAAATTCTAACAGTTTCAAAAAACAAGTTTTTTGTGTCAAAATTTTAATTAATTTCATCCCAAAATTGAAACAAAAAAGTTGATTAAAATATTAGATATCTATCATCAAACAAATCATTATCATAATAAAATTATATGTAAAATATTGAAATAAAAAATCATACGAATTTATCTACGAACTGATTTTATAATGATTTTGGGTATTAGTTCTTTAAAAATAAGATTAGGAGTTACAATATCCTTGTAATAAAATTCGAATTCAGTGGACAAAACACTTAAACTACCTCCCTCAACACACTCAAAACTCACAAAAAGATGGTGGTTGTCGCTCCGAAAATGAGTCCTGGGTACCACGGTTTTTCCCATTGCATAATGGAATTTAAGGGCAACACGATTTCTCGCCATGGCTCCATTTTACGCTTTAAGGTTTTAACCCGTTTTTCCTTAAAAAACTTTGGATTAATGCTGAGATATCGGTTTCCAAAATTAACGAAACCGTTTCTCATATGATTTAATTAATTCATAAATATATATTGTACATATACATAATATTCAAACCTATTACTGTCTAATATATAAAATATATGTATAATATAAATATATTATAATCTACATAAATATATATATACATTGCCCCTCATTCGATTTTACCAAAATCTTGTATGTGTACATGTACCGAAACTTATAATAACTGCGACATTTTTTTTTTGAGAAATTTTGGCGAGTCGCAAAAATAATCGCCAAAATAAAGGACTTGCAACAAAACATTTCCAAGAATTTTCATATATAATGTTATAAATAATAACTGCGAGGGTTTTTTAAATTCACGAATATCGATTACTCTCGCAAAAAATATTGCCAAAAATGTGAAAATACCTTGTCTGCCGCGGCGTTATCTAGCATTTTGAAAAGATGGTTTCTTTGTTGCAGTGTTAGAAAAAAACGATGCGTAATTTTGGAAGCTTATAATGTATGCGTTTTACGTTTGATCACAGAAATTTGTTTTCAGAATTCACTGGATCGCTTGGAATTCGTGTTTCCCATTCATATCAACTTATAAATTGACGCTACGTTGTCTCAGCATTTTGCTTTTCGCCTGTGCAAAAAAACAACAACCGGTGACGGTATTTCACAAAATTTGCGCATAAATTCACGTTTTTCAGAGCATACGTACTGTAATGTACTGCGCAGTTCTCGGTAATGTATATATGGTATTGTATATATATATATAGATAGTGGACTGTGTGTTGTTGACTACAATGACCTACTGTTGGTAATCGTAATTGTAGATTCGTATCTTTTTTCTCTTTCTCACGTAACACAACGCATTAGTTTATTTTTGTTGCTCAGTGGAATTCCACTTTGCATCATATATGTAATACTTCATATTAGCATTAGTATTACATATATGCCTTGCATACAAACTGCACCTGACTGATTTTATTTTTGTTTGTTATGTTTGTTTGCTTATGTTCGAAAAATAAAAATCGAAATAAGCCAAAAACTGTCAAAATTTTTTCTACGTGGTTCTAGACAGTGTAGGTGATTGTGGAAAATTGTTTATAATTAAAAGAGTTCGTGGAATTTTTATGTAAGGTAAAATTGTCTCATGAAATTAATGAATTTCGTTCAAAAAAAGTAAAATTTGAAAAACTAATGCTTTCAGAAGTTGAGAAAAATTTTTTATTAAAGTTTTTCCATAAAAGCTCTTTATAATTATTTAATACATACATTAATTCTTTCAAATCCAGATAAAAATTCAGAAATAATATTTATAAGATTATCAATTTTTTAGTTGCAAAAATACTATATTTATATTAAATACTAACAAAAAGAATACAAAAAATTTTGTGTAAAAGTTTCATGATATTAAATTCCTAGAAACACTCATATTGAATTTATTATTTATAATTTATTGTATTCTACGATATTCGAGTTTAATGATTATTAATTATAATTATACCTGGTACCTATTTTGTTCATTTATTTTTCGAAGTACTTATAATTATTTACATAACATGTTCTATTAACTAATATTTTTGATCTGATATTATATTTAAATTATTTTATCATGACACAATATTATTGTGTATGAATTTTTATTACTTTTCTTCAATATTCTTATAATTTTTTTTTTTACCTGAATTTAACAATTGGAAGTTTCAATTGGAAAAATGAGCACATTTTGAAAAACTCAAATAATTGTTTATATATTATATATTAATATATATAATTAATTAAATACTTAATAATTAATTTAAAGGTCAATTATAAGAAGCTTGCTTTCATCTTATTTCTGTACCATATGTTATTGAATTCAAAAGTAGTTATTTATTCGTTAAAAATAATAAAAATAAAGAAAAAACTTATTAAACAATTAATTCACTTGAAAAAGTAAAAGTCAATAGTTTTGATGAATAAATCAAAAATCTTCAAAATCTTCAGTCGTCGTAAGAACCTGGTGCTGTTCACATGCTGGGCACACGGTCTTACTGTTTAATACATGTGTAATTTAATAAGATGACGACTTTTTGTTCTGATTATTGATTTGTGATTGTGAATTGGTGATTTTAATGATGGTTAGCCTAGGCAGAAATTTTTTTGGCGTTAGTCACATGTTTGAGTTTGGAAATATTACATATGGTGATCCTGAAGAGGACCTGATGTAAGGTCGAAATATTGATCATTTTTACCTTCAGTGATTAAATTTCGTTGACACAAGGATTGGCTCCGAGTGATCATTTTTTGACTTTGAATAGAGCAATATTTTTGAGTTTTTTTGAAAAAAAAAAACAGGCAAAAACATAAAAGCGAATATCGTTTTTTAAACATTGATAAGAAGTTAACGCTTAAAAAATTTATTTTTATTTTTTTTAGGTGGGAAATACTGCAAAATGGATTTTTGGACTTCCAAAACATTTTGGTGGCGAGTTGCTATGGCAGTATCTGTCTCTTTTATGATCGACTTCTGGAAGATGTATTTCTATGATAAAAAACAAAGAAAAATTAAAAACGCAAAACACACCAAAGTGTACTTTTTTGCTCCTGATCCAGAAAACTGCGGGGCTCATGCTTTCAAAATGAGTAAAGGAGCATGTGAGAATTTGGATTGCCCTCTGAGAAAATTGAAGTAAGAAAATATTTCAAAATATCTCGCATAAGTTAAGAGCAATTAGAGAATTGAATGGAATTTATTAAATTTTTAAAAAAATGTAAATCAACTGTACCTATTTGTTTATGTCAATATGTAGATTCTATGTTAAAAATTGCAGTCACAGATTTGGCAACTTTGGGTTAATTTTTTGTAACACAAATAACGTAGCTTAGAAAATCATTCTCTCAATATTGAGAAATTCTAATGAATTTTGCCCTTTAGATAAAAAAAAAAAATCTGTGGAAATGCTCTGTTGAAGGTTTATACACATATTCAAACTTTCTAATTTTGGATGCTTTGATGTTGAATGAGCATATTTTTTTAATAGATATATTTAACTCATTCGGAAAATTTCTATAGTTTTTGTTCATGTTCCAATAATTTCATCAAATTAACACCATAATGCTTATCGACTCACCCCCCCCCCCCCCCTTAAAAAAAGAATTATTTTGGCTGCAGTTGAAACTTCGAAATATTTGCCAGAATCCTTATCCAAGAATAAATTCGATTCATTTTTCATACTAAGATCAATCGTTTGATTAAATCATGAAATTTAGCCAGTTATCAAATAAACAGTGATTTGAAACTGGTAATTTTATACAAAATTTAATCATTTTTATTTTTTTTTTCTAGTGAAATCATCGACGTCATAAGGTCAGCACAGCACAATTTAGACGTATGCGTGTATTTTTTAACCCATTATGAAATCGGACAAGCAATCATTGAAGCCTTCAATCGTAATGTGGTTGTTCGAGTGATGACAGATTACACGATGTCCAAAGAGAATGTTGAGAGAATTGTGCACCTTAGAAAAGCAGGTAAAAGAGTGATCACATTACATATTTCTGTTATGTTTTATTCGAGAGTTGCAGAAAATTCATTGAGTAGCAATTTGAAATCAAGATTATTGTTTAATGTGGCTCGAAATTTCGTAACTTTGATCGATGCATATAATTTCAGTAAGAAATTCTCTTTTTTATTAATAAATTTGAATTTTTTTTTTATTCAAAGTTTTTCAAATATTAATATTATTGAAAAGAATAAAATAATTATGTTGTAGAAATTGTCAGTTCACAATTATTCATCATAATAAATTGTTATAATTTTATATAGTAATAATTTCAATAATAGAATAATATCATCAACAATACTTGATTATATAATTATTAAATCAATGATAAAATTCATTGGGTTATTATAATGAATTCGTGTTATAATTTATACTTGATGATTGATAACTACATTTTGTGATTAAGAAATTTGATTATAAAGATATGTTTCGAACTACATTTCTTACTAAGAGGCTT
Source organism: Platygaster robiniae (assembly GCA_028476575.1). Taxonomy (NCBI): domain Eukaryota; kingdom Metazoa; phylum Arthropoda; class Insecta; order Hymenoptera; family Platygastridae; genus Platygaster; species Platygaster robiniae. The sequence continues at coordinate 8,579,409 of CM052022.1, forward strand.
TGAAATGAAATTTTAATAAGTAATTAATACTTCAAAAATTATGAACGACTATAAAAGAAAAAAAAACGATTGTAGTAAAATTTAATTATTTTTCCAAAAGGTGTCAAGGTTCGATCAATGCAACAAGTGGATAATCTGATGCACCACAAATTCGCTATCATCGACAAAACTACAATGATTTATGGAAGCGCTAACTGGACAGCCAACGCTTTTGTTCGCAATTACGAGAACGTTCTCGTGACTAACGATCCATGCATCGTCGACCATTTCATGGAAGAATTTAATAGACTGTGGTTGATTTTCGATGCTTGACTTCTTCAAAATTTGATAGTAAATTATGATGGTTAAAGTCAGAAACATCGCCACCAAGAGGATCGTACAAAGTCTGTGTTTAAAGCATAATACTTAATACTTTTTCCAAAAGTACTAAGTATTGTGCTCTTGGCGATGTTTGTGATATTAGAATCAGTCTTGAAATCTTGCACGAATTGTACATAATCCACTAAAAATGTCAGGTTTCCAAAAATGACTACGAATCGAACGTTGCTTACTATGGAAAAATGACAAACAGTATTAACGGATGTTTTTTGTTCTTTTACTTTGTGAGTTTATTGGTGACTTCGATCACGTTAAATTTTGTGAATGAATTTGGAATTTCTCGAATATGGTATTTAATTTCAATATAATTACAGTAGTTTCTGTCAAACAGATAATGAAAAATAAAACAAGAATGCAATTGTTCGAAATAATGTATGAGAATGAACTGCATGTTGAAAATTTTGTACTGAATATAAGTTTGTAAAATAAATTTTGTTAATTCTGTCTATATTTTATGCCTACTCTTTTTGAAGTTGAGCAGCAATTTTCAAAGAAGTGGGTCTTTATATACATATCAATTAATATTGGATAGGATTCGAGTATCATTATTTTATTCTAATTCTGGCAGAATTTTTAATTGGAGATAAGAATTGTGCAGCTATGATTGGAAAGATTCATTTTATGGTAACTGACATTAAATATTCGCTGATGCTTTAGGCTACTGGATACATTTTTAACAATTTTCATGTTTTACTCTGATTTCTTATTTCCTCGATGCGAAATCCTTGCAAGTCACAAGTATCACATTTGAAATGTCTATTTTGACACGGAAACCTCGTTGAGTGGACCCGTCGTGTACTACACCAGTTATTAATACATCTCGCTATAAATAATACGCGAAATTACCTATAATTACCACCACCCGGTAAACATTCATCCAGGGCTATTTTTTTTTTCGCCTTGACTTTTTCCAAGTTCAATGTCTGTCAATCTCGTCGAAAATAGGCCTGATGAACATCACTGCTAACTGCGGTTAGCAGTAGTTATTTTCATTACAAGGATTGAAAGCGAAGTTCTCGCCCAAGGCGAAGCTGAGGAATGTCTAATCCTCTGTCTGTGTAGACTTGAGACAAAAAGAGAATAATTCGAGGATAGTGGACATGGGGGGAAGGGCAGTATATTTACTCACCCCCCTACTAAGTGATATAAATTTTTTTGCAACTGATTAACTATTTAAGTGAATATTTATTTTAACATTTCAAGTTTTTTTGCATTGAAGCAATCATCACAATTCGAGATTGTGGATTATTTCAGTGAATGCATTGAATGTATATGCATAGATTTGCGAATTTTTCTTGAAACTATAGAAAATGTTATTTCACTGCAAATTCATGTAAAAACCAATGTATTCTAGTTCAAAATACTAGATTTTTTGTTGAGTAACCTTTTTTCGAGAAATAATAAAAATCTGGAGAGATTCAATGTCTATAGAGACTTCCTGAGTGAATCCGTGAAATTTAACGCAATATTGTAACGATTCGATTTAAAATTAGTGAAAGGATGAAGAATATGAGACACTATAGGATGTTTATGGAAAAACATGTGTAAATTTATAAGTATTATTAAAGTAACACTCAGGTCAAAGAAAAATCAAAAAAGAAGTTTCAAATCCTAGAAATCTATGTATGAAACCATAAAATTACTAGAAAGTTGTGAAAAAAAAAAAAACTAGAAAACTCTACGAAATTTACAAATGTTATGAATTACGAATAATATTATAATGACAAGAAAAATGCAAAATGTTCAAATCGATGTATATGTAATTTTCTCAAAAATCTATTAAGTCACGTTTAAAAGTAAAAAACATTGACTCCTAATGGGAACACAATTTAAATGGAAATCTATTGTAATATTAAAAATTCTATCAAATTCTGAAAATATAAGTTATATACTAAAAGTATGAAAAATTTATGGAAATACATACTGTTCTTTGGAATATCCATTCAAATTAAAAAAAATGTTGAAACCTTGATTTCCAGAGCAAATTCTAAAAATCTAAAAAATAATTTATGACAGGAATCAGAGCATCGTACAAAACTGTATAAATGCAAGATAATATAATATAGATATATACAGATAAAGTTTTCTTGACGAAAATCCATTGATATATTATATACATAGAATCTATTCAATTTTTAATCTCAGAGCTACTAATTCTAAAAAATATACAGAAATCTATAAAAAACATGAGTAAATCTTTTGAATTGCGATAATACTGAAAAATATATAAAAAATACTGAAATTGCTTTAAAATTTGCAAGTTACTGATATTCTGAGAAAACTTCTAAAATACTAAAAATATATAAAACTTGGAATTTAAGAACATCGAATTTTAAGACTATACAAAGCGATTAATATGAATATTAGAGACACATAAGAATACTAAAAAATATACAATCTAATAGATGCTGAAAAATTAAAAAAAAAACCATAAATAACATAGAATTTTCAAAATACCTGAATTTTTATGTGAATATCAACTGAAATTTGAAAAAATCGGAAGCTCTCTGTAACTTCAAATTTTACAATAATTCTAGCGCTAGAAAATATCCGAATTTACGAATCCTATACAGCAACTGATAAAAATACTAGAATATACATTCAATTTTACGAGTACTGAAAAAATATAAAGTACACTTGAAGTACTAGAAATTCGTAAAATACTAGAAATCCACAAAGATTCTGTTTTTGGAAAATCTGATAAAATCCTTCAAATCTCCATAACTATTGACTTCAGAGATTAAAGTTATAAAAATATATGTAGAAATTTATGTATACATTCTTGAAATATAAAAAGGACGTAGAAAATACTATTTAATTTCATTATTACTAAAAAGTGTAGAAAATAATAACAATACTCGAGACACTATAAAATTACTAAAAATTTATGACAATTCAATCCTCTAAAATCGACATAGAAACCAAGAAAAATGCATGTACTAAAAATACTGAAACTACTAAAATTACTGAAAATCTATGAAGTATGTACCACAAATATTTTGGGAAAAACTGTTTGTTGAAAAATTTAATAATAATCCAGAAAATATGAATAACATTGATTTTTAAAAATCTTTACGAAAATCTGCAGAGATTGTAGAAAATTTATTGTATAGCCAAAATATCTTACAAAACTTTGAAAATAGTGTACAGTAGGAATGGTCCTAAAAGGACAATTTTAGTTCCCCTAGTAATTTTGATCCTTATAAAAACCTTATTGAAACGTTATAAGAATTCAATTTCTTATAAGGTGACCTTATAAAAACCTTATGAGAAACTGAAATTTCCTATAAGAATGTATTGAATAGAATCTTATAAGAAAAAAACCTTATAAAATTTTTTCGAACATTACTTTATAAGAAATTGAACTCTCATAAGGTTTTTCTAAGGTGCACTTTATAAGAAACTGAATTCTTACAAGAAATTTCATTTTCTTATATGGTTTTTATAATGATCAAAATTACTAGGGTCATGAAATACCTTGAATGTATGCAGATGTAACTGAATCAGAAATCTATGAATTATCTGAGAATCTATAAAACTTTGACTCTTATAGCATCAAATTCTAGAAATCTATATAGAAATATATAATAGTACAAGATAATTTGAAAAATGGTACAAATATTAGAAAGTTACATATATTACTGATAGACGTCAGAAATAAATTTTTTTTTTACAAGTTATATTAATTACTAAAAAAGCTTGAGCTTGCAAGTCTATTTTCAAATTAACCCTCTGTAAGCAATGTTTATTATTGCACATTGAAAGAAATTGATTTATATTAACCCTTTTGATATTTGAATTTGCCCCCTTCTCATGCAAAATATCGTTGCCTTGTTCCTGAAATGATTACTTAGATAGGGTAAATGGTGTTTGAATTTTCCCCTCTAAAGTCAGAAAATTAGGTTTTGCGCCCACTAGGGTACAAATTCGATCGCGAGGCGCAGTTATCGAGATGGAAACTCTTCACTGATAACGCGAGTTTCGTCATCTTGGAGAAAGCACTTTCGAGCATTCGGACTTGAGGGTGAAAAAAGTTTTTATTGAGTTTTTCCCACTTGATTGAGCCGCTCGATCCGGGCGATCCTGGGGGACGACGGTTTTTCCGCCCTTGCTCCTTTTTCCGACCTTCCTTTCACCCTCGGGCTCATGACGTCATCGTGGTCACGTCACGCAAGCGTATCAACGCCATAGATTGCTTCGTGCAATATCGATAAACAAAGTAATCGGACGGAAATTGCGTCGCTCGAGGGATGATTTACTTGAGAGAGAAATTTTTCGTGGCCGGTTTTTTCCATTGTGATGGAGAAGAAATTTCCCATCCATCAGTAGATATGATTGAGAAGTCGAAAGTATCTTCCCTTCTGGTCTGTTGCATGGAAACATACTCTGGGGAAGTGTGAAAAGTAATGTACTGTGGTAGTTAGAGATATGTCAGATAAAAGTTATGCAGATAATTTTTTGCGATGGAAAAAATTGCAGGTCAGTGACCTTATCATTGATGTACATCGTGTATTGATATTGGCAGTATTATAGGATGAATTTGAAAACCTGCAGTAAATGGTGCAAGTAGTACCAAGGGCCCTGCGTTAAAATTAAAATATTTCATGAAAGAGAATTTTTAGAAGATCGTTTTGCTGCGTAAAGTATAACATTTCAGACGTTTTATTAAAAGAAATCGAAACAAGTAACACAAACGTCAGGTAAATCAAACCTTATTACAAATTTAAAAATAGGTGTTACCTTTGAATAAAAATAAAACGAATAAGATCGTTAAAATAACAGTGGTGTTGTTTTACGATTTGTAAAGATTTTCTTTATATTGTCATATTATACCCTTCAATTTGCTGGGAGATTGATGCCACTGTTTTTTCGTTCTCTCATCTTTACACAAATATTATATTATTGTTCAACTGAATAAATTATCATCAACGTCATTATCATTATAAGAGTGACAGCAAAAATAAAAATAAAGTGCCTGTCAGTTTACAATTTTTTTATGACAATTGCAGGGAAATCTTTTGGATTTATATTATATTTACCGAAAAACTTTGGGAGTTGAGACAGTTTTAGAATAATAAGTTCTATTAAATAATTTGAACGTCAAAACTTTTTCCTCCCATTTTGATGATAAGAATTGTTGATATGTGACGCGATCCGAGAAAAAGGACCTACTATCCAAAAAGCAAATTTTACAGCACTGAGAAAAAAAATTTTGTACTTTCTGCCATATATATTGTACTTTTTATAATAATATTGCGATTTTTACAGTATCATTGAATTTCTTACAATATTATTGTAAAAACTGCAATATTTATTTTTCTTATTACAATATTGTACAATAAAACCGCCATTAATGTACAAATTACAATATGCCAGTTTTTACTATATAATTTCGGAAAATTCAAAATCTTAAAATAAAAATTCCACTCTACAAACTGTAATTTTTACCATTCATGGCGAAAAAAAAACTACATTATGTTTTTCCAGCTTTTTCGAAAAGTGTATATTACAATATGATGCACTAGAAACCTAGAAAGTATGCAAAAATATTGCAAAAAGAACCTACATAGATCTGCATACTGAAAAAACTGTATGGAATTTTGGAAAATCTGGATTAATAGGAATTACAATATGATATTGCAAAAAGTACAAGAAGTATAGTAGAAAACGAAATATGTAGAGGAGTTCTTACAACAAAATATATCTATAACTATAATATCATTCGACAATATTTACAATATGAATTACAAAAATTGCTACATTATCTAGCAAAAAGTATAATATGTCAGAGTGATTCCCATGTACTATACAGTATTGTAATAATTGCTATATTTTTTTCTCAATGAAGACCGGCGATTGAATGAATCAAAATACACAACGGTTAATGGGATGAAAGGTTTTTAAAAATTCATAGTTTGCGAAAAAAATCAAAGTATGTGAGTAAATTCTTACTGCACATAATTAAAGTTCGAATTCAAAACTTACAGAATCATTCATAATCCGAAAAACAATTTTTTGGACAGTAGGTCCCTTTTCTCGAATCGCGTCACATATATTTGAATTTACAAATATCTGGTGATCTTGCTCATTGTAGAATTGAAGAAAGTCTCCAAAATTATTAGTTACAATAGCTAAATGGTGCGACTAACGAAAAATCATAAGACTAATAACCTATGCGATTTGGCTCACATTAATAAACTTAAATAAAAATTGAATGTTATTTTTTTGTCAAGATAAATGTTTATCAATAATTTACCTTATTAATAATCGTACCTGACAGTCTGGAAAATCATTGGTTATTGCAGCTGCTTGAAACAGCAGCAGCAGTTAAATTACTATGTTAGTAGTATTATCTAGCAATAATCAGACAAAAGAATTAAAGTTGGCTTACATCACTAGAGCAGTTTATAGAGTTAACTGCAATTTTTAGTCAAACTGACCATTCTTTTTAGCTTTTTTTCTATTGATATGAACTGTTTTTTTTTTGGGTCAGGTATTGGAAAAATTTATTTCAGTTTTGGTGCACGCATTTATTTGAGTAGGGGATTTGTTAATCAGATGATTTCAGAGAATCATTCCAGAATAATTTTGCATGACAGTGTGAGGAAAAATGCACTGCAGCATTCGAAGATTTTACTATAGGAAAAAGAAATAGTGACACAACATCAGTGATGTAATATATTGATTATAGAAGAGAGCTATATTTAAAGCATTAGAAGATATGAATTAGAGAACCTTCACAAAAAGTACATCCTATTATTGAAAGTATACATTATTCAGGATCATGTATTACTGTTATAGTGCATAAAGAAATAATATTAAAAAATCGTTTTTCGTCAAAAATAAGATTCTTAGGTCTATTTTTCAAAAATCAAATTGATGTATACATAATAATCGATCAAGCTCATCGAAATATAATTTTTCGAATAATAGATGGACTGTAGCTCAAAAGGAAAATAAATCGAATTAGAGCTTGAAACAACAGTAGTATAACTGTATTATTTCTTAAGATTTTACTCATATTGTAACCTTATAATACATCATTTTCTAGTCGGTAAGACTATTTATTCAAGTATATTTGCTATAGAAAATCGCATGGTATTATCAACGTTTCAGTTATTTGCTTTCGTAGAAAACATTATATCGCATTTCGTTATTCAACACTAAAATACATTATTAGATTTTTTGTCAAATCTAGACCTAATTTGGAAATTTAATAACTTGTAATAATGTGCAATAATATCAAAGCGAAGTAAAGTTCTGTAAATTTTTAATTTGTTTTTTTTTTGTTTTCATAGATGATACCCAAAATCAAGAACAATTTTTTACAACTGAAATACAATTGAACATAAACGTCCTTGGAAATACAGTATCTATATAAATACTTTCTAAATATTATTGCGGTAGTCAGTTTAAATTTTCAAAGTAATAAATTTTGATATATTTGCTAAAAGAACTAGAAAAAAATAAGAAATGGGAAAAAATGTGCGAACTGATAAAACGTGCTAAGTACATCGAGTATGGTTTTCTGAGTTTTGTGCTCATTCGATGAAATAGTTGTTGCGCATCACTAAAAATCTCGAAATCTATCAGTTTAATATTTTAAACATTCAGGGTTACGTTGATACTTATTGATATCATTATTCGGAGGAATTAACAGGTCAAAGACCGAACAGATATTTTTCTAAGAATACAAGAAAATCAAAACTCCGAGAAACTCAGTGATTAATAGCACTTAATTTAGATTTCTGGTTGTTTCCGGAACATCCGTAGAAAAACTCATAAAAATTTCAATAAATTTCATTTTGGAAAAAAATGTCACACATTTTTACTTTATAATTGAAGCTTAACACGTGTGTTTTATTTACAAGAAATGTTAGACCGAATTTCTTTGTACTTTTAGCTGTATAAATTTGAGTTTAAATAATTTTGAAATAATCCCGAAAGTCCCAGACAATTATAATCGTCATTTAAACTCCCTCAGCAAGTTAGTTTCTCAATATTTCCACACTTCGATAAATGGCATATGAAATATTTTCAAAATTACAGCGAACCTGAATATCGTTCAGTAACGAAATTTCCAAATTATTTGCAGATTCATCAAATTTCCAATATCAAAAAAAAAAAATCTAGTTTTATTCTATAAATTTTATTTCTTTTGGTACATAAATGATGTTTCACCGATTAGTTCCAAAATATAGAATACATAACAACAGAAAGTACTGAAAAAGAATTTCGAAACAATGACATCATTTTCAACAGTTCACGTTTTTGCGTTACGTGTATGCAGTTCAATTTGAAAGCATAAAGTTACAGCTCAAATCTGCTTCATTTAAATTTAGTCATTCGATGTCGTATTTTCAAACAAGCAGTTTGCATCCCGTGACGCAAATTACTCAATCGATTGTACGTGTTCCTATAAAAAACACTCTTACGAGCTTGAAGTTGCTATATTTGCACTCTCACGTACACGTACTTTATTTTAAGCAAATAAAACTTTTTAAACTTTTTTCAGCGAGCTCGTATTTTGTGGAGGGTCTTTTTGGAAAAATGCGTTATGTACGCCAGAATGGTGTTGGGGAAAGATTTATTTCCAGCTCAAGTTGAGCGTTACCAAATGTCAGTGAGCACATTTAAAATGATGTATTGCGAATAACGCTTCGTAATAATAGGTTAGGTAATTAGGCAGTTGTGTAAAACGGGCTTTTGCGAGTTTATTTTTGAATGGTTGTTATTATTGAATAATATTCGAAAAATTTCTTCGTGAAAGTTGAGTGATATTATTTATTGTTGCGTAAATTATTATAATTTTTCACTTATTTCGTCAATAAAAAATACGAAAGTTCCGATTGGAAATTTTTCATTAAGAAAAGTCTTTTTTCAGAGGTAGGAACAAACATTTTCCTCGAAGAGTTGAATAAAAAATATTGATTTGTTAAAAGCTTTTGGGCGGAAAAAAATGTTGGAAGATTGTCTCCATTGACGTCACGTTCGAAAGAAAAAATAAGAGTAATTCAAGAATCTTTCACGAATAGCTGCGGAAATTACGTGAACATAATTTCCTTTGTAGTATTTCAGGGATTCTAACTTTGTGATTACTCGCTGTAATTTTCGTAGGTTTTCTGTTAATTTGACGAGTTTTTGAGGTGGTTATACTTGATAATCTTTGATTCGAAAATACTTTGAAATTTGTTTATAAAGAAGGTAAAGAAATGCAGAGATTCTTATCCAGAGAAATTATTTGCAGCTTGCCAACGTCTTTATACAGTTGGTATCGATATAAAGGCTTCTGAAATATTAGGTTTTCATTCACGTGTAATTAGAAGTAAACAACAATTTTTTTTTTATCGGAATCAGTTACCTAGAAAGTTTCTAAGTTTATTAATGAAATTTTTTTAGTTTTTGGCTGAACATTTAGTACAGTTTGCATGATTTTAAAATACTAGATGAAATTAGCGCGCCCGTAGTGCGCGCAATACAAGAATCATCATTTGGACAGAATTTAAAAAAAGTATATACACTTTCAAAATGACTGACTGTTGAATAGCGGTTTCGAACAGACTAATCTGGTTTGGTTAGTGAGCAAATGTTGCTGTCAACAATAAGAATATTTGATTTTATATCATCTGTGTAGAGCGCGCTTGAGTTTTGATCAAGAGGTTGTCGATTTGCTTGGAAGCATCATTAAATTTATTACTGATTGAACCATATGAATAACATACGGGGAAAAAGTTAAAGTATATACTATGATTAGATGCTGAATGATTGAGAAATAACTACCATATACATATTTTTTGTTAGTGTTTGTCGTTAAAAAAATAAAACTCTTTCTCTACATTATTGTAAAGTTAGCCCAGCGTTCTAGACTTGAGCAAATTCGTTTAATTCATTTCAAGATTCGGTTAAAGTCATCTCGTAGTGCTTTGTCACTTATGTAGAAATTCAAACATTTTTTTATTTATTATAATTTGAGTACGAATTTACTTTTCAAAAAATTATTTCAGCGACAAACTATGTACTGACAAGCAACGAAAATATGAAAGATATTGTTTCTTTATTATGAAATCTATCTGTAGGAGAAAATTTTGTTTAGACATTGTAGTTCTGTCTTATGGATAAAATTTGCAACAGCAAACTTTATTTATTTTCTAGTAGCGCTTTAGTGAAAAGTTTGTAGCTGAGGTCACTTTTTACGAAAGTTGTCATATTTAAAAACAGTTGATAAAAAAAAACAATAAAAATCTGTGCTTCACGGACACGGCACTATGGAACGCTCTTATGTTTGGTTAAGACGACTCGGAACATAATGTAGTGCAAGAAAGATGCGTAGAATAGAAACTGGTTAAGTTGTACAGAAATATAATTTGTTGCTGTTGTTGTTGGCAAAGAGTAAGAATGTTTATTAGCATGCTACCGGTATTCGATTCGATATAAATGTACTTGTGAAAGGGCACCGGAGCAGCGGTGGATGAAAGCTCCTTTGTCTCCCTTCAAAGACAGCGGCCTCGATTGGTTGACCCGAATTACTATCTATAAAAAAATTATAGTTACGCCCAATCATCGAGTTAATATGTCCGGTGCTACTGACTTCTGTAACAGGTGGGCGCGATGCCAATTCGATACAAGATCGAATCGATGGCCGATAGCATGCCAATAATTTTCAAATTCTCCCTACGTTTTCGTTTGTCGGTACATTTGTATTTCGCGTATGGGATATTATAGTAATAAATTTTCGAATAATTGATCCTAAAAACGATAATACATAAGTAATGAATTTTACTGTTTTTTTTTTTACAATATTCTCACTTTCAACAGTCAAAACTTGCGCGCCAGTATTATGATGTTCTATATAGAACATCATAAGTAACTGAACTGAACCGAATAAAATGAATTTGATTATATAATTTCAGTCAACGAAAGAGTAAAAATGACAGCGAAAATATTTGTCTAACTTTACAAAATCATAATTCCCAATCGACGAATGTCAGTTATTAGAAAATACTATCTTATGTTACTGATTTTACTAAATTGATATCAGGAAAGAAACACTGAAAGAAATAGATAAAATTTTGGAATTTGAAGGCTTACAATTTTTCGATTTTTTTTTCATAATACGAAATCGCAAAATATTTTTATGATCTAAATGTGTGCGTTTTTTGAAATACAATATTACTACTGATGAACCTAAATAAAACTTCTATGAACGAACTTTTTTTTGTGGCACTTAATTTCAAGAAAACAAATCAATAAGGGACTGCAAAAATCGCACTCCGATTGAAAAAAAATTGTCGTTTAGTATAGTAATTTGTTACATAAAAAATAAAGTCGGAAAACTAATGCCATTTTGAAATTTCGATTTGGATGTCATGAAAAACCTCACCATGTATACACACTTTTAAGTCGAGAAACTTTGAATTTTTGCTTAAAAATGTTATTAAGTGTAATAATCTCGAATCAGATAGTTGATTAAAAAGTTATTCCGACATTTCTTTTGGTCGAAGGATTTCCTTGAAGGAAATCGAAGGATTTCCTCTGAATTTGTAGGGATTAGAAATGTATAGATTCAATATGTTTATTTAAATGAGTTATATACACTTGCACTCGAGAAATAAAAGGCATTTTCACGGTTTTTTTCAAGAAAACTAAACCCATTTTACTTCAAGCCTATTTATGTTTTCATGTCCCAGGGTATTTTATGAATTTTTTCAGGAAACAATTTTCGTAATTAAGGTCGCAGCGACCATCGTGCCAAAACACAACCTTTTTGACACTGCGTGCGGTGAGCATGATAGATAAGGAACTGTTTATCTGTAATACTAAAAACAAAAAAAAAACCTCTAGTTTATACCTCTGCGCTCTGCGTGAACGAAGGGTTTCGCTATATTAATATTTTCACGAAAATAGTGATTTGTTTCCTTGAATATTTGATTTTTTAACGTCTGGGATTTTGGTTTTTGCAGCAAGAAAAAAAAATTTTTGCTTAAAATTCAAAATCCTCCGTTCACGCAGAGGCTTTTAAATTATTATAAACAAGCCTTCAAAAATCCAGACTGTTCAGATAAATTGTTTTCGAGAAACTGTGCTCACCGCGGATAAACATTGGATTTTGGCGCTATTGCTCCAGTTCACCCAATTATGAAGATTTCATTTAAAAAAAAACTTTTAAAAGATAATGCGACGTTGATGAATAAATAGGCAATAAGTTTTTCCTAAAAAGTTTGTAAAGTTGCATTTTTTCCTCGAGTACTAGTGTATAAGACCCCGCGAATTATCTATACCACATATGTTATTGTAGCAAATATTATACTATTTATTAAATAAGAAGAGTTACTCACAATTATCATACAATGACTTTGTGCTGATAGATGTCTATAATGTATACTTAATCATGTTCATTTTACATACTCGTTATCACAAAAAGAGAGAAACAAAACTCATGAAAAGCAAAGTTATATTTAGGTTTGAAACACTCAAATTTTGTTCATGATAATTTAAGGAATTTTAAAAATTTACTGCGATTGACAATTTTCTATTCATCGAAAATCAACCCTTAATAGAGTATCAATATAACTATGAAAATAACACTTGGACTACAAAATATCGTGGTTGCGAAACACAACATTGTAGCTTTTTAAGGTTATTATGATTGTTCCCAATTCAGCGAGTCTTTTTTTTTATAGATTCGAATAACCGATGCAATGTTGAAATCTTCAGTTTAGAAATGTATCGTTTTTTTTTTTATAAAACTTGCGATCGCATGAAAATTTTCTTTCGAGAAGTTTAATTCATGATTCTATTTTCTCTAATGAAACTTTATATATACATACAAAATGAAGCAATCAGTGTGTCCAGATTGAATGCGCTCACTTTCAATACACGCGAGCGGTCTTATGCGTGTGAAAAGAGAGAACGCGTCGTCATACCATGTTCCTCTCACATGCATGGACCGGTTTGAGTGTATTGAAAATGAGCGCATTCAATCTGGACGCACGGGAAGCAAACCTCGTGACTCAAATTTCAATTTTTTGACCCCCCTCGCCCCCCTAGAATGACACGAGGTGTCATGATCGGCCCCTTGTAAGAATATGACCATTTTTCCCCAACTCATTGTATTACTAAGAAAAACTAACACGCGACAATCGAGAAAAATCAACTTTTCAGTCAGCATTCCCTACAGTAAAATAACTGAAATTTAAGAGGAAAAAATCAGTCTGTATATTCATTTACTTCAAGATACTATGAATCACCTCAGGAATTCGAGACCGTTGGAATGACTCATAAGCATTGCGTACAAGCTTCTAAATTACTCATACAGAAATCTCTTTTTTCAAGGACATCTGCGCGCGCACGAATTCCGCTCTTGAAAAAAGACAACTCCTTTAAAAACCTGGAAAAATCGCGAAAACAAGCTTTCCGCCGCGTGAAAAACCGTATTTCGTGCAAACTTTGAATTTCTACTGACCTTTTTTCGGTGATTTCATCCCAGCATCGGCGTCAATCGACGTAGGCCCTTTCTTGCAGTCACCATGTTGGACAAAAGGCGGCCATTTTCACTAATTTTCACTCCGATTTCTTAGCGCGATCGAAAAATCACAACACCAAATAATGTCACCGACCGCGTTTTTGAAATTTACAATCGCGAATTCGGAATTCGTTAATATTACATGTTCGATTCGAAGAGAGAAATTCCAACTAACGAAATTACATTACACCCGTCCGTCCATAAGGGATACAGCTCGAGACGGTGTATCTCTAAACGAAACGACACTTTTTCTCCGGAAATAGTGTCGCCTCGTGAAATTATTTATAATTTCACGAGGCTTAACTTATATCAATTAAATTTTATATAATTCCAAGGACATTTGATTTCATTCAACTCAATTTATCATAAATTATATAAAAGTTATCCAAACAAATATGCAAGTTTGGTTTTTCCGAGAAAAACCACAACGATTATTCATCACTATTTTTTCAAAAATTAAAAAAAAATCTTTTAAGATGACATTTCATCAAATGCCAAGCGCGGAATCTATATTAGACTCAAAATTTCATTATGCACACACAAACAATAACATGTCATTTTTCGATATTTATTCACAAAATTGAAGAAAAACCAAGCATCATGTCGTGAGCTGGAATTTTTTCCATTTATTAATTTATCACCACTCATTCTCACAGCGAGTTCGCAATTTTTAGTTAGTTTACAAAACAATCGACATGCAGCCAACTTCATGCGTGTCCGAGGAATAAATGTCATAAAATTCAGTTCATTATTTTAAAAAAGGACTCAATTCACCTTCAAATTTTCCAATACGTCCAAGACTATCGAAAATGTTGGAATTGTTAAAAGTATTTATTACTCATCATGCCAGATAATAAATAAAATATTATGATGAAAAATTTTTTTTTCTATTACTTTCTCTCTCAATTAAATAAATCGAGTTTCGTTTGGCACTCATGTTATAATTACTCAAATAATAATTTTTTCGTAATTAACTACTAACGATAGACAAATTCCACTTTTTGAATAGTTATTTTTCTACTAGTTAGGTATAATGAGTCGAAAATTTTCGTCTACTGAATCAGTCAAACATTGACCACTTCGATTTTTCATTGCAGCTTTCACTATTTGAAAATATAAAAATTGTATTTTTTATGCTAGTGAAAATTTGAGTCATTACAATTAGTCCATTTGGTGTCTAAAAATGAGTAAAAAATCGATTTCTGCAGTTATAGTTATTTTATCAGGTGACTATCCATTCATCAACATCTACAGTGAATGGCTATTTGCAAAGGAAAAATTTCACAACAGAAGGTTTAAAAATCTATAAAATACTAGAAATCTGTTAAGATATCTATTATTATTGAAAAATCTTTTCAGTTATCTATTCAGTCTATGTGTAAAGTATCATTAATCTATGTGGATATACTTTTCTCAAAAATGAATCAAAATTTTGAAAATTTATTAATTTTTCACCCACTTGAACATTGGATTTCAAGAATTTGTAGATCTGCATTGAAACTTGTAAGAATAAAAGAAAATACTTCAATTTGTATAAATTCTGAAAAAATACAAAAAAAACCAAGAGTATTAAAAATATATAAAATATGTAACATCTTTAGGGATACTTTTCCTTGAAAAATGTTTTACGATACAGAAAATTTATTTGAATTTGGATAGCACCAAATCCACAAAACCTGTATATTTATCAATAAGAATGTTAAAAAATCAAGAGATATACCGAAAAAACTGTCGAAATTTCATCAATTTTGAATGCTCAAGCATCGGATTAAAGAAATTTATGTACCAGTCTATAAAAATTTCAAAAATCTGTGGGAGAAACAGAAAATTTTGCAAAAGTTTATAAATATTGAAAAATACAAACAAACAAAAAATAAGAGCAGTGAATTAGGTACCATTAATCTATGTGGATATACTTTTTTTCAAAAATTAATTAAAATTAAAAAAAAAAAACCATCATTTTTCTTTCTCTGGAGCATTGAATTTCAAGAATCTGTATTGAAATTTGTGAGAATACAAGAAAATCTTCGATTCGTATATGTGCTAAAAAATACGAAAAATACCTACTGAAATTATGAAAAATACATGAAATATTTGACATCTTTGGAGATGATGTTTTTTTGAAAAAGGTATTACGTTACAGACAATTCATTAGAATTCGGATAGCTCAAAATTCTAAAAACCTCTAGATTTATGAATAAAAATGCTTCAAAATATATATAAATACCAAAAAACCTTACGAAATTTCAATAATACATACAAAGAAATAATATAAATAATACAATACACATCAGTCTATAAAAACACTGTTACATTATATATGTAAATTTTATTTTCTCCAAAAATCTGAAAAAAAGACTCAGAACCCATCCTGCTTTGGATTCTCTCATACCTATTGAATTCTAATAATCTATAAAAAAATGTTACGTAAGAAAATACTTGAAGTCCATTATAATGTAGGTATAAATACTGGAGTAATTCAAAAAATACCTAAAGTACCAAAAACCTCTGAATGACTAGATATTTATGGAGATACTGTATTTATTTTTGAATTTTATTCCATAAAATTCTTGAAATCTGTGTAGTTGCATAGAAAAATACTAGAAGTTGATTATGAATGTTGATTTTTGGAGTATAAAAATTGATTTAAATACTTATTTTACGGTTAATTTTTGAATAGTTATTAGTTAAATGAACCATTGCAAGAAACTGAATTTTAACTTATGAAATGAGTAGATTTACACAATTTATATCACTTACTGCTTTTTGGGTGATAAAAACAGTGATTTGAGATTATTTACTAAGAAGAGCTTTTCCACTATGCAAATAGGTCAAATTAAACTATGCAATGACTAAAGATTTCTAAAATCAATAAGTCAAAATGACTGTTTGAAATCATCAATCTTCAAATCCATAACATAAAAATATCAAGTTTTGATTTTATATAAATTATTGAAAGAATTTGACTGTTTCTAGTAATAGATATTTTCTAACATTTCTAGATTTACTAGTAGTTACATTCCCCTAAACAAAGTAGTCTAATTATACAATGGAATACTTAAAATAGACTATTAAAGATCAAAATAGTACTGTAAGCTGACTTTCAACTTATAAAAAGTGAGCTCCCTTGAAGGCTACTTGCTCACCAAAGAGATTACGAAAGTTCCCAGAGATGAAATTCCAATCCCAAAATCACCAACTTACTCCTCCAACTTTCGTTGCCTCATCTTCAGAGATCCTTTGAAGGATTTGGGGAGACTTATAATTATAGTTCCAGACAACAGCTTTTCGTCGTCCTTCCAAAAACCTTCATTACCTTTTTTCATCCTCGTTTAGCTTTCTATGGAGCCAGGAAGCCGAGGGTATAGAAATTTCAACTCGGGCATGCTCCCAGGTCATAATTTTCTATTTTTATGGCAAAGCTTCCCCCTTGGCATTTGGAGTAGCGAAAAACACACTTTGCTTATTACCTCAAACGAGCTTGACCCGAGAGTTGATTGAATCAACGAAAGAAAATGGATTTTCCGAATGTTACGTTCGATTACACCAAGCAAAAGGTGACATTTGTGCAGTGCGGTAAAGATCGACGTGGGAGGTCCTTTGACGCCTTTATTTGCCCGATAAATTGGCGTAATTGCCGTATTCCAGGAGAGGGTGCGGATTGCAGCGCTCCGGGTAACGTGCTCGAGCGCACAATATCGACCTGGTATTTTTAGATCTGCTTGGCATCAAATATTAACCCCTGCTAAAAATAGCTCTCGGTGAGCGCCGCGAAGAAACCACCCCTAAAATAAAGCTTTAGTTGCAACACGTGCTACTCGACTTAAGCGCTTTCTTCGGGGTTCTTCAAGCACCAGAATAAAGGATTCGTTGCAAAACTGGACGAGAATAGGAATAGCCCTTCAATTATTTCGTGGAGAAAAAAATTTTGGGGGTTTCAAGGTAGAACTTTTCGTACCGTTGAAATTTTGGAATGGAGAAATTAGACCTTTTTGGGTACAGAATTTTTCAAACCGAGATTTTTTTCCTATATTCCAAGCAATATTGGTGAAGAACCAATTTTGTTTCAGAGTTTTATTCTCGTCAACTTATAACCACTGAAACTCTTCACGTGTTGAACAGTTGTAATTGATGAGGAGCTTTTGGAACTGATCTATTTCTTGCCACACAGCTAGATTCTTTATGACATGCCTAATGACTGTTATTTATTCTCCAAACATCGATTCAAGTGATGATTTAAGATTCTTTTATATTTTGGAAAACTTCTGAAAAACTGTTAGGTTTCTGGAAAAGGCTAGAAAAGAAGATAAACATGATACTGCAAACAGTATATTTGTATCATTTGTAGGAAATCTCTGGTAAAACATTTATTTATTTAGTCACTGCATTTTCAGTCCTTTCCAGGACTGAAGCAGATAGTCATTTTTGTGCTAAAATAAAATTAGGAACGTTGGTTTTCAACCATTTTTGGTCTATGCGAACTATGTGTAATGGTGCAAAGTTTTGTTGGAAGGTACACTGTTTATTACGAAAATGTTTGCGTGCCCAAGGCTTCGAAGCTCCTTCCAGAAGTTTCATGATACATATTGGTGCAGTATCGTTTCAAAGCTGAAGTAAACGATAACTAATAAAATGATAATTTGCAAGTTGGTCACTACTAGTGAATTATTTGAAACTGTTTGTCGTTGTTGTGTAAGAATGGAAAAAATGGTAAAGTCATACAAACAAATTTTACAGTTTACTTATGCATTTGGCCAGTCTTTAGAACATCTTACATCATAAAGATCTGATACAGCTGTTGTTGTGTGTACATAGTTTATTTTTTGAAAAAGTATTATTAATCTTTGTGTATAAAGAATGTCATTCAAAGAGATTGAAAGAAATTTGAAAATCATCTCAAAAAAATTTTTTCAAATTTTCTGGTTAACATTAACTCATGCTGAATGAGTAATCTGTTCAGCCATGCGTACAACATGTAATTTTTTTTTCAGACACAAAAATCATTTTGAAAATCATATCAATACTGCAACTTTTTGTTCATTAGTAGATGACATGTATGCTGCAAGAAAATTACCAAGTTACTGAATCAATACTTCTTTCGTACGGTTTAAGTGAAAGGGCTAAAAATCGTAAAAATTCAGCATCCATTCAATGTAATACAAGAAACTGCATGAACCCGATCGGTATAAAAAAAATACTTTAGGATATGATATTTTTTCCTACTTGTAAACAGGGCCGTAATCACAGAATTGATGACCTTTTCTTTGAGATTCATTAAGCTAATTCCATATTTAAAAATTTTTTTTCAAGGGCAGCGTTTTATCTATATCCCAGGGATGGCACAGGCGGTAAATCTGGCCCTGTTTGTAAGTATTCTGAATCATTATAAAATCAGAGTAAATATTTCAAAATGATTAAAGAAAAAGTTTGCTAATGCAATTATGGAATAACGAAAATTCAGAGATAAAAAAAATGTGTAGTTAGAATACTATGAATGAGAAATTGTTTCAAGTCCATCAATTTTGAAAGAACATTTTTCATCAAATTTATTTCATAGTAAAAGTTTTTAAAAAATGCTAAAGTAATCAAATGAAAAAATGGTTGTGGGTACGGATTCAACTAATGAGACATAAAAATATGGATATAGTAAAACATATAAACTGATTTTGAGACCTGGACAGGAATTTTCAAGATTGTAAATTTTTAATGCCGTCAAAATAAATGATGGTACATTTTCATTATTCAATATTATTTACCTCATTTTCAAGAGAATTTGATTGAAAAACAGAATTTTTCTATTACCTACAAGTTCTGGAATGTAAAACTTTATAAAACAATGATCGTATTAAAGGATCGAAATACTTTCAATATTTTAAACATTCAACTCTAAGAAATCTCTTTCTGTAAATTCAAAGAGCTTAAAAAAAAACCGGAAAACTCTACAACATTCTACAAATACGAGGAAATACAAGAAGCAAATATACATATAGGAAAATACAAGTAAATCTATGAAACATTAAAAATCTATACAATTACAATAACTAGAGCATTGAATTCCAGAAATTCATATAGCAATGTTTTAAAATACTGAACAATTTTTCAAATCGTAGAAAAACTGAAGAAATACGAAAAATACTGAAAGAAATAAAAATCAATGGAGACACTGTATTATGAAATATCGTTTGAAGCATGAAAAATTCAATGAACTTCCAATTTTAAAGCTCTTAATGCACAAAATCTATAAAACAACTTATATAAAAATGTAAAAAAGTATATGAAAGTACAGAAAAATCCTGCAACATTTTATACATTCTGAAAAATACGAATAGTTTTAGTAATTCTGAACAATCCTTCAAATCGTAGAAAAACTGAAAAAATCCTCTCAAACACGAAAAATTTAATGAACTTTGAATTCTAGAGCATGAAATTATTGAAACCTATTCATAGCGATGTACAGAGAAATAGTAAAAATTCATAAAAATACTAGGAAATTCCGCAATATTTTATACCTACTGAAAAATACAAAAAATGTCGAAAATACCGAATATCTTGGTACTCAGATAAGATTCTCTCAAAAATCTATTAAATTCGGAAATTTTTCCTGTGGCTAACATAGAATGAAATGTTACATTCAGAAATTTTTGAACTGGAAAAAAACACTAAAATTCGAACAAGCTGTCTGATTTTTTTCTCACGGTAAAAAAATTGTCAAAAATCTGATGTTTTGTTCGAGCGAAACGTTTCGTTGAAACTCAAAGAAAAAATTGAACACATCTAACTACTAATCTAAACCACGAGTAGTTACGCTGATATTGTTTATTCACCCTCAGCCTTTCGATGTCTCCTCATTTACATTCAATTTCTTCCAAAAAGTTCAAATCGTAAAAGTAACGGAACGTTACTTGCTTTAAGTGGTAACGGTAAAGAGTAACTATTTCTTTTCAAGAGTTTCTTTTTTCACCTAAGTAACAGTAGCGTAACGCGTTACATTTTTTGAGTAACTTCCCAATCCCTGATAGAAATCAATGACACTTCAAAACACCGTATTTATAACCCAAGAAAAGTGCCATTATTCATAACGAACTTCATAAACCAGGCGATAAACATCCACGTCGTAAACAATCGATACGCGGAAGCGATAATCGTAAGTTCTCCAAAGTCCCGAAAGCTCCTCGTGAGAGCTTCCATAAAGGTGGCCCGCGTTCGACGGCTCGCGTCAAAGTGCAGCGCTTCCTTGAACAATGCCGGCCGCGGTAATGGAAAGCTCGTGCGTCACGGAAGAGCAAATGGCAAGCGTGGCTCTCGTAACTCTCTCGAAATAGCGCGTGTTTCGAAGCGAGCTTTCGCGCTCGTATTAATAATCCGCGGCCGTCGTGGGAAATCGCGGCTTGATTTCTTTTTTCCTCGTGAGGTTCACGGACTCGGCGCTTCGTCCGCGATCATCATAAGGACGAAAGAGATAAGGAACTGGCGCGTCCACCTTATCATGATCTCGGGCTCTTTCATCAAACGGCCGCTTCCGCGAAACACCGATCGGTCAACGACTCCCGTTTTTTTTCCTCTCGCGCTCGGATCGCGGAAGTCACGGGCTTATTGCGCAACGATTATTTTTATTTCGCGGACCAGCCCGCTTTTAGGACGAATTGAGTTACCGGGAGGTCGCGATGACGTCTTTGTCCGAAACGAGGAACTTTTTTTGGGGAGCTTCCATAATTGATGTCATGGCCTGGGGGGGGGGGGGGGGCGTCAGGGTGATTGTGAGGATATTAGGGAAGAGGGTTTTACTGTGAGAGGAATTATAGCGATATTATCATAGATTGTGGGGGTTTATTCTTGTCTTTTATGGAATGTATTTTTAAGAGAATTTTGATACAATTTTATTTCAAGTTTATAGGAATCAGGCGCGTAGGCAGAGGGGGTTTTGAAGGTTCAAACCACTCCCGAAATTGGAATTAAAGTGATAGTCCATGTAAAAATAATATGAATTATAAGAATAAATAAGAAAAATGCAAATTATTAAGAATAGTACAGGAAAATGTAAGAAGTAGAGATCGACATAAAAGCACAGACTGAAATCTTGAGAAAATAACAAACGGTTTCATGTTTTTCTCAAAGTTAACAATTTTCATGTCTCTCAATTGTAATAAAACAAACATCATAATCATTTTGGCTCAAAAAGAATTTTTTCTTACACAAAATTCTAATCATAAATGTTTGGTAAGTATAACGTAAGACACCAAAAATTTGAAAAATTGTTCAAACCTAATGAAATAATACAGATATGTTAGAATTCACGAAAGTTTTAGAAATCTAGAAAAATTCTGCCCTGAAGCATTAAATTGTAGAAACCTACAGTAGAAATCTGGAAAAATACCAGAATATCTTTCAAATTCTACAAACTCTGGAGAAATACTAAAAATTAGAGTAATTATTCTGTCAATGTATTTTTTACTGAAAAATCTGAAAAATAATCAACTTGAAATTCTAGATCATCAAATTTTAAAAAAAACTTACCTATCAATCTGTATGAATACTAGAAATCTTAAAAAATACAAAAGAAATATAGAATCGTACAAATGCTATCAAAATGAAAATACTATAAGAAATCCAGATCTCACGTAAACTCTATGATGGTGTAATTTCCCCCAAAATCTACATATGAAATTATTGAAAATCGATTGAAATTTGAATTCTACAAACTAGAATTCTTGAAACATATGCTCTTTTTAAAAATCTAAAACAATACACATGATCTATGAAAATACAAGAAATAGCTAAGAAATCTTAAAAATAATAAAATAAATACTGAAGTATAAAAAATCTATAAACACCGAAAATCGGTATATGTAGTTTTCCCAAACATCTATAAAATGACTGAAAATCGGCTAAAATTTGAATTCTAACATATCGAATTCGAAAAATCTACATATACATACTTCTAGAAAATCTAAAAAAACACCCACAGTTTCTAAAAATACAAAAAAAAAGCTACAAAATTCTATGAATACTGAATAAATACAGGAATGCAAGAAATTTATATACGAAATCACCAGAAATCGCAAAATATACTGAAAAGTATTCCAGGTTCCATAAATAATAAAAAAACGCAAGAAACAAATCTTTAGATATGAAAAAAATTATGATACTTTGACTGATGAATCGATAAAATTTATTTACTAACATACTTAGCTACTAATATCATTACATTGAAAACGCGAGTGATACTGAATATCATTAAATATTCAAACAGCATGTAAAAATTTTTTTCTGAAAAATTTATAAAACTTTGAGTTTTACAGCATACAATTAGAAACCTGGAAAGAAATTCATAAACATAGTATAATCTTCTTCACATGGTTTTATTAGAACAATAATATGAAAAATTTCCAAAAAGTATATAAAATCTTAGTAAAAGACACTGTTTTAAAAAAAGTATTTAAAATACTCAAGACTGTTGTAATTTGTAATACAATACCATCAAAGCCCAAGATTCTATCAAAATTAAAAATGCCAAAAAATAAAAAAAAAAATATCTTATATATGAAATATATATAATGCGAAAATTCTGGAAGTCCATAAAATACAAAAAATCATTTAAGTATATTTTTTTCAAAAATCTAGAAAAATATTGGAAATTTTTCAGGACTTTCATTTCCAGAGTATAGACTTTTAGAAAGCTATGTAAAAATCTTTATCATATATTAGAAAATCCTCCAAATTCATGTTTATAAGAGTACAACAAAATTTATTTAAAATACAGATAATATTAGAAAAATAAATCTGAACCTTAGTGACTTGCATGAAAATCACAAAAATCGAATTCTATTCTTCAAACATGAAAAATGCACTTCTCTGGACTTTAAAAGTCGTATAACTTTCAATCCTGAAATCCGAAAAATTGACAGCCCGAAAGAAATATATTTTTTCGTAAAACACCAACCGAAAATTTTTTCTGTCTGTGCCCCTGGTAGGAATATAAAATTATGGAAATAATATTATGTGCAGGGTGTTATGAATTCGGTTTTTTCTTACAGGGTACCTGTGAAAATAATTAGTCATTTTTCCAACTTCAAAATGGTCCAATACATTATTTTTCCAATTTTCAAAGTTCGAGTCTATTTTCTTTCTTACATCTTATTTTTTCGAATATTTTTTTTTATTCACAAAAAGCTTTTATCAGTCAATTTGAAAAACGTATGTAATTCTATTTCACGAATATTTTTTTTTGCTTGTCTTACATTCGATTTGAAAAAAATATAATTCTAATTTCATGGATCTTCATTTCCTTCATTTCTTTTCAAAATTTTGAATTTTGAATATTCTATTCTTAAAACTATAGAGATTTGGAATTTCTGAACTTGGTATCTTTCAAGCTTAAGGTCGTTTCGAGAGAGGTAACTGATTCTGAAAAAAAAAGAAATAATTATTTTCACCATTTATTATAAAAAATACAATTCTTCTCTCTGGACGAAAGGATTTTTGAAAAAACAGTGTTGTCTTTGTAAAAAAAATTCATAAATCTGAAAAAACTAAAAAAAAGATTTCTCTTCATTGCTCAAAAAAAGTTTTTCTTGAGAAAACTAAAAACGTCAAGGACTACTGAATGTATACAAAAAGTATACAAAATTAATTTTCATACTTTGCTCTGTTTAAAACAATTTTGTAATACGCTATCTGTGTCATGACGCATTTTCAGACATTTTTGGAGATACTATAGGCTGGGTCTCATTTTCGCATGTAAATTTTTTTCCATTAACTGGGAATAATACATAGAATCTATGTATGAAATCGGATATAAATATCATTGATAATTTTTCTTCATTTATTATGACGCCGGAGGATAAATTATTATTTTTTTAATCATTCAGTTTTTTTCCTTAACGATAGTTCCTCATTTTCGAAAATTGTTGTGGATTTTCAGTGAATTTCTTAGTGAAAATGTGGAAAGCGTTGAAAATTTAGTACTGAAAATTACAAATTATGTACAGAATTGTTGTAATTTCTAAGAGATATGTGTTAATGAGTAAAAATGACAAAAATGTCTCTAAGACCTTCCATTTTAATGTATCATTGGTTTTAGGGAATGAGATATATGTTTTTAAGTCGTTATAATTCAAATAATCATAAAATATCTTAAATTTTTCGCTCGCTTGTATTATGATGCTTTGTTTTTCAAATTTAAAGAAATGGGTAAATTTGAGATTTATTCGTATTTTCATAATGATCAGAAATTGATGAATAGAACAGGATGAAAAAATATATTATGATAAAATCTGAATAATTTTTGAGCTTTTTCCAGAATCGTGAGCGAATCTAATGATAATAAAATTTTTATTCCTCAATAGCTGGACTCAAAAAATCGTGAACTTCATTGAGCTAGACAATGTTTTGTAATTTTTCCTGTCTGTATAATAAACCAAGATCCAGAGAGATTCATAAGACTTTGGTTAATGTAATGAAAATTGATGTCGATTGATTGGTATTGATTACTGTGAATTGTTCTTTATGTGATTTTTGAGTATGTTACCTGGTTTTAATTTTGATTTTGATAAATTGTTGTTAGATTCTTGAAGAGGACCACGAAGTTTGGTCGAAAGCTTGAATGAATAAAGGATCTTGAAAATGGTTTCCTGTTGTTTATAAATTGAGAAGTCACTCCGAGAGAACTTATATGTTGATTAAAAAAAGATCTATGAAATATATAAAATTTTCATTAATTTTTTAAATAACTGTAAATTACGAGAGCAATATGAATGAACGAAAACAAAATTGGAAAAAGGAACACACAATAATAAACAGAACAATAAGGCCTTTGTTGTAAGTAGTAGAAAAAAAACTTTACTCGAAAAAAAATTATGATTAATTCCATCAAGATTTATTAACTTTTTAAAACTGACGTTTTCAAAAAAATTCACGAAGATTTTTTCAAGTAGTACCTAATAATTGAAATAGATTTTTGTTAAAATTCTTAAATATATTCACAACTATCACTTTAATTACAGGATTTGGAGAACTCTTGTGTAATAACTTACTAATACTATGCAAATCAAGTTTATTGTATTATTTCTTCGAGCAACTTTTATGATGACTGCATTTATGATTATATTGTGCATATTGATTGATGTTTGGGAAATTCCGTTATAACGTGAAACAGGGTAGAGCAGGCGGACAGAGGAATCAAAAATAGGCCAGAAAATCGAAGCTTCCATGAGGCCAGCTTTGTTGTTGGTCCACTTGAAAAGGAAGTTGAGTTTCCTATGACGTGAAAAGCTGAGAATGATTTAAATAGAACATATTTCCTGCCAATTTTTTCAAAATTTCTATCATTTGTTTCATATCAGAGATATAATGAATAGATTATAACTGACATTGTTAGGATTTTAGCTTGTAAATTAGGATTTGAAGCTAAAAGTTTGAGAAAACGAATCCTGATTCTTTGTGCAAAATGCCATGAACGTGCGCACAGTGTGACATACAAATTGATTCACAGTATAAATTTAATGATTTGGAAATTTTTATTCCCAAATTTGTTGAATCTAGGATCATAGTAGTGAAATATGTGAAAATTCGCACAATAAACACGTTGCTCAATAAATTTATGCACAACTGAAACCCTCCCATTTTTCGTTCTCAAATCCCTCGATTTGTTCACGACAAAAAAGCAAAGTATTATTTATTTTTACCCCGCAAGATGCATAAAAATATCAAACGCAGTCTGGTGCTATCAAAATAACAAATCGCGTTCATAGAGGTGGGCCAATAATTTTATTGCCGGTCATGAAAATACATCGCGCCAGTGCAACTCCATTCCTACACACTGTTTATTTACTTTGGCAAAATCCAAATATTTGCAGATCAGTTATACCCCAGTCAAATACAAACAAACATTATCAAATGTCAAATATGATTAGGTACAACTTTGTTCACAAATCGATTTTCCTAAGCTCGGAAAATGTTAAATAAATAAAGGTAAAAATGTCAAAAGAAAATTCTTTGAGTTGAACATCAATGTATATGCATAAATTTCTCTATGTGAAAAATTTTCATGGTCTTTTGATTTTAAGGCATAAATTCTTCATCTTTTTTATTTCGAAAAAAAATTCAACATCTTCTCAATAAGATGCAAGATTATATCTGAATTTATTGTAAAGAAAGGGTTTAAAAACTCAAGTTTCAGTTAAAATCTGCAGATTCGAATTAAAGTTAAAATTTGTTACGAATTTCAAGGTACGAATTTTTTCTATTCAAGGGTTGAAAGTCATGAGGATAGGTTCTTCGGGTCCAACGCCCCCGAGCTATTTGCGTACTCGTTTTTCTATTATTACTCGGGCGCACGGACAATGTTCTACTTCTATCAGGTCCGCGAAATGGCGTGCATCGGTCGCGGTAATATTTAAAGCAAACCACTTGGCCCATGCAGCGGTACGCGTGTATTTCTGTGTTCGCCCGTTACTGATCTCGTTTTACCGCGACGCTTTATTTCTCTGACGTCAAAAGATCGGTATCGGCGAGCGCGGCGAGGGACGCCGCTGGCTGCGCAAAATTTGAGACCTCGGCTGTTCCTACTATTTGCGAACGAACCTGAAAGCTGGATTCACAGAATGTATATTTTTTCAATAAACAATTGGATCAAAAAACATCGGAGCACGTGCGAGCACTTGCGAGTCATTCGTGGAGCATTAAAACGCAGTTTTACGCAGATACAATAACCGTGGACGTCATGAAGCCTGATGGAAAATGAAAGCTCGAAATTTCGGTCTTTCTTCGAAAGCAGGAATAACAGAAAATTTTTTAAAAATCATTTTTAAGAAAGAGTTTTGGGGGATGATTATGATAGTCTTGTATATAAAATTTGGTGTTACAGTGAAAGGGTATAGCATTGGGGGGGGGGGGAGGGTAGGTTGTATGAATTTTTTGCAGCAACTTGTCAAATGATCTTGAGAAAACGTAACTGAATATTTACAGTTTTTTTTTTCGTGACAAAACTATTACACATTTAAAGTGCAGACTGAGCCTGAAAATGCAACACAAAGCCTATTACGATAAACGCAATTAATGTACATTTAAATTTGCGGATTTTTCTTGTGATTTGAGAAAATGTTACTAAACCTCAGACTGCTATTAAAGCTCATTTAATTTTAAAGAGATTTATGAAAATGTATGTAAAGTTGTGTATATTTAGTTGTACAGGGTGAATAGTACGCAGGTTACAAGAAAGAAAAAATAGGAGCCTCAAATTTTGGAAATTTATGTAGAGAACTATTGAAAAACTGAAAACGTTTGAAAAAACTTGATAATTCCACTATATTTTATAAAGAACAAAAAAAAAAAAAAAAAAAAAAAAACAAAGAATAGTATCACTAAAAGAGAAATATTAAATGCTCAAGTTACGTGGAAAAAAAACATTTATTCTTAATAAACCAAATTTTAGAAATTCACGTATATGGAAATCAATGATGATATCAGGAAGTATATCAAATTCTATGAATTCTATATATATGAGAAAATATATAAACATACTTACTGTTTTTTAAAAAAATCCATTCCAAATTGAAGAATGAAATTATTTTTCGAGTATAAAGCATCAAGTACTAAAAATCCAAATAGCAATTTGTTACAGAAAAAGTGAGTCGTACAAAAGTTTATACATTGCAAAAAAATACGGAAAATAGTAGGAGTCAATAATTACATGAAATCAATTTGAATTTATATAAATTGTTCTTGAGTAAAATCCATTGAATAATCTGAAAGCTATTCAATTGTGAATCTTGAGGCATCTTACTCTCAAAATTTGAATAGAAATATATGAAGATATCAAAAAATCATTGGAATTGTATAAGTACTGGAAAAACACAAAAATTACTTTAAAAATTACTTAAATTTTTAAAGACTTATAAAAAAAGTATGCGCTAAAGAAGAATGTTTTTTATATAAAATTGTGAGAGATTAGAGTTTGGAGGATTCAATTCTAAAACTATGCGTAGCAATCAACAAAAATATTGAAAATCTATAAAACTGCTTAGTAATACTACAAAGTTTACGACTGAAAGCGTGGTTATAGGGTGAAATCGAGTATTTTTGTCAATTTAACGATACATTTGAACAATTAAAAAAATTTTTTTGCATGAAAATTATAAAGCATCGAATCCAGAAAATCAATGCAGAAATCTAGAAATGCCAGGAAATCCTTGTATACGTATATACTCGAAAAATACTAAAATTACTTAGAATATGTAAAGTAGGTACCACTTATTTTTTGAGATACTGATTTTTCGAAAATTGATTCAAATTTTGATTTCTAGGGAAACAAATTCTCAAAATGCACATAAGAGTCTACAAATATCCTAGAATCTGATTGAAAAAAGTAAAATAACTTATAAAATTTTAAAATAGTAAAGAATATCAAAAATATTAGAAATATTACCAGTCCATGAGATATCTTGGATAAAAGCAGATAAAATTGTCTTAATTATCCATTTAAGTACTTAAAATCTATGAACCTTCGAATCCTAGAGTATTGAATTTTAAAAATCTGTAGAGAAATCTATACAAGTACGAAACAATTTATAAAGTAGTACCAATACTAAAAAGATACATATGTACATTCTTATAGATACAAGAAATGAGTTACTATTGTGATTTTAAATGGAAGAATAAGTATCATAAGACACAAAAAATTGAACTTGAAAGTTTATTTCCAAAAAATCATAATACTGGAACGAATTTTCATTGATAAATTGAAAAATATATATATTTACCTATAATTGACCTTTTACAATTGAGTTTTCCCACTACCATAAAAAATATCGTCGAAACGTCCTTGTAACACAGTGAATATAATATTAGTGAGTTTATTTTCTACTTAAGAGTAAGGGGAACCTGAATACAAGGAAACTATTGTGGTTTCCTTTTGATTTTCAAGTTTGGAATTTTTCTATGAAGATAAGGAAATCGCAGCTTTTTGAAATGAAGCATACATGTTACTACACTTCTACCAAAACCGTTGGCCTCATACACTACTTTGACCTTATATCGCGATCGCTGATAAGAGCTTGCGCCAGAAATCGTGTTCTTCGACCGCTCACGAACGGGTTGAGCGGCTATTTTCGAAGTTTTCCCTAATTCTAGGATAAGGACATCAGCAATCGTTCACGAGACATAGGGATTATAAATACGCGGCTTGAATTTATTTCGGACGTACCAATCGGAAATTCGTGGAAGTGCGAGATAAATGAAGGGTGTATTATTCAACAGGCGCAAGGACAAGGAAATAAATAACGGGTCGCAGTGTTTGGGAATTTTTTAAGAGACCGCTTTCGGCACCCAAATATATGCCCGCGCGGGATGTTTGGTGCATCGAGGTTCTTGGCACTTGTGGCAAGGATTTTGTTTAAATGAAGCATTTCAGAATAGTTGATCCAATTTCGTTAACTAGTGTCCCATTCAGCACAATCGTGATCGAAAATGTGTTGCCTTGCTTGAATTACAAGTACTTGAACCTATAATGTGGGAGTAAATGGAAAATTTAGATTTGGTCGATCATGGACAATAATAAGTAGATTGAACGAAAATAATTGGTAATATATTTGTTTGAGTATAGTCTATATTTTCATCAATATTCATTAGTAATTCTTATCAGTATTATGAATTGTTTAGATTTCCAACTAATTGTGAGTAGACAGTTCTTTCAACTATTCCAGAAGAAGTAGAATTAGTCAAATTTTTAACAATATTAAAAAGAGAATTCGGATGATTGATTTAACGATTCTAAAAGTGAAGTTTTAGTACATTAAAAATGTGTAACTGACGGCTTTGAACCGTTAGTTCTGTAATTTTTATTGTAAGAATAGCTGATTTATTTTTAATAAAATAATAAAAATTTATTCTGCTTATATAAGTAATTTCTTAAATCAGTTACAAATGATAATTAAGAGTGAAATAACATTACTTGTGTAATTCATAACCAATCATTCAATAAACTCACACGAATCAGCTTACATTATCATATGCAAATTATGAAATATGCTAAACTTTTTATCGAGCTATCTATTTATATGTATTATCTTTTAATGAAAGTAACTGATAGTCTGCAAATTTATTGGTTATTCTAGCTACTAAAAATTGCTGCAACAATGAAATTACCAGTCTAGTGGTAACAACTATCAATGGTCAGACGTAATAATTCAAGTTAGCATAAAATCAACTAACGCAGATTAAAGAGTTTGATTTCATTCTAATATTTTTCTCTACCTCAATTTTAGTTAGTGAGACTAGGAATTTCTTTCCACGTGAAGAGATATGAAGAAAATTTTATTTTTTATCAATTTGGATGTTTTACATATTCTTCAATTTTCATGTTTGGTTTGGTACATCTTCAGAGGCAAACAAATAGAAAACATCATATTACTAATAACTGAATCTCAATCGGTTATACTGGTAATCAACTTAGCCAAAGTCAAAAATAAACACTGAAAGTTAATAAACCTTGATGAAAATTCTTTTTCGAAAGTAAATAAAAATAAAAACACAAAGATAATCAACACAGAGGTAAATACAGGTGTTAATTTGAAGGGAAGGGGGTGGCGACTAAAAATATTATCAAAAAGATTTCGCTATTAGTCAGTAGAATTTCTTATTCAAGAATAGTCATTCTGAAAATGAAAAGTATTATGATAAATACCTAAAATGATTACAATTAAATCTTGAATTGAGTGCAACGAAATTGTTCTTTGATAGCTTCACGACTCTGAATTTTTATTTTGGTTTCGACAAGTCTAGATTTCTCGATTCTATTATTTTTGGATGTAAAAGTCCATATGCTGAAATTGAAGGTATTATCAATGTTGATTCTAGATTTAAATATTCTATAGAATCATCTACTTCGATTTTGAATTCCAATCGTTTAGAATTGGAACCCAAAGAGATATATTTTGTATTCCACAATTCTTGAATTTCATGTTGTAAAATTTTGAATTTTTGAATCATATAGGTTCTGTAAAATACTGACATGTGTATTTTTAATTTCTAAATCTCTCAATCTTCTATGATTTGGCATTCTTTTTTCTTGAATCGGAACTTTTACAAACACATTTTTTTAAAATTCTGTTACTCTTTTTCAAGTATAGAAATAAAACCTGGAATTTTTACAATCTATACTCTAAAGTACATGTTAAACGTATACTGTGAATTTGAAGAAATATTAATTTATATTATTTATGACTCCATTTGTTGAAATAGGCATCTTAGGAAATTTATTTTATCTTGTAGAATCTTTCAATTCTTTACTGTAAAATACAGTTATGGATATTACATTGGAAATTTCTAAATTTAGAGAATTAATTTATGAACGGACTTATTACTTTCAAAGACATGGAATTCAAGTCATCTACATTCAAAACCTTTAGCAATTTTCGAGGTTCTATTTTGTAGAAGGCATTTAAAACTCAAACTGTAAAATACAGTTACGTTGATTTTGAATGTCTAGAATTGAGAATTGTTATATTCTCGATAAAATAAAATTCTCCTGCTGAAATCCTAGCATTCCATGTTCTAAAGTGATTTACGTATCCCATCAATTTTTATTCCGGAACCAAAAGTTCAAAGGCACTATCTTCTAAATTCAGAATTTCTTTTTTCCTAGCATTGAGACTTCTTAAAATATATTTTAGATTCTGTAGCTCCAAAATCCTTTCTTGTATAATTCAAAATCGTTGAATTCTATATTTTACACTTCAAATGTCTGGACTCAGACAATACACGATAAAAAAATCCAAAACAGCAATATAGTTATGCGATCCCAAATTGAAACATCCATTGGCTGATTTTTTCAGAATATTTGAAACTAAGGATTTCTTTTCCTCACTAAAGATTTGTAATAAAAGCGAAAATCGTTGTGAAAAACTGTTCCAAATCGCATTTATTTAAAAATACTTTATAATTCTTACTATATAAACCACAATTAACATGCATGATAGTAACAGAAATAAATCAACAAGTAACAAATTATTTAAACGAATGAAAACGATATTTTGCACCAACATTAAAAAATACAATGCAGACAATAATAACGTTTTTCTCTTCGCCCATACTGTGCTACTGCTTTCTATTCACCCTGAAAAATCATTTCATTTGTGAACAATATCTTTTAAAAATCCTCTAAGAATTTTTTCGATTTTTTCCGAGGGGTGTTTCTGAGTTTTTTCCACATTGTTTGGATTGCCGTCCCACGCGCTGTTTGTTCACTTGTTTCCTAGCGAACAAGAGAGCTGCACGAACAAAAAAGAGCGTAAGCCCAAGTGTTTCCAAGACCTTGTCCCTCGGGCGGCACGTGCGATCTATCATTTTCCGCTTTGCTCGACCATGAATTTTTGAAAAGGAAGAGGAAATAAGTTCGAAATTCAATAAGGCACCCTTTGCACAGGGTCGAGTGGCTCTCAGAAGTCGAGCTTTTCACCAGTTCGAGCTTTCTTCGCGGCTCCTCAGTAAGTTCCTCGTGAACTTGAGCAACGTTTAATCGTTTTATCAAAACGATTCCTCTAAGGTCTGGCCCCCGGATATCTAGGCTGGGTCGTCATGGAAACACCCGGAACCACCCACCTTACGCGTACTTGATGACGGTGAAATCACCGTGATTTAATGTGACTTTCTCAGAGTGCCAGGTTTCGCCTTTGATTACCCTTTTAATTTGTCGCTTCGTTAATACATGGTGATTTTTAAAGGTTCAAGTACATGTAAATCTCACAAGCTTGAGCAATAAAACTCATTACAGAGCTTTTCAGGGTAACAAAAAAGCACATTTTTAATTTTACACGTTTCGACCAACGTTTTTACCCAGATTGGATTTTTTAAGAAAATTATGAACCTTACTTTGTCTGAGCCATTTTGTCAAAGTTAATTTTTACCAGAAAGCTTTTCCTCTCTAGAATTCTTTTTCAGGAAGACTTCGTCCCTAACAAACTTATTGCAAACCTTTTTGTTAAAAAAAAACCGAACGTCTTATTAAGTAGTAAATTTTTAAACTGTTGTGTATTCATCTTGTTTTAGTAATTTTCCTTGGACGAAATATGGGTAGCCAAGAAGTATGAAAAAATCAAGATCTGAAAATAAAAAAAAAAGGGGAAAAATATTTAACACTACAATTTTACAAAAGGTACATAGTAAATTATGCTCGGATAAAATACCTGTAAAGTACTGGATATAAAATCTAATTTTAAGACCGGACTTATGATGAATAACGAAATTCTGGAAAATGAAAAGAATTATTCGTTTACTGATTGAAAATAAAAAAAAATCACTTGTGAATTTGATTTCAATGTAATCTGGATAGTTAGGACGCGAAGAAAAAACTTTTTTAAAAAACAAGTTACTTTCAATATAATTTCAAAAATTAAAGAAAATTAGGAGAACATTTTTTCGGACAAGTTTTGGAAAAAAATAATGTTAGGGAATGAAAGTTCAAAATCAATACTGTTAGAAAAACAGTTTTTTTTGGAAAAAAGATTTTAGGAAAACTTCACTCCGGAAAAAATAGATTCTGAACAAAATTTTCTTTTGAAACAATGGGTTACAAAAATTGGCATTTCGCCATTTTCATTGTTTTTTGAATAATCAAAAGTCGCTTGAAACAATAGCTTAAATAATCGAAAAAAAACATAACTGGATATATGCTTGTAATCTTTGATTATAATTCTAAATCAGTAAATTGATAATAATAAAAAGAGAAACAAGCAGAAAATCAGTGAATTATGAATGATAAAAAAAAAAAAAAAACAGAAGATCGAAAAAAGATATGTATATGCAACACGTTGAACATATGTTGATTTTGAAAAAGCATAAAAAAAGTCACGAAAGTGACCAATCAATAAAATATGACTGTCTACATTTTTGACAACTGAACACTGAACAACCGTTTTATAGTTCTTCTTTCAATTTTGGAATGAAATCGAAACAAAATGAAAAATCGCATCATTTCTAATTTCCATGTATATTTTCGCATTCATAATAAAAGCAGTATCTCCAGAAATTACATTTGAATTCGCCACTATTTTAATTGAAATAAAAAATTCAAGAATGACGAAAAATGGCCAAAAAATTGTTCCTGATTTTGGCAAACAGTGAAAAATATCATGTTCATTATGCTTGAAAATAAAAAGATGTCGACAGTCATCGACTATTTCGTTCAAAATTTTTCGACCTTCATATTTGAGGTGCGAGTAGTTTCAGTCTTTATATAACTGTGTTATTGTCGTAAATTATTTCGTCAAGAAGCATGTCACATGATTCGAAGTTTTGGCATGACGTGACACGTTTATATCTCAACTTCTAACTTTGAATGATTTAAATGATTGTCATTAGCATAACATGACACCTTTGATTGTGTTTTTCCTCGTTAAATCTGTTTTAACGTCTACATCAGCTTATTTACGATTTATCTGAATAAGTGTATCTCAATAAACATCAGAATATCATAATTCTGCACCACATTAAAATAATTAGCAAGGTTTCATCCATTTAATGAATTCAAAACTTTTAATATATGTAGGTAACATATATATACATTTGAAATTCCGTCAATAACGTGTATTTGAATTGAAAATTTTTTACATGAAACTAAATATTACACAAACCAAATTTCACATAAAAGTGCAGTAGAAAATTTGCTAGTATCAAGGACTTTATAAAAAACAAGAATCAGATTTTTTCATAGTTTTCCAAACTGCAGGCACACACTCAATGTTATAGTTCAGAACGAATGCAATGTCTATAAAACTCTCAATTTAGAAAACAAGCTTTTATAGAGCTTGGAAAATCAAAAACTGCAATTTCCCGTAACCTTTTGGTAACGTGCGACTCCGCGTCGGATTGAAAATAATTTCATTTCGAGTAACGCGCAGTTGTGTAATTAAAGTTCGCGAATGAACGCAAGCATTTATCCAGGGTTGAAAATTCCGATTTACTTAGCGTTTTCCAGAGAAAATTAGTTTGGGTTTTTGTGACGCAGATGCTAAATGGAATATCGAAAACGAAAATTTTTTTGGAATCGCGACAATTTGTTCTGAATATTAAATATACATTTATTTCAATGAAAAGAAATTTGTTACTTAATAAATGTTTTATTTTTACAGTAATGTGATTTAATTTAGAATCGATAAATACAAATATTTGTATATATTTCTACGTTTCGTTATTTCAAAACACTGTTATAGATTACGTTGAATAAATGAAAAATTCTCATGTGTTTTCTGAATCTTAAAAGATCACATGAAATTAGGTGTTCTTCATAAAATCATTAGAATCAATAGAATCAGTACCATGAAACGCACTGACTTTGCCAATAAATTTATGAATTATGTGAATTTTCGAATAAATAAACGAATTCGAAGAAATCTATTACAAAATGAACTGTCCAAAAATATCCAAAAATAAACCTTTTTTAAAACGTGCAGAAATGCATTGACAAATGAGAGTCATCGAGCAAACACGATGCCAATTTTTCGCCTCCGAATTTACATCCAACTCCTTTTTTCTCTCTTGGCAAATGCGAGATCGAAAGTCGAAAACTGTGGCACTCCAAATCCATTGTTTACGAACTCAAAACGTTATCGAGTCGTACTGCCCCGACGTAAATCATTCCAGGCTGCCGAATTTGAGTGCGTGTTTTTCCACTTGCAGCTACGTATTTTTAACTCGAACAAAAATGGGGCTCAAAAAGAACACTTGCTCTAATGGTACTTGCGTTTATTTTTCTTTATGTACAAAACATTCGTCAACAAAACAATATCATAAACGTTGTTTCTTTTTAACCTAAAAATACTTACGAGTTATCGCTACCTATATGCAAATGTACAAACGTAGAAACGCATTTATACGATGATTGGCTTTTCGAGGGATATTAACAGTTGAATCGAATGATCTTTATAATCTAATTGGAAGATGAAGGTTTCGTGTAAATGCGGTGGAAGATACGGAAAATGCTGCGCGAACACGAAGCTTGATGAAAACCGAATTTCCAAAAAAGTATTAGTCAAGTATTTCGTACTGTTTTTCGCTATCACTGGTGATCGTCATTAATACATTCAGGTCTTGTTTTGGCATTCTGCATTCATAATTACTTCAGAAATCGTGAAGTCTTACTGACAACATAATCCAAAACAAAATCTCATGTAAATTTAATTTTCATAATTCTAGAGATTGTTAATTTTTTAACCGGAATACTGATCACCAATACTTTTTTAGCTTAAATTAAATGCAATGATCCGCAAGCGACCTACGACAAAACACAACAGAATGTTGTTAAAATACAAAAATTTTGTTGGACCTCTAAATGCAAAAATTGTGAAGAAACATGGTTTTACAAATTTACCGATTAAAGCACTTATCTATCAATGAATAGGAACGTCAAGGGGTTTTGTGTTATTTGGTCCAATATCGTTTCAAGGCACCTAAAACTGTTGAGTCTGGTAGTCACAGGGTGTCTAACGCATAAAAACTTTCAACGCAAATGTTAACATTCTTGACATTTACAACAATTTTATCTTAGAGTCACCTATACATTTAGGTAATTAGTTCATCAAATTTGGTTTATCACAAATTTTCGTAGAAAAAACGAAACCAGAAATAGTCACATTCAATGCATCACTCTCTGTGACTGCGCTTTTTTTATAAAATATTACACAATTTTTATGTTTCCGGTCATTTTTCTGGAAAACATTTTTTTGAGACCAATTTTTTTTCGAATTAGTTTTACTGAATAATAATTTTTGTTTGGAAAATTGGTCTGGGAAAAAAGGTCTTTCGGAGTCACGAATTCGGAAAAATCACCGGTAGTAGTCAATTTTATTACATACACTACTAAGGTTAGCATAATACTGAGAAATCTAATAATAAAATTGTTAGTACCGCGCTTAAAAAAAAACAACAATGCATATAAATTCACAATGACAGTGTTTCTTTTCCAAGTCAGAAAAACCGCCTGGGAATTGTATTTTTCACGATTCCACGAGTTCTCATTTGTTTCAACGTTGCAACGTTGTTTACATGCTTTTGAACGAATGATGAAAATAAAAAATGCATGCGAAAATTCTGGTCCTGAAATTCTTTGACAGGTTCATTTCGTTTGTATTTTTAATTTTTGGTAGTTTTAAGCTACTTTACGAGACAACTTCTCATGTGAGCTTTTTCGAAAAAGGGCTGTAGTAAAAATAGACTACTTTGTCATACAATATTGAAAATTTTGTAGGAAATTTTTCGCATGAAAGGCCGTTGATGGAAAACAGTCAGGCTTTTGAAAAGCGACGCGTGCGTCATTCAATATTGGAGGAGAAATGGAAAGTACGAAAAAGCTTGACGTCATCTATAGAAAGCCCTTAGAAAAGAGCTCACGTAACAACTTTTACATCCACGAATATAAACGACGTACATACACCAAAATTTTCGTTAATATACACAGGAATTTTTTGGGATCAATCACTAGACACCCTGATGCGTTATTGTTCGGATAAATTTAAGGGGATGTGTTATTATATATTCTTTTTTGGGAAAAGTTCAAGTCTGCATCGCGGGTATGATTATTCTCTTTTTTTCTCATCCTCATGCACGCCGATGCACAATCAATTGTGAACTGAAGAAAATGTTGAACATTCAGAATTTTTCGGATTGAAGTTCGAAATTTTCTGTGAGGACATTTAGTGAATTTTCTACGATAAATTTTCAGAAATCGTTGGGGTTCCCTCATTTTGGTGAAATTTAGTTTATTTGCAAACATCTTTTCAATCTCTTTAATAAAGACAAGGGAAAACATTATTTTTTGGGAGTTTTAATGAGAAAACCATATTTTCATCAGGATTTTGGAGTTTTTGATTTTAGTTGATCCAGTTTAAAGAATACAATTTTTTATATCCTTCGGTTTTGAAGTATCTAGCTTTTCGAGTTCATAGTAGCTCATTTTTTATTTTGTAATTATTTATTACTTTAAAATGTAGAATTTGATTTTTGTGATCTGCAGGAGATGTTTTTTTTCTGAGTAAATGAAGTTAGAAACTGTAGATTTCCATTTATTTGGAGACTAAGTTTGAAATAATGATGATTGTTATGTTTTCGATGCCTAATCTTAGTCCATTTGTGAGTATTATCATAGTTTTATAGACTTAGTTGAGATAAATTTTAGAACCTTTCTTTGATTTCTAACTCAAATGTAGAAGTTTGTAATTTGTCAGTAAGTGAAATAAAGAATGCTAAAATTCACAATTTATGTGAAACTTATATTATTCTTACTTTTTTAATGTGTAATCTAAGTCTATTAACAAATACAATAAATTCCATTTCCATTTTTTTATATTTTAAAACTTTTTCGATTTCATACTTCTTTTTTCCAAAATATTTAATAACTGCATTCTTTAATTATAGATATTTGCTGTATCAAGTCATTGGAATTATGAATTTTTTATTAGCCACTTTTGCAGTAACTTACATAAAAAATTTTAAGTACGATTTTTTTTATTACCCAAATCTTGTAATTTGACGTTTTTTTTTACAATCGAACTTTTCAAAATCAAAAGTTCTAGATTTCCATGAGTTATAAAAGTTGAAAAATGAATTTTGAACTTCAAGATATTTAGCACTTTAGAAACTCACATGAAGTTAAACGTTCTCATACTTTAATTTCTACTGTAACAAAAATCTACTTTTTTTCAATATTGCATTGCCATATTCATTAAATAGCTACTAATTTGAAAACAAAGAATCTTTCAGTTATTATTGTGCTAGATTTTGATTATTTGAAATTTTATTCCTTCACATGATCATTTATATCACATAAATTTCTAAAGAGGCCTTAAAATTTCTCTTTGTCTAAACCACTGCACGAAAACATACAAGATGTTTTTAATTGATTAAGAACATACATGTATGAAAACCGACCATGC
Source organism: Platygaster robiniae (assembly GCA_028476575.1). Taxonomy (NCBI): domain Eukaryota; kingdom Metazoa; phylum Arthropoda; class Insecta; order Hymenoptera; family Platygastridae; genus Platygaster; species Platygaster robiniae. The sequence continues at coordinate 8,619,231 of CM052022.1, forward strand.
AAAGTCATTTCAAACACTGAAACTTAAGTCACAAAACACGTATCAACAAAAAATTTGCGAATCACGTGTTGCACAAATCTGAAGAAATTAATTTATTCTTCAATTTCAAGTACACAGTATTCTCAAATCTCTTAAATTTCACAGTCTCCCACTAAAACGTAAAAATTAAAAAACTTCATCGTTCACTTTACATCAAGTTTCGTGTAATGCAAAAAGTGCAATTTCTCAGGAATCACGTAAAAAGATTCTTATGTCACAAAATACATCACGTACTCTCTAAATCACAATTTCTCTGAATTCACCTTTTAGTATAAACACTCAATCTTGTGATTTTATTGAAAAATGGTTTACATCTTCTTCTACTTTAAAGAGCCCCCAAATTAAAATGTAACGAATCGCAGGAAAAAATTCATCACTAAAATCGGATTCAAATGTTCTTCATCCCTGCTCTTTTGAGGTAAAAAAGAACTATCAAAATTTCACCAAAATCCATAAGAAGGACCACCATAAACCATTAACATACTCCCTCCAGTTCACTGCTACTCCCCTCCCTCCTTCAGTTTTTTCCCCTCCAGAACCACAACATTCGCGATAAACCTAAAATTAGATATACCTCTCGAAAATCCGCGACGCGCAGACTCGTCTAATAATACCAGGAGGACCTCACGCGACCTAGTGTCTCGTTGGCCGCGACCTTGAGGCATGGTGCACTGGAAGCCCTACCTCACATGGCCTCGCTGAACTCGCTGATCCCGGAGTCGCACTGCATGACCCACTCCCAGATCCTCTTGGTCACGACATTTTGGTCTACTGTGGTCTCAAGGCCATAACTGTTCAGCAGCTTCCTGAGCTTGTTTTTATTCTCGTCCACATTGTTCCTCTCGTCGACGATGGTATCCAGGTAGAGAAGACTGTCACCTCTTCGGGGAATGGTGCCATGTTGGGGCACGTCGACGGACGTGGTTGTGGCGCTATGGCACAATTTGCTGAGGCACCAGGTGTCCTTCAGGTACTTGTTGACCTCTGTCACGTGGGTACGTTTTTCGGGCTTGTGCTCGAAGACCCTCCGGAAGTACCTGAGGAGCCTTGGGGTGAAACGCCGGAAGTTGCCTGGGATCTTGGTTGTGCGGCGTTTCAGCCACTTTTGGAAGGCGCTGTAGTCTGGGTCCTGCAGAACAAAGGGGAATATGTCTTTGATTAGTTGCTGTTATTTTGAATCAAGTTGCTATGGAATTACTGCACGATCTGTTAATGATTCTGATTATGGAAGAACGTTCTTTTGGGGCCGGAGTCGTTTTCATGAAGAGACTTTATCTATTTAAGGATCTTTAATATTTGGACTTTAATCTGGCCCTCCTCAAGAACTGCAGTATTGTATATACATAATAATTAGTATAGTGCATTAAACTGACAGTCTTACATAACTAGAGTAAGTATAATCCAATGGAATTAAAATCAATAGCGTCTTCGCATCATCATTATTTGACAAAATCTAAGCCTTGCCCATGTACTGATTTTAATTCTGTTAGATGTTAATTACTATTTATAGATGTATAAATGTCAGTTTGATGTGGTATATTTATTACTTCGTGTAAGATTGTAGTTCCTAAAGGGGGGCTCAATTTGAGTTGAAAGCTTGAAAATGGTCGAATAAACGATAAAGTCTTTTAGTTCATGAAAACGAATCTGATTCCAATTAAACGTTTTTTCTAAATCAGTTGCTATTATGGTCATTTGAGATTTTGTCGAAGTCAGGTTTTCGTAAAGTAAAGTTTGAAGGGCGGACCTTTATGAAAAAAACAGTCAATGACTATTATCTATTCAATTTCATTATTTTATGAAGTCGCTACATAATAAATTTACGCAAATGATTTGTGTTTTCTAAAGAAATCATGAAAAAATGATTAAAACCTCTTCAAAACTCTTACAAAACAGTGGAATCCATAAAAAATCTAGCAAAGTATTAGACATCTTAGAACAACGAATGAAAATTGGAAACTAAGATGGTTGTGTAGTAATTATAAGACTGGGCTGTTAATTTGAAGGATCAAATTTTTCTATTCAAATAAATAAATATTCTATTAAAACATTTAAAATACAAGATTACAGTCAACATAATAACTAACAGTCATCGAGATTGTTAAATTGTTGAATTTCGACTATAACAAAATGACAATAAAATTTGAATGTTATTTTTTTCGTAAGGGTACGTGCAGAAAAATCCCTGAAGGTCACCATGTCACAATGAAAAATCGTACGAGAACGTTTCTTATAGACGTCTGGAAAAATTTATTACAAATATAAATTATCCATAACCTTTCATCATTTAATTTCAAAGAAGTTTGAGGCTTGGAAATAAAAAAGTTCATAATAAATTATGATCGATTAAGCGCTAAAAGCAGATATTGCAACTTTTTTAGGAACCTCAATGCTTTAAAATGAGAACTGTGTTCGATGAATATATCAAAAGGAGACTATTAAAAGTGATTCTATAAATATTTGTGAAGTTGAATGTCTCGTGAATACATCGCTGTTTTGTTCAGATAGTATGGCGATCTAGACGTCTTTGAGATAAACAAGCTGCTGCTTGTAAAATTGTACGTAAAAATATGTTGTTGAATCAGAGGGCACGTTTTTACTGGTAGAAGTACTTAAATGTCAAACCTCGATTTTTCAAGATAAATAAATTGAGTGTTTTTCGAGAATTTGAGAGAACAATTTATTGTTAATTTTTAAAACTCATCAGTATAATTCTCAATTTTATCTTGTTGCAATGAATGAATTTGAATCCGTCTGACTGAATAATTGTTCATGAAATATTCATAACTTTCAAGTTTGGAAGCAAGAAAAATCAAACAGTCTAAGATAAATTAGGTAACTACTGAATTTGTGATAAATCAATCTAGAAATTTACGGAAATAGAATTTCCTTGGTTGATAAAATTCGTGAACGAATGGAAATATTCTCATGTTCATTTCTGTATTTTCTTATATGGACTAAGCGTCTTGGCACAGGGGTTTTGTAATTTTGAAATTGCAGACCTTCAGGGATTTTGATTCACCTCTGCGCGACGTAGCGCGACGTAGCGCGACGTAGCGCGACGCAGCGCGACATAAGCCAGAAACCCCAAATCTGCTTTAAACTACAATCTTTGCAACTTGATCATTCTCTTACCTGTATGGGGTCAGGACTCTGCCACGGAGTGTTCCCGGTGAGGCACAAAAAAAGCAGGATCCCGAATTGCCAAGAGTCCGCGCTCTTTTTGCAGGTGTACCTCTCGTTCTTGACAACTTCATGAATCTCTGGAGGCAGAAGGGGAACCCACGCGCAACGGACCTTATTCACCAGGGTTCCCTCCTTCCTGGTGCATCCAAAGTCGCAGAGTTTGACTTTGGACATGTCCTGGGCGAAGACAAGGATGTTCTCGAGCTTCACGTCGCGGTGCGTGAGCTGCTTGGAATGTAGGAAGTCGAGGGCAGCGGATATTTGACCTGCGATCCTTTTGACCACGTCTTCATTGAGGCCTCCAGCTCGCACATGGCCAGCCAGATCGCCGAAAGGGGCGAATTCCTGGGCGAAGATGTAGCATTGTTCAGCCTTGAACGCCACTGCGTATGACCCAAGGATGCTGGGATGAGGGCTGAGGTGGTAGGAGTAGTGGAACTCCCGGAAGAACTCTTTTTCGGAGGTCAACTCCTGGTGCACTGCCTTCAGAACGACCTGGGTCTGGGTCTTTTTGTGGCTTACTAGGAGGATTCTGGCGAAGTTACCTTCGCCAAGAGTTTTTTCGACGTGGTACTCCTTGTGGAGGTCGATCTCGTCGAGGGCGACCTCTTGGACGCGATGGATGGCGGATTCTTTTTTCTCGTGCAGCTTCATCTGGGGGGCAGAATGAGTTTTCTGGATTAAAGAAAATTCTGTTGTCAATCGAAAATTCTTGTTAGATAGAGATTTGGCATACATTTGGTACTGAACATGTTTGTACATAATCTATATGATGTCCTAGGTTTTTACGAAATTTTTTTATGCAAGGATTGTATAATTTGTTAATGGTGAGATTATTTTCATGAAGAGTTCATCAGACATGTTATATATAAATCTCTTTGTGGAATACTTCTTCTCACACGAACAAGCAATTTTATCATCCGATATAAATGTTGTCTACATTTTTTGAACAATTTAATTGTCAGATGCTTTTTTGCTTACATAACTCTTGATTGGTTTTATTCATCTGCTGAAAACGTTGAGCAAAGTATAAATTTTTCTCATTTTGAAATAATGGACTGATCGTACGTGTGGAGAGGATGTTATCAAAACTGAATGGGAACATAATCAATGAGAGGTTTTACTCAAGTGCTATTTCGGAATTCAAAAATTTTTCTTTACTCTCTGACAGTTTTCATGAATGGAGGATGTTTGATCGATTGAAATCACGTAATTTCCCAATGCACAGCTACGGAAATAGAAACGTTAGCTGAATGTCACTCACTTTCTTGTCATTCATTCAATCTGGTATTGTTGCTATTCAGTGGTTTTAGTCTTTAGGTTTAATTTAGATCTTAATCCAATAATGAATTTCTGGATAATAATTAAACCATGGAAAGTTACGTTTTTAGAGATTCTTATTGTATTGCAAGAACGAGAAGATTGAATACAATTTTTTGTTGATTATTTCGAAGAAAATTAACGGATGAATTAAATTTTGCTTGTTTTTTTTTTTGTATTTTTTAATTAAACTGATAGCATTTACTTCTAAATAATAGCAATTTTTTTTAAATCTCAGTATGCACTGGTTTTTAAGTATGCACAATCATTTTTTTTTTAGAATTAATTCTTTGCCATTTTATGCCTATTCTAAATCTCATATTTTTTCAGTCACTACAAAGATATCGACTTAAAATTAATCACTCAAATTAAAATTTACATTTTAGATTAGATTAGATTTTTCAGTAGTATCACTACAGTATGAGAATATACTTACAAAGTAAAAAAATTCTTGATTTTTTCATGTTATGTCTTCAAATATGTTTTATTATTATGTTATTGCTCTTTTTTTTATGTACTTTTATTTATTATACTTTATTATGTTATAATATAATCATGCAATTATGTTTCAAATTCTTTGTTTTGAAATTTATAATCCAAAAAACAAAATAAATAAATAAAACACTCGCCCAAATTGATTGACAACTTGTTTTTCTTCAAACTTGGAAAAATAATTGCTAGAGTCGATGTTATAAAGTAATAAAACGTATATTTTTAACATTAAAACTTATGAATGTTCTTTATTTTTAAATTAGGAATCTGATCCTCCTTTTATAAATTTCTCTTAGATCAGTTGTTTCTCTGAATTTTACTTTGAATTTTGAAGCTTGTAGCTGTAGATCTTTCAGTCTACAATTTTTTTCACCAAAATATTGATGTGAACTCAGAATTTTACTTCTACTATACATGATTTTTGTAATATTGTTTTTCATATTTTCTGTTATTTAATTTAATATTGTTATTTTCACATTTTATCATGTTATCATTACGTCATTGTGCATTTTTAGGCAATAATAATTTCTTTAACTCCAAAATCACATCTATGTTGATCATTTCATCAGACTTCGAAAAATAAAAAATAAAAGACTAGTGAACACTCATTACGTTCAATTTGTTCTTCAACATTTAGAAACATAATGCAGTCTGTAACATCAACTAACAAGAAGCATATTTCAATGTAAAGATATATAAATGTTCTGCATTTTATTCGAGTGTTTCATCATCCTTTTCACATTTTTTTTTCGTGTCAGAGAGACTTTAAATTCCAGTTCCAGGTGCATATAAATCTAATGCGTTTTTTACCAAACATTTCAAAATTAACCTTGAAATCCACCACTATACCTACACTGAGATAAAATTTAGTACGTTTGCAAAGTACATACAATTATTGCAGACTTTGTCATTTTTATCTGAAGTACTTGTTACAACATTGCATAGTTCAAATAAAAAATTCAATATTCTACGAATCTCAACATTCATGAAAATTTTTGATAGATAACATAAGATAAGTGAAAATGTTCAGACTGCAAATTTAGTGTCCTATGTGAATCGTGTATTTTACTATACTAGTACACAGAATTTTATTTTTGTGCATAAAAAGATATTTTTAATTGTTTTACTCATAATCATTTATGTTTCTAGTTCAGAACATATTACTTTTCATATACTAAATGAAAATACTTCTCAAATCAATATTCAGTGAAAATTCACATAATATTGTAAAATCAACTATTTAATTTTACAATGTCAATATGAAAACTCTACTTATGATATACTAAGTATAGAAATTTAAATATTAGGAAAAACATGGTTTTTTTAAGCATGTGTATTAGTTTGAAGTTTCAAAGAAATTACCAAAGTAGCATAAAACAAAATACATCGTAGAGGTTTTACAACATACATCTTCTACTAGAATATAATATGACATTATTAAATATATAAAGAAACAATCAAATGTAACGACCGACAAAAAAATAATACAATATTTCAGGCTAATTCCACAGTAAGATTTCCAATTGTAATAATTATTGGATTTTCCTTGAACTGACATATAAAAAATTATTCTAAAATCCCAAAATTACGATAATTAATTTCTGCAACTAGGTCTCAATTTTCTACACCCTGATCCCATCAAAAATTTGTCATCCCCAGTTGAAATCAATATTGCGAATTTTTGGGCGATCGCCAAAAACCCCTATTCACCTTTTCAGCAAAGTGTACGTTTTCGATCCTGGAACAATTGTTCGAATGCACTTAATTCACATTTTCACTATTAGAGCCCGAGTTTACGTCATTTAAGGGCGCGTGATTTCACATGCGAAGCGTGGACCCGGTATTTTCTAGGGACACGCGCGTCTCCCGTCTGAGGCGTCGCGACGCCTCGTCGAGCTTTTTATACGCGAAGCTTTTCAGCGCGCAGACGTCGCTCCCGAGACCGGTGATATTGCGATGGGGCACCTGACTCGCGTGACTTCCTTGACACTAGGAAATGACTTCCCTTTGAAAGCTATTTCGGAATTCGCACTTGGCTATTCTTAACCCAGAGCTTTATATTTTTAGAAACGAGCATTGTTTGCACCTTAGGGTTGGCTTTGGTGTCGGATTCCGTGAGGGGTTGGGAGTATCCATTCGCGGTTAAAGTGGTCCCTTCGGCGACTTTTTTCGGAACCACGGGGTTGAAGATTTGGAGGGTTGGAATTATTACTCGAGAGCGTAAGGTTCCTAAAGAACATGAGCTTGGAATGGTACTTCGCTGTTTGTGGGAATTTGCGTGAATCGTGAGATAATGGAGTGCTTTTCTGAGGTTGGTTTTATTTCGATTGGGATTCATTTTGGAAGATTTTCGTCTTCTATTACTGTGTTTAATTTTTTTGGAATTTAATTCACTAGCAAACGATAGTTTTAAGGTTATAATTTTGAGACAAGTACACAAAATTAAAATAATTTCTCGATGTTGTCACAGTGATTCATTTATTCATTATATTATGAATATAGAAGTATATACAAGCAATGAGGGAAGCAATTGGTTTTCTGCAAGATATAACGATAAGTAATTGTAATTGCAAAGTATTTCTTAAATTGAAAAATTGCATATCGTTAATATGAAGAACATGAAAACAGAAAATCAATCTTTTTGAAAATTTTATCTTCATCTATTATCAGCCATATTCATTTTAGTTATGACTATGATTCTATATCATAAAATAATTTTCTATTAATTTTTTTTATTTCATGATTTCCCCAAATATGTATATTTTTTTTGTTTTCCTTATCTCATTTTTTATTCATGATATCCTACATTTAATAAATTTTTGTTGATTATTTAATTTTTACATGTTTGTTTGATTAAAATGGTTCTCATCTCCAAATTTTTCGTAACTAAGTTTTACGAAGAAATTTTCTTGAATGTTTACATAGTACGAAGTTAATACACTAGTGTCTTAATAAGTGCTAATACCGATCATTTTTAAATATTTTTTATTGGTAGTAAATGTAAATATCAAGTCGCAGTTTGAAAAAATTCATGAATCGCTAAAATCCAGAAAATTTTACTAATAATAATAATAAATTTTTACATAAATAAACAATAACTAACAGATGTAAACAAAAAATTTTGATTGATTCCAAGACTCAAAAACGGATAAATTCAAATAACCTTTTTTGTTTGACATGGCAATTTGTGCCATAATAAATAAAAATCGACGTGTTTCAGGCAACTTTAATGATACTTGCAGTTTTTTAAAGGCAGAGGTGATACTAGAAAACATGGAAGTTGCAACAAGATTTTTCATTAAGGGAGGGAAGGATAGAATATACAAAGTGTGAACATATGTAAAAAATTTATTTTTATTAAAATGTCTGAACTATTATTTATTAATTTCAGACTATAGAATCTTCAAAATCGACTGATAACATTGGAGCTTTATATATTTTGAATGTTATATTTATTTTTTAGTATTCACGCCATTTCAAGAAGTTGTGTAAATATGGATAAAGGAACAAATGTTTATAAATTTATAATATTTCGATAGTTCTTCAAATGAAATTTATTTCATAGATACATAATATACGTACTTTATGGATTGCTAGTGTTTCGAGAATCTCTCAAATTTTTAACTTTCATGAAATCTTGTTATATTTCCGAGTATTTTCAGAGATTTCAGAATACGCAAAATTTGCTCTTTTTTAACTGTGAAATTTCACAATTTAAACAACAAAAAAAAATTTGTGCATTATTTTCTCTTGCTAAGAAATTCAATCACCATATTTTTGTGTCTCTCTCTTAAAATGTTCAAGCTTTAGTAAAAAAAATATTAAAGAATTAACGTTTTCTGACAACCATAAAAAAATTTTTGTCTTAGGTTATCGCCTTATTGGTAATTCATTTGTCATTCACACAAATGATATGTGTGAATATTCATAAATTTTGAATTTTCGATTTCTATGTAATTGTTTCTCAACTTTCCAATTTTCATAACCACTAAGTTTTTATAAAATTAAAAATAAATCTTTCGCTTATATTGAAAGTCTCTCATCTTTTATAAAAAAATCAAACGTGCCTCAGGTTTTTTTCACTTCAGTTCGAACTAAGATATTCAAAATGAGCTTACTTTGTTCTTTCAAACTTAAATGATGTCACGATGTTTTAGCTTATTACATATATTCAAAAGAAGTCAAAACAAACCTGATCCTACCTCAATTGTAAAAGTCTGTATTTTTTTCACGGTTTTGAAATAGATCGAGATCTGACATGTATACTTTCCTCAATAATTTATTATCAGCAAATCATAGAATATGCTCTACAGTATTAGAACGGAGTTTTCGTGTTTCGCAGGGTAAAAAAAAGATCGACTGGCGTTGAATTGGAAAATGTACTTAAATTGTTTTTCTAAATTAATGACATTTTCGAGAAGTTAATATTACATCACTTGTGAAAATAATTTCAGTCAGAAAGTTTCGTTGGCGAATTCTGGAGTAAATAAATTCCAAAAATATGATTTTCGCAAGATCAGACTTGTAGTTCGGATATAAGTGGTTCCCAGAAAAATGTGTAAATTGTTTTAAGAAATTTTCTCTATTCTACAAATTCCACGATATAGTCAATCTGTTTTTTCTTATTTAAACATAAATTTCATGTGAAATTTTGTCATTTTATTGTATGTGTAGAAGAAATGAAAGTATTTCTTTACTTGATGGTGATAACTTTGATATTTATACACAAAAAAGCTTTGATCGCGAAAACTTGAGGTAACGAGATGTGTTATAAGACATAATATCTGAATATTTTTTGAAGCCTTGTTTGGAATGCTATAAATATGATATAAATATGCAGAAAAAATCCAAATTGAATCAATACCATAGACTCTTACAAATTTGAATGATTCGAATTCCAAAATTTATTTATCTCACAGTTTCCTGACTTTAAACAAATTCAGTAAAATAGTTGAATAACTTTCTTTGTTTTGATAGATAAGAGTCACTTAAATTAAGCATCCTACTTAAAATCATTCTCAATACACTAGGAAAAAAGCAAAGGTGCAAATCAGTCACAACTAAAAATAAAGTAAACATAAAGTCTTTAATCGTGTTTTCACAGTTGGTACATTACGATTCTTCGTCACGGATTTTGCGATACATAAATGCAAGATCCATCTAAATTCTCTCCTGTTTGTTCAATTAAGAAATTAAAAATGATTGACATGTATTTTTTTAGGCAATTTTCCGAAAATCCAAAAAAACCCGAGGTTCGAAAAACTGTGTGACGTCACTATCCATTTGAGAAAATTAAAGATAATAACTTTACAGTGATTTGTTAGTACATAAAAGAAACCAAATATTGTTCGAATAAAAAAATTGATGGTAATTTTGTTTCGAATACGTTTCATTTTTTTGAAAAAAAAATGAGATGGTGTAAATTCACCGTCCCATCATCACTATCAGAAGTAATTCAGCCTCGACTTTAATTTACTCTTCAAACTAGATATGTCATGGCGCACTCAAAAAAAGCACCTTTCCAAGAAGCACGAAGAGCGCGTGGGAGCTTTTTCGATAATTCTTGCAAACAGCTTTTTGCGATTGTAAATCGTGCGTACAGGCCATGTAAACTACTCGTTCGATGGAGCCGATATCTCGCGAGAGAAAATAGATTTAGAGGAAAACTCCCACGCCACCGTGTCTCGCTGATCCCAATTGTCAGTCAGCTCGGACCCCGATTAAAGATGAACCGCGGAAACGTTCAAAACATTGAGAACCATTCAATTTGTTCCGGAAAGAATTTTCCCCGACATTTAAAATAGCGTTTATGTCTTGATAGAGGGGGATCAGTGATTTTTACGCGAATTTCTGAAGCGTGGAGAAACTTTCGCGTAGAGAAATCTATAAAGAAAACGAGTAAAAAACTCAAAGCGTATAAAAATCAAGAGAATTTCACGGTAACCACCGAATATGAAGATAATTTTAAAAAATTAGACAACTGAATGTACTGGCATTCCATGTAGTACTAAAATCCCATGCTGACATAATTTTTCCGAATGTTTATAAAAAAACTTGAAAAATAATAAAGCAGTGAATCGTTTACCATTATATCTCATTATTCTTTATTTGATTTTATTAGGATATGGAAAAATCCTTTGGTCGAAAAATAACTTCAAAAGATACGATGAATACAAAAGTGCTAGAAAGTTTCAGAAAAAAAATCAATGAAAGGATTGTCATAAAAAAATGTAACACACTTCAAATTCTAGATAATAATCTCATTCTGGCAATTCGTATAAGTGTATAAAAAAAATTCTAGAAAAAAACTAAAAAATCTTTGAACTTTTAATCAATACTGAAAAATACGAAAAGTATACAAAATAAAATGAAACTATATTAACAGTCCATGTGAATATAATTTTCTGTGAAATTTATCTAATCATGAAAAATTTGCAACACTCCGAGCTATCGAGCATTGCTTTCGTAAAATGCAGAGATAATTCAATAAACGAACTTAATGATCCCGAAAATCCTACAAATATGTTACAAGATACTAAATCCTAAAAGTGATGCAATTTTTTAGAATTAGTTTTCTGAAACAATTGAAAATATACTGAAGATTCATAAAACTTAAAATCTAGAACCTTTATTGGTAACTATGAAATTTCTAAATATATATTAAAAAAACTTGAATTTATGACAGAATCTGACATACGAAGGAATACAACAAATATTATTTTTTTTTAAAAAGTATGTGAATATTTAGAATCTACGTGAATATTTTTTCTTCAAAAACTATACAAATAATAGCCCATTATGGGAAAATGAAATTTTCTTTACATAAATTTTCTTATAAAGCGCACCTTATAAAAACCTTATAGGAATTCAATTTCTTATATGGTGATCTTCTAAAAACCTTATAAGAAACTGAAATTGCTCAAAAGAATGTATTGAAAAAATCTCATGGAAAAAAAACTTTCTATAATTTTTTCGGTCAATTCTTTATAGTGAATTTCAATTTCGTATGAGGTTTTTATAAGGCCACCTTATAAGAACTTGAATTCTTATAAGTAATTTCACATTTTTATAAGGTTTCTATAAGGATCAAAATCGCTAGATGCAATATGTGAATATTTGAATCTTGACGCATCGTATTCTAGAAAACAATATAGTAATGTAAAAAAAATACCACGAAATCTAATAAATTGTGTGATAAAATACTAAGGAAAGGTAAAAAATACTCACGTTTATACAGAAAAATATTAAATACACGAAATCTGAAATTTCTGTTCATTGAAGAATCACATCAAATGTAAATTATTATACATAGCACTCAATACTTTGGAGCTTGAATCCCAGTCATTTATAAAGAAATCCTTACATATACAAGAGAATCTTTTGAATTTTATAATTATTACAAAATATTCCTGATAAAAAAGAAAAATACAGAAAATACATGAAATATTCTGAATCAAAGGAGATGTGATTCACTCAAAATTAAATTTATGGAAATAATCATACGTTTAATTAATGAAATTCCAAATACTACAGCATTATATTCCAGAAAAACATTAAGAAATCTAAGTAATTTCGAGCTGATCCTGGAAATAGCATAAAATTATTGAGAACAAAATTTTTTGAAGATATAAGGAATTTAATTCATGCTGTAATTTTCTGAGATGATAGATATATTTCATGGAGTATATGTTTGAGTGTTGAAACCTGAATTCTAAAGATGTTTCGATTCTAGAATAAACAATTCTCTAGAAATTTGAGGTGTAGTAGATTTGGAGTATTTTTACAGATATTTCGAAAAAAAATATTCTTGTTGACTTATTAAGCACATAAATTTCTGGTTCTATGAGTATTATTTAATTTTTTCAGTATTTTTTCGATTTGATGATTTTTTTCATATAACATTGCATTTCTGTATAGATCGACAGAATTTGATGCTTAAGGAGTAAGAGTTTTCTAATTTTTTTGTATTTTGATAGATATTCGAAACAATCATGTCTGCATAAGATTTCAGTATTTGATAGTTAACTAGTATTTTAATTTTTTGTTGTGTTCTTAAGTTTTCATTAAATTTCCCAGTAATTTTTTACATTTTTAATGTTTCTCGATTGTTTGATTGATTTCTCAGAGAGTCTCTCCCTGATTGTGAAAGATTTGTATTTCAAATTCAAAAATAAATGTAAAACCAATAATAATGGTTTCTGAAAAATATTGTAGTCATACCTTTACCGAATTTCGTTGTTAGTGACTATACGTCACTAAAAACTATACGTCACTAAAAACTTTTTATTTCGTCATTTTCAGGAAGTGAAATGAAATTCGAACAATGCTTCTTAAAAAAATATGGTATGGGATCATTAGTTCTTGATCGTATATTTTCTTATTTTCCAGCTACATTTTATTGAAAAATTATGACAGACCTTTAAGAATTTAAACTTCATTCTCAGGACATGATAATTCAAGGAATGCAAAGCTCTGAAATAAATTTTCCTGCAAATTGTTATTATAGCATAGTTAAAGCATTCGCAATTTCGTTCTGAGAAAAAGCTCTTCTGCTTTTTTTCTTTTCCACTTAGAGTGCTGGAACAATGTTATTATTAGGATTAAGAGTGATCGATCTTTTGATTCTTGTTACTCCGAGGTTTGTCGGGTTTTCCCGAAACTTTTTTTCGGCATCACGCCACGAATTTATCACACCGCAAATAAAAAACGGTGACGCTTCCCGATACATCAACTTGTTAAATTTTCCTCTAGCAAATAAACAGTTACGAATGAAAGATTGTTCGTTCTTTTTTCAAAGATGACGTTTTGATTACCATATTAGTTCATGGAATTTTTTCAAATGTAGTTTGCAGTAATGAACGATTGTTTGGATAATGAATGAGAAGACTTTTGTTTTTGAACTGAAACTTCTTCAGAATAGGAGCTAGATCAGTGCAGAAATATAAAATTTGAACTTTATTTCTGACAACTCTGCTCTTTGGGTCTTGTGAAAATTCAATGCAGCTTTCAGTAATATGTTTAAAAATGTGTTTTCCAAAAAAAAAGATTAATATTTCTATAAATACATGAAGTCTGATTGTGGTCTTTTAAAAAGGAACAGGGAATAAATTACCGGAACCAAAACAAAACTTCTTCTTCCAACACAAATTCGAGTTATGAAACACTGATTGCTGTTTCACGAGGAGTATTTTCAATTGCCAAGCTGAAAAATTACTACTGAGTCATTTAGTAACGGACCAAACACGTATAGATTGTGACGACATGCTTTGATCAGCAGCTGCTGGTACCGGGAAAAAGAACCACCGAAAGATTCATCGGCGAAAGTAGGCCACATATTCTTATTATTATTATTGCTGCTAAAAATACGAAACAAGTTGACTAAAGTTTTTTTCCCCCGCGATTCGTCAATAAAAAAACAGGTTGAAGTCGCGAGGTGCAGAAATTCAATCTCCCGAGTCGAAAAATCTCTTGTACGCGAGTCGCGTTCGAATCGAATACGACGAGACGTATGAGCAATGCTTTCGGAAATAATACTTTTTCATGCGAGTGTCTAGATTTCTCTACCAAAGACGAGGATTCGAGAACTTTTGAGTGGTGTAAAATTGGAGAAGGAAGACGTTTCGGAAAATTTTGGAAATGAGATGAGAGCTGAATTTATGGGATATTTGGCTATTGGGAGCTAAAAAAAAGACGGAAGAATGGTTTCGGGTTCTTTCCGCAAGAGTTTGAGGATTGTTCGAAAGTGAATGTCAGATATTTTACTGATAGGTACTTTGTGATGTGAGTTATTGTTTGGATGTACGAGAAGTAGATTTTTCGAATAGTTGTAAGGGATTTGGATTTTCAATGATTTTTGTGTCCTGGAAATGTTTTTATCATCAGACAGGATATTATTTTCAGGAATAAGTATGAAAATCAAAGGTTTTTATTGACAAAATTAGTGTTGATAATGTTTATTTTCCATTTCAATTTTAAGGATTTTCAACTAGTAAGTGTTATATTTAATTATATCAATAAATTATAGATTTTGTCTGAATAATTCAAAAGAATTCTTGTTGACCTTGAGCAAAATGCTTTTTATTCAAGAAATATGATGAATTTTGGGACAAGTTGGAGAAGATTGAATACTTACCACTATCTTGAAACTACCGAAAAATAAATTTTCTTCGTTCAGTTCACTATTTTTCGTTGCATTTCAAAGTACGTCACAATATTTTAAGATGTTTGTACATTTTTTTTTGAACCTCATAAATTTTAAACAGATTTTTAAATTTTGAAACACTAGCTGAATTTTTTTTCGATCTATGAAATTATTTGTGATGACATAGTTGAATTCTAAGAAATCTGGATCGATTTCGTTGACTTTTTCAGGTGTTATTTATGATAAATAATTTAACTATTCTTTTATTCTTGTCTGATTTTGGATTTTCATGATTTGTCTTTAGAAGTTTCGAAGAAGAATTTTAGGTGTAATTCCCTAGTAATTTTGATCTATTTAAAAACCGTATAAGAAACTGAAATTTCTTATTAAGAATGGATCGAAAAAATTTTATAAGGTTTTTTCCTTATACGGTTTTATCAAATACATTCTTTTCACAAAATTTGAGTTTCTAATGAAGTTTTTGAGGTCACCTTATAAAAAATTGAATTCTTATAGAGTTTTTATAAAGTTCAAAATTACTAGGGTTGAAAAAAATACAAGCCTTACTTTTCAGATTCAGAAACATTCACCAAAACACTGCAAAATTCAATGACGATCGTTTATCTTTTATTTTTTTGTTGTGATTTTTCAAATAAGTTGACATAAAGTTAGTTATTGTTAGTTAAAATAAGATTAAATAAAGTTTTTGTATAAATAATTTTAAACTATATAGATTCTAAAAGGATATAATTCTTAACTCTACATTTTAACTCAACATGACCAATTGTCATTTAACCTATCAAAGATCTTCCAAAACAAACTTGCATATTGTATATGTACAACCAAAAAAATGTTTGACATTAAAATACGAAATTGAATGGAATGTGTACAATATGAAAATGACATACATTAAAAATGAAAAAAAATATTCATCACATCCATTACAATTTATGGAAGTCGATGATATCATCGAAAATTCAGTTAATGTCTTCTTCTGTTTGAAAATATTTATGAATCACTCGTTCCATAGTGTCATTCTTCACTTTTGTAAAGGAAAATTATTTGCAACTTCCTAGAATCCCAAGTAATCAACCATGAGGTTTCAAACGACAAATAATTGATTATCCTCATATTTTTGAGCATGTGAAGAAGAAACGTAAACGAGAATAGGTACAAAAATTGAACTTCTCATTTATTATTCACGGATATTAAATTCTGTAGAGTAGGAAGTAGAAGATAAGATTCATGAGGCAAAAATTTAATTCTGGAAGTTTCAACTTTACATAAATATAACATCTATTTAGAACTGAAATGCAATTTTCACTGTACAGTACATATTGTAATACTTAATACAAAAATGATAAAATTCACAATAATACTGAAAAACATGCAATACAATTGTAAAATTTACTGTATTAGAGTGCATACTTTTTATCATGAATATGTCGAGAAGAGCTGGATAGTTTTTTAAGAGTGTCCAAAAAACAGTAACATATTCCCAATTTATTATAAAAAAATAGACTTATTTCAATAAAACAGTTAAACTCGAAATTTTTTCCAACTTACTAAAAATCTTTCAAATCCTCCAAATCCATGTCACTAAATCCCTAATAGGACATCGAAAAAAGGGTAAAAAATCTCAAAAAATGCGCAAGAATCCCAAAACGTCATTTCCCAAATTCGGTACTAGATCATAATAAATTCCCCGGCTCCCAAAACCGATCCTTGACGTCATGAAACCCCCGATTCCCCTATCCTCTAATAAATCACTTGCAGCACAAAAGACTATTCTAATAAACAATAAGTAGTTTCCCTACGATGTATTTCATTTCGATGAGCCCATGCGAGTGACTGACAATGAAAACGTTTCGTCAGACTCATTGGGATCTCTCGCGTATGGAGTCGTAAAATGCTAATCCTGGTCGATTGTTACATTATTCAAACAGGCTGCGATAATGCTGGAGTCGATTTCTTCGCCCACGAGAGGCGGCGAGTAGCGGGAAAAAACGTTTTATTCCTCTCGGGAGCGGCAAATCGTGGTACGCGATCGCGGCTGATGACCGCGTTCGAGCAAACCTGGATCCAGTTTGAAAAGACGAGTCGAAAAACGGGCCGCCGGCGAACACCGCGGTCTCTTATCGTGGAATTAAAGCGCTTCAGGACGGCCATATAAACAGTGTCATTCCGAGCTTTGACTCAATAGTCGCACACTGCGCGCCGAGCGATCATGATCGAGGTGAGTGACGTGATTTTTACGAGATCTTCACGTTTCCTACCGGTTTTTTTTTCAACTTCAAGTCGCGTGGAATTTGTTAGTAAAAAAGTTGAGAGTTGCCAGGCGTATTAAATGGATTATTGGGATAGTAAAGTTATGAATTGGAACTGATTTAACCTAAGAATATGATATTATTTTGATAGAATTGGCATTTTTTGAGTCTTGTAGTTTTGGAATTTGAGTAGCTGATTTTGAAAATTATGCTTTTGTAGAGAGAAATTTTATGATTGGGAATATTGATGGCATTTTAGTTTAGGGGGGCCAGAAGTCTTGTCTGGAAAATTCAGGTGGCAAAGTAATTTATAGGAACTAATTGGATGTACAAGTAGGGAAAATATGAATTTGGTTTCTATTTAAAAATTTTGATTGGGCTGCTGTTTCTTGTCTGGGAGATTGGGTTACATGAAAATCATCAATGCATTCTAAAGTGAATTTGGAATACACAGATCTAATAGTATGAACATTTACATTCAGTTTCTTATAATTTCCACAGTGTTCAAGTATTTATAAATTATGAACTATTTGATTTGGATTTTTGTTGGTGTCGGAATAGCATTTAATATAGTATGAGAATAGCCGAATTTTGAAGCTTTATTTACGTATTCGATTCTGAGTTGCCAGGGTCAACATAATAATTTTTCAAAACAATAGTCGTGTAATTATTTTCAAAATCAGTGTGGTCGTCACTGACCAAATCACCGACTTCTCTCAAACTTTTTTAATAGATACGTAAACTAGTTTTAAAACATACGTATTTTCATTTTGGGCTGATAATCGGTTTTTTTCGAGAAACACAGATTTTCGATTAGGCTGTCAAATTCAGAGTAACCTTACTTCTGTCGAAAACTTTTTTTTAAATCCTTATTTCTTATCAGATAATCTATGGACTTCAATCATTAATATGCAAACTATTGACTCAAAAATTTTTTACTCTTTTTTCATTTACGCTTCTGACAATTCAACAACACTACAAGAAATATTTATAATTCATTATTCATGAATTTCGTACAATTTCGAACGTTTTTATTCAAAAAAGATTGAAATCCATAGATTTTCTGATGAGAAATAAGGATGTAAAAAAAAGTTTCCGACAAGAGTAAGGTTACTTTAAATTTGACAGCCTAATCGAAAATCTGTGTTTCTCAAAAAAAACCAATTTTCAGCCCAAATAAAAAATACGTATGTTTTAAAACTAGTTTACGTATCTATTTAAAAAGTTTGAGAGAAATCGGTGATTTGGTCAGTGACGTCAAACTGATTTTGAAAATATCGACCCAGTTATGAAACAAAATTATATAAAAAATGGGAGTATGTTTTTTATTATACGTCAAGGTCTGTGAAATTTTTTGGGATAGGATTTAAAGGCGTATTTTCTGAACAATCAGGTCAGCAAACTGATGTATGAGAACCTACTTAACATAAGAAAAAATTACCCATTGATACAATTAGAATTTGGTGAATATGTAGTTTTTGAACCAAAGTACTCGATTTCGACATTTGTGCTTCTCTGAATAAAATTTTATTACTTAGAAATAATGAATAGAATATATCTTGGAGTAACCAGACGGCTTGTCTGGAATATTAACAAGGAATGTAATAAATAGAGACTAATTGAAGCTACGAATTATTTTTAAAATTCGGATGAATTTAGTATTTTCAGGATCTTGCAATTTTTCACTGACAATATTTTATATGCTCTAAATTATTGATTGATTTTTGATAATTTTGTTTTTGTATATTGAAATCATGAAATTCGGAATATTCTCGGAACTCAACAAAAATTTACTGTACACAGTCGTCTTGTCTGAAAAATTGGGTTACACGAAAACTGTAAATGCATCCTAAAATAAATTTAAAACGTACAGTTCTAAAAGTATGAAAATTTACACTCAGAATCCTATGAATTCCAAGTATTCAATTATTCAGAATTTACGAACTATCTGGTTTGGGTTTTTTTGGTTTCAGAGTTAAATTTCCTCTTTCAGAAATAGTGAATTTTCATAGTTTCACTAGGAATCAAATTCATAGTGGCCAGGCTGAACATTAAGATTTTTTATAATAATAGTTTTAAAATAAAATTGTGTAAATAATGAAAGCATGTATTTTCTTTGCGTCGAAATGTGTAAAATTTGTTAAAATAAGGTGTTAGAGTTCTAGGCCCATTTCATAGACGATTATAATACAAAATTTATGAGTAGGAACCGATTTGAGCTACGAGTTGATTGAATATTATTGAAAAAAGAATTTTGAAAACACTGTAGTTTTTGAAGTACCTTATTTTGACATTTCTGTTTTTTCTTAAAAGGAGCTTTACTTCGGGAAAATTGATTGGTTTTTTGTTTATAGTGGCCAGATGTTTTCTCTCGAAAATTTAAATGGCAAAGGAGTACGTAGAAACTAATTGAAGTCACGAATTTATTGAAAATAAGTAATGTTGATATTTTTAGGATTTTTTCTCTTCAAACTGGAGTACCTAATTTTAGTATTTTCATCTGTTGAAAAAGGAGTTTTATTTTTGGGAATATTGATTAGGTTAAGTTCAGAGTAGTCAGACGTCTTGTCTGAAAAATCGAGATGGTAAAGGAAACCACAATTAAACCTAAGAATTATTTAAACGTGAATGAAATTGTTATTAAGAGCATTCGAACTTTATTTATAGTAAACTCACGATGATCAGTCAATTTCTTACATGAACCTCGATTTATTTTTCTTTCTTGCTTACATTTCAATCCAGTTAGTGTTCTTATTAAAGCAGAATCTAAAATCCACGTGATCCACTTTACATCTCAATTTTTCAACTGAATAATCCAATTTTTATCTTTATGTGGTTGTAAAATAAAATTTCATATTAAAGAATGTCGACTAGACTACAACTCAGAATATTGACGTCAAGTCTGGAAAATTATTGTTAAAATTAATCTTTTCCTGAAACAATAATGTGGATACAATTAAATTAAGCTGATCAAATATAATAAGAACAACTTATTCTTAACAGGAATTCATTACTTATTTCATGTGAAATAATTATTGGAAATTGTAATAAATGTCATCTATATGTTTATGAATATTTTTGTAACTTATTCGCATCTACAAAATGTGATTATCATGCTCTTGATTGAATCTAAAACAATGAATTATTTAGAGATATTTTTTTACGGTGTTTCAAGAAAAATCAAATAATTATTGAACCAAAAATAAACATATTTCATAAAAAAAAGTAAAATGTCATCATTATAAAAATTGTCAATGTAAGTGATTTATATATTTTGGTTTTCGCGAAGCGTAATTTCGTATTCAAGAATCGACGTACTTTTAGAAATTTGTTTACCCAATAATCTAAATTGGCAAGACGCCATGCCTTAAAAACTGTTGCATAAAAAAATAAATGAATAAATCAATGTAACCGAACTTTACATAAAAACCTAAAATGAACTCAAGTTTCAACATTTCCGAGTCTTTCAAGTCTTTAGTTTAAAAATTTACGAATTGTAAAGCATTATATTGTAAAGAAAACATATTCATCAATCGATAAACTTGAACAATTAAAATTGGTTTCAAATTAGGTTTTATATTATTATTAGAAAAGTAGAAATTATTCAATACAAGAGGATCTTTAACCAAGTGAATTTTCATGAAATTCATGTGATTTATCAATAATAATTGATCCTACATTAGAAAAAGATATATTTAGCCATTCTATAAAAAAGTTATTTCCCTACGATTCTTAGTAAATTGGAAATTTTATTCTGGTACTGTTCTTGGACATTGTTTGTTGATCGTCCAGGGAGTGAACGTTTTATACACAATTTATCAAAAAATAGAAAAAATTATGACGTGACATTAAGAACGAGCAGTAAAATGTCGATTATTTAAAATAAATTTTGCATTACGATTTAAGTAGCTCTCTAAAATAAGTTCGGAAAATTTTTTCAGTTTATCTAACACCATTCATTGCTCACAACAATTATTTCAGAAAAATGTCTTACATCTAAGAAAAAACATGAGCGAATAACCTCAAAAATTACAAAACGAAAGAAAATGATCAGTCAAAATAAAGTATTAATGATCACAATTTTTTTTTTCGAGTGCATAAGTAATAAACCGATTTCATATACTCAATTTTCTCTTGCAATAATATAGTTCTTGAAACCTGTAAAAAAAATATCACCGCGATTGCTCAACTAAAAAAATGATTCGCGTCATGTTCTAACAAGAATTTATTCGTTTTTGTTTTTACAAATTTTTCGTGTTTGTTTATCCACGCTTACACGAAAGCAATATTATGTATCGATCGTAGTCACATGCAATACGGCCCGCGTGCAAACACTCGCAGATGTGAAAAATGCACTATTTCATACAGTGTTGTATCATTGTTTATCCATGAAGTTAAATATAAATAACAGGAGATTATTTGTGGAAAAGTCTGGTTATTCTTGGGACCGTGCTCATATAAATAAATACTGAGAAGAAAATGGAGTTGATAAGAGAACTGGAGGTGCAATTTTTTTTTTTTTTTTTTTGGGAAAATATGATTGCTGTTCATCATGCATTTGAAAAGAAAATGATAATACACTCTGAATTTGATTACCTTTGTTTTACGTTAATTTTTATAGGATGGTGATAACTGTTTGGACTTGATCCTAAAAGTTTTCACATAAAAATTATTTTAGTTTGGTACGTTTTAACGAAGCTTTCCAATTATTTGAACCAATTTTTATTACTGAAATTCTTCGGAAAAACAATAAATTTACATTAATGTGGTTCAAATAGTCCAGAAAACAGTAAAGACGTTGTTTGAATATTTCACTCTACTTTCGGAAAAAAATTATACTCCTATTTCATAAAATAAAGAAAACGTGATCTAAGAATTTAAAATATCTGTTTCTTTCATAGTTGAATCTTTAAAATTCAAGATATTGCCATCTTATTATTCCTTACTAAAACATTATTCAAAAATGACTTGATTGCAGTATTATTCATTATTGAAATATTATTTATTATTTTGTCATAAAATGAGTAGCAATAGTACTACGTCAATACAAAATATATTTGTATTGGTATATTAATATTATATGTCATCATATAACAGTTATAATATTGTATTCACATACATTTATATAATCATAAAGTTTGTTATATACTACAGTAATATTATTCCAATGTTCACTGCTCTATATATGCGAAATTGCGAATTATTTATATTGCAAACAAAATGAGTGAAAATCATGAATAATGTTAATACTATATGCTACCAAGAACTAATAGTATACACTATTATAGTAAAATGGTAATAATATCATACATTGTATAAAGTATGCCATACAAACCAAATTGATATTATTTTCAATGTTACGCATGAAAAAAATTACATCGTGTAAAGTAACAAATTTTATTAAAGACTATAATAGACCATAAATTTCACTAATCGATAAATATAACAATATCTCATAATTAGAGTCCTATACTATGTGAAAGGTAACAATATTTCTAATTATTCATGTGAAAATAAATTATGTTAACGGAAGTACGATAAGAAAAATACATTGATAACTTTAAAATTGTACAGAATTAGAAAGCAATTGTATATTGTATTACAGTGTTATCACTATCTGATTGTGTAAAATAATATAGTACATATTTCATATGTATTATGTATAACATATAATTAATAGTTATCAAACATATATAGTACATATATAACTACTCGAAATAATATATCAAACTATGATGTGAAGTAATATAATATGTTAAGGTGTGTAGTAAGAAATAAATAGTATATAAAATATAGTCATATATTATTTTTTTTATGAATCGTTTTATACTTAAAATATACTTATAAAATGTAATAATTAAAATTTATTTGAAAAGTAAGATTCCATGATATAAATGTGATTAAAAACATGCATGGAATTTCGAGGATGCACTCATGAATCATCTTATTTACTTTTTTTATCTTACAAGGAAAGTCACTCTTCAACCGAGTTCAGTAGAAAGAACCAAAATATATGATTTTCCACAAGATTTCTCTAGTTAAATGACTTTTTCTACTCTCAGAAAACATTCAAATATTTGCACAATCGTCCATTGCGTTTGTCAATAAGGATTCAAGTTTTCTATCCGGTGACGATCCACAAAAAACTTTTGAGAAGTTTCATTAAATTGAATTCGTGATTTTTCGACTTTACGATCTCTTGGAGCCAGCTTCCTTGTATTTAAAAATGCATGAAAAAAATAATACACCAATCCTTTCGTGAATATATCATATTTTCTTTATTTTTCAGACATTCATTGATACATTGATATATTCACAAAAGAATTGTTGTAGTATTATTTTCGTTCATTTTCAAATGCAAGAAAGCCAGGTCCGTAGAAAAAATGAATTACATTCATATTATTTTTTTTTACGAGTTAGAAAGTATGTTGTTCTGCAAAAATGGTAAAAGCTTCCCTGTATGCCTTTAAGAACAATTACAAACATGGAATGTTACTGATCCTCAGGTTCTTCTCCTTATCCTCGGTATCCAGGGTCTCCTGGCTGCCCCGACCTTGACCCAGTTCGGGGGTTTCTACGATGACGTCGAGAAAGAGGCTCAAATCGTAGACGCGGCGGTGCCACTTCCGGGGAACTCAAACCTCGATGAAAAATCACTTCCGGTGCGAAGGCTCCAGAATCCTTCCAACCACCTCGTGACCGGGATCAAAAACATGGGGGAAAGGGCCCAGGTACATCAACTTCCGGGTACCAGCAACCTTGCAGAGAAGTCACTTCCGCTTCAAGAGTTGACTCGCGAGGATCATCCTGATTCCGAAGTCGAGAAACTTCTCGAGTGACGCGAGCCTCTGTCACTGCCTCAAATAGGACTCAAGGACACTTCTTTTTCCTCGCGATCGGCGTAAACAGCGTTGTGCAACGCATCGGACAATGTTCCATTTGTTGATCGACAAGATTTGTTAGAGTCTTGATCGGTTGAGGAAAACGGGGTGACGTGGAAGTAACAGCGATTTTTCTATGAGTACTTTGGAGATCCGAGCGTTGGTTTTCGAGGAAATGAGAGGTTGCTTGACATTTTTGATAAGCAGGATTGATAATGTGATAAGAGTGTGCGCTGGTGATAGCGTGAAGGGTGAAGTTTTGAGGAGCTTTTTGTGAGTTTTTTAAAGATGCTCGAGGTTTTCGAAGAAGTTTAGTGTAGATGTTGAGGAATATTTTATATGGTACTGCGCTTATTATATTTTGTTATAAGGGTTTAGGTTAAGAGATTTTATACGTATAGAATGTAAGCTGTATTTGGGATGAATGCAGTTTTATTCTCAAGAAGTATTGTTCGATGGTCCCGATCTTGGATGGGTGTATCATGAAATAAATTTGATATATTGTGAATGGTTAGTTAATTTGCTTTATTGGAATGATGAGTCATTATTTAGGATAATTTTTCACGTTGGTGTCTGATAATTTGGACAAACATACTCAGTTTTTTGTATCGGAGCACTGTTTGATTTTCGAAATATTAATATCACTGAAAGTGAGAAAATGTGGCAGAGTCAACTAGGGAAGTTGTGAAACTGGGGTGGTTGTAACATATGAAATTTTATATACTGAAATTTGGAAAAAAAAGTAAAAGCGCAAATAAATCTTGATCAACTGTTTGATATTCCTCGAGTTTGGGTGAATTTTCGATGATTTCGACCAGTTTACAGAATTACAATTACAGAACAATTATTTGTCAACGATCAGAGTATGCAGTCCCAAGTGATACTCCTCTCCTAGAATCGAAAATTTTTTTTGAAACTATCAACTTTACGCGTGTGATAAAAAAATTAGAAAAAAACAGGTAATGTTGCTCTGGTCATTCTAAAAAAAAAAGAGTAACTGAAAATTTAGAAAGTTGAAGACGCAAGTAAAAGTCTTTAGTTCAAAATTCCGAAAAACACCAACCTGAAAAATGAAATGAAAAAAGTTATTTCAGACGAAATTTGAATTGTAAAAAACTTACTTTTTTTTTAATCAATTTATTGTTTAAAATTGATCACTTATACTTTCTTTTGTAAGAAAACGATGCTATCATTGTAGATTTTTACCTGAATACATGTATGTATATCGACACATTAGACTCAACGAAAGTTTTTAAAATTAGAAATAACATATGTAAAACTGATAGGTCTACTTTTTATAATTTGGTGAGAAATATTAGTATCTTTTACGGTTCCCAAAAAATGTAGAGAGAATTTTTATGATTTTAGAAAGTTTTAGAGGTCGTGCACAGACCCTCAGATGCTTCTTGAATTTTTAGAGTTTATAATTGTGTAAACAAATTTTTTTAGCCTCTGTGAAAGCAAGTATATATTATCTTCATGCAGTTATTTAACAGTGTAAAAATTTCAGCACTAATGTTGAAATTCAACCATTTTTTCGGATTTTTCAAATATTATTTAAGATTTGTTGCATTGATTTGTAATAGACTGATTCATTAGAACTTTCGTACATTTAAATTATTTTCACGTGATTTCTTGCAAAAATAATTTTTATTTCATTCCAGAAAATTTTCATAGTTACAATTTTTTTCACAACTAAAGAGCATGATGAAAATTTTTCTTATTCGTTACTTTGGTGATATTTCCAGACTAGTGATTTTCTTCGTTATTGTAGAAAATTTTTGAGATTGTTGTTCAAAATGACTTATTCCTTTTTGTTTTTTTGTTTTTTTAACAATATTTCTGGCAGAAAATCGCAGATTTTTCAACATTAACAATTACATAGAATTTTTTTCCAAAATTTCATCTAGGATTGTTAGTAGACGTTACATATGTTTCTAGTTAAAAAATGAAAATTTTTAGGTATCCAACATTTATGTATACGAACGTTCATTTTTTGTGATGAACATTCGCAATGTGATTTACAATATTAAATGACGACTGGAATTTATGAAAAAACTTGGTTTTGAGATCAATGTGAATCGACACTAAAAAAGTTGTTGATAACATATTGATACTTTCTTTTTATACTGATTTTTGTTTATGATAGAGAAAAATTGCGAAATTTTGCATGAATGAAGATATTACTTATACACAAAAATATTCAAAGTTGGATTGAAGTTCCACAATAGCAGAATATTCGCTTATTTACCCTCATTCCTCTGATACAGTTTTCTCCACTACAGTTATGAATAAAATTAGGAATGATTACGAAATCACTCAGACTAGTATTCGAGATTCAGACGCCTTTCTAATATTTATTATCAAGATATGCATTCCAGGTTTCAGCCTTTGATGCGCCTATAGACTAGCAATCATCATCGCACTTGTGTTTGAATTTTACAATTTTTCAGGCTTCAGATAAGTTATTCTTTCTTAAAACACAAATTAAGAAAATGTATAGAATTTTTGGAGTAATAAACTATGTTGTTATGAAGTATAAAAATTTTGTAATGATTACTTCTGTAATTATTAGTTGCAATCAAAAGCTACGAACATCCTTGATACTTTTAAAAACTTTAGATTTCTAAATGGTTTTTGCATCATATCTAATTTTTTACAGTATACTAATGAATGAACTATTTTATTAATGTAATATTTTTGCTACTACTAAAAGTATTGAAACTTCTGATGGTTTCAGCATTCTCGAATGATTTGAATATTTTTTCGTTTTTGATGATTTAGTAGAAAAAGACAGTTTTGATGATTTTTACAGTATTCACAGTTGCATAAGTTTCTTCATACTTGATAGTTTCGGCAATCATACATGGGTTGGCTGTAATGCACATTTTTAGTATCCTCTTCAGTTTTACAGTTTCGACTTTTTTGACGTTTTATGGAGTTCTGATAATTATTTAATATTAACACTTAAAATACTTATTTTAAGTGAAATTCGAAAAGTTAATGTTGCAAACTGTTCGAGGGCGAAAATATTAAATTTATCTCCTACTGCTACATACTTCAAATATCTTAGAACTTTCAAACTTACAAAACTGTTAGACACTGTCAATGAAGCCTAAAAAAACATTCTACAGAATATATCCATTTTGATAGTGTCTTTACTTGATATTCTGTAGCCTAGGTAAGTTGAATTTTAGTTTTTTACTTCATTTAAAGAGAATCAAATTTTCTCAAACATTTCAGGAAAAAAAGATGAGAGTCCATGGTATTAAAGTTACTTCAAATATATGACAACAGCTTCGAGTCTACAGAAGAGATATTTTTTAGTTCTTCAAAATAGTTTTCGAGCAACGTTGAGAGTCTTGAGAAAATAATAGCTTAAAATTCCACTGTCAGAAAAAGAAGAAAACTTTTTGAATATCTACTTTGAATATCATTTAAGTGGAACTTATATTATTTAAGTGCAACTTATACACTATGAGTTTTAAAATATTTGGTAAGAACTTTTACGTAAAGAAATATCTATCGGTAGATGAACTGTAAAATAATATAATATTTAAACAGATTTCTATCATTATTTTCTGTGATAAAACACGATTTTTCTAAGCTTTTCTGCTTGTAATCAGATCAACATCTTTTGTCATATTTATAGTTTGAAAGATGAGATGTTTGAATATGTAATGAGTATTTCATTACTCAAGTGTAAACATATAATGTTATTATCGTTTGATGAACAATTCGGTCTTTACACATTTCGTCAGAAAAACTTTATAAAACCATCTTTGTAGCAGCAGTGAACTCAGCATACAGAAAGTATTGATCTAGAACCACACCTTTTTTTTAACAATACTATATGACATGTATTTTTCTTAGAAATATTTTAATAATTTTATAATATCTATTCAAACTGTTATTTTGTTCATTTTGCCAAATGCAACTTTAGTATTGTTTTTTGAGTATTGATTACACAACCCACGAAAAGTAACCATTGAACGATGAGTTATCGACGAAAAGTTTACTGAAAAAAATTGTCAATGATGATTTTAGATGATTACAAAAAACTCTTACCTTCATAAAACATACGTAAATGTCATCTGCTTTCCAGTTTTTGTTTTTTAATTTTCATTATTATCTATTATATCGACTGGCAAATTTCAAAAGTAGCAAGTGCCTCAAATACAGATCACAGCACTGCCTAGAAATTAAAACCTTTTAGAAACTTAGTTCTTATGGGATAAATTCCATTTTATGAACAATAAATCAAAAAAAAAAAATGAATCCTGGTGTAATGATTAATAATTTGTTACAAAGATAAATCATTAGAATACAAGTCCTTTTTTCAAATTCTAGAGGCATTAATATAATTGATTAAGAGAAGAATGAATTTCTCTAGAACGTTGATAGTAACACTACCCAAAATTTGACAGATTAAAGAAATTGTTGCAAAGCGCGAGAAATAAAAAGACGTATCTATCTTCCAGAATGTAAATGGAAGATTTTTCATTTATGATATTACTGATAAAAAAATGAGTTCATTATTTTTAAATGCATATTCAACATATCCTTTACCACATCCAATTCAAGTATTCAATCGACACTCAAAAGTTCACTTCATTCGTCTAAACAAACAGTTTCCAACATCCTATCTCTGAATCAGCCAAAACTTCGTTTATGCCTATTTTGAACATACATCATCATGTTCAGAAGTAGATGCAATCCACCATAGGCAAATTCGTAACGTGACATTTCAAACTAATCACGAGTAAACACGAAAATGCTTCTATTCCAACCCTTGAATTAATCTCCTACCACCTTCTCCAATCTGAAGTCTTTCTGAAAATTTTTATCCCGACCTCGGGGAAATGAAAAGAGGAACAGGAACAAAATTATCCTCGATTTTTCCTGAATAATTATCCTCTCCGTTAAATAAACCTGCGAGATTCTCATTTCGATCTAGTTACATTCACCTCGCGCGGGATTGGATAATTGTCGGAAGATTAAAAAAGAGGGCACGATTAATGCAATAATAAAACGCGGTTTGAAATGTCCACGGTCGTCCAATGAGAAGTGAGAATTCGTCATTTTTTCTCTCGGGGAATTCAGTGTCTTGTTCCGGTGCAATGGAAATCTCGCCACAAAATCGTTGAAGAAGTAAAAAGCCTATGTTAATTTGAGGTGTTACATTTTTTCCCCTATTTTAAATTTGTTTGTATTTACTTGAAATGTATTGGTTCTAACGATGTAATATAATATTGACCTGAATTTAGCAATGTGTTATTTGTTTCATCTATTTCTTGTAATCTCGGAATTTTGAAGATGATACGAATTATTTAAAAAACTCTCAAGTTCTATGACGATTTGTTACTTCCATTATGATTTATCGATATTTTTCAATTAACTTTAGGTTTTTTTGAGTAATATTTTCAAATGAAAATTGAAACGTTGCATAATTATGAAAAATATTTTGAATAATGCGATCTACAGAATTAATGACCTTCAAATAAAGTTCTATATATTTTTAGAATTTCGTACAATTATTTAGAATTAGTTGCGATTGCAATGTTTCAAAGTGTTTGAAAAATGTCAAAAAATATAATATATTACAAATATTTAAAAAATTTACAGATTTCATAACAATTTTTCAAAGTCCCCAAGATTTATTGTAGTTTTTGAATACTTATCAAGTTTTTCAGACGCATTATATAGAATAAAAATAATTCATCGTGCATGTTTCTGAGAAGTATAATAATAGACAAAATTTAAGAAATTTATCTTTTTTTTTTGTATGGCTGCTAGTTTTTCGAAACAGAAAATTTTCAAAAATTTCTTTTTCATCGAATATTGTTAAGTTGTTTTAAATCTTCAAATTCCTATTCTACTCCAACTATAAAAATTTTTTGATATTTGAATTGAAAACCATCTCAATTCAATGTACATTATCCAGTGAAAAAGAACAAAGAATTTGCAATTTTCGATATTTTATAATAATTTGTGCGAATCTTCATTATTTTTCGTAGTTTACAGTTACTATTAAGGTTTTCGCAATTTTTTTAAAAATAAAAAAACATTATCGTGCATGTTCCGGAGGAATGAGTTACTGGGAACGAGAAAAGGGACCTTAGGACTAAATTTATTTGAAAGTAGGCCTAAACAATCAGGGTTTTTGGGTTTCTTTTCTTGTTCCAGGTCACATGTGTAATATCAAGTGTGTAAATCATGTCACACAATTAACAAAGTTAATAAACTTTTTTCTTATATTCTTAAATTTCTAAAATTTAAAGAATTATTAACAGCCAGTTAAATTTTTTAACGTTTTTTCATTGAACGAATTTTAAATAATTTTCAACATGATACTAAGAATTTCAATTTTTCCGAGAATCATGTCTCCGATAGAATATTTTTGGTCTTCTTTCAAACTAGGTGCAGAAATTTTGAACTGAGTTCTAGAAATTGTAAATGTGTAACAAAAATTTAAATAACATTATTCTTCCATTTTTTCGATAATCATGTCATTGATAGCATATATGATCTTCTTTCTAAAAAAGTATAGAATTTGATGAACTTTGAAAAATTGCAAACTTTTGACCAAAATAACAAAAAAAGTCATTCCCCGATGAGTAACAAAACTTTCCACATTTATCAAAATTTGTCTTCCACCTTCAAATTCTTCGTAATTTTCTTACATTTTGCAAGTATTTCAGATGCTTAAAAAAAGTTACATAATCATGCGTATTTCAAAGAAATTTGATAGCAAAGGCGATCTACGAAATTCACTCACTTTTTTATAACTTTACATGTTCTAAAAAATAGCTTTATACAATTTTTTTCAAACTCTCCAAAATTACGGAATTTTATAGCAAAAAATGATAAAAAATATTCAGATGTTCTCAATTCTGAAGCTTAGTAAAAGTTTCACCATCTCAGTATGATTTCTCAAGATTCATTGATAGTTTTCAGGTAGTTATGATTTTTATTGATAAAAAAAAACAATTGGTGAATTTAGAAGAAATACAACAAAAAACAATTTATATTAGAAATTTATATAGAAAGGTGTATATTCACACCTTTCTATTACAATATTTACACCAATTCTACACAATTTTTAACATAGTACCAACTATTAAAAACTGTCCAATTCGCATAAAAACTTGTCCTTATTTCTCATACTATTTCTTAGTTTCCCAGAAAGAAACATCAGGATGCATATTTCGAAAAAAATGTGATAATTGTCACCTCTCCCCCTTGTAGCCTAAATCCCAATTACTACTCACTAAAAAAAATTGTGTTCCACTGCTCCTGTTAAAGAATAATTCAAGAGGCACCTTCAACAAAATTACACCTTAACCCTTTTGATATCACAATTTTTCAAAAATTTATTGACAAAAAACACAAATCATTCATCACATAAAGAAAAAATCTCTGGAAAGAATCAATATTACCCAAAAACATTAAGCTTATTCAATTTCACAGCCTTAAAAAAAGATGTGCACGAATTCAAAATATCTTCAGCGTTACATTTTTCTTATTCTAATTTGGCGTGGGTTACCTAGCTTATACATTCATTCTTCACGCATTCGTTGTGCTTTAGTTGCGGTGAAAAACATCCCCTAAAGGCCGGAGGATGCACGTCGGCACTTCATAACTCGCGGGAGGGTTTTTTTTTTCCACCAACATTACAAAAACCATGGACCCTCATGTGAAAGGTCGATTCTTTTCGTAGAAAACTGGACTAAAATCATCGTAGATAAATGAAATATGCATTAAAACTACGAATTTTTGAAGATGTAAAAGATAGAGAAAAAATGATACGTCACTTAATATCGTCAGTGTGGTAGAATTTATTTATAAAAACTGCCCACAATTTTCAGAACGATTTTCAAGGATTGAGTATGCCATTTTTCCTCTCATTTTTATAATTAAATCTTGGATAGTACAGTAGTTTGACAAAATCATGTTTCTATTTTAATTGATTGATTCAAACTCCGATAGAGCTGAAATTGTTTCTCTTTCATCTGACGTCATAAGTGACACGAAAATTGACTTCACCTCCATTTAGATTTTAGTAATCGAATCATCTCACTGAGATAGCGTCAAAATGTTCCGATATCAATTCGAAGTATTGATTCAGAAGCAAATCGCGTTGAAGATTAATTCAGTTCATCGAATCAGGCTGGAACGTGGATTAGCTGGATGCGAGATTGGAATTCCTGATGAGCAAGATGGGAATTCGTTTTTCTGCATCAAGACCCCTTTCTTATTTGCCTTGTTGCTGGCTTTCTCGTCCTGCACCTCAGTATCTCATCTTGGGTTCAGGACAGATTTTCTTTCTGGGTATACACTTGGCGGTTCTTCGCATATAGCACTCCAATGCTGGCTTTGAACGACGAGGGCATGGGGCTTCTTTCCGTCAGACTGTTTGCTTTTTACTTTTGCTGGATAGCTTTTTGATGGAGAATCATCTGTTAACTCTTCTTCATTTTCTGTACAGATAATGGAGGATTTAGTTGATATCGTATTTGAGAGATATTTATTTTTTAAAGATAGCTTAGGAACCTAAATTGAAAATGAGTACCCGAGAAGAAGTAATAAGGTTTTAGTTAATGATTTTCATTTCTCTCTGCTACGGAATTTCCATCAAGTTCATTATAAAATGCTATCTACATTTCATGAAGTCTGGGAATTCTTTTCAACTGTAAAACATGCCCTTAAAAATCATCATCTTAGGGTTACTTGCAACAGAACCATTTACATGAACCATCTAATATAGGTTCTAGAGGTAAGCAGAAAATCCATCTTTACACTGTAGATGGTTCATGGGGTTTATGGGTTGTTTGCGTGTTGCATAAATGCGCGTGTGCGATGTCGATCTTTCTCAACACGAAGCAGTGGTGTGAGACGAGAGCACGTTTTCAGACCCGATCTCATCTTTGTGTAAATAGACGTACGTCTTTCAAAGCGAGTCAACGTGAGAATTCAAAGCCTAGGGTTTAGGGTCACCTTGTTCGGTAACATTATCTGAATACTTTATTTGTTGCGGAATTCAACATTCTGCCTAAAGAAGGAAATTTCAAGAAATATCATCTGGAGGTACTGGAAAGGTTTTTGCTGTATGAAAAAATACTTTTGCGAAATGCTGAATTTTCTAATATTGAACATTTTTCTCTTAAGATTTTAATAGTATTATTAGTTTTGTGGATGTAGTTATCAACAGTGATTTATAGTGCTTATGTTTTGCTTGGTGTTGAATGGTAATTGATAGTGCTTACATGTTTTGTAATGTCATTTATAATGTTAAATATTAAGGGTTATATACCTTTTTGTGTGGACAAATTGAGGATGGTTTTGAGTAACTTTTAAGGTATGTAGCAATAATGCTATACACTAAACTTATAGTTTTTAATAGTATAGTGTTCACTTGAAAAAACAAGTATTTTTTCATAAAAAATATTAACAATTGGTGGAGTTATGGCCCTTTCCGTGAAACAATTTTTTTTTTAATAGGCTTGCGGTGACCACGATGCAAATCGAAAAAGTCAACTCAAATCAGAAAATCCAAAAAATTTCATAAGCCTAGGAATATATCTAGTTCTCGGAAGATCGCTTTTTTTTAAAAAAGTTTTTATTTTGGGGATAAGAGTTTTTTAATAAAATTTGTAGAACTCAAAAAATCGAAATTTCGGGGAAAACTTTATTGCATACAGGGAAAACATAATATTAATTTTTTTAATCGTTCGAGAAATGGATACATTCCTAGACTAACAAAATTTCTTTAATTTTCTGATTTAACTTGACCTGTTGGACTTGCATCACGGTCAACGCAAGCCTCTTCAAAAAAAAAAAAAAATCGTTTTAGGGAAAGGGCCGTAATTCCGCTAATTGTTATTATTTTTTTCTTAACAGATAATTGTTTTTTCAAGTCGATAGTACACTTTTGAAAAATAATAACTTTGGTGTCATAATATTATTGTAACATACTTCAAAAAATACTTCAAACCATTCTCAATTTTTCCCCACAAAAAGGTATATAACCCCTTAATTTGATAGTGTTTGATAAAAGGGTCCCTTTTATACTATCTACAATAATTGGTTTTAACATTGGTTCATATGAACAACTGATCTATTCTCAACTCTTTTTTCTGATGTATTTCATTTTCTAACATTATTATAATACACCCATGTATATGTTAAAGTAAACAGGTTACGAGAAATAAGTTTTTAGTTTTCTACGTTTACTACTTACTACTTTTGTCTATGATTAAAACACTATAAACGTTACTTATAGTTTCCAATAATGGCCAACATTAACTTCAAAAATTCGAGTACGTACTGCTTAGAAGATATCGTGATAACGTTACATGATCCATTTGGATCACTGTTATTTCATTCTAGAAGTAACATTACAGAACTATCAAATATTAGGTCTTGAGTTTTGGCGTTTGAATTTTTTACATTTGCATAGAATATCGATAACATTGAAACATAGAATCTAGAATTCTCTAATTTTGAATTTGAGATTCCATCTTTTATAAAACAGAATTCGATTATTGCACTTTTGATGGTAAAAAATTGGAAAATACTCATCCTTTAAATTTCAAATTGCAGGAAGCAGAAATTATGAATTTTATAAGATAGTATTCTAAAATTCAAAAATCTTGAGTATTGACCCATGGAATCTTCAATTTATGGAAATATGATTTGATGGATTAAAATTTTCAGATTGAAAATTGCTGGCTTGTTATGTATTGATGGGGAAATGCAGAATTCCACAATGTAGAATGTTAAATAATATAAGTCCTAATATTGGTCACAAATTTTGGCCTTTCGTATTTTACGAATTAAAGTTTTACAATTTTTCTACTCATCAGAGTTTTGGTAATACAAGAGAATGAATTCTGACATCTACAACATTGTATTTGATCAACTCATATTTCAGAGAAAAGAATTAAATACATGATCCCACTCCATACGGTGGAGAATTTAAGAACTGAATAATTAAAATATTTCTAAACATTTCCAGAACGTCTGATTCAAGGAAAAAAGTATACCGAAATCCATAGGATAGTTAAATAAAACCTAAACTTCTAAGATATTGATTCATGGAGATTGAAATTCATGAACATAGAATTGGAGAATTCATGATTCTAGAATAACAAATTTCAAATTTCAACTACAGAATTTAAAATTCTAGAATGTCGTACTCTCGAATTCCTAATTCTAAAGACTACAATGAAGTAATTTAAAGTTCTACAAATTAGTTTTACAATTCTTCTACGTAGAATTTTATTAAGACATGAATTCGAAGTCTAATAATCAGAGTACTGAATTCAAGAAATCAATGTTATAGAGAAAAGAATGTTGAAATTTTATTTTCTACAATATGAAATTTCAGAGTTGAATAACTGAAGTGTATGTATTCCTGGAATTCCTAGTCCAAGTAAGCAGAACTGTAAAATTTTATAAGATAGTTTCTCGGATTTGGAGGTCTATAACAATAATACATGGAATCTTGAATGCACTCATATTTATTCAAGAGTTTCAAATATCAAAATTGAAAATACATACCATTTTAGTAGGTCACGGCTAAGGGAATGCAAAATCATACACTTTAAAATAGGGAAATATCAAGTCAGAAATTCCGGCTTTTCAAAGTTTAAAATTAGAGTTGTACGTTTCTTATACCTCGAATGTCGGTGAGAAAGAGATATGAAATTGTAAATCCTGCAGTCATGATTTCTGGAGACTTTCATTTGAGATTACATATTTAATCAGTTCCACTTTTAATAGAACCGAATTCTAGAGTTACCAAATTCAGTTACGTATTTTCCTACAATTTTTAATTTCCGGGGAACGGAAGTCCTGAATCCAAAACGATATTATTCTGGTACTTTAGCTTCTCAATTTATATTCCATAGAATCTTTAATGCAAATCAACAAATTTGAGGAATCAAATTTCTCGAATTTCTGAATCCCAGACTGATGAATTTAGGAATAACAAACTATAAGATCGATAATTCTGGAGAGACAACTCTAGTATTTTTAATTGCAGAATATTATAAAATTCTTTAATCTTTAATTTGGTACTTCAAATATTTTGAACCTCGAATTCGAGGATCATCCTTTCTATGATGTTTGTCAAATCCCCCCCCCCCTTCATATGATGACTTACATTACAAATGATTGCGATCATCAAATATTTCCCCTTCAATCCATTAACTCTAAAGTTTATTGATTCATGATGAAAAAAAGCAAACTTAAGATTTGCAGTGAAATAATCCTCTGAAAAAACATTGAATACAAATAAATAAATTTAAGATAATTGCAATAGTTATGAATCGATCGAATTCCTGACAAGATTCATAAACAACAGAAATTCTGGATTTTGCATTGGATCGAGAGTCCCGAAAATCTTGTTTCACATCCGGAAAATGCATGAAAATCTTTGTAGATAGTTTCGAAAGGTTAACGAACGGCCCATCCTATGGACGGGCGAGATCACCAGGACCTGCACCCGTTCGAGCCAATCGTTAAGAGCCGAGGGCGAAGCAACAATGGCTCTGCTGAATATTTCATCGCGCTCCTTGATTAAAAACTGATCGCACACCGTCTCTCGGTGACCTCTGGAGTTGATGAATTATTCGCAAATGCCGGGTTTTGATACGAAAGCAGAAAGCAATTAACACGAAAAAATGTCACCGGTCTGGCTAGCAAATTATTCTTGTACGCAGAAGGGACGTGAAAAAGCCCGAATAATGCAACATTCCTGGAGCCGTTCCATTTCGCGATCCTCTCACTCGGAAATATTTATCACTCCTTGTAATGCACTGAAATTTGGCTAAGCGTTTTCCGGAATATAAACGAAAGTCAATTGGAGCTGTATCAAATATTGATGCGAGTTTGCAGTGATGAACTTTCGTTTCATATTGAAATATTCATCGTTCTTGTGAGTGAAAATCATTTCGGGTTTTATTATTCATTTAGGTTGATGAAGGGTATTTTCAGAATTTTTTGATAGCAGAGGACTCAAACCATGTCAAGTGGGACTCGATATTTCGATCAAATCTCAGATTTTTGAATTACAATATTTTTGGGAAGGTATCATGTCATTTATATTACCATATAACATATTTTGCGAAACTTCCGTTATCTTACAATGTTATTAACAATCAAACTTTTGAGGAGGATTAAATTGAAAAATTTCTTTCTCTGAAACTGTTAAACGCAATTACATGAAATTTAGCGCAAATTGTATAACAATGTTGACATTCTCGAATGAATTTTAACATGATGTGAAATTTA
Source organism: Platygaster robiniae (assembly GCA_028476575.1). Classification (NCBI taxonomy): domain Eukaryota; kingdom Metazoa; phylum Arthropoda; class Insecta; order Hymenoptera; family Platygastridae; genus Platygaster; species Platygaster robiniae. The sequence continues at coordinate 8,656,853 of CM052022.1, forward strand.
AAAAAAAAAAAGGTATTTTGCAATAACTTTTTTCAAAAAAATAAAATTTTCAATGCGTTCTTCACGCTCAAAAACATAAATATTTACATTTTCTGATGCGGCAAACGTCAGCCTTTAATTATCTGCGAAGAAAATTTTGTACTGTTTCTCCGTTCCGAGGATATGAATTGTTTTGTCATGCGATGCGTTCGCGGTTGGAGCGGCGCTGCCGGCTACTATGTGCCTTTATGAACTTGCACGTTAGTCCTGATTTAGAAATACGCTGCAATGTCTTAAGAAATTTCAAGTCGTCAATAGCCAATATTAATAATGATTTAATTTTTTAATAAAACTAATTAAAGACATTATATGAGATGGAACAAATAAACTAAACAGAAACGTTGCTCTTGATATTAAAACAAAAATATTCTGAGTATATCAATATACTTGGAATATTGAAGTAAATTTCGAACCGGAATCAATAATTTTCTATTCGGCGAATCATTCAGTATGTGAAAAAAATTATTAAATCATTATTGTTTGGTATCATTACGAAATGATGTTGTTCTGTAATTTTTATAGTACCAGTATTGAATATTATTATTGTACCATTTCACTATAAGAGATTTCAACTATACGAAATAAAATAAGAACAGGTATATTATTAACTAGCTACGTCGATAAAACATCGATAGCTATGGAATATATTCTTTTATAATGATAGTGTGAACGAGTTGTCACAGAAAAACGAATAACAACCCTTCAATACACCACATTTACTCTATGAGATGGAATTTGAACTAGATTTTTCTACTGAACCGATTTAATTATCAAAATGTTCGAAAGTATACCATATCTAATATAATACTTTATATCATAATATCAATATACTCAGAAAATTTTGGTTTCGATATAAAGAGAAAAGTTTCTATTCAGTTATTTGTTCTATCAAATCTTTCGTCTCTAATTATTCATCATAATAACTTTGATTATAACATATTTACAAGTTATTGACGATTCGATTTTCTTAAAACATTGCAGCGTATTTCTAAATCAGGACTAACGTGCAAGTTCATAAAGGCACATATTAGCGGGCAGCGCCGCTCCAACCGCGAGCGCATAGTATGACAAAACAATATATACCCCCGGAACGGAGAAAAAAGTACAAAATTTTCTTTGAAGATTATTAAAGGCCGACGTTTGCCGCATCAGAAAGTGTAAATGTTTATGTTTTTGAGCGCGAAGAACGCATTGAAAATTTCAATTGTTAAAAAAAAGTTGTTGTAAAATACCTTTTTTTTACCAATTTCACATCATGTTAAAATTTATTCGAGAATGTCAACATTGCACTACAATTAGTGCCATATTTCATGTAATTGCATTTAACAGATTCGGAGAAAGAAATTTTTCAATTTAAGCCCACTCAAAAGTTAAATTGTTAATAAAATTAACAAATAACGGAATTTTCGCAAAGTATGTATATGGTAATATAAGTGACATGATACCTTCCCAAAAATATTGTATGAATCATGTTTTGAAAGTATACATACATGAAAACATTATAAAGTTTGCAATGTAAAATGTTAGTTCTTCAGAAAGCATTAGAAATATCATTTTTATCGTTATTGAATTACAAAAATATGAAAATTTCATCCTTTTTTAATCTAAAAATGACAACCCCATAGTATTTTTTTGGGGTAATTTGCAGTGTCAAGTCAATGAAAATCTTTGTAGCAGAAATTTTTCATCATTCTGATCTCGTTATTTTACATATTTCATAATTGGAATTTTTATCGCTAAAGGTTCGGATTTTCCACGAATAACTGAGATGAACAAGTAAAAAATTTCAGAGCAGACAAGAGAAAATTTCAACATCTTTATATTAAAATTTTGCTGTTTCACTCTATATTTTCATTTTTAAACGTTCCAGTGCTAACAGTGTTAATAACTAGGAACAATATTTAATTTTTTGGTTGTAACAAAGAATTTTCTAGATTTTCATGTTTTTTATGATTTAAAAATATATTCTTTAATAGAATCATGAACTTTCCCTGCTTGTGCTCCTCTTTAAAAACCGTGAATGGAGAGTTTTGCAAAATGTGTATGATTTGGAAGTAAATCAACATTTTATAAAAAACCTAATAGATCATTTATGTCACCTTCAATTTTGACGTTTACTAATTTTCTAGAATCAAAGAAAATTAGCTTTGAGCACCTGTGAAATATTCATAAGTAGTATACATAGCCAACAACAGTAAAAAAGCCAATCCTTTTCATTTTGCCAGAAAGTACCTATAATTATCGTTGTTGCCTTGTGCCATTTTTTCAAGAAACGACATATTTGCTTGCAGTCTCTGCTAAAACCATCACACTACTACCGATCACTGTAAATTTCTTGTTAAATCAAACCACAACTCCTCCAACTCTTCAATTTCCCAGAATGGAGTATTGCTTGAGCTAGGTTAGAAATGTCATTTCCTAAGACCAAACTGTTGACTATGCCAATCGCGTAAACAAAGCAAGTCCTCAGCCCGTGGTCTAAGGTTAAGTTTCCTTCCAAGTTTGGCCGCTTCGGGCACTATACACGCTAGATGCAAAGTTTTCGGGACTTCAATAACGTTTAGAGAGCATTTCGCAGGTTGCAAAAGCCTTTTCCACATTATGGCGCATGAGTGACGGAAATCAATCGATTATTTGACGGAAGTCTTCGCAAGAATGCAGGTGGCTGCAATTGTTGTGGGAGAGAAAAATACTCTTCCTCGGGACATCTGACACTGTGGTCAAATAACATCCTCACAATGAAACAGAATAACCCAAGAATGGAACTTTGAACTCTTCCAGTGAAATTACAGTATCTGAAGTGACGCATCTGAAAGGCGAATGAAAATTAGATACAGAAAATAGATATCATTAAACTGTTTGACAGTCGATTTGATTGTGCAGTCAATATGTGTTTATTTGTAAGGCTACGACATGAAAGTCAACTCGACTATCGAACCGTATTTTTTCGTAAGTAGTCACCGTAATCTAAAGTTCCCGATTCACCAACCCCGAAATCATTGCACCGAAAAATTCCACAACAAGACCATCGAATTCCCATTGTAATTCGATTATAAATTACGTGACTCTAAGTTCTGGGCGTCGCGATCCACGCCGTACATTCTTAATCACAACCGTAATTTAAGGATTCGCTCGATTTCGTTTCGCTGGTGCATTCGTGGGAGTTATTCTAAGCTCGTTGTGTTGTAGCCATTATTCGAAGAAAAGCTCGCGACAATGCGTCTTTGTTCGGATCGCGCGTTGCAGAGAGAAAACGTGGAGACAAAACGAGAACAAGGGATGCTGCGCGGAGGGAGAGGACTTGGTGATATTCCGGTCACGTCTCAGCGTCGATTCAATTGTCGCGGGACTGTTGGACCGCTGTAGTTTCTGGTTTCGAATTCCGCGAAGCTTTTAAAGACACTCCGGAGAACCGATAGAGCTCCATAAGGCCGTCAAACTATTCTAATCCAACCTTCACTTTCGCAGATGACGTTCCTTGGAGACGTGTGATGTGAATAATTGAAAGTACCTTTAATTTGTAGCAAGACGATATAGGGATTTTATGAAAGATTGGTGCTTCCATGCAACCTTATCAAACTATGGCTTCCAGAGTTACAGAAAAAAGGCTTACAGAAAAAAAGCACATCCTTCTCTTTTATTCCATCATCATCATCCTCTTCCTCTTTTAACCTGAGAAAGAAAAGCTATTCTTGAGAAGAAATTGGAATTCCATTACGATAAAATATTGAATTACTCCGCTTCCAAGTTCTCGCTATTACCATATCATTTCAAAACTGCATCGACATAATTTCCACCATCTACTGAATTTTTCATTTCTCGTATTTGAGTTTCGCATGTCAGGGTTTCAAGTATTTTACAAAGTCGATGTGCGATAACAATACTTAGTTCAAGACAACGAGACGGGATGAAAATGGTCGCGATGTATAGGCATGTCAAAGTATCTTTTTTTTTTGTATAATGAATCAACTTGAAAGTTGCTTTCACATGATACGTACACTGCGAATAACGTCGAAAGAGAGTTCGCGAGTAGAGGAAATCCACTCATGTATTTTTGTCATTACCAACTTTTCTTCATCACCCATGAATGCCTTCTGTGTTTTGCTTTTCAATCGCGAGCTTTTTTATTTCCTAACGTTATTAGCAGAAACGCCTCGCTTGAACTTTTATTGGACAGTGGAATTCAACAGCGAAATTGCCCGCTGCATGCTTTCGAAGTTTTTCAATTTACTGAAGGGGATGGAAGGCCATTCATTCAGAATTTCAAAGCTTTGTCTGTGATATTATTCAGAGAACGAAATTATGATGATTTGTGAAAAGAATTCGTATGACATTTCATAACGTAAATTTGTCACATTAATGTGATGTTGTATTCATTGATAATTGGAAATCCAGTAATTATCTCAATATTTTACCTTTGATAACGTTGATGAGTGATTTTATGTCATAATTTGTGAATGAGGAAAAAGGAATGGTAGGTGGAATTTAATTAATTCTATTTGCATTATTCGAGAATTTATGTTTATGAAATATTGCTTTGTAGTTTTTAATTTCAGCACAAATGATAATGCTTACCTACCTGGAAAGTTCTGGATAGGTATAATAACCAAAAACACACACGTGGAAATAAATCAATTTGGAAATTTCTGTTCATAAAGTTGTCAAAATTTTCCACAATTTAGAAAATTCACAACTATCTTTTAAGATTCTAGATTTTGTGAAAAACTAATTCGGTCATTTATTTTTCTGTAGGACAAAACGTTTTAAGATCGAGTTGATGTCAAAAATGACAATTAATTAACAGTGATTCTGAAGTTGCACAGAATTTTTGACTTATTCCACAATCAACTGAGTTTATGAACATTTCCTGAAATTTGAAAATTTTTCAAAAATAATGATAGCCTTCAGAACTTTATGTTTTTTTCTTTCTTAATTTTCTAAACTTTTTCAACTCTTTTTTGTATCACACCTTGGATCACTTTTTTTATTTTAGAATGTCAAGCTTACTTATCAATATTTACGTCTTTTGTATCTGTTTCACATTTTTGGAATTAGAGAAAAATTGAAAAATTTTATCGTAAATATTATTGAAAAAAAGGGGTAACTAACACAATCTACAAAATTGTTGCGAATTCTTTGAATTTTATAGAATCATTGAAAATATTTTCGATGGTTAAGATTTTTCAAACATACATGAAATTTTTGTTATTATGATGAAAATTTCAATCTTTCGAATTAAAAAAAAAATTGTCAAATTCACGTTGATTTTTACAAGTTTGAAATACTTTTCATGATATTTTAGATTTCATTTTTAAAAAATTAAAAAAAAACACTCCCATAAACATTTTCAAGAAACGTATTAATGAACACAATCCACGAAATTTGAATACTCTCCGAAATGTTCAAAATATTCGTGATATCATAAAAATGTTCATTATTTTTAAATTTTCAATGTCTTTCAGTATTTCGAGAATACACAAATTTGAAACACAAGATGAACCATCTAAGACTTTCTCATTTGTAAAAATTATCTGAACGACTTACTAGGTATTTCTAAGAACTTTTTCAAATACTTTACAATTTTTTTATATTCTTGAAAAAAAAAATAAAAAAAGATTATCGTAAGTATATATTGTGAAAAAATGAGAGATTGATAATAATTTTTTTTAGAATCTACTAATACAAATACTTCTCATTGTATCGAATAATAGACGATTTAAAACTTTTGTCTTGTAGTTCTAAGAATTTAGAAAATGACAAGCTCAGAACTAAATAAGTATACACAAATTTGAAGTTTTTCCCTCAAAATTAAAAAGTTTATCGAAAATTATTTATAATTTATAATACTTTTGAATTTTTATGCATTCTAGTAAAAAATAAAAAAAAATATCGTGAGACGCATTTTTAAAGAATTTTCAAAGTTCTACAAACCCCCCGAATATACTGAAACTATATTAAGTTTTTTTTTTAAATCTGTTAAATTTATGACATAATTGAGATTTTGAAAAAGCCTACACATGTTTTGAAGGTTGTTACAGCTAAGATTGGTTGTAATTTTAAATTTTTTTCTAAAATTGAACATTCAAGTACTGAGTAATTGAAGATAATTATTTTTATTTTAGAAAAATTTTATTGGGAAAATTAATTACAAAATTTACGAACATTTTCCGAAATTCTGCGAATTTATTTAATCATATTAAATACAACTCTATTTTGGGAATCATAATTTTTCTTATTACCTGTATCGAAATATTTTGTATTCTCAATTTTTTCCAAATACTTTCGAAATTAGAAACTTCCCGAATCATGTAATAATTTGTTGAACTCTTTGAGATTCGTGAAGATTTGTATGTAGTTTAATTTTTTTGTGATTTCTTATCAAAAATTAACAAAATGTATCATATATATTTGAATCAATTATACAAGGATGATTTACAACATTTATCAACATTTACAAGAACTTTAGAAATTCTTGGAATTTTCAAAAATTATGAACTTTTCTGGAAGTTTCGATATTTTTCCATTTTCGAAATTTCTAAGATTTTACATATACAAATATCAAGGAACTTTCCAAATCGCATGAAATTTGTACATATTATTTAAATTTCTCTATATTTTATGACGTTTCTCAAGTTTTTCATTTTAACTTTGTGCACATTGATTTTGAAAGATCTTTTCTGAGATCATAATTGGAATAACCATAATAATCTTTATCGTTTTTAAAATTGAACAATTATTAGGGTTGAAATGTATCAAAATGGCTATTGTTAGTGCAATATTTCGATTGAAAGAAAATAAAAAACAAAGAAAATATAGAAAAAAAATCTCATCATTTCGCAGTCTAGTGTAAGCTTTTCCGTCCATTTTCTAACGAAAATAATGAGCGCAGGAGCGTAGCAAAGCGGTGAGACACGGTTATAAATCGCCAGCCATAAGCCTGGAATAATCGCCAGAAGCTGGGCTCGATCATGCCCCGAGAATTAAGTGCCACACGCACGTTACATGAGATTTCATTCGACGAGGTAAACCAATGGTTTTAATCGGAGAGCTATGGCACGTTTCGGTCACGAAAACTACGATAACTCGCCTTATCTCGTTCAGTTTTCTGCTTTTTTTTGTTCCCAGGGACACCGCGATTTTTCGAAACAAATGAATGCAAGCTTAGCGAATTCGCATGAAAGTTTTGGAAAGCATAGAGATACAGGGAACTGTATAAATCAGAATTTGAAAAAAGTATAATTGCCCAAATGTATGTACATGATTTTTTCAATCTTGGATAAAATGGAGTTGAAAATATTTGTATCTTGCAAAGGATTTACTTCTTCCAGCACTTGCAAATAAATATTCTTGGGTCTGAAAAAGAAGGTCTTCAGCAATGAAGCTCTCCATTATTCTGAATGTTTTTTTTTGCATATCTAATCGAGCTGATGTACCTATTTGCCCGAGGGACCGGTAGAACGCGAGTTTTACAAGTTATTTTACGTGAACTTTTTCCCACCCTTTCATTTCGCATTATGAGACTTCCGGTAGGCGTTAGCTTGATAAAAATTGGCCCATGGTTGACGCGAGGCATGTGACGATGCTTGTAGCTTGGCACGTACACGGGCTTCCCGCAAACGTTGACGGGTCCAATGTGTAGAGCCCCGAGAAATTGTTGCCAGCGGCGCGTGCGTTTCAAACTGTAATTGTATGTTTACGTACGCGCTCGCGTGATTGTGTGGGTTAACGAAGCGACACCCACTGACACCCTGGAAAATCGCGTGCTCGCACGTACAGAGTAAGAGAATATTGCGATTGCGTCTCTTGCCCCCTGCTTTCTTTCTCTAGATCCAAGACCTGATTTAAACAAACGTGCTGTGCGTACTTTATCGTGAATGGTGTGAAAGAAAAAATTGGCCAGGGAAGTTTTCCGGGGTAAGGACGTGAAAATTTAAACATTTATTTTCCACGAAATCAGTTGAAGGCAGGATATTTAGACCAGAAGACACAATTTATGAGATGCATTACTTTAAGGGGCTATATACCTTTATGTCCGGAAAAATTGAAGATGGTTTGGAGTATCTTTGAAAGTATGTAGCAATAATTTCATGGCACCAAAGTTATAGCTTATTAAAAGGGTAATATCCAGTTGAAATAACAAGTATTTCTTCATTAAAAAATATCAACGGTTGGCGGAGTTATGGCCCTTTCCCCGGAAAAATTTTTTTTTTGAAGAGGCTTGATGTGACCACGATGCAAATCGAACAGGTCAAGTTAAATCAGAAAATAAAAAAAATGTCATTAGTTTAGGAATATATCTAGTTTTTGATCGCTTTTTGCAGATAATAAATTTTTTATAAAACTTTCGGAACTGAAAAAATCGAAATGTTAGGGAAAACGTTCTTGCATACGGAGAAAACGTAATGTTCATTTTATTGTTCAGCAACTAGATATGTTCCTAGACTAATGAATTCTTTTGATTTTTCTGATTCAACGTAACTTGTTCGACTTATGAAAAAAAATTGTGTCGGAGAAACGGCCGTAACTTGGCCAAATGTTGATTTATTTTTTACAAATATTTGTTTTTTCCAGTGGAAAATACACTAGGTAAAAATTATAACTATAGTGTCATAACATTTTTGCTACATATTTAAAAAGATATTCCAAACTATTCTCAATTTTTCCGCACAAAAAAATATATAACCCATTAAACAGCGAAAACTAAGAATGTCCAAAATAATTAGTATAAAATTTTTCGAATTCGGATTTTGAATCTTCTATTTTTATGAAGAAACATGATAAGGGATTCCTGTATAATAACGATACGAAGATGCGGAATCATTATAGATAAAAACTTTATATAGCAGGACTTACAAAACATATTTATGAAGTCTTGCATAATTGTTTGTAGGTTACAATCAACTTTACCATTTTTTAGCAGAGATGGAACGTGAAGAAGGCGAAACAGTATTTGTTTGTATGAGATATCCATGAGACAGAATGTCGAAGACGTATGATTAAAATATTACTAATGCTTCGAAAATTAGTTTTCAGGAGTGGTAAACTTATAATAATACTATTAATGGCATAAGATGTAGATATAGTGGGCAGCACTACTCACTTGCAAAACTCTGGATGTGTGAAATGCTGAAAAGTACGTTAACAAAAATGAATCAATTTCGGATGATTTTGTGAATTTGTGAACAATCTATATTTAGGATTTTGAGTGTAACTTCTGAAATTATCGATCTATTTTGTACCATTAATTTCTTTCGATCTAAAAAAACAAGAGTTTATAACTTGAGTTCTGCAATTTGATGGAATTCTCAAGTTTTTTTACAGTTTATAAAATATGAGTGAATTTTATTGCAAATCCTGCGAATTTCCTGAATTTTTTCAAAATTATTGATAATCTTGCTTTTTCGACATTTTTCAATTTTTCGTATATTTCAAGGATACAAATTTTTTGATTTTAAAAAATTTTCATAATTTTTCCGAAATTTTCGTAATTTTTGAATGAATTGAACGTTCTTGAAGTTGAAATTGAAAAATGAAAGTTTTTGTGTGTATTTTATAGAAATATGGTAACAAATGAAAACTACGAGATAAATTATAAGTTAGAAGAATTTACAAAGTTTTTGCAATTTTCATGAATTTCATCTTCTCTAGCATAACATTACGCATTTGAAATAATTCAAATTTTATTCCAATTCATCGTATTCATAAACTCTTTCATGATTGAGTAATTTTTATTAGAAAACGAAAAAAAATATTCGTTTTTATTTGAAAGAAATATGATTAGAAATAAATTTTGTCAAATTTATCATTATTGCCTGAAATTCTGCAAATACATTAAAAGGTTTCAAAACCATTGGAAATTTGACGGAATATTAAATGTTTTTATTTGTCGAAATTTGAGAGATGTAAAACGACAGTATAAAATATCTTAAAAGTTCTCAACTTTTATGAATATTAGCAAATATTACAATGATTTTTCGTAGTTCCTTATTACTTTTATTGTTTTCCAGACTTCACTTATAAAGAAAAATTAACATTATTACACTAATTTTAAAGAAAAGTTATCTGTAACATGATTGACGAAAGTCATAAACTTTTTTCAAATTCCAGGAATTTTTAGATTATAATACAATTATTCACGTAACGTAGAATTTATTTTTTTCGAATTTTGGATTTCATAAAATTTTAGCATACATCAAACGATTAGAAACGTTCTGAGTTGCAATGATAAATTTGTTTGTTTCACTTATAATTTTATGTTTTTTTTTTTTCATGTATGAGGTCTTTAGATTTGTCTTCCATCATGAAAATAAAATATTGACGTATGAATTTCAAAGAAATATGATAAACAACACAATCTACAAAATTTGCGCTGAGTTTTTGAAATTCCAGAATTTCGTCAAATACTCAAGATTTGTTGAAATGTTCGAAATTTTTAATATCTATTGATTTTTCAATATTTTTGATTTTCCAACAATACAAACTATAAAACTTTTCTAGATTTCATTGAAATTGGAGTATTTTTACATTATTTTTCGAAATTCTAAAATACTTTGAAGGTTTATTTGATTTTTATTGAAAAATATAAGATAATGAGTGTTTATAGTATAGAGAAAAATAATAAGTGAAAAATGTACGAAATGACGGAGAATATTCCTAATACTATAAATTCTTCGAGTTTTTAGATTTTTCGCCAGTGCGGCGACATTTGAAATATTTTTTTATTTGTTACAGTTTTCAAAATTTCAAGCATAGTTCGAAGTATTGAAAACCTACTGAATTATATGAAAATTTATCTAAATCTTTGATACCTTGAAAGTTATTTATATTTTCAATAAAAACACTTTATATGTGTTTTGAAAAAATATTAAACATGATTATTTCCCTCACCATTGCTTAGGTCTCAATCAACCCACCAGAAAAATTGTGTACCACTGCCTCTGATGAAAGCTACAAAATAAGGAGCAAGGAGATAAAGTACTCACAGACAATCAGTGCAAGCCACACCAGAAAAGAAGTAGAATTTCGAAAATCAGAACAAATAGATTTTACATGTGTGAACGAAAAAATGAAAACCATTCACTTATAAAGAAATTTGTTATTATTTTTTTAAATTACCTTGTAGTTGTGTTGCAATATCCTACACCTAAACGAAAAATCATTCTTTGAACTCCAAACTTCCAACCTCCAAACCAAGAAACCGCAATAAAAAAAATCAGACCAGCTCACACCTTTCACTCCCACATCAGTCCACTAATTAGAAATCGTAAGACAGATATCTCTAACATGAAAACACTTCGATCCTCAGGGAAATGTCATCAAGAAACAAGCTCCCATTTCCACAGAAAACGAGAGACGCTTTTCTTAATTGTTTTTCCACGGAACAAAAAACACGCCGTTTCATCTTCATCGCGACTTTCACGGCGCTTTTTATTCCTTGAATGCAACAGCCTCTCAAGTATTCTTCGACGTTGTGTTCCATAATAAGAAGGCCTAACAAAAGTTTCTCAACTTTCATCCCCGAGTATCGGTCTAGTGCCATGACTGTATCCGCGCCTCGTTTCAAGCAGGTGTTTCATTTAATGGCGCTCCGCAACGCAGCGTGTTGTAAATGTAAGTGGGGCCGCTGACTTTAGCGTGAGTACTCGTGGTAATTAAATGCAAGGCAATTTACAAGCATGCATTTGGCGAAGACCGACGCTCTGAACCAACACATCCGACGCGATTCAACGAGAACGACGCTGTGATTGTATAAATCGCGTTGTAACTCATCCATCCGTCTTCGCCGAGGCAATTTCAGGCGCACCTGACTTAGCTGTGAATTTCACCGTTACGCTTGATTGAACATAATAACCTCCAAATGTCGGAGGACTCGTTGCATCGATGGAGCTCTTCAGAAAGAGGATTTACTCAGAGGTTTCGCTGTTTCTGCCGGGAGAATTAGCATGATTTCTGGAAAGTGGTAATTTGGGAAATAAGGAGGGTTGAAGGAGTTCATAACAGAAAATTGAAAAATGTGACGAAATTCACAAGTACTGGAAGCGAAGTGTCTGTGACTGCATGACTATTTATCAGAATGATCAATGATGGTTGAATTTTTTTAAAAAATAATTAGCGTTCGTTGCAGAATTTAACCTTTTTTTTGGTTTTGTAAAAATTGATACGTACTACTTGAAGATGATTTGAATTTCGACGCTTTTTTTTGTCGTACATTGTATAATGCTATTATTCTAGTTTCAGAAAATAAATGAAAAATCAGGAAGTGGAAAAAAAAGAAATAGGGTTTATGAGGATTTCATGCACCTACTACAAGACACGTATTAATTTGAGAAATTCTTATGCAACGAAATTTAGTAATAGTTTTTTTCTAATTTTCGTGATAAATTTTGCAAATAAAAAAAAGTAATTCCTATGCGTCAGATCTGTTCAGTACCTTGGATTGCGCGTCTTTAAAAATTGTAACAGGAAAAATTTAAGATGTATACCTCGGAACCTGAGATATGCAAAAATATCGATCATACATTACAATGTTGTTCTATATAACATTAAAATACGAATCGATTCGTGTGGCAAACAAATAAACTCGTTATATCAGAGAATGAAAATCTCAGAATATCGAAATCAATTTCTATTTTTCAAAAGGAACTGTCTGTCTTGGATTCATACTTTATTTTTATGAATAAAACAAAGTTGCGAGTTCGATAAATTCAAGAATGGTCAAAACTTAAACTCGAATTTTAAAAATTTTCGGTCATTTTTTGTTCATAATTAGAGCATGTCTGATAAATGCTGAGAATATTACAGCAGCTAGAGTTAAAAATGAGAGAGAAATATAAAAAATTTAGACGTTTGAAATTGGTTCATTTGTTACTTAAAATTGCAAATCATAAAAATATGAAAATGAATAAATTTTCAATATGCAGAAATCATAAGACGTCTGGCCAAAAATAAAAAGAACTGTCGGATAAAAATTAAAACATAAGTCAGATGAAATATGACATGAGGTATTACATCTAATAAATAATTACTGTTTTTTTTTTCAATTCTATATTTATTAAGACGATTTGAACAAAAAGTCGCAAATTCTCTCTTGCAATGAAAGAAAATCAATATTCATATCTGGAGATGCGGAGATTTCAACGTAACAGTTTTACAGGAATAAAAATGCTACGTTTTTTGAGGTGTTTTTATCTGTTTGCTTCTACGACACATTTTAATTATAATAGGTTGACGTATGAAAATAAGGAAAATATTCTTACAGAAATGTTTTTTACGTGAGTTCTATCCTATTTTAATAAACATGATATTATTGCAAAAGAAATAAACAATAATCATCATTGCTGTTCCGATAAATTACATATAACTCGTTTTTAATTTGGTATCTTCTCTTTTTACATTTAACAATAACTTGCCCGAAAACATAGATATAATTGACAGAAAAAGAAAAAGAATGCCTGAATTTGCAACAAAAAAACAAAATAGTTAGAACTTATTTTTAGATTATAAATATTCATCGTTTTATAATTTACGGATTGTACTGAATTCATATTCACAAATATTTTACTTAGTAGCTTTCAATAACTCTAATGCTTCAAAAATAAAATTTTTATCATTTCATCCCACTATTCAACTCGTTATTGAAATACTCCTTTGATTCATTTATTACTGAAAAATTCTACCGACTTTCTCATCAATCGTATTCTACTGAATGACTACTTTTTATTAATACGAATCACTGAAATATCTACCATGGCTCTGTTCTACTTATGACCTCTTAATTGACGTGTTTTTCTTATTATTTATTAATCGTCAAATTATACTCATTAACTTTTCATTGCCATTCTACCACATTACTACAAATTATTTAAATGCATTACGAATATAATAATAGTTAAAAAATATTTACTAATTAGCTGGTAATTATTGTCGAATTCTCCATTAGGGAGCTATCTACTGCTACTTGTATACGTCTGACCTTAGACGTATCATGACTACTTGAGAATACGATCAAAATATTACGTACAGTGAAATCGAAGTTCTTCAAGCAATGTTTTTTATGAAAAAATAATTATTAACGTCACAATTACATGAATAATCGATTTTATTAATCCTACGAAAAAAGCGACTTGATGAATCATGTTCTCTTGTCTTATTTATTCGACTTGGAATTTTCGGATTTGTTTATTCTGATATTTTTCAAGTGAAAGAAGACATGTTTCAGGAAGCAAAAAAGACAATTTGAACAACGAAAAACTGCTCATAGTTAAAAACGTTTGCATGGAATTCGATAAAAAGAATTTGAAGAATGCTTCACAGTATTGCAAACACTTGATCATTATTCAATAGTGCTAAAAACTGTTAAAATAACATAAATACTTTTAAAATTCTCACATTAATTAGCTTGTAACTAAAGCTTCAATACGTCTGACCAAAAACGTATCACGACTACTTGAAAGAACAATAAATCAAAGGACAACGTCTAGGTGAAATTGAATTGAATTCACAACTGAATATTAACGTCCCAATACATTTAATTATTTGAATTGTGATTATGTGAAAAGTACAGTTCTATATACTTCCCATGTATCAGTTTCTCGACGTAACCTCGTTCTCCATCAAATCAGCAACTTATAAAACGTATAAGTGTTCCAAAACAATGTCTGGCTATTAATCTTGTTCAAAACGTTCGAAAAATATGATGGAAGCGTATTAGATTCGAGTTTACGTCAGTCCTGGACTGAATCTCTGAAAAATGATCCATTACGTCGCGCATTTTTCTTGTCAGAGGTGACACAAGCGTAATGCAATTGTGAGAAAAGCTTTTTTTTTTGAACTAAGGAATAAAATTAATTTGGGAAGAGCGATTCTATGCTATAATTTGCTGTGCTCACAGATAAAAATTTCATCTGTTTCATTTATTTTCTTTGATTGTGCCTCGGTCTGTAGGGTTTTTGCACTGAAAGCTTTTTAAAAGAAAAACGTCAAGTTTATGTTCAGTACATGAATGGATTGCCATAAATTTCTTACCCGCGAAACGTCGTTCTTTGATTCAATTGAATCTTGTTCAAGATAATATTACAATAATTTCAATTAGAATTAACGCATTCAAGGAGTGCTTATGGATGTTCAAGAGCTACTTATATTTTATATTCATCGAATCTTCCAAGCTTGTTCCGAGGATTGAGCTGAATGGATGAAAGATTGAAATGGGCAGATTCTAGCTTATTTCAAACTATGTAAAAAGCTCGAGGCTGAAGTACTATGAGAGAAATAATTTGTTCTTCATGGGCAAAAGATGAAAGTTAAAGAAAAATATACATAAATAAAACGTTTTATTAATACTGATGCCGTTTAATAAATAATGCAGTTTGTAAAAATTATGCATGATTGGAACCGCGCAAAAAATTGTTTTGCTTTATTTATAACAAAGTTGTTCAATGCTTTCAACGAAAATAAGATGACTTTGAAAGTTTATAGTATTATTTTAATGATTTATTCTGCAGATTTTTAGAATTTTTGAAGAGTTAAAATAACACTAACGAATTTTTTTTGGTTCCTTGAATATTTATGTTCTAAATAAAACATATTTCTTTTCGAAATTGCTTTTATTTCATTGTTTGGATATAATTTAGTCTCAACCTCTTGAAGTGAAAAATTTTTAAACATCCTGAACGTAAGATTGATTCAAAAATTTTTTGAAATTTTTCCAAAAGAATCTTCATAAATCGGATTTATTTTCTAATTCTAAAGACAAAACAATGACATTTGATTTATTAAAATGAAGTTCAGGAAGAGTTTTTTCAAATATATAAGAATAAAAAACACCTTTGCCATTATAATTGAAATATTGTTATTTTGACGTATTTCCATGCAAAATTATCAAATATCGTCTCCAATATAATTTTGTCAAATAACTGAAAACATATTTTACATTCTAAGAATGGTGTACGAAATCATTATATATATTTTTATGTTATTATTAATTGGTTTCACTCCAAGCATTTACCTCAGAATTTTGAAGTTGATACTTCAGAATGAAAAAATTGCCAAGAACATATTATATCAATAATATTTTAAGATCCTGACGGATAAACCAAATTTTATTCTAAAATGATGCTTTCCAATTTTATCGAGTTTCTTTGAAGATGTAAAATTGTTGATTTTAACTACTGTGTGCTATAATTGTTTGTAATTTAACAGTCGTTAATATATGGATTATGAAGCCTCACTTAGCCGAAGAAACGAAAATATGGATCGATATAAGTTAATAGCGAGTAAATGATTTAATATCATTTAAATATTGAATAGATCTTTCATATGTTCTTATCTAGATGAATTAATCGATCATTTGACTAATTAAAAAGAAAAATTTTCAACACATACAAACCATTTGACTAATTACTGAAACTCGAAGACAAACTCCAATCCATTTCATCGATTTCCAGCATCATATTTGCTTCGTTCATTAAACGAAACTGTACTCCAATTTACCTGTTGAAAAGCACATATATATTTTGACATAAAAATTCTTCCTCTCAGTTATTTCTCTACTATATGTGTAACTGTGACGAACCTATTCGTCGTTCGTTCGGGATGTTTGTACACAAGAGTGAAAAAAATTCGTTTCCACTAGGGATTATACAAAATGGAATAGGACAGCGATTTTTCCTCACAAATTTGAATAATGCAGAGGAAAATGGGACGAAAAGTAACGGCGGAAGTAAGGCGCTTCCGCTTTGTAAATTACTTTGCCTTGGAAAACCTGAGGGGGTTTTATCTCACAATGCGCACTTTTAAAGTCCGGGGGCGTTGCGTGTTAGACCTATGGCCTTGCATAGAAATTATCCCGATGATTTAAACGGCATCCGGTGCTGATACTGCGGACATTTTTCAATAAGGAACGAGCTTTCTCGTAGGATTGGTCTTTGAAAACGTCGTTCCAAAGCGGATATCGTTATAGATCTATTCAAAGCACTTATGGTTGAACATAACGAATTGAAAATCGTCTACTTTTATATAATATCAATAAGTAAAATGGAACATCAGCCACAGAAGGATTTCAAAATGAAGTTCATATAAGCAAGGACTTATTTTTGTGCTGAATTGGAGATATTTTCAACAAGGTAAAAATCTTTAAAAACAACTAACAGTGGATGATGACAAAAATAAAAATAAAAAAATAGAAACGTGGGATATAGAATCAATATCAAATAATAAAAAATTGATATAGATGAACATAATAAAGCATCTGGATGTAAACTTTAGTCTGTACAGTAATTGAAACATTGTTATAATATTTTAAAACGGGTGATAAAAAATGTCATCATATATAGTTTTCGAATTTAATTTAAAAGTCAATTCATGTATAAATGTGAAGAAACCAAAATCGTCTATTTACTTGTAATATCAATAGGTACAATGAAATGTCAGCCAAAAGCACTATGGTAAGTCTCGAATTAGGTTTTTTTTTACAAACTTGATGACCCTGGGAAACAATGAACTGTATTTGAAAATGAAAAGAAATAATCAAATCAATAATTAATGAAATATAGTTATATTTAAGCGTCAAGAAACTTACATTTTTGTAGACGGAAAAATCACTAATAATTTAAAAGGATACAATGTGTTGGGAAAAAATTCAATCAATGCAACAATAAATACATTTATTCAATATTGAGAAGTTTTTAATGCACCATGCCATTCAATTTATTTACGACTTTTGTAATTGAATTTCACTGTATATAACTGCAATCATATATAAATCAATGAAATAACAAGAAAAATGTACTTGAAAAAAAATTATTTATTGTTACAGGTTAAAAATTAAATCGTCGGTTTTGATCAGTTAGTATATGATTGTCTAATGTTAAGTTTTTTGTGTCTGTCATAATTTTCTTGTCAATTCTTATAACTTTTTATTACTTTAAAAACGTTCACAGTCAAGAATTAAACGTCTCTCGATTTTAGTAACTGAATTTTGTGCAATTACTTATGTTTTCTACCTACTGAGAAAAGGATTTATAATACTCGTGATTCCATTTCTTATCTGAGGTCATCACTTTTCGCACGTATTCAAAATAAAAATGAATGAATTCAAGAATAACTTTCTGGAAACCTTACTTACTTCAGTAAGTAAGAATATCGAGTAAGGTGAAAAGGTGAACCACGGTCATTGTGATTTAATAATATACATATTTATCAAAGTGAAAGATAACATTATTGATAACATATTATGTGATGAAATAATTTATTCATGAAATGAAAAGTAAGTCCTATGAAGCATAAAAAGACAAAAGAAAAAGAAAAATCAAACATAATGAAACCGAACGGAAATTCTTTGTAATTTTCAATATATTTGATGCAAAATCGTAATCTCGGCTACGTCTGGAGTAAAGTTTTATTCGACTTCTTTTTAAGGTTATTCTTTTTCAGTACTTTTGACTTAAATTTTAAACTTGCGTTTTGAATTTGTAACTCTCAAAATACTATTTTATTGTTACTGGATCAACGTTGATTTTTTTTTTCAGTTTTTTAATAACTTGCCTTGGTTGGACAGTTTTCAAAATTGAATGTATCATTTAAGAGGGAAAAAGCCAAAAACACTTGATGTTACTCTAATCATGAATCAGTATTCCATGTCCATAAAAATGAAATTTATTTTTCTGAAGGAACTTTTGCAATATTTACTAAAAATTCGATTTTTGACATACGTACTCCGAACATTGGAATTGAAATTTCTACATAACATTCTTTCTTAATGCAATAAACCCTTTACTCTAGTGAAATTCATCAAAAAATTATCAAATCAACAAAATATCCAACTCTCAATCTGAAAATATGTGACACATTACTTTTACCAAAAATTTCATAGCGTACTTGTAAAACTGAATGTATTACAATCACCAGTGTTTCAATTATTTTCATTCATAGTATATATTTTTTTTTAAATGTTCTCCAATTGAATTTTTGAATAGAAATTCTTCGTACGAAATTAAGCAAAAAGAGGGCTTATATGAAATTTTGTAAAATATAAATTGTACAGTAAAATCCAGCCGCAGAGTAAAAAGCAAACAGTAACAATGCTCAGAAACCGCGGCTTAAAGAGTGTTCCCTTTAAAGCTCGATACCATTGTTGCAAGATTTTGCGAGTCTCAAACGACTCCTTTCAGCGGCTGCCTTGTTATCGTGAATTGGACGATCCTGGCAAGATACGTGTTTTCGATTCAACGTTCTTGAGATAATAACTCTGACACGTTCTAAGCGTTTTAAAGAATCTTAAGATCGTAGCTCATGAAAATGCAAGCATTAAATAGGTGAAAAATGAATATTTGATCAATGTTTCTTATATTTATTCAACGTTGAACACGACGAATAATAAATTTTGGAAGTGAACGAAAATTCGTAAACAACACAATAGAGAAGTTGAGATCATAAATGAAACGATAGGGATAAAAAAAACTATCAAGAGATGTAAAATTATAAGTACAAAGAAGACTAGGATTAATAATGAAAAAAAAGAAAAAAAAAATTTAGATAAAAAGTTCATTAAAAATATAATAAAAAAGAAAGGAGGAGAAGATAATGATCATGCAAAAAATAAAAGGAATTGAAAAAAAGAAATTCATAGAGGAGAAAAATTTCGAATAGGAAACGATCGAAATCTTGCTATTCATTTCATCTCTCCACAAGATATTCACATTGTAATTTTGTGAATTATACAGGAATCAATAGCTAAGAATATTCATGTAATAAATATAAAAATATTTATTACATTTTCTAGCTTAAGGAAACTTTTTCTATTCTCCCAGAAATGCAATCTTTCCAAATACTCCTTCAGCTTTTATCCACAAAAGCCAAGTCCATGGAAAAACTGTTGCCAAGTTCTCGCTGTTCTCGAAAAACACCGAATTATGATCGTTACTTCAAGAAAATGTTCTCAAAATCCCATCGTAAAGTTTCGATATGAGACTGGGCAGGTGGGAGGGTGAAAACGTTGAGTGCTTCGTGGGGTGCACTCCGATCGGCGACCCGGCAACCCGAGTACAAGCGACACGATCAAATTCGTCGTGATGGCTATCAATTGATGTGGCTTCATGGGCTGCTACGTAAGCTGTGTGTAAGAGGCCTGGAGCCATTGGTTCGGATCTGCCTTTTGGCAAAGACGTCACCTTTACCCCAGGACTTTTTGAATTCCGGCCAAACTCCAAACTCGCGCATACGCGTGTACGAATGCCGACTGTTACGTTTCCTTGCCCTCTGTCTCGTCAGCTTTTACCTTTTGCGGCTCTTTGATCTCGCATTTCTTCATTTTTGGCGTCTTTTCACCTTTTCATGCGTTTTTCTTCCATTCATGGAAGACGACTTGCAGATGTTTTCACGATTGTAAATAAGTAAATGAAATCGCAGAGGCAAGTTGATACATGGGTGATATTGAAATGAAGTTTCAGTTCATGATTAATCATAAGAAAGTGCAAAAGTTTATACAAGATTAATGTAGCCCTATGGATTTTGAACTGTTGAATCTGAATTGAAAGTCAGAACCTCACAATCCATACAATTTAAAATAATCTTATAGGTCTCATTTATGAGTATAGTGTTAGCTCTCATTATTTTTCTAAGGATATGGAGCTTATGAATTTAGAAATTAAGTAGAAATAATAAACAAAGGTGAATTTGTACGTAATGTCACCCCAAAAAAATAATTCAATCTGCAATTCGTAATCATTGCAAAAGCGATGATTTTGTGCCTTGGGACCTAACACCTGGCGCATAAACAAAAATTTAAATTTATATGAATACATTTTTTATCCAGAATCAAGATTCTATAATTTTTCAATCACCTTATTTTGATACACGTGTAAGTTTTTTTGAATAAAATCTAACTAATAGAATGCCACTTTTTTTTTGTTTTTTTTTTTTTCAAACATTACATATATATCAAGAGTTTTTCATCAACATTTTAGTAACATATTGATAGCACGTCACATTTATATTATTTTATACCACTTATAATAATAAATAACTCCAAAATCCTCTAGTGCCAATTTAATAAATATTTAAGAAGTCATGTAGAAAAAAAGCCTATATTGTATAATTCCTCATTCTGTGTAGATTATTTGAGCTTTCAATCACGCGTTTCTAAGTCGACTCTAGGCGTCGTCAACAATAAAAAGAATCATCGAACAAAAAAAGTGTAATTCATATTTATAACATTGAATAATAATTTTTGAAAAATGATGGAATATTTTAATGTTATGTCCAGATTATTGACGATATAATTACGAATAAAATTGTTTATTGAACCGTTGATGATGCCCAA
Source organism: Platygaster robiniae (assembly GCA_028476575.1). Lineage (NCBI taxonomy): Eukaryota > Metazoa > Arthropoda > Insecta > Hymenoptera > Platygastridae > Platygaster > Platygaster robiniae. The sequence continues at coordinate 8,678,208 of CM052022.1, forward strand.
AAAAGTAGCGGAAACTGAAAAGTGAAAAACTCAATAATGAAAGAAATACATGTTTAAAAGTTTCATTTTTTATTAAATAACACTCCAGATTTTGCATACAAACAAAATTGGCTTATAAAATCATATAATTCTGATTGAAGAAATGAGCAGGGAGATTTCACAGTTTATGATCTGCTTTTAAAGAATTATATATAAATATACTCTATACATGTATATAGAATCTTTATTTAACGAGTTGATGATTATGTTTTTTTTTTTCATTATAATTTACAATTCATTCTCTACTATACATTTACAATCTGATTAACATAAACAAAATATATTTTTGAGTGTTTCCAATTCTCTGCAACAAAAAAAAAGAAAAAAAAAAAAAAAAAATACGTAATTTCTTATTAAATTCCAAATGAAAAAGTTCTTTATCACTTTCTATGAAACTCAAAAATAAAAAAGTTATTTAAGCCTAAAATTTAAACAATAAATGCGTTCTCTCGACAAATAAGGGTAGACTTCATAGACAAAAATTTTCCTAAGTTGAAAAATCCTTTGCCACTTTTCACAAAAGTCAAAATCAAAAAATTTATTCGAGCATAAAGTCTGAGAAATATGATGGACTGAAAATTCTACCCCGAATAACTTTTTTGATTTTGACTTTTATGAAAAATGGCAAAGGAGTTTTCAACTCAGAAAAATATGAAGAAAATTTGGAAAACTTTTGGTTCACGAAGTCTACTTCCACTTGTCGAGAAAGCTCATTTATTGTTTGAATTTTAGCATTGGATAGCTTTTTCAATTTTGAGTTTTCTAAAAAGTAGTAGAACTTTTTGACTTGAAATTAAGTAAGAAATTATATTAGAAACACACGGTATAAAACAAAAGTCATTCAACTTACGAATTTTTCTTTATTTATTTATTAATTAACTTCTCATTTTTCTCTACATTTCAACCCAAACATTGATTCAAATATTAGTGTGTTACAAAAAAAACATCAAAATCTAGTATCTGAACCCGAGACTTTTTTGTCATTGTACTTTATTTATTCATCATTTTTCCCTAAGATTGATAAAGTTATTTTAAAAGACAAATGTTAGTGGTGAAGAAAAAATAGTCAGCTAATGGTTAAAATTATTCGAAAAAAGTGAAAAAAATGACGTTTGTTATTTATTGTGCAAGTATGATCAACTTTCGCATGCTATACAAACATTTGGAAAAAAATTAAATGAATATCATGCACACATTTATTTATAATATGTAACACTCTTTTGATTTTTAGCTTTTTCTTTTTGAATTTGTCACATACTGGTAAATTATATTAACATACGAATCACTTTCATTAATCAGTTTATATTTGATTGCTTTAATTTCTGTTTATCATTCAGACTTGGAATAATTTTGAGTTTAGTGGTGTGAAGGAAAATAATTAGTAAAAGAGGGTGACCTATATTGGTCTTCTATTTGGTGTCTTGCGAGCTGTTCAAGCGTAACACACATTGCTCGATCGATTAATCCTTCCGTGCCTTGCATGTTTGATGAGCGAGCAGCTTAAAAAATAGCTCGAAGGCCTTTAAGCGAACAAACGTTAAGCATAATGAGCACACTTAGGTGCTCGAAAAGCCTAGTATTTCGACTAACTTCTGCTTCCTCGATCGTTGCATGCCCGTCGAAACCACATTTGCTATCGTAAACTAGCTCTGGTTTTCAGCTTACATTTCATCGCCCAGTTAACTGGATAACAGAAGTTTTTGGGAGTTGGGAAGTGGCGAACAGTTAACGTCATCCAAGAGAATTGGAAACGTATACATCGCGTTGTATAAAGTCTTATATTAGGAATATTTTGGGCATGACGCAGATTTTATTGTTCAATGTTTTATTTTTGTACAGATGAAAAATCATGTTATAATATCTGACCATGTTGTGGAAGTCAGAAGATTTTGTTTGAAAAGTTCTGATACTTTGAGACAGTTGAAATCTTCAAACTTTTTGAGAAAAGTATTTGCAGTTTTTTTTGAAAACGTATTTTAATGCCAAGTTCAAAATGATGATTAGTGTACCGACTTATAAGCAAAATTTTTTTTACAGAAAAAAACGTAAGCATTTATAAAAAAACGACACTTCTAAAATTTTTTTGAGAACACGCCTTAACAAATTTTCTATTTATTGACGAATCTTCAGATTCGAAGACATTTTTACTTACATTTTTCTTCGTAAAAGATGATGCACGATTAATGAATAGTCAAGAACGTTGAAAAAAAATTATTATTATCATGAAAAAAACAAAGTTGTTGTTAAAAAACACTCTAACAGCTTTGGTTATACAATGAAAATAAGAAAGAGAGAACTTTTTTCTGGAATTTTGAATAATTTCAAACTTCTAAAATTTATGTTTCTCCCTTTGTTTATTCATGAGAATTCATAAAAAAGTTTAAAAAAAGCGTTATAATATCACATTGCTTGATATGCCATGTTGCGATGCTCGAGTATTTCGAATTTTCCGGAAGTTTTCCGCCTTCAAAGCTCGCTCAGAGAAAAGGAATAAAGTCCGAAACGTAGCGTTTTGCTGAATCACAACTAGTGGAAAACAATTTATCGCATTCACGCTTTCTTTGTAAGATCGTCGAATTAAATTAAATTTGTACAATTAAAATTGTTTCACTTTAGCAGTTTGGTTCTGTATTCGAAACTATAAAGCTTGGTGAAAATTCCGTGGATTTACCTGAAATGACCTTATCGTCAATTCATTTTTTACAACTTTTACTTTGAAATTTCTTTACATAACGATTTTGTGTAACAAATGTGACATTTTACGAATGGAAATTGTACAGTGAATAAATATTATTCCTCATCTCGTTTCAATTGATATTTGAGAAAAAAGAATGTTATTTTACTGCTTGTTTTAGCAGTAAAAATAAAAGTTTAGAAGTAACAGTAAAACTCTTTTGCAGACTGCACGAGTAAAATTTTTTTGTTTGTATAAAAAATAATTTTTCTACTGTAATAACAAGTTTTTTGTATTCTGGTAGATGAATGTTCATCACTTTATAAATAAAAATAAATTAATTACTGCATTTTCTGTAAAAAGCCTAACCAGAGAAAACATTTTCGAATTGCCTGTTTTTTACATGTGCATGTGAAATGAAATTATATTTTTGTAATTTGCCTGCGAATTTCACGTGTTTAATTAGAACTTCAAAAAGATGCGGAAGGTTTCGGGGTTATGAGTTCAGTCCATCATTCATTACACGAGGCCAGCGAATTCAAGAGTATTGCATTGCCAAGCTAACGAATGAATTCCACCAATTATATAGCCGCATCATGAATATCATCGCATTGTACATGGTTACGTGAGCGTAAAATGCGCTTTCGAGTCGCTGATTGACATTAATGAAGAGAACATCGGAAATATTCCGCAGCCGAGCTATTGAAGAAAATATCAAAACAAAAACACCATTCAACTTGCTTTTGTGAGCCACAAATTTTTTTATCTCCTCGTTTCTGGCTTACCCTAGATTTTCTTCCTGAGATGTCAGATATTCATTGTTTCCAAAGAAAGGTATGAATAACATCATGAATATTCATGACACTTTGAGTATTCACTGATGGGCTATTCCAGAATTTTTTTTTTTAAATCTCTGTTCTCATTGGTTATTTTATAATTCAAAAATTTGCATAATCGTTGATTTTAATACAATTTTCTTTTTACATAAGATAATGTATATTCCTCACTCGACCATTACTAAACAAAGTATGGATTTTTAAATTTTATTATAGCGTGGTTTTTTAAAAAAAACTTATCCCAACTTCAGCAGATTAAAGTAAAAACAAATTTCACGAAGAACAACTTGAGGGCAAAAACTATGAATCCAGATTGTTTGAAGTTGAAGTCGCTTTTTCATTGAATTTCCGTCACTATAAACGAAAGCCATTAAAAGTTGTTTCAGGAGATTAAAATTAGGCACTGAATCGTGAAAACAAATGACTCATAATTTTCTCGCATGTTTGGCAGTGATAGGAAAAATATCGAAAGCTGCGATAATCTACGTCGATTTATTGCAGTGAAATCGTCAAATGTGGCTTGCAACAGCGATAAAAAAAGCAGGTTTGGAAGAAATATATACCGTCGAGAGCTGAATAAGGATGCTCCACGTACGTATATTTTTCACAATTTTTCGCAGCCGATTGGTTTCAAATATTCAGCGGTACTACTGCATTGGACATTTTTGTTGCCCCATCTTCAATCAAGTTTTTATTGAAAAAAAGAATATAAAAACAGTAATACGATCTGTGACCGATATGTATGGTATTCGATGTTGCTCGAAAATGCATGACGAGTTGGAAGTTATTGTTTATCTGGTTTTTCATGGAATTTCCTTCGGTCCTTTATTCTAACTCAGATTCTGCAGTTTCTTAGATTAATAAAATCAGTGCTGAAAAATCATGAGAGGTGGAATTCGAAATAACGGAATTTCAGCCAATCAGTATGAATTTTCTCTGTAATCAAAAACATTCGACTTTTATCATTATTTTTTAACGATAATTTATTAGTTAAAATGAAGTATCAATGAATGCATTCAAGCGTTGCACCATCTCTCGTGATGATAAATTTTCGTAACAAAATAAATGAGTTCAAGAAAGTGTTAGCACTATGATAAATTATGGAATGTGTAAGATATAATTGAAAGGTGGATATTTAAAGTCGTATAACCGCCAGTTTTTCAAAATTTGTTGTATTTTTTTATCGAAACTCCAAGCTGATGCCGTCATTTCAGCGATAAAAGCAAGTCAAAATTCGCAATAGTTTTATTGTAAGAAGTTTTCAAACATTGCATTTTGGCAACATCGGCAACTCAAAGTCGTATAACAACCAATGAAAACTTATGTAATTTAATAAAAAAAAGTAATTTAATGTTGAAAACAGTCAAACCATGCGTTGGATAATATCTTTATATGCATTCGCAAACATTTCGGTTCATGAAGCTATGTTATTAACAATGTTGTTGATAATAAAAACTATGAATAAAAATAGAAAACGCATAAAATTAATAAATTTCTATTTACAATCACAGATAATGACAATAGTAAACAAGGAGTGAAATTTTATTAAAGTATTTCGGTTATAGAGTTGCCAAAAATGTAATGAAACCTTCTCGAAGCTTGTTTCTCTTACTTTTATTCAGTAAGGCTAATGGTTGGTATACGACTTTGAATTGCCAGACCCCCTCGATTTTTTTCAGATTTTTTTTTTTTTTAATTTTAATTGAAATCGTTTCAAACTTAAATTAGTGACGTATCACCTTATAGTGAACCAACAATCGTGATTTTTTCGAAAAATTCTAAAATTGAAAAAATTCAAGCGTTTTTCCACTCTCCTGTAAAAAATTGGGAATGACGCTTATACTACTTTGAATATCCACCCCCTTCAATTATTACATTTGTCGAAAAACCCTGGAATAAATTTCATTTTCACAACTCTCCAGAAAGTATTTTACATATTTTCCTGGAAAACACTGTTACTTGAAACTATAACATCACAATCCTCTTTCACTTTCCGTCAGTCATCAAATTTCCAAGCCTCTTCTGATTATCCAACACTCAGCTCGTTGATCATAAAATACCATATCACGCTCCCCAAGCTCGTGCCTATACATCACATCCGTCAATGCGACTCTTCCGAAAGGAAACAACGGAAATACGCTCGGCACACGAGGTAAAAAAAATGTCTTTCCAGCCCATTGGCGAAGTCGAGCTGTTCTCCATATTCCCATAGTTCCGTTAACGCGTGAAGTTTCGATAGCAGGCGTATCGATTAGCCAGCGAGAAGCAGCGGCCGGTGACATATTGACGGGAACACTCCCACGGGAAACGTGTGGAAATGTGAAATTGCGATAGTTCGGCTCGGCTCATTATACGCGAGCGAATTAATTTGTGCATGCTCGCGTCCCACGTGACTCTTTTCAATGCGCAACACGAATTTACGTGACGAAACTTTAATCTGATTAGCAATCGTTCTAAATCAATAAACTCGTTTTGCATTCCGCGAGCCCTGGCAATCTAATTTCGTTTTCGATATCGATCTGTCGATCTGCATGATCATCACTTTTTTTGCTTTGACTGGAGCATTTTTTTTAGTCTGAATAATAGCTTTTGTTAGGAATTAAATTCAATTAATTCTAATAATTTAAAGGAATGTTTTTTATCCAAGAAAAAAACTGAAAAATTCATTCAGTTCGAATATGAAGGTTTGGGAATTCTTTTTTGTAGGCCCGTGCTGACGGGGCCTATAAAACGAGATCTTTCAAACGATTTCGATGAAATGCTTCTGTATTGGTTTTTACATTTGGATATAAATTTTGATATCGTGCATTGAATGATATTTTTCAGAAAACAGCGTCTGAATAGATTTTTATTTCTTTTTGGTATTTTTCGTATATATCTTCGACGATTTGAAGGATTGTTCAGTGTTTCTGAAACTATTCGTATTTTTCGAGATCTATAAAATGTTACAGGATTTTCTAGTGTTTTTATATATTTTTAGAATTTTTAGTCAAATTGTTATAAATTCCGAGAATTTCAAAATGTAGAATTTGCAGTTTATTAAATTTTAAGTTTTCAAAGGATTTTTCAGAAAACAATGTCTCAATAGATATTTATTTCTTCTACTATTTTTCGTATTTCTTCATTGTTTCTACGATTTAAAGGATTGTTCAGTATTTCTGAATTTATTCGTATTTTTTAGGATGCATAGAATGTTGCAGGATTTTCTAGTATTTTTATATACTTCAAGCTTTTTGATATCAATTTTTATACATAGATTTCGAGAATTTCGAGCTCTGAAATGTGAAGTTCAATTAATTTTTCATGTTCCAAAAGAATTTTTTAGGAAATAGGTGTCTCAATGGATTCATATTTCCTTGAGTATCCTTCGTATTTCCTCAGTTTTTCTTCGATTTGAAGGATTGTTCAGTTTTCTCGTATATTTCTGTATAAATTTCTAGAATTTGATGCTCTAATTTGGAAAATTGTATCGATTTTCAATATTCCATAGATATTCTGGAATTTTTTATATATTAATTTTCTTTTTGTATTTCCTAGTATTTATAGAATGTTGAAAAATTTTAAGGGTTTTTTCAAAGATATCTCATTAAATTTCAAGAATTACATTTCTCGGAATTGAAAGTTTGAAATATTTGCATTATTTTGATCGATTTCGCAGAAAACAGTTTCTTTATAGATTTAGAGTGTCCTCAAAATTTTTTTAATTCTTGACAGATTCTTGAAATTTAAACATTTTTCTAGTATTTTCATAGTTTTCTATACACATATATTATTAGAATTCAATGCTCGAAAAATCGGAGTTTCTTGATTTCTGGAATCACAGAATTTTTCGAAGAATCTAATTGCTTTTTAAGGAAAAGTAAATAATATCTAGTATTTTTCGTATTTCATTTTTTTGTTCTGTATTCATAAAATTACGTAAGGTTTTCTAGCATAATCTATACATTTTAGGAATCCTGCTCTATACTTTAAGAACTAAGGTTTTCAGTATTTTCATTCATTTATATGCGGATTTCTAAAATTTATTGCTATAATTGTGAAAATTTTTAATAAAAAGTGAAAAAGCATCATACACTTTGTCGATATTTGTACATCAACTACTAATATATCACTCTGTTTCATCTCAAATTATCAAATTATACAATTTTTATGTAAAAATAAGGAAGATAAAAAATTACTTATATCCAAGTTTCAAAAAATTTCTAAAAAAGTTACAAATTGTTCTAAAAACTTGATGAGACAGAAGTGAAATGAATAACACGATTTTCGTTACTCGTTACCGAAAAAAACTTGTTCCTGTTATCGTTACTTGTTAATTAACGTAACGTGTTACGTTATCGTTACGCTAAAAAATGTGACGTTTTTGGATATTATAATTTTAGTTGACTTATTGTATTCGCATTGCAGTCACTGCAAGCCTCTTGAAAAAAAAGTTGGGTAAGGGCCATAGCTCCACCATTTGTTGATATTTTTTTCATCAAATAATGTTTGTATATTAAAGTTGACAATATTCTATCACAATAATATAGCTTCCATGTGATAAAATATGTGCTACATACATTAAAAAATAATCCAAACCATTAAAAAAAGGTGTATAACCTCTTAAATCATAAAATATGAGTATAGTGTAGTAATAAAAAGTGTTTCTTTTTTCATTTATTATGCATTCGTTATACATCTTAATATAAAAAAGAAATAATAAACGTGTTTTTCGCAATTGTGTATCTGTAATTGTTGAGTTGCTTGTGTTGAATTAGTTGAAAACATAACAACGATTCCATATACATATAAAGTAGAAGTTGTTGAAAACAAATAATGCTTTGATGTTGCCTTTTTATATTTGATGATTTAATGATTTATCATTTATTTTTTTACTTATTGATCCTACATTTATTATCTACATCACTATGAATGGACCAAGTACTGCCAAACCAAATCAATTTCAATTGCATGTTATTCTACAAGTAAAACATACAAGTTGAACCCCCCCCCCCCCCCCCGAATACACGTTTCTGTGCACAGGCCTGGTTTTTGATATAAACATTCAAATAATATGAACTGAAACATCGAAGAACATTGTGAATACTATTCCATCAACGGTTTTCCCTTTGAAACATTTAAAAAAAAAAATACATTTTTTTAAACCATACAGAGAATATTCCATTGAAATGTTCGATAAACATTTCACGTGTAATTTTCAAACACAAAAAACCCTTGAATAAAACACCCACTCAAAATCTGCAATTACAATTTTAACGTTCTCGCATGACTACTCTAAATTTATGAATATTTCACCGGAGATATTTCCACGAGAATGTTCTATTCAAACCTTTTTCTCTAGAGAAAAAAGAACTTACCTCTGTCGGACTGTTCGTGCTTCGGGAGAAACTTCATAAAATTTTTGTCACTTTTTCGCGTTAGTAATTTAAAAGGAGATTTTTGTCGTCGTGAAAAAATAATGGACTACGGAGTGCTACTGTATGTCGCTGTTGGTATGAATCCACTCTCAAAGTCCTGGACGTGCCTGATGTTTCAATAATGCGTGAAAATGGTTGTCAATAATTGAATGCCTACGTTAATCCGAAATATTCTGTCCCTATCAATGACAAGGGATTAAGAGTTGATTTTTTTCAATCTATGAACTCGCGATAGCATTTTTAAATGATTTTTGTCGCGACATTGATGGGTTTTTTATGGACAGTTTGAGTTTAAAATTCATCGAATACATTGAAGAATATGAGATTTTTTTGTTTTTTTAAAGAACGTTAATATATTTAGAACAAGTTTGAAAGCTGCTGTTCTAATGTCTATTGAAAACTTTGATAGTTATAAATGATTTTTATTGAAAATCATTATAATTCGAAAATTTTTAGCAGAGTGTCGTTTCAGATCAACAACTTCTATGGTCGCGTTTCGCATCTAAGTAACAAATAGCAAAGTTCCAGTTTGTTGCCCTGGAGACTCTACTAATAACTCTGCGTATTGTTGAAATGTAAATAAATATCTAGTTTCCAGCACGTGTGCAATTGCAAAATGATATCCACTGAAATACTAGTGCTGCTCTTTGCCTCTAGGGAGAAGCGAACTATGAAAATATATGACTGTTGGACATGCATTGCTACTTCGATGACCTATTTATACAGATGTGTGAATTTTGCTGTAGTCCAGAATAATTATCGATTTTGTAATGAGCAGTCCATGTTTAAACTAATTTTTTTGAATATATGCAGTAAATGACGTGAGATGTAAGACTCAAAAAATGTATATAAAATGAGATCAGAAACAGACGTTGCTTTATTTAAAGAAAAGTGTTAATGTAGTAGGTTGTCAGTAATATTAAAATAATTGATTCTTTGTATTTCTTGAATAATTTTCACAATATTTAGGTGTAGATATTGCTAATTTCTTTTAGAACGTCAAAAATAATATTTAAATTATTTTTCTAATTTTGGCTGTAGTTTCAATTGATTCGAATTCCAGTTTTACATGAACAGTCTTATCTTAGGTCTTTCCAATTTTCATGAAAAGATTTTTACGTTTATTGATGATTGAAATTCAAATTCTACGAAGCCCTCAAGAATATTAGAAGGTGTAAAAAAGTAATGGTACTTTTCATAATGCAGACTCAGAACTTTGATTAAGGTGCCGCGAAAAGGCCGATTTCATTACTGAATACGAGGGGCGCTTTTCTGCGGGTCGGTCTCTTGAAAATGATCAAGGGCTGAGTTTGTCCTTGTCTTTCCTGGCAAAAATGCTGCGACTCTACGTCAGCAAATGTAAATCATACTTTCGTTATTGAATGGACCAGTTGATTTTTTTTTTATCAAGTTCTCATTTTTGCGAAAAGGTTACCGGATTTTCCAGTCTACGACATTTTGACATTTAATTAAGAATACCTCGAATAAGCTTTTGAGAAGGTTAACGATGATTTTCGTAGAAAAAATTTTCATTCCTCATTATACTTTTGGTATGATAGTAAAGATTTTCTGCAATGACGTGATATTTTTACATACATGCACTTGGCAATGTTGAAATTAATCGTTTGTACGATTCAGAAACATTGCCAAACAGTGTTTTTATGGAAATGATCCAATTTATTATTTCTAGTATCTTCTGTTTCGCTTTTTAAAGATAATTTATCTTTTTTTTTTCACGATGTTCCTTGATAAGAGTCAAAAATCATGTTTACAGCTTCAGAAAATACAAGAAAGATGAAATGAGTGATTTCCAATAATAAGAAATGATTGTCAATCGTGAGTATGACCTTAAAATTATACAATATTTAATTTGAATCAAGTGATAACTGAAGATACACATATAGAAAAAAATTTGTTATCTTGTAAGTGTCGAATCCACTTACTACATTAATTTTCAGTAAAAAAGTGGCATCGCAAGTGTATGATATATTTCAAATTTTTCGAAGATGTTTGCTTTTTTTCTAGATATACTCTTTTTTCATATAAAAACAAATAAACAAACATAAAAGAACTATAAATTTTTTATATATGTAAATAAAAAATGGAATGATTTAAAATGATCACATTTATTACTTTTTTTTAAATCGATAGATAGTAAACTTTTCACATATATTTCGTTTCATCAACTCATTGATACTTTGGAGCCTAGTTTGATTTAAGTAATCATATAATAAATAATAAAATATTATTTCTATAAATATACCAAAGCTTCTGTAAACATTGAAGATTGCAGCCATTTATTTTTTTGTCCTCTTCAGGCATTACAAAAAACCAATCATTAGTACACAATTTTTTTCTTTCTTTTCATTATTCTTTATATAAAACTGTTAAGGTATAAAAATTAGAAATGAATCTCATTCACTGTCATATTGTTAGTCATTATAAATCCAGAATTATTTGTTTTGTTTTCTTATTTCATTTATAAACAGTACTTTGAAAAAATATTAATATTATTTAAATGAAATAATCTTATTTTTTACCTGGCTCTTTTTATAATGATACGAAAAAAACCCACAAAATTTTGAAGTATTTATCGTGAAAAGTACTCACATATTAGAACAATAACTTAAATATTAGTACTCTATATTTTGTCCATATGTTCAATACTGTTGCTGTTTTCGTCGTTTTCAAATTACTCATTACAATATTATAATATTAAAACCATATTGTATACATATACAATATGGTTTTCATATAACTAGAAAATATTGTATCCATCAGTATTTAACAAAAATTTCTAAAATATTGTGAAATCTTTTCAAACTTTCTAAATGTCAATTTGAACAAATTTTTAAAACATTACATTGGAAATTACTTAAAACTATGGAAAAAAGAATTATACAAATTGATAAATGGAAAAATAAATAACTTTTTTGAAATGTGGATTGGTTGGAATTTTAATTCCAACTGATACTACAGAAAGTAGAACAAAAGTATGACAGGAAAAGGCAAAACATTTTATAGTTTGGCGATTTCCCAGTCAATTGTAGAACTTCGTATTAAATTCATCAAATCTATTGTATTCAATCGTATTTTTTACAATGAAGCCAGCATTCTTATATATTGTTTCCATTTTATTTGAAAGACAACTTGAAATTGTAGTACTTGAATTTTCAAGTACTACAGTTGACTGGAAAATAGTCTTTTTTTTAAAATATTGTAATACACAAACTGCAATAAATAACTGGCGAAAAATGAAAAATTTTAAACTTTTTCTATAGTAAAAAATTTTTTTTCAAACAGTACTAGATATTACTACAGTTCGTAAAACAGGGACCGAGTACATCTAAAAATTCCTATACCTTTCTTTTTTTACAAGGGATAAAATATTTCACGAATTTCTGTGTGGAGAAACTGCCAAATATATGATAAATTTGAAAAAAATTCATACAAATCACAAAAAAAAAAAATGAGAAAAGTTCAAAAAGAATAAATGTATTAGCCCAAAACGAAATGTTACATTGTTGATCACAGAGCAAAAAAGGAAGTAAATATCAATTCAATCCAATCTCCAATCAAGACCTATCCTTATCGCCATTTGCCATAGTAAATACTCTCGTTTCAACTCCTAATTTCATAAAAAACAGTTAAAGATCGTGAGCAGTCAAGAACGAGCGAAATTCGACATCAGGACCAAAATCGAAGATCGAGACCTGGGCATCCTAAGGAGCCTGGCAAAACGCCCTGCATTTTCTCGTACGTGAGGCGCATTTCATACCCGATTTCCTCTTCTCGACTTCCATTTCCCCCTTTATAATTCCGTTACCGATATATATACCAATCGAGCCGCGCTCGATTTCAGGCGCGCTCCGTTCCTGAACGAATAATTCAGCGTTCCGCCGTTCATGAAATCACGATTCGCGAGTTATCGCCGAGGCATCCCCCAATTCTGGAGTTGTTTTTCCATGAGGTTTCGTCTACAAACGAAACGATACGATGTTTCGACTCCGAGTTGTAACTCCGTAAAAATCATTTGATCCTGTCGTGTTACATGAGTATCATTTTGTATACGTTCTTTCAGCTGGAATGCGAGCAAAAACTTTCATAGGTCTGTATGAGCTGGGATTTTGATTGGGTTTTCATTGCGAGGTCGAACCACAGTAACGCATGAAACCGCGAGGGTGATTTTACCACACGCCGATGTTTCCTCGTTATACATGTGCATGTTGATACACGATTTGGTTTTTTTTTTTTGTTTTTTGGAAAAATGATGTTGAAGTTTGGTTTTGTAGCAAATGGTTTTAAGTTTGATAATCTACATGGTTTCATTTTTTTCATTTATACTTGTATAAATGTATTTTTTTTTTCATTCATATTTTAACATCATGAATTCGATAGAAATCAGGAAAATTTTCAATAATTTTATACAATTGAAAAAATGTTTACATAGAATATCGTTAAGTGTAGAGTTTATTTGTTGATTTTGAAAAACAACAAAAATTCTGTTGAACTAAAGATATGTCAACTTGTCAAAACTTTCACAAATCAAAAAAGATTTTTTGTCAGATACAGATTGTCGATGATTTTGAAAATTTCAATGAAAATCGAGCTTAGGTCAATTGTCAACTGTTCGAAGAAAAAATGTAAAATTTCGGAAAATATTGATAAGTTCTGTAGATGGCCAAAAATTTTGATGACTCTGTAACAACGTGAAGGCAAAACGTATTTTCAAATAGTTTGAAAATAAATTGAGGAAATGTTTCATCGAACGGAGATCGCCGATGATTTCGAAAATTTTAATAAAAGTCTAAAAATTCGAGGTATTCATAATTTTCTTAGAATATTGAAAAAGTTCGTTAATCACTAAATGTTGGCGTTAGGTGAAAATACGGGAACTGTAATATTTCTGTAAAAAAAGTAGTTTTGTACAGAGATCATTGATAATTTCGAAAATTTCAATGTGTATCTTCGAATTTCGTAAATCGGAAAAATCCATGAACATGATATATTTCTTATGATGATAAATGATACTCTAAAATGTGTAAAATCTGTTAAACATCAGCAAATATGGATGAATTCATAAGATTCAAAAAAATATTTGAAAGACCGCTAAACAGAAACTGAATGAAATTCTTAATATTTTTGGGAAACGGGAAACGTTTCATCGCATTAGGAAAGACATCGATCATTTTGCAAAATTTGATCGAAAACAAGGGATTTCATAGTTTTTCAATAATGAGGAAACATAAAAAGTAGGGAAAATAATCAATAATACGAAAAAATTACTAACATTTGTAAAATTAAACAAAATGTAAGCAATGAAAAACGTATACATTGGCGTGGTATTACAAAAATTGTGTAGTATTATGAAAAATTGGGAGAATTCAATCATGATTCATTTTATGTACAGATATCATATATGGTTTCAAAATGTACTCAACATTCTAGAAATGTCAAGAATTGCAAAAAAAAAAAAAAAATACCAAGTATCAAGAAATATTCTAAAAATTCTTAGAATCTCGGAAAATATACATGAATATTGCAGATAATGGAACATTTTGTAAACACAACAAAAATTTAGTAATATTTAAAAATTTTTCAAAAAACGGAAGTGTGCCCACAGAATGTCGATAATTAGGAAAATTTTGGTGCATAACTAGAAATTTTAAAATGTTACAAAAATTTTGTCAAGTACGAAAATTTTTGACGATTAATTAAAACGAAAATTTGTTAATCGATTCATTTTTGCGCGCTAACTGTGAGTATTTCATACATTGAAAATTTTCCAGTTCGGCAGAACTCATTATCATCCTAACATTTTTTGCCAATCCCAGATTCTACGATACTGTTAAACTTAGAAAATCAATATTTTTGTTATTAAATTATTATTAGAATATTCTTTGAATTATCATGCTATTCACAAGAGAAAAAAAAGTCCAAACGTAGTGGAAGTGTCCATCGGGAAGTTCTTGAAAAAGAAAACTTTAATTCGGTAAAGAAATAAAGCTGTGCGTAACGTTTGAAGTCTAAGCCCTGCAACATACGATTCTCAGATGATTTGAGAGTTACAAAGAATTTTCATATTTTCGAATTAATTAAACTTTATATCATATAATGAAAAATAAAGCTTGTTATAGTAAGCACTGTCACTTTCGATGATCAAATCATTTTTCAACTTTTTGAAGTTGGCTAAATTTAAAATATCTCGGACTTTCAATAATGCATTTCAGTCTGAAATACATCCTGTATGAATAAAGATCAAATCCTTTTAAGGAAAATTTTTTGATAAACATTCAGAAGATTTTTTCACAAGAATATGTGCAAGAATTGTAACGGGATAGTAAAACTTTTCTTGTTATTCATTTACCACCTGCTTAGAGTGCCCGTGAAAAAGCTCTTACAATGCTGAAATAGAAACGAATAAAAAAGTTCAACTAAGCGTGATACGTGAAGTGATCGATGTGTTTTTTGCAGCATGAAGAATTCAGTAGCTTTCAGATGGACATTTTGTATTTATTCGACCCACCAAAGTTACGTGCAAGGCTCGGCGTAACTTTTCACCTCGCACGTGAGCGTGTATGTGTAAACAATTTGGGCTTTTTTCTCTCCTAGAAGAGGTCCGCAATTTAGATCGTTTTTTATTCATGTCAACCTACTCTCCATTGTCTCTGCCACGGATCTGCTTTTCTGCTCTGGTAAATATTCAACGTACATAAAATTCTCGGAGGTTTGTTTTTGTTCGTAAAAGTACAACGATGAAAAGTACCATTTTAACAGTGCAAAAATACGGGAGACTCGATGTTAACAGAGTTAACATTTGGGCAAGAATAAAAGAGTTGTTTTTCGTATATTCAGTAAAAAGGAAACCTTCTAGGAAATTTATTATTGGACGTTGAAATGTTAAAATGATTATTTACGAAATAGATGAAAATTTATACAGTAGATGAACCAAATCACTGCATCAAACAGTGAGAGTGAAAAATGAGAATCGATCGCGCTTGGGCACATGACAAATTAGGTTGTTTGTGGAGCCTAAACTCATGAGATTCATTTACATTTGCTATGCACTCAAACGAGATTTTTCGCGCAAACTCGAGCTCCAGCGTCAAACGGTCGTTAATATTCACTGGCGAAGGCGTAAAATATACGTCACTAATGATGAAGCGGGTGGGGCCGGCTTTAAAGAGCGTTTGCAAGAGCAGAAACGAGAACTCGAAGTACACACAAGCTCACACATGTGTCATTACATTCAAAGCGATATCAGAATTTCATCAGTGAGCAGGCTCGACGCTTTTGAGCTTTTATTCGGAGCATCACGCCCGGAATCGTCGCCCCGCTGCGTCGCTGAAAAGGAAACCACGCAATCAACTGGAAAAGCGTGAATTCATTTTCCACTACAAGACACGAAATGAAAGATAAATAATGCCTTAAGCAACAGGAAAAATACCAGATTACTTCGGTCCGTTGCGGGCTGTTATTTTTTTTTTTCGATTTTTTTTTTTATTAGGGATCTCGCACTACACACTTTCGGTCTTTGGTGCACTCTTTTTCGCGCTTGTTTTCAGTTTTTCATCATTTTCGCATTTTTTATTTATTTTTCTCATGCCCTTGCTATCCAGTTTATTTCATAGATTGGCATTCACATGAATTAAAGTTACAGGGACTTAGCATTTGTGACTCCGTTAAAAAGATGATATGTAAATAGTTACAAATTATCCGGACCTTCCACTGTTGATTTATCTGTTATAATTATTAGTATCTACAAATGACAGCATAGTTTTTGATATACCTAACTATCATCTTTTGCATTTTATTTTTTACTTGCAACTTCTTTGTTCACTTATTACTTATTACTTTTTATTCTTTTTTCTTGAAAATCCTTACGTGATATAAGTATGATTGATATTTACGTAGACTTGAGTTATCTGTAACAATAATTATTTAAATTAAAAATACAATAATAAATTAAAGAAGGTACCCCTGGTGCTAGAAGGTGCGGGTATGGTTGGCAGCTCTATACATCTGTAAATGCTAGTTGCCATACTTCTTTACGATATAGTATACAAAAGCATGAATCTATCGACAGATAAAGTTTTATCTAATTGTCTGAATTTTATACAATTTACAGCATGTATTTGTGCATTATGTTTGCATTTTTGAAGAATATAGATTTTTATTGGACGTATGAAATTTATTTGGGGAAAGGGTACAGTACAATATTTCCTCATTTAAAAATTTTTGTAATACCACACAGTTGCTGTTCTTGAGTGAATTTAATTTACAGAATTCATTACTACAGTTTCAAAATATGCACAATTCTAAAAATGTTTAGGAATAATTGAAAATCTTTTAGATTATTTGTATCGAAAAAATATTAGAAATTTCCTAAATAATATGTTTTTGTTGTAATTTCAACATTCATCGAATATCTTACTATGATAGAACGTTGTATGTCTTGAAAATTTGACGATTATTTCAGTGTTCATTGTTTAATAAAATTTCTGTAATTTTCAACCACCTGGATAACTTATCTTTGTTTTTTTAGTTTTTGAAAGATTGAAAGTGTACAATATTTTCTGGATTATTCATTTTTAATGATTTGGAAATTTTGAAGATTTTCATATTATTGAAATTTTATAAATTTTTAACTGCCTCCGTGCGGAAACACATTTGGTTATTAAAAGTTTTCTATCAATCAGCAAAACTTATTAAATTTTCCATAATGGTCAAAATGTATTAAAATTTGACGACATTTTACGCATTTTTCAAAATTTTTTGACCTATAGTCAATCTTCAGAGTTTGTTTTTTTTTATTTATAATAATTTACTAAGTCGCCGAAAATTCCCATACGATAAAATAATGTCTGATTTTGAAAATATTTAAAATTTTAGTTACACAGTTTCTGTAGTCTCATAGACTTTTTAAAATTTTCCATTACCTAGAAAATTATCAAACCTTTTTTAAGATACTACGAATTATTCGTTCTTTGAAAGATTTTTTACAAGCTACAGAATTTTCACTATTCTTTTTTTTTCAAAATTGTTTATGTTTGATTGTATAAAATTACCGACTCTTTCCGTTGAATAAAAAATTGTTTGGTGCTTGGAAATATTCGGACTATTAAACAGTTTGTGTAGTTTTAGTGGATTCTAAAAACTTATCT
The DNA here is from genome assembly GCA_028476575.1 of Platygaster robiniae. Taxonomy (NCBI): domain Eukaryota; kingdom Metazoa; phylum Arthropoda; class Insecta; order Hymenoptera; family Platygastridae; genus Platygaster; species Platygaster robiniae. Next base: position 8,696,338 of record CM052022.1, read on the forward strand.
ACAATCTACAATATTTGTTCATTTTTCAAAGAATATTCAAGTATTTTAACCATTTAAAGAATATTGACAATTTTTAAAATTTCAATTATCATCTTATAATTAACAATTTCTGAATTTTTTAATCATTTTATTTGTCAGATTATTGACAATTTTCGAACAATAAAAAATTTTTTGAATTTTGGAATCATGTAGAATTCGACATAAGATCTATATTTCAACAGAATTATTAACGAAATTTTTCACAACTCACGACAATAAATTATCAACATCTGAAATTCTAGAAATTCTTCGCAGTTTATTAAGATTATTGAACACCCTCAAGTTTTCAGTGTTTTTCAAGTTATTTCTGTTAATCTATGTTAAATAAAACATTTCCTGATCATTAAAACTTTATTAATTTACCCAGTTTCTTTATTTTTAAAAAATTTTGAAATTTTTACACAGCGTGTAGAATGAAATTACATTATGAAATTTTAAAAACCCTACAAATATTTCAGAACCATAGAAAATCAACAAAACTGTTTTTCTCGCACGTATTTTAAAAAATTTTTGGAACCCAAAACTTATTGCGAGTATTTACTACTTTGTACTTTCCATGCTTGAGAAAAATGCATCTAAACCATGCAAATTCTTTTTTGTTTTTATATGATTTTATAAGTTTCCGAGTAAATATATGGAAAAAGTCATCACAAAAATCCAAACTAGCTTGAGATTCGAATCCACATTCTTCAGCTTGCAAGTCAATGGCTGAAAAATTTTTCTACAAAGCTTTTCAAGTGCAATGTATTCAATAATAAGTATGAAAATTTTTTCTGTCCAATATGTCAACCCCGCAGAAACTTATAAGAAAATTTTGAAAAATAATAATGATAAAAAAACTAAGTTTCTTGATTAAAAAAAAAACACTTGTGTGAGTCTCGATTGAATCAAATATGAATGCAAATGAGTTCGATTGAAATTCTTTCGGATTCATTATTTATTTCATAGATTGATAAAAAAATATTCAGTTCATTTATCTCCATCTCTGAAACTAGTGTTATCAAAATTCTCTACACATGAATTTCATACTGCTTGCTTCCACTCCAAGTTCACAGTGTTCCATGTATTTGCACAATACGTTTTCCATCATTCAGTAAACACGGTATTTTTTATACAAAAATCACGTTGCATACAATCTCAAACATTATTGCTTGAACAAACTAGTGTAAAAAGTTTCAACAATCACGTACCCTATAAAAGAACTTCAAAAAAGTAAAAAAGGTAGTCGGTTAATACAGAACAAAACTAATGTCAATAAAAAAACATGATTGGTATCATGGTGACCGAAGAAGTATCATAAACAATAATGAGCCTTCGGATGCAAGAAGGGCAATCTCTCGCGAACACGCGGATAAGTATTGTCCACGCTGTTATGGCGGCTGTTAAAGTTTGTGAAAATCAAAGTTGAAAAAATAGATCGGAGAATATTGCTATCACGTAGAGTATCGAAAAACGCAACTTTTTTCCCTTTTCAACTTTTTTGTTGTTGAAGTATAATCAAGATAAAATTGAAAAAGGGCGTTTTCTGTTTCGATGAAAAATCAATGAATTTTTATAATAAAATCGCCGTATCTCGGTAAATGATGAATCGAATGATTTCAAATTTTTACAGTGTATCAAGTATTCTCTAGCGATACATGAGATATTAGAGATCCTTACTAAAAATAGTATTTTGTTTATGATAATCAATTGTTTATTGAAGCTAAACAGCGACCTTGCATTGACATGTTTGCCGTAAAAAAGTGATCGAGGAAGTTTTTAGTTCAAACAACTGTCAGTGGGAAAGTTGTTTGCTAGACTTTTAGAAAGTTTTTAGTGAAAACGAAAAATTTTTTTGAATAAAATTGTGACATTGGCGATGATGTATTGATCGCACCGGTGACGCTTCGCACGCAGTCAATTCGTATTTATTAACAAAAGTGACCACGATATGCGTTCAATCTCAACCAAACTGTAACACCAGTGTTTTTCACCTGCTCAGAAGTACGAAGTCGGTGAAAAGTAAATAAAAGTTTGACCATTGTTTGGAAAATGATTGTGAAACTTGGAGATTTATTATAAAAATATATGTATATATACATTCACCTTTACCTTAGTCTTGTTATCCAACTGCTTTCGCAAAGTTACTATTATTTCTTCTAGAATTTGTTCCTATAAAACGAAATAATTTATTTTTAAAAGGAAAAAGCTGACACTATGACGTATTGTTTGAATCTTTTGACTGTAACAGTTAAAACATTTTAAAAATCTTTAATATTTATTCAATCTATAATTTTTTTAAAGTAAACAGCATGAAAAAGATATAAAATTACTTATACTTAGCTGGGCCATCCCAAGGGGGCTGCATATGGACCGGGCGGTCGCATAGGGCCCCGTGCTTGAAAGGGCCTTACCTTCGGGAAATTTGTCTACATGCGAAAAAAATGAAACGATATTTCACGAGAAGAGCAATAAACATAGAGAATACTTTAAGTTTTGCATTATTGGTTTCTACATATTTAAAATAAAGGTATTTTTCGTGTAATAATGGTGCATTTATTATCAAGATAGTGACTATGATGGCAATTAAAAAACCTATAATGGTGTTCGGAAAATAATAACATATTATTGAGGGGACTCGTCTAAAATCTTTGCTCCTGGACCTGAAAAATCTAACTTCGGCCCTGATTTTTTCAATTCAGTGTGCATTATTCTTTTGTTTTTTTCTCGCATGCTTTGTGTACAGCTGACTGAAAATGTTTTCATCAGTGAATATCAGTTAATTTAGCAGTGAGCATCAAATTTTTAGAAATTGCTCTTATTCTCTTTTTTACGCCATAAAAAAAAAATTTATCTCTCACAATTTTCTTCATGAGATACGATGTCGCATAATTCGAATTTCGAAGATAAAGGCCGCAAGCGTCAAAAAGATGAAAAAAATTGGGAGAGTCACGTAAACAAAAGGAATAGAAACGAGGTAAATGCATAGGTGAAGACAGTTCGATTTTTTTAATTGAGTTGCACTATTATCCCTTTTAATCCATTCGTAAATAAGCATCGCAATAGCATTTTATAGTCAAATCTTTAGTCTTCAGACTTTTAAAAATGATGCGGTTTGAAATTCTTTCTGTTCCACGCCTAAGGGGAAGTTTCTCCAAGTGTACAAAATAATTAACATTTCAGCGAAGGGAATATATTTCGACCTCAAAGAAAGTAGTAACTGACAAATCATTTTGCGAAATCAAGGCATGCTGTTCAAAAAAATGTTTCCTGCTCGTTGACGTCGCTAAACGAAAAAAATGGCATGATGATTTTTGGAATCTTGGAGATTATCACAAGCAAAACATTTTGTTGAGCACTATCATGAAACGAGGGGAACCAAAAGATGCGAACGGGAACCCAACTAAAAATCAGGGATTGGTGTGGAATTTCGTTTTTCATCTAGAATCTAATAATATTAATGTATGTAGAAGTTTTTTTTGCGCTGCAGTTGAAATTGGTGATAAACGACTACGAACGCTCCAAAGTAAAATAAAGAACGGAGAAACTTTTTCAGACGAAAGAGGAAAACATTCAAATCATATTGTAAAATTATCAGATTATTTGAAAAAAGATATGAAATAACTATATATATATTATATATATTATATTATTTGATATAATAAAGATATTAAACACCTGTATATCGTAATGACACCATGATCACGAATAATCACGAATTTTTACTGGGTGTAAAATATTATCGAGTAGTGTTTCAAGAAATCTACATTTTAAATAAATTATTTGATTATAATCATATATTCAAATATGAGTTTATATCATTTTGAATCATACTTAACCGATAAAGTTTTTAAAAAAAAAAATTTGAAAAAATTTTAAGTCATACATGTAGCTTTTTATAATATTTTACCTGAGTAAAAGAATATTGGCTAAAAAAACAGCCTGGATTTAATATTTCATTGTACGTAAAAACTTTGAAAATGATTTTTGCTGATAAGTTGGAACAAAAAAACGTTAACAAGTAATTGAGCCTTCAAGTATCAAGCTCAGTTTTGCAACTGGGAATCCCAATAAAAGGAAACAAATGACAACAATTAAGATTGCTCAAATTCGTTCGTTGCCAGCGAACGTTTGCGATATAAAAAATTTGCTGTTTTGATAACTGAGTAACTTAAAAAAAGTAAGTACCGTTTGGTGAAAATAGATTAATTATGAAAACTATCTAGAATTTACATTTTGAATAGATAAATTATATAGATACTTTAACATTCTTCACAATCTAACACAAATTAGTGGAAAACTACTTGGAAAAAAATGTATGATATGAAGAAATTGTTTTGCTATATTTAAGTGCCGATTTATCTACTATACGTATAATTGTCTTTGATAAAATGAACATATACTTCGGGTAACGAGTTGTATTTTAGTAAATGAGTTTCATGATTCTGAGAATCCGTTTTCATAATGAGTCGATGTTTTGCAGCGTATATAAAAGTAGCAACAAGAGCGTGTCCCTGTCAGTATATTGAGAGACTTCTAGTAAAAGCAGTGCAGCAATGAAGAAACTAATATACCTACTACTCTACTATTTTGCTCTGCTTTCACAGCAGCAACATCGGATTCAACACAAACCATCATCGACTTCTGGCATAAGCAAGATGCTGCTTTTCAATTGGACAACCCGGACGAAGTAGTTCTGCTGATGGGAGAGACAGGCAATGGTAAAACTACTCTGGCACTTCTTCTCACAGATGCCATCTTGGATTCAACAAAAGCCAGCAAGGGCAGTAGTTCGTATCAAATAACTGACCGAAATTCAAAAATTGGAAACGTGACTAGCATTTCGAAAACGATTATTCCTGAATTATTCATTGACAAAAAATTAAATATAAAATTCTACGATTGCCCCGGGTTCCAGGATTCAAGGTCAGCAGAGCATGACATAACCATTGGATATCTCGTCCATAAATTATTGAAACTCGTGAAATCTTTCAAAATTGTGCTTGTTGTTAATCATTCTAGCATTAGAAAGGCAGAAACGCAATCGGCTTTTCCTAATTTATTGAAAACTATCATAAAGTTGTTCAAAGATATAGACACTTACAAGGATGGCATAGCCATGGTTGCCACTAAAGTCATGAATACTAAAAAAAGAGTTAATGGAAAATTTGTAGTCGTAAATGATGCCGCTGTAGTTTTGCAAGTTACAGACTATCTAGAGGAGTTAAAGAACTCAACGGAAAATAAATTATCCCAAGGAAATCTCCCCGACGATGATCGGAAATTGCATGGGGAGGAATTGAAGCTTATAAATGTTTTACTTGAAAATAATGGCAAGACAAAGAATGGTTACACCAGAATCGGCGTTTTCCGTGCAGCTGAAAAACCTGGCATACTTTCCGACAATACGCCTATTCAAAGTGAAAAGAGGAACATTCAAAAGATAATCAGGGAAAATCTTAAATTTGTTGGACAAGGAAAAAATATCAAATATGGTCTCGTCGTCTCAACAGATTCGATGGTATACGTTGACGATTTGATCCAACAGGTTGTAGATACACAAATTTTCAATGATATATCAAGCGTGGTCCAAGAAATAAAACAGCACTACGGAAATATCTTGGGAAGACAAGAAGATTTTATGCAGCTCCAAAGCACACTCAAAAAAAATCTTACCCTCCTGAATAGGATTACATCGTATGAATTATTGACGTTCGTGAGACAAGTTATCGATGTGTCAAGAGGCACGATCAAAGAATCATCAGTTAATAACACGCTGCATCACATCGAGTACGTTGAATTTCTATTGCATATCAAGTTTCAAATTCTTCCTACACCAGAGGGGTTTACACGACAGATCGACGACGCGAAAAAGTATTTAAATTCTCAATTTGATAATCAAGTTGATAAGGTGGTAAGAAATACGTTAAGTGTGACAATGTTATCTGTGGTGAAAGCTTTATCTACTGAAATCCGGAATACTTATGATTCCGTTGAAAAACGTGAAACAGATATTTACTTATTGCAAGGTAAGCTATCAACAGCTTATGAAGACCTTTCGAAAGTTGATATCACCAGACTACGATCACTAGACAATGCCATCAAAAAGTTACAGATCACCATTACAGCAGACAGTCTTACTAAATTGAACGACCTCATCCGGAAAATGGAATATGCCCCAGGGTCAGTCCAGAAGAACCAAAATCTGATGGAACCATCTAAAACTGAATTTCGACAGACTGTGCAAGAACTTAAAAAAACGTTCATTTTTTACAAATATATGATTATTCTTGATAGCAACTTACCTTCGCCTACTGTCGCAACCAAACCGAGTGAAGAAGAAATTATACGATCACTGATCGATTTGTGTGATGGGGCTGACAGAATGGATAGAATCGATTTTAATCGATCATCAGCGTTCATCTTGAATAACGCTACTACATTGTCCAGCTTACGATATGTACAATTGAGCGCAAAAAAGAAGGAAACCTTGAAAACTATTTTGTCAACTTTTATCCAAAAGCCAACGATCTTGTGTCCAGATATCTCCAGAATGACCGTTACTGGCACAGTCATCAGAATGAGTCAAGTTACCTCTGATCGAAAATGTTTCCCTACAGCACGATCTATCGAGATATTCGCTTCTATTTCTATTATTATCGATAGTAGTGTTGACAAAACTGGAAAGAATATTCGCATGGCAATCATGTCACCTGTATGGACCGTCATTGGGACCCAATCAATCACCTTAAGAGGCTCTGATGGAAATATCAAACATAATGCTCATGATTCAACAAGCCTTTCTTCAATGGAACATGATGGTGAAGCAGGTTCCCCCGGAGAGACAGGAGGAAACTTTTTGGGCATTGGCGCAGTGTTTTTCAACGCAAGAAGCTTGACCATTTCATCCGTAGGTGGAAATGGTGGACCTGGGCAAAACGGAGGAAAAGGTAAGAGTGTTCTTTAGAATTTATGACTATTATTAATAATGACAGAAACATTCTGAAGATTATTTTCTTTGATTTTCGTAGGTGCGAGGGGAATGGATGGTTCTATTCCTAATTACAACGAACACCCATATTATATAGTTCTCAGTTGTTATGGTAGGTGGCCTTTTCAAGTATCTTGCATAAAAGACTACTGCAATCGTAAGGGCTACGGTTTTGCATGGAATAGCGATAGGTCTAAATTTTTACTTTGGAAGAGAGGCAGTAATGGTACGAATGGTGGACGTGGAGGAAATGGCGGTGTTGGTGGGTTTGGCGGAAAAGCTAGACGCATCGAAATGCTTGGATTAGTTCAGAAGTCCTATTATGTCGAAAAAACTTCTGAAGGCGAGTAAATATAATTATCATGGTTTGTTCTATTATGTCTGTTTTAAGAATGATTGTGCATGTAAAGTTCATTCACAAAAAAGGAGTGAATTAAGATGGTGAAGATGAATTTGCAATACCTTGACTTGTATGACAAATCTTTTTTTTACATGTTTGTACAAATGCTATTCAATTATCAAGAGAATCTAGATGACGAAAGAAACGTAGATATAATGTCTAACTTTTCAGGTTCTAGAGGTAGTAACAGGAAAGGAGGACCAGGTGGTGATCCAGCAGTGAAGTTTTATATTAAGGAAATGAATATTTATTTCACGGATATCATGAATTCATCATATACTGTATTGTATTGAAACGTTGAAAAAAGTGACGCAATGACTGAGAGGGGTCTAAGAGGTTCAGAAGGTGTTAGCAAAAAAAATCACCGTAATCCGGATCCAGCCCATGACTTTGATCATCCATCGGAAACCGTCAAAAAATTTAGAGATCATTTGGTCAATAGTTCCAAAGGCAATTTCCGAGAACGGAAAACCGTTCAATTCGTTTCCGAGCAATTGGACAAAAATGTACGAGTTAAGCAGCTTTTGTTGAGGCAAAATTAATTTGTTAATGCAGTTTTTGTTTTAATGAAAATTTTTAATGTGAAGCTCATGGAACAATATCTAAGGTCAAAGATGAGTTTATTTACATATCTTCCCATACCAACGGGCACTTTAAATCTTCCGTTTCAAGTCTTCAATTCATGAACTACAATTTTTACAGGGCATTTCTTTATTTTTTTAAAAGAATTGTTCGACTTAGTTTAGATCAACTTCGGATTTTGTCTTGTTGTGTATTGAATAAACTTGTTGCAATTTGACGTTGTTGTGTGAGCTTTTTCCAAACCTATAATGATGAGTTGCTTTTTAAGTTTTGTTGCATGGCCCCGTGAGCAAGGTCAAGGTATATGAACCAAGTTTAATTTTGTTTATAACATGCAATTAGGAATCATGTTCATCGAGAAAAACAGTTTTAAAAAGTATGATAGTATATAGAATATAAATTGAATAAGTGCAATAATTAACGCATTTGAAAACTAATAAATCATTGGTAGGGTATACTACATATAAATTATCTATGTGACAGAAATGGATATGACTTGTACATTTAGAAGAAAGGTAGTGATGAGGGTACAAATGGCGGCCGTAGAGGAAATGGCGGAGTTGGAGGTTTTGGCGGGAAAGCAGGTAACATTGAAATAATTGAATTGGAGAAAATTTCTGGGATTATCCGAAGAACGATTGATGGTAAAAAAATGACACCCCATGGTATAGATATGCAATTGTTTTACTGAAGCTTTGGATCTTTAAGTGATTTTCTGATTCTTCTTTATCCATTCACTCTCTTTATTTGCACAACAACATCTTCATTGTGGCTTTACTTTTTGCTTGTTTGTTTTTTTTTTTTTTTTTTTTTCGTTTGATTATTTGATATATTCGCCTGATAGAACTTTTATCCCAAAAGGACTTAATAAATTGTCCTTTTGTTTACACTTTTCGATTGAAGTAAGGTTCCAAACCTTACTGCATAATGTAAAAATCAATTGTATATTCTCATGGAAAAAAAAAAAAAAAATAAAATTTCAGGCTCTCAATATAGAATACTACAATCAGACTGACATTCAGACTAAGTAATTTTATTCTGATTGAAAATACCACTTCATACGAAAATCATTGAAACTCATACGAAAATCATCGAAACTCAGATCACCTGGCTGCCTTTGCTTAAACCCCCGCACCAACTATAAGGTCTCTTGGTTTCTAGCGGGGGAAAAATATGCATAAATAGGCATAAAATGCATGATTTGATTACTTACTTTATAATACAATTTTTGAAAATTTAATGTTGACAAGTTTTATAAATGGATCTTAAATTGAAAATTAACGCTTTGCTATGAATAAAAATATGCCGCCCAAAGTTAATAATTAAAAAGAAAATATTCATGATGAAGAATTTTACATTTTAATCAATCGCTCATTTTATTTTTATTTATTTTTTTTCGTATTTTCTTTATCTGCGAAAATATTGTCGATATTCAAATTGTGTTTTGACGTCGAATAAGATAAAGTATAAAATTTATTCAATATTTCTTAAAACCCTAAATCAACTATGTTTTGCATCTGAGCTTTTTTATCATTACTTATAATAATAATAATAATAATAATAATAATAATAATAATAATAATAATAATAATAATAATAATAATAATAATAATAATAATAATAATAATAATAATAATAATAATAATAATAATAATAACAACGACAACAATTATTATTATTATTATTATTATTATTATTATTATTATTATTATTATCATCATCATCATCAATTAACTTTTCTAACATATATATTTTTAAAAATAAAAATATTTTTACGAATGCGAGTTTATAAACTACTGACACTTTTTTTAGGTTAAAATTTTTTTGACAATAAATTCCAACAAAAAAAGGTTACACTGTTATTAAATTATTAGATTTTGACTTACCGTTTTGTTTTTCATTTGTTCTAAAATATCGTTCGGTAGGTCAAGGCTCAAAGTGGAAGAATATTTTTCATATTATGTAAATATAAACTGACCAAAAAAATCCTGAAACAAAAGGAAAATTTGACCACAGAGTAAACAAAGCCGAATATTAACAATCTTTCAATATGCGAATCAAAGAAATCAGTGTACTTATCTGAACTTTATCGAAGATATTCCTCAGTTTTGCTCGATTTCGTCCATGGCAAAACTCAATTGTCATAACTCGAACGTGTTTGTAAACAACTGTCACCTGTCACTTTTCAGTATCTTCACCAATCTTCACCTGTGGCTTTCTGGGCTTTCTTTACATGTATACCCAGTGCACAGGCCTGAAGAGGTTGAAAGAAAGTCATCAAAATTGATGTTTTTTTGATTTTGTCAGTTTTTGACGTTATTGAAAAATATTTAAACAATAATTTGTAAATTTTTACCCCGGGCCCGGATTTCCTCACTACGGCCCTCTCAGAACACTGCGAAACACCTTACGCCATAACCAAAGAAAACATTTTAGATGAACATTTTTTAGCGCACGAAGAAAACCGAATGAGTCCGAAGTATAATGTGAAACGCCGAAATGGACGAAAATCGTGACGCTCTTGCGTCGAATTTCAAAATACGCGACGCTCATTGGCTGCCGAACGTGAGAACAATGAGATAGCGGGAAAAATCGACGCGAACCCTAAATATTACAGAAAAGAAAAAAGCTGACTTTCTCTTCCTGTATTACCCGACAAGAAAGTTCAGCTGAACTTTCCGATTATGAACGTTACAAAGGCTTGGAATTGGCAAACGTAATCGAAAGTCGGAGGTAAATAAATCTACAAACGTACTCGAAAGGGCCACTACGTCGCGAGCATGTAATGGCTCTGGTCTATTTTCCAGTCGTTTCACAATGCGTTACTTCTCCTCAAATAGATACGGCAAAAAAAAACGACGACATCACATCCTCTACGCACGAACAGACGGCCATGCAATCGTTTTCCCGTACTTGATTTCCAGGAAATGTAGAATGCTCTCCGCGATCAGGATCCATTTGCTGAATTGCAATGCCATGAAAATTGAAAGCATTTCAATGCTGCGTTTACGTGCCTTGATATCGTTTCGAGTGGAAGGCAGGGGGATAAAATTTCTGAATCCCGGAAACACCGAGCGCGATCACGGAACACACGGGAGAAGAGTCATTAGCATAATCATAAATATTGATGCTAGGCGAAGAATGATGTAAGGGAGACAGAGAGGAAAATTGTTGAAAAATGGCAGGATAAAAAGAAAGCAAATGGAAACCCGGAGTCAAAGTTGAATATAACTCTCGTCTGAAACGTAATTATTATATAGGCAAGGCCGGGAATCCCTGTAGATTTTACGCTTCGATCGGGATGTAGTCATTTGCATGAATTACAATTTGGCTGGCGGTATCGCAATGAAATTTTGTCATCTGCAGGGACTGTTTTCACGCTGATTGGCGCAATGCTTCATGAATTGGAATGCAGATTCGATGGAGAAAATAGAGGACAATCGATGTAAGGATGCGTAATGGATTTTTTTTTTGTAATTTATTTTGGAGGTGTAGAGCGACGATTGTTTTTCATATGTGGATAGTCACTGCTGGGTGTTCCTGTAGAAAAAAGAGATGGAGGAACAAGAGAAGAATTTTTTTTTATCGAAAATCATAATTTCCAGGAAACAATCGGATGTTGTATCAAAATTAATATAAAAAATCTTTGTATTTATCGAAGTCATCAGTGTACTGCACATGAGTACATATTGTTGCTGATGGAAATATTTTGTTTGTAAATCACTGATGTTACGTTTGCAGACTCAGATAACTATATTATCTTTAAAAATACCATCAATTGAAGATTGATACTATTAATAAAAAATAACGTGCACTGTATTTTTAATCATGTAAATTTTGTATGAGAATAAAAAAATAGATAATTGTTCTGCAATGGAAATAAATAATAAATTTTTTTCGAAAAAAAAAAATTATACAATTTTTTGCAAGCTATGACCCAGTTGAAAAAATGTTTGGGAATGATTTCAATAATAAATAACTCAAGTCATCAAAAAACAAAGACCAAAAAGTTTTAGGAAGCTTAAAGCATATTTTGTTAAGCTGCGAAAGTAATTGCTTTCGAAGTGATATCAACTTTCATTATTTCAATATTGTGCCTGAAATCAGATGGTTCCAGATTTTTATTTGATTAATAAAAAATTGAACATTCATAAAATGTGATGTCCCATTGAAGGAATGGTGATTCAGAAAAAAAAAACGTCACTGACAACGAATTATTGATTCAAACACTCATAAGTAATTTTTTCATAACAATTTTTCATCTTATGAACCATACAATGAAAGCCAAAAAGAAAGTCAGAAAATTAAAGTAAAAAAAAAGTTTTGGGCTGTGTGAATTTATTTATATATCAATAAAAAGTTTGAGATGAGTAAAATTCGTGACTTTTATATTCAATATGAAAAACACAAAAAAAATGTCATATTTGACATAAAACAACCAAATTAACTGTATCTTTATAAATTTGTGTCAATAAATGAAAAGATTTCATTTCGACAGTGGTTTAAATTCATGAATTTTCTTTGAAGATTTTTGTAATAAACTTGTAGCATACTACGAAAGTTTTGTAAAGTTAAAAATAATATTATGAGAAAAAACCTATACACTTTGAATCAACTCATAAAAAATGAAATGGCTGAATTGAATAAGGTTTTCGATCTCGAAATTCTTGATAAGGAATTTTCAAGATTGCAAATAGCATTTCTTATTACAACAAGTAGTGCATATACATCATGAATAGGATCTTCTTCATTCTAATACAATTATGAATAATCGAGATGAATTGAAATTTCTTATTACGTATAAGTTGTGATCTGCAACTTTTCTTTGGAATGGGCAAGTTATTTTGAAATCGCTCATTTTAGCTTCAATGACTGAAAACAAAAGAACAATATTGTCAAACAAAGAACGTTTCTAAATAAATATTGGGACACTGAAACTTAAAAAGTCGTTCAATTGTATACTCGTCGAGAGATATAAGAAGTAAAAGATATAAATTTGTCTTGAGATATCGAAAGAATTAATTAGTCAATTTGAACAAATCCTTTTAGTTCTCACGTTTCTATTTTCAATTATCAGCTTGATTACCTTAATGTTTCTTATCCTCTTCTTTTTGTATTTTTCTTATTATAAATCTTTTTACCTTCATTTCTAAAAGTTTTTCCAATCGTCGTCATAAATTTACGTATCTAAACTTTTTTTTACAATGATTTATTTCTCTCAATTATGTCCTTCTAGCAACTGAGAATTTTGTTGCAGAATAAGTCACAGTTAACACAAAAATCATCGTATCTTCTGTCACTGCAACTTCGGTTCTTAGAGATTTTCACAATAATTTTCCGCACAAAAGCAGCTTATAAGTTGAGCAGAAGCGAAATTTCGCTGTTTTTTCTGTGCAAAATCGATGATCGTGCAAAGTGTTGTAAAGTAAGCACTCAAAATATCGAATCGTCTTTAATAATAACTTTGGTAACTCGAGACCTTGACCATCATTTGCTGCAAAATGTTCCCACTTTGGCTGTCCAAATGAAGAATTAGCTTCTGTTCGACCTTCCTAATCATAAAAGGTTTTGCTCAAAATAAATAAATTTGAAACATCCATGCGCGTATCATCTCTTATAATAACTCGAATAACTAAGTTATATATAATTAGTTGCCGCAGATAAGTAGCTAACTAGTCGTGCAAAAGCGATTTTTTTCTATTCACCCTAGTGCGAAATATGTGATGGTGCAGAAAGACCAAAATTAGCGAATCTATTAGCGTGTCGTCTGTGATAACGACTTCGGTTCCTTAAGACTGCTGCCATAATTTGCCACAAATCATTTCGGAATTACCTGTGCAAAAGAAAAATTTGCAGCTCATTTACATTCCTCAAAATCATAGGTTTGCCTAGTTAAGCAGAAATGTCCATTTTGTTTGAGGAGTTCACCACTATTATAAATGAGCAATCAATACAAATTTTTGCGTGCTTCAGTAATTGTCGGTTCATATACAAGTTTTAATGTAGCCCTTTTGATTATTGAAGCATTCATTACGTTTATTACATCTTACGTCTAGTCCTACTGCAATTTAATTTGCTGTGAATGAAGTTATAGCTCAATATTTGGTTTTCACGATATATGACACGTTTATTGGTGCAATGAGTTGGTTTTGGTACATATTACCAGTGAATACAATAATTTAATGAGCTTTTTCACTGTTTGCATGCCCATGAAATTTAAAAAACAAGAGCGGGGCAACAGTGGCGACTGACACGATGGCCTGAGAGTAACATCATATGACAAGCGTTAATTATATTCAAATAATGATATTATCAATAGCCTTGGTTTGATATCGCATATATTTATTTAATTTGTTGCCCACTTGTAACATTTACTTATGAAAATGCAGGTGAATCTAAAACTGTGAACTTGTGCAAGTGAAGTATAATGAATTGGTCATTTTTACTGTCGAATGGGCCCCCTTCCGACTTGATGAAAATTTTATTGCAACGTAATTCTTCAAAAGTAAAAAGTACAGATTTCAAAACCATCTACAAAATTTAAATTTTTTTCGTTCATAGTCACCTGGCTTTTTTTAAAGGTCAGGACTTGTTTCATGATAAATTCTTCAAAGATATTTAAAAATCCTTTAATTGTAGCCTTTCAGATAATTATTGATAAAAGTAGTCATTTTTGGTCGAGATATCGTTTTGCAGAAATTTTGGCTAACAAGTAAATTTTCTACCACGAAGAATTGATACAATGAAACACTTCTAAACAACGCCAATCAATCATTATTTTCACTCATCTATTTTCTCTTGCTCCCACTCACTCTGATCAGTGCAAATTGATTGAAATTCGCACTGACTGCAATGTAAACATGTGTTGACACGTGCAATTGAACAGACTGATTACGCTTTTCTGGTGATCGTCATTCAGTTCACTGTTGTATTTACACTGCTTCGAACTTGAGGTTAAACATTCATCATTTTGATAATTTATGGTAGAAGTACTATATCAATTTTTGTTGAAAGATGAATTTTTTTAACTTCAAATTTCATTTGGCGTGAATGATAAAAAGCAATGTCATTTTAAATTGGACCAGATTCATATTTAATATAAATATTATTTCAAAAATACTTTACTGTAAATGGAACCACCAAGAAAAAGTCTAAATACAGAGCTATTCACAATTTTTTCTAGTTTTCACTCTATCGCAGTTTCCAATCTTGAATAATGATGATTTCGATCATTTGACTTGATTTAAAAAAATTTGTTAGTACGAAAATTTTCATGAACACATCTCTTTTTTCATTTCATTCCACTTAATATAAAATAGAAATATGCATTAATTATTTCTGTTGCATTTACTTCTAAATTCATTGTCTATTTATTTAACACATTTGATATCTTCTTCGCTTACACTTTACTTTCAATTTTTGTTTTACGAGATTATTTTTATTGAGCCTTAAAGAATACAAATAAAATCTAAAAAAGGAAGTACAAATTTTCCTGGTTAGTAAAAAAAGTCTTGGAAAATATTTTGCTGGACGTAATATGTCACTTGAACATAAATTTACAATGCTAGCGAAGATTTTCATTCACTATTCATGTTCCTAAATGTAATCTCAGTAGATTATTTTACCAGGATTGACATCGGGTTGCTCAGGCAACAGAAGCATTAGCATCGCTGGCAACGGCGAGACCCGGGGCGAGAACGTAATACTTCGTATGCAATATTTGGTTCTGTTTATCACGGCATAAACTAGGAATGATGTCTCTCCATCTTACTTGACAGAATCTTCGAATCCCTTTGGAATTTACTTCCCTGGCGTGGTATATTGATTGAGAATCCAAAATACCTGTGAAGCTCAAGTTAGATGATTGCCTGTACCACTGGTTAATTAAAAATTCATCGATCATTTTGAATCGAGTGAAATAACAAAAAACAAAAACATTCATGTAAAAATATTGTATATTCAGAGAATGATGAAAAATAATGTCGAGTTTTAATATTCGGTATTCGCTTGAACAAATAATAAATTTACATTGGAACAACTTTCATTTCAATTAGTATTACAATTCGAGGATTCAGTGGTAAGGAAATGAATTTTTAATAACAAAGTAATTTGTTTCACATGTCATTCGAAGTTCAATATGAAAAGACAAAAACGTGATTTTAATATAGAAAATCGATGAAAATGATAATAATTTGATATGGAAAGAATGGCATGTGAAGTTTTAAATAAAATTTTTTCCTGTTTTTTCCACAATTAGAATCCAGATGGAAATTCAGGCATCGGAACGAGAAGCAAGAATATCTTTTTTGAATAATTTACTTGTCTACTTATATATGTTCCAACGTTTCTTGAATGATGCCATTGAATAATAATCAAAGGATATAATTGTTACTTGTCGTGATGGCCGAATTTGAATTTAAATTCAAAAGATAGCAGGTCATTACTATTATGAAAAGTAAATAATAACTACTTCTATTATTACTGCAAATATTCAAAATGGATTAATATTGTATATTTCTTTCAAATTTATTAAACAATATTTTTCCATATCAGTGATACTAGATCATAGTTTATTATTAATTAATCGAATGGAAGAACAAATATGATAAAATGTTCACAAAAAATTGATGTTAAGTGTAATATCAGAGAATACATGATTCTTGTTCATTATTTTTGGTCAAATTTTCTAATTGTAAGGGTTGCAAAATAATGTGTGTTAATAGATTATCGTTTGTTTTTTATCTGCATCCAGCGTCTTTTTGAGAAATGGTGGGTAAATAAAAATAAAATATGATTAATCAGTGAAACTAGAACTGATCATAATTATTTACTTTACCTCAAATAATTGACCATAGGAGCGTGGAGAGAAAAATATAGTAATTATTACAATAATGTATTGTATTGCGGAATCAGTTTGAAACGTTGTACTTTTTGCAAGATATTTGAAGCAGTTTTTGTCATAATATACACAGTAAACATTTTCAAATGATATTCTAGTAGTAGATATGTGTTTTTGTAAAAATTCCTATACATATTTCGTTCTATACAATACTTTTTTCAAACTTTTTGCAGTATCGTATTGTTATTCCTATATACTATTCAAGATCCCAAAAAATGCAATAGTGTTTTGCCAGTTTTTATATCAGATCTGCAAAGTTCTTTTTTTTATATTTTCGTGTACTTTATAGTACATCGAATTGTAATTGATATAATATTGAAAAAAGTCGAAAACATACTGTAGATTTTACAGTACCATATGAAATTAAGTCATGGATATACCTAACTGTACAATATTTTCTCAAAGTACATAAAAGATATTATACGAACTGAAAAACAAATGATAAAATCTAAAGTTTTCACTAAAAAATAATTTTAAATCCTGTACAATTATAATCTAAATAGTAGAATTTCTATTCGGTAGATTTGAAAATTCTCGTAATTATCTAGTGAAAACTGACATACATATTGTTATCTGTACAACAAAACAATTTTAACTGTACAATATTGCGATCAGTAAGATAAAAATGACGAAATTTGCAATAATTTTGTAATAGCAGCAATGTTATAGTAAACCTACAATATTCTAGCACTTTTATCCATATATATGTCAAAATGTACCAGATTTTTTTCTAAGTAACCATTTTATTATGAAAATAAACAAATCTATTCAGTGTAAAAATATAAATAAATAAGAATATATCCACAAAATATATATAGAATTTATATTTATAACTTTCATTTTTATATATTTAACATTGGTTCACGTAACTATTCATAATTGCATGTATGACACGTGTATTTCATAAATTATAACGCTTTTTAAATTTATATATTTTTTTTGTTGTACAATTTAAAATACTGACAGAAAATGACAAATTTTATACTGTTTATCGTGCCTCTTATTATGAGCAGACGAAACGATTTTTCTATGTTCTTGGGAAATCATTCATAAGAAGAAAGAAAGATTGTACAATAGTAATAGATTCGATATCATTAAAAAGTTTGTAGACATTTCTGTTTGAGAGAATATTGTTATGTGTTCATTGTATTTGAACGAATTTTATTTGTATATTTATACAGTTTCTTGATGGAGGCCCGATCGCAGGCCGAAACATATAATTGTCAGAGTGAAACATTTGGTTTCTTCATTCATAAAATACAATTCTTGGCTCCAAAGGATCAATATGATATTTGATGAACTTTTTGAATTTATTCTACTTTCATGCCTTCGAACTCAATCATTATGTTTGTGGTCGAATATAGATATGATTCTTGGAATAATCTATTTTATATTTCGTCAAATAAAAAATAAATACTTCAACTCAAGATTTTGAAAACTCCTATATCAGTTAGTCGAGAAAAATCTAATATATGCATGTTTTAAAAACGAACTCGCCCATTTCTGCAACGTTGCATAGGGCATTGGCCTGTAAAACGTCTCATTTGCGCCAAGATGCACCTCCAAATAGAGTTCGCCGGTACTTGTAAAATATGCGCTAATACATATTCAATCGAGGGCGCCTTTCACCCCCACGCGACCATTAGCGAGAATCGTCTTTCCGTAGCCACCATGATTGCTCGCGAAATTTATTTTGTGTCGGTATCGCGTTCAGCTGAGCCAAGGGTATTATCTTCCGCTACGAATTATAGCCGGGCGGATATTTACGTTGATCCTCATTGCCCGCGATTATTCTCCATTATGGGTATATAAGACGCCGGGCGCGGAATGAAGATTTTATCGTGAACGAGTTCGTTTCGCGAACCCTCGTTTTCTACTTAACGTCTCGTTTCTCTCGGTCTTCAATATGCATGGCCACTGGAGAATTATTTTTTTACTTATCGGGAGTGTTTCGCTTAAATGCGGAGGGGTCGATTTCTACAGTCATTAGGAAGAGACTACCACTGGATTAACGAGAGTTAGTAGTCTCTTAGCACCGGTGATCTCCGAGGAAATCGTTGCGCCCTGTGAACCCATGGATATACCAGTTGCTCAGCGAGATACTTGAGACTTCTGGGATTGGTGGTTCCAGCTCTTGTCGGGTGGAAAAAGGTTGGAGGAAAGTTTTTATCTTGTGAGAAGTTTGTCTTCACGCGGTAATGGCTATGGAAGAACATTCGAAGGTTTGCTGAATGTGGAAGTAGGTACATTGGAAATATTTATTGGGTTGCAGGAACTGTTGTGAGTGATTGTGTCTATGGGACTGATGGACGTTTCGTGAGATTGCGGGGAAGTTTGGGAAACACTTGATTTGACGAACAAGTGAAAGTGCTGGGGAGTCTATCGAGAATCTAAAATTTATGAATTTATTGGGAGAGGGAAGGAAAGTTTGTATGTAGTTTCAATATTTTGAGGTGATTAGAAAATTTTGTTTTTGTTGTGGAAGTATGTGGAGTTTTTGAGAAAGTTTGGTGGAACTTGTGATAGTGAGAATTTCAACTGAAAATGAGGAAATAATATAGAAAAGTGCTAGATATTTCAGAAAAATTATTATTTTATCGGTAAATTATTGCAAAATTTTTACCATACAATTTGATAACTTTTAAATGTTTTCAAAAATTTTGTCACTTCGATAACGGTTCCTGAGTAACAGGTGATTATCTCAAATTTTTCATTTTTAAAACTAAACTTGGTGAATTTCAATAGTCAATACCTAGTCAATACTTTATGATTTTGTGATTTTTTACAATAATTCTTTGGTGATGTATTTTGTCATCAAAAAACCACTCATGTTTTTCGAATAAACCATATGGTCTTAGAAAAAAATTCCGATGTAAGGCAAAAAAGAATTTCGGTCATTCAACTTCAGTTTGAGCTTTTATTTAAAGTGTCTTGTTACTTGATAACTATATACTCATCAGTTCGTTCAACTGAATGAGCTTTTACTGTAAAATCCCTCTTTTTTCATTACAGAGACTTATTTAGAAATTTGTGTTTTTTCTTCTACATATACTTAAACAAGTATTTTGTAAATAATTTGTTTTTAGTTCGTCGGGAAAAATATGTGTTCAAAAATAAATTTATACCCAGAGAAACGTCACTGAAATCAGAATTTGTTCTTGTTTGTTTAAAAACACGTTATATTATTCGTGATAAGTCATTCAGTGAATTAAAAAAAATTTTAACTTGTTACGAAAATATTCTTATTTATTTTACCCATTCTAATATTATATTATTTCATAATCATGCAAAAGAAAGAAATTAGTTACTGCAATAAATATTTTGATCGTCAGGAAAAAAAATTTTGTTGATCCTATATTTTTATCTTCCTTTGTAGAAACATTTTGTCATTTCATAATTGAGTATTCGAAATGGATTATTTCCAAATCGGAATCAGTTGTTAATGAGAATGGGTAAGAAGAATATATTTTAACCTTCAGAAAACCAATTAACTTTGAAAAAAGGTTGGTTATAATAAATTAGAAACATTTTGATTTTATAGGGAAAAATGTTTCAATAGAAATTTTTTGTTTGTTTTCGGGGAATTATTATGTAATGGAGAAGTTTATAGCTTGTTCCTTTGCAAAAATAATTTGGTTATTTTACAAAATATCTTGACATTTAGAACTGTGATGAAAGGATTTTGACTTTTTGTCAGTTTTTGCTTTTGTCATTTTAAATTTATATCTACAGATTAATGAAATCGAATAATTAATAATAATATAAATTTTTTTCGACTTTTGCTAAACGATTCCAAAATACTGAGTAATATTTTTTTGTATGTCTTGTTTATTTTATACCTAATTTTTTAACAAATCTTAATTGTTTTCCTAAAGTAAAATAGTAAATATTTAAGGAAATTTAAAAAATTTTTTTTCTCGTTGTTTTCAGAAGAAAAATTTTGTGCATGAAAAAAAATGTGTCAATAAGAACAGACTTAAAATCTGGATTATTGAAAAATATAATAAAAAATTTTAATTTCACGAAGGAGACATGTTTTTTGGAACAATATTTTTATTTTTATCTACTTTACATTCTACCTATCTCCCATTATCCTTTATATATATTTTTCATTTCTGTTTAAATTCAAATCAAGTATTTTGTTGAACATACATCTCATGCAGTCACGTTAAAAATACATTTGACTGACAAGACTTTATACTCCATAGCACTTGTTGCATCCTCTTCGACCAAGGGATCATCTAGATTACTTATAGAAAATATTAAAAAAGTATATTAAATGTCAACTCTGATGTTATATCTTTCAACATCGTAAAGAGTTCGTTTAAACAGGATGGCGTTTATCTCATGAACATGATACGAAGCATTTGTTGCTCATGGCGAAACCTTCTCGTCACGCTCGAAACAGAAACTGTAATGCTTACGCTTTTCCTAGACTTACGAGCTACAAAACAACTTTGACTTTAGCAAGATTTCCCATCAACGCACGTTTCTATTCATGAGTAAATTCCGGAAGCCACTAAGGAAATTAGCGTTGCAAAAATCATAAACTTTGATGCTTTCAACAGAAATAATCAACAAAAAACCTTGACTCTTACAAATAAAAATCAGTAAAAATGGAAAAAATTCGAGTTTTTTCAAAGTCTTGCTCTGAAAAGTCAGTTACCTGCAATAAATATGATTTTCATTCGTTTCAGTTTGTGATTTTTAAAATATTATCAATTATTGAAACTTTAATGGTGTGTCGTCAAAAATTTTAACTCTACTCTAGTATTCTACAAATGTCAAGAGAGTGATAGAAATCTTGAGTAATATATAATAGTTGTTTTCATTGTTTTAAAAAATAATTGACCTCACTCAAGCATGTCTATTTTTTTATTTACAGATTAACTTAAACATATAAATAGGAAAAATTGTTATTTGAATAATAATAAACAGACGTTGTTGGTAATAAAACTTATAACTTTCATTCTTTATTCGACATTCTGCGTAACCAACTCAGACCATAGGTATTTACATTGTTATTGTGAAGTATGCAACTACAATTATTTACATCGAAACAGGTTGGAGTACAAGCTTCTAATTTGACATAGGTACACCGTTTGAACATTGATCACGGCACTACCCGTACCGTTGTCGAAGTTAATTCGTAGAATATGCAACAATGATAGTGTACATCTTATTTTTCACGTAATTTTAGGTCAATGATATCAACAATCGTTCGTCTGTTCCATATTTAATTTTTGAAAATCTGAATTTCGAGTAACTTGAAACCTGATGAAATTTCTATGCATCGAAATTCGTAAGAATTCCAATAATTTTAAATGTGATTCGAAAAATTTGGTTACTGTCGTGTCTACTTCCATGGAAAAGTAAAATAACTAGTTACCAGTGGCGGCCTAGAAGCTTTTTTAAACATAAATTTAAAAAAAATAAAATTTTGAAAATTTTAGAAACTGAAGAAAAATGTTTCGCTGCAATGACTGATGTAAATTTGTAAACTAATCCATCGAAATCCAATTTACGTCTTTTACTCATTAAACAATCATTGGTAACCACAAAGAAATTAGCAGCATTTTTAATTTTGAAAGATTTCATCCTAAAAAACACAGTGGCGTACATATTGTTTGAAAAATACAGAGTGAAACAATAATCCTGTTCAGATTCAGAAAAGTCTCACTTAATCAGAAACTAGGCTACACTATTCTACTCCCCTCCACCCCCCCCCCTTCACTTAGTCCGCCACTGTTTAATTTTTGCCGGGAAACTTCGCATAGAATAACTTGTAAGCACAAGAAATAATTGTTCTAGCTTTCATTTACGGTTTTCAAAGTTTCTGAGGAAGAGTTCAACTCGTGCCAGGCGAAGTTTCTCGTTTAGCCAGTTGCGACTCCGTAAACGCCGGATCGTAATTTGTCAGCTAGAACCGATATATCGACGTCGTTCGCACGAAAGCTCACGATTGTTAAAAATTGCATACATCTCGTGGAATTGCGCCTTTTTTGTCTACGCAAGTGGCACGTTGGCGATTATGTACACACATTACACGTAATAGAACAAGGCCTCAATCATAATTCACGTGAGTTCCAGCCTTACTTTAATGAGAAACAAATATGTACAAATTTTCATTGAAAATTAGATGAAAAAAAAAGTTGTGCCAGATGATGACTGTCTAAAGAAATCTAGGTATAAAAATTGAATCTGAAATTTTTTGTGGTGGAAACAGTTTTTTAATTTGTTATGATAGTGCTTTGAAGTTGAAATCTCCAAGTTCAAGTTGTTTCAGAAAATTGAGAAAAAGTTTTCAAGTGCATAACCTAATGTAAAAGTTTTTTTTGTACAGTAAATGTTGCAAAGAATTTACATAAATATTCCTGTGAAAATGGTAATTCTTTAATTTTTGAAAACAAGTTCGTAAATCACTTATAACGTTGAATGTGGAAAAAATTTCAAAATGAGAAATGAAATATTTGATGTAGTATTTTTCTGATGCAAAGAAACACTTGAGACGCTAGACATTATTTTGAGTTATATAAAATGTATCAAAAAGTGCAAGTCTTAACTTTCGCTGAATTTGAGCATGTTTTAGTGCCATTAATCTCATTAAGAAATGTTTCTACGAAGTTTGAATTTGCTTCTGATTCATTTTCAAAAATGCAGTCCATGAACCATGAAAAAGGAAGCATGTTCATGCATTCTAAAAATATACGTAATATGCACAAAAAATTTTGCTTTAAAAACTGAATTATATAGTATTTTCAACTGTCGTGGAAAGTAAAATCCTAAAAAAAATCCCTAAAAAAGAGAGAAAAAAAATGAAAAGGTATGAATTCCACAAACGTAAATTTATCATGTGTCTCCAGAATGTTCAATT
The DNA here is from genome assembly GCA_028476575.1 of Platygaster robiniae. Lineage (NCBI taxonomy): Eukaryota > Metazoa > Arthropoda > Insecta > Hymenoptera > Platygastridae > Platygaster > Platygaster robiniae. The sequence continues at coordinate 8,720,102 of CM052022.1, forward strand.
ACGAATAAGCTACATGAACGATTTAAAAGGAATTATTCCAAAAAAAATACATGAACGGTTATTCATTATCATCTCTTGTACCTAATTATAATTTTAAAAACTTTTCAGAGTACTGTCTGATGTAGTTACAGAGTATTTCTTAAAATGTGGAAAAAAGTGGAAAACAGTATAACACTCTTTTAATTTTTACAGACTTACAACAAAAATGAAAACTATCATTAAAAAAGTCATTAAAATCAAAATTATTTTTCTCAGCTTATTATACTCCAACTTTGCACCCAACATTCACTTCTCGCAAAAATTGTAAACTCAAAAGGATATGAATATTCATAACTTAAAAATAACAAACCTTTTCATTAAGAATCCATTTCGTCGAAGCAGCCATTTTGTGAATAATTCGGTGAATACTGTGAAGTTTGTAAAATATACATGCGATTCAAAGCACTTGCGCCACCAACAACACCCATAATTACACTCACAACTGTACAGTAATATTAATGAGGGCAGTAATATCGCGATCTGTTCTCGATGCCGAGCTATGATTGTCAATTGTCACGAAACATTTGTCCTGTTTCCTGGTCACTCCTGTCATTTAACCGCTTTTTGACACATTCTATCAGGCTCGGATCGACCATTCATTCAATCCTAATTCGACGCAAGTATCCGCTGCACGAAAAAGGCCAACGTCAATGCCAGAAGTGAAGGTGCCAAGTCACTCGCGAGGCCTCTAACTAGAACATAAATGTTCAATCATCTGTTCAGACATTTCGTTATTTTTATGGCAAATAGCCATGTATGGAAAAGTTGGGTTTTCACTTCTCGCCAGCACATCTTCAGGGAATGATTTTTGAATTTTTCGACAAGACTTTGACAGTTTCTTTATTTTACCAGATTGGAATTGAAAATTATCCATGATTTATTTCAGTTACTCTATAGTCCTTGGCGACGAATTCGCAATATTTTATTATTCAGAATATGGTATAAAGAAATAGTTTTACGTTTTATAGCCATACATTTTCTATACTTTGAATTTTTGCTGGGAATATCTCCAGTGTTTGAAGAGTAATAAAGTTTGTTTTCTTGAATACCAAAATACTTAGCATGTATTCGAGAAATATTCCAAAGCACACAAATCATTCGAAGTATTTATAGCTCCGTGGTTATTACACGTTTTGCAGGGCAACATTGCAGCGTCCGGGTTAATCTAAATCGCAATTAGACGGTAACTAACAGACCTTAAAAGCACCACGGATGCTTGCCTTGGAAGCGAGAATGCGAATAACGATGTTGAAGAACACTTCTGACTAAAATAACAATGGCGTCTAATGACCTTAACAATGTTTCTGGACATTGATAATTTTTTTTTCCGAAACGTAAGCTTCATTTCCTGCTTGACAAAATTGGATACAAAAAAAAAGAACTAGTAGATACTACTAAACTTTACCTGAAATAGAAAACAAAAGTTGAAGAAAAATATGTATATTTGGAATGATAGACGTCTTTTACATTTCTTAATTATGTTTGAATAGTGAAAAGGATTGTCGTGAAATCATTTTTTTTTTGCACACATTGATTGATCATTGCTGACGTAACAGATCAACAAGAATCTTAATTTAGAGTTCGCTCCAAGATCGTGCGAATCTGATTAAACTTGTCGATCGAAAATAATTGATTAGATTACCAAAACTAATCTGAGTTTGAACAGAATATTGGCATTTTCATATAAATTTAAAATTGCAATTTCTGGAGACAGATAAAAATGTAGCAGCTAACTGGTGTTATTCTTGGATTTTCAAAATCACTCGAATATAAAATGGTATTGACTTAATCACTCCTTGTATTTCAAAAATTAAAAGGTTTTTTTTCCATTATATTACCTCGAATAATTCATTTCAAAAGCTAAATTTTACCCGATAGAAGTAAAAATTCACTGCGATCGAACTAAAACAGAATGATTTTTTGTCATCAGTTTAAATAATGGCATCCACGAAAAACTTTGCTGTATTACTTTTATCGTATAAAATTGACACTGGTTTCTTCCCTTTGATATTTTAAGTGCCCAAACTGATTCATTCGTGCGCATATCGTAGATTACAAAATATTTATTTTTCTTCAATTTACTAGCCTAATTTTATATTATTTATGTTTCTCTATATTTATGAGCTATAGCTGGTTTTATCTCTCAACTTCGATACGATGTTAGGTTTCAAGGTATAAAATTGTTAGTAGATGTTACAGAGTCTCACCAAAAACTACGGTCTGTCGCAGCAAAGCGGGCTCTTTTATCAAAATTTTAGTTTCTACTTCTGCCTCGCACCTGCAATGATAATAATAAAAATATACAATTATTCCGTGACACTTAATAAAAAATTTGCAATATTTTGTTGTTTTGTTTTAAGCTTTTCTGTTCAAGCAAAGACCATGTTAGAAGCAAAAATAAATGATCTACTTTTTGATGATATACAAGTAATTTTTTTATATCGCTGGAATAAAAAAAAAAAGTTGAAACAGCAAGGCAAAAAACTTATGTCTGACGTCAACTTGAAATTGAAGCGAAAATCCCTTCATGTTTTTTATTTGCATTACGTTTTAAACACTCTTTGTCCATTCAACATAAAGCATGATGTAGTATGATGTATTAAATTTCGATTTTGCACCATTTTTTTGACAACGTTTTGATAATTCATGTGGCAAGATTTTTTATCAAGAAATAAAAATTAATTTTTCACTTGAAATTTTACAACTCCAATGCTTTTTTTCTGAGTATTCAAAAATTTTCGCGAACAAAAAAGAGAGTTTTTTTTTTCTTTTTAAGGTCTTCACCTACTTGATTTTGATCCTTCCATGCGAGAGGTGATCAGGCCCAAGTTCTAATCGCAGACTGGAAAACGTAACAATAGTGTCGTGATGCCTAGTTTTTGTTTGCGAATCTTCTTTCACCTTGAAAATTTATTTCCAAATTGCAAGTTATTATTAGTTATTGTGTGTGTGGAATGGGGAGCAGGGTGTTAATTTCACTTCAAATATTCACTAGGGGATCGAAAATTGGAGTTATTCGGTCACCTTATACGAGTGAGATTTTTTGATAAAAGTTAGAAACATTTAAATAATGAACTACTAAAATTTCCACATTCGTGAAACAATCGAATATTTATGCAGGTGAAAGATTTTAAAAAGAGATTCTTGTTTAACCTCAATAGTAAAATAAAAATAAAAGCTTAAGAGAAGTTTATTCATTCAAAAGTATTTTGACTTATAATGATTCATAATTTAAAATTCAGAATATGTATCCACCCAGTGAATATGGCATAAATATTTAATAATAACAGCGAAAATCCAAAGAATGTTGAAAAGCAAAAAAAAATTCAGTGTTTAGTACAGCAATCACTAATTATATATGTGGCTTTAGTATGAAACATTTTAATTTTAGAAATTCATTCATGATTCGATTTCTCATACGTATATCAGAAAAAAGGTTCCTCCCTACGAACTTCTTCCTTCCCTGTGCGTTCAAATTATGTGACATGTGCAATGTTCATGCATAATATGAAACGTGTAGCCCATAGGCTACGCTGGTTTGACTTGCGAGCGAGGAGTCTTTGTTTACCGAAAATAACAATGTGTATTCTCTAACGTATAGTACGGAGCTGCAATTGAATGATTTCACGCAAGCTAGCTTCAAACGTTATTATATCATCATTTTACATTATCGTGCTATCTTGACGTAAAAGTAAGAGAAGATTACTAATTTTATGACAGTACACTTTTTTCACACTTGGGCATTGTTTAGTAGGATGAAAAATTTGTTTTTACTTTAACAATTTTTTTTCCTCTCATATTAACAAAAAACTTTTAAGTAATCAGGTTATTGCAACTCATTATTTTTAGTTTTTTACACTCTCGAATTAATGTCCTTGTAGATCCTTTATTTTAATGAGGTTTTTCATGAACATAACATGACATGTGTGTTGACATTCACTTTAGCGTGAGTGGAAGTCACTTTGTTGAAAAAAAAAAAAAAAAAAAAAAAAAACTATGCAACGGTTAAGCATAAAATTAAACTCTCAAATACATCATACTTCTTCCAATATTCTAGTATTTAGCAAAATTTGTTTTTTGGTCTTCTTCAAAAATAATTTACGGTCAATCATACTGGATATGAAAATTTTTTTTCTCATCATCGTATCAAACGATTAGTTCATGTAAATCACGAGAGAAAAATTTTTTCACGTTTCTTGTTATTAAATACAATTTGAAGGAATAGAAAAAAATATTTGTAATATTGTAAGAAAAAACGTTTCTTACATTTTCAAACAGTTGTCAAGAAAACAACAATTTTTTGGTGCTAAAACCTATACATCATAATGACTTCTAAGGCTGTCACAGATATTTTGTAAGATGTCACAAATAACCCCTTCATAAGGGGTAAATGTCACATATAAAAAAAAAAAAATGTCACATAAAAAACAAAAATAAGCATATAAATTTAAAAAAAACACCAGAAGCATATTTCAATAAATAAACTTTGTTTTTTCATATCACGAAGTTACTCTGATTGACCTTACAAGAGTTACTCTTCAATTCATTAGATTTTGGACTTCCAACATAAATACAAGAAAAATCCTATTATATGAAAAATTCTCTTTTTGCAACCTATGAAAACTGCATGACATCCAATTTTACGTGGTATTTCGTATTTTCCCGTTTAGGTTTTTATTACGAAAAATTTTTCTTGCGAAAATGTACAATGCTACTCTCTGCAACATTACTCTAAGGAAGGAATTTTTCCCCATAAAAACCAAATTCATATTGTAAAGTGATGCATTCTTCACTGTTTGAAATATTTTCGTTTTCGCCAACGAAATTTGATTGCCCCATCAGGATGAGTACCAGTAATCTACTGAACTCGACATTTCATCTCTTCCAATAACGAAATTTTTCGCCGGCGATATTACCTCGATGTCGTTGATAAACCACTTCAAACGAGTCGCTGGAAATGTCCTGCCACTAGTGCAATTCAAGGCGAGAATATCGCCACTGGCGTAAATCTTTTCCTCGCTGGTAATTTTCGGATTGTCCTCGGGGAGCACTGCGGACAAAAATCATGGTCGTTTTGCATCCATTCGCTTGGAGGAAGCCAATTGTACTCCTTGCACAATGCTCTTTATTATGCCAGGAAGAAAACGGTTTCTTCGCTGGACAATTTTTTATGAGAAGGAAAATGGCAGGTAGCTTGAAATTCACGTAATAAAAATTTCTATGATACAAAAAGTCTAGCTTTTGAAAAAAAAGGTACATTCATGAATATCTACATCTGACATCTCAAAAGTATTAATCAAATGTGCAATGCATTTAAATTAATTTTATTAATATTTTATTGTTCGTATTGTTTTGATTCTGAATATTTACTTGTATTTCATAGTATTAGGGAAATTTTTATTGATTTGTTGTTTAAAGAAGTTTTTGAAAGGTTTTACTGGTTTTGTTTATATACAGCTTAGTCATTGAATTATAAGAAGAAAAAAACACATACTGATATCCAAATTTAATAAGATTCAAGTCATACGTTAACAACCCGTTTTTGAATTTTCACTGTGTATTGAAGACTTTGACGTAGAGATGACTGTAAAGTTAGTACATTTCTAGAGAACGTACTGTATTTAAAGTGCTTTTATAAAATTTTACAGTATTTACAGGTCACTTCAGGGAAGTTCCATGAATTAAAATCATTATAAAGCATTACTGTATATATCTATAAAAATGGCTATAGACATTTTTTACTAGTGTATTTTATTAAGCAGTCGTCTTTAGTTGATTGTTTCCAAAACCTCTGTATTTCAAATTATTCCTATATTACTAAAATACTCAAGTTATCATAATTTTATTGATTTTCAGCAAAATAAGAATGGACATAAATAACTTGTATGCAATGTAGTCTTAAAAAGTTTACTAGTTTTTCTATCAAAGAATAAATAATTTTTCTATTTTAAAATTTTTTAAAAATTGCAACAGAAGGGAGCTCTTAATTTTCAAAAATAAATTCACTCAGACAATTATAAAGCTAAGCTGAAAAACTATAATTAAAAAAAATTTTTATTGCCAACTTGCTAATAATCAGACATCTGGACATGCATTATTAGCAAACTATCAATTGTCAGTTTTGGAAATGCTTGGCTTGACGAAACGAAAAATATATGGAAATGGCAAATAGCTCGAAATTCTAAAAATGAAACTTACTCTGCTTAAAAAGAATGTAGCTGTTTTGGAATAGAAATGTTCACTTAAATTTCAATTTTTTCTGAACATACCATGAGGGTAATATTGCTTGTATTTTCAAGACAATTGAAATTTCTTAAAAAAATAATCTGTATATTTTTAGAATCAACTTGTAAGTTGTCATGCAAAATATTTCAATACTCATTATATTCTTTTTTTTCGAACGAGATAAGAATTTTCTCCTACGTTACTCAATTTTTTTCACATCTCACATTTAAACTAAACTTTTCTCAAAGTTGCATGTTTCTTCTTTAAGAACTAACCTACAACCTCCATGTACGCTTCTCCTGAGACAGACTGAAATAAAGGTCTCTCCGCAACAACTTCGCACTTGAAAATACCACTTGTTTGCACGTTCACAGACCTCAGTCGGATGTGGTTTTTTGAAGACCTGTGGGTCTGAAATAGAAAACATTAAATGCATCAATTTCAACACGAAAAAGTTACTAGTAAACGAAACCTAGTAGATTCTTGTTACCAATCTAAACCAACTTTAAGTATGATCTCAAATGTAGCATAGTAGAAAATTTGGGAAAACTCCTAACACTTATACAACCGTATATCAAGTATTGTGATTTTTTTTTCAAATTTGTATAGTAGGATAATTTCAAACATTACACTAGGATCTGACGTTTCAAGGTAATTTTTTTCATTGACATTTCAAGTAAAATTGAAATCTTATGGGAATTCCGTGTTTCAATAATGCCTTTATTCCAAATAATTACGTCTGAAGAAATTAGAATTATGTTTTTTAAATACGTAGCTCAATCAGACGTATGATACAAGCATTCATTCTCATGTGCAAAAAAAATATTGTTGTTTCGATTTTCAGTGGAACAGGGTGAAAATATGCAGCAAATGTGAGCACCCCCAAGTGCGCCCGTTCATGCAAATTGGCGTTGTGGCAGTGTATATCGCAGTGGTAATCATTTTCACGTGTTATTCGCGATAGTTTGTGCCCGAGAGAGAATCAACTTGACTTTTGGTTATGGTAATAGCTCTTATCGAAACAGTTATCTACATTCATACGCGAGACTGTCTTGCCTCCACGAGCCATTCCCTCTAAATGGGAAAATGCAATCGTTATTGTTGGCTTATCACTGGAAATATCACTGACGATCTTGGCTGCACTGTTTTTAACTTGATTATTCTGTAATGCACAGAAATATGTACTTTGAAAATTACTTTATTTTATTGACAGGAAGCATCTTTTCGAAGACAGATAAATGTTTTTGCACGGTTGTGAGTAATAAAGCTGCTGAAAATTATATTTTAATTGAGAAGTCAAATAGATTATTGTGTGATGAAAATGACATGTGAGATTGTGGAGTTGGATTTTACAGGTTCTTATGCACTCAGATGTACAAAACAGCTTCAAATTGGAAAATATTTTCATCACCTACTGTGCACGTAATCAGGTGATTGTCAAAAAGTAAGATTTTTGATAAAGTCGCTCTCTAAATCATTTCTTATTATAAAAAACAAATACATTCATGATTTTTCTTTGATTTTAATAACGATTTTCTTTTTTTCTACGAATCACCCAGGATTTTGTCCATAAGACATTCAATGATTTGTCGAGACGAATAAAAGTAACTTTTGAAATCAGTACAATGCTGTAAATTTTTGCTCATTGATCTGACATTGTTTACGTAAATTAGTAAGAAGCGTAAATGATATTTCTCTAACTAATTAACATAGGAATAATGGAAATCGTAAAAATTTTTAATTTTTTCAATACAATACTGGTTTTTAGTATGAACCTGATCGACTTTGAGTAAAATACGTTAAAAATAAAACATTTTCGATGATAATAAGTATTTTTGCACTAAACTATAATTTGCTTCATCCACATTCATCAAAGTCAGATAATATTGATAAGAATTATTAGTCTTTTATGATCATGATTTTTATAAATTTTTTTTTCTCAAATTAAATAGATAAATTAATAATAAAAATGATAATGATCATGTTGATTTTTACGATAATCATCGAAATTATAAAAATAATAATATTCAAAAAGTTAAGTCATGTGCAATTAGTAAAACATTAAATATATCTTAGCCTTAATATCATATTGTAAAAAGCCTTGTTAATAATAGTTACAATAGGTTATCATTCATGTTAGTATCCTGCCTGTAATAAATATTTCATATTATCAAAAACTTCAATGAAGAAGTTAATGACGATAATAATCTTAAACGATTGTTTAGTTATAGTAAACTTATGATTGTTGTTAAAAAATTGTCTATTCTGGATACTCTGTTTAATATAAATTCTTTCTATATCTTTTACATGATTTTCATTTTTTTTTTTCTGACGACTAGCATAGTTACATTTTATTTCTGTAATGATTATATTATTGTTGTTATTTTGTATAAGAAATGTTTCACTGAAAAACGTGGTATCCAACGTAAAGGAAACTCGTTTAAAATTTAGAAGTATGTGAATCAGTTACTATTATTGTACGATGATAAAAAAATAAATGCTCATAAACATAGAGAATTATTTTCTTTCTAATGTGAAAAACCTGTCTGGTAAAAAAAATGATAACATATATTCAATGACTTTAAGCTGCTTAAAAAATATTGATTCAGTCCCTTGATAATTTTTCTTCAGTATGTTATATCTATGGCAGCATTGAAACCATTTTTGAAATATATTGTTGTTATTTTCTAAAGCATTTGAAGACGATTTGGAAAGTAACGCTATCAAAATTTCACCCAACTCATTTGAACGACCACTCAAATTTGCGACTAGATTCAATACGTCAAAACCTAATTTAAAAAAATATATAATTACTATACGTGATAATTTTTTCTTAACAACATCAAACATATTATAAAAATTATCAAATCAATAGTTGTGTGCTCACACAATATCACATATTAGATTTCCGATAGAAGACAATTTTTATCGGAGTGTTGGCGAAAGCCACTTGGGAAAACTGACAAAGAAATGAAGTGGAAACCAGTTGTTGATTCTATCTCGGTTGAATTTCAAATTTGGCTTGCGGCCAATGCAATGGTTGAGTTTCTCGATCCTTTTTTCCCATGGACACTTTTTGCAATCAAACGTTGTTACAGAGTCTCCGAAAAATATTCGTTTTCAGTATTGTACATACATTTCAAATTACTTCAGGAATTCAATTTGCAGATAGTCCATTGTAGAAGATACTCGAATTTTCTGATTATTTTATTCGTAACATTATGAAAATTCTAGAAATATTATTTTCCTGTTAAATGAATGTCAGAACACGAACTATATGTGATAAACGTGTAATCAAGTCATTAGTATTATGAAATTTTCTCATTTTTTTTCTGTCAATCAGAAGTAAAATTTTTGTACATAAATATTGTGAATCATACCAGGAAATTCAAAATCATCTGATAATAATGAATATGTATTTAGCATCTGAAATATACATTTTTTATAGGACTTTTGGCACAATACGAGTGACTTTATGATGAGCAAAAAGCGTTTTTGCAACTTTCTTGGTAAACCCTTCGTTAGAATATGATTACATTTGAAAGTAGGATTATACAAAGCTGCAGCAATTGCACGGTCAATCAGAAATCATGAGTAAACTCAGAATCCGAAATGGTAATGGTATCTCACCAAATCGTTACGGTATATTCTCGCGTTTTGCTATGAGAGTGTTTTCCCCGAACGACAATGCTCCATGGCATCGTAATCACGTCATTATTTCCGATAATAACACAGTGCCACAGGAATACTTGAAAATGATTTTCCTTCCTTTGCGAAGACTTTTGTGGGTTTTTGTCCCTACGTTTCTGAACGTGGTATTACATGATGAAAAAGCGTATTTTCAAAGAGTCGTTTGTAAACCTTTTTCAATTTTTTTAATACAAGAAAACTTTTGCTTGAAGCAGAAAATGGAATATCTGCTGGAAAAATCGTAGATATTTGCCCGGTTTTTTTTACAACATAAGGAAAATACTGAATATAGGAGAGATTTATGCTGAGCGTCGTTTTATACAATAAGAGTGAGCATTTTCAAATGAAAAATATCTCGGAATATAAAGTATTTTGAGTTTGTTCAAGCTACATATTTTATTTAATAAACAAAAGTTTGTTTACCTTAGTATAATATTTTATAAAACATTTTTCTGGTTAATTTTTAAAGAACAAATACATGATTTTTTGTAGAGTACCCATAATTATGATGAGATTTTGAACACAGTAAATAATAGTTTGTATAAATATTTAGTACCTAAATTAATATTTCAGTATACACTAAAATAACTCATCAATGATGAAGATTTAATCTTCAGAAAAGTCAGCAAAAATTTTTTTAAATTATTTTGATCTTTGAATGAATAAGATAACCTCAATATGAGAAAAAGATTTAGTTCTACTTTCATAATTGGGTACTTGCTGGATTCAGTGTGAGGAATATTCAAACCACAGATTTCTGTGGCATGTTTGCCCATGACACAAACAGTTCGGCGTCACATTCCAATGTGTGCGACCATTTTCCTTTAGATTCCGTGGCGTAGAAATCCGCACCACGAAAAGTTTGGAAATTAATTTCATCTGTGGTAACCCCCATTCTAATACCAGCGATTTTGCCTTACTTGCAAAATTGCTACAAGTCGCTGAAGGGCGTACTTAACCCTTGCATCAACTTTGATTTTAAATTTTTCCTTGCACTTTTACTTCAGGAAGCACAAATAGTTGTAAAAAAACTTCGCTGCATTTTTGAAAAATATTAAACTGTATTCTTACCGCGTTTTGAAAAAAATCCGCATTAACTGTAATAACGTATGAAGATCGATGCTTTTCGAGTTACACTTGTGTACAAAGAATTTTGCTTACAGAGTTTTTCAAAATTTTTTTTTTTTCTATGGTCAATATGAAATCGTTAGAAAAATCTGAAAAAAGGGAAAAAAAGAATAAATTATATAGTGCTTTTTCGAAACTGACTTATGTGTACGTGTTGAAAATCTTTTGGAACAAAAAATTTTTTCCCTTGAGTGAATATATTCTTCTCATTTTTTTCCTTTGGAGCGAAATACACAGTTTTTTTAGGTTGCTGAAGAAAAGTGCAGTTCTTCACATAGAAACTTACAACCATATTTTATAAAGTTACAAAATAGTTATAAAAAATAAGAGTATTCTAACTTACCTCAACTATAATACCATTGACTTCGAAGGTTTTTTTTTGTCCATTACTGTCGGTGTACTTAAAAAATTCCGAGTCATCTTTGTACCAAGAAATACGAGAAAGACGATCCGTTTCCAAATCGTAACTGAAACAAATTTTGACTTTCATAAATTTCTGCATATGTAGTAGAATACTGGCAAAATGTTTTTGAACATGTAATCAATGAAAATTAATAATTACTCATAGTATCAGATGAAGTCAAAGACACTTTGTGTAATTTCTGAAGTGTAGGTTAATAAGAATTTTGGTTTTTGAAATTGAATTGTGTACCGATTCAGCAGTGCCAAATCTTAGTCTTAAATTATAATAGTTTCAAGATTCTTATATTGATTTGAGTTCTTTTTCTTAAGCCATACGAAAAAGTGCTTAATTTACTAGTATTTTTTAGCATATTCCGAGGCATATTCAATGTAGACGTAAAACAGTAAGTTCATACATGAAAAAAGGAATATGAACAGCTGGAATAGAGAATTCGTTTTTAAATTATAGTGTTATTTTCCGTGACAAATTTTATAATATTAATTTATGTGAAGTATGACATCATAATGAAATAGAAATATGATTTTTTTTTACTTTTAATTACTCAGTTGCCAAATAAAATGTCATTTTAAACAACTATCCTCTTAATAAATTTTTTAGTCAGTTCTTAATTATTTACATGTGAGTTACATTAAACTGTGAGTAATGAAAAACTAATATTGTTTGATTGGTATTTTATTCAACCTACTCCTTTGGATACGATATTCGCAGTTTTGAACCCTCTTACCTGCATTTCAGATCTGCGCTGTCACCCTTTTTGACATACTGAGGGACGGTCATGTTGAGCATTTTCAGCGCCCTCACTAGAACAAAAAAAGGAGAAGCTCTAAAAATACAAATTTTTGAAAATAATCTTCATAGTTGTTAATAAAGAGCTTTAAGCTCATCGACGAGAACTAAATACGAATGTATGCAGGGAATGCTGAACGCGGTTTTTTCGAGTGCGTAGTAATTGGATTTGAGGGTCAAAGTGAGCATTATCATATTTCTTCAAGGAGTACTTTAGTATGTCATTTTATTCTGGAATAATCACATAAAGAACTAAAAAAACTCAAAAATTTTCAGTAAATCGTACAAGTTATTGTAACATTTGGATGGTTGGAATCGTGATCAAAATTCTGAGAACTTAAAAATATGAAAAAATGTAACACATTTAGAGAAATGTCAATAACTCCATGAAACCATGAAATTACAATAAATTGTGAAATTCAGAAAATGTTTATAAATTTTGTAGACTGTCCTCATATCCAATTTTTTTTGGAATATTTAGGATAAAGTTCTATTTAATTCTCAGTGGAAACCTGTAAAGCATAATAATAAAATGAGTTATGAAAAATCGTCCATAATTTAAAAAAAATTATATTTGATTTGTATTAGTGTCAAATATTTTTTATAATTTGTTATATTTTAAAAACATTCATTTCAATTCAAAAACCTCTAATATCGAATTTTCAAGATTGGTAATAGCTTTACATAAAACATTAGAAAAACTCAAAGAATATCACAAAATGTTCATTGATTTCGTTAATTGTATTTACAATATTTATTCAGGATATTTAAAGTTTTGATTGTTTTGAAAACCTGTCGAACAGAAAAAAAATCGAAAGTCACGCATAATTTCTATTATTTTAGCAAATATATATGTATTATTCGCATAGTTTTGGTTGCGATTGCAGTTTCCGAAATCCCGGAAAATGCAAATCATAGAAAATCAAAAAAACTTTGAAAATGTTAGAATGATCAAAACAATCGTCGATAAAATTCTAACGATTCTTTCGAATCCTGTTGAAAGTAACAATTCTTTTGAATTTCTATAGAATATTTTTTTGTTCTTATTTAATCTGAAAAACATGGAAATACTTAGAAAAAGAAGAAGCATCCTTAAAATATTATAATGGTAACACGTAAACCTTCAGATTGTTCGAATTCGTTTTTAAATTTTCAAAATATCGAAAAACTAAAAAGAAAAAATTTGATACCGTTACATTGTGAAAATGATTTTCTAAAATTTGGTAAAACTGTAAAATTCTTTCCAAGTATGATTATTTCTTCGAAGAAGGTTAAAGATTCTAGATGTATCTATATATTTTCTGAATTTCGGAAGATATTGATGAATTTCGTCAATTTTGAAAAGGCGAAAAATGTTGACAACTGAGTGAAAAAAGAATAAGTCATTTGATACAATTCCGCGTAGGTATTTTTTGTTATTTTATCCATTTTAAATATTCAAGTTGGATAGTGCTACCTACCATCTCTACATTTAATTTTTGGATGATATTACATCCAAGTTTACAAAATATAAACGAAAAAAGTACATTTACAAAAAAGAAACTATCAAGGTAAGTTTTAAAAACTTTTTTTAACATTTTTTTCAGATAATCTTACTTTTAAATTTTTCGTATATTTTTCACTTACCCCAACTTCGTTAAGTGCTATGTATTTTATTCATTACCTATACTCATTAGGAAATATTTCTTATAGCAATAAAAAAAAAAAAACATAGAATCCAATCATCTCAGTTTATGATCGAATTTATGAGAGCTGAGGAATCAACGACGTGTGCAATCGTAAAGTATGAAAATTATGTAACACGTTTTTATTGAAACTCAATGCAGTATAAAACCCTGGGATGATAAGGTCGCCAACATGATGATCCTCTTGAGTGTGAAATTCACGATGTTATACCATGGAAAGAATATTTTCTTTTTCACTAAAGACCAAAGTAGTCTGTTTATCCTATGAATATTTTTTAGAACTTCAACCGATGTCTAGGGTTTTATAATACAAGTAAAAAAGAAAACTCGAATATTTTTCTTTTGATCTGTGAGTTATATGTAATTTTTTCTGCATCTTCAAAACCATACGTAGTAGAGTCTTATAAAAAATAAACTGGTTCTACTTGTCGAAAAAAAAATGGAAGTCAAAGTTTAAGAGAACAAATTTGAATAGTGGGTATTCCTTTTGATGAAAAGTTAATCAAATAAATAATTTAATATAGTAATAAATAATCAATGATAAATAAATTATAAACTTCTTTTTCACTGCATTTTTTCATCTAGTCGCTACATTATCATCGCATCAAAAATCCTTGCAAAACTTATTTTCGTTCATTCATGCAACATATACAAATATAGTGCATAAAATGACGATTTTTCAAGTGATAAACACAAGAAACCTTTGTTTAAAAAACCCAAGCTCAAAAAAAGTGATTTTTTTGTAACATGGTTCCTGTTATTTGTCACTATTCCAGGGGGAAAAGAGTGAGTTGAGCGTGACCATGCCTTTCCCCTCGAAAACAATCGCATTGTGGGTGCCATTGAACGCAACGACCTCATATGGCTAGAGAACTTGCTTTTCGCGTGTTCCACGACCATCACTTTTTACCCTTCGTGCGAAGTTGACTCTAACGCACGCTACCACGTGACATAAATATAAATTACCGCTCTGCGTGTGGGATGCCCTTAAAATATCTATGTGTATCATTGCTGTCCCTAACGTTAAAAATGCTCACTTTCTTTTTTACTTGTCGAGTGATGTTTCACTTCTCACTCCAGAATTTTTTACAATCAAATATTTCCGGAGACTCAGTTGAATGCAGATAATTTTTGTATCTGTGACTATTATACAAATAGCTACACAATATCTTCGTTACATCAAAAAAAATGTTTGAGAATAATAAAATCATAACAAAAATCTCATTATTTTAAATTCAAGAATATTAAGAAGTACAAAGTTTTTCTTTGTTTGTTTGTTTGTGTTTTTTTTCTTTAGATTGATTTTGCAAAAATGTATAACTTCAGCAGTAAAAAAAAGTGGCACCATGGTAAATTTACTACATTTCTCGATTTGAAAAAAACAGAGAGTCAAATCGACTAAAATACAACATTATAAATAAGACAAATTACTTAAAAATACTGTAATGAATTTGCATAAAACTTTACCTCCAAAACCATTATCATATTCTACTTTGAAATAATAAGCTTACTTCATATTTTCGAAATCATTGAAAAAAATTCTATTCCCTTTATTGTCAAACGTGAGTGATAAGTACTGAAATCTTGCATTACAACAACTAACCCTTAGGAAAAGTGATTTCTCTTGGCAAAAATAATGACGACGTGTGTCCAAGCGCGTCATTACTTTTGTTGTTCTATCGCGCCCTTCGCTGCAATGATTAATTCGACTTGTCAGATGCTTTTAGACGCGGCGTAAGGTATGAAAGGTAACGACGCCATGTATTGCGGTATTTACCAACAGTTTCGTAAAAGCCACAGCGTGAATTCATGACCTACGAGTATAATTCATAAGGTTGAACTTATCCCTAAGACTTCATACAGAAATCCTACTTTTTCAGTTATGAAACATATAAAAACGAAAGTTAATTTTTCCCGCAGTTTTACATGGATTTTTGTTTTTGTTTGTTTGTTGTTTTTTTTTTTCATTCTGTGGAAATGGAAAACAATAAGATCTTGAACTGTTTGAGACAAAATTGAAAAGGTGAATTTTTCTAAAAAACTTGCATCTTCAAACGTTATATTTGAAAAAAAACTAATGATATACGTCAAAAATATGCAAAATTATAATCGTTGAAGCTTTCAATATACGCTGTCAAACTTCGAAATCTGTATTAAATTCTATTCCAACAATTTTCAGTGCAAGTTTGTTCCATTTGATACGCACTTAGCCCTTACAATGAAGATTTTTTCCCGTACATCGCCTCGGCTGCCACTCGTAAGTACTTCTCAGTGCTTTACACTGGCGCTCAGTGTATCCAGTTTGGTTGTTACACGAGTGTATACTCGAGGCTTATAGGTACGCATTCTATCAACTTCATTGGCGGTAAAATTTAGGGTTGAGACCGTGGCGTCAAAACCGAGGCAGTGGAGTAAGGGGTGGGTTAAAGCCCATTCATCAATTTAACAGAAGCCAAGGTAAGAGAGTCTAGTGTGATGTCAGGTACGAAAAGAACTTTGAAGTTTAATAAAAAACTGCTTTTACTTGCTTTTTTACAAAATATATATTTTTACAATGAACAATATCACTTCAAAGTTTGAAATTTGAATGATGTGAAGTGTCACTGTACAAAATCATGTATTTTTCTTTAATGGTTTATAAAATTGTAAATTCATCTTTTGTACAATTAACAATGAATGTTTTTCTAGTGAAGATTTCTAAATTTAGAAATAAGGAAAAAAAGAATTTAACGTTTACCAAAGAAAATTTGATTCAATAAGAACTACGTAATTTTCAGGGAAAAAATCTTTTTAAAATAGTATGAGGAATGTAACTGAATTTTAAGATAATTACAGAGTCGTGACTGGAAATCTCTAATCAAAGGTTTTTTTCAGATATAAAAAATAAGAATACTCTGCATAAATTTAATAGGGTCTTAACTTGCCTAGTATCATAATATTTATTTTGAATAAATTGTGGCTTGACGTATTAGTAAAGGATAATAAAATTTATTACATTCGATTGTATCTTATTTTAGGAATCTAAACCCTTGGATAGAAGAAAAGTTCGTGAGACGACGTCAATTAATGTGCTTTCTGCATAAATATTCTTCAGTAGTACAGAAAAATAATAAAAAACTCTTTAAAAAATGTAGATCCATTTAAAATTTATGACTTCCTAATTCACATTATACAGTTCAAACTTTTGAATTTTTTATGATTGTAGGGACCAAAACTGCAAGTTTCGTGTTTTCTCTACTCATATATCAAATTTATCAAATCCCTCGAAAATTTGTAAAGAAACAAAAAAATTTAATAAAATTTCGTCTTCCAAAGTACATACATCTGACAAACTCAGATACTAAACACGATTCAACCATAACAAAGGAAAAGCATACTATCTAAAAAAATACATTTTCAAAAAAACTGACTCAACGCTCGCAGTGTATAGAATTTTTCACTCAAAAGAAGCTGCACCATAAAGTAAAAATATCTGAATTCAAAGAAATTCACTTTTCTCAGATATTCGATATCACTTCTCTACATGGGATATTATTTTCATTTTCAATTGAATAGTACACACAAAGACTCACTCTGCAAAGGCCACAAAAAAATCTCACAACTTTTTGCTTTTCCTTTCATCTCTTAAACGTAACATTCCACGAACGCGTAAAAGTTCTGATAATATTCAAATGTTTCCATTCCATGTAACGTGTAATTAGAAAAGTCCTTTTTTTATTGTAATACCTTCACGACAAGCTATCAACTCTGCTGCATAAAAATTATTCCCTTCGCTATCATTCGCATCGCGGAAACGTAATAAAAGGCGAACGGGAGAATGCCCCATGCTAACATGAAATGTAACACTCTTGCACTGTAAACGTGGGAATAGCGTGGAAAAATTTTTGCCATTTTCGTCGCGGAGCTTTTGGATATAAAAGTTTTTTTTTCTTTTTGACCTGAAAACTTTTTTATGAAAAAACCGCATTTACATTACTATGGAAATCGACAAAATAAAGTGTGTTGGTAATTAATAGCTATGAGATTATATAAAAGGTAACATAATTATATTATTATCGTTAACATGTGTTCAGTTAATGGTATAAAATGAGTTAAAAAAAGAGCAGAAGTTGTGTTATTTTTAAAGTGAGTAGCATGGAGAAGAAAAACTTAAAAAATAAAACGTTTTAGAAAGTGACACAATTTTATCTTCCTATTTTAATTCAGTGTTAGCATAAATATTGCAATACATATTAAAGTAACGAATTATAAAGTTATACCTAATCATCGATTGCCTTACGTCTGCACAAAGAAGTTATTTTTGTTATTGCTCTACACATTTTCCTCGAAATAATTTTAATGCATTTACTGTCAGCAAATTTATAACTTTCCTCAGTTTATCATCTTCGTTCCAGTTAGAATAGAAATTGATTATCGTCAATTTTTCTGAAACGAGTTTTCCCGTATGTTAATTTTTTCTAATTAATATTTTCCTCATCTCTTT
The DNA here is from genome assembly GCA_028476575.1 of Platygaster robiniae. Classification (NCBI taxonomy): domain Eukaryota; kingdom Metazoa; phylum Arthropoda; class Insecta; order Hymenoptera; family Platygastridae; genus Platygaster; species Platygaster robiniae. The sequence goes on from CM052022.1 coordinate 8,738,562, forward strand.
TCTTTAGAATGGTGTATTATCAAAGATTGAATTTCTCGAATTATTTTTCCCGAATGGTTATTTTTCGAAAATCGAATTTTCCGAATTTTTTTCCGAATTTAATTTTAATAACATTTTCAGTCATTTTTTCTATACTTCTACAAAATTATCTTGAACAACTTTCGTAAATCGATAAATTTCATTAAAGGATTCAATTTACTAAGATTTTTTACTTTTGTGTAACCGTTCCTAATTTGACAGCACTCATTTCTTGCATATTACTATTGTTATAAGCAATTCATATTGATGCTACAGTTTTTCGAACCGGAATTCAATGATTTTCGCTTTTTTTCGTATTGTTAGTTATTTCTTGATTCAGATCATCTGTATCTACTGAAATATATTTTTGTATTAGTAATTTTGGTGTATCTTCCATTTCTCTTGAAAATTTACCAAAAATTCTTATTTTTACGAAAAATGTAAAACGTCACGAAAAACTTGATAATTCTTTGAGATCAACTGTTCTCTTTGTAATAATTGTTTTGTTTTTTGTTATTTTATTTGTTTGAATTCTACGATAAGAGATTCAGCTATTTAATTACAATTTCATTCTTTGACATGTTTTATCTTTAAAAATTTAAATTTCGGAATGATGCTTACATATTTGGAAAAAAAGAAGCATTGAGGGAAAAGCATTGAAAAATTGGATTTTACGAAAAATATTATGTTCGTATTCAAGAAAAATAATTCAGAAATTCGAATCCTTCAGAAAAATAATCGTTATGAGAAGTGGATTCAAAAAAAATTGGTACGAACGATATAAATCACTGATGATAAATTTAAGAAATAAATAATTTAGTCCTTTCACTCGTGTATTGTAATAGTGAAAAATAATCTCGATCCTATTATTTCTTGATTTACTGATACTTGAAGTTTTAACATAGTTTTTATGTAGCAGTATAAAAAAAAAGACCCACCTTCGTAATGCAGTAACGCTGTTAAAAGGAAGATCATGAAATCCATCGTTTCTTCGATAACTTGGCAGATTTCACATAACTCTTTTGTCACTTTTTACCCGAAGCGTTCTGTTGACTTTTTCGTCTTTCGCGACATCGAAAAACTTCAATAAAAAAAAGCACCACACGCGACACATTAATAAATTTGACAGACTTCCCATTTTTTTTGAATAATTTTTTTAAAAATTATATTTCGTTTTATTCAACGTGAAACGCAAAAATCGATCACATTTTGAGAATTTTTTTACGAATAAAAAAAGACCTTTTGACTCTGATTCGCTCATTGCTTGAATGAGGGTAATATATCAAAATATTAAAAGAAATAAAAATTTTCCTAATGTAATACCAAAACACTGTTTAATTTAACCTCTTTATATTTTCAACTATTAAAGATAGATTTTTTCTTTGAAACTTCAGTAAAATCATTCATGTGTGTAAGTGCCTTTTCCTCATAATAATGAAGAAAAATTTTTCATTTTGAATCTATAACAAAGAATTATTAGTTCAATAATTCAAAATCTATTACCCACCAATATATTTGTTTTTAAAAAATTATTAAAGCAAGTACAAAGCTTCGAAATTGACCTATCGATAAGCCATTCTCTCGGTAACTTTTTATTTTACTATTTTTTGAATTCAGAAAGAGGCTCTCGTCGTAATTATGAAATTCTGTTTCAGCGTGGTCGAGCCCAAACTGAGCTTTTCCCGTATTCTGATTATTTGCCTTAGCCTTTCTCCACAAAGTCCGCGTAAAACTCGATACACACCATATTTACGGATTCAAGCGTGTACGTTAACAAGCATTGACTTCGTAGCCAAAGTGTACTCTGTTCTCATATGAGTACAGACCGCCGATCGTGCAATTATTTATTCACCTACCGGCCTGTTCGCAGCAGTATCGAAACCCCAATTAGTCTTTTTTATTCTGTGTAAGCCAGAGTTTTTTCCCTTCATATTTTAGCTCATGTGACATGATTTTTTTTTGCAAACCTCTATTTTTCAATCAAGCAAAGAGTTTTTGTTCTAAGCTCTTGATAAATTAATTTTACCATCTATTAAAATTGTGGTAATCTCGATTTTTGTGTTTCGCGTAATTCACGTTTTATTTTAAAAAAACGATGTCATTTTACACTTCAAGGGCACTTTTTACGTTTTTCACTGGAAATGAGCACTGTTATTTTTGCACTTGGGGAAAGAATTTTTCCACCTCGAACGCTTCATCGCGAATAATTCCAATGTGATAGGGATGAATTAAGCTCGCGCTGCGAGCGGCTGATGCCGACTGCGAATCTTTTCGGTTCTGTGTTTCGAGCGTTGGCGCGGGTTACCTAAACGCCTGCGCTTTGTAGATGGTGAATTACACCTGTACGCATAACGCGATGTATAGGTCACTAATGCGCAAATTTAGTATTTGTAATTTCTTAAGAAAACCATTTTCTATTTTTGTTTTACATTGGGGTTCAAGTTTTTCAGAGCGTTTAATTCCTGAACGTCTTTGCAGAGTGTCAATAAATTGAATGCTTATGGAAAAATAATTTTGCTTAAACATTCGGAATGTTGCATGTGATCACATAAATGATTTCATTATATTCTTAGATTTCTTGATAAAATTTTTTTTGATACCACAAAGTTGTCAAGTTGTAATTCTTTAGAAAAAACTTGGTCTGTTGATTTCAAATCAAAAAATATGATTCGTACTTAGGAACGAGTCTATTGAGCGATAATGAATATGTTTTTTTTTATTTTTTCATGAAATTTTCAACTATTGAAAGAAAATATACATGCATTGTCAATAACTTTATCGAGCTGATTTTTTTTGCGAATATATTATTAATATTGATAAATCGTTAAACTCAATATAATTTTCTATACTAAATCAATCTCACAGAAGCTTTAATGATATTTCAAAGACGAAATATTCAATCATCAGCTTCTTGAACATTTTTTAAAATAAAACAATTTATTCCCATTTCCTACATAAATCTTACACTCAGCAAAATTTGTAAAACTCCTTAGTCAACCTTTTTTACTTTCATCATATTTTGGAGTTCCCTTTATTTATGTTTAATTCTACGGCAAATTTATTTTTATTAATGGCATGTTAATACAGGTTATGTATGATGCAAACAAATGTTGCAAAATAAATGCAAATTTTTTTTTACGATATTCCTAACTATTGTAATACTCTGCAGGGTTTTTCCAATTCCCCACACAAAAAAAATATGCGATCCCTTATCACTTATTGAATTTCAAATAAAAAATCCTTTAGCACTTTTTATAAAACTTTAAATTGTAGAAGTTATTCAAGCCAAAAATTTTAACAATAAATTCCCTCTATCGACAAGTGTAGGGAAGACTTTGTAAACAAAAATTTTCGCAAATTTTCTTCATATTTTTCTGAGTCGAAAAGTCCTTTGCCACTTTTTACAAAAGTCAAAACAAAAAAAGTTATTCGAGCATAAAATTTAAGGAATCTGATTAGCTGAAACTTGTACCCCGAATAACTTTTTTGAATTTGACTTTTGTGAAATATGGCAAAGGACTTTTCTACCTAGAAAAATATAAAAAAAATTTGCGAAAATTTTGGTCCACGAAGTCTATCCCCACTTGTCAAGAAAGCGCATATATTGATAAAAGCGCTATATTGATATAAGAAACACATATTGATGATTCAAATCAGATAAAAAAAAAGCAAAGATAAAATTTAGTCCGACAAACCATACAATGTGGTATGAAGAATCGAATGTAAAGAAAGGGAAGTGTTTATCCAAACTCAGAGATATATTGAGAAAAGGAAGAAGGAACATCAAAATAATATACATCGAACCAATGTGGAAATGGATTTTAATTAGAAAAACGTTGTGATCATAAATAAAGTGACAGATTATTGGAAAATATCATTTGTTTAAATGGCACAAAAAAAGTAAATGATCGATCAATAGTACAAAAATATCTATAACATTTGAATTATGTTAATAATACAAAAGTTCATTTTGCTTAGGACACTGGATTGGTTACTGACTAAAAAATCGATTTCTAATCAGATTCACCAACTTTTCTTGCAAATGAATGTACTAGATCCATTGTTGATTAATTTATTAGTTGCCTCCCCTTGTGCCAAATTGCTTAGCAAACATAACAAAAGAGCCTTCGTTTGACGCGTTGTGACAATCAAGTCCTGGGCACTGCGAGAAAGTGTACACATTCACGGTTCTTTAATCAATTATGCAAAACATTTCCTGAGCTAGACACACTTGGTCAGTGAAATCCCGAGTTGGCACAAGCTTCTATTGCTCCTTTTCGACAGCATCTCACAGATGTAAACAACACTCTGCAACTATTCAAATTACATGAGCCTTGCTCATAAAACTGCAGAGTCCATTCGGCTTTTCTCTGGTCCACATTTTATAATTGCAAGTAATTCCGTCATTCGTAATATATAAAGTTTGATACATAAAATATTGCAGTGACGAATTGCAGAAAAATGATATTTTAAGGTTAATGCAAGAAGGGAAATCAGATTATAGAAACGTCAGGGAATGAAAGACATCCAGAAGAGTACTTGCATTTTCAGGAACAAGTCTTCGTGAACTCATCCGTAGAAACCAAGCTCCCATCAGTAGCTTCTATTGCCCAAGGGACGCATTCGGCAAAGGCTAGAAAAAGGATCGCCGCAATCGAGCCTAAGCTCTATCTCGTTGGGCGGTGGGATTGATTTGCATCCTCTGGCTCATTTACTTGGCTGTGTCTCTCGAGAATCTCCTCTCGCTCTCGCTCTTTCGCCACGACTACGCCGCATTTCACTTCGCTCCGACTTGCTAAACTTTGGCTCTTCGATGCAATATGTGTCATGGCATCCAAAGTTACAAAAGTAGTTACAAAAGATTTTTAGTAGGGTGAACACTGAAAAGCAAAAGCGAATTTGCATGAAAGGAATGCAGATACCATTTTGAAACCTCAACTAGAAACAGCAAACATTTATCTTTTATTTACTGAACCAAGAGTATTTCTTCTTTCTTAGTTCGAAATATTGTCGATACTTTTGCTGTACCTTGGCTTTGTACACTGTTGCCTTACATTACCATTTAATCTTCAAAATATAACAATGAACGCGCTGCTGAGGGAATAATCGTAAGTTTACCTCGAGACTCTTCTACAAGTTTCGCTCATCTAATAAGTTACGAAACGAGTTTTCCGTGACTTGCAAATGAATTGCATGAAAGTTCGACAATGGGTACTTGGACAGATTTTCGGCATCGAATGAATGCAGAAGTTCAAGGAATGACTGGGAACACTTTCGGTTTCATAGACCACGAGAAAATCGATTTAATTTTTTTAATGACTAACATTGTCATTAAATTTACGTCTGGAACTTTCAACGTTTTCAAAATGCCTTTCATTATTAGTAATAAACAGCAAAATGTGAAAATACGAGATTTTTTGATGAGAATTGTTATTGCACGAAATCTACCGTCCATTATGCCAATTACGTTGGGTTCGGCTTTCCCGGAAATAGGTGACATCAACCTAAGTGCATTATTTTCGTTTATTCCACGAAGTATATTCAACGATAATAATTACTTGGCGAGTCAGGTGCATTTCAACTAGATATTTGTCATAAAAGGTAACAACCAGGTAATCAGTGATTGCTTATTCACATTAATGTAAAAGCCTGTGAGCACATGAACGCCATAACTTGTGTCATGAATATTTATGTTCAAGTGTCTGTATAACCAGAACCAGAAAAGTCTTTTGTCTTTCAAAATACAAATTCAAATACACGAAATAAATTATTCAGCTCGCTTAATACTGGTGAAAAGCATTAGTAATTAGTTGATTTGCATTTTAGATTGATTTAATTTACTTTTTTATGTTAGCGATAATTTTGAAAACGAAAACCCTGTTCAAGCAAGAACATGATCATTACTCACTACGATAATGCGACGAACATTTACAAATAGCGCTTGCAACCCACCGAATTTTTTCCATAAAAATAATGTCCCTACTATTACAACTCTCGTGCTTTTGTAACCTGTAAATGTACTTTATCGCCGTATTCTACACGATGCACTATTCTGTAGCATTTTTGCTGGAAAAAAAATGCGAGCTCGCAGATAAGTGAAATTAACATGAATCTCCATATAGCTGAGGTTTCCAAAGTAGAAAAAGTTGAATTATGCCACGTCGAGTTTATCCAAAAAATCGTAGTTCGCTTATTTGATATATATATATATAGTTACATAAAATAAGTCAGGTTATTTTTTTAAAATATAATTCTATACAAATTTTTGGTAGCTTTAATTTTAATATTGGTAATGATCGATTCCGAGCTTTTTTCTAATGATGAAGTAATGATCATGAAAGAAAAATAGAAAATTACGAGAATAATATTGAGAACGATGAAAATAAGCATCATTTTTTTATTTTTGTAGTAATAAAATGATTTTATAATTTTAACGTATCAAGATAGTATGTCATGAATATCATGAGTATAAAATTTATATACAATAAAATTACATACAGTCATGGAAAAAAAATTTTATACTTATTATCATCGAGTCAAGCCGTGTCAAGTGGGACTCGATTTTTCGATCTAATCTCAGATTTTTGAAATAACGATATTTTTGGGAAGGGAAAATGTCACTTACATTACCATATACATATTTTGAAAAAATTCCGTTATTTGTTAATGTTATTAACAATCAAACTTTTGAGTAGGATTAAATTACAAATTTTCTTTCTTTGAAACTGCTGAACACAATTACATGAATTTGGCACAAATTGTAGAGCAATGTTGACATTCTAGAATAAATTTTAGCATAATGTAAAATTTTTAAAACAAAGGTATTTTGCAATAACTTTTTTTAAGCAATTGAAATTTTCAATGCGTTGTTCACTCTCAAAAACATAAACATTTACATTTTCGAAGTGGCAAACGTTGGCCTTTAATAGTCTGCTAAGAAAATTTTGTACTTTTTCTCCGTTCCGGAGATATAAATTGTTTTGTCATGCAATTCGCTCGTGGTAGAGCAGCGCTGCCCGCTACCATGATGGGGATCATGATAATAATTCTATCATGACTTTTCATGTTTTTGTGACTCATGGAAAATGTGATTCATGGATTCTAGCAACAACTTTCATTGAAATATAATCACTACTATTTCAACCATAGAATTCAAATAAGGTAATTCAGAAAAACATCGTTCCATATCGAAACAGAGCCAGGATCAGGATATTACGATGAACATTTAGACCTGAGATCGGACCGTTTATTACGGCGTGAAACTCAGCTCGAATCGAATCTGCTGAACTTATTCGATCGATGCATGGATGGTTCTCGTTTGGTCGTAGATTTTTCTCGCGGATGGTGATCGTAGATCACGTCGCAATTTCACCCTCCTCTTTGTTGATCTTCCAATAAACCGCGGACGCTTATTCCGAACGATAAGCCCACAAAGCGATAGCGACTTTTTGTCACTTTCCGAAGGCACTTTTTCTTTTTCATTGCTGGACAAAAATGATACTATCGATCCTGTTTTTTCATTCTGAACATTGTATATTTCGTCCAGATTAAGTCAAATTTTGCTTCAAATGTACCTCAGTATGTAGGTGTATTGTATCAACATCCTATATATACTTATTTTTTTTAATATTTTAGTATGAAGACGTAATTTATGTAAAAAACTCCATGCTGATTTAATAGAATTTATCCATCGTGACTTGGCACTTTTACTGTTGTACCGTTACTGAAAACAACGTATGTAATCTACTTAAAGCATCGTAAAACATAAATTTGCGAAAGGTTAGTCATGCTGAGGCAAGCAATGGGCTACGTCACGCCTCGAACAAATAAAAATCAATATTTGCACTTGCCTGCGCTACCGACTGACCTTATCTAACAAAATGGCAAAGAGGAAAAAATGGTTTATATCAAAAAAATGAGATATGGGAAATATGTAAGCTATTTTCAAAGTAGGTCAGTGTTTAGTAGAAAATGAGAAAAATTTACACGGAATTGTTTTGATTTTACAAATAATTTATAGACTTTGGTCAATAACTTTATATTTCGGAAGTTTTTTTAATGTTAACTATCACCATTTTCATGAAAATATCATTCTGGTGTTCGACGTGTCACCCGAAAGAAGGAAAGGTCCAGAAGTTGTGCAGATGCGTGACAAGTAAAAGGGGCTTGTCTCTGATAACAAGGATTCACATGACGCATTATGTGTGCGACCCCTGACGTTTTTCACCACCTATTGTCCGACTACATCCATCTGCCTTCTCTTCCTACCAATTTCACGAGACGAGACGCCAACATTCATGTTTCAAGAGTCTCCCGCAATCCAACCGGTCACTTTTCATGACAGAAACAGACGCAAAAGCAAGTTCAAGTGGTCACCCTGTTTGACAGGCGCGTGTCAGTCCCAGTTTTGACATTTTCAATGGCACTTATGGAATCGAGTATTGTCGAGATGAGGGAAGACACGTCTAGACTAATTTGACGTGTTAAATGCAATGAATGATTTGTCGAACGTGTATTGATTTTTTGCGGCAAAATTGGCGAGGAAATCTAGAAAAAGAAGGTAATTTAAACATCTCTTCATTTTTTAACTTGCTATTAAAGATAATGAAAATTGTCTACGTTTCATGTGATTAATTTCACGTTGAAGTTTGGATGCTTCTAGGATAAATGACGTTTCTAAACAATTTTAGATGTCTGCGAATATTCCTCGATTATTAGTCTTTGCTCATCATCTGTATCATGAAAATAAAGCTTTTTGCGAACTTAGCCTTATTGCATCACGACAATGTCATGTTTCACTTTCATGAAGAATTTAATGTACAACGCAAAACGTAGATTAATGAACGTTTTGATAGCGGATGGTGCACTTTGGCCATTATTTCACAACGTTGAATGTTGCGTTTTGAGAACGTGCAATGGAACGTTCGGACATTTATCACCAAGTGTTGAAAAAGGAACCAGATATAATAAGAAAGCACTTATTTTTATAGGAATTTTTTTGCCACCTGAAGAAGTATAGATGAAAATGTATGTATTTTGAATAATGTTAATTTCAGCAGCTATGATGTATCATTGTTCTGACAAGGGTTTAAAAATGTTATTTTTTGTTGGCAACAAAGAACGTTTTATTTATCAGTCAATTTTATGTTAAAAATGAATTACACTTAATGATCATACTATAAGTAAAATCATAACATACTTTTAATTTCCGCACCCCTAAAAACGTTGCTAATATTATCGAGTTTTCGTTTGTCCTAATTTCATCATATTATGACAAAATTTTTTATCACTAAACAATATTTACCATACAATCCAATGAAAGAATTGGCAGTTGAAAAAAGTTGGTTATCAAAATCTAAACCTATTGCTGAAAATCGTCATGTATTTTTATTACTTATTTTGAATCCATCCCCCAAATCATTTCTTTCTTTCACATTCTTTTCAAAATTTTTTGTAGGAATATCAGGATGAGCAGTTTCCTCATTTTTTATGTTCATGAAAAGCACGCAGAGTAGTTTTGAGAATAAATAGACCTTGTATTTCTTTCTCTACAGGTACATTATTTTCGCATGTATCACATCATTCTGGGCTGTAATCCTCAAGGGATTTTTATTTTCACGAACCAACTCTTTTCACTCACTTACTCCCGGGCTTTCACTTACGCCATTTTTCAATCTTTGAAGACTTATTCACTTATGAAAGCAAGAGCAGTTTTAGAAGGGAATATTTTTGACACTGCAATCGACATATTCTTCATTTCATGAAAATTACAACTATAATTAAATATAAACTTTTTTTCAACGCTCCATTATTATTTATAATAACTCATCTTCTGTTTGATCATTTTGGAGCCATATTCAATCAATAATCAGACAAACAACTCTTTCATTCTATTATATTCTGTCTTGTAGACAGTCTTATCAAATTGATGGAATTACCATATTTTAGTTTCAATGGAAAGGTATATGAACAAGCTTTTGGAACACCAATGGATAACCCAATTTCTCCTATTTTAGCGAATATAGTGATGGAAGATCTGGAATTAGATGTTTTTAGTAAGTTGGATAATGAACCAATATTTTATTGTACATTTGTTGATGATATTTTTATGATCATAAAGAATGATGAACTGGATACGACTTTTTAAGGCTTTAATTCATACGATGATAAATTACAATGTACGAATAAAATAGAAAGAGATGGGAAACTGAATTTTTTGGAGTTTGAAGTTATTAGAGAATATAAAAAGCTAATATTCGATTGGTTCATAAAACCGACTTCCTCAGAAAGATTCATGAATTTTCATTCAAAGAATCCGATTGTAAAGAAAAAAGGGATAATTTGCGGATTGGTTGATGAAGTTATTAAATTATCTGATGAAAGATTTCATAGGAAGAATTTTGATAGAATTAAAGAATTACTTTATAAGAATAATTATCCTATTGAATTTATAGAGAAAAATATTAAGACAGGAATACATTTTTTGAAATATGTTAAATTGAAGAATGATAAATATGATGAATTGTTCGATAGTAATGATAAGGGAAAAAAAATTTTCGTTTTACCAGACATAGAAAAAGGACAAAGAAGAATTGAGAGAATATTTAAGAAAGAAAATATGAAAGTGATATATAAAAGTGGTTGTAAATTGAATATGAATATTAATTAAAGGGGAAAAGATAAATTGGAGAGTAAAAGACAGCAACATGTAGTTTACAGGATTGATTGCAGAGATTGCCAATTTAAGTATGTAGGACAGACTAAAAAATGTTTAGGAACTAGAATTAAAAAACCCGAGGGAGATATTTGTAAAATTACGTGAAATAATTCAGTTTTAACGGAACATGGAATAAATATGGATCATGATTTTAATTGGGAGAAAGTAACAATTGAGATAGAGAAATAGAATATAGAAAAAGAATGTTTTCAAGATTTTTTTTTATAAAGGGGACTAAAAATACGTTAAAGAGACAGGAAGATACGAGATATTTGAGTTCGATCTATGACGCATGCATTGATGACGTGATATAAATTCTTATCGTTTCGTTTTCTATATAAGGAAGGAAAACTGAGGTCATTTTGTTAGTCGTGTACAGACCACTGATAAGTTCTTGTAACAACATATCGTTTCTTTTTTGTTCATTTAATGTTATAAAAAGATGACAAAATGCTTTTACACATAGGATAATTTTAACCTTCAATTTATATTTTGAGTAAGTGTAGTGAGTGATGTTGTGATGAAATTTATTGATTGATTTGGAATTTTATTGATTATTGTTTTGATTTTGTAAAATTCATTTTTCCTGAAGAGTTTTCCTGAAAATAAACTGCCAAAAGCTAGAATGAAAGAGATGTTTATCTGATTATTGATTGAATATGGCTCCAAAATGATCGATTAAAAGATAAGTTTTCATTAAAAATTTCATGTTCCTTCTCAAACATAAAATTTGATGTCCAAAGACGTATTCCTTTTTCTAAAACCCTTCGACATTTTTAATGGAACACTGATTAAAATTCGAAAAATAAGTAATCAAATTCTTTGAAATTACCTGATTATCATGAGAGTTAAGATTGTAACACATTTTAGACAAAGTATTTTTTTTCTTTCTTGGAAACCATTGAATGTGAATAAAAAAAATTATTAATCCGATTCTAAAAATCGGGTTTCAGGTTCCTTGAAAAAAATTCCCAAAAAAGAACAAGTATTGAACGTTTAGAGATACATGATGAATAATTTTTTTTTTTTTCGTGAAAAATAACAATACTTATAAATTGTTTACATCTTTCGGAAACCAACGAGTATCATTTATAAAACAAATTTCCTCTAGTTTTTTACAATCTCAAAAAAGGATTACAAACTTCCACTTTATACAAATAATTATGAATTTCAGCTTTTTTACTGGAAAATTACTCATTATTACGCACATAAACAATGTTTTATTTATCGTCAAATTGACATTACTGGAAAATAAATATTTTCCAAGCACAAGAACAACTTTCATATTCATTCGAAATGAAACTCCCCGAATAGAAGAAAGTAGTTATTTTTAATATCTCTGATCAACTTCGATCGTAGAATTAAAAACTGGAAGAAAACTTTGGTTTGGCGCAGTGAAGCAGGCAGGCTCCTTCATCAAGTACCACGTCTCAACTTTCACGTAGCACCTTAAAACGTCGTTTTCACAGAGAAACTTGAGGTCAGGATGCTTGATGCGTTATATGTTCAAACTAAATTCATGTATTAGCTAACTTTGATCCTTTCGTTGCTAAGGTAATCAGCGCCAGGTTCTGAAAGCTCAAACTATAAATTGCAATGCAAGGTTTGTGGTGGGTTATGATAACCTTCAAATTCACTTTTGCTCGTGTTGATATAGTTGGAAGAAGGACAATAATACAATAAATATTGATTAAATTTCAAGGATTATAACTGTTTTCGAACAAATTTTTGGAAATTGCCTGTTCAAATAATTGATTTGTGCGATTACATGAAAAAGAGTTCTTATTTTTTTTATTTCAATCTGTATCTTCTGGAAATTATGAGAAAATGACTCTATGTTTTATTGGATTTATGGGTAACATGATTTTGCTTCGCAGATGCAATAAAAAGAAGAAGATCCTAAATTCCCTTTTTTTGTTAAACTGATGCCAATGTTCGGAACATCATATTCAACAGTAAGCCTACATTTTTTTTACAGATTCTATTCATATCAAACTTCATCAAAATGTCAATAGTTTACTAAAAAAATTGTTTAAAAAGAATAACTGTACATTCACATATTATATTCAAGTGTCAGAGACTTCTCGAGTGAAAGAGTCTTTCCATGTCAGACAATGCCTCGATGTCGTTAATGAATCACTTGAAACGCGTCGTCGAGAAAGTTCTAACACTCTTGCATTTTAGGGCAAGAATATCACCGCCGGCGTACATCTTTTCTTCGCCAGCAATTTTTAGATTATCATTTGAGAGTACTACAGACAAAACTACTCTTGGCTATTTCTTACATCTTTTCGAGAAGGAAGTCGATAGCGCTTCTGGTACAATGCCTTCATTCAACTTGAGGTGAACGCCTTTTTTTTCGAAGCTAATTCTCGGTAAAAAAAAAGAACGTCAAAGAAGAAAGATTGCGAGACACAGGATTTAAATTTAAAACATATAAAATATAGTTGTTGGGTAAGATGCATTAGTAAATCATAGTTAAATTTAGCCAGCATTTTAGTACTCACTGAACTGAAACTACAATTTTTCTCTTAGTCAGTATATACTGACTTCATTTTTTCCATTTAAAGAATTTTCTTCATGGTCACGAAAATATTTCAAATTAGAGACTTCATGTTTCAAAATAGCTGTTTAAACCCAAAAATTCCATTCACGTAATGAACGCCAACAGAAACCCTTTCCTTGCAAGCGTGTTTAAAAGTTTACTGGGCAATGAAAGTCACGGTTTTCAGAATTTAGAAAAGATCCGATTTTTATCAATCCAAAGCTACTCTCGGAATGCGCTTGATATCTGCGAAGCATTCGAACGTATACGTCTCACGTAATGCTCGTTGCTATTCCCGATATTATCGGGGAGCCGACATTACGACCCTGCGCTTCCAAGGGAGGAATCAGCAAAATATTTTGCTCTGGTTCCGCCACATGGACAGCTATATTCGCTTGAGACTTTCGCAAAGGTTTTGGATTTATTCATAGAAGAATGCTTTTTTATGCTGCTGCAATGTGGTCATTTGTGGCAGGTAGAAAGGGTCGTAAAAATGCAGCGTTCGGATATATTTTTGAATTTATGAGCAATATCACATGTGGAAAATTATTGATCGAGATTGATGCGATGAGGAGTTTTATTGTTTTATGTAATCTTTCACGAGATCATACTGTGAACCACAATTTTTGGTTTGGAAAAATGTTGGACACTTGGAATATTTTGTGGAAAACGATCAGAGGCTTACACTTCAGCAGCACGTAGACAGCCATTAGCCCAGAAGTCCTATTATTTCGAGTACCTCAGACAGTATTACGGAATACCTCCATGTTTTCTCTTGAAAACGCCCTCACTTAATGACGATGTTTTGTCGCATTGTGATCCCTTCATTATATTTTATGCTTCACAGTTGAAAGCTGCAAAGATGTTAGAGGGTTTTGTGAGTTCTTCTGAAATCGCGCTTTTTTTAAATTTATTCTTCTCCGATCGATCATTAGTAAGACGTATGAGTAGATGGAGTAGAATTAAATTTCATACATTTGTATGTATTTAAATCACGAATAATGTTATTAATAAGATTCGTATGCACATTCGTGTCGACCGTAGATTAATTGAGATCGAAAAATATTTTTCTTCCTTTTTTGTAGCTGATGAGCTCATGGAATTTCAGTTTTGAGTTCACTGATTTAAAAATATAATTGTTAAAAAGAGTAAAGTACCTGAAAGATGATCAATAAACCCAAAAAAGTTAAAATACATCATTTTTGTTTTGGAACTTTGGTTTATATGTACTTTAGCATGTGGTGAGACAATTTTATAAATAAGTAGAACAAATTTCGTAATTAAAAAACAAAAATATCATTATTGCCATATTTTCTAACAAGAAAAAAATGATGTGTCTCACTTCTATACATAATGTACCTTAGATTCTTTAAAAATTATGTTATTACTGTCGAATAGATCAAGGTTCATAAATATATCAATGTATAACATACAAACAATTTATTATTTACTTACAATATATGTAAAATTTACTTTTACGATGATCATTTACTTTTATCACAGTATATTGGTAAGGAAATAATATCCTCTCATAACAAATAATTTCGATTTTTATACGTCACAAATGACCATACATTCATTATAAATGTATGAACTATCATATTTAATTCATCATTTTTCTTTAAATTTCAAAAATTTCATATATCGTAAGTTCTTGAAAGCTACCGAAAGAATCCGATTATTATAAAATGACCCAGCTATATACAGAGTAACAGAAATATAAGATGTTGGTGCGATCAAAAAAACTTTTTTTTTCAAAGCAGACAACATATTCATATGGAATTATCGAAAATCTACGGTCCTCTAAAAAGACAAAATCAATAAGTCAAACTGTTATGTACTATAACACGACTGTAAAAATCACTTATTGTTTCAGGTTACTATATCACTTCGAGATTTCATCGCCTTCAACTAGTAGGTACATATTTAGTTTGAAAGAAAAAATTAGTATTAAAATCAAATTAATTATTTATTATTCTTAACAACTTACTTAAAGAAAGTTTTACAAGCCCAACTGAGACTCGAATCATTTTATTTCACCACAATATAATATAAATATAAAGAATGTTACCTTTTTCTGTACATGCGCCATTTTTAATGAATCAATGTACATGACGTAAAAAGTTATTATATTTGTCAAAATTTAACATGAAAATATGTATGTTGACTATTTATCGATGACTTATATCATTTATTGAGTAAATGAAATTCTAAGAAAAAGTATCTTATCACTTTACTTTTTTGCATTCAATATGATTTAATGCATTTAATGCATAATGAGAATACTTAATTAACTATTATGGTCACTTTGAAAACTGCATCATAATTTCTGTATTCGTCTCTAAATTTTAATTTGGGCTATTTTCTATGCTGTTGAAAAATCTTTTCTCCGAAGAAACTGGAAACGAAGACGAAGATTACTGATATTTGGAAAAATCCAATGAAATCAGACCCTGTGTCCGCCCCCTGTTTATGTCGGCCACTCATGAAGAGACAAAAGGTAGAAGTGAAGGAAAGAGCGTCATTTTCCATGGGCACAAATTTTCCTCCCGCAGTAAACTTCGGCGAGCCATGAAAAATGCATTACTTTTTCCCTGAGGAGACACACCAATCGATTGCGCACCCCCTTCAACAATCAGGCATTATTGTCTCATTTGGGAATGGCATTCGGCAATCAACGTCCATCAATCAATCGTGCCCCTCGTTAGTCGTTTTATCCACTCAGAGCCTCATTTTAAATAAGGTTAGGTTGATGCATTCTGGACTCCCAGGTGAAGTAAATGAATGTTTAATAAAATTCACATGATGAATTGCATTCTACTGGATATTTTTCACAAAATCATATGTTTGGATGTCTAACCAGTTTTATACAAAACTGTTCTTCGTAACAGTCAATCTAGGATGTAAAAAATGTTTTTCTTTGAAACAATTATTAACAGTTTGGATACAAAAAACGATTGTTTCCCACAACCACAGAATGACTTGATTTAGGGAACTTTTCTGTTTGTACAAAATGTAACCATTCATGAGGATGAATTTTTTGATTTTCTTTTCATCATCTGCACAATATTGATTCCATCAAGGCTTCATTTCCTTTTGTTCGTTTGAGCCAACTTAGCAATTTTATTCCAAACCATAGCTACACCTAAGAGGCATAGATTTCTTGTTACATTTTTAAAAGACCAATCAAGATTCAATAGGAATGGAAAGCGCTGAAGCAAACGCAAACAATACGCGGGGTCGAATTATTTGCTTCAGTGCAAATTCTCATTCGATTGTTCAAGGTAGACAATCAATAATTGTCCTTCAGAAAGTCAATCATATTTTCTAGTCATCTAAAAGGTCGTTTTTGCATGATTCATAAGGAAAAAAATGCCATTGTTGATACCTTAAATTCATATTTAAGGAATAATTGATTATGTACTAGTGCGAAATTTTTAAGTCTCAGCTTCGCCTCGGTAGGCAAACTATTTATTTCTATTATGTTCTTCTTCAAAAACGTAGTAACATGATCATTTAACTCTTGGCCTGAAAATGTTTTGACGAGCGTTTATTTCTAGCCATAACATGCTTGGTTTTAATTCGCAATCCAGAAATCGATAACTCGTTAGAGGCCAAATAAAATCTGCGGGGCAATGTCACAAAGGATTCTTAATACTGTCATTCTGGGCGAGTGTGGATAACAGTTACGTGAGTTTCGTGCACTCCGATAATCCGATCAAAGCGATAGAATGCGATAAGGTCGCGGTGTATGTCAATCAAAAGTATAACAAATCAATTTATCTGCCAGGGAAGCACTTGAACTCAACACAAAAAACAAGAATCAAGAAAAGCGTTTTTTTTGTAGAAGCTCAAATCTAGTTACAGGCAATTATTTGATTTCTTGAGATAGAAACTTTTTTGATCATTTTCGTCTTCCAGCGAAAAAGATTTTTCTAAAATCATCGATATGACTTTTGAACCATATTTGGTCAAAAAATTTTAAAAAAATTTAAAAAAGCATAAGATTTAATTTTGAAGTATGTAATATTAAATTCTTTTATGTCGCACTGAATATATAAAAATTTTGGTTCACTCTAAAGTTTGTTGCAATAATAATATCATGATAAAATTTTCAGAAAGTAAATATTTAACATCAGAATAAATATTTATTTCCAAAAGTAAAGTTTCAATATTGTAGGTTTTACTTTGAAATAAAATATTTTGTGGTGTTGGATCCCGAGCAGACATGACGAAATGTGCTAATGCAACGAGACATTTCGTGTAAGCTTTTTGACCTAACTCATCCTTTACATTCATCTTTTATTTATTTATGCAAAAATCATCGTTCAAGTTTTACGAGCTTGAAATTTCATATTTCGCTGCTCCGTAAGTCAACTTTACCATATTGATATGTATAGCACAACGCACTTTGCCGCACCTTCGAATTGACCTTTTGTCATTTTCCGCTTTCGCAACACCTTCGGATTCGAACTGGTCGAGTATTTTCCATCAACGCAATAAAAAAGAAAAATTGATTTTGAAAAATAGTAGGGAATAACAAAGTTTTTATCATATAAGCTCTACTGCTCTAAAAATGTTTTGTTACTTTTTAGAAAAAGTACGTTAGAAAGAATCGGTATCGTCATTTTTTGCTTCCTAGCCTTTCCATACCTTTGTCACCATTAAATCAAATCAAATGAGATCATCAGCCAAAATCGGAGTAAATTAATGCCTTTGCTAATGATCAAAATACTGAAGAAGTAAGGATTTTTTTCTATAGTGCAGAGTGTAAGAAACAGCTGGAAAACAAAAATAGACCATGTGATTTTCCACTTTTGTTCAAAACAAGTCACTGAGGATTTCTTTATAATAACTACCTCGTGCTAAAAGAAGACATGTACTTGGAAATATGGGATAAAGTTTTTTTAATAATGTGAAATATTTAAATTGATGAATAATAACCCGAAGAATTAAAGTCGTCCTACTTATGAGTTTTCGTTAGAAAGCTAATCCGTGTTTTAATTTATCAATATTAATAAAAAACTACAACTGAATAATCCAGTTTGATGGTACAAAATATTGGAGCTTGCTTTCATTAAAAAGTTAAGGCAACGATGAATCATAAAAAATACGTAAAATTACATTGAAGGGTAACTACTGCTATCCGAGATTTAATTATTCTTTATGGAAGTTGGTTTTAGTGGAAAAAGTTCAATTTCAATCAGCATTCCATGCTATGTTTGTAAATAATTAAAAACATTCAATTTGTCTCAACGTGAAGCATATTTATTTTGTTTATGCAAATATTTCAAAGTAATTAGGGGTGTATTCTCCGCTTTTCAGTAAATTCTGTAACGTCCTAAACAATTTTTTTTTTAATTGATGGTAGACCACAATGATTAACATATTTAAATTTAGTTTTAATTTACGAACACTCCGAAAAATTACATAAATTTATAGGTTAGAAGAATTATTATAATGAAATTGGTATATTTACAATCTTTTTTTGTATTTTTAAGCATTTTCTGGAATAGTTCTAAATGAAATACCGCATCTGAAGTCAAATTTTTATTTTTGTTTTATCGAATCATATAAATTAATTCTGTAAAATATAAATTTTGCACTTTTTAGCGCAGCTTGCCTCCATCGTCACATTCTTAATCACGAAAGCTCGTGAAAGCTCGCGCTTCAGACAGCCGAAGCTAACTAAAAAGTCGTCCTCGAGTTAAACGTTAACTTGGACGCGCGTGCTCTTTTTCCAGCAAATCGTACTTTCATGCGTTACGTGATGCACGGATTTTGAATGCGCAAGTACAAGAACCGCGAATTTTCCTTGCGTATTTTTTGGTAATTGTAAACGAAACAATCGAAGTTGGTTTCAGGCAGAATAGAGAAATTAGTTTACTATCGAGAAATAATTTACTATATGAACAAATGTATAAGTTTACCTACAATACATATTATTTAGAGGAGTTGCTTTCTATACAGTAATGATAAAGTTCACTATGGTTAAAAATA
This sequence comes from Platygaster robiniae, assembly GCA_028476575.1. Lineage (NCBI taxonomy): Eukaryota > Metazoa > Arthropoda > Insecta > Hymenoptera > Platygastridae > Platygaster > Platygaster robiniae. Next base: position 8,757,842 of record CM052022.1, read on the forward strand.
AAGTAATGTATCAATCAAAAAATTTCCGATATGCAATTGACTCACCTGTATACTTGTATTGCTTTCTTTAAACTTTCAAAGAGAAGTGTAAAATGATGAAAAATTTCCTTAGTAAACTATGAAACAAAAGGTAATTAACTTTATCTATGATAACGAAAAAAATTCAGTAATGAAAGAAAATTGCAATTTTTTCTAGAAATCTAAGTAAATAACTTCCTATACAGTTACAAGGAAAATTCACTTGAAAGAAAAATATAATGACTGTCCTATAAAACCGGGAAAGAATAACTTTTTGCGTAGATGCAAGATAAATTCACTTTATAAAAAATATAATAACAACTTAAAAATGCACGTAGGCTTTACCCTTTTACAGTTGCAAGCGAAAAAAACTTTTCTGTACAATAATAATTTTTAACATAAAATATACACAAACTTGAATTACTTCCTGAACTATTTCAAAAAAATTTGACAGTAAGAAAATAACAGGTAACGTTCCTACAAAATGGAAAAAGATAACCTCCTATGCAGTTCCAAGATCAAAATTTACTGTCAGAAAAAAATAGGTATATTCCCGCTGAATGTAAATAAAGAACAAATTATATAGTTTGGAAGAAAATTCACAGTTTAAAAAATAGAGATATTCTTTACTACAAGAATTTTCTATATTAAAATCAGTGCATAGGTTAGTAACTTCCTGTTAAACGCCTATGAAAAGTTTACCGTAAAAAAATGAATGTCATGTTTTACCAAAATATATGTTCTTTTCTTCCTATCTAATTTCAAGAAAAATTCACTGTCAAACCGAAAATATAAATATTTTTTCATATTATAAGTAAATGACATTTTTCACAATTAAAGCTAAATTAACTGTACGAAAAAATGAAGTTACTATTTTACCAAACGAAGGTACATTCACGTTTTACAAAGTTGCAGGAAAAATGTACTGCAAGAATAATATTTTTATTTTTTCAAAAAAAAGTGCTAAAAAAAATTTCATAAGATAGTGCGAAAAATTCCTGTATATAATACTTTTACCGTTTTACTACAATATTTCCTGAGAAAATAGTAAATAAAAAAAATGTATTAGAATTTTCTCATGCAACTGATGATAGTCTATCATATTTATATTTTGTCAGAAATTTACTATGGATTTATTAAACAACAAATATTTTGTTTATTAGTACATAACAATTGTTTATTAGCACATTTTTATACAAATCTAGTAAAGTTTTCGATTCCTTGTAGATCTTTTATAATATTTTATACCCTACGTTTCAACGATGCAAATGTATTATTTTCTGAGTGTCATAAAATTTTACTGATAGTTTTTAGAGCCTTTAATTGAATGTATAATTATTTGTAAGTAAATTTAACATATAATTGCACAAAATTTCGTACCTACTTACCATAACGATATCGAAAAAAAACAAAAAACCCTAGTATTCATTGTAATTCAAAATGTCCTGGTAAAGGACCATACATGGATTAATAAAATAGATACATAATTAGGTTTTTGAATTAATAAACCTAACAATAATAGATTATTTTGTTTTCAGAATAATGCCTTTAATTTTTGTCATATAAATTCAATCTTTTTATGTAAAATTACCTTACAAAATCAGTCTGATTTCTGTCAGTCTTAAAAAATTTTCAGTAAAGTTGACAGATAAAAGCTCAGAAAGTGCTTAATCAAAAAGCTGTAGGAACCACTATTCTTTCAGTACTCACAGGTTTCATGATGAAAGAGATCCTACGCATCGCGAGGAAAGTTCCTGCTGGGCAGTGTGTGGTACTTTCTCAAGCAGTACAGAGAATAGGCGTTATCATTGTGATGGCCATACTCAGAAGCGTAATTACCCAAAGTGCAGGTGCACGCATTAGAAGCTATTGGTCGATTGTTCACCGGGAACAATGCGCGTTTGTTACGGAATGCAAAATGACTGCGATCGCATTCCTCGTCACGATAGATAGATGTGATGATTTTTAGGTACCTAGCTACTTAAGTAAGTGGTCTTTCAGAATTTGACCAATTTTTTTATAAGATCAGGACCATTATCTTGGAGTTATTAAAAATATTTCATGAAAATTTTTTTCACTTTACAAAAAGTTTTGATTTCCGTTCCTTTTAACCAAATTCATAGCGAATGTTGCGGAAATCGAAAAAATCTAGAGAACCAAATTTGAAAAAACAAGAAGCAGTTTAATTTTTTAAATACACTTTTTAACATTTTTTTACCACTTTCTAGAAAATATTTTAGTTTATCTTAGGTCGTTTTTTTTTTTCGATTATATTTGAAAATTTCTCTCTGGTCGTAAAGTTCGTTAAATGTCCGGAAAAATTATGCTGATGTACCAAATACAACCAAATACAGTGATAAACATAAAAAAATGTACAATCCTGTAATTCCAGATACGAAGAAAATCGCATTTGATCTTGGTATAAGCCACAGCGTTGTCTTTTGCTTTCTCCAGAAGCTTGGCTGTTGAGCTTTTTTCCGTAGCCGAGCCACAGCTGCACGAAGCTTGCGGTACTAACGACTGTGGATCGTAAATCACCAAGATCCGTAGTAGTAACGAAACGATTTTATGATTTAATCCAGACCGTGCACGGAGGCTTGTGGTTGGACTGCGCTATTTTTCCAGATGCTTGTAGAATTGGCCAAAAAGAAACCCAAACAACAAAAAAAAGTGCAATGGCTAGTCTTGTGGACCTTCGATCTTACGAATGGTACAAATAATTTTGTAGTGCTTTCCTGCAAAATTAATATGAAATGTTTTTTATGTCTTGAGTGTTTAGGTTCGTGAAACTTTTTTTTATCAATGCAGAAATAATGCTTATAAAGATGATGAGAGTAAAAAATTTTTGAACCTGTAATGAAGTTACGGCAAATTCGTACAAAGGTAAATAAATGAAAGTTAATTAATATTTCGCTGACACGAAAATGGTATATTATAATTTGAGTTCTTAAATATTGCAAACGTCATACTGACAGAGGTATTTTATATATTCTTTTGTAAGTTTATTTTGATACGATTATAAAATATTTCCACCTAATATTAGTTACAAATCAAGTTAAGATCCGAATTATATACTAATGTTATTCTTCTTATTTGTTCATTCAAAATGTGAAGAAATTTATATTCTAGTCAAGAAAACGGTTTTCTTAGAACGTTTTTCTTCATTCACAATTATTTGAGAACGGGATTCTTTATATTTTTTTATCAATATGTATTTCCCAAGCATGGTGGACTTTAAATTCCTGTCAAATAATGCTGTAAACATAACATCCTTTAAAATTTATTGTAATGCATTCTGTTGTTGACGAAAAATTCTACTTTTACAGAAACTAATCTTCATAATTTTAGTATTCAATATTTCCAATAGTCATCAAACACCATCCTCTGTTTTTTTTTCTATTGCGTTTTTTGTGAAATTATCAAGCTCACAATATTCAATGTTATTGAAGTTTCAGATATATGTGGTAGAAAAATTACGAGATGTATTATATTTATTACCTTATATCTGCTGCACTTTCTGCAGTATCATATGTCAACTTGTACTAATACACATTCCAACAAATGCTTCGAAAAACGGCGTTTACATGGTAGGGCCCCCTTAATATTGTATAAGAATTATTATGATTGTTATTATTTATTGAGGTTTGCATTTTACAATATTTGCATACATAAGCATGTGACGAATACCGTTTAGAAACGGAGTTTCTGTGTACGGCCGTCATAAAAATATCCTATTTAATATCCAGTAATGTATGTCACATGTAATACTAATATATATAGTTAATTATTGTATATCTTTTTTTACTTCATGAATTTCCACTACATACTAATAAAAGGAGCATTTTTTCTTATCGCATGCTTAATCAAATGATAATAACTGAAAACATCACAATTTGATCAATATATTAATATACACAGACATTCAATTCTGTATACTTGTATTGTAAAGATAATACAACGAGCATTATGAGAATTTTCACTCTATCGTCTTGTTATAAGTGATGATAATGTAATTTTATAACTAATAATATTGTAAAATTTACCACATTCTACAACATTTTCACCAAAACATATCGAAAAGTACTAGATTTCCTTTCCAAAATTTTGTTGTCAATTTTCTGTAATTTTCTATCTCAAACTGGCAAACATATGGTGATTTGTAAAAAAGACGGCCATTTGAATTATACCGTATAAAATAGTAAAGATAAAAATGACAAAATCTGTTATCACACTGTAAAACTGGCGTTAATAATATATTCAACAAAATTTGTTAATTCATATACGTCAAGGAACGAGATTTTTTTTCTTAGTTTTGTCTTTAAAATTTTTTCATATTATCCATTTTAAACTAGCAGAAATATAGTAATTTGTAAAGTATGACAATTTTAACTTCATTATACTGTAAAAAAATTGGACAAAAAGCACAAAATGTTAAATAATATTTCCAAACTAGCAATACTATCATAAGAGTGAGAACAATAAGTAGAATATTACACCATCAATATCCTGAAATAAACTCAGTTAAATACCGATTTTTTTTTATTTCCTCGTAGAAACTCGCATACATATTGTAATTTGTAATATATGAAAATTTTGAACTTCACTATATTGTATCAATTTTTATATCCTTCTCGCTCTGTTGTATATACATTGAAAACCAGTATCTCGATTCTCAGAACTAAATTTTCTTTTCAACAAAAAACGCTAAATTTATAGCAATCAAAATGCCTTTTACTATAAACTTTCTCATTTTATTGACCTCTCAAGTTTTCAACTTTAACATTTTGGTCCTCATCAGGAGTATCTAATTCAATCAAATAATTACACGTCATCAAAATGATCATAAATAGAATAAAATTTCTTTCTACGTACAATGCATCCTTATTTACCTTTTAATCAAAATCCAACTAATTCTTTTCCACTACATTCCTCATGCAACCAAAATAAAATCAAAATGAATCAAAAATTCACCTCTATTGAATTATAATGTATCAACAATTTTCCTCATCATATGAATAAAAATCCCTTCTTTTCTCATTAGGTCACATCAACTCTCACTTATATGCCGAAACAAAATCAAAAAATCAGATGAAATTCGGTATTATATCCATTCAATGGGAATCTTCTCAATCAATAGCAAGTTCCTTCTTTCCCATTTCTCTGAAAAATTGTTAGTCGAATATTCGTCATGAAACTAAGGTTCTCCTGGTAATGCAACATAAGGACTGAATGAAGAATTTAAAAACCTAATATAAATGATATCCTAAGAATTCCACATCTTCAAAACATCAGAAAATCAAACTACAAAACATCAACGAACAATCAAAACAACTTATTTCACAATTTATCATAATTTGCGTTCAATTTTTCGGCATCAGTTTGTCTGTTAATCGTATAATACGTTAATAGAAAGAGGGTTTTCGATTGCTGTAAATTAAGCTTTTTTTGTTGGAAAGAAAATTTGGCTCTTAGGATCAACATACTAGTTTTCTTTAGTGGCAAGGTCTGCTATAACTTTGTTATACCACTTATAATATTGAACCAGTAACAATATGTATTCTGCAAAATATTTTACAATAAATGTGTAAAAAAGTAATAGATACTTTTTCTCATTGTATATCAAAACTCTTAAAATCAGAACAGACCATTTAATTCCATGATGAATTACAAGTAGGTACTTGCTCTCCAGACCATAATACAAGTCTTAGCACATGAAAGATGAACACTTGACATTTCAACGAATCAATATCTCCTCTTCTATCTCGATTCTACTAAACATTTTCCTAATTAGTGTAATTGGCACCCAAACGAATAAATAATGATCATTATTCAAATACGAAATCCTACTCCATTATGTCAATCGTGATGAACCCACTCTTCCTCGAAAACTGACCACAAACAGTAACCACTATCCCATATGCTTTTTGCCCATTCGTTGGCCTTCTCTATCGAAAGCATAGCAGAGTAACGATAAACCAAGCCCCATTACAACGTGTAATGAACAATAAGCCGCAACAGCGAACTGCTGCCGCAATCAATAACCCGGTTCATATCAGGGCCTGCCGTTATTCTGGAAACAAAACAGTGGAAAAACTCGTTTCGGGTATTAGATTTACGGGGGCGCATGCGAAAAAAATTTGATTAGTTTGTGTTGCGCTCGTGACAAGGTAAGGTCACGTTACGCGTCAAACATGATCGCACCAGGAGCTGGGGCGTCGTTCCATGTAAATAGGCGCGATGCGTTGACAGGTATCAGGATAGCGTGACCAGCTGGGATCAGCAGAAACAAAGGTTTCTCAAAATCGCAAATCGAATTAAATTCTTCTGGTGCATGCGATGGGTATTCTTGGCCGAGTTGATATAAAAGGGAAATGTCGAAACGCGAAAGGCTCAAGTGAGCTGCGGAATGTGCATCCAGCTTTCGCGTCTCACTTCAGGAAGCTCCTAAAGTTTAATTGGATTCGCAATTTGGTGATACTGCGCGGTTCCTTTTCGAGCAGACACGCTTTGGATACCTCTCTTCCGTTTTTTAGGTTACGTGAAGGAAGTGATTTTTTGTTGCGGAACCATCGGTTGTGCGGCCTCGTTAGAAGGTCGGGAGATAAAGGGGAAGCTAGTCAGAGGAAGGATAAAAGATGTACTTTAACGAGAGCCATATGGACTACCCCATGGCGTTCGTCGACAGGAGGTATGTCGTTTCATCTTTTCTTCAAAGCTTTTAGGGATTCTTTTGTATTTGTTTTTACTTGGAGATGAGAATGTGATCTTTGAGCTATGAGATTACGGTTAGATTTACAAGTCGTGCATAGTTTTGAAAGTCTTAGATGTGATCGAAAATATTTTCTGAAAGCATTTTTTTCTTTTACTGGTGGATCTGTTTTCATTTAATTTTTCGACTCCGAGAAAATTGGGATCCTAGTACAATATAAAAACGTAGATGGATTTCAGAATATTTGTATGCTTCAGAACGTTTGGAAGCTGATTAAGTTGGTTAAAAAAATGCACTGAGAATACTTATTCGTCATTAGAACTATTTCAAACATTTGTTATTGATCTTACGTTTTTTTCTAGTTCAATTCTTCACTCAATTCCAGGTTATGATAGTATTCTTTGATACTTTTGCAGTTTTTTACTGAAAAATATTGCATTAAACATTTGTACAGTTCGTCTGGCAATCGACACATTTTTATGAACACTTGATTTTTATTTTAAACATTTTTCCATTTTATTTGGAGAAACTTCTGATAAAACTAGAGACTTCCATTGTTTTTCTGATTGATAATTACGCCATATTGGTGATTTTGGAGAAATTTTTAATTTGCTTTAATTTTTTATTGTAATTATCATATAAGTTAGCTTATTTTCTCGTACTAATGAAAAACATCAAAAATTTATCAGTTTTCCACTAGTCTCTAATAATCTTTATGTACATATAACTGAATAAATAGAGACTTTAGATAACACTGATAAAGAGAGAGTCTGATCTTGTAATTACCGATTTCGATGAAAATCTAAAATTATGCTTCTTTTGGTACCATTCATTGCACCCAAAATCGTTTTGCCAACTCTCACTTGTTATTTAAAATAATATTTCAAAACTCAGCAAGTTACGTTGCTATCTCTGTCGTTGCACTGAAAAAGGGCAAAATTAATGTTCAGAAATGTTCTCTTTTCTTTCTCAAAGATTGACAATTTTTGTTTCATAAATACACTGTTTTGAATATTTATACATAGTTATTCGAAAAATGTATTTCAAGTATGCAAACAGCCAAAAAAAAAAAAAAAAAATTCTTATTCAAATGGTTTTATGAGAATCATTGAAAAATGCTTTTCTGTAAAGATAGGTACAAAGAAAACTCTACATACTTCTTTACAACTATGGAATAATTTACAATCCAGATAGGAAAAAAACACAACATTCTCTCGAAAAACATCTGAATTTCTGAAGGATTAAGGGGTTATATACCTTTTTGTGCGGACGAATTGAGGATGGTTTGGAGTATTTTTTAAAGTATGCAGCAATAATGTTATGACACTATAGTTATTGTTTTTTGATAGTGCATTGTTTACTTGAAAAAACAAGTATGTGTTCATAAAAAAATATCAACAATTGGCGGAGTTATGGCCCTTTCCCCGAAACAACTTTTTTTTTAAGAGATTTTCAGTGACCACGATGCAGTAGAACAAGTCAAGGTAAATAAGAAAAGCCAAAAAATTTCATAAGTCTAGGAATATATATTATAGTTCTTGAACGATCGCTTTTTTATAGAAAAGTTTTTAGTTTGCAGATAAAAATTTTTTGATAAAATTTGCAGAGCTGAAAAAATCGAAATTTCGGGGAAAACATTCTTGCTTACAGAAAAAACGTAATATTCATTCTTGCGATCGTTGAAGAACTAAGTACATCACTGGACAAACGAAATTTTTTGGATTTTATGATTTAATTCGACTTGCATCGTGGTCACTGCAAGCCTTTTTTTAAAAAAAAAAGTTGTTTCGAGGAAAAAGCCATAACTCTGCCAATTGCTGATATTTTTTTATAAACAAATACTTGTTTTTTCAAGTGGACAATACACTTTTCAAAAAGAATAACTTTAGCGTCATAACATTATTGCTACATACTTTAAAAGATACTCCAAACCATCCTCAATTCGTCCGCACAAAAAGGTATATAACCCCTTAAAATATGTTTGTCTTATGTCAAAAATGTATGACATTTTTTATAGAATTCCATGTTTTACTCATATCTCTAACTCAAATTATTCCACAATAAAAAAGGTGTATGTGACCATTTTTACCGTGAGAAAAATGCATTCTTAAGTTTCTAATTTGAAGAATATTTTATTGCAGTGCTTTTCGTTCGAAAATTCTTTATTTTTTTGTAAATGATAATGATAATTTTTTTCGTCTATAAAAAAATGATAGGTAATTATATTTAAAAACAATATTCTTAACAGTTGTAGTTGCAACAAAAACATTCTACTTAGAAACATTGCTGTATATTTGTTAAATTCATACTAGATTGTACCTTAGCCCAGGGTAAAATGGGTAAAATGTATGACACAGACTGCAGCATCAAGTGTTGATTATTTCATTTAATTTCTTCAAAATAACCAAGAGTTTGCACGAATGTTTTTATTCGACTCTATGAAGGGTTCTACAAAAAACATAACTGCAGATTTTCAGTAAGATTATCGATTAAAATATTATGTTCTTTTCTATCTAGTCTGAATGAAGTTCCAAGTTCATTAATGAATGTATAATTATTCATAGTTTCCTAATTTTATTTTTCTCATCTGTGGATATTGATATGTATTGCGTATTCAAGTGATCAGAATATTCATCGACTGCTTTGAAGTTATGTTCAAAGCTTCCAAACTTCCTGCCCAGGTTTCCTAAAGCAATAAAAATTTTTGCTCCAACATAAAACTGGATTATTTAAGTTATTTTTATATGAATCTAGCAAAAATTGGAAAATACATTGCTTCATATATTGAGATTCTTTCTTCTGATTATACAGAAATACTTAGTATATGAAATTCTAATCAGTCAAAATAAGCAAAACGTTTAAGCATTATCTTCATATCTTGAACACCAAAATTTTATTATGAATTAGATGCATAGCTTCTTCACGTTGCTCTTATTTTCTTCTCATAATGGTTGGAAGCATAATTTCTTTTAACGCTCAGTGATCACAAACAATAAACTTATTTATTATTTCGTAGAATTTTTCTAAGATCAAAAAGTGAACACAGCATTTTCCTACCTGAATTTTTGTTCCCCTTGGTTGTTGAAATATAAACCAGTAGATAAAATAAACTGCTTCAATAATAGTTACTAATGCCACTGAAAAAAGATTTTTATACTTGGTGAGCCACAACCAGTAAGTATACTTGTTCAAGTTATCACAATTAGTCAATGAAATACATATTCAGTTCAATATGCTTTTCCAAATTGTACTATTCCCACTTCACATGCAACAACAGCGACTTTTCCTTGCAACATTACTCATTGTTCGAAACTTTTTCCTTTCGCAAGACACAGACAAGACCGTATTTTAGGCTGGAACTTCCCCGTGGAACATTCAAACTTGGTGCACCCACACTGGCGAGGTTACCCGGCGCCCGAAAAATATTGGCACATCAGCCTGGCACTGATATATTTTATTCTCATGATCATATCAGTAGTTGGAAACGGGTGTGTCGTATGGATATTTTCCACGTACGTATCCGACAAAGTTTCCACGGATCTCAATTGTTCGCGTCTGACTCTAACTTCGTGATATTCGTTTTATACACTTCAATAAGTTTTACAAGATGCAAGTACTACCGAGTTCCAAGAAAAAGTAAAATACCCGAAACAGTTTGCTTCGTGTATATGTATGACTTTGCATTATGTTGGAAAAATATGAAATAAAACTGACCTTGAATGAAATAGCACCTAAGACCTGAGAGTGATGGAAAAATAAGTAATTTTTATATTTAAATAGGCTGTGTTACAACTAATGAGAATTAATTTTTTAATTCGTAGATCGAAAACCTTGAGAACACCATCGAACATGTTTGTAGTAAACCTGGCTCTGTTCGATTTGGTGATGATGACGGAAATGCCGCTGCTCATAATCAACAGCTTCCTAGAGCGAGTCGTTGGTTGGGAACTTGGATGTGATATTTACGGAGCTGTGGGTTCGGTATCAGGGATAGGCTCTGCTATCACAAATGCCGCAATAGCCTTTGATCGATATCGGTTAGTATAATGAACACCATGCTAGAAAAACTGTATTACTTCTGTAATAGTGCGAACGAAAGAAACTAAAACTTCTGCACGTAAAAATTTGAAAACTGAAAAGGCACCTAAAGTCCCTGTCAAGTACGACCATTTAGACGAATAACTCTCTATCAGACCATTAAAACGAGCATAATGAATGGCGGAGACGGTGGAACACATTTTTTTTCGAGTTGGTAGTACATAATTAAAACTCGAGTAACGGGGAGAAAAAGTCATTATCAAGAGTCTTCGAAACATGCAAGATAATTATTGCTTTTTTTATTTTAATGGGAATCTGAAGCACTCTCAAAGTAGTAGCTTTCCGGAAGAACTTAATACGTTTTACATATTTTTATGGATGCTTGAAGTTTGAAACAGTTTGACATTGACATTTAAAATATTAAGTTTTTTTTAGAATGAATTGGACATTTTTGGAAGAGTTGATTTGAACCAAATTGTAAAATTTGCGAAATTTACTTGGTAAATTGTGTTGACGATTATATATTTGCACAATTAAGTAAAATAGTTTTTTTCGTTGAGAAAATAGGTTTGTAAATCCTTATAGTTTTACAAAAAGAGATAAAAAATAAGTTCAACAAATTTTATAAATTATGTGAAACTCCAGATTGTAATTGTAGTGTTTTGAATTCTAGAAATCCTTGAAAATTGAAAACGATAGGTTTTTGAAAATTTTGTACAATTTGTCATTGAAAAACATTAATTATAAGTAATTATATCAAAATTCGATAAATTCGTTGGACATTAGGAATCGTGGATGAATATTGGAGATTTTGTCAATTATCAGATGTTTGAAAAATGAATGAAAAATGATGAAAAAAAACTTGAAAACCTCATTTTTATGATTGATTCTTATGATTTTTGAACAATTTTGTGAAATTTTTAGTTTTTTTGAAATCGGGAAAACGTTTAAAAGTGTAAGATCATTCAACGATTCAAGATTAGTTGATGATTCTGAAAAATTTAACAAATGGCGAAGCTTTTTATAAGATTCATGAATAATGAAAATTGTATTCAATATCATACATCTTCCCGCAATATATAATGAAATTTTCTTCATCTTGCGATGAAATTCAGAAGTAATGAAAATTTTTTAATCATTGTAAAACATATAAAATTGAGATAATTTTTTTTCAAATTTAGATAGTTCTGAATTTTTCGTATTGTGTTTGGAACAATAAGAATCGCAAGTAATGAAAAAACAACGAAAATCTTAAAGATTCTCGATAATACTGAAGGATTCGAAAAATTTGTAATGTCGCAAAAAATTTAAATTATTTTTATATCTAATGTTTATTATATTTCTTTGAAGTATTTACTCTAACAAATTTCTTTTTTTTTTTATGAAAATCTAAAAATATTAGAATGTTTGAAAGACAACACGGAAAATCTTTATAATTTTCATGAATTGTTCACATTTACAGAAAATTTCAAATTGAACTCTTGGAATCTGGAAATTCTGTGAAATATATAAATTATCGCAAATTCTTCAGGAACCGGAAAATGATTATATATAATAACTATAAATTTTCTAGATTCTGGTCACTGTTATACATCTTCGATAAATGATAAAATTCTAATTTTTTTAAAAAAATCAATAAAACTCAAAAAGCATAAAAAATCATCAAAAATCTTGATGAGTTAAACAAGTTTTAATAAAACTAAGGCTTTTTTAAATGCTAACAATCCTTATTCAAGTATGAATAATTTCACTAATTAAAAAAATATTTGAAATTTCATGAATTTTCCAAAGGTTTAAAAAATCGTCAACATTTTAAAAATCTAAAAAAAATTTTTTTAAATTTCCAAAATTTGTTCATAACTTTTTTTGTTTCCAAATAATATGTCGACTGCACTTTTTTCTATTGTGAAACGAAAATTCAAAGAAATTGAAAGGTATTTAAAAATTCCAAAAAATAATAAGAATTTTGACGAGCGTTAATGAAATTACAAATTTTTCAACATTTATAATAATTGTAAAACTTTTAAAACTCAAAAGTGGTTATAATTTTAGAAAATTCGGAGTATGACCAAAATTTTTGAATAGATCATAAAGAATATAGCAAATTTCGAAAAACCAAAGAAACACAGTAAATTGTTGAATTCGAAAAATATGCTATCGTCAAAAGTAAGTCAAAAATTTTGGAAATCCCAATGTAAATTTCAAATTTTTCAAATTTCGATATATTTCTCCTATTAAAAAACGTTACAATGATCTTCCAAAAGAGCGATTTCTTAGAAAAATTTTTCTGTTGTTATTTTCGAGTGTTTCCCACATTCAGAATTTTCCTCGTACGTACTACCACCCACCATCCCCAAATTGGCCCAAATCTTCTACCACCTCTGATCCAAAAACATTGTTCCTTTAGTTACACATCCAACCCGACCTTCAAACGTTTAAAAGACCATTTTCCCCTTTTTGCATTACGTATAGAAACTACTTTTCTCACTTCACTTTGACGCAAAGTTTTCCCATCTCAACTGTAAAACACGTGATAGATATTCTGAAGCTTCAATGTCAATTTCAGAACAATATCTTGTCCAATAGACGGTAGATTGAATTGGCAGCAAGCGTCAGTGATCGTAGCTATAACATGGTTTTGGTCGGTACCCTTCACCGCCTTGCCAATGATGCGAATATGGGGTCGCTTCGTACCAGGTACGCGTACCCTTTGACTTGGGCCAAATCATGAGCATGAACTCACGTCATCTCGCATTACAGAGGGTTTTTTGACAACCTGCAGTTTCGACTTTCTCACCGACGACGATGATACGAGAGTTTTCGTCGCATCGATCTTCGCTTGGTCGTACTGTTTTCCCGTCTTCCTCATTGTTTACTTCTACAGTCGTTTGATCAAAGCTGTACGTGTCCACGAAAAAATGCTCCGCGACCAAGCTAAGAAAATGAACGTCAAGTCCCTCGTCTCGAATAAAGATAACAAAGAGAGGAGCATCGAGATGAAAATCGCAAAAGTCGCGTTTACGATATTTTTTTTGTTTCTCATTTCCTGGACGCCGTACGCTGTCGTGGCTTTGGTCGGAGCGTTCGGAAATAGGTGAATATATACACGAACTTTCTCATGGCAGTGTGATTTACGATGTCGATTTTTTCAGGGAGATTCTGTCCCCGTTTTCCGCCATGTTGCCTGCGGTTTTCGCCAAGACTGTGTCGTGTATCGATCCTTGGGTCTACGCTATCAGCCATCCTAAGTAATTAATTATCATTTTCTTTACGTCTAGCTATATGGAGTCTTTAATTACTACTCATTAATGTCATTTTGTTATGTTGCATGGAAACATAAGGATTTGCATAAATAAATGAAAATAAATCAAAGAGTATATTCAAATTAGTGTAGCTATTAATTGAGTTCCATCTTCGCTAACTATGTTAAATTGTTTGAATTTATGATCTCAAAAATATATTCTGCCTCATGTATATCATTATGTTATTTTCAATCATATTATTTGCATGATGGACTGTGTAATATTTATTTCAACATGGGTAACTGTGACACGAAAAGACAGAGTTGAACTTTGACATTGTGCAATTTTCGTGATTTTTATTTTTTCAAGTTCATTTTTCTTTCTATATATTCATGTGTCACAGACTGAGAACGAATATGACACTATAACAGACAATACATTTGCTGCGAACAATCGTTATTAAACGCTGCTTCAAATTTCACAATAACCTCGCACAAAGAGTTAATTGTACTTACAAAGCAAGTAGCACACATTTTTGGGGGCAATGGAAAAACGAGCTAGAGCTGCCGAATAAATTTTAAGTCTTAATTTTTTGCTGCTGCAGCTAGTTCCTTTTCTTTCGTCTAAACATGTTACTTATGATAATGAATAATATCATTTAAAAAGTGCGATGTGATTGAATTATACGTAAATGAAATTATAAGGAAACCAACAGTAAATGAAAAAAGGAGAAGCAAATTGGTTTTTATCATGAACAATATCTAATCATGTGCTTTTATTTTTCTTTTACGTTATTGTAGACAAACTCGAATTCTGATGACATCTGAAATTTAGTATTTTATGTCTTCTTTCAAGTATATTATTTTTTGTTATTCTTTATTTTTAATTTCAATTATTTATTGAACTTTTAAGACCTCAACTTTTTTTCAGTTACTTTACCAGCGTTAATTCTTTTTCTGTTTCTTTAATTACTCGCAATGGTTTGATTTTTTTTGGAAATTAAATCTTTACTTATGAAAAGAGATTGAGGCAGAAATAGTTGGAATAACTCTTGTCGTTCACGAGTCATTTTACGTGCCTATAATATATAAATATAATTCTTTTGAAAAAATTCTCGGGATGTTATTAAGAATATTTGAGCTTTCGAGCAAATAATATTGTAGTATCACAGTAAACTCATGCTTGACAAAAAATGAGGTAATATTGATGCCTGATTCAAAAGTATTGAAGTACGAAACGAAAATTGTAATCTTTAGCTATCAGTTTATTTGCAAGTTTATACAATGTCATAAAAACATTTAAGCGTTGCAAATATATTGGGTGAAAATTAGAACTGAAAATATATTTTACTGATTTTAAGAGTTAGAGTTATAATATGACATTTTCTTTCATAGAATATGCTTTCTGCATTCGTGTTATCCATAAAAAATTTGCTTGAATTTTCAAATGGCACAACTATTCAGTGCTACACACACCCCAAAGGTTTCTCTTGTTAGATATTATGTTATTTTTCGTGTCTTTATACAAATTCTGAATGCTATTGAAAACTTTTTTTTTTATTTATATAATGTTGGGAAAGAAACTCAATTAATGAACAAGTGATGATGATAATTTTATGTGATCAGTTAATTCATCTTTTCATTTTCCATTTTTATATTCTCGAGTAGATGGTGAAAATTTCTTTAATTGTATAGACATTCCTTGGTCAAATTGTCAAAATTTACATGGTCCTCACGTTTCGAAGATTTAATATAAAGATGGAGTAAATTGATTGAGGATTTTCAATACCTCTAATCCCTACATAATTTTTTTCCACAGTTTAGCATGATCGTATAACATTAAAAACAAGTCGTAATCTTACAATAAGGAAAATTTTTGTTTACAAGAGTTCCCTTCATTTTCAAATGCTTACAATATTCTGGATTATATCTTAAAACATAAATTGCCCTAAAACTGACAAAAAATTTTACGAAAAAAATATAATGTGACAAAATAAAAGAACAGATTTTTCGCTATTCTTTCCATCACGATCCATTTTTCAATTAGATATTGTGCATGAACGTTTTGTGGAAATAAGATTCATAATTATAAAATTTCTTATAATTCAAATTTTATAAAATTAATGAATGAGTACATTAATATATAGTTATAATTATAAAGATAATTAGTTTTTCATTGTGATGTTCATAACATAACGTGCACTCTTCACATATATTTTTTATATGATTTCCATTCAATAGCAGACGTTTCAACGTAGACAGTTTCAATGAAGATATATGTATATGAAAGTTATATATATAAGGGTGTCACTTATTTTTGCTACGTGAGAATTTTCTCCATTTTGGGGCTTTAAATCAATCGAGATATGGAAAAAAAAATTTTTGAAAAGTTTTAAGCAAATCTGACATGATTTCCATGTGACACAAAACGACTAAAATTTTAAATGTGATTTAAATGTAACTTTTCCAAACGTTTAGTTGAAAAATTCATAATTTGTGCAAAACTTATGATAAATGTTTGAAACTTGGCACAGTTTGAGTGTATAATGTCTTGTTGAAAACCAAATTTTCCTAGATTTTTCTTTTATTTTAATCTGTTTTACATGCACTTAAAAAGTACATGTTCGCCTTCTTGCCGTGCTTGTAAAACGTAGATAACAGCGATAGAAAAATCCAGAAAAATTTGGTCTTGAATGTAACATTATACATTCAAACTATACCAAATTTTAAAAATTCATGATTATTTGTGCCCAAGCTATAAAATTTTGAACTAAATTTATGAAAAACTACATGTTCATCCCATTATAATCTGCAGTTGTTTTGTGGCATGGGTTAGTCATGTCTGATTTGCTTCAAATGTTACAAAACAATATATATTATTATTTTGAATGATTTAAAGCTCCGGAGTGAAAAAAAGTTTGACACGGCCAAAATAACAGACACTCTAATATTTATATACAGAAACAAATCGATCATGTTAACTGTTAGGACTTCTTTTTATCTGTATGAGAACATGTCTTGGAATCATGTTTGAAGAATGAAAACAGTTGAAGTCACTGTACACTTTCATTTCAATATTGGAGTAGAAAGCAATGAAAATACACTCAAATAAGATATTTTATGATATAGCAACCTATTCTAACACTGTTTCATTTTGTAGTATAGATATTATCAAGATGCAATTTTATTCTTTTATATATCTTTGTCAAGGTACCGTGTTGAACTTCAGAAGAGATGCAAATGGATGGGAATACATGAGCCCTTACCAGTGCAAGATAACATGTCTATGACTACGGAGAAGATCAAGTCGGATGAATCGTAATTGCAATGCTCCGAAACAAGGGAAACTATTCGCAATCGGACTGTATTTCAGCCACCACTGATACAGTACCGACTGTAAACATGCAGCCCTTCCGGTACATTCGCACTCAGAGACTCTGCCCTTAAAAAAATTACAAGAATATCGACATTCCAATCAATATTCCAAGCTCTACCAATGACAGGTAAATCAACGACCAACACAGTTCGTTGGCCGCATCATTGGTTTTTCTCTGAGAAGGGGAAATTTCGAATGTACATCTTTTCCACCATTGTTGAAGTATTGTTAATTGTATTACAAATGAATAAACGCGACGTGATTTATTATTATTATTATCATAAAGTGGTTATCATTTATGTTATTCTAAATAAGAATATTGACTGGTTTTGGCATTTGGATGTCTTAAATTCGATACACATATTATGGAAATTAGAAATGTTGGGTTCCATATTGGCAAATTTGGGATTCTAACATTAAGATATCCAACAAACAACTTGCAACGTTATTTTTTATATTCTGAATGAGGAATTCTCATAAAAGACTTCAAATAAAGGACAAGCAAACCTCAAAAAACTTTTTTATGCAAGTGATGTTTCATAAATTCCTTCTTCTTCCTCGTTCATTTTTTATTTTCCTCGTTTAGACTTTTTATTTACAAGACCACATGACCTCGTTCAAAGGTTTCACAACAAACTTGTCGCGGTTATCACGGTTTTCCGAAATAACATGAACATTATATCCAAGCTGCACTTTCAGTTGTGCCACCAACCATACTCCGAAATGAGCTTTTGCTTGGACTTTCTCGCGAGATTGCCGTAAGTAAATGCTCACGAGCATTTCATAAAACGTGCACGATTTCCGAGGATCGTAAATTAACTTTCATATGAGCTATAACGTAACAGCTAGGCAATGTTCAGATGTAGAGGAGTTTGTTTATTCGAAGCAAGTTTTGAGTACCAGGATTCCAGCCAAGTTTCATAACAGTTTTTTTCAAAATGAGATTTATACACTTTGAGGAAAGGTGCTTGGAGAATATTACTATAAAATGAAGTTTATGTATTATAGTAATATGAATTTGATTTTTTTTATCCTGGAACTGAATTTCGGGTTACAGTTGTATATTCCATTTTGTATGCTCTTGTTGTTAGAACTGGATTTTAGAATTCAAAATTTTTCTCACTTGACAAGTAACGTTGAAGTGAGTAAAAAACCTGGTTGAAAGAATTCATAGACCAAAAACTTCAAGCAAGATTGACGATAGAAAAAGTCTTTCACCAAAAGATTATGGTTTCTGCAACCAGGATTCAAAAGTTAGAGCAATAATTGTTCCTCGGTGCCAAAGTCAGTAATTTTTCGTCTATTATTAATTCACAAAGTTGTGGGAGAATGTCAGAAATGAAAAAATAATAACTGTAGAAAACGAAGATGACTTAATACATTTAAAACGTATAAATTAGGCAACAGCCTTTTTTTTTACTTCAACAATTACAAAAACAGTAAAGTTAATAAAATGGGAAAAATTATTGAATTTTTTTGTCAATGATCCATATGTTTCTTTCATTGTTTAGGTTAGTAAACATATGACATGTTGAAAGTTTTCAATACTTTTCCTTGGATTTGAAATAATTTTTCCCTCTATTATTTAAACAACTGAATCTGAACTCTGCCATAAACTTAAACTCTTATTTTTGAATGATGTACCATTTAATAATAAATCTTTGAAAATGTGAGATTTTCAAGAGAATTTGGCTATTTTTTTAAATGACTTCATACACTTTTTATTCATATTTTATAAAAGTTCAAATAACCTGAGTTGACGGAGTGTTGACAGCTATTATGACTATTTACCACTATTTAGACTAAATTTAACTATTAGAAGTTGATTCACCAGTTTTTACTGTTTAAAATTATTTCCAAAATGAATATACTGTAAAAAAAACTTTACATACATGTATGTAAAGTTATCTATCATTCCTAAGGTATGGAAATTTTTCCATACTTCCCTATAAAACTTCCATTCATGTATAAAAATTTTTCTATAAATGCACAAAAAATTTTCCCAGACTTATGGGAAAAATTGGTAATATACTGAAAAAATTTCATAAAAATCTGAGGTTTTTTCCATGCTTTCAACATTTTCATACGGTATGGGAAAATATCCATACAAATGTATGAAGACATTCAATTTTTTTTACAGTGTAGTTAATATATCTGTTAGCATTTGTAACTGTTTTTTTTTTTTTGAAAAATAATGACCTCATCGTCAATTTTTTTATTATTGTATATATATTTGAAGTATTCACTATTTATTTAATTGTGATTAATGGTTTTATTACATGAAGTTCATCATCATACATACATAAAATACTAGATCAATAAATAAAGTATTATGTGCAAATGCTTATTCTGATACAATCATTTTAACTGAATTTAAAAAATGTGTACGATATCTTCAAATTTGAAAAATTCCATTCCATTCTAATCTCAAATACTCAGTGTTTTATAAAATTTTAAAAACTTTAATGTAGTTTTTGAAAAATTCCAATGTCCGTCAAAGAAAAAATGTAAAATGTTTTTAGCAAAACATTCAAACTTAAAAATGTTCTTCATTAAATGTGGATTATAAAAAGTTTTTATTATATTTGTTTCTGAGTTTTTTGCTCAATTATTGAAATCTGGTAGCTGTAATAAGATACTAGAGTTACAAAATCGTTTTTCCAGTACTGATAGTACCCTCACGTTGCAGACTCTTTTGAGTATAATTTTGAAATATAACTTAGATTTACTACTTATTTTTACTTGCATTAGAAGTTTTTTAAGTTACAGTAGATATACGTAGGATGTTAACCAACATAAAAAAGTAGATTATGTTTTTAACTTTACTAGCTCAATCAGTCCTTATACCTTCTTTTTCTCCTAATGTCAGTAGTTTTTATCATTTCATAATGATTGAGTATGTTTAAGATAACTCTCTAAACACAATATCAAATGACTAAAATTGAAGAAAAAAGTTCATACCATATTCTACAGCTGTTGAGCCCTAAAAATCCAACACAACATACGAAAAAATAGTAGTTACTTGTAACAAGTTAAAGAGTTTATCTTTTACATACAAAAGTATGCAAAAAAGTAGGTAGGATTCGTGTGAATTTAACCTGCAACTGACAAGACAAGAATCAAATACTTGGGAATACAGAGCTTTCTTGATTACAAGTCAAGATCACCGGATGTATGCGGTTGAAAACCAATACGCTTTGATCTCGATTTCCTTGGATTACCTTTAAATCACTATGACATACATACGATACAAGGTGTATCACAGACGCAAACACGCGAACTGCTAATTCGTCTTCGCAGCTCCGCGAGATACCGTCACTTTCGTTAAGCTTCCAGGTCTATTGACGTCATATTCGGTTACCCATAGTCTAAATAATAAATTTTTTACATTGAAAAGAAATGATTTCAAATAAAGTCACGAAAGGAAGAAAAAAATTCACAACCATTTTTTCAGGATTCGTAATTTCTTTTATATTTCTACATGAACATCATAACCATGTCAATTTTTCTCACAACTTCTCTGAAAATGCTTTTCCTTTCAAGCCAAGATTCCAGCAGTTTTGATGTACGACTTTTCATGGAACTATTGTTCGACAAACGTCGCGGAGGTACAAAAGCCCACGTATTCCGATAAATCAAAGTCGGCGTGATTTCCATTTCCTATTTCCTCACATAACATGTGTATGTCGCGACATAAAATAGGATCACCGCGTTTGTGGTGAAAAATGGTGAATATTTATACGCTCTGCGACATGTACAAAGGGCTCTCAGTGTGCGATGACGCGTTTCTGCGGATAGCAAAATAAGTTATATTACCGCAGGGGCACGTTTCTGGCAAGATATGTTTTACGGAGGTGAAAACAGTTACTTAGCGCTCGTCCGTCACTTGGTATTCACGTTGGGAAAATTATGTGAGTTACCATGGGACCGTTTCATTTTACAAGTCATGAGATGACGTTTATTATTTCATGTGTTGACGCCAGGTGAAATGTGAGGCAGGAAAATATTGTTGGAAAAAAGGGAGGTTTCAGTTTTGGGGTTATGTTGACTGTGAAGGCATAGAGGGGTTTTTTGGGCTTAAACCCCTCACGAAATTCTGATGAAATGAACTAATCTTTCATCTTATAATAATAGAAGTTATGTCAATGAAAGATAAAAATACAAGTTACGCAAAAACGTATGGAAACGTTAGTAATATAAATTTTACAGTAAAAGTGAGAATTATCAAAACGTTGTATTACGTAGAAAATTTGAGTATGAAAAATTGTTGCAACAGAGAGAATAATCCATAAAATTTCAAATCTACGAAAATGCTAATAATTCGAAAAACTTTGAATCTTAGGTCATCAAATTCTAGTAATCTTTATGAAATCTAAACTAAAGTATTAGAAAATCTTATAAATCGTGTGAACTCTAAAAAAATATTCAAAGTAATTTAATTCCTCAAGAAAACTGTTTACTGAAAAATCTTGAACAAGGCCTCTAGGATCTATAAATTTTGGAATTTTTAAGCATCAAATTCTCAATAAACTATTACTCTATGTAAATTCCAGAAAACGAGACAATATATAATAAATATTTCATGAATGCGTAAAAAAAACTCACTAAACTATAATATCTTTTATAAATGTGATTTTCTCAATAATTTATGGAATTAATGATGATAGATTGAACCCCGCATTTTAGAGGGTCAAGATTTTGAATCATTGTAGCAATCTACGAAAATATAAGAATTTTATAAAACCACTGAAAAATCCTCCAGGGTTTTGTAGATTATACTAGGAAAATCCGAAAAATACTACTAGTAATCTTCTGATACATAAACACTATGTAGACGTAATTTTCTTAAAAATTTTTGAACTTCTAATACTAAAGAATATTCATCAATCAAGTTTTATACATTATTTAATAATAATATGATTTTAGAAATCATTCTAGAAATTAATAAAAAAACAATTTAAAAATACATACAATTAAGTTGTTACATTTAATACAATAAAAATACTTGTAATAATTGCAGAAATACCAAAAAACGTAAAGAACAAATATTAAAAATCAGTATAGAAGATACTTTTATGGTAAATCAATTTCAATTTTGAATATTTTTGAAAGTCTTGACATTATAGAATCAATTTTTAAATATTTATTGGGCGATTTATAGAAATACTTGAAATCTATAAAAATATCAGAAAATGCTACCAAATTTAATAAATAACATACTATACGAAAATTTTATAAATTCATAAAATACTTTAAACCCATGTGTTTATAAATCCCTAGAAAATCTGTTAATATATTTAAATTCTTCAGATGTTTGAATCCTAAAGCATCCAGTTTTAGAAAGCTCTTTAAAAATTCATATTAATATCAGAAAATCCTTGAGGTTGTATACAAATTCCAAAAGTATTAGTGAAAAAAATTGTAACCTCAATGACTAATTAGGAAAATCACGAAAATTTAATTTTATTATTTACGAACATGAAAAATGTGGGACTCTGGACACAAGAAGTTGTATAAATTTCAAATTCTGAAATGTAAATAATTTTAAAATAGCTGTTTCAAAAATATATTGCCAAATATTGAAAATTATGAAATCTCGGACGAAATATACGTTCTAGAAAAACCCGTTGAAAACTTTTTCTGTGAAGGCATGTGACAGTGAATGAATGAAGATTTTACATTAGGATTTTTTTTTTTTTGGTTGTTCGTAAGTCTAAGAATATTTCTTACAACTTTTTCGCTTACGTTGAACAAAGTATCAGGTAGGAAAGGATTATTTCAAAAAAGAGTTGAAGGAGAAAATGGAGTGATATGTGTAATGACAGGTGTTACTAAAAAGCATATCGAAGGAATTTTTCTGTGTCTCTGATATCCAGGAATGACACTCACTATTTTATACGTTGACGTTGAATGAAATTTATACTGAAAATATTTTCAATCAATAAAAAGAAAAAAGGTTTTAGAGTTACATTGACTGTTAAGACATGTGATAACAAAATGTGTCTAAAAGTTGTTTGATTTCTTAAAAACAGCATATTTTGACATCGTTACATATATATTCAACCATTTTTTTTAAATCTTGAATTTCTGTACTTAACTTGAAAATTCCATTTCCAAAAACAGAAACTTTAATTTTAATAATTTTTGGTGACCGATTCTTTCATGATTAATTAGAAACACAAAGAGTTATTATTATTTTTTTTAATGTTCCCACAAACCCAAGAAAATCAATAACTTTTTTTCACAAATACCGATGTATTAATTTGTTTGTGAACTTTATTGGCGATAAATAAACAGTTTGTTTTCAACGAGCAACCACTTTTAACGTTTTGTTGACTGTTGCAACAGGTGGTATCAAAAAGTTTCCACACATTTTTTATTGTTTCTTTAAAGTTTCAAATATGGTGCAGCACAAGATAGCAAAAAAAATTATATGAAAGAGATTTTATGCTCACCTTGAAATGAACAATTAATGAATGACCAACACTTTAAAGTTTAATAGTTTACTATTAAGTAGGAATGAAGAAAATAAAAGTTTTGGTTTTATGAATGAATAAATTCAAATTTCTACACGCAAAGAAACATTCAAAAATGTTGTGTGTTTGATATTAATAAGATAATAATTCAACAAAGTTTTTTTGCGATTTCATAAGAATTGTTTTCCAATGAGTAACCAATTTTAAGGTTAGGTTGACTAAAGTACCATGTGGAATAGTAAATTTTCCATGGAGATTTTTTCCATTTTAAAAGTCATAGGACATATATCATAAACTAGAAGATAATATGAACAAATATATTTTTTTTTTTCGAAAAAACAATCGTAAATATCAACCGTCCGATATTCATTATTTCATCATCAATTAGTGACGCAGAAAATGAGGTGACATATCGATTCCACAAAAATATTTATTATTAATTTATTGATACAATAACGTATCAATAATGGACAATTCCTCAACATGTTCGAAGTTTCCGCAAAAACTTAATACCAACAAAATTTTTACATTTGTTCAACAATCTGCAAATATTTGGTATTTACGTGGTTTTAGAACTTTCGCTAGAATTTTCTTTACATTGAATTTTTTATTTATATAGTATGATTTATATGATCAACATTTTGCATTTATGTTCTAATAAGTATATAACTGATAAAAATCCCTTATTATACTTTATTTTCCATTATAAAAAAAATGCAACTTTGACTATACAATTTCGAGATGATACGATTTGAATGATTTAAACAATTATTATATAAATTTTTCAAAGATTATCGGGCCTTAGAGGACCTTACATTTTATACTCTGTAATCCAACGAAATAAACTTTGCCTAGCCAATAATATAATATGAACTAGATCAAAGAATTTGTCATATTATAAATTCTTTCCAGTCTTTTCTCGTCATATTTATTCTACATCAACCTGGATTAAAGCATGAAATCGCGCCATGAGTTAATCTTAATAACTCCAAAAACTTTATCGGAGTTTCAGGAGAGCAATCAGATTTGGTAATGATTTTCCGAGCGCTTTGGGATATATTGGTATTGTTAGAAAGTTATTATTGATAAGATGGATTAACAAGGAAACTTTGTGAAGGCTCAAAGCTGTGGCATACCGAAATTCGAAGGAGCCTCGCAGTGAAATCAAACGTGCTCTATGTACCACGCATATATACTCTCTCAAACGCCTGGAAACTCGACAAGCATCCCTGAATTCCTTTAGCGTTACAACTTTCAAACAAGAATTCTCTATTGATGTGAAGTTGTTCACTAAATCCGCAGTTACAAAGGACCATTCAAAGAGCATCGACGTTTTTCGTATGATTTTTTGACTTTTTGATAAATCATTACTATAATTTCTACTTAATAGTCCTAACATAAACTAACTTTAAAAAATACTCTACATTTTTGTTTAACGAACATTATTTATAGTCCAGTTATTTCTTCGGGTCATATTTTTATTATTATCACAAATTTCCTCTAAATGTTAATACTCAAATATATGTATGTTAGTATGTTTATGACGACATTTTTTGGGTCAAACTTATGTTTTTTTATCAGTTAGATTTCTGGAGGTGAGTGAAAATCGTAATATGCGTTGACAAGCTAAAGATATCAAAACGAGCTGTGAAATTGAATTACTGCATCGTCGGATGACACTCCATTTTCGAGGTGAATATTCTTAAATGACTGTAGTAAATCCTCTTTAATAGAATTTCCACAATCTATAACAAGGTTCGTTCCATCGCTGGGAAAGCGACGAATTATCGACTTTTTTATGATCAAAAAAGCTAGCAGAAATTGGCTTGGGGTCCTCTACATTAAATCGTAACGTCGATCAATACTTCGATTTTTTGGGTGAATTAATGCTCTCAGGTGTCAGTTTACAATACGTCGTTGAACTGTTATATTTTTGAAATTAAAAAAGTAGGTTGCAGCAAATAAAAAAAATACGTGGCTGCAACGTTTTTGCAGTTACAAATTTGTGTTCACGAATTTTAACAAAAAATCATTCATTACAAGTTATTAATGCCTAAAAATTTTTATTTTGTGACTCAAAGTAATATTTAAAAAAGTAATGTATAGAAATTACAAAAAAATAAATGCAAAGTTTTTTGCAAAACATTTTATAATCACATATTAGAATAATACTTAGGAGATGCAAGTGACAAAATTTTACTCAAAATCTGGAACACAAAACTTTCTAGTGTTTATAATAAGGTACATCATAAGATAATGTAATTGTTATTACACAATTGCCTTAAGTTTGTAAAAACAGTTAAAAAATTTTTATTGTTATAGAACAACAATAATTTCGAAAGTCGTTACTTTCTTCAAAGTTGGAAAGGTAGTAGCGAAGAAACTAAGTTCCCGAGTTTCATCTCCGTTACATGGGAAAAACACCACTCGTTTCGCCGACTTCGAAACGTCTGCAAAATTTTCAGAATTCATTTGGAACAAATTTTACATTTTTTTTTTATTTTTGAGAATAGTGTGAAGCTGTAGAGAAATTCCTAATTTTTTACTTTTATTTAGTAAGAGATCATACGTAAAAAATATACTTGATTTAATTATATATTTTTAATGATATTAAAAAAAATAAATAAATAATTGATCATGTAATTTCATTACTGAAAAATTTCATCAACGAAACATAATGTTATATATAATTTTCAACACACGCTACATTATGAAGTTAGAACATCAAATATAAAATATTTGAGTAGTTCTAAGTTTTCATAAACAATTTTTTCAATGTACGTATAAATAGAAAAATAATAAAACAATCGTTATTTAATTTAAACACTTTACTATAACATTTTTATAATAATATCATCGCTGTTTCTTTAATATAAATAACTATTACAAATATTTTGCTACTTCATTCATTTTATTTGCAAGAAAATACAAGATACCTGTACGAAATAAAACAGATTAAATAAAGTTTCCTGTATTTTGCTCATAAGATTATATATTTTCACGGCTCTCCTTATTCCAAAAAAACTGTAGAAAATATGCTAGACTGTCAAATAATAGAATATTTAAGGTGAGTAATAAAAAATGAACACGAGAAAACCCGATGACGTTGAAATGCAAGCTCGTTGCGTAGGTTACACTGCGATTTAAACGGTTGTTACGCAAGGCATTCAGGTCGATACTTTTCCAGTTGCTTGTATCAAATGTCTTCTGTCCTGTAGGCGGAAATACTAAAGAGAACTTAAGTCCGTTGCCATAGAAACTGGAAGCTCCCTGTGTACGAACTTGCCGGCGTGTACGATCTGTTTGTGGTAAATGTTTCGTAGCCGAGGACATATCCCTCGTTCTGCAACCTGTAAATGACAGAACTCAGATCGAATATTTCAAAATCACACTGGCAATACTCCCATTAGTACAAGCACCATGAACATAATGTATATTTTCTATCAGGGATACCTCAAAAATTGAGTGTAATTTCCAATTCATTTTCTGGATCCTGTTAAAATCAGATAAAAAGAATAAATTGTGTCCATAAGGATTTGATCGTCACCGAGAAATCTGTGAGACGAAATTGCTCGGCGCTATTATTGCTTTCAACGTTGACCGCTGCAGCGAACCCTCCAGTAGGTCAAAGCGCACTTGAAGGTATAACCTTTTATCGCGTCATTCGTCCGTGCAGAGTACAACGACTACTTTTTCATTCTTTTTTTTTTTTTGTCCAAAAGCGTTCCTTTGCTTTTCTCTTTCCCTCTTCATGCCTTTCTTTCCTTTTTTCTCCCGAGGGCACTTCAATGCATACTTCCACAATTTTAACGCTGTTACGCGCAAGTTTCCCTCTGGTTGCCTCCCGCCCTTTTTTACCCCGTCGCTTTTGCTTTCCTTTTTCTCCCTCGGCCTTCTCTGCCCCTGTTCCCCCGCGATTGCCCCTTTTATTTTTCGCTACACAAAAAGATTCAGCAGCGACCCACGATACCAGTGGCGCTAGACCGCCGCGAGGTAGGAGGTTTGTTGAGGAAACTGGGTGAATACGAGCAGCTGCAATATTGCGATACGCAAACTTACTCGTGAAACTCGGCGGACTCACTCCTTGCCGGGGATTTTAAGATTACAAATATCTCTATGGTAAACTGCAGTATTCCCTTGTCATGTTATCGACGCGGAGTTTGCCAAATGCATTATGGTGGCGAGTTTTGGGAAGCTGAGTATCACAGAACCTGGAAAGCGGATGATGATTTCGATGGGGATAATAAGGAGGGATTTCGGATTTGATAGCGTATCATGTTACGAGAACCATAAATTTTGATGAGATGGAATCGTTCTTCCTATTTCCCAGTCAGACATTTACTTAGGTAGAAATTCACATGAGTTTTACTCTGGTAACTTCTGAGTTTTCCTCGTTACATTTGAGGCAATGGCAAGTCAGAACTTTCTAGTTTTTGTTGAGGGAATGGCAAGTTATTGGTTCAAAATTCCATTCATTTCTTAGGACATCACAAGCTACTTACAAGGCCTTTTTGAGTTTCGAACTGATACACTAGGAAAATAGTTGATTTATATCGGATCAATTTTTACTTGAACATAGCCAAATGAATATTTGAAAGCGGCAAAGAAATTTTCTGAACCGTTCATATGTAAATTAATACTTCGTCTAAGTTCTAATTTACGAAAGTTAATAAATTTTCGTTTGAGCAGAAATAATGTTATTAGGAGAGTTCAGGATTAAAATTGTTAAAATCGAAAAGCATGGATATTTCATTTCAAAATTTTATTTCAACAAGTTTTCATTACATTTTTTTACACATAGTCTTGTTTTGCGTGACCACTCCTGCATCCATGCCAGTTCTTCGCTTTTGGTATTATAGCTTATAGAACCTCGTAGTAAATCTGCGGCGATAAAATACTCATTTTTTGATCCATGCGTTTCAAGGCTATGAAATCTGTGAAAAAAAAATTGGAGCGTGTTGGACCAACACGCGTTCGAAGTAAAACTACTCATGTTACTTTCTTTAAGGTAAGGAGGAATTTTGAGATTTTGTAACATTTAGCGATTTTGTGACTTTGTGACCTTGTGGCATTTTAGTGATTTTGTGACATTTTGTGTGTTTGTGACATTTCGTGATTTTTGTGATTTTTGTGATTTTGTGACATTTTGTGATTTTGTGACATTTTGTGATTTGTGCTTTTGTGACATTTTATCGCAACCTATTTATTTTGACAAAGCCGCCATCTTGACTGGTTTCAATTCTCTGTCTTATTCCTCCCTACACTTGGACTTACATCTTACAGTCTTGCAGTTTACAGGCTTACAGTTTACAGTGTTACATGTTACAATGTAAAATCTTCAAGTTACTCCTTGCATAAATTGTATTGTCTAGAATAAATCACACTCCTGAAAAGTGATAATGCCGCCTAAGAAGTTTTACTTCAATATTACACTCTTACATCTCACAGTCTTACAGTTTACAGTGTTACATGTTACATTGTAAAATTTCAAAAGTACTCTCTGAAATCAAAAATATTCACTCTTAATCTCACATTTTTACAGTTTACAGTGTTACACGTTACAAAATCTCCATGTTACTCCCTACATAAATTTTATTTTAGAATAAATTACACCCCTGACAAGTGACAATGCCGCCTAAGGAGTTTTACTTCAAAAAGTGAAAATTTTCATTTTAGTATTCGATCAAATTGAGTTAAAATGAGTTTTTTGAAAATGATTTCAAATAATTTTTCGAAGTACAACTTCTTAGGCAGCATTATCACTTTTCAGGAGTGTAATTTATTCGAGAATAAAATTTATGTAGGGAGTCACTTGGAGATTTTGTAAGATGTAACACTGTGACATGTAACATATAACACTGTAAACAGTAAGACTGTAAGATGTAAGAGCATATTATTTTCGATTGCAGGGAGTAATTTTTAGATTTTACAATGTAACATGTAACACTGTAAACTGTAAGACTGTAAGATGTAAGAGTGTAATATTTTTGATTGCAGGGAGTTATATTGAGATTTTACAATGTAACGTGTAACACTGTAAACTGTAAGACTGTCAGATGTAACAGTGTAATATTGAAGTAAAACTTCTTAGGCGGCATTATTACTTTTCAGGAGTGTAATTTATTCCAGAAAATAAAATTTATGTAGGGAGTAACTTGAAGATTTTATATTATAACATGTAACACTGTAAACTGTAAGACTGTAATATGTAAGTCCGAGTTTAGGGAGGAATTGAGATTCTGTAAGAGTGAGAGAGTAAAAAATATCACAAAATCACAAAATCGCAAAATGTAACATTATCACAGTATCACAAAATGTCACAAAATATAACAAAATCACAAAATGTCACATAATGTCGCAAAACCCGAAATGCCAAAAACCACAAAATGTCACATCATCACACGTCAAAAAAACGAAAATAGTTACGATATGTTAAAAAATTACAAAATGTCCCAAAAACACAAAATGCCACAGTGTCGCACGTTACAAAAAATTGTTAGAACTAAAAAAGCTAAGATTTATAAAAATCTATACATCAGAACCTCGAAGAAAGCATCATGAGAAGTTTTACTTCTAACGCGTGTTGATTCAACACGCTCCAATTTATCTAGTAAATTTTTTATAAATAAGGATTAAATGAGTTTTTAAATAGTACATAGCCTTGAGTACGACCGTAAAGTTCGATATATTTATCATTTTACGTTATGTTTTAACTCACAATTTTTGGCCTTTTTTTGAACTTCTAGCTCCATTTTCAGAGTTTGCTCTATCTATCGCAGAGTGGAAGCTCTGTTGGAGATTCGTTTCCGAATTTGTACATGTACTGCTCGTACATGGGCACAGGAAGATTTCAGGCATGTTAGCCGTTATGCTGTACCGTCAGTGCACCACATACGATTACAAGCTTATCGCTTTCGGATACGCCATTTTCGTACATCGTCGCACACATTCGTCAATGCGCAACGCGGCTGAACCATAACGAGCTGGCGTAATCCGGCGGCACAGGTAAAGCCACCTTTTATAATAGCCTTGCTTTGGCGCGTAGCGATTTGCTTCAGCCCGCGATCCGCTTCCGGGTTCATTCCATAAAAAGCTGTTTCGTCTGCAATCGATCTCGATCAATCCTTTTTTCGGATTTTCGGATACACTGAGGGAAAAAAAATGCAAAGTAGAACAGATTGGGAGACTGGGAACATGATCGAAATTATGCCGAATTGTGGAATAGTGATCCGTGACGAGAAGATCAAAAAGGATTTATACAGAATAAATTATTTTATACTTTTTATAAAATTAATGGAATTCTCTTTTGCTAGACACAAATTTGTCTTCAAATCTCATAATAATAATTCTAAGTATAAAAAAAAATATTATTCTTATGATAATGATACCTATTTAACACTGTGAAAAAGGCAATGACGAAATTGGAAAGTATAACATGTATATGTTCACTTTGAAATATTCATTCCTCCATTTATAAAAGCTGTCGGAAAATATTCACTTTTCAGAAATATTCTACGACTTTCACTACACATTTTGAAAAACATATTATCATTTTTATTTTTAGGTGCAGCTGAACGTGATGTTTTTCAGTTCTTTAGTATTTGAAACTTCATTTTCGAGGGGAGAGAGGTGTTCATTATTTTATTTTATTGAAGTATGCATTAAAGGTTTTTTTCATTTCATAAAGAAACTTGAAGATTTTGAAAAAGTATTTTTAATTAGGTAGAATCAAAATAAATTTGAACATTTTTATAAAAACTGGGAGGTATTCATCTATTTCTATACAATAAAACTTTTTTTAATTTTTAAGATGTATGAAAATATTAAAAAATTTGGAAGGACAACAACCTTACTACGAAAAATGGAAAAATTCGTAGAATCTCGAAAAACGATTGAATTTTCTGGAATTTTTTATCAACGTTCGTTTCAGAAAAACCGATGCATTACAATATTTTATAGTTTGAAATTAAAATTGGATTAAAAAAATTAAAAGAATGAAGAAATCTTTGAAGTAGTCAGAATCATTTGGTTTGAAAAGAAATTTTTTTGATGGAACATTCAAAATTTTGTATATAATCAAGAATCAAATAGAAATCAGAAAATTTGTAGAAGATTGAATGGTATTATTCAATTTTCTTATTGAGTATTACAATCTTTTTTTTTCGAATATGCCAAGTAATTTTTTTTTTTTTTTATTGCTAAGTAAAAATCTGATCAATTCAAGACGTATGAGAAAACGACGTTAATGTGAATCAGTTGCACAGATTTTGATAAAGTATAATTCCTTCTTAATATTTCAGATTATATGTAAGGCTTACCGAATTCAAAATTTATCAAACGAAATTCGGAATTCATTGATTGATTAGCAATAATCTTAATTTGAAAAATTTGCAGAAGTTCTTAAAGTCCTTATAATTTTCGTGCATTGTGTTCATTATCGTATTCCTTCAAAATATGCATGGGGATATTTTGTTCGTTTTTCAATACGAATATAAGAAACCTAAAAAGTAACCGAAAACTAAGAAAAATCCTAATCAGTTACATTATTTTTTTAAAAATTTCGAAAGTCTTTAATGGTTGATATTATGTTTGAAGTTTTGGTAATAATCATAAACCATAAAACGTATAAGAATCAAAGGATGATCAATCATACATTGACTTCTAAAAATGTGTGCTACTTTTGAAAATATTGATCGAATTCATATTTTGGGTTCATTATCATATCCTCAAAATATACATAACGATTTTGTATTTGAAATAAACTGTAGAAGTATATTAAAAGGGAAACCGAATTTTCTTTACGTATAATGATTTTCAGACAATCTGCAGACAGTAAAAAAGATTGTTTGATGATACTTTCAATCTTTCAAAAAATAAGGAATATTGAAAAAATGAAAAATCATAAGCAGTTCCATGTATTTGAAAAACTTGAATAATGTGATAAATTTTTATTATTGTTTTATCAATTTACACAATATGATCTCTATCATATTTCGTCGAATTATGTACCCAACTGGTTGTTTTTTTTTCTTTGATAGTCGTAAAAACTCAGAAGTATATATAAAAATATCACATAGTATTATTATGATTTTGAAAATGATCATTATATGTAGAACCTTTTGATTAATTCGATTTCATGTTTCATTGTTTCACAAAATTTTAAAAATTTTTCCATGACTCGTTCCAAAAAACTCGAATGCTTCACGAAATTTCAGTAAATTTTCATGAATTTTGTAAACTATGTTCATATATTACTATATTACTCCAAAATGAACACAATAAAATTTTTTTGGTTTTAATCAAAATTAGAAAATTTTGGATATAATTCTAAAAATGACAGGGAGTTCGAGGAAATACTATGAATTTCTCTCAATTTAAGTAGTTTTTCATTGTTAAAATTGTGTTTGAAATTAGGAATATTGCAGAAAATGCAATAAATGTTGGAAAATATGAAGATTTCTGTATCATTTTATACATGAAAAACTTGTGGAGTTAAAGACAACTTTATTACAGTTTAAAGATTATGTTTACTTCACTTAAATCTGAAACTAGACGATTATTATTATTTTTTTTTTTTTCTAAAAGTTTGAAGAAATCAAAAAGTGTTGAGTTGTTATGGAGGATTAAGTGTTACGGATGAATTTTTTATGACATTCAAAAGGTCTCATGTAGATCATATTTTTTTTTAAGTTGAGCGAATTTCAAGAAATTAAAACACAATATTACTTCCAGCATCGTCCTAAATTCTAAAAAAATTCGGAAGACTTATTAAAATTCCGAGGAACGTTCATTATTCTTGTAGATACATCAAAATTCTCATAATTTCGTAAAACAACAGTAGCCATTGAGTACAACAACAATTTTTCGTATCAAAAAATTTTTCTCCGTACATAGATGTTTGATAATTTCGTAAAAAAATATGATTTTGAGTAATGATCCTAAATTTCGTGAATCATATAGAATACCGACGATTTTGTTCAACTACAATCAGTAAATTAACGCAATTTGCATAATTATTTCAGATTATTTTTCCCATCAAAAATTTTCCATAAACCATAGACCATCTGCCCCCTATTTTCACATTTCTACCACCCCTGCTACTTTCCATTTTTCAGCTGCCGAATCTCAAAAACCAGTTCCACGTTGCAAGTGATACTAGTCGAGATTCGGTCAGACAGCGCGTAACGCAAACCCAACTCATTCTCCCATTTTCACCTCGCGTCTCCTAATTGAACGCAAAAGTTTACGTCGACATAACAGAGAAAACCATCGGGCTCCCAATACACCTGACTCTTCCAATTTATTTTTGATTTGCATAATTACCCTCGGACCCTGCTACGTGAATACCGAGCAGGCCAAAAATTCAATGACGCGAAACAATGCGCGAACTCTTCCGCCACGAGAAAATGATACAGGCAAAGTGAAATGAATACAAATGTAACGAGGGCGCTTACGGAGTTTCCACGCCAATTTTCTTCAAACGCACTTGGCTGCGTTCGAAAGTCGAGTGGCGCCTGCGCCACAAAATCTCGCCACTTCGCCCCCAGTTGAACCCCGAGTTCTGTCAGGGGTAGACGCGTCTGACTATTTCACTGAAAAACGTGGCTGAGCCGGCATTTCGATGTGTCGCAGCTCGCTTTCCCGGTGACGAGAAAATCTTGTTCAGAGGAAAACTTGTGATTTGTGTCGCATCAGCTTCGGATTTGTGAATGATTCATTCTAATCAGTGTATGGTTATTACTTTGCTGTGAGAAACCAAGGTGTTTGGTGTGTCTTGTTGCCTGGATTCTTTGGGGAGTTTGTCGGGGAGGGATATTTGAAGGTAACCCAAACTCATTCTTAAAATATCTGATATCTTCCCATGCATAAATTTTTTTTCAGAATAATTATATCATAAAATGACAACTGTAAAATTTTACCTCTGATGTATAAATCAGGTAATTTTCAGAATACTACGAATTTGGAAGTTTGTACAAGAGTGGAACATTTTAAGCATAAGGAATGTGACGGAAAGGGGTTACAGGGATGTGGACAAAGGTGAATTTCCTAAAAATTTGACTGTTATTATTGAATATGTTAAGGAAAAAGTTACATTAATTGAAAATAAACATCTGGAGAACTGAATATCGTCAATGCCAGCCTTATATGTGATTTCCAAAGTAAAAAATTTTGGAATCGCAATTGTCAACTAAGTAGATTAATTCCAGAACGATTAAAATGTATGTTAAAAAAAGAACGAAAACTTTTTTGTAGAAGATAAAAAAAAAAGAGTATTCTTATTTCAGGATCGTACTATATTATGTTTATAGTTTTATCATCGAGGTATAAAAACTTAGAATTTCAAATACTACGAATTTCAAATATGAAAAATTGTAAACTTACAAATAAAGTAAGGAGAAAAGTCGTCCTTTGGAGGTTGTATTTTTAATCTCGACAAGTTGATTTTTTATAAAATTATAAATATCAATTACTTGATGCAGCATTTTCGTACAATAAAGTACGGTGGTTTGATTATTATTGGGGTAAGAAACAATTAAATTAAAATGCTGACAATCAAATAAAAATGCATACATATTTGAAGTACTTGAAAATTAACAGAACTAGACAACCAAAACATGGTTATAAAAAATTTTCTACTTAAATTCGGAAAAATGAACTGATTTAACTCTTTGTGAATTTTTAAAATGAATTTCTGAAAATGAGAATTATGCTAAAATTTTGAATCTTAAGCAACGAAAATCAAATTCAATGATAAATATGCAAATAAAAAAAAAATAAAAAAAGAGTCAGATACAAACGCCCGAAACGTCAAATTATACAATGTCACAATGTAATTAGTGCAAATGTAAGAGATAAGGATACTGTAAAATTCGTGAAAAAAGTTTTATCCCAAAAATTTAAAATTAACTGATAACAAAATAAACATTCTCACAACTTTACACAAAATACTTTAGTTAGGTAATTTTTTTGAAAAGAAAGACTATACTGGATATTATTTAAAAATTTGACGATTAATATAAATGAAAAAAAGAAATACTTTAAAATTCATAACATAAGATGATCAGAACCTAAGAAAATTTATTAAGTTTTATATATAACTTCTGAAACTTGTATAATTTTCAAAATTCTCCATTTCAATAACTCAAAAATAACAATCATTCAGAAGTCAAGGAACTCGCAATCGTAAAAATGAAATTGAATTACAAATATCAACATACAAAATATCAGAAATGAAATTCAAGAAGTTGTAACACGAGATCCTGCAATTTTCAAAAGTAAAAAAATGTAAGATCAGGAGATGAGAAGATTGGAAAATTCGTACTACTCAAGTTGCATTCCAACTCTGTGAATTTTGACTTTTCAAGAATAAGATATGAAGTATTCTAGTATGAATTCAGTTATTCTTGAATTTGTGTTATAGACAAAATATAAATAAAAAAGTAACCTTAATAAACGAATGAAAAGAACATAATTTTGAATATGTAGGTACAGAGAAATTTAAAATATAAAACATTTTGAATGCAAAAATGTAACAAGTTGAAAAAAATTTCTGAAAGTCCAAAAAAAATTTGCGATTCTCAGTTTCAAAAACCAAAAGGCAACAATTATTTGTATATCAGTAATCTGAAAACAACAAAAGTCGAATATCATAACAAAAATATGTAAATACAAACATACAAAAATGAAAAGTGTACAACTGTTGACTCCAAAATTGAAATGACTTAAACTTAAAATATTCTACCGTATTTAAAAATTGCGCTCTTAAAATCAGATCGTCAAAGATTGGAAACATCAAAACCCTAATTTATAATACAATGTTCTCCTAAACCTCTTTCGAAAATTTTTCACACCTACGTCTCTGCGTGATAGTCCGGATATCCCGAATATTGGTCGAATGAAGACATTACGAGAACACGGAATAGAGGTAAAACCCAGTTATTCATAAAAACTTCAGCTGACACCTTATTACCCAGACGTACATTGGAGATCACGTGACCGACCTTATATAGAACTCGAGCAGCACTCGGAGCAGTTCAGCGACCCGGGGAATCTAGAAAGACCGAACCTTACACGAGCTTTTGCATATGCTTATCGGAAATATGACTTATATCCGCGAGAAAACCAATGATTCTTTTTTTAAAGAATCCAAAAATGAGTTTGTATAACGTGATTTTAATCATCTCAAGTGAAGCCAGAAAAGCTCATGAATGAAGTCAATTTATGATTGACGAAAATTAATGAATGAAATAAAAATCGAAATTCATTGATCCCATTATTCTACTGAATAATCACTTATTCAGTTGAAAACCAAGTTGATGTACATCTCATTTATATTTCGGAGAATTACATTCAGGAAACATTAATTATTGCTGTACTAAACGTGTTTTCTCCGCTTCTCATACATGCTCTGGAATAATGGATTTAACATGTGCCATTTTTAGATTGTAAAATTAACAGGAATACGATTCAGATATGTTTCTGGCTGTGGTAAAATCTATACTCTACCAGAATCGCTCTTTTCATTGCCAATACGAACAAACTTCTTGCGTGTATTACTTACCCATGCTTGTTTCTGACGTGTGCTGGGAAATGGAATTCGTGCTTCGATCAGTGGGTGGAACTTTCGGGCAATTCGTTCAACCGAAACGCGGTTAATCTTCCGGGCACATTTTCTTATTGACAGAGCAACTGCGAGTCTTAGTTATGTAATTCTTCGTCGGGTTTTCCTGCCTCAGCAAGTAATCGATGTCGCAGGTCAGGACAAATAATTCGAGATTGCAGAAATAGTTCAATTTCGAATGTATCGAATGAACAGTTAGTTATTAATGAATATTCGAGTTTTTTTCTGCAGACCTATTGGAAAGAATATAAACACAGTTTTTTTTACTGAAAATGAAGTTTTTTACCTTGTTAGTGAGTATTTCTTTAGCTTGTCACGCAATATTTATTGCGCTTATATGAATGACCAGAGATGTGAATATTTGCATGGAAAATAATTTGAGATACGAATTTTTAAATCCACATTCTGACTGCTTTTCCAGAAATTGAAAAGAATTTTCCGTTTAAATGCACTTTGCAATAATTTATGCAAAATGTAGTGTGAGTACTTAGAATCATGATCACAGAGTGCCAATTTTTTGAGTGAAGAAATAATATAAAAAAAAGGCACATATAGAATGAAATTATTTATTAAAAGTTTATATTTTTCTATGGAAAAAGGAAAGGTTAAATTTCCAGAGAAGATTAAAACTTTCAAGGTTTTATCGAGCTGGAAAAAAATCTTTGGATTTGTACAACTGCTTTTTTTATCAGTTATGGTAATAAAAATCTATTAAAATAACCAGATGACTAATTTTTGTACACTAATGGTAACATATTATCATTGCAATGAGGCAGAGGAATTTTTCATAACCATCCTATGTAATCATAAATTTATCAATTTTGCATTTTATCGAGTGATTTGTGTAGAAACAGGTTCTGTTTTCATTCAGAATATACCATTACCTAGAAGAATATGACTAACTCGAGTTTTTCGTGATTTAATTGACATTAGTTTGTTCAAAGGCTATTGCATTTGAAAATTCATTGTGGTTCGGTTTAAAAATCGAAAGTTAAGAGTTTAATGAAATATTTTGTTAAACAAAATAATTAAAAAGGAAGCAGTTGTTGCAAAAATGGCTTACTATGAAATCAAATTCATTTGTTTGACCCAATTAATTATTGATATCAAATAATAAATAATAAGCTCGTCTCCATATCGATTGTAATTCTTTTTTGAATAATCTGGAAACTTTTGAAACATTTTTCGAAAGTAGCAACATTAAAGTAAAAAGTTTTTATTTTGAAAAAAAATTTTTCAGCATTATATCCAAACTGAATTTCTCTAAATACAACTTCAAAAACTCAATTTTTTTTCTCATAAGAAATATTTTAGTTTACACTAATTAATCTTATAAGATACCGTTTTTTATGTAAATAATGTGTATCAAAAAACAGAAATGGAATTTGTGTCGCATCTAACAAGTAGAATGATCAAGCTTCACGAAAATAACTTTTAAAATAATTATCGATAAGATTTGATTAAGGAAGCTGCTCTTATTTTCTTCCAAGCTTGAAAAAAGATCAATTCATTCATGTTAAAAAGCTTCTTCTTGTTTTACATAAGAGATTTATTTCGATCATTCTTATTTTTACTATATTAAGCTTTTTTCATATTTTTACCTTTGATACGTTCTAAGTTTGGATTGTTTTTCTTAATTTTCAATCATATATCTACCATGAAATAGTAAACGGTCTAATTAATTGGAAATTACTCCGACAACTTTATATTTTAAATTTCTTTCTCTGCAAAACAAAAAAAAATTGACTGTTCAAGCATTCCTAAAAATATTATTGTGTGCATGTTTCCTGTCACTAACGAAATCTTTCAATAAAAAATCTTTAGAATAATATCAACAAAAAAAGGCTCTTTTTGTATTAAAGTTTGAGATTAAAATTACTGAATGTACAAAACTCTTTTGATTTTCAAAATGAACATTCCATACTCGTTTGTTACTTCATTTTTTGAAATACATTTTAACCTTATTATTATATAAATTGGGATTTTATTCGTTTATTTTCAATTATCCATTCTTCATTTCGAATATTTCTACAGAATTTATTTACGCTGCAAATCCGATTTGACGAATTCAAAAATAATTTTGGTTTGAGCTTACAATTTCGTTGAACAGTAAAAAGTAATTAGTCTCAGCAATAAAAATTAGGTTTACAGAAACTCAAATTCCTTTGACTAAACAAAAATTCGTTAGACATATAAAATATGTTTGCTTGAACCAAAAATTTTATTGAGCAATACAAATACAAAATAATTTAATAATGATATAACAGCCAACTCAATCAATAACTGAATTTTACAAAGCTTAAAACGAAAAATCTCGATATACTTTATGGAACAAAATGATATATTAACGC
The DNA here is from genome assembly GCA_028476575.1 of Platygaster robiniae. Classification (NCBI taxonomy): domain Eukaryota; kingdom Metazoa; phylum Arthropoda; class Insecta; order Hymenoptera; family Platygastridae; genus Platygaster; species Platygaster robiniae. The sequence goes on from CM052022.1 coordinate 8,797,672, forward strand.
TATTCTTCTAACCAAACTACACGTGCAAAACTCCATCATCTTCGAATATAATGACATAATGTTCAAACAAGCTTCTGGAAAGAATTTCACAACTTGAGCGAGAAACTAACAAAACGAAACTCTAAAAATCGCACGGTTGAAACTACAACGCACGCGACTGAACCGTTGAGAGGTAGCAATACTTTTGTCCACTCGAGCACGAAACGTAACTTGGCAAGAAACAATATGAACAAGCGTCCTATATTTCATCTTAGGATCCAATAATTTCGTGTGAATTTCAAAGTGTACCATGCAACGCGAGAGAGTAACATTTAGAGCGCAAAATACTTCAACTCGCAATCTCATATTTCGCGTTACTCCACATCTCTGTACTTTCCGCACAAAACTTCTGGAAAACGGATTCACTGTATCGTGAAAGAAGTTTTTATCGTCGAAGCAAGCACGCGAAATGCGCCGAGGACGAATGAGATGATATTCGTTGAAATAAAAGGCATGATAAGCCTCGATCGTATGTGTAGGTTCGTGTACTCCTGTAGTACGTGATACGGTTGTTGTTGATTAGTTTCAAAGCATGTTTTACGCTTTTCTGGAAGATCATTTTGGACTTATTTATGTGGTCCATCTTCATGTCAATATTTTTGGTATATTCAGGAGAAAATTGATTCACTTAGGACTTCATATACGTGTTAGAGTGATCATGAATAAAATTCTATTTTAAAAGTTTCTCAAAGACAACTTTAATTATAATCAGTAGTTTGGAAGTAATCGAATGAACAATATGCACTAATCGCTTGTATAAAAATTGCATGAGATTTTACTGAGATTGGGGAAAGCGTAGAACTTTATAGAAAACGAAATAATCAAACCTCTCAGTTATTTTTATATAGAGCCTTACGATAAATCAAACCAGTTATACAATTTTCATTCGTGTTCTTTTTTTTTAGTAAAAGCGCCACGATATTTTAACCAGTTACACAATATGATAGATAAAAGTTCACTTGCGTGGACAAACTAAAAAATGCTTTCTAATTGGCAAAAATCAATTTATTTCAAAATTGAACTTTCTTGATTTTTCAACGCCAACTATTTGCATCAAATTAGCTACAAAAAAAACCGTTGGAAAGAATGGCCAGAGTTTAAATAATCCTGAAAAGATCTATAAACCTTTTTTAATGTCAACCCAAATTCAGTGTCTTACATGATCATTAAACTTTTTGATGATAGTAATTGAATTATTCTGTGAAATTCAATATTCGAAACACATGTCCTTTGTTTAAAGTTTTCCAGCAAAGTTGAAGTAAAGGAGTTGAATTTGAATAAACTATTTGTATGTTTAATTAAAAATTCTTCTTATTTCTAATTTTAATTGCCTATGACTGTAGTGAATTTTATTCAATAATATAAATTCTCTATTTGTTCTATTAAAAAAAAAAAAAAAAACCAATAACTTTCACAGTAACTTATCAAAAACATTGATATTACAAATATGTATGACGGCAAAAATTTTATTCCAATTATTTAAATCAACCTACATAATTCTTTTAACGTGTTCATTTGTATTTTTTTTTTGTTTCATTTCGTAATTTGCAGCAAATTGGAGAAAAAATATTCATGTAATAATAAAATTTACGCAGTAGTATATAATAATTATGATCAGAAATTATATAATCCAGCAACACAAATTCATTAGAATGCAAACTATTCGACTTTATAAAAAATATTAACATTTTTCAAATTTTTTAATGCTTTTAATAATTATTAATTTTTCTATTCTCGGAATTTCAGTTTGCTGTAAATTATCTAAATTAAAAACAATAACTTTTGTAAATTTTTTTTACTGTAGGTATACTTTTCTTTTTGCCTTTCATTTGAAGTCAATTCGATGAAAATCGCAGTAAAAATTAATAAGATGAAGAATAATGAATCATCTGTTTTTTTGTTGAAAGTTTCACTCGTGATTTCTTTTTTCGACCATCCATTTTTACATTGCTTCATTGATTGTTTGATTATTGGATCTAAAATTCGAAATTTTATGATTGACACATTTTGTGATCAACTAAATAATTACTTTAGAAATCATCAAATTTGTGATTCTATTTACTGCAGTTAAAGCTTTTCTAAAATGCAGCAAACTTTGTTTTTTGACACAAATTTACGATTCCTCTGATTCGTAGTAAATTTTTTTCTTAAAAATTCTCATCAAGAAATAATATACTTTTAAAATATTGAATAACTTACAATTATTTCATATACATATGATTTTTGATGAAGTACTTTTTCTATTTATACTTTGCAAAAAATTCAGTAAATGTTCGGTAATAAAGAAATTTTTGTCATAAGTAGATATTGCTACAATTTTGAATACAAACGTATTAATTTTTTTTACTCTCGGTTTATTTTTCAAATAATACCAATAAGAATTGCAAATTTCTCAGGCTTTTTATCGTATCTTTAAAAAACCTAAGTATATTTTCCGAAACTTATAGATATATTGCAACTATAATTTTCATCACACAAAATTTTGTTATACCAATACTAGACAACATGTAAAATTTAGCAACTTACACACTGGAGCGTAGCCATCTTGAAAAACCAGGTGCATGACTTTCTGCTCCAGTAAATAATTTTTTTTTTTTTGATAAAAAGTCGTTGTAATCGATTCCCTTATTTCTAAAAATACCACGACACTTTTTATTTTTAAAAATACAATCGAAATAGCTTACTGAAAGATCGACGTACATTTTAAAATATTATAGTTCATTGAAAATTCAATCTCTTTTCTTCGATTTACCAGTCAAATTTTATTTGTTTTGTTTACAAATTCGTCAACGTTCCGACTCTTGGTTTGAGTCCTTTTCAAGATCTATTTACAATCAATAATTTCTATTTTACAAACCATTACAAATTACAAATCAGTTTTCAATTTTAACTCACGTCATTATCATTGCATGTACACTTATCTCTTCGAATCATTCTTACAAGACCTCTTCCTCATCCACAACGAAAGTCACAAACTTTTTTTGTACCGTAACAAACTGCCGGTCAACGAAATAGCATGTGGTATTATTAATCATTATAACTTTATGCGTCGTCGTTCGGCCACCGGAATGTTCGACACTAATAAACTGAATGACTATGTCCTTGTATTCTTAGACCCAGGTTCGAGAGAGAATGATTCATTTTCAAAAAGGAGGGGAAAGACCACGTAATAAGAAATCACAGCGACTACAAACAACCGACCACGCACAAAAATACTGTCTCAAATTTAATCTAAAAGTGAATCATAAATATTATCCCAATTATCAAGATCTCTCTGCTTGTTTAGTGTATTCTCTTGAAATTTTCTGATAAAAGCCCTTTCACTGAATAATCCTTTTCTGTAATTCTGCTCCTTATATAAAATTTCAATATCCTTCAATCAAAATCATGATCTAATTCTATTCTATGTTCACTAATTGCCGAAAATTCCGTATGTGTTTGTCTAATGTTATTTTGATGTTCTATGCTCCTTTTTTCGAGGCATCTCTGAGTTTGGTCTGTATAAGACTTATCACATCTCTCACAATTTATCTTGTATACTACATTATTCTGGTGTTTGTCTTTTATTTTATCTTTCCCTAGTTTAATGAATGTGTTATTATTTCTACAAATTTTATTAGTCACTCTTAAAAATCGTTTCTTATATTTTCCTGAAATTTTTTTCGAAAATCCCTTGACGTATATAAGTGGAAATCTTTCAAATCCTTCTTCAGAGTGGTTATCAGTCATATCTTGGGAACTATGTGTTTTTGTTTTTAAAAATTTTATTTTTCTTTCTATTGTCTCAGTAATTAAGTACATCAGGTAATTATTTTGTAGAAGAATATCCTTAATTTTTTCAATGTTGTTTTTATGAAACTGTTGGTCAGATAAGACAAAGGCCCGATCAGTCAAACCAATAATCACGCCGATTTCATGTGACAATGAATGAGTTGAAAAGTAATTCAACATTCTATCAGAATCAGTCGGTTTCTGATACCAATCAGTAATTAATGAACTATCAGATTGCCTGATAACAAAAACATCCAAGAACTTAAGTCTACCACCCTCTTCCCTCTCTGACGTGAACTGTAATCTTGGATGGTAGAATTGAAATTGAAAAAGACCTCAACCAAGAGTCTAAACGTCGACGAATTTGTAAACTAAACAAATAAAATTTGTCTGGAAAATCGAAGAAAAGAGATTGAATTTCTATTGAATTTCACCCAGTGCCTATAACTTGGAACTATACGAATTATAGTTCATATCCTGAAAATGAGCTAAAAGATTCCAAAAATACCCCACAATTATGCTCAGTAGTTGCCCTTCTATTAATTCCTTAAAAAACTTCTTTGTCGCAGAAAATTGTTGTACAGTGTCATTTTTCTGAGTTTCAATTCATGAATTAAAATCGTTTACAAAAAAATGTGCACAAAGTACTCTGATATACTAAGTTTCTTAATAGGCATCAATTACCCTTAAAAACAACAATAATTGTCAAATAGATACATTTTCGATCCAGCATCGAATATTTTTGCAAAAAATTGATCAATTTTTCCTCTGCTACCAATTTCTTGTATAGGAAATCAGCAAATTACTAACCCTTGAGCTATGATTTGACAAGGGGTCATTTGCGAGCGTTAATCTCATCGACGTTGAACGTATTCGGCGGGCGTTTTACAAAAGCTCGGTGTTGGAGGCTGCGGAATAGGCTCAGGCACGTATGCACCGTACATTGCATGTGCTTTGCCAGCGCGCAGTTATGATTTAGGAATCGCTTCCTGCAGGCGCAGCCAGGGACGACGCGGTCTCGCACCCCGCTCGTGGCTGACGTATAGATTCCCCGTGTATGGACTCGCGCCCTCCGATGTTTGGCGCCGGAGTCGCCACTTTCGGCGCCGCTCCAGCCAAGATTTACTGGGCTTCCGTGACCTTCCGTCCGCGAAATTAGGCTGATTCATCATTGTCTTGTCCGAATATGCCGACCTAGAACTATTCGAGCGCCAGCATCGATATACACTCGAAACTTGGAATTTCTCTCTCACGAAATTCGAATGGAATAGTAGGAAACTCGTTTTTTTCTTTTCTTCCACGAGCCTCTTATATTATTTTGGTTATATAATTATAATTATAAGCAGAATCGTCAGAAATTATGAGACATATATTGGGTCGATTTTTCAAAATTTAAGGGTTGTATCTTGTTTATAAAAAAAATAAAGTCTGTTACTTTTGCAAGAAGATTTTTTAAATAAATGTGGCTGTTAAAACTTGCTGCAAGTCACGTTCATAAAAAAACTTGTACTTCAAACGTCCAATTGTATAATTAGAATATATGTAAATCTAGCATAAAGTGCTACAAATCACTGAAATCATTTTTTTCTCATCAAGAATCATCAACATCGCCTAAAAAGTTACAAGTCATAATATTTATTTTGTATGAATAATTCAAGCTCCGATTAATTAAAGGTACTAAGGATTTGGTAAAAAACAGTTATTCAATCTGGCTCTAGACTCTGCCATTCTCCATAAAAGGGATTTTCTACCAAGGTAAAATGTCAACAGCAGCTTTTTTATACCATAATAAATCCATAATACAGAAATTTCTCATAATTCATAACTGCCTATCAAAAAATACGAAAAAACTGCCGAGTCCTCTTGAAACTTCGAATCGTTAGAGTGTACAAAGGTCTCTGCATTGCGTGCATTTGTAAATGATTTTTTTTTTTTTTTTTTTTTTTTTGCAAGCGATGAGCTCCGAGATACGAGTATCCCGATTCCGTACAATTCAGCGTTTTTCCAAACGCTTTTGTCATGATGAACCTTTTCCTGTGAGAGCACAATATCATTAAAATGCATTTACTCCCTGCAGAGTAAAAGTTTAGCAAATATATGTAAGCAGTTTCTGAGTATATATTATGTTTTTATTTGAATTGCATTGATTCGCAGAAAAATGTGATAAATTCAGTAAAGTAAAAACTAAAACAAAAGTAAAGATATTGGTTGCTAACATAAAGAAATTGTGAGTTTTTTTTTAATGCCACTTTATACTGAAGTGAATAATTGAATTGAAGTTTCATAAAATTTTCTTGTCAGTACTGAGATTCAAAGTTACATTGTTATCAAATGTTTGAAAGTGTCATAAGAGAGAATTTTTTGAGTGCCATAACTTTAATGTTACTATAACTATAACTGCTCTTGCTTATGAAACTCTGTAATGATATAATATAATTGGTAACGTAAAACATATACAGTGAAAAATGTAAAACAATTCAAAACAGTATTCATAGTTTTTGAACTGTTAAAATTGTAAAAAAAAAGTCAGAACTGTTATTGATTGATAAAACTATAGAGATTTTCAAAATTGCAATAATTATGAAACTTTAATATTCGTATACTATTTATTAAAACTACAACTTCTCCAATTATCAAAAAAAAGAAAAAATTCAAAAATGTAGAAATGTTAGACCTGTCATAACTAGAAAAACTTGTGGAACTCTTCAATTGACTCAACATTAAGAAGAAGAAAAAAGTTCAAAATTGTAAAAAAATTATCGATTTTCAAAGTTTCAGTCACAGTTTGTACAACTGAAACTGTTTCAAAAATTTTAAAGAATAGTAATTCGAAAAATTGTCATACACTATTAGCTATCAGAGCTAAAAAAAAAAGTTTTGAATATTTCAAGACTCTCGAGACATTTTTTATTATTTTCTGACGACTTGTTATCATACAACTATGAGCAATAATAGCAAAATAACTAGTGAAAAAATTTCGAGAAATGGATTATCGCTACATCTAAAACTAAGGAAAATAAAAAACACACTCCATTATTGACGAAAAACAAAAAAATCTAACTCTGAAGTTTGTAACTTTGTAAGAATCATCTTTAAAATTAGAAATGTGAGTTATCAATTGGAAAAAGATACAAGAGTTTACTTCAAACTAAAGTTTGATTCGCTCATTTTCGATTTCTACATAGTATAGAACTTCCAAAGAAATGAAAATAAAGGTAGCTAAACGAAAAAAAAAATTTTCAATTACAGACGAAGTCAATACAAGTTACAAAGTACAGTCTTAGTCAATCATTCATTTTCTTCAATTCAGTAATGAACAAAAACAATACCTCCATGATAAGAAGAAGTTAAAAAATGAATAAAGACAAACCATATATTCTCACGTATACAATATTGACTTCACATATTCTCAAATAATGTATAATAATTTAAAAAAAACTCGTTTAACTTCAGAAGAACTTATCGTCTCATTTCATCCACATGAGTCGCAAAAAATTACCCTTTTTTCCAGAATTCTCAAACATCACTTTTTTCTGCATACTGAATACCAAGTAATATCTCACATATATATTCATCAACAAAATTTACAATTCCTGCACCTGTTTTAAGAAACACCGATTACAACCGTGAACACAGGAATCTTTTTCCAGGATGAAAAAAAAATTCTAAAATCCTGTCAAGGGTTGTTTATCACGGCAGGAAAAGATGGAAGATACACGTTTAGTCACGGCACAACGTCGTAGTCGATGAGGCCGACTATACAGGCATGACGAAATGCCACAACCATGAAGCGTGAAGTCACGATAAACGGCTGTAACAAGCAGTTGGCGCTGAAGGAGGCGAAATAGGGTGCGATAATGGTAGCTTGGGCCGGTTGGCTTGGACCGGAGAAATGAGGAATCGCGATAATGACGGCATAGGTGAACGAAGACAGCGCGCTAACAGACAACGCCATGGAAATCAGTGCGAGGAAATGACAGAGATCACGTAGATTCGATTCCCTGATGCTCTGTTCTAACTTGCAAAATAACAGGGTTCGTTCCTTCAGAGACATGATATATGGAAACTCAGGAAACAAAATTTTGTGTTTGGTAGTTGACAGAAAAAACATGTTTCAATCTAAGGAACTGCGAACTTTGTCGATTTACGAGAAAATTTTGTATACTATTGTTATTTGTAAGTAAATGCCCCAATTCAAATTACCATGCTGAAGAGACCATCACGCCCTGCCAACAACCAATCCCACCTCAACTTTAAACCCCACGACCAACAAACCCACCAACATTATCCCCCGGCATTGAAAACCGCGTCGAAAAGACCGCAGGGACCAACCACGGTTTTTCTTCTTTTCAAAACCCGCGGCCGAGATTAGATCTCGAGGAAATGAGTTTTGATATTCGAGAGGAAAGTTTTTTCTCGTGCGGAAGCTGGCGTGAAAGGCTTTTGTCCCCCTAAACTCTTCCTAATGAAGCTTTTCACGCTCATCGAAATAAGGCTCGCGTGGAAAGTGTGTCACGCGAGAATGAGGCGCCCCGAAAGAGGAATCTGAAAGGCGAACACAGGAAAAAAACGGGGGGAAGAAACCGCGACGAAAAATTCCGCACCCATAATTTCCCAGGCAAAGTCCGCGCTAGCCACGCAAAGCACAAAGCCGTGTATCCCGGATGAACGCTGGGTTGTATTGTTCGAGTTATCACAATGGCCGTACAAAACCTCAAGCAAGAGATCGAACTACCTCTTCACGAGCTCAGAGGCTCTTCGGCAACGAGAGCTTTCCCCGTGCCGAAACGCTTGGGAAACAATGGCGCCCCGAACTGGCTCACGTACGTATCCGCCCAAGAAAAATCAACTTCCGGTGGCATCAATATCCGGGCGTCGCGCGACGCTGAATGCCGATGAGGAGCCGATGACGTGATGAGCGTAGACGCGCTGAATATCGACTAGAGAACGGAGGCGGAACGTTACCACGTTATTGTGCCTTCGGTTAAAATTTGCATACACATGAATGTGAGGAAAATACGAAAAGTGGACCCCGATTTCCCAATTTTTCACGGATTTGGTCCCGATCGCTTTTTGAGCAGGAAGATGAGGTTTGGGGTGAGTGGTTGATGTGGAGAAGATCCTCGATGGGTTGGATTGATTTTTACTTTACCTATATCTTTCTTCCATCATTCGTGATTTTGAATAGTGTAAAAAGTTTTCTTCAAAGAGTCTTGTAATTCTGGAGCTCATTGTTATTATGGTAGGATATATGACAGGCTGAGAGGAAAAAGCGAACAAGTAGAGACAGAAAACATGGATTTTCACATTCATATGTCTCTTTTCCTAGTTCAGTTTTTACTCTAAGCCTTTCATATATAAATCATTCAAAATTATAAATCGATGTATTGGAAAGAAAATATCGATATGCCGGGGTATCGCATTGATTTTCATGCATTTTCTGAAAACATTTTTGCGTTTTTTAGGAAGCATACAATTTGAAGGATTTTCTGGTATTTTAATGAGAATTTGGAATAGAACTTAAATGTCAATAACATAGTACATTACGTTGCGAGAATCTGAAACCTATTTTTCATAAAGAAGCCCTGTGTTACATTCCCAAGAATTCTACAACAGTGCCTTGAAATGAAAAGGGTCTGATCCGTAGCACGTACAGTTCTTTTTGCGAAATTCTGGAAAGAGTAATGGTTCTTCAGCCTAAGATAAGGGACTAAAGCGACCTTTTTTGAACGTTAAATGTGTGTCCTTAGGTAAGGTAAGACTTCAGAAGCATTATTTCTTTAAAAATTAAAAAAAATGAAATAATAATTTAGAATAATAGTTACAGAGATTTGGAAAAAAATCATGTATACCTAGGTTACCGTCGCTTTCGAATGTTTAATGTTTCAATTTTTTTTTTTTGTATTCATCAAACATATTTAGGATTTTCTTTAACTATTTTGGTAGATTTTTGGAATTTTTGTAGGTTTCAATGATTTAGATTTCTATGATTGTCTGCTTTAGAATTCAGAGTGGTTTATTCAATTTTTCATATTTAAATGGATTTTCCAGGAAACCGTATTTTCGAAGATTTATAGCTTTTTTTTCATTTTTCTCGTATTCCTTCAGTAAAATACCAAGTAAAGAAGGATTTTTTGATTTTCTTACGGATGGCTTTCAAAATTTTCAAGATAATAATACTCTAGTGAGTGAAGTTTAATAATTTTTGGTGTTCCATACATTTCTACCTAGTTTTTTGTAATTTTTGTACTTTTTCCAAACAATTTTCAGGATTTTCTGATGATACCTCTTTAGATTCCTAGGATGCGATTCTCTAGAACCTGGAGTTATATATATTTTAATTTTTCAGATAAATTGGCGTTTTTTTTAAAGATTTATACATTTCGAAGAATTTTCTAGTATTTTTATAGATTAATGGATGAATTTTCATCAATTTTATAGCTCCTCTAGGTATCAAAGTTTCATAAATTTTCTATTTTGTAAAGGTCTCGGAATAATTGAATTGGTATGTACTCACAAGCATTTTATTCAATATAGGCGTTTTTCGTGTTTTTTAAATGCTGTAAGATTTTCTTGAATATTACAAGATTTTTTGTCTTCTAATGAATGCATTTATAGATTTATGAAAAAACTGCTCGAAGTTTATCAGTGCAATTAAGTATTTTCTAGAATTTTCATAGATTTTCGTAAAAATCATATCTGCATTTATGGGCATTACAGTGATTTCTACTATTTTACGTATTTTGGAGTATTTGTTATTTTTTTTAAGATTTTCAAGCAGATTTAAATGTTCTCAGTATTTTACTAAATTCCTTTATTTACGAAAAATTCTAAACTTTATGGATTTTTTGTATATTTATTAATCGTCCATAAAATAGTTACTTTGGAAATTCCTATCTTACAATTGATAGTTATGTTAGTAGAAATTTGTTGTCAAATTAATTTATAGCATTGTACTCCGAGAATGTTCATTTGAGAGAAATTTAGGATCATGATGAATATATTTATCAAATAGCTTTAACGTCTACTAAATAATTTCGTAATCATATTTTTGAAACTAATAACTACAGACTGTCGCTCACGTAAACCATGTCACTATATTTTACAAGTTGTGAAATTTCGTGAACAAAAATAAAATCGATGTTGGTAGAAATCACTGTCCCCAATGCTGAATGCATTGATTAGAAAAAACATAAAAACAAGAATATTTATCTCAATTTTTTTCCTAGAAAAAAATCGCGATATCGTTGAATAATCTCGCTGGAAAAAACCAATATAGCATACATCAGTCTAATATATCGATAATCATAGTCTGATATACTGAAAGGAAATATCGAAATTCCCATAAATCGATACAAATACCCTATGATCTCAAAGAATCTAGCATGATCAAGGCATTGGAATTTTCTCTGCAGAATCTGTCTGTTACAACAACGCTACTCGAATCAATATTTCCGTAATTGAATACTATCGCGTTTCAAGATATTTACTATTACCCGAAGACAAAGGAAATGCCATCTTCACTTATCAGCTTTTCGGATTGTTCCCAAGAGAAAGATAAGCCGGATTGAGTCCCCTTTGAACGAACAAAACATGCTCAAAGCTTTTCTTTCCGGAAAATTGACCGAGTTAGAAGCTCGATGTTTCCTGATGAAAACGCAAAGAGTTGATTGCTCGTTCGCCAGATATCGGACTTTTTTTTCAACCGACGTCGGTTCTTAACATTTATGTTTGTGATAAGAGGATCATTGAATGTGACACTACTGTGGGTAGAATAAAAGGGATTTGCTTGATGAAAATTGTTTTTTGAAGTTGGGAAACTTTTATAATTTTAAATTATGAATGTATGTAGTCACACTTTTACAATTTATGAAAATGAAGTTGGAATTTAGTTGTTAAAAACATCAACATTGAATTATGATTATAGTTACCGTTTTGACAGTTCAAGAATGTTTCCACAGTTGGGAAATAAGACTTTTAGTTTTTTTACACAAAATGATAAGAAACGATAAGTGAATTTTGGGATGAGAGAAGGCAACAATGAAATTTTACTTCATTGGCATAATACTCCAAAATTATTTTATATCATTAGTTACCTAACGAGTCAGACCAGTATGCAGAAAATAGGCATAAATTCGTTACCTTCCATTTTCGTCCACGAGATTTGTTTGTTCCAGCTCCTTTGTTTGTTTCGAGCGTTTCGTGGGCTGGATGAAAATGTTCTTCTCCATCCTTTGATGTTCGCCTCTCGTAGTATCATCATTGTTTCAGACTGTGGACGGTGCCCTCGCCTTTCCTCAGTCCACTTTCCTCGCGTTCGTGCATATCAAAGAAAGCTATTTGAATGAAGAGCACCAAGAAAAGAGCGAATCGAAAAATCAACTCTGAGACGGAGATAACAATGTTTACTTTTTCCAATAGCACCGCTTTTCGCTCTATTTTGCGACAGAGCCTTTGTTGCATTTGCAATGAAATGCAACAAAATGAAATTTCAGTCTTCGGGTTTTGGGTCAAAGTGGAGTACGTCTTCTCATGGAATGACAGTTATAGGGCTTCTCAGCGATCAAAAGAATCAGAAAATAGGTATTTCAAGAAAAGATTATATTTGGAGATAATGTTTTGAGGAATAATGCTAAGGAAAAAGTACATTTTTAACTGTTGTTAAAACTGAATAATACGTTTTTGCAAACTAATAACGTGATATTCAGAAAAAATAGTAGAGTAGATAAATTTGTATAACAGGCAAAAAAATGTCTACTAATCAGTTGAAACTTTTTGTTTGGAATTGATTCTCTCATGAATTTTCATTGCAGATTTCGTTCGTCCATTTAACATATTGTTGCAAGTCATTCTAAAAATACCCTTTCCCACGTTGAATTGTTTATCCAAGAAACTTGGGTGTTCCTTGAATCAACATCTGGGTCCATGAAACTTTGCGTGCTAAGTGTAATGTGTACATTTGCTCAGGATTCATCTCCCCTAATTTGTTTGGAACAATGCGTGTCGACACGAGAAAACTCCACAACGGAGTTGAGTAAACGACGTCAAAACTTTACTGGCTTTTTGCACTATGTCAAGCTTCTGGGACCATAAGTACACAACAGTTTCGGGACTACTGCTGCTCGATTTAAATACATGTCTTAAAAGTTTCAAATTGTACGGTGGAAACCAATTTGACGAATCTCAAAATACATTTTATTCACAGGATCTTGAAATTATTTATGTGTTCCGAAGATAGATCGAATTGAATCTTTGCTTGACCTTTTCTTCAGTATGTTATGAGTGGGAACGTGTATTCCTGTTTAAAAATATGCAAAATTGAACGACTTGAACTTTGACCTTTTTTATGCTCTGAAATCGGGGTAACGAAATGACAAGATTAGACTGAAAGCACCAGGAGTCTAAAATTAGAAAAATTTCAAAAGTTTAAACTGCATAACGTTTGTAAGGAATATTTATTTTTCCAATCTATCCAAATAATGATGTAGTGTTTTTCTGTAGATTTCAAATTTAGAGTTCTGAAAATCTGTTTCCAGAGGAACACTAACAAATTTTTCAGTTACAGATCTATGCAAAAAAATAATTATAACAGGAACCAGCAATTTTATTTCATTATTATACAGAATATTGAGTAATTAAACCTTATATTTATAAAATAAATGTTTTCTTTTTTTGTAAAGAAAATATTACGTAGGCTGTTAAAATAATTCAATATATATTCTTCCATGTTATGAATTGCAAATATCCCAATTACTTGCATTGTAAATCAAACGTCATGTTCTAATGTAATTAAGAGATATGTGATTACTGTTACACATTATTTAATATTATACTTCTCAATTCATTGATGTATTTATTCTGTTAATGAATTATTCGTTTGCGATTTCTTACATATTTTTCAATATGGAAATAATTTCTTTCATATATGTACACTTTGTTTTGCTGAATAATTATCTTGTAAAATTCATGTTTTTTTTTATTTCTGGTAACTAGTACTAACATACTTCAATTTTTTCCAAAAAAACGTGTAATAACACAAGGAATACTCGAATGCATAGAAGAAAGTTCTAAGATCTATTCAAACATTTAAACATTTTAAGAGTTTCTTGATATTCTTTTCAAATTTTTATACTACAAATGACTGCCGAATTTCACATGTAAAGTCTATGTCTTGATAAAAGTGAAATAAATTTATTGTATCTAGTTAGACGGGAAAAAACTAATTTCTTATAGCTCTAATATAACTTGAGAAATTTTCAGAAACTCCCAACATTTTTTCATTTCGAAGTTCCTTGTTCATTGGGGGAATTGAAATTTGTTTTTGAAAATATTTTATCAATTACCGATGAAAAGAACAATCAAAATTTTTTTTCAGGGGCTGAAAATTTATTATTATTTCATTGGTGGTCAATTCATTAAACTAAGAAATAATAATAAGCAAAGTTATAAGATTTTATTTTATTTTAGTTTTATTGTTCATAAGATAATAACATAATACTTCAGATGAAAATTATGTACAGTATCCTCAATTATATTTTACCTCAATCACAGTGAAATGAAATGTACTATGTATTATATCAAATAAAATTGGATAATCGAAACATTAAAATAATGCATATTTACAGATTTCATACTATGCATAACATATATTTGTCTTCTCTATAAGATATACTACATATTATGATAAATATTTTATCGAATATTTTGTGAATGGAATCATCTAATAATATTTGCTGCTCATATTGTAGAAACTTATTTTTAGCCTAAGCTATCAAAAATCGAAATAATTAATGAAAAGAAAGATTATCCTCTTGAATAAAGCAGTACAAATAAAGTAGTCTTTCACATGTACGACTTTTATTTTTAACAATATCTCATACACTTTTTCTCGTTTACTCATGGAAATTAAAAATAAAATGTAAGTGAATAAATATACTTACACATAAATCGAGATCTGATAGTGTGTAAACTGAAATATCTCATTTCTGCTAGTTAATATACTTACGTTTGCACACACGATTTAGTGATATCGTAGGAACGTACCAAACTTTATCAAAGTTTCATAATAATATTGGAATTCATTGTGTCGCAGTCACTTAACTGTCTGTTGCTGCAAGCACATTTGCTAACATTGTGTAAATACACTCTCCTCACGAGACGTTCTGGAATTATGCATAATTGTTACCTTAAGTGGAAAAAAGAAAATTGCCTACGCCCTCAAAGATGTAATAAATAAAAGCTTTTTCATTTTGATAATTTTAAAGGAAAATGTTGGAACAGAAATCCTAATTTAAGATGTAGAATTCAATATCTAAAAATGCGAATACATCTATGCATGAGGAAATTTATTTATTTCAATGTGTAACTGAATATTTTTCTAGAATAATATCATCTCCATAATAGTCTCGAAACGATTGGACTTTTACTATTCAAAATAGAGATTTTTGAAAAATATTTGAAGCATGTTTTTTGTTTTTAAGAAAATCATATCTTATTTTTCTGTACAAATAGATAGTTTTTTAAGTGTTTGTAGTATTTTTGTTTTTTGTGTATTTTCTAGTATTTCCTCATAATACTTTTATGAAATTTTATTATAAATTTCTAGAGTTTGCTGCTCTTGGATTGAAAGTTCCGTAGAATATAATTATTCAAAACAATTTTCGAAGAGAATGCACCTCAATAGATTCTAGCCAAATTGAAAATTTTTCATTCAAATGCTTTTGATCTTTTCTTTCAGATTCTCACAATTTCGAGGTATTTTAATGAAATTCTACATACAATTATGTAATTTAAAGTTCTCAACGAATGTTCGATAGATTTTGAGTATTATAACTAATTTTTAAGGAAACAGTTTCTTATACGTCAATACCGTGCATGGTTTTCAGGTTTTCATTATATTTTGAGTATTTCAAAATGTTTCATATCTTTTTGAGTATTAATACAATTCTAATGATTTTCTGTTGTTTTCGTTAATTTTTATATAGATTTATATAATTTTTTGTCCTGATAAGATTGAAATTCATCAGTTTTTCAGTTTTTTTATTTATTTGTCTGGAAATTAATAGCAATATTTGTATGTTTTTTGGTAAGGCATGGGTAGGCTCTTTCTCCTCATTCACGTGTTTAAGATGAATGTAATTTCTGAAAAAAAATGTTTTTTTAAATTTTAAATAAAATTCGCAATTTTATATATTTCGTGTATTGAGAAAAGAATTTTTTGATTTACTTAGGTTTGATTTTCATGCTCAGAAATTACTTTTGAATTCTGACAGTAGTCACATTTCGAAAAAACTAGAAACTTTCAGTTACAAATTCTGTGCTCAATTGAAATTAGTAGAGGAATCTGTCCCCTTGCCACTTTTTGTTTTTACATCTTCGTTTACGTCGCAAAAATCGAGTTTGAAACGAAAATTCATCAATCAATAAGGGAGCCAGATAAAATTGAATAAAAATGAGGTTTGGTAAATATAAAAAAATGTTATGTTATATATATTATTGAAGCAAAACATCAATTTCAAACTTAGACTAACTGTCGAACAATCTGATTGCTCCTCAGTCATGCAGATTACAATAATTAAAAGCACCACCTGGATACGAGAATTCATCGCTGATTCTTCGATCAATCCAACTGTCACTTACTATGACATAATGTCTATTCATTTTCGAACACCTTTCTCCGTAAATAACACGTTTCAAGTACAGAAGTTTCATTCCCTTCGAATTGGGGCATCAATTATAAAAGTGATTGAATGATCACAGTGACGAGTAAATTATCAACTCAAAAGCTGGCACAGAAAAAATTTCAAAAATATAAGCTTTCTTGGAAATCTCGAATATTCTCAAAATAGACCTTTTTTTTATTGTCTTAATACTTGTATTTCAGTGGTATAACACACTAACCTCTCCTATCTTCACCCGAGTCGTTTTAAAATTCTGTCCTCACTGTAAAACCCAAAACTCCCTAACTTAAGACGGAAGAAAAAACCAAATAGAAAACAAAAAGTTGGAAGAAAACGTAAAGCGACCAATACAAAACGTTCCGCCGGCATTTTCGTTCCAATTCTTTCGCCAGGATGAGCTATGCTCGCAATTTCCATACATTTGCCGCGGCACCCTACATTTCGACGCGCTGTCGCACCCGGAATGTTCGATTCGACTTGTGCGCGGTTAAATAGTCCATTCCTGTACAAAAAAAAGTGACACCGAAAGTGCGCGAAATTAGTTCGGGAACTCGGGCGAGCGACGGCGATTAAAAAACGTCGGGACGTCCTTTCAAGAGAGAAACGCCGGAGTTTAAGTAAAAATAATCGCGCCCGTCGATAAACGGGCTCACGTGACGTTGTCTAACGCGATAAGGTCGTAAAATATGGTTGACAAAGATGAACGGTAAATATCGGGGGAAAAAGGGGACTGCGAATAATTCCGTTCCTCCGCGCTTTCGCGAACTCGTTTCCGCCTTTATTGATTTTCCTTTCCATGCTTTATTGCGAGCTCGATATCTCGGTATAGGTATCTTATTTCATCTACGGCAGCGAAAAGTCCGGAAGCAAAAAATGTCGGCTAATCAGTGCCAATTTACGGAGCGCGCGAAGGACCGCTCGGTTATTTCTAATATGCGATAATGCAATCGTAAATCCTCGAGATCCTCGCTACCTTGGTGAAATTGCGATCACATTTTAAGGTGCATGACTTATGACGGGCTAGGAGCCACCGTCTTTTTCGTTTTTGCAGGCTTGTCGTGGATAAGGAAATGAATTTCGCAGTCTCTTTGGACGTGCTGGAGATTATGCTAGGGCTAATGGAAAAAATTGAAAGGTACATATTACATTTTCAAGAGACTCTCGATGTCTTTGTCGAGGTTCTCGTGTTTCTTGAACGTTAATGAGAAATGGCATGAAATTTTTTTAAAAATATATCACACAATTGTTAAATAATCACTCATTTTTCTGTTAATGAAGAAAGGGCTTCTACATTAAAAAAAAGTTATCTTTCATTTTAAAAGTTATCGACAATTTTAAGTATGATAAGTTGAATATTTCCTATTCAAAAAATATATTTAGAAGATAATATTCAAGAGAACGACGAAAATGTTTATCGAATGATTGCATATCATTAGGAGGCACGATAAAAATTTGTATATAATTATTGCATTTCTCAAAAAAGAGCTACTCGTTATTCCTTCATATACTTCAAAAATCAATAAATTTCTCTCCATATTCAAAAAAGTTTACATAAATAGTAGATTCTAATAATCACTGAAAAAGACATTTTGGATATCTTTGAGAACTGCTTGAACAAGTGGAAAGCCAAGTAAAAAAAAGTTTATATTAGGCCAAATGCTTACTTTAAGTGACAGAAATGCTATAAATAGTAAGACATCAAATAAATAGATGCACCTCAATTAATATTTTTAACAAAGAAGAAACTAATGATTGAAATTATTATTATTTTTTTTTTAAGATTCCTTATTTTTTTTTTGTTAATATACACTTCTCATTCTACGTACATACTATGTGTTTTAATATTTTTTTATACAGTCTGTTGCATATGAATCTGCTAATTGACACATACTTTGTTAACCCTTTAAAAAAATTAAAAGAATTTATGTTGATATTTTTCAATTTCAAGTAAAATAATAGTTATCTCTCAGGTAACATATATAATCATTTTGTGTAATTTAATTTGATATATTTTATTGACTGTTATCGTATGAAAAACAACTTATAAAAGTATTGAATTTTCCATTACTGAACACTATTGACTACTATCAGTTGTGGTCCCAATTATATTATGTTATAAAGTGTAAAAATTTATTGGTTATGAATAGGTTTCGCCATGTTATAAATTATTTTCATCAAAAATCTAATAGCGTTAGATGATCGTTTCTATAAAAAAACAATAAAACTTCATTTATGTTGATCCTACACTGAAATTCAAGAAAAAAAAACTAAAGCATTAAAAAATTTTTGATTTCCTTATCACTCATATGAATTTCTTACGGTATGGGAACCAAACATCTGTGGTAAATTTTTTAATATAAAAAAAAAATCAATTCATGGAAATGAAAAATTCCATAATCCATTTCATATACACAAAAATAATTATAGACTTTGATAAAACCGATATTTATTCTTCGTAAAAAGAAACGTTTCAACGTTTAATGTAAATCTGAAAAAAATCGATGAATTCTATTCAATTATTTGAATTATTTCAGAGAAGCAGAACAGCCTCAATTCACACTGTCTCATCAACAGAACTACGATAATTTTTTATAATATTTTGGTACCACAATTTCCAACATTTGTTGAATGAAAAATTCTATTACTTTACAAGCACTTTATCCAGATTAAATATTTCTATGATAAAATCCATAATACTTGATTCGAGAATAATGAAAAAGTAATATTTCATAAAATATCTGTCCTGTTACTGATCTCAAGACGTCTTTAATAAATTAGTCCGTGTTCAGAATAATTGAATTAAACGTCTGCAGTAACAATAAAATAATGAATTTCTATTACAGAAACTTATTAGTTTTTTTTGTAAACGTGGAAAAATTACTGTTTAAGGGGGGGGGGTAAGGGATGACTTAGAAAAAAAAGCACTGTTATTGCTGATTCTTCATGGAGATAAAGGTGGAAATAATTAATGTAAACTCTTTTTAAATTGTAAAGCATCATCTGAAGAACATTTAGCATTATTTCGGTAGAAAAAGGTTTTTACAAAAGACGTTTTGGGAAATGCTCTGTCACTGGCTTATTTTCCAATATTTAATTAAAAAATTGTAACTGAATGTTCTTCAGATGATGAATGATAATTTAAAAAAGTTTAGATTAATTTGCTTCAACTATATATCCGTGATAATTCAGCAAAAAAAGTGTGTTTTGAAGTTATCCCTTACTCCCCTCTTAAACTATCAGATATTCTAAACAACAAAAAATGAATTTTTAACAACAGTCACAAAAAAGAGAAATCATTTTCTCTGCTGCCAAAAAAAGTTATTTAATTGAGTGATGTCAGTGCTTCGAAAAAAAGGCATTGAAAAAAATCCGAGTGTTCGGTAATTGTCGGGGGTGAAAGGTAAAAAAAACGTCGCTGGGAAAAAAACAGACGGTTTTACGAGGTTGGGTTCGATCGTACGATTTTTATTTCCGGCAAACGCCTGCCGCCCTGAATGATGATCAATTTGTAGAGGCGAGATGGACGCTAGGCGTTGAATGCCGAGGCCAAAGAAAAATGGCGGTCATGATTTGTCGGCGTCGTTCATCGCACGTTCTCGCCCTTTCGGGGATGAAAAAAAGGAGCTGAAAGAATAATAAATACGGGGAGTTATGGGTGACGAGTCAAGCCCATGGAGGGCGAAGCCGGGAAAATGAGGCCGCGTGATGGCGCCGCGTATCGCCAAAGGGGAGCGACCGAAAAAGTTTCAGCGCAGGGAATGACTCGGTGGTTTGAGAGCTGTTTTGTGAGGTTGTTTTCAAAGGGTTTTTACAATTCATCCAGGCTAAAAACCTGTTCTGGTATTCATATCTTGCATATTTTCATATGCTTCGTTATGTTTGATGATATAATGGAAAGTCAACGTGTGTAGTAGTGAGATTTTAATTGTATTTGATGTTGGAATGTTATGAAATGTGATTGTTTATTCCCCTAGTGAGGAGTCATGCTTTGAAACTTTATCATTTGGAATGACACGAGGAGAGAGAATGTTTTGAAAAATATAGAACCTTCTGGAATGAGATCCTTTTACGTAGGATTTTAACGAGATTATATTCATGTCGAGAGAATGTGTGAAATTTTATTTATCTACAAATGGTGCCCGCTACGTTCGCCTACATTCAGTTAAACGTAATTTCAATTGATGAAGTATCATTGGAAAAAATTTAATAGCCAAATTTTTTTCGAAAAATTTCTGAAAAATGGAAATCATTCAATTAGAAACTCAATGCTTTGAATTTCGGTACTCATGAACATTGAACGCAAATTTTTTTTGATCAAATTCACAACCTTACATGAGTTGAAAAAATACAAAAAATAAAGAAATTAAAAACTTATGGTTATAGA
The DNA here is from genome assembly GCA_028476575.1 of Platygaster robiniae. Classification (NCBI taxonomy): domain Eukaryota; kingdom Metazoa; phylum Arthropoda; class Insecta; order Hymenoptera; family Platygastridae; genus Platygaster; species Platygaster robiniae. The sequence goes on from CM052022.1 coordinate 8,818,546, forward strand.
TTGAAAGAATAGAGAATAGAATGTTTAAAATAAGGAAAAATTAAAGTATTCGATGTGTCAAAGTAAATTGACCTTTTTCCCTCATCATTATCCATGATGATATTAATTGAATATACTTTAGTTACTGAATTACATGTTTATAGAACAATATTTCTTGTTCGATTTTTCAGCGACTTGAGAGAAAAATTCGCTGTTCTTGAAAGACTCGCACATTTTTCAATTAAGTTCCGAAAGTGATGGATAGTTGATAATTCAATTTTCATCAATTTAAAACGCTTCAGAATAATGTTATTTTTGTAAACTGATACTGATAGACAAACTGACAAACTTCGAATGCAAATAATTTCATTTCACGAACTCAGACTCTGTTAATAAGAAAAATATAAATGATAACAAAAAATTCACTCAATAATGAAAGTAAGTCAAGCAGTGTTTTTCATTGAATAAATTCTCGATAAGAATTTCGGAAAATTAAATGTAATGCGGTTACGATAGATCGTAAATTTGTGTTTAAATTTACATAATTTACTATTACTGTCATAAGCTTTGCAACGAAAAAAAAAAAAACAATGTATTTATTCTAACTAATTATCAAAAACTATGAATAAATTGAAAATATTATAAATTATCTATTTTAAAACTACTTAACCGGAACATCGTGATGAAAAATCTTTTTTATTGCAAAATTTTCTTTTTTTTTGAGTTTATTTTGTATGTTTATTTTTTTATTACTCGTTCATTTAAAAACTTTCTTTGACTTTTTACGTTTAAGTAGTTTCAGATGAAAAATACTTATCGCAAATTGATAAATTATAATAAGTAAGAATAAGGATAAAAAGAAGGAATTTCTCGATTTTCCAATACAATTTCACAGCAGTTGATTCGGTATTTTGATGCAAAAAATTCAGAATTTCAAAAATTCTACACACAAAATATTCAAATCTTTATTTTTTTAACATCGAAATTTTATATTCTTCATGATTTAGGTAAATTTAAATTTTCAAAATAATAAAAGGTAATTTTATAATATCTTGCCTTTGTTTTGTAGGAAATTTGATAAAACTTATCGAATAGTCTTTTGAATTATAAATTTATTTAGAATAGTCCCTTAATCAGTAAATTTCAGTGAAATCGCAAAAAGGTTGGGTAATTTTGTCGTTTTCTTAACTTCCATTTCTTTATTGCTACGTTTTTCATTTGTACGATTGAAAATTTCAAATCTTTTTCTTCATACAGATTTTGCAGTGAAGTAATCAACACAGATAACAGTTATTTTGAAATCGTCTTTATTGTAAGCATAGTTTCTTCAAAACTCAGTCCATTTTGTTTTTCGATTCAGACTCAATATTTATCATAATGGCAAAGTACATATAGTTTCAATTATTGTGTTAATGTATGTTTTTTTCCGCAGACTCTTTTTTCTTTATGTCTTGCTTTTCTTTGTGGGGCTTTGTGCCTATTAAGTAATTACGCATTGTTCCTGCATAATTAACATATGAATTGGTTACATTAGGAATATTTAACATTTTAACACAGAAAGAAAAATAACAAAGAAAATAAAGGACTAAGAGAAAATGATAAAGTGTACAATGAATAATAATGAATCATCAAATTCATTTTTAAAAAGCAAGATCGTAGAGAATGCTTATATTTTCGTAGGAATCAATGATAATCATACAGAACCACATCATAGAATATTATGCACGATGTATACATGCAAACTAGAAGAATATAAAGTTTCTGATATATATGTCGACGAATCGCTGGAAAAACATCCAATTAGAAAAAATCAACGAATTTCTAGAGAAAAAACATTTCGTTATAATATACAATTACTGAGCAAAAATATCTCTAAAACCATTAAATCACGAAAAAGAAAAAAACTCAAACAATCTACGTATTGAAACAGAAGTTCACTATAATATTCCTTCCCTAGAACGAAAATCTTTCCATCTCTACAAGTACAGTTCAGTCGGACCTGCAGAATGGTGTGCCCGACTTTTTTCAGTGAAAGAAAAAACTTTTTTATCTGCAGCACTTTCTCGTAAACAATGCAATGAATCGAACTCGTTGTACTATTTGTCAAAGCGTTGCGTGCACAGGCGTTAACGAGCTTTCGTGCTTGCGTGTGAGCTCGAATGCGGCACGTTAAAGAGTTGGGACATCGTCCACCGCGATTCGCAACTGACTCGTCCCGAATGTCGCACCACGTGCCACGTTAACGGCACTTCCGCCGTTACAAACCTCGCTGTAATGTGTCACACTACAACGTACCCAGAGCGAGAATCCGCCAGCGTGGCATTTGACAATGGCTGACAACGCTCGCGTTTGTCGCGTCATTTTGGATTAAACAACCTTGACGCACAGCGAGCAACGCCCAGCTTGACGTGGATATTAACATTCACGGAAACTAGATTATCTTCTGATTTTTTGTTTGCTTTCTCTTGATTTTCGTATTCTATTGAAATATTGTTTTTTGGATTCGTTTACTAAATCATGATTTTTAACTGTTGGAGTTTTTTTCTTTTACTTTTCACCAACTGTTGGATTCGACATATAAGTTTATAGAATTTGAAAATAAATTTATCATCAAAATTCATATTACTTGTAATTGAATTGAATAAAATTTTGATTGATTTGAAAATAATATGACTTGACAGGAATATGGGCATCTACAAAAACAAGACGATCTTTATTATTTTTTAAATAGATTTCTCTAACTTTGATATTATTTTAGACCATTTTACCTAGAATATAGTTCCAATCATGATCAGCATAATTTCCAACAATTTTAATTTCTCGTGATTTCTCACTAATTCTCAGATAAGAGATAGGGGTTGATAAAATTTTTAACTTGTTATCCAACTCGTTTTCATGTTTTGATGATTCAATTGAATAAAATAATATTCAAACGGAGACATTCACATCCACATGGAAACTAGATTACATTTTGATTTATTCTCCAGATTTTGTTAATCTTTAAAAATCCTTGGACTTTATTTCAAGTGTACCAATCATTACTTTGCATTGTTTAAGTTTCTTACGTTTTTTTTACATTATTCGCAAACTAGAATAATATCTTCATATTATATTCAACTGATTTATGAATTCGATTGGGATTGAATAAAATCATTATTCAGGAAGGTAATAACGTCCACGAAAACTACACTACCTTTTAATTTTTTTTATCAAGCTCACCCCTGATTTTGGTCTTCCATGAAAAAATTTCCTCTTGAGTTCATTTCCAATTATCTTTATCATAAAATTCATCTGTTGCAGTTATTTTCTTTTTTTACTCATTCTCTGAGTGAGGATTTGCCTATATGTTCGGAAAATTTCCACCTCTTTATTCAATCTGTACATTTATTATACATAAATTAGACCTATACATTTACCACGTTTTATTAGAAAAATTGTTTCGCTTGTTCAGAACTTTTTTCGTCTGTTCATATATGAGAGTTTTATTGAATGCAGTTAAAGGTAACTAATAACTCCTTTTTCACCCTTATTCAGACGGATCCTTTACTATACTCGCTTTTTTGTAAATGTATATAAGAGACAGCCTTCTCTCTGCAATTTGTGAAGCAGTATATATAATCAATATAAGAAATTTAAAATTCACACCAATGTATAAACGATAAAAAAAAAAAAAAAGTGATAATCGTAAACAAACAGTTTTATGACTTAAAATTTCACTGGAAACAAAAAATTTTTATCAAATCCAATTTGTTTCAATTTTCGAAGCCACTATTTTTCTTCGTCAAAAGAATTTTATTTTTTTTATTTTCATTTTCGATGATTTCAAAATTTTCCTAAAATCATTCGTGGCTAGAGAATCATTATGTGTGATGAAAAAATATAATTAGTTCAATTTTTTTCAGAAAAAACGTTGCGAAAATAAGTTATCAATAAATGAACTGTAGTAGATAAATAAGATGCAGAAAAATTTTAGAAGAAATCAAGATTTATTGCGATCTCAAATGTAGCGAAGTTGATGAAACTGTTGTTTTTTTTTTTTTTCAAATAAATGTATGAGAATGCACAAAAAATTGTTGTTAATTTCATGTGTTGATTGAAGGCAAACTTATGAAAATATCACATTTCTATTCATGTTCAGTACTGGATAATTTCAATTCTTTATTATGCTATCACAAAGATAAAATTTAACTAAAAATCAGATGTTCAAAATAATAATATTCAAGGAGAAAACAAGCCTTTTGTCATTTATTACCTGAAACTCGTACAGCAATAATGATAACTCTTTAATAAATGATTAAACAGTAAAAATAGTTACAGATTCTTTATTACTACTTCTACAATTGAGCATTGTTTTAAGCTATTTACTTCGAAAATCCTGTAAAGACAATTTGAAAAATCAATAAAAGGAAAAAAAATACAAATATTACAAATACAACACATGCTTGTGTTAGAGAAGCAATTATCACAAAAGTTTTTATGTTAAATGAAAAAGAATTTTAGGTAATTTGTTTTATACATGACAATTGTCAATATTTGCACATTTTTCAAAAACAATCTTAACAAACCGAAAATAATGTTCGGAATAACTAGATCATAGTAAATAAAAAGGTAGACATTACTTTACAAGAGCCACAGCAAAATCAACTCCATGCAAAATTTTACTATCGTATAACACAAATATTTGCCCTTTGGTACTGCCCTTATGCAAAAATTAGGTTTGAATTTGGGAAAGTAAATTTTCAATCTGTTCTTATACTTGTCGACTCCTTCGTAAAATTGATACAATGTGCACGCAAAACTTGCTACTTAACTCAATTCTGTAAGTAGTGTACATCAGTGTTTAGTCAGACATTGAAAGAATCCCTATGCAGATAGAGTCGAACGAACCATTTTTTATCTATAGAAGCGAAAAAATAAACCAGTAACTAAAAATGAAGTTACAGTAGTGTAACTATTGCTGTGGGGGCCCCAACTCTAAATATATCTAAAAAATAAAGATACTTTGAATTAAAAATAAAATTCAAAAAGATAACTTCATAAAGTTTAATCGCATACTCGTCGATGATATCAATGACTGTATTGTCAATCATCAATGTCATTCTCCAGCAACCATAACCCCAACAACTGCTTCATTTCCAGGATCCATGAATTTCCATGTAACTTTACACAAACCCACGAATTCTCTCACAACACCCAAACAAAAAGTACTTTACCCAGCACAATTACCTATAAAACTTTCGGAAAACGTGCATAAATCGCAGAACCTTGCCCGAGGCAAAAACGTGTAATCCGGAAAAACACTGTAGGAACTACACCTTCAAAAGCTCTGATTAAGCAGCGATTAAGGGCAAGGTACAAGCAATAAAAAGCGATGAATCAAGAATAACAAGTATTAATTATAGGCTGCTACGGGCGGGCGCATTATTATCAATTTCGGGGGCGATTTTCGAAGGAGCATAGATCACGCCTTTATCTAATCTGAGTCCATGCTCGCCAACAAGCTCATTGCGGTGTTTGCGTATGAACCCGGTCGTTCTCAAGTATGTGCAGCGCCCGCGGTTCGCGTAGGATATCCCTCTCTCGCTTCATTACCATCCCCTAAATCAAGCCGGGTTATGTTTTTCGGCCGGTCGTTACTTCGGCCCCGATGTTTTTGGTCTCATTAGTAGCTGTCTGTTGGCAAAAGGGGATTCGCAGAGCATGCGAGCGAATTCAAAGGGAGACCCGTTTACAGTGGGAACGATTAATATTCCACGTAGCGCGTCGTCACTGGTCGTCTTCATCTTTCCCGTGCCGGCCCTCGCGTGCATGTGCCCATGACGTTTAACCGCTCTTTATGCGCCCCACTAATGTTGGATAAGTTTCTGGTCGATGGAGATCGAGGGTGTAATTTATGGACCGCCACGGACGCGAGTAACTCACCGTGAGTTGATTACCATTTTTATGCTGATATGGTATCACGTTTGTGTCATCTTACAGGGCTTGACGTGGTTTACATCGAGAAGGGTTAGGAATAATGGTACTAATTTTAATAAACAAATGTCAGTATGTCTTTCTTCGCTATATCAAAAAAGAGCTTTGAAGTAGAAGTTTATAAAAAATTTGTTTTTGGAATAAGACTTGATGGAGTGATGTGAAGTATGAAGAGTCCTGAAAGTTGTATCACATAATTTACGGACCTAGTAGTCTGTGTTCTGAAAATTACAAGTCCTTGATTTTCTTTGTTGTATGTGTATACGATATACTAACTTCTATATGATCTCAGGAAACATATTCTTTCGAATTCTACAGTCAGATGAATTTTCGCTTAGGCATAAATCGAAAGAGTTTCATGGCTATATCGTTTCAAAATGTACTTTATACACTTTCATTCTCAAACGGTCAGTGTTCTAAAATGAAAGAACCCATTGACGAATCCTTTTTACTTTGAAACGCAAAGTTTTAAAACGCTATTCCTTTCAATTGTACTAAGAAGTTTTTAGAGTGTAGTATTTTGTGGAAAAAGCTTTAAATTTTCATAGATTGAATTCTAGAATTTTAAGTTACAGAAGAGTTTTTTCTAGTATCTTGAACTTCTGTTTTTCAAAATTGAACAGGTTGTAAGTTATGATTTCTAAATATACTTGTATCATTCGGTACGTGAATACTTTATCGATTATCGATTTCCCAGTCAAAAATAGTGATTTATTTTGAAAAATCAACAAAATAACTACAAAAATAAAAAGTAGTTGAAATGTTCATTAATTTTAACAAATTAATTTCTTCCAACTGGGTAATAGATAAGGTTCATTTTTGAAATATTTTACATCATCTAGCTTTGGAAATTTTAACTGTGTATATGAAAGGGAATTCCTATAGTTTGATGTTAAAAAATTAAAATCTTATTATTCTGCATTTCTGTATTTTGCGTCAAAGAATATATTATCAAAAAACAACTAATAAAGAGTTCTTGAATTCCAGGTTGAGGAATTGATGTTTATTGTAAATGTTTTTCTTTTCAGAAAATCGATTTGTTTACATTGAAATAAATTATTCCAATATTCCCTACGTATTTACAGAAGGTACTATGAATTAAATGTCTTCTAATTTTTGTAATTTTACAGACCTTGATTTCTACAATATAGTTTTCTGGAATTCGATACAAATAGTTTCATAAAAAAAATTTTTGTCATTGAGTTCTGAATCTGAGGTATAAGAATCAAAAAATCTAAACTGTAGAATTGATAATGCTTAAGTTCAAAACTCGAAAGTACGTAGCTTTCCTGTTACCCATTTTTAATTATAACTTATCCAAAATTTTTCACATATCGAAATTCATATATCTATTTATTCTTACTATTCATATAACATGTTTCGATATTTCACAGATTTATATTCTACAATTCGTTATAACAAAATAGTCAACTGTAGAAATTTGAACGACAGTGTTATAAAAAATGTAATGGTCATAAATTTATAACACTTTTTGGCTATACGAGTCTAAATTTTAAAAATATGGAATACTTAAGTTTTATATCCTACAATAGGAATTTCTCCGGTTCAATTTCTTGATATCAGAATTACACAATTTTTTTTGTATTATTAAAGATCAAAAAATGTGCGAAAAATTATATGTATAAATAATTTTTTATTCCACGCCTAAAACCTCTATTTTTTCTCTAATTTCAAATTTCATATTTTGAAATTGTATTTCTTTTACAACATATCCCATGTTTCGAAGCTCTAGAACTTGAAAATTCAAAATAATAGTATAAAGAATTACAATATTCTGTCTTTGAAGATTCCTAGAATTCTAGAAACGTGTTTTACAGCCTTTTCCTTTCGTAGTTTATGCTACGAAAAATGAATTTTTTAACATTTTCTGAATACAGATTTCATAAATTCTATCTAAACAGTTTCATATTTTATGATTAAATCATATTGAGTTTTTTATTGGAGGTATCGGAAAAAAAATCAGGACTTTCATTTTTAATGCGAACTTTAAAACTCGAGAGTCTAAAACTATCCAATTTTCTATATCTTGCTATGTATAACACAGAATTTTGTGAGACAACAATTGTAAGTTTAGGAAATATGATTTAATTTTATAGGAAAGCTTCTTTATTCATATTATAGAATTTTTAAATCTAGAGACATATCTTGGGAATTTAAAAACTCCTGTTTTTTCACTTTTAGAGGATGAGAAATAAATTCTGCATCATTCAGCCAAAGAGTCTAAACTACAAAAATAGTGATCTTAACATTCGTTTCTTATGATGTACATCTCAAGAATTCCATACATAGAAATAAGAATCATTCACCTCTACAGTGTAAAATTTATAAGAAATGACTCAACTAAAAATCCCTATTTCATAATCAGCAAGACTTAGTCTGTTTTTTCTATTTTTAATTTCGAATATTTGAATAATTATAAGTTTTCTAAACACCTTATAAAAATTTCATATATTTTTCAAATCGCAGAAAGTCATTATAAAATTTGGTAGATAGTGGAAAATTTCACTAATTCTCTTCAACTGCGGATATCGTGTAATATATACGGGATTTTCAATTTTACACTTCTTTATCGTATAGTGGTCGCTGCTATTTTTAAAAATTTCAAATCGTAAACCATTTGAAATATTTCCAAATTCTTGAAAGGTTTAGATGAAATACAAAAAAAAAGTTTTGTTTATTACAAATTTTTGTTCAGGTTTTTTATAGTAATTTCAACAGGTATTTGACTAGTGTTTTATTTCATTTTACCAAGGATTTTCAAGGACGAAAAAAACTTCTTGCTAAATTACGAAGTATTCAACTATAATCATTACTATCAGTTTTTCTTCACACCGATTTAGTTTCATAAGTAAGAGTTTCAAATAACAAATGTTAAATCTAGGTCTTAAATTACAAATATAAAAACCTTGAATGTGTAATTACTCATCTATTGATTAGTTTCCATACTTTTCTAAAAAAATTGTATATTAGTGAGAAAATATCTGATTTTATACAGATAAGGAAAAAAAATATGAATTTTATTGCCTAGTGCGTCAAATGTCTAGAAATGAGCGGAGAGTGCTATAAATATCAGTCATTATATTTATTTATTTATTTGAATTATGGTAAGGTACCAACGATTCATTTCAATAGGTAATGATTATGATTACTAATTTCATCGATACACCTAAAGTAAATTTTTGATTGCTGACAAATCACATATCTTGTTGTGTACAGAGTAGAACAATAACAAGAACACCATTTCATTTTGGATCATATTTTAATAAAAATTCCTCGAATCATGATAAATTCAAATAAATTGCTTAGCATCACGATAATTTCAACCTACTCTTTCATCGCACATAAAAATTTATGCAACACATTGCCAAGAACATTTCCGTACCCGGAACATCCAAGAAACCAAAAGTTATTCTCAACGCGTTTCCCTCGACTCGCGCAATGTATAGGAAAGTTCTCTCTGGACTGAACTTTCATATGCCCGGGAGACATTTTTAGACGGAAATCGTTCAACATTAGAAAATGTTTTCGTCTCCAATGAAATATTCGCGAAGAGCAAGCCGGAATATCAAAGACGATCGATAGATCCGGAAATACTTCAGAGGTCCGTAGGACGTCGCGGTTATGTATTAAGCAATTACCTTGGGAGTTGTTCCAAACTTGAACGTTCATTTTTCCAAACTCTGCGAAGTTTAGGAAACTTGTAAAAGCTACGAATTTCAACTTTTCGGAAGTGATTTGATAATAAAGTGGATCGTTCCTCGGAGGATCTATATCTACTGCCACCTTTAATATCCAACTGTTTAATTATGTCATTTTTGCATAGTGTTTTGATGAAAAATACCATGATGAAAAACAAGAATTCATGGTTGAGTTTACAACAAGTTCTGTTAATTTGTTTTGTAGAGACTTGCGAAATGTTATTACAAATACGTAATAAGCACTCTGAGTTACTTTTCAATGTGACAACTGCCAATTTTCGATATTGAAAAACAATTGATCCAAGTACAGAGTCCCATCAATCTATTGTATTACAGTTTGATGTACTGAGTTTTTATTTATTAAAAAACTTTTAATAAGTTCGAAAGGTGTATCTGCAAGAATCATACAAGTTTCGAGATGGCTTTGTAAGTTAATTCTTCAAACTTTACAGAATCTTGAAATCGTTCGATGTTATGAAAGTATGTTTAAAAAAAATATAAATTATAGGACATTGCAGAGGATTCATGGAACCTTGTGTTAGGTTATATATTTACTTTTATGGTTGGATAATACGTAGGTTGAAGAAAAATAAATGTTCGTGTATCTTCATGTAAAAAATTAATTCAAGAAAAGCGTTCTAGGAGCTTCATTTTAATCATATAATTTGGAGAAACTCTTATCTGCATACAAATCTTTATTATTTTCTTCAATATCTATCAGTTACTTTGAATGAATCTGATATATTTACACTGTAGAACAAGATATTGGATTCGCATACAAAAATTTATGATGGTATAGGAAAAACTATCAAAATGAATAAATTTTGGAAAAAAATGTAAAATACTAAAAATACTTGGAATTATTAAAAATCCTACTTTCTAATGAATCAACTCAAATATTCAAAGAGAATCGTATAAAATTTCATTATCACTGAAAAATACAAAAAAAAATATTCATCAATACACATAATAATGACCCTAGAGACCATTCAATCTATTGAATTGCTTTAAATATACAAAAATATTGAACTCCACAACAGCTTATTATCTAACAACTTTTTATAGAGAAATTCTTACAAATATCAGAAAATCCTTCGCCTTGTATAAATACTGGAAAATGTAAGGAATACTATACATAACTCCTTGAAATCTTTCAAAATAATGTAGTTTGTAAAATCTTCCAAAAGACTGATAAAATCTATATAACTTTGTATTGACAGCACCCAATCATAAAATTTCAACATAGTTATAAATAAAAGTGTTAGAAATCCATGATAGTACTAGTTTATATACTACTAAAGTTTGTGAGCTTTAGAAAAAAAAAAAAACTCAATTTTCGAATATATCTGGAGTATTTGAATTCCATACTGACATTATTTTCTTAGATATCTGAAAGAATACAAATAATCAATACAAAATATTATCCTCGAGTATCTCGTTGTGAAGATTAATATAGAAATGAATACGAATCTTTAAAATTCAGTATGTTTAAAAAGTAATGAAAAAATATTAAACTCTACTGAACGCACCACAAATTTATAAAAACTAATAATCTATGAAGATACTGTTTTCTGAAAAAACGAGGGAGATACCTGAAATCTATGAAACCCTCGGTTTTACAGCATCGTATTCTAGAAAATAAATCAAGGAAGAAAAATCAAGAAAACGAATTTGAGAAATAAATGTAGAAATTTTACCTGGAAGTATCTAGAAGTATCTAAAAAAACGTTTAGAGGAAAAAATTTTGAAAAAAATGTACATTAAAGATATACCTTAAACCAATCACTATAAGAAATATTAATAATGCTCAAAGCCTATGGAAATGCTTTACAGTATAACTGTTTCAATACAAAAAACGAAAAAAAATTCTAAAACTTATAAGTATAATCAAAATCTGTGAAAACCCAGATATTTTTTAAAACTTTATTCTCTAAAACATTCATCAATAACCAGAAAATTCAGGAAACTTCCAATTTTAACAGAGTTTGTTTCTCACAATCTTTATAAACAAATTTTGAAAATATTTTGAGATATTCATCAATGATGTGAAATAAAAATTAAATCAATATGGAAAAAAATTACACTTTTGGCTCTGATTGATCATTTTTCCATTATTTTTTACACAAACTCGGAAAACTTTTAAATAATATAACGTTTGTATTCTACAAAAGTTCAAATAGTTAAAAATACGAAAATTCGTAGATACAGGCGGTGTATAAAAACCTTAAATAAATGCAAATAAAATTTTATTGAATATCTGTAATAGTGCTGAAAATCTATCTAGATTTGAATCCTAGAGCATCAAATTCTATAAATCCATATAGAAAACCATGAAGTACGATGTAATTCTTCTAATGGCTAAAATACTAAAAAGATGTACGCTCACAGACGTTTGAAAATATACATCATGATTTTTCTCAGACAGAAGATAAAAAAAAAAAAAAAACTCATGAGTCCGGGAACCTTTTTCAAAGATGTTATATCATCCAGAAAAGGTAATTTGTTGTCAAATGCATTGAAAAATATGTATATTCATGTACATTAAACCTTTTGATATTCTCGAGTCAGCAACCCCCCCATGTAAAATTTCTTTGCAACGCTCCTGAAGCAAGGTTAAAATAAACAGGAAAAACAACTCATTACATGACAGAAAGTGTATGCAAGCACACCCTAACCATTCCTTGAGATGAAAAGTAAAAATTTTAATGAAGACTTTGAAACCTTACTAAGTGAACTCAGTCGGTCGTGCAAATAGCAACTTTGTCCCAGTTCTTGCATTTTCAATATGTAAATACCTGAGTTAGTCCAAAACTCAGTAAACATTTTCGCTGTTGTTTACTTTCACATCAAAAGAAACTTTCCGTCACGTGATTTCGACAAACGATGAAACGTGAATTTTCACGAGACAAGGGAAAAAGTTGGTGTATCACAAGAGCTAGTTTAGCAATGAAGTAGCTCGAGTTCACTCGCTTTTGTATCTCGTTTTAACATTCGAGCCGCACGTTAACTTTCCAGCCCTACAAGATACTTAATTTTTCACATCGTTACTTTTTTATTTCTCTATAGTTCAGCTCGTTCTATCGTTTCTTGCAAGCCTTCTTGAAAATATTCTTTCCTGCAGTTTTTCATGCTTGCATTTTCCTCGATTTTCTTAACATCTTTCCCTTTTCTTTCGCAACACGAGTTAATCCCTCTCAACCGCCTGCATGATCTTTCAATTTTTTCGACGGTCTTTAATGACCGTACGTCTCGAAATAATTCATAACTACGTTTTTTGCCGTCATCACGACAAAGACGCTAACAGAAGAACCAACAAGAAACTCGATTAAGCGTATCTCATTATTCATCCTGCCTTCAGCTGCAAGTGAACCGAGAACGAGATTCTTTTTCTTGAGGGCCGGCTGACAGCCACGAGTAGATACTAGTTAGACCTTTTTTTTCTTCCGATTGAACAATACTTTATGTTCATGGGAATTAATTTTCCAGTCAATTCAATGTGCAACTGTTTAGAGCATCTTAGTAATGAAATTTCTTAGTTTTTATAACAAAAGATTCTTATTTCATGACTCTTAATAAATTTTCCAGTGAAGTGAAAGATCTTTTTCTCATTATCAGATTATTGAATGTAAATAAACAAAGAAAGCAAAAGAATTCATCAATATTTTGTGTTAACAGGTTTCATGTGTAAAATCGTAATTATAAAAAAAAATCACAACTTCTCAGTTTGAAAATCTTGTAAGCTAATTAGAATGTTGCACATAAATTTTGAAATGAAGCCGTTTTTCGGCTCATTTATCTAAATTTCCCTTTTTTTCGAAAACCTTAACTGCAGAGAAACCTGAATTTCGCCGGGTAAATTATCTTTTATCAGGCTTCCAATCTGTTCGATGCGTAAATAGTTTTTCACTTCATGGAACAGGATGGAACAGTAAAACGTAGGGCAATAAGTATTCAAAAGGTGATGTTAACGGTCGCTGTGGATATGAAAGTTTCTGTTCATCAGTATCAGGATGATTGGAAAAATTTGTTTGATGGGTGAGAGTTTGGTGATGAAACAAATTGAATTGAAAACTGTTGAATCGAACACTTTTTTAGTTATTTGGATGTGATTTGATGATCATCTCGGATTCAAATTGGTCAAGAATAATAAAAAAAATGTTTTGTAGATCCAACATCAACACTATACAACGTTTTTAGAATTTCATAAGTTTCACATTACAAATATTAGACAAATTCAAAATTTATCTTGACAACCTGGAGCTGACAAAAAATTTTCCATATAAACACAGCCAAATTTTTTCTGCAATATTAATAATTTGGATTGTTTTATTTTATAAGTTGAAAAATTGGTTACTTTTTTTACTATCATAGGGCAAGGAAAATATTCCGAATTCCAAATCGCACTTTAAAATGATTGAAAATAATATTCATGAAAAAAAAAAAACATTTCATAAAGCAGTTTCGATTTTACGAATTACATAAAAACTGATCGTAAGAGAAAAACTACTGTGACAAAGTATTAAACAATTATTTCACAAACAATTCGAGATATTTCTAGAACACTCAAAGTTGCACTCTATGTTAAGCACGAGGTGAATTTTTAGTGTATTGCACCCTTGTGAACGAACATGCAAGACAGAAAAAAGAACCCGAAAATACTTTAGTGAAATATCGTGACAAGTAAGAGGAATAAGTGTCAAGTACAGAGTGTAGCAAGGTGATATTTGCACGTCCGAAAACGTTTTTGTACTCAATTGCATTCTGATGTAAAACTCTGTTGAAACATTATATAAACGATTTCTGAAACCTCTTTTTTTTATAGAAGTATCGTTATTAATGAGAAAATGCAAAGAAGCGTCGAACCTCAAAATCTATCATCAATTTAAAAAACTGAAATGAAATTCATATCAACACAAAATAATCAATTATTCTGTGGCTCATTATGACGAATACTCAAATATTCGTACAAAATCTCTACAAATTAAAAAACTTTTTTATCTTAGGGTCGAAAATTACAAACTTCAACATACAGAGTTAATGATTTCGGTCGTCAAAAAAAAAAATAAACAGAGATATTTAAAAATATTGAAACTTCAATTCCAGTAAAAAATTGAAAAACCGCATCACAATTTTTTAATTTGTAAATATCTAATCAAAGAAGAATTCGTTTTATAATGTAACGACTGTGATTTTTGTTCTGGTAATATTCTATAGTGACCTATAAATTGACAGTTAATATAAAATACTTACTTTCTGTAGACGACAAACATTAAAAAACGTATATGTAATCTACTTCAAAACTTGTCTCTAAACTTCGTTATCAATAACAATAAGGCTAGACTTACCCAGAAAATAATTCACATGACTTACTCAAAGCTATGAATAGAAGAGCACGATGCTGCAACTACGAATTCTATTGCCTCTCGTGGAAACGTGATAGTCGGACATGGAAATTTAGACAACGTGAAACGTAAACAGTGGCTTATGATTACCTCTCGCATTTACGAAGGTACAAAGCCACGAGATCTCAAAAATAATTGAAATACGTGATGAGGACGAGTTATATTGTATTGTTTTGGAGGACGTATTGTTTTGATTTTAAGTATAATTCGGTTGAATTATATAATGAAAATTATATTTCGGAAAACAACTTCTGGATTGTTCGTTGTATTTAATAATTCCTAAAACTTATGTAATGGATAAAAAGCTTTCGAATAACGACTGAAAAATTTAAGGAGTATAGAAGAAAAAAGGAGCAAGGTTTGCCTTTGTCATTTATTATCTTTCTTCTAATTCAAAAATTTTTTTTTATTTCCGAAAGTTTCTCAAGAGTTTAGCATAATATTATAAAATTTCAAGTAATTTGTCTGGATGTATTTTTCTTTTTATTGATAATCTTCATTATCAACATTTTTACACATCTCTTTCGTCTGTTTATCATATCTGTTACATTTTTCTTGGGTTAAAAAGGCTAGAAAATTTCAAAAGATCTTTCTATTATTTGCATTTTTCTACGTCACACTTAAATTCAGGTCTTGAAGAATTTCTGATGACAAAGAAATTTCAAAACTATTACTCTTTTTTTTTGCAAATTTTACGACTAGTCAAATTTAACTTCTTGAATATTTTATAGTGATATTTCGAAAATTTGTGTTTTGAGGAAATATCAAAAGTTATTTTGACACTTTAAATTTGGATCCAGATTAGTGTGTTCAAAACGTTTGTAAAATTTTCAAAATTCTTATAAAGAAAAGTCTTTGTTAAAGGACACTGAAATACTCATGACGGTATTTCAGTAATAATTTTAGTATCTATGCAATGACATTCTCTTTAAACCTCGATATTACTTTCGGGTTTCGAAGCATTCATGATGATTTCAGAATTGAATGATAACTGCTGATTTTGCGAAATGGCCGGAATTTCCAGCATCCTTTGCGAATTTCAGATTGTGTTGCCAGTTTCTTCAAAATTCGAAAGCATTTTTCACTTGGCTTTCGATTATGAAGAATATTTCAGTTGATACATTTTCTGATCAAACGTGTATAAAAAGAATTTAAGATAACTAAAAGATTGTACTTATTGTTAAATAATATAGAAAATTTCTTCTTTTTATTATTTTGGCTGTTCTGAAGATTCTAAATTATTATTTTCAACTTAAATCAAGCCTTCATATTGATTCTATGACCATTTTCAAAATTGTATTACATAACCTCATAAGAAAGTATCTGAGATTGGCTACTAAACCGAGAAAAAAATATTCATTTTTTTCACTACTTCAGAACAAGAAAATATTTTTATATTTCCAAGTTTCTTCATAGTTCGGGCAGGAAAATTTTTGTTTAATATTGAATGGATAGTACTAGAATTCCGAGCATCACAAGAATTTATTAAATTTCATACCTATTACCTTGACTCCAGAAATTAGTAAAACCACGAAAATGTGTCTATACAAATTCTGATAATCGGGCGTTAATTAAAATTGACTCGGTAAACGAAAAATCAATTTGCGGTTGTGTCGCTGCGAACGCAGGCAACGCCTTACACGTGGTATAATCGATGAGCTTGGGAATGGGAACCAGTAGAACACCTGGCGTTGAAGTATGCATAAGCAAGGAAGTTTTTGTATTCCTCTATACATTGCGACTTTTCCCGAAATTAGACTGTCAATGCAATCAGAAAAAAGGTCTGCATACTTATATTAGTTTTCTCTTCCTCCGATTTGAAGCTTTTTTTAATCTTCATGAAAGGCCACATTCTGAACTCACGTATCAGGGATAACAGAATGGGATTTTTCCAGAAAAAGAGTGTTGTAATGTTTTATTTATTTCTTTACGAAAGTGTAAAAATGTAGGGAATAAAGAAAAATCTTCTCAAGTGGAATAAAAATCTAATATTCAAGGAATATGAGGTAGGGAGTTTGTATCATGATGAATATTTTGGATTTTAGAAAAATCTATAAAAAACGTGAAAATTTCTAGAGAATATAAATGAACCTAAAAAAATTGTATTATCAAAGAATGTTAGGAAATTTAAGTAATAATCTTCATGTTTGTATTTTCTTTTAAAGTATATTAAGTTTGCTCATAAAAAAAATTATAAAAACCTGATATATAAAAAAAATCAGCATCAAAATTAAATAAGTTGAGAAAATTTTTATGTATTTCAAAAAGTTGGAAATATTTGAGATTATGTTTAAATTTAAAGAATTTTAGCAATTAAAAAAACATTGGAAATGATTTTGATTGTCTATTAGTTTAACAATATAAGAAAATAAGTAAAATTAAAGAAAATTTACGAAAGTTTTTAGAATGAAGTTCATGAAAATATTTTGTATATAAAATATCAAAATTTTGAAAAATAGCATACCATAAAAAACTTCGGAGATTTTGAATGATTTAAAAATTCAAAAATTGAAAATAAATAACGAAAAATGATTATTTTTGTAAATTATGATCAATATCATATTTTTTCAAAAGATTCATGATTATGTACAAAATTTTTTTGTTAAAAACCTATTGAACCACATTTGTAACAAACAATATCAAAAATTGCGATGAGTCGGACAGATTAATTTAAAAAAAAAATGATTTGACGAAGTTTTTATGACGTTCTAAATTGTAAGAGACACTTTAATAACATAAATTTAAAATAGAATATAGATTATATGAAAAAATGATAAAAAATAAAATAAATGAAGAATAAAAATTTCATAAATGCCAATAGTTCAACACAATGTGTTCGATTAAAAAAAAATGTGCATACTTTTTGTGCATAGTGTTCATTTTTAAAATAACGTTTTTATGTTTCTTTGCGTCATTAGTATTGAGAAACAATAACTTATTAGTATTACGAAAATTATTGATATGTTCAACAGGTTTACCCAAAATTGTTGAACTTCTCGTTAGTTTGCATAATGCAAAGAATTTGAAAAATGTTGAAAAATCGATAATGCTACACATTGGACAGGTTGTGAATAAATCTCGAAAAATCCAAAATTCGTCGAACATCAAAAAATTTCCATTCAGTTTGTTCGTTACGTTCATCAGAACATGTTTTCGACAAATACGTGATAATTTTTTTAACTTATATATAAATCTGTGAAACAAAATAGAATTACAAATAAAGAAAATTTATATTAGGTTGGCCAACATAGTATACAAATAAAAAGATTTAAATGATTGGTTTTAAGTGGATAGTTTCAATATTTAATCATTTATGGGATTCTTAATTTCGAAGACCGTTATCAATTCTGATGTTTCGAGAAATTAGTAAAACTGTAGAGTATGTCCAAAAATTTTGTAGACTGTAATCGATATAATAATTTTTCGTAAAATATACGATTTTTTTTCTCTAACTTTACATGAAAGTCTCAAAAACTAAGTAAGTATTTAAGACGTAAGAAAAATCACAATTAGCAGGAAGTATACTGTTGAAAGCCAAAAATTTCTAAGTAGTTTGTTTTATGTATGAAACAAGACAAATTTTTGAAAATGAAAATCGTCGGAAACTATGAAAATAACCATCATTTCTTCAAATTTCCTAAATTCGAGAATTTCCTAAAATTTTTTCAAATTTTGTTGATTTAGGCGAATTTTCTGAATTTTGCAGAACAACTCACACTGCGAATATCCATTAAATTTTATGCAATCAAAATTCTTTATCACACATGAGAATTGTTTGTAATTGAGAATAATTCAATGGAAGGCCAAATTTTCATCAAACGTTGAAAATTCTTTAATTATGAAAAGTTAGATGATAAAGAAGCAAAAATTAGTAAATTAATGCAGTTTCATGTACTTTTTATCGAAAATTTTCCAGGTTGTCAGTTTTTCCCAATATCCTGAAATTCTCTGCCTCTTCTGCCACGCAGACTCGTAGATGAATCCACCAAAAGGATTCCTCTTTCATGAAGAGTTACCTAACGCAGTTCCATTCCACTAGAATTTCCTCTGCAGTACGAAAAGAGGTTATTACACCGAAATCTTTAACTTCCTCGCGCGTGAAGCTATTATAATTGCACGGTGCGAAGATAAAACGTCCCCATTTCGTTCGTAAGAATTTTTTTTTCACGTGCCGGGAATATAGCAACTGTGTATTTTTAATCTCAGTGCAGAATCTTCACTCTAATTATTTCTCGGAAAGACGCGACAACGAAAAAAGCAAAGGCGACTTAATTGGCTGCAGTGTAACGTTAAATGAGTAATTTTACGAAACGAGTCTCGTCGTCGACAGTTCTTTACTCGTAGTTATGCATGTAAGGGACGTTGTGAAAACTCGGAACATTTAAGATTCATCC
This sequence comes from Platygaster robiniae, assembly GCA_028476575.1. Lineage (NCBI taxonomy): Eukaryota > Metazoa > Arthropoda > Insecta > Hymenoptera > Platygastridae > Platygaster > Platygaster robiniae. Next base: position 8,838,013 of record CM052022.1, read on the forward strand.
CGAGAAACTTTCCTGTCCGACAACTTTTTGTCCTTTTCGAAGAAGAAACTTGAAGTAGCAAAGCCTCGGAGATGAATTTTCGAAATGTTGGGGTTTGGGAAAATTTGTATTGGTCGCGAGGAACTGGGATTCAATACGAGTGCTTTCTGAAGTTTTATAACTGTCGAATATTTTTAGAATGGTTGGGGAAACGTCACATCTTGGAGCATCCGTTGAATGTCACGCCTGCGGGTATTTCAATTTCAATTTTATGATTTGATTTTACATATTTTCTTGTTTCTGTCCTACGCCCATAAAGAAACAGAATATAATTATAAGAAAAATTTATTACAGAACATTTACTATCTTCTTACACAAAGATTGATGAGGGACTGTAAAAAAATCAATGGTATCTTTCATGTCTGACCATATTAAGTGTATATCTACTTACAAGGAACGCACTTGATTAAATTTTCTGCGTCCTCTGTTCATATTATATATTTATTATCATATTATTATACTTCGAAAAAATCTTTTTCTTTTTTTTTCACTTAGCATGATAATATTCTTAATGTCATTTTATTTTGCATATATACTCATTGCCAGAGAACACATCAACGCTGGGAATTTTCCATTAGGCGTTTCGTTAGTAACTTATTCGAAGTAATTATGAAAAGTGTCGAAGTTCACAGCCTTGCGACGACCAGTTTATCGTCAAATCTTTGCTCCTCCCTGTTACCAGTAACGGGAAAGCGAGCATAATTACGTTTTGTGGTTACAAGCCTGAAGGAAGGAAAAGCTGCTGATGCGCAAACTTTTTCTCGGCTGCCGTGAGAGAAATGACGAAACCGTGCGACGAACTTGATATATATATTCTGTGGAATATGATTTTCTTCATTCGGATTTTTGTAACATCAGAAACGTGAGAGAGATACTGTTTTATATGATGTGAAGTGACAGATTTGCAATCTGTTTTACCTCGAAATGGTTGAGAGTAAACCAAACAGGATGAAAAAAAATTATAACTATTAAAAATAATGAAAATAACAATTAAAGCAGTTGAAAATTTTGAAATAAATAAACTGTTGATCAAATTCAGTAAAATGAGTTAAATAAAATAATGAAAAATAAATAATCGAAACAAACATGAGTAAATTATTTATCTGTTTAATTGCTGCAGAGTGAAGAAAGATTCCAAGAATTTTTCAAAAGCTCATTTTGTTTCTGATGTGTAACGATATTTCTTCAAAAATCATTTTTTACCAATTTTTATCGTTTCTTTCTCGTTATGAAAATTAAGAGTGGAAAACAGGAGAAAGAAACGATAAAAGAAACGATAAAAAATGTTTCACTTTATTTTATTTACAATTTTGATTACTACAACTTGAAAAATAATGGCTGTCATTATTAGCTACAGGGATTATTTTATTAAGGATTTTTCAATCTCCACTATACTATCACAATAGTATATTCAAACTCTCCCTTGCAGGTAAATAATATATTACACCAAGAAATAAATCTTGTGAGTATTACAATTGAATATTTTTTTTCGATTCAATCTGAAATGGTGTACTTTATGCTAGTAATTTTAGGCAATTTTCGTAATATTATAAATATAGTTAATATTATCACATGATGTTATATTTGTAAACAAAAGTGTGTTGTCTATATTCTTACTGTAAAATACGGAGAATTGTTTTCAATCCTCTTTGCTACTTTCAACAATATCATGTTGTTATTTTTACTAACTTTCATTTTGAAATAAGCCACAATGTTGTCAAAATATTTGAGTCTGTATAGTTCTTTTTTGAATATTTCTGTTTTCTTTGTAGGATGTTATACTCTTTTTTTTATTTATTGGCATTTGAAAAAAAAATATCATAAACCTTATACAAAATAAAAATAATTTTTGCTCAATACTGATTACTACAGTATTGTTTCTTAGTATATGAAAATCATAAGTCATAACGAAAAACAGAAATAATGAAACGTAAAATAAATAAGTTTATATTGAACTTCACACGTACGAAAAATTCTGTTTGAAAGAAATGTTTACGATAAAATGTGAATTAGCTAAATTTAAACTAGACTTCAGTATCTTTTAAAAACTTGCACAAATATAGTGATTTGAGAAACAAAAAATTTTTACTTCAGATTATTGAAAAAGTAAGAGAAAAATGACAAAACTGCAGTAATATTGTTAAACATGCACTGCTCACATGATTGTTAATTTTGTAATTTCTTATCATTTCATTATTAAGTAAGTGAAAATTTATTACCATGCTATACGTGAAAAGTAAATTGTGTTTTCCACTTTCGAAAGAAGAACATTCTTATTTATGCTTGAAAAAAAATTAAAAAAAAACAATATAAATTTCTTCCAAGGTTAAAAAAAATTAAATACCTCGTACGAGCAAAAAAAAACAATTGTCTTCTATCAGAAATGACAAAAATATTACACATCACACGTTTAAAGATCTACATTATTCCCTCTCAACGCAAAATCATCTTTTACCGTATCTCATTAAGTTTAGATCCTCGTACTTGTTAGAACCAAAAACGTCCAATCAATAACTGTAATTGATTGTTTGTTTATCTCGTAGAATAATATTCTCTTTCCTCTCGGGTACAAAATCATCTCCCTAAGTAAACTAACAAACCTGGTAGGTACCTATTGAAAAAAAATCGTCCTTTTCTAAACTGCAATAAATTCTCCACCCCCCCCCCCCCCCCCCCTCTGACTAGCTTCTATCGCTCCGCGTATCGAGTAGCAAAAGTGATGAATGCGTAATATTCATTAGCTCGCGTGACACTTGAAAGCGAGAAATTACGGAGGGCTGTGAATTGCGGATTCCGGGGAGCGATAATTCTCATAACGATAACCCCGCCTCAGTGTCGAGTCGTCGTTCGCGAAGGTCGCGATTAAACCTTCGCGATTGTCTCCGGCAAAGTGCAAATACGAAGATCGTCAATAATTTTGCGAGTCCCGCTGGATTACAAGCGGCGACATAATAACGACATCAGAGAAATGCCGCGGAAACGCCTCAGGCGTTCGCCGCGCTTCCCTCCCCCCCCCCCCATGAAATTAATTGCAATAACCGCGTCTTCAGGAACTGCAGCAAGACGCAATCTCGTCTCGGTCATTAAACCACCTCGCTAATCTCGTTTTCCCTAAAAAACTGTATTCCTCGTCAAACTTTTATCGCTTCGTAGAAAATCTGCAAGATTGTTTTTTCGATAAATGCGTACTTATTAAAAATAATTGCGGAGAGGGAGAAGATATATGCTTAAAAACATTGGATGAAACGTGATAATTAGAAAAAAAATCTGTTAAGAAAATTAATAGAATTTAAATCTTGAGTTTTCGGATAAAAATATATTACTCTATGTAAAGTTAAGGAATTTCCAACAATAGAATTTTACATGCATTCGTTTTACGAGAATCATTAAAAAAACTAACGAGGAAAATCTATTCTTTTTCTTCCCAATATTCAGCGAAAGGTTTCAATCGACTCAAACAACAAACTCCAATGAAACCAGAGCCAAACAGAAAAATAACATCAATTCCATCAAACCTGAGCCAATCACTCGAAAAAATACACTTGGAAAAATCTGCGGGATCCGCAGTTCACAGTTCGTCAAGCAAAATCTCGTGGAATACGCGCGGGTCCATTTCGCTACAAAGACTCGTATTGACTTTCATCCAATGAATTTACATGTACATTAACACGTTCCCGAGTTGGCAAACTTCCTGCAAATCTTCCCGTTTTATCTACGACAGATTGGAATTTCCTAAACCTCAGATTTCGAAAGTCTTTTCCTGTAGTATATGCAAATTTTATTGGAAAATACTATCGGAAACTACTTTAATGAACTGGAAGTGAGAACTGAGAACCAACTAAATAGTTGGAGGTGATTAATGAGCTGAAAGTTTCTGGACATCGTCAATATGCGATGCGCATCAGTCTTTATTACGATCTATTCTTAGCATTCGCATTAATGTAACGCGAAGTTACTGTAGATTGATTGAGATAGACATGATATTATCTTCACCAAGATTCTCATCAAGTTTTCCTGAAGAGCATGACGAAATTATATCTAATGAATCTCTCGGATTCTCACCGATGTTTGCATTTTGAATTAGAAAACGTCAATTATGATCTTACCTATCACTTAGAGATTAAAAAAATTTGTCTATCCCAGGAGAATATGTTGATGTGATATCCGTTGTTAGAAATCAACGGAAATCTGCAGTATTTACTGTCAAAGAGTCGTTCCTTTTTTTTCAGTTCTTATATTCATTTATTTTTGAGAATGATATTATTCTTTTCACGAATTCGAAATCTGTTTTATCTAAATATCTCGATCCAGATTTTTTGGTGAAATATGATTTATAAAAAAATATATTGCAGATAATTTAGTGTTATTTAGAATTTTCAAACGAAAATTGTCTTCTTTTCCTTGCATTCAAATGAAACGATTTTAAGTTATTTTTGAATTCCAGAAAAAAGGTAGTACATAATACTATGAGACTGTTAAGAATAAAGGATCAGTATTGCTTTTTTCCTGTTTAAATCCAATTGAATAATGCATAGGATCACTTAATACTAGAAAAAAAAAAAATAAATAAAAAAATACGATGCGAATATTGATTAGGAGAAAATATTTGCCCTCCCTATTTGCATTTAAATGAAATTAAATTATATACATATGCACCATTAAACGTGAAAAATAAATCAAGTAAAAAAAGGCTATAAGAGGTAAATAATAAAAATTGCGAGGTTTGTAATTTAACACTGTAGAAAAATAGAAAGTATTGATTGTATAAAATATGAAAGTATCAGAATACAAAAGTCAATCGAAATGAAAAAAAGGAGCCTCATTTCTGTTAGATTGATATTGAAAAATACAAAAAGATTATTAAAATTTACTGTAATCAGATAAAAAAATAGAAAAATTAAAAGTGACTATCAGAACCATGAAATAAAAGTTGCCCCGTTGATTTTAAATATTAATAATGAGAATATCCTACTTAGAAACTTGTATTCGTGGAAAAAACTCGATTTATCGAAGAGATGAATAACTTCAACAATGAAAGAACATAATTTTCCATTCAAGATAATCAGATTCAACAAATAATATTCGTAGCGTATTAGAATAAAAGCAATACCCACAGAACAGTCATAAAAATCTGAGAAAATTAATTTTCTCATTTCCGTAATTGGAATCACATTATGTATACAAATAGACCATGTGAATTAAAAAAAATTCACATTGACTCTAAAAATCATGGTATTTAAATTGTTATTTTTCAATTGATAAAAATGAAAAAATAAACAGTGGATTTTAAATTATGAGAAAAAATGAAATGACACAAAGACATCCTTGGTTTGAAATCATAAGCGTCGCTTTATTTCTGTTTTATTCAACAAAAAAATAAAAATAGCAAAAGATCATTGACTAAAAATAATTTAGAAAGATTAGCGAATGAAAATAATATGAAACATTCACTACTAGTGAAAATATTTGTTTACACTAGTTACTAGATTTCATTTACATTTTCTTTTACACACGCAATAAGTGAAGGCTGCAAAAAAGTGCAATACAATTTTTTGAAAAAGCAAAAAAGTTTTTTTTCAACTGTTGCGATAATTTTTGTGGAATTCTACAAAATAGACAGTAACTACCGTTTGTTTAGTTCAAATTTCCCTAAAATCTATTCCTAAAGTTAATATTTGAGAATAGGCTTGTTTTCATTTCATTCAGTCAACACTTTTTTCATTATTGAAAATTTTCAGAAATCTATTTTATACTACGTTAGCTAAACTACGAAATAACTGCTCCTTTTTTTCTAGATTTAAAATTCATATTAAAAACTATATTTTTCTTTTTATCTAAAATTTACGTAAAATAAATAAACCATCGAAATCACCAAGGCAGGAAATTGTCAAAATTTCGATAACTCGTTCCAGCTGGTTTCGAATAAATCCCAGATATTTGTGTATGAAGAAGCATTTCCCTGTTTTCCCGCAAAATCTCAACTATATTAATACCCAAGAACCTATGAAAATAAGATATTGAAATTACGCTTACCTCAAAACCGCTTTAGAGGCAGTGGAGATGCATTTCCGCGCGAATCGCAAGTTCATGCAAATCGAGTTTGCGTACCGAGTTCAGCTACAGTCGATTCAGCCTCGCGAATTTCGCAGGAGTTTAGGTGTTTTCAACACACTCTCGAAGTCAGTTTCTAATTGAGACAAATCTTCGGTGTTTTCTGACACTTCCCATCATCCGGAATATTTTGAATCTCTTCGAGTACACGTGAATAACAGTTGCTCAATCTTACCAATGCGCAGGAAACATTTGACAAATATTGTCACTAAAAGTTATAGAGTTATCCAACAGGAAAGTCCGCTCGTTAAAAGCACTTGTGAAGGCGAGATCCAGTAGCACTTCTCACTTCGTTCAGCTTCGGGAGAAAATTCTGTCTTGGTCTCGAAGTCACGATTATCGATGTGGAAATGAGGATTATGATTTTTAAGGTGTGCAGTGGTCTGCAGTAACTCCATGAAAAAAAAATTTACGAAATGAGAAGTAGATTATTCAATAACTGAAAATAAAAATTTTTTCGACAAACTTTCGGATGCTTCATCAAAATTAGCGTAAAAAATTCATTATATTATATTCGATTATTTTAAGAGGTGTGTGGGAAGACAAATTTGTTCAGTCGGGACGGGACGGGAAATTTCTCGATTTTCGAAACAGGATCCCGAAAAGTTCGGGATTTCCCGAAAAATGAAATGTCGGGATCCCGCACACCTCTAGTTTTTAGTAGTGTAATCCTGCGCTTGGTCAGCCATGAAACTTTTGTTTCTGAAATGAAGCAATATATTCTTGTCGTCTTATACTAAAAACTGGAAAAAGTCGATTTTTCATCTTTTTTCAGTAGTATGTTCTTATCATTAGTCAGCCAGGAAATCTTTTTTTTCTAATGAAGCTATATATTTTTGTGTCTCGTACTGAATACTGAAAAAAGGTCATTTGGGTTATTTTAAGTGGTACAATCCTACATTTGATCGGTCATCAAAAAACTTTTGAATGAAGCGATTTATGTGGCGCGGAATGAGAAAGGGTAGTAAGAGCACCTCGCCACTTTTCGAGAAAAAACGAGATTGAAAAGAGAACGTACCTGCGTCTAGCATGGACAGGGCAAATTTGTGTCTTAATTATTTATGAAATAAAAAGTCATACTATTTTAAGAGTAGACTAATTCGATAGAACGAGATTTCTATATCAATCACTGACTATCTTGAATTAGATTTTTTGTGCTAGTACGACCCTTTTCTCATCCCACTTCACATATTTCGATTGTCTTGAAATGAAAACTGAGAATCGTCCTACGTTCGGCCAGCCATGAAACTTTCGTTTCTGAAAAGAAGCAATATATTTTGGCTGTCCTGTACTGAAAATGGCGATGAGTTGATTTTTTATCGTATTTCAGAAGTATAATCCTACGTTTAGTCAGCCATAAACTTTCTGTTTCTGAAATAAAGCAATATATTTTGGTTTTCTTGTACTGAAAACTAAAAAACCTTGATTTTTTATCGTTTTTCAGTAGTACATTCCTACGTTTATTCAGCCATGAAACCTTTTTTTTAATGAAGCTATATGTTTCGGTTGCCTGTACTGAATACTGAAAAAAAGTCGATTTTCCATCGATTTCAGTAGTATATTCATACGATTAGTCAGCCATGAAACCTTTTTTTCTAATGAAGCTATATGTTTTTGTTGTCTAGTATTAAACACTGAAAAAAGGTTATTTGAATTATTTTCAGTGGAAAAACTCTGCATTTGATGAGTCATTACATTTTTTTTTTTTATATATGAAGCAATATATTGAATGTCTTGTTATGTAAACTGAGGATCGCTCATTTTTATGGTTTTTAGAAGTATCATCCTACGTTCGGCCAGCCATGAAACATTTGTTTCTAATATGAAGCAATATATTTTGGTTGTCTTGTACTCAACACTGGAGAACGTTGCAATGCATCTGTAAACATGCAGATTGTTACCAAAGAATAAATTTGTGTATAATAAATATTGTTTTAAAAATTCAGATTCATACAGTGACGTTGAGACATAAACTTTATTTATTAAATTTTATTTATCAACAAAAACTCAATTATTATTCATATCGTTTAACATAATTCTTGAGTTGGGATTCTAAGAATGGATGTCAGCTAGTACAAATTAAATAGTAAATTTTTATCTCAAAACTTAATTTACTACATTTTTGGTTGAATATGATTGCAAATAAAAATTTCAGATTCCAGGATTTAAAGATTGAGTTCATGATAGCAAAATGTGCAGAAAGATATATCATTATGAATTTAATATTGAACAGTGAAAATATTGAGGTAGGCAAAAATCAAACTTCTAGTAGTACACTGGTGACCTTGACTTGCAAAAAAATTTGAATTATTTTACTCAAATTAACCTATAAGAAATTGAATATTCTAAAACATAAATATGAGTAAATTATTAGCTGTTGTTTATTTAATTTACCATAACATGATTATCAAAAAGAAAAATCGAAATAATGGAATTTGAAAAAGTTTTCCTTATTGATTCAATTACATTTTTTAGATGAGGAAAATTTGTCACTTCAATAATGTTGATGAGGAATAGTGAAAATTGTGCATATTGAGCTTGAAAAAACAAAATGATTTCAATACTTGAAAAATTTGTATTGGTAAATCAAGAAATTTTTTGTCATCATCATTATTCATTATTTAAAATCTGTGAATTATCAAAAACATTATCGTTTTTGAATGGACTGCAGAGTAGATTTCAATCAAATCCAATTCGATTCAATGCAATGTATACTTTTCAGCAAAGTGAAAGATAAATAATTGTAAGAATGTAATAGGCATGGATTCGACTGATAAAAAATAAAGATTATGGATTATCGACCTCAAATTGTTTAAATGTTATTATTCCGTATTGCAATAAAATGTAAATTTGCAGCAATAAACCAAATTCACTACATCCTCAGGCAGTTATAATTATCAAAAATCGAATTTTTTTATGACATGAAAATGATGGATAAAAACTTAGCTAAGGTCTAAGAAATGCAAGAATCATTATTCATAAGGAAGTTTTTGTCCACACGACAAAAAAACCATAGAGAAAACATTGTTTAGTGGGAAATTTCTTATTCAGACGTTTAATTTCACAAAAAGAGTTTCACAAGTATCATTTAAGAAAGTGATAAATTGTACAAGTAAATTTTTATGGACATATGGAAAATTTTGATTCAATCACAAGAAATATTTTCTTCTCTTACACTACCTAGCGAAACACTTTCCCAAGTTGTTCTTATATAAAAGAATAATAAATTCTGTAATTATTCTCAAATATTAAAATCACACTATTAAGGATCGACCGTATTGGACATAATTTTTAAATTTCAAGCCTGAAAAGCTGACTTTACAAAGTTTGACAGTTTTTATATAAAACGTATACGATGTGACAAAACTTTTTTACTTCTCTAAAAGCGTCTACACAGATTCTGGTTTTTATTCACTAAGATACATTTGGCTTTTCATTGCTTTTTATGAAACATTACAAGTTACGATTGACAATAATATCGTGTTAATCAAATAGTTTTCTCATATGATCAAATTATAAAAAATCTCAAAAAAATCTATTCAAAGCGTCCAGCTTATCAATAAGAATTTATCGCCATATCGTTCAGCTACGAAATTCATCTCCTAAATTAACCAGGGCTCCATGCAAAAGATGCTCTTTTCCACGCAAAATTTGACAGCATCAGTTTTACGTAAACCAGGTGCAAAAGCACGAGTTACCTAACTGAAATCAGTGTTTCTCTAACAAGTCAAGAAAAGGTAAACCTTCAATTACCGAGATTGGTTGACTCCGTTCGTTACGTTAGCACCAGGAGAACGCTTAATTGCTTTCTTGATCAAAAGACGAAAGTTTTCTAACTTAATCTCGTTGCAGGGTAAAAAAGATAGAATTCCATCGCCGATATTCGAATTTGGTTCCGGCCGCTTTGCATACTCGACAAATCTGGAGGATAAGGATTTCGCAAATTTCGCCCCACGTTTGATATCGAGCGCAGGCTCTATATAAGATTTAAATTCGAAATCAGTCGCTTCGCTGAATCATGATTGCGAAAAGCTCGCAGATAGAGATAAGAATGGAGCATAAAGGATACGAGAATATCTAGGAGAGAGCAACTCTCCGGTATCGACGTTTCTCCATTGTTATAACCCTACCGGTTTTCCGATACTTGCATTGTATTAAATTATACGACTTTATAACCGTCTCCGGTGTTCTCGCGGTGCCATTTGACTGTTTACACCTGCAATATTCAATGGAGATGACTCGCAAAAACTTCCTGCTCTCGTATTTCACAGGCTATTCCGAGGTCAGGATTCTTTATGTAATTGCAGTCGAATCACAACGTACGATTTTCGAGATAAGAGGATATTCACGAGGATTTTATCGTTGGGATTTTTTGGATGGGAATTACTCGAATGAGAGGTCTTGTCGATTGAAAAGAGGCTATTTTCATAAAATTATCGGTTGTCTTCATTAAATTTTTTGAAAACCAATTCCGGAGAATTTGTTCATTATATGATAATGAATTAATTATAAGTTGTATGATAGGGTTACATTAAGTCAATAGAAAAATATTGATGCATCTTTCATTAAAAGTAAGAGAATTTATCTTTTCACCCTGACTTAGAAATGAAGGCACTGAAGATGTGAGGATAGTGGGCAGTAGATCTTAATCTGAAAATTGTGGATTTCAATAATGCCATTATGTAAACAAATTATTTGACAAGTTTTGTTTTCACTGAATTATCAAAACGTCGAACATTTGAAGAAATGTATGTTCTATTCCATGTTTTCTAGATAAACAGATTATTATATCAATTTTTCTAATCATCTATTTTTTCTGTACGATACAACATTTTTTCATGTGGAAAAGTTTCAGTGATACTGTAGTTTTCGGAAATTTTAATATTATCAGAAAAAAAAAAGGAAAGAAATTTTTTTCACATCATATAGTGGAATAGACTATCTTAGGAATATTCAATGTTTTCAATCGTTTGCAAAAAAATCAGAATTTGTAAAATGATACAAGTTTCTCAACACTTTCCTAATATTATATGTCAATGTCAAACTTGTTCATATTATTTATCATTATCTTATATTTGAGAGTTTTTGAAATTTGTATCAAAAATTGAAAAGAGAGGACAATGTTCATACTTAGAAGGGATGAAATAATTATCACAATCTGCAAAATTAAAAAAATTTTTTTGGATTCCTACGAATTTTCACGCAGTACACAGAAAGAATATATACCTTCATTTTTTATTGTTATTCAACTTGTCTTGATTCTTGCCATTTAATATGTGTAAGTAACTTTTGGAAAGATTTTGAATTTCAAGAAAAATTTATCTCATTTATTCATATTTTTTTCTACAGTTTCATACTTGTCATATTATAATGATTGTTCTAAAAATGGAAAAATATTATCGTTTTTCTTTAAGAAATGTATTATATTGAACAGAAACCACAAAATAAAAAATATTTTTTGAAGCGTTTGAAGGAAAAGAATTGTAGAAGTTTTTTAATTTCTCCTCTTTCTCAAATTACCAAAAAAAGAGGATGGAAGCAGCACATGGACTTTCCCTTGTTTTTTTTTCTTTTATTTTTATAAAAAAGTTTCTCAATTCAAAACACATTTGTTAGTACTTACAATTTTTCCGTTTTAGAAGAACTATTTTTATCACTATGCAATATTCTGAATGTTCTCTAATTTAAAAACTATGTCATGCATTTTTCAAGAACTTTCGTATTTACCAAGAACTATTGCAACTTATAGGAACTCCTCGTAATTTTCATCCTTTCTTAATTTGTTAATGTTTTTTTAAGAAATATTAGTAATATTATTCATAAAAAAAATTTATTGAAATATTTGTAATATGATCATTATTACAATCTCTTAAATGGACGAGAATGTTCGTAACGTGATAGAATTTTGAAAATCTTAGAAAATAAATGATAAGCCGGTAAGATTGAATTTTCTTAGATTTTCCAGAATTTTTATAACTTTTAAAATAAAAAAAATTATGGGAAATATACAAAAATGTAACAATTTGCCAAATCTATGAAAATCATAAGCACGAAATTTTTGAGAACTTTCCAAGCTCAACAGATTTTTACTCATAATGGAAAAACATGATCGTACATATAACAAAGAATTAAAATAAATAACACAACTGATGAAATCTACCAAATTTGTAGGATTCTTCAAATTACTTTCCATCTTTACTAGTTTGCCATCTTAAAAATGTTTGACGTTTCGTAATTTTTTCAACATTCTTAAATTTATAACATACTACTTAATATCATAAACTTGAAAAATTTCATGAATATTCGGCCTATAAATACAAGTTCTACGTTATTTTTAATGTTTCTATAGTTTTACATTTATTTTGTTCTAATAATAGAAAGACACCATTTTACATACTTCGAAAAAACATGATAATGAACACAGTCCACAGAATTTTTCTTGATTTTCTTAAACTCTACTTTGAACCCATCTATATACGCACTGCATTGAAATTCTCAAAATTTTCATATTTTTTACATGAATAAAATTCTCACATATGATAAGAATTTTTCCATAGTCTTTTTTTCGTGATTTTCAATTCTACGTTGTTTCCTCTTTGAATTCATGAATAAATGTATAAATAATTTACAGATACTTTTATATAAAGTTTCGAAAAAATATAACTAAAAATAGCCCCCCCCCCCTAATTCTTTATTATTCGAGTCTTATTTATTTCTAATATGGAAATTTCACATTTTACGACACCCACTCAGAAAAGCATCAAAAAAACATGTATTAATTCTTGTGATTCCTTCTCTCTTTACCTTTAATTGCAAACGAATTTCTGGCTTCAATTCATTTCCGATGTTCTAACTCGAATTAACTGCTTAGTTCCCGAAAAACCATTAAATCTCGCTCACACAAACGAACCCTCCGTAATACCCGGCCGAAATCGGCACTATTACCTCTGCTACGTCCAAACGATAATGAAACCGGCCGCGCACCGTGAAGTATTGCGGTTTCGCCGGCATGTTAACCCAAATTCATGATATGTATTTACGGCCGCGCTTCACCTTCGTCAGCACGTTCGCAATTGCAGCGCACGAGACACTAGTCCGCATGCGAAAGACTCGAGTGAGACATGACGGAAATTGCAGCAGCCGCGAAAGAGGCTCGCCCGTTGCCAGCCGCACGTGTGCGCCCACAAAGGGAGCCATTTGTACTTCGCTTACACTGTAATAAATTGTGCAACTAATTGGCTGTCAGCGATGCCCTCGCGTCTCCCGACAACACATAAATTAGAAACCTCCGCGACACTTTTCGTCTCAGAATTTTCCCCGTATTTATGCTTCTATTCGTGTCTTCGCGCGAGATAGAAGACTTTCCATTAGTGTCCTGAGAAAATGCGTATCGGCTGATAGAGATCGTGATTTGTTGTTGAGGTCATTGTTCAATAATGAATATTGTATTTTGGGTACATTAAGAATGTCAGGGTCGGCGCAAAATGATTTTTGTGGATGGGTAGTAATTGAGGCTGAAGCAACAGGAAGGGAAGAAGTTGTTCATTATCACATTTCTTTGACATGAATGCGATGTCTTTTTTGAATGTGAGGCTTAGAAATCTATAAAGTGTTCATAATGACATTGTTATTTTTGAGATGGAAAGGAAATATGGTAATTTCTGAAATTGTGAGAATTTCGGAGAACTGAAAAATTGAGACCTTTAAAAATTGTAAATTATTGTATTGAATTCTAGAGATCTGTAGAATCTTACTGTGTATGTTAATAAGTTGGGTAGATTGTGTTAAATATCAAATTTCGGCGGTGATATGCATATTTCTCTTCGTATTTCGTAAGTTGATGCAACTCTTAAAAACATGAAGCAAAGTGAAAATTACGTGTCATCATGATTTATAACCTATAAATAAATATGTTTCAAATTGAAAAAATTAAAAAAATTGGCATGAATTTCAAATTTTTTTGAAATTCAAAAGAATACTTTAGAAATCATAAGCATCATCAACTTTGCGAAAAAATTGAGATTATTTGTGCATTGAATAAAATGTTCATTTATTTTGAGGATCGTGATTATATTTCTAAAGAGTCTCATACATGCAGAAAAATATTTTTCAATTCTTGAACAGGTATTTACAAAAATTATGAAGTATACAGAAAATACACGAAATTTTATAATACTTGGAAAGCCATGAATTTTTTTCAGCATATAAGAAAATTTGGAAATTCGGAAAATTTCAAAGACACTGAAAATTTGGAACGTTGTAGAAAATTGTTCGATAATATTGTACATTTTTGTGGAGGATTCTCAAATTTCATTGATTGTGATTATAATGTTAGTTTTTCATAATATACATTGCGATTTTTTTTACTAACAATAAAAAAGTAAATTTTTTTTGAAATCGTTCGAAAATAGCAACAATACTTGTGTGCTTGAGTAATATTTATGAAGTAGAAAAAATTTTGAAAATAGTGTATTAGACACAAAATGAACACAATTTTGAGAAATCAATACAAAATCGAGAGTCTTAAAGTGTTGACAATGATTCGAAGAATCAAAAAAAAAGTTGAAATTGCAAAAAATTTCAATAATCTAAAAGACAGTTATTTTAAATTTTTCAAAATTTGTAAGAAGTTTGTAGAAGTGAAGAATTTTGTGAGTGATTGAATAATACTAAAAAAAGGCCATGAACTTCAAGGATTAGTAATAATTTTAGAAAATTCTCCAGTATAATAGTAAAATTTTTGTTCAATAACGAATTTTCTCACAATATAAGAGATGATGCATTCCGACATAGAACGCTGCGAAAATTCTGAAAAATCCGAAAATGGTACTTTCCATCTCTGAATTAAAGTTGTTAATGAACAATTTTTATGATTTTTAGTAATTTCAAAAAGTTTGCATTATACCCGAGATTATGAAATTAAAAAAGATAGACTTTCAACATATTTCAAATATCGTCAATAACTCTATGACATTTGAAATCTTTGTAGAATCCAAATATAGTCATAAGCGAAAATATTTGTGTTGGGTGTCATATTTTTACGTATTATCTTAGATGATGTATATTTAGTAAACAAAAATTAGAAAACTTGAATGGCACTAGAATAGTGAAAAATTTCTATAAGTTTAACAAATTATATTTAAGTTAAAAAGTTTTAAATTTGTTCCTAGTATGTAAAATATTACGAAAAGAATGACAAATGAAACAAAATTTGAAATTTTTTGAATTGTCGTCGATAATTGTAAAGGATTCGAAAAATTAATGAGTTCAAAAAATATAAATATGGCGATATTGTCGATTGTATTCATGACTATATTTTTAAGAATCATAAGTTTCATTTTGTAAAAGCAAAGGTTTTATTTTGAATCTAAATGTTGAAAAATTAAAAATGAAAAAAAAATACTCAAAATCGAATCCTTCTTACGTACCTAGATTGAATAGTAGAGTTTTCATAACTTGTTTTACTCTAGAAAATCTAACGGATTCTATATAATACAAAAAGATTCAAAAATTCCGGAATCCGAAAATTTCGTTGAATTTCAGATGTTTTTTACTGTATTGACTGGATTGTATGTCGAATTTTTCTGAATCATGTATTGTAGTTTTTTTTTTTCAGCTCTGAATTAAAATCTGAATAATTTGGAAGGTGATTAAAAAATACGAAAATTAAAAAAGATAAGTAAAATTCCGAGTAAAGTTAAAAAGTTTCGAAACAGCATTATGTTTTAAATCAGTTTTTTTTTTATTTGGAAAAACATCGAACACCTTCAAAATCGTCGATAATTTACAAAAATTTCCAAAATTTGTGGAACACGAGGAAATATTGAGAAATTGTGCAGATTGTGAAAATTTTCATCTCTGGACATACACAGAAACCACACAATAACCTGAAACATTTAAATACTGTGAAAAATCCCTACTGATCGGAAATGTTCAATGATCCCAAAAAGATCAATGGAAATTGAGAACTTTATAAAAAGGTTATGAATTTTGCACACCGTAAAAGGTTTTTATGATTAAGTAAAACAACAATCGTAATTTTACACATTTGCTCATCCATATTTATGATATTTTTCCAATCAAGAATTATTCCACCCCGTAACAACACCCACTATCCCTACATCTTTTACTGCCTTTATTGAATTTTTGCATTTCAATACCCGCAAATATATTCTCGTACAGCACAACTCTTTCTGAAAACCATCCTAATAATTCTTTTTAGAAGCAGTAATATGCAAAACGAGTTAAACAAATTCTCGGCCGGAAAAAGTTGATTTGCTGGAGAGTCTAGGTCGACTTTGTCAAAGGGGAAGCCAATGGTATCAATTCACGAGAGCTGGTGAATAATCGATACCCAGCTTTGACGGGCTTGCTCGCTCGTTTGGCTTTCAAACGCGGAGCAAAGACCGGAAGTGCGGGACTGTCTTGAGAGCTCCCAATTTGGAAGGTTAAATTGGTGCATGCATTCGAGCAACCAGTTGAGTTGTGATTGGTCGAGATCGAGAGAGATGAAGGTCTAAAACGAGTACATTGACGATTTAGGGGATGCTCGAGGATGTTCCACTTCTGTGTAATGAGACACTTACAAGATGCTCCGGAGTGTTCTCAAGGTTTACGTTACCAGTGATAAGGGTTACATGTTAACTACCAAAACTCACGTCGGGGAAATCCATATAGTCTAGGAAGTACATGTTGCTATGATGTTTTATGCCTGATCTTGATGGACATCAAATTAATTAGTAATAGAACTTCTTCATATCTGATTGGGTGTTCTCTATCTTCAAAGTAGATGTTAATATGTCTTACTTTAGAAGAAACAAAATTAATGTATTATTTGACTCCTATATGTCTGATGTTGTGCTCTTGACATTCGTATAGGTATATATAGGTTTCTATGTTTGTAACTACCTAACTTCGGAATGATACATGGGTAGACATCAAGTAATTTTTTTATTTTATTTTTTTTTTTTTTTATTTCTGTGTGACTGAATTCGGGTTCCTTATATTCAAATTTTTTATGATAATAACTGTTTGATTACAATATCAATTCACTTCCTTGGGTGATTAGGTATATTGATCTAGAGAATAATTTTTGCAGAGAATGTTCCAATATGTGGAACAATGAAAAAGATATGTCTTTTCCGTCTCATAAATATATTATTATCAATTTATTTTCATCTTACTACATATTGTCGAATTGTCATTGGACCAAACATTTAAAATGATTATAAATTAGATCTCTACATTCAATTATTTCATTACGTCTCTATTGCACTAATCAAATGTCAAGGTGCAAAATAGATTTTTTTTCAATTTTTAATGCAATGAGACAGAAAATGTAATTTTCATACATCTTATATTTTTTTCTATTATACATAACATTTCTCGATTCATTAAATTTTCCTTTACGTCAAAAATTTAAAATAGTACCGAAGTTTTGCATCCGGTTTCTAAAAAATCAGGGTATCAAATCTCTTTTCAAATATCATGAAATTTTCATAGCCAAAGAGCTTCATTATCAGACTAAACAGTTCAACAAGAAACTTATTTCATAACTCGTATTAAACGTTCTTAAAGATTCCGTCTAGGATCTTGCAAATTTGTTTTGCCACTTCACTGCCGTTATTGAGAGAACTTAGCTAAAAGCAATATTGTGAAATCGCTTATGCTTTATTTTTGGCTGTTTATTTTAGTCAAACTTAATTTAATTTTTACCATAATTTTTTTTAGCACGTGCAGTGAAATGTAATTTACATCACATATGTATGTGTGATATCATCAAATGTAAAGCTAAGAATCATACTCGGTAAACAAGATGAATTGATATTTTCTCTTGATTTGAAATAAAAATAGTTTAAGAAGTTGTTTTTAAATATACATGAAAATACTGAAGGATAACCCAAAGAAAAAAAGTCTTACAGATATTGTTCTCCAAAAACTCTATGACACAATTGAAAATATATGAAGCTTCGAATTGTAAAACATCAAGTTATAGTGATTCATGTTGCACTTCTTCAAAATTTAAGTGGGGTGTAAAATACAGAAAATTACATATAAATGTATAATTAGAAAAAAATGCAAAAGAAAAGAATAATATGAGGCATCGAAAAAATACTTTGCATTTTAATTTTCTTGAAATATCCATCTAAATGTCTGAAACTATAAACATTGAAGTTAGGAGCTTTGAACTCTGAAAGCTGTAGTAGAATGTTTAATAATAAAAAAAATTCTGTGTATTCTCTTTAAGAATATTAGAGTAATACGAAAAATAGATGTTAAAATAACTGGAAATCTATAAGATACCCTTTTCCTATTGAGATACTTGATTATAAAAAATTTATTTTGGAGAGAAAAATCATTGAGCTTTGAGGTTTGATAACACTGAATTCTGTGAATCCTCAACGTTACACATTAAAATGATATAATCACTTGAAAATAGAAAAACTTCTATTTAGATTGAAAAAGTACCTACCTACCAAACAAGGTAAATTTCTGGAAACACAAGCAGTTTATAAAATACAGTCAATCTTATTAATACATTTTTTATCAACATGTTATTGAATAGTAAGAATTTATGAAATTTTACATGCTTTAACATTTCACTCTAGAAAATACATAGACATTCATAAGAATATAAGAAATTCCATTGTAATCGATACATAATACAGAATTTCAATGATTACTCAATGTACAGTAAATCTTTGAAAGACAGGATATTGATAGAAACATTGTTTTCGCGAAATCTGCCAACTATGAAATATTAATTTTACTTTGAATTATATAGCATCAAATTATGGCTATTTGTGAAAGAATATAAAAATATACTAAGGATTTATAAATATGATATGGCTTTTTGGAAAAAAGTCAATTTTTGAAAAGTTTATTGCTCATACAAATAACTTTCTTAAATTGCCTATTTCAGACCATTCATTGGTTGAATCAATCGATCCGAAAATCTTTGTTTGGTCTAATACAATTAGTAAAATTATAGATTTTATTGTGAATTATCATTGTAAATTATTTTTCCGTAACGCAAATAGTTCATCATATTCAACGATAGATCGAACGGAATTGACTCTTTTGATGAGACAATTTTTGATAATTATTGAACCAATATTTGATTCAATAAATCAAGATCACTGTTTTTTATCTTCAATAATGAACTTCCAGTAAGTGGAACTGACCATTCATATTAATCAAGTTACGATTATATAGGTAATTTTCAATTCATATAGTGATGAATTTAATGTTTTTCAACTAGTTGAAAAAATCATTTTTCATCAATCATTTACAAATGACTATCTTTTTTCAAAGCGAATCAGTCGAATTTAACTCATTTATAAAATGACACTGGACTTTTGTAGATAAAAAGAGTTAGTCTTACAAGTAACGTACCATAAATATCCATAATAACACAGAAAGAAAAAAGAAACAGTATATTGTAACATTTTTATTCACTTTCAATTTGTTTATTTGCAACAGTTCGCAGAATCATGACAATTACACTTTTTATCTTCTCTTTGTTTTTTTATACTTTTTTAGATTATCGATTTGAATAAATTCTCCCTTACTTAATTGACTGTTTATCATAGCCAATTTTAACTAAGAAAAACAAATTATCAACATTGTAAACCAATCGTAAACATTGTCAACCCAATTATAAACATTTTCAACCCAATCATGAACATTATCACCAATCATACACATTGTCGACCAATCATGAACATTATTTCATTTCCCCTTCACTGATAAATTTCAAAATGAATGAAATTCTTAGCTTATCAGAGTTTTTGACGAGGATCTATTGTCCGGAGTTATCCCAGAAGCACGACTTTCTCTCTACCACCCAAGAAAAGATCCAAATCCTCCTAGAAATAGGTCCAAAACATCGTCGAAAATGGAAATACTGATCACTCATAAAGCAGCAACAAGCAAAATCCTCGTGCAACCTGCCGAAATCTCGCCCTCCTTGACTCGTCTTTATCCCGTATTACAAATCGCGGAAATTCTTTTCTGGATGAAACGACACAAATTTATTACCAAAAAATTCACTAATCCACGACAAAAAACGAATCAAAAGAAAATTCTCACCTTTTTAAATAAAATTTCCGCGCTCAACAGCGATAATATAGAGATTTTTTATTGTCGCACTTTCATGACGTACAATCATGCCAAAGTGAACGAATGATATAATGGCGGTCGAAGACGCCTAATTTTCAAAGATGAAGAAGAAGAAGAAGGGGAACAAGAATTGATACTCATCGACCTGGCCAATATCGATCCAACATTCTCCACCCGATACTAAAATTCCCTATCATATCGACTCTACATAATTCCATGGAAGGCCTGCATCAGGACATATATACATATACCCGTTACAAGAAGAGTATTACTGACGCAATCACGGAAACTGCTGTTGAAAAATACAGTGCTTTAAATGAAATCACCAGAGCGTATCAAAATGTTTTTTTTTTCTTGCACAAGCATTAAGGAAGTCTATCACGGAGTCTACTAATCTGGTTACATAGTCGTGGATATAGGTTACAACGCTTGGCCGGAGTTGAGCCCCGACGTCTGAGCTGCTACTGCAGGAGCGACGTGCGAGAGAGCTCGAATGTTACCGCATCCAAGAACGCCGCGATTTCTCACCCTTATCTTATCTGTGCCTCTGACACAAGACCTTCCTCTTCCCTACCCTCCAACCCTCGCTTCGCCCTCATTTACGACTGTTTCACGAGCCCGCAAACAGCAAATCCGGATTTGGCTCCCGGGACTTTTAATTTCGATCGCATGAAAGAACTCCCCGGCTTTCTGAAAAGTCGGGAAAATTGAAACTTCGACGACGTTTTTTTTTTTACTCTCTCCAACGAAAATCTGGGCTACGAGTAGATGAGGAGTGCGTTATAGAAATATTTGGAACGGGAGGTATTTCTCTCAATAAAGTGAAAAAAATTTGACCTGCTTCTATCTTCTTTTTTTCTGGAATGAATTGGATGATAATATTTGTTCATTAAAAGACTGTTATCAACTATTACTTTAAAAAGTTCTTGAAATTTCTCTTGGTGCTTGAAATACGAACATATGCTTCGAGATATAATAGGGAGTGCAAGATTTGGATCTCACAAAACGTTGAAAAGTTTCGTTCAGTTCGGTTAGGTATAATCGGGAGCAAACTCGACACGTGCTTCCGTACAAGCCAATTTTCCATTAGAGTGTCTAATGCACTTGAGCGTGGCCTTTAACGCGATTAAAGTTCGACGAAAATTCGATTACACGAAAAACACGAAGAAGAAAACGAATCAGGCTCGTTTCAGGAGTTAATCGCGACGCCAGTAACGAAATTTTGCTAATCCTCGCGAGTTTCTACAAGTATATTGTTAACCGAGCATCTTTGTAAGACAATATCACTTTTCCTCCAAAGAGGAACTCAAAGAAAATACGAGTACAGATTGGGAGCTGAATGCTTCTTCCTTACTTTCACGAAAATCTCATTCCGACGTGTTTCGACATCCAACGAAGGATTAATTTGAAAAGTTTTAAACGCCCCAACTCCGTCACTCCCTTTTTTTCACTTAGAGTTAACGTAGCCCTTATCTTTTCTGGAACGAGAGAGGGAGGTCTTTGACTACCTGGTATTTTTTAAAAAGTTCGTGATAAAAATGTATAGTTACTTGAAATATTTGTTTTCAATGTCAATTTTTTGAATAGTCTATTATTGTAATTTTTAATAATTAGATTACTCTGAATTTTTTAAAGTCTGAGACATCTCTCGTAAAAAAAAAAGAATTAGTTTTTTAATAGTTTGATATTTTTTTCGTAGTACATAAAGATTTCTCATAGTCTCTTGTACTTTATATAAATTTCATACAGTCTCAACGTTGTTTTTGTTTTTTCATAATGTCCTTAGAGGTTCAAGATTTTTCCGAATTAATTTTTTGTTTTCGCAAACCACTTCTTTTTGTAGTTGCTTCTATCGACTTACATTTTACATCGCTCTCCATTTACACGAATCTTGAGTTTTTCTCACTTTCTGAATGTTTCAACAAAATTTCACATTGAGCTTTCTGCTTAATATGAGAGATAGAGTATATGAATTTTTATCATCACCAATTTAAAAAGAGAAACGTAAAAATTCTATGAGTAATGGCAGAAAAACAGAAATTTTCTGCGTTAAAAAAACTCAGTGCGAATCGAAAAAACTCCAAGATACTGCGAAACTTATATACAATATCTTGATTAAAATACAAAAACTGTCAATGACTCCAAGAATCGTGTCATTAACTATACAAGTACAAAAAGTTTATAATTTTTTTAATTTTGAGGCTCTTCTGAACAATTACTTATAGAAATAACAAACTTCATAAATTTTTTGATCATATTTCAAATAAAGTGATCATTATGCAAAAAAAGTAAAAAACTTTAAAACACGTTCCGTAGTTTTCATAATTATGTTCGTGAAAGAGTGAAATTCGATTAAAAACTTTTCATGCAATTTGATGAGCAACTTAGTGATTTTTTTCTGACAGTAAGTAGAATTTGATTATCGAAGTATGTAGAGAGAAAATCGAATTTCGTGAAAAGTTTGCATGTCTTATTTCTTTTTCGCAGCAGTAAAAAGCTGAAAATTATGAAATAAAATCAAAAAAGTCTGATACTGCTACATCTAAAAGAACAGTGACATTAATGGTAAAAACCAAATCAATGAAACAATATATTCTTAAGTTTTTCAAAGATAAAGGTATTTTTTTGAAATATATATAAACTCACTATCACTGACTCTAAAAAATATCGAAAATTATATATATATATATTTCTGTAATGTCTCCATTATTTTTTGAAAATCATATTATTATTTTATTTCTGAGAGATTCACAATAATTTTTCCATGTCACATGTGTATTATCATTCCGATTTTGTCATCACCTATTTTGATAAAAATCAGCATTCATGCACTGAGAAAAAAATATGGTAATTAATGATACAATAGTGTATTGTGTATGGGATCAATCCGACATATTGTACTTTTAACAAGATATCTGAAGCAATTTTTGTCATATTATATAGTATATATTGTCTTTTGATATTGTAGTAGTAGATATATTTTCTTATTTGAACTATTATTCATTTTTCGTTTTCTACCATACTTCTTATGTACTTTTTGCAATATCACATTGTAATTCCTACGAATCCAAATTTGAGATATTGCCATAAATTTTGTCGATATATTCAGATCTATATAGTTCTTTTTGCTAATTTTGTAGTACTTTCTAGTAAGTCATATTATTATGACAATATTACTTACTTTTTTTTTTCTTACTTACTTATTTTTTTGTACTAAAGGGCTTTAAGTCCGTGCAGTGAATTAATAAATAAATAAAGAATATTGAAAACAAGTTAAAGTATATAGTAAATTTTGCAGTATGATTTAATTTGTACATGCATATAACCACTTCTAAAATATTTTTCCAAATTGTTAGTAAATGAAACATCTTATTATCAGGGTTTTACAAATAAATAATATATAGTAAAAATTTTTTTACTGTTTCACTATCCAGTGATATTAAATCTTGAGTAGTAGTATAGTAAAAATTACAATTCATGAACTTAAATTTGCATTCTGTGAATTCTGAATTTTCTGAAATTATCTAGTAAAAATTAGCATGCGTATTTTAAAATGTACAGTGTAATAAGTTTAAATATACAATATTGTAATCGGTAGGAAAAAAATGACGAAAATCAAAAAGTACTAGATTCTTTTCTTGAGTGCAATGTTTGTGAAGAAATTATGTTGAAGTAGGCAGAGAAAGCCAATAAATTAGACCGAATGACGAATGTCGATTTCTGAAAGACGGAGAAACGATCGCGAGAAACCTCAATTACTGAGGAGCCAGTAATTTCTTTCTAATCGGGTAATTGCCGGAGACGTCGTAAATTCGTTACGAGCGTCGTGGCAATAATACTGGGCACGAATCCTCTGCCCTTTACGCGGTTCAAAGCACTGGCCGCAAATGCCAGTTCTTGGGATTGAGAAATGAGCTTGCCTTTTCTTTTCCAGCAAGCAGTCAATCGATAAAACTACCCAATGACACTTGGGTCGATAGAATCTCAAAGAAAGCTACTTGGTGTTCTGCCACCAAGCTTTTCGTAGCTTGTTGAAGGAATTTAGTTATTGGTTCTTTGAGTTTTTATTATTCAAGGCGAATTTATTACTATACATTTTTTATAGTGAAAAATTTTGAATCGTCGATATTCTGTGACGTGAAAATGTGAAAAATTCACTGGGTAAAATATTGATGAAGATGGCTGGATTAGTAATAAGAATCTGATATAAAAAACTACTTTCGAAATTTTTTGAATTCTCCATCACTGAACATTACTAACCAGTATAAGAAAAAGTCATTCATTGTTTGTTTTTGAGTGTCCAATCATGTCAATAGTTTCGTATAATAATCAGTAACAATCACTGTTTTGTATAATTTTTAACAGTGAATAATGGTGCGTGAAAGTTTGCATACTTGTCAATAGTGAATTCTATAACATATCTATGTTTTTTATAGTAATCGAGATAGATTTTTTGATTCAACTAGTTTTTACACGAAATTTTTAAATATCTAATATTCGTCTAATAGTGGTTGATAAACGTCTGTCTAATATACACATACATACATGTAATTTATACGAGGACTGGTTCGTTTGAATCTTATATTCTTCTATAAAGTCTAGCTTATTAATATATGTATGTAGTACTTACTGAAGTTTTTATTGATTGTAACGCAATTTTATGTAAAAGAAATAATGAAGATATTTTTATTGAAATATTTCGGGATCTCAAAGAAATTACAAATTGCTTCTTTTTAGGATTTCATGTTATTTATATTATAATATTGTTATAGTTATTTTCAGTAACTTTCAGATAAAGTTGTCTATTATCGATCTTTGAAATGTCTGCTATGTTTGTGAACACTTTTCAGGTATATGCAGTAATCACGTAAAAAAATCCAAAATAGAAATGTTAGAAATATTGTGATAATTCTGATAAATTTATCATGACTCGTAGATATAAATATACAAAACACGTTTTAATATATGATTCTAAAGACGCCTTTTTTTTATCAAAAAATTTCGCAGTGGTTTTTGCCTATTTTGAAAAATTAATTCCTAATTCACTTTTTCAATTTCACAGTATGAATATTTATTATAAGAGATATCTAATCTACAAATTATTTTCATAAACTAGTATGAAAGATAATGTTTTCAAGAAAACTTTTTGAATCTTTCGTACTGTGAATCTCAAATTATTTTCTGACATATTTATTGCGTTTTTACCTCATATTTTTAAATCAGAAATGCAGATAATAATTTGAATCGAAAAATGAAATAAATATTGTGTAAATTTTTATGGCATGCAGGTAAAGTTGAGTTATTCTTCAACATTAGTAAAATATGTATCTGTTTTTTTCAAAAAATGATCGTTTTGCCTAAAACAGTGGTAAAATATACGAACCAGTTGAACGTATTTATGATACATTGTGTACTAAATAATTAATAAGCTTTAACTCATTGCTACAAAGTTTCACATATTACATTTAGTTAATAACATTGTTTGTGTGATTACACGTGTTTTATATATGTTATTTTTATCGATTTCCATGCATGGTTTTTCATACTGGATTTTTCCTTTGTGATTTCAGGCAATTGCGACTCATCAATCGTCGTCAACTTCTAAAAAAGGTAAATGATTTGTTCCCGCATTAATTTTTAAAAGCTTTTCATGTTACACAACTTACTTAAAAAAAAAAAATTGTCGATGAAAGTAACGTCAACGACTATCGTTTGAAATGTTAAAAATAGCTCATTTTCCTACAATGGATAACAAAAATTTCTACTGTTTCAAAGCTACAAGCTTTTTCTGAAAAATGATTTATTTGGTCTGTATAGAATAAAATCATGTTTTCTGAAAGAAATTTTTTTGTTTTCCACCATTGATGTATAAAAAATTCATTCATGGATCTTATATAGAGAAATGTATTTAAATTATTTTATACCGAATGATCCATGAAAATTTTATAAACTATTTCCTGTGATTTTTTTCAGGATTTTCAGTTACTATTTTTTTCAGTTATCATTATTCTTGAAATTATAAACTAAGTTCAAAAATTAACGCTAGTAATTGTTAATTTTATATTTATTGTTTTTTTTTTTCGAATTACAAATTCCTTATAATCGTTGTTATTGATTCCTTGTAATAGTCTTGTAAATTTAGAATACTATCATATTTTTGAAGTACGTTTTTTTTTTTGCATGCATCATATTCTTTATATTTACGATTAATGCGATTAATACTATTTCATTAACTATTCTTATTGTACGACACTTTCTAATGCAATATTTTGATTACCTTTGATTTATCTATATAAATCACCTAACAAAATTTTTCATTATTCACATATTTTCGTTGATTATAAAAAAAATTATATCTTCTCAACAGCAAAAAAAAATCGCTCAAACTCTTTTGTAGTACCAAGATATATCCACATTTATGTACTCTGCATGAAACTAGATTGAAATTATCAAATACAGAAAACTTACAAGAACATTTGATAATACGTAATTATATACTAACATCGTTCCAACCAACCAAAATTCACTACATAATTATTTTGCATATATGTTCTATTTATGTAACGTACACGCCGATTCCAGCCATGTGCACACTCGTTAATGGTCGCGTGAAATTCACCAAGCCACAGCATATCGCAAGTATTTCCCCAACAGATTTCGCAGCTCGGGAAATGCAGGCGTCGCATCTATTCTCGCGCTTGTAATTCACGTCACTCCGTCGTCTTCGCGTTGTTTGCCTGCTTCGTTTGGGTAACAACGTGCCCGGAAAATCAGCCCCTAACGTGAAAGCCCTCACAGTATTTATATTGCATAGAAAACATCCTCGAACCATTTTCACGACTTTCCATTCGGTCTCAAGATTTTTTCAGTCTGAGTCGTTATTCAGCAGGCTGGATAAGAATACACTCTTTGAAACCATATTTTACATACCCCTGCAATAAAACGGTACATTTTCAAATTCTGTACTTTAGAATTGTGGAATATTTTCATTTTTTATAATCCAAAGAATGTAATACTCCAGAAAACAATAATAATTTTTTAAGAAATGTAGTGCCAACGCATAGTCACATATGATATTGATGAGTATTTTCTTTGGGAGAAAAAAAGAGCCTTTGGTGCACTTGGATTCGCTAGAAGACGCACAAAAACTCGATTCTCTGATTACGTAGAAGCCATCAAAGGACGTTACATAGGGCCGCGGAGGCGTGTACTTGGCGCGCGCTCGAACGTGAAAATATTTTCTTCCGTTCCTTGTCTTGTCTTCCGAGCGCTATAATACCAGGGTTCGGCTTTTCCAAAGGTACACAACAAATGGGGGCTAAACTAAGCGGAGAAACGTCATGAAAAAACATCGAGCGTGAAGTAGTTGGACACGATAAAAAAATGCCATCGTATCATGGGGCGACCGAAACCTTTGGAACTCGAGTGAAAAAAAAGTTTATGGTTGTTGGAGGGTGCGTATAGGAGGAACGAAAATTGGATGATACACAAAAGAAACGGTCTTGACTAATGACAATAAAAGGTATTTGAAGAAAAATAAGTTACTGAATGCTCAGGGATGGCCCTATGAATTTCCCCTTTCAAGGTTTAGTTTAAATGGTAGCCAACAACTAAGTTTGAAACATAAAAGACTAGTTATTAATAAGAACATGACTGTTTGTAAATGTTTACAATATTTATTGATTGAAAGTAAATATCTACAAGATAACAATATTGTAAAACCCATAATTTTAGTAATTCATAAAAAGAATGAATTCTTTACCTCAGGATATACACTACCAATCGAAAGTTTGGATTCACCTCTTCCAAAACTATATGTTCTTCTGTGATGCAAGTGACTATATTCTAATAATTCCATAAAACAAAATTTTTTGATAAAACTTGTATATCATTAGTAAAAAAAAATTCCGATTGAATTTCTAAGAGATGGTAACTTGGCGTCATGGGGGAACATGAGTTTTTGTAAGTGGTTAACCCAAACTTTGACCATCAGTGTATATATTTAAGGTTTGAAACATGTAGTTTATGAATTACAGTCTTTTCAGCAATGTCATTATAATATTAAACAATAACGACTATACAAGTATGAATATAAAATGAATGAAATATAATAATAAATTTGTGTTTACAAAAAATCATTTTAAAAATAAACACAATATTATCGGAAATATGAAAACGAGAAAAACAAATATTCTCAAACCATACAGGTTTTTATAGAATGAATAGTACGATAACATTACTATTTATCTAAAACAAAATAAAATAAGTAAATTAATCAAAATACAATAAACTAAGGGAAAACAATAAAATATTTTATAATACACAGTACAAGCTTGAATATTTATAGTGCATTGATAATGACAATAATTTTATGAACATAAAACCCAAATGAGTACATTGTATCGTATCATTTTCTTATAAATATATATTATAATTAGAAAATCGATACATTATTAACTGATATGAATATTATTCTTGAAAATGAAGACATTCAAGTACATATGAGTATATATTTATATATTTGAATTCACAAAATACAATATCTGAGCATTATTTTTTTACATATAAAAATTTATTGATAACGAAGCTTATATTTTTACTAAAACTCTATGTACGAATATGAATCGATAGGGAGTAAAAGTTTCATTTATTTACACGAATACGAAAAATGAAAGAATATGAGGACGATGAAACATAGTAAATATAAAATTAAAAAAACCAAAAATCTGACGTAATAACTAATGTACAATAATATATTATAATTGATATTTTAGAGGTATGACATATAGGGAAAAATGTATGAATTTTGTCATAAAAAATTATTAAAATATATTACTTGGTACTAAAATATTATATTTACCTAATTATAACAGTCATTTTATTGATATAATCAATTGCTCATTCAAAAAATTCATATACCAGTCAATAAGTCAGTGAAAGTCAGGTTCTTTGAATTTTTCAACGTACATCGTAACGAGAAGTATATAAGTTTTGAAGTAGACTTATATTGAATGGTAAAAATAAGATGATGCATAGCTCGTATGTATTTCAAAATACCTGTGTTGGAAAATATGAAAAAATTTTCTAAACACAAGAATAAAAATTTTCAATTATTTCGTAAGACTTTTTCAAATGCTTTCTGACATTCAGAATTTTTTTATGTAAGGAATGGCAATGATAAATTCTTAAAGAGAATATGCATACTACAACAAATTATATTTAATTTTCAACATGCATTTTAGAATTTCAAACTGAAAATTTTCATTCCTCGCAATTCATAAATAAGATTGATAGAGGTGATGATTAAACTTTAGGCAGAAAAAAAAATTAAACTTCATATTGCATAAGATGGAAGCTTCAAAATCTAAAATGTGAGAGACGAAGACAAATTTGAAGGTCAATAAATTTCAGCACTGAATTTCATAACGATTTGAAATTTATTCAGAAATCAGACGTTCTATAAAAAACGGACTACACAAATTCACTATAAGATTCATTTCAAACTTATCATTTATTGATTGCGAATCTCAGAAGTGATACAAGACTCCAAATATGATCATCAAAGTTTTTGAAACATCAAATATTCAAATACTCAATGGCGTATAAATGGCCCAATATATTTCATTGAAATGTTATATTTAAAAAAGGCAACAATGCCAAAGTTTACGAATGGCTGCAAAAACCCAATTCGAAACTTCAGTAATTATTCTTGGCCACTTCGGAACAAAACATGTGGTTATTTGGCTTCTATTAAAATGTAGTTTTAGAGTAGATTTTCAAATAGAACACTCCAATAACCAATCATCGATTTTATATTGTAACTCGATTCAAAAACTGTGATTGAAAACTGTAATTGGATTATGAGAAACTGCAATCACTGTTTTGGAATTGATTTCCATGAAACTTCGCTAATTAAAGTTTCCAATTGCTTTTTTGCAGTCAGGTAGAACTCCAAGTTTGGAAGAAAAAGAAGACCTGTACGTCTTCAAGATCTAAAAATCAAACAAAAATATTATATGTTACGAAACAAAGACAATTATCGATTTACAACTCAATTTGAAAAAGCAATATATGGAGAATATTATGGGCAAGATCAAATTCCTATAGTTAAATGCTTCAATCATAAAATAAGTAGGCAGAGAATTTTTAATTTTCAAATTTAAACAACACAATTTCATTCATTTTTTTATCAATAAAATTGATGAATTATTGTGGAAAGTTATTGTAGGAAATTTCGTAGCTTTTTTTATACAAATGGTATATGCAACGACGAAAAAACAAAAAAATCAATCTTATATTTCTTCACTTTTCCGAAGAATTTGCATTTATTTTTAATTACTTTCTCTGCTGATCCTTCCAGTCGTGCTAATCACCCCGGTATCGAAAATCTGAACGAAAACGACCCGTTATGTGTGCTTTTTGTGTACACCAACGGCAGCGTTATTGCTATTTTTGGCAGGCGATCGGCGTGAATATTCAATAGCACCGAGCTGGTATTGACCGTTGCGCGCTGATGATTTTCGAAGCGAGTACGGGGATTGGAATGTTTTATTTCTTTCACCGAGTAATTTAATAACGCTTTGTCAACACATCTAGAGACTTTTCGAAACGATGAAACCTGGCTAAAAATGAATATACCCGGCATGAAAGATTTATCAGCACAGAATTAGAAACGGTTGAAACAAAATACGAAAAACTTCGAAGTTTTTCGCTTGAGAGAAAGATTTTTCTTTCAAAATTCACGATTTCTCGTCGACCATATCGAAGATCCCAAGTCAAAGAGCCCAACCATATTTGAAAACGATTTGCCAATAGCCTCCCTTATCGTGGCCATGAAATAGGCC
The DNA here is from genome assembly GCA_028476575.1 of Platygaster robiniae. Taxonomy (NCBI): domain Eukaryota; kingdom Metazoa; phylum Arthropoda; class Insecta; order Hymenoptera; family Platygastridae; genus Platygaster; species Platygaster robiniae. The sequence goes on from CM052022.1 coordinate 8,869,128, forward strand.
TGTCTATATAGCGGGGTATTTTACGAGCCGAGTTGGAGCCGAGAAAGAGAAGAACTATTTCGTATGCACTTGTCCAAGTTAGCTCATAAATTCGATATTCAAAACAGGAAGCGAACAATGCCGTTCGTTTCGCCACCGGCGATTCCTGTAACTTCGATAAATTTCATAACGGGCGATTTCTCCCTCGCGCTCGCTAGATCGGAATAAAAACCGCCGTTGTATCCGCGGATGCGCGAGCTTTTCCACGCTAATTTTCCGTGGTTGAAATAGCGGGCATTTGTACGAATAAGAAGCGTTGAGCAAACTCGTCGCGACGAAAAGCAGTTGCACCTGCCGCGAAAGCGACTCGGTTGGCGTGAAATATTCACGGCTTTCTCTAACTTTGCCACTCCAATCTTGAAGAGTCAGGCGAAACTTTTCTGCTATCATCAATTATGTCAACAGGAATATGATATTTAACGCATGAGAAAGACTTTTTTTTTTAGACATTAATAGCGGTTATGTTTTGTGAATCTTTCAGCAAACTGAGAAACTTGGAAAGAAACAACTGAAAAGTTATGGAATCTGTTTTTTTTTTAGTCTTACTGCATCATTTCACGAACTTACATGAAATATTTGATTCATGTTTCAACGAATATGATAAAACATTTATTTAAAAAACAAAATATACGCAATTAGGAAAAGTCTGTAAAATCTCAGTTTTTCGTGGTTGTTTAGAGAGAAAGTAGACAAGAGCTACTCCAAGCCATCTACTTCTTTTTCAGAAAGTTAATAATTAATTACTATGATTTAGAATAATTATAAGATAGACACGTTTAATTTGAATCAAAATGATTACATGTGCAATAACTAAAAAAAATCAACACGTTTACATGATTATGCAATTTTCTTTTACAACATGACACTAAACAAACGGTCAGTCATAATACTGATTATTCCTATTCGCCCTGGGCAGTTCTGCACTGTTGATTATTGCATAAGCTGTTATTAAGCTTGGAATCAACAATGTGATTGATGTTGCTTATCTACAAATAATGGATTTTGCGATGTGGCGTCATTATCAAACAACATGATTATCTATTTTGCCATGAAACATGAGTACGTTTATGCAATAATCGCAACCGACTCGAACAATAATGATTATAATATTACATACGTATTTACATGAGATTAGGTCCGGTTCGTCCATAGCCATGAATTTCTCGTAATTTATGCTCACTGAGTACTCATTAAAATGTTCATATTTTTTTTCCATGCATCAGGTTTAGCTAGGATTTCAAGCACTGACATGACATTTTCATGACAGAGGATTTTGTAATACATCCTAGTCGTGTATGCAGTGACTTATCAAACACTACATTGACTTTAAAACGAGAATCCCTCATCTCGATAATCTCATTATAACGTCGAAACAAAGTTTGAATATGTTTCCTGAGGACTTGCTTGTGACAGAAAGTCGATTTTCTATCAGAAACTACTTGATCACTTGTGAAGAATTTTTTTCCATCAATCGATATCAAATAGCGCGCGAATGCAAATCAAGCCGAGCAAACTCGAATCGAGAACGAAAGAAAATTATTCTGAAAGTATGCAAGGTAACGAATGCAATAACTACGAAAAAATTGAATGAGATTGAGAAATGATATTGATGAATAACGAACAAAATAGTAGTTGATGAAGAGAGTTCATGAAAAAAATTTTGTAGCAACATGGTGAGGAAAATAATTTTCTAATAATTTTTTTATAATTTTTCTGCTATTTATTATTATATTTACTTTTTTTTTACCTGCCAATTTTTTCACAATGTATTCAGTAATTCAAATTATCAAAATAACAAGTTATCGATATTAAAAACAATATTGAAATCGTTAAAACTCACGTTTTGGTCATGCACAGTACAATAAACCCATTAAAGCAAAACATGTTTTTTTATTATTTCCCAAATTCTTTGTGTTATCTCATTTATGACGTATACATGACATTTCGTCGTATACTATGACGTGCACATATACAATCAAAGTTAAACACAGAAACCAGGAACTAAGACTCACCAAGTAATGCATAATAATGAAATAAATTCAATCAAACCATCATAAGCATCCTTCCAATGTTGTTAATCTTTTTGTTTGTTGATAGCTTTCTTTTCATATTTTTTTATTAAAAGTCATTTCAGTAAATAACCTTTTTCTATAACTTGGTTCTATGACCATAATTTCACAATGTTGTCCCATTTAGAATCATGATCATTTTTTAACCTACGTTCACTTATAACAGAAATTCCAACATTGGGTTTATTCATACTGTTTTGATGTTCATTTTTTTCTTTTTTCAATACATCTCTGAGTTTGACCTATATAAACTTTCATACAACAATCATGTCTTTGCCTTTCATAATAAATTCATTTTTACGATTTTCATCAATTCTATTTATTACTTTAAGTCTACATGTATTGAATTTCTTTCTCATCTTTTCTGATAAATTTTCAATGAAAGGAATTTTGATACATTCTTCGCCATCAGTATTACCATTGTGGTTTGTTGTTGAAGGTACTATCTCTGTTGAATTTTGTTTTTATTGTTTATTTTTAATCATTGTCATACTTCTATTTATTGTTCTTCATCAATATTCTCCTTATTATAACAGTCACCAGACAAGATCAAAGCACGATTAACCGAGCCAAAAATAGTACCAATCTTTTGGCTTAATGGATGTGATGAAAAAAAATTTAAACATCTCCCTGAAGTAGTTGGTTTCTGATACCAATTTGTCCAAGTACATCCCTTTGATTCCTTGTTTATTAGAACATCAAGAAAATTCAATTCATGATCACCCTCTACTTCTAAAACAAATTTACATTGTATATCCATATTGATTGAAGTACATTTCATATAAATTTAAAAGTTACTTCTACCACGATTTTCAACAGTCTCCATTAAAGAGAAACGATGATCTTTAATGCAGAACATTCAGAAACTTTGCTGGAAGGTCTTATAGGGGCGGATAAAAAATTGAAACTTTAGCAGGTGATAGCAAAATGACAGCATAAATTTAAAGATGATTTGAAAGAGCAGTAGCAAGTATCGTTTCAAGAGCAGTCTGCTCATCAATCATCGTAGTTTAGAGGCGGACATGTAATTTCCGGGGCGCAGATTCATTCGACGCCCCGCGTCCGGGTCGACCGTGGATGCTATTGGTCGTTTAAAGCTATTTCCAAATCGCTTTTGGTCATTCCTGTTAGTGATTTATGAGTCATTCAGTCGTTTAATCGACGACCGATGTCAGAGTCGGAATTTGCCGATTTCTCTCATTCGAAATCTAATGACTTGGGTCCATTTCTCTTCTTGCAACAATTTATTAGAGGACCTGGAAACACACTTCTTTTGTCAAATAAAAACATATCCTAGGATTTGATTGTACATACGATGGAGCATGAGTTCAGAGATGTTTCTCAGGTTTCGTACAATACTAATTGATTAGTCTCCATTGTTCAATGTGGCGAGTACAGAGATTTTCTCCACTCCAACATCTCTCTCAGCGAATGAAATTTCGCGAATGTCATCAATTTGTCTTGTACTTACCCGAGGTCTGGAACGCTCATTAATCAAGGCCCTATTTAATCATTTCATTACCGGAATTGGAGAAATTCGTGAAACTTAGCTGGGTTTTTAATCGCGTCGCAGTTTGATCATCAGCTAGCGAGAGCAAAGCTTCTTTTCAGTTTGGGGATGGCAAATATTGACTGTGACTTCTCTCGTGACTTGTTTCTTTGAGACGCGCCCCATTTATAAATTTCCGCCGACCTTTCTTCGCTCTTATCTTCATCCTTTTTTCGTTCTTTCTCTCTTTATCTTCTATTCAAATGACAATCTTTATCTTGCCTACTTTTCATTCTACTTTAGGGGATTATGAGGCTTGCAGTTAATTATGAATCCTCGGAAGAATCCTTTTTTAGTCGGGACAAAAAAAATATTTTTATGTTATCCAGATGACAATGGGTTGTGATTTCGACAAATAAGAAGTACGAGTTATGAAGCGTGATGTGATTCGACGGTTACGATGGGGCAAAAATGGATTAATTCATAGCTTAAAGTACCACAGAATTTGAAAAACTTTTTCTAATTAACGATACATATCGATATCTTCCTAGAACCTGGATTTTATTATGATATAGGGAATCTCCAAGCATTTCATTTATAATATTTTTTTGGTCGACAACTGAAATAATTATGGAAGTTTTTTAGCGTCTTACAGTATTTTCAAAATGCTCCACAGTTTTTAAATCGAACAACAATTCTTGAAGGGCAAAAATTCATCTCATTTCTTGCATCAATCGAAATTTTTCAGAATAGGTGATATTTTTCGAATTATTCAAAATTATTCAAATTTATAAATATGACTATTTCAATATGGGCCTTATGCAATTTTTCGTTGAATAAAGAGCTTATCAGATTTTAAATAAGAATCAGAAATCAAGCATTTTTCACATTTTAGAAAATTAACACGATAAATCATTGCTATGAAAACAAATCTCGAAATTTAAGTTGTTTTCCAAAGTATATAAAATTTGTGACTATGTTTAAAACTTTGTGTTTCATTATTTGTCAGAAATTTTGGTATATATAACATGATTCATTTTCTCTTAAAGTTTCTTAAATGCTGAAAAAATAAAAAACGTTTCAATCAATAATAAAACTTTTTTAATTTTTCTAACATACGCCTCTTTACTATAATGTACGTGAATTTTATTGATTCTGGTCACTTTTTGAGTATTAAATTTTTTGTTTTAACATAAAAAAACTTATATTATTATTCTTCAAATATTTTTTTATAAGTAAGGGCTAGTTATTTCTAAAAATACAACAAGATTCAATATAAATTTTGAGTTTAACACGTACTTTTATATACATCGATTTTATTTAACTGTAAAAATTGTGCCAACCTGACTTGCACAAAATTAAGACAATGAACAATAAAATGATTGACAAACTTTGGTATTATCATAGTGATCTCTTCAAAAATGACAAAAATATAAAATATCTATATTAAAAAAGTCAACTGATCAGAAAAATTATTTTCCAAAGTTACGTTATTCGTTACGTTATTATTATTTTTTTTATATAGAAAAATTGATACAGTTTTTGAAGATGGCAAAATAAGAAAGCCAGAATCTTCTTTTTTTTTAAATTCACTGACAAAATTCATTTCAGCATTGGATCTCACTTATTTTTATCACTCTGCTTATTCTTTAAAGTGTCACTCATATTCAGAAAAGTTCGATTTCTCACAAGAAGGAAGATCAAAATGATATTTTCAGATTTCTGTTCAGAAGAAGCGCAAAAATTGCGTATGCGAAAGTTTTCAAGCCATTAATGGGGAATATAAACGTTCATTATGATCATTGGACGAAAGCGAGAAAGAAAACTTTGCTTTCAGCCAGATTCCGAGTTAACTTTCTCACCGAGTCTGTTTGCGCAGCTAACTTTTTCCCGCGAGCCATCATTACCTTCATGTCACCGAAAACATTTTTCTTTAATAAATGAATTGAACGAATCATCCAAATAGATTTTACCAAATCATCATTTATAAATATATCAAATTTCATATCACAATGGTACACAAAAAAAAATTGTGCATGCAAAAGATAAATTGCGAAAAAAATGACACAATAATTTATAACTTTTATAGCATTATGCATTTCGTAATTATGAATCAGCATGTATAAGCTATAATAACACCACCGAATGAGATAAAAAATTATGTTTTTAAAATTAGACATTTAATCTTGTAATCAAGTTTCCAATTACAGTCCATTAGTATCGAAACGCATCTCCCAATCATTGAGCCATTTCTCCCAGCGATTAAAAGTTTCTTAATTATGTAACAAATTATGTCAAAAAAGTCTATATCGACGTAAATGATGAAGTGAAGTACACTTGTAAATAAATTCAATGTACCTTCAATGGTGATAGGACCTTTTACTCAAGCAAACAATTACTAGTTGAAGAGATCGTTTTCCCCAATGTAGCTTCACAATCGTGCAACAGAACTCGACTAGTCTTTTAATTACTCGATAAAATCGATTCCAGACAACTTTCATGGTTGACAATTCCATAGAGAGCAGAAAAGTTTGACCGGATAAAATGATCCTATCGATATTCCGGAAAGTTTGTTAGAGAAGTTCCTGGGCTCGATAATTCAGTATCTGAGAACGCAGAGGTGTCAGTTCGTGAGAGAATCGCTCGTTCAACGTCAAACGAATGGCGGCGGGAAGAGAATAATCATATCCTGTCGTTGCGAGAAAGATTCAGACTTTAAAATCCACCCCTTCAGATTCACGTTGTCCACTATCCTGCGATCCTGCCGTATAATCAAGAACTGTGAGGTAGAAATGATCTACCCTGAAGTTGAATTTGGGACTGTGAAGACTATAATTTACTGAAATATAACCGTAGATATAAAAGAAGGACTTACATTTATTTTACTTTACATGAATATCGTAAAAAGAGTTGTTTACAAACTAGAATGAATTTTTTGTATTAACGTTTTTTTGTTAAATGACAATATCGATTCAAATTAGAAATTAAATGAAGATGTAGGCAAGTTGAGCAGCACTACTAAATACATGAAAATATCTTCTTCAAAAAGCAATATTTTAAAAATCAAAGTATTGATTAATTAATCACAACTGTAATTTTTAGGACACATCAATATATTGTTAATTTTGATTGTTATTATTTTTATTATTGATACACCAATTCATCTCCTAACGATAAAATATTTTTTTTACTTACCAAATTCAAATTCTTTTACATGGCTTCTATAGAATATACGAAATTTTCAGAATTGTCTGCAAACTACAAAATTCATTATTATTAACGATAATTGTATACAATTTTCAAAGTTTCCATCATGATCAACCAACTTGACTCATTGAACTTCCAAAATTTTTCAGATATGAACATAATATTTACTTTCTTAAAAATCCAAAATGTTTTGCAAATTTTTTAAGATTGAAAGGTTATCGCAGTTCTGTTAAACTTTTGAAGTCTTTCAGACTTGAAATATTAATGGAACATTCAGCATCACAAACGTTTTGAAAAAATATGGAAAAGAACATACTTTACAGATCGTATGAAAATTTGTTCCAATAAAACTAATGTTCAGCATTGTATAAATTATCGACACAATTTCAAATTTTCAATTATGTTCCATATCAATGTTCTTTGAATTTTTGAAACGATACAAACTATTTGAAACCTTCATCATTTCATACAACTTTTAAACTTATACACAATTTTTTGTCATTCATAAATACCTTCGGCGCTTTTTAAATTGTTATTGAAAAATTAAAAAAAAAAAAATTTCTTAATATATACAAATATCTCAATCGTTATATAGTTCTCAGCAGCCTTCAAATTTGTAATTTTTTTTAAATTTTATAATGTCTATAAAATTCGGGATTTATTTAAAAAAATTATGCATTACACCACTTTTATACACATTGGGGGGGGGGGAATTGCAGAACAATGTTAAAAATAAATTTTTTGTTATTGAAAAACTAGCAACTTTTAAAATGCAAAATAGTTACAAAATTTATGGTTTTTGAAAAAAAAATATAAAATAGTTACATAGAAAACTAATGAACTTTAAACGATGAAAAAAGATGAATTGAAAATTTTTTGGCGGAAAACTTGTGATTTTTAAAACTTAAAACAGTAGAAACAATTGCTATATCTTCATAAAAGAAGAGAGATTTCTACTATTAAAAAGAGTTCATCAATCACTATTTTGAACTGAATCAAAAATTAATGAAGAAAATTTCTATTCCAGTAACTTAATACTACACAAGTTTAACTGAAAGATAAATTCAACCAATGTATAGAAATATATTTGTATATTGTAAATATTGTAAAAATGCATCGAAAAAATGAATTGCAAGTTGACGAAGCAAAGGAACACATAATAAGCGACATGTGAATACAAACACAAAAACAACAAGGATTGCTGCACTTTCAAAAATTACGATTATCTTTCAAGAGATGTTTTTTTTTTTTTTTTCATTTTATTTAAATTGCCTCGAGGTACTGGCTACAAATATTTGCACGTGAGGTAAGAGTGAACCTAGTTTCTCCTGTTTGAGAACGTAATGAACCAATCATAGCCATGTTTGTTTTATTGAAAAGTCACGAATGTTCGATAAAATAAACAAGAACGCAGTAAAACTCAATAGATCTCGAGTTCGAAACAAGACATTTGGCGGGCATCCAAAATTGAGACGCGGAGGAATAAATAAGTCGTCGCTTTTCCGATACTAAGCGCGTAATCTTTTATATATAGAGGCGTTTGAGAGGCACCACGCATCGATGCCCTGAGAAAGCCGAGAGCACTGGGAACTGTAAATAAAGTTGGTTCAGAAAAATTTCCATCGATATGAAAAATCGTCGAAGAGCGAAATTAAAATATTGCCTGTTATTTACAAAAAAACATGGAAACTCTAATATGAAGCTTTCTTGCAAAAAAGTTTTTGAATCAAATATATTCGGTATCGAAAACAACGTAAAATAAATAAAATGAACATTATTCAAAAAAATTTCAATTATTTTTCTTACAACATTGATTTTTATACAACCTATACAGTTTTACACGTACATAGTTTAACCATTGAATTTCGCTAGGAAAGATTCGGCAACAACACCTAGGACACTTCTGTAGGTTTAACTAAAACCTTGTATTGTATGATGTGTACAATCCAGTCCCGCAAAGGAGAAACTGCACTACTCAGAGGTTTCCGCTTCGAAGTCACACCGGAAACAAGAAGCCTAACCTTACCCTTAACAGTATTACGAACTAGTTTAAACCGTTCACGGCTAACAACGTTACTTTAGCGTGTCGCGTTGCAGCGACGCTCTCGTACGCAAACGGCCCCGACGTGAGTTTTCCTACAGCGTACGTGATGGGACCAGAATTGTACCTGAAATCCCCTGAACCACCCTCTCGCCTTCACTAACCGATTTATTCGGAATGGAGGAACATGGCATTAGAATAGCTGTACTCGAAATACTGAAATTGAATGTCATTCAAGAATGATGAAGGGCAAGAGATGGAGGGGGGGGGGGGTTGAGGAATATAACGGTTTGTTGGTCGTGAAATACATAGGGCAACGTGTTGGCGAAACCCGATTTTGATGATTGGAGAGCGAGGATTCCTGGCGTTTTGAGTTCATGTAGGAGGTCAGTAGGGATGGAAGAAAATGTGGGGAGGGTGGGTTGTATTACCTCAAATATTCTAAATAAGTTAAATACACCGCAGTGTTGAAAAGAGAGTGCATAAGTTTGTAAATTGATGTCTTACTAAATAATCAGTTTATCTAAGAATTAAAAGCAGTTTTTGTTAATTCTGGTTTTTTGTATCATTTGACATTATTCTTCAATATAACCGTATGATTTAAAAATTTCAAAATGTTGACTAGTTTGTGTAGTTTCTTATAATTTTGGAAATTTATCCCAATTTACACGACTAATTATTATTTTGTGCAAATCTGCGAATTATTTTAGATTTTTTTGACTCGATGCAATTTTTTAAATCATAAACAATATTTTACTTTTCAACTTTTCTGCCATTTCAAACAAATTACACACTTTTTCAAATATACGAGTTTTATACAAACTTGTCGAACTCATTGGGATAACTCATGATTTTCCAAAACTTTTCGAATTTTTCACAATAATCCTCAAATTGTGGAAAAAAAGCATCATTTGGATTTAGAGTAAATACGATAATAAACTTTATAACAAATTAAAATAACATTTCCTGGAATTTAAATTGATTTTGGAATTTCTAAAATTTTTGACAATCTTCAAGATTCTGCAAATTGTTCGAAATTTTCGAAATGAGGTTATTTGAAACGCAGTTAAAACATAAATATTGTTTTCAAAGCATTAGGGAATGGTTAGATTTTACGGAATATAAAACTTCACGACTGTTTGAAATTTCTTTAGATTTTCATTTACATTCGAGAGAAATAAATGAAAATGTATACGTGCTTGGAAAAAATATAATAATGAGCACAATTGACAAAAATTATTAGCTTAATCTGAAATTCTACTGTTTATTTATTTTTACAGAATTATTAATAGTTATCAAACTTACCAATGTTTTTTTTTATTTCTTAAAGTTTTCGAAATGTCAGACGCAGTACCAACCATTCGATACGTAGCTGACTTTGACAAAAATTTGCCCAAGCCTTAAAAGTTTTATTTTTTGTAGCTTCTCAAGTTTCTTGGATATATTTTAAATAATTTAGAAATAGTATCAGGTATATTTTGAAGAAATATGCAAATGAACACAATTCACATTAATTGTAAACATTTTCTTTAACTTTATTCATATCTAAATTTTCCAGAATCATTCAAATTATTTTCGAAATAAAAAGACTTGTCAATTTCCCAAAAATTTCGAAGTTTTCAACATTCTACGAACTATTTGAAGCTACATAATTTCAATACACTCTTTCCTGAATCGTACAAGTGCTTTCGTCTCTTTCTATTCTGATCTGTGAGCATCAGAAAAAAAAGACAGATATATGCTTGTACGATTCAGGAACGAGTATATAAATTCACGCCAGTAATAATAATTTTTTTTAGCTTCATTATTCATTTCATGTTTTTCAGATTCATATATAAGAAGTAGAAAACAATGTTGATACATATATCGAAAAAAAAAAACAAAAAAAAACGAAGACGAACACAGCCTTCAAAATTTAAAACTTTTTTCTGGAATCATACACAAATTCTGAATTTTTCACTATAACTGAGAATTTCTTTAATAAAAATTTTTTGATTTTTAAGCAATGTCTGAAAGTTCCAAATAAAAATAAGTTAATTAGATTTTTCAAGATATTTTGAAAATTTTTGTGTTTTGTAACAATTTTTTGTATCTTTTTTATACATTTTTGGAGTTTTGAATTGACTCTCGAAATAAAATAGAACAATGCAAGTTTCGGATGAATGTTATATTGAGCTCCTCCCTCCTTTTTTCTTTGCTCAAGTCACATTATTAATTACCTGGAAAATAACGTTTAGCAGCCTGCGAGAATACTTGCTCATTTTTTATGTCATTTTTACAAACCCATAACGAGTATTTATAACCTAATAAACAGTAAAAACCACTATCTTACTTTTTTATTTATCTTATCAACGGCTTTTGAAAAATTTCGGGAAAAAATTTGCATAACTTTGTGAATATCTATTAAAATGAAGTTTATAATGCTTGGATTTTGCCCATATGGATCCATCAGTATTTATTTTCTCCAAGAAAGATGTTTTTAAAATGAGAACTGTTTTTATTCGCAAACTAATTTCGTTATTTCGAAAAATGAAAAAATATTCCATGATTCGCGTACAAAGTTTCAAAAATAAACAATATCAGAATTTTTCCATGGATAATGAAAACTTTATTATGTTTTTCGATGCGATAAATATATAATATCCTTTCAAACCCTCAATTCAATTTTCCCATCCAGAAATTACAACATCAAAAAACTTCAACAACAAACTACCTTTTTCAGAACTGTACAATGTCGATAAATTTCAGCAACTTAATATCCCTTTTGTTTACGAATTTCATACTCGAAGCATATTTGCTCCCTTTGGCCTCAAAAAAATGCAGCATACAGTTCTTAGTCCTCAAAAAAATCAATATTCCGGTCCGCGCCTGGTAGACGGGCGAATCTCGCTCAGATAAACAATCCCGCAGCAACATTTCAAGCGTTTTAAATTGCGATTCGTGCGCAGCATTTACGGAAATAACAAAAGAAAATGTTCCCAAGCTAAAAATATTTTCTTCCACCATATAAGTTTGCCCTCGAAACCGTTCGAAATATCTGCTTTGGCAGCAGTGATAAATCTGTGGTAACAAGAAAATCCTGCAGTCAAGTTTTTTTTCCAGCTCTAGGAGAAGAAAAGATCACTTTTTTTTATACGTGTATGGACTACACGTAATTCGTGGAAAATCTGTACTTTCATAAGTGCACTAATGATCATTGATATTATAGAAATAGAAAAACTAAAAAACAATTTAGCTGACCGTCCTCTTTTCAAAAAAATCATATAGGGTCGGTATTTTCAAAATCTGCTTGACGTCACTGACAAAATCACCGATTTTTCTCAAATTTTTAAATAGATACAGAAACTAGTTTTTAAACATACATATTTTTTATTTTGGGCTTAAAATTGGTTTTTGTTGAGTAATTTAGATTTTAGATTAGGCTGTGAAATTCAGAGTACCTCACTTTTATCGAAAACTTTTTTTTAAATCATTATTTCTCATCAAAAATTTTTTAATTCGAATAACTTTTGTATCAAAACGTTTGAAATTGTACGAAATTCATGAATTATGTATTGAAAATATTTCTTGTAGCATTGTTGAATTGTTATCAGCGTAAATGAAAAAAATGTAAAAAATTTTGAGCCAATAGTTTTCATATTGCATTTTTTTTTTCTTCACGTTTTTTTTTTTCATTGATTATTAATGGGATGAACTACATTCTGTAAAAACCGTTACATGCCAAAACGTTTCGGTCGTAAGTGAGAATTTTTTCCGATTTTCCAAGCTGTCATTACTAAGTGATTATGAAATTTCAATATATTTTCACTTTTCTCGATCTTAAGACACTGTAATATGTTCCATTTAGTGATGATTTCTATTCTAAACGAAAATAATAAACAAACAATTACTAACTAGATATTCAACAGCTAGGAATACATTTTTGAGTCAAGCTTTCGCGTGGATCACTAGATTGCTAAAATACTTATAATCACACATAATTTCATTAGAAAACTTTCGTTTTAATTTCTCTGAAACATTTTATTACATTTCTATGTTAATGTAGAATTCTGAAGGTGGGTCTATTATCTATCGAAAAAATTGTCTACTGTGGAATTATGCGAAAATGTTATCAAATTTTTTGTCGAATATTTTGAATTTTCTAAAAAATTTCTTTACATTAAAAAGCAAACTAAATACACATAAAAACAATATGTCATGTTTGAGAAACGTTCTTTTTGTTACAAACTAAATACATTATTCAGCATGTTCAACGTGCTCACGTTTCAATGTTTTTTTGGTTGCTTCAATATGGATACATCGAATAACTTTATGAAAGAATAAAAGATTTCAATTTTTGCTATCTTATTTAGGAAATTTCTTGCATTTTAGTTTTTTCAACGTGTAAAATCATAAAGTATAATACCTGATGTGTAACCATTAATCAGTTTCTCGAATATCTTTGCATTTCAAATGCATTTTTCATGAATTTCCGTATATAGGCTCAATTTAGTAATTATTATCTATGAACAATATGCAAAGAAATTTTACAATCAAACCAGATATAAAAGTTATTCTCAAGAAACACGCACGAAAAATTGATGTCATGTTATATCCCGAGTGATGAAAAATAAAGTTAGGAAATTTCCAATAAAAAAATATACTTTATTATTGAGTAGGATATACTACAGTGACTTAAGATCGAGAAAAGTGAAAATCTATTGAAATTTCATAATCACTTAGTAATGACAGGCTGGAAATTCGAAAAAAATTCTCACTTACGAACGAAGCGTTTTGGCATGTAACAGCTTTTACAGAATGTAGTTCATCCCATTACTAATAAATTAAAAAAAAAAAACGAGAAAAAAAAATTATGCAATATGAAAACTATTGACTCAAAATTTTTTACACTTTTTTCATTAACGCTAATATCAATTCCACAATGCTACAAGAAATATTTTCAATACATAATTCATGAATTTCGTACAATTTCAAACGTTTTGATACAAAAGTTATTCGAATCCATAGATTTTCTGATGAGAAATAATGATTTAAAAAAATTTGTCGACAAAAGCGAGGTTACTCTGAATTCGACAGCCTAATCGAAAACCTGTATTTCTCGAAAAAAACCAATTTCCAGCCCAAAATAAAAAACAGGTATATCTTAAAACTAGTTTACGTATCTATTTCAAAAATTTGAGAGAAGTCGGTGATTTGGTCAGTGACGACCATACTGATTTTGAAAATAATTACCCTGTAGTAGAGGCCCTGAAAGGGACATTCAGTCTTGCCTCGAGTATTCCTCATTTCCATCCAACGATCCCGAATCTGCATTCCTCCCTGAAACCCCAAAATAGCTCAATCTCGAGTTAGCGAGACATGGAAAATTTTCAATGCGTTATTTTCCGGTATCACCGAAAATTCGTTGGTTGCCAGTTGCGCGGCTCGGCCGATGACAGACGGCGATGCCGGTGTATAAGCTGCACATGATTCGAATTCCAGCCGGGTAATACGTAAGCCTCGGGGAAGCCACTCCTTCACGAAGGAGAATGAAGGAAGCACGTTGCCAGGGTAACTTTGCCAACGTAATTTGCCGTTGGTATTTCCGACTGTTTAACTGTAGCGCGCAATCCGAAACATCTACGAAGCACTGGATTTGTGACCAGGGCCGCAAAGAGGTCTCCATTGAGATAACGCCGCGTCCGGTCAAACGACCATTAAAATTGGTACCATGATGGTGATGGTCGAGTGTCGCGACACATTTCCACGTGAAACGCCGACTTATGCAAATGGCATATTTGCACTATCGCTAATTCATGTAGTCGTGTCCATTTTGGAAAGAGCTTCGGGAAGTTGATGCATGTTCCCATCGATCGCAAATGGTTTTCAGGTGGTGCCGAAAAAAAAACCTTATGCACTCTGCGATGGGTTTGATCAATATAACTCGCAGCTTCTTGGCTCCATCCACTCATGTGAGCGCTGCACGGTGATTACTAAGCCGTCTTATCTCGCAGCTTAAGCAAAAGCTAATTATCATGTAAATCTTCTGTGTTATAGTTAGCTAGACTCGGAGATTGAAATTTAACGATGATGAGAGCAACGCTCATGTACAATTAGTCTTGACTTATTTTGATACTAATAAGCTTTCCGTTATCAGGGGATTAACGTTGAGTCTGTCGATGTGTACTGAGAAAAAAATGTAGTTAGAGCTACGAAAAATTACGCAATAAATTGTAAAATTTAAAAAGAGTTGTTTTTATGAAATAATATGTTTAGTTAGAAATAGAATATTTTATAGGGGATAGCTTATAAAAGACGATGGTGTCAGAAATAACCAAAATCAAGGGTCGAAAGCTTGGAGAGATAAACTGAAAAAATATTAAAGAAGACAGTGAGTAATTGTTACTTTTTTCGAGTCTTTCATATGTTTGCTCTCAATGATCAATTAAATCAGGAAGTTATAATGAAACATTGAAACTTAAAATAAGTCTGAAATATTGTACTTTCTACTAGTTATTATTTGCATTTTTTGTGATATTATATTGTTAACATTTTTCAATGGCTATGTCGTAGTATATTGAAGAGTGGCAATTATTTTGGAAATGATTGAATTTTTTAGATTCTGGGCCTCTAAATCAATCAAGTTTGTGGCAAACTCGTGCCACAAAGTGACTGAAGTTTTAAATAGGAATTACGTGTGATTTTTCATGCATTTTTCTAAAGCATTTATAAATTCTGGTAAAATAATCATTTATACTTTAAACTTGGCAGAAATAGGGTTTGTAATGTAACATTCAAAATATAATTTTTCTGGAACTTTCTATCGCTGTAATACACATTTTACAAGCAATAAAAAGTAAATATTCGACTTCAGTTCCTATATTTCATAATTATTTTCCTTAACATACTTGTAACTTCTACGAAACTTATGATAGACGTTTCAAATTCAGCAGAGTTTGAGTACATAATGTAAAATTAATATCTAAATTTTTTTTATTTATTATTACTGTAATCTACAAGCATATATTTTACAAGCACGCGAATAGTACATGTTTGCTTTAGATTCATGTTTTTTCTTCATCTTCGACATATATTTCTTACATTTAAAAAACTTATAACAGACTTTCAGAATTTGGCCAAGCCTTAGTGTATCACATTAAGTTCAAAGTCGAAATTTTCGTGATTTGTCTTTTACTATTATCCGCGCTTCATAATTTTCTTAGTTTCATCGATCAACTCGAAGAATATCACAAAATGGTCCAAAACACTATATTTTGTATTGTGAATAATCTTATATAGTACATCATAATATGACGAAAATTTTGATTTAGGACGTAACGTAATGAACTCAAACTCTGCCAAATTTCAAAAGTCTATCATGTTTTTTCAGAAGTTACAAATTTGTAAAAGGAACAACTGAAGAAACAAATGACATTAAGGCAAACATGTACTCTTCTAGTACTTGTAAAATATACGTAAAATAAAGCAATGAAAAAATCTAAAAAAATTCGGTTCTTAACGTTACATCATAGACTCCTCTTTTGCCAAATCGCAAATGTCTGTCAGAGATTTTTTTTTTTTTTAAGAAATATGTAAAAGAAATAAATTGTTTGTAATAAATGAAATAAAGGCAAACATGTCCATTTTATTGCTTGTAAAATATAGATAACAGCGATAGAGAAATCCATAAAAATTTCGTTTTCAACGTACATTATGTACTTTGACTTTACAAATTTTTAAGCTTAAATCATGAGTTTTGCAAAAGTTATGAATATTTGCGCAAAATGTATGAGAAATCACGTAATTCCCATTTAAAACTTCAGTCACTTTGTGTCACGAGTTAATTATGTTCGATTCGCTTCAAACTTTACAGGCATTTTTTTTTATTGTCTTGAATGATTCAAAGGCAATGTTGGAATTTTTTCATCATTGCCAAAAATGAATTTGGCAATTTTGAAAAAATTCCAACATTGCCAAAATAAGTGGCACCCTAATATATATTTTATGTGCACTTGAAGAAGTATTGCATTCTTGATCATACTTCTTTTCTTTCTTAAACGTCATATTGAAATTCTAGCTCATCTGTAAAAAAAGCATACAATTTTTACAGTATTCAAATCTGTTAAATTTTGTTTCTATATTCTTGTTTACATCCTAGCACATTATTTAGTAAATCGTAATTGATGATAAAATAAGAGTAAATTGTTCATATTTTGACAATTTCTTATACATACTAGGTGGTACATTGTTTCTTCTTAGATCACGAAAAACCATATTGTACCAACTAATTAAAAGATAAATGATCTATTAGATTTTACACTATATACAGAGATATCGAATTTCGTGCACTAATACAATTTATACAGTACAATGTGCACTCGAGATTTTAATTTTCCATGTATAGTTTGTTCAAAAATTGTATACAGATTGTAATTTGAACAATATAAGAATTTTTATGATGTAGCATTATAATCAGGAGGATAAAAATGACAGATTCTGCAATACATTGTAAAACCTGTGATGATATTATAAGTTACATTATTTCAGTCATTTCTACTATAAATAATGTATGAAAAAATAAACTGGATTTTTTCAATTGAATGGAAATATCCGAGAAAGAATGAAAGAAGGTCATAGGAAAATCGTGTTAATAATCACGATATTCATTGTGATAGGATAACATTGTTTGTAATCTGCATAGCAATGATTGATTGGAATAAGTAATCGATGCGTCGAAGCTGAGTGGGATTTGTGGTAGATTCGATGACTTTTGAAGTAATAAAGCTATTGAAACATAATGAATATGTTTTGAGAGTAGTTTCAAAGGCAGTGGTTGCTGATGCGTTAGCGAGTGATGATTGAAAGGTTAAGTGGATAAAGCGAACTAGTAAGAGGCAGATCAATATGAAATTTCAAGTTTTCCGTCTCCACATGTTCGGTTTTTTCTCTCAGCCTTTCAATTGATCGTCGACTTCTGCTCAGGGTTCAGTTTTTCAGGGCAGATCAGCAGGTTCTTTAGTTTAATCACCGATGGTACTTGATTCCCATTCATCATAATTACAATTTTTTTGTGCAAAATAATTTTTTTGTTGGTTTCGACGATTTTATTTCAGACTGCTGAAACTCTTTTCCAATGGCAAACATCGGACGATTTTGATGATTTTGAATGAATGCAGTTAACTTATTCCATTTTGATTTGGATTGGATAAAGATGCAAGTACGGTGTTCAAGATACAGACGCAGATCATG
Organism: Platygaster robiniae; assembly: GCA_028476575.1. Lineage (NCBI taxonomy): Eukaryota > Metazoa > Arthropoda > Insecta > Hymenoptera > Platygastridae > Platygaster > Platygaster robiniae. The sequence continues at coordinate 8,887,201 of CM052022.1, forward strand.
CTAAGCAATCGAAAACATGAAACTCATAAATAGTTCCAGTCTTCTCAGTAGCTGCAAGTGGTTGCAATGACGGCAGCAATATGTTAACTGAAACGGATTTAGCCACCCCAGACAAACAAAGTGACTGCAAACAGACGGAGAAGCTTGACTTAACCTACAGCGAGCAACCCCAATACGTTCCACTACAGCGTCACCTGTCCTTTTTTCGGACGACCTTCCACGACCTCTGTCACGCTCAAGTGGCTCGAATCTAATCTTCGCGAACGAAAAGTAAGCACAAGAAAAGATACGTTTTCGGGAAGTCGCTACAACCTTCCCTTCTTCGGACAAGGAAATACTAAAACGCCCGGAGCAAAAAAAAAAGAAAGGTTGAAGAAGGAGTCAAGTAACGAACGTCTAACTCTTCTGATTATTACTTGGGACAGGAGAAAAACTCTCGGCACAGTAGATAAATGATCGCTTGAATTTTCCTATTACGTTTCCCTTTAATAGAGTGAGATAAAACGTCGAGGAAAAAGACGCGAATGCTCGCACTTGAGAGGTTAACCTGACAGAAAATCAATGACGCCAGGGCATCGCTTTGCACTTTTACTTCAGTCGGAGTTTGTTGTCTCGGAATGGAACTGGAATCTGGCTCTCAAATCGAGGAAGAGGATTCGACTTTCTGATGGACAGACGGTTTTATGGATCCGTATTGGATGAGTCAAGGCGCGGGCTTGTGAACAAAAAATTTCTTCTAGAATGATCTACGTGTTGGGGAGTAAAAAGGGACGTCACAACTTGAAGGTTAGAGGGTATTTCCGGCTAAGAAATTTTCAGGGAGGGTGGTCTATTTATTTGGCTCTTCTACTTATCAACAAGTTATAGACATTGCTTTGAATTGATTCTATTTTATTTGATATTACTACGATTTGAAAGTGTCGACTGAACTTCAAAGTTAAAATTAGACAAATTAATGGAAAACTTGAGAATTATGTCGAGAAGAGATTTCATACATCTCTCGATTTCCAAAATTATTCGATAAATGGAATATATGTTATTTGATTGCAAAGTCCTATCAAAACTTATTCGTCTTTGTTAAATGGAAGAAGTTTTTGTCGTGCAGTAACGTTTCTTTTGAAGCTGAAGGTAAATGTGGAAACATTAAAGCACCAAGGCCTCCTGAGATATTCCTCAAAATATCATACAATCTTACATCTTCTTGATTCCATAGTAGCAAGAACTTGAAACGTAGCAAAAAAATTATAAGATACTGTAGAAGATATACTTCTTTTTAATTTAACAAATATGGGCGTGATGTAGTTGTACGGAGTAAATAGTACGTACTTGAAAGAGAAAATGAAAAAAAGCATCAAACTCTAAAAATTTATAGAGGAAATCATGAAAAACAAAAAAAAAATAGAAAAAATGGGAAATTATACAGAGTTTTGTGAAGAATCGATAAAAATTGAAATTTCATCAATATAAGAACTATTTTAGATACTTAAATTATTGAAGACACATTTTTCTAAATGATCGATAAAATAGCATAAGTTGTTTGCGACAAAAAATCCTGAATGTTTGAGTTCTATAAATGTATCTGAAAATCTATTACAACCAAACAGTACCTCAAATTTTATCCATTTTGAAATAATAAGTAGATTACTTTGAATGCAAGAAACTTATAATAACAGTGTTTTCTAAAAAATCAATCTTAGTACAAACATCGATTACACTTTAGATTCTCAACCTACCATCTAATTTCAAAAACCTGATTAGCAAAATTTGAAAAAAAATTATAAAATGTTCTAAAACGCGATAAATTCTAAAAAATGAAAAAAATACCAAGTCTCGAAGTATAAAAAATTTGAAAGGACAAAGGGTTCTCCAAAATCCATAACATCGCGGAAACTTTAATCCTCGTTGGCATTGTTTGAAAAATATGTTTATTATTACATGAAAATATAGAACTATCCATCAAATTAAAATCATTAAAAAAAAAAAAAAATAAATAAATAAATGAAGTACTAGAGATCTTCAAAGATACTGTGTTGTAAAAGGTTTTGAAATACTCATAACATATTCAACTTTAAAGTTTAATCTGATTAATTCTCAAAAATTTACATATATATTTATCAACATCAATCAAATTAAAATAATGAAAATATAACTATCATCTTATCGATTGGAGAAAATTCGAAAAAGGTACGAAATCATAAAAATATATTATACACCTAATCAATAAATAAGCTTTCAAAAATATTTTTATTCTAATGAAATTCTGTAAATTTTTAAATCCTAAAGCAAACAGTTTTTTCGAATCTATATCAAAATCCATAATTATATTGAAAAATCCTTTAAAAATAAAAGTTTCTGGAAAAGTACGAAATTTATTCAGAGAACTGGGAATCTTTCAATATTTTTACTGTTTCCCGATTATTATGAATATCCTAATAAGATTCAAAAGAAATTATCTTGGGAATGTATATAGAACTTGCTTTTAATACTAGGTGACTTTGAAGTACCTAGAAAATCTCATAAAATTTTTGAAATACTAAAAAAATGTAAAAATTCTTCAAGTATCAAATATCACAAAAATATTTAGAATCTACGTAGACACGATTTTTTCGGAACACTACAAATTCACTTTTTATCTATTATACCTCACATTTCAAAACATCAAACTGTAGAAGTCTTAATAATCAATCACGAAAATTCTATAAAATTATGAAAACTGTAAAAATACTAAAAAACACAAAAAACTATAAGTACTCGAAACCCATGAAATACCGTCAAATATCTTACGAAATAAATACTTGAGATCTTAATAAGGCTGAGTTCTAGAGCATCAAATCATCAGTGTCTGAATAGAAGTAAAAAAAAGCCAAAAATCTATACAGAAACGAAATTCCTTACTATAAGTATTTCATTGATAATACAAAATAGGCAAAAAACCTACAAATACTAGCAGTCTATGTGTTACCTTATATGTATACAGATATGGTTTTACAACGCGAATTTGAAAGAACTGAAAATCAACAACTCTCTTTCATATAGTATTATAGTATATAATTTTTACTAAAATCCACAAAAGTACAAGATAATGTACAGAAGGGCACAGGTACTAAAATAAATAATAATAAACGTTAGAAATTAGATTATGTGAATTTGTATGGAAAATGATGATATGAATTACGTTAATTATGCTGAAATTGATTCTTATCGATAAATTGTCATGCATCTCTAAACATAGATATTGATCTGTTTGATGTTTGAGTTTTGCCGTGTATGAAAAATTTTGTAGCAACGCTCGTGGACGTAATAAATTAAAACTGCGACATTCATTTCATAAGAAATAAAAATCAACGTCATTTAGCTCTTTTCGCCTCATTTTTGTCTGTAACAACTTTCATACGCCACACACAAAAATTTTTTTTCGAAGCACTACAAAAACGAGCAAAGTTTTTTCCTCCCAGGTATATCAAGCCCCAACGTCAAGCTCAAGTCATTTTAACTCGCCCAACTTATTATCTCGGAAGCTTTTTAAACTTTTCTACCTTAATTTCAAAGGAAGTGACTCATCTCCCTCTTTCACCAGTAACAAGAAAATTACACGAACACTTTTCTCCGTGATTGCGGGTATTCAATTTTTCGTTCTTCCAAACGCAATAGCAGCATTATTACATATCGCGTGCACGTTTTAACTCTTTGATTTCGTTTTACCTTGTTTACTCGCTATCATCCCCTTTCGAGCAATTCAAACAAAAGTCGTTTGTAGGCTCAACATCATGTTCCGAGCGAACGGAACAACTTGTTTTAATCAGAACAATATCACTTATGTTTCCGGGCTCGAAATAATATCAAGCTTTGTGGGGGTTGCATTCGAACTTTCGAGCTCAGTAATAACAATTACTTCGTAGCAGAGATGTGGGCTACGAAATTTCGCAAAGGCAGTTTCGCTGTGGTTTTGTCGCTATTTATGGAAGTTTTGAGGACGTACTTTGTATTTTACTAGAATTTTTATTCAAGAATCGTTAAACCATAGTTTTAACTAGGATAATTATAACAATGGGTTCATCGTAACACATGGTAATAACATTAAAAAAAATATTGTTTCACATTTTTTGTTTAGATTTTTGTTCAGTATTTGATCAATCATTTAGAATCAGGTTTAAAATAGAACAATCAAGAATCATCTTTCTACTAAAGCTTTGTGAAGAAGCTTATTTCTTACACATGTTGAATCGTTTTACACCGGAAGTTTTTATTTAAATCTGTAATATTCATTAAGGACAAGAAATACTTGAGAATATAATTTGAAAATTCGATTATCAAAATCTGAATAAATTTTTGAAGAAAGAGTTCTTAGGTAATATTTTTTTTAGAATACTTAATTTAAAATTTATGGTTGAAAAGCTCTGAGCAATGAATTATATTTCCCTCTAATTTTTTTAACTACTTTTTCTGATGATTGAGCTCTTATATGTAAATAAACTATTTTCATATTCCATGTTCGAATTTTTTATTTATTTCCATCCAAATGAATTAGAACCACAAGCTGTAAACAATGATATTTCACACGCTTTGAAAGCTTACGAAGAGTTCGCGCCCCATTAACATGTGCACGTGTTCAGCACATTCACAAAATAATTCTCGCTGCTCCCGGCATTCGAGAAACTTGGGGTAAAGTCCAGCAAGCATGAATCCACGGTGTCACGCTTATTTTAGATTGCGGACGCTAAGAATTAGTACATTGCTGGTTAATTGGTCTCAGCAGCGAGTCCCTCGAATCGAATATTCATTAGCGGTCTCTCCGAAATCACACGGAAATACTCACATTGATCGATCCCCGCCGTTTCCGGTTCCGATAATCACCGCCATTGTCGCGTTTTTTGGTCCATATTGTTCGGTATTTTTCCACTTTCAACTCTTATCATGAGAAATTTTTCCTCGGTCGGACATTATGAAAAGACTAGTGAACCGAATACAGTAGAAATGACAAAATAATTTTTGATTACAGTAGAGATTGATCTTTTGCAGACTTTTTCCGTACAAAAATTTTTTATCGTAACTGATTTGTTTTGTTTGTTTTCATCTAAGAACATATACTTGAAATGGCAAACGAAAATTTAAATTCTCACAGTGTACAGATGAATGTTAAATTTAGTTTGTTAATTACCAATTTTTTTCAGCAAACTGGAATCGAAACTTTTCAGAACAAAATTAATATTTCCAAAAAACAACGATAAATTAAAGAGTCGATTTTGTTTCATGAAATTTTGAAAATATTTTCATGGATAAGCAACTTCTTTTCTTCTAACAACTTAACGTTTTTCTGATAAATACTGGAATATTTTTTGAAAACTTTTCGTTCTCCAGCACTGAATTCGAGTCTTGAGATGATTTTCTCAAATATAATCTTTGAAAGACAAAACAATTTTCAAGAAAGTGATGAAAAGGAAATACAATTTTTTTCATTAAATATAAAAATACTGTTTTCGAAAAACAACTAATTTTTTAACAATGGACCGATGGTTTAAAAAAAAAACATTTCCTCAAATAAACGAAAATTTTTGATTCTACAAACCTCCATAATTGAAATTCCACTTAGGATTTTCATGAAAAAATGTATATATGAAAGGTATTGGTGTCCTTATAACACCTGCAGAGTTACAACTCGTTTTACTGAACCGTTTTTTAACAAAAAATTATCAAAGTTTACATGTAGTCTTATGGGCAGGAGCAGTAATTTTAAATTAGGATTTCAATAAAAATGTTTCGTTGGAACATAATAACTTACTTAGTTAAATGCTTCAAACAAAACGAAGATTTCCTTTACCTTTTTGAAAAAATAAAATAAAAAATGAAACAAATTTGACACTTTCTGCATCGAATCAATGAACATGGCAATAGTGTATTCTGTCCGATTTTCATCAATGTTCAAGTGTGTTGACGTCGCTGACGTTTCTAACAGTTGTTTTGTAAATATAATAATACATATAACTATGCAGTGTTTTAAGTATTTTTCAATTGATTTTTAACATTTATTTTATTTGCTGTTCCATTTCATTTACTTTATTCGCTATTGAGTTAAATTAATTTTATTTACTGTTTCATCTTGTTAGGCAAATGATGATATTGACTTTATTCATCTTGATTCTGTCCTAATGCTTTTAGGGTTGTTTATTATTATTTATTATTTAAAAAAAAAATCATATGACATATGAGGTTGGTTTCTCGCTCTAATAGGAAAGAGCACAATGCAAAGTTGCCTCTGTCAAAAATAATGAAATCAGCTCAAACTAATTAACTAACCAACCATATTCATTATCGAATGTTTTGAAAATATTAATTCACAATTTTCAACAAATTCAATTAATTATCTTTACAAAGCAGAATACTTTTCAATAATAAAAAAAGAACTAAACTTTTTGAATTGTTTTTTTTTCAACCTAAAAGATTTTCTAATAACTTTTTTTTATCTTTAAGAAACTGGATGCATAGTTTATAGTGAGGAAATACTTTTTTAGAAAAACGATAGAAAACATAGATTTTAACATAAATCTGGAAAATCATGAAAAAAATTTTACCAACAATTTATGATTTTTGTATAACTCATTACATAATGTTTATAAGACAAAAGACATTGCGAAAGAAAAACAATTCAAGTTATTAGTAGTCTATGATTCTCTCTCTAAATATTTTTAATACACGGTGTGGGATTTTTTTCTGTATGTATTTTTTATCATTGCTTTCTATTTGTATTTTATAAACGATACTTAGATTGGATTATTGGAGATAAGGATTATTTGTACTTATATCTGGATTATTTATGAAATTTCATTTATATATTTTTGCTTATTTTTGTAAATGTTCATCAGGCCCACCGTCAAATATCTATGCTATTTTTGTGGTGATGTATCGTTTATTCTGTAAACATTATTTTACGCCCGATTGTGAATGAATAAATGAAAAAATCAATAAAAATATCAGAATTTTTTATTTGAACCAAGTGATTCATTTTAATATGAGAAAGGACTTCGCGAAATAAAAAAAATAAAAAGAATTAAAAATTTACTATTGTTTTTCTGAATATGAATAGTTTTTTGCAAAAATTATAAATCCATTTTTTCAACAACCTTACTGTGCAGTTTTTGAATAACAACATACCTTGCAAAAAAATAACGAACACTAAGGATAACAAAAAAATGTTTCTCAGTGTCAAAACATATTTTGAGTTCTAGTACTTTTCTCGACAAACTGAACAATTTCTGAGTATCTAAATACTGTTTTTCAATTTCGCCACAGCAAACAATAATCAAGATTCTAAAATCTTTCACCTCGCTGTTAAAATATTTTCCTACATATTTTCGTAACAACAAATACAAATTTTAAAATCGTTTTTCGTCAACCACGATACTTTTAAGAACCTTGTAGCCTTGATCCAAGGTTTGAATTTCATATTTATCGTTTCAATATGTTTTTCAGATATATTTGAAGCAACATAACTGACTTTTAATGAGAGTAGGTATTGATTCTGCAGAGATTCTGTATTTTATATTAGTGTACAATTATCGAAGCTGCTGAATGCTGTTCAACATATTCCTCACTGAAATCCTCAAATTTTTCTTGTAAGAAAACAACGCAAAATGATGAGACAATAATATTCTAACAACAAATCTAAAAACATAATCCATTATCTTGGTAAATTTGTTTTCAATTTATTAACAACTGTAAACTTGCACCTTGTGCAACGATTGACATCTATACAGCAAATAATGAAATGTTCATTTTAAATGAAACTAATGCCTTCCGCGTATCATGATAAAATGAAGAAAAATACGGCAACGATTGCGTTTTACATACGTGCAAAGTTTATTCAGTTTGGAGTTAAAAAAAATGGAAATCAATATCGAATTCAAAAATGTGTTTTCTCGCCAGCCCCAATTCAAACCCTATGGACAGAGTTTTTCATGTTCGAATTCACTTTGACTTTGTTCAACATCAATGGCCCAAACGAAATGACGAATCGCACTGATTTATACGAAACGAGTGGAATCTAGAACATCGAAACAGATAAAATCGATCATCACGAGTAACTCTATGTAGTAGCTGGAGAGCGTATAATTTTGCTATGTTAATATCGGAGCAGCAACCTGTCGACCTTGTCAAGAGAACAGGTCATTATTAATAGTTTGTAAATACACGTCATGATTGCGCGTGCTATAATTATCATTCAGATTAATAGTCATTACAGGCAACATCGTGTACTTCATGGAATATGAACATTTGACGGCGCTCGCGTCACGATGATTTATTTTCGAACAGATAATTTTTCAATTACATCAATTTACCGTCCACGTTGTCAACTTTTTTAGCATACGCGTATTTCATATTCATGAAATATCAATTTAGGAAAATAATTCTTCGTTAAACGTCAGTTGCAAATGTGACTAAACCTGAATAACTTGAATTTCTGTGGTTTGTAAACAACTGAGCAAGAAAAATGTGAAAATGTGAGAAAAATAATATATTACATTTGCTATATTGAGAAAGAAATTGGTACATCTTTGCATTTCAAATGAACTTATGTCTGGTGGCGATGGAAATGATTTTCATCCATTTTGTAATATCTGAATAATTGATGATTTCAGATGACGTGCATGTTCAAAAATACCAAAAGAGAAAATTATCGAGAATTTTCCTTGTTAAATAATTGAAGTTCTTCCAATTTTGAAAAAAGATCCCAGGGTCCGACACAAATTCTATTAACATTTGCTATATTGAGAAAATGAATAAGTAGAAAATTACATTTCAAATGAACTTATTTCTGATGGCGATAAAAATGATTTTCATTTATTTTGTAACATCTGAATTATTGATAATTTTAGATGACGTACATGTTCAAACTACCAAAAGAAAAAATTATCGTAAATTTGATTACAGTTCTTCTGATTATAGAAAAAAAATCCTAGGCTGCTACACAAAAACTTTAAATGAAAAATCTTGTTTTAATTTTGAATTCTCATTGTTATTGTGTTGTTCAAACTTGCAAAAATTACTAATATAAGTACAAATTCTATGTTTTAGTTTCACTGATTGAAGAAAAAAAATTGACACTCATTATTTAATGTCACTTTCGTGCCTAATGAAGATGTACGAAAAAAATTAGATCTGTCTGCTGGATTAAAATACTCGCTATTCAATTTCTCAAGTCTTATTGAAGAAAACGTCGTCTCATCAGTTTCCGAGCTACGACGTCGTCTACTTCATGATTAGCTGCTCTCGCGGTCTTATGAATTTTTATTTCAAGGCATGATTGTGAATATAATCAATTATTTCATCGCCTGATTGAATATAATCAAGGGAGTTTCAAGCAAGGAACTAAAGGAAAGGGGGGGGGGGGAATGACAGTAAAAATTTTAATGTAGGATCAATAAACTAATTACTTCTTTCCCACAAACTTGTAGACGAATAATTTGAATTTCATTTGTTGCAACTCGTAAAGAGTTTTAGTAAATAAAAAACTAATGAAAAATAAAACATGTATCATACCTTTATGCCTCGTTTGGTCTGTCATACTTGACACCTTTAAAAAAAGAACGTGAAAACTGCAACATTCATACTTTGTCTGATAATTTCTTTTCTTGAGTTTGGGGGAAAAAAAAGCTTTCCTCTTACCCGTGGGGAGCCAAAAAAGCTGGATGAAGAACGAGGAGGCAAGAGCTAAAAAAAGATGTCGCATCGTTGGCAGAGCGTAATTGGCGGCATCTGCGACCCCATGTTCGACTAAATTGATCGGGGTCTTGAGACTTAGGATCGAGGACGGCCTATATTTTATGTAGTCACCACAGTCGAAATGAAACAGGGGAATTTATTTTCTTTCTCCCTAGCAACATGCGACCAAAGTTTTCTTGAAAATTGTTTTTGATTTGTATCTTCTCCTTGTACACCTTACTATGAAACTCAATGAATATACATGGGAAAAAAACGATGGGAAATTTATTCGAATGTAAATAAAAAAAAAGGTTTATAGGTAAATTCTCGAGGTGACCCAGGTTAACAAATTCACTAGAGGTATTAAACCTTTCGTGCACTTGAATTTTTATTGTTTTTCATCATGGATGGTAAAATATTCATTAGACACTTGCCTTTTCACTCGATGGATTCATAAATACGTTTTTCGTTGAGTCAATAGAATTCTGAATACTTGAAAATGCTGAGGTAAATTCGATCGCAATGTGAAATCGCTATGAACGGAGAGATTACGAATTAAATATAATAGTGAGCATTTTTGATGAAATATTTTTTTTATAAAATGAAATACAAAACGAAAGAAGTAATTTTGAATTCATTTCTCATTCAAGATTGTATAAAACTGTGAAGATAATTTAAAAATTTCTATTGTATATGAAAGTCGAGGATTGTTATAAAAAATTTAAGCAACTATTTTGAATTGGCGATCACATGAAGTTTACTTAAAAAATCTAGACACGTTATTGCATGAAAAAAATGTCAATAAAATGAATAAAGAGAAAGTATATTAATATAAGAACTCAGTTTAAATGTAAGTACTTTTGACCGTACGTAAGTTATAAAAGTATTTTTCTGTGAAACGTGATCTTAAATATAATTTAAAATAAATAAGTTGGAGAATGAATAAATAATAATTTCACTTGACGCATACATAAAAAGAGTACTATCACACATAATTTGTACCTTTTTTTGGTCTTTCATATTCATAACTGATTAATTCGACAATGAATTAAAAAATCTCTATTGACTTATATAGTACGAATAAAAAAAAATACTTATCTCAATTCTGTTATTGATACATTTTTCTCGTGACATTTATCTGTATTTTTCAATTGAAGAGTAGATGATATTTAAAACTACAAAAAAGGAGCATGTATATATTTTAAATTTTAATAATCTTATTTTGATTATTGGTAGAAATTGGAACATGTGGTTCAAATAATAATATTCTTGAAAAATCATAATCCATTAATTTTTATTCAGTTATTAACTTTTTGTCAAATAATGCAAGATCATAATAGCAATTATAATCATTATCACTTGTATTAATAATATATTTTTCTCAAGATCCTTTGTTTTGTTTTATTAGTAGAGATGAGACATTGAATCTAACAAAAATTAACAGGAGTGTGAAAAAATGATAAAAGTATACTTAACATCATAAATAAATTCAAGAAATATTAGCTACTGCATACGATTCAAAAGATATCAATATAAAATATTCATGAACCGTTCAATTCTATTATATAAAAATATTTCATGTTATGGTTTCTAAAAAAACGTTATTTCTTGTAAATGAATCATGATAATTTATATTTATAATATATTCTTCTTCACATATTATTTTTCATATTACTTTTCATAAATATATTATGTTTATTCAAAAGTGTATATATTATTATAGAGTGTAACCCTAATGATATATGACTGAATTTGTTTTCATATTATTCATACACATGATTCAAAAGATTTTTTTTACATCTCATTTCAGATTTTTTCCATTTTACATCAATATTACATGTTATGATTTACCGAGAAACGATAATAAATATTTTCTTGCTGATGAAAATGATTTATTTATTTGGTAACGTTTTTTTGTATATTCATAAGTATACAATATTGATCAATATGTCAATTAGTTAGATTCTACCGAATTAGAATAATATTACGTAAGAAAAACGTGTAAGATTATTAATGAATTGATTTAGAATTTTATTATTATAAATAATAAATGATAGATAATTTGCAGGATGGAAATGTATCTTGTTATCTTTTAGAAAAATTTCAAAGTAATTTTAATGATGAATTGCACGTATTATTAATATATTTTTCTACATTGATCTAGTTGTGGAAACAAGTATAAAATATTTGTCATTGCATACTTAAATAAGCTAAAATGTGGAAACATAATATTGAAATCAATTCGTAAATACGTCGAAACAATATTGATGAATAATACATTTGTTACACAATAACAAAATATGCAGTATTAATAAATTTGATAAGTACGAATCAATCATGTCATACATAATGTATTGAACACAAAATAAATTTCAATGATATTTTCGTTCACGTTCTTGATGATTTATCTCCTCGATTTTTTTAAAGTTTATGAAAAACTATAAAAATCAAGTATTTTTAAAAGTACCTATCTAAAAAAATTAATATACGAATACACTATAGTTGTGATCTATATATTTATCAACATTTATAAGGAAAAATTATTATTCTCAATAAAAAATTTCCATCATAGACTTCAGTAACAATAAAAATTGAAGAATACAGTTTGATATTATACAGAAATAAATTATATGCATTAATGGGGAATTCATTTTTATATTCATGCTTTTATGAATTTTAACAAAGATGTACTAGATATTTTAATATAATGTGTTTCTTAAGAGAATTTTTTCACTTTGAATTGAATTTATTTTGGATGAATCTAGAAATCAAAATTACTTCTTAACAAATAGAAATGACAAATGAATATGTACATTGATGAATGATTTCCTCAAGAAGTCAATCTCACTCATAAAGGAATGTCTCAAGAATCTGAATTAAGTTCCCAAAATTTTTCTAACGAATAATTATCTCCAATTCATATTTCCAATACAAACACATGTGTAAATCATACAGCAGGTTGAGAATAATTTGCCTTACAAAAATACTCTTAGATCCGTGGAAACTTAACTCTCTTTTTTTTTAAATCAGCAAATGCTTTTAAAGATGAAAATAACTTCCTCGTACAAATTCATTTACTCACTATAACATCAATATTAATGGGCTTCTCGTTTTTTTGTTTCAGGTGCGAGAAGTAAAAAAACCCCTAAATATCTTCGTGTGACGTCACTTTTCCAATCGTAAAATCACCGACAAACTCAAACGAACCGGTTACTACGCTACAACTCGTTATTCGTTGACCGATCGCAATAAATGTCATATTGGACTCGGCTGCCAGTAGTTCAAATACGAATCAGGGCAGCCGAGTCGATTTTACACGCTGCCGTTAAGTAGTACGAGTACGAATTATGTCGGGCAATGAATGCCACTTGCAACTTTTCCCCCGAGCAACCCAGAGCACGTATTTTTCTCAATCTTTTTATCTTTTACTTTCATTTTACAAGCAATCACATACTCACGTACATTTTACACGAGCTCTTGCATTCCCATGACGCGGGAACACGTACTCAATACTATCCAAATGGAACGAGAAAAACATTTCACCGAATGCCCCGGGCAGGCCGCGGAGACCGGAGCGGTCGTGCAGGGACTCCGGAAAAGATGGTGAATCGAGCTCGCCGCTCCTTTTATCTCACCTTTCTAATTCACGTCGCTAGGTAACTGCTTTCATTAATTAATGACGTCGGAGAGATTGACATCGGATAGATCCTGTCCGTTTACACTTAATTTTAATGACGAGTTGATTCAGGTGGTGTTCAGAAAATGTGAACTAAATGAGTTGGTGATTTTTTGTACGTTTGTCGATATCAATGAATGATTGCAATGTTGAATTCATTATATTATAATAATATCAATGTTTATATGTAGTGTGCTTATTCAAAGCAAATTTCTCAGTAAAAAAAAAAGATTAGGTTAGGACGTTTCCAAGAGAATAAACTCAAATTGAGAGACACATGTATCACTTTTTAATCAAAAATTGATAGGTTTTTTTTCCGTTTCTTAAAAAGTTGATTATTTTGGAATACACGTGGTTTTTTTATTTCTAATGTGAAGATATTCTTAGCACATATATGACGTCACTTCCTATTTTCGGCAATTTTTGAGATATGAAAATAAAAAAAACACAAGTCAAATATTTTTTGATAAACTAACAATACCAGGGATATAAAAATGAATGCAACTACTTAGTTATTAATTTTGACTGTACTTAAATAGTTTCGACTGTATCAGGCAGTTCTGTTAGTTAAACTGTTTTTACATGTTTTACAGTCTATAAAGATAAAGATCATTATGATAGCTTTCTTAGATCCAAATATTCTTTTTTTTAAATAATTAACTGTCGTAATTTTAATGATTCAGAAATTTATAGAAACCTCGAATAATTATTGGTCCTTAGTAGTCTAAACAGTACTCATATTTTCTTAAAAATGGAGAAAATGTTGAAATATTCCAAAGTGCAGTAACTTTTTACGGTTTCAATTATTTTAAAATTGATATAATTAAATAGTTTCGCATTTTGAACCGTGTTCATAATTTTTTTACAGTTTTTTGTACAGTTTCAAAGTCATCATTTTTTTTCAGTGTAACAGATAGTAAAAGGTTTGATTTTTTTGTAATTTAAAAGTGAATTGAAAAACTAAACATATAAAAAGTTCCCCATACTTTTAGGATTTGGAACCCGTAGCTTGGTTGAAAAGTTTTTATTTTAAATTCAATTTGTCAAACAGGTTCAGATGTTGATACAAAAATTTGTTATGTATCCAACTCAATAAAATTAATTCGAAAATCGTCTACATTTTTGAAAATTTAAAACAGTTTAAAGAAATTAAGACTCTCTCTACGTACATCGCAATATCGTGTGAAACAAACATTTTCCGGTATTAATGAAAATTATTAAAAATTGTTCGTTTTTCTTTGATGTTAAACGATTTCATATTATGTAGAGTATCTCTTAATATTTACACAAAATTCACTGTATGTAATTGAATGCTCTGTGTGGTTTGTATTTATAAGTTCAAACTTTGATATATAATTATTTTTCATCAGCAGTGTTCAATTTATTTTTCAAGCGTTTGCTTATTTTAAGAGATGAAATATTCATTACACTCGATAAATTTATCTCGAGATGGAAAATATCTAAAAAAAGATGGCTGGAAAGGTAAAATATCTGAATTTTTGATATGCTACAATTTTCAACTGCAAAAGCGACAGAAAAATAGAAAAATCTGAGGCTTCAAAACGATTAATTCAACAATGGATTTCAATGAATTTTTAAACCAAATTCTGTTCTAAAATTAATTCTTACATTTTCACTTATTTTATGCAGAAAATCATTCAAAAATTACATCACTGAGGTTTGCGACGGTCAAATATTCATCTATTACCTTTTTAATTCTCTGATTACGAACAAAATATAATTTCTACTCACTCATGTCAATCCTTACCAAGACTTGCATTTATCGTAGTAATTTCTAATTGTTTTCAATTCTGGAAGGATCTATTCAAAAATCTCTAAATGTTTTGCCGATAAAAAATACCGTCCAAAAATATTTCACAGTAAAAACCATTGTGAACTCTTTATTTCACACATTTTAAAGAAAGCAAAAACTTTCGAAAAATACAAAAATGCTTGTGTTAATTTTTTGCAAACCTTGTTTTTTGATTTATTTTAGGTATTTAGAAGCCTAAGCTCTGAAACGAATTCATATTTTTGTCCTAGTTTCATACTCAACTTACAAAGCCAGTTTTTAAACAATTGGATAATATTCTCGGTATTAAATATAAACATTTAGCTTTGTAAACTGATTCTCCAATGAATAAATGAAAACCGACCTTATGTTCGAAAAAAAGCAATCTATGCCACAAGCAGGAATCCGCGCATCATGCCAAGCACCATGCTAAACACGGCAATTGAATACGGGTAAAAACTCGGTAGCCTGGTATTGATTGCGGCAAGCCTAGTTATTCCGATTTACGTAGCTCTCCTCGTTTTGTATATTTTTATTTAAAAAAAATCAGCCATTGGCGTAAACGTATAGCGCCATTGAAGTGGTAACCGCTGTGTCCGGGACCGCACATTTGAACATGGACATTTGTTTGGGCGTTGCGTAAAAATTTCCTGCATGGTTCAGAGGGTAAATTTGCTTTCCTCATTTCATGACTGTTTTTATACTGAAATTCGCAGTTATTTACGGATATTCTCCGATGGAAAACATCCCGCTGTAAATTATTTAAAAACAAGTTAGGAGAAATTGTAAGGTTCGGTCGTAATTATTTTTTTCTTTTATGTTGACAGTAGTATCACCCTTTTCTCTCGTAAATAATAGATTGCGTTCAGCTACTGTCTGATCATTAAAAAATATTCATTAATTATGAATAACCCTATTCAGGGTTGTCAGAAGATGTGGAAATAATGGGCAATAAAACACCTGAAAAACTGTGAATATATAACATTACATAAAAATATGTCCACTGAAAAATTCATCGCTTGACAAAATCAAAATTTTGTAACATTCTTGGTTTTAATAGAAATGTTTGCAATTTTCGACAATTTCCTTATAACTTGAATTTTTTTTTTTAATTTATTGAATGATACATAGTTTATGCAGTCTAACATTATGACAATTTTTTAACATCTGAAAATTAACAGCATCTGCTGTAATTTTACGAAATTCTAGAATTTTTCAAAGTCAGTCAGTATTGATATAATTTTTATTGTTTTGAATTTTTCGGAATTTCATCGATTTCAAACGTCAAACGAGTTATTTGAAACATTCTGAATATCATGAAAATTTGGTGAACTCGAACCCTTATATATAAATGTAATATTGTTGACAATTCATAAAATTTTTGTTTATGTTCAGCATTTCAAATTGCCCGTAATTTCTAACGTCATACATATTGAAAATATTGAAAATCTTGAAAACATTCAATGTTTTCGTTTTTTAATATATAAAGATTAAAAACAATACAAACTACCTAAAACTTTCCAGGATCTTTACAATTTTGTACTACACATTGAGATCCTGCGAGTTTTTCATAATTTTCCAAAATTGAAACAATCGAAGTGTTTTTCCTATATGAAAACGTTCCGAAATTTCAAGCATCATATCTTTCGAGATTTTGTGAATATTTCTCCCATCAATCAGGATTTCGAGAATTTTGAAAAATTATTTACAATCTCAACTAAAATACATTTGTTTTGATTCATTAAAATTTCTCTTATTACGAACTTGGGTTTATAGATAGGTTTTTGAAATACAACCAACTCATTCAGATTCTTCGGATTACACAGAATACTGTGAATTTTCAAAATTTCCAACGTTCTCGTAATTTTTTAATTTTCAAGATACCTAAAACAATACAAACTACTTGAAACATTCTCAAACGTTCATTAAACTCATAAAGATTTTTACGAAATTTCTGGAATACGAGAAAATTCTAAAATTTGTAATTTTTTTTTGAAACTTCAGTCGAAACATAAGTCGAATTTTTAAAACTTTTCAATTTTTTAGAAAATTCGTCCTAGTAATCTGGATTGACGCATTTTTAGAATTCTCGGCTAGTGCAATTTTTACGATGTTAGAAATTTAATTAAAATTTTCAAAATCTCAAACAGTAGATGAACTTTATAAAACTTTCCTAATTAAAAAAAAAAAATTGTCTTACTTACCTGTATTATTTAATGAAATTGACTTTGAAAAGTTTATTTCCACTATTTGATATTTTCAATTTTTTCTTTTTTCTTCGAAACGTTTTTATCTCAAACTTAATACCAATATATAGAAACATCCCGATTTTATTTTCTTTTATATCTCAGTTTTAACGATATTTGAAAATTTGTTTAGATATTACGATAATTCGAAAAAAAATTTTTTTAATGTCACAAAATTTTTTGTTTATGCAACGTAATACAAACTATTTAAAAATTTCATTATTTTTAAGAAATTCATTACACATATAAAATCTCTGTTTAATCCTACACAATCAACAATCTTCGAAATTTGCTATGTTTTTCAGTTTTAACAATTTTTCAAATCGCATTGTGTGATTACAAACGTTGCAATTTTTTGAAGAATTTGCCCAACAAATTAAAATTTTCCACATCTTTGAAAGTATTGACGATGAAATAAACTTTAGAAAATTTTATTTTTTCTTCAATATCATGCAAATGTTAAAAATTTTTTGAAATTTTCGTACCTAATTATAATTTGTTAGTGTATATTATTCAGAAATTCTGGGAAAGAACTCCAATCAATTTTCCTTAATTTCAATGTATTGGATTTTTTTAAACTCAGATGATGTAGAATTTCATAAAAGCTACTCGAAACTTCCAAAAGTTGTACACACCTTAAAAAATATCATCTTATCACACCTGACTCAAACTAAAATTTCATCTTAGTAAAAACTTATCCAATGATCTTATGAATGATGTGTATACGTGGTACAAACTCTTACATCTAGAAAATCCACTTGCATGCCTCGGTCACTTTCTTGGCCCAACTTTCGGACTCGTATCTCTCTCATCACTCCTCCAGGTGAACACATTGTTTCTCGAGTTTTCATTGAAAAGCGTCGCTTTATAGCGGCGAAAGAACACGTATTTCTTCAGAAAAGACGCCACGGACTGTTTTCAACACGAACTTTCATTTTGCAGCTAATTGCAAAGAATACAATTGGCAAGCCGACGTTGTTTGAAAACAGGACGTGGAGCGTGGGAAGAAAAGCCCGAGTGAGGTAAAAATGTTTAAGTTACGTTTTGAGACAAATGAATTAGAGCTTCAACTCTTACCCCCAAGACCTCAGGTAAATGATGGGTAACGAGCTCGAGTTGCAGTCGCGTTTTTGAATAGCAAATCAGCAATTACATCTTGTCTGAATAGCTTAATTTCCGGGACGCTTTAAGTTTTTTTTAGGCCAGGCACGAGTTTTTTTGTAAAGGTTATGAACCGGAATTCACGGTGATCGCTACTTGAATAATGGTGATTTCATTCAGTGTTTCTTGTAAGAAAAAAATGGTTATAGATCCACAAAAAACTGAGTATTGTGAGAAAAATCCTAAAAGATAAGATTTTTCACAAATGATAGTTTTTGTAAGAGATAATATGAATCCAGAATCGTAATCAATTTTATTGATGATTTTTTCTCACTGAAAAAAGTTACAACAAATATTATTCAATGGTTGACATTATCACGAATATATTCCATATAAAATAGTTTCTTAATGACACTGTACTTTTTATCATACGATTGCAAATGCATTTTTAGTTTAATTATACTTTTTCTGTCACCATTATCTCAAGATGACATTAGTGTCTTCCAAGCTGTTCAGAAGAACGCATTGTAATTTGTCACAAAAGTTATTTAACAA
This sequence comes from Platygaster robiniae, assembly GCA_028476575.1. Taxonomy (NCBI): domain Eukaryota; kingdom Metazoa; phylum Arthropoda; class Insecta; order Hymenoptera; family Platygastridae; genus Platygaster; species Platygaster robiniae. Next base: position 8,906,267 of record CM052022.1, read on the forward strand.
TGCTACTACGCTCGGAAAGAAATTCAGCTTTGGACTTGGAGCATAATTTTCATTGTAATTTTAAGTACTCTTTGCTTTTGCAACGCTTTTACAGACGCATTCTTCAGTACTTTGTATTTTTTTCGTTTCTTCTAGAAAAAACCTGATTGACCAAGTTGCTAAAGCTACTTACTTTTACCTTGAAAAGGGATGAAGGTTTTCAAAAATACGTATTTCAGAATTTTTTACTAAAATAACAACAATGGCATTTTACAACAATGAGTAATAAGACAATAGAACTGAAAATTGTTAGGAATTTCACTAATCAAAACCAAAGTTTCTTAGGCACTGCATAAAATTTCGACATAATCGCACGTCGCCCATTTTTTTGATCGTATTCAAAATGCAGAAAAGAGCTCAATGAAAATCATTTTCATGATTTTCATTAAAGTGTTTAAAGTTCATATTTTTCTTGTATAATTCAGTATTTTTCAAAATTTTTTCTTCTTCTAACAACTTGCAAGATTTGCAGACATTTTGATTAATTTTTATTATTCAGCTTTTTTCAACTAGACGCCTTAGAAATCTAAATCATAACAATTTATATTAAGAAAATACAGTTGCATAGATAGAGTAGAAAGGGAAAGCATTTAAAATAATGATGATACTACTGGGGTTTTTCGAGATTTGTGCTTGTTAATATATCTAAAATATTTATAGCTCCTGAGAAGAGACACAAATCGAGGGTCTAAAACGATAAGAAAAATAAAAAGAAGTTTTTAAAAAGTTGACTTGCAGAGATTGTTTATTTGTTTCATTTGAAAGAAGATTGCCAGTAAAAAAAGGAAAAAATAATTTGTTTTAATATATGTTTCAGAAAATTATAACAACACTATTTTTAGGTGGTTTGGAGGTTTCAACAATTTTCATTTTGAATGTTATTCGTTTAATTTTGCAATAATTATCAGTGATTTTGTACATTCGCGGTGTTTTAATGCAAAGCTTTATGAATTAATGGAACCAATATTAAAATTTTTAACTATTTTTATCATAGTAATTTACTGTATAAATGAAAAATATTTTCTACGGATTTATAAATTTTTTTTTTTCGTATTTTAATGATTTGAAAGATACAAAGAATTTCCTGATTTTTTGATTTCTTTCGCTATACAAGATTTCTAAAAAAAAAACATGCTGTAGGATTCAACACCTTAGAATTTTTTGAAAAAATTACATTCACATAGTTTTCAAGAATTGAAAGAAGTCATTAACTTATTTTTTTGGTATTTCTGTAGATTTTTAGAATTTCCCAGTTTTTTTAAAGATTTCTCGTATTTTTGTACATTCAAACATAGATTTCTGAATCTTCATACTCTAGAGAAAAAATTTTTATCACGTTCCATTGATTTTTCAGACATTTGGAAAATTGATATGTCTGTAGATATTTATTTTTTTTATCACTTTTGGGTGTGTGTTTTTTTTCACCCTGTTTGCTACAGTGCATAACAGTTCTTCGAAAGGATTACGTAACTTTTATAATTATTTTGGATTTGTATGATTCTGAAAAATTTCTATTTTTTTGTGGAATTCTCTGTAGATTTCTAGAATTGAATAATCCATGACTCGAAGTTTTTGAAGTTTCTAAAATTTTCCTAGATACCAATTTTTTCTCTATATTTTAATATGTCTTTCTGGTATTCATGTCATTCTAAATCAAATTTCGTTCAATAAAAATCATCATGAAGCCAGAATGATAGTTATTATTAGATACCAAATTGAAATTAAGAATACTGAATAACTCTAAACTTCAGGGACTAATGTAAAACCATTAGTTTTGTCGTCTAAATTCATAGAGTAAGTGCGTTTCCGATAATCTTAACTTTTATTAACAACATTTTTTATTTTTAAATGGAATAATCATGAATTTTATCCAAATTTAGAAAGTGATTTGAACCTCTTAAACCCCATTTGTCTCAGTGCATAAACGATGACATAATATGTGCCCATCGCCTTATCATTGTCAGTATCGTCCACAGTCAAAATCATCGTTCTCGCATCAACTTTAATACATGCGGAAATAAGTAGTTAAGTAGAGGTAAACGCGCACATTTTCCGTTGCAAATGATACCAGCCGCGATGTTTCAAAAGCCCCGAGTGAAAATTATAGTCGTTTCCTTGACCGTGGCGCAATTTAGCGTAAAACGGTTTAATCGTTTTTCCTCTGACAATATTTCCTCGTTCCATCCGGCGCCGCAGCCGCTGCCCCACTTTCCTTTATGATCTAATTGTTTTCCTGATGGAACGTTCGAGCAAGACAGATATTCGCGCAAGCTCCACAGCGTATCCGCGAAAAATCGTTTTCGAATCACTAAGCCCGGATAAAAAACAGCGCACGTTTGAGAAAGAAACGTCAAAGTTTTTTCCAACTTGCAACGGCCAGGAAAAATAATTTGTTGCTCCAATTACGCGCGTGAGCTATTCATTCGAGTCTTTTAATAATATTTCGTTACAAGTTTGACGCGAAAAAGGAGTTGGAGGGAGGTTGGGAGAACTTTTCAATTAATTAGTGTCTGAACTTGTTACGACTAGTTTTGTTTCAATTTCGAGGCCAGAACTTCGACGGCATTGCAGCGAACGTGAAATCAGTGGGATCTTCTCACATTAATTAGTAATTTCGTCTAGTTTTGAGGGTACTTATGAGACATCGTTGAAGAGATTTTAAATTTCGGGGCAGATCTGATGGTATGTTCTAGTTTAAGCAATGTTTTGGTTGTATGAAATTGGCAGAAATAGATTTTGAACAACAACCAATTTAAGTATTATTTCATTCTTCTTTATTAGCTAAATTGTGGAGGGCAAATTTTATCTACATCATTAGATGATGTCCTATCACTTGAAGACCATTTCCATTTTATTCTGCAAGAACTACATTTGACTAAACGTTTAGAATATCTGTTTGAATAAATAATATTTGAGCTATCCCATAGTTTTTATTCCCCAAAAGAATGTTTGATAATACGAGTCTTGGTTGTTGCTTTTTGGCAGATTTTACATAACATAGATATTTTATTTTTTTTGTTCGATATGGATTTATAATGACAAGACATTCGTTATTATTTTTATTATAAAATTTATCAATTGAGATGTAAACGATCGTTCATAAGTCTGATTGTGTAGTTTCCTCTCCCACAAAGTAATTGATGTTTATGTTAATAATTTTATTGCTTTTTTCCACGAATATACTTTCTATTCTATTACGACCAGAACTTGAGAAAAACAGGTACTTGTTTTTAAACAACTCCATTTTTTTCAAAAAGAGTAAACTAAAGTTTGTGATTACACAAATCTTTTATTGAGTTACGAAATATTGTCTTTCAACTATTTTTCTTCCTTTGACAAACGTAACTCATTACTTGACATGACGAAATAGTTTTTGGAGGAAAAAATAAAATACGTATGTTCAAAATGTTTATCGAAAATTCAAATAAATTATCATAATGATCGAAAAATTTATTTATCCAACTTAACACACAGTTGTTAATTGGCAAAATGCAAATTAAACTGAAAATTGAGTAACTGGAAGAAGAAACTTAATTGGTAAAAACAGAAGAAATTGAGTTTTACAAAAAAATATTATACATTTATTTTAAACTCACTTTTTAACGCATGATTCATGAATGACGTAATATTTTTGGAAAGAAGCAGCAAAAATTTTTGATTTTTTATACTTTTATACCTACATGTTGAAATTTTCCATGACAGTACACTAATGAAAAAGTATCTAAATTTTTTTATAAATAGGATTTACTAAATTAAATTTATGTAATTGCATTTTATACATTAATGAATGAAAAGCCTAAAATATTTGTAAATCACTATAACGTTTGATTAATAAAACATTTTCGAATCAATTCAGTAGTTTTGAAACTCAGACCAATATTAAAATTTCATTTTTGTAACGAAATTTCAATTTATAATACATGCAACTTTTCAGTAAAGTGTTCTATTCAAAAGATTCACACAAATATTCACTCTTTCTGCGAATATTGAGGAAATCAACGCTAACTATTGTACCTTCTCTAATTTTTACAATTTTATAACTCTGCATTTTTTTGCTACCATGGTACATGCACAGAATATTTAATTATGTAGGTATACAAAGACATTGCCTAGAGCCAAATATTCATACTAAGTAAATACTCATCAATAATAAACTTACCTTGATAAAAATACGTCTTTAAAATAAGCCCCAAGTTAAAACATTTTCTTGCAAGAAAAAAAAAGCCTCGTCAAGTATACGCGTCAACTGTCAAAAAAATTATACAAAATAAGAAATAAATTCAGCCAGTATTACACATTAGAATAACATATTTTACAATGGAATCCGTCTGTAATATTAAACTTTTTGCTCGTTACTTACTGCATTTTTTAATACATTGCATTCTAAACAATATCAAATGATATAGTAGTAGATATATGTTAAAAAATTACTCGCTGATGTATTGTATTATATACCATACTTGTATTTTACTTCCTGCAATAACATATCGCTATTCCTACTGACACACGTTTGAAAAAATTAATTAAGTTTTTCTGGTATTTTTATTTGTACAGATCCTCTTTCTATAATTGTTTATGCTTTTTTGTATGTAACATTGTAGTTTTCATAGTTGACATTGTGAAAATGTATAATTAATCTCACAATATAAAATGAATTATTGCTACATAGTGACAGAGTATTTCCTTGTTATATACGAACAATCCAGATGTACAAACTTGAAATGTAATTATACATTAAAATCGAACATTTTACAACACATATATAATTTTGTGTCCTTATATGCAAGACTATAAGATTAATGTAGTACAATTTCTATTATAAACATATTTGCAATATTTGCAACAATATCATAGAAATGACAAAATCTATAATAATAATGCGAACATTAACATATTTTAGTACATTTTACCGTAAATATCTCAAAAGTACTTAATTTTTTTTTTCTTAGTAAAAACATGATCAACTACTTTTGGTTTGAATTCTATAGTAAATGTTTTAGGTAAGTCATTTAACCCATTGGATGAATTTCAAAAATTTTACTATTCACCATATTTTCCCAATTTCACTGTGCCTTTCCTTTTTTTCTCCATTTTCGCTGATATTATTTTCATCTCTTGACCCTTGAAATACCTGACACAGAACTTAAGCTGGCCAATAATTGGTAACTCGACTATACTGAAATCAAACTGATAGAAAGCCATAAGCAAATGAATTGAGAATCCCGTAGGAACTGCGGGAAACTCAGGTTTCGAGGTCCTTGTTACGATTCCCGGCGGTTCTTGCAGAACAATTGCTAATGGCGGCCGGTTGTCAGTGGTTAACTGGACGAAATAATCCACACCAACAGGTCACCCACGACGTGCACTACAAGTAATGAAGCATCTACGGGCACAAAAGACAAATTACGACGTCGTAATATGATTCATCATTTCACCGAAGCCGCCCCTGCATCAATTAAGGCACTCAATAATTTCATCAATTACTTAATGCGTCAGCTCTTGCGTTTCCGCCATGAGCGCTACTACCTGACGAAAGCAGACATTAACGTTACTGCACATACTCGGGAATTTGGCGTTGAAGTTGCTGAACACAAGGCGAGTTCAATCGAATGCGAGTCAAAGGAAGCTCGAAACGGTGAAACTCTAGATGAAATGGACTGTGGAAAATGAAATAAGCTCAAACAAATCTCGATTTACGAAAATGATAGAAAAACCACGAAGTACTTACTAGTTTTCTGGTGCAGTTTTCTGGATCATTCATTGTATTCGACGTGCATTCTAACTCTTGGAACGATGTTGAAGCTTTATCATTTGTTAAATATTTATTGAATAAGTATGACAACGTTCAACTAAATAAACAGCTCGATACAATCTCGATACAAACGAGATTTCCAACAAATTCGAATGTATTTTTGATGAAGAAAGAAGTATTGATTCATGAGAACGGTCGGTCGACAAGTAGGGCTTCTATAAATCAAAAATTCTCGCTATAACTTCCGACAGGCGCCGACGCGCGCTGAAAGTACGGAAGCTCGGCACGATAATTATGGAAATGAATAAATTCTAGCGCTTATTGGCACGCTGCCGGATGGCTTAATTGTAAAAAATTACTTTTCAGCTTGTGACGATTCAATTTCGTGATTTCCCTGAGCTTCGGTCGTATCAATTTGCCGTTACAAGAGGTCATTTCGTGATTAACGCTGCGCATTTTTCAGAACCTTTCAATTATTCAATGACGTGAAAAACCTTCTGAACACGTGATCAGAATATTATATCAGTACGGGGCTTTTTTGCTGAGCTTGAATAATTAAAGATCAATTCCCTGATCCTTCTGGGTTCTGCACATATTTTGATGAATTTCTTCTGTTTTAGAGATAATGTAGTCATGTTGATGTATCACGCAGAAAGGAGTTCATTTTGAACGAGGTACTGTTATTATGCTGGTGCTGAATTTTTTATGCATCACAATATTGTTGGATTTTGAACAGTGCTTGTTAGTAATGCAATGAAGAGAGCATTTATTATTCTTTGTAGCTGTCGTCGCTTGATTATACATGAAAATTTATACATTTACAATATCGGGAAAAAAAACTAATAAATGATTGCAATTTTTTGATGATGTCGTGAAAAAATGATTAAATAATTGTAAATACGGAATCGAGTTCAGAAAGACAATACTGTGATGTAAGGAAACGTGTTTGAATAATCACTGTTTACTGGTCCTGGTTCTAGGTCCACATATATATAGCTCATGAGCAAATATTCGAAAACAAAGAAAAACATCTAAAAATATGAATAAAATCTATAAATTCTAGTTTATTTCCATCATATCAAATTCTTCTCTTGCTCAATTTTCCAACAACACAGTGATCTGTCAGCTTATTCTCGAAAATCTCTGATAATATAATTTCAAACTTGTATTCCTTCCCCGTCAAAATCGAGGCCGATCAAGCATTGAAACGTTTAGCCTCAACGATCAAAAACATCAGTTGTTCATAATCTGTGGGAAACTTTCCGGTGAACTGGTAAAATATTGAAAAGCCTTCAGCTGTTGCTTCCGAGATTGATCCGGGAGGAACTTTATTCCCCGATTGGCGAAGGCGAGGGTGTTTCAATGGAGAGCCGCAAGGATTAAAAAGCAGTTGAGTGGAGACGAGGACGGAAATAAGGCTTTATGTCGCGACGTTAAGAACATGTTGATAAGATACATCGCGCGAGCGCGAGTGTAGGTGCTTGAGACCCGAGAACTGCGGTGGAGGAGCCGAGCCATATGGCCGGGTCCCACCAAGATTTTATATTGCGATCACCTCTGTCGCCTCGATCATTTTTATCTCTCGTGGCCAAGATGAAAATACTACTTTTATCGTGATCCCCATTGGCCATTTGAATCTTGCACATTCAGGTTTCATCGCCCGCCTCGTATACTGCGAAATTGGTATTTCCTTCATAAGCGTCCTGAAGAGGTCGACGCATGAAGGAAAGAGGAAATCATTGATGGAAGTACAATAAATAAAGAAATAGCCAAAGTATCATAGTTTTTGGATTTTTTGTGTGAAAAAAGATTGTGCAGTGGTTTTGGGATGATTTGAGCAATGGAGAAGTTGAGTTCTGAAGTTTTAAAAAAAAGTTGACGTCTTTAATGTCATTGAGTTATTGGAGGACATATTGACTTAAATGGTATTTATGGAGTTATATTGAAGGTACTTCACGTATTATAACTTTGGAAAGTACTAAGAATCTCACGGTTATGAAAACATGGTGGGTTGCGTTTAGGGGCAATACGAGATTTAGGGATGGTTGGCAGCACTACCGACGTAAAATATACTAGTTCAGAAAAATACAAAAAAATACATGTTTTCTTGGATTTTTCCTCTCTAGAATTGTATTTTTTCATCAATTACAAAGATTATTGACTTTTTTTGAAATTATTTATTCTTTTTTAACTTATAATGCCTATGGTCGACTGTCTCAGTAACAAAAAACTTTTTGGGGTCTGGTAGTATATGGAAATCGTAAGATCGTTTCCGTAGTTTTACCAAATTTTCCACAATCCACCAAATTTACGAATATTAATTTGAGAATAACGAATTGTTCAAATGGATTTGAATAATTGACCATACATCAAATTTTTTTCATAAAAATTCAAAAACGCAAGCATAAAACAAAGTATTTAAATTCGCGAATCTCGAAAAATTCCTTAAATTCATATATTTTTCCTTATTTTTCAATTTTTTTTGAATTTGTGAAATTCTCATCAAAAAATGTAAGGATCGTAGATGTTATGATAAAATATGCATATTAAGAAAATGTATGTTTTCTTAATCATTTTTTTTAGTTTCAGTTATTTTATTTATGACTTACTATAGAAATTTTTTTCATTTCTTAATTTTTTTCATGTTGCTCAAGTTTTTAAGAATTTAAAAATTCATAACATTACAGAAACCTTCAACCTTTATAGTTATACACAAATTTATTTATTTTTTGCATATTGATGATAATTTCTCAATAATGCTAAGTTCAAGTTTTTTACGGAAAAAAAAAAAAAAAAAAAAACGAACGATTCGAGTAGATCAATGTTACTATATCTTATATTTTGAACTAAATTTTCATTAAATAAAATTATATTTATTACTTACAAAATGAGTCAACTATTCTTCGTTCGTGCGTTTTCCAAAACTAAATAAAAATTCTAAAAATAAAGAATACTTGTAACATATTTTTATGAATAATTTACTACAAATAATTGTAAACTTCCATAAATTCGTGAAAAATTTGTCAAACACCTTCAAGTGTTTGGTTTCTTTTCAAGGTTTTTTGAACATCCTAGATTTATAAATGAATAATATAATATGCATCGCTGGATCTGGCTTTTGAAACTTTGAAATTTCCCTAGATCGTTAACTGCACGCGAAACTTTTACAACAAAGTTATATCTATGGATCTGATCGTATTTCTTCTCATATTTGTAAACTTTAATTCAATTATTTCCCACAACTTCTGCATATAAAAAACAATTATTTTCTCGTCCTGCAGTATCACTCGATATTTCAATTTCAGAATCAAGTTTCCTGTACCTTGCTTGATTCACTATAAATAATTCTACGTTTCAAACAAAGCAACGTTCTGCAATTTATTTTTCGTGGATTTTCGAAAGCTCGACAAACTGATCAAAGTTTTACTCGCTTAAAAATGAAGAGAAGTAAAACGTGTGCTTCCAGAAATGTATTCTTCCATTTTTAATGGTTCAAGGATTTCAAATTTTTATCACTCACAAGTAGACCTTCGATAAATCAAAGTGAAAAGTACTCTGAGTAGAGATAAGTTGTTATACAATTCATGAAATAATATATCATTTATTTCTATCATGAATTTTTATTTTTCCTTTTAATTATTGGTCTGTATATTTAGTTTATTTTCAAGATTTCGAATCGAAATATAGGTATGAGTGATCGCAGTCTCAATAATGAATTCTTTTATACGATTCCTTTTTTGAACAGAAATTTTGTACGTTACAGTTTATTATTAGGAATCATAAAAGTTTTTTTTAAAGTTCATGAATAACGTTTAAAGATGTGCTGTTCTACTAAACGAATAATATAGAGTGTTATTTAATTTGATGTTTACAAATTGGTTTTTTTCCTTGAAAAAAAAGAACGAAAAATTCTTAAGAATCACTCTACACCTATGTTACCCACTATTTAACCTAGATCCTAAAATTATTATGTAAGGAAGAAAGTCAAGAAAGGTCAAGAAAGGAATGATTTAAAAATTCTATTTTGCAGTTATTTAATAGTTATTTTGATATCGAAACTTAAAGGGAAATAATTTTTTTGTAGCTGTTTTGAATTTATAAATTACTGTAATTTTTGTAGTGTTGGCTTACTTTTATTTTATTACCGAATTCTCTTAAAAATTCTATTATCAATAACTACCTTACTATTCTTCGGGAGAAAATGATATATCGATTTGATTCTAATATCATATTTTTACAAGAGAGAATCTTACTTCTATAAGTTATTTTTTAAATTTCCAATTATATAGTGTCATTTCATCGCTATGTTTTCGATCTTTCATGATATATATTTTTTTTAAATTTTCTCTAAAAGCAGGATAATAAATCTGCAACATCGTTTACGAGCTAAAGTATAAAATATTCTTCTGTATACAGTTTCAGAAAAATCAAAAACATAAATATTAATCTATTCAATATCTATGATCTGTTTCCCTCCAGCTTTTGCGAATATTAATATATTACTTGTTTGACAGTCGAAGAATATGAGATTCTTATTAAAAATTTGTCCAAAAAATGTAATTTTTATCGAGAAGATCATTTTTATACTAGTGTGAATACTGCGAATCACATTTTTACAAACCGATAAGATGCAGCTTTTGGATATTTATGTAATTGATTTAAGATATATTTTCAAAATTCTAAGGAACTGTTTCTACTTTGCTGCATTAAAAAAAAAAAACTTTCGAATAGAGCTCCACTGAAGCCATAAGCTCAAGATATTTTAGTGGATTTCTTCGCAAGCACCAAGAAAATTATTGCTCCCGATGATTTTTATGTTTCTATAATTTACTTCATGAATTCAAAATGTGTATACAGGTAATCTATTAAAATAAATATTTGATCATTATAATTTCGTTATCTTTACACATTGGAGTAAAGGTTGTGTTTTCACAGTCACTTAAACTTATTCATTGTCTTTCTAAAAATTTTTTGTGATTCATTGTGTACTCCTGTCTTCCAAAATTTACCACACACATCAATACTGCATGTTCACATACCAAAAAGTGGGAATACCAATGTTCAGTGATTTCCACGTAAGTAGTTGAACGTCCTTTGCCCCTCTTTGGTAATGCTCGCGCCAATGACATTAATTGCAACTCGCAGCTCGTTTACCAGGGTGTAATTAATGCGGAACACGCCCTTGGTCGATAATGTTGTAGTCCGGTAGCGCGTAACCACCTCGCGATATAGAACGTCGCACGACGAATTTCAGAATTCCTGGCCGCTATTTTGTTTTGTCCCGCTTTCCTGGCGGTCCCGGCCTCTGCTTTTTTTCCAATCGATGAAACACTGCGTTTCAGCTACGTTTCGGCGGTTGCCAACATGGTAGAATTCGCGTCGTTTGCGGATACGCGAGAGCTTTTTTCACGTGTTTTCAGGGAGAGCTTCTGTATCGGAATTTAATGCGTAGTTGAGCTTTTTTGTGCCTCTCCTCCATCGATCGAACTTCGACTACATTCCTGGAAATATCATATCTTGCTATAAATGGTTTCGAAATTTGTTGAATGTAATTATCTGCGAGGTTCAATGGAATAATTTACACTCGAGGACTTTTTTTCGCAAACAATTCGATTTCTTTAACGAGCTTTTTTTTGCTCTTTCATGAATTTTCGATTCGTTTTCTTCTGATTCATCCACTGTAATTTTTTCAGCTGTAGAATGAGTTCAATTTAATTAGTTTGTTTTTGTGACTGTATTTCGAGCTCTTCGAGGAAGAATGAGTTATGTAAGATCAAAGCTAAAATAGGATATGGTATAAAATTTCCGATAATTACACTTCGAGAACATTTGAAATTTTCTTTCGACAAGTTAGAGAACATTCAACATTATTCGTTTCTCTATTTTATTTCTGGAAATCGTATTCAATTATTAATATGATCTAATAAATTTTTTCTAAATTTTTTCGAAGAAAATCACACTAAGTGAATTTTTTGCGAATAAATCAATTATTTTGACAAGATATTCAATCGCTCTTCGCTGAAAATTCAATTTCATCATTCAGATTTGCCTCTCGGTCTGATTTCAAGCAAGAATAAATTATGGCGAATAAGATTGTTTTACCGAATGTCTGAGTTGATTAGGCTAGATGATTTTTTTGTCAAAAATTGTGGAATAGGTAAGATCAAAGCTGATTAAATTTTAATAAGTTCTCGAAATCTTAGAGCTTTTACCTTATGAACTTTTGAACTTTGGAGTCAATGTTTTACACGTAACGACTGTTCAGCTAAAAAAAGATGAAAAGACTGTAATGACAGTCAAAACTGAGAGTAACATTCAACTATATAAACCTGTGACAAAATTTCAAGATCTTGGAAACTGGAAAAAATTCAGAAAATTATTCAATTCAAGAAGATAATCACGAAAAATTATTGGATTAAAAAGTTTAAGGATGTTTTTTTTCAGATTCCATTACATCCGATACTGTGTAGAAGTTAAAATCAAAAATAACGTGTTCAAAATTTTTTTATTTCTTTCGATGGCTTTAACAGTTAAAGATTTTTAACAGTTTCGTTAGTTTTTGAATAATCATTGTTACTGTTTTAACAATGTTTCATCTTAAAACACATAAATTACACTTGAAAATGCATGAATACGTCGAACACGTGAAATTCATAAAATAAAATTTTATGTTAAAAAGTGTGAATTTGAAAAACTCCTGCATCGAAATCTAAGGATAATTAATTTCGAAGTACGTCGACTTTCATTTTCCAATACATGAAAATCAAATGATTGTCTTTCTATTCTTTATATTATTTTTTCATATGAAAAATACTGCAATTCATAGATCTTTTACTCCTCCGTGATACTTTTTGGCTGCGTAGAAAATACCGTAGTGCATTTGTCTCCAATTTTTTCAGCTTTTTCTCGCACTCCCTGCATACGAAATAGCAGAAAATTTTATTCAATTTTTTTTGTAGCTCTGAGCTACCCTCTTTTTCTTTTCTTTTTTCTTTCGATTCACAGGTTTTAGAATAAGAAGCTTTCACCGTATCGCTGCTCTGAGGATGATGAAAAACTTGCATAACATGAAAAATTACTAATTACTTTGAACTGTTTTTCTCTCGAAAAAAGAATTTCATAAACATCAATTAGAAATTGGAACGTGATAAATAGACGAACATGAATTTAACTCTAATGAAAGAATATGATTCGCAAATGAAAATTTATTTTTTTACTAGAAGAAAATTTGAATAGAATAAAAAAAGGAACAATCTCGTTCTCGAAGTATTCATGAGAATTTTTTGACAATGAAGGACTTTACTGAGTCAAAATGTTTCATTCGTTCAAAATTTTTCAGTAAAAAGTCAATTATGTTAATGCAATTTTTTTTCTATACTTTTTCAGTGATTTCGTGTAAAAATTTTGAAGCTCTAATTTCTACTAAATAAATACCAAAACAATGATAAAATCTAGATTATCTATGATTATCAGCAGGTTGGAAATTTTGTTTTTGAAATTTTTGGAATTTAAAAAATTATTCTACTTGATTCGAACTGTACAATAAATGTAAGTTTTTTCGTAAAAAATAATAGGTATATCGAACCAAAAGGAGGAATATAAACTTTGAAAAATTATTTACAGACCGAATAATTTTTTTACAAAAATATTCAACAACTGCATAAAAGTATGATTATTCGTTCAATATGAAGCACTTGAAAGCTTTCCATGATAAAAAATTAACAATGCAAAAGTTAATTGTTTTTAGCGAATTCACGTACAATTCAGAATTTTTAATCCTATGCGTTTAAAGTAACAATTAGAAGCGCTCAGAATTTTTCATCTTCTCATTTGTTCCATTGCTTTTTCCGACCCACGAAACGTTTTCTCGGGATCCACAAAGCCGCAATTTTTACATATTGCATTTCCATATTCAAACCGTAGGGTAATTTCGCATGAATAAAAGGCCCGACAGCGATTAATTTCATTCATGTTTGAGTAATTTTCCAAACTTTATGAGGGAGAATGTGGAATTCACTTTATTTATTCCGTGGAATGTAAACAATGAAAGAGAAGCATCATGAATTATGATTTTAACTCATTTCTGAGCGCTGGCTTGTTTAAATATTTTTTAAGGTAAAATGGAAGAAGGAATAACAATTCATTCGGAAAAAAATCTGAGTTATTGATTTTAAACATTTATATAACTTTTTTGAATTTCGTGATTTAAATTATGAGCATTATAAGAGGGATTTTTCATTACATACGTAATAGATTTCTTTACAATTTTCAGAATTTATTAGATATTACAGGCATTTATGTTTATGTATATAATCTATATTAGAAACACATATGAACTTTGTGAAGAACCCGATTTAACATTTACAGATTGTTCATTATTTACTGACAGACGATGAACTAATTTTTTTTTTTTTTTTTGATGAGTGGAATATTCGTATCTGTTACAGATAATTATTTTAAAAATGATCAACGAAATGTAGATGGTAATGATAATTATTGTGTTTACATTGCACCAAAAATTATTCTATAAAGTTTTCTAAGAGTAAAAATAGATACTAACAAACACATTTACGTTACATTTTGTGTATAAATAAATTTTTCTTTTTAAAGCAACGAAAAAATTCATTTTCCTACTGCGCCTATAATAATTGTAAGAAAATCAAGGAATGTTTAGAATTCAGAGAATTTGAATGCACTCAGTATATTATAAGAATTTCGTATATTTGATACATTGTTTATGTTTTCTAAGACTACGAAAACTCTTAAATCCTTATAACTTCTCAAAATCGTAATATGTTTGACCGTACTGATATATTCAGAAATTCTAAAAATTTTCATACAAATCTTTTTGTTAATCGTGAAAAATTCTTTTGATACAGTATACCTCAAGCATTCCAAAATAAGCATTTTCGCTTTCATATTTTTGCGTATTCTACCTATCCATAATTTTTCAGTTTAATTATGTTACCCACAATCTTCACATTTTCTGCCACTCATAAACTTTCGTACAATTTTTTCGGAAATCTCTTACACATAAATTTCTATTCTCACAACTATTTCTCAAAGCGTTTAGCGTGGAAATCCTCCACCGAGGACAACTAGTTTCCCATGCCTTAATTAACAAAGCTTCATCCGCGATTCTCGGCACAACTTTTAATACACGACGTTGGGCTCGCACGTGAAAAAAATTCTCGCCCCGCGAATTCTCGTGTTACTCGAGCGTGCTAGGGTAAAATTGTTGTCCTCGAGAAAAGTATGCTAAGTACCGCTGCGAGCGCTGTTACGATACAGCGCACTTGCTCGTATCGAAGAGTAATCTCGTCGCGCAATTTCGTGCATTAATGCCAAAGGCGCGTACGACGCGGATTCGTACCACTTGAATCCTTTTTTTCGTCTCCGGTGGGATAATTTATGAAATCTAATACATCAGATGAAGAGCAGCGCTCTCGAAAATCGACTTTATACCCGTTTCCCATACAAAACGCGATATCGGATTATCGCGAAACAGACATTTTTCCGCTTGATTGATCGATCACGAATCTGGGGTCCGTCACCGAAGTTTCGATGGCAGGGACGAAATCTCGCGATTAATTGGCAGACGTGTTTTACTGGTCGTGCGAAATGAAATACGCGAGCCAAAAGGGCGAGCGTTTCAAGTACGCGAGTGCGAGATGCTACGCCCACGATGAAACTGGCGCGGTAGCGTGGAATAACTACATTGGCACACATTTTAGAGCAAGTTAATTGGTTTTTTCAAGCCCAAATTGATGGTTGTGAGATTTTTTTATTTTATTGAGGACGAGGACAATTTTTTTTTTAATTGCGAGATAGACTTTAGAATGTATTAGCATTTAATGTATTTAATGAGATTCTGTTACTTCTGAAAGTCAGACGAAAATTCGAATGCAAAGCAATTCAAGAAATAATTATTGTTGAAATTGAATTAAGCTGCATTCGTTTTTTAACTTTTAAAAGTACTGCAATAGTACTGTAAGTAAATTTCATCGCATATTTTAATATATTTCGTTAAATAATTGTAGGTTTTCAGACTAGTTTATATTTATCCAAAATACTTTCAACAATTTACTTTGGAGATAAAACAATTTTTCATTTTTCATTATATTACGGTTTGCAATATTATTTTCGTTCTTGAGATAAGCATATTAACTTGTTTAACATTCTATTAATAATATAAACACACCTTACTAATATTGTTAGTGTCGAACAATTATTTGAGGGATTACTTATACTTAAAAAAGTACATATTGAAGTAAATTGAAACATATCTTTCCACATTTTTTACAGTTTTTATTTACTCAGTTACTGAAAAAAACTATCACATTCGATGAACCTAACTGTTGAGGCTTATGAGTATAAAATTATTTTGAAAATGTCAGATCATCGATGCTGTTTTTATTTTTAAGACATTTTTCTGCGCTTTCGAATGACGATTTCAAATTCATGCTCAGGCTACTATGACAGCAGTTATTCAAAGTTTAAACTATTATGACGTTTTTTATTTTTTAAAAATTCATAACTCAAAAAAATCATTTTTGAAAAAATTCGTATACATACCATTTTGAAGCTGTTTGTCTGCTCTTTCATATTACATTTTCAAATTCATGCTCGGGCTACAAAGATAGCAGTTATACGGAGTTTAAGCTATTATGCCGTTTTTGATTTTTCAAAAATTTGTAACTCAAAAAGTTCATCTTTGAAAAAATTCTTATACATACAATCTTGAAGCTATTCGTCTGCTGTTTAGTATGACATTTTCAAATTCATGCTCGGGCTATTATGACAGCAGTTATTCGGAGTTTAGGCTACTATGACGTTTTTGATTTTTCAAAAATTAATAACTCAAAAAGTTCATCTTTGAAAAAATTCTTATACATATGATCTTGAAGCTATTTGTCTGCTCTTTCATATGACATTTTCAAATTCATGCTCAGGCTACTACGACAGCAGTTATTTAAAGCTAAAGCTACTATGACATTTTTAATTTTTGAGAAATTCAAAACTAAAAAAGTTCATTTTTGAAAAATTTCGTATACATACATTATGAAGCTATTTGTCTGGACTTTTATATGACATTTTCAAATTCATGCTTGGGCTACTATGACAGCAGTTATTCAAAGTTTAAGCTATACGTATTTCGTCAATATTCCAGTTTTTGGAAAATATTTCTGACTCTTTTGCCCTCGAATATGAATGAATCTTGCGATTTGAGAGACGAAAAGTAAGAAATAAATGTAATTTGGTTCTGCTTTTAGTTTTTTGTTCTTTTTTCGTTTTTCTTATTTTGACAAAAATTTTACAGAAAAAAAATGTTTCATGCATCCAATGAAAATATCATCGTCCATATATCAAGAATGTTCATTTCAATGGGATAAGTAAGGTTTTTGTTTGCCCAAAAACTTGTTATTTTGGTACAAGAATTATGTGTTTTGAGCAACCAAAAATATTTCTTGTATCAAAAAAAAAAAATTTTGTTTGATATAAGGGCAATAAAATTTTCATTGGATGCATGCCATATATTTTTCCGTGTTTTACAAAATTATAATCCTGTGCTCAAAGTTAAAGAAAGTTCTTTAAATGTTATCAAACGAGTTGTGGCTAATATACATGCCATAAATAAATGATCCTTGATGATCGACGAGGATCATTTTATTATTTTTGGAAATCTTTTTCGGTATGTAATATTATATTGGAACCAATAAAAAGATCAAAGTGAACAATGGTCCATTTAATTGATGTATCGATAGGATTTTAAAAATAATAAATGAACATGATTCTTCAATATCTTTCAAAAATACTTATGCTTTTTTTTCGTGAATGATAAATAAATATTTTTCTTGTTTTCGTAAATTTTTTCGGTTGCCCTGATAATAACACTCGTCGACATGACTCATCGAGAACCTCACAAAAGACTAAGCACACAATTTTTTAATATCAACCAGGCACCAATTATTGACTTCGCAGTTTCGGATTCGATAACTCTTGAAAAAAAAGGATTAAACGCAGCTATTAAAATCCTTTCATTCCTTAATGAGTAAAAAAATCCTTGCTTTTCAGCTGGATGAATAGCAAATGCGTGGTCACTTAAAATCTTCAAATGAAAAGCTTCCATGCAAACTGCACGGGTGTATTTAAATCGATATCCTTTATCTGAGTCCCCATCATATAAAAAGATATATGCATTCCCAATTTCGAATTAAATTTATAAAACCCCTGCATCAATAATTCCTATTAAACCCATCAAAGATTATTTCTATCATGAAATAGATGACTATTTCTTCCATCTTCACGACAAAACCATACGAACAAATTCTCGAAATCTTATCCACACAACATCAGAGTCTCTTGTCTCGATCAGCACCCAAGAAAAGCAAAAGTATTTTCCAAGTCAAAGAAAACACGATATCTGAAATAACACTACATCGAGGATTCCTTATCACGTGACATTTACCCCATAAATAATTCATCCCCATCGTTTACTCTCGCGATCATCCGATTCAAAATTAAATCCAGCAAACAACGGCGTTGTTTCAGGGCACGTTTTTCCAGGTGTTTCGTATTTTTCGCTGGGTGAGATATTGAATCGTCTCATATAAAATGCATTAGTTTTCTTAGCTCTTACCCTCGGTCATTCGGTGCACTTCCTTCAAAGGATTTCCGGGCCAAGCGTGATTCTTTGTCACCGCTCGTGGAAAACGCAAGCGGGGGGTGAAAAAAGAGGATTTAAGATTGCTGACAGTATCGCGCGAAAACAAAAATCGCGGCGCTCCTCCGTGATACTACCAACTTCCTTCGTTCCTGTTCTCGTCTCGCCTCGTCCGTTCTCGAAAATTTCTTTTCTCTGGAGCAGGAAATTTCTCTCTTAGGAGAGCAAATCCGCGTGGCCTCTTCGAAGGTAATATACCAAGGACAAAATATTCCCCGGCGGGAAGTATCGCTTTCGAGGATCAGCTACGATAAGGGGAGACAACAAGTTTTGCGTAAAACAACGAGAGAGGTTGTGGGGTTGATATAAGCTGGGAAAAAAATTTTAAAGGAAAGATTCTGGTGAAGATCAATCATCAAATAAACCTTCAGATGTATATTTAACTGGGTGTAATGAGAATTTCCGTTCCAGGTTAGTGCGATTAAATTATTTTTTTTTTTTTTTGTGTGTAAGGTTCCATTCATCTCTGAATGTCACTTTAATAAGATAAGAGTGATTATACGTGCAAAAAAAAATTGTTGTGTAAATCTTTGCTGAGCTGTAAATCAAGAAAAAAGCATGATATTAAATTTCCCTACACTAGAAAATCGGATGTATTACTTTTCAAATATTGCTCGGTTAAACAATTATCAAGTTTTTTTCCTATATTTTGAACAAAACTTTGGAATGCAGTATATCCTCAAGATTATGTAGGACATTTTTATGTAGAAGATTGAAAAACGATACGATAATAATAACTTATATTATGACTCAGAGCGCATAGTTGACTGCATTAAGAAAATTTTCTTTTGAAACAAAGTAAATTAGAAGAACGTTTCGTATTTATCTCTTTTTTACAAAATTTTTCATGCACGTGAATTTTTGTGCAGAAAAATACATTTCTTTCTTCGACAGTCGAATACAATTTCAAGTGTCATAAAAAAATTTCGTACTCACGATAAATCACGTTCCTGTATGTAATATGAATCGAACTTTACAAGCCTTTTTTGATTCCTATTGAATCGGCAGTCCGCGACATGAATGCGAAGTGAACAAAACCATGCAATATTCTGTTATGGCAACGCTACAAGTCGAAAGAAACAGACGATTTTAGAAAAAAATAATTATTTCAATCACTTTTATTTTAAACATACTTTGAAATGTTTTATCAGTTATTTGTCAACTGTGAAAATCGATGACTGTTTTATGGTGCGAAAATTAACATTTCAAAGTTATCCTTGAGTCTACGAATCTATGCAGAAATTTGCAAAAGTATCTAGGAATATATTTCCAAATTTTCTAGTACCCAGAACACACAGAATATTCTAAAGTAACTATAAATTTTGAAATAGAAGAAATCAATGAACTTATTGTAAATTGAATCTGTAAACTAAAGATATGATAATAATAAAGTTCTACGACATTAAACTCTTTGAATCTATCAAGAAATCACTTGAAATGTTTGAAATGCATAAAAATATTAAAAAATGTCGAAAAATTTTATGTATCGTAACATACAAGATAAATTCAGAATCCTACAAATATTTAAAAAATTGTATATCCATCATATATTTTTTATCAAAAATATATGAGCTAACTAAAAATCTATCAACTTTGATTCTTAGACCATCAGAATCCACATTTTCACTCAAACGGAAATATACCCGGAAAATTTTCTAAATTTCATAAGTACTAAAAAGTACGTGAAACACTCAAAGCATTCGACGTATTATAAAATTATTTTAACTAATTAATAATGTGTTCATTTTTTAACTTAATAAGAAACTAAAACTAGAAAAACTTTGGCTTTGAAAGCATTGAAATCTGAAAATAAATGAAAATGTATACCATAATGAAAATATTGGAAATATATTAAATTGCTAAAAAAGCTGTCAATGTATTTAACACTTCAGTACATCAAATTGGTTGAATATAATATAAATAATAAAATAAATTGAATCTTTAAAAGTTACAACTCCCTCGAAAACCCATGAAATTCATAAAATTATACAGCTTTCAAAATGCTGAAAAATTTTTAATTCAGAAAATTACATATATTAAGTACTGGAAATTTACCTTTAAATGTATAAAGTGCTAGAAAATTTTCAAAATTGTATAAATATTGGAAGGTCACAAAAAAAGTTACTACTACCAACAATAATTTCAATACTATGAATAATTGAGACCCAAGAAATTTATGAAGAACAAAATATCCAAAACCAAACTTTTTTCTGGAAAATCCGCTGAAATAGCTGGGTATCTGAAAAAATTTAAATTCTAATTTAAAGCTACAATTTCACAAAACCTGTAAAGAAATGAAGGTATAAGAAATTTAAAAAACTACATAGAATTGCAGCCAAACTATACTTATATCGAAAAATTCTGTCAGTACAAAAAATCCTAGAGATATCAGATAGTGAGTACTATAAATTTTTATTGATAAAATATTTTAAAAATCTGTGAAATTCTGGATTCTGGAGAATTAAATTCTCATAATCTGCATAGAAATTTATGACAATACGACATAATCTTTACATATATTTATATTAATTTCTAGAACGTGATAATTCCAGGATGAGAAGGAAAATACATTGATATTTTCAGAATTAAAAATGTTGTTTCAACGTTTCTGTATGCAGTAGTAATGATGTTCACAATCGAGCTTAAAATTTTCATTCGAAATCAGAAGAGGTACTCTTTTACGAAATGAATATGAGTTTAAATTGAGAAATCATAGAAAGTTTTATATTACAAACTTATTCAGTCAAAAAGCTCCTTATTATATCTAAAGTGATGTAAACATTTACAAAATTTTTCAACAACTTGAAAAATGCATTAAAAAATGTGCGATTCATTTTAATATAATTGTAATATGTACTTGTGAAAATTTACTGTAACTTTTATTATCTACAGTAAATATTAATATAATTGAAACCCTGTTCTACATTTAAAAAACACATAATGTCGTTCTAGGCCAAACCACAAGTTTTCGTAAAAATACGTATCTGTACTTCTATCAATCAAACGAATCTTCACATATCCATATTGTAAAATGTGTACTTATTTAATCTGATTGATCCAATCTGATTGTGAGATAAGGAATATCCCACTCACAACCAACTCACCATAGAGTAACATCCTGACCTGTAGATAAGACTGAGTTAAGCTCAAGTTCCTTAGTGCATCACAGCAAATAGACTCGAACCTCGATCTCTTGCACTCTGCAATTGCTAAAGTTTCGACATTCTACCGAGAACTGCCAATTCTGCCGGGACACAAACAAGAGATCAATAATCACCAAACACGTTCACGCCAAACACCTCGAAATCCTGTGAACGATTTCTGCCAAAGAAGTATCCACGACTTACGTAATTCAAAAGTTTCAGCTAATTAAAGATTCATAATGAATTCTCAGTATTCCTCTCCATAGAAGACAAAAAGCTTCAATAAGTCTTGAGAAGAGTGCCTCCTCCAAGAGAGAACCCGTCGTCAATTCAATCACTCCCCAATAAACGGAAAGCTGTAAAACGAATGGCATTCAGCGGAACGAAAGAATTCGCAGCATTATGCGGCAGGTCTTTGAACTCGAAGCAGAAACGTGAACTGCTTGAGCGTCACTAACGCCAAATTAGTTTACTTTCTGTTATTCGAATTCAATGGATATAAAGGCAAGATCAAAGTTGAATCGCACTCCACGATATTGCCTGTTGAAGATTTTTGTCATTTAAGAACCATTTCGTGCAGGAATGAAAAAGACGAATTTCGTTTTGTGACTAGCGATTTGCTGCAATGAACCTTATCATGTGTATCACAGGGAACATTTTTTATGAGAATAATTCTTCAAAAATTCTTCAATAAACTGCTGAAATTTCGGAACTTTTTGTCATCTCTACTACTTTTAAACTACATGAAATATTTCAGTTTTTATAGCTTTCTAGTGTCTGTTTTAAATTTTGGTTCATTGAAGATCATTTGATGTTTTTTCTCTATTTTCTGTATTTCCTTGATATTTCAGAAAACATTATCTTTGAAAATTCCTAAAACATTGTACTTTTGGCATTATACATTTTATCCCAGTATATATACATACTATACCATTTTCTAATATTTTCCTGAATTTCTAAAAAAATTTTCAAAAGGACGTTGCCAGGAAATTTTTCTTGAGAGGGGAGGCAAACTCAATTGAAAAGAGTCAAATGAACATTTCAATGTGTCAACAAATATTTATCAAAGAGTCCTAATATTTAATGTCTACTTGCAACATTCGAGCTTTTAATGTTTTTAATATATCACTTTCTTATAGAATTGTATCACTCATGTAATAGCTCTTTGCACTAATCTATTATCAATAAATGCTACCTTCAGGATTATTAAGTATTTGAATAAATTTTTACTATTTGATAAAAACTTATTCAAACTTAAATACTTATTCAGTAGCTTTTGAGATTTTGAAAAAAAATTTGATCCAATTAAATAAAGAGTATTTTACGGGCTGCTGGTACTTGAGTGTTTTCGTAATTTTTAGTATTTATAAATCTTTCAAGGGTATTTTTGTATTTTTACAGATTATTGGTGCCCGTATTAATTTTTGTACCAACAAATTTCTCGTATTTGATGTTCCATGATTCAAAGTTTACGTGTGTTTTTCCGTTTCATTTATTTTCATAAAACAATATATACAAAGAGTTGTTGATTCATAGATTTCTTGCACTTTCTGTAGTTCCCACACTATTCCAGTATTATTAGAACCTGAAAGATTTTCTAGAACCTAAATAAGTGTAGATGAAATTTCAAATTTAATGCTGTACGATTCGAAGTTTCACAGATCTTTGTTATGTTGATAGATTTTTGGTGAAAATCGTTCTTACATAGATCAGAAATACTTTAGGTTTCACTCTTAATATTAGTAATTTTTTGTATAGATAAAACTTCGTTGGATTTTGTTGTTTTTTATCAGATAAATCGTATTTTCTTGAATTTCGCTATGGATTCTCTTAACTTTATTATTCTAACTTCAATATGTTAAATAAATTTTCGGTATACACCAAGATATTTAAGGAAACAGAATGTGCTTTGACAGATTTCTAGTAACTCGTAGATTTCTAGTTCTGCTCGTATTTCTCGTACATATTAGTATTTATAGCACGTCAAAAATCATCTAGTATATTCATGGCTTCTCGAAGATTCAATTTCTTTAGAATTCAAAGTATTAAAATTTTTGATATTTCAATGGATTTGTAAGAAAATGATGTCTTGATTGATTTATAGTATTAGGTAGACTGTTGGTTTATAAAAAGGATTTTCGGATATACATAAAAACTGTAGAATTTACATTATTTTAAATGATTTATTGTGTCTTCATATCTTAAGATATATTTTGAAATTTGATGCTTCAGAAATAAATGTTTGATAGATTTTAAGTATTTTAACGTGTTTGCCAGAAAACAGTTATTTAAAATTTATTTCTAAAATTATATTCATTCCTCGTACTGTATGTGTGTGTTTTTTTTTAATCTTAGTAATTATACAAATTACAGATATTAATTGCTTCAAAAATTTATTTCTTTTCAGCACCTTTCTTTTAGTTTGTCAAATTATTTATACAATTTGAATCATTTTCCTGTATATTTTCGGATTCCCATATAGAATTAACGACTTCGATGCTTTCAAATCGAAAGTATTGGTAACATTTAAATTTAAATTATATATCAAAAACACTTACATGGTTTGATTTTTGTTCTCAGATTTAAAAATCCACTATTGTTTTTCCTTCTCCATTCCATAGATGTTAAAAAATTTAATTTTTTTTTTAATGGCACGAACAGTTACATGCATATTATATTAAGGCTTTTCTCGTATATCCATTTATTACTTTTGCTATGAGTTTGTAGAATTTGTTCTTTTAGGATTGAAAATAATTTTGAAGTTTTTCGAATAAATAAAAAACAAACGATGATTTTCGGTATTCGGAATAAATTTATGTCGTATTCTGCATATTCATCGCTTATTTACGTATACTTAACATACAGTCGGACATCGATGGTTGAGACGGCTCGGGGGTTTAGATTTTTCTAAAGTAAACAGTCTCAACTCTCGATGCTGTCAATCATGAGTCCAGAAAACCTACCTGCTTGACCCGCCTCAGTGGCGTACTCATGCGTCTCGAACGCCTGTGCTACATGAATCTTATTCGAATGTTCATTTAACGTTATGCTTAATTGTAAAAACTCAGTATACATATTTAAAATATGTTTAATGTTTGAATACTATCATCTTTGCAAAAAAATTAACATACGGAGAAAAAAATTCTCCAGTTTATTTAAATTTACATTTTGAATATCTGTAGAAGCAAAACTTTTCATTGATACAAGAAATAAACTGAATGACAAACAGAACAAGATTTTCACTTGAATGTGTTTGGACATTTGTGAATTTCATTAAATTGCAGAGCTTTTGCTTGCAAAATAGGTCCACTGACTGGTATTCTCATATCCCTTTTTTCCGTGAACCATCGAAACAACGAAGTTTCCACCAACGGATAAGGCGACGATACTTTCGTGATTTTTTTTCTGAACTCAAAACTTGCACTATTAACTTCTTCGATTTCCTTCTCGTGTTGAAGAATTCTGTAGTAGGACGCTCGAGACAAACCGTACTCGCGAATAATGTCATCTTTTGAAACATCACTTTTAATTTTGTTGAGTATTCTTACTTTTTCTTCAAAGGTGAAATATTTATTTTTTCTTAATACAACTTGCGCCATATTCGCAGTCTCGCGAGCAAATGATTTTAAAGGTTTTGAGTCGGCACTGACTTAATGACTTTTCTAGTGGTATCACTTTTCCACCCGACTGACGACTCGAATCCAGATAATACATTATCTTTTCACGGTCAATTTAGATTCTTAGAACGTCTCAAGCGTCGATGTCTCAACCGTCGATGTCCGACTGTATTACATTTTCAGTTTCTTCATATCTTTTTTGTATTCTTGCATACTTTTACATAGATTTCTATAATTTATTGCTTTTCTGCCTTTAGTTTTCCCAAATCTTCACATTCTAATTATTTCCTTATTTCCCTTTGTCTTCAATATTTCTTACTTCTTATCATAGAAATTAATTGTTCTAATACTGCATTTACATACAATGATATACTAAGAAATACTTGACGCGTCTTTTAAAATTTGTTCAGACTTTTTTAAAGCTAAAAATGAAAATTTTTCAATAACCAAGTTTAAAATATCAAACATTCATGTCAGGTGTTGAAGCAGAAAATTCATAGTTCAGTAAAATTTTTCCTGGCCTCCAGAAAATCTTAAAAATTTTCACATACATTTATTCCATCTGCAAACAATTGTTCTACAAAATTTTTTCATTTTTTTTTTGAAACTGACTTCTTTAGGTTAGGGCAGTTTTTTTGACTTTTATTTGTCGTAGTATTGCAACTAACTTGAAATATTTAGTCACATATTCATAAAAACGCGTGACGAGTTGCGATAGCTCATAATATTATTACTTCATTACAAGAAAGGGAAAGGGGGAGGGGGGCGTAAAATTGTGTACTTTCTTTTTCGTTCCTCTCGGTTGCGACATCCCTGACCAGAGAGCTTTCATTTGAAAAAATTGATCTAGATATTTAATCCTCAAAGGCACCAGTCGAGCAATTTTTAAAAACTGCATAATTTCGTTTGAAAACGCAGGTTTCCAGGATTAGCAATACTCCAGCTGCAACGGGAAAAATCATTAACGATTATTACACAAGTCGATTGTAGTTCGCTATGGCAACGGAACCTGCTGAATTTTTCCCATCATTCGCCTCGTTAAATTCCATCGCTCTGCCCCAGCAACAGAATTATTTAGTTTCTCAATTTACCCCGAGTTTAAAACCGAATCAAAATCTGAGATGATCCTGGACTAGGAAATGAAATCCGGAAAACGGACGAATTGAACCACGCCCTCAATCGTTTGAAAATAATTAGGATTCGGGAGTTCTCGTAACTTTTGTTTGAGGAAGAGTTTCATTATCCACTCTTTTTCATCACCATGTAATACGGTATGATAAAGAGTTGAAAGAGGTTATATCGAAGAGACGAGACTTTTGGGGGAGCGGGCGCTGAAAAGTTCCACTGGTATCGCCACTTCTGGTTCCTGGTTCCCGGGCAATTAATCAAACAAATTACTGCGGCGCCACTAATTTTCAGCCGACAGTGCAGTCTGCGGTGCATGCTGGCACCTGCACAAATTCTGGAAAGGGCGGAAAAAAGCAATTCTCGTTGTCATTTTTTACGTTGACTCGGATCATGGAGGTTTCGATTAAGAAAAAAAGTATTATTTGTTAGGAGTTACGATATAAAAAAATTTTTGATTTGACATCTGAATATGCATCGCAAACTAAAATTAATGTTTCACATTAAAATTGGTAATTGATAAATAATTTCATCTATAACATAAAAACAGGTCCAATAATTTGCTTGAAAATATCCTTCCCAATCGTCTCTTAGAATGACCTTACTTTTCCTCAATACATTTTGATGAATATTTTGAGGATCTAATCTATGAAACTAATGAAAAATAATTTTTATTGTATTT
Organism: Platygaster robiniae; assembly: GCA_028476575.1. NCBI lineage: Eukaryota > Metazoa > Arthropoda > Insecta > Hymenoptera > Platygastridae > Platygaster > Platygaster robiniae. The sequence goes on from CM052022.1 coordinate 8,933,349, forward strand.
ATCTGACGATTTTCTAAATCGCTGGGAAATTTCGGCCAAAATTATAGACATGATTTCTTCTGCGAAATGAAAGAAACAATAATGTTTTGTTTTGATTCTAGCTTCACATCAATTTTGAATCCAATGACGCGGTACTGCTAGAATATCTACAAACCCTTTCCCAAAATTCCTTGCTTGGCTACAAGTTGAAACTTGTCTATCGCACTAATTAACTTATGAAATTCAGAGGTGATTGAGTTTCGAGTTGTGCGCCATTAAATGCTTGGGCGAGCGATGCACGTGTTCGAAGTAGACCGAAAAACGATGTTCGATCGGGCACACATAACCAAATTGTCAGACACGTAGTTTGAACTACGTAGAAAACGAACCTATCTTACTTACAATCCACGAAAAAATAGTATATCGTTTAACGTTTTGCCAAGATCGATATCGCCTGCATATGTAATTGTTCAAACCTCAAAATTTTATTCTTTAGTAAAGTTCAAAGTTTGATGTTAGGACAAGAAAAATAATACTCTCCATTCCTTAAAGTGATTAACTCCAAGACTTCCTGGGCACATCTATATAGGTTCTGACAAACAACGTGGGTTCAAGGATCTCCTTAGGTGATCGCCTATTGAGGTCCTCTCCGTCACGAGCCAGCTTGTGACAGACAGTTACTGATTACTCCAATAAATTACTGAGCCTTACCAAATTAAACTGCATTAGTTTCAAAGTGTTTTACTGCTGCTTAAGCTAAAAGAATTTCATAAAAGTTCACAGGACTTAAAGCTGCAAAATTAAATGCTCGTGGAGGTTGAAGATTAAAGTTTCAAATTCATATTACGCAATAATTTCATCTCGGAATGGGAATTCATGATGATAGCGAAATCTAAAAATATCAACATTATAAAAAAAACAGAAAACCAAGATAATGCAACTAAAACATCTTGCAATTTGTAATATCGAAAAACAAAGATTCAGTTTATTACGAAAATTTTTTTACATCTTATGGCTTCCAACATTTCATTATCTTCGTTCATTATTTACTTATACTTTAAGAAAAGAAGTGAAATCACCTTCAAATAACTACTGCTTTTTTTAAAATCAAACTTATTGAGAAAACTATCGAATGCAAAAAAGGAAAGTTGTATTAAAAATCCATTGATAAATCCACTATCTATGCAAGTATAATTAATGTCTGTTCTGAAACGTAGTATAATTACAAAAGACTTGGGTGCATTTAATTTTTATCGATTCAAACATTTCATTTTACGAATTGTGACTCAGACAATGGAAAATAATAGTTCATACAATTTATTAGAAAAATTGTACTTATTTTTAGCTGCAAATTAATTACATACAGTATACCAGATTGTGTTATTTTTCATAAGGATTTTTAGACATTTAATATAATCCAATCGAAGAAAAAAGTTAATTCGAATCAAAAACGAAAAATTGCAACTAAAAATGTACTGCATTTTATTATTACATTCTATTATCTTCATAGTAATTAAGATACGAATATCTTATAGTACAGTTGATCGATTCAAAACTTGATAGCAAAATTCGTGATGCAGGAGTAAACTAATATTTCATTTTTATAAAAAAAACATAAAAATTTAGGCTGCAAGAAAAAAAATGTTTGACTGAAGAAATCGTGACAACTTTGAACTCTGATAGCTATACATTTTTTTCAACTTTAAGATATTACATAATATTTACAACTTTTTTTTTATCAAGTTCTCTAGGAAATGAATATCTTTGATAGTTAAGAGTTTAAACAGTAAATAACAGTCAGGCCATGGATAAATTTCGTGAAATTAGAAGTTTCAAAACAGAAAATCTGGGTTCTTGTGATATTTTGATAGCTAAACCCAATACAAAAATTTGTAAATATTGTATGCAAACAACGAATACTGTAATCCTTGAATTTTATTTTTATAAGTATAGTAATTTTGTCTGATCATTTTTATTCGGTTTATTGATATTTAAAATGTCGATCAAGATTATTTCATCGAATTTACTGCGAAGTAAAAAAATTGATAAACATTGAGTTTTGTACGAATCATCAAGGCTATAAGTATAAATTCAAGTACTGAAGAGAAAATTTTCATATTTAAAAGACTTGTGATCATAGAATTATGTAGGTAATTCAAAGAACTATGAATTTTTACCATTTTGAAAAAAATTAAGGAATTCGCATAACTCGATTATTTTAACTGCATTCTCAATTATATATCAGAAAAAAAATGATATTTTTATGAAAAGGTAGTTTTAGATTGACTCTTACCTGAAAGATGTGCTTATCATCTAAAAATCGCTAATTTTCACTTAAAGATTCAAAAATGAAAAAAAAAATTCTTGAATGATAAATTGTGTAACTCGCAAGGTAAATTAAAAAAAAATCGGATTCATATCATAAAAGAAAATCAATAAGTAAGGCAAATTCAAAGTGCTGAAGTGTTGAAAATGATGAAGTCTTATCTGCCGTCATACTATCGGTTTTAACGAAATTCACTCGACATATCGAAATAAAGAATTTGAGTGCTATTAAAACTTGAATTCTTCGTAATTCTTATCTTTTTCTGTAGAAAATTCGATAGAAAAATCCGCGTTCAACATTTATAGGAGATAAACTTCATATACATATACCGTCGAACATCGATGCATAACACAGTTCGGGGGTTTGGATTTGTGTATAAAGTTTAGTTTAGAACGATGCTATCAATCATGAAATTGAAAACCTAATTTGAAGGGTCACTATTTTTGAATCGGCATGCGGTACAATGACTTAATGACTCTCCACGGTTATTAAGAATATCTCAGAACGTTTATTATTCCTTAATTGATATCCAAGTATAATTTTTACAAATTTTCGATCTATTCACACAAATTCACAACTTAATCAGTTTTTTGAACGACGTATTGTTAAATTTCTTTGAGTATCATTATATGCAGGTGTGCCTAGAGCGCACTATCTCATAGTTCTACCAATAATCTCAGTCAAGATAATAGTATTCAAAAAAAAACACATACACTGAAACCTCATTAATATCTTCTCTCCCTTTCTCGCTCTACTCTCAGATACATCCAAAAAATCTATTGCAATCGATAATATAACTGAAAGTTGAGTGAGAAAGAGAGAGAGCGAGAGTATTTAAAAGAAGTTCCATGTATACAAAAGTAAAAGATGATTAACGCTCTATCAAAGTGCGGACCACACAATTCATTCTTTTCAAAACTCTCACTTACTTTTCTTCAAAACTTGACTATTCTTCATCATGAAACTTTTGAAATCTGCCGGAAGATGCGATCGACTCCAATAAATAATAACAATACAATTTTAATGAAGTAAAACTGAGGAATGCAGCCAGGGAGGAAGCTCGATGCAAATAATACGCTGTTTCGAGAGGAAACTTGTTTATTTCGCAAACTGGATAAATGCGTGGAATACAGGAGTTGTCCGTGATTCCCGAGACGAGTTTCGAGTGTTCGCGATACTTGTTAACAACTATTTAATCACTGTCGTTGGCGACTCTAATTTTGTAAACCACGGATGTTGCCTCGAGGCGCTGCGAGCCCCTCTTACTTCTTTGCACATATATCATGACGTCACGAGGGAAGCACCGACCCCCTCCCCTCATCCAACCTCCCCCCACTCCACCGACACCATCGATCTGCCAACCGGAATAGAGACTTTCCAAACGCCGGCGCCATCTATAGTAAGCGAGCCAGACAGCCGTACGTCGGGGAGTTCGTTGTATTCGTTGTACACACGATCTCTGTTGACCCGTAATCAACCCTCGTCACTCGGACGTATCGAATGTCGCTGGTCGATAACCTTCGGCATTAAGATGCCACGTTACGGAAGATATCCCTGGAACAAGGGTAACAAACTTTTTTAAATGACGACTTTTGAGCATGAGAAGGTTTTCGGAGAAAGAACAGCCTTTACGACTTACGACATTGACATGATTGCGGACAGAACAACAAAAATATCCAAAGCAATCCAAAGTAAGAGTCATGTGAACTCCTGAAGTACTGAAGGTCCATATACTGAGGAAGTAAATTACAGTGAAAAGATTTTATTTATTCCTTCTTTTTTTTTTTGGGGGGGGGGGGAGTTAGGAAAACTCGTTAGTTTTTTGTCTTGGCACATCTAATAGTTTACAGAAATATTATTGTAAAATTTTACATAACGCTTAAAACTTCATTTTCCGCCTCTTCCGTACAAGTGGTCTGCATAAGAATCAACATAGAGAGAAAGTTAAAATAATTATTTTTTAACTCTTTCTGAAAAATTGAGGCTCAATTAGAATAAATCAAAATTTGGTGGAAAAATATGCCCACGAAAAGAAATTTCCATTAAATTTTACCGTGCATATCACGGTAAAGCCAGGACAAAGTGGATTTCGTGTCATTTTTCTAGTAGTGACTCGGGAGTATTTCACAAAAAAATATGATACATACAGAAAAAACAACGCATTTTGCCGTACTGCAAGACAAAGAACCCTGAATTCCAGTTTATTTAACGTACGTTTAGTAGTAAAAACTGAGCTTCACCATAATAAAACCGGGTATTAGTCATTTGGTAACATGAAGAAATTTAAGTTTTACCGTGCAGTCATGTAATTGACGAATCACGTGACTGCCATGTGCCAATTCCCGCGCGCGACACCCCAGCTGAAAAAATCCAATTGGTTTTGCCAATAGTCCGACCAATTGGCAGACTTAATGTTCTGTCCGATTGGCAATCATAATCGTCGGGCCAAATTGGCAATTCCAAATGGTCGGACCAATTGGCAAAATGCCAATTTGCCAATTCGTTTTGCCGTAAATGTGAATTCCGATTACAATAGATCAATTATGCAATTATATATTTAATTGTTTCACCCTCGGTGGAATTGGGAAATTCTGCCCAATTTCATAAAATAATTGTGAAACGACATCGCTTTCCGGCCGATACGAATAGTTATGCATCATACTTAATGTATCAGTGCTAAACTTGTAAAATGAGAAAAAAAATTGACTTCCATCTCGTGGTTCTCGCAGTAACTACTGGTATGGCGCGAAATATTCAAATTTGAGGGCGACATATTTAAAAATCCGGCGCCATACCAGTAGTTACTGCGAGATCCACGAGATGGAACTCAATTTTTTTTCTCATTATACAAGTTTAGCACTGATACATGAAGTATAATGGCATGATGATTCGTATCTGCGGGAACGCGATGTCGTTCCACAATTTTTTTATGAAATTGGGCAGAATTTTCTCAATTCCACCGAGGGTGAAAAAATTATATATATAATTGCGTAATTAATCTATAGTAGTCGGAATTCACATTTATTGGTAAAACGAATTGGCAAATTGTCTTTTTACCAATTGGTCCGACCATTTGGAATTGCCAATTGGCCCGACGATTGTGATTGCCAATCGGATAGAACATTAAGTTTGCCAATTTGTCGGACCATCGTCGGGCCAAGTGGCGATTCCAAATGGTCGGACCAATTGGCAAAACAGGGGGCACAAGCTGCCGCTAGATTTGGCAGTCGTTTTAGGAGGTAGGGGTGGGGATACGGGATAGAATGTGGATGCATCTGTGTGTGTAGATCCTCACGCACATGTCAATACATACTGGCATTTTAAAATTATAAGTTGAAATCGCGCGTGGAAACTCCCACTCTCCACTGCTAGTTCCCGAGTCGAGCGCGATCTCAGATGGCGTAGCGCAAAACTTTAATTGCTATAGGTTCTTATGGGCAGCTTGTGCCCCCTGTGGCAAAATGCCAATTTGCCAATTAGTCGGGATATTGGCTAAACCAATTAGATTTTTTCAGCTGGGACTATAACAGTGCGTTGCGTCTTAAATATAGACCGATCTTCGAGAATACGGAGAACGTTCAACCTTTGTCCTGCCGGTCCTGCTTTTGTGCGTATCAGTTTTCAGTAGTTTTCATCAGTAAAGGATCGTCAAGTACGTGAATTCGAATTTTTAAAAAAATACATATTAGGCCAGGATAAAAAATAAATGTGAGTATACGAATCGGTTCAACAAACGTTTTGAGGCACAATTATTTTTTAGTATAACAATGATGGATAACGCTCCGTTGGGAAATTATTATCTAAGAAAAAAGCGGTCAACCGGAGCAATAGTAGGCAAATAAATTTATTTTGTAATGTTTTCGATTTATATTGATGTTTCAGTCCATTCCATATTGTTGACGAATGTTGTAGGACACGATTGAGCCATTGTTAATATGAGCTAAAAGCACATATTGTAAGTAATGTTTGAGATTTTGGAATTATTGTTAAGAGGTTTATTATGATTTTCAAGATTGTATTTTGTTCAATAGTTACCCTGAAGATGGTCTCAATATAGACCGAAAGCTTGGTTAATAAAAGTGCAACATTGGCACAGAATTTTAGTATAACATTTGAATTATATTGTATTTGTTTCATATTCATCTTTCACATTTTCCATAACGCACTGTAAAGTTTATGTTTGAAATTAAGATATTACATATTGCATGGTAAAATTTATTTTGTGGTACGCAATATACATATACATCATTGTAGGTGAAAAGTAAAGAATTGCTACTGTTCCATGAGTCACTGAAAATCACTCTAAAATTACCTAAAAATTCGAGAAATACGTGAAGGGAAAAGCAGCTGTAATGAAAAAATCCTAACAACAGAAATGTTTCATTCGTCCTTACTCTCATTCAAAAGAATTTATTATATCATTTTTACTTGCCAGAGTTTTCGAAGTACGTATGTGTGTCTTTTATTTTTTAAATCCTCCGGCTCAAGACAAAAAATATGTAGTTTTACGATAGCTCCTGAAATTCTTGGGTTACACGTTTAGATGAAATGTTACTTAAAACTGAGAACATATTATAAATTTTGCTCTTCGAAAATTTGTATTCGTTCGAATATTTCAAGATCATTCACTTCGTTTAATCCGTAATTAACCTTCAAGTTCAAACGTGTACCTTTACTAGTGTTTTTTATAATTTTCCCTGTGTCTACAATCTAGCCTTAATATTGTTTCTTTTTAACATAATATATCTATGTGTAAAATCAATCGCTATCACAAATTTGCAGATTTCTTAGAAAACGTTTTTCAACTTTTTATTTCACTTGCAAGATCTGTAACGTTGTCAGTGCAGTTCACAAGCTAAAAACTCGGTTAATACAGGCTACTATTATGAATGCATTGAGCAAGAAATTCCAAGAAATGAAAGCTTTGATGTTACGAACTGCACAAGAAAAAAAAATTGTAATGGGAATTTTCGTTTTCTCAAGGGTAAAAGAAAAAACATCAAAGAAATGCTCGAAACTTAACTTTTTCAAAAGGAAAAGTTGACCGGAAGTTCAATTCATCTGAATCAAAACATCAAATCATCCAGACACTTAAATTGGTTTGAATGTCTTCATTTAAAATTTTTTAGTAGTATTTTGTATCTGAAAGTTAAAACGTGTTGAATCAAATTGTTTCTGGTCTTGTAGTTTCTACATCTGTTCACAACTTTGAAGATTCAATCTTGCATCCTGATTCTCCCCACCAAACTTTGACGACAAATTAATATGACTTGGATGTTATGTCACTAACACATCATCACTATTCGAACGCAGTAAAATTTAGATGAAATTCTTTGATCATTATTTATAAAGAAATCCAAAAGAGCACGCCAACATTAAAAATGGAATAATTGTTTTTTAAATCCTTCATCTCATGTTTGTTTCAGCGGAGAAGATAAAAACAAAAACTTTTCTTCAATGATCATCATAAGGCATAATATATCATTAAATTACACTAATTCAACATCTGTTCGTTTTCTCAATTAATTTTTCTGATCTGTAAATTAAAATATCGATCAATACGTTATTGCCTGGTAACCTCCATAAAACTATGACACCTCCCCAGCGTTCGCAGGTTTCCCTAGCCTAGTTTCTACTACCAGTATATGTCACATATATAATGTAATTTATGCAATCCTCCATTATTCAATATTTATTCTTTTTTCACGTAAATATTAATTGTAGGGACCATTATCCTACCATAATTAGGCAATTTCAACAAAAGTTTTAGTTTATAACATTGAATAATAATATTCAGTGACCGTGGAAGGCGTAGCAGAAAATCATAGGGAGTCCTTCTACGGCCCAAATTTTTCTACTACCGTAGGGGAATTCTACTACATCTGCGATTGCTGCACCTATTTCACATTCTTGATAACTACCGAGAATTCAAACACTTTTTTTCCAAATCAAATCCAGGAAATCTGAAAAGTTTATTCTTCGTAACTGGTAAATCCCCGGAAAATTTTCTGCACGAAATCAAATCAGACATTGGAAAAGATGGCGAAGAGCAGGCTGGAAGGACTTTTCAGTGGCATTTAGGGCTGGGAACAGAAAGTGATTCGGCCGAGGGTTTCGATCGATTTTCATGAAATTTGGCACCCTCGGCAATGCGTGCGAGGAATTCGCGGGTGGGCTATAAAGTTTCATTTATCCTCTGGGAAATCAAACTTCCTTTCATTCGAAGAGTTTCTCGCACCAGCGATGAAGCGAGTTTTAGGTTAAAGACCCTCGAGTGAGAATCATCCAACACCAAACGTTGAAGGACGCCGAGACTTTGGATGCTGTAATGCATTGTCCAGTAACTGGGGACGTGGGAATTCCGTGCTACATCGGGTTCATGTCGTCAATGTATAACAGTCGTAGTGTTCTACGAACGACGAAACACAAGTCGTCGTTTTCGTAATTAGTTTTCCATGTCGAAAATTATATTAGTGGCGAGGAAGGTGACTAGCGGTTTGAAAATACTGGTCTTTGGAGAGATGTCAGAAAATTTGTATGATCTAATGACATGGGGAATCATCGTGAATATTCCTCAGTTTGAAAATGTCGACAAAATGGGTAGTAGTTCAAACAATTATAATATTAGATTATTGCCTTGAATATATGTGACTCCTTTAATATCTGTCCAGCTTTCAACTATTGGCTTTTGCGTCTTCTTTTGGCATTTGACAACCCAATAAACATTTTCTAAGGATAATATAAGGATTTTCAAAAAAAATATGTCATTTTATACAATTCGATGTAAAGTAATTAACCTTTGAATGATGGGGAAGATATCATATTTTTTGGTAATTTAGTAATTTTTCGTTCTTCTCGTTCATCTGAGTTCGATTATGAAAAATAACATTTCTATTCGATTTCCTCAGTCAATTTATTGTCAATCAGTGGCTAACGTTTCGACCATTTTTCGTCATATTCAAGATCTGAATAAAAAATGAAAATAATAATAAGATCTCGATAAAAAATTTCCTCGATCTCAATCTGTTCTTTCACGACTTACAATAATTAGAATCCTCGATCCTATAAAATTCTACTGAATCCAAAACACGATCATGTTTTGGATGATGTCGACAACGTTTATTCTTTTCCATTTTTCACATCAAAATGTATGGAAATCAGATTCTGCAAGTGCCTTTGCAGCATTGGGAGACAGCGAATAATAACGATTTCAAACAAGATTGCGTGTCAAATAAAAGTTCTGGCAATAAAATATCTTCTGCCACAAAGTAGAGCTGGAAAAGTGAAACACACGACACAATTTCCGCGAGAATCGGATTTCCCGCAAGGAAACTCGCAAAACATCGTCCAAGTTACTCTTCGACATCATTCCCAGAGTGCTGAAGTGAATTCTCCACCTAAATAAATTTCCCAAGCCGTGTAATTCCCCGTTTACTGCGAAGAAATCATTCGAAAGGGTCGTTAGACTTGTGGAAACGTAATAAATTGTTTCAACGGTTTCATGCGCGGCTCTTTTATTCTCTTTTCCTTCCTTTTTTAATTAGCATCCCGAAGAAGGTAGTTAGCAGTAAAGATAAATAGACGGTGGTTGCTCGCGAGACGCCTCTATTTGTTTCTCGGCATTCCACCCTTACTCGTTTCTCATGGGATGCGGTATTAACCATTTTGCCACCTACACCAACAGCTACTTCAGATAATCATCTATTTCTCGACTCGTTCAAATCTCAATTTTTCTCTGGATAACATTTTAACAGCAGGATTTCCATTTAACTGTTATATATTCATTACAGCCAAATATTCATAAAAGAAATGAATAAATGGATTTCTCTTTGTGATGTTTTTTCAACTGATAAGGTATGCATTGAAAACTATTTTGAAAAAATTGATAGATAAATTCTTCATTACTTCCAAAGTATTTGGAAAATTCGTATATAATCAACGTTTTTTTATTTCTGTATACTTTGAGAACTCATAATGCTCACAAACATTATTTGTATAATTTTTATGGATAAATACTATACTAGAAGCCCTTCCATTTATAAACCATTCACTTGTAACGTCATGAAGCGGAACGGCAGAAAGACAGTCACCGATTTATAATCATCCCCCGAGCTTCACAAATGCGTGAGCGCCTACTGCACTATATTCAGATTACATCTTTCTTAACAAACTCTTGGATTTAAAGTTTTCGGAGTTGTTTTTTGTAGAAATAGAACAAGTTTTTTTCATTGTCTTATAAGATTGTCGAAGAATTGAAGAAAACAAATCGTATAGAATCGATAATCTTCCACAAAAGAAAGCGAATATTTGATGGATGATAAAAAAAAAGCCCAAACCCTCAAATAAGTGACATTACACTTTGATCTCAATTACTATCATTTAATCATGAAACTAAAATTTGACAACTCTCCTTTTTAAGTTTAATGTTCATGTATACATATATGAAAAAGAGGCGAAGAGATTTAACACTGAGTGAGTAACTGTTGGAGTTGTAAGACTTGGCGAAGTGCTTAGATAAATTACGACCGACATGAGTGGGGAAATTTGTGAATCGCTGAAAGTTTGATAACTTTAATGACTACGATACATTCAAGAGAACGCCATTTATACCAACTTCATCAAAAACGAGTTGCCTCCTTCGAAAGTATAACGGGCAAGTTAAGTTGTTAAAAGGCTTCTTCTCGAGCGCTCGTCTCTACACGGAAGTTTGAAACAATTATATCATAGAAGCTCTATTTTTAAAAAAAGCAGAAATTTGTTTGTATTTCAAGATTCAGTTTACTTGGAACCAACTTCTTAGATACTGTTACTTCAATAAAAAAGTATATATTTAGTTCTTTACGTTGTTTTTTTTTTTTTTTTTAACTAAATTGGATTTATCTGTTGTGTAAGTAGTGGTGTTTTCTGTGCTTGACTCTTTCTTTGCGGCGCCTCACATATATGTATACATGAAAATATTTTTTTCCTATAAGGTGAACTTATAGAATTTGTATGCAATTCCATATAAAAACAAAAAATTTCTTTTTAGGAGTTTCCGAAATATCTACTCTCTTTATCTGAATATTATGAATCTCAACAGACAAAAACATACTTGATATTTCACTGAAAAATTTTAACCTCCTACTGATGACTCTGTTCAATTCATTATGTTATTATATAAACATTATTATTATCATTGCATTCAATTTTATAAATTACTCTCGATTGCCTGTAATCCTCAATCATATCTTTGCCTTTCTTAAGTGGTTACATACCTTTTTGTACGGAAAAATTACGGATGCTTTGGAGTAACTTTTAAGGTATGTAGCAATAATGCTATAGAACAAAAGTTATAGTTCTTTAATAGTGTATTGTTCACTTGAAAAAACAAGTATTTCTTCATAGAAAAATATCAACAATTGGCGGAGTTATGGCCTTTCCCATGAAACAACTTTGTTTTTTAAGAGGCTTGCGTCGATCACGATGCAAGTCGAACAGGTCAAGTGAAATTAGAAAATCCAAAAAATTTCTTTAGTCTAGGAACGTATCTAGTTTTTGAACGAACGCTTTTTTATAGAAAAGTTTTCATTTTGCAGATAAAAATTTTTTACTAAAATTTTCAAAGCTCAAAAAATCGAAATCTCGAGGAAAACGTTCTTGCATACAGAAAAAACGTAATATTCATTTTTTCAATCATTCGAGAACTAGATACGTTCCTAGACGAAAGAAATTTTTTGGAGTTTCTTATTTAACATGACCTGTTTGACTTGCATCGTGGTCACCGCAAGCCTTTTAAAAAAAAAGTTGTTTCGAAGAATGGGCCATAGCTCCGCTAATTGTTGATATTTTTTTATGAAAAAAGACTTGTTTTTTCAAGTGAACAATACACTATTGAAAAACAATAACTTTGGTGTCATAACATTATTGCTATATACTTTAAAATAATAAATAAATAATATAATATAAATAAATAATTTATAAAGGTATATAACCTCTAAATGAATTTATTTACACAATTTTCATCAATTCTATTTATTACTCTAAGTCCACATCTATTGAATTTCTTTCTAATCTTTTCTGATACATTTTCAATGAGAGAAAAACTGATACATTCTTCGCCATCAGTATTACATTAGTGGTTTGTTGTTAAAGGTATTATCTCTGTTAAATTTTCTTTTTTCTTTGTTTATCTGTAATCATTGTCATCCTCCTGTTTATTGTTCTTTCTATCAAATGAATATTTGATTTCAGCTCTATTGAAAATAGAATCATCATAACAGGGTATTGTTGAAAAATTTTAATCGTAAATACTAGCAACTATATACTAATTTCTATGAGATTTCATGACTAATGCACATTGAATGCCTTATTCACATGAAATAACTAACGAGTGCAATGCAAGTGCAATATGTTATGGTTTTACTCACGTTGCACAGACTTTGCTAGGGTAGAACTGAGAAAATTGAAAGTATTTTATCATTTTATCTTTAAGAAACATAATATTGTTCTTAATATAATGGTTTTATGATGTTTACAAAAAAGGATCGAAATTAAATCTCGAATTTGGCTGTGTTCTTTGTAATGGATAAAGTACAAAATACTAGAACAACGATAAGTAAAAAAGTAGAAGAACATAAATAACACAAAAAGCGACAGGTTTTTTTTTACTTTCCCGCAAGGGAATTGCTTTTTCTTTTTAGTCAACTGGAACATATGAAATTACAGCAAAAATCAATCGAATAATGGAATAATCACTTTGTATCTATATAACGACTGACAAAGGAGGGCTTAGTGTCAATTGAGCAAAGGGATGTAAGGAGGTTAACTGTCCATCACCGTCAATTACGACAAGTAAGTTTTGGTCAATTTTGACCGTCAGTTTACCTTATCGGTCAGAATTGTTATGATGTTCAAAATTATAACATACTCAAAGATGACTTGAAAAAATGTTTATCTTGTTTGTTATTACATCTTTCTTTTTTTCGTCGTACTTTTATTAAAAAACTGGAACAAATTTTTTTTTCCTCAAATAATAAATAATCATACAATTACAACCTTTCTATTTCAAAAGAATCATTTACAAAGAAATAAACAAATTACTTCATGAAAGTGTGTTGTTGATTAGATATTTTCTTTCGATATCTTTATTTTCAGGAAAATTTCAATTTATTGTATTTCACTTCAGTTTTATACACTAATTTTAAAACAAGAGTATTATACTTTTCACTGTTAGGCATTGTAATTATTGTGGAACAGTTTCGACTATTGCACTTTTTTTTTATCGGAATTCTTTATTTATTTTTCTATATTTATGGCAAATATTGGCAAAATTTATTCAAGTTTCATTATAAATATAGTGGACTATGAAACAAATTTCATCGAAAAGTGCAATATTTGAGACTGAACCGCAATCGCGAAATTTTATAGTAAAAAGTACAATATTTTTTCTTAGGGTATGTCAATGCATAATTTTGAAGAACTTAATCAGAAATACCAGAATTCTAAATCTTTCACCATTAGCGCCGATGCATTATTTATAAAAATGAGTATAAAGTTTTTGTTTTCGATTTGCTGTTGATGACAACATATACAGGGTGTCCCAAAGTCAGCAGATCATCCGAAAATCATCAATTCCTCATAAAATTCTAAGACACTTTTTCATTTGCAATTTTTGAAAATTCGCAATACTTGAGCAGTTAGTAATAATTTAATTTCATCTGCTACTAACTTTTGGAGAGTCGGGGCTTTTCATAGAAGAGACTCCTTCTTTTTCTTAGCTTACTCTCATGGAAATACTGGGATCACTGAGGCGTGTATAATGGAATTTCGGTTAATGGCTTCTCTTATCTCTATTAGAAAAAAATGTGACAATTGGAAAAAAGACTATTATAATTAACAGAAAGGTGAGTCAGAGTAAAAATTGTTTTTCAAGATAAGAGACATTAATAATCCACATTCCATCACACACTTCAATTACCCCCATTTTTTTTGGAGTTAGTTTAGAAAGAGAAGGGGCTTTAATCAAAAGCCCCGCCTTTCCGAACGGTAACAGACAAAGCTGAATTATTAATAACTCTTTAAATTTTGCGAATTTTCAAAAATTGTAAGGGAAAAAGTGTCTCAGAGTTTTATGAACCATCCATGGATTTCTGATGATTCGCCGACTTTGGACACCTTGTATATTGTCCAGCAAACGCAGTAGTACAGTGACACTCACGAGTTTTTTCTGAAAAATGGAAAAGACATTTATGTAATGTGAAATAACAAGATTGGTGATTTTTACCTGGAACTGCTGGAAATCGTTTGGACAGTTACGTTAAGCCACATTTTTCCATCGAATTTCCGGTAATTACTGACAAGAAACGAGTTCTGACGGTAAATAATAATTAGACAGTTTTTAAATTCGATCGTAAATGACAGTAAATGACAGATAGAAATTACCATGACCTAACCCATTTTTTGATCGGTAAACTCACATCCCTGGTCACACCTAAACTTTACTTTCACCAACCCCACAGATTGCTACCCTATATATACTCCCTTCTCTCCCTTTCTCTTTTCCTAATTACTCCCACAAATCAAACTTTTATCTTCCATCGCCTCCAAAAAAGCCTAAAAAGGCGCGCCGTTCGCTCCGTATTCCGTATTCCGTATCCCGAGTTCAAAGACTTCTTCCCGACACCCACGTGCTTCAATTCAGCATGCAAAATGTCAATAAACCCGTTGCAGACCCTTCCGCCATCTTGCGAAACTAGACCCGATCAAAACACCGCGTTTTTGCCATAGTGTTTCCGCGGTACAACGCCAGGCGGCGACACCGAAAAAATATGTCCGCCCATCGCTTCTATAGTCGCGATAGGCAATTTCGTGGTCGGTTAAAATTGCCTTATTTTATACCTTTTGCACGCAATTTTTTAAACAAAAACATGAAAAAAGTGCCGGAAAAAACGCGCGACGAGGACTTGTGAGAACTCGTTGTTATTCCGAAATTTGCCGAGTGAAAGGTGAGTGACATCGGCGACGCTCTCGGGCCTTTGACAATCACGATCGCCGTTTGTTTACGCTCTTTATCGACCTCGCTTTTCGCGGATTCCGCTGGGGATTTTCATTCCAACGGCGTTTCTCGGAATTTAGATGCTTTTTTCGTGATTTTGCAGCATTCGGGGAATGAGTTGGTTCGGCATTTTTTCGGTTTTTGCGGATGCTCGAGTGTAGTTGACAGGGATTTGGTGTCTGACATGAATTCGGTTTTTGTCAGAGATTTTTAATTGTAAGGAATTATTAATAAGGCAAAATTATAGAGTTATACAGTTTTGTGATAGTTTGTTTGGATTTTGATAATTTTGTAATTTTTGGGGAAATTTTGAGGATATTCAATTCGAAAGTTTGCAGAACTACTGTATTTTTTTAAGGGGGAGTAGGCTGATTTGCATGTACGGTCAATGACACAAATGTGGGATATTATTTATAGTTTGATAAACAAATTTATTGCATAATTATAATAGAAGGATTTCTCATATGTCTGATGAACATTGATGTTTTCAAAAAAAGAAGAATATTTAGTGAAAAGTTTTGAGTTTTTAATGTCTTTGAGATCAAAATAAAATAGTGTTCTTGAGGTACAAATGATAAAGTAGAAATATAAAAAGATTATGGTATTTCTATTTTTACAAATAACTTCAAATGTTTAACTAAATTGAATATTATACCAACCTATTTTCAGAGAAATTAATTCATATTAACATTTTCAATATTGTATTTTTAAATTTTAAGAAATTTACACTTTGAGGGGAATAATTTACCATCTTCAATATACTTATACCTCTTCTGAAAAATTATGATTTACTTTATTATTATAACCTTTTTCATCTACCTAACTGAGAAATTGTAGTAATTTTTTTAAGAATAATAATTATTACTATAGTTCTTAAAATATTATTTGTGATGAATGATACATTAGTAATATATGTGTTACAGCGTATATTACATTATAATAGAAAATAATGAAACCATTATTTACCTCTAAATTTGTATTACCAATCATTATTTATTTATCAAAAAGTATTTATCTTCTTGCATTTCAGCATAAGTAAGTAGAGTGAAAATTTGTCTTTACGACAAACAAAAAACTGATTCCTTGTCTACTTGATTATACTCATTTTCTGATAATGTTTTCATAAGTTCTCCAACTATTGTTAATGATTGATGATACATTTATAAAAATATTTATGAATATGTTACAATATAATACACTGCTGAAAAAAGTTGGTCAATTTACCATAATATTAGAAGCTTTGAACCCATATTCTGTATAGGCTATTTATTTATAAATAAATCTAGAAAATTTTGTATATGTCATAAAAATTCTTCCATAAATTATTGTCAAATTTTCATATTTCTTGAGTAATTTCCATAACATATGGAAAATTTTTTGAGAAAAAATCCCATATAAAATATAGGTTGAAAAGTTGTGATACTTTTATGGAAAATTTACTAACTTTTTGCAAAAAGTCTTAATATAATCATGAACTTAATTTACTTATATTTTAATTGTCTCAAAAACTTCATTAATAAATAATATATTTGAATAAATTTATTGATGAAATGTTTCACTGAATGTATATACTGAAAAGATAAATTTGATTATATCAATTAAAATCCATCCAAAAAAATATAAACATATGTATCTTAGATTTCATCATATAAGTGTAATTGGAGTTGAAATTCGCCTTCACAACATTAAAAAAAAAAAAAGATTTTAGAGTATTTCTGTATACACTTATTTCAGTAATCTTTCACAATTTAGGTTTCCAAAGTAATATACCTGATATGTAAATTTTATAACCTCTTGATTTTTATATTATTCATTCAAGTGAGAGAGTGGGGCTGGTATTGAAAACCCTAATCATAAAAGTTTTCATAGCCCTACTAGTCTCGCCAATTCCTTGAATATTTCAGAATTGTCATATTGAAGAATAAAAAAAGGAAATCATGGAATACTTTAACATCTATATGTCATTATTATTAATTATAGAGAAAAAGTAGTTAAATTAACAAATAACAGAAATAGGAAATAACTTTACAAATATTTAACCTTAAGTCATATAAAGAATATATTATTATTGGCATGGTGAAGGTCAAGTGGTTCCTGATTTGCTAATTTCCAAGCTTCTGAGATAAACCATAAATAATTAGGGCGAGAAAGTTGTCTTTACAAAGAAATCCTCAAAATACAAAAAATTCTAATATTGTTTTTTTTCCTGATTTTTCGATACATTTACTAAGTGACATTCTGGGGAAATACAGTAACTTTACAAGTTTTAGACCCTAAAATATGTATCAGTGAGAATTGAAGTGAGATAGTGGTCTTAACAACATTTAACAGAAGTAGAAAACAATGCATACAGTACTTTTTTTTTCTTATGTATGGAAAATCTTGGTATTGCCATTTTTCAGTAAGTATAGTTGATGATTCGCCAATTCCTGATTATATTTATAATATAATTATAAAAAACAATGAAAAAGTTGTCTTTGGATAGCAATAACTGAAATATTACCCATTGCTACAGTATTTTTTCCAAAACTGATATTCCAATTCTTTTAAAATAATCGTTTTGAGAAAAGGCATCAGAATCATGGATTATTAAGCTTAGACAGTATTTTATAATGATTTGCAGTTACAAAGTCATAGCAAACAATAACAGGAATAGGAAAAATTTTGTAAAGTCATCAAACTTTGAATTATCTAAATAATTTCTTTAGATTGACATTTCCAAGTAAAGAAAGTTGTCAAAATCGTTTATTTCTGAAATCCTGACTGAAATAACTGATTAGTATTGAATTAGGAAAGTCTTCTTTAAGAAGGAATCACTGAATATAAAAATATCAGTTTTCATACTCTTACTAATTTCGAGATTCTGTTCAATCAATAATTAGCATGAATTTTTTTTATCGCTGATATTGTCAGTGTATGAAAAATAATTAGACACGTATTTTTCCTTTTTGCCGTACGAAATAAAAAATCCACCTAACTTTCAAAAAAATCAACTTTTAACCCTTTGAAGCATACATTTTTCAGATGATTATTTTTTTATGAAAATAGCCGCGATAAGGGTTTTCGGGGTCGCTAATGCCAAATTTGATATCAGATTGTCGAAATTCAAAATGGCGGATCCAAGATGGCGGACAGAATTAGTTGAACTTATTCATATCAAAATGAAAATAAGTATACAGGGGTTTTCGGGTTCGTTGATTACGAATTTGATACCAAATTTCCGAAATTTAAAATGGCGGATCTAATATAGCAGAAACAATATATATATTATAACTATCAGTACCAAATTTTTTGTCGTTAAAGAAAGGAAAATTTTTCCAAGTTGATAACAACAATATCTACCGCTCTCAGCCGAACCCGGAGACACGAACGAGGACGTAGCGGCTATCGTCTCCATTTTTTTTTTGTTTTTGGTATTTTTTTTTTATTTTTGAAATTTTTTTTTTATCTTCCCTTTTTTTAAATTTTTGCATGATTAGTCAAGTTTCTGCATTATTTATAACTTTCTTTCAACAAACATGATCTTCCATGAATCTTGACCGTATTTCACTTCATTAGTGTAGAGTTACTACTCGAAGTGTGGTAGCTCGCAAAGCAATTTCTCGTTTTTGACAAACATAATGGTACATCGCAAACGTTACACATCCATTCACTTCTTTTTCCATTGGTTTTTGTGCTGCACAAAGCACATCGTCTAAAATGTCCACCATAGACCGGCATGTGAGACGATTGAGAACGTCTCTTTTCAAGAGGCACTTGAGGTTTGTGGTGGCCGACTACTGTAGACTGGCGTTTCCTTCCTTTTTTTGTGTGTATATTTTGTCCAACGATTTCATCTACTATGCGCAATCTGAAATTTTTTAGCGATAAAAAAGCAGTTCCATGGTCTCCGACTGAATATATGATGAAGGCATTAGTCAACGACAGATCGACAAAATGCCAGAATATCCTGAGCCACCATTTTTTTGATTTTCGATCAATAATATATGTTGATAGCAAACGATCAGCATTGTCAACATAACCCATGTGCTTGTTATAGTCAGAACATACTACTGGACAGCTTACTTCTATTAGAGATCCATCTTTTTGTCTTCGATTCATGGGAGTGACATCGCGTGGATCGTGATAGTTAGATAGAAAGTACACAGCTTTCTTGTCCATCCATTTGATCCAACGAATGCCAGTGTTTGAAGTTTGTAATTCGTGTTGTCCATATTTCATTTTCTTGTCAAGTATTGTGCCTTTAGGTAATCTTGCACGGTTCGAACGCACTGTACCACATGCGAAAATCTGGTTTTTTTTTAATGAAATCATGAGGTTAACGCCATTAAAAAAGTTATCAAAATACACATGGTGATTTCCACCAACAAGCTCACGTGTAAGCTCCTTTACAACTCTTGCACCCAATTGTTTTTCAGAATTTTCTGTCTTGCCGGTGTAAACTTGAAATTCGCATACATAGCTTGATTCGTCTGCACGTACCCAACACTTATACTCTCGCTTGATTGGTTTTGCCGGCATATACTGTTTTAAACTACTTCGACCCTTGAATTTGATCATGGACTCGTCTATAGACTGATATTTGCTTGGTTTCTAGCAGTTCTTGAACATTTCACCAAGTCTTGTCAATAGGAGTCGCAACTTATAGAGTTAATCATAATTTGGCTCACCTTTCTTTGGTTCTTTACTATTATCCGCAATGTGTAAATTATTCAAAATGATTGACCGTCATCAGTGGACTTATAAATGAATCGTTTAGTTTCGGATCTGGTGACCAGTAATCACGGTACGAAGGGGACTTCTTCACTCCCATCAAAATATTGATAGCTATAAAAGTAGTTAATTCATCTTTTGTGATGGATTCGCCACTTTTTTTTTGTTGAATATACAGATTAGTTTGTTGAACGATACAATCCAACAAGTCATCAGGGAAAAGACGGAAAAAAATTTCAGGTGGAGATGTAGCACTGTCAGGAATATTTGGCCCATGATCTTTCGTAAATGGTAAATCCCATTTTTTTTCCCTCGACTAGTCCACACTTCTTCTACTGAATGTTCTGCTTCATTTTCGTTTTCAGAAAAGTCATTATCAGAATCATTTTGTAGTACACTTGTGCCTTTGTTTGTAAAATTTTCATCATCCGATGAATCACAAAGTCCATCAGCAGATTCTGCATCACTTGGAAGTTCCGTTAGTTCTACTCTTTCCGGCATTTGAGAAAAAAAAAACAATATTTTGCGTTATGAATTTGCCCAAAGATTACCAGTTTCTGATGTTCCACGTCTTGCGTCCGCGTTTGGCATCAGCATGAATGGAATGGAAGCTCCAACGTAGAAGTATGCATTGGACGTATTTCAGGAAAACTCGATACTCAACAACTAAAGGTTTTCAAACTGGTTTTTCGCTTCTGTCTGAAAATCTGACCATAAATCACATTGCTCGACCCATCAACGTGAAAGAATCGGTGAACACGGCTCATCGGAAAAATAAGCCTAGACGAGGATTCCAGACAAATTCTTGAAGTCACGCTATCATTATCATATCTGCCTAATGATGCTTTTTCGACCGGAAGATCATGTCAAAGCTTATTGACAATGCTGCGATGGGTGGGCCCTTTTTTTTTTTCATTCGGACATAAAGCAGAAAATTTATGCTTAGCCCTTTCGAAGATTCAGCAGAAAATACATAATATTATATAAATTATAATTATTATATAGAGCATTATATGACATAATAGTAAATGAATAAAAACAAAAATTAAAAAAATTAAAAAAAAATACCAACAAAAAAAAATGGAGACGATAGCCGCTACGTCCTCGTTCGTGTCTCCGGGTTCGGCTGAGAACGGTACTTATTGTTGTCATCAACTTGGAAAAATTTTTTTTTCTTGAACAACAAAAAATTCGGTACCAATATTTATAACATAGTTATTGTGTCCATCATATTGAATCCGTCATTTTGAATTTCGAAATTCTGGTATTAAAATCGTAATCGGCGACCCTGTAAAGCCCTGTATACCAATTTTCATACAGATATGAATAAGTTAAACTAATTCGGTCCGCCATATTGGATCCGTCATTTTGAGTTTCGAAAATCTATCATAAATTCTTAATCAGCGACATTGAAAACATGTAATAATAAATTTTCAAATTGATCCGTTAAAAACTTTTTAAGATAATGAATTTTCTTTGCAAAAAGTGACTTTTTTCACTATTTGTTTATTGATATTGACAAATAAATAAACAACATTAGATAACAAAGTCAAAATATTCAAGGCTCAACATGTAAATATAGTAAATTTAAATTTAAAATCATAAAAGTCGAGTTACAAGCACTTGAAAACTGGAATAAATTGTAGTATTCTAGGTGGGATATACGTCTTCCCACCGTGCTGCAAAGGGTTAATTAGTGCTGCAGAATTCTCTCGGGCCAAAGAAAATTCTGAAAAAGTCAGTATTTTTATTCTGATGAATTGTTGTCGATACTTTTCAAGTTTTCATCTCAGTGAGACCTGAAATTTACAAACGACCGGTTAGCGGTCTAAAGTTTTCAATATCTGATACCATTCAAAACTCAGAAAACAGAAAATTAGTAAAACTCAAGCTGCAGAATTATTTTGAGACCAACATAAGTCTGGAGAAGTCAGTATCTCAATTTTGATAAATTGTTGTCATTAATTCTTCACATGCAATCTCAGTCAAACAAGGAATTCGCAAACGGCCGACCAGCAGTCGAAAATTATGTGTATCTCATAGAATTTAAAAATAAGAAAATGTCAAACTAATTCAATTAGTGCTGCAGAATTCTCTCGGGCCAAAGAAAAGTCTGAAAAAGTCGGTATTTTTATTCTGATGAATTATTGTCGATACTTTTCAAGTTTCCATCTCAGTGAGACCTGAAATTTACGAACGGCCGGTTAGCGATCTGAAGTTATCAATATCTGATACCATTTAAAACTCAGAAAACAGAATAATTAGTTAAACTTAAGCTGCAGAATTATTTTGAGACCAACATAAGTCTGGAGAAGTCAGTATCTCAATTTTGATAAATTGTTGTCATTAATTCTTAACTTGCAATCTCAGTCAGACAAGGAATTTGCAAACGGCAGACCAGCAGTCTCCAATTATATGTATCTCATAGAATTAAAAAAAAGGAAATGTCCAACTAATTTAATTTGTGCTGCAAAATTCTCTCGGGCCAAAGAAAAGTCTAAAAAAGTCAGTATTTTTATTCTGATGAATTGTTGTCGATACTTTTCAAGTTTCCATCTCAGTGAGACCTGAAATTTACGAACGGCCGGTTAGCGATCTGAAGTTATCGGTATCTGATACCATTTAAAACTCAGAAAATAGAAAATAAGTAAAACTTGAGCTGCAGAAATATTTTAAGCTTAACATAAGTCTGGAGAAGTCAGTATCTCAATTTTGATAAATTGTTGTCATTAGTTCTTAACTTGCAATCTCAGTCAGACAAGGAATTCGCAATCGGCCGACCAGCAGTCGAAAATTATATGTATTTTATGCAATTTGGAAAAAAAAAATGTGAAACTAATTTAAAGTAACAGAAAAATACGTATACAATTTTTTTTCAAAAAGAATCGATACATTTGTCGCCAAATTTGATTTTATTTTCAATGCGAATTCCAAATAAGCATTTTTTTAAAAATTTAAGCGAAATCGGTTACATAATCAGTGACGACTAAATCGATCATCAATGGAATGACCAATCATATAGGTACAATATTTTAGTTCGAAATTTCAGCAAAATGATTTAAAAGACTTGTAAAATGTCTAACAAAAAATTATTCTTTCACTTTCGTAAATATGATAAAAATGATTTAATTTCAGATGAATCAGCAGCTCTGGGAAACAATATAACTATACAAAGTTTGAGATATTGCTTGCAAGTATAACAAAAAAATACAGAACGTTAAAGAATAATGACCAAGTATGTATACTTTTCAGAAAAAAATCATCATTGGATTTGCGAAACAAATATCATTACATCTCTTTGTAAAATTTATTTATTTAGATAACAACCATTCATTGTATTCGAATTTTTACTACATAGAAATGATATCTCAGGGATCCGATGGAATTGTTATGTAAAATAAAAGCGTTCAAATAATTTTTTTCTGTATTTTTTTTTTTTCTCAATGTTTTCAATTTGTTTTTTCTAAACGGTACTTCGATTAGACTATCAGAGATAGAGATTATTCATACTTTGTTCGGGATTATATGTGAAATTTCATTTTTTTGCTCGTTTTTGTAAATGAGCGTCAGGCCCGCCGTCAACTAACTATGCTATTTGTGTGGGGACATATTGTATGTTGTTTGAAAATTGTTTTTCACATGCTTATAAATAAATAAATAACATTAAATCATGATAAGAACGTCTCGAGAAAGCGAAAAATGGGTTTGAAATGAATTATCATAGTTTCTACAACAATTACTAACAAGCTACAGATGGTCGTTCGTTAAAGTTATGTCAATGATTGATTATACCCCTTCAAGAACTTAATAATTACGAGGAAACACAGTAAAATAAAAATCGTATAAAGTTGATAGATTATTCTCTAATTATTCTTTGGAAGTTTGAGTTCTGCAAATGAAATTTCAATTTATTTTTGCTCTAATGTAGCACGGATTTCAAGGGTTTCTTTCGTGCTGGGGAAAGATTCCTTTCATGTTTTTTTCTCACCCTTATTGCTTTCCGGATTGCGATCGCTTGGGTCTTGACAGGCCTCAAGTATCTTTTTGTCGTCGTTATTACAGAGTAATGAGGGTTTTCCGGAACAAAAATTTCGTCGTTTTTTCCAAATTTTTAATCAAAGGTATAGCTGAAGGTTTTTGAATTTTTCGGGTAATTATTGTTGTTTTTTCTAAGGTTCTCGTAATCCTGTCAACTAAACATTTCATAAAATTACAGTGATTTGAATGTTCATGAAGTTTACAACGTCGACAAATCACACGAAAATTTTTTTCTGTTATTTGTCGTGAATAATATAAAAATATGTAACAATGAGTACTGCGGAGTCGCTTGCAAAAAATTTTTATTGAAGAGTCATTTTTTTTTTTTAAAAAATAAGGCTTTCTAGCCTTATCATAAGTATCCACACCAGATAGGCCTAAAGCAGA
Source organism: Platygaster robiniae (assembly GCA_028476575.1). NCBI lineage: Eukaryota > Metazoa > Arthropoda > Insecta > Hymenoptera > Platygastridae > Platygaster > Platygaster robiniae. The sequence goes on from CM052022.1 coordinate 8,957,825, forward strand.
ATTGAAAAAACAAGCATATGGTATCTGGTTAATATAATAATGGGAAATATTATTGTGGGTGTCTTTTTGCAGGAAAAAATCACATCTGAAAAAACATTAAGCATATCGATGTTTGCGAAAGATTGTTATCTTCACCCTCGAATTCGCGAAGTAATGAAAGTTGCACGCGAGGGGGTGGCAGGTTAACTATGTTCTAACTGTTAGATTTTGAAAAACTGTAAATATTATTTTACTTTATATGGACTTAGAAAATGTTTTCGCCACACAACTTCCATAAAATATCTTGTTTTCATGTAAAAAAAATGATGCAACGAAACCAGAGCACAAGAGGGTTGCAGAGAAAGGGCAGTTCACAAGCAATATCAATAAGCTCAAAATTTTTTCATAAAACTTTTGGAAAAAAACCTGCGCTATTTCAATTTGTCTAACACTTTTTACGTTGACTTAAAGAACGACGATAGAAAGAAAATTGCTGTTTTGGAGGTTTTAGCGGGGGGATGTTTTTTTAGATAGGCGCACAACTCACAGGGATTTACATGTATATAGATTAAAATATTTTTCTCCTGATGATACGACTCAATAAAGAAATATGTCTTGAGGAATTTTATTAATTCTTGAAATTTTAATGAAATTTGTGTAACTTTATATAAATACTGTATTGTTTTGCGATATGGTGATCTATGAGGCTATCTCACTAATGCTACACAAAAAATTTTGATTTCAGTAACTGAACAACACAGTAAAATATTTAACAAACCGGACCAAACAAAATTTCGCATTTAACAGTGAGAGTCATAGTTACGTCACGTGTTAAATATAATGACTTTACATTGTTCGTCAAAATATTTTAAACTTTGGTAGATTTATGTTTTACTTTGTATATTATTGCAATAGTTCAACATTTTATATTCTCTTTAACACAATTGAATTATTGAAAAATTTACCTTCCATTGATAGCTTTGAAAAATAATATCTTTGACTGTGATAGTAATAAGTAAAATTTTATCTGTTTCAGAATCAAAGGGATCAACTATTAGCCTTTACCGTTGTCATTCAATTCTTTACAGGTAAGTTTATGAGAATAACGAATCATGGAATTTACTGCTTTTTACATCGTTACCAAAATAACATTTTGGCAACCGTTAGATGTTTGTTCGTGAATTTTCACTTTGGCTTTCGGTGACAATTTTGTCAGCGTAACATATCATCCCAAGATTCAATCACATATTGAATTTCCTTATTGGAAAACATAAAAATTATGTCACAATTTAGCTTTGTTATTAAAACAGTATCACTGATCTCAATAGAGTGAAAATCGAAATGCATGAAATTTTTTTCCCTAGCTACTTATGGCAATTAAAGTGCCATAAAGCGATAGATAAAGAAATGATTGATTTTGAGTCAACCTAAATTTGACGAAATAATTTTTAAGTTGTTATTATGGCGCTATGCAAAAAGGCTGAAAAAATTCTATACGAAAAATTATTGAAAATTCATTAATCGAGGAATGCACGGGTATGAGATATGATAACTTATTTCTAAAAATGTATAACAATCTTTCAACTTTTAAAAACAATCAAAGTCATAAAAACATTGAAGATTTTGTGGCAAGCGAGAAAAAAATGAAAATAGAAAGAAAACACTTCGTATTATATTTTGAAAAATTTTCCTATATTCGAAAAGTTATGTATTTTTTATTATCTGCATACCATTAAATATATTCAGCAAACAGTTTTTTCCGTGGTGTACTATAGTTACATACAAGATAAAAAAATTTGTGTAGACTTCTAGGAACTTCTTTTTCTGAAAAGCATTATTCTCCTTCCAGAACACTGAGTGCATTAAGAGATAGCTGCATTTATTTTTTTGCACTGGAAAGGAATCCATATATTCTTGTCATATACGTTAATTTTTCTTAATGGATCGATGAAAAAATTTTATCCATTATTCGAAAAGTACAATTTTTTTGAATGGTAATGTAACATTTTAATTTTCTTTGATGATACGCAACAAATTGATATCATCGATTTTCATTACTTATCTTTTTTATTAAAAAAAATTGTTTTTATCCATGATAGGTTATATTGTTGATGGTAAAAGAGATTTCAGTGTAGAAATTCAGGGGTAGTTTCATATGTTGAAAACATCCCTTCTGCCTTACCGACAGGCAGAACAACCCTTACTTTCCACCCTCTGGATTATATACCCTGCTATACCTACTATCAATTTCTGGTATTTTATCACTTGCCAAGACTTCATCGTGCTATGATAAACACGCAAACAGATTATTGATCAAGTTGGTTATGAAAACCAGTGTTTTCAAGTCGCAGTAGTATACCACTACTAAACAAGGACAAGCTTATGTTTTATTTCATGATAGAAAGAGAATGACGAGCGATACCTAAGAACACTGATGAAAAACCCATGATTTTATTCTATTATGTTGTATATAGGTACTTTTTGTGGTAACTTTTATTTAATGGATGAAGATTTGGTTGAAAAAGGAAATTCAAAAACTTGATGAAAGTTGAATATTGAATTTATGGTAAACAATTCAATGTTTATGACTAAGGGAACTATTGAAATTCAAATATTCAAGTATTTCGATTTGTGTTGGATGCAAATTTATAAATTTTTTTTCCTATGTTACTATAATATTAAGATGTTAGCTTGACAATGTTGGCAAGTGATAGATTGAAGATTTTTATATCAGCAAACAACATTTTTATGATATATCTATATATTCCTGATCCTTATTGAAATGCTTCCTTTGAATGATATTATTGGATGAAACTCTATTTTTATTCAATACGTTACTACATCATTGATTTTTTCGAGCCTTTTTTTATGTAGGAGCAATAATAACCAGAGCGAGTATTTATATGCATTTGCATATTGCATGCTTTTTTTTTCATATTTTGACATTCCGAGCCTATTCTGCATATAGAAGCATATACATGCATATTGCGCATATTATATATACGTCATAAATTCACACTTATGATTCGATTGTTTTTTTGTTTATCTTTGATCATTATTGCCAGGATCTTCGTTTGAATCGTTCGGAATTGAAAGTAACAATAAACAAATAAAAAGAGTCTGTCCAGCAATTTTTGACTCTCATAGTACAAAAATATCCTTGTGTTTTTCGTATCGATCGAATATTGATATTTTGCAATTATTATAATTCAACGGTTATAGCAACGAAATTGTTCAATATGAAACAACATACAGCGACATTAAAACACCAAGAAGCAGCAATCAAACAAAGAAAAACGTGTCAAACTCTGATTTCTGATGAATATAAACAGCGTTCTTCAATAAATCCTCTTAATTTTGATCTGTGCAAAGCGTTCATCGAAGCAAATGATGCATACTTTCATGCATATTTAGAAACATTTTTTTGCTTTATGAGCTTATAATGCACATTTTTCGTGCATATCAATGTGCATAAAACGACATTATTTCGTGCATATTAATGCGCTAAAACCATACTTTTTTCGTGCATATTTTTACTCTCTCTGATAGTAACTTTCACTACATATGGTTTCAAGAATGCAGCCCTGAGTAGGACTTGGAAGACGTTTGCTTTGCATCCCTTTTTCTCTCATTTGGTTTCTTTTTTTTTCGTATTTCTCGAACTACCGTAGGTTCTGAACAGTGCTGCCAAATATACGGATTGACCAGTATATTTACAGATTAAGTAATTTTTTCTCAGTAAAAACAGTTTTTTTTTCCTTCGGACTCCCCAGCAATAACAGATTTCGTAAGGATCTTACATTTTTGGTTTTATAAATTGATTGTGAACAACAAAGAATGAATTTAAAGGTTTCTACTTAGTTTTTCCTTTGCTTTATTTGATAGTGTGCATTATACAGTGTAAACCAACAATTAAGGCAAGAAATGAGTAAACAGTAACCGTAGTATACACCGAATGTAACGGTATACATGTAATAACGGATGTGGGAATAAGTTCTTGCCCTTTTCATAATGGCGTCACTAGCAGTCCCTTTATTGTTACATAAAAAATTTGTTATTTAGGTGTTAAGAAAATTGGCGTTTATCCAACAAAGCAGCATATGCAGGAAGTGCCTCTTCATTACTTCATTTACAAAAAATGATGCAGAAACACGTCGTATACAGTCGGAATTCACGGTGATAGAACACTGTCGGATGGATCACTTAGAAATTGGTTTCCAATGTTGAAGGATAACAGCTTCAAAGTCATTGACAATAACATAACTTCAAGATTCACTCTATGAAGATCTAACCCAAACGATTAAAGATATGTCATTTGCATCAGGTCTACTGTCAGTAAGCGTTTGTATGCAATAGGAATGGTCCAAAACACTTCGAAATTGAGTGCTGCATCAATTGAAGAAAAGAGCCATCGAAGACGTCTTTTCACGTGTGAGATCTTACGTAGTTGACTAAACAAAAAGAATTTTTTGCGTCGTATTGTTATGAAGGATAGAAGATTGATTTTCTACGATAATCCAAAAAGATAAATTGATTGCATCACAGAAGAATTTTCTTTTTTGATATCCACTCATTCTACGAAAGATAGGAGAAAGTCATCGTTGCTGACAGTGAATACTTTGAATAAAAACAATATGTAAGTATGAAAAGAATGAAAATGTTTAACAAAGGACAAAAACTTATTTCCGTACCCAATAAGTTCATGTAGTTACAATGATTTGTCATTTGTAACTTGAAATATACATGAGTTTTTTTCAATCCGTTTTGGACAGCAAGATTCGATTTTACGTTTTTTATGGACGTGCGAGAAATTATTACATGTTCAAACCTCTTATAAATAAATGTGTATGTACTATAAAACAATTCCGTACACTTATATTAACTCTGCGAAATATACTTATTAAGGTTGATAACTTTAGAATTTTCATCAAACAGCTTCGCTGATCTTGAATTTTTAACTTCGCATGATGATAGCTGAAAACATCAAACATCAAAATTTTCGCACAACTGATGTTTATGCATAAATCATGATGCACAAAAAACGATGTTCAAAATGATCAATGCACAAAAAAACTTTGCTCAAATGACACCAAGCCGATTTTAGAAAATGTGTGACAGATAAATCCTATTTTATCTTTTGAGAAATTTTATTTCACGTGACTAGAAAGAGATACTGTCGATTTAAGACTACAAACATTGAATCAATATATTGACTACGGATTTTTCTCTCACCTAAACTAGTATGAACTGCGGGTACCAGAAAAAAAGTTTGGCAGCACTAGTTCTAATTTGTCCTAAACGAATTCTTTTCAAAAACTATGTAAATAAACTAAACTTTACAATTCAGTTACGTCAATCAAAATACAGCTTTCTCTACTTACATGTATGTTGATGGTAATAACAATCTCAGTCGTATAAAACGTAAAAATATTTATAAATATAGTAATCATCTTTGATAATATTGCTAGATTTGCTGTGAGAATACATTTTTGGAAATAATTTCTTTATTAATATGATGCATCACAGGTTTCATGTAAATAGGATGGTTATTAACACTTGAATCATTATAGGTAGCGGAAATTTTATTTTGATTAATGTAATTACACTGTACTATTGAATACGTTACTTTTTCGGTTCAAATAAGCTCTTCACTAACGGTCAAAGTTTCCAATTTTGAGTATCGCAAGTTATCGTTGTCCTGATTATATAATTTATCGCTCATAATTCATATTTTTCTTTTCTAAAGTTAACCATTCAATTGATTGGTGTCAGACCAGGGATATGAGGCTGTAAATTTACTAGTAACTTTACCGGTAAATTACTGGTCATGACCGTCAATTACGACAATAACGTTTTGGTCAATTTTGACCGTCAGTCTACCTTACCGGTCAGAATTATTATGATGGTCGAAATTATTACATACTCAAAGATTACTTAAAAACATGTTTATCTTGTTTGTTATTGCATCTTTTTTTTTTTGGTCGTACTTTTATTAAAAAATGAAAACAAATTTTTTGGTTCCTTAAATAATAAATAATCATACAATTACAACCTTTCTATTTCAAAAGAATCATTCATTAAGAAATAAACAAATTACTTCATAAAAGTGTGTTGCTGATGAGATATTTTCCTTCGGTATCTTGATTTTCAGAAAAATTTCTATTCATTGTATTTCACGTCAGTTCTATACACTCGTTTTGAAACAAGAGTATTATACTTTTCACTGTTAGGCATTGTAATTATTATGGAACAGTTTCTACTATTGCACTTTTTGTTTTATTGGAATTCTTTATTTATTTTACTGTATTTATGGCAAATATTGGCAAATGTATTCAAGTTTTGTTATAAATATAGAAGACTATGAAAGAAATTTCATCGAAAAGTGCAATATTTAAGACTGAACCACAATCGCGAAATTTTATAGTAAAAAGTAGAATATTTTTTCTCGGGATGTTAATGTATATTTTGAAAGAACTTGATCGGAAATACAAGAATTCTAAAACTTTTATCATTATCGCCGATGCAATAATTTCTAAATATGAGTATAAAGTTTTTGTTTTCGATTTGTCGTTGATGATAACATATACAGGGTGTCGCAAAGTCAGCAGATCATCTGAATAACATCGATTCCTTATAAAATTCTGAGACACTTTTTTCTTTGCAATTTTTGAAAATTCGCAGTTATTGATAATTCAATTTCATCTACTACTAACTTTTGGAGAGGTGGGGCTTTTCATAGAAGAGACTCCTCCTTTTTCTTAGCTTACTCTCATGGGAATACTGGGATCACTGAGGTGTGTATAATGGAATGTCGGTTAATGGATTCTCTTATCTCTATTTAAAAAAAAATTAGAAAATACTGTATTGTAAATGTGACAATTGGAGAAAAGACTATTATAATTAACAGAAAGGTGAGTCAGAGTAAAAATTGTTTTTCAAGATAAGAGACATCATTATTCTACATTACATCGCACACTTCAATTACTCCCACTTTTCTATTAGAGTAAGCTTAGTAGGAGAAGGGTTGAAAAGAGAAGGGGCTTCAATCAAAAGCCCCGTCTTTCCAAATGGTAAATAGACGAAACTGAATTATTAATAACTCTTTAAATTTTGCAAATTTTCCTAAATTGTAATGGAAAAAGTGTCTCAGAATTTCATGAAGCATCGATGGTTTTCTGATGATTCGCCGACTTTGGACACCCTGTATATTGTCCTGCAAACGCAGTAGTACAGTGACACTTATGGGTTTTTTTTAAAAAAATGGAGAAGCCATTCATGAAATGTGAAATAACAAGATTGGTGATTTTCACCCGGAATGGCTGGAAATCGTTTCGTCAGTTACGTTAACTCACCTTTTTTCATGGAATTTCGGGTCATGACCGATAATTACTGACCAGAAACGAAATCTGGTGGCAAATTAAAATTAATTGAGTTTCTAAATTTAACTTTAAATGACAGTAAATGACTGTTAGAAATTACTATGACCTGACCCATTTTTTTTTGACCGGTAAACTTACATGCCTGTGTCAGACCCATGTGTGAATTTATATAGTTCATTATATTTGACATGCATTTATTCGAGCATGTCATCCACAATACTCCAAATATTTATGTACATTATCAAGTCGAACAACTCAATTGAATTCAAAGGAGTTGCAGTAATCTCAAACTCAACGAGTTCTAGAATTCAGTTAATCAGTTTGAAAAAATCCAGGTTATTCTCTACATGTTTGCTCATTCTACCCCGGAAAATTCAAACTTGGTAATTCGTGCCAAGTGTTTCTACTGTAATACAATTCAACAATAAGAACACAAAGTTTAGTGCAATAGACGTTACTGCTCTCGTGGGACAGTGAAAAATTGCGATTTCCCTATTCTTATACGCAATATTCTTACTGTAGATTCTTTCTTTTATCTTTGTTCTTGTTTTCTTTAGCCATGAATTTAAAGTGCACTCACGACGTATAATAATCCAAGAAATCCGCTTTACTGACGATTTCGTAAAGATGGTCTTCACTCGTGTTATTGTTGTATTTCGTACATTTCAACTGCTGATACCAGCATTTTACGTCCTCGTAAAGCCAGATATCAATGAATACATCGACCAAAATTTCAGTCAATATCTGGCGCTTGGTCGTAAAATATTTTTATTTCATTCTAACCTCAAAATCACAACTTGAAGAGTTGGAACATAGTGTTTTTACGAACGACAAACTTCGTTTTTGACCATAATACTTTTCTATCATTATGGTGAATTTTCGTCATTCCTAAGGTTCGTTTACACATTTAATACCGAAAAATACATGTATAATTTCGGTTTGAATGTTTGACTTGCTGCTTGTTATGCGAGAGCGTAGCTGAAAAGGACGCTTTGGATTTTTTAATTCCATTTGAGAGAAACTCATTTTGTCTGAAAATGCGTGTAACGTTGAGACTTTTCTGGTTTTCCAGCTGCCACATTAACTTAAAAACACTGCCTCGGAAAAAATGCGACGAGGCGAGTTGGAGTAAAGTATGAGATGGTTACTTTCTACTTGCGCCAGATAAATGATACTGTGACAGAATATTATTCTTTTTGTTTTTTTTAGTTACTTCGAATAAACTGACATGTAACTGAAATTTTCGATACCATGAAGTTGTGGTTATTATTGGACTCTTTTTGTGTGATGTTTGTCAATGCTTATGAATGTGATTACATTCATAAGTGAGGAAATTGAATGATACACTTTTTTCGGATTCTTTGCTCAGTCGTTACAAATTAGTACCAAAGGAAAGCCTTGAGGCAAGTTCAATTACGTAGCATCATGCACATGTTGATTTTGCGCAAATGTTGTTTACGCTCTTAGATGTCGCAAAGCACTGTCTGTAGATGCGGGCGTGTACTTTGGTAACACGCTGCTTTGATATCAATATGAATGTGTCTAACGCGGATAACTTTGACATGACACATATTTTTCATTCACATTCTGCCTAAATGTGGCTTTTAGATACTGTCGTATGTGAATGTTGGTGTCTTTTGCTTTTTAAAAATATAAAAGCCTGGATTTTAATACGCGAGTTGGAAGCATTTTCAAGTTTATGAATTGGGTTTTTTTTACAATTAATGTCGATATAATTTTCTAAATGCGGTAAAAAAGCTAAATATCATAAAAAAGCTTACGATTTACGTTTTTAAAACCACAGAGTCAGAAATAAATTTAAGTATCATTGTAAAACGTCAAAAACGTTTCAAATTGTGAAGATTTATATATTTAGAGATATTCTTTGAATTAATTAGTAACAGAAAACTTTTCAGTTTGGATGCTCAAATATTATTTTTGAATATTTTGTGACTTCTACGAATTTCGAAAAACGTAAAAGCTTGACAACTTTTTGTCCGATTGCATCAATGTGTTAAAAAAGAAAATATTTTGATTATTTGATAGTATTATATAAACTAATGACAACTGTATAAAAAAAAGACATTTACCAGTATTGTTGCAGTCATATTAAATTATAAGAAAAACTTTTGAAATTTCTAATTTTAACAGCTGGAAATCTTTGTATTATCAAAAACCATTATCTGCTCTGTGAAACCGATTTCAGATTCGAATTTTATCTTTATAGAAGGCAATGATTATAGAAATAGATTTGGATATTCATGAAAAAGCCAACATTTCTTTATCGATCAGTTTTTTGTTAGAACGACGAGGTCAGGTTTGAATCAAAACTTCTTTGCCATTTGTCTTAAACTGGAAATTCATTAATTGAAAAATGAAGTTTGAAATTCATGAATAATAGATAATTTTTTGATATTTTGGACTTAGGAATAAGTTTTTTTAGTTACTCCAGATTTTAATTTATGACTCGACAAAATTAAAAATTTAGAAAAAGGATTACACTATATTCTGATCAAATATCTGCATTGTTAAAATTTTACAGTTTGAACTGTATGAATAATCAAAAAGCATTGCCGAGTTACTAAAACCGATTACTGATATGAAATTCATTTGCATTTAATTTACAAGTTTCACAAACATAATTTCAATATAATGAAAAGGCTCGAACTTTCGTTCGAATGAGTTTATTTTTGTTAAAAGTTTTGAACATAGAAAATTTATCTAATTCAGACGTTAAAGAAAATTCTTAAAACTTATGGATTAAACACAAAAATTTTTCACATTTTCTACTCTTTTATAAAGTTTGGAAAACTTAAAGGATAAGGTTGTGGTAATTTGAAAAATTATAATGTATACTTATAAAATACATATTTTATGAGTTCGAAAAATATTGTTACACATTTATTCAAATCACATCAAGAGGGAAGAAAGAAAAAAAAATTCGAGTATTCGATAGCTGTATGTGGACTTCAAACTACTCTTTAAAATCAAGAACATAGCGCTGTCTCAATAAATAATCTTTAATAATTCCGGGAAAATCTTCCATGCATAATTATGAAACATTGCTAAAAGTCAAGAACCCTGTGCAAGGCTTATTGAGAATATATTTTTGTTCAAATTGACGAATAGCTTTGGAAGCATCACATATTTAATGTTCTATATTTCCAACCCATGACACTTTTCCAGCCATTGAAATAGTAAAAAATTATTTCCGATTGGCAAAGCTTCTTCCAATCCAAAATATTTCACAGATTCCGGCCTGAATGAGTTAATTAAATTATTTTAAAAATTGAAATATTCTCATCAAAACAAAATTTATGACATAAAAAAAAGATGACTTTATTTAACGATTCTTATTGTCATAAAAGTAAATGTTTTTGGTTTCACAACATCTTAAACACGAAAAAACGAACTCGAAAGAAATCTTATTTTTGAATAGTAAAAAAAGAAGTAAATATGATAAGTTTGATCATCGAACTGTTTATTTTGATTTTTTTTGCCAGTTACTACAATACAAGAACTTCAAAAGTCTAAGAAGTTTACATACTTTGACTTTTGTTTTGGCAATATCGTTAACTACGATTTCGTTATTTGTTAGGTCCCACATGAATGAACTCTTAAAAAAGTCGAATATTTAAATAGAATCATCTTCGGGGAAAAAATTAATAATTTAGTAGGGAAAAAAGGTAACTGTACAATTTACAAACACAAAATATTAACTTTCAAGTGTAATGTGTTGTGTACATGCATTTATCCATGTAAGTCCAGTATAGTAACTTTACACACTGACATGAATTTCAATTTCCATTGTGCGCAAAAACTCTACCGTCTGTGGCTTGTATCACTTAAAAAAATTTTTTTTTCATTGCGTACCTTTTCCATCAACATGCAACGCAGATAATTGTGATGGTGTGCTTGAATTTTCAGTTCATATTAAAATCACTTAGCTAATCAACTTTCTTTTGATGTCGTAAGCTTGTCCGTGATAAACTCACGTTTTACATTATAGTACTCGAATTTACATTAAATGAATTGTTGTAAAAATTGTAATTCACGGTTTCGTTTGATGCTTCTGATCCTCTTCCAAATATCAAAACGTAAAAAATTGGTTTTATATATGGCGAATTGGATTTCGTAATTTGTAGACATGTTTGAAAGAAAGTAGGATTTGTGATTTTGCATTAAAAGTAAACTTTTTTTATTACATGCGGCCTATAATCGAACAGTTCGATTGAGGCTTGAACATTATAGACGACTGTGTTCAATGGTAGTTTTATATTGTTAAATAATTTTCAGAAATTTATAAATAGTAAATTAGTATGAACTTTCAAAACTATAAAGATGAAAATCGATCAAAGTTTCCTAATTTGTCATCTTATTTGGAAATTTATTGAAAGAAAATTCAAATAGGTATCTTCAGATCCTAGTATGTTACCCTAGTGTGGTTTTTTGGTACATCTGTGTGCTTTTCGATGGATCGATTTCGAGAGACCGCCGACCATGAATTTGTATTCCAGCAGTAGAGTCCGTCTTTAGAACCTAATCTTTGCTGCTTTATCTCCCACGTCTACCTTAATGCATTTGCGGCTATTGTTGTATATAAACGCCCGGAAACGAGCTTCGTGCATCGAGCAATGTTTAAGACGGTTTAGACTAGAAATAACGCTAGTTTAGTTAAATTTCCTAACGATGTTGTGATGAAGAATTACGAAAAAAGTGGAATAATATGAATACAATTAGAAAAAAACTTATCATAGATAGGTTAGTTATAGAGTTGGTAACAATGAATATGGTTTAAATGTGGAATGACCAAACGTAACATGAGCATTACAATGATATCTTGTAAAAAATTAGGAAAATTTTTAAAATACTTCTTCAACATTTTTACAATGCGAAGAAACCGCTGACATTCGGAATGACATGAATGAAAAAATTGCTACAAATTTTTATTCAAGTTTGTTCAGATTCAGTCGTTCATCATAACTTATAAAAGATCACAAAGTCCGGAAGGACTTTGCCGTCGCTTTTTAAATATAAACAATATGAAAAAAAAAATATTTCATCTCATGCAACATACGGCCCTGACCTGACGCGAGCGAAGTCGCCCGGACTCTTATTTACCGCAAGCATCGCGATCGCTTCTTCCCCCCTCTCTCTCTGACTAGGTATGCTTTCGCCTGTCTCTCTTTTTCTACTTGCCACTCTATCAATTTCCAACAAATTTAGCATGGGAATGTATACCTATATATTTTCTTCCTACCCCATGGCTCGAGGAAGGTTAGATTCACTAAGTGCCACGAACTTTATCGAGCTTGCCCGACCGCGCCCGATGTCGCGCACTCGGATTTCTCGGTTTGTTTACATATTGTTTTGATTTTTTTGACTTTCAAAAGTGTTTAAAAGTTTCAAAGCGAGTGTGCCGAGTGTGAAAACAGCAGTGTTCCTGAGTGTTGATTGGTCCTCTGCACAAACACTGAAATGCGGTGCTTTTTTTTGCCTATGGCAAATGTTGTCGCCGTTGACGGAGTAGCAAAAGCCATCAAATATCTAAAAAAAAGTTTGGTGAGTTTGATAGTAGATTATTTATTGAAAAGTATATTTTCTTTGTTTATTTGATATATATATATATTTTACTATTTTGAAATTTTAGAAACATTGTAATGTATTCAGGACCACATCTTTTATTTTTATATAAAATTTTATTGTAATAATGCATTTTTTGGTATGAATCAAAATTCTGGATTATCATATAATCTGTAGTAATATATTATGTATGTAAAAATTATTTTGAGGATTACGAAGGCGATATTTTAAAATTAAATTGATTAATGGTGAAGTTTGATTCTTACAAATAATATTATGAATAAAAAAACAATTTTTGAAAATACAACTGACAAGAACAAGTTATTTTCCTTCATTAAAAAAAAAATATTGTGAATATATATTTCTATATTTAAATATTGAATAATTTTTGAAATTTTTTGATTTTTCGGTAAAAAAGGTATAACGTAAATTTGCTATGTTGTTTTTTGTGATAAGCTATTGTATAGAAATTCAAACAAATGAATGGTTTAATTAAGAAAATATCTGCTCTCATATACAAAAGGACGAAATGAAAGATAAAAAATATTTAAAACTTGAAACTTAAAAAACTACTTTAATTTTAAAAATGCTGCTACCTAGTTTTGATACAAAAAATTTTCATTAATGAAAAAAAATCAAAGACATTATTTAAATGTAAAATAAATCAATGCTAAAGTTTAATTTTTATCAATATTATTATTTAAAAAAATTATATTTTTCGGAGTACAACTACACAACAAAAAAACCCATTTTCTTTTTTATGTTTTACCCATAAACTAGTATAGAAAGTTCAATATACTATGCAAATAAATTGTAAGGAGTCAGTCCTGATGAAAACAACTCAAGGTTTGAATAAAATATCCTAAATGAAATGAAAGATCCAGTAGTGAACCATAAATAATTGAGCATTTAGAGTTTGTTGCTTCGGAAAAAATGCTGCACACTCAATCTAACATAGGAAAACTTTAGAGCCGGATCATGTACGCCCCGAAGTCCCTTAAGAATCGGAAGTGCTTTTCACGGAGCGCGCGTACATTCGGGCCGTGAAATACGGTGCGCCGCTCTTTGCGGATGTAAGGAAAAGGTTGAGAGCGCGCTGGCACGGCCTTTAAGTGTGGACATTCGTCTTTCTCCCAATCTTACCAAACGGCGTTTAGCTCCGAGCACTTAACCCTTTTTTCTTCTATCGCAATGAATAAAAGATGACTTTTCGGGACCAACGCGATCACCGGTAGTAGCACAAGTTTCATTTAATGCGTGAAGCTTGAAACATGTTGGGTACTTCAGGATAAGAATAACAAATGAACTATACTTCTTTTTAAATCATACATGGGTAGTCATGGAGTCATTTGGAGAGAAACGTTGAACATTTTCTTTATTTACAATAATTGTTCTACAGTTGAAGCAGAAATAATTTTTTATCCAAGATACCATGTTTACACCCAGGCCCCCCAAAGCATAAGTAGCAAAAAATTATAAAATGAAATTATACTTAGAATGCCCCAGAAGTTTAAAACTTGATCAAAGTTGAAACATTCCCGTCAGAATGATAATCAGAAAATAAATATTATCAGGAAATGAATTATTTTAATCTCATTGAATCTGCTGAAATTGATAACCTTTCCACTGTTACCGTAAGTTTTTCCAGCAGCGCCAAAAAAAACATAATTTTAAATGTAATCCTAGGGCGTGTTTCGTGTATTTGAATTTGCAACGAGCGGCGCGTGCCCTATCGTATGTCGCAACACGAAAATTAGAGCTAATTCATGTAACGCAGCGTGCTCGCTCCGAGATTCGCGATATCGCTATACTGAGTAAATTATATACGTTTCTCGATTCGGCGACGTTTTTTCCAACCTATTCTGAAAATCGTCGTGTTTTCACAGTCATAAATGTAGAATTCCCATTACACTTAAAGCGTTTCATGTTTTATTCTTTACAAAAGTAAATTCAGGAGAAACAGTGACTAACAGTGTAAGGCTGCGATGACGCAAATTGTAGTAAAGTTTTTATGTACTGCAATATGAATGATCCATTCGAGATTATTTCATACTCGGGTGATTTTATTGCCCAAAATGTATCTGCCAGTTGAAGAAGCTATTCAGAGTACATACAACAAAAAACGGTATTTGTTAGGAGGGTGTGATAAAACCGTTGTTGGAAGTTGAATATCCCATAATTTTATGTTCAGACGAAAAAGGTTCGTCATAAAGTAATTCTTTCGATAATCTTATTATTTGGAAAACTTCTTCCATAATTGCAAGCATTTGAAGAATGGAGTTAAGTCCTACCAAAAGCGAGAGGGAATAAAAGCGTCGCTGTGATTGAAAAATTGCGGATGCGGAAAGCCAAAAGCTTTATTGATTAGGCCATTCTATTATGTGAGCGTGAGGAACTCCGTTCTGGGCAGTAAACAGTGGACATAAAGCTCTAAACAGAGCGCTCGAGTGATAGTCGGTGATTTCCACTGAGGCGGAGGTAACTTTGGACCGGGTGGACTCGGGTGCTTCAAAGACCATACACGTAATGGCATTACCTCTGATCGTGTTCACGCCAGAGCAGCCTTAAACCATGCAATCATTGCCACGCGAGGGTACGCATTGTTACCTCTCCCGATAAGGATTTCGGTCCCTTCCCATAATCTCTAAATGCATCGTCTCTGGAGTTGTTGTTTCGGCGGGTCATTATCGCAAATTAGATTGCCCGGGCAACGTTTTGAATCTTCTGGCCATGGGTTAGAGTGATGCCACGATGGAGGAAAATGAGTTTTGGTTAATTACTTCAAATCTACTGCTGCAATGAATCCCATTAAGGAAAAAGTTGAATTAACTAAAAGACATAGTTACTGGAAAATGATTGAAGTAAATGAAGACAGAGATGAGGACAAATATACATGATGCTAATATTGCTAATAATTTTACACTGCTAAAGTTTCGGTAAGTCAGTTAATGGAAGTCTGACTCATCTTGAAATGAGGTTACTCAAGAGCTTAAAAGCTTTTCATTTGATCAATTTTTTTATGAACGTTACTTCCAAGATTATACAAGCGGGGATTTTCATGGAATGTTAGACTTTTTGGAAACAATAAATTGTAATTAACTTTTTTTGAGGTGTTTGTATCGATATTGTTCTCACTTCGGCTAAATCCAGGCTTTGTTTAACATGGAAAAATAAATAGATTCCTGAACCGTTCTCGATATTGGCGACATGCTGTTCTATAACTTCAATCAGCGATTCGCGCTGTGTGTGCACGCAGTAATACCTGTTCGATTCGCGACAATAAATACAAAGGGCTGTGCGTAATACCGCGGACCGCTCGTCGGGCACGAAGGCCATTTTTCTTCATTACATTTATATACGTTTGTGATTTCGGTTTTCGCTATTTTCACCTCTGTAGTAAATTACGCGGATAAACTCTCACGATTTCCTTTCTTGTATGTTGGATGCTATAAAGTGCCAACTATGAATTTAACGCAGTATGAAAAACCCTTTTTTTTTTATGTGAGGTACGTTTTTTTTAAACAGTTTATTGGTCTTAACGAAAAAAAAAAGTATAATTGAAGAATAGTTTAGAGAAAAAGTCAGTACGACAAAAAATGCATGTAAACTGTATAATTGTGTAGGTTTATGTAGGTTGTTACTTGTACCATTCGGTCTGACTATTGCTCGTTAGGAGTACTAACTTGGTTACTTTATAACCGCAGTTATTTTTAGTAGATATTAACTTGAGCCAAAATTTAAGCGAATTATTATCAAACAAACCTACAAATAATGATTTATTATTCTTCTTACATCGTTGATTCTATAAAAAGTTTTGCCCTAGTGTCGGTTCAATTCGCAAAAACAAATCTGGCATAGAAAATGCAAGAATCTGCTTAGCGTTGGAATAGGTTTGAAATAGAGCAAGAAAGATAAGGATAGTGAAAGAGAGAGGGGTTCGAATGAGATTAAGAGCTTTTCGTTTGAATTTCACGTCAGTCAGCGCGGCGGCAGTTTAATCTCCCGTAGACGTTTTGCCCTTTTTGGGTCACGTATAAAACAAATACCGTGCTATCGCTTAATAATGGACTTTGATAATGGTAAAAAAGAAATCCAGTTTCAAGGCTACTATTCGCGAGAGCGATGGCGTGGATTATGACTTTTTTCCGTAACGCTTGCTAATAGATTGTTTCGTTTTCCTGTAAAAAGGTGTTTTTCGTGTATGATTCTGAGTCAGTTTGATACCTACGAACGACTTGACGAAACAATTTTTTTTCCATTTGAGTTCTATGATTTTCCAAGGGAAATTCATACTTATCAGCAAAAACTGTCTTTTCTCTTTCCTGGAAGAAACTGCGAAAAGTGAAGAAAAGCCGGCTTTTACGCTTCGTGAGTCACGAAACGTTCATTTTTTGTTTGGAAATGTGAGAAGGTTATCGTAAAAAATTATTCGAGCGAGCTCGTAATCTTGGAACATTTTTTCAGTAGAGATAAGGACAGTTTGTTGGGTGTATTTCAGTTTCTAGGTTTCTGATCTTGAAAAAGAAATTTTGGGTAATGATAGTCTGTGAAATAAAAAAAATAAAAAAGTGCTCTTTTGAATACGTTAAAAAAGTTTTACTATTTCAGAAAGCTACGAATTAACATTTAAAGATTCGACTCGTGGATCAAGGTCACAACGTACCTAATATTGCCACGAATAAAGAAAAATTTTAATTTTCACAAAAAAAGCGAGTAAAAATAAGTAAACTCAGGGAAACCACGCCCATAAACTTCTCTTTTTCAGTTATGATAGTGGATTCTAAAGTAAAATATAAAAAATTCACCTTGTTTTAAAAGCACGTAAAATATTTGCCCCTCTCTACAGCTTTGCCCGACTGCTACATTAGCTGTATTCGCAACTGCGTCTACCCCGAATTAATTCGTTAACGAGATTTCGCTCCACGTAGTAAATGACGAATGGACCCATCATTTATGAAACGGGAAAAGCCGACTCGAAATGAAATTTATATGCGAGTTTAGCCCCGCGATTAGCGAGTCATAATGTTGCCGTAAAACATGCCTTAAAACTCGGCTGTATCTAGCGACGAAGTGCATAAGGTATTCTAGGTGGCCTTATCTCGAGCGGATCTCGCCCTCGTAGCCCGGGGTACGCGCGGTCGAATTATTAGGGCGTCGTGTAATTGCTCGCTCGGTGCGGTCAGTTCGTTACGGGCATGAAAAGGAACGCTAGCCCTCTTTCCCGGGCATTAGGGTGCCTAAGCCGCGGATATCGGTTATGGCGAGCCAAAGGCAACCGCTGTTCTTTCATTCACGTAAATCGATTTAATCCTCGACTGTCGCGCCGATGCCAACGCTCTAATCTCCGAATTCATTTCCCGGCACCGTTACTTTTCCACCCCTTTTTTAGCATCCTTCGATATTTCACGGCTCGCTGAAAACGCGTTTTGAAGATTCTGATGGGTATTGATGGATTTGTTTGAGTTCTGAGTATCTTCAGTTGTACAGTATGTATAACCGGGGTAGTACACTTTATTAGAGTGGTCTTCAAAAGTAGCTGAGTTAAATTTTAAAGATGCTTCATAGTTTGTAAAGTTCTTGGACTATTCAAGTTTGGTTCTTGCCATTTGTACATAATTTTTTTGCACATATTGAAAAATACGAAACAAAAAATAATAGATATTTTTTCTTTTTCCTTAAACTCGCAAAATCTATGTGTATACTTTTTTTCAATTATAAACACAAGTTTGACAATGAGGGACTTAAAAAAGTGAAATAAATATCAGGTTTGTAAATAACGTGAGAAAGGTCATTAAATTTCTTTACTTTTAGAGTAACGTACTTCTTTGACTTGTTGTTTTCACGAGTGTGAAGTGAGTAAGCCGAGGCAAAGCTTATTTTATACGATGAAAACATCAGAAAAAATTTCTTTATCTTTTGTACCTGTTGGGGATTCTGATATTACGGCGTTATCTATTGATGGAATGTACTATGCGCCATTGCGTTTGTGCGCATAAGTGTAACTCTAGTCTCTCGCGATATGCGCTCTGCGTATTCTTGTTCTTTTTTTAGTACAGTGTGGATGTTTCTTATATGTGAATTCATTGACGTTCAGTTTCTCTTGCTTTACATATTAATTGCCGCGTTATTGTTCTGATTACGCTGCCGATTTTGTTTCCTGCCATTCGTTTTCAATAAATCATGAAAAAGTGAGTTTAGTACATTTTTCTCTCCTTGGCCAACCTACCACGACCACGCTCTCAAACAGTAGTCAATCAAAAATAAATACATCAAATTATGATAATATGCATTCTTTTAAAGCTCTTAGAGTTGAACAAAGCTAAAATTTTCTTTCTGACTGTAGTAGCAAGCCAACATTAGCTTAATTATAATTTGGAATTATGCTTGGGCTTTATAATTCGCTGTTTTTAGCATACTTTTTCATAACGCCCTGTACGACGACGACGTGTATTTTCACGCGCTGCCTACAGAGACTTCTGACGGCTTTATGTTTCGCGCTCTCTTCACACGTGACATCATCACTGAATTACGTGAGGGGAGTGCTTAAACTACCGCATACTCAGACGACTCATTGATAACTGCTTTACCGTGAACCAAACCCACAGTTTTTTCACGCATATCTAAAAGCGAAGAGTTCTTTAGGTTCTTTTCTTCTAAAGGTTCTTTCCTTTGACGTTTGTATCAGGCTTGACACATTCGCACCTAAAAAAGTAATGAAGAAAAGTGATAAAGCATGAATTCAACGTTTTTCTTTTTCGAGCATTTATTTTCATGTCGCTTTATTTCTTTTTCCATTCCAGCTATAATCTATTTCATTTCGCCTTTGTTCTCTTTGCAATATTAAAATGTACCATCTTGTAATTATGAATTCACGACCGCTAAGCGATCCCCGTGATTTGAGTGCCTTTGACAAACAGACTGTAAATATCATGCAGAGTGAAGGTCACGCCATTTTGTCAAATAGTCTCTCGAGTCCCTTTGGTGTACTGCAGATCACGATAATCATATCAGGGTTGACTGCGTTAACTTTTGAAGGACTACTTGCAGTCCGATGTCAAAAGACCACGCCCTTACGAAATAAATAGCGAAAGGTCTTGGAATGTGCGAGCTGCAAGAGTGGTCCTTGAAGAACCCCTTTGCCGTACGGACTAGGGGGTTCGATAGCATGCACCTTTGCATGATCGAATCGCGTGACTCTTTTCATCAATATGTTCGCGCTCAGTGAAAATGATTGATCAGAAATTTCATTCGGCGTGATTGATTGTATGTGCGTTTGTACAGTGATGGCCTAGAATACAATGGAAATGTTTTTGCTTGCATTATTCAACATTTTTGTGGATTCGTGCGATGTAGTTTTGAACTGAGGTGAGTAAAGAGGTTTTAAGTACCTTCTGAACTAGTAATGAATATGTCGAGTTTGATGCAAAATGAATATTTACTCTGAACACTTTGATAGTTGTACAAAGATTCTGTAAGACTTCGGTTTCAATGTATATAATTGTGTGTATAAGTGGTTCATAATGTCAGCCGATGACTGTTCGGACGATTTCTGTATGCGCGCATGAAAACTCCATACAAAGTTTGACGCTTGTTTGAGTGATTCGCGCTGTTCTTGGTCAACACTTAGCATACTACTAGTATTCCGAGTGTTTCTGCAGAAGACAATCG
This sequence comes from Platygaster robiniae, assembly GCA_028476575.1. NCBI lineage: Eukaryota > Metazoa > Arthropoda > Insecta > Hymenoptera > Platygastridae > Platygaster > Platygaster robiniae. Next base: position 8,978,434 of record CM052022.1, read on the forward strand.
ATATGCACTCGCGAGTAACTAGAATTTCTCCAGTTCTTGGCTACATTTGTACTTTACGATACCTACTTATGAATATAAGCTAATGATAGCACACTGCAGCCGTTCCTTACGTTCTGACGAATCAACATCGCAAACGCTGAATTGGTTGAATTTTAAAGACTCCGGTGTCCATTACGTGACTCATCATATTTTTCCAAACAAGCGAACATTTTCAAGTCACTTCAGACATATATCTCACTGTCTAAATTTGACCAGCCGGCGAGTAATTCATGTGCGTTTCTAGTCGTGCTTTTATGAACTTCTGAAGAGAAAAATACGCAAACAAGAGAAATTTGCGTTTCAGAGAACGCTGTTTTACTTCTCCGCATATTTCGAGGTTTTCATATCTCCTTTCTGCTCGACCCTTTCTATTTTTCTCGGCATAATGAAGTTTTCCATTGCACTCTAACTCCATTGTTCCTTTGCGTCTCCGTTTTAGAACAAAATGATTGTTCTCGCGGAATATCGTCACGTACAGTTGAAGCATTGACAACTTTATTTTCAGCATCGCAAGGGAAGTTTGTTCGCCGAGGACGATTTCGAGTATCGAATCCATCCTAAATTCATGAGGTGACTGGATATAAACTTTCAGCCGTCCAAAAGTCATAAGTAGTGCAATGCATCATATATTTTACGAATAATAATGAAGCCTAAGAAATATTTAATAATAACTAGCAAATAAAGACGTAATTAGCACTCTTGTAATAATCAGATTCATCGGAATAGTTAAGAAACGATAGGTCCCCGCATTTATTTGGAAGAAGGAATCTTAAAAACGAAGCCAGCTGTGTCGAATCGATAAAGTCTGCGGAGTATCCGGTTCGCTTACTGAAGTATTGAATTGATGATGGACCGTGAGACAAAAATTACGAGGGAATAAATTCCCCCTGAGACTAGGTGGCTCTATACATGTCACTTTCGATGAGCCATTGGTAATAAATTGCAAAGTTTTCATATCAGGTGGCGGAGTTGGAACTTTTGCTTCATCACTAAGTCACGATGCTTTTATCCGCGTCATTCTCACTACGTCCCTTATTCAGGCTCTTTCAACAAACATCGTTTTTTCAAGAGTTGAAACTACTCTATTATTTTTACTTCCTTCTCACGAGATATTAACAATTCTATTTTGCCAGCATGTTTTTAAGAAAATTATGATTACTAAAGAAAATCCTTGAGTCGTTGAAATCGAAGAGAAATAAAGTTAAATTATATTCCATTGATTCTCACAAAGCGGGTTCGTTAGGGAGGGAATTGAAGAAAGTTGGATGCTGACTGAAATCTTCACGAATTATCGAAGCGTTCTGAAGTGTTCGATTTTTTATAATAATTTTCTCCCATTACACGAGTTTCTCACGGACACTTTGATTTTATATTTCTTGAATCGTGAAAATTGCAGCGTTCTACAGAATTGAAGAGAGATGTTAAAATTTTTAAGGACTAAGTTTTTACGATTACTGTCAAGGGGAATCTACGACTCGATCGTTTTTCTTTTACAACTGGTAATATAAATCTTGATATCATCGTTTTTCTGTGTTATTATTCAAATTGGGTGCGTAAATGTTGAGTATTCGGGCGATCATGTTGCGAATAAATAGACGATGGGAATTTGTTGAAGCGCAGCGGGCTTAATGTTCGCATGCATTGACAATATAATTCAAGAGAGTAGTATAATGCCCTCGTCCGCTACAGACGCTATTGGTTCAGAGAAACAATGGATTTATAGCACTTGCATTATAAACCAGGGGCATGAAAACGACTTCTGTTTGAAGCGCGGCCAAAATGTAAGCGCCCCATCTGCATATGGAAGGCATTTGGAGTTTCTTGGTTGTTTTATCTGATACGCTATCAAGAAGTGAGATGCAGTGTTACTGCAAATGACAGTTTGAGTGAAGATAACATCGTATCTGCGAATGACGTTTGTATAACTTTAATGAATAACTGGATGAATTATTGTTTGCGAGAGAATAATAGAAACAATCTTCATGCTATAATTATATTAAAATGTTTCGATTGTAACAATACATTGAAATGAAGATACGTAATGAAAATTAAGTTTCAAGAGGTACTTAACGTGTTGCATATTGATTCCGTTTGTATTGTTGCTACTATAAGGTGACGGGAAAAAAGTTTTGCAATTTTCGTATCTGTTTGATCATGAATAGACGTTCATTGTTTGAAATTCAGTAAATGAATGCTGCAAAATCTTTGGTTTTTCAAGAGTTCTATGTGTTGAAAAATTTTTTCAATTTTAGAATTGTTGGAAACAACGTAAGGGCCTGTAACAAAAGTAAAAATTGACAAAGATTTGAACTTTACCTTGGAATTTTTAAATTTATATTTTTAGTAGGGAACAAGACGAATCTAGTTTATACATAAATACTGTAATATTTCTGAAATAGTTGTACTAAGTGATAGTTTGTTATAAAATTATAATTTCAATGCTATTTATAGAAAGTTCAAACGCAATAATGATCACATATGTTAGGGTCAAAACGATATCGAAAAAACTTTGGTAGAAAAAAAAATAATTTCCAAGGAAGTAATTACATTTCTAAACCTACATGGAATACGAAAGTTTCTAGTATATTATACTAAGTTATTAGAAGGTACAGTGTAAAAATATATATCGGTTATAACTGTCAAAAAAGTTGCATGAAAAAATTGCCTCATTTTCGTATGTTTAATAACTTTATTACATGTTCTCATTTAAACATAATTAAAATACCAGAAGAGTATGAAATTTTTCCTATGCAAGTGTATGAGATAACTTAGGTATCTGTATCGTGAAAAAATCCAATGATAAACGTAAATGTCTAAAGATTGTTCAGTATTGCGTTACTAGAGCGATGTCCAACAAATTATCTTAAAGGATAATCGTGATAAATTCTAGAATCGTCATCGATTTTTCTGATGGATTTGAATCCACAGGTATTCTGATTATTATAATATTAATTTTTGCATACAGAAAAAAAATATAACGTTTTTTTTTTCTTTTTTAAAAGTCGAAAAGTTATGATTTTAAACTCGAAAATTTTTTTATCTGAAAAAATCTTGATATCATGTGTCTTCTCATAATGTCTATAAAAAAAATCTTTTTCTTTAGAATTCTAGAAAAAATTTTCGTTTATCTACCTTTTTATAGTTGCGATAATTTAAACAAGAGCTAAAATATTATTTAAAAATCATGCTAGTCACTTTTCACTGTTCACTTGTTTTTTTTTTTTATAGTTGGCAGGTGAAAGGCTATTATAATGTATGACCTATTTTCAGCACCCTTTTTTCTCCCCTCGAAAGTCGTTCACTTTTATTTTCAGTTTTATAGAAAGCACTTACTACCTTTTTTTTAGTTTCTTCATTTTTCTCAAAAGTCTCTTTTTAGGTTATATGTGTGGCATTACGTTAAGAAATAGACTCAAAAACACTCGTTCTTTTGGGCACATTATCTGACAACAGGGCATCAGAATGTTAACCTTTACGATTATAGTCCTGAAGTCGATTTCTTTGTTCTACTCAACATATGGTTTTTTATGATTATCAAGTCAATGTAGAATTAAATGTAATAAGTCTGAATGTTCCATTGATAATTAATTATGCAGAACTTTAAGTATAAAAAGTGTTAAAAATACAGAAAATTTTTTGAATAATAATCATGTATTTATTTACAAATTATTTGTTGGTCATTCAATTCACGTTACTTTATTATTTATAACGTTTTTGATGCAACATGAGATGGACTGGGATAATGTGAAGATTATTGATAAAGAGAGAGGATATTTTCAACGCTTATTTTCTGAAAAAGTTTTTACTAAAAAAGAAGGAAATCGTTCGTTAAATAGACAGAAGGATTTAAATGGATGTAATATTATATATGATGGACTTTTGAGTTTTTGCTGCTAGTCAGGAAAGAGGGTAGCAAGATAAGAAAGTTCTCACATATCGACACTTGGAGATAAAGTTTATATGAAGTTGACGATAGTGACTTGTGAAATCATAAGTTACGATTAGCCTGAACAATGTCTTTGACGCGACACTACGCTGTGTTAAAATGTTATACCTGTCATTTACTGGAAAGACATTCAGCGATGTTCAAATGTTAAGTTTTCAAAAGTGATGATGTTATGATTATTATTGGTATGTAGTTGTGATAGCGATTGTTTAAATTTTATTGTAAAAAGAAACAATGCAAGATGTGTATATTTTTGTAGAAAAAATGGCCTTGAAAATGGTCGCGCACTAGTGACCGAAACGTTGACCGAAGTAAAGAAAAATTCTGACTGGAAAAACGAGCAATAGTTTTTTTAAGTTTCTATCAAAGAAAAACCGCAGTGAATCCCTCAGGGGAATAATTAACAGAAAAAAAGTTTTTAATTCATTTTCAAATTCTTGAAGTTTTATAGATGAACGAATCTATATCAAGGCAATGATAAATCAAATAAATATGATAGCGAATAGTGAAACATATAATAAGTAAACATGATCGGTTGAATTGAAATGTTGTGCGATGGTTTTCAAAAAAGTCAGTAATGTATCAAAAAATTGATAACAATTATTCTTAGTGCTTCTTATGCGATAGCTAAATTTAGTACAAATTCTTTATAACGATCACTTTACTTTTAGTAAGAAAACTCAGAGATTAATAGTGAAAGGGCTCAGTATGTCTGGAAGACGTACTAAGAATATGAAATATAATGTCATAGAATAAAAGAAGAAATCAATAAAATGGTAAATAATTCTAAAAGAAAACATGAAATAAGTGCATATTCATTATTACATTACTCAAAGTGCAATACCCTGTAAAGTATCATTTTTTAATGCTGAAACTTGAAAAAATTCTAGAAGAACATCACACACACACTTGTGAAATAAAATTCTCATGTCTTCATGATTTCTGATGACCACTATCAATTCGATCTTGAGAAAATGAGTAGAAATTTTCTCCAACCTTTGCACCAAATCAGGTGCGCCGCCAGGTAAAGCTTCATCTTTCCGTAACTCGTCCCGACAGCCGAGAGAAAAATTGGCTCACTCTCAGCGCAAGCGAGGTGGAAGAATTGCGATCTGGAGGACGGGCATGTCGTCTAATATTCTATGATTTAGTGTTTTGGATGTGCCAGTGTACCCGATATCAGTACGAAATTAAACTGATACTACTCTGGACACTACGTTCAACTCAGTCTGGAATTTTTAGTTCAAAAGTTTTTCGATGTTTTTGTAAAAATCACGATTTCCAGAAATGAAGTAAAGAATATTTCTGAAATGTAGGGGCTATACCTACGAAATTATTGAGTAGAAACTTTTATAATTATTTATCATTATATTTTTCTAATATATAAAATAATATATATTAATCAATTGGACGATTTGAGATAAAATAATGTCTAGTTAATCAAGCAAGTCGATGATTTCCTTGACGTTTCTGAGAACCTCGATGTTTTTTTCGCAATCTTTAATACAATTGAAACTTGTGTTGCTGGAAGCTTGGTTCACATCTAATGGCTCAACAGAGCCACGCTATCGAGAGAGCGCCGCGTCGACCGTAATATTGTCCCACGCCCCCCGCGAATTTTCCTCACATATTAATTTTCCCAAGGCGTTATTGATGAAGGCTGTAATCAAAAGCGGTTTTCTCCCGTAATAGAATGAAGTTTGTAACTTCGGCCCCTTTTATTCCTCTCGGCTCTTGCAGGCGAGGATTACCAGGTGCGATATTTCTTTCCGGCGTTAGGTATTATGGATGCTTCTCTCTTTCTGACTTTTTTTCTTTTTTTTGTGTTGAAAAAATTGCTGTGGGTAGAGTTGGTCCTTTCATTATTTTTATTTTGTGTGCTGGGCCAAGATGAATCAACTGAAGTAGATGAGCTAAGAGTGTTCTAGCTAAAGTTGGAGCAGTGGTGGTCACATGATAGGAATAAGTTGGTGAATTACCCTCTAATTTACATTCTTTGGGATGTATTTTTATTTTGAGAAATACATCATTTATGCAGATTTACATGCAATTGTATATTTTTTGAATATCACATACGATGTGTATGCATAAAATGAAAGGCTTGTAGTCGATTTGCATGAAGTTAACCTCACTTGAAATTTTCCAAAATATTTCGTGTTTTTTTTGTTGCAAAGAGTCGTGGTTCGTGGGAATGAATAAAGTGAAGGTCGTTTGTCAGGTAGCGTACATCCATTACGGGGAAAAATTGAGTAGCGATCCGGCCATAAACAAACAGAATTATACGGTGAACGGGTGGCTTGATCCTCGCCGCATCGCGCGTTTGGTATACACTGGAGGCTTTTGATACGTATGTGCCAAACGGATTTTCCGCGCTTCCTCTCCATTTTACAACCACGTGCTTTTTTCTCCTCTTCTCTCACTCTTTCATTTTTTTCATTGTCAAGCTTTCCGACTTGTCGCATTGCAGCTACACTTTGTCACGCCGGTTATGTATGCAAATGAAGTAGATGCGAGTGTTGATTTTATATGGTAGCGTTTGTCGCAATTGATCTATATTGTTGATAAGTCATTTTTCCGGAAAAGTGCGAAATATGTTGAAAATTAAACGCCGAACATATTGGAGTCTTTACAACAACAGAAAGTACAAAACTTCAGAGATATTCCACCTTACAAAACATAATTGTGACAATTGCACGATCTTTTTTCTTCGAGTTCTTGTGATTCGTATGAGACATTTTATCAAAGTGCAATATAAGAACAAGTACAACTTTTGCGACCTGTACTCCTTGTTCGAACCTTAACAGGAATTTCGAAATAATCCGACATCGTTGTTCAACGGTGCTGCTCTGGCGCACGTTAACGACAACTGTAGTCATAAAACCCCGCTGACGGTAATTCTCTGTTGAGTTTCAAGAAACGCTGGTGATCGTTGAAATTTATTCATTTCTGTTAATTGCGCGTAATAACAGTGTCGTGCACTTTGAGTCACGGCAATTCCAACGGAATCGTTACACCGCGAAGAGAGTAGATTGGTGTCTGAATTATTTTTCATACCTTTTCTCGTTTTAGCTAGGAAAATGCCTTCGTCCAACTCTAGATTGTAATTCTGCTTTGTTTTCACTCTCGCAAAATTTACTTTCCATGAATAGTTCATTTGCTGGTAATTATTGTTGGTGCCACTCATCAAGTTGAAATTTTTTCTTGCAGTCGTTGTTTACTTTGTGAGGGGCGATGGTCACGCGGGATCGAAATTTAATATCACACTGTGCGGTGTCGGTGATTAAACACTAATATATTCATGACCACTTGGGCAACTTTCTGGTCAATGTTCGGGGGATGAGATCGCGAAGTAATCTAGTTAGCTTGCTCTTTCAGCCCTTTATGCAACGAACTGCGATTCAATTAAATGGAAGACTTGGCTAGAACAAGTTGAAATTTCACGCTTGGTTTCAGTCAGTGGATAATATCAAAGTTTGAACATCGTGGGTCATTATTGACAGCTGTAGCTTTTGATACAAGTGCCCCCTTTTCCCAAATGGAGTTTATTCATCTGGATTATGATGCAAGTTAAGTGGTAGAGTTCAATTACTTCAGAAGGCACCTTGGAAGATCTGAATTTACATTTTCACATTTTTTTTTTAATTTTTCTACCTACTCTATTAAACCATCTTCTTCCTGATGCCACCTCTTCCAATCCATCTGGAACTTATGTATGTAAAAAAGAAATTCTTTAAGACGGCGCTATAAACCGTTTCATTAATATTGCAGCTTACGAACTTCCTTGGCACAGGTAGAACACAAAGCCTTTCCTTTCATCGCGTATACTTTAATACAGGCATTATTTTATCAAGTACCCCGAAGGGCGCGAGTTTATATCCATTTTGGCGTAAGAGATACATGACTCGCGCGTGAGACCACACTGAGTAATAATATGCAAGCGTCGTTTCGCGGGATTTATAAAACCCCGCATCAACGCGATATAGAATTTACAAGTTTCATACGACGACGGTGTTAGTCGCGCTTACGATTTTACGAGCTTTTCGCTGCACCGCTACAACATTGTCTTCGCCATATAACGCGAACGTGCATCGATGTTTGCTGCGTCGTAACGCCGCAACGGCGGATGTACGGAGACATGTGGGAATTTTGCATAATGAAACCATACGCATGATTTCCATCCCCGTTCTCGTAAAACTTGCCGCGGCTTTTTGGGCAACCATCAGGATAATATAATCATGGTGACACTGATGTCAATGAACATGTGTGAGGGTGACAACGAAGACGTACACTGGAAACTCCCTTGTGTAACCGCTCTCTTGCTCGACGGTGAAATTTTCGTATCCAAGTCTTTTTTGACGGGAAACTTTCTCATAGTCTTTTTCTTATTCAGATGTATCTCTATAGGAAAAAGAGGTATGTATCTGAAGTATAAAACGTTTAAAATTAAACTTAAAGAGAAGTTAAATGATTTTTTATTCTTTTCGTAGGCAGGATTAAGTCAAATGTTTTATAAGTCAGCATACAGTTTGTTGTTTCAACCGAAATATCCTCAAAAGTAACAAGAAAATTTTTTTCCATCATCTACTTGTCTTTTATAATTTTTCGGTTAATTTTAAATGTTTAGAACTTCGTGCACGTAAAGAGGCGAAGTAATGAGAGTTTGATTTTATTTTATTGTAAATTGAAATTTGTAGAGACTCTATCGGATGCCAGATGAAAACTTGTGTTAGAAGTCTGAAAATTTGTTGATTTTTCTTATTTTCCCAAATAAATAATGCTAGTTGAAAAACTAAATGAAATGATAAGAGCCATGAAAGTAATGCACTGTACCGCAGATTGTTAAAAACATAAATTTCGTTTGTAAATACTTTTATACTACGAATTGAGATCCAAGGAAATCAATAAAACAAATCATTAAAAATTCTACAAGATAATTAAAATGAACTATACAGTGCTTCAAGTTTAATAATTTATCGAATTAAAAAAAAGCAATGGGTCCATTTATATGACAGAACAAAATTCACTCGATTTTTGGGAACTTATCTACTTATCATTGCAGTCAAGAGAATGTCAAGTATAAAAATTTCTGGTTTGAAACTTAAATTTAGATAATGTGAAGAATAAGATAACACCTCATTTTCAATTGGAAAATAAATTATGTCTTAAACTGCCTAACAATAAATTAGTGAGATTTGTAAAAAATCTTACAAAAATAATATTCTACATTTATTCTGATTCCGAAATTCGAGTTCCATACGAGAAAAAAAGGCAAATCTGGAGACGATTTTTTTCTTTCATCGAATTTAAGTTCTTGAATGAGAGTGACCTAAAAATTTCATTTTTCTTCAACTTTTTAAAATTTTCTCTGTTCGTTTTGACTAATTAATCATCAATTTCATATTGTTGATCGGATAATTTTTTTTCAACAATATTAAATTTATTTCAATATATTTCTAAAGTCACGAAGAGAAGCTAAGAATTAATATATAAAAACATGTTGACTACAGACTGCCGAACTGGAAAATAAAATTTTCAAAATTTTTGTAATTTATGAATTTATGATAAAAAATTTCAGGAGATGTGAATATTTTGCATCAAGAAACTAGACTGACTGCATTGTTATAAATTAGTAGAAATAAATAAAGATATTTCCTTTTTTTTTTTTTTTTTTTTTTTTTTTTTCAACGTTAAATTTATGTTTTCGATTAAGATCTTTTATCAAATTTACTGTTAGATAAACGAGTCGAACAAAATCAAAAATATGAATCAACAAGAGTACTACAGTACGTATAGATTGATTTTATGGAAAGCGAAAATTTTTTATTCGACAAGAAAAGTGATCTTGACGTTTGAATAAGGAATTATCGAGTTTGAAATTTTTTTCGATCATAAAATAAATATTTCATTTTCATGAACATATAAAATATCGTGCATTAAAAGGTATTGCAGATTGTAGTGAATCGAAATTTTTCATGGGATAAGTTCTTGATTGAAACTTTTCTCCAAATTGCGTGAATCATTCCATGATACAAAATTTTCGCATGAAATAGTAGAATATTAGAGAAAATTTTTCCTTGATTAAGAAATTGTTACAAAAATATATGTTTTTTTTTAAAAATCATTAATATTATGACGAAAAATTATACATGCAGAAGGAAGATGTGTGTCAATATGTTGAAAATTTCGAAACATACTAAATTTTTATAATGTTTGTTTCAATAAAATTGACGCAATACATGTACAGAAAATAATTTTTTCCGACCTAAACATTCTTATACATACAATAGTTGAATCCTTATTTTAAACTTTTTATCTCTTGTTAAATTAATTATGAGTGAATTCGATTTGAAAATATTGCAACATGAACTCATTATGGATAATATTTTAAAATTTGCAGACATTTTTTGAAATGTGATTGTAAACTACATTCTCTTTTGTCACTTTTTATTTTCTTGATACATGAATTAGTGTTAATAATGTATCATTGAATATAGACACGCGTATCGTGCACCATCCCCATTATATATATTCGATTCGACTCGTGTAGATTATATGAATTCATGAAATAAAGCTAAAAGCTGAAACGTCAGTCGCATAGTTGAATACTCTGGATCTGCACTCGCCAATACGAAGCCAAACAAATCACTAAATCCTATCAAATGATCGGAAACACAGGCAAATGAAATCAGATTCACACGTAATCTGTAATTTCGTCCCGTCCTAATTAGGAAAATGCGTGGCATTCGTGACTGGCGTTTGAATCTATGGCTAAAATCCATCGCCGAGTCAAAGCGTGGATCGTCCCATTCCCCTACCGCGTCAAAGTTTCTCCTGATTTATAAAATTCTCCCTTCCTCAAATTCCTATTTTATTGACTGCGCGTGATAAAGCTCTGCCCCTGCTTTTATAAAAGCACGCGCCTTCAAAGAATGAAAAAACAACGTTCTTCGCACACGAGGGTGCGAAGGGGTTCGTATCAGTCTTCATTTTCTCCGGAAAGTTTATTGAAAAACCCCCGAGAGGGTTGAGTGAATAAGGAAGATTTTTCTATGGAAAAGACTGCGTAAAGATGCGATATAACAATATTACGCGAGCTGCTCCCTAATTGTGTTTGCTTTATGCCGAGGATCAGGATTGAAATGAGATTTTTCATGCTGGCTTGGGATATGCTTCATTCTTCCTGAGTCGTCATAACAAGGTTAATATTTACTTTGGAATTGTGTTTTCGAGAAGCAATTTGGGAAAATTATTGAATTTTTTTTTCGTTATTACTTTTAAGGTAATTCTTCTATGGGACTGGAGCTTAATGGAGTAGTGTCTGATGTACTCGACGTTGGAGAACTTTATTAAAATGACTGAAGTCGTCTTCATTTAGTTCTTGTTGTAAGGTGGTTCTTTGACGAATTCAATAAGATTTATGAGTTTATGGTATTTTTTGAGCAGAATGCAGTTATGAATGGCGAACAAATGCGTGATGGAATTGCGCCGACGAAGTCTGGCACTAGAAGCAACAGGCTGCCATGACGTACATAAATTGAGGCTCGTGGCGCGACACAAGTTAAAAGAAGCACCCCCAAACTTGTGCGAATGGAATGCCTTACAAAGTTCTCACGGTTCGGATAACTTTTTACGTTGTAGGCAAATATTTCTGTATGAAAGTGTAAAACAGGAATGGAATGTGTATTCGACTTAAGTGAAATCGAAATTCTGACAATCTTAATAATGATTATACAAATATGTTTATTTACTTATGCTTAGTTTTCTTCACATATCCATTACATATTTATGGTACAGCAAAAAATGTTCCAAAATGTTAATTTCAATAAATAAAAATCCGATAAATTGTTCTTCAATTGACGAAGGTTCAAATTTTTTCGCACATTCAAAGTTCTCAGCTTATATTTTTACGTCAACAGTTTCCATCTATTAAGTTTCTGATGTCAAAAGTTCGAATTTATATCCAAAACCTATATTTTGCGCCAATAAATTTGCCAAAAAATCTCACAACGTGTGATTTTAAAAACGTATATAATCATTATAATATTTTTATAAAAAGTAAGGAATAATGAATTCAAAATAAAAAGGCTGACTTCATTATTCTTTCCTTTTTTTTCTAGCTTTCTTTCGTAACCAATACTTCTAAAGTTCTGGAGATGTAATTAATAAAAAATTTTTGAATGATTTATTTGAAATAACCTTGAATAAAACAAAATTTTTGAGTCAGACTTGCAGAAGACAATAATCGGAATGACATAATTATGTACATACTATTGTCATGATATTTTTTTTTTTTTTTTTTTTTTTTCATTTTAAAAGGTACATAAAATGAAATCAATTAAATAGAGATATTTCCATTATTGAAAATTTTTGCTAAAAACGAAGGTACAGTGACTCAGGAATCCAAGAAAAACCGGTTTAAATATAAAGAAATTTTTTTTTAAACATTTGCTTTTCTCAACCAGATAATAGAAAAGACTGCATTTCTATTGTATAGTGTGAAAATCTTTGATTGAAAAAAAATTTAAAGAAATAGTTTCCTCATTTAAGTTGAAAAAAATTTTGACGTTTTGCATTGCAGCAAGATAAAAATTAAAAAAAATAAAATTATGTGTATGATTAGTAAGTTTCAAATTAGAAGATTAGATGTGAGCGGAATCATACTACTTTTATCAAGTTTCATCAGGTTATCTTGGTCATTTTCGATCTTTAGTTCAATTTTGGTGGTAAAGTATTTCTCTTTTAAGACGAATCGTTGAAAGTGTTTTATATTTCTCTAAAATTATTGACTAAATTGAAGTTGCCATTGATTACAGCTAAAAAAATTCACAAACATACTATTTTTACTGTAAAAAATTTATTTATCATAAGTCATGAGACGTTTGTCACAAACTATATAAAATTAATTACTTGTAAAATTTTCGTAAATTACTGCGTGTATTATCACTCAATTTATTTACGTGCGGATTAATCAATTTCGAGGATAATTGTAATACATATGATTTTTGAAGGGTTTTATACCTTTTTGTGCGGAAAAATTGAGGATCATTTGTAGTATTTTTTGAAGTATGTAGCAATAATGTCATGACACCAAAGCTATAGTTTTTTAATAGGGTATTGTCCACTTGAAAAAAGAAGTATTTGTTCATAAAAAAATATCAACAATTGGCGGAGTCATGGCCCTTTCACCGAAACAATTTTTTTTAATTAAGTTAAATCAGAAAATCCAAAGAAATTCATTACTATAGAAATGTATCTAGTTTTTGAACGATTCAAAAAATGAATCTTATGCTTTTTTTCGTATGCAAGAACGTTTTCCCCGAGATTTAGATTTTTTGAGTTCTGAAAATTTCAGTAAAAAACTCTTATCTCCAAAAGAAAAACTTTTCTATAAAAAAGCGATCGTTCAAGAACTATGTAGATATATTCCTAGACTAATGAAATTTTTTGGATTCTCTGATTGAATTTGACTTGTTCGACCTGCATCGTGGTCACTGCGAGCCTCTTCAAAAAAAAAAAAATTATTTCGAGGAAAGGGTTATCACTCCGCCAATGGTTGATATTTTTTAATAAGAAATACTTGTTTTTTCAAATGAACAATCAACTATTAAAAAACTATAACTTCAGTGTCATAACATTATTACTCATTACCTTGAAAGTTAATCCCAACCATTCTCAATTTTTCCGCACAAAAAGGTATATAAACACTTAAAAAGTGAACATAAATAAACAGAAATTAGTTTTGTAAAACGACCACTAAAAACCACTCTAATTTTCTCTTTTTCTTTAAATTTTTTACAACTTTTCTTAGAAATTAAACTCGTTTCACTTACCCACTCTCCTCACACAAAGGGCGAGCTATGAATCGGGGCATTAAACACATGAAAAATGCAGCGCGATTGGGTCTCTAACGAGCCGAGCTTAATAAATGGGCAATTTGCATACAGATTCCTCGCGAAATATTATCTCGCGGAAGCGCGCGTCATTTTTCATGGATTTTCCCGGCGCGGGAAAATTGTTGACCTCAGACAAAGCGGTCTTTTAACCAAGTGAGTTTCATCCCTCAAAAGCACCGAAGCCGGGGACAAAATTTTCCCGATACGCTGTAACTTTTATTTAATTACCGCCGGCGATGTATCAAGTTCAAATAGTTCTCCGGTATATATTAAGTTTTCATTAAGAAATCCTCACACCGCGGCGCTACCTTTGCCGACCAAGATGATTTACATTTCGTGGTTTATGAAGTTTAATGAGTTACTTTTTCACGATTTCACTTTTTTAAGCTTTGTGTTGGCTTAATAATGCGTGTTTATGAAAAAATAAAATTTTTTACAATTCTTTTGCGTAATCACTGTGCGAGGATCTGAACTCAGCACCTCCTACTTTACAAGTTGCAGACAGTACCCTACGACTACCTCACTGGTTTCAAGTTTTTTTCTTCTTGTAAAAAAACCTTATATTTTGTTAATAGCGTTGGCAGTCACTTTTATCGATCACTGCTTCAAGTAAAAACGAGAAACATTTTTTTCACATGATTTGCTCGACGTCCCTTTTATAAAGGAACTGTCTCCACGTTAGGAAAAATAATGCATCTCCGTCAGAGATTTGTAGCTTTTGTTCGCTTGCGTGTTTTTTTCCGTCTCCTTCAATTCCCTTTATCGCCTTCGATTCGAAAATCCCCGACTTCGCTTCCCTCTTAATTGATGTCGCGCCGTGTCGCAACATCGATTTCATTTGAAAAATGCCTTCACCCGGCAAATCGTGTCAATTACCGCAAACGGAATCCCGATTAGTGGGACACTCGCTCGTTTTTCGTGCGTGAATTTAATTGTCTTCCGTTGCTAGGAATCCTTTTTGTCCTCATAGACGAGTGATTTCATCAGCGTCCACGATAACGAACTCGTGGCGACGTTCAACTTTTATTGCTCATGGGGGAACGAATCCGTCATTGAACTGCTGGAACTTTATTCGTCTATTTACTACTTGAAGGTCCGCGGGTACACGGATGAGGAATCGTTAGAAATTACTGGTTCAACTTTTCGAGCGTTGCGCACAAAGAGTTTTCAGCTCTTTGATTCTCATTCGGTGACCTCTTGAAGTTTAATTTCAACCGAGGGGAAAAAAGGTAAAATTAACGAAGGACATTGGCGGAATCCTGACGCTTTGATCGCTGGGTTAGAGAGTTTGAATAGTGAGGGATAGAGCGCTTTCGGGTAGACTATTTTATCGATAAACTATGGGTGTCGAAACAGACTGAGTTTTGGAGACCGTTACTAGGGGGTTTGATGATGTTGGTAGAGCAGATTTTCATGTTTGATTATTTCTTTTCTCATTTAGCCTCATTTCTCAATTCCTGACTGTAATTTTCATTTCAAAGTTGAGAAGCTAACTTGATGTTAGAAAGTCGGAAAAAAATTAAAAAATAAATAACATTATTAGGTTTGTTGAAATCACCAGAAACTCACGAGTATTTCTATAGAAAAAAAAACTCTATCTGTCGATCGTTAATGAAATTACGTTACTTTCAAAATTTTCGTTCGACTACTAGCTCGACCCGTGTAAGGACGCGTTATCCCCTCTTTCGCCCACTAGGCTGGATGACGTCACGCGCTGGGAAATTCTTACGCTTATTTTTCGTCGCATATTTTCAATCATAGAAAAGACAGCTTCTACAGCATTGTAAATGCTCATCTATCAACTTTCTTTCTACAATGTGTACTGTCATATTTAATAATAATTTTTTCTAAATGCGTGACATTTTTTTTCTTTGGAGTTTCTCATGATCATGTATCCCTGAATAAAAATGAAAACTTAACTTTGAAACTTTGGCCATGTTCGTGTAAAACTCGATCTCAAGTGAAATTTTGTTTCGTTATAACACGTTTATTCCCTTCGTTTCGCAAGTATTCCTTCGAGTTTCATCCCTGCAATCGTTTCTGCAAAACTCGGCTGCGTTCCTACCCCTGTCAACAAGTTCTCGCTCTTCGTCTCTTTTTAACTTTCGTTCTTCTTTTCGTCTCATTAAGTGTAGATGCGAGACTACTGCGGGCACTTTTGATTCCAGCAAGTCTCGTCGCCACACTCGAAAATCTTCTAATGAACGCGAAGGATTTAATAAAATAAAACGAAATACTTCGGCATTGTTTCTGAACCTTGTTACCTCGTGAATTCCGGGAAAATATGGTACGAAAGTAGACGAACCCTCGTTTTGTTTTTCAAGCTTTTTAATTAACTCAAGCCCTGCTTCTTTCAACCCTTCAACTTCAATCTCGCAAATTTTTTCCCGTAGTGCTTTGATTGATCTGTTTTTATTTTTGATGCTAATTTTAATGGCATTGAAGTGGTCGCCTTTAAAAGGTCCATTCTGACAGAGGTTTGACTAACATTTCACCACTACAGTTTTTTCAAGAAGAGTGTACACAGAAACGAGTGTTTTCAATTAATTTATTTTTTTTGTCGGAATTTATCGTTGAAAAAGTCAAAATTTCTCATTGATTTCATGTTTTTTAGCTTTGAATGAAGTGGATAAAATTTTTTTGCTTGCCTTTTCATTCAACATTAATCGATTTTAAAAATCAAAGTAAGCTTGTTTTCATATCACGTAATTGATTTTTTAATCAAATGCACTAGTCGGTATCGTTTCTCGTTTGCATTGCATGTTCTGAATTCTTTGAATACTCGACTCTTTGAACGAATTTATGGGATCTCGTCCAATGAGTTTTGTGGTTTTTGTACATGAGTAATGAGTTTTTGTAATCATTCAATGCTTCGCTTATATTCTGTCGATATTTTAGTTACGATTGAAATGTATACACCTAGCTTCAAGAAAATTTCCCCGAGTCGAAAAATTTTTTCCTCAAAATATCCTCAAAGTACTCAATTTGTCTTCATTTTGTACTCAAAATACTCGTTTCTATTGTATTCATTTTATGAAAGCCGCACTTTAATGCTCAAAATGTGCTCAAATGTCTTCACACAATTTTATGAATTTTTAATAGGGCTGGAAAAAGTCCTCATTTTATCATCAAAGTACTCTTTTCATCCTCATAGTGTATTCAAAATAATCGGATCAAAATTTGTTCCATAAAAATGCTCAAAATAAGCTCAATATCCTCACATCACGAAAACTGCATGCATCTAAAAAATATTTTCTGAGTTCTGAACACTTTTTTGATTGTTTTCATTATTTTGAAGTATTTTTTATTAAAATCATCTTCACATAAAAAAATCAACTGAAAGTAATAACACAGTGTAGTTAGGTTTCAAACAGTACCAACATTCTCGTCGTCATATTTGTCGACACTTTTACTTTATAATTTTCACGCTCTTTTACGATATTAATCTTCTTCGAATACTTTTAGAGTACTTCAATTTATAAAATTTACCCTTGAGCATTGTTTACCATGGCGTAAAAGGCTAAACACTCAAAACCCCCATTGAAAAGTGTATTATGATGTTGTAGAATGTTGGCTCAATACCCTTCGTCGAAATGCTATTATTTATAGAAGAGCGTAAGTAACCAATACAAAGCAAAAAACAGTTCTACTCCAGACCAAACATATTCTTTCCATTGGTTTTCATGTTTCATCTGCACTGATTAATATTCTGATTCTAAAATTACGAAATCAATTCGTTTTAAATATTTTTTAAAAGAATTCATTTACAAATGTTACACTGTTCGCAGGACACATATGTAAATTAATGTTTTTTTTTTTTTTTTTTTTTTTTTTTTTCAAAATCCATCTACGCGTCTGGCATGGAAAATGGAATATTAATTGTTTTTAAAACAGATAACGTTCCATTCTATTTGAGTTTCGAAAATAACCCATTTGTTGGAGCCGATATATTTTTATTTTATGGGTTTCGATAATAATAAAAGCCATTTACGTTCACTTGAAGTTTAGAAAAAATTTGTTCCATTGGTTTCATCATTATATTTAATAAAACCCAAACTATAAAAAGACATTGGCTCTAAGAAATCAGTAGTTTTCAAACTATTAACTTCTTTAAGCAATAATTAGGTAAATAGTTAAAAATTGGAGTACTGAAGACATGCATGTTTTCCTCGTACCTGAAAACAATGGAGAGCATATGCTTCTTGCAAAAACATCAATTTTGCAAGTAGTTGTCGATGCAAAGTTTAAACAAACAAGTCTATTGTTTATCACCTCCAGACTGTCGCGTTATTATTTTTATTTTCAGGTTGATTATTCAGGCTCTTATATTTTCTAATTATATGTATCAGGAATATTAATGAAGGTTTCAGCAGAACCTAGAAAATATTTAAAGTAATACGACATTAGAGATAATATTACAATATAAAAACACTGCATTAAGAACTTTTCGTAATAATGGTCTATTCTCAAATTTAAAGGATCCTCTTGTAAGGATGATAGAAAAACTCAGCATTGATGGTCGATGTAGGGAATAGCTTAGTGGTTAAGATGCGTGCGTTTCGTTAGGCAGTGAGAGCGAGAGATAGTAAGTTCGTACCCCGGGATAGGCAAAGGAATATTTTAATTTATGAAAAATCATGTTATCAGTCGCAGACTATAAGCCCCCTACTCACATTAATGTTGGTTAAACGCTGTTCAGTAATATTTACTAAATTAACATGTTTTTTTGCATTTTTTTTTTTTAATTAAGATGATTAATTTACTATTTTTACTCTTTTTGAGGATTTTGAGCTCTTTTTAAGCATACAAAATGAGCATCTTGAGGACATATTGAGTACAAGCAAAGGCGAAAAAAAGAATTCTTGAGCATTGAAACCAGCGGAGTGAGCATTTCGAGGACAAATCGATACTATTAGGTATGCTCATTTTATCCTCAATGTGCTGAATCGGCACTTTAGCAGCCTTTTGAGGACGAAATGAGGATATTTGGCAGCATGGAGATTATGCGATCGACAAATGCTTAAATATCCTCAATTTATATTCAAAATTCTCACTGAAATTTTTCGACTCGGGTCCCTATTTTTATTTTGAATCAAGTTCTTCCATTGTGAGTTAATTCGTATTTTACTCAAAAACGTCGCAAATTGAAAAAATTCAACAATATCAATCAAGAAATTGTTGTTTCCCGTATGAAACATTTAGTGTTTTAATCTGCGGGGAAAATTATGCATTTAAAACAATTAACACAACTTGATCTAATTTTTTTACATGATCACTTATATGAGAACATTTTAAATTATTCTCATAGTAGCCTAAAAGTTGAAACGAGTTTTTATGTTCCTTAAATTGAACTCGAAAAGTAAATCAAAATTAATTATTTAAATGACAAACTTAGTTGAAAGTTTTGAAAAAGATTATTTATGATGAACTATATCCAACCTTTTTAATTTCTTATTTTTTGCTAAAGAACATCACCATGGTAAAATTTAGGATGATATTTGAAAATGAACATGTTTTTTGGATTTTACAGCAATAGTTCAAAACAATTTATCGGTTTATTCTAACAAAATATAAAAAACTGATATACAAGCGCCACGATGTAAAACAAATCAACATACACATTACAACGCTATCATTTTTTAAAGTATTAGAATTTCGTTTTCAATTTATCTTTAAGTCAATTAAAATTTTTCGCATTCATATGTTTATCTATCGTTTTTGAAATTGTTTTTACAGAAAATCATAACTGCAACATTCTAGTTTTTCGTAATTCTTTGCATGATTTAAAATTAAAGGTTATTTTGATCATACTTTTTGCTACAAAATATCATAAAAATCAATCGAAAATTATAAAACAAAACATGTGTTAAAATTATCATCAAAATATTGCATTGTATACACATCTAGATGCTGCCATTTCGTCTCATTTTGTAAACTTAAATGAAGGTTCAGGTCATGAGTTTTACTGCATACGACTTCAACCTGACAAATCTTTTCGAAAAAACCTTTTCCCCAAAAAACCTACTCCAACAAGGATTCAAATAATCATTAAATTTGCAGTCTGTGACATTACCAATTACACTCAATATAAATCAAGAATCTTCCTATTTCTACGATTACACTGCCGCGAAAATTGCAAACATTACCGTACAAAGTGCATCATAATAGGGTCATGTACTCCACTCGCAATTCGCATCGAGTCCTACGAAAACTCTCCCGTTTTTTCAACCCCGTACTATGCAACGGCCCTAAAAAAACTCGACGTGGAGGCGGCACTTGTATAAAGCTGGCCAAGCAAAGCTACACAAAACATCATCTATTTGTTCGCATGCTCATTTTGTCGATGTCGCGTTCGCGTTTGGCGTGGCCTCGTTCTCGGGGGGCTTGCAAACGGAAATCTTAATGAAGCCCGGCAAAACTCGGCGCGAAAGTTTCACCGGGCGCACACACGCCCCCGCCGTGGCCGATCCAAATTGCATTAGAAGCGTTCGTTAACGAGCGTCGACGTTTCCGGAAAAAGGCTCGCATTGTCCGTAGTGACGATCGTTTGTTAACTGTTTTTACACGAGCCAGGGCGAATAAAAGAAAACGCGACTCGATATAGGCCGCCCGACTCCTTTTCCCTCGCGCTTTTCCACTCGCATTGTAACTCGATCGTCCTTACTTCGCTTCGAAGGCATTTCTTTTATGACGCGCCTCGCGCGCTTTACTAAGTGCGCTGTTATTTCTTTTCGTATCGGGTTCGATTTCGTACATGCCTTACGCGTTTTTTTTCCTCGCAATTCCAAGAAAAAATTGTAGAAATAGGGAGATCCTTGATTTTTATTGAGTGTAATTGGTAATGCCACAGACTGCTAATTTATTGATTATTTAAATCTTCGATAACTGAGAGGAAGAGTGATGACTCAGAGCCGAATATTTTAACTCCATTATTTATTCATCAATATTTCAGCCAACATATGGGGCCCTCATCAGGATTCTCATAAATGAAGTCGACAATGTATTATTCAAACATCCATTCTCCTTTCGTCGAAAAGATTCGTTCCCAATAAATAAAGGTCAAACTGAAAATTCCAAATTCTTTGACCTTTATTTATTGGGAACGAATCTTTTCGACGAAAGGAGAATGGATGTTTGAATAATACATGGTCGACTTTATTTATGAGAATCCTGATGAGGGCCCCATATGTTGGCCGAAATATTGATGAATAAATAATGGAGTTAAAATATTTGGCTCTGAGTGATCACTTTTCCTCTCACTTATCGAAAATCAATTGGAACAGAGCATTTACAATTTGACATTTATTTACGATTATTTAAATCCTTGTTGGAGTAGGTTTTTTTTGGGGGAAGGGTTTTTTCGAAGAGATTTGTCAGGTTGAAGTCGTACTTAGTAAAACTCATGACCTGACTTTTATTTTAGTTTACAAAATTAGACGAAACGGCAGCATTTAGATGTGTATACAATGCAATATTTTTATGATAATTTTTAAAACACGTTTTGTTTTATAATTTTCGATTGATTTTCCTGATATTTTGTAGCAAAAAGTTGGGAAAATTCAAAATGTTTAGTGTGTGAAAAGTAATGATATTTATTATTTAAGGGGGTCTTCTACCTTGTGGCTTCGTTTTCGATTCTGCTTTTCGAGTATGAATTGTAGGGAAACCAATAATGCAATTAAAGTGTGGTTTTTTGCATTTGACTCATTCATTTTTATTTTATTCACACGAATGGAATTAGTAGAAATCGAAATTTTTGCAAAGTAGTCAACAATTTGAATGAAATTTTTTATAATTCCATGTTTTCAGGGTCTAAACAGCTGTAGAAATTGTCAAAATGAAAAACTTCTTCAAAGCATCTGTCAAACGATAGCCAAGGGTATCGAAAATCTAAATCAATTTGGTTTTTTTGTTCCTGGCGACTTCCATAAGCTGAATCGTGTTAACCGTTTTAATATGCATTTTTTGTACGGAGACATCTCAAGGTCAAATTAGAAACGATCAAAATTTTAGAAAAATGTGTGTAAAAAGTCTAAAAATCAATAAATCAAATGCAGAAAACCGCACTTTGATGGCATTATTGGTTTCCCTACAACTCATCCTCAAAAAACAGTATCAAAAACGGAGCCGCAAGGTAGAAGACCCCCTTAAGAATTATTGAATAGAAAAGGCTGATTTTATTTTCTTACTCAGTGAGAAAAACCTATTACTTTTTATGTGCGAAAATTGAAAAAAAGTGATGCACAGTACCTATCGTTTAAACATGTGTCGACTCCTTTTTTTTCCGTATATCATGAGAAGTTCAGAAATATTTGATAAATACTTTTGAACATCTATCGTAGGATATTATTACAACTTTTTTTAATCTCAGCATAGTATTTGAAATATGTATTTCATTTTTTATGTAGTACATATTTATGGATATTTGTATAGAGTTATATACAACATATTCAGATTGGTTTTTTTAGTAGCAAACATTATCTTCTGATAAAAGCAAAATTTCAAACTTAAATCTTCCTAAAAACAAATGAAAAAAGTTTATAATCATGAAATTAGCTGCTATCGAAAAAATACCTTCGAATTCCCATCCACGATAAATCTATAATAATCGAAAAATGTATATTTTTTCTAATTCATCGGTATATAACGTGGCTTCCTTTAGAGCTTGTCCAACGAAAATATTCCTTCTCTACTTCCAAAAAAATTATTATGAGGAATAATGAAGTCGATACAAGATTCAAACATTGAAAGTTTTGAAATTCTTACATTTAATTGTAAGTAATGTAAGTGTCATTACTCAATGATGTATTATTTGTAATAAAAACTTTTTCTAGATTTCTGAGTCAAATTTTCAATACTACAATATTTCGACTATTTGAGTTATGATCAAGACTTGCTGCACATAAAAAAAATTCGTCTATCGAAAAGAGTTTGGGACGAGCATTATTATTCATAAGAATCCATAACTCACAATTTGTAATGATCAGCATTAAATTGTTAAGACTCAACATCAAGCAAGAGTTATAAAATGTCCTTGTAAATGTAAATTTTTTTTTGCGAACGAATGATTTTAAAAAATTAATTAGATTATATTTAACTAATAGCTGTCATCAGCGAGCTTTGCTCCGCAGTTACTACGTTGTTACACGCGGTTTGGTCAGAAAAAGTCAATTGTGTGATTAAAAAACGAATTCACCAAAAAATGCCAAGGTTCAAAATCTTCTCTCTCTATCTTTTTGTTTTTTTTGTAATCATTTCCAATTTTTCCACGAAATATGAATATGTTAGATTATAATGAAAACTGCAAAGTAATATTATACCAATATAATGGATTAAACCTTGTATTTCATGGTTTCATAAATTTTTATGAGTTTACATGTTTCGTTACCTTTTATGATTTTGTGACTTAAAATTAATGCTGTTATTACTATAACAATTTTCATTCATGTACAATAGTTCATACGTCGAAATATTGAAATGTAGAATAAAATTTGACACGCAAATAAAGAAATATTTTTTATCACGTTAAATGAAGAATGTATTATTTTTTTATCAACGGGTCGTTTTGAGAGAGAAACTTCCCAGAAAAAAAGAACATGGGAACAAGTTACTGTGATTGTGATGTAAAATAAGCTGCAAAATAAAAAAAGTATCGTATTTTACAAAAAAATCACATTGATAAAGCTTTTCGATATTTACAATATTTACATACAACCACGTTCTCGCATTCGGTATCAATATTAATAGGAAATCGTATGCCTTCCTACAGTTACATCATTATGCCTGTCGCCACAAGCTATAATGTACGTATTCTGTAGGGGG
This sequence comes from Platygaster robiniae, assembly GCA_028476575.1. NCBI lineage: Eukaryota > Metazoa > Arthropoda > Insecta > Hymenoptera > Platygastridae > Platygaster > Platygaster robiniae. The sequence continues at coordinate 9,002,134 of CM052022.1, forward strand.
GCTAGAAATTCAAGAGGAAATTCAATACGCTTTCTCTTCACTCGTAGTAAACACTCGTACATAGAAGTTGTGCAGGATCAGAATAGCTACCCCATTCCCTCCCTCACTCCTTCCCTGCTGTGGCTAAGCCTGCGCCACGAGTAAATCTCAATTTTTTGACGTTACATGGGCGAAGCCATTGGGTTTCATATTTGCCAAGAGATCAATAAACATGATGAACATGAAAGAGTGTCACGTATGCGAGTTTTTTTGAATAATGAAGACGAGTAATGGACGTGGTTTTATGCTCACTGCATTTCAAAAATATCTAAAATTATACACAATTCTTTCATGGTTACTCGGAATTTTTCATCAGCATTCACTCATGCCAGTATCAAAAACTCGGTATGCTCCATGAACTGAATGTTTTAAAACATGAATTTGCGTTGTGAACTACTATTTTTTGTGTGTTGGTGGATTTTATCTTTTTTTTTTGCATGTGACAAGGTGCTTTGATTGTAGAAAACAAAAATATGAAGAAAGACTCACAATGACTTTTGCTGAGAGCAAAACAAAAATTGATTATACCATTTTTTTATGGGGGGGGGGGGGGTGTCGTTATTCCATATCTAATTTCGAAAAAATTTGAAATACTAGTTATTCAAATTGGAAAATGATGGAAATGATATATTTTTATGCAGACAGATTTAGAAGGTTTGATCTGTACAAGGAATTGCTCAAAAATAATATTTTTAGAAAAATAATCTCACAGGTTTCCATCTGTTTCTTTGTCAGTCATCCCTTGTCTTTTTGAAAGGATTCGTCGAGTTTGTCAGATAAATTTTTTTTTTACTAGATATTCGTAGAATAATATTTTGTTTGTTTAATTGTTTGTTTTTTTGCGAATAATGTAAATTTGAATATTTCAACTTATACAGTGTTTTTTATCTCTCCGTTTATTAAGTGTTATTGCCAATTGCCTGAATTACCTTAATTTTTTTCTATACATGTTTATTGGGCAGTGGTTTGCACCAAAAAATTCCAAGTGGTCATTTCGAGATAGAAATTACATGCAAAATAATTTAACCAGGGCAGACTTAAATGTTTTGTTTTGAAGAAATTTCAATTTCAACATACAAAATCATGAGCGAAATTCTGAAATACTGTTAACTTTCATTGTCAGTCAAGTCTGCTATAGCCACACGAAGGTACTTACTTCTTGCGTCCATGCTTCTTTCGATGAAACGAAAAAATTATTTCAAGAAATGCTTGATTCTTTCGAAACCGTAAACAATTATGAATGTTAGTTGTTTTACTTGTTCGTAAAATGTAAAAAAAACTCTTTCATAGAGGTTTTTAATAAAATACTTGACTGGATCCTTAAAGAATTTTTTTTATACGTGACAAAAATCAAAATGTTGTTTCGGGGATAGTAAAGTCAACGTGTACCATTTATTGAAATACGCTATAATGTGCAAATTTGACCAAACGAGTGATTAAGACTACAAAAAAGAGTTGAGACCTTATTATGGAATAAAGAATGATTTCACTGAAAAAATTTCTAATATTATTGCATCGACAATGAGAGAGTCAATGCATAGTGATTATACGAGCTGTTCAAGCTCATATTTTTTTAAAAACGAATCAAATCAAAAATAGTCAATCTATTGTACGAAATGTCAGTCGTTTGACCAGAAATGGTTAATGTTATCTTATTTTTTTTTACAGTTAATTGACTGTCATAAACAATAATACTGTTGACAGTAACTTCGAACAGTCAACTGAAATTTTGTATACAAATTTTCTGAAAACCATATGAGAACTTAATGGTCGAATTCATAAAACTGAAATAAAAGTTACTCCTAGAGCAAGAATTGAACCCTTGTCCCTCGCATTACATTCCAGTTTTCTAACCACTACACAATTATGACAGCAGGTAGCAAAATAGTATATGATCTTTTGTTTTTGTTAACTCTAACTGAGTTACTTGTAAAAATAATTTGTTAACAAGAATATGCTAGGTCTTACATACTTCGGATTTGTAACAAGATTTTAAAGAGGTTAAAGGAATATTTCATAAAATTTCATTATAAAACATAGCCTACTCTTTGTAGATTATGTTTAGTAGTGAATTTATAAAATTATCAAATTTTGAAAGTATTCTAGCCATTTACTGAAGAAAAAAAATGTAGGTTTCATTAAGGGGTTATATACACTTGCGCTCGTGAAATGAAGGATTTTGCTAAATCAATATTTTTATAAAAATAGTGGTCATTTTCTTAAAATGTTTGATTTTTTAACGTCTAAAATTTCGGTTTTCGCAGCAAGAAAAAAAAAGCTTTGCATAAAATAAAAAATCCTTCGTTTACGCAGAGATTATTATAATTATAAACAAGCTGTAAAAAATTCAGACTGTTCAGATATGTGCTCACCGCGAAAAAAACATCGGATTTTTGTCCAATTGCTGTAGTGCACCCGAAGATTTCATTCTGAAAAAATTTCGAAATACCTTGAGACATTGATAAATAAATAAACAATGAGTTTTTAAAAAAATATTGGGTTTTTTTCCAAAAAAAAAATTGTTAAATCGCATATTTTTTCCTCGAGAACAAGTGTATATAACCCCTTAATACTCAGTGATAATACAAATAAATAGAGAAAATTTAGTGTCGAGAGTTGATTTAACTGAGAAATGAATTATTTGAAATAATTGTATTACAATAAGGAAAAAGTTATTGCAATTATATTTAACGAAAAATGAGAGAACAATAATCAATTAGGCTATAAGACTTAATAATTTTTATTAACAGTTACGTAATAAATTAAATAATGAATAGAAAATATTTACCTGTTCACTACAAAGAGTAAAAAAAACAAATATCTAATTATCGAAATTTCTTCGTCAACATTGGATTTGACTGTAAAATATCTAAATTTTTACTGTCGACAGTTTAATTGACTGTAAAATAGGCAGAAGTTCACTGTTAAATTTAAAAATTTTTTGTCAAATATAAATGAAACGACCCAAACGAGTGATTCATTATGGTTCATATCACATTGTTCTATATCGGTTTCTATTCAAAGTTTTTCATGATTTATTCTTACCATTGAAAAATTGCTTTCAACGTTCTCTCTTCCTAAACCCAATATTTATTTCAACCCTCATCAACACCGATAATCAATCCCCTCGAAGTTAACTCGTCTCTGCGCTAGCCAAAAAAGCCCTCTCCTGCAATTAATTAATTTCCCTTCGAAACACTCGGGGCTTGATTAATGCCCAATTTCCCGCGCCCAGGGGTGCGGAATCGCCCGGAGATTTATAAAGCCCGCGACAAGAACAAACTCCTCCAGAAGACGGCCGCATATTAAACGCGACAGTTAAAAACCACGCCGCTTTTTTTCACCCTCAACCCCTCCCCCTCCCCCACCCAAAACCACCCCCTTTCCACGAGAAATTATCTCGACGCAAATGCAACGACATTAGCGCTACCAGATGCAAATATCGCGTGACAGTCCCTTATTAGAGGCGTGTTTGCCATTGCCCCCGTCGTATTGTTCCGAAAATAAGTCCTCGCTACCTTTGCACTCGTTCCCGTCACCTTCCCGAATTCCTTGGAAAAAAGGTTGATTCGGAAAGTTTCGGGGTTGGGCAAATAGTTGACAAAATCGCCAATCAAAGAAAGCCAAAGTGAAATCACGAACATTTGTCACTAGTCACGAAGTCGAATCACGCGACGACAATGAAAAACTCACCGGGTTTTTCCTTCGGAGGCTTGCGGGCCGGGTTCGGAGTAGTGCGCGACGAGCACCAGACGGACGAAGTACGAGTCAGGAACTGCGATCCGCGAGGGCGATCGCGCGCTTCTCCACCCCGGTCATCGCGCCCTGGATGCGCAGGCGTTATTTTCGAACCCTCTGCAGGTTCGCCACGAGACATGGGAACAATGAAAATTATTTTTTTTGAAAATTGGTTGTTATAATTCATGAAAGACCAATTTTATCAATTTGCTTTGTATTATAAACATCCTTAGGAAAGTTGAGAGTTTGATCACTTGAAGCCACTTTTTTTAAGGGGTTATATACCTTTTTGTGCGGACGAATTGAGGATGGTTTTGAGTATCTTATTAAGTATATAGCAATAATGTAATGACACTAAAGTTATTTTTTTTTGATAGTGTATTGTCCACTTGAAAAGACAAGTATTTGTTCATAAAAAAATATCAACAATTGGCGGAGTTATGGCCCTTTTCTCGAAACAACTTTCTTTTTGAAGAGGCTTGCGGTGACCACGATGCAAGTCGAACAGGTCAAGTTAAATTAGAGATTAAAAAAAATTTCATTAGTCTAGGAATGTATCTAGTTCGTGAATGATTTAAAAATGAATATTACGTTTTTTCTGTATGCAAGAACGTTTTCCCCGAGATTTCGATTTTTTGAGCTCTGAAAATTTTATTAAAAGATTTTTTTCTGCAAAATAAAAACTTTCTTATAAAAAAGCGATCGTTGACGAACTAGATACATTCCAAGACTAATGAATTTTTTTAGATTTTCTTATTTAACTTGACTTGTTCGACTTGTATCGTGGTCACCGCAAGCCTCTTCAAAAAAAAAGTTGTTTCGGGGAAAGGGCCATAACTCCGCCAATTGTTGATATTTTTTTATGAACATGTACTTGTTTTTTTAAGTTAACAATACATTATCAAAAAACGATAACTTTTGCCTTAAAAGTTACTCCAAACCATCCTCAATTTGTCCGCACAAAATGGTATGTAACCTGTTAAGAATAGTGATTTTTTATCTATTTCTTTCAATATGCGACTGAAATATTGATAATTTTGCATAAATAGGTATAAATCACTATTCATAAAAAAAGTGGCTCTGAATGATCAATTTCTTACCTTTTCTAACGATTAGTTATTATAGTTGTGATGGAGCAAGAACCAAGGTTATACAGTCAAAGGAGGTAATGGTGTACTGGTGTCATGCAGGGGAGGAAGAAATTGGGAACGGTGGGCAATTTTACAGATTAAAAAATTTGGAATAAGTTTATATAACGAAATAATAACGCTACAATATAATTACAAACAAATTTTAGGTCAAAAGAAATTACAAGATTTGTAATGATTAACGAATTTGAGTGTTTCTTGCTACGATTATGGTTTTTTTTTTTTATATTTCCAGAATTATTTACTGTTTTGTTCGATTGACAGTACTATTACGAAGATTAAGAAGAATCAATGGATATTTTAGAGTTTTTGTAGTTTTATTGGACTTTCTAATTTTTGCACAATATACGGAATTAATGGGCATTTTCTGAAAGTGAACATTTGTTTAGATTTTATATTGTTATTGGCAATCTACGCAATTTTTTTTTAGTTTCTTGAAATTTTTAAATTCAAACATTATAATCTATTCAATTTTATTTTCTGGTAGAATTGAATAATTTTTCGTGAGTGAGTTTTCATTTTATCTTTAGTTTTTTTTTTCATTTTTATTTAAGTGGATATGTTGAAAATTATTATCAATTTTGCGAACGCATGTGATAATGAACACAGATTACTATGCTAAAGGAGTAATTCTAGAATTCCTAAAACTCTAGAAATTGCGTAGAACTATCGACACGTTGGGATATTTCAATTTTTCAAATTTGTCTAAATTTTTAAAAAACCCGATTGTAAATCAAACGATACAAGACTTCCATGTTTATTAAATTTTGCCTTTTTTATTGCTATGGTTTACAAGCTACTTTTGAGCTTGGTCTGATATTACAAAAAAAGTAGAGAAATTATTGTTAATTTTTAACAAAATTAAAAAAAAAAAAAATCGCAAAATTGACGAACTTTGTCTAAACTTCCACAAATTCTTTTAACTTCACAAAATTTTCGCTAAATTTCAAGATTTGACGTAATAATCAATATTCAAACTTTTCAACGTGATTTTTCGTACGTGAAATTTTCACGTGAAATTTTTGTTTGTCCATTTAAAGGTTATCTTTTAAGGTTTTCAAACTGATATTTCTAGTCACCTGATGTAAATTTTGTCAGAAATTATTTCAACTTTGACAAATATTGACTGTTATTGATCACATTTATGTCAATATCCATGCAAATAATTTTGAAAACCGCTATGTCATTGGATTATATGATTTTTTTACATCATTTCTGGTAATTCCACGACAGCCTGAACTCATATCAATATTCTTTGAATTTTGTAGACTTATAAGAATAATTATTAAATTTGTAAAATGTTTCAAGCCTACCAGATTTTCTTTCGAAACAGTAAAAAATGTATAACATCAGGATAAACACAATTTTAAAAAAACCTTACATAAGTTGTACTGAATTGTACGAACGGTGAAAATTTTTTTAATTTTCATAAAAATTTATATTTTCATTTCGATTAATCGCTATTTTATTATACTATCCTAGTTTATCAAATATATAAAAAAATTGATCTGCATATTTAGAAAGAAACATAAGGTTAACAGTTACAAATTTTCTAAACGTTTACTAAAATTCATAACTTTTTCCAGGTCGCAAAGAATTGTAATTTTTGAATTTTAAATGAAATTTTAAAAATAATGCAATGTATCCGAAACGTTTAATATTTTTTCAAAACTAGTCCTACTTTTTGGCATTACCTGTTATTTTTTGACAGTTCCAAGTTTTTTTCATTTTAAAGTTCAAAAATGAATTAATCAAAGAACGTTCGTTTCGATAAATTTTTGATAATGAACACTCATTTACCCTCGTTGCTTGAAGCTCAATTAGTACCCATCCAAAAAAATCGCGTTCTTCCGCCCCTGCTGTCATGCACACATTAATTCTACTGGAACTTTTTGTAGCTTTGAAGGTATAACAGTTTATGAAAGTTCACACATTTGTCATAGTTTTCAACAGCTTATGACAGACCTTACAGTTGCACAGTAAATAGTCTCCATTGATTATTTACAAATTTTCCTTGGCGAAAATAACGTACAGTTATACATATATAATGTATGCAGGAGTTAAGTTTGTGTAATTTTTTTTCACTCTATAACGGAGAAAAGTAAACATTTGTATATATTCATTAAGTTTAGAAAATTCTATAATTTATTGAATTCGTTCTCAAATTTGTCACTGTTTTTACAGTTAACCAATTACATCTTCATTCGATAAAGCTTGATTGATCAAAATATAATTTTTACTGGAAACGTGTATATTTTTTCAAAGTAATGTAATAAGACAAGTATTTTTTTTTTTTTTTTTTTTTTTTTTTTTTGCAACAAACTTTTGTTGGTACGATTGAAAGTTTTCTTTGAAGACTGTCAAACTGATGTGTGAAGTTGCCTTACATACATTTTTTCAAAAATCATTCTCGAAATGTAATGACTGTAATTGATGATACTTATATCAGAATCGATGCTGAAAATAAAAATGAATTATATAATCTTTTCACATGATTTTGGTAATTCTATGGCTGCCTGAATTTTGGAAAAAGTAATTCATATCAATTTTCTTAAAATGCCTTTTTTTTTTCAAAATAAATTTTCCCCTCTGTTAGGACGATTTTAAAACTATTGTCACGGGAAAAATGTCATATTCATACAAGCGAAATTTCATGACTGCAAAACAAATAATTTTACTTTAAACAACAAGTAAGTTACTTGACAAAATTTGACTCATTTAAGGGGTTATATACCTTTTTGTGCGGACAAATTGAGGATGGTTTGGAGTATCTTTTAAAGTATGTAGCAATCATTATGACACCTAAGTTATTGTTTTTAAATAGTGTATTGTCCACTTCAAAAAACAAGTATTTGTTCATAAGAAAATATCAATAATTGGCGGAGTTATGGCCCTTTCGAACAGGTAAAGTTAAATTAGAAAATCGAAAAAATTTCATTAGTATAGGAATTTATCTATTTCTCGAACGATTCAAAAATGAATATTTTGTTTTTTCTGTATGCAAGAACGTTTTCCCTGAGATTTCGATATTTTTAGCTCTGAAAACTTTATTAAACACTTTTTATCTGCAAAATAAAAACTGTTCTATAAAAAGCTACAGTTCAATAACTAAGTACATTTCTAGATTAATGAAATTTTTTTGATTTTCTAATTTAACTTGACCTGTTCGACTTAGATTGTGGTCACCGCTAGCCTCTTTAAAAAAAAGTTGTTTCGGGGAAAGGGCCATGACTCCGCCAATTGTTGATATTTTTTCATGAACAAATACTTGTTTTTTCAAGTGGACAATACACTTTCAAAAAACAATAACTTTGGTGTCATAACAATATTGCTAGAGACTTTAAAAGATACTCCAAACCATCCTCAATTCGTCTGCCCAAAAAGGTATATAACCCCTTAAATGAGAATAATTCGCATGATGAAGAGGCAATGATATTTTTATCATAAATAATCCATTTTTTTTATGGCAAAAGAGGGTTCGAAAAAAAGAAAAAAAAAAAAGGAAAAAAACACCTGGGGCCCCGGCTTTTCCCGGCGAAACTCGCGCCTGCGTCGGCACTTGTGTGGCGAGGGGTGTAACGGGGTTGGGGGCGGGGGTGGATCGCGGGGAACAGGGGCAACGCCAGTCGTGCCGCGACACGCGCCCCGCGAGCTGCCCCGGCCTCGGAAGTTCACCCCCGGGTATGCAGTACGCGCCGGAGAAACGTGTATGTTTGTGGTATTATTATGAGTGAAACCAGGAAACATGGGATGGTCCTGGAATCACAGGAAGAAAATCGCGACCCCCCGCCGGAATAGCTGCAGGGCCCCGTTTGAGGGATTGGCGAGAATCGCCAGAGTAGTGCATTTTTCACGGATCCTCTGGAATCGAGAGAATCAGTGGTGGCTGGATGTAATGGTTGTTTGTGGTATGCCATTGACGTGGGTGGTTTGTTCCTTTCGCAGGTGGCGAAAGTTGGTGTTGAGTGCAGTGTCGGGTCACGGGGAAAAGGCGGGAAGTAGGCTTGTCAATATGACCCCTATCTTTCTCGTCCTTTTGGTGGCGATCGACCCGATTATCGCGCAGAATAGCGGTGAGTAGAGCGTGTATTCACCTTGTTGGGGTTGAAGACTTTTCATGGGTGCTACGGACATTGGAGCTGTGGACATTTGTGGACAATCGTTTGGGGCTGGGGTGTGGTTTTTGCGATTTTTCTCGTTCCTTTGGCACGTTGAGTGTTTGAAGGGGGTGTTTTGGAGATTTAGAATTTTTTTGGTGGGGTTTTTCGTGGGTTTGGAGAGTCTGATGAGGATGCGGGATTTTTCTCCAGGATTGAGCCTTTAAGGTTATTGAGGGAGTTAGTTTTTGATATTTTTTCATGTTGAGAAATAACTTTCATGTGTAAACTGTGTTGTAAAGATAAGTGTTGTTCAGTTTTTTTTCAAGGGAGAAAAATTGATTGGCCTTTTCGAGAGATTCCGAATAAATCGTAGATATACAATGATTTTTTAGAAATGTTCGTCGACAGTTTGAATTATTTATTGGTAACCGTTGACCAATTCACAGAAGTAATTGCATGTTTAACAGTCAATTATAAACTCTTGAGAAGGGCTAAGAAATATAACGTAATGGTCAAGAATTATAAACCAAAAAATTGAATCTAATGTATGTTTTGGATAAGACAGGATATTTTTTACTCTTCTACACACTGCAACTACTAATTGTTCAACTGTTGGTTTCTTCATTTATGGACTACAATTTCAGTGCGTCCAAAATGATAAAAATGTACATCTCAAAGTGAATGGAGTTTTTTTGTTCGAATGGGTTGAGTTTCGTTCAGTTAGATGAAAAATCCAGTTTTTTTTTGCAGGGTTTCCACTCTTTTTGAATTGAAAATCGAATCAAAATGTTTGTTTGTCGGTAAAATTTGTAATTATTTCTTGACCTCAATAATTGTGTTGGAAATATAATTGTTGTTTAGGTGTTTTCATAGGAAAAATTTATTGAATTATTTTTGGAAATGTTCGTCGACAATGTAAATGAGTTATTTCGAACTAGTTTAAAGAAGTGATTACAAGTTCACCATTCGATTATTACTCCTTGAGAATTGCAAAGGAATATGACAGAAAGGTCGAAAATTATGAAGAAAGAAATTGAATCTTATATCTCGTTTGAATAAAACACAATATTTTTTACTTTTATACACACTCAAACCACTAATTGTTCAACTTTTGGGTTCTTCATTTTCGGTTGACAATATCAATGCATTCAAAATGTTAAAAGCATATATCTCAAAGTAAATGGAGTTTTCTTGAAAAATGGCTTGAATTTTACTCATTTAGATTCAAAATCCAGTTTTTTTTTCTGAATTTTCATTTTTTTTATATTGAGAAAAGATTCAAAATTTTTCAAACTCTATTCTTCTACGAGATTTTCAAAGTAGTTCACGATATGATTACAGTATGTTTTGTCCGTATCCAGAAAACAATACATTAATTCAGGTAAAACCTTTATACTCAGTATCATTTACTTTAATTAAGAATTACCAGTTATTTGTGATTTTCAATGCTTATATAACACTGAACCGTTAATCACATTCTCAAAATTAATGAAAAGTTCATTCTTTCTGATTTTCACAAAATTTTTGACAAAGACCATTGTGTATCTTCTTCATAACAATGTTCGATGCCTTTTTTTATTTAATTTTTTCAGACGTTATTGTGCTTTTATGAAACTAAACTCAATTGAATATATGTTTTTCCATCGTTATGTTCACCTCAAGAATGACTGATTTCCACCGAATTTATATTACTTTAATATATATGTTAAACTAAAAGTAAAAATCATTATTTTTTAAATTTGGATCCTCAAGTTGTCTTCAACACACATTCAGAAATTGTAAAAATTATATTGTACTGTATGAATTTTGGTTTAATTTTTATAAAAATCACTCTATCATAGATCTATTTGAATTTTTTACCTTATGGATCTAAAAAATACTAAATAAATTAGATGAATCTTTTAATTCTACATTTTCATATTATTTATTTGATTGGTTCTGAAGTTTCTGTTAATGGCAATATTCGTTGAGTTTCAAGAAAAGCTTCCGCATGTTTCTTTTTTTTTCTCTTGTAAAATGATACAAGACTGCTGAAATTTTAGTTTGACATAAGTTTGTAGATTTAAAGACTCAATAAAAGAATAATGAGTTTATAAAAAAGGAGATACAATTATTAAGAATGTATGTCATTTTTTATTTAACATTATATTGTTAAAGATATCACAAACAAAATTTGTTGTCCATCGTTTGATAATTTAAGTAGATACAGATTACGAAAATTTATTTTTGAAATAGTTGTAGTTGTATTATGTAAATAATAAATAATATACATTTTTTAATTGATGAAAGCCAATGATGTTTTTCCTGTAATTTTCAATTTTTGCTAAACTATGAGATCCGCTCGATTTTAATCTTCATTTTATTTTTACCTTTTCGGCACGTTGATGTAAAATTAGAAATTTCTGGAGTACACGGTTCAATTATGAAAATTCAATAATTTATGCAAAAATTTATTCAATTCGTATTGGTTTTTCCAATGTAGAAATTTTTCTTGAAAATTGAGTGTACCAGTCATTTATTCTAATTCAATTTCTGAAGTTAGTGAAACTCGTGGCTCCAAATTCGGTTAAATAAAATAATCACCTTTCGAATCACGAGAACCTTAATAATTGAAATTACTAAGTAATTTACTACTTTCAATTACTTAGTAATTGAAAGTAGTAAAAACCTGTAAATTTGTATCTGACACGAAAATTGGAGCAAATTTTATTTCCTGACATTCCTTTGTAATCTGAGAGAATCGAAAAAACTCGCTGTTTTATTATTCTGGACACTGAAAAGATTTTCAGGTCATGAGAAATTAAATCAATAAATATTTGAGTAACATGATTTATCCGAACGTTGAGTACTTCAAGCTGTAAATGCGCCTATTTACAGCGTTCACGTGGTGCTGAATTAATGCAGTGACGTTAAAATTGTAGAGTTCATGTATGCTGGATCAATATTTCTCACTGGGCTCCATGACATGAAATGTATGGATTATTTTTATCTACTTAATATGAAAAGATAATTGAATATTTCCAAAGTATGAATATTTTATCCTTCTTGAATTTTCAATCTCAATGGATATTTGTAATTATAAGAACATACATTCATTACGTAAGCAATGAACAAAATTACAATCTTTCTGTTAGGACGTCCAAAATCTAGAAATATTTATATGCATCTTCCATTTTTTATCACTAAAACTTTTACACAATAATCATTACGTGATTTCCTTGTTCGTATTTTTTGCCAAGAAAATCCATGAAATAAATGTTCCATCACTTTTAAAATATAGCTCTCTGTTATTTTATTTTAAACGCTTGGAAATCGCAGTATTTTCCATTGTTAAATAACAACATTGAAAAAGGCAAAAATTAGGGGGAAAATTCCCGCGTTCGCCGAGGCTTTTAAAGCTCGACGGCGCTAATGGAATGAGAAAATTTGTAAACCAACGCGGCGTGAATGACGATACAACGGTTCGCGTGTCGCCGTTAAAAAGCTCGAAACACGGGCAATACGAGCTATAATGCGTGCTTTAAAGCCCAACGCGCCGTGAAAGCTCCGCATCGTTCGATACACGTCCCAGTGAAATTCGCGGTTGCGGACCATCGACGTTACGTCGTGGGAGTCTCCGAACAAATTTTTTCGCGATTTTCGTCTAGTTTAGCCATGTTCAATTTCATTAGAAAATGCAGGTCATGGGTCATTTTTCAGGGTGTCTAGTTATCTAAAGAAATATATTTATAATTGATTTTTTCTGGATTGAAAAAAGGAGTATGTGAAATCGAGAAAAGGGAAATTATTGAAGTACTAAAAAATTTGAGGTACAAAAAATGTGCACTTGGTCGAAAGTGAGAAGCAAAAAACAAAAAAGTTAATCAGATGTCAGTGAAAATAGGAATACTGTTAAAATTCTTTACCCTACAGTAATTCTTTTTTTGAAGCAAATTCTTCAATTCAGTCGAATTTCCTTAAATTCAGAAACTCTCGAATTTGCAAAATAAATTACCTTCAAATGGCTCATTTCAATTTTCGGAAATCAGGAAAAGTTCATTTCAGTGATTTTAAGTTTGACATGATTTATTGATCCGAAGGTTTATAAATTAGAAAATAACGATATATTTCAACGAAAACGTCAATGATTAGAGATTTGACATTAGTAGAAGTAGAAATACTGTGGGATATTTTTTTATGTTTCAGTGAATTTTACCTGATGACAGCTGCCCAACTAAAATAATCGATATCGAATCCAGGCGCTAAAAAATCTGCCGAGAAATATACTTTATTGAAAACGTGCATTTTAATAAATGAAGGAAATCAGTTTAAGCACAAATGATACTATTTTTTTTCTCTTTATCGGTAAATTATTAGTCCGTACCACTTTTTTCGCATAGATTATTCATAATATTAATGATCTTGATAAGTAGAAAATCAATGTGTTAATTCAAAATTATCATTCACAGAAGGTTTCGCTAAAAAAAACTTTATTATTTGAGTGTTCTTCAATTTTAGTAGGTATTTCGTAAGAACATTTTTTAAGTTCAAATGACAATGATAATGCCTAAAATTATAATGTTATACTGAAAATGGCCTTTACTCTATAATATCAACTTCAAACTTTATATAGATTGAAGTATGAATACTGTGTTAGTATTCTCCAATTTTAGCAATTTTTCCCACAAAACTACGAAAGTTTCAATTAGCGATGGCTACATCAAGAAATTAAAATATTTGTAAACAAATAATTTTTTTTGAAAACGTCGATTCTAAATGATTCTTGGAATCGATTACTGCAGAAATACTGTAAGAATTTTTCGTATTACAGCATATGCTAAGGTTTATAAAATTTTTATAAGAATTCTCATTCATACCAAAAAAACATTCTTTTCGGCAGTTAGTTTCATCGTATTAGAAAGTGTTAGAAACAGTTAGGCTTTCCAAAAGAAGAAGTTTTTTTCCATCTTGTAAAAAATAATCGTAATTTTTTCATAGGCTCGCAATCAGTATGGAAACTTTAGCACGTTGTATGAAAACTATCTGAGCATGGAAAATTTCCCATACACGTTTGGAACTTCCTCCGTTACGGAGTATTTTTTTACATACTTTTTGCGAAATTTCTATACATATTAAGGTGTCACTTTTTCTGGCGATGTCAGAGTTTTTAGCATTTTGGGGCTTTAAATCAATGAAGATATAAAAAAAAAATTTTTTGTAAAGTTTGAAGCAAATCGGACATGATTAACACGTGCCACAAAACCACTGAAGTATTAAATGGAATTTTCATGTAGTTTTTCAAAGATTTTGTTCAAAAATTCATCAATTTTAGAAAACGTATGATAAATGTTTGAAACTTGGCATAGTTTAATTGTATAATGTTATGTTTAAAACCAATTTTTTTCCGATTTTTCTTTTGCTGTCATCTATGTTTTACAAGCACCGAAAAAAGACAAACATGCACTTTTTCCGTGCTTGCAAAACATGGAGACAGTGATAAAAAAATCTAGAACATTTGGTCTTAATGGTAACATTATACACTGAAACTATGTCAAGTTTCAAACATTTATCATAAGTTTTGCGCAAGTTTTGAATTTTTAAACAAAATGTATGAAAAACTACATGTAAATTCCATTAAAAACTTCAGTCGTTTTGTGGCATGTGTTGATCGATTTGCTTCAAATTTTACAAAAAAAATTTTCAAATATATCAATCGATTTAAAGCCCAGGAATGGAAAAAATTCCGACATCGCCTAAATAAGTGACACCCTAATACATATATTTGGATATTTTTTTCTTTTTCGATATATCCCATAATAAAGTATGGAAAACATACATATTGTGTATTTGTTGATAGCTTTTAATACATGTACTGAAAGTTAACTATGAAAATTCTCTACGGTGTACTTAAACACATCAGAATATTTATATTTTTGAATTTTCACTAGTACCACTCCAGAGAGTTTAAATAATTATGAAAAAACTATTAGAGTATTAAACTATCATTGTCATCGATCGATTACAGAAAAAAACAACAGGCATAATTGTCATGATAGATTTTTGTAAAATTCTGTGAAAATAACTAGCTTCTGAAGTTCCAAATGTATTGAAATAAACGCGAAAATCAAAATTCTTTCTTTTGTCTCTTGTAGTTCAAAGAATAAGTAGTAATTGATGTTTAACATTCATTATCTAATGTTACTAACTATTAATTGCTTTAATGTTGGTTTGAAACGGGAAACCAATTTTTTTTGTTTTCGTTTCTTTTTCAAACGTGTAGAACTTCAGGCACATCAAATAACTCAATTTAGGATTCTTGAGAAAGATTAAGTGTTATAATATTCGTTATTGTTAAGTAATTGAAATCGTCTTTTCTTTACAAAATTCCTTACAAAATTCTTCATCTTTTCATTTGTGTCATTCTACACAAATAGAATAAAAAAGGAAAGTATGCTTGAAAGTAACTTTCTTTCTCTATCGTAAAGTAATGTAAGTGTTTCGAGTCAAAAAATAAATTCCGTCTGAAAAATTCGTTAAAAATAGAACTTCTATTAAAAAATAGTGATTATTTTGATTTGCAAACTAGCCTATCTACATTGTTTCCCGTTCAACATAAAAAAAAAAGAACGCCAAACTCGTTCGAAAATTTTCCGAAACGCTCCATCTTGCATACTCCATAAAAAATCGAGAAAAGCATAATTCGAGGCGTAAAAAAAGTGGAAAAGCCAGGGAAGAGTACACCTGAGTACCTGTTAGACACCCCGAGCAGTGAACCCCCGTTATTAGGCGATAAAGTCTCATCGATTGACGCGTAATGCACGGTCCTCGACGACGGGGGCTCGAGTGGAAAGAATAGCCCGCGGGATCATAACGGAATTTATAAGTCCGGATAATTGGGATCGTTATCCAATAATGCGGCGGGAATCGTAATTGGTATGATCGTTTGATTACCCGTTATTGTGCTTGGTAATCCGCGGAGCTTTGCGCTGACTCCGCAAATGACATCAACGTCATTGCGGAGTCAGCGCGTCGCTTTATGAATGGCACATTGATGTATTCCCCAATGCCAGTCGATTAATTACCCGATTCTACTATTTTTGCCGAACGCACGAAATCGTTGCAAAACCTTTTCACCTCCACAACCCGGGAATTTACTTTTCCCATCATCGTTCGCGATAGCGGTTACCTATGTTTCTCTGGCAATTGACGGCTCGAGTGCAATGAATTATTCGCTCAACAGAAATCGATACCCGCGAGTTTTCAGGGATTCACCGAGTTCAATTGTGGACCCGATCGTACGTAATCCTACGGCGCTTCATAAGGAAGCTATAAAAGTCATGGAAGAGTTAATCATTCAAGGCTTTGAAGTGAGATTGCATTTCCAATGTGGAAGAAGGTAGGGACGGTAAAATGTGATTTTTTGGAGGTGGTTGGGATCAAGAGTATGGCAACTCTGTCGAGGGGAGGGGGGGGGGGGTTGTAATCATATTTTTTTTTTTTTTTTGAATATGCGTTAAGAATAGTTTTGTCAATTTTAAACAAACATACTTATCTACAATGTTTAGGGGAATTGTGAAAATTTTCTATGATTTGAACGATATTCTATAAATTCGATAGGTTTTGGATAGTTTGTTTTTTGGAATTACGATAATTTCGGAACAAAAAAGAACTTTAGCATTTTTTATATTGTAGGTATATTATTCCAGAAAGTTTAGTATGTTTTTGTAATCTCAGAAAATTTTTATTATGCGTTGAATAAATTAAGTAAATTGTGAAGATTGAAAAAAAACCTTAAATTTACAACTGATCTGTAATAGCAATCTGAAAATATTTTGTCGTATACTGATTATCGATGATTGTTTGGGATTCGGTAATTTCTGATACGTCGAAAATTTTGAGAAGTTTGAAGAATCGAACATCGAAACAATAGTCAGCAATTGTTAAAAATATGCAAAATGAGTAAAAATCAGGAAAAGTTGATGATTTTTGTAGATTATGGAATCGAAAAATTAAAACAAAATGAAACAATATTCGTTAACCGGACATCGTAAATGACTTAAAATATTGCAATAAAAACCTTGGAATTTATGATGTGTGTTTTGTGAAATTATAAAAATTGATAATATTTATAATTTTCATTGATTGTAAAAAATTTGAGTAATTTGTAAGATATCTAAGAATATAAATAAATTTTGTAGTTCGTAGAGAATTTCGAGAATTCTGTAAGGCTGCAAAAACTATGTGACGTTACAAAAAAAAAGAAAAAAAAATTTAAAAAATGTTACGTCGTACAGAAATTGTCGATGATGTCGAAAATATCAATAACAACTTGAAATAAAAAAAAAAAAATATATTAAAAACAACGAGAATTCCTGCATTCTTTATAGTTTAAAAAAAAAAATCATTAATTTGTTGGATAGCAAATTATATTTATAGGTTTTCGATATTGTGAAACTTTTCATAATCCTGAGAAACTACTAGAACTGTATAATATCGATTGAATTTCGGAAAATCAAAAATCGTTTTGTCGTACAAGAATCATTCGATATTTCGAAAGTTTTGAAAAAAATCTAGTAACTTTGACTCTTTTTAAAAATTTAAATAATTCAAATTTATTTGACCGTTGATCTTTTTTCGAATTCGTATGATTTGGAGTATTTCGATTCAATAAAAGTCAATATTTTTTGTAAAACTCGCAATAACCAAGAAATTTTTATAACCCTACAGAAATCAACTTAGGTTCTCAAAATTTTCAGACAATTGAAAAATATTCGGTCGCAGTTGAGTTATCGATAATTTCAATAATATTAATCACAATTTAGAAATTCAAGAAATTCACAAAGTGTGAATAGAGAAAAAATTTCACAGATTGTCCAAAATAATAGGAAATGAAATTATTTTCCCAAATTTTCGGAAATATTTTTGCATTTTTATATCAAAATTTTTTTTAATCTGTAAAATTACAAAAAGTGTGTCATATTTTTCGAATTTGCAAAAAAAATCAGCGTTTTATTTATTGGTGCTCGCTGATAAAATTTAGGAAAAATAATACAAAAAGTTCTAATTATTTAAATATTTGGAAAACGAAAAAACACATGAAAAATTGAGAACTTTTCCAGTGATGCCCACTAAAATCGAAATAGTGTAATATTTCGAGAAATTCTGATATAATTTATTAATTGTAGAAAGTTTTGGACATTCTGTGTCCCAACAAGACTTGAGAATGTTCAAATTTTCGGAAAACAACAAAAAAGTACGGAGATTGTCAACAATTTCAAAATTTTGGAGAAAATAATATATAAATTCGCAAAATGAAAAAAAAATAAATAAATAAATAAATAAAAGTTACATTATCCTCAGTTAAAGGGCAAATTCTGATTTTGAAATTTCGAGTTTTGAATCGAAATTGAGATTACTCACAATATCGAATGATTTCATAAGTCCTGAACAAATTCGACGATTCAGTAAATTTTTTCTTGTAAATCGATGCATTGTCGCACAAGTACTTTATTCTTCGAGAATTTTTCAGGTGTTTCATGCTGCCAAGCATCCCCACATCCACACTGAATAAAATTATTTTTTTAGCAAACAGCAGTTTGAATGAGAATATTTATTTACTTATATACCCAAGAAAAGTTTTTTAGGCATTTACTCCGAATAACTATACTACAATTTAGTGCGTCTTTTTAAACCTTCTCGTGTTTACATGTGTAATAACGAAAATGGTCTACATATTCCATTAGGCTAAAAATTGCAAACTATAATATTTATGCTTAAAATTGTTTCCGAGAAACGGCTGGTACAATCGATGGAAATTTTACACGTTTCCATTAAGGAAATTGCACTTTGGTCGTTGGCGGAAAAAGTGTATTCTTTTAGATGGCTACGATATTGAAGATAACCGTAGTCGATATGCAATATGCAAAATCAATTTGGCCTGTCAAAATATCGTCTTACGATGTTTTACGTTTCATTTCGGAGATATATTTTCCAGAAACTGCATATTCTCTTCGGTTTACTCGAGTTCACATGCGCACTTTTTTTTATTGCCCTCGTGAATTTCGTAGTGCCTTGTCCATTTTCCTTGGGTATTTGCGCGTGTCAGAAATACTTGGATCTTGGAACTTTACTTTGGTGGAGTAAATAATGCAGAAACAGATTAATTATGAATTTTCGTCTTAGTTTAGAATTTTAGTAAGGTTCTCATTACTTTTTTTATCATTATTGATTACGATTCTTTTTTTTTTCTTCATATTCGATTCCTTCTACCCAAAGATCAGATTATATTGCATATTTTATAATTGTTCCCTTTTTTTTTCTCTGGTTTTGTCAATGACGATACATAAACGTTTAAATCAAAACCAGGAGCCACGTCAGTTAGATCATACTTGTGGGTCACGTACGAAAAGTTAAGGGCTTTTGTAGTTCTCTGTCCTCATTGGCGCCGAAAGAGGGAGTAAAAAAAAAGAGTAAAGCCAACGGTGACACGGGCTTAGACAGGCCAAGTTTTCCGGACGCGACCTTATTGCGATATCGGCTGCCGTTGCTCCCGGGCGCCGACAGCGTGATCTACGACCCATTTGCCGGCGAGCGTTGTTCTTTCCTCACTTTTCCCGCCTTCATCGAATTAAAACCCGCGTTTTTTGCACCCTTTTTCATTATCGATGATGGATTTCCCATTTTAACGGCTGGAATTAGGGTTTTCGAAAAAAGATCGTGCTCGATATCGCATTTAATGCTTTTGAAAACGTAGAGAATTTCACATCAAAAGGAATAAATCGGAATTTCAATGCTCTTTACGCCCGGATATTTTTTAAATACGTAGTTTTTTTTATTTTCTGGGGAAGTAAAGCAAACTGCAATAATCAATATACTTATCTGTTACCTTTTTGATGTATTCAAGTATGAAAATTCAAATAAAAACTTTAAAAATGAACGAAATTTTAAGGACGGAAGTAAGATCTCAACTACAGTAAGTAAAGTAAATTGAAAATGACGTCGCAGTGACAAGGGTCGGAAAGTTTGTCAACGCTATAAATTGTTGTGAATGAAACTGCGATGTCTCTAATTTGATCCCTATAATTTACGTCATATTCTACCGCGCTACAACGAGTAAGGACTTTGAACTTTGCCGCGAAACTCCAAGTTGAATAATCACTCGCGGTCGCTGTTGGCGTCCTTTTATTAACTCACCTTTGTGAAATTGACAGCGCGAAAAACAATTTCCACTCAACTACAGCGATCCAAATAAACCGGAAATATTTATTGATGACAATTTCTTATAATTTTTGCTTTCGTGGAATTTTTACAGAAATAATGAAATATTTTGAAATTACGATTATGGGTGAAAATTTTATGGCAGTCGTTTCTGCAGAGCGCTCTCTCGTGCGAATTGGAAATACCTTCGTCCTCGTATAAAGAATTGGAACCCGGAGAAATGTGACCCAGCAGAATATGTTTTCCATTGTGGAGAACGAAAGTATTAGTGATCGCTCGCGACGACTCCCTGGGTGGTGTTAATGCCAGGGCATATCAATACCCGTTCGCTATTGATGAAATTTATGGATAGCCGAAGTGCAAATTGCTGTTCCAGCGAGCTGAATACTCATCAGCTCAAGCGACCTTTCGAACGCAATTTAATTGACGTTTATTCGTATTCTTGACGAGACTGAAAAGGGTTTTCTGAATTTACGTTGATCATGTGCAGTTTCATGTTTGTGTGATGCCGTGTAATACGGAGTGTTGGGATGTCGATATGCAGCTCAGAAGTTTGATGAGCGTAGAGAGTACTTTCTAGAAGGGTTCTAGAAAATGAATTATTTTTACTGCTTTTGATTGAATGAAATGAATTTGGTGTTTCTGTATTCTGATGGTGAGAAACGTTCTATTGCTGTAAAAAAAAAGATGCAATAGTTTATTTCTGAAGTCATCGATTTGTAGGTTTTCAATTTATAAAACTGGTGGTTTAAATTTCAGATGGTTGGCATTTGTAAGGTAGTAGTTTTTCATCACGTAGCATTATGTGTTCCATGGAAATTTTCCTTGATATATTTTTTCATGTTCACATTGTAATGTAAAGTTCATCAGTCTTGTGAACTAAAAATAGGAACAATTATCCTGCAGTCCTAAATGATTTAACTTGATTTTTAAAATATTGAGAGTCAAAGTGAGAATCTCATTATCGCAGTAGTTATATGTAAAAAAATGTTACTAATCAATTATTTGTCATACTTTTTATTATAACTGTTGTATATTCCAATCATATTTTTTTTTTCAATGAATTATAATGATAAATCGATCAATAAATTATTAACTTTGTTTATTACATTTTATTAGAAATTTGTTATTCTTAGATTGTCTCTAAAATTTCCCATTCTTACATTATTTTTAAATTCAATCTATTCTAAGATAATAAAGTTTACGAAAAAAATCTTCGATTTTTTTTATTTAACGTGAGAGATGTAAAAGGTTTGTAAAAACAATTTAGTGGATTATAACATTTTTTTACAGTGAAAAGCATTCAACTGTAAACTGTAAACATGCTGTATTTTGAGTATCTCTGATTTGAAAAATTGCGCATTAAACGTATGTGTACTTGAAAATTGATATCCTTGGAAGTAAAGATCAACACAATCATGCCCTAAGATATTGATCCTTTTAATCTAAATCTCAATTATTCAAACGAAACATGGCAAATTTACAAAGTTTCACTATTGTGAATTTTATATATTCGTTTTACATGAGTAGAGGATGTAAGTTTTTTTACTATTATTGAATAATATGCAAAATCAAAAATTCTCTGAAATGAATAATTTAAAATATGATTCTTATATCTAAGAACATCACAAATTGAATAAAATATTTTCATTTTCTAGTGACAAATCGTAGTAAATATATAAAAATTCGTGAATTTCATGACGAAAAATTCAATTTTTGTTTTTCCGATACTGTAATGCATTTGTAAGTCAGAAAAAATATCATACCTTCGAATCTAAACAATGCAAACTGGATATAGCCGAATTCCCAAAAAGACATCCAAAGTTCAAAATTTTAAATTTCAATTATTGTATAACAGTATACGTAGATTTGGTTCCACGTTTAACACATCAATTAAATTCAGAATTTTTGAAAAGAAAGAACAAAAAAAGAAGTCATAGTCGGAAAGTAAAAAATGAATGATTTAGATTCCTAAATGAACGAAATTATCAGCAAAATTCAATTTCCAGGATAAAACACACATAATATAAAGAAAAAGATCTTTGAACAATATACCAAGTATCTAGATTAATAGATATACTTTTTTTAATCAACTGAAACATAATCGTATTGTCTTAGTCTCAAGCTCGATCTATTGTCGACTTCTAATCTCCTCCATTGGAAATTTCAATCATTGTCTTTTCGAATGTATCATTATCTGATATGAACCTCTGGATTAAATAAAATAAACTGTATATTGCTTCTATAATATCCGATGAGACGCAATCTTCGATACAAACGATAATCACCTAATCACCCAACAGTTTTCTTTTTTTCATGGAGCACATGAGTAATACCAAAGGAGACATTCATGAATTACGAATTCGTGGACCAAGTCCATATCCGTAATCTGCTGATGGATTTTGCGAGACGATATTGCGCTTTTAGCAGCCGGTGAAGAATGAGCGAAGGCTCAGTTTTCCATCCTGTAGGTACATCATCGGGCGGTTCATATCATTGGTCAAAATGAATGGCTCCCAGAAGCTTGCGGGGCGCTTGCGAAATTTCGGGTATTAAATTTGTGATGAATGGCGGCTTCCCCTGGAAAGGAGATAAAAAAGCAAGTCAGGCCAGACTTATGGCGGGACTACGGAATGATATAACTGAACTTGGGATTGCACAGCGATATAATCGAATCAGGAATGGGACTTGCGTTTTAGTTTATGGGCGAGATTTGCGGTAGTTTACCTTTTTGTAATTATTCGGGAAACTGTTTCCAAGTTTGTGATAGTCGACGTGAAAAACTTACAGATTAGAACGGAAATTTCATCAGATGTGGTGATTTTCTTCGAAAAATGTAGAAGCTTTTTTCTTTTTTCTATCATGTTCTATTTTCCACGATATTTTGAAGCAATTCTTTACAGAATAAGAATTTTTTTCAGTGTGAAAACCTCTGTTCCAAAAATCACAATATAGTACGGTATTATTGTTAAATTAGAAACAACTTTTGAAAATCACTGTTTATAGCTAATCTCTGTGTTGGATTCTAAACAAATATATGAAAACAAAAACTCACGTGTAAAAAAAGAATTAATATATTTTGCAAAAGATTCAGTTCCTTTTGTTGTGCCACATTTACTCCGGTCGATCCCAACAGAACTTTTCAGTTTTGTTTAACATAAATAGTTCGAATTGTTTCATTTTCTCGCTTCCTTCAACGCCCAGATTCCATGATAAACGGTGCAGAAATGATGTACGAACTGGCACTAATTCTAATGAAAATCCCGATCTCTGGCGAAGTAATTACTCGCGTAATTCTTGAGAAGAAAGCGAACTCGCGTCGTCGTACAAGGCACGCGGGGCAAGATTACGGGGGTGGAAAAGCGGTGAAAAATAGCGCTTGTGAAATTGAAAATGTAACTTGGCCTGCAGCGTCGTCGGGAGTATTATTTGAAAACGGCTCAAGTCAGGGAAAGTGTTGACCCCTCGTCCCCGGAACTTTCATTTTATGCAAACGCGTACGAAATCCCCATTGGGAATCGGCAATTTTTCAGTGGCCATCTTGCGCGCCCGACTCTATCGCCGATTCACTCTTTCACGAACTTCTCTTAGTTTAGCACACATGGTATGTGCTCTTGTTAGAAGTGATAGATTTTGATCGAAAGGTCGAATAGAAATGAAGTTTTATAATTTAAATAACATGATGATATTAGAATTTGTCTTCTGGTAGCGCGCTTGAGTAGATTATCGTGGTATGTATATTGGGAATCGCCTCCTGTAATTTTCATTAAGAAGCCGTCACTCGTGCGAATCTTAAAATATAAAATGTGACTGGTCTAGATTTAGGCAGAAATGACGTTATAAATTTGCGAGTATGATGGGACTTTTCTTAGATCAGAGATGGAATTGTATTTCATATTTTTTTTTAATAGTAACCTATCATTTTCAAAAGTGATAAAGTAGAAAAATTTGTGTTAACGAAACGGCGAATTCCTATCAATCATTTTTTATCGAATTTCATCATATTTTTTATCGAATGAACTACAAAATGTGTCGAAAGAAACGCCATAATTGAATAAATTGAAAATAATCGTAGCTATGAATTAAGTAAAAGGAAAAGAGTAATTAGCAAATCTTGAGAATTTGTGATTTGGAATTTTGGTAGAATTGTTAAAAGTTTAGATAATATAATATGATTAATCAAAGTTTTTAGTACGTCTATACAAATTTACATCATTATTCATCTATCAGTTCATAAAATAATATCAATTTTATGATTCGCTGGAATTATATGTACGAATCACACATTTCTTCTGGGAAAAAGTTTTTGTTGATTTTGCAGGATTAAAAGCAAAATTATTTCTTTTCAAATATGCCACATATTTCACAGTAAGGTTCTATTATGTAACTCTTATATGGTAACAAGTGTTTTTTTCAATCACAGCTGCATAGCAATGTAATGAAGTTTACTTATAACATAGTACTCTGTTAGTTTAAAAATTCACAGGTTTAAAGTTTTTTTATACAAAATATCGATATTTTATTCAGATTTATTTTTATTCAGTTTAACCCATACTTATGATTATTTTTCATTCGCTTATTGTCTTGTTCTTTTTAACTCGAGTTCAATATTATTTACTTTGCTATAAATTTAAAAAAATATCTTTTCCGAAGAAATCAAAATTGAGAGCACTCATAAATGATGAGCAAAAATTCCTTCATTCATGTTTACAAATTTATGAAAATAATACAATGCCATTGGTTTTTGATATGAAATATTCACATATTGTAAAATTATCATTCAAACTCCGTCAATCTTGAATTTTTTTATGACAAAAATTCTTTTCTTAAATATTAAAATCAGTTATCGTTGATAATGTTCATTTTTCCATTCCTCGTCTTTGTTTTCGCCTTGAGTTCGTAGTATATTTTTTTCAAAAATTGCTATAAAAAAACGTAAAAGACCTTATCTTTGAAATATTTGATATCTGATACGTCGAGATCAGTGGAGTGTGTTTTTAACTTATACCCTAGTTTCGGTCTTTTTTTTTAACATTCATTATTTCGAAAAATTATTCTGTAATTGTTTCAACAGTTGTTTGAAACAATTACAGAATTGTTTTATATTCATTTTCCCATATCTTATTCAGAGTTTCTAGAATAAAATGGTTGAAAAGCGACATTTGTCCATCAGTAACAATCTGCTCACCTATGACTTAAAGAATTCTAATACTTTTCAAAAAGGCTCGATTATACTTTCAGATAATTATTATTGATAGAATTTCTTCAAATTAAGATCCGGTATACGATGATTTCCCAAGAATTTCGACTTAAAACAACAACGAAAAAATTGATTTCTCGTTCCTTCGCCTCTTTTTCTGTACAGAAACTTGTAGATAACAAACGCAGTATTCTATAAACAACACCTTACATACTTAAGAAAAAAATTTACGATGATGATGATGGTGATGCTAAAGTGAGCATGGACGAATCTTGATAAGGGGACACGAAATATCACGCTTGTTTCGCAAATGCGTGTGCTTGATCGCGAGCCAATTGCAAACGGAGAACAAGGGCGCGTTTATTAAGTGGCCGCTAGCGCCGATACACGACTGAAACCGCGAGCTCTTCATATTTCGAATGAGCCAGGCCATTAACCGCACGTACGATTACTGTAGATTACTTATCGATTATTATTAAAACGGCCGCGCGGCACGTACCCACGATGGCGTCGTAGTTTCACGCGCAAGGATCCATAATTCGTAATAAGCGGACGCAATAACCGTGTCTCTTTAACGCCCCGAATAACGCCGTTGTAATTTTCTATATAAAAATGGCGCGACGCTCTGTTCTCTCGTGACTCCGCTTATTAAACTCGAATCGCATTTTCTCGAGCCCCTGGAACTTCATTGGGGGTTTTCGAGCTAACGGGTGAATTGCTGTCAGGGCGCGTTCAAAATATGCTGTAGCGTGGGAAATAATCGAAATTTTGTGCAATAAAATCAGGATTTTGGGAGCTTGACAGAATAGGGTTTTTTGATCGAGTAAGAAAAAATGTCAATGTTGAATAATTAATTATTTCTGGAGAAAAATTGCGCGTAAAAGATGAGGAGAGGCAAAAAATAAATCACTTGTATTGAATGTTTTTTTTTTTTTTTTTTTTTTCAATATTGAGCTCTTTCAATATTTATTTATGTTTAAATTAGCACTTTTTATACTTTCGACAGTCATAACCAAGGCAACCGAGAATATCTTTTTAAATAAAAAATATTTAAGTAAATATTTTGGGTGTAAGCGTCGATAAATGAATATCGTATTGTACATATTTCGTCAATATTCCAGTTTTTCGAAAATATTTCTGACTCTTTTGCCCTCGAATATGAATGAATCTCGCGATTCGACAGACGAAAAGTAACAAATGAATGTAATTTGGTGCTGCTTTTACTTTTTTTTTTTTCTTCAATTTCGTCAAAAATTTTACGGAAAAAAAATGTTTAATGCATGCAATGAAAATTTCATTGTCCATATATCAAGCAAATGTTTTACATTGGGTTGATTAAGGTTTTTGTAAGCCTCTAATAACTTGTTATTTTAGTACAAGAATCATGTGTTTTGAGCTAATGAAAATATTCCTTGTATCAATAAAAAAATTTCGTTTGATACATGGACAATGAAATTTACATTGGATGCAAGAGAAATTTTTATTCCGTGTTTTACAAAATTAGAATTTCAATCATCGCGAAATGCTGAAAATTGAAGAGAGTTCTTCAAAATTCATCCAACGAGTTGTGGCTACATATTCTAAATAAATCATCCTTGATGATTGATGTAAATCATTTTTTTTTTTCGGAAATCTTTTTCAGAATGTAATATTACATTGTAATCAATAAAAAGATCAAAGTGTACAATGGTTTGTTTAGTTGAAAGTATCCATGCATATCCGTGGAATTATAGAAATAATAAACAAATGTAAATATTCAACATATTTTACAGATAATTATGCTTTTTTTTTGTAAATAATAAATAAATATTTTGCTTTTTTTCGTAAATATTTTTGGTTGTCCTGGTCATAACTTATAAACTACTTTTTCAATAAACGAAAGCCATGCATCATTTTATAGCTGAAAAATATTACTTATTTCTGCCAGTTACATAAAAAAGAGTTTAAAAACGTTTTTGATTATATTTTCAAAACTCTTTTTTGTAAAAATTAACTACATCTCATTCCGTACTCAGTGACCTCAAATTATCTTTACCTATTTGTATTATATTTATTGCACCGATATACTTGGCACACATTGAAGACGTTAATTTTTTTACTTCAGAAATTATGATATTTCTTATTAATCATCCAGTGTTCAATAACGTCGTTCGGTCACAATGTAACTTTTTTACTACTATAATAAAATTCATTATTTTTCTTTGTTGGCCATCACTGTAAAAAGCTCATAATCCTTTATCGTGAAATAGGTGCAATATCGATTCGCACAACGGTGATTTAAGTGCTTAAGTTTTTGAGCACCAACATAAAAATTGTCCTTTTTTGATACATTGACTTTTTTCAGAATCGATATATACTCAAGAAGAGTTTCATTTTAAATCAGTAGACTTTTTGCATTACTTTTTTTAATTTTTTTCAACATGGACTTCATGAAACAAAAATATTACGTATGAGTCTGTAATTGTTACTCACTTCAAATCAAAATGAAGAATTATATTGAATTTCTTTTCACTATTCGTTAAGAATTTTTTTATACTTGGACATTTATCACAACACTGTATATTTTTCATGAATCAAGTGCTACTCTAGAAAATTGCTAATGTTTTTTCAAATGCTCTCGAAAACGAATGAATCAAGAGTAAGGAATTGGCCGAAATAGCCACTTTTGCTCGAGAGATAATTTTTCAACATAACAATGGAGCCACGTAAAACCGCCTTATCTTTCCGAAGGAGCGAGAAAAGTTACCACGAGAATAACGTTCTTGTTGGATACTGACCCTTACGGCCACTACCCTCCTCTCCCGCAGAATCGTCCCCAACTACTAGCACTCTTCTCATTCACTCCACCCACACTGTTTCAAAGCGAATGTGCAGATGCCTGACAATAAAAATAATATTATTTCTGAAACAGAATTTCAAAATCTTGTAATTTTATTTATAACACTCAGAATTTTGTGCTTTTTTTTCTTTCACTTGTTTGATAAAATCTAAAACAAAAAAAGTTTTCGCGTCTCTTCAGGTCATTTATTATTATTTGAGGATTTATTTTTGAAAATGCATTTAAGTTAACTTGGAAGACCATTCACTACCTCAGCTGAACTATTTAAAACGGAGTTTAAACTGTCAAGTTACCTCGAATTGAAAAGCATTTCTGCATTTGCATTGACTTCACTTAACAGATCTCATTGGAATATTTATGTACCACCGAAATAATCGTGTTTCTTTTACTCCGTCTAATCGCGATCCCGCGCTACTCAAGTCGAGGCATGCTAAACCAACTTCTCCGGGTTCGCCTCGAGTTGCTCTTTTTTCTTCCCCGGCCATTAATAATGGAGGCCACGCGAGGGGCTAATAATTAGCTTGCAATTGGAAAATTGAAAAGCCGATTTATTTCTCTGGGCTGTTGGATGTTCCACGATCTATTGGGATATGTTTGTTGGTTATTGTTATATGGAATTTAGAGATTTGAAGGTGAAAGCATGAGTGATGAAATAAAATTAAGTTATGGTATTTTGTTTACGTGATTTTTTTAGGTTTTTTGACTGTTGTCGGTTAGATAATTAAGTGTTTTAGGATAGCAGGACGTGTTTTGTAATTATTGTGATAGCTTGTAGGTTTCGTTGGTAGAATTTGTTTCAGTGAGTCAGTTGTTTAAAGAAGTCAATATTTATTTTCTGAATGCCTAAAAATTGTACAATGAAGAGGCCCTGACTAAATTCATCTTTTTTTATACAATGCATATTTCGGCCTTTTTTGAACCTGCATGTATATTTTTACAATTTGCGTCAGTTTATGCATGTTTTCTCTATTTTTTCGGCGAAAATTTATAGTTGATGGTGAATTTGATGAAGATTTTGTACATCTTTTTGAATTACTTAAAAAGCGATACGATGAAATTTTTTATGTAACAGCTATATCAGTAAATGCCCAAACAACGAGAGGCTATTAAAGACATCGAAAAAACATTAAATAATAAGCGACAAAAAAGTTTTTCAATATAAATGGTCGCTATTCTTATCCGAAATACGGGATACCTTAAAAGCATTGATCTACGCAACATTATTCAGATAGCAAGATTTCTGGAGACCAATAAACTAACAATCATTTACCCCATGTATTGAGTTGATTCAAACACAGTTCAAAAATTTCCACAGACGTTGAATGATCATTTTTTGTTTTCAAAAATATTTCCACGAAGAAAGAGGTCGCCTTTCATTTGAAAAATTGAAACAACATATTACAAATGATTCCCTTCAACTGACACGTCGAATTCGACGTTGAATGCATGATTATTTACTTAAAGTAAAATTTTAGTTAGTAATCTCTAACTTTAATGCGTATTTTTTATTATCTGTAATTTTTTAAGTATATGTATTCCATTCTTCGCCATATTTTGCATATTAGTATGCATGTTTTAATCGTTTTTCGACCATATTTTCATCTTCTTTGGTTATACAGCTATATATTTAATAACTTTTATACATTTAAATATTATGAAAATTAACGTTTATCACTTATATGTTGATGAAGTTCATATATATCTTTCTTATTTATTTGGATTTTAGTGTATGCATTCTTATACGTAGTTTTATATGATTGCCAATGGTGTACCAAGTAATAATTTGTTGTAATTTATATGTATTTGAATAACTTGCCATTTATCTACATAAAGGTGTCACTTGTTTTGATGATGTTAGAATATTTTTATTCCGAAGCTTTAAATCAGTCAATTAATTTTATCGCAAATTTTTTGTGAAGTTTGAAGCAAATCGGATATGATTAACCCGTGCCACAAAACGACTAAAGTTTCAAATGGAATAAACATGAATTTTTCATTCATTTTGTTTAAAAATTCATGACTTGTGCAAACCTTACGATAAATGTATGAAACTTGGCATAGATTGAATGTTTAATGTTACTATAAAGACCAAATTTTTCCGGATTTTTCTTTCGCTGTTATTAATTTTTTTTAAGCACTGAAAAAGTACTTGCTTGCCTTTTTTTGGTGCTTCTACAACTTAGATCCCAGCAATGGAAAAGTTCAGAAAAAAATCGGTCTTGAACGTAACATTTTACACCCAAACTATGCCAAGTTTCAAACATTTATCATAGGTTTTGCACAAGTCATGAATTTTTGAAGAAATTGTGTGAAAAACTACATGTGAATCCGATTTAACATTTCAGTCGTTTTGAGGCACGTGTTAATGATGTCCACTTTGCTTCAAACTATACAAAAAATTTCTCATTAACATATTGATTGATTTGAAACCCCGGAAAGGCAAAAATTCTTACATCATTAAAATAAGTGAAACCCTAATCTACATGCTCTACTAATACATATTCTAATATCCTGCACTTTTTATTCCTCTTGAAGATTCAATAAATAAATGGTTTTTTTCCATTTTTCCTTCGTTCAATTATTTATTTACATATTATTTCATTATTTCCAATCATCTAACATCATTTTAAAAATTTGTTACTCTTTCTGATCATATACAATTTAAAATTATCTGTATTGATTTATCGTTATTTGAACCTTATAACTGTAAATTGTTGATTTTTTACGTCTGCTAATTTTTCATACCTGGAGATTTTTCTATCGTATTTGTAGTTATTCTAATCAACAATCCTTGATTTTTAAGCTTGAAATTTAGATAATTTAAAACTTATTATTATCAATACAGTATTAACAAATTGTCCTCGATATTTATATCACACTGCTTTCTTATTATAATCAAATGACAATCTGAAATAATAATGAAATATCATGGAGAACGATGTAACAATTTTTATTTAAAAGACTTCATATTGTTCTTAAAATTACTAAGTCTCACTAAATTACCTTAAATTGTACCTCAAAATAATCATACGATAGTAGACTCATGCCCTATGAAAATCCAGTGTCTCCGAAACCGGTTTCACTTTCGAGAGAGTAAGTGATAAAATCCACGCGGAGTCAGACACAGTAGTTCAAGTCCGCCTGCGACGCAACATATTTCAGTCGCAGCGCAATAAGTTAATTAAATCATGCGACTGACGTCGATTCATTTTTCTCCGATGACGCCGTTAGGAATTTTCCAAGAGCAAAAACTAGCCAAACTTCAACGTGATTCTTAGGTAAAAAAGGAAGTCGCCATCGAGACAGATAAATTTCGCGAGTTTATTCGCCGGCTTCTTCTCGGTTCGTATGTATACTACCGGGCGGAACTTTTTGCGGGTTTCGTCCTTTATGGTGGTGTAAGCTCGCGGAATGACAAATGATCGTGTCTCCATTCGGTGATTCTTTTCCTAGTTTTCTATCACTCCCTCGAGCCTCGACAAGCGTGATCGGACGTGGATTAAAATATTGGTTTTATTGTTTCTCTCTGAGATTTATTTTCTCATTTCTGCCAAAATCATGAAATAACAAATGATTGAAAAAGTTCTTCGTTGATGGAAAAAGAGAGTAAAAATGCCAGAAATTTTTTCTCTGCCGAATGTATAATAAAATCATATCCCAAACTCAGCTATCGTGTGAATCTCTCGGATTCCCCCAAATTTCATCAACTACCCAGGCCCGGAACTTACCGGAACCTGGAAAAGTTTCACTTTCGTGCGATGAAAGTTCGCCTTGGAGCTGGATATAGAAATCCGTAATTCACGTAGCCCGGGATCGACTTTTCTTGTAGCGGCATTATTGGCGATACACATGGGCTAATGCAAACTTTTTCACTTTTATTGCCCAGCGCATCTCCAGCTCTGTCCATCGAATTACCTCGAGCTCCCCTGGGCCACGAATACTCTTCCCCGCCATTGAGACAACCGAGCTTCCCCGGGCTCGCCTTTTCCCTCGCTTATTTTCAAAGCTTCTCCTTCCTCTTCCGGCATGCTATCCCCTTTTTTTTCTTTTTATGCCCTTTTCCTAGCTTCCCGTGCATCGCAATCGCATTTCCAAGCCCCGGAGTCTTTGGTATCACACGAAAACAGATCTGACTTGGCTCCATCTCGAGTAATCTTTTCCAGGCTCAGATGGCATACATTATCACGGTGAAACATTGTGAAATACTCGTGGACAAATTCAGTTCATGAAATTAGTAGAATCATGAAAATAAGATGAGATTGGGAGTTTTTATCATATGGTGATAAGAGAATTTTTTTTGGGAGTGAAACTCTTTCAGGAAGATTGGTATATGAGGGTTTCTTGTGAATTTTATCTTATAGGTTCCACGTTAATTTGTTAGATTAATCAGAACGTAAATTTTTGAAACAGTTCGAAAAAATTCATCTCTTCGATGAATTGCACTGCAATGTAAAAAACGTACGAGTTTTTTACTTGAGCTAATAATTTCTAATCACTAAATATAAGACAGAAGAAAAAAATTACTGAAATGAAATGTTGGAAAGGTATATTGGAGAGTTTAAAAGTTTTTTCTCAATGAAATTTTCGAATCCTGATTTCTCTATAGTCTAAACCATGCATTCGTATGCCGAGAAAAAGCAATAATGAAAACGTTTGTTACGAACCTACAAATATTTTATGTTGAAAAGCAGAATAAGTACTCACAATCTTTATCTATCTTACGTCATAATTTGCAATTTTTCTTAATAAGATGCTTATTCACAATAATTTTCATTTTTCAACAGATAATTATAAAAGAACATCAGTGATTCGTGGAAACATAATAGAGTGATTGACAGAATACTTTCAACAATAATCAATCGGTTCATTACTTTCTTGATAAATCAATCAGTAGAAAAATCAGTTCTTTGTCTATCAGTGATCTGTATTCGATTATTTTGATGATTTATTAGAATGTGGTTGTTCAATTATTTAGTTAAATTCACCACAAGTGAGTCAACGAGCAGAGTATTTCAATATCGCTGAAGTCAGTAGAGTAGATCAATATTAAGCCTGCCAGAAAAGAGTTTCAATAATTTGGGATACGTAAATAAGAAAATTGATAACAAGTTAAACAGTAAAATTCGTTAATAAAAAACCAGTCAGTAGAGTATGTCAATAAATGGTCACATTAGTGGAGTATATCAATAACAAGTCAGACAGTAGAATAGATCGAGGATTATTTTAACTGTGACACATCAATGATTCCCAGCAATGTAGCAAAATATAATTGACAAGTAAATCAGTATTATTTGTGAATGATGAGACTGTCGCTGATGCATGCAAATAAAACAATCTAATCAGTGACATGTTGATAACTAAAAGATCAGTAGGGTTCTCAAATAATTAGTCAATAAAAAAAGGTATGTCATTTCAAAACCAGTTCAATTAGCTGTTTGATTTTAAAATTTAAGAGGGTAAAAGAGAAACAAAAATTCTCGAGGCACCTCAGAAAAATTTTGCACCACTGCGAATTATAATAAAATCTATTTCATATGAAAAATCTAGAAAAATTTACAAATATTGCTGCATTATTAGTAACCAATTTAAGGTGCTGCACAGTTTGGATTTGATAAATCTTATTTTAAGGATCATCTTGAAAAAAAAATTTGATGGTGAGGTTTTATTGCCTCTTATCATCACCATTCTTGACAGTTACCGCTAATTAAAATCACGGCGTTATTACACTTGCTGAAATTGAAACCCATTATTCCAAGGCATCTCGTCTTCCGCTTCGAAATTCCGTGGAAAATCTCATTTTACACTCCGCTTTGAGCGCGTTTTCTTAACAACGCGCATCTTTCGATTCCATACGCGATGCGCTCGCGAGGAACTCGCTTTTTTCGCCCAGAAAGTTCGGCGCACTCGATCATTCACCGTCGACAGGTGCTGTGCTCGTAGGGAGCCCTGCTAAAATTCAGGTCATGTCCCTTGCATGCATAATATTCCTGTTATTTGAATCCATTTCACACTGTGGTTTTTTCACTGGAACAGACAAACGATTTCTGGAAGCTGTATTTTCCGTTTTTCTTCCTTTTTTTTTAAATTCGTTCCGCTTGAGTTAAAGCACGAGTTTGATTGAGACAAGAATAAGGCTAGATAGTCTCTAACTTTCGATGAGTTAGAATGGATGTTCAGATTTTACTGATTTGCCTGACAGGAAGGAGATGCGAATTTTACCACATGCTTTGACGTAGAAAGAATTTCAATAGAATTTTGGTATAAACAAATACCTTTGGTCATTGAGGAAATAATCTTTCATGGATTGCAAAAGTCGAATTCGACATTTCAAGTTATTGACAAAAATAAGTGAAAAAAAAATGATTTCTATTTCACGTTCGAAACGAGGATAAAACTACAACAGCCTGCACGACAAGAGAAAATCATTTTCGCAATTTATTGCGCGGAAAAGAAGGTTTCTTTATGAGTTTCTTCGACTGAAATTTTATTTCTTGGTTGCCTCTTGAGGAAAGGATGATGTAATATTTGTAAGAATTGTGTTTCAAGTAGAGGTTACAGAGAAAAATAATTTTCCTAGTAAAAAAATTGAAGAAATAATTTCTCGTCTTTGTACACGTCATAGTCATATTGTTTTCTTCAATGAGACATAAAATAAGGATTTTCAAATCAGTCGATTGTTGCTGGTTATTACTTGTAGAGTTTTATTAAAGAATGTAGTGGATTTATTTGTTAATAATAAATAATACAGACATATAATAGTTACATATTATGACAAATTGTATCCTGCCAGAAACATCAAAAATATGAATTATAAATGAGTGAAGACATAAAAATATTCGACAACAAAAAATTTTAAAGAAGAAATCATTCCAAAAATTGTTGAATTGAAATGAAATTATAAACATTCGTAAATAATTTTTTCAACGGAAGTTCAACTACAGAGGTAACATTTTATTATTTGAAATTTTTTATGAAAATAATAACTCATATGTTTGATCAAGCATATTTACTCTTACATCTTTTATTTCGAGTCTATTGATTCTATTATACAACGCTTTTTTATAATCTCAAGTATAATCAGTCAGCTGATTCATATAAAAGATTTTTTTATGAAAAATAATAACAATAAGTGCCTAAACCTAATGAAACATCATGATTACCTGAAATTCGGGAGATTATATACATACAATGAAAATATCTTACAAAAAACCAAACGTTTATTTATAAAAAATGATATCCATGATTTTTAATTCATAATGTCATACGTCATTTATAGTTTCATCCATAGAGAAGTCTTATCACTCTGTTGCGAAATTTGTACAAAGATTTCTAATTTTTAATTCAGATTAAGTTGAAAAGGATAATAATGTTGATTTAGTTAACAAGGAAAATTGATAGGAATAATTTCACATAGTTCATAAAAGTTATAATAATTTTAAGAAACACTTTTTCATAGTAATGTACTTCCTAATTTATTTGTAAAAACATTTTTAGGACCAATTGTAAAAAAAACAATAAAACTTATACAAGAAAAAAGGTTATTAACTTTCTCATTTTTATGGCAGAATTCATATTCTGTTTTTGAATATTTATTCCATCCTCAGGAAAGGCTGTATCAAAATTTTTTAAAATATAATAAAAATACTGTAACTTTCCATGCAACTGTACAGTAAGTACTAAATTCATATTTTACGGAAACATTACCTAATATAGTTTCTCTTGAAAAAAATAAAGGGTTAATTACCTCTATCGAAAAGAACTAATCCTAAAAGAAAATTAATATTGAATATTTATTTTTGTTGCAATCATCTAGCTTTGTTTATAATAGGCTGGTTCAGGCAAAATATTTCTAGTCCATTTATGTGTAGCTTGACTTGATTTATATTAGTGGATTTGACGGTTTAAGATTTGGGAGGCAAAAAAGTAAGACAGTTTTATTTTCAATTCTTGTTAATTTTCGACTTGTTCATTACCTTTTGACCGCTATTCATGCACGTTAGATTGATTGGTTTCTTTGAAAAATAAATCATTGTATTGATCGACTGAAATTTACATATTATTCAGAGAAAAATTAAGCATTATTACTCTAAATATTATTACTTTGTGACCGAGTATCTTAAAGAATACCTTAATTTGACATTTTCATTTCAGTAATCAACAACTTTTAACTTTTAGCCAAATGAATATCTACTCTCTGCTGAGAAAAAAAATATCGTCAATTTTAAAAAGTGACGTAGGGTAGGATGGTGGGCACGGTGAATATACAAAAAGGTCGTTTTCCCTCTGATGTCACATATTTTTGATAAAAACAAATGATCCAACGACTTTAAGCTTCAAGGCCGAGTTAACGTTGAGAATATATATTTTTTTAGACTGAGGAAAGGGGTCATAAAAATGTCAGTAATAAAGAAACCATCAACCTTATCAATGAAAAAAAGGTCTCTTCTTTGCTCGAAAAATCATTCAACGAATAACGAAAACACCATGTAGATTAAAATAGTGAGCTTAGTACACCGTGAAAAATGTGCCTTGTATTTTTTTCCTGTCTCTCATATTGTTAATGAAAAAAGGCTATAACAACCTGGAGTAATAAAAACCCAAATCATTTCAAAAATGTCAATTTTTGGAAGAGACTCATTATTCAGTTATCAAGAAACCTTACGTCCTCGCTGAAGAAAGGTCTATTCTTTGCAAGAAAAATATCCGGAGCAGCGTAATTGAGATTAATCCCTGACGACACAAATTTTAATGCGCGTTGATGCGAGGCCAACTACGACCCCCCCTTGATCCGCGATCCGGATTAGTTTCCGCCGTTATAACAGCCAGCAGGCGCATCCGGTTCACCTGAGTCGACGGACCCTTCGACGGTTTCTCATAAAGCGAACGAATTGCCCGCGATTCGCGGCTAAAGCGTGTGCCGTGTGCGGCTTTGCAATGCGCGAGCGCCAAAGGGGTGCACTCGGTCGATGTAACCTTCGGCTGCACGCTATGCCAGAGGATTTCGTGACGAAAAGGCGCTTTGCCAGGCCGAGTTACGTTGCGTATACTGCACTCGAAAAAAAAAGAACGAAAAGAAAAAAGAAGGAAAATTCGCTCACGACGACCACGTTTATGACTCGTAAAAATAGGAGGGCGAGGCGCTTTAAAAAGATTAGAAAAGGCTGCTTTTTCAGGCGGATTACGAGATCATAAATGCGATGATTCTGGGAAAGTCACTTTCCAAGGCTTTTTTTATTTGGGTACTTGCAAAGGGTGTATCGAGTTTCCAAGAAGTCTTTTTTGTGAAAGGTCATCTATCGCCGGGGGTGTAAATTTCTCTCAAGGAGGCGTAAACCTTCTGACGAAATGGTGTGGATAATACACGAGCTTTAAAGGGAACGCAGTAAAAATTCGGTTTCGGCTACTGTGCGCATAGTTGGAGTTGAACAGATTGAAGGTTGGCATGAGGGAAAAGAAGGTCGGGAGATGAATTTACAATGATAAGTGACTCGCGTCGTTGTATGAGTAGATCGTTAACGTGGAAAATCTAACCAAGTTCCGTCGATTAAGTACTGCCTTCGCATCCAATGAAAGGCGTATCCTCCCTGGGGATAACCGCTACGAAAATCACTATCGTAACTTGGAGCCAACGTACGACGGAGTGGACGATTAATTACTGTCTGTGTCAAAAGGTCAGGGCATTTCTCGTTCGGTTTGATAAATTCCTACGAGGGATTGCTGCGATGCTCCGCCTCATTAATGGCTTGGTTCGATGATTCTTCGTGATGATCTTCAGAAGCTTAGTTCACTGCAGGGATATAATCAGTTTCTCGTATTTATTGAAGATTGGTACTAATGCCTGGATGAATTTAAGAGGATTTGGTACGAGTATTATTGGTTAGAAAGATTAGAATTTGTGATAAAATTTTCACAACCTGGTTTTAAAAAGAGTAAGTGGGTACAGCAGACATTATTTCCTGTTTTTATTATTGAAGGAATAGTAATTGAGATTTTTTAGACGGCATGAGCCACTGGGTTTTAAATGTCGCAAATTATGATGAATAAACTTTTTTTACATAATCTTACAAATTCTTTCTTTCGTGTTAGTGGATGAGAAGGTAAGGGGATCGACGATGTTTATTAATAGTACATTTCGCACATTTTTGAAATATTCATGATGGGTATGGAATTTCATAGATCGAAATTCGCATTCATCGAATATAATGCTTGTGCATGAAAACAAAAACAATTTTGAACAACCTGATGAATCAAAGAATTCAGTTATTCAGTAAAGTATTTGAAAATTTCAATTCCATAATGAGAAATACATTTCCGAAACAGTAAAATCCTTATTAAGAATGAATCAATGTTCGTTAGGAATTCAGAGAATGAAAGCAAAGGATGGTATTTGTTAGATTTTTAGATTATTTTGTCATATTAGTTAAATCTCGTATGCCTGATAATCAGATCAATTTTGAAACTGGTTTCTTTTTCACGTATGATGCGAATGAAATAATGTCATGAATGTTTTGGCTTATTTCGCCAAATCAAGTTGTAACGGAAATTCATCTAAATAAAAGTAAGTTAGAGTTTTACGAGGAAAAAAAAGTCATTTCTTAAAAGTTCACCTTCGTAAATAAAAAAAAAAATCAACTCGAGTTCATGTATAACTTTAAAAAATAGTTCGAAAAAAAAAAGAAACAACAATGAAAAACATTAAAAAATTCCATAACTAGATGACTCAATGCGATGTGCAAAGAAACTAATAAATTATTTTTCACTTTAATCCGTTATTCGAAACTTTCGCAATATGCAAAAAATTTGAAGTTATTCTAAAGAATACTGAATGATACTGGCACAAATTTTTTTCCATTCTTATGAATCATGAATTTCGAACTTTTATAATAAATTTCATTTATACTGAAGAATTGTATACTTACTTTATTTCAAATATCAGCCTTATCATTTTCATTTGATTTTTTTATCTCTTATTTATTTTGTTTATTTGAGTTAGACGTACATGTTTTTGAAGATGCTGTAAGTGATTTTTGCACAATAAGAAGTAAACATACTATAATTTGTGGGGTAAAAAATTTTACAAATGACAATTTGAGAAAAAATAAAATCTTACGAGGTGCACATCATCGCAAATCCCTAATTTATCAACGAAAAAATGTATTCTCTAATTTATAGAGAATTACTGAATCAAAAAAAAAAAAAAAAAAATCAACATCATTAATCGAAGTTTCTCTTGATACCTTTACTCAAAATATTCTAGATAAACAAATTTTCTGAGATTCAATTCGCATTTTAACCGAAAATATCTGAATTTCTGAAATGATGGTCCTAATTCCACGATAACAATATTTTTAATTACAAGCGTTGAATCTTTCTATCGTTGAAATCCTTTATTGTTATGAAACACATTCAGGATATAAGTAAAACGTACGACAACATTTTGGATTGACTATTCCTTGATTATACATTGATAAACCTCATTAAAAATTTCACGATCTCATTAAACTAATTTTTCACTTAAATA
This sequence comes from Platygaster robiniae, assembly GCA_028476575.1. Taxonomy (NCBI): domain Eukaryota; kingdom Metazoa; phylum Arthropoda; class Insecta; order Hymenoptera; family Platygastridae; genus Platygaster; species Platygaster robiniae. The sequence goes on from CM052022.1 coordinate 9,041,915, forward strand.
GTTACAAGAATCACCTAAATTCATAACAGCTTACATTTCTCATTATATTGAGATTCTTTTGAATTTTTTAGAACATAGGGAAAAAGTGTCGTTTTGAAATATGATAATTTGCCAAAATTGGTTCATATCAGTGATACTGATTTCATTGACTCAATGAAAATTTTCATTGAGTTTGTAAAAATTAGCAAAAGTATTTGGGTTTATCATATCAAAAACTTTTTTTTACAACTACTGTTATTCGTCCTATCCCAACTCGAAATTCATACATGCCTACAAATTCAATATCTCACTAATGCACGAGAGAATTAAAAGAATATTTCTCAAGAGTCTTGCTTGCTTACAAAGCTATAAAAGCAATAAGTGTCCTTCGCAAAAAAACAATCAAATCCTCCAGTAATGTGTCTCTGGATAACAATAAACAATAACTTCATACAGAAATCTATACATTGAAAGACAATCCAGAAAACCCTTCTGAAAATAACTCTTCAAGACCGAATTTAAAAGTAATCCGTGCTACTGTTACCGTTCAAGGATGACAATCCAAGTCCGTCCCTTCTAGAAACAATAGCTTGAAACTTCTTGAAAACTTGCAGGCGCCTGATGCTTCCGTACAAAAGATAATTATACCAACCGAGAATATGCATACGACATCAGGTTCAAATCAGGCGTACTCTGGCAGCTCATCTCTTAAACGGAAAAGTAATTTTCCATCCTTTTTATAGAATTCATACAAAATAAACATGTTTAGGAAATCTGAAAATGCACGCGACATATGGGAGCATCTGAGGCTCTTTCGTTGGCGCGAACGCCGGCGTCACTGGATGATATACGTTTTCCACGTGGCTAGAAGGACGCCGTTACACTTTCCAAACGATGTAAATCCGCGCACGACAAATAACGTGTGTATCTTGCATGCCTTGGTGGGGTTCATCGCTCGTCATAGCAGCTCGCGTGTACATACGACCCACCCCTTGCTTTTCGGAGCTTTGCCTACACGAGTGCAAACAAACGCGGGATGGATGCACATACGTTATTTGGCAGACGGCCAGGTATATACGTTCGCGACTCGATGGGCGCATGCGTTCACGTTTTTACTGGGCTACGCCTCTTTAAGTGCACACACGTCAGGTATTTGCACGCGTCTAAATCAACACCCGTGTAAGATACCGTGATCGAAGGGTTACCTAGGCTCCTACTTCTACGGAAACTACTGAAACCAAAATCAATAATTTCGGTTGAGATTAATAGAATTATTAAAAACAAGAACCATAATATAACAACCGTTGAAGTCAATCGACTTTTTGGTTGATGTGGAGATCTCTACAAAATAGAACTTATTGATGTGAAACATCTTTACGCAAGGGCAGAGACAAAAGCTAGTGTTTGAGTACGGGTACTTTTCTAGTTTTTGATTGTCTGGCAACTTTGCCAGATTTCAATGAATTATGAAAGAATACACTGCAAAAAAATGTTGGTCAATTTCGAATGAAAGTATTGGAAGTACGTCATCCATATTCTATATTATATTTTTACAATCAAAAGATCTAGAAAGCTTTCCATACGCTATGAGAATTGTTCCAGAATTATAGGTAAATTTTCGTATTTTTAGAGGAGTGATGACCGCTGCGTGTAAAAAAGAATAAACATACGAGAATATACAAGAATATACATACGACGGAAATTAAAAATGAAAAATACATGTAATGTACAACAGGTTAAATGACAAAGAAATGAATTTCTAGAAATTTGAACTGAAAATAATAAATGTAACAGTTTTTGAAAAAGTATATAATGTAGATTTACTCTTACTTTTTGCAAATTGAAAAATATGGGTTAACAAATAATTAAAGTAAACAATTACAAGGAAAGTGCGTTTTAAACAAAACATAATATATTAACATGAGTTTATTCTGAAATTTAAGGTATTCGTCGACATCAACAAATTAACAGTTACATTCAAAAAATTGTTGTCAATTACTTCAAGACAATTTTCAAGTAACTATTTTCCTATAAGAAATGAATCATGGTCACTATTACTCAAACAAATAAAGTTAGGAAGGATTGATATAAAGAGTCAACATAGAGTAGAAAAATAGAATACAAAAAGTTATATGTATACATTGTGAATTTATAATACAAAATATTCAGAATACAAAAAGAAGTATGACATATGTATGATAAGAAATTTTGGAATACACATGCAGTATAAAATAAGAAAAATATGAAAGGAAGATGTATGTAGAAAGGAGTTTCAAGATTTATTCTTAATAATATCAAAATAAAATAACCAGTTGAAAAAATAGGAATCATTAGATCAATAAAATGAAATAAATAGAAGATAAAGAAGTACGTAAATCTAGAAATTGAATTTTTGAAAATACATGAATCACTTCACTAAACCAACCAACCTCATAAATAATAGAGTTACCTACCGTAATTCTTCCTTATAACTAAATAGCAGAAACGAAAATTTCCTAAAAATTTTTATGAAAATTACGATGATGCTGAAAAAAAAGGATACTAATTCCTAAATATGTAACAATATGACAAAATAATTTTTACGAAAATGGTTCAAGAATCGATACAACAAAAGCTTATTGTAAGTAATTATTCAAGCTTTGACTAAATACCTAAATGAACATGTTAAAAAGAAAATTCAAAGATCATCAAAAAATACTGTAATTTTTTACATTTTTAAAATTTATTTTTACTGTCGGAGAAAGACGAGAGAAAAATAACAGAATGATCTGTATAAATTAACAAGAATGAGACAACATTCATGTACACAAATAAAACACAAACACTTAGAAGCTTCAACAAGTAAGGTTATTACTATCAAAAATTTTTCTATAAAAAGATAATGAAACTCATAAAATATTATAGTATACATTATTTTGAGCTGGGTATAATGTGTAAAATATTATTACAAAATTAATTCTTGTATGATTTAAATATATGTTCAAATGAATCACCCGACATCAATGAGCACTTTATATTCTAATAAGAAAATAGACAATACTGATATGCATTGTAAATGTAAGACCGCACAAATGAGATTGAGATGTTACACATGAATTAAATTTGAGTGACACTTTCCCAATTTTTTTTTTCCATTTCAAGTCACGTCCCATGATCCCAGGAGGGCACAATTCAATCAACCAAAGCTATTTCTGAACCACTGCTGAAAAAAATGTCGCAAACAGCCGTGTGACGATGACCCGTTGAACTCGGCCCCAATTCACTCGCCCCGAATATCGCGTGCTTGCGAACACTAGAGGATTTATCGCGAAATTAATCGGGCCTCGATTAACGAAGGCTTTGTTTGCGATTCCGCCCGAGAAAAGTATTTCTTGCGTTTTATTCCCGGGTATTTTTCCTCTCCACTCGCCACTGTGGAACAACGATATCCATCACGCATCCGCATTATTTATGTTCGCAAGACGAAACTTGAAGCGCGGTTTTGGCTTACCGAAGATTCTTGAAACCGGTACCTTGCCAGGAATTCGCTTGGGTAAACTGTTAAAGGATTTTGCGGCTGGAAGTGCGGCCTCTTACATCAAATTTCTGAAGGTAATTTAAGACGAGAAAGCATATTTTTAAGGGACGAAAGCCCTTGAAACCATGCCATTAAGAACCACGAAAGCCCGATCATTATTCTTGCCATTGTTATTTTTTGCCTTCATCCCAAGAAAGTTCCGGACCCTCGCGGCGAAAGTTGACAAGACGAATGAAAATTTTATCCCGTGAACGGGGATTTTTCGACAGTGCCTCGGGAAAATGGAAATTCTCGGGGAATTTCGGCTCTTATTAATTATACATTAACGTGGAACTTTCTTAACGGCACTTGCTCGAGAGCCGAAGTGAATCCATAGCCCAGTTGACGCTTCCCAGGAGCACGAATCTCTCGGCAACTTGGGCGGCGAAGTTGCAGAGTAGCGCTACACACACGGCTTTTTGACCCAAGTTTACTCACGAACCACTTCGCCACGTACGGTGCTTTAATACTGCGTTTAATCTCGAAAAACTTGGGCTTGCGATGACGAGTTATATGGTTGTTCAAGGTATTATACGGCTTGACTTAGTCCCCAGAACAAGAGTAGAATCGGAGTTCCAAAATTGTGAATCATTTGGTTTCTGAAAAGTTACATTTACAGATAAGTTGAATTCTTCTTATCGATCATTTCTTCCCGTCATCCTGATCCAATTTACGCTCATACTTCCCCAGATCAAAGTTTGACTCAAACTTTGTCGCGCGATGTAGTTTCTCACGTTTCGCACTTTTAGAGCGTTATTCGACCGCAATTCGTGCGAACGGAAAAAGGTTGGAACAACAATTAACGAACAAAATTGAAACCCACTACCACGCAAACTGCAATGAAACAGACTGCAACGAAGTGTATTAGCTTTGAAAGCCAACTCGATCAAAACTCCTGGAAACGTCGAGAGGATTTATTTTACGGTCTTAAAAGGTCATTGGCTTTGAATCGCATGAAACATCGATGAATGAGTTATTGTCAATCGTTTTTCTACCGTGAATAAACGAGTGCCGCGTATTTCATGAAATGTCATTTTTCATCATTTCAGCGTTTACGTAAAACGAAAAAAAATACGTGAAGAGTATGGGAAAAAGTTTGAACTGAGAGAAACAATTTTGAAAAACTGCGGGAAATACAGGGCGAAAATTGCTGTTTTAACTTGTAGTTTCAAGTTATACATGGGACAGCAACAGAGGCGTATGCAGAAAATGTTGTTATATTATATTTCATAATTTTTAATCTTTGGCAATATGTTACAAAAGAGGAATTATGGAATATTTTACATTTCGGAATTAAGAAGTTATACAACTTTTGGAATTCAGAGGTAAACATTTTTCATGTTCGTAAATAATGGAATTCGATTTTTATAATTTTCAATTAGTGACTGAGGTTTCAATTTTTTTTACTACTACTTTTTGTGTTTCAACTATTTTAAAGACAATCTATTATTTGGTAATGTGGGTTTCTATTGTGTTTTCTAAAATTCGATGCTCTAGGAATCGAACTTCAGAAAAATTTTAATGTCTGGATTGATTTTTTAGCAAATTTTAACCACAAAGATTAAAGGTACATCATAAACTTATATTTTTTTCGTATGGTATATTATTCATGACATTTCGTAGTATTTTCTGTTAATTTAATATATTTCTAATATTTCTATGGATCACCTAATAGATTTTTAGATATTGATGCTATAGTATTGAAACTTTCAACGATTTTGAAAATGAAAACAGATTTTTCAGACGACAGTTTCTTTTATGAAGGTTTTCAATACTTTTATTCCATTTTTTCTTAGTTTTCCTACAATCGATAGTACGTTTAATCGTATTAATTCAATCGGATGTATTTTATTGTTTTCTATATGAATTTCTAGAATAATTTTAAAAATTAAAGGCATATAATTTTTTGTTATATTGATAAATATGCTCCAGTACAGAAAGTTTTATAACATTATAAGAGAATTATATCTATATAATTTTTACATATTGAAAGATTTCTACTAAACTAGTAAGCTAGTAAACTACTTAACTAGTAAACAAATAACCTTGTAAACTAGTATACTACAAATGCTGTAAAATAGTAAAATAGTAAACAAGTGAAAAAGTCAAATTGTAAACTTGTAAACTGGTAGGCTAGTTAACTATTAAACTAGTTAACTAGTGAGTTAGCAAATTAGTAATCAAGTAAGCTAGTACACTATTAAACAAGTCAGCTGGTAAACTAGTAAACTAATCAATTCTGAAGCTAGTAAACTTGTACATTTATTTTTCACTTTCATTTAGTATGATACCTAATAATATACTAAACCCTGGATGATTTTTAAGTATTTTTATAGATTTCTCATATTCTTGTAAATTGCTGCAGAGATTTAAAAAACTGGATGCTTTAAAATGTAAATTCCGATCTATTCCCAGATTTCCCAGTAATTTCAAGAATTTATAAGAAAATCACATTCATATAGATTTTGTATGTCTTATGTCGCTATTTTTTTCTCGTATTTTTAAAACATTCAAAAGATTTCGTTACGTTTCCCAGAATTGTCATAGATTCAAAGAATATTTAGAATTCAATGCTCTAGAAATTCTAAAGTTTATAGATCGTAGAGGCATTTGTCGAGATTTTTCAGAAAACAGTTTTCTCATAGAATTTTCATTGTTCTTTTAAGTTTGTATGAATCAGAAGAATTTTTATAGATTTTTAGAATTCGATGATCTAAGATTTGAAGTTTTGTAAATATCTAGCATCTTTGTGATTTTTTTTTTTTTTCTTTATTATTTACTGAGTTGCACCAATTTTTCTGATGCACATTTTCTACGTAATCCTACGTTTCGATTATTTTAACCTTTTTATTATATATGTATTAGTTATTTATATTTATATTGTTTATCGATTGAATTTTCTTCAATTTCATATCGAATATTGATTGATTTTATCAGAATTTCGGGAGAAGTTTTAACCCCTGAAACCCCCCTCTGCCTACGCGCCCGAACAAAAATTTTTTTGAGCTTCTTGTTAGAAAAAATGGTTACTTTATGTAACTGTCAGTAGATTTGAGAGTTAAATACACATTTAGACACAATTGATCAATATGCCAGCATTTGAAACTCGAAAAATTTTCGTTCAGCAGACATGTTTTATGAGTATCGTTCCATTTTGCATGACATTTCAAGACCTGTCGAATCATTTTCCTCGTGCTTTTAGAGCTTCATCCTACAATCATATCACAGTTTCAAATGTTTTCTATTTGAAAATGATCCAGTAAAAAACTTTGTGGAATCCGAGGCAAAAAAATATCGCATCAAACGTTTCCGAACCTAAACGAATCCACCGGCTGTGTGTAATTGTTACCGTTGCGGAACGTTTGCGTTACTCCAATATGGTTTCAACCCAACCCCGAATCGCCGGAACTAGCTGCAGTTCCAATTCCGTTCGGTTATTAGTTCGCCAGTTTGCGAGATGCGATCTCTCTTCCACTGCAGACCGCGATCCTCGCGTATATGCGTGCGTGGGCGAAATAACTCGTTCTCTTCAAGTCGCTGGCTATCGTTTAGTTGTTAGTCCGTGGACGTTCATTTACTCCACGAGCCATCGATTTCTGGTGATACCGCAACAAGACAGATTACGTCTTTTATCTGTTATTTTGGCAGTATGGAAGGCTTCAAAACCATATGAAGTAGCCAAAACAAGCTACATCTCTTGCAACCAGTCACAACGCAATTAATGAACTCTGAAATCCTGGAATTCATGGATTAACTCAATTCATTCCGTGATTCGGAATCGATCACTTTGCTCTCACTTCCCCCAACAAAATCGCCCGTTCATCCGTGCTTTCACTCTAGGAAAGTTTCGCGCCGATGATCTACCCCCGTTAAATGGTTATCCCCAGAGTGACGAATTAGCATTCATTCGAGCTGGAGCGAAGCGAGACGATCGAGGGTGGGTATCATTGCTCGAGCTTGAGATGCAGCTCGCGCTAGACGCGAGGAGTCCGCTGCTGCTGAATAGTTCACGGTTCCCTCGCGCGGATTTCCTGTGTGCCTTGGCATCCATATGTATAAACGCAGTCGTAATCCAGTCGCGAGACATCTTCACGCCACGTCTCATCGAATACGATTCTAGGAGGTGGGTTATCATCAGCGGATCGATTTCAGCGTGAATATTTATCAAGTCTATAATGGCCTTCTGCTGGAAATGGGAATCGTCAATTTTCAGGACGATAATTTATATGACGTTAAATTTCGACTATACTGTATGATGATCGTGGCATAACCGTGAAAAATATGGATATTTTATGATTGTCGAAAGACTTTGAATTTGCATTTATTCCAAAAATCGTTGCAGTTGAAGTGTAATTGGAATGAAAACTTTGAGGGAGATTGGAAAGCAATGAAATTCAATGGATTATAAATACACAAATTTTCATTCTTAGTGAATTCATGACAACGACTAAGCATTCATAGGCAGATTTGTTACTTTGAATGAAAAGTAGCATTTAATAGCTTGCTAGGAAAATTCGCTGGTCGAAAAGTTTATATGTGAGCCTGCTTTTCTCATCCATATTGCAGTTCCAGGTGAAGAAAAAATATGCATGAGGTTGTAAAATATTTTCTTGCTTTTGTACTGCCACTCTATTTTTGTTAAAGTTGTGCTAATAGGTGATTCGATGATAACTGTAAGACACTTGATGGGACTTTATTTCTCTTCATTATGACTTTCATTGATTTAAGAACATACTTTAGGTTAACTTAGATCTTTTTATTTTTCTGATATGTGTTATCCAACTTATTATTCAACTCAACATTTGTGTAATTTCTTTTATTATATGATTGATTCAGAAATAATCTACGAAATATGACAATTTATAGTTATATAATATTTTGAACCTAAACTTTGAATAATGTGCCTATTTTCAGAAACGAATTTCATGAATCTGAATTTTAAAGGTAATTGTTTTAGAGATTTTGAAACAGCCACTTTATTATGAATAAATCGCCAAAATTTTAAAGCTCTTCAAGTTATACTTTTTCAATTGCACTTTGACAATGTTTTTTCAAACTGAAAATAAAAAAAACTAACTATCAAACAAAAAATTTTGTGATCAATGCACAAGATTTGAAAAATGTTGTATATTTGAACTCCATTTCTGAAAAGTTAATTTTTAAATCTTCAAAAATAAAAGAAAAAGTTGGAAAACGTTTATTTTAAATTTTTTAAATTGTACAAGCGGACAAAAATTAATAATTCGTTGTGTTTCTATACTTTGATGAAGAAACTTTTAACCATTTGATTCTAATTTTTGAAAACAGAATGAAGAATAAATAAACTATCAACAAAACAAAACTTTCCAGTTACACCCAATGCACGAAGTTAAACTTTTTGTCAATAGATTCTTCACTTTAAACAAAGAACAAAAAATAAAAGAAGAATCATGAGTCACAAATTTAACGTAAGTATGGGCTCCTGATTGAAATTTAAACTAACTGAATCAAAAATAAAATTAAGAAATAAATAATAAAAATTCACTATTCGCGAAATATTTCTACTACAATTTTATTATTTATAGTCCAATGTGTACTTTGGAACCTAAACTGAAAGTGAATTATTTTTCAATTTAACAAAAACAGAAAATCTCTCTCTAATATTTTTAACATTTTTTCATTCCTCATTGTAGATAGTATATGGATTATGAATATTCAAGTATATCAGAAAAAGTTTAATTTACATAAAATGAAATTCAAAGTTTAATTTTTTTTTCATCTCAAGAATTCAAAGTTTGTGTGTGCCGATCATCAAATCGCATAATACAACTACAAATTTAAAAATAACTCACAAAATTTACAGTTTTTTGTAATTCTGTATTCTAGAGACTAAACTTATAGCAATCCAATTGTTAATATCAAATGCATAAATAACGGTCAATGTACTATTATGATTGAATTTGATAATAATTTATTATAATAAAAATTATAATGAAAATAAAAAAACTGTAGGTACTTTTGAAATCAATTCTGGAGCGATTTGACTCTGATTAAAAAGAACATGATATAAAATATGTAAAATTATAATGATCCAAATTATAGTTTATAAATAGTTGTGATTATAAACTTTTGGTTGAATTTTAAAATAACGGAACTCTTCAATTGAAAAATTGAAGAAACAATTTAAGGAACAAAATAAAGAAGTGACACTGTATTTTTTACCCTACACATTAAGTAATTTTATTGTATGTTTCTCGAATTCCTGAGTAAATAATCCTATCGTGCTGTCTGTATATTAGGCATGTAATTAAAAATCGAAAAAATTCCCAATATTTATATTTTGCGTTTTTGAACTGGATACAGGTCAAAAAGAGAGGTTAGGTACAATATGTGTCACAAGGTATGGTGTCAAAAAATCATTATCTTGCGTTACGTGATCTGTGGACATCCCTCCATCGAACTATTAACATGACAATATCACCGATATAGGTTAAAACAAGTATCTTAAATATTACTGCAGCATTATGACCCTATTGATTATCAATAATATATTTCCATCTCTAGCTCCTTCCTTCCCCATTTGCCAAGAGAAATATTTGTCGTTTTTTCCTCTAAACTGTGGGATCAATGCACTACACACAGAATCGCGTTTTGTTGACACAAGTCGCAATATTGAGGGGACTTTCATCATCACTAGTCAAAATTCATCTGACTGCCTCCTTCGGAACACAAGGAAAATACCCCGAATGCTCATTAAAACGACCAACGAAATTAAGCGGTAGATAAACTCGGCTCGAATTTACCTTCGGAGGTATGCTCAGCTTTGGGACGCGTTTTCCCCGAGTTATCGTGTCTTGAAGTATTCCCGGGGACTCGGTAAACCCAGACCGAAACGCTGCTCAGCAGACCGCGAATACCCCTCTTCCAACTCCCCACTTCCCTTTTCGGCCCCCTCTTACCCAACATTTTGGTTTGGCAAATGCAAACTAAGCGGTATAGATATTGTCCAAGATACATAATAGGAACTTGGGCTGGCCTCAAGAACGAGGAGAACGGATTTCCACGCGAGTTTTCCGGGGTTTTCAGTGGTAGAGGTAAGAGAGAGCGGAGTAAATTCGGTCAATGCTGTGGTTTTGTGGTCTGGTGGTCGTAGTTGTATGATCTGAGGATTTCGATGTAAACAAATATCGGCTTTTATGATTGAGTGCACCAACAAAATAGATGATAAAATAATCAATCTTTGGACACATTGATGCTGTTTACGTAAAATGGCCTTACATTTTCCAAGCCTGAATCCATCTCTGCTTTCCTCCAGAAAAATCAGCTATTGTCGAAACGTACTCTTCTACTACATATCCTGTTGCCAGAGAAAGGCATTACCTCGTCAAAACGTGTTCCATCTCACGTGGAATCAGTTTGAGCGGCACAAGATAACGCACTCTCCTGCCTGAAAACTGACTTGCACGTGAAGGTGTTTTCAGAATGTGTTTCTGGATGACATTCTTTTCATGGAGAAAAATTCATTCGATTTCTGAAAAAGCCACTTACCAAAGCGGAAAATTTGATTTGTGAGGTTCGAGGTGACATTGCTTTAGGGGGTGGTCTGAATCGTGTTTGCAGAATTTGAAACTTGCATTTAGTTGGATATAATATTTTATACCACTGAAATCATCAAGTGGGATGATTTAATTATCTTCATGCAAATTGCATTTTTTTATCTCTACAGCTTGTGCCATTATGGGCATGTAAGTTCACATGATCCTGACCAGCTGTTTTCGTTCCTTAATAGAATCACGTCATTATCTTAATATAACACAATGACAAACTTTTGAGACATTGGGTTGAAGTCACTTACTTTTCCCTCGTCCCTCGTGCCGTCCCTTATCCCATTTCGCGTCTAGTGCTTCTTTGTTGGATTAGGCACTCCAGTGGTCTTTCCAGCCTCGCCTTGGGACATCGTTACCCGATGAAGAGAGGCTCTCTCGTTGTTCTGCGCCGCGCCTTTTCCTTTTCCTTTTTCTCTTTCCGTTCCACGATTTACTGGACGAGGGACAAAGAAAAACAAGCGAAATAAAAAGAATCCGCAGCGAGGCAGAGAGATCTAAATTCTAAATGAGAGAACCAGTTGATTAGATTGACAACGTTACAGAGGAATTATTCTGATTAGTTTTCCTTGAAATCGTTTGTTACGCGTAGATGAATATGTATACTGGAATAATTTTTGACCTTGAGTTTATTTTCATGCAACTGAAAAATCGCATCCTGTCTTTTATTATTTTCACGAATAGCGCCGGGCCTAAATTTCTTAATTCTACTTGAGAGTATAAAAGGTAAATGCAGAATGAATAAAATTTCCTTGGGTTTTCATGTTTTTATATTTATATAAATTTTTCAGAGTGAAAAAATCAAGTGTAGCATTAATATTTCCTGTGCAGTTGGAATCTCGTTTTTGTTCTTATCAAGCATAAAACCATAGTGATTTAATTAAGAAAAAGCCGGAAGCAACGAATATTGATTATTTCATCGTTCAATTTATTCTTTTCCCCTGAAAAATAAGACGATTTCGGTCATTCGGTAAAGGAAACGAAAATAATACATGTGGAAAATCCTTGATTGAATTATAGAGGGAATCGAGAAAATCAGGTCATAAAATATTGTTTGTGCCATCTTTTCTGGCAAGTTTCTTATTCCGTCCACCGATCGATGATCATAATTTATGCAATATTTGCGGTTGAGAAATGTTCTTCCGATTTCTGCAATATCCGTCCCTTTTTATTTATTTATTTATTTTTTTAATTCTTCTTTTTCTTCTTGTTCTTCTTAATTACTTTATGCATTTTTCTTCTTTTTAAGTTTCGAAATTTCATGAACATCGCCGTCTATTTTTATAACATTCTTTAAACTAAGATAAAATTGACAATGTTTCTATCGTTCAGACACAGTTTTCGCTAGCATCTATAATAAATGAGTCATCTGAACTTATACAGTAATGATACAGTGAAAATTAATGAATTAGGTAAAGAGAAATTTTCAGAAACGGAGCGGATTATTTTCTGTAACGATGGAAAATGAATATCTATTTATTTTATCTTTTTTTATTTTTAGCGCTGATTTTTGTTGTTCAATTTACTTCAAAGTAAAAGTTAAAAAAAAAGAACAAAAATCATGTCATAAAAATTATTCAAAGTTCGACTTAATTTTATCATGAATTTTTATATACAAACTTTGAGAATTCAAAGCTTCAATATTTTCCGCTGGATTTTGTTTCAATTGACAGTATAAAAGTGAACCATCAATTCAAATTTAAAATAATTAAACACAAATTTACTTTAAAATTTCAATCGCACATTCTTTGAACCGAAAGCCATATCCATATAATTTCTTTATCTTCCCCAGGGAAATTTGCTATTTTGAGATTATTTTTCTTACTTCGCTCTTAAATATAAAGCGAAAACATATTTTGATGAAAATATTCTTTTTTTATAATTATTAAAACAGAGAATAGGTTAAATAATATATTGATTGATGCAAATGAATTATTTATTTGACCAAAACGAAAGTTTATCGTTTCAAAAATTCGTTCTCCAGTGTATTGAATTCGCAAATCTTTTTAAATTGACAGTAGATTTGAAATCATCTTTACTGTAATAAAAGCTCTTTCAAAACGAAAATAATCAAAGGAAATTCATGCAAAGGATAATAATAATAATCAAGGTATCGATGAATTTCTGTCAGCAAAATTATTAATCTCTTGTTCGTTCAACTCTTTTTCCTTTTGGGATTATCTCATTTCTCATGAAAGTATCATTTTTACGTATAATTATTCCAAAACTTATCTTACAATTAGTTTCTACTTTATTTTCTGAGATGTGTAAAAGGGACAGGGCTTTAGTAAATAAATTCCTGAATATTCAAAATCGAAGCATCTTGTCACACATGAATACAAAAATAAACAGTTCCATGCATAATTATGAACTATCATCCCTCATGTTCGCTAGAAAAAATATGAAAATCCAAGAATCAACATCTACGAGTGTGCCTAAAAAACAGTGTTGTTCTGCTTCAATGAATAATGCGGCCGTGTTTTTTCACGGTAAATGAGTCGATGTAAAAACGCAAACGGAATGTGGATTTGTTTGAAAGCCCTGTAGTAATTTACAAAACCCGTTACGACCCGGGTAGCATGCAAATGCCATGGTTTGCATGCTGGTTTTGTCGTACAGTAATGCAACCAAATCGTTTTCCGCGGTAAGAAAACAGCTCTACTGTACTCAGGCTCGTCCCACTTTTTGCCGGACATTTTTCCACTGCTCCTGACTGCTATACGAACCTAGATTCGTGGAGAATGACAAGTTATTTTTATGGTGTTGCATATAATTGTAAGTTAAATAATGTGATAAATGTCTACCATGTCTTGTACTAATTGATAAATGACAATTGTGAGAAAGATACATTCTGGTAGAGCTAATTGTAGCATTAACACATTTTAGAGTTTGATTAGTGTCGCAATTTTACAGTTTTTAATTGTTATTAATTAGACATATTTGATGACATGAAACAGAAAATCACGATATTCAGCAATGACCAAAGAAAGTTGTAGAGGTTTGCCAAACAGTCATACTTTTCCACAAACTAAAATAAATTTTTAAGAATGACACATAAGCAGAACTTTAAAAAGAAAAACTATTGGTATTTACTAGTTGAAGAATTAGCTTTTATTTTGTTTTGTTATAATACAATTCATTTCTTTTTTTCAAAACTATCGATAGCTGACAAGTTATAACCTCGTACAGTTTTCATTACTTCGCAATTGCTACCTCGAAAATAGCGTGAAAGGACGAGACGTTATGAAAGTAAGGCTGACGTTACCACGAGAAAAGCTGTCGATACCGAAGTGGATACAAGATCTCTATTAAACAGACCGAAATACCCTGGGAAGAATCACACCTTGCGCTGACGTTGCACGACGGCCCATGAAATGAACCTTTCTCTCTCGTTTTTTGCAACTTGCCACCGATCTAAGTTTTGAAATTCGTTCGATTCATGTGTTTTTCATTCGTCAAATTCTGGGAACAGAAGTTTGATAGCTCAGTTTCGATAATTTGACATAATAGTTTTTGGATAAAGGAAACCTTAACGAAAGCTTTTCTAAATTGAAGCTTCAACAAAATAACTTGCTTTCCTGAGATTGAAATATGTGCTGAAACAAATGTAAATATAAAGTATATTTCTATAGTTATGTGTTCATGAATGATGAATTAATAGATAAAAAATGATCAAATGAGTAATAAAACCATATAGAATGATTTGGGAAATTCGAAAAATGATGATAAAATGATGGTCACGTCATATATTATTATTACGTGTCTTAAACAATGTCATGAAGAATATTCCAACAAATTCATGTGTACGTATGGAAATAGTATAATTTCGATAACTTTTCTTACTAATATATAGAAATAGTGTAATTCCACATTTCGAATCGTCATTTTTCGACTCTTTCAGTTCGTTCCATATTTTTTACAATCGAAACAGTTGAACAATAACCATTGTGTTAATCCCTTGCAGTTCTTACAATTATTACATTTGTTCGTTCTTGCATAACTATGTGGAATCTATAAATAATATTTTTTTTGTTAGTGATGTTCCGACTCGTTGTAATAAATTCATTCGGCGTCTACGAATTAAAAGTTGATTACTGCAACTAGTTATTTGCATTTTTTAAATTTCTTAATTTTTTATTTCCTCATATGAATTTTTTAATTATGAATTCATAGTCATAGTCACTGCAATTGATCTGAAAAAATTGTATGGAACTTTTGAGTTCCAGAACATACAATTCTAAAAGTTTATTAAGTGATTAACATTCCAAAGAATTCAAAGACTTTCAAAATTGAAAAAAAAAGAAACTGAAAATACGAGCAGGTAGAGAATACTTTTGATCTGTATTAGCATATTGTCCTTCATGATCAATAAAAAAATAAAATGTCTACAAATTATCAGTACGATAGCATTTCATTCAAATATGTGTGTTAAAATTCGTAGAGTTACAGGAAAATACATAATTTCGTAAAAATTATGAATACTAAATGTATTAAAACTATAAGAATTCTATGCAATTTTTAGTAACTTTGGAGATTCTGTTTTCTTGGCAATTTATTAAAACGCAGAAAATCCATCGGAAATTGAGTTCCTTTGCATCGAATTTCAGAAATTTTTGTATATACTTTCGGAAGATGGACTGGAAATCTCAAAAAATACTAAAAAGTTTATCGAAATTTTAAAAGTACCAAAAAAGAAAAAAAATTTGCACTTGCAGTTTCTAAAATACTATCATCAAGTAAATGTAATTTTGTTCAAAAACTGTAAAAAACTAAGAATTTACAAAACCCTGGATTCTACAACATCGAGTTAAAAAAATCTTTACAAAAACATGTAAGGCCATCATAAAATACTTCACAATGTATGAATAATGAAAAAAATCAAAATAATGCCAAGTGTCTAAAATTCCGAGTGATCAGAGTTCATCAAGAAACTTTTTTCAAATAAACAATCGAATATACTGAAAATAAATGTGACTTTTCATTCAAGAACATCGAGTCCTCGTAATTTGTTTCGTAATTCATGATTACTAGAAATCTAAAGAAATTATGAAAATGTTGTGAAAGTAGTGGAATGTTTGCAGATTTATGAGAATTTTTTTTTTTTTTTTTTTTTTTATTGCAATTACTGATCATTTCCTACAAATGTACAATCTCTAGAAACTGAATTTACACACATTCAATGAGTGAAATATGTACCGCAATTTTGTTTTTTTTTTTTGTTTTTTTTTACTGCTTTTCGACCATTTCAAAACAGTTTTTTTTGGCATGTACATTGGTCAAATTCAGCTATGACATGAATAAAATTGGCTATTTCAAATAGTAAATTTTCTACTTTTTATTAATTGTAATTTAAACCTGCAATCTGTAACTTAAAAATGTAAGAACGATAATTTTATATAATCGAAGTAAAATGACTGCAATTTGTAGAATTCGACTGTTTCCAGAAGATGTTTCTTCACTAACCAAAACAGTTACTTCCGACTTTTTTCTGATAACCATCTTATTACTAAAAACCAAATAAGTCAGACCAATTTCACCACGAAAAAATCACAAGTGACTAGAAGCAAAATAAACTACGATATTTTCAATTTTCTCAAATTGGCAGGTGCAAGAGAAGTAGTTAGCGGAGTAAAAGTTTTGCATCCGCCAACTTAATAAACAAAGACGAAAGCGTTAAATAGAAAACGAACGACAGGAAATGAAAGATCGTCCTTGGCGCGCGCCTTCTGTTTCCGGCTAATTTTCTTCAACTCCCGGGAACTTTGTAAGAATGAACAGGAGACCTCAGAGTCACGCTTTCGACTTTTTCCAAGCGCAGCTTAGGTCATCGGAAGTTCGTACTTTAGGCCTCACTCCGCGTGGATTCTTTCGCAGGCGCGCTAATTCGATCTTAATAAAAGTTGAGTTCAAACAAAGAGCTTAAAAAGGTGGTCAAATATCGTTTTGGTAACGAATGTGCTTCAGGGTATCCTTGCAATTTTCCACTTCGTTTCCCATCTCCGAAGTATGACAGGAGCTCGACTTCTACTCTCCCACTAAAGGCAGAAAAACGAGTTTCCCGGTATCATTATCAACCCCATTCAGAAGCGATTCGTCTGGAGCCAAGGCGAGGCGCTTTCCAGTTGATTCTCTTTCCGGCGTGACAAAATTATGGACATTGGAAGTGGCTTGACGCGAAGTGAGCGCGAGACGGTAAATCGAATTCCACCTTTCGTCGAATAACCGCGAATCGCTGATCGCGTTTTTCCCTCTGGAAAATGTACTCTGCCGCAACAACGTCGGCGTTTTTTTCGACTTCGGCTTTATTTTATGTTACTTTTTTTTTTCCCCGGGAGCACGAGTTCGCTTTGGCCGCGAAACCCTGAAAATTCCGCACAGCAAGGCGGGCCGTGAATCCGGGGAAATGAAAATCCAGCACGCTGCGTTTAATGGCGACCTCGATTCCTCGGACTCTTGTTTGAAAGTCGCGTTTGAAAGACGCGAGCGTCATTTTGGACCCGAGGAACCCGTGATTGCGCTCTAATTATTTCACGTGCGTTCGGGGCCAATGTCGCTCACTATTTGACGACGACACAAAGCCATTGTTCTCTTGGAGCTACCAGATACAGCCATAATTAACTGGTCCACACTCCCCGTGTAATCATTAAATGTGGATCCGCAGAAGGGAGGAGGGTGCGTGGGAGGTGTGGGGTCTATTGACGAACTTCGTCTAGTGTTGGCAGACTTTGGAAGACTGTCAACCTAATACATATTATTTGGTTTAGGGCCTTAGTGAAGGAGATTTGGAAAGATGAAGGGATGATAGGAGCATTGAATTTATGCGTTGAAGAGAGGCATTTCAACGTGTACTTTGAAGGAATACTTGTTAGAAACGATAGTTCTTTATGGAAAAACATGATTCATTTATCCAAAAAAATTTCATTGTCTATGTATCAAGTAAGTTTATTTCATTGGGATGGTTGAATTTTTGTAGGCTCATTAACATGTCATTTTGGAACAATAACATGTGTTTTGTGCTAATGAAAATATTCCTTGTATCAAAAAAGAAATTTTGTTTGATCTACATATGGACACTGAAATTTTCATTGGATGAATGAAACATTTTTTTCCCGTGTACAATGTAGGATTTTTGTACATTGTGTACTGGGAAATTTCTTCTACGCTTGACACAGAGTTGGAAAAACAGCAACCATTAATAAATGAACTTTAATACATTTGTATGGAATATTATAATTTTTAATTCATAAGTGACTTTTCAAAATGGTACTGAAATTGAGAATTAGAAACAATGGGTTAGCATTCACTGAGGGAATCTATTATTTTTTGGCATATTCATCATGGATGTGGTAAATTATTGTATTTTCACAATGTTCTCGTACATTTAAAAATATTTTATTATACATATTATTTTTGTCTTATTAATTCAAATATTCCATAGTTAAGTTTTTGGTATAATATAAATTACGATGCATTACTAGTTTCATAGATTATACAGAAAGAGTTAAAATGTTCGAAATGCAAATGGAATGATAAAAATTAAATACATCTCTATTATACTACACAGAAATTATTATTCTTTCATTTCAAAGAATCAATTCATTAACTTTTATTTTATTCATGTTTCCAGGTCGCAAAATAGAACTTTTCATATCTAAAGAAAAAATACTGTATCAACTGGTATTCAGCAAAAATTAATTGTACAATGTAAAATCAACAATATTTTTTTATAATCGCAATAATAAAGAATTATAAATAAACAATAAACAATAAATAATAATACAATAAATAATAAACAAACAATATGTTTCTTTTGCAATTGTAAATGAGTATAATTTACATTATTATATTGTGAAAAAGTACAACAACAGAAGTGCGATACAAAATGAAATAGATCTTGAAGTTGGTACAAAAACAAATATACAATACAAAAAAATTATTTCACATTGCTAACGATCTAATTTAATGAAAAATTCAAAAAAATACTATCAAAAAGTACATCAGACTGGTTTAATAGTAGAATATTCAATAGTAATAACTATAAATATCAAAATATGTTAATTTATAATTAATCATAAAAAGGAAGCAATATTATATTTGCAATACTATGCTTTCCTCAGTCTGTAGAGAAATTTTTATTATTAATCATCTTTAATTTTTAACGATATAACATATCGAAAAATGCAATAAATAACCATGCAGCAAGAAGTATATTAGACTGGTTCCACAGTACAATATTGAATAGTAATAACTTATGTACTTTTTGTAGTGTGTAGAGAAATTTTTATAAATAATTATATTCAATTGTAATCACTGAGAAATTACAAATATTACCACTTTAAGGTAACGATCCTCAAAATGCATTGTTACGATGATGAAAATAAATAAACAAAGTTTCAAGTTCTCTTCGATTTTAAAAGGTTTTAAAATATATAAATTTATGAAAATTTGAGGCGGTTAGGAATTATTTATTTTATATCTTTAAAAAACTTTTTTTCACATTTATGTCTCTCCTTTTCACTCAAAAGCTATTTAATTATTTCAATAATTAATTGTGTCACTTTTAGTTATTTTACCGAATAATTGAAAGGACCTTGATGAACGAGCAGAGGAAAGCTTCTGAATTATGAATATATTTTTATGATTATCAATTTCTGAATATTGATACCTGCAAGTGAACAAAAATAAATGTAGGGTGAATAAAATACAATAGAAAGGTCTACCATAAAATAAAAAATTAAAAATTTTAGGAAAAATTTTTAATATTTAAAAACATAAAAGTCAATCAATAATAGAACCTTTATGAGTCCCTTTAAGTGGAATTCATCCAGAAGATTTTTCGAGTTTCTCATAAAATACGTAATTATAGAATCATTAATCATGGTAATTTCCATCATAGACGCGTTTATAATTTTTTATGCTTTTGCATGTTATCTTTTTGTCATTTTGTCGAACATTTTTATTATTACATTTTTACAATTTTATGTTAAAATATGTTTTGCGCATGCTTTTCAACATTCGCTATCCTTTGAATCTCTTTCGTAGAAAAACACTTTTTTTATGTAACAAACTTAATTTTTGTTGAACTTCGCAAAATTTTGACCATTTTTCAACAATCAGTTTTGCTTGTAAAAACAAATTACTTTCTTTAGACATCTCTTCAAAACAGCAGGATATTTTTTCTGATTTCTATAACTCATTTTCAAGATAACATATTTTCTTGGAGCTGGGTTGATTTTCGCCCAGTCTGGCTATAATGCAATTAAACTTAAGCGTGACTTACTAGAATTAATTACTATCCATCATCATATTTAATCAACCCAAATTTAATAGTCGATCATACTCGCCCTCATGACTCATGTCACTGTGTTGCAATCCAAAGGGTCTCCTCATTTCCCCGGGATCCATCGATGTATCTCAAGCTCTGGAACACTTCTGTAAAATATTCACCGCAAAGTTGGGCTATTTTTCGAGCGCACGTTCCGAAACGCCCCCACATTTTCTTTCGTCTTCCCATCCCCTCTCCCTCCCCCCTTCCTACTAACCCTTTCGCGAAAGTGGTAAATAAATCCACGCGAATCGCATCCTCCTATTGTCGTGCTTTATCCGAACAAACTTAAGGCTGTCGTATGATTTGTCTCTGGCGCAATTTACGAGCAGAATTTTATCCGCATAAATTGAGATTTCTCCGACTCCCGCCATTTACCTCCTGGGGACGCGATCGCTTCCACATAAATTACCCGCGCCGCGCGTATTTCCCGTAATACACTGTGCCCTATCCTTTTTTACCGCGAATAAATTCGCCAGGGATCATTGAGCGAACGTTGCGGAAAATTGCAATGGAATATATTTCGCCGTACGTTTTTTTTCCAGCTTTTTTTGGCAAAAGAAAACAATTCGTGCGGGTCAGCTGGGAGCTGCGCGCTTTTATCGTCGATACTGCAGAAAAAAATTTCCGTACGTGTGGAATTTTCATTGCGATGAGAATTGAAATTCAGTCAAAGAAAATGTATTTCATTTTATTTTGATGTAACGTGAAGCATTAAATAATAATGACTCTATTTCTTCGTTCATAATATAAATTTTTATAAAACTAATTTCATAAAACGACACTGAATTGATTGTCAGTTACTGTACTATCGATTTTTTTTTTTTTTTTTGTTCGATTTGCCTCAAAATTATTACTAGGACAACGGGAATATTGGGATCAAACGGGGCGAGCGACCTACGTAAAATCAATAAACACGCTTACGTCGCGTGCAGTTAAATGAGTGAGAAATTAATATCTTGATGAGGTCAAGTCGTACGTCGTTCGCTGAATGTGTTACGAAAAATTAAAACACTGGACACGCTCTGTAAACGATCTCAAACAACCCTGCGTTTATCGAAGCTTTTTCATTACTTTCCAAAGTTTGCGGAGTGTATGAAGCAATTTTTTGCATTCAATTTGCTGCTAATTGACGAGTTATCGATCCGAAAATAGAGATATGTATATGTACAAGTCTGGAGTGATCCGCATTCAACGCCGTTGGGCTCATATTTTTTCAATAGAATACGAATTGGATGGGTTTCGTAATTTTCTTGGCTGTGTTTTCAGTCTCGAGAGGAAGTCTTTGAAAGGTTTTTATTCAGAGTGTACTTTTTTAAAGAATTTTTTGTGGATCGTTGGTTTTCGCGAGTTCATTTCTGCGAGGTTCCGTTTTTGTTTGAGAAAATTCCTTGTCGAAGCGAGTCCAAGTTTTGTTTTTAGAGTGCCCTTAACCTCATTTAGGTGCATTCATTCACAAATAGATGTTTTCGTGCATGAAATCATAATTTTTAAAAACTAATAATGTATTGGTCAAAAAAATGATAAAATGGTTAAATCTTAGGTGGGAAAATTAAAAATAAAAGCAAGTTGTTTTGCAAACAGAGGTAATGTATCGTAGTACAAACAAATATGTAGTAAAAACTCGATCTGAAGTTTTTTTTATACTTATATGTCTAATGAATTTTGATCAAACTAATATCATGAACTATGACCATTTCCAGCATATCTAAAAAAATTAACTCTTACATTTATTTTTCTTCGATATCTCAACCAAGTGACTTTTTAAAGTAAAATATCTAAATCCTTCATTTCGATTCAATAAATATTTTTTGTATGACTTTTCAGACATTTAAGCAAACATTTGCAATTACTGAATGACTCACACTTTTTACAGTAAAATTTAAATCCAGGCCTTTTATTTGAAAAATAAATTTTACTTTATTCTTTATCTACTCCAATCAAAAAAAAAAAAAAAAATTACAATTTCGAAAATTCTATATCAAGCACTTCGAGGTCATGAGTATTTGATGTGAGGTGAGAAATGTTTGGATTTTATTATTAGAATTTGTACCTGAAACCTAATTTTAATCGAATGACTTTTTAAGGAAAAATGTTTATATCCTTCGTTCCTTTTTTAAAAATATTTTTCGTTTGACTTTTCAGTGCTTTAAGCAAACATTTTTATCATTTGATAATTCGCATTTCACAGAGTAAAATTTGACTCTAAACCTTCTATTTAAAAAATAAATTTTACCTAATTCCTTACATATTCCAATCACAAAAAAATTTACAATTTCCAGAATTCTATATAGAGCACTTCTAGATTGCAAGTACATATTTAAAGGTAAAAAATGTCTTAATTTATATACCAAAATTTATACTTAAAACGTGATTTAATTTGTTGCATTATCAATTATTCCAAATCTTTCACTTTTCAGTAAATTTGATCAAAAATTCCAATCGAAAATTCATGAATTGTTGATAACTAATAATTACATATGTTAAAAGTATTCCTTCATATACCAATACGAATTAATAAAAATGCAGAACATTTAGATTTTCGATGTACAGTATTGGCAATTTATGAAAAACTTTTCAAAAATAATAAATTTATATAATCTTTCGATCTTGAAATGACTATATTTCTTCATTCAAATCTGAAGTTGATTTTTTTCTCTTTCTTTTCGACTTTGATTTTTCAGTGAATAACATAAAAAACAACAATCCTAAGAACACGTAAAACTCGAAGTAATGATTTTTTAAGAGTTATCATTAGTCACGTGTTTTTTGTTTTTTTTGTTTAGTTTATTGGAGATCTTAAATCATAATTTTTTTACTCAATTCTTAAATTTATGGTTATAGAATTTTCCAAATGTCTGATCAAAAATTTGAATTCGTTAATAATCTAGAAATCGATACATTTGAAATTTACCTCACTGCAAATATATCTTTCCGAAAATGCAATTAATTTTGTTTTTCAATGTATTTTATCATTATTTGTAATTTAAGTCGATTTAATTTATAAAATCATCATTAAAAATGCACAGTCTAAGTCATCGAATGAGTCTGAAACCGTAAAATAAAATGCTTACAAACGAAATTTCCTTGCATCAAAAAATTGGATTACCGTACAGTGCTCTAATATCTGCGATAATCATACTACGTTTTTCGAGAAGTAATGAAAATACAAAGAAATAAAAATCAATAAATGAATATACTTTTAATACAAAATAATAATATTTTTCTACAAATTTCAGTTTTCGATAAAAAATCAAACTCCCATTCATTTACCTCTTATTTCTACAGTTAAGTTGTTCCATTTCTATCTCGATAACGTATTTCCTAGTAATTTCACTACAAACCGCAGTCAAAAAGTTCTGCCCCTTAAAGTACTATAGACTACGTAATTGCTGGAGAATTCATTTTATCAACCTGCCTAGTTGACATTTTTCTCAACGTAGCCAGTGATTGGGTTTCCCAATTTTCCCTCGGGAAAGCCTCGGCCGAGTTGTAAACCCCGCGATCTCGTCGATGACCCCGGGAACGATGCGGAATTTAGCGAGGCAAAAAGAAAACAACGCCCAACCCCGAAATCTCCCCGGACGACCACAAAACCTTCGCAGCGTTGATTGCCACTAAATTGCAAGTGTCGCTGAGCCGTTTCTCTCCGAGCCCTTTACGATTTTGAGGGGGGTTGTTTGTGGGTGGGGGAGGGGGCAGAGGGATGGACACTAGATCTCCCATATCGCAGTTTCCGGGCTGGCCTGCCCCGAGACAATTTTCAGAGGGCAGTTTCAGGCCGTGGCCGCAGTTTTTCAATCCCCTGACGAACGTACATTTAACATCAACGAGTATCGCCAAAGATCGAGGTTTAAGCGTACGTTCGTTGAAAGGCTCAAAGTTCCTATGTACACTTTTATAAAGAAAGTTTGTACGTAATCACAGTAAAAGAAAATTCTTAACAAACAGTACTTCTGTAATGAATTGTTATAAAAATTGGGAATGAAATATAATATTGTCAATTTTTATTAAAAAAAGGGTTACGACTTGAGGCCAAAATCACTTGTTAAATATGAAGTGTATACGATATACTTTTTGTGAGACTTGGAATCCAATACTTTTGTGACCCAACAAAACTGACTTGGAGCTGAGGAAAACCAACGTCGTAGGGTTTTCCTTTTTTTTTAGAAAGCAGCAGGAACAGAAAAGAAAATTCTGACTGGCGTACTGTCAAGGATTTTTAATACCCTTCTCGAGGGAATTCGATACCTCGCCTGCTTCTTTGGCGTCTCCTTTATATTCCTTTATAATGCAACCACCACTTTCCTCCACTCCTCTGAGCGCGCAGATGTTCCATACGTCAAAATATCGTCTGGGTTTTATCCCGGGTAAAGCCGGGAAATAAGCGTCGCTGATTCATCATAATATCCCATCAAATGG
Organism: Platygaster robiniae; assembly: GCA_028476575.1. Taxonomy (NCBI): domain Eukaryota; kingdom Metazoa; phylum Arthropoda; class Insecta; order Hymenoptera; family Platygastridae; genus Platygaster; species Platygaster robiniae. Next base: position 9,066,780 of record CM052022.1, read on the forward strand.
AAAACCAATAAACTTTTATACGCTCGAGGCAATTGGTGGAAGACAATGGATTCACCTGTGTGATAAGTGGTAAGGTTTTCGGGACATTTTTTGAATGATCAAGGTAGTCAGAATTGTGAAATGAAATATAACAATTTTCATAGGGGAGAGAGGATAGGGGAAGAACATGAATTTTTTCGGTGGGTGGTATATGATACAAAGAAAAGGATAGGCGAAAGGTTCATTGGCGTATCTTTCCAAAATATGCATAACATCAAACAATGATATATTCGTAATTTCAAAATTCATGTATGCTGTTAAATATAAATTTTCGAACGAAATCTATTATTCTAAAAGAATTTAAAAATATGTGAAATTCGGAATTCATTAATAAATATTGTAAATTTGGCTAAATTTCGTGGATTCTGTAAAATAGGGAAACTGTGCAATATTCTCACAATTTTTGAAAACTAAAAAATTTTTTATAGTGTGAAGGCTGTCAATTTTTAAAAAAAATTGCAATGAAAGTCCTGGAATATCAAAAAAAAATTTTAAATAAAAACCTGAAAAAAATCAGAGATTGTTATACATATTGTAAAATTCAGAAGATCTATAGATTTTTGAAAATTGAAACTTTTTTCTAGATTGTAAAATATTAAGAAGATTTCATGAGATGATAAAACAGTGTTACGATCCCCAAATTTTCAATATCAAAAAATGTTCTGTCGTATAAAACTCGTCGATAATTTTAAAAATTATATTAATTCTAGGTTCTAAATTTCAAAAAAACTGAAAAAACAACGCATCTCGCGATTTTTACGGGAGACATTAATTTGAGAAAATTTTACAAATTTTCTAAATTGGAAAGAAATATCAGAAATTGTACGCAATTCAAAAATATGCAAGATATTCTTAAAATTTTCTTGAAACTGAAATTCATCTTACGTTAGATCGTCGATGACTTTGAAAACGTAAACATCAATGTTGCAATTTCCGGAATTAAGAAAAACTGTTAAACCAATAAAAATAAAAATTGACGTTAGTTCTACCTAATTCGAAAAAACTGCAAAGTTTTGGAAAATTCCAATAAATTTTGCGAATTGTAGAAACCTCTTGATAATCCTTCAAACTGCTGAAAAAAATTCGAATTTCTAAGAATTTTTACATGACAAAAATATTTTATCGTGATACGGAAAAACTTCAAAGTTATAGAAAATCCTAATAAATTTTTTGAATTGTGTAAACCTTTTGAAAATCCGTAAAACCCCTCAAAAAATTCCGAATTTCTAAGAATTTTTACAAGACAAAAGTATTTTATCGAATAGAGAACGTCGATCAAATAAAAAAAAAGGATAAATGTCTAGAAATATTGAAAAACTTAAAATTTGGAACATGTAAAAAATCGCTAATAATTCTAAAAAATTTGAAATATTCTTAGAATTCCAAAAATGCTTTGAGAATTTTGTGATGGACTGGAAAAAATTTCGAAGATGACGTTAAACTACTTGTACTGTATTATATTCTCAAAATTTTCAAAATCTAGAAATGTTTCATTAACAGAAAACAGGAATACTTAAAATATGAGAGTTACAGTTTAAATTTTAGGACTGAAAAAATTCTATACTATTTTTAAACTTTGAAAATTACCGGTGATTCTACAAAATCCAAAAAATGTCCAAAATATAATTAACTTCCAAAGAAACAAGAGATGAGAATTCCCTCACGTGGCTGTAATGAAAGCAATTAATTTATGATTTCTTGAAAAATTATTTCTATCCTCCAAGATTCCTCTCCCGAACCTCATTCTCCAACTAGCCTCATAATGAAATTAGTTTTTCATGCTCATTTTAAAGTAATCAAAATATGATCCACGTCGTTTTCATGCTGTACTTCCACCATTCGCAGCATTACATCGTTTTTTCACGGTCTTCTTTTCGTGTCATGTTCACTTCAATATCACGAAAGTTTGCGTTTTCATTTTCAGAATTTTTTTCATCCCGCTGCTAGTTCTGTAATTCCATGCTGTTACAACCGTAACTCAACTAGTGTTTTTTCAGGTTTTACTGCGGTTTTTGATAGAATATTCGTTCCTTTCATTCACTCTCTATATTTGAGGCCACGTGAATGTTATCGACAGGAATAAAGTTCATGTATGGTACATGGTTATCTACGGAAACGCTTTTTTCAATCAAAAGAAAAAAATCGTGATGGGTCAAATTTCCGTACAACTATAGGAACTTAATGATCAGAGTGTATCAATTCAGCCCAATATTTACAATTAGAAGAGTAAAATTCTTGATCCATCCTGGTTCCAATAAAATATTAGACATTGAAATTCAGAAGAGGAACGTATTTTTCCTAAAGCAAAGCTGTAGCTCATAAATCAGTCTGGCACGAGCGCTCGAATTCTGTACCCAATGTCCAGGACCCACGTGTCACAGGATTCATTTCCCTGGCGATGAATCTTGCCTAAAACGAAAAATCACGGCCGCATCTGCATAATTCGGCCAACCCCCTTTTTGCGCATTTCTTTTTTTTTACATTTTCACGAATCGAATCGTTCACCAGTCGAGGGATTTTCATAGCCAGGGTTTTGGAGGGGAGGGGGGGATATAAATGTGACTATTATACGGCTCAACGGAAGGAGCAGGAAGGTGCCTGTACTTCACGAACAGCGCAAACGCCGACCCAAGTTCGATTTCTCTTCTTCGAAAACCGTTTTCGAGCCTCTAGCCACTCAGTCGTGAGCGATAAGTGTTTGAAATATTGAAAGCTAAAGTGCAAGTTGCGACGGTTAGCGATACAGTGGCTAAGGGTACAGTGCCTGAGCGTTCATGTTGCAGATAAACGAGATTCAAGGGACATATTTTGTTGTATTTTGTAGTAGTGACCGAGTCGTTGTATCGAAAACTGAGGGCCAGGTTTTAGTTCTTAGTGACTGCTTTTTTTTATTTATTCATTACCCTCCTAAAGCCGGGGGCGTAGGCAGAAAATATTTTCGGGAGGGGTTTTTCTGAAAAATATTTTTTCTTTCGTAATTTCTAATCTTTGACAATATGTTACAAGGGAACGATTATAACATATTTTTCATCACTCTAACCTCAAAACTGACATTTCGAAGTGACTTTCGGCCATCGTGATGAAAAATATCTCACGTAAACAAGTACGGATGTGCTCATAGTTAAAACGGGTAACAAACCTCGCCTTCGGCTCGGTCCGTAATTACCCCGTTTTGCCAAATTCGCACATCCGTACCTGCTACGTAATATACTATTACATTTCAGAATTAAAAAGTTATACAACTTTTGGAATCCAGGGTTGCACATTTTTCATGTTCGTGAATAATGGAATTCGTTTTTTGTAATTTTCAATTCGTGACTGAGCTTTCCATTTTTTTTACTAATACTTTTTGTATTGATACAACTTTAAAGATAATCTGATATTAGGTAATATGGGTTTCTATAGAGCTTTCTGAAATTCGATACTCTGGAATCAAACTTCTGAGAAATTGATGTATTTGAATTGATTTTTTAGCAAATGTTAACCACGAAGATTAAAGGTACATCATAAATTTATTTTTTTTTTTTCGTATGGTATATTATTCTTCAAATTTCGTAGTATTTTCTGTTGATAAAATATATTTCTAATATTTCAATGGATCACTCAATAGATTTATAGATATTGATGCTATAGTATGAAAACTTTAAAGATTCTGAAAATTTAAATAGATTTTCCAGACGACAGTTTCTTTTATGACGATTTTCATTACTTTTATTACATTTTTTTTTCCTACAGTTGTAAGTACGTTTAATTGTATAAAGTGAATCGAATGTATTTTTATTGTTCTCTATATGAATTTCTAGAATACTTTTAAAATTAAAGGCATATAATTTTTGTGTTATATAAATAAATGTGCTCCAGGACAGAAAGTTTCATAACTTTCTGAGAAAATTATATCTATATAATTTATATGTATTGAAAGATTTCTTGTAAACTAGTAAGCTAGTAAACTACTAACCTAGTTAACACATAACCTAGTAAACTGGGCAACTACTGAAATTTTAAAATAGTAAAATAGTAAACAAGCGAAAAAGTCAAATAGTAAACTATCAAACTTGTTTACGAGTAAATTAGTTAATTAGTTAACTTGTCAAATTTGTAATAGTCAGCTGGTGAACAAGTAAGCTAGTGACCTTGTTGAATAAAAAACTAGTTAGTACAATAGTAATCTAGTAAGATAGTTAACTAGTAAGCTAGTGAACTAGTAAACTCGTTAACAAGTAAATTAATCAATTAGTAAACTGGTAAGCAAGCAAACTAGTAAACTTGAAAACTGGTGAGCTAGTTAGCTATTGAACTAGTAAATTATTAAACAAGTAAGCTAGTAAACTAGTAAACATATTGTTCACATTTTTTCAGTATTACAGATATAATACACGAAACCCTGGACGATTTCTAAGTATTGTTATTGATTACTTATGTTTTTGCAAAGTGCTACAGTAGTTAAAAAAACTGGATGCTTAAAAATGCAAATTTTAATTTTTTTCCAGTTATTTCAAGAATTTATGATAAAATCACATTCATATCGATGTTTTATGTTTTATATCGTTATTCTTTCTTCGTATTTCTGAAATATTCAAAATATTTCGTTACGTTTACAAGAATTTTCATAGATTCTAAGAATATACAGAATTTTCTGCTGTAGAATCCCAAAATTGATAGATCGTTAAGGCATTTGTTGAGATTTTTCAGAAAACAGTTTTCCATAGAATTCAATTATTTTCATTGTTTTTTTCAAGACTGTATAAATCGAAAGATTTTTAATACTTTCATATAAATTTTATATAAATTTATAGAATTCGATGATCTAATATTTGAAGTTTTCTAAATTTTCAGCATTTTTGTAGTTTTCTATTTTTCTTGATTATTTACTTCGTTGCAACCATTTTTCTGATTCATATTTTCTACGTAATCATACGTTTCGATAATTTTTAATTTTTTAATTTTATATTAAATATTGATTGATTTTATCAAAATTTCGGGAGGAGTTTGAACCCCCCCCCCTCCCCCTCTCCCTACACGCCTGCCAAGAGGACATTACTCTGAAATCGCATAATTCATCCAAAAACCAATTTCTGCTTTAAAATCAAGCAACTTTGACCATACCTCGAAAAATATTTTGATGCGTGAATTCCACTCACGATCGCGTCGCTCGAAAACACTACTTTATGGATGAAATACGATATAAAATAGCCAAACTGCTGCGGGTATACGCGATGCATCGCATGCCGCGGCATCGAGAAGAGAGTTGCAGGTGCGTCGCTTTTCACTGTTTTCCCCCTCGCCCCCCCCCCCCCCCCCCGAAGAAGGGGTGACACAAGGAGAGCACCTCGTGAATGTATGTATGAACGCGCTCTTCACGCCTGAGAAAAATTTCCACACAAGTCTCCTCACGCTTTCGGGGCTCATCGACGCCGGAACAAAATAACCTTGTGGTTTTCCCTCGTTCAGGATTTACATCACGTCGCGGCAAGCTCGGAACGAATCAGCGGCAAACTTGAGAATATTTCGCGCTGATTGGTTTTCCCGGGTAAGAAAAAAGGGAGGATGTCGGAAAGGGATTCACGTCGAGCAACATGTTCCATCCGAGTCAGCGTTTTGCGAAATTGAGTTTGTTTACTTGATGTTGAGATCGGAGTCTTTGCTTGTCTGACAGTAGGATGAGTGGAACAATAGAGTTGAAAAATTTGTTGGTAATATCGTTCTTTGAACGCAACCTTCTGCAATTTTTTTGATGAAACTTGTCAAAACGACGAAAAACGTCGTAGAAAATACGGCCAAATGAAAACTGAACAGTGTATCGTCGACAGTTGTAGCGGATCAATGGCGCAATTTCGGTCCCAGCTTTGTCGCGTCGTCAACAGCCGGCTACAGTCAACAGCCGGCATTCCAAGCTCTGTTTGCCGTCGTCTTATTTACTGTATTACACTCCCCGGCATTTACAACAATCCAACGTTTCCAGAGCCAACACGTAATGTCCTTGCATTGTCACCCATTTACCTCATGTCTGCTCGTCTTCCGAAGCGTACGCGAGAATGTACAGACGAGCGTGTGAGGGTAGATAAGGCAACTGTAGAATAGAATGGAATCTTGGGCCTACAATTCGCACCAAGTCAATGCTTTGACCAAATTTTGTACGTTCAGTGAAACGTTATTTTCTAGATAATGTAACGTTTTGTCGTGCAGGATAAAAAATCTTGGAATATGAGCTTAGATTAGGGTCATTATTTTTAAAATCAGTTTGGTTGTCACTGACCAAATCACCGATTTTTCTCAAATTTTTTTAATAGTCACGTAAAATAGTTTTAAAACTAACGTAATTTTTTATTTTGGGCTGAATATTGGTTTTTGTCGAGAAATTCAGATTTTAGATTAGGCTGTCAGATTCAGAGTAATTTCACTTTTGTTGATACCTTTTTTTTCATATCCTATTTCTCATCAGGAAATCTTTGGATTTTAATCATTTTTGTAGAAAAACGTTCGAAATTGTACGAAATTCATGAATAATGTACTGAAAATATTTCTTGTAGCGTTGTTGAATCGTTATCAGCGTGAATAGTTTTCATATTGCATCATTCTTTTTCCTCCCCTTTTTTTTTTCCATTGATTGATAAAGGTATAAACTACATTCTGTAAAAATCGTTACATGCCAAAATGTTTCGTTCGTAAGTGAGAATTTTTTTCCGTTTTTCCAGCCTGTCATTAACAAGTGATTATGAAATTTTAATATATTTTCACTTTTCTTGATCTGAAGACTCTGTAGTATGTCTCATTATAAAATACAGTATATTTTAATGAAAATTTCCTAACTTTGTTTTTCATTACTCGGGATATAACATGACATCAATTTTTCGTGCGTGTCTCTTGATAATTACTTTTATATTTGTATTCACTTGCGTGATTGGTAAATTTCTTTGCATATTGTTTATAGATGATAATTACTTAATTAAGCTTTCATACAGTAATTCAAAAAATGCATGTTAAACGCGAAGATATTCGAGAAACTGAATAATGGTTACACAGCAGATATTATACTGTATAAAGTATACATGATATATGATTTCATACGTTGAAAAATACCAAAATTCAAGAAATTTCCGAAATAAAATTGCAAAAATTGAAATCTTTTACTCTTTTTAAAGTAGTTCGATGTATCCATATTTAAACAAAATATAATAATGACAAGAATCATCTTTGTTTACCGAAAAAACATTGAAACGTGAGCACGTTGAACATGCTGAGTAATTTATTTAGTTTAGAATAAAATGAACGTTTCTCAAACATAAAATAACGTTATTATATGTATTTATTTTGCTTCAAAATGTAAATAAATTTTTCAGAAAATTTTAAATATTGGACGAAAAAATTAATGACATTATCACATTATTCCACAGCTGCACATTTTTCCAATAGATAATAAAAATTCTACATAAACATACAAATTTTATGAAATGTTTCAGAGAAATGAAAACGAAAGTATTTTTATGAAGTTATGTGTGATTGTAAGTATTTTAGCAATCTAGGGATCCGCACGAAAGCTTGATTTCAAGTTGTATTCCGAGCCGTTGATCATCTAGTTAGGAATTTGTAATGAGCGAGACCCGGAATACATGCTAAAAGAATATTTATTATCCTCCTTTTTTTGGGATTGTTAGGCCATGAGCCTAGGAATAATTATTCCTTAATCTCGTCGTGTACAGAACAGGACCCTCCGTAGACAACGGCCTACGGTGACCCTGGGTTCGACTTTTAAAGGGAGTCGAGAGAATTGTTCTAGGGATAAAATGACAACACTAAAATTACGCTTTAAAAATCATTCCTTATTCATTAATCTCAATTCAATACAACTTCCTTAAATCATAATGCTACATAATAGCTTAACTTTCGCATGGCTCTGGCACGCAGTCATTAAAATCTGCCTTATAGAACTAGCTCTTTTCTAAAGAGTCGTAAAATCCCTGACCTGCTATTTCCGCGCTTCTTGGGTCCAAAAGAATCTCTTTTATTTCCTTATCTCTTGAAACACTATTGAGCGAATAATGCTGGGGTGCCTTACAAAAAATACCTGAAAATTCCAACTTCCTTGCTGGGGTCACTAAAGGAGTCCCGTATTCCAAAGAAGCCCTTTTTGCTATTAGTGAATCAACCTCTTCTAAATTAGTGTTCTTCTCAAAGGGCAAGGTCTTCAAGACTTGTAGGCGATAGAATAAATTGAGTATCCCTTTCTTTTTAAACACGGATCTTTTAGCGCTGGGCTTGACCCTGTGATGCCGGACTATACTTTTAATGCTCCAAATCAAGTTTTCGGCAGTAGGCACTAAAGAGAGAAACCATCGCAGGGTTTAAAGAGAGATATACACACACATATATATAATCCGCAAAAACAATGAATATTCTAAGTGGCAAATTCGACAATCATAGTATGGAGTGTGTAATTCTTCTCCAATTATTCTGGATGAAAATTAATAATTTGAAATCCTTTTGTTTCTCACCATCATTAAGTCAAGCTGCGCTAGGAACATGCGCTGGTAAGACAAGTCTTTCCACTCGAATGATAATGGAAAATAGTGCAAAATAGATCTTATCAAATGTAATGATAAGAGATTTTATTCGAATTCTTACTTTTCAAAAAAAATATCAAATTCTTATCCTTATATCGATAGATTGGCACCTCAAGCACAGCTTGGGTTTTTGGTCAAATCGATACTCGGCAAAAGTGAGGCTATTAGGCTGTCGTAAGGTCGAGCCCTGGACCTCGGAAGTTTTCTTTCGCTTTTGGGAACCTTTGGGCTCTCCGAAGAAAACGAGGCAGTTCAGAAGCTCGAGAATGACTTCGCTTTTGCTGAAAAATACGCGGGTTTATATACGATTCTAAAAGGAAGCATTCGGACCCCTTTTTGTCCGTTTACATCCGTTCCGAAAAATCGCCTCTGATTATTGCTAATCATTTGCGAAAAATGTAAAAATGAAAGGTCATCGTCTTTTGTTAAATCGTTTTTTTTTTTTAGTTAGAAGTTGAATGACTTAAAGAATCGAATAATGTTTAAATTGAGTGATAAAAGAATAAGGTAGATAGTATTCTGAAAATAGAAATCCATTGTAACTTGTAACATTAGTTCTTCATTGCTATTAATGAATATCTCTTTTCAGCGCCGGCGAAATCGTAACGATTTAGATGGCGCCGCGCATTATCATTAATGCTTGAAAAAAATAACTCTCTTTTAGAATTTCATGAAACGGATATTTTTTTCAAGGTAAAGTTTCAGACGAGGGGAAAAACCTTGCTCGTCACAAATTGTTTGTTTATTATTTTCGTTTAGAATATACATCATCATTAAAACGAAACGTTTTAACATGTAACGATTATTACAGAATAAAGTTCATACCTTTACCAATCATTAAAAAAAAATGTAAGTAAAAAAAAATGATGCAATATAAAAACTATTTACTCAAATTTTTTTTACACTTTTTTCATTTACGCTAACAACAATTTAACAACGCTACAAGAAATATTTTCAATGCATCATTCATAAAGGATTCAAAAAAAAGTTTTAGACTAAAGTGAAGTTACTCTGAATTTGACAGCCTAATCTAAAATCTGAATTTCTTGACAAAAACCAACTTTCAGCCCGAGATAAAAAATATGTATTTTTTAAACCTAGTTTACGTGACTACTAAAAACTTTGAGCAATCGGTGATTTGGTCAGTGACGACCAAACTGATTTTAAAAATAACGACCCATTAGGATTTTCACCTTCAAATGAAATGCAATAAACGTAGTTGGAGGTTACGGATGCAGATTGCATTTAAATCCACGATCGTATTTTTACTGCGCAATAAAGATTTCATGAGGTTCGAGCTTTGGCCCCCCATCTTTCGACAGTGATAAAAACCGAGCCTCCCGAGACCGTGTTCCGGCATAGTAAGTATAATTTAGAGAATCCCTTAGGAATCCCAGAAGCATTTGTATCACTTAACACCAAGCCTCTGACGTTTACGACATATTTTCTCTTTCATTTTTTGAAACGTCCTTAGACGCAATTACTGCTACAACATAGATTGTCGATTTGAAACGCAAAGAAAAATGAAAATTCGGGACTTTTATTTTGCGAAACGATGTGAGTGGAATTGGTGTATCTTCCGGCAAAATGTTCTCTTTCCTCCTCATTATTCACGCGGGTGTGATAGTGGGTGAAAGCCATAAAGCTGTTCAGGGAAAGCAGCGACCGAGATATCCGATAGAACTTGGCCATTGTCTCGGGCGACTTACAATACGACGATTGTTTCAAACCTCAGTAGTACACTCCGCCACCATTTCCCAGATTCCGGACTCCACGAGCTTGCAGCGATCCGGCCTCGAAAACTATTAAATTCGTTATTAATGTCACCGATGCCGCTCGGTTTGTGTCGTAATAACGGGCGTAATTGGACGGGAAAACATTGCTACCCTCAGCTTTTGTTCAGTGCACTGCTGGTCCTCGTCCGACGAGAAAAAAAAAACGCGGGAAATAACGGGAAATAATCGCAGTTTCTAACAATTCGAACGCAATCAGGGGTTTTCCCGTATCGGAAATTAATTGGCGAATGAAAAAGTAATTTCCTTAGTTTGCAGAGGAGAATGATGAATTCAGTCGAGTCACGTTGAATTCCATTCCCATTTTCGTTGTATTGTGGATCGTGTATGAAATGCGTCCATGGCAAAGTGTTGAAGTTTGTCAGGTGTTATGCTATGCATGGATTCATTTATGTCAGTCAATAGATGTCTACGAAGAATGTAAACTACGGAAAGAAGGAAAAGGAACATCTAGGAATGTTTTTCCAGGGAAACATTTTATATCTTCGGAATATTATGACCAATTGAAGAATGAAGTTAAAAGTTTTGCTTCTGAAGAAACATATTAAGTGATTTAGTTAAATTATAACCCTTAGATCATTTTTTCGAGAAAAAAGTAAACAAAAAAGTTTGTGAATTGCTGTTCAGTAAGTTCTTCCTGATTTTCCGGCGATTCATTCGGCATTTTAGACTAGCCCTTGTTGAAGTTCTCGGATTTTCCAATAAATTTGATATTTCATTAGGGTCACGAAGTTCGTAAATTCACGGGATGGAAATCTAAATAGGAAAATAATTGAGTTGCCGAAGTCGCAGCCGCCACGGAGCGTATTTACAAGGAGCGAGACAGGTTCTTACGTATCGGGTACTTGGCTCGCGGCCAAAGAGAGCTTTCCTTAGTGCGCTCATGCTATTTATGGTCATTTTTATGAGCGACTTGCGATCGCCCTTTTGAAAGTCCCTCGAGTTATTCACGAACGTGGCGTACCTTGTAACAGAATTTCGACCAACGATCAATGAATCGCCTTTAAGTGAAACAGTGCCTTTTTTATTTACGTGTAGAATAATGGTGTTGACAAACTATTGGTTTTAAGAGTGTGTTTTGGATATTTAAACAATAATGAAAATATTCAGATTAGATAGTAATATGAAAAATGTCACTTCAGAAACTTTAACTCATTTATATCACTCATACTCAGCAGTCACGCTAACTGGAGTCTTATGATATTATTTGAATTTATAAACATTGAATAAATACACAATTTACTAAAAGTGTTGAAAATGTGTGGGGGAACAAAACTCTATGACAAATAGTATTCGTTAAAAAATTGATTTGAATACCAAAAATCTCTTGTCATTTTGATTATAAAGCATTCAATTGGGGAAGTATACCTGATCTGGTAATTTTAAAAATACTCAGTATTCATTAGAAAACGAAAAATTCAACTTTTTTTTCATAATTCTGAAAAAAACTTCAAAAAACTGATATCCATACAGATCTGATTTTTTAAAATTTTTATGAAAACATAGTGTATGAAACCTTGATTTATAAAACGTTAAATTCTTGATACACAAAGAAATCTAGAAAAATGCCGGAAAATTTCCCGAATTCCAAGAGTACTTGAAAAATACAATGAATACTATAAGTACTAAAAATACATGGAATACATACCAGTCTTCTTTGAGAGTGTTTTTTCATAAAAAATTCTTTAATATAATAACAATCTAATGAACTTTGATTTCTGTATCATCAAACTCTAATAAAATTATATGAAAATATACATGAATACTGAAAATCTAAAAAATAACTAGAATTCTATCAAAATTGTTTCAAATCGTCATAAATACTACACTGTCAAAATGTTGGTAAATTTTTCATAAAAGTTTTGAAAATTTTAACCCATATTCTGTATGGTATTTTCCCCATTCATAGATCTGGAAAATTTTTCATTTACAATGGGAATTCTTTCATAAATATGAAAGTTTCTCAATAATTTATGAAAGAATACAATAGCGCAAGAAAAATTTTTTAGATCTGTTTATAGGAAAAACCCTATATAAAATATAGGTAAAAAACTTCCAACACTTTTCTGGAAGTTTTTTAACAATGTATTTGTTGCCAAATTTATTATGAGTCTATGAATGCTTGAATTCGGAATCATAGAGAATCATATTTGAGAAATCTTTTTTTAATTTCTTACAAATACATGATATTTAATAAAAAACTACAGAATCCTACTAAATAATATTTATACTCGACGAAAAATATGTAAGATTCTAAGAAAAAAAAATTAATAGATTACTAAAAATCTATGAAACCTTGAATCCTTGAGTAATCACTTCTGGATATCGAAAATGCCAGAAAATTGTCTAAACTGTAAAAATACACTAAGTACTACAAGTACTAGAAATCTCTGGAATACCAGTTATCTTTAAAAATACTGTCTTATGAAAAATTTTTTGGAATACAGGAAGTGTCGTAAACTTTGCATTCTAAATCATTCAACTCTAAAATCCTATAAGACAGTCTTGAAGATTCTAGATATATGTGAAAAAATAAAATATTTCTAAACATTTTATGAATTTTATTAAATACAAAAAGTTCTGAAAATAATAGCACTTGAAAAAATACTTTGACAGAAGAAGCCAGAGTATGAAATACCTTAAATGTATACATGAAATTAATGTATAAAATCCTGCAAATTCGAGATAATCCTTTAAATGGTAAATATACTGAAAAAAGTACCTTCTGAGAGACGACAAAAATGAGATATTCTGATTCTATTTATTTTGAAATGTGAAAGATTGATTTTGCTAATCAATTTTTAAACCACTTCAACTATAATTCGACCATTTTAATGCTTCACATATTCGATTAGAACCAAATGTATTAATCTACTCATAATGTCGTTGAGTCATTTCGAAAATATCAACAGCTTTCCACTATTAGCACCGTTAACGTCCACCACAACCAAACTACATGTTTTCCGAAGCATACCCTAATTCATTACCCAATTTTTCTGAAAATGTTGATACTCGACCAACTAAAGTACCTCATTGTTGTTATTTAAGTTCGAAAAAAAAGTGGTAAATATAAATAGCTACCTCGAAACGACGTGAATAACGGAAATCAAGGGTAACGAGGAGTTTGATATCGAATTAATTTCGCGACGCCGTCATTTCTGGGTAGGGCGAAAGGGGCGGAGGGAAAGGGGTAATACCCTTGTCGAAATGAGGAAAAGTTTGCACGGTTACGGGGGCGGCGGCGTTCTCACAATAGCTAGTTACGGGACAATGCGCAGGGGTGTGGGAAGCAAAGGGGGGAGGAGAATTCGGTCGAATTTAATTATGAGCCGCCTTGGGAACTTGCAAGTCTGTCGATACAGGGCAGTGCCCGCGGAAGAAATTGAATACGGGCTAATTTTCGAGCACCGATTTCATTCGGTTTTACAGCAGCATATTTGCCTATTTTTACAGTTACTTCTTTTCACGGTCATTTTTGCTGGTTAATTTTTCAATTTATGTACACTTTGAAAAGGAATAATAACTGCATCAAATGATTATCCATCATTATTTAGATAATTTTTCGAGTTATTTCTAGTCGTACTAATTTTTAGGAATATGTAGATCAAATTCTGGAAAAAAATTCTCAAATAATGTGTGAAAAGTTTTTGTATCGAAAAAAGTAGAATTTATGCCTGGATTATACGATTCCTCATCCGAACTGTGTCAAGAAAGAACTTCGATAGTAAAGTACGCCAGGAGATTATAAAGCAGAGTTTTTCGTTAGAAAACTGGCGAAAAGTTTGAAGTTGGCGCGATCATAGTTGCTAAATCCTCGGTAATCTTGTCAGATATTTTAATAAGTGCAGCGAAAGCGTATCCTTAGCAACTCCCGTAACGACCTCGTGATTCTGTCCCTCCCTGATACTTCTTCGGGACATTTACATTTATATCGCAACTTCCGTGATTCCATTTGCGTAGCGCTAGATTCTTTACGTGGCTGGAAATCTCGCTCTGTCGTTCCCTCGATAAACGCGCGTTTTAAATTTTCAGCCCCGAGATTATCGCTGGGCTCTCGCGTTCCGATATTCCGGAACGCTGAAACTCGTTGAGTTCGCAGATTTTGCGAAATTCGCGAATCCCTTTATCGCGTCTACTCATCCTTAATGGGTCTTTTCGTTTTCTTTTTTTGAAACTTTCCTACTTTTTCTGTAGGTTTCGGAATGTGGAATGGTTTTTTAAAAATAACTATGGTTTATGGTTACGAGATGACGAGAATTTTATAATCGACATAGTGAATCACTCAACTTGATTCAAGAATGAATTTTGATCTATTAAATAATATGATGAAAGAGATGAAGAAACGAGAGAACAATCAATTTTTTAACAATAATCAAAATTCTTAGAGAAAACTATAAGATATCGAATCAGAATTTGAATAAAAAATCTGTAGATTTTTCGATTATTAGTACAAAGTTTTGCATGTTTGAAGTTTCATTATTTTAGTCATAGAAATTCTGCGCAGTTGTAACTGAAGAATGTCACTAATGGACAAGTTATAATGAATAACAATTTTTTTACAAAGTCGAATCCACAAAGTTCTAGAGGAAATGTAATTTTTCAAGAAATTTAGTTAATCAATGCAAAACGAACATTATTCTTAATTGTAGAAGTAGTCGATCAGGATTTAAGAAAATTTAATTCACTGCAACTCAAATGAACGAGGAATTCGTAATAATAAAAGCTGTTCGCTGCAATTTTAAAGGGTAATAATTATATTAAAACCTTTTAAAATGTACAATGGATAGAAAAACTTGATCACCAAATGTGTTTAAAGTTAAACGATTTCAAATTTTTGACTGAAGAATTCAAAAATAAGAGAATCGAAAAATATATATCGAAATGAGTGAATCATAACTTCAACTTTTAGGTAAATAAATTACCTTTTGAATATCTTCCTTCTATATTTATATCAAGTACCGAAATTGCTGATTAGTTCAACTTTACAAAACAAAATTTTTTTTATCAAATTAACTGCGCCGTAAAAGTATGAAAGAAAAGAAGGGATTAGAGAATTCCAAAATGTTTGTAAGTATCAAATAGATTGATAAAATAAATTCATTGCCTGATCAGTAAACCAATGAATATTCTACTTAGGTTGAACAATTAAAAAATAAGAAATCCGTAGAAAAACTGCATAATCTGAATTCTCATAAATTGTAGGCAATAGATAAAAAATAACTTTTTTAACAAGTCTCTTGAAAATATTGATTTTTGGTTACTATTTTTTTATAGAATTTATAGCAAAGCGATTTAGAAAAATTTTTTTTAATAACTTATAAAAAGGATGGTTCAAGAGAGATCCAATTATTTGAAAATAACAATTGCGATTTGAAAAAACTGTCTTATCTTCAAATTTTAGTAATTTTTTTTTTTTTTTTTAAATTGTCTTTTCGCATTTATATAAAAAGAAAACAGTTATAGTTTGTGAAAATATAACATTTCAAAAATTTTGGATTAATACGTCACTGCAGTAAATCGTGAGAACCGTAAAACTTTGCTTTAATTATCTCATAACCAAAGAAAAAAAGTGCTTTTGGTAATAAATGCGCGGCTCATACATTGCATTGAAAAACACAATTCGTTTGCTATCATCGAGAAAAATAATAAATGAATAATTGAAATTTGTGTTGACATGTACACAATTTCGATTCATTATTAACAGTTTTAGATAAGATTCGAACAAAATTCACTTAAAATATGAAAATCCCGAATTCTTCTTATTTCAGGATTTTTTTTTTTTTAATAATTTTATCTAAAACTAGACTATTTTATAACGCAAGTGTTTTTTACTATCTCTTCAACCATAATTTTGTACTTAAATTGATGAAAAATATCGTTTTAAAAAATGTAAGACAAACTCAAATTCAAAAGAATAGACTAAAGATAAGTTGAAAATCTTTGATTTGTCAATATACACATTATCTTACTTGTTTGTCCTTCAAAACATAGAAAAAACATCAGGTTGTGTAGAAAATCGTATTGTCAACTGTAAAAAATTGTTGTATTGATATTAAAAACTTGTGTTGGAAGTTTTGCACTTTAACTCATGTAAAACAAAATATACAGTGCTCTTTAAACTTTATAAATGTTTTTGAATTTCAATAAACCAGTTCACGGATTTTCATAACTTATATTTAGAATATTGATATACATGTGCATTAAAATTCATACACTAGTTTGTGTAATTTTATAAACATTCCATGCATATTTTGTTTAAACTTTAAAAAAATAATAATAATAATTTGATAATTTTTTCGGTGTATCTCACTGCTGGCTTTCGAGAATTGTGAAATAACTGCGGAAAAATTTTTCGCCTCAAAAGGGATTTAAAACTTGTACCTCTCTACCTAAGCTAGCTATAAAACCAATACATCTTGACAACTGTGCTAATGTCACATGTAAACAATGTTATTTCTTTTTAGATCATATGCATTCAGTGGACTAGTTTAAAACCTTCAATAAACACTGTAGGGATTTTCATAAGTGGTAGGTTTTTTTCAAATGCATGTTGAATATCAACAGTTTCATAACATGTTTATACTTTTTAATAAAATTTTAATATATTTAAGTTTATGAAAACTAGTAACTTTTGTGTATGATACAGATACAATGCAGTTGTTTAGAATTTCATTACATTCTTTACATATTTTCAGAATCGTATAGTTCTTTCAACAGGCATGTTTATTTATCACGGTCAAATGCACATTTTTATGATTTTGCATACTATTCAAATATATTAGGGTTTATTATTATCCTTGGTATTTTTCATAATTCTTCCGTAGCATTGAGAAAACAATTCAAATATTATCGCAGGCACGGAACACGTTCAGAGTCTTAGAGTTGAGACTATGATCAAAGTAAAATTCTTTCTACAGAATTATCGCACTTCCTTCCATTTCTCTTCGTATTAAAACAGCGCCTTCCTCGGTGATTAATGACGTCTCTCGTCGAATCTTTGGAAAATGTTTTAATACTAAAAAACGTCAGGTTCTTAAGTGGGGTAGCTTAAAAATTACGGCATCCATCGTCGTTGTTACCGTGGATCCATTCATCTTGCATCGCGCGGAATGAGATGAGTCGTGGAACGAGATGAGAAAGGCTACGAGGCATTTTCCATTTATAAGAAAATACGCTGCGAAATTCCCAAGGGCGAGAAGCCCGACTCGACGCGACCTTTATTTGTACTTATTGTCTGGAAAATGGGAAGCTGGCGTTGGACGATTTTTCCGTTCTCACTCTTTGTCATCAATTTTCTTCCTCTCTCAGTGCTAACAACCTTTGGTCTTTAAGTCGATCAGTTTTCTTGATCAAAAATGAAATATTCCTAGGCTTTAAGGTGAAAGTTTCTATGCAGCAAGAAATGGTTCGGATGATTTTGACAGTGCTGTCATAAATTTTATGGCTATTTTCATCTTCCAGTAAGAAGTCTATTTAAAAACCTGTCAGAGTTGTTGAATAGAACAAATTACCAACCACGAGAGGGGATTTTTTTCCTGATAGGGGAGAGTTAAAATATTCGAGACTTAGTAGGATTCTCATTGAACCGGCTACACTGGAACGTTTTCATTACAACTAGATAGTGAATTCAGTATTGGATTAAATCGAATCACAGGGTAATGTGGAACATGACATCCCATGAATTAATTAATCGGTTGTCTGATCGCATGGAACGTGATCACTGCTGCGCAAACGAAATAAATCGGGCGTCGTCCATCTTTTTTTGCTGCTTAATACTTTTGGTACTCGTCAAAGAGCACGAATTGTGGACCAAGGTGGAGTTGGAAAGTTTCGAGGATCCCTCGTTTTTCTTTCAATGTCCCTTCTGTTGGGGGTCGATAATTTTCGCAGGGTTCTCATGGATCGCGCGGTGTTCTCCGAGAAAACGTCAGTTTGAGCCGTGAAGTCTATTGGAAGCTACGAGGCGAAGACGTGGAAATGAGAGCAGACGGGCTGGTCCATTGTTCGATCCGTTTCGATTTGCATCCGACGCATAAAGGGGCGCCAGGCACTAAAAGCTTCCGACGTCGATTCCCTAGGTATCGGGTGCCGATGGCTATCCAGTCAAAATTTGTAGATGAAGTCTCGCGAGAATCCCTAACTTCCAGGACATCATTCTTGTAGATGGTGAATGTATCCGAGCATGAACGAATGTAACATGGTGCTGAACAGGGAAGTGGGTAGAAAAAAAATTCGGTGTAAGTTTGGGAGAACGCTATAATTATATTCAGGGTTCCGAAGCTTACAATTTTTGAGGATACGGTTTCAAGAGCACGATTCCGGAATTTCTCAGAATTTTTGGATGTCAATTTACCTTTCTTTTGGGGATATAAATTTTAGTGATTTTCCAGTAACATATTTTAACTATGCAATTCGATTTTCAGGATTTTAAGATCATTACCGGATTATTATTATTTTTGAGTTATGGAGGTTAGGAATTCATGTAGAACGTACTAAGCGCTTACATTTAAAATGTCTAATACTTCGAATTTCTAAGTATAATTGATTTTGTTCGTATCACTTATTTCATTTAAAAAAATTTTTTGTGGTTTTTTATTTACCGAACAATCCTAGCACCATTTTATTCATTCTACAAATATGCTATGCAAGAATTAGAATATACTTTACAAAAGTCAACTTTCCAATATTTTGAAAGAAACTTTACAGATTTGATTATTTTATTTTTCTATTCTTGTAATTTTTTATTCTTAGCATTTTAGAATTTAACCTAATCACCGATTATTATTTCAATTAATCACTGATTAATTGATAATTATTATTTTCGAGTTATTAACCTTAAGAACTCCGAATTTTTTCAAACTTCTCAAATTTATGTCGAACCTAAAAGTGGTAATTTCCGACCGTCTTTTTCTGAGAGCTTTGAAATAATTAAAATTGATATCCATCGATAAATATCTTGGAAAATTACCCACTTTGTTCTTTTTTTCCAGAAAAAAAAAAAATAAATAAATAAAATTTCTCATGCATTGAAAATCACCAATTATCCAACATTCAGACGAAAACTTCATGAGTACGTATTTTTATTTCTTTGATTTTGTGATTTTGCAATTTTACACTCAAAAATCGTCAAATTGGAAGTTTCAGCATTCCATATCACAATATTTTATTTTTTTCTGTGGGTATCATTTATTTTATTTTCGTGATCTTCAGATAACTGATTTAAAACACTATTTTTAAAAAATATTTAAATAAAAGTTCAAGTAGGCATTGCCCAGTAAACCAGTGAGCTCGCAGTGAGCTTACAGCGAGCATAAATAGAGATTTGTGTTTATTTTTAGTAAATACTGATAAATACCTAATACTTTTGGGCAGTCGATACTGTAAAAAGAGCTTGGATAACACATAATCCATTTGTATTTTTCGTACTTTCATTTTTTAATTTTTTTCGGTAGCTTGAGTCGTCATGTCCAATATTCCCTTTTTACATTCATTCTCCAATTCAATGTATTATGCAGAGATAAAATTGGAATTTCTATGGAAAAAATTCAAAAATTATTTTTCTACACAACGTAAAAATTTTCTACAAAGAAAAAGAATTATAAAATCATGTAAAGTGTGTCACAACATTGATAATAGACATTCATTTGTTTGATTGGAAAAAACAAAAGTTCAATTTGGTTAAATTTATTTACTTCATATTAAAGTGACTGATTTTTCTTTTTCAAACATTTTAAAAAAAGGTAAAATAGTAGACTATCTGATAGTATGCAAATATAGTGGAATCCTACCTCTGTATAATATCATTTAAGTGGAGAATGAATGTAAAAAGGGAATATTGGACATGAAGACTCAAGCTACCGAAAAAATTAGAAAATGAAAGTACGAAAAATACAAATGGATTATGTGCTATCCAAGTTCTTTTTACGGTATCGACTGCCCAAATGTATTAGGTATTAATCAGTATTTACTAAAAATAAACACAAATTTCTATTTATGCTCGCTGTGAGCTCTCTGTGAGCTCGCTGTGAGCTCTCTGTGAGCTCGCTGTGAGCTCTCTGTGAGCTCGCTGTGAGCTCACTTTTCACTCACCTAAAAGCGGAAATTGTGAGCTCACTGCGAGCTCACTGGTTTACAGAGTGGTGTAATTTTTTAAATCTACACAGAATATTTTAATTGCTTTGTACTTACCGTCTTATCCTCAAAATTTAAAGGAATGACAATATTGATTCGACACACTCATTTGTTTCAATAAGTCTTTTATCAAATTATTTCCTTTCCAAAAAATTATGAATTGGCAGTTTTTTATTGCGCAATTGCGACAGAAAATATACTTTAGTTAATACATTCTCTCATCTTTGTAAAGTAATACTTCAAAGATTTGAAATAAAACTTTACAAGTAGGAATTAAAGTTTTTCAATAACGTAGATTTTTAGTTTTTTACAACCAAAAATCGTAGAATGTCAAATTTTCTGTTTAATATTGCATTCTTTATTTTTTTTTTAACGTAAGTTTATCATTGAATACTGTCTTTGTGATTCCTAGGTCACTGATTAGTAGATTACTATTATTTCTGATGTATGTAACTTGAAAATTCACAAACAGATTATTCTTTCAGAATTCATAAAAAACAATTCCTATTGCTACGTTTCGATGGTGTTCTCCTGTTAATTGAGAGGTACGAATGAATGAAAAATTTCATGTTGTTTAATCAATTATTTAAAAAAATATTCCGTTGAATTCTTACCTTTCTTAACAATCATAAAACCACAATATTCCTTTTTGTAAATGTTCTACAGTAAGATTTTCTATTTTTTTCTTTTTTGGTAAGTGAACTTTCCAAGATTCAGAATTCAATTTTTCGTTTACGAATTAACCTCTATTATCATCTTGTAATTTTACAATTTGTAGCTTTTTTATTCCCGCTATTAAGAGTTCCATGTTTTGTATGTATTTATTTATAGATAACAAAGAATCTGCATTAAATATAGTTCGATTTCCTACTCGAAATAGACTTGTTTTTTTCAACTCTCCACAAAAAAACTGTTTTAATCTTAAATTCTCACTGTTACGCAGTAATCTTCATCTGTCGAACATTATGATCCCAAATTTATTCGCCTTTGAAGAGTTCTTCAGATTTCAGTGTGTACCTTCACGATTTTCTTGACTTATTGGCTTCAAATAATTAATTAGTTAAAAAAATACATTCATAGTAAACATTACAATGCGATTAAGGTTAAATCATCCACTCAGAAATAATGTTGCTCCATTAATGTAGATACTTCCAGAAAAGGAAATTCCCCTTCAATAGATCTGTCATTGCTCCAGGCATGTCTTTTTCATGGCTCTTAAGCTCCTGTTGAAGCATCTGTATGTCACGGTCAATGAGGCATCCAAATCTTCGTAACGTTGTCAGCAAAATCGAAAATACAAGATAAATACCGTAGACGCCACTCAGCAATATTCGACTTGTCTCTCCCTCGGCCACGTGTTATTGCGAAGGGTAAAATAGGATGACTTAGAAGCGGCACCTTCACCAAAAAGCCCCCGGGCGTGGACTCGTATCTCACGTGACGTGACGGCCGAATTCAGGAAAGCGGATTCCGACGTAACTCAAACAAGTCGACAAAGTGCTTCGAGCACATTCCAGATAATATCTAAGGTAGCTCTATCATTGCTTCCAAATGCGCAAGGTCGTTAAATTCATAAATCGTAGATTAATCTCGTTTGCAGTTACAAGTTTCTCAAGTTCCCTCGTGTCTCAGGATATTGTTCCTCAAAAATTCTATCGTCTCAAAGAACACTTGAATTTAGCTGATAATGTATACAGAAATAATGAACAATTTTATGCAAGAACTTCGCTATACTTCGTAAAATATTTAATGTAGCACACATTATCCAAAACTCTGTCCGAAGTATGTTGCCATCCTTTATTTTCCCATGTCCGTGAATGTAAAGTAAAATTATCATTAACGTTACGGTCGCAACTTTAACTACACTCTGGAGATTGCGCGTGTTCATGAAGTTTGCTGAATGTTTTGAGTCATTCGCTGGTACGAGCGATAAATGGAAAATGCGCCTTTGAGAAAGTTTTTGATGGAAAAACAAATTTTTGTCCACAAAATGAAATCTAATGTTTGCACAATCCTTTTACATTCTAACGCTTTTTTCCCACAACCTAAAAGTCGGACGATCTATTTTCCCGATCTTCCGCACCTGCTGCCCGCGGCCGTTGAAACTTGCTCAAAGAAACCCTTGCAATCGAAATCACTGACCACGGGACTTGGGCGAAACGATGGACAGTTCGGCCGTAACAACAAGCTCCTGCCTCGGACGTTTCCACGAAATGAAAAGCTCCCCCTTCTCTATACCTGAAACAACCCTCGTAAGGAAAGCACCGAGCGCGACTAACCATTGCCACAAGCAAAGGACATCGGCAATCGATTAAACACGTCGAGGTCGAAGCATTAGCCCGAACTGACGTCTAATCACGCGAACCAAGGAAAATCGTCACGGTCGACGAAGATCAACTTCGCGGTCGCGTTTTCGTGTTTGACTCGATGTCTCACGACGAGTTCGACGTGGGGTATATATTTATGGGGAGAATACGCGATCCGGATTCGGTGAATAATCGAAATTAATTACTGGCTGGCTCCGGTGCTCATGAATAATCGGCCGCGAACGCGATTGGAATATCAGTGGATTCGGTTCGGGGCTGTTTGACGGGGCTTGAAATTTTTGCAGATATTTCTGCTTCATGTGAAGATCAGTTTCTGGTAACATATGATTTGGGATACAGTGTGAGTAAGGAAATGTGTGTACTTTGTGCATATGGCTTTTAAATAGTCTGGGAATGCTGTAATGAAATATCTATGGTGATCCTGATTTCATTTCCACGGATTCCTTCGCACATTGGTCAGGGGAAACCTTTCGGGTAATTAGACATTTCAAAGGACGTATGGCCTCTTGTTCGGGAAAAAATCGAGTATCCTGGTGAACGAAAATTCTGCTGAGCAACCTCGGAGGTAGAAAGGGAGAGAGATTTTGTAGGAAAGCCATATAGAGGCTAGGCACTCGATTTCGCACAATTTCCATTCAGATCAAGTTGTGGGTACGTGAAACCTCAAACATGCTTCTACTCTTGCACTTGTGGGTTTAACGTTCAGTGAAGCCTTGATGGCGGTGAACATCGTTGAAGGATTATTTTTGCTTTTTGTGTTACGTTTGAGAACTATGAGAATATTTGGAGATAATGCAATGATGTTTTTTGATCATTTTGTGAAAAGTCGAATCGTTAATTATGAGATTTTCGAAGCTGAATTGTACCCAGCAATAAGTTTTCAAAAAAATAATGTCGAAAAATATGTTTCCTTATTCGCCAGAGTATTATTTTACTTGCGATACGTGCAAAATTTTCTCACGCTATGATGTTTTATCTTTATCAGGAATACCTACATTAATATTATTCTGCAGGTACAATACGCTTGCAGGAAAAAGATATAGGTAATTGAAGAAAATTTATACCATGTACAAAGCTGAAAAGATTGACTGTTAACAGATATGTGAATCTTTATGAAATATGATCAAATCTGCCATATTCTTCAGAAAAGTCCTAAATTCGTCTATAATATTCTTTTCTGAGCTACATTCTTTAGTATTGATATTAGATAGAAGTAGGTATTCACTACTCAAACTAATCCAAATTCTTTTTAAACTCCTTCATTTTACTCCAATTCTCGAGCTTTCAATCTATTATTTTTAGTCATTTTTAAGAGTGAAGTTAAATCTAAAGTATGACGCTTTTGAACAAATATTTACAAAAATAGTAAGACAGCTTTTCCTCATTTTTCATTCAGAAATCAAGACAAAATACGTCATAAACAATCTGTGACGTTCAATTGAAACCAAGTAAAATATCAAATACACCATTATTCACTGATCGATAAAAATACAACTTGAATCGATTTGAGTAAAGCTGTATGATATTTTTAATATGTTCATATTATTTATATGTCTATCTTTTATTTCATAGTCAATAATTATTGTTTTTCTCTACATCATAGTGATTCGTGATTTGAATTATGAAATAACAATAAACAAATATAACAAATGTTTATGTTAAAATCTTCGGGCTGCCATTATTTTTAGTACTTTTGAAGGATTTTCCCGTCAATGAATATAATATTTAAGATTATGTCGTATTAAAGTTAAAAAAAATTTTTTTAGATTTTTTACGAAATAAAAATGCTAAAAAGACTCACTTTAAACTAGAAAAAAATTAACAAACACTATCAGTTTAGATTGAATGTCAATGTTAATATCATTGTCACTTCTTTTTTTAGTTTATATATGTATAACAATAGGAAACTTTTACGTTTGTTAGTAAGGATGACCTGCTCATCAGAAATTTTTTGTTCAAGTCACACCGCTCAGTTTTTCAATAGGGTATATATTTTTCTACTGATTAAATATTCTATTCACATGAGATACCCTTAGTATAACAATAATATCTGTATAATCAATATTCTTATTATAAATATAAGAAATGATAAGTTTTGAAGCTCTGCCTACAATTAGTATTAGCCTAAACAGGAACGTTTCTATTAAATATATCTGAGAATGCAATATATCCATAACAATAGAAGATAGAAAATTTCCTTTACTTTACATTAAATAATATGCTTGGCAGACTCACAATGCAATTAAAAAAATTAAATGAAATATTCTTGGTAAAACTTCCGTTGCGATATTTATAGCGTGTTAACTTATTCATGACGGACGAATTATCGATGTTATCCGTAATATATATCTCAAATATTATTTTCACGTAAAAAATAACTACAAAAAAAATAAAAAACAGTTATAATATATCATATAATAAAAAAAGTTATTCATTTTTATGCATTAGTCACTTTTTTTTGGACCTCTTCAAGAATATCCACAATAGTTATATATAGGATGTACGAAAGTTCACGTTACAAAAAAAAAAAAAAAAACAGATTCCTTATTCAATTTTAATATAAAAAGTACTGTACTTATTTTCATTGGAATCAAAATTAAAAAAGTTATTGAAGTCTGAATTTAAACAATAAATACGTTCTCTCACAAGTAGAAACTTCACGGACCAAACTTTTCCCTAATTTTCTTCATATTTTTCTGAGTCGAAAAGTCCTTTGCCACTTTTCACGAAACTCAAAATGGAAAAAGATATTCAGGGCACAAGTTTTAGGCAATCAGATTTCTTAGATTCTATGCTCGCATATCTTTTTTTGATTTTGAGTTTTGTGATAAGTGACACAGGACTTTTCAACTCAGAAAATCATGAAAAAAATTTGGGGAAAGTTTGGTTCGTGAAATTGACCTCCACATGTTGAGGGACGAATTTATTGTTTAAATTTTAGGCTTGGATAATCTTTTGAATTTTGAGTTTTTTCAAAAATTGTAGAGGACTTTTCGGCTTGAAATTGAATAAGGAATCCATGTATTTTTTGTATCGTAGACTTTGGGACACCCTGTTAATTAAAAAGAACAATAATTCACTAATAGCAACTGTTACATTCAATTTCGTCATAAGTACAATGCTCTTCAGATTGAATATAAACATTAGAAAAATCATCAAATGACTGTAAATCAAAATGATAAGACGATATAAATTGCATTGTCTGCTCTTTCTTCAATAGTTACACAATCACATAAAAGTGTCTAGATTCTTGAAAAATAATGATCAACTATCAATTATGTACAATTTTTTTGCCTCATCGTCTTAGTCCAAAATGACATCAATTATTATACCGTTGGTATCATTAAATTCCACAAATAAATAATTTCATATTTTAATACAGGAATAAAACATTGCTACTCACAATGAACGAACTAAAATAAAAATCACGCACTCAGATACTCTTTCTGATTACCAGAAACCGCAATATTTAAAGACGAAATCCCAATTACATAGAAGTAAGGCAAAAAACAATCACTCACGAAACGCTCGTGAGGTGGATGAGCTTTTTGCCCGTCACGAAATTCCTATCGCGAAGCCGGGTCCCGGGGGAGATGCGTGAATGTCGCTTTCCGTTCGGGCGCGAAAGGTTTATCTTGGATCGCTCGATACTGAAAGTTACGGGGTTGAGCGTGTCACGGCAGTGCGGATGAGCGTTGTGCGTGTTCCGGAACCGTCGTAACGCGGCCCCGGGAGGACGTCGGCGGCGGGACGAGAAATATAGAGCCCGATGTGCCAAGTCGCGAGATCCGGCTTTATACGAAAGGCGCTCGTAACGTCCCTCGCGTCAATCAAAATGAGTGCCCCGTCCTATCAGCGGGGAAAATTGAATTGTTCATTCGAGCCGCGGGCGAAGAAACTCGGACTTTTACTACCCGCCACCAGGAGATCGTCCTGGCGAAATAAAATAGTCCGCCGGACAAAGGCGGGGTTTACGGCTCCTCGAGATATTACACCAAAGTGTGCTTCGGGAGCTTTTTTCCTACCTTCCGTTCAGAACTTTTATGGGGTTCGATTTTTATAGGAGACATGAGTCGTTTTTGAAATTATGGAATAGAAGGGGTTGATGAGGTCTTTCAGTGTTGTATTTAAAGATTTAAAAGAATATTTTCCGTTTCCTGAGTTATTTGCGTGTAGTGGTTGGGGGTCGGAAGTTTTCAGCATGCGTGAAATGTTTTTTCGGAGAACTAGGAGAATTTTATAGTTTTTTTGAAGAGAATTGGAGATCATGTCTGGTATGGTAAAATCGTATCATTAGGAGCAATGATGTAGTAGGTAATAATGCATTGGCAAACTTGAATAATTACACTCAAGAATTAAAAAAAGTGATTGGTGATTGTATTTCTCATAAATGCTGAATGTCGATTTTTTCAATAAATCTACTGTTAAATGAGTGTTGAACATGGCAAAAAAAAAATTGAAAATTACTAACTCAATTGTTCCAATGATGAATAATACCTACATATATTAGTGATAAAATTTGTTTTTGAATTTTTTATGTAAAATTCGTTAAAATTGACATAGTAATAGTCGATGATCAAACGAAATCTTCATCGTAAGAACTCTTCTTGATTCATCATATTGATACCAATTTTAATCATTCTAATAATATCTTTTGTTAGGTAATCTATCATATCATATAGTATTATCAAAAACTTGATTCAATTGTAAAATTGTTCCGGACTAAATGTCTAGCTCATGCAATTTTGGTAAGAGGGTGTTTTTTGTTAAATTTTTTAGTAAATCAAGCAATAATAAATAATAATAAATAATATTTCTATATGTTAAAAAAGTACATTTTCACTCGTTATTACTGCTTTAAAATCGGCTAAATTTTATTTGCAACTGCGAAATGATAATCATTACTAATGAAAAATATATTATTATATACATAGTTTCGTTTGATAAAATGACAATTTTTTTTCTAATCGAATTTTAATTTTTCATTGGGTAGATTTATATCTGTAATTAGTTTTTACACATTGATTTCTAAATTTTTTTCAAACTCTTGTACGTCGCAGTAAATTCGATGAAAAAAACTTTCCTGAAATTCACTTAATCAACATTTGAATAACTAGGGTACGTGAAAATTTATCAATTTACTAACAAAAATTTATAAGATGCAGTCGTTTCGAAATTTTTTTTGCTGATCATGTAGAAGTTTTCGAATTTCTGATTTGATATTTCATAAGAACGAATTTTACTCATAAGAAAATTTTTTCTTTTTTTGATACTTAATATTTACTGTTATTTTCAATTTTTTGTTTCTTATTTTTTTTTCTTTTTTCTTGGAAAATTTTTAACTCTTAAATTCGTGATGATTTCAATTTTAATGGGGTGAAATTTTTAACGTCCATGTCAAAGTCATGGTTTCTGTTTTTATCTTTCATTTCCGAGATAGTCTAATTTTCCAGTTTTTCATTTATAAAAATTGAAAGTTTGTTAGCTAGCATATTTTTCGACAAAATTAACGATCCTCATATCTTCGAATTTGACGTTCTCTTCGTCTTTGATATAATGTTGAAAGATTCTGAAAACTTTATTTTTTGATAACTATCTACGATAAATTTTATTTGTTGTTCATTATTATATCGAAAATCCTGTCGAAAAAATATACAATATATAATTCTCTAATATGATTATTATGCAATTGTTAGGTTAAAGTTTTCCTTGAATTATGATTTACTATTTAATATTCTGAAAATGTGTCCTAATTTGTCTGTCCATACTGTTAACAAAAAAAATTCGTTCATCAGGAACTATCTGCAGAATTGCAATTTTTTAATAAAGATGAGATAACTGTTATGATTATATATAATTTTTTTAAAGGGAATAATTACGTTTCTACATACTAATGATCAATCAATTACTTGATTTTCTATACTACAAGTTCTGATCGTGCATCTAACAGTTTCTTAACAAATTTATATCTTCGATAAATAAAAGTGACCAATCTCTCGTATATGAACCTCTTATCTCTACAGACATACATGCTATAAATGAAATCGATTTAATTTCGTTTGTTTTCAAATGTTCTACAGTGATATTTATAGAGAGACACGGACTCATTAAATTATCGCTCTATGAGTATCAGCGTTTAAAATAGCACCTATGAATCTTCTAGATGCCTTCACAATTTTGAATTCTGATACTAAAAATAATACGCGAAGTGTGATAGTATTAATTATAGATGCCCATTAAACTGTCAATTCATTATAAGTGCTGTATGGAATGACTAAGTGAAGGAAAATAAACATTGTCCAGGTGGTTATTTTAGAATTATAACACGTAAAATCGTCAGTTTCAATCAAACTTCACATGTTGATAACCTGAAGTTGTTATGTAGAAGTGCAGGAAGTTCTAATTTTTTTAGTAATGTATGTGTTACACTAACAACAAGTGAAAAGACAATTTGTCTATGTTGACCCTTGCATTTAGAAAACCTCAAGTTATTGCTACTGTTGGAAAATCACTACCAATTCAGTCTGACATCAAATCAAAACTGAGTTATTGGATGTAAGTACATAACTTCACATTTTGCTCAGGTATTTGTACAGAGGTTTTAAAAATTTTCCAATAATATTGATTGTCGTGTATTGGTTTTCCTTTCTTCGTCTCTGCATCCTACCCAATGTATTATTCATTACATTATTACATAGCTTTGAAAATATACAAATTAATCGTTATATTTTATCCATGTTTGATACTTGTAAACTATTTAGCAATCCAAAGCAAACTGTGGAAAAAAAATTCAGAGGTGAACAAAAATTAGTAAGTTAGTTGGAAATAAGCATATTCAGAGAAAAAAAGTAAAGGTCAATTTCGTCAGAAAATGATAAAAGATGTACAAAAATTCTTGGAACCCTTGTGGATATCACTATATAGCTCAAATTGGTATTAAGTTAAGAAGCTCCAGACACATAAGAAAAACGATAAAAAATTAAAATGATTGATTTAAAAAAAAGTATATCTTTGACAAAACAAACAGAACCCAAAGTTTTCCTCGAACATTCTATTCAAATTTTTCTGACAATGTAACAGAATCTACAGTTCTCTTCACATTTTACATTGCGTAAACCTCGAAAACCTCAATTTTCATCAACGTTCCCAAAAAACATTATTTCAATCAAAACAAATAACAGTGACATGAAAAAGAGCGCCCCTTCAACCCTTCGTAACATAGTAGACAAGCTCATTTCCGAAAAGTTGATACAGCCCTGTAACGTACAGAATAGAATATCCTGGTCATTTTTCACCAGCCCACGAATCCGTCTTTTAGAATATCCACTTCATTTGTGAACGCGAAAAATGCATGCTGCGAGTGCACCATGTGAACCTGTTAAATATTTACAAGTTACTGGTTAGCTATCGAGGCTACACGGCTCGGTGAATATTTTCCCTTCGTGGTGCTTCAATTGATTTTGAACCCATTTTCGTCACATCGAAATTCGATCGCTGTATAGTTTTTTAAAAATGATACTCTTGTACGTCTCTAGGGAAATTATTACATCAATTTGAAATCAGCTTTGTGATCGAGAGATGTGAAAGCCTGTCAGAGAACTGATCAAATTTTTTGTAGTATTTTTCACAATAAACATTACATAAAGTATCAATATTTGTTGTTTATAATCATGGTTGGAAAATACCACAAGAGCAATTGATGTATATAATTTAAAAAAAAATTTATTTCCTAGGTCTTGAAGTAGAATTATTTTTAAAGAGGTGAGCTGAGCAAGATCAGCAAAAATATTAAAGCAGAGGTAGTCATGTGGTATTATAGGTATAGTACTATCAAAAAAACGGAACAAGTGCTATTTGATAATCAATAATCAGTCATTTCGGATTCATATTCCCGAGGTTTTTCAACGCCTCTTTTTTTATTGAATATACTGCAAAATAGTAAATGTAAAAACAAAGACGAAAAGTAATGAAATTTCAAAATAGTAAAATCCAGTAGATAAATGAGGTAAAAGTTTCAAAATGCGGCGAATTCAAAATTATGTTACTTTTTGTAAATTTTGTTAAAAACAGTATAGAATGATGTTTATGGTAGATCAAAATTTTCGAAATACGATCACCAATTCAATTTCTTAATTTGTAATTTTCTACGATCTTATGATTTAAGTAATTTTTACGAATAGATACGTTTATTCCTAATCACACATTTTTATTCATTGATGTTATTCGTTTCGATTTTCATACAATCTTTCAAGCGAAAATTGGCTGTTTTCGGATGATTCGCACATTTTTTAAGTTCTTATCCAGAACGTCAATATTTATAATAAATTGTATATTTTTTTGATATATGTATGCATTTCAAATATGGAGTACATTTATAAATGAGTTTAGTAATTTTTATATTTCAATTCAATGTCGTTATTTATTTTCTGAAATAATTTTGTGTGTGGATTCGAAAATAAAATTTTAAAAATTCGGGTGGATCAAGTACAAAAAAATTTAAATAGGAAAATGAAATTCGTTTATTTATCAATAAATTTCATTGATTGATTCAAAAAAAAACGGAAAATCATAATAATAAAAACTGCTTATTAAAAAAATTAATGTCAGGAATCTTTCTAGGCATAAAATTTTAAGTTTTTTCAAGTTAATTATATTTATATAACTATTTTTTACTCGTTTACTCCTCCATTTTTTAATCTTTTTATTGCAGTAGATTTTATTAAGAGAATGTGAAAAAAATTCATGAATTCGGTAGGGCAATACAATAACTATAATAAAAAGTTTTATATTTAAAAACGGTAACTAAAAAGCATGCAGTGGATCATGTTTTTTATGTAAAATGAATACAATATCCAAAATTCTAATGAAAATAAATCATTGTTATAAATAATTTATAAAATTAAATTTTCAATAAATTGAATGTGTAACCATTACTACTTCGAATTTTTAGAGGTCTTGCCTTTTTCTTGATATTTTATTCTACAGTTAATCGAGTGAAACAATCTTTACACAAATTCTTGAAATAAAAAAATATATATAAATAAATGAGTTAGAGTCGATATGAGTGAAATAAATTTATTCTTCAAAATTGTTAAGCATGGTTATTTTACTCGAAAGTTTATTTTTGCAATCATTCCTATTTTCAATCGATAAATGCAAAACATATTTTTTTCAAGTTTTACACGTTTTGCCATAGAATTTTGAATTGTGAAATTTCAAAATTTTAAATATACTTTGCTGCAACTAGATAGAGCTTTTTAAATAAGCAGATAATTTATTTTTGTGATATAAATTTATCTCTTCTACCTTAACAGTAGTAAATATTATTCCTTTAAATTCTTACCATAAAAATACGAAACTTAAAAAACTATTGCCCAATTTTATACAAATCTTTTAAATTTTTTTAAAGCAGTTACTTGTATTCTATTGTTTAAGTCTAAGTAATTAAATATAACTTGTTTATAGCCAAAATTTGTCTATCAATAATAACGATTTGCAGTACTTTGATGATTCTGGTATTTAGTTCTCGTTTTTAGAGCTGGCATCGATTTCTATAACAAACAGTATGAGTCGAAAAATCGATTTTATCTGACGGTATTGATTTAAACCTGGCATTCGATAATTTCTTCGGAAATTTCGATTTTAAAAAAAGATGTCTAACTTCTCATTTCTTCATCCTTTTTTTTCTTGAAATACAGGTTTGCACTATTGTCGATAGATTTATAACATTCCAACTATCAATAAGTCAGGTTCGAACCATACTGACATTCAGCCTAAAATTATTCCAGAATTTCCCTTGCTAATCCACTTTTTCAATAATCTAACATAGTAAAATTCTTGCTTAAGACGACACGAAATCTACTGCAGTGCAAAAAAGACTTGTAAAATGGAAACAAGTCGACAGAAAGAAGGAGATTCTTCTTCTTAATTTTTCTCTATCAATCCTAAAACGCGCCTATTTCGAACATCTGCCTTATCAAAAAAACCCAAGGACCCGGGAGTATGCGATCCTAAACTCAGATCTAACACAGGTCCACCTTGTTTTTTTTTTCCCGCGAATCACAAAAGCTCTGAATTCAAAGCTCATTAGGCGATAAAGGCGCCTTGACGAAGCCAATTACCACAATATCGAGTACTCGTTAAGCGCCCTTCGACGTGTACCTAGCTCGTGAAGGGAAGCTCCTTCGCGATTCCCGACGGACCTTTTCATTACACCCCCCCAACTGCTTTTTGGGGCTCGGGGAGAGAGGCCATTCGTAGCGGCTTTACGACCTTTTAATGGCCGGGGGAGGCTTTAATGCTTCACATAACTCGGCCGTAATCAATGCTGACCAATAACTCCGCCCGATTTTATTCGAGCGCGCTGTCTGCATTCCCGGTAAAACGCTCGCTATTGAATCGGAGCGCGACAGAAAGCGAATATCCGCTGGCGCGTACGTTGAAATTTTGCTGGAGGAAAAAATATGGAGTGTGTGATATCCGCTACAGGTTGCGAAACTGAAAATTCGATTCGTGTTTGCAAACAAAGTTGATAAGGTAAAGAGAAATCGTTTGATTTGAAGTAGTAAAGGTTCTTGGAAGCACCTCTGATTGAATGATTTAGAAGACGAAAAAGTTAACGTAACAGAAATTATTCTTTTTTGCTTTTACTGAAAAATTCCGTTAGTTATAGCTGCCACTTGAAAATACAATCATTATTATTGGAAAAAGTAAGTAATGGCGCTTCTTGATAATTCAGTTGTGTGAACTGGAAATATCCTTTGTTATGTCTAAAATTTAAAATGGCTGCAATAGAAAGATCATTATTTCGAAAGAGCTTATCTTTTTCAGTAGACGTGACAGAGTTTGATCAGAGCAACTGAAAATTCGAACAGCACGACTGACATTTTGGATGATGCATATTCCAACCAAAATTAGGTTGTATCAAATGAAACTGGAGAATTTTTTTTTAGTGCACTATCGTCAGGCTCTCCTTAGAGACTTTGAGCATTCTTCTTTCTCAGGAAGGACGGTGAAATTCGGTAAATCTAGATTAGAAGTTACGCAGTAGTTGAAGGGCTTTATCAGGAAAGTGTCTTTTTTTTCAACTTGAAGTGTATCGATTCGAAGTTTTGTTCTCTCAAATTTTCAGTACAGTGATGTGTTCTCTGCAAAGGAATAGGAGCTGATAAAAAATAATATAGAGAAAGAAGGTAATGGAACGAGAGGTACATAATTTTTTTTTATTATTAATCGAAATCAATTGA
Organism: Platygaster robiniae; assembly: GCA_028476575.1. Classification (NCBI taxonomy): domain Eukaryota; kingdom Metazoa; phylum Arthropoda; class Insecta; order Hymenoptera; family Platygastridae; genus Platygaster; species Platygaster robiniae. Next base: position 9,100,877 of record CM052022.1, read on the forward strand.
GGAATAATCCACATCTGGATCAGAATTTTTATCGAACGTCTATCTATTTATAGACTGTTATTATCATCCTCGAGTATAAACGATGTCTTTTAAAAACTTCGTTCAACTGTCATAATCATTGAAGTGCTGCGCAGTACTGCAGATTGTTACGAATGGAGCCATTTCATCTGTTGACAGTTTTATTCCACGAATGTAGACAACAGAATTTATTAAAATTGAAATAATTTATTAGAATTGATAAAATCAATCACACAGTGTAAATGATTGTATATTTATCAATGAGGATTGAAAAAGATTGAAATTAAACCCAATTGAAACTAATGGTATATTAGTATTAGAAAAAAAAATTTTCAGCATTTTAAGAGAAAAAATTTTCAATTGGAAGAAACCCTGATTTTACAATTTTGGTATCCAAAACTTGGTCGTGAAACGTAAAAATCATAAAAAAATTTGAAGAATTTGATGCAATAACTATAAAATAAGAAAATTTGAAAAAAAAAAATGATAGTTTTGATGAAGAAATCATGCTCTCGGTGATGAAATAAAATGTCCCTCTTTTTTTACATAGAATCATTCTTAATTCCAGGATTGAATAATTTCCAATAATGACTTGTGGATCAAACTACAAAATGTAAGAATAATCGTAAGGCAAAATATTGTAAAAAAATTGTAGTCGATGATTTAGTAACTGAAAATTGGAAATTACAATATCATTGGGATTTAGCTGTTTTAAATGAAGAATTCTGAAAATCTGTTAAATGATACATCAAAAACTGAATGGAATGATTTATTTGAAATTTCGGTTGATGGATGTAAAAGTTTGAATCAATAAGTGCATTTCATTTTCAAGAATACATTAATTTTTAGTAACGTTTTTTTCATTCATTTTATTGCAAAACAAAATAAATATAAAAAATCGTAAGATAAGCGAAATTAAAAAACTTTTTGATTCAACTAATACAGTTTGAAAAGCTATGTGTATGAAAAAAATTTGAATTCCGATATTTTGAATGAAGAAAGTTCAAAATTATGAATTTTTTTACACTCAGAAGAAATAATGAATTTGCAGTTGTGGGTAGTTATAATTGATAGGAAAAACATATTCTTCTCTTATAGAACTTCTAGATTGGATTTTCATTGCCAAAAATGCAATAATTTCGAAAAAGAAATTTCTACTTGGAAGATTAGAGTAATTAAAAAAGAAGCGTTTTGCATACAAGAATATGTGATTCAAGAATTTGAATACAAAAAAGTATCTAATTGACATTATTCAGGAAAGCAATAAGCAGGAAACGAAAATCTGTGTTGACATATGAAAAAATTTAAGCAATCAGTAACTGTCACTACCTTTATTTTGATGCAGTTCATTCAGAATATTAAAATCACAAAAGTTTATAGTTGGAAATTTCAATTTTCTACTGATTCATTAGCTAGCTGTAATTATATCTATTTCATTAATTTCTAACACATTCAGTTACTTTTATATTTCAATAATTACTTCTCACTATTTCTAATTCAATAAAAATAATCTCCGTTTCAAATTCATGAAATACAAGATTGAAAACATTATATTTTATATTATTGGCTAGAAATTTTTCAGTTTGGTCATACAGATCTATCTACTACTGCATTTTCTATACGTTATCAACTTTTGTAAAAACGTAGGTATAATTGAATGCAAGCTCTATCTCTAGCTTGAGAAATTGAGTAAGATCATCGATATGGGATTCCGATATTGAATTTCGAAAAAAGCCACGTCGATCATAGCGCAGTACGCTCTTTCAACACCTGCGGCGCCGTGGCTTATCGTTGCCACAAGAGCTGATAAAAAAGCCTTGTCTCGGGATTTCGCGAGGGTGCAAAAAGCGAAGGGATGGAAGGGAGTGGAAGAAGAACAATGTTATTTCGTGCGTACAATCTGTCTTTGTCACGGTGCAATAACTTTCCTCCGCCCAGGGTTCTTCGACTCTCCACGAAATCTCGCCTTTTGCTCCCGAAGCTTTCATTGTAATGTCGACACTCCCAAATATTCCCCTTGAGGTTTTCGCTTTTTAAGCCCGTGCGATATCTGCAAAAAAACACCCGGCAACGTTTTGTAGATGTGTGGCTTTCAACGAGAATCTACCTCGGTATTCAAAGTTCTGGAAAATACGAAAATTCGAGGACTTCTCTTCAATTATATGTATACTTTTACAGATTTTGTTGTGACATGTTACAATTTGGAGACACTATTTAGAAATATAATATGACAGAGTACATTATATTTCTCAAAATAGTGAATTTATTTTTTACTAGTTCTAAGGTGATTGCATTAGGTTGTTGTTTTTGACTCTCTTTTTCCAATTCACGAAACAAGTCTTTTAATTTTGTATGGTTGTTCGAACGGAAGGGAAAAATAAGATAATCTTTTTTTTATTGGATTTGTTTTACGAGGGAGGAATCGTTGTTAGAATCGTACATAGGAAGAACGATAAATCTGAATCAGGGCTAATAATTTGTGACAATTATAGTTCATGGCCGTGACAGCAGAGGAAAGGGGAAAGAGAGGAGTGAATGTAATTCGTAGTCCGTGATCATCGTGGCATTTCCGAGGGTTAATTCGTTACTGGGTGGCACGAACTGGGGAGAAGGATATACGGACGCGCGTTGGGACGCCGGCGCCGCGAGTTAATCAGATCTCGGGCTCGACCTAAAAGTTCCGTTTCTCCCTTCCTCTATGTGCAATGGAAAAAACAGTGTCATGAGACACATCGTAGAGAGAAAAGAGATTCCTTATGTCAAGTTATTTTATAGTTCCACAACTTATAAATAAAGACAGATTATCTAATAAAAAAGTTGAGATTACATATCTATCCATTACGTTTTATGATGTATAAATAAAAAAAGGAATTCTTTAATTTTCATTACCGATTCACAATGTAATCGGACTTGACATAGTTTTCCCATTGCACCACCAGACTTCCGAACTCTGCTTTCCGCTCTCATCACAGTTTTCGCATTCATTATGTATTTTTCATGCTCGGACGTATTAGATCTGTACCGTGCTTCATTCGTCTCTTACCTACATACCTTTTTTTCCCCCACAAATACACGGACTCTCTCTCGGCAAATTGAAAAACTTGATATTTCAGCAGGTTGCACGGGCGCTCTGCCGCGAATTTTCGGCGGGACAAAATTTACTCGGGGCAAGTTCGAGGCAAACGGCCGTTTCTTGCGAGTTAGACATCGCTCGGCTACAAAGTTTGGAATATTAATTTCGACGGCGACGCGAAAATTGCTTTGTTCCGGGTGTTGCGAAAAATTCGAACGTTGCGGCTGGATTAAAAAGTCGGGGGAGGCCAGGCCATGCATATTATAGTCGAGGGTTAAGAAGAAGAACAGGAAATTAGACGATGTCGCGAGGTAGAAAGTAATTTTGGCCCCAAGAACGCAACAACTGATGTTTACAGTGCTTGCTAGAGATGATGAGTGCCTACATATAATTCTAAATTATTCAAACTTATGGTGTATCGGTAAGAAAGTAATTCAGTAGATGAATATGTATTGATTTAGTCTAATATTTAAATGACCCTTTTTAAAAGTAATTATTTTGATTATATCACCTATGGATTTTCAACGCATCAATATAAAGACATCTCCATCATAAATTTTATTATTTAATATTGAAATTCTGGAATTGAAAATTCGTAGTTTAGATATTTTTAGTGAATTTCGTTGACATGACTATGGTGACGGTAAATTAGCAAATTTAATGTTTATCAAGTCAAAAAAAGCTTACTGACTGAATTTTTAATTTTCTTCATACTAAACCAAATTACTTTTTGAAATTAGGTGTCTCATTCACACATTCTTCAAGAATGTTTTTTTTTTTTTTTTTTATTTGGCAATCATTTGAGCAAAAATTCGCTTTTCTCGAATGATTTCAAATTTTTCTCTACGTTACCAAACTAAAAATTTTTATGATAAAAAATCTCTTTTTTTTCTAAGTATAACTGCGTTAGCATGTAGTCAATTATATTTATTTATGTCAATCCACCATTTATTCCGAAAAAAATGCGTTCTTTTCGTTTTAAGAATACCGTTATCCAAAATATAAGGATAACAAATTTGTTTTTATCCGAAAACTTTACTTTTTGTTCATTTAAATCCATACAAATATTGTTATTTATTTTTTGTTTATTTTTTAATGTACTTCAACCGTCTCATTGTGTTGTTCATCTAATAAAAATATTCTTAACCGACGATTTATAAAAATTAGACATTAAATAATAATCATAAAAATATTGCTTCATTCATTAACAAAAGTCGATAAAAATGCAGTCGGTTTGTTTTTTCAAATGCAAGATATAAACCATTTTAAGAAATGTAGCCTTATATAGCAAAATTACAAATGTTACTAACCTCAAAATTTTGATTTTTCACGAACGCAACCCATAATTATGACTTTTCCCAATTGTCTTCTCACATTTTTTCTTTTTGACTTCTTTTTTAAAGTTCAGACGATGGGAAATTTGGCATTTCAAATTGAAATATAAAATCTAAGATTCGAAAAAATTGATTTTCAATACTTGTTATCAGGAAGCTGTATTTTTTTTTATCATTGATAATAATATTTATCTCACTGAATCATTGCTCATAGTAAAAATGAATGATTGATATTTCAATCAACAAAATTAACTTCGAATAAGAAAAAAAAAAACAGGTACATCGACTTGAATATCGATGATGATTCCATATATTAGTCAATCTTAAAATATATTGTTTCTAACATCCATATTCTTGATTGTATTATCTTTCTACTGCTTTATCTATAGTGTAAAATTATTTGAATATTTAACCAATTTTCTGTCCAATTTTTCATCCTCAAACTGTTACAATCCCGAGTGCAATAATAGTTTTACAAAAATTATGTATTTTTGGTTCTTTACTACAAATTATTTGTTTATCTTATCTAAGGTACATTTGATTTCAAGAGATCCCCATCAAGAAATCACACAATCTCATAAACCATGCAATAACATTTTATGGAACAGTTTTCCTTTTTATTTAAACATATTATTTCATTCATTTTTTCTAGTCCAAATTTGTGAAATAAAACTGTCTACAAACAAAATATGTTCATAGGTATCAAAACGTAGTATTCAGCAGTTCTCTGATCACTCTATTAATAACACACAATTATTTTGGAACGAATTTCTATTAATCATATGTAAGTTTTTTAACAAATTTCAATTTTCGATAAAAAAAAATCAACGTCTCATCTGTCCATCTTCTTTTTCTATAATGATACTTCCACCTAAATGTGTTCACAGTAAAATAAATGCATAACCCCCTTCTCATTTTTTCTATAAAATTCCTATCTCGCTACACATACAATAAATCCATAGTATAAAACTTATTAAAAATTTTCACCAAAATTACCTCAAACTCTCATTAAACTTGGTTAAGTTTCCCATGTTATCGCGCAAATTCATTCGACCCTTGATTTATCGTGGCTATCTCGCCGATCGTTTTAATCTACAACGCGTAACATCCCTCGAAAAAGCCGGGATGACGAAAAAAAAAGCTCACAAGAGAAAGTTTGCGGCACCGCGGTCGCTTCCCTGTCCCCGAGTACGTAACGAGCGTAAAGTTTGTCTCGCGTGAGACTTGGCACCCCGCCCACTACGACGGGTAATCTCTTAATCGCCCGAGATTAAGGCCTGATATCAATTTTAAATTTCGCGCGCACGTAAGGGCCGTGTCCCGGCGTGCTATTTTATCGCCCAGTTCATTATGCCAGGCCTCCGCCTAAGAACCCCCCTAACCCTTTCTCAATGGTAGGGGGGGGGGTGGAAAATTCCAGGGGAGGTCGTTAAAACGCGAGTGACAAAAAGCCGGAGAAAAGTCTCTTTTGCGAATGTTTGCCTTACGCTCTTTTACGCAAGAAAAAGCCGAAGGTGTCGGGGATACTTACTTTTTTTTTGCTTTACTTCCGGGTCCATGGGATTATTAACGCTGGGCTTGATACCCTTGATGACATTTCCAGCTTTTAATCTTTTTAGAGTGGAATTTCAAAGAGTGATGCTGATTAATTGGCGGCAGGTGCTTTGTGTGATGCAGCTCTTTCGAGTATTATACGAAGGGGGTTGGAATGATAAGTTGGTAAATGAGTCGAAACACGTCAAGTGTGTCACGAAAATTCCACTATATCACAGAATATTAAAGAAAATAGTGTTTTGTATGGTATTCAGGTGACATATTTTACCATGTAAATATTTCGTCAATATATTGTTATTTGTTGCTGTTATAAACAATCAAACATTTTTGTAAGCCTTCATAGTAGAAACTTTTTTTTTCAACACTTTTTTTGACCGATATAATCCATTATATTGGTACAATATATCTTCGTAGAAATTTATGATTATCTATCCAAGTTATATTTCGTGAAAAAACTTGAAATTGTTAAAAAAAAAAAAAAAGAAAGAAAAGATCTTTAACCTTATGATTCAGATAATTTTTTGGTGACTTTCGTTTCTCAATTGAACAATTGACTATTCCTGACCAAACGACGTGTAATAACGTGGTAACCGCGGAACAAAGCCCGCTGGTGACAGCTAGTGTTTTATATTTCTAGAAAATTTAATTTTCCTTAGTAGTATTCCATGAACTACTATTCAATTTACTGATTCTTTATAGTTTTTTTTTTTTTTTCTTTTTATATATTTTGTCATCAACCATGATTTTTAAAACTGTTCTATGATTGTTGATAAATTTTCAGAGTTTCGATAGTTCCAATGCTTCGCGATGATAAACGATGACTTTAAAATCTGTATATCTGGAAATTTAATATTTTATGAATCTCAATTCACACAAAGAATTATATTATTTGGTAGTAATTATTTATTGTCAACAGAAATAAACGTTTTTTCTCATGATTTTTCATAAAAATAATAAATCTATTCTTTTCTTTACCTTTTAGAATAAGTCCAAAGAATTGACAGTAATTTACATGATTGATATTATTTCTTATGATTCAAAGAAAAATTGTATTATTGTTTTACATAACCTCGATTTCGAAAAATCTCTAATACTTGACCGTGATTTACATGATTTACGTAAAAACATCTCAGAATTTTCAAAATGAACGATTTCGATAATCTTCTAGGCTCTGAAATTTATGTAAAGATTTTCGGAAAACATCAAAAAATGTTTCCAAAGTAATGGTCTCGTAAACTTACATTAATTTTAGCAATAATCTTTTCAAAATATAGTGACTGAAGCTAGTAACAAGTAATAAAACAATGCTTCACCGTGGATATTACACTTTTATTACAATCTAAGCTTTCATCCGTTTGAGACCATCTTAACTGCAACTATGTAAGATCATAAATCAAGGACCAATATTTAAATTTCTAATCAAAATGAAAAGAATCTTCAAAATAAAGTATAATCTAATAAAATTCTTATCTCACTCATAAATAATGGATGGAGAATTTGATTGATCAACTTATTCTACTTTAATACTAAAAAAATAGCACTGAAACGACTGACACAAAATAATATTTTATCCAGACCCGAGGTAACCTAAGAATATATGTCATTCAATTCCATAAGACTTTAGTGGTTTTGAAATTCCCCTACTCCGAAAAACGTTTCCTTCAAAAACCTCCCTATATTTTTCTAATCTTCACATGCAACAAATCAAAAAATGATCCTCTTCATTTTCCTCAGCAGGTTAAGCCTCTCCCCCACTCCCTTCAGTTCTCCGAAAACATTTCATGACGGCGTATGGAAATTTTCCGATCATCCCAAACTTGCTTCTTGAAACTTCCTTCCGGCAATATGAATTCCAAGTCCTATTCTCAATGTTAAACCCTACTTCACTCTTCCATCATTTGTTCCTCTTCAGACTCTCTAACTCGTTCACGACTTTTTCTCGACCTCTCGGACATCTTCGGCCCTCTCGAATCCCCGGATTTGAGAATTCAAAAGCCGGCAACTCGATCGATTCGACGTGGAAAGAAGCTGCATTTTCGAGCCTCGGGGTAGAAACCCGTCCCTCGTACCGCATCTAAATCCGGATATAGCTGTAAGGGATGCAGCGTGTGAGGGAAGTGGGTGTAGGTGGAGGGGGGGGGGGCAAAGTGGCGCGAGAGCATATGGTTAAACCGTAACGCCGGAGGTGATATATATTTAAACCCCGCAAAGTTTGGCGCCCAGAAAACGAGGGGTCACAGGGGTACCGGGCGTGCCTCGCATAAGTTTACATTATCTTACCATCTAATAGCTATCGCGTCCCAAGCACCATACTTTCGTATCTTCCGGGCATCTGCGACTTCGCGATCGGAAATTCGAGCGTACTGTTGAGGAAATTTTGCGAGAAAAATGTACTGGCGTTTATAGCGGTTGTTTTGGATATTTTATAGATAAAATAGTAATTTTAGGTTTTTGAAAAACTATGTTAATATGCCTTTTTAGTGTTTTTGGTAAAAGAAGATCTCTGAAGAATATAACGCGTGTTGAATTAAGTATTTTAATTAGATTTTTGGAATAAAGAAAACGAACATAAGTTTAATTTTTTTCTGGGTAAAAATGGTGGAGTGTCATGTGATCCTGATTTTATATTATTCAGTTTCAGAATTTTGTATGTATCAGGTGTACAAATTGAAAACCGCCGTTTTTTTTCAGAATTTGAGGTTTTATTGGGGGAAAATACTTAAAGTTTCACTCTTGAAAATATTGTCCATTGCTTGATACAACTTTTTCCCATCTTTCTGGCAACATATGAATTCCGCGTCGAAAAAATTGCTCGTTTTTTGATGCGATCCATGTATCTACCCAATTTTTTATCTCTTCGACAGAACGGAAGTGTTGGTCAGCCAGGCCATTAGTCATTGATCGGAATAGATGATAATCAGAAGGAGCGATGTCAGGTGAATACGGCGGGTGAGGTTGGATGTCCCATTTCAGTGTTTCCAGATATGTTTTGACGACTTTAGAAACATGTGGCCGAGCGTTGTCATGCAGAAGAATCACCTTGTCATGCCTGTCTTTATATTGTGGCCGTTTTTCCTTCAAAGCTTTGCTCAAACGCATCAGTTGAGTTCGGTAGAGGGCTCCTGTGATGGTTTCACCGGGTCCTAACAATTCGTAATACACTACGCCGAGCTGGTCCCACCAAATACACAACATGACCTTGGAGCCATGGATGTTCGGCTTGGCTATCGATGTTAATGCATGGCCAGGGGGCCCCCATGATTTTCTTCGCTTTGGATTGTTGTAATATATCCACTTTTCATCACCAGTGACGATACGATGCAAAAAACTTTTTCTTTTTTGCCGTTGAAGGAGCTGTTCGCAAATTGAAAAGCGCCGTTCGACGTCTCGTGGCTTCAATTCATGTGGCACCCAGTGTCCTGTCTTTTGAATCATTCCCAAGCATTTCAAGCGATGGGAAATGGCTTGCTGAGTCACGCCTAGAGAATTTGCCAGTTCTCGTTGCGTTTGACAAGAATCTTCTTCCAATAAAGCCTCCAATTATGTGTCTTCAAATTTCTTCACAGCTCCAGGACGCTCCTTGTCTTCTACGTCGAAATCGCCATTTTTGTAGCGTTGAAACCACTCGCGACACGTTCTTTCACTTATACAATCTTCACCATAAGTTTCTACAATCATTCGATGCGCGTCGGCTGCAGATTTTTTTGAATTAAAGGCGAAAAGCAAAACCTCCCGCAAATGACGCTTATTCGGCTTGAATTCCGACATTTTCACAGAACGAAACAAGGAAGGAGAATTGATACTTGACTGATGTGGTGATTTGTAGTTGTTGACTAATGCCTTAGCTGACAATTCAAGTTTTCTGACATGATTTTTTAACCGACTGTCAATGCTGGCACCATTGAAAGAAAAACGGCGGTTTTCAATTTGTACACCTGATATATAAAAATATAACAAAAGTGAAGGATATTCTAGTTACCTCGTGACCTTATTATTGCGAATTTCCCAGAGTCAGTCAAGAAAGTATTTCGGCAGGTTTAAAACAAGAGCTCGAAAAGTTGGTGATCGGCCATACATTCGCTTTCGTGTTCTCGCCTGCCCGTTTCGTGCCAACTTTCCGTATTCCCGACCTTGTGGTCGTTGCCTCGGATCCCGAGCAACCGCACACTTCTCGTTTTAATCTCCACCGCAACAACAATGAATCGCGTAAGTGGGATTACTAATATCGCGATTCTCTCTTCGAAACAGTCCATCTTCGCACTGCTTCGTACAACATGGATCACTGTTAAACGAAAAACGATGTTTTTTATTGGAATATGTTACAAGGATATTGATAATACATACTGAGGTCTTTTCATGATTTATAAGAACTCTACAATGATTAAGAAAAATTATGTTAGACAATTCTTGGTTGTTGGGGTTTCAGTTTTGCGGAAAAAAATGATAACTTACTAAGAAAAGTTTTTTGCAATGATTCAAGTTATAGTTTTTAATGTGTAGCTGTTCATTTCAACGATATAATTTTTTTGTCAATTTTCGTAACCTAATAGTCAGCAGAAAAAATATGGATAAAGTTTCTAAAATGTTTAATTTAAGGACCTCGTTGAATTGTTAAAATAGTAATTTTTTCTTCCAAATGTTTAATTTCAACACTGATCTAAAATACAAACAACCATTTTATCTTTTTAAAATGTTCCATGGATTCTGATCTTTTGAAGGATACTAAAAACTTAAAAATGGCAAAGAAAAACTTATCGAGACAATTAGAGGTTGTTGAAGCTACAATTTTACAGAGGGGAATAATGGCTACGAGAATATCAATTTATTGTAAATCATTTATCCATTTTCAGTGTGTCTCTTATAAATTTTTTCAAAAATTTCCTAGCTGTTATAACTAACAAGAAATCTGAAAAGACCTCGATGTGATGTCTAAAAATTTTTATTATTATTATTCTAATTTTTTATGTTCATCAAAATTGCGATTTTCTCTTTGAAACGGACAAAGTTGAACTATATTAAACAATACAGATTCCCTGAAAAAGTTGTGTAATTATTTCATTGGGGTGTATTCAAAAAATACCAATACAATCGTAATAGGAAATGTATTATACAAAAAAAAAATTTTTTTATAAAATTAAGTTTACTTTCGATTGTTTCCTTCTTTCTTTTTTCATTTTTGTCGTCATTTTTGTAACTTTCAAACAATTTTAACTGACGTTTATGAGGTTCAAAAAATTTTTTGAAGTTACATTTTCTGTATATTTGTTGGATTTTACGATTCTTTCTCCGAAACTATCGATCTTCACTCTGTTCTGTTAAATCTCAATCTTTATTTATAATATTCAGGGCAACAATTTTTCCATTTTTCCAGGAATATTGATGTAACTGTCAATTTCCAAGAACTTCTGAAAAATTCAAACTACAATATCTAAAAAAAAACGTTATAAGTTTTGAGAGCTTGAGTTTCACAGAGCGAAATAAAGACCACCGGAATATTGATTTTTTTCTATAGATAATGTGATCGTTTTAAAACTGTCTTTATTCGATTTTCATTAAAAATTTGATTGTTTATGTGATATACAATCTATAAGAATACAACTTGATCATTTGTCAAAAATATTTATTACGTATTCTAGTGAATGTCGTCTTTTAGTTCAAAGACAAAATTTAAAACAGTGATGAATAAAACTCCTCAGTTTTTTAGTGAATTTCGAGTACCAAAAAACAAAGCTCGTGGAATCGTTATTTCAGACAGAGAGAAGTTACATTGAATTGTTTTACGACATGAAAAAACATGATAAAAGCAATGATAATGTCACGAGGCAGCTTGATCACATCAACTAGATATTTTTTTCGCGTCACGCCATTAGGTAATTACAAAATTAAACTGAAGATATTATATTCACACAAGCCTGCTGTCACGATTCGTATTTGCGTTCATGATGTACAAAAAATGAAAAATGATAAAGTACTCAGTTTTTCTACGAAAATCAGACTTTTTTGTACAGTTACCGATGAAGTCTTAAATCATAGAATTTGTGAATGAATTGATCTTTGATAAATTGAACAACATTCACAAAAGAATTTTGAAAACATCTCAGAAAAAAATCTTAGAAATTCACTTTTTCATGTTAGAAACATTTCAAAATTGGCCATGAAATCTTTTATTTTATTTTATTTGCGATCAAAACTGAAATTTTTAAAAGTGCAAGACTTAATACGACAGAATTAATACTCAGATTTCATTCAACGTATACTTCACCATTTAAAAATAGCGAAACTCCTCCATACAAATGAAAACCGGATACTCCACTTGCAGAGTAAACAAAAAGTTTGTATGTTTCAAATGTGCAAATTTCACTATCACCCTTAGCGCAATAATACAACTAGTTATAAGTTAGATAATTATATTTTTATAGAATAAAAAGAACATTTATTTAGTGAATGATCAACTTCTACGATTTTTTTTATTTTCTATATATTTTTTTCGTTCTGAAAGAATCCTGGACAAATTTTAAGAAATCTCTACTCCTCTCGTAGTGACCCCGAATTTGTGAACACCTCAAACTTTCTTATATCGAGATCACACTGTACGTATCTCGAAAACCTCTCAGATATCGAAGGAAACTCTCAATTTCCATTTCCCACGCACACGCAACCCTGCCAACGAGAAAAAATTGTTCTCGTAGTAAAAAAAGGCGATAGAATTTTCGCGAAAAGTCGTCTCTCCGAATTAGTATGTTCCGCAAGTGCCGAAAGTCCCGGGAATGCAATAACGTCCGCGGCAAAGGTTTCATTTGGCGTGTACGCACGAGTGGGCTCGCGTACGTGCATGACGTCAAAGACGAAATATCACCAGGTGTTCTAGAAGTGGACGGTATAAATTAAAGCGAGGCTGCGGGCGAAGATCACAAGGGGTGGAATTAGGTAAATTAAGTTGCAGTCGCGGCGTTTCAAAGAGAGTCCCCGAGTTAGCATTTCTAAACGCGAAAACGCGTGCCTGCGAGATAACCGTAAACGCAGCCTTCCGTCGTTCGCCCGATACGAGAAAAAAAAGGCACGTGGCATTTGAATAATTCGCGTAGGAATACGCATGGCTGACCGTACACGAGGTTTTCTACTTGAGGCTCGTTCCTTCGCATCAAGTTCGTGTAGAACGGATTGAGAAATAATGTTTATGAATTGAGTTTAAGTAAATATGGATTGTTCAGATTTTTGAATGTACCTGTAGTTTCAAACGTTTGAAATTTAACAAAAATAAAGAATATATGAAATTTTTTTTTTTTTATCATGATGAAAAGTGTGGCGAATATTTTTTTGGGGAAAATCAAGTTTGCTGTTATGATCAAAAAGTGTTCAAAAGTAGCTAGAAATTATTTCATCTTATATTGACTCACAAATTTTTTTCGTTATATTTTAAATGTTTGAAATTTCAAGCACATGATTTTTGAAAGATACTGAGGAAACTGCAAATTTCGATTTTCAATGTACTTTGTTGGAGTTGTACTTAATTGTTACAATCTATAAAGTTTTTTTGACCATAATTTGAGCGTATCTTATACTTATCATTTGAGTTATTTCGTTCACGAAAAATCATGTAAGCATTTCCTTCAATAATAATGTAAATATTTTTTTATGATAAACTTTTCCAATTTAGATTGATGACAAAATAATTAGATTTTAGAAGATGTAGCCTATGCTGGGAAGAAGTATTTAACTTTTCAAATGATATTTATTGTATTAAATGCAAGACTGTATTTTTTATACCATTAATTTTTCATTGACGTAAAGGTGCATTTATTTATTGCTTGAATCCTTCGTGAACTCTAATTATATATCTACACAACCTGCATGACTTTTGATTATTTTATCTAGGAAATCTGATAAACAATTCTCCAATGCTAGATTCTTCAATGGTTGTTGTTAATTTTGAATACGAATTTACAGTACTTAAGTAAAAAAGATCAATAGTCATTTACTCTACTTATTTTCATTGTCAGATATTATGTATTGCTGTTTGAAGTGCAAAAGCATTTGCTTCGATTACATTTCTATGTCACCTAATAATGACTCTTGTTATGAAAATTTTTTACGGTACGAGAATTATTAAACAGAAAGTCTTGTTATACTAGAAAATAATCACAATTCTTAGCTTTTTAAAATTGTGCAAAAGAATGAATATTTATGATTTTTACAAACGACAAAATATTTAAATTTTGTTTAAAACTACAGTTTTCTTCTAGCAGTCACTTTATTTGGTGTCAATGACAATTTTTTTCATCTTTTTTTATGCAAACAATTTTGATACGTTTAGAAAATCCGAGTGTAGTCTTCTGTTAGTTTAGATTTCAAAATTTGAAGAATGTTTTCTACTGAAAATAAATTATATATTTTTGTGATTGGTTGCTGTATTTCTCTTTTACATTTCGAAATTGAATAATTTAATGTAAATAACGAAGGCAAGGAACGATTTCATCTACATGATTAGCGATTATATATAAAGAAATTTTATTGTAAAAAAAGGATTTTTTGAAATGAATGTTATTACTACTTACTCTAATATTTTCAAAAATGAATATAATGCACTGAAAAAATGTGTAAGCATTTTTTTCTATAAATGATATGAATTTGGTGTTTCGAGCGTATTCTTTGATTTTTCTTCTTTTACTGTTTTGATAATAGCTTACACACTGAGGAAGTATTGATAAAACTATAGGCAACCCTCCCAGGATCCTTGGAACGTTTCCAATAGTTTGAGCAGTATTTCCTCAGTGCATATGCGGTTATGAAAAGACAAAAAATATACTCGACACAACAAAATTCATAGAAACTATAGAAAAAAATGCAAAAAAATAATCTAAGTGTGCCTTTTGAAGACAAGAAAAAAAAAAGGAAAGTTTTAATTAATACACTAATAAAACTTTAACTGTTACTTGAATCAGCTCCAATTTTTTAATGCCAAATTATAACAGGCAATTTATGAAATTTTTTATTGTCAAAGTACATTTCTAAGAAGCGAACATTTTTTCTTACAAATTTGTTATTATAATATTGACTTCCTGGAAGCCAAGGGATAAAGAAATTCAACTTCTGATTTCAAATGAAAGAAAAATGTAATTTACCATGAATAATTAAAATTTTTTTGTTCAAAATCCAATTGCAAACTGTTGTAACCCTATGCCTCATAGAAATCGATATCTCCGCAGAAAAAAGTTCAAAATTTGTTTTATAGAATAATTCACAATCCACTTCATCGCGACAAGTCACGTAGGATTTTTTCTTCTTCAAGAGATCGCCCGTGCTCGGATCGTTGACGCTGAAAATGGAAAGAAGCCGGATCGCTGCTTTCCTGGGGACAGCGTGATTTTCAAGAAATGACACTCCGAGGAATTATAAAACCCGCGGAAGTGAAAGAGCGGGCTGGAATATGCATGGGGTCGACGTAATTCACTGCGGGAGAGGGCTGTCGGGGTCGGGGGTGGGCCGTAGAATCCCGTGGCGGTGTCACGGGGTGATCCCCGTGACTTTGCCTCGACAATCTGAATAAACTGCTCGGAAGAAGAGCAACGTCGTAGCGGGAGAGGGCATAATTTCTTGGTGACAGCGCGCGGCGTTGGCTTTTCAACCCTTATAATATCCCCCGACGCCCTCGTTCCGCCCCCGGGAATACATTTCCATGCATTTCCCGGGCCGTTTTCTTTGTCCAAGCCCGCGGTCTTGTCTCGTCACCTTCCGCCCCGGCGAGGAGGCGACGAGCGCCTTAATTGCCAACTTTTTCATCCCGAACGACGGTGGCGAGAATCTATTTCCGGGGACGATTACGAGCTGTCTGATGTCCCTGGGTTCCTCCCAACACCTGGGCAATGTAATTGAAAGGGAAAGGAATTTTCAGGGTTTTTCTGAGAATTGAGGAAGATGGTGGTTGATGAAGAATAATTGCTAGTGATTAGGAATATTGCAAATTTTTTACTGGTGAATATTATTGGGGAGTGGGCCAATTTAGCGACCTATGTTTTGATTAGAAGCCTTTTTGGATTAGGGATACATGGTTAACAGGTAGAGCATTTATAACTAGAAAGTCAGTGATTACTCGTGTAAACACTTTTTTGGTGGTCTTCAATTCAATTATTCATTTAGAGTATTTTTGTGTAGTCGCTTTATTGTATTTCAGACGGAGATGGTGGTGATTATACACAAATTTATTGAGTACTGCATTTATTGTGCACTGATGATTTTGCAAATTTTTACTTATTTGTACAGAGAGTGACACAAGAAAGAATTTATAGTTTAGATTCGAGGAATGAGTAGTTTATGTTTCCTAATTTTTTTCATTCACAATCACAGTTACCATAATCGTGACAATATGCACACTTTTCCGGCGAATATTCAATACAGTGCTTAATAAATTTGTGTACGGTTAACATCATGTTTTCGAATGTTCTGAAATTATTGGTTAAATTCAAAATTTATTACTCGAGCAAGCGTTTGCGTAAAAGTTATGAAAATTAGGTATTTTAATGCAGGTGGGATGATATTTAAGTATAAATACTGAATTATAATACATTATTATAAATTTTGTGAATTCTAGCTATAAAAATCAATGATTCTGTTAATTTATTTTGTTAATAAATACTTATATATTGACATATTGTACAGACAATATTCTTTTATATAAATTTTGACATAAAGTTACAATACAAATTATAATATGGACTTGCTATTTCCAATACGCTCAACAATCAGTGGATAAAAACTACAAGAGAAAAGTGTACATTATTCGAATTTGTTTTCTATCATTTATTAGGTTAGAAATCAAAATAAATCACTTTTCAATGCGAGAAAAAATTCAATACAGTTTTTAGTGATACTTTTTAGGAAGATGCGACATTCGTTTAAATAATTCCCTTCATGATTCTCTTAACAATATAAAAAAGCGGATCAAATCAATTTTTTTAGCAAGAAATAACTGAAAAAAACTGTGAATCACAATTTTTTGAAAATTTCCATTTAAAAATTCATAAGTATCATTTTCTGGCCATTGTGTACATATTATCAACTTACTCTTTGGGTAGAGTTAGAGTAAATAAAGTTGATCACGATCTTGTGTGATTAATTACATTTAAATTCAAATATTTTCTCTAAATTCATAATACGCCAGAATGTAAATTTTACGCCACATATTACCAGTACGAAAAATGATAAATCACAAGTTCAAAAAATTTTCATTGGTGGTCACAAGTTTATTTTTGCAACCAACGTAAACTTATGAATGTGATCAAATTGATTTTTCGTCTAATAACCATTCAAAAATTAAAAAAAAAAAAAACATTCTAAGATTATATTGTTATGATTTCTTATTGTCAGGATCTTGAACCACTGTCAGTTTGTCAATTAAATAAAGTTACTTTGATAACAGAGATTATTTAAACTTATAATTATACAGTCATATGCGTCATACTTAAAAAAAGAGTTGTGTTTCAGATTTTCATTTTTTTCCTCAAACACTACTTCAAATATACGATTAAATTAATTTTCTGACAATTTGCTAATAATCACACATTTAGACATGAATTATTAGCAAACTGTCAAAAATATACTATTTCCGGCGAAAACGGGTTCACTAAAATGTATGGGAATATATTTAAGGCAAGTATAATTTTTGATCATTAATCCATTAAAGACCTTTCAAACTTATATCACTCAGAGGCACGCCATTCGCAATATTTTATACATTACTTGAAATCATGCTGTTTACTATAGTTTTTCCTAAATATTGCACAATGAGTTTCTGTGAAATATGCAAAAAACATACTATTATCATGCTGTTGAATGGACTTTGCGCATTCATAATATTTCTTTATGATTGTGTTTTTATCATTGACAAACTAACTTATTTTAAATCATACACAAGTTCTTTTACCTTGAAATTATGATTATTCATTTGCGGAAACATTAGAAAGTTATTTTAATGCTTGGATTTATTTTGACGCATACACTACATCAAAAATTTACTCTCTCCAAAATGGCTTCTTATCGTGTTATTCTGCTCAATACTGGAAAAATGAGGATTCCCTATGCAGTGATAAATACGACTTGAATATATTGAGCAATTTGAATAAGGTTTTCTTGTAACAAATAAGTATTCGAATTCAAAGTCCATCCAGAAGTCCACCAAGAAAGTACGTCACATTACCCTCTTTTTCTCCCCAACGACCTCCCCCTCCGACCCCTCCCCCAACCACACACCCTATTCTTGTTCTCATCTTCGGCCCCAGATGTAATTACGAAGTTTTTCGTTCTTTTGGGATATTCAGAATTCCTTGGCTCCTGTTCTCCGCCCCCGGGCGACCTATACTTTGACACCTTACATCCCACCCTTTTAAGAATATTCCCCTTCTCCCCTCCCCCTCGCGGCCATTCCGAGCCCCGGGCTTTTCTTCAACCCCAAACCAATTTCACCTTTGTGCGAGACGGCTCCAACAAGACGCGTTTCCGGCTGCCTCGGCGAAGAGGAAACCGCTTTTATCTAGGATCTTTGACCATCTGAGCCACGATGTTATCGCCCAACCCCTGAACCCGGCTCGTGCCTTAACGCGCAAGATCGCGTACGCGAGTTTACCGGGCCGATTTTCCAGCGATTTTTCGCACTCGATCGCTCAAGATGGATATCCAGATTTCCCCCGTTCTGTCGCAATAATCTTTATTGATTTCTTTTTCATGCACAAGTTTTTAGGGCTTTAAGTTTGAAAATGCAGTTTGGCGAAAATAATGGGAATAGAGAAATTTAGTAAAAACGTGTAGCATAAATTGTTAAAATAATTATTAATAAAGGATCTAACGAAATTTTTGAAAAATGCTACGACTTGTTGAACAAAAATAATTGTTTTGTTAAGTTTTTTGACAAGGAAATATATCCTGACATTTTTTTTTCTGAAAAAATCGAAGAGCATACTTTTATGTCATCCCCAACTCAACAAACTGCATCCAAGAGTAACTTGTTTCATATCTCCTACAATTTTTTCAAAATTTCTAGATTCTTTGAATTGGTTTTATTTCCTCAAATTTTGTTACTGTTCCTAATTTTTTTAATTTAAGATTATAGATTGTTAGTGTTACATTTTGAATAATCTGTTTAGGTTTTCATATTTAAGGTGTCTGAAAATTATTGCAACTAATGTAAAATCTTTAATTGGTATAGATTCTAGTTTTTGAATTGCCAGAAAAAAAATAAAAGTTATTGTTTACATGCTTATCTTTTATACCTTGAGTCTGATGAAAACCATAAAGATTTGCAGATTCCCTTTTTCCTTTCGTGATGGAAAAGTTTTTGGAATTTAACGTGTAAACTGAGTGGAAATGTGAGTTTTGGGGGAGGTGCGTTATGAGCATACCATGGTCGTAAAGGCGGACTTGAAAAACTTTTAACGCGGCGGTGGATTATGATTGCAGGGAGAGTACTTAGTCGTGTATTAGGATCTGCATTGTGCTCGAGGAAAATTCAGAAATGGAGCCAATCCAAGGTTTCCATGAAAGGGTTGTTATACGTTTGTCTTTAGGAAAAAATTTGTTCAAATTTTATTCGCACTCTGTAGAATACACTGAATATCTATTTACATTCCAAAACTCTTTACATGAAAATTTTGTAATACCAATATCTCATGAAATGTTCATTGTTGTTTCAGAGAAAATTTTTTTCGTCCAAAACCAATTACGAGAAATTCGGGTAATCCAATCTAAAAAAAATTTTTGTTCCACTGAATATCAGTCGGAATTCATATATCTGTTGAAACATCATGTAATGAAATTCTGCGCTCTTCAAAATACCTTAATGGAACAAAAATTATATTATTCCTTTTACTGGAACGTTTGGTCCATGGACGTACCGTTACACAACTTTTTAATTTCCGTCCATCCAATCCCGCGATCTCTGGGTATTACAAGAGTAATTAACGTAGCACGTCGTGCATGCGTCAATTGAAATTAATTATGAACAAAAAGCTTTATCACGAGGCTAACCTCATATTTAATACCCATTATCTCTACTCTACATTTTTCACATTCTGGGATATCTAATTTACAGAGTATTATTCAGAAGCAAAAAATTCGTTGGATTTCATTCCGCATTTGACAGAATATAAATTAAAATAAGTTGGTTTAATAAATAACGATCTAAATCTCTGCATCAAAAGCTTTGTGTTTTTCAAAAGATAATGATTAATTAATACAATAATTCAAACCTGGAACTTTTGAAAAGTCATTTCAAATTTTTCTTGTTTATGCTGTCATTATCTCGGGTTTCGAAATGTTAAATTTATAACTTGATGACGAATTTTACAAAATAGTTGTTGCCATTGAAAATGTACAACAATGTCTCAATTTCCAAGCTTTACAACTGAGTTTAAAAGTTATTATCGTTATCAGCTTATTTGGTCATGTGAAACAAGTCTTATCGTCGACATTATAAAACCAAGATAATTATTCGACGCAGAAATGGAAAATAATCATATGAAAATGAACCCTGAGATTGGGTAAATCATAGTTTGCGAAAATTCACAGTGTTAGGGAGAAAAAAGATTCGTATTTGAACTGAAGACTGGAAAGGACGAGTGAAAGAAGCGCGCTGGCTCCGGATGCAAATTGCATCGCTCCAAACATCGTTACACGTTCACTGAAGCGTGCACGTACGAGGGAATATATTTCCGTGTATGTGCAGCGGGCGGAGCAGTCCGGTGTTACACGAGGAAATTGTAGTTTCCCAGTCCCCTAGGTGCTCTTCGTCATCATAAAGCCTACGCCACTGGCGCTGTACCGTATTAAAGCCGGTCTCGAACAACGTCGCCTCCTCACCGATGGTCATTTTTGAAGAACAAGCGCGAGCCATTGTATAATTACCGGCTAATCAGTATTAACGAGGAAAAGTTAGCATACGCAAAGTGGAAAAATGGTCGGAAACAGAAAAAGTTCCGGTAATGCAGAATTTGCCAGGGTTTTTTTTCGCATCCCTGGTCGTTTTGGAACGTAGTCGAGAATCCTGAGTGTTTGATTTTATAAATAGTAGGGAAGGTCATAATTTTCCTGAATTGAAACATGTTGACTGACTGAAAGTAAGGGAATTTGAAAGGAAAATATGACGCGAATACGTTATTTAAACAAATACACTCAGCGAAGAGTTTATTCAATACAAATAACTATGCAGTTGCTAATGGCAAAATAAATATTTACTTGGTATCGATTTAACTCAAATATTACTTAATTCATTAGATACTTGACCAAGTTGTTATTTATTGATAGTCAAAAACGTTTATTACCGAGAGTAAGTATATATTTTGCTTTTGTTTCGTGCCATTTATTGAATAATAATCAATTCTTCTCTCAGTCTACGTTTTGTTGTAAAAAACCATGAGCTAGGTAAATTTGTATTCACAATCTGAAATATTGCTACTAATGAATTAAAGAAAAATTTTTGAACTACATCTTCAATGAATTATTAAAGCCGTTTTATTTTTTCAATTCAATTCAGTGCTAAAAAAGAGTTGAAGGAAAAGCTAGAAGAAAAGAATATTGCATAGACATACTTATACGTCTGATTGGTAAGAAACACAAATTTCAAATTCTGAAAACTTTCTAATTTTAATTTATTAAGTGAATCTTGTCAATTTCAACTACATTATGACAGATAATGATCAATTATAAATATTTTTGTGAGAAGCTGAATATACTTCGTAAATTTTTTATTTTTCTTTCAAATATTCATCAAGCGATTTCTTAGTATTCAATATCCAAATTACACATTGGTCATAAAATACTCTCTTTCTAAGATGTTTTTTTCGTGAAAGAAAAAATAAGGCATTTTCGAATGATTCGCACATTTGCAGTTAAGTTTAAATCCATAACTTGAATATGATAAAATGATTATATACTCATTATAACTGTCTAAGAATGCAGAAATTTTTATTTATGCGTGCTTACCATTTACTCATTGTCAGTTATCACAAAGAATTGCCTATTCTACAATTCTTTCATCCAAACAATTTAAACTAGAAATTTTTCATCCTGAACTTTCTTTTATTAATTGTATCAATACTCATTAGTTTTTCCATTATTTGATTTCTCAATTTTTCAACTGTTTCTTTGCAGTATATACGATAGAAAAATTTTTATTGATAATTGTTTAATTCGACTCTCAATAATTGTAAAGAACACTGTCTAATTATAAAAAGATTTTTTCATTCTTGCACACAAATTCATAGAACTGCAGTCAATTTAGTTTTTTGATGCAAAAAATTATCTTTTTTGAAAATTTTCTGCCAAAAATATGAAAATTAAATAGTTCTTTCAATTTTCTTTTTCTTTCCATTGAACCATGACTAAAACCATTTAAAATATCTTCAATGATTGGCCTTTCTTTTTGAATTTTATTTGATGGCAAATTCGAATAAAAATAATTCACAAAATCTCAAATTTTAAAATGTATTATTTTAAATGAGTTATGTATCACTTAGGCGTTTTTATGTCATCTACAAGTCTGAGTAATAATTTTGTAATTCAAGTAATAATTTTTTCAAAAAGCAATTTATCTATTGGGTAAAATTTGAACACATACACTATTTTGATCCTGTTTTTATTGTATGCGGTTGAAAAATTAAAAATTGTTTTACTATTGGACAAGTAAGCAATCAAGTTTTAAATCCCGAAAAACTATGACTTGAAATTTCGGCAATTGTACCTTATCATCGATTTTCAAGATGCAGTCAACGTTTTTTCTGAATATAATTGATCATTCATTTTCAAAATCGAATTGTCTTATCGAGGCATTTTGCAAACTGAAGTAGCTTCTCATTCTTCTTTTTTTTGTATACGAAGAATTTTTTTGGTAAAGTATGTTTCTATACTGAATAGTTCGAGCCTAAATTCTCAAAATAGTATAGTTATTTACAAACAAAATTTGAATTTCTCGTTCCTTCACATCTTCTCCATACACGAAAAAATGATTTTGTATTAATATTTAGGCAAAATACCTGTTTCTGCTTTTAAGAAGTCTCCTCAAAGCCTTTAATCTACTTCCTAATTTCCAAAATATCAAAACTCGAAGTCAAGCCACAGAGCACATGTTTCTAGATAGTTTCCTCGCTGAAACGAGCTTCGCTGTTTCACCATTGACCCAAGCAAGTTCGTTTGGGTACTGTTGCGCAGGGAAAATCGGATATCCCGGCTCGAATTGCTGCGATTACTCTCAGGGCATGACTTATCACCGGCGAAAGGCAATTTCGGAATACCGGCTTCCGTGCATGGGATTTTTTTCCACCACCGAAACGATTTCGGATCAACGTTCCTACGTAGTTTTGTAACGCTCATAAATTCAGGGCTTCTGCGTGAGTTCTTAACGGTGCCACTGAATTCCTTTTGAATCTCGATTCGAGTCTTGTCGGATAGCACGCGAGCCGATCGTGCATGCCAAGATCAACGGTGGACGTACTCGAGCGTATTCGTAGCACCCTCCTTGACTTGGCTGCACTTCGCGTGCGCATCGATCGCCGCCAGCCCTTTTATTTTAACCGCTTTCCACTCCGCTATACAGTCGGGATCAAAAATATTTTCCCATTTTTATCGGAATTAATCCTGAATTTGGAAGTATTAGATCTAGTTTCGAATATATCGAATCATGAGGCTCTTTATTTTGTTACGTCATTTGTGTTTTTGCATTATTTGTAGCAGTTGAAATACTGAATTCATTCAGTAGTCATTTTTTCTAGTCGTTTTGAGTTTTTTTAACTGCAAATAACCCAGAACATTTTTTTGTTTCACCATACGTAGATCGTAGAAACCGATTCGATTCCTCGACACGCGCCTCTTTCCTTCCCAAAGATGGAACTGCACTTTTGCAGAATCGATCGTGGAACGAGAAAGCTTTACGGAAAGCTTCGAAACCTCAATTAAGCCGGGGATATCGTGGATCTTTACTTCAGCGGCTTCACTGCTTTTTTGCCCATGAACGTTTTCTCCACGTTCGCGCTTAGAAAAATGATGTCGATTTTACGGTGATATTGTCGGTGAATTCCAAGCGAAGCGTGTGGGGTTTCTCTTTAAAACTTTTTCCCCCTCACGTGGGAAAATTGAGTTTTTTTTTGCTCGCTCTGAAGGGATTCGAGTCATTGCTTCAAGGTAAACAATTTTTTTTCTGATGAGAGGAGATTTTTCATTTCCAGTTGATTTGTTTTTTGAAATCACGAGGCAGGTTACTAAAAAACTGTGAGAATTTTCTTAGTCTCATTTGTTCAAATGTCGGATTTTGACTTATATTTATTGAAGATGGAAATCAGGATACTTGATGCACTCGTTGCTCGATTGACGAAATTTGACTGTGTTGTTTGAAAAGTTTTTTTTTCGTTTTTTATTACTGTTTCTTTAGTTGCACAGTTCATTTTTTGACAATATTTATTCTTTCTTGTATTTAGGAGTTCAGCAATGCAGCGAGAAAAAAATGCAGAACTTTTTGACATATTGATTGAAAAAAAAAAATAGAAACTTGTAATATTTACAATATTATTACAGATTTTCACTTTATTGTTCATTTTTAACAATATTCTATAGTAAAAGTTTTTATATTGTTCAAATTTATAAATTTCAGATTTAAATGCATTTCATAAAGGTTTGAATGTTCAGGATGCAAATGGTCCTATAAAAATCGTATATTCCACTTAACAATTACGCAAAACTTTATATCTGTGTTTGCTGGAATAACAATTCTATAATTTCACACTTCATTATTTATTTTTCTAGCTCGAACAAAATGATCTCTCAATAACTAACGTAAAATAAGTACCTAATAAAAAAATGAGTAATGAGCAAAAATTCATTTTACATTGTAAAATCGACAATATATTTTTATAATCTGAATATGTAAAAGATAATGACAGTATAGTAGACTAGAAAGTTTAGAAAATATAAGTAAAAGTACTATACAGATTTAAATACTGGGACAACTATTTGGCTTTTTTGTAATGTATGATATTGCGGAAATAATTATAGAAGTACGGAATGGAATGTGATTATTAACATTGTAATGCAATGAAAAATGCAAAACAAAACGAGCAAAAAGTACAATGTCTCAGACCAATTCCACAGGAGAATATTTTATTGTAATAATTTCCAAAGGTAAAATATCTCACTTTACCTTTGCGATACAGTTGATAATTCTTTCTTCAGCTTGTAAATTGGCCATTTTCAGTTAATGTTGCATTTAAAACGTCCATCTTCTTTAACCTTTAAATACTCGCAGTATATGTCAAACCAAAATCGATCAATTTATCAATTAATTGATTAATTGATTGTGCGTGTATGTAAAATGCTCTGACCGAGTTTTTCATATTTTACATCAAAATCTATTATTCTGTAGAGCAGTTGTTTCCCTAAGCTATTTTTTGTCCTTTTCTCAAGTTTAAAGCAATGGAAGTGAGGTATTAAATTTTCGCAATATCATTAATTGACTTAAAATAATAACGTTTGCTTTAAAAAACTTTCTTGTAATGATGGTCTTCTGTTGAAATCGTAGATAAACAATGTAGATTATGCAATCGTAGTGGCCTATGTGATTCATTCGATGTTATTTCAAAAATATGATCACACAAATACCGGTTTGTGTATCATTTCATTAGCTTAGTTTAACAATGTTTTTAGTTCACTCTGTCATAATCTACCATCGTAATAAAAATGTTGTATTGAGGAAAATTTAAGAATCTGATCTTGAGAGAAATTAGATAACAAATAACCAAAGCATCATTGAATTTCTATCTGGCACATTGACATGAACAAATGTACATAAGTAAAAGAAAAAAAAGAAAAAGTTTTATTTTTATGATGGGTGAGGTGAGTCAATTACATGCCATATCTTAATTAAAGTTTGTTCTTTCCCAATTAAAATTATGTACTGATATTGTTTTCCAAAAATTGCTCATGAGATTTTCCAATGCTTGAAGAGGACCGAAAAACTAATGGTCGAAAGCTTGAAGAAAATTGACGAGTGATATATATGAAGAAGAAATATTATCATTTATGACTTCTTAAATATATGAAAGTGGCTCGAAAAAATGGTCAAGTCAATGAAATCGTATATATGCCTAAAAACAATTATTATCTTCTGCACGGAAAGAAATTCCGAGCTATTTTATTAGCTAGAGCAGCGCACGCTATCGTTGTACGGCAGATTCCAAGCTTCTAACGTATGAATCGCGCCGCTTATACTGTGACAAACGAATCCTCCATAGGCCACGCCTAGATATCCAGACGTCTCGTCTTTGTTTTGGCAGCTTTATTCCGATGCTCGATTCCACCCTCTGAGTCTATAGAGATCCCATAGTACTATAGCCCAGAATTTCTCTCCGTGTGGGATGAAATTCGTCTTTGCTCACGTGCTTTCTTTGCATAAGAGACACCAACCCATTCACTTCTCCATAACTGATTTTCGGGTAATGACTATGGGACACCGAGCGGAAAACGCTTCGCCAGGCCAGTCCATTAGGTGATTTGTTCCGAAGTTGTACACGGGAAACGGTTCTGGAGAGCGAGTCCGCGGTTCCTGGTTAGTTTAGTTCATCAGATCAGTCCGCATCGGCCATGTGCCAAGCGAAGCGAGCGGTTACAGTGACGAATGGCCGAGGCGTAGCCCCCGTTTCGACATTGCCAATGAAAAGGTCCGGCTATATTGATTGTATACGCAAAAGTTGACCCAGGCGTCAGTCAGTGTTTCATCTCGGAAATAAAATCGACACGCGCCATAAAAGCGATATTCTCCTACCCCAGAGTGCTTTACTGCCGCGTGTCGCGTTGATCGAAATACGAGCACTGCAAAAAGACCATTCGATATAGAAATCCATGAAAATGTATGAAGGGCCGAGAAAAACGCGAAATCCTCGCATGATGTGCGACTGAGATATTTTCGAAGCGATTTAGTGTCCTTTTTTTCTATTTTCAAACTAAGCTATAAAATTTCAGAGAGCGAGATTTTAAATTCCAAAGGAACTTACTTTATTCCCAACGTCCAACCGATAGTAAAAAAAATTGTCTAACCCTTCAACACACGTTAAAAAACCGTTCGTTAAAACGCCATTCAGCTGTACAATTTCGCAACAAAGATTAATCACTCCATCAAGCCCGCGGGAAAAAAGGTAGCACGTGCCTTCAATAATTCCGTGGGAAAGTCACAGTTTCTCGGGCCAATTGCTCACATCGTGATTGTGACAAAGGTAACTCGAAATTTATAATTCATCGGACGTCGCTGCGAACAAAGCGGGGCCATTCTCGCCGTTTGTTGACATTACTACCGCCGCTGGAAATTGCTCGCAGCGAGAAAAGCGCTTTGGCTTACGCGACGTACATCGCGCTTCCATCAAAGAAGCGACCCGAAAGACAATAATCTCGCGAGCTCGAGTGAATTTTCGACTTCAAAGTACGACCCAGTATTATTCTCGCTTCAATTATTAAAAAAGCCGTTTGACTTGGCAATAGCCGAAATAGAAATAAGAAACCATCGCGATTCTCTTAAACCGAGATTACCCGGGAGCCTTCGCAAAACGTTATTGCTCTGCGTTTCTTCTTAACGTGCACATTTCCAGTCGTTGCTTCATTGCGTTGGTACTCTCTTCGAGTCTTCAGTCAGGACCGAGTTTGCAGTAAAATCTCGTTATTTCTGTGTTCCCCGGGTTGTTTATGAAACGCCTGATGAGTTTTCCAGCTGATTCTACTTTTCCCTGAAAGACCGTTATGAAAATAGTACATACATTGATTTTTTACCCTGGTTTCCGTAAATGAAGTGTATGATTCTTCTAAAACTTGGAGTTGACTTCAGTTTGTCAAACGTTTGAAAATTGAGTCGTTCATTCAACAACATAAAGTGCACGCTGTAATTACGTTCGCGGGATTGGCGGTCACTTTACCCGAAACAAACGTTAACAAGATAAACTTTAACGGTTTCCAAGGAAAATAAAGTCTGGCCTTCGGCACGAGAAAAACTGCCCGAGTGTTCCGACAGATACGCAGTTTCTTCTGCTACATTACTGTAAATCCACGTCCTTTTGCAGCGGAATAAAAGCACTCCGTGAAACGAGGGTGTCAAAAGAAATTTAAACGAGCTGTCCCTCGCTCAGATTCTCGTCGTTTAAGAAAATAGAACCCGAGGTTCCGATAAAATCTTCAATTTCCAAAATAAATCTTCGCGTGTTATGAAGGTTTTTCATGACAGAATATTCGTGGAATGGCGCTGTTGAATGACAAAGGAGAGGAAAAGCTGGCTCCTTCATCTTTGAATTTCGTGGGATGTTTTTTTTTGGACGAGAAGTCATTGATCATGATATGGCGAATGAGAAGTTTCACAAATTTTGATTTAATAGTGGGAGAAGTTTCTGGATGAAAAAACTGGTATTGAGGGATGTGACTATTTTATTGCAAATGGAAAGTATTGATTACGTCGCAGAAATATCGTCTGTATTAGTTTAGACTGACATCGGTGATATCGTCACGTTGGTAGTCTGAAAAATCCATGTCTATAAATTATTACATCACGCTAATTTCGGTATTTTTGACCTCTTTCCTCACTTTGACGCAGACTGTGTCATTATATTAAACCCCTTCTACATACTTTCCAATCTGTACTTTAGCGCTGTCTGGAAATGCAATCAATAATTTATTTTAACTTTATTTTTCATTTCTTAATAGCATGTGAATAATATATAAAGTATAAGATCGAAAATTGAAAAATCTGAGAAACTCGGTATCAAATTACTCGGATTTAGATTCAAAAATACAAAGTCACTTTTAATTTTGAATGTTGTTTTCAATTTCAATTTTATTCCTTTTTCTCGATTTAAGAGTTGTATGACCCGCCATTTCAGTTTAAAAGTTCAAAAGTTTAAAATTACAAGAAGGTCAAAAACCTAGTTAGTTGTAATCCAATCATTTTATATTCTTTTTTAAATTCAGAATCATATTACTTCGAGGTTGATTTTAAAAATTCGAAACTACCATATTATTCAAACGTTTTAAATAATTTACTAATTTTTTGTAACATTGTGGAAATTGGGAATCGAATTAATGGAAAATTAGTCTGAAAAAGCATGTTAACAATAAATTTCAAATTGGAGTTATAATTTTGTGATTTTTCGCCATATTGCAAGCATTAAAAATTGATACCCTGATATTTGAAAGTTGAAAATTCAAAGCTTTAACGAACTTAAAATTACTTCGCAATAACTTTAACTTGTTTCATACTTGAACAATTTATTATCAACATATCTTGAAATCAGGTGAGAAACAACTGAAAATTTGAAGAAAAGTTCATTTTCTAATTTCGGTAATTAAAATAAGTATAATCGTGAGTTTGTGTTAAAAATTAGCATATTACTACAATTGGATTTAATTAGTTTTTTTACTCAGCAACCGTGATCATTTAAAATAACAGCACGTGTAAAAAACACTCAACATAATTTTTCCTGCCTGCTCTCTTTCCGAATAAAGAATCAAATCACTTTTAACCGTCATTAAAGAAATATATGATAACCATGAATCTTCGCTTTTGTGGAAATTTTTAAAACTTTTGACGATATTTTCCAAATTAAAAATCGAATAATGAAAACTCGTCGTTGAAAACTACGGAATGCGAACGAATTTTTTTTATTATCTATTTACATATAAATGAAATTGTGTTGGTTCGAGACATCAATGTAATTCTCGAACAGAGTGAGGGATTTTCTTGAATTTTTGTTTTGCATTTTCTTTTATTGTCTGTCGAAGGTTTTGTTATACATCCACTCGAGTTATATAACTGTCACCAGAAGAAATTGAGAGAGGATAAGATAATGAAAAATAACTCTGTTTTTTTTGCCTGTCATTAAGTTGTCAAAAAATTTCGAGAGTTTTCTAAAATTTTTTTGTATGAGAAATTGATTATTGTAAATTATCATCACACCACAATGATTAGTTTACTCTAAACAACTTTAATCAGAAAACGTATACTAATTTATTCATTTTCAACTTTATACTATTAATAAAATTTTACTCTTAATTATTTTATAGTTTATACTGTGAAAGGCCTGAAAAAAAATTTTATAAATTTCAACTATAATCGTTTATTATTCATTTAAATTTTTCGTTTCATTTTACAAACAAGCAACAAATGCACAAAAATGTACATTTTTGAGTTGAGAACTAACACAAGCATTATTTCGATGCATTTATTAAAATTTTTTTCATACTTCTGATAATTTAGAATCATACTGTTTAAACATAGATTTTAAAATACTAAAAATATAACACCTGATACCTTAATTGAAAATTTGTTCATTTACTTTTTGAAATACATTCAGAAACAAATGACCGTCAATTCAAGCTTATGACTACCTGATCAGAGCAAATTATTTCATTTTGTTTTTTTTTTCATAAATTTTTGGTTTTATTTTCTGATTTTAAAACAATACGATTTGAATTGGCATTTGATACTTTCAATTCAATTTTTATTGTCTATTTATCGTTCTTCTTAGGAAATTCTGAAAAAATTTTTCAAGTTTGTGTTCGAAGTACCAAATAACCATGAATTGTAGAACTTCGTTGATTAACATTTTTTAATCACTTGAACTGCGAGGAGTAAAGTACTTTAATTGTAAGTTGAATAATTTAAAAATATAACGTCGTAAAAGCGAAAGATAGCTTAAAAAAATGTTTTTAAATCAAATAAGTTAAAAGCATAGAGAAATTATTAATAATAACATAATTTTTAGGATTTGTATCGTTGCCATTCAATCATTTACTTCTGTGACTTACAACCTTACGATTAAACGAACAGTGAAAACAAATACGAGTTGCAACACAAAAGCAAAGGATTTTCTTTACAATCGTTTTCATATTTTCTCTTTAGCTTGAGCTAAGATGCAGGCTAACATCTAAGCATTTGCAAAAGCTAATTTTCAGAGCAAGCGTTGGCATATTATTTTTGATTGAGTGTAACGAATCCGCATTTCCTTTACAAATTTTCGTATATTTTAATTTCACAATAACTACATCATCACTAAGAATGATTCAAAATTAAAAATTTTTCCACGATTACCAAAAATATCACGATATTAATGATCGGTATTGACGCTGACTATTCCGACATTCACCTCGTCTTCGAACAGCTTCATTAGTTTTGACCTGTCAATTTTTTATGAAATTCTTTCACCCACGAAACTTGCGAGTTTGTCCTCACGGAAATACGGCGAATAAGTCCATTGTTTAGTATGCCTCGCACCTGAGGCCGAACAAACACTGTAATTCACTTTCTAAGACGTATTCAATTCGAGTGGGACAAAGGTCTTGAATGTAACTCCGCCAGCTCAGAAGTTTTGTGTCGTTTCATGGAAATTTGATAACGCCTCTGGCGACGATTCGGCCTCCCACATAGTTTGAGGAGGAAGAGCGACACATCGGTTGAAGGAACGAAGTCGATTGATCGCGAGGATATAGGAAGAGCGAAGCCAGGGGACATCAGAGTGACGCTATGAACAAAGTGTAGATGATAAAAGGAAGAATTATATGATTAGCGTAGTACTTTTCTGACTTAATATCAAATAATCCTAATTCAATTTTTTCTTAATTTGGTTGTTTTTGTTTTTTCGGAAAAAATCAGACCTGATTCGCTGCTGACACTATTGAGTATGCAAAATTGGGAGCTCGATGGGGCTTGGGATTCATTGACCATTGCGTTTTGCTGCTCGGAAAAAAATGAAAGAAACCCGGGGATGCAAGCTTGTATTCATTAAGTTTGGCTCGTGGCCAAAGTCCTTTATTTCTCCGGTAATGAAACGCCCGAACACGAAGCAACGTTTGATTTTTGGGGGGCCATCGAGACTGGTAATGAAGAGGCTCATCATCTTGACAGATGGTTGAAATTCATAACGAGGAAAAAATTTGAGGGGCTCCTTGTGCATCAATGGTTTCTTTTATTCTCGATTCATAATGATGGAATTTCTGTAGAAGAATAATGACGAGTTATATGTAGCATGAATGCTACTTTGGAGGTTGATTGGTAAGGCAACTCGCAAATAATAACGATGAACGAGTTGTAGGTTAGAATTTTGAATTGAATGAATTCATTATTTAAATCTGCTTGGAACATTACACGAAGACTTTCTCGTCTGTTTTATTCGAGTACTCGGTCATTAGTAGTTGACATTTTTCCGGCAAGGTTTCGCGCTGAAATTTCCGGGGGACCACGTGGACGTTTGCACCGGGCCGTGTTTAACTTCGTGACTTCGCGTGATACGCTTTCCATGAACTCGTTACACATGATAATGGACATGCGATTGCGAGTATACTAATTAGACTTTACTTTCCTGACATGCAATTCCACGGTAGTGACGGATCTCGTTTGCCGATGCGTAGTCTGAAAAAAAATCAACGTACGTATACACGCCCGTCGATAAATGTTGGGTTTTTCAAAGCCTGCGTCGACTTTTGGATAGTTCAAACAAATAACTAAACTAATAACATTGAAAAAATTTCATTGAATTGATCAGAAATCTATTGCATAACTCGAGTAAAAGTGAAACTTCCGCAAGCGCCAGTCACGACACCAGCGCCGCCGTCGGGAAGTAAAATTCCTCTTCTACCAAAAGTGCAATTTCGTTCAAGCAAGTGTGCACAGGACGAAAATATAAGATGACTAAGTATTACGCTACGTCAGATAATGGACATAAATATCCGTGGCTCTTTCGGATATATATTTTCCGCATATCAGCAACCTCATTTGCATCGAGAATTTACCGCCTCGCGTATTTTTGGTGTTGGGAGTAGAGAAAAAAAAAGATTAACGCTTGAGCTCCGCCCGAGTATTGAAAAATGATACCGTGGCCTTGCCAGTGAAATATTATCACTTCGCCTTCCCCTGAATGGAACGAAGTTCATGATAAAGCCCTTTCGACTGACGGCTCTTCAACGTTGCAAAAAAGGGTTCGACTGACCGTTTTCTTGCTCGACCCTGGTCAGCGTCGGTTTTGATAGATATTCATAGACGGAAAAAATCCGAAGCAAGATGATAAGTAGCATTTTCATGGCCTTCCAACAGATCTTAAAGGAATATGAAAAACTTAATTCTCTCTGTTCTCTCTGCAAGAGAGACTTGTGCGATCGCAGTTAAACGCAAAATTGTTCGTTGAAGCGTTTTTCCGCGACGCCTGTGCGAGTTTTCGAAGCAAATTAAACAATGGCAAAGATACAACAGCAGATGTCACCAGACAACGCCGTGAACGATGACGCTTCAAGAAAGAGAGATATTTCCAGTTCATGTACACCAAAATTCTCTTTGTTGTTGTTTTTATACAAAATTCATCGCCACATTTCCCCGTCCCAATCAAAGCCATTATTAAGCCGTCCGATGTCACCCCACCGCCCCCAACTCGCCCTCAGCCGCTACCACTTTTACCCTTTGGCTTCGAATCAAGCTTGGCCCGCGGCCAGCGTATTCATTCCAGAAACTAGCCCACCATTCAAGGGGCCAATTATTTAATCAATTCCACGGGCCGGGAATCCCCGACGACAATTGAAATCGGTTCCTCCAGCGGTGCAATAACTGCACTTGGGGGGTCGCACGCCCCCTCGAAGACGGTAACGAGAACCGCCGATAGAATCAAACGCGCCCGGGGCTATAAACTTGAGATCCCGGGCCGATTGTAGATGCAGATATGGAAATTGCCCGGGATTTATCAGCCAGAATCAAATGGGGAAAAACAGGTGAGGGAGGTGGGGGGTGGGGGACGCGATAAACTTGGATCCGGGCAATCGAGCGGGGCGGGGGCGCGGTTGGGAATATGAATGCACGCGGCATTACCCGGGCCATTCTTATTTCTCAGGCACGCCAGCGCGGTAAATCTCGCTTTCACGGAATTCTGATTTACCCCGGCGCATACATGATTCCCGCGCCAACTTGCGGCGCCGCGGTCTCGGGGTCCCGGATTCCGCGCGTTTTTCCTCGTTTGCGGGGGCCTAACTCGGTTTTCCGGTGATTTGTGGCAAGGCTTGGGGAAGCTCGGGGTTTTCCAGAGTGTTTATGAATTTTTCGTGGGATTTGGAATGTCGGGTTTGGGTATATGACTGGGATTCGGGTTGGAAAAGGCGATTTTGGGGAGTTCTTTGATGAACGTTGGAATTTTTTTGGGTTGTATTCTACTTTGAATGATATTGATGTAAGTTTTGTGATAGATTACAAGCAAATATTTTTTTTTTTCATTATTTAAAGCCCTTTTATAGATACGAACGTCTGTTGTATCCAACTCCTCGAAAAGTAAGCAGGTCAGCACTGTGGAAGAAGTCTTACAAATCAGTTTGTTGAAACAATAAAATTAAACGGTTTTAGATTCATCATTAACTAAAGAATAGCTAATAACAGACTTTATTGAAATGAATTTTTAAACTATATTTTTCACCAAAAGTTATGAACAAAATGCATTCAATTTGTTTCTTTTTTTTTCGTCACCATTTTGTTATTTATGCATTCATTCAAGAAAATTTGGTATCAGTTGCTGCTAGAGTCATATTGAATCTAAAACAGTACAATTTTTTTTACTAGATCCATTTTTTATTTTATTTTAACATCGTGAACATGCTTACTTTTCTAGAGGTCAACTTCAACAGACGTTTGTATGTATAAAAGTGCATATAATGAATGAAAATTTTTTTGTCTATATTTCAAAAGCCCATTTATTTAGCTCGATAAAATTTACATGAATATAACATGTAATAATTCAAGAACAAATTGATTAAAAAAGGTTTTTTTTTGGGTGTTAAAAAAAGGACACTGACTTTCAAAAAAATGGTTTGTTCTTCTCAAACTAGTTTGAATATCTTTGTACATTATTGTTTTTAATAATACTTTAATTTCGTATTTGAAAAAATTTGTATGGATCATCTTCTATAATGTCGCCATTGTCATTTTAGCGACAGTCAAATTTTTTGTTGACAAATTTATGACATTTAAAATCAGCAGTTAACTATACTTATCAATAGTAGTACAATAGAGGTAATAAATAATAGTAAGAAGTGATTCTGGAGATTCATGATGTTCACTATTAGACAGTTTTAAGAAATCTTTCCATGATATTTGACACGATTGAAAAATGTAAATGATACTCATGGTTGCTTAATATTACTTATTACTATTTGGCATTGGTTGCGTAAATGTTATTCAAGTTACTTTAAACGACTTTTCGAGCCATTACTATACCAACACTACAAGTAACGTTTCTAGTATATGAATGGTTCGGTTAAAATAATGAATTTTTCTTTCATTTTCTAGTAATAACATGAAAAAAAATTCGTCTGTTCTTATATCCAGACAACCAGAATCATAAAAATTATATATGTTATAAAGAGCATGAAAATTATAGGATTACATACACCACGTTTCATAACATATGCACGTGAGAAAAATCGCTAATAATTCTCTTTAAACACATCATTAATGTTCTTGATGGAATTTTTTTTGAAAACATTTCAGAAATTTATATTCAATAAGCTCGAAAGAGTATGGAAAAATGAATCAAAAGATTTGTATCATGCGCAGTTATTACGAGTTAAAACGAATATTTAATCGTCTTTTCACTGAAACCCGTGGATTTTTCCTGATCTAACGCAAGTTTTAATCCCTATCATAAAAAGATTGATTACTATTAATTAGTAAAAATCCCATCAAAGAGAGCTTTGCACGGTTAAAAAATTTTTATGTTCCGCAATGGTAACTCTTCCATGAAAGGGATTTCAGCAAGACTTTTTTGTATCCATTTCAGCCTTCCAAGTTTCAAGAGGTAAGAGATGTTTTAAATTGAAATATTTCTTTTCTCAATCGAACTGGAACTTTAGTAATTTGGAAAGAATGCATAACTAACTTATATTTTCGTTCTTCATACATATAAGTTGATATTTTGAATAGTTAGTTTAAATGTTTTCTTTACCTTTAAATTTGTATCATTCTTTGTAAGTGAGAGATCAGTATTTCTGAATACATCCCTGAATTCCATGCACTTTTTCATTTTTTGGTAAGAATTATAACCTAATAGACTTAACCATATTCATTGACATCTGCTCCTCCTCTCAAGTACAACTTTCAAAATCACGACCATCTGACGACCAATTTCCATCAGACCAGAATAATTTATTTATTCCCTAAATTTATTCTTTCAAAAATGAAATCTTAACTTACAGAAAGATCAAATCTTCTTCTTATGCATGAAAAAAAAAACTCAATTTATCTCAGTTTACATCCTGAAAACAATCAACAACGAAATAAGACCTTAATCAACTTATACCTTCGAGTAGAAAAAAAATTGGAAACCGCAGGTCCTGAATTAACCCTCCCATTTCAATTCCGCGCAGCGTAAGATGATTAAGTCACTTCGAATTATAGGATTCTGTATCGCATGCGAAATCCTCCGGCTCGCTCGAGAAATTCGCGGGGGCGGGAAGGGGGGATATGGGGGAGGGGAAGGACGGTAATCCCCGAATTATGCCTTGAATTTTAAGTCGTCGCGACTAATCCGTACGGCGGGCTCGACGTACGGACCTTCGGGCAGGACTCGAAATAAATCTGGAGGGTGTGGGAGGGCAAAGAAGAATCCCTGATCCCTCAGGAGTTTCGTGATCGCGTGAGGTAACAAACAGTCCGAAGGTGGCCGAGAGCACCGCAAACAATTAGATATAAAACCCGGCGCAACAAGCCACACCCGTTGGATTTAAGGACCTGCACATATATAAAGGGGGAGGAAGGGTCGAGGGGGAGGGGAGGGCGACAAATCGTCGTGGTCGTACGTTCGGCGAGAGGGTGAGGTAGCAAGGGGAGACACTATATCACTGAATCTCGAGGGACGTCCCGTTTCCGTATTAAGCGTGATTTCGAATGGGACTTGTTCTAGGAGGGAATTAATTTGGATTTTGTAGAGGGTTGTGTTTTTATTTGACGAAGGTATGAGGCAGGAATTAAATTTTTTTGGGAAGGGTGTGGTATAGTTTTTAAGATAAGGGAAATTTGATGCACAGAAATTGAGTGAGATTCTTGCAGGGTGTGTAGTCATCAAGACTGCGAAATTTGATGAATTCTTATCATTTAAGAAATATTATTCAGAAGGAAGCACCTGAAATAGCTAGACTACTGATTCCTATAGCTCGTTGGATGGAGGACGAAAAAAACAAAGAAAAATTGATGAATTATATAACAGCCAGATGATTTATTTTCAAAGCTCGTTGAAAAAGAGGCAAACATGATTTCATCGTTAATATTATTCTAAAGTTAGCACACTAAATAGCCAGACCATTGATTTTTCAAGCTCGTTCGAAAAAGGACAAAAAATGCTGCCAAAGACTGAAAAATTAAAAGCTTCAATTGAGTCTGTTTTTGGGTATTTCAATCTAAACGTAGCACTCGAAATAGCCAGGCCATTAATTCTTCTAATTCATTGAAAAGGGAATGTAATTGCTATTGGAGACGAATAACGAGAAAAAATGGCATTAAATCTTTTGAAAGTATTTTAATGGAAAGTTGGTTTTTCGAATAACCAGACCACTGATTTTATAAGCTCTTCGAAAAATGAATCAAAAATCCCATCTAATAAGAACAAAAGAGAGAAAATCGATTTATAAGTTTTTTGCGTATTTTAACTAAAAGTTCAAATAAATGTAAGGTCTAAAATTATTTCTCAGAGCTACATTCAATTTCTGTCTTCAATATATTTATTCCATCAATATTTCGACGTCTCCTATTAGGTACTCATCAGGATATTTACAAAAATTCAGAAAAATCTGTTCTAATAACATTGTAACAAAAACAATCATGAAGAGGACCAATCAAAAAAATTTTTTTTACTCACGATTACAAAGATTCTTTTCTTCCGAAAATTGTGATCGGCAAGAATCACAATTTGAAGAAAAGTAAAAAAATTTTTTCAATTGGTCTTCTTTATGATTATTTTTCTTAAAATGTTATTACAAGAAATTTTTACGGATTTTAAAAAGATTCTGATGAGGACTCAATAGGAGATCGAAATATTAAAGGAAGAAATACAGGGTGTCCCTAAGTCAATAATCAATATTTTAGGGTTTGATAGTTCTCAAAATTCTGAGACAATTTTTCCTGTGCCATTTAAGTAAAAAATTTCAACAATAAATGCGCTCTCTTGACAAATGGGGGTATACACTATTAACTAAACCCGACCTCAATTTTTTTCTTATTTTTTTAAGTCGAAAAGTCCTTTGCCACTTTCAACAAAACTCAAAATCTAAAAAGATATTCGCGTTAGAAGTTTCATCCATTTAGATTTTTTAGATTTTGTGTTCAAATATCTTTTTTGATTTTGAGTTTTGTGAAAAGTGGCAAAGGACTTTTCAACTCAGAAAAATATAAAGAAAATTCAGGTCAAGTTTGGTGAACGGTGTGTACCACTACTTATCACGAGAGTGAATTAATTGTTTTAATTTTTGATTCAAATAACTTTTAAAGTTTTGAGTTTTTTGAAAAATGACAAAGAAAAAATCGTCTTCGAATTTCGAAAACTATCAACCATTAAATTATTGATTGTTGACTTTGGGACACCCTGTATATTAAAGACAGAAATTGAATGTCGCTCTGAGAAATCATTTAAGACCTTTCATTAATTTGAATTTACTAAAAACGAAGCAAACTAATGATTACAGTTATTAATTAAAAGTTGCCACTCATAATAGTCAGGCCATTGATTCAGAAGTTTGTTGAAAAGACGACAAAAAATTCTATCTAAGAAAAATACAGGGTGCGCCATTTCTTATGTCGGCATGTAAACATTGAATAACTTGAAAAAAAAACAACCGATTTCTGTAAATGAGGTATTTTTATTTAGTTTGGTCCTTTACAATTTATTTAGACTAGTTTTTGAACACAACATCAATCAAGTGGCCGCCCTTATTGTTCACAGCAAAATATGCCCTTTTTGCGGCGTTTTCCATTACCTTTTCGAGCATCTCGGGTGGTATAGCAATGATTTCGGCACGAATATTTTCCTTAAGCTCTTCAATGGTCTGCGGCTTGCTGGCGTACACTTTACTTTTCAAATAACCCCACAAAAAGAAGTCTGGAGGGGTCAAATCTGGAGATCTGGGTGGCCATTCAATGTCGCCTCTTTTTGACATCAGACGTCCAGGGAATTTTCGTTGCAGAAACTGGATTGTTTGATTCGCAGTGTGGCAGGTCGCACCATCTTGTTAAAACCAGTAATCTTCAAGACCTTTTTCACGCATTTGTGGGCAGACATAGTGAGCCAACATCCACCGATATCGGTTTCCATCGATCGTTTGGTTCTCTTTGAAAAAATAAGGACCAATGATGGTTTTGGCGCAAACGCCGGCCCAAACAGTAACTTTTTGGTCATGCAATGGCGTTTCATGGATCTCGTGTGGATTCTGCGTTCCCCAAATGCGGCAATTTTGCTTATTAACGCCTCCAGAAAGTTTGAAATGTGCCTCGTCGGTCATTAAAATTCGCTTCCAAAAATCAGGTTCAGTATCAACTATTCGAGCGATTGTTTGTCCATATTCCAAGCGACGTGGATGATCTGTAGGCAATATTCTTTGTGTTAATTGCATTTTGTACGGAAACAAATGCAAATCATCTTTCAAAATGCGCCGTAGAGTGGTTCCACTGATGCCGAGATGCTGAGCGCGGTGACGATATGAAACTTTTGGGTTTTGGGCAACGCTCTCTCTGACAGCTTCAATCAGTTCATTTGAACGTCTTGGTCGTTGATGAACGGGTTGTTCGCGATCTTTCACTGTCCCGTGGTCACAAAAATTCGACACCAAACGACGAATAGTGTTGTCAGATGGTGCCTGTTTGCCAAGATATTTTCGACGATATGCTCGTTGAGTTAACACAACTGAACGACTATTTTCAATGTACAAAGTAACTATTTCAGCGCGTTCTTTTGGTGTGAAGCGATACATGGTTGAAATTGTACTGAATTGACGTTTCCAAAACAAGTGAAGTCAAGTAAATCGGTTGTCAAATGTTTAAGTTATTCAATGTTACAATACCGACATAAGAAATGGCGCACCCTGTAATAGAAAAAATCTATTTGTAGTTTCTTGTAAATATGACAATTAAATGGATGAAAATAATCAAAATAATAAATTTATAGAATTATCGTAATATATTTTTAATTATGAAACCTGCTGAGATATTAGCATTCGATAATTCGAAAGTTTTATGGACTTTTACTGGAAAATGTAAGGATCTCGTTCTCTCTCATTTGCAGACTTTGAAGGCTAAAATCTCTGTCAGTCCTAGTTATTGATGTATAACATATGTAATGTTGGAAAAGCACACAAATAAATAATATTAAAAATAAACATAATCCTATGATAAAAGTTCATTGGGAAATATGTAAACACTTTTTCCCTACGTGCAAATGAGTTGATTTAATTGTCATAAAATTATTGTTAAATAATAAAGTATAATTCTACAAAAGTACAAATCGAGATCAAAACTTCATTTAATGAATATCGTATGTTCGGACGAAGACTATGAAATTCAGTTTTTTTATGATGGACACGCAGCTATTGAAAAACAAAATCAAAAAACGTTGTCAATGATCTTTACACATAGCTTGATAGTTAAATAGAAATATTTCGCCGTATTTTTGGCCACACATTGTGCATTACTCTTTTCTTTCCAGCCTTTACTTGTTCGATCCCCCAAAAGCCCGTTATTGTTGCGCTGACACACATTTTGTACCTCGATTGTTGTTCCGTGAAAACGTATGTCCACGTCAATATTATAATTGAACAATGGGCGAGTGTTCTC
The DNA here is from genome assembly GCA_028476575.1 of Platygaster robiniae. Taxonomy (NCBI): domain Eukaryota; kingdom Metazoa; phylum Arthropoda; class Insecta; order Hymenoptera; family Platygastridae; genus Platygaster; species Platygaster robiniae. Next base: position 9,141,699 of record CM052022.1, read on the forward strand.
TTTGTCCAACCAGATTGCAAATTTTTTCGTTAATATTGCGTCTGACTAATTTCGACCAGTTCTACCGAAAGTTAATGGAATATGAAACATCGAGCAAATCAAATCTACGTTTTTATGTGTGTTTTTTTCTGTACGAATGTCAAATGAATAATGGAGTTATGAAGGTGTAGGTTTGAACTGCCTTTTTTAATGAGTTAAGGAAAATAAATTTGAGGTTTTAGATATTATTCATATAATTAATGAATACATAATGGTAAAATGGACTGAGCTTGTAGGTGTTCGGATTATACATTTTGAAATGCGGAATTGGCTTATGAAAAAATAGTGTGCTATCATATTCAATGAGCATCAATAACATATTCGCTATTGCAGGGTACATTTAGATTTTTTTTTCAAGAGCATCATTTATGAATGACGTCAGATGGAACAGTATTGCATATTCGATGAAACTTGAATGCGTTATTGCTCGATGTGACAATCAGATTTACTGATCCCGAATTATGTCATACCGATAATACATACAAATTATTGCGTTTTGTCCTATCCATTTGAACTCTTTCCTTGTCAAAACAAATTATTCAAATATAATTTTCTGTTCAGTCGTTCCCAAGAATTCAATCAAAACGCAGTTTCGATTGTCTCAATAGCATATTTCCTTCAGTTTTCCATGCTGTTTGATCCAGCGTTTGCATCTGTAGTTTTTTTTTTTTTTTAACGCGGCGTATCCGCAGTTATCGGCTATCGGAAATTCGCGATACATAACATCTGGCAAATGGATCAAAGAGCGCGTTGACGTTCTTTGAACTGAAAAACTTTAATCTTGATTCGACATCCTTTGAGATTCACAGCCAAGCTTTTCGAATCTAGATTCGAGGAGCAGTGAAATTCGACGAATCAATGCACTAAAAACAGTGGAAGGATTCAAGTCTTTTTTCCCTGCACTCTCGTCGGAAAACTGGATTTTCGTTTCAAATTGGGCACGAAACGTATAAAGTTCTGTAAAAGCCATTTTACATGTTGAACGAATCTTACGTTTTCTCTTGCAGGTATTTGGATTTAGAATTTTGGATTAGATACGAAAACTAGTACTTGCGAAATAAACTTTGATAAAATCAACAATAAAGTCGATCTTCATTCTTCCGTATGTGGGGCAAAAAGCACAGTATACAGACAGGAGCAGAACAGTTTTTTTCCGCTGATTCGCGGCTCGAATCAGCATCGATCGAGCGTGAAAAGTCGTGGCCTCGGATAAAGAGAAAAACCAACAATGGGGAAAAAAGGTTTAATCGCACGAAAATATGCAGGGTCGAGATCAATGGCACTTAAGCTCCTAACGATCGATCAATAACGCAATTCGGTTTGTAGTTATTCCGATCGAATATTTTCGATGCTTACGTTATTAAGCTCCATCAATTGGTGAGATTTGGAAAAAAAGTCATCAGAAAAACGTAAATTAAAGCACTGCACCGAGTCTTATTAAAATTCTTTAATTTTAAAATCTAGTGGAATTGTGACAGAGGAGAAAAATTTTCATATCAATTTGATAAACGGAAATACAGTCATATTATTTCACCATTCACTGATATTTATACGTCAAAAATGATACATTATTCTGGGTAGTTTAAAATATGTATGATGTACGAAAGAAAATGTATTTTCGCTGCGAAAGGAATTGGCATTTATGATGCACATGACCTCGAATGAATATACATAAAGAATGCCAGATTTGATCGACGACCCAATTTTTCGCCCTATCAGGTATTTATTTGCGTTTTATCCCTGGGTATTATTTTTGTCCAATTCCGTTATCTAGGTCAGAGTAGCTTCATCTCCGCATTAGAAACCGGGTATTGGTTGTTTCTAAAAGCAGTTCACGTTTCGTTAATGTCAAGCGATAGAAGGACGTACCGTAATAACGCGAATTTCCACCCGCAATTTCCTTCGAGTAGTTAGCTTGTACCGGTGGGAGACATGTATGTCTATGGGAAATTTTTAGGTTTCAGTCAATGATTAGATGCAGAGAATTATCATATTGATTCGGGCTGATATGCATGATTTACGATTTTAGACATTGCTGCATGGAAAAAGAATCTATTATAAATATGTATATATATTGTTCGTCAATGTATCCGCCGAAAAAAATGTCGGTTCGATATTTGTCAGGCGAGCCCTGAAGCACTGCCACTTAGAGAGGGGCGAGTGTATACATAAAGATATATAAAGGTATTTCAATATTCTAAAATATATTTCATCACAGAGTGACTTTAAAAGATAAATAATTATTTGATGACATTTATAGTAGACAACCTGAGTTATGTGTACATGATGGATGAATATTGGACACAAATTCACATTTATTTCAGTCTAAATCCTTCACTTTTCTAGAACGGCGAATTACATTTTTAAAAATTCATAACGACTTATATAATTGATTCCGAAAATTGCGTATTGTAAAAAAGGAAAGAAGATCCCGCTTCTCATTTAAACTCCAACGCGTGCCTCTAGGGGAATAAAACGCGCTTCACAATTGAAATACACCGATGTGTCCCCGCGACTCTGAATAGCGAGCAGAACTATTATTTATGCTCCACCACCGTCCCCGACGGTGTTTGTAGCGTTCCATCTCAAGAGACACCGAAACGCAAAAGTTGGAGACAATCGAAATTTCCTGCATTTTTCCCAACACCAATCATTTTCCTTGCTTTTCCGCCAAAAGAACAACGAAATTTTAGAATGAAGCTCATTAAAATTCTCTTCACTCCTTTACTATGAAAATAAGATATACTGCTTTTGAAAAGGCTGTTAATTTATCGCGTAGACAATATTGATTGGAAATGCAATCTCAGTCAAACTGACATTAGTCGATGCTGAAATATTCTCAAAAAAAAAAGGGAAGTGCAACTCTTTTTAATAATGAAGAAATACGCCAAGTTTTCTCCGTCGAATCGAAGTATTTTTCAAAATCTTCAAAAAATCATGCAAAAAGATTTTCAAAAATCTTGTCCATTCACAAGAAAAAACTGAAATTCCAACTTGTTACAATCCCAATTACGATTTTCCTTTATGAATTCATCCGAGTGCTATTCTTCGCCGCAAAATGCGATTGAAGTATCGCGTAATTTAGCTTGTACTTCAGGGCTTCATTTACACGAAGAACGTTCACTTTCGGTAATCGTACGGTTGCTTCTGAAAGAGGTGCGAAGGGGGGGGGGGGTTAGATTCGATATACTCTTCAAGCAAAGTGTAAATATGGCTCGGAATAATCACTCGGAGGCTCCTGCGAGGTAACAAACGAACGTACAACTTTACTAAGTCGGCATCTTTCAGAGAACAACGGTAACTACATCACGTACGTGTCAAGTAAGTACAGCACAGGAACTTGAAACTATTCTGTTCACGACGTTTTATAATTCGCGTGGAACTTTCGGTGAATTATGGAACGTCCGTGTTGGTATATTTGTCGAGTCACCGATAACGTTGATTTATTTTCGTTGGTGTGCATTTTTTTTTTTTTTTAATGACTCTCCGCTGTTTTTATTTTTTTATTATGAAAAATATGTGCAGTTAAATTAAATGTTTTATAGGTCTGATGATCTCATATCACTGAAATCAACTTCTATGGTAACTGAAAATTCAATTCTTCAAGACTCTTTTACAGAATATATAAAGAATTCCTACGAAATTTCAAGATATTCAATGGCTCTCGACGCGTCTCATTAATCGCTACAAGTTTCCTAACGCCGCGGGTTAATATTGAGGAGAATTTAATGATCTCCTCGCGCATCTACGAAATGCTTCCAGCCTCCCACTCTGGGACTTCCTTCTAATTTGAATGCGCCTCGTATACTCGTTTTGGAAATGACGAAAAGAGCTGGAGGAGGAGGGGGAGTAGGGTTGCCAGAAAGGAAACTAACGTGCTGCGTAGCTAATTGCGCCGTAATTGGCCGCGTTAGAACATTAACTGCCAGCGGAAAAGCCCGAACCTGTCAGGAAGGATCTTCCGTGAACCCTTACGTGATGACATTACCGTATACTTCCACGCTCTTGGCAAACCCAATTACATCTTATTTGGCGAGATTTTGTTCAAAGAAGTTACTAATTACAGTATGACTGATTCTTTTAGTTTGTTTTGCTTATTGGAGAGTTCAGAGGAAAGTTGGAAGGAAATTAAAGTAATAATAATTTATTAAAGGACAATAGAAAGAACAAATGAAAAAAGTTAAATCATTGAACACTTTTACCTCGATCAAGACAAAATTCGTTCATAATAATTTCCGCAGTTCCAGCTCGATGTAAATGGCCAAAACACTCTCATACATAATCACGTGCTTTTTTTCTCTACAAAAATCCAATCTTTTCCGAGCGGTCGGGCTTCATTTGATTTCCCAAGTAACAATGAATCGTAGTTAGAGAAGCTTGTCTTTTTTTCTGCGCGCTGTCAACGGAGTCACGACAAAACAAACGCGCGGGAACCGAGTTAATTTCATTAGAAAAATGAAAGAGCCAGGTAGAATCTTTGACAGCAATCACGTCAGAATAAAAAGAAAATACAGGTTAAAGCTCTGCAGAAGTTCGCTTGTTTCATGCGGTTGGCATTAAAAATTAAAAAAAATTTTTTCAAGTTGAACGCAGGTTGTTGCTCTAACATCGATATTTGAAAATTTGTGATTTACAACTTTGAATATTCATAATGTCTAAACGATGTTTCAGGGTGGAGTTTTAAAATAATGATATTGGATACATAAGCTCGTTTTACAGAGAAATAAATTTCTTAGCTACAAATTGACAATTGAAAGAAAACCGTTTTTCAAATCAAAGACCTTGATTTGATGTCTATAGAGAAATTCCTTAATTACTTTATTTAGTTATCAATTCAGATTTTAATAATTTTATGCTAATTTTCTTTAAATTTTTTTTCTACAATAGAATCAAGCAGAAAAATATCAATAACCAAATCATTTCTGTAGCCAAAAAATAATTATCATTCCACATTAGGTGGTCCTTAAAATGGCTTTGGTGGAATCTTAACCGTGACGCCACCCAAATTGAATCCAAATAATTCAAAAACAAGCCGCAAATTTTTTCAGGCCTATAAAGACCTATAATAAGTATTTTTTCCCACTTAAATTACATGGGATTTTGTATTTATCCGGGTCTCTAATTTTTCGTGGGCGCATGAGACGTCTTAAAAATCGGTTTGACACGTCAAATTATAGGCAAGAAGATTTCAAAACCGTTCACCAATATTTCGCGCGCTAGCCACTTTGTAGAGAATTGAGTTGAATGCGAATTATTGGTATTTTTCGACAATTTTTGACTGATCTTTTGTATTTACAATGGAAATTTGTCTCAATTTCACACTGAGAGACACTTAAGAATATAATTAGAGTGAAATTCACATGTTCACAATTGCTCTTATCGAATTGCAGTCTGGTGTTCATGAAAAAAATTAATAAATAATAGAAAATATTGACTCATTCCATTACAATAATGTATTTTCTTAATGAACAAAATATTTTGACGCAAGGGGTATACCATTTTATGTTAAAATAACATATTCAATGAAAAAATACGACAGAAAAACGTTGACATGCGTAAGATACAATACACTCATAATTCTATGAAATTATTAACAAATAATAATTCATATTCATCTTGTTATCTGCTTCGCTGTTTTGGTTGTTGCTGTTGTTACAAGTTTAATTTTATCACAATTAAACAGCATATCAGCATTTCTATTTACTTTTACAATGAATTTCTATCTTTAATTCTCCATTTTTATCTTTTATAAAGAGAAAAAATGAATTATTGAGAAATACTGTAAATAATTTATTATGAATGATTTTTTTGGATGAACAGTGGGCTATAATTAAATAAGAAAAATTGTAAATTTCTAAATTTTACTCTCATAATGTTCTGATGTATCAACGATCTCGCGATTGAGACAAATTTACACTGTTAATGGAGAAGATCAGTCAAAAATTGTCGAAAAACATAAATTTTCTCGAAAAATACCAATAATTCTCATATAACTCAATTTTCTACATAGTGGGTAGCGCGCAAAATATTGCTGTACGGTTTGGAATTTTTTTTACAGTTAACTGCAACGCTTGCCTATAATTTGACTATCACACCGATTTTTAAAACGTCTCATGCGCCCACTAAAAATTCGAGACCCTGATAAAGATAAAATCCCATATAATTTAAATGGGAAAAAAGACGTCTGTAGAGGCACGGGTTAATGTTGAGATAAAAATCTGAAAAAATTAAAGGATTGTTTTTTAATTATTTGGAGCTGATTCGGGGGGCGTCACGGTTAAAATTTCACCTAAGTCAATACAAGGACCACCCTATTCCACATTTATTAACAGGCATGTATCATACTAAGAAGGCAATATATGCGTACAATGTCAAATCCGTTGCATTCAAAAATATCAACAACCCTCGGAAAAACCATCCGTTTGCATAGGCGATTCTTAAAGTTTTTCATACGTGACGTTGAACAGATTTCTCGCTCTGGAAATGAGTGAAATCTATAGTTGTCGCAGTAAATGAATCCGGGAGGTTGGAGGGTGTCGATGCGTTCGATCCTGCGATAAAGTGAACTGACACGACTTCATATCGGAACGTGTCTGATTATAATTTCACTTTGAATTATTCATGTACTCGGGTAAAACGAACAACCTAATATCTCTCACATCTCCAATGTTCCCATCATGTTCTTCAAATTTACGACAGCAGTCTCAAATTAAAAAAAAAAAGACTTCATTTCAAATTTCACAGAAATTCTCGCTGTTATCCGCGATTCCCAAAATTAGAATCTGGACATCCCAACGTGCATACACACGTAGTTGAGCAAATGGAATAATTCCGTCAAGAAAGTCGTTCAACTTTATGAACAATTCACAAGCACTCGCGGTTCCGAAGCCAGCGAGATGTCGAAAACGAGGCGACAACACGTCTCTGCGTCGAGGCCCGAAACCCGAGCCCCATCGATCCACTCGGCGAAATGACGAGTTCGAGTTAATTGATTCATATTGGCCGCCGTATAATCGCCGTATACATAAAACGCAGATTAGCCCCGGGTAGCGAGGATCCGGCGCCGCGCAACCCGCAGCGGAGTAGATCATAGCGCGAGGGCGCGACAGCTACTTATTTAGAATATTGCCGGCATAAATCTGCATAAATTCAGCGCAGGCCTTGCGGGTATCGCAGGGCGGCGTACATTACGCGACGCCGTAGTTTCTCTCAAGGTGCGCTGTTGACACACCTTCCACCGCTTCCAATTCCGCGGCACGACGAATTCCTGAATATTCCCTCAAGGGGTTATTTCCTCTTCCCGTAACCTCACCCCCCCCCAAACCTACCCCCCCCCAGCCTTTATCAACGACCGGGAGATCGATAAATCCGGCTTTTCGCTTAATCAAAATCATCGCCCGTAAAATGTCCTCGAATCCGCGGTAACGCGTGCGCCGCGCTTAATTGAATCTCGAGGTTTTATCGCGCCTGGCAAAAATCGCAATTTATTTTCCTTGGGAATTAAAGCCGCCGCTATTAAGCAGCCCCGGCTGGGTTTTCCTTCCTTATTCGACGGGGGCTTTATATGACGTGGGAGAGCGAGGATTATCTTTTCAGGTGAAAGGTGGGTGGGGTTTTTCTGGGGGGGGGGAGGTTTTGATGAGGGTTTTTCAGAGGGGAAGTTTGCAGTCGAGTGTCGGAATGGGTTCTTGGTGATTTGGGGTACACATTTTCAAAATTGTTTTTCTGAAAAAAATGTTCAGTCAATTACTTTTATTTTGGAAATAATGTATACTGTGTGTCTTAGATTCTCATTCTAGCGAAACCGAGAAAAAACGATATATTATAACGTGCTGAATGCTTTTTTAGAGTTTTCATTTCATATAATTGCTTTTTTGAAAATTAATAAATGATTTATTATTTATTTTTTCATGTGTGTCTGTTGACGAAATAGTAATCCTTTTTTTCGATAAAAAATCCATAATTGACGTTTTTTCTCGTAGATTACATATCCGCTATGATATTCGTTGAAAAGTCTATGCAAAAAAGTCAAGATTTTCTCTGAACCAATCGTTTTTTTTTACTAGCAACTGACGTTTTTTGTCCTCGAACGTTTCAGGTGTTGAAAGGAGATTGCAAAATAAAATTATTCGAAATCACATCCTTTCACACTCTGTTAGGTCATTTTAATGATTTTAGACAAAAAACGACAAAAAGTAAGCACGAAAAAACAATTGTTTAGGACGGAATGTTATTTTAGTCGTTAATTTTTATTCGAATTTGACAATTACAATTATTAATGGAAACGTTAATAATGGTTTTTTTTTTACTTCAAAAAGAACGAATTATTCATTGAAAAAATCATAGGATATATATTTGAATATTTGTAACTTGTAAACAAGAGCTAATTAAAAAAAAAAAAAAAACCTTTTGAAGAAGGATCCAGAAGGCTATTGTCTATTCTTTTCTACTGGTTCTGTCAAAATTAGGAGAAAAAAGTTGTTTTGGTACCCAGTGTATTTATATTATAAAACACTATATCAAGTTATACTTTTGAAACCTGGAAGTTATAAATTTTCATAACCTCGGCAGGTATCACTCTGAAGAGGGAGGAGATGTTTAAGAACGTCATAGAATTGTTCTGTAATCCAGGTATTTGAAAATATGTATTCATTTTTTTGAAATATTAGAAAAAAATCTTATTTATTAAAACGAAACGAAAAATAATAGACACGTGTCAGAACTTGCAGGTCCAATGCAAACAATCTATGATTCTATGTAGTATAAATGACGAATCCTGCATTGTAGAATCTAAATCATTAAGTTTTCGGATGAAATTATATAAAAGATATTCATTATCTCAGTATTTTCAAGCCTGGATTTGTCAATTTAGATGTATCATTATTTCAAGCTCTGGAATTTGATATAAATTAATAAATGATTTGAAGAGTTGTTGTTCTATACCTTGGATAACCACAACACTACCTTGAAAATTTTGAACTCCTTTTTACATACTCTACATTTTTCAGCTTTGGAAGTCTACAATGTGAAAATCATTATTTATTTTTTTTATCCTTTATTAAAGCGGAACTCGAGGCCTTTCATCAAATTAATGATTATACATGGCACAATAGTAAAAATTCACATTGTAAAATCTGAAATGCATGAACTTGAGACTCAGAAACTCTTGACTCTTGAAAGATTCACTTCATAATGCTTACTTTTACATTTTTAAGAATATACATGTTTAATATTCTTATTTATGGAATAAGCCTTCCCAAAATTCTTTTTACATAATTCAGAATTCTGCAATGCAGATTCTGAAACTAACGTTAAATATTAAATGACAAATATGATATCAAATGTAGATAAACATATAGAAATTTTTTGAGGAGAATTTTTGTGAGACTTACGTCTCTTTGAGAAAATTCAGAATCAGTAGAATAAATTATGGGGTATTTTAGAGCTAATGTTCATACTTGTACATAGGAATGACTTACAGTTGTGGCAAAGCATTATAGATGAGTGGGTATAATTATTGTACATACTTGGGTGAATTAGTTAGATGATGGACATATCGAATGATTTGCAGGATGAATATATAGAAACAGAAATATCCACGGTTATTTGCGAACAATTAGAATCTTTGGGGAAGATAATTGTACGGAATGATACTTTATTGATATATCCCGTAAACATTCGTAGTTTGAGGAAACATTTTGAAGAGCTTAATGTCATTCTGAATAATATGTATAACAAGCCTGATATTATAATTTGTACTGAAACTTTCAAAATTAAGCGGGAAAAGGAATTCGAAATAGATAATTACATATCTCTTTTTAATCAGGGAGAGCACAATAAAAATGACGGTACTATCGTTTTCATATCGAAGAGGATGAATTTCACGATTAATAGGATAAATATTTGATCGGTTTATGCGATTAATACTGAAATTACTCTGGATAAGAATATAAAGATTCTGATAACTGCTGTATATAGACCACACACTACAAATATTTCTCAGTACATATTGAATCTAGAAAAATTTTTAGATAATATGAAACATGCCACTAACCACTTCACAATAGGAGATGCTAACATTGACATTTTGAAGAATACAGTGATGATGAACCAGTACTTGAATAATTACTTGCAAACAGGGTACCGATCGTTTATTAATGGTATTACTCGGCAAACAGCGTTGTCACAGACCTGTATAGATCATATATTCGGTAAGACAAGCTTGGGACTGGAGAAACTCACTCCGATTATTTTGCATACAACTTTTACAGATCATTTGTCTATTCTACTGAATATTGATGTGAAGGTTTCAAGTAAGAACAGGGAGACAGTTAATGAGAATATAAATAAACTTAATGTTGAATTATTAGACAGATACTTGACTGCAGAGACATGGGAGACAGTATATAATAATGATGATATTAATGAGAGTGCTGAAAATTTTATAAATATTCTGAAAAGGTATATAGAACTGGCATCTCAACGAGTTAATAGAAGGAAGTTTTACCACAAAAGGAGATGTTGGATAACGAATGAATTAGTTATTTTATGTAAGAAAAAGGATGCAATGCATAAGAGAATGGCAAGGAACCCAGGCAATACTATATTCAAAGAAAAATTTATTATTTTTAGAAATTTTGTAAATGCACATATAAGAAAGGCTAAGACAGATTACTTAAGAAAACAAGTAATAGGGAATAATAATCCGAAACATTTTTGGCAATTTGTGAATAAGATAACTAACAGGAATAAGAGGGACCAAATGTCAATAAATAAATTACGTACAGCTGACGGGATTTTAATTGAGTCGAAAGTGCATATCGCAAACGAATTTAATAAGTTTTTTTCAATTCTATAGGGAGTTCTTTGATTAATACCACTTAAAATATTGATGACAGTGATAGGCCTTGCAGAAAAGTGAATAACTCTATATTTCTTGAACCTGTCGATGAAATAGAAATTCTTGGAATTATAGCAGATATGAAAATTAATAAAGTTGGCGGAGTAGACGGTATACCTGTTTCACTAATAAAAAATATACAGAATTATATAAGCACACCGCTGACGCATATTATTAATAAATGTATCGATCAAGGTCTTTGGCCAAAAGTATGGAAAAAAGCTGACATTATACCAATTTTCAAAACTGGGGAAAGAACACTTACAACTTATTACAGACCTATCTCATTAATATCGAATTTCGCGAAAATATTTGAAAAAGTGATAAATAAGAGAATAATTCGATTTCTGGAAAAGGAGAGTATAATACATGATCTACAATTTGGGTTTACGCTAAATAGATCGACATCTGATGCTTTAATTACGGTTACTGATAAAATATACAAAGCGATCAATAACTCAGTACCATGTATAGGCATTTTTCTGGATTTGGCTAAGGCGTTTGACACAGTGAATCATCAATGTTTATCGGACAAGTTAGAATATTAAGGTTTCAGAGGAAGGGCGTACAGTTTACTTACAGAATACCTGACCGATAGAGAGCACCTTGTTAGAATTAATGGGATAAGAAGTCAACCGCTGTTTGTTCATTGTGGAGTTCGTCAGGGAACGATTTTAGGCCCGGTTTTATTTACTTTGTACATAAATGACATTTTTGATCAACTTCCATATGGAGAAATTGTTATTAACACAGATGACACTGCTGTAATTGTCACTGTGGATACGTGGAGCAACGTGAAATTATTAGCGGAAGAAAGCATGAGTAAGATCTGTATGTGGCTAAGTAGAAATAACCTGAAGTTAAATGTTGATAAGTCGATTTTCATTACGTTTGGTTCATACAAGGATAGTGTTCCCTCATATTTAGATATCAGGATTCATAAGTCTTATTGTACCTCTGATGAAAAGTGTGATTGCCCATGTATGAAAAGGGAGAAACACGCAAGATACCTTGGGATATTTTTAGATGAAAATTTTAAGTGGGACAAACATGTATCAGCAGTAGTTAGTAAATTAAGATACACTTTATATTTATTTTACAAGATAAGGAGGATTTTGACTATGAAGCAAATGCGTAGGCTATATTATGCTTTTTTCTGGTCAGTGCTGTCTTATGGACTAGTTGTTTGGGGTAACGCAAGTAATAATGTCATAAGGAATCTAAGTAGCTTACAGAGACAGGTAATCAAAGTTATGTACAGTAAGAGATCTACATTTCCATCAGATAGGCTCTACAAAGAGACAGGATTGCTGACTATTAGAAAGGCCTACTTATTAAGTGTTTCGGTTTATTTCTTTCATGAATTGCAAGTTGAATATTTTAAGAAATCGTCAGACACAAGGAGGAGGATAATTACGTCATATTCCATTAAGAAGGAGTCATACCGTAGGTCTTTCTGTTATCTGAAGTACAAGATCTTTAATGCTTTGCCAAATGAAATAAGAAATGATACTACATTATCAGTACAGGGCTTACGGGGTAAAATTAAGAGATGGGTGAATGTTTTATCGGTTTCGGATTTGGATGGGATACTGATATAATAGGGGACGATTTACGTGGATTCATATACGTACATTAGATAACAAACTATATGTATCAGATGTGTATATACAGAAGTACATTTGCTGTTTTTCCACTTTTCTTCGTTTTCTTTTCGTTATTTTTATACTTGTGCGAAATGGAGGGTTAAATAGAATGCTCTGCTTTATATGCAGTAACTTCAAGTCTCTGGATGGATTAATTCTACTTAGTATTGTATAGAGTCAGTATTGTTCCCTCACTAGTTTGTAAGTTTTTAAGATTGTTTAGTTTTGGGTCGGGCCCGCGACAGATCTATTTTCATGATCTTGCGGGAGGTGGAAATGTATTACACCTTGTATGTTGTTAACAACACCTGAATAAAGAGAAAAAAAAAAAAACAATATAGAAATTTTATATATTTATTTAAATTCGAAATATTGAATGAAATCATGAGCTTTTTTTCATTTTCTTGGGATTGAAGTTGCTTTTTTACCGACCCTTTTTCTAATATCTTTGATTGTCATGGTCGCAAAATAAAAGAAAAGTTTTGATGGTTTTTGATTCAATTTCCAATTCATCATTAAAGATGTGAGCAAGGAATTAATAGATAATTTAGTGCTAGTGAAATTTTTTTAATTATTTTTTGAAACTCACGAACTTTTTTTCTTATTCCTCTTGATAAAAACAATATAAAATTGTACGCAGAAAATCAAAAAATTCTCACAATACCTTGACAGAAAATCGGTAGAAAAATATATGTGATCGGATATGCAGAGCAAACAAAAAACGTCGAATGAATATACAAAGGTTCGTGAAATTTTAACAAACAATACGAAGTGAAGCATATCTGCTCACACAAACAGAAACGCGTGGGAGAGAAAAACATTTTTCTACCTGCCAGAATGAATAAACATTGTAAACCAACCATGACGATACGACAAAAAAAAATAATGAAGTTTCATCAAACGGGTTCTTGTGTCACAATCTTGCAAACTATTCTTTACAATATAAGAACATGGAAGATTACTTTCAAAGATTCCTAAGTAAAAACTTGTTGATGGAAAAAAAAGAAGAAAAAACACTCAAAGAGTGATAACTACAATACAGTGATTATATTCCAAAAAAATACTCCAATGGTAGTAGAGCTAGGCTGGCTCTGGCTCACCTTTTACAAACCTACAACTTTGTGATAATCAGTTGGGTCAGAAACTACCGTACTTCCATATTTTTAACTCTGTCAGCTTTGGCATTCATTTAAAAATTTTTGATAAACTATGTATAGTATTTATGACGATGTTTCATTAGTCTACATTTGTTGTTTTATATTATATTCATGTATGAGAAAATCACCGTATCATGAGGTCTAGATGATGATTGGAAATTTTGAGTAGAGACTTCACATATCTTTGATATCGACCTAAAGCGGTGTCATTTAACGAACTCCAGGATTTCGATTAGTAGGAGGCGTCAGCGACGTAGGTCTCGATCCGCTGTCGAATGATTTTGAATCAACGTGTTTGGTAGCGCGAATAATTCAATTTGAATATGTATTCGTTCTCGGGTACGTGGACCATGTCCAATCTGCAGGACGAATGATATTTCCGGGCTCATTTCGCTATTTATTGCACCTCCGACGCCTCTTGATTTCGCGTGTTGCGTTTTTTTCCTCTCTCTCTCTATTCACTGCCTTTCCTCTTTCGTTATTTCGCTCATTTTTGTGACAGTTTTTTGTGTGATTCTTTCAAGGGTAAAATAGAAAGATTGAACATGGAAGAATGATATGGCGTTCGGATGAAAATTTTTTCCAGTGCATGATTTCGTTCATTATTTTGGTTTGGAGCTATGATCAAATATTGTTTTTGCTATGTATATTCGTTTTTTAGTGATAGAAAATGGATTGGTTTAACCTGATATTTACGAATGTTGAATTTCATTTACATTCGTTTCGATTCATGTTTGATTCATAACATTCGTTATTTAAATTCATGGAAAGTCGTTTATTTATTTTTAAAAGAATAGCAAATAAATTGTGTGGATTACCAAAAATGTTGTTTTAGCTGTGGACACATCGTGAAAAAATGGAAATTTTTTATGTATATGTATGATGATAGGTAAAAATCACTAGGTGTTCCAATTTCAGTTGAGTTGCATCTCGATGCAGAGTGTTTTAATTTATTTTTTGAAAATGAAATTTCCATACTTCAATGAAATTCGATAAATATGCGTGTTCATTTTGTAGACTTTTCCAAATTCAATCAAAAATGAAAACTTTGAAAAGAAAAAATTTTTATACAGTATATGAAAATTTGAAACAATAAATTCCAAAAACTGAATAATTGATGAAAGAGAAAGTCACAACAAAATTCCATACAAAACTTGTTATTATCCTAGATTTTTCTATTGTCGAAATTTCTAAGAATGAACACCTTAATAATTTTGGGGACATTTCTGAGAAAAATCAGAAATTTTCTTCACCAGTGAGAAATTAAATCTTTCCTCGTGTAACTATTTCAACTTTTTGACCTTTTAACCTTTTAACCTTTTTTTTATACAATGTCTGTAAATTTGAAAAACGCTTTGAACTTTGAAACACTTATTCAACTATGAAAAAACTCAAGTGTTACATACTGATAGAAGAATACTCATATAAACTCAATACTGTATACGTTTCTGATGGAAAACTTTGTATAAAATTCAATTCTTCACGGTACAAGTTTTCTTCTTATATAACAACAATCATAATCGTAGAAATTAAAAATGGTTTTCACAAATAAATGATTGTGAAAACAAATCTTTCCAATAGCTTGTGGCAATTTTTAAAAGAGAGTTATCTTGAAAGTTTTATATGGATAACTGAAAATCGAAAGAAGTTTAGAAAATTTTGTTTCTCTTATAAAATGTATAGTCAATATAAATTAAATGTGTTCGTTACTTAGTTATTTTCGGAGTTCGCGAACTCCTTTGTAAAAAATGATGTCGCTTCTACTTAGGACTTAGTTTATATTTTTAAAAGGTTTTTTGGCACCTTTTTGAAGTATATCACAATTTTGCAAACGTAACAATATTTACAGTGATCACTGTTCAGTAAAACTGAAATGATTAGTTATTCAATAACTGTTTGATTGAGAAAAAGTTTTTTAGACTTTGGTTTTAAGTACATCTCAATTTTTCATAAATTTTACAATATTTACAATTATCACGATTCTGAAAAATCGAAAGTGACACATTTGTTCATTATGGTACATTATCCTTATAACAAGAAGTTTTAGTTCAATTATTTTGATTTTTGAGATATTAAAAAACAATTATTGATTTTCGATATCACAAATATAAAAATCACGTATTGTCTTTCGAGTTTTTCAAATAGTTCTTGGTTTCTTCATTATTCCAATAATTTTTTAATGACGTAATTAATGTTGTACCCCTCAAAAGTTTTTCTCAATTAATCAAAAAGCTTAGATTAGAAACAAAAAATTTTTTCTGGAACATCATAAATCGCAGTTTCAAAATTGACTTGAAAAATTTGAAAAATAGTACAAATTTTGAACTAAGAAACTTATAGATATTTTACACTCGAGAAAAAATCATAACGTATGAGAATGAAGAGCGTGACTTATTGTTATAATATATTTTTTTTCAATCTTACAATCATACAAAATATTTTTCAAATAGTAAACATTCATGAAAATTAAGTACGAAAAAATATCGCTGTTCAAATCTTTCTGAATCAATATAAGATGAAATAAAAAAATAATTATAAATGTTTGTATCTATCCAATTTAAAGGCGTTCCCTTCTTTTCAAACATTCTTTTGTCGATCAAATAACCTTTGATGGAAATATTGAAATAATACACGTTGCAAATTTTTGAATATTTCAAAAAATTACATAAATATTTTTTCATGAACCTTGCAAAGTTGTGTGCTCTAATATTTCTAATCTCTTTTATTCCAGACAAAATTACTTCGACGTCTCGAATTCACAAAGTTTAGTAATTTTGATATATTATAAAGTAAATCTATTTTGAGAAGTTTGAAACATATTTTTTTCTTAGAACGTAGCAGGTTACAAAATAATAACGTTGCAAAAACTCATAAATACAATATTTTCTTACTAGAATATGGAAATCATAAAGTTTATGCTGAAATTAAAATTTCTATAATTTATAAGAAAAATAACCTCCACTTCCACCAAAACAAGAACGACAATTTCTAAAAACACATTCAATTCCCAATCTCGATATTTTTTCGCCATCCATGTTAGAATTACTGATCATCATCAAATCCTCTAAAACCGAGAAGAGTATTGACCCATGAAAACGCGGAAGATAAAAATCACGTGTATCATATGTCGGGGCTGAAAATTCCCGCGCTGGAACTGCTTTCAATTGAAATGGCCGCTGTGCGCTCATTGATATGTGGACCACGACGAGCCGGAGCCTATTTAAATTGAATTAATATTTGCTGTGCATCCAAGCCCATGTTCAGCCCGATACCCGATGCTAAAATTCGCATAAGGTCCGTGCAATTATTTATGATAAACTTGTGCCTGCAATGTACGAGCGAACCAAACTCTCTTTTCCTCTTTCGCAACTCACATCATAACAGTGCTACTCTCGTATTCCCAATAAACAGAAATTAATTGATTTTCGAAGGTAGAATCACTGTTCGGAACAAAATAACTTTGGAATACATTGAAATAAATCACACAGAATTTGATTTCGATGGGGATTTTTTATGGCGCATTTCGTGTTTCAGAAAATAAGTGATAATTCTATCAATTTATGATTGAATGATGAATAAATATTATTGAAAAAAAGATCTGGAATGTGCAATTTAGAGAATGAAATAAGAGTTGGAATAACTAGGGATTAGGAAGCAATTATAATTCGCAAATAAAAATTTTTCCGGCATTCCCTCCGGTCGCTCACAATTCAGTGTTTATTCGAAGCCGCTTCGCGTTCGCAATCTAATTTTCGTCGGCTTTTAATCTTTGTGTACGGTGGTATTCTCTCCATTGGGCGGCACGCGTAAAAACTTTTTCGAGTTTTTTCCACTGCGCGAACAAGCTTTCCGTTTCCCCGAACAATTTGTTCTGAACGTTATTGAGCTCTGCTAGAATGAAGTTGGAGTTTGAATTTCCCACTACGTTTAACCTACAACTCGAAATTTCCAACCGCGTTTACGTTGAGTTTTCTACTTTTGCTGAACACAAATTTTTTTTTTCGCAAATTTTTGTTTTTATTTAATTTTTTAATACAGTGGAAGGTAGAGGTATTTTTCTGAAGGGAGGGGGGCGATCAAAAATGTTATATAATCGATACTTTCTAACAAATTTGTGAATTGAAGCATGATGGCATTGTATATTCTGGCATTATTGAAACTGAATTTATTTGTTTCAATATCTAGGACTTTTAAATCGTCTATAATAAAACTTACAAGTCTATCATTTTTAGTTTAATCACTGCGTATTTTTGAACTGAGGACAAATTTATTAGAGAGTTCATCGAATGATATTCTGTAACTAGGAGTAACACAAGACTTTTATTTTTAACTTTGATTTTATGATCTTTGAAAATTAGAATACTTGAATTACATTCTTCTCGGTATGGAGACCCTGAATTATTTATTCAGGTTTAAATTAAGATGGTATTATAATATTGAATTTATATTTAACGTCAAAATCGTAGATATCTTTTTTGTTGAATTCAAAATGTGAAAATTAAGAGACTTGTAAATATAGAGCTCGGTAATTCTCTATTTTCAGATTCAGAAGTCGCTAGTTTTCATTCTTATTTAAATTTCCATTTCTCAAACTTTTCGTTTTGAAATTGGATGATAAAAAATTCGAGAGGTTATTGATTTATCTACTTTACTTGGACAGCTGGAAGACTTTGATTTCCCGAGTCTAAAATTATGTTCTGTGAAAATTGGAATCATTGGATTATACCCATTCTTTACAAAATGGATTTTTTCAATTTTATACGTCAATTTCAGAATTGATATGATATTATATGATTCAATTAATAGTTCTACGTGGAAAACTCGTAGGAATCTGATTTGTAGAATTTGAGAAGCGAAAACTGTAAGCTCGTTACCAGAAAACCAAAAGATTATAGATTCATAGGTTCACAAGTCATTTTTTTTTTGTTTTTGTAATTTGCAACTTTAAAATTCTATTTTTATAACCTCAAGATCCCATACATGATTATTCTATGATTATATTTTTTTCAATATTGTCTTGAAAAAAAAAATGCAGATTTTTTTCCTGAATTGGCGAATCATAGAAAGGTATTGCACATATTATAATTCATAATTTCTACACTCTAAAACAGCTTTGAGTTTTTTTACACTTAAAAAAACGGATTCTTGGAATGCAATACTTTGTGCTTACGTAGACAATATTTATAAAATATAATTGAAGGTATCATAATTGAGGCATTCCGAATTTGAGGATAAGGAATCGAAGAATATACGGTTTAAGAACTAAAAAATGTATAATTTTGTTTAGGAGTACATGCATTTCTGTATAATAAATTATATTGTTTCAAGTTTTCGAATTCAATAAAAAAATATCGAATACTTTACAGTTATACTCAACAACTTCATATCAGAAAATATTGGCTTCTCAAATTTGAAATCTTTCTTTTATAGAATCCACAAGCCTGAAAAAATATTCAACCATCCCTAGCTCTGGGAATTTCATACTTTGAAAACCAAAATCCTTTATTATAAATTTTTTACCTTCGAAAAAAGCAAAAATAATAAAATTGTTTTTTGTATCGTCTATGTATTTATTTTTTTTTTTTTTTTATTGATTTGCATGTATCTTACATTTAATATTTTTCATACTTTGTGTTTCCATTTCATGATATAGATCATTTCGTTTCTATCGTCCAATTTTCTTTTTTGTCGCGAACTATGTTTCAAAAATTCTTATTTTAAAAATTTCTATAACATTTGCAAATTCGATACTTCGATGTAAGGATTGATTGATCGTGTATTATTCAATTGATTATTCCTGGTAATAAAATTATAGAAATTAACCTCATGAAATTTCAGAATTATTGTGAAAATTTCTTCTCTGCTATTCACAATTTCAAATTTTGCAGACTTTTTATAGTTATGCTATTGTCGGATTATTATCTGAAATTCATAAATCTACTCTGAAAAATACTCTGAAATAATCCTTATTTTAATTTATGAAAACTGTGAATGACATAAAATAAATTATATTCATACTGAATCAAAGCCTAAATAGAAAATATCCTATTTCATAATCAGAAGCTGTAAATCCCATCATAATTTCTTGAAATCAAATGTTGAAATAATTTTTTGATTTCTACATGAAAACAAGTGAACATAAGACAATTTTTTTTTCTTTTTTTTTCTCTTGTAGGTGCAAAGTTGAGCTTTTAGTCCACGTAGAATCCAACATTAAACGATCGTTGACTCAATCTCACGCTCCGGGGCGTCATTCGAAGGGACGTGGCTTTAAGTGTCGCTCGCCCCGAGCGATAATAAGAATAACATTCTAGGAAGAGGAAGAAATGAAGTGTGGAGCGGTGATAGCAGCCTTCTTTTGTTACCTTATAATTAGCAAACATAGCAACTTCGATTATACCCCACGCTATGATGAAATGAGACGCAGTTTTACGATTTTAACTCGGGATGGCTGCAAAAAATTCGCCACACAATCAGCCTCCATAACGTCAACCCAGGCTAAATTATTTTCGTGGTAACGCGTGACCCAATTTTGCGGAATAATACAGGTACTTTTCCTGCAAAACATGGTCGTTTCTTTTCAAGCAAAGTGAATTAAATTTTGTCCGGTGGAACGGTAAACTGCGTGCAAAACTAATCTTGATAAACTTTTTGTTACACGAGTAAAACATACACTGTTGGTTGCGTTATTACTCTGGTGAATAGAAATGTAGAAAGTAATTTTTTTCAGTGTTGCTTGATTAATTATTTGAGGCTAATATTCTAGTTCACATTAATTTTATAATGAAATTATTCTTCGCTGAGAAAAATGTCAATTCATTTTCGACGTTTTAGTTGTAGAAAGTAATAAAAGAATGTTACGTTTTTATTCGCTTTCATTTTGTTCATTTGTAAAAATTCGCAGGATTATCACAATTGCACTTTTTATCTTCTCTTTGTTTTTTTATACTTTTTTAGATTATCAATTTAAATCAAGTCCCCCTTACTGGATCGACTTTTTATCATAGTCAATTTTAACTAACAAAAATAAATCATAAACATCGTAAACCAATCATAAGCATTGTCAACCCAATCATAAACATTGTCAACCCAAACATGAACATTATCAACCAATCATAAACATTGTCGACCAATCATGAGCATTAATCCATTTCCCCTTCACTGATGAATTTCAAAATTAATGAAATTCTTAGCTTATCAGGGTTTATGACGAAGATCCATTGTCCGGAGTTATCCCAGAAGCACGATTTCCTCTCGACCACCCAAGAAAAGATCAAAATCCTCCTAGGAATAGGTCCAAAACATCGTCGAAAATAGAAATGCCGATCACTCATAAAGCAGCAACAAGCAAAATACTCATGCAACCTTCCGAAATTTCGCCCTTCTTGACTCGTCTTTATCCCTTATTACAAATCGCGGGAATTCTTTTTTAATAAGATTTCCGCACTCAACAGCGAAAATATAGAGACTTTTTATTGTGGCACTTTCATAACGTACAATCATACCAAAGTGAACAAATGCAATAATGGCGGCCGGAGACGCCTAATTGTCAGAGATGAAGAAGAAGAAGAAGGGGAACAAGAATCGATACTCATCGACCTGGCCCATATCGATCCAACATTCTCCACTCGATACTAAAATTCCCTATCATATCGACTCTACATAATTCCATGGAAGGCCACCATCAAGACATATATACATATATCCGTTAAAAGTAATAAAAAAAGATAAATTGTTATTTTTTCATTCTTATACTTCTTGAGAGAAACTAATATTTTTTCTAGTTTCTGAAAACTCATTTCATATATTGCCAAAATAGCTTTCAATTTTTTTTTCCTGTTTCCGAAAATTCTCCAATTGACGAAATCACATAACTCGCTTATTGTAAACTACTTCGTAAATTAAGGTTTTATTGATTTTGGTTTCCCTTTCCGTTGTAATTGAGTCGTCGGTGCGTTTCGCAACATCATTTACATGGTTACCAGTCCTCAAAGTCCCCGTGGGACCGGTCATAAATTATCTTTGGCACAAAGCGAGTGCAGGTGCGTCTGATGCGTACGACGTGTTATTAATAAATATTTCGGGTATCGCACTTGTGGAATAAATTGCCTCTCGAAGTGGATAATCCCGGTCAAATATACGCCCGGCCTCGCAATTCCCCTTGCTCTTTGCGTCGAACAATTGCGTGTATTTTCGTAATTACACGGCGGACTTGAAATGAAATGCAATCGTAATTATTATTCATACAATGATCAATAACGCCATTCTCCGAATCGCGATGAAAGCTTGCGTGAAAACGATATTTCACTCTCATTTCGCGAGAACGTCCAGCCACGCATATTTTGAATCGCTTAGAGTGATTTCGAGCGAAACTCGATTTTCCGCGTGCTTTCGGCCTCCATCATCGTTGTGGGATTTTCATCCCGTGTGAGTATATTTGCCATAAATGAAACTCTTTTTTTTATGCGTTTATAGAATTAGATATAAAATTGCATTTTTTAGGAAATTATGAGTTCCGAGTTCCATTCATCGATACAAATGATGATTACAATTTGTGAATGCAGATTCACTATTTTCTTTTTCTAATTCACTTCAATCATAACTTGCAGTGAAGAAAAATACTTTTTCGATTACAGCGTTTTATTTCCATTCCGTATCAAAAAACAAACGTTTCCAATTACATGTTACTTGTGATTCTCGATACTTCAAAAAGAAGTTCATGAACGATCGCAAAGTTCCGAGATCGATTCTACTTTCCAGATGCTAACCGTAGCCTCTAGAGAGAAATTTCCCCAAGAAAGAGTTGCGTCGATTCGTCTTGTAGTGGAGAGTCAGTTTGTTCTCGTATTTATTTTTTTTTTTTTTTTCTCCAACTCGCTCTTTTGCAACTAAAGAGACCGCGCTGTTTTTAGACTGTTTGGAAAGAGACCCTTAATTTAACGTACTATTTTCCCTTTGTGTTCACAGACCCTCCGAAAATCCTGGTCAAGCCGGTCTCACAAGCTGTCAAGAGCGGAGGCATCGCGAGTTTTTTCTGCAGCGCCGACGGGGCTCCACCACCTCAGATACACTGGCGAAAGAATAACAAAAAACTGACACGTAAGTTTGTTTGTATACAATTGAACCTTAAATCCTTCACTATATGGCCTTTGTGCAAATGATTTATATTACAAGATAGTAGACACGTCGTCTTTTAAAAACCAGAGAATCAGGGGCAACCGTGATGGATGAGAATGTTATTAATTTATAACGAAGAACATTACAACCTTAATTCTTTTATGAACGACCGACTGACACAGATTATATATTTTTAAGGGATGGAGGAGAGTATATATCACTCTTGCAATTGATTCTTGAAGAAGACCAAAAGAGTTGGTCGGGAGTTTGTGAATAAATAAATATAGAAAAATATACTCACGCAGATATTTTTGTTATATTACTATAGTGCATTATTAAATATAAGTTTGCTCCGAAAAATCATAAATGAGATAAGTTGAAAAAAGTTTAGAAAACTTTGAAAGAATCTAAAATTATGATAAATACTTATAAACTACCATAGCTGTCACCAGCGGGCTTTGCTCCGCGGTGACCACGTTCTTATTCGCAGTTTTGTCAGGAAAAGTCAATTGTTTAATTTGAAAAAACGAAAATTACCAAAAAATTATCTAAATACCAAAGTTTAGAATCATGTCTTTTTTTTTTCAATTTCTAATTTCTTCACGAAATATGAATTGTTGAATAATAATAAATTATTACAAAGAGATATAATACGAATATAATAGATTATATTGGTCGAAAAGATGTTATACTTGTTTTAAAAAAAAGTTTCTAATGATACTTCTTTACGATAAAAGTAAAGAGTAAAATAAGTCAAAGTTTATCTGTTGATCAAGATGAGGAGATGATCGAGATAAGGATCATAATAATAATATCACTATGACTTTTTATGATTTGTGACAATGTATGATTTTGTGATTCATGGAATTTAATGATGATTAACCATTGTGACATTTTGTGACTTTCGTGATAATTTGTTATATGTTCAATTATTTTATACACAGGGTGTTCCTAAGTCAGCGGATCATCAGAAAACCATCGATGCCTTATGCGATTCTAAAACACTTTTTCCTTTACAATTTTTCAAAATTTACAAAGTTAAAAGTAAAGTTCAAAGTATATAACACCGGACTGGTCCCACCACACACACAGCATGACCTTCCGACCGTAACGATTTGGCCGTGCCGTCGATGTCGATGCTTCACCTGGACTCACCCACGATTTGTTGCGCTTAGGGTTCTCCAGGAAAATCCACTTTTCATCACCAGTAACAATACGATGCAGGAAAGACTTTCTTTTGTATCGTTGAAGCAGCATTTCACAGGTCACTTTTCGATTCTCCATTTGTCTCTCGGTCAGTTCATGGGGCACCCACTTTCTACACTTCTGAATTTTTCCCATGGCTCGCAGACGTTTGGAAATTGCTTGCTGTTGAACTCCCAACGCATCTGCAAGCTGTCGTTGCGTTTGCGTGTTGTCTTCATCTAATAATGCTTGCAATTCGGCGTCATCGAACGATTTTCGCTTGCCGGAGCGTGCGGCGTCGTTCAGGTCGAAATCTCCATTTTTGAACTGTCGAAACCACGTTTCACATGTTCGAAGTGTTAATGCACGATCACCATAAACTTCCACAAGCGCACAGTGGCTCTCGGACACTTTTTTCTCCTGATTGAACATGAAAAGCAATGCATGGCGCATATGCTCAAAATTCGGTACAAAATTCGACATTTTTGAAGCGCAATAAAAACTTACTGGAAGATTTTTTCGAGAAAATGTCAACGCAGTTCAAGCACTCGATATGACTGAACAAAATGACATATGGTATGTGTTACCAACAGCGGTACAAAACAGAACGCCATCCATTGAAAAAACCGGAAATTACTTAGAAGTACACCTGGTAGTCGATAATTTTGAATGCTTCAATGACTCTTGAATTTAGGACAATAAATTTAAAACTTCTCGATCAACAATGTATAACGAATATGACGATAAAATTCAATTTGTCAATTAATGCAGTTTTGCTTTGAAATTCATTGCGAATTTCAAAAAATGCTTGAATAAGTAATACTCAAGCTAAATTAAAACAAATAAATCATCATGAATATAAAGCGAAAAAATTTAATGATTCTCTGAAAACAAATCCTGAATTGTATGATATAACAATGTGAAAGAAAATTATTGCATGAAAGTTTTTGTATTTTGTGACGATGCTATTAAATTGATAATTTTCATCTTGAAGTACTTTGTACCAATAGGTTATTTTTAATACATATGGTGGTAGATGTATCAGTAATCAAACTATACTGAGTGCTCATCATCTTGTGCAAGTCTTGTTGCACGATTCATTTGCTCATTGAATTGCTTATAACGAATATACACTTATTCTAAATCAATGAGAGAATTCCTTAAAGCATACTATTCGAAAATAAAACTGTAGGAAACAAATTAACATTAATTAATGAGCAATCAAGAATATTCGATATCTTTGCATCAAGCGCTCGCCCAATAATTATTCTTTTTCTTTAAGTCACAAAGAACAACTTCTTGGGAAGCGTAGTTCGTTTTCAATTATACCTAATAGCACCCTAGGAGGTAAACAAACGTTTTCACTTTTATCAGCTAACGTTGTTTACTTTGTTTTCCCCACCTGATTGCAGTTTCTCTTAATTCGATTGCCGGCCGCTCGCGGAATACAGACGTTTCGTTCCACCTTCCTACTTCAATGAACGAAGGAAACTTTTTTGCTCTACCGTGGAAATAGCGCGTTCCACGAGAGAAAATTAAATGAAAAAGGCGATAAGAACGATTCGATAAATATGAGTCGATCGAGAAATATCTCCGTTGGGCACGTTTTACCGATACGTAATGAAAGCGGTTCTCTGGGTTCTCATTATTTTCGACATGACTTGGCACAGAAATAAAGTACATATAAATGATATCGGTTGGATAAACAGATGATGCTGCAGTTCGATCTAATTGAAGTAATTTTTCAATTTCAAGAAAGATACATTATATATTATTGAAGTGAAACACTTCTTATTGAAGCTTTTTTAGGGGGGGGGGGGGTTTGATGGTGAATTTGTCAGGTAATTGCTTGTCACATAATTGTTCATGTAAGCAGTTTTTTTGGGTTAGTAGCTGAGTAGTAATTAAGAATCTAGCAACGGAGAGGGAGACTTCATTGTCATTTTTCCCAATTTTTATGAAAAACTCAAGGTTCTACTTAAAATTTGGATTAATTAAATGAATTTTACGAATTTTTTTACCTTTGGAACCTATCGTAATTATACAATTTTTACAGAACATTTTAAATGCAATAAATATTTAGTCAAATAAAAAATATTGTTTTTCAATGATTAATTCTCCAAAAATCATTTTAATTTTGTCCAAAAAACGAAGTAGATTCTTATAAAAATATCCGAAAATATATACATGATATATTTTCATTTTGATACATCTATACATATATAGTATAATTTAAATATTATTAATATATATTATGATATTTATCTATTATGATACATTTTCCAGAAATAGTGAAACTTTTTATTTAATCCTACATTTTATTACGATTTTGAAAAATTTTCTACCCTATCAAAACTTTTTATGCTTTTATTTTGAGTATGTATATTTTGAGAATTTGAAATACGATACCACCCATTTAAAATTTTCCAAAGTTCATGAAAATTTGTCCAACTGATAAGAAGTTACTATTTAATTTTTAAAACTTTTATTATTTTTATTATATGTATGAAAAAATTTCGAAAACGTGCGTTTCTCAAAGAACTATGATGAGGAACATCTCTTTATGCAATTTAGAATTTTTTCGGAATCCTAGGAATATTCCGAATTTTCGATAATTATCATTAACTCCAAAAAATTTTCACTGTTTATGAATATTTAAAACGATTTAAAATTTCATACCTAAAATGCTCTTCTTAAAACTTTTCACATTCCACGAAAATTTGTAGTACAATAGTTTATGATTCTCTATATCTTAGAAAATCTGTTCAATCTTACTAAATGTATGGAAATTATGTAAATCGCGTCAATAATCATTTTACTTTTTTTCATACATGTTTAAAATTCCTTGAAGAATATATAAGTAACTTAAAAATATCAAAAAGTGACCAGAAATCTTGGATCTTCAAACGAACATCCATAAAATTCGAAGAGTTTTAAAAAGTTCGTATCATGTTTGAAGTTTCAAAAATATCCAAAAATATAATAACTTTAAATAAATATTATCAGCGTATTTGTAAAAAGCCTAAATCTATCCAACACCTGGAAACTTTTATATAATTTGTAAACTGTCTTCTTCGTTATACCAATATTTACCTAAAATTAGCAATATGACAATATTTTTTTCTTTTTTTGATCAAAATCTGAATAAACATAAAATCTATTCAAAAATTATGGAATATCTTCATAAGTTTGCACAACATTAATAAGTTCAAACCTCGAAATTATGAAAATTTTCCGTAATTCGAAATGGGTCAAGAAATAAATAGTATTCCCGAGAATATTGATAAATCCCGTAGGTTGAAACAAATTTTTACATTAGGTACATTTTTTCATGTGCAACAACTACAGCGTGTAAAAGTAAAAAACTAGCTAGATAATCCTTTTAAATATTCCCTGACTTCCATTCCATCTTGAAACTGAAATTTTTTGTTCCATTAAATGAGAAATATTGTTTTTCTTGAAGACACGAAACACAAAAGTATAACACAAGTGATAAAACCTCGAATCAGTCAGGCACATTCAGTGGAAAAACAGCAATATAATCAGACGATAAAAAACACCCAAAGTTCTTAAATTACGTTCGCTGTTTCAAGATCATATGAGTTTTCAACTTTAACAATGTATACGTTGATGATTATGTAATTTATTTTTTAAATTTTTTCACTGTGCAATGATTCAACAACCCTGCAGTAGAACTGTTTTAAATTTGTCAGGCATGAGAATGAATGCGAGTATTGCAATGTGAAGAATATATTCACAGTGTATTTTTGCAATATTGACAGTAAATATGTATTGTTACAGAGCAACAATCGAGGTATAACGTGCGTCAGCACAACAATGGTGCGCTTTTAAGAATCGAACCAGTGAAAGCTGGACGGGACAACGTGACGTACGAGTGTGTGGCAGAAAATGGAGTCGGGGACGCCGTTTCAGCGACTGCCACGTTAAAGGTCTTTGAAGGTAAGTGCCTTTTATGACTGAGTGTTTTTCATTCGAATTTTATGTCGAAGTGTGCTCGTATTGAAATTTATACCCATCAAAAACCCTTATATTGCAACGACTTTTTCGAGCAGTCGATACTGTGTCATGCTTGAAATAAACTGTTACTCAAACTTAAGGTTCTGCATCCAGCATAAATAAAAAAAAAACATTCTAAATTAATAACCTAAACGTTTATATATTTTCGATGCTAGAAAGTACTTTCATCGCGTCAAACACAATCTTTTGCATTTCTCCGAGGGTTACTTTCTCGAAGAGCAAAAAGGGTAAATTACAGAACACCTCTTCTACGAAACTACTTCTAGTGAAACAACTGAGAAAATTTCCTTGATAGGGAAAAGCCTGGAGTTTCTTTTGATGCAAAAAATATTTCCCTTAGTTTACCCGACTCGCCTTTTGTATTTACGAAGGAGCGAATGCCCTTAATGGCGTCCATGGTAGCCAGACGGTGAGAGCCTTAATGAGGAAGAAAACACAGCATTCCGCAGACCGGGCGCTTCCTTTTCCCAAAGATCTCTTAAGCTTTCGCAAAACGGCTTAATCGCTTTCCCTGACGTTTGAATTCTCCTCGCCCGCCATTATCCTCGCTCAAACCGAAGGAAAATTTCCTCGGAAGTATATCGAGCGTATTAACTTCGAATTGCTTGACTTTCCGTCGTTTGCTTAATCTCCTCGCTTCGGCGACGAGCGCTTATGGAAATCGAATACCGTCTACCTTGCATCTGTCACTCGAGCTAGGAAAAATTGTTCAGCAGTTCGACACCCCAAGTTAAATATTAGAAAGAACGACATTCCACGTTCATATTGTCAAAGGTACTCAGATTTCGAATGATTCTAGGAGAATCGTGAAGTAATAAATGTTGTTTTCATTAAGCAGAGCCATTTTCGAAACAGAAAAGTGGACGTGTTTTATTCGGTCATATTTCACAGTACGCAAATTTTCATCGGCTTTTCATCCCCATTAGGAAGATTCGGCACCGCAGCAGTATTTTCAGTCTGGAATTGACGAATGGCTTTTAGCTAGTGCGCAAATGCAGTGCTACTTTTTAAATTCCGAGTGACTTGTGCCTTTTCGCGAACATTTCAGGCGGAAAATCCAGGCTTGGAGTAAGCTTTAATGCTTTACTTGTTAAGCGGGCACTGTACGTGAAAATCAGCGTAAAATACGAACGTATGGACGCGATTAATTATTTACTGTATGGTTTTTGTCGCTTGGTTTCGACCCCCACTCTATTAACAGTGGGATGGAATTATTTCGTGCAGTTCGTGATTTGAATAAGTGTTTATGATTATTTAGTCATTCCATTGTTCCGTTCAAAAAAGATAGGATTTTTTAATATTTTGATTTATTTGATTGAATGTATCGACGAACATTTAAAAACCTTGCTGAGATAAAAAAGTCTCTTTTGAAATTCTCAGTATATTATTGATTTCTTGTAATGTTAGTATTTCTCGTACTACCTCATATTTAACAATTAAATACATTTTTGCTTGTCTCATGAATTTGAGTGGTTATATCATTGATTGTATAATTATTTTTCTTTTAAAATACACGAAAATCACTATTAATGTGATAACATTCTTTTTTATTCATGAAAAAAGCTTTGATTCTCCTCGACAACCTGGAAATTTTTCGTTGCACTTATAATCGTGTTGTGTGTCACGCAACACTTCCTATGTTGATATCCGGGGAAAATTTTCCAGCTATTGTAAATATCTGGAAACGATCCAACAACACATCACGAGAAAAGAGGTTTCTCCAATGTGCCTACCGAGCGAATACCCCGGAAGCTCTAGAAAACGTTATCTTCGATTCGACAATGTCCCTTCTCTATTTCACAAGCTCCTTGGCTCTATTCACTGAATTTTTATTACCATCTCGAATGCAAAATTTATATTTGGTTCCACAGTTACTGACTCACGAATTTCGTATGTGAGATATACATATCTTTGTACAGTATTTACTATTTTTTATGTACATTATGAATTTTAAATTTTCATGTTGAATATAAAATATGCAGAAACAAAACGTGTATATGAATTTTGGAATCGAAGAAAACTCGTCAAAATCGAAAATGTGAGTACATATTTTTTTTAATTGTTTATATTGAATTTTATCCCTTACGAATTTTTCAAGCTGATTTTTTTTATCAAATGAACAATGTTTTCAAAATATAAAAGACAGTACTGAACTGAAATTAATATAGAAAATCATAGTAACGTGTTCAAATGAAGAAAAATAGAAATAATAAAATCACAGAAACTCGTGATTTTTATATTTTAGGTAAATTTTACTAAGTTTACATGATGATGGTTTATAATCAATGGGAATCGCGAAAATTTTAATACTAGTTCATTTTTTTTAAGTTTTTTCAGATGCGAATTGGATAATTATTTTAAATAATGCGTCTTAACATCTCGTTCATGATAGAAAATGTTTTTCGTTCGATTTTTTTGTCCATCAGGCAAAAACTAGCATTTTCCTTGTAGCGAACTTATTTTGTATTGAATTTTTTTTTCCTAAAATAACTGCCCAAGAATGCAGTCAATTATACTTACTGTAGTAAACTCAGTTTTTAGTTTAATGATGATAAAAAAATTGCGATTTTGTGAATAACTTATGTATATTTACGAAATAACAAATTTTTACTCTGAAATTTTCATATTGAATCAAATAGATACATATACATTAATGTTTTTTAATAAGTTTATTTCTTAATTATTTTCATGTATATTTCTTTGCAGGTAATCCATTAAAAACATTTACATAGGGAAATCATGAATTTTATATATTGAAAAAAAAAAATTATAGATAGAATTTTTTTCATTTATCAATACAAATATGGAATTATGCACTTAATTGAATTTTTGATCGCAACTCTTGACCAATAATTCTAATTATTTTCTAACAAAAGAATGAATTCATATCATCTTGAAATTTTGACTCTCCATTATTTTAATTAATAACTATAACGGGAAAAAATTTCTTTCTTCTTATTCTCTTTTTAACTTTTATTATGTATATACTGCATTTAATAAAAATAACTGGTCATGAAAAATTTATCAGATATAAGATTCAATATATAATATTCAAAATAAACTAGTATATTCCAGTGAGGTGTATTTACTTATTTCAAAATATGAGTCACATTTTATTCATTAAAAAATCTTTTGATTTGAATAGTTTTACAATTTTTAAAACATAATTTCAATTTTTACAGTTATTGCCACTTTTGCTGAAAAATTTTATGATCCCAAAATCGTACAATTTGAAATTATCTTTATTGCAATTAGAGTTTTCGAAAAATTTAGTAAATTTTGTTTTCACCATAAACTTACGATTTATCATTATTGTTATATACAATACATTTTATTTTTAAAGTATCTCGTAGAGAAATTCTTCAAACTGACATTTCATGTCATTCATTTTTTATTGATTAGTACAATTTTTTTCTAGAGAGTTTGTTTATTTATGTCTGTAAGCCTGAATTCGTAAAGTAAAAATGTTCACAAAAAAATAGTCTGTCGTATCTATTTTGCATTATTCTTTCTACTTGATCCAAAAATACAGATAAATCGATTTCTTTTTTATATGAATTCCGTTTCGGTATCCGAATTTTTTCATCCAATTTAAATATTCCATTAAAATATATATATCTTCCATTCCTTACTTATTTTTTTCTACAGAGATTCGTAGAGAGACGTGTCCACCAATATTGTTTTCATTTCGTTTCCGCGCTTAATTGTCTATTTCCCTCTTCCTTCTTTGTCCCGCAAAGCCGGTAATATCATTTCTGCCCTTGCGACAATGGCGAATTCCGGTGAAAGCAATCCATTGTCGCCGGCAACGTTGTCTGTCCGGAATTCTAAAGGAGATTTCGCCTCGCGTATTCCGTATGCATCTCCTCGATGACGTCATCGTCGTGGCGAGATAGCATCATCGCGATACTCGTGCTGAATCCGATGAGAGGGAATCTTCTTCGTGTCGTTACATTTTTGCGCGAACGTGGTCGCGAGGGAGATTCCTGTCTTCTGATTTTTTTTTCTTTTCCTTTTTCTCGCGTATAACGAGAAGATCCGACACACAAACTAGAAGTCTCTCGATATGCGATTTTCGTCTTCCGTCGATGTTAACACCATCCTCCCTTTTACACGGCTTGAAAGGCTCGCTCTCAAGTTGTTTTCTCGTCGATTTTTAGTACATCTGAGATTTTTGTATGAAATTTCGCGTCGATTGGGTAAACATCATTTGCTGTGGGAAAATAGAAGATGCATAAATAATTGATGATGGACGATATAGGAGTACACAGTTTACCTTGTGTTTTTTTTCGAAAGTGTATGAATTATGACCATTTGACTTTTAACACGTAGATTATTGACGAGTTTTTTATCAGATGTAAATGGGAAATTAAAAAGCGTTACTTGAATTTTCTGACATTGTGTCGTTGTAGGAACTGTAGGATTTTAGAATATATTCTTTGGAAAAATTCTTGATAATGGTTCATTAATTTTTTCTTCAACTTGAAATACCAATTTTATGAACGTTAACGAAAGTAGATAGTGAACTATAATGATTTTTCAAGGACACACTAAATTTATTAATAATAATGGTTAAAATAATTTGAAGCATGAGTATAATGGATTTTATATACCATTTGTTACAAATTATAGAATTTTCAGAATGAATTTCAAGTCACATTAAACGTTCTCAAATAACGTTGGAACTCTTGAAATATATACAAATATTTCATACATATTTTTTACTATAGTACCAATATGTTTTTATGATATAAATTTTACTAGGTTACATGATATATTTTATTGAGGTGATAATAAATTTTTCAATGGATAAAACTTCTATATTTTAATATTTAAATAATACTTTTCCAAGTCAGCAAATTTTCTTGACTCTTTCCAAATATTTACTTCTTGAAATCTCTAAACCTTATGAAACAATTCTTCCATTGCTCATAAGTTTAAGAACTATTCACTTGTCGATATTATCCTTACTGTCAAAAATGTCGTAAACAGTAATAATTTTATATCCTTTTATCTGTTTATGTGTGGATACTACCAAAAATTGTATGATTTTATGTAAAATTGTTCGAAACGTCAAAAAACTCTTGAACAATTCAAACTACCAATATAATTTACCTGTCATTATTATCTAAGTTTTCGGAACTATCATTAACACCGAACTAATTTAATTTTTTCAAGTTATCTTATTCAACCGTCACTGTAAAAAACTGTATAAATTGTTACAAAGTTTTTAAAGAGATCAAAACTGTTATCAGGTATCAAAATGTTTAATCGCTTAGAACTGTCAGAATAGTTTGACTGTCGGCATAATCTAAGCTGTAAAAACTATCATTATCAGCGTAAATCTTGAAACATCTTATCCATCGAACTGTGAAGACTGTATAGAACTGTAGAAATTGTTAGAAAATTGTCATGTATCTTAAAGCTGTCGTATGCTATTAAACTGTCAAATTGTTTTCACGTTATCAAGTTTTATCGATTTTGTACCAAGTTGCATCAATTTAGCTGTCAAGACAGAAAAAATTTTGAATTCCTGATCTGTTTAACTTTACAGGCTATCGAAAAATTGTCAACAATTTATTGAGCCCTTGAACTGTAAAATTATTTTTCGTTACTATCTCAGCTGTGAATACTGTTAAAAATTAGTTCAATTTTAGTGATTTCCAATCTGTGCTACTGCAATGACTGTTTTAGAATGTATAAATTTTTGGGAAATCATCAAGAATGTCAATAATGTTATAAACAATGGGGATATAAAAAATATTTATTCTGCTGCTTTTTCAAAAATATTACATACTGTTTGTTTAGAATGAAGGCAAAAATTGTCTCAGAAAGTAAGACTTCTCACATTTACGAACTTTTTTACTGTCGAAATTGTCAAAATTTTAACAGAGAAAAATCTTTAAGTGTTATCAGATTTTCAAAATGTCGACTGAACTGTCATATACCGTGAGAAATGTCACAATCTTGTCATTACTGAAAGCTGCCCATATAGTTTAAAATTAACAGAATGTTACTAACTGGTTAAACTTTTAAAAAACTTCCAGACTAGAAGTATAGTTGATGAATTGTTAAAAATTTCATAACGTTTTCAACAAGTTCGAAAAACTGTGAATTGTTGAATGTAATTAAATAGGTAATGAATTTGTAATATGTGGTAACGTTTTTTAATAACATTTCAGATAAGAAATAACCTATTTACCGAGTATATAGATTTTAGAAAATCTCTGTATCAATAGTAACGAAGAAAAAATAATTTGTTGCAAATTTTCAAGTTTGAGCTAACGAAAAAATGACTTGAACCGTTATTAATTTTGTTTATTTTTCATTAAAATATGTGACGTCATTTCACTGACTCTACTACAAGGTAATTTTTTCATCAAAACTGAACTTTAATTGAATTTTAGAGCATGATTGAAATTTGATTACTTGAGCTTTTAGCTCGGTAATACTGTAATAGAAATTATCGTGGAATTACTGCTGTATGTGCTCTCAACGTAGACTATTCAAACGCTTATTATCCGATGTACGCTAGTTGTGGGTAAATCTCGCTGAAGACGATCGATTCAAGCTATTGAAGACTGATTCCATTGTGGTGGTTTAGTTAAACATGTATACTGCCTACAATCGGCTAATAACGGTCTTTACATTAGAGAAATACTGGTAATTTGATCGCACATGCTTTGATAGCATTATCAGAAATCACCAAGATAAAAAACAATCAATTTCTTCCTTTTTTGACGTACGAAATTTCATCTCGCTAATATAACTTCAATATTCACAATTTGAAAGAGAAAAACTTTGTTGAGTACACGACTCATCTACTTGCCAAGAATTTTCAATTTGAAACTCCTACTTAAAATTGTTTAATAAGTAATGTAAAACGTGAATTTCTGGTTTAATGTTAGAGTTTTCTCAAAGACTCTCGAGAAATGCGATTTCAGAC
This sequence comes from Platygaster robiniae, assembly GCA_028476575.1. Lineage (NCBI taxonomy): Eukaryota > Metazoa > Arthropoda > Insecta > Hymenoptera > Platygastridae > Platygaster > Platygaster robiniae. The sequence goes on from CM052022.1 coordinate 9,176,727, forward strand.
TGCGTGAAACATAAAGCAGATTCGCGTATTCGAGTAGCTCAATAATTCAGTAAAAGCTTGTACATTGAAACTTCGCGATGAATTGCGAAAGTATCGTTTCCAAGCCCTTTCGTCGCATGATTCATTGATGAAAAGTTACCCTCGTAATTGATATTTCAGCAGTAGCTGCTTTGATGAAAAATTTCAATCTCGATTCAAATGTTTTTTTATTTTCCCTTATAGAAGTATGATGAAAAACAGTTTAAGTATGTACCTGTTTTTTTATGACATAGAGATCTTCTTATCAGCTTCGAGCTTTCCTGATAACGGGGAATGGAACAAACTTTCTTACCAATTAATTTCTATTTGTTTGAATTACAAGGTCGTGAAAGAATTTTTATCAGCTTATTTAGTCATTATAGGTATAATATTATTATCGTCGATTTTTCTGTAATTTGTGTACCTAAATGGTTTTAGGCAACTTATCATTTCCTCGTGTTTTTATAAACAAACCTATTGCTCAATGAACCAGTCCATTATATTCTATGTTGCATCAAAAATGCTTGGATAAAATGAATTGCTTTGTGCTGATTTCGTTTAAAAACACAAAGGAACTTATCTAAACGCTTTTCAAACATTATTATTATGACTTTCGTCATTGACGCCGGAAAAAGCACCACCGACTGATTTGTATAAGAAGCTTAACTTCGTCCCGGCGAACCCTTTGTTCCCTCGCCCGTGGCTTTGCAATGAAAATTGAAAGGTTATTAATTTCAATTACCAACGAGGTCGACAAGCAGTTCAAAAAAGCTTAATGCGAAAAATGGCCGACTCTGGCGCGAGGGCTGCGAGCAGACGATATTCGCGTTCTCTCGCGCGCGAGACGCGATTTTTGTTCCTGGCCCTTTGTTTGGCATTTTCACGGTTTTTTTGTTTTCTCGCCTTTTTTGCAAGTAAGGAAAACAGGGGCGTTGAATCTTCGTCGCTTTTGCCGTTTCAATTCTCACTCCTCATTCGCTATTTTTTCGCTGCAGCGCGCTATTCTATTCTTTGTTTCGTGTCTTTCTGCTGGTTCATTCTACTGGGCGGTGTCTATGTTTTCACGAGCGATGAAGCACTCTATTCGAGGTCGCTCGTCGTGTAAATGGAACCGGAAATTATGGAAGCTCCAGATTCCCTCATTATACTGAAGCAGCGGGACAGCGATGGAAGTGATGAAACTCCTTCATTGTTGGGTTTTGGTGAATGAGAGAACTGGATGTTTTGCCGAAAAATATTTGATACTGATAGGAAGTGAAGTCTTTTGGACAACATGAAATATGGAATATTTTGGTCGTAGTTGCTATATGTTGCGAAGCTTAGAGTGGGAAATAAATTTATCTCATTTTAGCGATCTTGCCATTTCTGTTAGAGATCATTATCACAGACCTTTCCTCTGTTTAACCTCAAAATATTATATCACTTACACCTTCGTGTAATTTTACTCTATGTTTGCATTCACGTGAATTCACTTCAAACGCCGTGAATATTCGTTTTTCACTTTAATTTTTGAAGAGCAAAAGTTCTGGCTTTTGAGGATTCTAACTTTTTTTTTTCTGATTAAGAACCTAGTGACATAACCATTATGCTATGAAGCAAGTCACTATGGAAGAAAGTTAAATGAAGACATATGTTAAGTAGATTATTTATTGTAATGAAACAATCTAAAATTTCTTTCCAGTTATCAGGTGTTTGAAGAATCTGCTACTACCCACTGTATTTCGTGATTTGGTTTGATATTTTGATCATATTTTGAATTCACTGCAAAGAGAGAAAGGACAACCAAGAATTTTGAAGTAGTGATTTACGAATCAAAACTACGTTTGAAATAATAAAATGTATGGAGCTTTGAGCGTATTCCAGAGTATCAGTTACAATTTTTACAAGGTCTGCGATTACTGATATATGAGTGAAAACAAGGATAATCGAATCAGTATCGTACTGTCTTATATGATGATGAAAAAAAAACATTGTTACGCGGTACAGTAACTATGTAATTAAAATAATATCAATCTAAATTTGTTTCATATTTTTTTTCGAAAACAGTGTGAAAACATAAATTTAATCATTTTTGCAAAGAAAAAAAAGTGATTGTATAAAATGATATGAAATAACAGTATTACATATTTTGTAAACATTATTTTACGCATGATTTTAGATTTATAAAAGTACTGAATAATACGTCAGACGCTAAATAAATAATATATTAGAGTAATGTAAGTCTTATAATAAATATTTTATACAATTTGATTTTTTCACGATGATACATTCTTCATTTATTTTTTTATCATAATATGAAGTACAATAACTATTGTCATTAATTATTTATTGTGATTTATTATTAGATACATGCATTATTTTCTATATTATAATAATGTTCAAATTATGATAATATATTATCATATATGTATATCTGTATATGATAATATAATTTCCTACAAATCAATCATTATAAAAAATCATGAAAGAATAGTAAAAATTACAGTTAAATTAAATTTTTATTAAACGACAAAAAAAATTATGAAGAACAAGACAGTATAACATGTTACAGTTATATACAATGTAACGATATTATATAAAATCAAACAATTTTTATTGAACTGTCCTAATCTTAGTAAGAACCTGGCAATATGTTCAATATTTTTATGATCAGAATCTTTATTTTTTGTTCATCTTCATCATGACAGTCAATTTGTTTATTCTCGTTTCATATAAGATACCACAAAATTTTTTTTTACTTATTTCTACTACTGTAAAGATGATAGTTACATTATGTGTCCCTTATATTACAATTTTATTTCCATAATCAGTCATACGTATAACATTGTAAAATAACACAAAATGAAAAATAATTTCCGTTACAATACTTTATAAATCTGAATGAATGGTTTTCGCAATCAATAAACGTTTTCTAATTGATTTGTCGATTTTTATTGAAATTCAGTATAATATCCTTATTCATTAGTCAAAATACGACCACTGACAGCACAAGTCACTTTTTTTCATTGAGAGTAAATTCAATGTACACAAGTATATCCAATATTTATAATAACAATACTGTGTTAGTGCTAGATTTTACCTATTACACTACTATAATCTTGCTATAAAATGTGAATTTGTACCTTTAAAGTCAATATAAATTTCTTCATCGTCCTTTTTTCTTGCATTTCTCATAACCTAAACATATTTTCTTCTAAATATTCCATTTCTACTTAAATTACGTCAGAAAAAAAATGAGTAATATAAATATCTGTATATAGCATCGATTTGTGCTTAATTATATAATTTTTTATGCCAGAAAATCTTCTCTTTAAAAAGCGGGAAAATTCGCCATTTCACCCTTGAATTCCTCAAAAGTTTCTTGAAACGATTCATTCACCGTTTCTTTTCACACTCGAACGATCGAGAAAAATCCAAACTATCGAGAGTAATCGATTCTTTCGTCGCCAAAAAAAAGTAACATAAAACGTTATGCTACGCGAAATCGCGGCTAATTTATGTGCCAATTAATTGCTAATTAAGGTGGCGCTTTTTCGGGCAAATGAAATTCCCCGCCCGCACGGCGAGGAATCTCCGCTCGCAAAACGCCGAAGTTGGGCACTCTCAACTTTCTTCTACTCCGTGGCAACTACGAAACTTCCCCGACGGCGTTTTTCTCGTCGATCTCGAGGAACTTTCGTTTTTGCCGGCTTCCTTCTTCTTCCTGGATCAATCTTTAATCGGAGATATCTCGGCGCCTCGGATAGTTTCCCGGAAGGATCCATAATTTTCCTGTCTCCGGCGCGCTTATGAAAAACTTGCCGCCGATTTTCAGGAATCCCGGGTTGTTATTGAATTTTTCCCGGTGCCGATAAACGCAATACGCCGTTTATCTACGCCAAAAAGTGTTATCGCGACAATCAGAGAAAAAGGAGGGAAGAAAAACTTTGTTTCTCAGTGGTACCAGTTACTCGGAAATTTTCGTGGAGCGATTTGTTGGATTCGATTTGTGAGTTGTGGCGCGGCCGACCATAAAAAGATTCGGAGTTTTTATCACTTGATTGGGCTTTTTTAGTGAGGGTTGAGATTGCGTTAAGAATTCAATAATTTTGTTTGAATGTCGATTTAAGTGGTTTTCATTAAAAGCGTTGTTTAACATGATGTTAATTAAAGATGGCACAATTTTTGGACTATGTGGGACATGGTACACAGTAGCTACAATGAAAGAAACGTATAAATTTAGTATAGAGAATTCAAAATGATTAAATATTTGATGATGTGACATTTAGTAACGATTGAATGTCACATCTGCTACAAAGTATGGAACGGTAAGATAATTAAGTAATCTTATTCTTCGCAATTTTATGAAATCCTGAAAAAATTTGAAACCTTTTTGAAAACTCCTGATATATCTAGACTTATTCGTTTTCAGTAATTGCAAAAATTAACTCATTTTTTTTCATTATTCTCCATACGTTTCAATTAGATTTCTCTCATCAAAACAAATCATAGTAGGATTTCATTTTTTAGTATAAATGAATTTCGTAATTCGCAGTGATTTCATTTAGGTCTGTTATGAAGAATGTTATTATTTTATGATGATAGAAAACGTATACATTTACATGTAAATTTAGTAATTACTTATTGATATTACTACAATTACCAGCTCTTGAGATATAATACGTTTTTTGTTCCATTTTCTTTTTTTCTGGTAATATTCAAATTAATTCATGTAATAACGGATTCGTGAGACACTTAATTCCGATAATTTACAGCCCACAAAAGAGGTTTTTTAAAATGCAGTGCAACGCTGGATTATCTCAATTTTACATTTTCTGAATAAACAGTTAATTTTAAGTTCGTCTTCAATTTTTTATTATGTTTTTGATTTTCGATGTTCTTCAAAATACGTGGGGAATAATATGGATTTTTTTCAATTCTTGATAGTAATTAGGTAAATTTCGATGCATTTCGCATAGAACCAACGTTAGATTTCCGAATCTGATTTTATATTTAATATTGCAACATTGAAGTACGTAGACTAAAAAGTATGCAAACTTTCAAGTTCTTAGTTTGAATTATTTAGTTTTTTAATTTTATTTATTTCTGTATCTCTTTTTCAAAATCATTGAAAAGTAAAATAATAATCTTGAAAAACTTTCTTCTAAACTCTGAAAAGTTTTGTCGAATTTTTCATTCAAGAATGTCGAATACTTTATGCGATTCATTAGTTTCTAACTTGAAGTTTAACGTTCCAAAATTCTTAAAAAAAAATTATTCAATAAAATATGCTCTAAATATATGATAAATGCGTAGGTTAAATTGCATTATGACTCATAATTTATGATTCAAATATCATGACCGATTATTAGAAATAATTTGAAATTTGATGAATATAATAATGATATTACGACATTGCACCTGAGTCTCTTATTTACACAGGAAAAACTTACAAAATCAATAATCAAAATTCAAAACAAAAAAGATCAGAAACAAAAAATTTCGTTATACAGAAATGATGGAGAAAATTAAACTGCTAAATTTTTCAATATTTTATCATTATCGAACAAAAATTTTCATTCGAAAATAATTGTTCGAAAAAATTCAGTCTTTCTCAATTATATTTGAAATTCATTATATACAATGAAGATAGAAATATAAAAAATTTCTTTCACATAACAAACTTTTTACTTAAAAAAATTTTGAATTTAAAATTTAGGAGAAAATCAAATTGCAAAATAAAATATTCAAAAATACTCGACAAATGATGATTAAGATAATATTTAGGATTCTGAACTATATAATTGCCATATGAAAAGATTTTGAAATATCAATATCAATTATAAATTGTTTCGTAAAAAATTATTCATATTTTTATTACTTATACCAATGATTGCAATAGTCTCGAAATATCATCCCAATATATCAAAAAATCCAAGTTAGAACCTCGGTACACCCAAAAAACTCGGAAATTCCTATATCCATAAATTCAGGAAAACCCAGCAGTTAGACATCGAATATCTCGCGATAAATTCCTAATCGTAAACGTGGTACAATACGACAAATCGATCGAACCCAACATAAGTCAAGAATAATGCCGGGAACGAACAAAGGCCGTTCAACAGCGAGCGCGTAATATGAAAATCGAGAGTGAGGAATCAATGGCGCAAGGTTTATCCGGGCGCTTTTCAAGGACCAGGCGCATTTGAGTTCCCCAGGTTCCTTATTGAATCCGCCAATATTTGGCAGTCGCGAATCATCGAGAACCGGCCCGATTTTATGATTTCGAGCTCCACTCCCATCATTTTCCCGAATTTTTCCTCTGTGAAGAAATCGCTTCTGGGCTTTTTTGAACGATTTGCCTTAGCTTTTATTAACAAAGTTGAGAGTGGGAAATTCCATCACGAAAAAATTGTGCAGATCGAATTAGCAGGAAGTCAAAAAAGGGCTAACAGATAACGATTAAACAAACTAATTTAGTTCTGAAAGGGGCGTCATAACCAGGGGGAGAATAAGGCAGTTGCTTATGTAGCTCTCAATTTATTTTTTCCTCTGCTAGAGGAATCATATAAATTTTTATGTAGCAACTAGTCAAATGTTATAATAAGGATACAATTGAATTTCGTAAGTTACTTTTTTCGTCGGTTTCGCCGTATATTTATGGAATTTTATGATGTCAAATTATATAAATTACTTTTTTTCGGTAATTTGATGGACGTTAGCTGTATATATTCGAAATGTTCAAATATTTGTTGTCTTTCGCACAGTTTCTTAAAAAAATTTAACGTGATTTTCTAGTTCTTTCATGAAATGCTACATTGATATGTGAAATTCAATGGTTAAGAACAGAAAATTCATCATTTTTTTTTTTACCAGAAAGAAGCATCTACCTCAATTTTCAGTACTATTCATATTTCACGGATGTCTTCAGTGAGCATATATACAATTCAAGCAACTTTCTTGTGATACTATGAAATTCTTTATAGATAAATATAGCTTTTTACAATTTGATACCTTTGGATAAAAATTTGTGTACACTCTAAGTAATTATTTAATGTTTAAAAAAGTATAAAAATACGTATTTTAGTATTCTTATGATTTTTTGTGTTCATACTTCAGATGTTTTTCGTTTATTTATGAAATATTAAAAAAGTATCTTATTATTTTGTAGCCTTCTAACAATTTCATGTTTTACTCGTTAGATTTCTAAGACTGAACGCTTTTTTTACATTCTTATAACTTATAGATTAATTTATTTTGATACCTACATATGAAACCCTTTCACACATTTTTTACGCTTTCTAAAGTGTCTCTTGATGAAATTGATTCGTTACACGATCGCGATTTATTTCGATGATTTTCTTTGTAAGTCTTCACGTTGGTTCCCGAATATTTCTGTTTTTATTTTGCCAAATAGCAAAGTTTGTTAACAACGAAAACTCCAATACGTTAAACATGGATTTTTTAAAATTATGAAGTAAGATAGCGTTTTTCAGGCTTCAAAAAAGGTTAAAGATGATTTATAATGTTTTAGGTAATACTGAAAAAATCCGATGAACTTTAAAAATTAACTAAGAATTTTTCGAAACACTTCAACATCTACAAAATAACAGTATATATTTTGATGAACTGTTTTCAATATAAAATATCTAGAACATAATGATGAAGTTAAAAATCAATTTCTATAAATTTACATATATTTCAGTTATAATACGTGATCTATAAAGATAACAAAATAAAACAACATCAAATAAAAACTGAAAAATTAGAGTGAAACCTCAAATGCTCATAATATTTTACATTTGAAATTGTATTGCGAAAACGATTATCTCCACGATTATTTCTAATAAGTAAAAACAATAATTGGTTGAAGCTTCGTTCACTGATCTCAAATTTTGTAAAAAAAATTATTTCACGACCAGAAAATAGAATGAATTTAATTAATTTAAAAGTAAAAATGAACAGAATATCCTAGGAATCTATAAATTACTTGAGATACATAAGGTGGCAGTTTTCTGAAAATAGTATAAACACCGATACTTTCTCAAATGTGGAATTCTAGAGCATTAAATTCTATGAATGTAAGTAAAATTTTTTTTGTTTATGCAAGAGACCCAAAAAAATCTAGCAAAGCATACCAAATTTTGAAGTCCTTGAAAAATTCAAATAATCGAAGAATTAAAAATGAGTAAAATACGCAAGGTCTCTGTGAATATGATTTTTCTTTTCGAAAAACTATATAATAGTCGAAATCTACGAATCCTTGAAATCTCTAGCATCAAATGTCAAACGACAATACAAACATTCATACAAACGCTTTTCAATGTTGCAAACTGTAAAAAAAAACAATATTGAAAGAAGAGGAAAAAAAGAAAGTACCAAAAGTCTATGAAATATTTGATATTTTTGGAAATATTGTACCTTGAAAAATTCTTCAAAATCTGGACATCTATAAGACCGTAAATATTAGATCACGATAGTCTTCGGATGTATGAGACAATCTGCAAAAATGGTAGAAATCTACATAGAAATACATGGAAGTATAAGATGTTCGTAAAATTGCACTAACACTCAAAAGATATATAATGATGGACGTTATAAATGAGATATCATATATTATTAAATGTGATATATTTTGAAAAAAAAAAGGTTGAGCTTGTAAATGAATTTGAAAGATATTATAATGTTACAATGAATATTCATAAATGCATTGAACCCCTTTTACATTTGATTTTCAACCCCTATATAAAATTTTGTTGCGTCCCTTCTGCCTTCCAATCGATTTCACATTTATCTCTAGTGAAAAAAATCAAAAAACAAACAGATGCTCCAACTTGGCGAATTCACATCACGGAAATCAGGCTCGTTTCGAACAATTTCCCAGATTCCCTTGAAGCATACGAGGAAAAATCGCAAGATTTTCACAAATTTCCAGCCGGCAAAACGCGGCGCGCACTCGGAATCCTCGATTTTCAATAGGTGAAACGCTTTTAGAGGCCAGGGCAAAAAGGAACTTCGGTCTTCGGTGCGCGGTGACCCTTGGTCTTGAAAGCACGTCGGCCGAGGAGCGACCTATTTTTATTGCGGCTCGCATTATACGGCATTAACTCGAAGCTCGTAAAGTGCTTGTAGGTGCAAGTCGTAAGATCGAGCTTCCGAACTGTAATTCGTCCAAGTGGCTGCCGTCTCCTTGCGGGTGCACGTAAAAGGAACCGCATAGTCAGCAGGTCGGACCCTTTCGCGATTCAGCCCTTTACCGTTTCCACGCCGCAATTTCCCTTCTTAGAGTCCGAATCTTTGAGCTACGGACTCACCAAACAATTAAAATTTGTCGATTGGCAACGCAAGAATCTGTGAACCAAAAATTTCAAATGGACCGAGTTAAAATAGGAATGCTGGTCGATTGGTTAAGTCATTAGTTTAAAAGGTCAAAGGAGATTGGTTCGAATCCTGGCAAATTCTTGAAAATAACTCTAAATTTTATAAGACTCTCTGACCATTATTTATCAATCTATTGATGGAATAAAACCCTGGAAACTCAATATTCTTCAACACAAGGAGTCAAAGTTTTTTTTTAATTCCGGGGAAAACGGTCATGCCGTGAGGAAAGGGAAGTTTCGTGTCTGGTCTGTATGAAGTTTGGCTTTCAAGAAATTAAACAACCACCGTGGGCGCCTAACGGCAAGGTTAACTTGTCCTGAACGAGAAATTAAAGTGGCCCGACCTGCCGGGGGTTTCGGTAAGAGCCTCCCCCGAGCATTAGTAATGACTGCCGCTTTGATCCAACCCCTCGCGCATTTTTCCGTTATATAAAATGCGCGTGACGCTCGCCTCTCTCGCAATAAAGGATAATGAGACACGGGAAGTTGCCTCTTTTCGCAATGACTCATAGTGACCAATGGCCCGTGCACTTTTTTTCGTGGAATTGCTGCAAAGATGATTATATTGAATTTCCACATAATGACAGAATTTTGTAGTGGCCGATGAGGGATCAAAATTGTTTTGAGTGGTAGAGTTGTTGAGAGAGAAGAAAAAAGGGTAGGGTTGGTTTACCTTTCATGTCATATTTTCTCTGATTTTCTTTAATTTATTAAGCCTTGTAGTTCATTTATTTCAAAACACTGGGTGTTTTATTATTCGTTTATTCTTTTTTCGCGATGTTGTACAATGTCTTAGTAATTTTCCATTTATATGAGTACATTCTGGGTGTTTAAATAGTACTAGGATTTCAATTCTCGGGTTTTTCAGAAACTGTTAAAAATTATTTCTATTAAATCACCTGTAGTTCTTATATAATACTCAACATCAGATAATTATATTTATTTTAATGTCAGAAGTATTGTTCTTAATTGTATTCATAAAATTCAGATAATGATTCGTTAGTTATTTTGATAAGTCCCAAATAATATGTGATTTGTTCCAAACATTTTAGAATTTTCGTTAGGTTATGATGAATTTTACAAAACTTAGTAAAAATTCTTTGAATTAGATTCAAAATGTAGATTCATTCACAATTCACGAAATATTGGCTGTGTAGCATAAAATCTTGAATTTTTCATTGGTCACCAGGATGTACACTACTTTCATAGGTACATTTTTCAATAAAGGTAAGAAATATTAAATTATTCATAAAAATCAAGAATTCATAGTGGACAAACGAGAAAGAAAATTAATTATAATTTTTGGAATAAATTAGCGTTAAGTTGTACTACAATCGTATTTTTTACTTATCACAATTTTTACACATACTTTTATGATGTCCTTAACGAGTTTTTCATAAAAATACAGGCTAAGTTGAAAGAAATAAATTTGCATTCACGTAACCTGAAGCAAAATATAGTCATTAAAAATAATTATCATAGCAAAAGTGACGAATGTAAATTAGAAATATTCCTCAAATTTCGATATGCATTTAATATATTTATTTTCCCTGAAATATGGATTCTATGACTTTTTCATAAACGAATATTAATTAAAATAAATTATTAATAAGGTTCGGTAACACAATAGCAACAAGTTTTGCTCAATGACAAAAAAAAATAATAACGATAATAATAATAATGATGATGATGATGATGATGATGATGATGATGATGATGATAATAATAATAATAATAATAATAATAATAATAATAATAATAATAATAATAATAATAATAATAATAATAATAATAATAATAATAATAATAATAATAATAATAATAATAATAAAATATAATTATGATATTGGCATATTCAGGGTTTTTTTCGATTTCTTGTCACAGACTTTAAAAAATGCTACTTTCGGGTTAACAATGTCAGTGTTCAGAGAAAACAGTTTTCTAGCATTTGTTTAGGATTTTTTGGATAAAAAATTTGCAAAAGTAACAAATTTTTTTTTAGTTTACGAAGATACCCCCTTACATTTTGAAAACAGTTATTATTATTACTGTTTTCTTTTCATTAATTTCATTAAAAAAAAAAAAAAAGCATTCCATTCATAAAAGTGACTTGAAGTTTTTATGAGTAATTTTTCTAATTGGCAATGGTGAAAATGTAAAAACACTTTGAATGCTAATGTTTCAAATATTAATGCATTGATTTTTGTATGATCAACAAATGTATGAGAAATTGTGATGTAATTATAATAATTGACAATGAGACTGAAAATATTCATTTACAGTGAAAGTATTCATATTAAAAATAACTTTTCCAGAAAATCACCAGAAGTTACTTGACTATTCTCTGCATTTATCATTCTCAATGCGAAAATTTGAACCCTAATTAGAACAATAATGGATAAAACTACACCGTCACTTTTAACCTAAAAAATTAATGAAATCTTCATTCCCACATAATAATGATTAAAAACTATCACCATATCATTTATGTGAAAGTAAACACACACAATTTGCCGAATTTCCTTTTCCTGCAACAATACGAAATATTCTAACAAATGCGAAAATTCCATTCACAAATTTTAAAGTTCAACGTAACCTCTTCACTAATTTCGTAATAAAAGAAGCTTCTTAAAAATGCTTTTCATCATTTCAAGATTAATTAACAAAAAAGGGGAACGAAATACCTCCTGCAAATAACCGAGTACGAATTCCAGAGCATCTCATCAATTTTTCGTACCAACTGAAAGTGAAAACCGCAACAACCGGCTCACTTTTCTCAAAATTGCTGAGCTAGCTATTTTTTACAAGGATTGGTTGGCAGAAGGGTGGAAGGTTGGAGGTAGCATCCAACGGAAGAGCGGGATAAAACGTTATTAACGCGGTGCTCTTATATTCCGCGGTGAAAAAGTGAAAACTTCTCCTGGCTGCTTTTTAACTGCGCTGAGTAATTCTCGCATTCAATTTTTTCTCCGGCAACGGTGGAACTTTAGCGTTATAAACATAAGTAATTTCAGTACTTTGTTCCGGAGGAAATATCCAGGTTTCTGGAAATTATAAGCATCTCTATGAAGGAGTTGAAAATGAGTAAACATTAGTTGGAATAAAAGTAAATACAGTGGAGAACATTTAATGTTCATGTAAAGCAGCTTTGGCAGAGATGAAATGTATGTTTTCACTTTGAATCTTTTCGATGATGAAAATGCTCGACATTGAGAGGTTATATAAAATAAGTCATACTATAACAATATATTCAGAAAAGTTTTTGAAATGTCTGAAAAAAATGAATGTAATCGACTGTGAGAAATTTCGATTTCATGGCTTTCAATGACCCGCAAAGCTTTTTTCTTTCAAAAAATTGACGGTTTGTCAATAGATGGGTAGAGCTTCTGAAACTGTGAAACTCGTCGTCAATGTTATCTGAAACAAAAAATCGTTTCACAGTTTGAGAAATGAAATTGAATTCTGATCAATTTTTTTTTATGTTCCATGATGAAAAAAAGTTTTGTTTTTCGCTGGAAGTGAAGAAATGAATTCTGATAGTTCTTTGACGATTTTATTATATTGTAATTATCACAAGGGATTATGAAATGGCAATTTATAGAGGTTATTAAAAAAATATCAACTTATATCCTCTAATCCACTAAATTATTATAAAATTTTTGTATGATACTTAACGATTTATCTGAAAAATTCTTTGATCAGCCTCTGAGACGTGCATCGATTTCGATTTAGCTACGAATTTTCCTGATCATAATCCTTGATAACGTTCTAGATTAATAAAAAATTTTACAAGTTCCTCGTAATTTAAAGTTTATAAGTTTCATCAGTTCAACCGGGAGTCCAATTTCCTGTGAAAAAAGCACTGCTCCCATTTATGCAATCAAAAATTATCAAGAGCCAGCGACACACTTCCGAAGGGTAGACTTTTGTCTCGCCGGAATCGCGAAAAAAAAAAGGGAGGGAAATCGTTGAGAAGCGGAGATGGAGTTTTCGTTCTTGTAAACGATTTCATTAGCAGCAGCGAAAACCAAGAATTAAAACGCTTGTCGGCTTTGCCTCGTAATGCCGTCATTTTCCTGAGCTTTTCTCACGGACGGGCGATACCTATCCATAAACATGATGTTTTGAAATTGCTTATTATCGCTTGACAAATTACAACATTATCTCCCGCGTTTTCCAGCCCGACTCCCCCGGGACAATAGGTAAAATTTCCACTCGCGCGCCCGCGTCAAAGTTCTGTAACGACCGCATATTCATTTCGCTTTCATCAGTCCAACTATTGCACAATAAACTCACAAACATTGAAAGTCATTTGCACAAGAAGGATAGATTTGAATATTATTTCAAGTTTTCTTACGATTATTACTACAAGTTTTGAGTAGGTAAATAATAGATATATTACATGTAATAAATGTAATTTATTATATACACAATACGAGATGTATGAAACACGGTATATTATATACATATGTCATTTCCAATATGTTTTATAGCAAAAAAATATCATATTTGTGATGGTACATGCAATATATAATACATAAAATGTAATTTTTATTATTTTTAGCATATAATATTATTTATAGTACTCAGTGTAGTGTAAAATAATTCTTGATATAATCTATAAAATTTACCATACTTTTATATGAAGGTTACATCACTGGTAAAAAGTTCGAAACAACATGTAACTATCTTTATAATCATCATTATTAAGTTATATTGTTTTTCTTCAGCAAAACTGAATGCATCATAAGGTATAATATATCTTTAAAGAAATAGTTCAAGTTTGAATAAACAATCTTTACCTAATACATTATTGTTTCGAATATTTAGTCAAATTTTATTTAATCTATTAGAAACCTTAAAAAAAAAGATAAAGTCTTACCCAAAGAAATAATGCAAAATGTCTTTTTCCTGATATATGTTTCGTCTACATCGGTTTTTGAAAATTTACAAGAGTCACGAAAATTTTTTCATTTTCCTCTTGAATATTTGAATAATTCAAAAGACTTTTCCACGCATGTCTATAGTAAGGCTTTATGTTTCTAGTAAATGCGACTTTATACGACTGATATTAAATAAAAGTATTGGATTTGCACTAGATTTTTATTATGTTATAATATTGAGTATGTTTATTATTCATGAATTTAAAAAATGATTTGTTGTTTGTATTTCCTATCGATTTCACGGAAATCATTTGTTTTAGAAAATAAAAAATTTCTTGTATATATAGTAACTGTATGCATTTTTTTTTCAGTAGAATCGCCATTTTTATAAACGCAAAGTAATACATGAATTTCTTTCACATGACATTTTATTTCGTACTAGGAACTTATTGACTTTTCGATCAATTTCACTATAAATTTTTAAGTTCTTTTTATGATTTTATTTTCAAAATGAGAAATTTTGTCAATTTGAGTGATTTTGTATCTTTTTTAAGCGATTTATAATAAATTGAAACAATTTGAAAAACATTTTGACATAAAATACACAAGGCTTTTAAATGCAGTGAATTGATAAAAATATGTAGCTACTTTTTTTTGAGAGATATGAAGTTAGGGAAATGAGAATAATGAGATCACATGTGCCAAATTCTAATTTTTTTTATGTATGTGAAAAACAGTATTTTATCAAACCAAGTGAATTATCAAACGCACATTGAAATAATATGGAATCTTTTCGTAAGCTTTTTATACTTATTAGAGTAAGATTTGTAATAGTTAAAGTAATGTATTGTGATATATATATATATGTATATCATGAAAACTTTTATTCAAACTTCTATTCAGACAAATAATAATATTTTTCCATAAATTAATTTTTATTTCTTAAAATTGAAAAGAAAATAGAATTTATATTGTATCATTTAGCATAGTAAAATATATATAATAAATCTTGAATAACTTATGATATGTTTGTATAAGTTTTCATGTATTAAATGTTTTCAACATTTTCGTTCTGTATGAAAATAATTCATATTTTTTAATATATGTGCAACAAACATCAAATTATATAAATAATTGTTTACAATATTAGGGAAATTTTCATATCAAGTTCTATAAGTATTTAAAAAATATAATTATTATAGGTACTAATTTATATTTAATCAAAATATAGT
This sequence comes from Platygaster robiniae, assembly GCA_028476575.1. Taxonomy (NCBI): domain Eukaryota; kingdom Metazoa; phylum Arthropoda; class Insecta; order Hymenoptera; family Platygastridae; genus Platygaster; species Platygaster robiniae. The sequence continues at coordinate 9,192,219 of CM052022.1, forward strand.
TCATGATCTTCATTTTCTGTACATATTTCCATGATGCATATTATTTTGAATGCGAGCACGTAATGTAAAAACAACTAGTTTTGAACAATCTACCTTTTTTTTTATTTTCTTCAAGAACTAACAAAAATTTTACCATTCTACATTTAACTACATCTCTCTTGACAGTTCTACAATTCTTGACACTCAAGACTATTCAGCCAGTTTCTTGAAAGTTCCTACTGCAGTTTTGACAGTTTTCGAAATTGTAATTGACCTTCAGATTTCGGCAATTTACGAATTGTTAGAACTGTCCATGATTTATCAATACTGACCAAATAACGGATTTATCAGTTTTGAAGGTTCTGACTTTATCGCGATTGCACTTATCAAATGCAAAAAATTTGCGATTTCATAATTCTTCATTTTCGAACGGAATGTAGCGAACTTTCCATCAAGCTTAAAATACTCCAGACACCCATCGCAGAATTGATCTTCACTTGGCATCGGAACTTCCCCGCCGAACACGATCGAAAAATCGGGGAAAGTTGGAGTCGCGGGGCGAAAGTTTATTCTCGTCCCAGCTATAAATATCCCAACTAATGATAACAAACGAGTGACATCTGCGAGTTTCGCTCGTCCGGAAGTCGAACCCGAGTAAGAGATATTATCTTCACGGGTCGCTTCGCCGATTAACGGTTAATCTTGCGGGAAGTGATAAGACGATTTTCGGGCGGACCAGTCGCGCTTTATCGCGCCTAACTTTTGGCTTATGTTCGCGAAACTACTTACATGATAATTATGATTTTGATTTACTGAAATTGATATCTACCATTTTAAGAAAACAGGAGAAGGAGAATGATCATCAAAACGTCGAAAGCGTAAATTGCGACGATACAAAGAAAAATAATTGCTGCTTATTTTCCATGTCGCATCTAATTTGAATCTCTTCGCACAAAACCCGAAAGTTAATGTGGTGCCTATATTTGAGCTCTTTCCCCGAAGACTCTGCTTAATCCACGCATGAACCGTAATATCCGAAAGCTTGCCGGGATGATTACCAAAGTTTGATGCAGTCCGGACACGAAGCGTCGCTGGAAATTCGGGAAATTGCACTTATTTCGTGCAGGGGGATCGATATGGAAATGAGGGAAGGCCCACGAATAAGAAGGGCCGCGCGCACTCGCGGGGCGATGTCTTTGGAGCGAGATCAAAGCCACTGCTGAGTGTGCCTTCCATTAAAGCCGGTTCAGCCGCATTCTTTGCCAGTCGGTTTGCGTTCGCTTTCTTCCTTTATTTCCCGGGCTATCTCATCGCAATCGCCCATCCCCTCGTCGGTCCAACCGGGGCTCGTTCATTAATATTCTTCTTATTTTCGGCCGTGAAATCGGCCGACGTCGAAAAGCGAGTTTTTCAGCCAAAACCCGGCGCCTGACCTCTCTTCTTAGCTCCCTCAACGCGGCGCGCTTTTTGCGCTAAATCCTCTCCCTCGCAACCTTTTTTCCGCCTTCTACTCCGCCCTAACTTGGAGATCTCGTCTCCATTACTATAATTGCCAGAAAACTACCCGTATCTCCGGTTCGCGAAATGCGGGCCACTCGCTTTGTGAGAAGCGACGGACTTTTGGGTTTCCTTGAGGAACTTTTCGCGGAATCAAAGGTTTCCTTGGCTCGGGCTGCACTTCGAAAATGGGAAAAGAGGCGTACTGGAGCGTGATCCGGAATTTCGGGTTATGTCGGTTCACACTTTGAGGAAAAGCTTGGTTGTTGATTGTGAGTTGGTGGCTCTTGTTTTCGCGATGATTAGGTTTGAATCCAATAGAGATAATAAGTGACGTCTTGTGTTTGCAGTAGGATATGTTTTGTAAGATAATTGTTTTTTAGACTTTGTCAGCACTATTAGCTTAAGGTGTACTCTCATGTCAAGTTGATTGCTTGTGAGCGTATCAATGAAAATTTTTCATAGAAGGAATTTTAATGCAGGTTTGCTGGCATAAAAATGTGGATATTTAATATAAAAACAAATTATGTGTATTTCAGAGAAAAATACACGTTTCGCTAAATTTTTTCTTTTATTGTTTCGTTACATGCTCAAGTCTTGTAAAAATAATATTTTGTTACATTAATTGAAGCAAACTATAGAGTATAAAAAAATACCTATTATATCTAGTGCAGTTTTGTGCAGGTGGGAAACCAAAAAATGTGTTGTATTCTAGAAAATTTTTGGCTAATTTTGTAGATTTTGAAACACTTTGAAAATGCCGTAGAACTTTAGGAACTGTATCACGTGTATATTTTTTAACACAAATTTATAATTAAGTTTAACTATATTGTTGTTGACTTTGATGATTGAATTAATCGCGAAATTCCAAAAATATTGGAAGAATTAGAACCATTGAAAATTCGCAAGATGGTCCCATATCTTTGAAAAATTAATGAATTTCTAATAACTTGAAGAAAATTAATCAATTTCTTCGATTGAAGAAGATTTGAAAGATTTATCGACAGTACAAAATGTGTGTTATATTTTTTTAAATTTTATGAATTGAAAGCTTTTTCATCTTATATAGATTGTCGATAATTTATTGAAAACATTAAAATAAAAAATTTAATTTTTAGAAATTAATAAAAATCGGATCATATTTAAAATATAAAAAAAATGTTACACGGTGATTTGAAAATATCAGACAATTTTATAGGATTTCAGGAAATGTTAAGCAATTTCATTGCGAGTGGAAAATTTTAGAAAATTCTTGTAAATGCAGAAAACGAGAAATATCGTTTGATTTTTAAAAAATAAGAAAATGTTTAATTTTAAGAATGTTGTTCGAGATTGTAGGCTTTTTTACCTACCTCGATTCTTCTTCTGAATAATATGTATGTTTTTTCTTGAATACTTCTATTTTTTTGCCTTGTTTTTACAATATCCACAATATCCTTTTATAGAAATGAAATTCCTTGAATTCCAGATATCTCGCTCTTTATTATTATTTTTACAAGAGTGCTGTCATTTTTTGATTTTAAGAAAGAATAACTTTTTTAAACCCGAAACAAACATATTTATAACTTCACGTCTTTTCTTCTGGACCGACTTCAACAAATTTCATCGATCATTTCAAAAATATTTATATTACTTTAAACGTTATTAAAAACTCAGAGAGAATATCAAATTCAAATTATGTGAATAATTCGAAACACGCTAGAAGTTTGTAGTGAATTTGCAATTTTTTAAGTTAACGTGGTACATCATACAGACAATTTAATAAAAATAAATTTTCAGCGAATCGAAGAATTTAGTATTATGCAGGAATCATCAATCATTTCAAAAATATTCATAAATATATTTATTCATAAGTAGGTACACTCGGGTGTCACTTATTTTGGCGATGTCGGAATTTTTTTCCATTCCGGGGCTTCCAATCAATCAGTATATTTAAAAAAAATTATTTGTAAGGTTGAAGCAAATCGGACATAATATACGCGTGCCACAGAACGACTGAAGTTTCGAATGGGATTTACATGTAGTTTTTCATACATTTTGTTCAAAAATTCAAAACATGTGCAAAACTGGTGATAAATGTTCAAAAATTGGCATGCTTTGAGTGTAGAATGATATGTTCAGAACCAAATTTTTCTGGATTTTTCTATTGCTGTTATCTATACTTTACAAGCAACGAGAAAAGCATACATGTACTTGTACAAAGCCCCGGAATGGAAAAAATTCTGCCATCGCCAAAATAAGTGACAAAAATTTTATTAAGTCTCTAACTCATGTCAGCGCTTACACTACATGCCAATAAAATTGTAACACGAATCTCCACTCGAAGATGACTTCTCATCTTGCCATTTACCAAGTACTAGAAAGGTAGCAAATAGGTAGGTATCCACTTTCCAGCAATATATATCAGTGGTCCATCCAAACAAAAAGCGAGCACAAGAATCCATTAGCGTTCTGCGTCGTTGCATACCCCATTTTGCATATGTTCCTTTCCTCGGTGTCAGTTTCTAAACGCACGTACCGTGTCACTTGAAGCCGCGACTGATAAAAGTTGTTCGAATTTATCGCGCGGTCGCATGCAAGGACAGCATTGTGCGGACTCGTTCCCGGCCCATTGTGTATCCGCTTCGCATTCAGCGCGTAGCGCCGGCCAGTCTGCTAGTTTACATTGAAAGGCACGAGTTTTCGCGGACACAGAAGAATGTAAAAGAGTAGCCGACAATGAATGTTCGTTTGCTCGGACGAATACCTTCTTCTCCGCCGTTTCCGGGACGATAACACTAGATCAATGAATGAAGTATCCGAGCACGAACGGACCAGCAGAAGTTTTCAGACTCAGAGCAAGTTAGGCTAGAATCCAGGGGAATCGAAACGAAATTTTTATCATATGTTTTAGAAAAAAGGGGGGATTCTGTAAACTCATATATAAAAAGGTAAGTATACTCTCATAATTTGGAACTGTTACATTACTCCAGAATGCAAACTGTAGGACATTTTTTATTAAAACATTTGTATTTTATCCAAATATATCTGTCGAGCCTAATAGTTTGTAGTTTTTACAGATTTTATGTTGTATTCTGCAAATTTAATCAGTTGAATTTTGACAGATTGTATGGTGAAAATTATAACAAGTTGATTAGAAGAATACAACAATCTGTGGAATTCAAAATATCCAGATTGAGAGAGTATGTGAATAAACATATCTTTTTAATGTATCGATGCATATGAAATTTAGGATCGTTATATTTTTCGATAGACTTGCAAGTTCAAGGTTTGACTTTGAAAAATATACTATAATTTGCATATGAAATAGTAATATCAATTTTCTTACGTCTGTGAGTATGAATCTTTTCAATATTTGTGATTTCTAAAAAATTTCCGTGTACTTTTATGTATTTGAAAATGATTGAATAAAATCTCATGCTCTATTATTCTAGGTTTAATTTATTATAATGTTCTCACATTTTTGAAATGATTATATTTACATACGTTTCAGTTTTTTTGCGGACTGATATTTTATTCAGGATTAAACGTATTTTTTACGATCCGTAAAATTTGTACTATAATTCAGATTTCTAGCATATTTTGATATGGTGTTTTAATATAAAATGCTCTGGGAACTAGAATATAATAACATTAGTCCATCGATTGAATTTTAAAGTACAGCTTTTCCAAAAATTTCTGATACATACTTTATTTTTTATAAGCACTTTCCAATTTTTTCGTATTTTTACAATATTTCTACAGTTGGTATTTTTCTATTGCTAGGTAGTTAAAAAACTTGATAACATTTTTTGGGTTCCTTACAGATATGAAGTATTTTTATAAATTTGTATCTGTATTCCTAGAGTAGAGTGCTCAAGGATTCAAAATTTCACAGTTTTTCAGTATTTTAAAACCTTTTCAGAAAACGGTATCACTATAGATTTTGGGTATTTTACAGGTTTCTAATACAATTATTTATCATTTGAGTACTCATTAGATTCTATGCATTTTCTTGTGTCTTGATATGTTTCCATATAGGTTCTTAAATAAGATTACTCAAGGAATAAAAAATTTCAGAAATATATTGTTTTTTCATAATATTTTAGAAAGGATTCTATCTGTACAGAATTTGAGTATTTCACAGAGATTTCTATTACTCTTATAATTTTTTTTTTTTATATTTTGCAACATTCATACCATTTTTTCGTAATTTAAAGTATCGCACAAATATATTATATCTTACAGTTGCTATGTATATTTTTAAAATGTATTGCTATGAACCTCAAAATTCAAAATTTTACCTAGAACTTGAGTATTTTTAAAGGTTTTGTAGATTTGAAGATATTGGAAGATTAATAGTTATTTTAGGATTTTTTCATCTTTTTAGTATCACTTTAACGTAAAGGATTGTCTGATATTGTCATGGATCTTCATGCAGATTTCAAGAATTATATACTTTACAGTTCGAAATTCAGAGATTTTAGGTTTTTCATTCCATTCTCACAAAAACTTGATATTCATAGATTCATAGATACTAGGTATTCATGAATTTTTAGTTCAGTTGGTATTTTTCGGATTTACTAAACATTTTTAAATGTATAGAATTGGATGCTCTTAAATATAGTGTTCAAAAGAGTCAATATATTAATAATTTAAAAAAAAAAACAGATTTTCATAAACTTAGTAATTTTACCAATTTATCTGTTTTTTTATAATTGAAACAATTTGACATAACATTATCATGGATTTTATCATTTGTTTCTTAGATTTGACGCCCTAAGGTTCAAAGTTCAACACATTCGAAGAAATTTTATAGAACTTTTCAAAGAATTATGAATTCATTGTTTTTGTCGTACAAATACTCTTCTTCGTATTTTTAAAATCCACAGAATTTCGTAAAATTTCCCAAGTTTTTTTACAGGTTCTTACCTCTTTTTTTTTAGATTCCTTTACTGGTGTTCTGGATTTTGGACGTTTTTTTAATTTTCCTTTTACAAGCGTTTTACTCACTCTTAACAACTGAATATATTCAACTTCATCTACGTTTCCCAAAATATCATATTTTTAAAATACGATATTTTTATGAGTATATTTTTGGAATATGATATAAATTACGTATTCATTAAGACATTCAACGATTCTGCAAAAGAAATTAATGTTACTTATGTACATAGAGAAGAAAAAATTAGTATTCTTCATGTTCCAACGTCCTTGCCGGAATTCCAAAACAGAAAACAGTTTTCATGTTTTTTCTCGCTTGGTTGAAGACTTATAAAACAAGATTACGATACTGTCCGCGACCTTGCACTAAAGAAACGTTGATGACTAGGCGATGAAAAAAGTAAAGGCTGAACGTAAAACCGAAAGCCCATCTTCCAGATTACGAAAATTCGAGATATAAGCTGATTAAAAATGGCGCCTGGCTCCTTAGATCTAATTACAGAACACAGAAGTCTCTAATTAACACCAGGACGCTTTCTTCTTGGATTATAATTAGTCGATTCATAGTGGCGGCACTTTCATGCAAGGCGTTCGGAACGACTAGGGTGATGGTGATTTGAATTAGACCTTGGCGCCGATCGCAGAGAGTCTTAGTTTGTACGTTAAATCATCAGTTCCTTTGCTACTTCTTGACCCAAACCTAAAGGTTCAGAAGATGAAATAATATTTTCAGAAATCAATCTTTTTATGCTGCCGTAGATGGTAAATTTTTTTCTCACTAGATTTGAATGATGGTTAAGTCTCAAAAACTGATCCTGCAAAATTTAATGTGATAAAAGTACTCAATATTCTTCGCATAGTATTTGACTTAAGCTCGAGCTATTTATGTTTTTTTTTTTTATTTCAGACGTTTCGCTTTTTTTCGTGACATTTACGATCTCGAGAAATTGAAGGTAGCATTCATTGGATCGGTAGTTCGAGGACGTTAAAAGATTTTATTGTTTTCGTGAGATATATGGAGGTGTTAAACGTGAAAGTATTCGTGGAATTGCAATCGAATTTATTTTTCCGTTTATAGTCTAATCCGTCGAGCACCTGTTCTACTCTTTCTGATTTCAGCGGCCCATTACGAGCCGCTTTCGCGAGTTCTTTTGGCTCAAGTGCGTTCGCCTGGATTGCATTACGGCCTGAAATGGCAATTACGTTGTATCGATTGCTTTTGTATTTCTACTAAGGGACACTTAGAACTTGAGCTATGTGGAAGTTATACGTTATCAAGGAAAAATGTATTTCTTTTTGATGATATACCTTTTGATTATGAACAAATTGAAAGAAAGTTATTTTAATCGTATTCAAATATCTTTTGAATGAATGAATTCAATGGACATAAAAGAAATTCAAGAAATACTTCTCTGAAGCTATAAATTATACTTTAAAATTGGAAAAATTGATTCTTTGTGACAAAAAAAAATAGATTTCTCATCAGCTGATTGAGTTCAATTTTTTTAGGTTTTTCTCAAAGACAGATAAATTACAAGTATATCTACCGGTGAAAGTTGGGGAATACATGTATAGTAAAAACATAAATCGGAAGTTTTTTATATTTTTCCTATTTTCATGAACTATTTCTGATTGTAAAATCATTCATTGCTTTTTATTCATCTAATGACTATGAATAATATTTGGCCTTTCAACAGATCAATTTAACTAACACAGATTTCGTTCAGGCACATTATTGACAAAATCCCATCCTCCCTCCGATCCACAAAATTCGGAATTCATCGCTCGAGTATTCATTAATGAGACCTTGTAGCGTCTGCCTCTGCACTTCATCTCGTATCTATATCTTTTAGGGCGACATTGCTTCAGATCTAACTTCGACCTCTTCCATTCTTCTCTTTGAAAGCGGAGCACCCTCATAGAGTACTTAAGAACTCGCGCGAAATCTCTCGAGAACCTTTAATCGAACCCAATTAATCGATCGATCAGACCCGTGGCCTGTAATAAAACTCTTTGTGACAACTTCTACGATCGACGAGAGACGGAACGTTGAGTTCACACGAGAACGAAGATAAAACGTGTAATGTGCTCTTGAGACAATTTTCACGAAGCCGATGAAATAACACTTGACGATCTGAAGTACCATTATTATCAGTACCGAGGCGACCGTTTTTATGGCGTATCGGATTTCTAGATGGGGCATATGCGAGTTCCAGTTTTGGAATATAAAAATGAAACTGGGTATTTCGAGTCTTACATTTTCCTTCATTTTTTTGTTTCTGCTCAAGATTTTTATATAATCTGACTACAATATGCTTTACAAAGAATTTTTTTCTTTTCCTCTCAGTTTTTCTACAGCTAAAACGATGAGCACAAAAGAATACTATTATTAGCAGGATATATTTGAGAGTGTCAGGTTCATTGCGAATTCAAAACGATTCAATTTATCAAACATTGACGCATTCGCTGCGTATCGATTCGTGACGCGACAACAATTCACATGCATTCGCAAGAAGTCTCTGTCTAGCAGAACTGGAACGCCTGATTAAATCAAGTTGCATACCACTGAATTTCCTGAGCGTTCGAGATTCTGACATGGGGCGGTTGCTAATAGTTCGAATATTGAATTACATCCGCATGATTGAATAATTTTTTTCATCAGAAAAAGTTATTTTCGATTGATTTTCTTGAATTTTCTCGTTAGGGTCTTTCCTAACTGTCCTTTTGTAGGGTGATTTTCCAGAAACTTTTCTTCCAATAGATTCGTTTTACGAAAATAATTTTCTAGTCATTCGATATCAGAAACACCCGATTATATATTTCATTCGAAAATTTTTCATGAATATATATTTTTTTTTAATTTTATTCCTAACATACTTGAATTTAAATTATAAATATTTTTTAATTCATAATTCACTACATTACTTTGACTATATCATCTTTTATTGACTTATTATTTTACTGTTCATAATTATTAATATTTTTAATATTATCTTCTGTATATAATACCTAAAATTAGTTTGATTGATAGGGTTTCGGTTAGAATAATGTTTTTATCATTAAAATCGTTTTTAGATATTGCAACGAAGTTAATTGTAAAATATAGTATTGTAGATACGAATGTTCATTTTCACAATATCAAATACATTATTTTAGTAAATTTGAAAAATAATTCTGATTTTTTTTTTTAAACAAATTGCCAAAAAGAAACATTAATTATTAATTATTTATTAATTTTTATTGTTCCAAATCATTTTTATAGTACATATCAGAAATTATTACTCTCATATCAAATAATAAAACAATGAAATTTTAACTATTATAAATATCATGAAGAATAATGTTGGATTTAATATTTGATAATGAATCGTGATCAAACGAAATTTTTAAAATATATTCCATTCATCATAGAAATCATATCATTTTTTTATAAGGCAACATTTTAAAAAAAGATTATTATGTACCGGAAAATCATTTTTTTATCTTAGTATGAAAATATTTCTGTCTGGTTATAAAATTTGTTTATAGTTTCTACATTGAATTACATTCGGTATGCTGAATTATTTCAGAGAAAAAGTTATTGTCAATAGAATTTACTGAATTTTCTTAAAATCGTCTTTTTTCCAACTGTATTTTCATAAGTTATTTTCCACGAATGTTCTTACCGTGAATTCGTTTCATTAAAAAATTGCTTTTCAAATTGTTTTAATTTTTGTTATGTAATTATTATGATATTGTTAATAATTTCCATCATTGTTTTAAACTTCACGTGTGATTCTATTCATATTTATAAATAATATGGATTTCATAATAGATTGCATCGTATATAACACGTGACCTGTGAAATAATTAATATCAAATTGTGAATAATTGTGAATATGTATAAATATTATCTTTTATCATTTCTCCGTCAATAAATGTTGATGTAATTGACTCTTAAATATATTATTCATATGATAAAAAAATATTTTATTTTTTTTTAAATAATAGTTAAATAAACTCATTGCAAGAAGAACAAAATGATAGAAATTGATCATATTAAGTTCTCCATAATAACATTGAATCATTTTTACATATTTTCAAAAATTATAGCTCTGATGTCAAATAATTTAATAATACTTATATAAGGATATTAGATATGAATGGTATATTCATAATTTATGATCTTTAGACAAATTTATTCGTTTATTTTAAATTTTTAACAGTCTTTATTGAATCTCTATATATATACTTGCAATTATTGTTAAAAAATATATAATTTCAAATTGTCTAGTTTATATAAATTTATAAATATTATATTTATAAATATTATATATAAATATTTATAATATTATATAAATTTTATATAAATATGTAACAAAAAGTACCATTCTTTGTATGGATATATTGATTTGATTACTAAAAATAAAATTTTTCGTAAAAATGAAATAATATCTATATTCTTTATAATACCTTTTTTCATCATGCAATGTCTTCTGTCCTACTATATTGTTAATATAATATATAATTTACATGTATGAAACTTATTACATTCTTTTTATATAATCTATTTATTTGCCGAATGGGAAGATAATGAAAACAATAAATAATATGTAAAAGCCACAATGTAGCAGGAAACATGCTTTCAATATAACTTGCTTCTGCAAATCGATTATAAATAAATCCCCGCCAGCATTTGAGCATGAACATAAATTATTATCCATTTTATTGTTCCGTTTAGAAAGATTAAGCAAATATATTTTAAACAAACGTTTCAGCTCATTAGGTTCAATAATGCATAATTATTTCCTTTCTCTGGTATTCATTTTAATGGAATATAGGTGCACTCGAATATTCTCTCCCAAAATCAGTGTACAACTTGTTCCCATAACTTAAAGTGCATAGAATATATTCATCTCGCTGTATATTTCTCGTTCTACATTTGCACGTCTGTCAGAAAGTTGTGGAGTTAATTTCACTGAAGGCAAGTGCAGCTAAGTATTTACTTACAATACTCTAGCTTCATGTTCTTCTCGTCGCGCTTTCCTTTTGTTACAATATGACGCTTCTGGATTGTTACAAGCTGTGGCTCAGCTAGAATCGAGTTTTTCATCTATTTTGCAGCTGAGTGAGACACTTTCTGAAATGATAACGGTGGCATCAGTTTCTTTTGTTTAAAATTTCATGTTTCTTCTCGTATTTAGATAGGCTAAAGGATCATCTACGAGTCGGAAACTGTTATTACAAAGTCAATTGTTTATGAACAATTAACAGCAATGATTTTTTTCAAGTTATTCCATAATTGTTCTCGTGCTATGAAGAAAGATTATCGTAATAATTTCAAAAGTCAGGAATTTCTCGTGTTTTTAACTTTCTCGAATTAAAGAACTGTAATCAAAATTTTAGTGTCTATCACTTTGTATCAACCTAGTGGAAGAAGGTTTTGCAAATATGAAATGAAATTGAAGATTTTTTTTTTTTTATTAAATTTTTACATCAGAAAAAAGCAGTACTTTTTTTCGGTCTTACTGATAATTTATTTCAAAGAAGAATTCACAAAGATTATACGTTTTGCTATAAATAAATGATTACTTAACAAAATTGATAACAACATGAAGTTTCTTTTTGAGACTCTGAAGAATATAAATAATGAGAATACGAAAATGACAAAACTGACATGTTTCACGTTTTTGAAATCTGTTATTCTGAATAAAAATATTCTTAAAAGTCAATTTTTCTCAAAATCTTTTTTACCTCACAAATTTTTTTCAAATATCTCGTTCCTAATATGAATTTTTTCCAAATCTTTTTATCTTTATATCTTTTACTAATGTTTTAATATTGCTATATGATGTCTAATCGATCAACTTTGAGTTTGATTTCGCTCACAAATAATTTAAGAATGATATTGAATTTTTTCCATTTCAAGTTTTGAGAGGAATTATTCAAAGAAAATGGTTCTTGATGTTCAGTAAATACATTTTTTTACCATCATTTACTGAGTTATGAAAATTTCTTCAGTATATTAGAGAATCTTTGAGATTGATTAGTTTAAAACAGTACATTTTATATGTTGTAGCAATTTTTTTGTCAAATTACAACACGCACAAAAAAATAATGAGTTAATTACAATTGGACCAAAAAATTGTTTATATATTCAGATCTAAAAAAATAAAAAAACAAGTATTTAGTATTGTGGAATTGAATGAAAATCGCAGAGCAAATAAAAACTTCACAAAATACTTGATGAAAAATAAGATGTCACACAAAATTCGAAAACAGCACATTCGATAATTATCAGCGTTTTTTAAAAAAATGCATTTTTGTATTATATACTACATGACACGAAAAAAAATTGTTAATGTCTCTTTTTTTGATACCAAAAATTTTAGGCGTTCTTTTTCTGATTTTCGAAAAAATTATTTAAAACAAACAAATTTTAAATAAAATTCAATTGTTCTACAAAATTTTAAAAAAAAATTTCGAAAAAAGATATCAAGGAAACTTTGAATTAGGAAAAAACTTTAGGAAAAACTTTCTTTTAGAAGAACGAGTTTCATAATTTTTATCGCTCCCTTATCTGTCAATATTGTAATTCCACAAAAATATTGCAAAGAAAATATCATTCCAGAATTTTAGGAGGACTCTATTCGTTTGAAACTCAAATAATCACTCTCTTGAATTGTGAATTATTGTTGATATAGTGTTTTCAAAAGTTTTAATTGTTATTTTTTATTATTATTTCTGCACTATAATTTTCATTCTCTCTAGATTGTACTCAGAACGATAAATACAACATTATCAAGAATATTTGTCGCAAATCAGTCTACGACTACAATAACAGCAATTCTAACTTAACATCATATTCATGTTTCCAAAACTTACAATGTCGCCCATTCTAGCCGTATGGAATTCTCGCATCGATCCGCTCGGGAACACAATTCGAGTTGCGAGTTGTGCTGACAAGTACAAAAGCCGCGGGGAAGTAAAAAAGTCGATGTAACTCGAGATTTTATGCATGAGCATTACGCGAACAAAGTACACAAGTCTCGTCGAAAGAAAAATTGTTACATCTTCTCTTAAACTTCTTTCGGTAGGCTGTTCCCCCTTCCACTTCTATTTTCCTCTTCGAAAAAAACTTGCCGCGACGAATAGACAGAGAGCATCCCGAGGTGAATATTTTTCCGGGCACTCTTTTTCGATCGTCTTCTTTATTCCCTTCGCCTCGCTTTCATCTTACGATCTAATACAGTCGGGAAAAAACTTTCCGGCACACTTCCCAAGACGTTGGTCGTAGCCCTGTGGGAACACGACGATAAAGATCGATATCTTTCTGTTTCAGGTAAGCTTTCATCCTTATTGTCGATCGGCAGTGAATTACATTTTTCCCGAAGAAGAAGCTCGATAAGTTCAGTTTTTTCTTTTCCTTTTTTTTGGAATAGTTTAACAGAGTTGTTGAAAGTTGAACAATTCAGTAAGAAATGTGCTTTTTTTAAGTAACGATTTATGAAACGATAGAGTTTAACAATGAAAGCAAATATGGCTACACAGAGGGGAGGGGATAAAAGAGATAGCCCTTCTCCAAGCTTTTAAAAAATATGGATAAGTTATAATATTTTAAGTTTCTTTCACCAAATCTCAAAATAATTATATTATTTTCTATGAATTTTTTTGTCAATACCTTATTACCATAAATTTAATTAATTCAATAACAACTTTTAAAAAAAGCTCAACCAATGGTCATCTTGAATAGTTTAATACAATTAAAATGGACACAAAATTTTTCTTTTCAATCTGGATAGACAAAAAATGAAAAATTGTTATCATTTTTGTTGTGTAAACTCAAAATCCCATATTCATATCCTCATTCCACATGGATAGCATTGAGCGAAAATTTTTTATGAATTACAGTGTGTATAAAATTCCAACATTCATACAGCACTGAAACTCTCATGTTCGGTCAAAGCACATAAATCTTCACATGTTAATTATGGAGAAGTACTTTTGAAATGATTCAATGTTTATCCAAGTAAACTGCAACTATGAAATACGTAACATGAAACTCATACATTCTCGTTATTTACACAGCTCTCACTTGTTTGAAAACCATTTTCATCATCTCTGTTTATTCGACAGAATGAATAGCAAAAGAGTAAAAAGAGACATTGTAAGCCATGAAGAAATTTGAGGCTGAGCGAGGTATTAGTGCAGAAAGAAAAGTGAGAGTTATTTATTTCAATTCATAGTTACATAATTAATAAATTGCAAGGAGTCATAGCGATAAAAAACTTTTACATCAACGAAGTTTGTCAAAGACTCGTTCATGTAACTGCATTTCTCAAAAATAAAAAATAAGACTGAACGTAGGTCAGACTTACATATCATTGATCAGATGTTTGAAAAGCAGGTGAAAACTTATGTAATATCTATGACAATTTGAAAAAGAGAGAAATTTCATGATTAAAAGACTGTTTCAGAAAAATATTTTAAATTATCATTTTAAGATATAAAACGGTTGACTTTTTAACATATCGTACAGATTTTCTTGTGCCACTTACAAACTTACAAATTAGAAAATTCCTACAGTGAAATCTGACAAGTTTTATGTTGCTGAAAGCTACGTGAAGTGGTTGAGGTTTTTGTCGGTGGAGTGATATAACTCAATTTTTCGCATCGCAATCACTTGTAGCCAGTAAGAAACGGAAAATCTGATGTACTTGAAAGTGACAAAAATAAAAAAAATGAGAAACCTCGCGTCCACTACCACGACGTTACAATATAATGGGCTTGAAATTTTTACTCATGTTTTGTTGTTCATCGAAGTTTCTACAATTTATTTTGGATGGAGACGAGGTTCCACTTTTTTTGTTCAACTCATAATAGGGCTCTCTACATGTAGCTGCACCAAATGACACGTTTTTGAAACTCATTTTGTATTGATTGAAAAATGATAGAGAAAGTAAATTTGTATTAAAGTCGTGGACAATTTTGCAATTTCTTCTCTAATAGATATGTTTTGTCAACGTTATTTTATGCAATTCACTACAAAATAAACATTTATTCAGAAAACAACAAAAAATTATTCATTAAAAATTCTTCCTTCAAAATATAATAAAAAGTCTTTCTTCATCAGAAATTTGCATGTTATAATTTTAGTTAAATCTATAACTACAAGTCAGAGCTATGATTTTTTTTTTCATTTGTCCATTTGTAAATCAATAAACTTTTTCTATACTTTGAGATCAATAAGTTGGCAAAATCTTCACGAAACACGTGTATAATGTGAACTTTATACACTAAAAAATGTATAAGGATGAAATTTCTTTGTTTATCGACAAAAAATTTCTGAAATGCAATCAATGAAGTTTTTCGATGCAATATTTATATTTAAAATTTTGAAATAATTTTATCTGAAATATTAAAATATTCGAAATCACAAAATTTTCTGTTCTTGAAACTAATATTTTTCATTATTTGAATTCATAGTCATAGCTTTGGAAATTTCTTTCATTCCTTGCTTATTTATTGACTTCTATTTTATAGTTATTTACCTAAAAAATTTGTCAAGAAAAATTCATATGTAAGATCTGAAAATCAAAATACTTGATTAACAATTAGTTAATAGTGGTTAGATTTATTTCTTTATCTTTGAGTCTATAAATCACGTTTGTTTTATGCGAACATGAATCTCACCGACTGTGTAATTTTCGAATTATTTGGTAAAAAATTATACGTATTTAGGCTATATTCAGGCTCATTAAAATTTTTATTCTACGATTTTGTAAAATGGAAAATTCTCTGAATCGCAGTTTGAGCATTTCGAAAATATATTTAATTGTATCAAACGCGGAAAATAAGTGAAATTGAAAGGAAAAACGATTTTCATTAAAAATTTAAATCTAGCTTCGAATATTTATTAAAAACATTTCGATTTTCGACCGACAAAATTATCCTTTACTCTCATCTTCACTTTTTTTTCTCTAGAGATTTCTTTTGATATTTATGATAGTAGATCAGTAGGAAAGAAACAATACAATAAATAGAATAAAATTTATTTTTCAAAATTCTCTAGTACTTCCAAAAATATCTAAATGCAATTTTAAAATAAAATTTACACAATGAGAATTCACGTACAGATTTTCCCAAATAAAAAAATTTTTTTGTGAATTCGTTGGGCTTCTAGATTTTTTTTACAAAAAGAAAAAACTTTCTTTTCAAAAACACAGACAACTAATATTTTTCACGAAACGAAGAGTTCCTGTCCTCGGCTTCGCCTCGGATTGTAATCTACATCATCATGCTCGATAAAGTTTCATTTCTTTTATACTTCTCGACATTTCATTCAAAAAAAAATCTTTCTAACTATGAAAGCACAGCAAAAAAAAGTCGTTCGAGTGAAATAAGTAGGGCGAAAATTATGCGCGGAGAAATTCGCGAAAGTTTTCGAGCTTTTATGACCGTGATAATTATTTGTTTCGGAAATGGGAAAAAATTCAAATGAGTTTGCACGCGAAGTTGGCCTGTTTTCTTGGTGTGGGGGGAGGGGGTGTTGAGGGGTCGTCGTGGAGTGCAGTATTGAACAAAGACGAGAGAAGTGGTCTTGGCAAAACTTTGATCTTACACAATATTGCGTTCTCAAGGAGAATTCGTAACCGAATATTATGGGGACGCGAGGTAATTGAATTATTTACCTCATACTCGACTGTATGACGGAGCCAATAAAATTGAAGTGGCTACTTTGTACGTAAAATTACGACTACGTCGTATTCGAGTACCTGTGGTCTTATGAATTTTATCAGCTAATTTGTCCATAGTCGGGTCATTGAATGTCATAATAATAATGTAAAATGTTTACGTCTACACGTAGATCATACTTTTCAAACTAATTTGTTATCATTAAAAAAAAACATAATAGTACATTACGTTCCCCGGGCACAATATTTTTATTTCTTAAATTGTATCTCATAGCCTTCATCATCATCATCAGGCCATGTATATCAAAATGATAAAATCGTTTTCACATAGTCAATATTTATTTCATTTCTTAAATATTGCTTGAAGTTCGTTCTCAGTGAAAGTCACATTCTCAGTCAGTGAAATCCATTGAAAAATCATAGTCTTTTTATTCAAACGTTGGATTCTGTGACGACCTCACGATCTCAGGTTGGAAGAGGAAAAAGTACATAGAAATAAAGTGCCATTTGCGAGATCAGGAGTGCATTAGCCGTCGTTCTATCTTGGATCAACGCTACCCGAGAGTTTGATATCCTCTAGGAGAGACCCAGTCGCCTCTATGCATACTGGGGACTCGATATTGAGCACGACGCCACCGTTAGATAAGACATCGAGATGCGAATGCCTCCTCCGAGAATTCCGCAATGTATTCGGTGCGTTTACCGAAGTTCCATCAGACATTTATACGCCTAAGCAAACCGCGTTCCGGAATAGTGTCGTTTTGATAAACACCGCACTCTGAACAGAGCTTAAGTACAAACATGTACGTTTCTGGTAATTGTCAATTTGTTTACTGGAAAAATTGACTACTTCATTTCTGAAATTCAAGGTTTACTCAATTTTTCAATATTTCGAGTCAATCAACTTTCAACAATGACAACCAATCGATTTGAGTCTTTTTTTATACATAGAATCGATTTTCGGGAATCGCCAGTGATCATTTTACGAATCGTTGAAATAAGTGATAAATGAAGCCTGCACTGATAAGTTTGTGCCAAGAACAATGATAAACGCTCATCCTGGCTCGAGCAACGATCGATTGGACTCGACTTTCGTTTTCGACGTTTTCGTCCCTGGGGACAAATGTCCACTAATCAGTCTGCCCGACAGATCAATTTATTAATGCGCCGAGCAAAAAATATCGAAGCGACGTGCACGCGGCTCCCGAAGGTAGTTTTTTGTTGCACTCAACTTAATTATGTTTCATGTACGCGATACTTAGCTATTCCTTCGGCAAGTATTTTTTTTATCAATAAATAGTTTATTTGGATCATTGTATATTCTTTCTCTTTGACAATTATCCACAGATGTTACAAGACATAAATAGAAGAATTATATTTTCGTCTACACTTTTCCTGACATCAACTGTTTTTATTACTGGATACTCACGAAAATATACTGTGGTAGTGTAAATGTAAATGCTATGAATGAAATCCACAAAATCAATCACTTCTGGAAACTAGGTCCAAAGATAGTGAGCGGTTTAATTTGAACCTCGAGACCTCTTAAGATTGAGATTTCGAGCATAACGCCAGAACTTAAATGAGTTTTCGATACTCTAGAAGAGGAGTGTTTGTTTTTTTTGTTTTTTCAATTTATATTTCATGAGATTTTTTTTTATCTATCGATCGGACTACTTTGATTTTCATCGTACTCATTTCACGTTGTTATCTTTTTGAATAAATTTATTTTTATTGCCGTCCAATATTTTCGTTTATGATGATACAATAATGTTTCTATGCGATTTTTTTGTTGTGAAGAACTGTTTTGGAGATATTTTTGATTATTTGTCGATTGATATTGAGGAATTCGTGAATATATGGACATTTTGGTAGGAGTTGCGAAAATACTT
This sequence comes from Platygaster robiniae, assembly GCA_028476575.1. Lineage (NCBI taxonomy): Eukaryota > Metazoa > Arthropoda > Insecta > Hymenoptera > Platygastridae > Platygaster > Platygaster robiniae. Next base: position 9,211,183 of record CM052022.1, read on the forward strand.
TATATTGTTCAGGCGGTTCTTTTACTTTGTATTTATTCCTTCATGGTCCTTAAGGGGGGGTTATATACACTTGCGCTCGGGAAATATAGAGCATTTTCGCGATTTTTTTCTAGAAAAACCAAACAGCTTTTTTTAAAAAACTCAAAACCTGCTTGTGTATTTATGTGACAAGGTAGTTTATACATTTTTTCAGAAAACAATTTTCGTAATTAATGCCGTAGCAGTCATTGTGCCAAAACACAATTTTTCTGACACCGCGCGCATCGAGCGTGATAAATAAAAAACTGTTGATTTTTAATACAAAAAACTCTAGTTTATACCTTTACGCTCTGCGTGGACGGAGGATTTTGCTAAATTAATATTTTCACAATAATATTGGACATTTTCTTAAAATGTTCGATTTTTCAACGTCTAAGCTTTCGGTTTTTGCAGCGAGAAAAAAAGTTTTGTTTAAAGATAAAAATCCTTCGTTTACGAAGAGGCTAATATATTTAAAAACAAACTTGAAAAAATTCTGACTGTTCAGATAAATGGTTTTCGAGAAACTGTGCTCACCACGAAAAAACATCAGATTTTGGCACAATTGCTATAGTGCACCTAATTATGGAGATTTCATTCTGAAAAAATTTCCCAAGTTCATTGTGACATTGATAAATAAAAAGGCAATAAGTTTTTCGAAAAATATAGTGTTTTTTTCCAAAAAATAATTGTGAAAACGCATTTTTTTGCTCGAGAAGAAGGGAGTTCGTTGGCCTACTGCTTGTTGGACAGGTTTTGAAGTAATTTTTTTGTTTGGACTTATTGCTGTAAAATTGTTGTTGTTTTGTTTTAATTTTTTTGTTGCAGGTTGCAGATACTGGCCAGTGGTTTTTTTGTTTATTTGCAGCGTTACAAATAACTTCATGTATATTCAGTCCATTTTGGGAAACTCTACTTAAATATACTATTACTAACACGCTTATTATGATGATTCCACGAAGCATTTATTTGATGATGAGCCAAATTATACCAATTTCTTTCATAAACTAATGAATACGAAATCATGTCAAAGTCATAAAAAAGCAAAACCTCAAGCTCATAAAAATTTTCCGGTACATGCCAGTTACCGCTTTTTCATGGCCTGGAATAACACATAACCTCGTCGAGGAACAAAAAACTCGACTTCCATGACCATGCCCATTGTTCATTCATCATATTTATTTTCGCGCAGAGGGAAAAGTTCCACGAGAGTAGTTTGGAATTCGTTCGAGATTACTCCGCGAAATGCTTTCCCTATTCAACCCACATTTTCTTTGTTTTCCGGTTTCCGCTTATTCGGGATTTTCACAAAATAAGGTCGAATGAGGAGTAACCGAAAACGGTAAGAAAAGCTTGAGAATGCTTCTAAGGGAGATTGGGAGAGTGGTAAGCGGTGTGGCAGAAATTTCCATGCGGTTTCCAAGGCTTTCGTAATTGCGGTGCATTGAAGAAAATATTTGCCCTGCTCTTCGGGCCAGGTCAAGTTGCGGATCAGCTACTTATTCGTGCTCTGCGATGCGGGATACGCTATATATTTTCCCCTCAAACCCAAAGACAGTTATTTTTCATATGCCAGCTTTCTTCAAGACCTTCCCTTTTCATGCGATATAATATAAGTTGAATAAAAGCAGTCGCAAGAAGCGTGAATATGGAAGTCATTAGTGATGAACACGTGATCTTCTTCTCGAAATATCGGTGTGCAAAGTGATTTCGTTCTCTTTCCTTCAATTGCAGTCCTCCAATTACATCCGCGTTCGGAGTCCATCAATACAGAAATTCATTACCAGATGAATCCCCTGCTTCTGCCATCCGGGGCTTCCTTTTTCCCTCGTGTTCTTGCGAAACAAGCGGATTCGAAGACTTGGCCAGCCATTCGTTATCGACGAAGTGCTGAGCAAAGCTTGCCTATCGCGCCACAAAGCACCGCCTCCGAGCACGGAAGTGGACATAGGTGCCCATCAATCCATACTACGTCGGAATAACGAGAATCTCGCGTCTGGGGGCAGTTAAGCCACTACACATTCAAGATTTATCCCGGGCCGGCTTAAATTATTACAATCTGACGGGCCCGTAGATCATATCGTCCCGTTTCCTGACTGCTGGCCACCTCTGACGATGGCGCACGCAGCGCACTTTCGAGCCTTTTCCCTTCGCCGTCGACTTATCATCTATCCGTCTCTTTCCCCCGTCTCTCTTTGACTCGTGGACTTGGTAAGCAGTTTGGTCCGGCATTACCATACGAATGGCTCATCGATCCATGCGCGTCCTGCTCTTCTGGAATCCGCTGTCTTAATCATGAGAGCTCGAGTCCTTTCTTCTGTATTTGAATAACGCTGACGCAGGACATTGCAACTAATTTTCCAATGGAGGGAGGCTTTATTATCGAATTTTTTGATCCATTCGTGTATTTTGTTCTTCTGTTTTTAAATAACGCTCACGCAGAGACGTTGAAGCTTATTCTCAAAAGGGGGAAGGGCTCGAGTATCAAATGATTCAATACCTTCAAATACATATTTTTCTTGTGTATTTGAATAACGCTGACGCAGAGATGCTGAAACTAATTTTTCATGGGGGGGGGGGGGGGTAGGATTTATTTGTCAAATGTGTCAATACTTATAAAAATATATTTTTCCATGTAACAGTATTTTTGTCACTTTTATCAGTATGAATCTTCTAAGTTGTTGTGTAATTTTGAAGAATACCTGGTTCTGCTATGGATTCCTATGTGAATGTATCAAATTTGATAGTGTGAGATTTAAAGTTGAATATATTTTCAGTTTTTTTTTTTTTCATAAATTTTGAGAAGCCGTATTTGCGTACATGCACTATGGTTATTTTTAGAACTTTTTGTTTTTTATGCTTATTGTCAAATCATGTCAAATGTTTTTTGTTTTTTCAATATATTTATGGCAATTTAATGTATTTCGATGTATTGATTTTTAGAATTCGATATTGCAGAACTCAAAACTAAATAGATTTTCCATATTTTGATGAAACAGTAATTGAAAATATATCTGGTACTTCATACATTTCGAGTGCTTTGAATATTTCTCTTAATATTTCGATTGTCTCACAGTTGGAAGAAATTCCTAGTATTTCGATGTTTTCTAGCATTTTCGACATTTTTTTCTTATATGAGTTTTTAGAAAATTGGGTAGATTGTTATTAGTTCTTTCATTAATTTTTGTATGAATTTTTCTATAACTGATATTCTTGAATGGAAGGGTTTATAAATTTTGAGTATTTCAATAAGTTTTCCACGAAACTTGATTTTTGCAAATTTTTAGTACCCACAGTGTTTACTATAACTTTACATTACTCATGTAATATGACGGAATTGCTAGTGTTTTTATAGATTTCAATATAGATTTCTAAATCCACATATTCTAGGATTAAAAATTTAAATGAATCTGAGTATTCCTATATGTTTCGGAGAAGATAATTTTATCTGCATGTTTTTTTAAAATTTTGTAGCCTTTGTAAAATAAGGTAGTATTTCATAGTAATGTCATTAATTTCTGCTAATTTCATTCACTGATATGTAGAGTTTCAGAATGAAATGCTTCAAGCATCAAAGTTTTGTGAATTTTCAGTATTCAATAGATTCTTTGGGATCCAGTATTTGAGTAAGTTTCAAATGTTATCAGTATTTTCCTTTTTTTCTTATGATGAATACAATGTAAAGTATTTTCTTATACTCATAATGATTTCTGTATAGATTGTTAGAACCAAATGCAACCAGATTTCTGATTTTTTTTTTTTTTAGTATGTTTAGCATCTATTTTATTCTATATGATTTTCTAGTTCCATCATTGAATGTAATAGAATCTTACTATCATGAAATTGAATTGTTTCAAGATTACAGGTATGTTATATTTTGATCATTCATTCAGGCAGCTTTTACATATCTTCATGTATATGAATACATGAGTTTTAATAAGTCTCTGTTGTAGGAGAATATTATTTCTTGTCTGAAGAAAAATATTCAAATTTCTACACTTATTGCGTTTATCAGAAAAAGTTTTTCGTTATTCATCAATTTGAAAACCATCATCTTCAGACTCAGTCAAAACTCTCAAATTTTAATAGTTGCCACATTGCAAAAAAATCAAAATCTTCAGTTACGTATGTACTCGTTAGAATATTCGACAACTTGCAGTTAATGATGCAAAATTCGTCACGTAATGAAGATTATGAGAATGATAAATTATTAAATTCCACGAACCAAATCGAACTTACATGTTTTTACTATTCATCACAAACCATCCAGATCTATATTTTTTTCAAAATTGACGAGGATGAACTCCTGAATACATGTTACAAACTTTCAGGAATGTATAATACATGTCGAGTATATCTAAGTTATCCAAGAACTCCTGTCTAACAAGATCCCTGTAAAAACCTACTTTCGGGAGTATGTGTTACGTTGTGGATGGAAAGTTGCCTTGTTATAGGTAAACATCTTAGTTCTGATGCAAAGCTACATATATTTGGGGAACCTTGCAAACTGTGATGATAACTTGTCATGACGATGATGATCAACGTCGAAGTTTGTGTACAAGTTGAAAATTTTAGAATAATGAGGAATAGTTAGACTCTGGAAAACTTGAAAATGTTTTTAAAATGATGCAATGCATTAGAAAGAACAAAGACCATGTAATATATTGTTTTTTTTTTTGTGTAATTCTGGTGCGAAATTCGATTGGTGAAATAAGTATTCCGTGTTTGTAAATTGTAAATTGTAATGTAAAGCGTATTACAGAATCACTCTCAAGCATGCAATACAGAGAATCGGATCTTGGATAGAAAAGGAAGTTTTATATTGAGTAGTTCTCTGAACAATATCTTCGGTTAACCTCACGATGCAGCCTTAAAAGCCGTCGGCGGGTGACATTGGGGCGCACATGTAAGGGGGAGGGCAAAATGGAGTTATCGTGGCAAAGTGCACAGTAACCCTGTTACCCGCTCACAAAGCGAGCCACGTCTACCGCGCCCTCGACCACAACAACATTTCTCTGCAACTATTTCCCTGCTTGTATGTGGAAACTCCCCACGCTACTTTGGTCATTACATAAGATAATGATATCAAAACCTTTTGACCGTAACTATAATTCCATGGCATCAGGATATAAGTCAACGATGTTGTTTCATTTGTGTATAAGGGCATCATTATTTTGAATTTTCGAGGGACAGTTGAACTGAAGATGTGAATTCGCAAGTTTAAATCTCGTTCATGAGAAGCTCAAGAATATAATTTTAATGAATAGAGTAATTCCTTTTCCAGTCTACCAACCTTTGCAAGTTGTATTTTACAAAAAGGTATTTTATGATTCAATATTTTCAATGACATTTTTTGTAATGTTCATGAATTATTAGTAAAATTTTTTAAGATTGAATGCAAATTCAATATATTCTTGATTCTTTCAAAGGTTTCATAATAAATTTTATAGATCGTTAATGCAAACATATTTAATCGCTCAAAATGAAGGAATATGACACAACATTGGATTAAGTTATTTAAATAATATGTTACATTTTTTTTATATCAATAATTGGTGCAACCGTATGAGAGACCTTATTTCACTGTTTCAAATTGAACCATTACTTCACATTGTAATATAATGAATACTTCAATTTCTTTTATTTAAAAACTTACACTCGTGTTATCAGAATTATTTATCTTTTTTTTATGATCAATATTTTTGGAATAAAGTTTTAAACATATATGTTGCTTGTACAATCATACCCAGGCCCTTATTTACTGTACTTTATCGATCATGTTGCTTTCGATTGCACAAATTATAAATGTTAAAAATAAATAATTGATATACCTGAGATAAATAAATACTGAATATCAATTATCATTTTGCCACTATTTTAATGCTGTAATATAAAAATATGTATTTTCGTCATAAATAATTATAAATGAAAGTATATTAATAAATAAATAATGAGTATTTATCAATTATATTATTAGCACAATCATGAAATTTTCAATAAATTAAGAAAAATTTTTCAAGTTAGTTATACTTTTGAAATTTTAATTTTGGGAAACCCAATAAATAATATTGAATTCAATGATTTTCAATGATTGGAAAAAAGGACAGAAAATTGTACGATTTGAGTAAACATTTATCAGATTTTGTTGATTGTGTTCCTAATTCCTTGAAATTGTCATGATAATTTTATTTCAACTTTAAGAAATATTGAAAAATAATGAAAAATCTTCCTAATCAGGAAGAAAAATTTGGTATGATTCGAAAAAATTCAGAAGTCATTGTGTTACGTTTCAAATTTCAGAATTTAAAATAATCAGAAAACTTCTAAAATTTTATACGTCTATTTTTTAGAACATATCATTATGTTCTCATTGTATCTCCTTTCAATTAGTTAAAAGTTTTTTTATTCCTTTTACAGATCTAAAAATTCGAATAGAATCATGGAATTTCAAAAAATCTTAATGGTTTTATCAAGTTCTTAACAAAATTATACAAGTTTCTGGAAATAATAACATGTTTGAAATTTTATTTTTTAAAAAAAAAAAAAACAATTTTATTTCTGAAATGAATTTCAGAATCGTTGTGATACTGAAATTTGAAACGATATTTGTTTACTCTAATGTTAATGTCTTTTATGAAAAAAAAGAATGATTTTTTATTTATATACTGTTTTAAAAGTACCACTATAAACGGCCCGTTCTATGTCTGTTAGGGCGTCACTCATTTTTGTGATTTCGAAATTTTTCTTATTATAAAAAAAATTTTTGTAAAGTTCGGAGCAAATCGAACATGATTAACACTTGCTACAAAACGACTTGAGTTTTAAATGGGATTTACATGTAGTTTCTCATACATTGCGTTCAAAAATTCAAAACATCTGCAAAACTGATGATAAATGTTTGAAACATGGTATAGTTTGGGTGTATAATGACATGACTGAAAACAAATTTTTCTGGATTTTTCTCTGTTATCAACATTTTATAAGCACCGGAAAAGTACATGTATGCCTTTTACGGTGGTTGTAAAACATAAATAACAGGTATAGAAAAATCCAGAAAAACTTGGTTTTGAACATGTCATAATACACTAAAACTATGCTCATTTTAAAAAATGTATCATAAGTTTTGCACAAGTTATGAATTCTCGAACAAAATGTATGAGACTCTACATGTGAATCCCATAGAATACTTCAGTCGTTTTGTCAAATCTCCGATTTGCGTCAAACTTTACAAAAACTTTTTTTCATCATCATGATTGATCTAAGACCTCGGAATGGGAGAAATCCCGACATCTCCAAAATAAGTGACACCGTGATATATATCCAAATAATAATTCGACTTATCCATTTCTAACTGATATTCTCTCACGCCTTGCAGTTGAGTACATAATCATCCAGCATCGCAATATCGGAACCAACTTTCTTCCTTGTTGATAAATATCTCCAATGTTCTTCTCAGCTCTCCATGTTACTCCCGCATTCAAGACAAACCGCAATTGCAAAATACAACATTGAATCCAACGTCACAGCTCGCCCTATCTTGCATAATTTCCGGCGCCCCGCAAGAAACCCTCATCACTAAACTCAACTACCGTCATTCCAACGTCTTCGCAACCGTTCCGATAATTAATTTTACGTATCCAGTTTACAAGACAACGCTCGGTAGTTGAACACTCGGGCACGTGCTTAATCAGATTTCGTCTGAAATTGACAGAGATTGTTTGCAAGTGTACGCCCGCGGTGATCCAGATAATCGAGGCAGGGAGATTGATCACTTAGAGCATACTTAGCGACATGTAATACCCGTGGATATTCCCGCGACAGTTGTTTTCCGAAAATGAAGAAGGTTCAATGGAGACCAATATTGTGGGATTTCCAAGGCGGATTATTCATAGATCCTGGTTTCGTTTGGAGCGTCATGATATAGGGTTTTCTTCGGTATGAAGGATTTGCATCATTTGCGAACTCACGATTTGGATAATCTTATTATAGGGAAGCTGATTGCAAAAACGTTATAATTATTTACGCTTCTGAAATGGAAAATATCCTTTCAAGAGAAATGCATAGAAGAAAGGACCTCAAATACGAGTTTGATCAGTGCCATCAAATGTGTATGTGATACTTTCGAGATTGACTCCTTTTTCTTTCGAGGATCTAAAAAATACTCAGTATTAAAACATGGATCATTAGAATTTACTCACTCCCCTTTTTTATCAATTTTCTATGCGAATTTTCTGTCTTCATTGAAAAAACTCAAACTTCGACCATATAAATTAGTGACTCATATTTTAACTGCTTAAACAGTCGTTTTTGCGTTATTATTACTTAGAGTAGCAGAACTTTACTATTTAGACAGTCATTTTTTGAAGAATTACAAAAATTCCGTAACTACTTTTGACCACAGTATTAGTAAAACGTGAATTATTAAATTACTGAAATTATTCAGGACAGCTTTCATTATTCAAGCTAAACCATTTATCTGATGAGTTTATTTTTTAGACTAAACTCAAAATTTTAGAAATTGGTAAATATAAATCTTTGACAAAAGTTAACGATTTCTGAATTTCTGCAGATGCTTTAACAACTTAAAATGAGCTGTATTAATAAAAAGTTCTGAAATACCAGAAAAAGTTACTGATTTCCGTAAAATCTACTTAACCCTTGAAAGTATATGAAACTTTGATTCCCGAAGCATCATATTCTGAAATTGATGTATAAGTTTCTAAAATTACAGAAAATCTAAGGAAATAGAGAAAAATTCAAGAAAACTTTATTTTAGGTATCTATTAAACCACACACCCACCAAAAAAAAAAAAAATAATAATAAAATAAACTATAAATACAAGGAGCGTGATAAAAGCTATAAATATATGTAAAGATCATATCTCAAAAACTTAAAAAATATTTTAAAACAATGAACGTTTAATCCTACATTATCGAGTTCTGAAAATTTTAGATTCAAATCCTTGAGAATAGAAGAAAGTTCTTGAAATCAAAAAAATAATGAAGAAATACGAAAAATACTAAAGTACCAGATATCAATGAAATATTTGATTTGTAGGGAAATACAATTTTCTCATTATTCTACAATTGTTACATGAAATCCATATACTTTTGAATTTTATAAAATTTCATTCTAGAATTCTATGAGAGTAAAGGAAAATCGGATATTATTTCATAAAAATAAAAAAAAATTAGGTAAAATTAAAAGTAAGACTTTCTGAAAAACTGATTTACCTTTTGTAAATATATGTAAAACTTTGAACCACAAAACATCATATTTTGGAGACAGGCGTAGAAATCAATAGGAATACAGCCAATCCATGAAAATACAAGGAAATTCGAAAAATTTGCAATTATAGATAAATAGTTCCCTTAAAAATAAAAAATATAAACAAAATCAATTAACTCATAATCCTACAATTTCAAATTTGTATTGTGCAGGATAAAAGCTCATAAAAATACAAAAAAAAATCCTTGATATTATATGAATGCTGAAAAATACGAATAATACTTACATGACTCAAAATCTATAAAATGTTTCATTTCTACGAAGGTACCATTTTCTTGAACATTATTTGGGATACGAATATTTCGTTAAATTTTTAATTTCATAAGATAAAAATCTAACAATTAATGAAAATCAAAAATAATTCTCTACAATTTGTAAAAACTAAACAAAAACAATACTGAAAATATCATCAGAGTTTTAGATACTAGAAATCTATGTGGATATAATTTTCTCAAAAATATGTAAAAGTATTAGGAATTCAAAAAGTTTTGTTTTCCAGAATATAGAATTCAAGAATTCTTTATGAAAATCCATAAAAATAGATCCTTTTCACTATACGTATAAATTATGAAGAAGTTTCAAAACTACTAAAAGCACATAAAATCTTCAAAGTAATATTAACTACTACGAAATATTTTACTATTAATTCCAGAGCAATAGATTCTTGTAATCTATATATTCCTTTATTTTATATATATATACACATAGATATATGTATATCTATAAAGGAACTGCTTTTCAATTAATAAGAACAGTTTTTTTTTGTTTTGTTATCACCACAAAATTGTTGCTCAGCTATGCCAATTGGTGAAATTCAACTAGGATATAATTAAAATCAATTATTTGGAAAAGTCTATTTTTGACTATGATTATGTCAAAATGGCCGTTTCAATTCGTAAATCTTTAACTTGTACTTTTAGTTAATTGACTATATGGAGTAGTATAGTTTCAATCATTTAGATAAGTGAAATTTTATCATTTCTAGTAGTTGATGTTTTTGACTAGTTAAAATTTTAACACGCAACCTTCTTTTAACACGTAAGTTGGTCGAATTTAACTAAAAGAAAATGTATTACTGATTTTCGTGTAAAAAAACCATTGTTGGCTAATCGAACAACATTTTCGTTTTTCTCACATACAAAAAATTGCAAATTTCGCTTGAAAAATCCATGAATAATGAAATGAATGAAATTCGATTTTACACAGTGGCAAAATTGAAAAAAAAATAAAGAGTAGAACATTATATTTTGTGCATTATATTGGTATAATGCTGTTTGTCATTCGGTAAAATGAAAATGATAGTAGTGTACGCTCTGTCATTGTTGATGAATATTGTTTCAGTGCATTTATCTTTACCTGAAATCGATTTACGTTTGCGTGAACGCAATTCCGTAATTGTAACAGTCCATCCATTACCCACTCTGGTATAATTATCAGCTTGAATTCGCAGTGAAATTTTGTTTTACGATGTTGTTGAAAGGGCTATTAATAATGAATTCCACGTTATTATGTCACTCGATCGTTATTAGTACTTGTTTATTCACGAGTAAATGGAGTTCAAAGATCATATGGAATGATCAAAATGATATTACGTTTCCTTTGTTACATGGTAATGTTACATTGTAAATTTCATACAGTATCTGGGAGATGTGTAATTGCAAGGCAAATTCATAAATGCAAAAGTGAAAACGTGCATAATTAATTGACAATTAATGATGTTCGTTGATTAAATAGTTTGGAAAAATTTTCTTTTACAACTAGATTTTCGTTTTTCGTTTAATTATTACTAAAAAATGGGGATTCATCGCAATTTATTTATTAAAATTTTTTAAATAAGTTATATAGTATGAGTTTTCCAAATATTTCGTAAAATATTCAAATGAATTTATAATATACTGTAATGCTTAAATTTTAGTGGTGTAGATAAAAGTTTTGAAAATGTTGGCTAGAATGCAAAGTTCTCAAACATATCTTTTGACTACGTTCTAGAAGATTCTCCAAATACTGAAACTACGAGTAAGTGCGTAACAGGGAAATTGGATTTACTTTATTTTTGTAAAAAACGAAAAATGTAGACGTTAGTTATTCAAAATATGATCTGGAAATGAGCATTTTCATAACTAAAAAGCAATTTTTTTACTGTAACGTAGAGGAATTCATTTTATCAGAAATGACTCATATTTTTTCAACATCCGGTTAATCACATGAGATGAATTTTCAATAAAAGTTTGCATTCTTTCCATGCATAATTTTCGTTCTCAATTTTCATATAATCGATGAATTCTTTTTTAATTATCTCGAAATACAGTATTTGTCCAGTTGATTGATTCAGAATATTTAACGAATTAAAATATTATATAAAATGATATTATCGAATTTCTACCATTTACCTCGTTGAGATTAGAAATTCGAGAGACCTTACACTATGCAAAGCTTAATTGAAATTCATCAATTTCCGGAGATGACATAAACATTTTTCTAGATATTTTCGAACGCTTTGTTCAATTTTATTTCTGGTTTTACAGAAAAATTTTCATCGAGATTTGCATTGCTCAAAATCACCATTCGTTATGCCCAAACTAAAAATATTTCTAAAACATACGTGGTGCAAAATTGATAACTATTATAATTTTTTTTAGAATACAATCAAAGGATCATGAGGAAAGGCAAAATATCAGAATTAAAGTTCCCAGAACGTTTTACTAAGACTTTTGATACGGGTTTTCTGATGAAAATCATTTGCTATTTTAGGGAAAATATTTTTAAAAATTTAATAGGATAATGAATATTATACAAGCAACTCGAAACTGATAACGTTGTTTTTCAACAGTATGACAGTATAAAAGAATTCACGATGACAAACTGAAAAATTTATCCCAATTGTAGAAAAATATATGATTTTGCGTTTCATCTCTGCTGATTGAATTTATAACGTCGATTTTTATCATCGACTTTACTAAAAATAAAAGTTGGAAAGAGTGTCTAAAATAAGAAAAATTTTTTATATGGCTAAAATAAGTATTTTTTTTAAAAAGGTAGATTTTCGAATTTAAAAAAATGTGATACTCTGATATAATACAAGTTTGAATCGATATTTGAACAGTAAATGATAAATCAAAATTTTACATTATGTACTATGTCAGCGCCAATAACATTCGGCTTTTTCAATAATTATTATTCTGAATGATGTTAAGAGAGAAAATCTTTTCATTGCATATTTTGTATAAAATAAATTTTCGATTTTTCCGTCATACATCAAACAAAAATTTGATAAACTCATTATAATAAGAATCTGTGTTTTTTTCTATTAACATAACCTAAGAATACAGTATATTATTGTTATGAACGTGAATATACTCAATATACTATTTATTCTAATAATGAAATAAAGGAACAAAATTGCGGATTTTTTATTTAAAATGCTAAGAAACCAGATCTTTTTTAGAATGAAATTTTTTTTTTTAGAGTTGTATCCATGCAATATTTTTCTTCCGTTCACATTTAATTTATTACGATTACTTTTCATTACTTCAATGAACAAATTTTTATTATAAAATCATGCGCCTAATACACTAAATAAGGTAAGAGAATTTTTTTATTTATTAACAGAAATTTCCAACTATGCAATCAGTTCAATTTTCTGATACAATATAAATTTTGCAAGTTAACTATCCAAAATATCAAAAATTTGCGTTTTTTTTTACTTTTTTTCTATCAATTGAAATTAAATCTTTATAAGAAGTTTTAAATCCAGAAGTCACAAAAAATTCATTTTTATTTGTCGACATCAGTAAAACAATTTTTTTTTTTTATTAAGAAGTCCAACTTACGTTCTCTCAACTTAAATATTTATTTTTCCAATTTTTTGGAAAAATAAATATTCCATATACTCTCACATTTTGCGATCAATGTCTTCATTCAGATATTGTAGAATTTGAAATTTTATCAACTGCTATCACGGTTGCTCGAAAAGTAATTATTCTATCTGATGACACAAATTTACCATTTATTATTTTTATAATATATGAAATTTTGAAGTTTTCTGATCAAACAATGACATGATCTCAAATACTGTAGAATTCATTTCATATACATTGGTATAATTTTGTAATAAACCGTATTTCTCTCGTAAGTTGTCTTTTCCTATCAGTGTCAATTTGCAGTACATTGCAGTGCTCTAATTATTTTAATGAGTATACTACGTTATTTAACAGACATGAAGTATGCTTTTAAATAGTTATAATGCCTTACAAATATATTGATTTCCGATACAATCATAATGATAAATCCAACCAACTCTGAAAGAATTTCGATTTCCGATGAAAAAAACAATTGATCTCTCGTTATAGCACTTTTTTCCACAGGGATTCTCACTTTCAAAATCACCGTCTCTTATAGCAAACGAAAAAATTTTCCAAAACAACAAATTGCCTATGATCCTCTGAATTTAAAATCAACAATATTCACTCATTACGCGCGATTCGGCGTCTGACCAATGCAACGCACGTACTACTGCCGCGCGGTGCCCAATCCATTAAGTAGTTATCTCTAATTGGTATCGGCCATCGCTCGGAGCGAGGAAACCAAAAGAACCTCCGGGAAGAGACGATTGCTCCACAATGTTTCCGTGTCCTTGTTTATGACACTCTAAAACTCGAACGTCGCGGTCGTTATCACTTTTACAGCACTCGAAAACATGTGCATGTCTTGGCACTATTCCGCAATTGTCACAGCTTCACATCTCCGAGCTCACTTTCCTGCAATCAATATTTTGTAACCAACGCGTCCCAGCGATTCTCGCAAAATAATTGGATCGTCGAGAATCAGTCGTGCTGCAAACAGAGTGTTTTTTTTTCTCTTCCTCCTTTTTCCCGAGCGCACGAAACCTTTGTCTCGTCAAGGAAATCGCGATTTCGTGAAATTTCGCCGTGTCCCTTTTTCTCCGCGAGCTCTGAATTTAATGATTTCCCGCGCCACTCGCGTATTTTTTTAGACAAGGCTTCACCTGACACGAATTCACTTCCGATACCTCGGAAAAAAGTCTATTTTTCTTGGAGGTTTTTTTCATTCTTTATTTCTTTGAGTTGCTTTTTTCTTTGGGTTTGCGTGGCACGAAGCTCTCGAAAATATGTCAGGGTGAACAAAACGAAACGACACGAGGGTGAAGCCAGCAAAATGAAACTTATAGTTCACAATGGCAGTCTTGAAAATCAGCCCGTTTTACGGTTCCTCTCCGTCATCGCGTTTTTTCTCTCCGGGTTTTGGTGTATATATATATAAACATTTAGGGTAGCACAACGATGAGATGAAAAAAGGAGGATTCTTTCTTTGTGCTTGTGAATGAATTTTTCGGGTTTTTATGATGTTTTTTATTGATCGTGGGAAGTTGTATGTATTGAAATTCTAAGCATTGTTCACAGGGGTCATTGAGTGAAATTTATGTTGAATTTGTGGAATTTCGATGGATAATAATAAATTTTCGATTCAATTTTTTTGATACATGTTTTTTGGAATTGTGTTTTGCAACTATTGGTATTATTTTTTATTGTTGTGTAAAATATTAATTTATTAGTCAAGCTGCTGTAACTGTCTCACGTTAAAAAAAATAATTTGTAAGATAATGCACCCAAAGGTGAAACTTTTATGTATCGAAAAGATTGAAAAGAAGAATTTCGATTGAAAATGCGATTCATTTCAAAATAATCAATTTGACGTTACAACAATGCATTGGCTACGGAAATACAGGCCTGAATATTATTTTAAACAAGAACAGTAAGAATAAGGTTTCAAATAGTAGAATTAGGTTCATGTCTCAAATATTTTCGAGTAAATAACACAAAAGTTATGAAAACTAATTTCAAATGTCTAAAAATGTAGGTCAAGTCCAAAAATATGTAAATTATCTAATCTTTTATCTGAACACGACAAGATTTTCTTGGCAAATGTTTTAATTATCGTAAAAATTCATATCATTCAACCTTTGATTAATAAACATTATTTTGCATTATCAGTCAAAGTTATCAACAAAGTTTTAAGCATTGCTGATAGAAACAAATGAATGTAGTTTATCAAGAATTTTTCAAATGTTGCAATAGTATAATTTCGAATATGAACATGTCATTAGAGTAATCGTTATAAAGATGATTTCATTCAAAATTTTATTCTTGGGGTATTGCTTTCATTTTTCGAATTATTTTTTCTTACCACTGAAATATGCTTAAATTATCATTATAATAATCGTAACGTTCATGTAAAATTTTGCAGAATTCTTCATTTGTGTAAAACATTTCTAAGAAAATTACATTTGACGGTTTACCTTCAATATCTGTAAAATTGGATACGAAAAAATAGATGTAAATAATAATATATATCCTAATGAAAATATTTTTATTATTATATCTGTAGAAAACAATAATGAAAATATTGAATGAAAAAAATATAAAATATAATTGACATTTAATATATCATATTAAAAACAACAAGGAATTATTCACAAGAAAATGTAGATAAATTTTTCATCATCCTAAAATCCGACAATAATTTTATATTATCAAAATAAAATTCTTTCTAGACTGTTTTAACGAAATTTTATCACCCATTGTAACAAAATTTTCCATTGCATTAAATTACTAGTAGTAAAATAATCAATATAAAAGTAATTGAAAACAAATTTCGAATGGTCGATTGGATATCATTATCAAAGAATTGCATTTCCAGAATTCATCTAAAAATAATTATTGTAAAATATAATTATAGTTTTTTCTTCTACCGTTTCTAAATTGTTCTCGTGTTTCAAGCACACATCGACATTAACTATGAAATTATCTATCGAAGTTTCAAGAATAATTTACAGAGATCAATGGAGAAAATTTTTATAGAACTTGTCAGATTTGGGTAGCTTATAGTTACATTTTTTATCCTGTAATGTACTCATACTTTGTCTAACGAATTGTAAGTTAAATTCATAAATTATCAAACAATAAAAAAAAAAAAAAAAAAAAAACCAAATATCAAACACCTACTTGTGTCGATTTAACATATGTCGAATTCAAATTGAAATAATTTTCCACTACTTAATAATGCTGGAATTTAAAAAATTTCCACTATTCGTCTTCTCTACAGTGTTAACCAACAATCAATACTTTTACGATTTATAAATTATCTTATTACACACGAATTAAACATCAATAATCACGACATTCCTCCTCTATAATTATGACTGAAACACTAACATGAACATCATTCAAAAAACATGTTCTATATGTGTGATTCTAAGGATTATAATCAAATATCAGGAGAACTAGAAAAAACATAAGGTTCAATATATAGAAAAAAATAATATTGCATATTTATTATGATTCGTCCTTGTTCTACATTAAGAAAATATATAGTGATGTTATGTATTTTTAGTTAATTAATAATTTTGGAATGGATAAATAAAGTACTACATATAAAAAAACTAATAATAGTGTTCTAAAAAAATCATCAAATTATGATAAAAAATGAAGTGATTTCGGTTTAATGTAATGAAAATAATTTTCAGATATATTGATTCTGTACTTACTATACACTTTGATAAACATTTATATCTACAAACGTATCAAGATTGAAGTAGTGTGATAAATGATGATAAATTAATAATCGTAATCGTTAGTATGATAAAAATAAAAACGTACAATATAATGAGAAAAAATGTATTCAACAAAAAGTTTTTTCCAGATTTAATAGAAAACAAAAAAAATTGAAACATTCAAAAAATATTACATCTTTATGAAAATTTATTTTTAATCTACATCTCTCATATTTTATTCCCAAACATATCTTATCTGCAATAAAATTCATTAAATCTGATGCAGAAAAAAAAACGATAAAAGACTCATTTCGATATTGTTAACGTCGGTGTTAGGAAAATAGTCGGACGCAATTGCGGCGAAGCCAACAGAGTAAATAGAAAAGAGAATCTATGGCGAGGTAAAATTATCTACGTGAAATGTCGCTCTGCGGTATTTCCATCTTCCGCCTGTCGTCTTTGATATACACTTTTCTATGGAAACTAAAAGCATATTGGCCTTTCACCTGCACCACCAGAGGAAACCCAAGCAGGAAGAGCGTAGCTCTCCACTAAAACCAACTACTTTACGACGTCCTGGACGTACCTCCCGGCGTTTTACCTCAGAGATCTGATGCATGCGCTACGTTTACCGTACCGGTAACCGAGCTTCGCCTCAAAGTTACACAATTTTAATCACAATTATTTCTCCTTCGCCTGTTTAATCCGTCATTTGCAGTTTCGTCTCTGATTACAATGAAGCCAATTATTTTTAATGAACTTTCTTTTTGTATACTTCCGAAACATTCAGCCTAAAACCAGAAGCAGAATTATTTTAAATCCTGGAATACATGAAAAGATTTTTGAACTTTACATGTATAAAAACTTCATACCTTCTTCAGGTCGTGTATTTTTAAATTTCCTAAACACTGGAACCACAATGATAATTATCATTTTGAAAATCACTTCTTTACACTACTGTCAAAAGTTTTTTTTTTTTTTTCAATTCAACGACAAAAAAGTGGAAAAATTCTCGAGGTAGCAATGCGTCTTCGAGACATTCGTTATTTCAGCGGAGAATTTCTAGCTCCCAATCGACGAAATCTATTCACGAGATCGCGTGCGATTTTTGCAGTAATGGGGCTTTGTGCCGAGTCGCGAGGTAAAATCACTGCGCTCACGTCGCCATCGTTAATTGCACGAACAATTTCTGATAATGTCACGAGGGCAATCGATTGGTGTTAAATAGTGGGCGGCCAGGGATAGGTATTAGATCCTAGGGAAATTCCTGGGCGCCGGAATGCGCTCCGATCCCCGGCTTTTCCAGGCCGAGTGCAAACGGAAACGACGCTTTTTCGCCTTGTAAATAATAGTCCCGACGTGCGGTCGCTTGTAATGATCGAGGCATCGATCTTCGAGCTCTCGCTTATCGCTAATGAACGGGTCGAAATCGATAGGAAAAAAAGGGGTCGATTCCAATTTCCCCTTATCGTGAGTTGTCTTGTGATTTTATTTATCGTGTTATACAGGGGGTATGTACAAGGAGTCTGGTGTTTTACTTTTTTCCTGAATTCAGCAATAGTTGTCAATTATCTAAAAGAAATTAGTCAGAATGATCAAAAATATCAATGCTGAAATTTTGAGAACTCCTGATTTGGAACTTGAGAATTCAATGTGATTCTTTGAAATTCTCAGGTTCGACATCACAATTTTTTAGAGAAGCTTTTGTAAAACTTTGAAAAGTTGTGTTTAAATGCATTTTTCTGTTAACTACAAAAAAAATGGACAATCCTTATTTTTTTTTGTTGTATTCTTTATCTTAATTCTTTGTTATCTCGATTTAACTAGATAGTGGAACTTGAAACTTCAAATACTTCGAACTTAAAAATTCAAAAATTTTGTATTGAAGATTAGAGAAATTGAAAATTGTTATCAGTCAAAGCTTTATTTCTACTTGTAAAAAGTTGACTTTCAGAAAACAAGAAACTTATTTCATATAGCACATCTAAGGAATAAAACACTTTGATGTTATGGTTTTTATAAATAATAGCATCAAGTGAGCAATTTTTTTGTTACATAAGCATGAGATTTTCCATTCCCTAAATCCTACAGGACTAGACGATTACAACGCAAAAATTGTAATACACAAATACCTAAGTAGAACTGATTTTCAATGTTCGATATTTATGTGTCAAAAATTACAAAATCTACTAAATAATGTTGCAAAAATCACAAAGTTTTGAATTTAACTATGCATATGCACAAAAAATATGACAAAAGTAAAATATGGAAAGATCAAATTTTATATTTCATAATTTTTAGTGCAATATTACGAAGAAAAATTTACGATCTTTACTTGTAAACTTTTGTTGAAAATTTTGAAAAGTTGACTCTACAAAAATTAAAAATTCGAATAACTTACAACAGCACATCAACAAAATTAAAAAATGCAAAGTAATTATACTTTGTAAAATAAAAGAATAAAAAATATGGAACATTTTTATTTAAAATTTATTAAAATAATAAAATAATGAAATTAAAATAACCATTGGTGAAATTTTCGATACTTTAAAATTTACAGCATTGGAAAATTCAGATGTAACATTCAAATAAGTTCTTTTTAAATTTTGAAAGTAAAAAATTTTGTAATTCCTAACTTTTATGACTCAAAAATAACATTAATTCATGAATAACTGACCTGCAAATTACGAAAAACGTATTTAATCAAAGAAATGTTTAGAAAAACGTGACAAAAATTGAATTACAGAAAAATCAGAATTCCAAGTTAATGATTTCTAGTGCAATATTACGGAAATAAAAAATTTACGATTCGCACTAGTAAACTTTTGTTGCAAATTTTGAGAAGTTGGCTTGCAAAAATAAAAAATTCTAATATCTCACAACAGCACATTAACGAAATAAAATAATGCAAAGTAATTATATTTTGAAAAGGGAAGAATGGAAAGTATATAATATTTTAGAATCAATGATTGATGAAAGTGAAATTATTGATACTTTAAAATTTACAGGATCGAAAAATTCGTATGTGATATTCAAATAAGTTCTGTATCAATATTTCGAAAGTAAAAAATTTTGTGATTCCTAACTTAAATAACTCAAACGTAACACGATGGTTCATGTATTGGTGACCTGAAATTTACGGAAAACGAATTCAGTGAAAGAAATATACAGAAAAAATTACAACAATACGATGATTGAAGTTAAAATTGCAAATTCTATCAATGATTTTCGAATGTAAATACTGATAATTAGATCATTGTTAAAATAGGAAATTCACAGTATCAAGGCTTCATTCTTAATGGTATAGTAAACTTTTAAAAAAGAAAAATTTGAATAACCAGATACTTGATAATACCAGAATGAAAAAAGAAAACTTGAAATTTTTTGGAAGAGGAAGAATCGAATAAAAGACATTTAAAAATTAATTGATAATTAAAAAGAAATTTTCCATACTTAGAATTTTTCAAAATTAGATATATCAAACCAGAAAATTGAAAACGTAATAATAAAAATTCTTTCAGTTCATTGAAATCAAGAATTTCTAATTACAAAATCTCAAAAATGGTAGCCTGTAAATTAGTGATCTAAAATTTACAAAATTAGATAGGTATATTCAACCCGGGAGTTAAAAACGTTATATTGATAATTATTAAAGTTCATCGAATTCAAGAATTTTTAATGTCAAAATCTCAAAAATAATAGCCTGTAGATTAGTGATCTCAAAATTACAAAAACTTTGTTCCAGGATTTAAACAAATGTGAGATAAACACACACACACACAAATAAAAATGTGCAACCGTGAAATTCAGAAGTAATATTATCTCAAAATTAATAAATGCTAAAAAATTAGAAAATTGCACTCTCAAAACATGATCATCGGAAATAAAAAACCTAAGAAACCCGAAAAAAAATATAATGCTTTCCTAAACCCCTTCCAAAAATTTTCCTGCCAACCCTAGTGTTAAAGCTTTATTCCATCTCACGTTTTTTCATAGAAAAGCACAACGAGCTTCTAAAAAATCCCGTGATAATCTACTATTCGAACCTTGTAGAGCACATCATGCACAATAATGCTCTTGGCAGTCTCGAGCAAGAAACGACTCGCAATCGGAAAACCGAAACACCAACGACCACTTTGAGACAATTGCCAGCAACTTTGTTTGCAGTGTCACGAATGTCCCTCGAAAGATAATAAAATTCCCACCGGTAATTGAAGGGAAAATGATCTTGGGACGATTTCCAGTGAAACGATTCGATTCGGAATGTAATGAAAGCGACAGCGGGCTATCTGAAAATGGAGCTGATCGATTTCCCGACAAGAGAAATGAGAAATAAATCGCGGGAAACGACACCCCGTAGGAAAGAATCGTAAACTGTTCGCAGCGAGGAATCCTTAACGTCGGCCATCGCATACCTTCGGGGGTATCGGGAGTGCTTAGTGACGTCGCGGAAGCTTCTTTCCCCTTCCGACACCTTTAACCCACGTATAACCCTCGTTTCATGAATAATAAAAAGCTCCAAGTGCTCGCACTTCAGCGGCGCTTTTCCTCTTTTAGAGGACAATGTTTTTTCATCTCGCCACAATACGCAGACCTCGTACAGGTTCACATCACCGAATCGCGCTAAACGCTTTCAGAAACGTAAAGTTTGTTGGAATATTTTCAACCGCTTTTTATTTGTGACGATTATTTTTGCAGGGACTTTGCCCGCGGTCCAAGCTAGTTGGAGATTATATAGAAAAAGTGGGATTATTATTTAATGAAGCCTTGACAACGTGCTATGATTTTGATAGGAATTTGACATATTATACAAGATTTTGTAATATTCAAAGATGTAAAGTAAAATTTTGTCTTGAGAGATACAAAATGTGGGGTATTGTGAGCCACCTTGAGCAAGCACAATCAGAAAATGAAAATTAATTATAGAATTATATATATTAAATATAATAAAATATTAGAATTACAGTATAGAATTATTATGTATAACGCCTTCCTAAAATACATTGTATTATTTTTATATAGATAATGCTGATTGTGCCGACTTAAGTTTAAGCTAGCCCAGTAATAAAATGCACGATATCATGTTATTCAATAATTAATCATTTTCTAAAAACTTATTGCATCAATATTTTTAAAAATGTAGACATTAGGCTTTTGCACATTTTGGGAAAATGACAGCTTGAGCTAAATATAAGAACGTACTCATTTGCTCAATATTAAATGCTAATTTAGTACATTTACCAACAATTGAATGCATTCATTATTTCTAAGTGGCAGATGAACCTCAAATTGACAATATAAATGAAAAATTTTGAGAAAAAGTAAAAAATTAATTTCTGATTATTGAAAATTTACTATATGCAATTTTATTTTCCGTTTGGAGTAAATCAGCATGTTTCATTTTTTCCGTTTTTTTGTGTGGTTGTGCTAGATTCATATCAATTTGTCTCAACTAATAAAAAGGATTTGAGTAAAAGTTTGTGAATCATGTATGAAAGAGACAAATAAACTTCATTTTTTTCTATTTCGAGATTGAAGTAAATTCGCAAAACTTATGTATTTTATGCGTTTATTTTGTAGCTTGAAATTTTTCGTAAACTTTATAAATTAGCATGAATCATGGTACATTTGAGTACTTGCTAATTTTAGGATTGTACTGTAATTTTTTTGCAATAGTGCCTAATATTCAACCACCACAAATTGCTATATATTTGAAAATATTGATGCAAGAAATTTTTAGAAAACGTTTTCAATTATCATTGAATGTCAAGCATTTTAGTATATTTGTATTTTCGGATTTGGTTTTCTTTTTTTTTTGTAGTTATATAATAAGGCACTAAAAGTATGAGTATTATCATCCGCCATTTTGTGTCCTGTCAAAGTAAACTGAAATATGTAATCATTGAACGAAACACAATATTTCAGCTAAAAAAATGATAATCTTGAATTCCAAAACCTAAAAAAAAACGTTCCAAAAAAATTAAGAAACATCGTATTTATTTGTGTACAGACATAAACTGCAAAAATGAATTTACTGGCAATAATGGTGCTACAAGTGTTTTAAAATAGTTTTGTTCATTTTTCAGATTTATAACATTTTGCATCAGACCATTTTGTACTCGACATATAATAAATAATAAAGATAAAAAATAGCCAGCAATAATGAGTCCATCTTCAATTTCTAGTTTTACAACATATAATCCAACTGAAATTTATGGAAATATAAAAAAAAATATTGTTTTAATAATTATTCAAATATGTATTTGATATATTACAAAATAAAGAATAAAATAGTCATAGTACTCTTGTACAATAATGTTTATTTTCTTTTCAATATAATATATTACTTTGTATTATATAATATAAAATGCAATCAATTAATTGCCAATACCAGTTAAGGTTCTCTTTTTCTGTATTGAAAGAAAGATGTGTGACTGGAAATATGTTTTGATTAATAAGTCTCAAAGAATTGTTAATTAACATTGTCATTTCATTTAATTTTTTTTTTTTTTTACTTTTTGGCTAAACATACTCACTCTTCTATTCCAAATCTTGCTTCTTCCAATATATTTCTTTGAACAGGTTCGAAATTCGTTTTTGCACAAGCCAGTGCGATTTAGTCATGAATGAAACACTATCACTTGATTATTTGCATACACTGATTTTGATGTTTTTATGTTTTTCAATTTTGAATTAATTTTTTTTTTTGGCTGAAAAAGCAGTGCAATGTTTGATTATTATTTAAAACAGGAATTTTTTTAATCAAATCAATTATAGGTCAAATTTTGAAAATATCGATCTAGCTCAAACAAATTCTAATCACGCTTCAATTTTCTACTTCCTTCTCACGTTTTGTTTCATCTTTTCAAACTATTTCAGTTTCAATTAAGGTTGCTAACACGCTTCATAAACTCAATTTCAAGCATTGACAACAACGGTTCCGATTCCTGGTTTCAACAAAATATTTCTCCGATTCGTGCTGACCATTTAAACGTGCCCAGCCAACAATATAATCATCATGCTCTTGCGAGCCCGAACGAATGGAATTGTTCGTCTGGATTCGCCATAAATAATCACGCCTGGCTCGCGGCAAATTGAGTTTATTCGACCCTTACGAATTTCCGGGCGGAAAAATGAAGCAGCTACGTTTTTTCCCGGAAAGAGTTGAATAGGGCAATTAACGTCGCATGGGCTATATTATTAAGCCTGATTTCCGACGTTGTTGTTATTTTAATTTAGAGACAAAGAATGCGAGACTCGTGTTTCGCGAAATTTCCTCGGATTTTTGATGAAAGCACTTTTCGTTTCGCAATTAGATATTTTTTACGTTGCAATCGCTTCAGCATTATTTGTTGTGCAGAAATAATTAAAACAGTTCGAAAATTATTTTTGTCACAAGAGAAAAAAATGACTTAGTAGGTATAAACGATTTTATCTTCATTTTAGAAATCAACGTATGTTCTTGAATTGTTTTTATAATGCAGTTGAGTTGTAACGTGAAAATTTCAGCTCGTTGAACTAATGAATGCGTCGCAATCCGCCAAAAGGAATTGCTCAAAGTCTGTGAATATTGATGACGCTGGTTCGTGCGTTTGTACCTTTGAGCGAATGTAATGCAAGTGTGTCCTCCGAACTCCCTGACACACGCGTTTGGATATCAATGTCACGTAACAAAAGGCATGCTCGTTTTGCGCTGCGTCCTCCAATTTCCGTCCTCAATAATTAATTTTGCATTTTTATCACCCTAATGAAACTCGTGAAAACAAAACACGACTTTTTTCGGCTGATGGTTATTTCTGACAGTGTATATTTGATCAGTTGATGCAATATAACCAATTTTATTAACTGTGATTTTCTGAGCTGTCACGGTTATGCTTCATTAATCTAATTGCAAGGTCTTCAAATGGAGAAATGAAATATACATTTTCTCTATAAAGTTACAGTCACTGAGACTTTTTATGGTTTACAAAAGTTATGCAAGAGCTTTTTTATTAAAAAAAAAAGTAGAAAAACGTGATATTGATCGTTTTTTCAATGAAAATCAAAATTAGCATAGAAACTATTGTATACTTCATTGAAATGCTTATTAAAAATCTATCTATATTTATTTTTTTTCAAATTTTCATCGATGCCTAGGCCTGTTGGAGAACGTAGAATATAATGATGAATGATAAGTTATAAAAATAATACACGGAACTTTAGATTTTTGGTAATGGACACACTTTTATGATAAACAAAATTCCACTTAAAGTTTTTAAACTCATAGTGAAATAAAATAATAGACTTTATTACAAGATTCCACCAGCCAATAGTGCTATATTATTCCTACAATATTTCAAACTTTATAGTTTCTAGATAATAGAACTTCTAAAATTAATGTGGAAAGAGTAAAAATAAGTATAATCTTTGCCTAAAAAAAAGTTATATACTGCGTTTCGAAAAGCAACAGTTGCTAAAAAAATATTTGCAAAATTTGCAATGAATTTATTTAAAATTTGATGGCCAAGTGTGCCAATACCTGATGATTTTTATTTTCACTTGAGGCATTAAAATTGAGCAATTAAAAAAAAAATATTGGAGCAAAGGAATCATGACTCAGGCTTTAAAAAAAAAAAAAAATTACAATAGTAATAATACATCCTACTGATTGAGACTGACTAGAAATTGTTTTATGAACTTTTAAATATCACAAATATTTTATGACCATTTTTTTTTCTGATTTAGTGAAAGTAAAAGTAGAAAAAAGGCAATAATATATCTTTTTTTCCAAAATTCATGTTTTGAGAGCCAATAAATGAGAAACAAAGATTTGGAAACCAGAAGTCTTGCTATTTTGATATTCAGAGACGAAAATATCAAAGTACAAGGCATTTGACATGCGAAAACCCATTCAACTGCAATCTTGTAAATATGTTTTAAATATTGAAGGAATTTCGTGTCCTCACCATGTGATCTAGTGCTTCTAAAAAATTTATTTTCGATCTAGACTTTCCATAACGAATCTAATGCAAAGTAATAGAGTAAAAAAAGAAATATAAATAAATGTCAAGTAGATATGCGTTGACATTAAAAATGAAAATTTTAGTTAAACAGATGTTTGCGATTTTTGATATTACATATAGATTAGAGATTTTGAAAATTGTAAGTTTTTTCAGTAGAAGAATAAATTGTGAATTCACAATCTACGAATTGAATTCCAAAGTTTCTTAGCTAGTAAATATGAGAAAAATTAAAATTTTTTTATAAAAAAGATCCTAGTTGAAACATAATTGCGGAATGTGCGAATCATTCGAAAATAGAAAATTTTTGCTCAAATTATTCATGAATTCTATAGAAATCCATCATAAATATTTGACGTAAACAATGTGTAATGGAGACATTTAATTTCAAAAAATCATTAGAAGAGTATCATTTAATGAACCAAAAATTTAAAGTAAATTCGTGTAAACGCTAAAAATTTTATAATTATTCGTAATTAGCTATCGCGTCAAATTGAACAAATAATTTCTTCCAAAATATTTAAACTCAATATTATTCTCACATTGAAATTCAATTATTCGTTAAAAAAGTGTCACACTAATTATCTTTGATGTGGTATTTAATTAGTCCCTCGCTTTGATTTCTCCCCTTTTTTTGAGTAAATGAGATGAAACATTGAGGTTCAAAAATAAATGAGAGATGAAATTCGGTAAAATTGATTATTTATTTGCCAAAATATTTGGGTTTATCAAAACAAATTTTCCACCCCATTATATTTCAACGATAAATTATAAATTTTTATACCGTTCAATCAAAAGCAGGTGCCATAAAGCGCAACCTTACTAGTTAATTGAAAAATGAGTACTTAGGGACTAAATTGAAAATATATCGATAACTTTTTTCGACCTTTTTTTATCAAAGGATATTAGTTATTTTTCGTTAATAAAAAAACAAACTTTGATGAAGAAGGATATCCTTTTTGATTTATTCCTAAAATGGAAGCGATATATCACACTGAAGATGCACTTGAGAAGTATTCAAGATGCTCGTAAAACATGCCCCTTCGTATGAGAAAATTTTCTTGCGTCTTCGAGAATGTTAGAATAATTTTTATTGTAGCCTCTAGATAAATAAAATGATTGTTTTTATAATTTTATATATTATGAATAAATTACGAAAAAATCGATATAATTTGAGACTATAAAAATGCATGAGATATACGTACTAATGTAATTTGAATTAGTTTTTAACTAAATATTGCAATGACGTTTATGATCTATTGATAGGATGCAATTAGCTATGTGTTAACATTTCAGGTAATTTTCTAATGGCATCGGTTTTTGTCTTTTCCAACACGTGATTAGAGACATCTTTGTAGGGTGAGAAATGTTCGAAAAGATCAGAATCAGTTTCATCACACACGCCATTATGCCAGGATCTCTGTCACGATTGAAGATCCAAATCACTGTTCCCTTTCTATAAATACTGTACATTGAAGATAGAAAGAAGAAATGCAAATATTTAACCCTAAATAATTAATTTTTTTTATGTAATGATGAAATGATTATATAAGTGGTATTGATCTTCATCATTTCAATTTCTGAATCAGGTCTCACACTAAAGAATAAAGTTTTGATGACTGGAAAATCATTTGATTTCCAAATATTACATTTCATTGATCCAGTGAAATAAAATTTCTCTTCTTCAAATATTTCAATCATTCTGGCTAAGATTAGAGCATATATTGAGGAAGGCATTGTTTACTGCACGATAAGAATAGCAATCAGCGTGATCAAACGCATCAACTTAATTCTACGCGAAAATAGCCAAAATGCCGGACGTCCATTAGTCGGCAAACCTCTCCAAGCGAGATAGCATGGCTCGCTTACGCACACACGCTTTGTGCACGCGGAAGCGTGACCGAAAGGTTATCTCCGCACGCTTAACACGGATAACGGAGGTCCGCCCCCGCTTTATTATGCGCAGTTTCTAAATAATTAACTAATGGGCTAATGGACGCTGTTCCGGCGCTTCCTCCAATAAATCACTCTCGGGCAATATTTCTGCGCCGTCGCGTTGTAATTTTCACGACAGGATTTCCGTTGTTCATGCATTTTTGAACTCATCCGTGGAGTCGTTCGAGATTTACACATTTTCCTGCAAACATAAGTTACTTTACCACTGGCGAAGTAACTTTTTGGGAGGATTTCCAAATGGAACCTAGAAAGTTTGTGATGCATGTTGTTTTTTAATTTACAACAAGTCGTTTTCAAAATGAAATCGTAATGGCAAATATGATTAAAAGAGAAATGGGTAGCTTTAACTTTTTCACGAGAGAAGTGTTATGGGAAAAAATTCTCTGTAGATTTGCAAACACCAACGACACTTCATACACAGGAAGATGGTACCTACGTATACTTTATTTAGTGGCTAAAGGTTTACGTCAGACCGAACTCAGGCCGGCTTTTTCACCCAAGGAGAAACGGAATAAAAGCATGGGAACTGGGGATTATTTATGATTTCCTGACTTGTGCGTTTTATTTTGTTACTGCCTACTTTAGTTCTGCTTGTAGAGTGAGATTTGGATTTATGAAAAGTCTTTCAAGGGAGTGTCACTTTTGGTTGATGTGCGTTGAATTCGAAATTTTGTGAGGTCTGTGGAGTAAACAACGATATTGAAAAATAAAATCTTTTCTCAAGATGTGATACAATATTTCTTTATAACACACGTATCTGCATATTTGGTGATAGGGAAACTGATGTTAAACTTTTTTAGTAACGATTTGACGTTGAATTAAAAAAAATGTCAATCATAAAATCATATAATCGAAGACATAGTGTCAATTCAAGTCAACTGTTTTTTCCATCCTGTAAAACATTTTTAATAGAATCATCGGGTTTAACAGCCAAAAAAAAATACCGTCAAAATCTAAGAATAAATATGATGAAAAAAAAAACAATAGTGTGATACGCTAGGGAACAGAAATAAATAAATCATAAAAAACAAGAAAATAGCAAAGAAATTTTAAAAATCGAATTTAGTAAGACAAAAAATGAAAAAAAAATTTTGAAATACATAGAATAGAATAAAAATGGAGCATTACAAGCTTGCACTTCCATTTTCAGATAAAGTTTTGTTTCATACATGCAAAAACTTTTAACTAATTAAACTCTTATACTCATACCTCGCACATCAAAGGTGACGTGGATGTTTGTTAAAATACGTGAAAATTTATTTTAGGAAACGAAGTATGGAAAAAATATTGATTTTGGGAGAGAGAATTAATGTCAAAAATGTGTCAGAAGTTTATGAGTTTTTCTTAGCATTATTGTCAGATACAATAGAATTAGAGTCTTATTAAATTAAATCAAACTTGTTGTTATATGTATATATATTAGGCTGGTCGTTAAAATGGGTTAGGTGGAATTTTGATGGTGACGCCTCCCAGGACGTTTCCAAATAAATAAAAAAAAATTCCCAAATTTGTTCAGATTTTTAAAACAACGTTAACCCGTGCCGGTAGAGTCGTCTTTTAACCCATTTAAATAACATGGGATTTTGTCTTGAAGGAAGTCTATAATTTTTCACGGATACACATATCGCTTTAAAAATCGGTTTGACACGGCAAGTTATGGTCGATAGTTATAGCAAACTGCAAAAAAATTGGCAGCTGTCTAAAACAATCATATGTCTGGGGGTTCGAAGCCAAAAAACCAAAAATCATGGAAATTTCGGTTTTTTTCAATGAAACAAAGAATTTTACAAGGTTTCAAGAATCTATGTGATGTATGCCTGCATTAAATATCATCCTCTACGTTCGTGAGTATATTTTATCGTTATACAAGTTGAATTAGTCACATTGCTACAGTTTCAAAAATGTGCATCACAATTTTAATAACGAAATTCGATTAATAAACAAATTTCTGGAAAACTACTTCTCAAAATGAGTTTCTTACTAGAGAAATGACACTTATTGGAATGAATTATCTTGTATTAAACTATACCATCAATAGTAATGGTCATAACGATAAAAATAATAAAAATCGTAATAATAATAATAATAATGATAATTTGCAGAATAATCAAATAATGTTACCTCGGAGCTAACATGAAGAAAAAACTTCTCAAGTCATTTTGATCAAAATTCTATATTTCAGCCTCAGTCCGGGCCCTCATCAAGAAAACTGTACAATACAACTGTACAATAAAAATACCCGGAATGAGGCTGAAATATAGAATTTTTATCAAAATGACTTGAGAAGTTTTTTCTTCATGTTATCTCCGAGGGATCATTATTTGATTATTCTGCAAATTATTGAACGGAGCACTTCCAAAAGAGGACTAATAATGATAATAATGAAAATAGAAAAAAGAATATAAATAGTTCAAAATTGGTAAATAAGAATGAATACATTTACAAGTCAAGGGAAAAAGCTGGTTATTCTAACGATACCTTATTTGTTTTTCGAAATGATCGTGAACTATTGTTATAAGGATAATCTGAAAATTGATAAGAATAACATCAATAAAAAAAATAATAACCTAAATACGGAATATTATTCAATAAGATTGACGAATGTTTCTGTGATTTCGTTTGCAGTGTTTGATGCGCTCAAGTACGAGTTTTGAATAATTTGTAATTACAAAACAACTTTCTAGAATGTATGGATAAGGTAAATGTCTCAGTTCTCAAACAAATCTAGCCATTTTTGCGAAAACTGCAAACTCTTATGGAAATTCTGCTTCTTTGTGAAATTGTTGATATTGTTCACTGACTGATGGATCCTGGAAGAATTAAAATATATGATCTTCTTACTATTCAATATTTAGCAATAAATTTGATAAATTGGTATTGATGTCTTAAAGTAAACTATATTTCGTGTTGTGTTATAATAAAAATCTTTCTCTATTAGTGCATTAGATTGTTCGCATGATTATTATTCCTGTTTCTATTATTATCATTATTTTCATTATTATTATTACTACTTTCATTATAATTATCGTTATGACCATTACTATTGATGGTATAGTTTAATACAAGATAATTCATTCCAATAAGTGTCATTTCTCTAGTAAGAAACTCATTTTGAGAAGTAGCTTTCCAGAAATTTGTTTATTCATCGAATTTCGTTATTAAAATTGTGATGCACATTTTTGAAACTGTAACAATGTGACTACTTCTACTTGTATAACGATAAAAAATACTCACGAACGTATAGAATGATATTTCATGCAGGTATACATCACATAGATTCTTGAAATCTTGTAAAATTCTTTGTTTCATTGAAAAAAACCGAAGTTTTCATGATTTTTGGTTTTTTGGCTTTGAACCAACAGACATATGATTGTTTTAGACAGCTGCCAATTTTTTTGCAGTTTGTTATAACTATCGACAATAACTTGCCGTGTCAAACCGATGTTTAAAGCGATTTGTGTATCCATGAAAAATTATAGACTGCCTTCAAGACAAAATCCCATGTTATTTAAATGGGTTAAAAGACGACTCTACCGGCACGGGTTAACGTTGTTTTAAAAATCTGAAAAAATTTGGGGATTTTTTCTGAATTATTTGGAAACGTTCTGGGGGGCGCCATCATCAAAATTCCACCTAACCCATTTTAATGACCACCCTAATATATATATATATCTTTTTTTGTTATATATTGGTTCAGGGAACATTGTTACATGGATAATTTCGAGGAGTTACTGGTATTCTTTACGGAGTTTTGAGAAATTTCTTCAAATTCCAAAAATAACTGATTTCTTGAAGCCAATGTATTTGAATAGTTATAAATGTATTTTAATATTTGATTTATTATTTATTATATTGTAGAATTCTCTAGAAATTTTCTTCCTGATAAGGGCTGAACAAACGGCCGAAAGCTCGGAAAAGTCAATTCCAATGGTGTTCGATCAAAACTCAATATATTAACATACATTGCCTCTAAGAAATCAGTTATTTTTGAAATTCAAATGAAATGGAGCGTTATCTGATTTGAAAGATTTCTTGAAAATTCAGTTCTTATAAATCAGCAAAAGTAATAATTTTCAGTAATGGCAGAAAATTTCAGGATAGTGGGTAGGACTGCTAACGTCAAAAATTCTATATATTTAAAATATCGAGAAATACTTACGGTAATATGCATCAATTTAAAAATTGTAGTTCAACTAGTTATTTCATACATTGTCCAATTAGTATGCTATACAATATACAGAATCTATCAAAAATATCTAAAATTCTAGAATTTTATAGACATTCTCTTAATTATTTTGTGCAATTTATGCTCAATTAGTAATAATTTGAAATAAAATCATCATTCAAAAAAATGAAAAGTCTAAAATGTTATCTTAGAGCTACATTTACTTACTGCCTTCAATGTATTTATTCCATCAATTTTTTGACCTTATACTGAGTTCTTATCAGGATCTTTACGAAAATTCAGAAAAATATCTCATAATTACATTCTAACAAAAACAATCATAAATAAGACCAATCAAAAAATTTTTTTACCCACAATTACAAAGATTATTTTCTTCAAAAAATTGTGATCGACAAGAATCAGGTTTGAACCAACCATCATTCAAACTTTCTATAACTGAGACGCCATCAAAATTAAGTCGTCATTTTTTTAAAAATAATAAATATGTATGCAAAAAAGTACGTCCATATTCTTTAAAACAATTTGCACTAGTAGCCGACGACGAATAAATGACTAAGGAGACCAAAAATTTATCAGAAGTAAATTATTCCTAAATATAAAACGTTATAAATAACAAAATACATTGAAAGTTCAAAAATAATCTTATTTCGTAACTTATCATCATCAAAGTATACCAAAAACCCGTCGTAAATCGAATTTAAGTTCCTTGTATCTTCTTGTCTATTGAGTGTATTACCTGTCTTCCTAATAAATATCACCTCTAATAAATTTCTTTTCCATTTATTCATTTCTCGATTGAATATGTACTTTAACGTTTTCCAAGTCAAATTCATGCTCACTATTTATTCTATGATTTGTTATAACATTATGACTGGATGAAATCAATCTAATATTATTCCTAAGTTTATAATCCTTTTAGTCTGTCCAATATAACAAAATTTACAATCTGTACAATTGATCCTATAAACTACTCCTACCTCCATTTTATTAATAATTTGAACATTATGTCCATTTATTATTCTTTTCAATTTTATACTTGAATTTTCAGCATAACTTATTATTACTTTTGTTCCATCAAAATCCTTCTTTTCATTTTTAGGATCAGTATTCTCAAAAAAATTATACCTCTTCTTAATACATCTATCTATGAAATATTTTGGGTAGTTGTTCATCTTTAATATATCATTAATCATTCTAAAGTTTTTCTCATGAAATATATGATCCGCTAATTTCAAATTTATATCAAACAAACTGATAAAAGTACTTATTTTTTGATGCTATGAATGTTGAGAAAAAAAGTTAGTAAATCTTCCTGAAGAAGTTAGTTTCAGATGCCAATCAATGTCAATCCCAGTCTTTTTTCTAATTATTCCTTTTTCCGAAAATCAATGATACTATTGTTTTCTAATTCATAGGTAAATTTCAATCTAGGGTCCTACGAATTCGGAATCAAAATATTGATGGAATAAATATATTGAAGACGGAAATTGAATGTGACTCTGAGAAATCATTTTAGACTTTCCATTTATTTGAATTTACAAAAAACGGTGCATGCTAATAATTAAAGTTATAAAATCATTAATGAAATTTTGACAGATAATATGAGTAAAAACTGAAGTCTACTTGTTATGATCTTACACGAAAGATGAAAAATACACTTATTTTACCACGCTGGGTAGACAGGAATGCGTCAAGCTCAATCAACTTGAAAAATCGAGAAAAAGTGTAACTGGAAGACAGCAAAGTCCGCAGGGTAAAGAAAATAGTCGTGGAACGAGAATCGATGAGTCGCGTGGGACGACTTTTCTCGCGCTCTTCATGAATTCGCGTCCACAAAAGCTGCTCGGTCAACTGTATAGATCCGGCTGGTGTCGCTAAAAGGCCGCTCTTTTGTTTTTCTTTTGCCGTACCTGAACGGGCGTGGCTTCTTTTGTCGGGCCCGTTATCGCGACGTTTATTCGACGAGCGAGGCCAATTATATCGGCGACGACCACGGTGCGTATCGTCAATAGAATCGCCCTGTAAACGTTCTCGCTTCGGCGTCCCGCAGAAACGACGAACAATGCACGCTCGACGACTTCCAACCCGCGATAACGCCGCGCCCTGAGCCCCAGCCGCACCGGATATTGCCCTGGACATATTGCGACTATCTCCTTGAAATTTGTCTTTTCCCCGCTTCCCCTTTCCTTCCGACACTTTTTCCTTCTTATCACTCCACATGGCACCCTGTTTTTCCTTTATTTTTCTTCCGATACGGAAAATGTCTCCTCGTCATTACATCCGTCGACAGAGTTATCGAGGATTTCTTCCAGGTTAGAAAGTCTGATGGAGTTTTACGACTCTTTGAATCTAAGAACGCGGAAATGATCGCCGATTTTCAATGTAGGTTTAATGAGGGATGAGTTAATTGTTAATTTTGGGGTCTAGGGGAGAATATGGGAAATTAGAAGTAGCTGAATTTTTGTAGTGGATACATCGAATTTTTTCCATGTTTCGAAAATCATGAAATAAGGGAACTTTTAAATGTTGTTATGATGCTTTACCGAGTTTTGGAATCATTGAAATTTTTTTTTGGGAAATTGTAAAAATTGGAAGGAATGCATTTTGGACTTTTTGATTTCAGGAGGCACATTGTATTCAAGAATTTTAATAATCAAAGTAAAAGAATTTTCAGTGTATATGATACCGGCAAAACCTGAATTTTTGCATTTCCGGTAAATGCTTAGGCAATACCCGTATCCCCTAAAATCATTTTAGGAAATTCGAAAAACGCCTATATTTTTAGGTAATGAAGGTTTTTCCTTAATTCTACTAAGAAAAACCTGACTTGCTGGACACTTTTATTGGCAAAAGCCGGAAATCACATAATTCATATTGATAAAGTATAAGCTCTAAATAGTAAGATAAAGAGACATTAAAATATGAAGAGTAGTATAATTCTGAATATTATATCTTATTATCATTCAATTTACAACCAACGAATTCAATGCAAATACCATTCACATTATATCAGTTTCAGTAATTCATATTTTTTTTTTTTTTTTTTCAAAGAGCGAAAACTTTGAAAAATCAGAGTCCAATATATCATTATCGATATTAGATTATAATTTTTAATTGAACACAAATTACACTGAGACTGCAAAAAATCAAGAAATTTTTGGAAACGAAAATTATTACTGCTTATTCTTCATTTTACACTAAATGTTGTTTTTTGAATACGTAATGTTGTTAATTTAAATTATTCTAAAAAAATGGAAGTATATGGAGAAAATTTTATGTCAAAATTTCATTAATGTTCTCTAAAGCTATTGTAAATTATTATTCTCATCAGTAATACAATGATCGTTTAATATTAATAACGTATATAAAATTTCAATGAATAAACACATTATATGTAGTAAAAATTCGAGATTTTTTGAAAAGAGTAGATCAAAAATCTCAATTGTCTGAACGACGGTTTTGCAGTATTCGAATTGATTTAAAATTAAGGCATTCCCGAATTTCCTGAAATGATTTTAAGAATTCGGATATTGCCTTAATTTTTAGGCATTTCAGGTTAAATGCCTAAATTCGGGTTTTGCCGGTAACATATATAGTAAAATTATCGAGATATCAGAAATTTCCTAATATCTAAGTAAGAACCTGGATAAATTTTAAAAAATACCGCTTGGAAAAAAAACATTTTCAAGAAACTTGTTCCATAAGACTGCGAAATTGATAAAAATTTATATATTTTTACTGGTGAATCATGAGTTCCAAAATAGAACGAAAATTTGTAAAGTTTTTAGACTGTATACAACGTCAAAGCAGTTATTACTGCTCAAAACGATTGAAAATTTGAAAATTGTCAAAGTGACTTTATTTTCATGCACTGTTGAAGGAGGCAGAAAACCTATCATAAACTTCTCAACTGCTAAAAATGCTAAAAACTGCCAAATCTTTTGGTAAATTTGATGACAGTATGAAATGTTGAAATTGTTATAAATCATTGATAAAACTGTCGTGAATGTGAAAACTGTTCCACCTGCAGTGAACTGTCTTAGATCTTCTAAAACTTTCAAAATGCAAAAAACTTTTTCAGCAATGTCGAAATTGTTTTAGGAAATATCAAATTGCCAAAACTAATATAAACTATGTTATTGCTGTAACTGTAAGAAACTGGTTAGAATATGTTCAAAAATGAAGTCAGTTGAAAACTAAAAATTTGTCAAGCTTGCTGTTATAAATAATGTCAAAGCCATAAATGGTCAGTCTAAAAAATGATAAAACATAAATTTGTCACATTGAACTGTCAAAACTTTTCAGAAAATATTTGAAACATAAATTATTGATGATATTGTTACATAATAAGTGAAAGATGCAACGAACCAATTGATAAAAAAAATGTTTGAGTTGATAATGACTCGCTGTAATTGAAAAATCAGTGTTTCATAAAACAAATGTTTTGTAGAATATAATACAAAAAAAAGTGTTCTAGTAAAATGCTTCCGCGGGTATTGATTTTTTGAAAATCGAAGGCACAAAACAGGTTTTGAAAAAGTTCATTCAAAAATACGGTGTGTTGAAAAATGGTTCTCTGAAAAATATTTTTGCAGAAGGTATCGGAAACGGTTTAACTAAATAACTCCAAACGATATCCAATCGAAAAAGGAGTATTGACGAATATATGAATATTTCAAAAAAAAAGTTCGATTTTACGCGCAGTAAATCACTCCCTCTATCGGAATAAGAAATAAATGCACCCTCATCACTCTACTTTAAAAATATTGCCACTTTTTCACCGGAATGCCATTTTTATTGTTTCTGCCGAAAAAATGGCGCGTAGTGAAGGCTGACAAACGTCGTAGTCGTTCAGTCTGAAAAAAATTATTTTTGTTCAACGAAAATCGAGGGCATATTTCGCCGGGCACAGGTATTTTTTTCTCATGCCCGCGGAGAATTTTAATTTAAAGTAAGTGTCGAGAAAGGTGGAAAGGCTGTTTCAATTTATCCAGTATTTTTTCGCGTTATTTTCCCGTCTGCTCTCGAGTGCGGAAAAATACGGTGTAAGCACGCGCGATTGCACGTATTTCATTCATTAAGTTCGAGCCACAAGGGGATGCAAATGAGGAAAAATCGACTCGATTTTTTTCCAGCCCCGCTCTGTCATTTCGTCGCAGCGAACGAAAACCAAACAGGCCTTTCTGTTTACAAATTAACGCTAACTTTTTTCGTACTCGACGGAAGAAGGGAGTTTAGTTACTTGGGAATGTACTCAGTGAGTAGAGAAAAGTGAATAATGGCAACTCCAATAAAAACTGAGTAATTTTTTTAACGCAAGATTTTGTCGACATGCTTGAGCATTTTTCTTTTAAACGTTCTTAATTTATGCAAACAGAGACGCTTCATAAAAATTCCATTCAAATTTTCACTCGATTTTTACCGCTTTCCACTTGAGCTTTCTTGAACCTTTTTTTAATTATGAAAAATCAACGACTCATTGACTTACCGAGTAGAAAGAATTGAATACTTGATTTTTCTTCTGAAAAGTCAGTGTTGTGAATGCGAATGAAAACGAACGGAATACGAAAGAAGTCTTTTTTCGTCGGGTTTTTATTGCAACTATCTTTATCCAAGTCTTCGAATTTCATAACAAGCCACTCTAAAAATGCGTTCCCTTGATTATTTTATATTTTTCTCAATTCGTTTTTTTTTTTTTTTTTTTTTTTTTTTTTTTTTTCAGTTTGAATGAATGCAGTTATTACAGATGCTCACATCGACAGTGATGCTCGATTGACACAATATTATCGTTAGCGGCGTTTTAGTCATGCAATATAAATAACATGACTGAAAATTGCCAACAAATTATATTTATGAAAATATATATTACAAACTTTTTTATTCATTTTTGAGCGCTTGTGTGTACTTTTGTTTTCCTTGGAAAATTAATCACGTCGATGATCGAACACATAACGTCAAAGAAAAAAAAGGTATAAAATCATTGTTGATTATGAAACAAAAGGCTAAAACATAATTCTTTCTGTTATAACAATAATCAATGTTTATAATAATAATGAAATTACCGGATCCGAATTACTCGATGACACACCGAGAAAGAATTTAATACTTTTCGACGTATTTTATTGTGAAAAGAAATAGGTTATTTATATTCTTACAATGTTACTGCAGGTTTTACAATATTTCCACGAAATTCGTCATTCTAATTTTAATTACTATACAACAATGTGGTATAGTTAAAATTATCCCATATCACCAGGTGCTATATCTATGCCAATTGAAAATCGATTATACAGGAGAAGGTAGAATGTTCAAAATGCGTATTGTAATGTATTAATAAAATATTATATTACACTAGTACACAGAATGTTAATATCTGTGTACAGTGGAAAATCGATTGAATAATTGTATATTTTTTGTTACTAGTTCGAAGAATACAATTTTTCATAGAGTAGAAGAAAGTATTGTTGGTATCAGTAAATATGTTCCGTAATAAATAATCATAATTTTTCCATAAAAAACTTTTGCACGTTGTATGGAAACCATCTAAGCATGGGAAATTTCAAATTTCTTATACACGTTTGGAAATTTCTCCATTACTGAGTACCTTTTTTTCTGTACATTTATTTGAATATGCATTTCTTATTTTGTAAATCCCATACACGAGTATAGAAAAACTTTCATACGTGTATTCCAATACATGTATTGGATGTTTTTACAGTGTAGATAGAAAAAGTTGATATCAATATTAAATACCTACAATTTTAAGTGATATAAATAATTTCAAATGATAGTATACTATTCTAGAAAGTATACAACAGAATAAAGCGAAAAAAATACTGATTTAAATACTGGCAAAACTGTAGTATGGCTTATTCTAAAATATAGTCAAGTAGGTATTACAGTATGATATTGCAAAAAGTACAACAGAGATATAGTAAAAAATTTAATAAATCTTGAAGTTTTTATAACAAAGTATATTTACTACTACATGATCGGACAATGTTATTACTATATTATTACAAAAAATGCAAAAGATTACTGGCAAATAGAACTATAATACATACTGTTTCCACAAAACAATATTTTATTGCAATAATTACAAGATTTTTTTTAATGTACGATGATGAGAATGCTTCCAAATATAAATTTTAAATACGATAGACAGCAAATTTAAACTGTTGTTTTTATAATTGACGAGAGATGATCGCTTATACTGTAAGAAAGACATGATTGAAAATATATTTTTATCATCTACGAGATATATTACCTAAGGAAATCTAAATTTAAGGGTAATTTAAAATTATTAAAGTTGTTTCTAATTTTTTTTCTGATGAAATAGGCTGGTTTCTACAAATCGCGTAATTTACTTTCATCATGAATCTGAATAAAGTGATTCAAACAAATTACAAAAAAAAAATTAATAATAATAATAACGTCTAAAAAGAAGTCTATTATTGTCATTCAATTTCATAATTGGACATCAAATGTCGAAGTTGACGAAAAAATAGTGAAATAAAAATTTTTTTACTTAAACTGACACTTAGGTGATCGCCTCGATAATCCCACACGATGAGATCCCCATCCCAAAATGATCCCTCAACATTTTTAACACTCTGCAAAAACACATTGTAAAAATAATGATAATCAAAAAGCGCAATTGAAAATTATCCCCCTATAAATCAACGCGCCCCACTTTCTTTTTTCGAACTCGCTATCAAATTCGAATCCGAGTCAGCGAGTGCCATTCGGCGATTCCCCTTCCCTGGAAATTGCGCTACTTATTTTTCTGTTAGAATCTCGGGGGAGTCGAGTTACCGCGTGAAATATGCATCTTTCGGCTCGGTCTTTTTGCCCCTTTGATTTACGAGCGGCCAGAACAAATGGTTACAAGACCCAACGCGATGTCTTCTTCGCCCCCTCCCCCCAACCCCTTACACGCCCAGCCAACCCTTTTTTTACACAATAAAATCACTTTGGAAGTGTGTCCGGGGGTGTTTTGACGTCGAGAATTTTCGGGAGAAATTCGCTGGAAACGGTCGAGGAATTGAAGGGACTGAACGTTTTTTCTTTTTTGATTGCTTTCAGCTGGAAATCTGCCAACGGGTTTTCCCGTGATTACCCAGGCGCCGACGACGAAAGTCGTGGAAGTGGGTCATAATGCCGTTTTAGCCTGCGTCGCCATAGGCTCGCCGCCTCCGACGGTGGGCTGGGTGCGCGGCGCGTTACCGATTGACACGTCCAATGCGAGATACTCGATACTTAATTCCGGTGAGTTATTGACAGAATAATCTGCACAAACATGCTTATGTACTCCATTCACTCTATGCGGACGTTCTAGTGTTACGTGACGTGATTTTTTGCTCTATTTACACCCCCGACTACCCTCTCGTGTCACATAGCTGTATTTTACCTTGTCAGTCTAGATTTTCATCTTTTTTGTTTTCATTTGAATTAAATTTAATAATGTTGATGAATTTATCTATTATAGAAATGTATATCTCATGATTTTACTATTTCGCTATACAGGTTTTTTATTATGAAACACAGTTTGATTTTGTTCTGTATAGTTTTACTTGAGGGGGTGGACAGATTTCAATGACCTTTTAGCACAATATTTTATTAAGTTATTTTAATTTACATACATAAGTTTTTGGTATGTTGTTAGGCATGTTCTTAACTAACGAAAAAAAATTTTTTTCATTTTTCGTCAACATCTGGCGTATTAATGAGCGATCTAATGAGGCCATGCTAAAAAACTGATTTCACGACTTTGGGTCATTTAGAACAGAAAAACCAAGCTTATTCTTTTAGAGCGCATAAATGGCCATAGCATGAACCTCAATTGTAAAAAAATAATAATTTATAAACAAATTGTGGAAACTTTTGCCACATTTTGTTCTTTTTTCTCCTTTTTTCAAGAATAACTGTGCCGAATCGTTATTGAATATTATTAGAAAATCAAGACCGAGGTTCATGCCATGGCCATTTATGTGCTTTTCAAGAATCAGTTTGGTTTTTCTGTTCCAGATGACCCAAAGTTGCGAAATCATGGTGACAGTTTTTTAATATGGCGTCATCAGATCGCTCATTAATGAGCCAGATGTTAATGAAAACTTACAACATACCGAAAACTTATGAATGGAAATTTAAATAACTCCGTAAAAAATGCTGCTGAAAAAAAGGTCATTGAAACCTGTCCGTTCTCGAAAAAAGAAAATGCGATTTCACAATTTTTTTTCGAAAAACAACATAATAACTTTTGAAAAACTTATTGCTTATCTATTTATCAATGTCAGAAGGTATCAAATAAATTTTTTCAGAATGAAATTATTGTAATTGGGTTCACTACAGCAACTGTGCCAAAATTAGATTTTTTTTTGCGGCGAGCACAGTTTCTCGAAAATCATTTATGTGAACAGTCTGGATTTTTCACAGCTTGTTTATGATTTTAATAGTATCTGCGTGAATGATGGATTTTTAATTTTAAACAAAATTTATTTTTCTTGCTGCAAAAAATGAAATCCCGGACGTTAAAAAATCAAACATTTTAGGACAATGACCGTTATTTTCGTGAAAATATCAATTAGGTGAAACCCTTCGTGCACGCAAAGCGTAAAAGTATAAACTAGAGTTTTTTCTTGTTTTTTATATTATAGATGAACAGTTCGTTATTTATCTTGCTTACCGTACGTGGTGTCAGAAAAATTGTGTTTTAGCACAATGGTCGCTACGACCTTAATTACAAAAATCTTTTTCTGAAAAAATTTATAAAATACCTTGAGACATGAATACCTAAATAGGCTTTGAGTTTTGAAAAAAAAAAATTGTTTTGTTTTTCTAGAACAAAATAGTTTAAATCCCCTTTATTTCTCAAGCGTAAGTGCATACTACCCCTTAAGAACCAATCTATGGAGTCATTCAATATTGTTATAAGTTAGCAGAAAAAGGAAGCCTTATTATTGTTAAGTATTTACCTAGTGTGGTCAATGATAAAAAAAAAAAGAAATCTAAGCAACATAAGCAATGATTTATACTCTCCCTGTTTAAATTTAAAACGCTGGCTATCCTCTCTTGTCACTCAGCTATATTCTACATTGTCATTTTCAATTTCGGTCACTATCGTTGTTATTTCATTAATTATAAATTCCGTCAATAAATAATTAGATTATATATCTTTTTCTTCGATCATTTCACGTTTCGAATCTTTTTTCATGGGTGACTGTTTTAGTTTTGTTATTTATCATTTTGTAGGAAAACCAATTTATAAAAGAATTTCACGTTGTCGGAAATAAACGGAAAGATTTTATCCATTTATTGCCAAGTCTTTTTTTGGGTATAGTCAATGATGAGAAAAATATAGGCAATGATATGAAACAAAAATATGTAATAAAAATATTTGCTGTAGAACTTCAATAATTATAAATATGAAGGATTTTATTATTTATTTTCTAAAAGTTATTATTTATATAAATACATTATTGTTTATAAATACTCTTTATTGAGACCAAAACCCCTTTTCCGTCACATCGCGATCGATAGATTCTATGATAAATTGCAATGATAATAA
The DNA here is from genome assembly GCA_028476575.1 of Platygaster robiniae. Taxonomy (NCBI): domain Eukaryota; kingdom Metazoa; phylum Arthropoda; class Insecta; order Hymenoptera; family Platygastridae; genus Platygaster; species Platygaster robiniae. The sequence goes on from CM052022.1 coordinate 9,253,768, forward strand.
ATTGTAGGTACTAATTTGACTTATTTTACAATAATATTTAATAACTCGTATATTATGATTGTCATTTGAATACAAAATCGTTGAAAACGAGGAGTACATGAATATTGTAAATTGGGGTTCTTACATCTAGCAAATGTCGAATAACGGCGTTTCAAAAACTGTGAAAAAAGACCTATTAGGATGTAAAGATTGTAATCGATAATCGAAATTTATGATTCTCATTCTTATCTATCCTAGAACATTTAAGAATGAAAAAAAATATATTACTTTCAACATAATAATAATTATAATGCAAATAAGCTTTATTATACTTTCACTCTCCTTTACCTATTTTGCTACATTTTTCTCTAAATCTACAATACATTATTATTATCATTATCATTGTCATTGTTATTGTCATTGTCATTCTAATTATCATTATTATTATTATTTTCAATAATGACTCATTTTTCTATCATCATTTTTTTTATTATCATGGATTATAATTATTATAACATTTATTTCTTATATTCTTAGTATTTGTTTAAATTTTAATTTTATCCAGTTTAATCATCATTTTATGAATGAATTGAATGATTTCTTTATTATTTTACTATTCAGAACGTTCTTTCATTAATCTAACACTACCTACCCAACTTTTCACCTTGCTTGAGAAATACTAAAATAAATATTTCCATGAACCCAAGATTCTATTTTTTTTAGTTGTATTTTGGTAGTTTAGAAGTAGATGAAAATATCACTTCACAAAGTTTTTTGGTATATATATTATGACACCAACTCTTCTCTTGTGCCATATTACAGCCTTTTATCTAAAACCTATATTACTATCTTCTTTTGTATATAATGCACTTACAATGCTATATTTTATTCTAAATTTTTCGATATATTTTAATACTATTGCAATATAATTTCTCTGTTACTTTTTTTAATCTTTTATCCGAAATGCATTACATAATAGTGGTCTTTTTTTTACCCAGAAACACAATTTGCAAAGACAATAAACAATATCTGAAGTCAGCGAGAACAGAACCGAATTCATATTTTTGTAGTTCCTTTGGATTTCCCAAATAAGTTATTATTGCGATAACATAAGTGTAGGGTGCACTATTTCTATTATCTTTAAGATTTCTTCAAAATTTGAATTTCAATGATTTTTCAGTATTTAAATGTATCAAACTTCTTCCGTCCCCCAAGTGTTATTTTCAGAATGTAACATGATACTTTAACGAACCATATATTGTCCATCTTGGACTATACAATGATTAAAATTATTTATCTTTACAAACTTCTATTCCAAAGTTGTGACTACATAGACAACTAGTTTTCCATACCTGTTTCTCCATAAAATGCTCTTGAGTAAATTATTATTTCATGGGCAATTTAAATCGATAAATTATATCACTAGAAATTCATAACTCTAAAAATATGACACAATAATAATCTTACAATGTCAAAATTGATTAAACATTAACAGAAACTAGGAAAAACGAACCGAAACTTTCTTTGTGTACCAAAAATTTTCGTAGACTTTCGCAGCTTTTTCATACTCAGCTCATCATTCGAGTCACATAACGGTGGAACATTGATTGAGTGGCCATGCGACGTCAGAGCGCGCGACACTTTGTATTCATCTCACGTTACGTCGCTACCACGTTCCCCGTAGTAACAACATGTCGTTGACGAAAAAGTATCCGTTACTGCGCGCAATTACCTTGAGTGCCTGGCACTTGCGCGAATTAAGCCATTAACGCCCAACGCCACGGTTAAAAGCGGCTAGCATTCAAAGAAAAACCGGGTGTTCTCTTTCTCGTATGGACTAATCGTTCGAGAAAATATTGTTACCGCAAATGAATTTAATTATCTCACGTAAAAACGTTTCTTCTTCGTTCTTTTATACTCTTTAATTAAATTTTTGATCTTATTTAGAATTTAAACACCCAAGTAGGTAACAGATTTTAGAGTTTTTTCCCGTGAGTTACAAAAGGATATAAAAACAAAATTTTAGATTGAATGAACTTTTGAATTCATTGTAAGAATAGAGTTTTAGGCATTCCAAAAAATTTAATATGATATGATATCAAATCACATACGAATTTTCAATACCTTCCATAAAAATGGTTACTTTTTGCTTGCTGAAAGGAAAAAATCCAAAATAACATGTCACTTCGAACCTCAGGAAACATGAATTCTATCCGAAAGACATTCTGTCAATTCATAGGGACTATACTCGAAAAAACCTTAAATTTTCTGAAACCCTTTCAGAATCTCTTCTACCTCATAGAGAAAGCCAACATCCCAGCACGCAAAGTTCTTTTTACCGGAAATTTCTCACGGAATTGCAACCGGAAAAACGCCAAAGCGAAAAGTTTTCCCAAGAAACTCTAAGGGAACCTGATCCTTGTCTTTGAGCGCGACACGAGGAGAGAAGCTCGAGATTGCGTTTTTTTTTTCGCCTTTCGCCCACCGAAAGCAGGGCTTTGCGTGAAATCCGACGCGGCTCCGAGGAGTAATGAATTTCGAAATTCCCCGCGCGTAGGCGAGCTCGAAAAGTAGGGAAAATATGGTGGCCCGATTAATCAATAATGCAGGACGAAAATTGCGTCAATAATTCACTGGTGCGCATGGCGCATAAAATAGGAAAACGGTGACATTCGCATATCGCGCTTACGCGTATTATCTCACACGCAAACTTTCATCGACTTTCCGCGTGAATAAGGAATGAGGGAGAAGCGTGAGCGATGACAAAGAAACGCGCTTTTGCAACGAAAGTTTCACGACGCCAAAGAGTAGCACCAAATTTTTTTTTTTTTTTTCACGTAAGAAAGTAAATTGTGGGTTTATTCCACTTCAAGAGATGAAAGTTGGACTTTTCACGCCAGTGTCGACTATATAGATCAAGTGAAAGTCTAATTTTTTTCCAATACCGCAAAATAAAATATCATTGTGAATTTTTTTCATGAAAAAAAAGGAGTACGAGGTGTAGCCGAGGACTGTATTTTCCCAGAACAATTAAGAGATCTGAGATATAGTGTTTGACATAATTTTTTGTATGATATGTCACTTTTTTCATTTTTTGGGAATGAAGTGGATTTTTTCGATTCATTTTTACTAATGCCGAAAAGTCTTTTCGAAGTGTCGATTTCGAGAAAAGAGGAACGAAAAAATCAATTTACAAAAGTTGATACTTGAAAGAATTTTTTAAATTTGGAATATACTTTATAATTTTTTTATTCGATGAATTTTAAACCGGTATTACGAGTATTAAAGTTTTTTATTCCATTTCAGACCTTCGATCGAAAATTTTATTTCGAAGTTATCTAATTATCAGGCTTTTTCAGCTTTTCAATATTTGAGTACCATATTTGTGGAAGTTACGGCTTTGACATCGAATTAACTTCAGAAATTCCACATTTCAAACCGTTAAATATTTATGCTTAATTTGGACTTTTTTCGACACTCGTTTTCGTCACTTTAAAAATTGACATAAATTATACATTCTCGAACTTCCAGAGATCGACATTGATTATTCTTTGGTTCACGATTTCACTCTACAAGATTTTTGGACATGACATTATTCAAGTTAAAAAATCAGCAAAAAGTGACTAATGGCATTATCATATTTGTATATTGTACCGTCGTTATTTTTAAACTTGATCTCTTTGCATTATTTTTATACAGAAAATACGAAGAACAATATTTGTTGCTTTGAATTCTCTTTTATGGATTTGTTGAAGAGGCAACTCAACTTTTTACTATATTTAAGTTAGAATTATATCTATGCGATATGAAACTAAAAATGCGTAAATCAAATTACGCTGTACTTTGAAAGGTTTTTATATAACTAGCAAACTAAAGTCTCGATTAATTTGAAAATTCCAAAAATATACATGAATTTAAATGCCAAATATTTTTATAGTTGCAAAATACTATTAATAAACTTCAATCCCTTTTGATTCGGAACGAGCAACACATGATTTCTTAATGCTGATAATTGTGGGTATGATCAACAATGCACATCTGGTTTCGAAATAAGTTTTGCGGAAAACTTAATTATGAGAAAATTTAATTTTATGAATAAGCGTAAAATGAACGTAAGTAAATATGAGTTTTACAAAAGTTTTTAAACAATCTTGATGAATTTTCCGTAATTTTTTAGACGTTTTCGAGAAGTTATAAGTAAAGTTACTTTTATTTGTAAATTTCAATTGTATGACTTCTTAGACTCTTCCAATAGTGAGATCCTAAATATCTTTTATTGTAATACCATGGATTTCGAACGAGACTACCAAATTATTTTGAATTTTTTGTCCTTCTACTTTTCATGAAAATTTAAATTGGTATTTCGAGCTTTTTGAATTTCATAATTATTTATTTTTCCATTATTTAATCTTCTGACTTCACGTTGAAAATCGAACGAACATATGTCAGTCAGTAAACCCTTTGAATTATTTATTTATTTCACTCGAATTCAACCAATTTTAACAGTCGTGTAATATTCAATTGAAAATTTATGATCGAATGTCTGTGGTTAGAAATTTCATTATTTCAGAGCGACATTGTTAAAATGCACAATTGATGGAAACCAAATTATTATTGATTGAAAATGTTGATAAAATTAAAATTATTTAATCGAATCTTCACAATCATCTATCTTTATTTTCGAAACTTCGAATCTACGTGATATTTTCACCGCCCAACTGTGTTTTTCGGTGTTTTGCCGGGTTTTTTTTTTTTCATATTTCTCTAACTGAATTGCCTTTGGAATTTTTTTTTCAATTCAGAGCAACTTTTATGCTATATAGAAATCTAAAATTCATCATGATTGGGACCGCCCCTGTAATTACATTCAAATCATTTCACTACTCGATGCAATCAATAACAAGTACTTTTTCAAATAATAGAATTTATTCAGATAAATATATATATTCTTGTAACCGTCTTAGATAAAAGAGCAAAAATTAGCAGTAAAGCAAGCAAAGAATACAAAGAAAAATATTATATACTACTGAACATATGATAAAAAAGCAAAAACTCAAAAAATCTTCAATGACTGATACTAAAAAATTTTATTTATCAATAGCATGAAAAAAAACTGTTTACATCAATAACAATCCTTGAGCAACTAAGAAATACTGATATAAAAAAAATTTTTACATGAATAATTAAGTCTAATATATCCGAAAAAAAGCTTTGGAAGACAATTACTTCTGATAATTCTGAACTCTTCATTTATACCGAGTGTACAGCGTAGTAATTGGTACTTCACTTCATATTTCAACGTGTAAATGAACTTCATTCGAAATTTAATTGAACAATTCTGCATAAGGAAAACATAAAAATCTTAGAAATCTTGGATTGGTCTTATAAAAAAACTTATTCATGCAATGACAGGTAAGAAGATAGAAAAAACGGCCAAGGAAATAAACGTGTCACGCACGTTTCGCGTCATCTTTGAGGAAATAGCTTGATAACGAGTTGCCTTCTTTCGGTCCTGATATATCCACGAAAGAACGTCTTTTTCAAGAAAGGGAGCTTTAAAAGAAATCACAGATCAATGAGAATTGGCAAAGAAATTTCTCATTTACAAGCAAAATGTATATTTATCCTTTAGCTTGCCTGTTTTATGCTTTTTCTGACGTCGTTGCAAATGGCATTAATATTTTCAGAACCTTAAAAAAGACGATTACCTTTTTGCTTATTTCTGCATCTTGCAATCCTAAAAAAAATATCTTGAGAGAGCAATAAAATGATTAAAAGATACCACAATACTATTATTATCTTTTTTTATCTCTCGTTTTTTAATTCATCGCATACCATGAATGGATGCATTTTTCAATTATGCAGCATACAAGTCAAACTTCCAGATCGGGTCGAGCGAATTATTTATGAAAATCTAATTATCGAGTTTTTTTTACAGAAGAACGCCTTTTCCATTAAAAAGATTTTTACAGGAAATCACAATACAATGAGAATGCACGAATAAATTTCTTTTTTACAAGCAAAATATATTTTACGTACCTCTGGCATAGGAAATTCGTTTCTCGTCCAGTTCAAAAACTCTAAACTCGCTTTCCAGCCCTCGGTACGTAAAATATCGTACGTAACTAGGACAGAAATTTTTTATTTACTCGTGTAATTGTAAACTTCGGCTTCGCCTCGGTCTACAAACTTCACACCCGTAAATAAAAAATTGATGTCCTAGGTACGTAATATACTATTTATACTTCCGCTTCCCCGTTTCATGCTTTTTGCTGACGTCGTTGTAAACGACATCAATATTTCCGGAATCTTCGATAGGGGCATCGTTTGTTTTTTTTTTCGTCTTTCGATCGTAAAAATACATCACGCGATGGCAATTGAATTATTACAGAATATACGATGTTTTAATTATATTTTCCATTTCCTCGTTTTCATATCTATCGCATTCCAGAAATACGTAAAATTTTCAACTATGCATTGTGCAAGTCGGACATCCAAATCAAGTCAAGTGGATTATTTACGGAAATCTGAGTATCGTTCTTTCTTAACATCTGCGATTTAATTATTATCTCATATCAGACAAGATATTTCTGTTCTCGATCATGTTATCTTACGCCAAAATGTCAGCTTCAAACATGGAGTTCCTAAATAAATCCACCTTCTCAATTCCATCAATTTTAAAATAAACTTCAAAAAAGTCGTCGAATTAGTCTGCCGACTGACAGTAAGCAAGATTCAAAGCCACTGTGAAAAATCAAAGAACATTGAAAGCTCAATAAATATGCTTTATCATTTTTAATGACTAAATTCAACTATTATGAAAAAAATTTCAGGATCAAAACAAATTTCAAAATAGATGTGAACATTTTCGCAACAGATGTTCAAACTAAGATCTGAAATTAACCTCTCGAGTTCATGGTTTAATCATCGTTCGGCTGCATCTCGGCAGTGGATAATTCCCATTACACCGATTCGCAATTTCAGAAACAGCTCTTTTCAACAGCTCATTATTCAATCTCCGTCCCAGCCAAATCTTCGCAACTGATTTCCAAATGGAACTTGTTCCCTCCTCACGTTCATTAATCTCCAAACATGCCTCTTTTTAGCGATACAGCTAAAGCCCGTAAATTATGCATACTTCGACGTGGCTCCTGAATTTCCTCTTCATTTATCTATTCTATTTCTATTTATCTTCCAACTCATTCCACTTGCCTAATAATCAGTGAAAAAAAACGTTTCGATTGTCTGTGAAAATTAGTAAGCTGTGGTGTACCTAGAATTTCTAAAAAAACATTCATTTTTCTAAAAATTTATAAGGTAATAAGTTAATTTAAATTTCTTATCTTACCTACACATTTTTAACCCCGAGTTTTTTATCAAATTTATTATAAAAAAATACTTGACAAATGGCCAGAAATTAAGGAAATAAAAATGAATATTGACTTAAACTATAATCATGTAAAATAGAAATTCCGAAATAATAATAAATTATATTTTTGACATTCTTTGTAAATTTTGTAAAAATGACAAGATCATTATTTATTATTATATCATTATTATCTCTTATGACAATCATAAAAAAAGTTGTTTTTTTTTTAATAGAATAACGTCATCACACTTTGTTTATTGAAAAATGTTTTCCATTCGATTTTACAATTTTTTGAGCAAAAGTTTACATTTTTCACATAATCTTCACATATTCCGACCAAGACTTGATCCAGGTGTATTACATAATATTTCATTATCAGTGTCTAACAATGCACTGAACTATATTTATTCATTTGAATATACAAATTACGATATAGAAAAAAAAATTTTTAATTTCGAAAATTAAAAAAAATCGATAAAACAAATCCATTCGAAGTTAAAATTATGTCAGTTGGAAAACTACTACAAATAAATACTTGTAATTTGTTTGTTCATTATCTTCCTTGGATAATTTCCATTCGAAGTTAACTTTATGATCGAATCATCATCGAACATTTATGCATAAGAAAACTAGAGAATAATAATGGTAAGACGAAATTTTTACATTATTAAACACGAATTCTAGAGAATGCAGTCAATAAGATTTTTCAGTGCAAAATATTCACTAGTAAGAAAATTAAATTCCTAGCGATAATATCAAAATCAATAATTTTTTTTATTTGAAATTTATATTTTTCATTCTTACATTCATAACCATAGCTATCGGTAACTTTTTTTTTACATTTTTTGCCTTTCTTTTCACTACTACTTTTTAGTCCATTGAATAAAAAAAAAATCGTCAGAAAAAAATAAGGAGTACAGATGTTCAAGAAATAGAATTTCGCATAAGTCAATTACGGTGACTTGTATTTTTTTCTAATTCAAAACATAGGTTCTGATTTCTTTATTCAAATATTCATTCCTTTCACTGTTCACTTGTTCAATGCTTCAATCAAAATTTTTAATCAAATTACTATTCATTCATTTCAAATTTAAGTTTTTAATCTAGGAATTGTAAAATTTAAAATTCTCTTATTGACAATTTGAGCTTTATAAAAATCCACTTAGTTTTATATGATACAGATTCGCGATTTATTTGAATAATAGTGAATTTTAATCTGTAAGGGGTTATAAACCTTTTTGTGCGGAAAAATTGAGGATGGTTTGGAGTAACTTTTAAGGTATGTAGCAATAATGCTTTGTCACAAAAGTTATAGTTTTAATAGAGTATTATTCACTTGAAGAAACAAGTATTTGTTTATAAAAAAATATCAATAATTGGCGGGGTTATGGCCCTTTCTCCGAAGCAACTTTTTTTTTTAAAAGGCTTGCGGTGACCACGATGCAAGTCAAACAAGTCAGGTTAAATCAGGAAAACCAAAAAATTTCGTAAATCTTGGAATATATATAGTTCTTGAACGATCGTTTTTTTATAGAAAAGTTTTATTGTGCAGATAAGAATTTTTCAATAAAATTTTCAGAGCTCAAAAAATCTAAATCTCGGAGCAAACGTTCTTGCATACAGAAAAAACGTAATATTCATTTTTTAAATGGTTTAAGAAATAGATATATTTATAGACTGATGAAATATTTTGCATACTCTGATTTAACTTGACCTATTCGATTTTCATCGTGGTCACCACAAGCCTCTTCAAAAAAGAAGTTGCTTCGGGGGAAGGGCTATAACTCCGCCAATTGTCGATATTTTTTTATGAATAAATAGTTGTTTTTTCGAGTAGACAATAAACGATTCAAAACAATAACTTTGGTGTCATAACATTATTGCTACATACTTTAAAAAATACTCTAAACCATCCTCAATTTGTCCGCACAAAAAGGTATATAACCCCTTAAAATCTTCATCTAGAATTCATACAATATAAATTATTGTGTAAATTATTTTTCAATGTTCATTCAAATGTTGTTAAAGGAATCTTTTAATGAATCCAGTTTTCTGAGTATAATCTTGGAAAATAAACTATTTTTTAACGAAATTCCTTAGTCAGTGCAAATCATCACTAATTTACAGTTCGCTAATATTTGATGACTCTAGTGATCATACTACGTTTATCATCAGACATAGATCTAACTTTAAATTATTCACAATCGGTGAGTCAATAGATTTCGAAACAAATTTAAATGCAGCATCCGATAGTTTCTCAACAAATATAGTCTTTCAAGATAAAGAGGTTCAATCCCTTTTTTATCACTTCTTTTTTCTCTAATAATAGGGTTCACTTAGCCCCAAGGCCCAATTGTCCCCGTTCTCTTCTATAATTTTTTTCAAATGTGTAATTCATACAATATTTTTCGAAATTCAACCCTTCCCTGTGCCTTTCATTTCGGACTTTGTCTGAAAAGTGTTCAGTTTATCTTTCAAAATGGCGTTAGCAAGGGATACGAGCTCGATACATTTGTAGCTGCATAAGTACGAAGGTCTCAGCGCGCATCCGAAGCTTTCTCGCGTGTTTGCGGACCAGTATTGAAATATCCATCCCTGCCATAATAAGTATTTTCGAGGCAAACGTGAAACGTGTAGGTAGGACTCGTCGGGATTCGCGCCCTCTCCTTTTATGCCGTGCGCGAAACAGTTTGAAGATGCGGGGGATGCGATGCCGGTGAATTTTAACATCCGCCTTGAGACCCCGAATACGAATGGGGAATATGTTTTCGATGGGTAACGAGATTCCGGGATACGAAACAGCGGGATCATTGACGAAACGCGCGTTTGAGGGAAGCGATTCTTCTACCGCAGCTTTGTGCTCTTTTACGATGGGGTTTTTTTTACCGAGGATTTCATACATCAGGAAGAAATTTCGTTACCGTTGGAAAAGTTTGAAGGGAAAAATGATTTACCTGCTTTGATGTAATGGATAGAAATAGAATTCAACTGATGGTTGTGTGTGTCACTATAGGAACTTATTTGTTTTTCCAAAATTTTATATTAAGCTTTGGAAAATTATGAATATCGTTTGAGAAAGAATCATTTCAAGTAAATTGAAATAGGTCATGGTGATTTTTGACTAATCTTTCAATTTTAGTCTCCATGTTCTGAATTTTTTATTAGAGCTTTTGTTGAAAATAAAAATTATGTATCATGTTTTCATATTGAAAAAAAAAATTTCAGTAACAAATATTCATATATACGTGTACCAATGTTTTCGGAAATAAAAATATTATATGATTGATAATTTTGACAATTGTAAGTTTATAATAATTTTGTAGGAAAAATCTTTACTTTCCTCGAAAAATTAGTAATAAAGCAGTCTTTATCGATCTCGAGTCTATTTTCGTTATTACACCCAACGTTTTAACCGACTGTGTGTAGTCTTCTTCAGGGGTTACAATTTACAATAGTTGAAGTTATTACACACTCATTTCTCATTAGGAAAGGCGTGCACAAATAAAGATCTTCTCAGAAATCTCAATTTATGATTATTTACGTAATTGTTATTGCAATTTACAATGGACAGAAAACTTGACAACGAATGAATATTTTTTAAAAGAAAACAATTTGTTAGTCAAAAGGTTAATTCTAAAGAATTTGAGTTATAAAAATTAATTATTCTCTGTTGACTTATGAAACACGTCTTGAAAAGAATTTGTATTCGATCGAAATGTCGATGTAAGTAAAATAAAGAAATGTTTTTGACTCAGAAATCGAAAAACAATTTTTGCACCAAGTCATCAATCGTTGACACTATAAACTAAAACATATGAGATGAATGATAAATCACCTTATCGAAATTCGCTTCAAGTAGAATGAAGAAAAAACGTAGTAGTTTTTACTTGAAAATTGAGTACTAGGAATCTAGATTAGGTACTTTTTTTGAAATGCAGTGTTGAATTATCAATATTGTTCTTATTGCTTACTATCAAGTTTTGTATAGTTATCAGAGCTATACATTCTAATTAGAATTCGAATTATTGTAATAAAAGTCACCATAACTATGCAGGATAAGGACCTGGAACATCAGAAACTTATTATTTCTAAATACAGTAACTAGTGATAAAAAATTGACATAATTCACTTTTCTATATTCTTTTTAAATGGATAATTTATATGCATTTCATTCAATAGAAACACGTAAAATTTCATAAATAAGTACCTTCAGTCCCTAATAATGAAGTATATTTCGCAACGTGCTATAGTGACTTTAAAAAAATCAAGAGCTTTCTGTAAAAAATATTTTCTTTTTTAGGCTATAGTTGTTAACTTTTAAAATATTCATTTCATTAAAACTCAAACCCGTAGACTCAAAGTGATTCAAAAAAATGTGCTTAGAAATACACTAAAAGTAGAGTACTAAAATGTATACGTATTATCATCCTCCATTTTGTGCCTTGTCAAACATTGCACTGCATTGCAACGACCTAGATTTTTCAGTCAAAAAAAGTAATAATTTGAAATTCGAAAACTTAAAAAATAAAAAAACAGTATATGCAAATAATGAACATACAGTGATAGTGTTTCATTTGTGACTATATCGCACCACATCGTGCAAAAACGAATTTCAAAGCTGTTTGAAGAAATATATTGAAAGAAGCAATAATTGCAATAAAAAAAGTGAGTTTTTTCAGCCAAAAAATTCAAAACAAAATTATATAAAAATTAAAATGGTTATCAACGATTGTTTAGGACTTATTCATCAGAACATATTTTCAGTCACACATCTCTCTTTCAACACAGAAAAAGATAACCTCAATGGCCATTGACGATTAATTGATTTCATTTTATATAATATAATACTAAGTATTATTATAATAGATTGTTACGATTACTTTACAGAATTTCTTAAGTAGAAAACATATTTTTAAATAATCAATCAAATAATGTATTCTATATATTTCTATATATTTTTGTTGGATTATGAGTTGCAACTGGTAATTGAAGATAGATTCATTATTGCTGGCTTGTTTATTTTCATTATTGATGGCATATCGAGTTCGAAATCATCTGATATAAAATGTAATAAATCTGAAAAATTATAAAAACTATTGTGAAATACTCAGAGCGTCATTATTGTAAGTAAATTATATTTTTTTCAGTTTCTGATGTCTGTACATAAATAAATACGATATTTCTTAATTTTCAGAACGTTTTTCATTCGTTTTGAAACACAAAATCATTATTTTTTTGGCTAACATATTGTGTTCCATGCAATGCTTGCATATTCCAGTTTAATTCGACAGAACGAAAAATGCCGTATAATAATACTCATTCTTCTAGTGCCTTACCAAAAGTAATTTCAAGTCTTTCGTATTCATCCCCCAGTGTGATTATTCATAAAAACAATTTTCTTCTTGTAATACTAAAACACAAAGTCCATGATCCCCATTTGCATAGAATAACCGACCATCAGTATAAGTATACCATCAGTCATTTCCCTCTCAGTTTCTCCAAAAAAACACGCCCAAGCAACATCCCTAACCCCAATTCGCCTCGAACCCCTAACTTCTACTTCCCAATCTCGAAAAACAATCAATTCGCTACGAAACCACCGTAACGATTTACAACAATCTTCCGCAAAGGCGAAAAATCCCCAAACCCTTGATAAACGACCACGAAACCGTACATTTCTTATCATTGCCGGCGCGAGGTATAAAATTCGAAAAAAGAGCCGAACCCATGCAATGTATATCAAGCCCCCGACGATATAAGCTCGGGGGTCTGAAAACTAATTGACACTTAACCCGAATAAGGATAGAGAGAAGGCACTTTTGTCCGAGGCAATGGCAAGTTCCGGACGTCGGGGCAATGGAAGAAAACACAATAAAAGAAGCGCTCGCGTTTAAACGGTAATTGCAGGCGAAGAAAAAAACGAAACGTTCGAGGGGCGTGGGGAAATTCATTGAAACAAGAGCGTTGTTTCGCGTTTCGGCCGAGGAGGCTCCGCGCAAACGTTGTAAAAAATCGCCACGGCTGTAATCTAATTGACGATAACGCCCCTACGGGGTTTGCGGGGAAGGGGGGAGGGAGTCGGAGAAGACTTTTTACGTCGCACCCCTAAAACAACGCGGCGTTGTTTAATTATCCCACCCTGGCACCTGAGTCTCGTGAGAAATTTTTCACCATAACCGTGCCCGTAATCCGTCACGCTCCAGTTTCATCCACCTTCCTCTCCCCGCACGTCCTTTTTTTCGTCCTTCACCGTATACGCTGATTTATCCCGTCTCATGAAAAGAACATGATACAGTAATCGCTTCCATTTCGCAAACAAGATTCTCCGGGAAAAGAGCGTTTTTCGTGAGCCAGGAAAAATCCAGGGATAAACTCTTTTTTCGAAATTCACGTAAAAGATTTGGAGGGGGAAAAGGTGGGATGTCGAGAATATGAAGATTTGTGAGGATGGATGATGTGTGTGGATGGTGTATTCATTTTTTGGAAAGGAGTTTACTGTTTTTTTTTTCTGAGAATTCTCAAAATTTTTTTTTATTATTTGATTATCATTTGAGATAATGGAGGGTAAGATTTTTGATACTATTGCCTACAACGATATGTTGATAATAATTATTGTGTATATTACGGGGTCCTTAAAAAAAATTTTGTACTCCGTCAAAAGTTCACCAATTTTATAGAATTTAAATAATGCTTTTTTTTGTTCGGTTTTATACCGGACTAAGTCATCCTACAAGAGCAAAATCCTATGAAAAAAGAAAATGTCTTTACTCAAATTAAATGATAAAAAAAATTTATTTCGAAAATTATGATATTTTTAACATGATAACGTCATAATTTAAATCAAAGGCTGCATAAAACAATGAAAAATTCAATTTTCTTATGCTCAATTTACACTAAAATCCTATTATTCACTAAGATGTCTGTGCCCAGATTTTTCGAATCTCGGAACTTAAGCTACACTTAAGGTAAAGCAAATTATACAGTGGCTTTTTTTCAAGTATATCAGATACTAATGTTCGAAAAAAATTATTCTAAGATGTGTCAAAATTTTCTTATTTTTTTAAGTGAAGATTTCTCGCGACTAAACATCGATATGTATGACGAAAACTGTATAATTATTTAATCATGCCGAATATAAACGTATGGGTTTTCTATGAATTGATTGAATTTCATCTGGTGTCAAGTAAAAAGTATCGTCATTTTCGAAAAAAAAAAAATTTTTTTTTCTAACAAAAATCATTTGAGTCAAAACATGTCGGAAAGAGAAACAAAATCGTCATTCTTCAGATTTTTTTGCTTTTGCAAAAAGCAAAGACTTATTTCAATATAAAACAATAAAATCAAATTTTTTGTTTCATGGAAATCGCTTGGTTTTATTCGGGAACAGAGTAATTTTTTGTAGTGTATTGTAAAATTTTGACCTCAAATAAAATAAAACAAAATTTTTTCTAATCAAAGATGTAATACGTTTTTTTGAAAGTTTGATGATACATACATTATTATCAATTATTTATCTAACTATGTATAAGTCGAATACACATTATTGAAGATCTAAATGATTATCTTGATATAGAATTATATTATAAAAATACTACTTGTACGTAAATGTATGTTACACAATGTACACTAGATATGATGTTATACCTCAAAAAAATGTGTTGTCTTTCATTTAGGTTTATGATATCAATAATTTTTTTTTTATATTTAAGTATCTATTTTTATATTCTAGTAATATACATGTGATATTATACTCTGAAATATTATTCGTAATAAGAGGAGAAAATTTTATGAAATTTATTGCCATTTTACATTATTTGAAATAATTTACATTCCAAACTTTACAATTGTTTTTACGCTCCACTATTATAATTAAAATTGTCCTTTCACGATCATTCTGGAGCCACGCCAAATGAATAATTCCGACAAATATCTTTTTTCAAGCTTTCGGCATTTATTTTGCCCTCTTCAGGAAAAATAAATGTACAAAATCACAACAACAATCAATAAATTTCCAATTTAAACAATGATTTTCATCACAAGATCACTTAATACACTTACTCAGAATATAAATTTCAGTTTACAATTATCTTATGTGTAAATACATTTCGTTAACTTTTTATAATATCTAGTGAATAGGAAAGAAACGATATGCTATTACAAGAAATTTATTAGTGGTCTGTACACGACTAACAAAAGTACCTCAGTTTTCACTTCCTTATATAGAAAACGAACCGATAAAAACTCATACCACGTCATCAATGCATGCATCATAAATTGAACTTCAAAATCCCGTGTGTTCTTGTTTGTTTAAAGTATTTTTTGTCCTCTTAATAAAAAACATCTCCGAAAACATTATTTTTCTATAATCTCTCTCTTTATCCAAAATCTTAACTTTATCCCAATTATATTCATCATTCATATTTATTCTATGTTCTGTTATAACTGAATTATTATCTGTAAGTTTGCGAATATTTCCCTCATGTTCCTTAATTATAGTTTCTAAACATCTTTTAATCTGTCCTACATATTTAAAATTGGCAATCCCTGCAATCTATCTTGTAAACTACATTGTGTTGTCTTTTAATTCCCAATTTATCTTTCCTACTTTTGAAAATATCTGTATTCAATTTATCATCACTTTTATATATCACTTTTATATTTTCTTTCTTAAACATTCTTTCAATTCTTCTTTGTCCTTTACATAAGAAATTGAATGAAAAGGAGGAAAAACATGCTTTCAAGAAAGTGAGAGATAAAGTTAAAGATATTTTAATTAGATGGAAAAATAAGGATTATATAGATAAAAAAACATATTTGGAATTATTAGAAACAGATGGTAATTTACCTAGAGCATACGGATTACCAAAAATTCATAAGAAAGATAACCCATTTAGATTGATAGTGTCTTCAGTAGGAAGTCCTACATATAAATTGGCAAAGTTTATTCAGGATCTACTTTCGAAACATTTACCAAAACCAAAAAGTCATGTTAAAGATAGTTTAGAGTAAAAAAAGAAGTAAAAGGGATTGAATTTATCTAAGGAATTTAAAATTGTATCTTTTGATGTGACATCATTGTTTACAAATATCTCGAAGGATGAAGTGAAAAATTCACTTATTAGAAGATACCGATTTTTAGAGCCTTATATGGACATGCCTTGTGAGGAATTTGTATACAGTGTTGTCAAATTAATGCAATTAACATATTTTACTTTTAATGGAAAAATATACGAACAAACTTCTGGAACACCAATGGGTTCTCCGATTTCTCCCATTTTAGCTAATATTGTAATGGAAGATATGGAATTAAATGTTTTGAGTAAATTGAGTTATGAACCAATATTTCACTGTAGATATGTTGATGATATTTTTATGATAACAAAGAAGGATGAATTGGGTGCGACTTTTATAGAATTTAATTCATTCAACAATAGGATACAGTTTACAAGTGAAATAGAAAGGGATGGGAAATTAAATTTTTTGGAGCTGGAAATTATGAAAAAAGATAAAAAACTAATATTTGATTGGTTCATAAAACCGACTTCATCGGAAAGATTTATGAATTTTCATTCAAAAAATCCGTTAGTACAGAAGAAAGGGATAATATATGGATTGGTTGATAAAGTTATCAAATTATCTGATGATAGATTTCATAGAAAAAAAATTTTGATAAAATTAAAAACTTACTTTACAAGAATAGCTATCCCATTGAATTTTTAGAGAAAAATATTCAGACTAGAATTGATTTTTTGAAGTATGTTAAATCGAATAATGATTAAGATGATGAATTGTTGAATAATAATGATAGGAGAGGGGGAATTTTGGTTTTACCATGTATGGAAAAAGTACAAAGAAGAATTGAAAGAATATTTAAGAAAGAAAATATGAAAGTGATATATAAAAGTGATAATAAATTGAATATGGTTATTATTAATAGGGGAAAAGATACATTGGGAATTAAAAGACAACAGAATGTAGTTTACAGGATAGATTGCAGGGATTGCCAATTTAAATATGTAGGACAGACTGAAGGATTCCACAGAGACATTCCACGAGTTTCGAGAATGTTTTCGTCGCGCGTGAAAAGGCTCTGGCCCCGTGATACGAACTGCACTTTTCTTGGTTGGCGTTTGAAATGAGTGTGTGGGCGCACAGCGGAGTGAAAAGGAGATTCTTACGCTCGATCCGCGAGCAGCCTAACACTTTCTTTTCAAACGCTGACCAGGAAAAATACTTAAAACAAACAAGAAGACACGAGATTTTTAAGTTCAATTTATGATACATGCATTGACGACGTGGTATGAGTTCTTATCGGTTCGTTTTCTATATAAGGAAGTGAAAACTGAGGTATATTTGTTAGTCGTGTACAGACCACTGATAAATTTCTTGTAATAGCATGTTGTTTCTTTCCTATTCACTTAATATTATGAAAAGTTGACGAAATGTTTTTTACACGTATGATAATATTATGAAAAGTTGACAAAATGTATTTACACATAAGATAATTGTAAACTGAAATTTATATTCTGAGTAAGTTTATTAAGTGATCATGTGATAAAAATCATTGTTTCAATTGGAAATTTATTGATTGTCGTTGTGATTTTGTACATTTAGTTTTCCTGAAGAGGGCAAAATAAATGCCCAAAGCTTGAATAAAGATATTTGTCGGAACTATTCATTTTGTGTGGCTCCAGAATGATCGTGAAAGGACAATTTGACATTCTAAACTTGTGTGTAGGCATATTACTTTTCGTGCATTCATACAAAAAAATAATGAAAAAGAATCGTGAAACATTCGTTGTCTCGTGTAATATATATAGTATGGTACTCTTAAACCATGTAATATATCAACTTGATTATATGTTTCTTTATGGTTTACGTTCAGTTTTTTTTATTAGTAATATTTTACAAAAAACTATTATTACGAACGAAAATCGTACTAATTTAAATATATTACGTGCATATTATATAATATTTATGTATAATGTGTACCGTGAAACGACAATGGAATATAATATCATTTTAGTATGTTCGGATATATAGTTTCAGAATTCAAAACTATAACATTAACTTTCCTTTTTTATTATTTTTAAGAAAGTTACTTTATATTTCTTATATTGGCCACTGAAAGATATAATATTATGAAAAACATTGGGTTTCTTTTTCGTCACTGAACAAGAAGTAGAAATGTATGTTTTACTTGATAATAATAATAATTATACGAACATTGAATTTTACGTTAGTTTCTACCTTAGTTTTGTTGATGCAATTCATTTGAAACAAACATTTTATTATTGACTGTAATACACTCTAACATTCCATGTTAATAAAATATGCTTATAAATGTAATTCATTTTATAGTATCATTTACATCAAACTGCATTCTCATATCATGTCATTTATAAAATTGGAAAAACAATTTTATTTATCATTTCAGTTTCCAGCACAATTACATTCATTTACATAAAAGAATATGCGAAAAAATGTGTTTTACAATATTTCATAATTTTCTTCTTGTGGTTAACTAGTTCCAAACATCCACAAAGTGTGAATGTAAAAAATTTTTTTTTTTTTTTTTTTTTTTTTTTTTTTTTTTTTTTTTTAATAAAGTATCAAGTTTTTACAAATATTTTTGAGCCTGTGAAAATAAATTATTGTTGTTATGAATATTTTTTTTGGTGTTAGAATTTCTAACATAAAAATGTTTGATGTTTTGGTTTCCACAAGGTTTCAGCTTGAAACAAATCAGTCTTGCAGTTCGACCGTTCACGATTAACTCGCGTTTTCTTATCGAGCTTGAAAATTACCGCCACTCACCGCAAAAAACTTTCCGCCATACCAAAGTCCTGGGCCCATTCATTAATTATTTATGAAACGGTTACGTGCCGTGGCATAGAAACTTGCACTTCATTACCAGGCTACTTTTAACGTGATCGTCCACCCGCGACACGCGTGCTTCTTTTTTTCCTGTTCGTTTTTTTCAACTTATTAATGAAGTTGGAAATTCGCCCACCGTTTGGAGCGACGCAAATTATTTTCTGATTAAGTTAAGAGTAGGAGTTTTTGTTGTCTGGGAGAGAGTCTGACTTTAGATTGAAATTTGATACGATATTGTACTCCGAGGGCGTCCACTTAGAGACCACTAATTTGAATAAATAATGGGGGTTTATAAAATATTCTGATGGACCTTTACAGAAATAATTATTCTTTGGAAATAAATAATATTGGATAAAGATACGTTCGAAATGGAAAAATGTTCAGACATCTTGAAATTTTGAACTGTTTGGTGAATAATTAACAAATTTATCAGTGGCGTTGGTGGAAGAGTTTATGGGTTCAAACAGCTTCTAAAATTCGGGTCATGCTAATAGTAGTTTCATGTTTGAATAAATAAAAAGAAAAGATTCAAAAAATTATTCTGAAAATGCTGATTATGAGTAAAAAGTAATAGTCATGAAGAAATCGTAATGATCAACAATGGATAATTAATATAATTATATGTGTTGAAAATTAGTTCAAATTATCAAAAATGTACGAAGTGAAATCTAAAAGTCGTAATAAATAGTTTATTGCATGTACTTAGAATAAAACGGAATTCAATATCCGTCTTTTTAATGTTACTTACACATAGCATCAATCTCATCCTCGTAAAAATTTATTTGTAAACCTAATTCTCATTATAAATTTTTGTCTAGGATAATGAAAAAAAAAAATAATGAAACTCTTTAACTCAGTGTATAACAAAAAAAAAAGTATCATGAAAATGTAGAAAATCTGAAAAACTTTGAATCAAAGAGCATTGAATTTCAATAATCTGCATAAAAATCTATTAAATATCGAAATTCTTTTGAGTCATTCTAACATTGAAAAAATACCAAAAGTACAAAATAGTAATCTATGAAGGTGCAAAATCAAATTTCATTCATAAAATATATAGAACTTCGAATTCCAGAGCATCGAATTATTATCAAGCTAATTATAATTGCATAGTTATATAAAATTCATTTCAAATAACTGGAAAATACAATAAAGTTTTAGAAATAATAAAAATGCGGATATATAAAATATCTATACAGTATTCAAAATATTTGTTGGTATGTTTTTTCCAGAAATCTATAAAAACACGAAAGTTTATGAGTATTCAAATCCTGAAATATCCTTCTTTTCAATTTGTAAATAAATTGAAAAAAGTAAAAAAAATTTTATAAAATTTAATAAATACGAAAAAGTACGAAAAAAAACTCAATATTTACAATCTGAAACTTTATAGGTATAATTTTTATAAAAATTTTCGGTACTTTGAACCATGAAGCAATAAATTCTGAAAATCTATTTATCAATCCATAGAAAATCCTTCAAATTCTATAAATTAAAAAAAAAAACGGAAAAAAAGTTCTGGAAATCTGTACAAAAGATTATGTTTTCTATCAAATTCATGTAAGTACTTGAAACTCATGAATTCTTCAAATACATAGCTTAAAATTCTAGAGATCTACTGATTAGTTCATCGAAATATATAAAAGAACTATTGAATATTCGTAAATAACAAAATTACGAAAATTCTATAACCTATGAAACACTGAACATATAGGTACATCTTATTTCCTTAAAAATCTCTAAAATAATACATCTATGAATTCTTATAGACAATAACATATGAAATATGAGAATGAAAATTATGGAAAAAGTAATATTATTTTAATAATGATATATTGTAAATAAATGATTATAATCAAAAAGTTCAAATATAAAATCCATAGGAAAACAATCTTTTAAACTTCGGTTCTTAAAGATTTAAATTATCAAAATCTACAAGAGTTTTGAAGGATTACCAAAAATCCGGAAAAATACTAGAATAAACTACAAAATATAGCCAATATCGAAAAAAAAACCGATAATCAAAAAATGTTACAAGTACTTTTCATCTATGTTGGCATTGTTTTCTTCAAAATCTATAAAAATACTTAGAATTTTATAACCCTGAACCTAGAGACATTATTTTCGGGATATTTGTATGGAAATTCATAGTAAAATAATGAAACTCTTTAAATTGTAAAAAAAGCAAAGAAGTATGAAAAATACTAGAAACACTAGAATAAAAAGGCTCAGTAATTTATTTACCAATCATCAAAAACTTTTTCATGATTAAAACACGTCAGTAAAAAATGAATATACAGGAATGAAAAATAAACAACACTGAACCTCAAATAAGTAACTTACCCTGAATAGCTTAAAAATCTTTATATTTAAAAAATTCTGAAAATACTACAACTAAAACCAGATCATCAAAAAGATGAAGAACTAAAAAAACCCTAAGAAAATACATTTTTCTAATACATTGCTTGCAAATATTTTTCTGTCCACACCCCGGCAAATTATCAAGTAATTCTTGCACCTTCAAAAAACGTCCAAAAACCCCCATAAATTCAAGAAAGACCTCCAACTATCACATTTCTAGATACACTTTTTATCCCTGTGAAACTTCATGAAATCACCGGATTCGACAGCCTCGCGACGCTGCGCCCCAAGTTACAAACCTCAACTTATCGAAACTCTCAGGTTCGATCATGACCCCACGTTCGAGACGTTTCCGAACACCGCGGAGAAGACGGAAAACGCGAAGAAACAGGCGATCCATAACGAGCGTGACAAAGCAATTCCGTGAAAAGTCGAGAAACACGCCCCATCAATCATCATTTTGCGAGGCTCAGAGCCAAAGGGAAGAGGGGGTTCGACTCTCGCGGAATGCATATAATCCGCAGAGCTCACCCTCGATAGGGGTTGGGGGTTAACGAAGCCGAGTTTTAGGGACGTGTACGTAGCGCGTAACAAGAAATTGTAGATGAGGCTCGATTATGTATTCCGATCGTACGCGATACGGGCCAGGCCGGCCTCGTGATGAAGTGTTTTCTGGCCCTAAGGGCAGGTACGGCTGGGCCACCCCTCCGATTAATTCGCTTTTTTTGCTCGCCAACGTCGCGCAAATACGGAATCATAAATCATCCTGCGCACGCTGGCATTGCATCAATCCACAATTAATATACAAACGCGGTGACCGCTTCTTGTGCGGTCATTTTGTCACGGGGGTTACAGCCATCCATGGGCAGCTCGATTCGGGAAATCCATTGGTGGAGGAGGTGATTCATGAAGGGCTACGTACTGCTGAGTGACGTAGAATTTTCAAAATATTCAGAAACTAGCTAAGTTTTGAATTTCACTTATTTTGATAGTATTTCAATTTGATGGTAGTGTGATTGGCAATGTAAACAATGTTGAACCTTAATGTATTGAGTTTCAAGCAATGTCAAGGGAAATTCTTTGCTTGAAATTCGAGGTTGACGATATTTTCTTACCAAAAGGTTTTTTTATTAGGGTGAAGGGAGGAGAGATGGACAAAGATGAGAGATCAATTTTTTGTCACCATTTTGAAAGTGCTTTACTAATTACGCTCGTTTTTTTCCCATATTGATAGGTATTCACAGTAATACAAAAAATCTGAGAGCTCGCCATATTCTAATTATCCAATACGAAGTTACAATCAAATTGGTTTCGTGCGTCATTGCAAATAGTGCCAGAAAAGACGTACGTACTTTGACTCGAATTTTTTTCTGGACCTCTTTTTTTTTGCTATTTGAGGACAGATGGAAAGAGACAGTGACTTTTCATTTTCTAGTTTCTTGCTGTGTTAAGTTATAAATTTTGTACTGAAAAAAGTCAATGACAAAAATTTTCAAGCGAATCAAATAAGCAGCTTCGAAAAAAAATTGAAAAAGAAAAAAATATTTGTTGACAAAAAACAATTACAAAAACTTAAGAACGCGTCAAGTATCTGGGGGAAGTAAAGATTCTTGAAATGACAGTTCATTTTCATTGCAAAAGATAATTACCTATTATAAATATACCTTTTTAATACGAGAATAAAGCAATCTTGGTCAATAGCTTTATTATGTGCCACGTTTATTGAAGATTTTTCAATGTTGTACACTTCCCCTCATCAAGGCCATCTACCCTTCAATTTTTTTGTTTTTTTTTTTTTTTTTTTGTTTTGAAATTAAATGCTCATTCACGTGTGTGATTTTGGCAACTGTAGCAATGCATTGTTTCGATCAAAACGGTTTAAATTTAAACTCAAACTGCCTGGAATTTTTTCTTGCTGTAAATTAACAGCTCGATCAATGAAAATCTTAAAAATTTATGTATCTCTCCTCCACTTACTTTACCTCAATATTTGCGATTCTAAATAACTTGATTTCGATTTTCCAGGAGTTTTTCACATTTCGAGCTGAATCACTCCACCCAGCAGAATGTAAAATAAAAATTACTAGTACCATGCATAATTTTTTTTTTTAATCTAAATTATCAGTTTCTCAACGTAAAATCAGTAAAAAAAAGCTGAAAATGTTCCTAAAGCTTTCTCTAGTTTTGGTAATGATAGCTTCTCAAATTTTTCAAAGTTGATCAGTTTCTAACAGTTTTGACTTCATGACAAGTTTCAAAAATTTCAATTATTCAATAGATCACAATAGTTTTTATATTTTTGAGTACTTAGGTTTCTCTGAACATATTTCTGCGATATATGTAAATATATCGTAGAAAAATTGAAAATTGGTTCAACAGCTTATGACAATTTTGACAGTTTTGAAAATAAACACAGTAGATATTTTGAAATTGTTTGAAAGTTAAGTAGCCTTCAGACAACTTGTAACAGTGTTGAGAATTTGTCAGATCTCACCGAATTTGAAAATTCTGTCAGTTTGTCAAGAGATTTGCAAGTATTTATTAGGTGTTTAACAGTTTTGGCTGTTTTTTATCAGTATTCAATTTGGTGATGTTTTAGTGATTTTAACAACTTTTTCATAGCTTTCACAATACAGAACCCTACAACAGTTTTGAATATTTTGAATAATTTTTTATAATTGTGATACTTTCAAAATTTTAAAAGTGTAGGGGTTCTGGCATTATCAAAACAAAAAAGTTAAACCTCAGGCAATAATCAAAATTACGAGTAATACCTACGAAAAAATCGATCAAGAAAGTTTCACTGTTTGATTGTCAAAATTGTCATTGACCATTCAGCTACAAAATAAACTTCAAAATTGTTTCAAAAAAACATTCAAAACTATTCAATCTGTTTTAAATACTTATTACGTATTATTTGAATAACTTATTTTACAACAATTTTCTTTAAAGAATATGTAGGTATGTTTTGAACATATAATATATCATACATTACACTGTAAAAAATAATCGCAATTTCCCCATACTTGTGTATAGAAAAATTTGGTAAATTTTCCATAAAAGTATTGAAAGTTTTTAACTCATATTCTGTATGGGATTTTCCACATAAATAGATCTGGAACATTTTCCATATACAATCGAAATTCTTCCATAAATATGGAAGTTTCTCGATAATTTATTGAATAATTCCTAAAGCGTATGGAAAATTTTTCAGATCGATTTATAGGAAAAACCCCATACAGAATATGGGTTAAAAACTTCCAATACTTTTCTGGAAGTTTTTCAACAGTGTATATGTAGTTTTAATTATAATACCTACATATTATTTATGTACCTATGTATGAATATATGGTATAGATCCCATTTGGGGTTATGTACATTTTACGACCACATTAAGGGCCAGGTTTGTAAGGAAACGAAACTTCATTGTTCAAAGAAGAATTCCCTTAGATGTAAGAATGCCATGACCAGTTGTAACGCCTTCATCGGTTTCGTGCGGGATTATTTGTTTTGGAGGGAACTTGCGGTGTTGAATTATACCGGGGAATGACGTTGGAGAGGATAATCACACGCCTCGTAACAACCGGTTTATCACGATATCGCGGGGTCGATGCATCGCGGCTGCTTTGCATGAACGAGGCGTTTCCCGCCCTTGACGAAACTCTATTATCGCCCTAGTGTAAAGGACTCTACTTCAAACCATCCCTCTTTTCCTTCTCAGGGTCTCTGCAAATCCTCAATTCCGATCCCGAAGACCAAGGAAAGTACGAGTGCGTTGCCAACAATTCCGTGGGGACTGAATATTCCAAATCCGTCAATTTGTACGTGAAAGGTAAGAAATTTTTCCGCATCACTTGTCGCAAGGAAAATGATTTACGACGCGTCAGATGTATGCAAACAATATTCGCATTGCTGACAAATTTATCAAGAGCCAAAGGCAATGGCGGATAAAAAAGGGGGAAAAGATATTAGATTTCAGTTTTTAAATTGATAATGTTTTCTTGAATGCTACTAATTTCAGTTACTCCAAACACAATTATTGCAAGCTTTTAAAGTCTTTCATTTGAAATTCTACAAAAATAATGAATGAGATACTGAGTTTTTTTTACGAAGAATTTAAAATGCGTAGAAAAGGTCTTGGAGTTATGGTGATTGTTTGATGATCTTTTGTGGATCAATTTGAAATTGTTCATAATAGTTCGACGCGTTTCACCGCAATTTTCGATACCACCGCCGGCCTTGAGCGAGGTTATGCGCAACGGGTCATTGAATTTGACGTGTGTCGCCGTTGGTTCGCCGATGCCTTATATCAAGTGGCGGAAAGAGCCAGGGCATGACATCACGCCCGATGACAAGCTACCTCCAGTGGGAAAGAACACCCTTATTTTGACCAACATCCAAGAATCCGCGAACTACACTTGCATTGCCCAAAGCGATCTCGGATCGATAGAGGCCCCGACGATGGTCAAAGTCCAATGTAAGTGCTCGTTTTTTTTTCCTTTGAAGTCAATCAGTGAATCGGTCATTTGTTCCAATATATTGACGATTTATAAAAATCAAGCACATGGTGAAAAAATTTTGCACTGAGGGGCAAACTTTAACATTAGAAGGGTCAAAATAGATGGAAATTGATTTGAAGGTATAAAAAAGTGTTTATTCAAGCATAATAATATCTAATTGACTTTCAATGCCAAGATTTTTACTTCTTGAAATATTTAATGTCTCTGTATCAATATCTCATCTCAAACATCTTCTAATATTTTTTTTTACAGTTTTTAAAACATTTGAAGAATGATTTCAAAGATTAATAGATTTTCATAGAGATTGTTAAGATTTGATGCTCCAGGACAAAAATTTTACGAATTCTAAGAATATTCGATGATTTCCGTGAAAATAAGACTTCGGAATATGGTTACTTACATACTGCAAGTATTTTCATTTATTTATTTATTTATTTTATGTGGTTCTTAGTATTAAGAAAAATGTATTGAATTTTTGGCTAGGTTGATAGATTACTAGAATTTTCACGTAATAATTTGAATATAACTAGGACTTTAAGTTCTTAGCTTCGAAATTTTATAGTTTTTTAGTTGTGCAAAAAAAAATATATCTACAAATTTATAGTGTTCCATAGATTTCTAGTACTTTCGGTATTTTTTTTTTTTTTTTTATGTCTTTACTAATCATAAATTTGAAGATTTTGCTAATATTTTACGGATAACTATATACAGGGTGTCCCAAAGTTTACGTAACAAAAAACTATTGATTTCTCATTCAATTTCAAGTCGAAAGGTCCTCTACCTTTTTTAATAAAATTGAAAATCAAAAAAGTTATTTGAGTCTATAATTCTAACAATAAATGCGTTCTTTTGACAAGTGAGATGGGCTTCACGGACTAAAATTTTTCCACATTTTTTTCATATTTTCCTGAGTCGAAAAGTCCTTTATCACTTTTTACAAAACTCAAATTCAAAAAAGATATTCAAGTTACAAGTTTTAACTAATCAGATTTCTTAGATTTTATGCTCGCATATCTTATTTGATTATGAATTTCGTAAACAGTGGCAACGGACTTTTCGACTCAAAAGAATATGAAAAAAATTTGGGAAAAGTTTGGTCTACGAAGTCAACCCCAACTTGTTGAGAGAATAAATTTATTTTTTAAACTGAAGACTTGAATAACCTTTGCAATTTTGAGTTTTTTTTAAAAATGGTACAAGACTTTTTGACTTAAAATTGAATAAGGAATCCATGGTGTTTTTTTCTTTTTTTTTTGTATCTTGGACTTTGGCACACACTGTAGATTTGCAAGATGAAATGCTTTAGGATTTATAATCTTATGATTTTATTGTTTTTGTGTTATTTCTACAGGTTATTTTTTATGGTTCAAATTATTACACTTCTTTTTATATTTTTATCAATTTACTAGTGCATTAAAAAAAAACTTTGATTCGATTGAAACGCTACTAAAAGATTACATTTCATGGAGAAAAATCGATAAACTTCAGTTAATATAATCTTTAGATAAAACCAATGTCGCTTATAACGTATGATAAAAATATTTTTAAAATTGAGAGGAAGTATGAAATGTGCTCTAGTTTTTTTTTATATGCAATTACTGTTCATGTTGGATACGTCAGAAAAAATAAATTAATTTTGATATTTGACAGCGAACGTCATAAGTCCATTTTACGTCAACCATAGCCCTTTATTGAAATGAAATAATAATGAATTTTAAAGTTAGTTTCGAAATTTCTGCGAAGAAAACTAATTAGAATGAAAAATTCTACATTTTCCGAAAAAAGAACTGAGCATTCGAGAAAATTACATTAATGTTTTATTTTTCTGATCGAAGTCAAAAGTTTTTTTTTATTCAAGTAGGGAGTTTATCGGAAGATGACTTAAACAGTTCTTTTATTTAATGATTTCACGTCAAATATTTAGGGTTTATCGAACCTTTCAAAATCCGAATCGAATAAAATACCTGGAATATTAAAATTCAAGCTAATGAACTCATTTAAAGAAGATCGTGATATTGTAATTAATAAGTTGGCACAGACACATTTTTAGTAAGCTCGAAATTAATTCATTATTAAAATTAAAAGGATTAGATTCACGAAATATTTACAAGGAACGATTCAATATAAATTAAGTCATTTTTTTTCGAAATTACAACTTCTTATATTTTACTTTGACTTAGAAAAATCAACCAGAGAGTATTGCTCTCTCTCAAAATTTATTCGTCTACAAATAAGGATTAAATATTTATGTGTTTGATCACTAATATCCCTGTAGAAAACTGAAAACTGTTTGGATTATAGTATCAATTAAGTGACAATCATTTTAAATTACTCATAAAAAAAATGTAAGTCGTATGTTTTAAAGATACAAATAAGTTACACTTTTCACTTGAAGGATGGTTATGACAACTTGTTTAAAAATATCGAGAGCCTTCTCTTCCAATCCAAGAAAACGAAATGTGCAAGTAATACTTTAAGATATGTAACTTCCACTGAAACGGTCAGAAATCCTTTGGCTATACGCATACGATATCCTTCGCTCGTACCTAATGGAGTTAGGGAATTTCATCGTGTTAATCTGATAAATCCGTAGCTCTCCCAATCTCCCCGGAAAATGTGCAAGTGTCGGACATCACCGCGACGTCTATTAAGCTGACGTGGTCGTACAAGGCATCGGACGAGCTCCAGTACTACGTCATCCAGCACAAACCCAAGAGCGCGAATCAAGCCTTTGCCGAGATATCCGGAATCACGACCATGTATTATCATGTGAGAGGTCTCAGCCCTTACACGGAGTACGAGTTCCACGTTATCGCAGTCAACCCGATCGGGCGCAGCCCGCAGAGTGCCGCCGTGTACGTCACCACTGGTGAAACAAGTCAGTATTTCGTCAGACTTGATAATCTGCTTTCGCGTACATGCGTATAGTGAAAATTGTTTTTGTCATCGGGAGAGATGTTTTTTCAGTCCGGAATCAGAATTTTGAAGGCCTTGAGTATGGGAAAAAGAAGATGATAATGGTGATGATTTTTTTGGGAGAGGTACGAAAATTCGAGAAAATTTTTAGAATTTCTTCAAGGGGTGAGTGAACTGTATAGGTTATTTAGGAAATTCGTGGCGAGGTTGAATTAGGAAAAATTGAAAGGTTTAGCGACTTTCATTGTGAATTACTATATTTTTTGACGAATTAAGTATGTGATTGTTATCGCTGCATTTTGTATCATTATATATAAAACTCATGTCAATGCAAGGAATATAGAAGTTGCTTGACTGGAGCACATATATTAAAAGCTCAACTATTTCATTTTTTTATGTCTATCATCAAGCAAGTACAACTAATTTCAGTTTTTGATGTTTTCATGTTACTTTATGGTTGGCTCACCCTTTTAGATAGTTAAGATTAGAAAGTTCAAATAACTGGTTCAAAAATGATTTCCAATTAGTTAGAGTATTTTTATATTGAACATTGCGAATAATATTTATTCAAGGATGAGATTATATTATTAGCAACTGCTGACACAATTTATTGAACATACAATGAAAAAAGTCACGTTTAGGGAATAAAAAAGGTACCACTGGCAACTTTTAAACGTAAGCTCTGCTAGCTTAAGGTAGCTTACCTTAGTTATAAGTAGACTTTCGTTTCACTTCGAATAACGAATATCTGATCGTATTTATCATTGTACTAGACTATAAAGTCATTGGTTCTCCCAGATACTTGAAATATTCACAAAGCTAGTGGTACACACTAGCAATAGTCAGCCAAAGTTGACTTACATCATCCAATGCAGAGTTCAATTGAATTTTTTATGCTGTAAATTTTTTCAACTTTTCTCTTACATAAATGGACAAACCATTTCCTCTTGTTAACCTAAAAAAATTATTTTGCAAAAAATAGTCCAAAAAAAAAATCAAGGTTTTTTCATAAAATTACTCACATCATTTTTTAGTAGATACGTAGCAAATAGACGTAAATAACCCTTTTCTTAGCTTTTTTAGTGTAACTCGATTATCCATAAAAAAAAAAATTATTCGAAAAACATAGCTACCTCAATAATTTTTTTTTAGTGGAGTCTACTTACAGTTTAGTTCACGTTATTTTCACACCTAAAATAAAGATTTTAATTTAACGAATTCTCCCACATTACAGATAAAAAAAAATAACACGTGATTCTTTTCCCCTTCTAAAGTCATTTTTTGGTAAAAATAATTTTTTCTTTATTTCAATTTTGTGGAATTATCCAACGCATAATCGCCTTATTACTAGAAATTCATCTCTCAGATAAAAATTTGCCAAATTATAAAAGAGTAGCATTTCGTGTCTGCCTTCTTGAAATGTGGTTTTTTTTGTGTGATTTAAGAAGAATTTATAGATAATTTTGCGATTAACTAGCAAAATTAAAATTGTAAAACAACAGGTTGTTTCAATCTCTTTTATTTTTTTATTTAATCCAATGGAAAATTCACTAGTTTTTTTTTAATGCGCTTAACATCATTCGATAATTTCAAAATTTCCCAATTTCTGAAAAATTACAATTTTCAAGACAAAACTTGAAAGTGACAGAGAAAAAATAACTGTAGAATAATTTTTTTTTCTAGGATAACAACAATTTTTTCAAAGAAATCAAAATTTGAAATTTGAAAATCACGTGGACTGAGGTTGAACTACTTTAAATTCGTTGAATTATTCAAAAAAGTAAATATTTTACCAAACCATTTTGATAGTTTAGGTAAACATATTCTCATCCCTAGTAAAACA
The DNA here is from genome assembly GCA_028476575.1 of Platygaster robiniae. Classification (NCBI taxonomy): domain Eukaryota; kingdom Metazoa; phylum Arthropoda; class Insecta; order Hymenoptera; family Platygastridae; genus Platygaster; species Platygaster robiniae. The sequence continues at coordinate 9,284,633 of CM052022.1, forward strand.
ATAATCGATAGCAAATTCGTCTATTTTTCTTGAGAATATATCTTCAAAATTTCATTTAAACGTAAAAACGTATAGGATGGAATAAGGAACACAATATATTGATGCTATAATTAAAATCATTACGTTGAGTATATTTATAACATGTGACTGATTTCTTTTTTTTTTCATCTTCTTTTTTTTATTGTTCAAATGTCTGATTTTTGAAAAAGTAGAGCAGATGCTTGATCTTACTTATAATAGAACTTGTCCATCTGCAATATCATTGTTTAACTACAGCTACTAACAATTCATTTTAACAATAAAGTTCACGTGTTTATTTAGAAATGTTCAGAGTAACTTATAGAAATAAGACCGCCTTAACACATTCTGATTAAAAAATTTCCTCACTCTTATGTCAAACAAACCATACATGACATCTGATTTTTCTCATTTTAGCACCTTATAATCTGCGCTGTCACTAGTAATAACATCTCTTTAAAATAAGGATGGCAATATGGTCATTAAACTAGTAGTACAAACTAGCAATAGTCAGGCCAAATAAAATGAGAAAGTTTACATCAAATAACGCAGTTTACAGAAGTCACTTCAGCATAGTACGGTCAATATAGTTTGTTGACTAGTAGTACAAACTAGCAATAGACAGACGGAATAAAATGAGAAAGTTTACATCAACTAACGCAGTTTATGGAAGTCGCTCACATCTTCGTTCAACATAGGAAGAGCAATATAGTTAGTAAACTAGTGGTACAAACTAGCGATAGTCAGTCTAATTAAAATAAGAAAGTTCACATCAACCAACGCAGTTTATAGAAGTAACTCACATTTATCATTTAATATAGTAAGGGCAAGATAGTTAGTTGACTAGTAGTACAAATTAGTTATAGTCAGACCAAAAAAATGAGAATGTTAACATTAACTACCGAAGTTTATAGAAGTTACTTACAGTTTAGTAAGTAATTAAACTAGTTGTTCAACTATAAGTTCAAAGTAGCAATAGTCAGACCAAATAAAATGAGAAAGTTTACTTCCATTAACGCACTTCATAGAAGTCACTCACATTTTTCGTTTAACTTAGAAAAGGCAATATAGTTATTAGACAAGAAGTACCAACTAGCGATAGTCAGACAAAAAAAAATAATAAAGTTCACATCAACTAGCGCAGTTAATAGGTCACCTTCATTTTTCATTGATCATAGGAAGGGCAATATATTTAGTTGACTAGTAGTACAAACTAGCGATAGTCAGACCAAATTAAATAAGAAAGTTTACATAAACTAACCAGTTTGTAGAAGTCACTGACTTTTTTCGTTTATTATTGTAAAGGCAATATAGATAGTACACCAATAGTAAAAACTAGCAATAGTCAAACAAAACAAAATGAAATAGTTTACATCAACTAACGCAGTTTACTGAAGTCACTCAAATTTTTCCTTCAACAAACTTATTCTTTAGAAACTTTTTTTGAGTCATTTGGACGGATTATTGTATGTGTGTGTCATTTTGTATTCAAGTCATCAACCAATTCAAGCGACAACAAATTACTTCAATTTAAATAAACATGAATTCCGGATGCAGAAAAAACTGCTCTCCATCGAATTTATCAAAAATGAAACTGCGCGCGTATTCGGGACAGTTTTTGCACCTAGCTAGATTTTTGCACCTCGAAAATGATTTTTGACACGGGATTTGAGGGAGTCTCTATACTTTTTTTCATGCTGTCCGACTCGGACACGTTTGAACAACGTAAGTTGCAAGATGTTTTCTAACCGTACGACTATATTCTGTACTTTCTGCCTGTATGCGTGTATACGTGTACGTAAATCTGGTTTCTGCACATGATTTTTTATCGAGGAGCACGCTTTTCTCAATTTTTGTCGAGAAGAAAGAAAGTACCGCATTTTTTTCTATCACTCACCGAAATCGAAAGTAAAAAAAATATCTCCGCACTGTGTATACGAAAAATTAGCGCACCGGAAACCGCGAAGAGAGAAGTTCTCATTAGCGATTTCAAAATGTTTCGGAAATTTTGAGGAATCGTGAATAATCGAGAAATTTTTCCTTAGCTGAATCGACCAATGGAGGTGCAAGTAAGTAACGCTAGAGTTAAAGAGTGTTGTAGTTTTTTTGGTTATTTTACGATTATTTGATGATTTTGTTAGATGATTTTTTGCTTGATTCGTGGATCAAAATATATTTGATCGTTCTTTTTCTTGCTTTCTGCGGTTTTTTAGAATTTGCCGTAGTTAAAAACTTGACGACTTTATGAAAATATATAAAAATTTATAATTTGTTATAGTCGATATTACGAAGTATCCACGTTATATACATTTTTTACGATAGGTATATATATTTACATTAGAGAAATTTTTTTTGGTTGGCTTGTACTGCATGGATACTGCATTACTTGATTATATTTTGTACAAAATATGATTGTAAAGTCATACATTGTTACTCTTTTTACTTTTATTCAAAACATAAACTTTGCCCTTATGGAAATAAAAATTTTAGTTGATTCTATGAGAAGTTAAAAAAATGAATAATATGAGTAAAAGCATGCATTGGATAAAATCATAGTAACGAAGACATCTATTTTGTTGTCCATTTATGCTCAATAACTTTGTACGATTTTTTCTTCTTAAACTGCAATTTTTTTTATATAAATCCAGACAAAAAGTATTCGAAAAATTTTAGAAACCAACTGTTTTCTTCTTACTAATAGTATTTTCAATGAGTGAGTTGCATGCATTTTTTTAAACGTATGGTTAATTTTGTGAACACCAGATAATGCGCGCTAGGCGTGCTTTTATTAAATGATAAATCATTTGAACTTGTTATCGCATTATTCAAAAATAAATTAAGTAGTGAAATTCATATTGATGAACTGATAAATTTCTACTAAATAATTAATTAAAAATCTATAATCCCGGATTCAGTCTCTCATGAATTTTCAACGCTGATTTTTTTCATAGAAATAACTGTTAAGTAAGACTTGAAAGGTAAGACCAGAAATAGAGTATTCATAAGAGAAAATTATGTGTGATAAATTCAATCAATGAAATATAAAAGTTGAAAATCAGAAAAGCTTGTGAGTTTCATATTGTGGGTAAATTACGTTATAATTGACAGTATGCAAGTTAGGGATCAATCAAATGAATTGAATATTTTTTCAAAATAATTGATTCAAAGAATTTTTCGTCTTGAAGAAGCTTTAGTCCTAAAAGATTTTTTCGAATGATCCGCTCATTTCCTTATAAAGTTTCAACCCCGAAATTTCGCATCATGAAAAAAATTTCTTTTGTTTAATATATAACCGTCTGAGAATGCAAAAAATTCTATTGAATAAACTTAATGTAACGTGTTTCAAATTACACAGAATTAACTATTTTAAAAAATCGTCCTTTTAATATTTCAGAAGATAAATCTTTTGTATTAAAAATTTTCATTTCTCATCAGTTACATCTATACCTTAATATTTTTATTAAGTATTAATTTCTGGATTTATTCAAATAAATAACTTGGCAGTTGTTTTCACAACAAATCTTAATCAAAAAATTATAAAAATGAGACACATAACAACATTGATAAATACTTTTACTAACAACAAAATATATAATATTAGGTCGATGAAATTTTTCAATTCAAATTTTTTACAATTTTCAAAAATTTACATCTAAAATTTTACAAATATACAGTTTGTCAAATAAAACTTTTTCCTTTCTTTCAACAATTCAACTTAGAACCATATGTAACTATTTTTGATCTTTCATTTTCCTCACCTTCATTCCTGTTTTTTATTTCGTATTTGAATCGGAAAAAAACTGCATAAAAAATTTATAAGATATCAATTCCACGATAGTTGATTTTTCATTAGTCGATAACAGTGCAGTGTATTTTTTTTTTTTTTTTTTTTTTTTTTTTGAAATTTAAAGTGACGTTTTCATATTTTCCTGTGTATGTTTTTAAATTGATAAATTGTGTAATTGTTTGATCAAAAATTTGGAATGTTTTATTTGCTTATTTTTTAATTATATATGCTATCTGGAAATCTTAAAATTTTAATATTTTCATTTAAAACATTGTTTTTCAAAAACGCGGTAAATAGGAAAAATATTGAAACCGATTGACTTTTGATACCCGTTTCGTTCTTGCTTCTGAGAGTATGATATCAATTTCGTTTTTCTATGAAAAAATTATCGATTTCTCGTTATTTTGCCTTTTTTTCTGTAGGAATTCGAACAAACTATTTCTGTACTTTATAGATACATTTGTGTTTTTGGGTTTTAAATTGTTCAAGGCGTAAATGAATTGTTTGGTTTGTACCTCAAGTGATCCATGAATCCTATTCTTTTATACCCGAAAATCTCCGCAAAACACACATCCAAAAGATTGAAAAAATTTAATAAATTTAGAACTGAAAAAAAATTTTTTCCATAGATTAATTGTAAGTTGTAAACACTGGCGAAAACATGTGAACGACAGTTCGATTGTAAAACCTTGGAAATCCAAACAGATACATCTAAAGAGTTTTAAGACCTATATGTATACACTGAATCCATCAATTTTTATCCATATTTTTAATTTGTATACCTAATATAAATGGTCTACAATCACTTATATCATGTTAAATTATAATAAACATAATTTTAATCAATAAACAATAATAAAGTAAGAAAAGAGATAAAATATTTGGTTTTTAATTTCGAAATAAAAGGATACTAAAAAGGTACTTTGAAATTGCGGAAATTATAATTCACCTTTTGAAATCATTGTTTCGCACTTTTTTTGCTTTTAAACTAACTAGCGAATAAAAATTCTGAAAATGCAATGAAAAAAGTACTTATGTATTTCAACACAATATGGTACATTCAGTGTCACTTTTTTCAATGACTGAAAGGCCATAATTTCCAAAATTTTTCGATAAATTCTTACACAATATCACAAGCTAAAAAATGGTCTGCATGACGAAGATTGTGAACAGACGTGACGATTAATTACTTTTTCGATCATTTTCGTCAGGACAGAAACACAAGAAACAGTTTCCATATAAAATTCTGGTTCTCTGTAAAAATACAAAAGAAATAAAATAAAAAACAGTTAACATACATACTACAGAATTAGTAAAAATAAAATTTTCTAGCAAAAAATAAAAAATATGAATACCACCATAGTCGTTTTCATGGTGATGGCTGTAATAGTGACAAGCTATGATGCTACTCTTGTCTATTCCTACACTAAAAATCGTCCATCATCCTCTCTTCATTTTTGGCAAAGTAGGCAATAGATCGGAGGAATTTTTAGAGGATTTTTGTTTGCTCTTGTATAGTAAAGCAATTTTCGGAGATTTTCAGAATAAGTTTCACATTGCAGAACCTGGAACGGCACCGCGAAATGTGGAACCGAGGCCACTGAGCTCGAGCACGATCGTGATCCAATGGGACGGGCCAGAAACTCCGAATGGTCAAGTCACGGTCAGTAACTTGCCGGCAAAAACTACCCCTCGTTTGCTCGTTCATTAATATTCAAATGCTAGATTACGTGACGTTGAATAACTCATTAATGCTGATTCGATGCCACAAAAATATCCACGTGTTTTGCAGAATACCATCTGCGAACATTTGAGCGCTAACTTTGGTAGGAGGGGGGTTTTAGAAGGATAATGGCAAAAAAAAATTATTCTAATCTTACTTTCTGTGGATTCTTCGTATCTTTAGTGATATCATAATGATTAAATTCTCGTTTGAGATTCTTTTAGTAAAGACTTTTTTTCAGTTTCAACAGGTTTTAAAAGTTCATGAAGCTGATAACAATTGCACTGTTATGAGAATGAAATATTTTATATTCGTTGTTAGGTCTTATTTTTCCACATCTTCTCCTTTGAGAAAAGTCTTATTTTTCCAATCAGGGCTACAAAGTGTACTATACATCGGACGCGAACCAAGCGATGTCGTCGTGGCAGTCGCAAACGGTGGACAACAACAAGTTGACGACGATAGCGGATCTGCAGCCGTTGACGATTTACACCATAAAGGTGCAGGCGTTGACCAGCGTCGGGCCCGGCCCGCTCAGTGCGCCAGTGCAAATAAAAACCCAGCAGGGAGTGCCGAGTCAGCCGGAAAAGCTCTCGGCTATTGACATCGGCGAGACTCAGGTGACGCTCCAGTGGAGCAAGCCGACTCACAATGCCGAAAATATTCTCGGCTACGAGCTGTACTGGAACGACACTTACGGAAACGTGAGTGCCGCGCTATTTCTTTTTTCCCGAATTCCCACTCCCTACGAATCAAACCTAAATTTTTATCGTATTTCATCGAGAATCAAAAAGTCGACTGAAGAAAATCAGGGGTGGATTTAATTTCTGTGCTTCAAATTTATATAGGTCAGGTCAAAACTTGTTTGGATAGTTATTTGCAATCTATTAGATATTATTTATGAATTGTGTTCATATTGAAGTCATGAGTGCAAGATGAATAATTATTACAATGATGAGTGCACTGTTAAAAAAATTTTGTAAATTTCCCATAAAAGTATTGGAAGTTCTTAATCCATATACTGTGTGGGATTTTAGCCATAAGTAGCAGGTGGCACACACTCCATAAGGAAAAAGTGCCCTGAAAAGTGGGACGACGGGGCGGGAGGGATCCTTAGTAAAATATATCTATACATGTGGATATATATAGATATACACTCGTATTTATTTTAGGTTAGTTTCGGACAAAAATTTTACCCACAGTGTGTGCCCCCTGATAAGTAGCTAATGAAATTCCCCATGTGCGAAATGGAATTCTTCCATATATAGCTATGGAAATATTCCATAAAAGTGTTAGTTCTTAACCCATATACTGTATGGGATTTTTCCCATAAGTAGCTAATAAGATTCCTCATGTGCGATAGTGAAATTCTCCCATATATTGGTATGGAAACTATCTATAAAAATATTGGAAGTTTTCTACCCATATCCCGTGTGGGATTTATCCTATAAATTATTATCGAAATATCCTTCAAACTCCAGACTCCATTCCCAGTCAAGCTATGGAATATTGTTCCTCGTCATCGTGATTGCATCAACTCTACCTTAGTGGCGAGAATAATTAAAGATATTCTACATAAATGATCCTGTGAAGTATGAACTTAAATTTCTCAGAGACATTTCTCAAACTTAACCATTCTCAACAAAACTTGGAATATGAGAAAAAGAAATCCAACAGCCATCTGGTGAGTGTTTGAAAAAGCGCGCGAATTTTCGAAATTCGAATATGAGCTGATCTCCAAACACTCAAAGAAGTAAATTTACTCCAAAGTACTACAAACAACTATTATTCAACTATACTTAATTAGTTTAAAGTTATTAATTAGTTTAAGGACTATAAAATTATGGCAAAAATTCTTCCACCATTTGTGGAAATTTTTCCATACGTAGTATGATACTATACTTTTCTATACAAAGTATGGAAAAAGTACCACACAGAGAAGAAAAAATTACCATAACATTGTAGTTATCCTGAATAAGGGAAAACTTTTTTGGTAAATTATGGAATTCCTTCCATATAAAGTATGGTACGAAACTTGGCATACGAAGTATGGAAAATGTACCACATAAAGATATGAGAAATTTTCTATCTTTTTTTCAAGTTTCAGAAAATTTTCCCATACAAAGTATGATGTTATACTATTCCGCAAAAAGTATGGAAAAAGTACCAAATATTAATAGGAAAATCAGTATAAAATTATGGTAGTCCAAAGTATAAGAAAAATCCTTCGACAACTTCTGGAAATTTGTCCATACGTAATATGATTTCATACTTTTCATGCGAAGTATGGAAAAATACAACATAAAGAAGGAAAAATTACTATAAAATTATGGTAATCCAAAGCATGAAAAATTTTTTTTACAAATTATGGAATTTCTTCCATATAAAGTATGGCATCATACTTTCCAATTCAAAGTATGGAAAAAATACCACATAAAGATATGGAAAATTTTCAATCATTTTTAACTGTGTACTCAAGTTATTCTACCTTATCTAATCATATATATTCATAGAATCTCTTATTGTATCAGAGAATCCTTAGAAAATTATCATTTTTTAGGAGGACATTTTTCACAAACATTCTATGATCTTTATTGGATCTCCTCTAAAATTACTGAATTCCTCACATTTGTACAGAAATTTTGTAACATTTTTTATGTAAAGCAGTTTATGCTTTTTAAAGTCACCTAATGAAATCTTTATTTTCGCAAATGCTTTCATGAAAAATTTGTATGAGAATAATAATGAAACTCCGTCAGACGTTATGAAGATTTAATAGAACACAGTCTGATTGATTAAAATTAAGAGCACAGTCTTCATGAATAACAAATATTTAATAGAGGGTTCAGTAACTTTTCAGGAAGGATTTGAAAAAGATATTATAAAATTCGGAACAACAAGGACAAAACTGTAACGCGAAAGTAACAATAATTTTAATTTGTCTTACATTTTCAAAGGTTTTCGACGAACTTTCTAATGATTTCGTCTTGAGTTATATCAATGCGATAATAAATATTCTAAGATGCATGAATATTTGCAGGCTTTTTTTTAACCGTGTTTTTCAGCCAATCGAGACATTCAGCACTGATGATTTCATTTTTGATTAAAAAAAATTTTTAAAGTGAAGGTTACCAGAAATACTTAAGAGAACGAAGTATTTTTTGATTCAATTATTATGAATTGTACAATTATGTGATAAAATATTACATCTCGCATATACCTGCACATTAATTATTATTTCCGATGAAAGCAAAATTTCGAAACCCCCCCCCCCCTCTTTGTGATATCCCAAACTCCCCTTCTCAAAATCATTGGTCCGCAATTAAAAAGTATTAAAAAAAGAGGGATTTTCCTCCTCTTTGACTTTGAGGTTAATCTTTGTTGGTAGGGTAATGTACTGTCGGCAAAGGAGATCGATGTTTATAAAATAGGGCGACCTATTAGCAAGGCTAATTGCCATATAAAATTTATTGACAGGATTCTCGGAAGTTCTTCAATATCGTAAATTTCTTATAGTTTTACGCAAATTGATTAGAATTTGTAAAAGTCGACTATCACATAGGTAGAAATGTCGAAATTTTCTCATTTCTGTTGTGATTTTCTGAGTTCATCTAAACAGTAACAAACTTCGTATAAAATTGCATAATTTTTATACACTCGAAGGAACCGCTGACTAATTATTATTATTATGTAAAATTTTAAGAGAACAACGTATCTTTTCAAATGAATAATTTATTATGAACTTCTTACCTATTATCTTAAGTCTAACAGACCCGTCCAAATTTTTTGTTTTGATGAATTATGAGTTCTCAGATAAACTAGGTAATTGAAACAAATATAGTACCTATATTCTCATAAATACGCGTTCGCATGTGACAGTCAAATTATAAAAATTACGATAAAAAACATCCTGAAATCAGAAAATCGGAACCAATTGCAGAAGTCAGATAAAAAGTTTTCTTTTATGAAAAATTGCAAAATCCTAGTACTAGTATTTTATTGAACGAATATTATTTTACTGTACCGACGGCTACATCTACTTTATCAACATTGACCTGCTTTACTTACACACTATACTACCTTACCGACTACTGTCAGTCTCAAGGTCAAAGTAGCCCTAACAAAGGTGCGGTCTTGGATCGAGTCTAAACAGCATTTTTTTTAGCATGATGTGAAGAAACAGATGCCCTTCGTATTCTGAGGTAATTCTTGATAGTAAACATGTACAATTCAGTTGAAAAAAACAAAAAAACTCACATTCTTTGAAACATAAACATTTGAATCTACCAGTAGGTACATTTTCAAGAAGAGCAGTATTATCCACGAATACATTATCATCTCAAAAAAATTGAACAATACTTTTTACAACTATTAGATGTAAAAGAACATTGTAGATTGACATTTGTTTATCGTCAAGCTTTCGTCTCTAACTAAAAGAAAGTCATGATATCGCATAATTGGTAAGGAAACTACAATTGAAACTAAAGTGATTCTAAAGTAAGACTAAAGTGAGTCTGCAGAATCACCGCACTTTTGCTAGGGAGAAAAAAGATTCATTTCCTCAAGTGCCACTTTGAAAGATTCCCCAAAACAAAAGATTTTATTTCCCACAGCAAAAACACCACCGAAAGCTTTCAGCGATCGAGACCTTCAACCTCACCGATCTCTACCCAAATTCATTGTACTACCTTTGGCTCGCTGCCCGAAACTCCCGCGGAGAGGGCGCCACAACCATCCCATACCCCATCAGAACAAAGCCGTACGGTAAGCAAATGAAACAGCAAAACAAAAATAAAACCTCCGTCAAATTCACGCAGCGAGGATGAAGTGCCCTATTAAAAAAACCGTTGAATAACAAAATTAAAAAGAAAATTAAGATGACGATTCTCCGTTGAACAAAGAGCCAGCGGAGAATTGCTCATTAACAGTGGCACGACAGGTAAGAACTGCTGTAGCGCTATTCGCTCCCGCAAGTAGAGTAAGCAGTTCCAGTAAAAACCCCGGAACTTGATTTGAATCGTAAAACTAAAACCGTAATTCATAAAAGGGAGCATTATCTGTAACGTAAATTGAAATAACGAATCCAGGAAAAAGTATGGGAGAGTGAGAATGACTGCATGCACTGCAAACGAAAAGCCGTTTTTGGATGCCACTTTATATATAACATCTATATATATATATATAATCTACGTACATATACATATTATAAATTGCACTATGCACTGCATCAATTTATGTGTGCATTTTGGGCACCTCTTTTCATTCTCGATAATTATTACAATCCGTTCAGTTTTTCCGATCCCGGAACGTTCTTTTTTGTTTTTCTTGGATAATAAGGGGCCTTTTCGTCCGTGTCTTTTGTTTGAGGAGACGTTGGGTTACAATCCTTTTCATTTTTTTTTCCTGTCACGCTTTCTCTTCTTGGGAAACGTGACCGTTTTAGGGGTTTTTTGTTTTCGTTTTTCCCTACAATTGAGTGTTGTACAGTCCCCGGGGCCCCGCCTCGCAATGTAACGGGCCAGGCGACGAGTGCGACCTCTATCCTGGTAAAATGGGAGCCACCACCGACCATCCAATCCAATGGGAATATCGCGTACTACAAGTTGCACGTCGTCGAGAGCGGCCGCGCCGACAGCGAGGCCCGGATAATCAAGCTCAACGACACGAAATTCGTGTTGGACGAGCTGAAAAAGTGGACCGAGTACAGGATGTGGATCGTGGCCGGGACCAGCGTAGGTGACGGACCTCCAAGTTACCCTTTGACCGTCAAAACCCACGAAGACGGTATGTATCCAAAACGTCACGCTCTGGCGACCATCTTGTCTAACTCTGTGAGGCTAGAGCGCGAGCACGGACCGGCCTGCGAAACTGAGCAATGCCTTGGATAGAGATCTATCTGGATTAGATGAGAGAATTGAAAATTTTGGAAACAGCAGAAATAGTACACTACTGAAAATAAAATTTGGCCAATGTCTTATGTCTGATTTGAAGTTAGACCTGTCATCAGATTTTTTCTGACGTCAGGTCAGACATCATGTATGAGGGAAGATTTGATGTCAGATTTTAGGCCAATCTCTAATGTCAGAGATTGTCAGATGATTGGCCAAAGTCAGAGATTGGCTTAAGTCAATGTCAGATGTTTGATGTCAGATTGTAAGGTCTAATGTCAGATCTGACGTGAGCAGTGGATTACTTTAAAATTCGTGGTCCGGTGGAAGGAGACAAACTAATGAAATGGTCATTTGAATTTAGAGATGGAATTTTATGCTCATTGGTAGAGATTTTCTTGTCTAGAAATCTCAAATGGTAACATTGTTTCGGAGATCTTATTCAATATGAACATATATTTTCTCTAAGACTTCATGGACTTATTTCTATTCTTTAATTATTGTTAAATAAAAGAAATATGCAGGAATTTAAGGGAACTATATGTATAAGTAGTTTTATGACTATAAGTCTACAATTACAGAAATAGTATCAAGTTAAAGTAACTATAAAAATGTAGGAAATATTATTTTCTTCTTACACTGACTACATTTCTGGTTACAGTTACTACATAAATAGTTAAAGTGAATATTTTGTATTCTGTGGCAACGTGATACTAGATTTTCCAGTAAAAATGTTTTTCACTTCATGGATAACGTTAGAGCTAGTAGAGAAAATAGAGGATTTCATTGACTCTAGTTGCTGCAAATATAAACTTGGCGTTAGATAGACTACGAGAAAAATCTTGCACTACAAGATTCTGATTTCTGCAATTAAGATTCAAAATTCGTAGAAACTATTGTTTCTAGGTGCTTTAATTAAGGGTGTAATTTTTTATATGTTCATCATCTACTCATCAGATTGTGTGAAAATGTTTCGAATTCAAAAGAGTCTAGAAGAAATATCAATCGTCTTTCATAAATTGTTCATTATAATATTGTGAAAAACTACGAATTCTAAAATAAATTCAGAAGGTGAAATTTTTTTTGAAAACACGATAATCGCACAAAACTATAAATTTGGTAAAATAGGGAAGAATTGGTATATTTTTTTTGTTTCGGTGATGCTTGTTTCAACCTTGATCAGTAATTGATGAGGTTGTGACTTGCTACTTCTTCAAACTTTTTTCAAACTAGAAGGTATCATTGAATTCTGTTAGTTAAAAAAAAACGTCATTAGTATTTTGTAAATTTTTCAGAGAGCCGAACTTATCGTTATGTAATTGTGTCTCTACTAAATACACGAGGCTTTAATAATAAAAACCTCATCTTACGATTAATTTTTACTGTCATAAGATACATTCATTTTTCTATAACTTTAACAAAATTTAAATATTGGTATTTTAACTCACGCTTCATCTACTTTCGAAAGAACTATGAAAATCTCAAAATTTTGATTATAAGATGAAAAACCTTAAAACTAATATCTTTAATTCTTCAAGTTGTATTTTCACTGAGTACTTGAAACCTGATAACTGCAAAGTGATACTAAAGTTATAGAATCGCGATTCAAGTGTGCCAGTTTCCAATAACTGCAATATTTCATTCGAATCCAGATTTTACCAGAATACTTGATTGCCATGACAACATTTTATACGTTAAAGAGACTGAAAAAAAATTAAATTTATTATTCATATTCCAAAATCGGGGACGATTTTTACTTTACTGGCTTTACCTTTACCAATATGTTCTCTAAGTCAAATGTCTAACCTTAAGTTTAAGTTTTTCTTTATCTAAAGAAGATATTTTAAACTTTTCATTTTTACAACCTGAAAAAACTTCGTGCTATTCATTTTTGCAAGAGCTGAAAACAAAATCTGACTATCAACTGAAGAAAGGGGCGTGGCCTAACTAGTTAATGACGCCACCGCACTAGGCGCTGACTTTCAACTTCGAGCGTCGATAATGTAGAGTGATTTTGATCAAAATTTTTTTTAAAAATTGTTAGGAGTACTTGACTAAATAATGTAATTTTTTTCAAGTGGATTTATTCGGTTAAAAATTTGTCTCAGTTAAAAATACAACTTGTATCCCTATTTTCTATTCTACCATCAAAGAATCTAAAGAAGGTCATTGTGTTTCGTATGTCGGCCGTGCTGAAAAGAAAAAAAATTGAGAGAACTCGAATAGACACGAAGCAAAGTGCCAAAAATATAAAAGCCCACCAAAAATTCAACCGGTCCATTGCGTGACTCCAGTGCGAGGGCGCGCCCGTCAAAGCATATATTTCGAGCTTTCAACGAGATCGTCCGTAATAAAAAACCTACTCTCCTTTCAAATTCAAACAACCTTGTGCATCGCATTTTATTTCCTTCGTTCTTATCGATCCTCAGTGTCTTTGATGTCAGCCAACATCGTCACCACTTTTCGATCACTCGAGAGCAAATCACATAAAACGTCGAGTCGATTCAGTAAACACTTTTTTCTCCGAACTATTCGAAAGTCCCATACACGCCGGGTGATTTTTCAAACTTTTTTCCGCGGGCTCTTTTTGAAATTTCGCAAACGCGCGTATAAATTTTTTGGCTGGGAAGTTTTTATATTTTTGGAAAATTTTTTGGACCCCTTGAAATGTTTTTGCAGGTTTTCCCGCAGGCCCACGGATTTTTTGGCAGCTGATAATGATATTTTTGAACTCAGCCATTTTTTGCCTACCAGCACTTTTTTCATGCGATCTTTTTCCAGGGACATAATCATTTGTCTTTTTGTAACACAAAAATTCATCTATTTTGAAGAACTAACCATTACTGATTTACGTGTTTTTGTCTTCCCTTAAAGCATTTGCAGGAGGATGATCCAGGTTTTAAACAGCTAGTTTTTAAGATTATATACATTTGTACGAGTTTAGAAGATAATATTATGTATTTTCATGTTTCTTCTTGTGATAACCGTGGTTCAATGAACATTTTTCGTTCTGTTCTTAGTTCATTCATTCACTCTTATTGCCACGTTTGATGGATGATGAAAACTCGTAGTTGTTTCCTAGTTTTATCTGGTTTCTAAAGCTGGAGAAACATCTGCGAGTTTCGAGTTAACAATGTTGAGGACGAAGATTTCAAATTTTTTTTTTAATAGTTTTTCTGCAATAAAATTTTTTTAACCAAGAGCATCTATACTTCAGTAGAATGAAATCTTTGTCCGACATTTATACTCGAACTGTTGCAAGATAATTTTTTTCTAAATTCTGGAATTATACAGGCTGATTTAAAATGCTTCAAATGATTAAAATGATGAAAAATATTTTATCATTCCTTATATTCTCAATAACAAAGCTTCGAAGAGAAACAATCCAATTTTCAGTTTTTTGTCGAAACTGAATTTTATACTTTCATTTGAGATGACTAATATGAAAATGCTAATCACTTTATAGTAACTCCATTTCTGACATTTTTAGAAACTGCAAAGTTAATGAAAATAAAATGAAGTTTGATTGATTTTATCAGAATAGCAGTTCTTTAATATTCTCATCTTCATAAAATTATTATATATCTTTTCTAAAAATAGCTCGAATTGTCTGTAAAGTACCAGAATTATTTTACCCTGCAACAGTTTCAACGAAGCTTTTATACCTAGAAAAAAAGCACACGTGAATGAATCTACAACACACAAGAAATATATTCTATTATATAAAACGCACTCAATTATTTCTTCACTATATATTACAATACATATGTATATTTTTATATCTCTGATATGAGGCTCTTCTGTCTTTAGTTGAGATTTAGTTTCTACCTTTTGCACATGTTTAGAGCATGCCTTCGTTTGTTTAACATCCCAAGGTCCACCTTCGTTTCCCACCCACCTCGAGCCCCTCCCCCATTCCTCGCGAACAATGCAAAATAAAAATTATTCAACAATATCCCCTTGCGCGAAACTCTGCTGAGTCTGCTCGGTTCCTTATAATTTTCTTTTTTCACTCGTACGATGAATGGCATGCGGATGCATGAAGTATTTTTCACCTCTTGAGCGAAACCTATTTTTTTTCTCGGGCGAAAATTGCACGACTTCTTTCATTCTTGCCTTCCTTTCCCTTCAATTTCTCTATGGGGAAATTCCTGTCCTGGAGAATATCTATGGTGAAAACTCTAAGAAAATCCCATTTCCTGCATTTTTCATTATTGCGAATTTTTCGGATCTTTTGGTTACGCCCCACCGAATTCAGATGAATCCGCCTTCGACTGGCAGACTCAGCACAGGAATGTATCTCGATCACTCTTATTTTCAAGAGCACTTTATCACGATCACAATTGTCAGCACCTTATATCGTGTAAGCTCGCACTTTGTGAAGCACAATGCGCACTATTTTCGGGTATCTACCGGGCACCATCGCACACGCACGTGGCGCGTTTCTCGTTCACTCGATCGAAGAATCCGTATTCATTTTGGTGATTTTAATTACTTTTCTATCAGCATTTTTGAAGTTTTTTTGAAATGTTGAAGCTGTATGCCAGAAGTTTAAAGAATAAAGCTGCAAAAATGGTAAAATCTTCATTTAGTATTAATGAGGTTAAAACAATTCTTCAAATTTTCATATGATTGGGAGTTTAGGTCCCGGTTTCGGACAAATTTTCGTGACTACTTTTTCATTCATATTTTAAAAGATTTGCTTAAAATGTCCGTCATATATTTCACAAATAAAATAAAAGTGTCAAAAAACAGTACTTTTTCTTTTTCTTTTTCATTCATTTGGTTAGGAGAATTTAGAAAATTTTTGTTACCTTTTGGAATTGGGTCGCAGTTGTTGACTCGTTTTTTTTTAAACTAGAGTCTCATTTCAATTGTTCAACTGTGACAGTCGAAAAATATTAATTTGTAATTTGCAGACGTAATCCAAATTGGAAGTATAAAAAAAATTTATACATTGAGCAATGAAACTATTTGTGGGAATTCGCTCGCAATGGTAGAATATTAATGAAGAAATAAAAACTAAGTAGAATAAACAGAGTATAAAAAATACTAACTTAAGTATCCCGAGTACTAAAAATTGAAACATATGGAAAATGTTCTAATCATTTATACAAAACTCACTTGACATTTGCAATTAATTTTTCCAAAACGTTCCTAAAACATTTACCCTGGTTTTTCTCTTTCACGAAATAAAATACAAAGAAAATTTTATGAGACTCTTGAGACTCAAATAGAGTTTCTCATCCACAGAAAAGAAATCGACACATGTTTTGAATGAGTCTATATACATTTTGAAAAATGTATATAGTCTCATGCTTTATGGGTTACTTATGAGTACAACCCATGAGAAAAAAAACTATATATATTATGTTGTTACTTGTTTTGGCGATTTCGGAATTTTTTCCATTCCAGGGCCTTAAATCAATCGAAATAATAATAAAAAATTTTTGTAAAGTTTAAAGCGAATCGGACATGATAAACACGAGCCACAAAAAGACTGAAGTTTTAAATGAGATTTACATGTAATTTTTCATACGTTTTCTTCAAAAATTCATATTTTGTGAAAAACTTGCGATAAATTTTCGAAACGTGGCATAGTTTGAGTGTACGATGTGACGTTCAAGACCGAATTTCCCCAGATTTTTCTAATGTTGTTATCTATGGTTCACAAGCACGGAAAATGAACATGTTTGCCTTTTTCGGTGCTTGTAAAATATAGATAATGGAATAGAAAAATCCAGAAAAATTTGGTCTCGAACGTAACATATTAGAATCAAACTATGCCAAGTTTCAAATATTTATCATAAATTTTGCACAAGTGATGAATTTTTATACAAAATGTGTGAATAACTACATGTACAACCCATTTAAAACTTCAGTCGTTTTGTAGCACGTGTTAATCATGTCCTATCCGCTCCAAAATTTACAAGAAATTTTCGATTATTATTTTGATTGATTCAAAGCCCTGGAATAGAAAAAATTCCGACATCACCAAAATAAGTGACACCCTTATGTATGTATATACTCATGTTTTATGAGTCACTAATGAGTAACCCATAAGAAAAAAAATTATATATTTTTGAAAATCGTTGCCACAGATAAATTTGAATCATTCATTATGTAGTCTTATTTTACATTTTATCCTTATTGACTGATATAAATTCTTACTCTAAAAACAAATACAATCTTGATTCTGTAATATTACAGTACAAAAATGTGCATCATTTATTATACATAAGAATGGTCGGTAAGCTAGAGTAAAATATTCTGCTTTATTGACACTGTAAGTTAAAGATTCCGGAAATTACAAGAACGCATGTCACTGTTTCCTGATAATTACTGTTATGTATATTTTTATTATAAACTTGAGATATTCAATTCGAAGGTAGGTCATTCTTTTCTCAGGATCAATACCTACCTATTTTCGAAACTTAAATTTTCTTGTAGTAAATTTCGATGCAAAATAGACATGATTACTCTCATATTTTAAACGTGATGATCAAATACATGCATGATATTTTATTCATTGACAATCCAGGTTTTTCCAGTTACGATAATCATTGCAGCAAACAAATTGCATTTGATTCACATATTGGGTTTATTCTACAATAATTTTCTGCTCTTCACTTGATACCAACATTGATACTTTCGATACCAAGAATGACTAATGTTTGTCAAACATCATCATGGTCGGGAAAATAGAGTAAACTGTTTTACTTTATCGACACATCAAGTGATTCGAGGACCATAGATGCCAATGTCACTTTATTCTTCTGATAACAACTGCGACGTGAGCTTTGATTGTATAAATTGTTGTCCCAACCTAAGATATTCAATTCAATATAATTCAGAAAAAAATCTAACCATCAAAAACGGACCGATCGATTCAACAAGAAACGATCCAAATGCACATGTATGACCGCGCGAGAGGAAAAAATCTCAAATTCATAACCTCACTCGCGTGGAAGTACATGCTTGTAAGTGTAAGAGCACATCTCTGAATATCGTGCCGAAAACACCAGCACTATAAGCACTCTGAAAGCACCCCACTGCGTCTGATTGCCGATGCTTGGCGTCCCCGAAAAAATTTTCGGGGACTCGTATGAATGCGTGGATGTGTGATTCGAAGTAAACGGGGTAAGAGTGCAAAAGGACAAATATAAAAAAAAGAGGAATAAATAAGGATAATTAGGTGAGCGAAAAACTCGGCCCGAGGATCGAGTTTCATTCATTTGAATACCAATATTCCATGGACCGAAAAAAGTCACGAATAACCAATCGCGACGCGGCCTTTTGGCGAACAAACACGAAGTTACTTGATTTACCTCGTACGCTGCATGTCTCCGTGGATTAAAACATTTCCAAATATGTATTTCTATAAATCACTGCTTTTTAACAACCTCCTCCCCCCAAAGAAAAATCGTAGGTAGCGTAGTTTTTTAGCCGACTCGGGTTTTGCGATTTTTTCGTTCTCTGGAAATACGGGGATGTGCGCGTCACCGCGTGCCTGTCGATGGGCCGATTTTTCCGGGCGATTTTCACGCGTATTTTTGCAAAGGCGCGAGTTTTCCCACGATTTTCCCGCAGTTTTTCTTTCCACCTTGGACACTTTTTTTTCATTTTTCTGATGTATCCCCGAGAACGTGTTTCGCGTCGCGGGGAAAACGAGGCTTTTTCGATGCAATTTTCCGGGGCTTTTCTCCGCGGCACGAAACAGGTGGACACGAGCCTTTAGTTATTTTATACTTGGAGTAGTGATTGCGCATGCCAAAAAGAAAAAAAAAGAAAAAAATATTCTCACGTCTCCCGCCTCTCTGCGACCAACCGCAACCGAGGACCAAACGACCGTATATCAGAGAAACGATTTTTTGCCCGCGCGAGAAGGGATTTTGAGACGCAAATGAAAAGTGTCTGAAAGATATACGCGTGAATGAGAGGAATGACTGCGAGAGAGCAAGAAATTTTTCACAATTTTGCAATGATTTTTACGAAAGAGGAAAAACCATTTTTTGATGTTACGTGAGAAATTGACACGCATTTTTACGAAAATCTCTTTTTTCCCACTTTTTTGGCGACTTTTGGGGCACCGCAGTGAAAAGTGAGTATCAAATTGCAAAAAGAGAAAAAGAAAACTTGTCGCGTACGCATTTTTGTATTTTCTTTTGGTCTTTTTTGCCAGAGAGCGCGTTTTTGTCGGGGCGATGATTTTTGCAGCAAAACTGAGTCTCGTAGATTTCCGAGTTATCGTAGACGTCGCTGACTATTTATAGTTTTGATTTTTTTTTTGTTTTTCTTGTTTTTATCATTTCGTTTCTTGGTATTCGTTGTGTTGTTTGTTCTCGAGCATTTTCGCCCGCGCTGGATGGTCCACCGGGAATAATTTAGAAATAAATAATGCAAATTTCTTTCGCAAATCGTCCAGCGCGGGCGCTCGTTATCGGCAATCGAAAATACAGCGTTTCTTCGTGAGCCGCGTTTTGTCTTGGGAAAGAACGAAAAATAATTATTGGTATTCAAATGGAGGGTACTGGGATAGATAGGAATGTTAGTGTGTGGTACCGTGACTTTCCGTATGAATGGCGCCTTTTTTCGAGCTGACTTTCCCTTTTCTGTTGCTTCCATTTTTCTGCTTCTCGTTTTTCAGCTTTCTTTTCTTCCTGTTCCATTTTTCTGGCTTGGGAAAAGAATCTCAATTGTGGATCTTTTTTTACAAGCAGTTTGGGGTTGAAGCATTTTCTGTGAGTTTGGTACAGTTTTTGTGATGGTCGAAATATTGAAGAAAAAATTGAAGTCATCTTGTTTCGATGTGAGGTACTTTAAATTCCAGGAGAAATTATATGCAATTACACATTGTACTTTATAAATCCAAATCACTGAGAATTTTACTGATTTTCAAAACGATCGATTTTCCGGAGCCAATGTTTTTTCATTTTTTGGGTTTTAATTAAACACTATTCGAATTGAATTTTTGAGCTTTCGGCCGTTTATTCAGCCCTCATCAGGAACAATATAATATTACAGAAGTTCAGTTCATCAAAACTATATAATTTACTGGTTTTTTCAGTGCATCAAAAAATATAAAGATAGAGTTACTACTTCACTGGCTCAATCATTAGATGTTGAATCAGTAACATGACCACTGATTTAAGTAGGTGAGCCTTAAATCAATGATTTTTCAGTGCTTTTCATTGAGTGATTTGTTAAAACCTGCTAATGTACTGGTTGAATTAATGACACAGAGGGAATAGGGAATGTGATTTCGGAGACATTCGCACTATTCCGACTGCAGTCAGTTTTTTTAACATTGCTCAATCTAAGTCCTGGGAATTTAACACCATAATTTTGCCACGTTTTTAATGTATGCGCACTATCTGAATATAAATCAATGAAAAGTCACTGATCAGTTTACTTGTAAGCCCATTTACTTGCAAATCAGTAGCTGAAAAACCAATGAAAAACAGTAGTTTTTTACTGAACATCAGTAAAATAATGACTAAACATCAGTGAGAAAACCTCTGGTTTTTATCAGTTAATGCATTTTCACTGATTAAGATTTAGAAATCAGGTATTTTACTATTCTCGAAAATTGATAACAACAATGTTTTCATCAGGGAAATCACTAACATAAAAAAGCTACCTACTGTTATAGCATTATTTTTCTTTATGTTGACTTTTTTTACTTTATCTTCAATTGAATGATTGTACTCTAACTGTAACTCTAATCATTTTACTCTATTTTGTGATGAAGTTTAATGAAAAATTTTTCCTTTTCCAGTAAAATAACAAATTAATATTGAATTTCTCCAAAAAACGATAAATTCAGAGTCAAAGAGTGGGAAATAAATTTAATGGAAAAATTTTGTAGTTACTGTTTCGATCACATGAATTTTCACTGATTTGAACAGTCTTATCTCACTTTTTCAAACAACATCTTTAAAAATTACTAATTCGATCATATAAATTGTCAATGATTTTTGCAGTGAGATCTCACTAGTCAGAATAGTAACTTCAATGTTATGGATTCAATTAGTTATATCTCAGTAAACGTATTTCAACTTTAGTAATAAATAGGATCAGTGCTGAAAATTAGTTGATTCTTACTGATTCAGATCATAAGCCTAAGTACATAAGTTTTTGGATGTAATGAATTATAAGGCCGATAAATTCAAGACATTTAGGCAATTAAACAAAAGTTTTTTGTGAAGCAAATCGTTTGAAATATTTTTAGGGTCTTCGGTAATCTGAAAAAAACTCAACATTTACTTTACTGAAAAACGTTAAACAAAAAATAAATCTTCAAAAGGTGAAAAAAGTACAAAAAAATGTTGAAAACGCTAAATCTTTTCGGACATCACAATTTTTTCAGTTCACTCAAAAGTTTGAAGATATTTAAAAATTCCAGAAATTTTTTCCACCATCATAAACAATTACCCAGCGTTCGCGTCTTTCAGATTTGCCGAATATGCAGCAGACGAAAATGTCTTTTGGGAGTGAAAATTTTTTTTTAATAACTACCATACAACGCAGAGAATTTTCCTCTCATGATTCTTACATTTTCTATGTATTCGAAATCCAAAAAAAAACTTACAAAATTTTTTCGACTCATCAATGAACGTACCAAACTTACGCATTTTCCTCTTCACCCTCAAAAACAGTACTTCACGATGACTTACAAATAAACGAAGTCGCTGAACTTGAAAATTCGCAACTGAGTTTACCTGTATTCGTCACGAGCAATATTTTCCAGCTCAAAATCTTAGAAATTCATCTGAGGTACAAATTTTAAGGTTCGAGAGCTGGAAAAAATGTTTCGATCAATATCCGTTAGTGCGTTTTATATTTAATTTGTAGTAAGTTTAAGTTGTCCCGATCCAAACGTACGTATGAGCGCGTGACTGTGTATGTGGCGTAAAAATGTTGGAGCTTGAAGAACATGAATAAACAATGTATCGCGTTGCAGTCCCTGGAGACCCGCAAGATGTGCGAGTGAGGGCTATTAATTCCACGGCCATCCACGTGTCTTGGCAACCACCGAAGAGTACAGACCAGAATGGCGTCATTAGGGGCTACCAAGTTCACGTGCAAGAGGTCAACGCGGAGGTCAGTCTCAAATTAAATCCTCAGTAGAGGTGTGTGGGAAGACAAATTTGTACAGTCGGGACGGGATCCCGAAATTCGAGATATCACGGAAATTTCGGGAAACGGCATTTCCCGTCTATAGCCTTTTTCCGCCCCGTCCCGAGTTCGGGATTCCCGAAATGTCGGGACCTCGCACACCTCTAGTTTTTAGTAGTATAAAGTATAATCCTACGTTTAGTCAGCCATGAAACTTTTGTTTCTGAAATGAAGCAATATATTTTTGTTCTCCTGTACTGTAAACAAAAAAACATTGGTTTTTTATGGTTTCTCCGTAGTATATTCTTACGTTTAGTCAGCTATAAAACTTTTTTAATGAAGCAGTATATTTTGTTTCTATTGTACCGAATACTGAACAGAATTCATTTAAATTATTTTCAGTAGTAGAAGAATCGTACATTTGGTCAGTGATTAAACATTTTTTTTTATTTATCAATATATTTTGATTGTCTTGTAATAAACTGAAAATCGTACATTTTTATGGTGTTTAGTAGTATAGTCCTACGTTCGATCAGCCATTAAACTTTCGTTTCCTAAATGAAGCAATATATTTTGGTTGTCTTGTACTAAAAACTTGAAGTCTTTATTTTGTTGTCGTTTTTCAGTAGTATATTCCTACGTATAGTCAGCCATGACACGTTTTTTTCCAATGAAGCTATGTTTGGGTTGTCCCGTACTGAATACTAAAGAAATTTAATTTTAACTATTTTCAGTAGTACTTTCCTACATTATATCAGACACACTTTTTTTATGAAGCAATATATTTTGATCGTTTTGTAATGAGAACTGAGAATCGTCAATTTTTTACGGTGCTTAGTAGTATAATCCTACGTTTAGTCAGCTGTGAGACTTTTGTTTTTTGAAATGAAGTAATATATTTTGGTTGTGTTGTACTGAAAACCAAAAAAATTCGATTTTTCATCGTTGATCAGTAGTATATTCCTACGATTCGTCGGCCACGAAACCTTTTCTTTCTAATGAAGCTATATAGTTTTGGTGTCTTGTACTGAATACTAACAACAGTTAATTTGAATTATTTTCAGTGGTACATTCCTACATTGGATCATATATTAAACATTTTCTTTCATGAAGCAATATATTTTAATTGTCTTTCAATGGGAACTAAGAATTGTCAATTTTTAATGGTTTTTTGTAGTATCATCCTACGTTTGATCAGCCATAAAACTTTCGTTTCTGAAATAAAGCAATATATTTCGGTTGTCTTATACTGAAAACTGAAAAAATGTTGATTTTTTATCGTTTTTCAGTAGTATATTCGTGCGTTTAGTCATCCATGCAACTTTTTTTTCTAATGCAGCAATATAGTTTTGTTGTCTTGTACTGAATACTGAAAATAGTTTATTGAAATTATTTTCAGTAGTACAATCTTATATTTGATCAGTCATTGCACATGTGCAATAAAGATTTGCGTTATCCCGTACATCTCTAATCCTCAGCTATCAATCTTTATCTTTGGCCACTCGAATCAGGGCTGGAAGTTTTAAATAGAGTTTATTATCAATTTTAACAGAATAAAGGAGAAAATAAAGACATTATTTGTGAATATTTAGCTGAATAATTTAAAGATGAAGAATATTCAACTTTAACGACTTTCGGAAAAAAATAAGGGATAATAGTTAAAACCAGATAAAGTCCGAATGTGTAAAATTACAAAACATATCCACGTGAACATGCTTATATTAAATAATGGAGTTTTGCTCCATTAAAATTGTAAGACAATCTACAGTATACCGAATTTATCACTTATTTTATTTAATTCGAGATATTTATTGACATTTCTAAAATAATCAACTATTTCAACAAGATTAGAGGTTTTTTGTTTTTAAAAAATTTTTTTAATTCAATACGGTTTTCGTAATTTTACGAACCTTTGTAATTTTTCACAACCTACTAAATTTGTGATTATTCACAGGAATTTCACAAACTCTTTGAATTGTTCAGGATAATTTACTGTACTCCAATTTTTCAATATGTTTTGAACTCTTAGAAATTTTAAAATTTTTAAACTTATCATAAACTATCAAAAACTTTTCAAAATTTGTCATGTTTTAATTATTTTTATCGAAATTAAGACAACATTTTAACGCATATTTCGAAGAAATATTATAATAAATACTGTCTACAAAATTAGTGAACATGTTCTGGAATCCTACAAATTTTTTGTAATTTCTTTATCTTAGAATATGAATATCTTCGCTTTACTCATGTTTTCTGATTTCCGATGAATTTGAAAATATTTTATTAAACACAAACTATTCTAAGCTACCCAAAATTTTGGAATATTTCTCCAGGTAATTCCAATTCTTCGCCATTCCCCTAAAGAGATAAATAATGGAAATTTTTTAAATATGATAAATACAATAAAATGAAATTGTTACACATCAAATAATCAAAATAAAATAGGGTATTTAAAAAAATATATATATATGAATGATGAATATTTATAATGACTAGAAAACAATGATCCAGTCGTTATCTTTTTACATCTTCAACTGTCTTTGATATAGATTTCATTCACAATAATATTTTCAATTAAAAATCTGCGTATAAACTTTGATAAATAGGTTCAGTTCTTTGAAGGTATATCTTTGTGCAATAACTTTACGAACATATGATTGTATTTATAAAATTACGTGAATTTCTTTTTCGAAATAAATACAAGTCTGGAATTTGAATAATTTGTTGAAGTTGTTGATTGAATGGATATTTCATTAGATAAATCACATCACAAGAATTTTTTGCCACTTTTGGATGAATAAAGTATTTTACCCTATTCAATGATTGATATAATCATCTACTTCATGAGAAATTATTTTCATAAGAAAATGAGAAAGAATTTCTCATTTTCTTTCCTTTTAATTTTACTAAAAGTCGCTGGTTCTGAAATTAAAATAAAGAAAGTGATCATAATAAAATAAAATTATCCTTCAAAAAAGTTATGAAATCAGTCATTCTTTTCATTCAACCAGTCTAAAAAAATATCTATCGATCCATTACACTCATATGTAGTAGAAAAAATTCGTTTCTCCGTTTAAAATTTCAATGTCAGCAATGTTTTTTATTCATGAGAAAACATCAGTTTCCATCAATTCATATATGCTTCATTAGTCTAAGAAAAATTTTGAAATTATTCAGATTCCTGGAGAGGATCAAAAAATATTATCAGAAAAAGAACGTTCACTGAAAGTTCTCATTTGGCATTTGGAAAAGATCTCATTCTTAAACTCCTCATTTGGCTCTGTATATCGTTGATACTTTGGTATCCATAATCCATACCAAAATAAAAAATTAGTAGATTATTCAACGGTTCTACTCTTTTTTTAACTGAAGCTTCTATATATTTTTTTCCACTCTCTTAAACTTTAGACTTCTCTTTCGTATAGCACAACCTGATATGAACATTCCAGTGGCAGTTGTAGTTTTGTGATATATTGAAGTACAAGTGACCTAATATGCAAGAAAATTTTTCGTTGAACTTAGAACAAGGAATTGCTGAACGAGCCGATTCAGCGTTCGGTGCAGCAAGAGGGTGTGCTGGACATGAACGTGACGGAACTGCAACCGGACACGAGGTACTCGGTGCAAGTCGCGGCGCTGACGAGGAAGGGCGATGGACAACGTTCGAATCCAGTGGAAGTCAGGACTCCAGGAGGCGTTCCCACTAGACCTGCGCTCAATGTCAAGTGAGTTTTAAAAATATAATTTTCATAATTATGATTTATAATAATTATTTAAATTAGAGTGACCCTAATACGAACAAAATGTTGCATTCTCGTGGTAGATTAATACTTCATAACGATATAAATTATTTTTAAATCGGTCAATAATAACAAGAGTGATAAAAAAATTTTTCATAGTTACGTACGATATTTTATGTACCTCTGCCTGTAAAATAAGTTTGATATTTTCGAACTAGACAAAAAACGATTTTTCCATGCCAGAGATGAATAATTTTTTTTCTTTGTGTTTCTATTCATATCTATATTATCGTTGGTCCATATTTTCATATTCATAATTTTTGGAAAAATGAATTGTTAAAGAATCATTGTACAAGCAGCGATCGTTCTTTCCGATCAAAAGTATGTTTGCTGCATGAATAATTTAACTTAGTTAAAGTTTTTGGGTTAAAATTAATGAGCGTATACTTTCATTATCCTTTCTAGGAAAAATTATTATTAGTGTTCAGATTCTGCTAACAATAATCTATTTTTTAAAATTTTAATTATACTTCTTTTAATTGGCAATTAAAATAGTCATTGAAAATGATTCTCATCCATAGAGTATGATTAAAGGCAGGGAACATGATTTTTTTTGAGCGGATAGTGACTGAAACTCAATAAAAAGGGCAGAAGGGAGTATTCAGTATATTTTTTTGCAATATGGAACTATGATGTTTTTTTTTCCATTTTTCAATATAAATCTGTAGAAATGGAAAACCATTTTCAAAATACGAAGATTCCTCGCGAGTTAGTTTGACATTCTTATAAAAGTAAGAAAATTTCAAAAAGTTGGTACACTGCATAAATTTTAAAAATTACAATAGTTTTAAAATATGACGAATTCAATATTTTACAAATATTATCTATGAAATAGAATTTTTTGTCATTTTTATTAATATGCTTATGAATTCCGTAGATTGTATTGATTATTATCGTTTTCTTACATACTCATGAGAATACTTTTTATTTTTTGATAATGATCCTAAGAATCTTTTATTAATAGGCACATAACAGAAAATCGAAATAAATAAGAAAAAAAATTATACAATTCGGATACTTTTTCAACAGTCTGCATGATTGCAGAAATTTCGAAAGTTTTATGAGATTGGAAAATCATGGAAAATTGAAAAGATCGTCAATTTTTTCATAAAATTTGAGAAACTTGTAGAAGTAATTATAAAAATATTCATTAATACTGTAGATTGTGTTCATCATCATTGTATTGAAAAATATTCATAACGATGATTTTTCCTTTTCAACAAATTTGAAACAATCGAGCAGTTAGATACACTTTCACAAAATGTGAGAGTTTTGAATGATTTGTATTATGTCTAAAGTTTCGAAAATTTTTTAAAGTTTCTAATACTTTGTTTGTCAAAGAATTATTAATGATTCCAATAAATCAGAAAAATCATTGGAATTCCGAAGAATACTCATAAATTTGTTATATCGTGTTTGTCATCATTTTTCTTTAAAACATAAATAAAAATGTTTGATATTTTTCCTTAAATAATCTGAAAAACTAGGAGCGCAAAAAAAAAAATAAGGAAAAACAAATTTTTATTGAATTTAGGAAGCTTCGAATAGTAAGAACGATGTTTTAAAATCCAAAAATTATAAAAAGATTCGAAATTTTAAAGAATATTGAAAATCTGTCATAATTTTCTAAACGTGCATATTTACTAAAGTTGATCACACATTATTCTGATGGTTAAAAAAGTGTGTATTAAGTTCAAAATTTTGGATGTCGTAAAAGTTTCAAGAATCAAAAATTAGTAAATATTTCAAAAATAGTCACAAATTAAATAAAATTTGCAAAATTCCTAAAATGTTAGAAAATGTTCGTAAATTTTACAGTTCCAGTTTATAACTATTTTTCTTCAGAATATGCGTAATAATGTTTCAATTTTTTAAAAATGTAAAAATTTGCAAATTATTGAAATGTTTCGAAAAACCCCTGTGGTTTGACTAAATTTTTTTAAAAATCAAGGTTTTTGAAGAGTTCAAATTCAATTCGAGGTCAAAAAATTTCGAAAAAAAAGATCTATCAAGATTTAATAAAAAAAAACCAGAAATCTAGAAAATGTTTATATTTCTTTTAAATCGCGAGAAATGTTCCAAATTACAGACCCAGCGCAATAACTTCAAATTTCTTCAAAAATGAGAAAATAGTTAAATGCAGACAGATTGGCATGGATTTTCTGAACTTAATGAAAATCGAAAATTTTTAAGAATTCTACACACATTTTTCATCGTAAAAAGTTTGAACGCTTTCATATAACGACAATTTAAATATCAATGCATTTGCACGTAGGTATTTTTGTTCTTCCCACCCATCAAGAATATTCCAAATGACTTATGATACCCACCATCCCCACATATCATCTACCACCCCTAAATACCATACAAAAATAAAGTAATTAGCGCTGATGTACAAGAACATCCTCAACATCATAAAACTCCTGGGATGTTCTCGAAGTCTCATCTTCTTTCAAGCACGAAACACAATACCTTTTACGGTAGTCATGCCTGGTATCAATTATCGCATTCACGACTGAAAAAATAATTAGTGGATCAGGAAAAAGTACGCTCCAATTATTTCCCAAGCACCCTTCAAAAACTCCTGTCTCCGATTTTCAGAGTGATTGCCAGAGATGTTCTCACGTTGGAATTAGAATGGAAACAGCCCATGCACACGTATGGCGCTTTGTTGGGTTACAGAATCAGATATGGAGTGAAAAATCAAACTTTGCAAGAAACTTTCATCACGGATCCGAATATACACAAGTATCGAATAACTGATCTCGGTGAGTAGAGATGAAAAAAATTTGCATAAACAGTAAAGATTATTACTGTGACGCGTGATATCAACAGAAAGTTTTAGAGAAATGAAATTATGAAGACAAAAAGAGTTTTTCAAAGTTCAAAATTACATTTTTAGTCAGGAAAAATTGCATGTAATACAAAAAACATGTAATTTTCTATGTAGTGGAGAAAGGTGTGGACTACGAGTTTCGCGTAACGGGCAAAAATGCGGTCGGTTATGGGCAAGAAGCTGTGCATTATTGGAACAGTCCCGAAGGTAAACCCACAGGTCCACCGACGAATCTTTCCTACCATTTCCAAACCCTGGACACGGTTTGCGTAACCTGGGACTCGCCTGTCCGAGAACACACGAATGGCAGGATCGTCAAATACGACGTTGAATTTCACAAAAGAACCGACCATACCACCGTTGTCGAGCGAAACACTACGAATACTCGGGCTGTGTTCACGGATCTTGAAGAGAATACGGAGTACCAGTTTCACGTCAAGGCTTACACGGTTAGTTAAAAATAAATTTGTAAATGTAATTTCTTTATTCTTCCGAAAACTATAATGCAGAAGATAATATCCAATAATTTTTCCTATTGAAGAAGGCTACACAGACTTTTTCAGTGCACTTGATAGATGAATTAATGATGGCAAAAAAGCTAAACGTAGGAGGGAGTGTCTCATGATACCCGACTTTACCCTACTATATTTTGAAAAGAAATTATATTGAATACATAATAATTTGGAATATCTACTTTATTTCACAGATCCAAGGCGCGGGTCCGTTTTCGGAAAAAATCACCATAGCTACGGAAAAAGACATAGGCCGAGCCCCGATGTCAGTTCAAGCCGTGGCCACATCTGAGGCGAGTGTTGAGGTTTGGTGGGAGCCTGTGCCGAACCGCGATCGTATTCTCGGCTACAAAATATTCTATACGACGACCGCTGTTGAGGACCTCGACGAGTGGAAGCAGAAGAACATCGGTCTAACAGAGTCTGCAGAACTAACGAATCTGGAGAAGTTCGCGACGTACGCGATCGCGGTCGCTGCGCGATATAGGAACGACCAGCTGGGAAAACTCAGCGCTAAGATACTGGTCAAGGTCAAGGCTGATGACGTACCATTGCAGCTGCAGGCCCCGGATTCATCCACGCACTCGATGACGCTGTCATGGTCGTCGCCCATCAGACTCACTCCTGAAAACTACAAAATTTCGTTCGACGCCGTCAAGGAGTTTGTTGATTCCCAGGGGATGACTCAGGTACGTTTGGAATGTCAGATTTTGAGAGTTGATAAATCTGGAAAGTCAGGAAATTGATGGGCTCTACTTGGTTTATCAAGAAGAACTCTATTAGGTGAGGGGATCATTGTCAATCGAAAAATCTTGACATCACAAGGAAAATATTGTTCTTCGTATGACTTTTTATTCATGATTTTGGGTAGTTTCATATTTATTTTTGTCATCAACTGCAGTATTTTTTGGAAAAACGAAAGTTAAATTGACTCTGTATTAGAAATTGTTGGTATTTAAAGCTGTTTGGAATCGAAAGTAGCAAAAAATGTGAGATTAGTTATCATTACTCACCTTGATAATTCAGAGTAGTTAAAATACCCAAAAATACTCACGTGAATATTAATTAACATTCGAAGTATGATTCTGCAGATTTTTTGATACTTTCTATAGTTAACAAAACTTTACCATTTTTTTTACATATAAGAATACATAAGCATCGAATTCTAAAAATCTATTGAGCCATCAACGAAAAACAAGGAATCTATAAATTTACTAAAAACCTTGTCGAAATTTCATAAATTGTACACAAATGCGAGAAATTATGAGAACATGGAACACTCAAGAACTATGTAGATGTAATTTTCTCAAAAAATTATAAAACTTTGAATCCGAGAGTATATAATTATTCCGGGGATCTATATGAAAATCTATTCAAATACCAATAAATCCTTGATATTGTATGGATAATATGAATAGACGAAAAAAAATTGAAAAGTACTGCATAACTGGGTGAAACAGTGTTTTCTGAAAATTTAGTAGAGATTTTTCAAATCTTTGAAATGTTCATGATACTATGGATTCAAATTCTAATTACGTAAGTAATGAACCGTGAAAATACTATAAATCTAGAGGAATATCAGAAAATACTGCATGAAATTTCAAAAAATAACAAAATACGTGAATTCTAGAAATCTATGGAACTCTCGAAATCTGTGTTTATGTTATTTTCTCAAAAATATATAAAAAAGAGAAATAATGAAAATTTTCAGATTCATCAAGTTATAGAAATACTGAAGAATGAATATGAAAAATATTAAAAGTATTTGAAAGGAAAAAACATGTATGTACAATGTGTAACTCTTGACTCCAAAATTTATGTAACTTTAAACTCTTGAAATTTAAAGAACTATAAACCACGTTTTCATCATTATATCATCAGAGATTGAAAATTTCAACATATCCCGCATTTATATGGAAAATTTTTTTTTTCATTTTCAAAGATTTTAAGGTATCACATGGTTTCATTAGTTTTAAAGTTTTCCACGATCTAGCAAATTTATAAGCATTCTCTAAAACTACTCATATTTTTCGAATTTTTCAGAATTATTAACAATTTTTATAACTTTGAACGTTTTCTTATTAGTTGATATTCAAATCATGATACATATCATTGGAGACAATTTTTTGAAACATTTTCGTAATTATCAAGATTATTTCAAATTTTTCTATCCTTATCGAATTTTTAAAATTCATTATAAAGAATCAAGATAATAATAATTTGAATTTTTCGAAGGAATGTTGTCATGAATACTATATACAAAAAGTTCATGAGTATTTACTGGGACTCAACAAATTTTTTAAATCCACAGATTTATTCGAAATTTTGAAAATTTTTGATTTGTTTTCTTATTATACAATTTCGAAATATCAGACATAATCTACACTATTTAAAACTTTCCAAATTGAATAATCTCATCAAGAATTCAGAAGATTTTTTGTAATTTGTTAGAAACGTTTTATGTTTCCGAGATTTTTGTATTGAAACGTACAAATACATAATCATACATATTTTCAAGATGTATGACAATGAACGCGATTTATAAAATTATATAAATTTTCTTAAATTTTACATGTTTCTCGAATTTTCTCAGCATTATTGACGAATGAAAAAATTTTCATCCTTTCTAATTAATTTTACAAAACTTCGAAATTGTAAACAGGATTCAAGTGTTTCAATACTTATTATATTTTATAGAAATTTGCCTGACTCATTAAGATTTTTCGTATTTTTCTAATACCTCTGAATTTTTTCAATTTATATGAGAAATTGATGAGCATTGTCAAGTAAAGTTCAAAAAAATGCATGATATTATGAACAGAATTTGCAAAATCTTATAAAATTTTATGACATTCTACAAATTTTTCGAATATTTGTGAATTATTGACGGTCTTTCAAATTTGCATTACTATTGAATTTTTAAAAATTTTTCAAATTGCTAACGTATACAAACTATTAAATACTTTCCCAAATTTATGAAAAAACTTTCTATTCATTGAGATTCTTTACGATTTCCAATACTGTTCAAGTTTTGTAGATTTCAAATAAAAAAAGAAAAAAAAACATTGTAATATTACATCTTACGAAAAAATATTTAAGTTACCACCATTTTCAAACCTTTTGAATGAAGTCTCAAACATTCTATATATTTTGAAATTTCAAAAAAATTTCGTTGCTTAATGTTTTCCAAGTTTTTTTGATTTTTTTGAAAAATGAACAAGCAGTGTCATGTCAATTTCTAAGAAATATGATAGTGACTACAGTTTATGAAATTAATTAGCATTTTCGGACTTTCGACGAATTTCACCAATTGCCGACAATAACTTTCATCTTTCAATACTTTCGATGTTTTCTCATAAAAAAGTTTTTTTTCTGATTTCAAACATAATACTAGATTTTTAAGGTTTTTCAATTTTATTAATATCAATGCAACTTACCCACATTTTTCGTAATTTTTCAATATTTTTCCATTTTTTTCAGATGCTTTTCTTATATTGAAACCAAAAATTGTAATGTATATATTTAAAAAATACGATGAATCCCTTTCCCTCTCCTGTCGCTCGAAAAAATCTTGTTTGACAGCCCATGTTCAGCAATACGAATTTTATGTATAAAATGGCATAACTTACTAAATACATATGAAAAACTACTTTTGACATAAAAAAAATTAATTTTTGGCCTGATTTTGTGCTAATTAAACATTCATAGTCATTGCAACTAAAAAACCAGTCAGAGTGACCAAAAACTGGCCACTCAGCAACCCTACACTCAAAATAGTGTATGGTTTCGTCAGAACTACTTCAATTTATTGCAACTAGATAAATTCAGTTGGTGCATATTGATAAAAAAAAATTCCGTTACAAAAAAAATATTATGATTTCCAATAAATCATTTCGTTTAATTCAAAGAAGTGTATTTTTCATGAATAATTTTTCTTTCTTACGTACTTTCTATAGTTCATTCAGTTTCAAAGTTTTTAAAAGTAGTGACAAAACCACTTCCTTGAGTGTACGTCAGACACATGATACACGGAGAAAAATCGAAAGTAAATCTCACTAAAAACGCACGAAACATTACTAAACTGCTGAGAAACGCGGGATAATTCCGCATATCAGCAGGAACTATTCCAAAAAAAAAGAATACGTACCGATCGTTTGGTAAAAATTTCTTGTCGAAAGGCTGAATTCACATTCTTCCTTTACACTTTTCCTTAAATGCACGTATAAGCCTGCGTTAGTGTTGGTATACGCGCCGAGGAATTCTATTTATAGTCGCCGAAAAGTGCGTTTGTTTTCTTTGCTTCCCTACATAAACTTGCACTCAACTTCGCTAGGTGGCTGAATGAAATTTTTTCTTCATTGCGAATTATTGTGGAAATCCTTTAAATATGAGTGAAAACCATACTCAAGAAAAAGAATTGAGGAACATGACTGAACATTGCCAATGAAGGATGAACACCGAAGTATCTCTTTTCAATCTAGCATCAAAATTTCTACCGTTTCTACAGAAATGAATGTTCATAAGAATAAAATTTTCTATTCTGATAAGATTTCAAAGGTTCTAAATCACTAAAAATTTGCATAATGGAGTTTCGTTATTTATAATACAAAACCACATCATTTAAAAACCTTCGAGGACGAAAAATTCTTCTTTTATTTTGAAGTAAAAAGTATTCAAAGAATCGGACGAATCAGATTTCGAAGCATGTAATTTTTGCCGAACGTTTGGTTAATTTTATCACTCTGGCAATTCATTTTTACCGAACGTTTAGCATTCTGTCTCAAACATGGAATTTATCCCGCGTTTCTCAGCAGTTTGGTAATTTTTCGTGCGTTTTTGGTGAGATTTACTTTCGATTTTTCTTCGTGTAGAAACAACCTCAAAGTTTTTGAGAACCAAACATTTCCTATTGCCTAAAGGTACAAACGATCCCACGTCGCCAAATTTTACTCGGCCCCAACGAGCTGTCGGTGACAATAGACGACCTGCAACCGTTCACCACGTACAACGTCAACGTCAGCGCCGTGCCCCAGGACGGTTCATACAAACCGCCCGCAAAAATCACAGTAACCACACAA
This sequence comes from Platygaster robiniae, assembly GCA_028476575.1. Taxonomy (NCBI): domain Eukaryota; kingdom Metazoa; phylum Arthropoda; class Insecta; order Hymenoptera; family Platygastridae; genus Platygaster; species Platygaster robiniae. Next base: position 9,319,393 of record CM052022.1, read on the forward strand.
ATGGCGGCGCCGAAACCCATGGTGGAGCCAGACTTTTACGGCGTCTCCAACGGCGAAGACATCCAAGTGATTTTGCCGCAAGCTTCAGAGGAGTACGGTCCGATTTCGCATTACTACCTGATCGTCGTGCCCAAAGATAAATCTACGGAGGGCAAACAACCGGACGAATTTACCGAAGACATGATTACTGGAAGCGGGGCAAAGCAAGACAAAGAAAACGCGCCCTACATTGCGGCCAAATTCCCCCACAGAGAAATTCCCTATACGTTTTACCTCGGGACCGGAGATGTTTACGAGGGCTTTGTTAATAAAAAAATGGAGAGAAACAAGAAGTACAGGATTTTTGTGAGGGCAGTGGTGGATACGCCGAAAAGAGTGAGTAGATTTTTATTTTTATTCTATGAACCGTTTTCTACGATTTGTATTTAATGATTTGTAATGACGTTTTACAGCATTTGTTTACGTCATCTCCATTTTCGGAGGAACTGTCCTTGGACATGAGAGAAGTTCCACCGGGTGATCCTCCACGAAGACCGAACCCAAATATTCCTGTCGATGGAAGTCCCGATGTTTCAGTGAAAACCAGTGGCCAAGAACCAGGAATGGTTTGGGTTGTAGGCCCAATACTCGCAGCTTTGGGACTCAGTATTTTGCTCGTTCTACTTTTCGTCATCAAAAAGTAAGTTTCTATTTGAAAAATATACCTGTACATAAATAGAATGGCAAAATCAGAAAATGAAAAAAAAATTCGACTCCACAATTTAAAATTTACCCTACGAAAAAAAGTCGAAATCTTGATAATCAGTTTAAAAATACTGTCACGTTTTTTTCTCACTTGAGTAAACCTTAGAATAATAAAATAGCAGAATCTATAATTTTGCAGCTTCGAAAAATTCTTGTCTGGTAACAAAAGCCTCGTTACACCATTCAAAGGCGAAGTTTCTCAAGTAAAACCGCGAATTTTCAGATTTATATCTCACCGAACTTTGGCGAAGTTTGATTTCAACAATTATAAGTTCTCGGCGAATTCACAGTGCCAAGAGTTTTAAAGTAGGGAATGAAGCGTAAAATGTTCGAAAATAATTGGAGAAGTCGGAAATAGTGTTTTGAAAGGTTTTAGATTGCACGTTTAATTTTCTCGCAGAATCCTGGACGTTTTTACCTTCCGAAGAAATAGCTATATGAAGTGTGATCGCGATCACTATGACCATGATTATTGGTAAAAGTCAAGTTTTCAAGTAGGTTACCCATTATTGAATTTTCGAGTTTCGAAATGAAATTAATCAAATTCTAATGTTAGTGTGATGTGTTATATATTTCTACAAATATTTGCAGGAAATTTAAATTTTCAATCTCTTTCTTTAGGAATGAATTTTCATGTAGGATTTTCTTATTATTGCGATATTTTGACAGCAACTCTATAAATTCCCCATAATTTTTTGCTAAATATGGCAATAATCAGAAAATCCTGCATGAAAATTTGTTTGAATAACACTCGGTGAGAAATCAAAATTTTGTAAACGCTTCTGAGATATAATGACATACTACACCAACATTCGAAATTGATCGATTTCATTCCGAAATTTGAAAAATAAATTTTATTGGCCACAGAAACGTAGGCATGAAGAGTGCTAGGGGTTTCAACCCCTCCCAAAATTATTTACTATTTATTATCCTATCAAAATAATTTATTATCTCATGTTAAACTGAAAAAAGTCACAGTTAAAAATATTATACAATAAAAATACTAGTTATACAAAAACTATAAATATAAATACTGAAGATATTAAGAAAAATTATGTAATTAAAGAAAATCATAATCATAAGTAACGAAAATACGTAAAAATGATGACCATTAAGAGTTTGATCAAGAGAACATGAATGATTTTGAAGGTTCTTAAAGTTTGACGCAATTCCAAATCATCACAGTAATAACGACTATCCTGGTTTCAGAATTTTTTCGTAAACAGAATCCTAATGATAAATACCTGGCTTAAAAAAAATTTTGCGTAAAACAAAATAAAAATTTGACAAATCTATTTAAACTGGAAAATCATGAAAATATGAGGATCCACGAAAATGCTGGGAAACTAAAAATCTTATGATCCTACACCATCGAATACTGAAAATTCACAGTGAAATTCATAAAAGTTGCAAAAAATCTTTCGAATCATACAACACTGAAAAAATACTCGAAGTAATGAAAATCAATGCAAGTACTGTAACAGAAAAATATCATCAAATAATAATTATGTATACATCTTCGAATTCGCAAGCATCAAGGTTTTTAAAACTGATATAGCAATCTTTAGAATAACCAGGAATCTAGAAAAATACTCAAAAACGCTACGAAATCTTATTAAAAAAAGTACAAAAAACCAAGAAATCTATCAAATCTTCACAATATATGTAGACGTTATTTTCCCAGATGTCTATAAAAATACTAAAAGATCAACGAAATTTGAACTCGAAAGCATCGAATTCTGAAAATCTGTACTGCAATCAACGAAATACTAGAACTCTATAAAATTAGTAGAAACCTTGTCAAATTTCATAAATTCTACACAAATGCAAGAAAACACGAAAACATTAAACACTCAAGAACTAAGTAAATATAATTTTCTTAAAAAATCATAAAACTTTGAATCCTAGAGCATATAATTATTCTCTGGAAATCTGTAAAGAGATCAATTCAAATACCAAAAAATTCTTGAAATTGTATGGATAATATGAATATACGGAAAAAAATTCAAAATTACTGAAAATCTGTATTAAAGACACTGTTTTCTCAATAATCAGTTCAAATTCTTCAAATAGTGAAAATTTTCAATACTATTAGCTTCAAATTCTAATTGTCTAATTGTTAGAAGTTAACCGTAAAAATACTATAAATCTATAAAAATACGAAAAAATACCTTACTGTTAGAACCCGTAGCACCCAACTGTCGTTTATCTTCGCTGAGATGCACTATTCCCGGCTGGGAATACCGATCGAGGGTTTTTGTCAAACGGAACTCACTGGCACTCTTTAGAAATTATACTTTAATTCAAGTTTATTTATTAGAAAACGGAAAATACTCAAATAGCTTGGTGGTTGATTTTTTTACAAGAAGGCGAATCGATGGGAAATTGGCGCCCGAGTGCAGAATTCAGCGGGTTTTTATACAAATCTTAATCGTTGAAAAGGTCATTTCGCCGACGATGATAGATTAAAGTTTTTCCTATCGGAATCCATTACAGAAACGTTCGATTGGTCGAATCGCATCGTACGAGTAGACATAGAGGTGATTTTGCATATTCCGATACAGAAGTACGATGAAATGTATAAATTTCTCAGAATCTTGATCTTAAGACCATCGAATTGTAGACAGCTTTATAGATATCTGCAAAAACATCAGAAAATTTTGAAGTTACAGAAGTACTAAAGAATGGATACAAAAAATACGAAAACGATTAGGAATAAAATCATATAGGGTAAAGGCGGGTAATATGAGACGGCATGTATAACGAGACACTCCCTGCTAAGTTTTCACTTGCTTTTTTGACAATAAGTATTGCCATCATGAATTCATCTATCAAGTGCACTAAAAAAGTCTGTGCAGGAGTTTTATTGCTAGACTATGTTTTTTTATTTAATAACTCGCACAATTATCGTAATTACCTTATAACAAATATCATCTGAAGCTTTGTTTATAAAAATAAATTTTTTTCTTAACTTCATTGAGTATTCTTTATTTTTCAATTGAAATTTATCATCTCATGTTCAAAATACTATACTTGCTTCATTTTCGTTATGATGTCTACTGAATATATACATTATTCAATTTACAACCGCTTTTTTGAAGTGTATCCTGATACCGGCACATTTCGCAAAATCTTCACATATTCAACTTTTTTCAAGTGTCTAGAAAAATGTGGAAGACATGAAATGATTGCCGAAAATTATACTTATATCATTCTAAAGGCTTAATACAACCATTTAGAAAGTTGAATTGTTTTTTTTTTCCGAATAAGGAAAACACCAGAAGTGATTTAAACAAAACTGTCTCATACTACCCGCCCTTACCCTATGTATGTAAAATATGTGAAACTTTAGACTCTAAAACTGACATGATTTCAAATACCTGAAATTAAAAGAACTTTGAATAACATTTCCTTAACTATATCGTCAAAGATTGAAAAGTCAAAGATCCTAAAGTAAATACAATATATTTTTTTCAAAAAACCCTTCCGAAAATAACTCATCTTCTATTCGATCATTTTGGAGCCATATTCAATCAATAATCAGATAAACATCTCTTTCAATTGAATATGGCTCCAAAATGATCGAATAGAAGATGAGTAATTATAACTAAAAATGAAGCGTTGAAAAAAAGTTTACCTTCCGAAAATATTTTCCGCCTACATCCTTAGCTTGAGAAAACTTGACCTACCATCTCAATGTCCATTTTTTTCTCTTCTACCCTCAAAATTACAACTTCGTCATAACCCGAAACGCACTGTTCCAGACGCCGTCAGCCTTGCAAGGCCCCAGACCAGGCAGCCGTAACCCGTCCTTTAATGTCAGCCGACATAAGCTCTAACCATGCGCCTTCAGACCCTGTAGAGATGCGGCGCATCAACTTCCAGACACCGGGAATGATGTCGCATCCACCCATTCCAATTAGTGAACTTGGTAATCATATCGATCGCCTCAAGGCCAACGATAACCTCAAGTTCAGCCAAGAGTACGAGTCAATCGAGCCAGGACAACAGTTCACTTGGGACCACTCCAACATGGAGGTCAACACCTCGAAGAATCGCTACGCCAACGTCATCGCGTACGATCATTCCCGGGTCATCCTGCAGACGATCGATGGAATACCAGGCTCGGACTACATCAACGCCAACTACTGCGATGGCTACCGGAAGCAGAACGCTTACGTAGCGACTCAGGGACCACTTCAAGAAACTGTGGCAGACTTCTGGAGGATGTGTTGGGAACTTCGCACCAGCACGATCGTGATGATGACGAAGCTGGAGGAGAGGACGAGGATCAAGTGCGACCAGTACTGGCCAGCACGAGGCTCCGAGACCTACGGCCAGATGACGATCACTGTCACGGATATCCAAGAACTCGCGACCTACTGCATCCGGACTTTCCAGGTTTGTTTGATTTTTGTTTGTGGTACAGTACAAACTTGGATTCTATTGCACGAAGTTATTTTTTTTTTTTTTTTTTTTGCAATCTGAACTTCTTGCTGATTTTTATTCGTTTGTTCTTCTTCTTATGCTGATTATCTAACGTGATTTCACCGAGAGAAGAGTAGTAATCCCTCGAAGACAAGAGCAAACGAGTTTTGTGTGGGTTGGAAATTCCGAGTTTTTAGTGTACTTGAGGTTTTAGGATATTTCGTGAATTATTAGGGACGTCGTGAATGGAGGGTGATGTGAGCATCTAATTCTACTTATCTGTATAGAAATTTACAAAACAACTAGAAAATCGTACGGACTTTTATTAGTGCTTCAAAGGAAAAAGAAAAGATTCGGGAATATAGATATTTTCTTTATTCTTCACTGGTGGTGAATCTAATAGGAATACGCGAAATGTATGGAAATTCAATGTTTTCATTTGTTACCCTAAAATCCAAAGAACTTGAAATCCTTGTAGAACATCTCGTTCTTAAAATTTAGGAAGGATACCCAATGATATCAAAATATATATGGATATAAACGATCTTTTCAGAGCCAATGTGTAGGTAAAAAAATTTCTTATTTCCTCTCAAGTCCACATCGTTTTCTTATCTCATCTTTATTATTCTCCCATTTCCATTTCATCTTCAAGCTTTCAACCGTATTTTCGGTCCTCATCAGGAAGTATAAGTTTCTATATATAATGTAAGTCCTTAATTACAAATCTTCTTTAGAATTTAAAATCAAATTAATCTTTCCAATACAGTGTCTTTATTAACTCACCAATCCCTCCTCTTTAAAGTTCTATATTCAGAACTGTCCAATTTCAATTGTCCATTAATAGTATTTTCCATCACCACATCTAGTATTGATAATATTTCCCATTTTTGTCAATTTGTAAAATCATCCGTGAATATCAACAATTCACTTCTTTGTCAGGTGGAATAAAAACCTCTTAATATAAAATCATTCCTCTCTCATTCTATACTGAACCGTGTCAAGCAATGTGAGAATATTTCAACACTAAACTAACCAATTCGAATCAAAGGTGAATATAGAAATTTTGATAAGAAAGGATGACTAATAATCGTCCAATTTTGTTCACATTGATAAAATCTAATCTACAAAAACAACTTTTTCCACAATTTATCATAATTCGAATTCAACTTTTCAGTATCTGTTTGTCTATTTATAGCATTTCTATCATTTTTTATGTAAATCATTTCTGCTACTGTCCTTTTAAAATAATCTTTTTCCTTGTTTAAAATCCCCACTTCTTTCCATTTAAAATCATGATTCTCATTGATTCTATGATGTGTCACTACCGTATGCGTATTCTTGAAATGTCTGATATTACTTTCATGCTCTCTTATCCTCGTCTTTAATTTCCTCTTTGTCTCTCCTATATACACTGAGTCACAATCCCCACATCTTAATTTATAAACTATTCCCTGTACATCCTCTTTAGGAATTGCATCTTTACCTCTCTTGATAATTGAACAATTTACTTTGTTTTCATTTCTAAATGTGGTTCTTAACTGATAATTTCTATTAATCCTCTTCATATTATAAGACAATCCTTCTATGTATGGTAAAGAAATAGTGTAATTATTCTCTTTCTCCTGAGTTTTCCTTGACATCTGAATTGATGATTTTATAAAATACGTCCTCTTCTTAATGAATCTTTCAACAAATTCCTCAGGGAAATCACTATTATGAAGAAGATCTTTAACAATTACAAGATTCTTATCATGAAATTCACTATCTGACAATTTCAAAGCTTTATCAACCAACAAATAAATAAACTGAATTTTCTGAGTCGTTACATTGTTCGATGAAAAATTAATGCACCTATCTATGGACGTGGGTTTTCTAAACCAATCAAATTTTAAACTTCCATGAAACCTCATAATCTTCAATTCCAAAAAATTGATATGCCCATCCTCTTCTAATTCAAGAGTGAATTTCAATCTCTCATGATACGAATTAAAAGTCGATTGAAGTAATTCAATTCCCCCCTCCGGTATGGCCATCAAAATATCATCCACGAAACGAAAATAAAATAAAGGTCCAAATCCCAATCCCTTTAATTGTTTCAAGCATTCCTCTTCTAACTCTTGCATCACCAAATCAGCTATTATGGGTGAAATGGGACTCCCCATGGGAGTTCCAAATATTTGTTCATAAACCTGACCTTGGTAAACAAAACTCGAAGACTGTAATAAAAATGAAATACAATTCAATAATTTCGACTTAGGAATTTTCATTTTCGACACAGGTAATAAATCGTATCTTTTTTCCACGGCTTTCAAAACTAAATTCTCAGGCACATTATTAAATAATGAAATAACATCTAAAGATAACAATTTGTAATTACTAGGTATTTTTAGTCCTTTCAATCTTTCTTTCAAATTGAAACTATCTTTTATATAGCTGTTCGCCTTAGGAAAGTTTTCAAATAAAAATTTTTGTACAAATTTCGCTAAAAAGTATGTAGGGTTCCCTATGGATGATATGATGATGCGTAAGGGCACATCAACCTTATGAATTTTGGGTAGTCCATAGGACCTCGATAAATTCCCATCAGTTTCCAACATCTTTCGATACTCTTCCTTAGTTATAATCTCATCATTTTGCCAATCTTTTAATATCTCTTTCGTTCGTGATCTTATTTTATTCAAAGGACTCTTATCAACTTTTTTATAAACATCACTATCATTTAGTTGTATTAACATCTTCTTAATATATTCCTGTTTGTACATTATTACAATCTTTCCCCCTTTATCCGCTTTTGTTACAAATAATTCCTCATGATTATCAAAAAAATTCTTTGTCTGTCTAATTAAATTAGAAATGGTCTTGTCCTTTGAATTCTGATGTCTCTTTCTGTTAAAAAATCTGAGTAGCATCTGAATCATATCATTTCTATAATTATTCTTCAAATTCTCATCAATTTTATATATATTACTCTCAATGTCCTTAATAATTTCAATATAGGGAATTTTTTTATTGTCTCCATAAGGTAAATTAAATTTTTCACCCAAACTCAATATATAGAAAACAAAATTAGGGATGAAAGTCTTAGTTAAATTTACAATTACATTTTGATAGTTTTGATCCATTTTCATAAAACAGCCAGATCTGTCTTGTATCAATTTCAATCTCAAAAATTTCTTTCTGTGTATCTCAAATTGTCTGTCATATTCCCTTCTGTATTTATCAAAATTTAAATTGTAAAATCTGTTCAACACCGCATACGGTAGCACATAACATAAACGTTTCTCAATTTTCCATACAGTATCCTTCAAATATTTCAAATGAAAGTGAGCATCTCTTATCTCCCAATTCAATAACCTCATTTTCGTTCTAATCTCATATTTATCAACCTTCGATCTAATAATTCTACTTCTGAAATTTATGTGTCCAAAATTATTCCGCATCAAATGTCTAGGGTATATTTCATATCTCCTACACTGCAATAGAAAGAAAATTTGATTTTTTACAACAGCAATTAACAATACTAATTTTAGCCAATTCTTCAGAAGTTTTTTTACCTACACATTGGCTCTGAAAAGATCGTTTATATCCATATACAATTTGTATACAACAGAGCGGAATCAAAAGTTTGATATCAAAATATAATTTTAATGTAACAAAAATTAATAAAATATGAAATAAACTGAAATAGGGGGAATTCGTAAAAGCACTAGAAATCTAGGGATAACTGTGCTTAAAAAATTGTTTCGAATACTAAAGATTTTTGAAACTGCCAAATTTGGAGCATTCTCATTCTGGAAATGCATAAAGCAATTCCTAAAAATAAAAAAAAAATCTTGAAAAATACTAGAAAATATTACGAAATTCCATTAATGTTATAAAATATAAAAAAAAAACTAGAACTGATGAGAATCTCTAAAATACTGATACTGGATACAATTTTTCTAATACTACTGATAATAAATACTAATACCAATACTGAAATTCTAATTTATAGAAATCTCTGAAACAACGAGAATTCTTTAAAACACTTGAAATTCACAAAAAACTATGTTCTAAAAGATGTATAAAATATTTTAAATTCACAAAACTTTGATAATGAGGACATCCAATTCTTCATATTTTTATAAACCCATCCTTAAAATATATAAGACATCTTGAAGAAATACTACGGAATTTCATAAATGTCTAGGAACAGGAAAAAGACTCAGACTGTTAGGAATCTTTTAAAGTACCTGAAATCCATGAAGATTTTATTTTCTGAATGTATAACTTATGGAAATAATAGTAATATATAAAAGTTGAATCCGAGAGCTTTAAATCCTGGAAACCTACACATAAGAATCTCTCAAAATACTAGACGATTGAATAAAATTCGTGAATAGAAGAAAAATGCAAAATTAACTGAAAGTTTTATAAATCTGTAAAATACTGAAAATCCATCATTGTATTGTTTTCTAAAGAATGTGTCGAAAAAGCGAAAATTCCATAATGTCATATAGATACTATTTTCTTCAAAAAATCATGAAAATAATACAAATCTACAAAATTTTGAATCTTTAACCATCTGATTCTGAAAACCTCCATATAAATCACTCAAAATACTATAAAATTCATTAGGATTCGCTGTTCTGGAAAAAATACAAAATGAAGTAAAAATTGAAGAAATCTGTATAATACTTGAAATTTATCATGATATTGCTCTCTAAAAAACTTCTTGAAAAAAGCAAAAATCTCCAAATTTGATCTTCTAAAATATCGAAGCTTAGAAATCTTGAATAAAATTTTTCCAAATTCCAGATATCTATAAAGAACCCAGAAAATTCTACTTAATTTCAATAATACTAACAAATATTGAAAATACCACAAATCAATATAATACTGAAAATCAATGTCAATATCATTCCGTTTGATAACTATAAAATGAAAAAATTACACAAAACTTAAAATCCTAAAACGTTAAATCCTTAATATTCTACAGGGTGCGCCATTTCTTATGTCGGCATGTAAACATTGAATAACTTGAAAAAAAAACAACCGATTTCTGTAAATGAGGTATTTTTATTTAGTTTGGTCCTTTACAATTTATTTAGACTAGTTTTTGAACACAACATCAATCAAGTGGCCGCCCTTATTGTTCACAGCAAAATATGCCCTTTTTGCGGCGTTTTCCATTACCTTTTCGAGCATCTCGGGTGGTATAGCAATGATTTCGGCACGAATATTTTCCTTAAGCTCTTCAATGGTCTGCGGCTTGCTGGCGTACACTTTACTTTTCAAATAACCCCACAAAAAGAAGTCTGGAGGGGTCAAATCTGGAGATCTGGGTGGCCATTCAATGTCGCCTCTTTTTGACATCAGACGTCCAGGGAATTTTCGTTGCAGAAACTGGATTGTTTGATTCGCAGTGTGGCAGGTCGCACCATCTTGTTGAAACCAGTAATCTTCAAGACCTTTTTCACGCATTTGTGGGCAGACATAGTGAGCCAACATCCACCGATATCGGTTTCCATCGATCGTTTGGTTCTCTTTGAAAAAATAAGGACCAATGATGGTTTTGGCGCAAACGCCGGCCCAAACAGTAACTTTTTGGTCATGCAATGGCGTTTCATGGATCTCGTGTGGATTCTGCGTTCCCCAAATGCGGCAATTTTGCTTATTAACGCCTCCAGAAAGTTTGAAATGTGCCTCGTCGGTCATTAAAATTCGCTTCCAAAAATCAGGTTCAGTATCAACTATTCGAGCGATTGTTTGTCCATATTCCAAGCGACGTGGATGATCTGTAGGCAATATTCTTTGTGTTAATTGCATTTTGTACGGAAACAAATGCAAATCATCTTTCAAAATGCGCCGTAGAGTGGTTCCACTGATGCCGAGATGCTGAGCGCGGTGACGATATGAAACTTTTGGGTTTTGGGCAACGCTCTCTCTGACAGCTTCAATCAGTTCATTTGAACGTCTTGGTCGTTGATGAACGGGTTGTTCGCGATCTTTCACTGTCCCGTGGTCACAAAAATTCGACACCAAACGACGAATAGTGTTGTCAGATGGTGCCTGTTTGCCAAGATATTTTCGACGATATGCTCGTTGAGTTAACACAACTGAACGACTATTTTCAATGTACAAAGTAACTATTTCAGCGCGTTCTTTTGGTGTGAAGCGATACATGGTTGAAATTGTACTGAATTGACGTTTCCAAAACAAGTGAAGTCAAGTAAATCGGTTGTCAAATGTTTAAGTTATTCAATGTTACAATACCGACATAAGAAATGGCGCACCCTGTAGGATTTCAATTTCTAGATAACAATAAAAAAATTAATAAAAATGCTGGAAATTTGTCAAATTGTAAGCTGTGAAAAAACTGTAAATACTAAAAATACTGGAAATCTATGAAATACAAGTTATCTTTGAAAATATTGTTTCCTGGAAAATTCTTTAAAATACTAAAAATCTACTGATTCTCAAATTCAAGATCATGAATTTTTCCAAAACCTTTATGACATTCTATAAAAATCCTAGCAATATGTGAAAGAACTTAAATATCCTCAAAAATTTCATTGAAAATATTATGTACGAAGCATCCTCAAAACAGCAGCTCTTCATGAAATACCCTCTATGTGTGTAGATATAATTTTCTCAACAATCTATAAAAATACTAAAAATTCATGTAACCTCGAATCCTGGAGTATCAAATTTTCGAAATCAATGCAGAAAATTCCTGCAAATACGAGATAATACTTTAAATTCTATTCATACTAGGGTGTCAGTTATTTTGGCAATGTCGGAATTTTTCCCTTTCCGCGGTTAAAAATCCATCAAGATATAAAAAAATTTTTTTTGTAAAGTTTGAATCAAATTGAACATGATTACCACACAAAACGACTAAAGTTTCAAATGGGATTGACATATAGTTTTTCATACGTTTTGTTCAAAAATTTATAACTCGTGAAAAACTTATGATTAATGTTTGAAACTTTGCATAGTTTAAGTGTATAATATAACGTTTAAGATCAAACTTTTCTGAATTTTTCCATCGCTGTTATCTTTGTTTTACGAGCACCGAAAAAGTACATGTTTGTCTTTTTACGGTACTTGTAAAACATAGATTACAATGATATAAAACAACAGATGAATTTAGTCTTGAACGTAACATTATGCACTCATACTATGCCAAGTTTTAAACATTTATCATAAGTTTTGCACAAGTTATGAATTTTTGAACAAAAAATATGAAAACCTAGATGTAATTCCCTATTTAAAACTTCAGACGTTTTGTGGCACGTGTAAATCATGTGCGATTTACTTCGAACTTTACAAAAATTTTCTTAATAATATCTTAATTGATTCAAAGCACAGAATGGATAAAATGCTGTCATCACCAAAATAAGTGACACCCTTATACATATTGAAAAAAAGTAACAGAAATTTTAGAAATAAAACATTATGATCTCATATAAAAAGGAAAATATGTCAAAAAGTGAAAGCTTGAGCTTGCAAATCGATTTTAAAAATGTTATGATACTAGAATAAATGTGACTGTGAAAAAAAAGGAACCTATTATCACAAAAATCGATTTTTAATGTTCGATTTTCATAGTAGGTACAAATTACCTATCTAATAAGCAACGTCACGAGTCGCTACGATCATGAATAGCCGTAGAATAAATTTTTCAAAAATACAAACAAACAAACCGTTGCGAACGGGAAAAAGGGAAAGGTTTCTCTTAATTTTCTCAAGATTCTCGTTTGAGACTATAAGACCCTTTTTGTATTCCAAGTCACAAAATTTTATTTACCCTTGGACACTTGGGTTTGTTCAACTTTCATGTGACATTTCGTTGTTTAAAAAAATACTGGGATTCATCATTGTAATCACAGGTTTGCCGTTCGGGATACTCGGAACGACGCGAAATCAAGCAACTGCAGTTCACCGCGTGGCCGGACCACGGGGTCCCAGAGCACCCAGCCCCGTTCCTCCAGTTCTTGAAGCGCGTGCGGTCCCTGAACGGACCCGAAAGCGGGCCCCTCGTAGTGCACTGCAGCGCTGGCGTCGGTCGCACCGGCTGCTTTATCGTCATCGACTCCATGCTCGAACGCATCCGACACGAAAAAATGATCGACATTTACGGCCACGTCACCTGTCTTAGAGCCCAACGCAACTACATGGTCCAAACCGAAGACCAGTACATCTTCATCCACGACGCTCTTTTGGAAGCCGTCATCTGCGGACACACCGAGGTCAGTTTTGTTTAATTCTCATCATGATTAATATTGATTTATGTAGTGATGTAACGAATATACGAGGTGTGACAATTAAGTAATGAGACTGATTGTATTGCTGCGCTTGTGGTAAACCTGCGACCTTGAAATTTTTTTCCCCTTTCCCCGGCATCCTTCCCCTCTCCATTGATGTATTTACCATCACTCTAGCTTGTTTAGTTCGCCTGCTACGTCATGTTGAGTAGACGTGTGTTGGTGGTGCTCGTCACGAAAATGGAGAAACAAAATCTAGAGCAACGCGTCGCGATAAAATTTTGCGCCAGATTAGGCGAAACAGCTTCGGAAACGTACGCTAAAATTGTAAAAATGCATGGTGATAGTGCTCTTAGTCGTGCCCAGGTGTTTCGATGGCATAAAGAGTTTAAGGACGGTCGTGAAAACGTGGAAGACGAGGCGCGGAGTGGGAGACCAGTCGAGGTGCGGACTGACGCGAATGCGCAGCGTGTGCGCGCCCTAATCCATGAAGATCGGCGTTTCACAGTTCGAATGTTGGCCTCGGAGCTGGGTATGAACCGTGAAACAGTCAGACAAATTTTAACCGACGATTTTGGGATGAAAAAGTTGTACGCGAAGATGGTTCCAAAGAACCTTTCTGAGGAGCAAAAGCAGCATCGAATGAACGTTGCAGAAGACTGCTTGGAACAAGTGAAAAACGATCCCACGCTACTTGATCGAGTTATTACAGGCGATGAGAGCTGCTTTTTCCAATACGACCCGGAAACCAAACGCCAAAGCTCACAATGGTTGTCTCCGCACGCCCCCCGCCCGAAAAAAGCTCGCATGAGCAAATCAAAGGTGAAAACGATGATCATTGCCTTTTTTGATAGTCGTGGAATCGTCCACAAAGAATTTGTTCCACCGGAGCAAACCATCAATCAAGTCTACTATTTCCAAGTACTCGAAAGATTGCGAAAATGAGTTAACAGGGTGCACCCAGACATCTCTCGTAACTGGATCCTTCATCACGACAACGCGTCGTGCCACACCGCCCTCAGCGTGTCCCAGTATTTGGCCTCTAAAGGGATCGCCGTGTTGCAACAGCCGCCTTATTCGCCCGATATGGCACCCTGTGACTTTTTTTTGTTCCCTAGAACAAAATCGGTGGTCAAAGGAACCCATTTTGGGTCGATTACGGACATCCAAGCGGCCGTGACGAAGGTACTCGCGAACATCCCTGTCGAAGCGTTCCAGAAATGTTACGAAGCGTGGAAAACGCGCTGGAATCGTATAGCTTCTCAAGGGGACTACTTTGAAGGGGATGGCAGAGTTGTAGAATAATTTTTAAATATACGGTTTTTATGGAATTAGTCTCATTACTTAATTGTCAAACCTCGTATCATGTATAGCAGGGTTCGGAAAGTTACCTAAAAAAATGTAACGTTCCGTTACTTTCATGTTACTTTTTGGAAGATATTCGTTGTAAATAACAAAAATTGAAAAACTAAGGCTGAAAAATACAATTTCAACGTACTTGTGATTTTGTTCAATAGAAATTGATCATTTCAGATATAATAAAAAATGTTAATCTGAAGTATTTAACCCTGAGAAAAAAATCAATCAGCTTGTTCAAATTTGTAAATTTTTTTCAAGTTTACGAAATTTCTGAATATGACATTTGATACAATGTTTGCCACAAGTGAACATTTGCAAATTTAATAGATTTTTAAAAGAATCTAAAGACCTACCCAGATTGTCAGAATTTTTAGATCTTTTTTTACTTTGAGGTATGTATAAAACGTTGCAGGATTTTCTAGAATTTTTATAAATTTCTATTTTTCTGTATATTGATATATAGATTTCAAGAATTTCATGCTCTAGAATTGATAGTTTATTGAATTATTGGTACTTGAGAGAATTTTTCATCAAAAAATTTCTAAGAAGATTTTCATTTGATTTGATTTTTTTTCAACTTTTTTAATTTTTCTACAATTTGAAGAATGTTTCAGTATTTTTGAAACCATTCGTATTTTTCAGTAGGATAAAATATTGCCGAATTTCCTATTATTTTAACATAATTTTAGTATTTTTATAGTAATAATTGTTACATATATTTCAAGAATTTCGAACTTTAGAATTTGAATATGATGAAACATTACGTGTTTTACAGGATTTTCCACAAAACAGTGTCTCGATAGATTTTTACTTATTCAAGTACTTTTTGTATTTCTTTAGTTTTTCTATGATTTCAAGAATCGTTCATTATTTTTATTTATTGCTGTATGAATTTCTGGAATTCGAAGGATTTTCAATGTTTCATAGATTTGCACGTATTTTTCCGAACGTATTTTCTGTCTGCATTTTTAAATATTTAAAGAATGTTGTTGAATTTTTTTTTTTGTAAAGATATCTCTTTTAATTTCCAGAATGAAATAAAATTGGAGGTTCGAAATTTCTGGAGCATATTTCGATCGATTTTATAGAAAACAGTTTCTTTATATATTTAAAATGCCCTCAATATTTTTTTTATTTTTCATAGAGTTATACAATGAAAAAATTTTTTTATCTTCTTATAAACTTCTATTAACATAAATTTTTTGGAATTTGAAGCTTAAGAAATTGGAGTTTTTTTATTCCTCGAATTACATAAATTTTTTAAAAATCAAGTGACCTAAAACTAATGAAATCTGGTATTTTTCGTATTTTTTTTTTTTTTTTTTTTTTTTTTGTATTCATTATTATTCCATAAAATTTTCTAGCAGGATCTCTAAATCGTACAAATCCTGCCATAGATTTTGCGATCTATAGATTTTAAGTATTTTTTTATCTTTTCATGCGAATTTCTTAAATTAAACGCCTTGACTCGTGAAAGTTTTTAATCAAAAATAAAAAAGCATATTCTTCTTCAAAATGTTTACACAAATTATGATTATCCCACATAGTTTCATTACAAATTATTGATAAAGCATTTTATGTCTCAAGATGAGGAAGTTAAAAATTACTAAGGTCTCAGTTTCAGAACATTTTTTAAAAAGTTCTAAATTGTGCTAAAAACTTAATGGGACAGATAAAAGTAACGTAAAATAACGGGATTTTCGTTACTCGTTACCGAAAAAAAGTGACCCGTTCCCGTTATCGTTACTTGTTAATTAATGTAACGCGTTACGTTATCGTTACAGTAAAAAAAGTAACGTTTTAGAGTAACGCGTTACTTCTAAACCCTGATATATAGTAGTAAATATATTCATACATTAAAAACTTTTTCATAATAAAGTTTACTCTTTTATGTGAAACCTAATTGCAAATACCCTTCTAATTCATTTTTTCTAAGAATCTGAACTAAAATCTTCACAGGGCTTGAATGCAATTACATTGTTTGTGACTCAGGTACCAGCACGAAACTTGCACTCCCACATCCAAAAGCTCATGCAGCCAGAAATCGACAACATCACGGGAATGGAACTCGAATTCAAAAAGCTGTCCAACATCAAGGCCGATTCGACTCGCTTTATCTCTGCCAACTTGCCCTGCAACAAGCACAAAAATCGCCTGGTGCACATTTTGCCTTACGAGTGCACCAGGGTTTGCCTTCAACCGCAGCGCAACATAGAAGGCTCTGATTACATAAACGCCAGTGTCATCGATGGGTATCGTTATCGCGGGGCCTACATCGCTACTCAGGGCCCGCTCAATGACACAACCGACGATTTTTGGAGGATGCTCTGGGAGCACAATTCGACGATCGTCGTCATGCTCACGAAGCTGAAGGTATGAATCGAGTTTTACAGAACCGATTTTGTGGAAAATTCAATTTTGTAAAAAAAAAAAGTAGGTTCATTAGGTATTTATACTGACTCTGACGTTGGAAAATTGAAAACAAGTCACTTTTCTGTGCTCAAGATGAGTTAATGATAATTTTGTTTATCGAATTTTTCTAGTGGGAAATTGAAATTAATTTGTATCTAGTGCTTTCTTGATTTATTTAAACAAAACGTTCATGAAATCTTGAAAATTAAAATTTTTCAATGTGTGGAGTTCTAGGATAATATTTTGGGATGAAAAAATATTTTCGGAGTTTTATGCTCAATTCGTGAATATTAGTAAATTTCTCATTTCTCGTTCTGCAAAAAATAAGTTATGGATTAATTTTACTATTCTTTTCGACAAGGACAAAGAAATTTATTTTCGTTCATTATATTTAACAGTTCTTCTGAGAAACATTATTTCATTATCTGGAAAAAGTAATTTTTTTAAAATCAGCATTGTTAAAAAATAATACATGAAAAATTATTTCAAATAAACTATTTGAAAACAGAGAGTACATAAATATAAATCAAGCTTGAATTTCTTGCGCTTAAAAGATAAGCAATATTTATCATAAAATTTTCGAAACGTTTTTTGAACGACAAAGAAAAAATAACTAATTACAATTTTTCAGTGCAGTAAAATCACCTTCAAATACAAAAAAATATTTTTTTTTTATTATGGACTTGCGGAAATTCAATTTTAGGATGTAAAACATTTTTTAGTTAGTTATTTATGCTGCGTTAGAAATCGTGAAATCAAAAACCAGTCTTTTTTCAATTTTCCGTTTTAAGATAATTTTTTATCGTAGAAATATCAACAAAGAAATGATTTGAGTCTTCATACGAATTAATATTTTATCGATTCATGATAGTTATTGATGGGAAATAAATGTTAGAATTAGAAAAATTGTTCTTAAGAAACTTATGTATGGTCATTGGAACCCAAAATTAAAAAAAATCATTTTTCTGTAGACTATTATTTAAAAAATCGATTATGGATTTGATGTAACTTTTTTTCAGTGAAGAAGAAGAAAAATGATTCGAAGTATTTTTTTCCATTTTAAAATTACTTCAAATTTCAGAAAATTACAATTTTTTTAATCGAAAATTGAAAACAATTATTGAGCTACCGACGCCAAAAAGAGACTTGAAAATTCGTTATTTTGAAATTCATGTTCCCTCAGACATGAATTATAAATTTTTCAAAGCATTTTTCCAAGGAGAGAGGAGAATTCAATTTGTGTTAACTAAGTTTTACGATTCGTATATGATACTTTTATCCTAAGATTCTGAACATTAAAATGTCAAAAATCAATAATCATGTTAGAAAATTAGTTTTGAAATTGGGAGTGATTTGAATACTTGATTCAGAATATGGTGAATTTCAAATTCGTCATTTTTCGATTTTTTGATTGCGGAAAAATGAACGAGAGATTTTCTAGACTTTTCTTTAAAATCGAACGGAAAAATTAATATGTAATAACCATTTTTTGAGACAATAACATTGATGTTTTTGCAAAATTCTAAAAATCAAAGTTTTTGTGAATCAGGATTTCGCAAAACTAATTTGTGGAGTCATTGGGTTTCATATATCAATTTTTATTCTGAAAATGATGAACTTCAAAACTTGGTTTGAAATTCCATAAAGAAAATAAATTATTATCCATGTCTCGAGTACGCAATTATATTACATCAGTAATCTCAACTGAGATTATAGAACCAATAAAAAAAAAAAAAAACAAAAAACAAAAAAACAAATGTCAAAGTCAACTGAGAGTACTCATACAGAACTATCTTGGGACCGTGAAAGTGGATTAGTGGAAAAGTGGAAAAGAAAATTCTGATTTTCAGGCAACATTTTGAAAACGAGATAAACATATGGTTGACCAAAATAGCTGCTTGAAGAAGAATTTATTAAGCTAGCCACAAAAATTCTTGCCCTGGCCATGATATTTATTGCCACAGTACTAAACATAACAATCTATAGTTATCTTCACCTAATGCATATATTTCGATGAGAAAAGTCATATATTTCTAAATCACTCACAAAAATAAAATTCCAATTCGACTGCAGCAACTGAATTAAGTTTTGTCAATACCACAATCACCAGTATGTCAGGTTTCGATATCACATTCTTCGCTCGTCCCACTCTTCTCATTGATTGTATGATAAAAAAGTGGAATTATTTCCACCCCTCCATTTTTTAGACTCTACCTAAAAAGCATGATATTTTTCGCGCAAAACTTCATTAGAGAACTATTATGAATTCAAAGTTCTAGAAACATGGTCTTTTTTCTTAGATTTAGACTCTAGGAAATAATCATAATGAATAATAAAAAACAATCTAGAATATTTGTTAGTTCTTTGAAAACGATAATTTTTGTTGCTGATGATGAGTAAAATGTAGTCCCAGGGAATAAATCATTTATTTCACGGACGTTAGGAAAATAATATTTATAATATTAAAGGCTGAAAAAAAGGATTCCCTGACATTAATAGAAATAATAAAAAGCGAAAATTTATCTAAAACTCTAGCAATCTGTGAAACAGAAGATCTACTAGCATGATTTTCTCAAAAATTTAAAAACTTTACATACTAGGTTATCAAACAACTAAAGTGTTGAAAATTTTTGAAATATATCAAAAATATTTTATAATTTTTAAAAAAACATAAACAGTATAGGGAAGATACAACAGCTCATATATTATGACTATGTATCTTTTACTTTGCATAAAAAAAGTAATTTTTATAAATATCGACAGCAGCCCACGA
The DNA here is from genome assembly GCA_028476575.1 of Platygaster robiniae. Taxonomy (NCBI): domain Eukaryota; kingdom Metazoa; phylum Arthropoda; class Insecta; order Hymenoptera; family Platygastridae; genus Platygaster; species Platygaster robiniae. The sequence goes on from CM052022.1 coordinate 9,339,358, forward strand.
ATTGATTTAAACCTGCTTTTATTTCTGAGACTATGAGATTTTCACAAAACTCGAATTTCAGAAAGTTTACCGTGTCTGTATTCCATGATGTGAAACTGTAAGAAGTGAGGTTTAAAAAAATTTTTATTTATAATGAGGAACATATCACATTATAATTTGAAATCCTGTGTTCGCTACGGTTTATTTACGTTTCAGCTTTTTTGTATCTTCAGGATTGGCATATTATTTGACTTCAACACACTCTTTCTGGCCATAAGAAGATTGTTACTTAACAATTAAATACTTCCTTTATATATTATTTCAGTACTGATTTCAATACTTTTGTGTCTCACTTCTTTTATTAAGTTTTCTCGAAAGTACGATTTTCGGTTGTAGTGATGGGAGGGGGAAGGGCTTAATCTTCTCAAAACAACTTTTGTCAATTAAAAAATCATCCAAAACATCCCTGCCGAAAAATAATGATAAACATAGGAAAAGATATGAAACTGGGAGCCTTAATTAATTTTTCAAGCTCATATCACTGCAATGAACTATTCCATGTCAAGCTTAAAAATTGGTATGTCATAGTTAAGATCGTTCGGAAAATTCGAATCAAACATTAACTAAGAGATGATTTGTTTCGTCGCATGAAGGAAATGGGCCGCGAAAAATGCCACCAGTACTGGCCGAACGACCGATCCATTCGCTACCAGTGTTTCGTGGTCGACCCAATTGCCGAGTACAACATGCCACAGTACATTCTGCGAGAGTTCAAGGTCACAGACGCTCGAGACGGGGCGAGCAGAACCGTGAGGCAATTCCAGTTCATCGACTGGCCGGAACAAGGGGTGCCCAAATCCGGTGATGGCTTCATTGACTTCATCGGCCAAGTGCACAAGACGAAGGAGCAGTTCGGCCAGGATGGGCCCATCACTGTTCACTGCAGCGCCGGCGTCGGCAGGACCGGCGTTTTCATCACCCTCAGCATCGTCCTAGAGCGCATGCAATACGAAGGCGTCGTTGATATTTTCCAGACCGTCAGGATCCTGAGGACTCAGCGCCCAGCGATGGTGCAAACTGAGGTGAGTTGCTGAAAGTGACATCTCAGAAAACTTAATAAGTCAAGATCAGACATGTTGTCAAAGAAGGGTTATTTGGGGTTCAAACCCTTCCCGAAATTCTGATAAAGTCAATTGAACAGCTGAAGATGAAGACCTGCGAAGATATCTAATTATAATATTATGTGAAAATTAAAATAGTATGCTTTTATTGTGATATTTATTATATACTTTGATATATATTTAATATTTATATGTAAGAATAGATTTATAATATAATAAATATATTTTTAATAATCTTTCTATTATCCATTGAAACGAAAAAAATAATATGCAATCGGAACACTAGAAGTAATCGAAATTCATGAAATAACTGTGTTCTAAAAAATATGAGCATATACCTACGATCTACAAAAATTGAAAATCCAGGGCATCAAATTTTAACAAGCGTTTATAGCAATCAATCGAAATACTGGAAATCTTGTAAAATACTGGAAAATACGACGAAATCTTATAAATAATATACGTATTCAAAAAATACGAACAATGAGAAAATTATTAAGCATTTAAAATCTGTATCAGTGTAATTTTATCAAAAATTTGTGACAGTACCGAACATTGACCGTAATTTGAATTCGTGGACATCGAATTTTGGAAATCTATACATCAAAGTATAAAAGTACTGAAAATCTCTAAAAACGTTAATATTCTACAAAGTTTCATTCTTACGAGAAATGCAGAAAATCTTTCAATTCATGGAAAACTACGTAGATATAATTTTCTCGAAAATTAACAAATCTTTTAATCCTAGAAAACATAATTCTATAAACTCACGTAGAAAACCATAAAAATTCTAATAATTTCATTTCCATAGTTTTTAATTGAACATTCTTTCAATTGTATAGTTACTAAAAAAAGTATGTAAAAAGTACTGAAAATCTATATAAAAGATACTGTTCTCTGAAATTTATGAATTTTCATACCTAAAATCATCGAAAGTTCGAATACCAGAACATCATATATTAGAAATTTATAAAAATACTATGAAAATTAACAAAATCTTTCAAATACAAAAAAATTACGAAAAAAAAAGAAATCTGCATAAAAATTGAAAAACTATTTTGATTCGATTTTCTCAAAAAATTTATTATCGCCGAATATCGATCGAAATTTGAATTCTAGAGCATTTAATAATTTGAAAGAGTATGTAGCAATGTATAAAAATAATAGAAAAATGAATAAAAAATGCTGAAAAATTCTTCAAATGTTCATATGTACATCCTAACAAAATGCGAGATATACTATAAATACTTTAATACGTGAAAACTACGTAGATATAGTTTTCAACAAAATTTATTGAACTTTGAATCTTAAAGGATATACTGAACTATAAAAATATAGAAAAATAGAAATAAAAATATGTAGAACACCATAAAAATACCTTCAATGTAATTTGTACAGTTTTAGAACTCGAACATTCTTTCAATTCTATATAAATACTGGAAAAATGTAAAACGAAGGTATTGGAAATTCGTATGTTAAGAATTGTTCTTCAAAAAATAATTATAATTACTTAAAATCGTTGAGACTTTTGATACCGTAGCAAGTTTGTCATTGCTCAGTTGTGTGTTGTATGACGAGGATGGTTCCATGAATTAAAAGATCGAAAATGTGATTAATTTTTAAAGAAAATTTTTCGATTGATTGTATTTCGTCGATGTTTTTAATAATAAGAATTTCCTGATAAGGGCAAAAGAATGGGACCATCTAAGTTTTTGATTGATTGATAGTTCGACGATGTTTTTAAGAATTTCCTGATGAGGGCGAAATATATGCCGAAAGCTAGAAAAAGAAAAATTTCTGTTTTTATTAAAAATTGGCTCCAGAAGTGATCGTTGTAAAAAAAATTTGCACAATATGAAAATCAAAGGAGCGGACAATAAATACTGTAGAAATTATACTAAATTCTCAACTTCGAAAGAAGATTTTTTTTATATTTAGGTGTATTTTCGATTATTTCGACTCGCATTTTTTGAGTCATTATACGTTATATCGCATATTTGTATGGATTTCAACCTCTGAAATCCCTCTAACGCGCTCGCAGATATGTAATTACAATGTGAAAGACTCTGACACTAAGACACTATCATTTCCAGGACCAATACCAGTTCTGCTATCGAGCGAGCCTGGAGTACTTGGGTTCATTTGATCACTACGCCAACTGACAACATGATAATCGCGAGATGCGGGACACCATCCGCAGCGACCGGCAGCGCAACCATCGGGACACGAACGAGAGAGCCAAAATACGTCGTGTCTGAATCATTTCTCCATTCCATCAATTCCTTACAGCGGCTGGTTTTATTAATCAGATCATCTTACTTTCACATCATGATTTTCTTTTTTTGTTTTAGCCATGGAAACAAAATATTACCATCCTAATTAGAGTTATTAAACTATTTGTGAGATTGTCGGTAACATATCGAAGTGAAGACTTCACGTCGCATTTAAGTCGCATTTTCCTGGAGAAACATGGGAATATACCATAAGTAATTACCATTAAGAAACGCGCTGTAAATCGCTCGGAAACGAAAGCGTTAAATTTTGCGGTGAAATTCCGAGATGGCGTCGGCCATTTTGTCGGAGGTCCGAAAATATGGCTGACTTGCGTCTTTTGCGTTAGCCATTTTGTCGGATACCGAGAGTACTCGCCACTGCCAAAATCAGGATGATTTTTAACGCATCGACCTCATCTCGTTTGAATCTGAAATAAAAAAAAATGTGGGAGGAAGAAGCCGGTGCCTACTTTTGAAAAATAGGAGTGCACGAACTGATTGATTCCTCGCTCGATTCGCCTGTACAAAGTTCCCGGACTTTCTCGAATTTCACCCCTTAGCGGGTTTGTCCTCAAATTACGGTTCCAAATTGTAAATAATGTCGTAGGGTTCGAGATTCGCGTGATTTCGAGGGGGCCGAACTTTTATCTAGACGTAAGATCATCGTGGCGAAAGAATTTGTTCATTTCCGCTCGCGGATTTCCAGACATATCCGCGGACAATAACTTGGACGCTCTCGATAAAAATTGCGAAAAATGTAAATTGTCTCTCCCACGTCAATAACACTTCTTCCAGTAAGCGAATCCCGTGTTTTTGAAAAGAGCGAATCGAGAATCAAGAATTTACGGTATGTAATGTGTATATAAAAAAATAGGGCCGTGTCACTATACGAAAAAAAAAATTATATAAGAGGGTATGAGTATGATATAAGTCCTACTTTTAAAAATGAGTGCATCGTCGAGGAGAAAAATTCGCATGAATACGGCTCATTTTTCGGTGTGGGAGTACTTAGCGATTCGTCGCAACCGTATTCGTCCGGATTTTTGTTGGAAGTAAATGCAACTGGATCGCTGATTTAGAGTTTTTCTATGACGGATCATGTTTTTTATACATTTTTACGAGGAGCTGTACTTTTAGGCTTTTAATTTTCTCGCAGTTTTACAACTTTTTGAAGCAATCGCAGGGGATGAAAAAGATATCATGGACCATCGTGTAAATAACGAGAATCGAGTACATCGAAGGCCAGATCGTGTTTGCAAAAGAAATGTTCGGAGTCGAGCAATTAGCATTTTCAAGAATTCGATGCTTCGACATTCGAGCCTGAGTTCGCTGAATTTTTGACTACTTTCATCGAGTTTTCAACACACCAAGTTTTTGCTCAGGAAGTATTTTCTATATTTCTTTAATACTTGTTCACGTATACGATCTTGTACATTTTCCAAGCACCGTTTTTACCCTCCCTGAGAAACTTTTCCATGTTACTTCCATTCATCCAGTGTACTTAAGGTCATATACACCAGTTATTGTCATAGAAGTCACGAGATATTGTACAAAAAAATGACACTACAATTATGTGAATAGTGTAAATGTAGCGTTCAGAATACTCTAACAAACGTAATTTTTACAAAATGACAATAAATATAGCGTGGATAGGGATTTTCTTCGAAACAATTCCATTGCATGCATCGATGAATCTGTGGTGTTTTTGCATTTATCTTTACGAGCTGTTCTTACGTTCGCTGGAGAAAGCTATTTTTTCTCGATAACAAAGTTCTTGTTTTACAAAAGGACGATTAGTTATAATTATGTAGTTTCTTTGGACTCTCCAATTTTTTTTCGAATGGATTTGCAAATTAGATTTTGTTCCAAGCTGTCAGATCGCGAATCAAGGTAGAATCAAGTTTTCAAGTAAGATGTAAGAACAGTATTTTTATGATTATTTTATAATATTCGAAATAATGTGATGTATCCAAGTGTTAAACAAACTTATTTAAATAACTCTAAAACTTTTCATTACATTTCAGGTCGTGCTAGCAATCAAGTACTTTTTCACCGCAAAAAAGTAGTTTTTCTCAGCAAACGCCCCGTTTGTTGGCCTTCGATGCACGAAACTGAACCATTCCATTATCAAGCTTTTTTTAATTTCCCTATCGTCCCTCGCACTGTCGAAAAAATATTCAGTTAATACGTTTTTTAAGAATCTCGATCGCTCAAAATCGTAATCGTGACACAAAACCCTTGTCTCGTTTTGACGCGTAAACTAAGGTAAATTTTAAGACTCAACCGCGTATACCTTTAAGTGTAAAACTCGAGCAGTATTTTCGCCAGCAGCTTCGCACGAATAATTTTGTACCCAACGAAACCGATGCTTAAAGAGCATTCGAATTTTCCGTGATACGCGCACGCCAATCCCTAGAATTTCGAAAGTTCGATTATGTAGAATAAAACAAAAAAATGTCCATGATATTGAAACAAAAACCCAGTGAAACGTAGCTTTCGAGTTTGTTCGGTGTGCGACTTGATGAGAAATTTTACGTGTCAGGTGTGACGTTATGGTTTTCATCTTAGAATATAAATTGTCCAAACAAATGTATAGAACTGGTTCGTTGTATTCTTCCCGAAACCATCGAAAAGCGTGGCGCTGAACATCCGAAGCGACACGAACACAAGAAAACTATTTTGTGATACGTTCTTGCCAGAGGGAATACAACAAACCAACGACAGGAATGGTGGATACAGTGTTAACGATTACAGAAATAATGATAATGTGTAATAGGAATCTGTTGACGAAATTAAACATGTACATTGTATTGCCGAGTGGCGTCAATAAATTAGTGACTAATGTACCTTGACTTGCCGATTTGAAACAAGAATCCCATCCAATCAATTATCATCCATCAATTATTTAGTCCATTTATATAAGTAACGTATTTTAAACTATAGGAGAATAAAACCTTTCATTTTGAACTGTGGGAAAAAAAACGAAGAGCCTAATAAGCTGGCTCTTAACAATATCTATAAAAATGAAGAAAACAAAATTTGCAACCCAAAGGAAACACAACCTCAAATACAGAGAAAAAATTCGTTTTATTCACAACATACATTCTATTCTTTTCACATACAAAAACTATGTACAATTTCATAATATCCTAGAATTGTATTCAATTCAAATTTTGCTATATTCAACACATCGTGAGGGATCTGTAGGAAAATATTCCTGAGCCTTGGTCATCAACCTCTTGAGCCCTTGAATGTACTTCCTCTGCGTCTCGTCGTTCATAACGTGTGCCACGTTTTTTGAGAAAATTTTTTCTCTTCCTGTACGGGCGTGAATACCCACCATAGTGACTCCGATTGGCCAAGGTGAATTCCCAATCGCCATTTCTAGATACGCGTCGCTTGCCAAAATGTAATTTCGCTCGAGGACGTGCTTCACAATTTGTGTGAGACTGTCGGTGATGTCCTCTGGCAACGACTTGCGACGCAACTTTCTGAGCAGGGGTTTCATGTACTCCTTGGTTTGGGCGTAAGTGGCACTGTCGATTTTTCCCCTTGTGCTTGTCTTCTCTAAAGTGCTACGAGAGTTGAGCTGATTGCCCCATTGCTGGACCAAGAATCGGATGAACAGATCGATGACGCTCATGTTGAAGTCCTTGTCCTTGTTGGTGATTTTGCTAGTGAGTTCTTGGATTTCCTCGTACGTCATGTCGAGGGGTGGATAATATCTGAAATCACAAAGTGAAACAGATTCTAGTAAAGTGAATCCTATTGGGCCATTCTATTAAGAATTGATTAGGTCTTCACGCAGCATACCACCGATCACTTTCAAATTACTTAAATGAAAATAAAATGTAGTTTAGAAATGATTTCATTTTTTATTTTATACTAACAATTGATTCTTTTTAAAAATAGAAATTTTTTTATTTCGTGTTTGAATTTGGAGTAACTTTACTTTTCTCAGAAAAAGTTTTTCAAGTCTAGTTTTTTTTTGAGATTCTTTCGTTTCAGTAATTCTGCTTTTGAAACATTCGAAATTGAGTTACATTCATTAATATAATTTCTGAATTTTTGCTATCAAAGGAAATGGATGAATATGTAATAAATATTAATTAAAATAAGATGAATGTCAATTTATCAAAAATCAAAATTCACTATACTCACTGCAGTAAGCTGCATTATTTACAAGTTATCGTTGCAATAAAAAAAATTTCAAAATTAAAAATTTCCGGATTGAAGACTATATCGTGCAATGTGTGGAAAGTTTCAAAGTTTCAAGGTTTTAATGGAAAGAATTGTGAAATTCTGTAAGTAAAAAATTCAGGTATTTGGAAATTAAGTAATCGTGACTTACGATTAGACTTTCAAATAAAAAAAAAACCACTCATATTGATGAATGTATAATTAGTTATTACAAAATTTCAATTTTATAATTTTTCACCTTATTTTTTGTATTAAATTCATTGCAAAATAAAAGTTGAAAAACATCCCTTAAGCTAGCAGAGCAAGGTCAGCAGAATTGAAAAATTTTTTTTGCATTATTTAAGGCTAATTAAATGCCCTAATTAAAAATTAAGGGCTCCCTTGATTTACCGGGAAATCAATGCGCTGCTCGCTTAAGTTTAAGCCAGCAGAACAATGCCAGAAAACGGCTTTAAACTATTTTAATCGGAATAATTTTTACCTCTAAATTTAAGGCTATTTAAAGGCTCTAAGAAACACATAAAATGAAAATATTAAAAAAAAAAAAAATTTCCGGGAAATTACACTTTTGCAACCCTTAAAGGCTCGCAACAGCAGAACGATCCAGAAAAAGTGCTGAAAACTGTTTTAATCAGAATTTCTTTAACGTCAACTTTAAAGGCCCTTTAAAGGCTCTAAGAAAAACATAAAATGAAAAAAATCTAAGCAAAATTTTTCAGAATAATTCACTATTTCAATATTTAAAGGCTCGCACCAGCAGAGCAATCCAGAAAAAATGTTAAAAACTGTTTTCATCAAAATTTCTTTGACGTAAAATTTAAAAGCTCTTTAAAGGCTCTAAGAAAAACATAAAATAAAATATTTCTAAAAAAAATTTTCCGGAAAAATTCACTATCTCAATATTTAAAGGCTCGTACCAGCAGAACAATCTAGAAAATGTGCTGAAAACTGTTTTAATCAGAATTTCTTTGACGTCAACTTTAAAAGCTCTAAGAAAAACATGAAATTAAAATAGACCGCTAAATATTTCCCGGAAAAATTCACGATTTCAATCTTTAAAGGCTCGCACCTGCAAAACAATCCAAAAAAAGTGTTAAAAACTGTTTTAATCAGAAATTCTTTGACGTTAATTCTAAAGACTCTTTAAAGGCTCTGAGGAAAACATAAAATGAAAGGAGTCAAAATGAAAATTTTCTGAAAAAATTCACTATATTAATCTTCAAAGGCTCGCACCAGCAGAACAATGCAAAAAAGTGTTGAAAACTGTTTTTATCATAATTCCTTTAGCGTCAACTTTAAAGGCTCTATAAAGGCTTCAATGAAAAAATAAATTGATACATTCGGAAAAAAATGTTTCAAAAACATTTACTATCTCAATATTTGAAGGCTCGTAATAGCCGAGCAATCCAGAAAAAAAGTAGAAAACTGTTTTTATCAGAATGTCTTTAACGTCACCTTTAATGGCTTTTCAAAGGCTGTAAGAAAAACATAAAATGAAAAAAGTCAAAAAAAATATACTGGAAAAATTCACTATCCTAATAATTAAAGGCTCGTACCAGCAGAGCAATCCAGAAAAAGTATTAAAAACTTTTTTCATCAGATTTTTATTAACGTCATTTTTAAGGCTCTTCAAAGGCTCTAAGAGAAACGTAAAATCAAAATTCAAAAAAAAATTTTCAGAAAAATTCAATTTCAGTAGCATGAAAAACCTATAAAAAGGACTTTAAATTAAACCAATCGGTTGACAAACACGGAAATTCCATAAAATTATTTAAATAATTACTCAAAAACGTGACTCAAGAAAAGAAAAAAAAACCACTCTGCACCTTTATACAGGAGGGTCTATATTTTCATAATCAAGCGTCAAAATCCCATATCAAAAAAAAAGTCTAAATTTTGTCGCACAGTGTTATCAAAACCAGAAAAATTTGCTACGACTATTAATAGAAAATATAAACTGCTTTTTATTTTTAAAAAAATTTTCAACATACCTATCCTGCACAGATTTGTCAGCAACGTCACTTTTGTCATTCAGCTCAGGTTTCAAGGACACAAGCTCGTTGAGGTAGGCTTCGTCAACTTCGTTCATGGCCTTTTGGAAATCATTCCTGTAGCCCCTGTTCGCCTCGGGTTTCGACATCTCGCATTTCCTCAATCGTTCGAAAGCTTGTGAATGCGATTCTCCGAAAACCAAAATAGGTTCCCCAAAATCTCGGAGCCTCCGGATGACTTCGTGTCGAGACAGAGTATTGAACGAGGAATCCTCACTAACCTGGCTTATTTTGGATTTCTCGTCATTAGAGTTGACCGAATCACTTTCTTCGTCCTTGCAAACATCTTTTTTCGTGTCTTCGGACAACAGATCTCCACACTTAATATATTTTTTGTTCCCTGAAACGGCCTTTTGCTCCTCCAGGAGTTTCCGTTTTCTCGCAATTTCTTCTTTTAAACTTTGCAGAGCGTTCATGATGCTAGATATTTGGAATTAAAAAATGTATTTTTTAGAGAAAAGACGAGAATTTTATGAATTTTGTCGTTGTTAGATTTTTTGAAGTTTGTTTTGATGTATTATTTAGACTGAATTAGACTGGCTGGCGTATTATTGTTTTTATACAACGCACGAATGTATATATATGTACATACATACTGAGTGTGTAGCGAGTGTGTGTAGTATATGTATATAGATACTGCCAATGTATATATGTCATGGCGGGAGAATTCAAATACTGCTGCAGCGCATAAAAAGCAAAGAAAATGAGATAAAACTGTGTTGAACGAACGAACACGGATTGTTAATAGAAATTACGAAAATTTCGGTCGATAATTATGATTTAAGATGTTTGCAGCACAAGGATCTAGTTTCTTCTTAAAAAAAAAAAAACAGAACTTCTCTTCAGGAGCGTAGATAGTGGGGGATCACGGGGATCAACCTCTCCCTGACTTCGAAGTCAAATTCCAAAATTTTATATCTAAAATAAATCTATATCACAGAAAACAATATTCTAGGATTAAGATTTTCAGAATACCATCTCCCTTTTTTGAGTCTATTTCCTATAGTGAAAAACTCTAGAAATATTTCAGGTTCTATCCCACTTCAATTCTATAAAATGTAAATCGTAATTTTCAAAATTTGTCGTTCCAGAGTTAGAAAATAACAATTATATCTTACAAACCTAATGATTATAAATACTAAAATCGTAGAGCCACATAATGCGATCCAATGAAATTTGGAATCACTGGAGTCTTTACTCTAAAAGTCAAATACACTGTAAAAAATTTTCATAATAAACTTCCAATTCATGTATTGGAAGTTTTTAATCGAAACATGTATGAAAGTTTTTTTATACTTTTGTATGGGATTTAATAAAAATGAATGAATATTCAAATATATGTATGGAAAAAAGGTACTCAATAATGGAGAAAGATTCAAACGTGTATGGAAAATTTTCCATGCTCAGGTCGTTTCCATACAACGCGCAAAGATTTTCATATTTACAATAATTAGCGTATGGAAAAATTACGATCATTTTTTACAGTGTATTTTAAATCATTTACTGTAAAATTTGAATTCTTATGATTTCTCATCAAAAATTCATGCAATAGAAATTGAAAATGAAAGTTAAATGCATTCTGAAATTTTGAATATTCTAGACTATCTTCTAAAATGTGAAACTTTCATTTTTTGAGAATGAAGAATTTCAGAAGTTTAATCAGAATTAAATCAATCGAGAATAATCAATCAGGTATACAAAAAATGGCATGGATTTCTAGAATTCAATACACAGTAGGGTCGAAAATTTCATTATCTTATCAATTAATACGATTCAAGATATCAGTATTGGTCAAATCTAAATGATAGAATGTGAAGAAGTAGAATTCGAAATTCTAGAATTGCAGACTCTATAATAAGGAATTGTGTATTGTTCCATACTTGAATGGTTAATCTTTAATTTCTCTTTTTCATTCATCATAAGTCTGACATTCTACATTCTAGAATGAAATATTTTATTACTTTTTTTTTAAAGATTTCTGAAAGTTTATATTTGAAACTTGAGAAGCTTACAATTTGTAAACGTGCTATCTTGAATTCTCGAACTTTATATCATAGAATTCGGAGTTCTGACATTCTTTGTCCGAGAATGAACGATTCCTTTATTCTCTTTTCAATAATTTGAAATTCTGGGTTTCTGGATTCCATCATTTAAAATTCAAGTGCTTGATATTCTATAGTGTAAGATCCCAAAAATCTGTATTCTAGAATTTAGAGTTTTTAAATACGATCTTGTTCAGGTAGGTACCATGCAGATTTGTGTATGGTATTCTGAGAACATTCACACGATAAAAGGATGGCTTTGACAATATTTGGATGAGTCACTGAATCCAAATTTTTGATTCATGAAATTGTGTAATAATTTTGAGGAATATTGGGTACACGTTTTTAGCGTTTATGATATGAATAAATAAGAAAATGGAGGGCTGAAAGCCTGAATAAATAGTTTAAAGGAAGATGACAGAAATTTTTTAACTATTTGGCTCCTGGGATCAGTTTGACAATATGAATTTAAAAAAAAAGGAGCAATCGAAATCTTGATGAGAAATTATTTCTTTGATTACTTTTTGAACATAAGAGGACTTTCAAAAAATATTTTTCAAGCACAATTTTTCTACTTGGTATTACCTAGCCAGTTCACAATGATATCCAATTTCTGAAAGCGAATTCACCCAATAGGATTTTACTCTCAAATAAAATTTCGCCAATAATCGCCGAACTCTTGAATTTATTCCGTCAAATAATTACAATATTCCTCAACAAATACTCTCCCCTTCCATGACTTCACCTTTTACACATGAATTAGTTTTCTATTATTGGCGCATACAACGTGCATAACACGCAAAGTAAATCTGCCTCAAATACGTACTTTTAAAATAAAACTCTCTGACAGTTTCACAGTTCCAAAATTTCAACTGCGTTTCGTCCCCAAACATGGACGTGTACATTCAATAATTTCTCTACGCTGCAACGAGCACGGAATCTCTCCATCGACAATCAACGGAATCTCCCCAAAAATCCCACGATTTTCGTGAAACTCCAATTTTTTCTTCGACGGGTTTTCGTCATCAAAAATAACGGAATCGCAGCTGCGAAGCAACGCGAATTTCACGCGAGGGCAAAGAACATTCAACAACTGGACGATTCGTTTTTCGGGGGTCAAAATTTAACCCCTCAGCTAATTTCTCACTTCATCTCAAAGACCTGCGTTTTCTCGTTTCGTCCGCCTCCAATAAAATGCCCCAAGACAACCCCTCCTGGGGGAAAAGCTGGGAAAGCGGGCGAAAACGCCGACGTTCCAATGTCGGCACAATTTCCGAGTCGTTCCGCGCCTCGGGAAAAAATCACAGCGTTCTGGGGCTGTGCACAAGAGATTCATATCTCGGGAATAGATGCCCAGAGCAAGATCCTTTAAACTTTTTTCAACGCACGTCGCGTATGCGTGCGAGGTCGAGTTGATCGTTAGCGAGAGCCATGTCCTCGGGGAACTTGGTGACCTTCGCCTCGAAGAAGTCATCATCGAAGTCGCAGGATGGGATGCAGTCGGAGATTATGAAAGCGTCACCGTCGATGAAAGCTGGCTGGTTCTGATTTAAGGGTGGACGGTTGCGAGGGCGAGGAACCTGATCCGCAGGTTCCATCAGGGTTGGGTGTTTTTTGCGCTGGTGCTGCAGCAGTTTGGCCTGCCAAGGATACTAGCATTACTCAAAAGAATTTGTAAAAATTGAATACAAGTACCAAGGGCAGCAGAAGATATGGGTATGGTGGGGACCCATCGATTTCACGAAAATCATCTTCACTATCTTCTTCTGAATCATCGCAATTTTAACGATAACACATTATTGCCATTATCTTTATGGAGATACCATTGTAATGTCTTTATTAAAAATTCAAAGATACGTACAAATTTTTCGCACGTATTTTAATTTATTGAAAATATCGTAAGTGTACGTACCTTGCTGGCATACTGCTTGTGACACCATTGGCAACCCTGAGGCATAGTAGTTACGCTACCAACTGTTTGACTAAAGGTCAGATTTGGAAAACCAGTCATGTCAACTTCCTTTTGCCGGTTACTCGGTGGCAAAGCAGCGCCCGGATGATTTTTCATGATATGCGCTTTTCTTTTACTGCTGCTTTTGTACACCTGAAATCAGAAGTAAACGCCATTCCCAAGTATGTTTCATCCCTAAAACAATTTACCAACGAATGGGACAAGTAATGAAGTTAATTCCAAACCTTATCACAATATTGGCAATAATAATCTCGAGTTTGTCTCATGATCGGCAAATTCAATTCCGGAACAGATTCCGGTGAAACTTCGGGATGTCTTTTAGCCAAATGATTCACAAGCATTCCTCTTCTTTTGAATCCCACTAAACACTGGTGGCATTTGTAAGTAAAACGATTGTAATCCGTTGGGTTTATCTGCAAAAAATTATCCAAGGATACAAAACCTTGTAAAACATCTATGATGACATTAGAAAAACTTTGTTCCTTCGAACGTATAATTGAACATTTCACCTTTGGCACGAATTTTTTCGTCTGGTTCACCTGAGCGTTCTTCTCTTTGTTCACTCTCTGAGCCGAATGCATTCTTGCCATGTGCTCTTTCAATTTATCCTTCCTCTTAAACCGTTTGCTGCAATCTGCACATTGGAATTCCCTAAAAGCACGATCGGAAATAGCAGCAATAATCTAAAATCTTTGATGCGAGAAGGCTGAAAAGCATTTTATATACTTGTAATCTGAATGACGCAGAAGGTGCATCCGCAACTTGTCAATCGTAGGAAAACGTTTGGAACAGATGTCACAATTGTGATTACGCTCGCAGTGGTGAGCTCGAATATGCTTACGTATAATGGAATACTTTGGAAAGGTTCTCAGGCAATGAGGACAATCGAAAGTTTCGTCGTTGTTGCGGTGCGTTTCGATGTGGTACTTCAACCCCAAAATCTGCCCAAAAAGCTTCTTGCACATCGGACACTCAAAAGTTGGTTTTTCTCCTGAAAGTTCATTGTGCGATTTTGAAGTCAGAATTCTTCAAGGCTTGAACTTCAAATGTTATAGTACATGACAGAGAGTGTCAAGTGGGTACTTGAAGTAAAATTTGGCCAGTCTCCAATGTCAGATCTGACATAAGATATAATTCAATTTATTCAATTCAATTCTTCCTAATGACTTACTTGTATGAGTCTTCAAGTGACATGACAAAGCCGAATTGTTCATGAATCTCTTGCAGCAGATATTGCAAGGTAGCGGTTTCGAATCCTCGGCTCCATGAACTAGTCGATGTTGCTGCAGCCTTACCTTCGTTGCAAATCTTTTGTAACATTCAGGGCACTTGTGGGTCGCGATGTTATTCTTTCTCTTGCATTCAGACGCGTTTTGTCGTGAGTTCTCTTTTTCTTTAGCGCTCGGACTGCAAAAGTTGCACTCGTAATGAGGTATTTTTGAGGATGGGTGGATTAGAAGGTGACGCTTCAGGCTGTAGCTTCTGGGAAATACTTTGAGACAGTGTGGGCAGGTGTAGGCCAAGTTTTGGCCGTCGACTGCTTTCGAGAATTTGCTGGAAAGTTGAAAGACAAATGTATAAAGCAAGGTTGCATGCGAAAGAATTTGGAGGATGATCGTAAATGTGTATAATGTCTTCTTAATTATTGATTTTTTTCTTATCATTCGTTCCACTGGATAGAATATTTTTTTTCTATCTAGAAGACAAAAAAAATTCAAAACAAAAGTTCTTACTTTGATGAAATCTGATCCCGATCCTCAACAGACTTTAAATTTCTATTGCTCCTCAAATTTTTGTACGATTTGAGGTCTCTCTCCGATTTTTCCAATGTTGGAGAATCTTCGTTGCATTTGGGCAATTCCCATTTTGTAAACTCGTCTTGATCTTTAACAAATCATCGTTCATCATAAGCTTTGAAATTGTTTAAAATATTTTTTGGTTTTTGACTTTAGGTTAGACTTAATACTTTTTGATTTCATTTGCTAATTTTTTTTTATCACTACCTTCAAGTTTTTCTTTTAGCACAGACAACTTTCGTTTTTTGGCGTAATCTGGATGAGGACCAGCTCGCAGTTCCTCTTTAGCATGGATGTCTCTGAGAGTTATAAAAACAATGCCTTCGTTTTGTTGACAAATTACAAGATTCTGGTCTTCGTATGTAAGGGCTGGTCTCACAAATCGCATCCAATTCGATGTGTCTGAGAACAAGGTATTTTTTTCGGTAATTGGTGTTTAACGTATAAACTCAGAATTGGTTTATGCAAAGTTCAATATAAAGTTGATAAGACTCAAGATTCCATAAATCTTTTATCATAACGTAGAATTTTACAAAAACAAAAGTTTGTTTTCTTCTCTAAACATCAACTACAATCAAATCGCATGTGAAAAAACCTGAAATCCACCAGCAAAAACTTGACACTCACTTTCATTGGAAACGTCAACCCTAAAGAACTCCCCATTTTCTTTTTCCATTAAAAGTGGCAGGGAAAATTTGAAAGCCTCGCCATGGTATTCCAAAAGTACACCCTCAACAGGTCCAAATTGGGTTCGTTTTCGAATGAGTCGCTTGGCAAAAATCGCGTATTCGAAACCGCCCTCGAGAACTTCATCGTCAAGAAGTTTGTTTATCTCCAAGTAAGTTCCTGGCAAAGTTGCGATGGCTCGAGCGGGTACTGGTTGGTCGGCGATCGCACGCATTTTGTGAGTTTTGCAGCCGTTTACGTTGACACAAACATTGTCGCAACCTGCAAAAAATGTAGGAAACTTTTGATATACAATCTCCATAAAAAACATAGTGATTTTAAAATGAAAATGAATACAAACGTTCTTCTAAACAATATCTTTATAAGTATGAAGGATGATATAAATAAATTTTAAAGAACTGATCTGTACTTCAATAGAAAATGAACTGCACTTTCTAGGACAAAAAACCAAGAAAGTTTTCAACTTACAAGGAATGTTCCCACCCTCAGAGTTAGTATTTTTGCTGCGTTTGCTGGAGGAAAGAAAAGATACTTCTTCTTTGTTTTTTGCAATAATAATGTTTTCATCTTGAGTTTTTTCTAATGCTTGTTCTTCTTGATGGCCATTAGTAATTTCTGGATTTCCATTTTTAAAAGAATTCACGACGTTCATTTGTTCATCGTGCATCACCAAAAAATTTCTTGCAAGAGTAAAATCGGTGCTTGGAATTCCAGTTAACATCAAAGGTGCAGTTGCTGGAGCCAAATCGTGATTTGATGCTAGAAGAATTATGTAATATTGTCGTGAAATATAATTTTAACAAAATTTAAAGATTTTTTGGGTTTGATTCAGTCGGATTTGAGTGATGAGCCAAAAATTCAAGAAGCTTAAGTAATAGAAATCTACTTCCTCAAGGAAAATCGATCGAAAATGTTTGAGTTTCTATGTAAACAATATTAATTATAAAAATCCAGAAAAATTTATTCAATATTCGTTTACCCTGCATCAAAATCAGTTCTCCTTCGACGCAAGAAACCAGAGTTTCTCCATTGCTTTCGTCAGTAAAATTTTCAGGGGTATTCCCTTGAGTTTCATTTTGCGGGTTTGATTGACTCGCTAATTGTGCGATGTAGTTAACGTTCCCACGAGCACTTGATTCGGGCATCGGAAGTAATGGCGACGATGATGGGGAACTTTGGAGAACGACAACTGAATTGTGAAAAGGTGACGGTGGAAGTTGCACCAAAGTCGGGGAGTAACGAGCCGCTGAACTCATGTTCGGATCGTCAGGGCTCACACGGTGCTCGAAGTCCGAAAGTGGCGACGACGTCCTTGATGGAAATGCCACAGGTTCGAACGATGCGAACATTTTTGATGATTGGTCCTCTATGTACTCCACCTTCAATTTATTTATTACCATGTTATTCTCAGTTAAAGAGGAGGGGAAATAATAGGAGATTTCTAGTCTATAAAAGTTTCATTTTATCCATCAATAGGGAAATTGATGAGTATTTTAACTTTTTTTTGCATGAATAGTAGATTTTTGGAAATATGTGACATCACGATCTTTGAAGGACATTCATTACTATCACTCGTATAGTTTTGTTAGTGTTTGCATGAATTCCTCGAATTTTTTATTCCCTTATTATATATTTTGTTATTTTAGATATTTTTATTTATAATTTAAAAATATGCGTACTAATGATACATTTACATATGCATCGCAAATGATGTGTAGCAGTAATTGAATTTCATCTAGAGAAAGTACAAATCTATTTCATGTTTTTTCGTATTTTTTTAAACAAAATGAGAAACTTATTGTACTGGTATGATAACATTATAAATTTTTTTTTTATGCTGTAAGAAGTAGATTTTTGTGTTTATGATAAGCGCACTTCTCATGCAGAAAGTCTGTTACGTGAATAAATAGTTTTTAAGGTTTTTCATTTCCTTTAACATTTTTTTGCTGCACATGGAATTAAATATTTTTGAATGAATCGAAACTTCAATTTTTTAAACCCATGACTGAACTAATCGTGGTTTTTTTACTAAAAAAATGAGAGGTTTTCATTAATAAGTTGAGTCTACTGAAAAAAAAGCGAACGTAATAATTGACTAAAAAAAAAGGTACAAAAATTATACATTTCTTATCTGTAAATGTTTGGCATATAAGTGCTGCAAATTTCTTCATCAAACTAATTAATCATTTATCCCAAAATTAATATGCATACATAATTAAGCAAGCCTAGTGATTTTTGGAAATTTACGGTGAAGTAAACTTTCTTTAAGAAAATAATTTTTCATGCTAAGGAATAATGTAATTATGAATCAGTCTCAATGATACTATAACAATAAAAGCAAACTAAAAAAAATCATCTTTCAGTTACATTCGATTCTTACAATCAATGATGGGAGAAAATATATAGGGGCTCCGAAAACTTCGTACCGAAAGAAAACAGCTTTTTTTTCATTTTGAGTCAATCATTCTTTCATCGTTTTTTTCAGAATCCTCAAAAATGACAGTTTTATTCATCTTTTTGTTTGATTATTTTAATCTTGTGCTGGCCTATGATTGCTTTAACATCTAATCATAATTCATTATTAAATTTTTACGGGAAATGATAAGTATAAAGTTTTTGGTTTAAAAAAAAAAGTATTTAAATAACATTGTCTTCTTCAAAAAACTTCGTGATTAGCTGCCAAAAAATTGGATGATCCCGTCATTTTTGCAAATTTAAAAAAATGGCAAAGGACTTTACGACCACAAATTTAGAATAAAATGAGCCCTTGTATTTTTGTGACGGGGTTTCTGGTATTTCTCGAATGAGTTTTAAAACGGTGAAACCTTTGTACGAGCAGCACAAACGATTTAGAAAGATAAAAACCTTTAAAAAACTTCACTGAATTGTGAAGATAAATCGAAAAAAGGGCGAGTTGTCGATCTATTACAAAGACATTGTTTTTCAAAGTTTTTCGCAACTTGGCGCTCTTGACAGCAACATAAGAAAATGAATGGAGATTAAAGCAAAATTACGAAAATTACAATTTTTATACTCTCATAATTATTTGAATCCTCAACAACTCTGCAACAGAAATTTTTTTCGAGTTTCCTTTTGGCTCCCTAAAAATAAAATTTAGAGAAATCAGACTGTAATTGAAGTGACAGCATAAAATTTTTTGAAAACACTAATTTTCAGATTTTCAAAAGGCTTTCGAACTTTTAATTGGCCTCGGTCTGTGATAATCTCAGTGTTTGTAACTTTCATATTACAGAGCACATGATTCATGGAACTTTTGGAACAATCGAAGACAAATTGTTAATCCCCATTATTCAAAGTAATTTAAATAAACTACTTCATATAAATATCATTGAAAAGTTTTTATATCGCAAGATAACATAAATTACAAAATTTTCTTTCAAAATTCATCAATTTAAATTTCACGATACTTCCCCCACTCTTACTACAATAATTTTTTCTGGATATCTGATCCTCAAAATTTCACATATACTCTTTAAGTAACTGATAACGAAATTTTAAAAACCAGTTAAAGATCATTCTTCAAAAAAAAAAAACTGGTGAATTGCAAAAATACCGTTAAAAACAACAATTTGTTGCTGGACTTGTCATGGATTTTGTCGATGTTTGAAATCTCCAAAAAATCGTTAGGGGCCCCCTCATGAGGGCCCCTCAAATCCATTTTGCCGATGGGTTCTCTCGAATTGAGTTTTCTCCAGACTCAACAACTTTTTGCAAAAATCCAAGGAAAAAAGAATTAAGCACTGTTCTCGTAATTCGCGAATCCCTTTATTCACTAGGCAAAATTCGCAAGTTTCACGCAAACGGTAAATTTCCGACTTTGCTTCATTTGCGTGCGATATTCTAGAATCGCGGAAATTGATTTCCTCGCAGTTTTTCGCGCCCGTGCATTTTGATTGATTTCGATGATACACTACACTAACGCACAGTATAACTGTATAGATTTGTGTGGGACAGCTGCTGTGCGATCCTGTGGTGATAATACTTAATCCTTTTTTTTCGAATTTTCACAATTTGCAAGACTGTACATTTAATGCACATTTAATGTACAGTGCTGTACAGGCGGTACGCTTTCATGTTCGATCGTGGAATCATAGTGTACTAAAATTCTTGAGATGGCGTATCAGAACTGTCGGCGAGATCAATAGGGCTTAAAAATGCAATTTGTTTATTGCAGTTTTACACTTTCATTGATTTATACTGTTTCCAGAAATCCGCGGATGCTACTATCATGATCAATTTTGGCCAGACACTGACTGTTCTTCTAGGATATTTTTTTTTCGTTTTAGGACTGATATTTTCTATAAAATGCTTTCATATATTTACCGATGTTTTGAATAAGAAATAGAAAAAAAAAAAAACAGATTTGGCTTCGGTTACGGTACCATACAAATTTTTTAGATCGTTCCAATTCTCATTTTGGCTCTGATTCTTTCAATTTCTGTATCAGGCAAATAGTTTCGATAACAGCCTACTTGTTATTTATTTCTCGATGTGTTTATTTTTACACTGTACGATTATCTTAACTTATTCTGTGATAAATAAATTTCATGTAGCATAAAATATATCAAATAAAAATGCGTTCCTGTGTACAATGTGGAGATTTCTTGAAATATATTTGTTTCTCAATCACTATTTTGTAATAACCTCCAGTATGATTCTTGTTTTTTTTTCCTGTGTATCTTTCAAAAAAATCAAAAATTACGTATGCCTTCAGATAGGAACGCTATTTTTAGTCAAACGGAAACCATTATCAAGATAATTTTAGCTGCTCATTAGAAAATCATTATTTTTTTTACTTCCTTATTGCACTAGACATGAAACGTACAAAACAAATCGAAAATAAAATCATTTTCTTATCATCATCAATTTCTGTACTATCTTAGGTGTCTCAACCAAACGTCTATGATCTCTATGAATTTTATAAATAAATCAACAGAACCAGTCCATAATTTCAACTACTATCGGTTTTTTATACAACCTTTCAGCAATTAACGTTTACTTAAACAGAATTATTATGGCTTTCAAAAGTTTTCTAGTTTTAAGTGCTTTTCTTGTGTGTTTTATAGTGAATGTTTCCGGTAAGTTATCGAGCACCTTGTTTAATATAAACAATAAACATTATAAAAAATTAAAAGTGATATTTCTATGCAGAAAGCAGCAACGATACAGCCATAAAAAAAGGTAATTACTAAGCTAACGTATTTTGCATAAAATTGGATTTTCAAAAATCTTTTTTTGATTCTATGATATTATGTTTGGATTATATTATTTTATGATTAGGAATACAACTCATTTGAATATAGTTAAGCTAATAATTTAAAATAAATTTGAATGGTAAAGATATATTGGAAACAATGATATATAAATGATATATTAAAAACTTTTTTCGAAGTTTCAAGATTTCATTGAATTGTTTCGAACAAGAAATGCTAATTTTTTCTTAATGTTTGATTTCTTGCAAAAATTAAAGCTGGTTGTAGACGATTTGGACTAGGATACAGATTGGGCGCCGAATTAACAATTGTAGTTGTAAGGGAAGGAAAACAAAAATGCGTAGCCATTCGTTGTTCTGAATCGAAGAAACTTGCTGACTCTGGAATAGGTCGATGGACAAAAGTTGGAAAGTAAGTTTCTCAGAAGAAATTAACCTTTAAAGATTGAGGAAAATAGTTTTTCTATTTATAATTGCTGATCGTTTCTAACGTTTTGACTTTTTTCAGCTGTCCTATTTACAGTCCTTATGAAGTGTCTATTGCTGATGAATGGTGAAAAGGAAAAAAAAAAATTTTTTTTTGAACGATAAAAACATTAACTAGAATATTCTTTACAAATTTTGTTTTATACCAATAAGTATTTATGGCAGAAGTACTGTCAGTTACCATAATAATAGTGTTTGTATAAAAATTTTGTCATAAGAACAATAAACATTCTGACTTTATACACAGTTTGTTATCATTGTATAGGTACACAAAAGAGAGTAGACGTAATAGTTTGTTAACGCCTGAATGAACATTCTGACTAGAATAAGTAAATGATTTTAGAAAAACAGTGACGTTGAAGAAATACAGCATTTCGTTTTCCTTGTTCTGTATAAACTAGAGTAACTCTTTTTTGAGAATGTACCGTAAAATTTTTAGGAAATTTGTGAATTCAAAATTTGTTTTATATATCATCTTTTTATAGATAGATCGAGAATCATTAAAGGATATTTATGAAATTAAGAAGAGGCATTGTAAAGTTTTGGTCAATAATTAGAACCTTCAGACTGATTTATTATTGTTATTTTTTATAACAATTCGAAAGAATTCTCAAAGATTTTTAAAGAGATCATTGGAGAGTCATCATTGGGTTATTCAAATATTTCGAGGAATTTGGGTCGTGCGTATGTTTTTTTTTTTTTTTTTTTTTTTTTTTTTGTGAAATTTCATTCTAAAATATTTGTATTAAAATCTATGGAACACAATTTCTTTATTTCGCAGTTGTTTTTTATATAAGAAAATTTTGAAATCCCAGACTAAAAACTGATATTTCCTTATTCTTGCGTGTTCATTATTGTTCAGAATTTAATAACTTAGCCGGGAATCACCAAATTATAAAAATCTATTAATTTTGTGTTACTTTATTTCTCGTGAATTTAGCTAAAATACTTTGAAAAAATTTTCAATTTTGATCAAGACACTCTTAACTAACATTTTTCATAATTTAAGTGTTGTTTCAAATATTTATTTCCTGCACACGTATTAATCTTCATTCTTTTTTCAACATTTGCTCAGTATCTCGGATGATGAAAAAGTCAGGTCAATGGCCGTAACGTTCATTCTTCAAGTTTAATCGTTCTTAAATTATAATTATATCAATATCCTATATCATGTCTCTGTTTGAGCAAATCACAAGATGGAGAAATCGGAAATCCTCAATCGCTAAAATTAAAAATCACCTAACTGTTCGTATATTTGCTCGTGGATGAGTGAATTTTAGTCGAGAACCGAATAAAACAATTCTTCACATATTTTTGTTCATGTCAAATATTAAATTATGAAATATCTCATTAGAGCAAATTTTTGACGTCAGAGTATTATTAAAACTTGAAATTTCGTCTTCTTTACTGATAATATAATTACTAATATTAACAGATATTTATTATTCAATTTTAAGTAATGAACTTCTTATTTTTATACCTTCTTCAAACTTTTTTTTTGGTTTCTCAGAAACCATGAAATACATATGTATATAAATAAACAAATGAATACATTATCCTTATACTTTTAAAAACTTTTATATTTCCTCATAACCCTCTACGTATAATCTGTTTCTTCATATTTTCTCTTTTTTCATACTCTATACGATAAGGAAAACCAGAAAAACTATTTTTAATTTAAATTGTCTATAGAATAAAATGTATTTTGTTGTCACATTTTAAAATAATTTTTAAAATATATTTTTCCTCAAATTTTCTAGCTATATGAAAGTTCGTTGTTATTGTAATTTCTTTCTCTAGCTCAAATGAAATTCAAATTAATCGAAGTCAAACTCTAAACAATATTCAAAACTATTATTATTCAAAATTTAGTTATGTCTTAAACATAGCGAAAATTATTTATGTTCCCAGATGGAAACGTTACTCCTTATCAAACGGAAACAATCGTACATTTATTTTTTAGAAAAAACTGAAAATCTTCAACTTTCATCTCGCATTTATCATGAAACGTAAAAAACAAATGTAAGATCAAGTTGTTCTCTGGTCATCATTAGATTTTGTATCAAACAATTTTCAATTTGATAAAAATGATAGAATGAGTGTATAAAATAATCAACTGTTCAAAAAAAAACGTCAGTTCGTTCACAATTTTAGAGTGAAAAAACGTTTCACTAAACAAAATAATGGCTTTCAAAAATATTATGGTTTTCTGCATCGTTCTTGTGTGTTTGACGTTGAATTTTTATGGTAAGTTGGGAATCACTTTTTTGAAGTCAGCAAGATATAGAGTTTTCAATAATCAAACATTATTTTCTTATGCAGGAACCAGCAATGCTACGCCCATCAAAAAATGTAATTATCAAGCTATCATTACTTTGCATAAAAATAAATTTCTTGATAACGGTTACAGTTGTATTTAAAAAAAAATGTTTTTTATATTTTGAACAATAGATATAATTTTATTTGAATTTTTGATTCCATGCAAAAACCATAGCTGGTTGTAGACGGGACAATCTTGGATACAGATTAGGTGCCGAACTAACAATAATCATTGAAAAGAATGGAAAATTAACATGTGAAGCCATTCGTTGTAGTGAACCAGAAAACGTCGCAAATTCTGGGAATGGTGTATGGAAAACAGTTGGCAAGTGAGTTTTTCAGTAAAAAAACTTTAAATAATCATTTTAATATTTCATTCGTTGCCTTCTCTAACGTCCTGGTTTTTTTTTTTTTTTAGCTGTCCCATTTACAGGCCTTACGAGGTATCTATTGCTTCTTAATTTTGTAAAGATTGAAAAAATTCGGAAACAACAGAAACGTCAACTGTGATATTATCGAACAAATGTGTTTCATTCTCCTGATTATGTATGGTGAAAATACTACAGTTCATCAATAATTTTATCTCTGTTGAAAATATATGTGAACAATAAATATTCTGTTACCAAGTACAGCGTGTTATCCTGTTTAACTTTAGCTTGATAATGCATGCCCATTCGAAAAATATTAAATTTGTTATCACCTTCACTCGTTGAATATGAGATATAAAAAACAAATTTGAAACATAATTTTTTCCACATTTTCCTCACTTTTTGAATTTAACGACCCAAAATGTAATGGAAATGGAAATATAAGTGTATAGTATTCGAATGACTAAAAAAATGACAGTTTCTTTTTAACTTTTGAGTGAAAACGTTTACTCAAACAAAGTCATGGCTTCCAAAAGTATTATGGTTTTATGTTTCATTCTTGTGTGTTTAACATTGATTTTTTACGGTAAGTTGCCAACAATTGCTTTTTTTATGATGCCAGGAAACGTTTTATGAATGTTACATCCATTTTTTTATGCAGGAACCAGCAACGCTGATCCTATCAAAAAACGTAAGTACTAATCAAACTTGACTTTTCTAATAAATGAATTATCGAATTTTTCGATCAACTCTTCAGATTTTAATTTGAAAAATTTATGCATGATTTGAAGACGAAATAAAATATTAATGCTTCTAATTAAAAGTCAAACCTGAAGCTGTTTGTAGATGGTTCAATAAAGAATTTCCATTGGGCACCGAACTAAAAGTAGCTGTTCAAGAAGATGGAAAACCAAAATGTTTCGTCATTCGTTGTGATGAACGAACAGATGTGGCAGACTCTGGAAATGGTGAATGGAAGACAGTTGGCGAGTAAGTTTTTCCACACTAAAAAAAATTGAATTACTTTTTGAAGACCAAGAACACTATATTTGTGAATATTATTTATTTGTAGCTTTTTTTAAGGTGTCAAATTTTTTCAGATGTTTCATTGACAATACTAATACGACCAAAGTTGATAAATTGCGACCAGTGGGAGAAAAATAATTTGGAATCGACAAGAACATCAAATGCAACATTATTATATAATTTTTTTTTTATTCTTCTGATTATATTTGTGTAAAAATGTTTTTGAGTGAGCAATAAAAAATTATGATCAAATTGTATAGTGTACTGTCACTTTGTGCAACAAAAAGTCAATATATATGAGTGTTAGATACTGTAATATCTATGATATATTTTTACAAAGTCATTAATAAAATATTATGATATTTTGTACTAGAAAGTAAAGAAAAAAACAGGAAAAAGAACTATGCGAATTCGAATAATGGGAAAACTAAGGCTTCATCAAAAATTGAAATTTGTAGAAATAAAAAAATGATACTGCAGAAACTACAACAAAAGAATGTTATCAAATGCAATACCTTTTGGATTTTTTTTCAAAAACATAAATCTACTTCAACAGTATCATTTGACAATATTAACAATATTATTCAACAACAAATTTAGCCAAAAGCACAATATTCCATACTGATTCCAGAGTAAAAAAATTTACTGCCATTATTACAAGATTTCTTTAGTGTTATGTTTACTCATCAAAGACTCATTAAATGTCCAAATCATTACAAATTGTTGAAAGCTCTAGGTTGAGGTAAATATTTCAATCCGTTTTCAGACTCATTGGAAAAAGTTATACACCTTCGGAGCAACGCCCCTAACAACTGCGTGTTAATCGAGTAAACACGTCACAAGATTGATTACACGAATGCTTTCTTAACTTTGTTTTGGAGAACAAAACACGTTTTATTACAAGAACAGATTGAAAAAAAATAATCATGACGTCAAAAGCGGTTCAATTAGACGAAGTAAAGTGTGTAATTAACAGAATGTTGACGTTGCCGGTCGTGAATTTAACCGAACAATTGAAATTGTGCAATGAAAGTGGTGGAGCGTACTTAGACCCGAATTTGCTAATGAACACGAGGCACGAAATGAAAAGGAAATCGTCACCGGTTGATCTGGAAGAAGAAAATATCTTAAAGTATGTGGAAATGATGCCTAATTGTTTATACTTATTAGCTGAAAAAAAATAAGAATCGCCTTTTTTGCAACATTTTTTTTTGAAATGCAATGAAAATTACTAAAATAAACAAATAATAAATCATTTTCTGCTTTGGAACAATACAGAAAACATTGGCACTCAAAATTTATCATTTAGATTTTCCACAAATTTTTTTCTATTCCTTAAGAATTACCGAACAAAATCAAGACAGGAAAAACAAAGAAGAAAAATATCTCAAAACTGAACTAAGAAGATTCGAAAAACATTTGCTGGACACTCGCCCGAAGTTTTCAGAGCGTCGAACATGCTCAAAAAAGTTTCTTGTGGAAACCAACGACGAAAATTTTTGGAGTCAAGTTTTGCCCAACACTTGTTCGAAAAAGCAGGTCGAAAAAAAATTTGCAGAGGAAAAAACTCATAACTTTATACATCCTGGAACAATCAAAATCACGATCACAGATAAATCAACGTTCAAGCCAAAAGAAAACAACGAGGAAATTCTAAAAAAAACATTGCAAATTCTGAAAGAAAACGCTAGAAACAAAAAACGCTCACGTGAATTGAAATTACAGGTTAGTAAAAATAATTATGAAAATGCCTTCTTTCACAACTAAGACGGTTTCACAGGTTCAACAATTACTTGCTGAAAGATTATTAAGGAGATATTTCAATGCGTGGAAAAGTTGGGCGCAGGGAATGAAAAGATTGGCTTTGAAAAGAAAGGAGTCGAAGGAAATGACGCATGAGAGGAAAATCGAGCTTTTTGTATCGGCGATTTTTCAAAAGCAGGAGGA
The DNA here is from genome assembly GCA_028476575.1 of Platygaster robiniae. Taxonomy (NCBI): domain Eukaryota; kingdom Metazoa; phylum Arthropoda; class Insecta; order Hymenoptera; family Platygastridae; genus Platygaster; species Platygaster robiniae. The sequence goes on from CM052022.1 coordinate 9,366,858, forward strand.
GATTTTGAAAAATGATAGAGCGAAAAAAGAAGTGCGAGGCGTGAAAAGTGCACCGGAACCAGACACCCGATCGAAAAACGCTTCAAAGCTCATTTTCGTTGCGGATCCGCCGGCGCATTGCCGTTTGGAGGCGCAAAGGAAAATTATTGAAAAGCAAAAAGAAAAACTGGAGGAGCAGAAAAAATTGATTCAAGAAATGCGGTCGAAAGACATTGAAATCAATGCGAGAAACGCGAGCAGAAAGAGTTTGGAGGCTGTCAAAGACATATCTAGTTTTTGTGAACCCAGCACAAAACGCGCAATTTCTCGATTGATGAAACGAGAAGGTTACAGGTAGACTGGACCTTTTTTATGAAAAATTTGAAGTATTAAATTAAGTGCTCTATTTAAGTTTAAAGATTTTCAGGGGATATTTTCTCATACTTTAAAAATTCTGGCAATAATAAAGGACTCACGATAGATTTTGTGAAAAATTTGTCAAGTTTAAAGCAATTTTGTCTGGGAACTAGTATGATAGAGCAGGGAAAATAATTCAACATGAAAAATATAACACAAATCAAAAGATATTTAAATATGCTGAATTTTGAATGTAGGTATAAATATTCAAAAAAATGTAAGATATTTTAGAATTTAGTTCTCAAAATATGTATTCAAAAGACTGATCATTATATTTTTATATTTTTCAAAATAAGTATGACAAACCTCCAACGTACAAAATCATAAAATTAAAAAAATGAGTTTGACAGATTCTTATGAAATTTTCAAATCATTTAAAAGATCGTATTGTGATGGAAAATTTGAAAATAGGGATGTGTTTCAAAACATGTTATATTTGAGAAACTGCTGATCTATGAATAACATTCAATGTATTTGCTGAATTTCAGAAAATATGTTCACACTTCGTAAATTCTGCTGGTTATCATATTTTTCCAATCCATGGATATTGAAAGATTCATTTTCATTTTTCTATAAAAGTAAAAAGAACTAGATGAGTATTAAAATTTGACGTAAAAACTTGACAATTTGGAAGAAGTTTTAGAATATTGAAAAATATTTAAAATTTTTAACATCTATGAAGAACCGCAAAAATTCAAAATTTTTGAAATATTTTAGTAAATGTTTATTAACAGTATGCATCGTGTTGTTTATCTTTTTTCTTTCAAATATTTAAGATCCTTTTTTTTTATAATAGTTTGAAAAACTTGAAAAGTTTTGCAAAAGGTATAAATTATCTTAGAAAGTTGAATAGTTGAATAGTTTATAAGATGTTTGTGATTTTTCATACTGATGAAGTTTCCTATTTTTAATAAGTATAAAGAATTCGAAAAATTTGTTGAATTTCAGAAAATGTTCTGAAACTTTACAAATAATTTTTTTTATTTAATTACCTAAAAAAAACGAGAACGATATTTTGTTTTTCTCATAAAAATTTAACAAACTAATAAAAAATCATGGAGTTTACGTACATCTTAGAAAGATGAACTGATTATAAAAAACAATTTTATAGTTTTGACCAATTTTTATCGTCTGATCAATGTTAAAAACTTTGAAAAATAAAAAAACTCAACATTTGGCAAAAATACTTTTGAAAAAAGTAGTTCAATCATGCTATTATTGAGAAAAATTTATAGGTATTTTATATCTTTTATAAATTAAAAAAAATTATCAGAGTCTCTTTAAAATTTGAAAATTCTACAAAAATACGAAAAAAATAACAACAAAAGAAAAAATAAAATGTATATATTGCTGTTGATAATATTGCTATCATCATCACTTTGAACTGCTATTCTGTTTTCTTTAAAAATGAAACAAATTTTTTTCCATTTTTGAACATCTGGAATTTTATTCTTGTACCATTCAAATTTATATTATTATTTTCGAGTTCTATGTTACTATCAGTTCAGAAAACAACTTAAAAATGATATGGAAACTTCTAGAACTTCAATTTCTATTGTATCATGTTCTTAGAAAAATTTTAGAAAAAAGAATATTCAATGAAAATATCTGATACTATTTGAGTGAGTGTATTTGTCTTCAAGTTAAAAAATTTCTTCATATGAATAGCTGTGTAGAATGAAAAATCTCAAAACCATCTACACCCTAACAAAAAAACCCTACAATTCTGCAAGACTTCTTTATCAGATTATGTCGTTTATAAACGACGATTAAATTTATTTTGAAATAATAAAAAATAAAGTAGGCAATCACTTAAACCCTATCCCATAAAATAAAATTCTCCATCTACTAAGAAGTTCGATTTTTTTCCTGCTTTTTCAAATATTTCAGATGGTTTTGATATATTTTCTCTCATACAATTTCAGTGATCAATTTTTCATAGAAAAACCTCTACGCGTTCCAAGTCCTCCAAAATTTTTAATACAAATGGAAGCTCGTGCAGAAGCTAGACGTCAAAGAACTGCAAAGGCAAAAGAAGACCGCGAAAAACGAATGTTGGAATTGAAAAAAATGGAAGAAATAGCAAGGATCAAGGAAGAAGAAGAACTGAAGCAATTGCAAATTGAAGTAGGTTCTTTATTGATGTTTTTTATATCCATATCATAGTTTGAAGACTGATGATATTTACCCAAGGTTCCAGCCATATATCTCCAGAAAAATCATAAAAATCAAACATTCACAATGACCTTATGTCTTTACGATTTAAAACATGATCATAAAAAGAATAAAACTTCTTTTATTATTCTTTCATTTCCTGATTAGGCTCGAAGAGAGGCAAAGAGACTACGAAAAGAACAGGAATTGCGTAAAATCCGAGAAGCAGAAAGGGCCAAACATTTAATAGAAATCAGCAATCATTTCTACCATCGAAATCTCCTACAACGATATGTAATTGATGGTTTCAAAAAACTATTAGAAATCAAACGCGCTAATTTTGAGATAGCTGAAAGCCATCACCGCAAAAAACTGTTACTGAAGTATTTTACCAAGTTCAAAAACTATGCCATGGAGGAACGTAAAAAGAAATGGGACTCATCAGTTTTCATTCATGAAAGGAATTTATTGATGGATTCGATGTTGACTTGGAAACTTTACGCCTTAAAGGAGAGAAGAAAGTGGCAAGTTGCTTGTGATTATTACGATATGAAGTTGCAGCAACGATTTTTACAAGTTTGGAGAATGTACACGATAAACTCTCGGGAAAGAAATATGGAAATCGAAACGAAGATACGAAGTTTGTTCGAAAATCGAATCCTTGAGACGAGCTTTCGATGTTGGAGAAATTTTTCGAAAATAGAAGAGGAGGAACGCGAAAACGATCGACGGAAAAATGAGTTGAGAGCTTTGGTACGAACTGTGATTCCAGATTTCGATCCTGGTAGAATATAAATATTTGTGGATTGCATGGTTTTGTATTTATTGATCAGTAGTTGATGTTTTCAAATAAAGTAATGAATAATTGAATTTGGGTAGTAGTGCAGCTGTAGATTGTGTTATCATAATAGTGCTATACTCCAGTACAAAATTTTCAATAAATAAATCATTAAAAACATTATTGTCGACACAAATTACAAAAAAAACTTAGAATCGAATAAAAGTTTGCTTAATAAAAAACTTTTCATTCGATTGTCTGAATTTTTAAAGTTGGAACACTTGGAAAGATCTGGACCAAGAATTTATTTAAATGAAGTCTTGAAAAAACTAAGAAAAGGAAGTATTCACCTTTTTATCCATCGAATTCACACATAAATCAATAACTCCCCCTCCCCTACAAAAAAAAATATAATTTTTAGTCAGCATCAATGCAATTAGAAAAAAATAGAATCATGGTCACTATTGTGCACAAAAATATTTATTCAACCACGATAACAATATAACACGCCATTAAACTAGAAATCCATGGTCAAACTTCATACATTATGAAAATATCTCTATATTTTTTTTTCGAATAAAGATACGAGTGTCTTTTTGTACAGTACAATAAACTATAAATGTTAATAATTTATTATATTCAATAGCCGATATTAATCAAAACTTTTTACATGACAAAAAACGTGCATTTTGTATACTGATCGTGAAATTTCTAATGTTTCAAAATTTTTCACTTGCGATTGCCAGAGGACCAACGGCCCCAGGTTTCAAAACTGGTTGATGATGATTCGGTGTTGAAAAAATTGAACCTCCACCTTTTGTCATCTGCGCCGTTTCGTACATTTGTTTTTGCATCACAGCCAAAGAAACCTTGTTGGCCGAAAGAAAATCTTTCATTGATATCAACTCGCCAGACATTCGCCTGGAGTAAAAACTGTCGTTTCTCATGCCGATCTTTGCAGATCTACGTTTCGCGAGGTAAATACTCGATATTGCGGAATTTCGTTTAGGCAGGTGAGGGGCTGCTGATTTTCCACTGGACGTGATACGAACTTTGTGTATGATGAAATTCAGGCCTTGCTTGATTACGATCGAGGTCACGTTCAAGAGGGAGTAAATGCAGCAACAACCAAAGACAAGGAACAGAAAGTTGATGATTCTGTACCTGAGAAAGATTACAAAAGTTTTACAGAAAGTTGGGATTTGTTTTTGAATTCAACAACTTGTGGAGTATACTTTTTTTTATCAAGGATTACGTTTTTTGAAAAATCTATTCAAGTTCGAAGAATTTATTTAACTTTGAATTTTCCATGTTATAACTAGATGATGATACAAAATTTTATAAATCTATCTTGATGAATAGAAAAAAACAAAAGAAAAAATTAAAAAATCTATTATTTTATAGAACCTGTAGATATGGAGTTTTTCGAATATCTATTAACTATATGAAATCCATAAAACAATGAATCTTGCACTATAGAGTTTTCAACATCTCTAAAGGTATTTATGAAAATATCAAAAAATCCTTCACATTATAGAAATACAAAGTAATACAAAAATTTTTCAAGAAATATCTATTTATATACTAAGTTTTGAAGAGTCTTTTGAAACATTTAAAATCTAAAAACTTCGAAGTTGAGAGCATGAAATTCTAAGACTTTACATATCAATCAGAAAAATTATCAGAAATCATGCAATGAGGATAATGATATGGTACTTTAAAATTTCATAAAAAGGCAAGAATATGTTACATATAAAAATTACGGAAATCTTTGAAACGTCACATTTTCAGATCGATATTATCTTATGCAAAAATAATGAAAATACTCTGACTCTGCAAAACTTTTAGAATATCGAGTTGCTAATATCTATATCCGAATTCAAAGAATACAAAAAAATTTATGACGTTTCATAAGTAGTGAAAGAATATGATTTACTAAAAGTTCCTAGAAATCTATGAAGTACGAGAAATCTATACAGATACTATTTACCAAAAAATCTGTAAAAATACTTCAAATCTCTTAAACTTCAAAATCTAGAGCATCAAATATCTATAAATTTATTTTAAAATTATATAAATACAATAATCGAAAAAAAGGAAAATAGGCTTTCAAAAATTCTAGACAACTCTTTCAAATTCTATGTATGCTTAGTAAAGAAATATAAAAAAATTAAAAACACCAGGTATCAATAAAAACATGAAAATACTTGTAACTAAACAAGCACGAAAAAAAAAAAATCTATGAAACGCCAGATATTTTTGAAGATGGTTTTTCATGAACACTTCTTCGAAATACGAAAAATCTAAAAACCTCTGAATTTTAGAGCATTTCATTCTTCAAATTCTTCAAATGCTCATAATCGATGAAGAACAATATCAAAATCTATAACATTGGATAAATAGTATTAAATAAAAATATTCATGAAAATACCAGAAGTCCAGAAAATATTTTTTATCTACGCATATAATAATGTTCTGAACATAAAATTTAGCTCAATAAATAATGATTATATTATAATAAAAGCATAGTATAACAATTATAAGATTATTATAATGAAATCTATGAAAATACAAAAAATCCTTATAATTTCGGATCGTTTAGCCTTGAAAAACAAAGCTATATATAGGTATAAGAATCCATGTAAAGCGAGAGATAAACCTTCAAATAACAAATGCTAAAAGTATAATTATTAAGAGACATTAGAAAAACTAGAAGCTTGAGCTTGCGAGAATATTCTTAAGATTTGTTGAGTTTAGAACAAATATTTATTATCTATCGTCCATCGATACAAGGGAGGAAAAAATTTCGTAGTATATTGACTCTTTTGATATTTGACTTAACCCCCTCCCCTCCCTGTAAAATTTCGTTGTGACGTCCCTGTTATCTAGTACATTTCGAATAACAAAACTGAACTTGGAATGTTAACATGTATCAAACTTTTGAAAGTTGTCAAGTAAAATATTTTTTTTTCTAATTGAAAACACTGTCTAGCACTTTTGAATATCATCATAAACTTTCTTATATTTTATTTTCAATAGAAATCCTAAGGTAGATTAGTATTGTAGTTTTTGTGCTTGAAACGTACAAATAAACCTGAGGGTAGCTCGGGTTCTGCGTACTGACGTAATCACCGAAACCGATGGTAGAAAAGCTCACGAAACAAAAATAAAGTGATTCAAAGTAGCTCCAGCCTTCCAGAGGCGAATAAATCGCTGCTGCTCCACAAGAAATGGCGCAAGAAACGAGCACTAGGTACAGCATGACCCAGTATACGCTGGGTTTCCACTGCTGCAAGCCAGGATCTTCTTCGTCGTCAAGAATATCTGGCAGTGCTGACGCTTTTGTACCACTCACAGGCTTTGAGAAACGCCTCGACGCTCGACTTTTCTTTAGTTGACGTATGTGAAAACTGCGCAAAACTGCAGCTAAAAATGTAATGATGCGTTCCAGAAAGAGGTTGAAGAAGAGGATTCCACCTTACATCAAAAGAATATGTAATTATCAACTTAACATGTCGAGAAAATTGTTTACTGAGAATATGCCTTACGCAAAAAGAGTACTACGCAAAACTGCCTATTTTTCTTTAGGATGCTCAATACTTCCATTGTGACAAATAATTATTTTTAAGTAATCTTAGGCAGGGTCTGGAAAGTTACTTAAAATAATTTAATGCGTTAAGTTACCGTTACTTGAAAAGAAGTAGTAGCTCGATGCCATTACCACTTAAAAAAAGTAACGTTCCGTTACTTTCACGTTACTTTTTGGAAGATATTGAATGCAACTAACAAGATATCGAGAAACTGAGGCTGAAAAAAACAATATCAACGTACTCGTGGTTTTTTCTTTATAAATTTTATATTTCAGATATAATAAAAAATGTCCATACTTTTTCACCCTAAAAAAAATTGTTCAGCATGTTCGAATTTGTATATTTTTTTCATTTTTATAAAATTTCTCAATATCACATTTGATTTAATGTTAGCCATTAGGAAACATTCGCAAATTTAATAGATTATCGAGAGAATCTTAATACCTACCTAGATTTTCAAATTTTTGAATTTTTTTGTATTTTTTGGTATGTCTGAAATGTCGCAGGATTTTCAAGTATATTTATAAATTTGTACTATTTTTCTGTACATTGATATACAGATTTCAAGAATTTCATACTCTAGAATTCAAAGCTTATTAAATTATTTGTATTTGAGAGGATTTTTCAGCAAATAGTGCCTATAAAGATTTTCATTTTCCTTGATTTTTTGGATACTTTTTCAATTTTACTACGATTTGAAGGATTGTTCAATACTTCTGAAACTATTCGTGTTTTTCAGGATGATAGAATATTACGGAATTTCCTAGTATTTTCACGTAACTTTTGTATTATTGTAATGTAAATTTTTATTTACATTTCAAGAGTTTCGAACTCTAGAATTTGAACATGATGAAATTTTCCGTGTTTTACAGGATTTTCCAGGAAACAGTGTTTTGATAGATTTTTACTTATTCCAGTACTTTTTGTATTTCTTCAGTTTTTCTATGGTTTCAAGGATAGTTCATTTTTTTAATAGATTGCTATATGAATTTCTGAAATTCGAAAGATTTTTAATGTTCAATTTATTTACACGTATTTTTCATTGCTTATTTGCTCTCTGTATTTCTAAGTATTTATAGAATGTTGTAGAATTTTTGAGCTTTTCTAAATACATCTTTCCGAATTTCCAGAATAAGATGAAATAGGTAGTTCAAAATTTCTGAACTATTTCGATCGATTTTGTAGAAAACAGTTTCTTTATAGATTTAGAGTGCCCTCAATTTTATTTTTTACTTTTCACAGAGTTAAACGATTGAAAAAATTTTCTTCTATTTCTCTAGATTTCTATAAACATATATATTTTTAGATTTCAAAGATCGAGAAATTGAAATTTTTCGACCCCTGGAATCGCATAAATTGTTAAAGACTCGAATAACATGAAACCTATTAAAATCTAGTATTTCGAGTATTATTCCCTTTTTTTTTTTGTATTCATTATATTTCATAAGATTTTATAGCAGGATTTCTATATCTTACAGACCCTGCTATAGATTTTGAGATCTATAGGTTTCAAGTGTTTCAATATTTTTTCATGCGAATTTCTAAAATTCAACGCTTTGAATTGTGAAAGTTTTTAATAAAAATTAAAAAAGCATATTCTTCGTCAATATTTTTACACAAATTACTAATACTCCACATTGTTCCATTAAAAGTTTTAAATATAGATTTTTTAGTTCAAAAATGAGAAAGTTAAAATTTACTTATACGTATCTCAGTTTTAGAACATTCCTTAAAAAGTTACAAATTGTGCTAAAACCTTCATGAGACAGATAAAAGTAACGTAAAATAACGGAATTTTCGCTACTCGTTAACGAAAAAAAGTGACTCGTTTCCGTTATCGTTACTTGTTAATTAATGTAACGCGTTACTTTATCAATACAGTGAAAAATATAACGTTTTACGAGGTGTGACAATTAAGTAATGAGACTGATTGTATTGCCGCGCTTGTGGTAAACCTGCGACCTTGAAATTTTTTTCCCCTTTCCCCGGCATCCTTCCCCTCTCCATTGATGTATTTACCGGCACTCTAGCTTGTTTAGTTCGCCTGCTACGTCGTGTTGAGTAGACGTGTGTTGGTGGTGCTCGTCACGAAAATGGAGAAACAAAATCTAGAGCAACGCGTCGCGATAAAATTTTGCGCCAGATTAGGCGAAACAGCTTCGGAAACGTACGCTAAAAATGTAAAAGTGCATGGTGATACTCTTAGTCGTGCCCAGGTGTTTCGATGGCATAAAGAGTTTAAGGACGGTCGTGAAAACGTGGAAGACGAGGCGCGGAGTGGGAGACCAGTCGAGGTGCGGACTGACGCGAATGCGCAGTGTGTGCGCGCCCTAATCCATGAAGATCGGCGTTTAACAGTTCGAATGTTGGCCTCGGAGCTGGGTATGAACCGTGAAACAGTCAGACAAATTTTAACCGACGATTTTGGGATGAAAAAGTTGTGCGCGAAGATGGTTCCAAAGAACCTTTCTGAGGAGCAAAAGCAGCATCGAATGAACGTTGCAGAAGACTGTTTGGAACAAGTGAAAAACGATCCCACGCTACTTGATCGAGTTATTACAGGCGATGAGAGCTGGTTTTCCCAATACGACCCAGAAACCAAACACCAAATCTCACAATGGTTGTCTCCGCACGCCCCCCGCCCGAAAAAAGCTCGCATGAGCAAATCAAAGGTGAAAACGATGATCATTACCTTTTTTGATAGCCGTGGAATCGTCCACAAAGAATTTGTTCCACCGGGGCAAACCATCAATCAAGTCTACTATTGCCAAGTACTCGAAAGATTGCGAAAACGAGTCAACAGGGTGCGCCCAGACATCTCTCGTAACTGGATCCTTCATCACGACAACGCGCCGTGTCACACCGCCCTCAGCGTGTCCCAGTATTTGGCCTCTAAAGGGATCGCCGTGTTGCAACAGCAACCTTATTCGCCCAATATGGCACCCTGTGACTTTTTTTTGTTCCCTAGAACAAAATCGGTGGTCAAAGGAACCCATTTTGGGTCGATTACGGACATCCAAGCGGCCGTGACGAAGGTACTCGCGAACATCCCAGTCGAAGCGTTCCAGAAATGTTACGAAGCGTGGAAAACGCGCTGGAATCGTTGTATAGCTGCTCAAGGGGATGGCAGAGTTGTAGAATAATTTTTAAATATACGGTTTTTATGGAATCAGTCTCATTACTTAATTGTCAAACCTCGTAGAGTAACGCGTTACAAGTAACGCGTGACTTCCAAACCCTGATCTTAGGTACTCTCTTCTCTGTATCTCTAGAATTGAGAATTTTCGTATAATATATCTTCATGAAAAGTTTACGCTTTTTTTACGTAGGAAGAAGTAAAATCTTTGAGTAACTAAGTTTAACCTTCAAAAAAGGGAAATAACATAAAATCTAACATCTTAATAAGTTAAAGTTCTGACTTACAGACTCCTTATTCTATAAATTTAAACCCCAGAGTGCCTGAATTCCTAATGAATTCAGTGACTAAATTTTTAATGAATCAAAGTATACTTTAAATTCTCTCTTTATGTTTTGTCCCATCGTACATATTATCAAAAGTTTCAAAAAGTAAAATATTCTATTTTACTACCGGAGCATCCGAAAAAACCGTAAAGTATGACAGCCACTTTCCCAGCGGTTGTTTGAGGTGCAGTTCCATATCCTGCAATAAGAATAGTAAAATTGTCACTAACCCATCACTGAAAAACTAATAGTACTCTAGAAGTATTGGCCGTAATGTTTCTCAAATATCAGTACGTTTTCGTGAACCCTCACAATAGAAATTAATTTAGGAATCATATTTAAAGCAGAAAGAGATTCATACTCGCCCTCTGAATGATTTTTTCATGGAAATCATTTTTGGTCATTACCATGAGAGACCTACGTGATTTCATTCATCATCATTAAAAAAATTTAAAAAAACATGAAATGCGGTACTAAATTCAAAAAATAAACTTACCAGGAGAAAATAACTGAAAAAATTTTACTGAAATATCTCTTACGTCAAATAGCTACTTGAAAGTTATGCAATCTTATTCAAAAACGAAAAATCATTGCAGGCTGAAGATACAAAATTCTCATCGAAGACATCGTTCTAACTAATATGGGTAGAACACCCTTTTAATTTCTCTAGATTCGTACTTTCCTGGCATTCCTAACTGGTCAGTATCTGGTGCAATCACCCTATGTAAAAGTGGGTCAGTTCTTGGGGCGATAACGCGAGATTAGAAATCGTTCTGAATACGCCGTTGACGCTGGTCAGTGCCGAGAGCGAGGGACGCAAAGTGTTTGACATTCTCACCCTCGTTTGGAATTACATTCCCGTGCGTACAGGGCCGATGACACAATATGCGTTATTGTCTTGTCTCGGTACTAACTCGTTTGTAACGGGCAGGAATCCCAGAATGGGGTTAGCGAGACGTGCTTAACTATGATCGCATTTTTTCGCGATATTCGAGGGCGCCTATGAAGTTGGTATATCCTTCTTAGAGAGGGAAAAGTTTTAGGGGTCGAACGGAGTCTGCCGGACCCTTGACCCTTTTTAAACGTCAATTCACGGAAAATCTTGTGAAAATACTACAGTTCGGACAAAAAAACTACTTGTTATTGTTGAATAATAAACAATAGTAGAAGCGAGTTTTTTCATAACTGACATTACATATATTATTGTATTATACAATGGTTTTCTTAGGATTTTACTTTTTCCTTACATTGAACTTACTAATCACTTCTAGAGTCTTGACATGATTATTTCATGTGACTGGGCTACTGTATATAAGTCAATCATATTACCATTGCTTAATCAATACAGATCATAGAAAAACAAAATATTACAATAAATAAAAGACTAAAGTAAAAAAAGCAAAGGGACTAAGGATTACTCATTTTTCTAACGAAAATCAAATTTTTTTGAGAAACTGTCTGAGCTTGACCGAAATTTATATCAAAATTCTATCGGGTTATCAATTGTTACTATTTACTTTCTCTTTTGTTTTTTGAAAAGCTGTGATTGCAGTCATTTTCAAATGCTTAGATTTGAAATTTGATGTCAAACTTTGTACATAGTTACGAAATTAAAAGTCACGACTGCTTTTAATAAATAAGTGTTTAAAAATAAAAAAAATATCTACTTCTATATACCATTTGGTGTTTGAAATTTATTGATGTAGATAAAAATTGCGTTATAGAATTCACTGCAAAGTCAAAAGGTTGTAAAAAATAAGGAGATTAATGAATGGAAAAAGTTTCAGTTAGAGATTAACTAACTATAGTGAAATATTTAAAACTTGAGATTCAAAAAGTTTACTTATCTTGATATATTGTATGAACAATTTTAAAAGTTGTTATTTTCTTCATTATTCGAGTAAATAGGGAATTCGCATTATTAACAAAAATTTACTGTACTTTTAGGCAGTTGTTATTTCGAGAAATGTAATTTGTTGCTAACATGACAGTTCTAGATTAAAAATTTTCAGCAAAATATGCAGATTACTTGAAAATCGTTAACTTTTCCTTGGAAAATTCAAAAATCAAACGAACAACGTTTTTGAATGACAAATGTGTAATTTAGACATTTTATTAAAGAATCATTCAATTGATAACAATCAGGGTAATGATAAATATTAAAAAAAATTTCCTCTGTCAGAATTTTAATTCCTAATGAACTATATATCTTAACGAAATTCACTGAAAACAAAAAAATTACAAACGACTGTGATTCATTGAAACCCCTTTTTTTTTATAACTTGAAGCTAAAACTGTCATTATCATCGGTCCTTTTATTTCTGACCTTTTTAACTGTTATTTTCTATTCAATTTGTTAAAAAAAAGGGCTCTGAAAATTCGTGAAAGATAAAATTAGAAATAATTAATTTTTCGATATTCAGTAGCAATTTCTTCATTTCTTCGCCGAAATTTTCCTACTTTATCATTTTTTTCAACCATACAATATCAGTTAAAAGAACTTACAAATAATGCAGACGCGTGTAGGACGCACTATTTCTTGTAAAAAATAAATAAATTACATTCATTCTTTTCTGATGTATGTACTTACATCGAAAAATCAGTTTATCCCTAATATACACATGTAGCATGATTATATTATGTGTTTGGGCGACAGAGCCTATGTTGGATTGTGTATAACAGAATGAAAATCATCTAATTCAACATTTAATACAATGCGTATTATTTTACAATAATATGGTCATTACTAAACGAAAATGTTTTTCCGATCCGTATGAAAATCATGGTTTCAATGATATTACGATGATTGTCATTACATATCTGAAAAATTCTACATGAATCGCACAAGCTGTATGTTTTTTTCTAAAGTGTACAAATGAAGAATTGGATTGATTTTGAGACACCTATAAAAACTTATGATGTTAATGAAAAAGATATTACCAATCTGTAAGGTGTATGCAATTTCAAGAGATCTTTTGAGTCTTGAACCTACTTCATGATTATAGAAAAATTGTATGGCATGAACAAAATGATATTGAAAAGAAAAAAATGAATAATTACCAATGGTGGAAACTATGGTGCCTACGAAGTGGAAACTGCCAGAAAAATCCCATCGTCTTTTTTTGTTTATTACCCCAGTCGCTGAGGCGTTTCCATAGGCATAAAGCAGCTCGTGAAGACGTTGTAGTGATAATGAATTGCTTTTCAAGTGACGTCTTCGAAAGGTATGGTATATGAGCCAGAATTCAGTGGCCTTAGGATGAAAATAGTTTGAATATTCAGATCAGTTACATGATTATAAAAAAAAAGGAATGAAAATTAAAGTCAATCCTACTCAACGTCAAAAACTTCTTGTGAGAATAGGAAATAATTATTCATAATTCAATACATGGAATAAATAGGCTGGCATATAAAATTTTTGCAGAAAAAGTCTCAGGACTTGGGATTCCTGAATTTTATAAAGAAATGTGTAGCTGATTATTTAATCAGAATGTAGTTGATGAATGATGCATGTCATATGGCAGAAAAATTTCTTTTTGTACCCTCGTATGTATATTAACATAAATGTATATATTTTATGAGTTATATTGGTAAAATAAAAACACATTATTATGTTTAAGCTTGTGTATTTGTGTTCATTTCATTTGAAAACGTTAAGTTTATATGAATTTTTAAAAAATTCAAAAAGAAATGTCAGAAAATCACTTCGTTGAGAAGTTACACATTACTGATTTAATGTAAGATGAATATATTGCTACGTAAGAAGTCTATGACGTCATCATTTGAAACTAAATTTTGATTAACAAATCAACTTGAATAATGATTCATGAAATATATCTTCAGGACCACAAAGTTAAAATAATAAAACCTAATAAAAATGTAAGAATCTCAGTCATTTTCATGTATTATTGACGAGAACAAAATACTTCGAATAATTATTTCCCAAAGTTTTTTAACGATGTAAAGAATCCTTTGAAATTCATAAAGAATTTGAATAACACTGGGAAACAATGAAAATCGGGAAGAAATTGCTTAGAATTTCTTCCGGACAACGATTAGAACCCAAAAGTGAAAATAAAGAAAATCAGTATGAATTCAACGACATTCTTCAAATTTATTCAAGACCCCTGAGAAACGATGCACATCATAATACAAAAACTACCGGAAACTACCGGAAAATTATAAAAGAAAATCAGCATCATTCAGAAAAACACTATCACAATCGAAAAAATTTTCAAAAGTCTCAAGACAGTTTTTAGATGAAAAACAAAATCAATCCATTCTAAAATCTAGTTGATATTTGATTTATAACCACGATAAAATTGAACTTATCACAAATTTACCTGTCGAATTTCCAAGTCACTTTCGAGTTTTTGAAAAAGCGCTGCCCCAGCGAGCATGTAGATCACCAGGACGGAGGCAAGAAGGAAAAACCTCGCGTTGTCCTCGGCGAGGCCTCCGTACACGCACATCCTCGATCACTCGCATTGCTTTGTGCGGAGCCAAATGATAACGTCTCTTACCCCTGAATTGAAATCGCGCCGCGCAAACGCGTGTGAGAAAATCCCTTTTCTCGGTCTCGAAAACTTGTGCCGAGTTCTAAATGATTTTTTACGTGACATGAGTTCTTTAAAAATCCCACATGCAAAAGTAGAGATCATTTTTTAAGGGGTTATATACCTTTTTGTGCCGAAAAATTGGGGATGGTTTGGAGTAACTTTTAAGATATATAGCAATAATGCTTTGTAACAAAAGTTATAGGTTTTTAATAGTGTATTGTTCACTTGAAAAAACAAGTATTTGTTTATAAAAAAGTATCAACAATTGGCGGAGTTATGGCCCTTTCCCCGAAACAACTTTGTTTTTTAAGAGGCTTGCGTCGACCACAATGCAAGTCGAACAGGTCAAGTGAAATTAGAAAATCCAAAAAATTTCTTTAGTCTAGGAACGTATCTAGTTTTCGAACGATCGATTTTTTATAGAAAAGTTTTCATTTTGCGAATAACAATTTTTGAATAAAATTTTCAGAGCTCAAAATATCTAAATCTCGGGGAAAACGTTCTTGCATATAGAAAAAACGTAGTATTCATTTTTTCAATCGTTCAAGAACTAGATACATCCCTAGAGTAATTCAATTTTTTCGATTTTCTAATTTAACTTGACTCGTTCGACTTGTATCCTGGTCAACGCAAGCCTCTTCAAAAAAAAAGTTTCGTGAAGAGGGCCATAACTCCGACAATCGTTGGTATTTTTTTATGAACAAATACGTGTTTTTTCAAGTGGATAATACACTATTAAAAATCAATAACTTTTGTGTCTTAACATTATTGCTACATACCTTAAAAGTTACTCCAAACTATCCTCAATTTTTCCGCACAAAAAGGTATATAACCCCTCAACATGAATGACGACTCACTTGGTGATTTTTTGTTAAATGGAACAGTTACTTTTCAAAATCGCACCTTATAATTTTGTGATAACGTAATAATGTTGTCCTCCGACAAAAAATTGACATTTATCGCAGTAGAAATCTTTTTTTTACATAAATATAGTAATTATAGTAAAGAACTTACACTTGCATATAGAGCAAAAAATTTGTATTTTATTCAGTAATTACTTTATTCATTATGAAAAAGTAATATTTGATCAAGTGTCTATATGAATTTTCTTTTTTTTAATTGAATTTACCTGATAAATGACATTTTTCGTAGAGCATTTGGATCACTAGTTTTAATTCAAAAATTTCTGTTTCTTTATTTATTCATCCCCTCCCTCCAATTCCATCATTTTCTAAAATCCATAAAAAACATTACTTTGAAAGTATTTACTTTACGTCATACTTTCTAAAAAAAAAACATCAAACTAATACAATATTTTTAATTACTAAAAAAGTCAATATTTGCAACAGAGAACCACAAACTTAAAATAAAAAGTAACATCCTCCCGAAATAAACTTATTATCTCTTTACATTTAAGAAGTATTTTTTTTCTTTCGTCATACCAAAGTCAATAATTCATAAAGCAATATATCATCGTGAAAAAAAATATTTATTGTCTTTTTCTATTTGACAATATAGTTTTATAATTCGAACCCTTACGTAGAGTATAAAAAATAGCTAATCATATAATCCAGTTAAAGGGATTTTATGGCATAGGGAATATTGATTTGAATAGAGAAGGTTTTTACATGTTTACATCGCACTCTCACATCACACAAGGACATACAAACAATAATTCGGGATCATAGATACGTTCTTCTATAAACGAAATGATACAACATTAACTTTATAACTTAAATGCTTTCTTTGGTAGAAATATTGATGCACCTAAAAAAATCAGTCGCTCAATCTCCATGTGATATTTCAATATCTTATGTGGATAAATGTATTGAATTATAAGAAAAGCACCTTGTATTTATTAAAATTTGACAACAGCACAATTTCTAATTATTTTTATTAATCAATCTATGCATAATATTTGAAGTCGTTCTTTTATGGCACCTCTTGAATAAATTCGCGATCTCAGAACCGTACTTATACCTAACTAAAAAAAATTCGATTACTGTTATAAAAATTTTTTTACTCTATTATCTACACGACTGTAAGAGTCTACGTTGATCACAGAAATACTCGCAGTGCCAGTAATGAACGCCTGTCACCGCGAGCTATGACTAAATATCAATTTATACGTACTTACAGTAGAATGTAACTAACATAACTTTGGTTTTTGTTAACATACAATTAAGACTTTTTCACAAATATTAGTATCGAAATAGTCACCTTTGGATTATGATATGTTTTTCTTAGAACTGAGACACAAAATCATCATTTTCGTTGTGAATTTTTGTAGAGAAAATTTTCGAAGTAATCTCAAAGTTAGAAGAAACAAATTTTGAGCAACTTTTTTGGTATTTCTGATTTAACTTCCTAATTCTACATAAAATAACGAATTTTTTGATTTTATCATACAGCAAATAATTTACGCTTTGGCTGCAAAAAAGAATATGAATCTTGATAAGAGATTTTTAGTATTTACTGTTTGAAAAGATTAGCTTTCAGTATGGCAGTTCAATTACTACTATGTTACCAAGATATTTTGACGATGCTACTACATGTAAAAACATTGCAATCGTAAGTTTTTCTAGGGTCACCAAAGTATCGAATCATGCATACACATTAAATATTGTCTCTTTACCTCAACTTTAATAAAAAACAGAAATCTTCAAATTTTCGGAAAAAACCGACGATTGAGAACATCAAAATATGATCATCATCTCGTCAAATTCAACAAATGTATGAATTACTCTTTCAAAACACGCACAATCATACAATTAACTCCTTTCTACAAAAAAAGATAAAAAATCGATATCGTAACAACATGAACACAGGGCGTGAAACGCCAAGTTCCGCTTGGAACATGCGAGTGCATTATTTCAGCTCGAGTCAAAGAGGAAAGCGGAACTTCGGCGATGACTCTTGGACTCCTCTCGGTAACGCGTGTTGCGATTTTCTCCATTTCCAAAACACAACTGCGCATCTGCAGGGCCGAGGGCTGTTTTGAGATCGTTTGGCTAAGAACGAAAATTTCACCTTCTGGCGTGATCATGCCCCGAAGCATACACTGTGACACCCTGATTTGCCTGGCCAAGGCATTCAGCATTGCTTCGAGTGTCACCACGTCTTTGTCTACTTGCTCGGTCATCGCATGGTAGATTCTGTCCAGCTGAAAATAAGAATCAGAAGATGAAAACCTTTGTAACAAAGTCTTGAAGATACAAAAAGCCTTGAAATTTTATGAGGTTCGAGAGAAATACTCAAAAACACGAAGAATATTACACACACACAAAATCTTCAGAATGTTCACAGCAATATCTGTGTCAATAATTTTCTTCAATGTATTTATAAGTATAAAAAATGGATGAAACGTTGAATCTTAAAACAGTGATTTTTTGCACTTTCTTGACGAACTTTCATGAAAGTTCGTCAAATCGTGAAGATTTTTGAAAACCCCATATAGAAATGAAAATATTTGAAATCAATTAAGAAACTGTTTTGTGAAAAATCCATTATATCCACAAAAATTTATTTAATCTTAAATTCTAGACAGTTCCTTTTAAAACATCTAAATAGCAATATTTAGAAAAACTATAAAATCATTTTCAATTTCTGTAACGCTGAAAAATACGAAAATATTTGTTATATTTTAATAAACGATGCATATAAAGATGAAGATTCCATGTAAAAAAAAAGTCATTAATTTTTAGAAGTATGAATTCATTTCAATGTATCGATGAATATTTATCTAAGCATTATATAGGTACTATCTTGGAGATCGATTTGCAAGCTCAATCTTTTACTCCGTAGAATATATAATTTTTCATATGAAACAATATTATCTCATTTCTACTGTCTCTCAGTATTAATTTTCCAGTCTTAGTGCTTTAAAAAGGATTATCTCGTACTTAGATGGGTGTCTCTGTCGATTTTTATAAAAGCCATTTTATTCACTTCAAATCTACAAACTATTGAAAAAAGCGTATAAAAATCTATGATATCTGTATTTAAATTCATAGGATTTGTAGAAAACCCTTCAAAATTGTTTGAATACTGAAAAAAATACGAAAAATACAGATAGTGATAGAAATCTATGAAATACCAGAAAACATATGGAGATATTCGATTTGCAAGATTCTATTGGAATTATTTGAATCTTTGAAACATAGAAAAATAGATTTATCTAGCTAAGAGCATGAAATCCCAAAAATATACAAAACAGTTATTATTCAATATTGGGGATCAAAAATAATACTAGGAAATAAAAAAACCTCATAATTGCTAAAAATACGAAAATGACTGACAATAGTGGAAATATTACAAATCCTTCTCAAATTAAATGTGTATTTTTTTTTTTAATTAATCTTTAAAACGCATGCAACGTTTAATCTAAAAACATCAAAAATTGAGAATCTTCACAGAAATTCATAGTTCGTAACACCAGACATTCATTTAATTTCATGAATACAGTCAATATGCAAAATATACTAAAAGTGCTAGAAATCAATGGAATACTAGAAATCTACGAGAGACTGTTTTATGAATAATCTATTTATATACCAAAAAGCAATAAAACTTGAGCTTCTCGAGCATTGATCTCTAAAATTCAACGTATAGTTTGGTGAACCATATATCTCTATATCTATATATCTCTAAAGATATTTCGAAATTTCGCCAAATTGTATGAATACAAGAAAATATGAGAAATACTCAGTGATTCAGAAATCTATAATTCTAAGTGGACCTGATTTTTCTAAAATACTTGAAAGTTTCTGCAAACCTTTAAAACTCTAAATCCAAAGACAACGAATGATTGTAAGAATCTGTATAGAAATCCATGAAAATTCCGAGAAATCTTTCAAACAGTAGTAATACTAGAAAAAACCTATAGTACTGTTAAAACCTATAGTATAAATAATATTCTCGAAATTCCATGAAAACACTAGAAACATATAAAACTTATAATCCTGGAGCATCAAATTCTAAAAATCGAGAAAGAAGCACATCTTATTACGAGATAATCCTTCTTAGAGCACAAATACTGAAAAAATAAATATTGAGAGACAGTACCCTACTAACTTTGATCCTTATAAGAACCTCATAAGGACCTTATAAGAATCAGCGTTTTCCTTATAAGATTTGGATTTCTTATAAGGATCTTATAAGGAGATTTTATTAAGATCTTATAAGGAATTAGAATCCTTATAAGGCAGTCGTATAAAAGATCAGATCTTACAAGACTACCTGATAAGGTCCTTATAAGAAATCTAAAATCTTATAAGGTTCTTATCAGGATCAAAGTTAGTAGGGTGGAAATGAAACACTGTAGTTTTATAAGGAAAATGATATATTGCACGAAGTGAAAGCTTGAGCTTTCAAGTTGATCCCCAAGTAATATATAGTTTATATTATTATTCATTGATACATTGAAGCAAATACACATTTTTCTAAATCAACTGTTTTCGCATTTGACTTTGCCCTTCCATTAAAATTCCCTTTGCAAGAATCTACTGGTACCACTCTAAATGGTCAAGCCAATTAGATATATTCACCACTCACACCATGAACCAGAATTTTTCATGTGCCTCAAGCCTACCAACAATGTCAAAAAGTAACAAACCTGTTTCTTCGAGAAAAACAACTTCGCAGCTCCAGCGCAAACCGGGCAGCAGGCACCAGGAGGAGTGACCCCAACGCAAAACGTCCCTTCTAGCGAAGGACAAACGACGCCCTCCCCACACCGAGTCTTTCCCCGAAGACGCTCCCCGATGAGTCCCACCGCCGTGCAAGGCCCATAATAATCAACGATCGCTCTCTGGGCCCAAGCAGCGCATTCGCTTGAGTAGACCCTTCCATCGACCCCACAAACTGGGCCTCGCAAACTGCAGTTCTTCAAACAGGGTCCTCTATAGGCTAATCGGGCACTAGGGTTTCGGACCAAAGCACAGATCGAGGGATGCTCGTGATTGTTGACATCGCAAACAGGGCCCGAGGCCCAAACGTCGTTGGAAATGTCGCAGTTCAAGGGCACGCACTCGAATTGAGGACAAGGCTTGTAGATAGGCGACAAGCAGACGCGAGCTTTAGGTATGCAAATTCTGTTTCCAGGGCAGGGATTGGGAGAACAGGGGTCTATAGAGGAACAGGACCCATATTCTATGTCGCTGCTCGAGAGACCGGCGCATTTCGCGAGGCACGTGGATGCGTAGGTGACGCCTAGTCTGCTGCAGACTGGAACATAGTGTGCAGGGCAGTCGCAGGGGAGGCTTGGCAGGTGAAGCTCCCCACAGGTGCTTCGTGAACAGGTCACCTCACCCTCGAAACAGTGGCAGGGGTTGCATTCCAAAAAGAAGTTGGACCTGAAGATGAACATAATCTTGAAGGAAGTCTAGCACTTGATTCGACATTCCATATTGATATACCAGACCACTTACCTATGAGCAATGACCCGACCTTGGACCCAACAAGCGTTCCAGTTCATGCAATTCAGAACCTTGCATTTCTCAAAGCCCCTCTCCGTACATTGGCAAATTTTGTGGCACCCCTGCTGATCGAACCTTGGTATCTGGATCCACGAATTCAAGGGCACCAGCTGTTTCGACATTTCCCCTAGGGAACAGGCTGATTCCAAACAATGGTAGCCCTGCGAGCCTCCATTTTTCAAGACGCAGATTCGACCTTGAGAACAAGGGCTGGAACCTTTGTCGCTGCAGGGCGTCGTGATGTCGTCTTCTGGTTGGTAGACGGAGTTGTCTTCCACTCGCCCTGGGTCTTCGAGAAATGGTTTTATGGAAACGCAGGGATCTCCAGGTCGAGTGGGTGTGAGTTTCGCGCAGAGGCTGCTCGCGGTGTAGCTCAAGGAAGTTGAATTAGGGGTGTTCGTGGACCAGTCCACGCAGCTGGACATGAGTTCCAGACAGTCCTCGCGACAGAGTCGGCTTTCGTGACTTCGGGGCTCGCAAGGACGGAGCTGCAAGAGGCACGCGACAGCGCGCAAGGTCTCCAAAGGGCAAGAGGGCGCCACGCGCATTGGGACCCCAAGGCCCCGGATGATGCCCCCGCGGACCCAATGGTCTACTTCCCAACGGGCGGCTTCGTCTGCAGTGTTGGAACAACTCCTGCAAATAAAAATGTAGTTTGTCAATAATTGCAGATGTTGAAAGACTCGACTTTTCGATTCTTGAATAATTAGAAGGTTGATTACCAATTTTTGATTACAATACTTGCAAGTTCATCATCAATACAGTTGCTAAAGATGGCCTAATGAAGAATTTTAGAGATAGAATTTTCAGATAGTAGAATTTGTCATTATTCCCTTTGTGAATGTTTGATTTACCTGAACAGTGTCGTTGGTTTATTGTTATACGAAGCACAATAAGACAACCCACTGCACCCCATTTCGCAGCTGTTGTCGACATCTTCTAGGCATCTTCTCAATTCACTCTCGAAGCTCGAAGACAAGCATTCTGACTCGAACTGGGCCAAAGCGAGCTCCCAATCAGCCTGGAAAGCTCGCCAGCAGAGAGTTTGGCAGCTTGGTTTTATGGCCTTCGAGCAGCAGGCGAGTTTTCCGGCGTCCAGTGGAAAACGCGTCGGTTTGTTCGACGACGAAGACTGCAAAAAACAGCTCCACATCGGAGATTGGGGCCTGACTGGGCTGCATGAAACTTCCAGGGCATCGAGAATCTCGTGAATATCGGTAGACGTCGCGAGAGTCTTGCGACAAGTGTCCAGGCATGTGATGTTGTTAGTTTTTTCGCAGCAATGAAGATCTTCAAACAAACAAAATGTTTGAAACCTCCTTGACTTAGTCCTCCAAATACAGTTAAAATACAGTCAAAGCCACATATGTGTCCGTTAAATACAGCAAACTCTTATCATGTGAAGAGAAAAATTGTGACTTACGTTGCCTCGGATAATCGCTGTTTTTACTCTTCATTTCCACGCTATTTTTCAGACACTTTGGAACCTGGTGAAAGCAGCCCTTGATGCTGTAAAGTTTGAGGGCCGATTGTTTCCCGGGTTTTTCGTACAACTCTCTGCAAACAGATTTGCAGGTGAGGTTTGTGATGCTGGCACAACATCGATCCGATTCTTGGCGTTTTTCAAGGCACGTGGTGAACACGGGCTCGTGGCTTGGACGGCAAGAGTCTGTAAGGTCTGTGTCGGGACCAGCTACAGAGCAGCGAGATCGGCAAATCGAGCTCTCGGCCAGCTCGCAGCATCCACGTCCAATCCAATCTTCGTTCTTCTCGATCTCTTTCAATGTCGAATTTGCGCATTTCCAAAAATCCACCTGGTTTCATAATGAAGATATATATATTTTTTATATATATGTATATAGATATATACACAGCATAACTTTACTTTCAAAATTAAAGAAATTTAATGATTAAGCAATTATTCTCGACCTCATCATTGAATTTTCAAGAAATCTAAATATGTAACATTTGAGAAATATCAGCTTCTCGTCCTAATTTTAAAAATTCTCTCTGGTAAAACGACTCAAATTTAAGCAACAAAAAGAACATGCATTGTTCATTGATTTCGATACATAAACTTACCCTTCATAATTTTTTTCTATTCTTAAATCATTATAACTGTTTCTTTACTTTCGATTATTTTATATTACTAATGAAATTTGCAATATCTTTTAATTCATCGATTTTTTTTTTTCCATGAACATTATCTCCTACCTTTTTTTTACTAGAAGATATGGTTTATTCCAATTCAATCATCTCTATTAACTTGATATATTAAAAATTGGAACTAAAAAATTTGTACTTCGAACATAGGTCCGTCAAATTCAACAATTTGTCTGTTGTTTGAAAAAATTTTCTGTAGTATCCTACGAATCTAATCGGCGAATATTTCATAAATTTTATTGTGAAAATGTTAAGAAGGCAATCTGTAAAATACAACAGACTGTCCATTTAATTTTAGAGAATCAGATTTGTAGAGATAACTTCAAGAATCACGTGTAAAAATTTACATAATTCATATTTATTTATGAACGCTATCAATGTATTATTAGTGGTAAATAAATTTCCGAAAATACGCGTTATTTTCATAAATCTAATATACTTCCACCCGAAAGTGTGTTTTTTTGGTAACCCATGCTTATGAATGATTATGAACTCAGTGGTTATTAAATTTGTATACATGGAAACTCATTATTGCAAATAAAAAAACGTCACTTAGGATCTATCTTCATTACTATGAAACAACATCATTTTTTTGTATTTTTTTTTATTTTAATTGACAGTAATTGTTCGTTTTTTAAATGACACAAGTGATGAAAACAATTGTATATTAGTTCTTTTCAGTAGAAAAAACTTAAAACTTTCAAAAAAGGTTTGGTTGTAGGGTGTATACTAACAAAGTTCGTATGTATATTATCAAAGTTATAATATCGATATTTTTAATTCTTTCCTTCTTTTTTTTCGGTGTAACTTTTTTAAAAATTCTTAAAAATACTAAAAAGTTCCTAACTACTTTAAATTTCTACAGTCTTGCACGTGAGTTTTTTGTACGAAAAAAAAACTTTCAGAACTTACTAGAGATTTTTCCAGATGTAACAAAGCTTCTTATTATTTTGAAAAGTGGTGTAGGATTGCAATTATCCATCCATTGTGTAAAATTTACTTATTCTGATATTTATTGTATATTTTGAAAAGATAGAAATTTTTACCCTGTCTACAAAATTTTTCAGTTTTCGTAGAATCATTTCAAACTGGGCCAAAAAATGTCAAGGTAAAATTTTCTTCAATAGCACTAAATTGTTTTACTACAACAGTATAAAAAAATGATAAAATCAAAACTGGTATAAGGTTGATGAAAAATTGAGAGAGCTTGTGGAACTAAGATAAATTTTATTTGAAAATACGACTTTTTTTTCATCTCTTGATAACTTTCTATCTGTCAATTAATAAATTTATATTTTCGTTAAAGTTTGCCGAAAAAAAATTTTGATACATTGCGTTTTTTTTTGATAATCAAAAATTTTCAACTGATACTGTTGAATTACATATTCTTAAAAAAAATATATCAATACACAAACAGTTTGACGAATTGAAGACTCTAATTCTGTTGTCTATTTTGTAGACAATAAAAAAACAAAGTAAACAAATGTCATTCTCATCTGACACAAATTATAATCAGTACAAATGCTTGAAAGATAAATATTCTTGTTTGCTCTAGTTCTTCCGTTTATCTTTCAGCCATATGGTGATCAAATTTGCACAATCATGTCACTTCACAATTGATATTCATGATACACAATTGCTCAATGCTCAATACTTCGAAAATGTGTTCTTTGTCAAGTTTTTCGAATTAGTAATTTCTTTATTAATATATTTCTGTCGTATATGGGTTCATTTTAACAGAAAATAGCTAAAATTACTAATCATGTATTAAATCAAAAAGTGCAATACTTAGAGCAAAAATTTTCAGTCCAAGAACCCTGTTATAAATAAATAAATCACAATATCTGTCTGTTCATCATTTCATCGTACGATCAGTCTTTTGTATGAAAAAGGCTCGATTTTAGAGGGTTACAATAAAACCACTGTCTTGAAAAAACCATGTAAGGAGAACTTTTCTTCGGATAAAAAGGACATTAAACGACACCAAGGGTTTTTTAAATGTCGTTCTCACCAGCTCCCAGGAACAAAAGTCTTGTAGGCGTTGAGTGGCATTTTTTCTCCTCTCAATGTTCACCCCAAAATCCACCATTGGTATCTGATAACGAATAAATGAATCGCAAGTATGAGGAATTGTCCCTTTCGATAAATTACATGAGAGTTTTGTGAGATGAACAAAATTTTATAGCTGATTTGCAAGATAAATATCAGGTATATCACGAACCCAAACCTGATAAAAATTGGAAATTCGCAGCACATTTGTAATGTTTTTTTCTATCGAATGAAATTTTTAATAAATGAAATTATTAGGATACAGAAAAGTTAGCAAGTTCTAACTGATTCACATAAAATTTAGAGTATACAATGAATAATTTTTTACTGTTTTAATTAAATTAAATTAAATTTTTTGTAAAAAATTATAAACCGTGTGTGTACTTGTTCTGTTTTCGGTCTTTGTACGTTGAATGTGATGCATGAATTTTAATTTTTTGAAATAAGTTATAACTTGTATAAGCTTTTGAATTTTTATATAGAAACATTATACATTTCAAATTTATTCTATTACCTGCTAAAACTACATTTACAGTTTTACAAAAGAAAGGTGTCTCAATTTTGTTCTTTGGACGAATAATTTTTTAAATATTCTTGAGATCGTTTAACTTTTACCTTGTTACAAACATTTTTACAGGATCCTGTGGCCAAGGCGCAGCAGTCCATTTCTAAAACACAAAGAAATCGAAAACTGAGCGGTCGTCAAAGTGCACGAGAAAAAATGTAGAGGGTAAAAATTTTTTTTAAACTTCAGCCTGCATCATGTCTTATGTCAAGCAAAAAAGAACACGTGGGGAAGGGGTGTCTCTCACGATGGCTTTCGGCTTGTTCAGTTTTTGAGATAAACCTCGTCCTGATTGCGTAATCTGTTTTCCATCCAATTAGTCAAAAGTACATTAGAGTGGTATTTTTATAATAATTGACTAGCATTATCATGCTCGGAAAATTTATTATTTTTTTATTCCAGGATATTTTATCTCAAGTCTTCTAGGGTATATTTTACAAAAAATAGTCCGATCACAGAATTTTTCGTTTAATCTTATTAATATGGATTTATATCGAAAGAAAAGAAAATTTCAGAGCCGGATGAATAAACGATTTGCGAAAAGCCAAAATTTGATAAAATAGTTAATAGATATTCCCTATATAAATGAATTTTTAGGAAAAAAAAAAGGAAATGTAATGTCGAAAAATCATGCTTGCAAGAAAACATTTTTTAAATTATTGAAGTTCGTAATTTTGTTTGTAACAACATAACTTTACATTCAAAATTAAATAAATCTAATGATTCAGCAATCATTCTCGACTTTATCATTGAATTTTCAAGAAATCTAAATATGTTATATTTGAGAAATATTTTCTCATCCTAATTTTGAAAATTCTCTCTGGTAAAACGACTTAAATTTAAGCAACAAAAAAAAACGTGTATTTCATATTAATTTCGATACATAAACACACCCTTTATAATTTTTTTTCTATTCTTAAATCATTATAACTGTTTCTTTACTTTTGATTATTTTATATTACTAATGAAATTCGTAATATCTTTTTATTCATCGATTTTTATTTTATTTTTTTTCATTAATATTATCTTTTGCCTTTTTTACTAGAAGTTAACTTATCCTTAAATACATTGTTTTAATTCAGGAAAGTATACAAGCGTGTTTCGAAAAAACCTATATTAAAAAAATAACTATTATTCTTTTTATTATTCCAGATGGTAAAAAATTTTTTTAAATGCAATTGTTAAAAGTTACTTTTTGAACTTATAGAATTATATTATGTCCATATTTCCCGATTTCTCCGTGTTTTCCTGACTAATACTAAACCAGCAAAAAAATAAGTAGAAGAACATGCGAAATCTCAAACACCAACGTCGCAGACAACGCACTCGGAACTCGCGCAATTAGGTCAATAAATACCAATTAAACGCAAATTGACTCGATCTTGTAGCCCGCAGAAAGAGCGATATCACTCTAAGAAGCGCGCGTCTTGAATTTCGTTATTTTATAACAAACACCCACGCTACGTTTCTGCAGACTTTTGGATTAAAAACGTACTTTACTCACAAAACGAACAAGCAAATCAGGATTTTTTTCATTTTCACAACCTTTGAAAGTATTTAAATGATTTTTTATTGTTCACACTCTTTCACTGTCTCTTAATTTTTCAGCTTTTATACAAATAGAATTTTTTCTTCCAGATGTTTCATCATTGATTTTTGTCTATTTTTGTGGTAAACTGGTGATTTTTTGTAGTTCTTTCTATTTTTTTCTCCGGAGTTCTCAAAAATTTTTCCTAGCTTTGATTAGTGAATTTGTGTCCGAAAAAAATCTAAATATTTTCTAAATTACTCCACATATTTATATCAAGTATGCATACTATATCGAGGAACTAGTGTATACCTCGAACAAGCTCAAATATCGTTTTCTGAATAAAAATACTTTTGTTTTTGAAATTCATATGGAATCTTCAAGCTGACTAACGTAAATTATAGAACCACTGAAAAATCTTCCTACGCAAAGTGCATAATGATGAAGTTCGATGAAATCCATGGCTTTTAATATTCCATGGCTGGCGCCGGAAGTGGTTTCTCTTTCTATGGGATTCTCGAGGATTTTTCCCCTCGAGAAATCAAAACACGTATAAATTTGAAACAAGTAACTCAATTCCAGTTATTGACTTAATATGGAGAGTGAGATTATTTACCCTTAGTTAATTTAGCGTACGAAAATACGGAGTGAAGTATTTTTTTAGAAATTTGATGCTTTGTTTTTATGGGCTTCAAAAATATCTTGGCTATAAGATGGGATTCAATGTAGAGCCCGCAAGTGTCAAAAGTAATGAACTTTCAGAAAGTTGTAATATATTTGTTATAAAATATTTAATTTATATTATATTTTTGTTAATGTAGAATAACTTTGAATGGAATTTCTTAAAAAATTATTGAAAAACAATATCTTTACAGTAAAAAATAATGAAATGCTAGCATTCCATGATGCCTTAGTAGAAAAAACAAGTGGCCCCTTGTTGGAAACGATAATTGTCAAACTGTTACGTCACCCACGATTTTTTCAAGAGGGCCGGATTATTATCGTAAGCCCAAAATAAAGAAAAAAAAAGAAAGAAATAAAAAAACGAGCGCGTTCACGCGTGTAACACGAGAGGCTTTTTCCCGGTCGCGGCCCAGAACTGAAAAGCCCCCGCTTCCTGCCTCGTAACAGTTGTAATGTGCGACGTCAAAAGGCCCTCGTTATCTTGACTCGAAGAATATCTGTCAAACGCTCACTTGTCAGTGATTCTTCTAGGAGACGAAAGGATTTTAGATCTAAATTGATGGAAGATCTGACTGTTTTATTAAATGAAAATAAATATTGAAAAACGAAAATGGTATCATGAAATTTCTTTTTTTTAATTAAGTTTTTGACTTAACTTTCCATGGTAGCATATATTGCGTCAAATATGACATGCAAGACATTAATTTCACAGTATAATAATTATATTTTTTATTATACATATCATAGCACATGTATGATATTCACATTTCGTTATATGTGGAGATAATGCTGTTTTAAAACGAAAGTACAATGATAAAATATTCCATACATTATAATCACAATTTGATTTTTGATCTATTTACAACAGCATTAGAAGAACTGTCAACAAAATTATTACAGTCCTCAATTCTACATTGCTACGAGATCGTGCCATCAACAGATATTATTTTATCATATTACCAGGTGTACTCCTGATTAATTTCCGGTTTTTTTGCAAATAAAACACACAATTCCAAGAAAACCGTAACCTTTATTTCATTCAAAGTATTTTCCATCGCTTTCTACACATTTTTCCCACCTTTCTGGTAAATTGTGGATACAACGCCAGTGAAAATCATTGCCTTTGGAGGTGAACCACTCGGTGAGCCATTTTCGTACATTTTCGTACGAGTCGAAGCGCTGCTCAGAAAGGGCATGGCCCAATGAGGCAAAGAGGTGGTAGTCGGATGGCGCCAGGTCTGGTGAGTAAGCCGCATAATCAAGCACTTCCCACTTGAGCCTTTCCAGCGTGTCACGAACGACTTTCGACTTATGCGACGGCGCATTGTCGTGGAGCAAAATCACCTTCTTCTGTCGTTGTTGATATTCTGGTCGGTTTTCCACAATGGCTCGGCTCAAATCTTTCATTTGCTGTTTGTAGCGAACGGCATTCACAGTTTCACCAGGTTTCAGCAGTTCAAAGTATATAACACCGGACTGGTCCCACCACACACACAGCATGACCTTCCGACCGTAACGATTTGGCCGTGCCGTCGATGTCGATGCTTCACCTGGACTCACCCACGATTTGTTGCGCTTAGGGTTCTCCAGGAAAATCCACTTTTCATCACTAGTAACAATACGATGCAGGAAAGACTTTCTTTTGTATCGTTGAAGCAGCATTTCACAGGTCACTTTTCGATTCTTCATTTGTCTCTCGGTCAGTTCATGGGGCACCCACTTTCCACACTTCTGAATTTTTCCCATGGCTCGCAGACGTTTGGAAATTGCTTGCTGTTAAACTCCCAACGCATCTGCAAGCTGTCGTTGCGTTTGCGTGTTGTCTTCATCTAATAATGCTTGCAATTCGGCGTCATCGAACGATTTTCGCTTGCCGGAGCGTGCGGCGTCGTTCAGGTCGAAATCTCCATTTTTGAACTGTCGAAACCACGTTTCACATGTTCGAAGTGTTAATGCACGATCACCATAAACTTCCACAAGCGCACAGTGGCTCTCGGACACTTTTTTCCCCTGATTGAACATGAAAAGCAATGCATGGCGCATATGCTCAAAATTCGGTACAAAATTCGACATTTTTGAAGCGCAATAAAAACTTACTGGAAGATTTTTTCGAGAAAATGTCAACGCAGTTCAAGCACTCGATATGACTGAACAAAATGACATATGGTATGTGTTACCAACAGCGGTACAAAACAGAACGCCATCCATTGAAAAAACCGGAAATTACTTAGGAGTACACCTGATATACACTCTCAAACATTTTTCTCAGACATAAAATTTAAGAGACTGTCTTTGAAGCAGATTTCCCATACTGTCCATTAAATTTTATATTAAAGTTATGGACGCAAATTATGAAAAAAATAGACATTTTCTATGAAAATTATAAACTTTCAATGAAATCGCAGTGTTTATTTAATATGAAGCAGACATCAAAATCATTTTACCTTTAAATGATCTCTCATTGAAAATGCGTATTAAAACTTTTTAAATCCAAGTGGATTTCGAAATAATACATTTTTTTACAGCAGATTCTCCCTAATTTATCAACAGCTATTTGATTGAAACGAAAAATTTATATTGTCTATTTGATAATATGCTAAAGATATTTTAAAATATTCAAACACGCTGTGTCTTAAAATGAATTTAATCATATAGTATATATGAAATAAATATAATATATAGTATGAAAATTATAAACTTTAACTAAATTTCTTTGAAATCTTTTTTATTATACATGTCCATGAAATTTCAAACACGATTTTAAGACAAAGTGTATAAAAGATGTTTTCAATTTCAAATTTTTTTTGACAGTGTAATGTGAATCTTATTTAATTTATACAGTATAATATTTTGAATTGTGACGAATTTTTATTGTATATAATGAAATGGACCCAATTTTATCAATTATTTTGATTTACCATAAATTTGTATATGTTTTTTAAACATGCTATAATATTTATTGATAATATCAAAGTCATTTTCGTTATCATTTTTTGTTCTTATAGATGGTATAAATTTAAACCTGCATGAAATTCATGTTCAAAAAAACTGCTTTATTTTTATGGCATAACCGATCTAATTGCGTGGGTATTGAAATAAGCATGTGAAACTCATGCATTTATCTACATCGAGTAAATGTATCATATTTAAAGATAAAATAGTTATCACATAATTAGCGATTTCCAAAAATTATTTATTTTTATTTTGACACTTTGAAGTATCAAATTCGTTAATTTCACGTATAATTTTGAATTAAATGAAAAAATGTATAAAGAATGCTTCAGTAGCAGAAAAAATATTTCAGACAAAAAATTTTGTTACTTAAAAAATCAACATACATATACCCGTATATACTTGGTAGTTTGAATCTGAATTCAAAAAAACCAAATTATTATAATAGAAACTACCACAAAAATAAGAAAAGAGAAAGATACTGAAAGAATTTGTTGCAGCATGCAAAAAATCACGTTTCGCTCTGGACGATTCGCGTCGACGAATCTCATTCCTGTCACCAAAATAGAATTTCCAGCGTCTCGTTCGTGGTCATAGAACTCACATTTTTCTTCGTTTTTCTACCCTCGAACGACCCTAGAGCTTATCTTTCCAAATACCTTCACTCTAAAAAATTTCAACAATCACGAAAATTCGTAGCGCAATTTTTAGTATCAAAGTAAATTTTTCATCATCTCACTTCGTTCTAGGATTAATAAATATTGGTAAAAAAAAATTTTTTCCTCTAGTTAGGAAACCAGTCATTCCAAAGTAATATTTTTGTCAGATTTGATTTGAAAAAAGATGATTTAAAGAATGCTCAGTTCTTCAGGTTCAAAATATTCATCACCAAATTTTTTGAATATTTCATGAGACAAGAAATCAATCATTCCTAGCATAAATGAAGTAGATTAGAATGAAGAAATCTCGTCTTAATGTATTTCTCTCAGTCACTTTATACCAATGGTAATTGATAAATTCGTCGTTCGATCAAATGCAATGGCCAGACTTGAGTGAACTTGGCTTTGAAAGGAACAATTTTGCTTCGTTTAGTTTTGGAGCAGAAACTCTTGAAAGAAAGAATGAAACGAAACGGACATTTAAAAAAGCCTCATGTTCGACCACGGGAAATTTCATCCGCGCGTTGACCCCGATAAATTCGCTTATCTCACGTTATTATCGCATCCCGTTGGCAGCAACACTTGAATTCATAAGATTTTTGTATCATTTTCAATAATTTGAAAATTTTACAATTTCTATTCACATTTTGTTTCAAGATATACTTATATGCTAAAGTATTTAGACATTGATGAATATAAGGGTGTAATGCTTAATTTTTGTTCAAATTATCTAAGACACTTTCAATTGCTTGTCAAAATAGAAATTTGTATCACTGGAAATGTAAGGAAAAAATTTCAAAAAATTCTAATGTAAGATCAAGTTTCGAAATACGCGGAATTGGGGGATTTCCGGTATATTTCAGGAATGACATTACTCTTCTAATTAGACAGAGTTTACGACCAACTTCATCTTCCATCTTGTTCGAAACAAACCCATTTTTACGAGCGTGCCCCAGAGAAACATGTCGAGCCTCGAAAGCTTCGTTTTGCGATCGCGAAACACGCGTGAACTCAAAATCGTAACATGTATTCGTATTCGTGGTATGTATTTTCATGTGGATGTTAAGCCGTCACGCGGTTTTGTGGTTTTATTTAGCTGGTCCCAGCGTCTTCGACACGCCGTGTATCTCGCCACGGCGGGGTGTATCAGATAAAAAAAAACATTGTCAATTGCTGTTTCATTATTCTTAATTTATTGCGATGATTTTTTCTTAACATTTATTTTTGGATATAATTATTATTTTGTAATTTTTTTCAAATTTCGATGACCCTGGTGAGAATTTATAAAACTTGTAGAGTTTCAAAGTTATTAAAAATAAACTTAGGAGATTTAAAAATTTGAGTAAAGAGTTGTGCGAGACTTGCTCGATTAAGCCTGATAATTTTTGAGAATTAAGCCTGGAAATTTTAGAGCCAATTATATGCAAGTTATAGGCACAATTCAAAAAATTATTTCCAATGAGTCTGAAAAAGTGCAATAACTTAACTCCGAACCTACTTACACACTCTGTCAACTCATGTTTTTCACAATAAAAAATTTCTTGGACTATCTTTTTTCTAAGTAACTATTATATAATTGTTATACTTGTGATTCTTACATACTTTCATCTTATCAAATATTACAAAAAAATGGCAAAATTTTTTCAAAATACCGAAATAATTAATGATTAAGACCTTACGTGGCTGAAGAATCAATTAGAAGGAAAAAGATTTTTCAATAAAATATAAAAAAATTCAAGAAAAGAATTGAAATCTGAAAATATATGAAAATTAAAATGATTTCTTGAGAATTCAAAATCAATTTTGGGGACTTACCTGAAAGCATTACAATAAAAAGAAATGAAATAATAATAGCACATTTAAATTACAAAATGTGATTAAACACACGCACTTCAATTTCAAAAAACTGCTATCGATCGATAAAGTATTAAAATTCAAGTTGTTGGAAAAATTTCATAAGGTTCGTACCAAAAATCATTAAAAATGATCGTGCTGAACCAAAATTTTCGAGAGATGGGTTTTCTATATTTTCTTAAAACGAACATGAAGAACAATAGAAATTGAAAAGAAATTGACAAAATGCACCATCAAATTTAAGTTGACAAAAAAAAATATAGTTAAAGTGAAACTATTACAAAATGTGAATGAAAAAAACCTTGTTCAAAAGCTTATATTGCATTTTTTCCCTAATTGTAAGTTACATTTTTTTCTTTGAAATATGGAGAATACTTTTTTTGATTACTTATTCAAAATGTAAAATATTGGAGAAAAAATAAAAATATTACAAAAGTTTTCAATAACTCAGACTAATTTGTATATTTGGAAAGACTTGAAGATAACATAATGTTTGAAATTTTTTTAATTTCGAAAAGCAAAATA
The DNA here is from genome assembly GCA_028476575.1 of Platygaster robiniae. Taxonomy (NCBI): domain Eukaryota; kingdom Metazoa; phylum Arthropoda; class Insecta; order Hymenoptera; family Platygastridae; genus Platygaster; species Platygaster robiniae. The sequence goes on from CM052022.1 coordinate 9,401,252, forward strand.
AAAAACAGCATAGCGAAGACTTGGTAATTCTTCCAAATTCAAAAGATTTGTAAATTTTCAAAAATAACCATTGGTTTTACATGTTTTCATTATTACGCTTTCTACACAAAAAGCGTATTAGAATTTTTTTCTCTGTTGTAATCCAAAATCTGAAAAACTTTAGCTGTAATAAAAAGCGACTGTTGACATCTGAAGAAAAATTTATCTGAAAAGTCTTTAATAGTAGTATGTGTTACGTCTGAAATTTTGCGAATTTAAAAGATTAAAGACACCCGAAATTTTTAAAACGATTGATAATTATGAAATATTTGTAGAATTTCATGATCAATTATTCAAGGATCCGAAAAACTCACAATGTATTTGCAAAATCACGAAAAATCTTGATGAGTTAGAAAAATTGTAATAAAATCCGAAAGTTTTAAATATTTTGTGCATGTTTCTAACTTAAAAAACTTGCAACAATTGAAAAACAGAAAATTTAAAAGAATGTTTATAATTTTATAGGATTTGGAACATTTGTTCAATTTTTCAAAAATATTCATGAACCTTGTAGATTGTATTCAATTACATGTGAATGATACATAGTAATCTTTCTTCGTTGAGTAATGAAAATCTGAAGGTATATAAAAGTAATAAAAATGACGAAAAATCCTAATGAGTTGAACAATACTGATAAAATATGCAAAGTTCTATTAACTTCGAATTACGTTTGAAATATTATTAGCCTCAAAAAATTGAAAGAAAAAAAAACATTCATTTTTCGAAAAATCTTCAATAATGATAAAATTTCAAAGAAATTTGTACAATAAAAAAAAGGTTACATAAATTTAAAGATAGTGCAATTTTTTAATTGAACGAATTTTAGACATTGTTAATAAACTTTTTTAAATATGAAAAGTTTTGAAGATAAGATTAAGGTTCGTCAAGAATACACTTCCCCTCAGGTATAATCAGGTATGACAAAAAAAAAATCCTGCATGTTTTATTTTAAGCTCGATCGTTAAAAAAATTGAATTAATAAAACGTGAATTATCAAGGACATTGAGAAAGTTTGCGTCGCATATATCACAATGCAAGCAGCGGGAGCCGCGAGTATAAATTATCGTTGATGTTTCATCTGGCATCTCGTATACGTGATTTTTCATTCATTATTTTTTTTCGTTTAAATGTTTTTTATTACACTGCGTGAGACGGAGAGCCCGTGTGGGACGAGCGAAAAAACACGTTATCATCACGAATACAGAAGTTGTTCTTGTATCGTTTTATCACGTTCGGGGCCCGAGCGACACGAGGGGCCCGTTACTGGTACCAGAACTTGCTTCTTTTCTAGTCTCGCCCATAAATTCGTGAGGAATAATGCCAATAAAGGGATGTAGTTATATATTATGAAGCTGTAGAAAAAAATCTTAGGGCCATGTCTGTTTTCAAGAATTACATGAATGCGAACATTTATTGATAAACAAAATGATATTGAATATACCCTTACACCGAAATTATAGAAGTTTTTGAAAAAAAAATTTTAGGAATGCAGACATTCTTGTTCTAAAATGTGGAAAATTTTGCACTCAGGAAGTAGTTGCAAAAAATATATTGATTGCTTATAGTCTAGTTGCAGGACTTTCATAACATTTTCGGGAATTGTGTATGGCACAAACGAATTCTGCGTTTTGAAAACTCAACACACGATGTCAAAAAAGGTTGAAGCGAATGAAAACGAAGTGCGAATTGAAATGAAGCGCACGAATTCGCGAAGAGAAGAAAAGGGAGAGATAATCGCAACAGAAATACATGTGGCGAGCGTAGCGAGGGACTGTCGCCGTCGTCAATATAAACACTTCGCGACACGGAGTTCAATGAATCCGTTTGGAGCTCATATTTTCTTCGTCGACGAGGGCGATGCTCGCCGTTATTTTCGAACGCCGGAAGCGCCCAATCCGAACTTCAAAATCTTCGAATTTATCATCAATCTATTCGTTCAACAAATCATCCAATAAATTTGAAGCTGGGAATTTATCACTTTTCAGTGACGAGAAAAAGAAAAAGAAATTTATTAAGTAAAAAGTAATTATTTTACAGTAGAAAATAGCCATTCTGAAGAATTAATGGTAATTTGTTTATAATTAATGCGTAGCTGGTCAAATAGAAGAATTGTTACAAATTTTTGGAACTAATTACAAAAATTTCATTAGCAATGTTGAATTACATGGAATCAAAAAAAAAATTTAGAATACAGAATCTATTTACATATGTCGACTTATGCAAATTCTCGAAATAATAGAAGGTCTATACCAATGATGAGTTTTAGAAACTCTACTAAATTCTTATATGCTGCAAATATTTTTCTCGGTCATTGAATTTCTTTACATCATTTTTAATAAAACTTGAAGTGATTGTGAATAAATAAAGATTTTCATGATAAAAAGAAAAAAATACCTTTATGACAACTGCAGAGATAGTTTTGAATATGGTATGTAAATGTTAAACAAAACTTAAAGGTTGATGCAACTATATTCATAGTTACAAACATAAAATGTAACGACAAAAAATGTGAGGATTGTGAGTAGTACTACCCATCTGGAAAACTATATATAAGTGTATCATACTTAAAAACACCCACGCGAAAACGCATCAATTTACAAACTGTAGTTTTACCAAATAGTCAAAATCTTTTACAATTTAAATAATAAACCGAAGCTGTTTCGAATTCCAGATATTAATTGATTTTCAGAATTCTCTACCGTACATGTACGATAAAACGTTTTGTTATTATTTAAAAAATGCAAAGATATTTTACGATTCCTGTAGTTGTTCGAAACTTGATAAGTTTTCTACAATGTTGAACAAATCTACAAGCTTTTTATTTACAAGTATTATTGACAATTTGCACAAGTTTTTATGTTTTTCAAATTTTTCGAAATTTGCTAAAAGATGAGAAGTAAATAAGAAATATCCAAAATTTTACTAACGTGATGAAAATCTGTCAAAATCATTATGATTTTTCGATGTTTCTTGATATTTTAAAAGTTTTTCTAATTTCTACTCAAAAATCGTAACAATGTTTGCATATCCCATAAAGTATAAAAATGAGCACAATTTATGAAGTTTTTAAACATTTTCCAAAAGTTTACAGGTATTTCAAATATTGCAAAACAATTTTTCACGATCATTTGATATTTTCAATGTTATTCTCATTTTCCAGAGTTTTATACGTAATTGACAAATATTCTAAACTTTGCTTATTTTTTCTTGTTTATTTAAGTTTTTGATTAGATTGTCGAGAAAACAAAAAAAGAAAAAGAAAATATTTTCATTCATATTTTGAATATATATAAAAATGAACAAAAGCTACTCAATAATGAAAATTTTTTCCAACATTACAAAACTTTCGGAAACTATAGTTTTTTACGAATTTTTCTGCCTGTCATGTATGTCATTGAATTTTTCGAATAAATAAAATTTTGAAAAAAATGTAAAACTTTCTTTATTTTCTCAATTTCATGATGATTCGTGAATCTCATCAATTTTTTCTACATTTTTTCTGCACTTTTAAAGTTTTTCAGATTTTTATAGATAAAATGAAAAAAAAATGATCTCAAGCATATTTGTATAAGGAACACAATCTACCAAATGTACACAAACATTTCCCGAAATTTCGCAAATTTTCCCGATTTCTCAAAATTGTTGACTATCTTGTATATTTTCCATGTTGCCATTTCTTGCGATTTCTCGTAATTTTTCGTATTCAAACATTATGCAAATTGTTTTGAGTTTCTGAATCATATATAATATTGTCAAACTTATCAATGTTTTTCGTGATTTTAATTACTTTTCTAAACTTCAAATTTTTACAATAAAAAAAACATTTTATCACACGTTTTGTAGAAATATGATAATGAATACAATCTACACTATTTATGAACGTTTCCATAAATTGTACAGAATTTTTGAATTTCTTCGAAGTAACCATTATCTTAGAATCAATGTTTTTATTTGTAGAAAATTTGGAACATACTACAAAAAATGTTAAACTTTTTGAATTTTTAAAAAACTGCAGAATGTAACAGAAATGGTGCGATGATAATGTTATTACATATAAAAGCGGGGTCATCATTTTGTAATAAAATTGTGGTAACAACGTAACATTATCATCTCATCTCTTAAGGTATTTCCACAGTGAAAATTGTTTCTTGCATTTTAAATGAATGTTTGATTGATTTTTATGAAATTCAATAATTATCAATACATGATACATAATATAAATATAATAATTCCAGTAAGTAAATTGTACTGGCAAAGCAACTGTAAACGAAAAATGCCCGAAAGAAAAAAATTGAGAATGAATAAAATTTTAGTTAAGGGGCCTGTCTGACTTTTTTCAGTTAAAGTAAAATCTACTAAATTGGAACAAAATTTCAAGCTCTACACATTTGTGGGATTCAACAAATCAAGCTTTACAAAGTTTTCAAGATTTGTGAAAAAATTTGTGAGAACTCATAAATAAGCATAAATTATCTAGTAGCTTTTATTCTTCAGAACAGAATCGTTTGACTTAGTTTTTGATCATTCCTTATAAAAACTTCATTGGTATTTTACCTAACTTTGATTATCCAATAAAATTATCATATATCTTGTTTATTGTCATTTTTATCTTATTTACTCTCATTATTCACGGTAATTTCTTTCTGATAACTTTTCACCATTGTCATAGTATAATTTTTATTGACATTATAACTTTTTGTACATCTTTTGAAATTAATTTACCTTCAGCAGCACCCATAAACGCATCGCCCCTCCCTGAAGACAAGTAAAAAATCCACAGAATCCAAAAAGTCATTTTTCCTGTCAAAAAGTAAGAGCCAATCTCGAAAAAATCACAACCTATTTTATTATACTTTCAATCTTTCTTGTATAACACTCGCGACCTTTCATGATGCGCTTTATCTCGAGCCCTTTTTTCTTGAGCAAATTCAAAAAATTAACGATCGACGGATCGATAGTCGCGACTTTGTGCGAGTTGCGCGCGAGCAACCGAGAGACTGAGCTAGACTGAGCTTTCGAGATGAGGATGAGGAGCTTTTCGGCGATGAAGATGGAAAAAAATAAGGGGAAAAACGCGCTCGCGTGGGAATGCAGCGGGGATGCGCCCGGGGTTTGGTAAATCACAGCTGCCGCAGTGTCATTTTCGGATCGCGCTTTATTGCCTTTTTTTCTTTCTATACTTATCCGTAAATAAACGCGACACTTTCTTTCCCGGCGGGCATCCAAAGTGCGTGACTTGGAAAGATGAGAAGACTGTCTTTCGATCGAGATAAAAGCCAGGTTTCTCGTTTCAGCGACTTTGAATAATTGTTTGATTTCTTTTAGTATTTGAATACAAATATTTTCAGAGATGACTTTTTTCTCGGGATACGTTTCATGTAAATAATATATATTCGCAAGAAAATATATAAGTCAAAATAAGATATAAACTAAAAATATAGGTATGGTGGATTAAGGCAGAATATTTATATTTGCAAGATAAAGTACTGTATTGTTTGAAAAACTGATATTACTGACTGTCGTTTTTCAAGAAATAATTAAAAAAATATTTGTTCCTATCATAATTCTATCTATATATATATATATATAAATGAAATGCTGTTCATTCAAAATTGCATCACTCGCGAACGGCTGGTCGGATTTGCCTAATTTTTTTTTATTTTGTTCGTCATAGTATGTAGAAGGTTATAGGCTATATTTTGACACGATCCTATACCACCCCCGCATCCACCCACGCATTGACTGCTTTTTTGATTAACGCACACGCAATTTTCCTCTTAATGGGTAGAAAGTTTATATTTAGAAAAAATTTAAAAATATTTACAATTAAGTTTTAGTAACACGCAGTAGACCAGAAGCATGCATGCATGCATGTACACACTCACACGCGCGCGATAAGTGCTTAAAATAATTGAAAAACTTTTCATCTTTTTCTTTAATGTTAAATTATGAATTTTCTATGCCTAAGTTCCTAAGTTAATATCTTTTCTGTTTGTATACCAAACAGAAAATCTATTATATATTATATTATCTGGTAATCTAAAACTTTTAAAAATTTTCAAATATTTATTAACATTAATAAATGATTCATGTTTATTTTATTATTCTTTTTTAACAAATCTGGTAATCGTCATTTCCAAGGAAATGTCAGAAAGATAATAAAATCTGTTAACGAAATCGTTATTTATATAAATTTTATTATATACATACATGTATGTTTATATTTTTTTATATTGGAGAGTTTTCATTGTCTACTTCCGAAACGCGCAGCGAAGCGCGCCGGGTCAGTTAGTATCATATATTAGTGATTGTTCCTAAAACTATGATCAATTGAAAGTTTAGTAGTGAGTAAAATAAAAAATATACAATACTCTATACAGTAAAATCTATATAGGAAGTATAATATTTATACTGTTTGAAAATAAATACGTATCGATGCAACAATTCGATGATATATCAAAAGTCTGTATTCATTTGGTACATTTTGCTATGTGCTTTGACGACTTTGCGTAAAAAGATTGTAGTCGTCGAAATAAAATATTTTACTTCTTTTTTATTATCGAAAGCTTTCGAAATATTCATTATATTTTTTTCAAGATACATGTGATTGACGTTTTTCAGTTGTGTACAAGGATGTAAGTTTACCGGTCAAAAAAATGGGTCAGGTCATGGTAATTTCTGACAGTCATTGACTGTCATTTAGGGTCAAATTTAAAAACTCTCTAATTATAATTTACCGTCAGAGCTCGTGTCTGGTCAGTAATTACCGGTCATGACCGAACTTGGATGAAAAAATGTGACTTTATAGACATTTTTCTGAAAAAAAAGATACCGAAGAGAAATATCTAATCAACAACACACTTTTGTGGTGTAGTTTGTTTATTTCTTTATAAATGATTCTTTTCAAATAGAAAGGTTGCAATTGTATGATTATTTATTATTTACGGAACATAAAGATTTTTTTCCATTTTTTATTAAAAATTCGACGAAAAAAAGAAGGACGCGATTACAAACGAGATGAACATTTTTACAAGTCATCTTAGAGTAATTTTCAATACCTTTAAAATTTTCAATAATTTTTTGATGATCTTTTTTTTTTGAATTTCAAAAATAACACTAAATATTCAACAATTGTGAATTTTGTGATAATTTATTCAACTCGTGAAGATATTTCGCATTTTTTTTCCTACTTTTCGAATTTTCATTTTTTCAAACAAAAATGAAAAAACATCAGTACGTATACAATTCTTATACAATGATATAAGTACTTTATACATCATGTAGAATATTACGTTATGGCTATAGTTATGTCTATATTTATAATTGGGGCTACAAATTTCCGTTGATCATTGTCTCATCTGGGATTTTTGCCATTGAAATTCATTTCCTGTTGCCTACTTTTGAAACCTAGGATTTTTCCTGAACTTTTATTACATTCCTGTAAGTTTTTCCAAACCTCCAGGTTATTTTGTTAAAAATCGTCAGATGAACTGGGAATTTTAACAGTCCAAAGTGTAGTTTTACCATACCAATTAAGAATTTGTGTCACACATTCCTACTTCATTCTTCATTGCTGAGTCATATAGTACTTATATATGAATTGTTTTAAGGAGATATTACCATAACTTTTTCATCAATGTGCATTCCGGAACACTGGTAAATAAAGACAATAAGAATAAAATTATTGTGTTTCTGGGGATGAACGCATCCTTAGTCGATTGTCGACTGCATATTAATGCAAAACGCCACGGACGTCGAATGCGAATCCATTTGGCTTGTTCTGCATTATCTATAATGGCAACATTCCTTGCATTTCAATGCTTGACTCTGTCACTCATACTTTAGCAAAACAATGACCAATTGTTGCTCGCGACTATCATCGTAATGTCAATAGATTGCATTTCGTTAGGGAAGATAATACATTGAATTTGTATTTGCATACAGTTCATGCTGAGTATACTGAATTTGTTATCTGAGATGGAAGAAGCACGTGACAATAAGTCTCATGAACACTGCCTGATTTACATTTCAATGACATTCGTGTATTCTTATTGATACTATCAAAATTGTTGGCATTTTATTTATCAGATGTTCTGGATGTAAGTGCTTTTGTTTTTTAAAGATTCATGTGGTATGTGTAGGACTTTTTGTGAAATTATGAATTTGAAGCCTCGATCTTAGAATCATTTAGTAATTTATTCAAAGTAACTTTTTCTACCAAACGGTATTGTATTAGGTAAGAAAAAATAACAAAATTTGAAGCTATTTTGTATAAATTACAATATTTCAGTAATATTTACAATAAAATAAATATGTCGCGGATTGCCAGTTTTTTTTCTATTGTACAAGCCAGTTTCTTTACACGTGATGGACAGGAATATTAATGGTTGTGGGTGAATTTCTTGTTGGGCGACTTAAATGTTTTGATAAGCCTCACATGTGTCGGAAACGAAAAATCAGCGCTTTCTAGTTCGGGAGATAAGTTTTGCTCTGCAATGTGTCGAAGAGGATACATCTTCGTATCCTGGAGAATTTGTTGAGTTCCAAGAGATAATTTTTTACTCGATTGTGAAATTGACACAGACTTTTTGAAAATGTGAAAAGTTCTTAGGGTCTTAGAAAATTTGTAGCTCTTGAATATTTATAGATTTATGAGTTAATGCTGTAAAAGTATTCTAAAATTCATAGTTCACAAATTTTCAAAGATATCGTCCAACTCCAAACATTATTTCCAACGTTTCAAAAAAGAAACGTCTCATTTCAAGTTTGTAAATCGAAAAATAATGATTCTTAAAAGAACTGGTATGTTTAAGCTATTCTAGATTGAAACATCTGTTTTTTCATTGTGGTACTAAAATTTTTTTTGAAAAGAATATTTAATGTTAATTACAAAATTTATTTCCCTGACGAAAATAAGTTATATTACACATCTCTTTTTTAAACGTCACGTGGTGAATTGAACGTAAAAAGTAGAGTTACTCATAATTTTCAAAATTTGCAAGGAAAATTTAACAGTTGATTTGGGATTAGTCATAATGAATAAATGAAAATTTACTGTATAAATGAGCCACTTCTCAAAATCGTTGATTTACATGTTTTACTTAAGAAATTCCAAGGGATGAGATTCTGTAGTATTTCACCAGAGTAATACCTATTACAGTGATTCACAATTTCGATAATATGTTGGGAAAAGTATACGAAAATTCTGTAACTTTATTCATTTCCAGATTTCATTGTAAACAGTTTACAATTTCATCTAGATTTTACATAAAATTTTGGTGTAATACAGAACTTCCAGAGGAAGTAAACAACTAAATTGGAAGATTGAAATTCTCTGCTGAAAATTTCCATATGGTTTTTCAATTGGAAAACCAACTAGAAAAATGGCAGTTTTCTCTAATTGGTTTTCTTGTTGGGTTGCCCAATTGAAAAACCAACTGGTTTGTCGGACTTGGAAAATTGTTTTTAAAAAACTCAAGTCACAAATCCAATTATTTTTCTATTTGACATTGTAATTAGTTTTCCAACTGTAAAATCCAATCTTTGAAAAACTTTTCAGTAAGATTAACCAATTGAATTCTCGAATGGAAATCCAATTGGAATTAAACCGATCGGAAATTTTCATCAGGGTTGTGTGACATAAAAATTTATTTTCTTTAAAAAAAAAGTTGATTTTCCATAATTGATAGAAGTATTTGAATTATTCTTACGAAAAATTCGAATCAAGCAGAATTTCACAAATTTTAGTATATTTCTGCATCAATATATACCAGGTCTCAGTCAATGAGAAAATGAAACTTTTGGTCAAAAGTAAAGTTCCAAAAATGTAATTTTTTACATTTTTCATCAATATTTTCACCTTCAAAATTTCGAAGCATAAATTCGACGCATAAACTTGTATATTCAAGTTACATATCTTATACTTTGCTTATTTTTAAATGTACTGCCAACTCCATGTGTACGAATCTGACAATGTAGTAGAGTAGAGAACTGTACTAAAAACATGGTCGCTCTCACCACGAATTGAAAACATCTACTCACCTTCAAGAAAATTTTGAAATTTTAGAAATTATCATCAAAAATGGTAGAATTATATATATATATTTATATATATATATGTAAGAATTTCAAATACATTCATTCTTATCACGTGTAAAATTTACCGAACATACGCGAGCGATTCATGCTTGAAAAAATAATTTTCTTCACACAGAAACATGTAAAATAGAGTTAAGAAATAATCCGGACCCAAAACTAAAAAACTAAAAATTTCCCTCGATTTCACAGCATTATACATTCGCTAAATTAACCAAGAACGTCATCATTATCATGAGTTATCATATCTAGTGTGCCTTTATCTTATTCCACGATTCAATTCGCTAGTAATAAACTGTAAAAGCGCGCAGTGAGCACATAGCCACGTGAGCATATTCAAAAACTGTCAAAAACATTTCTATCGCGACATAAACAATCGGAAAATGGTTGTGCGTCATCACGTGGAAGGTTACGAAAATTTTTTGAAGTTTATTGAAAGTTTGCCGACGTCGGAGCAGCCAACTTATGTCCTCTTCAGCGGCACAAAATTACCGAACGGGAAAAGTTGGTGCCCCGATTGCGTGGACGCCGAACCTTTCGTCGAGGAAGGAATTCAAGCTGCCCCTGAAACGGCCAATTTTGTGATCGTCGAAGTCGGAGATCGAGCTTTGTAAGAAATTTTTCGTTTCAAAATGATTGATACGAATTATTTTCTCATATATTTTGTTGTTCATCATATGTTAACAAATTTCTAAGGGTGGGGAGGTATGTCAGCTGTGGTCGTCAGCTGTGAAATGTAAGCTGATATAGTTTCTGACGGTCAGGAAGAAATTTTTGCCGTTTTTTATTTTTTTTAATTTCAAAATAAGTTGTTTTTTATGCGAACTGACCTAAGCGAGTCCAAAAAGTGACCTAACCAATTTTGAGATTTTACATTCGAAATATCAAAGGAATTTGTTTCTAATAGCTAGAGTAAAATATTTTTTTTTTTTGCTTATGACAAAATTATTAAAAAAATTTGGTTGATGTATTTATGAACTCTTGAAAATACGATTAATTTCTTTAACAAATTTCGTCTGCAACTTGTAATCGGCAACATTTTTTTAGTATTAACTACAAATTTGGATTCTTTTGCTGGTTCAACTCGTTTGTTCTTGCTTTTCTTTTGATTTTTATCTCCAATAATTTATTCTGTATATTCCATTGTATATGAACTACTTCACTTTTGCTAGTACAACATTTTTTCTTAAATCATACTTTGTTAAGATTCTTGGAAATAAAATTACTGTTTTTAATAACGTACAAAAAAATTCATTTTGATAAAAGGTGACTTTCTTTTCATAAATCGAAAGAGCAAGTGGCAAACAAAGTCTGTCATCTGATTTTCAATATCTGTGTGACGATGATTCGTTAGAAAAAAAATGTGTTAAGAATCCTAAACCTAATATTTGTATCTACTTTAGAGCAATCCAAAAAGTTGCAAGCAAACTTTCAGCAAAAATTTTATATGCAAATGATTTTATTCAGCAAAAAAAATTACTAAAATTGTTTTTTTTTTTTTTTAAATTGATCGAATTTGTTACGACTCAATTTTAGTCAACCTAAACAAATTATTATCAATTATTAATAAATAACAAAATAACGTTAGTAAATATATTTTTGAAATTAAGTCATCAAATTCCGAAAATTCGATTAAATTTTTGACGAATGTCGACTGAAACTCGTTCTGAACAAATTATTACATGATAAATGTGGAATTTCTCTCGATATCATCTTTATCATCGATAAGTGAGAAATTATTGATAATTATCAAAAATTCTTCTTCTTGGTGTTTAGCATGCAACTTGATAGTTATTGATAGTTATAATCCGTAAACATCGTATTATTAATCATTTATATATATATATTTTTTTTTTTTTTCTAGTTGGAAAGATCCTGAATGTCCATTCAGGACCAACAAAATGACTAAATTAAACAGCCTGCCAACTCTGACGAGATGGGGAACCCAAAAACGTCTCGAGGGCGAACATATGCTCCAGGTTGACCTCATCAAAATGCTTGTTACCGATGAAGATGATGATTAAACTCAGTGAATTATTTCAAAAATTGAAATAATTATGAGCTGGTTGGCAGAAATCTACAAGTTTTTGTTTTGATTAGTTCTATACAGCTCAACGGATTTCACCCAATGGGAAAAATTCTATTTCATGTTATGAAAACAAGTTTTTACCTCCAAAAAAATATTACATGTATTTCAAATTCGAAATTTGAAGGGTTCGATTGTTCATCAAAGATACTCAAAAGTGAATAGTAAAAATCAAAATTGAACTTCAGTGATTTTTCGATGTACAACTCGAGATTCTGTAAAAATTTAGAATGGACAATTTCGTAGATTTTTGCCTGACTCAAAGATTCCTAAATGCTGTCGAATATTAAGTAAGATTCATATTTTTTAGAGTAACAACATTTACTTTATTTATTTTACTAAGATATCCACGTATTTGCAAAACATATTTAATATATGTGGTTTAATTGCATTTTGATGGAGAAATGATGTACAGCTTTTGTAACTCAAAATTTTGTAAAGAATACTGTAAGGCCTTGAAAGACTTTAGCGTTTTTATAAAACATCGAAAAAATGATCCATTTATGTATTTTCTTCATTTTTTTCCGTTAATCGATCAATGGTATTAGATGAGAAATAAAGGCTCGTTCTTACAATTTTTTTTGTAAGCCTACTATTTTTTTTTTTTTGAAAATTTAACCTGCATGTGGATAAGGAAAATTTTCCAGTGACTCATCAGTTTTCAGTTTTTACAAAGTTTATAAAGATTAATAGTTATTACTTATATATTGACTGGGACGAAATATTTTAACTTACGATAATCAGCAGTTAAGTTAATATTTACACCAACAGAAATACGACAACGCATTATGATTTAACTAATGATAATTCGTCTTCGGTGTTGCCTGTTGGCAGTGAAAGCTTCACTGAATATTGAATTTTCTTGTTCCGGAGGAAACTATACGAGTTGTCGAATATGACAGAGTCTGGAAAAAAAAAATTATATATTAGTTAATATGACATAACATCGAGCATACTTTGAAAAAAAGTTATGACGAATATCCCACCTCCCCACTCCCAAAATTGTTTTAGTCTCAATTACTGATTTCCAAAAAATTTACCTTTGGCCAACCCTGCATCAGTTCAATGTGAAGTATTGTTCTTCAGAAGAAAAATTATATATTTCAACTCACATGATGACGAGACATCGCAAGTCAAAATTCCAATTTCGTCAAGTTGATGAGCAGAAACTCTGTGCATGGGTACAACTTCGCTCTCTTCCCCATTTTCACTTTTCCTCAAAATTCCGAATTTTATATCGTGATCTTCTGTGCGAAACTCCCAACTAAAAAATTTAATTTTATAATACTTCTCATACAAAATAAATCGATTACTTAATAACTTTTTTTACCTCAAAAGAGATCCAGTTTGTGTCGGATGAAAATCAAGTTTTAATTTTTCTCCTTTTCGAACAACAGCAGAAGTCAGATCTCCCTGAGTTTTTTCTTTCTCGCTTTTCTTGAGGTACAGGGTTTTCGGCACTTTTCCACCCTGACAAATCTGGTGAACAATTTGCACAATCAGAATTTCAAAAATGTTCGTATATAATTTTTTTACCTTAAAATGCACTTCAATGCTTTTCATGTCTTTACTTGAGAAAATATACAGTGAAATTTTATTGTTAAAATTTAGTTGAAGTTCCGAAAACATTACTTGTATTTTTTTTCATCACCTTTGATGTCAATTTTGGATTTCCATCAGGATCAGTCAAACTTCCCCCAAAATATGCAGGTAACTGATCGTTCGGAATCACTGACAAAAGTGCTGATTTCCACCTTGGAGGATCGTTTTTGAAAATTTGGATCTTCGATATAGTGTACTCGTTCATAAATTTTTTTGCGATAGAAAACCCAAACGCGAACACTTTTGGGGCGTTGACAATATAGCAAATTTTGAGGATTTCAGGGTAATTCGCTTCGTACATTTGTATAAGAGCTATCACAATTTCACCAGCTGCAAATTAAAAAAAAAAGTTTCAAATAACTTTCTGATAACCATATAAAAATGAAAGAAAAAAGAAAATTTTACCAGGTCTCCACATATATTGACGTAAATTAAATCCATCCATATCAAAAATAATTGTTATTTGTCCTGCAGCTTGTCCATGTTTTTTTTCTTGCGCTCTGCAAATTTTAAGGTACATTTCCAAAAATCTGATTGTGATTTTGATCATGTCTTTTCGAGTGACCATATGCAATATTCCATATACATCGAATCCAGAAAATGGAACAATAACCACTAAAAGGGAAAAAGTTACCACATTATAATGATTTGTTCATTGATTTTAAAATAGTGCGAGTAAGAATATAAACAATAACCAGGACTAAAATTTTTATCATAACCACACAGTCCATGAGGCATATATTTTTCCAGCATTTCTGGTGCTTCCCATTGCTCCAGCTCGTCGACTTTCCAAGTTTTTCTCCATTCCAATGACTGTAAAAAATCGATCAGTAAAATAATTTTTTTTGCATCCCATGCACAAAAAACGTGGCTTTCCATGCCTAGACGTATAAATAAAAATTTTCTTTCTGTTACGTAGAAAAAGACGAAGAAAAATTGTTATTTTTCCCTTACAAGTAATAATTAGCTTGGTTTTTCAGATAATTGAATAATCTTTTTCATAGTGAAGGCTTTTATTTCCGCATGGAAAATAGAAATCTTACTTACATCTCGAAGCATCTTTTCTGCGGCTGCGACGTCCCATTTTCTCGCTGAGAAAAAAAAATTCTTCTTCATAATTCAATGATGAATGATGTAAGAATGGATAATGCAATATCACAAACACAGGATTGATTTTGCCATAGCTGTACAATTGATTTCAAAGTTTTTTTAAATCTACTTATACAATCAGCAGATTACAAAGAAGTGAATTTGAATTAGGTTTTTTTTTGTTTTGAAAAAATGTTATACGTAAATCAATTTTTTTTCTTCATTGCAAGTGATGAGTTACGAACATTTTCTTGTCATGGGCAAAAAATATGACTTCTGTAGAGTATGAAAAATTACTAGTGTATGTAAAAAATTATTTGATACCTCTGAGCCATCGTAGAAGGAAATGATCATCGTAATCTGGCTGCATTATATCCTTAACGTTGCGCCTTAACTGGAAACAAAGTTGAATCTATGTTACATAGTTTTTGTATTGGTTGTATCAAATATCTAAACAAAATTATGAGTTATTAGATTGAAAAATATTTTAGTTTTGTGGTATTACAACTATATAGTTTATAAGGTTTCTATAAGGAACTTTATATTAACTATTGGGATTATTTCTTCAATTGATACATATTTTCAGAATTCTTAGTCAATATTTCAATCTGTCGTGTTGAATTCAAATGTCCTTTTTCCATCGCTTCTTGTATTGAACATAATTATTCAAAATATTCAGAGTTATTCATAATTTTTTCTAAGAAAATTTATGTCAATCTTGACTATTAATTTATTTTCTACGAGCTATTCTGATTTTCATCTTGGATTTACACTTTTCTTCTATTCTCTATAAGTACATACACTGAAAATTAAAGAAAATTAAATTGTACATAAATAATAAATATATTAGACTTTTTTAATTATATTACAGATATGCATAGTAATTTTAACGATTTTACTGACTGAAAGAAAAAAAAATACGTATACAGAAAACCATTTAAACTTATTCACTGTTCTATTTTTCAACATTTAAGACGAATGAAAAAAAAAAAGAAGAAGAAACTGCGAGCTTCGCGTTTGGCATTGACCTTCTTTATTTTGCATAAGTATCGCGTCGATGGTGTACAATAATTTTCTATGACATTGCATCACTAGCGATTCAATGACGCGTGAATATACCTGAATAGTCACAAAAGAAATTATTGTATAATCCTGCGCACTGGCATTAGTGCTGCAATAGTGTCAAATTTATTAACCCGTGACCGACAAAGACAATATTTACAACGTTTTATTACCACTAAACGCTATCATTTCTCATCGCCAAATCGATAGTCTGGAGATACAACTGATACGCGAGATTTTTATTTTTACTTTTAAATTATACCCATCCTTGGATTTTTTTCCTGTGGTCAAAGGCGCATAAGTTTTTTTGGAACAAGAATTTTTGGTATAGGGTTTAAGGATTAATTTTAGAATTTTTTATTCTGTATTCTCGATTCAAATACATATTTATAGTCGGAAAAATTTTTTATCTCAAATTTTACGAAAATGAGCTGAAATGAAGGGAGTCCTTTACATTAATCTTATTAAAAAACAAATTCAACTAAAAAATTTTGAAAAAACTGGAGGTTTTTAACTTTTAATCGAGAACGAAGTCATGCATTGGACTTCATTCTCAGGATTCTTAGTTTCATAAATAATGGAATGATGTTGAAAAACATGAAAGTTGTATGTATCACAAATGTCACGAACCAGAAGGAAAATATCTCGGGATTCCTGCATTTTCTGCATTTCAACAGAACATTTTGTTTTCAAATATTCATTGTCAACGTGTATTTGAAACATTGTCGAAGTTGTGGAAAATCTGTGATCTTGGGTTACACAAGCTTTCATCTGCAATTTCGAGTATCAGTGTAATTTGAATTTATGATCATCCAATTTGCGAAATTGAACTTTTTTCTGCTTTTCGAACCGGCAAATGAGCAATAGACGCAATTTTTTTGGTAGTTAGTAATTAAGACTCAATCAAAGGAGGGTAAACGAAAGGGGTGTTTGTTAGCATTTTTGTTAAATAATGTATAGTTATTATTTTTTTATTTGACAAAAAAATTTTTAAACTTAAGGTATTAATATTACGAAAAATCTTAATTGTTGGATTGAATAATAATGATTATATCATTTTGATAGTTTCAAGAAGTTTGTTTTATGTTTGAACTTTTGGAAATATTGGAAAATGAATAAAACAATAATGCTCTAAAGAATCTCGATGAGCTCATAAAATTACAAAATTTTGTAGAACCGCAGAACATGTTATTATATTTCGAATATTGTATTCATTTTCAAATTTTTGAATAAAATTCTCGTTAATGTTATTTTATATTGCGATGAAAATCTAAAAAATCTTAAAAAGAGTAAAATAATCACCGAAAAATAAAATAATTTGTATAACTTTTTATTTATTTCAGAAAGCATTGAATAATTCGTATGATTTTTGAAATTCGTGACAATCTTACGAATCCAAAATATTGCAGAATTTGAAAAAAATTTTAAATCTAAGTATATATTTTGTAGGTTGCGTGCATTCACATATTTTTTCATCAATGAGTATGACAAAATTTTTTTGTTTTTGATGGAAAAATCAGATAAAACCGAAAAGTATTTCAAAATAAAAAAGAAACCTGATTAACCGAACATATTTTTTTTAAATGAAGAAAAATGTGATAAGTTTATTTTACGTTTAATTATTCGGAAATTCAATATATCAATAAAATCCGAGAAGATTGGAAGAGTATCTATAAAGTTTGAAACTACGAAAGTTTAGTAATATTTTATACTTAATTTAGAGTTTCACATACTTTATGAAAAAAAATTTGAAATCCGAGAGAAAATGTCAGTAGTCATTTAAAATTTGAAAAATCTGTATGATTAAAAAATGATAAAAATATTCTTTACTCTTTTTATACCATTATACGTATAAAAAAATATAAATGAGAAAGTTCTTTCATTATCAATGAAAAATATGGAAAACTTGAAATGTTTGAAAAAATTAAGTCAAACCCTGATGAATACGAAGAATTCCCATTATACTTAAAATTCGAGAAAATTTCGCAGAGTTTGTATTTTGTTTGAAATTTTGAATACTTCGAAGAGTAAGGAAATATTGAAAAATTGAAAGACAGTCGTAATTTTTAAATAATTCAAGAATTTTACAGAATTTCAAAAGTATTCAACAATTTTGTGGATCGTGCACATTACCATCTATTTGATAAGCATGAAATAGTTTTTGCTACAGGGTGCGCCATTTCTTATGTCGGTATTGTAACATTGAATAACTTAAACATTTGACAACCGATTTACTTGACTTCACTTGTTTTGGAAACGTCAATTCAGTACAATTTCAACCATGTATCGCTTCACACCAAAAGAACGCGCTGAAATAGTTACTTTGTACATTGAAAATAGTCGTTCAGTTGTGTTAACTCAACGAGCATATCGTCGAAAATATCTTGGCAAACAGGCACCATCTGACAACACTATTCGTCGTTTGGTGTCGAATTTTTGTGACCACGGGACAGTGAAAGATCGCGAACAACCCGTTCATCAACGACCAAGACGTTCAAATGAACTGATTGAAGCTGTCAGAGAGAGCGTTGCCCAAAACCCAAAAGTTTCATATCGTCACCGCGCTCAGCATCTCGGCATCAGTGGAACCACTCTACGGCGCATTTTGAAAGATGATTTGCATTTGTTTCCGTACAAAATGCAATTAACACAAAGAATATTGCCTACAGATCATCCACGTCGCTTGGAATATGGACAAACAATCGCTCGAATAGTTGATACTGAACCTGATTTTTGGAAGCGAATTTTAATGACCGACGAGGCACATTTCAAACTTTCTGGAGGCGTTAATAAGCAAAATTGCCGCATTTGGGGAACGCAGAATCCACACGAGATCCATGAAACGCCATTGCATGACCAAAAAGTTACTGTTTGGGCCGGCGTTTGCGCCAAAACCATCATTGGTCCTTATTTTTTCAAAGAGAACCAAACGATCGATGGAAACCGATATCGGTGGATGTTGGCTCACTATGTCTGCCCACAAATGCGTGAAAAAGGTCTTGAAGATTACTGGTTTCAACAAGATGGTGCGACCTGCCACACTGCGAATCAAACAATCCAGTTTCTGCAACGAAAATTCCCTGGACGTCTGATGTCAAAAAGAGGCGACATTGAATGGCCACCCAGATCTCCAGATTTGACCCCTCCAGACTTCTTTTTGTGGGGTTATTTGAAAAGTAAAGTGTACGCCAGCAAGCCGCAGACCATTGAAGAGCTTAAGGAAAATATTCGTGCCGAAATCATTGCTATACCACCCGAGATGCTCGAAAAGGTAATGGAAAACGCCGCAAAAAGGGCATATTTTGCTGTGAACAATAAGGGCGGCCACTTGATTGATGTTGTGTTCAAAAACTAGTCTAAATAAATTGTAAAGGACCAAACTAAATAAAAATACCTCATTTACAGAAATCGGTTGTTTTTTTTTCAAGTTATTCAATGTTTACATGCCGACATAAGAAATGGCGCACCCTGTATTTATGATAAAAATTCTGGAACACTTGTGAGGTGACTAAAATAAAATTATATTTTCAAAAACAGAACGAATTTTCATAAGTGCTTTATTTTTTCAAAGAGTTTTCTGTGTTCTAAGTAACGAAAATTACAAAACATGCAAAAAGGTTTGGAATATTAAGGTTTTTTCGATTATATATACTAGAAATTCAAAAAACTGTAAAATACTTGAGAATGTTCATTAATTTTGTAGGTTGTGTTTATTATCAAAGTTGTTAAGACTATGTGTGATAATAATTTTTGTTGATGAAGAAAAAACGGAAATTTTTTTTACCATTTGATATCTGTAATAAAATTACAGACAATAGTAATGTTTTTGACGAATTTTCGAAAAGTTTGAAACAATTTACATAGGTTTGTATAATGTATAGAATCCTGAAAATCCTGGCAAATTGAAGAAACAGGATTTTTTGTAGATTATCAAAAATTCAAGTAAAATTGTAGTATTGCAGAAAACGCGAAAAAATTCTGTAAACTGTGTAACATTTTCAAAACTTTACAAACTGCAAAAGCCATGTGAAATAATTCGTTTATGTTTTATTACACTGAGATGGTGCAGAATATTAATTATTTTGAGAACAATCTAAAATTTTCATAATATTTGATATATTTTCTGAATTTTGGTAAGTGATTACAATTTGGTAAAGGTACGATTCCTCGATCAATGCATTTTAGCGAGGATGTTTTTGAATATTTTATTTATTAATTTATTTTTCAGCCAGGCAATATTCCACTTAATTTTTATGTATCCTACCCCGGCTCTGAACGAGTATTTTCACAGTTCATTTCGTACTCTTGTCGAAGTGCAACGATTTGACCCAGGGCCTGCAATAATATGTACTTTCATTTTTCGATCGCAATAAAACAGAACGAGAAAACCTGCGGGCTCTCAGTTATTATTTTTAAATTTTTTCCGAGGCTAGAATCATGCCAGCGAAACATGCTGTATTTCAAGTGTTGCATTGACCGAAGTGAAGTAATTCCTACTAGATTATGGTAATTTTGAGTCGAACCCAACGGAGCGGAAAATCGGCTCTGAAAATCGCGTGGCCGTAAAAAATTAGCGCTCTTAATTACGGGGATTAATTAGAAAATTCGTGCAGCGTTTTTTGTATCCTCGGACGCGCATCGCTTGAAAAATCGTTGTGAAATTGGCCTTGAACCATTGCAAATTGACGTAGACTCTGTTATTATTCCAAAGGGGTCGAGCACGATTTCGCATCGGATTTGTTTCGTTTTGTAAAGTGTCTGACGAAAAAGTTCGATTTCGAAAATCTATGATTCAATCTTACATGTCGAAAGTTTTTTAACTCTTCAGAATATTGAAATAATTTTTTCGAAAATGGTCACTGATATTCGATCCAGAACAGCATTCAATTACATCAAGATTCTTTAAAATGATTTTTTTTTTCTGAGTTGCAGTAGGAATTTTTTTTATTTTGAACCTTTTTTTGCAAATCATGATGATATTTATTTTTTGTTTCTCTTACATTTATAAATGAAAAATGACAGTCACTGACCTTAAATAAGTTTGAAATTGATAATGCAAATTTTTGAAAATCAGGTTACTTCGGTCGGTAAACTCGAACGTGTTTTTTTTTCAAGGCAATCGGGTCATCATTCTATATACGTTCTCTGAACATTCACGAATGAGCAGATTGAATGATTCGTGAAAAAAAAATGTGAAAGCAAGAGGACCACAAAATTCAAGTGCCATTTATTGGGCCTCAAAGTTTATGGTTTTCAGGTTCCAGAACAAGATTTTGGGAAATTTCCATCCAGTGGAAATAACTTATAATCGTACAATGTTTTTAACATAAAAATTTTTTTCTATATGTATTTTAAATAATGATGTTTTTGATTTAAATGAAAAAATAATTTTGCATGAGTTTTTGATTCATGATATTTTATTTCGTTTGATGAGTCGTTTGAATATGACATTTCGACTATATGTAGTTTTGACGCCGATCAAAATTTCAACATGAATTCTATTTCGTAATCTTCCATTATCAATCATACAACGTCAGAGGGAAACAAACGTGTTGTAATGACGCACAGGAAAAGCTCTCCTACTGGAAGTATAGTTCTGCAAATTGCGTTCAAATGCGAAAAATCAATGACAGAACTGTCATAAAAAATCACAGTTATATGAAGAAACTGTTTCTTGCGTAGATAGAAAATGAGGAGAAAAATTGGCATTCGGAATTTCATAACTTATAAATTGTGAAATCAACAAATGTAACTTCTTCTTCATTACGCGACGTAAACTCGGATGTGAAATCGAGAACAGAAAATGCCTTAATCTGAGTATGTTTAATTTTGGGGATAAAAAATTGAAAAAATGTCAATTCTCGTTTTTTTAAATTCTAATTTCCAATTCTCTCTGTCTTTATTGAACTTGCAATTTTGCTTATCTAGAGTACATAGACTTCAAAACGTAATTATTGATTTTTGATGGAAAAATTTGGAATTCTTAAAATAAAAACTGTAGTCTTCGAAAATGAGGTAAAGTTTCGTTACCAAACCAAATATTCAAATTTCAAAATTTTAGAAGTTATCAATTGTATAGAATATCAAACACTATGGAAGCTGAAATAAACTTATCATATGGAGAATTTCAATTAAGACTGAGAAATTCAAATTTTCAATAGTTACAGTTCATGAATTTGAATGTTTCAAAAGAGGATGTTTGGAATAAAAAATTACGAAGATCTAATCCATTGAAGACTAGAAACTTCTTCAGTGAATTTATTTAACAACACACATTTTCCTAAGAATACGTATGTACATACTTTTCTTTATTTAGAATTTTGATTCCAATCATGATAACCTTGATAACTCAATAATAAAACCGTAAGCAGAAAAAATGTTCGAAAGCTATTTAAAAAAAAAGGTTTTCTTTACAATTTTAAAGTTTCCATTTTTTTGCAATTTGGTTCGAAGAACACGATTTCACGATATTATGAAATATCAAATTTTCAAGTAATCTCATTTTCCCGGCTAAGTGCTGCATATTTTTTATTTTCAGAGGTTTCGTTTACAAAATCATAGAATTTGATTCTTAATATGATTTTTAGATAACTTAGTTATGAATAATTGTTATTTTAGAGTAACGGAAAAATAAAATTAAGTATAGTGAATTCCTTTGCACTTTCAAATTTGAATACGAAATGAATTGTACTTTTGGGTTTTTAAGAGACAGAATTTTTTCAAACTTCTGTATATTATAGGTTAACATTTCAAAATGTTTTTTTTTTATTTGAAGAAAAAATTACACGAAGGTAAAGTTAATACCAAATAGTAA
Organism: Platygaster robiniae; assembly: GCA_028476575.1. Taxonomy (NCBI): domain Eukaryota; kingdom Metazoa; phylum Arthropoda; class Insecta; order Hymenoptera; family Platygastridae; genus Platygaster; species Platygaster robiniae. The sequence continues at coordinate 9,424,039 of CM052022.1, forward strand.
ATAATCGAATTTACCTTCATAAGTGCAAAACGTTGGTCATCTTCTAGATTCAAAGAAGGAGCCATGTTCTGTAGTTTCTTGATTGTCGCAAGAAATTAATACCTATTCCTAAACTGTAAATAAAAAAAAATTGTTTCACTTTCCTCATTCTTCGTACTTTCATCAGTTCGTTTAAGCCAAATTACTTGACTCAAAGTTGCATTTTTCTGACTCAGGAATCTCTACTCATTCATGAGTTTTCAATAAAATGTTCAATCTGTGAGAAAAAAGTTTTAGATTATGTTTTTCAATAATAAATATGATTGTTATTTTTTATTTATAGAAAAGTCAGCTGCGAATATGGTTCTGAATATAATTTCGACTCTGTCTGAAATTTCTAATCTTTTGAATGATTTTACATAAAATTTTGGTAAAAAGTTTGCGTAGTTTTTATCTACGTGTAAACCAACAATCATGTGAACTTTTCGTAAACTGATCACTTAATATTCACATAAACCTCACGTCATAAAACATAAAATAGGTACTGATTTGGGATTTAGGAAGCAAGCTTGCCAAACTTGTTCTTCAATTTGAATTATTTTCGACGTATGACAACCATTTCGATCATAAAATAAAACGATTGTCCTTATTTTACACAGCATCTTTTAGACCAAGAATATAATTTCCATTCAAAAATTTTTTAGTGAAGAAATAATCTTAAGTAAATAAAAAACTGTTATATTCAAATTGAGACAATAAGATAAATATTTGTGATATCGAAACTCAAATAATTATAGACAATTTTGCATTTAAAATAATTAATTTGCTCAAAGTAATAACCAATTATCAATAAACTTCATTAAACTATATAGCTTTTGTCGAATTCGAGAGCAATGCAATACAATATATATATATTTTAAGTATCTAAAGTCCAATCTCAAATAATTTTTTCAAACCAACAATATTCATTCATGATTCAAATTTTGAATTTGATAGCTCAGAACACTTTGCGAAATTTATGCAATAATATTCAGGAAAACCTGTGACAACTCCTAAAAAATCCTTCAGCCTTGAAAATGTACGAAATATTCCTTTTTTACTGAAAAATTGTGTATTATAATGGAAAATAATGTGCCACCTTTACGACAGTTTAGAATATTTATAAGTCATTCAAAATGAAAAATAGCTTGAAACCCTAAAAAAAGCATACTGTGAAATTCGACCTTAATTTGAATTGTCCGAATAGAACATTTTATAAATATTTCGATGGAATACAATTGCATGTTTCAAAATATTTGACGTACGTTCAGAAAAAAATTACAATTAATCATGTTTTCCATGTATTTGAAATAGTATATTTCTCAACGAGTGCAGAATGAGCTTGTTTGGCGAATGGAAAGTTTGCAAGACGAGCCGAAGGCGAGTTTTGCAATCACATTCGCTAAAAAAGCCCTTCTGCACAAGTTGAGGACTATATTTTTTCCAATTAAGTGGAGGAAATGCGATTTTCGACGAATCAAGCCGTGGAGAAAAACGCATTTTCTTCACTTGTTGGAAAAAATTCTTTTTCATGTGAAACGAATCACCTAAACATGAATGATGTATTGAATCCAATTTTCGCGATATAAACCTAGTAAAAAATTGTCGAAATATTTTGATAATATATGCATGAAAGAAATATTTTTTTTTGATCACATTCAAAATCAAATGAAAACTAGAAAAGCAAAAAATTTTTGAAAAAACTTATCGTAGAATAATATCCCAAATCAGTTTCAAAAGTTTACTCTATGACCGAAAAATTCTACCTATGATTCTACGTTTGTTTTAATTTTTTATTAATCACCGCATAAAATGTATATTTTTGTGAACATACCTGTTTAAAAAAATCCTCCGACCAATATCCGCGAACACGATACACTTTTCCTCTCACGTACTTCACGAACGACTGTCGAGTGTCGCGTCTATAAAACAAACGATCACACCGGACCGCAGATAATCCCCTCTCCATCCCTCCTTTTTACGGTTTGCAACAAAAAAGCAAAAGTAGGTGCCAAATCAATTTTCAATACTGATGCGCATTTTCAAGAGACCAGATAGTTTCGGATACCAATTTTTCAATTCTTTAAAAAACTGGCAGTATATTATAATCAAACAAAATGAGGGGAGGTGTTTTTTTATCATTATTCTAAGTCATGTGCATGATAATGCTCTTTCATTTTTAGAAGTAGAATCAGAAATAAAGTTAAATGTTATCGGTAATCACGAATATTGCAGTTAAATATTGACAATTATCAAATCATTTGGAAAAGTTGCAAATGATTCGTATGATGTTTAAAATCATTACTGATAAGAGATATAAAAAAAAATAAATTTGTATGAGTCAATAGTTCTTTACAATTCTAAAAAGTGTACAAATTGAGGAAACGTTTATTAATATTGCTGATTGTCTTCATTGTTATATTTCTGTCATTTGCACGATTTTTTTTATAAATGTTTTCAGATTTTGAGAAGTTTAAAAAAATAACGAAAATTCTCAATCAGTTGGCAAATTTTAATTTCATTAAAATTTTTCGCACGGCTTGTAATCCTACATTAAATTTTTTCATGTACTTCGCAAAATTGTAAAGCATTAAAGAAATCAAAGATTGTCGATAATTCTTTTGAATTCGGAGAGTTTACAGAATAGATAATTTGAAAAATGTTAATAGCCTAAATAAATTTTGTTCATTACCTTATTATTTTAGAATAAATACGACTGATATAATGTTTTTTATTGTTTTTGTGTTTTTTACAATTCTTAAACTTAATCCAAAAACCCAAGAAGTTTTTAAAAATAACGAAAAACTCAAAAAGTTTAGCATAGTTTTAGTTAATTTGTGATTAATGTAATAGTTTTAGTACATTTCGAATTTCAAAAATTTTGAAAAATCATAAAAACTCACAATCTCAGAGAATTATGAGAAATCTGAAAAAATTGTAGAACGGCGGAATACGTTTATAAATTTGGAGAATATAGATTTCAATTCAACATTCCTTGAGAATATGCATGATTATATGTATTTTTATTTTTTATAAAAATTTGAAAAACTTGGAAAGTATCAAAAAATTACGAAAAATTCAGAGGATTTGAGGAAATTCGTATCAAATTTGGGCAGTTTTGAATAGTTTGTACATATTATGCTTCGAATTTGGTAGAATGCAAAATATTCAAATATTTGGAAAAGTTAATTGATTGTAATTTTAACTAATTCAAACAAATTTGATTATCGTCGTCAATACCACGTTTTCTTGAAATGATTATGATAATGTTTCTCCATTTCCCAAAAAATATTTATACAACTTGAAAGGTATTAAAGATCAGAAAAAATCTTCATGAGTTGCTCAGATTTTGAATAAATCGCAAGAGAGTATTAAAAAGTTTATATTATTCGAAGTTTTTGGAACTTTGAAAAATTTTTTAACATTGACGATGGAGAATTCTTTCAATAATTCTATCAAATTTATGTGCCTGAAGTTCCAAACGTTTAAAATTAAATGAAAAAAATCTATAAGTTGATATAGGACAAAACAAATTTCTAGCTGCTTTTGAACATTTTTTGATCGTAACAATACACTTTATGCTCCCTAAAAAAATATTCGTCACACTTCTCATTGTACTAAAAAATCAAAAAATTCATATATTTTTAATTTTCGTTTAATTTTAAACGTTTGGAACTTGAGGTACATGTAAATTTAAGGTTTTCGTGACATTTAAAAAAATTGTTCAAAAATTTTGTAAATCAAGTTAATTATCATATTCTTTCGATATATGCATAATTTCTGAAGTTCTGCATTTCACAATTGCAAATCTGCAAATCGTCTCGTGGAGTATCTAAAAATTACGTGAGCTCTCAATGATATAAATAATAATGATATTTGGGAAGTTTTTAATCGTGTTCCACATGTTTCAAATTTTGAAAATTTGAGAAAAATGAGATAAACACAAAAATTTCCAAAGCTAATAAACGACGTTTCTAAAAAATTGTAAAATATGCAAAGAAATAAAAAAAGTACATATAAATAAATTCTGAGACGTATAATATTCTAAGAATCTCGTTTAAAATCAAACTATGAAAATTGTGAAAAGTTTTTACCGATTCAGTTAAAAAACAATATTAAAATTGATGCATTTTTATTCAGGTTTGAATTGGTATTTTACTCATCAACATTTTCAAGCTTCTGCCACCCGTTTAAAAAAGTTTTAATGACGTCAGTTCTTATTAACTTCCATAAAAAAAGCTTTCCGAAAAAGCACAAAAAACATTCCATAAAGTTAATTATTCCATGAATTCTGCTGATGAAACGACCTTCATCAAAAGGGATCGTAAGGCTCATTAAAAAAACTGGAACAAACTTGATGCAAACATATGTCTGCATAAACATGCAAAGTTTGCACAAATGATTTGAAAACTGCAAACAAAATGCAAGCTTCAATGTGAAAATAAAAAAATAAAGAACTGTTTTTAACTTCTTTAAGAAAGGAATAAAAATATGTTAAAAAAAATAAGAGTAAGTGTAAGGGAAGTGAGGCAATATTACTAATCATTTTTAATGATGTTAATGCAGTCGGGGGAGGGGGGGGGGGGGTTAAGTTCTGAAATGATTTGTCCTTATTTGAATTATCACTATGAGATATCTCGATCGTCGAGCAACGTGAAAAACATGTTTCTTTAATGGTACTTAACACAGTTTAAAATCACATACATGAAACGTTATTTTGTCATTAATTTGAGAGCTCGGAAAACGCAAATTTCACGAATTTTCCCGGCGTGAATGAGAATGTGGTGAGCGGAAATATATTACGATTTCGCAAGAGAAAATGATCTTGCGCAAATATGAATCTCGAGAGCGTGAAGTCGAACCAGCGTGCGAAATTATAATAGAAAAAAGCGAGTTTTTTCAGAGTAACGAGGGTAACGAGGGTACGCTTGGTATTTTCTTCGTTGCATAGGATAATGTTTTGCAAAAGTGTACATTGCTTTGTTGTTGCAGCGACGGTGATTTATGCGGGTACAGTGGCGTAGTATGGTTGTTTTTGCAGATTTTAAAAGGGGTAATGGAGTAAAACATTTCTGGAGAATCATGATTTTTTCTTTCGATGACATTTTTACATCATAAAACTGAATTTGAGAATAATTAACAGCTGCCATAATTAGAAATATGGTTTTCTCAGTAATTTTGAGCATGTAATAACATTTCATAAATTTAGCAATAGTGAAGCTTCAAGAGTCAGTAGTTATTTCCAAGAAGTTTAGTAACTTACAACTCTTAAATAATTATCAGAGATTTTTCAATAGAGTAAAGAACACATTCATAAATTCGTAACGTTATTCAAGTTATTACTCAGTACAAAGAAAAAAAATTCATAAATAAACTTTCCTATGCTATTATCACTAAAGCGTTGGAAAATGAGTAAAATAATTGTTCATGCTGTAAAGTTAATCTTGAAAGATTTCATTTTTGAGTTCAAAAAATTATAAAATAAGCCACACTTCTCAACCAGAACTTTTTACTAAAATATAGATATCTGTAAACAATTTTTATCTAAAACGATTCAAAAAATCAATTTTCCAAGTCGAATAATATGATAATTGCATTTTTCAAGATTAGAAATAAAGGCGATTTTCCTCACCACTCAATGAATAAAAAAACTAGAATTCCCACCAGAAAATGATTTTTTATAAACAATTTTGTCTACGCCTTTGCATGATTTTATTCTTTCGAGTCATCCTTGACTTCAAAGAGAAAGAAGAAAACCGTTGATGACAAGACACCGATAAAAGACAGTGTACTTAAATGCAGTAAATTGTCGATTTCAATGTATGCATCGGAAGTTGCGAAAAAAATGTTCTCCTATTTTTCTCCACTATATCTATGTAAATGTGGGGGAAAAGTGACTTTTGTTCATTTGCGAATGATAAGATAATGTAGCAATTTCATTTATTATCGAACGATGTTAATGACACGTACTTTCGAGTTCTTCTGGTCTTGTATTTATAATTTTATTTGAAATTCTATTGTACCAAAGTTAGATTCTTTGTAATTGTTATATATAAATCGTTAGCAATAGAGGCAGCTGCAGCAGAATTTAATGATGCAATGATGGAAAGTGCTTTTATAGTATAAGAACTATTAAAAGTCATTAATCATGCATCAATCACTTTCGTCAGGGTGTCAAAAAAAGTCGGTCAAAAGTTTACTGAGATTTCTTCGACGTTTATGAAAGCAATGAAATTGTTGGATAATTTATTAAGAGGAATTTTTGGGATTTGCGTTTTGTACTGCAAATTTCCGAATAATTGTTCAAGCTTCAAAATGTTTGGAGAATCTTGATCTAAAGCAGTATGAACCTTACGATTAAAATATTTTAAATTGAATATGTATTACTATGACGTACCCTTTCTTTTATATTTAAGGTATATAGTAGGGAATTTTTCTAATTTCTCATATACTATAGTTTCATAAAACTTGAAGTTCACTGAAATAGAACAAAAAATGTGTATACCAGAGTTTCGCGTTTATCACATTCGGATTTTGAGATATCTTTCTGAATTCAAATTACTAGTAAAGTTAATGTTTCCACTTTTCAACTTTTAAATGATTAACTATACATTTTTTCAAATTTCTACTATCGGAGTTGGAAATTTCAGTTTGCTACTTTTTCTATTTGAAAACATACAAATGATCTTGTTTTATTCAAAAATGTTTCATTCTTGATTATTCATGAATAGCGTAGCTCCAGAATGGAATATTTTCCCATTAGAATTTGCAATTTTTATATTCCTGAATTTATTCATCTCGTACCTAATTTTTATATTCTAAAATCAAACATATTTCGCCTTTCAAATAATGTATGAAAGTTGAAGTAGATCGTTCTAAAATATTTTTAAATCTTTTTACTTTTTCATTAGTGTATCGAAAAGTAAGACATTACAGGTTGTCTAAAAATCCGTATTACAAAACAAAAATAAATATGGTTAAGTTAATATGAAGATGTTTCGGAAAAATTATTGACGTCAGTGAATTATTCAATCGCAAATCAAAAATTTTATATTTATCAACAATAACGTAAATGTTTTTAACCTAATATTTTTTACATGGATAACTTAAGGTCGGCAGTACACATACGCGATTTTTTTTAGTGAGTAATATATTGAAAATCAAGTATGTAACGGGCGATGAGAAACTAAGAAACATCATATTCTTCATGGAAATGCATGATTTTGTATTTTTGTTTTTCATTTTATTTTCTCAAAAACTTGAAAAAACAAGAAGAATCCTATTAAGTTGAATAAACTTTGAAAAACTTCAGAAAGTTTTGTTTCTTTCGTACTTCGTTCAAAATTTGAAAATTATATAAAAATTAAATGAAATTGAAAACTCTGTCCATTGTCAGTAATTCAAAGAAATTTGAGAAATTTGTAAAATTTCCGAAAAGGTTCACAAACTTTGTAAAGTATGCTCATTGTCATATTCCTTCGAACTATGAATGATAATTTTTGGTTCTTATTTGATAAAAATCCGAAAAACTTGGAGAGTTTTTTGCAAATTCAAACATTGAAGAACATCGCGTGATTTTATCTGAAATTTGGTGGGATATTATGTATTTGAAATTTTAATGATCATGAAAAGCTGGGGTGTAATATTAGAAACTTGAAAAATTGCTAGAAATTCTATAAAATCTGGAAAATTTGTAACATTTCTGAAAATTTCCATGATAATTAGTGTAAATTTTTTGGAAAATAACTAATCAATTTAAGAAGTGTGAAGAAATTACGGCGAGTTTTCGTATGTAAAAAAAATTTAAATGAAATTTTGAACATCGTAAACTTCGGTGATCGTCGAAAAATTCGAAAAATTGGAAGAAATTCCAAAAACGTTGATAAACTTTACAGATTGTGTTTATTTAATTTTTTTTTTAGAAATTTGTATGGTGATGTTCTTAATTTTTAGTCACAATCCAACAAACTTGAAAATTATGATAAGAAAAATATCTTTACCAAATTGCATAAGATAAAGATAATTATTAATTTTGTATACTATATTTAATACTTCTCAAATTCATGAAGGTTTGAAATCATCAAAAACCGTCAATAATTCTAGAAACTGTCAATACTTGTAGAACCGGAAAAAATTTTTTCAAGTTTTTTGGATTGTAAAAAATCCTCAAAGTTACGCAAAATTATAGAAACCGTGTTATATCTTTGAAAATTAACAAAATCAAAAAATGTTTTCAAAAATTGAAAAAGATAAATATTTGAAAAATTCCTATCCAGATTCTAGAATCATCTACGATTGCAGTTTTCTTTAGTTTTTTTTTTTTTTTCAAAAATACATGAGATTCATTAGTAATAATGTTAGAATAAAACAATTTCTCTTTCCCTTTTTTTGCATCAAAGTTTTTGAAAATTCACGAAAACATCCAATATAATCGGAAAATACAGTTTGGAAAACGAAGATTTATGAAAAAGTATTGGACCTCGTAATTAAGTGTATAAAAACTGACCTGATGTATTTTTGGGTATTTAAATAAAACATAAAATAATCATACAATCTTCACATGTTGTACAAAAATTCTAGTATTCCGTAGGGTGAGAAATGATATTCTGATGAAAAAATGATGGTAACATTACATTTTAGCCGGTGTTTCATAAATTCATTGATGTTACAGTCTTTCAATGAAACTGCATCCCTCATTCAAAGCATGAAAATCAGATCAAACCTTAATCTTCATCGTTAACATTGGTCTTTCCGGATTGATAACTCCATTTCGCGGATCTTAAGACCTTCAAGAGTGAAAGGCTGCGTACTTATCCTACGCGTCGGTTCATTAGCAAATAATTGCACTCGCTCTCGCGATCTAATCGTCGACGCTCGTTTTTAATTTGACTGCTCATTGTCCAATACGTTCGCCACCACACCAGAATCTGCGAAAACCCAACGTTGGATCCTACACATTTTCCGTAAGTCCAAACCAGCGCCAAAAACACTATAATTTCCTCCCCTTTTTTGTGTCTTCGATCGTGCACCACAAACCGAACAACAACCAAAAAAATTACTGTTTTTTAATTTTCGGAGGGAGATATGTGAACACTTCTAGTTAAATGTTTTTTTAAGTGATCTACGTAGAAAAGTGAACGCCCTGAACGTTGAATACCGAAAGAGCCTTGAAAGTTTCTTAATCTCGTTTCACGATAAAAAATAAATTTAGTATTTAAATTATTATACGCGTGTTGCCTCGCTGCAAAAGCAGGATATTACGAGTGGCACAGTTTGTGGTGATCGAGGCCTTGGGTGAAATGTTGAAGAGTTGAAAAATATTTGTTTTTTGTGGGTGCTGGAAAATTTGGAGGTCTGCAGAGGAGAGACTCTTAAGAAGCATTAAAAACATGATAAATCGTGGAAGGAAGTTGAATAAATTCACTAAAATCTTTCAACAAAAAATGAAAGAATAAAACATGAAACTTGATTTAACATGAATGAAATGAAAAAGCAAAACAATATGAATAATAAATTGTTATACTTTGGGGAACAAATTTTTATTTCAATAACTTGTTCGTTTTCAGTTATTATATTTGGCTATACTCTAGACATTCTTTTAAAGGAGCATTTGAATAATGACGAAAAACTCTTTGAATAAAATTTTCGAATGCAATTTCCATTTATAGAATTGTTCTATAAATGGTCGTTTGGAATTTATGCAATTCTCATTTCGTGCGCATCGCACAATTTTTGTTATTCGATCTTTGCCTCTTGAAACTTTGCCAAGTTATTTAGGGCCGGATTTATTTCGTGGTAAAAATATATTGTGTTTTTACAGCGGTTCCAGTGTGAAGTTTCATTAAGGAATAGTTGCAAATTAGTCGAACTTTAAACCTTGATATTTTTATTGGATCAAAGAAACAGACGAATTTTCGCAATAGTATACACTCAACAATTTATCGTATAATTGATACACGTTGTAATATTTTCATTTTTTGGTAACTTTTATGAGGTGAATGTAATGTTTTACAGGATCTGCAAAATTTATTGAATAAAAAGTGTAGATGAAACATCAAAAAATTTGTTTGATTGTTTTATTATATCTGTAACCAGAAAGTGAACCACATACGGAATTTTTCGAGAAAAATTTTAATTTTGTCAATGATGATGAACAAAAAATTTCTTGAATTTCTCAGAAAAATATATCTAGATTTTTATGTAGGTTCGTAGTCATTTGAAATATTAATTATGTTGTTTAGGGTACTCTCATAATCTGCATATTAGAAAAGATATTTAAAAACCAGGGAATTTAACAATTATCTCGTCAATTTAGATTAATTTGAAGAACTTGCAGTTTCATTTAGGTCAAAGTACAAAATAGTTTATTTATGAATTCTATTTATAGCTACTCGTTACAACACAAAATTATCCAAGATATACGTAAAAATTGTAAGTCTGTGACAAATATTGTTCTATTTTAAAACCATTTCTAGTATTCCGAAGGAATGAACTAATTCACTTTCTGTAAAAATGTGTGAAACTGAAAATGTTAAGTCTGAAAAAAAGAATGTAGATTGAAAAATGAGTTACCATTTTTTTCCTCAAATCATTAATGACCAGAACCTAAAACACACTCTCAGTTCAATACAAGTATAGTAATTGATAAAAACAGGTCTTTACCTGATAATATTGTTTATTAAACTCAATTTTCTTCGAAAAATTACATTGTACTATTTGTTAAAGCCACTTATACCATATGGTTAAAGAATTGTACTTTTCACTCATTACGTTTGCATTTTACACAAGGATGAAGGCAGAGAGTTTAGGGTTCCAAAGCCCTTTCTGAAAATAAGAGAAACTCAATGATTCTGTGTAAATTTTAGTTATAATTAAAAAAAAAATACACACTAAAATCTCAAGGATTATTTATTTCAATCCTCACGATTCTATATAATTTTCACAAACGAACAACACAAAAATTGTGATTTTTGAAAATTAAAAATTATTTTTCAAAGAACAGTAAAAATGACGTCAGTTTGAAGAGAACAAAACATTTTTCTACACCTGATAATGATGTGGACCAGTTCATTTTTAACACGAATAATTTTAATTGCGATTCTCTACTGATATTTCTAATTATTTAGAAATGAAAAGTTGGAGGTTCAACCTATATGAATTTTAAATGTTAAAAGGAGAATTAGAAACATACATGAATTTTCTGTATTGCTGATATTGTGAGGGTAGCCAAAATTATTATACACCTGTTTTTTATTTAACTCTTTTAAATTAAAGTAACCCCTTCTTAAATTCGAAAATATATGCCAAAAATGACAATTAACAATCGAATCTCTGTTTTATTTCGTAAGTCAACAATTAAACTTTTTAATGATCGAATCAATGGATATACAATGCTGGAAAACTGGCTATCGACTTTTTGAATGACAATGCTCAATTTTAATTGTAGAATCAGAGAGATTCAAGAGAGTCAATTTTCAAATTTTACCAGGTAATAAATATTATAAATTCTAGTAATATTATGATATATTTCGATAGCTAAAATGTTAGATGAAAAAGTGAGTATCAACTCTACATTTTTATCTTTAAACTTTAGGGAAAAGGAAAAAAATGCACATCAGTATCAAGAATAGTCAATACTCCATATTTTTAAACTCAAATTATATATTATAATTTTTCAAATAACAGTTTGTAGTATGTAATGAGAAACGGTAGAACTTCGATATGAAAAAAAAAAAAAAAAAAAAAAACAAACGAAAGTATATATAAATTTGAAAGATGCAATGTTTTTTCAACCTTATTTCTTCAACGATTTGATGCAAACCGTGAACATCTTGAACTCGAAGACGAGGAACTCATAAGTATAAATATGGACAAATAAAGAATTTTGTTGCAAATTCAGCCTCACACTTAAAACGAAAAAGGGAAAAATATGAACCTAAAAAATGTAAAATATTTGCTATTGAAAAAAGTACAGGTTCCATTTATATCACTGCTCTTTTTAGAAATGATAAAATTGCAAAATACGCTTCATGTTAGATATAGAATAATATTTAAATAGTTTTTATCAAAACATGATGGAATTAATTGAACCCAACGATACATATAGATATCATAAAACTAATTTCTAACTTTTAGAATGAAGTAATTCGTGTTGAATTTGCAAGGCTCTCCTCAGTCTAGAAAAAAGACGCAACATTAATGTTTAGACTACTGGAAAAAAGTTTTTCAATATAATAATAAACGTTTGTAGTTTGGAATCCAAAAAATCAAATGAACTTCGAAATTTTGCTAAATTAATGTGAATTCTATGAGATAAGAAAATTTATCATTGCCAATTGAAGGGATGAAAAATTAGAGAACTTGTCAATATCGAAATTATTTTTTTAAATTCGGATGTGTATCAGTGTTAAGGAGTATCGAAATTCAACATGAGCAACCCTGAAATATGAAATGTACATATAATATCGAAAATTTTGAAATTGATTAGACATATAAGAAACAAAAATGAGGATTTGTCATAATTAAAGTAACGCTTTAGAAACTCGGGTTTTCATAAACTTTTCATAAACTTCTTCATAAAATCTCGGTTATTTAAATAAAATTCCACTTTTTTTATAAAGTCACTTCATGAAAACTTCATAAAATCTTTACAAAGTGACTTTATAAAAACTGATAAAAACTTTATAAAACATTTCTCTTTTTATCAAGTCACTGTCAAAAGCGGAATCTTATTAAAAAAAAAAGATTTTATAAGGGGTTTTATAAAAAGTATTGAAAAACCTAGGTTACTTAGGAAAAATTTGATGATTCAAATATTCAAAATACTTTTAAAAGGTATACATGTTTTCCTGAATAAAGAAGTGTATGTCAAAACCTATAGAAATCTAAAAAACTTGCTGTAAAAAAACCGTTTTTCTTTTACAAATTCTATAAGGTAGACTTAAAAGTTTTTTTTTACTTTGTAAGGCAAACTACTGTATATTTTTTTTTATTTTTTATATTTATTTCTTTTATATTATTTGTTAGTTTTACAGCTGAATTAAATCGTGATGTTAGAAAACAAAATTACAAGTTTTTCGAACGTTACCCTATGAGTTTTCCAAATTTTTTTTTTCATAAACTTAAACAGAAAAGTGAAAACATATACGTTTTCATGACAAACTTTTCAGTTTTAACTTCAATAAAGCAAAGCCGATCTTTTGTTTCTTCAAGAATAAATTTTTTTAGAAGAATTCTTGCAAAAAAGAAGTATTTTTCGCATTTCGCATTTAAAAATTTAAATAAATCCGCCGAAACATCATTGTATGTTTCCGTTCGCGATCGGCAATTTTCGGGTTCACGCTCGTTCTGATTCGCCGTCTAAAACAGCGAAACTCAGTTCATGTCAGTTGAGTTCAGTGCAGTCAGTTTGAGTCAGTCAGTTTCCGTTCAGTTCCGTTTTCAGCTGCGATCTGTAATGATCTGTGCGCTCTCGGAAATCCTGAAAGACGCGATTTTCCGACCGTTTTTTAACACTTCCATAATGTTTTGACAATTCGTTTTCATCCCAAAACGACTTTTACCCAAAATCCTAGTGATGAAACGCGTTTTTTGTACCTGTCACCCACTCAAATAAGGTGAGAGAAAATTATTCTCGCACGTAATAAACACGCGATTTGACAGCAGACAACTCGATTTTCGGTGACGAATTTTATAAGTGTTTTTTTTATTTTTACCGCAGAGAAAAAAACAACGTTAATAAAAAAAATGTAAAAATTTATTTTGGATGAAATAATATGAAAGGATTATCTGGTTGTCTGGGTGAAATTGTGGAAGTAATGAAAGTGATTTTAGAAAATAAAAAAGTTTTTGGAATTTCGTTGCTTGCATTTTAAGCTGACAATTTGACTGTTTAGTATGTAAATTAGGTGATTTAGAGTACTGCGCACGTTTGGTGGTTCTGAAAAAAGAGATTTCTTTTCTTGTGTAGTGTTAATGAAATTAGCTTTGGGGGACCTTGTGCTAGTTTTTTGTTGGCTTTTTAGAGCAATTCAGATGATTTTTAATAATTTTTGAAGGTTTTTTTAATTAAAATTTATAAAAAGAAGAGCAAGGTTAAATGCTGGGTAAAAATAAAAATGATGACAATTTTTTTCATGTTTTACTGAGTAAAATTTAATTTTTACTTATTCTTCAAATTTCATTAATTTTATCGTCAGAAATAAAATTCCAAAAAAAATCGAATTTTGTTTCTGAGAATACTAGATAACATGGAGAATATTTAAAAAAAACAACTATTATTACCTAAAAAGATGAGTACTATTTAGAAAAAAAAATCCTTATAATTAATCAAGATGTTTAGTTCAAAAAGTTTCAAAATACAAAATTTTTGACAAAAAAGGTAGGGGGGCGTGAGTCAAATTAAAAAAAAAAAATGTTTTTTCATGTATAAAAGACAGTACCGAATTGAAATGTAAAAAAATTTATATAATATTCTGTTGTAACGAAATCACATAAAATTTTACTTAATTAAATCTTATTATTGAGAATTCTTTATATTTCCATTTTTTATAATCAATAATATTGATCTAAAAACATATTCAATTTCGTCAGGAAAAAAATTGAATGATTTCAAGAATATTACACAAAAGAACTATTTTTACTTTGAAACATGTATTCTATTTCAGGTAAAATAATTTTATTATTAACTGAAAATTTTGAGTTGATAAAATTGTAAAATAACATATTTAAAAGGAAAAGGAACAGGAGGGTAGAGTCGATATTTTGAAAGGCATGTGATGTATAAAAGATGATACCTATTTTGTATATTACAAAATCATAATTTTTTTGTTTTTCAACAAAGTTACTTTAATATTGCCCAATAAAAATAACTATTAGGGATTTACGCATTTTATAAATCCTTAATCCATAATAATTCAACAAATTTGTAAGAATTTAACTTCAACACTGCAGCAAATTCAAAATTGTTAAAAAAAAATGACTTTTTCCTGAACAAAGCCCGCTGGTGACAGTAGCTAGTATTAAATAATATCGAGAAAAAAAACTCTTTTTACACTGAAACATAACTTCTATTTCAGAAAAATTATCTCATAAGTTAATTAAGATTTTTAGTTGAAAAAATCTTCAAATGCAAATTCGGAAGGGAAAGAATTGGGAAGGGCCAGAGATGTGAGTTTACCGGTCAAAAAAAAGGGTCAGGTCATGGTGATTTCTGACAGTTATTTACTGTCATTTACAGTCAAATTTAAAAACTCTCTAATTATAATTTACCTCAAGAGCTTGTGCCCGGTCAGTAATTAGCGGTCATGACCCGAAATTTGATGAAATATACGAGTTAATGTAACTGACCAAACGATTTCCAGCAATTGTAGGTGAAAACACCAATCTTGTTATTTCACATTTGATAAATAGCTTTTCCATTTTTTCAGAAAAAACTTGTCTAAAGCCTGCGAATCATCAGAAAACCATCAATGCTTCATGAAATTCTGAGACACTTTTTCCTCTACAATTTTCGAAAATTTGCAAAATTTAGAGAGTTATGCATCATTCAGTTTTGTTTACTTACCATTCAAAAAGGCGAGGATTTTGATTGAAGCCCCTTCTCTCTAAACCCCTTCTCTTTCTAAACTTACTCTTACTTAATAGAAAAGTGGGGGTGATTGAAGTGTGTGATGGAATGTAGAATAATGATGTCTCTTATCTTGAAAAACAATTTTTACTCTGGCTTACTTTTGTGTTAGTCATAATAGTCTTTTGTCCAATCGACACATTTACAATACAGTATTTTATAACTTTTTTTTAATAAAGATAAGAGAAACCATTAACCGACATTCCATTATACACACCTCAGTGATCCCAGTATTCCCATGAGAGTAAGCTAAGAAAAAGGAGAAGTCTCTTCTATAAACTTCTCCATAAGTTAGTAGATGAAATTGAATTATCAATAACTGCTCAAGCATTGCGAATTTTCAAAAATTGCAAAGGAAAAAGTGTCTTAGAATTTTATGAGGAATTGATTTTCGGATGATCTGCTGACTTTGGAACACCCTGTACATGTTGTCATCAACAACAAATCGAAAACAAAAACTTGTACTCATGTTTAGAAATTATCGCAACGGCGATAAAGATAAAAGTTTTAGAATTCTTGTATTTCCCGTTAGATTTCTTTCAAAATTATACATAAACATACCCTGAGAAAAACTTAGTACTTTTTACTATAAAATTTTGCGATTGTGGTTCAGTCTCGCATATTACACTTTTTGTTGAAATTTGTTTCATATTCTACTATGTTCATAACAAAACTTGAATAAATTTGCAAATATTTGCCATAAATATAGTAAAATGAATGAAAAATTCCGATAAAAAAAAGTGTGATAGTCGAAACTTTTCCACAATAATTACAATGCTTAACTGTGAAACTTATCATTTTCTTGTCTTAAAATTAGTGTATAAAACTGACGTAAAATACATTAAATAGAAATTTTTCTGAAAATAAAGAAAAATATCTAATCATCAATACACTTGTATGGAGTAATTTGTTTATTTCTTTATAAATGATTCTTTTCAAATGGAAAGGTTGTAACTGTATGATTAATTATTATTTAAGGAACAAAAACCTTTTTTTTCCATTTTACATAAAAATTTAATGAAAAAAATAAAGACGCAATAACAAACAAGATGAACATTTTTTCAAGTCATCTTTGAGTATGTAATAATTTTGACCATCATAATAATTCTGATCGGTAAAGTAAACTGACGGTCAAAATTGACCAAAACTTCCTTTCCGTAATTGAAGGTCATGACCAGTAATTTACTGGTAAATTTACTAGTAAATTTACCGCCTCACATCCCTGGGGAGAACGGATCAAAATTTAAAAAAGAATGTTCGATTTTTTGTTTGTTTTATGTTGTCTATGTTTTGTGTTGTCTAATGTTTTATGTTGTCTAAAAGATCATACATATTTCGAATGTAAAAAAATTATAATAGTTTTCTTTTATAACAAAGTTACACAACATTTTACTGAATAATATGTAATTTTTACAAACTTTTTATTTAATTTATATATCCTATCATCAGTAATACTATTCGGAAAACCCATTTAATTTTTTTCCAGAAAATATTAAATAATATATGGAATATTCCAAATAAGGGCATTTTTTAACCATAAAACATGAGTTCTACTTCGAGAAAACTAATTTCAGAAATGAATTAAGATTTTGGTAAAGAAATTGTAGAATAAACAATTTTGAAAGAAAAAGGGTTAGGGGCTAGGTTGAAAAAAAAAATGTTTTAATCATAGCGGTCTAAAAAGACCACTTTTTTAGGCAAAAATCGGCTTTTTCTCCTGCTACGATAAAAAAAATCGTTCGCACGATGGAAAAAAATAAAATCCTCCCTCGGGTGAATATATCTCTCGTGAAAAATTTATTTTTTCCCTAGATGTGAAATGTACTATTTATTTTGTAGAAAAGAAGATATCTAATTTGGATAGAAGGGAATAATAATAATGTAATGCAATTGATT
Source organism: Platygaster robiniae (assembly GCA_028476575.1). Taxonomy (NCBI): domain Eukaryota; kingdom Metazoa; phylum Arthropoda; class Insecta; order Hymenoptera; family Platygastridae; genus Platygaster; species Platygaster robiniae. The sequence continues at coordinate 9,441,581 of CM052022.1, forward strand.
TCACTCAATTGAATCCATGTTTCAGGAATTCTAAATTTTGTTTTTTTTATTCGTCATATTTAAAAAAAAATGTATAGAATTTGTATGTATGTATGTAACAAATTTGAAAATCAAACATAGCTGCATAAAAAAAGGGGGGGGGGGGTTTAGTCGGAATTGAAAAAATTTTTTGTATTTTGTTGTGAAAAAAGGGATACCAAATTTGAAAGTGAAGGAATTACAAAAATGTTTTTTTATATTCAAGTAACATAAAATATACTTTGAAATGTAGTTATTAATTGTAGTATATTGTTGGTTGTTATACAAAATACGATTTAATATTGTGATGATCACATTATAATCAGTATTATTGTTGCAAAAATATTACACAAGAATTCTTACAGGAAAATAATCAATAATACAATAGAAATATTAAAAAAACCAGCATTTTTACTTTAAAACATGGATTTTATTAAGACTGAACAATTTTTTTGATTAAAGAAGAAATTTTTGTTTTCAAAATTTTGAAAGTCTTGAATTTTTGCATGAAAAAAAAATTATTTTAAATAATTGAAAATAAAATACTTGCAAACTTTCCCTATAAGTGAACATACCTCTAATTTTTTTTCTATAACAGATTTTCTTCGAACATTAAAGTTTTTTGTAAATTCTTCTACTTTTTTTGTTTTTGACCAATTTTAAACAACAATGAATCCTTTACTGAAAAAAGTTTCGTATCTGTCTAATCATCCAATAATTCGATATTCGCATTGCATTAGATGTGTTATTTTCTGAATTCAATGCCATATTGGAATCGAATTTATTTTACATTCAGTGCTATCTCAAAATTTCGCAAAAGCATATGTCAAACGCAATAAAGTTGATTACAGGAAACAATTTTCATGACGGACAAATAATTGCAACGAATATATATTGTTGGATAATAAATTGCGAAAAGTCTTTATGTCGATGACAAACTTCTGTATTCGATTTTCAGTATATTCTTTCTGAACTTGAGAATCATAGAAAAAAAAAAATTACTAGAAAAATTCGAATAGTATCCGCATAGTGCACTATACAAAAAAAGTTAAAATACATATATTTTTTAATCGAAACAAGCTCAAAATTCATGTGAAATTTTTTTAGTTCATAAAGTAACATTTCTCATGATGATAAATTATTGTAAACAATTGCAAAAAGTGATCACAGCAAATTTATCAATGGTTTTTAAGAAAATAAAAAAATAATGCAAATGTTGTGAATATTTCACAACTTGACATTCACAAAGAAAATAAATTGACGAGTTTGAAGAATCATGAATAATGATTTTTTAAAATACCACTCATTACTTAATCGAAATTGTTTGTAGTCCAAACAAAATTACGAAAAATCGAAATATAAAATTATTTATTCACAAGTGTGACATGCGAAAAAGAGAGAAAAATTGTTGTATGTTTTTTTAAAAATTGGAATCAAAATTATGTGGTCAGACAAAAGTCCATCTCATTCCGGAGTTGCGAAATAACGTGTTCTCGTAGAAGTAAATTATGCATAACTTTTACGACTTCTTATGTAAAAATTTTCGCTGTTGTGCAAAAACAACTCAAATGTTCAATTATTGCTTGATAACTAAAAGGGAAACTCATTTCATGGATGTATGAGGCTTCTTGTGTAAACAATATGAGGCAATTTCATCAATTGCATTCAATTGCATTTAATTGAAAATCGGGAATTCGCCGTTTACGAGCTGAAGATACATTCCCTTAAGCACTTTGGACTGAGAATTAACATAGGAGAACATAAATGATTTCGAATATTAATATTTTTATTTAAAACAATATTCCTTAAATTAAGTTAAAGATTTTTTATTCATTGTGAATACAGTTTACATGGATTATTTGGGCCTGGAAAGGACATTTTTATGCATTTGTATCATCATTTAAGATGTTGGAAATAATAAATAAGTTTCTATCATCTCAAAGACCATTGTTTACATTGTTTATAAGTTGAATGAATTCCCATAAAATATTTTCAAGTTTCTTCCAATTTTTCAATGTCTTGAAATTATAAAGAAAATTTGAATGTAATAGTTGATTTCATAGTTTTTAGAATCTCCTCTAATTTAAATTAAAATTTTTTTCGAGAGAATTTGTAGGATTTTTTTTATTCATAAAATTTCCTCGACCTTCACAGATTTCAAGTGTTTCTGAAAAGTTAAGGCAATATCAAAAATTTGTACAAGTTTTGTATTCTTTGGTAAAATTGAACGTAATACACTTACTTCATAATTTTTAAAAAACATTATGAATGTTTCGAGAATGTTACATATATTTTCGAAAACATTGATAAATTTGTGACAAATTCGGAAATTTTTTTTAATTCAAATAATTATAGCTCGCAATTTTCGTCACTGATAAATTAATACATATTCTTGTAATAGAATGCAGGATCATTTATTTTTTGTAAGTACAATTTATGTGGAAAATTTAGGACAGGAATGAAGAGTAGTTTTTATTTATTTGTGTAATAATCATTTAGCACGATGTTGAGAATGATGAATGAGTTTTTATCATTAAAAGTTATTCTTTTACGTTTTTTTTTTTTTTAATTTACATAAAGCTTTTTAAAAATTTTTTTCAATATCTTTTGTCTTATAAATTATGAGTCATGTGAAAATTGAAGTTTATGTTCTTTTTTTTAAACCTGCTATTGTGAAAATTTTTTTAAAATGTAAACAATATTTCTGTAATGAAATATGACATGTATGTATAAACAATTCATGTGAATTATTTTGAGGGAAGGAGTCATTTTTATTTTTATATATCGTCATTAAACTAGATGTTGTGGATCATGGTAAGTTTTCATCAATAAATACAGAACAGTTTACATTGTTAATCATCCAAGTAAATTAGCTTGAAATATTTTCAAAGCCTTGACAGTTATTTTATTTGTCGAAAATATGAAGACAAATCGAAAAAATAATTTTTGGAACAACTTAGAGATTGAATAATTTTTTTAAATATATTTCAAGGATATTTTCATTATTTTCGAAGTTTTTCAAAATCCTCTAAATATATATAAATTTCGATCGTTTTTGAGTTGTTGAGACTGTTTTCAAAATTCATTAAATTTTTTTAAATTTCGTTAAAGAATTTCATTACAATCATTCGTTTAAAAAAAAGTTGAACACATTTTTAGAGAATGTTCAAATTTCTAAAATAGCATTAAAAAATATGAACGAAAAATTTAAAAAGTTTTTGTAAGTTTTGGTAGATTCATTGAATTTTTATTATTAAGAAGTTAAAAAATATTCATGATAGAATACTAGATGTTTATCCATTGTTAATACAATTTCTGTGAGTCATTCGAAAAAGGGGACAAATTTATTAATCATTTTTATTATTGTAACAAATGTTGATGATCACAAATGAACTTTATCACAAATTCAATTTTTTAGGCTGATTTTTAATTTGATGAAAGCTCTTTACTTTTAGGTTTTTCAACATAACGTTTCAATATCTAAAAATTATTAAGAAAATATTGAAAATCATAGCAGATGTTTGGTACTTTTGAGGTCCATCATAGCAATAATATAAATTTCTCAATATTATTCGTTAAAAAGAAGGATCATTCAAATTTTTAATTTTTCCTGGAGAATTTTCATAGTTTTTTCAAATTTACACAAAACCACTCAGACTTTTACTACGTGTTTAAAATATTTGTAAAAGTTTTTTACTATTCGTTGAATGTTATCTACTTACACAAGAAAATAAAATTACTATAAAAGTTTACAGAATATTTTTGATTCCTATTTAAGCATTTAAATCAAATAACGAAAGTTCAAAGTTACTAGAATTTTAAACGTTCTAAATTATATCGAACTTCTATCTGATTCGTGTCCAAAATATTTGGTTCGTTTCGAAGATCAATGGAACCATTTTCATCAGCGACTGAAAACCAAGCAATAGTCTACAATGTTGACTGATAAAGCAAAGATAAATCGCTCGTTGACATTGCTAACATGAGGAGTTAATTCCCAAACAAAACGTTTGCGTTGCATAGTACTCTGAACGTTTGTTAAATTTCTTATTCCCACGAAAAAAAAAAAACAATGTGGCACATGGATTGTCAAAATCGTGTCAGGATCATCGTTTAAATATCCGTGGAAAAATCATTTTGCCGGCGCTTTATCCGCTTTTTACAGAAATCACGAACCGTGAGATAAATCAACAGCAATTTCAGTCTCGTTAAAGAATTTTTTATGGGAAAATCGGTTCGTCATTAGGAAGTGGAAATTAAAGAAGTGTCAGATTGTTGATAATTTATTGTTCGAAAAAATGTAGTGTGATATAAGATGAAAATATTCGACAAAATGTTGCTTTTTTATCTGAAAATTTTCATGAAAATTCGAATCAGGGAAAGCTACATAACATTTTTTTCCATTTCTAATACCTGTTCATTCACATTTATAACTAACGAAAAAAATTGAAAAAAAAAAATTTGGTAAACTTTTGAGAACTACTGTAGAATTACTGTAAAAAAAATGGAAAATAAATGTGTATTGCATTACACTATAACTTTTTCATGATTTGAGATGAATCGTGTTTTTTTTCTTAGTGTGTAAATATAGAATTCGAAATTCAGAATAGAATATCTAAATATTCATGAGTATTAAATAAGCATCTAAAAGCATTCAGTTCCTCTGGAAATACTAGGATTCATGGTCTCTCAACATTTAGTTGTGAACTTCATTAAAACAAATAGCATTCCTCAAAATCATTAGCGGACCTTTCCACTTCACTCAATACATCAGATTTTCACGTAAGTAATCGCGATCGCGCTGATAAAGTACTCGAGGTTTCACATCCGTTCATTCTCGTGATGCGAGATATGGAAAAAATACTGGACGGAAGCACCACATTAATTCTGATTGATATGAGATTTGCGAGGTACAGCAAAAAAAATGACAGTAATAGAGCCGCGTTTGCCGGTACCAAAACTCTTTTTCCACTATTTTTCATCGATTTATTGGATATTTTCGTTCCTGTTTGAACAATTTAGCTGATATGAGTAAATGATTTAAAATCATTCCGAAAATCTGGTGAGGGTATGTTGTAAACAATAGTAAGATGTCATGTAGTCAATAACGTAAGTGATGGATCTCAATTTATCAATTTTTCCTCGTTTCCTGGACAAATTTTAGTGAATTAGTATTTAGTTGAGAATGTGTAAAAAAATTGAATGTAAGAGGTATCATTGATCTGACAATTTTTAACAAACTTTTATGTTGGAACATTGTCTTAAGCATAAAAATGTGTGACTGCCACAGATAAATGATGTGTTAAAAATAAAAAAAGTGGATGTAAAAATGTTGTAAATAATTTTAAAAAACTGTAGGATAAAATGTACTCTCAAATCTTGAATAAAAAACCGTCTTGTTAGTCATATTGTGGTATTAGAAAAATTTTATACTCGACTCATGAATTGATAATTTAATTTTTCTATTAATATTTATTTTTCAGTGAGGAACTTTTCGACGAAAAGGCGAATAAATGTCCATATGGTCCACGAGCACTGCGCGTGGCTCCCCAAGGGGCTCAGTTCCCCGATTGCAACCGCTACCAACTCTTCATGCCCACTCACATTCGCATAACAGTGGCTGTTTCCACAATCGACTGTATTGCCAGGTTAGTTTTCCTCATCAAAAATGTAGGATAAACGTTTTTTTTTTCTTTGCTCAGGCGTTGAAGCCACTGTAGGAAGGTTTAGTCAGGAAAGTGGGAATCTGTGGATTTTGTACGATTTTGAAATATTCCTAATCACGTTAAAGTTATAAATTATTGCATTATATTACATGTAAAATGGTGAAATTTCTGTTTGTGGAGCTTTTTTTATGTTTGTCAGATATGCCAACGTGTGAAAAATAAACAACTTTGTTGATTTCGACTTTTCTGACTAAATTCTCAAGGGTAAATCAATATAATTTTTTTACGAAAAATAAGTAGTAAGCGAAATCCAATATTATGTATTTCATTATAAACTTATTCGTCATAATCAGGACATTACAAATCATTGGAACATATTTTTTCCTTCATATTCATTTTTTTTTACATAAAGTTAAAGTTTTTAGGTATGTTCAAAAAAATTGTAGCATATAATAATGTTAGTGATACTTGTTTGATTGTACAGCACATTTTTAGTGACATTTAATGTCCAAAGATAGTCTAGCAAATTAGTAACATCTTCAAGTGAATGATAATTCCAGTAAAAGTATTATTTGAGCTCTGAAAACTTGAAATATCATGTGATTCTTAAAAACGTTGACACGTAATTGAATTTATTGATTGTTTCTAACTCTGTAAACACATTGTAAAAATTTGTGCACCAGTTAGCAGGCGAAAATATGTTGCATGTATTCTAGAACTAAATATAATTTTCACGATCACTTGTAGAGTTCTTCAAAAAAAGTATTTTAAAAAGTATGGTAAAATGATAGACGATTATTTATCTATTATTTTCATACAATTTTGATCATTTTTAATCGAAGACTTGAGTTTCATGATCCTTAAAGTCATTTCAATCATAAATCCATATTCGTTATTAACAAAACTGAGTCTTAATTTTGTTCTATACTTCAACTTTATAATAAATACTTTACACTTATGAAAGTATAAAGTATTTTTTTTCCATTGAACTATTTAAGAGTTTTCTTGTAAATATTATATATTGTGTACAGAGAAAAAATTGAACACAATATGTCAACTTTGAAACTTATTGTTCTGTGTGCACTTTTTAATTTTTATCAATCCTTTATCTTTTTATTTCAACTTAAAAAAAATTTTTTTCATCCTATCCAAAACTGAATAATTGTTAATGCACATTATTTATCACAATTCATGAACCAATATTTATTCACAAAATTACACCGTACGCTATTTATTTATTATTTTCAACCCCCAAAAGACGAGATAACGAGAAATTAACCTGAATGTTTCCATGCCTCGTTTTAATCGCTACCAGCTCTTGGCGAAAAAAGCTTGGTAATCAACTCATATTAAAATTCTTTTCTCAACTAAAAATTCCTCTGAAATTTCCCTTCAAAATTGCGCTTCACCCGCTCATACTATTCATAACAGACATCTGAAATCCATTAATAAACATTCATACTGAGAAAAATTTGTTTAAGTCATTATCCAACAAGAAAATTTGATAATTTTTATTGTTGATTTTTTAATAAATTTTGTTTTTTTGTGACTTCGTATAATTTACTTGAATCTCGTTAAGACGACTAGGAACCTACTGCAGTGCAAGAAAGACGCGTAGAATAAAAACCGGTTGAGAGAAAGAACAAGAAAAATTTTTCTCAGTGTGATACTTTTCACGTACCACAAATACTAATCCTAATATAATTTCGCCACTTTAACGATCCTTCTCCTTCATGTATGTCCTCTTAATTATTTTTGTTATTATTTTTTTTTTTTTTGTTCAGCACCTGCTGGTTTTTTTACCCTGCGCGGGATTCACGACAAGCTCTTCCGTTGGCACCAACGTTTGGTACGTTTCTCGCTAATCTCACCTGCCGCGACTAACGCTGCCTTTCCCTCCACTTTTTCCTTGGTTTTTTACGTACCGTCGGGCCGAAAAAACGCGTTTTCGAACACCAGCTCCGGGTGGAAGGTCACGTTTTTCAAGCCCGTGGGTGGTAAAATTATTTATGCACAATATGGTAAAGAAAAGTTATTTTTTGGGAAGCTGAGGGATGTAATCGCCTTTTGTAAATGGAAAATGATGATACTGTCAGTAAAGCAAATCATTGGTTTTAAAGTTTTCACTAAATTGGAAAAAAAGGTTCGAAGGAATTCAAAAACTGTACATACATCAGAAAGTATTCTAAATTTTTAAAAAGAATTAGAAAAAAGGTGAAATCTACTGATCTATCTTGCAATCGGTACTCCGAAATTAACTGAGATTCCATCTACTTGATCAACAATGATCTACTTCATCGACAGTGCTCATCCTACCACCAAAGTCAGCCTTAAAGAAAAAATGGCAGAATGCCTATAGTTTATCTACTGCCTTAGTTTTTCATTTTAATTTTCATGTAATTCGTGTATTTCAATATTTTATTTGTAGACTAATTATGCTCGGAGGCAGTTCTTCCAAGAGTAACCGTAATGGCACCGTAAAATATCAGGTCGATGGGTTTAAAGAACCGTGAAAAAAACTGCAAAGAAATATTACTAAGCGTGGTGTGGTTTTTTTTTGCGGATCTGCTTTTATAATGTAGCTTTTTTCGTGTATGAAAACTATAATGTGCCACGTAGAACAAGCTTGCTTGTGTTAGGAAAGTAGGGATAAACTTTATGATCGAATCTCCATGTAAAACGTGTGTCTCTGATGGGTATGAATGAGGGTTCATGAAAACGCCACTTGGAGTGCTGATATCACTGAATTGATAGTTGGGTAATGGTCTGTATTAATGAGAGAACAATATTTTGTTTTGGTTTTGAGTACGAGAATCTTTAATATTCATACTGATGCTCAGAAGGGAACTTAATTTAGAGCTTTGCATATCCAGATGGTATCATCTTTCATTTTGTGTCATTTCAGTTGTTCCAAGTGAACGTAAACGTTTTAATCTGCTGATACTTAGCATTGTCCCTGGTGAAAAACTTCCGACTTAAAATAGTCGTAACATTGTCGAACGTAACGACTGTATTTTAAAACTCTGATTTGAAGTCAACCCCATCATATTATTTGCGAGAAATTGTCGGAAAAGAAGCAAAATTACCTCCTTTAATTAATTGTGATGCTAAATATTTGTATATTGCTCTAAAAATGATAATTCTTCAAGTATCAAAAGTTAAAACATCGCCATAACCTCAAAAATACATTGTTTCATCGTTTCTATTGTTTTGTCCGTTCAAGCGCGCGAAATTTAAAAATGATATTAGTTCAGTTTTTTTCAATCTTGAATGAAATAAGTGTTTTGCTCTTCAATTATAATCAAAATATATATTATACTTGTACATGTTAATTATGATATATCAATTATAATATATTAACAAAAATATAATGATTATATAAATATTATTTGTTACTTACCTTTTTCTTACTATATATTTATTCATTAATAGTTTATTATTTTTTATTGTAAATATATATGTATGTATGGATTATAGTATATTAATTACTATACACTGTTAAAAATTTTCTTACATTTCATAAACTTTTTATTCAAAATATACTAAAATGTACTTTAAATTTCGTAAGCCAGCTGTATGAAATGTATATTAGATACACATGTTTTGAAAGTGTATGATTTAGGGACACCTACTTGAGTATAATACACTTTCCATAGATTCTGTATTGAAATGTACCTGAAATTTCATAAACTTGATATTTGAAACATAAGTAAGGTACACTTACTTGAAATGTGTATAAATTCGAGACACTTGAGAAAAATACATTTTTCACGCAAGTTGGTTGCTAAGTTCGTGCTCGCTAGGTGGCTACACCAAATTTTTTCTCAAATGCGATTTATTGTGGAAATCCTTCAAATATGAGTGGAAAACATATTAATATTAAGGTGAAGGACCTGATAGATGGAATATTACATGCAAACAATGCGAAGAAATAATTTATCTTTGAAAGTGTTTTATTCAATTGAAATTTAAAAATACCAATAACTGAAATAAGTAAAAAGGAAATTTGATACAAGAATGTTTCCTGTAAATCTTTTCTCAAAACCAAAATTTATTGTATTAGAATTTTAACAGAAAAAATTTAGTGTTGACATGGTTTGTTGGGATATAACGCAAATTACACATTACTTGTATTAAATTAAATTCAAACATTTTAGTACGATTTTAATACATCAGTGCATTAATACAAATCTGACTTAAATTCATCAAAAATATAATAGAAGTATATATTAATGTCATGTATAAATCAAACTGAAATCATGTCATGTTGAACATGAAATCAAATCATGTTCAAATCATAAATATATACATCAAACACACATGGTGTATAAAATTTAAGACACCCGTATATTAAAGTAATGTAAGCGTATATATGTTTTGTATATTTTTAATGCATTATTAATATAGGTTATGTGAAATTAGCGTTATACGCGTTACATTAAATTTAAGACAAAAATTTCTAACAGTGTATATCAGAATATCAAAATATTTATCTATATGCATAATTAATTCTAATTAATGTTATCGTATATATTTAGATTATTGTTTAAATAATATTTAATAATAATTCTGAATAAACCGCGCGCGACATACTACTCCAGCCAAAAACCAAGCACCAACATATAGATTGACACAGCTGGCCACAGCTTGTCAGATCGACAAGTTTGTCGATAAAGTCGCATTGTTCTGCATTGTTTGGTGTCGTTTTATTTTATCTAACTCGAATACCACTGCTGAATTGTCATTTATTTTTTATAAACACAAAAAAAATGTGTAATTTTTTCTGGAAGCAATGAATTAATCGCTTTAACTTATTTTAGCAACCACATGACCACAAAACGTCACATCAGGGGTAAGAAAAAAAAAATAAAAGTTTTGGTCGTAACTTCGTCAAATATAACGACTATCTTACGACGATTAATCGTCGTCCTATAGTCGGACAATAGTCAGATTTTTTCCACCAGGGTATTTTCAATCCTTTTTTGGGATAGTACATAACTGAAAAAATGTACTCTAGATAGGTGGAAGTCCAGATAAGTGGAAGTTCACCGTAGTCAAACTGCTATCTTTGAAAACTATTCTAGTAAAAACGAATCGGTGTAGAACTTCCAGTTAAATGTTCATAAGCTTGTTCACTAATGCTCTCTTTGAAAGAATACAAACTCGCGATATTACTTTAACCTAAAAAGCCGTTATTTAGTGATATCATGAATGTGGTACAGCTCCGTCCAAATTGTACTCAATTCCAAACGATTGGAAGGTGTTTTTGGTGACAATGAAACTGAGTTCCGTCTGGATTGCACCAGTGAAAAATTGAAAGATAATGAGACTACTGATGAGTTTTGTCGAAAGATTGAAAAAAGAATAAAGAGAAGGATGTAAGAAAGAAGATAATGTTGTATAAGTGGTTTTTCCTTGAATCCAAGCAATCTTTTGGAATTGATTAGTGATAGCCACTAATGGCGTCATCATGGTCCCTTACTTGTACCAACTTCGCGACCACGACCTTCATAAGGGTTCCAAGGAGATTCGCTTCCTCCAGTTTATCCCACATAGTTAGGTACCACCTTGTCATTTTTGCATGACCTTGATTCGTAGAAAATGTTTAGGAACCAACCTGCAATACTGCATAGTATCTTTATGAGATTTTTCTCGGCAGTCGAAGATGTCGCAGTCCGGAGATGGCCTGCACACACCGGGTTATCTCGCTTGGAGGAAACTTCAGCTCAGTCGGGCCAAGCTCAAGGCCTCGAGCAAAACTTCAGCACTTCTCTCTGGATTTGCCATGGTAAAAATTTCCTCCCTCTGATGTGCATTTCCATGACTGCATTGATTACAGAATAATAACAATCACTCTTCCATTCCAAGGTTGCCATGGTTGAGGTGCAGCTGAGCGAACAAACCAAGGTACCCGTCGAGATGTTGGTCGCCTTCGCCGTGTGCACGACCCTCCTCGTCGCCGTGCACATGCTCGCACTGATGATCTCTACGTGCATCCTGCCAAACATCGAAGCTGTTTGCAATTTGCACAGCATAAGTCTCGTGCACGAGTCGCCGCACGAGCGTCTCCATTGGTACATCGAGATCGCCTGGGCGTTCTCCACCCTTCTCGGCCTTCTGCTGTTCCTCCTGGAAATCGCGATCCTCTGCTGGGTCAAGTTCTTCGACATATCCCCAGTGGCCGCGTGGTCGGCCTGCATCGTCCTCATCCCCGTCCTCATCGTATTCCTGGCGTTCGCCATACACTTTTACAGGACCCTCGTCACCCACAAGTACGAGGTCACCGTGTCTGGCATAAGGGAACTCGAACTACTCAAGGAACAAATCGAGTCGTCTGACATCGAGGTCAGAAGCTCCGTGAACCCCGTGCCAGGTAGCACCCACATCGTCTGACCTTGGGACTGATTTTTTTTTCTGTTTACCGAAGTTTGGGCGCGTTCGCAGTGACTTCAAGAGGAGTTTTTTTTAAAGGTTTTGAACCATTTTTTGAAATCTGTTTTCTGGGAGGAATTGAGGAATTACTGGAATAGCTGTTAATCTAGTTTTATGAAAAAAGTTTTTGAATTTCACAATAATGTTATTACAAATTATAATTTACTGTAAATCAAACAAAGGTTCCATACTTTATACAATTTTTCAAGCAATGAAGTTTCATTTTATTTTCCAATTCAAATGATCACTTAATTTTTCTTTAATATAAATGATTGTAAGCGCACATCGTCAACTTAAGCAATTAATAGTCATTTGCGTAACCTAACTATCATCTTTCTCATGCATATTCATGTCAGATTGTGATTTTATGTGATGATTCTACGACACTTCAATGACGATTTTTAGATAAACCTTTGCCTTAAATGAAAATAATTTAGAACTTCTTCAAGTTATTTCAAATTTTCACTGCCAACTTGCGTCATCTTGAATTACAAAATGTAATGTAGTATAAACATGTTAATTTTTTAAAAAACTGTGCAATACAAAAAATGCTTCATATTCTACATGTACGTATGACTGTTTTTATGTAAGTATTCGCTCAAAATTAAAGTTTTAGTAATGTAATAAAAGCATTCGTTATTATAACTACTTATTAGTAATTTTTATGCTATGTGATCATTAACTGTAATGGAACTTTATTTATAACTATAACTTGACAAACAGAAATAATCAATTAAAAGCGAAGACAGTAAACGATAAACTTATAATTGAAAACAATAACTTATCTTTTACCAAAATCAGTCGAATATTACTCTTAACAAAAGAGGAAGGAATTGTTCAATTATTTTCATATCTGCATTCATGCTTAGTATGTGGTGTGCGCTTTCGATGTTTTGACAATCTTTGAAATTAGGTTCCAATGGTCTCTTTGTATTATTTCATCTCAGTTTTCAATTTGAATGTCCCTGTATATTATTGTATTATTATCAAAAAGCAACAAGGCATTTTTTATTTTATATATTTAATAATAGTTAAGCTATTAATAATTATGTATCAAAAGTAATAGTAACTCTGTAGCTACTATGTGACTTTTTTTTGTTCCAATATTTGCATTGTTTTATTTTACCTCCAAACTTCAATAACCTTCTCAATTATTTTATGTTACTTAAACGGAAATCAGACAAATTTATTCTTTAATCAAATGTTTTCTTTACGTTATTTTCTTTCATTTCCCTATTTTGGATGATCATTTCGTTTTATTTTATGCTGATTAAACAAAAGTTATTCAATCTTTATTATTTAGTTTCAATAATCTTATCGAATCATTTATTGTATTCAATCTTAGTAGACTCGTTAAATTTTTTTATCTAAAAGAAAATTGAAAATTTTTTATGCTATGCTCTTCATTTTCTTTTTCTCTGGAAAATGTCTATTCTGGAGAATCTTTCTAGATAACTTATTTCTGGTTTCTGAGAAAAAATTTTCCGAATTTGGTGGTCTCGGAAAATGACCGTGAATCTTTTTTCATGGTAGTTAAAAATGTTATGAGGTCCATTGATTCTGTAAAATACTGGCAAATATGCTCTTGATTGTTGACTGAAATTGAATTTTTTTAAAAATATGCACTGAAAAGCACAGATCAAATGGAAAATGTCTCAGGAATGGAGGCTGATGTTTGTATGGTCATGTGGCATTGTGGTTGTAGGAAAAGGACACCAGGTACTTAAGAATTGTACTTTTACTGTGCATTTTACTTAAAATGAGAGACAAATGTGTGATTGCTATAAGAACTATAAAATTTCTGTTAGACTTAGAAATGTAGTTACTGGATCTATGTTTTTTTGCATTTAAGGCCCATGTAATGAAATTTTTTTTGCCAACCTTTTTTGACTAGAAGAAAGTATGGCGAGGTTTTTATAAGTGTATTAAAAAAAAAGGGGTACAATTTTGTAAGAAAAATAATAAGGTGTAATGAGACTTATGGTAATTTATGAAGATCATCTAAAGTTTTAGTTAAATACTTATGTTTCTTCATACAAAAATGTATTGCAGGTTTTATATGGTACTTTCTAAAAATCAGAATTACAAGGATTTGGAGCCACATTTGGTTTGCTCCATGTACGAATATTGTTTGTTGAAACAAGTGACAGCTTCAGTGGTAATTAAGTTTCAATATACTATTTTCTGTGTCGGTTGGATACTTATTTATGCTGTAAAAAAAAAGAAATTGATGTAATCCCATTTATTGTAAGGTTCATTTTCTAATGTAGATACAAGAACGAATGAACTCTATGGTAAATGTAACTTTTTGCCTTTTTTCGTTTTCTACATTACGATCTGCGCTTTTCAGTGTACAATATTTTATAAGTCCATACAAAAAAAATTTTTTCCTCAAAATAAAAATGACAGGAATATTGAAAGATAAAACCTAACTAATATGTTTCAAATTCATTTCGAAATTCAAAAATTGACTGTTGGGTTCATAATCTACTTTTGTAATACTTCAGACTAAATTTTCACTCTACGTCGAATTAATACAATGCTACTCAAACTTAAAGTGATTTTTTACTTTTTTAGATTGAAAAATTACTCTTAAGTAGTAAAATCTTACTCTCTTTAGAGTTAAAGACTATTCATTCTTTCTATAAGAATTTGAGACGAATTTAGGAGTGAATTTCCACTCCCTGTTAAAGTTCCAATATTTTGACTCAATGTAAAGAAAAAATTCACTTGAGAATATAAGGAGGGCGAAAAATTTACTTGTAATATTATGATCGATAATTTTTTTGTAAGAATGATCCATAAAAACACACATTTTTCATATTCTTCACTGCGAACGCGTTCATCGACGAATTTAGTACGATTTGTGATATTGAAACGAGAATCTTATGATTTTAAGAACGTGACATGTATTCATTAGGTTATAGATTCCTAATGAGAAATCGTACGCTGTCTGCCTTTTTTTCATAAATCGGAAAATTTTTTTGTATCGTTATAGGTCGCTTTGGTTTTGTACAAATTACGTCCTTGGAGCGATTTATTTATTATTAATTAAGAATAAGGTTATGAGTGAGTAAGCTTACATTATATGTAAATACGATTTTGAGTTTTTATTATGATGTTATTATTTTCAATGTGTCGAAACCGTGCTTTTTTTCATCCTCATCGTATTTTATTTTGCGATACTTAATGTGGTTACTTATTACTCGAATGAATTAGAAAAATATTGCATAAAAAGACTTTCACTTATTGTTGTTTTAGATTAAAAAAGAATTTTGTTTGGATGTAAAGGGCTATTAAAAATTATATTTTGTAACAATAACATAAATAATAAACTAAATGGAAAAAAATTTAAGCATGAAACACTGAAAATGTGAGTTTTGAGATTATTAGTAGTGAAATACAACATTCTTTATCTTGAAAATTGTATATTGGGGAAATTTTAAGAGAATAAATTACAAGTTTTGGAATCAAAAGTTCGAATTTCGACTCACTAATTGAGATTGATCGCTCTGAAAGCTAATTATTCTTTTAGTTAATATATGTTTATTCGGCAATCCAATTTTCTGCAAGTTTTTCATATTCTAAAAGGCTCGATATTACACATATTTTATACTTAGTTGCGTGAGTATTGAAATAAATTTACCACGAATACTGTGTACAACTCGGAAATACCGTTTTTGAGTTTTCATTTAATTTGCGATCGTAAAAAATAAGAATCGCACGTGTTAGTTTATAATGAAAGATGAACAACTTCAGATGAAAATTTTCTTCAGTCGAATTGTTATTTGTACATTCCCACTACTTTGAAAGAAAAAACGTTTTTGTTGATTCAATAAAAACACGATTTTTTCAATTGTACAAAGAAATCGTTTTTACTTGAAAGAGTATTTTATCAATTCATTTTAATATTTCAGAAAAGATGTAATTTATTTTATGTACATGTCATGTCAGACTTATTTTATTACGTTTATGTAACAAAAATTTTATTTATTAATAAGTTTGTTTGAGAAGCAAATAATGATGTTGACTGATTTTGCGAAACATCATTTTTTGATTGAACAATGACCTCATTGCGTCCAATGTTTGACTTAATTAATTTTGTAGGAATAACGTAACGTAAAATTTGGGATTCGTGACTTTTTCTTTATATTTGCTCTCTGGTTAATTTCGGATTTCAGAGTGCGAAAGTTTTTTGAGATCTTCATTTTGAAACTTGCGTAGAAAATTTTTGGTTGTTTTCTACCATGTATTAAAATAGGAAGAACGATTTTCGCGAATTTTGTTGCGAGATTTTTATCGCCGTTACAATTTGTTATTGACAATGTATATAAGTGCTGTTTATATTTGACGGAACTCAATAAAAAATTTCTTTTGTAACTTCACGTAGAATTTCGATTTCTTTCGAGACCTGTGATTTTCTTAGTTTTTTTTGCTTGTATTTTTTAGATCGACGTTTGAAGGTTTTAAAGGTTTCACAGTTGCGGAGGAAATGAACTGCAACATTCCATGACATATATTGATCGAGATAATTTGGATTGAATAATAATTGTTATGGTAATTCGTACAAAGACTGTTGTTGCTGTTAACATAATATATTATTTTTTTACATAAATTGAAAAATATATCCTTTGAGAATGTAAAGAAAAGTTGTTGTAGACATGTTAATTTTTTTTTAGGATATTTTCTTGAAAAATAATGTTTTGTCGAAATTAGTAGATGACTTCTAAATTTAAATATGTTGAATTTTTGTAAAATACGCCTGACGAATGTTTAATAATTGAAAATATCTCGAAATTTGAAAATGCTTCTCAATTTCAAAAGAATTGAAGATGATCTTTCAAGATTTTGATATCTTTTTGGTGTCTAAACAAAAGCTCCAAAGAGTATTCTTATAAATCTTAAAAAGTGAGTTTTTCAAACAATATAAATCATATTTGTAGGAAAGTGATTTTTTGAAAAAGTGTGAAAGTGATATATACTAAATATCTTCGATTTTTCCGAGAATATTTTTTTGTTCAATATTATGCTTGTCAATCATAATTATGAGTAAATGATTCCAGAAATCATTCAAATAGTGTTCATTTAAACCTTGCGAATAACTTGCTCAGTAAATTTCTAAAAATTCGAAATAGACAAAAGTTTTCAAAATCTTCTACGATACTTTTGGGGAATCGAAAAGTCCATATTTTAATATTTTTGCCATGTCTCAATAAATGTTGCAAAAATGATAAGAAACTACAAATATTGAGTTTCTCTTAATAACTTACACAATTTTATATGATAATAAACTCATACATAGAAACACAAAACATACGTAATAGTTATCAACAAAAAATTGCCATAAATTTTAAAAGTCTTCCTTGGATTTTGAAAATTAAAGATGATCCGTCTAAATTTTGATAACTTTCCATATTACAACGATCCTCTTAAAAGTAAGCTAACAAATTTAAAAGACTGAATTTCCTCGCTATTTTTTGAAGTTACACAAATATTCTCTAGACTATGTTACCCTTCGAAAAGTTCAATACGTCGTTATACTATAAAGGTCTTTAATTTTCTCGAGTGTTTTTTAAACGAAAAACGAATGTCCATGAAAAATAAGTAATGATTTTTCTAATCCCTCAAAAAGTCTTATTTTCAAACCTCTATAAATCTTGATAATTTTTCGGTGTCACAGTGAAAATTTCAAGAATAATTTCTATAAAATTCCAAAAACTAAGTTTTTCTTTGAAATTTTTTAAATAAAACAAATATTTTTTGTATTGATTTATCAAGAAACGCAAAAAAAGTCGTCCTTTTTTTATTCGATAGAAGATTTATTTACTTATCAAAAATTTCATACTTCAAATTTTTTCGATATGTAATACTATTCTACGTGAAAGTTACATGATTTTTTGGAATTGCTAAAAACCTCATTGATCTGAAGTAAAAATATTTGCAGTTATTAACTTGTTAGAGGTTTTCGAATTGTAATTGTTAAATTATTTGAGGACGTAAAACGTTCAAGAACGACCTGATCACGTTGGAAAAAAAAATGCGGAAGAGAAAAGCCGACTTTCTCGCGGTGTCGAGGCCCTCGGTCACGGGTCAAATTCATGGAAGAATTTTACAATACGGAAAAGATTGTTTTCCGGAGCATTTTTGATATTCGGGCAATTTGAACTGAGCAACTGAAGACTGCAAATTAGAAATTGTCTCAATGATAATGAATTTTGTAATGTCTAATGCAAAAAAATAATTTTAGATACATTTTGGTGAAATTTAGATATTTGAAAAAGGCAAAAATTCGCTATGTGAAATCTAGTGCTTAGAATTTGTATCTATTCATTGATTGTACGCGAATAAAAATGATCGAATCGATGATAAGTCTGTAACGATTTGAAAATCCAAAAACCTGAGATTAGAAATTCTTGAATAAAATGAATTGCCAGAGAAGCAAACTTTGCATGCTTATTTTAGTTATTACAATTCATATTTTCTATTATATCAAATATATAAACGTTTAGTAATAAAATTTCCGAGATACATGGTAAAATTAAACTCGATACAAATCTCTTGAAATTTTGAAAGATACCGATTATGATCTTACAAGTAGGCTCATTTTAATTTGAAAAATCTAAAAGCTAAATTCCAACATCACTTTTATCGATCCACAGTAATTATTCTACAGATCCGAATATTTATAAAAGTTGTCAATCATAATAAACAACCAGAAAAATAATTCAAAACATGCTAATTTTTGATATTTCATTTCTGGAGTCTTTTTTTACACACCATTGCTTCGATTTAGTTTGTTCTAAATAATATTTTTGTAGAATTATTCACTGTTTGACTAAAGTATTCGATGGAATACATCTAGTGAAATGGACAGAAAAAGATTCTGCTTCAGTTATATTGGCGCCATACTTTTCTGAGTCAGAGAAACTGACTGTGTGTATTTAAGGATTAATAATAATGCCAAAATGCTAATTTTAGATATTTCTAATCGATATCTAATGTTTGATTTCTAATATGATGTTAATTCTTTTTGGTATTTGATCAGTCCCTGAGTGTCCACCAAAAGGGACGGTGTTCTCTATTACTTGGAGGATTGAACAATTGAAGTGACAGTAATTTCCACAGCTCATATTGGCACATTGTTGCAATCCATTACGTGGAAGATTGAAATTTGGAAAATAAGTGGAAAATAGTGATTTTGATTGCTCGTATTACACGTTTGTTATCCTCCATTGCGAGAATGTTTAGTAAATAAGTGGAGTAATTGATTCTGTATCATTATTCACTCATCCATAATAATGAGACTTTCAATTGAATATGTGGATGTTTTCAGAAAGGGAAATTTTACATGCAGGTGTTGACTTCTGTGAATTGTTCTTTTTGTGATTTTTGATTATGTAACCTAGTTTTGATTTTGAATCTGATAAATTGTTGTTAGATTCCTGAAGAGGACCACGACCACGAAGTTTGGTCGAAAGCCTGAATGTATAAAGGATCTTGAAAATGGTTTCCTTTTGTTTATAAATTGAGAAGTCACTCCGAGAGAACTTTTATGTTGATTAAAAAAACTTCGAAGTAATTAATATAGTATATTTCGATATTTTATTCCGGGAGTTTTTTTTACACGATTGCTTCGATTCATTTTGTTGTAGACAATATTCTCGTAGGATTTTTTTTTTTTTTTTACTCAAGTATTTGATGGAATACATCTAGTTAAATAAACATAGTGATAGAAACTGACTAGGTGTAAACAAACTATTACAAATAATTCCAAAATGGCAACCTGCACCATTCCTAACATTTCTAAATTCTTCAGAGCATCGGAATTCCAGGCCCAGATTCACCTACAAACCCCAAATTCCCAGATTCTCTGATTTCGAAAAAAGCCAACTCAAAGCACATTTCACTGAACCCTGAACCCATTCCCAACATAGCTTTTCAAAAAACCGTTACTCAATTTTCAATTGAAAAAAAAAATCCAGATCATCATGTTCTAGACCACCTCAATTTTATTCCAGCCAATTTCGCGCTCACCGTGATCGCTTTCATCCCTCCCCCCCGCTCCTCGATCCCCCTCTGGATCTCTTTGATTCAGCGAAAGTTCTTTCAGGGCCAGCGTATTCAAGCCTCTATACGTCTTGGAGCAGTTTGATCGCGAGCGCTCGCGATGCTTCATCTCGTGGTTTTTCGCCACTGCTCCAATGATTTTTATTAATAATCCACATAGTTCATTGAATGACGCGCCGCGTGACGTGATGTGACATCGCGAGTTCACGAGCCAGATCATCGTAAAATTATTCACGTCAGCGAGAGGAAAAGAAGCGACACATGCCTATTATACTTTTTACGAACCGCAAGTGTTATTGTATGATCAGATGTTTTTTTATTGCTGTTTGTCGACGGGGTATTGTTTGAAAGTAAATTGCTTACTGCAGAGAATTTTTTCATAGTTGATGACTTTCAAGCGTTCTAAACTCGCGATTCTCAATAATTTTGACGAAAAACTAGCGTAAAAAATATATCGGTTATTTTTTAATAAAATGATTGGATTTTCTGTTGTTGAGGGAAATTCATAAAGAGTTTGTGATGATTTTCGTGGTTTTCTTTTAAGAATTAATAGATTTAATATGAAATATTTATACAAGAAATATTCTATCATTGGAAAATTCATGAAATCGATATTTTCGAAATATGAGAAATGAAAAATCATATAATTCGTTCAAATACGAAAAAATTTACAGGAAGGTCAATAGTGCAATTAATACTATAGCAATGCACTAGCACATGAGACTTACTATTAGAAATCTAGAAATGTTATTTTAGAAGTTTCCAACAACTTCGTAAATATTTTATGTTAACTTTATGTCTACAAAGCTGAGAGCGAAGTTTTGCAATTTATAATTTTTTTACGAACAATTCATAGCATTTTCCATCATTTCGAACTACTGCATTAAATTTCATTGTTTTTTCAAAAAACGTTTCTTATTTTTCAATACTTTTTTTATCATTTGCAAGTGCTCTGTATTTTATCAGCTGCTTTTTATTGCTCTTTTCGTGAATAGAATACACGAAGGAGAAGAAATAAAAAACTGCATAAATTTCACGTGCAATTTCAATTTCATTAGTTTCAGTGTATCATGCACAGGTGTGGAAAAATCGCAATGAGAAAATTTTCTTATCCATCATTGTATTTTTAAATATGTATAAAAATTCTCAGGAATCAAATTATCTCACCTGAGAAACTGATGTATTGAAATTTTTGTAGACTCAAAAAATTTAAATAACTTGAGCTGGTGTCTCTTTTCCCTTTTTCTATTTGACAATTTGTCATATATTATACTTCATTATGAAATAAAGCATTTTTAGTTTTTAGATTTCTTGTTTTGTAAATTTTCTATATTTTTGTCATATTAAAACTTTTTCAAAATGTGAGAAAGTTCGCGATAATTGTAAGGTTTC
Source organism: Platygaster robiniae (assembly GCA_028476575.1). NCBI lineage: Eukaryota > Metazoa > Arthropoda > Insecta > Hymenoptera > Platygastridae > Platygaster > Platygaster robiniae. The sequence goes on from CM052022.1 coordinate 9,463,156, forward strand.
TAGACATTTCAAAAAGTTTCATCATCTTTACATCTTTCTAAGAAACTCCGATAATTTTGAGATTTTTCAAAATTTGTATCCAATTTTGAAGTACTTACAATTTAAAATGACGAGGGTTACTCAAAAATATAAAGTATTTCCATAATCGTCGCAAAAATTTATTGAATATTGTAATTAAGTGAAACATCGTTAATGATTTCTTCACTTCTTCCTCTTTTCCGAATTCAGGCAAAAATTTTCAAACAATTTGCTAGTTTACAAGATTTTTTCATTTTTTTAAATACTTCCTAATAATGTCAACCGTTTCTTGCATTAATTGGTTCAATTATATTATTGATATTTCAGATATTTATATTGCATAACAATTTTAACAAACATCATTCAATATATATTTTTAGAATGTCGAGCATGGTGTACAAATTTTATCCAAAAAAACTTTCAGATTACATGATTTGGAAAATTTATAAGACTTCTTCAAATTAATAAGTCGAATAATTTCAATAAGTAAAATTTTTTCACATCAGGAATCACACAAAACTTTCATACTTTGGAAAAAATTCTAATGGTTTTTGGAAAAATCTCTTTTACTTCTTCGTATTTGAAAATAATCAACATACTTGAATTAAAATTATACAGATTGTTTAGATTTCGTGAATAGCTACAGTAATCTTTTTTTAATGTTTTTTTTTGATAAGGGTATAAATAACAAAGGTTGTAAAATTCCTTAGTATTTTAGAAATTTTATCATCTTTCGACAAATCTCGTAAGAAATTTAGACAATTTTGGATCTTTCGAAATGATACAAGTCTTATTGTCAAATATTCACGATGATCAATCTTGAGGATTTTTTAAATTGTAAAATTCTCAAAATTATCATTAAAATGTATCATAGGTTTTTTTCCCAATAAAACTGTTGAAATTATTTTTAACATTTGCGCCTCTTTTCCAAATGGAGGAAAAATTTTCAAAAAACGTGTAGATTCTTGAAAAATTCTTAAATTTTAGCAACTTTTAGATACTTTGGAGATTCCTAACTATTCTATGGAGTTATATCTAAACTATTGAAATTTCTAATGTTCTATATGTTCTAGTTTTATGTGTATTAAATGTTAAACGATTTATGTTTCGCATGTGTAATGCTTAAATTTTTATTGTTTCAAATGTTGAAATATCAAAATTTCAAATGTTTTCATTATAAATGCCTTGAATCTTTAATGTTTTATATGTTTCAATATCGATATTTTCATTGTCTATATTACATGAAGTTTTAAATAACAGAACCCATCATTAATTTTTTTAAAACATCGAGAATCGTCTAGCACTTTTATCCAAAAACGACGGTCTTAAATTACTTTTGAAACTGAAAAAACACTTCCAATTGAAAAACATTCTTTCACTTATAAAAATATATATCTATTTGTACTCTGACGATAAAAATATTAAAATAGATTCAAGAATTTCTACACTTGCGTCTTAAAATAAAACTGATTTTTATTATACTTCATCAGCTGAAATTCGCAACGTTCTTTCTTTTTTTCCGAAATGCACTATAAATTCCATATCGTAAATTATTGTTTCTTAATATTCAAAACAAAAAATTATAATGTAAGCGTTTTATCTTGCTGATTAATCTTGAATTATGACGAAGGTTAAAGTAATAAAATGGTTATATTTTTTGAGATTCATTTTATCTGTTAATAATACATTTTTCATAATTCTTTCTTGTGTGTATGGTATTTCTTATACTGATGTTAAAGAGTTTCAAGTCTGGAAGACTCTTAAAATAACGAAATGCAATTTCGCTTGTTTGTTTGCTCCTTAGATTTTTTTAAACAAAGAATTCCAAAGGTGAAAATTAATTTTTCCATTTTACATACTAATGCAAGATTAAAAGAAATTATCATAAAAAAATATGGTTGCAAAAGTCAGAAGGGCTTTTATTTTCAGTTTTGTTCAATTTACCAGTCACTTCCACAATTTTCTTTATCCAATTCATTACTTTAGCTTCGTTTACTGACATGAATCTTCGACAAGAAGATCCGTGATTTTCAGGACGTAAAAGAGATTAAAAAGATTGCTATCAATGATTTATTGCCATTATGCAAATGTTCAATTTCCTTGTTTTTAGCTCAAGCTTATGCGAAGTGCGCTGAGTTCTCACATTGAGTGAAAGTGCAGACAGATAGAATTGGGTCGGTTCATTTTGTGCTTGTAGAGGTGAAAGGAATATGCCCTGATGATTTTTTCAACATTGAAAATCATTGAACGTTCGCCATTTTACAGCGTTCCATTCGTACTAATTGCTTTGAATTTATGCAGTAATTAAATAGTTTCAATTTTCTTTCAACATATACCAGATCTATCCAACTCTGTTTTATAACTCAAGTTCCTCTAGGACTCAAGATTCATTTAATAAAAGAAATCTGAAATCGTATATTTTGGATAGAGTTATACATATAAATGTAAGAACACATGAAACTTAGACCGAACTTTTAGAAAGGTTTTGGAATTCATGTACGAGTGCAAAGATAATTAAATAATTCAACTCGCGAATATCTTGACTTTCTAAACTGTGATTCGCATGTTTTCTGATGCACTAATTCTATCCAAAAATATTTTAATCTTATATCTCAAAAAGGAACTCGAAAACTAAGAAATATATATACTTTTTAGATAATTACTTCCAATGTAACAAGTATTTTTGATTCATAATATTTTCTTATCCAAATTTTCCAGTTCTCAATGATTTCATGCAACCTTGAAATCATCGACTTGATGTGTCTTGAAATATTAACAATATTCATGTTCGTCATGACAATTTTTTCGAAAGTAAGTTCATGTTTTCCAAGGTCTTTGACGTCCTGGTAATTTGCGGTTATTCCCAGCGTTTCATAATATTTAGGCGTAACGTTTCTTGAGTTGTAATTGACAATGAATTTCTCTCGGTACCTATTGTTCCATGGCCGAGGTTTTCACTCGCGAAATCATCGAATCGTCTCCATTGAAATCATCCGTGAAATTATGGAAAATCACTTGAAATTAATGGGCATTAGCTGACGTGTTTCAGGATCATTAGAGATCAGTGAAAATAACCAGAAAGTAACGCAAATACCTATAATTACATGCTAATAGTATTATTAGAATCTGAATTTTACGACTGTTGAAAAGTGGAAAAAAGTGTTTAACAGCTATGAACTTTTCGAACATCGTTAAATTGTTGAATTTATAACTTTTACTTCTATGTCAATGCTGTGGTTTATGAAAGTTAAGGTTTATGTTTTAGAAGTATTTTTTATACTTTGTTTAATCATTTTGGCAAAAAAATTACTTTTTTTTCGTGGAAATGAAATGTCTGGAGAAATGACTTGTAACATGGTAGAAAAGTGTGTGCCAGCTTTATACTTATAGATTATAATTTTTCGAATTTTTAATTTCTCCAGGGATGAAACCCATGAACCATCGTGACGATCGTTTTGGGTGATGAAAAAAGAACGTTCCCCATCATGACGGAAAACGGGTTCAGCATAACTGTGAGTCCACTTACTGTAAGTTCTTTACTGCTCGCGCCCCACTTTCGAAATTTCGGGAGTTTTCACCATAATCCCTTCAGGACATGTTTACTGAAACACGTTGGACTCATCTTCTGAACAGTTCATAGAAACTGTTTCCATGATATTGACATGCATTTTACGACAACGAAATAGTTAAAGTTTACATAAACTGCACGGGAAAAAAGGTAGATAGTATTTCGAACTGAAATATACGTGAAATAAAAAAGTCGCTTTGACAGAAAATGTTAGTAAACTCATAAATCTTCGTGGGCTGACTTTTATGGTGTATCGCTAGTTTGTACCACTAATTCAGTGCCTTTTTACCATAACTGTTTATCACCTAATAACTTTGTAGACTGTAAAAAAATTAGTAAGATCATATATGTCGTTTTTTATACACAAAATTTTTTTCTATAGTGATAAGTCATAGCTTCAACAAACTCAAATCTTAAAATAGCGAGTAATGTCGTTTAAATTTCATCATCTAATATTATTACTTCATCATCATTTCTCATTTTATTTTATGACTTTGAATGATAATAATTTATCATAGAAAGCGATCATAATAGCATGAGACGATTTTTTGACTCCTTTCTTTGAGGAAATTATTGTGTGATTGATCTTGAAGTTTGTGAATTTCTAGTTTTGCATATTAACTTTCGTTGTTTTCGCCATTTCAGGAGCTCGTGGTGAAGAGCAAGCGTCGAAATGTGCGGCACTTGTTCGCGTACGGAACGCTTTGTATAATTGTTCTCATCGTTATTATCGTGTTTGCCGTTGTTTTCACCACTGGTCCACGGTTTCCTAGACACGATGGAATAATTTCCGCACCTTACACTCTCGAAGAGTGGCTCAATGGCTCGTTTTACACAAAAACGTTCAACGGAACATGGTTGAATGGTTCGTGAATTTTAACATTTTTCTAATTTTTTTTGGTTATAACTTATTGATAGATTTTGAAACGAATGTAACAGCTCATGCTCCCAAACGAACAAAAATATAGTATTTTCTGACATATTCACCGGGTAAAGTATTAGAATATTGTGAATTTTACAATGATACTGCAGATATAGTCATTTTTATATAATGCTTCATTAAATTGCATTGTAAACATTCTTACATATCGTACAAAATACTATATGCATCGCAGTTTTTAATTAGTAAAATGAGAAAATTTAGAATCTTCAGAATGCAAGCTGTACAATGTGAATTGTATATTCCACTATTCTACTACAGAGAATTTAATACTTATACGTGAATAATGAAATAGTATTACAATTACCTTACATTCAACTACTATTATTTGCAGTTCATAGAGTATGATTTTTCAAATAAAAGAAAATACTTTGCCAAAGTATATTGTGCTAAAATTTAAATAATACCTACTTTAAAATCCGCAATATACTTTTACACTATGTATAAACGAAAATAATAATACATTTACTGTGCTGAAAAGCACTAAAAAATATCGCAAAAAAAAACTTGAAATATAAATTCAAATACTGGAAAAACTCAATGGCTTTTTTCGTAATGTCTTATTTATAGTGTTAGTAGGTACAAGTAGGTCTTACTAAATGGTATAACTATGTATGAGTAGATATTAGTAAGTATTACAAAAAGTACAACAATTATTATATAAAAATGCAATACGTCATGGAGTTTTTTAAACAAAATTCATCTACTGATACAAAATAATCAAATATTGTGAACATTTAAGAAACTCTAGTGATTTTAAACTTTATAAAAACCTTATAAAAAAAAATTTTTTTCATAAGAATTCAATTTCTTATAAGGTGCACCTTATAAAAACCTTATAAGAATTCGATTTCTTATAAGGTGACCTTATGAAAACCTTATAAGAAACTGAAATTTCTTATAAGAATGTACGTGATAAAATTTTATAAAAAAAAACCTTATAAAATTTTTTCGACCCATTCTTTATAAGGAATTTAAGTTTCTTATAAGGTTTTTATAAGGTCACCTTATAAGAAATTGAATTCTTATAAAAAATTACTTTTTCTTATAAGGTTTTTAAAAGGTTCAAAATCACTAGGGAATAACAAAAAAAAATTAATGACCAGCGAAAACACAATACATCAGACTAATTCCGCAGTATTATATTTTTCTGTAATAATTGTTTGATTTTTCGATCTGTGTAAATTGAACGTAAAATTATGATTTTTTTATAAAATGATAATAAGTATTTTATACTCTGGCTTCCTTTTTTAAGGTATGTATTTCATTGAGTGCTGTTATTTTCTAGATTTTTCGTACTTTTTGTTGGTACATACTATTTATGAAATTTTTGAAGGTATTCTAATATTTTTTTATATAATGTATGACTAGCATTTTTGTAGATTTTCATGTAGCTCTGGAGAATCTCATGATCCAGAATTCGAAAATTATTAAATTTTCAGTATTTTAAAGAACTTTCGAAGAAACAGTATTTCCAAAGATATTAATATTCAATAGGTTTTCAGTACTTTCAGTACTCACCTAATTTTTACAGTATTCTTACAGCTTGAACTTTTTTCTGGCATTTTTATGGATTTACAGTTTAAATAAAAACGAAATATAGTATATATGTTGAATGTAATGGCTATGTATGTAGAAATCTTTATTCAATTTCTTCTAATTCATGAGAATTTCTACTCATTTTAATGAAATTAGGCAAATATGGAAATAAAAAGTCATTGGAAGCTAATTCAGATCAAACTGACTGTAAGTGCAACAAAAAATATGACCTAACCAAGACAGGCTTTTTTTGTAATTAGAACAGGAGTTCCATATTTTCGTAAAAAAAAAATTTATAAAACTTTTCCTTCAACGATATAGACCCTTCACGTGTCATATGAAACATCCAAAAACGCCTACATAAAAAACTTATCTAAAAAGATTTTGATGTTTAGGCACTTGATGTAAATGTCTTTAAATTTTGTTTTACATTCAACTGTACTTCATTTCACAGAATCATCATTTTACGAATTGTAGGTATTTTTAATTTTTTCAACATTTTTCTTGTTCCTTATACCCATTTTACACCATAATTAAATAGATTTGCATACTTTTTACAATTTGTTTTCAAATGTTATCCAACAATTGTTCTTTTCAGATAATCAAATTTTTTACCAAGACCTGAAAGGACACCTCAGAATATATAATGCGAGCGATGGATCTTCAAAAATTATCCAAAATGCAACAAATCCGGTATTTATTCACAAAAGTTTTGATTTTCAGACACTATGTTCACGTTTCGCATTGCTTTAAATAATTCTGTTAAGTATGCTGAAATTCGAATTTCCGCAATAACGTCCGTTCCTCTACGTGATAGGATGAAACGATGTTAAGCACGAACGTATTTATAATTTCATAATTTTTGTATTTTCAGGTCATTTCTGAAAGTTTTACTCAGGAGCTTTCGGCAGACCATAAGTACTTACTCATTGCATCTGAGTATCAAAGGGTAAAATTTTTCCATTTTTTTATAGAAAGTTACAAGGCATTGAGTATATGTAAAATTTTATTTTACAGCTGTTTCGATACACGTTTTTGGCTAAATACAAGATCGTTAACCTGGAAACTAAGTGAGTACTTTTTTCAAGTTTCTTATTCAAGAAAGTCAATCCAGAAATCAGAACGATATGTACATAAGAAATCTGTTTCTTTTTAAAAATGTATTGTATGCGTATCTTTTGATAAAATTGTTGTTCCCCAATCATTAAAAATGGTCGACCAATTCAACAATCAAAAATATTGAAGCATCGTAGTTAAATGAAAAATGAAAATTTAAATATTGAAAGTTGGTTCACTCAATTAGTAGCTGTTTGAGTAGTCGAAACATTAGTTAATAATTGAAAAAATCAGAGTTTCAATTTTCTCAATTATAAAAGAAAAGAGTATTTTATCTTATGAAAAAAATACTTTTAGATCATTTCATTGATAGGAATCATGAGCAATTTTGATAGAATTGTTTTTTTGAAGAAAGGCGTTCGATAGAATAAAGTAAAAGAAATTTTTCATGTTCATTTGAATGATAAGCTCAAAACAAAACGTACTTTTTTTAGTGAAATAATCGATCTTGTGGCCAAAGACTCGGATCGTTTGCAATCAGTGACTTGGTCACCACTAGGAAATGCTTTGGTTTACGTAAGTCACAACAATATTTATTATCGACCAAAAGCTGATGTTGCTGAAGACTTCCAAATCACGACTTCAGGGGTTTTCGGCGTCACCTACAATGGAATCCCCGATTGGGTTTACGAAGGTGAGGTTTTACCTTCCAAGTTCCTTACATTCATATTCATAAATTTTGGAAGTCCAATGTAATGATTATGAAAAAAAGCAAGTGTTTGATATGATTCCAGAATTGATACATGATCGAAAGATACCATGGGTGAAATAATTATTCTGAAAGATGTATGACATCTTACCGTTAAAAAAAAAAAGACAAATTAGACTTTGATTCCTGATGTGATGATGTTAGAAGAAACTTATACCTTATAGCTGACAGTTTTCTTTTTCCTGCAGAGGAAGTATTTCACGCAAACAAAGCAATGTGGTTTTCTCCAAATGGTACAAAATTAGTTTTTGGTCACTTCGATGACACTCAAACTCCTGTTATGCATATTCCTTTTTACGGTTACCCAGGAAGTTTGACATTTCAATACACGACAAATGTTCCCATTCATTATCCGAAGGTAAAATAAATTTTTTCTTATATCAGAATCAATAAAATAATAGAATTAATACAATGGAAGTTATTGCTTAATGATCCTTTTCCTGAAATATAGTCCTTATTTCTAGGCAGGCACCACGAATCCGAAAGTAAAACTTTTTTCGGTAGATTTGGAAAAGGTGAAAAATGGGAAACCTGAAGTCGTGGAAATTGCTGGTCCTGAAGAATTGGGACCTGATGACAGAATTTTAACAAGTGTGGCATTTTCTGCAGATGATGTGATGGCTGCGACTTGGATGAACAGAATTCAGAACCAAATGTATGTCCAGCTCTGCAGATACGTTGTTGAGCCAAATTGCTCCACGGTGAGAAATGAAACAAAATATTTAAAGAGTTCAATAACTACGGAATAGACTCTCAATTCAAATCAAATATTGTCTGATTAACAAAAAATTACACGATGAGAAATGAAATTTGGCATTCTTTTATATATTTTATCTGTTTTATTATTTTTGTAGGTGTTTTTCTACAGTGAAGACCACGGTTGGGTCGAACAATTTTTTTCCCCGACGATCAGTGAAGATGGCACGAAAATGTTGTTGATTTTACCACAAAAACAGCAAAGTGGTGGAGATTGGAGACATTTGTTGTTCATAGAAAATGCCACTTCGCCAAATCCTGTACATAGGGCTCTGACGTCTGGAACTTTTGAGGTCACGGAAATTGTTTCTTGGGACCAGAAAAGAAATATTGCGTAAGTTGAAGTTTACAGTTATTATATATCATATCATTGGAAAATTGATATAGTTAGATGAATTTGTACTTACAGGCCGAAAAATTTCTATTATTTGATCACTAAGCCATTATTCCCAATTGTATCTCTCATTAATTTATGATGCTAGTTTTTTCATGGTATGTGGACGTTAAATATGAAAGGCCAGGAATAAATCGGTATATAATTAATATATTTATGGATCGAATTTTCACCAAATCTGTGTTTCCTAGTCAGTAAAAAGAATATACCATAACAAGTACATACAAAAAATCATAAGAAAACAATAAATAGTCATCGAAAAATGAAACTCATTATATATTTGCAGTTATTATTTAGCATCAACAGAATCTGACTCAGCTCAACTTCACTTGCACAAAGTTTCTCTAAACACTGGCGAGTCTGAATGTATCAGCTGCAAACTGCAAACTGCTTTCGACAGGACTGATTGTTTATACAGTGAGGCCAAGTTTTCCACAAACAATTCCTATCTCGCCTTCACTTGCCTAGGTCCTGGAGTGCCAGAAACTTCAATTCATTTAAGTGTCAGTTTCTTATACTTTTTCCCATATCGCAAGAATGAAGCATCGACTTTCAGGAGTAAAAACGTATTAATGCCTTGTTGCGTTTTTACCCTAGAAGTTTTTGTTCCATTTTCACTAGTCCAACGAATGCACGAAATTGAGTATACACGTTGCAGAACTTTACGAAACTCAGAATGTGGGAAGGCAATGAAGCAGTCGCACTTTTGTCCTCTGGAAAATCTCGCCCGAAAAAAATAAGAGTGTCAGTGTCGATTTCAGGTGGTTTCAAAGCACAGGCGAAAATGCTTATTCCACCGAATGCTGATTTGTCTGGAAATACCAAGTACCCAATGCTAGTTTACGTGTAAGTATTGTGAAAATATTAATTTATATCGATTAGATAATTGTTCGTTGTGATGCTATGGACTTCTCGTATTTTTTGCAGTTATGGTGGTCCTAACGAAAATGAAGTTACTGAAAAATTCAACGTTGACTGGGGAACGTATTTAGTGACAAACAAGAGTATTATTTATACATTCATTGATGGCAGAGGCTCTGGAATGAAAGGGAGCGACATGCTGTTTTCGGTTTATAGAAAACTTGGAACTGTAGAAGTTTTGGATCAAATCAATGTTACCAGGTAGTAAAATTTTTTCCAATTTAAATGTTATTTGTAGTTTAAATCAATGTGAAGGACTGTTAAGATCAAAATGATTTGTCAGGGTCTCCAGGAAACGAATGTTTCTTACAAAATTTTCTTTTTAATTTGAGAAGTCGGTTGATTTTTAAGAGTTCTTTCCCTCATCTTCATTAAAAAATACTATCGTGATTGCAAAATAACCAAAGATAGTTAGAAAAAAAATAGCAGGCATTTCATGAACACGAGAAATTTAAAATCCTCGAAGTTCTAAACAATTTTAAAAAAACAATATCAACTTGTAACCTAACAATACAATTTTCTAAGTATGAATTAAAAAAGACTTATTTTTTAATAACTTGCTCTATTTTGATTTTGCCTCTCGACAATTTTGAATATAATGATTCAACATAGAAAAAACAAGTCAACATTTTCGAAGATTTTTTCCAGGCATTTACAAGAAAAATATGCTTTTATTGATAAAAGCAACACTGCAATTTGGGGATGGAGTTATGGTGGTTACGCCACTGGTTTGGCCTTAGCCATGGATTTAGATGGAGTTTTGAAGTGTGGCATGTCTGTGGCACCAGTCACTGACTGGACCCTCTATGGTATTCAGTAATAAAGTTTAAAACAAAAAACTAATTCTGGATTTGATAAAATTTTCAACTTCACTACTTTTATTAGACGTGTAATATGACATATTTGTTTTGGAAATTAAAAATTTGAATCTTTAAATATGTATACACATAATCAAAGAGCAATTTAGAGCAATAAAATGAATAAATGCTTCGATCACTGAAAAACCCGTTATTGAAGAAATTTCAATTTTTCAAGACTCATTTTACACCGAAAAATACATGGGATTGCCAACTGCAACAGATAACTTGAAAGGTTACGAACAAGGACAACTTTTAAACAAAGTAGAAAATCTAAAGAAAAAAAGGTTTTACCTGATTCATGGAACAATGGATGACAATGTTCACTACCAACAGTCGCTTTTACTTGCAAAAGTTTTGGAGCAACACGATATATTATTTAGGCAACAGGTAGATTTCAAAAGAACATGTTATTGATAAAAGTATAATTATTCTTATGCTAATGTTGCTTTTTTTCAAGTCCTACACAGATGAAGATCACGGAATCGGACAAGCAAGGCCTCATTTGTATCATTCGCTGGAAAATTTTTTATTTGAAGATTGTTTCAGAAAGAGTATAATGTAAATTGTTTTTGATAATGAAGACAATAAATGTTTTTATTTGTCAAAGAACATGCCTTTTTCATTCTCTTTCTGAATTATAAATGTTATTTTATTCCAGGAAATTGTTTATCAAAAAATCGATACATGAATTTTACATCAAAATAATTTAATCACATATAAAGTAGTAAAGAAATCCATAGATGAATTCATATTAATGTGTATATAATTTTCAATAATGATGTAAAGTTGAGTTTTCTCAAGTAAATATGAACTTTCCAAGCATTATAATCATTAATTAATAGTTTTTTTAATTTTTATTTTATTTTTGATACATTCTAACTTTAAAATATTTCAATTTGATGGATTAAGTACTTTCGCGAAGTATTAGATATGATGATGTAGGCATATTTTATCCCTGTCTTACACAGAAAAAAATTTTTTAAATATTTTTAACAAATTAGTTTTAAATCCATTAATTTCAATAATATTACTTTTTGGTACGTAGATTCGCGAGATGCATGTTGCATACAGATGTTCGATTTTTTGCTGGAATTTTTTTTTTTCGGAGCAGTAAAATTTGCTTTTCGGTCAAACTCCTCTTTCACAAAATCAATAGTAAGTTGAAACCAGAGCATTACATATATGTACATTTCAAATTTTTAATTTTTTCTGAGGTTACGGAAAAATTGCAGCTCGGTAAATTCGTTATTTCGCGCGCAGGTAATAAGTGCGACCGTGACTTACGATTACATATATTGCTTTAGTTCGACCATGAAATCCATTATTAGAAATAACTATTTGAAAATCTACGCGAAAAATATTGTGAGCTCAATCGTTATTCCGAAAATAAGATGAACAATCAACAGGTTTCTCAATGTGAAAGTCGGTACGGATCGTATTAAACAATGTTACTTAATATGTATCAAAAAAAAGAACGGGAAAGAAAAAATACTTTTGACTCGAAGGCACAGGGTCCAATTCTTGCTAGCATTTACAATTTTCTCTGTTATTCCAAATGTTTCGTAATGATTGTATGAAAATTTTATAAGCTGTTCAATTCATATAGAGAAATGTTTCTGCATGATTAAAAATGCATGAATTTTCTTCAATCTACGAATTCGATAAAAAGTTTTTTGTAGTAAATATTAACTTATCGCTTCAAAAAAGCATTGTTGGATTTTCTCCCGAATCACACTTTTCACAAAATAATCGATACATAGAGGCAAATTATATTAATAGTACGATTTTAAGAATATCGCATACAGAGATTGAAAATTCGTTTATAGATTTTAACTGATGCCGTTGAAATAAAAAAAAATTTTTTAAGCAAAGTTTTCGTTCGTATTTATTGTTTTTTCGTGTAACATTATTTGAAATTATTCGTTTCCAAAATAATTCTAACCTGGCATGCATAGAACTTCAAAATAATAAGCTTTTGAAAGATAACCTTTAAAAAAGGTACTTTTCTAACACCGTTTTCTTATTCAACAAAACTCATAATTGAAGTGCATTACTTGCATAGAAAATAGGGTTGAAGGTACACTCAGTTGAAATCGGGACTCCTTTGTGAAAACTGTAATTTCCAAAGGTTCTGTGAATTTTCGAAAAGCGCAATTTCTCAAACAAATGGATGCAGATAGCGTTTTCTCTTTTATTTTGAAAATTGTTGGCCTTGCCCCTTATTCAAGCAAACAAACATCTATTTTCCCTAGTAACGGGGGTCCGAGAGTCCACTCTCGGAACTCTCTCGGAAGTCTCTCAGAACTCTCTCGGACAATTGTCGGAGATAGTTCCGAGAGACTTGCATATGTATTTCATGGTTTTTTAGGTCGCTGATCATGAATCTGAGGTCAAATTTGGTAAATTATTTTGTTTAAACAATTTGTATTAACTAATTATGAAAAAAACAGTATTTACTATGATGCATATGCTTTTCATGGTTTTTCAGGTCGCTGATCATGAATCTAAGGTCAAATTCGAGTAGGTGTACAGAGCCGATTCTCCCCCCACTCCTCCTCCTATCACGTGACCCCCCTCCCCGGGTAGGTAAGGTAGGGTCCCAAGATGGAGACGGTCGGTAACTACGGTCGGTAACTATTACATGTGGTTGGTAAAACAGGGACGTATTTATTTTTTTTAACAGCAATTTTTATTCAAACTAACATTATAAAGGTAAATTAAACATATGATCCTAAACATTACGTTGATATGCTATTATAATGATAATACCAGTATGATAATAATCCTAAAAAAAAAAAAATTTTAACTATTCCTCCACGTCATACATTCTCCGCATATATTCATTCTCTCGCACTGTCGTACCCATTAACATATCATACTTTTTTCTCTCTTGAATTCGACGCTCATTCAAATCTATTGATTTTGAAATATTTTCCAGACAAAACGCATTAAATAACTCTTCACATTCTTCAAACTCGCCCTCTGCCATCAGTGATCGCTTGTACAACTTTTCTTTTTCGCACTCATTCACGCATTCATCTAACCTTAATTGTAGTTCCCTAATCTCTGATTCATAATTTATTTTTAATCTATAAAAAGTCTCCTGGCGTGCCACAAACTCTTCATTATTTTCTTGCAAATCATTCTCCAGGGTGGAAATCCGCCCCTCGATTTCTTCGTTTTCTTCCATTAATTGGTTAAAACGCTCCATATCGCTCCGAATTTTCGCAACTTTTACGAGTCTTTGTTGCACATTGAGATCACGTTTCTTGAAAAAAGTATACCTCAGCTAATTATCGAACGAAGATAACTCTCATAAACTCTACCATAAAAGACGAAATCCTCATGTTTCGCGCTTAGGAAGAGCTTTTGTTTATAAATATCCTGTACTCACCGAAATCAAGAAATTTCCAACAACTTTGCACACGGAGAAACCGATCCAAGTTCCAGCCCCGCGCGGCACGGGGCTGAACCCCGGACTCACTCGAAAATGTAAAAGTACGAGAATGTTTCCCGAACGCTCGGGGACCATCCCCGGACGCCCGGGGTTCCCTCCCGCGCGCGCGGGTTTTAATCTTGGATAGCGCGGGGAAGCGTGTCCGGGGCTCAATCCCGCGCATCCGGGTTTCTTCCCCGCGCTCACGTGTTTCTTTCCAGCGCTCACGGGTTTGTTTCTCGCGCTTGCGGGTTTCTCTCTGGTACAACTCAGATTTTGAGTTTTGACGCCGCGCTGTTACCGAACGATTCTCAGTCGGTGCAGGAATCTGCTTTATCATCACGCGTAAAAAAATTTAAACATGTTAGAAAGCGTCCGACACTGACATCGCATTATTTTCGTCGCGATTCGACGGGATTGAAGTTCGTGGTAAATGTGGTTGAAGTTCTTAAATCTAATTGTATCATCGAAAACATCTTGGCTGTTTGGCATCAGTATAAAGGTAAGTCTGTAAATGTGCGTGTATAAAAGACAAAAAACAATCGTGTTTCTGTGTGAGGTTCAAAAATATTTCTTTGATAAACTGTCGAAGTCCGCGACACCGAAAGGTTCGGGGGTATGAATTTGCATCGCAATAGCGGGCGATGTCATTCACGAAAAAAAACCAACCTGCTCGACCCCTCACAATAGCGAAGGGCCCGGGCTCAAACCACAAGTCTCAAATCGACACTGACTTAATGACGTTTCCCTGTACAAAAGCTTCCCTCTTCTGATTTCTTAGCGGTTATTAAGACTAGGTTCTGGCGGATTCAGGCGGATTTCGGTGTCGCGGACTTAGACAATACATATAAATATATAATATTTATATTATTATAGTTGTAACTTTTCTGTTCTCTGTTGTTCCTTTCATTCATTTGCTGATATTTATTTATTATTTTTTTATATTTTCAAGATGTAACGTCAAAAATTTGTTTGTGTTTTCCAAGTATACCGTCCATTTAATATGTTATTATTATAATAATTTGTTGGAATAAATATTTACTTTATTAACTTTTGTTACAAAAAAGTTTTTTGTCGTTGAAGTTAAAAAACAGAATTAAAATTTAAAAAAAAATTTTTAATGTAGTATATTGTTCAATGTTACGTCAAAGTCAATGGATTTTTGCACGAGGCGAAAATCTCCACCTTTATTGAAGAAAATTTTTCAAGTAGACTTTTACTTGTCGATGTTTTTTTTTTTTATAAAAGTAATTATTATAAGCGACATAGAAAAAAGTAAAATTTCGTATATTCCACTTTCGTGATTCGTCTATTATTTATATGTCAATTAATTTATGGCAAATTATTTTTCTTCCGTATTTGTTAAAACATTTTTGTACCTCGATTATTAATATTTCACTTTAATCTTGTAGTAAAATGCGTATGAGTGATTCGAATATTTAATTGTAAAATTTTTTCTTCACGTGTGTATAATGTACGAGTTTCACGTTGGTGTGTATAAAAGAATGTGGGATTATATTTTTGCGTACGCAAGTGCATGTATGTGAGCTTTTTTCCACAAAGCTTTTAACTAAAATATGTCTTCGAATAAATTACTATGTCTTAATTTATTCTAAGACATAGACTACACATAGTGTAGTAATTTTCATATTTAAACGTCGAAAATACAGGTGCTAGAAAATTACCACGCTAAGACAAGCTGGAAATTAAATCTGATCTTGATCCAATATTCATAGCAGGCCAATAGTCAAATCGACTATGGCTTAGAAAAATCGCGTATCAGCAAAGACATGTTGTTTCTCGCTAGGATAATATTTTTTACAAAACCACTGGTAAAAGCTCCACGCTTTGACTTGCTAGAAATTTTAGCGGCTGTTTACTTATTTGCAAAGCCATTTTTAATTGCATATTTGGGATAACAGTAATTGCACCTGAGCTTGAAATGTTCTCTGTTTGATAGATGTCTGGCCCAAGTTTTGAGGGCGAGTCGTGCGAGCCGCTTGTTGCGCCTATTAACACATCTCATCATCAAGCACTAAACTCATTGCTCGAAAATACTACTATATGTTTACCAGTAACATATGTAACAAGTGTTTACGATGAGGATATTCTAACTCTTCTGCGAAAATCCGAAGCAATGGGCGTTATAATTTTATCATATCATGAAAGAGGAGTTTCCTTGCCTGTTGTTCATTAAAATCACCTTGTCCATCTTTTAATTGACCGTGAAATATCAAAAATATTCATGATGAACAACGTATCCGTTAAAAACCCGCTAAAAAAATTGTCGTAAGCTAAAAAAAAATAAATATATAAATATTGGAATATCTTTCACACCCGGATACTTTCCCTTATGCATTGCATTAGTGAAGGTATCCATAACAATAAAAATCAATTCTTTGAATGAAATAAATATGTAAGCATTAAATAGTACTGGTAGTTTGTTTCTACATGGAAATATGTACGTGCAAAATTCGATGAATTGTTGTACGAAGGTTCAATTAATTTGTAATAGCAATACTATAAGTGACTAGAAATTGTAAAATTAAATCTTGCATCAATATCAGTTGATCGATTTTTTATTAAATAATAATAATATATGACATCTTTGTTGAGATGTAACAGATCCCTGTGAAAAATGGAAGAATATATTTCTATTATTTTCGAAAAATAAGAAAATTGAAAATGAACTAAAATGATTTAGTTGTAATCAAACTTGAAAAAATGGATTTCCTTCTTTCAAAAAGTAGAACGAAAATCAATATTTCTAACTTCCCTTTATTTTCTGTAATTAATCGATTTCTGCATGGTTTTTAAAGTGCCACTAAATGTTCTGTTAGTTAGACAAAGGTTATATTCTTGATTTTCATGCCGTTGCACATATGTGAAGCATATAGTCGATATTGAATGCATACGAAGTCTTTCCTTTTAGCTAATGGTTTTTGGTATTGACGAGGCAAATGATATTTGCTATTTGTGCGCCTCAGTAGAATTTGTGAGCTTTCATTTATTTCAATATCTTTTTCGCATGACAAAGAAAAAGTCTATTCATCCTATGCATTTGTTTTATCGAAAGAAACATAAGTCTTTTCATTACTTTATTTTTACCTATCCAAATTAAGGATGTTTATGAAATTACGAATTAAAAAACGAATAATCAGTCAACAAGTAAAGAATAAAGTATAAGAAAATTTACTACCTCTTGTTTTATAATTGCAGAATCGATCATCAGAAATTTATTTCTTTGGCTGAAGAAATTGGAAAGGTATTTAACATCAAAGATACCAGTTATTTTTACAGCAAGGGAGGGAAATGTGCTGTAACTTAAAAAAAATCGGACCAACTGGGAAGCTCATTAATCGCTGGGATCATATGAGAGAATATCTTATTGATGCACAACTAATTTTCAAACCTACCGCGGACAAAAACTGAGATAACTCCTGGTAAAAATTTGATTAGTATTGCTGATTTTCTACATTTTTTGGCAGTGAAAGTTTCGATAAAAATGAGTCTTGGTCGGAATTTTGTCGAAAAAGGTGTTTATTTCAAGATTATGAATCCATCCAGTAGCGTGCTTCAGCAATATTGATGAACATTCATTAAATGACTCGATGAAGCATACTGTTATCGACCTCTTTTTTTATTTTGTTTTTTTTTTTTCCACTTTTGTGCATTACTTTACACAAAGAGTAAAGTATTAAACATTCACCACTATCTCTAACAATCGATGTCTTTCTTAAACAGGAAAGATTCACATTTTTCCAATATTGAGAATAAATCTATACATTTCAATACAAAATTACAGGGACAGCCAAATGCTTATCTGATGCTTTAAAAGAAGGCGTAGAATGGGAACGAACTGAACAAGCGTGGGTTGATTCTTTCCTCTACAGAAAGTACTTGTCAAAAGGAAAAGATGGCAATTGGCATCTTCAAACCTATCCCATTTTACTCACAGCCAATGGTTTACGATTGGTAAATTTTATTTAGATTAAATGTACTGAGGAGCTACAATGCAAAAAGAAATATTTTGCAAATAAGTGGCTTCAACTTTGCTCGAACAAGAAAAAATTGTACTCAAAAGCTTGTTACGAGAAGCCAATATAATTGTTCTTGTAATAAGATCTTTACACTTTGTTTCTTCAGACTTGTAGTAAGTTTTTTCAATTAAAATGATTCGTTGTGTTTTTTTGCAGATACGCAAAGATTTTGCTATTAAAAATCCGGACAATTTGGATTGTATAGCGACAAAATGGGCCGAATATCGCATTCCCTTTGAAAAGTTCATTCTTTCAAAAATTGTCAACTTTGAAGACATTGAAAATAATGTTGACAGCTTGGTTGAAGCAATCGAAGGTAACGAGATTGAGTACACAATAAAGGCTCTCTTTCTTAAATTTCTTTGAGTGAGTAACACTCAAGTCCTAGTCGATTTACTGTCACTCGAAGAAATTAGTGTAAATCTACCTAAATTTAGTACATTTTTACTAGAAATTACTAAATACCATGATAAATAGTAATGACAAGAAAAATATTAATATTAAAAATAATAATAATAATTAATATACCAAAAGAAATTTAGAGAATACAGCAGATTGTACAAGTTTTTAGCACTTGCAGCAATATAGCAGTAGTCATTTTATATCATGCCTCAATTTTTGAGCATAGCTTGTAATGCTACGTTTTACAGGTGAAAAAGATGTCCTTATTCTGAGCCTAATTCCTTGGGCTATTAAAGCGCAACTGTCAAACAAAAAAAAGGGCGGAAAGAATGTCGCAAAGAAAAGAAAAATTGAAACCAACGAAGAGACCGAGGCGCGTCTAAAGGAGCAAGAGGCGTTTGTTATTCACATAAACGTATATAAACATTGCCTTTCTTGCATTTTCACCTGGTTTTTATGAATGTGTAAGCATGAAATAACATTTTGTTTCTAGAACGAAGAGGATTTGGAAAACGACATTCGCAAAGTGCAAGAACAACAAACCGCGTTGAAAACTGTGCATCCGGTCATTGCGTATGTTGGTCTGAAAATGACACCAAGACATTTTTTTGCATTTTTGGCACAGCCAAATACCAATGCCAATCAATTGTTGCTGCCTTAGAATTGGCATTCCAAATTTTCGCAGTTTTCGATATTAATTTCCCCAAGGACATTGCAGAAGTATGGTTAATAATCCACAAAATTTTCTCTGACCATTTGCTGAATAACGCCAAAATTTCCGCAAGAGTTACTAGGGCCACCCAGTTAATTGTACAACACATAACGTCGAGTGAAAATTAGCGTTTTTTAATACTCGGTTTTTTAATTTTACACTTAAGTTGACGTTTTGTAAAAAATGTTTCTTTCTTCACCCCAGATTACCTATATCTATGAATTGTTACCTGTATTCATAATTTCTGGCAGTGCTGAAACGCAAAGTACATATTTTGAAAACTAGGTTAACAGAAAATCTATCGATATTTTCAAAATGTGTAATATTTTTCATAACGAAACAGAGTAAAGTTTATTAAATATTACTTGTAAGGAATCTATACATTACGACAGATACCTAAAACTTCTGTTACATTCTTATTTTATTTTCATTATGTACTTAGTTGAGTATAATGTTGTAATTTTTTTTAATACGCGTAATTTTGTGTTCAATATATTATTTTCAAAATGGACTCTGAAATGTTTTCGAAGTTATTAATTCATACATCTGCAGGTATTGTTTGTGATTTCTACAGTTGGTTGGACCTTTCTCGTACTCGTGTACCAAAGATTTGTGAAAAATTTAACGAGTATCTTAACCAGTCAGCTATACAGTCACTTTTCGATTCTACTTTTCAAAGGTTAAGTGCATTAGGTGAAGAACCCCAAAATTTAGATTATTTACGTATAATGTACAAACGAATGCAAAATCCGTTAATGACTCTTGAAACAGAAAAACAATGTTTGTCGTATTTAAAAGACAAAGAGTTTTTTATTTCGCAAAATGAAGTAACAATCAATGCAAATGACTCATTTTCAAACGAACAACATGATGGTCCCGAAGTATCCGATGTTAGAGTACAATGCATTCCTTTAAAAAAAGTGCTCAAAAGTTTTTTTGAACTTTCCAATGTTTTGTCAGAAACAATGAAGCATTTAAAGAATTCCGAAGAGAGTGATATGTTGATAACGAATGTAGTGCAAGGAAAAATGTGGAAAAAGTGGAAAGAAACATTTGAAAAACGCGATGTTTTGCCAATGCTGCTATACCAAGACGATTTCGAGACAAATAATCCGCTGGGTAGCCATAAAGGCGTAGGAAAAGTTGGTGGCGTGTATATTGTTTTGCCTTGCTTACCTCAAAATATGCTTTCAAAGACTGACAACATTTTCACTTTGATGCTTTACAAATCTTCGGATGAGAAAAAAGTTTCATTAACAAAAATTTTTGAACCCGCTGTGCAAGAGATAAAGTATTTGCAAGAAGTAGGGATTGACGTGTCAACGTCTTCTGGAAATCGTATAATCTATTTTCATTTGGCTGGGATTATAGGTGATAATCTTGCGATAAACACGCTATTTGGATTTTTGAAAAGTTTTTCTGCCAATTTCTTTTGTAGATTCAGTATGGTACACAGTAAAGATATTTGCAAAGTGTTGACAGTATCAGAATGTAGAATCCGAAACAATGATAATTATAATGAGCATTTACTAGTTGGTGAACCTAGTGCAACGGGTATTTCGGGGCTTTCAGTTATCCATGATCTAAAATCAGCTTCTCCAATTGACCTCATGACTGTAGACGTTATGCATGACATTTTAGAGGGCATAGGTCCATATGATTTGGGATTGACCTCGCATTATTTCATCGAGATAAAGAAATTTTTTACGCTAAATGATTCGAACGAAAAAATCAAAACCTTCAATTACGGTAAAGATGAACGTAATGAACCGCGTGAAATATCACTTCAGCAAATCAAGAAAAAGTACGTAAGAATGTCGGCTAGTGAAACTTTATGTTTGTTACGTAACATCGGAGTCATGATTGGTGTTTACATACCAAAAGGAGATCAATATTGGCGACCGATCATCTTGCTCAAAGAAATTCTAAACATTGTCACGTCGACTGTAATACACAAGGGAATTCGAGACACTTTGCAGGCTCTTGTCGAAGAATACTTGCAACTGTTGCAAGAGTGTTTTCCAAATGAAATGAAGCCAACACATCATTTCTTGTTGCATTACCCAGAAATGATGCGTCTTTTCGGGCCATTGTGGGATTTTTCTACAATGAGGTGCGAAAGTAAGAATCGTGATTTTAAAGTTACAGCACACGTATCTTTAAATAGACAAAACATTTGTAAAACACTCGCAACAAAATCGCAACTGCGCCTGAGCCGCCGATTCCAACGTAATGAATGTTGGAAAGATATTTCTTACGAACGAGGTTTCGCGACAAAACTTGAAGTTCAAGATCTTCCTGATGTATTCCTATACTTTTCTTCCTTGCCATATAAGTACACGGATTATGTTTTTCACTTGGATAACATTATTTATCAAAATCGAACAATTGAAAAAAATGTAGTGCTCATGATGCCAAGCGAAACAGAAAGAAGTTTTTGCATCGTTCATGCTATTATAGAAGACAGTAGTAGAAACATATATGTTATTGCGAAAGACATAACAGATTTCACATACTTCGTACGACACTATCAAGGGTTTTCCCTTCATCGCAGTTATTTAGTCGATGCCAAAGTTTGTAAATGTTTCTCTATCGATGAAATAGAAGGTTCATCTGTTACGCGAATTGTAGCGAGTAGCAGCAAAAACGAAGAAGAATTATCCATAGTGAAACGTTGGATTTAACCATTTCAAGATTCCGTCACTTTAACAATACTTCATCTCCATTGCCCTCGTTTGACAACGTAATGTCCAAGCGGTGCTTTTTATCTCCGATTATCTTCATTGAAATGTTTTTATATAATGTAAGAATTTATTAATGTTTTTGAATTATAATACGTTGATTTTGATCATTTTTAATGTAAATTATTTTAATTTGCAAGTTAAATTAATTTTAATTTATTTTTTAACACGCTATGATGTTAATAAGTTGTACTGCCACAGCGATTGCAATAGATTGGCACTCTTATTATGTAAATATATATGTTTAATATATTGCTACAGAATTAAATATAAGTCCCTTAAATGATTAACCCTGTTTTTTGCTCTACGTGTTTAGCAATTCTTGGATAATTATATACATAAAATGTCGATAACCCAAATAACATGGTATATTCCATATATATGTATATATATATACATACATATTCCTGTAATATTTTTTTCTGACACTTTTCCTATTAAGTCAATAGTAAATAGTATATTGTGTATTTGGGATCGGTTGTTTTCGCTCCGTGATACACACGATAATTTTCACCTTGAAAGCGTTGTAAATGAGTCACAGCCATACTTGTTTTGACGAAAGGGACATGAGCCATTTCTTACCGTCTGCGTATCGAGCTGAAATACGTCATTTCCCTTCCGTCAAAACAGGTATAGCAATTACTCTTTTCCGATGCTTGAGAGGCGAAAAAGGATTGTATAAAGAAATATTTAAATTGAATTAAATTGCAAAATATTTCCAAAATATTCTTTCTACTTTCGACTTGATGAAAAATATGCCAAACATAAGCAATATTTAACTAAATATTGTTGGGTATGTTTTTGAAATATTTCTAGAACATTGCATTGTAGTAAAGTGTAATCACACTTAACCCTTTCTATCGCATTTTCGTATGTTTTCGCGATTTGCAACCGTTTTCTGATGGCAGCGCAGCGTCAAAACTCAAAACCTGAATTGTACCAGAGAGAAACCCGCGAGCGCGAGAAACAAACCCGTGAGCGCTGGAAAGAAACCCGTGAGCGCGGGGAAGAAACCCGGATGCGCGGGATTGAGCCCCGGACACGCTTCCCCGCGCTATCCAAGATTAAAACCCACGCGCGCGGGAGGGAACCCCGGGCGTCCGGGGATGGTCCCCGAGCGTTCGGGAAACATTCTCGTACTTTTACATTTTCGAGTGAGTCCGGGGTTCAGCCCCGTGCCGCGCGGGGCTGGAACTTGGATCGGTTTCTCCGTGTAGCTTTCGATGACTTCCATGTCGGCAACCTTCCGCGTCGGGAGAAAACTCTCCGCACGAGCTACTTGGTTAAGCTTCGAGAAATCCATGCTGCTTGTCTTAAAATTTTCTTCAGACTGGCGCTTGGGCGCTCGCGTATCCGTATATCAGATGGTAGGCAATGACGTCATCACGACACGCTAGAACACGGTACGTCATATAGGCAAGTTTCAACACGCTCGACCCTCATCTCGGAAACAATGACGTCACAACGACAAGTTTCAACTTGCAAGCATCAACCTTGAAACGTTCGAATAAAACTGCGTAGTCATTATCTCAACTGCGATGAATTCCTGATCGATGACGTCATATCGGCAAGTTTAAACACGCTTGACCTGATCCTCGGAAGCGATGACGTCATCACAACTCACATTTAAGGGATACGAATTGATTCATTAATCCATTTTTAAATTATTTATTTTATTTATTCATTCATCTTCTTTTTTTCTGCAAAGGGCCCCTCCCCGCCCTTTGCTATGAGGCTCAACCACAAGAGTAGCCCTTCCATTTTTTATTTTTTTTTTTTTACAATCTTTTACATTTTTCATTCTTTCTCAATCTTTTACAAATTTTTTTCTTTCTTACACATGCTACAATCCTTAATCATAGGACGTATACCAACATCATCTTCACTAGTTGAATTCCAATGTTTTTCGCATAGTCTGCAAGCCATGAATTCTTTGTCACTTTGCATATTCAGCGGCAACTTTTCCCAAGCTTGAGCGATACACTTTTTCCGGAAACAAAGTAAAAATTCTCGTGGCAGTGCAGCGATATCCTCAGAATCCAACTTGTGCAGCTAGTTGGCGTATGAGAATAGAGTAAATGATCTCTTCGTTGATGGTGTATCACCAAATTTTTCCATTAACCACATCCTGAGGCGGCGGGCCTTTTCCGCGGCACAGTGATGATCGTAGACGGGTCGATGAAAATTGTTGTAGGGGCATGCAGAGACTCGCAAATCATCCAGGGACGGGCAGCCCATATCCATCAAATCGATTATGACCGCATTCGTGTACTGCTTCAGCCAACGCTTTTTGTCCAATCCTTTCACAAATACAAAGCTGGCATCCTCGAGTTGATTCTTGAGCACTTGGTTGAGTTCCTTGTATGACACATCTCTAGAGTTCCAAGGTATACCATGATAGTTTCGCGTTAGCCACAAATTAGTAGCCTTTACTTTTGGAGACAAACCATCCCAGGCACATGGTGACTTGAATAACGTCGCGACAGCGTCGGCGTTAAAAGGCTCAAACTTTAATACTGCCAGCTCCTTGATGAAAAACATACTTAGCACTGAAAATCCTTGAACGTCTACGATGTATTTCATCTCGGCACACTGATGCGCTCTGGCGTATCCACTTCCTTTTATACCCACGATCGGCACCGGCACCACCACCACCACCAGCTCATCAATTCTTCAACTTCATATACTTCACATCAGGCTTTTTCTCGTCCTTCTCCTTCTTATCCGACACAGGCTTATACTTGTCAGACAATTTATCTTCATTTAAAAGACAACGACGTTCATCGTTTGACTTATCCATTGTAACTGAGTAGAGAAGAGTAATTATCTTTATTTATATATACTTGATTATACATGTAAACATAACCTAAAATATAATCGATAACGTTGCAATGTAACAAGTATCGTTCAACAATATAAAAGTTGCAATCAAGAGCTGCTATGTTCTTGCTAGTACGTACAACACATGCGCAGTAGTTACAATCAAAAGTTTTATCATTTTTTGACAATTCCGCTGATTGGCTGATATTCAACTACGCGATCGTGTATAATGAGGCAATAAGCCGCAGTTTGAGCTGGAAAATTCGCAGCCGATTCAAACTCCAAACGAACGTCAACTGACCCCGTAATGAGGGACTCGTTTTGTTTAGCACAATCAATGACTACGAGAGGGGCGCTAGATCCTTGAATTGTACTTTTGTTAATAATGGAGCATTTTCCTAGCCGTAATAGGATGATTGAAAGTTGGAAAACATTTCATACAACGCTGCGAATTGATTACGCTCGAAATTGATACTCAGATTCGTGTATGGATTACATTGCGAGTTGAGATAAAGCTTGATGTCGCGCAAAGCGCAAGTATCAAAGCCGCTTGTGTTTTCTCCGCGAGCATTCTTCCGTTCTGTTTGGAATCCTACAATGACATATCTCGGCTTTTCCAGTTGAGTCGTTGTTTTAACGCTCCATACATGCTTGGTAGTTGTAGGCAGCAAAGGATATATTTGTAGAGTTCCCAGCTCCTGAAGCTCATAGCGATGGTGGGATCTGAGCATGGTAGCTGAGCATTCGAATCTTTTCAACATCCGACACTTTGACGTACGGCAACATCCATTAGATTTTGCTGAGGGTTATTTTGAACTCCTCTGAAACTGCAGGAGCTACAACCGCTGTCTGCCGGATGGCGTTGACATCTGTGTTAGCTCGGAGAATGATGAGCTCATATTTAGCGTTGACGATGATTCGTTGATAGTCCTCAGCGAATCCAAAGAGAAATTGTAGTGGGATACATATATCGAAATATCTGTGAT
Organism: Platygaster robiniae; assembly: GCA_028476575.1. Classification (NCBI taxonomy): domain Eukaryota; kingdom Metazoa; phylum Arthropoda; class Insecta; order Hymenoptera; family Platygastridae; genus Platygaster; species Platygaster robiniae. The sequence continues at coordinate 9,489,114 of CM052022.1, forward strand.
TGTCCATCAATGATCTCGTGTCGTCGAGAATCCATCCTGCATTTTCCATCAAGTCCTTTCGATCCGGACTTTGTGAGATGTAGACTTTCATAGCAGTTGTTAGGCCAACGTTTTTTACTCTTTCAATCTCCACGGCATTCAGCTCGTAACGAATTTCCTCAAATAGGTGGGCTATACAATTATTGACTATAGATGTATGAACGACATCAGCTCCATCAGCTTTCGTTAAACGTCCTTAAATATGCAGCGAACTCTTGCTTGGTAACATGTACGAATCCTGGTTCTGTACACTTATGCGAATTTCATCATTGTTGTTGTACGTCGACGACGCGTACGGTTGATGCGCGTGTACTTCGCACTGCGCTATCGCCTCGTCGAAGACGATCTTTTTCTCGATGGATAACATGGTATCAGGCAGATGAAATAGCAGCAAATTTTATTCTCAAACCGAGGCTTCTCAGGAACTGCACGTTCTGTGGCGTGAGCACTTTGAGAAGTTTGTCCCGACTGATGAACCTTGGACATGTTGCTGGACTTTTATACTCTCAGTAGACGATTCCCATTATTCACCTTTTACATGTTATCTGATAGTGATGATTTCTCCTCGAAAATTCACCGATTTCCCGTCTTGATCCAGAATGTGGAGCTGCAGGTGATGTATTGCCTGCACGGTGATCGGATGATAAATGACGTGTGTCGGTATTTCAATGATCTTACATCGTAGTGGCACTACGAGAAAAAACTCGTGAATGGTGTGCACTCGCCGCTCGTTAATATACACTCCCGTAGTGATGTTGCATTCGACGCGCAAGGCGTTAACAGCGAGTATTCTCACCGGTGATTGAGACTCGTGTACAACGTCAGCATTGAGAATAAGCGGATCGAAGCCCAAAAGTTTTCCAATAGAATCTTTCGGTTGAAAGTCGATGGCTCGATTACATTTGATTTCACTGCACAGCGTGCTACTATTGGCTTGCAGATGAAGCTCGATATCCGACGGCAATACTTTCTTCAGATAATGCTCGATGCTGTCCAACTCGTAGCTCCCCGGGGTATGGTAAACACTCTACCGTCAACATAAAACTTGTTGCTACCAACGTCGAGGTTGGGGATCGAATTGAAAGTCAATAGTTTGACCAATCCTAATGAATAATTTTTCCGGCGTGACAGTTCAATCGGAGGAAAATAGTGTGCCTCCAAGACAGACGATGTTCCCGAGAGGGTCAGAGTCAGTGTATCCATGATGGCTGCTCGTTGTCGACTGATACTCACTCACACACTTGCAACACTTTTATCAAGTAAAAACTTGAGACACAAGTGTCCACAAATAATTTGATCATAGTTTTGATACTGATCACGATTATATAGAATAATGCTACCGACACCGAAATAATCTACAAGTTCTCGAGGTGGTTGTAAATTACCAAAGCTGTCGAAATACACGATTTGATTGCCGGTTTTTCTATATGCAACCCAATGAGTTCCATGACCATTTCTATCGTCTAGATTAATAATGGAAGTTTCGTATTTTTTAGGTTCATTTTTCGGTAAATCATTACGCATGTGCACACCTCGAAACGATGGTATTTTCAACATTTTTGCATATTTCAACAAATCTTTATCGGCAAGTGCTCGGTGTGGTAGCTCTACACGCAGGGCCGGATTAACAAGTAGGCAGAATAGGCAGTTGCCTGGGGCCCCCGATTTTAGGGGGCCCCCGAAAAATGAAAAAGACTTCTAAAATTTTCTTACAAACATACAATTCTAGAGAGTGAAAGAAAAATATAATCAAAACTGAAAATAATTGAAAAAATACGAAATAATAAAACAAACAAAGTGAAATCACAATTGACTTGAATAGAAGCCTTCAAGCGGAAATTTCAACGTGAATGATGAATGAGTGAATGATGGATGACAAATGACAAATAAATTAATGTATCATTTGACAGGCTCAGAGGCAAAACGACACAAGAATTCCCAAAAGAAAGACCGACTTATGTGAGTCAGCATATTTTTTATCCTTTCTTGGAAATTCTTGTGTCGTTTTGCCACTGAGCCTGTCATTTGGTATCATTTAACAAATACGTTTTCGTGAATGTTCGAGAATAGAAATCAATGAAAAGGTCGAGAATATTCGATAACAATAAATGACTGGAATTTTCTGTAATATTCTGGAACACTTGAATTTGTATATAAGACGAAGAATTCGCTGTACGGGGATAGTCACGTCTGAGAATACTCACCGTGAACAATAACATAGTGTACAGTGAATAAGTGAATGAAATATCCTTGTTATTATCTCGTAAATGTCCGCGTTTTTTTCTTTACCGTAGTGAGACCATCATTTTTCGGGAGTGATAGTTTAAGTGCAATACACTAGTAAATACTAAAACCATCGTTTGTGTCTTAAGTTGTTATTTTGTAAAAAAATGTCTCGTTCATATTTAAGTGGTGCGCAAAAAAGAAAGGTTGCCGAAGAAAAACGATCACGAACAAGTGCAGTGTTAGAAAAAGTTCCAAAACTCGACAATTATTTTCATCGGAACGTAAAAACACCAAATTCATCAGGCAGTCAAGGACTTGCAACTAGTCCTGAATTGAACGATGATCCAGTCAACTCAACACCTGAATCTTCAAACCAATTTCTTGTGGGCGAAAGTGTACATAAAAATCAAGGTGTAGAAATTTCCAACCGTTCCAACGATCCAGGAAAATGGGAAAAATTTACTAGTGAAGATGTAAGATTTTGGATTGAACATGGGCCATCCACATGTCAAAATTCGACTGGACCATTCGAATCATCTAAGCGTTGGTATGAAAACGAATCAACATCGAGATATTGTTCGCCCAACGTATTTTTTGGGACTAAACCAAATGGAGAAAAAACAAACCGAGATTGGCTTATTTATTCACCAATGAAAGGTGATGTATGATTTGAATCAATTTCTTTCACGAAATTCACTCTATTTTTTGAGAAAGAATCAGGTTTTTTTCTAGCAAGAAAAAAAAATCCTTAAAAAATAAAACTTGAGGTTAAACGAGTTCGCTTAGAAAATAACTTCTAATTTCTTACTTGAAAATTTATGAGTAACTTGTAATATAACCAAGTTACATTAACTTAAACAAATTACATTAACTCAACCAAGTTTCTTTTAAAAAGTAACTCACCCACCCTTAATTCATAGTTTGGGTATCATTCACATAATTTGTAACACTGTGTAACCTCAAAGGACGAAAATAATCTGCCAGAACTACTCGAGAATGAACTACTAAGTGAAAAAAAATACTGGCGCGACGTTTTAAAACGGGTAGTTGCTGTCATTACCACATTAGCAGAGCGAGGTTTGTCATTCAGAGGTTCGAACGAGCAATTCGGGGTGCCGGGCAACGGAAATTATCTAGGGTTACTTGAACTCGTTGCGAAATTCGATCCTTTTTTGCAAGGTCATATTGTTAGATACGGCAATGCTGGGACAGGTGTAACTTCTTACTTATCGAAGACGATCTGCGAGGAGTTCATTAACATTATGGGTAAAAAAGTCAGATCATACATTTTAAAAGAGGTTACTTCGGCTAGGTATTTTAGCTTATCTGTCGATTCGACTCCTGATGTATCGCATGTTGATCAATTGTCTATTATTTTAAGATATGTTTCTCCGAACGATTTTCAACCAGTCGAAAGATTTATAACTTTTCTTCAGTTGGAAGGTCATACTGGTGAAAGTCTAGCGAATCAAACTTTAAACTTTCTTACTGAAGACTGTGGTTTAGATATTCAAAATTGTAGAGGACAATCATATGACAACGCATTCAACATGTCCGGAAAGTATAAAGGTGTGCAAGCAAGAATATTGAGTTTGAATGAGAATGCGATCTATGTTCCCTGTTCCGCGCATTCCCTTAATTTGGTTGGAGAGCATGCTGTGAAGTGCTGTTTTTATGCAGTAGATTTTTTCGCCATTATGCAGACATTATATAATTTTTTTTCCGCTTCCACCTATCGTTGGGGCGTATTAAAAAATAAAATAAACAATGAGAAAACTTTGAAGATATTGTCAACTACACGCTGGGAAGCACATTCGAATGCGACGAATGCAGTTTACGATTCATTTGATATCATATTAGAGGCTCTAGAAATCATTGCTGATAATGAATCACAAAATACTGATACTCGTTATGAGGCCACGTGTATCGCGAATAAAATGCAAAAATTCGAATTTGGTTTCATGTTGATTTTATGGAACTCTATTTTGACTGCTATGCGTTCAGTGAGTAAGTCATTGCAAAGTGAAAAAGCAGATTTGCAAACGTGTGCTTCTTTGTACGGATCGTTAGAAGAGAGTTTAGCTTCATTCCGTGAAAAGTTCAATGATTTCGAAGAAAAAACAAAACGATTATTACCTGGTGTAGGTTATACAGAAATCGTAAAACGTACTCGTCGTAGAAAAAAACAACCTAATGACGGAAATGCTCCAGAAGTAGAATTTTCGCCTCGCGATGATTTTAGAATAAAAGGTTTCCTCGAAATCATAAACAATCTTCACAGTGAAATCAAACGGCGTGCGAAAGTGTATATGGAAGTTTCAGAGAGATTTGCATTTCTCATCAACTTTTCTCTAAGTGATGGAGACCTCCACGAAGCTATAAATAACTTAGTTCGTTTTTATCCTAGAGATTTGGAAGAATTTTTCATTGAAATGAAACAATTCCAAAGTTACGTGAACTCCAGATACACCGATGCACAAAAAAATCATAGTCATTTGTATAAGATTCTAATGGAAGATCAATTAGCCGAAGTATTTCCTAACACAGAAATAGCTCTTCGAATTTTTTTAACATTAATGATCACAAATTGTTCTGCCGAACGATCCTTCTCGCAATTAAAAAGAATCAAAGCTGCTGAAAGAGCTACAACGCGACAAGAGCGACTCGAGATGTTAGGTATACTTTGCATTGAGTCAGATTTATTGAACAAAATCGATATTGATGATATAATTGATGAATTTGCCGAAAACAAATGTAGAAAACGACATGTTTAAAATGTAGATAGTAATTTTATTGATATTATTACATTGTGACAATAAAATTTTTATGAAAGATATAAGTTTGTATTTTTTAATCGAAAAAAGAAGGGAACGGACGTAAAAAAAGGGCCCCCAAATTGATGGTTGCCTAGGGCCCCGTTGAGGGTTAATCCGGCCCTGTCTACACGTTTTTTAAATGCAGTCTCAGTCCAGTTCCCCATAGTTTTAAATACAATCCTTTTCCCACGGCGATTGATTCCATTTTGAGGTTATGTCGTCTTGATTCATCCAATTGCCGCTTGGCGACTCTGGCATCGTTGATAGCTTTAGTGACGCTTGCAGCGCCACCTGCCAATGCTCCTGTTACACTTTGTCCCGCGAACAAAGGAAGTAGAAAAGCAGGTAATATGCCATCAACTTTACTGGGTACAGGTAGCGTATGTGGTACTCGAATTTTCTTCTTTCCTCCTGCTTCTTTCACCGCAGCTCGTGCAGCTTTCAATGTCGATTGTACTGAACCTGTAGCTTTAGCTGCCACTTTCGCTGCGTTGATGACTTTTCTCAAGGAAACCTTTTTTTTCTTTGCTACTTTCCTGACTTTCTTTACCACTTTCTTCAATCTTATACAGAGTTTCTGCTTAACTCCCATGATACCAGCTACACCAAGAGCTGCAGTTTTTTCACCAGCTCCCGAATCTTTAGCAAGAAGAAGTTCGATAGCTTTTTTTGCAAGAACTTTATCAGCTTCGTGTCTTGCTGTAAGATTAGTATTTTTCGAATATGCGATATCGTGCTCCTTGCACGCTGATTCAAGTGGATTGCTTCTACGATCCCCACGTTCTAACCTTTTAGCAAGTTTAGTGCCTGGACCACAAAATTGATAGCCAGGAATGTGAAGTTCAACAGGGAGTTTGTTGATAATAGTGTTGACGAGTCCGCGTCCTTTCACTACCATTACTCAACTGAGCTCGTGGCTATAAATACGCGGTATTTATAGGTTTTCGAGTCAGACACTGACAAACCGTCATGGAGTTTACACCGCAGAACGTCAAATTACCTGTTGTAAACTTTGATCATGTGGTAGAAAAGCGGGAAAAATTCAAAGGTCATGGAAAACTTCTACTGAATACAGTTCGCGTAATTATATCCAGTCCTTCAAATTGTGGTAAAACTAACACTCTGCTTTCACTTATTACACATCCAAACGGGTTAAGATTCGAGAACGTCTACATTTACTCGAAATCACGCGAGCAACCTAAATACAAGTACTTGGAAAAAATCTTTGAACCGGTCAAAGAAGTAGAATATTTTCCGTGTAATGACAACGAACAAGTCGTTAGTGTTGAGGAAGTCAAACCAAACTCTGTAATGATATTCGATGATGTAGCTTGCGAAAAGCAAAATAACATTCGCGCGTACTTTTGCATGGGGCGACATCGAGATGTAGACAGTTTTTATCTCTGTCAGACTTATAGGCGCGCATTCCTAAACACTTGGTGCGAGATAATGCTAATATGCTTGTACTTTTTCGTCAAGACGATATGAACCTGAAACATATGTACGATGATCATGTAAATACTGACATGACATTTGCACAATTTCGAGATTTATGTGCAGCATGTTGGAGTGACAAGTATGGGTTCATTGTCATTGACAAGGATAGCGAACAAGGACGGTACAGAAAAGGATTCGATTGCTTTGCTACTATAAATAAAAGTTTTTTCGTGGCAACTACATCAGTGTTGTCTAAACATTGAAAGAAGATGGAGCGTAAAGAAGTACTACACCACATCGTGCAAGCCAGTGAAGCAATTCGTCGGAAACATCGTCTGCTGAAACGTGGAAAAGCTGCAGTTGAGACGTCGATGCGAGGAGTTTTCAAGCCCATCATTGATCCCCTTCAGTCATTGGATAAAAAACCAATGGATCTAAAGATGGAATCAGTCAAGAAGGAGGAAGCTAAAGAAGAATTATCCTACAATGGGGGATAATGATACATTTGAACCACAGAGTGAAAATTTCGAAAGCTTTGATCAATCCATCGGTAACCAAACATTTGCGCCGAGTGTTGTCAGTTCCCCAGCTGCTGCTGACACTCTGAAGAAATACTTGAACATGATGAAGAACAAGGACGAGCAAAAGAATCTCGACATGCGGTATGGAGTACGATCGTTGAAAAGTGGATTGCATATTGGAAACGAGCTAATCAGTTTCACAGAAAACACTGTTCACGTGGGGACTGAGGAATTTGAGAAAACACCAGGGCTTATTGAACTGTTGTTCAAGAAAATACCAAACAGTTTGATTGAGAATAAAAGTGATGTGGAAAACTATAAGAAAATCGTTCGACTAACAAATGCAGATAGAAAAAATTAGGAACCTGACACGAGTCTGCGTGGTAGTGGCAGAGATTAGAAATATCTTACATACATTGCTGACAAGAAAGTGGGTACAGGAGTTTACAATGTGGTTAATCGTGAACGTAACATCGATTATGTGCATTGGGATGATCCCAGCGAACTCGTCAATCGCTTGCGACTTATTTTCGCGTCACAAGCTACTAGCAACAACAGTCATACCAACGAAATCAACTCAATTATTAAAGAACTTAGAGAAGCTGGCATTATATATTAAAAATCTTAAAGCTTGGTACCTCATTCACGAGTGAGACAATGAAAAGTTTAGATGTGTTTGGGAGACACCTAATCAAGAATCGGGAAATACGTGGACCTCCTGGTATTGGATTCAAGTTGACCCCTGAAGGTCATTACGATGTTCAACATAAAAAATTAGTCAACGTTGCGAAGGGTGATTACGAGAGAGATGGCGCTTCGTATCAAAATATTATTGATTTCGAAGAAGTGCTGGCAATTGAAACTAACCAACTGAAGAATGTCGTGGAAAAAGTGGAAAAATCGTTAGAAACCTTGGCTAAGATGTATCAATAGCATGTGAATGAAAACTCAGCAATCATTTCCAAACTACAGCTTCGTATAGAACGTATCGAGAGGGAAGTGTTTGACGATGTTACGCTCCAAGCAGATATCTACGAATAAAAGCTAGTACCAGGTGTACTCCTAATTAATTTCCGGTTTTTTTGCAAATAAAACACATAATTCCAAAAAAACTGTAACCTTTATTTTATTCAAAGTATTTTCCATCGCTTTCTACACATTTTTCCCACCTTTCTGGTAAATTGTGGATACCACGCCAGTAAAAATCATTGCCTTTGGAGGTGAACCACTCGGTGAGCCATTTTCGTACATTTTCGTACGAGTCGAAGCGCTGCTCAAAAAGGGCATGGCCCAACGAGGCAAAGAGGTGGTAGTCGGATGGCGCCAGGTCTGGTGAGTAAGCCGCATGATCAAGCACTTCCCACTTGAGCCTTTCCAGCGTGTCACGAACGACTTCCGACTTATGCGACGGCGCATTGTCGTGGAGCAAAATCACCTTCTTCTGTCGTTGTTGATATTCTGGTCGGTTTTCCACAATGGCTCGGCTCAAATCTTTCATTTGCTGTTTGTAGCGAACGGCATTCACAGTTTCACCAGGTTTCAGCAGTTCAAAGTATATAACACCGGACTGGTCCCACCACACACACACAGCATGACCTTCCGACCGTAACGATTTGGCCGTGCCGTCGATGTCGATGCTTCACCTGGACTCACCCACGATTTGTTGCGCTTAGGGTTCTCCAGGAAAATCCACTTTTCATCACCAGTAACAATACGATGCAGGAAAGACTTTCTTTTGTATCGTTGAAGCAGCATTTCACAGGTCACTTTTCGATTCTCCATTTGTCTCTCGGTCAGTTCATGGGGTACCCACTTTCCACACTTCTGAATTTTTCCCATGGCTCGCAGACAATTGGAAATTGCTTGCTGTTGAACTCCCAATGCATCTGCAAGCTGTCGTTGCGTTTGCGTGTTGTCTTCATCTAATAATGCTTGCAATTCGGCGTCATCGAACGATTTTCGCTTGCCGGAGCGTGCGGCGTCGTTCAGGTCGAAATCTCCATTTTTGAACTGTCGAAACCACGTTTCACATGTTCAAAGTGTTAATGCACAATCACCATAAACTTCCACAAGCGCACAGTGGCTCTCGGACACTTTTTTCCCCTGATTGAACATGAAAAGCAATGCATGGCGCATATGCTCAAAATTCGGTACAAAATTCGACATTTTTGAAGCCCAATAAAAACTTACTGGAAGATTTTTTCGAGAAAATGTCAACGCAGTTCAAGCACTCGATATGACTGAACAAAATGACATATGGTATGTGTTACCAACAGCGGTACAAAACAGAACGCCATCCATTGAAAAAACCGGAAATTACTTAGGAGTACACCTGGTATACAAACGCACCTCATTCATAACCATCCCGAACGTCGAAGAGATGAAAGAAGCTCTAGTGGAAGAACTCCATAAACCTGCACGGAGAAATAATCGTCGTCGCCATGTTGATATACGAGGACTCGATGAAACGTGGCAAGCCGATCTCGTAGATATGTTCACCTACAAGGATAAATGCTACAAATTCCTGCTCACCGTCATCGACGTCTTCTCCAAGTACGCGTGGGCTGTACCAATAAAATCCAAAAATGGATCCAACGTTACCGCTGCTATGAAAACTGTGCTTAAGGATCGCCAACCCAAGAATCTACACGTCGATCAAGGCAAAGAGTTTTACAACAAGGACTTCAAGGCACTCATGAATCATCATGGAATCAACATGTACTCTACATTCAGCGGCATGAAGGCGTTCATTTGCGAACGTTTCAATCGTACACTCAAGAGCCAGATGTGGAAACGGTTCTCCCTACAAGAACATTACAAATGGATCGACATTTTACCTGATTTGCTATCGAGTTACAACACCACCAAGCATCGAACGATCAAGATGAAGCCAAAAGATGTTACTGCAGTTGATGAAAAACGTCTACTTGATGAAATTTATCATATCGAGCATCAGAAAGAGGAGAGCAAATTCAAGGCCGGTGACAAAGTCCGGATCAGCAAGTACAAACATGTTTTTGAGGAGGGATACACCCCTAATTGGACAACGGAAATATTCACCATCGCTGCTGTAAAGCCGACTCATCCCGCGACCTACAAACTCAAGGATTATCATGACCAACCCATCGAAGAAGGATTCTATACCGAAGAACTTGCCAAAGTGAAACATCCGGATGTATATCTCGTTGAAAAAGTATTGCGCAGGCGTGGAAATAAATTATATGTAAAATGGTTAGGGTTTGACAGTAAACATAATAGTTCGATAAGTGAATCAGACATGTAATCAATAAGCGTTTGTTTGTACATATATTTAGCCTTTTTATTTACCCTTTACACATTGAATGTTTTTTCATTCACCATAACATGCAGGAAATGCTATCTAAGGAACAATTTCCGCATCACCCAGGAGGTATAGTTCATGATGCGTTTTATTTTTACTTGGTATCCCCAGTACGCCTAATCCACGACCTATCTAAATAGCTATAATCTTAAGATAATGTTTACAATTTGTCGTCGACGTCCATCAATTCCCTTATTTTATAGTGGCCGTGCGCCAAAGTGTCCGTTGTGGTTGACAATAGGTAGCGCTTATCATCGAAAGGGTTGAGAGCGAGTTTAGTTTGCTTGATTGTTTTAATTTCATGGAGTCGTGATCTGAATAAATGTTGAGTTCTGGACTCTTTTACATTATAATGCAAGCAGCAAACGTAGTCGATGAAATCTAATGTATTAGCTACGACGGATTCTTTGACCCCCTTTGCCTTCTTAATCCTATCTTTGCCCTCGACACGCATACTATACATTTTACTCCTCAAACCAACGAATTCTGTAATAATCTTGCCGTTGCATTCATCTTTCATAAGAACCACGACCTTTTTATTTTTCGATTCAATTCCAAATTGATTTTCCACGGGATAATCCGAAGTGTCGAAAAATTGAGAGTTTTCTTTTATCAATGTATACGGACTGAAATTTCTGATTTCATAAATCAAGCTATCTGTGTCGGTATAGAGAACTTTTACTTGACCATCGGTCGCGGATCTCATGAAATCGTAATGAAATGCATAAATGCAAATCTTTGAGAGATCTAGAACCGTGAAACCTATATAAATGGGCTTATTAAGGGTGATTTGGACTCTGGATGATTTCACGGCTACCAAATTGTCATCGAATATATATCGCGCGTTGAAATTAGGCTTGGCAATAAGGGCTTCCGCCCCGTAACGTCCTGGCCATTTTGTCACAAGTTTAATGTCTACGCGCTTTCGAACATTTTCCATGGTTTTCCCGTAGACCGCATTATTCATCAATTTGTACAGATTCTTCTCAAATTCATTTTTCGCATTTTTTCGCATGTCGCTATTCAAATCAATGTAGGGTTTTAACCAAGCAGACTGTTTGAATTTCAACACTTTGTGAATGCGCTTGAGAACAAGACCATGACTCAGTGCTTACCTCAAATTCCTGTAGTGAATCACGTAACGCGTTTTTGTCTCTAAATTCGTGAGTAACTTTGAATTCTTTAAACCAGGGGGGGCTTTCTTTTCCGGACAGAAAGGTAAGTCGTTGTGGGAATCGTGAAGGTTGTCAGGATATTCGAGATCTACCTCTAGAATGTATCCCTCTTCCGACTCATTACTAACATCCCAACAAAAATTTTGCTCACAATTCTCGATCCATTCAAAATCACCATACGGTAAACATTGAGTTATGGCCCACCCATAAAGGTTATTAACATCATAGTACATTATATAATTTGTATCTTTTTGAGAATCAAAGGTGTTTGGAAAGTACTGATTATTCGCGTGAGCGTATTGATTGCCACAAAAACTTATACCACCACGAATACCGCGCTCGATGAACAACACTTTGTCAATGACAGTGAGCAATTTGAATTCAATGTTTGTATACTTGAGCATAGCATCCCACGTGAGTCCTGGAGTCGTATAATAATGGGCTGGATCTAGAGAGTAGGTCTGCAGGCAGTTGACTCTGAAGTTGTCGAAAACGTCCGCGAGGAGGAGGACTGTGACGAGCGAGGTCTAATCACTCGTCTAAATTTATAAAACACCATTCATAATATTATATAAAAAGAGAATGAGTTTAGTTTCTATAAAGAATTTAGAAGACATTAGATATTTTATTTTTTCTTCAAGAATTATTTTAGCGAACATTAAGATAGCGCGGCGCTATCACAATCACCGACATTTAGCAACCGATTGCTCCACACATTTTTCGATATCTAACGATTCGAATAATGAACGGATGCGAACGGGATAAAATCGGCCCGTGATAACATTTATTTCTTTCAAGCTCGTGAATTTTGTTAGAACGTGGAAGAAATTCAAGTTAGCAATCCTCCAAAGCTCCCCAAAGAGCCCAGAAAGGAAGCCCTTAACGAAAGAATTCTCTTCCCCGGGCCCAAATAAGAGTCCGACCTCACGACGACTCTTACAGCCTCATCGATCACCGAGTGTACATAGATAAACGCCGGAGTTTTACTCAAGGCCCATAAATCCATCTACACGAGGATTATATCATTTCAGAGAGTAAGCAAATCAAATATTTTAAAAGTCAAGGTTAAGAATCGAGCGAAAGGGATTTATCCTTTTTGAGCTACAGTTCCCATGGCAACTCGATTTAAGACCTTCCAACTGTTATTGTGAAACTTGCTAAAAATCAAATACTTACACTATTATACGAGCGATTTTGGATTAAAATTTAATAGAAGTGATTTGAGTCGATGTTGTAGAAATAAAATAGATTGAATAATAGAAAGAAAATATTTCAGAGAAAAGGATAGTGTTGGGGTTTTTAGTTGATTTGAATTTGCCGCGATCTATGTATTCAGAATTGTAATGGCCGTCGCGTTTTCATCTTCTCTCTCTCTCAGTAGAAGCCCTTCTCTCTCACTCACTAGACCGAGTGGGTGGGTGCAGGGGGGGGGGAGGGGGAGAAGGGAAAGCACGAGCGATGAGCGAAAAATCACCTTCGTTCATTGTACTTCCGACCACGGTTGCAATAACACCCATTTAAAATCGAACGCCCAGTGTATTTATTCATTATACCGAACTCAACTAGAATCGAACCATTCTCCAGATCAGTTTTCATATACATTTATGGTCCTTCGAGCCGGATCTCGTCGCGTCGCGTGTGTGTAGTGTGAAAAACGGGAATTTAAGTGCACGTGCTCGAAAAGCAGACCGGATCTCACGCCCAGGGAAATCCGTCCCCATCTCGTGCATCGCCACCAATCTTCCGGAAAAAACGGCACGCTCGCATCGAGATCATCCTCCAGCACCAACTGCGCCATATATTTCTCGCCAATTCTCCCAGGTTTGATCACCACGTGCCATCATGACGACGCCCAGCCCGAGCCTGAGCATGAACGATGTTCACGGGATCCATGAGGAGTTAAAGCTTCGCATCACGAGAAGCGCAGCCAACATCAAAGGAAAAATCGAAAATGGTGAGCTCAATCCGAATTTATCGCTACTTACTATTGTCGAGACCTCCATCACCAAGTATTGGTCTGATTTCTACTCAAATCACGTTCGATTCATGTCAAATCCGGAGAGCCAGGCGCACGCTTATGCGACCGAGGACCTTTTCGGACAAACAGAGATCGAATATTTCACCGCTTTGCAAATCCTTCGTGGACTACTCCCACAGCCCGCAGCGGGCCCACCAGCACCTGTCACGACAGGTGGGAAATCCGTCCTCCCGATCCCCAATGTGCTATTCCCCGAGTTCGACGAAAGCTACGTCGAGTGGGAGAGCTTCCGTGACGCATTCCAGAGCATGGTCTTTTCTCGCGCCGACTTGCCTAAAACCACCAAGCTCCTTCTCTTGAAACGCGCGCTCAAAGGAGAATCCGGGCTCCTGCTGAAGAACGTCAAGTGCACCGACGCCAACTTCGACTCGGCGTGGAACACGGTCTGCAACCGGTACACAAATCGCCGCCTCCTGGTGCACGCGCACCTCTCCGCCCTCTTCCGCCTAGAGCAAGTGACCAGGGAGCAACCCAAGGAACTTCGATCTTTCCTCGACCACACTAGAGAGGAGCTCTGCGCCCTGGAGCAACTTGACTGCCCGATCCACCAGTGGGACGAGATTGTAGTTTTCCTGACCCTCCAACGCACCGACCCGCGGACTCGACGCGAGTGGGAGATGTCCTTCCTCAACACGTCCGGAGAAGTCAAAGAAGATCCAGAAGCCGTGGCAGCCTCCACCACCGACCGAGCAACTTGGAGCCATTTCGAGAGCTTCCTAGAAGCGAGGATCCGAGCCCTCCGAGATGACCACAGCCGTTTCCATACCAGATTCGGCATCAACTTCCAAGCCGGGCAAGAAGGTCACCGGTTCCACCTCGATCATTCACCACGCAACCGACGCAGCAACCCCTGCCGTCTTCAGGGCCAAGATGAACGGCGAGAGTCGTAAGTGTATGTTCTGTCAACAGAACCACGCGAATTTTGCTTGTCCAAGTTTCAGGAACCTGAGCGTCAAAGAACGCCGGGCATTAGTGCAGAAGCAGGATCTCTGTTTTAACTGCCTGGGACGCACCGGAGGACGGAATGCAAGTCGGCGACCACCTGCCGCCGTTGCAACCAGGCGCACAACACATTGCTGCACCTGGAGGAAGGCCCAGCCCTCGGCGAGAACCACCACGGCGGGCGCCAGCACCACGCGACGGCGACGCCACCTTACCACGAGCCCGGGCACCAGCTCTCAGCGACGGCGCCGAGGTTCGACCCTGGAACCGGGCCCTCACTCACCGAGCCTCAATGTCACGTAGGCTCCCACTCGTCATCGCAAGCGCAATCACTCCTGGCCACAGCACTGGTCAAGGTTGTCTCGCCCACCGGAGGAGGCGTCATCACCCGTGCCCTCCTCGACACGGGGTCAGATGCCTGCTTCATCTCTGAGCGAGTCGCGCAATCACTGAACTTGGCCCGAACCAGGGTGGAAATGAACATCAGCGGCATCGGCGGCGTCCGTACCGAACCTGCGAAGTCCAAGGCTCGCTTCAAGGTCCAATCCCTCACCAAGTCCGGGTACGCCATCAACGTCGAGGCCTACGTCATGCCACGTCTGACTGGACTCCTGCCCAGTCGCGCAGTCGCGGAACCTGAGCTCGTGCGACGGACCGGGCTGCAACTCGCTGACCCCCAGTTCTGGCGCCCTGATGACGCTGGACTTATTCTGAGTGCCGAACTCTTCTTCGCAGCTCTCCTCGATGGACGGCGCTCTATCCCTGGAACCGGCATCACCGCCGTCAACACGGCCTTTGGGTGGGTCCTATCCGGGTCCATCGAGTCACAACCCCGCAAGGCCTCGGAGGAGGTGATCCACGCCTTCCACTGCGAGTCCTCGCCACCAACCGCAGACGCCATGCTTCGGCGGTTTTTCGAGCTCGAGGAGGTACCCGAGAGCACCACCTCTCAAACACCGGAGGAAGAAGAGTGCGAGTCCTTATTTGTTCGCTCACACACCCGAGATCAAGAAGGCCGTTACGTCGTACGGCTTCCATTTCGCAAGCAACCCAGCGCCTCGTACGGGGACAATCGCCACGCCGCCGAAGCTACTCTCAGATCGGTCGAACGACGCCTCGGACGGGATCCGGAGCTAGGACGCCTGTACCTGGGATTCATGGAGGAGTACGAGGCGCTTGGCCACATGAGCGTCGCGCCGCCATTATCCCCGACTACACCACGCTGGTACCTGCCGCACCACGGAATACTTCAATATTCAAAATTGGCGCCGAAACTCCGAGTCGTGTTCCACGCGTCGAGAGAGAACGCTCAAGGGCACAGTTTGAATAAATTCCTGTTTCCAGGCCCAGCACTACAAAGGGACCTCTCACTGATCCTGCTCGCTTGGCGGGACCTCCGTTTCGTCTTTTCCGCAGATATTGTCAAGATGTTCCGAAACATCCTGATTCACGAGGATGACAAGCCGATGCAGCTCGTTCTCTGGAGGACTGACTTACGCCAGGAGCCAATCACCTACCAGTTGAACACCGTCACCTACGGGACGAACTGTGCTCCATACCTGGCCATCAGAACACTGCACCAGCTTACCGAAGATGAAGGACAAAATTTCCCCCTTGGCGCGAGGTGCCTCAAAGAGGAGACGTACGTAGACGACTCGTTCTCGGGGGGAGACACCGTCGAACAAGCCCGTGAAAGGAAATCCCAGCTCATTGGAATCCTACGTCAAGGAGGTTTTTCCCTCAGCAAATGGTCGGCCAACCACCTCTCGCTATTGGAGCCTTCGGAGCCAACCGCCCAGCCTCAACCGGTGGAGCTCTGCGACAGCCTGGCCGAGCCCACCACCGCTCTCGGAGTCATCTGGCTCCCCGGCGAAGACTCGTTCGCCTACAAGCGGCCCCAACCTCATCGAGATGAGGAGAATCCCACCAAAAGAGTGGTCTCGTCTCGAATCGCCCAGCTCTTCGACCCGCTGGGTTGGGTAGCGCCCGTGGTCACCGTCGCCAAGGTGCTGCTACGAGACATCTGGATTTCCGGGCTCGATTGGGATGCACCACTCTCAGGGGCGCTTCTAGCTCGTTGGCGAGCGCTGAGCACCTCTCTCCAGGACTTATCAGACATGCGGCGCTGGACGCACGCATCCAGCCTGAACTGCAAAATGGAGCTCCATGGTTTCTCCGACGCCTCTCAGATCGCCTACGGAGCTGCGGTCTACCTCCGAGTCCACGATCCAGAAGGACAACCAATTCGCTGCACCCTGGTCGCTGCGAAGGCCAAGCCGGCGCCGATCAAGCCGGCCTCGATACCAAGATTGGAGCTCTGCGCCGCCCAGCTGTTAACACGCCTTCTAGCCCACGTCCAGACCGCTCCACGATACCGCGAGCTCCGTGTCACAGCGTGGTGCGACAGCATGATCACGCTTTGCTGGATACGCGGTCACGCCACTCGCTGGAAAACGTTCGTGGCCAATCGGGTCTCCTTCATACAGGGCCACCTACCCGCCGAGCACTGGAAGTATGTACCTACCAAGGACAACCCGGCCGACCTCGTGTCACGAGGAGTCCCGCCAGCCCAACTCCAGGACTCCGCTCTCTGGTGGCAAGGACAACCCTGGCTGCTCACCGAAGAACGGCCTGCTGAACCCGGGGAAGCTGTCGAACCTCCGGCCGAGGATACCCGAAAGGAGTGTCGAGCACTCGTTGCTGGGGCCGTCCCCCCTGGAGCCGCCGATCACGACCCGGAGTACCTCCTACGGAGATACTCTACTTTGGAGAAGCTCGTACGAACTACTGCACTACTCCTACGCTTCAAGAACCGCGCCTCGGCAAAATCCACAACCCGAGATCCTGTGGAATCCTATATTCAACCCGAGGAGCTCCAGACTGCACAGCGCAAACTCATCCTGGTTGAACAGACCAGATTCTTCGGGCCCGAGCTTCAGAATTTGAGGAGGCAACAGGACCTCCCGAGGAAGTCCCCGCTCAGGCCTCTTCACCCTTATCTAGACGCCGATGGAATCCTATGCGTGGGCGGGCGTCTCCGCCACCTGCCGATCTCCGAGAAGGAGAAACACCCACCCATTCTACCGAAGGCCTCGCTTCTCAGCAAGCTGTTCATCACCCACGCCCACCACGCCGTCCATCACGGGGGGGCCCTCCTGACCTACGGCTACCTGCAGAGAATAACCTGGGTCATCCATGGCCGGAGCATGGTGAAGAACCATGTGAGGAACTGCTTTGTGTGTTTCAGAATCAAGCCAACCACGGGCGCACAGCTGATGGGCCAGCTTCCAGCGCCTCGTCTCACGCCAGGTCGACCGTTCACCCGCAGTGGGGTGGACTTTGCAGGTCCCATCCTCTGCCGCAGTGCTCCAGGGCGGGGCCACAAGGCATACAAGGCATACATCTCACTGTTCGTCTGCATGACAACGCGGGCCATCCACCTGGAGGTGGTCAGCGCACTCACAACAGCCGCTTTTCTGGCAGCTTTTCGGCGATTCACGGCACGCCGAGGGGTCTGCGCGGAAATCTTCAGCGACAACGGCACCAACTTCTGTGGAGCAGACGCTAAGCTCGCACGCCTTCTTCAAGCTGGCTCATCATTCTACAAGGAGATCGGGCCTGTGCTCGCCAGGGACGGCACGAAGTGGTCTTTCATACCGCCTGCGGCCCCACACTGGGGCGGGCTCTGGGAGGCAGGAGTCAAATCCATGAAGGGGATGCTCGCCCGGACTCTCGGCGACCGGACGCTCACTTATGAGGAGTTGAGCACCCTCCTGTGTCAGATCGAGGCTTGCCTCAACTCACGACCTCTCGCCCCACTTTCCTCTGACCCCACTGATCTCGCTGTCCTCACGCCTGGGCACTTCCTCATTGGTTCATCACTCTTCCTCGTTCCAGAACCAGAGATCGAGGCACGGGTCCCCACGACTGAACGGTGGAGACTTCTGCAGCAAATTACGCAGGAATTCTGGCGCCATTGGTCCGCCACCCACATCACCCATCTCCAACAGCGGTCGCGATGACAAGCCCCGAAGCCGAACTTGGCCGTGGGGGACCTTGTACTAACTAGTAGCTGACCTCCGATATCCCCCGTCGAAGTGGCCTCTGGGGCGCGTCACCACCGTCAGACCTGGAGACGACGGACTCGTCCGCTCGGCTGTGGTTCGCACGGCCTCTGGAACGTATACTCGTCCAATCACTAAGCTGTGCAGGATCCCAGGCAGCGCCGACGACCAAGGAAACCGACCAAGCAAGACGCAGGAGCCGCTCGACGCCGGAGCATGATCTCTATCATTTCCAATACTCAGCATTCGCGCTCTAATTTCGCACTCCGTGCAAGGCGGGCGGGATGTTGGGGTTTTTAGTTGATTTAAATTTGTCGCGATTTATGTATTCATAATTGTAATGGCCGTCGCGTTTTCATCTTCTCTCTCTCTCAGTAGGAGCCCTTCTCTCTCACTCACTGGACCGAGTGGGTGGGTGCGGGAGGGGGAAGGGGAGAAGGGAAAGCACGAGCGATGAGCGAAAAATCACCTTCGTTCATTGTACTTCCGACCACGGTTGCAATAACACCCATTTAAAATCGAACGCCCAGTGTATTTATTCATTATACCGAACTCAACTAGAATCGAACCATTCTCCAGATCAGTTTTCATATACAACTACTGTGGAGTCAGAATCGTAGGGGCGCCAACGCAATAATTAAAAGACCGTTTGGCACTAAAACCTTACGTTTATTTTTATTACAAAATAGCCACCGTACTAAAAATAAAACTCTACACAAATTTGATTATGATTAGAGTAGTCGTGTTCCGCGCGCGATTGACGACCGTCTGTCTCGTTTTTTTTATATTTTAAAAAGTCGGCCATTTTGCGCGATGTTGAGCAGCCAATCCGAGACCAGGCCGCTCTCATTGGTCGGTGGCGGGTTGGGTTAGGTTTGTTCGTCTAGGGTCCCGGGATTGCTTGTGACGCGTGTCGCCACATCACTCCCCCTCGAGTAACTTGTCGTGATTTTAGATGTCAAGTTGCGATACCGCTTGTTTTGATGCCATGTATGTTGATTTTGTTTTTTTTTGCGATTTGCCCAAGTCATGCGCGAAAAAAAACTTCTCCTGAAACAGGAAACTAGGCAAAAAAAAAAGGAAAAGGATTGGGGATTTTTTCTTTCCTCGTCGTCTAGTGTTATCCGTGGACCTGGGGATTGCGTGCGATGTATCCGCGATGTGTCAAACCCGGGTCGTTGTACCTCCGGAGAATCGAGGGCCTCTGGGCGTGGCTCGGCGTCTGGGAGAATGTCGTTGGGCTGCGTGTCGTCCTGTTTTTGTCCAGGTGAGGCCCGACCGCGAATTTCGGGGTTTTCCAGGTGACAGTTTTCTTGATAACTGGGGGTTGTTTTGTAACGTTCCCTGAGTTATTATTTTGTGGTGTGTTCCCAGTGACAAGGCCTTGGGTCGGTTTGGACGTGTTGTTGCTGTCGTTTGTCGTCCCTGGAGTTGCTTTTGGTGCTGAGATGGGCTCGCGTGGCGTGGAATTCGCGAGTCCAGGTTGAGCTGTCATCTCGAAAAATGCAGGTTTCAGCCGTTCAACATTGATGTTGACTTTCCTCCCATTCATGTCGATGGTGAAAAAGTTGTCAGCTGGTCTCTCCAATACCTTGAAAGGGCCGTCGTAGGGTGGCTCGAGCGGTTTCTTGACTCTGTCGCCTCTCACATACACATGTGAGCAGGAATGAAGGTCGTGATGGACGAAAATTTTCTTTCGGACGTGGTGAGTCGCTGGCGTTGGCCTCAATTTTCTCATGTGTTCCCTGAACTTGTGTATGAAAAATTGTGGTCCCGATGGGCGTTCCTCGTGCATGAAAAATTCCCCTGGTATCCGAAGGGTAGCTCCGTAAACTAGTTCGGCCGCTGAGGCGCCGACATCTTCTTTCAGACAGGTTCGTAGGCCCAGGAGCACAGTTGACAGGGCGTCGATCCAGTTGAGGTCATTGTGGCACATGATGGCAGCTTTCAACGATGTGTGCCATCGCTCCACAATGCCGTTTGTCGCGGGATGATAAGCCGTGGTCCTGGTTCGTTTTGCGCCGACTAAGTGGGTGAGAGCCCTGAATAGTAATGCCTCGAATTGCGAGCCTTGGTCTGTCGTTATTACAGCTGGAGATCCGAATCGTGTAATCCAGGTCGAATAAAAGGCCTCGACAACTGCTTGCACGGTGATATTTTTCAGGGGCGTCGCCTCGGGCCATCGAGTGAATCTATCTATCATTGTTAATAGATATGAGTAGCCTTGGGAGTTGACCGACGGTCCCACGATGTCCAGGTGTACGTGTGAGAAACGGTCGTCGGGCACCGGGATGCGTTCCAAGGGGAGCTTGGCGTGTCGGCCGACCTTGCAGCGTTGGCAGTTGGGGCAAGTCCGAGCCCACCGTGTGATATCTTGACCCATGGATGGCCAGACAAATTTTTTCTGCACAACTTTCTTCGTGGCGCGGCCGCTGGGGTGGGAAAGTCCGTGAGCAACGTCAAACACTCGCCTTCGCAGAGGTTGTGGCACGTAAGGTCGGGGATCTGTTGTCGAGAGATCGCAGTAGATGACGTGGTCGGAGCCTACGACTGGCAATTTCCGTAATTTTAACGAATTCTTGCCTTTCAGTAGGGTCTGCAGCTCGTCATTCTCCAGTTGGGCCTGTGCGAGCTCTTCTGTCGTCACAACAGTCGGCATCCGTATCGCATCGATCCGTGATAGGGCGTCTGCGGTGATGTTATCCGTGCCGGGGATGTATCGGATGTTGGTCGTGAACTGGCCGATGAAATCCAGCTGTCTCAACTGCCGTGGTGAGGCTTTTTCAGGTTTTTGATGAAAGGCGAACGTTATCGGCTTGTGGTCGGTTTTCACGACCAAGTTTCGGCCTTCCACCATGAACTGAAAAAATTTTATGCTGCTGTAGATGGCTTGTAACTCCCTGTCGTACGTACTGTATTTCTTCTAGGCTCCACTGAATTTCTTGGAGAAAAAACCAAGTGGCTCCCATGTCCCGTTGTTGTCTTGTTCCAGTACCGCTCCCATGGCGTCGTTGGAAGCGTCGCACTGGAGCGCCAGGGTGGCGTGCTCACGCGGGTGGCTGAGGAGAGCTGCCTGGGCCAGCTGCTGCTTGCACGCTTCGAAAGCCTTCTCGGCCTCTGCCGTCCATGGGACTGGTCGCCTGTCCCTTTTCTTCGCCGTGCCGACAAGGAGGTCGTGGAGGGGGGCCTGGACGGATGCCGCGTTCCTGAGGTGTTTTCTATAGAAGTTCACCATCCCCAAGAATCTGCGGAGGGCCTCTATGGTCTCTGGTCTTTTCACTAACTGGATTGCCTCGACTCGTTCTGGAAGCGGCCTGGTGCCAGTGCCATCGACCAAGTGGCCCAGGAATCGGACTCGGGTCACACCGAAGGTGCACTTTTCCAGATTTATCGTGAGGCCAAATTCTCGGAGTCGTTCGAAGATCATCTTCAAGTGGCGCTGGTGTTCCTGCTCGTCCTTCGATGCCACCAAGATGTCGTCGATGTAGGCATAACAGAAGTCTAGGCCCCTAAGGGCGGTGTCTATATACCTCTGAAATGTCTGGGCTGCGTTACATAACCCAAAGGTCATGACATTAAATTCGAAAAGGCCGAAGGGGGTTATTACAGCCGTTTTTGGAACGTCCTCCGGAGCAACTGGCACCTGGTGATAGGCCCTGGTGAGGTCCAGGGTGGAGAACCGCGTGCAGCCATGGAGTCGATGGGCAAAGTCGTGGAGGTTGGCCACCGGGTATTTGTCAGGGATGGTCCTCGCGTTGAGTCCTCGATAGTCTCCACATGGGCGCCATTTTCCGTTGTCCTTCTTGACCAAGTGCAGAGGGCTCGCCCAAGGGCTGCTAGAAGCTTGGCAAATTCCCTGCTCCAGCATGAACTCAAACTCCTATTTGGCTTGGCGCAGCTTCTCAGGAGCGAGCCTGCGTGCTCGTGATGAGACTGGCGGTCCTTCGGTTAGGATGTAGTGGAATACTCCCTGCTTGCTGGCCACCTTGTTCCTGGAGGGAATCGTGATGTCGACGAAGTTCTTCAGGAGGTCTTGGTATTTCTGGGACTGCGAGATGGTCGAAATTCTTGGAGTTGGGCGGTTGGAGACATCCGTTGAAGTCGAGAGGTTGGTGTAACGGTCAATAATTCTCTTGCCCTGGATGTCGACTAGTAGGCCGAACCTCTGCAGGAAGTCGGCGCCTAGGATGGGTTGGGCCACGTCGGCGATGGTGAAGGCCCACTGGAAACTCCGACGAAGGCCGAGTTCGAGCACCAGGGGTCGCTCACCGTAGGTGGTGATCTGAGAATTATTGGCTGCGAACAATTTAAACCTGGCAGGGGTTGCAGTGCGGGAGGCCAGAGTCCGGGGAATCACGGAAATGTCGGCTCCTGTGTCGACCAAAAATTTCAGTCCTGATTTTTTATCAGTCACAATGAGGCGGCTCTGTTGTGGGGAGTCGTCGCTGACCGCCTGTATTCGAGACGACTCAGTTAGTTTTTTTTCTCCTCGCCCGACTTGAAGGAGCACGGCGGCCTGCAGTTCCGTGCCTTGTTGCCAAAACGATTGTGGTAGAAGCAGAAATCATCTCGGTGACGTGACTTGCTCCTTGCCCTTGACGAGCTGTGGTCGCGGGTTTGGGGGCGAGAATTTTCTCTGTATCCAAAACCAGATCTCTGCAGTGCGTTAATGACCCGGGCTGTCACCTGTTCGATGATAGTTTCGACTTGACTGATACCTGGGTCCTTTGGTTTGGTGATGGCGGATATTCCAGGTGATTGGACGTCTACTATATTATCAGCCATCAGGGCGAGCTCATCCAGGGTAGCGCTCGTTGCCACTGTAAGCACGGCCTGGGTGTGGTGTGGGAGTGTATCGAGGAATATTGTCTTGAGAGCCTTGTCAGTGAACTGGTTGCCCGCCAGGTTCCTCATTTCTTCTAATACGTGGGAGGGCTTTTTTCCCCCCAGGTTACGGCCCTGCAACAATTTCCTGAGCTTGGCTTCCTCTGGTTCAGAAAAAGCTGATAAAATTGTGTTTTTTATCGCCTCATATTTTCTTTCCGCAGGTGGATTCTTGACGAGGGCGAGAATGTGTGGGACGACCTCCGGGTCCGCGTGAACCACGATATATTCATATTTCTTCTCATCTGAGACAATTCCATGACTTGAAAAGGTCGCTTCTACCTGGCGGAACCAAAATTCTGGGTCAGATCTGTAGAATGCTATGAATTTCGTTATCCTGAGGGCCTGGATGTCCGTCGCGAGGGTCCTTTGCCGTGCATCCTCGTCCTTGATTCCGTCCGTGGCGTCGGTGGACATCGTGGAGTCTCGTGCTCGCGGGAAAACGCGGAAAATTCGGGTACGGTCGGAATATGGATCCGGTCGGGGCGGGAACACTAATCACTAAACGGCACTGAGAGGATTTTTCGCGTCGTAAGCCTCGTCGTGGCGATGCGCGTGGATTTTCGCGAGGAAATTCTCTTGGAACCGGCGATTTCCAAAATGGCGGCGGAAAAAACGTGCGCGCGCGGTCACTCTTCACTCGCGTTTTTTTTTTCTTTCTTCTCTTTTTGGCGTGGGTAGCGTAGTCCAGCGATGTATATTTCTTCGAGTGTCGTTCACAGGTACCCGGGGGAGACGGTAAATCGGTCGGCGGCGTGTTCCTCTTTTCCAAGGGGTCACCAGTTGTGGAGTCATAATCGTAGGGGCGCCAACGCAATAATTAAAAGACCGTTAGGCACTAAAACCTTACGTTTATTTTTATTACAAAATAGCCACCGTACTAAAAATAAAACTCTACACAAATTTGATTATGATTAGAGTAGTCGTGTTCCGCGCGCGATTGACGACCCTCTGTCTCGTTTTTTTTATATTTTAAAAAGTCGGCCATTTTGCGCGATTTCGAGCAGCCAATCCGAGACCAGGCCGCTCTCATTGGTCGGTGGCGGGTTGGGTTAGGTTTGTTCGTCTAGGGTCCCGGGATTGCTTGTGACGCGTGTCGCCACACTACCAAAAATCCAATGTGGAGTTATTCCACACATATCCCATAAAAAAAATCAATAAACATATTCAAAATAATTGCCATACCTCGGAACTGGGAAATCCCAAGGAAGCTCAAAAAAAAAATAAAAAAAAAAACTGAACACGTTCTAAACGGTGAAAATCCTCACCGTTTCAATCTTTACAATGAAATGCTAGAATCAACAAGAGATTCACTGTCCCGCTCAGCGTGACTGAAGCGCTCCGGCGCCAAGCCACTCTACCTACTGTATCTTTAATATTTCGAATTTCAGTCTGGAATTTTACACACGCATTCTCGAATAGTTTTTCCATCGATTAAGCAAATAAAAAAAAATGTGATTTTCCATGAGAAGCCCCCTTTAAAAAAAAAACCAACGCGTTGAAAAAATTAGAACATCCGGAACGGAATGTGAATCCTTGGGTGGTGACTAATGATTGCTAATGATAGGCAATGACTGGCTGATATGCCGACTGTAGAATACTCGAAAAATCCAAAAAGGGCCTGAGCATCTTGCGGAAATTTTTGGAAAGTAAAATAAAGAATCATTCATCTCTGAAGTGACACAACCTGTCTTTACCGACTTCAAGCATGGAATTTTTAAGACACGACTTTAACAGAAAGTGAAAAAGGAAAACAAGTATAGCATTTCTGTACTTAAGTGAAAAATGAATAAAAGAGTAAAAACTGTTACAATTATGAATTTATCATCTTTCACAAGTTATATGCAATGCGAAAAACTATGAAAACCGTATCAAATTTTGAAAATTTTCACAATTACAACAGAATTGACAGATGAGAAGAAATCTATAACTAAATAATAAGGAATGCCATAATTTCTTATTTATTAGTACGTAATTTTAAAACCTCAATTTTGTGACATTTCAATGTTTCTTTTAAACCACACAGAACAACTGTAAAGAATGATAAAACACCGAATATAATAAATTATTTTTAAACAGTTATATAAAAAGAGTTATAATAAAACAGGGGAAATAAAACACTGTAATTTTAATTGTACATTTCATATTTTTTCACAGTAAATTCACAGATTCTTTTTGTTTTTTTTACTTACATATATGTTCATCATTTACAAACATATATAATAATTCGCATTATTTTTGAAAAAAATATCTATTGCGTAACAGTTTAACGCTCCAATCGCTCTTATCATTACGAATTGATCATAATTAATAAGAGCTGATAAGAGCAACTAGGAGCAACGGCTGGGAAGGAAACAGCAGGAAAGGTTGACGGGTGATGACAGGGAGTGACGGGAGCGATCAGGAGAGAGTGGGCAAGAGTGGGGCAGGTTGAAGAACATAGCGTACCACCACTACTCTTACTTGTAGGGGGATAGCGCGACGCCAGCGAACCTATAGGCAGGAAATGGAATCCGAATGCTATCCCCGTTTTTGGCCCGAGTCGACAGACACTGGTCGCTCCACTCCTCGAACCTGACTAATGCTTTTCAGCAAATGAATTTTTTGAAAAATGAACATTTTGAGTTATCATCATTTGAAAAATCGGAAAAATGGTCATAGATTTACAAACGAATTTCTACCGTAGTTTTCGCCTGAGTATGAATTTGAAAAGGTTAGTTAGAAAAGCAGTCAAACAGCTTTAAAATAGTGTATAAAAGAATTTTTAAAAAAATGAACATTAATAGTAATTAATAGTTGAAAAATCGAATAAATCATAGTAGCTTCACTAACAAATAACTGCCGTAGATGTCATCTGAGTTTGAATTTGTAAACATCAGTTGGAAAAGAGGTAAAACTACTTTAAGATAGAGTATAAAAGAATTTTTTAAAAATACGCATATTGAATAATCATTATTTGAAAAATAGAATGAATCATAGTAGCTTAACTAACAAATAACTGCCTTAGATTTCACCCGAATATGAATTTGAGAATGTCAGTTAGAAGACCAGTCTAACAGCTTTAAAATAGTGTATAAAAGAATTTTATAAAATATTAACATTCTTAGTAATCATTATTTGAAAAATCGAATAAATCATAGTAGCTTAACTAACGAATAACTGCCGTAGATGTCGCCTGAGTGTGAATTTGAAAACGTCAGTTGGAAGAGCAGTGAAACAGCTTTAAAATATAATATAAAAGAATTTTTAAAAAAAGGAACATTTTGAATAATCTTCACCTGAATAATCGAATAAATCATAGTAGCTTAACTAACAAATAACTCCAGTACATACGCCTGAGTATGAATTTGAAAACGTCAGTTGAAGGAGCAGTTAAACAGTTTTAAAAAAGTGTGTAAATGAATTTTTTTCAAAATAAACATTTTGAGTAATCTTTTTTCGAAAAATCAAATAAATCATAGTAGCTTAGACTAACAAATAACTGCCGTAGATGTCGCCTGAGTATGAATTTGAAAACGTCAGTTGTAAGAGCAGTCAAACAGCTTTAAAATAGTGTATCAAAGAATTTTTTAAACAATGAAAATTTTGAGTAATCATTATTCGAAAAATCGGATAAATCTGAGTAGCTTAAATAACAAATAACTGCCGTAGATACACCTAAGTATGAATTTGAAAACGTCAGTTGAAGGAGCAGTCAAACAGCTTTAAAAATGTGTATAAAAGAATTTTTAAGGAAATAAAGATTTTTAGTAATCAATATTTGAAAATTCGAATAAATCATAGTAACTTAACCAACAAATAACTGCCGTAGATGTCACTTGAGTATGAATTTGAAAACATCAGTTGGAAGAGCTGTCAAACAGCTTTAAAATACAGTATAAAAGATTTTTTAAAAAAATGAACATTTTGAGTAATCATCATTTGAACAATCAAATAAATCATAGCAGTTTAACTAACAAATAACTGCTGTAGTTTCGCCTGAGTATGAATTTGCAAATGTCAATTAGAAGGCCATCCAAACAGCTTTAAAATAGTGTATTGAAGAATTCTTTTAAAAATGAACATTTTGAGTAATCATTATTTGAAAAATCGAATAAATCATAGTAGCTTAACTAACTAATAACTGCCGTAGATGTCGCCTGAGTGTGAATTTGAAAACGTCAGTTGGAAGAGCAGTGAAACAGCTTTCAAATAGAGTATAAAATAATTTTTAAAAAAATGTACATTTTAAGTAATCATTATCCGAAAAATCAGAAAAATGCTAATAGCTATACTAACGAATATCTACCGTAGTTGTTGCCTGAGAATAAATTTGCAAATGTCTGTCGGAAGACCAGTCAAACAGCTTTAAAATTGTGTATAAAAAAATTTTATTAAAAATGAACATTTTAAGTGATCATTATTTTAAAAATCGGAAAAATGGTAGTAGCTATACTAACGGATATCTACCGTCGTTATCGCCTGAGTATGAGTTACAAAACGTCAGTTGAAAGATCAGTCATACAGCTTTAAAATAGAATATAAAAGAATTTTTAAAGAAATGAACATTTCTTGTAATCATTATCTGAAAAATAAGTATAATCATGATAGATTTAATTTCGAATAACTGCTGTATTTTTCGCCTGAGTATGAATTTGAAAACGTCAGTTGAAAGAGCTCACAGCTTTAAAATAGTATATAAGAGAATTCATTTATAAAAGAACATTTTGAGTAATCACTATTTGAAAAATCAGAAAAATGATAGTAGATTTAATTTTGAACAACTGCTGTAGTAGTTGCCTGAGTATGAATTTCAAAACGTCATTTGAAAGAGCAGTCAAACAGCTTCAAAATAGTTCATAAAAGAATTTTTTAAAAATGAACATTTTGAGTAATCATTATCTGAAAAATCATGAAAATCATAGTAGATCTAATTTCGAACAACTGCTGTAGTTGTCGCCTGAGTAGGAATTTGAAAACGTCAGTTTAAAGAGAAGTCAAACACCTTTAAAATAGTGTAAAAAAGAATTTTTTTAAAAATGAATACTTTGAGAAATCATTATTTGAAAAGTCGGGAAAATCATAGTAGCTTTAATCTCGAATAGCTGCTGTAGTTGTTGCCTGAGTATGAATTTGAAAACGTGAGTTGAAAGAGAAGTCAAACAGTTTTAACATAGTGTATAAAAGAATTTTTTTAAAAATGAACGTTTTGAGTAATCAATATTTGAAAAATCGGGAAAATCATAGTAGCTTAACTCACGAATAACTGCTGTAGTTGTCGCCTGAGTATGAATTTGAAAACGTCAGTTGAAAGAGCAGTAAAACAGCTTCAAAATAGTATATAATGAATTTTTTTTAAGATGACATTTTGAGTAATCATTTTTTGTCTACCTCCCCTCTCTACTTTCTAGTTCTAGTGCCTTTCTTGGATCTTACAAGGCTTGTGCCAGTGCGTGTGCCCTAGTGTGCTCTCGTGAAATAGTGAAAGTAAGTGTCGTGGACGATTTTCACCAAGTTTCACGT
Organism: Platygaster robiniae; assembly: GCA_028476575.1. Taxonomy (NCBI): domain Eukaryota; kingdom Metazoa; phylum Arthropoda; class Insecta; order Hymenoptera; family Platygastridae; genus Platygaster; species Platygaster robiniae. Next base: position 9,518,098 of record CM052022.1, read on the forward strand.
GTTGTGTTTATTAAATTCCATTGTGAAATTTCGAAGACCGTACCTCAATGTGACTAGTGGAAAGCGGAGGAGTCGGCGTGGTCTGCTCGCTCAAGACCAGAGTCTCACAGTTTAGAATCGTTAATTATGTCCGTCCGAACGGCGAGTTCTTTCACGCTTCTGCAGTGCTTGTGGACTTTGACGTTTTTAGTCAAAGTCAAAGTTTTTAGTTTACGGGTTAGCCACGGAGACGCTAGTTTCCACGTGAAAGCCTATGCTTCTCCCTCTAAAGGGAAAAAAGACAGACTGAGGACAGAACAATGAATCTTTGGTTGAATGGGCTCTTATGGAAGTCCACAGTCACTGCGCTTCTGCCACGTACACTTCACTTCTTGAGAGAACGAATTTTCTTCCGAATAAGCACGCTTTTCGTGGCTTAAAGGAACAAATGCTTTACATCTTCGAAAAGGACGATGTCCTCTTTCTAAAGGACAATTTTTTCACACGTTAGACGCATGGGAATTTCCGTGCTTCAAAAGGTCGATTTTTCTCTCCGTGTATGACCATGTAAATATTATTCACATATCGACATCCATTGTAATTTTAAAAACCATCTTGAAATATACATATTCTTGAAGTGTATATATTATATACACTTCAAGTACAAGTTTCATTCCACTAAAATGTTCATGTTAACTCAATTTTAACGAAATACTGTATCATATCAATCCGCGTATCTGATGAGATATTTTCAAGGTTTTAATGGAGGACAAATTCTCATTTCACCATGATCTGTTACCTTGAAAAAATTTGTTTGGTTTCTAGAATTTAAAGAACTTGGATCTTGCGTAGGTATTAATTTCCAAAATTTTTTTATCTACTTTTTTTTTTGACAAACCTCAATTGATAGATCAATACATATATTTATTTTCAAATAATTTCGTAAGGAAAATAAATAAAAGCATATTTAAGATAATGTTAAAAAAATAATGGTTTATTTCCGAAGTGTTGTACACTGAGAGAAGAAATATTAACTATTAAGATATATATATTTGATTATGGCGAAATAGATATATATTTGTCTCAAATATACGAAACTTTTAATCAAGTATAATTTGGTAGCTTCCAACAAATTATTTTATATTGAAAGCGTCATACATTTAACACAAATGTATATCAATTTCGCAATAACCAAATATACATATCTTAATATTTAATATTTAGTTCTCTCAGTGTATGTTTATTTAAACCGGTATATTCGTGACTGAGTGTTAGCAGTTAAAGTTGAATACTTAGGAAAAAAAAAAAAAATTATGTGTGAAATTCAATATTTCTCAAAGGTGTCTAGAGTTGCTGATTATGTTTGGAATCTCGCAACTCTAACCACAAAAATATGAAAATAGAAAGATTTTCAATTTCAAGCCATATTGAAAATTTTTGTGAATTCATTCTTTTTCTTATTCCTTAAATGTATGTATGGAATTAAACTTGTAAAGAATGTATAATATTTCTGAGTTTTACAAACTTGCCTTAAATATTGTGTAAACAAATTATAAATATTAATGACACATTGCTTCAAATAAGCTTATACCACGAAAATTGTATAAGATGTGAAAAAATATATTTATAATCACAACTTGAATGCATAAATATAAAAGAATGCATCATTTACTATATCATAGGGCTACGTTGCGTCTGGAAAGATCTAAAATTTTAAAACGTCCACAAATAGTTTTAAAAATTTCACATTTTATACTTTATAATAAACTAAAATCTTCATGAAAGTAAAATTACTACCTATGAATTTGCATTCATGTTTTATCATCATTTTCTTGCTTACGATCATCTATTTTAAACAAACTTTTAAACGATAAAGACGCAAATGAATTTTATAAAAAGATTCTTCATTCCATCGGCTAATGTTGTGCTTTTCTCTACTTATGCTTGCCATGAAATATTTGACTACTATACGAAAAAACGTGGTAAGTGTTTTGATAAGAAATATAAAATGAAAATGACCACCTTAACTTTTCATGATAACTTTATTTTCCGTATACGAGCTAAACATATAAAAATTTCATGACTTTAATGTTTACTAATATTTTTACAGATGTTCATTAAGATACCTATTTACATCAATATTATTCATTACCTCTAAATAAGCTTGTGCTGCTGCCTGTACCTGATGTGCAACTTCTGTAGCTTCCTCAACCTCCTCTCTTTTTTCTTGAAGCTCATTTCTCAAGTCAGTTAGTTCTTGCTCTATATCTTTTTTTCTATCTTCATATGAATCCAGAACGTCCTCCATTGCCGCGACTTTCTGATTCGCTGCATCAACATACGCTTGTGCTATGGTGATTTCATGTTCATTTGTCGCTGCCTCCAAACTTTCTTCAGCCTCTCTCAACTCCTCCAAAGCTTCTGCCCTCAATCCCTTGTAGTGATTAATATCTTCCAAAACCGATGCAAGTTGTTCTTCAGCTGCCTCAACATTTGAAATGGTAAAATTCATTTCAAACTCACTCCAGTACACCTTCGAATTCGCTTCATTCACATCATTCGTCGCATTTTCTATCAAAAGATACTTGCAAATCTTTCTCAAAGAATATTCTTCGAGATCCTTACGAAACGCTCCAACAATGCTCGCATTTGCCATGTTTCCATTAACTTCAACTGTGCAAATTTGTGTGCAATCTTCTTCAGACAATTTTTCGTAACTTTTTCGAGTGTCAACATTTTCTGTTGTGCTGAAATCGCAGATTTCACCGATAGAGAGTTTTTGCATGGATTGAACTGCGTTTTCAAGTTCACTTAGGTCTCTGCTGGGTTCACTGAATTCGGGTTTGAAGAGGACTTCACAAACATCTCCGACAGGTTCGTTTTTGAGCTGCTGATAAGCTTCGAAGGATCGGATTTCGATATGAGAAGGTGAAATTTTCAATTTCAGCTTCTGGTTTGTGAGTGAACTGCAAACGTTGTTCATGGGAATTCGCAGGAACCTTGGTACCAAGAAACCAGAGATGGAAATTTCTGCATTCGGTGGACGTGGTTGGCAATAGTTGTTGCATTCTGATGAGGACGATGAAGATGAAGATTGTGAGTCAGCGTTTGAGAAATCAGACAGAACCAATATCACCAACGTCGAGATAAATGTCTGGAATAAAACAATCATTATTCAAGCTGATAAACAAAAAAGATTGATAATGAACGATTCATAAAAACTGAGGAAAATATATCGATTCGACAAAGCTATGGAACGAGATTCGTTGTTAAAAATATAATGCTGACGAAATTTTTTTTTTTTACGATTTGAGTTCAAAGTAGCGATACTTTAAGCGATCATCGTTATTATTTAAAAGTTTGATTATATTTTATGTTAAGTCTTCAGTGTACGTAATAATATTGTATAAACATGGCATAGTCGTCATTTAATTTACTCCGATTAATCATTATTCGTATTATAAACCATTTATCAAGAGGAATTAATTTATGGTTTCTGGTAATTTCAAATTTAATAATAAAATGAATTCACATATGTATCCAAACATAGGAATATTTACCGTGTATAAGATCTTCATTGCAGCTTGCTAAAATTATAAGACTAACTTGTACGGTGCAACAATACTGTTTTTTTCATGAGAAGTTAGTCCATTTATACTGTGATCGAACGTTACTTCATCATCACGTAACATGGAGATAAAAATATTTCGATAAAAAATCTGATTGGATTCAGAAAATCAGATGAGATAAGGGCAATCAAAATAATCGTACATTATTCACGCCACGTGACGTGCGATTTTGAAAGCTGGATGCTAATATTAAATTATATCTAGTTGGAAGTTTGAAAGCAGTACAGAAAAGTGATTTACAGTGTTTTAATCTTAAGCTTCGTGAGTTCAGGAGAGACAAAATCTTTGAAACATGGTATGTTTTCAAGTAAGCGACAAGAATATAAAAAAATTATTACTTACATGATTATAAGCAAATCTTGTTTTCTACATAACTTTCGATCCATTTTTTACGATAACCACATTACTTGGAAACTTTTTATATCATAGGATACAATACCATGGTTTTTTTTTTCGTTATAGTATCATTTTACTAGTAATAATTCACGGATATGCGAAAATATAGGAAAATTGGCAAATGTTAGATGCAATATACTGAACTGAAATTGAACAAAAATAAATGCAGGCAAATGCTTGGTTATAATATCCATCACAGCCAAAAAAACTATTGTTAAGCATGCATGATGTGAAAATATCTAAGCAGAAAATCGACTTTTTTTCTTCAATAAAAATAGTTTTAAAACAACCTTGGTTTCATGTTAGGTACATTTGCAATTTAGACTTCAAGTTAAAGTTATAAAAAAAGTATTCAACTTTTCAGCTCAATCTAATTTTGAGTATCTGAAATAACTTTCCGAAATTTTCATGGCGATTCCATACTGCTATTGCGTTACAGAGTCATGCATCTACGCCCGGAAAACCAGACCTAGAATTTCAGATTTGTAAAATTCCTCGGTTTCTAATAGTGTTTCCATACTAAACCCATATTTAAACAATTATCTGGATATGTAAAAAATAATTTTATGCTTACCAGAATTGACCAAATCAGAATCGAAGTTGAAGCAGTACGTTTTTGAAATTTTTTACCCTGTAGTAAACGTAACAATATACGAATATGATTGAGGGTTTGATCAAAATTTTGTTTTCATTCTTGAATACATATTGAGAAACTCAATTTTGCAAGAAAAATTCGCATTTTTTTATTCTGCATTTTTCTTTGTTACATATTGGCTTTATGACCAGGTAAAGTATATCTCTATTATTTATAACGTGTTTTTTTTTCCAACGATAAACTATAGTTGAACCAGGTGTGGTTTATTTGGTAAACAAGTTTATGCGAAATTTATACCTAAAGTAAGAAACGATTTGTAACCGATGATTAATTACACGTTTTTTACTATTCTATAAACCCTATTCACAATATAAAAAAATGGTATCTGGTAGATGTAGGAAAAAAAAACAATATTTATGACAATTACTGGAGAAATAATGATTATTAATGACTTTTTGATGGTAACGATTGTTTGATAAAAATTCGTTTATTATATAATTTGGATTTTTAAATTAAAATATCACCATTCGTTTCTTACCATTATTGTTGACTAATATGTTGAAAAAAATTCTTTGATAACGATTCGATAAAAAATTATTCAATGAAAAGTCCTAAAAAAATTTATCTATCATAATTGGCTTATGAAATTTCGTCTAAGGGCATACAATTACAATAATTAATTGATATTAATTTATTTATTACAAATTGTTAACGAAAAGTCGTTCGTAACAATTTCTATAGTACAATTTAGTTGAAATAATTGAGTGATAACATTTTGGAGATTCGCATCGTGTTTGATCGGAACAAGGAAAAACGTTCATAATGAAATTTGGCACAAGTTTAGATGACTCGACCTGTTGTTAGTTTCAAATAACTGGAACAAAATCGACAACCTACTGCAAGAATAGATTTTCAAATAGACTCATAGACGAATAAATTCTTTTGAAATATTTACAAATTAACGCAACAGTCGATGAATTTCACATTGCATATTCATTTTGAGAATACAACGATTTTGGAGGAGTAATTTTTTATATTTCCCATGAATTTTGTTTGTAATATTTCGAGTATTTTTGTGATCTTATAGCACATAATTTATTATGATTGTTATATGATATAACGCCGTATAAATATTCATTCACAATTAGTTTTTGTGTTAAGCATTCAGTTCCCTGGTGAAAAATAGCTTGAAGAATCGACATCAGCAATCATGAATATTGTCCGTAAAAAATTCGAGATCTTTCTTATGGGAATCTTAAGTATTTTTGTGCGTTTTTGTGGATAAATCGATGAAAACGTGAAACAATCTTTGAAAAATTTCACCTTGAAAAATGTAATTCTTGTAATTTTCAACAACTTTTCGAAGATGACTTTCTTGGACATCAAACATTCACTCTTTTTTTCTGAGAATATTTCAGTGTCAAAAAACACAAAATATTTTAATTAATGGTGCTGTTAATTTCTTTCAAGCATTAAGTGTTTTGGAGATTTAAAACTGAACAATTCCATCATACTGAAGAGGTTTCAGTAAATCATGTAATAAGCAGGGCAATATTTTTTTTTACAATTGAAAGATTAAAAATATTTAAAGATTATTTACATTTCTCAGAGTTTCTGTAAAGTTATAATTTTCATCTGATTCTCAAACAATTGTCTACAAATTTCCTACTGTATCATAATACATGTCAAATAAAATAATAAAAAAGGCTTTAACAATTTATGTAAAATACTATCAAATAGACCAACATATTACAAAAGAAACTAAAATATAATATTAAGTTCCTCAAAATTCATTTGTGAGAAGATCCATTAATAATAGTACTCTCATTTATACATTAAATTTTATAACCTTTTTTAACATATTTTATAAAAAATCTATTATATTATTTCCAATTATACCTCAGAAAAAACTTCTAAACACTCACGTGCTTGCAGAAAAAAAAATTTCAAGTTCAAAGGTCACTTTACAAACTACAGCAGAACTTTTCGAAAATGAATTATTCCTCATCCAATAATTTCAATGGGACACAAACTGCATCAATTACCGCTATACTATTTTCCCAGTTTTCTGATATTAAAAATTTTTTTTCTGATGCAGAAAATTCTACTGCTGAATCGAAAACCTGAGTCCAAGCATATTATAACCAATCATAACAAATAACTTCTACCAAGGTTTCCTGATCATACACCTACAACCAACATTAAAAAATTTTAAACATTCACAACTTCAAAAACAGCCGCTCAGTTCAATAATCACGACATCAAACCGTTGCGTGAATTAAAAATGTCTCTCGTCCTTTCCCTGGCTTTATCGTAAACGTTCTTTATTCGATGATCCAGCCGTTTCCAGAACGAAGGCGGCGTCGTTGGCATCATTTCGAGCTCGTCGACCATGTAGTCCGCCATTCTGCCTGGCGCTTCATAAGGTCCATTATAGTCATGGACAACCCACGAATCACCAAGTCTATCAGTGACTGGAGGTAAAGCAGCGCTTGGACTAGCCCTGGCAGCCATAAAAATAGCCCTGTCATGGTTATAGTTGTACTGGCCTCTCCCACCGTAGGCCTCCACAGTGCGAGGTTGTAAAAAGCTCGATTCCGGAATGTCAGCAGTACTTAGTTCCCTATTGACCGGAACTCTTTGTTGGGGATAGACATCAGGTTGAAGTTGCAGCCTGTTTTCATTAGCGTTGTTTTGAGCACCTAGAAAATGGCTGCGAGGCTGGTTGAGCGGATACATTTCTCTCATGGACGAAGGCATTTGATTATCTTGATGTTCTGGCATTGCAACCGGAAACGATCCCATTGGATTCATGAATGGTACATTCTTTGGATGTACAGTAGTCATGTACTGCTGGTCTGACGTGCTCGGATCTTCCACTGGCTCGATCAGATCTCCTCGGCTATTCGTCATGTCACCAAAGTTGTTGATTTGTGGTGGCCAGTCGGGTCTACGCTGACGATCGGGCATAAAACTACCCCCAAAATGAATCGGAGAATTTCCCATGACCTTTCGATCATCGAAAGACATCATGTCTACAGGCTGTCTGAACAGAGGGTTCTCCTGCCTCGGCACGTACGGAGGTTGGAACGGCTGAACTATTGAAGAATCGCGAATCATGCTGCCTGGTGGGACAGGATTTCTTGAGTATCCCTGTAAAATTGATTTTACCCCGGTAAACGCGCGATTCGAATCTTTGGTGTCATCCGTACTCACAACTGATACAGGTTTCACTCCACCACTTACTTTCGAATTATGATCCAGAGATTGGATTTTCTGTTCTGATTTGTCTTCTAAACCAAATCCCTGAGACTGTTCTTTACTTTGATAAGAATCCAGTTCACGAGAAGCTGAATCTGGCGCACTTTGAACCAAATGCACAGATTTTTGAGGAACCGCTCGTTGCCCGTTCGGTACTTTCTGCACATCAACGAAATCATAGTCCACTTCGCCTATCGGTTTGACATCGGTCACGTCGTTTGCTCTTTCTTCCCCTTCATTAATCAACTCCAGTTCACCGTTTTCTGATTCAAGGTCCCAGTTGTTCGTTTGATGCAAAGCATCTAGATTTATTTCACCAACCCCAGCAAAGTAATCGATCCCCGAGAAATCTTGTTCCAATTGGGGCTGTTGAACCACTCGAGAAATGTCCCTCTTGTACTTTCTGTAACTCTGGATTGGAGCTCGAGGACGAGAGGCAAACTCGGCGTCAGGTTCACAATCAACTGTCGTCTGAGACGAGCCTCCAAAATCGATGACACCACTGACGAGCTGATCGGTGGGTGTCCTGAAGGCCGGATCAAAGTGTTGCCGATCCTGCACTCTATCAAGGCGCAAGGAACTTGTTTGATCGTACCCCTGTTGTTGCATATGACGTCGCTCATTTTCCCTGGCACCGTAAAAATTATCGTATCGGGGTACCATATTAGCTGGAGTTCCATGGGTTTGAGAAGAGTAACTGCTGCTGCTGTGCCTCTCAAATGCTCGAACTTGACCACCCGTTTGGCCGTAAGGCACCCTATCAGAGACCTGTCGTTGGGAGAAATCGTCATGGAGTTGGTGACTGCTTCCACCGTACCGTTCTCGATGTTGGGTTTCTTTATGGTGAGATGGAGTTGGGTCAAAACGAGGATGCTGATGTTGCTGGTATTGCTGCTGGTGTGATACCTGGCTTTGAGCATAGTTTTGAAACGATCCACTAGTGCTTTGCTGGCTGTGACTAGTTAGTCCAGATCGCTGGGAGTTATCCGTACGGGGATAATGATCGTCATCGGCTCTCTGTATGGATCCATGTGGATTACCGTGAACCGTACGTGACTCATATTCGTTGTGACTCGAATGCGAGTGTCTAGAACCAGTTCCCGACATTCTGTTTTGGTTGTTCCAATCTTCCAGCTGCTCTTTGGCAACGTTATGTTGTGAATCCTCAGTCTCTTGCATGCTTTGGTGGTAGTTGGCGCTCTCTGAAACCTCCAAATCACCATCCGGACGACGCTGCCACACACGATCAGGAACGTTCTTAGAGACGTAGCTGGATGTGTAGTTTTTGTTGTAGTACTTGGTGGTTCGAGGACCCGAAACGACCTGACCTTGCTCCAAGAAAACATGGCCGTTGCCACCGTCGGTGTTGTAGCTGTCCTGTTTGGACCAGTTACCGTCCCTTGAATCAGCACTACCAGAGCGGCTCAACTCTTCGCGTGTTCTCTGATGTGACGCGGCAAATTCCGAGTCCCGCCTCTCAAAAGCTTGTCTGTGAAGGTTTTCAATAGATTGTTGCATGCGCTGTATGTCGGCAAGGTGACGATGTGCGTTAGAGATCGAAGCGGCTGAAAGGTCATGGCCATTATTGGACGCTATCTGGTTGGCGATCTCTCCTCCGTTTGATCCCAGGTTGTAGGAGGCGCTGTAATTTTTCCTCAAGAATCTGCGAAAAGGTTTGTTCGTGAAAAAACATTGATAATGCAAAATCAGACGCTTTTTATGTCTTTCTCAATGTATGAGAGGAATTTGGAAGTATCTTCCATGTCTGCTCTATTTTGCTAAAAGGTGGAGCGAAATTGAGTTGACAACTGTTGAACTCTTGTTAAACGACGAAAAACGTTTATACATCCAATTTCAAATTTAGTATGTTGCCTGGCAATTGAAAGTTGATCCTTAAACAGCCGAGGATAATATTGTCAACAGAAGTGGATAGGTTATTAAATGATGACATTAGTCTTGGTCGCCAAAGGTGTGTTTAAATACGAGAACAATTTAACGAAAAACAAAGTTTTATAGAACACAAGGCTGATATTGAAATAATAATTTCGAAATTAGGAATCACATTAACATTTCAATAATATTAACGTTTCAAGGAATCGACAAGTTCAAACAGTGAAATTCAGATGTAAAAATTGGAAATTCATATTAATTTGAACAAACCGAATTTGTTTAGAGTCGTCGACGTATTTGCCATGTTCTTGATGGGCCCTCCCGTGACCTCCATCAGTGATGAACTGATTATGTTCACTCCAATTCCCAGGTTTCGAAAAATCGACATTCTCGAAATTTGGAAGATGCAATTGCTGATTCAAGCAAGATTCTATGCACCCCCCAGATGCTGGATTCGGATTCGGTGCTGGCGCCGAAAGCGACTGACCAATCAGGAATAAGGAAAATAGCAGCGAACTTCGATACATTTTTACCTGCAAAAAGAATTTTGTGTCATAAATTGAGTTGACAACGTGATCACAGAGATATATTACAATTAATTATATATTTGCCAACTGCATCATCGTACTTGAAATACTTACTTTATTGCAGTTGCTGTTGAGGTCTTTCAACAAATCATTTTCTGCATATTTCGTGTAAGATGATTATTAATTTCGTGTAGAATGAGCAACGTATTTCCAGTACAAGTGGTATCTGTAAAAAATTAAACATACTTGAATGCAATTCAATGGTTCTTATCGCACGTTCAATGAAAAATTTTTGAAAAGTGTCTAAATATTTGTAAAATAATATTGTGATATGTAGTACTATAATATTTTTTAATCATTGAGGGTTAGTATAGTTTGTCATAGGCTTGAGGAATCTATGAAAATTGTTTATCTCAAAATGCCGACAAGTAACAAAAAAATATTTCTTAAAATTTGACACCATGGTCACGCAAATATAAGTCCCAGAAATGTTTCTTAAAAATTTCTCGTTCGGTATGACTTATTGAGCAGGTCTACGTAGAAAGCTATCAGTTAAGATCATAAACAAGGCTTTCCCATTGTATTAAAATTTCTTGAATAATTTAAAAGCAAGTTATTAATTTACGAATTTCTAAGGTTCATGTGCACTGATAAAATTTTAGTACAAAAAACAATATTATCAATGTCTGGAAATAATAAAACATTTAGAGTAAAGCTAATACGTTCCCAAATGTAACATTTGCATTTTGAAGTTCCTAATGATAAGAATTTATCTCTATGATGAAATATTCAAGCACTGTTTGACATCGAGAAAAAATTATAATTTCGAGTGTTCGGAATTGTTCGACGCTTAACGCTGTTTAATAACTTAGAATTTTCACGTTCGTTTCAACGGGTAATTACTACGAATAAAACGAGTAAAAGTTGATCGTGATCTCAAGATAAAACATGAAAATGTGTATTTGTTGAAATGATAAAAAACCATTTGCTCGTATTTTGAACTATCGTAACTATTCGTTAAAATTATTTGAAAACTACAGAAAATGAAAATTTATGAAAATTATGAATAAGCTAGTTAAAATTTAAGTTTTTAAGTGAGTTGAATATAGAAAATGAGGATAAAATTTTATTACTAGAGTTATAAAAAATATCCTCGTCATTACTTTTGCCCTATACTTTGTAGAATCTAATATTTTGAAAATAAGAACAAAACTATTTATTGGTAGAAATAACTCCATTTTACAACCAGTAACTTGACTTTTTACTCTCAAAAACTCGAGCTTTGCTAATCAAAGTTTCTAAAGTTTGATATTCGATTTTGCTTTAAGTTATTCCTTCAATTAATGGAGTTAGATATTATCAAAGAAGGGAAAATTGCAGTTCTGTTTCTGAAAACGAGACAGACAGGCTCAATTTACGTCATGAGTCACAACGAAATGAAATTCTTCTTTAATTTCAAATTTCACAACTTGCTATTACTGAAAGTTTCAGAAGCAAAAATTTGAATAAATAGTTTTGTGGATTGGAAAACTTATGGTGAAATCACGCTAGTTTTATTTTAAAAATTACTTAACAGTGATTACAAAAAATGTACTTAACTCAAACAGTTTATAAATGATTGAAGGAGATTAGTGATAACGTTATTTTCAAATCACTTGACTACTATTTCTCCACGTAACTGAAAACCTCTCTTATTCTAAAATATCCAACCAAGTTTCCTGGCAATATAATTGTTTCAAAATTTCTACAAATAGCTGGAAATTGTAGCGATTTTCATGTTGTGTAACTAATCAAAACTTTATAACTTATAGATACGACAAGCAGTGTAATAACAAATAAAAAATTTGCGAATCATTTTTGAAATCTCGATGATAAATTTTGCACTACCCGGCATTAACTATCGCTGATGATATTTTGGAATTTTTTAGATATTCTACTGATGTTTCAAGTGAATTTATATTGTTTGTTTTAATAAAAAACTTTAAAGGAATTAAACATGTACCATGGAATCAACTCACAAGTATGCCCAATCAATAAAGATATTCGGTATAATTCTACTCGTTTTACGAAATTTGAATTTCATCGAATGACTGAAAAAAAAGCCGCAATTCAAAGAATTCTTAATTGATTGCGTCGGTTGTGTAATTTCTTGAAACACATAATCAGCTTCTGATGTTTTGCATCACTTGGGTGCATAGATTAGATAAAAACTCGAAGTTAGGAGACGAAATTCAAATCAAAAAATAAAAACACGATTGAATCACATAGAGCAAATAAATAAAGAATAACGTAATTAACGTAATGTAAATTTATAAAAATGGGCTATACAAAGTATGAAGAAAATTTCGAAAATCATGTTTGAAAACGCCTGGAATTGGTATCATTACTTCCCAAGCAACTCTATCAAAATAATCCAGCAAAATTAAAAAATTAAAAACATATGCCGTAAAATACAAAAAACAATAAAATAAACTGCACTTGATTTATCGTCTATAACTTAAATCGTAATAAAGAACTTGGAATTCTTCCAATTTTTCATCAAACTCATAAACTTTTTGCTTGCGATAAAATGGTAATTCAAAAACCTACACCTTTGAAAAAATTCCAAGTCTCAAAATATTTTCCAGGTCGACTAAATTTTGACTGGCATAATTCACCGGAAAATCTTTGAATCCAAAGATCTGATGTAAAAGATGAAAAACAATAAATTACCTGTTAAACGAATACTGCAGAAAATGATGAATTTTTACTGGATATATTTAAACACTCGATCGCACTGAAATCACCGTAATTGTTACGAAACTATCTGGTCAAAACAACTCGTCGACATCTGAAAGAAGTCATGATCCGCGATTCCATTTATGCTCTCGTCCCTTCTCCCTCTCTCTCTCTCTCTCTTTTAGTATTTTCATTTCTTTGTCTTAATATTAATCATTCAGCTTCACTTTGCTGACATTGAATGCTTTTACTATCGATGTGTCTGCGGCTGATTATTGCTGCCACCCCTGTTTTCCTGCACTGTTTTTGCGCTTTTCTCCTCCATTGTTTTCCATGCATTATCATATTATGCTCGAAGTTATTACAACTGTCATTGGCGATATTACTCGGGCAGAAAGTGGATAAAAAGTGCCTAATTTTAAACATCTGCACCTAACTTTCATAAGTTTGGTGGAATATATGCTTGAACAAGAAGGAAGTCGATGAGTTGATAGTTAATTTTAAAAGTAATGCTTGCAAGATTAAATCATTTTCGTACATTTTCGAGCATGATTTCTAAGATTTTCTCCATATTTTAACACTTTTTTTAACTCAACCGAGGTTTTGAGTCTTCGATGTTTTTTGACTCTGGCGTTAGATTGATAATATTCCTCCGAGTAAACTTACTTTTAGGCAAACAGATTCGGCCAAACGTTCATTTGGGTTATTTTTCATTTGAGTACCTGGATTCGGGTGAATGGGTGGTTACCACAAATTTATAGTCAATTTAAATTGTTTTACTTTGAAAACTCGATGTAAAAAGTCTTGCTTTGTATTATTATTTCAACAACAATACAAAACAAATTTATTACATCGTGTATTAGAATAGTCAGTTTTTTTAGGTTCAGTTACTTTTGATAGATAATATTTTTAAAGACCTTCTGCAATTCCCTCATAACAAGTTTTCATTATAAATATTATATTTACTATTTGCCTATTTATTTTTTTTTTTTTTTCCTATCAACTACATTGATATGAAAAATTATAGTATTCTCAAAGTATTTCCAGGAAACAGTGCAGTGGTTCTCCAAAAAAACCAGAAAGAAAAATGGAAGCCGGCAATTTTTTTACATTATCGAATTGTTATCACATGTTTTTTTCAGTACCATTCAAAACACGTTGTACGCAGAGAACAGACGAAGATTTTAAGCATAACATTGTGAACATGAGATGATTTTGGGAGAGGGTGAAAACTCATCTTACAAAAAATTAAAACTTTAATTAATTTTCTTTCTTTTTTCTCCATTAATAATATTCATTTTTAGACAAAATTAGTAGAAAGTAATAATAGAAGGGAAATCAAGAAAAAAATTTTTTCAGGAAAGGGGAGAGCACTTAAATGTTTGAATTTCATCTAAGATCATCGTGTATGAATATTATAAAAAAGTGTTCATTTATGAAAAAACTCGATGTTGAAGATTATGTATTCTTATATGCAAAAAATTTAATTCCTTTTATAAATATTAATGCATTTTTTCGGCGCAGAAGCTATTCCATCTTATTCATTGTTTATAACAATTATGCAAAGAAATGTCAAAAATTAGGTTTCTTTGTTATTTTCCTTTAATAAACGTAAAGATTTTGATACCTTTCAGTCATATCTCACATTTATTCTGAATTCCTGAAAAAATATTGCGATAACATTCAGATATAAACTCAATTACTTTGATTTCAGTAAACTTTTCACTTTCCTGAAACGTTTCTGAATTTTTCTAAATCCGATAACTTTTCAGTTTTCTATTCTCTAACGTAAATTCCAGTGTACGAGTCCATAAAAGTTCCACAGTAAAAACAAGTACAAACATTAAGAATCTTCATCATGTTTGTTTTTTGTCAAATATTTTTCAAATTGATTAACAAGGATAATATTTGAATAAAACATTCTCAGAATGTCCGTACACTTCAATGGAACGTAATTTCAATGTGATTTTGAATATTTCAAAAACTGCTCAAGACTCGAATCCAAAAATTACTCCATGGAAAAATCATATAAACAAGGATAATGGAAATTCGATATTAAAAAGCACAAATACAATCATCTGAATGTTTAAAACCGAAATATGAAGATAAAAAGCTGAAGAATCACAATTTTTAAAACAAATTTTCCAATCAATTTGAATGGTGCTCTTCTGCAACTAGAATATTTATAAAGTTGCGATACTTGAGATTTTCCATAACCACACTTTGTGAAGAAGAATCGATTACAAATTATATTTCATAATCAACTTAATAAAAAAGTGATGAAAATAAACAGGTTTCAAATATGTCTAATGAGCAAGTTATAATATGACATTTTAAAATTATAGAAGTGATCGAGTCTTAAATAACTGAGTATCGAATAAAAAATAAATAAAACTTCCGAAGAAACTTACAATACCCTTGTATCGAAACGTTAAAAAATGGGCAAATTTGCTCTGAACGTTTTTAATTAACAAAACAATTCTCTTGCTTTTCAGACAGTCAAATTTTGAAATTTTTCCGAGTAGGGTTGAAAGACATGTGGTCAATTCATGAATAAATTAGGCTCGCGGATCACTCGGAAAAGAAAATGATCTCACGAATGACTCGGCGTCGCTCGAGATTTATTTACCTCTCACGCGTGGAATAATGGAATTACTAATACTCTACAATTGTTTTTTGTTTTTTTTTTTTTTTTTTCATTTTTTAATCTGAACGACATTGGATATAGACACAATAGCACAATGAACAATTTTCATTTTGTCACGAATGAGAGTAGCATTCTAATTCTAAATTTATTATAGTACTTAGTGTACTACCTGTCATTTTTTTCCTTGCGTTAGCTCATAACAACGATCATGAAATCTGATATTCGATAGTTTCACGAAAAATCATTTCACTATTAACGATTGCTTCAAAGTAAGTGTAATAGAAATTAAACTGTACATAACAAGGTGGTTTTATGAATATAATTTTATTCGAATAAGTATCCAAAATTTTGTATATTGATTAGCTAGAATTTAATCACGAAATAATTAATTCAATGAATAATGATTCTAATATTACATTTTTCTATAGTTAATATTTGTGAGTTTAGAACCTGTTTTAGAAGCAATTATAATTTCTCAAATTATGGTTTGTCCAAACATTCGATGATATAATTATATTATAATTTGCTGTTTATATTACAATAGAAACAACAAATTCTTCCAGTTTTAAGGAAGTGAATATTTGAATGCTACAACTAAAAAATTTTTCAATGTGAATCCCTTGACTGCGAAACCGAAGAATTCTACAAATTTCTTGACTACTCAGCTCGATCAAATTGTTTAATAAAACATACTCAACAACAATTCCTGAGATACACTATTGCGTATTCTATAACGTTAATAAATTATTAAAAACACTTTACGAACAGTTGCTGACATGTTGAAAGCAAAACATTTATTCATCATTTCACAAACGTTTTGAAATTTTCGTAAGCGAGTTTTCCATAATAATTGAAGAGGAACTGAATCAAGACGTACTTCAGCACCAACAAATCGTTGTCACTAATAAATGTTTTTCTCTGATTTCGTTCTTTTGATAACCTACTTTTCGATATAAATTATGTTTTCATGCCCATACCTTCTCATGCTTCGAACTTTAACCTTTTATCTCCAACTGATTACAGATTCACGAGATCGCCTCCACAATATTAGGGTTTTCCCTCGCCTTGAACCAGTTTCTACGAACTTACTACTTCTGTTTCGAGATGATGAATAAATATGCCAAAATATTGAGGTATAAATTATCATTGTCAAAAATATTTAATAACAAATTTAATGCGTCGATGAATTTTGAGAAAAAACGTTAGGTTTGTGTAGTTATATTCGCCGTAAACAGGGTTGCAGACGGAAAAATTTTACTAGAAGGAAGTTACTACGTACCCATATATTACTTTTTTTCAGTATACAGAAAAAAAAATTTTCCGTTTCGATTGAGCCAACTGAATTTTTGTTAGAATAGGCATCATTGAAATTTCAGTTGCGCTGATTGAATTTTCAGACGCTTCTACTGAAAACGGAACAAAACAAACTTTTCATTGCGGCTTTACATATTTTACTTTTGAAAACGAAGATATTTTCAGTTCCCACAACTGAATAAATATCTTAATTGTACCATTTTCAACTTTTTTTCAGTAATAATGATTGAATTTTTCAGTGACAGCTATGATGCTACCAGAATTTTTCAGTAGGAGCAAAATAAAATATCCTTAACGTCAAATTTTTCGTCTTCTATCTGAAAAAATTTAGTTGAATGGGACGAGCAAGCCCAAAACTCATAGGTAAACCAGTGTTGAATCTTCAATATGAAATTCCTAAATTGAGTCCACTCGTCCAAACTAGGACCGTTGTAGGAGACACTGCCCTACACGACCCCAGGTTCCCCGTATATTAATGGACCAGGGGAAAAGAAATGTATTGAGGGCTGGTTGACAATTTGCAAAACACTGAGTGATAGGTTAAAAAGCTAACTTTGTTAGCATATATCGAACAATCCAAGTACAAATTCCTCACTTACATTTTGGTTTATCAATCAAGACAAAAGTTTTTTATAACAAAATGATAAAACATTATCTCTTATTAAAATTCTTTTTATAAAAAATTGTTCGTGCATTATGAATTTCTTTCGAAGTTTGTATTCACAAAAATAAATTGCATGACACCAATATGGCTCTGACAGTGTACAACTCCCGTGTTCATTTATAACTTTACCTCGTTCGAAAATATTATCAAGAATTTCCATTCTCATACCTTCAATTGATTGCTATAAGGAAGATCACACCTTGCCCTGTTCATTATTAAAAACAAAACAATATCTGCATTCAGAAAATATTCCAATATCAACAAACTTCGAATAAAATTTGAAAACTGAACTTCCGCGCGCTATTGAACTTATCACTTTCATGTTTTTCTTACGAGATAAAAAGAAAAAGGTTTTTTTGTTTATAAAGTCTAAGTTGTATCAAAAAAATGTTCAAACTATTAACTATAAGAAATACAAGTGCCTGCGAGTGCGAGTGCCGAATTTCGGCCAGAGAGCTGGGTTTATGTAGCCCGTCCCAACTCTTGAAGCAACCGAATGTACGACGCAAAAGAAAAGGAAATTTCAAAAGATTCTCATTTACGAATTTTTATCATTAGGGATGACAAAAATATTGATTTACATATTCAATATTTATTTAAATATTTCGAGATAATTTTGAGGTAAATCCATATTTTTCCATTTTTGCTCTTATCGTCAATATTTTTCTATTTTGGCGCTGTATCGATGCAAAAATATTTGAATTTGTCTGTGACGATTCAAATACAGCGTTTCTTAAGTGATAAGTGAGGTAAATATTTTGCTGCTTTACAACAGTATGTTTACTACTTCTTAGAATGTAAGTACTCTTTGTATTTTCAATGCAATGAATGATAAATGACATTTGATATAAATACAACGCTGTAATGTACAGGAGTACAGAAGTCGAATTCAGTTACTCAGTTGACACGACACGTATCGCTCTCTAATTTTGAGTAGCATTACATTAACTTTTGGCATTAAATTCGATTTTTAAATTTAACAAAATGCCTAAAGTGAAAGAAAGTCGATCCACACTATATCGCCGAATAACGGAAGAATATCCAGGAGTTTTTCGCTGTGATGATACAATTTTATTTTGTCTATTCTGCGACGCGAACATTCCTGCGAAACAATTGTTTCAAGTAAAGCAGCATTTGGAAACGGGGAAACATAAGGCCAGTGTTTTAAGAAAAAGTAAAGGTGCGAACACCAAGCAAACCCTTTTGACAAAAATTCATGAAACTGCTGACCAAACTCGAAACTTCAGTGAATTTGCAATGGATTTGACGAAATTTTTCTTGGAAGCCAACATTCCTCTACCCAAAATAAGTCACTTGTCTGTAGTAAAGCTTATCGAAAAACATACTCAGTATTCGGTTCCATCAGAAACATCACTAAGTACGAAATACCTACCGATTGTGTACAACGAGTGTATTGAGAGTTTAAAAGGAATTGCTGCTGAGAATTATGTATGGGTTTCAATTGATGAAACTACAGACTGTCAACAACGATTTGTTGCAAATTTTGTCTTCGGTGTTTTGGGAGTAGAGCATGAACGAGGCAAATCGTATTTATTTTCTTCCAAAGTTTTACAAACAACGAATAGCTCGACAATTGCTACTTTTTTTGTTGGAATGTGTGCAATACTAGTTTCATGCATAGGTGTAATAGGGTGGCGCCGCCGCTTAAGAAGAAGAGAAGGGAGAGAGTTAGAATATTGATTTAACAAATTGATGTTGTTCGTTTGTTTATAAGTTAGTTAAAGCGTTCCGCTATAAAAAGGAAGTCATTTTAACGAAATACAGTTTTATATTATTAATTGTGCGTGTTATTTCTGCACCCGAACTCTGGTAAAACAACAGGTTATGGGCCCAGAGGAAACACGGTCCATCGGGGAAATCTGAAATACACGGAATCGCGAAAGGGATTTTGTTTTTGGCGGAACGCGTCAAGCGCAATTTTTTTTCCTGCGTGGAAATTTTGAACGCGGCGGATAGTTCTTTTCGTTTCGGAACCGGGTCTGGATTCGTGACGGTCGCAGTGTTTTTTTTTCTCTACCCTTCGCGTACGTCGGGACCTTCTGGAGCGGCGGAAAAGTGCAAGGCATCAATTGCAACGAGGGAAAATGGCGGAAGACACGGCAAGCTACCGGATCCCACTGTTTGACGGGACGAATTTTTCTAACTGGAAATTTAGAATGGAGACACTTCTGGAAGAAAAGGATCTGATTGGACTCATTAGGAAGCCGCTGGCGGAACTGAATGAGGAAGCTGGAACTGAGGCAGAGAAAGAAAGAGTAAAAAAACGAGATAAGAGCTGCAAATCGCAAATTATTCAGAGAATAGGAGACAGCCATCTTGAATACGCCAAGGAGAAGGAAACGGCCTATGACCTCTGGACGTCCTTGACAGCAACTTTCGAAAGGAAAGGAATAGTGAGCCAACTTCTCATCAGGAAAACTCTGCTGACCTTGAAATTCAATCCTTCAAGGGAAACTCTCACTGGCCATTATCTTCGCTTCGACAAACTGGTAAGAGAACTCAAGCAAACAGGCGCCAACCTTGAAGAATCAGATATAGTGTGCCACCTCCTCCTGACGATGCCCCCGGAATTCGATAATGTGGTCACGGCCCTGGAAACACTCCCCAAGGATGATCTATCAATCGCATTTGTGAAAAATCGTTTACTAGACCAGGAAACAAAGAGAACTGGCCTAGGAAAAATGCCCAAAAATGACGAGACAACGTCAACAGCATTCACGGCTGGAAAAAGAACTCCTGTTTGGCAACGACTGGGAGGAAACTACACTGAGGAAAATAGAAACAGTGGAACGACGAATTTTCCTTATCGTTGTCATGTCTGTAGAGAAATTGGGCACAAACGAGCAGACTGCAAAAAGAAAAAGAAGTATGAGTCAAGAGCAAATCTCGCAGAGAAGAAAGAAAATATCGGATTCAGTTTTGCAGCGACCACATCTGGGAAAATAGCTGAGAAGAAATTTTTACTTGACTCTGGGGCGTCAGATCATTTGGTGCGTGAAGATGAAAATCTATACAATCTTCGAGAGCTGAAAAATCCTGTCATAACAAATGTCGCCAAGTCGAAGGTGTCATTGAAGGCCACGTTTACTGGAGACATGAGAATCTTGAGTGTTGTCGATGGAAAAAGGATTCCCATAGTAATCAAAGACGTCCTATCAGTGCCTGGCCTGAGTCACAATCTTGTTTCAGTGAGGAGATTGGAAAATGCAGGATTTAGAATTCTTTTTGATCAAGGAACTGGATTTGTTCAAAAAGGAAAAAGAACTGTTGCAGTTGCTCGTAGAGGAACAACCGAACTCTATGAGCTTGATTTCAGGAGGAGTGAAGAGATTTTTGCAAACGCGTGTGACACGGAAAAAGAAGATGTACAACGCTGGCACGATCGGATGGGGCACCTTGGATTTGATAGTCTCAAGCAGCTGTCAAAACTGGCGACTGGAATCTCGTTGGATGGAACTAAAAAAATGGAAGAAGTATGTGAAATTTGTGTGGAAGGAAAAATGGCCAAACTTCCACATAATCAACCTCGACAACGTGCGACTCTACCACTCCAAATTGTCCACACCGACCTGTTTGGACCAGTGACTCCAATGTCACACGATGGCAAGAGATACCTAGTTGTATTTATCGACGACTTCACGCATTTCACAGCGGCATTTCCCCTAGAAGCGAAGTCGGAAACTTTTCAACACCTCAAGACCTTCGAAGCCATGGCAACAGCACATTTCAACTATAAAATGAGTCGTCTGAGATGTGATAATGGGAGGGAGTACATGTCAACCGAGTGTAAAAATTTCTGTAAAGAAAAAGGAATTCAAGTTGAATTTACGATTCGATACACGCCACAACAGAATGGAGTGGCGGAACGGATGAATAGGACGATCATTGAAAAAGCTCGGTGCATGCTCCTCAATTCAAAGATGAACAAGAATTTGTGGAACGAGGCGTGTTTCACAGCTGTGTACATAATCAATCGTTGCCCTACCAGAGCCCTGGGAGGAGAGACGCCGGCAGCGCTATGGTATGGGCAGAAACCAAATTTGGCGAAAATGAAGACCTTTGGATGCATCGCTTTTCTCAAGTTACCAAAGGAAATCGTGGGAAACAAGTTTGACTCTCGCACAGTGAAATGTCACATGATTGGTCACTGTCCAAATGGCTATCGACTCTGGAACGAAGAGGAACAACGAGTTATTACTGGAAGAGACGTCATTTTCAAAGAAGAAAAATTCAAGTTTGACGGAACATACTCTGAAGATTGGATTGGACAAGAAGAAAACGTCGAAACAGTTGAAAAAAATGACAGAGATGAAGCTGAGGAAGAAAAAGAACTCGAAGAAACTCAAAAGAAAGAAGAAAAGAAGAAGGAAGAAGAAAATGAAGAACCTGGCAGATTTGAGCAAGAATTTGATCATGGAACCGAGGCGACCCTAAGGAGGAGCACGAGAAAACGGAACCCACCTCCTAAACTGGACGACTACGTAATGGCACTAAACGCTGAGGCATTCGTTGACAACGTACCACTCAATTACGAAGATGTGAAAAGCAGAGCCGATCGCCAGGAGTGGGAGAAGGCAATCCAACAAGAAATTGATTCACTCGAAGAAAATCAGACTTGGAGAACTACGAAGCTGCCGCCAGGAGCACGAGCCCTGGAATGCAAATGGGTTTTTAAAATCAAGAGAAAGGCTGATGGCTCTATAAAAAAATACAAGGCGAGACTGGTGGCAAAAGGATGCGCTCAGAAAGCAGGACTCGACTACGAGGAAACTTACGCCCCTGTAGCAAGAACCACTACCCTCAGGACTCTGTTTGCGATCGCTCTGGAACACGGATTAATCATGTACCAACTGGATGTGAAAAGCGCATTTTTACAAGGGAAACTAAAGGAGGAAATTTATATCAAGACTCCACCAAGTTTTCCAGAAAGACAAGGGGAAGTATTCAGACTTGAAAAAGCAATGTATGGTCTGAAGCAAGCTCCCAAGGCTTGGAACGAGACCTTTGACAAATTTATGACAGAAATTGGATTCAAGAGCAGCAAGTCCGACAGGTGTCTTTATGTCGATGAGTCAAGAGAGAAGACCTTCCTTTTGCTGTACGTCGACGATATTATTCTGGTGGGAGCAGGAAAAATGCGACTGGATTCTATCAAACAGGCCCTAAAAATCAAATTCCAAATGAATGGCCTTGGAGAGGTCAACTCATTTCTTGGAATCAATATAATGAGACCAAACGAGGAAACTTTAGTGCTGAGTCAGAAGGCATACCTTGAAAACCTTTTGATTCGATTTGGCATGGAAAAATCAAACCCTGTCTCTACGCCTATGGACACAAATTTTGAGCTGGACGTGGAAAATGGAAACTCTGGACTTGGCGAAGAAAATATCGACGTACCCTACCGGGAACTTGTTGGCTGTCTGATGTTCGCAGCAATAATTTCTAGGCCTGACATTTGCGCTGCAGTCAATATTTTCAGTCGATATCAGAGCAAATACACGGAGTCGTCGTGGAAAGGACTGAAACGGATTTTGAGGTATATTAAGGGAACTCTGGACCTTAATTTGATTTTTCAACGAGAACGTGGACCAAAATTGATATGCTACGCCGACGCGAACTTCGCCAGCGAAAAGGACCGAAAGTCGACTTCAGGATACGTCATCCAGGTGTATGGAAACACGGTTCACTGGGTAACTCGGAGGCAAAACGCTGTGGCCCTGTCATCAACGGAGGCTGAATATATTGCGCTTTCCACGGCAACAGCGGATCTTCTCTGGGTACGTGAGCTCGTGGGCGACCTGAAAATCCAACTCGAGGGTCCACTGGTGATCTACGAGGACAATCAGGCGTGCATCAGTTTGCTAAAGAAGTGGGAACATAAACGTTTGAAGCATATTGACGTCCGGTATAACTTCGTGAAGGACCTGGCTGAAAAGGGGGAGATTGACGTTCGATATGTAAACACTAGACTTCAGGTGGCCGATATTTTTACGAAGGGACTTCCCAGAGTTCAATTTTGTTATCTTCGAGGGGAACTCGGGGTTAGGGGTGATTTTTGAGGGATTCAGGGAATTTGTTTTTTTTTTTTGTTTGAGTGATTATTTTCTTGAATTAGAGAGGTACTTGATGAGAGATCGCAGAACGGACTTTTGAGTGTGACTGTACCTGTCAAAACATAGGGACACATGTATTGAGGAGGAGTGTTGGAATGTGTGCAATACTAGTGTCATGCATAGGTGTCATAGGGTGGCGCCGCCGCTTAAGAAGAAGAGAAGGGAGAGAGTTAGAATATTGATTTAACAATTGATGTTGTTCGTTTGTTTATAAGTTAGTTAAAGCGTTCCGCTGTAAAAAGGAAGTCATTTTAACGAAATACAGTTTTATATTATTAATTGTACGTGTTATTTCTGCACCCGAACTCTGGCAAAACAACATTTTTTTATGACTCGTTGAAAGATTTGGGTAAGTTTTGTTTTTCATGATTTGTTGTTTTGATTTTCATGAGTTGTTTTTTCAATTTTGATGTCCTTATTAGGTATCGAGAGAGACAGAGCTATTCTTTTCCTATCTGACGCGGCACCATACATGAAAGCTGCGATGAAGGCACTCAATGTTTTGTGACCGAAATTGATTCACGTGACATGTGTGGCACATGGCCTTCATCGCGTTGCAGACTTCATCAAAGATCAGTTTGATGATGTGAATGACATAATTTCTAATGTGAAAAAAATCTTTTCCAAGGTAAAAAAAATATTATGTCTTTAAATTTCAATATTATTTCCTATATTTAACTTAATTTTTATTTCTCAGTCCCCACGACGTAAACTGCTTTTTAAGACATTGCAACCAGAACTTGCTTTATCACCTGAACCCATAATCACCCGGTGGGGTTCATGGATATAAGCAGCGCTTTATTACGCTGAACATCTTGAACAGATTCAACTGTTTCTACTTGAACTAAATCCAAGTGATGCAAAGAGTATTGGAAATGCCCAAAAAATTGTTCTGGGTACTAAGATCAAAAGCGATTTGGCTTTCATCAAGTGCCACTTCGCTTGCATTCCAATCAAAAACACACCTTTGCCTTCCAAAAAAGCTGGAAGGCAAAGGTGTGCTGCTTTTCGATGCAATCCAAACTTTTACATCCATCCGCATCAATCTCACAGCCATACGGAATCGTCCAGAATTTTTACAAAAATTTGAATTCGTTTACAACAATAATCATGGTTTGAAAACATTAGAAATCATCAGCGAAATATTGGCGGGCAATACTATTCAAGGCACGGAACAAATTGACCGAATACAGGAAATAACCCCAAAGGAATTGGCAGCTTTCAAGTACGCGCCAATCGTTACATGCGACGTTGAAAGATCGTTTTCGGCGTATAAAAGAGTACTGGAAGACAGTCGTCGTTCATTTCAGTTTGAAAATTTACAAAAGCATGTCATTATTCATTTTTATTTTTTTCAATGCCTGCGATTAAAATAAATATTTATCTTCCATATTTCAGCTGTTTTTCGTCCATACATACATACATATTTTCGTATTTTTCGTCCATATTTTTGTCAGCCCTAGTTATCATATTTAAAGTTTTCAAGTTTCCTGTTTAATTAGACATGACTGATATGTTATCACCCTTTTGAAGTTTGGAAATTTTCCTACTTTTTTCGAAGGCATAATGATTCATGACGTTATGATATGTTAGTGTAAATGATGTACTATTGTTTGAAAAATAATTAGGCTCGAAAAATAAAATATTCCAAACTTATATTCTTCATATTTATTTTACCTAATATATTTTCTTTATCCTTTATATTTATATTTCTCTGCCTTTTTTATCTAGATATCAAAATAATTTAATAAATAATTTCATTTCATTTTATTTCTTGAATTCCATGAAATTTAAAATACTTTCAAACTTTATTCAGAGTTTTGAATAAAGTCGTTATAACAAAGGCTTGTATTCATAAGTTTTATCAAGTTCGATTTTTCAAGATAGCGCCTAATGTATTCTAAAATAATATCTACTTGAAAAGTTTCTGCTCATTCTAGTCGAGACATCATTTTTTTATATGAAATGGTTTCTTTTTTTTAGATTTTCGAATAAACAATATTTTTTTTATTTTATTATAAGACAAGATGAGTAGGTAGAAGCCCGCTCTTTGCAGCAGAAAATGATGGCAAATATTTCACTACCACCAGTGAAGACTCTAATGATTCCAAATTTTATAGTAAGGGATTGCGGAATTCTAGATCTAGTACCTAAAATCATTAATTTTGTAACATAAAATCGTTTTTTTCTAAGTACAAATTCTAAGAGTTACGATTTTCATTTTATAGAATTCATGTGGGATTAAGACCTAAAATACGTTTCTAGAATTTTTAACTACAGACGATAGGAGACTAAAAATTAGGAAGATGGTATTTTGAAAATCTGAATTCTAGAATAGACTAGATTCTGTGTATATAAGAAAGTTTGGGAGGATATTTTTCTGTGACACACGAATTCTAAAACTCGCAGCAAATTGTGATGAGCGTAAAGACTCGAGGCAGTCAAATTCTATAGAGGAAGTGAAAGTTCTGAAAGACGCAGCCATTGACTAGCTGTGAAAAAAATATTTCTGGAAAATTTGCCACTGAGGATTTATGACCTGCGCCGACTTTATTATGTAATTGTGTAATATAATGGAATAAATTCTACGCCGAGAAATCCCTCGCCGACCTCGGCCGACCGCCGACTCCGCCGAGCACCGCCGAGTGCGACTCTCGTTTACCTGCGAAACCCTACCCTGCTAATATTGATTCTTATAAGGTGACCTTATAAGGCGCTTAAAAGAATTTTTTTTCTTATAAGGCGGCCTTATACTATTCTTATAAAAAGTCTTATAAGAGTAGTATAAGGTCGCCTCATAAGAAATAAAATTCTTATAAGCACCTTATAAGGTCACCTTATAAGAATTCCATTTCTTATATGGCAGTCTTATAAGATATTGGTTTCTTATAAGGAGTCTTATAAGAATCAATATTAGTAGGGTAGTAATTTGGGTTTGTATAAAGTTTTCATAAAACTCCTTATAAAATTTAGGTATTTATTATAAAATTCCGCTTTTTTATGAAGTCACATTATAAAAAAAGCAATGTCCCAGTAAACATCGTTTTATAAAGTTTTTATTAGTTTTTATAAAATCACCTTATAAAAACTTCATAAAACCTTCATAAAATGACAGCTATTTTATAAAGTGGATTTTAAAATCTACTTTAAAAAGATTCTGTTTTTTATAGAGAGTTTATGAAGTTTTCATAAAGTGTGACTTCATGCATAAACTAATAAAAACTTTATAAAACATTGCTCTTTTTATAAAGTGACTTAATTAAAAAAAGCGGAATTTCCCAAAAAAACACCGAAATTTTATAAGGAGTTTTATAAAAACTTTTTAAAAACTCAAATTGCTAGGAGACCTTTAGTTAAAAATTGAGAAATTCGCTTACTCTCAATGCTAGTAACTACAGAGACTACTATATAGATTTCCGTGATATTGAATTATTATAGATATATGGAAATTTTTAAATTTGACTACTACAATCATGACCCCATTAGCCACAGAAGGTTCTATAAACGTTTAAAAAACGTTTTTAGAAAGGTTTTACAAACGATTCAGGAACCTCTTAAACGTTTATGAAATGTTTATAGAACCCTGAAATGTCCGCCTATAAATGTTCGTGATATCATTTCACAAACGTTTGAGAACATTTTTAGAACGTTCATGAGAACCTTTTTTAAACGATTTCATGCGTTCATGGAACGTATTTATGAAACGTTTATGGAGCGTTTCTGGAAGTTTTAAAAATGTTTTACATCATTTTTTGATAACCTTACTTAACGAATTGTACATTTTCTTAAGAACATTTCTAGAACGTTCTAAATCGTTTGTAAAACGTTACAGTAACCATTTTTAGAACCTTCTGAAACGAATTTTATTTTAAATGATTTTCA
Source organism: Platygaster robiniae (assembly GCA_028476575.1). Lineage (NCBI taxonomy): Eukaryota > Metazoa > Arthropoda > Insecta > Hymenoptera > Platygastridae > Platygaster > Platygaster robiniae. Next base: position 9,545,734 of record CM052022.1, read on the forward strand.
TTGTAAACGTTCCTGGAACGTTCTTGAAGGTTTACGAAATATTCCAAGGAACATTTCTGAAGCCTTCCCAAACGAAAACAGAACGAACTGCTTCGAAATGAGTAAAAGAATTTTTACTTCTTTTCTCTGACAGTAGTTGGCAAAATTTCAAAAATTCCACGCAAGATTAATAAATATGCTATAAGTTTTAGCAAATTGGACTTACGACCTGTTACGACCAATACTGATATTGATATTCATCACTTATATAGATTCAGAGCAAAATATGAGTTGTGGGTAAAAGTTTTTGATCTCCATCTGGTAGTGAAAATATAATGTACACATCTTATATAATTATATTCGTTCTATTCGTTCTATTTTCGTTTGAGAAGGCTTTAGAAATGTTCCCTGGAATATTTTGTAAACCTTCAAGAACGTTCCAGGAACGTTTACAATGAAAATTATTTAAAATAAAATTCGTTTCAGAAGGTTCCAAAAATAGTTACTGTAACGTTTTACAAACGATTTAGAACGTTCTAGAAATGTTCTTAAGAAAATGTACAATTCGTTAAGTAAGGTTATCAAAAAATGATGTAAAACATTTTTAAAACTTCCAGAAACGCTCCATAAACGTTTCATAAATACGTTTCATGAACGCGTGAAATCGTTCAAATAAGGTTCTCATGAACGTTCTGAAAATGTTCTCAAACGTTTGTGAAATGATTTCACAAACATTTATAGGCGGACATTTCAGGGTTCTATAAACGTTTCATAAACGTTTAAAAGGTTCCTTAATCGTTTGTAGAACCTTTCTAAAAACGTTTTTTAAACGTTTATAGAACCTTCTGTGGCTAATGGGGGAGGGGGATTAATCCCCCTGATTCCCCTTCTATCTACGCCACTGGGCCCGCTGGCTTAACCCCCCTTCGTCAGCCCTACTCAAAAGCGGAAATCTTTCCTAATCGAACTTGGCAGAACTTGATGCGCATCTATTCTGTTAGAATTCTGACGAGAATGACCACACAAAACAATTGCATATGTTTTGCTAGTTTGACGAATTAAAATGAGTTTTACATGTTTTACACTTAGCGCCTGTACATATGTTAGAGATCAGTGGTACGGTAATTGTGCGGAAATTGCGGATTCGTAACTTCCTCGGTGATAGTGCAGATGGCGCGAATTTGCACAATTTCAAACAATAAATACAAAACAACACACTTTGAATGTGTGTAATATCATTGATATCATTAGAGAGGGCAGCCCCCCTGCATCCGAGTGTGTTCCCAAATGTTTGTGTTTGTGTTAGGTGGGTTAGGTGTGTTCAAAATTGTCGTATAAGTGTTTCTCAGTGTTTTTTTCAGTTTTTTTTTGTATTCGGCGTTTGACGTGTTTTCCAGTGTTTTTCGAGATTTCATCGTAGAAATATGTAGTGCAAACAAAATGTGGACCGCCACCAAAGCGACGAAATACGGCATCGGTTAGTATGCTACTTTTTTCTTGATAGTCGCAGAATTAATTGATTGCCAAAAAATCATCTTCGGCATGGTTATTTCAACGGAATTTTTGTAGGCACCTTTTATTTAGGTATGCAAAAGTGTATTGAACATTTTTTTGGGTGTTAGGTAGTTTTTACATTTTATCTAATTTTTTTGCAAAAAAAATCTTTATTCTTCAGAAACAGTGCATAAAGTTTCTCAGGCAGGAGCACACTCAAATATAAAAAAAAAAATACGTGTGACATTCATAGCCTACTATCGATCAATATTTTTTATCCTTTCTCAAACACTATAGAAAGATGGTAAACATATTCATCGCTATTACAATAAACTACTTAAGTTGAAATTTTTGATACACAAATTTTTGTAATATAGAATATTGAAAATTAAATTATGTCATACGGGAAAACCAATATTGAATTTTGTTGGATACAATTTTGAATAATAAACAATTTCGTTCCATACAATATTGAAAATGGAATTTTCTAGGATTCAATATTGAATACTGAATTTTGTTCGATACAATATTGAATATTCAATTTCACAATATGAACCACTGAATATTGCATTTTATTACATAGGATTCTTCTATCCGAATTTCGATAAGTTTATTGAAGTTTTGAAGTGTACAAATATTTTCAATACAAGGTTGTGCATTTTATTTAAACTTGAAAAAAGCTTGGTTCTTTTCAATGTGGAGATGCATATAGATTTTTGAATGAAGATCTCGGTACTAGCTTTCTATTTAATGTGGCTAAATTTTTCTCGACCATAGAATTATGGTTTTCCTCTAATGGCAAGATTTTTTTTTGAACAGTCTAAATTTTGTTTCAGTACACTTTAAAACTTTCCTCTTCAACACTGCCGATTTTTGTTGCAATCACCCATTGTACTAAATTTTGATTCACTGCAGCCGCAATTCCCAAGATTATGGTTTATCTCCAATAGTATGATTCTTTATTAGAGAATAATAGACTTTTCTTACCTTGACATTTTCATTTGAAGAAAAAAAATGTTTTATTTTACTCAATGGTAAAAATTTTTTACACCATTTTAACCTATTAATAGAAACCAATTGAAACCAAAGATTCGGATAATAAAGACTTAAATACTACAGATTTCGATTAAACTTTCAGGTAGAGATAAAATTTTTCTCAAAGACTACACATTTGGATTCCACTCTGAGGTGGAGATAAAATTTCTCTTCTGACACTTCATTCTTGGACACTGCATAATTTTGGTTTCACTTACGTGCGGAGATGATAATTTTCTTCGCACAATAGAGACTTGGATATTACACATTTTTATTTCAGCCAGGCATGGAGATAAAATTTTTCTAAGGTCACTACGTTTTGATTTCACATAAGCGCGGAGGTACTTTTTTTCCAAGAACACTAAAAACTTGGACACTGCATAATTTTGATTTCACTTGGGCGTGGAAATAATTTTTCTAAGGACACTACAGACTTGGACACAACAGATTTTACCTTGGACACTACAGTTTTTGGTTTTAGTCTACCACAGAAATTTTGATTTCCATTATGCTACCTGCGAGTAAAGATGTTGATTGATTTGTGAACTGTGTATTTTTTGTATATATTTTTTTATGTGTAACATCAAGAAATAAGAATTATTATTATAAGATTTGTACATACACCCCTCCCCCGGTCTCGGACGGTGCCTTGGGACTCTCCGCACATGACCAGGACCTCATTTATATTCCGGCGTAGCTAAGATGAACAATCACTTGTGACTTGCCCAGCCATCCCACGTGACAGTACCTTTTAAAAATTTTTAATTTAATAATTCGCATCCCCTCACCAGCACAGGAAACGAAAGTCTTGAAACTATTTACTCATTACCCGCTCGACTGTCCAGAATCAGACCATCCGAGACCGGGGGACAAGTGTATATATTTAGTAGAGTGTATTATATTTAGTTTCTTCATGCTTTAATACAGTCACTGATTAATAATTATCTCCCAAGCTTTATAAATGCGTGAGCTCCTCCTGTACAAAAATGATGTATAATAGTAATGAATATAAATTCAATTTATTTGAATATCAATTATGTATTATATCAAGTAATATTTACCATTGCTATATATAATTTTATGGAAATTAATTTAAAGTAATATCTTTCTATACTATAACCCCCCCTCCCCCCACTGCTGCAGGTTCAGTTGGTTTACTTTATGGTGAGACATAAAAGTTGCAATTTGAAGTAAGCTGTTAAAAGTTTCACAATTTATCCTACATATCATATAGTTTACTATTCATTTATTAATAGTTGGCCATCAGAAGTTTCACATTTTATCCTATGTAATAGGAAGGTTCCACACAAGAAGTTTCAATTTATTCTCTTTTATACTATCTGATACTATCTTAAGGTGTGATTATTATTATACCATATACATATGTATATGGTATAATAATATATATATATATATATAACTACCTGTCACCAGCGGGCTTTGCTCTGCGGTTAACACCTTGTTACACCCAGTATGGTGAAGTCTATTGTTTAATTGAAAATCGAAAAATTCTAAAAAATTATCTGAATCCTAAGGTTCAAAGTTGTCTCTTTTTTTTTTTTTTTTTTTTTTTGAATCAATTTTTAATTTTTTCATATAAATTACTACGAAGAGTTATTCTACCAATATAATAGACTATATTGGTAAAAAAAATGTTATAGGTATTTTAAAAACAATAATTTCTAATGTTAATTTTTTAAGATAAAAGTAAACAGTAAAATTGATAAAAGTTTATTTGTTAATCAGGATGAGATGACCATGTTGAGGATAAAAGTAATAGTTTTATTATGACTTTTAATGATTTGTGACTATGTATGATTTTGTGATTCATTGAATTTTGTGATGATTGCCATTTTGTGACTTTTGTAATAATTTGTTACCTTTTCTGTTATTTATTTTACAAGGTGCCCAAAAGTCAGCGGATTATCAGAAAACCATTGATGCTTCATGAAATTCTAAGACACTTTTCCCTTTACAATTTTTCAAAATTCGCAAAATCAAAAAAGTTTTCTATCATTCACTTTCGTCCTATCACCATTCATCAAGGCGGTTCTTTGATTGAAGCTCCTTCTCCCTTCACCCGTTCTCTTTCTAAGCTTACTCTAATAGAAAAGTAGGCAAAAACTTACATTCCATTATACACACCTCAGTGATCCCAGTACTCCCATGAGAATAAGCTAAAAAAGAGGAGTCTCTTCTATGAAAAGCCCCGCCTCTCCAAAAGTTAGAAGACGAAAGTGAATTATTAATAACTGATCAAGTGTTGCTAATTTTCAAAAAAATGCAAAGGAAAAAGTTTCTTAGAATTTCATGAGGAATTGATGACTTTCGGATGATCCGCTAACATTAGGAAAAATAAAAATAATTTGAAAATCTGTAAGGATTTTGAATATAAGATATAAAATTAGGTGACAAATGATGGGATTCGATGGAAGTGGAGAATCACGGAATTTCATGGATGCGAAAGTTTTTCAAGTTTTACATATATTCAAAAGAAATATTTAACATTAGAAGTAGTTGAATGTCCTAAGTTTAAAATGGAGAATTCAGAAAATAGCACACTTCGTGATGACGAATATATGTATTAATGAAACTATTTTATAATTAGCGCATTTTGGAATATTGCATTCTTAACTATTGAAATGGCTTTGGTGAAAACAATAGTTTTTTGCCATTGAAAAAAAAAAATTAATCAAAGTAAAAATTTCGGCATTACGCCAATTTTATTGTGTTGAACCATAATATACGATGACAGTAATAAACCCTTTTATTGGAAAATGAGACGAAAAAAACCTCAAAAAACATTGTCGAAAACAAAATTTACGCAAAATTTACCGTTTCATACGAAATTTTAGGAAACCATCGTATGGTTAGGAATCAGGAAAATATACGATGAACTGATTTTTATCAAAAAAACTTTTTGACCTTTCTTGACTCTGAAGCTTCTGAATTTAAATGTTTCTCACGCTGCCAAATGCGCTACTTCAGTAAGTGAATTGCGAGCAGTGGCTTGAAAAAAGCTTTTCAAGTGCGTGGCTTTTTCACATACCATTTGAAGTATTAAGAACAGGGGCGTCATCTGAAAATGGTAGCGCAAGTTTTCTGAATGTAAAATTTTGTTGAGCGGGGGTGATTATGGTAATATTACTTTGTTACAAATTGTAGGGGTTGCCAATTCTAATTCAAAAGTCTGTAGTATCTAGACTTGTAAAATTTTTCGAGTAGTTGAAATAACTTTTTTTTTGAAGTTGTAGCTTTTCTACATTCTTAAAACTAAAAAACGTTCGTGATCAAAACTTTTAAATACACATGTGCCTCAAGTTCCAAACGTTTAAAATTAAACGAAAAAATTTACAAGGTAATATGGGAGAAAAAATTTTCTAGCTGGTTTTGAACACTGTTTAATCCTAACATCAAACTTGATATTCCCCCAAAAAATATTATTCACACCTGCTATCATGATAAAAAATCGAAAAATTCATTTATTTTCAATTTTCGTTTAATTTTCAACTTTCGGAACTTCAGGTACGTGGAATACACCGTATCTCGATTTTTCGAAATCCACAGAATTTAAATTCACATTCTATGCATGAGACATCTAAGGATATACATATTGAATATTTATGTTTGCACAGACTAACTTTTTGAATTTTCTTTTTTACTTTGTAGTTTGTCTTTTAAATGTTCGAATTTTTCCAATCGGAACCACAGTTCCTTGAAAATTAAATTAAGAAACTGAAAAATTTATATCAGCAAATTTTTTTTTAACTGTAAATATTCTGTAATTAAAATTCGTTGATGATTTATTTCGATTCTATCGAATTTAGTCATATTTGAACTTGTTTTTAAAGTTGAAATTTTACGTTTTTTATCTAATTGTCAAGGATACAAACATTCAAGTATCAAAGTTTTTAACTCCGAAATTAACAATAATGTTGGAGCCTCATATGTAGCATCAGTATAGAAATTTTTTTTAAAAACATTAAAAAGTCATCATATCACGGTTATTATAAATACTTATTAAATTACGATATTTTCAAATAATAATATATCATTCATTGTTTTATTAATATAAATACAATATAATACGATTGCATTTTACAATTTATTACTATTAAGTAATACGATCTAGTGTTACGAAATTTAAAATTATTTCATTTCTGTGGCTTCCCGCCATAATCGAGAAGTCACTTGTGCCAGAAGGCTCAGTTTACATGATATTCTCATAAAATTTTGAACGTTATGGAATGTGTGACTTTCTCGGTTATGGCTGGAGGCCACAGATTTATTATATCGAAAAAACTTGTATTTATAAAATCTCCGAAAGAAAAATCTTCGATCCTTGTCTGCTACCCTTGTCGCCTATATGAGCCCTGAGCGTATTGTATTGCAACTTGCAACCAGAGTAGCAACAGAATGGTCCATTGAATGGACTCCATTCCATCCATTCATACATTGATCGCACGCACTTACACGTCTTACACGTACATAGTCTCCAGTAGCAATCTGAAACTTGAAATCCAGTGTTTTAAAAATACTTAATCACTAAAAAAGACAACTAATTATCAAGCAGGTTTAAGATCCATATGTAATTCAAGCCTTGAAATCAAATGTTCTTTTTTTGTAGTTAACTTCAGTAAGCCGAAACATCTCAACTACATTCTCTCGAATTTCCATACGTCGTAACACTTTTCAGAATATCATTGTTTTATAGAATGCACAGGCTATAAATTTTTCTTTGTGCTTTTTCCGTAACAATTGTTTATTCTGAAACAGTGGACGTAGAATATTCTTGCACACGCGCAAGTATGCATTCTTGTACAGAAAAAATATTATTGAAATGCAAACTACGTGCGATTGAAGAAAAATTTGTGATTTTTGAGCAGTCTTTAAAAACTATTTTTCATGTACCTGAAGTTCCAAATGTTAAAAATTAAACGAAACGAACAATTTAACGAATTTGTGATTCCTCGTAACGTTGAGGATTGTGTACAATATTTTATTGGTGGGCATAAAATTTATTATTCAGACCAAAAAGTCCATGAAACCATCAGGAAATTTTTTCCCCGAATACACGTCTTTTTTTATTTTTCGTTTAATTTTAAACGTTTGGAATTTCATGCACATTATTTTTCAAAAGTCTATCAAAAATCGGGAATATTAATCGTTAAAATTTTTGAAGAATATATATTTTTTTTTTAATAATGATGAAAAATGCCATTACTCGCACTCAACATTAATGGATGGTTTTGCAGGTAACATCAATGTTAGTCACATTACAGGAATTTCAGGTTCTTGATTTTTTTTAAATTATTTATATAGATTAAGATTTCTATGAAATTTGAACACTTTAGAAAGTGATTCAAAGTCACCCAACGTTGTTCAATGTATAAAATAAAAACACGAATTGTTTTCAAATCTAAATTTATAACAATAATTATAAATGTATAATTGTTATTTATATCTAAAAAAAAAATTATCTTTTAATTTATGGAAGTTTGAAATCTTTGAATTTAGATTTTATTTAGGAATCAAACCGAAGCGATTTATTTAGTCTTAATTTTAATCAAAATATGAAAAATGTACGAAATACCTCAAAAAATCGTGAAGTATCTCAGAAAAAGTATAATACCAAGTTTCGAAGGAATTGTTTCTTAAATTTAATGAATAGGACAAAAACCTCAAAGAAATAAAATGTTTAAACCTCATCGAAAGTTTTGGATATGTCAACCGAAGTTTTCGTTATGAAAACCGATGTCGAATTTTCGTAATTAAAACTTTAAATAATGCCACCAAAACTTATGTTAGTGCATATCTAAAAAATTTCCCTCTATGTAAGAATCTATCTCATAATACCCAAAAAACGTTGAATAATTTGGTAAACAATAACTTCTTTTTGGAATCGAACTAAAGCGATTTCTTTAGTCATAATTTCGAAAAATATACCAATAGCCTCAACAACATCTTAAAATATTTCAGAAAATAAGATAAAAATTTCGAATAAACAAATTCTGAAATCTTGTCCGCCCGTCAAAAACCTGCAAAGTATACCTACAATTTTTTAACATTCTCAAAAAATTAAAATTCTACGATAACATTGAAAAATTCCAATTGAAAATTCTCTGATAAGAACGTTCATATTCTTGGAGTGTTTTACAATTCTCTGAATTTGTAGACATTATTTAAAAAATTAAAAAATTAAAAAAAAACTTGGTAAAAAAAGAAGTCAAAGAAGGAGTCACGAACCTTACTCCGAAGACTAAAGATCTACCTAAAAGAACTTTCAACTCTCGAACAGCACTTTTCAAACCTTTTGAATACGTCGAGGTTAGGTTAAAATCAGCACATTTGTAAGAAGATTTTTAATAAGATGCATCATAGACGTGTTCACGTTTTTGGTAAGCATGATACACAGGATATGAACGGGCAAGATGAAGCGCAGGCTGGTTGTGAGAAACCCAAAGTGGCAGGATGTTAGAAACTGGCTCGTCAGTGGTCGTAAATGCTCATTTGAATGCATCTCGCGTCGTTCGGTCGGCCGGAAATCCATGGAACTCAGCACATAACATGGGCTCATTTTTCCTCTCTCGCGCCTGTGCTCTTCATTCAATTTATTGCGCTTATATTCAAGTATTGCCGCCCCAAATTTCTTTCCGCATACATAGTCTCCTGGGACTTGAATCAATTTCTTTTTTGCACTTTTACGAACTATTTAATTCGATACCATATGTCATTTCATCTCGAATAGTCTTGGCAATTCAGGCTAGTTTTTTTTTGCCTGCAAATTTTTCCATAGCATCTCTATCGAAATCGATGAGACACGTATTTTTTTCTTTTCTTCTGAATTTCAGTTGTTTGGTCGTAGGAAATGACTAAAATATTCTTAGTGATTCAATAACTTGGCCGAAAATTATCTAGTTGTTATTTTTTGAAGGTGAAGTTTCATACTAACGGAGAAAAATTCTAAACCTTATTTTACAATTGGAAATTTTCTTTTAATCGGGATTTTCATAGAAAAGTTAAGAAAACTTTTACCTTTAAATTTTGTAATTACACTCCTTTCTTTTTCTCTTTTTTTTTCTAACAACAAGTTAGTTAAATGAACAACATTCATTATTATGTGAATCAATTGATTCAATAGGCTTCTCTATAAGACAAAATTCGTGGTTCGTGAACTGCAATATTTTCAAGTTCGGATTAATTTTTATTTAAAATATTAGATAATCATATTCGGTATTCGTTTTATTGAAAAGTTGAATCGATTTTAGGGAATAAGAACTTCAAGTAAATGTCACTTCTGTTCAAAAATAAATTTTTGAACGTTTTAAATTTTTATTTCGCTTATTGCCCAGAATTTAATGTTAGTCACTCTTGATATGTGCATATGACTTGTTTCGATTAGTGAAAAATCGTTATCATAAAAAAAAAAGAATAAAAATAATTTCAAGTAAAAAAAAAAAATTCTTATACATACTTGAGAAATATTGTCTATCGTTTTTTTAAAACCATGCATTGTGAACATTTTTCAAACATTTATTACAGTAAGAGTAAACGGAAAAACTTTTTTTATTTCCAGCCGTCTACAATTGGCGAGGTGAAACGCCTTATGGCTTGTCATTGGAAATCGGGGATACGGTCCAAATTTTGGAAGAATGCACAGGTAAAATTCATGTTTTGCATGAGTACGAGAAAATGAATTTTTCAAATTTAATAAATAAATTGTAGTAAACGATTTACTTATTTGGTTAACTTATAAAATACATTTTTTAATCAATTACAGTGTGCTCAATAAATTCGTTTCTGAATTTTGATCCTATGGTTTACTCAAATGATGATTGCAAGCTATGTTCAAGGTATCTTCCTGAAATCTAATATATATAATATTATATTCGCTTTCAATATAATCTTACATTTTTGATTCGTTTCACTTATTTTATTTAAGCTTAATTCAATTTCAGTTTGACACAATTTTATATCTGAATAAATTTTCTGCTAAGTAAACAAATAAACATGATCGTAAAAATATATACAATTATTTAAATAATTTATCCTAGACCTTGAAAATGGTGATAATTCATTTTTGTAATTGAAAAAGTATTATAGTGAAGAAAATAAGAACCATGCAGGTATTTGACGATTCCAGTATATTCAAATACAGAAAGTCTTCATAGGATTTTATGTATGATAATATTTAACAGGGGATAACTTATAGAGTAAAGCAATTAATATCATAGGAATGAAAACTTCTTTCAGCAAAACGTAAAGACTAATTTATAGACTTCGTAGATTGTAGTTAATTATATTTAATTACAGAAAGTTGTGAATTTTTAAAATAATCCTAAAATATTGTCAAGTTTTCAAGACATCTCAAAACATTTTGGAAAATTAGAGTGTTCTGAGTGAAATATATTTTAGATAAATATGTTTACTGTTCTAAAAAAATTTTGTAAATCAAAAAGAAATTTTTCAGTCACTTGCAACATATTTATTTTTGCAGAAAAGCATCTTCTCAGAAATTCTAGTGAATTTTTTTCGAAATCAGAGAATATTTGTTATGTATTAAGAAAATAAAAAAATTTATCTTTCCAGGATGGTACCGAGGGTTTTTAATGAAAAACCGAACAGTGAAAGGAATTTTCCCGAGTACCTACGTGCACATAAAACCGTGCAAAGTTGAGAATGAGGGTTTTTTCGAATCCGTTGTTCCTCTAGAAGACCATGTCATACGAGAGGTGACTCTGGTCCTGCGAGAATGGGGAAGAATTTGGAAAAAGCTTTACGTGGTATTTAACTTTGATTCTCAAACTCGAATACTATTCGTTTCTGTATATCATTCACCTTATGTTTCCCTGATTTTTAATATAAAATAATTCAGCAACGATTGAAGTGAAATTCTAAAAAGTATGAAAATCAGTTAAAGTCAATTAAAATTCATTGTAGTAAAAAAAAACCCGGCAAATGAATATCTAAAAAAAATATCACAGGAAGTCATTATGTTCAGAAATCATTAGTTGTAATTACAACAAATGATAAATTACTGATACACATTAGTTATAAGTTTTAGCACTTATCAATAAGTCAGTGATCAATTGTCAGTTACTTTTTGTAATTAGTTATCAGCACTAGTTATCAGCATAAAGTTGTGAATTACAGCAACCAAAAAAGCATGTCAAAAAAGTTGGAAATAGAAAAAAAGTGTAGTACTCTTCGAATTTCTCGACTTTCAGGAGGAGCGCGAGACTTACAAGTTCGACGCGCTGAGAAAAGTGATGCAGGTTTTGCTCGAGTGGAGGAGACAACTATTAGGGGGGACTTTGACAACCGACCAAACGCGCGAAATCAAACTTCAAATCATCAACAAGATCGACTGGGGAAATCGGTAAGTTGAATGTAAAACAGTGGACAATAATGCATGAAAAATACAACAATGGCATGCAAATTGAATGTAAACTGGTTGCATCTATGTTACAGTGTTATCAGACATTAAAAAAATGTCTGCAAAAAATTTTAGGGACATTTAATTCTGATTTACAACTTTACATTTTAGGGAACTCAAATTTTTTTTGTAGTGAGGTTTGGAAAAAATAGGAAATTCCAAACTTTTTTGAAGTTCTCCTGTTTTTAAGCTTTTTTAATGAAGTTTTGAAGGGTTTTTCAACTTTACTTGCTCAAATTTTTTGAGGAATTTGTAAAATTTTGCGAAGAAGGTTTAACTTTTTTTAAAAACAATAATTATAATTTAAGTTTTCTCATAAAAATTTGAAAGAAAAAAATTTATACTATCTTTGGTAGAAATAGCACTTATCGAATCTTTCCAGAACTTGAAAAAATGGTTTATTTTTTCTAAAAATTATGGTAACAACGTGATTATTTACAAATAACGATGATTGAACAATAAAAAAATGAGAAATTTATTTCGAATATCACTGAATTTCGCGACGATTGAACTACTTCTGGAAAATTCCATTTAATTTCTGTCGAATTAAATCTGTGGCTTCCCAGCATAACAGACAAAGTCACACATGCCATAACGTTTAAAATTGTATCAGAATATCATGTAAAATGAGCCTTATGGCAGAAGTCACTTTGTCTGTTATTCCGGGAAGCCGGAGAAATGAAATGTCGAAAATACAACTCACTTCCTAAATTTTCTATTATTAATGAAATGTTCAGGGAAACATTTTTTTTTCTTTTCATGTAGAAAAGAGTTTAAATTTTTCCACGTCATATTCACAGGTGCATAATAGACAAAATTTAACGTCAAAATCTCTTATTACTTGCAAAAATTGTTAGAACTTAGGTTTTAGACTTATTATATGTAAATAAAATAAACGCAGTTTGATAAACTTTAAGCGAATAAAAACTTGCGAATTAACGTAAGCGAATTTTTAAAATTTTACTTAATTTTAAAAAATGGTGTGAATTAACTTCGAAATGCCCATCACCTTCTGTTGTTTTTTCATAGACGATTCCCTAAAACGTTAAATATCTTTGCGAATTATTCAAAGTATATGCTCATTATCAAAAACTTTTTGAATCGAATGATTATCATATTTTTCCCTAGTATGTCCTACTTTCTAGGGATCATAATTAAACGCTTTTATTGAATCATGAAAAACCTGCACTAGATGCAGAAACTGATTTGAAGTGTTTGAAACTACTGTTTAAAAAATTTATAATGATTTTTTAACGACTCAAGAAAAAGACATAAGTTGAAATATTGTTGTGAGCCAACTTGATGTCTATTTAAATTTAGGTAGATTGAAACATAATTTTTATCTAATTTTAAGGCTTTCTAAAAACTTGATTCAATTTTGTTAAACGGTTGAACAGAAACTTGAATTTCCTAATACCTCTGAGAACCAAAAATGATATTTGATAACTGTTCATTGTTTCGTTTTATTTATTTTTGAGTTTTATGAAAATTGATTTGTTCATAACTTTGCAAAAGCTTAGAATAACCGTAAGAAAAAAGTCGACTTTTGTAAATGTTTTGATTTTAAATAAGAGTTGAATTTTTCAAGAAAAAAAAAGAATTTTTAAAAAATGTAATTATGTTCTTTCTGTACGTGTCTCCACTTTTCGTTCTGATGGTGCCCCTGTGTTTTGAAAAGGCCAATAGTAATTCTTAATTAAGTTACTATAATTAAACTCAAATTTTGCATACACTATCTTTTCGAACATTTTTGGTACCGTAATGAACACAACTTCGTTACTCCCGAAATTGAATTATTTTGCTAAAATGATTCTATAACCACAAAAAATGTGGAACAATGTCTAGCGATTGCAATTCTGCGAAAATAGTCAATATACCAAAGAAATAATAATAGAAACTCAAAACTCAATATTTTTGTGGCGATCCTCAACTTTTACAGAACAGTATGAATTTTATAGTATTGTTAGTAAAGTTCACGAAATGATACACTCTAGAAAAAATTACACGCAAAGTTATGAAAATTAACAGCAGTGCAAAAAAAACTATATCACCTTACAAAGAAATACGATTTGTTAAAAAAAAGCTACAAAGCAGTAAAATACCGAAATTTTATCAAGGTATAAAAGGCTTATTAAGAAGATGAAATTATGTTTTGAAAATGACACAAAACATTCCGACAAAAAACTCTCACAATAATGTCAAAGTTGGTGGATGAAACTTTCAAAATTCAGGAAAAAATATAATTGTCTACAAAAATGCAGTGAGCTAATATGGAATTATAATTGAAAAAATAACTTTTTTTAACCAACAAGAAAGTAAAACTTTTTATTTTATATGTATAAGAACTTTTTAAGGCAGTGGAATATACAAAAACTAAAAAAACTACACATAACAACAAAAATATATATTTAAAAAAAACTACATTGATAATCCTGATATAAGAATAAAGCATAATTTTTAGTAAATTCAAAGCTGCTTGAAGATTATCCACTATAATTCACGAACAGTTTCTTACAATAAACGACTATTTTTTCAGTGTTTTTGAAAACAAAAAAATCATTCTATGAAATTATTTAATTTGAGCTATACTTTGGAAAAAAGTATAGTTAAGTTTAAAAACATTTTCGATTTGCATTCCGGTACACTATTTCAGGAAAAAGTGCGTTTTAGTGGAACATAATACAGAAGTTAAATCTTGAAAAAATTATCTCAAAATCTAAATTGACGATTTTTGAAGTTACAACAAAATTACGAAGGTTGAAAATCTTCCAAAATCTATATAATCTGAAGACAATTTGACGATATCCATAAAAATAAAGCTTATCTCCAAAAAATCTATAAATTGATAGAACCAACATCGAAGAAATGTGAATTTTCTTTAATATTAAAAAAATTAGAAGCTCAAGACAACTAGAATGAAATAATAATAGACTATTAAGTTGCGAAACATTTTAAAGAACCTGAAGAAAATTTCACTTAAAAAGGTATGATAAGTCTAATTGTTTCTGAAATTACGTTCAAGTTCAATTAAAGTTTTTTAAAATTGCAGTTCTGATATACTCAAACAACGAGCAGTTTTGGTAAAGATTCTTTTTCAGTAAAAATCAGTACATTTAACATTGTAACAACACGATTATATTTGTAAAATAAGTAACACAATGTTTGAAAAAACCAGTCATCTGGCATTTTAACTTATATTGAAATAGAGTTATACAAATAGCAATGTAATTAATTTTTCTCGACTGTATTAAATACAAGGTGCAGAATAAAAAAAAGGACCAAATTACGAACGAAGGCAAATTATTATTTCAAAAGACCGTTGTTCGTTACAATCTACAAAATTCAAAAATTTTCGGGCTTGGCGAACATGTTTCAAACGTTCGTTGGCATCGCCTACGGCTAATGTATCGCTGAAAATAAACTGTAATTAATATAATTAATAACCGCTCTCTCGACTGAATCGCGCGCAACGAAACACTCGCAATCGCTATCCAAAGGGAGATCTTTGCGAATATAAAAATAATACAATCGTCGCGTCGTGTTACACACGCGTTTTTAAAAATCATTTAGCCTACAAAGTGCGGAATGCGGAACGAAGCCGGACAGATAATACAAAAAAGTTGCTTACAGTCTACGACGAAGAAAATTCATAAAAAATGACGAGTTAGTCTTTTGATTATCAATTGCTCACCGGCAAGGATTTCGTTTGTTTGTTTTTCCAATTTTTCCACAAAAAGTTGGAAAGAAATTGTTCGTTGTTACAAATATATAATATATCCATATAATATATTTTATTTTAATAATAATCTATAGCGTGTCAATGCTCGAAGCGCAAGGGACGAACCAGCGCCGTAATGTGATGCCTCGGGGCCCCTGACATTATAACGACCTAAAAGAAACAAGGTCGTCAAGTTCTTCATATTTTAGTTTTTGTTGTTGCGATTTTTGCAATTGTGTTGGTTGTGTGCGAGTGCAATTGAAATGGGTGTCACATGAAAAGTCGCGAATGGTGTTTGGCCTTTGACGACCTTTTCCTTGGCGATCGTGAAAAATAGAAGGAGGAAAAGAAGATGGAAAAGTTGGCATTGCTATTTTCGAGCCACACGAAATATTTCGTCCTTAAGAAAATGAGAATAATTATTTATTACAGGTGATGTTGTTTTAGTTAGGAATCAGATAATTAAGTTTTGGAAGTTTTGAACTTTGAGAATCTTACACAGTTTGTTTCATGCGATTTGAAGTCGTCAGATTTGGAAATATTCTACAAACAATTAAGATGAATGCATAATTTTGTATTTTTTTAAGTACGAAAATCAGTCTTTTTTTTTGAGATTCAGAGGTAAAGGATATTTTAGTTTAGAACTTGAGTTTTCTGAATTGAGAAAAAAATTTTATTTTATATTCTGACAAATCAATAATCTGCATGAAATTCTTTTTTTTTTTACTTCAAGCAGTGGCATAATACAATTAACAATGCGGAAAGCGAATTCACATATTAAAGTTTTCAAGGTCGATAAATTTATGAATCACTATCGGTTGCAATTTACAAAATTTCATCATCAGTGTACAACCCTTTTTTTGCATTATTAACGTGGGATTTATTTACGATTATGCATATAAGCTTTTTTTATTCTGAAATCTGAAAAAATGGTATTTAAAATTGTATTCTTTTTTTGTTTTTTGTTCCAATGTTTCTGAATTTTGTTAAATTGTTCTCAATGTTTCAAAAATTCATTAAACTCTAAACATTGTATATTATTTTACATATAAATATGAAAAATTACCAGTAAGAAATTTTATTTTCAATCAGAGAAATCATTTTAAAAACTTCGAAATGTGGATGTTTTTATTCTTGAAACAATAAAATTAACAGTATAAAAAATTCTTGTTTTCTATACGAGAAAATTCAAGAAAATCGAAATTCATCGTGCTAAAAAATTAAAAATTAATTGAGCAGCAGTTCATATCTTCAGTGCTTTTAAGTTTCCAGCCTGTAGCAAAAAAATAATAAAAAAATAGCCCAGGCCCCGAGAGAAAATGTGCATTAAACAAGGTAGAGAAAAGAAAAAAGAATAGAAAAACGTCTTGGGAGATTGCTAGTCACAGCCCATTGCTATAAAGCGAATCGACGTTTATTAAAATTCGGCAAGATGAGAGGAAGGGCAAGAAAGGAATCAAACGAAAATGTTTCCCAAATTTCGCCCTCAAAAAAAGGTGATTGAAAATAGGAAATTAAAGAGTGTGAAGTGTGAAATTTATTTTGATTCCTGGTCCTAAAATTTCAAAATAATTTATTTATTTGAGTACAATTTTATCTAAATACTCGTAAAGTTCAAAAATAACGTTGCAGTCTACTTACATTTACGTTATAGAAATCTATTTTTGGAGTTTTTTGTATGAATCTTTAAATCTGCTGGAATATGGGACATTTAGAAAATCTTTGGATGTACAAATTTGGAAAAGTTTATGCACAAATTTTGAAAGTTCAAGTAATTTTTTTGCGAATGACAGGAATTCACAGAAAAATATGACATTTTGACATCATAACTTTTAATAGCAAGTTCTGCAGATTGTTCAAATTTTGTCATAATTATAAAAAAAATCATCTATTTTATGAATAGTCCTTTATCAAGGTAATATTCTTAAAAAAATATATGCCAATTATTGTTTATAAATGAAATATTGTGCGTCTAAAAATTATCAATATTCAAAAATTTGCTCTTTATTCAGTGGCAACTGTTTATTAAGAAATTATAACTTACAAATAAATCGTCAACTGTCAAATCATCTTTCATTTAAAATCATTGCCAATTTGAAAGTTACTACTCATGAAGAAAGTTCCCTTCAATCAGGCACTATTCTTTGTAAATTATTTCGTCACCTAACGTTATTTTGAAGAATAAATTTATTTTTCATAAAAAAGTCTTTCTCTATCAAGTACTAATTTATAAAAATTTTCTTTGCATGAATTCTCAATTAAAACATGATTCCTTCAAGCAAAAATTTTAACGAACGTCTCTTTATGAATAAATCATTTCACATTAACAAATCATCATCTTCACTGAAAAGAAGTTAAGTAAATATTTGATGAACCAAATATTTAGTTACCAGAAATAAATTCCAGGTTAATACTACTGAATTGAGCTAAATTTCAATTTGTTAGAGTTTACCAAAAATGTGTTACAGTCGAATATAACTTTGGTAAAATAGCTTCCAAGGGTTTTGTAGGCTGTACCAAACGACTTTTCAGTATTGGAAAGAATCTTCCTCTATTTTTTATAAAAAAGTTTATAACAAACATTGAACTCGTCTTTTGCCAGGGAACATTTCTAAACGAATAATATTTCTTTCAATGACATGGGAAATGGAAACACTTCGTTTGAAAGTAGTCCCTTTCGAGGCGCCTTGCCCCCAGCTTGTTGCTGCACTTGGTCCGTCCCAGGATCAATCACAAGCGACGGCAGCAACAGCGGTAGCAGCAAGGGACTAGCTTAAATTCGCGCGATCGAGGCCTCGTAGGCAAGGCAGACTTGGCCGCTATTGCGGCACAGTGTACAATGGTACATTGCAATTTATGATGAAAGAATGTGATGATAATTAATAAATGTATCAAAGAAAGGCTCGTGTAGTATCACAATCACAATCGCATATTTAAGTTGGGCTCAAATCTCAGTGTCCATGTACTTGGCGATCTCTGGGTAAATGTCGGACATCTCGAAGGTGCTCGGGGCCGAAGGTGAGGATGGATGGGTCGCACGAACCATCCGACTCAGCTCCTCCATCACTTGGTTGAAGGTCACCGTGTTGAGGTTATGGCTCAGTAAGTTGATCACAATGAAGTCGCCCACCTGTTGGTCCAAAGTACAAATTACATCAAAAACCAATTTAACTTTTACTCTGAATGGAAAGAAAAAGAATTCAAACTGTTTTTTTAGTGACTCAGTAAGCCACTGACTAACAGTGAATTCTCACTGGTTTTACACCCTTATTATTCTAAACCACTGTTTGCTTAGTAAATACCTGTTTTCATCAATCTAAAATAGTGGAATGTGGAATTATCACTGGCTCTTCTAAATGATCTTTTCCACCGCTGTTCAACAGTGGATTTTCAATGATTGTTCATTGGCGAAAGTTTCATAACACTGCAAAATCATTATATACTCTCACTGTCGAGTTTCATCAAACAATCATTTTTTCTTTTATTCATGGATTCATTGATTTTTTTTTCTCTTTCTCTCTCTCTCTCCAATTCTAACTCCTGTTTTTCCCGATATATTGTCAATAAATTTAACATACTACTCTTAGATTTTGCATGTTCGAAGTTTTCAGTATTTCACACGCGAGTAAAAAAACGCAGCAAAGCGTTGTAGTTTTCTTGGGATACTAGTTTTTTGTATACAAAGTCTTCAAAAAAGAGGAACTTTCTTATTTATACCTTCTTTAGAACTTTCAGATTAGGTGTCTGATTTTTTGATCGATCGTCACTGATCTATTAGTGAATTATAACTGTTAAATCAGTGAATCACCATTGATTCGTTAAAGGCATCACGACTAAGTTATCAAAGATATTATAAGTGGGTTATTTTTATGGTGACTGATCTACAAAAATTATTTCTCAACTTTTTGTCAACTTACAATGAAAAAAGAGAATAACTGTCTATTACGCAAAGTTTTTATTTTAAGTGGAAGGAATATACATGGTTGCTTTTTTTCATTTACACATTTAATAAAGTAAAATATACAGTGAAACCCAATAACAGTTCAAGAGGATTACATACTTCGGTTTTGGCGTGCGATAGCGGATTTTTGGTGAAACCTTCATGAAGTTTTTGGAAAGAATTATTTGTTATTATTTAAACAAAAAAACATGTTTTGGGAACTGATTTTGAGTTAATATAGGTGCAGTTTTTTTATTTACTTATAGTTATAAACACACTTACTCTAGCTATGTAATTCATTATTTTAAAATTAACTGTCAAGAATAGTATACATATGAAAAATGAAAAAGTAACATTGATCAATGCTTTTTTAAGTAATAATTCGTTAAGAAACATGGACTATCATTTTTTTCGTTTCTAAAAAAAAAGACTATCAAACATTTTTGAAAGGAGGAGAGAAGAGACTGAAAAATTGTTTAAATTCAAAAACTTTAAATTTTAAGACTGAGAATTTTAACTTTTCATGATATTCTCGTTTACAAGAAATATTTTATACTAATCGGTTAGACTAAGTTTGATTTTCCGAATTTTCCAGCCATAAATCTTTCACGTTTGAAGTTTCTATTTTTTACATATGTGATTATTAATTTTTAAAAGTTCTGACATTATGAGTTTAAATGTCTCAATTTTTCAGAGATTCTATTCCAGACGTAATGATTTGTTGAAAGAAAAATTTTGAATTTCCAAAAATTATATTGAATTGTTTCCAGTCCTTACATTTTCCAAAAATCAAAAAACATTGATCCAGCATTTATTAATTCTATAATTGTTATTTGAGAGTCAACTGGTAGAAAATGTTTTCTAGTTTACTAATTTTATATTACAACATTCATTTGACTTTTTATTATCACACTAAGTTGTTAAATTCTTGTTTACTTGAAGTGAAAAATTCTTATTTTTTACTATTTTTAAACTTTCTGAATTTCTTGAATCTGTTTCTACAGTTAGAAATCTAACATTGCAAGTAACGATAGTTTGTTTAAATTTTATTAATTGAAAATCATTGAAGTCCGATTCCCTTGAAGTAAAACATTTTTGTATTGCATTGTTTTTTAACTCTTAGACTTCTTTCAATCTATTTCTATCGTGAAGAATCTTAATTATAAAAACTTAGAGTTCGGGCAATTTTTTTTGTGTCCTCGTTTGCTTTCATCGAAAAAATTGAAATTCATAAAAGTCGCATGCTAACAAAAGTAAATGATACAGTAAAATCTGTAAATTATGAATTTACATACGAGCTAATATAAATTTCCTCATCATGTAATTTTAGAACTTAAGAGTTCGACATAAAAATAGATTGAAAAATATTCCGACAAAGTTCAATATAATGTTATTCCTAAATACTTTGACAGTCCATTCTTCGAACCCATACATGATATTTCGAAAAGAATTTTCGAATAGTTCAAATTATAAACCTTTTAGAATCTTATTTTGTAAAGTTTCGTGTTATCGAATTCTTGAAACAATGTTTCATAACTTGTCCATGGTAATCCAAATCTTCAAATAATCGATGAGCTTGCCTTTTTTTAAATAAAGAGACACAGATAAAAGGATAGAAACCGATAGAACTTTTGTATCTGAGGATTTTATACGCCCATTATGTAATTAGGATCTTATCAAGTTCGTAATACGATCATTGTTTGATTACTGAATTCGAAACAGTCGTACAAATTCAACAAAAGCTCAAAACAATGTTCCATGGTGAGTAAAATATGAATAATATTTATTCTCTTATTGATTTAGTGAGTGAAAACAATATTTTTGTAATTAATAGATAGTAAGAACAATTATTATTATTTTACGATACATATGTAAGAATGTCTCCAAGTTACAATATAACAACATTTATGTTATGGTTATTTATTTCATAATCTATTCATGAATATAATTGATATAATAAACTTTCTGGTTTGGATCATGATATAAATATGATTTTTAATTTTTTCATAAGATACTTATAAATATAGTTTAGTGAAAAATTCATGGATATAGCTGAATAAAAATTGATAGCCATCAGCACCAAAAATCGTTATTTCAACAAAACTGCTTAATATTTCAGTTGCTTTATTTTACACTATCCAAGAGATCACAATATGTTGGAAATATGTTTTAGAGTAGGATACAAAAATTGTAATTCCAAAGAAAAAACGAAAAAAACAATGATTTTACGGAATACTTTATAACTCAATATAATTTTCATGAAAGAGGCTAAAAATTTATCTTAGTTTACGTCTAAAATATCACCGAAGAAAAAAAAATGATGACTGAAATTTTGTTTAAAAAAGTTATTATTTCGAGAAATGAAAATAGGAATTTGAAAAACAATGAAATATGGCAATAGGGTGCAGCGGACCCCAGTGTGCTTGACCCTAGATAGTCTCACTGGGTAAAATTTTATTAAGTTTCTTAAAAAGAATGTTGTTATATAAACATCAATTATCAAAATTTTCATCATAGATATATATTTTGATCAAATTATTTATCATAGAAACAAGCCACAAGATTAATTTTACTTTCAGATTTTTGTATGCTTTTGCTTGTTAACTTTTTGCCTTTACAAACTTTATTTTCAAATTTTTACAATTTTTTATGTAAACAGGATGTTTTGCGGATAGTTTTCAACAGTTTTCATTCTTGGATTCTTCTTCGCCGAAGAGCACTTTTTTATTGTGCAAACTAATTTTTCTTATTCGTATCACTTTGCCAGCGTCTTACAATATTCAAACAATTCATTTTCTCAACAAATACTTATTTACCTTTTTATTAGATCCTGTTAGAATAGCATGACAGTTTTTTTTAATAATAAGAACTCATGTTATAGTTACGAGAGAATATTTTAAGTCGCGCTTTTTTAAGGAGTATAATAACATAGGTGTTGATAGCCTCTGGTATAAATTCAAATTCTATGTTTTCTGCCTCTAAAATCAAACTTTACAGTCTTTGCGATCTTCAAGGTTATAATTCATACCCTTCCTTAATAAAAAGACTTCTGGCAAACAACAAAGCAGGAATTCCAAATTGACATTTTAATTCAGGTGACTAAAGAATCTTCAATCATCCTAAGTCTCTTCGAACTCATGAACCTAAACTTCAACCATTTCAGCCCCTGACAACCCTAGATCTTCCATCTCTTACCCATAGTTTCTAAAAAAATCATAATGAACCTAAGTACCTGGAAGTGCCTGATGATAGCATTGACTCCCGAAGGTGTGCCAATGGTGAAGAGACGCTTGATGATAGAAGCCCGCGTGTTAGGTAGCAAGACTGCGGCCATCGTGTAGAGGAAAGATCCCGCGCTCATGACCGCGAGCAAGATGAACCAAAACCAGAGGAATATGTAGATCTTCTCGTTGATGATGTTGAGGGCGAGGATGCAGAGGGTGTCGATTTTCTGAATGGTACCGGACGCACCGTATTTGTGGAAGGTGCATTTGGTGACGCGTGGGAAGATCTTGATCATGGGGTCGACGCGGTTTTCCTGGTCGATGTTGCCGAAGGTGAGGACTTCGGTGCCGTAGGTGAGGAAGGCACCGCCGAGGAAGGCGTCGACGATGAAGATGTTTGCGAGGACATTGAGGACATTGAGGAGCTCGCAGAATACGTAGCCTGCAGCATACGCATTGTGCAAGTGCATGGTGTCGTGGAGGTAGGTTGCAAGTCGTTGCATCTTGGAACGACGCTCTTGCTCGTTCTCGATGACGGCACCACGCAAGCCCTCGGAGATCATCCGCATCTTGTTCTCTTCCCATTGTTTCCAGAGCCAATGGGGCGTGTAGAATAGCACGCCTTGGAAGAAGAGGAAGAATGGCACCCACTGGTAGTACGAGTGATACCTCTTGTCCCCCTGGTCACTTGCTACACCAGGATGTGCCACGTGGGTGCCTACCGCCTTGTCGTAGCTTTCAGGCATCGAAAACGTGTACGTTATCCAGCAGAAGGTGTTGATTACGTGGTTCGGAATGGCCCCATCCGTGATGCAGTTTATTGGGTCACCTGGTTTTTTTGGTCATTAGAAAAATATGCTAGGGAAGTAGTGGTAAATCTATTAAGTAGTGAAGGTCAGGTTTTCAAGGAAAATTGTAGTCTAGATTGTCAATAAGACTGAGGAGTTGCTAGAGAATGTTTTTGATAGAAGTGGTACCTTCAGTACTGTCGGAGTGCTCTTTGGAACAATGCAAGGTAGTGATCTGAATGTAATTTAAATTAGTTACTTATGCAACTATTACTTATTGGAATTTGTTATAATTGTGTTCTGAAGAAATGGTCAGTAGTATGGAATGAATAGTGAAATCAGCAGGACGGATGGTCTTACTCATTACAGTGTCATTACAAAAGAGTAGATTGAAAATACTTCAAAAATTTATTTATCAGCGTTTGAAGACAAATGAACGAGACGAGAAGATTGTGAAGTAGTAGTAAATGAGACTACTTTCATTCACGCAGAAATTTGAAGTACGAAAATTACGAATTGCAGTCTAGAAATCATATGAATCTTATAAAGGGTTATGAGACCTAAATTTTCTGAAATTTCAATATAAAAAGCTTTGGAATCCGAAACTGCAGACTTGAAGCTAATAAATAATGGCATTTATTCTGATATTTAAATAAAAATGGAAAATTTTTTAAGCTCGGAGCCTCTCGAACCTTGAATATTTATTTTGAAACAAATCAATACATATTAAGTTATTGAAATAATATAAATCCAACGGCTAATCTTCTTACTTGTACTTTAAATTCATGCACTTGATATCGATTTTTTGGTACCCAAAGACACACTTTGTTCATATTTTAAATGATTATACTATAATTTTAGATAAATCTTCAAATTAAAACTGTCAAAATTTTCTAAGTCGTTGATATGTACCTTAAATTGAAAAAATTTTTACATTACTTCTAAACTATCTTTAAAACGAGATTGAAGTTTTTATAATATTTGAGAATAAATTTGGAATCAATTCAATACGATAGAATAAATAAAGTTAAAATTAGATAAATCAATCGTTTTCTGTTTTCGCCGAAAAAGTGCTAATTTTGAACCACATATATTTTTCTCGTGCAAAGTGACTGATGCTTTCATTTATGAAAAATGATAACTTTTCATTACAGTTATTAAGAAGTGCTCAATATTTTCATTTATTTGAGATGTGAAGCGAAATAATCGAATTCATTGTATAAGTGAAAATTTCTCCCTTACACTTGTTTACATCAAATATTACCTCGTGAAAAAAGTTATTTTCAGGCTTATTTTGAGTCACTGAGAAGGAAAAAAATTCCGTTGATTACTCAAAAATAATATTTTAAAAATATGAACGAAAAACAAATTTTTCGGCCCTTTTCTCAATTATAGCCAGGAACATGAAGAACAATAAATTTTAACAACATGATATTTTAATCGTTCAAAAAGTATACTTGTCAGCTTTACGACGATATATTGTTTTCCTCAATTAAAATATAAGTTTCAAAGTTACAGCTTTTAGTTTCTAGTTTTAGTTTCTAAGTTGCAGAAGAGTGCATTTTTTGACTTTTTCTAAAAACTTATGTTCAAGTATGCATTTTTTCGACTTTTAGCACCTATAACACATAAATTACTATTTTTATTAGCAAAAACAGCATATTACCGTAAAGTCAAAAAGTGCACCTTCTGAATTTATATATATTTTATGTATAAAGAATCGACCGTTCTTGATATTTCTAGAAATAACTACAAAAAAAAACTGAAAAACTTCTATTTTTGCTGGTACTTTGAAAAATTTTCTTTACAAACATAGATGAGTTATTTCAGTATTCAGCAACTCTAAATAAGTCCAAAAAAACTCTTTTTTTCTTAGAGAGACGTAATTATAATTACGATAATTATCGAAAAATTTGTAAACTGGCATTATTGAACTGGTTGCATAATATGCTAATATTTCGATATTTTGCGTGTAAAAAGTAGACCTCACTCGTGGATTAATAACATCTTTTACTGAGTAGTGAAAGGAAGTGAGAAAAAAACTTTTCTGATAAGAAAGTTATGTTTAAATAGTACATAATGCTATAAGTGTAAAAACCAAAGGATTCCGGATAAATCTGTCACTCTTTCATAATTTTTTCTTATCTTTTCACCTTGTAGCAAAATGTACCAATCTCTTATCTTGATGTTGTTGATTTTTTACTCCTGTGGGAAGGTATGCTGGGAAACATTTTGGTTTAACTACTCACCTATCAAATTGTTGGCTGTTACGAGGATGCATGAGGCAAATAGTATGGCCGAGGTTATCCTGTAATGCGCCCTGAAGATAACATTGTCGATTATGGCTTTGTCCAGCAGGTAGCGGACCTTTACGAAACCTGCCACGCCCGACACCAGGCCAAACACCGTCATCTTGCTTTTTCTATTCCTTCTTTACTTGCTCTACCACTGAAATATAAAATAAAATATTAAAAAATGATGAAAACCATCTCGAAAATGTTCACTTTCTCATTCGACTGTATCAAATGGCGCGAATCACTTTTGATTTGTTGTCATTTACTTTTAATTTGCCTAGAAACCAGGCTCAATTTTTGAAACTAATTTTTTTAGAACAGATGAAAACATAAGTTTTGAATAATTTATCAAGTATGAATTTGAAAGGTGCCAAAAGCCACGATAAAGCGTTTTTTTTTTTGTATTGTTTTATGAGAAAATTAACCCTATGGCTTGATACTCTCGAGGGGAATTATAAGTAGGAGTTGAAAAAAATGATTTTGAGGGATTCCCATGACACGTAACTATTTCGATTCAGGTTTTCGGAAAATCACCTGACAAAAATTATACATCACAAGGTGTACCTTTACATTGATGCAAGGTTTTGCATTCAACTCCTTGTAATTAACAATAATTGCTATTCCCAAGCAAAAAAATTTTCGATGGCTGATTTGGGAATGAATCGAGATAATGGTGTGAACAAATTATCACTCTGAGGGTACTCGTTTCAACGATTGTAAGACGTCAAATCTTGATGAACAATAATAAGTACATTTCTATTATGAAAAAAAAATTTCAATGATTGTGCACAACAAAATTGATGGGCAGAAACACGTGACAATTTATTCACAAAAAATTAATAAAACTGTAATGAATTCAAATTCATTTCCATAAGGCTGTGAAAATATTTTCATACCTTTATTATGGGTTAAGAGGTATAATTACCAAATTACCATTGAAAAATTATCTTTCAAGTCTGAAAAATTTGATTCGAATTCTCTGAGAACCAAGTAGAATCACGAATTAGGAATTAGTGCTATTTTTTATGTCTCTTTTGAGGCAGAAAAAATTATGAATATTTCTAAGAGTTTTATTGGCGAATCACGAAAAAACACGAGGTGAAATAATTTCTCTTAGTCTGAGATAACACATAACACACGAATTTAAGATCCCGTTATCGCCGCTAAGGTAGCATTCGTGGAATGATTAGAGGAAACTCATTTTTCTCCGAATGAAGATGAAATTTTTTACGTATAGGAGCATTCACTCAAGTCAAATAAAGGCCCATCCTAAGTAACATGATATTTGATTTTTTGGCTCCAGAAAAAAACCCGGGAATCTGGTGTTTTTTATGTAAATATAAACGTTTTTGTCCATTTATGGTTATTTCTGAAATTTTCCATGACAATATTTTCCTCTTTAACTGATAAAAATTTGATGTTATCAATTTCAGACCGAAATTCTTTTATTACGTATGAACTTGCAAATTTTTGTGTATTTCAATCTTTTTTCTTTCTTTTATTTGATGTGTTGTTGAGTGTGAGAGTAACTTTTCGACGATGATGAAATATTTCAGAGCGTGTAAAAAATGGTAGAAAATTATCTTATGAAATGAAAAGGATGATGAAACAGAATGTGAATTTACTCAAACAATTTCAAGACGTCGAATAAGCAATTCACCTTTTTTAGTTTTTTTAGTTCCTTATGTTAGAGTTTTGGGCAACGTCCTTCGGTTTCAAATAAAGATTTATAATTATTTATATTTTTTCACCATGGTTTTTCAATTTTTTCAATCAAGCTCGCAGTGTATTTGCATATTTATATTCAAACAATTTAGTAATCTCATTTTTTAATTTAACCAAAAACTCGTAATCAAGTAATGAATAGTTAAAAGTTTTTTAGTTTCGGCATTTCATTTTTAGTGACAGAAAACTTTAAGGTGGATAAAAATTCCTGTAGAAGTGTAAAGCAAGTATGTACATGATCATTTGGTGAATATTGTTTTGTTTTTGAATATTTTTTATACACGAATATATGGTACTCTAATTTTTTGCTTCTAAATTAATTTATTATTGGACGGGAAAACACTAGGATAATTGCTCTTAAAAGAAGAACCTCCACACACACAAAACTCTTAAAACCTTTTTTTTTTTTTTAGTCATTTAATTTTTAACATAGAAATGTATTAGTCAACCTTTAAACAGCAAACAAAACTCTTGGAAAAAAAATATTGAAATGTAACTATTTTATTTTTATAAACAAGAAACAAAAATGTTTTCAAATTTTGTGATAGTAGGTATATGGTTCGCTGATTCTCAATTCAAAAATTGGAGTGAAATTTTCCAAAAGTCAACTCGAATTTCGAGTGAATCGATGAATTGAAGTTAGAATTCACGAACAATAACACTTATAATTCTGAATAGTTGGAATTCAAAATTTTTAACATAACAAATCCTTAATGTACATTTTATTCTAAAAGTACTACATATTTTACAAAAAATTCTACATATTTGCAGCATGATTTCTACAGATATCAAATCTGTGATTAACGATGTACCCTATATTTTAACACATTTTGTGGGTAAAAATTTTACATACATACTTGCAATAAAGACATTTGAACAACTGATCTACTTTTACCTTTTAAACATTTTAAAAATACTCTTAACCTTTAAAACAAAGGCAGAATTTTCAATTTTTATACTTCCAAGTATATATGTAAATTTTGAATTCAGCTACTAAAATTCTGGGTTTTGAATTAATAAATCAAAATACATAATAATAAAATTTTCTTCATTCTTGTTTTTTCGAAATTCCGTATTTTAAAATATATATTATCAAATTAAAGTTTCCAGATTGGAGATTCTGATTGTACGATAAAGTTTAACTTTTGTGATATATTCTTGAAATCCTTATCAGCACATTTACACATTGCTACGAAAATCTCATTCTTCACACTATTACATCACTTTTCTATTACATATACCCATGACTTCCTCAGTTTTATCATTTTAATTTAAACCTTTACTAAAATATTCTGTGGTCCATTTAAAGTGAATATTTGGCTTAAAATCCTGTTATTTTATGAGAGACTGAATCTCACCGATGAGAATCATTTAAACAAAATAATAAACCATATGGTAAATGAACGATGTCATATATTAGTATGTACAATAAATGCAGAAGAACAGTTTTTGATAACGTTAAATAATTTTAAGAAAATAAAAAATGATTCAGTTCAGCTTTGACACCTTCCTTTGCTACTTCATATATCAACAGTTGAATTTTTTATACAATTCTATCATTTACGTCTTTCTATTCATAATAAATTTTGAAATTCATTTCCTCTAACAAATTTTGAAGAAAATGAAATTTTCATTGCGAAGATTTTTCTGTAACTTGCGTATTTTTATTTATTCAGGTTTTTGATATGAACTTGAAATTTCGAATTATGAAATAACAGTCGATTTTCGTCATTTAATATTTTTATTCATATCTTGTAAAATCTTTCTGGATTGCTGAATTTAAAAAATTTGGTAATAAAAAAATCTATCAATTATGAGTATGGAAAATTCTTTGTAATATCTTAACATCAGGTAACTCAATATTTAACAGCTTGATTCTCAGGATGATTACTGCATTGAATAAAATTTCCACTGCAAGGAAATCAAGAAAGTATCTCCAATGTCGTTTTAAATCGTTTGAAAGAACATAAATGATGACAATCTTTTATAAATAGATGTTCTGATTTTCATACAATCTTTTTTAAAATTCGTTCCTCTTTTTACTAGATCTTTTGAGATGATCATTAGACTATATTCAGACATAAAATTTGTAAAAATCGTTTGAAAAAAGACCCATAGGCTCTTGCTAGTTCACAAGATTGCCTCAATTTATTTCTCGGATTCCTCAGCAATGAGTTTCGCGAGGGAGATATTCACTTGTCGATTTCTTAAACGAAACTCGACATCGGCAGTGCGTGAAAAATGGTTCGAAAACATCTGGTGACCAGCTCAACAGGCCAAACAAAAGCAGCAGCTGACGCTGCTTCGTTATGGCTTCACGAGCTGGAAACGGTGCCGGAAAACGTGGCAAACGACCAAGTTTGCTTGGTTGACAATCGAGCTGCGCTATCTAATCTCGGTTGTAAACGCCACTTGCGTATTTCATTTTTCTCCGACATGGTTGACAAGTTAAAGTACTCAGAAAAAAGATGTCGATTTGAATAAATTATAAGTGATTATTCACGTTGAATTATCATAGAAAAATCAGTTGGAATCGCTCGAAATGTCATGGCTCCCATAGAACTGGATATGATTTATGTGAATCATAGCAATATTTGTTTAAGACACTGAACGTTCAGTGGAAATCACTGAAAAATTTGGAGAAATGATTAAGTTCTGATGAAATAATAATTTTAAGGAAAATTTTGTCTTTGTTATATTCAGTTCTTACTTCTTGGAATTGAAAAAACATTTTTGTTTATTAAACATCAATGACTTGGATAAACATAATTAATCTATTATGCTAATCTCTATGACCAATTCGACTTTATTTTGAGATTCTGCAAATTTTCCATCATTTGTCAAACTGAAGTTCATTCGCATTCCAGTTTGATTTTTACTTGATTACCTTGGAGTTGAATTTCAACTCTGACATTCGTAAATTTGTCTTTTCTATTTCCCAATCGGCTGTGATTCTGCACTTTGATCATTTTTTTTGCAGAAAAGTTCGATTTAATTCTGGCTACGAATTCTAAAAAGATAATTGGAGTTTCAAGTTTATTTTTTTGCTTATTAAAGTTTCTTATTTTCCTTTTGTTTTTGCCAACACTGCAAGGAAATTGATATTGCAAGTTTTTGAAAAAAAAAAAAAAAAACTTTCAGAAGATTTTCCAAAATTATCCTCGCTTTGGAATGAAATTTTTGTTTTTGAAACACCTGTTTGATTCTTTCGAGACAACTCTGAAATGTAATCAGTTTTTATCAATTGCCATCATTTTCAAGATATTTATTTGAAGTTTAAATTTTTTGGAGAGCTAATTTTTTGTGATAACGATAAGGAAGTTCGAAAGATAACTTATTTATTTTTCATGTTTTTAGGTTCCTACTGTAAGAAATGCAAATTTTAGTTGAAGAACCAAAGTAATTAAAATAAAGCTGTACCTTGTAGACGTTCAAACAACACGAAAAAGTTTTCCAAAAATTGAAAATCTGGAAAAATTTCAATTTGACTAAGTATTCCAATGAATTTTTCAGCTCTTTCCGAAATCAAACTACATTATATTCCTGTAAGTGTTGAGCCAGTAAAAATTGCAAAATTAAGTTTTCAATAACAATTTTAGCAATGTTATTTTTCCATTTTCGACATTTCGTAAAAATTAATATAATTTATCTTACTATATTTTCCAAATTCCAAATAAATCTTAGCATCGCGTAAGTTTTTGAGAACTTTGAATTTTCTCAAATTCACGTATAACAATCGTGATAGCAGTTTTTCGATCTCAAACTTTTAAAAGCTTATCAGTAATTCCTATATATATAGTAGCATTTTTTGAAAAATAGAAAGATTTTCAATATTTTGGTGAATTTGACTTACAATTCAATATTCAAGAGTATTTTCAAACCTCACAATTGTAATAATTCTTCATTTCAATTTTTCTCCCTGTATTTGTAATAAGATTAACAAAACTACGAACTTTCATTCTAAGAATCCAATCAAAAATAATTATTCACAATCAAGTAATTAGTAAAAAAAAGGGAACATTATTTGATTTTACGAAATAAGTGTAAATATTGTATGAAAGAAATTATCACGACTCTGAATAACTGAAATCAGGGTTTGAAAACTCAGTTTGTAAAGCAACAATGAAATATCAAAAGTGAATCTTTAAGCAGCATTCACCACGTACGTAGGTCAGGGACGCAATTTAGCAACGAGCTTGTATAAAAACAAGATTTTCCAAGTTTAAAGTTTTCCATTGAATATTTCTGAGAAGTGCCAACTCAACATCTTTTGCATTTCTCATGCTTCAAGCTTTACTCATACCTCTTTATCTGTTTCACAGTATAGAGAAAAACAAATTTATTCCTATATCTTGGCATCGTCACATATTATGTTCCCAACCTTCACAATCGACTTTCCTCAACCATCTGATAGTATTCCCTTCATTTGTAAATCTTAGATTCATTTGATGTTTTTAATTGTAGAAGTTTATTTTAGAGTGACCTAAGAAATTTTTATTGCAATCTTCACAGTAGTTTGCAAAAGTTTTTTAAAATATAGAAAAACGTTTTATAGTAAAAAAATGTTTAACACGTCAAGTTTAAGATGAATATAAGAGCACATATTTGCAAAAAATATTAATTTGTACTATAGTGAATTATATAATAGTGATTAAATCAAAAATAACATATGATTTTCAGAACACTATTTTATATTTTAACAATTAGTAAAATCGTTGTATTCTTGTTAGATTTTCGACTCAAGTTGAAGACAGTAGCAT
This sequence comes from Platygaster robiniae, assembly GCA_028476575.1. Classification (NCBI taxonomy): domain Eukaryota; kingdom Metazoa; phylum Arthropoda; class Insecta; order Hymenoptera; family Platygastridae; genus Platygaster; species Platygaster robiniae. The sequence continues at coordinate 9,578,127 of CM052022.1, forward strand.
AAAAATGATACTTATTTGCTCGGGAAGTACATTTCAAAGCGAAGTAACTGATGGTTAAACAAAGAACTTGTTGAAATGTTGATCTTCTATAATCACAGGAAGTACAGGTTCGAATTTCGAATTTGCTCGCCTAAATTTTCGATTGTTGACTCTGTGACTTCCTGATCTTCAAAATCCCTCGATGTTCAGAGGCAAATACGTGTAATCGCTAATTATTCAATTCTAATTTCCGAAAGGTCTTCACTACTAATTGAAGTATCATGTTTTTTTGCTAGTGGATTTTTGATAACTTCAGTGTGACGGTTAGTAAGTAGCAAAATGCTAATTCTAGTTTTGAAAAAATTCGTAAGTTGTAATTTGCAGGCTGAAATTAGGTCTTTATCCCAATTTAATAGCCTCACGTAATGAATATGTACATACTTTGATTCATTGATTTGATTTTCAATTTACATAATAGAAGTTTGGAGGTTTTTTTCTATTCAATGTCAATATGTAATATTTGAATATTGATATACAATGACCTCGGAATGTAAAGAAACTTTCATTTCTGCATTTCAAAATAATCATGCATGAAGGATGATGACAGAAGTTTTGTGTACTTAGACAACTGATTTTATAAATTCGTCATTTAATATACAAACCAGATACAAAAATAAAGAATTTCCCTTGTAAAATTTGCGATAATAAATTGAAATTTTCCTGTCATCTTTGATCTCAAAAGTTTTTGAATCTACTTTAATATAATTTTCTGATTTCGTATATGAATATTTTTTTAGAATAAAATACTTATATTTGCTATATTAATATTCTCTACTGTAATACATATTCCAAAATATTAACATTAAATATCTAAAAGTAATCGGTTTGATAAATTGGAGATAGCTTTTACTTACGTAAATGACGATATTTTGAATTTGCAGTTTATTATAGTTCATCCATATTTTTCTTAAAGTGATTATGATGTTTTTTGTGATCCTAAAAAGTATTTTATTTAAAAATTGATACTAAAAATGGATGAATTTATACTATTACAAGTTTTTAGATGCACTGTAAGTGGATTTGGAGCATTCAAATTGTTGTTTTTATTACTAGGCCCAGGTTCTGCATTTTGAATTCCTTATTTCCAAAAAAAAATTTTCCCTGTGTTTGTCTTCCTGAACACCGCTTTTTCATTCTTTCAAATTTGTTCTTCGTTATATGAGGTTTGGAATAAAGTAGTCTGATTTGAAAATGTTAGAATCACCTATTTCTAAATTTTCAATCTACATCTGCGAATTCCTTATCATCATTTTCAAACAAGTAAAACTACTTCTTGAGTTTGATTCTCAGAAGAAATTATAAAAAGATAAATTCAGTAATTTCTCAGTCATGAAATTAAAGTATCCACTTTTATTTACTGATTTCTAGATTGTTGCTTTTGAATTCGTATTTAAATCACTTGAATTTCCATCTTGTTCCAAAATTGAATTAACTGAGAGATCTCAGGCTTATTTGCCTGAAGTGTAGGAACTCAACGAAAACAAAATTATCAGTTTATCATTGGAAAATTTTTATCTTCATTTATTTTTAAACGCTTGGTAGTTTAGAAACTAATGCTTTGATACGGTCGAATGAAATTTGAAGTTAATTGTAACCACTACAATTATAGTCTGCGGTAAAAATTGCCTAAAATACTCCTCCACACAAGCTGACAATGTGGGTTTTGATCCAAACTTACTACATAGTCTTTCAATTTCATAGAGTGAATGTCACTCTTCTTACAGTGAAATTCAACTCCTCTAAGAGATGAATACCAATTTTTAAACGTAACTTTTCATAGTAATTTTTGACTCTACAGAGAATGAAAATTCACTGAAAGAAATTACAGTGAAGTTCACCATTCTCTATTATCTATAAAAACAATAATATCTTCTAGTGTCTAAAAAAAGTGAGGATGCACTGCTAAATTACTGAAATCCTACTGACTCACCAATGAAAACAATAATGTTCCACTAAGCTCCAAGTAAATATGCACTGAAAGAAAGGTTTATTCCTATCAAATAAGGTTTGCTGGTTGTGAATGAACCTCATATTTGAATACGAGCAAATAAAAATTGTGTACAGTCAAATTAATAATTCGTTTGAACTATTGCGTTGCTTCAAATGGATTATTTGTCAACTGTTGAGAAATGTTTTGGTTCGCGAATATGGTTTGTTAACTTCTAATAAAACCGTATTCAAGCGAAAGAAATTAATGAACATTTGCACCAAAACGTAATATTTGATTTGAACGACCTACTATAACACTTCATGGAAATGATTCTTGAAGGTTAATGAATTTCCTTGAAATACAAAATTTGGCTGCATATTAACATTAAGGTATCACCTCCATAAATTGAATTTTAATTAGGATTTTCATCACAAAAATATATACATGAAAGATATTAGCGTTCTTATTGACACTTGCAAAATTACAACATGTTTTACTGTACCGTTTTTTAATAAAAAATTATGAAAGTTTACATGTAGTCTTATGGGCGGAAGCAGTTTTTTTTAATTTTCAACTATACCACACTTAGGATTTCCGTAAAATTTTTTTTGCTGGCACATAATAACTTACTTTGTGAAATGCTTTAAACAGAACGAAGATTTACTGTACTGTTTTGGAAAAAAAAAAGTAAAAATGAAACAATTTTGGCAACAGTGTATACAGTCTGATTTTGACAAATGTTCAAGTGTGTTGTCGTCGTTGACGTTTCTAACAATTTCGTAAATAATAATATAACCCAATATAAAACCTACGCAGTGGTGATCGGTTTGACGGTGATATAATTTCATTTGATTTTAATTTTTTGACTGAGTTTTGTAGTTTTCAGTATGCAGTTGCAAATTTATCTATTTGTATTTGCTGTCAAAATGCTTGTAGGGTTTGTTTATCATCGTTTATTATTTATAAAACAGAATCATATGACATACGAGGTTGGTTTCTCGCTTTACTAGAAAAGACAGCGCAATGCAACGTTGCTGGTGTCAAAAGTAATGCCGTGATCTGAAATAAGCTAAAACCAATTTATTTTGCAACTATATTCATTCATAGAGGTTATACCTTAAATAAACCTTTTTCCAGTATTTTCAAGGTGGAACATTTTTTCAGAATTAAAGAGCACTCGTTTCTAATAAACTAATTCATGATGACTATAGAAAATGCACTGAAGAGCTACTCATAGCTACTGTGTCATCTGGAAGCTTTTTTCTCGTTGACCAAGTTGCCCTATATCTCATAACGAGGCCGCTTAGTCACCCTAGCATCTGAAATTCAACTTGCAAGAACCGACGCATCTCCTCTAAGTGTAGACCTCCAAAGCTGATCTCCGGACACTTGCGATACTCGAATTTCATTGGACAAATTAATGAAATTGAAGGCCGGGGTCGTAGTTGCGAACCGAGCGTAATATGTGCAAGCGGGCGCGTGCCGTTACAAGCCGGGTCAAGCTGGAGTCCCTTCTCTCTCCTACTGCCTCCTCCGACTGCCTCCGACTCCTTCTTTGCTCCATCGGCTCCGAGCCCTCGCAGCCTCCGGCGTTACACGACTCGGCCACATTTTCCTGCCACGTTCCCACGCTCCTACGTTGCCTCCTTAACCAGCTTAATCTCCTGCGCCGTAAACGAAAAACGAGCGTCGCCGTCGTGGGCCCTACTGGCACCCAACGATGGGACCGAAGTTGGCCCAAGGCCACGCGGGAACGCCGCAAAGGGAGAATGAGGAGGAATTCAGGAAGCCGGGACAGGAGGTCGGCCATGTTCTTTATGAATCACTATATCCAAGGAGCAGGAGGAAGGACCTCTCCTAAGTTCGCGATCGGCGCCGCACGTTATCTCCCAGTGCGCCGAGTTCTCGCTAGATAAGGATTATACGGGCTATTTCACTCGACACCATTTCTTTTTTTTATTTATTTTCCTCTACCTTTCGTCTTTCCCTGGCACACCACCTGGGGCACCCTTTTTTTTATCCTTGGACTCGTTCTCGGTAACACTGGCCACAGGAGTTTATAACTTCATTCCACTACTTGTTGCTTCTTTTTAACACAGGGGGGGGGGTGGTTTTGGCACGGTCGGGGGGAAAATTTTCACTTGGTACCTGGGATTTTTGAAAGAACCAGGGACGCGCGACGCGCCAGACAGCCAACAGGGGCCCCGAACTGAAGACTCTTGACTGCTGTACTCAACTGGCTCGACCTGACTGGTATTACACTAGTACACCGGCACGGGCTCACACTCGTTCTCTCTGCATATTTCTCCTCGCGATTGGCCGCAACTGGTTGGCTTGCTTTGCCTGACACGGGCCCCTCCAACCTGCACCGCTACCTCCAGCAGCCCCCTTAGAGCCCCACGAATAAAGGACCCTAACTTGCGTCACCCTGTTTATAAACATACTTGCATGAAATGCACCCTTAATTTTGGCAAGGGTTTTTGGAATACTGTGTGATCAAAATAAGGTTTTTTGTTTCTTATTTGTGACGCGGTTTCTAGAAAGGGACCTAACGACCAAAATCTCGATTTTGAGATTTTTACATGGGTCGATGGAGTAAATCATTATCTTTCATTTGCAGCCAGTCTCACGTTTCTACGATAAAAATTGAGCTCAGGATAAATTTTTTTCTGAATGTGCATTCCAATAATATATCCGGTAAAATCTGGCTAAAGCATCGCTGTCTCACTCTACTTTCTGAGGTGTCCGTACCTAATGGTCCCTCGGAGACTGGTCCCTTTGTATTTTCATTGTGTCGAATTATTAATGACATCTTCTAGTTCACGCCTATTTCGTCCAAGAATGGTGTAGAAAATATAAAAGGAAGGAACGAATATGCATCGATTTACCTGCTTTCGAGACTGAAACTTTAAATGCGTTTTTCTCGAAACGCTGTTTCGGTTGTTAGGTTCCTTTCTAGAAACCGCGTCACTTTTTTTGACAAAATCCAGGAAAAACGATAGAATATTGCTCCTTGAATGGTCCTCTAAAGAGTTTTTTTCAAAATTAGCTCTTGTTCTCAAGTTATTCAATAATTAAACATTTACTCTTTTATGTGTTTTAGTAAATACTTACAATAAGCCGATTAGGAATGTTTTTATTGCAGATTTAATATCCGTTATGAAATATGTACCTGGAGTTTCAAACGTTTAAAATTAAACGTAAATAATAAATATATGAGTTTTTTTATTTTTTATCATGATGGCAAGTGTGACGAATATTTTTTTGGTGAGCATTAAGTTTGTTGTTACGATCAAAAAATCTTCAAAAGCAGCTAGAAATTTTGTTCCCCTTATATTAACCGATGAATTTTTTTCGTTTATTTTGAAACGTTTCGAACTTCAGGCACATTATAAAATTTGCAAAACATTTACATACTGTCACAGATAAATGTTTTTCTGATTGCCTACTTGTTGTCATTTAGGGTCCTAGAGCATTTGAGGTATTCAGTGGAGTTTCAAGGGGTATGATTTCAATTAATGTCCTTTTTCACGCTCCACTGAACACCTGAAACGTTCGCGGGCCCAAAATGACAGCAAGTAGGTAATAGAAAACTTATGAGTTAAGGAAAAATCTTCTTTTTCATATTGAGTTTTCCATGAATTCGATAACAGATATGAAAGCTGCAAGAAAAAACATGAAAACGGTTTTTTACGAAAAAAAAGATTAATATTTTGTTTATTCAGATACATGAACGGATAAATAATGAATTATTTTATAACTTGACAACAAGAGATGATTTAAAAAAAAAAAACCTTTTAAGGAGCATTAAGGGGGCTAGAATCCTTTCATTAAAAATCATCTGAAGGATGATTTTCCAGATTTTCGGAACATCTTTTGGGGAGTGATTTGTACTTTTGTATTTTTGTATTTTTTGAAAACTGTACTGTGATCTGGTTCGTTGGGCTATTCTAAATTTTGTAGGTACTGGGAAAAAAGGTCCAGAGCTAAACAGATTGTTAATAGGGTATTTTTAAATCTGTTTGAGGTTTTTGGCAAACTTAAAAGTTCATTGTATTTAATGAAATGTTTTTATAACTGACGAGGCCCAAACTTGAGATGGTCGCAAGGAAGGTTACACATCTGATTGACTTCACACTAGATTTTGTAAAGTACCTTGGAAATATTTTCCATGAAGTATCTTCTAGAAACCTTAACGTGACATTGCAAAGTTTCGGTTCATTTTTGAAGGTTACTTAAATGTATTTAAAACTATCACTCTGAGTATCTGAATCTTGTGAAGAACTTTGCAGCATGCGTTTTCAGAGATTTAGCGTGTAAGACAATTTGAAATATTAGAATAATCTTTTAGGATTGTGGAGAACCTTAGACTGTCATTTTTCTAGAGGATTTGAATCTGATTCAACTGTATTCTAAATTTTCTTAGGTACTTTAATACGGAACCTTGAAAGAAATTTTACTGAACCTGTTATCAAGAATCTTTAGCTGACTTTCTAATATTTAGGGTAAGCTTAGAAGGTTACATGATTCGAATTTTGCTTAGCTGCATTTTGAATTTGGTAAGCTAGCTTAACAAGACCTGATGCAAATTTTTGTAATGTACGTGGCATTTCATGAAAAATATTGATTGTCATTAAATTGGCATAAAACAGTTTTTTTTCATTTCGTTCTCGAAAGGAATAATGACGAAAAATTAAATTTGAAATTCAAACGTTCTGATTGAAACAATCCAGTTAACTACATACGTTCCTAAATTTTTCAGAAATGAAAAAGTACTGCAGTATTCAAGATTTGGTCATTCAACACAACAATTCGGAAAAAATTTATAAAATTTCTGCTTCAGCTAAAAAACAGCTAATTACTATAAATAGTAGTATAATTACCAGCATTGTTTCACAATTTGTAAACGAAAATAATTTATTTGCAATATCTTTTTTACAGCATAATTGAAAGATTGCAAGAAATAATGTTATTTTCGAACTTCGGTCTATTGTGGTAGCATAGTGTTTTTTTCGAATCAATAGCGTAATGATATATGATTAAAAAAGATAGTAAATATAAAAATTATCGTGGCTCTCATTGCTGCCGATTGTTCTTCACTTTTTAATATCGATCAATCGCAAATGAGATTGTTCATTAGTGTTTCCGAAATTCAAAAAACTTTGTCCATCTATGTTTTATCGTTCAAAAAGTCTAAAGTAAATTTTTACAAATGTTAAGAAAATGAAAAGTGTTTTGCAAGCGAAATTGTTTTTCCAAAATCTACTTGTCACCAAAAATAGTATTTGAGATTTTTGTTTAAAAATTACTCTCTGAATCTTATGTAGTAAAGTAAGATTAAATACTCTTTTACGTTTCGGTAATTTTCGTATGTTTTCACAAGATTTCAAAATATTGACATAAAGGCACATAAAGGCATTTTTTATTTTCAAAGGAACAGTGACACGTACATTTCAATTACACGTGCTTCCCTTTTTTTCAATGTTCAGTCATGCATTCTGTTTCACGTGTGAAAGAGAGCATTGTCACAAAAATGTGTAAAATAAAAAAATGTAAAAAATTCAAGATTTTACCAAGACCGCAGCTGAGTCTCATTGCAAGTATTCGCAGCAAAATTATCTCCACCGCGATTTCCTCTCTCTTTTTCGCGAGCAATTACGTACCTCGATTCACAACCACACGCGATTTTTTCCGACGACGATGCTTAATTTTCTCTCGCACACGATTACGCACTTTTGACCCTCGCGATTTGCCCCTCATTGATCCTCGGCGTCATCGGTGGTTTACATTTGATACGAAAAAGAACTGGCTTTTCCATCGAACAAGGCAAACTCACAATTTGCATAAAATTATTGAAGTAATCATTTGATCAAAGATGATTGTTTATAAGACGATCGTTAAAAGAGAATTCCGGGATGAAAAATATTAACTCCGCCATAAATTCTCCCAAATCTCCTACATAGAGACTTAGCTCGTTCGTAGTTTTGTTTGGAAGGCTTATATAATAAATAAGATTTTCTGTTATAGAGACTCGAGTCACCCATAAATTTTGGGAGACGATTTCTTCAGGAGACTCATTTATAATAAATCAAAAGATTACAGTCTCCGTTAGGAGACTGCAGTCTTTCAGAGACTCTAATTACCCGCAAAATATTAGAAAAAAGGGACTTGAAAAAGTTTAAAATGTTATATGGAGTCATTTATTTTATATTTGATAATTTCGATGATTTTTAACAAGTGAGAAGAATTCTAATTCATGCTGCATTACTTTCAAAACAAATTTTGGAACATGTTTTCGTCATTTTGTTAGGTAGCTGCCTCGAGTACAGCATTTTCCAGAGACATTCTTAAATTTTAAATCTATACTTAAATCAACTTCTCTTTTTGAATATTGGCGTCAATGAGTAATGCTCAACTATGGTGGCAACACGTGCAAGCGATGTTTAAACAAGTGGTTTGAAGAAGCGTTCATAAGAAATATTGGAAATCAAATTGCATAATGACTCGATCTTATTTCTGGAATGCCCTGGAAATCCAGAAAGTAATTTTTATGCATTTTTTATTTTAAATGACTTTTTTTCAGAAAAATGTGATTTCACTGTAGGTTGTAATAAGCTTTAAGAAAGTGATTTTTGAAGTTATAATTAATACAAATTTATAAATCTTCTATTAGCAGTTTAAAACTAAATATTCACTTGTTGATTCTTGATTCTATGGTGCGAAATCTTTCTATTTTACGCGAATCCCACGGATTTGAAATATTCACTCGTTTGTATATTCAAATTTTTAATCTGTAGTATTATTTGATCATACTTTCGAATATATGTATTCACTCTGAGATTTTTAACTGTATCTTTGGTGCAATAACGGGCTTTGACTAGCGTATGTTAACCGTGAAAAACAATATAACAAAAATCAAATTTCTAGGCCAAGGTGACATCATTAACCGTAAGACATAATTCGTTTGATTTCTCAGAGGTACGTATAAAATGCAAAATAACTTATTTTAAATAAGACATGTTTTATTCGATTCTCGCGTCTTGCATCTCCATAAATTTTTACAATCTCTTTAGAAAAAACCTGAGGTACAAAAAGCAATTCGATTTTACTACCTTTGTGCTGCTGTTGAAAAAAATTCAGGCAGATTTTAAACCACCTGAGATAAAAAAATTCAACGGAATTCCGGGTTAACCACGGATACGCACGAACGCTGAACATTTTAAAAAATATTTCAATCTTTGTCTCGCATTCGTCACCGTTTTGCAACTCTCCGAGCTCAGCACTGTTGTCATCCCCGTACCGTTGTCCCTCCTCGCGATCCTTGCGATGTTGACAAACGACTTTCTTTAGCCCGACATTTCTTGAAACGAATAGCACCGAGCGTTGCTACCGCGACTTCAAGCGCTCACAATATTATGCAATTTCAACGTCTTGGCTTTCAACAAAGGAAAGTTTACAAGTTTCTTGTACCCATGCATTCCTTCACTTTTGGTGATATCTGAAGACAAACTTTTCAACACTGAATAGGAAACATATCATTCCAATACTTCCAACTCATTAGAAAGCTCATTGAAATTACCTACAGTCTGTCAAGTAAAAACATGCCAGCTATAATTTGCTGTAGCTAAAGACGATTCCACCGAAAAAACTTCAAACCAATAGAGGAAACCTTTGTTCTGACGCAATGTTGAATAAGTTCCAGTAGACATTGATCTTATGACAATGACACATCAAATCCACAATAAATGGTCTGTTCGTATACTGGTTAGAAGACTTATGTATTGACGTTGTTACTGACTGCCAAACACTGGTTCAACAGGAACAACAAAGAGCAGATACTCTCAGAAGACAAAAACTTAAAACATCATAGGAAGTTGTGCAGTAGCTGGAAGGAGCAATTGCAAGTCAAGACACTCGACTGGTCCTTTCAGTCGCCAATCCTTTTAAAAACGATTGGTCCTAGAAGAGGTAACTCAGTTAAATGGTTGTAGTGACTTTGAATGAGTTGACTCGCAAAATCCAAGAAATTTGAAGATACCTGCCATATGGATTTGCTGGAAATACACCTCGACCATTCCAGGCCATCATCAATCAATCATGATTGCACAGCATATTGAAGTAATTGTTACATTATATGTGGACTGTTGAATACATTCACATAAAAAAAAAAGTTCTCTGAACAAATTATTTTAATAATGTAAGGTGGCACGCTCTTACTTGACAGGCAGGTACTTAAAGAAATAAGGGAGCGAAGCGAGGAACCGCTATGGCCGGAACAAGGAAAGTATCGAGAGAAAAGGTATGGCGAGCATTTGCGAACCGGCTTCGATACTTGAGGGCAAGTACTTTCGCGTACTATCTAGGCGCAACGTACAACATACGTATACGCGCAATATTCCCAGCGATCGCGAGAGCCAAGGTTTTTGCCTTGGTGAATATTCGTTGAATAGAGGGACGAGGACCGTAGAACGACGGCTCCGAACCTGTTCACATCGGTTCCCAGTCGTTCCTTACCGTTTCGCTTCGCTTTTATTGCCGTGTACCCCACCACTTGCCATTTAGCAGCTTCGCTTTTATCCCTCCATCCTTCCCTTCACCTGTGCTACGCACTTTATTTCACGGCCCCTCTTGCGCTCAACCTTTAAATCCTTCCGTGTATCATACATCTTCCTCGCTACGCGCATGAAAGACGTATGAATTTCATTTAGAAAGTCGTTATTGAATAGCACGAGGGTGTTTATTTATCGGATGGAATAGATATCTATGTCAAATGGCGCAAGCAGAGTTCTTGGAGAAGACGAAGGTTCTTGCCCGAGGCAGAGCCGAGGAATGAGATCATGTTGCACCTAGTTGATGCGTCCCAAAGTTGCCATTTTTAGGTTAGGTTATAAAAACGAAAAGGTATACTCAAAGTCCATAGTAGCAGGGGTTTTTTTTAAGAGGAATGAAATTAACTACTCTGTAATGATTTTTCACTCCAAAACAGTGCAAAATGACTCCAGGCTTGAGTGGCATTATTTGAACTCGACGTAAAGTGGAAATTCACTCTAAGGAATTAAGAGAGAGAACTTACATTTTTTCTGAGATCCACTGTTTCATAAATTAATCATTCGATAGTTTACTTCAAATTGAATTATTTTATTTATTTTATCAGTGGATTTTATTATTACAGTCATGTACCGTGTGTCCCGCGGTTCAACTGGACACCAGAGTCGAGTTGGTAGCACTGATCCTATGCTCTTCTTATGGAATCAGTTCTACCGACTCAACTCAGGTGTCCAGTTGGTAGTACTGATTCCATAAGAAAAGCATAAGATCAGTGCTACCAACTCAACTCAGGTGTCTAGTTAAACCGCGGGACACACGGTGTATTTAGTCAATTTTCTTTTTAAATTATATCCTATGTGAATAGGAATCTGAAATGGGACATACACATTGGAAACATTGGAAAAAGTTATCTTATATATATTTTATAAACTTCGACTGGCTTTAACTGAGAATCAAAACCTCAATGTGTACTATGCTTTGTTCTGATCACTAATATCTTACGTTTGATTGTATAGGGAAGTACTGATTATGAAGCCATATGGATCATAAGATAAATATTTTTCTTTACAATACTACCTATTATTATAATAATGCAACGATCCCCTATTGCATCTTCTTTATTTTATATAAAGACACTTTGAACTACAAACGTCGTAAAGCCATGAAATTCAATTGTCAGACTATCATGCTTGCGATGTTGGGACCTTAATTACTAGATAAAGACTTGTGACCACGTCAATCTTTTGAAAATTTCATCACGATACGTTGTTGTGCACGTTATATTTGACCAAAGTAAATTATTATGTAAATGGCGTTTTCATGGGCAGGAAAAGAAACTTTTTAGCTCTCATTAGCAGTTCGACTTCGAGTGTAAACAAAATCATGTTAATTTCAGAAATGATTAGATCAGTGTTAGATGATTGTTCGATAATTGAATCCAACTTCTTTTCTCAAAACATTCTACAAAAAAATTACACCTGTTAATCCTTCTACATTCATCGAACATTTTTCTTTATTATTGCACAACGTATGAGAAACTTCAACAATAAATTATAGACATATTGAATTTCTCATAACTGGTCTAGGATTGAAAGGTGTAATAATTGCTCTACATTCCCACATAAAAAATTATTTATTCATTAAACTCGTAGTTTTCTATATGATTATGTTTACATTCTACTTTTACATTGATTCAGTATAATATCTATTTCCTATCCAAATCATAAATATTAGATCCATGATTCAAATCGTTGCGAATGTGCATCGAAAAGTACGTCATGCAACGATAATAGGCATATGCTCTGACCGTGATACTGCTCTGTTATTAATTAGATATCTTTGAGTCTGTTGGTGATGTGTGCGTGGTGCACACTGCACACTCGCCGCTGCTGAAACAAACTGACGGTTACTGCTTACTGCACATGTAAGTCCGGTAGCAATGGTAGCACCGTCACTATCCTAACTATGTAACTTTTTTAAATTCCAAAGGATTACGACATTATACATTTTTTTGGCCATGAAATTTCAAACACAATTTTAAGAGAAAGTCTGTGAAAGATGTTTAAAATTTCAAATTTTTTTGGCAGTGTAGATCTGGTAGTCCATCAAGCCTGATGACTGCTGAGATACTATTTATTTAAAGGAAAATACAGTATTGAAAACTGCAGAAAAAAGTGTTAAAAAACATTATTTTCTTTGAGAATCCTGTCACGTTTAGAAAGAAATCTATAGCTATTCTGAAAATATACCAATAAAATCTTCAAATCATCTAGAAAGAACTGGAAAAGGATTCAAAATATTATTTACAAAAAATCTGTGGGAAACTCTGGTGGCATGCTCGAGCCACTCACTTCAAACGTACTTTTACGTCCTTCTCTTCTTATATGCCCATTTCGTCGACCCGTAATAAGATGTATGAGAGATGAGCGCCTCTGGCTCAGATCGCTGCGTATCAAAAATTCCCTTTCATTATATCTCGCGTGCAACGGAAAAACCCTCCTAAGTGCGACACTCGACGTGCTTCATTTTCTTTCGAGATCGTAGGGGTGGGAGGAGAGGTATGTGCATGTGAGGAGAGGTGAGGAAATGACGATATGGGCAATTTTCTAACGTTTCTTATGCTGGTTGCGACCAATTTCGTCGACATCGTGACGGCGTTCGAAACCAAATACGAGCCTAGTGCCCTCAAGGAGTGAGGCACGTTGCGCAAACAGGGCAAAGACCTCGATCCGCGCGATTCCCGATCTCGAGAATCGCACCGCTTGAGAAAAAATATGAGAAAAAAATGGCCACGGGCGTTCTTGGGACCCTGTTGGGGCTCGCCCACGCTTGATTTTACCGTGAAATTGAGCCTACATATTTCGAAAAATACATTTAATTTGATTTTGACCTTGAAATGGAGCTGGGTGTCGTTCTAGCGAGAGTTTTTTGTGCATTGGGAATTCTGAGTATCGTTATCTAGTGCAGTTTTAACTTAAACATCGCATAAATGAAGAATAATATAGTTCGGTTCGAAAAATGGGCACGGGAAATTTTAGCCACGTGTAGTATAGGTTGCCAATAAACGATATCGAAAAGGTTTTTGCAATGTTAGTTCAAGTTTTTAAGTTATCAATTTTTAAAATATTCAATTATTGCTGGGAAGGACATATGTTATTATTGAATGTTTTTCTAGAAATAGGACTTACACTGAGAAGAAAAACTTCTAGTTTTTACTGGAAGTCATTAACCAGTTCAACTCTGAAAAATTTATGTTAAAAGGCACGTAAACTTTTCAGTTTTGGAAGAAAAAATGCATTAAAAACTGAGAAAAATCTGAAAAATTTCCGCTGAAAATTATAATTTCCGTTTGAACTGAAAAATTTCCTTCTACTCCAACAGAAAAATTTTAGTTATTTTTACAGTGTATTTTGTGGGTTTTCTAGGGCAGTAAACTTATTTACATCAATATTTTTGCAAAAAAATTGACGATTTGCAATTTTTAAAACCCTGCAAATTTCACGATATGTTTAAAAAATAAGATTTATCGTAAAGTAAATAAATATTTCTAGAAATCATGAAAAATTCCTTTAAATATGTATACGTTTTAATCATTTCTAACTAATTAAGCGCAAGCATCAGAAAATCTATATGAAATTCTTAAAAATTCAGAAATCGTAGATATCACACGCAGAGAAAAAAATTAATATCACGTCTAATAGAATAGATAATTTTGGCGATCCTAAAAAATGGTGTCGCGCCCATTTCAAGGGTAAAATACAGTTACAGCTTATCGCAAGAACAATTTACATATTATGTTTCCAGTGTGAAATTAAACTGTTCACTGTACGTTATCTTGTACAATAGATGCGATACCTTTTTTTGGATCGTCCAAAATTATTCATATTTATAGACGTTAGGGCGTGACATTTATACTTTTCTTTTTATGTATGGAAGAGGAATCTAATTTGAAGAGGCAATATTTACAAAATTTAGAATTTTTAAGGAATGTTGTGAACTCTTATAAACTATCCTGTATATTTATTTCTGAGTAATTTATTATCTTCATTGAAAAATGGCTAAATAATTTTAAATAGGATCTTGCGAAAAAAAATAAGTGCTTAAAGCTTACAGAAATTCGAGTACTTAAGTTTGTAGATATTTGATTTAAAATCCATTAGTAAGTATTCAAACTCAAAAATTAATTAATTTGATGTCATGCATTATGCGAAATTAATAATCTCTGGCCTTAGAAACTATACCTTGTAAATTCTGTTACATACAATGTAATTTCGTCCTCCTTTCTTTTTCAAATTTTCAACGGCTTATAGATAATTTAACAACAGCCAAAGATGGACAATTTCTTAAAATTCTATTTATTCACCAACCTTATTATACCTTATTCTACCTATTTAATTTTGTAAGTCGGACCCTATTTATCTTGATTCTTATAAAAACTATATAAGAAAATGAAATTTCTGACAAGAATTGAATTTTTATAAGGTGCACCTTACAAAAACATAAAGATTCGATTGAACAAATTTTATAAGGTTTTATCAAACTCATTCTTATAAGAAATTACAGCTTCATATAATGTTTTCATAAGGTGCATTTTATGAAAGATTAAATTTTTTTGAGAAATTTAACTTTTGTATAAGGTTTTTATAAGGATCAAAATTACTAGGCACGATTCAAAAATGTGAACTAACATAAACTAGATCATTCAGCGACTTATCAACTATCCTGTCATCATGATTCAATCATTTGATGTAATAATCATACGATTACACAAATGATGGCTCAAACTCCAATGATGGCTTATACGATCCAAAAAAATCTCTTGACCTCTCATTATCCAAAATTTGCGTTTCTCTACCGTCCTGCATGAATTCACTCATGATTGCACAATGATGTTTAAGAATCATAACTAGAAAAAAGAAAAAGAAAAACTGGATACCAGGAAAATTCTTGGATTATTCCACTATTACCTTAACTGTCCTACACTAGTCTCTAAAAAAATTAATTTTTTGTCTTTTCACACTGTTACAAAAAAAGCTCAAACCATCTGGCAACACCGATTGCTGCATTGCCAATAGTGTAAACCGGTATCAGATATTGGCCATCGCGGGATTCGGTAGCAAAAGGCCAATACGACTTCCGCTGGTGTTGTAATGTAAAGAAGATATAGATTCGCGGGATAATGCGGGGAGTTGGATGAAGTAAAAGAAGGGGGGGGGGGGGTTATATTACATCGTATATCTATTTGGTAGCTCTCATGGCTTCACATTTTGCTTGCTCGGGTCGAGTCTTGGTCCTATCGCGCCTCCAAGCCCCCTCCGCCCCCGCCCAATGGAATGCAGGTGAGCCACCCGCCCGGATGACAACAGGTTCAAGTCGCTCCTCCGCCTCTCTTCGCTTCTTCGGCTTCCACTACGTCCATTCCCAAAGATATCAGCCTAAAAACCTCTTTAGTTTTACGTTTTCTCAAAAAAATCACCGATTACTATATCAAATGCTCGATTTTTCTGTAGTTACCACACTGAGAACATTTTTTTAATTTTTTTTCCCATAATTTATATGAAATTTGGTGTATTGAGCATATTTTCCTTCTTTTTCTATACATTTTTGATAATGGTCTATGTACTGAAGAAGTGGTACACAAATTATTGGAAACTTGCTTCTTCAGTCATGTGACTTTTTTATTTTGTTCCAGCATTCTAATGATTTCAGCTTTTCAGCCATTTTCAGAAAAAAGCTCGTATAGTCAGAACACAAAAATAAATTGTTCAAAATTAAGAAATTTCGAGGATGCTGGAGATCATCTTTAAAAAACTTCCTCTTCAAATATTTTCCTACTCAGAGCATTTGAAACATCAAATCTGAAAAAAAAGATTCGAACGTTCATCTTTACGAGGATCCTTAAGTCTAAAAATTCTGTCCTATACAGTCGTAGGTTCCCTTCTCGATTAATACATTAAATGGCCGTTTTTCGCTTCGAAACATATTTCTTTTTTTTTTTTTTTCGAAGTTCTGGAATACATTGGTTCTCTCTTTATCCCCAAGTCTCTTAGCATACTCCCCATACTCTTAGCATACAATTGGCAGAGGTGTTGAACCACACGACGACTCGTCATGAATATGAATAAATCCACGTTTTGTTCGAAAAAAAGTCAGGCATCTCTGGTATCTCATCAGTTTTAAATATCGAGAAAAAGGTCGAACTCGAGACCCTAAGGGAATAGTTACTTAGAAAAACTGATTATCAAGTTCTTACAGATCTGTGCCATCATTAGATAGTGATTGAGCCATTTGGAAAAAGGTGGGAGAAGGTAGATGTTCTCCCTCTACCATATATAAAAAGAACATTATGATTTCGGGTTTGTTAGGATTGAATTTGTTTTTAACATACCGGATTATTCCTCAATTATTGAATAACAATGGAAGTAATTATTAGTGGTTATTTAGTTTCTTTAACTTGAATTTTTGAGGATCTTTGGAAGTGTACCAGAGTTTTTGCAACAATTTGTGTTTTGGTATTTATTAAGTTTTTTCGAATATTTGATAGATAAATTATTCATTTTGCGAAATGTTAACGGTGTTTATACAATATTTTTCGAGGTTTCTTTTAACTTTTTGGAAAAAATTATATAGGAATTATTGACAAAGAGGAATTAGTGTATATTATATATGTAGCGAATTTTGAGATGCATGATGAAACCGCTGTAAAAAAAATGTTTTTCATTGTGAAACTAGCAGAGATAAGTGATTGCTATATTTTTGTATGCTGTAACCGTAAAAAAATCATTTTACTCATGCATAGACAATTTTAAAGTTAGCAAATCATATAGCGACGTTAGATACAAAAAATAGATTTATATCATACGAGCAATATTCATTTCGCATGTGCATCTAAATAAAAAATGTGTAGAAAACAAATAAAATAAACCAATCTTAAAATTAGCATCGTCTTTCAAAACGCCAATCTTGAACTATCTTCGTCTATAATCGATGTTACTCTTTCAATATTTTCTATATAAAATTTTACATTTATATCCATCAGCTAAAAAAAATCTTCATATTATGTTATGAAAAACAAGTTCATTATCTTGTAAATTTAGTCCACCTCCATTTAAAATTTACGACGTAACGTAAGAAGTAAAAGAACTTCACGACTGAAAAATTGCTACCGTTTAATTTTTTTTTTTCAATCAACAAAACGTACTTTAGTTGTAAGCAGCAGTTAAGTAAGGATGTGGGAAAAGCTTTGATTTTGAAACGAATATCAATTATTTGATATTTTTCTTTTTTTGTTGCAGGAAATTGGGGCTGGATTTGGTACCACGACAAGGAGTACAGATGGTAGACCCAGATGCCATGTCCGTCGTCGAGCTCTATCACGTAGTAAGTAGTTTCACGATATAAAAAAGATAAGCTTAAAATTTTTAATGGAATTGGATTATCATGAAAAGTTGAAGCGTAAAAAATTTTTTTGAGGGGGAGCACTTGGGAAATTTCTCATTTTTACGTACAGTAGAACCTCACCTATTTACTTCCCGATTGACATGGCTTGCCTTCATAGATAAAATTACTATCTTTAATATTCTAATTAATACATTGAAATTATTTTGTTCGTCTTAAATTTTCATGTAGTAAACGTGAATATTGTGATTATGAAATAATATCATATATCTAATGAATGATTTCAAGATTCTGGATGTATACGGTTCTGCGAAATTTCACATAGATCGCAAACAAATTCAATCTTAAAAATTAATTTCTGAAAATATCGCGAAACGACTATATTTTGAGTGAACATTTGTGAAGTAAATGAATGTCGTGCAACTTGTAAAATCCGATCGATTACAGAAATTTTCAGGATATATTCCAGTGTTTTGAGATTTATCAAAATTTCTAAGGATGTGTTGATTTTATCAGAAATGCAATCTCAGCAAAAATAAGTATTTTCAAAATTTTTATTCCATAATTACATGAATTTTCTGGCTAATTTACATTTTTCTCGCGTTTCGTTCGATTCAGAAGGTTTGAAACAAGTAAAAATACATATAATAAGAATATTTTTTTTATTTATTTTGTAAGCTTCTATTTTCATCATTTGCTCATTCAAGAAAATGATCTTATACAGGGATGTGAGGCGATAAGGTTACTAGTAAATTTACCGGTAAATTACTAGTCATGACCGACAATTACGACAAGAAAGTTTTGGTCAATTTCTACCGTCAGTTTACCTTACCGGTCAGAATTATTACATACTCAAAGATGACTTGAAAAAATGTTCATCTCGTTTGTTATTGCTTCTTTCTTTTTTTCGTCGAATTTTAAGGAAACAATGGAAACAAATTTTTTGGTTCCTTCAATAATAAATAATCATACAATTACAACCTTTGTATTTGAAAAGAATCATTTATGAAGAAATAAACAAATTACTTCAGAAAAATGTGTTGTTGATTAGATATTTTCCTTCGGTATCTTTATTTTCAGAAAAATTTTTTTTTAATGTATTTCACGTCAGTTTTATACACTAATTTTAAGACAAGAGTATACTTTTCACTGTTAGGCATTGTAATTATTGTGGAGCAGTTTTGACTATTGCTCTTTTTTTATCGGAATTCTTTATTTATTTTACTATATTTATGGCAAATATTGGCAAATTTTTTCAAGTTTTGTTATAAATATAGTAGAATATGAAACAAATTTCATCAAAAAGTGCAATATGTGAGACTGAACCACAATCGCAAAATTTTATAGTAAAAAGTACAATATTTTTTCTCAGGGTATGTTTATGTATAATTTTGAAACGAACTCAATCGGAAATACAAGAATTCTAAAACTTTTATCATTATCGCCGATGCATTAATTTCTAAACAAGAGTATGAAGTTTTTTTTTTCGATTTGTTGTTGATGACAACATAGAAAATACTGTATTGTAAATGTGACAATTCGACAAAAGACTATTATAACTAACACAAAGGTGAGTCAGAGTAAAAATTTTTTTTCAAGATAAGAGACATCATTATTCTACATTCCATCACACACTTCAATCACCCCCACTTTTCCATTAGATTAAGCTTAGAAAGAGAAGGGTCGAAGAGAGAAGGGGATTCAATTAAAAGCCCCGCCTTTCCGAATGGTAAGTAGACGAAACTAAATAACTAATAACTCTTTAAATTTTGCGAATTTTTAAAAATTGCAAAGGAAAAAGTGTCTTGAAGTTTCGTGAGAAATCGATGGTTTTCTGATGATTCGCCGATATTAGACACCCTGTATATTGTACCGCAAACGCAATAGTATAGTGACACTCATGAGTTTTTCCTGAAAAATGGAAAAGCCATTTATGAAACGTGAAATTACAAGATTGGTGATTTTCACCTGGAATTGACGGTAAATTAAAATTAGAGAGTTTTTAAATTTGACCGTAAATGACTGTAAATGACTGTCAGGAATTACCATGACCTGACCCATTTTTTTTACCGGTAAACTCACATCCCTGATCTTATATGATCAACTTTTTAGAACAAATATGAATACATCTCCACTATTTTAGGTTCCAACACATGGTGCATAAATTTGTTCAAGTCAATATTTTCCCTCTTTATTTTTTTTTTTTTTTTTTTTCATAAAAATGCAATTTTCCTCTTTTCAGCTCAATACCCTTCCCTCCCTCTTCTATATTCTCTTCCCACGTCACATTTCATACCGACGCCCAAGTCATGATGTGAAAAACGTGTTCGGACTTGTTTCAGCACGTGCAAAGCGCGGAAAATTCGCAAGGCGCCTCCGCCCGAGGCACAATTCGGCGCAAGGACCTGCAGAGAAAAGTGCTAACGCACCACTTGCACTTTTGCATGCGCGATTTTGGTCATTCTATCGGCGAGGATGCCGAGATTTATTTTTCCTTGTACGACGCAAAGCGCGCCCGTTACATTAGCGAGCGCTTCTTGGTGCGCATCTCGCGCGAGGGTTTTTCCAACTATGTGGAGAAGTTGCACAGCAATTGCACCGTCTTCACGGACCTGGGGAACTCGGACCTTGGTCGGGATCTTTACCTGGTGGCACACGTGATGCGCTGTGGGCGCATGCTCTACTCGGACTCGCTCAAGAACAGCAAGGGCCTCGGGGGCAGTGGGGGCGGTGGCCCTGGAGGCGGCGGAGGACCCATCTATCGAAGGTAAGTTTGTTCCTTGCAATAAACCACTGGTTGCAAAAAAAATGTGAAATTGCAGTGGTACACTATAAAATGAAATGAATGTAAATTATATTAACAATTTATTATGAATTACAAATGAATTTCAATATTTAAAATACTTAAAAATACTTCTAGTGTATATTTACAATAGGATTGGGATACAAAAGATCCAAAGGAGTAGATAGAGGGGGATCAGAGGGATCAATCCCCCTTCTGACTGTAGTAGTTAAATTCCAGAATTTTATATCCGTGATAATTCATTATCAAAGTTATATACATATTCTAGAATTCAGGTTTCCAGAATACCATCTCCATAATTTTTAGTCTCTTATCTTCTATAGCTCAAAATTCTAGAAAGTGTAAATCGTAACTCTCAAAATTTGACGTTCTAGAGTTGGAAACTAACAATTTTATGTTACGAAATTAATGATTCTGAATACTAGAATCGTAGAGTGCAACATAGAACGATCTGAAATTTCGCGAGCCCGTACTACAAAATTTGAGATCATCAGAGTATTTACTCTGAAGTTGAATATTTAAAATTATTTACTGCAGAATTGTGGTTCTTCTGATTCCTTATCAGAAATGCATACGATGGAATTTTAAAATGAAAATTACATGCAGTCTGAAATTTCGAATTCCAGTCTATCTTCTAAAATGTGAAACTCCTATTTTTTGAGGATTGTGAGTTTTATAAATGTATTTAAAATAAAATCAATCGAGAATAACCTATTAGTTGTAAAGAAGAATCCTTGAACTCGTCAGCATGGATTTTTAGAATGCAATACACTAGGATTGAAAATTTCATTATCCTATAGCATAGATTAATACGATTCAAGATATCAGTATTGTTTAAATATAAATGCTATAATGTGAAGAAATAGAATTCAAAAATCCATGATTGCAGACTATGATCAGGAATTTCTCTGTTTCATTCATCATAAGTCTTTAATTCTACATTCTAGAATGAAACATTTTCCAAATTTCATTTTTTTAAGATTTTCGAATGTTCATATTTGAAACTTTAGTATCTTATAATAGTTTGCAAACGTGTAATCTTGAATTATCGAACTTTATACGATAGAATTCGGAGCTCTAAAATTTTTAGTTCAAAAAAAATAATTCTTTCATTCTTTTCTTAAAAATTTCGAATTATAGGATTCTGGATCTGAAATTTCTAAGCATTTGAAATTTCTAAGCATTTGAAATTTCTGAACTTGGGATGTTTTGAGCTTGGAACTTCAGAACTTTGAAACCTTTGGCTTTGGAACTTTCTTAATAATTGTATTGGAATTATTGTTTCGAAATTTTCCTCATTCGATTGTATATGTATTGTGCAATAAACAGCGGAAAAAATCATACTTATTATTGTATGTAAACATACTTAGGCAGCAGTCGAAAAAGATTGAAAACTTCACGACTGATGAAAACCAAATATTCATATTACTGTACTCCTAAATACATGCAGACATTAGTGACCAACAGTAAAATTTTTCCTTCATGGCTAATAAAACGAAATATTTGTGTTACACTTCTCTGTTGACTGTCTTTAGCCATAAAAAAGTTATGAAAATTGATTATTCCCAAAAAAATTATTGAATATTATTAACTTTGTAATATTCGTGCAATAATGCTTCGTCAACTTTTTGTAGCCATAAAAGAAGGATGAGAATTAATAAAATTCAAAAAGAAATTTTTAGATACTATTATTTTTGGATGTTGTAAATTTTTAACACTATGTCTTCAGTTTAGATGTTTTGTTCCTCCAAGGCTGGAAAAAATCACAAGATCCTTCTGAATCAAACAAAAAATACATATACTTATAGAAGAGTGTATGAAACTTTTTGAAATAGCAAAAAATCTAGCAATATATTATACTTGTATCCAGTGTTAACATGTCTCGTCATTAAACTTCATTATCGTGAATTATTATCTTGATTTTTGAAGTCAAGTCTATGGCGCAATCAACATATGACAGTCGTAAGATGATCACTAGAAGCTGATTCATGTCCAATTTTATTTTATAAAATCAATATTTTTGCCTTCACTACGTCATTTCTTTTTCCAAAGGAGCATTAAGTTGTCCAAAAAAACACTTTTTTATACCATACATTTTCTACGTAAACTTGTGATATCGATTCAAAATAGAAATAAAAAATCTTGATGACAGGCCTCACGGGGTGGCCGTGTTGTCGCTCGGCGAGGCGACAAGCGGCTCCGGGTCTGAGGAGAGCGAGGCCACGTTCAAGCTGTACCAGGGCGAGGAAAAGGAGTTTCACCAGCTCCACGACCAAATTATACGGAACAGCGTAAAATGCAGTCCACTCGCGGGCCAGCCCAACTATGGCATCGCCGTCTCATTCCGGGTCTTGCATGGCGAGCTCGCACAGGTGCGTGAAGAGCATCCCCTGCTCTTCAAGAACGTCAGCCTTACCAAAAAGCTCGGCTTCTCCGATGTTATCATGCCCGGCGACGTCCGCAACGACCTTTACTTGAGGCTCGAACGTGGCGAGTTCGAACGCGGTGGCAAAACCACACGTAAGCACTTTTTCTGATCTCTCTAAATTTTATCGACTGAATTTTTACCTTGCATTGTTTCAAAATACTGCCACTCAGACAGGAAAAGTAAATTCACTTTTATAGAATGAATATTCACACTAAAAGAAAAAATTATCGCTCTTAGAGAAGCTAAGTTTCACTCTTAAACTCTAGTTAGTATCTCTTTAAAAAATGAGTTGAATTTCACTCTAAGAGGCAGGCCCGTGCACAGAGACCTGTATTTGGGGGGGTTTTCAACTTTAATGTTGTACTTGTAGAATAACATGCAATTGAAATTGATTTGGTTTGACAGTACATGGTCCATTCATAGTGATGTGGATAATAAATGTAGATTGAATAAGTAAACTAATAAATTATTTAATCAATAAATAATCAAATATAAAAGGCAATATCAAAACATCATTTGTTTTCAACAACTTCTACTTTATATATTTAATCTTTGTTGTGTTTTCAACAGTTTTCAACAAATTTAACACAAGCCACTCAATAATTACAGATACACAATTGCAAAAAACACGTTTATCATTTCTTTTTCACATTTAGATGTATAACGAATGCATAATTAATAAAAAAAAAGAAACACTTTTTATCACTACACTATACACATATTTTATGATTTAAGGTGGTTGTTGCGACATTCAATTTTCTATACGATTCTTTTGAAATTTGTGTACACTGAATCTCTATTGTTACAAAAGCTTATATTCAAAAAGTCAGGCAAATCGACTGTGCCAATTAATTATAAAAAATATTGAAAACAGCATGGGCTCTTATGGACGCGGTTGCATTTTCCGTCGTAGCAAAGGCATTTTCTATCAAAAAAATGAGGAAAAAATCTAGCTGGATGGAGTAAACCATGTAGTTTCTACATTTTCAAAGCACAGGACTTGATACTGACAAAATTTGTCAAAAAACCAAAAAATCCACTGAACTGTCACTTTGTATTATGAGTTTTGAGAAACATGGCAACAGTGCGCTGCAGCAAACAGCAATATGTATATATTGCGCGTGTGTGAATGGGTGCACACGGGAAAAAACAAAGCGGATGTGAAGTTGCCAAATCTATCGAAAAATCTGCCACACAGTCTGAACTGGTCTGAACCAAGCTGCGACAAATAACCCAAAGAGTCTGAAATTGCCAACGCTACAACTACCTTAAAGGGTTATACACCTTTTTTAAGGATGGTTTGGATTATTTTTTGATGTATATAGCACATAATTTTATTACATGGAAGTTATATTATTATGATAGAATATTGTCAACTTTAATATACAAACATTATTTGATGAAAAAAATATCAAAAAATGGTCGAGTTATGGCCCTTTCCCAACTATTTTTTTAAGAGGCTTGCAGTGACTGCAATACAAGTATAAAAAGTCAACTGAAATTATAATATCCAAAAACGTTACATTTTTTAGTGTAACGATAACGTCACGCCTTACATTAATTAACAAGTAACGATGACAGGAACGAGTTCTTTTTTTTTTTGGTAACGAGTAACGAAAATCGTGTTATTCATTTCACATCTGTCTCATCAATTTTTTAGAATGATTTGTAATTTTTAAGGAATTTTTTGAAACTTAGATATAAGTAATTTTTTAACTTCCTTATTTTCAGATGAGAATCATATAATTTTATAATTTTAGATGAGACCGAGTGATGTATTAGTAATTTATGTACAAATATCAACAAAGAGTATGCTTTTTCACTATTGATTAGAAATTTTCACAATTCTAGCAATAAATTTCAGAAATCTGCATATAAATACACGAAAATACTGGAAACCTTGGTTCTTCAAATCTATAGCAGGATCCCAAAAATCTATGGATTATCCTAGAAAACCTTTCGCAATTTTATGAACACAGAAAAAAAAATGAAATACGAAGAATACTAGCTATTATTTACTTTTTTTTTTAAAGCTATTAGATTCTTTGAAAAATCCTGTAATTCCAGAAATCAAGAAACTCCGATTTCTCGAGCACTGAATTCTAACAATATATGTATGTGTAAAAAAAATCATAAAAATACTAGAAAAATGTTCAAATTTTGAAAATCTGTTAAAAATTGAAAAAATATTGAAGACGCTCTAAATCTATAAAGAAACTGTTTTCTGCAAAATCGATTAAAATACTGCAAATTTTTCAAACTTTCAATTCTAGGAAATCTAATTCTTGAAATTCAAAGAGATTTTTAACATTCTATAAGTACTAGGAAATGCAAAAAGAAAATACGTGTATAGAAAAATACAAGTATATCTATGGAATATTCAAAATCTATGTAACTTTCAAAACTAGAGCATCGAATTCCAGAAATTTATACAGAAATATACAAGAAAACTGAACAATCCTTCAAATCGTAGAAAAACTGATGAATTAGGAAGGATACTGAAAGAAAAGTGAATCTATTGAGACACCTGTTTTCTGAAAAATTCTTTTGGAACATGAAAAATTAATTGAACTTCACGTTTTAGAGCTCGAAATTCTTAAAATCCATGTATAAAAATTCATATAAAAATGCTTAAAGTATGTAAAGATACTAGGAAACCCTGCAACATTTTATGCATCCTAAAAAATACGAAAAATACTAGAGGAAATAAATATCTATTCAGACATTGTTTTCTGAAAAATCCTTTGAACACGTGAAATTTAATAAACTCCCAATTTTACAGTCCGAAATTCTCGGAATGTATAACAATTTAAATGAAAATGCTAGAAATGTATAAAAACACTAGAAAATCCTGTAACATTTTATAAATCTTGAAAAATACGGATAGTTTCAGAAATACTGAACGATCCTTCAAATCGTAGAAGATATATACGAAAAATACCAAAAAGAAATAAAAATCTATTTAGACGCTGTTTTCTGAAAAATATCATGCAATGCAAGATATGAAAATTTATATCGAAACGTAAAAACCAATAATAGAAGCATTTCATCGGAAATACACTCTGGAAATGTGAAAAATCACTCCAAGTTAGAATGACAGAATTTTGACTAATATAGAGTGAAATTTACTCAACGTTATTAATGGAGCGATTTATTTTTTCGTAGCCAATCTTAGATACTTCGATTCTTTAGTTTAAGAATTTTTCCAAGTCTGCAAAAAATTATTCACCTCTGAGGAATTCCTTGATTGAATAATTCGATGTATGTATAATCTTTCAAGTTTGCAGAAAATTTGTTGTATGAATTATTCGAAGGATTATCTATACATATAAGAATGGAAATTGAGGAATCGTTACTTTTTTTTTGGTGAATTAGCAAAAAACATCGAGGTGCGAATGTGCGTGTTGAGCGACACGGGCCAGCAGTTAGAGAGCTGTTTTTACGGAGCCGCGGGCGCTGAAGCCACTTCCGATTATCACAGCTTCGTCATCTACCACCTCAACAACCCTTGCTGGGCCGAAACCGTGCGTCTCGCTGTACCCATCGAGAAATTCGAGTCGAGCCACGTGCGCTTTGAGTTTCGCCATTGCTCCAGTAAGTGACAAACTTTTTTTCTAATTTAAACCATCATAGACGCAAAAAACCTGAAAAATATACAATTAAAATCTTTAATTTTTCTCAAAATCTGGTATTCTTCGAATGATATTCAATAACAGTGAAAACAATAATTTTATTTCGTTCTCTTATCACGTTGCAAATAATTTTGATTGAGTCAATATGAACTTAAATTTTGTTTTTCCCCATTCTCCGACTCAAACTTATTCATTACGATTTGTTTTTAAAAGTTAGTAGCTGAATATTTCCTTTTCTCGTTTTCCTCTGTAGGTTTTCGTATTTTCAATACAGCTTTTCAAGATAATGATATAGTTATTTTCTGAATATTTTGTCAACATAAATCGGAAAAACAGAATCCCTGCATTCAAAGTTGAACTTTTTATTGTCAATCCTTTTTCTACGTTCTTTTTAATAATCTATTTACGTGGTGTATTAGTTACTAACTTCTTGTACAGTATGAACCTTTTTTTGTTTTTTCAGCGCGTGAGAAAAATGATAAAAAACTTTTCGCTTTCGCGTTCGCGAAACTTAAGGAGCCCAATAACGCCACCTTGCAAGATGGTCTCCATGAATTGATAGTTTACAAATTTGACCGCGAAGACCGGGAGAAACTCGATAAGCTGGAGTATCTTAAACTTCCAAGCAAAGCATCGAAGCGCAGCTCCAGTGGTAAATGAAAAACAAACATCCACATATACATTTTACACCATTATTTTAACGGTGAAGTATAAGAATCTGAACTTCCTTAATATGGCCTTATCTTTATCACTACCAATTTCGTATGGGTACAACACAAAAATTTGTGGCATAATCTATATTTTAGAATACATATTTCTTGACTCTAGCAATATAGGATATCACGCACTAGAATTGTAAATTATGGAATCCAGAATCCCAGAATTTAAAATTTTCGAAAGGAGATTAAAAATCATTGTTTCTGGAACAAAGAATTTCAGAGCTCCGAATTCTATGGTATAAAGTTCGAGAATTCAAGATAACACGTTTACAAATTCTAAGATTCTCAAGTTTCGAATGTAAACTTTCGAAAATCTTAATCAAATAAAAAGTAATAAAATATTCCATTCTATAATGTAGAATGACAGGCTTATAATGAATGAAACAGAGAAATTCAAGATCGACCATTCAAGTACAGAAAACTACAAAATTTCTAGTTACACGGTCTGCGATTCTTGAGTTTTGAATTCTACTACTTCAAATTCTATCATTTAGATTCGAACAATACTGATATCTTGAATTGTAATAATTTATGATATAGGATGATGAAGTTTTCAATCTTACTGTATTGAATTCTAGAAAGCCATGCTGGAGAGTTGAAGGAAGGAACCAAGAGTCAGTTGATTCCGACCGTGTTAAAAAAAAAAGAGCAGAAGGCAGAGGATCAGAAGACACGATCAGAAGAAGGTTATTTTCCATGTTATTTGTATACCTATAGCTATAACTCTGATTACTCTAGTGACAACTGCGGTAACTTTCGATTATTTCCGATTCGACGAACGTTCCTTTAATTGTGAATTGGACACATATACAATCGAAATATCGTTCTTTCAATCGGAAACGAGCTTCATGCAATCAGAAGGAAATTTACGTTAAAAAGGTTTCTGAGAATCTAAATTCTCAAAAATAGGAGTTTCACAGTTTAGAAGATAGTCTGGGTTTTGAATTTCAAAATAGGTGTAACTTTAATTTTCAATTTCTATTGCATGAATTTTTTATGAGAAATCATAAGAATTCAAATTATGCAGTAAACAGTTTCAAATATTTAACTTTTAGAGTAAAGACTGATGATTCCAAATTTCATAGTGTGGGATCGCGGAATTTCAGATCGTACTATGTAGAACTCTCCGAATGTGGTACTTGGAATCATTAATTCTTAACATAGAATTGTTATTTTCCAACTCTAGAAGGTTGAATTAAATTCCACCTAATAGAATTCAAGTGTAATAGTACCTGAAATACATTTCTAGAATTCAAAAATATAGACTAAAAATTAGGGAAATAGTATTCTGAAAATCTTAATTCTAGAATACAGGTTTCTGTGATATTGCATTATTATAGATATAAAATTTTGGAATTTGACTACTAAAGTCGTGGGAGATTGATCCCCTTTTATCTTCGTACTGAGTAAAATATTAAATTACCAAATCACAATATCCACAAATTTAAAGGCTTTGAGATTTTATAGTAGGTAACTACATTCCAGATATTGAAAAAATGAATTTATAAAATTCGAGAAAACCTGAGTCCTTGCACGGTATGCTTGGATAAGATTTAACCCAAAGTTCCCCCCCCCCCTATCAAAAATTGTTTTATTTATCTATTATATCATTATTTTTGAATATTTTAAGCAAAAAACTAAAATAATCTCCAGAAGGAATGAAGAGGTAACCTAATTTTTGTGAATTTTTTTAAGGTTAATTGGTCAAACTCTTCAGGAAACAATGCCATATTTTGATTTTAAGGCTCAAAATCTTTCGTCGTGTACAGTTAACAATTTTCATTGAACTATACTACACACACAAAAATATGAATGTCATTATATACAGAAAGCCGCAAAAAAACCATGTTTTTTCGGTGTTTTCTGACACAAATCACTATGTTTTTCACTCTTTTAAGTATATTTATAACAATGAGTAGAAAGCCTATCAAATTTCGGGCAATTTCATTTTCGATCTATTTAATATCACTTGTTGTTAAGAAGATACAGCTCTTAGAACTTCAAAAAATCTGATGAATAAATATTGTTGGTTTGAAATTTGCTCTACAATTTCTTAAAAATGCAAAATATCGTAAAAACATGCAATGATATTTGAAAGAAGACTAAATCATGAGAAAAACAGTACAAGTTTCATCTCAATATGATGAATTGAGCCGGAGATACAATGATCGAAACAGGGGTATGTTCACTTGACACGGTAGGTGCAGAGTTGTCAGAGGGCGTTATGATAACTTTTTAAAATAATTACCCTCTTAGAATTGTTATTTCAATAATCAGAACATTTATATTGCAATATTTGACAATGGATACTTTTTTAAATATTTTTCAGTAGAATTATGTGCAATTTTTTCATGATTATTTTACAACAAGCATATCAATTAACTCCAGGTTAGTATCATACAAAATTGGTTTACAAATGACCCTCCAACGAAACTGTAGCCAAACTCATAAAATCCGCAACTAAAACGTGATTCCAATGTCGTCCATCAACTTTTATACTGAAGACGGTTGAAATCATAATTTAAAATATTTTTTAAATAAATGCATAACGCACGCAAAAGTTTGCTCGGGTATACACCCATGTTCCGATCGTTATATCTCCGGCTCAATTCATCATATTGAGGTGCAACTTGTACTGTTTTTCTCGTAATTTAGTCAAATTTTAAATATCATTGCATGTTTTTACGATATTTTGCATTGTTAAGAAATTTTAGAGCAAATTTCAAACCAGCAATATTTATTCATCAGATTTTTTGAAGTTCTAAGAGCTGTATCTTCTTAACAATAAATGATATTAAATTGATCGAAAATGGAATTGCACGAAATGTGATAGGCTTTCTACTCATTGTTATAATTATACTTTAAAGTGTGAAAAACGTAGTGATTCGTGTCAGAGAACACCGAAAAACATGGTTTTTTGCGGCTTTCTTTATATAATGACATTGATTTTTTTGTGTAGTATAATTCAATGAAAATTGTACACGAGGAAAGATTTCGGGCCTTAAAATTTTGATGGGGCATTATTTCGTGAAGAGTTTGACCAACTAACCTTAAAAAAATTCACAAAAATTAGGTTACGTCTTCATTCCTTCCGGGGATTATTTTAGTTTCTTGATTATGGTATTAGAAAATAATAATATAATAGATGAATGAACACCGTGCTTGATAAATCATGAATCAATAACTTTATAAATATTCTTTTGTGATTTGCAGAAAAAGCAGAAAAAGCAGACAAAGCAGACAAAGGGGGGCCACCGTTCATCAGCTCAGGAAAGGAAGCTTTTTTCGTGCAAAGTTTGCTATGTAGCACGAAGCTCACGCAGAACGTCGACCTGGTAAAGCTGCTCCAATGGAAGACTCGTCCAGAGTGTATCGCGGAATCCTTGGGTCGTGTTCTGCGCCTTGATGGCGAGGAGCTCGTCAAGTTTCTCCAAGACATCCTCGACTCCCTATTTTCCATGTTCTCGACCGAGAACGGCAACTCGACCACATATTCAGGTCTCGTTTTCCAAGTCCTCGTTGAGATTTTCAGCCTCCTCGAGGACTCCAAGTTCTGCCACTTCAAACCCGTCATGGACGTCTACGTCTCGGACCACTTCGCCGCCGCCCTCGTTTACAAGGGCCTCCTCAGCAGTGTCCAGCACTGTGCTGAGGTGATTTTGGAATTGACTTTAAAAATTAAAAAGAAACATTATAAATATAAATAAACATTTCATCTTCGGTTACATTACATTCTCAGTACAAATTAAAATTTTGATACTGACGTTGAAATTGATGTTATCATATATAACTGTGGTAAGTTCGTGATTTTTGAGTCACTCTTTTCGCCGGAAATGATTTACTGAAGTTTTGATAATTTTTGTTTTTCAGCGAGTCACCATCGCGGAACGCACAGAACCTATCACTAAGTGCTTCCGCTCCCTTGAGTACATCTTTAAATTCATTATCCAGGTAATTGAGTTTAAAATAAATGACCTGTTACATAATTCATCAACATATTACATACGAAAAATTATTTAATACAAAGTCAAGAGATTCTTGGCTCTACGAAGAACATTCTTTATAGTTTTCATCAAAAAACGAAAAATGAGAACGTTCTGACTTGATTATTTTTCCAGCCATAAGAATTATAAGAAAAATAGCAAATTCCGATTCAAGTGTGCTTCCTGATTACTTTCTCATAGGTTCCGTAAATATTTTCAGCAATGGGTATAAATATAAATCCTAACAATGTCGTTATTTTTGGATACCTTAAAATGTTGTAGAGCCGACTTCTTTTTGCGAGAGCATCCGCGGGCCAGTTTGAGGAAAGCTTCAAGATAGACCTGCACAACTTGTTCGCGGTGCTGAACAAAATGCTGGCGCTGTCGTCGGAGAAGGTGCTGGAGACGCAGGTGGCATTGCTGGGCTCATCAGCGGCCGTGGTCGAGCAGCTCGCTGCTGTGTTACATGTCCTCGATGTCGCCAAACTCACGTGTGCCCTCGTAGACTCGGTTGCCATCGCCCCCTGCAGCTACCCCCAACTGCTCCAAGCTAAACTGGAGATGATCAAGAACCTTGTGGCCTCCAACATCTTCAACGACGATGAGAGTCGCAACCTACTCCTTATTTGTTTTTGCAGGCATCTTAAGATCCACCTAGCCCGCAGGGAAGAGCTCAAATCTGTCACCAATATCCTTGGTAAGTTCGACTTTTCTATCATATAACCAATGGCTTTTCCCTTACGAAAAAAGAAAAATTTTGAGTACAATCAATTCGACTGTTGACAGTCAAAATTAGAATTTTTGATGGTTGCTTTTTATGTTTGTTATGTCCTGAAGGGACATAAACGAATAAAAGGAATGAGTTTTCGCTTTATCATAATCCTGGGATATGCAAGGTGGAAAAAATGGAGCTGGCAAATCGGTAACATAAATTTATTTCACAGACTTACATTTCCGGGCGTTGAGGGTGACAACTTGTAGAATGTATCGCACGCGTTTGATAGGGATTTTTTGACTCGCAATAATTTAACAAAACTCAAAAGGGGTTCGAAGAGACGTGAGTTTACAAAAACGTATTCTTTCTGAAAAATGAAAAGGGAAGAAGAGAGAGAATCTCTTTCGAAAAACACTGGTTTTATATCATTTTGCTGGTATCCCCTTCCACGAGAAGAGAGGGGATACTAAAACTGTTCGTCCAATTGATTCGTAAAAATTGCTATCTTTGAGTAATTTCTTCGAGCTTCTATTTTTTACCGTTTATCTAATTATAAATGAGCTGTGATAATATATGAATTTCTTCTTTTTATAATTTTTCTATCTTTTACTTTTTATCTAATTGTACCTTTAAATTAAAAACCCCTCAATTCTCGTAAAATGTGATAAAGCAACAAAAAATAAAAGATGTAGGCAAATCAAGGCCCTGGCACATAACATGTTGACTGACAAGTTTTGACAAGGGTTACCAGGTGTACTGATTTTTTTACCACCGTACTGATTTACTGATTTTTAGCGAAAACGACGATTTTTCGCATTTTCATCAACCTTTACTTGCACACAGCAAAACTCGATGGCTCAGTTTGTGTTTCTTGCAGTGGAACGAATCCTCAAACTGTTTCCTATATTAAAAGCTTACTTTTTATCGATGGAAAAACCTCCAAAATGTATTGGAAATTTCTCGAATGATATAACTGAAAGCTATCTTTGTTTTGTCTACTCTTTCATGTTTATTTTGCAATGTTAAATATCAGCAATAGAAAGCGAAGATAACAGTGTTTTAGAAACCATTTCAATCATTGAATCGGTTGCTAATTATTTGAGCGCAATAATTTAGTACAAGTTTTTGCCTCTGAATTTACTTCCAAATCTCAACAAAATGAAAGCTGAAGGAAAAAAAAGGAATGCATCGGTTTCCATGAAAAAAACGTCAATGTTAACAGGAAGCTCTTGAATAATTGTTACAATGGACCTCATATTTACCCGAATTAAAAGTTTTCAGTAATTGAAATTCAATTGTAAAGCAAGAGAAATTGATTATAATCAAGTTGTACGAGCAATGCAGTTTCTTGAGTCACAAAATGTTCATATTTATGAAAATAAGATCATTAATCAATTGGCTCACTTTAACAACTTTATAGAGATAAAAAAAGAGAATAAAGATGATTCTGCTTAATTTTTTTTTTCGAATTTCAAATGACCTGATTTGTGAATTTTTTTAAGCAAATTCAAACATTGATTGCTTTTCAGAAATTTTAAAAACGTTCGCAGCATTATTGTTACGCAGTATAATTATAAGTATGTCTTACAGTGATTACCATAAGTATCTAATAAAAACTGGAAATGTTGAAATATTAAAAGCTATTCGCAATGCCAAGAAGTACGAAAAAACGGCAACGCGCATTTTTCGACGCTTGAAAACAATTAATTTCTACTTGAGATACTGGAATTTGTGATTTATCCGTACCGTACCTTATGTTAATTTTAAGCAGTTAAGCTTAGATCAGCACCATTTCGCCTTTTATTTTATTTGACACGATTCGTTAGATTCTTTGATTCATCAAATTTTTTTAAAAGCGTTTGGCTATGTCAGGTTTGGTTATATGCTATACGTCCATGGGAGGGGGGGGAGTGTGTGTGTGCAAATAAAGGCATACTGAATCAAAATTTGACTGTTTTACGCTCAATCCTACTGTTGACAATTAAAATTAGAGTGTTTGATGGTCAATTTTTACGTTGACTGTCAAGTCCTGGCTATTTGACAGTAAAATTCGCTGTGAATCAAAATATGACTATTTTATGTTCAAACTGACTGTTAACGGTCGAATTTTAGAGTGCTTAATGGTCAATTTTCATTTTAATGATCATGTTTAGACTGTTCTACGGTAAAATCGTCTACAACAAATCAAAATTTGACTATTTTACATTCAAATCAATAGTTGACAGTCGAAATAACCCTAGTGAAAAAGTTTCGACCGAAAATAGTCGGACCATAGTCGTAACATTGTCGAACGTAACGACTGTATTGTTAAACTTCGATTTTAGGCCAATCCCATCATATTGTTTGCGAGAAATTATCAGAAAAGGAGCAAAAGTATATCTCCTTTAATTAATTGTGATGCTGAATATTTGTACATTGCTCTAAAAATTATGATTTATTAAGTATCAAAAGTGACAACATCGCCATAACCTCAAAAAGACATTGTTTCATTGTTTCGATTGTTTCGTCCGTTCAAGCGCGCGAAATTTGAAAATGGTATTATTTCAGTTTCATCAATGTTAAATAAAATAAGAGTTTTTCTCTTAAATTATTATATAATAATTAAATATATTAATTATGATATATCAATTATAATATATTTACAATAATATTATTATTAAATAAATATTTTTTAATAATAACTTACTCATTACCATATATTTATTCATTATTGGTTATTAATTATTTTTTACTACATTATATGAATTATAATATTTGTTATATTATATTTATTATATATAATATATGTTATATTATATCAATTATAATATTTTAATTATTATATATCAGAATCTCAAAATATTCACCCATACGCACAATTAATTTCAATTTATGTCATGGTATATATTTAGATTATTGTTTTAATAATTTTTTATAATAATTCTAAATACACAATACATACTACACTCCAGCCAAAATCAAACACTAATATATAGATTGACACAACTGGACACAGCTTGTCAGATCGACAACTTTGTCGAGAAAGTCGCATTGTTCTGCATTATTTTGTGTCGTTCTGTTTTATCCAACTCGAGTACCACTGCTAAATTGTTATTTATTTCTAATAAACACAATAAAAATGCGTAATTTTTTCTGGAATCAATAAATCAATCACTTTTACTTATTTTCGCAACCACATGACCACAAAATGTCACATCAGAGGCAAGGAAAAAAAAAATAGAAGTTATAGTCGTAACTTCGTCGAACATAACGACTATCGTACGACGATTAATCGTCGTAAGATAGATGGACAGTAGTCGGATTTTTTCCACCAGGGTAAGAGTGTTCGATAACCAATTTTTATGTTGACTGTTGTCAAATTTTAACTGTTTTACAGTCAAATCGACAATAAACAAATCTAACGTTGATCTTGGGTAAAAATAGAAAAGAAATTTTTTCTATTTTTTTTCATTTCATAGACGTTTGGAACTTCGGGCACATAATTTGTACATGTTTTATCCTAATTTCATCACATGTTAAGGGATTCTTGGATATCTCTAAAAGAAACCTTGACTGAAACTCAAACAATTCAAACGCATGTTCCAGGTGAAATCTTGAATTTTTTGTACAAGAGGGGTAGAAGCGCAGCCAAGGTAAACAATTGCATCCACCGGGACGTGGAGACGCTCTGTTTGTCGCTGCTGGATGTCCTGGTGCAGACGATCCTCATAATAATAAGCACCAACGGAGTAGTGGACTGCCTTGCGGCTTGTCTCATTGGTTTACTCCAGCTCCTCGACGAGTTTCACTACGCTCGTCTCTGGGATGAGCTCCTCGTCAGCGCCCCCACCTCATTTTCAAGGCTCAAACCTCTTAAAGACTTTCTCTTCAGGGTTTTTCTCGCTCTTCACGCCCTCGTCAGCAATGAGGTTTTTCCACCCGACTGGTTCGTCATCAAAATGCAAGCCAACCAGGTCATCCTCAAGGCCACTCAAGAACTTGCTCAGCCTTTGGCTTTTCGGTAATTAAATGATAAAGATCATTCCCTCGACTATGAAAAACATTTTACGTCCCCACAACAATTACAATGGTTGCTTTTATTTCTAATCCTCTAAGTTTTGTTCTTGGGCAGTAGGTTCTTTTTTTTAATCGCGTCAATCAAATTTAGTTTCGTTCCCTTTCCTACCTCCCCATTGCCATGTAAAATTTCTTCCCTACGTTACTGTTGTGAAAAACTTCAACTTGAATTTTTTTTTCTGAAATGGCAACTTTAGGTTTCTTCATGGTGTTTTCGAGATCCAGCTCTGGACGACGTATTTTGAAACTCTGGTAGCATACTTGACACAGCCATCGCTCCAGCTCGAGCGGTTTTCCGATGTGAAGCGGGAGAAAATCACGGCCAAGTACGGGGACATGCGAGTGGAAATGGGCCTTTCCTTGATAAGCATGTGGTCGCACTTGGGCGAGCGTAAGCTCGACTTCATCCCGAGCATGGTGGGGCCCATCCTCGAGGTCACTCTTGTTCCCGACAGCGAGCTGCGCAAGGCTGCACTCTACGCCCTCTTTGACCTCATGGAATGCGAGCAGCGTGCCCGCGGTAGCTTCAAGTCCGTCGAGTCCGAGCTTATCGACAAACTCGACATCCTCGTCAGCGAGAACAAGGGCGACGACTATTACCGACGACTCTTCAACACCATGTAAGCACTGCGCTTATTTAAACTCTATGTTCAAAACAAAAAAATGCATTGATTTTTTGTTTGGCTGTTGGAAATTTGTATGTACATTTCAGTGGCGTAGATAGAGGGGGCAGGGGGATCGATCCCCTCCTGACTGTAGTAGTCAACTTACAAAATTTTATATCTATAAAAATTCAACATTACAGAAACATGTATTCTAGAATATTCAGATTTTCAGAATACTGTCTCCTTAATTCTTAGTATCTTATCTTCTATATCTCAAAATTATAGAAATATGTTTTAGGTCCTATCACACTTACATTCAATGAAATGGAAATCGTAACTCTCAAAATTTGAAGTTCTAGAGTTAGAAAATAAAAACTCTAGTTACAAAATTATTTATTCTAAATACCAGAATTAAAGATCTGAAATTCGGCGATCCCACATTATACAATTCGTTATCATTAGTCCTCACTCTAAAAGTTGAATATTTGAAACCATTTACCGCAAAATTTGCATTCTTATGATTTCTTATCAAAAATTCATGCGATAGAAATAAAAAATTCCAGTTACACGCATTCTGAAATTTTGAATTCTAGACTGTCTTCTGAAATGTGAAACTCCTATTTTTTGAGAATTAAAAATTTCAGAAATTTATTTAGAATAAAATCCTTGAGCTCTCAAACATGGATTTCTAGAATTCAATAGAGTAAGATTAAAAATTTCATTATCCTATATCATAAATTATTACGATTCAAGATATCAGTATTGTTCAAATCTACATGATAGAATGTGAAGAAGTAGAATTCAAAATTCAAGAATCGCAGACTCTATTACTAGGAATTTCTTAGTTTCCTTTACTTGAATGGTCGATCTCGAATTTCTCAGTTTCATTCATTATAAATCTGACATTCTACATTCTAAAATGAAATATATTTTAACATTTTATTTTATTAAGGCTTTCGAAAGTTTACAGTCGAAACTTGAGAATATTAGAATTTGTAAATGTGTTATCTTATTCTATTTCTTAAAATAGTTAACCATCGCCGTAAGATAAAACTTTTCATAATTATTACAAATTTTAACGATATTCCACAGTTTCTAGAGATAAATAGAAGTTTCAAAATTTTTCATGCTCACATCCAGGGAACATCTCAGCGCCATGTAAGTTTGTGATCGAAATGAGTGACAATTTTCAACTGTAAACCTATTGTTAAGTTTTTACTTGACCATTTCTCGAGAGTGAAATTTTTTTTTTGTGACCTTACATATGAATATATGTTTAGATTTAATTTATGGAAATTTCTGCGATATGACAATCCTGATTTACCTGAATTTCTAGAAAGAAGAAATTATTCAACATTGAGTTTGAATTTTTTGGAAACGTTTTAAATACTAAAGTACGTAAATTCTGTATGAATATTTATTGTTTGAGTGACGAAAATGTTTGAGAAACTTATGCATGAATCTTATAGCTCTCAAGTTGAAATTTTTCATTTTTGAATTCTGAGAAAACTGAATAGCGAAAATTTGTAAGTTTGGGTTTTCTTCATTCTCCGGTCAAAGCACCAGATTCTTATACATACTGTATAAACTTGGACAAAAATTCACTATGTCAAATTGTTCTCAGCTAGAAATTTTCACAATTTCATTTCAGAAATCGTTCAGAGTTCGCTGACATTCCGAAAAAAAACACGAAAATTTTCAAAACTTGAACAATCACGTTCTTTTTCAAATCCATTTTTGATATTTTTATTTTGAGTTAAGAAACCAAATTAGAATAATTTTCAGAGATTCCGAGTTCCAAATCGCAAAATTACACGATATCTATTTAAGTATTGGATCAACATCGAAGTCATTTTCTGTTATAATTATTTATGTTTTTCAAAATCCTGCTTCACAAATAATTACCCCATACTATATATTTACTAATAGTTTTAACTCTCGAATTCTAGAATTTTTTAACTTAAGTTCCAAAAATTTGAGATTTATTAATTCCAATTCGTACTTTTCAAAATTTTTCCAAAATGTTTGAAATTGAAGTTCCAATATGTTGAAATTTGTTCATTCGAATGAACTGAACTTTTTCATTTGATTCCTACAATCTACGGTTGTCATATTTAAATTACTTTTTTATATTTCCATGTTCTCAAGAAAACGTAATTCTTACATACGAAATTTTTACACCTTTCTACAAAAAGTTTTTTAAACTTTATTAAGACACACAACTATCAAAAAGCAAGAAACAAAACGATAATTACGACCATCAGTGCTGGTTCATGATAACCATCTATAACACAATCAAATGGTTTATTTTCCTCAATGTAAATTGTTCATTTCTTCAGTTTAAAGCGAAAAATCTGATAATCTGAATATATTGTTCGGCAGATTACTCGACAAAGTGCAGCTAGAAAACCCGAGCTGGAAAGACAGTGGCACTGCTTTTATAACTTCAGTGACTCGCCTTCTTGAAAGGTTGCTCGATTACAGAAGCGTAATTCAAGGCGACGAAAATCGCGACAAGCGCATGGCCTGCACCGTCAATTTGTTGGTGAGAAAAAAAACTAATTCCACATGACGAAAAAATTTCCGCATCGAAGAAGTTCAGTAGCAGCAACGATCATAAAAAACGACCATAATTTACACTATAACAACCATTATCCCAATCTTTACCCCTGTTAATCAACAGTAGACTCCTAAATCGATTCCAAAGAATTTCCACCAATAATTCCGTACCCAGTGAACAAATCTCTACATTACATAAAATACATCCGTTGCGCAACGACGGCTTAATTTCCTGGGTCGCGCTAATTGCAGTCGCGCTAATTGCAACGATGTCATCAGAGACGATGGAAAATCTTGTTTCATTGGTGTTGCAGAATTTCTACAAAAACGAGTTCAACCGCAAGGAAATGTACCTGCGCTACATTTACAAACTCCACGACGAACACTTGAGCGCGGAAAACTTCACTGAGGCGGGCTTCACGCTGAAGCTCTACGCAGACGAGCTGAACTGGAACTCAGACGCGGTTCTGGCGGCGGAGTACGGGAATCCCCAGCAGCCCGAGTGGCAGCGCAAGGAGAGCCTTTACCTCCAGATCGTGCACTACTTTGATTGTGGCAAATGTTGGGAAAAAGCGGTGCCGCTGCTGAAAGACCTCGCGGTCCTCTACGAGAGCAAACTCTACGACTACGCCAAGCTTAGGGACATCCTTCAGAAACGCGCCGAGTTCATAAACAAGATCCTCAAACAAGTACGCCCGGAGCCCGAGTACTTCCGGGTCTCGTTTTTCGGCCTTGGTTTTCCACTCTTCGTCAGGGTAAGTCGTAGATCTAAA
Organism: Platygaster robiniae; assembly: GCA_028476575.1. Classification (NCBI taxonomy): domain Eukaryota; kingdom Metazoa; phylum Arthropoda; class Insecta; order Hymenoptera; family Platygastridae; genus Platygaster; species Platygaster robiniae. The sequence continues at coordinate 9,618,314 of CM052022.1, forward strand.
TCACAGAGTCAGTTCTCTCGACGGTTACTTGACGTAAGGTTTCTCAGTTACGGTTACTTTAACCTGAAAGCAGTTAACTCGATCACAATTAATGATGAAAATTACTCTAATCGCAAAATTGTCGTTTTCGTAGTATGAAAATTAGTGACCTCAAAAATTCTTAATATAATATGTATCAAAACAGTTCCTTATAATAGAATTCCAGTTTGATCAATAAAAAAACTGCAAGTAAATATTGAAGGAATTATGCATATAACATTATTTGTAGCAATAATTCTAGCAAAATTTAAAATTCATCAAGCACGCATAAAAACTCCTCGAAAAAATCAAGGCTTGACGTCAAATAACACCTCAACTCGCATGCAGGTTGACGTTAAGCATAATCATGCTTTGACGTCAAGTTGATGTCACGTTGACATCATAAATGTTAGCTGGGATAGTTTGATTTCACGACTTTGCCAAGGCAAATCGACTCTGGGCAGTTTCTTGACGAAAGATAATCCACGTACGGTTTATTTCAAAAAAAATTAGAAGAAAAATGAAACTTGGTCCTAGTGCTAGAACAATTTGAGTACAACTGTGCTGAGAGAATCATTAGTCATGCTGATGGTGGTATTCAAACTTCTGGATCCGAGACTCAAGAACAAAATGTTTATCCCCAGAACAAGCTTTTTATTTACCGTGGCCTTGAGTACGAGCGAATCGGCGCGTTCACACAAAGGCTGCAAATGGAGTTTCCGTGCGCCCAGATCCTGATGAAGAACTCGCCACCTGATGAAAGTATCTTGAACTCGGAGGCTCAGTACATCCAGATCTGCAACGTGAAGCCAATAGCGGACGAGAGCAGCTTGGCGAGCGCCGAGGTTCCGGAAAAGGTGGCTGCCTTCTACCGCTACCACGACATCCGGCGATTCACCTTCGACCGACCGCTGCACCGAGGCCAGGTTTATCCTGATAACGAGTTCAAGTCACTCTGGATTGAGCGCACTACCCTTACAATCGACTCAAGGCTGCCAGGTAAATAAAAATGATTGACATTAAACTCCGCAGAAGGCGATACCGAATTCTCAGGAAAGGATATCAAACCAAATCCTACTTGTAGATAAATAAAAAAATTCCATTTTTGCAGGTATACTGCGGTGGTTTGAAGTGACGGAGCGTCGCTCGGAGTTGTTGGCCCCAGTCGCAGTCGCCTGCGAGACAATATTGAACAAGTCGAACGAGCTGCGCCGACTCATCGCCCAGTACTCAGCCGGCCCCGAGACCACCATTAAACCATTCAGTATGAACCTTCAGGGTGTGATCGACGCCAAAGTCATGGGTGGCATCCCCAAGTACCAGGAGGCCTTCCTCACCCCTGAGTTTGCCCGGCAAAACCCGGAGATGGCGCCTTTTGTCAGCCGACTCAAGAGTCTCATTGTTGAGCATGTGCGAATCGTCGAAGCCGCTCTCGAGCTCCACGGTCGAATCGCACTTCCTGAAGTACAACCACTTCACAAACTCCTCCTCGAGCGATTCACTCAGCTCAAACACAGCCTCGAGCCCTCGATCGCGTCTCGCAACCGTCTCGTGCCCTCGGACAGTATCATTAAGTGAGTCATTTTCTTGACTTCTTTTTTGTGTAATTTTTATAAAACAGATGTACGTCTCATTTTCAGCTTTTGAAATGATTGCAGTTATTGCAGATGAAGTCCTATACGCACGAGACATTAGTATTGCTGGCGGTAGTCAGCGAGAGATGAGGGGTTCCCCGACACTCTCGCACCGAGCATTAATATTTACAAAAAACACTTGGTTTTGAATCGTCACAGATTCATCTTTTCCTTATATCGTTTTAATAAGGTCAAGATTCGACAAATTTCTTTTGCAGGTAGTTCCTACATGAACAATGAATCACAAAAACATTTTTTGGCGACTTGCAAAGCCGCCAATTATTCATATTCGATCGTTGAAAAATTGAATCCGCGGGTTTCACGAGTTTTTAAGTATGGATTTTATTAAGATATGACTGGCGCATGGTAAAACAGGTATGTGCAGTTTGCAAATACCTATCTTACCAACAACTGTGATTATATTTTTTTGCTTTGATCTTACATATGGGTTATGTTTACATGAACGTAAACAATAAATATACAGAAGTGCAAAATTGATTGTTTAAGTTGAAATGATAAATTCAACTTGAATTTGAAGTAGGAGTTGTCATGAATTTTGCGCAGTGCATTAATTTTTACAAAGTTCGATCGATACTTACATTGCTTCATAAATTTGTTGGGTTTTACAAAATCTATGCTGTAGGTTTAGTTAATAATATTTTTTCTTTTCGTGATTCCAAAATTCAACGTGTTTTATGATAATAATCATGTAATTTTTGTACACACTGATGTTAAAAAAGTGGTAAAGCTGTTCAATTTTGAAAACAACTGAAAATTCTTTGAATATCTATATATATATTTTTCAAAAATTAAAATTTTCCAATATAAACAGATGTGAATAAGTTTTACAATTTTTTTTTTTAAACTTTTTCTAAGAAATCGACATGTATATATATTTCATATATTTTATAACTTTAATAGAATTCTTGTACTTCATTGTTCGACTGTCAGTCGAAATTGTTTGAATTCTCCAATTTCAAAAATTTTCTGAATAATTTGATAATAATCTTATGATAATTAAAAACCTTATTTGATGAAAAAAATCAACGAAATTACATGTCTGCCATTTTGGCACTTATAATAAAAATGTATCGTCAAAATTGACAATGAATGAAATGTGTAATCAATTTTTAAAGGTGTATAAATTAAAACAAAGTAATTTGTGTTTATGATAAATAAAAATACCGTCCAAATTGATAATTCATAAAATGTGAAATTATTTTTTACAGATTATTTAGTTATTAATTCAATTTTAATAAAACTTCAAGTTCAATAAAATTGATTAATCAGATGATTTTGATTTGAAAAATGTTGCTTTAAAAAAAAAAGGAATATATTAGTTGGTTTCTCAATAGTAAATACATATTTTAAAAGAAAAAGAAATTTCTTATTTAACAGAAATCATGGAAGTTGGAAAAAAAGATTTTGTAAGATGAAAGGATTAATGCTAAGTAACTTCAAAATTAAAGTAAATCAATAGCAGTTGACAGTGATTTATCAAAAAATATCCATATCCCAAAAAAAAACACTTCCAATGTAAAACTTTGGAGGTGAGGGGTCGCGTCTAAAAAGCAAACAAAAAAAAAACCAAATCTTCCCTATACGCTCAGTAAAAGCCAATTCAGACTACCGGTTCTCGGCGTCGATTCACCGGTCCGGTTGGGTGCTCGGTCCAATTAGAATCGAACCTAAATGCTCGAACCGAACCGTCATCGGCAACGGCTGTGCGCTGATTGGTCGAGCGTTCAACCGGACCGGTGAATCGGCGCCGAGAACTGGTAGTCTGAATTGACCTTAAGGGCTAATATCCATTAGAGTGAGTAAAGTGATGTGGTTTCGCATAAAAATTTTTCTGTAAGGTTTCTTACATTGAAATTATAACATGATCATACGTGGCTAATTTTATTTTCAGAAAATCTGGACTCGAGCATTTCCAGTCACTCGCCTGCCCGCTTTTCTTGACAAATCGTAATCTTCAAACTTTGTTGTTTTTTCGTTAATAACTTGTAAATACGTATAAAAATTGGATTTGCCATTTTGAGTTTATTCAATGTTGAATTCAGAATAATTGTTATTCGAACCAAGGGGAAGCATAAAAAGTTGATTAGCATGCACACTAATCACTCAGATAGCAATAATATTTTATTCTAAACTATTGTGAACCAAAAGTGAGGGGACGAATTTGGCGGTGCTTGTGAATTTTTCAAAAATTATACACTGGAAATTCCCTATTACGTCCTTCCCTTCTACGTCCGCTCTCTATTGCGGCGAAAGATCGTTCCGCTTTACGGCGGGATAGCCCGCCTACTTAATCTCTCTCGCCATCTCTCGCGATTTTCGCGAAAGCACGTAAACATTGTGAAAACTGCGCGACTTTCGTCTGCGCCGTAGATCAGGTGACCCGCCCGACATCAACTGGCCCTCAAGGTCAGCTGAGAGTGGGGAGTCGTGAGGAGTAGTTCGCTCTCTTTTTTCCGGCCGTTGTAGAGAATGGCTCGAGCACGCGCGCGGACGTTATAGGGAGAGTCCTGTGTAGACATAAAAACATTATTGTATTTTTTATTGTCTTTGACAAGGAGCGAGAGAGAAATAGGATGGTCATTTAAAATTATTAATTTGTAATTGTAACAAAAAATATTGTATTTATCATTACACTATGATACAGAAGAAAAGGAGGGAATGGGGTGGCACTTCTAAATTAATCAAAATGTATGCAAAAGATCTATTCGAGATGACAATACAGTAGATCAAGGAACTAGTGTACATTGCCTATACAAGTCATAAAAGCGGGCAGGTGAGTGACTGGAAATGCTCGAGTCCAGATTTTTTGAAAATGAAATTTGCCGCATATGATCATGTTATAATTCCAATGTAAGAAACCTTAAAGAAAAATTTTTATGCGAAAATACATCACTTTACTCATTCTAATGGATATTTTCCCTTACTGAGCGTATAGGGAAGATTTGGTTTTTTTTTTTGGTATGCTTTTTAGACGCGAAAAGTTTACTCACCTCCAAAGTTTTATATTGGAGATGTTTTTTTTTTTGGGGTTAAAGTTAGCAAAAATCCTACATTTTACATCATTGTGATGAAAATAACGTTTTCTTTGTGGAAGGTTCCAGAAAAGTTGAAGGAAATTGGAAGAAAAAAGTGTTGTTGTATTATATAGACAACCAGTTACTGAGCTTTGAAACGCTGTGGACTGTACTTGTAATACAGTTAGAATGAATTCTTATAAAATACAGTATAATAAACTGCAGCCACATAACTTAAAGAATTTCTATTAAGTGTATAATATGTATGACTGATCGTGCAAGCATAGAAGAAGTGATAGGTCAATACTGGGTAATTACTTGGTACTGGTGTTATAGGGATGGGAATCTACACACAAAATATTGATATATTGGGATCGTGTGATATTCAATATCGATATATCAGAAAGAAAATATTGATATGCCGATGAATCACATGAATTTTGACAAATTTTTCAAACAACAATTTGTTTATTGATTTATAGTACTTTTAACGTGTTTCGTATTCTTCCTCTTCTTATACATTCTGAAGAATTTTCTAGTATTTTTATGGATATCTACGTAGATATATGTGGCGTGGAACGAGGAAACGTACCTTACAGCACCAAAAATCAAAAATGAGATTATCAATAATTCTGAACATTGAAAACTTTGTCATCTATTGAGCCTACTCTTGAAGTTGAAAGATTATTGTATTGCATAAAAATTGTAGCTTCAAAGTTAACCTGCTCGTAGAAATCATAGGGACTTTCTATTTTCAAACTCGTTTTTCTGTTAAAGCGCCCAGGTGCTGTAAGGTACCTTTCTTCGTTCCACACAACATATAGAATTAGATTCTTTAGGATTCAAAGATTTGAAACTTCTTGGTGATTCCGTGAACTTTTTAGAGAATCATATCTACTTGCATTTTCGGTGTTTCTACAATTTTTCTTTTATTTTTGGAATTTCTAAAATGTTGTAGTGTAAGGTTTTCTAGTATTTTTATGGATTTTTATATAAATTTCTAAACAGTGGCGTACATAGAGGGGGGATCAATCCCGCTCTGACTGTAGTGGTTAAACTCCAAAATTTTATATCTATAAAAATTAAATATTACAGAAACCTTATTCTAGAATTCAGATTTTTAGAATACCATCCCCTTAATTTTTAGTCTCCGTTTTTCTATAGTTCAAAATTCTCGTAATGCATTTTAGGTCCAATCACGCTTAAATTCCATAAAGTGGGAATCGTAACTCTCAAAACTTGACGTTCTAGAGTTAAAAAATTTAGAATTCTGGGATTCTGGATTCCATCATTTAAAATTCTAGTGCTTGATATCCCATAGTGTCAGATTCCAGAAATCTGTATTTTAGAATTTAGAGTTTTTATATATCTCTGGCTTCCCGCCATAATCGAGAAAGTCGCACATGCCATAATGTTCAAAATTTTATCAGAATATCATATAAACTGAGCTTTATGGCACAAGTAACTTTCTCGATTATGGCGGGAAGCCACAGATATGATCTTGTTAAGTTTGGTACCATGCAAATTTGTGTATTACGAGAACATCGGTATGATAAAAAGATGACTTTGGCGATATTTGAATGACTCACTGAAACCTAATTTTTAATTCATGAAATTGTGTAAAAATTTTGAGAAATATTGGAGTCCTCGTTTTAAGCGTTTATGAAATGAGTTCTTTAAGCACATTTTGACCATAAGAAGAGGACTTGACTTCAAAATTGACGAGACTTCAGGACTCTAATGATACATTCCTCTAAGGCATCTTTGGATTAAAAAAAAACTGCGAAATTCAGAAAACTCTAAAAAATCAACTCGGGAAAATTCTGCTCATCTCAAAATAAAAAGATTATTGAAGAATTTAGTAAATTATATATATTCTGAGAAATTTGGAAGATCCTGAAAAATCCCTAAAATTCACAGAAAATAACAAAAATTTGTAAAACCCTTGAAGTTTTTTTGTAAATTCTTAATTACTCATATATTTATTAAGTTCGAATTTAATTTAAAGCTCGCCATTACCACCGCTGCCAGTGTCCAGTGAGAGGCAGCGCCCGACGAGTCTCGAGACCTCGGCTAACCGCGACGACCTCGAGGACGAGGGCTTCTACACGAAACTCGACAATCTGGGACTTGGAAGTGGGGGTGTGCCGCCGCCCCCACCCCCTCCACCCCCGATCCGACCACGCTCGGCTGGCTACCCCCCGAGCTCAGGGGCAGTAGCGGGTACACCCCCGCGACCTACGCACCAGCGCACCTCGAGCCACAACTCCTGGTGCCAGGACCCCCTGGAGCTCGCTGTAGCCGCTTCTGAGCCCGCGCCCCCGCTTCCTCCTCGATCTGGTCTGTATCCCTTATAGTGTACAGTGATCAAAAATCTAAAACATATGGCCAATAAAGAGAAAAAAAAAAACACAGTGTGGGCACTCGCCCTAGGATGTGTAAATGTGTAAATATTCTTGAACATTACATTTTTGACTGTGGCAGGCTATGCGTGACGGAGATTGAGTAATATAAGTTTCAGCGGACAAACGCGACTCCGGGCCCCCGGCGCCGCCAAAACGCAACCAGAACCACTGCGCACAAAGGCGCAATACTTGCGAGAGCGAGGATTACTCGGACCCGGGGAACGAATCCGGTGACCTTCGCGATAGCGGCATCTCCACCACGAGCCTGGCCGATCTTCAAAATCACCTGAGCTTCCTCAACAATCTCAGCTACGAGGACTTCGAACCCAGGACCATCAGGTGCAACGACATCATGAACATCTCGCCGCCTTCTGTGATAACTAACTCACTTAACGCCTCGACGAGCCACCTTCAAGCCGCGACCTCTTCTTCGTCATCGTCCTTACCGGATCATCAAAACGAGGTTCGAAGCTTTAAATATAACCTCAAGTAATTACATTCTTTGATGCCATCCATCCCAATTCGACCGGTGTATTCCGCACATGATTTTATTTTTCAACAAACTGAAATACCTTGCTTCTCTGTCGACATGAAGAGACAGATTTTGAGTATTTCAGAGATAATATCTACGTATTTTCTTGTATTTCAGATGAGTCCCCCACCGATACCTCCGAAAACTCTTAACTCCAGTCACTCCGAAAACTACTCTGTGCCCAAACTCCAACCTCTATCAGTAGCTTCTGATACTGAAAGCACCGTCTAGCAATTTTTATTTTCCTAGTCATCGACCATCTTTGTTTGTACATTACACCACATTTCAATATTTTTAATCACAATCTTGATCACTACGCCAGGAGTCAAATCTGCTAGGCACATTGAATTTTTACCAACCAATCTTTTTTAAAGCTTGTTTACAATAAAATTTTCAAGTGAAGGCAAGGTTTCATTATTTGAAACATCGTAATTGGCTTCGAGTGAACGGTAACGAAACGATAGATAATCAAATTTGATAATCTCATAGCCCTCGCTGCCAGCAACGAAAGATCTGATTTTTAGAGGACAATGAAACCTTGACTTAAATGTGAGTATTGAATGAAGTGCAAAGAAATTTTTTAGTTGAATACCAAAAAAAAAGAGCATTAATCTAAGGAATTATAATATTATACACTAGTGCGTGTCTGTATGCGTACGTATGAGTGTAGATGTGTGTTCGTACGTGCAGTGTATGTACCAGGTGAGCGCTCAATCAAGTCAATTTTTTTTTACCTTTTCGTGTAACAATGGAGCTCATTTCGCCAGCCATAAAGGACCATAATTTATACATTCCAGAGGATAATCGATTATTCGAGCATAAGAAAAAAATCAAGCTCGGTGATCAATATTTGGTGTTATGATGTAACACTGTGTAACATTTTTTTTCGCAAGCAATCAGACGATTAAAATTAATAGTAAATGGCCTACTGAAAATTTCCTCAAAAGGGTTTCACTCGATTTGCTCGCATTCTTCCGCAATCCACGAAGTTCTTAAACGATGAAGATTGATTTTTTGCGAGTTTTTGATTGTTTCTAAAAGATAAGAATTTTTCTATATCTTCCAAGAACTGATTTCCAAAAAATACATTGCTTTACACATTAAGTATACTCTATCTTATTTGAAGAATTATAAATACATCGAATATGCAACATGTGTACTTTATAAACTTCATTACTAAATTTAAGAAGAACAAAAGCAAATTAAGAAAAACTTTTTTCAGGAAATATTCTGTAGGTCATCCGCTATCCATTTTAGTTTTCAAACAGTTTGCCCAAGAAAATGACATTCGTTTTGTTCCACAATTTCATAGGTATGAGCTGAAGGATTGATTTGAATGTAATACCATGGTATGGTTGTTAAATTTTTTTTTTTAGTTTTTCAATGACATCGATTCATACTTTCAGCAGTATATTTTGTAATTTATTTATATTTTACATGGAAATAAAAATACTTTATACGAATGCTGCTGTTTGGGTTTTTATTTGAAGGTATACTGAAGGTTTTCTGGTAAGCTGGAGTAAGTATGAAAGGTACTTAAGAAATATAACAAGTTCTGGAGAAGGCCAGCGATCGTGAATATGTCTGAAAAAAGTGCGATTTCAAATACAGAAGAGTGAGATGGAAAACGTTGCTATTTTTAATTTAATTAGTTTTAAATCATAGCATTCATTATTCGTTACATTTTCGTTTTTCTAAGACTTACGGAACTTTTTTGTCCCAATTAGAAACTTTAACGTTCATATTTTTTGAACATTAATCTTATGATACTCGAAAGCTTTAGTTTCAAAAATAGGCATTTTCTATATTTTACATCTTACTTGAAACTTCTAGAAGATTCTGCAAAACGCACAAAGTTTGCATCACGTGAGATCAAAATTCATTTGCGATTTCAGATTAAAATACAGAATGCACGCACGCATGAGATCTTATGGAGTGCACCTTGTGCGCGTCGCACTATTGCTATCTGGGTTCATAGGCACGGGAAGATAATTTTTTTTTTTGGGGGGGGGGGGCAGGCCCCAGAAGAAAATTTAGGAAGAGCTGAATTAATTTTTTAAATTACATAATTTAAAACATATTAACTTACATATGCTTTAAATTATGTACTTTCGTGTGCAGGAAAGAAAGGAGACCCTGCTCACCTCATTGTCAATGAAAGTGCATGTACAGTAAATAATATAACGTAATTACGTAATATCATATACTGCAATATAATACAGGGTGTTCCAGTTACGGCGGAACACCCGAAAATCGCTCATTCCTCATGCAATCCTAAGGCACTTTTTCCTTTAACGTTTTTGAAAGTTCGCAAAATTAAAAGACTTATTCACAATTTTGTTGCGACGAATAACGTCTAAGAAGGCAGGGCCTTCCATGGGAGACACTTCCTATTTCCCAGTATTTCCCTGGCTATCAGGATGCGACGTTAAACGTCGCCTGAACGTCGAATACGAAAATGACTGAAAAAAAGCCTTTTCAAACCAAAAAATGATATAAAAGAGTTATATTGTGGTATTTCAAAAGATATTCAGCAGAAAAAAACGATAGGATTCGCCTTAATTTGTCATTTTGGATGGTTAACAACGATTTTTCCTTAACTTGCTATTTCATAATTTAGGCGTGTAAAAACAGTTTGAAGGAAAAAAATATCAATCTTGTCATAAATAGTACATTGGTTACCGCGGAGTATTATTGCTGTTCCGAGGATGGCAAATGCGCCAAGGTTAACATAAAATTTTGTACGTCAACGGCTAAAAACGCGAATTTGAGCGGAGCGAAAACGACCGTTTTCTGCCCGGAGATGTACAAAAACATGTATTTTCTAACTTGCAACAGTTATATAATGCCTAATTAGGTTTTTTAACAGTTAAGGAATTGTAAGATTTCCTTGTATATGTATAATGTTACAATTCGATCCTTTGTCCATGGGTAGTGTAACATCTGTCACCTGTCAGTGCTTCATATACGTAATTATCGTATTTTTCGTAAACTAATCATCATGGGCTCGTTTCAGGACATACCTGCAAGTATTCTCTTTTTAGATTTTATGCTTTTTGCCGTGATTCTGTGAATTTTATGGAAAAATTCGTGCGCCGAATTTTCCAAGTGACACGAGAGTGTTTTTCTCTTCTTGTTCCACCTACCTATTTTTAACTATTTATTCGTAAAAACTTGAAAATAATTGCTGAGATCGGTATCCCCACTTCGATAAACTCTACATTTTCATTTTCTTCGTTTTTTTTGTGCTCCGCGTATTATTTAATAATTGGAAACAAGCCCTACACTCTTATTTCCTATCCTTTTCTAGCATGCTGTGTACGTGTGTACCACTACAGATATCGTTTCAGTTCGGCCCCCCCTTAAATACTGGGAAATGGGAAGTATCTCCCATGGAAGGCCCCGCTTTCTTAGACGTTATTCGCCGCAACGAAATTGTTAACAAATCATTGAATTTTCCAAATTTTCAAAAATGGCAGAGGAAAAAGTGCCTTAGAATTGCATGAGGAATAAGTGGTTTTGGGGTGATTCGCCGTGACTGGAACACCCTGTATATTGTAGATCAAGGTTGATCGAGGACCAGCGTTCGTAACTCGTAGCATAATTATGCTACGCAAAAAGGACAAACTCATGTTTTGCTTCACGCTTGAGAGAGAACGAAAATCGATATTTACGAATCCTGTCGAGGTCGAGGACCAAGGTAGTGCTCGAAGATAGAGGAATCGGTCGATCACGGTCGATTCTGGTCGATTGCGTGGAAAACTTTTCTTTTCAAAATGTGCTTTATTCATCAATTTAGTTACAAAGTCTTTTTACAGTGAGTGATTTGTTGTTATCTGTCCCTGGCTTATAGTCGCCTTAACCAAATAATTTGCATTTCACATGTATCATGATAGTTTCTTTAACAATAATATGGGTATTTATGACTGGAAAAACATAGCCTTTAAAAAACCAGTGTCTCATTTGATATAAAAGTTACTTATTAGCTAAGGGTTTATTTACAGGGGTGATGGGGGAGGTATGTACAAGATCATCGTACTGAAGTGGCAGCGTCGTTTGGGTGTCTGTCCCGTGTCGTCTTGGGCTTTCGGGTGAAGAAGTGCCTGTATTTGGTGCCTTGGGTTTCCGGGTGGCATATGTGTTTCAGTTTGGCGTTTTCTAGCAGCGTGTCCTGTAGCTTGTCTGTGAGATCCAGTATCTGCTCCTTGATGTATTTGATGTTGGATATTTGGTGAATTTCTGTTATTCTTCTGTCTCTTGGGTAGTTCAGGGCCAGTTTGATACATCTGTTTTGAAAAGTTTGTATCTTTTTGATGTTTGATTTGCTGGCTAGGTTCCCCCAGATTTGGCAGGCGTATAGTAGTGCTGGTCTTAGTATAACTTTGTAGATGAGCAGCCGGTTGTGCTGGTTCATTTTGCTTTTTGGGCATAGTAGCGGGTATAAAGCCAGGAATGCCTTGTTTGTTTTTTCTATGGTCTTCTCTAGGTGAATCTTGAAGTTCAGCCTGCGGTCGAGGTTTAGGCCCAGGTATTTCACTGATTTTGCTGGAGAGATTGTCTCGTTGAATGCCTTGATGTTGATGCTGTCCGAGCGTCTGTTGTAGTCAAAGATGATCAGTTGTGTCTTGGAGGCGTTTATTTTGATTTTCCAGTTAGAGAAGTAACTTTCGAGGCCAGACAAGTGCTTCTCAAGTTTCTTGGTGGCGAATCTGCTGTTGACTGAGTGGTAGTAGAACGCTGTGTCGTCGGCGAATTGTGCAGTTTTGATCTGGTCTCCAGTAGGCATGTCATTGATGTATATCAGAAACAGTATTGGTCCGAGGATGGAGCCCTGAGGTACGCCAGCATCGATCGGTTGAGGTGTTGAGAGGGTGTTGTTGACCTTGACCTTGAACAGACGGTTAGTTATGAAGCTGTGGATTATTTTGATTAGATACCTTTGGATCCCGATGTTTTCGAGTTTGACGACGAGGCCCTCGTGCCACACTGTGTCGAATGCCTTTTCGATGTCTAGTAGGAGAGCCGCGATGTTGCGCCTGCGCCCTTGTTCCTCAATGATGTCGTGTGCGACCCGCGCGAGCTGTCTGATGATGCAGTGCTTTCGGCGAAAACCAAATTGATGATTCTGCAGTTTGATCTCCAGGTCGCAGTCCTCGCGTATTCTGTCCAGGATAATTCTTTCTAGTATCTTGCTCAGGCATGGTAGTAGGCTTATGGGTCGGTAGTTGAAGGGATCTCTGTGTTTCTTGTTCGGTTTGGGGAATGGGAGTATAGTCGCCGTTTTCCAGGATGTGGGGAAGTATTGGGTTCTGAGACAAGCATTTAGAATGTGATGAATTTGGACTATGGTTTTCTTGTTCAGGTTCTTCAGGATTGAGTTGGTAATTCGATCTTCTCCAGGAAATTTATTTGTCTTGAGCTTTCTGATAATGTTAGCAATTTCTCTGGGCGTGGTGGGGCGGAATTCATCTGGATCTGTCTCTCCCGCCAAGATTGTGGATGATTGGGTAGTGATTTTGTGGGTGAAGTCTGGGCAGCCTAGGTCTCGCGTCAGTCTGTGGTTTTCGGAGAAGCTCCTCGTCAGCAGGTCAGCCTTTTCTTTATCCGTGGTTGCTGTTGTGTCGGATGATTCGAGGGTGGGGATGGTCATTGTCTTGTTCCTGGTCAGGGCCTTTGTCATGCGCCAGAGTGAGTTATCTTTGGTCGATAGACTCTGGATTTTGGTGTTCCAGCATTCGTTTCTCCAGTTGTTTATAACTTGTTTGATTTCCTGGTTTAGCTCTTTTACCTGGTTCTGGATGTTTTTCATTCTTGTTCGTTGGTAGCGTCTGCGGAGGGTGTTCCTGTATTTGATGATGTCTGTGATGTAGGCGGGAAACTCGTCCGGGTTCGTTCTCCTGACACTGGGTGTGCTGTGGTCTGTGGCTTGGATTTATTGCCTTCCTGAGTTTTTCGATGTTTTTATCAATATCTGAGGTGGTTGTAATATTATTGTCGATGCTCATGTGTGAGTCCAAGTGGGACCTGAATTTGTTCCAGTCCAGGTTCCTGTAGCTGTTCCTTGGGGGTTTGAGGTCAGCTTCTATGTTGTGGAAGTCGATGCTTATGGGTAGATGGTCTGAGTTTAGCTCGGCAACAGCTTCGACCTGCGGTAGTAGGTGAATGTTCCTGTATATCACGAAGTCAATCACGCTGGGGTTTGCCTTGGACGAGTGTGGGTAGCGGGTGGGCGAGTTTGGGTATGTAATGGAGCAGTTCCGCCTGTAGAGGTACTGGTTCAGGATGGCGCCATTTTTATTGTAGCCTTTGCAGCCCCAGTTGACGTGTTTTGAGTTGAAGTCGCCCATGATGATGACCTTGCGTGCCAGGTTCAATAGGGAGGTGAGTTCTTCTGTGATCAGGGTGTTCTGTGGTCTGAGGTAACTTGAGATGAAAGCTGTGCCGTTCACCACTATTCCTATAGTCTCCAGTGCCTTCGAGTGAGTCGGGATTTGGTGGAATTCTATGCTCTCTCTGATGATGAGAGCCACTCCGCCTCCGGCGTTTGGTGAGTCCCTGGGGTTGTGGATGAATGTGTATCCGGGTAGGTGGATCCTGTCTTCTGGCCTGAGTTTGGTCTCGTTTATTGACATAATGTCAATATTGTGTGCTTGTAAAAATACTCTTAGTTCTATCGTTTTATTCTTAATGCCGTTGGCGTTCCAGTGGGCCATTTTAATATTATTAAGGTAAGTGTTGTACTGCATTCAGGATAGTGTCAATCTTATTCTTACCAGTCTCAGAGTCCGAGAGGCTCGTATTTAGGTTCCTAATAAAAGCTAGTGTCTCCGCCATGTTTACATTGGTGCATAATCGTTTAAATTCCTTGATAAGTTGTATGAACTCACATAGCTCCTTGAAGTCTGTTGTTGTTGGCTGTGGGCCCCATTGTGGTGGTGTGGAACCTTGGTTTGTGGGTTGTGGTGTTCGTGTTTTCAAAGCCGAAAAGTTCCTGTTGTCTAATGTCGGGTTCCTGGGCGTGGTTAGGGCGCCTGGTGGTGGTGGTTTCCTGGTGGTGGCTGCTGTCCTGGCTTCATTGGCTTCGATGATCTTGGGGCAGATTGAGGCGTTTGCTGTGTGGTTGCCTTTGCTGTTCGTGCAGGTGGGCGGTTGTTCTGTGGTTGATATGCAGTCCTTGGTCAGGTGTGCTCCAGCACATCTTCTGCAGTTTGGGTTGGTGTTGCAGTTTGGTGTGGCGTGGTTGAAATCTTGGCACCTCAGGCACTGCGTGAAGCCCCTTTTGTTCTGGTAGGTGTCCCAGCGGATGCGGGTGTAGTAAATTGTTCTGACTGCTCTGACTTTGGTCATATCGGTGTCATTGGTGAAGGTGAGTAGTCTGACAGGTCTAGTTGCCAGCACAGCGTCCTTCTTTTTAATGTAAGATACCTTCAGACATGTTAGGCCATGCTCCTTGAGTTCCTCTTTCAGGTCTTCTTCAGGGAGTTGTGGGAGATCCTTAAGGACGATTGATTTTAGTTTGTTCCACGTAGGGGTGTATGTGTAGAACTGGAGTTTCTTCTTTAGCAGGTTTGTGCGCGCCAGCTCGAAGTCCTCTGTCGATGTTGTAATGATTCTTGTTTGGAGTCCTTGGATGTGGTCGTTGTTGTATTTGACGTGGAATGGTTGTTTAAACCATTTTTCGAGGTCTGCAATGAAGCCTTTATGGTCCTTGATTTCCCCTTTGAGGATGATTGGTGGTGGCTTAGGTGGTTTCGGTCCATTTCCTGAGGCCAGTGGTGTTGGATCTTCGTCGGGCAGGTCGGCGAGGGGGCCATACCTGTTGCTGGTCTTTATCTTGGTTGTCCCCGCGCTATCTGTAGCTTTCCGTTTTTTGGCCGTGATCGTGTCCGTCTCCATGGAGTCGGTGTCGGCCATACTTGGCCGGTTTCGAGGCAGTACGCGTAATGCAATGCGGTGTCTATCTCTTGACCGAGATGACGTGTCATACTATTGCGTGGAAAACAGTCCAGCACACAGTAAGGTAAGTTTTGTATTCCAGTCAGCGCACCAATCAAAAGCCTTTCGCCTATCGCGAAGATTTCCAAAACTGGGGGTAATCTTTTCACCTCACGGTGTTTGGAATTTCCGAGAAGCGCGGAGAGAGCGCGGTCTAAACGCGCCGCGCTATTTTTAGAAATCGTGAAAAACGATTTTCTAACGTTTTCGTGATTTGCTGGTTTTACGCAGGCCATATAGAAAAACTGTTAATATTGACGCCAGTTATTATATCCAGCGTAGAATTTAACAATGCGTTACTTTGTAAATTAACCATTATGTTGTGTGAAATTTTCGAAGTAACTAGTCAAGAAAACATTCAAATTCCACAACTCATGTAAACACGCTCACTTGACAAACTTAGTAATAAGAAAATTATAATTTCATCCCGAAAAAAAAAAAACTTACAATAACATGCTCATTTTTATGGAAAGATTTTTATTTGAATTGCAATTTTCCTTGAAGATATAATTTTTTTCAACTTTTTTTGACAAAATCACGTTAACTTCATTAAAAATCTAATTCAGGTGCATTATTTCACCCATAAAAAAACTCAAAACTCCAGTTATTTTTTGCAAGAGATAATCTTCTGTTGCGCCTTTTTTTAGTCTGATAAAAAGTAAATAATTATAAAACTCTCAAGTAAGAATCTAGTGCAAAGTGTCTCAAAATTTTAAATCATGCTCAATGGATTTATATAAATACCTCAAGTGCATAAGAAGTTGGTCTTGAACATATTCAAAAAGCTGCCAAACATGGTATATCTGTTAATTCACAAACACGTCAAACATTTTTTATGATTATCAAATCACTAACATATCTACATCGATAGAGATTTTCAATCGCCTATTATTTAACACAGCATCCGATTTAAAATGCCCATTTTTAAAACTAGGACATTTTTTTGAGTCTTAATTTTTGCAAAATTTTGAGCTCTCGAATTCTGCTCTGCATAGTCCACGTTCATATGCTTTTGCAATATAAATTGTATTGTGAACGTATAATTTTAAAAAATTAATCTCAGAAGCAATATTGGCGGAACGTATTGCAAAAATCTTGATATTTCATAAAATTATAGTTATATATTTCACTACTAATTTAGAGAAACTGTTCACAACGTCACGACGTGACAGATCAAATAATATGAATAGAAGACTGTTCATAGATTGTTTATAAGCATAATCAAACGTGAAGCTGACCAGATAGATTTTATACAGGAGTCATAAGACATGGTAAAAAGTGTTGTTTAAGACTTTGAAAATATAAAGTTAGCAAAAAAGTTCGAAAAAAATTAAATAATAATGTTTATGATTTTCGAATTCGTGATGTTTTTTGAGTTTGATTGCAGCAAAAAGTACGATCGTTCATTTTCATTTATTTTCGTCACAAGTGGGTACTCGTTATTCTGTGATTGCAAAAAATGGGTCTGCCTTGATTTTTTTGTCTCTAGTTTATGGTGCTTTCCACATGTATTTAAATTTAGCAGTAATCCTCTTTTTTTCTTTACACCAGGGTTTATCTAACCTTAATTTTTTCTTTAACCTTTTGTTCCAAAAATAATTATTCCTAGAACCATTAATTTTTGAAATTTAGAAGAATAAAACTTGTTTACTGTACCTAATACATGTTACTCTTTAATGTCCCTAATCAGAGATGGGCGCTGATGATTTTTTGTTTATTTTCACGTCACATATAAACTACCTAAATATCATCGCAGAACCATAAAAATTTGAAAGTTAGATGTATATTAACTTAACCTCTACTTTTTGCGATTACTGTCAAATAGTCAACAAGTATTGATCCGGGTTTTTCACGCCTTGATTACAGAAAAATCTCCATAGATTACGACAATCTGTAATCATAAATGGGTTTTCTGTAGTCGAGGTGTAAAAAAACCCTGTAACCAATATTTCTTGACTGCATTTCCAATATGTAGAGGTGGAAATATATCTCCTCTGAATTTTTTTGGTTCAGCGACAATATTGAGATAGTTTATGTGACGCGAAAATGAGCAAAATGTTATCAGTGACCATCTCTGTGCGTCCATAATTTTGTAAATTTATATAAATAACTTTTTAACGATTTTCCAATTTCTTTCAGTATGAACCGGAATTATATATTTCTAATGCTCTCAATAATTATGTGATTCACTGTCTTTGAATTGTATGTTCTATTCAATATTTTTCAGGAATGTTGTAGAGTTGTTATAACAATGTATAAACAATATATTTCGTACGAATTTTACTAACGTCATGGATGACGTATATATATATAAAATTCGTAGATCGTCAAATGCTGATATTTGTTTGTCTATCTTTTTAGATATTACTTTTTTCTAATTTTTTTTTGGTTCGAGTTGAAACTGTATTATCATGATTTCATTTTACTTTTAAATCGATTCAGAAAGAAAACTGAAACTCGGATATAAAATATCTAAATATGTGAAAATTTTTTTTCATTTCTGTGAATATTTTTTGTTTCTCAAAAATTCGAGGGGAAGAGAGGGGGCAAAAAGACTACTTTGCCCCCCTGTTTCAAAAGGGGAGGAATTGCCCCCTCTGCCCGCCCAGTTGCGGCGCCAATGTTCGAATGATTGTTGATGGAGAGGATAATTTTATAATGAATTTTGTAACTTTATAAGAGATTCTATAAAAATTATGTGAGGATTTAATGTAAATGTTATTATAAGAGTTCCCTGTCAGGCAGGGGACAATACTCACGCAATAGACAATAGTCATAAAATAGTCAGATAGATGCCAGGAATGTATTCTGACATCTATCTGACTATTTTATGACTATTGTCTATTGCGTGAGTATTGTCCTCTGCCTGACAGGGTTATAGTCACTCTTTCATACATCCAATTGCATTGATGACTCTGTCATTAATTCAGATTTTCGTAAAAAAATATCTGTAGATGTCAAAAAGTTGTTTTTATTGCAGCGGGCTTAGAAGAGTACTTTTTAACTTATTTCGTGAAAGAAAAACGTTTTTCAAATCCGGTGTAACAAATAGTAAGAAAATCTTGATGTGATCAGGAGGAGCCAATGGAAAAACATATCAGTTCTATTGCTTAGCTTTCGGCATCTTTATTTGTGCCCTCAACAGAAAAATTTTTTCAGATATCTTTGAAGTTTCTCAAAGTCATAATCAAGTTTCACTCAAAGCAGTGGCGTAACTATCGTTGTTCCATGTGTTCCAAAAACACAGGCCTCAAGATCTGAGGGCCCCCAAAGTTCCAGATTTCGAAAAATTTTGTATAAATGTTGTAAGGGGAGAGGGGCCCCCTATTCCCACCGAACATAAGATTTTTTGAAGTAGTTACGCCACTGAATCAAAAAATCAATCGCATCAAGGTTTTCTTACAATTCGAAAAATGAGGAGCATACGAGGAATTGAACCAGTGTAACAAAAAAAATATAGTTCGTACCATAAAAATAAATAAATTTCTCTCTCAATTCCTTGGACTAAATTTTCACTTTTTAAATTGACTTTATATTCCTTGGAGTTAATTTTCTTTCTACCCATAGAATTAAAATATTATTACGCAAACATGGAGTAATTTTCCACTTTTTTAGAGTGAAAAATCATTCAAAAGTAGTGAAACTTTACCCCTCTTAGAGTGAAACTCAACTCATTATTTAGAGAGGAATCTGACTAGAATTTTAGAAGGAAATCTAATTGTCTTATAAGTAAAGATTCACACTTTTAGAGTGAGTTTCTATACTCTGCTTGAGTGGCAGTATCTTGACTAAGGTAGAGTGAATTTCACTCTATGGAATCAAGAGTTCTTCTCGAGTGTATATATCCAACATATCCCTCTTCTTCGGCTGGGGATATATATTTTTCAACCTCTCGCAAGAAATTAAAGTGTTCCCTTGGTGTGATGTAAACTATTTTTAACTTGACCCAATATAACTTCCTTAATTCCTTGGAGTGAATTCTCACTCAACATACATTAAGTTTAAATACTGCCATGCGCTAAAAACAGAGAGTGAAAATACACTCTTAAAGAGTGAATAATCACTCTTAGAGAAGTTAAATTTCCCTCCTTCAATACTTGTCGAATTCCTATCTAATTAAAAAAATTAGTTGAGTTTCACTCCAAAAAGAGGAGTAAAATTTTACTACTTTTTGCTGATTTTTCACCCTAAAAGAGTGGAAAATCACACCAAAAGTTTACATAGCAGTATTTTAACTCGATATAGGAGTAAAAATCTTTGAGGAATATTAATTAATTCAAAATTTCTCGCTTATATTAAAAGAGAGAAATTTGAAGTACGAAATTTTGGAGCATAATCCCAAGTGGTGGTCACCCCCCCCCCTCCCCCCCGGTAAAATAATCCCTCAAATTGTGAATATTTAACAATTCTTTTTTCTACCGAAAAATGATTAAAAAGTTTCTGTTTATAATTCATGTGACTGTGTGATTCCACTTGTGAAAATCATGCATGAGAGATCAGCAAGATTCCGCTGGGTCCCCCTGACAAGTTTTTTTTTCAAGATCCACCCCGCAGTGTCATTACGTGGCAAGGCGGGCAATACTTGGCGGGCAATATTTACGCGCGCACGTTTTCCCGCGTGGACCCAGATGTTGTTTTGTGTGCATTCCCCGTCCGTGAAAGCCCGCAAAAATATTCCCCCACCCCAAGAGCATAATGAACAAGGCGCGCTGCTGCGCGTACCGCGCTGAAGCCCCAAAAACCTTCTGCTCTTCACCCAACCAACGCCATTAAAAATTTTTTTGAATACAATTTTCCTATTTTGATACGGTAAATATGATTCATCAAGAGTGGAAATGATGATATTCAAAATAAAGGGTTCATGTAACAGAAAATATTGGACAGTTTAATAAAATTGTTCAAAAATGATTATATGATAAAAAAGGCACATGCATTAATAAAAATGTTTTTTTTTGCAAAAAAAATTTTCTTAGAAGATAACTATTATGGAAATCTTTATACAAGAACAGAACATTCTCATAATTATCGTTTTATCTGCGTTAATTTCGTTTTTCGATACTGTTTTTATTGAGCGCTTTTTGAATTTCAAAATACAAGATGGCGTCGGTCGGCTGACCTGCGCAGACCGTTACAAAACGCGTGCGCGCAAGAACGCACCTTGTTTTTTTCATCATGGCCGCAATCAGCTGATCGCCAGCTGCCGGTTTGCGTTTGTTGATCTCGTTCGCTGAATTCCGCGCTTTTCTACAACCCGGCAAACATCAAAAAATTCCCCCTAAATCCAGTATTCGCGATTAGTCCAAGATTCCTTGCCCAGTTTCAAAGTAAAAGCGTGGGGAACCCAGTGAAATACCCCCCCGAATGGAGGAAAACAAAAAAGCATCATACAGTGTTAACGAACTACCCTTAACTAATTGCCGCTGAATTTTTCTCACAAGGACTAAAAAACTCGTTGTTCGCGGTTTTCCTGTGATTTCCGTGATTTCCCCAATTCGAAAAACTCGAAAAGTCCGAATCCCGCGCGTAAACAACGCCGAAATTCGGGGTACAAAGATTCAACGCCTAATTAATTCGTACGTTCGAGATAATTAGTGCATCCCGGGGGAAAAAGTTTGTCTGTTTTTCCCGGGTTTTTCCGAAATCCGCAGGGGGTTGTGATCGGAATTAATATTTGTGTAGAGTGTGTAGAGGGCGCGTCGCAGCGGGGGTTGCATCGCGCGCGAAAAAGTCCTGTTTTTTTCGAGGACTATTGCGTTGTACTTGGGGAAAATCGGGGTGATTGGATGATTTTCCGCAACGAGAAAAAACGGTTTTCGCGGCGTCGTGAAATTTTTGGACATTTTTGGACGTGTTGAGGATCATGCATGATGGCGATTGGTCGACCATAAGTTTGCCGCGCTCCTCCGATTTTCACTGCCCTGTTTTTTCCATTTCCCTTTGAAAATTTTCTGGAAAAACCCGTCCCCGGACTCAGGAGTTGTTGGCCGACGATTTGGCAAATTTTGGACGAAATTCAAGGAAACGGTGATTTCCGCTCACGTCATCAAATCGCGCGAAAATGCCCCGAACCAGGTGAGAGCATTTGTACCATTTGGCATTTATTTCTTGGGGGTTTCCGAGGTTTTTCCAAGGTTTCTCGGTTGCTAGTGCAAAGGGGAGGTTTGGGTTCGGGAATGGGGAAAATTTTTTGACGATATGACATTTTTTTTGGGAGGCATAACCTTGAAAGTTTAACCTCGTGTGGGGCGGACAATTTTGGCTTTTTTCGGGAATGAAAAAGGAAATTTGAGAAAAATTTAAGTGATTTTGGGTAATTGGGAAATTCGGGGGATCGGGATGAGTTGAATTTGTTTTTTGAAGTGGGTTGGTTTATGAAAGTTGTTGGTTATTTACAATGGCTATAATATGAGAAAATTAGGGTTTTCAGGAGGATGTGAAGCTCAGGAAAAATAGTGGAATTTTTTTTTGGTTTTAGAAAATTGAGGGTTTTTATTTTGAGGTATTTTTTTGTATTTTTTTCTTTTTTTTGGCCTCTATTTCGGAGGTATTTTTCTTCCAATTGTCACTCTGATCAAGTAGGTTATTTAAATCATCATGATCTTTGGAATTTCGTAAAATTAGGATCATGATTTTCAATTATTTTGTTGTGAGTTTTAATGAGGAAATTAATGACTTTTTTGGATTTTTTTTCAAATACTACATACTATATTTTGTATAATTTAATTTAATTTAATATTTATTATGATTAATCTTTTCGAATTGTCAAAAATTCGACAATCTTCGAATTACATAAGTTTTTGAATAGTGTGAAATGTTAAAAAAACTTTATTTAATATTGTGTTAATATTCAAACTTATAAACTAATACTTATTTATTCCTACTATTATGAATTTAGGAAGTTCAACGAACTTTCTGTAAAAATAAATACCTGAAGTTCCTAAAATGAACATTCGGAATCATCAAAAGAAATTATTTTAATTTATTCTCATTTTTCTGTAATTACAGAATTTAAAAAAAATTAATTGTAATTTCAAAGTAATGTAATTCTAAAAAAATTTTAACATTTTTATATGGTATACTTTGTTGAGCACTATTAAAAATTATAACTTAACGTTCAATCTCTGAAATTACTTTGTTTTCGATTAACTCTATTGTAAATTCTGTCACAATTGACAGTAGCTGACTATAATGAAAATTTGTGTGGAAACGTTTTTTATGATTTTATTAAGGATTTCTATTTTTCTTTATTTTTGACTTTGACTTTTTAAATGCCTATCTTCAAAATACATTGATAGTTTGTGAATATCATTTCCTAAAAATTTTTCCTCTTCTTCTCACTAGAAGGTTTTCTCTAATTTATAAATTAATAAAGATTAAGGTTTTTTCCAGGTCTCAAACTAACAAAAGTTGAATAAAAATCAAAAATATTAATCGTTGAAAAAAAAATTTTTTTTATTGTAATGAATGTACCATAAGTAACATGATATGAAAAGTATAGAGAGTGATTCGTTTTTTAAAAAAAAATTGTAAACAAATATTAATGATTTTTCACTTTCATTCTGTTTGATGTTCAAGATTTTTAACAATTGTTTGCCATAAGTTTTTAAATTTTGTGAAGTATTAAAAAAAATTTTGATGTGATGTTTAAATATTTGAAATCTAGCAACTTATGATCTTTTATTCATTACTACTATTCTTAATTTTCGAAAGTTCAAAAAAACTGCTTTCAGAAATGTGTATATGCCTTAAATTCAAAAAACAAACATTCCAAGCCATTAAAAAAAAATTATATCAAATTGTTCTAATTATTCTGTTGTTAAAGTATTTTTCAAACAAAATTTCACATTTTTACATGGAATTCTTTGTGAAGCACTATTCAAAGTAAAAACATAATGTTTAATCTTCAAAAGTTATGATAGTTTTGGAATGAACTCCATTGTAAGTTTCAATTAGTGAATAATTGAGTATAATTGGCTATTCAAAATTTTGTGCAAAAATTGCATTTTGTACGATTGTATTGAAGACATACATATGTTTTTCTTCATTTTTCACTTTGATTTTTTTTAATAGCAAAACGCCCTACAATCTTCTAAATAAATTTCGAGTTTGTATGTCTAATTTTCTAAAAAAAATTCCATTTTTTGGAATTTCTTTTTTACTTAGAAGAGGATTCCATTAGTTTCGCAAATTTTGTTAAAGATTTAGTTTTCCTCCAGGTTTCAATTTAACAAAAAAAGGAGTAAAAATATTTATCCTTTCTATATAAAAATAATTTTTGTTGTGAAAAATGTACTAAAAATAACATGATATGAAAATTGTAGAGAGTGATTCATTTTTGCAAAAAAATTTTTATCAAATAGCAATGATTTTCGACTTTGATTCTGTTTGATGTTTAAGATTTTTAACAATTGTTTGCCATAAGTTTTTAAATTTTGTGAAGTTTAGATTGAAACTTAATTTGATATTTGAATACTAAGTGTAGAAACTTGAAATTTTTTATTCATTATTACTATTCTTAGTTTTAGAAGGATCAACAAACTGCTTTCAGATATAAATGCCTTTAATTCCAGAAACAAACATTCCAAGACATAAAAAAAAATTATTTTTGAATTTTCCTAATTATTATATGGTTGAAGTATTTTTTGTAAAAATGATAACATTTTCATATGGAGTACTTTGTTAAGCACTATTCAAAGTAAAAACAGCCACCTTAAGCTACCACAATCAAAAAATCAAAACGTACTAAATTGCACAATAATTAATGCTACTTTAATACACTATCCAAAAATAAATTACATTTATATTTTTGGAAATATCACTGATAGTGCAGACAAGCCAGCACAACAACACAAAAATCACAACACAATCTAAAAGTAAAAACGTGCTAAATTGCACAATATTAAATGCTAACTTACAGCTCATCCAATGCTAATTTAAAGCATTAAAGTAGCATTGATATTGTGCAGTTTAGTACGTTCTTACTTTTGCATTGCGTTTTATTTTTTTGTAGTAATCCAGTCTAAACCTAGGCCAACTTGCCATATTGAAAAAAAAAAACAAAACATGAATTGCAATCAATTTTCGGAAAATATATGAAATCAGCAATTAAATATTATGCAATTAAGTTTTTTTTTTTTGTGCTGGCTTAAACTTGAGACAGCACAACCAGTGATATTTCAAAAAATATAAAATGAAATAAATTTCCAAAAATCCCAGGAAAGTAGCAATAAACTATGTGTAATTTAGTGAATTTTTATTTTTTTGATTGTCCCGTGAAAGTTGTGCTAGCTTAGGGTTGCTAAATTATTTTCCATTGCAGCTATACGATTTTCAATTCTGGATAATAAACTAAAATTTTCTTAAAAATAAATGCCTTCCATTCAAAAAATAACATTCTATAGAATAAAAAAAAGTGTAATATAACTGATTATTCAGTGAATTCAAAATTTATAAAAATAATTTTGATATTTTTATATAAAAAACTTTGTTGACAACTATTGAGAGATATGACTTTATATTTTGTTATATTGTATGTTTAAATTATGAAATAGTTGCCTTTATTGACTACAATGAAAATTTTTCCAAAACTACTTTTAGGGTAATGACATTGAAGATTTGAATTTCACCGTTTGAAATTTCTGTTGTTTTTAACTTTTTGTCAAGAATTAACAAATTTTTAAATTAGGTATAGAGTGGCAAATTGGGCTTCTTTTTGAAATTGATGCCTGCAATCCCGAAAACAAATATTTCATGGCATAAAATTTAATATTACATACATGTTAATATTAATTAATATATAATAATATAATAAATATTAATATTTTTTGAAAATTGGACAATTATGATTTGGGATAAATGAACTCCATAATTGTTCTTAAAGGTTGTGTCACTTTTTTGTATGAATTCTCCAAGAATGTTAAATGATATATTTTAAATGATTTAAGAAAGAAAATTAGGGCATGATTTATATTACTAATAAACATTAACGGTACATTATAGTGTTTAAGTGATTAAACAGTCAACGGAATAATTTGTATGTACAATTTAAAAACGAGTTCTATAACTCTCATTTTGTGTTAAATGATTTTTACAAATAAATGTGGCATTTTTGGTCAAATACCTGTTATTCGAATATTCATCATGACTTATAGCGTTGAAGGTATTAGTTTGCAGAATTTTAATTATGTATTCAGTCAACTTTCCACAAAGTTCAACAAATTCATTCAAATTTTCTGAAACTGATCACTCAAAGATTTTCCTACATTTTCTGAAAATCCTTTCTACCATAAACGTATCTTCAAGCATAAGATAAAAAACCCCCTACTTTTTGCAACATGAAATTTAGAGAATGTTTTGTGAAAAAGAAATTTCTGCTACAAATCAATAGTCACAGACCTCTAAACAAACTTGTATAATGTTTTCACAACCTTTTAACTTCTTTTCAATATAATAACAATAGTATTTTTCAAAATCCATATCATATTTTGAAAAACAATCACATGAACTCTTTTTTTGAAGGTAAAGGAATCGATTAAAACTATTCTTTATTCAATTTAAAATATTATTCATTCCGGCTGTAGATAATTCATTTTAATAAACAGCGTTTACCTTGATAATTTTCAAAATACAGAAGAACAAAGTTTGATCAAAAATGTGTTAAAGAATGTACAAAGAGAATTAAAGGAATACCTATATTGGATCGGAGAGACCATTATTTTGAATCACGAAAATGTGTCGTTTAAAAAAATGTTCAGTTCAAAATAATATGTTGATAACTATGTCATACAGTTTTTTCAGATAAAATTTTTGAATATTCTTAGATATATCGGTGATTTTCGTGCATTTTCCAATTTCCTACAAATTTTAAACACCTTTTCAAGTAATCACTACATTTTTGGAAATTTCAATCTTTCAAAAATCTAATGAATGAACACAAATTTGTGAACATTCTGAAGGTTATAGATGAATTCTTTAAGAACCTTGTAACATTTGAAAAAAATTTTCCTCTGTTGAACTTCTGGGAAATTTTTGAAAATCATGTAGAATTTCTAACAGAGTGTTTTAGAATATTCAAGTATCTAATCTTGTTAGATCTTGTTAGAAAACTATTTGTAGATATTTTTTTAGTACGAAATTGATGAAAAATTTTTCTTTCTGAATGTTGAAAACTCTCGAAGGAGTTGCTGTTTATAAAACAGCATCATCTACAGCCCTGAAACAAGTGAAATTGGTGTGAACCATTGATTTAAAATGTACATAAGTTTTTAAATAATTATTGAAAATTGAACTTGATAATCGATTTCTTGGGTATAAAAAACGCGATTCAACTTCCTGTCTTTGAAAATATGATATAAATTGACTATTTTAAAAATTAGAGATATGAAAGAATGTCATGTAACGAGTATTGATTAATGTTTTGACAATGAGGCAACAGATATAAAAGATAGTTTGTAATTTTGTTGATAGAGGTTATCGCTGTCTAATAATGGCAAAAAATGTTTTGACACAAAATAGTTGTGTATAATTATAGCATCATTTAGATTTGGAAATATTTTATAATTCAGTTATCGCTTTATTTTGAAAGCCTGTAATTCTGTTTCATAATTCTCATATTCTGGTTTTTGTTGTTTTTGCAGTTTACAAAGAAAAGATTCGTTGCAAAAGCAAACTCCTAAACAAGCATTAAAAATGATGCCACAGTCGAAGCGGAAGCGTCGCTCGACAGACAATTCGCAAGATGCAGAGAACATTTCACCTCCTGTCAAGAAATGTCACACGCAAGTAGACGAAGACTGTGTTCCGCACCAGCAGACGTCGCCCTTTAAAAATGTGGAACCGGCTACCTGGTCAGATCGGCGTGGCATGACTTGTTTTCTGACGCCTTCTACATCGCATAGTGATGCTAGCAAGAACAAAGTGTTACCTTCTTTTCCCTGGGCTGACAGCAAGAATGTATGGAATATTTTGTGCAATGGCGACCAAAAAATTTCCACCCAAAGGAGTCCCGATATGTTTCAACGGCATCGGAATCTCCAACCCCATATGAGGGCAATTCTCTTAGACTGGCTAATCGAAGTTTGTGATGTTTACAAACTACATCGAGAAACTTATTATTTAGCAATGGATTTCATAGACCGATACATATCAACCCATGAAAATATCCCCAAAAATCAGCTGCAGCTCATCGGTATAACGTGCCTTTTCATAGCAGCAAAGGTAAGATTTTTGTTTACCTATTCATATGAATTGATCCCTTCACATTCTCTCCGGTTTTTCCTCAGTTTGTTAAAAAAATAGTTCTCTTATAAGTAAAATTTGTATAATGAAAAAGATTTCAATCGTTGAATGTAGAAGTATTATTACACCTGGCACTTCAATAATGCAGGAATCTTGATTTAATTTTGAGATTCAAAGACTTGATTATTATTTTGAATTCTTTTATGCGCCTGAAGTTCCAAGCTTTTGAGAAAAAGCAAAACACAAAATAGGTGTTTTTTCTCATTTAGGAATAAAATGAAAATTATACAGTAGCATTGAAGAATGTCTAAATTATAAATCATTATTACTCTGACTATTGAATATTAAATATATCAATAATATAAAGTATCAAATCATTAAATATAAATAAACGTTTATGGTCAAAATCTCAGAGGCGATGAAAACGAATATTCTTTTGTTTTTATGGAATACTGAACGTTTGGAACTTAATAAATATTGTTTTGACTGTTTGAAAAGTACTTATTTAAAGTAGAAAGAAAATAAATGCAGAACTTTTCAATGCCAGATATTTATTATTTTAAACCTAAACATTTTAAAGTTTTATGGTAGCATTACAATTAGTGCTATGGAATAAAATTGTATGAAATTATTTTCATTTCATGTTTTCATTTGTTTCGTTGTTGACTCTAATTTCAATATATATGTCAATCATTGAAATTTAGATAGAAGTACATATTTAATTGTGGAAAAGGCTAAATGTTCTACTTTTTAATATTAAAAATATTCACAAAATAGTAGTTTTTTTATTTTATGAAAAACTGTCAAGTCGAAATTTCCCAAAACTAATACCATTGAAAAATAGTTCTTAAATCAGTAAAATGACTGAAATAGTAAAGAAATTTTATTTTCCTAACGTAATTATTTAAAGTAATAATGATTTATAAATATACTTATCTTTATGTGTCATTTCGAAAAAATTTGCAGCTTTCAAAGAATACTACACATTTCACTACAAATTTCATTTAAATTTATAGATATTCCTTTCTTAATTGTTTAAATTTTTAAACTTGAAAACTTGAGGTTGTAACTTTCAATCCTTTTTACTGTATATATACTGCACATACAAGGTTCAGAAAAAAAAAAAAAAACAACAACAACAACTATGAAATTCTTAAACTTCAGAATTTTGGTAGTTTATCACCACATTCACATTCACCTAAGAAATTTAATGTTGTCAGAAAAAAATGTGCCATGGAATTCAGGTTCATGAATTTTTGTTTCTTCATTTGTTTATTATTTAAATTAAAAGTTCAATGTGTCAAATTTGGAGATTTGGTGAATGATATAATTCAATTATGAGAAAGGCAGAAATTTGTACTTCTAAGAATTACCCTTTTTGAAAGTAATTTTTCTTTAAAAACTGCAGTTCTAATTTTTGAAAAATAACTGCCCTCAATAAATATTTAATAAAAAAATACCTTTATGCTCTATGTCAAAGTGCAAGAACCATGAAGAAATGCTCCAAAGTTACTTGCCAAAATAAAAATGCTTAGAAAAATTGTTAAAATTTTATATGATATTATGAAAAAAATCATAAACTATTTTGATTTTATTATTATTTTATATATTTTCTATAGTACTCAAACTTATTCGAGTTTCAATCAAATTTTTCGATTTCTGAAATAGTGACACATTTTTTTTAAATTTATGATCAGTAAGTCCGCATTTTGTAAAGTCTTCACAAGATCCTGCTAATTTTTAGCTAATTGAAAAATTGTTCGAAAATTTTTTCCAACCGTACAAATTATTATAAAAAATGTCAACAATTCCCAGAATCACTAGGTTTTTTGAAGTTTTTAGAAGTTACAGAAAATTTAAAATAATTTGTACTGTTTTAAATAAATCAAAGTAACTTAAAACCTTGAAACTTGTGAAAAGTTGTATGTAAAAATAGGTTTATTATATAAAATCATGAATCACCAATAAAATGTCTTCTGAAGTAAAACCATTATTTGGAATTCCTACGGAAGTGCTAAAAAAATCATGCACTAGACAGGAATTACAACGAGTCTTGATTAAAGACATTTTCCAAATTTAAATTTGTTTTTGTAGCCTAATATCAAGGCGATTCCGTGTCTCGATTGTCTCAATGTTAATGTACATGTATAGAGCTATGACCCTTTCCCTTTAATCAAATTGAATGTTAACAAAAAGAGCTCATTTTTAATTAAATTCATTGAACCAAAAACTCCTCTATATAACTGAAGTTTATGCTTCAGTAATCAAATTGATTATACACATAGTTTTATTTGAGGTGCACTCATATGCAATAAGTGCGTATGTAATTACAGTATACTACAGACATTATTGACATTTTCTATACTTTCTTTTATGGCTAAAAGCAATGCTATTGTGATAGGTAGTTTTAAAAACAAAAATTGGAGACTGTGTTACTGCTGCATCATGCTACTGTTGCTTATTTAGTAGGAATCTTACTTGTCACTAATTTTGAAAATACTTTCAGGGATTGTGAAATAAAGTTTTATTAGTTACTAGTTATACAGTACTTAATCAGAAATGGTATATTACAGTTGGTTACTTCTGTTATGCAAATCTTTATAAGTTTCAGTATTCTACTTGAAGTGGGTTGGTACACCCAGTTGCATTGTTTCGTAACTTTATTTCCTTATATTTTCCATGTTAAATCTAGGAGAATTAGGAAAATTAAGTTACGAATCAAAATCTAATGCTAATTGAGTACACTAAGAAATTTGTTAGAAAATTGCTTTTATAAGTTGCATTTTGACAATTAACCCTAAATAAGTTACAATTTGTTAAACTTCTTTTAGTTGCATGTGCTGCTTTTGTTGTGCTAGCTGAAGGGACACTACTCAGGTTTAACTTTATTACCAACTAATTTCAATTTTCTTTAACATTTAGAAAAAAATCATTGTCATCTACAACACTAGTGTCAGTAGCCTTGAGTATTAGTGTTTTTTGATTAAATGAAACCATGACAAAACATAACAAGACGATTGTCTCGTTGCAGGTTGAAGAAATATATCCTCCAAAGGTAGGGGAATTCGCTTATGTCACGGACGGTGCATGCACAGAAGAAGAAATTTTGGGCAAAGAGCTACTTCTTCTGCGCGGCCTTAACTGGAAGTTGTCGTCTGTGACGATACCTGGATGGCTGAACATTTACATGCAAATTGAGCGAGGCGATTGGTCACGGCCAAATGCATTCATCTACCCGCAATACGGTGGCTTGCAGTATTCACAAGCCGCACAAATTCTGGATCTGGCGACCATGGACGAGAACTCTTTAAAATATTCGTACAGGCTGTTAGCAGCTGGAGCCGTGCAACACATTCTTGGCACTGAGTGCGCAATGAAAGTGTCGAACCATAGCTGGGATCAACTGATGCCTTGTGTCGAGTTCCTCGCTCCTTTTGCCAGGACCGTGAAGGAGGATGGCCATCACCAGCTTCTTCATTCCAGTAATGCGTCGAATGAGAGCAGTAGTGGCTCGGGACTCAAGGCCACAGTCCCCAATATCACGACTGACGAGATGCATCGCCTTCAGACTCATGTCGTTGACCTGCAAATGCTGGAGAAGGCTCAACGAAGATTAGCAGAGTCAGTGAACATTGGAGCATATTTCGACGGTCGCAGTAGCCCGAATCAGAGCTCCATTTTGACGCCCCCTTCGAGCAACCAAAAGAATTCGCCATCGCCCTCGCCTTATTAATAGTCAGATATATAGAATCTGTTATTTTTGAATTTCGTGGGCTCTTTGAGGGTTTGGACTGTTTTCTAATGCTGGAGACATCTAACCCTAAATTTCAGAGCCTCTGAAATTGAATTATACTTATTGTTTTGTTGTATACTTTCACGTTGCATAGGTTGGTCGTTCCAGATTGGGTTCGCATGTTCTGTTATGGAAAAATGATTTTCTTTCTCTTTTTTCGTTCATGTATTCATGTTTTTTTTTTTTTTTTGAGATGTGCCAACTGTGTAACAAATGCAGACGCTGGTTCATAATAATTAATTTAGGTGTATGATTAGGTTGTACAGCAGAATACTTAAAACTATAAGTCTAAAAGGACCAATGAAAATTTAGTTTATGCAGGCATTAATACTGATTAGCGATATTCGTACATGAAGAATGGTTCATTTACTTTGAGGTTATGTGCTTTGTCTTGAGTTCTTGTTATTTTTGAAGAGTTTTTTTTTCACATGATCAGAATTTTGCAATACTCATTTTTTTGTAAGATTTGAACCGAAGAGATTAGCACAGTTAATAAGTTATTAATAATAGGTAAAATGGAAATTTTTGCCAATGGAGGCTTCAGAATTAAGTTAATTGTATGTCTGGCAATTTAGCCATAATCGGATACATTTTCAAACACTTTAAAATGAATTAAAACATTGAGTAGGAAATAATAAATTTCCAAAATGATGTTTTTGAATTAAACAGGTGTTATTCATGATTAGAGACTTATTTTAACATTTTGAGGTCCTACGTTGGCTAAAGTTTCAGTTTCAGTTCTTCAAAGATCAGTAAAAGGTTTAAATTAAATATTTGATGTATAAGAAAAAAGTTTTATTTGAGTTCATACATGTCTTACTTGAAAAGTTCTATTATGTTTGAAAGTGATTTATTATGTTGAATTCCAGTTTTTTTTAAATTTTTAACATATTTTAACATCAATTGTATGCAAACTTATTATTCAATTCAAGATACACAGAAATCTTAATTTCCACAAAGTAGTTTTATGCAGTTCAAAATGTATTCAGTTTTATAAAACTGGGAGTAATCAATCCTTTGGTGATGATAAATTTAGATGTCGTTTTTCCTCTAAAATATTTTTTACAAAAAATTTTGGTATACAAGCTTTCAGCTCATAAATCAAAATGTAGTTTATAATAGTAAGCTTCTAATGTAAGTAAGCGAAATGAAAAAGTTATTGAGATACAAATCCAATTATTATTATTAATTCTCTACTTACAGATTGATTTATTGAAAATTCCAGTGTCAAATTTCATGTAGCAAAATTTGTATAATTGTACGATTCATTATATGAATTTCAAATAGTCATTTCCTCACAGAATTTTGTCCACACAGAAACAATAAAAAACTTTTTAATTCAATCACATTTCAAATTAATGGAACTATGGCTCGCTGCTTTTTATTTGTTCTAATTATTAATTTTTTGATCGTAAAATATTTTAGACGAAAAATCCAATGCCTCAAGAATAACATGTAACTGAATTTTAGACGTTACATAATTTTTCCAGTAAACAATCTGACTAAGTTTCAATGAAGTATTAATCCAGTTATAAAACTAAATCTTCGTCCTTTATTGATGTCCTGAATTTATTCAACATTGCAAAAATAAAAAACTAAAGTATTTTTCTTTGATAAAACGAAAAACTAGTATAGCTAAATAAAAAATTGGAAAAATACAGGACACTATCAGTTTTTTTTTTTTTTTTTTTTTCAGGAAAAAGAAAATGGAAGGTTATTTTTTATTGTGAACCTTATTTTGAACGACCAAAGTATTTTCAAGTTTCCAGGCCCCTCATTGAACCCACTTTAAAAAAAAGTCTGTCTTATGTGAAGGGTATTTTTGTGTTTGCTAGAATTAAAGACTTCCTTCTTTTTGTTTCGTTCAGTTCGATTAAAAAACTGATTATTGAACGAATTTCGTGACATTAATTTTCACTTGGATTTTTGTTAATCAAAAGAAATAAAAAATTTCACTGTGAATCATTAGTATCGAGCAAGAAACTAATTGAAATTTACGGTTTGGCTATATTCTAGTCTAGTCGCATTTTCATTTTAAAGTGAGCGTAAAATTTTTTTAAATTTGACATAGTGAATTCAAGCGAGCATTTGAATACCACGCGTTTTCAGTCCTTTGAGGCATATTTTCCATTTTGTACAGATTAGTATAAACATATTTTAACTGAAATAGTAGAAATTTTTTAAACTAATTGTAGAGTGTTTTTCCTAGATGAACAACTACTTTTTATATGCGGATTCAATATACCGTATAAATATATATGATTTGAGCAAAAATGCTCCTACCATGGAACAGCTCAACAGTGGCAAAATATATAACAACGCTTTGTCTTTAGAATTTACATTAATAGAGATTTAGAAAGTAAAACTTCTCATCAATATCTATAAAAATGAATACACAATTCTGTTAAAAATTGCTGCTATAGGAATTTTTAGTGCTAAAAACAAAGCAATATAAAAATCCATGAAAATTCTCTCATTTCGTATGATATGTAGAGAAAAAACAAAAAAACACAATTACATCACATTTTAAAAAAAATTTAGAATAAATCATAATTGTACTTGTAATGGTATACTTAAAAATTTCTGCAATTATATGTTTACTTTTTTCTGAAAATTTGAAATTTAATTACACCTGGAGAATTTCAAAGATTTTTTTTGACAATAGAGAAATTCTGTTCTATAATTCAGTGCTGAGCTGGTGCATGAGAAGAACATTTAGCTGAATATTGCTTTTAGAGGTGAAACAAAACAATGAAAAAAGCAATCGACGCAGATTATTTTATTTAGTATAATTTCCCAAACAAATCGATGTAGCGGAATAGTCTTCGGTGTTTTAAAAACGTTATGTAAAGCAAATATTTTTTTCAATAACCGATTGTAGGATTCCAATAGATTTTACAAAATGAAAATGAAAATCTGGTTATTTGTAAACCACTATTGGTACCAAACTAATTTTTCCCATGGCGATTTGTATTGAAAGTAGAAAAAGGAATTGAAATTTTATTCAATGAGGTCGTTATTGATTCATTAAAAGTCTAATTTATAAGAAACTTTTATTATATTAACATCTTGTTAAGAGTTTCAACATGAAAGCTCGACGTAACTTATAACTAGAAGTGAAAATGAATGAATAATGAACTCGATACATGAAATATCAATTCAAAAACTGGTCAGTTTGAAAAATTACCAGAACCAATTGGACTCGGACAGTCGGTTAACGAAATATGAAGAACACGTCAATGTTTTCTGCAATTTTTCGAGTACCAAGGATTGGAATAATGCTTGCTGTTTGAAAAATTTTGCGTCGACTTCGAACATGTAACACTGCCTACCCTCTCAACAAAAAATGTTAATTAATGTGGTAAGGTTTCTTGTTTAAAATTTTTTTACAAATATTTACAAATTAAAATTGGCGAATTTAGATGAACAGTGCTCTAGAGTACAAGACTATTTAGAAAATTTGTTACATATTAATACCCAATCTTGAATTACTTGTACGTCTTCGAAATAATATGAATAATAGCGGATTTATTTCTCAACTTCACGGTTGAATCATCAAAAAGATATTTTGAAGTTGTAACCATGATTCGAAAGTCTTTCTGAGTGACAACAATTATTTCCAATCACTAGAAAATTCTGAATAGAGATCGGAAAAATTGCGTGACCCAATGGTGCCTTCATGAAAATGCTGTAAAGTATAATCATTCCTATTTCAAGCCCTTCGAAATGTTAATAAATCATCCCCGTGTTTTTTCATAACACTTCAAGACTTGTTAAGTGTCATGATTGTATAAAAGATAAAGTGGGAGTACTAAGAAAATGTCTCTTCAATAGTAATGAAGCTGTCAGCGAAAAGGTCGAATATGAAGAATATATGTTTCGTTTCATTTTGAGCTGATGGGACCACTACAAGCATTTGTCTTATATTCTATGAAGAAACGTTTTTTTAAATTTTTTGTGGGTGTAGAATAAAGGTTGTTCGTGTAAATAGATATGACGCGAGCTGCGCGTAATGAACCGGCTAAAGACTGCGTGACTAAATGAACATGAAGAGTGATTCGATTCGAGTAGTTGTTATATTGGTTGGTTAATCTTGAGCAGCGAATGTATGAAAAAAAGCGAATAAAATTATTAAATTTATAAATTGTTGTTTGTGATGTGGTACCTTTCTTAATCTTTTTCTTGTACGACAATTTTATAATTCGTTGTCCATTACAAAATTTTCAATAGCACTGACGCTTATATTTCAACTTCTACACTGCAATTACTTACTATTGAAAAATTTGTATAAACTCAAGTGTTTTTTAAATCTTGAAGGTAAGCTTTGAACTTTCTGGAGCCAACTTCGTTCAATTTTATTAATTCAAAAGTTTTGCACGATATTACTCATATTCCAATTTCAATACGAGTACCATGATTCCTTCCAAACATGAAATTCTATTTAGTGGTTTTCACATACTTGTTCATTGTTCTACCAATTAACAGAAAGAATTTGTTGCAAACTCCTAAACAAGAACTTAAAATGGTATTTCCAATTAAGCGAAAGCGTTGCTCTGAAGACAACTTCGTAGATGCAAATGATGATTGTATTCCGAACCAGCAAACATTTCTCATTATGCATGTGAAACTGGAAGCTCGTCAGATCTGGCGCCTTCAGCATCGCATAGGAAAAATCGTCTTATAATCTCATGAGGAATCTTTATTTCTTGGGTGTCCAGGTCATATTGAATCACCCTGTATAATATCAATATATCAAAAATTATGGAAATGATCTATCATGAAATTACTTGTTAATTTTTTCAAATACATATAACAAATGAGTTACGTTGGGAATTTTCATTCACCACAGACTAATATCACGTAAATGCAAAAAAAAATCTTTACGTAATGTAGTTAAAAATGTTTAAATTTTTGAAATAAATTATTCATTGTTGATTGATAAGCTGAAAGTAAATAATATACTAATGTGTAACTCCACGTTTTATACTATAAAGAACCTAATAATTAATAATAAAACAATTTTTAATAACAATCAAAGTATACTTATTCGATAATTATTGTATTCAGGAAATTATTTTTTGTGAATAAATTTATAGTATATTAGAAAATATAAGAGTATTTCCATAAAATTAATTTATTTTTCCAAACGAAAAGAAAAACATTTTTTTATTCCCAAAATGATAATATTTAGGTAACGACAATCATAATTTATTACTAATTATTTTAGTAACTACTTAACTAACTAAACATTAAAGTTTACCTAATATTTAACTCACAATGTAATACAATAATAAAGTTATTAGATACTTAATGTACTTATAAAATTACAAAAAAAGTAAGAATGTTAATTCAATTTACTATTGAAAAAACCCATGATTGGCCAAAATGTATCAGTGATTGAATAATAAATCGTGTACATACAAAATTGAAAAAAAAAAACATCCCTGCAGGGGGTCGAACCCTGGACCTATAGATTAGAAGTCTATCGCGCTATCCACTGCGCCACAGGGACTCATGATAAATGTTGCTGAACATATCACTGAGTTTATACAAATCGTATCAGGCAAATATTGAGATCGACTTTTTTGAAATAATCGCTTAGATACCAACTAAACTCAACTTTTAATATAAAATGTATGTACTTAGTGACTTGATGTTCCATCGGAAAATCTGAAAGCTTTTCAAAACCCAGTAAAAAAATAAGAAAAAATTTAGAGTTGGCAAGATATGCATTTGTAAGCCCTTAAAAATTGTTATAACGAACAAATAAAAGTTAGTTACAAGAGATCCAAAGACTTGAAATATTCATATTTTTAGAAATTTCGAGTATCTATAAATTTTTGGCTTCAAAATTTTTTTTCAAAGAAATTTGTGAATCTAAAATTTTTCGAATATATAAACCATTTTCCGGCAGAAAAGTGATTCAGAAAGTTTTGCATCTGGCATGGCTACTCGAAATATTCGAAAAAATTTGATTTTTTAGTTGTAACATTTCATTTTGTTTATGCTAGTTCAATATTTTCAATTTTCAACAATTCTCACAGCTGTGAAACGATTGTATCTCTTCGGTCGGTAAAGAAGTTGCAAGGGCGTAAGCAGCAAAAATTTCCAAGAGAGGCTCACGAGAAAAATATGTGTTCTTCAGGATTTGCAAGTTTTGTATATCTTTATCATTCTAATTTTTATTTTTCAGAACCTTTATATTTTCAAGTTTTTCCACTTTTGGAGTTTTTCAGGTTGCACATTATTTATTATTTTTAATATAATAATTAATTGTTAAATACGTGAATGTATTAACGTATTTTAATCATGAAATTCGATTTCAATGGTGTTATTGTTATTTCAAATAACAAATGATTTAATAATTATTTGTTATTTCAGTTAATGAAATTATGAGTTTGAAGTTTCTCGTTATTTGAATTTATAAGACTGTTACCTTAAAAATATGTGTGATCCCATCAATTCGTATGGAAAATTTTATTTTCATAATTTATTGAAACACTTTGAATTCGATACTTTCCTTAATTAATACCAAAAAAATGTAACAACACACAGCGATTTTGTTTTAAATAAGTGCTGTATTAATAGATGGATTTTTATATAGAGTTGAATTTTTAACATTTATAATTCGAATCGAAAATTCAAAGATCGCTTATCTCATTATTCAGAGATGGTGAAGAATTAAATATAAATAGTACGATGTTGCTGACTTATCAGTAAAAATAAAATTCATCTTTCCGATCCAAACAGTTCACACTGACTCCTTTATTTATTGGCTCTCAAGTTTTCCACCATATTTTTTGTCCTTTTCTTGAGTTTCACAACTAATGCAACCTAAACTACAATCAGTTTTTTTGTAACAAAAATTTTCGCCAGTATACTACAACATTATTCCACTGGTCGAATATTCAGATTATTTACAACTTTGACCATCATCAAAAACAGAATCTCATTATTGTTTTCTATAATTTTCTATTGGGTTGCATTGCTGATCTCTGTTAAACTAATTTTTTATGTAAAAATCGATATAATATATGCTGCTCCACAAATGTTGGGATAATCATTTTTACTGCCTAATAAGGATGGCGAAAAATATATCGTTTGATCTATCAAGAATACAAAAAGAACATGATTGTGATTTGAATTTTTTTCAATTAAACTTTTAAACAGACGAAATGTTCTTACATTTTAAAATTTCGTCAGCCAGCTACGAAAACGTAGAGAAAAGCAACAAACAATTTCAACCCCTAGTAGAACTTTCTCAAATGTAGAACGAAAATGCAAAAAATATGGAAATAGTACATTTTTCAACTATGGAAAAAATAAATTTTCCGCAAGGGTGAAAAGTATTTTTCACCATGCTGCCAACGATTTTTTTATCGTAGCGGGCGAAAATGTAGGCTTTTTCGCCCGCTTTGATAAAAAAAATTTACAAATGAAATTGTGAATTTTCAAATGAGAAAACGAAGTGAGCTT
Source organism: Platygaster robiniae (assembly GCA_028476575.1). Lineage (NCBI taxonomy): Eukaryota > Metazoa > Arthropoda > Insecta > Hymenoptera > Platygastridae > Platygaster > Platygaster robiniae. The sequence goes on from CM052022.1 coordinate 9,657,439, forward strand.
TGACTACAGGAATTTGAGTGTATTACGAAATCAATAAAATTGGTAGGCGATAAATCGTCAGTGATGTATTGCAACCTTCTTTTGTCTGTTTGAAAAAATAAAAACTGTAAAGGAATTCTAACTCAATAATTAAAATGCCTGTTTACTAGAAATAATTGCTTTTGTTAAATGATCTTCAGTGTTTACTTTTCAGCATTCCATATTGTAAATTTGAAAGAATTTCTCACATATAAAATTACAGTTTGTTTTTTATCTTAAGATTCATTTCCTTCTAGTGTGGAATTTTTACAAAAAATGATAGGATTTCTGATGAACGTTTCTAATACATTCGTTTTTCCTTACGTAATGTTTTTATTTTGTGAGTATTATTTCGTAAATTTCCGATACATCGTATTCTAGTACTTTTCATTCTCTGAAAATAAAGTGATTGATTAAGTTTTATTCTAAAAGTGGTAATAATTCTTATATATTACTCTAGTTTAAAAATTTTTCGATAGTTGCGACTACTTCGGAAAAAAGAAGTTTCTTATAATGATTAGAGTCGCAGAGAAAGAAAATAACTTGCATTTATTTTTCCAAAGAAGCGTTTTTAAAATATTGGCAAAAAACATGTTTTTCGACTTTTTTCAGTTATTTCCAAAAATATCAAAAACATTGATTTTATTAAAAAGAAATATCTATCATTCGAAAGATATACTTGTAAGATCTACGGCAATGTGCTATTTTTATTAATCGAAATAGTAGTTAATGAGTTGTAAGCGTTGAAAGTAAAAAAAGTGCATGTACTTCAACGTGAGCATCGGTTTACGAAATAGCTGAAAAAATGCACTTTTTTGAACACCTGTAACCTAAAAACTACTATTGCAATTGATAAAAACAGTATATCGTCGTAAAGCTTACAAGTATACCTTTCGAACAATAAATATTTAAAGTTAATAAAATTGATAATTCTTGATGTTTCTGGTAATAACTGAGAAAAAGGCATAAGAACACGTTTTTTGTTAATATATTTTGAAAACGCTCCTTGGACAAAATTAATGACATCAATTATTTTCGTACTGAGCGAACCAAAATAAGTCTGAAAAATTTTTTTTAACAAGGTACATTTTCCATGTATGTATACTGGTGTTATTGATATTTGAAAACTTGGAAATAGTGAAAGGCTTGTAACTCCAAGATGTATTTCTTCTTTAAAATATTTTCTTTTCCAATGATACTACTGCCATTAGTCTAAAACAAGAAAAATTGTAAGTTTCAAATAGACAGAAAATTCACTGTTATTCGTATTACATTTCAAAGTATGAAATAAGTATATACTGTAAAAAACAATTGGAATTTCTTTTTACTAGTGTATGAAAATTTTTCTATATTATGCAGAAATTTTCCCGTATTGTATGGAGATTTTAAAAATACGAAAAATTTTCTCTACCAGTATGTTAATTTTACTCTAATAATCCAAAAAATACCTTCCACTTATGACAAAAGTCCTATTCATGCGTATCGGAACCCTATACAAAAATATGGAAAATTTACAACTGTATATGGTTACGTCTTCCATGAATTGTACGGAAATTTTTTCACAAGGCAGTTTTTGAACTCTAAAGTAAAATACAATAAATATTGCAATTTACCAAGAACTAATTTAAACGAAACTTTTCGATTCTTTAATGTATAAATGTTTAATTGATATTCTCATAATATTTGTCAACTTTTTCATTCTTCCGATGTTCCCATTTATGCGTATTCGATAAAAATTGTGTTAAGTACGTAAATTATGATTTAAACTTGCATTATTCTGAAAAACGATCCGAGTTTTTCAAATCTAAAGTCGACAAATATAAAGAGCTTCAGATTATCAGAAAAAAGTTTCTGTTTTCGGTAAAGAAAATTTTTTTTTGCAAATTATAGGACTAGTTTCGACCTGTTAGATCCTCTTCCGCATACGTCCCTGACCTCTGTAAATTACGTCAAGCATTTAACGCTTCATCCGGACCGTTATCATAAACAACAATAATACTCGTGAGTTTTCCTCGGCGTTATCCCTCCTTGAAATTAAATATGCAAAAAGAGGGGATGAAATTGATAGCGCGCTCGAAGATGCTGAGATCACTCATCAGTACCCGTGTTTTGCTCCGGTCATTATAAGCTCGTATACTTGAAATTTCCCGAGTGCGATTCGAATTTTCCCGCATTATCGACGTGTTAAATTTTTCGCGAAAATTCACGGCCCGAATAAACGTGTGGATTTGAATATGCGGAAAATTGGAAAATTAAAATTAGGAACAGTAAAAGTTCGCAGTTTACGAAAGTAAATATCATCGGGGAAAATCGTTTTTCATGTTCGATTGGGAAATTGTTCAGCTTCTTATTTGGATTACATACTTTTCCAGTAATTTTTCGAATATAGTTAATGAAAAAATCATGGAATGTTCGCAAAATGTTTCGAGGCAGATTTTGCAGCCATAGGAAATTTTTTTTAAAAAAACAGTTTTCATTGATGTTGCAGGAAAATAGGAAAATTTGAATGCTGTATAAATTCGTATCAAAAATAGCTCATTTTTGAAGCATTATCTAGCTAGTAATATTTTTATCATAAAATTACGCAAAAAGTCGTATTTTTTTCGATCAGAAATAACGAAATTGATCCTACGTTCCGGAAGTTAAATTGATAGTTATGAAATCATTTTATCACTTCAATGCAGTTTTATGCTGTAAAATTTACTTTTTTTAATTCAAAGTAATCACGAAATGATAGAAATAAAACGATTCATACAGTAGACATTCATTTTTAATAAAAAAATGGAAAATTTATGCGTATTCGTTGAATAACCATATTACATACTTTTACACATATTTATTTTATGTAGGAGCGAAAAAATTATTTTCCTGCACAAAATTTAATTCTACATGAAAATTAATTATTTCCGATAGATAATTTTGAAGAGGTTCGATATAGTGATTACTATCATTTTTTTTCTTTTTTAAAAAATTTCTTAAATCATGTAAAAAACAACAAAATGAATTAATGAGAAAAAAATGCAATCACCATCGAACTTTCTAATGAACAGTTATTTTTAAAATCCTTTCGTCGAACCACAGAAAGATCCTAAAAAAATTAAATTTTATGAATGAATCCTGGGCCTAAATTTGAGTATAACAATTCTAAAAATTGTGTGTAAAACAAATTCTAGAAACAAACTTCTGGTCTTCTTCAGTCCTAAGAAAATTGAGAATCAGAGTTGTATTTAAACTCTGTAAAATGCAAACATTTAGTTTCTTGCAAAATTTCAACTAAATCGTCGATTAAAACCAAAGGGAAGCATTTTTGCAAAAATTAAAACAGATAAATACTATTGAATATTCATAACTCATTGGGTGACGCAAATCCTTGTTTCAGACGCGTTAATTTCGCCGATGAAAAATGCGGAAGTGCCGTTTTATTGCAACATCTATAATGGCAACGTGAGTGAAATAGGTGCACGTGTTTCCATCGGAAGATATAATGATTAAAGAATTTACATGGACAGATATGTTGGACACACAGGTCCCAAGCTTAGAGTGAGTTGGATTTTCAATCTTTGAATCTTCAAAATCGATTACATAAAACATAAATTCATTCAGTATTTCAATGGCTTATCTCAATATGAATGCTATGATCATCTTTGAATGATAATTTACATAGATTGCTCTTACTTTTTGCCCTGAACTTTCTTATCATAAATAAAAATTTTTCTTTTGTAAGCAAAAAATATGATAGTTTCACAAGTTTCAGCCTTCAATGTGTTATCAATTAATTGATTAAAAAAAGGCAAACTTAGAGATGAATTAAACTTTGCGCATTGATACAAGATTTATAAAACTTTTCTAAATGAAATTTTCCCAAAAGTTCTGAAAAAGTACATAGATTCTTTGAAAAACAGACAATGATTTTTTCAACATTTTAATTCTGTTTTGTAGGGGATTGAAAATTAACTCATTTGTTAGGTAATAAAACGTGTTATAAATCAAGAGGAAGTTGGTAAAGTAAAATTTTGTAAAGTAAAGAAAAGGTGTTGAAAAGATAATTGAATATTACTTTCTCTAATGGTTGTTAAGGTTCTCATAAAGTTTTATGTGTTAAAATCGCTGATTTGTTCAGTCAAGTTTTAGAGTAAAAAAAATTTTCAGTGATTTTAAGTATCATACACTTTTTGCAAAAAATTGAAGATTTCAAAGAGGTATCACAAATGAAATTCGGTAAGTTTCCGAGAGTTAAAAATTTTGTTGAGAGATTGAATAAAGATCAGTTGTGATGTACTGATTTTCCCAATTTTTATAAAAAAGTAAGTTGAGTGTATGAGGATCACAGTGGGCTAAGTCTAATACATTACGAGAGGACCCGAATCACACTTGATCTAAAACTTAATTAAATTAATAAGTTTTCCTTAGAAATCAAAATAACCCGAAAAAATGGAAAATTACTCAACTTTTCGAGTAGTTATCGTGAATCATTATCGAAAATTCGTAGAAGATATTTTTCTACACTTCATAACTTTTTTTGATTCAACAAAATTCTACAAAATTTTCTAGGTTTGAAAATTTGAATGATAAAAACATCTTTGACAAATTTATTATCTATGGTGATTGCTACTGATCGTAATAATTTCGTAAATGATACGTTATTTGAAAAATTCCCCACATTTTGGAGGGTGAAGAAAAACAAGCATTAAAATTAATTTTAATTCTGTAAAATTGTGATAAGTAAAACGTAAACAAATTATGTACCCAAACGAAGTTTCTCAAAATCGGCAAAAGATTGACATTCTTGGTATCTTTCCAAAAACTCACGCCAACTGTTAAAAATATTTGAATGTTCTATAATAAATTTAAAAATAGCAAACAAGATTACATGAGTGCAACGAGACAAATTGTTTCAATCATTCTCGAAGGTTCTAATTATGAATTTCGCCAAACAATTGTTTCCACTTTCAAAAGTTTAAAGTTACATACATTCTGGATCAATTTCAAAAATTATATGGTCATGAAGAATTTTTTGAAATTGTAAAACATGTCATGAAAATAAAAAAAAAATTTGTTCTGAAAATTTAAACAAATATAAAGGACATTTTTTTGAATCTTTTTTTATTAAATATGAAGGAGGGATGGGAAATTTGGGTAATCCTTTGTACTTGTTTGGAGGTTTGAAAGAAATGTAATAAAAACTAATGAAATCGTTAAAACAGTTCACTAATATTTTCTTGATGGTAATATTTGTAACTTTGTGGATTTTTCACGATGCAACGATTCTTGTTAAGAGCCAACCATCTCTCCAACCGTGAAGTCATGAACAGCAATAAAAACAACTGACTTCCTTGTATATATTGTATCTTAATTTTTGTGTATTTCAACAAGAAATTCTGCTCGTTTCTAAAAAAATCCCCCAATTCTCCTTAGCGCTCGTACTCTAAAATATTGTGGGCCTTACGCGATATTAAGGGGTTATATACCTTTTTGTGCGGACAAATTGAAGATGGTTTGGAGTACCTTCTAAAGTATGTAGCAATAATGCTATGTCACAAAAGTTATAGTTTTTTTACATTGTATTGCTCACTTGGAAAAACAAGTATTTCTTTATAAAAAATATCAACAATTGGCGGAGTTATGGCCCTTCCCCCGAAACAACTTTTTTTTTGAAAAGGCTTGCGGTGACCACGATGCAAGTCGAACAGGTCAAGTTAAATTAGAAAATCCAAAAAATCGCATTAGTCTAGGAATATATCTAGTTCTTGAACGATCGCTTTTTTATATAAAAATTTTTATTTTGCAGAAAACATTTTTAAATAAAATTTTCAGGAATCAAAAAATCGAAATCTCGAGGAAAACGTTCTTGCACACAGAAAAAACGTGATATTCATTTTTTCAATCGTTCAAGAACTAGATACATCCCTAGACTAATGAAATTGTTTAGATTTTCTAACTTGACCTGTTCGACTTGCATCTTGGTCACCGCAAGCCTCTTCAAAAAAAAGTTGTTTCGGGAAAAGGGCCATATAACTCCGGAAATTGTTGATATTTTTTATTTAAAAAATATTTGTTTTTTTTTAAGTGTGCAATACACTATTAAAAAACGATAACTTTGGTATCATAACATTATTGCTATATACTTAAAAAGATACTCCAAATTATCCTCAATTCGTCTGCACAAAAAGGTATATAACCCCTTAAAGTGAGACCAAAAAAAATTTTTTTATTAATACTACATAGCAAAACTCGTCGAAGTGCACATTTTTGGTTGCGTGAACTTTATTGGCAGAAAATAATGTTTGAAATAAAAAATTATATTCATTCTTGAAATGTTTTGACTTTCCATCAATGTGCAGCGAGAACACGATAAGTCACTTGCAGAGTTACTTGGGCAAACAAGCTAGCATGCGTCAGAATGGAATCTTTTGGGAATTTTTTCCCCATTTTTCTATATTCTCATTCTCTCGTTGAATTTAAAATCCTATTTTGGAAAAAACGTTTGTTGGGACAGCAAGATGTTGTTAAAAAATCTTTTTTAGCTACAATTCTCCCACCTTTATTTACATATTCTTCTCCCTATAACAGAATTTAAAAATTTTATTCATTCTCATAAACATGAAATTTTCAAATACAGTACCTATAAGAAAAAACTCATTACCTTGATTGCGTCTTTTCCCTTATTTTCATTGGTATCGCTTGGATTTTTCGAAAAAAATTGCACAGATGAACAGTTTTCAAATCACAGTATTTTTTAGTTTCAGATTAAAACATGAATTTAATCGATATGAAATTTCTACTATGCAAGATCTGACTAATTTTTACATGAAAATATTTACTTACAATAAAAAAATATTACCATTCTGACTCAAGCTCGGTTGATTGACAAAGTAACGTATCTTCAATGTGCGAATTTCATGAATAAATGTAACTGATATTTTTAAATTAAATTATAGATACTTTGATCAATCTAGTGTTTCAACATACACATCAAAACAATGATAAGAAAATAATAACAACATTAAGAGGCAGACCAGAGAAACATTAAAAACTCAATCTAAATAATAGTTAGAATATTGCATTTTGTAGTAGACGTCAGTGTCTCTACATACGTATTGAAACAATGATAAAAAAGGTAATCTAAATATCGCACTTTAAAATCTATAAACATCAATAAAAATATGTGGAAAATTGATATAATGTATAAGCTGATTTCTTCCACGAGCTTCACCCATGGTTAACAGCTAGTTATTCTGATGAATTACGAAACTTAAAAAAGAATCATCCGAAAACACGAATTCTCTTTACATTCATTCTAAACCTTTCAACCAGCCCATTTGTCTTTTAAATTATTTTGACACTTAACCCATTAATCCAAAATTTGACATGATAACAAAATTTTCCAATTGCTATTTCAATTATTTCATTCTCTCATCTCAGTTACTTTTCAACTCCACACAGAAATAGTAAATTGTACAAAACACTGTCTATATTGGTCACTCTTAAAAAAACGCAAAAATAAAATAATAAAATCTGAAATTGAATTGTCACTTTCAACTATTCTGATTAATTTCAGAACCGATCAAAAACGAACTACCTTGAAAACAAAAGTTTTATTCACATCCATTCTAATGAAGTCTTTGAAATTTATGTATTGAAAGTTGTTAGGGGCTTTTCATTGCTAAACTTGCTTTATTTGAATATAAGTATTATTATTGTTATTATTATTATTATTATTATTATTATTATTATTACTATTATTATTATTACTATTATTATTATTATTATTATTATTATTATAATTATTATTATTATTATTATTATTATTATTATTATTATTATTATTATTATTATTATTATTATTATTATTATTATTATTATTATTATATAGTATAAATATATATGTATGAATTCTTCTAACGCTCTGATAATAATAACGAAGAGCCGAAAAAAATTTCAATTAGTCTTCTGTTGAAAAAGATTTTCAACAGAAGACTAATTATTTTCCCTTGTAAAGTTATTCATACATAATATGCATATGGAATTTAGTAACTGATCACTTCAATTTCTTTATGTGTAAATAAAATAATCCTCTGAAAAAAAATTGTTACTTTAGACAATGGTTCATTGTACTAACTAAAATTTTCAGAGTCCAATGGTACGACCCTCTGCTCAGCAAGCGAAAATTTAAAGTCTTAAATTATCAGTTTTTTTCTTGTTTTTCAATGACGGAATTGGATTCCTCGTCTTCAAAAACTTACCAAACGATAGTAATTTTAGAAAAATCATTGAAAAAATACGGATTAGAAGAAAAAAATGAATTATGCGAAAACGAGAGCTAATTTTATAAAATCCTTGTGTTACTGTTTATTTTCAATATAACCTACATATACGTTTTTACTAAAATTTCTTATGCTCATTTTTTTGCCCAAATATGTCTTTTTTCTATTTTAATAAACGCCGGAAAATTTTCGCCAACTCGACGAAAATTGGCCGTCCTCCCCACCATTCACTCCCGGTGCATTTTCTTGTTGCACATTTGCACGATTGCGCGCTCGGTACGGATCAAATACACGGCCTGAGCCCGGTTTGTCAATTAGAAAAAGCATGACGTAGTTACGAAAGGCATTTCGCACGAAGAAGAGTTCAATGCACGAAAAATGAATGCCGAAAAAATTGCCTCCGAATTATTCTCGAATTTACGCGCGACGAGCGCTGAAGACGTGTAGGAATTTATTAGATGGTTTTTCCCCTCCACTTTCATAGCTCATTTTGTGAAACAGTGAAAAAAAAATAGTGTTAAGAAAGTGATTCCAAAAATTTGGTTGTTTTTGGAAAATTTTTAGTGACTGTAAGTGGACCTTAAGTGGACGTAAGATGATTTGATTTCTATGAAGCGTAGATTGCCTTTTTTCCAGAAACTTATTCTATTTTTTTGTTATTTATTTTTAAAATTCGAGATTGGTGATGTTTTTTTTTTTCTAAACTCGTTACTTTATAAATTTCTTCGAGTGAGAATCCTTTCAATCAGAATTTCGAGTGAAAATTTTCACTTGATAGTTTGATGTGTAGGATATTCACTCGAAGAAATTTAAAGAGTAAAGGTGCCTCTTACGTCCACTCTGGTATCACTTATCACATCTGTGATACACATATTTTCATTTAGATAAGATGCATTTAAACCAACTTATAATCATCATTCTCACCCCCTTGAACATCAGTGAACATAGTGAAAAATTAACGGAAGTTTTAAAAACTTGGCCTGAACTTATCGCGAGTAAATTTATTCATGAAAGTTTTCGAACATTATATCGTTAAAAGATAATAAAATTGTTTCAAGATCCTTTAAACAACCAAAAATATTGTTGATCTCATTTTAGTTGTATTGTTTTATATTTCATCTTTATTAAATATTCTAACATTCTTAAAACAAGTGTTTCTTACAAATAATTTTACACCTGGGTCCAATTTATATTCATTTTACACATGTAAACTTTTTTTCATATTTATAGAGAAGAAACGGGTAAAACAGGTCACTAAAAAGTTTTGAAGTATACTTGAGTTCCAAAGTTTTTCGACGCTTTTTTTCCTCAATGTATACTCTTTACGTTCCATTTTACTCGACGCAAAAGACTTTTGCCCAACTCAGACTTTCTTCATCCAATTCCAAATTTTTTAACTTTCACACAACCCTTCTTCGAGAATTAATCGTCAAAATTTAAATTACGACAGTACTGAAATAATTATTAACTTACCAGATGAAGATCAAACGCCAATTGAAGAAGTCCAAACTTGGCACTGAAAATACTTACAAACTTTGTTTATGTTTTGTTTAAAAATTGTCACATGAAACAAACCAAAATCGTTGATAATAAAATTCTCGGGTTAAAAACAAAAAGTATAGTTATGCTAATTCACAAGTAAGAGCAATGGTCATTTAAATATATGGGTGTACCATTTTACCCCACTCTCTCTTTAAAGTCCCCTTCTAGCCGAGTCAGTTAAAAATTACATGAATGTTTTTACCACGAAAATCTTATAATAGCACTTGTTCCGAGTTTTTACAATTCGAATTCCATCAGAACGAGCATTTCGCCGAGGAAACAGTTATGGATAAAAGCAGTGAAAAAGTTGACGTCGGAAAGATTGGGGAGGGAAGGTCTCGCAGCTTGGGAAGATCGGAACAAATCGGCAAGCGAGCTCGAAGTGCCCGAAATCAAGATCACCGAATGTGATGACGATGAAAAAGAAAAAGCTGCGGACGATGTTTCGGAAAAGTCCCAAGAAGCGGAAAAGCTCAAAATTGAGGAAGACGCGCAAACGCACAGAGGTGATGAGAAAAACAGTGTCACTTATTTGAACTTGCAGAGAATATTCTTTCTAAGATTTTTAAGAGAACTTACAAAACTTATAATTTTTTTTTCGATCTTATTTTGATTTGATACATGATAACTGTAAAGCGTTTCCGTCAAAAAATCAAAGAATTTTCATTTCTTACAAGGGCGAATGCAGGAAGGGGAACTGAAAAAACATATATTTTTCAAGTAAATGTAACATTTAGGATTCTAATTTCTAAAAATGCAATTCGACATATAAATATTTGATTTCGAAAGTCAAAATTTTAGTCACTTTATGAAAATTTGAATGTATGAAAAACGTGAAAATTTGGCCTACTGGCATATTTACTGTAAAATGATAAAAATGTGGAATAAACAATTATGCTTTTTTTTAACTTGGAAATTTAAAAAATTCAATAGTTTAAACTTTCATATTTTCACAAGCAAAATTTAGAATCGTTTGTTTTAACGTCTTAAATTTTGAGTGAGACGATAAATATTTATTTCAAATTTTCATTGTGGAACATGGGAAGGATAAAAAAACAAATCAACATCAGAAATACGAAATATATACTCCATATCTTGAAACTTTAATTGTAAATTTTAAAAAGTGAATTTTACAAATAAAAAATGATTTTAATTAAAGAAGTTTTTGTACGAAAGAAAATATAAGGGATTTTTTTAAATTTGAATAACTCAATGATTTCGACTAAACATTTGTGTTATTATAATCTTCATACAGAAATAGAAAATGCGAAAAAAACATGAAAAATCTGGAAGATTTAATATTTCGTATCTACTCATAAATTTGTGACTCAAACGTTTAGGTTCAAATCGTGAAAATTGAACTACATACAAAAGAATTAGAAATATTATTCATGTACCTAGAAACCTGGAAAACAGATATTTTCTACTTCTTAGTTGTAACTACTCTTTGTTAATATTCAAAGATGTCACTTCAGTTCTAAAAAATTCGCCAAAATAAAGTGAGAAAAAAAACTCGTTCTGGTAAAAATTACCTTCTCGAAGTAGAAAATCCGAAAAGTCGAGTATTTCGAACTTCGAAATCCTGATTATTCGATAAATATTCTATTACTAGAAGAAAAAAAAAATCAGAGAAATAACAAAAAAATACTCTTTTGAAATAAAAATATGTTTACAACAAAGTTCCGCAATTCATCACGTGGAACCCAAAAATTCTCAATCAAAAAACCTCGAACTTGAAATTCAACAAAATTTTTAATATTGAAATAGAAAATTCATGCTAGTTAAAGTAGAAATTCAGTAATTCTAAGGTTCGAAAAATTTTCAATAAGAACAAGAACATATTTTTTCGGAAAACCCCTCCCGACATTTCTTCCTGCGTGCGCCCTTGATGTCTTGGAAAGATTTTTGATCTTGTTTGACACATATTTAAAGCGTATTAACGTCATCGAAACGATCGGAGTAATGATTGTTTACAAAAGAATGCGTGCCTTCAGATGTATTCAAGAAAAGCGTGCTGTACAAAGGCATATATTTCCCGTCACTAACCAACAGTTTCCACAATAAGCAACTCGAAACATCGTACCTTCATTATTCCAGTAGGCAACGTCAAAAGTCGTTAATTATGCTCAATATTATCGATCTTGGATTAAAAGTAAGTGAGTTTTTCATGAAATTAAACACAGATTTTCCAATAAAAATTTGTCTTGAAGTAATTCTGATTAAATGCACGAATTTGGGAATGAACTGTCTAGACTTGAAAAAGTGAAACTATAATGTTTCCATCACTCGAAGCTCATTATGAGTGAAATCGTCATTTCTGTGGGTGAATCAGTGAAATACCATTTATTTTCCTTTTTTTGGACGGTGGAAGATATTTCACTTTTTTTAAATTTATGTAACACCTTTTGAAACAACGAAATTACTTGTTTCATTTTCTCGATAAAAAAAGTACTTACTATTCGTATCAAGGGGCATACTCGTGCCTGAACTCGTGCAATTTGCTCACTCGCTTCGCTCGTTCGCAAAACATTATACTCGTAAAAACATTCATTTCTGCCCCTTGTTATGAAAAATACTGTAACACTATTGAATCTCAAGATTCGAGAAATGACCCAATGAAAAGTTTACTGCTATTCCATATTAATGGTTATTTTTCAACTTTTTCAAAGCACTACAATCTGTATAACCTATGCATTATTTTATTAATTATCAAAATAAGGACTTGATTTTACTTTCATTGATGTCTCAACATCATGACTTTTATTTTTTCAGTAGATAATAATCATTGATCGGAAAAATATAACATAATAAAATAGACGATAAAAAAATTCTTACTTATGACAGTGATATGGGCTTTTCAGGTAGCTTTTATGTCGATATGGATGTGGAATAGAAATGAAAATCCTGAAAAATTAATAGAAACGTTATGTTGGACGATTTGTTGCATGATATCAAACATTGTCGTGTGCGTGTTGGGATGGTGGAGGTGTTTTTCCAACAACTACATGTACTGGGCTTCAATTTTCACCTGGATTCTTATTAATTCACAAGGCAAGAATACGAGCACATTTGTTTCTTTTTTTTTGAAGCTATAGCGTCTTCGTCATCGAAAGAAAAAAAATGTTATTGTAGCAATTTGCACGTAGTTTCCGAAACAGGAAATTTTCAATAGTTATTGAAATTTCGAATGAATTGCAGAATATATTATGAAATTTATGGGAATATCAGATTTTTTTAGAGATTTTTTGGTGTAATTGGCTTGTTTAGTAGATCTTGGAAGATTTGTTTTACTATTTAATTGAATTTGATGATTTCTTATAAGGCGAGGTAAAAGCCTAGAAATTTTTATTTTTTACGTGCAAACGTTGAGTAATTATTCCATCAATTTAGACTTAAGTATGTCATTACTGTTAATTTCCAGATTAAATCTGATCTCATTTGAAAAATTCTTGATCCACAGAAATTAAAAGTTTCAATATCAAATGCTAAAGATCAAAATGAAAAATAGTGATTTATCGTTTTTTTTTTCATTTTCCAATCAGATGCATATGATTGCTTGAACTCTTGAAGTTGAAAATAAATGAATTTTTGAATTTTCTTTACAACTACTGTTTTTTTCTATCAAACGACTGTTTTTGTCATAATATTTGAATTGTGAAAGTTCGAGACTTTTTGCTTGCTTTTAGAAAATTTTTATTTTCAAATTTTTCTGAATTTCACCTACTGGAATTTAGCATATATTACTGTAGAATTATGATATTATTTGCAAAATGAAATTTATTGGTGGATATTTTTATTTGACGAGCTATTCCTATAAATTTGGAAAATGTTTAGTTTCCAATCACTTTTCTTTTGATAATGTTCCAAGACATGATAAAATTTATTCAACCTGACAAAATATTACTATATGAATTGAAAAACATAAAATTCTTGTTTTTTCTGTGCAAACGTTAAAATATTATTTCATTAATTATCACTGAAAAAATACAGAAGTATTAGTTTTTGGATTTAAACTCATACTTTGAAAATTTGCACGAGTGACAGAAATGTTGAAACCGAAGTTCAAAATCGAATTTCACAGATGAAAAGCGAATATTCCAAAAAGTTTCAATTTTCAGCGGGTACCGCAGAATCGTTCGCTGCACAAAATTAAAATTATTAAACACAAATTATGCAATGAATAAAAGCGCAATCAGGATTTACATATTTTTTACTGCACAACGTTATCATGATTCAAAATGTTCTGAAGATGAAGTTTTTCCAAAAAAATACTGTACAAACATATTGCATCGAAAATACTTGCACAACTAATTACTGTATTATAAACGATTTTCAAGATACTTAATGTACGAAGAAATTTCCCTCGAATGACACCCAGCCATTAAAATTCTTCTCGAAAATTTCTTCCTCAACGATAACTATCTATATTTCTTTTTAACTTTCACGAATTTCCATATTTACTTCCACTTATGGTTATTCTCAAGTTTGAGAATCAGGTTGTAAAGTTTGAAAATTAGAAAACGATATTGTTAAAAATGTATTCATGAATATTTCGCAATTCTTGGAGTTTTCGAACAAGACTGTGAAAAATGATTGAAAATTTCCTAAACTATAGAAGAATTTGTTTAAAAATTAATATGAAAATCTTAATAGCTTCTTACAGGGACAATTCCATTAAAAAAATATGAGTTACAAAATTTCCAATAATATACTGGGAAACTCGCCAATTTTTTTTTTAAAGTTAATAGTGCAAAATTAAGTGCCTAGTTTTTGAGTATGTCGAATTAAACATAAAATTTAGGGTTCATCGTGGGAGGTTTGAACTTCGAAGCGCAACAGCGTCTTTTGTGGTACATCCTTTTTGTCATTTATGCACCTTATGCCATGTTACCGCTGCCAATAAGGTGGTGCATGATCGCTGGTTTTGGCACCGCTTTGACGCACATGGCAATGGCATTCGTGACATTGGCTAGTGATTCTTCTTTTTTGAAGGTAAGATAAATAAAGAAATAAATTTTTTTATCTCAAAAACTCAAAAGAATAAAAAATGAGAAAATTTCTTTTTTAAGCTCTTTCCACGGGCAATGCCAATCAACTCACACTATTACAATGTTTAATAACTTCAATAAGGAATTTTTTATTAAAGTTTGATAGTAGTTTTTCAGAAGTAAAAATTATATGTTAATATAAAGAAAACTTAAATATTAATCAATAAACAAAGTTCTTTCAACCACTGTTTTTTGCAATGTTTCAAATCACAGTCTTGAAATAACACAATTTCTATGGTTGAAGATTTTCAGAGAGGCTCTCGAGGTTTCAAATAAAAATGTAGAAGAGCTTTTTAGAACGATAATCACAGTTTATTATTTTTCTAAATTATAGTCGCAGGACTTGTCATGTATTTTGCGAATGCTGACAGTGAACATTCTTTTGTACGTCGCTGTCAATGTGGCAGGCTACGTTTTGAAATATTTGACTGACAGAGGTCAACGTCAAGCATTTTTAGAAACACATCGTTCAATGGAAACGAGACAAAGGACGCAAAATGAGTACAATCAACAGGAGAAATTGTTGCTTTCAGGTAAATTAAACCATATAATAATTTGTAGACTAAATGGCATTGATTTTAAAAAACATGGATTTTCCTAACTTCGATAGGTGTCAAATTAAAAAACACTGTGGTACGTGTTAAAAAGAAAATCGCTATTAAGAAACTTATTTTTTTCTTCAACTTCAGTAAAGTGGCAGTAGTTGCAAAAAAAATATTGAGAGCATCATACAATTTATTTTAGGTTTTTTTTCTTATTCGAAGAAAGAAAAATTATAGCTATATTAAATTCATCAGAAAATTGATTTAATTTTCAAAAAACACAAAGAAATATTATAAAAATCTTTCATTAACATTTTTCTTCTGCAAAAACTCAAGTATTTCATTTCATTCTTTTTTTATAATTTATAAAGTACTTTTTAAAGTGTTGAAAAAGTTTTCTCAATTCTAATTATTATTAACATTGATATTGATTCTTAAATAAATTTTGTAATCTTAAAAAACAACCTGAAACTCTCTCGGCGAAATTTTTGATGGTTTTTGGCCAATTTCTTCATCCTCGTAAGTATATCGAAACGCCAAAACTTTTGGCTTCAAAAATAGAAACCGCCAAGCAGCGTTCGTTACGATGTGATTGAAAATTCGTGCAAAAAAAAGTGAGACTCTAATATACATGTACGTAACGTAACGTGCCTTTTATGCATCGACCGAAAGGCTTATTGGCGCGTACAAGCCGCTCATCCATGTGTCAAAAGGGTCACTAGACATTTTCGCTTGATCGCATATTTTCCCAAGGACCATACATCCCCTGGAAATTGATCGATTTTCATCTCTCGAAATAAATCCCATGCGTGGCATGGATCGAAGCAACGAGAAAATGCTCCATCGTATGTCGTTTCTCAAATGAACGACCGACTTCATTTTTGACAGTCTTCAATGTTTCGACAGTTCAAAACAGTAAAAATGAAACTCAAGAACGGAAAAGAAAAAATACGTATCGAATATTTTTTGATCTAGAATAGAAAAAAAGTGTTTAGACAAAATCTAAATTTTGAATGTAAAAATAAACACGTATACACCTATTGCAAAAATTGTATACAGCGATGTATTTTCAATCTGATAGCATACCGTGATGGATGAATGTTGTGAATGATAAATAATTTTGATTTCTCGTTTCTTAATGAGTCGCTGAATATGCAACATGCAAGATCAGTGATTCAATCATAAAATTGACTTTGATTAACTGAGATGTTTGAGATGATGAATTTTATGATTAGTTTTTAAATCCAATTTTCAAAATTGTATGTATCAGATCTCAAATTCATCACTCCGCGGGAATGAAAACAAAAATTCAATCTCGAGTATGATATAAAAAGTTTGTCGATTTTATTCACACTAGCAGGTTAGAGGAAAAATCTTCACAAAATCGGTCGTAGGAAGGAATTTTAGGAAAATTGATTTACACATTTTTCACGTGAATTTGCCATATTCAAACCGAGATATACATAATATTTGTCTGTCATCCATTAATGTAGTATCTTTTTTCGATGAATTTATTTTGCATAGCAGACAGAAAAACTTTCACCTTCGTAATTTGCAGTTTTGCCAGATTTTGTGGCCAAGGAAATGATCCGTGACATCGCTCGCGAAACGGCGCGAGGTGGTCCAATTTCGTTTACCCCGAATCAGTTTCATCGGATTTACATTCACCGATATGAAAACGTTAGCATACTTTTCGCTGACATCAAAGGATTTACAGGTGAAAGAAAGTGATTGTTGAAAAATTAAATCTATTTCCTTAATTTGATTGTTGATTAAGACGAAAATTCCACTCATTGTACTTGAGTTTTTATAGTCAACGCATAAATTTCACCCTCGACATTCAGGGTTGGTCTTCAACTTTCAAGGTCAACCCTTGAATTTCAGAATTAACCGTTAATCTTGAAATTTAACCCTTTGTTTTCAATGGAAAGCCTCAACTTTCAGGTTTCTGTAAACCACTCAATTTTCATGGTCAACCCTCAATCTTTGAGTGTGAGACCCTCAACTATCATGGTAATGTGATATGAATTTATTTTCAATAAGTTTTATTTACTGAATATTCTGATTTAAGGATCTGGAAACTTTTATAAAAATAAGGAACAAATGATAACTTTAAAAGTAATAAAGGTAAACTTAATTTTCCTATAACATCTCGTGTATTTAACATTCGAGAATAGGGATACAATAATTAATGACAGATGTTAATCAATAATATAGATAAACTTCCAAATCAAGACTCAACCATTTAACCATGAACGTTGAGAGTTAACCTTGAACTTTTTTGAAGGGCAAGTCTCAAAATTCAAGGTTGATTATGAAATTTAAGGTCGAAATTTCAATATTGAGGGGCATTTCCGTAAATTACAGTTGAAGCTATTCGACTGATATTAATAGAAATGACAGATTGAAGCATTTAATTATTTCCAAAAAACACAAATTGAAACATTGGTAAAATTCATGATATATTTTTATATCCACTTTTATACTCACAAAAAAACATGAAAAACTCTTAACTTTCAAAATAATGAACAAGAATGATTTTATAGAAAAATGTATCTTATATATTATTCAAAGACTTCAGCCTAAAATTTGGAAAAATAGACACTCATCATTTTTGTAGTTTCATCGGATTTACATTCATCCATATAGAAACGTTAGTGTCCTTTTCTCTGACATTGGTTTTACTGGTAAAATAAATAGATTGTTTAAAAATTCCTTCCCTACTGAAAATTTCCAATTGGTTTTTCAGTTGGGTATGACCTATTGGAAAATTTTGTACAAAAAAACTTAGGTCACTAGTACAATTAGTTTTTAAGGTGAAAATCTAATTAGATTTCTATATGAGAAATATGTATGACATATGTATGACATAAGTTTTTGTGCAAAAAACTTTCCAGTTGGACAAACAAATTGGAAAAATGGCCATTTTTCAATGAATTTTCCGTTTGGTAAATTAATTGGAATATTTCAGCAGGGTTATTTGTAATTCGATTGTTGGTTGGGACAGTAGATATTGATAAATACAAGTGATAAGAACATTTTATTGGCTCCAAGCCGATATTTTTCAATTTTGAGGAAACATGATAATATGCTTCTCGATTCTTTTTTATTCAACAAAAATTGCATGAAAAAACTTTCAATAAAATAACCTATACAGTATTCTGTCTAAAACTTACAAAAATGCACACATAGTTACTATAAAAATATAGTCGTGATAAGAAAAAAGGATTTTTTTTCATTTTATAAGAAAAACTGAGCATTCCAAAAAATTACATGATTATTTTTATGTTCCCATTAAAATTCTCATAGAATTTGAGTCATGAATCGACGTGATTCACTAAAAATAATACTGGTTTGCAAATTTTTCTATAATTTTGACTACTTAGGAAGAAAAAATGTTTTTTTTAGATTAATTTAGGGTCCCTGAGTAAGAAATTGGCTGTCATTTATTTTTCCCAATAAGAGTTTTTACAATATTAGCGAAAAAAATTTTTCCAGTTTTTTTTTCAGTTATTTCGAGAAATTTCAAAAATCATCGATTATACTAAAGCTGTTTTTGTTAATAGAAATAGTAGTTTATTAATAATAAGTGTTGAAAATCGAAAAAAATGTATAAAAGGACTCTTAAGAGTAGTTTTCAATACAGGTCAAAAAATGCACCTTTCTTCGATTTTGAGCACCTGTAACAACTTCTATTTTTATTGACAAAAAAAGTAAATATCGTAAAGCGAACAAATATATCTTTTGAATTATATACATATATTTCACGTTGATTAGATCAAACGTTCTTGATGTTTCTTATAATAACTAAGAAGACGGCCTAAAAACACAGTTGACAGTTATTTTCGTACTCAGTGATCCAAAGTTAGTCTGGAAAACACTTTTTACACAAGGAACATATTTAATGTAAACTAGTGTAATCAAGGATAATTTGAAAAAATGTTTGGTAGCATTGGCGAGTCATTGCAGCGCCCAAGAGCTCGTTAAAGTATTGAACGACCTGTTCGCTCGGTTTGATAAACTCTCGGCCCAGAACCATTGTCTGCGAATTAAACTTCTGGGGGATTGTTACTATTGCGTTTCCGGCTTGCCCACAGCAAGAGGCGATCATGCCCACTGTTGCGTGGAAATGGGATTGCACATGATAAAAGCTATTCGGGATGTTCGATACACCACCCAGGTATATCACACCGCATTTTTATATACGTCTTAAATATATAAAATATGCTTCTCCAAAAAGATTTTTCAAAGAGATTCAAATTTTCTAAGAGTAAAAAGTGCCTCTTTCTGTGAAAATTTCATTCTATACATGTAGTATATAGTTTTAAATAATACCTCATACTATTGATGAAAAAATTATTTTATTTCAAAATTTTTGCAGCACGGAATTTCCCTTTTTTGATTATTTACAGAATATCCATATTATAACGAAAATTATCTAAAAAATTCACTTACCGGTGTGAATATAGTTAAACAGTTTGTCCAATCATTCAAAGCTTTGAAAAATATTTCAAATCACACAAACTTCGATTTTGGAGGATTTTCGTATCCTTATAACTTCTGGGGTTTTTGAACAATTTCAGAAAGGATCGTGAATTTTTTAAATTTTAACAAAAATTACTATAATTAACTTCATTTCAGGTGGATTTAAACATGAGGATTGGCATTCATTCGGGGAGCGTTTTGTGTGGAGTTCTTGGTCTTCGAAAATGGCAACTATTCTTTTTTTTCTCACTTATTCACGTTGTAAAAATTGATTCTCAAGTTCGTTTTCCCTAGTTTTAGAACTACCTATAATAATTAATACAAGAAAAATATCACTAGGTTAATAGAAAATTTTGAGACCTTAAGAACTAGCTATATACATCACCTAAGAATTTTGTATGAACGATTTTCATATATTCAAAAATATTTATTTCACTTCGCTTTGTTTTTGTTCTAAATTTTTTACATGTTTACTAATTCTCGTTTCACTGAAATCACTGCAAGGGAAGTAGATTTTAGTAAATGAAAATGAGTTTTTTTTTAAATTGTGAATGGAAATAAATTTGTTTACAATATGAAAACATATTTTTTTTAAGTCACTGTGCTTGTGTAGTAGGGTGGCCGTTATTTTTTCGTTTCTAGTTCTAACATGAATATACGTATCGAAAAAATATATCTGTAAAAATCAAGTCGAATAAGATACCGTGCTACAAATCAATTCAATTTTGAAATGGAAAATGCATGTATTTTTTCGTATAATCCACATTAAAATTCATAATTTTTTCAAAAACGCACGTATGTAAATTTCTGGAACTTGAAAAACTTGTATGACGTGATATGAAGTTGAGAATCAAATTTTTTCAGATCTTGCAATTATTCTTATTTTTAGATTACAAAAAAGCCAGAATAAAGTCTAAAAAAATTAGACTCTGAATTAGGTTCCATTTTCTTTAATTTTTTCGAATATTAGACATTTCTGAAAAATTTATGAATTTTAATGTAGATTGCACAAAAAAACAAGCATTTCTTATTGAAAACTTTGAATATTTTGTGACATATGTTAATATTATCTGATTCGAGTCCTATTTTGCAAAAATTTTTCTTGATTGTAAGACCTAGAATGGAAAAATTCCAACATTGAAAAAATTACGGCTACTTAATTGGGTAGATATTTTTGTAGTTTGGAAAATATCTTTTTAGATAAGATGACTTTTTCTGATAGGCAATTTGACGTTTGGTCATACGACGTGACCTTGGCAAATCATCTCGAAAGCGGCGGAATACCTGGGTACGCCAAAAGTCGAGTAAATTCTGTTTTTCATATAGTTGAATACTTGCATGGTTTTTAAATAATTTTAAAGTTTACTTTTCACGTCACAAAAAAAGGTTCCATTCAGTACAAAAATTTTCAGAAACTGTAAATCTTAAAGGAATATTTTGATAACTTAAAATAGTGTAATTGCAAAAATACTTCAATTTTCGAATGTTTAAATAAGAATTCTTATTTTCTACAAGTTATTCAGTTAGTTAGTTGGCAGACGAGATTCTAAATTTTCAAATAAGAAACAATCTGATGATTTGATATTTTTCTGATGACCAAATTTCTTAACTGAGCAGTTTCAAGTTAGAAGCCCAAGTTTAAAAATCACAAAATCAGATTTTGTGCTTTCTAATTTTACAATTTTTGATTGATGGATTTAACACTACCTTTAGCTGAGCATTTTTTACTTCTGTTTTTATTTTAACTTTTTTTGTGACTTCATAATAAACTATAAAATCCTTTCTCCCTTTCCTTTATCGATCTAAAAATTGTAGACGAGTCCACATATCAGCGGCCACTTTAGAATGTCTAAACGACGTTTACGAGGTAGAAGCTGGTCGTGGGACCGAAAGGGACAATTACTTAAAAGAGAGAAACGTCGAGACTTTTTTGATAAAACAAACCGAGCCCTCGAGATACAGAAGAAGGTTTTCTGCTCGGCCGAAAACAATGTCCGAAGAAGACAAAAATAAAAAAAGTTTCAAACTCGGAAACTCTTTAACGGTCGGGGGCAACAATCAGTCAAGTCATCCGGTTGATGATGATATCGGCGTGGACTGGACGCCGGAAATTCCTTTCGGAAATGTTCGTATTTTAGTCACAATTTAGAAATTATCTTGTAATTTTAGTTGAAATCAGTTGGAAAATTTTAGTACTATTATGATGAAGATTCTGAATTAGTGTTTATTTTTGAAAATTCGTAATATTAATGTAAGTAAATAAAATTAATTAGTCTGATAAGAAAACCGTGATCATTGGTTTTCATCATTTTCATTGATTTGGATCAGAATAATATGATTGGAAAAATAACTATTGACCTTTTAAATGGTACTTTTATTTTTTTTAAATCAGTTGAATACTTCGAATTCAATGGGAAATTTGGAATCGGATTATATGGAAGAAGATATTGGGACACCAAAAACGGACCAACTTCCGTCAGCGATTTCGAATGAAAAACTAACTAGAACTGCTGGCTTAGAAACTGCGAGCAATAAGAAGATGAGATCAGCTAATATATATACCTGGAGTTTACGATACAATGACATAGGCTTGGAATCAAAGGTATATCAAAATTTACTGAAATATTGGTAAATTTTACGAAATATCCGAAATTGAAATTGATTAAAGATAATTTTACTATCAAAAAGATCTATTTCTGGAAAATCCATGTTTTTTGTCAAAATAAAACAAAATCCCTCAGATTTTTTGCTGGCCAACTTCCATATTCATCAAAATATGTGACAAAATAAACAAATCAATAAATGCAACAAAAATAATTGAGGCTAAATTACTCGCTATAAACGCACTACGTACATTTTATCTGCTACGTTAAAAAGACAAAGAGCATAAAACTCATTTCGCCAAATATGTCTATTTTCTCGAAAAAATCATAACTCAAAAAAAAATGTTGGCTTATAGGGATTTAGCTCGAAAGTAATGCAAGATGTCTATTGTCTTCAAAAAAATTTGAAATGAAACAAAAATTTTTTTTAGAAACCTAATTTTGGAAAAATCTCGAACTTTTTGTTGAGTTTTGAAGTGACAACAATAAAAAACATTTTAGTCGAAGGATGATTAGAATTTGCTTATTTCTAACAAAGTTATTACCATTTGAAAAATAATTCTCGAGATTGACCAAAAACATCGATTTTTACTGTAAAAACTGGACTGTAAATCGGCCTCGAAATTTTTCTGAGCCAAAAAAAATACGTGTCTCATTATTTGGACCAACAAACAATATATTCGAGTTTCATGCACTCAGAAAAATCTTAAGTCGAATACGAACCTAAAAAAGTTTTTTCTTCAATTAACCTGAACATTTTGTGATATCGACTATATTTTTAACAACTTGACTAAATATTTTAGTAGACATAAGTATGTGACTAAATATTTGGTTAATTTTAGTAAAATTGTCTCTGCGTGTGGAAAAACTAAATCATGTCCGTACATGACCGGTTGTTTTGAAACCAAAAGAATCAAAAGAAAATTTTTAATTAAAAACTATTTAAAAAATTGATTAATTAATAAATTTTTTTTCTTACAACATTAGTTTTGCCAAATTCGCGAGGACATGTTTAAATCAAACATGGTTTGCTGCTTCATGGTATGGTTTTTCATAGCCATTTGTCAAGCTATTATTTTACCAAAGTGAGTAGCATTATTTATATTAAAATATTCATAAAAAAACTGAATTCGTATCATGGTACATTTTGCCTGATTTTCTTCAACTTTTGTCATTTTTTTGAAATGTACCACTAACAATAAGTCCAGTTCAAAATTTAATCATTCTTACATTAACTTAGTAGCTAAATTGCAAAATTAGTAATAAATATAGTTACTGACTTTTTAGCTCAGAATAATAGAGAGACTGTCTTTGCTACTAATTACGTTTTCGTCCCTGGTTTATTTGTTGATTAGAGTAAATTGCTAGTTTCTAATGCATTCATTAATTTTTACGGCAAGACTTTGATTCAGGTCTAGATGGAAATCTCTTTTTGAATTGTACAAGGCGTCCCTTAAATCATTAATTTTTTTTGGTACTTTATAGTTGCCTGATTCTACTGGTTACTCTACTCTTGACGACATTGCTCCTGATCGCTGCCTCTGTTCTTGTAATGGCAGACGAATTTCAACATCTCCCCAAGTGCTTGAAAAATTTTTCCTCCATTTTGGTTCACAACAAACAAGCTCGAACCGTTTTTATATGCAGCGTCATTAGTTCAATGGCTTTGGCATCCATGGTAAGCGTTGTGGCTTGCTCGTGGACTATGAAGCAACCATACTCTTCGGACGAGCAGCCCAAAGTTTTGGCGTCAACAAAGTCAGATCCCAACATCGACCGTCTGATATTGAGCTTTTTAGAAGCTGCTTTGGGAAATGAAAATTCCCAAAACTCTTCGGAACCCATGGAACAAAATATGCGAAGTTTTTCAAAAAAAAACTCGGATTTTGGAGGAAAAATCATGAACTTTGGAAGTGGAAGAAGTGGGCGTGACAGAAGGGAGTTTTTCCGTTTGTACCAGAATGAGAAAAATTTCAGGTAGGGATTTTCAGTAGGTTTTTTTGATTGACCTTTAGATGAACCTTTTTTTTTATTTCTTGTAGAATTTTGAACTATTCAGATTTTTATCGTGTAGATAAAAACTCGTAAAAAAAACTCATTTTCAGGTCAGAGCCCATACGACATTTGAAACGGAAACAACGCGAAGAAATGACAAGTTTCCTGGCAAGGAAAATTCTGTCGATTTCTGCGGAAAATTCTACGGGAATTGTAGAAAAAGATTGTTTGGGGCCGGAATATATAGTGTTCACGTGGATTTTGTGCTTGATTGCTTTAACTTCTGCGTTGAAACTTTATTACCTGGTGAAAACTTTTCTGGCAACTGTGATTGTATTCATTTACGCTGTCGTAATTTTCTTCGTCTCCAAAGATTTGTTTTCAGAAAATGATAACGGCGTTGAAGGGTTTGTATACAATTTCAATTTTACAAATGTTTGTGCATCTTGCGACTGAAAAAAAACCCGAATCTTACGAAAAAACTTTTTTCGATTGATGCATGTAACAAAATATTTCCAATTATTTTCAGGGATCCCAGTCATTTTTTTTCTTTTCAATATAATTATCGCCAAAATAAAAAAATTTTTTGAATCTAATGAAATGTTATAGTTTGCATGAAATTTTTGAGTGGGCTCCAAATCATAAGAGATTGCAGATTTTCTTTAACTTATTGCAATTTTTCAACAAAAGGGAATATTTTCTCAGGATTACTTTAAATTCTCAAAAATGTTTAATATGATACAACAACATCTTAAAAGTCAGTAGGAATTTTATGAATCTACTCAAGTTCCGAGAGCTATGAAAACCTAACAGAACTTTTGGGAATATGTATATAAAAATATTGAAGTTTAAAAAAGGAAAAACACATTCTCATTTTTAGCATCACGTAATACTAGAAATTTGTCTTTTCGAGAAAAATCACACTCGATGCTCAATTTCGTTGTTTTGAGTTGAACTATTCCATTTCAAACTTTCTTTCAAATTTTCACCGCAATTTTTTTTCAGGTCAATACCGCTTTCGGCGCAAATGTTGATTTTCCTAGTTGTATTTTTAATGCTAGTCACCTATCACGGCCGTTTAGTGGAAGTTACTTCGAGATTAGATTTTTTATGGAAACAACAAGCCGAGAGAGAATTGGCCGATATGATCGAGTCCAAACACAACAATATGCAATTGTTAAAAAACATTCTTCCAGATCACGTGGCTCACCATTTTTTAACACAGGATCGTGTTTCAGAGGTGAAATAAATAACAATTTTTCTCAATTTTTTTCTCTACAGTATTCCAGTACTTAAAAAGTTCAAGTTTATTGTGAATACCTCGACGATATTTTAAAATATTTTTTAATTTCAGGAGTATTGAAGATTAAGAAACTTTCGAAATGAGAAAATTTTTCGAATGATCTTAAAGTTTTTTAGAGAATTCAACTTAAAGTGATATTTTTAATAAATAAAAATATTTATATCTACTTTTTTCAGGAATTATATTCCCAATCTCGAGATCAAGTTGGAGTCATGTTTGCAAGTGTTCCAAATTTTACGGAATTTTATTCTGAAGACGTGAATCAAGGCGTAGAGGTATTTTCTGTTTAAATAGTATTTTTTATTTATATCATGTAAATTTAAAAAATGTGAATTTTTGTTCCAAGTGCATTCGCGTACTCAACGAGATAATAGGTAAACTTTATTATTATTTCGGTTGTTTTTGATGCAAAAGAAACTGGCACTTCAAATTTCGTTTGCAGCTGATTTTGATGAGTTGCTCGATGAAACGCGATTTCACTGCATTGAAAAAATAAAAACTATTGGTTCAACCTATATGGCGGCGTCCGGACTCATCCCAAGTGCCAATGTAAGATGTTGCAAAATTATTTTGAAGGATGTATCATTTACTGAACGTTGTATTTTGTGTAAATTTGCATTTGAATGTTTTTCCTTAAAATTCGTATTGTGTATCATTAAAAAAATCATCAGTAACATTTAAATTCAAAAATTTGAATTACCATAGCGACTGGATTGTAAAAAAAAATGTTGCTGAAAATATATAACATTTTCATTAACATCGAGTTTAAGAATTATTTATTCTAAAATTTTTAAAAAAGGAGTATCAGGTTCACGAAAAAATTTCTAATCAAAATGCTTTTTCGTGTATTTCTTAATTTTATTGGTTTAGCAGGTTTTTAGTGATGCCATCAAAATTGTTAAACAAAAATTAAACGCTACCAATTTTTCAATGGCTCGTGATATTTTTCATAGAGCAGTAATAAAAGATACAAACATCGTGTATTTTTTAGGATGTAAACAAAGACAGCAAAGAACATCTGTGTACTCTTGTTGACTACGCAGTGGCAATGAGATATCGTCTCCAAGACGTAAACGTTCATTCCTTCAATAACTTTGATCTCAGGTAGTTTTTTATTGCATAAACATATATTTATTCTTGATTAAATAACAACGTATAATGTTCTTGACATAAATGAGATTTTCATTTTTACTTTTTGATGATAATTTATAATTTTTTTATTCAATTACTTGGATAAATTTACACGAACTAAAAAATTCCCGATATTTTTTGCATGAATATCTATTTTGAACCGATTTCTGTTTGGCTTATCACTAGTCTTCTTAATAGATCAGAAAACTATAAAATTCATTGAGTGTACAAAATTCAAATTTCACAAATGTTAGTGAATTCAACAAATGTTCAAAAATCAATCACGTACGAGGTATATAAATAACCATATTCTAACTACATATCTTCACATTTATAACGATAGCAAATTTTATTGGCCAATTGAAAATCACTGTAAATTGGTCAAGTATTAAATTTGAAACATTCGATCTTTTTTAGATATATAATAATTGCTCGAATTTACACACAATATTAAGTTGCTTCTGACTTACCTTATTAATTTACGTATTTCATTTATTCGAAATAATAATCAATATAACTTATTGTTAATTCATTAATAAATAATAACAAAAAGCAAATATTGGATCATTTTTCTCAATTTTTGATAAATAATAATGATTCTTGATATTCATTAATAATAATTATTACAATTATAGTTCGCAATTATCAACATCGATAATTGTTTTCATTATAATATGATGAAAACAATTATATTCAAAAACAAAATATGTTATATTCATTTATAATGCTTATTTTATATACGAAAATTTTATTTGTTAATCAAAAAACATTGTTAATCGATCGAGTATTTGAATTGAAAATAATTGCCGTTTTCAGATGTATAAAAAGTGTTCAACTATATATAATTTCCAACTTAACGTTATAACAAAAATAATTAGTTTACGAATTGATAGAAGACACTTTTTTAATCAATCCAATTTTACGATAAAAATATAATTTTCAAAATCAGTTTATACAATTGTTAGGCATTATTAATAATGATTGATAATAAAGATAAAAATAATAATCATAATGATGAGAATGATAATGATAAATATTGCCAATTATTTTTTTCGTTTATTCATAGTAATTTGTTACAATAAATTTAAATTATTGATGTACTATTCATCAATTACTAATTATTACATGTACTTGATGATATAAAATTGTAAAACATTTTTCATAACCGATCACGTACGAGATGTATGAAAATGGTTTTTTTATAATCATTGTATTAATAACGTTTAGAAATTTCATTTACTAGAAGAAAACCGCAGTTCATTGACCAGGTATTTGAATTTGAAATAATCTGTTTTCGAATACAAAAAAACGTTCAAATTTAAACTGGATGATTAGTCATTTCTGGCTCAACATTAAAATCCCCATTATTTTTGTGAAATAATTTCGGTTGTCAGGGATGAAAAATTTTGAATTTTACATTCATCAATCGTTACACTATCAAAAAAGAATATTTGCATGATTTATCTAAATGAATTGGTAAAATATTTATCTTTTAATTGCAATATGTTGACGACAAATGTTTCAATTTATAACGTCTTCTATTTCAGACCATCTAAATCGATTATGATAAAAATTTTCAGAGGTTTTTTCAAAACTCCAGTAAATTTCCCAACTCCAAATTTTTCATGTTCCGATTTTGTATTGAACAGAAGTAAAAAATCTAGTATTATTCTTTTTGAGTATTTTCAAAACATTGATATATAATACTTTTATGTGTGTTTTTTTATAGAGTCGGGATTTCTTCCGGCCCTTTAGTGGGGGGAGTAATTGGAGCTCGAAAACCCGTTTTTGATATTTGGGGAAACACTGTCAATGAAGCCTCTCGAATGGATTCAACAGGAGTTATGGGAAAAATTCAAGTTCCTAAAGAAATTGCCCAGGTGAGTTGATATGAAAATTCAAACAAAGCTTTTAAGTTAAGTAGAAAAACGTCAACGAAAATTGAAAAAATCGAGAGAACAAATTTTAAAATGATTCTTTCTTTTGAAAAGTAAAATAAAGCATAAAATTTTCGAAATTTTATATCAAAATAATCAGAAGTTTCACAATATTAGCTTAAGAACTTCTTATTTGATGAATTTTAATACTAATTAACACAGTTGAACAAGATTCGTTGTAAACTTCATTCATTACTTGTGACAAAAAAAAGTTTTTATGAAGTTACGTTGAAACAAAACAGTTTTTTCTGCGAAAATCTGTGCAGAAGTAAAACTTATTTGAAAGATTAAAACCTTTTTTATCTTCTACATTTCGAATAAAATTTTTTCCAACAATTTTGTACGTAATATATATAATATTATTAAAGTAAAATAATATCAATCAAATATATTTTCTCATTAAGGAAAATATTTTTTAGAATTATTACAAAAATGTTTTTCGATTTTTTCGAATTCTGACTCTGAGCAAATTTCTAAATTAGATTTCTAAGGTCGGAAAATTTTGCGAATCCTTGCAAATTCTTTTCGCTATCGAAATAAAAGTAAAAATTATGTTATTCATAAAAATAAAAGTCAGCTTCATAGATTTAAAATTTTTTAAATATTTTTTACCACTGATTGCCCACAACTTTAAGTGTGTAAACAAAAGCATTCTCTGTAAAAATAAAAATTTTGAACGCATTCAGCAGAAATGTTATCATCTCCTAAAAATGTTCAGTTACTCTCTAAAGTCTCAAATAAGAAAACCCGAAATGATTTTTGACGTACTTCAAATAATGTTTGTAAAATTGAGTTTTTTCCTACAGATTTTCTTAAGTTACTATTATTACTGAAAGAAGACTTAGTAACAAAATCTTAAGAGCTTTAAAAGTTTGTTGTTCAGAGAAATATTTTTTTTCTAGAAAGGCTTGTAAGAATTCACGAGAATTCCCAACAAATTTTAATGATCGTTGGAAAATAAGAAAGTTCTAATTTTTTTGAACCCTAACAAAATTTTTGTTGGTTTTTTTAAAAATTTGTTAATATCTGGGAACTTTAAATAATTAAGAATGATTTCAGGAAACGAAGATAAACCTACTTTCAATGTTCAAGTCAATTCCTGCAGTTCTTGATATTATTTTATGAACTTTGCACTAAATTATTTCCCAAAACTTGCGAAAAGTGCTAAAAAGTGCTAGAAAATGTCAAAACTTGATCAAAATTTCTATCATTTTGAATTTCGATAAATTTTTTTTATTCGTTACCTACCTAGAATTCTATTTCAGCTCTAATACCCTTGCATCATTTTTATAAATCAGGCTACTCGTTCTCTGAGTCAATGAGTTTCTACCGATTTTTATTTAAATTCACTGATACATCAGTAACGTCAATCACTTAAAAAGAATGATTATTCATTTTTCACACTGACAATAAGTGGAAAAAGTACTAGTTTTCACTTTGAAGAGTTAGTATCTCAATATCGCTTGTTTTTTGGTTTCGCAGTTTTTGGAGTCGCGGGGATACCAAACTCAAAAACGAGGGATGATTGAAGTTAAGGGCAAAGGTACAATGGAAACGTATTTCGTGCTGGGAAAAAGCACGCTTTGCCCAGAAGGCAGCGCGAGGCTTCGCAGCACTTGCCGCAGTTTGGCAGCCGTTGTTTATGGAGTTGTCCAAGCGCGCCGTAAACAAATACACAATTCGGATTAAACCATTTCCTAAATGTTTACTCGTAAAAATTACATTTTTTCCGATTTAATACTAAATCCCACAAACGATAGATTTTCCAAGATCGACGAAACGATTTGATAAAAAAAAAAAAAAAAAAACTAGTTATGCGAGTAAAGAAAGCTTCATCGACCCAACAAAATCATGATATAACAAATTTTGCTAGTACAGAAGCGGAATCTGCAGGAATAAATTTAATTTCACAAACTATGTTTTGTTATTTCCATGAAATTTGTCCACGATTTAGCCAAATAAACAGATTATAAAATATTATTTTATCAGTTGAATTTGCCGAAATTACGGTTCATTTAGTCTTAGAAGATTGTAGTGAATAAAATAAAAAAACACTTTTTTGTTATTTCTACAAAAAGTTTTATTGATTCAGAAACATCAAACATAGTTGGAATAAGATTCCATGGATTCAAAAAAATCGCGATGTTCAAATTTTAATAGCTGTGACTATATTGTTAACTCGGTACATATTTTTCACTAGATCACAATTTCGTAATTTGTACAAAATGAACCATTTATTTCATGAAACCAGCATTTGTTAATTATTAGCAAATTGCGGTTGATTCGAAAGAATCACGATTTATCATATTTTAAGTTTAATTGACTCAACAGAATCGAGATTCACGCATTTTGTTAGTTCCTTGATTCCACGCAAATTTTTATTAATTTGAAAAAAAAAAAAAACAATTATATAAGCATGATGGAATATATTTATAGTTTGTAATTCATTTTCCATTTTTTTATTTATTGTCAGTTGCACATTTGACTCATACCTAGGTGATCTTTTTTTCGACATGCAATTGAAAAAAATGTATAACAATGTTAAACATGTGCCATTTATGTTCAAATCGATATAATTCTGGTTATGCGTGTTTTTCAATTACATAAGTAAATTTCAATAAAAAAACGTTTTAATGAACAATTTTATGACTCAAAAGAGCTTAGCTTACTTTGAAATTTTTCTTCCGCCCGCTTTGAAGACTCCAGGATTTCGTTGTAGCGCGCTAATATTTGTCCCAAGGAGCCTCTTCTTTTCTGTTGTTTTTTCTCTTTGGAGGTATCGCTTACAGTTTCGCTGTCATTTGACGAAGTGGCCGGGTACAAAATACTTGCTGCGACGTCCGAGATTTGGTTCTCCTCGGATTCTGTCTTTTCTTCTTCGAGGAGGCTCATTCTTTTTTCCTGATTTTTTTTCGGCGGTGTGGATAATTTCGTGGAGCTCAGAAAACTCATCCCAGCTCGAGCAAAAGTGAGTTCCTCTTCTGGAATTGTGTTCATCGCTGTGGAGCTCGCTTTTGGTACTACCAAACAAGACATGCTCGTATCTGCTGGAACTGATAACAATACAATTTTGTTTTGTAAGTTTTGGAGACATTTCTACAGTTTGTGTACTTTATCATGTTATTGCACATAATAAATAATTATAGTGAGTTTTGGTAATGTCTATTTTAACAGAATTCATAATACGATATTTTATTTACAGTTTGTCTAATAATTCGCGTCTAAAGTTCCCATTATTAGCAAATTGTGAGTAAAAAATTTTTTTTTGTAAACTTTTAGTAATTTTCTCTATTTAAGAAGTTATTCACAGGCTTTTATATTTTTCGAATATTTTTGTCTGAACTACTTTTTTTCTACTTTTTTCTAGTGTGATTATTTTTGTTAGTTTTGAATATATTTCTCTCCGTAATATTAAATATGCAACATACATCACTGTTCGTAAAATAGATAATATTTTTTCAATTTGCCAATCAACATTTTCATTTCGAAATTCACAACTTTATTCGTTTTTTTTTATTTATATACTTAATATGACTACCAAAGAAAATCTATTATTTTTATTTGATTCCTGAGTGATATAAAATAACTATATCATTATATTTTACTCAACTACATTCAAATATTATCTCATAATATTACTATATTATATATTTTATTCCAATGAATAGTACTTTTATAATTACATAATAATACATCAATGTTGTCTTATATTGATATTATTATATGAATATATTATTATAAATTACATTACTATTAATAAATATGTATTGTAACATAACAGATAGTGAATAAAATAACTATGTTTAATCAACTAACTAAATGAAAATGATTATGTACTGATTTTGAAATAACGAGAACTTTTGAGTATGTATACATAATTTAAAAATCATAGTTTGGAAAGACGAATTTCATAATTTGAAATTCACTCTAAAATTTGTTTTTAAAAATTAGTTTTTTAGAGTAATAAAGGCTACTAATCTTGCAATTCTGATTCCAAAATAGGTTGTTTTTATAAATTAGCAATCAAGAGTAAAGAAATTAATAGCTTCAATCATATATGCAATAATCTGCTAGAATTGAAAAAAAAACAGATTTGAAAATTTGACATTGATAATTCAAAATTGAAATTTTTTTAAGTTAAGCATGTTTTTATTCAACATAAGATTCTTGTTAAATCATTCGGAAATTGTAGTTCAAAAAAATTTTTAATATGATATGAATTTTCTACATAGAACTAAGAAACTAAATTTCTAATAAAACAAAATGTTAGTTCGTTCTGATATGAACTGACATGAGTATTTGCATACCTTCTTTTTTCTTGCTCACTTTTATGGTTTCGAAAATTTTAGAGTACTTTTTCATTTTCGCAGAACTTGTCCACGGTGTTTTGGGCACGACTTTTCGGCATTGCAAAGTGGGACTTGGTGGTTTCACAAACTGTAGATCGTCCACATTGATTCGATTTATCGTTGCATTTGGTGCCTTCCATTCAGGATTCATTTTTCGTGCTGAATTGTACTTTGTGAACAATCTTGGCCGATCTGTTTTAAACAAAACAAAAAAATAACTAACATAATTTAAAAACTGCTTGTTCAACAAAGGTCAAATTTTTTTACGAAACTTCTGAAAATATCAAAAGTTTCGAAATTTGCCCAAGAATTTTATTTCTGCACAATTTTTTTTAAATATTTTTTTAATGATTTTAAAGAATATCTAAAGTATTTGTCTGTAATTTATGCAATTTCTTTGATCAACTTGAAGAACTTTTAGACACATTTATTTTTTTTTGTTTCCTAAAATTTCTTACCCTTTTTGATAATGCAAGAGGATTATATTAAATAACTTATTTCAAGTATTCTAAAATTTCAAATGAAATAACTTTCACTTCACACAATACATATTCAAGACTTATTTGAAAAAAAAATAAAGGTTCAATAATTTTTAAAAACTATTTTTTCACACCCTGAAACAAACAAGAAAAGTATTATTTTTTCGTTTTTCTTGTACCTTTTTGTGGTGTAATTTCTACTTGTTGCAAGTGCCTTGCATCATCTTCACTTGTAGGTCGTGTTTTGAGATACACCACAGGGCTACGCAACAAAATGCTATCGTTCCACTCTACTTTTGAAGCAGAATTTTTTATGGAAAGTTTTGACAACGATTCCTCAACCTCTGTAGTCAAATTAAAGCATCTTTTTTGTTGTTCTTTCACGATTTGTTTAAGTTTATCCATGTCTTCGGAACTCGCCTTAAATTGTTGACTGAGAGCTGTGAAATCAATAGAATTGTCTCCTATGCACGGCTCAAAACAGTTCTTTAAATAAGAGGAAAATATGACGAAGTAACTGTATAAATTGAGTTCCCCATCGTTGTACAATGCATCCAAATGAACCTGCAAATAACGTCAAGTCATTTATCATATTTTTTATTCTCGAGAAACTTAATTAGTAGTGATGAAAAAAATATTTCTACTCTTTCCTCCATTTACAAGACCTATTTGGCTTATTTTTTTACGATGAAAGTATCGTTATCCAACAGAAAAAAAGGGCAAACTAAGTTACTGAAATTTTTTAATTCAAATGACCTTCATTTCAGCAGGCAAAAATTGAGCCAATTCTTTTGTATCCAATTTTGGCAAGGCGTCTCCATCCAAAACATTACCATTATTAGTGATACTCAGAAAAACATTTTTAACATGTTCGGAAAGTTGGTACAATTCGTTGAGATTTTCCGATTTTTTCTTGATTCGCTCCCAATCATTTCTCACACTTTTTTCCCACACTGAAAAATATTAAGGCACAGCAATGAAAAAATTATGATAATAGTCATATGAACAAACAACGATCATTATTTTAAAAGTAATTACATGCTAATGTTGATTGATACCCGTTCAGATCCATCAATTTTGCCTTGTAATCAGGAAGATGTGCCATTGCTTTATCGAGAACCTCTTTCAACTCATTTTGCACTTTTTTTATTTTAAACTCCATGTCAACGATTTGACTGTTTGTTGACCTAAAATTGAAAATTCGAAATTCTTAGTTACATTTTTCCATGATGATTAAATTTTCACAGTAACATCCATGTCATCAGTAGTTTTAATATTTATGCATGGTCAAATTTTGTTAAAATTATTACTCAACTATTATTTACATGCATTTAAATACACCATTATTACGTATGTTCGTCAGGCAAATCCTAATGTATGAATTCCTCTGAATTTATAAAATTATATGAATAGTATCAATCTAATCATTATATGTTAAATTATATACATTTTTTTATGATTCTTCAATGATAGGAAAAGTATTCTGAATATTGTGTAATCTAGAGATGCCTGAAAAACAGACCACATAAATTGAAGTAATCTGAATGTTCAAGGTAACATGAGTAGGCACTATAATGGAATCGTAACGTATTCAATTGCATGTAATCAGCAATCAGCTATGTGGTCAATCACAAAACTGATAAATATTGCCCATTTTTGGTAGTGATTGGTGAGAATATCAAATTTCAAAATGTTATCAACTTAAAGAACATTACAAATGAAAAAGAAAATTTGGTCTTGTTAAATAAAATAAGAATATTAAGTACTCTAAAAATTGATCAGCTTCTTCCTGCCCAGCAGTTGCATCATTTAACAGTTCTTCAACTTCTTTTTCGGTAGATTTTGCTAAATATCCAACAAGCTTTTCAGCAGAGCTTTGAGATTCTACGATGGATGAATTTGGACACAATAGGAAAGATTGATTTGGAGCTGAAAAAAAAGTGAACACATCATAAAAGCTATGACCAATATGTGTGACAATCTCAAAATTTTCTAAATTGTTTAACTATGCATGGTAACACAATAAATTTTTCCAACTTTCACTTGCAAAAATGCAAATACTTCAAATGAATGTATCGCATTAAACAAAGCAAATGAAATTAAAGTTGAAAAATATAAGCAACTTGGATTATTGCAAAATTTTTCTAAACATTCTCATAAATTTATATAAAATTATTCATGCTAATGATTAATTTCTTAGTTTGACATTTAAAAATGAAACAAAAATTGTAGTTTTAGGTTAATGGAAATATACCTAGTTTTTTCAAATAAGATCTCATCACTGCAGTTGATAATTTGCACATAACTGTGATGAATTTCTTCCCTGAAGCGTGCACAAAATATGTAGGCATAATTTGAGGAAAATCAAGATCTGGATTTTCATTTTTTATTCTGGAAATGAAATCCACAGCACTTTTCCGATATGTCGCTTCATCTTGCTTGTTATACAATGGCCAGCCAAAATTTTTTTTGAAATATTCAGGGTCGTAAATGTTGAACAAAAACTGAGAAACGTGGATGAAACCAGGTGTGTTTTGTTTATCAAACATTTGCTGCAATAGAATATTTAATTATTAGGGGCATCATAATTTTACTAATTGTAAGAAAATTTTTGTTTTGTTTTTCCTGCGTGGAAAAATTGATTTTAAATATTTTTTGTTAAATTCTTTTCAAACAAATTTTTAATGTTCTTACATTCCACTTTTTTGGCATGAATAATAAAACTTGAAAATTTTGGAAAATAGTTGGAAATGTTTTACTTGTGTTAGAATTAGTTACAACAAAATGCACCAAATTAATTCAACATTCTTAAACTTCATTAGCTCATTGATATTTTTGAGAATCATCACATTTCAAAAAATTTCTACAATAATATATAAAATATTTTATAATTATATTCAAAACTTTTTTGCAGTAAAAAGCAGAACAAAAATTAAAACTTTATTTGAAATCTGTTTCAATCGAGTGATACATTAAAAAATACAGAAACTTTTATACTATATAAGAAATCCATTTAAAGAGTATCATATATTTTTATGTGATGACTGAAAATTAAATGCTTAAAATCTTTTGAAAAAGTTACAAGAATTTATATCCAGAAAAAGTACCAAACTTTCTGTATATTTTAGAAAATAATCAAAGTGCATAAAGTAGGGATTAACATATTTGAAAATTTATTTATCACTTAAAAAGTTTTTTGATGTTTTATACTTATACGCGTATTATTTTACACAATTCTTATCAAACTGTATAAATGATGTGAAGACATAGTGAAAATGTTTGTGACATATTCAGAATTTTTTTAAATAAGTGATAATTTTTTGCATTTCGAGATTGTATAAATTTATTTTCTAAAGTCTATAGTTTTTCTGGGAATCAAAACTAAATATTAAAGAAGAATCTTAAAATTATTTTTTATACGTGATGTAAAAAACTCTTTTAAATTACAATATATAAGAATAATAAAAACCAATTGAAAAAGATTAATAAATTTGTACAAATAATTCAAAAATGCTTGTTATAGGTATTCGAAAGTTGAAAAGAAATTTTCAAAAACTTGTCGATGTATTTCAAACAATGATCCATGTTCGAAAATTACAAAAATGAGCAAATAGTATGAAAAATTAGAAACAAATTTTTGATGATTGCTTAAATTTTCAAAATGTCAGAAATTGCTCGCAAGTACACATATGTTATTGAATGAATAATTAAATATTTTTAATTGCTTCAATAATTTTTGATTGATAAATCAAATAATAAATAAGTTATTGAATTATTTGTTGTATTGTAAATATTTATATTATAATATTGAAAGTAAATAATGATAATCAAATAATTTAATAAAATTAGAATATAGTTGATATGAATTATTGATCAATTAATTACTTATTATTTGATTAAAATTAGGTGTGATAATATATATTTTGTGAAAATGATTTGTACCTCGTACAATTTATAAACTTTCTGAAAATTCTTGAAAATATTGACGAAAAATTCTAAAAATAATTGAGATAAAGAAAATAGTCTTAAAAAATTATCCCAAGGCGTAAAAACTTTGAAATACTGCTACAAAATAAAAAAAATTATGTTCAATAAAAAGTAAATAATAAAAGTATTTGACTTTTTTATTTTGTTCGTTAGCTGGCTCTTCCTTTTAAAAAACAAGAACCAGCAACAGAAAGTTTCAGAATGAAGACATATGGTTAATCCTTCATATAATAAATTTTTGTAATAAATCTTGACGATCGTTAACATTCGTTAAAAACGAATAGCGGTAAATTGTCATCATGATTGTCATTTTCAAAACACATGATTTATCGCATACCGAATGAAAGAATTCTCGAAACTTGGAAGACGTTGGTTCGATTTGCCTTAAATAATCAACATTGTTGTAAAATTGCGTTGAAAAATCTTCCATTTCGATAACTTATGATAACTTTGAAATCTACTATTTCTTGATATTTATATTTTTTTTTTCAACAGTGTTTTCAAACGTGTTCGGTCGGAGCAACTCGGACAAACTCGGATACATTCGGATACCTTCGGATGAATTCGGATTCAGTCGGATGAATTCGGATTTACTCGGATGGATTCGGGTTCATTGTCTTTATCATATTATATTATAATAATATCTGTGGCTTGCACAATCGCCGAAGTCACACATCTCATAACGTTCAAAATGTCATCAGAATATCATGTAAAATGAGCCTCATGGCATAAGTGACTTCGGCGATTATGGCTGGAAGCCATAGATATACGAACTTATATTACTTTGCATATAGGGTGTACAAAAAGAAACCCAATATTCCTTGTCCAATTTTGAGTCGAAAAGTCCTTTGCCACTTTTTACAAAACTCAAAATTTAAAAAGTTATTTAAGCCTAAAATTTAAACAATAAATGCGCTCTCACGATATGTGGTTGTAGATTTCACCAACCAAACTTTTCCTAATTTTTCTTCATATTTTTCCAAGTCAAAAAGTCCTGTGCCACTTTTTACAAAACTCAAAATCAAAAAAATATTCGGGTCACAAGTTTCAACCAATCAGATTTCTTAGATTTTATGCTTGAATATCTTTTTTGATTTTGAGTTTTGTGAAAAGTGGCAAAGGACTTTTCGACTCGGAAAAATATGAAGAAAATTTGGGAAAATTTTGGTTGGTGAAATCTACAACCACTTGTCGTGAGAGCGCATTTATTGTTTATAATTTTAAGCTTAAATAACTATAAATTTTGAGTTACATAAAAAGTGGTAAAGGACTTTTCGACTCAAAATTGTATGAGGAATATTGGGTTTCTTTTTAGCGCGGAGAGTTTTGTACACCCTGTATACTGACCAGTCATGACCAGTGCCGAAACCCGATTCCCTTAGACTGTTTCCATTATGTATTATTTAGAATTTTTAGTTATTTCACTATAAATGAAAAAACATTGGAGCTCATTTGGAGACAGCACCTCTGAATACAAAATCTTTTTACCTGTGAAAGATATTAGTTTGTATTGCCAAAGCGTCATTTTGTATTGCTCTCCAGAGTATTAGCATTTTATTCAAAAAATAAAAAAACTCTACATCTCCTAAGGCTCGATCCCGGGTCACCCGAGTGAAAGTCTAACGACTATTCCACGGTGCCACTTGAGCTCCGGGAGATACTTACATTTGTGAACTCAAGTAGTCAATACCCTACAGCACACTTCGTCCCTGGACGTCCCCGGGACGTCTCTAGGATGTCCCAAAGTCCCAGGGACGTCCCGGGGACGTCCAGGGACGAAGTATGCTGTTCGGGTAATGACTTGAAAAGATATTCATCAATCGTGAAAACACAATTTTCTATAAAACTCTTTAACATCTTTTCTAATTTCAAT
Organism: Platygaster robiniae; assembly: GCA_028476575.1. Classification (NCBI taxonomy): domain Eukaryota; kingdom Metazoa; phylum Arthropoda; class Insecta; order Hymenoptera; family Platygastridae; genus Platygaster; species Platygaster robiniae. The sequence continues at coordinate 9,696,995 of CM052022.1, forward strand.
ATTCGTTTCAATCTGAAAATTTTTTACTAATGAGATGTCGAACCGCTGTTGAAAAATGTTCATGAATAATTAGCTACAAACTAATTTGACCGAATAATCCGATATATTATTGTAACTCATCTTTTAATAAACAAGTTTTAACGAGGCAAAGAATATTATATTATAATATGAAATTATTTGTTGTTTATAAATAAAGAATAAATAATAGTTCACAAACAATTCCTACTTAAAAATATTATAAATACGGATAAATTAACGTTGAAGACGTAAAACTTCCAAAAAACACTGGAAAATCGTAGCTCAAGAGCAATTTTTGATGTCGATATTTGGTTTTTTGGTATGTATCGACAATGCTAGTTGACTGGAAAAAATTTCTGCAAAATTTTTCTAGCAAGTTGTGATAAATTTTGGATGAATAACTGCAGAAAAAAATGCAGTCACATTTTCAAACATCGATTCCTGTTTTATATTGTGGTCTTTGTTTCTGTCAATCATCTAGAAAGATATACAGCTACGATTTCTCTAAGATTGCTCTCAAATTGCTGTCAACAATAATATACGAAAATGATTGCTAGCACAGATTTTTTACAAATTGAAGGAAATATGAAACTATTTCTGTCAAATATATCTTATAGTTTTCTCGGCAACGATGGTTTATGGGGTGATTGTTCTGCGTTATTTTGTATTCCCCTTTTAAAATAAAAATTGCATTAAAAATTTGTACAATCACTTTAACAAAAAAAAAGTATATTTCGTAACAGGCACGGATGTGCGAATTTGGCGAAACGGGGAAATTCGCACATCCGTGCCTGTTACGAACGATATTTTATGTACCGAGGGCATAGAAAACGCGTTTAGAGATCTCGAGCTGGCATAGAAACGCGTTTGCTATGCCAGAGGTACATAAAAAGTTTTTTTAAGTACACGGAATAATTCACATAGTATGTTTGTTTTTGCATGAATGCATCTTCGCAGTGAATACATATAATAAATAATGTTGTTCAGTGCAACATTGAAATCGTTTTAAAATGTGTTTTTAAACATTTTTCCTATACCAAAAAAGAGTTGCAAATGTGGCAAAAAAACACATTTTCTCCAAGCATTGCAAAGCAGAGACACTTGTTATTTTTTCAGAAAGTATAGAATCGAAAAAGATTGAAAAAAGTTATTGGGAATATCTGTACTGAACATTGGATGTAACACGCAGTATAAAGTATTCATCGGAATATTCAATAAATGTTCCATAAAAGTAATAAATATCTAGTCATAGAAAAGCGGTGTCTTTTAATGTCTCAAGGTTGTATAGAACAAATTTTCGTGCGAAACACTATCTTGCAATACCTATGGTTAACATTAACCATTTTTGTATAAGAAGTAGAGTGCTCCGAATACGACTGGTAAGAATTGCAGATACTCAAGATGTTCAAGATGTTCAATACTTTTCAGGCACATAGGGAAATCAAGGTCTCGAATGTAACTGCAGGGGATTAACTAAAAAAGTATTCACAACCTTTGGTTCTGAGTACAATTTGTAAAGAATTTTTATTGGATGGCATTCAGAAGCACATTTTTCCAATGCGATCCAATGTTTTTTCATTTATAGTGTTGGTCACAAACAAATCAATTAACTATCCAAGCTATTTCTTATGATTGTCATGAAACAGTAGGTGGAAATGTTTTTATTGTTGCTAATATAGCAATAAAAAAATTTTTACATTGCAATTTGTGTACATATTGCCCCTTCAATCTTGATTTACTACTCAAACATTTAGAATATTGACTATATTTGAATCAAGATATTTTTTTGATGGGAAGTGATAACAAAGAAACTTTTATATTCCAGTTACTGTTTTTGAATAAATAATAAAAACTCGAATTTCAATTATGATTTTTTCAATAAAACCGTGAAAGTTAAGTTTTAAATGAACAAAATGACTCGCAATTCCTGCTGGATATTCTAAAAACGCTCGCGGTGCCAATAGTTCTACTCATCAAAGCGAAAAATGTTAAATTGTTTAATACTTTTTAATATACTATTTAACTTACCTGTCATGTTTTCGAGATTTCTAACAAAGAGAGAAAGCGAAGAATTTCGGAGTTGAAAACATTTGGAGCGAGAAAAACTTTCGCCTGGTTTTTGAAAAGTTTCTAGGTAAGTTTGAAGTTTGAAATTATGGATATCATGTCGATTTTTATTAAAGTTGGAAAATAAATACAGAATACAAATCAACCAGAAAGTAAAAAGAAATGGTATGAAAAATGGAGATTCTTTTTTCACTGAAATGTAAAAATGGGCTTTATACTTCATCCTGCATACACTCGAGTTAAAGGTTTTGAGATCACGTTTCTTTCCATGATTTTGTCTAAATGATTGGAAAAGTTGAAAGAAAAATCTGAACTATTCTGTTTTTGAGTTGAATCTTTTAAAATTTTCGTATAATGTCATTCTAGCTATTTCTCATTTTCCTGAACTTTGGATCGCAAGAATGACTTAAACTGTAACTTTTCCAAAAACAATCAACTTTAATTTAGGCAATCGTTTAGCATGGATTTCTTTGAGCTTCATACATTGCAACACATGAAAGTGGGATAAAGGGGTATATGTAAGACATTCACCTTTGAAATAAGAAGAAAAAAAACGTGAAGTTTGGTGGAATAACTTTATATTACATCACCATGTTAAACACAATATTATCAATCGTAATAATAATTCATCGCAATGAATAATGATACGCATTAATAATGACAATAAAATAATCAATCCATGCTAGCTATAATCGAATCATCAAATGAATAGATTCCTAATTCGACTGTACAACTCGAGGAATACACTCCTACATCGAACATAGTTGATTATTACACGAACTCATTAGTCACGACACATAGGAGGGACTGCACATTTTCTCATTTTTCATCGAAACATGCTGACACTTTCTCATATTTTCTTGATCGAAAATATTTTCCCCTTGCCCATAATTACGATTCTCCGTTCGTAACATTAACGTCGTTACCTAAGTATTTTTAGAGCTTTTCTTGTTTGCTTTTAAGATACAAAGGCACTGTACACGTAAACATTTACATTTTTTTTTCGTATATGTGTAGTAGAAGAGCGGCCAATGCTGCCTATTTTCGTTTCAATTGTAAAAACTGTAGCTCTTTAAAAATACGAATATTTTTCTCCTCTTACTCCTTTGCCGCTCTATCAGTAAAATATTAGATGCTAGAATTCAGAAGCTTTTTCTTCGATTCGTCGTTTCGTCTTCAACACACGACTCAAACGTTCGTGGATTTAGCTGTTTAAATTTTACAAGGTTATTGACTTTATTTCGGCGATGCAAAAAAACCGAACGAAGAAAACGCTTCTGCCGTGGAGGTGGAACGTGTGTATCACAATTTGGCAGTGAATTATTTCACGCTTAATCAACCGGTGTCGTCTAAACGTCAACTACAATTTGATTACAAAATACCGCGTCAATGATTTCCCCGATCGAACGTGAATTTTAGCGAAAATATTTTCTCGTACATTATGTCGTGTGGCATTTTTCAAGATTTTTCACCTTTTCGACCCTTGTAATCCCGTAGTTGCAAATCGTTTCCCGGGCAAACATTTTCAACCAAATACTTTGTTCTCCAGTTTTTTCCATTGATTAAACACTACGAGAAGCAATTTTTGCGTTTTGGCCCAGGCCACGAAAAACAATTTCCCACTAATTATTACATTAGGCGCTGACTCAATGATTTTTTGTCCAACTCGGGAAAAATACGACGTATTGGCTAAATTACAAATAAAAGAAATAATGTACAATTTGTGAACTTTGCTTCTTTTCCAGTTTGGTGTATCACATCAGATATCGAATATGCTTTGATTCCTTTGCCCCTCGTGCAATTCGTCTAAGACCGAGTTTCACTTTGAATCAAGTTTCTGATTTGGAAGATTTTCGGTATTCGAGAGATGCAAAGAAATTCGAGGAAGGACGTATTTTCCTAAGCAACGCGAATAATTAGCACCAGCCCAATAATTGTACATACATACATAATCAACTCAAATTTTATCTTCGATTTATCTACTCGCCCTAGCTACATTGAACATACAATGTTTATACATAGCTTTTTCTTAACTGCGACTCACAGAATTCAATCACTCTCGAATATTATTGGCAGTTTAAATTTGCTTGTTTGTTTTTACTCATGGTCGCTTTTACGTGGTATAACCGTCAACATAACGAATTGAGATCATTGCGGCCATGTTATCTATGCTCACGAAAAAAGAAATTACATCTCATGAATTCGATCACTCCCACTACATTTGAAAATTTAACTTAGCTAAGTTCCACTATTTTCCATTCCCTGACGAATCTCACACACAGAAATAAATAAATAAAAAAAAAAAAAAAAAAAAAAAATAAATTCGTTATCGAAAATCGAGTTTGGTTTCACGAAGTTTCAAAAGCGCATACAGATTTCCAAATTTCTTTTGCGCGTATAAAAATATTCGACGAGTAAGACTGGATATCCAAATTTTACAATTTACGTTGATTAATCGATTTTCGACAACGCTAAATTTAAAAAACAGTATTACAATAAATTCAAGCCAATATATTAATCCTTTTCCTTTTTCAAATCACAAAAAAATTAACCCAAATTTATAATTTGGCTTATTTCCACATCTCGAATATTCGTGTTTTAGAAACTGACGTTACTCAAGTTCGTATTATTGTAAATTTTATTTACAAAATCAAACTTGGCCTATCAAAAATTGATCGCACTTTGGAGTCTAGAATAAATTTGATAATCGTCACCTTCGCGAAATATTGATATACTACGTTGCACTTTTTGTACAAGTTTCTCGTGATTAAAAACAATTAATTTTAGAGTGCGTTCATTGATTGACATTTTATATTTAAGATTGTCGTTACTGGAGCTGTTTCAGAGTTGTTGATATGTCTGAAAGCAAATTCTAAATCATTATAATTCATTGTAAAATAAGATATTGCAAAATGTATACCATACGAAAAAAAAACTTGGAATTAGAAAAACGTTGATACATATTTTTTGCAAACTCAAATCATGATCATAATCAAAAAATCAAGAGTGAAATGAAAAATTGAAACAGTTTTGTGTGTTAAAAAATACCAACAACCCGAAGATAAAAAAATTTTTAAATTACCATTGCAATCGATCAAAAAAGATACGCCTTTAAAACCCTAGATTGGTATATAACTTTTTCTAGTATACAATTCCTTTCACCTAATAAGCTTTAGACAAAAAAAAATTAAATAAGCTTAAACTGTCAATCATTTCTCTTAACTTTTTTTAAAGAAAGCTTCATTTTTGGTTTCGAAACTAAGTACTAAATCAATTAAAGGTTTATTGAAAGTCGAAGAAATTATCGCAAGTATAATTCTCACACCTTTTTTCACTTCTCATCATCGAAAAAAAAAAACCAATAATTTTTGAGCACTCCTTGTGCTAAAATAACCTACAGAAAAGTACGAAATTTCGTCATATCCAAAAAAAACTCGTACTTTTTGAGCATACTCGCGCACATTCACATTTTCATTAATAAATAATGGCAGTACAACGCTACGAATTCGTTTAAATTGGCAACAATAGTGAATGACAACGAAAATCAAATAAGCTTCTCGAAAAATCAAATTCATTGCCAAATCGAAAGCTGATCTACGACCCTTAAAAAGTAATATAAAAATCTCATAAATAACGATGATTAATGATTATTCCTCGGCCGCAAAAAAGCGAAATATTATGTATAATTCACGTTATATATGTACACATAAATATTTAACCAAAGGCGAAAAGAAAAAAAAACACGCACGATTACCATCATTGTTCCCAAATGGAATAAATGAAAATGAATCGTTCGTTTTCTCCGAGACTACCTGATTTAACGTACGGAATCCCCTAAAGTCTATCGTAGTTTTGTCAGGTACATGAGTGCTTGGTGCGAGAACGCGTAGACATTTTTTTGCGATTATTCCAAAGGGACCATTTATAAAGGTGAAGAAAAAAATCTAATTAAATGCTTCTGCGATTTCAATTAACCGTTGAAAATCGACTTCTAAAGGCATATACATGGGCAATTTCCTGTAAATCAGACGTGTCTTTCTAATTTCCATTTTGACATTTTACAAGACAAGTTATACTCTATTTGCTGTTTTTCGCCAATTTCGAGTGGAAGCCAACTGCTTGACTTAAAACCGTCAAACTCTATTTTAAATTGTTCTTTGTACATTATAGAATTGTTTCGTTGGATTACGCTGTATTTTCTCTTATTTTCAAAATTCCACACAGCTTGTCAAAAATCTTTTAATAACAAGATATTGAATTCCCAGAAGCATAATATTCGAGGGAAATTCCTGTCGTTTGTACTTTCACTGAAACCTCTATTTTCAAATTTTCTTTCAAACCAATAACTGAATAATCATATTTTTTGTAAACAACAAAAAACAATACTCAATTATAAGATCCATTAAGAAAATTAGAGAATCTAAGAGTTTTCACAACTTTGCAAAAACGACTAAAATACGTTAACCAATAATTTCAATGTCGAAAATCCGCATGGTTTCAACATAAATTCAAAGTCGACAATGCTCATTATTAAGTATAACGAACGACAGGAAATGAAAAAAAAATCTCCAAATACTGAAGACGTCGAAAAATTATGTTTATCCTTTTATCGTGGCCCTAAATTTTCTTCTGTAATCATTGACATTTCTTTCAGTGTTGGGATTTAAAGGGAATTACGACGGAAAAAAACTGTTAATCGAAAATTACTCGCAAAAATTGCTGGAGGCGCCCGAGTGTTCGCAGCTGTCTACTAGCTGCGGTTGACCTCACGAGGACTGGCTAGGGTGGCTTGCCAGGGGCAACGGAGGTGGTGCAACCACCGTTTGCTGCGTCGTGTACAACGAGAAACGATTGTACACCTCAATGAGGTCGCGCATTCTGTATTCCTCCAAGCACACGAAACCTTCGAGCGAGGGTGCCTGCCGACAGGCGCAGTCCATGCAATGAACCACGTGGCGTTTTTCTTGCTCGCGGATGAATAATATGTTGAACACCTCGACCTGTTCAATGAACAAAAAAAATTCAAATTAGTTGCTAATTTGATCAATAAAATACAATATAATGTATGAAAAAAGTGATAAAAGATTTGCCCTCAAACAAAAATTACCTCGCACTGTCCACAGTAATGGGACGCCTCGTTTTTTCCTCTGCCATGAAACCGAACTTCAACGCCTTTACTCTTGACGAATTCGAGAATCAAACAGCACTGCCTCATCGTTCGCATAAGACAGTTTTTGACGAGTTCGAACAGACGAGGATCCGAGACTTTGATGTTTCTCGCCAAATTCCATGACAAATGAACCATGGGCACGATTGATTTGTACGATTGCAGTTTGTTCCATTCGTAGCGTTCAATCGCTAATTGGTATTGGCGGGCAGTCAGCGGGCCCACGTTCCAAGCAATGTTGTTGCACCATCCAATTGCTTGGACCCAATGCACGCAACCTGGAACCCATTGAATTTAGTATTAGCATTAGAGATGGAAATCTGTTTCAAAATATTGCAATTCAGTTATTTGACTCAATGGATCGAGTCTTTTGGAAAACATTCTGACAATAAAATGATCGATTCAACCCAACTCGACGAGAAAATTTGAAAGTTTTTGAATATTAGAAAAAATAATATAGAAACTCTTAATCCTCAAATTTACGAAATGTCAACAAATACTTGAAAGTTTTTACATTGCTGCTGAAATATTTATGTATTACCAGATTATTTGAGTCAAATTCATGAATTTCAAAGTTTTCAAACAAGCATTACCAAGACTTCGTTGATTTCAATTATCATGTATGTATAATTCTCAGATTTTCCAGTATATTTTTGACATCATTAAAGAAGTAAGATTTCAAAATTTGAGGTGTCTAATGGGAATTTCAGCTATGTAGATTTTTAATTCGATATTTAATTTTACTTGTAATACTCTCTACTAAATTGCCAATTTTTAGCCTAAATATTAATTAGTACACCGCATCATTTGTAATGTTCCTTACATTTTAAAGTAGAAAGATGTTCATTAGAGTATTTTTTTCATTAAACATTACTAGATTTGTAAGTGAAGTTGATGAATTTTCAAATTTTCAGTCAAAGATTGTCAAGTAAATTAAAATCATCATGTATCCACGTTTCTGAATTTTCAGACATAAATAGCACAATACAAATATATTATTTTGAGATTTTTCAATATATTTTTGAGATAATTTTAAATGTAAGATCTCAAAATTCAAAGCGTTTATTTAAATTTTCAGAGTGTACATTTTTTTCATTTTAAATCATATCTGTAATAGTCTCAATTAAATTACCAAGTTTTTATTCTAAACATTGATTAACGTCTTCCTTAAAATGTTGCTTATATTTTGAAGTTGAATATTTTCATTATTTATTATTTATCATGTATAAATAAATTTCTTGAGGTAAGTTGATAAATTTTGGAATTTTCAGACAAGGATAGTCAAGTCTTGGTTAAATAAAATATTAATTCATCCACATTTCTAAATTGTCGGAAATAAATAGCCCAATAATACAAAATAAATTTTAAAATTTTTAGTTCATTTTTTATTTTATATCATAAAAAAAATAATATATCAAAATTCAAAGTGTTTAATTTGAATTTCAGCTATGTACATTTTTCTCATCATATTCAATAATTTCTGTAGTTTAAAATGAACTTTCAATTTTGGCAATAATATTAAATAATATCTTTTTTTGAATGTTCCTTATATTTTGACGTGTAATAATTTCAATTATATATTTTTTACTATGCATTACTAGATTTTCTTAGATAATTTAAAAAATTTTATAGACATGGATTATCAAAGCCTCGTTCATTCGCATAGTCACATTTTAACGTTTTTAAATTTTCTGAATTAGCAAAATACCACAAATTCGATTCTGATGATTCCCAGTCTATTTTTTACATCATTAAAAAGTAAGATTTAAAAATTCAAAGTGTTTAATTTAAATTTCAGCTTCGTACATTTTGTTTATTATATTTAATCATACCTGTAAGAATCATAATTCATTTCTCAACTTTCGTTCTGAATGGTAATGATTCTTGTAATTTGTGATCCTCCATAAATTTTGAAGTTTAATATTTTCCATTATACATTACTAGATTTTTTGAATGAAGTGTAAATCAATTTCGAAATTTACAGACAATTATCGTAAAATCCTCGTAAATTAAAATAACCATTTCGACGTACCGAAAAATCAATTGATATGACAGATCTTACAACAGCAAAAATATAAAAAAGTGTCTTCACATTTTGAGTGAAAAAAAATATATAGATAATCGTTCCTTTAGAAAAAACATACTAGAAAAATATTTCATCTTTAGGAAAAGAATTGTGGAAGAAAATTTTCCAGAACAAATGGCTATCAGAAAACTTGTTTAGGAAAACTATTTCCCAATGAACTATTTCTTTGAAGCACACGCACCAGCGTTGACCCAAACGAGATCACCCGGTTTCTGGACGAACTTATAAACGGGAATGTTTGCCTCGTGAAGGTCTTCGATCGAAGGCCACCAGCTGCCGTGAAGATAATTGATGTTGTTGCGTTCACAGAGGTTACAAATGGCGCCCCAGTACGCGTCCGGTGTAGCAAACCACTCGCAATCTCCTGGGCCTATGTTGATATTAATCGAACAAAAATTGTTATTCTCTTGATGCCCCGGTGTCCTGCTGCCTGGCACCTGCAAGAGGTAAAAGAAAAATAAACATTAATATAAATAAAATACACATCAAACAAAAATAAAGAGAAAAAATATACATAATTAGAAATAATTTATGAAGTCAATAAAGCTTAAAGTGTAATATCATTAATTTTGGGTGTTGAATAACAACAATCACTATAATTTTAATATTTAACACGATCACTTGGAGCTACAATAATTCCACTAAGAGGAAAATAACAAACATAAACATGAAGGATATGCACACAAAAAATTAAGAGATAAAAAGAACATAATTAGAAACAATTTATCAAGGCAGTAATCCTCAGAGTGTAATATCATAAATCATGGGTGTTGAAAAACAAAAATTATTGTGATTTAAATGTTTAACATGGCCACTTGGACCTATAACGATAATTCCACAAAGGGGAGAATAACATCTATCATTCATAAATTTGAGCTTTCGACTTTTTATGAGACACTCTTCAGAAGCTACATTAACAACTGTATGATAAGAACGTTACAAATGATTTAAAATATTTACATAAAAAATAATAAAAACTATGCAATAAAAATTGATGAATTATTCACTTCATTATTTATATATGCGTTTTTATCAATGCATTGCTCATAAACGAAATTTAATAATGTAGCATCTTCTTGTGTGATTGACGTATTTTCAGTTTCAAAAATGAAATACATGAAAGCTATTGCGGAAACTAATCTTTTTCTATCTAAAATTTGAATGCCTTATCACTCGAAATCATGATTATTCTGGATTCTATGTTCAGTTTAGACAGCATGATTTATTGTTAAATAACGAATACATAATATTTTTCTGGTCGTTGATTTTTGTATTCCGACAACTTCAAGGCTAGCCTAGATATGTATAATCATAATCCTTGCAATCACGTATATCAACTTCGTTTTTTAATTCATATTCTTCAATTTGCGTTCACCTCTTTATGTCATTCCTTTTTTTAAATTTGTTATTTGTTCTATACACTATCTCGGAGTTACATTTCTTTAATGAATTAGAAATTACCTTATGAACGTTTTTAACAAATAATAAAACTAGGAATTGTTTTACTTTTTTCTTATTCTCATAATGCTTGTTTTTTAATATATAATTTTTTAAATTTATAATATAATTCCATTTGTAACATTTCGAACATATCTTTTAAATCCAATATTAACATTTTAGTCGATCTATTTTAAATGTTTCACATTATTTGAACTTTTTTTTTTCTAGAAAGCCGAAACTGATCATTCTTCTCCAAATTCCAACATTTTTCTAAATAAATTTCATGAGGTGATCTTTCTTTATCAACAATTTGTGTAATGTATGTGAACTCTTATTTTAAAATATTATGTCAAATAATTTAATAACTTTGTTCACAAGACTTCAGAAAAAAAAATGTGTAAAAAATAAAGAGATTGAAACATCTAAATAGAAAAAAATGTAGTTTTTATAATTGACTGTAGGGATTGTAATCCTAAATATCAAGACCAGACAAAAAAATCTAATTGTCTTGACCAAACATAAAATCCAAAATGATCATGATTTCAAATGGAATAATATTGAAATTTCATGTTAAAACGAAGAATTGAAAAAAATTGGCTTAAATTACAGGAATATGCACCCAAGTTTTCAGTTAGCATAAACAATTATAAAAGTTCAAGTACCCTCTTCAAATTCTAGGTTGAAAACTCAAATCAAAGAAAATGTATTAAAAATCTGGAAAGGTTAGGCAGAATCTACCTAAACTGAATATTATTTCATAGAATAAACATTCAATGAACACTCAAACAATAAAAATTCAGTAAAGCGTGAATTCAAATAATAATTAAAAGATTTGTTCTAATTCAAGATAGACCTGAGAATAATCATGATTTCGAACGGGATAATGTAAGAATTTTTGACAAAGAGAGTAATTATAGGAAAAGTCTGATTTCAGAGATGATTTTTATCAAAGGAATTAAACACACGCTAGATAAATAGGAAGATACCAATTTTCCAGTCTTGTTTATGATCAATATTTTGGGGAAATTCGAAAGCATGATTATCAATTCATTCAAAAGACAAGACTTTTCATACTTCGGCTTTTACAAATTTTGAAGTATTACATGATTGAACGTCGAAAAGTATGTGATTCTTACTATCAATTAAACTAAATATTGTCATTTTCATTGACAAGATCATTTTGCATGGTTGTATAGAATATGGAAATCACATTTTTATACATCAATAAGATGGAACCTCTAGACAGTTTTATAAGTGATTGAAGATTTATTTTTGTAATTCCAATTTCCAGTATTTGAAAAATAGCTCCTGAAGAGAACTTCGTGAAAGTCAAAAGCTTGAGATGAAAATATTGGCAGATTTCGTTACCATCCCCAAAAAATGATTGCCCTCAAGGATCATCGAACATTACACATTGTTCAGGGACTGTTTATATAATAACTTACATAATTAGAAAATTAAAATTTCACCTTCATATACAATTGAACAGTGTTCATTCCCAGGATGACGTGGCCTACATGGCTCAACATGTTTCCTGCGGAGACGACCCTGGTGAAGGCTGGTAGTTTCATGAGCTCCATGAGCTGTGGTTTCCATTTCTTCTCGTCAGAGAGATCGACGTTCGTTCCGAAGCGCAGCATTTTCGAGCCTTGCCTGCCAGACAGGCCGAAAATATTTTTCTTTCGTCGCACGACGCCAGTGCTGTCCTTGGAGTCACTGTCCGAGAGATTAAGGGAGTGCATGCCCTGGTTTTTCTCGCGCTCCTCTTTCAAGCTTTCCTGAAAGCTCGCCGCCTGATACTGGGCATACTTGGCTATTGTGGTGTGGCTCCTGTGGCTGATGCAACCCCAAACTTTTCGACACTGCACCGGATCCCAATTTTCGTTCGAGTCTTGCTGCTGCTGGGTGCGAACCTCGATCGAATGATCGGGGTTCGCCTCGACGAGAGTCTTTGTGGAAAAGAGCCCCAGGTCGAGCTTCAGCACCGCCGCCATGCCTCTGATCACGGCTAAGAATAAAGAAACCCAGAGTCATAAATTTAGATTTGTGAAATTCCTCTAATCGAAGATCTTTGGACTTGGTGAGTAGGAAAATAGAAATTCATTTGAAATTCACATCATGATTTTCCAAAGCTTACAAACTTTTTAGGTGTATAAAACAGCTCGTAAAAGATTTAAAAAATTTTTATGAGCTTACTTTTGAAGAGAATATGGTAAGCTCAATATAAGATAGGTGGCAATTTATTTGAATAAATTAAAAATATCGAAAATTCAAGGTTTAAAAAAACTAATCACCAATAGGATGCTTGAGGCAGAACTCTTGCAGCTGTGGGCTGAAAGCTTCCTTCTTATTCTCAATATTCACACTCTGCGCCGGTGGCATGAGTTGTTCCTTGGTCAGTCGTTGAGTTGGTGGATTTGGCGGTGCGGGTGGCGGTGCGCGATCGCCCAAAATTGAGCAATTTTTCACCCCTTTCAAACCTTGGCCCCTGCATAGCTCAACAATAGTTTTTGCGTCCATGTCGATGGAGAATTCCTGCTCCGTTTGCGACTCGCACAAACTTTCTAATTTCAGAGCCGGCTCGATTCTAGGTAAAAAATACGATCATTAAATGATACAATTGACACTCTAAAATAACAAAGCAAAAGACTCTTGAAAATGGACTTTAACAATTTGTTGCAAAATTTTTACGTACAATTTTTTAATTATGAAGAAAATAGTTTGGTGAATGTTTCGAACGATCTTTCCAATAAGCGAATCTAACATTTTTGAAATCTCAGCCAAATAACAGCTGATAACAAAATTTTTATTATTGGTTGAAAAAAAAAAAAAATAAATAAAGAAATATGTTTCGCAGTGGAATTTGTTAATACATCAGAATTTAAAAATTAAACATTTACCTTTTTCTGTACAATTAATAATCATATTGTGTGTCAGAATATCTGTGTCTGTATTTTTATTAACATTTGATTTATGAATTTCAATGCAGGCTATTTCAATCATTTCTCTTTTTACATACTCCAATTTTTTTCTCTGTGTAAAAATTTTACTTTATCCCATTTTAATTTACGGTCTTTTTCAAGATCATGGAGAGAAAAAACTATCCAAAGGCTCATATTTAACTTAAAAATAATTATCATATTTCTTTAATAAGATTATTTTATTGAAAATACTTATTATTATATTTTTATAGTATAATTTTAAAAATATTATCAGTGATTAGGGTGTACTAAATTTAAAAATGTTATAAAAAGTTAATAACCTTAATTCAAAATAAAGAATTCATCAATGCATAATAAATATAACTAACACCGTCAGCAAAGTTATTTGTGAGGTTGTAATAAAACTACTGTTTGTGATAACACGGTAGAGAAATAAATAATATTCACTGAAGTTAAAAATTCTGTTTTAAAATTTCTTTAGGCATTATATTATTTGTTGTTTTAATACCAATATTCCGTTCCTGAATAAGCATTGTATTAAGAAAAAAATTAAATTAATCTGAACATAATGAAAACCGTCGAGCTAAAAAATTAAATTGATTGTTTATGAAAAAAGAGTAGATTAAGAATTTCTAAAATTTAACAAATGTTGATAATTTTGAACACTATCAATAATTCTACGTGATTCGAAGAATTTGTAGAATATTAACGTTCATAAATATTGTATTCAGATTGTTTTCATTATCTTGTTTCTTTGAAATGTTCTTTAATTTTTTTTTTATTTTTGAAGTTCATAATTTGGAAATCTTAAGGAATATATTTTATAAAAATGCGAAAAAAATTTATGAATGGGGCGAATTTTTGATACATGTGGAACTTTTTGAATAGTTGATATTATGTCCAGGAAATTCAAAAAATAGAAAAAAAAATGATTGATTTTATGAAATACAAAAAAATTGCAGAATTTGATAGATGTTCATAAATTGTGTAGATTTTCGTCATGATCATATTTTCTCAAAATATGCATAATAACTTTTTTCTGTAAAGATATAAAATACTTGAAAAAGAATTAACAAACGACGAAAAATCTCAATTATATGAATAATAGTTTTTAATGCAGTTTAAAAAGTTTAGAATAGTTTGAATTACGTTTTAAACTTTTAGAAAATTTGAAAAAATTTAGAAAGTATTGAAAATTTTGAAGATAGTAAAAATTTCTAAACATTTAGAAAAATTTGCCTATAGCTAATTTAAGAAAACGTATAGAAATTGTAGATTGTAGAAACCATGTAATATCTTTGAAATTATTTGAAAAAAAAAAAAAAAAACGATTTCAATTTCTATAAAAAAACAGGTTTTCCCATATATTTAACATTCGCAAAAGAATTTCAATATTCTACTCACAGACTTTTCCTGTTTTAAAAATAGTTATTTATTTGAATCATAGGTTGTTCAGCTCTTTCAAATACTATATACACAATGTCATAAGGAAAAAAATACTACAAAATCGAGAATCCAATTTCAACTAATTAATTTTTATTAAAATCAATGAAATCAATTCGAATGAACTTAAACATATAATGAAATTTCATTGAACATAAGACTCAAATTCAAATGCTTCGGTCAACTTCAGGGAATTACAGGATTGAAGTAAGCATTCAACATGGCTGCACCCATTAGGACAATGGCCGCGCCCATCGTGGTTGCTCCTTTTTCTCTTTAGGATAGATAATCAATAATTTCGTAAATTAAAACATGGAATTTCAGTGACTGTAGACAAATTTAGTAAATTATCAATAATTTTTATTATTAAGGAGAAAAGACAATTTTGAAATTGATGCACATTTACATGGGTACTCATAAGTGTTCTAGCCATCCAAACTTTTTCAGATGAGTAGTGCTACCTACCATCCCCACATCTTCTACCACCCCTCATATTATCAATATTTTTGCCACCACTATTACTAAGAAACCCAATAACAAATCACGAAAGGAAAAAACCACAGTAACAAACGGCGTTCGCAGACCCATACCTGGACAAATCGACTTTGCTCGTACTGGAGGTGACCTCACACTTAATGTCCTGTCGACAACTTGTATCCACTTTGCAGTCTTCGAGTTTCGAAGTGCTCGAGGGCTGCAAGTCCTCGGTTTCTTTCTCGACCTTGATGTCCTTAACGAGCTCCTGGGTCTTGTCCATGTTCGAGGGCGAAAATGGCCCTGAGCTGAGGTTCCCACTCCGGTTGGTCCCGGGTTCTTCTTTGATCTCCAGACTATCAGAGCCAAAATGCTTCAGCAGGTCTTCGGCGAGGGAAGTGGCGATGTCTTTTTGCGACAGCAGCGCTTGAAGTTCCTGGTCCGTGACGTCTAGGTCCTTGGCGCTCGTCGCCGAAGAGCCCTCCTGGTAGCAGTTCGTTGTCGAGGAAATCTGGGTGAAACCGTGACCGGGGAATTGGCTAAATGGACCTGGTGATTGTTGAGCTTGAGGGGATTGGTGTGGTGTCTGAGATTGGGGAACGGGCGTTTGGTGACGTTGCGAATAGTTGGGATCGGCGGCAGAGTTGAATGGCATGCCCGCAGTCTGCTGGGTGTTGCCGGTGGAGGCGGCGTTGTAGCCGACGTTGGAGTCAGAGAAGCCCGTTTGAAGTGCGACAGTACCGCTTTGCTGTAAAGAGGAAAAAGGAATAATCAAAAAATGCCGACTACAAGAGTCGAATAGGTCCAGCCACTGGGGCAGAGGTCTTTGGTCGCGGGTTCCAATCCTAACAGTTAATTTTACAACCTTTATTGCAAACGTAAAATTAAACAAACACTTGTCTCTAAGATCGGCATAGGAATAGGAACAACAAATATCGATAATTAAGAAGACTATTTGATTTTTTCTATCACTGGTCCAGGTTTTGAGTTTAAGAAAAGACCGGTATAGCCAGTCAATTTTTCGCAAATTCTTTTTACGACCTTTTTGTCTCATTACGACCTTTTTGTATTTTGATTGAGCAATTGCAATGATTAGTCTTAATTACAATATTGAGTATACTTCTACAATTTTGGGACCAGTTGAGTAATATTATTATTATTGACCTAAATTTTTTCTGATGGTACTGGATTTCTCCTCAATGACTGCATTGTTTTATGATGCTCTTAAAGTGATGTAAATATTGGCATAAAATTGACTGGCTGTACCGGTTCTTTTCTTGAACTTAAAAAGTATCGATATCAGCTCTTCCGACATTCAATATAGATATACACTCAAAACTCGGAAAATCAAATCGAATGCGTGAAACTCGTTTTTCATTGCTTTTGAGAGATTCTTCCTTTACTTTTGTTGGAGTTACATGATCTAGGATGCAAAATCAAGAGAAGAGGACAAATAAATGAGTTTAAATCTGCAAGAGAATTCCAAGAAAAAAGGTTCTAAAATAATCTTGTGCAAGAGAATCCGAATTTGCAGGGTACCGGAAAGAAAATATCGATATGCTAATGTATCGTATTGATTTTTCAGGAAACAGTTAATTCATGAATACTTTTAAAATTTGTCGTATTTTTTCAGTTTTCGTGTATTTTGAAGTATTTTCTAGTATTTTCATGGACTTCTTCAGAAACATTTAGAATTTTATTTTATGAAATTTAAAATTAGAGTTTTTTAGTAATTCATGCATTTTCGAGAGAATCATGTCTGCCTGGATTTCAGGCATTTTTTAATTTTTTCGAGATTATTAGTATTTATGAGATTTTGAAGGATTTTCTATTATTTTCATAGATTTTTACTAACTTCATGGATCGCTGTACAGATTTCTGGAATTTCGTACTCTAAGATCCTAAGTTTATTAATTTTTTTGTCTTTGTGTAAGTTTTTAAGAGAAATAGTATGTATTTTCATAGATTCATATCTCTTTTAATATTTTCCACATTTCTCCCGTATTTTCACGATTTGAAGCAAAATTTAATATTTTTATGAATTATTATATAGATTTCCAAAATTCGATGCTTTATTTATTGTAATTTTGTAGATTTGTAGTATTACTTATATTTATAGTACTTCCATATTTTTAATATTTACAAAATGTAGGATTTCCAACTTTTTTTTCAAGTCTCTTTAGACTTTTAAAATACGATTTCTTAGATTAAAAAGTTTGAAATATTTCAATCATTTCGATAAATTTTTCGAAAAACATCATAGATTTCAAACACTTTTCGCATTTTGACTATTTTTTAAGGACTTATACGATTTTAAAGATTGCCTTGTATAGTCATGTATTTTTATATAAGTTTCTAGAACTCGATGCTCTAAGAATCAAAATTTTGATTTCCAAATATGTCATGGGTTTTCGAAAAAATTAATTCAACGTTTATGATTACGTGATGAAATTCTAGTATTTTTAGTATTGTTCGGTGTTTTTTTAATAGTTATCGAGTTTTATGACACTTTCTTGTAGATTTATAGGTTTTCAGTATTTTTATAGATTTTTGTACTAGATTCCTTAGATTTTATTCTCTAGGAATCCAAGTTCTATTAATTCCTAAAATTTTCATAGATTTTGGAAAAAATTTCATCAGTATTTATAGAAATTTTTTTAATTTCTAGTATTTTTACTATTGTTCTGTGGTTACAGAATTTCGTAAGATTTTCTCAATTTCATAGATTTATCGAATTTCATACTTAAGAATCTAATGTTTCATAGATTTTGAGACTATTTATTAATCGTTTCAATACTCTACATTATGCTTATTTTATAAGGAGAAAATCATGAAAATATTGTTATGAAAGAATTTAAATTTCTTTTAAATATTCCTTAAAGTGCATACAAGCTATGATCTGTTATATTTTAAAAGTAAAAGAATGTTAAAAAGAAGAATGAAATAGATGATGCAAGAAATCACTAAGCTGAATGCTGAATGTTGCAGTTAATTCAAAAAATAATTCAAAATGAAAATTTTTGACTCAACTTCTTTTGACCCAAAAAGCTTGAAATATCATTCAATATCATAACAAAAATATCGATATAACAACTATCGTTTGATTAATATATCAATACCAAAATTTCGATGTATCGAAAAAATCGATACTTCGATGTATTGAAACAAATTACAAATAGGCTCAATTTCTTTCAATCACAATTTCTTGTTCAAAAACGATTCTTTGAATTACCGGTTGCTGAGCCATCGCGTAATTCTTGATGACCGCCATTTGTTGGGCCGTCGATTGAGGCTGCGAGTAAGCCGTGGGAAAACCTGGTTGTCCAGGGCGAAGCCCTCTTTGGATAGCTTGTTGTTGCTGGAGCCTTAGCTGCTGCTGGTGTTGCTGCATAGATCGATACTGGTGCTGCAGTTGCGCCAACAATACCTGTTGCTGCTGCGTCAAGTTGCTGTGGTTTTGCTGCAAAAATTGCAACATCTGCAGCTGTTGTGGTGACAAGTAAAACGGCAGAGGTCGTTGGGGCGCGCTTGCAGTTTCATCTCCAGACTAAAATTTGAGAAAAAAAAAAAAAAACAATCTGTTATTTATTTGTAAATTATTGACATTTTAAAGATTTAAAGATGTTACAAAAATAGACTGATTCACAAACAAAACATGAATAGATTTCAAATGTTAATCAATTGATATTGAAATTTTCTCGTACACTTGAACATTTTATGAGTACATTAATAAAATCTGTTAATGCAAAAAAAGTTATTGTGTATTTTTCCTAGTTACAGGAATTCCTTTGACAGTTTTTGTAAGTTTCTGATCTTCTAAGAACTCAAACATTTTTCACATATTTGGAAGAAAATCTAATGAAAACTCAGTTTCTAGATTTTGTAAATTTTATTCAACTTGCTGAAAATTATTGTTAACTTTGTTCACAACAGATAGTAATACCAAGGATTCCCAGAATGAATCGCGAAATTATATAGTTTTACCCTTTTTTTCACGATGAGATTTGAATTGCACATTTTTTATACTTGACATAAAACAACTCTGTTGATTAAATTTTGGAAAATTCGTACTCAAAAGAAAAACAACTCGCATCGACAGAAAAAATCAATCTGTTATTATGTTGCTTATAATTGACACTTTAAAGGTATTAGGATGTTATGAAAATGAATTTATTCAAGAACAAAACATCACTTTAATACAGATTTTAATCAATTACTTTTGAAATATTCTGACACCCTTAAAAATTTATTGATTAATAAATAAACTCTTTCAATATACACAAAGAGTCACGATTAATTGTTTACTTTTCCTGGTTAAAAGGAATTTCGTCCATGTTCTCAAGGTTTAAAAAATAGATTTTATGTACCTCTAGCATAGAAAACGCGTTTCTATGCCAGCTCGAGATCTCTAAACGCGTTTTCTATGCCCTCGGTACATAAAATATCGTTCATAACAGGCACAGATGTGTTCAGAGGCAAAACGGGTTACAGTCCTCGGCTTCGCCTCGGACCGTAATTTCCCCGTTTCGCCAAATTCGCACATCCATGCCTGTTACGAAATATACTATTATAAGTTTCGTCTCTAATAAGTTCAAAATTGTTAAAAAATTTGAAATAAATTCTAATGCAAACTCAGTTTCAATTTTTCGTGAACTCAAAAATTTAATAAAACTCGACAAAAATTTTTTACAAGTTAGTTGTGAATCGATAAATACATATATCAAATATTTACAATATAATAGAATTTAAAAACTATGCAATTTAACTCTCGTTTTTCACGATGAGATGAAAATTGTAAATTTCGTATAATTCACATAAAAAGAATCTGGAAATTAGAATTTGAAAAATTCGTATTATATGTAAAAATTGTTTATTTTTCCTGGTTGCAAGGAATTCCTTCAAAAGATTTTTTAAGTTATTTATCTTCAAAAAAGTTCAATATTATGTTCAGAAATGTAAGAGAACAGAGTTTCTAGATTTTGAAAGTTTTATTAAACTTGTCAAAAATTTTCGACTAGTTTTTTGACAACAGATAAACATATCAAATATATCCAATAAAATATTGTTCCAAATAGCCTGCTCTCTCCAGGATGCCACTAAAACTGTAAACTTAACTCACAAACAAGGTAGAAAAAATATAACAAAACCCTTATTAACTAGTTTTATGATTAAAAAAGTAAAAGTCAAGACATTGTAGAAATTAATTTTGTCAATCAACGTTATCAAGTCGATAAATAATGTGGTATACATAGATGCAGAGTGAAAAAAAAATTGAAAATGACCTTGAATCGCTTGGCGTTGATGTTGTGACCTTGACCTTGTGGGTAAGGTGGTGGTGGGCCCGAGGGTGCATTCGCATACTTGTAACCAGCGCCGCCAGAAAGTTGTTGAGGCAATTGTTGTCTGCTCGACATTTCCGCACTTATAGGCATATTCCAAGCTTCTTCAATTGATGGCATTTGCCGTCTCCTAAAACAAAAACAAAAAAGTAAATAAATTGATAATGCAAATTGTTAAATGTGGGAAGAGCCAACCCCACCAAAAATTAAAACAATTATAATTCATCAAACAATAAACCATGAGTTATTTTTTAAACAAGTAGATATTATAAAAAAAAAATGAAACAAATATTATCAAAACAAATATAATATAAATATCAGGTAATACTTGGGAATTCCGGCTCCAGCTAGAAATGGCTTAAAAAAAAGTTTTTTTTGAGCTGAGTATTTTTTTAATGTTTCAAGTTTTAAAATTCCGGGAAAAGCAAAACCAGGAATTTGTTCAATCCTTTAAATTAAAAAAAGGCGAAAAATGGTAGAGAAAAAGTTTGGTTAGGTTTGCAGACAATGTACTTTGTGTGTGGTATTGTGTCAGGAGATAGTTGGTTTAAATAACTGAAGCGGACATTCCTAAAAAAAAAAAATCTAACCAAATATCATTCATGAAAAGAATATAAGGGATACAATAAATATTACTAAAATTAGAATCAATAAATAAGGTAAATAAAATGTATCTACGACTATTATCAGTTTTCCAAAAATCTAAATTCTAGTTTTGTGTATCAAAATAAAACCTTGCTTCGACCGAGTTCTCGAGCGCGTCGAAAATCGATCTTGCGAAGGTCAAAACATCAATATCGATTATGTAGCTCAACGCCCATATGAGGGTGCGAGGTCAACATTTTCATGTAAGTTATGTTATTAGGGACGAACGATACATGGGTTCGAAATCGCCCTTCAAGTTTCAGCACGTAAACAACGAAAATGCTTGTTTTATGCTCACCATAAAAAAGCACAATTCGCTCGTTTGAACCCCTTGATATAAAATGTACAATTGCTCAGTCATTTCTTGGGAATATAATTTAAAATTATCATAGAGTATTGTGAATTAGAAAACTTTTACACTCCATTTTGTATGTATCATTTTGTGAACTCTTCGATCAATTACACTGTGTGCCCAAAAACAACTTTGAAAATTACAAAAAAACGAAACCTGTCTAGAACGATTGGTAATCAGCCCCTAAATACTTCCTCCAAACGTTTTTTTTAAGATTAGCCCCCTATTTCGTTAAATTAATTAAATAAATTTTTTCTTGAATGCATGCTCTAAATCACGTGATATTGGTCCTTTTTTCTCGAACAAAAGATGATTTGTGTTCTCTAATTACCCTGTTTACATTTCTGCGATAAAATATGTCGAAATCTGCACGCGAAACATTTTGGAATCGCGCCCAATAAGTCTTTATTTTTCTGTGGCTGGAGCTCCTTTTTAAAAGTCCCGTTACTCCCGTTCCATCAATGGCTTCGACACCCGAATTAGTCGCACGGTACCCCCTGTTGATCAACTTTCCGGACTTTTAAAAAGGAGTTCCAGCTACAGAAAAATAAAGACTTATCGGGCGCGATTCGAAAATTTTTCGCGTGCAGATTTCGACATATTTTATCGCAGAAATGTAAACAGGGTAATTAGAGAACACAAATCGTCTTTTGTTCGAGAAAAAAAGACCAATATTACGTGATTTAGAGCATGCATTCAAAAAAAAATCTATTTAATTAATTTAACGAAAACGGGGGCTATTACCAATCGTTCTGGACAGGTTTCGTTTTTTTGTAATTTTTGAGGTCACACAGTGTTATTAATATCCAAAACCCTGGTAATAAATAAGTAAATAGAAATTCTTCCTTTGAATAATTCCTTTACTACGATGGATCACCTATTCATCCAAAACATTGGTTTAACTTAGTTTTCTGCAATGAAAAATCGACGAAAGTATAATTTTTCATGAAAGTAAGAAAGGTAATCATTTGTCGAAAATAACATACTGTATGTAAAATGACAAAATTTTTTTTACAAGTATATTGATTTGAATATTTTGTTACAATCAGAAAAAAATTTTCGGCCACTGGCCATTTTTTTCAAATTTATTTTTCAACTTAAAAAACATATCACAGTTTATTAAACATTAGGGCATTTTTGCGCGTTACGTACGGACATTCGGACCGTTTTTTCGACATAAATGTATAAAAAAGTACTATGATTTCACTTTTGAAATAAAAATCAATAACACCATGCGAAAGAGCGGGAAATTTCCTATTAAGGAAGCACGTTTAAGCAGGAAAAGTATTTAGGAAAAAGGGACTCACGAGTACTGAAACACGGACGTCAGAGACACACATATTCTGTTTGCTATATTTACGTTGAAAACTGCGAATAAAAATCGAATATTCATCGGCTCTTTGTGGTTTTCGATTCTTTAATGTACTGGCATCACGATAATAATAATAATTTCATACTTTGTTCCTTCGCTTTTTTTAGATTAATGAATTTTTTACAAAAAATAAACGTTTCGTACGGACATTAAGTCGTTAAGTACTGACATTTTAACTCAAAGTCATTGCAATGGCCATATTCAAGAGCAGAAATATGTTATTCTTATCAATTTTATTCAATTTATATCACACACAAAATACAAGAACTTAAAAAGTGTAGGAAAGGTCTGATTTCATATATTGTATAAATAGAATTTTTTGATATTTATATGAAATTACATATTGATAAGACGGTAAAAATTGAACAAATTTTTATTTTACTGGAAATTCGAAAATAAATCATAAAAATGAACGGTCATTCAAAGATTTGGATAGTATATGGGATTATTTTACTGCAATTTTTCATACCGACAGCAACGCGCTCTTCTCTAGGAACATTGGAGTCTTCAGTAAAGGTGATCGGATCCATAATTTTTTTGAAAGTGGTTGGTTTATCTATGGCTTGTGATTCAATAACATAACAAACGCGTCAATAATAAAGTTTCGAGGATTCAGTTCTTCGATATTTTTACGACACTGGTCGCATTTTAAGGGTAGCGTTCAATGTTTTCGGCTACAATCGTATTCAAACTTTGCGTCTGGATATGAATAAATCTGTTCATGTTAGGCACAACAATTTTCGTACACATTTCATTCTTCATATAAAAATACGAAAAGTTGTCACACGATTTGCAAAAATGGTGCTTGGTTTACATAAACAATGCACCTAAAGTTAACGCTGCGCGGCGTGCAAAGATAAACGATGTGGCGTCTAGAGCCTGTTCAAAGATAGCTATAATCAAATTTTTGTAAAAAATGATTAGATATCAACATCTTTCAGATATTGAAGTTAAATTTTTTTTCATAAATGTTTTTGATCTAATTAGACACTTACATGTGACAAATTGGATTTCTTGCAATGGTTTAGTGTACGAAATATGAAGAAAAAATTTTTTTGCAAAACGCAAAACATCAATCCCAGCAAAGTTACGTTTTATGAAAGTTTCTCGAATTTCATTAAAATCAGTCAAGTCGTTCTTGCGCGATCCGTCACACCAGCACCAGTTTGAAAAACACGGTTTTCGGGAAAACGCAGTTAAAGGGCGTCACGCACCATATAATTTTTAGACACTGCGTGCTATAAAATAATTTAGCACATCGTCAATATGCAAGATATTCACTCCAAATTTCTCAAACACATTTCTAAATATGTCTTGAATAAAATAAAGTGAATAATAGAAAATAGATTTATTTTTTCAAGCCGAAACATAGAACGCTCCCCTTGACAGCACTGACGTTACAGTTGTTTATAAATGTTATAACTAATTCAAGTTATTTTGTTAATTTCTTGTGTTGCTTCATCGCCACTCAAGATAATCGAAAAAGATGAGATGTAATCTCAAGAGTAAACAATGGTGAACTTCGAAAATCATCGTTTAAATATCTTGGATATGTGAGTGAATACACAGAGCGTCCGTACGTAACGCTTAAAAGCCGAACTTCTACTTGTTTAAAAAATCTACAAAAATTATCAGTTAGACCTAGCACATTTTTAACTTTGAATTCGAATTTTCAAGTGAATAGAATCGTGTTACAATGCAAGAGACATTAACATGTATGTTTTTCGTTACGTACGGACGTAATGAATTGCGAATTTTCAAATGCCTTGAAAAATATGAAATTAACTATTAACAAAAAAATCACTTGATGAAAAATACTCCTGAAGATACTTGTATTGCACCGCTATCAGTAATCAGTGGCATTTTTCGTTTTTGAGATATTTTTGAGACCTCAAAACGCGAAGTAGCTAATATGCCTTGAAGCTTGTTCACGCGTCTATGATGTTAGTAAGCTGTTTGCTTGTAGATTCCTGAACTAATCATGATGTACAACTGCATAATGTTGAATTAGAACCCTAAATAATGCGAAAATAGACAAAAAACCACATTAATCGAGCATTTAATTTTAATAGTTCATGTCCGTGATTTTGCGGAAATGCCCCATATATTTGATGTACATGGAAAGATTCTCACAGAAAAATTTTTCCAATTATACGTACGTCCCTATTATACGATGAAATTTAAAGATTCCGTTTGCACACGTGATTGATCAATGTCACTTCTTTCAATTTAGTCACTTTCACGTGTAACTACGTCAAAAAATTAATAACTGCTATACCGGTGACTTGCACCTTCTCATTGAGTGAAACTAACTGATCAGAAATCGGGAACTACAATGAAATACGAACGCATGATAATCGACTATCTTTCGGGAAAAAACCTATGAACTGATAAAGGCATTGACGTAAATATTATTTAAAATTTTTTTTCTGAGTTTACAAATACGAGTTGTTGAAGCCAACATTATAGTGTTTCTTATTTCATCAATTTTTTTGAAATTACTTTCATTAAAAAATACATATCATCTGTTTATAACGTTTTTGTTGTTTTTCTTTTATTAAGTGTTTCAGTTATACAACAGTTATAATCGTCAATTTACTTATTTGAAATTTCATTACTTTCTTATTCAAAATCAATCATTTTCAGGCTGATGCTGAATTTATGTTATTTTCATGTTCGTCAATTCTAATTCATATCAGTTCTAATATATTTTCTACGTTTTAAAATGGTAACTTAATCGATATATTTTTATCAAATGATTTCATTCAAATAATTTTATATGTATAATGAATGGCTAAATCGTAAGTTAAAAATTTGTATCATATATGAATTAGAATCTATTTGAAAAAAATATAGTAACAAATAAAGTTTTTTCATAAAAATAATAATGTAACAATTACTCTGTCTATACTCTCTTCAACATTTTTAAATTATTTTGGTAATCAATATATTTAAAATAACATTATTATATTCAATAGACTTAATATACTTGAGTCATAAATAAAATAATTATTATGGTTGAATGATATTACAAGTTTTATTTTCATACAACATCTTGAATTTGTTAGAAAATCAACAGTATCGACAAATATCATAGTTATAAAAATTACAATCTAATGATTCGTTGGTTTCACTCGTTCACAATTTTTTAGATGTTGAATTCGTGTTTATTGTTAATTCTTCTAATCAATTATTAATATTAGAAAATGAATAACTCTTCCCAATCATTATATTCTTTTATATAATTAAAACGAGTCTATCATATATAACTAACATAATATACCTATATTATAGTTTTTACATTATACACAAAATATGTATTATATTAACAAATTAATTGATTTCATAAGTGTAATTTGTTTTATAACATATTGAGTTTGGTTTTAAAAAATCAACAAAATTATTCAGTGTTTTCTCTTATTCACCTTTTTATACTTTAAATCTTGTGTTCCTTGTTAATCATTTTTAAATTCCGTCAATAATTCTGAACATACAGAGTAATTATTTTATCATCAGTTGTGAATTTTATTTATTCCTCTATTTCTGTTATTAAATAGATCATCTTTGATTTTACATGCATTTTTTTATTTGTTTCTCTGTAAAGATTGAACATCATTTTCAATCCAAACGTCTCTTACGATATCAATATTTTCTTCGTCAAACTTGACATCGGATAATTTTACAGCACGATCTACTTAATATATTATCACACTCAACTTTTGTTAACTAAAGTATTTTTGCAAATACTAAATGTAAACTTTACAACACTAAAATATGGAAAACACTCCTTGAAAATCCAAAGTATTTCAATAAAGTTTCAGCAAGTGTGTGAAAACGTAATAAAAAATTCTCGTAAATACCGCTAAAAAAAACTTACTTGGTAGTGACGGAAGGCATCGGGGCTTGACTCAAATGATTTTGCAGGAAGTTTATACGTTGCTGGAGCGAAGGGTTCATTGGAGCGTTGCCTCCGGACTTGGCACCACTCAAGGCGGACAACGGATTTGAGCAGTTTGTTGACGTATTATTGTTTCCTCTGAAATAAAACACACAGATTCTAAGCGAAAATATTCAAAAAGAAAAAATGGAAAATATTTAAATTATTAACAAACGACCAGTGAAATGTTTGCATTTGCACTTTAAGCCTTGGAGAGTTAATTTTATGATTTTTTTTGATTTCATAGTAAATAAATTTATTATTTAATTCTATCACTATTTTCATATTTTTGATTCTTCTGCAATCAATCAAACATTTTTAAAGATAAAATTATAATAAATGAATAATGGAACTCAATTAATCGTGCATTCTTTATTAACAAAATATACCTTTCCACTCTCATTGAGATATTTCTTATACAGTATGAATAATATAAAACTATATATAGAATAAGCATTTGATTTACCTTGATGCGTTAAGATAACAGACTAACGCGTCTTTAGGTTGACTGACGCTCTCGTACAATGTTCCGAGATTGGTCCAAGCGGCAGAGTGTGATTTATCCAATTGCACAGCACATATGTACGCTTGAAGCGCATCCATAGGCTGATTCTGCTGCTGATAAAGGATTCCTATGCTGCACCAAGTGTCAGCATTGCCCTCGGTTTTTTCGACCGAACTCCTGATAATTATATTAAAAAAGTTTCCCATTTAGTTGCATCATGTACGTAGAACATCAAATACCAGTAGCTCACCCAAACTAAATTTTCAACAGGGGTTTTCGAAAAAAACGTGTATTGTTTATTTAAATATTTTTGATGTTTATAGTATCAAATTTTTAAATAATTCATAACGAATGCTCAATTTTTCTTCGTGAATTTTATCGAAATTCAAATATGTGAATTGTATTTT
Organism: Platygaster robiniae; assembly: GCA_028476575.1. Classification (NCBI taxonomy): domain Eukaryota; kingdom Metazoa; phylum Arthropoda; class Insecta; order Hymenoptera; family Platygastridae; genus Platygaster; species Platygaster robiniae. The sequence goes on from CM052022.1 coordinate 9,725,189, forward strand.
CAATTTTTAGTTTGATAATGTTGAATTTCGATACTTCCCTAGAAACATATTCTAATCTAAGAGAAATATTTTGTTATTTGCACAAACATTACCAATCATCGGTTTTTTTTAAATGATGAAATTGACATAAAGTCAACAAGATGAAAGGTTAAAAATATGTTACTCATGAAATGCTTAATTACAAGGTGTAATTTTTTCTATAGAAAAAATTGTACAGTCGGAACATTTACTTTGCAAAATTTTCTAATACTAGAATAGAAGTTTTGAAAATTGATTAAGAATTTTTATGATTGAAAAGTTGGAATCATCAGCCTTTTAGATTTCTCGGTATTATATCTAAATTACTCCCGTAATTTTATTTCAACTTTTGAAATATCAATCTACAACTAATTATTTCTCACTTTTTAACCTTTTATAATTAAAAATGTTTCCTTTTTCAACAATATTGCTACTTTGTCTATAATTGTACGTATAAGTTCACGATTTACAAAAGTCACATCGAATAGTTAAAATTATAAAGTCAGCAACATTGATTCTTTCAAATTTGAAAATGACAACAGCTGCATTTTTTTTTTTACTAATATGTATCAAAATCCTTTTTTTTTTTTATTACAATAAACTGTTGCTCCAAATTCCATCTTCCAAAAATCACAATAAATCCGAATTAGATAATACGTAATACTGACAATGCCTGATACTGAAGTAAAAATTTTTCATTTCCTCCATGATTAACAATAAAAATGTGAAATAAATGTTCACTTTCTTATTTAACAGTTTAGCTATCGGAATTATTTATTCGAGAGTTCGACTCAACATATTGAAATTCAAAAATTACCTGTTAGAATGTCGTAGTTAAAACCGATGAATTTCTCTGATTCCACAGTGAAAATTGCGCATTTTTAAAAAAAAATGTCAAAGGCTTGTTATTTAAAACTGTTTTTATAATCAGACTATAATAATACAAATAAAATTTAAACTCCTACAATAAAACACAGATATGGATGTCAAGTTTAATTTTTAGCATATTTTTTTTCGAATTTCGGGAGGTGTTATGAGTAAATTAAACATTATACAGGGTGTCCCAAAGTCACATATAAAAAAAACACCTCTAATTCCTTATTCAATTTCAAGTCGAAAAGTCCTTTTCCACTTTTTATAAAACTCAAAATTTAAACAGTTATTTGAGTCTGAAATTTAAACAATAATTGCACTCTCTCGACAAGTGGGGGTGAATTTCACGGACCAAATTTTTTTCATATTTTTCCGAGTCAAAAAGTCCTCTGCCACTTTACACAAAACTCAGAATCGAAAAAGATATTCGGGTGACAAGTTTTAACCAATCAAATTTCTTTGATTTTAGACTCGAATATTTTTTTTGATTTTAAGTTTTGTGAAAAATGGAAAAGGACTTTTTGACTTGGAAATATGAAGAAAATTTGGGAAAAGTTTGGTTCATGAAATTCACCTCCACTTGTCGAGAGAGTGCAATTATTGTTTAAATTTTAGACTTGAATATCTTTTCAAGTTTCGAGTTTTATAAAAAGTGGTAAAGGACATTTCGTCTTGAAATTGAATAAGGAATCCAAGGTATTTTTATTTATATGTGACTTTAATAATAAAGAGGGGTTATTTATGGGAAATAATAAATGATGTTCAGTGAAAACATTTTAATTTTCAGAAACTATTCTGACAGTCTAGAATAATTCTAAATATTATAACAAAATATAGAATTTGAGAAAATTCTTCGAAATTGTTTCAATTAAAAAATAAATGCTTTCAAATTGTTTCTACTCAATTTCTTAGTTCTTTGACATTTTTTAATATTCATTTTAATACCCAGAACAAATGTAGGATTATAATAATTGATACAAAATTTATTACTTCAAAAATTCATTAGAACTTTCCAAAGAAAATTTAAAAAGGTGATTTATTTATTTCAAAATTTTTAATATTTATATTTTCCTAAATGTGTTATCAAATGGCGAGAATAAATAATAAGTTTTTTAGAATGTTGAGCAATCGTATAAGAACGTCGTGATTTTTTTTTTTTTTTTTTTTTAAGACCACTCCGTGACGCTACCAAAATTACAGAAAATCTTTGGGACACTACAAAATGGTTCCAGAATATTCAAATTTCATAAAAATGAGAAGACATTACAATTCTAAAAATTCAAAACAATTCGCGAATTGTCTAAAACAATTTTTCTATAACTGCCGACATAGACTATCGGCACGAAAAAAAAAAAAAATTAAAAGAAAATAAAATAGTCACGTTCTTTCTTGAACACGCGATGGGGGAATAATTGAGGTTGAATTGGAAATCGTGACTACAAGAGATTTGTGATAAGAACGCGAGAAAAGATTAGAAAAAGAAGACTTTCTAAGAAATCTTGAATTTTTTGCTTGATGCGAGGAAACTCGGTTACAGTTATTGTTGATCTGCATTATACTTTTTGCAAAATAGAAAAATATTATAATAACTTAAAGGTACGTTTTTGGCATATGATAATTAGTATCTGAAGAAGAGTGGAAAAAATAAACGAAAACATATCCTTCATTCGCTTTTGAGAAAACTTTAAACAGGAAATATTCAGAATGGAATTTCGAAAATATCACTGAAAATTTTTGATTTGTCCAGAAATTTCATAAACATGTTTGAAAGTGGCATTATTATGTTGGAAAATTTTTGGTGATTCTTCGATTTGAAGAATATCATCTGTTTATATTAAAAATTTTTCTTAAAATTACTAGGGTCAAAATAAATTTGGCTGACAAATTTTCAGGCAACTTTCAAAAATACGTAAGATTTTCCAAATTTCTGTAGAATCTCCAAAAATTTAAGAATTTTGGCAATCTATTTTATGAATTCAGAATTTTTCGGCTTTTATTTTATTTAATCAATTGCAAATCGTAATTCATTTTACGAAAGAAAAATGTTTTTATGATTCACTGAATTTTCTTCATGATTATGAAAAAATTACTAGAATAAAAAGCAAACTTTGCAGGAATTATTGATAACTATAAAGTTTGGAAAGTGAATTAAAATTCGACAAATGCTCGAATTTTCGAAAATTTACCGAAAACCGATTGATAACAGGGCATGGTTAAAACTGATGGAAATTTATTTCATTACAATTTTTAAAAAATCAATAATCATCAAAAAGTTTAGAAGTTTAAGATTTAAATTCTAAATGAATTAAAATGGGATACAGAAATAATGAGTATGTAATGAAAAACCAGAATCAACAACCTTGTGAAATGTGAAATAACAAATTATAAAAACAAAAACTAAAATATGAAAATCGAAGTGTCAAACAAATTAAAAGTAAAATAATCGCAAGAAAAAGTAAAAACAAATTATTTTAGATGGAGTGTCAATCCAAATTTGAAAGCGCCAGATAAAAAAACTGTAGTTAGCCCGAAATTTAAAATAAAGTATTAAAATTCGAAAATATTTAACAATGTTGTAGTACAAAATTTTTATGTCAACAGAGTTCAGTGTTTTTTCAGAAGAAAAAGTACGAGAAATATATTAGTTGTATAATTTATTCTCTATTTGCCTCGTATGTTTTGGTTCAATAGTATTCTTTCTGCTCATGTTCTTGTGCTTAATTATTATCCATTAAAAAACATTTCATTTATTTCTCTCACGATTTCTGAACTTAATAAAAAATCACTTATATGTTCAACAGAAGTTCTATAAGTGAGATTCAGATTTGAAAAATTATTGAGTTTTGAAAACTTTCCAAGCCTGTTAGACACCTAATCCATTTCAAACCGATCGAAAATCGCATTTTATCTGATCTGACTTTTTTGGTGAAAACAATTTACTCACTCGTAATAAGTTGAAAATTTTCGAGTAAAACACCACAATTCCAAGTTAGTATTCGATGTTGCAATAAAAAATTTTTCTCAAGTCAAGCAAGCAGTGTTTTTTAAAAAAAGATATAAATGAGAAAAATCAATATCTAATATAGTTAACTAGTTGATGATTAACTTTACATTTTCAGGTTTGATAGAATGCGATCTGCTCACTTAGTTCTGCTCAATGTACAGCTATCAAAAAATACACGTTGATTGTTTTTTTCAGTAATTATTTATATGCTCAGCGAAATCTTTGAAAGAAAGATTCAGAAAAACATTCTCAATACGTTCGATGGTAAAAAATCACTTCTCCTGAACTGAACGACAGATCTGTTTCTAATGGATCAAAAATTGCATTAGGTCTCATTAAAAATTCGCAAGAATAAGGCATCGCAATTTTCAGTTAGTTTATTATGTTGCAACACTATTTTTTTCCAAATCAGCTAAGCAGTGTTAAAAAAAAATTAATATCTGACAGGAGCGTAGACAGAAAAAATTTTCAGTTGGGGTGTCTCAAAAAAAAAAAAAATTCCTTTGGTATGTCATAGTAAAATTTTTAATCTTTGACGATTTAGTAACGGGAGCATGATTTTTCAATATTTTGAACTTCGGGATTTTAAAGTTATACAAATTTTTCGTTGTCGTATTTAATATAATGGAATTGGGTTTTTGCGATTTTAAAGCCACTGTGGTTAAAAATAAGTTTTTTCAATACTTGTGGGACTTTTTAAAATTTTTTAGTATTTGTGTAACTTGAAGGATTTTCTTAAAAAATAATGAATTTGTTTGTAGCTTTCGTTTTACGGAATTTAACGGAATTTTTACGGAAACTGTGTCTACAAAGATTTTTAGTTTTTCATAGATTTATATAAGTTTTCTATTGTATGTTATTTACGAAATTTTGTAATATTTTCTGGTATTCCTATGAATCGCCCTATAAATTTTTAGAATTCGACGCATTAGTCATGACAATTTCAACAATTATAAGAACAAATATTTTTTCAGAAAAAGTATCTTCTATACCGATTTCTTGCAATTTTTGTGTTTATACTTTTGAGTTAATATCTATACAATTTGGAAAATTTTCTTATATTATATATTTATGGATATCTCTAATATATATTTGTAGAATTATGTGCTCTAGGATTCAAAGTTTTATAAACAAGGTGAATTATACATTTACCTTGTTTTTTAGTATTTAAAGATTTCTAATATTCCTCTTTTTTTTAAGTATTTGTGAAAAATTGAAGAATTATTCAGTATTTTAATAGATTCATTTCACATTTCAATCAATTTTCAGTAATTATATAAATTTCTGTGAAAATGACATCTATATACATTTTTCATGTTTTATATCGATTTTTGGTATTACTATAGATTGCTAAATACACGCTTTTTAAAATTTAATGCTCTAAAATTCGAATTTTTTCTTACTATGGATCGTAGGTATTTTTTATAATTTCTCAGAAATATTTCTTTCATAACATTTTATAATTTACAATATTTCTTCATAGTTTTATTAATTCGCAAGATTTTCTGGTATTTTTATGTATTTCTATGTACATTTCAAGAATTCGATGGTTTTGGGGACAATGTTTTTTAGATTTAAAGTATTTTCGTAAATTCTAATTTTTCTCTGTAATACTAGATTGAATAATATTTCCAATTGTTACTTTCAATGCTATCCTAGCCAAATATTTATAATTTAAGTTCGGTTTGGTCTCAATAAAGCAAAATTTTTTTGTGCAGCGTATTTATTGTCCACTGGACGATTGTGCAAATTTACACCAATTTCATCACTATGATTCTAAATTTAACAAATTTGGAAATAAAATGTCGTACACATTATCAAATCTATACTGTGAATCGCCCTGTGCAGAAGTATGTGGACTTTTGCGCAATCGTCCAGTGCACATAAAATACGCTGCACAACAAAATTTTGCTCAATTAAGACCAAACCGAAAATTCTCCTGAAGCCGGAATTATTGTTGTTTTTTGTTTTTTAATACGTTATATTTAGAATTCTGAATATTGTAAGACTTTGAGAACTCACATAAAATCTTATAGATTTCAGTAAGCACATTTTTGACAAATCTCGTTTTTTTTGTCATTTATTATTATAACTTAAAGTTTAATGTTCTGCTCAATAAATAATTTTCAGAAAATAATATGTTCATTGACTGTATAACTTTATAACTATTTGTTAAATAAACAAACAAATTAACATACATATGTTCGGTAGAATGTTTTAAAGATTCAAAGTGCAGGAGTTCTTGGATTTTGAGTTAAGTTTTTATTTAGTACCTTGCAATAAAGATATTTCGGATAAAAAAAACATTCAAAGTCCATTAAACGCTAAAAAAATATTTGGCAAAGCCGTATAAACACCGAATCCATTACAAATCAACAAAAAAAAAAAATCCCTCGCCTTACCTGTATGCAACGAACGCATCGTGGACCATGCCACACGCCGCAAGGCAGCGCCCGAGAAGATACAAACTCTGGCTGCTCTTGGGTTTCGCAGAGATAGATTTCTGCAGGCAAGTAATGGCCTTGACTTGCTTTTGCTGTCGTGTCACGCCCAAAACGTTAGAGTCGACGACATGGTACATCCATCCTGGAAACCGAACAATATCACCCTTCAAATTTCAAAATTCACCACCCGACTGACACGTTACACCGAGAAAACGAAACCAACCGGCGAAGAAAAACGCGAAACGCGCGGCAGCTCTCTTATCATCATCTCGTTATCGCGGCATGCATTTTTCGGGCGATTATAAACAAATCCGAGCGAGGCAAAAAGCGACTTTCCCGAGGAGAATACGGGGGCAAGGACCGCGAGCTCGTATCGTACGTGACGAGCGGCGTCGAAGAAATGGCCGAAAATAATGCCGAGGGGCCCAAAACCCGAACCAAACCTAGCTGGGGCTAGACAAAGTACAGCTCTAGCGCTAGCTGATGCTAGCTGACTACGACTGAATGGTTTTTCGCAGGTAAAAGCTTGGGGTAGCCACTTTGCTCGTTTTCTCTCCTCCCCAGAAGGCTTGTCTCGGGTTACAACCCCTGAACGCACGGTCATGGGTGTACAATTTACTTTTTTCTCTCCTCTATTTCTTCTCCTAGTACACTCGACATTATATTATCATTTTGGTCGTCGAGAAGCTGTTTCGGAGTGTCTACTCAAACTTTTCATACATTTACTGTACACGATTTTAAGAACTTTCAACACTCGATTATATAGCTATAATTTTTTTTTTCAAGCTGATGTACTTAACAGATGGATTACTTGCCGAACTTACAAAGCCTATCAAATGCTATGATTGCAATCATTTCTGGTGCGGGAAATTCCACTCTTGGTAATTGATTTTATAATTGACAATCTCGATAATCCCCAATCCAAAATATTGAGATTACAAGTATTTTTTGATAAAAATTTTTATATTTTATTAGTTGAGTTGATACCTACAGCTGACTTCAATTCTTACTTTGTAATAAATAAGGTGAAGAAATTTTCATCGAAAATTTATCATTTCAAATCATTGAATAATAATGGTAAGAAACAAACACAAGTTTATGACATTGCAGTTAATTCAGTTTTTGGGTGCGAAGTACTGCTGTCTTATAATCGTGGAAATTTCGGATTCAAAATATCAAAATCACAAATTGTTCCGATCTAGAAATTTTCATTCGATTTTTATTGAATCCATAATCATAACTTTTGTAATTTTTTTGTTTTTTTTTGGCTCTTTGTTTTGTAATTAATCCTATTTAAAAAATTGTCATGCAAAATTTATGTGATTTAAATTCGAAATAATTTATGTAGTATTTATATGATTTAATGATAATAAGCTAGGTTTTTTAATGAAAATTTAAAATGCGGCGTTGCCAAGCGTACCAACTTAGTTGCATGGTAACCCTTGTTGAAATTTTTAAAGGCTGATTTTCATAATAAATGTAATTTTAAGGAATTATTATTAATCATAGAAAATTTTTTGAAATATGAGCGGAAATGCACGATTCCCCATGTATGTGCGTGTTAATTTCAAAAAATTATAACTCAAAAATCTGTGTGATAAGCAATTATGAAATTTTTACCATCGGTTAGGTACAGTATTAAGATCTAATTCTCAAATTTTCAAGAAAATCTATAGAAAATTGCCCGAGTGCTAGTACTACCTTAAAGGGTTATACATCTTTTAAGCGGACGAATTGAGGATGGTTTGGAGTATCTTGTAAAGTATGTAGCAATAATGTTATGACACCAAAGTTACAGTTTTTTAATTGTGTATTGCCCACTTCAAAAAAAAAGTATTAGTTCATAAAAAAATATCAACAATTGGCGGAGTTATGGCCTTTTCCAAGAAACAACTTTTTTTTTGAAGAGGCTTGCGGTGACTACGATGCAGGTCGAACGGGCCAAGTTAAATTAGAAAATCCGAAAAAGTGCATTAGTCTAGGAATATATCTAGTTCCTGAACGATCGCTTTTTTATAGAAAAGTTTTTATTTTGCAGAAAAAAATTTCTTAATAAAATTTTCAGAGCTCAAAAAATCGAAATCGCGGGGAAAACGTTCTTGCATACAGAAAAAACGTAATATTCATTTTTGCTTGTCTTACGCTTTCACAATAAGAAAATTTAGAGTTTTACAATTACCCAAAAGTTATTTGAAATGTGTCGAAATTCGTCAATTTTTTTTTTTTTTTTTTTTTTCAAGGAAATTTATAAACATCGTTGCATCTATCATAACATTGTCAATATTTTATTTTCTTCAATAATTTGTTGAACATTGTGCGAGAGTGAGAAATGTTAGAAAATTACTGAATGCTTGAAAAAATCAATGTCATAAATATGAAGTTTTGTTCAATACTTTCATTACGAAAAATTTCTGATGAATATTCAAAAATATTTTCTTATTCGAAAGGATTTCTGGAAACTCATATAAGTTTATTTTTTTGGACCGTTGATTAAAATATAGAGATATTGATTTCAAAATTTGAAAAATATTTTAATATAATCTCAAATAAACAAAATGAATGTAAAAATAAATGAAGTATGAGTCTCAAAATTGAATTTAACATTAAAAAAAAAAACGTAAAATCTTTACGAATTGATGATGATTTCTGTAAATATTTACTTCAAAACTTGGGAACATTTCTGAATAAGTAAAGCAAAGATTTCGCAGACGTACTCCATTGTAAAACAGAAATATTTTTAAATACTCCTTCATTTATTTTTGGTATTACTCGCAGATTTTTGATATGCTGAAAAAATTACTCGAATAATGTGAAAATTTCTTTTTAACTCTTGAGACCCCCAGGATGATAAAATTATAAGAAATGCAGAAAAAACAAAGGTGATGTTATAAAGCACTCATTTTATTTCAAGAGATAAAAGTTAAAAATATTTTCATTTATTTTATCTGAGGAAGCAACTACAAAGTAATAAAACTTCCTAGGGTTAGAAAGTTATTGATTTAAGGGGTTTGTATACCTTCTGTGCGGAAAAATTGAGGTTGGTTTGTAGTACCTTTTAAGGTATGTAGCAATAATTTTATGACGCCAAAGTTGTTGTTTTTTAAGAGTGTATTGCCCACTTTAAAAAACAAGTATTAGTTCATAAAAAAATATGAACAATTGGCGGGGTAAAGGACCTTTCCCCGAAACAACTTTTTTTTTGAAGAGGCATGCAGTGACCACGATGTAAGTCGAACAGGTCAAGTTGAATTAGAAAATCCAGAAAATTTCATTAGTCTAGGAATGTATCCAGTTCTTGAACGATTGAAAAAATGAATATGACCGTTTTTTCTATATGTCAGAACATTTTTCCCTGGATTTCGATTTTTTGAGCTCTGAGAGTTGTATTGAAAAATTCTTATCTGCGAAATAAAAACTTTGCTATGAAAAAGCGATCGTTCACGAACCGTAGATATATTCCTACACTGTTAGAAATTTTTATCTTAAATTTAATAGAACGCGTATAACGCAAATTTCACATAACCTGTATTAATAATGCATTAAAAATATACAAAATGTATACATGCTTACATTACTTTAATACATATATTTAGTATATATACGGGTGTCTTAAATTTTATACATCATGTGTGTTAGAATTTTTACATTACATTAATATATACTTCTATTATATTCCAGATGAATTAAAGTCAGATTTGTATTAATGCACTGATGAATTAAAATCATACAAAAATGTTTAAATTAAAATTGATACAAGTAATGTGTAATTTGCGTTGTATCCCAACAAACCATGTCGACACCACATTTTTTTCTGTTAAAATTCTTATACAAAAAGTTTTGGTTTTCAGAAAAAATAAACAGAAAACATTCTTTATATTAAATTTCCTTCGTATTTATTTCAGTTGTTAGCATTTTTAAATTTCAGTCGAATAAAACACTTTTGAAGATTAATTATTTCTTCGCATTGTTTGCATGTAATATTCCATCTATCAAGCCCTTCGCCCTAATATTAATATGGTTTTCACTCATATTTGAAGTATTTCCACAATAATTCACATTTGAGAAAAAATTTGGTGTAGCCACCTAGCGAGCACGAGCGTAGTAACCAACTTGTATGAAAAATGTATTTTATTCAAGTAACTGTCTCGAATTAATACACATTTAAAGTATGTGTATCTTACTTATGTTTCAAGTATCAAGTTTATGAAATTTCAGGTACATTTTAATACAGAATCTATGAAAAGTGTATTAAACTCAAGTAGGTGTCCCTAAATCATACACTTTTGAAACATGTGTATCTAATATACATTTTGTACAGCTGGCTTACGAAATTTAAAGTACATTTTAATACATTTTGAATAAAAAGTGTATGAAATTTAAGGAAATTTTTAACAGCGTAGACTAATGAAATTTTTGGATTTTTCCAATTAAACTTGACCTGTTCATAACTCCGTCAATTGTTGATATTTTTATGAACAAATAATTCTTCATGAACAAATACTGTTGTCAAGTGAACAATACACTATTAAAAAACTATAAATTTTGTGACATAGCATTATTGCTACATTCTTTAAAAGATACTCAAAACCATCCTCAATTCGTCTGCACAAAAAGACATGTAACCCTTTGAAAAAAAAAAACACGCGCATCACCTTCTCACGCACATGAATCACTGTGCAAAATTTCAGGAAATTTCTTGCAGTAGTTTTAAACTTCCCGGGATAAAAAATTAGAGTATCGTTTCAGTCTCCAAGAGTATCTTGAGTCTCGGAATCAGTATCATCGAGTCTCCAAGAGTATCCAAGAGTATCGAAGGAGTCTCCGAGCGTATACAAAATTTTAGAAAGAGGTGACTGTGAGTCTCCGAGAGTAAACTCATTTTTTTCACGAATCTCTGAAAGTCTCCTACAGTCACCTTTGATCTCCGATTTGAATACTCTATTTCTTGAAAGCAGCAACAAGAGTATCGTTTGAGTCTCAAGAGTATCTTGAGTATTCCATTTTGCCAAACGGAATACTCTTAATGATCAATTTGGAGACTCTAAACACTCTTAAGATTAAAGGATACTCTGATTTTTTATCCCGGGTTATAGGCGTACAACTTACAGACATTCACATTCATATACATAGATATCTATGTTTTTTATGAGTTTAATGAACTGTTATATAAAACTTTGTATACCTACTGTTTGTTCAAGAATTTATGTATTTTTGGTATTTTTTCCTGTTGAAAAATTAAAAAAAGGCTGATATCTTGCTCTACAAGACTATATTATAGCAAAATCCCATTAGTTGTACACGCCGTAAATGACAGATAAGGGGACGCGAGTTGACGCGGTCGCGTCAAAACAGGCCGATTCGCGGTGCCTCGGCAACGCGACAATCGCGCCGCGTGGGAATATCTGCGAGCCGCGCGACGTGCGCGATACGCATTAGCGTGCCGCGCCGTGACACGTAATTGAAAGCGCATTGCGGCCGATGCATTAACATTGGACGTACGCAATCTTCCACGATAAGACGTGTCGCCGCCGCGTCCGAGTAATTGGATTGATTGTCAACAAATAAAATATCCGAGGGCACGTTATTTATGCGCGCGCGTACTCCTTTAACGAGGAGGCTCTTTTTTTCCTCTTTCACCCCGGGACGTACAAATTGCCGATGTAACGAGGAGAGTTTATGCACTCGCTCGCCCTTCGATTTTCTCGGTTATATTCTTTGTTTGCCGCCTTTTCGGACATGTTGTAATTGTCCTCATTATTCGTATTTCGCGTACTCGCTCGAGGTATCGTTATCAGTTGAAACATGGAAATGATTAGCAAATATCGTATTTTACAATGAGTGCAGCGCTTCGCATGCCAATCCCCATTCAGAGTTTTATTCTAGGAATATTTTGTTTAAATAATACCATAGGAAATACTAGTCAACTTTACTGCATGGTGGGGAGAAACTTTTTTGAGATTTGAACTCGCTGATTCTGAAAATGACCATAATTTTGTTCAATTGGCTCTTTTTTTACGATATCACGAAAAAATTTTTTTTTTCGATATGCACACTTTAAAGTTTTACAGTTTTGTCAAAATATCGTGGGGACAAATTCGACTTTAAAGTCTGAGTTTTTGCACATATTTAAAGTGTTTTTGTTTGGAAATCAAGAATTTTGCACGTTTTGAAATTTCAAACGCTGTCAAACACAAATTTTTTATTCAATTTCAATTAAATTAACTGCCTGCGTAGCTTTGCTTATCTACTTTATTCCGTCCAAAGTTCAAAGTGATAAGATGAGAATTGACAAAATGGTACAAAAATTTCCTTTGCCTTTTTAAGGTAATAATAATGGTTATTTTCTCTCTGGGGTGTACATAACTCCTTTTATGAATACTTTGAACTGATTTATTAATGTGAAAAACTTTTATTCATAGCTTCGAAGTGAAGAAGAAACAAATTTGGAATCCAAATAAGAAAATATCGATACATTATGCATTAATCAAATATTCACCCGATTAGTAGTCACAAAATCTACCCAAAAGGATAAAAAGATAATGAAACATATAAATATACAAAAAAAATATATAAGATGAAAGCACCAATATTCAAAATATTTCATGAAGGAAGCCTAATGAAAAATCCTAAACCAGATATTGCAAATAGTAAAGTTTGTTCTTCTCTCCTTTCTGGAGATGTTGTGGCTCCGAACGATCGTTTATTTATATAAATTATGCATAATGCATCGATTTTTTAAAATTTGGAGCACAAATAAACTTGTTTTTCACCTTGAAGATCCGACAAAAGTTTTTCATAATAATAAATGGATTTTAAAAATTCATAAAGCAAGTTATGTATACCTCAGAGACGGAAATAACCATGATTTCTGATTTCAAAACGAGTGGTTAATTTTAGTAACTTTCGGTCAATTCTCATCCAATTTTGTACTTTGCACTTCGGAAACAATGGCGAAGATATGTTAATAAAGTTACTGGTACAGTAAATTTTGTTCTTAATTCAACCAAATTTCTGCGTGTGATAGTATTTTAACTTTCAAAAAGTGCAAGTTTCTTAATGAAAAACTGGTTTTTGGTTTATAATATAACATGATTCTTAAATAGAAAAACATGTTGAGTTCAATTTGTAATAAGGTCTCTAAAAATCCGGTACCACTTTCCTTTTCGAAAATAACCATTTTAATTTCCCAAGATTTCAGTGGTGTATATCCTTCCGAGTTTATTTTCATTAATCGATTTCAGCGTATTCGTTTCCAGTTCAAAATCTCTAAATTTCGAGAGCGAATCGCCCTATTCTCAAATCTCACAAAATTTATCCTTTTCGGTGCCAACGAAGAAAATGTAAAAAACCGTATATAAACGAACCGTAAGATGTCTATTTCCGACCGTGGAAATCTCAAAACCTATGTAAATAGATGTGTAATATATATCGTTGAGCACGTATATATTGTGACAGCGTGACAAAGGATTTAACTTTTTCAAGCGGGAAATCGGGCTCGAAAATACCCCCGCTGGGTGGCCTCTCCAATTTCGTATAAAATTTACAACTCGCCCTGTCAACGGCGTCGATTGTGCAACAATTCATTAAATCGTAAAGCGAGGGCACCTTCTGACAATAGCGTAGGACAACCCAAGATGCTCATAAAATACCAAGACCAGAAGCATCTCCCATGTTGCACTTAATGCGAGAAACATGCCCTCATTTTTTTTTTTTTTGTACCCTTGCTTACACACTTGGATATTCTTATTCCCCCTCCCCAGTACTCCCAATCTGTATCTTCCAAAAAGGGTCAATGAAAGACGAAGAAAAAAAAATTTGAAGGTCACTACGATTTTCATACATATCCAATTGGCAAGAATAACGTGTAGCGCAGTATGGGACATGGTGGACACGTCCCATACTGCGGACCCGAACTTACAGGGGAGACGTGAGAATCGAGAAATGATTACCGTGAAGTTTCCAGTAGCGCGGACAAAATGTCAAACTGTGAGGATAAAAAAAGAAGAGAATGAACTCCGGGGAAATTGCGATGTAGGATACGTGTATTTTGGGGAGAAAAAATAGACCTACGTGCTGCGGTTCAAGACATCATGATTAACAGGTACATTCGAAAATGCAAGTCAAGAGATAAAAGAACGATTTGGAGTGCTAAAGTTGAAGGCGAAAATGACGATTCACGCTCAAAATCGAAATCATCAGAGAAGTGAGTTTTTTGAAAACGAATATCTAATTGTTGATATATTATGTGAGAATTGTTTGTACATTGCTCAATAGGTTTGAAGTGGCTTGATTTCATTATTTTATTTGCATGCGGATTTGTTTTAATGAAACTTATTCCTAAATAAATAATTATCCAAAACTTGGATCCATAGATAAGTCTCACTTTTATGCAAATCACATATGTATCATGTTGTATTTCTTCACAAAAAAAAATTTTCTTTGAAATGATTTAAATTAAAATTTTTATATTATTTTAGGACTTGATTCGAAAGATTTTTAAAGCGTGTGGAAGAGATTTCAACTATGTACCTGATTTTTTTTCTATATTGTGTAGTAAAATAAGAGATAATTATAATTATTCGATTAATGATTGTTATCCATATATAACAACAAAAATACAATTACAAATCTGTTTTTTTTACGTTAAAGGAAAAATTGAAGTTGAATTTTTCCGAACCCTCAATTTTGATGGACATGAAAATAATTTCGAAGTTTTTGAGCTTTTTTTAGAAATTCTCATTTCTTACATAAAGGAATCTCGAACTATACTTCAACAAAGTTTAGAATAATTCTCTATCAGATCTTATGAATGATTTTAAATGCATTTGATTTTGTCGAAAATTTCAGTAAAAAAAAAATTCAGAAGTAGTGTAATGTCTGAATTTTACATTTAATTCAATTAGAATAAAGACAACTATTTTAAAATGTGCATTCATGAAAATGTATCAGATAATCATCACCAAAGAAAGTCGAAACACTATTGAAAAAATTAGTTAGAAATTGAAAGCCATTCAAATTTTTAGATGTTTCAAGGAACTTGGTTAAATGCGACAGTGCACTGATATTTTTAATTTCCACACATAAAATTTTGTTGATGAATTCTTGAAAGTTTTTCATAATTTCAATAAATATGTATATTTAAACTATAAGTTCAATGATAAAAAATTTTGAATGTTTAAAATTCATGAGTATTATGTTAAAAAAAAAAAAAAAAACTATGAATTAGTTAAAAAATACACGAAAATTTGAATGGAATAGCTTACAATTTTGTATAATTGTATAGAAACTCCATGAAATTTTTTATTTTTATAGAGTAGTTATGTGAAGCTACCAAAATTTCAAGAATTCTTCAAAAACATTCGTAAAACTATCATTAGAAATGGTGCCAGATTTATTATATCTCATGACTTCCCTAAAATGCCAAAAATTAAAAGAAAAATGCTTTGTAAGCAGTTCTTAAAACATGGAAAAAAATTGAGTCTTTCATTTTATTTCAAAACATCGAAATTCTGTGATTATTGAAAAAATCAGTAACAATTATTTGATCTTACAAAATCCCTTTAAAGTTTCGATAAATCAAAATTTAACTCTACCTCTAAAATTCATGGACTCGAATTTTTAAAAGCGTATAGTTATTTATAGAGACTGATTTTTATATGGTAACAAAAACACTTAATTATTGTCACAATTTTTCTTAAATTATAAAAGATGCTTTTATTCTTTCCATTAGTCTTCGAAATTCCGAGGAATGGTGAAAATTGTCGAAAAAAATTGCCACGAAAAATACTTTACACAATCACAAAACAACAAAAAATTGAAAAAAAAGTTTAACTTTTCATTAAAAATCATGAACGAATACGTGAATGGAAAACAAACTGAATAATAAACAAGGGAATCCAACAGAAATCGAAGTGTGCAATATATCTACACCCCTGCCACGCTTCATTCATCTCGTGCGATTTTTTTGTTTTGCATCGAGAGTTGCTTGTCGTACGATGTTGCATATTTCTCGGGCCCGGTATAAATGCTTCGAGTGGTGAATGGTTGCGGAGGTCGTGGTAATTTGCATCGTTTTACACAGCGGCTCGTGACATTCGTGCGCGAGCAGACTCGGGAAGCTTTTTTACACTGGAGCGAACAATTTTCACGGATCATTAACCAACACGAGACACTACGTATTACGAAAATTGGGGAAAGAGTTGAAAAATCCTATTAACGTATTATATGCGACTTAAAATAATATCCTCGACATAATTTGAAACAGAAAATACATGGTGAAGACTAAAATCATAAGTATTTAAAGTGCCAATTTTATCTGTATATGTATTTGAAAAACATGAATTTTAGTGCAAGTTGTCAAAATCAAAAGAAATAAATAATTTTGAATTTCGGCAAATCAAAAACCATGATTGGATTATTCAGTGACTTCATAATCGTTAAATTATATTTATAAACTAATAACTATGTAAGTAATAAAATTTATCGATTGAAATTCTAAACAAATCAAAATTTGTTATTTATTTAAAATATAGAAAATTGAATGTCTACAGGTATACTCTATAATCAAGAAAGTTCGTTCGGAAATTTGGAACTTACATAAATGATGACTGTATAATAGAATGACAAATCTGTAAATAATTTACGTAATTCTAAAATCAATCTTTCCAAGTGACCTAAGGTGAAAAAGTATACTAAATATAAACTAACAAAGTTAAATAAAAAACAAAATGACAAATTTCCACAAATCCAAAATAAATAATCAATCTATCACTGGTTTCTAAAGCTTTATGTAACCAAACAAAGAATATTTATTAATGTACAAGGTTTCATCAATTAGTATTTTTCGTAAGAATAATTTAAAAAAGACAACATTTTCAAAACATACATTACAACCTCAACATTCAAACTGACAGCAATCAAACAGAGGAAAGGAAACGTTTTGATAGCATTAAATTACTTAATTTGTCTTATATCAATTGACTTACCATCTGTACAATCAGCATCAGGCCTGGCAGTTGTAACGATAAAGCTTTTTGGCTTGACGATGATTATTTGTGATAATAAGACTCTCTCAAATAATAAGATACAGATTTTTTATTATGAAGTTATCAGAAAGTTGATGTATTTTTTGTTCGATTGTTTGTGAGAGCAGCAATATTTTTGCATGAAGAAGACTAATGAACAAAAATTTTATCCAATGTAATTCTTGGACCTCAAGGTTTCATTAAATGGGATGTTGGTATAATTTGCTATAGCAGGATGCTATTAATTCTTACGTCGATTATTATTATTAACAGGGAACATTTGTTGTTGAAATTTCGAATAAAAAATTTACACACTATTTTTATAAAAAACTCTTAAAATGCAATTCATATTTTTTATCAAGTACAAAGATGAAATGATTAAAATTTTTTAATCCATCAAAATATATTCATGAAATTCTATGGTATTTCAAAAATGTTCGCAATTTTTTAGTACATACAGAAATAAAATGTGACGTGAATTGATTTCATGTTATTTTTTAAAATAGTTTTTTATCGTAGCGGTCTAAAAAGCCTACTTTTTTGGCCGCTTCTCGGGGAAAAATCGGCCTTTTCTCCCACTACGATAAAAAAAATCGTTCGCATCTAGGGAAAAAATAAATTTCTCACGAGGGTGAAAGTTATATGCCGAGCCGAAAGCGAGGGATATAACTTTCACCCTCGTGAGAAATTTATTTTTTCCCTAGATGCGAAATGTACTATTTCATTGTAATTTTTTTATTAAGAAATCGTAGCAACTTTCATACAAACAAAAGGTTTGCCTTGACCCATTTTATTTTATAATATTTTTCTGTTACGTATCATAAGTCTAGTTTCACAATTTGTCGTAAATGGGGAAATCATTTTATCTGTAGAGAAACTCATGACAAATATGGAAAAAAAAATTCCTAAATAATAATGCATTCACGTCCATTGTTCTTTCAATTTCAAACGTTGAATATTTTATTAACTCTTCTTGAATAAACCAATGTTTAACTAAAAAATGTATGTAATAAAGATATATTCTTTCCCTTATACACAATGCAACATTTTTTTACACTTACAGTTAGGAAAAAACCATAAATAAAATGATTCTTCTTTATAAAAGGAATAAAAAAAACACACGCACACAAAGAAGATGACAAGAAAAAAAGCTCAGAAAGTAAAAAAATCATAAATTCCGCACAATTATTGAACAGAAGCTTCTTGTTAACATTTTTCTTTATCTCTTGTTCATTGTTTCTCGATTGTATACAATAAAATGAAAGTTAGCAAACAAAAAAACTATCTAAGAATTTGATCATTTATAGCCTAATTTCAGAAAATAACATAATTCATAATTATTGTTGCTCCGAACAGTCATTTTTCCAGTCTACACCGTGAAATTATTGTTGGCTATTTATGCTATTTATTGATAAATTTATTGAAAATCTCTGCATTACCTTCCAAACCGAATTTTTTCCTCAAAGTGTACACAGACTATCTAAAAAGACCCACCTTCACCCCTCCCAGACACCTACTAAAAAACTTTTCTCATTTTACCCAAACTTCGGTTCAATCAGTTTTCGCGAAAACTGTCTGTATTCACGCGATAGTTACTTGTAGGTCACTGATTAGGAAAAAATGTTATGTTAAAAGTTTTTCTCATCTATTAGTTTGTAGAAGCTTCTGATTAACCACATCTCGAATCTTTCTTTGCGAATTGCTTCCATGAAAACTTTCATTTGATTATTAAATTTACATAATAGGTATTGAATATAACTTCATAGTGATGCATCTGAAACTTCAAACGTTTAAAATTTAACAAAAAATATTTCGGACTGAACAAAAACTTTATGCTACCCTAAAAAAATTTAGCACAACCTTCAGGATACAAGGATTCGAGAATGAAATTTTTTTTCTTTTTATTGAACGTTTGGTATAGTTGATAATAATTAGTTATACTAACGTACATACGAAAAGAACTCTTTTATTTTTCCGTAAATATTTATTTTTACAATTAGTTCAACTTTTAATTTATTGTAGTTTCTTTGAAAAATATTTCTAAATGACTAGTGTAATTCAATATAAGTACATCATTGATACATACTTGATGATTTGAATATGCCAGAATAAAATTTTTTTTCCCTGTATCATTTTATTTGTATTTGTAGTTTATCAGCAGAAAATATTTTTTACTGGAGTTTCCAAGATAACATTTTTTTTTTTTTTTTTTTTTTTGATACTTGAATTATGTATTGAACTTTTACATAATTTGTTACGAATTCTCAATTTCCGTCTTAAATTCATTGAATTCCAAAATTTTGGTATTTGTTTTTATTTCAAGGCTTGACTATGTATGTTTAATTACAATACTTTGCTATGAACATACATTTTTGAATTTGAAGAAAGTATTTTTTTATTTAAAAATTCTCCTATTGTTCATGCCCCCAACTTGGCAATTATCAATTTTTTCTAATAATTGACTTTATATCAAAAAATAAAAATTGGAAGGTTAAAAATATTCGATGAGAAAAAATTTTTTTAGTCGTAACATTAATTTTGCGAATCTTTTCAGTACTAAAATATAAGCCTTCAAAATCGAACAAGAATTATTTAATTTAAAATGTTGAAAACATTAGCCTTTTAAGTTATTCGGTATAATATCTTGATTTATTTTGTAATTTGAGATCAACTATTAATATATCATTTGGTATATGATACTTTTTCATTTTTTCACCATTTATTTTTTAAAATGTTTCCTTTTCCCACAAAACGGTAAACTTGTTCATAACTGTACTTATAAGTTTACCTTTTTCAAAACTCTTATCCAATCGTTGAAATAATACAATCAACATAGAATCTTCAGAAAAATTTAATAGTTTTTCCCACATTAAAATCTTTCCTTTTTTTCCGAGTTACAATAAACTGTTACTTGGAATTCCATCTTCCAAAAATCACAATAAATCACTCGAATTCGAAAATTGTAGTACATATTGACTACTTCTGATTCTAAAGTGTAATTTTTTCATTTTCTCATGTTGAACAATAAAAATGTAAAATAGATGTTTACATTCTTACCTAAAATTTTAGATACTGAAACTAATTTTTAGAGAGTTTGACTGTATTGATATTTATGACTCAACTGTTAAAATTTCGGAGTAGAAACTGTTACACATCTCTTATTCTACAATGAAAATTGGGCCTTTTTTTATAGCAATTTTAATGACTTGTTATTTGAAACTGTTTTTCTATTCAGACTATCCTAAAACAGATATAATTTTTGCTCGTGCAGTGAAACATAGATATGTGTCTCAAGTTTCGTTTTCGGCATAGTATATGTATATTTTTCGAATTTTGGGAGCTGTCAGCCCCGAAACCTCCTCTCAGCGTTCGCCACTGATTTACATGAATTCACATACCCTAATGTAAATTCTAATTTGAGCATTGTTGCCTGTTGATGAAATAGAAAGAAAAAATTTTTTGTTACTTTCGACAAGCTATCCAGTATGTTGCTCCTAAAACAATCTTCAAACTAAAGGAATTAGGCTTTTTCTGTTCTTGCAGAATATTCCAAATAAAATCAATCGAAGGCACAAACGTCAAAGAGACAAATTTCAAGCTTCACTTTTACTGATAGATTTCAAAATCGCACGTCGACGCACTTTAAGAGTTTACATAAAATCATAAAAATTGAACTATCATTAAACGAGATCCCACATCATTCTATCCTGCCAATCTCAGGTCGTCTTCCAACATTCGTATCTTTAAAAACAACAACCATCCATTTAAAGCCGATTTAAACATATTTTAATATTTCATGTCTACAAATTTATACCACCTAAAGTATAGTCAGGATAAAAATGTGTTTGACTTTGCTGACAAAAAAATTTCATGGCCGAATGATCGGAAACTGCCCTTATCACGAATGGTCTTAAATCATCCTTTCAAGACCTCAAAACCATTCAAAAAAAACATCCTCCTTTCGTCTTATCACAAAATTCAACCATTTTAATAGCCCAATCAGTTTTTGCGAAAACTGTTTTAGGGCACGATACAGTTTTTAACTGGGCACTGATTATGTAGCGGTTCCGAGTGTCGTGGCGTGCCATCTGCCAGGGTCGAGCACGCGAGCGATAGAGGCAAGAGAGAGAAAGAGAGAGTAAGGTAGGGCGAAAAAAAGGGGGAAGAGGGTAATAAAAGCTCGATGGTGGTGCACCTATACCTATAGATGTTACAGACAGCAAAGGAAAAGGGCCGAAGTGTTGGCAGGAGCGAGAAAACCTCAAGCCACAGTCGAAAGGTTGGACAAAGATGAGGAGCGTAAGGCGAAGAAGAGAGAGAAAGAGAGAGTGAAATGATGCTGCTCGGCTATGACTCGCTTAGTTGCCCTCTTCTTGTCTCGCTCGCTCCCAAACGCACCAACACAGTGAAAGGACCCGGGCAGCATTCTATTTCACTCCCGTCCCGGAATAAATCAATACATGTGTCTGCTACTTGGCTGTACCCAAACTAACCTTATACAGAGTCGCGTAATCCTAATTCTACTTAAGTCAAAGTTCAACGATGGACTTTCTTCTTCAAAATAATGAATCTCGAAACAGTAGGGTCATACATTGTAATTGTGTTCGCTTTTGTTATATTCTTCAAAGCAAACCATCCAGGGATGTGAGGCGGTAAATTTGCCAGTAAATTTATCGGTAAAATACTGGTCATAACCGTCATTTACGGCAAGAAAGTTTTGGTCAATTATTATGATAGTCAAAATTATTACATACACAACGATGACTTGAAAAAATGTTCAACTCGTTTGTAATTGCATCTTTCTTTTTTTCATCGAATTCTTATGAAAAAATAAAACAAATTTGGTTTCTTAAATAATAAATAATTGCACAATCACGACCTTTCCATTTGGAAAATGTCATTTATAAAGAAAAAAGCAATTACTTCATGAATAAATAAATAGAAAATTTTCCAAACGCTCCGTCCAAACAGTATTATTTATTCAATGTTAAATATTGATTGGTATTTAAAGCCGACGTCCTCAGAAAGACTTATTAATTTTTTGTCTAAACATCCTTTGCATCAGAAGATAGGTGCAGTTATTAATCTAGTTGATAAAAGTATAAAATTAGCCGATAGAGAATTTCACAGAAAGAATTTTCAGAGGATTATAAATATCTTAAAAATGAATAACTACCCGGAATGGTTTATTAATAAGCGTATTCAGAAAAGAGTTAACTTTTTGAAGAATAATGAGAATAACAATCGAAAGAAGAGTAATTCTGATAGGACGAGAGTAATATTACCATTTGTAGAAAATTTTAACGGTAAATTGAGAAAGATTTGAGATAAACACAATACTCAGGTTATTAAGAGTACAACTAATAAATTGAACACTGAGATTATAAAGAGTGGGAAAGATAGATTGGATTTTTTTGAACAACAAGGAGTAGTGTATAGAATTAATTGTATGGAGTGTGGGTTTTGCTACGTTGGACAAACAAAGAGGAATTTGGGAACGAGGATAAAAGAACATAAAAATAACATTAAATTGATTTCATCCAGCCATAGTGTTTTAACGAATCATAGGATTGATACAGGTCATGAATTTGACTGGGAGAAAGTTTAAATTTTTCGATAAAGAGGTTAATCAATCTAAAAGGAATTTTTCGGAGATGATTTTCATTAAGAAGACATATAATAGCCTTAAAAAACAGGAGGATACAAAGAATTTAAATGATATATATGACCAGTATTTGGATTTGATTTGAAATTGTGTTTGTATTGGGGGGTCGGGTTTTTTTTTTCGATCTGGGCTTCAGTGTGTTTTGATGATTAGAGTTTCTTTCTTCGTGACCATATTTCTTAGTCAGTCGTCATAAGTACGTAGTGCTGTTCACATATTGGGCACAGGGTCTTATTGTTTAGTACAAGTGTAATTTAATAAGATGACGACTTTTTGTTCTGATTATTGTGAATTGGTGATTTTAACGATGGTTAGTCTGGACCAGAAAAAATTTTTTGGCGTTAGTCAAATGTTCGAGATTTGAAATATTGGATATGATTGTAAGTAGATTGTTGAGATTCATGTTGAAATTTATCCTCGATCGTTTTTTGTTAAAAAATTTTTTTTGTGGGTTTTTCTTCTTTTTTTAAAGGATCCTGAAGAGGACCTGATGTAAGGTCGAAATATTGATCGGTTTACCTTAAGTGAATAAAATTCGTTGAATGAAGAATTGGCTCCGAGTGATCATTTTTTTGACATTGAGCAAATTACTTCATAAAAGTGTGTTGTTGATTAGGTATTTTCCTTCGGTATCTTTATTTTCGAAAAAATTTCTATTTTATGCAATTAACGTTTTCTACACTTATTTCAAGACAAGAGTTTTAACACTGTATATAAAGTATTATTGTACAATATATACATAATAGAATATAATAGATATATAATAATGATAAAAAAGAAGGCAAAAATGATAATTTTTACCAAATTTTCCACTTATCGACTAAAGTATTGAATGGAATACGTCTATTATTGTATACGTACATACTATTATATATTTATCTATTATTCTATTATTCTATATAAAGAAAAAAATTAGAAAATACTGTATTGTAAATGTGACAGTTAGACAAAAGACTATTATAACTAACACAAAGGTGAGTCAGAGTAAAAATTGTCTTTCAAGATAAGAGACATCATTTATCTACATTCCATCACATACTTCAATTACCCCCAATTTTCTATTAGAGTAAGCTTAGAAAGAGAAGGGGTGAAAGGAGAAGGGACTTCAATCAAAAGCTCCGCCTTGCTGAATAGTGATTGGACGAAACTGAATTACTACTCTTCAAATTTGGCGAATTTTAAAAAATTGTGAAGGAAAAGTAAAAGTGTCTTGAAATTTCATGAGGTATCGATGGTTTTCTGATGATCCGCCGACTTTGGGACATCCTGTATATTGTCCAGCAAACGCAGTAGTACGGTGACACTCATGAGTTTTTTCTAGAAAAATGTCATTTATGAAATGTGTAATAACAAGATTGGTGATTTTCACCTGGGATTGCTGGAAATCACTTGGTCCGTCACGTTAAGTCACATTTTTTTATCGAAGTTTGGTCATGACCGGTATTTACTGACCAGAAACGAGCTCTGACGGTAGATTAAAATTAGAGAGTTTTTAAATTTGACTGTAAATAAAAGTAAATGACCGTTAGAAATTACCATGACCTGACCAATTTTTTTTCTGACCGGTAAATTCACATCCCTGAAACCATCTAGTATTTATAATTGTAAAGGTATGAGTTCGTCAACCCTTGAAATATGCATAAGTCTGTTTCGGTGACTTCAGTAAAATCATAGTTATTCAAAGTGGTTTTAATGGAAGCTTTGAAAAATTTAGATTCAATGATTGATTAAACTGAAAAACATTAAAAACATAATATAAAATGTTTTTTAGTATACAGACTAAAATTGCACAAGAGTCACGATAGTTGATAAATAGAATCCAAAACTTTTATAAAGATTTCAAGAAGTTGCTTCATAAAAATATAAATTCTTTGTACAACTCGATCTCATAAGATCATAGCTACATACAAATGTAAGACTTAATGTAAGATTTGAAAAATTTTGAAGGTCTCTAAGAGACGTAGAATTCGATGATGAGAGTTACTACAAGCGATAACTCTGCAGACTATACTAGAAATATGGCAAGGATACATTTCACGAACCAGCTAGTCATTTTGGTGTCATAGTCATTTGTTTCTGTCTTCTCACAATCATAAGTTATTCCTGTGTTCTCTGTAAGATTTGTTTTGAGTCTCAGTCACAGCAAAACATTTATAATTGCCAAAGACTAAAAACAAATGTAATAGTTGCACGTTTTTGAAAACTATTAGTACTTTAAGCTAAACAGGAAAATTCAGTTAAATGAACTGCAATCACTCCAATTTTCCGGCTACAGTTGGAATGACTGCCTTCGACTTTTTTTCTTAATGTATACAATATTAAAAATATTTGTCTTAAAAATGAGGTAGCTCATGTAATACAGTTATTCCACAATCAACCCACATTTTATTGTATTTTTTTGTTTTGTTTTTTTGATACACTTAAAATAGAGTATCTACCTTTTTTTCCTCAACTTTTCTCAACTGTAGTACTTATTATTGAAAGCTCACGATATTTTTGTGCGATCGAGGATTTCATTCATACATATCTAGAAAATCCTAGTCAATATACAATATATGTATATTTTTTCATGTTGATTATTTAAATGTTCTTTCTTCATAAAAAAAAAACAGAATATTATTTACAATAAACTAACCTAAATACGCAGTATTTGATTTTCAGGCTTATTTAGTTAGATTAAATGATATTACTGGGATCCAACTAAATTGATGAAAATACAAAGCTTTCATCCAGGGACGTTATAACGAAATTTTTCATGTCAAGGAGGGGGGGGGGGGGGTAAAATGTCGAAAGGGTCCATATACGTATACATATTTGTATATTTATTAAATTTTATTCGAGCATCAGAATATCTTATAAAG
This sequence comes from Platygaster robiniae, assembly GCA_028476575.1. Classification (NCBI taxonomy): domain Eukaryota; kingdom Metazoa; phylum Arthropoda; class Insecta; order Hymenoptera; family Platygastridae; genus Platygaster; species Platygaster robiniae. The sequence continues at coordinate 9,751,078 of CM052022.1, forward strand.
AGACTTGCAACATTCAAGATTTTGCTTTTCGGAATTGATTGATTTTATGATAATCACAATATCTTATTTCCGACATTTCTAAATAGTTTAAACTTATAAACTATTATTCTTTAAACACTTTTGTTTTTCCTTCAACTTCCCTATCGCTCACTCTATACTACTGAATATTTATGACTTGATGTTCTTTTACATGTATGTTCTGGAAGTGAATGATAATTTCAATACTTTTACATTAAGTTTTACAATTATGAAATCGAGTCGTTATATTATTAGATGAAATTTCCTGAATTAATTTTTTCTTCAATTTTTAAAGACTTTTCTCGAGCTTAGACGGCAATTTATTTATAGACATGCTTTAGTACGTCAAATCAAAAGATATGGGTTATAATAGGGACTGTGTTGCTAAATAATTTTTCTTTCACCCTCAAGAAAAATGGAAAAATTCGCACGTAGATTCATTGCCTCAATTCCAAGAAGTTCTTATTTTTTTGATCCAGTTAAATATTTGTGTGTAACTGAATTCTTTCGCAAATTTTAGAAAAAATATTCTATTCAGAACACATGAGTGAAATGTCAAACTTAAGTAGGTAATACAAAAAAATGCTTGACTGAAAACAAACATTTTCGAATGTTTCGTACATGTTCACGAATATTCATTAAGCTGTTTTGAAAACTATCTTTCGTGCTATTTTTGTTACTTTCGATATATTTTTAATATATCCGTGATACGTTATATTTTATACATAAAATATTTCAGCCAGAGTTTCTCAAAAACTCCTTTTTAGTTTTTAAAACAATCATGGAAATCGAAGGACAAAAAATCGATTCTAAAAGCTGATTCGATGACTAGTAAGTGATTCATACTTCAATCCTCATCATAACCTCAAAAGTAGGCAAACAGGTTGTTAAAAGAACTTTTTCATCGTGGAATAAAAGAAACACGACAATGTAAGTGGAAAACGTCTAATGAAAACTCACTGAACTTACCTAGTTGACGATAAATGTCAGCCTTCAAATGAGAAGGCAGCGAGTTTTCCTTAAGCAATGCTTCGTAACTCTCCTTGGATTTAAGGTACTTTCCTTGAACCTCGTACAAATGCGCGATGTGAAATTTTACTGCAATGGAAAAATAAAGAAAATTTATTCCAAGTCCTTGTACTACATCTCAATTTTTAAACCTACATAATTTATATTTCTTCTACATATTGCAGTTATACTGCTGAATGAAAAAATTAATGTTAGTTTTCTCATTTCCCCTGGTGTTTTCATTTTTTTTTTTTTTAAATATTTTCCTGTGACTTATTGTCATTTATTTTATTACTTATGTTTCAGGTCCCCACAATGGCTATTATGTATTGGATAAATAACTTTGAATATCCTACAATATTTACAAAAAGTAACGAATTCGTACTAAGCAATCATCGGTAGCAACAAAAAAAGTCTCTCACTTGAAAACTTTTTTTTTCACTCACAAAAGTAACTCAACCACGAAAAATGTCTAGCCAAATTTGACATTGTGTAAATATATGAGAAAAAAGGAAGCATATCCACGTGCAAAAATGGTAAAATGCTGGTCGTTTGAGCACGAATGCAACTTACTTTCAACCTTAGAAAAGCAAGCAGGTGTGGTGGCATCGATTTGAGCGAGGGTCAGGTGCTTGAGGGCCGCACTAAAATCACCATGTACCTTGAGCATAAGGCCCAACCGTAGGTGAACGTCGCATGCCCGCGGAAATCCCGGGTCCACCCATAGTAATTGTTGAAAAGCTTTTAAAGCCCTGTAACACACAAAATCAGGCCTTTCTTACATACTCCTGGCACAATCGCTCCAACTCCCCCTTTTTAAGTACAAAAAGTACAGAATAAAGAAAGAAAAGAAAGAAAAAAACCCTGCGATATCGGTCAAAGGGCGAGAAAAAAAAGTGAACGAAAAATTACAAAGTCTACGTTGAAGTTAAATCCCGGATTCGAGTTTAAAGCTTGAGAATGAGAGAATGTACATCGTGAACAAAATTACATCTTGTCTCGAAATTTACGGATTTAAGACTTGAAAATTTTGCGGAACATTAAAATGAAGAGGAATTCAAATAAAGATTTCTTGAATCATGGAGCAATAAAAAAATTTCCTCTTCGTAAATATCGGTCAGCTGAAATTTGGTTGATAAAAGATATCTAAGGTATTTTGTATACCATAAAAAATGCGGAATATCAGGAATTAATTTTTAAATGAAAATAATTAAACAATCGTAACTTATTTTATCTTCTAAGAACAAAGGTTTCCTAACTTTAAACACTTATTGGATTTTTTTGAGAAATAAAATATGAAAATGAGTAAGAAAAAGATTTCGTTCAGAATTGGTCATGCTGATTTTGTGATTCAGTCATACATATCATCGCAGTTTATTATTTATGGAAACAGATTCACAAATCTAAAAAAAAGCTACTAACTTATTAGGTGTCAATTTTTCCTTCTTTTCTCAGAGAAAGGCTAACATCCTAGATTCAAATATTTAAAAAATACTTAAGAATATTTATCTTCAAATTCAGGTCACATTTGTTACGAATTCCTCGGTACAGCAACTTTTTAATAATGCTGATTCATTCATAAAGGTCGGCCAATCTAATTATTTAATTATTGTTAATTCGATTTTCCATTTATTCAAAAAATTCTAATGTTACTTCGGTTGCACCGGAAACGTTAATCCTTGTGATGTTTACGTTTTTCTGGGAAAATTATTGGCTGCAAGAAACAGTTACACCAGTTGACCGAAAAAGAAACCACTAGTCACAGTTGTATGATAAAAAGATATTCATGCATAATATGTTTATGTTGTTCTCATGTTTCTAATAATCATTCACAAACTGAAAATTTAAGGTCATGCAATTTTTAACCAACAGGTCACTTGGAAGGTATGATTATTAGTTCCAGTAGAGATGTTTGGAAAATGATGAAATGAAATGAAATGAAAGATGACAAAAAACGAGTATTTATTTTAAAAAAAATTTCTTTTTGGTTTCAAGGATGTTTCGATTGAAACAACAAACTTTATGCTTGCTAACAAAATATTTGACTTAATCCTGCCCATGAGAAAAATCAACAATTCATTCAATTTTTCTTTTCGTATGATTTCAAACGTTTGGAACTTCAAGTACATGTTCAAAGTATCACCTGTTCAGTGACGGTTCACATAACCCTCAACCTAACGTAAGAAGCTTTATTGACAAACATCGCTGTCTTTGATTTTTTTTATTTTTGTTCTATTATAAAAAAATAACTGCAGATACATCTAATTGAAACTTTTAAATACTTATTGATGATCCTAACAATAATAAGACAATACATTACACATAAATATTGCTGTCCAAAGACTTGGCACGACAGTGCACTTAGCGCGGATAAAATATCGTTCGAAAAGCAGTCTTCTAAACATTGGCTGACGTGTGTAAACACATACCTTACTCGTAGGTTTATACCCCGATAAATGAACAATCAGCGCGGAGTGAAATATTGCATGTTCGAGGCCTAATTCAAATTCATCAATCTTTGCCACTTTTCAAATCAATTTCATCATAAGAAAACCACGCGGAAAAAAGGTAAAAGAGTGGGGACACGGGTCGTTCATTCGTACTTTCGTGATGGTTGCGTATTATAAACGCGAGGACAGGAAGTGGTCGATGCGCGTCACGCACATGCCCACCAACGTGCAACAATAGCTTGCAGAACTAGTGCGCAATGTTATAGCCCCGTGGCCCGGTCTGGACTTTCTTTTCATTTTCTTTTCCTCTTGTATGAACCTATTTCCTTCTTCTTTTTCCCTCGAGCTATTTCTCGTTGTGTCGCTCGCGAGCCGCGAGCTACTACGTAATTGCAACCAACAGACGCTAGTGGGGTCGTGCCGGAATCATTTATGCATACGTATTTACGGTGCAATGAAATTTCGTGATTTCCACCCCGAGGGGCTGGCTGGCATGGATTTGTTTGTAATGGAAATGTATCGTCACACGTGAGTTGCCGTGGGAATCCGAGGGTTCATTAAAGTCGGAAGTTCAGTTCAAACTTCGTGACTGTTGAAGGTCCAAGTTCTGCGAAAGCACTTTGTTCCCATTTTGTGTATTACGTCTTTCCAGTATGTTGATAAAATAACTGGTTGTTTAGGAAACACTGAAAAAACTACTTTGTTACAGCAACCAATATAGACTCGACCAAGATTTTTTCGGTTCTTGCAACAATGAAGGTGATAGCGTCGATCAAAAATTTGGTTCCTGCAACACAAACTTGGTTACGAGAACCATAAATTTGGTTGGGCCTATATTAACCTGGAGAAATAAATAAAGGCAAAGCTGATGTTTCCGGAACAATTCAATCACTTTGTGTAATTGCCCAAGTGAATGGACATATGACTTGATTTGACACTTCGACTCGGTGAATTTGTAATTATTTGGATGCCATTTTCTTGACATATGTCATAATCGTATCCAAAGTGATATATATTTATCCAAATATTGTTCTTTAGTTATTTTACTAAAACTAGTTTTTATACACATGTATCTAAAGATATAAGAGTTCATACGGAGGAACTTACGATACTTTGACCATTACCACTATCACTGCTCAAACAGCCGAATTTCGTAAAAAAATAACTGTTCTAATTTAACGCCACAATTTTTACCGGAATCTGAGGGACAATTTTAATTTAGTCAACAGATTAGCAACTCGAAATTACATTACAATCAATCATGGGATTACTGTTATCATTCAAGATTATTTTCAATATAGCTGATTATAGACATTCTCAGAATTCCCCATCGAAAATGTAAGAATTGTTTCATAACAAAGATAGAGTATAGGAAAATATTTGTTTTTACTCATAAGAATCATAGAAGTTTCATAATAAAGTAAATGAATAGTGTAAATATTTATTGTTTGAAGTGAGCTTCAATGTGTTTATGTTTCAAAACAACAATCATCTTAGATTTAGCATATCGACAAATCAATTCTCATTGTCAGTGATATCATATTTTGATGTAATATGATAAAATATTTTTAGGGAACGTCAAGTTCGTTGTTCTAACGAAAAGTACTAGATAGAAACTAGAAAATTTTTATATTCATGTTTTGCTTTTCAAATTTAAAACGTTCGAAGCTTCAGGTACATTCCTGAAACCAAATATTATAAAATAAAAAGTTTCATTGATGTTTTGAAAAAACACGCCAAATCCCTTATTTGGAGTGCTTACATACATACTAAACACCAATAAATTAACTATGAAACAACTTATCCAGCGATACTCAGAAATATTCAATAATAAACACACGTAGCATTTTTCATGCAGCACGATAAAATGGTCTAAAGATACTGAATGAAATCACAACACTTTATTTTTATGGAAAAAAAAAAACGGAAAACCGATAGAACACGTGAGTCATTGTTTAACATACAGAATCTCCCATGCAAAATTGGCATAAATAAACAAAGGTTCCCATCGTAGTTTCAAGTTCAGAATATTATATATCTTCTATAGCGATAAGACGTGCTAAAATTGACTTCTCCGAGTTATTTAACTCGTTCTCTGTCTAGAAACAAGGAACGCGCGCGCGTACAGCTATTCTCATTGTAACAACGGAGAAGCCAGGCTGCAATTACGCCAACCATTATCCAAGGAGAAAGAGAAAAGCCACGCAATGCGCCGCAAAAGCCATTCGTTCAAACTCATTCCCTGGAGAACATTGATTTTTACTTCAACACCCGAGCAAATTAAAAAAAAAACAATGGCAATTTCGCGATCGATTCCTTCCCCATAAGACAGTGTAGTCGAAAAATGTAGTAATTTTTTTTGTAATCGAAAAATCTTGAGGGTTCATTTCAGCAATTTAAAACGTTTTGATAAATTTACTTCCAATTTGTTGCGTTTGTTGTAAAAATTGAACAGAAGTTGAAAAAAAGAGCAATTTTCATATTGTTCAGATTAATTGAATATCGTTTGCTTACGGTATAAAATATTTATGCTACAGAAACATGTGTCTGAAGTTTCAAACGTTTAAAATTGAACGAAAAAAATGTATAAGTTAATATAGGAGAAAAAAATGTCCAGCTGCTTTTAAACACTTTTAGATCGTAACAACAAACTTGATGCGCCCCAAAAAAATATTCGTCACACTTCCTATCATGATAAAAAATCAAAAACATTATATATTTTTTATTTACGTTTAATTTGAAACGTTTGGAACTTCATGTACATACATACGTACATACATACATACGAAACATTCTTTTTTTAACTGCAAATACTGTCACTCGAACAAGGAGTAGGAAATCAACTCTCAACGAGTGAAAATTCACTCCAAAAGAAAGTTAAATTTCATTCTAAAAGAGTGTATTATCACTCTTAGAGCAATTGAATTTTATTTTAAAACAAGAAGTCATCACTCTCAGAGAATTTGAAAAAAGAGCAATTTTCATATTTTTTACATACTACAGAAATTGCGGAACTTTGTTTTATTGTGAATGTTACCGGCAAGACCTTCCTTTTTTTAAAAATTTAGGCAATACCCGAATTTTCTAAAATCATTTCAGGTCATTTAAAAAATGTCGTTCAGGAAACTCAGGAAAAACTCGACTTGCTAGACATTTCTTTCGGAAAAAGCCGTAAATCATATAATTAATAATATAAATAAGCTTTGAATAATGAGATAAGTAGTCATTAAAATATGAAGAAAAGTAATAATTCTTAATATTATATCTTTTTTTTTTGTAGTTCACTATAATCAAATTAAATACAAGTACCGTTTAAATTGTGTTAGTTTCAGTAATTTAGAACATTTATTTTCAAAGGGCGTAGACTTCGAAGAATCAGATTATACGAATAAATTAAATGAAATATATCATTATTGATAATGTACTACGATTATGCATATAATACAACAAAAATTACACTGAGACTTCATAAAATCATTACAAATTTTGGCAAACAGACATTATTACTGACTGTTCTTTATTTTACTCTGAATGTTGTTTACTTAATTCCTAATGTTGTTTATATAAATACCTTGAAATAAATGAAAGGATAGAAAAAATGCGATGTCGAAATTTTCAGGCTTCATATTTTCATTATTTCTAATAAAAACTATAATCACAAGACAACTCTAAACAATAAATGAAAATGAAAATTTTGTTATGTTTAGATAAAACTTGACTTCCAAAATGAAAAAAAAAAATTTTCAATAGTTTTCGGCTGAGTTATCGAATTATAAAGAAAAATTAACATGTGTTAATTGAGGAAAGTCAACTTTTTCGCCAATGGTTTTCCGACGACGAAATTACTGGAATTGAAAAAACATTATCAAAAATTGTCATGCCCAAAAAAGTTACCGGGCCAAAATTATCTAGATAATATAAAACAAAATAATCACCAGGTAAAATTCCATCATCATTCTCTAAAATAATATAAAATCAATGCAATTATTATTCTTGTCGGTAAAAAAATGAAAGTGTAATATTGATGCTGGATATGAATTTTAAATGATAAAACATAAAATATATAACAAGTCAGGATTTTCCTAGAAGAATTAATCGAAAACCTGAATTGCCTGAACAAGGTTTAGGCAATTCGGGTTTTGCCTAGGAATTTACTGAAGATGCTTAAATTCGGGTTTTGCCGGTAACATAAATATTACCACTCGAACGGGGAGTGGAAATCTACTCTCATAGAGTGAAAATCCACTCCAAAAGAGAGGATCATTTCCTGTTGCATTCAACGAATTTTCGGTTGAAACAACAAACTTTATGCTCATCAAGAAAATATTTAATACAATGCTCCATATAAAGAGAAATTAAAAATTCATTCAATTTTTCTTTTCGTTTAGTTTTAAACGTTTGGAACTTCAGGTACATCTAAAAGATGTGAATCATCACTCTCAGAGAAGTCGAATTTAACAAATTTTACTTATTTTGAGAAACTTCCCATTTGAAAAAACTAAAGAATTACCATGTTGGAGTCACAGTATTTCAACTAGGAGTAGAGTTAAAATTCATTCTTGAAAAAAAATAAAGAATCGTTTAACCGTAAAAAAGCCACCTAATCGGATAAAATATTCCAAATCATTGTAAACCAGATTCCGAAATCCGTGCAATTTTCCAGATTCACGCCGAATCACATGAAAATGACTCTGATGATTTCTTTTAACTTGAGAGTGAATCGCCTCTCGTCTGATGCAACGTAAAAGGGCAAAGTCCGCGGGTTATCATATTGAGACGATATTCGCGAGATCCGGTGAGCGAGTATATTGCCCGTGCAAAAATAACTCTCGTGAGTGAATCGCGGAAGAGATCGCGCAATCGGGTGTCCTCGAAGGCGCGAGTGTGCGCGCGCGGCCACGTGTGTATTCAGGCCTTGTAGCCCTGGATGCAAGGCCGCGGATTTCGATGACGTATCAGCTGACTGGGCTTATCCGCGTTCCGGAGCTTTTTCGCGTTTGTCCCGTCACTGTGCGCAAAATTTTGAGACACGGGAAAACGCAGAAAAACTCGCTCTTCCATTAAGAATCGAAAATCACATACATTTGTCTTCAAATCGAAATTCAATGAACTCATTTGTGTGAAAACTTTTTAAAAAATATATATGTTAACGTAAATAAGCTTATATCACAAATACAAATAGACGTAATAAGTTATGAGATTTTAAATTGTTTAAAATTGAACGAAAAAATGTATAAGTTAACACAGGAGAAAAAAAATTTTCTACCTTCTCTTTGCACACTTTTTGATCGTAACAAAAAACTTGATACTCCCCAGAAAAATATTCGTCACACTTCCTATCATTATAAAAAATTGAAAAATTCAAATATTTCATAATTTCGTTTAATTTTAAACGTTTGGAACTTCGTATACATAGATTTTTGATGAATTAAGAAGGATCTTAATTGATTTGAGAGAGTCATTATTACATTTTTAGGCATTTTAAACATTACTTTTATAAACACTATTACCTCTTATTCAGTATATCAATGACAACCATTGAATTTTCGATGGTGGAAACGTAGGATCGTTTGAAATCTATAAAAAGTTAGGTTTTAATTGAATAAACCAAAATGATCCATAGACAAGAGAATTTTTTTTCGAATTTCTTGTGATTTCTACGAGTTGTGCAAAAATTCTTAAAATTTCCTGGGTTTTTAAAGAATCATAAAAGATTTTTAGTGATTTGAAAAAGTCTTTATCAGATTTATATGGAGTGTCCAAAAATACTAAATCTTTTCGAATTCAGTATGTCGACGAATTTTAAATTGCACAAATATATAATTATGAAAAATTTATTAGTAGTTTAGATGAAATTAAATAAACGACATTATTGTATAGAAAGAAGAATTTTTAAAATATCCGAGATCCCCCACAAAATTATAAAAATTTTTCATTTCATCATTCAAGTCATCATTTCATTTTCAGACATTTTTTAAAGTTAACACACATTATCTTTTATCCAGTATATTAATACTTCTATGAATTTTCGAGTACAGAAGTACTGAATACTTGAAATTTAATCGAAAATATAGTTGAAATTAAATAAACGAAAATGGTCTACAGATAGAAGAATTTTCCAATTTTTCTTGAAGTTCTGTGAGAATTCTCAGAATTTTCTAGGTCTTTCTATAATTTATAAGGACTTTGAAAGATTTAAGAAAGTTGTTATCACATTTTTAGACATTTTAAAAGTTACGTAATTACTTTTAATTAAGTATATTTTGAATTTTCACGAATTTTCGATTGCGGAAATGCAGAAACTTGAGAAATAGATAAGAAATTGGATAAAAACTGAATTAAAAGAAATGGTGTGTAGATAAAAGAATTTTTCGTCAAATTTATTTAATTCAACAAAAAGTCATCGTTTAGTTTTTAGGCAATTTTTAAGACCAATTCTCATAGATTTTTGATTGTAGAGATACAGAATGTTTAGAAATAAGTTAGAAGTTTAGTCAAAATTGAATGAACAAATTTAAGGTACGTATCGGTTTAACAAGAATTTATAAAAAAATTTTACTGATTTGAAAAAGTCACTATTATATTCTTAAACATTTTCCAAAGTTACCTAATTACCTTTGATATAGTATATTGACAAATTTCCATGAATTTTCGATTTCAGAAATACATAATACTTGGAAATGGAATTAAAATTTAGTTGATATCGGACAAACAAAAATACTTAATTAATAGGGAAATTTTTCCGAATTACTTGAATTTCTTCAAGTTATGAAACAATTTTGGAAATTATTGAGATTTTTAATATTCACTAATTTTTTGTAAAATTAATGAGGTTTTTTTTTAACTTTTTTGGGAAGGTCGCGTTTATATAATTCAGCTTTTCTGAAAATGAGGGAAATTTTTAAGTATGGTCGAAACTATACAAGATTTTGAAAAATCGAAGAGGTTCTTGAATGTAGTAAAATTTAAACAAAGTTCTTCCAATGATGCACAAGCTAGAAGTGTAACTCATTCGACTGAACCTCATTTCATAATTCCTTAATTTTCGACTCCAATATAATTAGCAGAGATGGTCTTTAAAATTAAAAAAGAAAACATGAAATAAAAATGTATAACGGGCGGTAGTAATAACCTCATTTGTTGCAAGTATACGCACGGAATGTAACGTAGAGTTTGGTTTTGCAATTTCAAACAGGTTCGCGATCCACGCGGAGGTCACGTCGCGTCGTCCGGGAAAAAAGGAGCGACGCCCCAGAAAAAAAAGAGGACGTCTCGGGAATAATTTCATTCATGAATGGGCCTCGTTCATTCACGTCATTACTTACTTTGGGTTTCCTGGTGTTTATGAACTCGGAACAATGAAAACTTGAAGCGCATTTCACATTCGAATGGAAGGGAATCATCGGAGTCGATTTCATTAGACTCTGCATGATTCGGACTGACTTGCGTGATTTCAAAAATTGAATTAGATTCTGGAATCAGGAAGATAGAATTTATTTTTCAGTGGTTTTAAAAGTTTAATGCCTTGGGACAACTCTTTATTGACAGCTATCACAAGACGATTTTTCGACTTCTGTAGACATGATTGCAGTTTTGGATAGTTATCATACTGTTATGTTAAAGTCAATTTTGGCAAAAACCTATGCTCTATATAGTTTTTTAAGGCTTGAAATAAATGATATTGAGAATAAAGGATCGTATTAGTTGACTGTAACATTTCTCATTTGAATAATACGAGTTCTAATCAATCATAATACCTCCAATAACACTGTGCTAGTCGCAAATCTGTCAAAGTGCTGCATCGGAGTTTTGAGCTAATTTGAGTATACACTTAATTCAATGGTGCTTGTCATTTTTTCAGATTCACTCAAGTTTTTGAGATGCAATAAAATTGAGTTTAAAATTTCCAGGGACTGAGGCCTCCAGTAAATAAATTCCGATTAATTTTTCGATGAATTATTCAATTAATTTCAATTTAAAACTACATTTTTGACAAGAATACATTAGCAAAAGAACAAGAGTATAGATCTCCCAAAATATTCTGAAAACTGATCGGTTTAGAGTAATTTTTCAAGTTTCGCGCAAAGTCGACATTTTTATTGATTTTTTCAAATCATTTGGATTCAGAATTGATAGAGAGCATGAAAAAATAAAATTCAAATAATTCAATTTTGAAGTGACCCCACAAAAAAAGAAATTGAAATAGAGTTTACACGTTTTGAACAATTTTAAAGTGATGTTCAATCTTCTTCTTTCCTAAAATAGTGATAAAATTAAAACTACGGAATTTCTAGTAAATAAAAAAATGTAAGTAGAACTTTTGTAGTTTCGTAAATTTTCAAATTTACATTTACCAATCGCACCTCAGCCTTAAAATTATAGAATATAATTACAACCATTTTTTCGTTTGTGAATTTTTAAAATTTTTTCACCATTCTAGACTACACGTTCATATCCAAGTCCGCATATTCTGAAAGCTTAAAAATGAATTTTGTAAATGATCTCATTATAATATTAATTTGAAACTATTACATCTATCCTCCAATGCTCTGTAACTTAAAACTAAAAATCCTCTATCTTTCAAATCACAATTCTGTAATTTTTAAAATCTATCAATTTCCTAGTATCTGATTATAAAAAAACAAAACATTTGTAATTTTAAAAATCGTATTCTAGAATAGCTTTAGAAATTCACAGAAGAGCAAAAATTAAAAATTTTTTTAAATCTTTACCTACCTATTTATTAAATTTTATGTAATAAAAACAAATTATCCTGTGCTTGAACAAATCTTTGGTACAAATTTCGATATCACTATCGTTTATTACTCTCAAGAAAAAAGTTTAATGAAATATAGGATAACAATTGGTTCATCCCAAATCTGGTTAAATAAATCTCAACATATAGATAAAATCCAAAAAAAAAATATCACGTATTAACCGCTTGATTATATACACTGCTGCTTTAAAAACGTACTGTGAACAAAAATGCTTATAATCTGAAGTCACTAATTCCATTCCATATCTTTTTATCTTGAACATGAAAAACATATGAATACACATAACTTGTCGAATAGTAGCGTATCAATTTATAAAGAAATACACGCATAAAATTTTTTTTTTTCTGCAAGTATGTAAAATGTTAGGATAAAACGTTTGAAATCGTTTGATTAATTCCATAAATATTTGCAAAAATAATATCTATGTATAATATCAGTATTTTTGAGATTCCTCTTATTTTGAGTCTTTTTCCTACTCTTCGGAATTTGTGAAATGTAGTATTTTCCAGTCTTCCACTGGATTTTTTCAAATTTTTATGGATTGCTTTGAAAAATTGATGCTCAAAACTTCAAAATTTTTATGATACTTAGTATTTCAAAATATTTTTCAGAACCCAGTTCATTTTATAGATTTCTTTTGTTTCAAAGAGTTGTAGTTAATTCAGTAGTTTTTATATTTTTCCAATTCAATAAATTCTGTAATTTTCTAATACTTTTATGGATTCCTACATAAATTTGTAAAATGAGATGCTCTAAAATTCAAAGTTCTATATATTCCAAGTAAACAAATGGATTATCTAGATAATTGTATCTTCATACATTTCGTACTTGATATTTTTCGAAATCTTAGCATTCATAAAATTCTGTACATTTTTATTGTTTTTTTGTGGAACTCTACATAGATTTTTAGAATTCAAATGTCCAAGATTTTTCACGACCGTCTAAAATACAAGATATATTCTAAAAGTTTTTTAAAAAAGCAGTAAAAATCACGAAATTCTGTTTGCAAACATTCGTGACTACTTTCTAACGAAAATCTTCAAACACGAAGATATGAAATAACCTTCCGTTCATGACTCACTCTCGCAGGACAAACACCCGAAGCGAAAGAGAGATACGGAAGTGTCAGTGACTCTCGATTGCGAAATTTCTCGTTCTTTCAAGAAAGGATCGCGCGGCTTTGTCCCACAAAGGCGAGAAACAGCGATCGAGAATAGAAAATAGGGGAAAAATAGGAGGAAAAAGAAATAGAATGTAGATAAGACAATGGTCGGCCGCGGGCGCGAGGGAAAGAAATGAACGCGGGGGAAAAATTGTTTCGCCACTGACCTACATCAAGCGCAAGCGGCTTTAGCATTGGTGGATCGTTAGAAAGTGGAACCCTCGTTATGCAAGCGTCGTAGAAGTTGTAACAAACCGCGAGCGGGTGTATTCATCCCGCTGTTGCCGGGCGCTTTTATCGATAATCACGCGAAATGCCGGATGCAGCGACGTGGTAAAAACAACAATAGACCCATCGCCAAAAAAATTGACATTTTTCTTCACGAGAAAAATCTACGAACCCAATACATTAGAGACACGTGCAATCTCATTTATTTAGAAAGTTGTTATTCCTTGAATTCGAGTTCAAAGGAAAATCAGTAAATTGTGAAAATTTCACTGAAATAATGGTTTTATCTTTTTTTTTGTTCTATTAAGTGCAAAAATATTATAGAAATTTCGGAATGAACTTTCAGATACGTAAATAATTTATATTTTGGAAAGTAAATAATAAAAAGTAATTGATAAAAAAAACTCGGATTAGAAAAAATTCGAATTAGCAAAAAGACACTTACGTAGAAAAAGAAGCATGGAGACAATCTGTTATTTCTCGAAACTTGCTACAAATGAAAGTTCATATTTCTATGTCTCTAATATAGCATTATGCTTATGCATTTATGCAAAAACAAAAAAAAAGTATAAGATATTAATTACTATAAGAAATTTCTGTATATGTATTCTTAAGTCATGCAATGACAATATTTATCAGTTTTCTGAATATGCTGACAAAACTTCGCATGATTAATGAAGATGTAAGCATGTGATTGGTGCCACTTGAGTTCTAGATGACACTGCAATCAAAGATAATAGTGAAGTGATAGGTACATTGATATGGAGCTGTTTTTTTTTTTTCAACAATTAAGTTTGTCAACAATTTTGGATTATCTTGAACAATCAAGAGTTTATCTGTGATTGGAAGGCTTTGTTACAAACATTTGAAGACATTCATAGTAGCTGTTCCAACTGTGGCCATATGATTTAAAGGTCGCAATTCTTTTGACTGTATTTTACAGTTAAATTTACAGTAATAGCAACTTTTGAAACTGTGGAGTGAGTATGCTACTTTTTACAGTCCGCTTTGGCAAACAAAAACTTAAATTTTATTGTTACTTTGACTGAATCCAAAAATAATTACATGGAATACAGGATTAAATTGCAATATTGTGATAAAGAAATTTGAATGATAATGATCCATATACACGACTTCAAATGATTCTTAAAACTCATTCCCACCATATTACACAGGGGAACAAAAAAAAAACCCAGACAGTTTCACATGCAACATGTACTTTATGATCTCCTGAACCTATTATCCTGGATGTTTTTTCTCCAACACGTCACATTAGCGAGTAATAATTTTTTAAAGATTTAATAAATCAAAATTTGTACCTTCTTCAGTATTACTTAGTACATAATTACAGTTGTGCTATACCAAGTTTTTACTCTTAGTAACTTTTTTCTTCATTGAATTTTTTTTGAAAGTCGTACCTATGAAATCCCTGTGAATAAATTACTACCTACATTTGTTTTCTCTTCATAAAAAAGTGATCCTATGGAAATTTTTTAATCAGGTGACTTTTTGATATTTTGATACAAATTTGGGATCTATTTGTCGTTTGCGGTCGTAAACTCAAATGAACACTACTGAACTGATGTACTATATTTATTCAATATTATATAATAATAAGAAATGGTATATTTTTGTTGTGAAGGGCATAATATGCTCGTGCATGTGTGCTAAAAACAATTATATATCGTGACTCAATGAATTTTAGTCACGGTACTGACAGATTTAAAAAAAAGTTTTTAAGAAGCAATTATTAAACGGTAATTTTTATTTATAATAATTACTATTACTATCATTATTTAATTTTTTTTATAATGACAAATTAATTTTCAAGAAAGATTTTTGCAAGGAGATTCTGCATTTTCAATTTTTTTTTCAAAGTAACTTATTTAAAAATTTTTCGACTTTAATTTCTGTTTATATCAATAATATCACCGCAAATAATAGTACACTAAGACTTGTTGTAAAAACATTCATTAACTCAAACATTTCATCATGTATTTGTTCAAATCGTATTTTACATTTGAATCAATCATCGAACAATTGATTTAGTACATTTGTATTTTGAAAAACAATTGTTCATCTCACAATTTAAAGGGACTTCAGAGTGTTGAAAAATTATGTGAAAATTTTCGAAAAGCAATAAGTGAGATCTTCGATTTCATCTCCAAATTAGCCAATTTTCAAATTCATTGATTTTGTTTTGTGTGCAGATTAACAATCTAACTTCAAATAATCGATGCTTCTGCTATACAAACATTTAAAAAATTATATTACGTTTCATCAATAATTAACTATTCATTTCGTATTGTATTTTGATGGTTTAAAAACCTGTTCTTCGATACTTAAAAAAATTAAATTTTTGTTGTTAAAGAATTTCGAAAATTGAAATAGTATGGAATTTCTTTCTGATTCATGACGACGTATTACCAAGGTTCTCTATAAGTAAAACATTCACGACAAGGAGACAAGAATAAAAAAGAATGAATTCAAAATGTTTCATACACACAATGAAAATTTCATAAAATTGGTTTTCAAATCTATTTTGTCCATTCTGCCAGCTTCAAGCAAAATTGCTATCACTGTCTTCAATTTCTATTACTAGTCTCACTCAAATTCAAACTTTTTAGAAATTTAAATTGAAAAAATTAAAAAAAAACAAGGAAATTACTCAATAATTGCAGGCGTCATTCCAATTAAAACTTTAATAAATCAATCCAAAGTTTAAGAATAAACAACATACATCCCATAAAAAATCAAAATTCTTCTCAATTGTTTTGTCATACCCGACTACACTGGGTGAATTCCAAATGTCGTGCGTTTGATCGTGGCTGGGAAATAAAAACCGGAATTGCTCCATTCGCCGGCTCTTTGTTCGCGAATTCGAAAAGGGAATGCGATCAGGGGTAGAGGAGGAAGAGAAAAGAAAAAGCAAAGGGAATAAAAAACAGGGACAGCACCTGTTACCAGGCAAGTTCAAAACAATACGACACGCCATGTTCGGCACCTCGTTGGACTAGTTTCACCGTCGTCGCCGAGGGGTTTGCCTTCGAAAGCGAGCACGGCCGCGCAAGAAAACGAATTTTAGCCGGTTTCAGATGGAATGCGGACTAAGCTTTTTGTCACGTTTTGAGAAATTTCGGTTTTTACCAGAAGTTCAATGCGAAGGAAGCCGAGCCGCAATTTTTGATGCATTTAACATGAGGAAATTGAGCATGTTGTAGTTAATTATATTCAGATAAAGAAAAATAAATCTTTTTTTTTTTAACAAACTTCCAAACATGTATGTAAGCACTTTTTTAAGCATTTCACTAACTTTTTTGATAAAACTAGGTTTTATGAAATAATACGTTATATGTGCAACATTGCTATAACATATATGTGATTTGAGGAAATTCATCTATAGATGAATAAGAGAATGTACTCTTTAAATATAACAAATTATGAATAAGTTTTTCAAAAAACCTTCAGTACTTTTAACTCTTCATTTCAATAATCAAATTCTGCACATTTTTTCAAATATGATTTAAAATTTTTTAATCATAAACTTTCCAGTACTAGGAAGTTTTATTACTTTCTAATTGCTTTCTCAAATTGAATAAATAAAAATATCTCTAACTTTTATCTCCTGAAATAAAATGAGTGGTTTATAACATCACCTTTGTTTTTTCTGCATTTCTAATATTTTTATCATCCTTGGGCTCTCAACAGTTAAAAAGAAATTTTCACATTATTCGAATAATTTTTTCAGCATATCAAAAATCTTCGAGTAATACCAAAAATAAATGAAGAAGTATTTGAAAATATGTATGTTCTACAATGGAGTAGGTCGTCGAAATCATTGATTTATTTGTACAGAAAAAATCTAAAGTTTGAAAGTAAATATTTACAAAAATCATCATCAATCTGTAAGGATTTTAATGTGCCTGAAGTTCGAAACGTTTCAAATTAAACGAAAAAAAATTATCAGTTAATATAAGAGAAAAAAATTTGCTAGCTGCTTTTGAACACTTTGTAATCGTAACATCAAACTTCATCCTCCTCAAAAAAATATTTGTCACACTTCCTATCATGATAAAAAATAAAAAAATTCATGTATTTATTATTTTCGTTTAATTTTAAGCGTTCGGAACTTTAGATACATAGATTTTACTTTTTTTATTGTTAAATTCAATTTCGCGACTCATACTTCATTTATTTTTACATTCATTTTGTTTATTTGAGATTATATTTAAAAATTCTACACATTTTTAAATCAATATCTTTACATTTTAATCAATGGTCAAAAAAATCAATTTATATGATTTTCCAGATATCCTTTCGAATTAAAAAGTATTTTTGGATATTCATCAGAAATTTTTCGTAATGAAAGTATTGAACAAAACTTTATATTCATGACATTGATTTTTTCAAGCATTCAATAATTTTTTAACATCTCTCACTCTCACAGTGTTCAACAAATTATTGATGAAAATTAAATATTGACGATATTATGATAGATGTAACGATGTTTTAAAAATTTTCTTGAAAAAAAAAAAAAAAAAAAAAAAAAAAAAAAAAAATCGACGAATTTAGACACGTTTCAAATAACTTACGAGTAACTGTGAAACTCTCAATTTTTTTTATTGCAAAATCGTTAGACAAGCCTGAAATTTCCTGCTCGTATGTATGATTTTTAAAATATTTCTATTGTTGCAAATTGTATTCTGGAGAACTCAAAATTTTGTAGAATATTTGGAACTTCATAATTTTCCGAAATAATTCAGTTTCAAAAAACATTAGTGAATATCTTCGACGTTTCACAGAACTCTTCAAAATTAATGTAAATATATATTGATCATTTTTAAAATTTGATTTCAATATTGATTAGTTTCTTACTCACACCTGCTCACAATAATAATAAAAAACTTCATTCGATTAAAAAAAAAAACATCATTTACTACTCTTAAAAACGAACTGCAAAATCGAAACGAAAAATCCAGTAAATAATGAACTCTATTTATCGATACTAAAAGCTTTCCAATTTTCCAGTTTAATTCCCATGAAAAAACCAAAGATAAAAACGACCAAAAGAATAATGAATTTATCGATTGTGACAGACGATTCAACGCATCAACGTCCAATATCTCTTCTGTCAGTGGAAGAACCGGGACGTTCCAAAATACTCCGTTAATCAAACTTCCTACCCAATTAACTTATTTAAACGATCCTCATGTGTATAGAAGTAAACGAAGATTCAAGCAAAATATTATACGTAGAGACCTTTAGAAATTCCAAAAAAAAAAAATTTACAAATGTACTCAATATAGAATTGGTATAAGTGGTCATACATTTTTCGAAATTTACGAAGATATTACGATATGAACAAATAAAACAACAAAATCAGAAAAGACCCAAAAAGTTTGTTTTAAACAGTACGAAATTCTGTACTGTTATAAATTGAAAACTGGAAAAGTGTATAAATTACGAATTAGAAATATTACTACACAATGACTCTTTTCAATCGTTGAATGAAATTTCTACAAACACTACAAATCATATCACATTCTGGAAAAAGTGCTCTAAAAGATCACCATCATTTTTTGTAATTCAAATTATATTGACCTTTTTTATTCTCGCACAAAAAATTCAGAAAAACTCTTGTCAACTCAACTCCTGAATTTTTCACAACCTTTCAACTTCCCTTGATGGAAATGACTTAATTCATAAACGGCGTTATACATTTTTTAACGCAAACACGCGATTACGCGAAATCAGTTCCGTCCGTTTATCGGGTTAATTAATTTATATAACGCACGCGGCAAGTGCGTAAAGTCGCAGAGGGTGCATAATATGCAAATGGAAAAAGAGCCCTCGAGACAAAAATCACCGGAAACTACGTCGTTTGTCGGGACACGACAAATCAAGATGGATCAGGTCGCGAGTTCCGGGTCGCTTTTTATTGACAGCGTGCATTTATTCACGGATCTCGCCTATCTTGATGATTCCAGTGGATTTTCGCATAATTGAATATTTTAATTGAAATTAATGCAGACAGCCAAAAGATTGATCAACAGAGATTATTGGGGGAAAAAGGCAGATGGAAATCTTTGAAATTCTAAATAGAAGATTCTAAACTTAATAAATATCCTATACTTGACTTGTGAAAAATATAGAAAATTGAATACTCAATATCGATTTACTAAATAATTGACTTTTTTGGGACCTCAATTTTCTTTTACAAACCTATCATAATGTTAACTACCCCTTCTTCAACCTACAATTAATGAAAAACAATTAAGTACTTACAAAAACTGCAGCATTCACGCCGTCATTTCAGAAAAAAGGTACATACCTGAAACAATCAAAAAGTTAAAAATAAAAATAGTTCGTACTTGAAATTTCAAGAAAAAAAAGCTCTTTCTATTTAACATTATATAACGTACACTGAGAAAAATCACGAAATCTTTGAATGGGAGCATCCGTACCATGGAGTTCAAAAAAGCAGTTCTCGAGTTTAGAAACCTTCTTTGTTAGTCATATGTCATATGCTGTGAACCCAACCAATGTACCAAAAGAGATTCTTTCACTAAAAATTTCAGATATTAAAGAAATAAACCACACTATCGGAAATTTACTAAATGAAAGAGATTGTTTTCGAAACAGATTACATAGGCCGCTTATGAAATAGCATATTTAAGTCATGGATGAATCTACAAAAAAAGTAGACACTATGAAAATTATAATATACTGCCTATGAAATCGAAGTGTAAATGTCAAGTATGATGGACATTGAAATCAGTTTAATTTTAAATGATTTCTCAATGCATATAAAACTTTTCTAAATGTAAGTATCGCATATAAGACGGCATATGAAAATTTTATGGATAAATCATAAAATTTTAAACAATTTTACAATACACGCAATACAAATTTTACATTTAGTTTCCACTTTTCTTTAAATGTTTTATTTTTTTTTTTTTTTTGATAAATTTTTGATTTCGATAAATAAATTTTGATTTTGATAAATCTGATTTTTGATAAATTTGACATTTTTTAAAAAATAAATTGTTGAAAAAACTAATATAATTATTCAAGATATTTCAAAAGTATTTGCTTCGAAACTTTTTATAAATTTCTTTCTGAAAATAAGGATGAAAAAAAAGGTTTCCTGATACGTGTATTTTGGCATCATATAGCAAAAGTAATGTTTTAACTTATTTTTATTCTTTACTTTCAGGCGTATTTTGCAATATACCTCGCTAAATATATATATATATATATATATATATATATATATGTGTCTATATATGTATGCTTACATATGATTATTATTATGTTTTAAAGAATTTCAAACTTTTCATCTTACAAAAGATGTTCCCTCGTAATCGTGTTTGAATGTCAAAGACATGTTCATTAAAAATATTTCAATATATTAACCTTTGAAATTATTTCCATTACCATGCAGATTGTTTTTTATATACAAATTCTCAAACATATTAAATAATTTGAATCAAAAATATTAAAATCAATGTATCCATCTTGGAAACAGTAAATTTAATATAAATTTCCATAAAACCATTTTCATATTTATGCCCATGATATTTCAAACGTGATTTGAAGACAAAGTTTATGGAAAATGTATAAAATTTAGAATTTTTGCTGATAGTGCAGGTGGTTTCGAAAAACCCTTGGACACCTTTTTTTTGCATATTTTTACAGATAGCAATCAGCCTTTATCATTCATTTGATGTTTCTCGTTGAATGTTAGTTCACACAGAATGATCAAAAATTGAAATTTTTTAAAATCTGTGAAGAAATTATAAAACTAATTGTAAGACACTAAAAGTATGAGTATCATCATCCGCCATTTTGTATCCTGTCAAAGTAAACTGGAATATGTAAGCATTGCACGAAACACAATATTTAAGCCAAAAAAAGGAAATAATTTTGAGTTCCAAAACGTAAAAAAAACGTTCCAAAAATTGAGAAATTTCGTATTTATTCATGTTCAGTCATCAGAAACCAAAAAAAATTAATTCACTTACAATAATGACGATATGAGTATTTGACAATAGTTTTTATAATTTGTCAGATTTATAACATTTCATATCAGATCATTTTGTACTCGACAAGCCATTAATAATAAAAATAAAAAAGCCAGCAATAATGAATCTATCTTCAATTACCAGTTGCAAAACATAAGCCAACTGAAATATGAAAAATTTATTGTTTTAATAATTATTTAAACATATATATTATACTTTGTAAAATATATAATAAAATAATCATAGTACTCTATTATAATAATATTTATATTTTTTAATAATTATTATTTTCAATATAATATTACTTAGCATATTTTCGATGGCCGTTGAGGTTATCTTTTTCTGTGTCAAAAGAGAGATGTGTGACTAAAAATATGTTTTGAGAAAGGTCTTTAACAATTCTAGATTAACACTGGCATTTTAAAATAATTTCATTTTGAACTTTTTGGCTGAATAATCTGAACAATTAAAAAAAAAAACTTTTTTGCTTCTCCCAATATATTTCTTTGAACAGCTTCAAAATTCAATTTTGCACGATTTAGTGCGATTTAGTCACAAATGAAACACTATCACTGTATGTCGATTCTTTGCATACGCTGTTTTTCATGTTTTTATGTTTTCGAATTTTAAATTATAATTTTTTTTTCGCTAAAAAGCCTAGTTCTTTGCAACGCAGTGCAATGTTTGATAGAACACAAAAATAGAGGATGATAATACCTATATATTTTAGTGCTCTAACAAAACTTTGTGAACATTCGAAAACTTTAACAAAAAACAAAGTTAAAAGTACTGTTCCCAAGTTTGCCGCCCAAGGATACACATTTCCCATTTTTCCTTGCGTGTTATAAATGATCAGTGAAAGGGTTTGCCTTTGAAAAAGTGCCAGAATGACGGGGGCGGAGGAGGAGGAGGAGGAGGTAGCGTTTCCTAGTGACCCAGATAGTAAAGTGGCAGCGTGCTTTTGCCGCCCACGCGCCCTATCACTAGAACAGACTTCAGGCCGCGAGCGCGTGGGTAAACAACCGCGCGAAGGTATAAAGACGGATAGGTATATCCAGTCTAGTTGACTAAGCCCCGCATGAATGTTATTTATTATGCAACCACTGTCTTTTCCACGTGCACGCCTACAAAACCCGGCCTGCCCGTACGTACCAACGTTTCCGAGCTGATTTATGCCTTTGTCACCGAGGGTTGACCGCTCGTTTACAAAAAATAACAAAAAAAAATCACCTATCTAAGATATTATCAGGTTATGTAACTTTTTTTACAAGAATCAACGGATTCGTGATATTAATATACTACACCAATTCGTTCACAAAAGTGTTATTTTTCATGAGAGTTAAATTTGAAGAACATCACTAGTGACATCCCAATCTATGTTTTATTGAAGGAGTCGAAATTTTTTTTCTTGTATAATAATCTAAATATGAATATAGTTTTAAACAACAAACCGTTCAAATTTTTATAAAAACTGAGTAATTTTTACTGTGAAATCATAGAGATTTATTAATTTCAATTGAAAAAAAGAACGAAAATGGCCCAATAACTAGCAAATTCTGAAATTTGCTATCAAATTTACGAAATTTTAGCACATACAATCCATCATATCATTTTTCGAATGCAAAAAAAATCCAACAATGATTGTTAAAAATTTATCCCTTTCGCGTTACAATTGAACATTTAGCTATTCTTGCCACAAAACCACCATTCAAACTTCACTTTCGCCTCGGCCATTTATTCCCTAGCTGATAAAAGGACGGCGCCTTTAGAGAAAGAATCGCGAGCGGCTTTCTTGCGCCGCGCGAGAATCCCGACGCGATAAAACGACTTTTTATGTACAGGCTCTCCGTGATGGTTTACATAACCACTAGGTTTTCCAGAAATTTTGCCATCTTGGGCGAAGCAAGAAAAACAGAGTAAAAAAATTTCTATGTTTGTGACACGGAACCGTAGGGAGTCGTTAATCCAATCACCGCGTAACCTTTGCCGCACGGTAAAACGTTCGTGAATAATTGCAATTACAGACGAGGATAATTCGCGTATTTCGTAACGTTGTTACAACAAACCGCTATTATTGCGCAAATAGTTATTTTTTACACTATAATTTTCTACTAAGGTACTGTTGGGAAATTCATTGTAGATCCGAGAAAAATTGAACACGTAACAATCGTTTTAGGTCAGTTGATCAATTTATTAGAACTCTGAATCTTTGTATGTTAAAGTGTTTTTTTTATTTTTTTAAATAAATTTTTATTAATTTATTTAAAATCCGATTTCTCTCTAAGTCGAAGAGTAGGAGGATGCAGAAATCCTGTAGTAACACTACCAAGTACGATAAATCCACAATAAATTTATCAGCTCAAATCAAACTCTGTTTAGATATTTGTTTGTTTTTTTTTTTTTTATTTTCGTTAATTTTACGAAATTCGTTTAAGAATATATTTCCTTGTTCCTTACTGTAGAAATAACTTAACTTGTAGTTAATTTATTAAAAAATCATTAGTTGCATGAGGAAAAAAGCCCAATGACAAATAAGATATTTATCACTTCCACGTCCTTTCACTTTCTTAGTCAGACAAACAATAAATTATCCTGAAAATAATTTTCCTTGCGTTTGTCAAATGACGAAGACTTGTTTCAAGTACAAAAAAACTAAGGATCATCTTTTCTTGAATCCCGTAAAACTCTGGTGTAAATAATCATCGATTAATTTTTTCACAAACAAATTTTTGGGTAATCTATTGTAGAATCATCAAGCAAAAATAGATTCAGAAATTTAGTGACTAACAGTTCTGTGAAATAAAATGTATTTTTTGAAGACTACAGAATTTACTAAATAATAAAAATTTTTAGAGTTACACACAATTTAATGACTGATCATAGTTTCTAAAGATTAACAATATTTTATAAAAACATATAGTTGAGGAGACACTTCTCAAATTTTTAAAATGGTTTATCGAAATATTGGATGCAGTTCTAAAAAATGAGTAGGAACCGAAGAAACTATATTCTTAAAAGTCTTCATTTCGTTCAACAATAATCTGATGAATCCGTGAAATTTTTTTTGCCTATTCAAAATCATTTGCGATAAATTTTTCGATAGCAATCGTCTTAAAAGTTATTGATTTTCCGGACAGTGAAAAACTTTACGGAGTTTTTTATCAATTTTTTGAATAACTAATCTTTGATCTTGAGGTATGTTTATCTAGTTTTTCAAAATTTTTGTCGAGATCAAAAGTTTCGACTTTCAAACGGTGCACAGTACTGTTTTTCAAAATACAGCAGAAATTCAAAATTATAAACCGTTGCTGAATTTTGAGATGGTTAAAAAAAATTTTTTTAAATATTACTGACAAGTTTCTAATTTTCATAATCATTCCCTGCAGATAAAACAGATTTTTCAATTATTCTTTGAATTGCGTTAATAATTTTATTCATTTCCTGTTTTTAATTTCGTGCAATTTCAAAAACAGTTAAAAAATTTTAGAACCATCCTAGAGTACTTTTTGCATTCAAAAATTTTTCAGTAGTTAATAACTTGCACGCAAAGTTTGAAAACTATTAAATGTTCTTCGACGATTATAATAAATGTTCAGAAGAGCTTCTAAACCTGTCACTTTCTCTGTCCTCGTTATTCCTCAATCTGCCCACGGGCAAAATATGACAGGTCGGACAGGTCGAGAAGCTGACAAGGACAAATGAAAAGGAAATTACAGCATTATAAGTTTTGTTAACAAGGAAAAGTTGCGGTAATTTTCAGTAGCTTTCGTTATTTCCAGAATTTTTGTTCATATTCGAAATGAAAGCTAACAAGTTCATGCATTAGAATTTGAATTAAAAATCAATGGAAATAAATTTCATTTCCAAAAAAAATCCAATCATGCTCGACGATTAGTATACACTGTGAAAAAAATCGGAATTTTTCCATACGTTTAGTATGTGTTTGAAAATTAAAATTAAAAATTCAGATCAAATGGTTTTTTCTGAGCCTGTTGATTCGAGGTTCTGCAATAGTGAATTTTACAATATTAATGATAAGAAATAATATCTAGGTATACATTCGTATTTGAATAAGTAGTTAAAACAAAAAAATTTTCTAAAATGTTTACACTTCGTACAAAATAAAAATACACAAAAAATGTACAATAACCTATCGATAAAATTTTTCATTCTACTTCATTATCTCCTTATACGAATTATTTATTCCAAAAACAAAAATATTTCTGAAATTTTTATTTTTTGATGTCGATGCATTGAATAGGTAAATTATTACTAACCGGAGTTAGGTACAGAACGCATCAATTAATGCGACTTTTGCAATCATTTCCACTTTGATATTCGTGTTTTATGATTTACAGTTTTGAAAATTCCTCATCCGAAATATCCAAAACACATAACTTTTTTATTCAAAAATTTCTATACTTCATTATTTCAGTTTATACCTGTAAAGCTGTATTTTACTTTGCAGTAAATTGGATTTACAACTTTCATAGAAAAATTATTTTGGATGCAAAATATTTATAATTCTGAAAATTTCTTACCTAAAATATCAAAATCGCAAATTGTTCTGATCTCGAGATTCTCATTTGTCATCAATTGAATCAATGACCATAACTTTATTAAATAATTTTATTCTTGCCTTTGTTTATTACCTTTATTTTGTCGTGAATACGATGAAAAAATTTGTCATAAAAAATTTGCGAGATTCAAAAAGCGAAAAAATTGATCTTTAAGTAGTCAATATCAGTTGGGTGAATTTTTTAATTTAAAAATCTAAGTAAGAATTTTATCATTAGAAAAATCATTTTTTTTAGTTGTTTAGTAAAAAATTGGGAAATTTTTTAAATATTTACAATATTTCCGATGAAGTTTTTATTTCAGAAATTGTAAAATTAGAGATTCTCTATATCGCAATGATAGCTTTTCGAAAATACAGTAAATTCAGTTTTTCACTATAAATATACGATTAATTTCATATTGATGTTCATTAAATTTTCTAAATTTTTCATAGAGCAATTATACAATCCGAAAAACTGAATAATTCATTTTTTATTTATAAGTAACATTTTTCCAATAACGAATTCCCGTGTATTCCTGCTTTTCCCCAAAATTTCTGTACAGTAGACAACCTTGCTGACAAAATACCAGTGTTAGCAATAACCATTAAATATAGTCGGTGTAATAATGTAAAAGTGACGGTTGATTTGACCGTTCCTTTCGCACGTCCCAAGGGCACGCGGGCCTTGACGAATGGCGCACAGCGCTTTGCGCAACAAGATTTAATTCGCGTGCACCTGCGTGGCGCGTGCTAAGGAGATGCATCTGCCGGACTCGCGCAACCCAAGCCCCGGGCGCACGATCGCACACGTGTTTTTGCGCGTCCTGTTCGTACATACACGCGTGTTGCTGCGTCCGACATTTGCGCGATTATTATTACGACCACTGCGCTGCTTTCTCGATCGTGTAACACATATTTCCCTCGCTTTGTTCGCATCCTTTTACAAAACACCGCAATAATTATTCGCTCAATCGTGGAATCATAACCGTGCACCGTAAACAACAAATTCGTCGTGATCTTAGAAAATGGACTGCAAATTTTGACATTAACTATCGGGTCCATTTGCGGAATTTTTGATGTATTTCAAGTTTTAAACGTTTGAAATTAAACGAAAAGAAAAATTTGATGAATTTTCGATTTCTCGTCACAAAGAGGATTGTGTAAAATATTTTGTTGATGAGCATAAAGTTTATTGTTTAGGCAAAAAAGTCCTTGAAAGCTTCAGGAAATTTTTTTTCTTGAGTACACGTCTTTTTTCTTTTTTAGTTTGATTTTAAACGTTTGGAATTTCCGGCACATGGATTTTTGCTTTATGGGGTAAAATTGAATGTCAGTTCTATGGTTTTCAAATGATGAAAAATGAAGCTACAAATTCCGAAATAAAAGAAACAAATAAAATAAATGAATGATAAATAAATAAAATTAAAATAATATATATTTGCGTTATTTCTTTCATAGTGGAATGGCTGTTATAAAGCTTTAATTCGAAACAACACAGGTGTTATGTAATTGTGAAATGCACAAAGCTGTATTTTTTATAGTAACCTACAAAAAATCTTTTGTTATGATTTTTACTTTAATGAAACCTAAATTGAATAATCTAGAAGAAAAATTTACTACATAAGAGCTATTATTCTACAAAATTAATACAAACATATAGATTATTTAAATAAACAGAATTCGAATCATTTATTCTTCGATTTCATAGAATGGCAGTTTCAAGATTCCAATGATTAAAAATTCAGGTTTAATCTTTTATTGATTGATAAATACACATCTGGAGTATATTTCTGAAATTCAAGAATCCAAGTTAACCCATCATTTTTCTAATAAAATTTGGGAAATTTATTTAAAAAAAGAAACCCAAATATCTGAACCTTTTACTTAAAAAAATTACAAATGCTTTACCTACAAAACTGAAAAATTCAATTTTTAAAAACAAAAAATGAACATAATCATTATTTTCAAATGTCATAAAATAATGGACTCCACAAAACTCACCAACGAAAACTTAATAATCTATAAAATCAGAATTGGAGAATTATGATATTTACCAAAATATTGCTTACAGTTTTATAGTGATTAAATGTGAGTTTTACAATTCGTGAAACCACAAAACTGTATTATAATTACTGGTTGCAAAAAATTATTGGACAAAAAAATGCAAATGATAAACGTGTCTATTATTTTGCAGATTCAAATATTACATAGTTTAAAAAAAAGATAGATTTCAGATTACGTAAAAGTCAGTTAAATTGATAAGTACATAATTTTTGACCTAGCGAAAGCTATATTGTAAAGTCTCTAATTTTATGAAATAGTATGTTAAAAAATTTTCGAAACCTTAATGATTTTAGAAAACTATAATAATCGAAAATTTCATGCAAACACACTGAACATTTCAGGAACATCTTAAAATACTTTCGAAAATTTGTTCCTTTTTTGAAAACATGATTTTTTCCGATTTTATTCAAAATACTTTGGATGACAGGCAAATCATCTAAAAGTAGACTTCCTTTCCTACGAAATTCCAGCAATGTATAAAATATTCTATCACATTTAGGCGCCGTGAGACCCAATAAGTTAAACAAAAATTTCATAATTTCAAGCTTGCAATACTTTTGCTATAAAAATTGATTTCAAAAAGTAAGAAAAACGTAAAACGTTTTAGATTTTCTTGTAATTCAAGTACTGCGTACGATTTTAAATTTACAATCAAATCCAAAACAAACAAATAAAAAATATTTCACACAGTTCTCCCCATGATAAAAAATAAAAAATTCATAAAATTGTTCTTTTCGTTCAATTTTAAACATTTGGAATTTCAGGTACATTATTTTATGGAAGAATGAACAATCATGTATGTGGGAAGAAGCAAAATTAATTATTGTTCAATGCTCATTTTTCATCATTTTATGGAATTGGTTTTTGTTGACTCTTTTTTTAAAGTGTACATTATGCAATTTTTGTATCTTTGAAATTTTTTTTGTTACGTATGGATATTAATTTTTTTCGTTAGTGAGCTAAGAGTTTATTGTTTAGACCAAAAAGTGCTTGAAAGCATAATGAAAATATTTTTCTGGAATACTCGTCTTTTTGCTTTTTTCGTTTAATTTTAAGCGTTTGGAACTGCACGTACATCATAAAATAGATATTTTACGAAAATTCTCTTTCAAAATTACCCACGCAATTATAAGCGTATAATTTACCATATTTTCATCGTCAGCCCGTAAGTCACCGTAATAATTTTTCTCGATAATTTGCGTCGTGCAATTTTTGTCGTAGAATAAAAAAAATGAGCTCGCGTGCAGCGAAGACTCGAAGGAGCGTGTGCGCTGCACTTGTGCTCTCTGCGTGAGCTCGTGGACACGCGAAAAAACGTACAAAAAAGGAAAACGTAGCAACAGCCCGTCGACAAATGGAGCAAAAAAGACCCTTTCCTGCGACGTACTTTTGCTTCTTCCAGTACGCGGCCAATAAAATTGCATTTATCCAACCGTATAGGCGCGATAAAATTTTATAGGACGTGTTTTTCTTCCTGGCATCGATAGGTTGGCGACGAGCACCTGAGCAGGTGGAAACGAGAGTCTTGGGCGAGTTATTTGCATGAGGTGGAAAAGGGCAATTATTCGGCTTTCGAATGAGCCAAGTGTGTGTGTTTTTTTTTTTAAAAAACAATTTATAAGAAAACAATTTACAAGAAATCGATGTTTTTTGATATTTTAATTATTTCTTGGATATACAATACATTTTGAACAGATAAATTAAAATTTCAGAATAAATTGATTAGTTTACTGATTTAAGTTCTTTTAATTTTTCTTTGATTGAGATTGTCGACGTTTCGACCCCGTTTGGGTCTTTATTAAAATCTTATTACATACATCAATATGAATTAAATAAATACATAAATATACCAAATTTTGACACATGAAATTCATCATAATATAACACATAAGTATGTAAGTGGTAGAAAATTGTAAAAATTGTAAAATAAGTAAATTGTGTTATTATGTATAACTCTAATGATTCTAATAGATGAAAACAGAGGAGAAGCATGAAATGAACTACGTTATTTAGAAAAATATAATTACTAATTAATCAAAATCATTATTCCAGTTATGTGAATCTTTTTATGTATACTTCAAGTACGTTTTATTTTCGTGTCATTTAATGTTAGCCATTGATGAAAACAAGCTTTTCCTGCATCTTGGTTCAATGTATAAAATATTTATATTTTCTCGATCTATTCCATGTTTAAATTTTGGAATATGTAATGTATTAACTAAAAATTTTGCTTCAGTAATATAAATGTTGCTTCTACAGTAATGCTTCTACTTCTATCAACTGTTCTTATAAATTTTATTTTTTATTTTATAGTTCTAAATTTCGAAAATTCCTCACCATAATATAGACAATGTGAAAAATATGAAAATTTCACATACATGTGAGTAAAGGTATTAGCCATTACCATAGTATGGAAATTTTCCCTTACTTTTATATGAAACTCTCATTCATTATAAAATTTTTTCTATAAACAAATATATATTTTCGTAAACTTGAGGAAAAAAGTGGCAAAATACTGGAAAAATTTCATAAAAATCTTAGACTGTTTCCATACACTGAGCATTTCCATACCGTACCTATAGAAAAATATGTACACAAATGAATTGATATATACCATTTATTTTTTACGGTGGAGATCACAAATATATTTCAATCAAAAATTTCTATACATCGTTACCCAAGTCTATGCCTCCAACTTTTTTCAATTTATTTATTACTCAATTTTCCTGAATTCTGCTACTTTGCAGTAAATTCGAAAAAAAATTTTCATCGAAAATAATTGAATTCAAAGCACTAAATAATAACGGTAAAGAGAAATTTTTTCATTTATCAACCCACATTTATGAGATTGCAGTCAATTCAGTTTTTTGATGCAAAACATTTATAATGATTAATTTTGATAGTTTCTTAACCAAAATATCAAAATCACAAATTGTTTTAATCTCGAAAGTTTTATTTGTCAATAATTAAATCAATAATATCACAAGTCCAGTCATTTATTTATTGCAAGTCTTTGTTTTGACTCTTATTTTGTTGTACTTGCAATTAAAGAAAATCGTCATAAAAAACTTCTAAAAAATCTACTAATTGAAAGAATCGATCTTTGAGTAGTCGATATATGTAAGGTATAATTTTTATTTTCAATAACAAATTCATAACTTAACTTAAACATTCATTTTTTATTTGTTTTCTTTTTCAGTAGAAAATTCAAAATATTTCAACCATAAAGGGATTTTGCGATGAAGTTTTCAATTCAGAAATCGTAATATTCAATGTGCCTAAAATTCCAAATGTTTAAAATTAAACGAAAAAAACGCATAAGTTAATATAGAAGAAAAAAATTCTCCAGCTGCTTTTGAACACTTTTTATCATAACAACAAACATGATGCTCCCCAAAAAAATATTTGTCACATTTCTTATCATGATAAAAAATTAAAAAATTGACGTATTTTTTATTTTCGTTTAATTTCAAACATTTGGAACTTCAGATACATAATACTCAAAATCATTTTATTTTGAAAAAGCTTTTCGAAAAAACAGTAGATTTTGTTCTTTGATCAAATTTAATATTGAAGTTAATTCGATTTTGAAAGATTCTTTCAGAGGAGTGTCATATACAATCTGAAATACTGAATAGTTCTTTTCTGTTGATTTGTAAAGTTTTTACAGTAACGAATTTCCGTACATTGCGGCATTTTCCCGTGAAATTTTCGTGAATTTCCCGTACGCTTCTATGTTATTCCTGTATAATACTCTTTTTTCCCGTACTTCCCGATCAGTAGACACCCTTGAAAATAAATTTTATGCATAAAAATTTCATAAATTTATACATATATTTATTTAGTACCGATGTAATTAGGTATGTATTGATAAGACCATAAATAGGACCCAAACTTCGACTGTCTCAACAAAAGAGAAATAAAATTAACTGGGAAATCGATACCAATTTGTTTATTATCAATCAATTCAACATAGCAATTAACTGGGATTTGATTTACTCATTGATCAAACAACTTATGTGTTTTTTTATTTATGCAATGTAAATTAACTATACTAAACAAATAACGTCCAATCACTTCAATTTTTTTCACACAAATTGAAGAAGCTTTGAAAAGCCCTCGTCACTTTACAAATTCTCATTTGATAAAAATGAAGAGCAAAATATGCAACAACTGAGTTATGCACCTAAAACTGCAATAAACTATAAAACATTTGTGTACAGTAATGTAAAATTTCGAAGATTTATTAATATTCTAGAAACTTTCCTTGCAAGTAAAAGAGAGTAGTGAAATATAAAAAGTTTTCTCATGATAACTTTTTTTCCATGGTTCAAAAATTTCCGCAAAAAAAACAAGGAAAAACCTCAAAAAATTAAGTAGAAAAAGGCCTTCCATTTATTCTCTCTGAACGCAAGTTCCTGGCTCAAGCAAGAAGTGCAATTGCACGCGTGCAGAGGTGCGATATGCATCGCGATGGAATCGCGGCCGGTGTTAAATCGTTATACGTGGCGGTGCGGATAGAAATCGGCCCCGGGAACTGCTTTAATTACCGTCCTCGGGGCCGAAAGAATCTGCGGGATTAGACGCGCCACCGGGATTCGCTGCGTTCTCAGACTGCCGCACTTTTCTGCAGCGCCGTCTGAATATGCGCGGCGCGTTGTTTCGCTTTCGGAAATCGGGTGGAGAAGAAAAGAATAAAAATAAGAAAGCCAAACAAAAAAAAAAAAAAAAACACAAAGTGCCGGTCGTCCGGGGCCGAGGAATTTTTATCGAAGGTGAGCTGGCCCGCCGAAGACGACGCACGGGAAAGGAAGGATCGATGCATCGACGCGCCGGATGTGGCCAGCTGGTAAACAGCTGGCGACGGGGCAATGTGCACTTTCGCGATTTTTGCCGAGAGCCGCAGGAAAACATTGGCCTAGATTTCATAAAATTCGTGTCTCATACCGCGATCACGAAAAATAATTACATTTCGCTCATACGTAGACGTGTTCAAACCTTACATTACGACTGTCACGGTGAAAGCTCAAAATAGATCATTTTTAATACAGGGTGTCCCAAACTCCCCGCGCCAAAAAGAAACCCAATATTCCTCATACAATTTTAAGTCGAAAAGTCCTTTACCACTTTTTATATAACTCAAAATTTATAAAGTTATTTAAGCCTAAATTTAAACAATAAATGCGCTCTCACGATGAGTGGTTGTAGATTTCACCAACCAAACTTTTCCCAAATTTTCTTCATATTTTGCCGAGTCGAAAAGTCCTTTTCGACTCCAAAAAAAAAACAAATTTTCGGGTCCAAGTTTCAACCAATCAGATTTCTTAGATTTTATGCTTCGATATCTTTTTTAATTTTGAGTTTTGTGAAAAGTGGCAAAGGACTTTTCGACTCAAAATTGGACAAGGAATATTGGGTTTCTTTTTGGCGCGGGGAGTTTGGTACACCCTGTATAATACGCATTTTAATTTTCACACACGCATGCACGTAAGAAAAGAGAAAAGCACACTCAAATTTAGAGGATAATTTTCAGTTTTTTCTTTTTGTTATGAAAATAGTTTATATGTACCAGAATTTCCAAACATTTAAAATTAAACAAAAATAAAAAATATATGAATTTTTTAATTTTTTATAGTAATCGGAAGTTTGACGAATATTTTTTTGGGCAGGATGAAGTTTGACGTTACGATTTAAAAGTGTTCAAAAGCAGAAAGAAACATTTCTTTCTTTTATATTAACTGATAAATTTTTTTAGTTTAATTTTGAACGTTTGGTACTTCAGGCACATATTGTTTATTCAAATACGTAATAAATCCTGGAGAATATTTAGAGAAATATAGTCCGATTATCTCTTCGGGAACGATTTG
This sequence comes from Platygaster robiniae, assembly GCA_028476575.1. Lineage (NCBI taxonomy): Eukaryota > Metazoa > Arthropoda > Insecta > Hymenoptera > Platygastridae > Platygaster > Platygaster robiniae. The sequence goes on from CM052022.1 coordinate 9,785,234, forward strand.
AGCACATTTTCCGGAATAATCATCGACTTGATTTCTCAAAATAGTTAAGAATGTAATTTCAAAACGAGTAAACCACGGCAAACCAATTTTTTTTTTAAATAAATGAAACCTTTCATATCTTATTTCGTACACTAGATATATGTGCTTCGCGCACCTACATTACATCATAAGTTATTATTTATTTATTTATTTTTTTTTTTATAACTTAAAAGGTTTTTACCTTTTTATACAAAATCTATACATATAACAGTCATAGTTGTAAGATATTTTAACTAATATCGTATTTAAAAAAAAAAAAAATAAAGTATAGTCCAAATTTTCTTTACAACGATCACTTCTGGAGCCAATTTTTAATAAAAACAGCAACAGGGTGTTGTTTACAGGATTGATTGTAAGGATTGTCAATTTACATATGTGGGACAGACAAAAAGGTGTTTAAAAACAAGAATTAAGGAACATGAGAGTAATATTAGGAATTTGACGAAAAATCACTCAGTCTTAACTGAACACAGGATCCAGAAAAATCATGAGTTTAAATGGGAAGATGTAAAAGTTCTGGACAAGGAAAGTAATTACAGGAAAAGAATGATTTCAGAAATGATTATTATTAAGGGGACGAAGAATACATTGAATAGACAAGAGGATACAATGTTATTGAGTTCAGTTTACGATAAATACATAGATGACGTTGTTTAGTTATCATTTCGTTCTCTTCAAAATTTAAAGAAATTCAAGAAGTTTGTCATTGCTCAGTTGTGTGTTGTATGACATGGATGGTTCCATGAATTACAAGATCGAAAATGTGGTTAATTTTTAAAGAAAATTTTTCGATTGAATGTATTTCGACGATGTTTTTAATAATAAGAATTGAAGTAACAATAGAAATCTTGGAATTGTCTAAAGAAGTGATTATAATAATTGTAATAAATAAACTTGTAGTTCCTGATAAGGGCAAAAAAATGGGACCATCTAAGTTTTTGATTGATTGATAGTTCTTTTATGAATGTAAGTTACAATATAAATCTTAAATTGTCACTAAAAGTAATTGTAATAATTGTAATAAATAATTTTTGTAGTTCCTGATAAGGGCAAAATATATGCCGAAAGCTGGAAAAAGAAAAAATTGCTGTTTTTATTAAAAATTGGCTCCAGAAGTGATGGTTGTAAAGAAAATTTGGACAATATGAAAATTAAAGGAGCGGACAATAAATACAATAAAGAAGTAGCTAAATTTTTATTAACGATATGATATATTTTTATTGATTAATGAAAAATTATTCATTGCGAATTTAATTTCTTATGATTTTTGAATGCCGACTTTCCTATTGAATTCATTACAAAACAAGAGTAAAAAAGAAAGGCTAGGAATAAAATAATCAAAAATAATAATCATAGCTATGGATTCAATTATTGAAATATAAGAATAGCAAAATTAGAAGGCATTTCATTCAAATTGACATTATGGCGTTAATGGTCAATCCAAATTTTGTATATGTCAACAGAAATTTCACTTCTTTATTTATTACTTTCCTTGATGATATCGATAAAATGATTTTTTTAGCTTAGAAGTTTTAATTACTCATTCTTTATCGAAGAACGTCTTACGTTTGATTTTTCATTTTTACAAGAAAAAATGTCCTATATCGAATGATTTGCAGATTTTGAGAAATTCCAATCCAAAAAATTTGTTGAGAAAGAAATTGTATTTTTTCTAGTTAAAACTGCCTAAAAATACAGTAAATTCGAATTATTATTGCGAGCTCACTAATTACTCTGCTAACAAACAAAATTTACGATGTTGAAAATTCCTTACCCAAAATATCGAAATCAAAAATCGTTTAGATTCCTAAATTTTATATTTATCTGTAATTGTATATACCTATGCCTACCTATATTTTTTTTAGTTATCATTATCTTTATTTCTTTAACGTTTACTTTGCATTAAATGTAATAAAATAATTATATTCTAAAATTTATAAAATTTAAACACTGAAAAATACAGACAAAAAGAATTAATTTCATTGATCAATATGAATTTATGGAAATGCAGTAAATCTATATTTTTTACGTAGAAAAAATCTGTAGAATTTTGAAAATTTGCTATTTTAAGTAACAAAAGCATAAATTTTCCTGATCTCGAAAATTCTATTTCTCATTGTTTTATCCATAGCCATAGATATTTTGAACTGTATATTTCTCGCCTCTTTTATTTTCATTTTATAATCTAGTCAATAAAAAAATCATCACAAAAAGTTAATAACGCATATCTAAAATTCGAAAGAATTGATTTTCAATCAGCCGATAGCAGTTAGGTATGTTTTTTTTTAAGTCTTAGGTTTTCTTTAAACAAACTTCTATTTCTTTGAATGTGTTATTTTTCACTCGTTTACCCAAAAATGAAAAATGTTTCAACTTCTCTCAACTTTGTGACTTCTTTTTTTATCCGGAAATTGTGAAATTCAAATTCTCTTTACTGCAGCAATTACAGCTTTTCGAAAATACAGTAAAATGCAGTAAATTTTGTATCCTATTTTCAGTACAAATTTCTATCAATCATGCTTTAATGTCCAAACAAATTTCAATTTTTGATGAAAAAAAATCATTTGATCTCTTGTTTTTCCACTTTTGTTTCTATTTCATACGAACCACTTGAATAAACTGACATTATTCATCAAAGTAGGTTCAAAAAACACATTCACGTACAACATTAATCTCGAAAAAGTTGAATTTAAATAACATAGCGCCTTATTTTTTGTTTCAATTTAAGAAAAAGTTCATCCTCCAAGTTTTCATAGTAATACACCATTGAAGTTTTGTTGATCAAGCTTTCAGCTGTCTATTTAGCCCTCATCAGGAAAAAAATCTCGATTCAATTCAATCATATGATTAAAAAACCATCGTCGTTACATATTAAAATATAGTTTACGTCAATATCTTGTCAACTTGCCATGTGACAGTCGAAAAAAATTTTAGAAAATAAAAAAATTAGTTAATCCCAATAAAAAACAAAATAAATCGCAGCAAAGTACCATACAAACACAAATTATATCATAAATAAACCAACTCTTCTGCAGTAATTAACCCCCCTCCCCGCCCCAAAAAAAAAACCATTCCACTGGCCCAGGGCATCAATTTTCGTTGTCCCTAGGTCAACAAGAGATAACGGCGCAAAGTTTAGTGCGAATAACAAAGTTGGGCCCTTTGTTTGAGGGATAAAAGCCCGTAAAGACCGGCTCGGGGCCTGAATATTTAATGCGCGCGAGATGGAAAAAAAGCATCCAAGAACGATGCCCGAATTAAATTGGGACCCCGGGCCCCGAAGAACAAAGAGTGACAAAAAGAGTCCGGTGAATAACGCAAGTTTTTCGCGTTTCCAGGTAAAATGCCGGCATGGCTTTTTTGTCTTTTTTTTTTATTATCTTAATTATTTTTGTTCCTGATGCCTCGTTGCATCAGATATGGGGGAGGGGGAAGTAGAGCAATTAGCGTCGTCCGGGGAATTCGTTTTCTCACGGCGCGCGAATAGATCTATTTACCGAGAAGTGGCGTGTTGATTAGGGAGGCATAAAATCGGAGGAAATGCCTATTTCTCCGAGACCGCTCATTTACTTTCGGGGCCTTCTTCAAAGCGAGAAAGCTATCATTGCCTGATCATTGCCTGATGGATCGTGGACGGTGAATACAAAAAATGGGCCGTTTTCGTAATCAAGGTCTTTACATTGCTTCCGGCGTGGTTTTAATTTCACAAACTTAAAACTAGAAGTGTATACAGAATGAAAGCTCTTCGCATTTATCTATAAAAATCCTTAAAATTAAAAAATGAGTGTAACTCAAGAAATGTAATGTTCTTTATGAATATAAATCTTTTAAGATCATCACAGATTGATCTGTTGATATTTTTAATTGAAAATTTTGTAAATGAGGAATTTCAGCAGATTTTCTGCTGTATCCTAAAAATTTAATCTATCGAATTTGTCAGATTCAGATTTAGAAAGTATATTACGACTCTTACTTTTCTTTTAGTAAAATGTCGCTCTTAATTAATTGACCGAGGTTTGACTCGTCTTAATGTCACTCGTTAAAAGTGATGATTTACTTGATGATTTTATTTGCAAAATTCTTGTTGAAATAGAATTAAAAGTCTCATAAGAAAATCAAGAAAGAATGAAAGCAAGCTATAGAATTTACTGAAATATTCAAGAATCATCTAACAATACCATGTGAGAAAATAATGATTTCAGTTTTTTCAATTTCGTTGAGTTATTTTCACTCAAAAACGGTAAAATACTGCAAATAAAGATCGAGTGAAAATTTCTGAGTGAAAATGAGTAAGTGGAATTACTAAGTGAGAAAATTTATTAATAAAAAAATATTGAAATTTCTACTTAAATCGAAAATGTGATTGGTTTCTGTTATTTTTATAAAATAATTTTATGACTTTTTACTTTTTATACTTTCACACAATAGAAAAAGCAAACATAATATCATGGAGAATAAATAGTAGGTAATTATTACTTGAAAAAAACTTGATGTTCTTCTTATTTTGAACATAAATTACCCTAAATTACAAAATTACATGAATTATTGAATACTTTTAATTGAAAATTGGCGTTTGTAAAGAAATTATTATGATTATATTGAACTTTTTATTACGTTTCAAATTGTTTAACATTATTATTCAATATAGGCAAATAATGGATCAATAAAATAATTATACTGTTTTCGAGATGAACTTAATCATACTATTATAGTATACAGAAAAATTTTCAGAGCATTTTTCCAAAACTTAAATTGAAATTTTTCAATTTCAACAGTTTCAAATGCTGAATGTTTAAAAAACATATTTTTTGTTGACATCAAATATATCAAAATTCGAAATGCAATAAAATTCAATACTTGTTTCTATATCGTAAAGAGTAATAATAAAACGTCTAAATATATATAAGTGTCTAATCTTTTTCGAATCGCTTAAATAATTTCAGCTGTTAAGCTAGTAAAATATTAGTTTTCGTGAACCGTAACTGATTCAATGATAATTTCAAAAATCACTGCTTTTTTACATAAATCTAAATTAAAAAATATACACTAGTATTAAATTATTGCAAATCAAATGACTTATAATAAGTGGATAAACGTTTCAAAATAAATGAAATTTCTTATTGAAACTTTGACTTTCATTTTAAGCAGTGAAATCCACTATAAATTAAGCAAGTGTCAATAAGTTATTCCCTTAATGGAATTTCATTAATTTATAAGTGTACATTTACTATTCTGAGTAGTTCAATCTAACCATGAAACATTCACTGTTTCAGACTTAGAGATGTTGAAGGTCCAAGGACGTACTCGAAGAAATTTAATTTTAGCTAATTCAATCTTGGGAGTCGGTGAAAGAAAGACGAATAGTAGAAGAGAAAAAGGAGAGTTGATTTCAAAGCGAGCGTTGTGTATGAAGTCCAAGAGTTACATAGCTATTAGCCCAATGAAGGCTTTGAGCTTTTGTTGCTACATATATACTCGCATGGAAGAACGACTGGAGTCGAGTGCATAACCTTGCTTAACGCTCGTGACTCCGAGCTGGGGGATCGATTTTCGCCTATTTTGCCATGTGAATGGTTCGAGTTCGTCCGAACAAACAATTACGCATTTTGTTGCATGACAAGAACCAAATCGCATGATACCACATACGGACCAGCGAACGCATAGATATTTCTGAATAAGGGTTTTAAAAAGGCGAAAATAAATTTAAAGTGACTCTTTGTAAGAATAGTGTTGTTAAGATTAGAATTAACAAAATGTAATTAATAATCTATAAAGAAACCAGTCCTTTACATACAAATATACGATACGTAATTTTTCATGACGTTTCAAAAAAAAAGGATTTAAAATCAAGCCATTCAAGTCACTTTTTGAGTGTACGAACTTTTTACCTCATTTTGCTGGAGAACCAAACATTTCGTGGAAGTTTTGTGATAGAATATAATTATTGAAATTTTTTATTTATGATTATTTATCAGCCATCGAAAACAAGATACAAAATTTCTCACTCTAAAGTCTACATGAAGATAATTCCTCTGGAATGATCTGATTCTGGAAAAATTTCAAAACCTTAATTCCAATTTCCATCATTGGTATTCAAAATACGATTGAACCTTTATAGATAGTACGTTAATAAGATTACAGCATTTTTAGAGGAATCACAAATTTTGATTGATGATTGAAAGATGGTAGTTTAAGAAATGCACTTTTCATAAGATTTTTTAGCAGTCTACCCCAAAAAAACTGTAAATAAATAATACGTAAATTATTAAAAAAACCTGATGATATTCTTGCTAGAATATAATGAAATGATCTAAACTTTTTTGATTTTATATATTCATACAGGACCTTAGTGATTAAGGGAATAATTATCAATTAGTAATTTCCATGAGACATTAAAAAGTTCTTATTCGATATAATTAAAAACTTATACTTCTACATTAAGAGACTTTCATCATTTTAAAAAGAATTTTCTTTTTTTAAATGAAACCGCGTGGCCAAGAAAAAACTACTTGGTTATTCAAATCGATTCGATACAAAAAAATCAGATCCAGATTTCAAGATTGATTTCTATAGATTTTGATATAAAAATACACCATTGAAATGGAAAAAAGATTTTAACAGTATGTAGTTCTGAAACAGTTGTATCTCTGATAAATTTTATCCTTCTAAGTATGTCAAAAAGACTCTAAATCTTCGAGCCAACATTTTTTACAGTAAAATTTCAAATTGTGCAACTTTCGAAAACAGTTATGCAAACTCAATTTTTGAAAAAAAAATCGCATTGAGTAACAAGGTTTAACAAAGGATTCAATTATTTTGCTCATACAGCAAAATGTGAAATAACATTCACAAGACATGTCGTATCAGCAAAATTGCAGAAAAATTTTTCACTCACTTGACGAAATTCTGCACGTTCAATTTAATCCCGAAAACGCATAACAAAGTCATAGCCTCAGTTCGCGAAATTTCCCAAGCAAAGTTATGAAACCTGAATGATGAAATATTGAAGTTAAACTGACAGGACTAAACTGTTGCTATACTGTTACAATCACGGAAAAAAAAGTATTTGTTGAAGCTGCAAAAATATCAGCTATTATAACATAACTGAGCGAAAAAAAATTTCATTAGCAATAGCAATTAGTTTTTTCACTGCAAAAAATCTTTGTTGCTGCCAGAGCATATTGATTATGCAATGCCATTTTTTTGCTGCTACAACATATCCTCTTTCCAATATTATTGATCATATTTTCTGTACAAAAATATGAACAATAGTTAAAAGAAATATTCCCTCGAATTTCGGAGTTCGGAAATACCTTGTGAAATACTATTTTAATTTTCAAACCAAATAGTTAAATTGCAGTTAACTGTTTTTTCCATTCATAAAGATGTCAAAGGCGGGAGAAAGGGAACTATATACATTCATATTTACATTATTCTATACATAAATGAATGTCCATTCTTCTATTTCTTGGTTCATTTTGAAAAAAAGAAACCTTATATCTAAACCAATACATAATGTTGAAATTATTGTACACTGTATCACTCTTATAATGCTGGGGGGGGGGAGAGGATAAAAGGCAAATAATGTCTCGGTTACTGTACTTTGGCAACCCGGGATAAAAAATTAGAGTATCGTTTCAGTCTCCAAGAGTATCTTGAGTCTCGAAATCAGTATCATCGAGTCTCCAAGAGTATCCAAGAGTATCGAAGGAGTCTCCGAGAATATACAAAATTTTAGAAAGAGGTGACTGTGAGTCTCCGAGAGTAAACTCATTTTTTTCACGAATCGCCGAAAGTCTCCTACAGTGAGACTGTTGAAGACTCGAGTCTCTAACAGTCTCGGAATGAGTATTCCGTTTGGCAAAACTTAATGGTCAACTTGGAGACTCTAAACACTCTTGAGACTAAAGGATACTCTGATTTTTTATCCCAGCAACACTGGTTAGCCTTGATATAGCCGATCTTTTCTTCCCATCGAAATATCTGCAGACGTCTCAAAACGTGGTCAAATTGTGCGACCAAGATTTCTCCCTAACCTCGTCCCAAAAGAGGTACATTGAAAAAGGACCTCGAAAAATACACGGGGCAACAGCTATAAGCCATGGCAGGAGCAGCTGAGCCGAGAGCAGGAAGTGTCCAACGCCCCAAAGGAGCCTCGGTCTTCCAACTTGCGAGAGGAGAGAAAAATGGATCTTTGCATTTCTCGTTTCTCGTTGTTATGCAGAGGGAAAAAGCTGAAACGCTTCCGGGTGAACGAACGAAACCGCGTCGTCTGGGATTCCACGACTGGTTTCTTCTAAAAAGCCCTTGACTTCCGCGCGACACCCGGTTTTACTCGTCCTGCGCAAGAGCCGACTTTGAACGCCCCCTCGTCCGAACAACGAAAATTTACAGTCAATCGTGAACCTACGTGCCGAGGCAAAATGTGCTTCAAGAACATGGAATAGCACACGTTTTTGAGCATAAATTTAAATTCACGTGTGTAGGAGTGTAGGAGACAGGGGTGTCTCAACGGAATGTAACATGGAGGGCTAAATTCACATGTCAAAAGGGTCGATATATATTCATTTCAATGTCTCAATAAATAATTGTTCTAGCATCATAACGTATTACAATTGGACATTGATTTGCAAGCTCAAGCTTTCACTTTATAAAATATATCACATTCCATATAAAATCACAATATCTCATTTTTAACGTCTTTCAGCTCTTTATTTTCTGAAAATTTATACAATTTATCGAATCATCTCGTAGTTGTAGGATTTTCCTACACTGAGAAAATTTATTAGCATTTTTTCCTATGTCTATATGAATTTTGGTGTATCGAGCATATTCTTTCGTTTTTTCTTACTACACTTTTGATAACAGCCTGTACACAGAGGAAATACTGCTAAAACTATAGGAAACATTTCAAGGATCCTGGAGTGTTTCCTATAGTGTATAAGAAAAAATGCTAAAAAATTTTCTCAGTGTGCATTGATTTTTCAAATTTGATGTTCTGGGATTCAAGGTCTCATTGATTTTTAGTATTTACATTGATTTTTGCAAAAATTATACTTCTATACATCTGGCTTCCCTATGAAAGATATTTCATGGAGTGCTATTATTTTTAGAATTATTCCTATTAAATACTATTCATAAAATTTTAAGGGATATTCAAGTTTTTTTAATACATGTCTATCATTTTGGTGGATTTTCGTTCACAGGTTTTAAAAATTTGATGATCTGTAATTCAAAGTTTATAAGATTTTTAGTATTTCAAAGACTTTCCCAGGAAACGATATTTCCAAAGATAACTAGTATATTAGAGATTTCCAGTGCTTTTAGGATTTATTGTATTTTTTCAATATTTTCACTGTTACGACGATTTTCTTGCTTTTTTCATGAATTTCTATATAGATATCTGGAGTTCAATGATCTACGATTAAAGGTTTCATAGATATTTTTAGTAATCTTTAAGTTATTGAGGGACATTATATCTACATGGGTTTTCAATATTTCTCGTACTTTCATTGATTTATAAAATTATATTATTCCATTGAAATTTATAAGAATTTTCTGGATTCCTAATGTGTATTTAGTGAAAAAAACTTTTTTCAATAGATTTTTAGACTCTGATTCTAAAAAATTAAAATTTTTAGAGATTTTTAGTATAGGAAAAAATTTGATAGAAAATAGTAGATATCTTTATGGTGTTTAAGTATTTAATAAAATGCCTGAACTTTGTATATTTTGTATTTAGAGTTTTGATAAATTTTATTGAATTTTGTAGTATTTTCATAAGTTTTTCTATACTACATAGATTTTCATAATTGGATGCTCTAGGATTGAACTTTGGAAAGATTTCGATGATTGCTATCTACAATTTTAAGAAAATAACATCTATACAGAAATGCAGTACTTCTGAAATTTCTAGTATTTTTAGTCTTTCTCATATTTTGTAGCATTTATGAAATTCTGTAGAGTTTTCTACTATTTTTCTGTATTTTTAATATTGTTATAAATTTCTATGTAAATTTAAAGAATATAATACTCTAAACTTTGAAGTTCAATAGTTTCTTAGTATTTCAAATAATTTTCCTGAGCACAGTTCATTACGTAGATTGCTTGTGTTTTGAAGAATTTTAGTTACTTCAGTATTTATTATATTTTTTGAATATTCATAAAACTCGAATGATTTTCTGATGTTTTCACGAATTTTCACACAAATTTGTTGAATGAGATGCTATAGGATTTCAGTTTCTATTGTTCATTTCAAGTAAAAAACTGGATTACTTAAAAAATCTCATCTTTATACATTTCGTGCATAGATACAGGGTGCGCCATTTCTTATGTCGGTATTGTAACATTGAATAACTTAAACATTTGACAACCGATTTACTTGACTTCACTTGTTTTGGAAACGTCAATTCAGTACAATTTCAACCATGTATCGCTTCACACCAAAAGAACGCGCTGAAATAGTTACTTTGTACATTGAAAATAGTCGTTCAGTTGTGTTAACTCAACGAGCATATCGTCGAAAATATCTTGGCAAACAGGCACCATCTGACAACACTATTCGTCGTTTGGTGTCGAATTTTTGTGACCACGGGACAGTGAAAGATCGCGAACAACCCGTTCATCAACGACCAAGACGTTCAAATGAACTGATTGAAGCTGTCAGAGAGAGCGTTGCCCAAAACCCAAAAGTTTCATATCGTCACCGCGCTCAGCATCTCGGCATCAGTGGAACCACTCCACGGCGCATTTTGAAAGATGATTTGCATTTGTTTCCGTACAAAATGCAATTAACACAAAGAATATTGCCTACAGATCATCCACGTCGCTTGGAATATGGACAAACAATCGCTCGAATAGTTGATACTGAACCTGATTTTTGGAAGCGAATTTTAATGACCGACGAGGCACATTTCAAACTTTCTGGAGGCGTTAATAAGCAAAATTGCCGCATTTGGGGAACGCAGAATCCACACGAGATCCATGAAACGCCATTGCATGACCAAAAAGTTACTGTTTGGGCCGGCGTTTGCGCCAAAACCATCATTGGTCCTTATTTTTTCAAAGAGAACCAAACGATCGATGGAAACCGATATCGGTGGATGTTGGCTCACTATGTCTGCCCACAAATGCGTGAAAAAGGTCTTGAAGATTACTGGTTTCAACAAGATGGTGCGACCTGCCACACTGCGAATCAAACAATCCAGTTTCTGCAACGAAAATTCCCTGGACGTCTGATGTCAAAAAGAGGCGACATTGAATGGCCACCCAGATCTCCAGATTTGACCCCTCCAGACTTCTTTTTGTGGGGTTATTTGAAAAGTAAAGTGTACGCCAGCAAGCCGCAGACCATTGAAGAGCTTAAGGAAAATATTCGTGCCGAAATCATTGCTATACCACCCGAGATGCTCGAAAAGGTAATGGAAAACGCCGCAAAAAGGGCATATTTTGCTGTGAACAATAAGGGCGGCCACTTGATTGATGTTGTGTTCAAAAACTAGTCTAAATAAATTGTAAAGGACCAAACTAAATAAAAATACCTCATTTACAGAAATCGGTTGTTTTTTTTTCAAGTTATTCAATGTTTACATGCCGACATAAGAAATGGCGCACCCTGTAGATATGTTGTATTTTAAATTATGTTGTTTTTCTGTGGAATCCTATCTATATTTTTAAAATTCGGTGCTTACAAGTAGGAGGGAAAAATTAATATACTGCTCCCTCTTTAACACTTTGTATACTCTCAAAACATATAATTTATTCCGAAGACCTTAACTTCACGTTCAAAAAATTCTTCAAAAATTAATAAACTTGAGATTAATGTAAAATCGTGTATTGATATAATTTTGTGAGGTTTCAAATTTTCTGATTTAGACTTTCCCTGTCCACTAGGTATCCTCAATCATGCTCTGAAATACACTCTATGTTTACAGTAAGCCATACCTCAAATCTCACTAACCAAACCACAATCGTGAAACAATATTGCACAATTCAGTTGCTCCCAAGTCACAAATCAATAAAAGAATTTTGAACTTCAAAGGACTTCAATCAGGCAGACCACGCCTTCTTGGGAAGCAATAAAAAAAAATGCTCATCAAAATTTCATGAGAATTCTAAATCCCCTCTCCCCTCCTGAATCCAAATCTGAATCAAAAAATCTGAAATTCTCTACTGCAGCTAACATTCAGAAGAAACATAACCTTTTACCCTGAAAATGTCTACCTTGACTTCCAACTCCGCCATTTCGAAAGTCCCATAAATAAAGAATAGTAAGGTATGAAATTTCCCTCGAGGCTATAAAAGCAGCAAAGTTAGAACTGTACATTCGGTAATGGTAAATGGAAATGAAAATCAAGGAGGGGGACATGACTTTTGGTCGGTGGCTGGGACGCGGGACAAACGGGTCAATACTCGGAATGTTCCATCAGCTTTAAAAGGCGCTGGGTTAAGGGACGACGCCACGGGTCTGCGCTAGCCCTGCATAGCAATACGGTGGTGAATGTTGACTACGCGTTTCCAGTACCGTAGCCAAACTTTTGTTATTATACTTTAATCTTGATTGTTTAAAAAAAATTCTGCATTAACAGTTTGTGTCAGAAGAATGTAAGTTTGAAAGATTTTCTTAATTCTTTTTCTCGAAATTTCTCAAAAAATGGATTTATTCCTGGTATATTTTTCATATCAAAAGTCATCGTTTATTCGTCATTGACAAATGGCGTGAACAAATGATAATCAAATAATAAAAACTCCAAATTCACGAAGCAAATTTCATAAATTTTGAAATAAAAAGCTATCCATCCTTAGACTTGGAAGTTCTCATTTTATAAACTTGTAAGAAGTGAAAACAAAATAGACAGCCACAGGTGTGATGAATTCGAACCTAGGATAATAAACTTCCATTTATAATTTATTTTAACAAAAATAATACACCGAAAGCGCTTCATTTTTGTAAGTATAGAGTAAATTAAAAATACCTTAGTATAATAAAGTTAGTTTTTTTTTAATTGTTAATTTTCAATCATTAATAACAAACTTCTTTTTTTATGTTAAGGTACGTTTGAAATAACAAATTCCAAGTAGCGTATGTAATATATATTATTATGAAAAATGTTACTAAAAAAGATGTACCAAATAAAACTTTTACCACAATGAGCATGAGAATGGATCCTTTTTGGTCTATTTTCTGCAACGAAAGTCAATATCTCTTAGAAATTGATAAATGACACCAACAAATGTGAATAAAGTATGTATGTAACCAACTCTATCACAAATTCACAAAAAAAAAGGTTTCCATTATTTCGTATTTTAAAATGAAACACTAATCATTATTTAACTTGAAAATAAGACACTTTTTGATACTGCTAATTCACAAGAAATAGAACAAAAGTATGAGCCAACAACATGTTAATGTAGATTCTAAGACAAAACCAAAAATAAATAAGTAATGTAGTCCATTTTTTCTCAACAAACTCTTTGATTCGAAATTCGATTAGACCTAAATGATACATCGACAATTCTTCATTTTTGTATCAAAGTTCTAGAGAAAATAAAATTCCTTTCGTAACATATACAAAAAATGATCATTCCAAAGTGGTATGAATTAGGCCTACTTATAAATCATCAAATTCCTTATTTGAATAAAAAAAGTACCATTTTATTCACGTTGTAGCATGTTCCAAACGATAGGTTGCAAGAATATAATACGCGTGTTATCTTCATCGTTGTCAAATATTGACTGGCACCTTCTTGGCATACTTTCAACGAGGCTTTCCAAGTAGTCCGTAGACATATAGAGGACCAAATTTTGCGGATAGCTCGCACCAGTTGCTTTAAATTGTGAGCATGCTTTCTGGCCAAAAAGATTTGGCCAAAGATTGATCAAGTATCATGAAAATGAGACTTGACATTGCTTTATTTTTATTTCTACTTCTAACAAATTGGCGTTTTGGTTAGGTACTTTGAATGTAGCTGAAGATCCAAACGTTTAAAATTAAACGAGAAAAAAAAATTTTTATGAATTCTTGAATCTCTGTTCTAGGAAATTTGTGTTTTATGTTTTTTTACGTAGTAGTAAGTTTGTTCTTCTAACTGAAATGTCCTGGAAAGCAGCTTGAAATTTTTTTCTTTGAAACTCATATATTTTTCTTTTTCGTTTATTTTTAAACGTTTGGAACTTCAGGCACATTACTTCGAAATTTTAGTTGAAAAAAGAAAATATTAGCCTTATAACGATACATGGATAAATTTGATAACCCTTTCTTCTTCCATCGACTCAATTTTAAATTTCATCTCATTTTATATATTTCTTTAAATTTGATAAAAGTTGCAGCAGATTTACTTGACTTTTTAACGAAAATATTGCAATTTTTCCTCAAGAAACTTATGAATTCAGTACTTTGAAGGTTGCAAAAAAACTTACATTTATATTAGAATATTTTATAGGTATACTGTATGAAGTTCGAAAATGAGTGAAACTGAATTTTAAAGTAAAAAATTCTAATTTCTAAGACTGAAAATCAGACCTCAGGATAAAAGACATACGAATACTAAGTTTTCAAAGCTGGTGCTTAAATTTTACTGTGGATTCGAGCCATTTTCAAGACCACGATGAACGAACACATCCAAAAATAACGTATAATAAAATTTATCGTTTTGAAGTTAGCGAATCGTACGATTCGAACATAAAGAACTAACAATAAGAGAAATGTGTAAATGCAAATCATAGCAATTCACAAGTTTTTTGATTCTGAAGATTGACCAAGAAAAGGTTTTTTACACTGTTGTTTTTATAATATAAGATGTGCATAAAACCTGATTAACTTTGAAATTTCGTATTATATTTTTTTTCTTATCATTCCATATAGATGAAATAAGATAAAATTTTGAGCCTGACTTTCTGCTGTCGTGGGTAAATGGCCAGAATAAAAAAGAAGTATTTTGCCCATTTTTCATTTTGAAATCTGTTCTGAACAATCGCTCGATAATTTTATGTTTTTTTTTTAATTTACTGTACATTGCAATTAATGTAGAAAAAATATCGATCTCCCAGTCAAATAAATATTTATTATTGAAGTCGACGTTTCAGCTGCTTTTGAGCCCTTTTCAAGACCTACATGATTCACAATACATACATAAATATTCAATTCTATTAACAATTACAAACGATTTCTCACTTTTAACAATGTTAACACTCACGTCTTATTGATTAAATAATTTAAATATATTATCGAACGCCATCCTTGTAATTTGGACACGTTTATAAATTATATTCACAAATAAATCTTTCCGATTCGGGGCAGCGTCAAAAGACTACATGTCACCTGTTTGAATTCACGTTCGACACTAAAACTTTATCCCACGATGCGTTACTTATCAATATAAATGGGTGTATAGGAAACAAAAACTAAGAATCAATAAATCAGCCATGTGTTCCAAATAAAATCAACCATGCTATCATAAATATCATTCCAATATTGCAAATCCTTCTGTTTGTTAATTGTTCTTTTCTCATATACTTCTTTATAAATGCCATCTCTGTGAATAGTCTTTTTTTATAACTCATCCCTTTATCTAAAACTACAACATTATCCCAGTCAAAATCATAATTGTTGTCAATTCTATGTCCACTTATTACAGACATCTCAACATTGATTTGACGAATATTATTTTTGATGTCCCTTCATCCTCTTCTCAATGTATCTCTGAGTTTGGCCGATATATAATTTATCACATTCTTTGCATTCTATTTTATAAACTACATTAGATTGTTTACTAGAATGAATTATTTCTTTACCTTTTTTTATAAATCTATTTTTAAATTTCTTATATATTTTGTAAACTACAAATAGAAATTATAATAGTAATTGTAATTGTAAGAAATTGTAATAGAATTGAATGCTTATCTATGTATGTATTGTGAATCATGTAGGTCTTGAAAAGGGCTCAAAAGCAGCCGAAACGTCGACTTTAATAATAAATATTTATTTCACTGGGAGATCGCTATTTTTTCTACATTCATGAAACCCAGTGCACTGCACAAACAACAACATTACATTAAGATTATAATAAACATCACATGAATTAACTTTCTCTCAATCTCGTATGAATGAAGCACATGCATTTTTTCAACAAATTGAGTGAATCGACTTTATGGCAATAGATTGCTCAAAATTCCTAACCACACCTAAATAAATTTTCTTATCGCTGTCTAAACCAATCTTCAACACAAATTATTACCAATTTTCTTAAATTACACAGATTTGTCCAGTATTGCCAAACTTGCTTATAACTGGATGAACAATATTTGTGCAAAAAATATGTTGCCCGACAACATTCACATTTGTCAAATTTTCCCAGTCCTTTAGATCCTACAATATTAAAGAAGGCATAGAAATTCCATGTAAATTGCTTAAAATTTATTTTATTTAAAATTTTAAAAACTAAGATGACTCTCCTGGTGTCAAAATAAATTATTATCGAAGGGAGGAAGTGAAAAGAGATCCTGGTCAGTGTGGCATGCGACGTTGCAGCTTTGCTTTCCGTGAGGTAACAGTTACATCGCGGTTGCGTAATGGTACTTAGAGCACGGCATTTTCTCCCGTCGTTGTTACCTTCGTTGCCCGTTCGCGCAACCGAGCGATACATATCTTTCGCCAGAGGAAACGCTCGTGTACAGTTATACACCATCGGGATTTCGCAGTGCTTTTACAATGCCTCAAGAAAAAGCCGAAGCACGAAGAAAGGGCCCTTCTTCCGTCACGCCACGAAAAGTCGTGAATCATTTTACTTTTTTTCTTATTAATAGTACTCAATGGTCAAAGCGTACAATAACTAGACTTTCCGATTTCCCAAGACATTTTTCATTTTTTTTTTCAACGGCCCAATTCACCCTTTTTCTCAGCGTTTCACTCATTTAAGCGACTAAAACCGTTTTTAATTAAACTTGTTGAGGAACACATACTCAGAAAATTTTTTAGGGAGGAGAAAAAACTGCGATATTTTGCATTATGTCGAGATTGTTTAAAAATTACTGATATCAAAATACTATTTGAATAACTTCTCTAAATCTGGAAACATTTACCTTCTTCATTTACCTCTTATCAATCCGTTTCGCGCGTCAGGATATTTTGTTTGAAAAAATTTGCCAAGCAAAACAGCAACATAAACAAGGAAAAAAAATAGAATGACTGCATTGCGCAACGCGCTGAGAAAGATATCGCACGTGGCGCATAAATGCGAGTTACGCGGGAAGGACAAGACCTTCGTGTACACGCGTGAATTGCATCGGTATCAGTGATGAACGTGATAATCAGCTGACGAAAGAAAAAGAGACGGGCAAGAAGGAAGGGGAGCACGAGCCCACGCCGTTGGCCAATCAAAACCCGAGATTCAAGCGACGTTAAAGTGAATAAATCAGCTCTATAAATTTCAATACATGTTTGTCAATAGGTTTCATACATCGACTTTACAACAAGTTTTTGCGACATTTTCCTTCTATTTTAGAGCATTTTTATGCCTTTCAGGGAAGTTCGAGTACCTACATTGTTATAAATTTTTGTATTGGTTTTAATAAACTTGTGTTGGAAGTTTTTTACAAAAAACGCATGTTAAATTCAATAGACGGTGTTCTTAAAATTGCATGAACGTTTTTGTATATTAATTAATCCGTTTGGGATTTCAATAAAGTTGTATATAAAGTATTCATATACGAGTATAATAATATCCATATACGGGTTTGTGAAATTTAATAAACATGTAATGCATATTTCGTTTAAACACTCAAAAAAATAAGCAATTTAATATTTTTCTTCTGTATATCTTACTAAAAGTTCTCGAAAAACGCGAAATAACTCCAGACAAATTTTTCGCCTGTAGGAGGATTTGAACCTATTAATTTCCTATCTACACTGTAAAAAAAATTTATGGTATTTTTCCCATACCGGTATTGGAAGCAATTAACCCATTCCAGGGTTAGTAATTTTCCTATATCAGTGCATAGTAGCTTTACTGTATATAAATAGTATTTACCATACTTCAGTATAGTAGTTTTACCTCATTCGAATACGGAATATCTCCAATAGTGGTTATAAAACAGGGCATGTATATTTTTTTCTTGTACTCAGGAATAGTTGAAATTTTCTATCGTTCTGTAGTAAAATTAATGTATTCATTTTTACTTTACGAGACATTGGAAAAATGCATAGGCAAAATATAGTAAATAATCAATGGTCGTAGAAAAGTGTCGAATGAAGTATAGAAAAATGCAGTTTTGCGGAAATTCACTATACCCGGCATGGGAAAATTTACCAACTTTTTTTACCGTATAGTTAAAAAAATTATTGAAAAATGTTTTGAACTTGGGTAAGATATTTTTAGTACAGCGAGAAGGTAAAAATAATATTGTAAAATTACTATATTTATCTTTCATATACCAGACATAAAAAGAATTCATGAAAAGAGTAGTAAAAGTCTTATGGTCGAGGAAAAAATTCTATTATGGTATAGTAAATTTTGAGGTACATGAAATTTACTATACTACGTTATGAGAAATTTGCAAATTTTTTTACAGTGTAAGCTATCTGAGCTAATCTCACATCTGAACAATGTTATGTTTTTTAAGATCATATGCATTCGAAGGTTTAATGCACAGGTTTGGAACTTTCAATAAACACTGTATAGTTAATGAAAATTAATAACACGTTAATGTGAAAAAATTATTATATAGTTTTTTAAATGAATGATATACTGAAAAATTATGCTTGTATTAGGAATTCGACATAAATGTTCAAAAATTTCAAAGAACATGTTTACTGATATGGGATTCTTACAAAAATGAATCAATTTTAGTAAACTTTCATACATTAAATTAAAGTGTATTAAATTTAAGCATAGTGTGTGCGATTGGGATTCAATACACAACTTTAGGATTTTTAATAAACTGTCTAAAGATTTTAATATACTTGCATTTTTTTGAATATAACAGTTTATTATATCTACTTTAACATACCAGTTCATTTATTTTCATACAACCTTAATATATGAAAGTTTGTTAAAATTAATAACATTTTTAACAGTGTAAGTCACGAATTGCTACAATGATACTTTCCAAAAGTTGTTTAGACTTAACGAAATTGAGGGAGGAACTCTAAAAAAAATAACAGGAAGCAGTTTTATTTCATGAAGAAAATAAATGCCTAAACTATCTGCAAATTTGTTTAGTTTATACGAATGATGAATAAAAAAATTGTTAAATGACTGTGAAATATATTTTTATTGTTTAACGGGGAACAAAAAATTACACTTTAGTATCAGAAATAGTCAATATCACATATTTTCGATTTTCACTTATTTATTGTGATTTTTGGAAAGTGGAAAATGAAGTAGGAGTTTATTGTTTTTTTTTAAAGTGAAGGATTTTGATATAAAAAAATTCCAAGTTTTTTGCAAATTCAAAGATTTAAAAATGTTGAATTCATCATTTCAACGACTCGATTGATAGTTTTGAAAATGGTCAACTTTCAAGTACAATTATGGACAAACTAACAATATTGTAGAAGAAGGAAATACGTTTAAAAAGTTGAAATTAAATAACAAAATAAATTCAAATACCTAGAATACTGAACAATTAATAAAGTTGATATTTCCAACTTTTTAATTTTAAATCATTTTTGGGCAACTTTCAAGGCTCGTATTTCCGTATGGACAAATTTCGTAAAATGTTTCGAGTGGAAAATTATTTTTTACAGAAAAATTTCCACTTGTAATTGCGATGTAGTTGATCAAGTGTGAATATAATTATTTAAAAATCAATCATAGCTAATTAAGGCACATGAAAAATAAAGAAACTATGAAACAACAAACTCAAATGTGTTTATAACAATGTCTCGAAATATAACACGATCAAACCTAGAGTTGATAACAAAATTCAAAAATTTGATGATTTGAATATCGAAAATATTTGAAGATGAAATACATGTTTTTTTGAAAAACCTCTCTCGAAAGTCTTGTCTGTGTGCGCCCCTGGAAATAGCGAAATACATAGTGTACAAAATGGGACCTGGAATGCCACGGTCTCCCCTACACTGAGGGAAAGGTTCGTCCGTGTCAAATAAATGTACAGTTAGATATTGCGAAACAAATATTCACTCAGTACGAAGCAATGATAGGTTTTTCAAAATAAGTTTGTTAAATAGAAAAATATATTCATTGTCTCTACTCTGCCATTAGTTTATAGTAAAAATAAACTTTGTTGAAAGCAAAAAGATATCAAAATCACTAATTTAACTACAAATTTTTTTATGAAAATCGAGTCTTTACTCAAAAATTGTTTTGAATGACTTCTGTTTCATTTACATAAAAAATCGTCAAAGTCAAAAATTGAAGTTATTAAGTTAACACAACAAAGTTATACAATTTTTAAAAACATGGCTTGTTTCTATCATTAGTAGAGAAAATTTTTCTGTTTGCTTCAAAAAATCAGAGACTTTGGGCGAAACCCTGAGAGGTGGCAACCCTAAAAATGAAAGAGATCGAGTCGGATTTCGCCGGGGAAGAAAAAAAATTCGCAAAGTCGTCGTTTTTCACAGCGAGAGTCGTTTCACATGGCAATATCGCGCTCATTTCGAGTGTGTGCATTATTATACCGAAGCGAGGATTCATTTTGGGGGAGGCGAACCCTTCCTTTCTTCCGTTTAAGTCGACAGATGGGCGAATGCTAATTTCGAATCGATCGTTTTCAATGTTGTGTGCTTGTGTTTTTCAATTTGGTAGATAATGATGGTCTTTATTTCTCCAAGTCGAAAAGGAATTTGCCAAGTTAGTAAATGTTTTCCCAGTAAATGTAACGCTGCAAATCACAATAAACTTGTTTGATTTTCATACAGTCAAAAAAATCTAAATTCGAGGTCGAACCTTTATCTATAGTTATTGAAAACATTTAAACATGGTTGTCCGATCCTCTAAGGTTAAATAAAATAATTCATGGTGAAACTGCATTTTTCACCTTTGTTACACCAATAAATATACCATACTTTAAAGTATGAATTTTAATGTTTTCAGGTACAAAGTTGAAGGTGTGTTTTTTAAGTGCACCATAAAGGATCATTTTTTTTAAACCGAAGCTACAGTATTAGACCTTTATGGCGATCCATGTCTCACGTTTTTCCTAGTTTATTTTTTGTACGTTAGAAAAAAAGACCCTACAGCCTGACTCGTGAAGATAAAATGAAATAAAATCTCTACATTTCTAGAGATCGACGGGCCCTGATGGATAAAGAGCAAACTCGGGTTTGGGACTGCGGGACAAAAGAAGGGAGGGGGCCTGCCATCCGCGGAGGGCTGTTGAACTTTCAGGGTCAGGCCCCACCAAAACTCGCTGCAGCATCCTCGGCAGCTCGAATAATGCTCGTCTCGGCCGGATTCAATCCGCCCTCATTTCCTATTGTTTTCAAAGCATCGTGAAAGAAGAAAAAATTTCAAGACATCGTCTTCGAGCGTCATATTAGCAAGCCACTTCCTGCTAACTGTAGTTTCTGCGAGAACCGGAAGTCATTGGAATTTTCCAGTAATTCTAATCAAATTGAATAATTAACAGGAAATACAAAATTTAGAATTTCCAAATAATGAGCCTAAAAAATTAGTCCCTTTATTTTACTTGAAATGATAAATTTCTGATGATCAAAAACGTTTCAACTGACAATCTGAATTTTTCAATTGGCAGAATGTATAACTTGGTTCACATTTGGACTGATTCAATGTTTGAATGTTTTATGCGACTTTTGAAACTTTTGGAAATTTTACAGACATGTGGAGGGGTCCCTCACTTTTACAGCTATCACAAAAATTTCCAACATTTATGGTTTTTGTGACCAGCCATAGTTTATTCAAGATATGCGATTGTCGCTAAATTTATTGCAAAAATCAAGTGTTGGCAATGAAGTTGAATTACTGGTAGTGATATGTTCGTTGGTTGAGAGATTAGATTTGTTCGATCGGTGATTTATTCGACTTTTATCCTGATCGGAAACGTTTTATCAGTTTTCAAGTATTTCTTGGAATATATTTTATTTTTACTGAGTCTTTCGCTGCGTCAATATCAAAGGTGAGAAAAATTCCAAGAAAGATATTATTTTTAACCGGGAATGTTTGGTCTTATTATTTTTTATTTCACGAAATCGTGAATTTTTAAACGAAATCGCAAATTTTTAATTTAATATCTTCGAAAGGTAATCACGTTTTATTTATATAAGTGCTTGTTTTTTTGACTAATTGCAATTCATGAAAACTGCAATAATGCAAATGAAACAACAAATGAAGCAAAATATTGAAATCTCATACTTGAAAGTATAATTTTTTAAAAATTCATAGACTAAAATTTTTACTTTCATATCTGATTTTGAAGCTGAGACTTAATATTCTATTTTCGATATGTGAAACTTGGAACTTGAAACCTCATGTTCGTAAGAAACATTACAAAAATTCTCGTTTTGAATTTATCGCCTAAAAATGGAAATTTCGAAAAATCGCGAGGCCTCACAGGACATTAGCCCCAGAGCCTAAGAATTGCAGATGCGACCTTGACTCTAGTGAAAAGAATAATTTCACTAAAAACAGGGATATTTCTGCAAATTACACTCAACAGGGGATATATAAGAACATTTATAAAATTCTTTGTCTTCGATAAATTCTTTCTTTCTGTCTCCTTCTGTGAGAGAATGTAAAAAAATGTTCGTTTCAAGTCGGTCTATTTTCGGTGGTTCCAGCCATTCGTCTTCTTTTTCTTTTTCAAGGGGCTCCGGTGGCAACGCCAGCGCGTACCAGATCGACTCTCATTTGCAGCCAAAAACTAGTTTCCCTTCCCAGGTAACACATTATATTCCTATATAGCCGAGAGCGCGATAGAATGTAGGAGAGACAAGAGACTTTGTCTCCCACACATGTATGGTACGCATATACTGGCATATACGCAGGGCCGGCTTAATAAACAAATCACCTCAATTTAAATGAAAACGAAGTTACACTTTTAATGTGCTTAAAGTTCGAAACGTTTGGAAAATAAACGGAAATGAACATTTTTAAAAAATTTTTACCAAACATCAAGGTAAAAATAATTATAAATAGATAATTTTCGTTAAGTACGCTTGTTTACAAATCATAACTTTTTTTCTGATCCACGACATTTGTTACTGGTTTTTGATGTAAAGTGAATCGCTTATTCCGGAAATAAAGTCAAAATTTCAAAAATTGGACCAATTTTCTACAAGCTGCCAAAAAAATGAATTTTCGTAAGATTTCCGTTTAGGCACTGTTCATTTATTCCCTTATAATTTTCCATTACTTGCAGCAGAATTTCAGAAAAAATAACAATTCGATCGTGAATTGCAAAAAAAAATTTGTTTAGTACAAGTTTTCTGATTGGATGTTACACTCCGGTCCAATATGATGTAAACAAGATATTGTTTAACGAAATCGGTTAAAAAATATAGGAGCTATGTTTGATTGCTTGAAAATTCACGTGAGTCTGGGTCTTGATCATCCCTATGCATTTATTACGAAAAATCATTTCATTTGTGTACAAATCTATTTACAATGATTTTAAAAAAGCCTCAAATTAGATTTTCTTTCTTTTTTGTGTTTGCAAAAAGTATCTCGAGTAATAAACTAAAAATATTCGCCTATCATCGCTTCGTCCCAAAATCCTCAGTAGAGACGTTCCATATTATGTCCTTCATTTTCTGGTAAAAACGTTCACCATGTTCATAACTCTCATCTTCAAGATTATCAGGAAGAAAATTGAAACAGGAATGAAGGAAATGTATTTTCAAAGACATATTAACTCCCGTTCCAAAATAATGTATAAGATATAGACGCATAAAACTTGTTTGATTCTGAAATTAATATTAATATACGAATTTTTGCATAGTATTTTAGTAAATCTTCTGCAAGTTTTCTTTGAAGCTTGAACGATACGATGGAAATTTTCTTTCATTTAATATCATTTTTTTTTGACTCTGCAAGATTTATCTAAGTTGAGGGATCCTTAAAAGGTTAACTTAGGAAAGTCTGCTGCAAAGTTAAGATTTTTGACGAAAAGTCATCATGACAAAAAGTATGTAGGTAATTATATACTTTACATTTGTGTGCGAAAAAATAAAGATACTTCAACTACTCAATGGGCGACGCATTTTGAATAAGCGCAAGGTCAGTTATCCGAAGCACATGAAAAGTACCTGCCTCACGAATTCCAAATCGAGTTTTTTAAACGTTTACCATACGATAAATTCATTGAAAATTCACGAAAAAATGTAAATTGAGTAACTTATTCAAATAAAACTCAACTTTGTCCTTTTACAATCAACATGTCCATAAAGTTAAATTTCGTAAAAAATTTATTTATTCTAGACGTAAGTAGGGTTGATTGTCTCTGACGAAATATATTTAATCTAGTCTCTAATATTGATTCATTGTGAATTCGTTAGTATTTTTATGTTTATTCGTTTTTATCATACGATTTTCTCGATTTTAATATCATTAAAATCAGTTTTCTTTGACTTTAAGATATAAGTTTTGCTAAAATCAATGAGATGCGAATCTTCAATCAATAAATTATCAAAATCCAAATCTATCTACCAATTTTTGACATACAACAGATAAACTTGTAGTTCATAACAGACCAACATACTAACTTGGAATCTGAGTCATAATTTTAAGATGGTTCAGCATTATCAACTTATATATCATGGAACTTTTTGACAAATTTTACAGGACATTACTATAGGTAAGTATATTTGCCAAACAAAAAGAAAATTGAAGAGCAGAATTAAGGAAGATAATAACAACATAAAATTAATGCCAACTAGCCACACAGTAGTTACAAATCATAGAATAGAAGAGGGACATGAATTTGATTGGAATAACGCTGGGATACGGGATAGAGAAGTTAACTTTTTCAAAAGGTGTATGTCAGAGATGATGTTTATTAGGAAAACTGACGACACTTTGAATAAACAGGAGGAACCTAAGAAATGAAATGATATTTTTGATGGTTATTTAGGAATGTATTGAGTTCATGAATTCCATGACAAGATAATACATAATTAAAATATTTGATAAACTGTTAAACTTGTCAAATTTGAACTAGTAAACTGGTAAACTAGTAAGCTAGTAAACTGATGAGCTAGTAAACTAGTAAAAAAGTAAGATAATTAACTGGTTAACAAGTAAATTAGTTGATCAGTAAACTGGTAAACTCGTCAATTCGAAACTATTATACTAGTAAGCTTGAAAACCAGTAAACTAGTTATCTAGTAAATTAGTGAGATAGTGAACTAGTAAGCTTGTAAATAAACTAGAAAACTTGTTTATTTAAAAATAAAATTAAAGACCAGAATTTAGGAACATAAAATTAATATCAACTAGCCACACAGTAGTAACAAATCATAGAATAGAAGAGGGACATAAATTTGATTGGAATAACGCTGGGATACGGGATAGAGAAGTTAACTTTTTCAAAAGGTTATGTCAGAGGTGATGTTTATTAGGAAAACTTTGAATAAACAGGAGGAACCTAAGAAATGAAATGATATTTTGATGGTTATTTGGGAATGTTTTGAGTTCATGAATTCCATGACAAGATAATTTTTCTTTCAGTATGTTTCGGTAAAAACGATTCTGAAGCTTTAAAAGCAGTCACAGTCAGTCGTTCTTGTAGTTCTTATTTGTTTGTAAAATTGTGAATATTAACAAATTGGTTATTTCATCATGGGTTTGATCATGCATTTGATTTTTTTCGACGTACTGGTTTTGTTCCAATTGCTGAAAGCCACTAGGGAAGACAATTTTGCGAGTTTACATTCATAAGGAGAATCGTAAGTGGTGTTGGTAAAATGGATGTTGTTGTAGAAGGAATGTTTTCTGGAATAGTTGATTTTTGAAAAAAACGTTTGTAGTTTCCTGATATGGGTCCGATAGCAGACTGAAATAAATATAGGTGTGACCACGTGACTTGGTTTTTCATTGCTGAATGCAGTTCTTTGCCTCTGAGTGATCATTGATATTTTACTCATATAACATATTTTATGGAGCAGAATCAGAGGTACTTATTGACATTGCTATAGCTTTTTCTTTAATTTAAGTTGAAAAATAGAAGAAAAAATTGACACTTTTCAAACAGTGATAGAAAAAAGTCCAATCCTTTCAATCTTCGAAAAATCAGAACCCCAACGTAACAATAAATCATCTGTCATCCAATAGCCAACAAAATCTTTCGCCGGCCCTGTATCCATCGACATATACGCAAAATGCACGTGAGGATAGGTTTTGACTTGTGCGCACGCCACGTACGCTCCCGGCAAATGTCGAAGGCAGGAGGGACGAAGGGGTCAGGGGAGGGGGAGGGGAGAAGAAAAACAGAGGAGGGATGATACTACGGCGAAGTGCGTTGACCCCTTCGAATTCTCTCGCGCACGACTTAGTAGGTATATCCTCCAGTCACATATTACACGCGTTACAACCCTTTCGTCCATCACAATAAAATAATCCGACCAAGATTCAATTAAAACAATTTTGAAACCCGGTCGGATTTCAACCGTCGCTTTAAAACGACAGGGGTAATCAACAGTAAGAATCATAATGAAAAACAAAAATTATCTGCGACCTTCTCAGACCGTGGCATTTCACGTGACTTTTTGCATTGACCTACTCAAGTCGTTGTTGGTAGAAAATCAGGAATATTTTCTAGACATGTACTCGTCGAGTCGAAGAAATAATGATCCCACGTCCCCTGCATTTTGACAGCGAGACACGTCACCCCACGGTCCATCCGAGGGGGTGGGGGCCGGGTGGACCGACCTAGCATCTTCCCCTCCGCTCCCGCCCCTCCCGCGCCGATTTAAATCACCCGAGCAGCGTGAAATTTAAATCTCCGGCCGCGCAATCGCGTGCCTCTCCCCACCCCTCGGCGCAGAACATCCTCCGCCATCCACCCACCCCCGCCCCGTGCCATTTCCGCTTGCGTTGCAAAACAGATAAACGCTCTGGAGAGCGCACGCACCTCGAGGAGACGAGATGAGAATTCCGGAGCTCGCAAAGAAACAAAAGCCCAAGCCCTTCCTCGGGAAAATGTCCTATCCTCCTCGGGGCACTTCTCGTGTCAGCAGCCCTTTTCTTTCGATCGCGAGATTCGTCACTGTGTTATATATCATGTATCCCAGCACGCCAACACCATGAACACATTAATACGAACACTTGTCACGGAATAAAGGTATAACTACGCCGAGTTACTTTTGTTTCTACAACGAAACTCGATTTGGCAGTGAAAACGTACGACTAGACGCGAATGTACGTGCGCACAAAAACAAGGTCGAGCCTGAGCTCGTGCCCCGACGAAGGCTCTCGCGCAACTAATGTGATATTGTGATTCGCGTAAAGGGCACGCAGACCTCGCAGACGGTTTTCGCGCACCGCGGAGTGGGGGGAAGATCGGGGCGTAAGTGAAGGGGAAATGAGAGGGGCGGTATGGGGGGGGGGGGTTGAGCTGGAGAGGAGAAGAGAGAGACGATGCCATGGACTGCTGCTGTGCGTTGTGCTCTCCGCCGTGCGCGGATTAAAGGGGGATTCCTCCGTCAGGGTGAGGAGGGGGAGAGGTTGCTCGCCGCATGCGCACTGCCCTTGTTTTGGCCCCGTGACACGGGGAAAGCACCAAGCCACCGCCCGATGCAACGCGGATTATAACCGTGCCTAGCCAACCAACCATGCACCCCGAAATCGACGTCCCTCGGTTTTTGGGTGCTGAATCTGACGCTTGGGCTGGCGCGTCGTTCGGCATTTCAACAATAGATTTTTCGGAGATTTTCTACAAATTAAGGCATTTTTGACCTCGAAATTGCAGCACATTTCGAAGATTTCCAAAAGTTTCTTCATACAGTTCGACTTCAATAGCATAACGGGGGAGCGTAGGTGGGGATGAGCGTGACAATGCAGCTTTGAAACAAATATAAATGTAATTTAGATTTGCCCAATTCTTGTTCCTTGTACACATCACAAAATTTATTCAAACTGACAGATTCTCAAAATATTGAGCACGATTTGGGCTTTCAGAATATGTAAGACATCCTTGACTTCTTGAAAGGACGTGAGTCACCTCTGTATCATGAACAAACATGTACTTGACTTCAGTGTTTTCTCAGTAAAATATGCAATTTAAGTAATCTACTTCCACAGTAATACCAGAAAACTCATTTTTCGGCATTTTTATGCGAGGATTTTCTCAAGTTGCGCAATTGATTGAGACGGAAACGCTTAAGATGATTCTTAAGACGACTCGCAAGACCTTCTCTTTTCGTCCTTCTTTCTTTCAATTGAATCCCGTTCTAGGCGTCTTTCTCGCACTAGAGTAGGTTGCGAGTCGTCTTAAGACCTTCTCTTTCTATCCTGCTTCCTCTCACTATAGTATGTTCCGAGTCATCTTAAGTCAGTTGCAAGTTTCTTAATGAATTAAAGATGACCATTGCATCTCCTTCGTGTTATTATTTGAAATGTCATTTCATGAAACTAGTTGATGAGTTCAACTTTGGACTCTTCAGATTTTGATATCATGATCTTTCGAAATAAGGATTAGTTTCTTTAGATCTCAAACTTGTATACTAAGGTTACAACTTACAACTGTTATTATACATTTGAGGATGATGCAGTTCATTTGACTCTACTTTACAGTCGAGCTAACGGTATCAGCAGCAGTTCTTGTAAATTTGCAGTGGGCAGTCGCCTTCTTACATTACATTCGAACTAGCAACAATTTTTTTTTTAAATTGACTGTAAGACGTCTATTTGAATTTTGATTTCATTCCAAGAATACTGTGTTTCCTATCAGTTTTATCAGTATTTTCTCAGTGTATAGGAAAAAAACAAGAGAATATGCTCGATACACCAAAATTCATATAATCTATAGGACAAAGTGCTAAAAAATATTCTCAGTGTACCTATGTGAAATCATGCTCAGGCTAATTGTAAGAGACAAAGTGCACAGTTGGGTTAAACTATCTATTTTGACATATTGCGGAAATATCGCAGTGTCTCATAATTCCTCATGGCTCACGGTTCCCTACTTACATCAGCTAAGAATAGTAACAATTACACTACTATATAGTAAAAAATAAATTTTTAATCAAATATCCTGAGTCAAAAATTCAAGGGCCTCATAATATGAGCCTCTTGGTGATGTTCATTTGAAACATTTTAAGCTTCCACAACCTCTTTTAAGCCTGTTGAATTCTTCAATCATCATTTACTCCTCTTCGGCCTTTTTGACCCAAAAGCAGAGTTTTATTTGAACCTCTTGTGCTTCAAACGGTCGTATGTTGTGTCTCGAGGTTTAAAAGAGGTTCAAAAATACATGGGATTTTTGAAACAGAATTTCTATTAAGATGACACGGAAGTTTAGACCATATAATACGTGGACTGCTACTCCTCCTATGCTTCCCAGCAAAACAAAGCGGTCTCAGATCGTGACGTCACGGAGGCACGAATTTACCAGTCTCGTATGAACACACCACGGGCCCTGCGCATCACAGTGATGTGAAGGGATAATCATAAGATTTTTTCCTCTTATTTGAAGTAATGATGTGTAAATATTGAAAACTCATATCTATAATATAAATAAACTAAAATAACAAAAGATCGTAACAATAATTCTTATAAATTATTGACGTCTGCTGGCAAAATGATTTTAAACTGTAGAATAAATATCTTTAACTTTTTTGTAAAGACTGATGTAATATAAGAAAAAATGATTTGTAGCAATTTTCAGAAGTGAATATATGACACATTATTCATTAAAATTTTCGTTAGTATCAGAACTTATTTGCAAAAAAATTTTGAAAGTAGGAAACAAAAACTTTTAATGTTTAAGACAAATCTCTACTATAGAGAGTATTTCGGTTAAAGCGAAAAAATGCGAAAGTATAAACTTTTTTACCGAAAACTGGTAAAAAAGCACAGATAATAATTTTGTAAATAGCTTCAATCTTGGGAAAATTATCATTTCTTCGACCTTTTATCTCCAAAATATAAATAAGCTATATTTAAAATTTTAAGTAGTATCTGGGAAATCTAAAAATTAAAATGCTGTTTGAAAGAATTCAAGAAATAAGATGAAAAGATATCAAAATCTCATTCAAGTTTTGATTCTCATATTAAAATAAACAAGAAAAAATACTGAAGATCAGAAAGTTTACATGAAGATAAAAATATTTTTTGCTATAGAGAATTTTTCCGTCAGTATTATACAATATACTATTTACTTTAAATTTTGGGTTTTCAAGAATTGATGACGTTGTGGGTTCATGACAAGTGCAATTTATTGATGGCGAAAAATAGGCGATGATGATTATTGGCACTCATTTTGCCATACTTTTTAATACTTTGTAACACTTCACAACACACTGTTTACAACTGATTGCAACTGATGTTTATATTTATTTACAAGCTTTCGTGAAAGATCGAACGCGTTCGGCTGTACTCGTCGTCTGTGACGTCACATTCACCGCTCTATGTGTGACCGAGTGATTTCTGTCTAGTAGCAGTTCATGTATTATATGGTCTAAGCACGGAAGACATTCTCTTTTCGTTACCGTTCTACACTGAAAAAAGTGCATTGGTTCAGATAACCAAAATCACTTCGTTTGTCCTTGTTTAGTTGAGAGAACCACTCGGTTGGTTAAAATAACAAAAACATCATGATTCTTCGTAACAAAGCGGTTTTATTGATCTCACAATGTACTGTTTAGTTCTATCCACGTTAATTATTGTTACTTGAACAATTTGACCGAGACATCAAACTATGTTGTTACAACTAAGTAACATGTTTCTGAGAACAGTGTATTTTGGTGCTCTCAACCATGTTAATGATTGACTGAACAATTTTTTGACGCATGCGCGCAGAAGTGTGTGGGGGAGGAACGGTCGTCATGGTGCGTCATGAACCTCGGTGGACTGTGAACCTCTTGTTTTTTCACGTTAGGCTTTGTAGGACATTTTTTTTCAGTAATAATTGGTGAACGCGTGTGTATTACTGAAGTGAATAATGGATGAATCGCACTCTGCATACGTGGTAGACGAAATTCTTCGGAAATAGAGATTGTCGTCCATGATAAATATTGATATAGTGCGAAGTTATCATAATAAATTGTTTATTCAACGGAGTATTTAGTTAACGATATAAAGTGACATGACAAGGTTAATTAAGAAACACGAATATTAAAGTCAAGAAATTTCTTTTAAAAGCTGAATATAACCAAATAAGTTTGTTCTCTCAAAAAAAGTATGGTTACGTTTAATAACATGCATGATACGTAACACTCTATTCTTTGTTGTAACAAAAAAGTAACATGTTTTCGACAATCAAGTGAAATTGTCAACAGAACCAAGTACCGAAATATAAGCTTTGGCATTTTGATCATTCGTAACAAAGTCAATGTGGTGCTACTCACCAAAATGAAGGACCATGTCAAAATGGTACGGGCAACAAAAAATATGGTTGGGCCTATATCAACCATGTGATTTTGTTGAAACAACCAAGAATCTGATTACTTCAACCAACCATTTTTTTCGGTGTACATACGCATTTTTCACGCACTTCAGTAACTTCTGAGTCTTCTTAATACCCAAGTCAATTCAGGACTATAGAAAATTTGTTTGTAAGTGTTCCATTTTTTTTTACTGTTGCAACATTTTAAGTAAAGAAAATCTAAAAAAATTTTTCACAGTTGAATTGTGTTTGTAAAAGCCGAATGCTGAAAAATTTTTGTTGTAATCTTGAAGAATATCACATTAATTACTGACTCGAAATAATAAATAACTAGAAACAATAAAATGCAGTCTTTTTTTATGTAACAAGAACTACAAAAAAAAGGGGGCAAATACTGGGGCATAAAGATAAAAAATGGGAAATATGTCCCAAAATAACTTTGCTAAATTTAATGAAAATTTGTAGGGCTATTTGCAAGGATAATAATTTGAATTCAGTTTACAATAAATTTTCTTCAATAAACGCACAAGTATATTTACGCGGAAAAAAATTTTCGGGTCAAATTCCCATAAAAAATTGGAATGGCAGGAGGAGGGTCGAATTTCTATTTTTGTCCTTAGCTCACTGTAGGTAATACGAAACTTTATTCCTTCGTGCTATTAGGAAATGCTATAAGTCCAATATTTATGGAAAAAAAGTAATTAAGCATCATTTCATACTTAAATGCCTACTATTTACTGTAAATCCACGATATGTTCCCAGACGTTTCGTAAAAATTGATGAGCCGAAAGTCACGTGATACATGGGTATTTCAAGTGCCATCGTAACTCTCTTGTATTGTAAAGAATTTCGTAGAGTTGTTGCATCGCGATCGCCAATTAGTCGCCAATGTCAAGCGGGCCAGTAACTGAGGCCGCAACTGGGATGAGAGGAGTGTAACGCTCATTCGGATTTCAACGGGAAAAAAATTCCTGCTTAAGACGACTCTCAACCCTCAGGACAAAGATTGACAAAAATACCCCAAGGCCACCAACGACGGTACAACGGACGTGGGGGAGGAGGAGAGGGAAGAGGAGGGAGAGGAGGGAAGGGGTGTGTATTTTTTCTTTTTTTTTTAATTTCAGACGTTCATTTGGTAATTTTGAAAATATCGTGTAAGTAAAACAGCAAATCTTTGGCAACAGTTTGTAGAAACACGGTAAATATTTCCACAAGCAATTTTTACCATATGTTTGGAAATATACACTGTGAGTTGACGTTGCCCGCCCATTCCAGTAAATTATGGTAATTTTTGAGGCACTTTCTAGCGCATGATCCCAAAAATTTTGTTCCGTGTACAAAGCCTTTCTTAAGTAAAACTCTACTTACAATAACCTCAGCATTCATGATTCAATATTTTTTGCTGATACATACCTGAAACAGAAATAAAGAAAATAAGGTTATAATAGCTTTCAACAAACTTTTTAATGTAGAAAAAATATAGGATCTGGAAACACTAAATTTCAATTAGCAACATATTATTACGATCAATAGTCAGCTACTCGATTCAATTAGTTAATACAAAATACATCTTGAATTGGTTAGAAGCGACAATGGTTTTTCATAAAATGCCATGCAGTTTTTCTCTAACATTCAAAATCTCATGAGTGAGATTTTTCACCTCTATAAAGTTAGCACTACCACATGCGAAATGACAGATGACATAAAGTGATTTATTTGTCGCTTTTTTGTCGTGATTTTGTCGTGCAAAAATAAAATTTGTCGCGAAATTTTTTTTCCTTAAATCGATGATGAAGTCGATTTGTATCAAGTTGGCACTACCAACAATCTTATTTTTTTTTTGCTAAAATCGATGTCAGTGCCAATTTGGTATCATATCGGCACTTCTACCTTTTGTAAACGGTCTTCCGATGATCAGACGAACATCGCGTCTGCTGCATAGTTTGTCGCTTTTTTGTAGTGATATAGTCATGCAAAAAAAAATTTGTCGCGAAATTAAAAAAAAAAAAATCAATGGTAGTGCTAACTTGATATCAATTTAGCTCTGCCACCTCTTGAAAACCGTCTTTCAATGATCGGACGAATATCGCGTCTAGTGCATGATTTGTCGCTTTTTTGTGGTGATATAGTCGTGCAAAAATAAAACTTCTCGCAAAATTTTTTTCCCTTAAATTGATGACAGTGCCAATTTGGTATCATATTAGCACTTCCACTTTTTGTATACGGTCTTCCAATGATCGGACGAATATCGCGTCTGGTGCATAAATTGTTTTTTTTTTGTAGTGATTTTGTCGCACAAAAATAAACCTTACTTTTAATAGTTACACGAATTACTTTGTCTTACAATCGATGATAGTGCTAACTTGGTATCAAGTTGCATTTCCACTCATTTCGTAATATTTGGACAAATGTCTCGTCTTGCATGTTTTTAACGCTTTTTTATCCTGGAAAAAAAAATTTTTCTCGAATTAAAAAAAAAAAAAAAAAAAAAAAAAAAAAATCATTATTTTGCCCACTTACAATTAAACAAGCTTCTTATTATTTTACGATGTTCTAGCAGAAGTCTTTTTTTCTTCTTTTTAAACCAATCGTTTTCCCTAAATAAATGACAACTAGTTTCCTGACGTACCCGAAAATGGCTTACTTTCAAAACTTGAATCGCCAAATCTCGGTCAATTTTCGGCTGATCTGCCTTAAATTTTTTTGGAATCATCACAATACTTCAGCGTTTCTAATGCTCTCTTTTAAAAATTTATTGAATCAAACGAATGTCCAACCGTGAATATGTTAGTAATCACAGTTGAATTTTACAATTTCGATCTTCGACATGCGAGAAACTTTTTTGTTTTCAAAGTTTTATCGAGCTTTCTTTTTGTATATTGCTCTGGAAAGATTTAAGTTTATTTTAGCCTCTAATGAAACTGATGAAAGTGAAACTGAAACTCTCAGAAATTTGTTTTCTGAACCTACGGAACGCGCGTAATGCACGGATCATGCTCAACTAGATAAAGCAGTAGTGTAACTTTCAGTTTTTCGTCGATAATTTTTAATTTATTCTTGTTAATTTTATTGGGAAATTTTTCGTAGTACATTTGTTTGTTTTATATTTAATAAATTACATCACGAATCGCGAAATCAAAGCAAACTTTCAGCAAAATTCTAGAAGCGTGGTGGTTTTCTACCTGAATTTCAATCGTTTGAAAAATTAATAATGAAATATAACGAATAAACAAAGAATTATTAACAAAAGTGAACATTTATAGCTGAGATGAATTTCATCCTCATTCGAAATTCCATTTAAATCTAAATGGGAAGCGATTAAATTCTGAGTTACATATAGATAAAAACAACATTTCAAAGAGTTGCAATTTACAATTTGAAAAATATTATAACTTTGTACCTTTGAAACGAAATGACAGGTAATTCCATTCTGAACTGCAAAAGTAAAACAGAAAATGCAAAATAATTGACGAATTTTAAAATTTGTAGTCATTTAATATACATATTTCAGTACAAACTTTTTATTAAATACTAAATTCGAGAAGTACAACATGGAATTTGAAAATAATCAAAAAAATACAGAATCTTTTTGAAATTTATACTTTAAAACTACATACTTCGATTTTCAATCCTGAAACAAAAGCGAAAATTTCAAAGACTCTGTTTTTGAACACATGAGAAAAAGTTTGTTCTGAATATAACGTTATAAGATTTTTATTGAAAACAGCTGTTATGATTTAATTATTACTGAGCCATAAGAATATTCATTTATAGTGACCATCGGTAGTTTTACTTCACGGTTAACCATGAGCATTTTATGTTCATGATAAGTCATGAGATAGTTCACTTTATTGTAAGCTATTTAAAGTTTCATGTGAACTGTTTGTCATGTGAAGAGTTTCAGTATTTGTACAGCATCCCAAAAAAGTTCAAACTCATAGTAGTCTATAGAAATTTTTAAATTGAATAACCAAAATGAGTCGAGATTACGATAAGCAATCACGACAGAAAAGCGATGAATAATGCGCGATATTTAATTTCCTTCAAAACAGCAAGACACTTATGTTTATAGGAGCTAACTGGATATGAAGATAGCACTATTATCAATTGTTTGTAAAAAGTTGTATGATAAAAATTTTTTTTTGCACTACAGAAAAAAGAGAAATTAAACTGCAAAGATAGTGTCTTGCCACAAGACACTTTTTTACATTTTAAAGTAAGACACTTAATGACTGAAGACGTAGATTTCACATCTTCGTGTCTTCTACGGAGACATGTCTCATGTATGATTTTTTCAGTGTATGCGCAAGACTAGATATCCATCGAAATATTAAAAAATATTTATCAATGTTTCGTTGTGCAAACTTGATATGTTGTTAGCACGAGTTTTGATTTGATCGATACCGGGAATAATTTTATTTTCGCACGACAAAAAAACGATAAATTACGCACCACACGCGACATTAGTCCAATCATTGGAAGACCGTTTTTATAAGGCGTTATTGCCAATTTAATACAAAATTAGCACTATCATCGATTTGAGGAGAAAAAATTTCAAGACAAATTTTATTTTTGCATGACTAAATCACGACGAAAAAGCGACAAGTTATGCACGGTGCGAGATTTTCATCAGAATAATGTAAATTCGTTGGTAGTGTCAACTTGATACCAAATCAGCACTATTATCGATTTAAGGTAAAAAAATTTCGCGACAAATATTTATTTTGGCACTGTCATCGATTTAGGCAAAAAAAATTTCGCGACAACTTTTTTTTGCATGACAATATCACGAAAAAAATGCAACAAATTATGCACCAGATGCGATATTCGTCCGATCATTGAAAGACGGTTTTCAAGAGGTGGCAGAGCTAACATGATATCGAGTTAGCGCTACCATTGATTTTTTTTTTTTTAATTTCGCGACAAAATTTTTTTTGCATGACTATATCACTACAAACAAGGGACACATTATCCAGCAGACGCGATGTTCGTCCGATCATCGGAAGACCGCTTACAAAAGGTAGAAGTGCTAATATGATACCAAATTGGCACTGACATCGATTTTAGCAAAAAAAATATTTCAAGACCAATTCTATTTTCACACGACTAAATCACGACAAAAAAGCGACAAATTATGCACGAGACGAGATATTCATCAGAATAATGTAAGATTGTTGGCAGTGCCAACTTGATACCAAATCAGCTTTATCATCGATTTAAGGAAAAAAAGTTTCGCGACAAATTTTATTTTTTCACGACTAAATTACGACAAAAAAGCGACAAATTATGCACCAGACGCGACATTCGTCCGATCATTGTAAGACGGTTTTTAAGAGGTGGTAGTGCTAACTTTATATCAAGTTAGCACTACCATTGATTTTTTTTTTTTTTAATTTCGCGACAAATTTTTTTTTGCACGACAAAATCACGACAAAAAAATCACTTTATGTCATCTGTCATTTCGCATGTGGTAGTGCTAACTTAATAGAGGTAGATTTTTCAATAAATATTCGGAAACTGAAAATTTTTTCTGAAAATTCGAATCTTCTAGCTGACTAAAAACTCAAGAACGATTGTCATTCATGGTTAATTTTATCAATAATTTCATTACATGATAGTAAAAATAAATGTAGATAAAAAATTTTTTACAGATTCTTTATTTATTATATGGGCGATTTCATGCGAAATTCAAACTTAGAATTTTCGAACGTCAACTTATTGATGATTTTTTCAGTTTTTATTTGAAAATATTCGACACGTTTTTCAACTTTCAGATATGATTGTTGCAAACTTTGTATTTATGGGTTTTCGAACTGTTGGTTCTGGGGGCCATTATTCATTTATTTGTATTGATAATGATCGGCTGTCATAATTTTTTTATTTGTATTATTATTATAATATTTATAATAATGTTATTCCTACTATGCAACAAAATTTAATGTGTATGACCTCGAGTCATACATTCATGCACCTGGTACCTTGAGAAAAAAAACCTTAAATGATGTATAAAATTCAGGACATTCATGTAATAAAATAATCTAAGTATACATCAATTTCCTACATTTTAATGCATAATTAAAATAGACCAAGTGAAATCCGCGTTGTACAGATAATATCAAATTTATGATAACAATTTCTTAAATTGTAGGAAAACCATCACGCTGATTTCCATGACATTTCCATGAGTCTTCCGGCAGAGTTGCCGAAACGATGCAAATCATGGAGGAATGCGGCGTGGTAGAAAACGCGAGGATGCTCGAAATTGCACGCAAACTTTTGCTGTTTTGCCGTTGGCCATGTGGGCGTGATGCTTCGGCGTTACTAGGAATTTCAGGTCCGTCATTATACATCGCCAGCCGCGTAATTGTTTGATTGCACGCCCGTGGGGCTGACGCGGCGCCATTTTTTCACCCCCCCCCCCTTTTTTTGTCCACCGATAGGTCTTTCCGGGGTTGTTTCAACGCTATTTTTCCGGAGGACGCGAAGCACGTGCTCGCGAAACAGGTAAACAAACGACAATTGGAAGAAATAATGGAAACGCGGAAACAAAATACCTTTGAAATTACAAAACTATTTTTGAGCACCTCCTGGAAAATACACTCAGGTATATAGAACTTGGATTATAATCAATATTTTAATTTTTACAACTACAACTCTTTAACTTCTAAGTAATTTTGGTAAAATTAATGTCAAAATCCTTGTAACTGCTCATCAGTAGAATACTGTGAACGATGCTTAGTATATAATGATATCGAAACATTATTTTTTGGATTGTGCATGAATAATTGTTAAGGCCACGAAATAAACACCTATCATTCATTCAAGATGTATTGTCAAATTTATTAGAATTAAGCTTTAAGTTTTTGCGAAGTTTCTATCTTATAATATGTTCATATTAATAATATATAGTTTATCACCGAGTGGTTATTTAAGCCCAATAAATTTTCTCGACTTCCCAGGCAATGGTGTTAATTCTTCATTACAAATATGTCGACGTTTCGAGTCGGTTTCGACTCCTTTCCAAGACCTAGCAAGGTATACATTAATCAACGATAAATCAAATAGGAAAACTACAGTAATTACAATGATTAGTCACATGTTGTCACTTACATCATAATGGAATTGAATAAATAATTATGTCGGAACTCTGTTCAAAGATTGCCTGTCACTTAAAAACAAAAATGCCCCATCAGTTTTTACAATATGTCTCGTCAGAATTGTAAAGTTTCTTCAGTAAAGCCTCTATCACAAGCGGCCGTGGCTCCGACACTAACTCTATGTACAAATCATGTTTACTTAGGTCTGGAAGTGAAGTGAGTCATCCACAATCAAATGTTCATATTGTTCATAACTATTGATGAAATTACTCTACATCATACGGAAATGAATTCGTAACTTAATTTACCTCATTTTTATGTCATACGTTTAGAAGCACTCAAATCAAACAAGTTTCATTTTCGAAGTTGTAATAAAACCACAACACGTTATCACAGCATCATTTTTTACCTATACCGATTTCAGCTCAAAAATTTTTTTCATTTTGTAAAATATGGAAAAAAAAAATATTTTAACCAAGATTGCAGTACTTCAACTCGTCCTGCGAACCTTTTTCAAATAAACAATAAACAAAATATTCAAAAAATGTAACATAGCAATTGTCGGAATCGTTGCAAAACAACCTCGAAAATTCCATCACCAATCATTGCAAATTTCTTTACTGAAGCGAACTCTCAGGCCGATGATTTTACCATGTTGCGCAAACGCGCTGCAATTCCGCTTTGCAGGTGTAAATAGCAGTCCCCCTTCTGCCGATGACGAGTGGGGCCCGATACAAATTCGCAGTTTATTCGACACCGTAAAACACTCGGCTTTCGCGGCATCGGCAAGCGATAAAAAGAGACCAAGTTGAATAAAAAAAAAACCAGTTCTGGGAGCATAAAATGGAAAAAAGGAGCCCGGGAGACGCACGTAAAAGCGGAAACGTAGCAAACTGTAAATGGCGAAATGAAGCGGGTCTCGGTTTATAATGTATGCACCCGCGGAAAGAAAAATGCGTGTCGGAGTAAAAGGACACGATCGTGTACTTAAAGAATTAAGTGGTAAGTTCCACCACATCCGTTTCCCTTTATCAGATCGTAAACCACGTGGCAACGACACGCACCTTCGATCACCACGTGTTTTGCCGTCAAAAGTTCCGATGGGAAATTTATTCGCGCACTCGGAAATTTGCGTTCCCACACCGAGAGAAAATAAGTCCCTTACGAGCATGATATAAGCGCGCATTGAACGCTGGAATCTATACTCTCTTTCGGAAGGGCAATTCACTTTTGAATAAAAAGGAATCATCAGGGCGAGTTTCACTCGACTTCGCGTGATTCTGAATGATTCGACAAATTTTTGATGAATGGAGAATAAAAACTAGAAACATAGTGATTTTTCTCGATTTTAAGAACGTTCTACAAGTGGTTCCCAGTTCGTATCACAGGTTCTATATCACAGAAAACTTACTTTGAAATTCTGAGTATTCACTTTTATAATCTCATAATTGTGTTCAAGGTGAATTTCGTAATCGGAGATATAATTATGCCAATTCGGTAAAATACTGTATGATCAGTAGATTACGCTAACGTGAAAAAGTCTTTGAGGACTCAGGTATTTTATATAAATATTACAGAAATACTTAAACATTCATGGTAGAACATTGTCACAACTTTCTTGATAATCCTAAGATATTTAAAAGACAACATTAATAATGTACCATGTTCGATGTCATTTTGAACTTTTATTCCTGAAGAGCTGGGTTTGTCAAGTTTAACAGTATTATTCCATGCAAAACAAATAAAAGGTAACAAACAAAAGTTTTTTCTCATATTCTGAGAGCAACTAAGAATATTCTTTTGCCTTTTTTTAGAAATTCTTATTAACCTGAATTCATGAACTCGAGTGAGTCACAATTTTTCAAATATATTCGTTTGCCATGACTAGACCCTACGAAATGAGGTTATGTTGATTTTAGAATGCAAAATGGCTTCACACGCTAATCTTGATCGAGAATGAAGGGCTGTTTTTTTTCATACCAATCAGATAGGATTTCTCTGATGAAAAAATCAGCAAAAATAAAGAATCTTAAACAAACCGTATTCTTACGATTCTATGATATCGTGAAACTGGGTCGAATTTAGAAAAATCACTAAATGGCAGAACCAGTAAAACAATGAAAAGATAAAACAAAACAATTGTCTTATTCTGTAAGTGGAACAGAGAATGAACTGCTATTACTGTAGACAGTATCTACAGAAGTTCGATGAAATTTTTTTAGATCTCTATATATAAATGTGAATGTCTGTACGTTGTACGCTAATAACTTCAAAACAACTGCACGAAACGTCTTGAAATTTTGCATAGTTATTAACCATGTTCGTCTGAAGGTTAGGCATGTTTTTATCAACGAACTGATATAGCCAACTCCCCCACTGCACTTTTGAAATCACACGCACACACACACACACACACACACACACACACACACACACACACACACACACACGCGCGCGCGCGCGCGCGCGCGCAGAGAGAGAGAAAGAGAGAGAGAGAGAGAGAGAGAGAGAGAGTCAAAAAATAGTAAATAATAAAAAATAGAAAAATTAAAATAATAAATTATAAATAAATAATAAATATAATAAAATTACAAGGAAAATAATCACAAAAACATAAAATTATGCAAATTATCACGAAATGTTACAAAATCGCTGAAGTTTACGAATTACAAAAACTCATAAAAACTTACGAAACCATGAAAAACAGGGTGGTGTCTTAAAATCAGCGAATCATCCGAAAATCATCAATTCCTCATAAAATTCTAAGACACTTTGTCCTTTGAATTTTTGAAAATTTGGAACATTTAAACAGTTATTAATAATTCAATTTCGTCTACTAATTTTTGAAGAGTATCTTTTCTTTCATAAAAGAGATTCCTTCTCTTTCTTAACTCACTCTGATGGGAATCACTGGGATCACTGAGGTGTGTATAATAAAATGTAGCTTAATCGCCTTTCTTATCTCTCATTTAAAAAAATTAGAAGATATTGCATTGTAAAAGTGACGATTGGATAAAAGATTAGCTAAAACGAAGGCAAGTCGACGAAAACTTTGATTCATAGAATTTTTCGTCTCAAAATTGCCTTTCAAGATAAGAGACATCATTATTATATGTTCCATAACACACCTCCATTACCCCCTACTTTCATATTAGAGTAAGCTTAGAAAGAGAAGGGATGAAGGGAGAAGGGGCTTCAATCAAAAGCCCCGCCTTCCCGAACGGCGAGTGGACGAAACTGAATTATTAATAACTCTTTAAATTTTGCGAATTTCGAAAAATTGTACAGGAAAAAGTGTTTGAGAATTTCATAAGGCATCGATGGTTTACTGATGATTTACCGGCTTTGGGACACCCTGTATAAGAAATAACAGAAAATATAACAAATTATTACTCAAGTCACAATATGTCACAATGGTGGATAAGCACAAAATTCTATGAATCACAAAATCATACAGTGTCACAAATCATGAAGTCATAATAAAGTTATTATTACCACCCTCATCATGACCATCTCCTAATCTTGATTAACAAACAAACTTTCATCAATTTCACCCTTTACTTTGATTGTAAAAAAGTATCATTAGAAACTATGTTTTTAAAATACTTATAACACCTTTTTGGCAAATGTAATCTATAATATCAGTATAATATCTTTTCGTAGAAATTCGTTATTATCTAACTAAATCATATTTCGTGTAAAAATTAGAAACTATTTGAAAAAAAAAGGCAAAATATTTTTAACCTTGGGATTCGGATAATTTTTTGGCAATTTTCGTTTTTCAATTGAACAATTGACTTTTCCTGACCAAACTGCGTGTATCAACGTGGTAACCGCGGAGCAAAGCCCGCTGGGACAGCTAGTACTGTATAATGAAGACTACGTTTAGCAGATTAGTACAGTAGGGCTGTCATATTAAAAAACTTTGAGTGAGGTTATGGTATTCAAAAACTATGTCAAGTGTTCAAAGAAAGTATTAGGCTTAATAGAAAACGGTATTGCTTATAGTATCAGAGTTCAATAACCTAAAACCTCATAACTGTAGGTATAATTTCGAAAAAAAATTCCAAGAAATGGAAAAGGGGAGCAAAAGCAAACTCAAAACTGGTTCCGTTAATACGCAACTGATGCTCTTATTTCGGCATCTTTCGGCACTCTTTATTTGTTTCCATCCAGAGGCGCTCAGAGTGAAAGATAAAATTAGTCATAGCATCGCGTTTTAGTGTCAATGACTCGCACATACCGGTCTGGGACGAAAAATTAATCGACTTGTACTTATTTTTGACTCGTCTAGCATAAGTTTCTGCAATGTCTGACTGTAACATTCTTTACGCTTCGTTTTGTTCATGCCATCATAAACTTTCAGACACAAATCAGTTTCGGACAAAAATTCAAATGAAAATCATTGATATTCTTATTATTTAACCTCATAATTTTTTAGCATTTTCTATTTCTTGTGAGACTTTCTAAAAGCTTTTGAGCATTTAGTGAAAAATTAATTTAAAAATTCAGGAATTTTTAAAGAGAAGCAATTTCCGTAACTGCAAAGTCCATTATGATTTCATCAAGTACTTGAAATATTTCAAGTTTTTATTTAAAAAACTTCTAAAAACTCAAAACAAAGCTTAGTAATTTTTTGTCATCATTGAACATCATTTCTGTTAATCGCATAAAATTTCAGTAAACGTATCGTGAATCATAATAATTTATAACAATTTGCATACCGTATCTTTTATTTCTATGATTTCCAAAACTGTGAATACGAACATTTTGCATGGTGAAATTATACGAAGTACCTATATTCTAGGAAAATGAAAAATTTGTATAGGAACATGAGTGATGATAGAATTTGCCAAAAAACGATTTCCACCTAATTCTCTGATCATGACGAAACCATACACTACATCCTTAGTGAAACGTTACTGCATCACATTTCATTAGAAACGCATTCGATATATTCATAATTTTCAATGTATCTAGCCCAGAAAATCGTGTTTTTCGCGAACAAAAGGCAAAGAGCGATCATAAATATTGATAAATTCGCCGGTACGAGGGTAATTTAAGCGCTCCCGTACCCGTGAATCGAGTCTCGCAATATCTCACTTGTACATTGTATAAATAATTCACGCGCCGGTTTGTTGCAACGTTTTCATTAAAGGTCGAATTATTGCTAATGATTGCGCTTTCGTTCTTTGCTTGCTCGCAGAAATTTCTTTTCGCGTTAGCCTGCTATTCATACTAATGCGAGAAAAGTGATTCTGTAATTTGAACGTGAAATTAATACCCGAGATTGTTCCCGCGAAGAACAATTACAAGGGGTTTCCCAGAATAAGTGAGTCA
The DNA here is from genome assembly GCA_028476575.1 of Platygaster robiniae. Taxonomy (NCBI): domain Eukaryota; kingdom Metazoa; phylum Arthropoda; class Insecta; order Hymenoptera; family Platygastridae; genus Platygaster; species Platygaster robiniae. The sequence goes on from CM052022.1 coordinate 9,829,232, forward strand.
CGTAGCTAAAATGCTTTCATGGCGCAAAATTAAGTAACTTGATGGGCAGTTTTTAATTTACTTGTTATTGCTTTTTTCACTTGACTGATTCCAATATTCGAACTAAGGCTTTATAATCTCTTCTCAATGTTACTTTCAATTGTAAAAATAAAGTTTCCTGAAATGAACATCATCAAATGTGAACAATGATGAATTTATTATTTTTGAAATATAAAACTATATTTCTGTAATTTGGTATTTTGATTTTGAATTTTCATTGAGACAGAGATTCCATTTCATTTGGAAAACTTGGATAAATTTTGAGTTATTGATAAGTAGTCTGATTACACTGTTTATTTTCTCTGAATACTATATAGTTATAATCAGCTTATTCTCTATCTCAATAGCTAATAGAACATTTATCATTGTAAAAGTTGTAAAAAACACTGTTTGTCGTCAATAGTCCATCAAAATCAATTTTTCTATTTAAACGCACTTTTTTTCTACTGAAGAAAACAACAGAATAATTACAAATATGAGTTTGAATAATGAACAATAAAAGAATATGTATATGCACGTATTTGAAACAGAACTAAACATGTTAAAATTTTTAACAGGAATTTTTTCATTTACTGGAACAGTTCCTGGAAATGACTATGCATTGTCATGAAGGCAAATGTTACTTCAATAATATTAAAAACTTTACCTATATGCAGTTCACCTTATGCAGTTACTGAGATTGCGTAGAGCTTCGCCAAAGATCAATAAAATCATTCTTCCATTTACTTATAAACTTTTGTAGAAGACGATCGATTTGACATAGTGAAATATGAGTCGAAGAATATTTGAAGGTGCGAATACAGTTACTTCGATTTTATTGATAGGTATTTTGGAATGATACTCAAGATTCTATTAAACGAGCTGTACTTTAAAATGCAGAAAAATCTATATTTGTAGAACTTGAAACTCATTCAAATATCGGAACGTACCTTTCAATAGTGATTATTTCATAAGTGCAACACAAGCAAGTGATAATTACAAATTTTTTTACAGGTTTTGAAAATATTTCGAATACCGAGTCTGAGCTTAGTTGAACACACAAAATCATAAGTTCTCGAAAATTCCGAAATTTCTACTTTCGGGTACGAATTTATTAGATTTATACTTTTGAAGTTTTCGAAGTTCGAATTTAATTTGAAAATTATAAAATTGAGCCTTTGAACTTTCGATGATTCGATTTCTAATATTTTACATTCAGAAAGTTCATCGTTTTTAAAACATTACATATAAAGTTAAGATTAATAGAACTTGAATTTTCCAAAATCCTCGGATTTTCTTCAATTCGGAGCCGTCCTTCATTTTCAATTCAGAGCATTACTTCCGAATTCGGTTATTTTTTCTTGGTTGCGCTTGTGTAAAAATTGGAAAAAAAATAAGATAAACAAAAAAACAAAAAAAAAACTACGTGATGTGCTTCTCGACACATATTTCGACAATTTTTACAATATTTTATGAAATTTAAATAGAACTTTTTTGATCTTTTTGATTTGAGAAATTTCATCTTGATGTATGTTGAATAATCAAGAAGAAAAAAAAAAAAAAAAAATTCACCGAAAAAATTATATCTGACGATGAATCGAGAAGTTTGTGCACATCAGTTTTTCGCAAAATATTTTCAGAGGTTGAAATATACTACTTCAGGTATCCAAAATGGATACCTGAAGGTTAGTTAGGTTTTTAAGTTCTCAAAGAGACTAAAAATAGAAATAAACAATCAATCGCTATATTTTTTTATAAAACCACTGCAATTCTCTAAAATTAGACAAAATTCTAAAACAAAAAAAAGTAATAAACCTGTAGGCCGAGACGAAGCCGAGGCTACCAATTCAACGACAAAATGAAACATTTATTTCATATTCAATTCACTCAGTGGCGGATCCAAGAATTTTAAAAAGGATGGGGTCCAAAATTTTTGAAAAGGAAGGGGAGGGGGCTTGGATTTTCGCTTTTAAAGGAAATAGTTATGAATGAGCACATATAAGTGTAATATGTAGAATTTCCCTATAAATTATTTTTGTAACTGACCCACATGATTTAGGAGATTTATTCGGGAACATTATTTCAAGGGGGGTCCAGACCTAAGACTCCCACCAACCACTGAATATACTTGAAGAAAATAAAGTGGTTTTTTTCGATGTTGCAAGGAGAAATACCACAATTTAATTCCCTGATGGGCATAACGAAATTAAAGTAGAGTTCATGAATTTTCTAGATCATAACCAATCCTCATAACCCTCATAAAATTTTCAAATTTTAAGCAACCGCCTTATAAAATTTTCTATTTCCATTAAAGATCAAGGTGCACAATAGCAGCATTGAATAAAATTTTGATTAAACATATTTATTACTCTAACTATTGAAGGTAATAAATTCAATTGCTTGTTTCAATTTTTATAAAGCATTCATAACTTCAGAAACATCAAAGACTTCTTAGGGCTAGAAAAACTTTTTTGAAGTAAAACTTCTTAGGCGGCATTATCACTTTTCTAGAATGTAATTTATGTAGGGAGTAATCTGGAGATTTTACAATGTAAGATGTGAGACTGTAAGATGTAATAGTGTAATGTTTTCGTTTTGAGGGAGTAATTTTAAGATTTTTTAAGTCTGTAACACTGTAAGCGTGTAATGTTAGATTGGAATAGTTGGAGGTCGATAATATTCGAGCGTGTTTCGAGTGTAGGGAGTAATTTTGAGATTTCGTAAGTCCGTAACATTGTAAGAGTGTGAGAATGTCATTGATGGATTCAACTAAAAATTAGGATTAAAATAATTTTTCAACTGATTTACAGTTCAATAAAGAGAAAAATAATACACAGAAAAACTGAAGGATCTCTTAGAACTAAAAAAGATCAGAGGAATAAAAATCTATATATCGGAACCTTAAAGAAAGCAGCATGAGAAGTTTCACTTCTAACGTGTGTTGATTCAACACGCCCCAATTTTTTAACCTAGAATATTTTATTTTATTTCAACCCTCATCCTAGGTTCCTGCAAACTTTCCCTGGATTTTCCTTGACCGTTCAAGCATCGCCCCGTGTCCTCGGAATCAAAATAACAGTACGAGCGAACGGAGCGCCGTCCCCGCGATACAAGGTGCAGCGGAGTCCTCCTTCGGCCGCGGTATATTGAACCCGGTGCCCGGGGTCGTCGTACCCGAGGAGCCAGCCTCTGACGCGCCGGCAACTTCGCTTCTCGCCCCGCCAATGCCGTTTTTCACGCACCGGAAAGAGATGAAGAAGAAACAATTTTTGGTTAAGAAGAGGGGGAACAACAACCATAAAACGCGTCTTTCGATGACGTCACGCCGACGCCGAGGGGTTTTCCAGAGGGCAAGGTCGAGGCTTTCCCTGGGAAAGTCACGGCAATGAAACAAGATCATCGCGAAGCAAGGATAACTAATTTTTCAGGACTTTTCCCAATATGGTGACCGGATATTCTCGAACAAAAAACTCTGAGAAACAGTTTCTTGCAAACCCCCCCCCCCCCCCCACCCCCCCTCGGCCAACCTACTCTTTCTGTCCGTTACCAGAATTCGTAATTAACCAACAACGTGGTACTTTCTAAATCTGAATCTCTCAAATTTCAATAGATTGCGATCTGTTAAAAATTTCCACTGAAAAATGGATACGTTACTCTCCAAACGTAAATAAGTAGAATTTAACAGATTTTCTATGTGTTCTACCGATTTAATCTACTTATTTTTACAATGGAAATTAGGCAAACATACCAGATTGAATTTGACAAATTCGTGTGTTCAAATTTCCCAAAGTTACAGATTTTAACAGATTCATATTTATTTATTTATTAACTGTCAAATTCAACAGATTGTCTGTTGTTTCAACAAATCTGTCGAAAGAACGATTCAGACAATCTGTTGAATTAAACAGATTCGGATTTACGGAGAAGTGTATATTTATTAACTGGCGAGGTAGAATTTTTTCAAAGAATTTGATAATCGTGATGCGAGCCGAAGATGAGAGTTGCGAAAAAATAAGTTAAAAATTTTTTTAGATTTCATAGAAATAATTTGAAAATGAACATTCCCAGTATGAAAAAATTGCCAATTATAAATATTATATTCGAAAAATGAGTAAACTTGAATTTTTTCAATTATTGGTGATTACCAATACACAATCTTTATTTAATTACAATGCTAAAAATACGAAGACGCCAAGATGTTTTGAAAAACCGAATAGAATGAAGGACTTGCATCCTCTAAAGATCATGTAGGAGCTTACTGTCCATCACTTGTCCTTCTCAGTTTCTCTGCCTGTCCAAGCGTCGTTAGACATTATTGCAATGACAGGTATAGAAACAACAAGGACGAAGAAAGTGGATAGATCTAGATGATTTTCTGTACTTCGCAAAATATTTTTTGGCTGCATTTTAATTACCAATGAGATTCTTCCCCGTTTTTTTTTTTTTTTACAATTTTCATATCTCAGACTTGTGAATTCATATACATGGTTTTTTACACAAACTAGGTACACAACGTTTATACACTATACTACAATAATCATATTTTGATTATAATAATATGGTTCTTACATAGCAATTTCATTTGAAGAAATGATAAATAATTCGATAAAATCTAATAAGTTGCTATGGAAATTATTTTGTAACTGCAATTTCTGGTCAGGAGAGTTGGTAATCTCAAAATACATACCTAAGTAATGAAATTCATTATTATTAGAATTTTTCAGGTTCCAGAAAAATTTTTGGAAAGTCTATGAAGAATTTGAAGCAATGCTCAAAGTTGAGAAACAGATTTAAATTACTCGTATCTATCCGAAATGCCAAGTTTATGACTTCAGTCGAAAATTTGATTATTTTACAGATTGTTCACTATTTTAAAATCGAGCAAAAGTATTGAATTTTTCAAAAATGATACACGTTTCCTTTTTTTGGGGGGAATTTCGTTTACATAAACAAAAAAAACTTAAATACGTGAGTATTAAATGAAAGACGAATCACTCTTCGATATTTTGAATTTGGGAGGTCCTTCAACTTGAATATTTGATTCAAAAAATTTGTAAGACATGAAGTTATTGCTAAAAAATATTAAAAAAAAGTTGTAACTTAGTTGTCATACAAATTTTTTGAATTACACCTAAATCCTTCAAATTATTTGAAAAGGTACATAATGATTTTTTTCGACATTCTCTGTTCGTTTTTTCATCATACGTTCAGATCTCAAAACTATGATATTTTAAAAAATTGTTGCACTTCAGTTTATTCCTATAAGTCCAACAACCAAGTCTTGTTTTCTCCCACATAAAAAACTACGATGATATTACTTTTACAGGTATTCATCATATTTTTAGACTCTGAAAAACATGATGCAGTTTTATAAGAATTTAACAAATAAAATTGACTCATACAAATCAAATAACTGAGTACCGTTCTTTTCTTCATACGAAACAATATTTCAAATTTTTTCATTGCTATTTATTATATTTTTTGACTCTTGAAAACATGCTATTTTAAAATAAAACTTAAAAATTCAATTTCACTCCTATAATGTCAAGTACAAAGTATTGCTTATTAACTTTTATGAGAAACCACGCTGACATTAGCCATTAAAAAAAGCGAAAAATTGGGAAAAAGATAAATTTCGCCGTTTATTTCGAAACTGGGCCATTGGAACGGAGACAGCGAAAAAATGGTATACGTCCCGGGAAACCGGAACGTCTGGTCACCCAATTTCCCAGCCACACGTCCTTTTTCTTTACCGTGAATTATACTTTAGATTTTACAATTTTCCGTATAACTGAATGGTGTACTTTTTACGGAAAACATATAATCAAATTTTCTAATTTCAAGTTTTAAGTTAGCTGTCATCAAACTTATTTGTTCAAATGTTTACATTATCGATTGTTCACGTCCGAATGATTTGAATTTGAATTAATTTCAGTTTAAACTCGATAGTAGGTATGAATGAATTTTCAAGTTGATTGCAATTATTGTACAAAGCTTATTTTGTTTTATGATTTTATAACACGTTAGAAGACGTCTGCATTCGAATTTGAATATAATTTCACGGTTCAGAATTTGAAGTTTTTTTATTTTTACTGAAAAATATGTACTACTAAATTCATGTCGAATTTCTACTAGATAGACGATGGGACTGAAGTTGCAAATTTTCAAAATTCGTCAAAAAAACTTATTTTTAACCATTTAGACCTTTGATTCTTTTTTTTCTGCATTTAACTTCAAAATTTCATTCAACTTTTCCAATAACAACTGTAGGAAACAATATCTTAATTTCTTTGTGAGCTTCCGATTCTGAGCTTATTTTTTAAATTTTTGTATCAAGTCTGAAAGTGAACATAAATTTTGAAATACAACGTATGGTTACTATAATCATTTTCAATCTTTTTTATCCAAAAATTTACCATTTGCAAATTCAAATTTCGTTTGAAATGTGAAATTTACTTTACTTTCGGGCTGACAATCTATTGAACTTTTTCTTGAATAATATGGTCTCAGGGAAAAAGGTTCTACTGCATAAAAATATGTATCTGATAAGTGAGATTTAGTTGAGAAAATTGACTTTCTGTTATTTCACTATATTGCTAATAAAAGTTGAATATAATATTTAATTTTTGATTCTTCTAACTGATTCTCAACTCTTCCAGGCTAAAAAAAAATAAATTTCTAGTACTTTCATGACTTTATACGATATATTTTTATTGATTCTCTTTCTTGCTCCCTAATTTTTGGAAGGTATAGAAAATTTTTTTTGATATCTTTATGAACAAAACATCCAAGTTTTTATAAAGGTTTCTTGAAAAATTATAAGCTTTTTTTATATACCAGACTTTTAACTGATAACTTTGATTGATGCTTTAACTTTCATATAATTGTTCCAGATAGTGCAATATTTCATGATTTTCTTATATTTCGATTGTTTCAGATTTATGAAAAAAAACTCAGTAAAAAAAAGCTGGTTTTATGAAGGAGCATCTGATTATGAATAAGATACCGCCTAATAATAAGACAGAACACACTCTCAAAATCCTCTATCCTTTATTTGTTTGTTTGTTTTTATTTTGTTTCTAAAGCATTGCTTTTTATTATGATAAATTTTTTTTTCTGGTTGCCAGCTTTAAAATTTATAAAGGCAAAATTTTGCACTCTTCAAAATTCTTATCTTGACTGAATTCTACTCATTTTTCTGAAAGTCGAATAATTTTTCCGAATCACTAACGGAATTTCACTTCTTCATAAAAGTAACTTGATGAAAGTCTCATTAAATAAAATTCCTCTATTGATAAGGAGACTTTCTAAAATATAATAATCTAAAAATTCATTTAACATATAATAAATCTCGATAGGCTTTCGTCATGATGCTGAGGTAAGTATCCATTTTTAGGTTTCTTCGCCAAAACAATGAAATTTCGAGCCTGAACTTTGCTGTTTCAATGGCTTTATTCTAACCTAAAATTATGGCTTCTTTTGTCGTCAAAACATTCATGAAACCATACATCTGATCGCGTATTAAGTCCGATTACACTAAATAGTTGAATCAATCATCGTATCAACTCTGTTCCAAAGGCAGAGCCTTAATCTGACAATCATTTAGTGCTTGACACTCCACAGTTGGACCAGTGATTCCATCAGAATCATTTTCAGTACCTACTCTCATATACTAAATTAATATAGAATGACTGAAAATCACTAAAAAATCACGAATAAGTAGCACCTTTTTCTTCGCTTCTATAACTGACTATACACTAATGAGTAAATGACATTAAAATAATAAATTAATAATCATCCACCATATTACTTACTTTCCATTCACTGTCGCAGTTGTTTAATAACCAGTTCAGCCAAAGAATCATTCAAAGTTAGCCAAAAAGACAGTACTGATGACGAATCATTGATCAAAAAAGAGGAAAGGGCGCTATTAAAGATTCGTAATTTTTTACTAATTCAACTTGAGAGAATGTGTATATTCCTGATGCATTGAAACTTGGCAAACTCGCTCTTCAGCGACCGATGGGCTTTATTTTCGGTACTTGTTCCTAGCTGTGTATCGCAAGAGATGCCCGAATCTCCTGATAAATTTTCCAGGCCAGGCAAAATGGTCGGATCGTTAGAAGCTCGGTCAGATCGTTTGACCACGAGATATTGGACGCGATATAGACTCTGGAAGAGTGGCCAGCGGAGTTTGTTGACTCTCGGTTTCAGCTCGCCGGCTGACCATGACCTCGCCGAACGATTCGCGAAGAGGAAGAAAGACGGAAAGTGCACGGGCGCGGCGCGTGACGCGCTGACGGAAATCGGGTTATCGGGAGATATTTTCGTGGGTGTCGAAATATGATGGGGAAAAGTCCTACTCTGAGAAAGCGTTCCGCTTTTGAAATGTTCGAAAGTGAATCTGGGCCAGGGAATATCGACCAGTGGATCTGGGTCAGAGCAAAGCTTGACATGAGTGCAAAGACTTGGAGGGCTTGGGGGTTGGAACGAGCCATACGTATAACGGTCTTTGGAGAAAAAACAAAATTCAAATGGATAAAATCAAAAATTTAATTTGAATCCAGAATCATAATGATAGGACTTACAGTGTCTGTCAGAATCTTAATTATTGAAATAAATTTTCTTTTCATAGTAATTTTTTCACAATTTTAAAAGACTTTTTAGGACTTATTTTTCAGTTTGATTGATAAACTTCTGCACTTCAAAATAATAGAAGAGAACATCCACCATGACTTTGTAGATTCGTACAAAGTTAACTATTATTTTCTTTTTGAAATCCGGAAACTTACAAGTAATATAAAAGTATTCAAGTTTTTTTGCCCCATTGAGCACTTCAGCGTAATTTTTTTAAAAAAGACGATTTGTATGATGCCTGAATCTTTGGTTGAATTTGTGAGTTCCCAAGATTTTCTATCACGAGTAATATCTGGATTATTGATATTTTTTTGGAGACTTGACAGATATTTTCAATAATTTATACAATTTACGGAAATGATCAAGAATTTAAAAAATTTAGCTTATAGACCTTGAGCGTTTGCACTTAGGTTGAAACTATGAATAAACTTATTAGGCTTTCGACTTTTTCAACCAAAAGTCAATCCTCGATTAGTTAGGATCTTCGATCAACTTGTTATTAAAATTACACGCAGAAATAAACAAAACTATGAACATTTATAATATGTTAATGAAAAAAAAATATTTGTATAAAGACATAATGAATTAAGTTATTTTTAAATTATCGTTGTATGTTGATTAGTCATATGCATAATTATTATTCTCATTATTGGCTACAAGAGTATTAACAATCAAATACAAATAAATACAATTCTACTGTCATGAACAGTTAAGCTGCAAATCTGAAAAAAATACAAGATAAATAACAAAGTTAGAAAATTTATAAAACTGTGAAAATGTATAAGACTATCTATATAAGAAAGTGGACTTAGAGTACTATCAGGAAATGTATAGATTATTTTATAAATAATCATTTATTGCTGATTTCGTATGAAGTAGTTTTTTATGAAAGAAATACTAACTATGAAAATTTGTGATGTGAGTTCACAGTGAGGCGACAATGTCATTAATTCGTAAGCCTGAAGCCTGATTCAATTAAGACAGACTTTTTTTTAAACCAAATGTAGATTTATTTTACATAATTTTAAAGTAACACATTTCTCAGTCATAGAAACAGTTGTCTCTAACTAATGTCAATCAATTTACTTTATACTTTTTAAAATAGTTTTGAAAAATGATGAGAAGTTATAATTCAATTTTTTAAATAAAATCCTCATGTAACACATTTTCTATTCAACTGCACGAAGTATCAACATACATACTTATAATTTATTTACATGAAATTGTTTATATTGATTCAACTATTATTGTTACTTTGCCAAACAAAAGAAAAAGCCACTGATATAATAGCTAATTTTAATAATCACTGCAATTATATAATTTCTGTAGATTCAAGGAAACTTTATCAATATGGTGTCTTGAATCGAAAAAACCCTATAAAAACAAAAATACATTTTTGTTAAAAAAAAGTTTGAAGTATTTATCCAATCTTTCATGTTGCTGCCCTAAATTATTAATAATTCCCTTTACTTTCGATCTTTTGGAGCCAACATAATGAAACTCATTTTTCTTTTCTTCGAGCTTTTAGCCTCTTTATTGGGCCCTCATCGAGAACTACACTTACAATATAATATTTCCTTTATTAAACAATGAAAATCACTAAATTATTGATAAGTTAATGCAGTCGGCAATAAACGAGTTATTGGAAGTATTTTTTGAAATACCTACGACAGTTTGACTAAAAATTAATCAATAAACCCTGATACACATTGGAGTCTACAAACTTTTGCATGGCAGAGTATGTCATCATTCGTTCTCTTGCAAATTGCACATAAATTTATAATGCCACAAAAATCGTTAGCAAAATTAGCACTCAACAATTAAATCAATATATTTAAATTTCATTTAGTAATCATTAAAAGGAACATCACGTTTCGTAAACCTTCAGAGAAAGGACCTTTAAGGAATAAAGAAGGTTCGTGAACAGGAAAAAGCAAGTGACAAAGTGTAATTTAAAGCATTATTGTAATGCTTGGCCATCCGAATGAATTCGATTTCGTATAACATAAGAGTAATCCTTGGGGCCGGTACATAGAATCGTCAACTGGCTGAGCATAAATAAAAAGTCGTACGGGGAGAGAAAGTGAGCACAATACATCTGCTCTTAAATTTCGGTTCGTTAATCGAAGGCCCCGAGTTGCACGTGACTCGGCACGCGTCTCTCATGGCGTCACGGAATAATATTTGGAAAACCAACTATTGATCGACTAAATATCACCAATCGCATTCGCTAAAACTACGTTTCGTTCTTTTCCTATAAGCATTTTTAAATGATTATAAGCATTTTTATTACAAAAGCACGTTACATCATCAAATGAAATTTTCATTGAATTGTCAATTTACAGAACGAAACGCTATGAAAAAACATGTTCAATCATGACAAATTCAAAAAAGAGACAAAGATTTTTGTTAAATATAAAATGATGCAAAAATAAGAGAAAAACTTGCTTCCTTAATACAATAGGAATCCTGCACGAATTTTGATAGCAATTCGGCAATGATTGGACATTACAAAATATCAAAAGTTTCTCTATGAACAAATTCACATTTTTATCAACTTATAGTGATTCGTTTTTGTAAATTCGATCATTTAACAATTATATATGTGTTATTATTCAATCGTACATTTAGTATAACCCTATAAATAGCATTATAAGGTATGTGTGCATAACTTATTCATGCACAAATAAATAAAGAATTTCGTAACATATTTGGTCAACAATAGTCATGACATTTACAGCTAATTTTTAACTTTGGTATGCATGGAATTTGTCTGTAGGTGCATTTTTACCAAGGACGTTGCAAGGGGGGGGGGAGTTAAGAGAGCACCAGCCTTCCGTAAAAATCCCGGAGGGGAAGTATATTAATTTTTACCCCTACCGTTCCTGTTTGTAGAAATCGAATTATAATAGAAATCAATAGGTATAGGACTCCCAAAAGAACAAGAAAATCGTACAAAACTTCGTCAGTGCTTAGAATTTGGAAAACAACAAATCTATAATTACATGAAATATATGAAAATGCAATCATCTTGATAATTTATTTATTTACCTGAAATCAATAGAACTTCAAATCCTAGAGCGACTAATTCTGAAAACTCATGTACTGATCTATGAAAATAACACCAAATCGTTTGAATTTAATAAATATTTATAAAATATAAAAAAATACTGGAACAGTAAAAATTTTTTTCAAACACAAGAAATCTACGGAAAAAACTGTACTCTGGAAAACCGTTAAAAATACTAAAAAACTTAAAAACTTTAAAATTCGGAGGATCAAATTTTAGAACAATACTAGACAAAACTGTGAAATTTCATGAACCTTGAAAAATACGAAAAAGACGTGGAGAACAATAGGAATCTAAAAAATACTGAAATTTCATAGATTTCATTTTCTAAAAAGTTTATTGAAATTATTTATATCTTTCAAACGTTTTACATCAAAGCATCGAATTCTGAAAATCTATACAGTGTCCCAAAGTCAGCGGATCATCCGAAAATCCTCGATTCCTCATAAAATTCTAAGACAATTTTTCCTTTGCAATTTTTGAAAATTCGCAACACTTGAACAGTTATGAATTATTTAATTTTGTCCACTACTTGTCCACTTTTTACTCTCAGCCTGTCATTTTACTTCGATAAAAAGTCCGAAAAATGAGTAGCTCATTGATAATAACAAAAATTTCAATTTCAATTTATCAAAATATTGCGATTATTAGCAATAACCACAGTTCAAAATAACGTTGCACTTTTACACAACCACCGATATAAAATACAAGTATCATTGTCGACCCTCGAAAGTTTCTGAGTGACGAATTTAAATGTCGATGCGTTTCTTGAATAATCGATGACGTGGGTGATGATTCAAGTCTTGAAACAATGGGAATTTCGCGAGAGAAAACTCGGCAGCCGGTCACCGCGCTCAACTACGTAACGAGTCACGCGTCACATGAATCACTCCCCTCCTGCCCATTCAAAGTTCACGAGGGTGGAAATGAAAAAAACGACTTGTTCTAGCCCTCAAAGAGATGAATAAAAAAAAGGACCAGGACTTTGTCAGGTGACAAAGTATTGTTCGCTCATGAAAAATTTCAATGGGGCATTTCCTTCAAAGACCTGCGGTGGTTATGAAATTTGAAATTTTCGCTTGGGGTGGTCTGCGGAGAAAAAGGGGTAAAAAAATTACTAGAGTTCGTGAAAGAATATCATGCGACCTGCTTTGGCTTCTTTTAATAAAAACGCGGTAGTGAATTTCTGGACTTTTCTCTCTATGAAAAGGAGAAACATTTTTTTTCAAGTTTTTGACAGAGGAATTAACTTTATTTTAATTATAATTTTTGACGTAGCATTTCTGCCACGTTCCAAACATTCTCAATTTGGAAGAACATTACTTTATTATAACAACGATTTCTTCACATTGAATTTTCAAACAAGCTAAAATAAGAATAAACTGTTTCGATCGTTTAATATGGTGAATAAACAAATATGAAAAAATTACGTTACGAATAAAAAAAACGAGCAAAAGAAATGCTACAATATTTGTGTCCACGACACACGAATTTTGAAGTTTCAATTGAGTAAGAGAAAAAACTATCTTTAAAGGCAATACACTACAAAGTTCGACGATATCCTTTTAACGCTTCGTCAGCTTTCCCGAGCAAGCAAATTAAACTCTACAATGTTCCTTTGCAATTGTACACATCGACCGAAAACCTCTTTCTTCCTCTTAAAATTTTTCAATTCCATTTCAAAAGCCCCTGCAACTCTTTATCCTTGAATTAATTTGCGATTCAACCCTTGCTTTTTTCGCACAGACGATATCTTCAAGCGCACTTCGATTAACCCTCTTTTATCTCGACAAATCTCAACCCCTACATCTGATCGGTGTTCATAGGCGCCGACTCCAAAAATCCTAACGTTTCAAAACGACCGTCGAAAATGCATCACATTGGACAATACTTTTTTGAAAAAAAGCAAACATTGTTGAAGGCATATATTCAAAGCTAGAAAATTTTTTTTCATACAAAAGAGGAATCGAAGAAGTTTGTTTGAAAATAAAATAACCATTGCATGAAAAGATTTGAAAGGACGAATCAAAATTAACGATTTTCGAGGTGTATAATAATTATTTTGTGACCCCCAGACTGCTTCATTTTTTCTGAAATCGCGAATTTCCGTGTTTGGCTCATTGCGAGCTACAAAAAACAACAAATATTCATTATATCGTTCAATACTTTTGCAAACATGCAGACGCAAAAAAATATTGCAAACATTAGGAAAAATATGCAATATATCACGATTCTCGCAACCAAAGAGAAGTAACTGTTGAAAATGAAAAAAACTGTCAATTTTCAACATTTATTTTACCTTCAAGCTTCGGAAAATCAATTATGGCCCACATCATGAATGAGTAATTTAGTTATGAGAAATGCTGTTTCCACTGAGTCAATTATTCAACTGTAACTGCGTTTCAACCATAAAACTTTTTCAAAAATTCACTAAGGAATTTCCCATCTATGGCAGGTAATCAGATGTTTAGTATTTCAAAAAGTAAATCTGTCAGATTATTTTGAGACAAGGGAGTTTTCAAAGTTTGAAGCACAAGCCAGAAAAAAATTGTTTTTATTTTCTTCCATAACTAGACAAAAAAAATGTGCACAATCGTTTCTAAAAGTCAATAATTATTTTTTAATAAGTTCGTTAAGGGGACGCCCAGAAAAAATGTTCCGAGAAGAATGTTCCAAAAAAACATGAATTACTTTTCAAAATATGTTTTATTTAAATCATGTTTTTACCTAATCCATTGCTAATCCTTAATTTTCCGTCTTAAATTTTATCGAATTTCAAACTGTAAAGTTTTTTTTTCAATTATAGGTTTGACCATGATGAATTTTGATACTTTGTTATAAACATATTTGAATTCAAGTAAAATATTTTGTTATTTTAAAAAGTTTGCTTTTATCGATTCCTTTCTAATAATAGGATTCATATCAAGTAAGCTAGATCACAAGGTGAAAAATATTTAATTCTTACAGTGTTAAACTGCAAGTGGTATTTTTTTAATAAGAAAAGTTTTTTATTTTAAATGTTTAGTTTACGAAATTCTCTATACCAAAATAGTGTAATCCTCGAAAAACGATCAAAATCATTTTTATATGAATAAGTAAAATGTTGGAAACAGCCTTCTAGATTTCTCGTTATAATATCTGAATTTCATTCGTAATTGGATTTCAACAATTAAAATATCATTATATATCTAAGTATTGTCCTTTTTTCTAATTTTCATATTTTTAAACGTTTACTTCTGCAACAAAGGTGTAAGTATGTCCATAATTGTACTTCAAAGTTGACTATTGTCGAAACTCACATGAAATCTGTAAAATGATCAAGCCAACATTGAATCTTTCAAATTTGGAAAAACCTTGTTTTTGTTATATCGAAATCTTTGTCTTAAATTAGAATAAATCATTGCTTGAAATAATTCCACCTTCCAAAAATCACAATAAATCACTCGAATTCGAAAATATGTAAAACTAGCTGTTGTTACACGCGGTTTGGTCGGGAAAAGTCAATGATTGTTCAATTGAAAAACGAAAATTACCAAAAAATTTCTGAATCTTAAGGTTAAAAATTTTTTCCTTTTTTTTTTTAAACAATTACTAATTTTTTGACGAAATAAGAATTGGTTAGATAATGATGAATTGCCACAAAGATACTGTATACTAATATAATGGATTATATTGGTCGAAAAGCTGTTATAAGTATAAAAAAAAAAAAGTTTCTAATGATAATTTTTTACGATCAAAGTAAAGAGTAAAATTGACGAGAGTTAATTTGTCAATCAGGATTAGGAGGGGATCATGATGAGGATTATGATAACAACTTTATTGTGACCTTTCATGATTTGTAACAATGTATGATTTTGCGATTCATAGAATTTTGTGATGATTTACCATTGTGACATTTTGCAACTTGTGTATATTAATAGTTGGTTATATTTTATATTATTTCCTATACAGGGTGCCCCAAAGCCGACGGATCATCAGAAAACTATCGATGTTTCATGAAATTTTAAGACTCCTTTTCCTTTACTTTACCCCCCCCCCCCCCTTTTTTTTCGATCGAGACTGATCGTCTCAGGATTCATGATAAACAATTTCAAGTTCGTTTTTGTTCATTTTTTCAACGTTTGGAAGCTTAAGCACGCTTTGAAACAGCAAATTATAGTTCGTACAACTTAATTCAACCTAACCTGATTTATAAAATATATAATTGAAAATTTTAGAAGCAGGATTTCTGTGTTTTTCCCAAAGTTCTGCGCCAATGTCTATGCTGCAGCACGTGTGGACGGGTAGAAAATTCAAGAGGGCAAAAACCCCAGAGAACGCTCTGGGTCCACGAGGACAAAATCGAGCGGGGGACGCACGCGATGCCCCCGCGATTGTTCGCCCCGGCATTGAAAAATTATCGCGTCTCATTCCGCCTCGTGAGAATCAAAGGCTTCGAAAATTGATCGGGCCGGGCGGGGAAATTTAATTGTCTCGCGAAATAGGAAAATAATAATAATGATGAAAAAAGACTGAGGCAGCGCAGCCCTTGCAAAAAATCTCGATTCCGGCGGAACGAAAAGAACAATGTGGGAGGAAGAAGAAAAGAAGACAAGAACCAAAAAGGAAAAAAAAGTAAAAAAGATGGAAAAAAGCGGATAAAAGCAGGAGGGTTTGAAAAGAGTCTTACGTGCATCTGGGTCAATGAAAGCCCAGCAGGAAATCGATATTTTTCTTGGGACGAGGGTGTGTGTTTCGTGTACGCGCGAATAAAACTGAAAGTTGAAAACGTCAGGGCGAAAACAGCTGTCGGGCAATTTTTCGAAATTCCCTTTGATCCTTATTTCGCTTTTTACGAGCGGACACCGTTTCCGCTTCTGAAATGCACATCATGTGTTTTTCCTGAATACGGGGATTTTTCAGGAAAGTTTACTTGATTTATGAAAAAGTATTACAAAATTTTACAAGTTGGAGATTCAAAATTGAAAAAACTGTACAAGTTTTTTTTTCAGTTTTCTTGCCATAGTGTCAAGGAAAACTTGGGAAAAGTTTTTCTTGGCATTTTCCTGTTGAACGCTGATATGAAATAATAGATGATGGTCCACATTATACAATAATAATGTGATGAACTTTGTGTTCTCGCCATGAGATTTTTTTTTTGTTTCAACCTCAAATCGGTACTTTCAGATAGTTCTGTGGTAAAAACGAAGGAGGGAATTGAAAAAATATTATTTGAACATATTATTCAAGATTCTGAAATAATTTATTAAATCCGATACACGCAGAAAATTTTTTCATTGCCTCATTTCATGATTCACTGGACTCTCAATTTTTTAGACCATTTTCAGAAATGTCTTGATTCCCATATTAGAAAAAAACCAAATCAAAATATTTGAAATTGGAGCGAATTGTTAAATGCACGGTATTAAAAAATATCATCGCTCAATTAATAAAATGTAATAACTAGCAATTTTATTAAACTGATACGAAGAAATCCTTTTAAAAAGTTTTTGCAAATCCAGAAAAACTAGAAAATTTCACGTTATGTGAATCTAAAAGATTCGCATTTTTAATGTGATCGTTCACTCTACTGATTTATATGATTTATTTTTAAAATTTCTATTCTTCATAATTTATACACTTTTTCGCAATAAAAATAATATTTTTAAAAATGATATACTCCGAAATTTATATTAATTTATGGAATTTGTTATGTAAAGACGCCTATCCAACTACATGCCTGATTTCATGATTCCAGAGATTGTTAATTTTTTTACTATTCTTTAACCGAAGATCTAAAATCGAAAAAAGGAATATGTAAATCGAAATTTCCAAAATTAAGCAGATTTATGAAATCTTAGTAATCAAATGAATTGTCTCTGAATTATTCATGAAAGAAAATGCCTCATAATCTAATAAAACTCATAAAAACGAATTTTTTCACAAATTTCTACAATTTCACAATATTTAGAAATTTCAGTTGGTATTATCATTTTAAAGATTCACATTTTTTGTGTAATTGTTCATTTTGATAACAGTACAATTTATTCAAAAAGTATTCATTCTATTCAATTTTTATACTTTTCATCATAAATAAACATTTTTTTAATGATTCATTCTGTACTCTACATTTACTAACAGAAATCTACATCCTTGAACAAATTTACTAACTAATTTAATGGTTTCAAGTATTTTCAATTTCAAAACTATTTTTATTACTTAAATCCCACATTTACAAAAATTATACAAAATTTTCGAAATCAAAGCAAACTGTCAGAATCTTCATAATCAAACAAATTATCTCTTAGTTATTGTAATGACGAAAAAAAAAAATTAAAATAATAAACAAATCTTACCTATACGTTTCAAAATATTCTAGAGATTCGATTGCCACTAATAATATATAGAACTTTGAAATTCAGAAATTCAGATTCTCACAGTTTACATCTATAAAAATATTAGACATTTAGAGGAATACTGGAAAATACTACGAACTTTCGAGAATGCTGGAAAATATGAGAAAGACTACAAATATTAAAGAAATCTCAAAAAATTTTTGGAATAAATAATCAAATTCAAACGTTTAGTGAATTTCGTGCAATAGGTACTTGAAATCCACGAAGATATACTGTTTTTTGAGAAATTCGTTCAAATACTAAAAATTTCTCAAATTTAAGATTCTTAAGAATCAAATTCTAAAAATTTCAATCAAAATTCATAAATGTACTAGATATCTGTTGAGAACCAAAAAAACCCTACAAAATTTCAATAGTATTAAAAATATGAGAAATAATAAATATACTAAAAATCAAAAACTGAAAATCGAGGTAGACATCATTTCCTTGAATAACGAAAAAATTGCTTAATATCTAAAAATCCTCAAAACCTCGAGCATGAAATTCAAGATTGAAATCCATTTAAGTGCAAAAAATTTTCCTAACTGTAAAAACACTGAAAAAGTACGATACATACAAAAATTACTGGAAATCTATGAAATTCCAGTTGTCTCGGAATATATTATTTTTTTCTTAAAAATACTGAAAATCTAACAAACTTTGAATTCTGCATTATCAAACTCTCAAACTTAAAAGACAATCTACAAAAAGTTAACAATATATATAAAAAAAACTTAAATACCATCAAAAATTTTATGGATAAGTAGTATTAAGTACTAAAAATCCCAAAAATACTAGCACTAGATAAAATACTTCTAAAAGGGAAGCCAGTGTATGAGATACCTTAAATGTATGCAGCTATAATTTTCTCAAAAATCAATGAAAATACTAAAAATCTATAAAATCTTGAATCCTAGAGCATACGATTCTAGAAACCAATATGGAAAATAGTATTTATTGTCCGCTCCTTCAATTTTCATATTGTCCAAATTTTCTTTACAACGATCACTTCTGTAGCCAATTTTGAATAAAAACAGCAATTTTTTCTTTTTCTAGCTTTCGGCATGTATTTTGCCCTCATCAGGAAATTCTTAAAAACATCGTCGAACTATCAATCAATCAAAAACTTAGATGGTCCCATTCTTTTGCCCTTATCAGGGAATTCTTATTATTAAAAACATCGACGAAATACAATCAATCGAAAAATTTTCTTTAAAAATTAATCACATTTTCGATCTTTTAATTCATGGAACCATCCTCGTCATACAACACACAACTGAGCAATGATTAATTGATAGTTCGACGATGTTATTAAAAATTTCCTGATGAGGGCAAAATATATGCCGAAAGCTAGAAAAAGAAAAAATTGCTATTTTTATTAAAAATTGGCTCCAGAAGTGATCGTTGTCAAGAAAATTTGGACAATATGGAAAATACTTTAAAATAGAAGATAATTCTTTAAATAGTAAACATACAAAAAAAATAATTACATACACTCGTTCCTGATGAAAACGAGTGCTTTTGCGTCAGAAAAAAAGTACAGATTTATGCTCGTTCTCATCAGGAACGAGTGTACTGAGGGACTTTAGAACCGAGGTGTGATACGATATGAGAAGATATATTTCAAAAAAGAAAAGCTTGTGCTTCTCAATCAATTTCTAATATGTACTGACACTAGAATGAACATTGACTCATTAAAATAAATATATCTTGACTCTTTTGACATTTTGATTTGCCTCTCTACGTAAAAATTCGTTGCTACGCTCTCGTGGCAATTTTCACGTCACCTCAAAATAATAACCTCAAAATTTCTCTACCGAACAATATTGTTGGCCTCATTTAAATCACCAGGGAAAATTCCCTGACCTAGGTCAAGTTTCCTCACGATTCCCTGACCTCCCTGACTTTCCCTGACCGGTAGACACCCTGATCCGCCATAAGCCCGACTCCGTGCCGCACGTAGCCAAATCCAAACGTATTGAACGCCCAGAAAATCTCTACCACGGAGCCATCTATAACAACCTGCAAAAACACTCGTTTACATCCAGACCAACCGTCCGCAAAACTACAAAATACCCGGGACGTATCCTACCGACTTCGCGAATCTCGACTTCACCGACCACAGATAGTGGTTTTCAGATAGTACCATACTCGACAAAACAAACACACAATACAAAAAAGGGCGAACTCGTTTAAGGGTCGACGCACTTTCTTCAAGGCCAACGACTGCATCGAGAAGAATTTTTCGACTGTTTCTTTCTTGCGCGATATTTTCCCTGCACGGTCTTTATATGCACACGTACATTGGATGTGCATCTGTTGCCACTAAGTTATTCACGCAAAATTGCAATACTCCTGCTGGTTTTTTTGCTGGGAAAAATTTTTGCAGGGGTCGAGAAATCGCAGGCTTTCGCATGAGATAAAATGACTTCCAGAGGGCTTACCACTGGAAGGCGTTATAGTGAAAGTAAGCCAATCCTTGTCCGTACAGAAAAGACGTGTCCTTCCAGTAATCCCCTTTGAGAGCGTAGAATTTTTGGTACGCCGACATTGCTGGAACACATGGATGAATTTCAACTATAAAAGTCAGCAGTAGATGAATATTTGAATTATATTTAATTTTGGCCTCGTCAAAATCCATGTCTTCTTGTTTCTAAAAAGTTTCTAACTAGTATCTAAATATTTTCAAGTGCCACAGGCGGGTTGGTTTGCCTTTTATTCAGAATTTATTCGGAAAATATAATTTTGCTTCTTTGAAAAAAAAATATACAAGATTTGCTACTTTATTTGTTAAAATTATTGTGATTTTTTGACAAGTATCTTATCTTGTTGTTAATAATTAGTTACACATTACATTATCCATTTGATAATTATAGGTGACGATACTTAAAATTCTATCACTTTAGATTACTGAATTATACGTACAATATGAACTTGTTTATAAAAATAGTCGATACAGAATGCAAGCCATTCGAAAAAAATTGAATTTAATAAATATAAATTTGATTATTAAAAATTATCTCATCTTCTATGTATCTCGTATATAAAATAAATGTTATACAAAATGTACATATTAAATATATACGTAAGAATATATCTCGGTCAAAATATGTACAGAAAAACTTGTTAATGATCATATGAATATCATTACACAATTTAACAATAGCTATATATTTTATAATTTTGATTTGATGATCTTATTTCAATTCTTCGATTGACTACCTTTACTGTAGTCTTCGAGGAGGAGGTGAAAATGGCCCAATTTGCAGTAAGTTTTAGGATCGATGCTGATCCCTTTTTCCTCGTTGTTATCATCATCTTTTGACTCCTCGCAATTTGACTGTGAACTGTCAGCTTTTCGGCGCTGTTTTTCTGACTGCGCTTGCACCAGCATCCTCTCCAAGTATTTTATTGCACGTACAACCAAAGCCTTTTTTTTCGCCTGCTCTGGTGAATTAAGTTTCAGGAAGCCGTATTGCAGGCTGTAACAAAAATTTTTTTTCTTCATGAAGACAGTGATAATTTTTATTTCATCAATTTTATTAACTTAAGATTTACAACAAATTTTTATTGCTAATATGCACGTTAGTGAAAGATTTTCTTAAATGTTATTACAAAAAAATATAGTATCCCACATTTTGCAATGAATTAAAGATAAATAATAATGATTGTCTTGATAAATTGAAAAATGTTTGTACGTTTGAATATTGAAAATCAAATGATACTCCCAATTATACCAAGGTTTTCTTTTGAAACAATAAAATATAAACAGAAGTTAATAAACTATCGAAAGTAGGTGGAATGTGTTAATAAATATTTTAAATATTATGATTTGTTTTATGTAAATTAATACTATAAACCATCAAATCGAAACAGAAATATCTGTAGAGCTACAGTATTTTTTTATTTAAAATATAAAACATGCATCAATTTCTAAATTTTTTGTTTTATTTAAGCAGAACATTGGCAACAATAATGAAAAATGAAAAAAAAGTCAAATGACCTTAATTATTAAAAATCAGTTTAAGGTTTTTAATTTTTCTAACGTTTTTCCTTAACATATAAATTATACTGGTTAGAGAGCCTAAAAGAAGAGTAACAAACTTGCCCTGCTCTGATTGGCCTGCAAATAGGCAGCCATTTTGCACTAATACATTCCCATTTCACTGTGTATGTGAGATCACATAATCACATACACAGTGAAATGAGAATGTGAGAATGTATTAGTGATGAGATGAGATGTATTTCTTATGAGGCATATGTTTTTCCATAACAATACATTTTAAGCCATAGGTTATTAATAATGAAAAAATAAAAAAAAATTTATGATTAAATATTTGAAAAATTATTATGAGTGTAAATATTTATTATTCAAATGACTATCAAAGAATTCCGAAATTTTATTTGCGAATGATCCAAAATATATTTCATGTTGAATATTTTGTAAATATTCAATAACGAACTTTAATTCAATTAAAAATTTTCAGAATAATTTAATCACAATACATAGTAGTTATCATAATGGAAAAACACTTGGCCAGTTGAAAAATCAGATGATAGTGATAATTTTTTGAAACCTTTTTTTTTAATAATTATTGAAATGAAAAACGAAAAGATTTTTAACATACTATATAAATGATCAAAATAAGATTGCAGCACTTGTAAATAAATATTGTGTACATTATTGTAATCAAAATTATTATTAAATACAAAAATATTCAAAATTTAACCAAAATTTATCACCTCAAATTTTCGCTAATGTTGCACATAACATATAAATACTCTGTAAATCAATTACAAAAAGCTTTAATGAAATTTTCAAATTTTTGATGAATTAAAAAATTTTCCAGGTACAAAAATTGAAGATCAGATGACTTTTGCAAAATTTTCTAACTTTTTTCGAAAAATAAAATAATTTTTGGGATGAGAAATTCAAATGGCAATAAATAAAACTTTTAGCAAAAGTTTGTAATTAATGAAAAGAACATAACCAAATGAGTAAAAATAGATTGTACAGATTATTATAGTAATTGCTGTTTATCATACAATGGTTGAAAATAACTCGAACACAATTAATTTTTTATAATTTTCACCAATATTTTATACAACATGTTTTTTCAATGTAGAACAAGAAACATTGTTCAAACTATAATTTTAAGAATAATTAATTGACAATATCAACAATAATAATGATGAATAAAAGAAAACATTGATAGGTTGAAATATTTGAAATTGGATAACATTTTTAAATTTTATAGACTTTCTTCATAAAATGTGATTTTTATTGGAATGAGACATTTGAACGTCATATAAAAACAAGCAGCTATAAACAAAAGATTACAAACAAAAAATAGTTATTTTCTGTCTCTTTGAATAATAGACAGGAAATAATAAAATGTGTTAATATTGTAAAAATTATTACTATAATTACATTTTATTGTAAAAAAAACTGAAACAAGTTGAACGAAACGTTCTACTTTAAATTTTTACCAATATTTTATGTAAAACATTTTGTTAGTACAAAATAAAACACATTCATTAAATATTAAATAATAATATGAACGGTATGAGAAATAAGTAAACAAAAATTTGAAAAAGTTAGTTATGTTAAAATATTTATAATCAGATAACATTTGCTAACTTTTCCAACTTTTTTCCCTAAAATATTAATGTTATTTAATGTTATTGGAATGAGGAATGCGAGCGTCATTTAGAAACAATGAGCAAGAAAAATAAGATGAAGAATAATATTAAGCAGATACAAAAATATATAAAATAATACTGAATGTTACACAAGTTGTTATATATTTTGTAAATATGTCAAATAATGAAATAAAAAATTATCTTGGTTTTTTTTTTAAAGAATTTAAGATGTTTTTTAAACAAAAAGATGAATAATATTTGTAATAAAATACATTCATAAATTTGAATAATAAAACAATAATCGTTTACTTGAAAACTCAGGAAAAAAAAGTTTTCCTCAAAATTTTTTTTTGTCTTCCAGTTTTTTTTTTTTTTTGGTTTTTAGAAAACTTAGTGATGCGAAGAGATAGTTAAACGAGAAAAAAAAAAAAAAAAAACTGCTAGATACATTTTTTAAATAATCACTAACTTTTTCAAACCGTAGTGCAAATGTTGATTTTATATTTGGACAAATATTTGTTGGTATCACAAACTGTAAAAAAATTCAATGTAAAATTCACTCAGGCGAAACAAATCTGTCAAAAAATTTTACACAAACAAAATTCAACTTAAAAATATGTGAACTCGTGAATCAAATTGACAAAAAGAAAATTTGCAAAAAACAACCAAACAAAAAGAAAACATTCACGATTCCATTCCCAGAAATCTAAAAAAAAAAGATTTAAAAAATCGGCTATCCCGATGTGGTGACAAAACAAAACAAAAAAAAGGACACAATTCCCCCTTAAAAAATCTGTGAAAAACGAAAGCGCTTTCGCTGAGATCGGCAAGCGTAAAAAAATCGCGAAGTGGAACGATCGGTTGTGAAATGAATGTCAGTAGGTTGCGAGCTCAAAACTTGGACCAGACTTGTCGCTGACTATGGAAATTTCGCGAAACGCAAAAACTGCGAAAAAATCTTGGTGAAAAGGAAAACGCGAGAATAATTACCTGTCGAGCCCGGAGAGAATTTGCAATTCCTGAGGAGTCAAGTTTATGTCGTCGGTTTCTTGAGCCATTTTCGCCGAGGATTTTTGAGGGGGGAATAAAAGCGCTGATCAACAATCGCGAAAAGTCACGGTAACCGGAGTCCTTCGCGAGGGAGCATTTGAAAGGCGTAAAAATCGTCTGGGGCTCCGCGTCACAGAGTCGAATCTCGCCCTTTTTATTAATCGTCCCGATACGGCGGGGGCGGCAATCAGGTTAAAAACGCGAAAACTGGCGAAAACCGCCATACACGCGCGCGATACGACGGAACTTTCTCGATATGTACCAATTTGTACATATTGCAGATGTGTTTTTGCACACACATGTGATCTCGCGACCCGCGAAAGTCGCGGACAGCCATTGCCCGCCATCTGCGTGAAGTCGTGTCCATTATCGTGCAGCATTGAATACCTTCGTACTGTCTCGTGAGGTTTCGGGAATTTTCGTACAATTCCGTGCAGCTTGAGACTGATTCGTGCTATGTATTTAATTATAGCACTTTCCGGCGGGAGACAAATATCCTGTCCGGGCTGGACATCAACCTATGGTATGGATCGCTGATGTCGACTGCGCATCCATGTACGAGTAGAAAGAAACAGATAGGTCAGAATGACCTATTCATCTCTTACTATACTATCTCCCTTACACCGATATATATATATACATATATATCTCCATCTCCATCTATACTATCTTCTTTCTTTTCTACTAAGAAATTGTTCGCGCAGTCAGATAAGCGATCTATACTATACGTCGTTGGGTTGGATAATCTGGCCCGGATATATCAAAATGGCGCGGGAAATTTAAAATGCCGTAACGCTATAGCGTGACGGCAGTATATTGGTGTATATTATATATGAATGATTTTATTTTTAATACAATTATAATTTAATTGTATCTATATTGTGTATATATACCAATATATACACAGTATATTGGTGCATTTTAAATTTCCTGCGCCATTTTGAAATACCTGGATCGGATTATCCGGTCCGGACCGGATATTTGTCCCCCGCCCGAAAGTGCTATTAAAGATTTAAAACTACCGGAAATTTATTTTTAGGGTAAGTAACGCGTAATTTACGGTTCTATTACGGTAAATTGCGGTAATTTTGAAAAAAGTCATTTTTTGATGTATACTTATAATTACTCGCGCATAGCAGTCAGTAGTGTATCGGTGTTGTGGAATCATTTGAATCATACGAATAATTAAAAAATCGAGGAAAATACACTATATTTTTGGAACAAATCAAGCTTGCCGATGTACGACCACCCTAGAATTTCCTGTATTAAATATTATAATAATATCACAAATTTTGTTCCTAGCGTTTATAATACTTCAAATGATATTGATGAAAACATTGCTTTATTTACGAAAACTCTTCTTTCAAATATTCTTTATTCGTGAACTATTGCTTAATGTTGCTCAATACTCAATATCATTTCCCATCAACTCGAAATCAGCAGTATATCTAAAGCTATCCCCTCTTCTTGACAACAGAGAAGAAACAATATTTCGTTTTTAAACTAAAACACAGGCGCAAGAACATATATGTTCTTATATTTATAAATATAGTGTTTCACACTGTTCACAGTAAAATTAATGCGCATATGCATTAATATGCATGTAATTATATACTACGCCCGAAATTACGTGACCAACAGCTTCGTAATTACCGTAATATTACGACCTTACATCTCTATCTTTAATGCATCTTTGAGTAGTTTCGTGCAACTCGAGCCGCCCGCGAATTTTGAAAAACAAAAGATTTATTCGTAAAATGTTTAAAATAGGACGACATCGAGGTGTATAAGAGTGCGATTCCGCGCGTGACCCAAGGACATGAGGACGACAAATTCTGGATATTTCATCATGCACAACTTCAAATAATCACAATTTTGCGTCAAATCACCTACTTTATCGTATAGAGTAGTAAATTATCTCTGTGATTCACCTCTTTACACTTACTTTGAACCTTACCCTGTTAAGGGGGTCGTCTACCTTTGCGATTTCGAAAAATCAATTTTTTTCGGCTTATTTCCAATTTAGACGACATTAGAAATATTCTCTATGAAGGGTTTATTTGAAAACATGCTGGTAAACGAACTATGAAGCACCATACCAAGCCCTATCCGGGTTTTTTACGCCGTAACATCGCCTATTATTCCTCATGGATAATGACTATGAGATCTTTGTGAAATGTTTTCGATTGTTAGTATAATTATGCAGTGGGTAATGTATAGTAATAATAATTTCGATTTCCCAGTCAAATTTAAAATTTTGTTTATTCACAAATGTCGACGTTTCGGCTCTGGTTTGGAGCCCTTCTCAAGACGTCTTATTTATGCACAATATGATAAACCCATTGAAGCAACACATGTTTTTTTATATAATTCCCCAAATTCAGGGGAGTGTCAACCGCTTAGATGTTACTCATTCGGGTTGGTGTTGGACACTCCCCTGAATTTGGGAAATTATATAAAAAAACATGTGTTGCTTCAATGGGTTTATCATATTGTGCATAAATAAGAAGTCTTGAGAAGGGCTCCAAACCAGAGCCGAAACGTCAACATATGTGAATAAACAGAATTTTAAGTTTTCGACTGTTTTTACAAGTTGCGAACCGGTAACATTTATTTGAAAAAGAAGAAGAGCTCTACTGCTTTGCATAGATGATTAAACTGTAAGTTTTGCCAATTGTTTATTATATGATTTCACTATAAAACTTTAAAAGCGTTTTCCCGAAAGTAGCGTTTTTTAAAAGTTTTGGCACGAGTTTGACGAAACTTTGAAAGATATTGGAAAAATGTTGATTGATGCTCATTCAAAAACGTTTCTATAAGTCAGGACATGAGCTTTTTCGAAAAAAACTTTTTTTCCATGTTAAACAGGCCCTTTTCTGCGCAAAAAACAGAGTAAAAAAGCATGTTTCTTTTTAAGGCTCCCATTTTGTCAAAATTATAAATATTACAAAAAGCTTATGTCCTGACCTAGCCGTAGTAGTGAAGATTAGGTGAAAATAATTGGTTTCGTGTTTCAAGGTTCTGGGGCTGAGAATTCGTGCCACAAACTTTTTATGTCGCTCAGGCAGAGGTCAATCAAGGGACGTGGCAAGGCCAGGAAAACCAGCTTAAAATAAATTGAAAAATTTTTCTTCAAGTCCGAGAATGTACCAACAAAATAAAAAAAAACCTTATGTCAATATTATATTTAGTTTTGTCGCAATCCATCGTCAAAAATGAACACTACATTTGAGCGCGAAGGTAGACGACCCCCTTAAAAATGTTATTACTTTTAATAAACTTTCATATATTAAGGTTGTATGAAAAATAATTAACTGCTATGTTAAAATAGAATGATAAAATTTTGAATTAAAAAATACTCGTAGATTAAATCTATGGAGAGTTTATTAAAAATGGAAAAATGTAAATTGAATCCCAATCGCACACCCTAGCTTGGATTTAAAACACTTTAATGAATGAAAATATACTAAAATTCGTTCATTTGTTTAAGAATTCTATATCAACAAATGTGTTCTTTGAAATCCATAAACATGTATGTTGAATTCCTAGTATACAAGCAGATTTTCTTAGTAAGATCTAATAAATTGAATAAAATATGTTATGAGAATTTTATGTGAGCTTAATTTAACAAATGCGAAACTTCCCCTCCCCCCGGGCGTTTGGTAAAACTCAAAGTTCTTTGGATTTAATTTTTCTCCAAAGCGGTTCATTGTAGAGGGAGTCTTCCTAAAGGGAAATTGTTCAGGGCATATTTCTCCATATTATTCTTATTGAATTAGAATGTCATTGAAATAGAATGTCATTGAAGTAGAATATCATTGAAATAGAATGATTTATTAATTACATTAATAATATATTTGTTCAGAGCTTGAAGACTTTAAACGCATTTTGAAACTTTGGCATCGTCTATATTTCTCGTATTTTGACATCGATCCAATGACAAAAATATGGAAAAATATGCCCTGATCAATCTCCTTTCAAGAAGATTTCCTCTACAATGGACCGCTTTTCAGAAAAATTGAATCCAAAAAAATTTGAGTTTTACCAAACGCCGTGGGGGGGGATTCCCATTTGGTAAATTAAACTTATATAAAAGCCTCCTATCATTTGTGATTAAAGACGAGGACGGTAAATGTTTAAAAAAATATCATCCGATCGTCACTTCTATAGTGCATTTTTGCTTGACAATGTGACTTTTTGATCGTGTTTGTCCGAGTAGAACTTGAAATCGGTTAGGAATTTTTGAAAAAAGTTTTTTGTTTCTTCAAGGGCAAGCACTAGAGAACAAGATTTTGGAAAAACTTGAGTAGATTACTTATAAAATGGAGGAACTGCAATTTTTTAAAAGAAATTCGTCATTTTACAAAACTTCTTGCTTTCGTCTTGAAATGACCCTCATATTCATTCGTGCATGAAACTCTATGTACTGAATGTAGAAACTTGAAAATTTTTTCCTAATTTCAGGTATCACGAGTGAAATCATAAAAATATTGGGACCCATAGACCAGTAAGAAAAAGATTTTTCAAATATGTAGAAATAATTTTTTTGTAAAAATAGTGATTTTTCAAAACTTTCCCCTTCTTGCGGCACGACTTAAGGTGGTTGTTGCGACATTAAATTTTCTATACGATTCTTTTGAAATTTTGTACACTGAATCTCTATTGTTACAAAAGCTTATATTCAAAAAATCAGGCAAATCGACTGTGCCAATTAATTATAAAAAATATTGAAAATAACATGGGCTCTTATGGACGCGGTTGCATTTCCGTCGTAGCAAAGGCATTTTCTATCAAAAAAATAAGAAAAAAATCTAGCTAGATGGAGTAAAGCGGTAGTTTCTACATTTTCAAAGCACAGGACTTGATATCTACAAAATTTTTCAAAAAACAAAAAAAAATCCGCAGAACTGTTACTTTGTATTATGAGTTTTGAGAAACATGGCAACAGTGCGCTACAGCAGACAGCAATATGTATATATTGCGCGTGTGTGAATGGGTGCATACGGAAAAAAAAGGTGGATGTGAAGTTGCCAAATCTCTCGAAAAATTTGCCACACAGTCTGAACTGGTCTGAACCAAGCTGCGACAAATCGCCAACGCTACAACTACCGCAATATGCATCAATTACGATGAAATTTTCACACTCTCATTTTTTTGATATTTTGAAACTTTTAGGGTGGTGCGTCTATCCTTTTTTTAAAAATGACCCAAATAAGGACCACCCTAATATATAGGCAAAAAAAATTTTTTCCTTAAAATGCTACTATTAGAGAACCTCTTTTTTTCCCGGTTTTTCTATTTTTTTTTTTTAAAGAAAAGAAAGACGATAACCCATATTTATTATTCCGGTAATTGATATTTTTCTACAGATATACAGGGTGATTCAGTCCCCGAAAATACTGAAAACCATGGATTCCTCGTGAAAATCGAAGACGATTTTCCCTTTACCATTTTTTAAAAAACTCAAAATTGAAAGTTATTTAGGCCAAAAATTTAAACAATAAACGTGCTCTCCCGAGAAATAGGGATAGACACCACGGACCAAACTTGACCCAAATTTTCTTCACATTTTTCTGAGTCGAAAAGTCCTTTGTCACTTTTCTTAAAACTGAAAATCAAAAAAGATGTTAAAGGCACAAATTGAAGAAATCTGATTGGTTGTAACTTGTGCCTCGAATATCTTTTTTGATTTTGAGTTTTAAGAAAAGTGGCAAAGGACTTTTTGGATTAGAAAAATGTGAAAAAAATTTACGTCAAGTTTGGTTCACGGTGTCTACCCCCACTTCTCAGGAAAGCGCATTTGTTTAAATTTTTGGCCTAAATAACTTTTTCAATTTTGAGTTTTTTGAAAAATGGTAAAGGGAAAATCGTCTTAGATTTTCTCGAGGAATCCATGGTTTCAGTATTTTCGGGGACTCTGAATCACCCTGTATATACACTCGTTTCTGAATCGTACAAAAGCTTTCGTTTCTTTCTATTCTGATCTGTTAGCATCAGAATAGAAAAAGACGAAAGCTTTTGTACGATTCAGGAACGAGTGTATCATTAATATCAAATATCGATATTTTTGTTGATGATACCCAATTCTAAATCAGACTGAGTTTTTTGAAATAACGATTTTTGAACTGTAAGACTGAGGGGGAAAAATCGAAACGTAAGATACCAATAAATGTAAAACTCCCATGTTTCTGTCTATACTAGTTGGGGTTTTTTTCTTTTCAGTCTTTTAAATGTGATGATTTGAAATTTCTTGGGGTAAGAATGTTGTAGCCCCGAAAAGGGCTGGTTGGTCCTAGGGTTATTTGATCTTGAAAGTTTATTTAGAGCTTGTGTATTTCGTGACGGCTTTGGTTCCTTCACTGACAGCATGCTTGGCAAGTTCACCAGGAAGTAGAAGACGCACAGCAGTTTGAATTTCCCGGGAAGTGATCGTGGATCGCTTGTTGTAGTGAGCCAAACGGGAAGCTTCAGCGGCGATACGTTCGAAGATGTCGTTTACGAAGCTGTTCATGATACTCATAGCCTTGCTCGATACACCAGTGTCAGGGTGAACTTGCTTCAATACTTTGTAGATGTAGATAGCATAACTTTCCTTCCTCTTCTTCTTGCGCTTCTTGTCTTGTTTGGTGATATTTTTCTGAGCCTTTCCGGCTTTCTTCACGGCTTTCCCACTTGCTTTCGGAGGCATTTTGCACGTTCGAATCGTCGACAAGAACAAAACTAGTTGCGTTACCGCATTGTACCATTATATTGACATATTTCGTTCGCGCTCAGCGCACCAATGAGCGTGCACTGTTATCGCGCGGTCTGATTGGCCGACGACTGTGCCAAAGCGAAACACGCTCATTGGCGCGCTGAGCGCGGGCAGAATATACAAGAACCCGATGCTCTACCCTTGCAACACATTCGATCGAAGTCGATCGCAGTTTAACCTATCTTCTCGATAACTCTTTGTCAACATGTCTGGACGCGGTAAAGGAGGCAAAGCGAAGGGAAAGTCAAAGACCCGATCAAGCCGTGCTGGTTTGCAGTTCCCGGTCGGTCGTATTCATCGAATGCTTCGGAAGGGTAACTACGCCGAGCGTGTGGGAGCAGGTGCACCAGTGTACCTTGCTGCTGTCATGGAATACCTCGCAGCCGAGGTTCTTGAATTGGCGGGCAACGCTGCTCGTGATAACAAGAAAACCAGGATCATCCCTCGACATTTGCAACTCGCAATCAGGAACGACGAAGAATTGAACAAACTCCTCTCCGGGGTTACCATTGCCCAGGGTGGAGTTTTGCCTAACATTCAAGCTGTTCTTCTACCCAAGAAAACGGAGAAAAAAGCTTAAACTACTTCCATTACCCAAACCAGCCCTTTTCAGGGCTACAACATATTTTGTCAAGAACGTAATACTTTCATTCTCCTAAATGATCTTTCATCGCTAAGAAAAACATACGAAGTTTAGCAGTGTCTGGGAAATAGTTTATATCTAAACGATTTCAGAATGGCTTTTTTAGCGAATGTAAAGTTTAAGACGAGCTGAGGCGAGTTGAGTGATCCACCACATTCGTGGTAGGGATGTGCGATACCTTGAAAAAGTATCGGTAACGAGTACTGTGCAAACGTCGATACCGATCCGAATACGATACTTGATCAAAAGTACTCGATACCGAGTATCGATGCATGTATAACAAAAGTATAAAATAATCTCGGGATATGGGGAAAACTTGGGCGCTCTGACAAATCTTTAAAAAAAAAGGTAATCAATTTTAGAAATTCGTTTCAGAAAATTCGTAAATCCTGTATTACAGGTCGGTGCTATTGATATTATTATAATGTGCTCGAGTCGATACCAGCTCAGTAAGTACCGACTCGCCTAGGTATCGAGCGCTCAGGTATCGGTATCGAATACTCGAGTATCGAGCCTAAAGTACCCGATACCTCAAGTATGAATCGGTATCGCACATCCCTAATTCGAAGTGGAGTAAATGCGTATTTTCGAAAATCAGGAGTGGGGAAAATGAACATTTTCTCAACTGAGTTGTGTAAACGTATTTAATCCACTGATCTGTATATTCCAACTGAATAGGCAATGCAAACTTCCTACTCCAGCAATGTCTTCCTATTTGAACTCTATACTAACTTGTTAGTGCATGGTTCGCAAGTTAACAAACGTACCCGCGTGGCCAGTTTGGCGAGTTAGTATATGGCAGCGATCCAAAGCCTATCCAATTAGAATACAGATCAGTGATTTAATCAGACGTAGCTTGTTGCCAGTGCAACCGCATTTCTCTACAGCGCAGTATTAATGGTTCATTTGAAAGTTCTGTTTGTCTTCTTTATTGTCCAGTATCTGATTCTCTAATTTCACCCTATCCTTTAGTGGGGAAAATAACAAGGCCTCTCTCACACTCTTTCACAACTTCAACATGCATAAATAAACGTTATATTCCTCGACATCGAAAAAGCCTTCGACACGGTCTGGCACGACAAACTCTGTTCAGGTCCACGCCAATCATGCGCGATTGGTTTATCACGATTGCTGCTGCTTCACGGCTGCCTTCGTTAGATAGCTTATGTTTCCCCAACCCGTATCGCAGGCGAATGAGAATGGTCGGGTGATTCGGGTGATTTCTTCGACAGAATAATAGGCACTTCTGAGTCTATTGGTTATTTAGCACAACTGGCTAGAGTTACAAATTACATTTCAGAAAACTTCAATAAAAATAAGGCTACGGCCATGGCACTTCTGGACATAGAAAAAGCTTTCGACACCGTTTGGGACAAAGGATTAATCTTCAAACTTAATAAGCTTAAAATACCTGATTATCTTATTGGCATAACACACAACTATCTACTAAAACGTAATTTCAAAGTCAAAGTTGGCAACGAACTTTCAGAAGAACAAATATAGCAGCAGGGGTTCCCCAGGGCTCGATCCTGGGCCCCAGGCTCTTCTTATATTATATTAATGATATTCCTAAAGACGCCAACTCCGAGTTAGCATTCTTCGCCGACGACACAGCTGTGTACAGAGCTTATGGCAGGCCTAACCTTGCAACTGGAAAAATTCAAAACCACCTCGAAAAAATCGAAAACTATTTCGATAAGTGGAAGATCAAAGCTAACGCAAACAAAACTGAACTTATAATATTCTCAAAAAAGAAATTTAAAAAAGACACAACTCCACATATCACATTCTGTGGACAGGATATTTTACCAAAAACAAGCGTAAAGTACCTTGGCCTCACGCTAGATGAAAAACTAAACTTCAACGCACACATCGCGAACACTGTAAATAAAGCCTTCAAAATGTCTGGTCTCCTTTCTCCTCTCATTAATAGAAGATCAATATTATCCGTCAAAAAAAGCTTATCCTATTCAGAACCATGATACGACCCTTATTACTCTATGCTGCACCCGTGTGGAGTAACTCAACACACACTAACATACACAAACTTCAAGTTGTACAAAATAAAATTCTTAGAATGATCGCGAAAGCTAAACCCGGGGGAAGAAATGTACAAATTCATGAAGAACTCGACGTAAATCAAATCTACGACGAACTGTATGTACATACAAAGCGATTCTACGATACACAAGTCAACAAATGGAACGCGACCAAGGACCTTGGGAAATTCGATGAACAGTCAGCTCCTTTCAAATTAAAACACAAACTTCCGCATCAATTACTGTTGTAAACATAAATAAAAGCCTTACGTGGCTGGCGCGTAAACGAGAAGCAAGTATGTGCGTGTGCATGTGTGTATGAATAATCGAGTACGCTTGACTTGTAAATATATATATATAATTACTATTAAGGTCTAGTTCATAAGATACACACTGTACCATCCAAAGAAGAGGTTTTTATATATATTTTTCCTCAAGTACAACCAACATGCGAGACCAAGCAAAAATTACGATTCTAATGAACAGTCAAAACAAAATCTTCGAACATGCTAGTTCATAATGTAACGGGAATAGCATCAAACAAACAACATTGTATGTATGGATCCAATGTAAATATATGATGACAATAAAAATCTTTCAAAGTCAAAGTTGGTTATTTAGCATTAATTAGGACCGATCACTCATTGGTTTGGAGTGGGGTTTACAATTTATTCAATATTCTTTTGCTTACAGACCAAGTGGGATAAGACATTTGTCTAACAGTCAATGGTGGATACGCGCTTGCACAAAGAAAGCAGACAAAAAGAAATCCGAGCAAAATCGGATCAAATCCACGGTCGTCAAGGACCACGGAAACCAAAAGGCCAGGCGAACAACAACAATTCGTTTTACATATTATTCTTCATATGTAATATACTATATATATTTCTTGGTAACATGAAAATT
This sequence comes from Platygaster robiniae, assembly GCA_028476575.1. NCBI lineage: Eukaryota > Metazoa > Arthropoda > Insecta > Hymenoptera > Platygastridae > Platygaster > Platygaster robiniae. The sequence goes on from CM052022.1 coordinate 9,864,366, forward strand.
CGTAGCCCTGAAAAGGGCTGGTTGTTTTGTGTGAGAGAGAGGGAGATCGATCGATTAACCGCCGAAACCGTAAAGAGTACGGCCTTGGCGTTTCAAAGCGTAGACGACGTCCATAGCGGTGACAGTTTTGCGTTTGGCGTGCTCGGTGTAGGTGACGGCGTCGCGGATCACGTTCTCGAGGAAGACTTTCAGAACTCCGCGAGTTTCCTCGTAGATGAGACCAGAGATACGTTTGACTCCACCACGACGAGCCAAACGACGAATAGCGGGCTTGGTGATGCCTTGGATGTTGTCACGCAGCACTTTGCGATGGCGTTTAGCGCCTCCTTTTCCCAAGCCTTTTCCTCCTTTACCGCGGCCAGTCATTTCGAAGAGCTTACGAGGTTGTGTACAGTAGGATTCCCAGAGAACACTGATAATCAGGACTCTGAAAACGTGGTTTTATAGGGTTCTCCAAGGTAAATCCCCTCTACGATTTGATGCTCCAATAGCATTCGATCTCTTGTCTATCCCCTTCCACGTTTTGCTGCTCCAATAGCAATCGATCTCTTATCTATCCCCTCTAAATTTTGTCGTTCCAATAATCTCCGTCCTTTCATATTCTTATTTAATTCTGGAACCAGCTTTCACTTCCTGATGCTTGAGATGAAGAGATGCAAAGAGATTGTTCATTTCAGTAATTTAAAATGTATAGAAAAATTGTAGGCCGACAAAACTTCTGGAAAGTATGTTTTCGACGACAGAATATTACATTAAAAATCTCTAGGGCCGTATATGTGACTTTGTATAATGTTTGGTTAAAATCAATCAATAAATTGAATTTCATTTTGGAGAAATCATATGAAAAACATCTAAATATCATACGAAAAGTATTTTTGTAGAAAAAAAAAAATTGGAATAATTTTTGTTGGGAAAAAACGTATTGGGAAATCAATTTTGAGAAAAGTTTCGCCCACTAAATAAAAATGATAAAACATTCAGAGATGTGAGGGAATAATTTGTTGTTTACAGAATCTTAAAACAGTACCTGATTTTCACGCTTCATTCATAGCTAGAGATTGAGAATATTTCTAATTTTTTCCACTTGTTAAAGTTTTCTGACCTCCTTAATACCTTCATTGCTGGATACTTTAAATCAACACATAATAATTTCTTAAAAATAATCACGAAACAATGAAAAAAATTGGATGAACGTTGCCACTGTTCCATCAAAATATTCAAAAATTACATTTCTATTTAGTTCAAATATTTAATGACGTGTAAAAAAATATATTAAAAAACATACAAAATACGGGAGAGTCCCCTAAGGTGGACAACAATCTTTTATACAATTGTAGAATCCAAACAACATTACATATCTTGTACTTCCTAAAACCTCATTCCATCAACTCACTATTGATGAAATACAATTTCGATATCATCAAAATAAGTATAATTTTAGACGATTTTAAAAATAGGCGAAAATTTTGACTTGAAAAAAAGGTCTTCCAAAGACCACTTTGGAGAAACCCAGATCGAAAGTTGGAAAAATAATCCGGAAATTCACGTTTTGATCACTTTCATCAATCTTCAATGATTGCTTTCAAAATGACGTCAATGCGATGAGCAAAAAATAAAAAAACATGAAAAAAACCAATATTAAGCGTAAAATAGCAAAATGAAACGTTTCAATCAGAACCATTAGAGTTACACTGATGACAAGTGTACCAAGAGCGGCGAACTTCGACTTATTTTTAGTGCACGTCTTTTTTTATCTGCGTTTGACACCTCCGCGACGAAGATGGCTGCAGTAAAGATCATCACATAGATCGCAGCAGTACGAGTTAAATTATTTAAACAAACTATCGAGCGTTGGCACGAATGGTTTTTGGGGTTACATTAGGTATATCAAAAGGAACATAATTGCCATTTTCCATTAAAATCGGTGATGACAAGGTGAGAGACTCTCCCCCTTGTGCGCCAAACGACGGATGGCGGTTTCGTAATTCCCTGGGTGCTGTCACGCAACACCAGTGGTGGACCAGTCCATAGGAACTACTTGGCTAAAAAAGTGTGGCGACGGGGCGGGAGGGATCGTCAGTAAAGTATACCTATATATGTGAATATATATAAGATACACTCCCACTTTTTTTAGGATAGTATTAGCCAAAAGTGGAACCCACAGTGGTCGACCCTTGGCTTTACCGCGACCAGTCATGATGATTAGTAGTAGATGTGTTGTCGAACGAAGCACTCGGAAAACTGACGTCTGAAAGCACTGTCGCCCCGTTTTTATGCTGCTGATCCATGGCTGCCTCCGTTGGATAGGTTACGTTCCCCCACCCCGTATCGCAGAGCCAATGAAAAAGGTCGGGCGATTCGGGTGATTTCTTCGACAGAATAATAGGCACTTACGGGCAATTAACTTTGATTAATTAACATTAATTAACACAAATAATCAATTATCACCATCAAGCAGCTCACCAGGGTCACGTTTAATCGATCAATATTTAATCAATCAATAATCAATAACTTTAACCAAAACAAATCAACTTCAGCAATTTTTATGAACATCGAAAAGGCCTTTGATACGGTTTGGCACAACGGGCTTATCTACGAAATGGAGGAAAAAAACATTCCACTTCACTTGGTCAGAATTGTAAATAGCTTTATAACAAAGAGGACATTCAGGGTGAAGATCAATAGATATGGTAACTCTCCACGACCAAAGCCATAGCCGCGGGAGTTCCGAAGGAGTCAATACTGGGTCCAGTTCTGTTTATCATGTTAGTTCTGTTCATCATCAGACAGTCCATATGTCTTATTTTTAAATAAATTACGTTAAAATTGTATTTATTCTTCAATTTTTATTTATTTTAAGGCCTTTGTGTTTTCAGGAAATTACCGAAATAATATTCTTTTGCAAATCGTGATTTAATAATTGTAATAAATCTCTAGCATCTATTAAAAATCGTACATAAAGTTGTAGAAATCATACAATATCTTTGAATCTGTACTCTTAAATGCCTTTATATCGTTCATTATAAATTTTAAATGAATCACTCAAAAAATTATGATTTCCGAAATCATACAAATGCTCATTATTTTTGCACGTCTTGATGCTGGCAACAAAGAAACAATACTATTCAACTATATTTTAAACGCACGGAATCGGTGGATAGTAATGCTGAGAGCTCTATATCCTCCACATCTTGATAACGATCACCAAGAAATCTCACGCAAAAAAATCAAGTCAATAAAATATCTAAAAATTGTTTTAGCTTAGAATAATATCCCTCATTCAACTTATATGGTATAAAAGAAAACCCTTTTTTCTTTGTCAAATTGCAGAATAAAATAGAATACAAATAAATGTCAAAAATGCATCTAGTATTTTGTTCTCTCTGTTTGGAACGTTTGACGTCATTTAAGATTTTAGCGAAAACGGAACAGAATGCAAAAATAACTGTTGTAATTTGATTTGGACTTGAATGAGTATGAGTTGATTTGCATGACATAGAATTTAGAAGTGAAAAATTATGATCTAGATCATTGAGTGAAAAATTAGTTTTTCAGTTCTTGTTTTCTAACAAATTTGCAAATAAAGACAAAAATAATCTTTATCGCCTAAAAAAACATTTTTAATGATAACTCGGGAGATGAGGGCATGATATTTTAAATAACAGAAAAAATCTAAATAATCGTGAAATCTTCATTATTGCGTGTAAAATCTTCAGTTCTTGGCCTGTTTTTCTTCTACATTCGTCATTACATTTTATTGGTTCGAAATTTGCGATGTTTGCAAAGATCATGCGAAAATTTTGGTCTCACTTGACGTGTTTTGATCCAGTGTCATAAGTTATACAAAATATTTTGAATTGATAATTAGTTGAGCTGAATTTTCAGAACATTGTGCATTCTCTAGATCGTACACAGAGAAAAATTGATACAATCGCTTCAAATGGTAGCCGTCTGTTTTCCCAAACTCAATCTCCCGACGAACTTTTTTCGTGACAGTTTATTTCATGACAACTTTTTTTTCAAAAAGGTTTCTACTTTAACCCTTTTTTCCAATATTCTTAATTGAAACCGATTTTTTATTTAGAATTTTCGATCGAATCCGCAATCTAAATTAGTATTTTCATTTGTACTTTTATTTTATTTTAAACGTCAAAATTATTATAATTCATAACGTCGAAATTCACGACAACCTTTCACATTCTCATAAAAATTTTTGCCTCCGGCTTATGAAATCGTCAAAATTTTCGTTACTCAGTTAACTAAATTCTTAGTATTATGGATATTGAGCCAAAAATGGTTGATAAGAAATAATTGGTCGATGGCTTCGTTTATTACCATTCACGAGACCGCAAAAATAAATCTTATTGGAATTGTGACCGCGTTAGAATGAAGCAATGCAATGCAAGAGCTGTCACTGCAAAGCGCGGAGAGCAAATAAAATCGTCCTTCCCGGGCCAACAGAGTCTGCCCACAGTAATAATCCACCCAATCGTGAAGAATGTGTGTCAGCTTTTTCTTTCTCAAAAAGTCTTAATCAAAGTTCTTAATCATCGCATATTGACACTTGCTAATGGGAAAGTTAATGCTAAGTTATTGAATTTACTTATTGAATATGATTATAAATTAGTATATTAACAAAATAAATTTAAATAAAAATAAAAAGCTGTGGTAAAAGTGAAAAGCTGTAATAAAAAAAGTAAAACATGAACAAAAAGTCTGTTGGGAAAAAAGAAAAGAAAAATTTGTAACTTATTTGTAGTAACGCACTCCCTTGGCAAAGGCCCGGGGACGGAGTTCCGTGCTTTTTGCGTGCTCTCTGCGTCCTTTTTCCGTTCCATGCTGTTTTCTCAGCTATTATAATCAAAATCCCATACATCTTCCCGGAAATTGCTTTTTAGAGTGCTATGTTCTTAAAAAATCAATTTCGACTTAACAATTTACAAATAATTTAATTTTTTATGCCAAAATGACTTTACACAAATTTATCCGGAATCTTCCTTATCAAATTTTTTGCTTGACTGTTATCATGCGATCACGCATTTAATTTTCCGACTTTTTTAATTAATACATGTAAAAATACAATTATCAACTATATAATAACGGAGAAATGGACTTAACTTATTACATGCAATCAAAAACAAGGCATTTCAGCTTGAAATTTAGGAGAATTTATCAAAGGACGGAAAAGGCACGGAGTTGGAACGCAATGAACACGGAGTTCCATGCTTTTTACGTGCCTTTTGCGTCCCCGAGCCTTTGCTAGGGTCACTCCAATATTTCTTATTTCTGACTGCTAAAAAAATGAAATCCTTTCATAGAAGCTCTGGCAATTTTTATAAGAAACATTGGTAAAAATTATAAAAAAATCAATAACTTCAACGAAAATAACTCACTAGGTGAGACAGAAGTTGTTAAAGATCGGCTTAAGCGTACTGCAGCCGAGCATCCAGACCAGCCACCAGCACAAATACTTCTAACCGAACTTGGAAACGTCGCAACAGGGGTTTAAACTACCAAATAGACCGAAATAGACCGAACTTGACTAAAGAAATAAAGAATATTATATCGTTAGATGACCTGGGAGAGGCAGACGTAGAGTCGTGCCACCAAGATTTCCAATTTCGACGTGGAATCATCATCATACGGCTTTAGACGGAACGCATAAGACGAATAACGTAAGTGAAGACTGGCACAACAGATTTCGTTTTCTATTTGGAAAACACCACCCAGACATGCATTCTGCACAACGGGAATTCCATAAGGAGCAAGAAGACACAGAGATTAGATTGCGGAGTTGAGTTTAGGAAGAACTGTGAAGGCGGCACCGAAAAAGAAGGGGCTCGAAACACAATGTAGAATACGTTCTATTGTCCTCGCCTACCATCAATAAAAAGAAGAAAACAACATCGTGCAATATCTGGAAACTTTGGGGCACACCATTAGTCTCTGTATAACGCCAACATTCAGTGATATGCCAAACGAAACATTTCGTTCACTTGTAGACAGTTGTAATGTATTACACTGTGCGACAAAAAAAAATTTTTTTTATTGCTATAGATCTAAATGCATAAAATCGATTCCTAATAACCCCATAAACAAGTCTGCAAGAGCTTTTCACGAAGTTAGAGCAAGTTTCCGAGAAATTATTTATGCAAAATTTCGAAAATATAACTTTGTAATTCTTACAATTATAGCTCGATTTTTACCGGATAAAAGCGCATGTCTATGTATTTGAGGTCGAAAATTCTATTTTTATCATAAAAACGTCGAAAAACTGCATTTTTCACATAGTTGAAACCTTGAAGAAAATCACTTAATGCACATGACTACCGGTTGCGGTTGAGGGTCTCCAGACGATCGAACGCGAGCGAGATGGTGCTGAAATTCAATTTTATATGTTTTCTATACGAGCTTGGTGCTGAAATTCAATGTTATATGTTTTATATACCTCACCTCTAGCAGTAATGTAGAAATCAAGAAAAAAAGTCATCTCCAATTTTATCAATTCATATTTGAAACTTGTTCAGAAAATATTCAAGTATTCAAAAAAGTGATCTAAAGAGACATATAAATTCAATAATGTTAGTATCAGAGCCTTACATTTATTTAAAATTAATTGAAATGAATTGACATGGAAAGTCGTCCGTATCAACATTAGGCATCTGTTATTTTTTCTTTCGCGAATAGACGTACGAGGTCCATAGCTTTTTATGGGAAGCAACTATATGTGAATATGGGATATGAATTTCAGTTTTCGTGATTTATAAATTTCACCTATTTCGAACCGAGAAAACCTATCATTTGAATATTCCAAACACTTTCCAAGTGTTGTATAGTATTATGGAAATAATATGCCTCAAGTAATTAAATGTTCAAAATCTTAAAGATTCAGGCCTTCCTATAGAACACTCGAGTCTTCATAAATAAGAGCATCTATAGAAATTCAGATTTTCAAAAAACAGAGTTGCTAAACATAAAAAAATAAACGTTCGGGATACTCCTGTCACCGATCAATTTAATGACCCAAAAATGACGGAGTATTTTCGGAAAAATCGGCGTGAATCCGAAACTACAGTCTCAAAACTGGATACTTAAGACGACTCGCAAGACCTTCTCCTTTCGTCCTTCTTTCTTTCAATTGAATCCCGTTCTAGGCGTCTTTCTCGCACTACAGTAGGTTGCGAGTCGTCTTAAGAGATTGTTGGAGACTGTAGTCACAAAAAAAAATGATTTCGGGAGACAAAAGTCTCCGACTTGGTTACTAAAATACTACAGTATTAAATAAAGAGATTCGAACTATAAAATTATGTACATTCTAATGAGACTAAGTGCCAAAAGGAAACATTTGGAGATTCATAAAAACATTTTCGATACTCTTGGAGACTTTTTATCTTTCTTTTTGAGGCCTTCAGAAATTCTATGATACTCATTTCGAGACTTAAGGCTGGGTGGAAGCAATTACAGATTCCTGTAAACCGACGTTTTGTAATAATACGTTAATCTTTGAATAAATTTTCGAAATGGAAAATCCATTTGGAAATTGTTAAAGCCTATGTAATTGTACATTGCTTAGCTTTAATATTTGCAAAATCGTAAAATATTTTTTTTTCACATATTTGAAGAAAAAAATTTTTGCGAATTTCGCAAATATTAAAGTAAAGCAATGTACGATTACATGGGTTTTAACGATATCCAAACGCATTTTCCATTTTGACAATTTGTTTAAAGATTAACTTATTATTACAAAGTCGGTATAATAGCTTCCACCTAGCTACTAGATACTCTGAGAGACTGAAACAATACTCTGGTTTTTTATCACAGTTAGCTAGGTATGATGGACAATTTATTTTTTATGAAACCATTTGTTTGGTTCTTGGAAGTTTTTAAATAATTGTGATCGATCATGACGTTCGAGGATGTTCGATTATCCAATTGTTGATTTGTGTTAATAAGTACTTCTTGAAATGTTTTTTTGCTACTTAAAAAAGCTTGCAATATAATATGTAAACAGTTATGGATGATACATTGGGATTTTCATGGGATGATTTCTAAGTCTTGGGGAGGATCACCTTAGATTTTTTGTTGTGGAGCTTATAACATTATTATTTTGACCATAAAGTGCTTGGAAACAGCTCGAAAATTTGTTTTTCCATCAACATACATTTTATTCTTTCGTTTAATGTTCGATGCTTGAAACTTCAGGTGAATTTTTCAGTTCAGTATTTTTTTTTTCTCAGCTGAAACTGTTAAAAATTTCTATTTTAATTTATAGATATTAGTTTCAACTCAATAATTTCTTCAAAGTCAGATTTACAGTTTACTACCTAAGTTTCAATAAAATCACGTTACTTTGTTTTATAGATCAAATTAAAAATTTTGACATTCTTGGCATGCTTTTGTAGTGCTTTTGATGTTGAGCACTCTTTTGGTTCTATTGTATTAAATGAAATTTCATTGATGGCCAAAACTTGTAAAATAAATATCCATTATAAAATCGTGATTTTTTTTGTTATTAATGATTATTTTTAAATAACACACTAGAATGACCAGTCCTATAGTATACTCCTTATCATACCCGCGAGGTGCATAATTGAACTCATCAGTGTCATAAAACAATGAAACCAAAGGACTTATGTGATTTTATAATGAAATCGCACTAAATGTAGAGTTTATATTGACCAAATTTCGTCACAATAACATTTATTACATCTATAAACGAAAGTGAATCGGCTTTGCAAAGTTCATTGCGTTTCACGTTGAAAGTGCTCGCGGAGGCCACAAGTTCGAGGCTTAAATAAAAAGATCCACTGCGAAATGCACCCAAATAATTACATTTCCAAGGACCGTAAACATTTCTTTACAATTGAGAATGACTTTTTGCCTCAGAATTCACCCTCTGCTGCAATTATGAAGGAAAATTGTATCCGATATCCGATGGCATGAAAAATGCTTCAGCGAATGAAAGCACTGTTTGAATAACGGAATTCGACCCTTGTCGCGTTTAAAGCTTTACATGAGTGAAGCAAACATCAAGCGAGCATGTAATAATGTTGCGAATGCAAAACAGACGCACAGTTGTTGTCAATTACATTTGTTCGTATGAAAAACAGTGCGAACTACGGCAAAGATGATCTGTGTTGTTTGCAAACTCTGGCTAGAGCGCTCTCTACGGTCCGTGCGCGGAAACAAAAGTGACTGATCGTCTCGCGAAGTACACTCGTAGAGTGCAGTTCGAACACGTATTCCTGAAGATGAGCGATAAAGTTGGAACCCCGACCCCGGCATCGCCTGCCCAGGCCCCGGCTAAGAAAGCAGGCAAGGCTAAAACGGTGAAACCCAGGACGAAGCCGACGCACCCTCCAACTTCGGACATGGTACTCGCTGCCATTAAGAATTTGAAGGAGCGTAACGGTTCTTCCCTGCAAGCTATCAAGAAATACATCGTGGCGACCTACAAACTCGACGTCGACAAGCAGGCCCAATTCGTCAAGAAGTTTTTGGTGAAGGCCGTCAACGGTGGCACCCTTGTTCGCACCAAGGGAAAGGGAGCTTCTGGGTCCTTCAGGCTGGCCGTCAAGGGTGAAAAAGCAAAATCCCCTAAGAAGGTTGTAGTCAAGAAACCCGCAGGTGCTAAGAAGGCCGCCAGTCCCAAAAAGAAGGTCACCACCGGCGAAAAAGCGGCTGTGGCTACCAAGAAACCTACACCTAAGAAGGCAGCTAAAAAGCCAGTAGCGAAGAAAGCAGCCGCAAAACCTGCGGCGGCTGCCTCTAAACCAAAAAAATCTATCGCCAAGAAGACAGCCAAATCACCTGCTAAGCCGAAAACACCCAAGGCCAAGAAACCAAAAGCCAAAACCGCAGCGAAGAAGAAGTAATTACCATCCCATCATGATCCGTTGTTGAGTTAGTTTCCAAAAAACCAGCCCTTTTTAGGGCTACAAACATTTTATGTTAAGAAATATTTTTACATTTCTACACAAATCACCTGCTTACTCCTATTCAAATTTTAAAAAACTGCAGAATCTGATACCTATAAAATCAATAGTATGGAACATGACTGTAAAAAAAGAGGACCTTAACATCCAAAAAATTATTTTCAAGATATCATGATTTTTAGTAGAGGAGAAAAATCTTTCAAAATATCTAATTAGTATTTTGAGATTTCCAAATTCGACGATTTCATGCGTTTTCACAGACAGCATTACTACACAAATCCCTATGCCGCGCGAACTTTAACCACCTCTACTGAAAACTGACATTTGGATCTAAGGGATGTCCCTTTTTTCAGAGCGCAACACATATACTTTCTAGAATTTGGTAAAATTTGCTCACATTTTTCACGAATGAAATTATTCAATATTCGCTGAATTAGTCGAGAAAAAAATACCTTCACCTTTATTTTTAATGAGAGTTAGATTGTAAACTAGTCATTTTTTCGCGACCTTTTTTTAAAGCGAATTCTACGACATTGAAAACATTAATGACTTGAATTTGTGAGAATCGACAAACATTTGGCGAAGTTACATAAAATTTACTAACAAAATTTGACCTAATTAAACGGAATCCTTTCGTATTTAGGATCTAAGTATGCATTTTGCATTGTTTAATATTAATTTAGATGTCGAAATTCTTGTAAGTTTAATGTCGCAGTGTTATTGCATGTTTCGGTATCAGTTATAACGATTGTTACAATTCTAATGACAAATGTAATAAAATAATTTGCAATAAAAAATATGCATCGAGCTTACTCTACTCTAATAGAAAAGGGGGGTAATTGAGATGTGTAATGAAATGTAGAATAATGATGTCTCTTATCTTGTTAGAAAAGTTTTGGACAAAAAATTCTAGGAATTAAAGTATTCCTCGACTCACCTTTGGTTTAGTCATGATACTCTTTAGTCAAATTGTCACCTTTTCAATGCAGTATTTTCTAATTTTTTTTAAAGAGAAGAAAAGCCATTAACCTACATTCCATTACACACCTCAGTGATCTCAGTATTCCCATGAGAGTAAGCTAACAGTAAGAAAAAGAAGGAGTCTCTTCTAAGAAAAGCCCCGCCTCTCCAAAAGTTAGTAGACGAAATGGAATTATTTATAACTGTGTAAGTGTTCCAAATTAAAAAAAAAAAAAATGCAAATAAAAAGCGTCGTAGAGTTTTATGATTATTGATGATTTTCGGCTAATACGCTGATTTTAAGACACCCTGAGTTTCATGGTTTCATAAATTTTTATGAGTTTTTGTGATTGAGTAACTTTTCGTGATTTTTTGTATAATTTTGTGATTTTATGACTTTTAGACTTTTGTTTTTGTGACTTTTGCAAAATTGTATTATTTTTTTACTTTTTGCGATTTTTGTGTGTATGCGTATGATATTTCAACAGTGCAGCGGGGTCGTAGGTAGGGGAGTAGGCCATATTAGTTCGTTGATAAAAACATGCCTATAACCTTCAGACGAACATGATTAATAACTGTGCAAAATTTCAGGACGTTTCGTGCAGTAGTTTTTAATTTTTTGGCGCACAACGTACAGACTTTCACATTTATATATATAGATGGAGAACCATTGCAATGGGAACTTTGTTAGGTTTTCAATGGTTTTGAATGAATTTTTTTAAGCAAGGATATTTTATAAAGCTTGAGATGTTTCGGAAAAATTCCAAAAATATGTTGGGGAAATTCCACAACATGGATGCCAAAATTTTAAAAATTATTTTCTATTTTATTTTCACAAAAATTCAAGCATCTCCGTCAGCAATAAACTTTTTTGAATTTCAAAACATTTGCAGAATTCTGCATACATGTGTATTATCGAAATGGCAGCTTGATATTTCTGCATTTTTTAATGTCATTATTTATTTACAAGATACTTGTGATCCAGAATCATTAATTTTCAATCCACTTATCAACTTTGTTTACTTACTAACTATTACACTTACTAACATTTTTGCAAATTTCTGACCTGAAAAACGTAAAGAATTTTGGAAACTCTTGTTCCTCCGTGTATAAAAAAAATCTATAACGATTCTAATTCTCGGCTCCGCCTCACGCTGAAACCTTAGTTTTCGCCAATAATTATAAAATTCCTCATAAATCTGAATAATTACCTAATCCGACAAATCGAATGATAAAAGATAAAAAATTTTTATTTATTCCGATAAAGGACCTGAAAATCTTTAAAAGTTCTGCGGGAATTATTTTTCAAATCGTGTAACGATTCACACAAAAAGAAAACGAAAATTTTACCTGAATCTTCCGAAAAAAGCGTCAAATCATGAGAGAAAAAAACATATAAGTCCCTTTTGAGATTCTAAAATGACATCACGAAAATTTTTAAGAAAAACTCAAACATATGTTGAATATGAATGAATGATGAAATTTCAAAAACTCACTTACAAAAAAAGTAATAATTATAAACGATTCGCAGGTCTGTAAAATTTTTATTACTTCTTTCATACAGAAATACGTGAAAATAATACTTAGGATAAAAAAAATAAACGAAGATGCGTAGGTTCTAGGTTCTAATAAGGTAGATTACAAAATTCTGAAAGAGTATCTTATAAAAACGAACTCTTGCTCAGGACTAATCAGATTTTCATAAATGCGATTTTTTAGTCTCAAAAAGTAGAAAGTTACCAAAAATTGTTCAAGTGCACTTAAGATAAATGAATTCAAAAATACGTTGGAAAGTTGAATGACGAATAGAAAATTTTCCTCGTCTATTTTTTCACTTGTGTTTATTTATTTGCCAAGTTTCGACATTTTTTTGGCCAACGATTGGCAGATGTGATCTCCAAGAGTACTTCGCCCCACTGGAAACGGGGAATCTGTAAACAATTTAAAATTTAAATTTGTTTTTTCATACTTTTATAAGAATGAGCTACGTTTGTAATTTTTGGTTGCAGCCATATATCTCTTATGTACATAAATATTAGCACATATTCTATTAACTTTTCAAACAATTACACGGGTGTAAAATTATGAATTTGAACCTCATTGTGATTATTTTCTAATTCCAATAGATTTAATTTTATTAGAAAATTTTGCGTATAAATACTGCATGAACGATGAACCCATTAGAGTATTTTAATTCGAATTTCAAACCAAAAGTTACGTAATAATAACTGAAAATATAATAAACCTGATTTGTGCACTGAACCTCCATCTTCTCTAGGGACTTGAATTTTTTTTCGTACCAAAAACTTTACTGTTTCCCACTCGGTGAGATCTTGTAAATCTATTTGTATTCCGAAAGAATTGCCTTTGTTTTTACAAAAGCTTAAAAATTCTCTCCAAGTATCGTCCACTTTCAGAATTTTAGGATTCCCTATGACGATCAGCAGTGATTTCGCGCGAGTAAGCGCTACATTGAATCTCTGAAAATTTATAGACATATTGTTATTTTAGCTTTTTTTCATTATTTCTCTCTTGGATGAAATACATTGGATGAACACATAAATTAAATGCGAAATATTGGGGAAAAAATCTTTATTTTCACAATTTGTATGTTCATTTTTACCTTGATTTTACTGATAATTTTTGCAACTAATTTTTCAACTTTCTAATTAGTTCAAAAAAAAAAAACGATTATTTACAATGTATTCACTCAAGTTTCAAAATGCTCTAGAAATTGAGAACTGGTGAACTCCAGAACTTTAATTGCAATCATATAAATTCCAAAAATTTAAAAAGTGTCATATATACAGTAACAAAAGTTTGAATGTTTCAAATTTTTCAGATCTTAAAAAATAAAAAAAGTCAAATATTTTGAAGATCGTCAATAATTCTGAAAAATTATGAATGATTCGAAAGTTTAGATTATATGCCAATAATAGTATATTTCGTAACAGGCACGGATGTGCGAATTTCCCCGTTTCACCAAATTCGCACATCCGTGCCTGTTACGAACGATATTTTATGTACCGAGGTCATAGAAAACGCATTTAGGATCTCGAGCTGGCATAGAAACGCGTTTTCTATGCCAGAGGTACATAATAAAATAAATTTTTTTTATTTATGTGCTCATTAGATATTGTATTTCTTTGAAAAATACATATGATAATAATTTTCTTTTATTCTGGAAAATTTGAAAAATATTGAAAAATTACGACACATCTCGATCGGTTGATTGAGTTTTTGTAAAATTTAAAAAGGTTTTAATAGATGCGAAAGATAGTAAAATTCTAAAACTAAAATTCCCATTCCGATTTTCAAAAAAATTAATAAGTATTTTCTTGATCCTACAACGTACTTTAACGTTCGCCAAAAAACCGATGTGGATTTTTCCCTCATGTTCGAGCAACATGGATCTCACAGTAGAATAAATTATGACCTTTTTTTCTTGACCTTGGAAAATTTGAACAGTTCCAACTGCGATTTTGCTCCTCTTCATATCTAGCAATCGTTTTTGAATTTTTTTTTCTTGCAATTTAAAAGGCGTTATTATTCCTATTTCTTCGTCTGGAAATTTCATTTTTCCTTCGGAAAGTTTCTTCACGTAATCAAATACGATATCGAGCTCCTCGTCATTAAACGTACTGAAAATTACCATTTTTTATTAAATTAAAAAAATACTCTTTTCCTCATTATTATTTTTTTGGCTGGTGGGGGCGGGGGGGGGGGGGGTGTTAAAAGTCATTGGCGCAAAATTGGCAATTCGTTACAATTTTAAAGATTTTGATTTATTTACTATACATCTTAAACTCTTGCAAAAAATCGAAAAACCTTAGTAGCTAAATTTCGAAGTATTGGAATTTTGAAAGTACATTTCTCTAGTTATTTTGAACTTTTTGATGAAAGACAGGAACATTTTTGTGTAAAAACTTTCATCGTTTCGAGGAGGGAATTTTTCAATTTTAACCTGGATTTTTTCATACTTGGGAAATCGTACCTCGTGTTTCCAGCGATTATTTTTTCTTTACCATCGACCCCATGAAAAATGACAGGAACATTTTTTCTTTGTAAATGTTCCCAATCTTCGCCTATTTTTGTTTCTTCTCCGCCACATCCAATCAAATCATTATCATAAAAAAGCCTGTTTGGCACCTCCAAAATAGCGTCGTGGCTTCGAAAGTTCTGCACTAGTTTTGTTATATATTTCGGATTAAACTTCCCGTCTTTTTTCTTGTACATTTCTTCATCCATGAGCCTTTCTAGCATTGAAATACCTGCAATAATGAAAAACCTGATATTACAGTTTTTCTATGATTTCTTTTATTTTTTGAATATTTTTGGAGAAAAGATAGTTCATATCTCTCTTTCAGAAAAATTGAGAAATACAAAATTTCAGAGATAAATTCTATCGTAAATTGACAAAATTTTTTAAATTTAGAAAACTGAAAGAGTTATTGTTTTAAAATTTCAAAATACCAGATTGTGAACTCGAAAGTTTTTTTGATTCAAAACCTCCAAATTTGAGCTATGAAACTCGGTAGCTTCAATTGTATAAGTGAAATTTCTGACTGAATATTCAGAAATATGAAAAAATTTTGGAATAGCAAAAATAGGAAGATATATTCAGAGAATTGGTAACAAGGAACGAAAATCCATTCAATCCACAATAATTGAACTACTTGTTTTTAAATTTCAAAACCAAAAATCACCAAAATTTTTGGTATTCCATGCCAAAATTTTAAAACGCAAATTAAAAGTGTTCGAGTGCCTTATACGTATTGTTGAATCTTACGCTTCTTATCATATCTCTGAATCAACGAATCGAAATTTTTCAATCCACAAACTTTAAGTAGAACAGTTATAGCTAAAAACGACTTCAAGCTAGTTTTTTGAGTTTTATATAACTGCAGTATCAGAACTAGTAGAAAACTTGACAGGGGATAAAAATGTTGAATATATTAATCATGAATATCAATAGAATTACTTGAAAAATACCTAAAAAAGGCTCTGCAAGTTTTGATTTTATCACAGGGCCTAATTGTTTTGGATCTCCAGCCAAAATAATCTTAGTGCCCATAATGCCTTTAAAACCAAATGGAATGAGGGTTTCGGGTTCCAAAGCCTGTCCCGCTTCATCAATTATGATGTAATCAAATCGTATGATTGGCATTTCACTCGATCGCTGTAGCAGTCTTCATCGCAAAAAGGAGTATTTTTATTATTTCTTTCCAGTTACAAACTTCAAAATTTGAATAAAACAAAAACTGTTGTATGTAAATTATCACAAATATATTTTCAAACCTTTCAAATCAAATATTTTTGAGTGTTCAAGGATTAATTGGAACTTTTTGAGCAATACTATTGTTAAGTAATCATTTTCATGTTTCATACTTGGGTTTTTCAAAGTATTTCCAAAATTTGGTAGATTTTTCCAAATTGAAAAAAATTATTAAGAATGATCGAAAAATAAAAAAAGCAAAGAAACATGTGTTATTGGAGTGAAACTGCTAAAAAAATTAGTCGTATATCGCAGATTGAGAAAGTTTATAAGATCACTTTTTAAAAGATTTTTTTTCTAATTGTCGTGTTGATAAGTTCAATATTCATGAAATTTCATGTAGATATTAATTATTAATAATTTTTTTTACCTCGCGGACGTGACGAGTGTCGACACAATAATCGATTTGTCGAAAAGGCTTTTTCTCGGGACCAATGCATTCATTTTGGAAATCTTGGATTCGTCTTTGCCATCTTCATTATCAGACTCATCAGATATAATATCAATTTCAAAACTCATTGTACATGGCAAAATTTCTTTGTCTATCTTGCTGCTGCATATACACACAAAAATCAAAATAATTATTCAGTCCCTTGAATGAGCTACACCGTACAATAAGTGTAGAAATATATACATTTCTTTTTTTTTTAAATCGAAAATCTACAGCAAAGAAAATCTGAGTTTTGTTATAATGTTATTGAAATCGGAAAAATGACAAGCTTTTAAAATAACACAAAATTCTCAAGTAACAATATTTTTATTCGTAACTTATTATTTTCTTGTGGAAAAATTCAAAATTTTCACCTACTTTATTGAGCAACCGATGAAATTTAGATTCCTAGGAAAATTTTTGAGCAATATTTCTTTACTCAGATTTGGAAACATTATTTCAGAATTTCGCGACGAATTAAAATTTTTGAAAGCTCAGGTCAATATGTATTTAAAAACCTGGGGTATGAATCCAAATTGATGCTTGAAAATTAACCTGTACTAAAACTTACCGATCCATCGATTGACTGTACATCCTGTACAAGTCTTCTGAAGTAATTCCGCATTTCAGCAATCTTTTCGTTATTTCATCCGCAGCAGCATTTGATGGTGTGCAAACCAAAATTTTATTGCTCGGGTCATTTGAAATAATCTTTTAAAAAAAAAATAAAAAAATTTTGTTATATAGCGTTATCATTTATTAAAAAATCAAAAATCATCTTTCGAATATTACTTGAACAACCATTTCAACCAGGGTGGCAGTTTTTCCCGTTCCTGGTGGCCCAAACAAAATGTATGGAGCCGGTTTCGCTGTTCCAGCTATCATGTTCTCAATAGCACTTTTCTGCCTTTCATTTTTTTCTATTTTGCTATTGAACCAATTGGTTTTTCTAATTCTATGAATAAAGCAAACATTTAGTTCGTGCAGAACATGACCAAATCTTATATGTATGAGAGTTTACCAAGTAATTTTTTTTAAATAACAGTTAAATTTTTAGTCGTATAAAAAAGAATTCATAAGGTTTCATTTCATTCATATGAATTGGAAAGGTAAATATTTTTTGTGATTTTTTACATAAACTATTCATTAATTCAACTCATCGTTTTTATCATTTATTTAAACAATGATTATAACATTAATTATTTATTTTTACTAGATGTGCTATTTATTTATTTCACTATACTTGATGAACTCTTATCAGGTTTTAAACAAATATTTGGTTATTCAGATACGAGAAATAGATTTCTTGAACTTGAATATTTCTTATACATTCAGAATGCTCACATTTCTCGCTCTTGGGAAGGATTTGAATTAATGATAGACGGGAACACCAAACATTGAAATTCATCACGAACTATCGTATTCAACGCTTGATGGCAACATTTCAAAGATTGATTGTTGCCTACAAATGCTATATCATATTTGTGTCCTTTAAGGAACCATCTTGTATCGTATTTGGGTATTCCTAATATTTTATCCCTAAAATTGTAAAAGTTTTGATGAAAATTTGGAGTTTTAACAATACAAAAGGCACTTGATCAATATTCTAGGAAATCCTTAGTTCTGGGGGAATCAGAGAAGCGAAATAATTTCATAATGTAAATAATAATTATTGAATAATTTTCTCACTCATTGTATGTGAATTCTACTGAACCATGTTTGATTTGACAAATTCTAAAAATTTGCCAATTGTTTCCATGCATTACTTTCACAGCAATATTATCTTGAGTAGTCAAAAGAGAATTCCCCATGTCAATTTTAGGAACTTTGACTTTGAAAATCTTAAAATTTTCTTTGTCTTGGTCTATGAAAACGTTTTTCAAGTTATATCGAGCCAGTTCTTTTTCCACCTCATGTTGTTCTAGAAACAGCAATGTTTTCATAAAATCTATATGAAATTCTTCTGAAATTTTCGTTTTTTTTTCTGGATTCAATATGATATCCCAAATTTTTTTTTGCTCGTCAGGTAATGAATCAATGATCTCCTTTTTCTTAAAATTTTCTAATGCCATTCTTATGTATTCCGGAATAACCGGAGCCTTGAGATCTAAATCAGAAGACCTAATCTTCGAAATACCATTTCGCCTGTAGAAAAGAATACAATCAGTCATATATTTATTTTTAGAGAAATTTTATTTAGGAAGGGAGAAGGGTTATTTGAAATTTGGGTATGCATAATATGTCTCTTGAATGAATGATTTATGTTTAGTAAAATAATTTAATGCTTTCCTGCAATTTTCTTCCGAACTCCAATTATTATTAGTATTATAAGTATTATATTAAGATACTGCATTCAGGCCTAGTAAGTATATGTAACGTTTGTTAATTTTAATCAGTTCAATTGTAAATTCATAGAACAATTTGAAGATTATAACCGATTCATTTAACTTCTCGTCATTTTCAATCGCATTTTGAGAATCTGTAAATTTTCTCATTTCCGAAGATTATTTTATAATGATTCATTAGAATATGATGAATATTTCTGGGTATATCAATTTGTTTCTATCCGATGGTATTATTGAAAAGTTTTTGAATAGAGAGAAAGGATGATAAAACTTTTAGAATATCTTTGATATTATAGTTTTAAAGATTTCGAAAAATTTGCTGGATTTGTGCTATTTTTTACAATCAAGGATGCATATTTGACAAATTTTAAAAAGAAACTCAATATTCCTTATCCGATTTTGAGTCGAAAAGTCCTTTGCCACTTTTTATACAACTCAAAATTGAAAAAGTTACTCCAGCCTAAAATTTAAACAATAAATGCGCTCTCACAAGTGGAGGTAGACTTCACGGACAAAACTTTTCCAAAATTTTCTTCATATTTTTCCGAATCGAAAAGACCTTTGCCACTTTTCACAAAACATAAAATCAGAAAAGATATTCGAGCATAAAATCTAAAAAATCTGATTGGTTGAAACTTGTGCCCCGAATATCTTTTTTGATTTTGAGTTTTGTGAAAAGTGGCACAACACTTTTCGATTCGAAAAAATATGATGAAATTTTGGGAAAAGTTTTGTCCGTGAAGCCTACCCCTACTTATCGTGAGAGCGCATTAATAAAACTGTTTAAATTGAAGGTGCAAATAACTTTTTTAGTTTCATAAAAAGTGGTAAAGGACTTTTCGGCTCAAAATTGGATAAGGAATTTTGGGTTTCTTTTTGGCGCGGGGAGTTTGGTACACCCTGTATATAGGACTTATAGGTCCCTTTATCAGTTTCGTGGAAAACCATAATAAGTATACCATATGTCTTTAAGTACAGACGGTACAGATATATAACAATATATTTATAAAGGTGCTATTACAAATTCCTTTTTAATTTGAAAGATTTTCCATTAATTTTAAACAATTTTCACACTCCCCAGTAAACCAGTAAGCTCACAGCGAGCTCACAATTTCCGCTTTTAGGTGAGTGAAAAGTGAGCTCACAGCGAGCATAAATAGAGATTTGTCCTTATTTTTAGTAAATACTGATAAATACCTAATACTTTTGGGCAGTCGATACCGTAAAATGAGCTTGGGTAGCACATAATCCATTTGTATTTTTCGTACTTTCATTTTCTAATTTTTTTCGATAGCTTGAGTCTTCATGTCCAATATTCCCTTTTTACATTCATTCTCCACTTAAATGATATTATGCAGAGGTAGGATTCCACTATCCCTGCATACCATCAGATAGTCTATTATTTTACCTTTTTTTAAAATGTTTGAAAATGAAAAATCAGTCACTTTAATATGGAGTAAATAAATTTAACCAAATTGAGCTTTTCTTTTTTTCAATCAAACAAATGAATGTCTATTATCAATGTTGTGACGCATTTAACATGATTTTATAATTCATTTTCTTTGTAGAAAATTTTTACGTTTTATAGAAATAATAATTTTTTGAATTTTTTCCATAGAAATTCCAATTTTATCTATGCATAATATCATTTAAGTGGAGAATGAATGTAGAAAGGAAATATTGGACATGAAGACTCAAGCTACCGAAAAAAATTAGAAAATGAAAGTACGAAAAATACAAATGGATTATGTGCTATCCAAGCTCTTTTTACGGTATCGACTGCCCAAAAGTATTAGGTATTTATCAGTATTTACTAAAAATAAACACAAATTTCTATTTATGTTCGCTGTGAGCTCTCTGTGAGCTCACTTTTCACTCGCCTAAAAGCGGAAATTGTGAGCTCGCCGTGAGCTCACTGCGAGCTCACTGGTTTACTGGATCATTCAGTTTGAGTATATGCCAAAACGAATGTCTCGTACGGTCTCGTAATTAGATTAGAATTACTTGAATGTCTGCGTCAAATTTTAGAGAATTCAGTGGTTTTCACAAGTTACAAAAATAATTTCATAAATTTTATCGTGCTCGGCTAATCTTGGATAATTTTCGCAATTTTTAACAAATCATTCTTCATTATTAAGAGGTCAGCGTTATATTACGTACGACTTTCAAGGACGATTTATAAATCGAATTTTCAATAAAATTTTTCTCGTATGTAATTTTTCCAGATATTTGATAAACGTTCAAATGAATTAAAAATACTTTTGATTTCTCAACGATTAACATGAGATTTTTTATTTTTGGGAACTTTAGTTAAAAATTGAATGGGTAGGGTCGAAATAAATTTCTTGTGAATCATACAGGGAAATTCTTACTTAATATATAAAAATACACATATAGCACACCATCAATTTCTAGTTCTAAGAATTTCCCATTAATTTTTACTGATTTTTACACTCACTTGTCATCTTGCCGGTATGAAAACTTGGAAAAAAAGCCGGATGATCGAACGGATTGATCGTCCTTTTTTCGCCAATTTGAGTGATTTTCGTCTCTAAGTCGCCAATTATTGTTGGGAGAAGTTTCTCTACCGAACATTTTTACTTTTATTTAAGAAAAATTTACTTTGAACCGCACAAAGAAATTTACGAATATGAACATTCGTTAAATTGTTAGCATACGACGCGAGTGACTCGAGTGACTATAAAAAAGAATTGTAAAGAATCTCTATATATGCTGCAGCGTAACAATCGAGAACAATGAAGTCGTAACAAATGAAAATCAACAAATGACAAACCGTTTACCGTGATCGTAACGGGCTTGAATTTATGGCTTGATCGGCAATAAATTCAACCAGGCCAATAAGCCCTAGTTTTGCAGGGCCTTGTATATTCTCCTCTATTATCATTGGAAAAGATTTTTATCCACCTTTAATGTTTGAATTTTTTTTTCATCGAAGTATAACGAATTCTCATAAACCTCTTCCCGTATGGAATATGATAAAGCGCATTGGCTATCGCGCCAGTGAGTGGCAGAAAAAAGATGATTGGCGCTCTGCGAAAATCAATACGGTGAAATGCTATGTACTCAATGCACAGTTTGATATAGGCTAACTATAATTACAGTGTAACAGGTATACAGTTTAAAGTGAAACAAAAATGTACGCAAAAGAAAAGAATTTTGTAATGTTTTGTGACGAATAATTATTTATATGAATATAAAGAAAATTTTGAATCAAACAATATTGATACAGTACAGCGTACACGCGAAAGAAATCACAAGCCCAAGCCTAGCAAGTAAACTATACCTATATTTACTCTATATATACGTATAATTTACTTGCTAGGCGTAGGCTTGTGATTTCTTTCGCGTGAACCTGATACAGTATACCCAGACGGCAAAGTAAGCTTCAGAAAGCTATCATGTGGAACGTTTCATTCTTCCAGAAAGCTTTCAAAGAGCTCGGAATGTCCGCCCGTTAGGTTTCAGAAAGATTGCTGAAGGTTTCTGAGGCTTACGGGCGGACATTTCAAGCTACCGGAAAGTTTTCTGGACGATTGAAAGATTTCACTCGAAACTTGGATGAAAGAAAGCTTTCTGAAGCTTACTTTGCCGTCTGGGTAACGTTGCGTTTGAAGTAATTTTGATCCTCATAAGTAAAAACCTTGTAAAAAAATGAAATTTATAAGGAATTGATCGAAAAAAATTTTACAGGTTTTTTTTCTCAGAAGAAATTATCAAATTTGAATCAATTTTTTTTTCGATTTTCTTCAATTTGCTCATAAATTCGATATCCGAATCAAATAGCTGAATGTGATAACATTTACATAATATATACTTAGAAAAAAAATGTAGTGTAAATTTCTTGATAACATGAGAATTCGTAGCCCTGAAAAGGGCTGGTTGTTTTGTGTGAGAAAGAGAAGGGAGATATCAATTAACCGCCGAAACCGTAAAGAGTACGGCCTTGGCGTTTCAAAGCGTAGACGACGTCCATAGCGGTGACAGTTTTGCGTTTGGCGTGCTCGGTGTAGGTGACGGCGTCGCGGATCACGTTCTCGAGGAAGACTTTCAGAACTCCGCGAGTTTCCTCGTAGATGAGACCAGAGATACGTTTGACTCCACCACGACGAGCCAAACGACGAATAGCGGGCTTGGTGATGCCTTGGATATTGTCACGCAGCACTTTGCGATGGCGTTTAGCGCCTCCTTTTCCCAAGCCTTTTCCTCCTTTACCGCGGCCAGTCATTTCGAAGAGCTTACGAGGTTTTGTACAGTAGGATTCCCAGAGAACACTGATAATCAGGACTCTGAAAACGTGCTTTTATAGGGTTTTCCAAGGTATATCCCCTCTACGATTTGATGCTCCAATAGCATTAGATCTCTTGTCTATCCCCTTCCACGTTTTGCTGCTCCAATAGCAATCGATCTCTTGTCTATCCCCTCTACATTTTGTCGTTCCAATAATCTCCGTCCTTTCATATTCTTATTTAATTCTGGAACCAGCTTTCACTTCCTGATGCTTGAGATGAGAGATGCAAAGAGATTGTTCATTTCAGTAATTTAAAAAGTATAGAAAAATTGTAGTCCGACAAAACTTCTGGAAAGTATGTTTTCGACGACAGAATATTACATTAAAAATCTCTAGGGCCGTATATGTGACTTTGTATAATGTTTGGTTAAAATCAATCAATAAATTAAATTTCATTTTGGAGAAAATCATATGAAAAACATCTAAATATCATACGAAAAATATTTTTGTAGAAAAAAAAAAAATTGGAATAATTTTTGTTGGGAAAAAACGTATTGGGAAATCAATTTTGAGAAAAGTTTCCCCCACTAAATAAAAATGATAAAACATTCAGAGATGTGAGGGAATAATTTGTTGTTTACAGAATCTTAAAACAGTACCTGATTCTAACGCTTAATTCATAGCTAGAGATTGAGAATATTTCTAATTTTTTCCACTTGTTAAAGGTTTTTTGACCTCCCCACCGTCCTCCTCGGCCTGAGAACCTGCCTGAAAGAAGACATCGGGACCTCCGCAGCGGAAATGGTCTACGGCACGACATTTAGGATCCCAGGTGAACTTTTTATCAACGAAGAACGCCCTATGGATCCACACTATTTTACCCAAAAATTCAGAGAGCACATGAGAATACATGAGAACTCAGTCACAGGCATCATAGACACATGAGGATATCTCAGTCATCATCATCATAGATAGTGACAGTCACAGACGATTCGCATCTCTGACTCCAAAAGAGAAACACCTCAAGATCGACCTTCTGAACGACTGCCGAAGAATGGACGTCGCTGGCTCCATGGAGACAGACGGCGCCTCAAACAGGAAGCTTAGGGCCACCGATGGCCTGGCAACTTCCACCATCAAGGTCAAGAACAGATTCGACCCCTTGGCCGATCTGCCAGAAGAGCCGATCAACGCTGACCCTGGAGAGACCCTCAAGGCGGCCAAACCACCACCTATAATTCTCAAAGGGGAGATCAAGGAGGACCACAAGGGTTTTATATTCGTTATTCCGCTGGGACAACTATCAGAACAAAAAGGGCTTCACCCAATGCCTACGATGCCAAGGTTTCAACTACGCCACACCGAACTGCAACATAAACCCAAAATGCCGAAGATGCGCCGGAGCACATATAACTAAGGACTGCAACCTGCAGGCAGAACATCCTCCCACCTGCGCCAACTGCAAAGGAGACCACACAGAGAACGCCGCCATCTGCCCAAAAATCAAAGAAGCCAAAGAAGCCAGAACCCCGCCCACCATCAAGAGGAAGCTACCACAGGCAACCACTCAAGCGCCCAGACATCCAACCATGGACAACAAGAACTTCCCACCACTCAAGACTAGAGCACCCGAACCAACCGCCCGACACACGAGACTTCCAACTTGGGGCCCCCAACCAACGAGCGACTTCAAGGATCTATGTGAGTTTATCCAACTAATTAACGAATTCAGGCGCCTCTGCGCCAATATTGACATATCAGAAACCCTGGCCTTCCTAAGGGGGCTAAACGCGGAACTCTCAAGTTCAACTTCTGACACAGACAAGATAACCACTTTACTGAATGCTGCACAACACAGACCTTAATAACATTAACATAGCCCACTGGAACGCCAACGGCTTGAAGCAGAAAACGGTAGAACTGAGAATATTCCTCAGGGAACACGAAATCGATATCATGTCAATAAACGAGACAAAGCTTAAACCAAACGACAAGTTATATCTTCCCGGCTACACTTTCATACACAACCCAAGAGATTCCCAACACGCCGGAGGTGGAGTGGCACTCATCATCAGAAAGGAGATTGAATTTTACCAAATCTCAACCCGGACAGAGGCACTGGAATCCATAGGAATAATTATAGACAAAACGGCCATCATCTCAGGTTACCTCAGGCCTCAGAACACCCTGATCACCGGGGAACTCACCACCCTCCTGAACCTGGCACAGAAGGTAATAATTCTGGGCGACTTCAACGCGAAACATACCAACTGGGGCTGCAGGGGCCACAACAAGAATGGCTCAATCATGAATAAATACATCCTGAAACGGAACTGCTCCATCGTATTCCCGGACTCACCCACCCGATACCCACACTCCTCCAGGGCAAATCCTAGCGTGATCGACTTCGCAATATACAGAAACATCCCACTACTACCCCAGGTCAAGGCAGTGGCAGAACTAAACTCGGATCACCTCCCAATAATGATCAAATTCCATAGAATGAAAGCGAACCTGAACCCTCCAAGGAACAGCTACAGAAACCTGGACTGGAAGAAATTCATAACCCACCTGAACGCCCACATCGACATCATCAACAACATTTAGAGCACCACAGAAATCGACAAGAGGATCGAAGAACTCACCAGGACAATAACCCAGGCCGCCGATCAAAGCTCCCTCAGGACCAGGAAACCGGTCAAGGACGAATTCCCCTCCCACGTCACAGACCTCATCACACTCAGGAACACCCTTCGCAGACGCTTTCAACACACAAGGACCAGGGACTCCCGGAACAAGATGAAGGAAATAAACCAAATAATAAAAAGAACAATAAGCACCTGGAGGAACGAAACCTGGAACACCAAAATACAAAACCTGGCAACCAAGGACAGCTCACTCTGGCGGATGACAAAGGCACTAACCAGGAACAAATCAATGACCATCCCCACCCTCAAATCAGAAGACACAGCCGCCACCACAGACAAGGAAAAAGCTGACCTACTCACAACCGGATTCTCCAGAACACACCGACTAACCAGAGTCATGGGTGACTCAGAATTCACCAACGGGATATCAGCCAACTCAACTGAAATCCTAACCAAGAAAATCAATGAAGAAGAAATCCGCCACACCTCACCCAAGGAAATTAAGGACATCATAAAGAAACTCAGGACCAACAAGGCCCCCGGAGAGGACCAGATCACCAACCTGATCCTGAAAAATTTAGACAGAAAAACCCTAGTCCAAATCCACCACATCATGGACGCTTGCCTAAGGCTTCAGTACTTTCCCACTCCTTGGAAAACGGCAATAGTACTCCCGTTCCCAAAACCAGGCAAAGATCACAGCAATCCCACCAACTACCGCCCCATCAGCCTTCTCCCCTACCTGAGCAAAATCCTGGAGAACCTGATACTGACCAGAATTCGAGAGGACTGTGACCTTGAGACCAAACTCCAACCCTATCAATTCGGCTTCCGCCGAAAACACTGCACGATCCGACAACTGGCCAGAGTAACCCACGACATCATAGAAGAACAAGGACGCAGGCGAAACACCGCGGCCCTATTCCTGGATATAGAAAAGGCTTTCGACACGGTGTGGCACCAGGGCCTCATCACTAAACTGGAACAAACTGGCATACACAGGTACCTGATCAGACTAATCCACAGCTTCATTTCAGAGAGAAAATTCAAGGTCAAGATAAACAACTCCATCTCAACACCCCAGCAGGTAGATGCAGGGGAACCACAAGGCTCAATCCTCGGCCCAACACTATTCCTAATCTACATCAACGACATGCCCCCCGGAGACCGTATCCAGACAGCGCAGTTCTTCGACGATACGGCCTTCTACTACCACTCAGCCAGCAGTAAATTTGCCACTACTAGAATTGAGAAACACCTCTCCAACCTCTAAACATACTTCTCCAACTGGAAAATCAAAATAAACGCTGCTAAAACCAAACTCATAGTTTTTGATTATAGTAGACTTTCGGACAAATACAACATCAGGGCATTCTCGGAGACGATCACCCCCTCCAAATCAGTCAAATACCTAGGCCTCACCCTGGACCGCAGGCTGAACTTCCACACACATCTCAACAAGA
The DNA here is from genome assembly GCA_028476575.1 of Platygaster robiniae. Taxonomy (NCBI): domain Eukaryota; kingdom Metazoa; phylum Arthropoda; class Insecta; order Hymenoptera; family Platygastridae; genus Platygaster; species Platygaster robiniae. The sequence continues at coordinate 9,891,671 of CM052022.1, forward strand.
CAGAAGAGAAGGTCAACCGGGCGCTCATGGCGCTCTACCCACTCCTCTGCCCAAGAAGCAAGATGGACCAGAAGAACAAGCTACTGATATACAGAACAATCCTGAGACTAGCGCTCCTCTACGGCTGCCAAATCTGGGGGAACCTGGCCAGCAGGACCAACTTAAAAAGGATCCAGACCCTCCAAAACAAATGCATCAAACTGGCACTAAACTGCCTAAGGGAACGCTCGAACCATAGAAATCCACCAGGCCACCAAGTCCAGGCTCATAGGGGAGCAAATCCAGGAACTCACGGAGAAGCTACGCGCCACTGTACAACAGGATCCCTAACTCCAGCACATTGGCCACCCCGAGACCGATGGTAAAAAATATAGGCACTTCCTCAGCTGGGACCTGTACATACCCCCCCCCCCCCCCCGCACCGCCCTCCCACCTGTGAACAACCCCATAGACTTAAGGATTTCGTAAATAAAATGGACTACTGGTTTTTTATGCTAAGGATTTTTCCAGTAAAAGAAAACGTCGTTATAATCTAGAGGATAATTTGGAATCTAATGAGACACCGTGAGAGATGAAATGCGAAATATTTGGTTAGGGCACTCTCGGGCCAGGGACAAATATTGTTAAAGTGAAGTACAATTTTGAACTTGTAATTTGGGAACTAATAAAGGCACATTTTGAAATCGAAATTTGGCTCAGTCGATTAAGTTTCGTCGTCGAATACACAAAGAGCACATGAGAACGATGCGACCAACACCTGCAGCTCACCACGTCCGCAGAAAAATTTTCGTTCATTGAGAACTTCACGCGTGCTCACACGTCTACGTGCGCGTCAATCGAATCAAGAAACCCCTCGAGCCGCCTTACGATGGCCCCTTCAAGGTGTTAGACCGACCCTCGGACAACGTTTTCACCGTTGACATAAAAAGAAAAAAAGTCAACATCAACATCGAGAGGATCAAATTTGCATTCATCGAGGCCACGGATCAACACCAAGTCACAAACACGACTACTACGTCACACTCAGACACCTGGACACCGGAAGAACCTCCGACAATCGTCAACCACCCCGGAAAACCGTTTTCACCAGCACTAAAACAGGGCGAAAGAAAAACAACACCAGCCAGTGACAAGCAAGTCGTCAAACTCCCCGAGAAAACATCAAGAAGAGTCACCTAGAAGCCTGCAGAAGTTAACGAAAACCGACATCAGAACGAACGGAAGACACCCCCGACGACAACAGCGGTATTCTCGGAGCCACGAGCGAAAATGAAACCTTGGAAACCCGCGATCCTGAGGAGGTATCACGGCAGGAAACCCGGGCACTCCTGCGATTTGGCACACGCGATCACGGTCGCAACACGACGCAGCTACCCTGAAATTTCATTTTCCTAATCCCTCTCCTTTTCCGCCTTTTTTTTTGTTACAGATAACAGAAAATGTTCTCGCTAACGGCGATTGCGAAAACCACATCAGACGCACGGTAACGCAACTTGACGGCTACAACCACGCCCAAGTTGCTCCAGGGGGAGTGATGTGGCGACGCCAGCGGACAGAGCCAATCGCATGACTCCTCGCGGCTAATTGATCGGCATCGCCGTCGGCCGAGCAGACGACGCTGATTCCAAGTTCTACTTCATCGACAATCGACCTCGGACAAGAAACAGTTTTTCTTCGAACAAAAAACCGCGGCGTAAAATTGTAAAATGAATCCGAATTCCAATTTGTTAAAATTTGTACAGTATTGAATCTTTCGAAATTAAATCTAGTAGGGGCGTTTCGTGAGTGTTTTATTTATCACTTTAAATAATATTGTGTATCTGCGAAAACACGCTACAAGATCAATGGTAGTAGTGCCAGCTGCTCGGTTGCAACCACAACGATTTCAAAGTCTAGAATAAAATTCATTCAAACCTTCCCGCTTTCGCACCGTGCTGCCCTCTGCAACTCCCGGCAACCCAACCTCATTTATTTCAACAATACCCCGTTAATCGCTCCATAAAAGGAGATAAATACTAAAGGCACAATAGGGTGGGTGGGATTGATCTCTTCGAACGAGACATCTTATATAATTCCGATCGGACCTCGCTTAAGGTTAGCTCGTTTGATCGTACAATTATATTTCGATGTCTCGTCCTCAAGATCAATGCTAGTCGTTCAAAGAACATGTGAGTAGAGCGATTTTATAATCCAAATACAGCCACAATTACAAAAAAACAAGCCTTCTTTTTATTCGTATGTCATACACCAAAAACTTTTTCAGCAAAGTTCGCTTCGCCTCGAACTGGTCGGTTATAAAATTTTGCAAACCTATTTGACGTAGCAGTCCAGCCAGCAGACATCTGAATCACACAAAGAGAGACTCTATTTTTGAGAGCTGCAGACGTCGATGCGTGTCTGGTAGAACGTGGGGAGAAAAAACTCGTATCTATACCGCCATCCTCCAGGGCACGTCTGATCCAACGTCCTATATTCTGCGTGTTGCAAGGCCCATGAGGCTTTCTAAAGGAAATAATCACCGGCCCCGAGTCCTTTTTCCTCACGTTCCTGGTCTGCTCGATATAATCAATCAAGGTCGTAGCTACACATAACGCAGGTCTCTCTCTAAAAAATGGAAATGACAAAAGGGGTTGCATCTTACCCACACCCGACGTTTTTACCCTGTCAGTTATCTTAACTAACACAGCCTTATCAGTCGTGACAATATTCTCTAACCTAATCAATGTTATCGTTTGCTGTCTCTGTCCAGTGGCGAGGGCCAGTAAAGTCACAAGCTTGACCGACAACCTCTCTAAAGAGACTAAATTATAAGGATAAATAGAACTCAAATGAGTAAGCACCGGTTCCGGGTCCCAAGTGAAATTATATTTTGGTCTCTGGGGTTTCACAATCGACGCGCCTCTACAAAATCTTCTTACCATCGGGTCGTTACCTATTTTCTCCCTTACAATCAAGGATATGGCCGATCTATAAGAATTCAAGGTGCCATACGAATTCACCTCCTTGAAGCATTCATTAAGAAATCTCAGTACCACCGTAATACCAGGGTCAAAATGAGACTCCTTATTCTGGTTGCAGAAATGCCACCACAACCTAAGAGGTTTCTCGTACTGCTTTAGTGTAGACCCGGCTATTGAGGCGAGCATTACGTCGATGGCTGATCCTGGGACACCTTTCAGTCGGAATGCCTGGCTGATACTCTCCCGGCCACCAGGGAAAGGGATCTCCAGAGCGGATGCTCGCTGTCAAAAGGAGATTAAAGAAGCGATATTTCAGGTTTAAATACAACATGCTCCGAAATTAAAAATTTTTTGAAAATAAGAAACCATGGTTGTGGAGGCCAATAAGGCACGACAACTACCCCCTCGGCCTTCCCTGAGGATATTTTTCTCAATGTTTTTAAAACTAACGAAAAAGGTGGAAGAGCATAAAAATTCGAATTTCCCCATGCTACAGTAAACGCGTCAACCTTTTCCGTCTCTAGGTCTGGAAACCAAGAAAAAAAACGTGGGCACTTGGCATTTATATAAGTGGCAAATAAATCAACTTCCATGTCCCCAAGTTTCCCAGAAATTTCTTCAAATGCGCTCTGGGAAAGATTCCATTCTGTCCCTGATGAAGTTTGACGAGATTTTCGATCTGCCTCCACATTCTCAGAGGAGCTTATGGCCGAGGCAAAAATCCACAGATCCCGTTCCTCGCACCAACGCCAAATATCTTGAGCCAAGTTTGCCAGCTTTGGATAACGCACGCCACCTTTTTTATTTATATAGCTGATAGCCGTCGTGTTGTCCACTCTAAGTAGGATTTGGCAAGAGGTATGTTTTGAGGCAAAACATCTCATAGCATAGAATACTGCGAGCAATTCTAAAAACTTAATGTGTTCAGCTTTCTAGTCCTCTCCCCACCAACCGTGTGTGCCAGTTCCATTACAAAAAACTCCCCAACCTTTCTAGGATGCATCTGAAAAAATTTCTAATTTGTAATCCTCGCCTCTGATCGGATTTCGGGTACTTGGGTCCAGCACTGCTTTCCCCCACCACTTCAACTCTTCTTGGGCCTCTTGTGACAAACCTGTTCTAGCGTCAAAATTATCGCCATTATTATTAAGGGCTAAGAACTTTTGTCTTTTAAAACCCTTGATTTATACTGGTCCATATTTCACTGCTAGGCACGCTGACACAAGAAGTCCTATAAATTGAGCCAATTCCCTTATTTTTAGTGATTTTTTCCCTGAAAAAACCCTGGCGATTCGGGCGATTTTTTGTCTTTTAGATTTCGCCAACTCAATATGAAATTCAAGAGTATTAATAACAAACCCCAAAAATTTGTAATACCTGGTAGGTGCAAGCTGTGATTTCTGAAGATTAATTCTAAAACCCAGCGACTCCAACAAGGTTGAAGTCTCGACAACATTCCTCTTACAATTATCTTTTCGTTCCCCCACCAACAAAAAATCCTCCAAATAAATCACTGATACAAGCCCACGCTTTCTGAGGACTGTTGTCACCGGTTTTATTATCTTAGTGAAAATATAGAGCGCCGTGCACAGTCCAAAGGGCAGTGCATTAAATTCAAAAGTGGAACCCAAAAACTGAAAACGTAAGAACTTTCTGCAATTTTTATGAATTGGTACGAGCAAGTAGGCATCCTCCAGGTCGAGAGTGGCCAAATAGCACCCTGGAGTCAGGACCCGGATAACAGTTTTCCAATCCTCCATTTTGAAATGCACCGTATCTATATGATCATTTAATTTCTTCAAATTCAAAATAAATCTCTTGTCTCCATTAGGCTTCTCAACCAGGAAAAAGGGAGATAGAATTTGGTCGTCCCGGAGTTTGACCTTGGATACCGCACCCCTTGCTAAAAATTTACTAATTTGTCCCTGAAAATCCTTTATCTCTGCGTGAGTGTATTGGGGTTCCATAATCTTTCCACGCCCTGACGGGCTCCTGGAAAAAGGAATTTCGTAGCCACGAATGGCCCCCAGCACCCTTAAGTCACCAGTGATTCCCTCCCAGGCATCGACAAAGTACCTTAAACGACCTGCTGTTCTAACCTCTATTGATGGTTCCGATACGTGGACTTTGCCTACGTGACTTTACCTTTTTTGAAGAAAAAACCACAATTACTCGAAAAAAAACACAAAGAAAAATTCGCGAGAACGTGGTTAAAACCGCACAACAAACACGAATGAGGTTGGGTTGCCGGGAGTTGCAGAGGGCAGCACGGTGCGAAAGCGGGAAGGTTTAAATGAATTTTATTTTAGACTTTGAAATCGTTGTGGTTGAAACCAAGCAGCTGGCGCTACTACCATTGATCTTGAGGACGAGACATCGAAATATAATAAAACGTTTCAATCAGAACCATCGGAGTTACACTGGGGACAAGTGTACCAAAAGCCGCGAATTTTTACCCATTTTTAATGCGCGTCTTTATCATCTTCGTTGCACACAATCGTATTGAATTTTTATAAGAAAAGCAAGTGTCCATCTTGTTGTCAAAAAAGTTTCCACCTTATGGTTAGTAACAGGATTTCATTGGCTAAAAGAAAAAAATATTTTTACTCGCCGTATCATGCAAATTAATTGTTTAGAATATGTTTGTCTGGCACGTAAACAGGGTCAAAAGTACGCTCGAGTTCCAAGCGAAGAGCTTCCTAGCGACCCTATGGGAAATCTTGTAATAATTGTCTGTAATTCATGAATTAACAAACTAGTACAACCGGCAGGGTAGATCCCTATTCTACTAGCTGATCAACCTGATCATTTCTTGGCGCGAAATATATAATTTATATTTTTCTGGCATCTAACTTATTAAATGTACTTTCAGTGATTACAATTATGAAAGATCCATATAAAACTTCAACTCAAACACTGTGATTTTGGTAATTATTCAAATGAAATGATCTGGATGATCAGCTGATACAATCGGAATGTACCCTGCTGGTTGTAATTCATAAATTACAAGATTTTCCGTAGTGGAAGAGCAATTTCTTGGAATTTGCTCGCTCATGCTCGCTTCGAAAGCGAGACATCTGAGCCTGCCGAACCGTTCGAGAGTGAGACATCAGAGCCTTACAAACGGCTCCGAGTTAAAAGCATGCCCAGAAGGCTTGCTCTTCGCTTGGAACTCCAGCAGGGGGGTCGCACTCTTATGGGAAAAATTTGTCACCATTTTGTTAGTTCCGGCCCCGTCCAAAACTGTCGCCACTTCTGAAATAAATCTGACCTACCGATTATGAGGCATATATGTCAATACATGTGTACGTTTGTGTTTGAGTGGATTAGAATGATTATAATAAATTCAGTTTTGTCGGTAAAACAGCAAATTTTGCCGGGACCCCGCCGAGAGATGGCGTGGAAATTGGTGAACTCTTCAAGCAGGGTACGTAGTTTGGAAACGTTTTTGCTCGCACACTTTAAAAATTTGTGTCTATGAGCTCTCATAGACGCTACTTTTCGTAGTGTGCGAGCAAAAACGTTTCCAAACTACGTACCCTGTCTTCAAGGACCAAATTTTTAACATGGGAGTGCGACCCCCCTGAACTCGAGTGTATATTTATCTCAGGGCTCGTACTCCTCTTATGAAGAGTGTCCGGCGAACAGCGCCAACTCGTTAAGGATTGGAACTAAAATTTATATGTAAAATATATCTATAATACTGTGTATATAGATATCCTACCGTACACATTTTAGTTCGAATCCTTAAGGAGTTGGCGCTTTTCGACGGACACTCATTTAACACGGAAGAGTACGAGCCCCGATTTATCTTTTCGAAATCACTGTTTTCGATAATTGTATCACTATCAATCACTATTATACGAAGCGTCTTCAAAACTCTGAGAGTGACTTTTTCGTAGTGAGTGTTACAGCGGAAAAACAGCCATGACTTGCCACTTCATGATTTAATTAAAAACTGCATATTCACAAAATGTAAATCTGACATGAAGCGCATAGTGCTATCACCTAATGCAAAAAAAATTTCCCGGCGTGTCCACCTTTGGGGACTCTCCCCTACTTGTAAACTATAAACAATATTAAAATTTCGGTTACCCTGGCGGACGGCCGAAATCCGTAATACGGTATTCAGCGGAATTAAGCGAATCCCGCTCGAAAACGTCGATAAAAAAATGAATAAATTCCAATCCTTATACAAAACCAACTTGTATGGCAATCCAAAAGCCGTTACAATCACCAACTACTCTACCTTACCACGGAGATCCAATTTCATGTGAAATATGTTAATAAAAGTTTAATCCTTTCTTTTATTAAATATGCCTATTTTTAGGAACAATAGTTGCCACAAATTCATAAAAAACATCATTTTACCTACCGCCCGGTTTTTTTCTTGCAAAATCGAGTGTGGAATTAGCCCAATACCGCCGAATATCACCGAAAACCGTATTACCGTATTCGGCAGGATTCGGCCGTCCGCCAGGGTAATATCTTCATTATACTAAAAATATGAGCTTTTACATTTATTTTCAATTATTGAAGTATTTGTAAAACTAGCTACAAGTAGGGCGAAATAAAAGAACATTCTGTTTTTCATGGTTTTTTATTTCATGTGAAAGACCATTTCGTTCACTTACAAATAATCCTTATTACCAAAAAAGCCTGACATAGAAATAACTTTGTATGCTTCTACTTCCACGCCTTAGTTATTATTCCTCTCTGTGAAAGATGTTTATAATTTACTAGGGAGTAATTACAAGAAATTATCACAGAAAACATTTTTCTAGTTCAAAAAAAAAAAAAAAAAAAAAAAAAAAAAATGATGGTTCCAATATTTCTACAAACTAAACTCGTGCTCATTTCTTAATTATCTAAAGAAACCTCTATTAAACCCTCAAAATTGAAAATATTTAAGATGCAAATAGTTTTTTCATTCGAAAGGCCACTGTTCATTCCCTGGATTTTATACACACAAAAAATAATATGCAACACCTGTAATGTCTTTAAAAGATAATTCGTCTTGCAAAACAATTTTGCACTTACAGTAGCAGTTGAAACTTTGAGTTCAACACTTTTGAAAATTCATATTTTTCTATAACGTACATTTCCTACTCCCAGGGATACAATTTATAGTAAAGTATATATTATCAAGTCCTAGTGTAACTAGGACGTTAATTCTATATTTACAAGAGCGCAGTTTGTAGACTGATGCTAAGTCGTGGCTTACAATCATACGAGTTGATATAAAATTTCTGTCCTAGTTATGTATGATATTTTATGTACCGAGAGCTGGAAAACGAGAAATTTAATAATAAATCTGTGTTTTCAAAAACTTTTTTTGATGCTAGGCATTCAAGTTTTAGGAAAAAACCTTTTTTAATTTAATCCCTAAAAGTAAAAAACTAGCATGATGAAAGAATATGAATTTCTACAAGTAGTTAACCTAGATTTTTGATTCATAGTGTACAACCAATTCGCAAACTTATAACTCTCGTTGGAAACAGAATTGTTTGAACAAAAATAATGCTTCGAACAAAAGTATTCTTGCAATATGGGAAACGGCAACGAATTTAAATAAAATATATCAGCATTCCTACTATAATATTACAATTACATTTTTCTTGTCAAAAATTTATATGCAAGTGAAAGCAATTCAACTTCGAATATTGTATTACGCAACCAAAAAGTAGACTTATCAGGGATTTACGAACAATCTCAAGCATTTAATTTAGAGGTTAGCCCTTGTGACCAGTCCTAGCATACATTTCTTTAAAAAAAATAACTCGAGATCACGAATAATTATGCTGTTAATCAAGCTAGATGAAATTGCATTTGGTCTTGGCTCGAAGCATAGCTATATATAACTGGCGTTTCCGTAGTGACAGCATCTGTGGGTGCGGCGATGGTGAAAAGTTGATCCTCGTAAATAGCGTGTTGCGCAGCCTCGACTTTTGGATCCCCGTTGCTCGAGGAAGGGATCACTGTCAGAGAAGTTCCCCCAGGAGTTGGAGGGGGATTGTCACCTTTTGTCGTTTCTCTATATTTTTGTAAGTACAGTTTCAAGGGCTCTGTGTAGTTGTCAAAGCCCAGGTTTGTCATGGCATACAGAATATCCTCGCCATTGATGGTCTTTCGTTTTTCCATCTGGCACCTATCGCCGGCTTCTGATGTGATGAAGGAAATGAACTCGGACACACATTCCTGGACGCATTCCCTGGCATCTTTTGCGATTTTCCCAGCCTCTGGGATAGCTCGTTTCATGATTTTTGCAACATTGGCGATGGGTAGGAATCGGTCTTGCTCTCGCAGTGGTTCAGGGCCACCCATCCCACATTGCAGAGGATCATTGGTTCCATGATTCGAATCGTCTGTGTTTTCTGGGTCTTCTGGAAATGAAAGGCAGATTTTAATGAATCCGTTTTTGGCGTGATCACTTGAATCTGAAAAAAAAACTATTTTTATGTTTCTGTAATTCTAAACTTTAAGAAAGCAATAAAAACAGAATAATTGATGTACCTGATGTTCGAAACGTTTAAAATTAAGCGAAAATAGAAAATACATGAATTTTGAGATTTTTTATCGTGATGGAAGGTGTGAGGAATATTTTTTTGGCGAGCATCAAGTTTGTTGTTATGATCAAAAAATGTTCAAAACCAGCTAGAAATTTTTTTTCTCCTATATTATTTTCAAAATTTTTTACATTTAACTTTGAACGTTTGGAACTTTAGACACATAAATGTTTGCTTGGTCATGTTTTAAAATTTATATCATAAATAATTATTCAAACTGAACAAATATTACATAACATTGATAATTATTTTCCACTTGAATCTTGTAAGAAAATAAAAACAAATTTCCTTTTTGTTTTCGTATATAATTTTATAAGGGTTTAGAACTTTGGTCACATTTATTTCTTTAAAAACTGAATAATGAATGAATCCATGACTTTCTGTGAAATTAAAATCAATTGAATCAGAATGTTTTACTACTTCCGCAGTTGAAATCACTTGCATCCTGAGAATTAATTTTTCATTATTGAAAAAATGAAACGTTATGCAGAATTTTCATGGACTTTAAGAACTCTTCAACAATTTTCTGAATTTTTTTTTGATACAATAAAGCCAGAAAATTATTACTACTACGCACAGCACTAATGGCTCCAAGAAAATGGTTCACTCACAAATCCAGAATTTTCAAGGAAAGTACAAGTATGATAATATGATATATTATAAAACCAAAGAAGTTGAATTTAATCAATTAAACAAATCAAATCAATTAAATAAACCATCAGCGCAGTTCTCACTTTTTATTGAAAAACCTCGTTTCCTGAAGAATTCGAGTTTGATCAATTTTTAAAAAATCTGATTGGTAAAATAAGTTACACACACAAAATGTTGAAAAATGTTTTCGAATCATGAAAATAGGACATAAATTGCGCATTTCTATCATCGTGTTTTTGTGAACAATATTCTTGTTTACCTCTCGCTTACATGAGCTAACTTACCTACCCAGACTGTTCACTTTCATCAAATTTTGTCTTACAGTGTAATGAAAAGACATTCTAATCCACCAAAATGCTTAAAATCTAAAAAATGTTTGACCCTGGAAAATCGAATTATAGAAAACAACACAGAAATCCATAATAATATCAGAAAATGTATCGAATCATACAGATCTGAAGAATTACTAAAACTGAAAAATACCGAAAGTGATAAAATTCTATGAAAAAACTGTTTCCTGAAAAATCTGAACAAATAACTACAATCTATAAAACTTCTAATTCTAGAGCATTAAATTCTGAAAAATGTATATAGCAATTTCCAGAATTATTAGGAATTCATAATACGAAAAATGCTCCAGTTGTATGCAGTTTTACAGATTTTTGTTATTTTGATGATTTTTCAGAAAATTCGATCTGCATACACTGAAGAACTATTAGTATTTAGGATTTTTCATATTTAATACTATTTTTCTAAGATGTTCTGGTTTTGTATATATTTATAGCATTTTTGTAGTGTTAAACAGACTTTGAAAATTCAACGATCTAGAATTCGAAGTTTATTAGATTTTAAGTATTTTGGAGAATTTCCCAGTAGCATTATTCTTAAAAATAACTGGTATTTTATTGATATTCAGTACTTTTTCGGTATTTCTACATTTTGACGATTTTCTGGCATTTTTATAGATTTTTCTAAAGATATATATAATTCAATGCTACAGGATTCAAGTTTTCATAGATATTCAGTAATTTCATAGTTATTTAAGGAAAGAATACCCTACAAGATTAAAATTACTTTTCGTATCTCGAACATTAAAACGAGCATTTTCGTATTTACATGTAGAAACCCTACATACGCCTTTTTGAAAGATGCTTTGAAGCACATGGAAAATAATATGTTTCGTTTTCATGAGTATGAAAAGGCTTGGACTCGTGGGTAAACAATGGTGTTAAGCTGAGAGGTCACCATTATTATGCCAGTTTTTAGGGACGGCCGATTCATTGATTTGGAAACACAGCCTTGGGTTTCTACCCGTAAACAACAAAAACGCTTGCTCAATGTTCTCGATAAAAAAAACACTGTTTGTATCAAGGTGCATACTCGTGTTTTCACTCGTGCAATTCGCAAAATCTTTCACTTGTGAAAGCACTCATTTATGCCTCTAGATATGAAAATACTATTATTAATTTCTAGTATTTAAAAGTTTTCCATTTTTTTAGTATTAGTCGAATGTAGTATTTTTTTCAGGTGTTCTATAGATACATAATATTTTCAAAACTGTCACAATCGATTACTTGAATTTGATCCTCTATGATCAATATTTTAGAAAATAATTATTATTTCAATCAATTTTTCAGATAACAGTATCTTGAAAGATTTTCAGTGTTTAACAGGTTACTGAAACTTTTAGAATAATTTGAATTTTCAATATTCATCAATTTTATGGAATTTTCTAGTACTTTGATGGATTCCCATATCAATTTTCTCAATTGGATGCTTTAAGATTTGAGGTTTCAAATATTTTCGTCTTTTTTTTATTCATTTTCGAAAAAAAGTATCTGAATGGAATTTCAGTATTTTAGAGATCTCTATAATTGTTAGCCTTGATTAGATTTTTCAGAATTTAGACATTTCTAAAGGATCAAATGGGATTTTCCCAGATTTCTTATATTTTTATGAACTGCTATATGAATTTTGAGAATACGATGATTAAATATTTAAAGTTCAGAATTTCAAATTATTTTTTAGAAAGCATATAATTCATAAATCTGTGCTATTTCAAAGAGTTTTTATTATTACAGTATTTTTCATATTTTTCGAAGCTCCATAATAGTTTCATGGATTTAGGTTAAATGAATGGATCTTCAAGAAAACTAGCAATATTATTCATAATTTTTGTTCCTCATTAACAGGTAAAATTGATAAAATTTCGGCCAGCTCTCTAATTTTGAATTCTCATTGTTCAAAAATATTTATCTGAAGAAAAGCATTTTATTTTGGTTACTTCCCGCAAAAGCAACTATTACAAAATTTAACAAAAATTCGTATACTTTGACTCTTAGAGCATCGAATTCTAGAAAAAAAATTTATTACTGTATCAGAAAATTCTTCAAGTTGTATAAATTCTAATGAATTAAAAAAAATACTAGAGGTGTTGAGGAGAACAAATTCTAAGCCTCAGTAACTTGCATGAACATGAAGAAAATTCAATTCTATTAGGATCAATACAAATGATAAAAATGTGCAATTTCGGTCCCCAAAAGAAGTATAATTTCATTATCACGGGATTCAAAAAACTTAAAAATCAAATTATCAAAATATTTTTTTAAATAACTTCTCCCGGACATTTTTTCTGCTCAGGCCCAATTGACCATTTTTTATTTAAAAACATACATCTTCATGAATTTGTGGACTTTAAATTTCCCAAAATAAAGTTTAGTTGTGTTTTTTGTACATTTCAAACACTGAATAATTTGACAAAAAATATTTTGTCTGAATATAGTTCAATTTTTGTTAAAAAAAAATACCTTCAAGATCATCAGATTGTACGGCCAGGTATGAAGCTCCGACTCCAGGGCCAGTGAGGAAGGTTGTCGTGCCCATAGGGCCAGTGTCATCGCCGCTTTCACCGCTGTTTTCCATGGGTAACAATTGACAACAAACAAATCTAACCTTAAAATTAAGATTTCACGCTGCAGTGCTTTGTCAACTTTCCCCACAGTGAACTTTATTTATTTCACGAATAAAAGTTTCTGCGTTTAATTCAAATAACGACTGATTACGTTCGAAACATAAACAAAAACAAATTATTTGGTGTTATTTAGCTCAATTCAGCTCAATTTAGCTGAACAACTGAGAACAAAAGAGCACAATTGAGAACAATCAATTTCTGGGGCCTGAGTTTCGTTCTCGTGACATATATGTCACCGGTGGGATAATATGTCACCGTTCATTCGGGCGGATTCGGTGCCATGTATAGATATAGTTTGTTCGGGCCGAGTCCGCCCGAACGAACGATGACATATAACTCTCTCACCCCTGGACGTTTCTATTGGCTGTACTACGCAACACAGACAAATGTTGTTTGATATGCTAGAAAGAGAGAGATAAAATTCACGAACGCTGATTGGCTCACAGCAAAATCAATGAACTTAACCTAACCTTACTTTAGCAGCTCCAAAGCGCGGGAAATTTGAAATCAAGAAACGTCAAATACGGAATTAATTTCTGAAACCACTCTCTTGAAACTGTAATTCATAGACTTTTTTAATTATTTAAAACTTGAAACTAAATGTAATATATTTTTGCGTCAACCACTAAAAACCAGTTTTATTCAATTCTAAAATAAAAGTCTTTGTATGATTCATTTCAAACCATATATTTTTTATTCATAAGACAAAATTGAAGTAATTTTGAAAAAAAAATGTACTTTACACTAAAAAAAATTGGCAACATTTTCTCAAAAGTCATGAAATAACCTTCAGTATCGTAATTATACGCATATCCATTGTTCTTACCTGATTAAAGCATGAATAAAATTTTTGATAGAGCGATTTTTCAGTCGAAGAAACAATGAGTTCGTTATATTTATTGTTTCCCTGGCCTATTTGTTCTACTTGAGTACGCTCGACTGGAATTGTTTTCCCGCATTTTTGCATAAATGTAAACAAATTTTTTTCCAGAGTACATAATTTATATTCATGCTGTTTAGAAGTATCGTTTTTTCCTGAAAAATGAAATGTTGCTCGCATATTATATTAGAATTTCCGAGGCAGATGCACCGGTCACGTGATTTTCTTAGTGCGCGACATGCATGGTACGGTACACAACGGAAAAGGAATCACACGGTTGGCTGTTCCGCGTTACGTTTCACGCGTTCACGTACATGTGTACATGCACGTACCCTGACGTACACATGAACAGCCCCTGTCCAGTGAGATCGTTAGTTAAAGCTGGTTAAAGCGAAAGGGAAGAAGAAGCAGAAGCACAGATCAGAGAAGAATGCTAATCAGTGCGGTCGAAATTTCGATAGGCATCAATCAGAGAAAAAAGTTGAAGATTAAAAATCGTTATCGCGATTCGAAAAGAAACCGCCCATTCGTCTGCATTATCGCGAGTGTTCATCTTGAGGCGGGAATTTCAAAGCCGGTGTTCACACGTTGCACGCGTTCTCGTTGTCACGCTCGTCGTTGTCATCATTCCGCTTCCTTCAAAAACGAAACGCAGCGACATCAATCGGTGAGTACACCTTGCGAATATTGACGCACTGTCGAAAGTCGAAAACCGAGGGGAAACGCGAATTTCGACAGCGCTCTCACTTCACGAGCAGACAAGGTGATGCAATAAATGGTGCGTTTCCGCAATGCTTCTCCGACCGACTGCGACCATGTTCAACTCAAGGTTGCCAATATCAGACAATATCGTGATTTGAGTTTGCACGGCCTCGTTTTGAAAGAATTAAAAATTATTTATAATTTTGCAGAGAAAATTGATTTCGAGATTCGGAAAATGTTGATTATATTAGCGAATAACAGGTTGGGAAATCATAATTTAATACACAGTATCCAAATGGACGTGTTTGATTTGAAACAATGTATGTATGTACATACTGTTTCGAACAAAGGCGTAGACAGGGAAAATTTCAGGAGGGGTTTTTCGAAATTTTGTAATCTACAATCTTTTCATTGGGTTAGGAAAGTACGATTTTTTAATTTTTTGAACTTTAGGGTTTTTGAGTTATACAATGTTCGTTGCCCATTTTATTCATTATAAATGTATTTAATCTTTTGAAATTTTAGTATCCTAATTTTCAAGTCAATGAAACTCAGATTCTTTTTTTAATAATTGAATTAATCATTTTTCATATTTTTTTTTTCAGTATTTATACAACTTGAAGGATTTCTTGATATTATCATGGATTTCTTTATAGCTTTCCAGAATTTGATCAAAAGTTCGACTCTGATTATCCCAAGGCAATCGCCATGAATCCCTTTTAGATCCTTTAAGATTGTTAAAAAATTCATGTATTTAAGCCCAAAACTGTGCACAAATACTTATCGCAAATACATTGGAAAATGTTTTTTCATAATAATTTTACTTACATACCATAAAAAACTGTAAAAACATGAAAATACAATATCATTGATTTGCTATCAACTTTTTGATAGCAAGTCCATAGTAGGATCGGTAGCAAGTTAATAGCATGAGAGAAAAAAGCTTTATTTTCCATACATAACTGTGCTGTCAACTTGCTATCGATCTGCTATGGACTTACTATCGGTTTGCTATCAAAGTCGATAGCACCGCATTTGCTAGGGCACGGAAAATATGCAATTTACTCCCTTTCTGAACACAAAAATCTACTTTGATGCATTTCGCAACTGTACTAAAGAAATTGTACAGTTAAGACGACTCGCAAGACCTTCTCTTTTCGTCCTTCTTTCTTTCAATTGAATCCCGTTCTAGGCGTCTTTCTCGCACTACAGTAGGTTGCGAGTCGTCTTAAGTAGAGCTTTTATTGGATGCTACACACTGCATAATTGAGCTCCCTGATCAGGGATATGAGTTTACTGGTCGAAAAAAAAAAAATTTGTCAGGTCATGGTAATTTCTGACAGTCATTGACTGTCATTTATGGTCAAACTTAAGAATTCTCTAACTACAATTTGCCGTCAGAGCTTGTGCCTGGTCAGTAATTACCAGTCATGACCCGAAATTCGATGAAATGTGTGAGTTAACGTAACTAACCAAATGATTTCCAGTAATTCCAGGTTAAAATCACCAATCTTATTATTTCACATTTCGTAAATGGAATTTCCATTTTTTCAGAAAAAACTCATGAGTGTCGCTGTACTACTGCCTTTGCTGCACAACATACAGGGTGTTCAAAGTCGGCGAATCATCAGAAAACCTTGCTTCATGAAAATCTGAGACACTTTTCCCTTTACAATTTTTGATAAATCGCAATATTTAAAGAGTTATGAACCATTCAGTTTCGTCTACTTACCATTTGGAAAGGCGGGGCTTTTGATTGAAGCCCCTTCTCTCTTCACCCCTTCTCTTTCTAAGCTTACTCTAATGGAAAAGTGAGAGTAATTAAAGTGTGTGATGGAATGTTGAGTAATGATTTCTCTGATCTTGAAAAACAATTTTTACTCTTACTCACCTTTGTGTTAGTTATAATAGTCTTTTGTCCAATTGTCACATTTACAAGACAGTAATTTCCGTTTTTTTTTTTTTAATAGAGATGGAGAAGCTATTGACCGACATTCCATCATACACACCTCAGTGATACCAGTATTCCCATGAGAGTAAGCCAAGAAAGAGGAGTAGTCTCTAGTATGAAAAGCCTTGCCTTTCCAAAAGTTTGTAGATGAAATTGAATTATCAATAACTGATCAAGTATTGCGAATTTGGAAAATGGCAAAGGAAAAAGTGTCTTGGAATTTTTTGATGAAATTCGTTTCATATTCTACTATATTTTTAACAAAACTTTAATAAATTTTCCAATATTTGCCAAAAAAATAGTAAAATAAATACAGAATTACAACAAAAAAAGTGCAATAGTCGAAACTGTTCCACAATAATTACAATGCCTAACTTTGAAAAGTATAATAATCTTGTCTTAAATTTAGTGTAGAAAATTGACGTGAAATACATTAAATAGAAATTTTTCTGAAAATAATGATACCGAAGGAAAATATCTAATCAACAACACACTTTTATGGAGTAATTTGTTTATTTCTTTGTAAATGATTCTTTTCAAATAGAAAGTTTGTAATTGAATGATTATTTATTATTAAAGGAACCAAAAAATTTGTTACCATTTTTTCATAAAAATTCGAAGAAAAAAAGGAAGATGCAGTAACAAACAAGATAAACATTTTTTTAAATCATCTCTGAGTATGTAATAATTTTGACCATCATAATAATGCTGACCGGTAAGTAAAAAGTTTCAATGGTGCCTGTCGTTCGTAGGTCATAATGACCTCCTGCAGGTCTGTATGTATACCCATGCAGGACCTTGAATACTAATAATTTCGGAGAAAATGACAAAGGGGATAGAAAATATTAGAAAGTCAACTTTTCCATCCCCGTGAAAATGGAAAGTTAGCACTATAGGGAATATTGGAAGGTCAACTTATCAGGTTCTCATTGTCAGAAAAATGGGAAATCAGCAACTTAATCCACAAAAGTATTGCCATGAAATAAAATAAAAGTGAGCCATTACAATTAGTAAACTAGTTTTATTTGCAATTTATTTATCAATTGTTTTTATCATTCCTTTTTTATTTTAACATTAAATAAAATAATGGCTAATTTTACTCAGATTCCGGGCGGCGTTCGACTCTCTAAAAACCCCCTTTGCCTACGCCCCTACAATTACTGTCGGCTGGCAACTTGAAGATAGGCGCGAAAAAAATTCACACGGGAGCGAACCTCGCTAATAACCCACCATGGCTTCCAGTTTCGAGCAGAAATTCTTTGCTGCGCTTGATAACAATAATGGTGGGGGAGTCGGATACCGCGTTTTGACAGCTAAAAATACGATTTTGATCGCGGAGAGAAAGTCGCGAGCGCGACAGAGCGTCTATTTTCGCTCCACGAGGAGCCGACGACGCGCCTTATTCACGCGTTTATTCCGCCGCTCGATCGATCGTAAAAAGGCGCTACGCTTTTCCCCAGTTTTTTCAACTGTCGAATAAAGTGTCGCGGAGAATTTCGCAACAACAGAAGCTGACCGGCGCGGGGGCAGGTGTTGTTGTTGTTGTTGTTTTTTTTTTCGGCGCGCACGTGGGACGCTTTTAAGGAGCGCAAATGACGCCATCGCCGAAGCGTGGAAAACTCGGCTCGGCACGCGTTTAGGTTATGAAGAGCCGTTGTTGTACGCGGTGCGTGTGGTCCGAATCGGATCTATTTGTTGATTTGTCGCGCGTATATTTCATCGCATCGGCGACGACGCGCCGGTAATGATAAACGCGGCGCTTTGAATTTCCCCGTGATCGACACCTTATCGCCTGGAATTCATTGAAGGTTCGTCATCCAGTTTTTTCACTCGCGCTTTTACTCGAGCAGGCGGTTCTTTTTTTCTCGCTTTTAATTTTTTTCTATTCTCATATGGTATTCCATGTATTCACAGCTTACGTGCTCTCTAAACTTGAAAACGGTGAAATTTCTTCCACTATTGAAAAAAACCCTGCTGAAAATTTTCAATTGGTTTTATTGTTGGGTTGTCCAATTTGACAATCAATTGGAAAAATATTTCAAAAAACTTTCCTCAAGAATCTAATTAGTTTTCTATTTGAAAATGTGATAAGTTTTCCACTTGGAAATCCAATCTTTAAAAAATTTTACAATTAGACCAATCACTTTGAAAAGCAGCCATTTTACCCATTGGTTTTCCAATTGGAAAACCAATTGCAAATTTTCTGTAAGGAAGTGCGTTTGCACTGCCAGTGGCGTAGATAGAGGGGGGATCAGGGGTATCAATCCCTCCCCCTGACTGTAGTAGTCAGGTTTCAAAATTTTATATTTATAATAATTCAATATCACAAAAACCTCTATTCTAGAATTCAGATTTTCAGAATACCATCTCCCTAATTTTTAATATCCTATAGCTCAAAATTCTAGAAATGTACTTTAGGTCCTCACTTTTTAAATTCTATAAAATGGAAATCATAACTCTCAAAATTTGACGTTCTAGAGTTAGAAAATAACAATACTATGTTACCAAAGTAAACGATTCTAAATTTTGTTGCGCAGTCGGAGAGTTCTACATAGTGCAATCTGAAATTCCGCTATTCCATTGTATAAAATGTGAAATCATTAGACTTTATTCTAAAAATTAAGTATTTGAAATCATTTGCCGTAGAATTTTATTTCTTATGATTTTCTATCAAAAATTCATGTAATAGGAATTAAAAATCAAAGTAACATACACCCTGAAATTTAGAATTCCAGACTATCTTCTAGAATATGAAGCTCCTATTTTTAGCGAATTTCAGAAATTTAAAATGAAATCAATCGAGAATAATCTACACTGAGAAAAAATTGAAAGTGAATTTTACCATGGAGATTGTAATCTACATGCATTTGCAGTAAAAAAGGAATATTTGCGGCAATACTTGTGTGTTTTGTCATATAAAGAAGAAAAAGTACCGCGAAGAAAGTAATTTCTCTTTCTGGGCCCGCCCAAAGTGAATAATTACCTTTTTCGAGGTAATTTTTTTTCTAAATATGACAAAATACAATAGTATTGCTGCAAATATCCGTTTTTTACTGCGAACATATGTAGATTACAATCTTTATAGTAAAATTTACTTTTAATTTTTTTTCTCATTGTATTAGGTATAAAGCAAAATCCTTGAACTCTCTAGCATGGATTTATAAAATTCATTACATACAGTAGGATCGAAAATTTCAGTATCCTATATATCATAAATTATTAAGATTCAAGATATCAGTATTGTTCAAATGTAAATGATAGAATTTGAAGAAGTAGAATTCAAAAATCTAGAATTTCAGGCTATAATTGAGGATTTTCTATATTTTTATGGTCAATCTTGAATTTCTCTGTTTTAATCATAAGTCTGACATTCTACATTCTAGAAAAAAATATTTTATAACTTTCTATCTTATTAAGATTTTCGATGTGCCTGAAGTTCGAAACGTTTCAAATTAAGCGAAAAAAATTCATCAGTTAATATAGGAGGAAAAAAATTTCTAGCTGCTTTTAAACATTTTTGATCGTACATTCTAAAAAAAAATTGTGGTAATTTTACTGTACCGATACGAAAGTCATTAACCAATACCTTGCGGTGAAATTTTAGTATAATTTGACTCTAATTTTACTATACGCAATTAGAATTTTCCAGTTCATTTATACTAATAATCCATTTTTTAATGAAATTTTCCTATTTCAGTATGTGAAACATGAAAGAATAATAAATTTGCAGTACCATGGTATAGAAAATTTCCGTATTTTTTTTACAGTATAACAACAAACTTGATGCTTTGATGCTCACCAAAAAAATATTCGTCACACTTGCTATCATGATAAAAAATGAAAAAATTCATATATTTATTATTTTCGTTTAATTTTAAACGTTTGAAACTTCAGGTACATAGATTTTCGATAATTTATATTCAGAACTTTAGAATCTTATAATACTTTGTAAACCTGTTATCTTAAATTCTCGATATTCATAACATAGAATTCGGAGCTCTGAAATTCTTTGTTCCAGAATGAACGATTCTTTTATTTTCTTTTCACAAATGTAAAATTTTGAGATTCTGGATTCCGTCATTTAAAATTCTAGTGCTTGATATCCTATAGTGCTAGATTTAAGAAATTTGTATTCTAGAATTCAGAGTTTTTGAAGACGATCTTGTTCAATTCGGTATCATGCAAATTTGTCTATTTCATCGAACATCCGTGCGATGAAAAGATGAATGACGATATTCGAGTAACTCACTGAAACCTTATTTTTGATTCATGAAATTATGTAAAAATTTTGAGAATTATTAAAGTACTCGTTTATGATACGAATACATAAGAAATGAGTTGTTTGAGCACTTTTTGAGCATAAGAAGATGACTTTGAGAAAAAATTTTCAAGGCACAGTTTTTCTACTCGTTATTACCTAAACGGTTCATAATTATGTCACATCTCAACCCCCTCATCGCTTAAAGCTATCTACGGCACTGTGCACTGGTGAATTAGTGGAATTCCCTTCTTCATTCACTTAATTGACGAAATGTAAGAATTTCCCTCAAATTTTCATTTTATAAAATGTTTCCATTCTGTAATGGCAATGGCAAGAAATTGAAGTTCGACTCAACAAAAATTTTCATATTTAAGAGAGTATGTTTTTCAAGATTTGAAGGAATATCGGAATTAATAAAGCTAAGTATTTTTGAATCTGGCACAGTTTTCTCAATGAAACAGCTTAGTGAATAAAATATATGGTAAATTTTGCTTCACACTTTTACATTCACAAGTTCAAATATTTTTGAATCATTGATTTTTTGTACTTTGAAATAGTCTTCCGAAAAAATCTTAGTATAATAATTTAGTTTTCTGAATTATTTCGTTTTATTCTCAATTCTATTTTAACTTTTTCATCTTTGTTCCAGAATTCAAAGTTTTTCATGTAATAATAAAATTTTCGTAATTCTAACATGTATTTTTTGTCATGAAATACGAGTCATTCATTTTGTCATAATAGTTAATTTTGAAACTTAAAATTTTTGCAATTGACATTTATAGTTTCCAAATTCTTAATATTTACTAAACGTTTTAAAAATAACACCAATGGTGCTTATTTTTAGAATAGCGATAAATTTTTTTCACTTTTAATAATCCCCCCAAATATTGATGATTATTGGTGATTATTGGCATATAGTATTCGAGCAAAACAATTCATCATACTCAAAAATATCGTTTGAGTTTGGATGTTAAGATTTTGAAGTATTATGTGGTGACGGTTCATACTGAGAAAATGTCGAATCGAAACGGTATACCATCCAAGTATAGAATACTATCCAAAGTATGTTTTTTTTGATAGGTGTCACTCCCTTTTTTTATCATTGAAGTATGATCGGACGTGTTTCACGATAAGAATTTTTCTCGACCAAAAGATTGTATTATTTGCATTGAAGATTGTAAAATTTTCCATTATGTTGGAAGCATTCTTAAAACGTGATATTTTCTTATTCTGAAAAGTTTCTGACTCATAAAATTATATACAGTAGAATGGTAATGGAATAATTCGCGTTTCAATACAAAAAATATTATTCTGTTTCTCTCAACTCGTCTCTTCAAGTTTTGAATTTTTCTAATATGTTTATAGATTTTACAGAATTCATTGGAACAATTTCATTAGATGAAATGTAGGTACATACTTCTATTTTTGATAATTTTTTCTTATGAGCTTTTATAGTCTCTTCAAAGTGGCAAAAAATTTTGTTAATTTATCGAATTTTACAAAAATCGTGGAAAGTGAAGAAAGGTTTCTTGAAGTTTTCAGTAGTTTTGAAAAATGTTCAGGTAAACATACAATTTTTTTTTTACTTATAAAATTTTTTCAAAACGTCATTGTTTGAAAAAATGTATTTCCATGTTTTTCAGTTTTCCTAAAACATGATTATTTCAAAAATTGTCGCAAGCTTTTAATTTCGTATTTTACACATACTATATACTAAGCATATAAGTGACGATACAACTCTGCTGTTATTCCTTCATGCTGTATACTTTTCAAAACATTCTCTCTTAATCTGAATCTATTGCATTCTACAGATTTCTATGTAGAAATTTTCACAATTTAATCTGTGCAAAATTAACAGATTGAATTTGTAGTATACAAAAGAAAATCTGTTAAAAACAACAATCTCTTAAATTTGACAGATAACGGATGCATCTGTTAAAAATACAGATTTTTCGTGTACCTGAAGTTCCAAACGTTTAAAATTGAACGAAAAGAGAAATCAATGATTTTTTAATTTTTTTCATGGGCAGGATTCAGTCAAATATTTTATTAGTCAGCATACAGTTTGTTGTTTCAACCGAAATATCCTTAGAACTAACAAGAACATTTTTTTTATCAACTACTTGTCTTTTTTCATTTTTCGTTTAATTTTAAACATACACTTTCTTAGGAAGTTCGATGGATATTGAAAAGTTACACAAATTTAATAATAATTTAGCATTTTTAATAATTTTGCATAATATATCAAAAATAGCAATACTAATTCATAGAAATTGATCAAAGTATAAAACGATACTGAAAAACCTCATTTTCCACTTGATATTTAAATTAAAAATAAATAGTCAACAGAATCGAAATCACATATTTATGTATATTATTGTTTTCAAATCCTAAAAAAAGAAAAATTATTGTAATTTGTAACATTTTTTTTCATATTCAATTTTTTGGGAACCTTATTCGGAAAAGTTCACTTGAATTAGTGTAATTTATCGTTAAACATACAATTAGAGTTCAAGAACAAAGTTGTATTTTGGTAATTTTTTTTCTCATCAGGGTTTAAATTTTCGAATTTGTTGCTACCTAATTCATTTCTACAGTAACTAAAAAGCAAGCCTTATTTTAAACCTTCCTAGCATTCTCGTAAATGTATAAATTTTGACAAGAATCTTATCAAAATGTTTTATTGATTTAAGAAAGTAAGAATTGTTTTCTTCTCTTTTGAAAAGAATGCTACTTGACGACATAATCATCTGGCTGTTTCGTATATTTTCGTATGTTAGGGAATTCGTGAGATAAGATGTTCCCATGATAATTTTATTGGGATCAATAGTTATTTTGGGGACAGTCGAAATTTTTACTCTCACGCTTCAAGATGTTCCCGGTTTTTCGCTTAGCTCAAGTGAAGATGCTCTTTTTTGCGAATTATCAAGGTATAAAACTAGCTCAAAATGCTTGACAATTTTCGCGGTGCATAGCATCGCTGTGACGTGACAAAATAATTATTTTAAGGAGTCGCAGTTATGTTATTTCCGGAAAGAATCACTTGATCATTCATTTTTCTACGTCATCGGATTGTTTTGTGACGTTTTTACGTTGAGTGTATTTTCTGTGCTATGTTAATTAAAAATTTATTCCATTGGGAGTGGTGATTTCGTGCATGTAATTCTTGTCACGTTTTGAATGGAATCTTTTTGTGAATACAAAATGTGAAGTGCAAAAAATTGTATTAAATATCTTTGTGTCGCTGAACACATAATTATTTGTATGACTGCAAATTTATAGATTTTTAAGAGGAAAAACGCTGAATGAAAGGCTAAAATCTTTACTTCATAAATTTACCGAGACAAATTTTTTATTAACTGCTAGTGTTCATAATCAATTTTTTTTGTAGGAGCTTTTCAAATTTTAAATCATATTTCGGAGAAGGTTCATAATATTTTCCGTTATACATGCTATTATATGATAGTTGCATTGGAAAGCCTATTATATTGTGAATTATTTTCATGCGATGAATCGCGTGCGTTATTTCATTCTTCAGATGATATTTTTGCAGCGTTGATTCTGCACTTGAATCACGGCAGTTTCCTAAAAACCAGAAGTTTTTAAAGAGCAAGTAAAATTATCATATTACGAGCACATGTAATTGGTTTTCAGGTTGCGTGATATATCTTTTTCACACGAAAACTTTTGGTTCGAAGTATTGATTCATTTTCATAAAATCGATTTATTCTGAAAAAACTAGACTACTTTTAGCGAATTTCAGTAAGCGAATGAAACTCGAAATTTTTAATGAAAGGTTATTAAGCGGCTATTAAAAAATTGTAAAAAATTGTTTACTCTGTAACTATCTCAAAAATGAATTTAACAATTAAAGTTATATGGAAGGCATTAGAAATTTTCAAGAGCTTTCGAAATTTATTACAAATTTTCGATAATCTATACCCTATTATTAAATTTTTTTTTCGTTTACATATAAGGAAATTCATATATTTGAAATATTTAGAGGTAAAAGGAATAAATCGAAAGTTTATCTAGCCAGAAACAAACTGAATTTTTGAACATTGTGATTTTTATGATATCTGAGCATACTTTTTGTATTTTTTGACAATTTTTGGCACTTAATTAAACGAAAAAAATTTTTCAAAGAAAATTTGTATTTCGTACAAAAGAATTATTTATGAGAGATTTTGATTTTTCCACGATGTCTTGAGGCTTGTTCAAGTATCACTGTGACTCTTCTTTTTGTATCTTTTAGATTTTATTTTCTGATTTCTGTAATCAGTGTTTTCGGTAGTGAGGGTCGTACACATATAATTATATTATAATATACATTTATACAATTACAAAAATCGCGAAATAAACGATTGGATTATTTTTTTCGGTAAAAGTGTGTTACAAACTGAAGTCGACTGTCGCATTAAAGTGAAAGTCTAAAATAGGAGATGGAAAGACAAAAGTCAAGTCCTATTTGAACAACTAAAACTAAAGAAAGAGCCGTCTTTTCTGTGAAAAGTCCCGTCTCTCCAAAAGTTAGTAGACGAAATTTAATTATTAATAACTGTTCAAGTGTTGCAAATTTTCAAAAATTTCAAAGGAAAAAGTGTCTTAGAATTTTATGAGGAATCAGTAAATTTCGGATGATCCACTGACTTTAGGACACACTGTATACATAGAATAATTTATACATAAATGCTACAAATATATAACGATACTAGACAATCGTGCAACCTTTTGTACATCCGGAAAAACACGAATAGTTTCAGAAATACTAAACAATATTTCAAGTTGTAGAAAAACTAAAAAAGTACCAATAAAAGTGGAGGAAATGAAAATCTATATAGATACTATTTCCTGAAAAATCCTTTGAAATACCAAAAATTTAATGAACTTTAAATTCTAGAGTATGAAATTCTTGAAACCTATGTACAGGAAAATAGTGAGAATTTATAAAAAATCTAAAAATTTTGCAACATTTTATACATACTAAAAGATACAAATGGTGTCAGAAATACTAAGAATCTAGGTAGATAAGATTTTCTTAAAATCATATGATACGCTGGAAGCAAAAGCGAGATAACGCCAATGTATTTTAAATAGGCGTTAGATCGTTTTTGCTTTCAGCGTATCGTATTAAAATCGCAAATTTTTCCCTGCAGTCATATTTAGAAGTCATTTCAAATTGAAAAAATAGAAAAATTTGAACAAGCTTTTTTCAGAGTCGAGAAATACAGATTAACAATTGCTTAATGATTTTCCTCACTTGAAAAAATTATTAATGGAGGACTCACGTCTAATTTTTTTCCGTCTTAAACTATTTTATTATATCTAAAATAAATAGTTTCTATAACCAAACCCAAGTAAATTGATATTGATTTTTTATCCTTAGCTTTTCGATGTCTAGTTATTTACTCTCTTAATTTTAAATAGTCAATTTTTAGTCAAAATTTTCATAATCATATTTGACTAATGTTCCTAGCGAAAAGAAGGCTACCAGTAAATAATCAAAAATGACTATTTGAATAAGTCAAAAAGCATTTACTACTGGAAATGGTAAAATTTACTTAATCAAAAGGTTAAAATTCGATTACATAAAATCGTTCATTTAATATTTTTAAAAAAATTTTCGGTGTTCCTGGCATTATTAACTCATTGTTATTTATTATTTTATCAGATTGACACTATATTTTTTCATTTATTGGAAAGAGATGACAACTTCATCCGAAAAAAACTTTGCCTAAAGTCTGGTCTCGAACCCAGGACTTTCCTTGATCGTATGTCCCACGCGGCTATCCACTCGCCCATTGAAGCAATCCACCACAAGTCTTTCAATAATTGCTTCCTGTGTTAAAGACTTACTCTGATCGGATATTTCTGGCTAAGGTCAATAATCGAAAAAAAAAACTGCCAAGACATAACGTTCATTCCTATAGATTTTCCAAAGTTTTAAATACCGTATTAGAAATAGAAGAGGAACTCGAAAGTATGAAGTTGGTAAAATTTTCTATGTTTGCAATGGAATTTTTTTCCATCCTTGCACAAAACAAATTTTAACTCTTTCACGACGTTTTAGATTTTTCCAGACTTGAAAAAATTTTTAATCTTTTTAGCAATGATTATTACTTCACCTTCAAATAGTCCGACTGTTTCAATATTTATCATCAATGTATATTTAGAAATGACTCATTGTTTCAATAAAGTTTCAACTAATTCGTTGTCACCGGATTGACTTATTTTAATAAGTCAATTTATGAATAATATGAATAAGAAAATATTGCTGTTATAAATAGTCATTCCCGTTAGAAATGACTATTTTAATAGTCAAAGCTGCAATGACTTATCACAATGGACAATGTTTGACTAATACCGCAGTTGAAAAATTGACTAATTGGAGGTAGTGGAAAAATGACTACTCTAAAAGTGGAATTTGACTATTTTTGGCAGTTAATCACGCGAAAACGACTATTTAAGTAGTCGAAACATCATTGACTAATTCTGTGGCTTCCAGCCATAACCGAGAAAGTCATACATGCCATAACGTTCAAAATTTTATCAAAATATCACGTAAACTGAGCCTTATGGCACAAGTGACTTTCTCAGTTTGGCGGGAAGCCACAGAATTCAAAAGGTCAAAATTTGACTATTTGAAATCAAGAGAGTATATTTGTTCCAAAAAGTAACGCGAAGGTAATGGAACGTTACTTTTTTAAATTGGTAACGATAATTTGAAGCAGTACAATTATTTGAGTAACTTTTCAAACCCTGCACTGAGAAAAAAATCTAGGAATTTGTACTGCAAATATAAAAAAAATTACCATATTCTAGGAAAAACTACTATATTATGTTATTTTTGTGTATATTATAGTACATTGCACCATAAATATAATAATTTCTAGCATACAGTATACTAAAACGTCAAATATAGCAATTATAAGTGAATATAAAGTAAAAATACTATACATACTGTATTTTTTACTAAATGATTTCAGAAAATTTGCAATCTAGAAAATATAAATTGTTCTTTATGAATTATAATTTTTACTATATTTTTTTCCAACGCGATGACGCGTCCACGTAAAGCGCAGGCGTGGAGTTTCAGCTAACTGGCAGCAGGGGGAATCTTGTCACTTTTTCCTACTCGCAATATATGTACATGTGCATTTACATAGAACTGTGAAGCTGGCCCTACACTGAGAGAAATTTATAGCAAGTATTACTATATTTGTCTAGACTGCAGCTTTAGTATGCGAATATAATACTTAATGCCATACTGAAGTAGTACTTCTTAACGTTTTATTATCGTACTCCGTACTTGACAAGATGATAGTAAATACATTTGAGTATAGTAAATTTTGAGAGACAAGTATGGCACGAATCGCTATATTTGTCTACGCGAAAAAAAATTTTTTTATTACCCCCCACCCCTTCCTCCCCCTGTTGTATCGTCACTGGTGACATGGTGACTTTTGGATATAAACGTCATATCTTTGTCCTGTGCCGAGGGTCGTCCTAGAAATGTTTTTTTCTGTTGCATCCGAGATGAGCGCATCTCACCGACCCCCGTCTATGCTGTGGTCCCAGTTACTGCAGCTTGAACATGGCGACTTATTAGCGGCCTCGGTGCAACAACACCACGAGGTTCTTTAGAATTGACAGAGTTACGATGGCACTTAAAACACCCACGTATCACGTAACTTTCGGCTCGTCAATTTTTACCAAACGTCTAGGAACATATCGTGCGCTTACAGTAAATAGTAGGCATTTAAATATGAGATGATGCTGAATTACTTTTTCCCCATAAATATTGGACTTATAGTATTTTCTAATAGCACAGAGGAATAAAATTTCGTATTACCTACACTGAGCTAAGGACAAAAATGGAAATTTTACCCTCGTCCTGCCATTCTAGTTTTTTATGGGAATTTGACGCGAGAATTTTTTTCCGTGTAGCACTGCAGATCGAGTCCGAAAATGTAATACTTAATACAAGCGTAAAAATATATCTAAACGATTTTTTCTATTTCTCTGCCCTTTTCTCCCAGATTATAAAAAAAACTGTATACAGACAACTAATTTTATCATATGAAAAAAGCAGTGTGCACTTATCTCTCGCAACACTTATTACTATACTGGAATGGTAGAACCACGAATCTCAGAATAGCGATTATAAATTGTAGTGAATATCACCATAGATAGCTGCGTAATGTTTGCTATTTACGGCTGCTGATTATTACTATATAGTATTCAGCAAATTTTATTATTTTTATAAAGATGCATTTGCTAGACTCAAACGGCAGTTATTACTACATCAGGCTAGTAACATTCTCTATATGATACTCATAGCTATACTATCAAGTAAATATTGTTATTTTTCGAGCAATACTTACTAAAATATAGTAATTTTCATCATATAAATTTACAAATATAGCGATTCGTGCTATATATTTTTCTCAGTGTAAGACGTAAAAACACATCTTGTGTGATTCTTCAATCACAGTCCTTTGACTGTGGTTAACACTGGTTTTGAATTTTTAGCCAATCTCCCTTGTTGACTAAGCGGACGCGTGGCGTACAAAAAATGAACAACATTTTTTCGTTTTTTTACAATGATATGCAATGATAAGATGTATCATATTTCAATATGATATACTAAAAAGTACACAAAAATGTAGCAAAAAAAAAACTTAATAAATAAAAAGAAAAAAAAAACAACAAATGAAGAATACACAAACCTGAATACTGGCAATAACTTAAGTACATTACTGTACATATTATGTAAGTTTCAACAAAATCGTACAGCTACATCTACTATACTATATACTAATTACTATAATGTGAATGTTACTAATAATAGAATAGTGTATACTAAAATTTACTATACAGCATACTAAAATTTACTTATACTGTATACTAAAATTTACTCTATTCCATCTCGATCCCCTATTGGTATATATTCTAATAAAAAGTACCAGATTTTTCTCTTAGTGTGCGTAGATTCTTCTAATATCGAAAAATTTACCTTGTATCAGAAAATCACCCTCTCGCGAAAGTCTGATTTCCTCGATTTTTCACTCCACAAACACCCCTCCCCGCGCGCTCTCATTCTTAACCGCGATCTTCGCCCGTTGTCTCCTCTTATCGCCGGCCGTTCACTTAATTGCGCGAAAGATTACTGTCCCTTATCAATCATGCGTGTGTACAAAAATTACATCACATCGCCATTGTGCCCGTGACGCTCGAAAAAGCGACTTCTTGTCACGTTACCTTTTTTTTCTATAATTTTTGCCCCCTCTCGGCATGACCAAACACGGAAAACTAACCCGGTGCAAAATCGCCGAGTCAAGCGTGAAAAACACGGATATCCGGGCTTTTCCGACTTTGTATTTTAGCGAGCGCGTAACGTGTTTCACGCCAGTCGAAAAATGCCACCGAGAAACGTCGTCGCCACAGGGTATTTTCACCATTCCTGGTTTTTTGCAGACATGGTGCGGCACTTGGTGGCCGTGTGCGTCGTGTGCGTACTCTGCGCGGCGAACACCCCGTGCTCGGGCCACGCGGACATGACCTTGGACAGGAACGAGGGTCCACCTTACCGGGGCCAGGATGCGAGCGAGTTTCGAGACGACATCGGGACCCTGGAAAAGTCAAAGCTTGAAGGGGTTTCCGGGGATCGGAGGGCGAGGAGGCACGCGTCCGAGGCGGAGGCATATTTTTTGACCCAGCTGCTGAAGACCTACGGGGATGGCAAGAGCATGCCGATCGAGGGGTTCGAGAGACTTGTCAGGAACCTAAACCTTCAGGGACTCGTGAATGAATTTCAGGAAGGAGGGAGGAATAACAAATCAGGTAACGTGAATCATTTTCAATTATTTATTTCGAAACTTCTCATGCTAAGGTTGAAATTTCAGGTTTTTTTATGTTTCAATGTATTGTACAAGTAAACTTGTAAATTACGAATTGTTTAGTGTCAAATTTTCTAAATCCAAGTTTTTGAATGGTTCGAATTTAACGTGTCTTGTTTTCTAGATTTTTTTTGTATGGAGGTTCTTAAATCGGATAATTGTTTTTTTTTTTAATTAATGAAATCGTTCGACATGAATTACAGTCTTACACAATCTAATATTAATTTTGGAAATTAATATTTTTACATGAAATAGTTTCCAGTTTTTCTAGTTGACAAATTTTAAGTAAAATCTTTAAGTATAAAATATAACATCCTTTGTTGATTTCGTTTCTTTTCAAAACTTTTCAAATGGATTCATAAAATTTGTCGAATAATGTTGAAAATAAAATTGGTCATTTTCTGAATTTCGAACACTGCGTATGCATTTCAAAGCCTAAAAATTTTAAATGCACAAAATATTTTTTATTCTTGGATTAATGGACTTAACTTAGTAAAACTGAACTATCTGATTCTATAGAAGTGCGTCAGATCAATCTGGATGTTAAAATTTTCGATTTTTATGAGTTTGGGAAGTCGGGAAAAAACCGGAGTATCGTTTCAGTTTCCAAGAATATCTTAAGTCTCAAAATCAGTATCATCGAGTCTTCAAGGGTATACAAAGTTATAAAAAAAGACCCTTTTTTGCGAGACCCCAAAAGTCTTCTACAGTCGCCGTTGATCTCTGATTTAAATACTTCATTTCTTGGACGATAAAAGAGTATCTTTTGAGTCTCGAGAGTATTTTCAGTATTCCATTTTGTCAAACGAAATACTCCTAATGATCAATTGAAGAGTCGGATCGAATAACCTGCTCTCCGCGCAAAATCCAGTAAAATTATTGTCCACTTTCAGATTTTAGGCAATCAACAATTTTTTCGAACAAATGCCAAATAAAAATACAGGGTCATACATTCCACAAAAACGCAACTTTTTTCTTTATAAACTCCTTTTTCAAACCAATCGTTTTTGGTATATAAATAAAAACTGGTTTTTTGATGAACCCGAAAATCGCTAACTATTAAAATTTTAATCGCCAAATCTCGATCAATTTTCGGCCGATTTGACTCAATTTTTTTTTAAATCGTCACGAAACTTTGGCGTTGGTAATGCACCCTATTAACAATGTATTAAAATAAACGATTGTTTAACAATAATTATTGTTATTAATCGCAGTAGAATTTCATACTTTCGATTATCGACATGCGAGAAACTTTTTTGTTTTCAAACTTTCATCGAGCGATATTTTTTTATATTGCTTGGGAAAAATTTAAGTTTATTTAAGTAAAAAATCAATCTGATTTTATTAAAAGTAAAAATTTGTTTTCTGAGCGCTCGAAACGCGCGCCAAACGAGATAAAGCAGTGTCGTTTTCAATTTTTCGTCAATTTTTTTTTGAAATTAATTATTGTTGATTTTTCAAGAAATTTTTTTGTACATTTATTTGCTTCATATTTAAGTAGTTACACTACGAACCGCGAAAAAAAAGCAAACTTTGGTAGTTTTTCACCTGAATTTGAATCGTTCGTATGATTAATAATGAAATCGAAAGAAAAACCTAAAAATTGTCAACAAAAGTGAACATTTATAGTTGAATTAGATTTCATGCTCATACTAAATGGTAGGCGATCGAATTCTGAATTACATATTAGACAAAAACAACGTTTCAAAAAGTCACAATTGAAAAAAATTATAACTTTTTACTTTTGAACCGAAATTTCAAGTAATTTGATTCTGAACTGTGAAAGCAAAACACAAAATACCAAATTATCGACGAATTTCAAAAGCTGCAGTAATTTAATATATTTCAATACCAACATTTTATTCAATACTAAATTCGGGAAATACAAAACGAAATATGAAAATAATCGACAAAATTTAGAATCCTTCTGAAATTTCTACTTTTCAACTTGAAATTTTTAAATGTACATAGTTCGATTGTCAATCCAGAAACAAAAGCAACAATTTTAAAAACGATAAAAAAATTTTCGACACTCCTTTTTGAGTAGATAAAGACACAGCCATTACATACGATCGAACCCTATTTATCATCTATTTTGGAGTGTCGTGTGTAATGCGTTCTTTTTTTTTTTTTTTTTTTTTTTTTTTTCGATTTCTCAAAACTTTCTTCTCGCGGAAAATTTGTTTACCAGTCCCAACTGCAATTATTATGAAATACATTATAATAAAAACGTCTAATTCTTATTTAGAAAGTTCAGACACTTCATTCTTTTTGTACATTTTTTTTTGAAAATGAAGGCTGTACGAAAAATGTACGAATCGAGAAAAATCACTAAGAATTTCCACGAAAATTATACGACACAATTTTTACTTTTATTTTTTCAATATTTATCATACAACAATAAAAACCATCAAATTGTTGTATGTATTTTGAGAAAGAATCACTAAAATTGTAATTAGAAAGAACAGATTTTGGAATTGAGAAAATCAACAGTAATTCATACTAACAATAAGATATTTTGCTTTGAACTCTAAAATCACAATTGTTGAACGTAAATATTAGAGATGAAAAAATATAACTTTACAATAAAAAATGATCGAAATCATGAATAAAAAAAAAAACAGATGCAAAATTACGAAATTTAGTAGTATTCAAGATTTAGAAATATCAAATCGCAGAATAAAAAACACAATTTCAGGCACTTTTTCGAAAATATTATTGCGAAAATTTCTGTTATGTACACCGTAGACGATATGCTTGAAATGCCTATGAATTTTTATCGATCGATTCCGGCTATTTTTCAAACTATGAGTACGCGATTTGCGATTTGATCTGCAATCGATTTTTTTTCATATCCCAATTAGGAAACACCGATACGTAAACAATAAATGAGTCACGTACTTCGTTTTTTTTTTTTTTTTTTATCAACGATCGATACAAAATATCCATAAAGATGATGATGCGTTTAAATTATCAGAGAGAGCAAATATTTTCAAGCATGTTTTGAACGTTTAGCAAAACTCCTTTGTAGTGCGTTACACACGATACATTAACGATTTTATACCTTAAATTTATTTGATATTTTATGCTCTTTTAATCCCCCCCCCCTTTTTCCCTCCAGGGCGATAGCGCTATGTATATTCGACTTGTGAATAACGTCTTTCGAAAAATCAGACTTTCGCAATGTTGCAAAGCTTTTTCTATGGCAACACGATTTTCATAGGTTTGCAAATTCTGAAAATACTCTGTTTATACATTAATCATTGATGTGAATGAAAAGAGAAGTTAGTTAAATTCTATGGCACGTATTTCAACATCGCCCCAGTTTGATCCCTCCACATTTCGAGCAAAATTCCGTCCATCGTCGCTCGTGCATTTGCCTATATTTTCAGTACAAAATTAACGTACCGCGAGAGATTCGTTCCTACGCAAATTTCTCAACCAACGCTGTATTATTTTCCTTAAGCACTAGATGAAAAAACTCTCAAGTCCGTGAAAATTGGAAATTGATTGATATAGCCGCAGCAGTGATTCTTTTATACACATGGAAAATGTACTATTCTATGTCAAAAAAGACGCCATAAAAATGATTGACTTGAACAAGTTTTAGAAGAATTTCCAAGATTTAGAAACAAGCTGGCAAAAATGTGTATAAAAACTATCCGTTGTTTTTTTTCAAAGGCGTAGACAGAAAAAATTTTCGGGGGGGGGGGGGGTCATTGGAAAAATGTATTCCTTTTGGGATTTTGCAATTTTTCGTCTTTCACGATCTGGTTTTACCTGTGCGATTTTTCAATGTTTTACAATTTCAGAATTTTCTAGTTGTATTTACTATTGGGGTTCAGGGTTGTATATTTTTTAATTTTTCGATTCTATTTTTCATTGACGTGTTTCAAAAATATAAACCGATTTTCATGGATATTAATTACCAAGTTGCGGATAACTGTTCTGTTTATTTTACTTTTATTACTTTCCATGTTTCTCCAGTATGAATATGGTTTGAAGGAATTCATGATTTTTTTATAGATTTCTATATATGTAATTTTTTAAATCTAATCTAAGATTTAAGGTTAAACGATTTTTTAGTATTTTTATAGATTTTGAAGGCAATAATATTTGCTTGGCTTAAAGATACATTTTACATTTCTAGAATTTCTGTATTTTTTATTTTTATTTTTATAAAATTTAGTAGTATTTTTTCGTGTTTTTTTTAGATTCTTAGTATGTCTATGAGTATTGCTCCATAGATTTGTATAATCTGATGTTTTAAGAACAAAAGTTCTAAAGAGATTTAGTGTTTGTATAGATTTTTAAGAAAATAATGTACACCCAGATTTTAAGTGTTTCATAGATTTCAGAATTTTGGGTTTGTTTTTTAATTTATAAAATTTTGAAGTAATTTTTAGTATTTTTATAGATTTATAGTATATCCTTGAGCAGCTCCATCAACTTTTGGAATGTTATGCTATAGAATTGAAAGTTTCATATATTTTAAGTATCCAAATGAATTTTTTATAAAACAGTTTATTTTGTATAGATGCCGAGCACTTTTTCTATTTTTTTAGTATTTATACAATTTGATGAATTCTCTAGTATGTATTTTTATGGATCTCTGTATCTATTTTCGAAATGCGACGCTTCAGGATTCAAAGTTTTGAGAATTTTTAAAAAAATTATACTAACGTAGTTTTCAAGTATTATCGACTATCTAGTTATTTACGTATTTTTCAGTATGTATGCAATTTTGAAGGATTCTCTAGTATTTTCATAGATTTGTTGTTTTTGTGTGTATTTCTATACAGATGTCTAAACTTTGATGCTCTGGGATTAATATTTTCATGAATTTTCAGTATTTTATAAACATCTTGTATTTTCGTATTTCTTAGTTTCGATGAAGTTTTCTGATGTTTTCTTGTAATTTTAGAAATTTCTAATAATTTTATAAATTTCTATGTACTACAGTTTGAAGTTATATAGATCTTAAGAATTATTTATTTAGATTTTTCGAAAAACAGTACTTTCGTAGATTTCTGTGTATTACTTTTTTTTTTTTTTCTCTAGTGTTTGCATGATTCGGAAGATTTTTTAATGTTTTTATGAATTTCTCTGTAGATTCTCAGAATTTTATTCTCTCCAAAATGCAAAGTTATTCTTTTATTTATTTTTTTTTTTTGTTTGCACAGATTTTGATGGTTCTACATTATTCAGCGGGTTGAAATTTTTTTATTTCCTCCGTTATTCTAGCCAAACATTCATAATGAGAATTATGTACGTTAAGAAATAAATTCTTTTAAAGCCGTGATTGTAATTTTCGAGTTAGTGAAATTACAAATTCTGAGTTTCGTTCAACTTTGAGAACTTACATGAAATCATTTTTTATGTTCTCTAGATTTTAGAGGGTAGATTTTCGATCATTTTCACTTATTTGCGATATTTATTGTTTCTTATGCATTATTTTTTTAAATAAGTATTGTAATCTTTCATTATTCATGATTTTCACTTTTTGCTTCGTTTTGTATGAAATTATAATTATCGATAACCGAATTTCGGCAATGCTTCGAAATCCTTAAATCCTCCTCTGTCTACGCCACTATCTGTTTTGTATATGCATAATTTTAAATCAATAATAATTTCACTGTCTAAAATTTTCTCGATCTTCCAAAGTTTTCTAAAATTTACGTGGTTTCAAGAACTTGTTAATTTTTTGCAGTTATTAATAAGCAATTTCAACAGAAATTCGTAATTATCTGACTTGGAAATTTCGAATCAATTTTTTTAAGTTCCTGAATGTTAATGCGGAATCGGTCTCCAAGTGATTAAAATAAATTTTAAGATGTTTCGAGACTATGTATTCAAATTTTGGATAAATTACACAATTCAGAAAGATTAACGCCTACAAAAAAGTTACGTACTTAATGATGATAGAGTTTTTTGAAACAAAATCTTAAAAATGTAAATTTCCAATGTAACTCACCACTTTAATCATCAAGTTTTCAAAATGATGCCTCAATTTTCTAAGTCTGAAATTATAACGATTTGCACATTAATTCATAAAAACGCGGAAGCAAAAACCAGCCTAACGCATGCATCGGACTAAATAAGAAAGAGCGAAAAATTGGATGGATGAAAAATATGTATCATATTTTTTAATTCTGAGAAAAAAAAAACAAATTATTTATTTTATCCGGTATATAATGATTGAAATAGAAATTCAAATGATTTGAGACTTTTGCAAAAATTTTCTGGAAGAGTTTTCTAAAAAAACATGTATTACAATAATAAATTTTCACTACTGAATTTTTAAATTTTTTCATCTACTTCAATATGAATTACCTATTACCTACACACGGAATCAAATGTTTGGTTTCAGCAACAACAACAAAAAG
The DNA here is from genome assembly GCA_028476575.1 of Platygaster robiniae. Taxonomy (NCBI): domain Eukaryota; kingdom Metazoa; phylum Arthropoda; class Insecta; order Hymenoptera; family Platygastridae; genus Platygaster; species Platygaster robiniae. Next base: position 9,928,898 of record CM052022.1, read on the forward strand.
TGTTGGTTATAACGAAAAATTTAATTCATGTAACCAATACTTTCTTTATCATATCCAAAACTATGGTTGCTGGAACCAACCATTTCTTTCCGTGTACCTACTGTTTGATACTTTTTCACGAACATTTTACACTTTCAAAAAGAGAATTTCATTGCTTTTGAGTCACTGAATTTTTCATTTGCTAGGAGTGAAAATTACAAATTTTTTTCTAGCTCTAGAATTGATATTAAATTACTGGAATCTAAGAGTCAAAAATATGCGAATGTTTGAATTTCTAGCTGCGGATTGGTAATTTTATTTTACAAAACATATTTGTTTCAATCTCAACGTCAATTCTTTCGAAATTCGTACTGAAATTTGAGATCTTCAAAATTCCTCTTAAATTGAAAAAAAAATTTAGTACGTAATTATTGAGAGTTTTTGAAAGAAGCTCCGAAATTCCCGTTTGTGTTCGCTCCTGTCCCTGATAATGTACTATTTACGTTCACTGTGTCCCAGAAACATCAGATTTTTTTCGCGTTATGGCGACAGACAATTAAGGTTAGAATATCAAACATATTTCTTAGTTATCAAAATTTATTGAGCTGAGAGCGTGGGGAATAACGTTTACTCGCGTATTTGGTATAACGCCCAATTGACCCCGGGAATTACTAATCGTTTAGGTTGTCCTAACTAAAGTGACTCTGGAATTGGCGGTGAGCGCGCATGGGAATGAAATAATTAGAGAATTGGAAGGAAAGACCGAGTTTTCTTCCCTCCGTCCGCAAATCGTCTCTTATCCAATTTAGAAATTCGTCGCGCTCGTAAATATATATTATGCTTGCGCAACATTTTCAAAAAAAAAGATTTTACATTTTTCCGGGTGATTGCTTATTCCAGTTTTTTTTTCTTTTTTGTTGCAAGCGTAATTGTAGGTAATGAGCTTGAGGAGAACAAAAAAAGTTATGTTTTTAACATTTTACAAACAATATCCAGTTCTTTAACACTGTTGTTAATAAAAAATTGTTTTCAACGGTTTTAAGTTAATCGATTGTTGTCTATCAAGTACATATGCAACAATTTGAAAAATACATTTTCGAAAATGCTTGTTATAATATAAACATGACAATCACAAAAACTGTCATATGAAGAATAGAGAAAACAACACTGCAAACGGGCAAATATAGGATGTCCAAAAATCGTCTATTCCAAATCCCTGATTCTGAATTCTTTCTAGAAAAGATCCAAGTGCAAATATGAAAAGTGAAAAATTTGGAATTGAGGATTTGATCACCTAATACTATGTTCTCTATTAAATTCATTTATAATCATCGGACTATAGGAACCTCGTACTGAGCAAAAATTCTTTAGATTCGTTATCCGCAATTGATATGCCACTAAAAAAAAGCATGGTGATTTTTTTCCTTAGTTCTACATGATTACTTATTTCATTTCATTTAACTAGACGTTGGAGTTTTGATTGAATGTATTTATGTATTTCAATTGAAATACATTTTACATATTCTCATTTGACTTTTTTCACCGTAAATATTGGAAATGGAGTCATGGAAAGGATTAACGATTTCACATGTACCTGAAGTTCCAAACGTTTAAAATTAAACGAAAAGTGAAATTGAATACAGTTTTAATTTCCTGTCACGGGGAGGATTATGTAAAATATTTTTTTCGTGGGCAGAAAGTTTATTGTTTATACCAAAAAGTCCCTAAAAGTATCAGGAAATTTTTTTTTCTTGAATACTAGTCTTTTTTCCATTTCCGTTTAATTTTGAACGTTTGGAACTTCATGTACATAATTTCTGCTCATCTCTTTAACGTAAAACTACGATGTAACCTAGAAACCTAGGAAACATTTTCAACAGCAAACAAATTTCAAAGTTTTACATGCTGTAGGTACAATGGACAAACCAATATCAGTAGTACCAATATCTATTTAAAATTAAATTGTTTTTTTTTTTTTTTTTTTTTTTTTTTTTTTTTTTTTTTTTTTTTTTTTTTTTTTTTGTAAGAACTATAGACAAATATTCTAATTTGAAAAGCTATATCTTTCTATTTCGAAAATTGGCCGAAAAATGACGGAGTAAGAACTTTTTGAGTGAATGAAGTACATCTATAAAGGTTTTAAATAATAATTTGAATACAGATGCAAGACTATTTTGAAACATGTGTTTATGACGTACTGAATAAATTATAACGCATACTATAAGTTGCTTGAAATGCGCTCTTTTTTTTTTGTTTTTTTTTTTTTTTTTTTATAGCACAGTATAATCTACATTATCTCTGATGTGTCCCACAATAGCCTATTAGATATCTTCTTTTTTTGGATAATAATAAACTTTTACTTAAACCTCCAATTATTATTATTATTATTATTATTATTTTTTTTTTTTAATTTTATTCGAAGCCTCAATGATATATCATCGTTTTTCCTGTAAAATTGGTCCACATACATACAATAAACTTTCATATGTGCCCAGTCAAATGATAATAAATAATCCCAAATTGTTCTTTTCAATAATATATTTCAAAAATAATTAGATTGATTTTATTAAAATTGTTAACAAATATCAAAGATACAATGTACACAGTAGAAGTTTTTAAAAACGAATGATTATTTTATAATTTTCTTAGTTGTTAATTTATTTCCTCATCAATTTTCTATATTCTGAAACAATTCTGATTGTCAGATTCTATTCAAGTATATGATATAAAAAATGAAAGTCCCCCCCCCCCCCCCCCAAGACAGATTTCTGCGCACGGGTCTGTTACAAAAAAAAGTTTTGATTTTCATAAAATATTTTGAAAATAATGCCAATATTTTTTCATTTTATTTATTCTTCATTGTTATTGATTTCCAAAAGGATTGTGTGAAATTAATGTCTGTTGTAGTAGTTTTGTTAAAATTTCCAAAACTTTTGTTCTTACAATTTTGAAATTAGGTAATCACTCTATAATGCATATCAGTTTATGAATTTATATATGAAGAATTCTTATAATTCATAAAGAAAAGTATTATATATGATATCAAATTTTAAATAACTCAATTGTGATGATAATATTTTGTAAAAGTTGAAAATTATATTTTTACATTATTCAAAAAATTGAAAAATGTAACTCGTTTGAAAATTTAAAAAGATTTTGTTGTCGAAAAATTCAATCAATCAGTAATTGTTATAAAAAAATGGTCGAGATTAACAGACTGAATATTTGAATTTAAAGGAAGAACAGAAAATTTTACTTTAAAATCTACACCTTGTAAAGATAAAAAAAAATATAATCAATCAAACATACCAAAACATACCATATTAATTATCCAAGAAAGTTTTACAAAAATGTGTAGGCAAGTAAAATGAATGGACTCAAAATAAATCTTATATGTTTTTATAATAAAATATTTCGATGAAATCCTTATACCAATCAGTCGATGACAAGATTTATTACATTTACAATAAACAATCGTGAATTTTTTTTGTTTCAGGAAATATCAAAGATGGACGAGATATTACGAAGGGTGCTATTATGGAAAAAACACAAGATCAAGATAAAAAGGTATTTATTAGATTGAAAGTTGAAAAATTGTCACCATTTGATTCCAAAAAAATGAATTATTAGTATAATTTGTAAGCTTGTACCTTCATTTTCTGATTTTCATTTGCAATTTTACAGTTTTTGGAACAAAACTTGAAATGTATTTTTCAAAAATATTTTTGTTCATGAATGTATTATTAAAGTCTATTGTTTTTTTTTTTTCAATAAATAAATGTTCATTTCAAAGTACTCTGAATTCATCGAAAATCTAAAAAAAAAGTTTGACGTTTGAATTGTTTTTTCAGTGTTTGAAGAGCAGAGAGCTTTTAAGTTACGTGTCACAAAATTCGTCATACGAGACAAACAAAAATGCCAGTGTGTCTGATAGCCTATTTAAAAAAGTTTGTCCTGCGCTAATTTATCAACTCGCTGGCGAATCTGGTTCGGATGATTGCATCGCGGTCCCCAAAAATCATATAGATTCTTTGACCCACTCTCACGACCATAAACACGACCGAAAACCTCAAAATATCGTCCACGGTAATTTCCAAAAAGTATCTACAGTCTTTTCAGCATAAAGTTCCAAATATTGGCAAAAATTTTCGAATTTTCTGAGTCCTCCATATGTATATAAAGTTAAAAATTTTCACGATTCCAAAAGTGATTTCCCTATTTTTTTTTTATTTTTGATATTTTTATAGTTGCATCACTTCAGAAAATACAAACGTTCTTAAAATTTAACAATGAACTTCAAAAATCATAATATATTCTGTTGCAAAAACTGTTAACTTATAGACGAGTGTGAACAAAATCAGAGCTTCTTTTTTTGCACCGAGCACATTTTATTTCGGCAGTTTTCTCTTAGTAAAATTAATATTATCATCATACACGAATACATGCTCTTTACGTACTGTATTATTCTAGTTTGGGTGTACTCGAGCATCAGCATTTTGATTATAAGTTTATGTGGACTTCTCGGCGTTGCTGTGATCCCTATAATGGGGAAATCTTATTACAATCAGGTTCTGCAGTTCCTCGTTGCATTGGCTGTCGGTTGTTTATGCGGAGATGCACTCATTCATTTGTTGCCACACGTGAGTTTTAATCATATCAATTTACTCATATTCATATTATGAAGTTGTATTTTAAATTTTTCGGAAATACCCCTCTCCCTCCTAATAATGGCATTTGGAAGCTTTGAATTTTTAATTTTATAATAATACGTACAGAGAATTTGATAAGGGTTCATTTATCTGAAAACCAGAAGGCATCATATTTTTGATTTCATTATTATTTTTTTGACGAATTAATGGAAAATATGACAAAAAACTATGGTTTTTTTGTTTACTCAGTTTCAACTCCTTATACGTGTACTCTAATTATATCCAAAATTTGTCCGTAAAGAAATTGATTCCTCAGAGCTCAGGAATAAAAAATTATTACACTTCGAAAACTCATCCGTAAATTTGAAAGGTCTTTCGTTTCAAAGACCTATTGAAAGGTACCCCCTTACAGTATTAAAGTCCTTTCGCGTTCGTTAACAATTATGTCCAGCCACGTCGATTTGAAACGCGTTTCCCTTTCAATTTTCTGAATTTAGATCAATGGAAGGGGCGCGTTGGGGGATAAGAATGCGGCCCGAGCAAAGTAATGAGAAAGTTAAAAGCGAAATCCTTTTCAAAATACCATCGCAAAGTGAAAGGCTACGTTCTATCACTTGCAAAAATCGACCATTTCAAAATAAATGGTTAACGTTTGTTTTGGAAAGGAGTGACTCTGAAATACTTTCCGTTTCAAACCTAAATAGGAATTTCTCTGAGTGTACATTTCTTGTTTCAATGAAAAACATTTTTTTTTTCAATTCAAAATGGGAATGTCAACATTTTATACGCTTAATTGTTTACGAGGAACCGATTCTTTACAAGAAGGATTTCACTAAGAGAACTACTAAGAGACTTATGTTATATTTTTTTGAAATACAATAATATATCTACAATATTTTCTCCAACGGTTAAATCTTTTTTTTCATCATTGTCTTCAATTGCGATATGGCTCAAAGTCATGTGAGATTGATATTCCAATGTTCAAAATCACATCATCTGTCTCTCAGACATGGCATTCAGTTTTTCAACATTCAAAAAAATTGCACTCGATTTTTTTCTCTTGCTAATTTGAACAAACAATTTTTATACATTTAAATTCCACAAAATTTTAATGTCAAGGGGTCTATTTTAACTTCTGTAACAAATTGAAAGTTTGCTTATGGTGAATCTTCTCAGCTTTCGAATGAAAAAAGTTTTTTTTGTAAGTGTGATTTTTACATTTTCTAAAGAAATTTGTCTTTAATCTTGAGTGTTAAAATTTCATACTGATAATTTCTTATCGGGTCATTTTTAAAGGATTATATTCACATATTGTTGTGTGTCTGTTTCAAATTTCCATTGAAAAAAGGAAAATTTTAATTTTTCCACATTCCTGAACATCTGTTTCGAAATTTTCAGTATTTATACAAAACTACAAATTCTTCAATGTTGGATTTCATAGATTTTGAAAGCATGTTTAAAGTACAAAACTGTACGTAGATGTCATTCAGCAAAAAAGTAATAGAAATGAATATTGTACAGAAAATTTTTTCTCAAAATTTACGAGAAATACTTTTAAAAACCTGGCGTTCGACAACCTTATGCACAGTATTATTTTCCAAATAATTCCATAGCTTCTAAAATATTCGCAATTGAATTGGTTTTTCTTTTTGTTTTTTCTTGAGTGAAACGAGTGAATATTTATTGCTATTCGTTTAGAAACATTGTATGTACAGCACTTATGTACAATTGCAAAAAATTACGAACATGACTTTCGAAAGTTTTTAATCGATTTCGAATGTGTTTTTGTTAAGTGTCGAAAATAATGATGCAACATATTGGAAAACTTTGGTATCAACCTTTTTATTTAACATAGTACGAAAATGAAACTATAGTTTGAAAAGTGAAAAACATCTTTTTCAAATCCTCCCTCCCCTCCTCCAAAAAAAAAAAAAAAAAATTTTCTCAGAATTTTATAATTGTTAAGAACACTGTGGAACAATTTTTTTGTAAAATAAATTATACATTTGAAATGGATAGTAAATGACTTCCCGGAAAAGGATTTTACTCGAAAAGTTCGCGTTATCTCGCAATTAATTATTAAAGTTTCTTAATTATGAAGATGAAACTTTTGCGAGTTTCTGACCGTTTTCAAAGAATGAAAAAAATATTTCCACAGTCGAGGAATCGATTTCCGCAAAAAAAGTTGCGAAAACATTGTATTTGCACATGTTGCATGTTTGATGTATTAATGATTCATCCGTCAAATTTCACGCACCAGTGCATCCAACGTTTTTGACAGCTATGGATTTCACCTATCTCGTAAATCCTAGGTGCAGGTAGATTCACTTAAGACTAGAGTTAATTCTTTGTATATTTCATTCATTTAAATTATTTTTAAAGATTATTCGGAGCAAAGGGGAAAATGGCGAACCTTACTGTTTGAAAATTCTAGCTTTCGGCTTCGTTACTAATAAGCCCTCTTGAACTGAATTAACAATCAAATATCAAGAATATAATGAACAATCGCATTTTTTTCACATTTAAATTATATAAACTATATAAAATAAAAATTAATAAAACCAACTTTTCCATTACTAACATATTTGATACATCGAAGCTTTTATTTTTACAATTTTTATATATTTATATGAAGTATATTTTTTTAATATAAATCTTACTTAACGATATCGTCACATTTTTGAACCTCATCAATGGACGTTATGTATTCATAAATATACTCGATTGTACGTATATTCATAAGGTTCAGACATGTAACGATATCAATAAATTTGATCAATATTGAAAAGAAAGACGTCGATTTACCGAATATATAACGAGTAACGAAATCGTTATTTGATTAATTTTGATTGTAAAAATTTCATTTATTATAAGTGATGCAAAGAAAATATGTAATTTTTTGTTAGATTCTTGTTCTTTATTCTTGATTATGTTTTTGAAGAAGCATCAAACTAGGAATTTGCAAACAGGTATATTATTCTCTCCTCTTTCCTTCCGAAAAGCATTTATAACAAGTAAATTTTGAATTCTGATAGTATTACACGTTAATTGTTTAATTTGTTTTTTATTTTGCAATATTCTTTAATTCTGTATGAATTATTTTTATTGGCTTGAATAATCTACTTGTGCCGAGAATTTATGATACTTAAAATTCGTAGCTTTTGAATAAGGTCGGCGCGCTGATGCGTGAAATTCGACAGACGATTATTAATACATCGAACATGCAACGTGTGCATTTATTCATTTTTTTGCAATTTCTTTACGGATAGTAATTCCTTAATTGCAAAAACATAGGAGAATTTATTGTTTGTTTTCAAGGCGGTCAAATTGAACACAAGCTAATTGAGCAAAACTCTTTTTCATCGTATTAAAATATTCAAGCCAATAAACGTCTTGGAAGAAATTTTTCGTCAATTTAGATCCAATATACCAATTACGTCAATTTTTTTTCTTTGTCTTTAATGAACAGTTATTTTTTTGTCGATTATTCATTGTAGAAAACTTGGTCAAAGCAACGTTTTCAATGAATGGATAATCCTACCTAGGTTTTACGTATATTCTACACGTTCAAAAATTAAATAAAAAAAGTATATCAACAAATCACGTGTAAAACATCCTCTAAACCTTGAAATCAAAACTATAAAAATACCAAACATTCAAAACAATTTTTTCCATGATTTTTCATTATTTGAGTTTAACTTTTCAGGGTCTGTATTTAATCGTAATTTAATTATTTTTGATATTCATCATTTCTGCAATCGTCTCTTACATTTACTTTTTTTATTTAAAATTTTTCCACCCTTCAATCAAAAACATTATTATTGATTAAGGGATTCTTATTTATTTACTATTCGACTACTTAGATATTAAAAATAGTTTTCTCCGATTGATTGAAAAGTTTATAAAAATGACCTTCATTTTGTTCCACAGTGTAATCACATAAACATAATAATTGATGAAATTTAGCTAGAATAATATTTTTTTTCTCGTCGCGGAAAAATTCGTTTTTTTTTTAATACCCAAGGTTTAGTTTATGAAATGTATTTCTCCTGTAAATTATTGCAAAATGTTTACTATTGCATGAAATTTTCAAATCAAATTTTCTCCATTTTTTTTAACTTGTCGAAATTCGTTACAGTCGATGATACCATCACACCCTGAGCATGGGCACTCTCATGAAGAAGGTTTGACGCCTGTCGACCTTCGTGAACTCCACAACCAAAATATGTGGAAAGGCTTCACAGCCATGATTGGTATCGTAATGTTCTTTTTCATGGAAAAAGCTTTGAACATGATCACCGAGTGGAGGAAACGAGTCCAAAAGCGCAAAAAAGTAAAACAAAATTTTATCGTAGAAACTATTGTTTTTGAAGCTGAAATTGTAATGATTTATAATTGAGTTACCTTGTGAACAGCGAGCTATAGAAACTTCAATCAAGCATTGCGAAAAAATCGATTTTTTAAATTGTTCCTGGTTTTTAGATAGTTTGAGAAAATTTTGGATTTATTGACATTATTATATCAAAATTATACATACCCATTGAGTGTTTTATTTTTAAATAGAAATGGATATTGAAAGATACAAAACTGCGATGTTTTCCATATTTTTAAGGATCATCATTCAGTAAAAAGTAGATCAAAAGGTCATTGAGTAAAAAAAGAACTATTGCAGTTGCCAACTCGGGTCAAAATCATGCGAGAAACTGACACTGAAGGGGCCAACGTCGTCGGCGAAAAACTGTGCAAGCACAAATACTCTCCATATCCATATTGTTACGGAGAAATAGCCTCTAATAATCAAGGTAAGAATAATAAATTTTCAAATAATATATTTTTCATTTGCCACATTTCATTTAAATTCTGAATTGAATAATACTGAATAATATATTGTTCAACAAAAATCAAGATAATATTATTTTTGGAGTATTAATTAACAGGAGAATGCTTTCTATTTATTTTTCTGCAGAGAATCATGGCCATAAGCACAATCACGTTCTGCCTCCTGAAGAACATTTGGCATTGAATGCTAATTCAGTGGCGAAAATCATGGAAGACGAAACGGAGAAAGAAAAAAAAGAATGCCAAAATTGGAAGAAAGATGAAGCTGAAAATAATTTAGCCGAACACGCACCCGTGTCAGAAACAAAAGAAAGTGAAAGCTACACTGTGATTCTTAGGGAGCATGAAACGAAACATCATGGACACACCCATTCACATGGTTTGTTTATTTTATTTTTATATGAAAGTCTTCCTCCTGAATTACATATTTTACAGCTTGTATTCCCTGTTTTCTTCCGAATTTCTTGGATTTTATGAAATATTTTAATTGCTATTTTGTTTAACTACTGAATTTTTTGTACAACCCTTTTCAGGAATCCTTGTAAAAACCTTTATAAATGATCCGAATTTCATTGCAAGATTTTCTATTCTTCATGTGACCTTTTAAAAACACTAATAATTCCGATTCCTTAAAAGGTTTTTTTTTTTCTATGCACAGATTGCAGTTTCTCATGAGGAACTAAAATTTCTCTGTAAATAAATGAAATTTTCTTGAATAAGGAATTCGAATTTCCATGTAAGGTTCTCAATTCTACAGTGTTCCTTATAAGGATTTGCAATAATTTCCTCAAAAGGAATTGCTATTTCCTTCTAAGAAATTTATATTTCTTTATTGGATATATTTATATTTATTTATAAAACGTTTATATTGGCTTAAAGAGATTAACAGTCCGTTATAAAGATTTGAAATTTCCATGTTAAAAACTCACATTACTTTATAATAAGGGATTAAAATTTCCTTATAAGTAATTAAAATTTCTTTATAAAGGTTCCCAATTTTACAGTTCCTTATAGGGATTTGCAAGTTTTGATAAGGATTTAAATTTTTTTTATAAAGAAATTTCAATTTTTTTACGTTTTCCAGTAGCTTTCTTTCTTAAAAAAAGTTTAAAAAAATACTCAAATGTTAATAAAATTTCGCGGTTTTTTATAGTGTTTTTGTGGAGTATTCAGAAAACTTGTATAAATCTTTTATTTTCTAATAAATTATTCTAATGAAACGGCTAAATCTCCCCTATTAACTCGGAACCTTCTGAAAACCTTGAAAATTTCTTATGAGAATTCGAGTTTTCTTATAAGATTCTTGATTCCTTATAAGGCAACTTTATCAATTCCTTAGAAGGATTTAAAAATTCTTAAAAGGTGACCTAATAAAATTTTTACAAGGAACAAATTTTCTATGAGGCTCGAATCCTTTAATAAAGATTATATGATTCCTCACAAGAATTTCACAATTTTCTAATAAGAAATTGAGTTTTCCTTGTATGGAATTGCAGTAAGTTCTTATAAGGATTCAAGTTTATTTATCATGATTCTACATTTCTTTATAAGTAATTGCAATTTTCTTATTAGGATTACAAATTTTTTATATATTAATAAATTTTAGTTTATTAATTTTCCTGAAGATAAAAGTAGTGGATCAAACGTGCGAGATACAAAACAGTTTTTCGAAGGAGCTAGGTTCAAATTTTCTCTCTAACAATTTTTCCGATATATTCATCGTAATATTATTATGTACTGATCTAACTTGATAAATTTTAATGTAATTCAAACCTACATCTGGGTTACTTAAAATTTTTTTGGGGGGTATGGGATTTTCCTTATAAGATTTTTTCCCTTTTAAAGATTGGTATTTCTTTATAAGGTTTTAGAATCTTTATGTAAGGTTCACTTTACCTAAGTATTAGTCTTGCATAATCCATATAAGTATTTTATAATTTACTTCATAAGGTCATCCTTATGAGGACTATCAGGTTTTTTAAGGTGAAGAATAGTTAGTATATTAGAAAATGATTTGTTCAGGGTAAATCTCTTTAAAAAAACTGAAATAAAAACTCATATTTGTATAATGAGTGTAAGACAAATTTATAAAATTCATAGGAGAATAACTCTTCGATTCCAGGTCACGTACATTCAGCACCTGATTCATTGTCAAGCGTGGCGTGGATGGTGGTCATGGGAGATGGACTACACAATTTTGCTGATGGCATGGCGATCGGGGCGGCTTTTTCCGCCAATATTGCCGGAGGTTTTTCCACCGCCATCGCTGTTTTCTGTCATGAACTTCCCCATGAGTTAGGTGAGCTTCATTCAAATTTTTTGAAGTACTTAGCAGTATATAAATCAACAGCAAACATAGAGAGTCCTTCGAGGGTTAAAAACCTTCCTGACATTGAAAAAATATCAATTATTTTAGTTTTTATGACAGCGCAAGTTTATATCATAAGCAAATTTTTACGTGTTGTTAAAAATATTTTTTGTTAAAAAAAAAAAAAAAATAGTACCACTCTTAGATACAGAAATAGTATATTTCGTATCAAGGAGCAGAAACGAGTAAAACGCGAGTTTTGATGCTCCTTGACACGAGAGATATTTTTCACGCTCGCAGCACATGAATCATTTAGTCTTTTGTTTACTGTTGTGTCGTGAAAAAACGAGTTCTATGCCGCTCGACCTTGGAGCGGCATAGAAATAGCAGCGAAAGGCGGTGGCAGAGAATTCGTTTTTCACGGGACAGTAGTAAACACAAGAATAAAGGATTTCTGTGCTGCGAGCGTGAAAAATCATTTTTCTATTAGAACTATACCCGATTCTAAGCCTAGATGGTAGAAATAATTAATATTGCTCGAAGAATCGTTCTTAAAAATTGAGCCATTTTGCAAAAAAAAATTATGAAAAAATATTAATCGTAAAGATTAGCTTTTTTATTACATGCCAAGAAGAAATTTTTCAATTACAGCGAGGCAGTTATGAAGTATAAATTTTCCTTTAAACTGTTGTAAAAATTTAATGTCAAAAAAAAGCAAAAAACAAAGTAGAGTTTAAAAAAGTGTATATTTGTATTTTTTTGTCTACCAATTCCCACGAAATACATGCAATTTTAGTGTCACACAAAAAATGTGTTTTTTTGGAATGTCTTAAATTTCAGTCAAGAAACTTACTTTTGGCATGAATTTAGGTCTGGTAATTTTTAAATGATTATATTTTTGTAAAAAAAGAGATTTTGTGTTTAAGTGGAAAAAAATACTTGAAGAAATTTTGGCCTTATATATTTCAGAAAAGAGTTACATTTGTATTGTTTTTTATTTTACAATTTTTTCAAATTTAAAATGTTTTTATGTATTTTACATTTGATCTGCTGTTTTTTTTTTTTTTTTTTTTTTTTTTTTTCAAAACCGTCTCGATTATTTTTTCTACCTGTGCTCAGGATATAATACATATATCAGGATATAAATGGGAAATTTAATACAGAAAATAAATAACCGCCATTTTCGATTATTTTAAGCCATAAATAGTAAATAATATAATCTATTATGCCTATTGCATATGATACATGAACATACGAAAAACGTCTCCAAAAATATTTTCTGTTTCCAGGAGATTTTGCGGTGTTACTGAAAGCTGGAATGAGCGCAAAACAGGCAGTATTTTACAATTTGTTGTCCTCGGTGCTTTGCATTTTCGGCATGGTTTTCGGGATTCTTTTGGGAACAACTTCAGCCAACAGCGGTTGGATGTTTTCAGTCGCAGCTGGAATGTTCATTTACATAGCCCTCGTTGACATGGTAGCGATCGTTTGATCAAAGAAACCAATCTATGAATAGATGTAAACATTGTTTAGTCGATAAAGCGAAACCTTATTCACAACGCGATAACCAACTTTCCGTGAAAGTCAAAAGGTAGAATTCAACGTAGATAAAAAGTTTCTCTCTTAAAATAGCGTTCCTGCTATTTCCAAAGGTCAATTTTTTGAGATGTAACTTCTGTAGTCATTTAAGACGTTATAAAAACCTTTCATTAATCACAATTCTTAAGGAATACTTATAATTCTCATAATTAAATAATAAGGAACTGTAAAATCTGTGTAGTATAGGAATTTAAACTCTTATTAGGTTCGGGGTTACTGGGGATTCCTCAAGTCAATAGGTCTAGAAGTAACCATTAAAAAAAAGTTTTTTGTTCATGTTTTTAAAAATTAAGCAATCTTCCCACCGGTTTTCTAACATAGTTTTATTGGAAAATGTCAAAAATTCGACTTGATAATGAACTTCGATTTCAGGTTCCTGAACTTTCGTCGAGTCACACTTCGGAAGGCGGTTCCCAATGGCAATTCATTTTGCAAGCTCTAGGACTCATCTCCGGGTTCAGCATAATGCTCATCATCGCGCTTTATGAGCATGACCTCGAGCATCTTTTCGTCGAATGAAACTTCAAAGTCTGATACTTTCATTGGCGACATAGCAAGTTGCCATTTTTCATTCATTTTCTTTCGTTTTTTCGCTTCATTTCGGCCAAGTTGGCTAAGCGACATCGACTGTACATAATACTATGTGTTACACACCAAATTCCCTTCTCGGAACAAAAAATGCTTTTCTTCGCATTAATTTTCATGCCGCGCTTTCCGCTGTCCCAAACGTTGGTATTCGATGAAATTGCATTTCGAACTCACGCATACTTTTTTTTATTCGTGCGTTTAGCCATAGGTTCCACATTTTAGATATCGTGGAAAAGTCACCTGATATTCTATTTTTATATGGCAGTAAAGTAAGCGACTGTGTGTACATTGTGAATTTGAAAGTTTTACTTTTTTTCTCGTTGAAGGTGTTTTTTTAAATTTATATGATACCCTCCGTTTTTGTATTGTTATTAACTGAGCCAAGGACATTGATTAAGAACCTTGCTGCAACGTGCGATTGTTACCGGCAACTTGTGTATAAGATGTTATTTTATGTGTGCATCAAACGACGTTGGTGACGTTTTTCATTTTTTTCTTCTTTTGTACAAAATTAGTTCCTACGTTTTCACGAGGAATTTGAATTAAACGATTTCAAAAAGAGAAGGCATTATGGAAATAAAGGATTATGTTTCGAGTCATATGAAAAAGTCTCATCTTTAACATTTGAAAGGTTTATTTAAAACAAAGTCTACATGGACATTCCATCGAGGTGAAGGTCGTCTCTGTCACTCATTGCAGCGGACATACTGAAAGCTGTGTCTGTACTTGTTTCACTGATGGTGCTTTCATTTATGCTCTGTTGTTTGGCCGTGTCATTCATTTCTCTCATCAAGCCAGCCATGTCATCTTCGGGATCAACTTCATGGCTTGGTGCAACGTCTATATCCATCAACTGATGATGATCAGTCTCCGATCTTTCTGTTTCGTTTGGATCTGATTCTTTAAACTGAAACAAATTAAAACAATTTGGGGTTAGATACTGATAAAAATTAAATTAAGCTTAATTATGGATAATGGATGAAGATGAATTTAAATATTATGGGTAAAAGGTCAAATTTATAGAAGATTAATATTTTCCTAAAAAGTTTTTAATCAAAATCAGGAAACGTATAGCACATTTGATGTAGGAAAAGTTCCCTACAAAATTTAGGAGTTCGAGATTTACTCATGAATTTAAAAGTTCCATAATGCGTTTGATGATAATTGATTCAAAGAAATTAATAAATAAATGAAGGCGAAGAGTACATGAGAAAAAATCGCGAAATAGTGAATAGGAGGAACCTCAGATATTTCCACTCAAATTCACTATTAATAACTACAAAAATTTGAATTATGGTTCAAATTATTTTATAAGAAAGAGAGTTGAAATAGCAATAAAAACTAAACATAGTTTAAACACTTAATGTTTAAAAATAATTTTTTCAATATAAAAGTACTTATTGTAAACAATCGAAAATCACATTAGACTTTTCATTTCTGGCTATACGAACGTAACCTTAAGATAACAATTAAATTTTGAAAATTATGATTTGTTCCGTTTTCACCATAGTGATTGTGACTTTTATTCCAAGCCGAGCTTTTGTGGTCCATTTCGAGACCAATTTTAGAGCAAAATTTATGGACCAAACATAAATCGTAATTTGTCTGAGAAATTATCACCTTCTACAAAAAAGCAAAATATCATGGAAAACATGATAATTCAGAATAAATGATGACTGATAAAACTTTAAGTTTCTGATGAAGTTTTTACTCTAAAAATTGAAGACCCTCTAGTGTAAAATTCAAGGTTGAATTGAATCTTAGAATCATTTTTTATTAAGGATGTAGCAAACAAAAAAAATTTTGTACTCGCTCGCGTATCTTTGAATTATATAATCAGTTTTTGACAAAATGTATCCATGAAATGACAAATTTAGAAATTATTTTTTCTTTTAGAAATTCCCTGATCATATAAAAAAAAACCCTAAACTGAAAGTAAAAATTCATTCAGCAACATTGATATTACACCGAGTTAAGTTAAATGAACTCAAAAAAATAATGAAAACTTACAATCATTGGTTCCAATTTGCAGTAATCTGGGAGTTCTTTATGGAACACGCAATTTGAATTAAATATCACAGCAACTGGCTCGTGGCATTTCATGTCTGCTTGTACAGCACCACAAGCTTTGAATAATACTTGGCTTTGGTCCTGAAAAAGAAAAAAAAAAAAATTGAATAATCAATATTTCTTATATATCAACACTTTTTATTACCATATCTTAGAACCAAATTACATCATCGATGAACATATTACATTTTGAAAGGTAAGAGTTTATTAGCTTTCAGCCATCAACTGCGGTCCTCTTCGTATATTCAACCGACAAAAAGTCAAACTACAGTCCACCTATATTTTCCCTCTCTGTTATATTATATCATATCCAGGTGAACGAACGTCATGATAAAAGACGTTGTGTCAAACGACAGTCATAAGTTTTTTTTTTCAGCTTGTTAGTTGTTCACCTTTCTAATTCTTTAAAACTTCAAAACACCAAAAAAAGGAAAAAGGCCACAAAAAAATGTAAATTTACAGTAGCTCATTAACATGTTAAATCCTTCAAACCTTTGATATTAAAAATTTAAAAACTTATCATTAGGATCGACTTACCTTGAGTATGTGTTTTCTGCAATATTTGGTGAGAGGTAATGTTCTTTCACCACACTTCACGCCACCCTCTGTGAAGATACACCTGGAAGTACTTGGAGGCTTGTGTACTGGAGCATCTGCCATCTGCAATTATTACAAAACAATGAGAACTCAGCAATGGAAGTGATAAATAAACGCAATTTTTCAACTAACCAAAGATCTTCGTTCTAAAAACTTTTTGTACAAAATGGCTTCGACTCCGTTGCGCTTGTGGTATCTGTTGAGTGCTTTCAATTTTTCATACATATTTTTTTCTTTCTCTGTTTCTTTAGGCTGGTCATGTATATTACCTGCAATTAAAATTCTGGTTAGTAACAATGAATACAGTTTGAATTTATTCTGAAATTTCATTTCATTCACATTTTTATTGAAAAACAAAAAATGCAAATGAAGTAAAAAACAAAAGATATGAAAAACTTACTGTAAGTCTCTTTTTCCTTTTTCAGGGCATGAAGATATTTCCTCCGTTTCTCTCTCAACAGGTACTGAAGCCTTCGAAACTGCTCGATGTAGAGTGCTTGCAGCCTGAACAACTTCTCCCTCGATATGTAAACCACCTCCTCGGCGGTGAATATTCCAGCGTGCCTTAAAAAATTAATACTACTCACTCAATAGATAATAGTGTCTTAATATTACGCTAAAAGCATCTACAAAAAGATAGAATGTCCTGTCCTTTCGTCATTTGAGTCGGTTTTTACACTCATTCGTTTGATATGAAGAAGCTTCTAGACCTGTTAACCTTAAGCATCCCTATTTTGTGAAATTTCTGAACAGCATTCACAAAAATGAAAATTATCCATGACTTGAAGTAAAGAAATACAATTTATTGGAGAAACAAATTTTACTTTTTCAGCCAACAGATAGTTGATCTTTTTTCAGGATTACGTATGGCTGAAAGTTGAACTAAACTGGCATTGTTGGGTCATGGAATATACTTGACGACCAAATTTGTTCATCATGAGTCAAGCCATGTCATGTGGGACTCGATTTTTCGATCAAACCTCAGATTTTTGGGAAGGGAACATGTCACTTATATTACCATATACATATTTTGCAAAGATTCCGTTATTTGTTAATGTTATTAACAATCAAACTTTTGAGTAGAATTAAATTGAAAAATTTCTTTCTCTGAAACTGCTAAACGCAATTACATGGACTCTGGCAAAAATTGTGGAGCAATGTTGACATTCTCGAATAAATTTTTTTAAACAATTGAAGTTTTCAATGCGTTCTTCACGCTAAAAAACATGAACATTTACATTTTCTAATGCGGCAAACGTCGGCCTTTAATAATCTGCAAAGAAAATTTTGTACTTTTTCTCTGTTCCGGAGATATAAATTGTTTTGTCATGCTATGCGCTTGCGGTTAGAGCGGCCCTGCCCGCTACTATGTACCTTTATGAACTTGCACGTTAGCCCTGATTAGAAATACACAGCAATGTCTTTAGAAAATTCAAAAAGTTAATAACTTGTCAATATGTAATAATCAAATTTATTATTATAAATAATTGAGACACAAGATTTGATAGAGCAAATTAAATAAATTAGAAACGTTTCTCTTCATACTAAAACCAAAATATTCTGAGTATATTGATATTTTGATTTGAAGTATCAAGTTAAATGTGGTATATTTTCGAACATTTTGCTAATTAAATCGGTTCAGTAGAAAAATGTAGTTCAAATTCTGTCTTATAGGGTAAATGTGGTGTATTGAAGGGTTGGTATTCGTTTCTCTGTAATAATTCGTTCGCACTATCATTATAATAGAATATATTCCATTGTTATCGATGTTTTATCCACATCACTAGGTAATAATATACCAGTTCTTATTTTATTTTATATAGTTTAAATCTTTGATAGTGAAATGAAACAATAATATTATTCAATTATGGCACTATAAAAATCACAAAACAACATTATTTCATAATGATACCAAATATTCAAATAATGATTTGATAATTTTTTTTTCACATACTGAATTATTTGCCAAATAGAAAATTATTGATTCCGGTTCGAAATTTACTTCTATATTCTAAGTATATTGATATACTCAGAATATTTGTGTTTTAATATCAAGAAAAATGTTTCTGTTCAGATTATTTGTTCCATCTCATCTAATGTCTCTAGTGACTTATAATAATAAATTTTATAATTATTAACCATTGACAAGTTATTGACTACTTGAATTTTCTTAAGACATTGCTGCGTATTTCTAATCATGGCTAACGTGCAAGTTCATCAAGGCACATAGTAGCGGGCAGGGCCGCTTTAACCGCAAGTGCATAGCATGACAAAACAATTTATATCTATGGAACGGAGAAAAAGTACAAAATTTTCTTCGCAGATTATTAAAGGCCGACGTTTGCCGCATCAGAAAATAAAAATGTTTATGTTTTTGAACGTTAAGAACGCATTGACAATTTCAAAAAATTGATTGCAAAATACCTTTTTTAAATTTTACATCATGTTAAAATTTATTCGAGAATGTCAACATTGTTCTACAATTTGTGCCAAATTTCATGTAATTGAGCTTAGCAGTTTCAGAGAAAGAAATTTTTCAATTTACTTAACATCAACAAATAACGGAGTTTTTTCAAAATATGTATACGGTAATATAAGTGACATGTTCCCTTCCCAAAAATATTGTTATTTCAAAAATCTGAGATTTGATCGAAAAGTGAGTCCCACTTGACATGGCTTGACTCTAATAGGAACATTTGTTGAAAAATTTTTTTTTAAGAGTACATGAAGTTGTTTGTTTTTCACGTGCCGAAATTTAACTGGTATTGAGTAAAGAAGGAGATTAATCTGTTTGCAAATTTTTTTGATTTGTCAACTATAAATCAAATGAAATTAAAAAAAAACTTTCCTCACAAATTCCTTCTGGGTTATCTTTCAGCTACAATCAAGCATTACTAATGACTAAACAATGCGAATTCGGTTTTCCTAGCTCATCTATGAATATTTTTACTTACAATTAGCATTAATCCTGAAAAAAGTGAAAAATGCATGTCGATGGTACGACAACACTATAGTAGACATTCTTTTTCCAGTGATAATTTGTTCTTCATTTCAAGTCACATTTTAGATTCATAAACATTCACTTGTAGCGGAAATTGATAAAATCTGAAAATTCGACAACTGAAATTTGACTTTACATTCAAGAGTGTAAATGGTTAGATTCAGGAAAGAAAAAATATAATTGTATCGTTTATTGTGTAACCCAACATTTTTTTGTCCAAATAACTACATTTTGGATCTAATTAGCTTAAATTCATAATTATTTAAAGGATTTACAATTCCAAAATCTAAATTCAAGATCAAAATCTATACAAACTGTTGTAAAAAAGATGTAGAATTTAAACTCAATACAGACAATGATAAACAAAATTTTAGTTTGAAAAATGATGGGATTGATTGAATAATTTGAAGACTACAAATTTTCATCAAAGTTATCAGGAATTACAAACTCAGAAACTTCACAAGTTGAAAGTATGAACGTGTCTCAACATTCAGAATTATAATACTCAAATTTGCTAATTTCTGAGTAATATTAAAATGTTAGATGCTTAAAACTTTGTGCTTTAGAATACCTACATTTTTACTTTAAAACTCAAAAGTTGAAACATTTAGAAATCAGTAAATCTCGGAATTCGTTGCATTTATAATTTAAATATGAATAAAAAAACTCTTAATACGTTGTCTTACGAAAATTAAAATTTTTTTTGTAACGGAGCTGAGGTTTACATTTCATGTTTAAGACACCCAAAACACTAGAAAAATTGGAGGGCAACGGAGAAGTTTTTATGTAACAATTTTTTTTTTTTTCAAGATATTACAAAAAATCGTTCTTTTTTTTTTTAATTATTTGAACTGAATTACTAACTTCTATGAACAAGCTTTATTTACAATGCGTACTTTTTTTTAAACAGGGAACACTATGCACAATTTTGACGTATTTTTCAAGCTATTCTGATCTCTCTTTTAAAAAATATTGATTGAAAATGTCAAAAAATGAATTTCACGAAAATCTCATTTTCGTCATTTATATCAAACCCCAACATCGAGAATGAATATAACAGTACAATAAAACACCGATTTTTCCCCTGAAGCTGTGAGAAATTTCCTAACAAAAATTGTGATTTATTTGGAATGGAAAATTATATTACCTCACGTTTTTGAGTGGAATTAAGTGATTCCATGATATTGAAAAAAATGACTTTTCATTTCGACAACATAAACTCTTTTTTTGTTACGTATTTTTCCATTCGCCAATAAATAATAATTTTTTTCAGCCAAGTTAAAATTTCTTTTTGAACATCACAAACGTAATTTTTTTACTGATTGGTGTAAATGTTATAGTTATATATTATTTCAAACAATAACAGTATATTATGCTGCGAGAAGTGTTAGGGATATATTGAAATGAGCTGACACATGTGAATAAGTGCATTACTTTTTCCAGTTGCATACATTATTCACGAAGATTTACAAAGTGTTTCAAGTCAAGTAATGCTACTTCAGAAATAAGTGTTGTGTTGTTCACAAAAAACTGGTGAGTCAGCACTACTAATGGACGTGTAATTAGTGCTTGTGCGTTAATTAATTGATCATGAGCTATGTAGCATGAATTTTTGAGGTGGCATTACTGACTCCAAAAACATATCTTGCAAATCACATTACTGTGTTCAATGAAATATGCAATTTAAAAGTAAAATGTAATTTCTGATGATTTCGCAATTTTCACTATAAATCCAAACATGAACGTACAGATGATAAATTTTCAAAAAGAAATTTCGTTATACAATATTCTACAATTCAGGGTAAAAAAAATCAGTGTCACATCGTCTTGTAATGATTTTCGACATTGAAGTTGAAAATATATAACAAAATATTGTAAACGAGCGAATTGAGTGAACAAATCGCATAGCTAATATTGGAAATATGCCTCATAGTATGAACTGTAATTTTTTTAAGGAGAAAATTTATAAAGGTTTTCGTTGTTAATGTGTTGAAACCCTAACACTGACTTTTGGAACTAATGCAGAAACGAGCATGAAAATAAATAGTGATCTCACACCTAAACTCGGCGATGTAGTCATGTGTCTACTTTTCCATATCCACAAATACAAAACATTGTAATTTACAAGCGCTCCAAAACATTGTTCGAAAAGTCAAAATTTTGGTTTCTACCACTTAACATTGAAAACGCACATTTTACTTTTATGCAAAGTCGAATGCTTTTTGTTGAGGGTAAAATGGACGTGCAAAGATATCTTTGCGGTATTTGTAATTTTACGTGCCACCAATTTCTTAGCAGCAGCCAATTTCCCATAATCATTCCTGGTTGAGAGCGCTGTGTGCGCATCTGAGTGCACAGTAAAAAAAATCTTGGAAAACTATCAGTTCCAAACTAGCAAATGAAACGACCTCCTTTGGAAGGAGTAAAATTACAGACTTGTTGTAATTCTACAACGGAGTAGCAGAAGTACTAGGACCTAGTAAAAGTACTAGGAACTAATAAGGGTATTGGAAACTAATAAGATTACTAGAAATTTGTAAAAGTACTAGAAACTATTTTAAGTACTGAGAAATTTAAAGTTAGGTTTGCATGGGATGAATAGGATTATGCAATAACACCATAATAGAAAAAAAAATTTAATATAAACTGCTTCATTTGTCACAAACTGAACAAGAGAATATATAATATTTTCTTCGCACAAGACACTGCAGGACGCGATAAAAATGCAGCAACATACGCCATGATATCACATGGCGTTTTCATGACAGCAACATAAGCCAAAGATGCAATAAGACACTGAGTCTAACTTGCACTTTGACGATTTCATTGCATTAATACGATTATGGTGATACTTCAACCACGGCTGTAGCGATTCTAATACTTAGGTATCACTCTTACGTTAATGTAGTAAATTTACTAGCGGTCGTAATTCTACCCTTTTCGAAGGAGGTCATTTTATTTGCTATATTGAAAGGTGTACTATTAGGCATTTTTAGTACACTTACTAGACGCTTGTAAAACTACTTTATCCGGTGATGTTCATTTACTACACACTGGTAAATTCGTACTACTTTCTAGTACATTGACTATACTGTAAGTGGCAACACCTCTACTACACCCTAGTAATTCTGCAAGATTTTTTTTACTGTGTGATACGCATTCACAGTTAGCTGAATCAGCAGACAGCGGTGCTCATCATGGATGCTTTATCGTTAACACAAAGATATCTTTGCGTGTCTACTTTACCGTCGACAAGCATCCGATCTTGCATGAAACATCTTACATCACTTAAAAGCAAACCCTTTGACGTTCTCGGCCGTGATTTTCTCAATGCTCAGCCTTGGTCGTCAAATGAGGGTTTGCTTTCATGTTAAATAATATACTATCAAAGATACTAAATATTTTATTTTGTATTGAAGACTTGGAGCGTGGCTTTTAGGGCGAGCTGCTAACGATTCTTTTTACAAAACATGCTAGAAAAATATACTTGGAGGACTTGTATGGTTGCATTAAGTACGTCCACTTACAACGGGCGAATTCTCCAGTCCCTGGAGAGACGTACTGAAGCAATGCTTCATTGCGTGTTTTCAGGAACTGAAGCATTTGCTGATCGTGAATGGGCGTACTCAATGCGGCCATACATGTCTTCAAAATAAATTTTTCTTGCATGTTTTGCAAAAAATAACTTCATTCAACTTAAAAAGCCATTGATATGCGATTTTAAAGTGAAAATCCAATTTCTGCCGATTCTAATAATTTTATTATAAATGAGAAAATGACTGTCAAGATGATACATTTTTTAAATCTAAACACATCTAAATTTTCTAGAATGTTGAGGAGAAAAAATCTATGTTGTACTTTACAGCTGTATTGCTTTTAAACGTTACAGTTTTACACGTACGAAAAAAATGAGATATTCATTATATTTGGTTTTTGGCATTTTTAACCATAGGTACCTTTTAAACGAAGAGCCGCACAACCCTAAAAAAAACTTTCAATTCTCACAATTTTTTACTTGCCAAGAAAAAGTGTACACTGTCAATAAAGTTTAAGCAAAGATGTTGATCATTCAGTTTGAACGATTAAAAAAAAAAACAACATAATTTCCAATTTCGAAAAAACAAAGACATTTATTCAATTCCAAAAAAATGATTGCTTGTAGCAAATTTTTTTTTATGCTTCAGATTTGTATAATGAAATACCCTTGAAGTATTGTTGATAAAGCTTTCGGCTATCTATTTAGCCCTAGTCACGAAGAAAAATCTCGATTCAATTACACAATTAATATTGAACAGCAAATTAAAAAGTGTTTCGAAAAAAAAAGAAGAAATTCATATCATGTGGTAATTCTCTGGGTGATATTTTCTTGTTTTGCATTTTCCTAGGTTTTCAGGAATTCCGAACAAAAAAAACTAATCCCAAATCTGTTGCAAAATCACTGTAAACCAATGTTCAACTAAAAATTAATAAATTTTAAACTTACCTACAGTTAACTTTCAAACACAGATTGAAAATTTTTAGATTTTTTAACAGTTCTGAAAGCTTCTCCGTACTTGTTAATTACATTCACAATAATATTTTTGGCATATATTGTTCTATGTAACTAAGGTCTCAAACATTACAAGCTTGATTGTGTCGCGTCTAATATAGGAAACAGTGAATGGAAAGTGAAGAAAATAAAAAATTTATAAATAAAATAAAGAGTCAGGGTTGTTGTGCTTTGTAAATTTTGAAGTGCTCAAATCACATAGTACAGCACATGCGTACTTTCAAACTTTGACAGTTCACCTGCAAAAAATTTTAAAAATGTGAGAAAATCAATAATAAAGATTTCCGAAAAACTAAGAACCAATTATGATTATTTCAAGCAAATAGAGTCTTCAAAATTACAAACCATATTATTTGAAAATTTCCAGAATTTTCAAAAATGCAAAAATGCTTTAGCCACAATTCTCGCATTTTCTTTTCAGGTTAAATTGAACCAATTTAGTCACTGTTACTTCAAACTGGCCATGAAAAAGATCACTCAAATAGAGCCTTGGAATTCAAGAAAATTATTCTACGACTTTCAAACATGCAAATGCTCTCATCGAACCTTCTTTTTCTTTCAATTTTAAAGTCAAATTGGCCCAGCTCTGTTTTTGTGATTCTCTATCTTTCATGGTAGTGACAACAACCCTGGTGACAAAAATTGCAGCAAAGGAGAAAAGCTGTGCACAAGCTCAAGCATGCTAGCATATGTCCTACGTCTTTAGGAGGGGTGAACAATGCGTGGCGAAACAAAGGATTTTGTCAACTAACTTCAATGGATCTTCTTGAGCATTGTGTAAACTTTCGGTGTCGCTGTCGTCAAGGTACGACCCTTTGACAGTGTCTGTGACGACTGTGGGCTCGACATCGCTGTCGGAGGAACTCGCGTAATCTAGGATATCGCTTTGACTAGCATTCACTTTCATAGAGTCCACATCAGCTGTTGACAATAATTACCATTTAAAAACAATCCAGTGTGCAATGAACCCCATGAAAATGTCCATATTTTAAAAAATATTGAATGGCTTTTGAAACTATTATTTTTTGCTCCATTACAAATGCTTAAACAAATCTGGGGAACACCACAAAGCTTGTTTCTATTATTACATACACTGACAAATTTTTTGAAAATTTGATTGCGAATTTCTGTTAATTTTTTACTGTTATTTAAAAGCGTTTTTTCCAAACAACAAATTTTTTCAAACAAAAACACAAATGTTTTCCTTAATTCGTAAAAGTCATAACTGTTTGTTGGTAGGTAACAGTTTACATACATTTTCCCACATTTTTGAAATCATTAATGACTAATGTGAAATTTATAGTGATCCACATATTTCTACCTCATATTTTTATTCTTACAAATTACATTACACTGAACTAAAAAATTTCACAATCAATAAAACATTCTTCTTAAATAACGAAAACAACTGATTACATAATTTCATACATAAATAACTATATATCATACTTTGTTCTGAATTATGAATTTCACTGTGCAAAGTATACCTTTTACGCAGAACATACATTTAAAAAAATTTCTGGATTGATAAATTTTTCAATAATTTGGAACAACGCATTCTAAACTAAAATTAGAAAAAAAAAAACATGTGTATTCAATCAAAAAAATATGTATAAAAAACATTATAAGCTTAAATATTTATTCGCAGATAGATTTTCTAGAACTTTTCAAACAGCACTAAGTTTTTCATTGACAATAACTTACTAAATGGATTGACAGCTCTGAACGAATCCTGTTCCAATTCCGGATTTTCAACTCCTGTATTGTCTGCTTTGGCATAATGCTTCAAACTGAGGCATAGTACTTCTGGTGTGCGAGGTAATGAATGTTTGGCAGCTGATCTTATCCTAGCTAATTGCGCTTTTTTTGTGTGTTCTGAACAGTATCTGCAAAAAAATGATTACAATTGTGATCAATGACTTAGTCCTGTTCTTTAAATAAAAGTTTTATGGATCAATATAACTATAAATGCAGTACATTGTAAGACCAACTCTTTAAGAAATATACAAGATTTTTTCAAAACATGTCATTTATTTTGGAAATTTGCACAGTGAAATACTCAAATAAATTTCCTGAAATGGTAAAAATTCGAGTGCATATTTATATGATGACTTGAAATTTCGAATTCAAATTGTGTATTTTTGATTTTGAAAGAGTTGGAGAAAGTTTGGCGTCATAAAAGATATGATTGCAAATTAAAATTTTGGGAGTTTGAACATTTTTAATCTACTGTTGCTAATACATTCTAAACTGATGGAAATTATATAACAATATAACGACTAATTTGAATTGAAATAAAAATAATTACACAGAAATCAATAAAAATACTCAATGAATAATTAAAAGGGATAAGACTCGAGTATTCTCTAAATGTAAGATTTTTCTCAGCTTATTTTTTAAAAAAATTCTAAAGTTGTAATTTTTGGCGAAAATTGCATGAGCCTGAACATATGTACGAATAAAACAGAAATTTGTAAAATTTTTAACTACACTCTTAACAGTATATTACGTACCAGGGGACGAAACCGAGCGATTCCAGACGAGGGCGGTTTTGACAGCACGAGTGCTGCTAAAATCAGCCCGAGTTTGCATCAGGAGGTTTGTCCCCTGGTGCGTACCTTATTTTTCTCGATAAGAGCATGGAATTTTGGCGACTTTTGTTGCCGATAAGTCATCGCAAAAATTTCCATACGCCCACCGACAAGTGACAATCGCTCAAGTTTATGTATATGTAAAAATTCCTTTTCATACCTACCATTGTGTACCAATGCAAAAATTTTCGTCCCGTGGTACGCGAAAGTAGGTGCAAAAATAAACTCTGGATGACTACATAAACTTAAGCAACTGTTACTTGTTAGTGGGCTGCATATGGACATTTTCGCGATAGCTTAGAGGATATGAAAGTCGCCATTTTTCATGCTCATGTACAGGGAAATTTTTTGTAACTTATCTTTAAACTTACGAGGTATCCCTTTTGTCCAATCTCAGTGCAGCGTTTTGGCACATTCGACCATTGGTATTGTATATAAAACTACATTGTTTGTATGGTGCATTTGGATCTTCCAGAATGTGCAACAAGCAGTATGAATAGCCTTCTAGACTATTTTGGGTGCACTCGTAGACAGAATAGATGCATTTTTTGACTACTTTTTTTGCAACTTTTTTCGTAACACTGGAAGAAGTAGCTGATGGCGGTGTTTTTTGGGGTCGGATCATGATTTACCTGTGAAAGAAAAAAACAAATCTTTTATGTACTGATAAAATTGGCGATTTTTTTATTATTAGCATGGAAATAAACTGTATAATTAAAAAATTACATAATAAACAGTAAAAAAACACCATGATCCGAACAAGTTAAAATAAAAGCATTATATAACAAAAAGAAAATGTGTAAAAAAACCACAATAAATGTATTATAAAAAGAGTATAAGAAAGTCAGATGTAATCGCTTTATATAAATATATTTCTTGTTGTCTCTAGTGTTGATTTTTTTAAACTTACTGATGCTTTTATTTTTACTTGTCTATGTCATTCTGCTTTGTCGATTGTCATATTACTTTATTCAATCTTATGTTTTGGCTCTTTCAGTGCTCACTTCAAAGCCTAATAATAATTGAAATCATCTAAGCCTTCATTTTTAATTATGATAAGTGTAACCCTACTTGTTAACACAGCTCACTTATTGTTTCAATTATTGGCTTGGATAACTTATTGAATTTAGATTTTTTTTTAAAAAACGGCAAAGGAAAAATTGTCTTAGAAATTCGAGAACTATCAAACCTTAAAATATTTATTGTTCAGTCAAAACAAGTCAAGGGTGTCACGAAAACTCCACTACATGATGGAGTTTTGAAAAACTTGTTAATTGTATAGTCTTCATGTGATTTGTTTTACCATGTAAATATTTCTTAAAATTCACAGAAACTAAAATTAGAAAGGTAGGGTCAGCGGAAGTAGTGAAGAGTGCGGGAGAATCAAGGGAAGATGGTGGAAGTATGCATGTGACTACAATAGGCTCATAAATCTCGTCCAGATTTAGGGTCGAGTACAGTACCGCCTGACATGCACTCTCTGATTTTGACATGGTCAATGTACAATATGCAATGCAATAAATATTTGATAATGGTAATTTCGAGTATTGCAGTTCTCTATTATCCACTGGTCTTATTCACAATGTAAAATGAGGTGTAGAAGGCCAAATTAGATGCTATAATCGCAATATTGCAGAACATTTCCAGCACTGACAAAGTAAATTGAACGACAGAAAAGTTCAAATCTTTGAAAAGAAATAAAAAGACAACGAAATTCTATTAAAAGATTATGAGAGGTTAAAGTTCTCCGCATTAATAAATGTGGCGTGGAATGAGAAAAGGGTCATAAGAGCACAAAAAATCGAATTCGAGATGGTCAGTGGTTCTAAATATAGAAATCTTGCTCTTTCCAACGAGTCTGCTCTTGAAATAGTATGATTTTTTTATTTCATAAATAATTAAGATGCAAATTTGGCCTGTGCATGCTAGACGCAGGGACTTTCTCTTTTCAATCTCGTTTTTCTTGAAACACCGCGAGGTGCTTTTATGACCCTTTTCTCATTTCACGCCACATATGAAAAAATTTTTTTTTCTTTAGCTCAAATAAAGCATCAAAAAATGCAATTGTTTTTAATGAAAATATATTAACAATTTTTTGTTTAAACAATTCTTCCCATTATTCAAATATTTGACTTGATAGGGATTCTGAATGTGTGTACAGTACATCAGAAATGGTTATGTAAATTATTATTTTCAAATTTTTTTAAATTTGTCCTTTAACTTTTCTAATTCATTAACAAACCGATCATATATTATTTTTAAATACTCAAACAGGGTGTTTCAGAAAAGGTGAAACTACTGAAAACCATGTAATGGTTTTATGGGTGTAATTACATGGCAAAACATCTGCAAGCGGGAGTTAGCCGGTAGGTCAAAATGAAGAAGAGCCCGAGTGTGCACAACCAATCACGAATAAACCTGATGTTTTCGCAGGTTTTCAATTGCTTGTAAACAGAGTACTGTAAATACAGTAAAATGGCTCGATATTTTGTTAATATTATTGATATAGTACTCGAGAGCATTAAAAACAACTCATCATGCATTTTTTATGGTTCACAGTAAAACTCAAATAGTATATTGTGTAGCTAGGAGTAAAACCAGCCAATTGAGTACTAGTGTGAGGTTTGCCTCCTGAGCAAAGCGAAGGCAGCAAACCTCACACGAGTTCTAATCGACTGTTATTGCTCCAAGGTACACACGATACTTTTTGCCTCTTAAACAGTAAAAATGAGCGTATCGAAACTGTTTCGACATGGCAAATAAAGTATTAAAGGTCGACACGGAGGCTGGAGAAAATGACAGAGGAAAGGGGGGTTGCTTGTTGGCCCATCGGGTTTCTAAGGAGCCGAAAGAGCCCGCCTTTCACCTCACCGCTTGTCATTTGTCAACAGCCTGTGTGTTGGCCCAAAATACTTCATTTTTTTATGTCGAAAGGTGTTTTAAAACGCTCTTTTTTAGTGTTTGAGAGACAAAAAATTTATTTATGCCCAGGGCCTTCACTGTACCAGCTACGTAACTGTAATCCCCTGCACATAGTGTCCAATATGGTGCTTCTTGACCTACCGGCTAGCCCCAGATGCAGTCCAGATGTTTTGCCACGAGAAAATCGGGCAGACAATAGGTACTAGCCTTAGACCATATACTACATGGACTGCTGATCAACGATGGTGAATTGGTCTCAAGATGACGGTGGAGTAACCCTGTCATTTAGATTATTTTGTTCATCGTATGTTACGTTTTGATAGTTTTGATGCGTGTTTTTTGGTTCCGATTATGTGTTTTTCGGTATTTTGCTGAAAAATTATGAACGTGTTGTGAAGAAAATGGAAAATGCGCTAAAAAAGAATTGTTTCATTTGTAGCATATATTGTTGGCGAGGTATGTTTGACGAATTTATACAAAAATAGTGCATTTCGAAAACCAATAACTTTTTTCTCAACGATTTTTGTACCAGTCTCTAAAAAAAATGTATAAATAAATATTGTTTTACATCACAAACCCTTCTATTACTTCATTATAAATTGTCAAAGTAATACATTTTTCTAAACGATAAATTATTTCGTCAATATTTCATACGTATTTAAAATTTTTCTCAATGATTATGACTTAGAAAATTATGGTCTACTGATCTTAATGTGTAACAATCATTAGGTTTTAGTTAATATGAGAAATGTAACTTTATTATTTTTATTTGGTTGAATTATATTGGTAAAATGAGCCAATTACATTATCAGTTATGTATGACGATTAATATTTTAATATTATCAACAATAACACAATTTCAATAGAGCTAATAGTTTCATTTCTTATTGACGTTAAATGTTTTTTACTTTGTAAAACAGTAATTCAAGTAATAAGTACAATCATTGACTGAAAATTAATAAAAAAAAAAACGATATTTGATGTTAAATAAAAAATTTGGGACCAACAGTGTGAACATCCCTGTTCTTTGAACAGGGCGCCGTACTAGTCATAACTACGGCACTGGTTAGCGTTACTCCACCGACATCTTGGGACCATTATCTGACGTTCAGAACAATAGGCATCAGCAATCCATGTACTATATGGTTCATATGATCTAGCAGTCCATGTATATATGTCTATGGTAGTCATAGACCTTATACAGTCGTCTCTAAATATATTGCCCCAGTAGAAACAGGAAACGGGGAAGTTTCGTGCAACTTTCGTGCAACCAGAGTTCCGCCACTTTCCGACCCAACCAAGGCTTTGTAGGATTCTCTTCATCCTCTATTTATATTGCCGAACCGTTCAGCACCGTTTGCATTAGGTAACAATGGTATACTGCCGGCAATATAAATGGCGTGCGAAACATTTCTCGGGCTCTGAGTAAACGCACCAAGGGTGGGGGTAGAGTTCGAGTTTGAGCGCAAGCGAATGAAGGGGAACGGCAATATATTTGGAGGCGACTGAAGTATACATGGACTGAGCTCTGTTTATCCTGTTCCATTGACAAGAATGTGCCAACATGATTTGGCTATAATGCTAACCAGAACCGGCAGGCCTGCGCCCTGCGTCATTCAGGTACGACGATAATTGATTAGTTTTTTTTTTTAGAAAATTACATTTTTGATTTATAAATAATCACAAAACATTAGTAACAATATTAATAATAGCTAACAATATTTAAAATGCGTTTCATCAAATCATGTTGAGACACTTTCCGAGCCTGAGAGCTCAGTCCATGTATATCCTATAAGGTCTATGATGGTAATGCTCAAATCCTAAATTCAAATTTTCCCGCGAAAACTGCTTATTAACTCACTGACTGAATTCTTCGAGTTATTTTAATATTTGCAAATTCATCTTTCAAAAATGACCTCAAAAATCATTTTTCGAATTTTATTGAACTTTCCCGGCAAAATTTAAATCGTTAATGCATTGAAAACCTAGCGACGCAAAAAAATCGTATGACGAGCGCAGCGGCTAATGTCGCCATTGGTCGTTATTTTTCTGTTTTGCTCGATGCAGAGCGACAAGGACCCAAGAAACGTTACATGTAACTCAGCTCAGCCACGAGATACGGGGAATTTTCCGAGCAGTCAAAGTATCACAGACTGCAAATTTCACAACGGGTATGATTACCGAAAAACTTACATTATTGGCCCGAGTTTTTGCCAAAAAGATACAGGAAGGGGTAAAAACTCCACGCAGAGATGTGACACGTGATGAAATTCGCGGCAATTCGCGGTAACCGTTCGCTTGAGACTGTAGTGTTTGAGTCAGTTAAGTGAGACGCAGGGTCCCGCAATTCCTATGCAAATCGATATAAACTGATATGTACAAACAATCATTTCAAATTCGTTTGACCGCTGATTGCGTCTGGCGCAGAGTAACTTCGTATCTTGCAATGTCACCAAAGTTGCGCTCGAGCTGATATATCTATATATATCACTGAAACCATATATATAGATATAAATTACAATGTTACAGCGCTGCCACAGAAGATTGCTCGGAACTAAAACTTTGTGAACGGATCCGCGAAGTTGAGGCACACTGAGTCTGGCGCAGGTCGGTGTTCGCAATAGGTAGGGCAAGGACAAGCTCAGGGATATAACAGGTCGCCAAAAAATTTAACCCATTATTGTCCCCGCTGAACTAAACCACCAGAGGCGCTGGCAGTGATGTTGCCCGAGAGAAAAGTATCGAATCTCTCTTTCGTAGGATTCTGCACAGTAAAAAATGCAGATGAAAAAAGCTAGCCGCTAGTGATTTTTTTACTACGCTCAGCGTAGTAATATCACAAACCACTCTTGTGAAACTTCGGTCGCTAGTGATTTCCCGCCAGTGCGGAACGAAAAACGACATCCGCTGAATAAATGAATAGCTTCTATGAATAAACCTACGCTCGGTGTAGAAATTTTATCACTGCGCGATTTTTTACTGTCTCTAGTGAATTTAACAGCAGATGGTATATTTCGTAACGTAATTCGTAAAATTCTGAGTGCTTGTGATTATATGAGATGATTTCGTAATTTCTTATTATCCTGTTCAATCACACTTATCATCATATTATTTGTATTGTCATCCTTATTCGTTAACATTCATACGTCGTGTTATCGTGTGTTATCGAGTGGTTTGCATAATTAAAGAATACGAGATGCATTTTTTTCATTAATTCAAACTGAGATTATTCGCTTATACTAAAAATCAGAAAAATCATCATCAAGTTAAGTGAATTTTGATTTTCACTTTCATATATTAGTCAAGATCCAAATATTTCCTGTGCATGGACGAGATATTTGAGGTTAAAAAACACGCTTCCATTCCTTGCATTATTGCAAGCATGTTCATATATTCATGCATATATGCATAATATTAATAACAATTCATTTTATAATGAATTTTTTTTTCATGCTTTTTTATGAATTTCAGCTGCATATTATTGGCTAGCTGATTTTCACTATCGTACTGAACGAAATCGCCAGCTACACCGTAAATTTACAATCCCAGAGATGAAATTAACAAGCGCTCTGAAATTTACTTGCGCGTTGAAAAAGTCGTCAGAGCTAGTAAATTTTCGTGCGGTGGGAATTTCACTACCGCTCCTAGTAATTTCCCCTCGCTCAGCGTAGGTCTTTTGGTTACTGACGCCCAGCGTAGGGTTTTTCAACAACTATTTTTTACTGTGTGATTGATCGCTTTCGACTAATCAGAAACCGAAAGAGAGAGGTCCGATACTTTTCTCTCAGGCAACATCACTGCCAGCGCCTCTGGTGGTTTAGTTCAACCAGGACGTTAATGGGTTACAGCCTTACATGCGTTTCGGCGGGGAGAGTCATACCCCTGGACAAGCTATAGGTGTAGTTTGTACAAGAGTTTTTACCGCTAAAGTTTATGGCCGCTAGAGGCGCTGTAGTCTTGCCAGTATATATTGCCAGATATGAAACGCCGGCGTACCAGTGTCGTCCATGGTAGTTTGCGGAGCAATTCGGCCAGGCAGCGCTGTTTCATTGTGCTTCAATATAAATATATATATAGCCGTGCCATTCTTTACCTACCCCCACCACCATTGTGCTTCGCAGCAAGTTGGGTGAACGTTGGCTAAAGGGAGCCTTGCGCACACTGCAGGGGTCTGAAACTTAAACGGAGCTCGCTTGCCACAGTTTTTAGTTCTCTTCAGTTCTCTTTTACCCAATACCAGGCGTCTCTGGCAGTCTTCGGAAATGTTTGGAAATCGTCGGCCATTCTCGGCTACAGTTATTATTGATATTTGTTTTGATTATTGATCTGCCATTTCGGTGTTTCGGTTTCGATTTTCGAAAAATTTTAACGAATCGGCTGAAATATGCCTGAATATGCAGAATGCGAAGTGTCCGGTCGAAATGTGCCTGATACATCGTCGTGGGCAGTCTCAGGTAACTTTGCACCGGCTCCCGAATGCCCGAAATCCAGCGAGGAAAAAATGGATGATGGACTTGAATAACAAGGTAATTTTTACATTCCTTAATATATGTAAATAAATTTTCTGTCTTAACTTAAACTACTCACTGTAATTGATGAATAACTTAATCGCAAATCTGCATATAATTTTTATTTATTATTATTAATTACTAATCAATATTATCATGTACTTAATTATTTTCTCAACTAAAAAATAATTACTTAAATTGAAAGGACACACAACAGTCAATATTTTTTTGTTCGGAAATTTATGTAATAACTATTAATTATACGAAAAAAACAATATCTCAAGGTTGTCTTAACATATAATATATAAAATATGAAATAATCAAATGTTGAATAAATAAATTTGAATTAAAAAAATTTTCCAATTTTTCATAAAACCTTGAGTTGACAAATAAATTTTAATAACAAAAATTAAATAAAATGAAGATTTTATTTAACAGGGAAAACTACAGAGGATGAACATGGCAGGTGTAAGTCGGAGAGGCTGGTAAGGGTAAGGGTGCTTAAAAAAGCTATGAGACTGGCGTTTATGGGATCTACTAAAATTAATTACCTAAATTGACATCAAATTACTCAATTTATTAGTTGAATTTATATTAAGTCATGTACTTAATTTTATTTACTTTTATATTCATTAGACAGTGGTAATTTTATTCGTTTATTTCAGCGTAAGCGCAAAAATCTCATAATGATTTCAATAAAAAAAGGTTTTTTACTTTATGTGAAGATAACTTATTTTACAAAAATTACTAGATTTATCGCTTTTTTTTATGTGTTAATTAGGGAAAATCATATTTATCAAAAGTTCATTTAATAAATTTACATGATAAATACATGATGTGAATGCATTACAATTATTGTCGTTAATTTCGTTCTAGCAGTAAATGTTATAATATTTTCATTATATTAAAATATGCACATTTTTCATTGCGCATACAATTTATACCCAATGAAAAATTCCTACACTCAATGCGTATACTATACATACAGTTTTTGTAGCTTTTACCAAATGATTGAAAAAAATATATGAAATACAGTAATTTAAGTAAGCTGTTATGTTAAAAAAGTTTCATAAGGTGACAAGCGACATTGTTTTATTCATAGAACATTTTTGAAATGTAACTAACGTGTATCTTTTATTTTTACAGGTGACTATAATAAATAAAATAAATTATATTACATTTGTCGTGATTTATTGAATGATCATTTTTTGAAATATATATATAAAAATTGTAAAACATTTGAAATTACCGATATACAAAAATTATTATCATTTTCTTGTATTTTTCTCAAGTTCCCAAAGTTTACTGGTTTTACTGCCAGTAAGAAGAACAATAAAAATATAATACTGGCAGTAAAACAGTAGACTTTTGGAAATTAGGAATAACTCACCAATAACTGTATGTAAAATTGAAGTATATAAGGATTTAAATATCCCGCCTATGGTTTGGCTTTACCCAACACCAGATGGCGTTGAAGTACCGTGGCAATATGTTAACGTGGGAGTTTCAGATGCCTGTTCCATATTTTCCGAAATTATCAACCCCTAGCGATCCCTTGGGGATATCCCTCGGCACACCTTGAATTCGTTTATTTTTTTATCGAACTTTTTTTAGACTGGCTGAGAATGATGGAAATAGTTTAAAATGACTTGCTGATGCGAATTTTTTCGTTTTTTAAATAAACAAATAATTAGTCAATATACATATCATGTGTCATGTTTCGCCATGCTTGTGATACACATTGTGATATTGCTGTCAACTGTTCTTGTGTTGGCACCATTAGGCACATCACGAACTGTCAAGTAAAATTAAAAAAAAAAAAAAAATGAACAAACAAACAATTGTCAACCTAATTGAATGAACATCAATAATAATGAGTATTGAAAGTGTAAATCATCAGTAAATCTTTATAATCAATAATATCTACAATGTACCCAATGATGCCAACACAAGTACAGTTGGCAGCAGTATCACAAGCATGGCGGACCATGGCACAAGATATGTATATTGGCTAATTATCTATTTATTTCAAAATCGAAAAATTCACATAAGCGAATCTTTTCTATGCTATTTCAATCATTCTCAGCCACACTGAAAAAAGTTTGATAAAAAAATTAAACGATAGCAAGGTGTTCCGCGTCGGGATCACTAGGGTTGTTGATAATAGAGGAGATGCCTCAAAATTAAACTGCCATTTTTTTTTTTTTTTTTTAATTAAAGATAAGGCTTTATAAATAACTTCTGCATTAAAAAAATGTGATTTCTATTGTTCAATTTTTTTATAAATAATTTTTAAAAGTCGCTAAAATGAGGTCCTGCTAAAACACTACGTGATTGGTCAGCGCATTTGTGACGTCGCTAATGTTTGTTTGAAGTTGTCAACCCAAATCAATTATATTAGAATAAAGAGAAAGCGATTCACTAAATAATCTTGTACTTTTAAATTCTCAATTATGGGCACCAACAGCAACAGCCTCCTCAAGATCACCGTCTCAAACCTGAGGGCGATGCGAAGATGCATTCAAAATATCCTGAAGCTCATAAAATGGATTGGCCACATAAACCCTAGCCTCTGGATCAGCGCAGCGAGGGAGTCACAAAGCACATAGAAAAGCCTGTTCTCTCCATGGTGAAGCCTCAGCAGAAAGAAGAATATGCCTCTGACATGTCGAAGCACGCCTGTAATCCAAAACCCCAGAATGCCTTTGTTCAGAAGAACACTGCTAAACCGTTCTCCTTGGGGATTTCCAGTTTAACACTTGCGCAACTTTCTCAACTATTTAAAGAAAGCACGGAGAAGACCCTTATGCTTATGCCCCTGATTTGGGTAATGGCCGGAATGGACAAATGTCCAGAGAACAATAAGCCTGAACAGCATCAGTCATTGCAAACGCCGCCGAAACGTAAGGGGTCTCAATTAGATCTGAAGGAAATGTTTCCTGTTAAGAAGCAAGCCCAGAATCAGTCGACTAAGCCAACATTGCCAATCACAAAGAGAAAGTCCAGCTCAGTGGCACCAGATGTCACGAGTCTTAAACGCGGGCGCTCGAATAGCAAGCGCTGAACCATTTCAGTTAAAGCTTTCAGCCAAATAGAGCTTCTAGTCTGTAGGAATAATCTTAAGTGACAGGGATGAATTTCTTTGTTTTCCAGATGTAGGGTGTCCATGTCTGTATTTTTTTCTTCCCACTTGAACAAAACGCATTAGTTTGTCTCTCTTTGCCCTTATTAATACGTTACGATCTAGGCACTCTATTCTGAAGTAGAATGGTCGAAAATTATCTTTCATAAAGCATGTTAATTTTTTAATTTTACTATTAGGCACTGAAAGCTCGAGTTTTCTCTTAAGTTTTGTAGTTGATAATAATATTGTCATGAAGGTTCTGTTATGTAGAAAAGTATTCCGTGTATTCTCGAGGACAATTTTTTACAATGTTAAAAGGTACGAATGAACTTTTGTAAATTATGTGTACAGTGAGAATTTGGATAGAGTTCAAGAAATAGTCTCTTTCATATCTTCGAGTCAATAATCTTAATTTTTGTCATAGGAAATTGCGAAAAGATAGAATAATTGCTTAAGTAACGCAAATCCTTGTCATATTTGTGACGCAATCTGAGAAAAGACACCTAAGCTGGAAAAAATGGATTCCAGATTATTGCTGTTTTTGGTCTATTGAATATATCTCCTCACAATTATCAAGTCAAAAAATTGTGTATCGAATAATTTGTTATGAAATAAGGCTCTAAACGAATCGCATTATAATACGAAAATGATACGAAATAATGATCGCATTATAATACGAAAATTATTATTATGCATAATAATACGAAAAGATGTCGGAGCTCTCCTTCTCGTGAAAAATCTCCGTTATGTGGCTTAGGTGTCTTTTCTCAGATCGCGTCACATTTGTAAATAATTAAATGGTGTACATTGTGACGAGCGCGCTCATCTCCTTCGTTGTTTTTCGGATTTCATTTTTTTTCTGTACAAGTGGGAGCACGCACATCGCGCGAACTAGTAATAAAATGACTGTTAAAAAACTATTTAACATCTGTATATATATATATATATATATATTTTTTTTTTTCAAAGGAGAAGGGAATGAAAGAAAAAAATAAAGCATATAATGGAAAACATCTTTTCATTTTCGCCATCTTTTCATTTTCCAGACTGGCTTAAAAGAGATAGCTCACCAACGAAGAGGAAATCGTTGTTCATTTAGGGGTGAAGACTTGTTCCAATATCCAAGAAAGGAAATGTTATTACTCACGAATTTTCAGATGGGTTTTGAATTTTTCAAAGTGAAACGATAAATGCTTCAAATTTTGGACAGTCACGATTGTGATGTAAACATTAACCTGATTTTGTGAATACTCTGTCAATTTTTGCATATTCACCAAGTTTTTATGTTTAAACGTAAACAAAAGTCGAGGTTTTGGAATAACTAATGGAATGGAAAAAACGACAAAATTTTATTAAATATTAGACATAATTAGAAGTAATCGTTTTCTGCATTATTATGTTGAAAAAATTAAATTCATTTAGTGTGAAGAAAAGGTCAAAAAATGCAATTGTTTATAAAAAATTGTATTAACAATTATTTGTTTACTCAATTATTAGTTTTTTTCGTTTATACTATGGAACATACTCGTACAAATACATGTAAAAAATTTTTTATTTTACTATAATATTGAGCTGTTTTCAGGATTTTAATTTATCTATCAAGGTTCACAAAATAATTTGATTGTTGATAACAGCTACAAATAACAATATTTTGAAGAAATATTTACATGGTGAAATGAGTCACCATTCAGTCTGTACAATTCACTATTTTTTCAAAATTTCGTGATGGAGGGGAATTTCTGTGACACACTCCACATCTTTTGATTCTATTGACTTCCAGACACCTTGTACAACAGAAAAGATCCTTTTTCAACTGCAATCATACAGGGTGTTTCAGAAAAGGTGAAACTATTGAAAATCACTGATTGATTGAAACTTGTGACACGAATATCTTTTTTAATTTTGAGTTCTGTGAAAAGTGGCACAGGACTTTTCCAGTAAGCGAAATATGGAGTGAATGTAGCATTAATTTTGGTCAGTGATTACTATCGCCACTCCTTGAAAATCTTATGAAGGGGCGGGTAGGATTCAAGATAGCTGAAAAATTACTTAATTTGATTTAATGTACAGCCCCTAACTAAATATTTTGCTGATCAAGGTGAGAATGGGAAATGCCACCGTAACTCATAAAAATTAATCACGTTTTGGTCATGAGAAAAATTGATGACCTTTCTCTTTCGATATGTCACTAGTGATAATTTTTTGTTTACATGTCACTACTGTCAATTTTTTTTCAAAAACGTAATAAAATTGTTTTCGTGATAAAATGATTTGTTTCGAACAACTGTGAGAAATTTACTGTATTGTCGATATATTATGAGAGTTAATCCAAACATTACTTATTGCAGTTCGAAAAAAAAGGTAATCAATTTTTCACTTGAGAAGCGGCAAATTTTCCATATTGAGCGTCTGCCCCTTTCAACCC
Source organism: Platygaster robiniae (assembly GCA_028476575.1). Lineage (NCBI taxonomy): Eukaryota > Metazoa > Arthropoda > Insecta > Hymenoptera > Platygastridae > Platygaster > Platygaster robiniae. The sequence continues at coordinate 9,968,647 of CM052022.1, forward strand.
CCGGTAGCTACGCTACTGTTTCAGGGCAATTATGAAAAAAACATGGCTATTCCCGCTTGCGATCAGCTGGCCAGCCCGATCAGCTGATCAGCGACATCAACAAAATCAAACAAAATTAAGGGACTTTCACAAGAAACAAATTTTGTTCCGTGTTGTTCGGTGTAATTAACTCTCTCACAGTCTTAATCAGTGATAATTAATTCCAAAAAACCAAGAAAGTGCACTGGTGATTGTTCTTTGTTTGCAATGTTCAACCGCGAAATCGTGCATTTACATCTCTAATAGGATTTTCCTTAAATAAGTAAGTCTTTATGAATTTTTTTCAGCAACCAATAATGAGCACTCACAACCAGAACCAAATCGTTCTATCAGCAGTGTTTTTTAAATCATTTACATAACAAAAACTGAAATTCAATGGAAGGAATAAAGTTTCTTTAAAAATGAGATATATTTTCCGAAAAACACAATGAGGGAGAGAAATAGTATATTTCATATCAAGGGGGAAAGCAACGTCTTTTCATGTGCGATAGCAACATTTTCGAAACTCGTAGAACATTCTCGCGCCTTCGGCGCTCTATGTTCACTCGTTCCGGAAATGTTCCTGTCGCGCGTGGAAAGGCTCTCCCCCGTGATATGAACTATATTCTTCATTGTTAGCTCGGAAAATGATACCGTGTTTTGCTGCGTCACAAATTGAGCGTAGGTGCCTTTTTCCAGTCGGTAGAGTGTTAATCTGAACTTCCGCCTGAAGCGAAAATACTAGAGATAAAAAGCTTTCGAGGCCACTCGCTAGGACCGGTTTATAGATTCAATCCATTCACCGCTCGAAAAGGGCATTCTTACGCTTAATCCGTGACCAGCAAAACATGATCATTTTGTGCGCGTACAATTTCAAAGTTTTTAAGGTTAGGTTGTTCGGTAATATTTCCGAACATCGAGAATATGACTGCAGTAATTTATACGTAGAGCCGAAGATACCCCAAGTTTTCGATACTATTTGATAAATGATTTCGACGCGAATAGTCGCTGTCTTTTCGGAAAATCCCTCTAATTTCGCGTTTTCCGAATACCCTAACTCCATATTTACATAATTACATAACACGTTGCAATTGACAATCCGAAATTTAAATTTTCCCGCGGAAACTGCTAATCAACTCACTGTCTGAATTGCTAGAGTTATTTTTATATTTGCAACTTCATCTTTCGAAAACGATCCTAAAAATCATTTTTAGAATTCTCATTAACTTTCCCGGTCAAATTTAAATCGTTATTGCATTAAAAACCTAACAACGCAGAAAAAAATCAGCTTCATTCAATCTCTCGCTTGACGTCACTATTTGTCGCCATTTTGCTCGTGGCAGAGCGACAAGGAATTTGTGATAAATGACGATTTACGTGCGATTTTCCGCAAAATTATTGACCGCGCGAGCCGTAAAACGTGAAAAACAAAGCTCGGTAACGGCGTGGATGAATCGCGTATGCAAGATTTGCCGGGCAATTAATCCACCACCGTGCACGGCTTTGGTTACGAGGTGTCCGCCCCCCGAATATACCGAGGGACGTTACACGTAGCTCAGCCACGAGATACGGGGAAATTTCCGAGCAGTGAAGGTATCGCAGGCTAAAAGGTTCGAAACGAGTATGAATATCGAAAAAAGAACTTACGTTAATGGCTCGAGTTTTTGCCAAAAAGATATTGCAAGGGATGAAAACTCCGCGCAGCGATGTGACACGATTCGCGATTACAGTTTGTTTGATTGAACGCCTGGCAGTGTTGCCAGATTGTCCGAGCGTCCCCCCCTCCTTGCCCCCCCCCCCGTCGTTTTCCACATAATTAGCACGAGAAAATATATTTTTAATCACCATTGAATTCTCCGAAATGATACAAGTTATTGCGGGTCAGGGAAATTTGATTGCATTTGCGAAAAATCAATATAACCCGTTGGTAATGTAACTTTAGGTAGCTGAAAAATTGATTTGTGCTCGTGGACTTTCAGCGTCTTTTTGCGTGCCTGTGCGTGTAATGTTATTCGCACACGCCCAATATTCGCGAAAAAAGTGCTGCGTTCCTGTTTTTGCTTTCTTTCGGCTTATCGTAAATTTTATTGTAAGAGATCATCATCTCTCCCGTTCGATTCGATTGGTGGTAGTAGATGGGAATTATATATTTTAATAAAATATTTATTTACGAAAAAAAAAAAACATCGTATTGTTTGATTATGTTTTATCCATGATTTTCTTGATTGAACGTTTTTATTCCGTTATTGAAGGAGGTTTTCGAGTAACAATTTTTTTGGGAAACTGTATTTCATTTTTATTTATTGTTTTTGTTTGGAAATGGGACCTGGAAATTTTTTGCATCCATTGGAATGCCTCTCAATATTGATTTCTTCACTGGAAGGTATCTCCAGAAACCTATTCATTAAAGCTGAGAATGTTTCAAGGTACTTTCTTTTTCATCATTTTTTTTATTTCAAACAATTTTTTTTAGATTTATTTTGTTTAGGGGGGCACTCTGTGATACGCGACAAAAAAAAAGCCAATTTTCTTTACATAATTGTACAGAAACAGAAAAAGACAGAAAAGTTCAATATATAATATTTGTAGATATTAGGTTAAAGAAAAATAAAAAATTTTTTATAAATAACAAAATTTCAAAATGGCGGACATGTTGAGCATTTCTAGAGGCTGGTTTCAAAAAAGGACTGTCCTGTTCACATGATGCCATCCGAAGTTTAAGTTTTAATCGTAAAAATGATACATTAACTAATTAGCAGGTTGGTCTCAAGCCTGTGAACCAGAAAAACTATGTAAATTTTCAAAATTTAGCTACAAAATTGCATAAATAAAAAATACATAGTTTTTTGTTGTTTCTAATGAAAAAACAGTTCAACAAATTTTTTTTCAGTACATTTATGAGGTTAATGCACTTGAGACAAACCTGCTGATTAATTTGATGTATCATTTGCAATCATTTGTATGTTTAAGACTTGAAGTGGCACATAGACCGTTTTCTCTGTTTCCTTCCACTCATTTTTTCTGTTTTATGCATCTTTCTTGCAATTCAGCAGCCTCCGTGTCTCTTGAAACTTTGGATGGCATCATGTGAACGGGAAAAAAACCCTATTTTCAAACCAATCTCCTGTGATGTTCAATATGTCCGCCATTTTTAATTTTTGTAAAAATTTTTTTATTTTTCCTTAAACTAATTTCTACTCATAACTGAAATGGAATTTAACTGTCTTTTTCTGTTACTGTAAAATTAAAAAAAAGAAAATTGAGTATTTTTATTATTCGTGTTTCATACAGGCCCCCCTTAATTCCGCTTGTAATTCAACTTCAACAAACATGAACAAAAGGTGACTCTCCACGTATCGGCAGTGCGATATATCCAGATTCCGAATTTCACATTGATTGATATATCTGGATTTATCTCGAAGTTTAAGCAACTCTCGAAATAAGAATTGCAGAAAAAATATTGTTCGGAAGGAGTGACATGGTAGTGAATGAAGAAATTTTCAAAATTTGTCGTAAAAAAATTGTTTTAAATTGAGTTTTCAAATAAAGCAGGTAATGTTCAAAATGACAAAAAGTTCCAACTTGTAAGCAGGGAGGGAACGTAGTTTAGAAACGTTTTTTTTTTTTTTTTTTTTTTTCAGGAAGGCACATACACAATGAAACGATGCGCCCGTGTCGAGAGAGAACGATTTTGCTCGAGAAAACAATCGATTGCCTGTCTCGAGTTTCGAAATTCGTAAATTCCTTTCACCCGCCCGTTTATTGTCGGCACTAGATACTGTACCCGAGTGGAAAAAAAAAGGTCGGAGAAATATCGTAGCGATATTTTAAATTATCGCGAGATAATCTCTATAGTGGTATCGTCACGACATCAAATCGTCACGCTCGATAATATCGCTGCTATGTTTTTCTCACAATATGTTGATGCGATATTTACAAAAATACATAGCTGCGATGTTTTTAGATAAATATCTTTGCGATGTTTCATATCATGCTGTAAATATAAATATAAATGTTGGATAATTAAGGTCCTGATTATATATAACTCAGAGTACACAAAATGCCGTGAAATTATAATCCAATATGGAAATCGTAGCTTGGGTATAAGTTTCACAGCATTTTGTGCGCTCCAAGATATATCATCCGGCACTTCAATTATTGTCACATAACGTGTGAGGTGAAAAAAAGCGGAAATTTAACTGTCTTAAAGGATATTTTGTTATGAATTCAACAATTTTGAACGGGCGCAAATCACGTATAAATTATTCGCTTGCGTAAACCGCGGTAGATGAGTCGAAGAACTTCAAAGAATCTGAGCTGGAACGTTTCTTTCTAACCTTTTGTACAAAAATGTACAAAAATCATATGCCGAAAAATATCTTCGCGACATTCTACTAAAAATATACAGAAATCATATGCTAGAAAACATCTTCGCGATATTCTGCCACGAATGTCTGAGAATATCTGACATATGATGCCGCTCCGTTATGTTGAGATTATTTCCCGACTTTTTTTCCACTCGGGTAGCGCGCTACGCGCGTTGATTTAACATGTATTTTCTTCACAAATAAAAGCCAATTATTAGATGAAGTTCATCCCTTGAAATTGGTACATGTTTTAAGCCACTTTCACGTGGTAATGACATCGTCATTCAAATGCGCCTTAATTAAAAAAAAAAAAAAAAAAAAAAAAACTAACGATTTCGATTTATATAAAAAAACAGGTTTTCCCATATTTTTAACATTAGCAAAAGAATTTCAATATTCTACTCACAGACTTTTCCTATTTTAAAAATAGTTATTTATTTGAATCATAGGTTGTTCAGCTTTTTCAAATACTATATATACAATGTCATAAGGAAAAAAATACTATACAATCGAGAATCCAATTTCAACTATTTAATTTTTATTAAAATCAATGAAATTAATTCGAATGAACTTCAACATATAATGAAATTTCATTGGACATAAGATTCGAATTCAAATGCTTCGGTCAACTTTAAGGAATTACAGGATTGAAGTAAGCATTCAACATGGCCGCACCCATTGGGACAATGGCCGCGCCCATCGTGGTTGCTCCTTTTTCTCTTTAGGATTTATTTTGATTTATTTCCTGATGCATCCTAAGGGACAAGACTAGACGAGCGGAATGAATTATTTTTTTTCTTCTCGAAAGGGTGCACTTGTCGGCTGTGACTATTAGCACGCCAACAGTGTGACCGTGCGGCAGTGTAACCGTGTATGACCATGTGACAGCGCGAAAATTTAATGCTGATAAGTGCGTCGGGTTATTTCGGAAATACGTGTGAATGTAAACGCGGAATCGTGACCAAACGTAATGAATGGCAATGAAGAGTACATTTACGCGTAAGTACTTAACAGTGTGACAGCGTGACCGTGTAACAATGAGGACGCGTATTTGGACGTTTCATAGTGAAAAATCTCTGGGAAAACTCCGTTTCGCGCGCTTTTAAAAAAAACCTAACCCAAGAAATCGCGCTTTATGCAAAAAACTTCGTTCCTCGTATTTAAAAAAAAAAAAAACCTAACTCACTAAATCTTGCTTCTCGCAAAAAATAACACAGTGGAACAAAAATCGAGTTTTTGAAAAACCCAAAGAAAGTTTCACATACAACATGTGCTTTATGACCTCCTGAACCTATAATCCTTAATGTTTTTTCTCCATCATGTCACATTAGCTAGTAATAATTTTTTAAATATTTAATAAATTAAAATTTGTACCTTCTTCAGTTATCACGCTTTTGGACCGTGCAAAAAACTATGTTGTTCAGTTTTTTACGTAGATCTCAAATATGCAATTTAATTAACGATTTTATTTCTCCTTCAACAATTTAATTTTCACACGAAAAAACTGTTTCTCGGGATCATCAATCACTAATTAATCCGTGACGGCTAGCATCCGAAAAATCGTTTCTTGGGCGAAGGGATCCTTTGTGGTCCTCGAAAAAAGTCGAGAGAGTGAAAAAACATTATTGATATTTCGAATGCTAGCCGTCACGGGTCAGTTATTGATCTATGATTCCGAGAAACAGCTTTTTCGTATGAAAAATAAATTTTTGAAGGAGCAATTATATCGTAAATCAAATTGCATATTTGAGATCTACGTAAAAAACTGAACAACATAGTTTTTTGCACGATCCAAAGGCATGAAAACTGAAGATGGTACAAATTTAAATTTATAAAACCTTTAAAAAATTATTACTCGCTAATGTGTCGTGATGGAGAAAAATCATTCAGGATAATAGGTTCAGGGGGTCATAAAGTACTTGTTGTATGTGAATCTTTCTTTGAATTTTTTTTTGCTGCGTGAAACGAGATTTCTTGGGTAAGGTTTTTTTTTTGAACACGCGAAACAGAGTTTTTCCGAAGGTTTTTCACTCCATGTGTGGCGCTCCGACAAAAGGGACCTTAGATCCAAAAGTGAAAGTTTTCAAAAGAGGCGATTTAAGTTCGTGCGGCATAGGGATTTGTATGGTAACGCTGTATTTTAAAAATGCATCGAATCGTCGATTTTTGAAGTTAAAAAATACTAATTAAATATTTTGAAACATCTTTTTCTTCTTTTGTCAAAATTATAATAATCTCGAAAATCATTTTTTGGATCTAAGGTCCCTTTTCTCAGAGCAGGGGTCGACCAGTCCATTGGAACTACTTGGATAAAAAAGTGGGGTGACGGGGCGGGAGGGATCGTCAGTAAAGTATACCTATATATGTGGATATATATAGGTATACACTCCCACTTTTTTTAAGGTTAGTTTTAGCTAAAAGTGAAACCCACAGTGGTCGACCCCTGTCTCAGAGCGTGACACATATATGAAACGCCCTTACTGCCACACCGTTAAATTCTTACGCATAAATTTATTTTATTTTACGTTTATGCACGATTCCGCGTTCACACTGTCATACATATTTCCGAAATTACCCGACGCACTTTCACACTGTCACACGTTGACACCGCCGCACACGCCACACGATCACACTGTTGGCGTGCCGATAGTCACAGCCTTGAAATGATTGTTACCAGGGCCGTAGAGAGTAAAACCGGGCCCGAGGTATGGCTATTACAGGCCCCTTTATCTTTTTCTACATTTCAGTTACCAGAATTTAAGAGTTCAGGTTTATTCAATAGAAAAATTGCATAGGAGGATAATTAGGAAAAAATTAATGTTTGCCTACGGATAAAATTTTTATTGACGCCAAGAAACAGAAAATGTAAACAAAATTGAAATGGAATATGTGTTTCCTGAATTATCCAACGTGTACAAACTGATAACACAATCGGGAGTTTTTGTAATATAAAAGTAAGAGTTATAGATAAGCAATCAGCAGAAAATATAAATAACAAGAAAGTTTTGTACATTGTCATTATTCGGTCGTTTTTTTACTTGACAAACTAATTTTTTCTTTAAAAATTATTGAATCTTACTTCAAACACGTTGTGCGTGCTTTTGCTAAGCTTCGCCTAGGCGAAGGTGTTATTTGATAATGTCGTTAAAATTCAATTTTCTACCTAATTCTGACTAAGCAGAGGGTTGCTAATCCTGAGATACGGGTTTGAGAGAAGCAAGATTTTTGGAAATTTTTTATCCTTTAAAGCACACTGAAAGACAGTTCTGCGCTTGCAATCTAGGATATATTGATACGTTAAATATATAATAACAGGTAAGGGTTAATGTTTACGCGTTTGAATGTTTAATGCATCACAATATTTTAAATTATGTTTCAGCAACTCTGGGCTGGGTGACCAACTCGTGGGATATGATTTTTGACTTTTTCCCCCTCTGCCTTCACCGCCCCTCCGATCCCAGAATCAGCTTGCCTCATCAAGTAAGTTCGAAACGGAAATGCCATTACGAAGTTTGATGACTTTTCATTTTGGAACTATGGAATTATAAACCAGTTTTTTCAAGCAGAAGTATGTAGATTCTCTTCTATTTTGCTGTCGCTTATCACGGTTCAAGCTTAAAGTTTAAATTTAAATGATGAGTGAAACAGAAAAGAAGGAATTTATTTCTGCTTGGAAAAACTGGTTCAGGATCCTATTATTTCCATTGTTCTGAAATAAAAAATCATCGAACCCCAGAATCCCATTTCCGCTACGGTCTAGCTCGGTTAGGCACGCCGATTTTGGGATCAGAGTGGCGGTGAAGGTAGAGGGGGAAAAACTCAAAAATCATACCCCACGAGTTGGTCATTCGGACTCAAGGAACTCAAGCCACTCGATTGTTTTAAAAAACGTTCATCTGTATGGACATCTTTGCCTTCGAATTTTACATTATGTCTACACTGCAAAAAATGGTGTCTTGCCACGAGACACTTTTTGACGCCGTTTATAAGACGTTTAAAGACGTCTTTATAACACAACTTTTTTACGCATAAAAGTAAGACTCTTACTGACTGAAGACATGAATTTTGCATCTTCGTGTCTTCTGCGGAGACATGTCTCATATATGTTTTTTTGCAGTGTACATCATGTAATAATAAATAAAAATCAATACGTTTGGAATTTAAATTAAATGTAATATTCAATCTAAGAGAGCGCGGCCTTGATTTCAAAGGTCGTAGAATGCTGAAATTGAGTAAACGTTGCCCTACTAAACGCTAACTTATTTTAATTTTAAACAAATCTGATGCTGAAATTCAGACAGCACTGTTTCGTACAGTGCAATGGAAGCATCTGGAAAAACTGCATTTAAATTTTTGCCATCGATCATATTCAAAAGTTTTAGTGGTTTGAGATCCTCTTGAAAGTTCGATGAATAAATTAATATGTTTCAGATGCACGATTTCATTGCGCGATTCGTCAGATACATCAACTGGGTATTTTCGAATAAAATTTGCCGTTTGATTTGTGATCTTTTCCTGGTCCATTTCTGGAAATTTCGACAAAAATTGAAAATTTCATTCGAATTCTTCCAATTCCAATTCCAAGCTTTAAAGCGAGTAGTAATCTTAGCATTGGAAAAAATAGACTTTTGAAAAAGTTTTCCTCGGAAAAATACATTAAGACAGGTTGGCTGCTACCTCAGAAATTAGGTTTAGATCAAAAGAAAAGATGGTGAATGCGCCCCAAAGTCAAGGATAAAAAATTAATACGTATAAAACAATGCTACAACATTGTTACCAAAATACGATTTGAAACTACGAAAAAACATTTTTTACGATACTACCGCAGTAATACCCGCTCGATGTTCCAAGTTCATGAACTTACCAAAAAAGTAGAAAAACTTTGGCGATAACAACTGTATTGCATTAAAACCATGAATAACGGTTAGTCAAACGATACACCAAAAAATTAAAAAATATACCTTAAGGCAACGTGAGCGCTTATAGCCATTGAGCTAAGAAAACATTTAACGTCGAAAATATAAATAGGAAGGTAGAAGTATTATAAATTCGGTAGGTTTAAATTTTTTAAAGAAACCTATAAGTTCAGATTTCTTCCTGTATCTCTACACTGAGAAAATTTTTTCCTATAATTTATATGAATTTTGGGGTTTTGATCATATTCTTGATTTTTTTTTCTACACTTTTGATAATACAGTAATGCTCATCGTACCGCAGGCTATCATAGTGCAAGGTTTTGGCCGCTTCCCCTCCAGCGTTGCCCTTGGTCTCTGGCTTGAGGGGAGCGCGACCAGTGCCGAAACCCGATGCTCCCAATATTCCAGAAAATTCCAGAGGAATAATTTTCACCTTCTTGTTTTATATTCCAAAAAATTACATACAATGACGTACACTTCTACATATTTATAATTGAAATCATATTTAGTACATATAAATATATTCAATGTTGATTTCACGTATTTTACAGATACTTAGTATTGATATTTACTTTTTAAGAATGTGAACGATTATTTTATTAAAAAAGATGCTCATTTTTCACACGTATTTGCTATCCTTTTATGATTTATTTTCAGGAGTTTTTTTAAAATATTTTGATTTAACATTTTTCCGTGATGGTGATACTAATTGGTCGTTGAAAATTATGAAGAATCTAAAAATATACATTGCATTCTATCGACTAGCTATAAACCATAATCATAACTTTGAATTTCGAAAGATGATACTTATAACAAAACTATAGTACATATACAAACAGCTTATGAAGGACGAAAAATAATACGCATAATGTATTGTTGGACTTGAATCATATCACATTTTATGTTGTATATAAAAGTAATTATAAGTCTTTTTTTTAAAGAAAAATTTCAAATCGCTTTGAAAATAGTGGAAAATTGTGCATTACAATATTTATATCAATGAAATTAATAACTGTATAGTAAAAATTTGATGAAAAGCTAATTTCAGTGCATGGAATATGAATATTGAAACAAAATTCCTGTAATCAGTAGCATTCATAGTAAATTTTTTTAGAAATAAATATAAAATACAAAATGACAAAAATGTATTAAATAATAAATGAAAAATAAAAAACGGATCATGAAAACTATAATTTTTTGTACACTGAGAATTAAAATTTTTGAGTTAGTATGATATGGTAAATTATAACTTATACCTAAATTAATAATTAATTATTAAAGTTTGCATAAATTATCATTATTTCACTAGAAAACTAAAAATAAATTGTCAAGTTATTATCATATATTGTGAAAATATCGATTGAGTGATAACTGATAAAAAGATTAATGTTTTAAACAGAAAAAAAGAGTAAAGAATACAAATGAAGCAATTCAATCTATTGCAATCAAACTTATTAAATTCAAAAAATGTTGAAAATTTGTAGGGCTTAATATAAATAGAAAAATATAAAAATAAACATTATTAAAAAAGAAAGTAAAACACAACAAATTATAGAAAAAGGATTTTACATTTGTAATTCTTAGCTCAGAATTGTGTACGTCAATAAAAGCCCCTGGTCATTTAGGTTTTTATATTAAACTTTCAATAAAACCCCTTATAGAATTTCAGTTTTCGAAAATAAAATTCCACCATTTTTATAAAGTGACTTTATAAAAAGGCAACGTTTTATAAAGTTTTCATAAGTTTTATATAGTTATTTTTTAAAAACTGTATAATATCTGCATGAAGTTTTTATAAAGTGACTTTATAACAACTGAGAAAAACTTTATAAAACATCTCTCTCTTTATAAAGTCACTGTATAAAGAAGGCGGAATTTCATTAAAAAGCGAGATTTCATAAAAAGTTTTATAAAAATCTGAAAATTAAAATCCTGAGTAATTAGGGGCGTAAATTTTAGAAATCGATTCAGCTCACACTCTACGTTATTTTCCCGTTTACTTCATTCTTATTCTATGAAAACAAATACCCTTACATTTATTATATTACCAACCGCTCAGGTATTGCAAACATTTATAATAATAATAGATAAAATTAGTTATAATAATGATAAATTAAAAAAAATATCATTTCTCATAAGTATAATCGAGACAATATTGCGATAAATAACTTATATAACTATGATGTATGTTTTCTCTATTATAAAATTATAAATTATTTACAGGTATATATTTCTCAATAGATTTAGAACTTACTAAGAATGCCTTCAAAAATAGTTCAGAGACCGTTATGAATAAATTTTTGTTCATATTACCTCTAAAAAAGTTTGTTGTTTTAAAGTGATGCATAAAAATATTTATTCATCATTATTTTCATGATTTACTTATTACACATATCGGAAGACAAGTATAGTTTTAAGAACTTGAAGAAAAAATATCGTGATTGAATTTTCTGTGATTGTTCACTATGTTCCTTTTAAACATGGAAAATGAGTGCAATATACGTAATTATAAAATAAATGTAATTATTTACAAAGTATTGCGTAAGTACAAGAATACAACTAATAACATTCAAACGTTATAGCTGTGTATGTAAAACCACGCCAAGGGTGATTATACAGGTGATTATACAACCACGCATATGAATACGCTCCTACTTTGAGGCGTGACTCGCCGCCAAATCGTTGTCCATCGTAGTGCAAGGTGGAGACCACAAGCCTTGCACTACGGTGAGCATTACTGTAGCCTATACACTGAGGAAATACTGCTAAAACTATAGTAAACATTCTAAGGATCCTGCGAGTGTTTCCCATAGTTTTATAAACTATAGGAAAAAATGCTAAAAATTTTCTCAGTGTACAAATTTTTCGAAAATCTCCTAAAAGAACATAAGGAACGCCCCCCCCCCCCCCCTAAAAAAAAACACCGGGCTCGGGCAGAAATACTCCGTTACCCCCCTCCCCCCCCCCGTCGTCGTCGTCAGAGCTGATTGTTACTGCTGAATTTTTTACAGAATATGAACATGTACGTCAATTCCAGTTTTTAACTCAATCCTAGATAGCACAATGCCTGCGGATCCTGTGGTTTTGACGTCTCCTTGACATTCTATAATTGTGGTGATTTACGTCAAGATTGAAACATAGTACTGACAAATCAGGCTTTAGTTATGTTAGCAACAAGTTAAATTTCATCATCATGTCATTATCCCGTCAAAACCACACAATAAGTTTACATTCATAATAAATTTATGTGACGCTATCGTGGCGTGATGTTTCTATAGTACTTTTGTGTAAATAAAAAATATAAAACTGACCTCAACATGACTTCTTGTTAGAGACACAGTGGCGATGTTTTCATTGTTGAATCAGTTCTTCATCTAAATTTCGTAATTGACTAATTGATAACTCGACTGCTCAAATTTAAATGTAAGACTCTTCGCACGAGCTGAACGCTGAACCAGATCCACAATATACGTCAGTTCCGCAATTATTGAAAAAATGATGAAAACATAATATGCTTTCATCATTTTTATATATATTATATAGAGTCACATGTGTGGGTTTGACAATGATGTTCATTTCAAAAACATAAGAAACCATAATTTTGAAAAAGCCATGTATTTGCAGTAATGGAATATTTTTAATGACGTGAACGTTAAAAAACTTATTTTCAAAAGAGAAAAATCCATAGAATATAAATACTAGTCGAATGAATCACAATACTTCTAACTGAAAACTAAAAATTTACTCCTCTAATTCAAAAGTTTTCGCTCTGAGAATTGCTCCCGTATTTTACAAATTCTCGATTCGGGAACCGCTCCTCTAATTTTCATGAGTTTTCGCTCCGGGATTGGTTCTTCCAACATTCATGAGTTCCCGCTCCGGGAGCCGCTCCTCTAACATTCACGAGTTCCGGTTCCGGAAGCCACTCCTCTAACATTCATGAGAACCCATTCCGGGAACCGCTCCTCAAATTTATGAATTCTTGTTCTCGGTCAAACGGGAGCGGTTCCCGATTAAGGAACCGCTCCCAAACCCTGGTACAAAATGTAGAAAGTTGTAATCAACCGATATCGGCTACAAATAAGCTCGATCTGTGTTTCTTATTATAGTATATGCTTTTTAGTAATTCTAAATTAGAAAATTTCGATACATAAGCATTCAAAAGTGAAAACACTTAAATTAAAGACAAATTAAGACACAATTTTTAAATTATGGATTATATCTTAGCAAAGTGTTTGGATCAAATGTGGACCACTTTTTATCCAATACAAAATCTTAACTCGCTGAACAGTATATAATATATCAATAATTGTTCATATAACTTATTTCTACACTTTTTCTTAATATTTTTTTCACAATATACAATTTTTAGAGCTTGGAAATTTATATAATTCATATTCCATTGATTTATCAAGTGGATAACCCAAATAGAAAAGCAAATGGTAATCTCCTAGCTGAAAATAACACAATTCGACAAAATTTGACTTTTGGAAAATTACTGGCAAAATTTTTGGAAAATCTGATGCCCCAGGTCATCAATAAACGATTTCCAAAAAGGTTTTTGTTCGCTGACATCGTTTTTTCATGTTATTAACAAAAATACGAAAAAAAAAAATTTTTAATCGGATGTATATGTCTGATTTGAAAAAAAAAAAAATGTTCTGGCTCTCGATGAGGAGAATCCATCCCCCCGCTTTTTTTCGCGGAAAAATCATTATTTCAGCAAATTCACACTGCTGAGATAAAGGCCGTTTTATTTTTTGGAAAAAGGCCTGTTTACCACGTTTCTCTCTTCTTTACACTGATTTGGATGCCGATCAGTCGAGCTCCAAGCAGGTTTTAGAAGAGAGAAATGCCGGAATAGTAAATAGGCCTTTTTCCGAAAAATAAAACGATTATTATCTCAGCAGTATGAACTTGCTAAAATCATGATTTTTTTGCGTAAAAAAAGCGGGGCAAGGGGGTGGAACCTTCTCATCGAGAGCAAGAAAACAGTTGGTTTTTTTCAAATCGGACATATACATCCGATTTTACATTTTTTTCCTATTTTCGTTAATAACATTAAAAAACGATGTCAGCGAACAAAAACCTTTTCGGAAATCGTTTATTGATGACCTAGGGAATCAGTTTTTTCAAACATTCCACCAGTATTTTTTTTGTGTTGAACTGTGCAATCAAATGATACGTCATTTATCCTTCACATTTGACTGATGTCCATATGGATATTAGGATAAATGGGCATTTTGGTTAAATGACACATGGATTTCCAAATAATCGGCTAAACTTCTGACCAAATCGAACGGCAAAATAAGATAGACAATTAGATTAGTCAAATGATTTAGTCACATGGCTGCGTGTGAAAAACCCTTTTTGACACTAAATTCGCCAATACAGGAACAAAAATCATAACCCAATTTTTTTTGTTAAAAAACTTTTAAAATTTTCAAAATGTTCCGAAATGAAAATACATTTGTCCATCTTATTTCACCATTCTATTTGATCAGAGGTTTGGCCAATCATTCGGAAATCTATTTGTCAACCGATATTTGGTCGAGTCATTTGACCAGAATGCCCATTTATTCATATGAGCAGTCAAATGAAACGAATAAATTACAGATCATGAGATTATTTTCAGCTTGGGCTAATGGCAGCTAATGGTTTCCTTAATTTTAATTGAACAAACTAATTGAAAAACGAATTAGGAAGTATGCCCTATCATTAATAGACTAATATTCCAACTATTCGAACTATTCGAATCTGTTCGAATCGTGGGAGAAAGGGAATTTCTATTCGCCATTGATCGATGAGTAGGGACTGTTGCGCTCGATCATTGGTTTTCCCCCACTTTCACTGTTAGTTTTTTAATTAAAAAACCAATAGGAATTAGAGATGTAAGGTCGTAATATTACCCTGTACTATTACGGTAATTACAAAGATGTTGGTCACGTAATTTTTGGCGTGGTATATATTTACATGCATATCAATGCATATACGCATGTGTTTGCGCCTCTGTTTTGCTTTGAAAACAAAGTATTGTTTCCTCTTTGTTTTCAAGAAGAGGGGATAGCTTTGGATGCTGCTGATTTCGAGTTCATGGGAAATAATATGGAGTATTGAGCAACTATCGCTCAATGATTGAGCAATAGTTCACTGATGAAGAATAATTGGAAGAAGAGTTTTTGTAAATAAAGCAACGTTTTCATCAATATCATTTGAAGTATTATGAATGCTCTAAACAAAATTTGTAATATTATTATAATATTTAATATTCAGTGTGATGTATTGCAAACAGATCATATTTAGTGAAAAACTATGAATAAAATTCTTTGTTCCATTGATTTATATTTTTTTAATTATAGATAACACTCGTGATATTTTAAATGCAATCTCTTTTTTGTTTAAAATGAAAAAAAGAATTCTAGGGTGGTCGTACATCGGCAAAATTGATTTGTTTTAAAGAAAATAATCTATTTTCGTCGATTTTTTAATTATTCGAATAATCAAAATGATCTCACAACACCGATACATTACTGACTGGTATGCACGAGTCATTATAAGTATACATCAAAAAATTACTTTTTTCAAAATTACCGTAATTTACCGAAATAAAACCGTAAGTTACGCGTTTCTTACCCTAAAATAAATTACCGGTGATTTTACATCTCCCATAGGAAATAGGAATACCAGACTGCTTGAGTCTCTCTAATTATACCCGATCGAAAAGAAATGTCCGATAATGTCCGATTTGTGTACCAAAGATATCTTTCTCGGATATTTGGGAATCCGATATCTTAAATATGTACGAAAGATATACGGTCCGAGATATTCCCTAATCACACTATAATCATCGAAATTTCTATATTTCGATGTACTAAACAAATATACAACGGATATGTAACAGATATCGGCTCGCATACATTTTCACATATGTATGACTTGTCAACAAATGTCAACACAAAATTCCAAAATATAAAATCGAGGTCGGGAGCTCAATAATTTCATAATTTGGTAAGTATAAAAAAACAATGTCAATAAATATTATTGAGCGATAGTACATGCGTTTGAAATTTTTTTTTTATTTTCGTACATAATTGTAACGTCTTTGCATTTTTATTATTTCAGCAACTTCAAAGATTTAGAAAATGTCGTGAGTCAACTTCGTACGCATAAAAAAATTTGAGACTTGGGAAGGACAACTAAATGAGGTAGATGTGAAATAAAATTAATTTAATTTTTGTACGGCCAACCCTCTTTTATTCTAAAATGAATGCATGAAAGGAATAAAAATATTCTGCCTCATCACCAATTGTTTTTTATCCAACCTCGAACCTGAAAGCCCATTCAATATAAAGTCCTATCTATCAAAAATATATTGTCAATGTGATAAAATACGACTTTCTCGGTGAATTATTCCTTTGATATGTGTAAAAACATACAATAAAGAATTATTTGACCGGGAGGGTCATATTTTATTGCATCGAATATTATTACAACAGTGAAGAATAATAAAAAGATGGATAAATTAAAAATATACCACGGATATTTTTCGTATATACTACGGATATACTTAGTACATATGATAAATGTATGTTAGACAATTCGCTACCGTACAATCGCTGCCATTTTGTCCGGAAGCGTTACATTCATATTAGAGAGATCCAAGGGAGAGAGTGGCAATTGAAATCGCTCCTAATTAGAGATGTAGGTATGGCGGCCATCTTGGACACAAACCCAGCACAAACACAGTACTACTCTGTACTACTCAGCGTACTCTGCCGTCTGTGTGAGGACAGCTGACTCTGTTTACTTTTTCATAAGTGTTTTAGAAGTGTATCTCAAATTCATCAAAATTCATTTGATAATTAAGTGAAGTGCAATTGCAGTTATTATTAATAAACACGAATATATATCCTCACACACAGACGGCCGAGTACGCTGAGTAGTACGAAGTAGTACTGTGTTTGTGCTGAGTTTGTGTCCAAGATGGCCGCCATACCTATATCTCCAATTAGGAGCGATTTCAATTGCTACTCTCTCCCTTGAGTCTCTCAAATTCATATGTACGAAAAATATTCGTCGGATATTTTGTTCGGATATCCGCGTACAGATTTCGTACATCTTTCGGATACCTTTCGGACATTTTTTTTCGATCGGGTAACTACAAGAGTATATAACTATGCTATATATGTATATAGAGCAGGGAGGTGCAACTTCGGCCTTTTTAAATGGGCTAGTTTGTATTGCTAAAGTATATGGCCGCTAGAGGCGCTTCAGTCTTACCAGATTTTTTTTATTGGTTCCCGTCACTCGCCGTCGTTCCATATCTTCCGAAATTATCAACAAAACAAACAATCGCCCACAAAGTCGTGCGAAAAATCGCCTGGCAAGATCGCAGCGCCTCTAGCGGCCATATACTATAACGGTACAAACTCTTAACATGGAGTTGCACGGTTGCACCCCCCTGATATAGAGCATATACACATATCCGATAAAAAAAAATGTCCGAAAGGTATTTGAAAGATGTACGAAATCTGTACGCGGATATCCGAACAAAATATCCGACGGATATTTTTAGTACATACCAATGTAACGCTTCCGGAAAAAATGGTGGCGATTGTACCGTAGAGAACTGTCTAACATACATCCATCAGATCTACTAAGTATATCCGTCGTATATACGAAAAATATCCATATTTTTATTTTTCTCCACTGATGTTATGATTTTCAATGCAATAAAATATGACTTTCCCGAAGTCATGCCAAATTTTATTATTATTCCCCTAAAAGACAAAGACAACTTTTCGCCTTGTTCAATGTTAAAAAGAGAAAAAACTCCCCTGTCTGGCAACGCTGATTTTCCTGTCAAATAATTCTTTATTGTATGTTTTTACACACATTAAAGGATTAATTAGCCGAGAAAGTCGTATTTTATCACATTGACAATATATTTTTGATAGATAGGACTTTATATTGAATGGGCTTTCAGGTTCGAGGTTGGATAAAAAACAATTGGTGATGAGGCAGAATATTTTTATTCCTTTCATGCATTCATTTTAAAATAAAAGAGGGTTGACCGTACAAAAATTAAATTAATTTTATCTCACGTCTACCTCATTTAGTTATCCTTCCCAAGTCTCAAAATTTTTTATGCGTACGAAGCCCTGACGGATCTGAGGGAACGCAGTGGAACGCAAAAGAGCGTTCTTTTGCGTTCTATTTTGTGACAAGTAGAACGCAAGTAGGGAACGCTCGGAAATCGCATTTTAAACTACTTTCTTCAATGATTTGCTACATGAAATCATGTTTTTAGGTTGAAAAAAGATACTTTTGTTACATGGAAATGTATTTAAAAGCTATAACTGTTTCCAGTCAAGTTAAATAAACCTGTAAAAGTGCAATAAATACTTGGTTGCGAGTAGCTTCGGCGCATGCGCTATGAGTGAATTCCATTCGCGACATGGCCACTGAAGTGATTACCGAGGGGCCCAAGGGCGCTCTTGCATATTTGAATTTTGAATATGGAAAATCCAATGAAAATTGAATAGTAATTTAATGATAATATAATTTTTTTTTAAATGCTTATTATATTTTATTTAAGTTACAATCTTTTGAATTTGTAAGTATACTTTATTAACGAAAAATTTTATGCATTAAAGTAGAAGTTTTTTTCTGTCATTCTTACACCTAACTTAAAACTCATTTTCTGAGAATGTAGTTTGCTTGAAGAACATGCCTTTGCTGTGTTTGGGATGTACGTTATGACCGTTAGGACTACCTACACAAATTTTTTATAAAATATGTAAAATTTTTAACATGCAAATAATACCCAACTATGATTTGATTCTCATGTTTATAAGTTTACTTTTAACTATTTTTAACACATTTATTATAAATTTAAAAAAATTAAAAAAATTTTAAATGATGGATCCAATGTGTCTTAAATTTTTATGAAAATATGAGATATCTGTGAAACTTAGTATACAGAGGTTTTTGAGGTAGCTGATTTCGAAAATCACACTTACAATTACAAATTCAAAATAGCGGATGCAATATGGCCGATATTTTTTTTAAATATAATATTTTTAAAAAACCTAGTATAGAGCAGGGGTTGGTAGCCGCTCCGTTATAAACTCCGCTCCGCCGGCTTATAAGCTCCGGAATTTGATCGACGTAATAAATCCGGGGTTGGAGCGGATCGTACAAGACCTTATACGCTCCGCTTCAGCCCCGGAGTTTTTAACTGCCTAAAAAATCCGGGGCTGGAGCGGAGCGTATAAGGCCTTATACGATCCGCTCCAGCCCCGGAATTTTTAACTGCTGAAAAAATCCAGGACTGGAGCGGAGCTTATAACGGAGCGGCTCCTAACCCGTGGCTAATACATTACACAAAAGAACAATTTATTGCCAAAGTTTCTCCCTAGATATGAGTGATTGTGCTAGCTTAAAAATTAGGTTAGCACGCACCAACTCCAAATCACAAAAAGAATTACTTTTCGGTGAGGAATAATTTAGTGCTAATTAAGTGCACCAACGAAACCAACGTCACATCAAATTTTCCCAAAATCATCGTTACCCACCCTGCATGTGCTAAGTTTGTTATTAGGCCAGCACACTCTCTGCGATTTCCAAAATCAAACTAGTGTACTAAATTAGTACTAATTTAGTGCTAATATATTACACAAAAGAAAAATTTATTGTCAAATTTTTTCGCAAGATATACGTGTGTGTGCTAGCTTAAAAATAAAGTTAGCACACACCAACTTCCAAATCACAAAAAGTATTACTTTTCGGTGAGGAATAATTTAGTGTTAATTTAGTGCACCAAAGAAACCAACGTCACATCGAATTTTCCCAAAATTATCGTTACCCACCTTGCGTGTGCTAACTTAATTATTAGGCCAGCACACTCTCTGCGATTTCCAAAATCAAACTAGTGTACTAAATTAGTACTTATTTAGTGCTAATACCAGGGGTTGGGAGCCGCTTCGTTATAAGCTCCGCTCCGCCGACTTAAAAGCTCCGGAGTTTGATAGACGTAAAAAATCAGGGGCTGGAGCGGATCGTATAAGGCCTTATACGCTCCGCTCTAGCCCCAGAGATTTTAACTGCCTAAAAAATCCAGGGCTGGAGCGGAGCTCATAACGGAGCGGCACCTAACATTTGGTATGGAGGGGTTTTCGAGGTTGCTGATTATGAAAATCACACTTATAATTAAAAAATTCAAACTTCAGGTGGTCTAATTTGTCGATTTTTATGTTTCTTGATCGGAGCGATTGGATATTTTTTGATAGTCAAATACGTTCACAAATTCTATTACTTTTACTTAAGAATCATTTTCAAACAACAAGAAACTTATGCGTGGTAATGTAACTACCGGGAAAAATCATTTTCAAGCAAAATCGGATTTTCTTCCAATTCAGGTGATAGGTTCGGCAAATTATGACCTTTATAAACTATCTCTAGTCATTTAAGTTTTTATAAAGCTCCTAAAAAATTTCGATATTTTTTATAGAATTTCGCATTTTTCATAACGTTATTTCATAAAAACTTCATGAATTTTGAAAAGAAGACCGAATCTTTCTAAAGTCGATTTTAAAATCCATTTCATAAAATGCCATCGTTATATAGAAATTTTATAAAGTTTTTATGAAGCGGCTTTATAAAAACTTATACGAACTCTATAAAACATTGCTCTTTTTACAAAGTGACTTTACAAAAATTCGGAATGTTATAAAAAATACCGATATTTTAAAAGGAGTTTTCTAAAAACTTCAAAAAATCCCAAATTACGAGGCATGAAGTATAACACATCTTTAATTATATATTTGGATTAAAATATAACAAAAATGACAAATAATGAATATATATTTTATTATAATAATTATCATACAGAGAATAATAAAAATTTATATACATGAATGAAAGCATAGTTGAGTATTTTATGCATTTTAAAAATTTTACATATTTTATACAAAATTTGTATAGGTCGTCCTAACGGTCATAACGTACATCCCAAACACAGCAAAGGCATGTTCTTCAAGCAAACTACATTCTCAGAAAATGAGTTTTAAGTTAGGTGTAAGAATGACAGAAAAAAACTTCTACTTTAATGCATAAAATTTTTCGTTAATAAAGTATACTTACAAATTCAAAAGATTGTAACTTAAATAAAATATAATAAGCATTTAAAAAAAAATTATATTATCATTAAATTACTATTCAATTTTCATTGGATTTTCCATATTCAAAATTCAAATATGCAAGAGCGCCCTTGGGCCCCTCGGTAATCACTTCAGTGGCCATGTCGCGAATGGAATTCACTCATAGCGCATGCGCCGAAGCTACTCGCAACCAAGTATTTATTGCACTTTTACAGGTTTATTTAACTTGACTGGAAACAGTTATAGCTTTTAAATACATTTCCATGTAACAAAAGTATCTTTTTTCAACCTAAAAACATGATTTCATGTAGAAAATCATTGAAGGAATTAGTTTAAAATTTGATTTGCGAGCGTTCTTTTTGCGACTTTCGGGAACGCAAGGGAACGCAAAAGAACGTTCTTTCAGGACCGTCAGGGAGTTGACGCACGACATTTTCCAAATCTTTAAAGTTGCTGAAATAATAAAAATGCAAAGATGTTACAATTATCAAGAAGGCTAGATACTAAGGAAATATAATTCCCAGCAGGGGGTCAGTGCGAAATCCGTATACCGATTTCCAGGAATTAAGTGGTGACACGCGTGCGCGTCTCGCTGCTTTGCCGCGATTCCAGATTCCCAGCCAACTCCAACATCGAGATCAAAACCACGTGATAAGTTGCACATGCGCAGTACAGCGTATTGCTTCGCATCGAGGATACGGCTTTCGGCCCTCTCGATTCTTTTGTTTAGCCCGCGAGTTATATCTCCTTAGTCTCTAGCCTTCTTGACAATTATATAAGAAAAAAAAAATTTTTAAACGCATGTACTATTGCTCAATAATATTTATTGATATTGTTTTTTTATACTTACTAAATTATGAAATTATATTTCGATGTCTCGTCCTCAAGATCAATGTTAGTAGCGCCAGCTGCTCGGTTTCAACCGACGACGACGATTTCAAAGTCTAAAATAAAATTCATTCAAACCTTCCCGCTTTTGCACCGTGCTGCCCTCTGCAACTCCCGGCAACCCAACCTCATTCGTGTTTGTTGTGCGGTTTTAACCACGTTCTCGCGAATTTGTCTTTGTGTTTTTTTTCGAGTAATTGTGGTTTTTTCTTCAAAAAATCATGATTGAAAAGGCGAAAAATCGCGAAGAGGATGAGGGAAACACGGGTGGTGACTCGTTAGAAGAGAAAGTGCGCGTTTTACAGGAGCAATTGCAAGGCTTGCTCAAAAAACGCAATAGACCAAGGTCACGTGGAAAATCCCGATCCAAATCGCGTTTCGAGGGATCTCATCATTCGGGCCGAAGGGACTGATCGAGAGAAAAAATTTCGTTGAGGAAACGGACAAGGTCCGTATCTGACCACCGGAAATATCGCATACGGTATGATCGTGATGAAGGCGAAAAGTCAATGCGAAGGTCCAGGTCCAAGTCAAAAAATCACTCCTCACGCAAACAGGCAAGGTCGGGTGGGGAGTCTTTGAAAGCGAAAAGACGAAACAACGGCTCGACTTCGCAAAGCGAGAGTTCGACCCCTCTATCCCCTCCGCGAAGGCGGCCAAGGCGCGACCAAAGTGGCAGGTCGAAAATTTCAGACCAATTTGACGAGGAGATCAGCCAAGAGGACCGATCCTACAGCTCGTCGGTAATTTCAAGATCGTGCTCACTCTTCTCTACTGATTCATTGCACGAAGTCCCAGTAATACCTGCAAACAAGGTAAAAGAAAAAATTATGGAATATAAAAAAGACTTAGAGCCAGAGCCCAAACTCGACCCCAAGGTCGCGGAATTACTTGGGGACGAGATGGATCAGGCAACAATGAGCCCAGACCTCAATGTGCACTTGGTGGGAATGTGGACAAAAATTCTGAAGACTGGGATTTCGAAGGCAAAAAAGGAGGAGATTTTTAAAAAATATCCCAAACCCAAGAATTTCCCCTCTCTTGCCGCGCCAGACCTGAACCCAGAGGTAAAATCGATAATGGGCAGGGACTTGATTAAGGAGGATTTTTACAGGAAGACGGCGCAGGAGCAGTTGGCAGTGGTGCTCAACCTGTTCGGTTTGGGCCTCACGGAACTTATGAAAATTTCCCCAGAACAGTCTATTGGCCTAGAATTTCTTTTCCAGACTTTTGGCCTGGTGGGCCGCCTCGGAGCTGACATGTTTTTCAATCTGTCAAGGTCAAGAAAATTTTTGGTGTCTCAAAGTCGCACCCTGACCCAGGCGGCTAAGGTGCTGATCGACGAGAGCACACCAGATTCCCTCCTCCTTGGTGAAGGATTCGGGGACAAGATGAAAGTCGTCAAGGCGTTAGAGAAAGCGGGCAGGGACATGCTGAAGCAGGAGAGCCTGCCAAACAAATACTCTAAATACAAGGCACGAAAACAGATGGAGATGGCCACAACCAGGAATTTAAACTGGAAAGCTCCAGCCCGCAGACAATCTCAGTCGACTCCTCGGAGACCTGGAGCCTCAACGAAACAGTGGAGCCGAAACAGCGAAAAGGCAAAGTCCACGTATCGGAACCATCAATAGAGGTTAGAACAGCAGGTCGTTTAAGGTACTTTGTCGATGCCTGGGAGGGAAGCACTGGTGACTCAAGGGTGCTGGGGGCCATTCGTGGCTACGAAATTCCTTTTTCCAGGAGCCCATTAGGGCGTGGAAAGATTGTGGAACCCCAATACTCCCAGGCAGAGATAAAGGATTTTCAGGGACAAATTAGTAAATTTTTAGCAAGGGGTGCGGTATCCAAGGTCAAACTCCAGGACGACCAAATTCTATCTCCCTTTTTCCTGGTTGAGAAGCCGAATGGAGACAAGAGATTTATTTTGAATTTGAAGAAATTTAATGATTATATAGATACGGTGCATTTCAAAATGGAGGATTGGAAAACTGTTATCCGGGTCCTGACTCCAGGGTGCTATTTGGCCACTCTCGACCTGGAGGATGCCTACTTGCTCGTACCAATTCATAAAAATTGCAGAAAATTCTTACGTTTTCAGTTTTTGGGTTCCACTTTTGAATTTAATGCACTGCCCTTTGGACTGTGCACGGCGCCCTATATTTTCACTAAGATAATGAAACCGGTGACAACAGTCCTCAGAAAGCGGGGGCTTGTATCAGTGAATTATTTGGACGATTTTTTGTTGCCGGGGGAACGAAAAGATGATTGTAAGAGGAATGTTGTCGAGACTTCAACCTTGTTGGAGTCACTGGGTTTTAGAATTAATCTTCAGAAATCACAGCTTGCACCTACCAGGTATTACAAATTTTTGGGGTTTGTTATTAATACTCTTGAATTTCATATTGAGTTGCCGGAATCTAAAAGACAAAAAATCGCCTAAATCGCCAGGGTTTTTTCAGGGAAAAAATCACTAAAAATAAGGGAATTGGCTCAATTTATAGGACTTCTTGTGTCAGCGTGCCCAGCAGTGAAATATGGACCAGTATATATCAAGGGTTTGGAAAGACAAAAGTTCTTAGCCCTTAATAATAATGGCGATAATTTTGACGCTAGAACAGGTTTGTCACAAGAGGCCCAAGAAGAGTTGAAGTGGTGGGGGAAAGCAGTGCTGGACCCAAGTACCCGAAATCCGATCAGAGGCGAGGATTACAAATTAGAAATTTTTTCAGATGCATCCTAGAAAGGTTGGGGAGTTTTTTGTAATGGAACTGGCACACACGGTTGGTGGGGAGAGGACTAGAAAGCTGAACACATTAAGTTTTTAGAATTGCTCGCAGTATTCTATGCTATGAGATGTTTTGCCTCAAAACATACCTCTTGCCAAATCCTACTTAGAGTGGACAACACGACGGCTATCAGCTATATAAATAAAAAAGGTGGCGTGCGTTATCCAAAGCTGGCAAACTTGGCTCAAGATATTTGGCGTTGGTGCGAGGAACGGGATCTGTGGATTTTTGCCTCGGCCATAAGCTCCTCTGAGAATGTGGAGGCAGATCGAAAATCTCGTCAAACTTCATCAGGGACAGAATGGAATCTTTCCCAGAGCGCATTTGAAGAAATTTCTGGGAAACTTGGGGACATGGAAGTTGATTTATTTGCCACTTATATAAATGCCAAGTGCCCACGTTTTTTTTCTTGGTTTCCAGACCTAGAGACGGAAAAGGTTGACGCGTTTACTGTAGCATGGGGAAATTCGAATTTTTATGCTCTTCCACCTTTTTCGTTAGTTTTAAAAACATTGAGAAAAATATCCTCAGAGAAGGCCGAGGGGGTAGTTGTCGTGCCTTATTGGTCTTTACAACCATGGTTTCTTATTTTCAAAAAATTGTTAATTTCGGAGCCTGTTGTGTTTAAACCTGAAATATCGCTTCTTTCATCTCCTTTTGACAGCGAGCATCCGCTCTGGAGATCCCTTTCCCTGGTGGCTGGGAGAGTATCAGCCAGGCATTCCGACTGAAAGGTGTCCCAGGATCAGCCATCGACGTTATGCTCGCCTCAATAGCCGGGTCTACACTAAAGCAGTACGAGAAACCTCTTAGGTTGTGGTGGGATTTCTGCAACCAGAATAAGGAGTCTCATTTTGACCCTGGTATTACGGTGGTACTGAGATTTCTTGACGAATGCTCAAGGAGGTGAATTCGTATGGCACCTTGAATTCTTATAGATCGGCCATATCCTTGATTGTAAGGGAGAAAATAGGTAACGACCTGATGGTAAGAAGATTTTGTAGAGGCGCGTCAATTGTGAAATCCCAGAGACCAAAATATGATTTCACTTGGGACCCGGAACCGGTGCTTACTCATTTGAGTTCTATTTATCCTTATAATTTAGTCTCTTTAGAGAGGTTGTCGGTCAAGCTTGTGACTTTACTGGCCCTCGCCACTGGACAGAGACAGCAAACGATAACATTGATTAGGTTAGAGAATATTGTCACGACTGATAAGGCTGTGTTAGTTAAGATAACTG
Source organism: Platygaster robiniae (assembly GCA_028476575.1). Lineage (NCBI taxonomy): Eukaryota > Metazoa > Arthropoda > Insecta > Hymenoptera > Platygastridae > Platygaster > Platygaster robiniae. The sequence goes on from CM052022.1 coordinate 9,995,026, forward strand.
ACAGGGTAAAAACGTCGGGTGTGGGTAAGATGCAACCCCTTTTGTCATTTCCATTTTTTAGAGAGAGACCTGCGTTATGTGTAGCTACGACCTTGATTGATTATATCGAGCAGACCAGGAACGTGAGGAAAAAGGACTCGGGGCCGGTGATTATTCCCTTTAGAAAACCTCATGGGCCTTGCACCACGCAGACTATAGGACGTTGGATTAGACGTGCCCTGGAGGAAGGCGGTATAGATACGAGTTTTTTCTCCTCACATTCTACCAGACACGCATCGACGTCTGCAGCTCTTAAAATTGGAGTCTCTCTCTGTGTGATTCAGAAGTCCGCTGGCTGGACTGCTACGTCAAACACGTTTGCAAAATTTTATAACCGACCAGTTCGAGGCGAAGCGAACTTTGCTGAAAAAGTTTTTGGTGTGTGACATACGAATAAAAAGAAGGCTTGTTTTTTTGTAATTGTGGCTGTATTTGGATTATAAAATCGCTCCACTCACATGTCCTTTGAACGACTACCATTGATATTGAGGACGAGACATCGAAATATAATTGTACGATCAAACGAGCTTACCTTAAGCGAGGTTCGATCGGAATTATATAAGATGTCTCGTTCGAAGAGATCAATCCCACCCACCCTATTATGCCTTTAGTATTGATCTCTTTTTTTGGAGCGATTAACGGGGTATTGTTGAAATAAATGAGGTTGGGTTGCCGGGAGTTGCAGAGGGCAGCACGGTGCGAAAGCGGGAAGGTTTGAATGAATTTTACTTTAGACTTTGAAATCGTTGTGGTTGAATCAAGCAGCTGGCGCTACTACCATTGATCTCTTCGGACGAACCATCTCATATAATTCCGATCGAACCTCACTTAAGATAAGCTCGTTTGATCGTACAATTATTGAACGCCTGACTTCGATTTTGTATTTTGAAATTTTTTGTTGACATTTGTTGACATGCAATACAAATGCGTAAATGTATGCGAGCCGATATCTGTTATATATCTGTTAGATATTTGTTTAGTACATCGAAATATATAAATTTCGATGATTTTAGTGTGATTAGGGAATATCTCGGACCGCATATCTTTTGTACATATTTAAGATATCGGATTCGCAATTATCCGCGGAAGAACATCTGGCGGATATCTTTGGTACACAAATCGGACATTATCGGACATTTTTATCCGATCAAGTATGTATATATGTGTGTACATTTTTCACCCTAGGGCAGCTGGGAAGTCGCAGTCGGTAACGTCGACTGTAGCAGACTAGTTTCCATCAGGTTACGGATCTGCACGATCTGCTTTATCTACAATTTACAATAGTGCATCAGTTCAAGTCAGTGTGAAGTCAATCCCGAATTGTCTCTTGACAATTTTGAACTGCTTTGAACGAAAGTGAAGTCGGCAAGAACTGGCAAGAACACATTTTCAATGGAGACTTCATCCGAAAGTGCTGGTGCCGACGAATCAACATGGTATTATACGAGAGAGCAATTGCTCAATACACCAAGCCGGCGAGATGGTATCGACGCCGACAAAGAATTAAGCTACAGACAGCAAGGCGCGAACTTGATACAGGATATGGGTCAAAAACTCCAAGTGTAAATGTCTTTTTGCATCCCCCCCGCTTCTTCTTACTCTTGCCATCAATATCCGTTTTCGCGCTTTTTCTAGTGTTTTTCGCGAATATTCCGACCGCGAATTGGCAAGTTGATGTTTCCGCTAATGTTCTTGCAAAATTATTGCGGGTGGTGAAAGTAAATTTTGACGAGGTCACGCAACTTGCGAGTTGGTCTCCATATTGTCATGCTTCATTTTCGATTTTCGCGTCATGTTTACGAATATCAAGAAAAATTTTTTCGCATGATTAATTATTTAGGTGCTTGTCGTAGTGACTTTTCAAGGGTGAAGGGAAAACTTGCAAGAAATGAAATTCTCAAAAATTTGACAGGAGGAAAATATCGATGGTGTTTTGTTTTCGACTATATACATAATTGCAAGTTGTTTTTCAATATATTTTTTTTTTTATTTCCTTTCAATTCAATGACATTTTCATGACATGCAAATCAGTTAAAAATAATGAAATTTTAAATGAAAACTCAGCTGATTGCGAGATCATATTTAAAAGTTTGCATTCTTTCTATTTAGAAATATATTGTACTGCAAATATTTGTTACATTAGAATTTAGAGGAATATTTATAATTTCGATAACGTCTCATATCACATTTTTCCAAATAATAGCAAAATATTTCTGTGCTACTAAAAAAATTATTTTGTTTCCTACAAATCGTATAAATTAAACAGCTTTTTCAAACCCTTTTTTCTAATTATCAAATATACACGATTTTACATGAAAATATTTTTTTATGCTCGCATGTAGGGCACATAATTTAGAAACGTTTTTGTTTGCACACTACGAAAAATTGCATCTATGAGAGCTCATAGACTACCTTTCAAAGTGTACCAGAAACATGTTATGTATATAAAGTTGTAAGCATTCAAAATAAAACGAAAAAAGATAAGTTTTCTAAGTATAAAATTTTTATTTTGCTTTCAAGGATCTCATTCGAAATGACAAACCTTATGCTCCCTAATAAATTATTCAACACAATCATAAATGTGAGCAAAAACCTAAAATTCTTATGATTTTTATTATTGATTAATTTTAAACGTTTCAAACTACAGGTACAAAAAAAATTTCCAAACTACGTACCTTGCTCGTATGTCGAAAATTTTTTTCCTGGTGTTTACTCGCCATGTCCTGGAACACGAATTCTTGGCTGTGCAACAAGTGGAAGAATAAAAATAAATGTACCACCTGAAAAACATTGTGAGAATTCTCTATTGTTCTGTCATTCACAACAACGAAGAAACACGCTTTTTACGTTCACCACCAGCTTTAAGATCACTCGGCCAAGAATTCATTTTTCACGACACAGCTAGTAAACACCAGAAAAATGATTTTTGACATGAGATCGTAAAAAATATACTCTGTAACGCGTACCATTTATTCGCATTACACTCATATGATTTTCTTACTTGCCAAACTAGCTCGCAAAACTCTGTACTTGTGAAACTGCTCGTTTCTGCTCCTTGATACAAAACATACAATTATGTGAAATATTTTCAATCAGAGATAGAGCAAATAAATTTTTCGAATTTCAATTCATAATGTACAAAGAAAATCTAAATCCATTGTATGAGAATCAAAGTTATACTTAAAATGAAAAATGCATTTCACGTTTCAAAACTAATTTAATAAAAAACGTTCATGCGATGCTAATAGAGCTAATTGTAAGAGTCAAACAAAGACTAAAAGCTTCTATACTTTTAATTAAGAAAATTGATGTACTTATAATATGTGGCGCATCGCAGAGAAAGAGCCCTAATACAAGAAAAGATAATTTTACAGAACGATCGATTAAAGTTTAAATCGAAATTTGGGAGTCGAGATATAGCACTTATAAAAAACTTTGTTGCTTGAAAACTAAATGAAATAAAAGTTTTTGGTTCTTTTTAAAAGAAAGCTGGACTCGAACATAGTTTTTCCATGTAAAAACCTGAAAATAGATTTTTTTTAGCAGGACCCTTTGTTTGTAGTGCGCCACATATTTGTTCTTATTGAAATGTTAAGGAGAATATTCATTACTTTGATGCTGTTTTCTATTGCATTTTTCGAAAAAATATCAAAATGTCTTCATGCTCTTGGAAAATCAAGTTTTCGCAAACACGCCAGAAAAATTTACTCCAAGGACCTGTATGGCCGCATTGAATACACCTATTTATGACCAGCAAATGCTTCAGTCCTTGAAAACACGCACTGAAGCCAAAAACTATGCACTTAAGCATTGCTCTAGTGCATGTCTCCAGGGACCATGGATGTGAGGCGGTAAATTTACTAGTAAATTACTGGTCATGACCGGCAATTACGACAAGATACTTTCGGTCAATTTTGACCGTCAGTTTACCTTACCGGCCAGAATAATTATAATGGTCAAAATTATTACATACTCAAAGATGACTTGAAAAATGTTCATCTCATTTTTTATTGCACCTTGCGTTTTTTCATCAAAATTTTATGAAAAAATGGAAACAAATTTTTTGGTTCCTTGGGTAATAAACCAACATACAATTACAACCTTTCTATTTGAGAAGAAATATTTTTAAAAAAATAAACAAATTACTCCATCAAAGTGTGTTTTTGATTAGATATTTTCCTTAGGTATCTTTATTTTCAGAAAAATTTCTATTTAATGTATTTCACGTCAATTTTCTACACTAAATTTAAGACAAGATTATTATACTTTTCAAAGTTAGGCATTCTAATTATTGTGGAACAGTTTCGACTATTGCACTTTTTTTGTCGGAATTCTGTATTTATTTTACTATATTTATGGCAAATATTGGCAAATTTTTTCAAGTTTTGTTATAATTATTGTAGAATATAAAACAAATTTCATCAAAAAGTGCAATATTTGAGACTGAACCACAATCACAAAATTTTATAGTAAAAAGTACTATAATTTTTCTCAGGGTATGTTTATGTATAATTTTGAAAGGAACTTCATCGGAAATACAAGAATTCTAAAATTTTTATCATTATCGCTGATACATTAATTTCTAAACATGAGTATAAAGTTTTTGTTTTAGATTTGTTGTTGATGACAACATATGCAAGGTGTCCCAAAGTCAGCAGATCATCCGAAAATCATCAATTCCTCATAAAATTCTTCGACACTTTTTCCTTTGCAATTTTTGAAAATTCGCAATACTTGATCAGTTATTGATTTTTCAATTTCATCTACTAACTTTTTGAGAGGCGGGGCTTTTCATAGAAGAGACTCCTTCTCTCTCTTAGCTTATTTTCATGGGAATACTGGGATCACTGAGATGTGTATAATGGAATGTCGCTTAATGGCTTCTCTTACCTCTATAAAAAAAAAAAAAAAAAAAAATGAAAAAATACTGTATTGT